>CM071141.1:10000-10010000 GCA_036417725.1 Clanis bilineata
GTTTTTGTTTTTGTTTTTGTTTTTGTTTTTGTTTTTGTTTTTGTTTTTGTTTTTGTTTTTGTTTTTGTTTTTGTTTTTGTTTTTGTTTTTGTTTTTGTTTTTGTTTTTGTTTTTGTTTTTGTTTTTGTTTTTGTTTTTGTTTTTGTTTTTGTTTTTGTTTTTGTTTTTGTTTTTGTTTTTGTTTTTGTTTTTGTTTTTGTTTTTGTTTTTGTTTTTGTTTTTGTTTTTGTTTTTGTTTTTGTTTTTGTTTTTGTTTTTGTTTTTGTTTTTGTTTTTGTTTTTGTTTTTGTTTTTGTTTTTGTTTTTGTTTTTGTTTTTGTTTTTGTTTTTGTTTTTGTTTTTGTTTTTGTTTTTGTTTTTGTTTTTGTTTTTGTTTTTGTTTTTGTTTTTGTTTTTGTTTTTGTTTTTGTTTTTGTTTTTGTTTTTGTTTTTGTTTGTTGTGGATGTGGATGTGGATGTGGATGTGGATGTGGATGTGGATGTGGATGTGGATGTGGATGTGGATGTGGATGTGGATGTGGATGTGGATGTGGATGTGGATGTGGATGTGGATGTGGATGTGGATGTGGATGTGGATGTGGATGTGGATGTGGATGTGGATGTGGATGTGGATGTGGATGTGGATGTGGATGTGGATGTGGATGTGGATGTGGATGTGGATGTGGATGTGGATGTGGATGTGGATGTGGATGTGGATGTGGATGTGGATGTGGATGTGGATGTGGATGTGGATGTGGATGTGGATGTGGATGTGGATGTGGTTGTGGATGTATTTGTCTTCGAACCAAGTCTTCAAACCAAGCCATCGTATCAAGCAACGACTGCCTAGTAAGCAGTGCTCACACCGATGGAGATGGGTCCTCTGGCTTCCTACTTAGCTTCCACTGCGTGGGACTATCTTGGGACCTTAGGATGGAACGTGTAGACCACTACCAACTTCGCTTCCACACCGTGGGACGTATAGTGCGTATTGTGAATAATATACCACCATCTCACAACCGTCGTGTCTCTCATTCTCTTCACCTCTCCCCTGCGCTGATCAGACCGTTATGCAACGTTACAATTGGCATTTAGCGGTTTAGTCGTGTCCTTGGTCTACTTGTTGATAAATAAAAAAAAATATAAAAAAAATTAACTATGCTACTTATATGAGGAATTTGCTATTTTTTTCTATTTTCCTACCGTATGGAACATGTCTGTGCACGTCCACGCAACCATTAAAAACACGAATGTTTTTGCCACACAACACAAGACAATTTAATTATTTTTCAATTTCAAATAATACAAAATACCAAAGTATTGTAATCGGATGGATTGTTATTTTACATATAAGTAAGTAAGGTGAGTAAGTACTCAATTTTAATTTTCATTTAATCCCCAAAAACATGTACAAAATATTCGCATAATTTTTGCGAATGCGAATGATTCGCATTGAAAAAGACGAGAATATTTGCAAATGCGAATATTCGTTATACCACTATTACCTAATGTATTATAGGCCAGCATGAATAAAAGTAGCTCCACTTGGCAGTGACCACTGTCTCCCTGTAAACTGACATGAAGTGTTGCGAATACTCGTCTTATTATATACTTGTAAATTAATAAATATTGTCAATTATGTTATTTGACGGACATCTCCCAAGTCTCAACACGTCTCACAGCATGTGCTAATTAAGCAGCTCTAAATAGAGTGAACAGTATGGCAATATTAAATTCACCAGTCTCGACAACAGATAGGATCGTAGGCATCGGCTCCAGGCTCCAGCACCGTGAACAGCGCACGCATACCGCTCGTGTATACTCTACATGTAACAACATAATTATAGTATCTATTACACCCGTGAGAAAATATTATCACTGCTCATACCAAAAACCAGGCACGGAATCAGTTAATTAAATAAAGAAAAACTGGACAACTGTCATGGATTCAGATAATCGTGAGTCACCTGTTTTCTAAACAAAAGTGAGAAAGCATGCCGGGTGTATCGATTATAATACAGTGGTTGATGGGTGATCAGTTAAACTAATTTTAATTTCAGAACATCTATGACGACATATTTAATAATAAAAATGCATTAATAGTTTTATTTGAAATATTACGTGTATTAGTTACTATTTTTATGCAAAAAAAACTAGCACTCTACGCGCCGTGATCCAGCCCTGGCTCAGACAGTAAAACAGATACTGAATTATCGTGCTATTTAAGTAAGGTCAACATAATAAGATAATAATCTGTATAAAAAGCCGACATCTACGATTGTCAATGCCGAATTGTGAAACTAGATGACAAAAAGTAACCACAGGGTCCACAGGCCGAATGTCTTCACGTTTCTTTACATCATATAGCCGCTTTATATTTTATTGCGAGTTTTATCTCTTGTACTGACTGGATGACGATTTTTAAACAATTTATTGATAAATGATTTTGGTCTCCTGGACGCCTCCCTGGTCTTTTTTCTTTCTACCTGCCCTTATCCGACCTTAATGTGGGGTCGGCGCAACATACTTTTTCATGTATGTTTCAGAATTGATTTGGCTTAGTTTTTATGACTGGCTGCCTCTGGCTACTCCGCATAAGTTGTTCAGAAGTAGGGAGCGACCCATATATCCATTTTGAAGGCAACTGGGTGAATAACAAAGAAAAACATAATGGGGGCCATTTTTTTAATTTCGTTTCCGAAGTCGTGGTTTGGAACCACGGGGTGACCCAGAAATCGATTTCGAAATCAATCGGGTCAAAAAGAAAGAAAAACAAAATGGCGGACAGTTTTCAATTTCGTTTCCGGATTCCTGGTATGTAACTACGCGACGCTGATATCACTTTTGAATTCAGTCGGGTGAAAAACAAAATGGCGGCCACTTTTTTCATTTCCACACTGGATTTGTGATTTGGAACTATGAGACGACCCAGATATCGATTTTGAAGCCAATAGGATGAAAGACAAAACAAAAAAACACCAGACAATATGAATGGATACGCGCCGAATTGAGAACCTCCTTTTTTGTGAAGTAGGTAGGTGAAGTGATCACCGATCACTCAATGACTTTAGAATTGTAGAGGTAATTCGTAAACAAAATCAATGTAACTCTGAAAATAGGGTAACGCCATCTATTGATAAATTTAAAAATCACTTTCAGGCTTTATAGAACACCCAACAACCGCCACACTTATCCATATCCATATCTATCTTTTGATGTGGTTTACGATTTAATTTCCTATCCGAAGTAATTTGGTAGTAAGGTAAAATCGGAAGTTCGTCGTTTATTCGTTTTTGGCTGATATATCGGCGTTCGTTTTTGGTAGCAGACGCCGAGTTCCGTAAAATGACTTAGTCACCACCACCAATTTGATTACTATTTGTAACACCAAATTAGTTTTTTGTAGTATTATCGACCGACTTGTAAACAGGAGAAGGTCCTCAATTCGTCTGTATTTTTTTTGTATGTATATTACGCGATATCTCCGCCGAATGTGGACCGATTTTCAAAATGCGTTTTGTGTTCGATAGAGCTTATTTCAAGGGTGGTCCCATATAAATTTAGTCACGATCGGATTTGAAGTTAGTCCGTTAAGTTTTAACTTGTGATTATGATTATATTGATGATTGATTGATAACTTCACGTTATGACCAATAGGATCGAAGCATCAATTAATCATATTCAGAAATCGCAAACTGTCTCTTTTTGAGTTTGTCGTGTTTTGTGTTCAAGTGAAGATAAGTGATAGTTAACTATTCGCTGTTATGTATGTTACATATGACTCCGTTCAAATGCACCTCACATTGAACTCGCTCTTCCAGCATCATAATATAACTTCAACGAATCGAAACATCAAAGTCAACCCATCTCACAACTTTACTTTTTTCATACAGACACCAAATATGAAATTATTTATGTCCAAATTTATACGACCTCTGCGTGTCTCCGCTGTATACCTACAATCTACACGCATGACATTGCCAAAAAACCTCAAGTAAAAACACACAGGCAGACAAACATTCTTTATATACGTGTGTTGTGTAGTCTAGCCACACCACACACCACACACCACACACTCCACTCTACACGGTAACACGGCTGACGGCTGACGGGTGACGGCTGACGGGTGACGGCTGACGGCGCAGTGCACACTAGCCGCCGCGCCGTTGCGTCGCTACACACCGCGCGTCGCGCGACGGCCGACCTTGCGATCAACGCTTTTTGGTACCAGATATTTTTTTATCTCGAGTGAATTTACCTAACTTTTTGCCTCCACTTCTTAGAATGACAGACCTAAAATCCTTCAGGTAATGCATTCCGCGACCGAATTATAGCTTCGATATAAATGTTTTAGATGCCATAATTCGTGCCAGATAATTATCCAAGGTTGTGCAAGTGGCCAATGGCCATCGTCTTAATTTGGAAAACATCTTTCTTTCTACTCATTTGTTAGGAAATATTAATATTTTCGTACATTTCACAATCAAGCATTTTTATTTCCACCAATAAGGCGTCGCCTCCAGGTCTAGGGCAACTTTTATGAGCTGTCTACTGGGAGGTCTGGGATTCGATTCCAATCTGCCGCCGCCGTCTTCCAATCCCCCTGTCCAGTCGCAAACTCTTCCATTTGCTTCTTCCTTCTTCAGAATGTAATACTCGTTCATGCAGCATGTAGCGACGCAGACGGCTTCTAGAACGGATCTAATGACTACGTTCATCCGTGTAAATATTGTTATAATGCAAAATGGCATGCGTCTTGAAGTCATTGAGGAACATACATAAAAATAAGATTCTGATGAATTGATAACTTCCTCCTTTTTTGAAGTCGGTTAAAAGGTAACGAACAATAGACAAGGTTCGTGTGGTATCATTATTGTTATTAGTGTTCATTATTCATCATTCATTAGGGATTATTTATATAATTAATGTTAGTACCAACAACCAACCCTACAAACTGACGAGGTGTGAAAATGACACATTGCATAGTATCTAGTTAATTCTCGTAGTTAATAGGCGGCAAGATGGTAATTAAACGAGAGAGGCCCAAGTCACGAGCCATAACCACCGCTATACATATTCAACTAATGTTTCTGTCACTCGTGCCATTGTTTATTTGACGTAAATTGCTTTACGTAGGCATCGGAGGAATTAAGGTAATCACATTGTGTTGTAGGATCCGGCAAGGCTGCGCGCTTTATGTGGATCACGGAGAGCCTCTGTTCTTAGGTATATATACCTCTATATTAATATCGATGTAGGAGTTTTCGTAGAGAAGTCGTATGTCGCATCACACAGGCGAGAATACGAGTATAACTGAACAAAATAAATAATATACGAAACCGTCATACAAGATACGTATTCAAAAGATATTAAAAAAGAAAAGATTATAAATTCGTCAGTGCTTTATCGACCGACTTCAATGAAGACCGATTTTCAAGATTCTTTTTGTGTTCGATAGAGCTCACTCCAAGGGTAGTCCCATATAAATTCGATTGCGATCGGATCAATTTTAAAGTCGGTCCGTTAATTTTGTGTATTTTGTTGTACCACTCATGGTCTTTGACACTCCTCGGGACACAGGTAAACCGCTATCCACCGTGAAAAGGCAATGAGTGAAGATTGCAAAATATAGGGAGTATTTTGGGCGATGAACGGACGGACATGACGAAACTGTAACGGTTTCTTTTGCCATTTGGCTTCGTAACTTCAAAAATCATTAGATCTTATACCTCAGCAGAGGAGAAAGTTAATGCCAGGTGGGTCCCTGTGTAAAAAAAAAAACTTAGTAAAACGTTTAAAGTGCGACTGCGAACATAAAAACAGAATCACTTTGAATCAAGCTGTAGCTGTACTTTGTTTTAGCTGTCAGTAAATAATTAGTCATTCTCAATACTTCCAACTTTAAAAAAATAATGTTGTTTACTGATCGATATGTCACTTCAAATCCGAGGTTCCAGCATAAAAGCGAGTTGGAGTTAAAATGATAGATATTAAGATTACGTGTGGAGTGCGGGGTGTGCGGGGTGTGCGGTGTGCGGTGTGCTGTGATGTGAACTCCGTTTGTCTCCAAGGTCTTCCTCCAACAGGTAACCTTCTAGAGGCATTTGAGATTAGAGCCGGTGGCGCGACTACGTATACTACAAATTTCCCCGTAATTCCTTTCCTTGGGTACTTCCCAAGAATTTGCATACTATATGTCTCATCTGGAAAATTTTTTTTATATCAATTAGGTATTGAACATCTTCCACAGTAAGATCATTACTTCTCATACGAGCATCATTTCCAAATCGTCCAACCAGCGCTATTTGTGCCGTCCATGAGGGCGTACTCCTCTCACTGTCTGTCCATTGTGTCGAGACCTGCGATCAGATCAGCAGAAGAGGTATCATAATGCGTTATATCAATGGTAGATAGTGATACCCAAGTTACGAGAAAGAAAAATAAATAAAATAATTTTGATGAAACTGTTTTTTTTTTGAGTTCAGTAATCGAAACGGTACCCTTATAACTAAAAATAAATACTCTAATATTCACTATCTTTATTTATCTCTAATATTTAGTATCTTTACTATAGATGAATGAATGCGATGTTTAAATAGTATGGAGGTCTATTCGACGAATCGCCACAATCTAGTTCCACAATCTTTTTGAAACTATTTCTTATATTTTTAGTAGTTGTCAGACTGATAGTCTTCAAAACTACATGTGTTACATGTCTTACCTACTATTGGGTGATTTTTTTTTAAATTATATTTTAAATTGATTAATATCATATCGGCTAATTCTATTGCTTGATGCGTCACGTTACTCACGTTACACGTGCCGTTAATGAAACAATGACAGGTCTTGAACAACATTGAATCCTCATCCGATTAGTGTAATCACCAATATTTTGATTACAGTTCGATATCGTGATTCGACTTATCATCGTGCTATCTCTTTGCATCTGACAGACATGCTTGTTTACTAACTACATAATATTATGTGCTGAGGAAAACACTAGACAAAAGTTAAACAGTTTTTTGTATTATTGTCGAAGATTGGAGCTTCCACTGTTTTATTTTATTCGAAAAAATAGCTCAAAATTATGGCCTACGTAAATATTTTGATAATTAAATAAAATTGTACTAGGTACTATTATCTAATGAATATAAATTTTAATAATATGTATAAGCGTGTTATTGTATTTATTTTAAATATATCATAATATTTACAACTTATAAGTGCAGGTAATTATATTCTTGAGGCACTTTGAGATTTATTAGCGGAAATTTTGCTGGACATGTGCCTTTCCTAGATAGCGCAAGCCTTGGCGGTCCTCCGCTTTCCCATTTTAATTTTGCTATATCACAAATAAATTAAAATCAGATCACGTTCGGAGGATTTACTCATCGCATAACAACATTATTATTAAGTATTTGTTATAAATACATTCGGTTGACAGGGCATATACATATTAAAATTGCACGTCATGCAAGTGTTCAGGTGATACATCAAATTGTGACCCGAAAACGTGATTGACCACCTAAAATATTGACACGTACCCGGCCAAAAATATATTATTATAATGCGAGTATGTCGTGTATCCATCATTAGACTCCGCGATACAAGAAGACGCCGCCAACTTGCATGGTTGAATAATTAAAACAGCAACCATTTAATTGAACCGACAATTATAATTTACATACTGGTGGTTTTCTTTGCTCATTGCATTGAATATTTTGTTTCGACTTACGGCGCGGCGTGGCGCGGCGTGGTGGTGGCGCGCTGCGCGGTGGTTGCGAAATTTTCCGCGCGCGGCGTCTTTAGCACACGTGTTTGATTCACGTGCGATTATAAACTCTGTATAAAATTCTCCGAAAAGCTCAATATTTTAGTTTTGAATTGATTCAAACTCGAAATTCAATCCAACACTATAGTTAATTAGGGATAACAAATTCATAATAATATTATATACTTCTACATTTGTCACAACAGCGGAATCGAACCTGTACCCTTGTTTTCAAATCTAATCAAATTAATTATTGCATATTACCATATTGTTACCATAATGTAACACGCTCGTTAAGGTACAGACTTCCACTCAAAATGGGTAAAATGAAAATCTTTCTTTGAATCCGTTAAAAGTTACGGTGTTGGACATGCATTGCTGAAGTCCATGAATGAGTTTTTGTTTGAATTTTTGTGCATAAACCATACCACATCGCCCATCGCTCAGAAAATTGTGCTCATTACAAAGTAGAGAGTTCCATTGTATTGTAATAATTGGTTAATTGTGACCATTCGTCTCTCGTTTTATCACTTTCAATGTGCGGAAACTGCACTCGTTGTAGCATTTGCATGTCATTAATGCAACTGTTTGTTACTTGAAGTAATGACACCACGATGTCGACACTATTAGGACACTTCTATTTTAAGATAAAAAAGAAATCAATGGGCGTCATTCTATAAAATTTAAAACCAATCCAAATAAATAAAATATAAAAATAAAAGAAATCTCAAACTGGTCTAGTTCATTTATAAAGAGTATCCATCTACATATTATGTAATGTATCAATCCTGTTAAAGTGATATTACTCCGGTCAAAATAGACTAAAAAAAATATTTATGAAATGACAAATTTCGCAAAAAAATGCATCTTTAGCCTATTTTAGAATCGGTTAAAAAAAGCTATGCTAATATTTCTAGTTGTATTCTTCATAAGTTTAGGTAACATTTTTATACAGTGTCCCTAACTTTAATGTCAATTTTCAACTGCATTCGAATTCGTTACGAGTACGAGTAATATCTATTTTCAGCTCTCTAATAATTATGATTGTCCATCAATACATCAGTAGCCCGAGCACGAAAAACTAATGTAAATGTAACTATATTCGAGTTCGCTGCGCACTGATGACGTTTGGTTAATATTTCATACAAATGTCATAGACGCGCATCGAGTTCGAATACATTTACGGTTGTCAGAAATTTTCCTGCTCAGGCCGCAGAACGTGTAATCATTAGTTATTTCTAAATGTTATAAGGAAAGTGTTTTATGTTTATGTCATAACGCACGTTAATGCGAGTTTTGGTATAGAGGTAGTGTGTGAGATTGATTATAACTACGAATTAATGCTGAAACACGAATTATTATTTTTGAAATAAATTAGTTTACTAAATCAGCTATGACGACAATGTATCGTATCGTATACGTACTATTGTATCGACCGATTTCAAAAAGGAGAAAATCCTCAATTCGTCTGTATTTTGTTATGTATGTATGTT
Source organism: Clanis bilineata (assembly GCA_036417725.1). Classification (NCBI taxonomy): domain Eukaryota; kingdom Metazoa; phylum Arthropoda; class Insecta; order Lepidoptera; family Sphingidae; genus Clanis; species Clanis bilineata. The sequence goes on from CM071141.1 coordinate 19,244, forward strand.
ACGCGATATCACCGCCATATGTGGATCGATTTTCAAAATTATGTTTGTGTTCGATAGATCTTATTCCGAGGGTGGTCCCATATAAATTTGGTCATGATCGGATAAATTTTGAAGTCGTTCCGTTGAGTTTTTATACTTGTAATTATTACAAAGACAATATCATAAGCCAGGGTTGAGTTGGTAACACTATCTGATAGAAATCGACCTACAAGGTAAGTGCATAATAACTTTAATTGCAATACTGGCATTACGCATTCACGCTGCGAGATGACTATCATCGTAATGTTGCGACGTTTTTTATTTTAATTTATTTTCGTTGAGCCCACGGTTAATAAAATCCGATCGAGGTCCGAGTGAAATCAATTTACATTTCACTGGGGAAGATCAAGAGGGACATTATTTATTTTTAAAGAGATGCATCCCAAAACTTTTATTATGGTATATCTTCATATTTTTGCTCCGAGATTTTTTCTACCGACTTCCAAAGAGGAGAAGGTCCCCAATTCGTCTGTGTTTTATTATACCTCTATATGTTACGCGATATCTCCACCGAATGTGGACCGATTTTCAAAATTATTTTTGTGTCCGATAGAGCTTATTGCAAGGGTCATCCCATATAAATTTGGCCACGGTCGGATTTAAAGTTGGTCTGTTAAGTTTTTAAACTTGTGATTATGACAAATAAGATGAGTAAGCAACGTAATATTAAAAGTGATACGTACATATATGAATACCTACGTCAACCTTGCTGACGTCACCATTTTTAAAAACATTAGCATTGGCCCTCCGTCATATGTAATAGATACTTCAATAGAATTGTAGTTATCAGCCTTTCGAAACGTCGGCGTTGAGACAAAAAATAATCCGTAAAAACTAGTTGTATTTCAACCGATATACATACATATCAGTCACACCTACAAAGTGGTAAATAAAATCCTGAAAGATATTATTTAACTTTAAAATATTATTTTTACTTTTAGTGTAGGTACCCTACACGTAAAAGTATTTTTTTTAAATGATTTTTTTCGCACCGCCATATAGTTTAAAAAAAAGTAGACGAAGACCATTTTTCTAACCAAGGATCCATTTGCGAAATATTATGCTCTAAAGTGCTATTGTCTCAGCTGAATAGGCATTACAGGATACATTTTACAATAATTGAATGCTAAAAAACCTACGGCAATCCGAGTTTAATTTACGAGTGTATTAAAATAAGTCAATGTTACAACAGTGATACAGCATCCAATGGCAGGTATGCGACATTCACATGTGTGCGATGTGTGATGTTCGATGTGCGCTGTGCGGTACGAACAACGGCATTAGTCAGAGGATAAGGACGTGAAGCTGGTGTCATAGTATTATATCCAGTAATCCTGTTACTAGTGAGAGAAATTAATATGGGTCGTGGACCAGGAGGTCCTCCGTTCGAATCCCAAAATAACTAATCGCCGGTGGTATTATGACTTTCACACAGTGGAATGGGATAAGATAAGCGCAGGTCACACATATTTACATGCGAACGCAAGAAATAAGATTACTTTGTATAAGTATTGTTGTTACTATGAGTTTGTGAGAATGGCGAGAGCTGTTGATGCTGCTGATATCGCTGGTGCAGGACCTTACAGGTGTTAACTAAAGTAGAAGAAATATATAGTCATTATTACACCTATTAAGTAAGTATTATCACTTTTAATTTTAACATAACATAACATAAGCTGACGCCTGTATCCCCGAAGGGGTAGGCAGAGGCGCCCTAGCGAACTAGAACACCCACATTTCGCCGAGCTTAGTTCAGTCCCAGATGTGATGTGGGGGCGAGCCTCCGAAATTCCAGACTCCGGGCTGATATGGAAAAATCCAATATCACTTTGCCCGACCCGGGGATCGAACCCGAGACCCCAGGACGGTAGTCGTACCGAAATACAACCACGCCACCGAGGCAGTCAGAGGCAGGCAGAGCAGCAGAGGCTTTTAATTTTAATAGATATTTTTTAAATAACTTCCTACAATCATCAAAGTAAGGTCACACGAATCATTCATTATTTACTCTTATACGAACCGACGCGACGTGACCATTTTTTTCTGACATCTCTACTAGATCATTTTAAAGAGCTTTGCGGTTCATTATTGTATAGAAATTGTGAGTTGTACATCTAAACTCTTAATTTATTTATATATTATAATGTAATAATCTGTTCCTAGTATTGTCTTAGTGTAGTGGGGTCAGGACTGTGTGACTGTTTGGTGTTATTCATTATTACATACACGCATCATAGACAGAGGCGCACTAGCGAACAAGAACAACCCACATTTCGCCGAGCTTATTTCCGTACCAGAGTGTCTATTCTATAAAACGTTATCGGATGAACGATATCGGACCGATACTGTACCGCACAGATATAGTTGAACGTGTATCATACAATTAATGTCAAACAGTGAAGAGTGGGCTGTCAAACGGTTTACAGCATAGCATTCTCCGACACGACACTTATTGCACCGATATCGGTCGGACACGTGAGCCACATAGAACAGCAAAACATCCGAACCGAAATCCGCAATAGTGGATTTCGTTTTACAAACATTCTACAGGCCCCCAGATGTAATAGGGGACGAGCCTATCGCCTCATCGGACACAAATTCCAGAGCGCGGACTGATACTGAAAAATCCTACTGATAAGATACTTGACCACGGGCATGGGCACGCTCGTATCATGTTATAATATGTTAGCTAAAGTTAATATTAATTAAATCAAAGATTTTTAAGAGAGAAGTATAAACAGTACCTTACCTGTAACTTGTAACAGGCAGTGCATCAAGCTTAAGCTTAAGAAGCTTAAGCTTAAGAATATAGGTAAATATCTACACCCCCAAATACTTATTAGAATTTATTTTCAACTTTTTAGTTCATTATCCCAAATAGAGGTAAGTTTGTTTTTAAAAATCTGTTCTTACTTTAAATTAATTTATAACTTTTTGGTAAGTAAGTATTTTAGAGTAGGCGTGATGTTTTAAAATATTCTACGGATAAGTATTGCTCCTCAAGACGGATCAATCAAGCCCAAACTCAATGGTTTTATCCTGTTTAAATAGTGACCGGTGGCTGAAACGCTTATATAACATAATTATGTATGTATGTGCCGCCTCCAACGGGTCAATATAGAAGTTCTTATAATTATCTCCCGTCTCCATCATCAGACCAGTTCCATGGTATCATACTATTGTACTGTAACCGAAGATACATAAGTACACCAAATTTGAATCCAATCGGACATCGATAAGTGGGTCTAATTTAGCTTGCAAGATTTGTTTACAGACAACGGGACAGGTGAAAATAAATAAAAGCTTACTAAAATATATTATTCTACAACCTGTCAACAATACGTGACTGTCATTAGTCATACTGCATACATCTAGTCTGCGTGATATTTGACAAAACAAGTTACTCTACTATACACAGTACTTAGTTAAAGCATTACAAAGTAAAATTGACATTGATAACTTATTTTAGTAATTATATAGATTATATTATATTTATTAGAATATAGATTACCTTCATTGAGTACGAGTTCAACGCCGTATAATAACAACATACATGCGTTCACAAGTAGATGCATTGTACCGAGATTATAAGAGGAGAATCCAGATAAATAGTTGTTGAAATACAAGATACGAGTTCAATTATTTGTTGGAAAGCAAAACGAGAAATAGCATTCCAATTAAAAGTAAGTAGCGCCATCACATCCGCTCGAAAGGGTTAATAATCACTTGCGTGACAAAATCTAGTTTTTGTACCAGCTTTATAGACGTGTTACGTGGTGCAAGTTGAACGATGTCGAATGTCGACTAACAATGTAGGAGACAATAGCTTTTTAATCAACGCTCAATACCAAAATGACTTCTATACACCTATAACCACAAACATTGATATTGATATGTTAAAAACAAGCACACTGCAGCTGGGCAGGCCCTAATATAACCGTACCTACATTTAGGCGATTGACGTTGCTACACCGGGCAGTAAATATATCGCTCTGCAGGTTGTATCTGTCACACATTAAAATATATGTAATACCTAACTTGGCTAATGTTTTCGACTGACTTCCACAAAAGGAAGAGGTCCTCAATTCGTCTGTATTTTTTTTATGTATGTTACTCGATATCTCCGCTAAATATGGACCGATATTCAAAATTCTTTTTATGTTCGATATAGTTTATTTCAAGGGTGCTCCCATATAAATTTGGTCACGATCGTTAAATTGGAAGTCGGTCAGTTAAGTTTTTAAACTTGTGATTATGTAGACAACCATTTTACAATCTACAAAATATATCCATCACTCATCATAATTTGCATACATATGTATAATGTATTTAATATTAAATTTTAGATGGGCTGAGGGCCAATGGGCGGAATGTGTTGTCATGATATGGAGATAAAAAAATATTCAAATTAATAATTAATCTAATCTATAAAGTAATATTTATATGGTGCATTAAGATTCGCTATATTCTAGTCGCTTAGACCATCTCCCACGTGAGTTTCCGCTGCTCGTCCCTGAGAGCACACTGAGAGGCTGCGGTACAGGGGTACCGTTACACTAACTGGCAGGGCGGGTCTCCATCCCCCTCGACTCCCCCTCCACCCCGACGCCCCGGAGTCCCGACACCGACAGCTCGTAGTCGCGTCGTACTGTTCTTATAATTGCAGTTAATTCTGCGGAATCAACTGGAGATATGCTATTCGATATAAACCATACGACTAATAGCTGTGCATTATTATAACGACTACACATTTAAATATGATTTTTTTATGGAGCGGTGGGATTATCAGTCGCTACTGGTTAGCGGGTTGATGAAATGATAACGGCATTACACTCTTATAGGATGATAATATTTAATGTCAGCCATGTTTAATGTCAGTCGATCAGGAAATCTTTGGGGGGGCCTATGTTCAGCAGTGGACGTCCTATGGCTGATGATGATGATGATGAAGGCTATTCGGCCAGTAACAGAGCTTTGGTTTTGTTATCAACCAATATCTAGGTACGGGTTCAGCCGTGTTTCTTTTCAGGACAGGGTTCCGTCCAAACTTCGGTGTTTATTATTGGCCCATTCAGGGCACTAGCTCGGGGATCAACCTTACGGTATCAACAAGCTGAGCTAGCGGTGACCCGGTGCACGCCACATCCCCTCAGGTTTGAAGCAAGCCGACGGGTGTGGACAAGGAATCAGTCGAGGCAAACCACTCTTTCCCCCCATCTTCTTCTTCTTCAGCCTCTCTCAACCATTTTGGTGTAGGCCTCCTTCATCAATTTCCAATTTTCGCGGCTTTGTGCTTCGTGTATCCAGTTCGAACCGGCAACCTTCTTCACGTCGTCTTTCCAGCGCATTTGCGGTCTTCCTTGGGGACGCTTCTTTCCCCATGGCTTCCACTCAAGGAGACGTTTGCACCATGATGTTTCTTTTCGGGCAACATGTCCAGCCCATTTCCATTTTAGGTGTGCCACTCGTTTCGTCACGTCTGCTACTTTGCTTTGTTCTCGAAGCCATTTATTTGTTTTGCGGTCCATCAATGTCACTCCTACCAGCTTTCTCTCAATTGCCCTCTTTCCCCCCATATCGTCTTCCAACTCTACCCATCCCTACGTTTCCATCCCGTGCATCCGGGTGAGTGTGCATTCGTCGGACCAATAATACTTACGGTGCACGGACTGCTAGGAATTTTCTTACATATTAAGATTGGCAGAGGCATTGGCATTAAAAACAGCCTATACTCGGCGAGAAGGGCCACGCACTTACCCAGCCCTTGACACCCGGGGACGTAAATTCACGCATTCCACCCACGAACCGCGATCCGAGACTATACGTTAGCGCGATCGCCGCCCAGTTTATTGTGTGTTCTTTGCCGAGCGGAATGCACCGTTTAACACACGTACGGCCCAATCATCCAAACGCATTCCAAAATGACCCTAAGCGGCGAGAAGATCAGGGCCGTCTTGAAAGCTGCCGAGATTCCGCAGTCCTAGACTCTTATAGAGAACTCCCTCAATAAGTTATTCTCTACCCTTCCTGATGCGGCGGAGTCTCTCATCCGTAACGGATGACAGGCCCTCTGTCCCTTCCGCCACTAGCCCGCCGGAATCCATCGTTACGGCGATGGACACTGACCCCCCACTTTCGGCCAAAAGGCCTATTCCCTCTTCTTCCAGCGAATTGCGGTCTAGAGTCTTGTTATCCGAGCAGGATGACGTCAGGTGCGTCAAGTACCCCGAATAGCACAGCTCTGCAGTGTTCATGGCCTAAAGATAGGTCTCAATGCACGTAGCCGGCTCCGTTGCCAAACTGTAGGCAGGTAGACCACCCTGCTAGCCGAGGGTGCCCGCACGCTTCCAAAAATTCTTCCTGAATTCCTAGAGCTCCAGCTAGCCTAGAGATAGCCCTTCCAGGTCACCCAGGCCAAACTCCACTCTGCATCCATCCTTGTGTACAGCCCTTGGCGCTCAGTTGAGCCTAAGACTCAAGCCCCCGGTGGAGTCACTCACGCCGCCCCGGCCCGTACTCCAGCGGCCCCCCAAGCTAACCCTCCCAGGGTAGCCCAGCCGCCTTCCCACAAACCCAAACCTACTATTCCGGTGGGTAAACCTGTACGACGTGGAAGTCGACGACATGATTCTCACCATAAGCAATATCCAGTATATTTTCACGCGCTCTTAAAAAAAAACTAGCCGCACTGGGCTGCGAGTACCCCTTCCTATTTTCTGAGATAGGTAACATATATCTCCAACAACGCTTACACACGTAGAATTCAGGCCTTTTAATGGCTAGTAACACCATTTTTGAAGGGGGCCTCACGGACCAAGCCTCGCTCCCTCAGAGGGCGTTTTCAATACATGAAACGGTCGACTACTTGTTGGTACTTGAGAACTTTTATAATGATCAATTTAAAATTAAAGTGACAAACGAATATAAGACTAAGAGAGTGAGACAATGCAAATTGATTGTACCACAAGTAAAAAATTATTACGGTAAAAGAACCAACAAGTACATGACCCCAATTATATACAATAAAATTACCTGGTTAAGGCAGGTCAACGGAGAACTAAGTCAACCAATCTTAAAAAATAAATTAAAACATTATCTACTCACAGGACTTGGAGTAAACGTATGATAAACAGTCATGCAATACTGATCTGATTTCTGTACACATATTTGTGTGTATATGTGTGTATTAATGTACAATTCATATGATAAGTATGTTAAAATACTGTTAAAGCTTGTTACTGACAGTATTTATTACGGAAACAAGCGCTAACCCCGCCGACAAACTGTTGCACAGTTTGGCGGGTTTAAAATATTGTGTACCATTTTTTCTTTTATTAATAAAAAAAAAAAAAAAAAAAAAAAAAAAAAAAAAAAAAAAAAAAAAAAAAAAAGACTAATGTTATTAACGGCCAGCGTGCCGAAGTCGCTCATTTCGTTTGCGACAATAATTTTGACGTCTTTCTCAACCAGGAAACATTCCATAAACCCTCCCATAGGAGCCCCAATACTCCTAACTTCAAAGTAGTGCACAACGACCGCTTTACTAGACATCTAGATAGCACTATTATCTGTTTCAAAAGGTCCATGCACGAACATCCAGGCTTCAGTTTGCAGACTTGCAATGACAGGAAACCCGCCAATTACAATCGTCTCTGCCTATCTCTCACCCTCTAAGGAGCTTCACTCCAATGAACTCTCAATATTACTAGGTATTGGATTCATCCCTCTGGCGGGTGACCTTAATGCCAAGAACACGCTCTGGAACTGTAACTCGACCAACGATTCCCTACCGTCCGCGTTGCGCGATTTTAGAGCGTTGTCTTGACACCATTGATATGGAAATACTAGTTTCTTCAGAACCCACCCATTATTGTTCAGCTAACGACAGTCACAAACGCGACATTCTTGACATAGTGTTCACAAAGAACATATGCCTGCACTTTCGTTCAATACGGGTGCTACTAAAGTTAAACTCAGATCACAGACCTGTGATCCTAGATCTAGTCTCCCTAAACGACCCCACTGATGCAGGTCCTAACGAACCGGTGCAGGTGAAAACTAAGTGGCGCCTCCTATGCACCCAGCTCGCTGACACTTCATCGCCTGATTTTTCCGCGATTCCGACCAATATCGTCAATCCTGGAGAGACGTCCGATGCGATCCACTCTTTCACCACACCTCTCCAAAACATTGTGAGCGAAAGCTCAGAGATGGTGCCGGTGGCTGTTGACAGCCAGTGACAATCTTCAAGAAAACGTGAAATGTGAGGTGAGGAGGCCAAACACCGCACTCAGAGCCTTTGCAACGAATCCCACCCCGGAACGACGACATCTCGCGCGTTTCCTCTAACGTGAGGTCGAACGCCACGTCAAGGACATCGTCGATTCGAGATGGGAATTTCGTTTGTCGGTGTTAGATCCGAACCATCAGGCCTTCTGGCAGTTGTGCCGTTCCTTTAGGAGGGAAGATACGGCTATTATACTCCCGATTAATCGTCCGAATTAATGGCCGCCGTTGATGACGACGAGAAAACGGAACTGCTGGCTATCAGCTTGGAGGCTCAGTATTCCTTCTCCGCAGTCAGATCCGGAGCATCTTATTGCAGTTGACTTTTTCATCGAAAGTAGGAACGCAATTTTGTCAGACCTTGATGATGACATCACTCTGGCCATCAAAAATAATTCCGAGCAACTTAAACTGCTCTTACACTCCACACAACCGTAGTTCCGTCCCGGTCGACGAGGACCACGCTGCGCTCCCAGCCGCCCAATGTCTGTTAACAGTTCCGGCCCGCGGGACGATGATAGAAATTAATAATTAGGGAAACATCCAACTATGCCTAATCATTAATGTCTCAACATCCGTCCCCCCCCCCCCCTGAAAAAGCCGACTCGCGTCAGGCTATCAGCTGTAAGGCCAAACCATAAAAAGAGAGATACATACTGTGAAAAGGTGGTCCTACTGGGGTATTTTAAATGTATTCGTCACCTTTGGATTAAAGCTATAACACAAAATGTTTGAAAGACTGTTGAAAGTTAGAATGTTGCACTTGCATAGTATCAGTGCTCAGTCGCACATGTTCGCGTCGCGTGGCGCCGCTGCGCTGCATGTGCGACTCGCTAGTCCCGTCTTGCGAGTTGCGTCTCGCGGCACAGGTGTGCGCGACCGTGGGAAGGCTGCCCAATGTCCAGTGCCCGGTGCCTGGTGTCTACTGCCTACTGCTTACAAGTGAGCCTGCTCTTCAACTACGATTGATCACTCGCTTACTAGTTTTTACATTGAGCTTTTGTTTTCATCTGGTATGCAACCTTTACGTTAATTGTATTGGAAAAAAATCGCGTACTGTTATTTGTAAAGATAATTGTTTTGAGTTTTTGGTAATAATTCAAAGAGAAGGTTTTTAAATTAAAAGGATAAAAGGAAAGATATTTAGAGATAGTCTCAATACTGAGCTTTCTTCTAATCTCATAGCTGCACAACTATCTTGCTATGAGTATAATTATATAATATTATATCGGATAACGAAATAGTATGAACTGAATATCAAAGCACAGGAAGATTAATAATTAACCAGGTCATTGTTTTTTTTATCCGGGCACGGCAAAGTGACTACACTGCACCTGATGGTAAGCGTGGTGCAGTCCAAAAACCTAGCGACCAGTGACAAACACTGTGTTTATCAGTGGTCGTTGGAATCATACCGGCCTATTTATGCTTCTTCACACTCCGGATCCGAAGAGGGAAGCAGCAAATCGAGGGGCTTGCGACAAGACAGGCGGATGACCAATGTAGATACAGGAATACCCCCATACCCGTCTTAACCAACCATCAAGTCATGTCGCAAGCCCCTCGAGAGAACCGGAAGTACACTGGCTGATCCTGGAACGCGAACCACACACGGAGTGTGGGTCACTATGGCAGGTTTTAGCACCATGTGTACGGTGGTGGCCAGCCGGTCCGATACGAATACCACCAGCCATTATTACAATTTACCATCCATTATTTAAAAATTACAACATATGTAAGGCTTTTCCACACCACTGTTAAACTGATTTCAAAGTGATTTCAAACCATAACTCTGTACATAAAGTGGTCGGTTTTCGCTTTAGAAGGAATATCATTGATGATTAGTCAAGCTTATGAAGTACAAGAAACAGTGTTGCTAATAATTATTTTTTAAATAAATATTAGACTCGTTTGTATAGGTTTTGTCCTTGAAATAGAAGAGGTACTGACTCAAACAATCGGTGGCAATATAATATTATATTCAGAAAGGGAGGAAGGAATTGGACCATTAGGCACTTGAGAATCTCACTCTCCGAACGAAACACAACAGCGAGCTGCCACTTCACGTTGCTTTTCTGTGAGACCGTGCTATCAAAGCCATCGAGTTGCCTTCGTGCTGTCGATATACATAGCTGTCTGCAGTGTGGCTCAACTCATTGAATTTTACTTACATACATACATACATAAGCTCACGCCTGTATCCCCGAAGGGGTAGGCAGAGGCGCACTAGCGAACTAGAACACCCACATTTCGCCGCGCTTAGTTCCGTCCCAGATGTGATAGGGGGCGAGCCTATCGCCATATCGGGCACAAATTCCAGACTCCGGGCTGATATGAAAAAATCCAATATCACTTTTCCCGACCCGGGGATCGAACCCGAGACCTCAGAACCGTAGTCGTACCGAAATACCACCACGCCACCGAGGCAGTCAAATTATACTTATGATGAATGTATTTGTGTGAATTGTTATATGTATAGTCGCCTCATTGGTCTAGCGGCAGCATATATGGGCTGTGATCCGGGAGGTCCTGGGTTCCATTCCCAGGTCGGGCAAAGCGAATTTTCTAATTTAATTTCCCCAGGACTGAACTGGCTTTGACTTTGTCGGGTGTTGAAGTTAGGCAGGCAGCCGGTCGTAAAAACTAAGCCGAATCATTTCAGCAACATGCTTGAAAATGAAGAATGTAATATTGGCAGAGGGTCGGTGATGTGTGCATGTATCATCACCCACGATCAACTTAGGTTTAAGTGATGTATATTATATAGTCGCCCGTTATAATTTAAATAAAATATTTGTTATTAAAAAGAACATACAAATTAAATGTCATATGAACCCTTTAGATTTCGTTGCCATCAGCGTTGATTTAGACTTTTATACCATATACCTCTATATTAATTAGATTTGTTTATTATCCTGAAACCAGATTGCGAAGATCTCTCTTATCCTCCGTTAATTGCGCCACTCGCCACTCGCCGGTGCAATGGCGTCACCCACCTGTCGGTTATCATTTTTTTTATCAACTTGTTTTATTTTTCAATAAAAGAAAAATTTTCTACACCTGTTTAAGAAACATCTATTAAAATTCTACGCATGTCATCAATGGAATAAATTACTGCTTAGTTTCTATTGGAAGTTGATATATTATCGGTTAATAGACGATCATTATAAAAGCGCGCGCTGTAGAACCGACTCGACCGGACGCGATGCGGCGACGTGACGCCGACGCTGCGAAGTCTTTCATTTGGCAATAACTATTCGTTTTATATAAAACTGTATAATATGATTGTCTTGGCAGAATCGCTGGAAGATCTAGGTACTATGCTCGAAGACCTCAACCGAGTTTCCCAACAAGTAGGCCTTAAAATGGACATGGACAAGACGAAAATCATGTCGAATGTCCATGTCGTTCCTACCCCAATTGGTATAGGGAACTCAACTCTCGAAGTTGTAGACGAATATGTCTATTTAGGACAAGCGGTCCAGCTAGGCAGGTCCAACTTTGAGAGAGAGGTCATTCGTCGAATCCAGCTCCGCTGGGCAGCATTTGGGAAACTACGCAAGGTCTTCTCGTCCAAAATACCTCAGTGCCTGAAGACAAAAGTTTTCGACCAGTGTGTGTTACCAGTGATGACTTATGGCACTGAAACGTGGCCTCTAACTATGGGCCGCATTAGAAAGCTCACAGTCACTCAGCGAGCTATGGAGAGGGCTATGCTCGGTGTTTCTCTACGTGATCAAATCAGGAATGAGGAGATCCGTAAAAGAACGAAAGTCACCGACATAGCCCAGAGGATTAGCAAGTTGAAATGGCAGTGGGCAGGGCACATAGCTCGTAGAACTGATAGCCGATGGGGCAGAAAAGTTCTCGAGTGGAGACCACGTACCGGCAAGCGCAGCGTAGGACGTCCACCTACAAGGTGGACCGACGACCTGATAAAGGTCGCAGGAAGTCGCTGGATGCAGGCCGCTTCCAACAGGTCGATCTGGAAATCTTTGGGGGAGGCCTATGTTCAGCAGTGGACGTCCTATGGCTGATGATGATGATGATGAATATGATTGTAACGAAGCGTTGTTGAGTGTTTTTCGGTTTCATTTCTCATTGATTTGCGACATCCTCCGTGTCGCAGAAGCAGGGGACGGCACTCAGTCGTTTGACGTTGACGCATTCACTGAAATAAAGAGCAACACGCTACGCGGAGTGGACCGCGAACAAATACCGCACACACACATAAAATGTACATATATTTTAACGTATAGTATAATATAATAAGTATAGTACGAGATTATAAGGACATGAAGTAGTTTTATATATAATGGATGAACTGTTAAAGATCAATTTAAAAAAAATCCTGTTAAAATAACCGTTTTCAATAAAGTTTGTTGATTGGTGTTGACGAAGAGTCTAAGCAATATATCAGTAGGCAGCTACTTGCTCTGAAGTCTGAACTACGGAACAAATCGGTAACCGAGCAAGTGTGTCACCACTCACCGACCAATCACTGCATAAAATGAAATAAAGCCCCCATCAGATTTACCCGATATATTACTAGCTGTTGTCGATCGTGGAAATTTATTTTCCGGGATCAAAAATAGCCTATGTATTATTCTGAGGCATAATCTATACTAATATTATAAAGCTGAAGAGTTTGTTTGTTTGTTTGATTGAACGCGCTAATCTCAGGAACTACTGGTTCGATTTGAAAAAGTCTTTTTGTGTTGGATAGCCCAATTATCGACGGTGGCTATAGCCTATATAACATCACGCTATGACCAATAGGAGCGGAGCAGAAATGAAAAATGTTAAGCGGGTAAGTTTATATCTCAGAAACTACTGGTTCGATTTGAAAAATAATTTTTGTATTGGATAGTCCAATTATCGAGGGTGGCTATAGGCTATATAACATCACGCTATGACCAATAGGAGCGGAGCAGAAATGAAAAATGTTGCAAAATTGGGGAAATTTATATCTCAGAAACTACTGGTTTTCAATTTTAGTGTTGACCGACGGGGTGAATGAAGGAGAGACTGAGGGGTGACTGACGGGGTGATTTATGGGGTGACCGACGGGGTGACTGACGGAGTGACTAACGGAGTGACCAACGGGGTGACCAGCAGGGTGACCAACGGGGTGACCAGTGGGGTGACCAGCGAGGTAACCAGTGGGGTGACCAGCGGGGTGACCGACGGCGAGACGGACGAGATGACTGACAGGGTGACCAACGGCGTGACGGAAGAGGTGACTGACGGGGTAACCGAAAGGTGACCAATGGGGTGACCAACGGGGTGACCAGTGGGGTGGCCAGCGGGGTGACCAGTGGGGTGACCAGCGGGGTGACCGACGGCGTGACGGACGAGATGACTGACAGGGTGACGGAAGAGGTGACTGACAGGGTAACCGAAAGGTGACCAATTGGGTAACCAGCGGGGTGACCAACGGGGTGACCGACGGGATGACCGAAAGGGTGACCAACGGGGTGACTAATGGTGTGACCAACGGAATGACCGACGGGGTGACCAACGCGGTGATTGACGGGGTGACTGACGGGGTGACTGAAAGGGGTGACTGACGGGGTGACCAACGGGGTGACTGACGGGATGACCAACGGGGTGACTGACGGGATGACCAACGGGGTGACTGACGGGGTGACTTACGGAACCGTACCGAAGTCACGTACTATCTCTCGAAGTTTAGTAGATCATATCATTACCTCTTTTAGAATTATTGTGCTATAGGTGCCTACGACTCACTCTTTCAACCCTCTCTCTCATACGCAGACGAAGTTGCGCGAGTCAGCTAGTATATTATACAACTGTAAAGTTTCATCAAAATCCATCCAGTTGTTTTGCGTGAAAGAATAACAAACAAACACATACTCACAATCGTTTTTTTATAGAAGAGGTGATAAACGAACTAGTGGGTCATCTGATGTTAAGTGATCACCGCTGCGCCGTTCATAAACCTAAACTAAAATAAACTTATACACTAACTAGCTGACGCCTGACCCGCGCAACTTCGTCTGCGTCCTATAAGACAGAGAGAGGATTACAAAGAGTGGAGTGTACCTCTAGATGTCACCGTAAAATTAAATAATAAATAACACCCAACAGTCAATATATAGATCAGAGACTGGCAAACGAGCAAATGAGTCACCTGATGGTAAGTGATCTTTACCGCCCATAAACACCCAAGACACAAAAAGAATCATGGGTGCGTTGCCAACCTAAAAGGAGTAAATAGAAGGGGAGGGAAAAAGGGATTGGGAAAGGAACGGGGGCAATGAGCCACCGGAATTCTCACTCACCAAACGAAACGCGAGAGCAAGCTGCCACTTTACGTCGGTTTTCTGGCACATACATAGTCCTGACCCCACACTAACATCGAGTCTTGTGTCGTGGGTATCAGGAACTACGTGATACTTTCGGTCTCACAACACCCAGACCCGAAACAATTATCTGTAAGGCATACAAAAATTTGTCTCGGTGCGAGGATCGAACCCGCGGCCTCTCGCTTCACAGCCGGCTGCTCGCCCGCTGCGCCAGGAGGCTGTCATAAATTCAATGTCAATTATAAATATATTATAATAGAAACGTAGCCCCTGACTCTGTACGGCATTAGAAAGCTCACAGTCACTCAGCGAGCTATGGAGAGTGCTAACCTCTGCGCGATCATATCAGAAATGAAATCCGTAGAAGAACAAAACTCACTGATATAGCCCAGCGGATTAGAAAGCTGAAGTGGCAATAGGCAAGGCACATAGCTCATAGAACCGATAGCCGATGGAGCAAAAAAGTTTTCGAGTGGAGACCACGAACTGTCAAGCACAGCATTGGACTGCTTCCAACAGGTTGATCTGGAAATCTTTGGGGGAGGCCTATGTCCAGCAGTGGACGTCCTGTGGCTGATGGCTGATTTCCGTTTGTTTTAACTCGACTTACCATGCCTGCGGGGGTCGCTCAGTGAATCATCTTATTTGTTACAATGTCCTATACCTCTATATTAGTATCTATTACTATGATAGCTTTGTTTTGTAATTTAAGGTATTATCTGTATTTTGTAACATAACTGGTTTTATTCTGGTTTAAAAAAATAGCAACGCCAGAGTTTCTTTCCTGTTCTTCTCTGACGAAACGGCCTTCCGAACAGGCAGTTGATTAAAATTTTACGGAATCTAAATGATGTTTAAACATTTTATGGATTCAATAAATATGAAAATATTTATTCATTTATTAAGAAGTATTATGTTGATTCATATACTGTTAAATTTTATTGTTGTTTCTATAATAAATAAAGAATGTAATTAAAAATATCGATTGTCTTCTTTTACAAGTAAACGCCATTCCTAGCATTTTATCATTTCTATGCTATGCGGAAAATATATTGTCGTAAATTACTGATTTTTTGAAATCCCTTTATCTTCCGAATTATCTTACAGAACCCAGGGCGACCGCAGCTAGAATACTCATCGATTAATATAGAAAATCATCGATATGATGAGGTTCCACGTTTGTATGAACCTTGAAAGCCATGTCCTCGTACGGCAAAATAAAGTTCGTAACGCATAGCAGGAAAGTTGATTTTACCATTGCCGAATGTGTTAACGAGTATAACTGACACACTTCTAGCACAAATAACACATCAGAAATAACACAAGAGCATTTTTAATGACGAATAATATGCAGAATGAAAGTGAAAGGTTATAGAATTAAGAATTCATTCAAATTAATTCTAGTACTGTAAAACATCCAATAGCTTTGTTTTAACGGAATTCAATTTTGAAGGAGGAGTAAAATTCTCTTGTGCTTCCCAATCTTATTCCTGTTACTTTCTCATCTATGTATATCGCAGTAGGCAGCGGCTCGAGTGTGTTCCCGACATTGCTAATTTTTATAGAGATTGATATAATATAATTATGTAACCATCTGGAGGCTTTGTGGTGGTCTGCCTCTATAAGAAAATAATTGAATTTATATTTATCTGTTTTTATTGTTTTTTTTAACTACCCTTACTTAAGTCAGGGTAATCCTAAAAGATACAACGAATGGATATATTCAAGCCGCGTGACAATCTAAACGCAACCGCATTATAGAAAAAAACAAGTGCTCACGTGTAAAACCGCCTCCATGTGTTCGCATAAACTTTTCTTAGCAGTGCACCATATATGGCGCAGAATAAAAATTACATTAGGAAAGGTGGTCGTACGTGGTATCACGTGTATGTAGTATGTACATACTAGAACGGACATTGCAATGAAAATTTCTACACTAGACGGTGCAGTAGCGCAGGACAGTTGTATAAATCAAACTATGTATAATACGTTTTGATTTTCGCCGAAATACAAAATATTCAGTTTCAAATATGTATAGATACAATATAGATAATTATAAGGAATCAGTTGCGATACTGTATTTATACACTGTTAACTGTACAAGATCATTCGTGTCGCACTGGTCTCGTTGTCTTTTCCAGTAGATTAGTATATAACACAATGATCGCTATGTAGTTGGTACTGGTTGGTATAGTAAGTAATTCATTGATCATGATATAAGACCAGTAATAAATTGAAGTATTCTTTTTAGTTATTAGCGGCCGGAACTGCAGATGGTTGGCACACTGTGCGGTGGACTCGGCGCATCACATCCGGTCGCATCATGTTAGCGATTGACAACCTTTATTGAAACTGTGTGCAGCAAGCAATTTACATTTATTAGCACCATCATTATATGAAAAGAGTTATTTGACCCACTTTGAACCAGCGCGGCGTGGCAAAAGGAATAATATACACCACTATTAGATAGATAGATAGATAGAAACTCTTTATTGCAGTCACACACAAAATGCAGGTAATAGAACAGATAAGCAACAGAATAACTGTGCCACAAGTGGCGGCCTTATCGCTAAAAGCTATCTCTTCCAGGCAACCACTGGATGGAAAGGAATTAAAAGATGATTAAAAACGATTTCCACTCGTAAAGAAAATATAATATTATGTTTAATCGCTATCTGGTGCTCAGTATCTCCACCCAACCGCACTTACCCGTCTGATGCCACTGACTAAGCAGTAAGCATTACAAAATAAAACAAGTGCCATCAACTAGCAGCTAATTACTGTCCATAAGTACCCACTGTACGGAGCAGGGCGCAGGCTGATACGGTCGCTACCCCGCGTCTCATCCCCGCGCGGCTCACTACCCACCTGTGCAATACGTTTTGTACTATTGTCTACTGTCTCTTTTACAGAGTAAACGTGGCGAGGGCAAAAACAAGGCTCTTTTTTGTAATTATAGTTTATTTTATTGAAATATCGATGGCCATGATAACAATTTTATTGTATTTGAACTCGTTCAAGTATGTAATAACTGATTAGGCCTATAGTTACTTGTGTATGAGACGTGGCCTGTCTTTAAGTATCATGTTAGGGAAATGAAGGTATTGTGGTGGATGTGCTACGTTATAGATTGAATCCGCGGTAGTGTTGGGGCCCGCGACGTGGCGGGTAAACTGCAGGATCGTCGCTTGAGAGTACATAATGACGTGTTGAGGAAGCCACACGAGTATGTCACGTCGCGTCGGTTGCAAGTGTCTGGACTCAAAAAGCCCTGGATAGATATTTTGGAGGAAGATGAGATCGGAAGTAGAATCATTTAAGTCGAAGAGCGGACACTGGCATTAGTCCGGGATGACGTTGGACAGAGAAAACAAAGAATATAGAGGTAGGTAAACGTAAAATCCACACCCTTCTTATAAGGCTGACAACGAACGTTTCATTTTCTATGCACTCGTTTATATCATTCACTTACCATCATCAGGTGACCCACCGACTCGTCTGCTATAAAACTAGTATTTAGAATTATTTTTTGTTAGAATTGATGCTATATGTTGGTGGCAGATGCATCTTCCCAGTAATATAGTGAAGTTTTCATTCCGCGGACACAATTACCGGTTTTCCACCTTCCACAATTAAGTGTATAATTTTGTAGTATACAATAAATAGAATGAAAATAGAAGTTCAATTATAAACATCACCTGCCCGCTTCATCGCCGCCGCTTCAGTAGGTAACCTATCTATATACCTTTACATAATATGTACTTCATATTAACATATCTAATCAAGTGTTTTTCATAATTTACCATACATAATGTATTTGTGAGTGGTAGAGCCACGCTGTAGACAGTAAAGTCTACAGCACGAATGGGCACGTTTGGTACCACTGTCTCACAGAAAACCAATGCAAAAGTGGCAGCGTGCTGCCGAGTTTCGTCCGGTGAGTGAGATTTCCGGTGGCCGATTACACCACCCACCCCCTTCCCTTTCCCAATCCCTTTACCCTCCCCTTCCAATCCCTACTTTAAGGTTGGCAACGCACCCAAGATTTTTTTTGTGTCTTGGGTGTCTTATGGGTGATGGAGATCACTTACCATTACCATCAGTAGATACTTTGTCGCTGCCATTATGTGACCCATCTGCTTGTTGGCCAGTCTCTGCTATTATTTAAAAAACTATGTGACATTTTTTTACAACGAATTATAACCGCGGCTATTTAAAATAACAGTTATTTGGTACATTTTATATTAATTATATATGTACTACTGTCATGGCATTTAAACATATTGTTTCATACATACATAACATAGAGTACGCATTTGAGAGAAGCTTTAATAAAATGTTCTGTGAATATTCATGAATCACGTAAGACAATTTTACTGTCTAAACATTATTACGCTGATACGACCTTGCGCGAGTATGTTTCAAACACGACTGCGTGACTTATGACCACGAGGTCACAACTTTTGGATCACAAGTTTTGCGCTGTTCTCCCCTCTATGTACTGTTGAATGTCTGTGACTGTAATCAGTGGTAATCTGTAATTGCTATTTACCCAAGTGAAGAATAAAAATCTTGACAAAAAGCTATTTTCAAAATAGCATCGCTTGGTTTTTGTTTTAAATTAATACGAGGATGTTGATAGTGGTGGTGCTGTACGAGTTGAACAATGTAAGATTGTACGTTTTTGTCTACACTGATCCAATGTCTGAACTCTGATACCTGTGCACGTCACTGACTGTAATACACGGTAAGCACCAAATGACAATATAAAACTTTTTATTTAGTTCATACGTACAGTACGAATGCATCATAATAAAACTGTACGGAACTGCCACGTGTTTGTCATTCAAACTCGTGCCTTTTTATTTACAAGCGGAGAAATGACCTCGGGCTATTTGGTTGGAGGCAAGAAATGTGGCCTTGCCAGGACAGCGAACCTACACTCAGCGCATCGACTTTTTCTACATCATACAACAAAAAGGGCTCGGTGAGAGGACGCTCAGTTAACAGTGGAATGAGGAGATTGTGTTTTATACCCACATGCACACAAATTTATAGAAACGTTGCTTTTATTTATATTAATGACACTGAAATTAGTTGAAATTAGTTAGATGTCTTTCTACCTCTATAATATCTATTACTACAGATACCGAAGATTCGTTTTCGGTTTCGGTTTATTTTTAAATATATACGTATATGTCACACATAATTAGAATGATGAGGACCATTTACCACAATAAAGCCGGAGGCCAAAAATATTGAAATCCCTAATCCTGAGTCTTGATATACTTTTGGCATTGCGCGAGTTCAAGAGCGATGGTGATCACCACATCAAGGAATCTGAGATTTTAATTTCTGTCTTGTGCTAATAAACGTTATCATTTTAATTATTCTAATAGTGATACATACACACACACACACACACACACACACACACACACACACACACACACACACACACACAAACACACACACACACACACACGCACACGCACACACACACACACACACACACACACACACACACACACACACACACACACACACACACACACACACACACACACACACACACACACACACACACACACAATGTTCTGTATTATGAAACATTTGCACATGTGTTTATTTCAAAAGAACACAAACACCTCAAATAGCTGCGTGTTCCTATGGATGGATGGATAGATAGGGCCTTACTTATAAAAACAGTTTAGCTGAGCAAATGGCTAAGAATAACCTATCACTTTTTTCCTTGTGTCACATTGTTTGAAAATAAAAGTGACAGGCTATTGATTTCTTAAGTTTACGCGAATGCTATTCATTGAAATAAAATTACTTTTACGGATTTTATCACGATTTGGTTTTAATTTTTACTCCCGACGTTTTTATTTTTGGACAAATGACATCTCAGTCCAACCCGTGACCACGAAGACTGCAAAGCCTTCGAAACGTCGGGAATAAAAATTAAAACCAAATCGTGATTAAATCCGTAAAAGTAATTTTATTTCAATGACAGGCTATTCTTAGCCATTTGCGCAGTTAAACTGTTTTTATAAGTAAGGCCCATAGTTGCTTTCAATTGAAGTGTCATTTGAGAAATGCCGTCGGAGGCGGCACATATATATGTTACATAAGCGTATGAGCCACCGGAGGCCAAGCCGCCCGTGACTATTTAAAAAATGTGGATGTGCTTTACATATTTTTCCTTTTGAAGTGAGTATGAAAACGTTTAGCATAAATATTGGGACTGTAGTACATTAAACGTATGTCATCGACAATTAAATCTATAGTTGTTCCACTTTCTTTGTGCATTTTTATTTTTGCTGCGCCTTGCTTGTATTTACTGAAGAAAATGATGTCAGATTATGAAGATTTGTAGCAACTTGACAATCTCATTGCGCAATTATTGTAAACTCATCCTTAACTAATTATGTTCATAGAAGTGTATGTAAATCGCATGTATGTATCGTATTGACCTTTAGAATTAAGCTAGGTGCGTCAATAGGCGCATCTGCTTGCGTATTTATAGTTCTAAATTGTGTTAGAGTTGCTCTACACCTCTAGAGTGTCCGTCCGGGGCGCACCTGTGTGCACTCGTCATGAACTTGGCTACTTATATTTGCGAGAGCACATCGCGTTGTTGTCGCCGTGGATGTTTATTGTACTTATCGCGACTTCTTTTCATCGCTTCGTAATATTTTATATCCTTTTGAAATGTGCAACCTCACTTATACTATAAGTTTCATTACCGACAATGTATTATTAACGCATATATGTTCCTCAATCCTAAATTACTGTTAAATTACTCGTATTATGGTTTTTAATATACCATTACACATGCTCGGAACAATGTTGACCACATGTACATATAATATTGCAGAAATGTATTGTTTTATTAAATCGTTTGTTTATAATAGCCGCTCAAACCCGTTTTTGCAGCACTATTTGTCCGGGATTGGATCCGCCGTAGAAGGTTGACGTCAAGCAGGTAAAAGGTTATAAAAATAAACGACATCCGACACGTAATGGCGACAACTGATCGAATGAGCCGAAAACTCTACTTCACTTTCAATGTTCTTAGCGCTCCGTCCATCTTTTTTAACGTCCATGTAAAAATATAATATAATAACCAATAATTATTCCTACAACATGCTAAAATGATGTGTTGCACCGACCGGACCCCACGCCAGAACGGGATAAGGGTAGATGGAAAAGCATTAAAAATTAATCATATTATATTTTTGGAAGAAATGTATTTATTTAGAAAAACACCCACATGCGATACAAGCCACGTGACCCGATCCTAAGTGTCGAAAGTTCGGTGATCTCACTCAAGGTTCCTCTTTCCATTGTCTTTGGAGTAAGGGACCTGACGATCCTACGTTATATTGTCAATAGTTTTTCCGAGCACACGCTCTATGCAAATCAGTAATTAGTTTAAATGTCACTTGCTAGTTTGCTTCGAAAGGGTGACGGCCTAGAAGCTGTTGAAGAGGCAAGCATTGCGCCCAAGTAACGTTTTTAATTTATGGCCGCGTCATAGCTACCAAGTAATGATGAAATTCGACGAAATTATTCCAAATAATATAATTATTTATTATTTAATATAGCTGTTCCCCGTTGCGTCGTCGGCGTGGATATATCCGTAGATTTTTTACAAGTAGTTTATATCTTATTCTGATATATAATCTAGAGGTATATAACTGTAAAGATCTATCAAAATCCATTCAATATTTTTTGCGTGAAAGAGTAACAGACATACACCTACGCGTTTATAATATTTATTGATAGATCGATCAGAAGACGCAGTAGTCACGGAACATCTATGCACATTCAAGTCTGTAAGAATGATGGAGACCGTACCGATCCGCGTTCATATCAGTCTTTTTCATAATTCAAACAACTCTCGCGTGAACGAAACTTTCCACCTATTGAGTAGAATTCCTGAAAGTTCGGCAACGTTGCAACGCGTGCAAGTTTCCTTACCGTTGTCTAACCTACCGACTATCTTGCTACCGTGCTACCGTGCTACCTTGGGCTATTAACAGAAGATCTACGTTATCGATAATTTAAAACATGATTATTCAAGAAAAGCACCCTTCTAGCTACATTAATACAATGTGACAATCTCAAGTAGGAACTGTGGACATGTCACCTCAACTATCTCTTTACATACTATATACTACATTCGATCCGGTTTTGTTATTCATAGCAGGGTTGCCAATATACCTTATAAAATATTTGTAAGAATTTGATGGGATTGTTATCGCAATTGAAGCTAATTTAAGCAATTGTGTTGTTAAAAACCAGAATTGTAGTTAGTGCTGACAACTAAACGCTCTAGGCGCTAGTGCGTAAGTCGCCTGTGGTGCTACGAAGCTGCAAAAAATCAATAAACTGAATATTCTTTGACTGTTTGTTATTTTGACCGAATAATTTGACATGCTCGTTGATAATTATATTTACAGATCCTTCATACACATTTTTAAGCTCACCCGAGCATCCATTTTGCATCAATGTAACTACACTGTCACTAGACCGATGAGACAACATTCAAAAAGACGATATTTAAAAAAAAAGAATTATATAAGAGTTTTAAGAATTAGAATTAATAGTCTTAAGAATTATAGGTAATATTTTAATTGGTCACAGACGACAGCCCTAACAATAAACGTGCTCTATCAGTTGTCTGTGGAAGAGATAGGCTCGGTTCCTATTGTTGGAGACATAGTTCGCCTCCGTCATAACTATATATATACTTATTTTACTTAAAGCATGTAAGTTTGTTAAGATAATATTATACATGAATAATAATGGAACTAGTTTTATATTTCGACGGTAGAAATCATACATTTAGATGTGTGCTAAAATAAATGCAAGAAGGATAGCGGCTGTGCTGCGGCTGGTGCGCGCCGTGGATACCCGCCGTGGATACCCGCCGTGGATAACCGCCGTGGCCGCCAGGGCCACAACTAGCTAGCTTGTAGCCACCCGCCTCATGGGCCATGGCACGTGTATACCAACCGAACGAAGGCGAAAGAATATTCGCGAAGGGCCATCGGCAACGGGGACCACAACGACCGAATGCTAGTGAATCGCACCGAAC
Source organism: Clanis bilineata (assembly GCA_036417725.1). Classification (NCBI taxonomy): domain Eukaryota; kingdom Metazoa; phylum Arthropoda; class Insecta; order Lepidoptera; family Sphingidae; genus Clanis; species Clanis bilineata. Next base: position 43,004 of record CM071141.1, read on the forward strand.
CTTGGCGAACGCAACATTTAAGGTTTCACAGCGCAATTTTTAAAAATTAATTTTGTAACAAAATGTTGTGATGGGACCACTCCATTTTATTTATACAGTGCACACGTCCGTTTTTAATAACCGTTGTCGCTAAATGAGCATTCGCGAACATTCACCGATGCGTCTACACCGCATTCGCTGATTCGCTATATTTTCCTTTAATGTACAGAGTCGATGCTACCGACTGTTGTCCCGCACACGACCGAACGGGACTGAACGCCTCCAAGCCGTTCGTTAGTTCGGCTTCGGTGTTGCGTCCTCACCGACCCCTTCGCGAACGTTCGGTTGGTGTGTGTGTGTGTACCCGGCATTAAAGGACATGATTACAGACATTTCCAAGCATTTAAATAGAGAATAGGGCCGCGTTTGTCGCGTGCACAAAGCTCTCGCGACCTCATTCTGTTATTTGGCTTATTGCGACATTTTGATAAGATTTGGGTCATATCAATATGTATCTACACAATTCAGTTTCGCTGTATGTCTTCAAAGACTGTCTGCTCACTGTTCTTTCGAAATTTTTAACGATAACATACATAATTTTACGATTACTAGTTTATAGTAAAAGCTAGTAATAGTAAACTTTCAAATAAAATTATTTGAAATACTGCATGAAGGGACGGAAGTCGGTTCATAAGCTAAGGGTGAGTGCTTACATACAACGACATCTGTGTTGAGTGCACTAATTGCGCCTCTGTACCTCGCTGTGGATACGACATGAACGGTGGATAAAGATAATTATTTGAGAAGCATACAAATGCTGTGAAAATCTCTGCTCATTGCATTTTATGAAGTGAATTCCGTTATGTTTATACTGAACGTCACCTGCACCCGCGACCTACTAAGCAATATGTTACAAATTACAATGTAACAACATCATATATCAAAACCTTGCATGGCCCTCTCGGTTCAGGTACATACTACGTTCAAATAAATGTTTCATAGCAATCATAGTACTAATATTATATTATTATACTAGCTTTTGCCTGCGGCTTCGCACGCGTATTTTGTAGGGCCAACTGTAAAAACATTTGATTTGTCGATCCACCCTGTCGTTTTAGTCTAAATATTCTCCAACGGGGCGACCCAGATATCGATTTTGAAGTCAATCGGCCTAAAAACAAAGAAAAACATAATGGCGGCCTTTTTTGACTGTTTTGACATCGGTTCCGTCGTTTGGAACCACGGGGCGACCCAGATATCGATTTTGAAGTCAATCGGCCCAAAAACAAGGAAAAACAAAATGGCGGCCTTTTTTGACTGTTTTGACATCGGTTCCGTCGTTTGGAACCACGGGGCGACCCAGATATCGATTTTGAAGTCAATCGGCCCAGAAACAAAGAAAAACAAAATGGCGACCACTTTTGACAGCTTTGACATCGGTTCCGTGGTTTGGAACCACGGGGCGACCCAGATATCGATTTTAAAATCAATCGGCCCAGAAACAAAGAAAAACAAAATGGCGGTCACTTATTTAGATTTCGACCCCGGATCACGAAACGTCTTTAAAATGGTACATAATTCGTAAAATATTCAATATGACTCAGAAAATATGGTAACGCCATCTATTGATAATTTGAAAATCACTTTCAGGCTATAAAGAACTCCTAACAATCGCACAAATAACACAAATATATCTCATGATAGAGTTGACCGATTTGAATAAAACAAAGCCTACATATTATTCCAAGATGTGGTCTACGATATCCTATCCAGTTCCTTAAAATTACTTTGGTGGTTTTCATTTGATACGTGTACAAACACACAGACAGACAAAAATTTTAAAAATGATATAAATGTGTTCTATTACTATTTCTAAACCAAAATTAGTTTTTTTATCAATTTTATGCAATGTACAGACACGCGAAATTTACATTCTTATTATATGTATTGATGATGATTAATGACGGAGGGCCACTGCTAACGTTGTTTTTAAAAATGGTGACGTCAGCGTTGCGTCCGAGTCCGAGTTGCTCCATTTATAGGGTGCATATTTGCAACTACCTACCAGTTACCAAATATTGAATTTCTAAGAAGTAACTATAACGATAATTTTAACATTTTAGAATCTTTTAACAATTTAGTAGTTTAACAATTTAGGGCCACTTGCAACTCCGCGGTAAATCTCTATTTATCCCAACTCTTGATTTAAAGATAGGATAGCTGTAGGATTAATCGAGATAAGGTGTAACTCTAGATTAATAAGATGCCTGCAAGTGCCCTTAGCAGTTTAACAGTCCTTATCTTTACTCCTTAGTAAATAATATAAGTGAAAGTAACTCTGTCTGTCTGTGGCGTTTTCACGGCTAAACCGCTGAACTAATTTTGATAAAATTTGGTTTTATCCCCAAGGGCAGACATAGGAAGGGGCATATCGCAGGCGAAGTTGCACGTGAGCTAGTATATTATATAATCATAGTATTCTGAGTGGTCACCTACCTGTCACAGTCACGGCTAGCTATTACTATGCTTTAAATATTAACCTCTCTATATTGTATCTTAGTGTCTGTGACAAATAAAGTGTTTTTCTTTCTTTCTATGTACAATATTATAAAGGCGAAAGTTTGTGGGTGTGTATGTTTGTTACTTTTCCACGCTCAAACGGCTGGAGTCTGGACCAATCTTGCTAAAATTAAGTATGAAGGTAGCTGACACCCTGGATTAACACAATACATACAGGCTAATTTTTATCCCGAAAAATTTTCCACGCGAAGGGGTCGCGGGTAACAGCTAATCATTTATATATGTGTCATGCACCATGCTTAACATAAGCATATTCTTGAAGCTGTATTGCTAAATTTCACTGACTATTCTTTGATTAAAAAATATTCCTATTATTCATGACGTATTATTCTATATGAATGTACTACGTTTCATGGGATTGGAAATTCAAAAACATATTTGTTTCTCTCTCCATCTCTCTCTTCTTCACTCGAAGGGTTAGTTTTAGCCGCCAGTAACATACTGTACCTATCTAGTACTAATATACTAATAATACTGCTTAATATTACCTCTAATACACTATTAATAGATACATATATTGTATCGACCATGGATCATGAATTCATCATCATCATCATCATTATCAGCCATACAACGTCCACTGTATAGGCCTTCTCCAAAGATTTCCAGATCGACCATGAATTCACTATACAATTTTTTACTATAATTCTGTTTAGATAGCTGTCATAAAATTGCTTCAGCATCATCATCTACAGGACATAGGCGTCGCCCAAAGATTTTCAGACCAACCTTTTAGAAACGGCCTGCATCAAAATAACTTATTAATCCATATTATTTTGTATCCCTTGAAGCACCTAAATTATTCAAACACACAAAAAGGTACAGTGTTTAGGACACACAATTTATATAATTTATGTTCATAAAAAGTAAATTGAGAATTTCTCACATAACAAACGTACGTTTGAAAGTCAGTGCGTTTTGCGGACAAAGACCTAACTTAATTAGCCGCAGGGCACAGTAAGGTCGGCGAAACAAACACCCATGTGTTATGGTGCAAGTACAAAATATATCGATGTGACACAATCGGGCTTATAGTCAATGGGGAAAGTTGGTTCATACGTATTTCACCTAGTTGTTAACACACTTTTTTAAATATTTGAATAATCATCATCAGGTTGTTACTGTTACCGCACTCATTCCATTACACATGTCTTTCTTTCTACCTGCTCTTATCCCACCTTAATGTGGGGTCGGCGCAATACACTTTTTCAAGCACGTTGCAAAGAGGTTTTTACGACCAGCCGCCTGCCTGACGTCAACCCCCAATGAGAGATCCAGTCCCGGGAAAAATAAATTAAAAAATTTACTTTGCCCGACCTGGGAATCAAACCCAGGACCTCCCGGTCCACAGCCCATACATGCTGCCACTAAACCAAGGAGGCGACTTCATACCATTACACATGTAAATGAATATAATCCACCCTCGCTTTCTCTTCCCAGATCTCATTATCATCCTTTAAGGTTGTTTAAGGGTGTTTTAGGTAGTGGAGATTAGTGATCATCAGGTGACCCACATAACCATTTTTTGAACTCTGCTATGATTTTATTTTTGACCGACTTCCGAATTCCTTTTTTTGCACGAGAAATCTGTTTACAGATCTCTCCGAGACCAGACTCCGTCCTACTGACTACTAAACCCCGCGGTGTTCCTCTCTCCCCCTAATGCGAAGGCCGCGGGGTACACAATTGCATTCAGCCGCACCCTCCGCGGGAGTCGACCTTTATACAGTGCCACTCGTGGTCTGTGTTGTACTTACTTCAGACAGCACAAATATAATACGTGTAATACGCCTCCACATCAGACCGCCACCGCCACCTGCAGACCAGTTTATGGAGACCGGAGAACATCTCTTAGGCGTCACGTTCACCTATTTTGGGAGGGACGTCTATTAATGATCAACACCTACTAGTATTTATTTACCACCTGAATAAATTATCACAAAACGTAAACTCTTTCTAATATCTCCGACGTGGTTAGCAGAGATGAAGTAAAGGGGGTACTTTATTATGTACCCGTATTTCACCTAATTTATTAGCATTTATTCATATTATGTAAAGTCTTGGCGGTTTCTTCTTAGTACCGTAATGTTTTTCGCAATCATCGTAATCTCGAAAAACAACAACGATAAACTCAATTAAATATTATACCTCTAACATGAAAGTTTAGTTTTCGAAATACTAAATCACAGTATTTAGGCTGACGACATTGTTCCCTAAAATATATTCGTCGAATATAAGTAAGTCAGCAGTCAGCAACGACACGTTACATTGTTAGAAGATTTTTACACCAGCACTGCACTACACATTATTATTATTTTATAGCAGAGACTGGCAAACGAGCAGATGGGTTACCTGATGGTGAGTGATCTCCATCGCCCAAAGACACCCAAGACACAAAAATAATCATGGGTGCGAATCTAAAAGGGTGGAATGGAAGGGGAGTGAAAAGGGATTGGGAAAGAGGGGACATTGGACCACCGAATGTAACGCGACAGCGAGCTGTTGTTTTGTAAGACAGTGGTAGCAAACTGGTCGAGCCGGCCCATTCGTGCTGTAGACGTTATTGTCTACAGCGTGGCTCTACCACACAATATATGGCTTCTGGCTCTATACAAGTATAGTTTTCTAAAGTTACTTATTTAAGAAATCCTTTCGTATAAAGTGATTTATATAATCTAGGCAACACTATAATTCAGCATGTACTAAATAACTATTAATATGAGGGCGGGGTGGGGGGGGCTGGTGAGGGTCGAGTTGACCCACATGTGTGTACAAAGGGGCTCTGTCCCGGTGCGTCTCGCGACCCAGTAGCCAGTGCCACTGTCTACAGTCTACACGCTCTCGGCTAACTCGGTCACACGCTTCAATACTGAATGCGGCTTTTGTTTATTGTTTGATTTAGGATATAAATAGAGAGTTGTTGTGTTTGGGAAATAGGTCTTTAGTTTTGTGATTATGAGGTCATAATGTCTCTTATGGCTTGTGATATGTACATATGATAGCGAAACGCGAGGACAATGCGCCTGGTTCACCAACATTTTCTATCATGATTATGACGGTTATATACAAATTCTGGCTGATAGGTTAGTTATCTGATACACTATTGTACTCGGCTGAAATTCTGGCATGCTGCTTAACAAATGAAATGCGTTGTAGCGTAACCCGTTTCATAAAGTTGGATACGCATTACAAATTGGCATTCATATATCTTTTGGTTTAAAAGATATGAAATTTTTAAAAAGTTTTTGGCTTTCCTGTAAAGTTGGATTTTTCGAGAAACTGCCTTTACCTCTACATGTATGATTTCTATCGTCGACATGCTTTTATTATTTGTGTCTCTTCTGCGTTTATAAGTGATCAAGAAGCATGACATCATTGAAGTGTAGGGAACTAATAGTGAACATGACGGAATCTTGCGCCCAGACTGTATTACGTGCTGCAGCACCATCATGTGGGCACATCTGTTCGCGTAACAGTGGCCTATGTGTATGACCTACATTCAAATATTATAATTTATATCAGAAAATGGATGAATATTATTTATAACGATGACACTACATGAATAGGCGTTTGAAGCTCGGGACAAGGACAATATTGTACATAATTATATACACATACATACACAGACTCATGCTTGTATCTCCGAAGAGTTAGGCAGAAACAAACTATCAACTAGGTCACCCACAATACGCAGAGCTCGTTTCCGTCCCAAAATGTGATTTGGTGGCGAGCCTATCGCTAGACTGATACTGAGTAGAAAAAAATCTAATATAATTTTACCCTGCCCGAGCTTCGAACTCGAGACTTTATAATATTAATTGTATCGGACACGCTATACAACTACACCACCGACACAATCATACTTATATTTTAATTTCTTTATTTGCTAATGAAAATTTGTAATATTTATTTTCTATTTAGTAAATACATGAATCTATTCTTACGATGTAGAGTGTAAGAGTATCGATAGATGGCGCTAGTTGTGACTTCGAAGATATTATTTTGGTATTTGTAAGAATTTGAAAATGTGAATCATAATACAATACGCTTTTTGCGTTATATATTTGTAATATGAACTTTTATATTTACTATAATAAAGAGTTGACGTATAAGTACCCATTAAAAGAGCAGCGAACTTGAATCTCCAAATTTAATCTCACTAGAAATAATTTTATTCAAATAAGAAATGAACTAATTACTATTGATACATAATATAATTCCAATAAGTATAACGTTAATTATATATATAATTTGTATATTGATACAAGACATGTATATATAATTTACATTACTTTCCAGTTACCCACTGTGCAGTATAACAGTTAGATGAAGACATCATGTTCTGAATGTTTTATTGTGAACGTTGAAAATGTGGTCACGATTCATGAATAAAATTTTAGTTATGATTTATAAACACTTTCTTTATTTTAAAGAGACTTGGCCAATGTGGCGTTAATTCCGGTGTTTAAGTATGTATAATAATTGGAATATTTGATTTATTTCAAACAAGTCTCCAAGCTCAAGCCGAGCTCACTCGTCGTGATATCGTAACAATCAGCCTCCTTTAAATCCTGTATTATATATTGGCCTCAATTTCCTTCAAAGCGCCTTTACCCCACTAAATGTACACGTAGTATAAAAATAATGTATACCTACAATAATATAAGATTCCCAGATTCCCTGTTGTAAGCGGCACTAAGCGGCCTGCATTCAGCGACTTCCTGCGACCGTCTGTCCACCTTGAGGTAGAGGTCCAACGTTGCACTTGCCAGTATGGGGTCTCCACTCGAGAATTTATCTGCTCCATCGTCTATCGGTTCTACGAGCTATGTGCCCTGGAAATATATCGGGAAGTTTTATGTCCAGTGATGGACGTCCTGCAGCTGATGATGATGTGGATGATAATGATGAATAATATACGGAATTTATGACTGACCGCTCAGAACGCTCAGAAACAAACTTTGTATGCAAATATGTATGTACATACATTGCTTCTATAGAAATCCAAGGGGACGAAGGACGTCCGTGCGTCCTAGAGTTATGGTCATTCACGTCGATAAAAAGTAAGAGCAAACTTAAAAGGACAACGGTCGATGTCCTCCATATTATTGAATATCCGAAAATCATTGTGACCTATAGGGCAATGATCTCGTATTTGTTACATTTCCAAAGGATATATTGAAAGTGGTTCGGTGGGAAACTACGCACCTTGTATTTACGTGCTTAATATACTGGTAGCTCTGAGTTCTGACCCAGTAAATAATGTTGTCAGGAACTACAAAAGGTTTTCGGTCTCACGAGTCATAACACCCAGACGAGACATTAACAAATAATATTTGCGATGCCACAATTTATGTTCTACAGAATCAAGTCCGAGCTATACATATACCATAATGCTGCAACTAGCTGTTGCTGGCGACTTCGTTCGCGTGAAAATTTATTAAAAATCGATTCCACGAAAACCGTACATTGTTTCGGGGCAGAAAGTAAAAAATGTACTATTCCAGACTATAATCTACATATCTCTGTGCCAAATTTCATCCAGTTTCGGTCGTTCGGTCTGTCTTGCGTAATTGAGTACTAAAACGCGTCCATCGAGATTTTAACATTAACAATAATAGTAAAATTGTAATTATTAACCACAAAATATCAATGTCATAAGCTTTTATATGTTAGTAAAAGGCGCTAAGGTTGATTATAGCTTGATAACTTCTGCTTTTATAGAAATTGTTAATATAATTGCAAGGTCCCGCGCGCCGTGAGGTGTTACAGTACTTACAGTGCACAGTGCACACTGCACACTGCACACGTGCATTGATATTTTGCAACTTGCACAATCGACAAGTCTCTATTGTAGTGCAAACAAAGGACTCCTACACAGATGTACGTGTAAAAAATATATCTAAGCACCAAAACGCTCTTACTTTCTTCAGTCGATTCGTAGGATTGGGGCAGCGTTGTGGTTCAGAGGTATGTTTACTTTCATATTATCCACTGTTCATAGACAATTACGATACCAAGAGAAACACGGATACGTTGCTAATATTAGACGGTGGGGATAGGGACTCGGAAGGTGAGTGGAAATTTGGGCTTCAAAAATGTAGAAAATCGCATTCACCGAACGAAACGCTACGAGTTGGTATTCCAATATTCTGTGAAACAGATTAACAGAGGTATCGAACCGGTTGATCCGACTCATTTGTGACGTAGACAAAACCGTATAAAGTTGCACAGTATGAGTCTACTACTCATAGACTGAGATCTGTAAGCGAACTTGGATTCTTTCTGCTTTATATTTATGTTTGATGTTCAATAAAGTGTTATAATCTAATCTAACCTATATTTGAAAGGATGAAAAAAAATTTAACATAACATAACATAAGCTCACGCCTGTAAAAAATTTAACAACTTAAAAATTTACTTTAAAACATCATCGCATCTCGAAAATGATTTCGGAACACACTTAGGGTAAGCCTTATTGGAAATGAAATAAATTATACATACATAAGCTCACGCCTGTATCCCCGAAGCGGTAAGCAGAGGCGCACTAGCGAAGTAGAACACCCACATTTTGCCGAGCTTAGTTCCCTCCCAGATGTGTTATGGGGCGAGCCTATCGCCATACAGAGCACAAATTCTAGACTCCGGACTGATACTGAAAAATCCAATATCACTTTGCTCGACCTGGGGACCGAACCCGAGACCTCAGGACAATAGACGTACTACGCACGCAATACCACTATGCTGCCAAGACAGTCAAATCAAAAGAATCATCTTTGTTTATATTGAAGACACAAACATATAACATTAAAACTATTAAAACAAATATCATTAAAAAATATAAACAAAACATTTAACATGAGTACTAACGATTCCCAGCGCCATGCACTTCGAAAGCATAATATGGCATCGTTTACCTGCACGAATTCCCACACCTCAACTCGAACTCTTGCCTCTCTTTCTAATACACGCGAGAACATGTCGCTATTTCTTTTGACTCATAAATGAATTTACTCTCGATGTCATCTTTCACTCTCACTATCTATAGCAGTATATATAAAAATATCAGAAGCAATAATCATTTATTTTTACATATTTGTTAACAACTTAAAATATTTCATAACAACTTAAAATATCATTTTTCCTTATAACTTAGGATAATATTAAATTGAAGCCTAAGGGCTGACTTGACTAATTCTAGAGGTAATATAAGTCAGTCAGTAGTAAAGGTCCGTCAGTGATAACCGTTTGATGTGTGTTTATGAAATTTGGAGCACATATATATGTATCTCGCAAGTATCAATGTAATATGTGCTAAATTTGACATGTTTATGTGAAATAGTTTTTGTGTTATGAGGGCGTTAAAAGTGGTTCCAAATGGTTTGTGTACATGGTACTGCTCGCCAGTTCTGTTAGCTTGAACTTAGCTTGACACGCTGCAGCGTGTCTAGATTTAGATATGAATCCCTAGTTCAAAAAATGTTGAGTTATTTAACACAAGAAACGAGCGCGTAACGACCGCACAAAAATATAAATACTTTAAGTTTTCCTTTTTTAAGAACTATTTATTATAAAATTATTAAATAAATAAGTATAATAATAGTTCTAGTTCGCTAGTGCGCCTCTGCCTACTCCTTCGGGGATACAGGCGTGAGCTTATGTTATGTTATGTTATGTTAAATAAATAATCTTAAAACTATCAATGTACTACTCCCAAGGCAAGACGTAAAGAGAGTTCAACTGGATGCACGCGCACTTTCTTCTGAGCAAGATGGGGAACATTTGGTTTGTATTAGAGAAGGACGGTGATACTAAACAATCGACGCGACGCTCGAATAGTTTAAGTTTAGTTTCGCCCTGGCGTAATATTACTTTCTTCCACTTTACTTTTTATACGATAATAATCATCTACGATACGTTGAATCCGATAAAAGGTGAGGTGACACTTTATATCATTTCAATAAATCAGCTTTTACGTTTTATACATTATTTTAAAGTAAATGGGGGTAAACGAGCAACTAGGTTACCAAACAATTGCTAGTGACCATGGCTGCAAGTAACTATTTAGACATTAATTACATAAAGTTCGTTTTCACAGCCTTTTCTAGGGTGTTATCTCATCTTTTTCTCGCTAGTCTACCGCCCTTTAGAACAGTGTCCACTCCAATGCACCCTCTGTTAATGAATGACTGAGAGAGTATAAATGTGACGTCACACGTCACGTGCACTCACGATTACGATCACAAAGCACTTTCCACGCCGCGCCGCGCCGCGCTGCGCCGATGAGTGACGAGCGGCTGTTTTTCTTACGTATCATCATGTCATGCTTCAAATGATCCGAGTACGAGTGGAAATTTGTACTTTTTTTACTTTTTCTTTAGAGAGCTTTCTCTTTTAAATGAATCTGTACAATGAAGATAATGAAGAGCGGTTCTTAATAGAACTTGACAATGTAAACATACTAAAATACAAAGATAAGTTATTAATTTGCTGGAAATTGTAGACCTTCCGTGACATTTTAAAATGCACAATAATTATTGTTCTAGTAATTACAAATAATCGGCCACACTGTATCAGGATTCGGGGCAGTCCTGGTGAAGAGAGAATTTGTTTCTCGACGGTCGTTAGAATTATGCCGACTTGAAACGATTTGATAGGCACTAGCTGATCCCGGAAGATTCTTCGCTGGAACGAGTCGCCATGTGTTTTGTGGTTACCCACCTCTATCCAGGCGACTACACAATAACTGCAAGCCCCACTCCCAAGCTAAACTCAATTGCTCTCACTAACGTCGAAAGATAAAGAGCACCTCTAGAATGTTTACAACTGTGGGTTGGCGTACATCGATCATCAATATGCAGTTTGCTCTCAAGTTTCGCTTGTACATTTACCACATAAATTTATATTTGCAAATAAAAATTAGCAGCTTATAAACGACCTATAAACAGCCCAAGCATGTATTTGAGTTATGTTGAGATATATGTTCTGTTTGTTCAAAATGTACAAATACAACATTGTTTCGTTACATAATAATATACGCATATATAAACTCAATTTCTCCTATCCCCCAGAAAACACAATATAATACTGAGCACAATGCCTATTATAAATTTAACTATAGCCACGTGTAAGCTGCACATAAAAAATGCATATATTTTTTCTTTTATTCCGACCATACGTGCTGACAAAAACTATTCTCCGATCCGAATCGGAATTCTTAAGGGTCGATAGAAAGAAAAAATGGAAAAGACAGGGAGGGAGAAATCAGATTTTTTGTCCGTCCTTCTTTCACATAACTTTCCCCGAACACAATGGCCAAGAGGCCAGGTAGGTAAAGCCAAAAAAATTGGAGCTCGGTAAAGCACTGCGATTGTACGATTGTGACATGTTAGAAATGCGCGAGGTCATGATTTATTTTGATATTAGTAGATTTACTTCACTGTTTTTGTGTTGACTGTTACGGAGATGTAACCAAATGTTAACTAAATTAAAATTAGTTTTGAAGCTACAAATCTGGACGCCTGACCGTAGAGCAGCGCTGCATTATTGCTGAGGCTCTATTACCCCAAGCATTTTTTGAGTGTAGGGGTTTGTTGTGAACCATCTATCAAATTGAACTTCGTGTATTATGTAATTTTAATAATATTTTGATTCATGTATATGTTTAATGTAAAAACAGAGCCTATGCATGTACGTACAAATAAAAATAAATAATATTTTATTATCTATGTAAGCAGTAACAGTGGGTTACCATGGTTGGGCCGTTATCAGCGAGCCCGCCGCGAGTCGCGACTCGCGAGCCCGCGACTGTGTGACCATGGATGTGCGCGACCTTCCAACATTCTGCGCTGATTCGCTGAATGTTTGTACCTTGAACAAACATCGAAACTTTGTAACGTACATTACTTTACCAAGAAGTCACTCAATGAACTCACTGTGAGTGATGTGAGTTTTCTGTATACATACATTCTAACTCGATAACGTTTCAAACGGTTCTTCTGAGAGATTAGAAATACTTTTATGTATAAGTATAATATAAATTACCATTTATAATATAACGAGGCATTCAGAACAAAAAAATCATATTATTATGTTAAGATGTAAGTTACTTTTTAAGTTTCATAGTAAAGTAAGATGAACAATTTATCTGACAGTAAGGTGAACCAGGGATGCCGACAGCGGCGCGGCTGCGCGGCGGCTCAAGGTGGAGGATATGTTTCTTCTCTTACTGTTTAGTATTGATCTATTTTATTAGACCATCTATCAAATGAATTTCGTGTTTTAAACATACCCATATAATAATGATAATAATACAAATTAAGAAGACTATCAAGTCAAGTATTATTTTGAGTTTGTATTCTCCTTGAAGAATTTACAATCGTGTATTAGAATTTATTCCTCACTCATATTCGATCTTACTGTCGCAGTATCGTTTAGAATATATTATTATAACACGACTTATGCGACATACATTTCGTTTTACAGTCCCTCTTTTAATAATTAGATTGCAGAAACTTGAGCATTATAAACATAGATACATTAAGATTATTTACAAATTTTCTGATACAAAATAATGCGTTGCACCAATTTCGTCGGGCGTAACGTAAGATACAAAGTGGCGATGTTATATACGATATGATCACATGTTAAAGTTGAATTTCAATATTGCTTCGTTGTAATTTGCGAATAAGAGCACAGTTTATCTTCTAATTAATACACTAGAGTCGGAACACTAGAGTCGGATTACGTCGACATCATGAAAATTAGCAAGTTCGGAGGTGCACTCAGGGAAGTATTCTTAAAATAAAATTTATATTTAATTTATTATTTATGAGGCACCCTCACAGATAAAACTGATTTATACTGGAATTATCAAAAATCATTTTGTGCTACGAGTACATACATTCATGCAACTTATTCATGTTTGTTTATACTTACGAGTATCTATTGTATAGCTATTTTCTTAGTAATTTTGATATTATTATTTCTATTTTATTTAATTATTATTTATATTTTTTCAGTGGAGATCATATCAGGTCAACTGGGGTGTCATTTTCGATCATTTACTACATTAGAGTAATTATATTTGAAATTGAGTATTCGGTAATTTTACTACTTGAACGTTTTTTGGGTTTATAAAGATACAATTTTCTGTAAATCTGAATTTTCATGATCCATTCATCTGAAATCTGTGGTGCACCTATAATCAGATGTTATAACGCGAATCTAGAATGGAGTCCGTAAAGAAAGTGGTCAGGGGTCCCCTGTAATATCAGTCTGGATACAGTCATGGACAAGTGGAAAGGAAAGTCGGCTATATGACGAAATTTAAGCGCGAACACGACCACGTGAAAGAGTATCTCGCGGTGCTGTGATGTATAAATCATTGTTTTAATGTTTTCGCACTTACATCACTTGTTTATAGCATGGATGCAATGATGAAACATACGCATTTACTGGATGTTGTGCATATTTTCATAAACACGGTAGCTCATTTTGTCTATAACGGCAATGATCGACCGTGGTGGCAGTGCACCCTTTACCGTAATCCCTCAAGTCTCAATTCTCATTTAATTCTTAAAGGACAACAGAGAAAAAAAATACGAAAATTAAACTAAGTAAGTAACATAGCAAGCAATGCTAATACATAACAAGTTATTATTTACTATGTAAGATATAATTTATCCCAAAATCAAAACAAAAACTTGTAGCTTCAGTTTTGTTTCCATGGTTCTAGTAGTCAGTAATAGTTTACTACATAATAGCGATCTGCGAAAATTACTGACTGACCTTTAAAAACTAGTGAAAGAAGCTTAACAAAATTAAATAAATTTTGAACGTATAATATTTGGTGTTGGGCAAGTTATTGCGAGAACGGGGACCTAGAAGATGTGCGATGATTCACACGCGGGCCGCGGCTCGTAATCTTAATAATCAAAGTTGGAACTGTGGTCTGTGACCCAAATCCACGCAACCGTCGACTTTCATTGTGAACGCTCAACTACACGCACACACGCACACACTCACACACGCCAACCAAACTGCGTATACGATACACTGTTCGACACAACCCTGTAACGTAGGTACACCACACAAACACATCAACTCCAATTGTGTTACTACTTGGGTTGTGCCACACTCGCACAATATTCGCAAATGTAATGAGCTCATTAAATTAGGCTGAACGTACTTAAATTTGAATTAAGTGGGGACACAACACAAAATACCGTTCGATAGTATTTATCAATTTTAATTGAGTGAGACAAACCCACACACGTATTATGTCAATGTGTAAACACGGACACACAGAGGTTGTAGTAATGGATTTTGCGAATGTGTAAGTGACAGTACAGAGTGTATTGTGCTTCGGCATTAGAGCGAGAAAAGATGCGTATAATATATCATTTGAGATCTAGGACAGAATTCCCGCCTTGTTCTAATTAACCAAGGGAATGTGCTATGATTTATGACGTAAAAATAAAAGTTTCACATGCCAATACCATCGATGGGGTAAAATTAGATGATCATATTGAATGAATGAAACCAGTTTGTTTAATCGATAAAACGTTTCAATTTGTGTTCACCTATTTAAGCATTTAAAAATATTTCAGTAGATCTTGCAGACAGTAGCAGTGTAAATAAACTGTGAAGATATTTTTATTGCCTATGTTTTATTATGAGTAGTGTAGTTCTCAATAAGAGATATAAAACTCGCGAACTTTTACCGAACAACCTCGGAAGGAGGGTAATGTCTTGGTTTTCTATTGAAGTTTCTGGGGATGTAATGCTTAAAACACTATTGTAATGATATAACACTATTGGACTTCTTCTTCTTCCGTGTCAATGGCTCCAATAACAACAAATCGAGTCAGATCCTTCCTGACCAGAAGTCCGAAACTCCTAGAGCTGCGTCTGTCGCCTCCATTATGTCTTCGCTTGTGCAGGTGGTAGGACACAGCGGACAAGCCATTCGAGCCTCGCTGAATAACCCCACCTAACCATTGAATGACACTCCAACCTTTGGTTTTGTATTTGCATATCTCATTGGTACGATATGCCATATGGACAACCATGGAGTTGCGTCGTGAAACCAGCATTACATACATCGTACATTGTGATGTTATTATTAAAGCGTGCATGATAGATAATGAGTGATAAACAATCTTATTAACTGATAGGTATCACGCCGCGGGCGGTTTTATAGCACCTGAGTATAAGTATTGTATGCCAGGTTCCACAGACCATTGCCTACTTTTATTAGACCAATAAACTTTTAAAATATCTACTATTTTAATGTTTAGAGGGCGTTAAATGCCAAGTTGATCAACATTAGTTTAAAATATAAAAAAGAAGATTTAATTCCATTTCAAATAATAATGAAGTACTTTTATATAGTGATGAATGTCTTTTCATGTCTGATGCTACAGTAACAGTATTAGTCATACTAGTAGGATCAACGACGAACTAGAATATTATTACTTTAAATGCGACTTCAAAACACCAACTCCCCTACATTTATGTTGTTGTTACCAAGTTTACCCATACATAAAAAAATACCTTTTTTAAAGTTATTTAAATATCGTACAAGGGATGATATGATATGATGATAATTCAAGATAATTTATGAATAAATTACATTCATTGAATGCTGAACAACATATGTATCACTAATGATACTTGGCCCAAAACTAATCATTTGATGGTGAAAGTGAGTACATACTGTAGAAGCGTATTGTATAACATTAAACAGTGACAACACAGTGGAATCATCAAAAGACGATTAAGTAAATAGGAAAATAGTATAACAAGCCGTGTCTTTGTCGCAAACGTAACGTTTAGTAATGTTTAACTGAGGCGACGCGACGCGACGCGACACTGCCATTATTTCGTCTCATATTATAGTGGAAACTCTTACACAACCTGATTATGTACAATTTGTTTAGGTGCTTACTTCAAGAGATATTATTTTTGTTCAGCTCGGCGACGTTCAGTACTAAATATACGTTTACGTAGGTAAATCGATGGCATCAGTGCGACGCTCAGACGACGTTAGGGTGCGCTCCGAAAAAGGTCAAGAAAGTTACAAAATTATGACGATACGTCGAGTCGTAGGGTTCTCGGTGCATTGAAGTATAAAATATTGTTAAGACGATAGATTCAAAATATCTCGAAGTTTGTCATATTATTTTAACTGCACTGTTCTTACCACCAAATGCGACCAGTAAGTACAACAATTCACCGTATCTATTTAGATAAAAAATAGGTCAAAATGGACAATCCAACAGGTCGATCTAGAAATCTTTGGGGGAGGCCTATGTCCAGCAGTGGACGTCCTGTGGTGCGGCTGATGATGATGGTGATAAAGGTTCTATTAGATATCAAACCAGATGTTGATGGACCCGACGATCTTAATGCTAGAAGTGACTAGTATAACTAATAATATAATAGTGTACAACGTACAACGCCAGTGGCCCGAACAGGAATATTTTTGACATTCGAATTCGTATGGAGCTCCCTGCGCATTGAAGACATTTGGTTAATATTTCATACAAATGTCATAGTCGCGCTATTAATTCGTTTGTCAAAAATATTCCTGCTCGGGCCATAGAAGCGAAAAGAGGAAACTTGTTTTGAAATAATTATAATATGGTATAATTTTAAAGTAGCACGTGATGAGGATGAATGCGCCAGTTTACCCAAACAACCTCTCCGGACATGCCTTGGAACAAAAAAAAATTAGGAATATAAGTAATGTACAGTACAGTACACAACAAAAAAAACATCATATTGAAAATTGTAGATTAGGAAGTATCTCTTAACGCAAATTATTTTACTTTATTTCTGGTCCAGTGAGCATAAGCTTCAGATTTGCTACTTTTGTTTGCTATTTAAATGTTATATACAATTAAAATATTTTAAACCTGCCTAGAAAACATATTGTAGGTTAATATACCTACGCCTACGTACTATTTTCTTGGACAGATAATATGGAGTGCCTCAAGGGTAACGTTTAAGTAATCGTTACTTAAATGTTTACTTGAAAAGCATTAATCTTCCCATAAACGGGCGTTGTCCATCGTTGAGACAAATGTGAGCGGTGCCGCGGGCCAAATCTAGTAAATTACATTATGATCTGCGTTAACACGAGAGAACACCTGCGAACTGTCATGAGCAAGAGAAATACTTTCAATTACACTTTAATTTTATACACATGGTACACTTACATAATTAATTGTAAATTAATTTATGTGAATAGAAAACTCTAAGTTTTAAATTCAATCTAGGGGTTATCAGCGATATCTCAATTACCTATAATAAACCACACACACCTACTAGTCGTGTTGCCAATTCCAAAATGGTTCCATATATGTATGTATGTATATGTGCACCGGAAACCGCGACAAAAAGAAATTGATTACTTCCAGCAATCATTCAAATCAGTGTCATGCAGTCATAATCTCTTCAAAGCAGGTTGCGTAAGTTACGCTGGCGCAGCCTGACGTAACCGAAACGAGCGCAGCGAAAGTTACCACGCCAATTTCACTCTTTCTCTTCAACAACTATCTCTTTCACTTGTGCTACTTTCACGTAGTTCTCATTCATTCGCACATATATAAACAAGTTTTGCATCTTTATCGTTTACGTAACACTCGTGTATATAGCCGTCCTTTTCGGTGCCGTCTTCGCATTACGCTTGGTCCATTTTTTAGGTCTCGCACGCGCACCACCGCGCCGCGCCACTCCGCTAGAGGCGTTACCACTACACCAAACAGTTGTTTTTTTGTTATAGAGATTAGAAAATATTTTATTTTGCAACAACGTTATTAGAATCCATTTCTTCTGTAATTGTACGATCATTACAACACACTTTCTGATATTTATTACAGTATATTGTTATAAAATGTTGGAGCTGAATTATTTTGACGATAAAAACTTAACGGACTGACTTCAAAATATGGGACCACCCAAGGAATAAGCTCTATCGAACACAAATATAAACTTGAAAATCGGTCCACCTTTGGCGGAGATATCATGTAACATACGTAAATAGAAAACAGACGAATTGAGAACCTTCTGCTTTTTTGAAGTCCAAGTACCAAGAATATTTTTTATCGTTTAATTACCGTTATGAGCTGAAATAAAACACAAACTCTTTCTTATTCGAATGAATATTCACATTCTACACAGACAATAATATAATACGTGGGTACTAGACAATATGCACGATATCGGTTACAAATTATGATCTAAATCTACAAAATCACAGACTTTTTGTTCGAGAACTGGTCGATACGACGACGCGACGACGTGACGAAGCGACGACGCGACGTCGACGACGAGTCACATTTTCAAGCGTTATTAGATCATTAACCACAAACGGATCAAGGTTGTCGTGGAAAGAGCGAGCGAAAGGACATTCGACCACTTTTACGTTACACACTATTTACGGAATAAAGCTGTTGATATTAAATAACCAGTATTTTTGCCAATCGATTTGTTGCTAAGCCGTGCGGTGCACTGTTTCCGTGTTTGAATTCTTTGAGATAGAGTTCCTTGGTCCGGGGTCCGCAGTGCGCGGTGCGTATGTTAATCAAATGGATATTTATATCCGCTTTTTTGTCATTGTAAAAAAAATTAATGAGTTCTTGAAAAAGTCAAAAAAGGTTAAAAAAGCAATGCACTTGGTTTGGAAATAGATAAAGGTACTTTTTAAAAAAAATGTACATATTTTATTTAGCGCTCTTGTCGCTAACTCAAATCTATATGAAATGAATACTATAAAATTGTTTTATATGATAGTAAAAAAAGTCACATGAGTCACATGACGCATCTCTATTTTAGTAAGTAAATATTTTAATACTATACCCAGATTCGGTTATATTTAATACTAGCTGACCCGCGCAACTTCGTCTGCGTATGAGAGAGAGGGTTGAAAGAGTGAGTCGTAGGCACCTATAGCACAATAATTGTAAAAGAGGTAATGGGATGATCTATTTCGGCCGTCAGTCACCCCGTCTCTCACACCGTCTGTCAAACCGTCTGTCACCCCGTCTGTCACCAGTCTGTCACCCCGTCTGTCACCACGTCCGTCACCCCGTCTGTCACCCCGTCTGTCACCCTTCTGTCACCCTTCTGTCACCCCGTCTGTCACCCAGCCGGTCACCCCATCTGTCACCCAGTCGGTCACCCCATCTGTCACCTCGTCTGTCACCCCGTCATTCACCTCGTCAGTCACTCCGTCCGCCACCCCATCAATCAGCCTCTCAGTCATCCCGTCATTCCTGACGTCGGTCACCCCGTCAGTTATCCCATTAGTCACCCCATCAATCACCCCGTCAGTCACCCCTTAGTCACCCTACCATTCATCCCCTTGGTCAACACTAAAATATTTTTTCAAATCGAACCAGTAGTTTCTGAGATATAAAATTCCCCGCTAGCAGCATTTTTCAGTTCTGCTCCGCTTCGATTGGTCATAGCGTGATGTTATATAGCCTATAGCCACCGTCGATAATTGGGCTATCCAACACAAAAATAATTTTTAAATTAGAACCAGTAATTTCTGTCTGAGATATAAATTTTCCCGATTTGGTAACATTTTTCATTTCTGCTCCGCTCCTATTGGTCAAAGCGTGATGTTATGTAGCCTATAGCCATCCTCGATAAATAGGCTATCCAACACAAAAAAAAAATTCAATTCGAACCAGTAGTTTCTGAAATATAGTCTTTTCAACATTTTTCATTTCTGCTCCGCTCCTATTGGTCATAGCGTGATGTTATATAGCCTATAGCCGCCCTCGATAATTGGGCTATCCAACACAAAAATATTTTTTCAATTCGAACCAGTATTTTCTGTCCGAGATATAAATTTTTCCGATTTTGCAACATTTTTCATTTCTGCTCCGCTCCTATTGGTCAAAGCGTGATGTTATATAGCCTATAGCCATCTTCGATAAATAGGCTATCCAACACAAAAAGAATTTTTCAATTCGAACCAGTAGTTTCTGAGATATCGCCTTCCCCGGTTTTAAACATTTTTCATTTCAGCTCCGCTCCTATTGGTCATAGCGTGATGATATATAGCCTATAGCCACCGTCGATAATTGGGCTATCCAACACAAAAATAATTTTTCAAATCGAACCAGTAGTTCCTGAGATTAGCGCGTTCAATCAAACAAACAAACAAACAAACTGTCGAGGTTTGGATCGTGTGTGCTGGGAGACTTATGTAGTTTTAATAAAATATTTATAACATATTACTTCACTTTTATTTAATCACTTTACACATACATGGCGGCTACATTTTGGTTAGCGGAAGAAGCTCAATAACCTCTTTGACATTTCTTACCATAAACTTATAAACCAATGACAACATAACATAAGGACTTAACTCTTGTAACATGGGCATTGGATCTATACCTCAACACTCTCCCTCAATGTCCATGTTTCAAACCTAATTCATACATACATTGAATAAACTTATCTCTACTAACAGGTTTTGTGAATACATCTGCGAGCTGATATCTAGTGTTTACATATTCTACCTTAATAAGTCCTTCCTCTACCTTTTGTTTAACAAAATTATATTTTATGTCTAAATGCTTCAATCTCTTTTGATCTGGATTCTTTACCGTTTTCATAGTACTCTGATTATCTTCAAAAATAGTTACAGTCTACTTTTACATTTAAATCTGATAATAATTTTACAATCCAACATGCCTCCATAGAAGCCTCACATAAAGAAATTAATTCTGCCTCAGTTGTACTCAATGCTACTGTAGTTTGTTTCTTAGATCTCCAAATTACAGTATTTCCATAAACTTGAAATATATATCCTGATGTGGATTTCTTATCTGAATCTCTAGCATAATCAGCATCTGCATATCCTAAAATTTGTGACATTACTCTACAGTTATTATCTTTTGAATATACTAACATATAATTAACAGTTTTCTTGACATATCTCAACACTCTTTTTAAAGCTATCCATAAATTTTCACATGGTTTAGACTGAAATCTACTTAAATAACATATAGCAGTTGTTAAATCAGGTCGTGACCCCACTGTTGCATACATAAGAGATCCTATCAATGATCTACATTTGTGTTCATAACTCATATCAATATTACAATTTTCATCAAATTTAAAATTAAGTTCCATTGGCGTGTCACTACCTTTACAATTCTCCATACCATATTTCTGTAAAATGCTTTGCAAATAATTTATTTGATTAATATGAATTTCCCCTTGTTTCTTAATTATTGAAATTCCCAAGTATGTTAAATTCTCATTTCCCAAGTCTTTCATTCTAAACTGTGATGATAAAAACTTTTTAACATTCTCAATTTGCAAATAATCTTTTCCTAGTATTAACAAATCATCAACATATAATAATAAGTACAATTCCCCTTTAGTATACAAACAATAGTCATTTACAGAACGTTTAAACCCATATTTAGTTATAGTTTCATGAAATTTTTCATACCAATACTTTGGTGATTTCTTTAACCCATATAGTGATTTTGTTAATTTCAGAACAAATCCCTCAGGTACATTTAAGCCTTGTGGCGATTTTAAATAAACGTTTTCATTAATGTTACCATATAAAAAGGCCCCTTTTACATCCATTTGGTGTATATCATAATCTCTATACATTGCAACTGACAATAATATTCTTAACGTTTGTAATTTTAAAACAGGTGAGTAAATATCTTCTAAATTATCTTTTTGTTGAAACCCACGCACTACTAATCTTGCTTTATATATTTCTTCATTTCCTATATTTTTCTTTGTAAATACCCATTTACTGTCTAATAATTTTTCTTTCTTCGGTGTTGGTACTATTTTCCAAGTTTCACTTTCTTTTAATACTTTTAATTCTTCTTGTACTGCTTTTACCCATTTTAGCTTGTCCGGTCTTTCATTTATCTCATCATCACATAATGGTACCTCTTGATTCATACTTAGTAGAGCAAATAACGCATCATCACTATCATCATCCATATTTACTTCATAATCTTCTTGCCATTTTGGTTTTCTTGTTTGCCTTTTCATTCTATTATGTTTATATCCTTTATTCTTTTCATCTTCTGTAGTAATCTTCTGCTCTTTTTCTTTTGTATTTAATATATCTATAACTTCCTGCTCTTCATTTTCTGTTTCATCATCTTCTCTCTCTGACTCCTTTTCATCCTCTAATGTAACTTTTTCTCTCTGTTGTTCCTGTGTATACATATCTGTGGATGCAGCTGGTAAGTGAACTAAGGGTTCTTCTTTTTGACGTTCATCAAATATTACATTCCTAGCATGAACTAACTTATCGGTTTCCTCATCATACAATAGATACCCTGTTCTACTATAACCTACCATTATCATTCTTTTCCCTGTGTTATCTAATTTCTGTCTATGTTCTTTAGGTACATGATTATATGCTATACATCCGAATACACGAAAATTTGAAACATCCGGCTTCCTACCTTCCCACAATTCACTTGGAGTTTTATCCTTTCCTACAGTTGGACTTCTATTAGTTACATAAGCTGAATACAAAATTGCATCTCCCCAGAATTCTTTTGCTAATTTAGATTCCAATAAAATTGTCCTAGTCTTTTCTACAAGTGTCCTATTCATTCTTTCTGCTACCCCATTCATCTCAGGATTATACGGTACTGTATACTGTAATGTTATACCATTATTTGAACAAAATCTTTGAAATTCCCCAGATATATATTCTCTCCCATTATCACATCGTAACTTTAATAAATCTGCATTAAAATGTTTAGTTGCATAATAAAAATATTTCTTAAAATTATCAAAAACTTCCGATTTGTGACGCATTAAATATACCATACAAAAATGTGTGTTATCATCTATAAATGTAACAAAATACTTATGACCTTCTCTATCTGTAGGGGTTATAGGTCCACAAACATCTGTATGTACTAACTCTAAAGGTTTCTTTGCTCGGTAACCCTGCTTATTAAATGGTTGTCTCGTCATTTTTGCAAGTAAACACGGTTCACACAACATATGTTCAATTTTATTACCTTTCATATCATTTAAACCATTTACCATATTTTTATGCAATAATGTATTAATGTTATTAATACACAAATGTGCAAAACGTCTGTGCCATAATTCTGTCATATTACTGCTTGACTCTGTATAATTACATTTCGAAAAATCCACTTGCATTTCTATAGTATACAATGAACCATCACTGTCCCCAATCATTAATAAGCCATTATTTTTATAAACTCTAACTTTACCTCCTTGAAAACAAACTTTTAAACCATTAATTTCTAATTTATGAACTGATAACAAATTTTTTCTTAAGTCTGGCACATAGTAAACATTTTTAATAGTACAATTAGAAGGCTTTTTTCCCAACATATGTTTTTGCCTGTATATTACCTATTCCTACTGCTTTTAACATTACACCATTTTTTGCCGATGCTATATTTTTAGGTTTATTTAACTCTTTATAATCAGAAAACATATCTTTAGTATTTATTAAATGATCTGAACAGCCAGAATCTATATACCACACTAATTTATCCTTAATGTCCATATTACACTTATTCACTTCACAATTAATAGCCGCTCCATGCTTCGCTGGCCTATTCTCCGCTGTATATGACTGGTGTCCTCTCCCTGAATTCCTGGCTCCTCTATATCCTTGTCCTCGGGTGTTATTACCACGTCCCCTCGGGTTATTAAAATATCCTCTTTCTCTTGTATAATTTTCTTTTCTTTCTTGATTATTTTCCATTCCTTGATTATAATTTTCTCTTCCTTGATTATAGTTATTCCTCCTTTGCATATAATTCACATTTCTTGTACATTGATACTTCTTATGACCAGGTTTTCCACATGTATAACAGTTAAATGCGTTCACACGATTAATTTCTCTATCATTTTCTTTTTCGTTAAATTTCTTTTTCTTTTCTTCTTCTCCCAGCAGCCTATTTGTCACAAAATCTAGTTTCAAATCCTCTTGTGTCTCTAATGCTGTAATAATTCCTTCATATGACCTTGGCATTGACAACAAGACATAATTTACTTTTTCTTCCTCGCTTAATTCTGAATCAGATTCCTTAAGATCAGTAAAGATTTGCTCCATTTCTACTAAATGTTTCATCAGAGACTCGTGCTCCTTGAACTTCATATCCGACAACTGTCTTCTCAAATATAACTTTGACCTCACACCTTTTTTCTTAAAATTTTCTTCTAAATTGTGAAACATTTGATGGGCACTACTTTTCTTTACATACTCTATATGGCTATCCGCCACACAAGCAATAATAATAGCCTGTGCTTTCGCTTCAGATGCCTTATTTTCTTCCTTCGCGCCATAACTCTCATTCTCAATGGCGTCCAATACCAAATTTTCTCTTAGTATACTGCGTACTCTAAACGCCCAAGTATTAAAATTAGTGCCTTTGAAGGGCTCGACAGAATATTTTTCCTTCATCATACTGATTCAGATTAATTATGAGTTTCTTACTTTGATTTCTTACGATGCGACAGCCATCTTCAAATACCGCGTGGACGAACAAACACGGCGAACCACGATGAACACGGTAAGCACGGGAACCACGGGAACCACGGGAACCACGGGAACCACGCTCTGCTACCACTGTCGAGGTTTGGATCGTGTGTGCTGGGAGACTTATGTAGTTTTAATAAAATATTTATAACATATTACTTCACTTTTATTTAATCACTTTACACATACATGGCGGCTACATTTTGGTTAGCGGAAGAAGCTCAATAACCTCTTTGACATTTCTTACCATAAACTTATAAACCAATGACAACATAACATAAGGACTTAACTCTTCTAACATGGGCATTGGATCTATACCTCAACACAAACAAACAAACAAACTCTTCAGCTTTATAATATTAGTATAGATGTGCAAATCTTTTATCGGATACTTATGGGCTATTGTCGGTGAAATTATGAAAGTAGGTAATCGTACTCGTATCTTTATAAATGCTAATTAGTAAACAACATTAATTTTACTAAAAATAATCTAAGATTACTGATTCTATTTAGGGCGACTTACAGGCTGCAGCGCTATTACTAATTTAGAGTTTGTCCTACAATGCATTCCTATGTTTAAAAAGTGATATATGGGATAAATCGAGATTTATCAAAGTGCTGCAAGTCGCCCTTTTAAACCACAACACTCACAACAGTACTCTAATATTAGAATGAATAGCTGACCTAACAATAGCTGGCGGCTGGGAATTCTTATCCGCCTGGATTGTATTGCTACACTTGCTACACGTAACTCGCTACAGTCTTGCTATATCCGGTTCTCCCTACTGTTCCCCCTACTTCGCCTCTCGCTTTGGTTTCTGGATACAAATGCAAAAGCCTTACCTTCTATGTAGCCACGCAAGGTTCTTGTGCGGGAAATATAGGTACATACCTGATGTTAGTGGACAAGTTTATGCTGGAGCAGTGAGCTGTGAGACAACATGAAGTTGGTAATGATTATTGGCGATCAGAAGTGACGTCGCGTCGGGGCGTCTATAGCGAGTAGCGAGCGTATTCCACACGTTTGGAGCGATGCCGATGGTATCGCGGCCCGTGAGGCGCGGCGCGGCGCGGTGGAGCCGCAGGCCGCGGGTGCGAGCTTCAAGGTTGATGGAAAGTAACCTGCGAGAACATTCCGCCACGACGCACTTTCGTCCCGCAAGGCTACCACCATACCTACACTACACCACACACTACACAAGCTACGGGGGATTTTCAATAGAACTGCTGCTATATATTACACATAGACAACATGTTGTTATATTTTAGAAAAAACATTTAGGCTTAGCATTTAGGTTTTATACATGATTTCAGATAAATGTCAAGATATAATATAATTGCTGATATAATGCCGACACAGTGAAAAATAAACTTAGACCGTTTATCTTTTCATCGATACATTCTCGGTTTTTTTAATTTATAATTGGCATTCATCACATTCTCCAAACTTTTCCACCTGGAGTCAGTCATCAAGACAATTGGTGGTATATTGTGCCGATCAATATATTCAACTTTAATATAACAGAGATTCAGAATTGCCCCCTGGTCTACGAAGAAGCATTAAAAATCCTTAATTATTTTACATATTTACGTTTTTTGTGTAAAACATACGACATGTTTCAAGCCTTTTGACTCATTATTGACTCTCATTGTCCGGTATGTTCAATACGAACAAGTACACATAAACATCGCCAGACATTTTTTCAATATTCTAGTCTAAAGTTGTGTTTGTTACATAAAAGTAATGGGAGTTTATGCAATAAACATGAACGAATATGAAAAATATATGTGGAAGCATCTAAATAACTGAATTTGGGGGCGTGACGTTATGGGGGTCCGACTTTCCACTTATTAATAGAAATAAATAATATATATATAACCCTTTAACTTTGAACATCTTACGATGCAAACATGAGATAATATGAAACTTTTGAGAAAACTTTTATAACGCCAAAATGAAGGTGTATACAAATTTCCAGCTTATTATTATCTCTCTCTCTCTTATTTGACTGGCCTATCATATCAGTGGAGTGGATACCCAGGTCAAAACCAATTTCAAATCTGTATATACATAGGAGAAATTGAATGACTGACTGACGTATCAGCTTACAGCCGAAATGATTGGCTCTAGAAACGGGAAAATTTACACACGGCTTCCTTTTATGAGCTAGAGCAGCATTAAGAAACAATTTTAGGGGGGTAAAAGTTTTACGCGGGCGTAGCCGCGGGCAGAAGCTAGTCGAATATACATGATATAATGTTATATATTAATATGAAAATTCTCAAATCAAACAAAATGAGTAGCACAAGATAAAATGTAAATAGTTTTTAAGTCACGGCGAACTGTTAGTCAATTAATCATAATTATGTATGTGTGCTATAAACAGATTAATTTATACTATTTAATTATGTGAAAAATGATATAACAGGAACAACTCTGAATGCCGACGATCGTAACATGCTGATCACTAGATATAATTAATTCTAAACGAGATATGATAAATCCTTTTCTAACAGTATCTAACAAACACGTTTTCTATAATATTACATTTACATCACATTTTTATCTCACGTCTGTATCCATGAAGGTACACACCTACGGTACGTGAAGCTGATCTGCGTTTTAGGTTTTATTAAAAAAGTGGGCGATCTTAATATCTTGACGGACATAAATTTCAAGGGCTCTAGACACCCTGCCCGTTCATATTTAGTTTTATAGTATTTCTTCGGGAAATCATCATCATCATCATCATCATCATCATCATCAGCAATAGGACGTCCACTGCTAAACATAGGCCTCCCCCAAAGATTTCCAGATCGACCTGTTGGAAGCGGCCTGCATCCAGCGACTTCCTGCAACCTTTATCAGGTCGTCGGTCCACCTTGTAGTTGACGTGTGACGTCCGTCCGTCGGGAAATAAATTGTAAGCAAATCATGGATTTGCTCGTTTACCGCAATGTGGTATAAAAAAGAAAATTCCAGTACCGGTCACATTCCAATAATTTAGAAACATAATTATTGCTTTTCAGATGAGACGGAATTTAGGACCCCACCAGTTTCACGCCACAGTCACTACTGAGTCACTACGTCGATTCGATGGTTACTTCTTCTTAAAACGTAGAAAGTTAAAATAAAACCAATATTAATTTTGTTTTAAAGTAGTTTAATTTTGTGAAGAGTAGTCATCCGTGTCAGAAAAGAGAAAGGATGTAACTGAACACCGGCACAAAACTCGTGTAAGCAGTAAGAGGGCGTCTGAAAGGTTTTCGTAATATATCAAAATTAATCGAGCAAAAAACGTACATTATTATAGTTGATTGCCAGGATTCAGTGTAGCTTTTTTTGAGTGGTAGAGCCACGTTGTAGACAGTAATGTCTACAGCACGAATGGGTCGGTTGGACCGGTTTGATACCACTGCCTCACAGAAAACCGACGTAAAGTAAAGATTTCCGGTGGCCCATTTCCCCCTCCCTTTTCCCTCCCTTTCCATTCCTTCCTTTTAGGTTGGTAACGCACCCATGATTCTTTTTGTGTCTTGGGTGTCTATGGACGGTGGAGATCACTTACCATCAGGTGACCCATCTGCTCGTTTACCAATCTTTGGTATAAAAAAAAAAGCTGGGTTAATTTACACCGTGAGTGGACCCAATCGATCGAATTATTAGCATGGCATCATAGAAAACCGACACGAAACGACAATCGGCTTTTGCATTTCATGAGTGAGGTTACCAGACGCCCAAATAATAGTGCCTGGGTAACATCTCTCACGGGCTGAATGCCCTTTCGAGCACATCCGTTGTATGTATGTATCCGTGATCGGCACTCGGCAGCGAGCTCAGTTTCAACAGGCATCCGAGTCACCTCTAGATACTGACTCACTGAGCCGCTCGCAGGTCGTTCTGACCTTTCCTTTTTATTTTAGGTCTTAGTATCGCCGGAAGTACCTAATCAGGATTCTCGGGCACCATTTTTAGTCATTTGTTTTTCCTTATTTTTTCTTTGCGATTCCGGCTGTTGATGTATTTTTAATTTATTTCTCGTAAACACTTATAAAAATGGTTTCGAAGAGAAACAATACGTTATGTTGGAATTCATGAAATATCCAGATCACATAATGTAATAAAATACCTATCTATTATTATAATACTATTATAAAGAGGAAATATTTGTTTTTGTTTGTACTTATTTTTGTTTGTAATGAATAGGCTCAAAAACTACTGAACCGATTTTAAAATTATTTCACGTATAGAAAGCTACATTATCAGCGAGTTACATAGACCTACTTGTTATCCAGTAAAATGTATAGTACCCGTAGGACATCCCCGCAAATGGAGTCGCGAGTAAGAGTTAGAGCTAGTTTTAAATAAAATAACTTTTTTGTCATAAAACGACGAGATCGTAAAGACTATATTATAAATATAATATATGATTACGGACGATAAAGTATAATTCAGCTGCATATTTCAAATTCCAATTTAATCTTTATTCAGTAATAGGACCTCCGAAGGGACTTTTATTTAGGTCTAATGCTTCTTTGGATATGCCTCACGTCTTATAAAGACACCAAGAGACTAGCCTTAAATAAATAAAATAAAATGTATCCAACAGTCACACACATTGTTCTGAGTCTTGACTCGAAAATAGGTTTAACCTGTGTAGTAGGTATTAGAAATAGTGTGGGACTCATGGGACCAGAACTCCCACAACACTGAGACCAGAAATAAAGATCACAAAATTATTCGTCTCGTGCGGGAATCAAACCCACGATCATGCTACTCGCCTATTAGGCCACGAAGACGGTGTGTCTTTAGTTACATTTCGTATACTTTTGACTGAGTTAGATTAAATAGGTACTTCGGTACTCCCTCGGTGCCCGCACCGAATTTCAGTCAGCAATATGTGTCACGTAACCTCTTTAGTAACCTCTTGACAGAGTGGTCGTGGTCGTCACTCCGGGATTTACACGCACGCACGCTTAAGGATTCGTCGCCACTCGTCACGAACAGCAGCTCTGCGGGTGTATTCGTTAAGGGAGATGTTCAGCGATGCCTTCACCTGGTCAGTCCACCGCATAGGTGCTCTACCGCGAGTTCTAATGCCTTGAAAATGTCCTTGTAGTGCAAGGCCCTCCACGGACGTATTTCTTTTTCGCGATATATGCCCAAAGAAGGTGAGAATACGATCATGAACGATGGAAGACAGACTCTGCTTGATACCGAGCTCTCGAAGGATAGACTCATTGGTCCTAAATTGAGTCCACGCTATCCCCAGCATTCTTCTCCAGCACCATATTTCAAGAGCGTCTATCTTCTTTCTCTCCACTTCTCTAAGGGTCCAAGTCTCTGCGACGTAGAGAAATACGGAAAATACTAATGCCCTAATAAGCCTGATCTTGGTAGACTTTGTAATATTTCGGTTCTTCCATATTTTATTAAGCCTGTCCATGGATGACCTCGTTTTTCACAGAGTTTTGGAAATTTCCATAATTTGTTTCAACAGATGAGTACATACACATATCCCCAGACATTTTTTTCGATGTCCTTGATATCATTATATTGCGTGGAAATGTGTATCACATGCTGCGCAAATATATCATCATCTGCGCAGACAGTATAGCACATACAACTCGGACTTGTATTTTCTTTAATGTGATTGGTATGTTTTATTAAAAATATAGATTTTTTTTACTTTTGTCTACAAGTTGTTAATATCTACCCACGGCATAAGAAATAGTAACTTTCTCTAAGTTACAAGTCTATATAATAATTAATACGAATCATAGGTTCTTCTGGTTTTCTCGAGGAACTTGCGGCATCATGACTTGATGGTTGGTTGGGATGGGTATGGACTCTGTGTCTGCATCGGCCATCCGACTGTCTCGTCGTAAGCCCCCTTGATTTTCTTCTTTCCTCTTCGGTTTCAGAGTGTGAAGAAGTATAAATAGACCAGTATGATTCTGTTGAACACTGATAAATCCATTGTTTGTCAGTGGTCGCTAGTTTTTTTTGGACTACGCTTACCATCAGGTGCAGTGTGTCTTATCATGTCAATACCTATAGCTATATTGTCAAATAGTTTCTCTGAATAGAAATATTTCCAAGTGCTAAGTAATATTTATGGATAAGATGACTCCGACTTAAAGAGTACATGACACACATTTGCACATTTAGTGATTATTATCCCGTCACTGCACATTATTCACACGAAGCCTCGGGAGTCGAGCTTTCCTACCTAGTAAGCATCTGAACAAATACCCAATTTAGCAGAAAATAAGCGAATCTCTTTACCGTGGGATGTAAATGGTCAGTTAAACACATTGCGGAATCAGTGAAAGTAATTAAATATTACATATTAGCTTACATTAACGGTATCTAGTACCAAAACAATCAGTTTATTGGACATTAAAGATGAAACTACTGTCAATATTGGTAATGTAAAAACGATGCGCTTCGGCTCGTTGGCCAAGCGACAGAGTTTAAGGGCTATACACCAGTTGGTCTTGGATTTGAATCCCATGCTAGGCAAAGTTGTTGTTCTATCACGATTCGCCCGGGACGGGATGCTCCAGAGGGCGTTGTCGTCTGGCAAATATTGCAATGTACATATAAGGTCAAGTGGAAAAAATATGAAAAAATGCGATATTATAATAATTATATCTGTGAAAAAATGATCACCCAATTTCCGTTGTTGACTCTTACTATTACATATTATCTTTTTTTTTTATTATAATTATACTAGCTGTTGTCCGCGACTCCGTTCGCGTGGAAATGTATATTCCGGGATAAAAGCAGCCCATGTTTAAATCCAGTATGTCGGCTACCTCGACACCATACATCAAAATTGGTCCAGCCTGTGCCGCCACTGCGCGCCTCAAGCAGTCTGCATATATGGCGTGGAATAACGCCATTAGGTGTCGGGATCCTATTGCCAAGGAGGAAAAGCGGAAATTCAATGCCGCCTCTAGATCCAACAAGAAGGCGATTGCCAAGGCCAAAGCGGAACATATCTGCAGGATTGGCGAGCGGCTAAAGAGCTACCCCGCTGGTAGTCGTGCTTTCTGGTCGCTTGCCAAGGCTGTACAAGATAATTTCTGCCAGTCCAGTCTCCCGCCATTGCGTAAACTCGATAACAGTCTGGCCCACAGTGCAGAGGAAAAGGCCGACCTCCTGGCTGAAACCTTTGCCTCAAACTCGGCTTTGGATGATAAGGATGCCACTCCACCAGAACTTCGGCGTTGTGAGTGCTCCATGCCTGAAATCCGCATCACACAGCGTGCGGTTAGGCGGGAGCTCAGGCTCCTTGACATCCGAAAGTCGAGTGGGCCAGACAGTATCCCCGCAGTGGTTCTTAAGACGTGCGCCCCTGAGTTGACTCCCATTCTCACGCGTCTCTACCGTCTCTCTTATAAGAACAACCGGGTTCCGGCTTCGTGGAAGACCGCTCGCATACATCCTATCCCTAAAAAAGGTGACCAATCGGATCCTTCCAATTACAGGCCGATAGCTGTCACGTCCTTGCTTTCCAAGGTCATGGAGAAAATAATAAACACTCAGCTCCTGAGGTACCTTGAGGATCGCCAACTGATCAGCGATCGTCAGTACGGTTTCCGTGGCGGTCGTTCGGCTGGCGATCTCCTTGTGTACCTCACTCACCGCTGGGCGGAGGCTTTGGAGGGTGGGGGCGAGGCCATTGCCGTCGGCTTGGATATAGCGAAGGCATTCGACAGGGTATGGCACCGAGCTCTTCTGTCAAAGCTGGAAACTTACGGAATTCCCGAGGGACTCTGTAAGTGGATTGCCAGCTTCCTGGATGGCCGGAGCATAGCTGTCGTAGTCGACGGCTGTACCTCCGCAACCAAAACCGTTAATGCTGGTATTCCACAAGGCTCGGTGTTGTCGCCGACACTATTCATCCTGCATATCAATGACATGCTGTCCATCGACGGCATGCATTGTTATGCAGATGACAGTACGTGTCATGCGCGATACATCGGCCAGCAGAATGTACCTCGGTATACCGTGGAAGAAAGACGGTCCGAACTTGTGTCTGAAGTCGAGAGGTCTCTGGGGCGGGCCTCCGAATGGGGTGAAATGAACTTAGTTCAGTTTAATCCATCCAAGACACAAGTTTGCGCGTTCACTGCAAAGAAGGACCCGTTTGTCATGGCGCCACAGTTCCAAGGAGTTACCCTCGCTGTCACCGAGAGTATTGGGATCCTCGGCGTAGATATTTCGAACAAAGTGCAATTTAGGAGTCATTTGGAGGGCAAAGCCAAACTGGCTAGTAGGAAATTGGGGATCCTGAACAGAGCTAGGCGATACTTCACGCGGGGACATAGATTGACGCTTTATAAAGCGCAAGTCCATCCTCACGTGGAGTACTGTTCTCATCTCTGGGCAGGGGCCCCAAAATACCTGCTCGACCCTCTTGACTCCTTACAAAGGCGCGCACTTCGAATCGTCGGCAATCCCAATCTCACGGACAAAGTGGAGGCGTTGGGGCTGCGGAGAGACTTTGGGTCTCTCTGTGTGTTCTACCGCCTCTATCACGGGGAGTGTTCCGAGGAACTGTTTAACATGGTGCCTTCGGCACCATTTTACCATCGTACCACCAGACACCGTAGTAGAGTTCATCCTTATCACCTGGAAACAATCCGTAGCAGTACGGTGCGTTTCCAGAGGTCTTTTCTACCACGTACATGCAAGCTCTGGAATAAACTCCCTGCTTCGGTGTTCCCCGAGCGCTATGACTTATCCCTCTTTAAGCGAGGTTTAAAAAGAGTACTCACTTCACGGTAGGCAGCGGCTTGGCTGTGCCCTTGGCATTGCTTAAGTGTATGGGCGACGGTCCCGCTTACCATCAGGCGGACCGCCAGCTCGTCTGCCCACTTTGGCAATAAAAATAAAAAAAAAAAAGCCGTTTGAGCATATAGAAGTAACAAA
This sequence comes from Clanis bilineata, assembly GCA_036417725.1. Lineage (NCBI taxonomy): Eukaryota > Metazoa > Arthropoda > Insecta > Lepidoptera > Sphingidae > Clanis > Clanis bilineata. Next base: position 77,053 of record CM071141.1, read on the forward strand.
CATAAAAACACACTCACAAACTTTCGCCTTTATAATATAAGTGTGATGTGATACTTAGCTCTTTCACATTTTTAATGTAACCTAATATTATAAAGGTTTTTTTTCTATGGGAGATATTATAACCCGACCGCGTGGCCCTAAGTTTGCGCCAAGCTGTAGTCATCCAGGGTCAGCTTCTCACTCACGACGTATTGGGTCTTCACGGACTGCGATAATAACTTACCATCAGATGATTCACTTATTTATCAGCCACCAGTTGTTGAAATCATTGAAGTAAGGTTAAACTTTCCCTGAATGGTGAGGGGGCGAGGGGGCGAGGATGAAGACTCACACTGGAGCTGTGTCCGCGTTCCTCGTAGTGCGTACGTACGTCATCACACACTCCCCACGACACCTCGACACCACGATGTATAACTCATCCTTCCAATTATATATTTTGTTTCTATAAGGAATTTTAATAATAACATGACACATAAATAAATATAGTCCAATTAAGGCAATCCGACATTTGCACTTATTTATAAATTTAGAAATATGTTCTTGGAAATAAGTTATTCAAATCATTATTTCATTGTAAATATTATTATTAACAAATCTTGTTTGAGTGTAACTGCTGAGTAAGGGAAAAGGCGTAAGCAAGTCACCGAATGGTAAATGATCACCGCCGACATAAACATCCTTCCATTTAAAGAAAGAAACCGAGTTTTATATATTGGTGTATTAGTGTTCATGGCGGAGTTCTTAATGGCTGGATAATTTTATTGCTACGAGTATGACATACACAACGTCAAAAGAATTCCCCAGATTTAGTTACCGGGCTGTGGAAAATATCAACTCTTGGAGTAGGAGGTAGTTATGATATATGTATTTATAAATAAATTATAGAACCATATCTATACCACTGAGAACTTTGACAACAACCTGCAATTCGTCTAAATGCCAAACCTTTGTTGATTCAATGCCAGAAAGTAACGAGCAATTGCAATAATTGTCTTTATTATTGGTGTTGATATCGATCTACATAGGTAGGTACCACAATTTAAATATATCATGCGTTTGCTCATTTTTTCCTCCAGCATTTTCTGTGCATTCTTCGTTATCGGAATTCTTTATTTAATGTACCTTCACTTGTATCCACTTCTGTAATTTATTCTTCCGGGTCCGCACCCCATTTTGACTTCCAAAAAAGGAGAAGGTCCTCAATTCGTCTGTATTTTAATGTGCGTTATGCGATATCTCCGCCAAATGTGAACCGATGTTCAATATTATTTGAGTCAAAATTTTCAAGACAGATTTTATGTTCATTAGGCCTTTTTCCGAGGGTGTTCCTATATCAATTTGGTAACGACCGGCTCAATTTTGAAGTCTATCCGTAAAATAGTTTTACATAATATTTAATACGGGTACATAATATCGTTTTGAAAGACTTTTTTAATGGAAGAGGATCGGAATTTATATTTAAGTCTTAAATCATGACTGCCTCGGTGGCGTAGTGGGATTGCGTGCGCGGTACGACTGTCGTCCTGAGGTCTCGAGTTCGATCCCTGGGTCAAGCAAAGTAGGTGTTCTAGTTCGCCTCTGTCTACCCCTTCGGGGATACAGGCGTGGGATTATGTCTTGTATCAATACAAAAATCTTATGCAAATAACCTAACGCAAAAAAATAATGACACAATTCGGGTCAAAAATAAACGCGATCGTTTATTTTGTAATATATCATTTTCATTGAGTGAAGCCGCTTCTAGGAAGGCTCGGTGGATACTCGGAAAGTTTCCTTGTTCCACATCGCTGGCAATACCCAATGTCACCTTCGTCCGAGTTCCTGATTGATGCTTTCTCTGCATCTCATCTATCTACGGATTTTTATGTTTATCTGAAAGCAGTGTTATGTTTGTGTATATATGTAAGTACATATTATGTATGTGTCTATTTATTACACCATAACTAAACTCCTGCACCTCTTGATTGATATAGCCAAATAAAATACATACTCAAGTACATAAAGCCCATGCCATAATATCCCTGAACTGTTAAGCTAAGTTAAACTGGAGAACTAAGAGTCTACTTGTTAGTCAAGTTTCATATCTTAGCCTAGCATATGATGCGGTTAACAGACTAGGGGCGACTTGCAGCGCTATTACTACTTCAAATCTAGAATTAGACCTTATCTCGAATTATCTATAGCTCACTCCTATCTTTCATCAAGATTTGGGATAAATAGCGATTCATCGCAAAGCTGCAAGTGGCTATAGGTTATTTTCGAGCGGTTTTGTTTTCCATACATCATTATCATCGTATAGTTCACAACCACATAAATTACGCATTATCAATTGTTTCATTACTTACTATACAGCTAGTGCTTATACCTTTCAGTAGCAGAAGAACCTTATACTTATTCATTGCAATCATGTCGTTATTTTTTTATCATAAAATTAACAATTCAGTTGTCAAGTTTGCCATTTAAATTGAGTAGAGTTAGATAAAGGGAACACTGGTAGATACTCGTGTATCCGCGAGTTCGCGACCTACATGTAGTACATGTGCTTGTGCGGTACACCCGAGTCAAAGTGCGCGTCGCAAGTCGCAAGTCGCAACCTTCAAGCGATGCATCTAATCAACTATCTAATGAGCCGTCATCCAAATAAATTACAATGTGGATAATCTTTTACTACTTTATTGATGGCTACGTATCGTTGTACCTATATGTAAATAATGGATACTCCTTCCACCTGCCCTTATCCCACTACAATGTGGGGTCAGCTCAAGTCATGTATGGTAGTATTTTTAAAGCGTGTTACAGACAGGATCTGACTTAGTTTTTACGACTGGCCTCTTGTCTTACGCCACACAGTCCTATGGGGAACTGGTCCAGAGTCAATCGTGTTAGAATCGTCGCGTTCCTCAACGTCGATGGGTGGAAACGAGAAGTTGGGTCACTTGATGGTAAGTGATCTCCACCGCCCGTAGACACCCAAGACACAAAACGAATCAAGGGTGAGTTGCCAACCCAAAAGGCGGGAATGGAAAGTGAGGGAAAAGGGATTGGGAAAGGGAGGGTGAAAATGAGTCACCGGAAATTTCACCCACCGAACGAAACGCGACAGCAAGCTGTCACTTTACGTTGATTTTCTGTGAGAGAGTGATATCAAACCGGTCGAGCCGGCCCATTCGTGCTATAGACGAAACTGACTACACCGTGGCTGTACCAATCAAAATAGCTTGTGAATAATACTGTTTTTTCATAAAACATACATATTTTGGCAGTATGTTCTTCGTCATTCTATTGAATTGAAACTTTGCATAGGTGCGGTTGGCACTTACGTGAAGGTTTCTGAAACCGTATGTATTTATTCACCATAGAGGCTACAGACCACTTGATAATTACAAACTCGATCACGTAAGCCATAAGGTGTAGAGTCCCGTTGAAAACAGTTTTTTTGTAGCATGCCATGCATTTCGGCGCGACCGGATTATTATGATTATTATTTTACAGAAGAATAATAGACCCTGTCGACAGTTTCTGCTAGTTCATGATATATTTATATGGTCACTATTCTTTGTTGTTTAAGATTTTTTAAATATTTTTAAATATATAATACAAAAACAAAAATACATTTAAAAAAAATAAAAATATTCCCCTCCGATGTCGAGGCTCGGGACCCATGCCACCGGCGGTTAAGACCCGCGACCACAATTATTCGTGCCGTATCTAATAACACTGCCTTCTGCATTTGGCCTTTGACCCAAGCACCAACCGAGAGCCTCTTGAGGTGTTGGTCGAGGCCCACTGGTATATGGTCAATATTATTATTAATGTAATTATTGCATGTGTGGGTCCTGTATTGACTTATATATTATTTATCTATTTATTAATATTACTATATTGTTTGTTCATTACGTCGATAGCTGGTACACACGAGGCAATAAACGCTACTCAAAGAAAATTTAACGATCGCGTTGTAGCGTCGCGTCGCGTCGCGTTGAACTCAGAGGCATGTAAGTACGAGTACAATGTTATAAACGTCGAACACACAATTTACATAGATAAAGTAAAACAAAGGAAATTGCTTATTCTGCACATCGGAGTGTTGATTGACCTCTGGCTGTAATTTCGCAAATCGCTTGCATAAATGTTGGCGTATAATCGGTGCCGTGTGAATGGAAGCTCAATAGTTTGTGACTCCCAAACACGACCGGCTGGTAAACAAAACCTTTTTGGACTTTTAATTGGTCATTGCTGTCGACTTCTAGCACTTCCGTTATCCAGATAAGTGTAAATGTGCGTCCCTACTCAAAATTCGTACCGTTTCGGATCTCTCACCAGGTACTCGGCAAAGGGTCCTTGTAAACAGACACTATTAACCTTTAGGGAAACTAATATTTATAGACGCGAAATTTATGTAATAGTATAAAAATCTGTATAAGTACATAAACGCTTTAAAACATGCGTTTTCGAGTATGTTACAGAAAGAATCGGCTTAGTTTATGTGACGAAACTGTCTACTTGATGTTAAATCTCTTCGTGATCCGGTTCCGGGTACATCCTGTTGGAAAATCACCTGTATGACCTGGGATTTGATCCCATGACCTTTTAGTTGACAGGTCAGATATGCCGCTATTACACCGAGAAGGCGACTACGCAATATAGTAAACTATAAAAATATAATAAATGTTATGGAAGTCAAAACTCGCAAACCAAAGTGCCATTATTTGTTCAGCTTTTACTGATTCCTCGAAAAGTTTCCAAACAATAAGAGGCCCAAATTATACTTATTTATTACAGTGGTGTTAAAGTGCAGTTTCTTTTACTTAACACCATACATACATAGACAAGGCGAGATAAATATACATAGGTATAATCGGCGGATATAAATATTACTCACGTAAATGACATTTACTTTCGTGCACATAAATGAAAGTCAACCGATACCATATCGGAGAATGTTAATTTTAATCCATATGATGCATAATCGTGGAATCTCACTACTACACAGTACACAACATCTAATTTTTAAGCTAAATATATTTTTTTTATCCGAGCACGGCAAAGTGACCACAACACCTGGTGGTAAGCGTTTGGCAACACAAAAATACCAGCAACCACCGGCAGAGATTGTATCTATCGGAGGCCACCAGTATCATGCCATGTAGTATGGCCTGCATAAATGCTTCTTCACAGTCGGTTTGAAGGACTCAAAGTTGTAGGAGGGAGGGAATACGTATGCTGGAAAATATTTCACAGATTCACGTTACGGGAAAGGTAAGAGTTAGCGAAATTCTTAGTTCGGGCAGAGATGGTAAAAACGGCGAAGCCGTTGCTTCGTAAGCCGTCACGCGTGATTCTGTTAAGGAAGGGAGGGGAAGGGATGAAATGTCGAGTAATTGATGAAAGACAACTAAAAGAAAGTGGTAATGCTACTGTGTAGATGATTTATCCTTCCACAAGACCAGACCGATGTGACCCGGTTATGACTAATGTCTCACAAAAAACTCTCGAGAAGTAACACGTTCCTGTTGCGATGAGATTTCACCCTAAATTATCGTCTCCCTCATATCAGATCGACAACCTAAATGATAATTTTTGCTTGCTGTAGTAATTCATGTGTTGAGGTTTACTATAATTTGACCTGTCACTTGATTGCTTATCCGTTTTTAGTATAAAATACATAAGTGTCTTCAATAATGCCAAAGTTTGCATAGTATGAATTGCCTGATATGTTTTCATACCTGACGAGATGAGTCCATATCGTGGTAGTTGGTAACAATAACAGGTATTTTCCCAGCTTAAGATATCTATTGTCCGAGCTGGTTTGAATTTCGGACCGTACCTAAAGTATGATATAAGTAAACAACTCAACTTAAATGAATATCACGCCCGTATTCCAGAGGGGCAGGCAGAGACTATAGATTTCTACTTCGCCCGATTTTTACATACTACTTTATTTTAATATATTTAAGGAAAAGTGTTTGTTTTCCTATTTTTGTTTATTATGAGCCTTTGAACACATTCACATTGACTCGTAAACATATTAATTGAAAACGAAAAAGTATTGTTCGGGGGAGAGCCATATTTTATATACATAATATGTATCTGTATTGTTCAATAGTGATCATTTGTACATATTTGTATAAAATATGTTAATAAATAAATATGTATACATACCTACACTCTTACGCACGCGTCCCATAGGGGTTTGAGCGTCACAAGCTACGATCCTCTTTTGCCTCTTCCACATTCATGTATCGTTTCATACATTTCCGCCGGTTGAGGATACTGATTACTCCGAACTTGCTCTTTACACAGGAGATTGCTTATTTGATCCAAATAGGATCGCATTGGGCGCCCACATCTGGCCCTACCATGGTAGGTAATAAATAATTACAATAAATTTCAATTAAACTATTATTCGTCTGTCATCCAGAAAATAATTATAAATAGATAACCAAATATATTTAGCGCACGCGGTCGATACTCGACGTGGATTACTGTTCAAATTTATTTTTTCCTTATTTCACGATACGGAATCAATTAAACAGCCATTAAGATCACTAAAATAGACTAATTAGTTTCGATTCACTTTCGACACATTAATTCAACGGATAACGAGGTGTTGCGTCACCTAATGATTCATATGTACACAATAAGTACCTAAATAATAATTATCGTCGTTATTATTATGAGGTTTTTATAATAAATATATTATATGAAACTTAGCTGATGGATTAGTTGATAAAACAGCTTTTCATTGTACGAGTATTCGTATTGGATGAGTTGACGCATATACTCAACACTTGTACCCAGAAGGCAGTTGCATCTTATCTTGCACTTGTGCACTTTGAACTTTAAACAACGAATTAATACCTTGACTATCCATAGTAAACATAGATATTTTTGGAACTCAGAGCACTGACCTAATATATTATGAATACTTTGGCACGCACTTACAACTGATTGACAAGTTGCCAACCGTCGACATACGAGTATTATGCGACTATTACTATCACAATGCGTTTGTTTTATAATACTTTTACATTACACATACTCGTAGTATATTGTCCTTAATGAATTAAATGAATAACACCATAATATTGTTAAATATCATTGTCCCGATAATAATTTTTGTACACAGGTCCATAGCTAAGGTTCATACCAAGAGGATTGACCAACATATTTAAAGTCTCTCAAATGGGGATCGGGTCAAGAATCAAATATTAAAATAATTATTTGACATGGCTGGTATTGTGAAGAGGCTCTCTCTAGGGTTTTGGCCATCGGTGTGTCGAGAGTCAAACTTATAAAAGTCGGATCCGGATGGGAGCACATTCACCAAAACTTCCCAGAGGCCTATTCAAAAAGCGTTCGCAATAAACATTAGTGAATCGCGCGCGCAGCTCGGCCCTGAGCACGTCAATTACAAGGAACCAGGAAGCCGTTCTAAAAATTCACGACGCAATCCATACGATAGTGATATTTCGGCGAGCTACGTGTCGATCTGCCTTCCTTGTAAACATCGTGATGCACTCAGCTTAATTGTCTTTTTTTAATTAGTGTTTTATCGTAATACTTGAGTGACGTGTTGAATTATATTAAGTGATCATCACGATATGATTTGCTAATTTAATAATGTTTAGAGTATTAATTAAAATCCGAGGAACAAAAATCGTTAATCAATCGCACCCGTCCACTAGGGCCTAACTTTCGATGCCCCTGGTGTTCGAGGGTGGGGATGGTTACTACAATCAGATGATCTAATTGCTCGTTTTCTCGGTGTCTAGCATGATAAAAAATATAAGAAACAAATAATAACTAAACTTAACTTAATAAATTAACCGTAATGAAAATATAATAGAAAAGAAAGAAAGAAAAGTAATTTATTGCGGTCTCACACACAATTTCCCTTTCCACATTTGACCTTATTCTTCTAACTGCATAACCTGCTTGCCTGATTCCAAATTCATAGCATCCTATAATATTATAAGAAATACTTAAATCTAAATTATGCTTTTTTGACATGTCATAAATGCTTTTATATACTTACGTAACCAATAAAGATTTTTATTTTATTTTTAAGCTATTACATAGCTTCTATCGCGGGCCTTGAGCGTGAAGACCGAATCCGGAAATACCGTAACGAAAATAATTTAACACTCCCCACTCCGACAGGCACAGCGGTGATACTTTTTAGTTTTGCCATCTATCAATGAATAGCAGAACTTTTAATGACTTTTTTGAAATATCACGCTTATCTCTTTAGTTCAGCAACTCGCCTCTAGGTGGCATTGGTTGTATCGGCGTTACTGCGCATGCGTAATCCCCCTCTTCGCCCCGCAATCTGGTGACTCATGCCTGCTTAGAATTTCGGCGTTAGGGCACCTCTTCTTTGCATTTACTTCATGGTACGACTCTACGAAGCTCGCACGAATCGAGACGAGCTGCTCCGAAATCGGACGAATACGTAATCAGCTGTTTGTGAGAAAGTATATAGGTGTATTGATTTTGGATGCTATGCAATAGCTTTACCGCGGCAGTCCCCGAATGCCACACGTCTTTTTTTAATATACAGAGTTTTATATGCTATGATAAATGCTTATACCTAATTAAAACTTCTAACATACATAGAAGACTACAAAGCAATAACAGAACATAATAATAATATTATTGGAAAAGATTTGTAGGTAGATTTGCTTAGTAGATATTTACTATGTGGCTTACTTATAAAAACAGTTTAACTGAGCAAATGGTAAAGAATAGCCTGTCCCTTTTATTTTAAAACGATGTGACACAAGGAAAAAAGTGATAGGCTATTATTATGCATTTGCTCAGCTAAACTGTTTTTATAAGTAAGGGCCAATTAATAAAAAAAATGAAATATCTGCCAAGTAAACGTAATTTTAAATAATCATATTGAAATTCAAATTCCATGTTGAAATTAAATGAATATCGGAAAAATCAGCGCTCGGTGTGTCTCAGAAGAAAATCATCGTGGAAGATTGTCTGCGTGGTTGCGTGCACACAGCTGACAGCACACAGTGTCTCGCCACAATACATGCTGGCCACACTTGAATGACAAATTTCATACAACCTTGACGGACATATTTTCCTTGTGCGTGATTTAAATACGTGAAAATATATTTTTATCGGCGCAGACGGTATTTTGAGAAGAGAATCGATGGACGGACAACCTACTGTGTTCTAATGAAATAACAATTTATTCTTGTCTCGTGCCAGTCTGAAGCTAAAGTCGAATTAGATTAAGTCTTTATATTTTGAGGATGTAAGAAAATTTTTAATTAGTATTTTGCGCAGTTAAACCTTTGAAGGTGTTTTTCAATGTTTATTATGGTATTTATTTGGGGTATTAATCCCAGCAACATGTCAATATGTAGCTTCCTTTCCTAAAATATTTTTAATGTTTTGTTTAATTATGGCTGTCGGATTTCTCATTAAGAAGTAATTCATCATTATTTTGTAGTTATTATCCAATAACACATCTGTACGTGGCAGTAAAGTTAGCCGATTTTACGACGGATCGCCTGCATGACCTCAATTCTGCTTCGGAATATAAAACATTTACAATTCTACATTCATCAGTATGATTGACGTACGTGGCATGAGCCATCTACGTATGCACCATATCTTCATAAATATTATGATAATTTACGCGAAACAAGACAAAAATAATATCGAAGCCGCTACGTTGTGACCTTTGCTCTCCAGCCACAAGCTTATCGTTACTATCACCATTTAAACGATATAAAATAAAATACTGGTTTTACGGAGATTTAGATTACACTTCCTGTATACGATGAATTAAAATACGGTGAAGCCCAAATAAAACGCAAACGAGTAATATATCGTCTTAAGAATATAAAATAAAACCTAATCTTAATCTAATTTCAGAAACGTAGTTAACATATCGAGAAATTTGCTTTCATCATATTTTTATCAGTTGTGAAACAGTTTTTTATACATTTATATTTTGTTTCTGAAGTAAATTTATCGTATATTTTAAGAAAAAAACACGTATCTTAGTAAACAGAGGCGAGGTGTTTTGTGGATAAGGTCAGGTAAGATCGGAGAAGGTTACCGTCTCCGATGAATACCCCATCGTGGGGGGAGCGAGTAATTAACTGAGTGTATGTACGGCGTCTATTAATCATATCGCCGCCCACGCTCTCTCAACAAAGCGTTGCCTTACACTGTACTGTTTAGATCGGGTGCCCATCATTTTGGCAGTTTATGTCATATTAATCATTTATACTAATTAGCTCTTACTAATCTTTTAAAACAAAACGTACTCTCTGTAGTTTATTAATGTTTTGTAAAGCCATTGTAGTTAAATATGGTACATACATAGGCCCACGTCTGTACCTCCGAAACGGTAGGTTGAGGCGAACTAGAGAACTAGTACACCCACATTTCCCAGATGTAATATTGGGCGAGCCTATCGCCATATCGAGCACAAATTCCAGACTCCAGCCTGATATGGAAAAATCCAATATCACTTTGCCACGACTCGGGGATCGAACCCGAGACCTCAGGACGGTAGTCGGACCGAAATACAACCACACCACCGAGGCAGGCAACGTTGCAAATAATTACAATATTAGAAAAATACACTTCTATTTAAAATTAATAACAACTGTTCCTAAAACATCTGACAGAAGAGACTGCCATTGTGGCGTAGTGGTATTGCGGAATAGGCATTGAAAAGGTACTGTACCAAGTGACGTGGTCCACTTTTCATCCTAGAAAATACCCATCGCGAAAGTGAAGCCGCGAACGCCAGCTAGTCTTATCACATGAAATGTAAATAACACATCAGTTAAAGGGAGTGGAGTGGGTGAGTGGGAGGAATTCTTCGTCAGATATCAATTAAGTAAGTCGTGTATAAATTCAAAGACATGCCGATGTGTATAGAGGTACAATATTTTATTACTTCATGCTAATACAGATACACGTACTCCGAACAAATACTGTGTATTTTCCACGCAATAATAGTGTGTTAATGTATTTCTATACACCTGTGTAAGCTTCGAGTGGTGAGCTTGGAAAACCTTGGACCTTTAGTACACACTGACTGTTTGCATCGGTTTCCCACAAATCGTTAAATTAAACATTTTACAAGCCTTCTTCAGAAATATTGTAAACGATAGTGAGAACCGAATTAAAAATTGACAAATAGGTGGTTGCCTCTACATATCTACTTTATTTTATTTTGTCTATAATACAGAGATTAAAAAAAAATTGTTGAGAACGATAAATTTGGTTTAATTTTTATTGTGATGAAAAAAACGAGGGGTATGTAATATTCTTAATACGAAGTAACTACTTGTAGTCATAGTTGCTTGGTGTAACCATGAGAACCTCAACAAGTAAGAAATACTGCTAACCACTGGTACTCGTACGAGTATGATGCCGTAATGTGTTGTCGCTGAGTTGCCACAGACGCCACAGTGCAGTCCAGTGAATGTTTGTTGAGAAAGTTGTTGAGAAAGGATTCGCATCTCATTGACCATTATTAACCCTAACTAGAATTTTCGCCAGTATGTACTGTCCAATAAATCCCGTATATTGTTTTGATCGCGTGGAGACAACACAAAGGACACGCTACCAATTGTTTTTGCTCGGATCATTAATTACGTGTGTTCTGGTGGGCTCAGTTGTTTGCACACTCGGTAATTGTCCACCCACGAGGCTGCATTGATGTCGGTGCCGCTGTGTTGTTTCACACCTTTACTCCGGCTCTTAATTGACACTTTAATTGTTAAAATTTTGGAACATAAGCTTTCCTGTTAATGATCATGTTTGGACGAAAAAAGATCTGAGAGACTCAGACAGTAGTCCCCGTTTTCAAAGAACCGATTAAGTTAACATTCATTTGCGATACATGGGTTTTGATAACGCTGTTAGAATTCTTTGGAATACTGAATTAATAAAACTTTTGCCCAGACAATATAGGTTTAAAAAAATTTAAGTAAAATTTTTGAATTACCCGTTCCGTTTAAAAGCAGAGACTGGCAATCGAGCTGATGGGACACCTTATGGTAAGTGATCTCAACAGCCCATAGAAGCCCAAGACACAAAAAGAATCATGGGTGTGTTGCCAACCTAAAAGGAGGTAAAGAGGAATTGGGAAAGGGAGGGGGGTAATTGTGGGAATTCGAGTCTTCCAGAAACGGGACGTGCGAAAATGTTACCAAAAGTTCGCGTATTTATAATTGTAACATCATCATCATCAGTCACAGGACAACCACTGCTGGACATAAGCCTCCCCCAAAGAATTCCATAACATATAGAATTGTAACATCATCATCATCATCATCATCATCATCAGCCATAGGACGTTCACTGCTGAACATAGGCCAAAAGACCCCCAAAGATTTCCAGATCGACCTATTGCATGTTAACTTGTTCTAATTTCATTGAAATTATAGTGACAAGAATCAAATGGAAAAAGGCATATTGAGGACGTTAACATGATGGAAAAATCGATAAAGCTGGACCGCATCGAAAATAGAAATCCATGATCTCTGTCTATACTTAGGGGATGTGATAATTATATGCATGTATGTATGTATGTATGTAACCAGATCGATTAATTGACCGGTGTTATCATTGAGTTTTAACTACTCGAAATATATTAAAGCCTCACACTTCCTTTTTCCCACACTAGCCAACTTCCCAAACGCTTGTGCAACTATAAGTATAAACAACTGAATTATAGCCGAGTATTTCGACATTCACATTTCCTCACAGCATTCAGTTATCCTTCGACATTCGGTGTTTATGCTAAGACGCTAATTATCCGCTTGCCGATGGTATCGGTGCGTCGACGGCGGCAATTCACACCGCACAGATTGTGGTTCACACTTGCATTCATTATAACGTAGGTCATTTCACACGTCACGACTTTATCGAAACGTAGGTTGTTTCACATATCATGATACTTAGCGGTTTCTTATCGACTTTTCAGATAAATAACGATATATTCAAGTATATAGTATGTATATATTAAAGTTACTGATGTTCCTTAAAATTCGTCATTGGATTCAAGATAGACCACATCAGAATTATTTTCCGAGTGAGATGAGATAAAAATAGTTTGTTGTCATAAGGCGCACAAGTTAGAGCTTTTTTTATATCTGCTTATTGTACAAAACGCAACAGCAAGCTGTTACTTCACGTTGATTTCCTGTGAGACTATGGTAATAACCCGGTTGAGCTAATATTTAAATGTGTGTACGCCTAGTAGAATTCTACGCACTCCTTAGAAACGCACTCCAAAATTAGGTGGTTAATAATTCCATATTAAATGGATATAATGGAGTTCCAAAGTGACTATTCTCTAGATACCATTAAATCTCTTGGATACAATAAACAAAAAAATGATAAAATTTAACTCTAAGGAAAACAAAAAGTTACTTAAAATAATAATATGTAGGAAAAAAAATTTCTTTTCATCATAGAAAAGACTTTAACGGGGGCGAAACACTTAGCAAAAGATATAAACAATTGAAATACTACGCTATCAAATGATGAACTTCTCTTTATGGCAGAAGGTTAACAAATAAGCAGAGACACCTGATATTAAATGATAATCACTGTACTTAGAGAAGTACCTGTAGAACCAGAAAAATCATGGATGTATCCACATCTCACATAATGCAGAGTCAAGTTAGTTGGGTTTCTTGTTGAATACTGCTACACTCTCCAAGATCCTTCCACAAATAGTGATCATGTGCTATATGTAACCAAATTCTTGGGGAGACCTTGGTCCAACACTGGGATACCGCAGGCTAATGCGATACGATATTGTACCAGTACACTAACCATTCATACTTCAAACAAAATTGTGTACAGTGTACGTCTACCGCTGATAACCTGCCTTTACCATAAACGTGTGTGCTAAACGATATAATTATATCGGATTATCTGCCCTTAATTTAGTCATTGCGTCGATTATGGTCAATCAAATAGTGTGAGCGCACGTTATGCATGCCTTATCGACATTTCGATTGGATTTATTATTATAGAGTGTGACAGATTGCATTGGATACTTGTTTTTTAATCCTAATTTAACAGAAAAGATTTACTTAAAACTTGTGAAACTTTTTTGTAACATACGGTGTTAGTATTTGCTACTAATACACAAAAAAACATTATAGAGAAACAATCTGTTGATATTTCCATAATTGTTAAATAATACAAATTAAAAATATTACATAATATAAACGTTCACATTTTGCAGAATGGGCTTATGCCATAATATTTTTTCGTATTTCATCATCATCATTATCAGCCACAGGACATCCACAGCTGGACATAGGTCTTCCCCAAAGATTTCCAGATCGACTTATTAAAAGTAGACTGCATCCTGCATTTTTAGTATTTAACTCATGCGAAATAGGAAAATAAATATTATGGATCGCAATGTTCCATATATGTATTGATATATTACGTCCAGGAAGAACTTTAGTCAGAATAATGGCAACTTCTCCAAAATAAGCAAACCAATTTAACAATTTCAGATACACTTTAAAGTAAATAAATATTATATTTGGTTAATTTCCATACCTAGTCTAATATTACCTCTTCTACCATCATTGATTCAAGTGCTGTCTACACCCTCAAGTATTAGCACGTGCAGTAGCGAAGTGTTAAGTGTTGAGTGCAGTATTGTGCTGAATATTTCGACACGTAGCATGTCTAGCAGCTGTTGTGTTAAAAGCACAGGTTATAAAGCGGCTAGTAAGTTACAAGGCTTGTTCAGACACATCGTTAGAGGGTTATTGTGAAATGTAGAAAGCGGGCGCGGTTGCGACGCATGACGCTAGATTAAGGCTTGTGTCGACTAGTTAGTCCATAAAGGTTACATGGTCAATTTTACATTCAAATCTGCTGCATCTGATAAAAGTCCATACCGTGAATAATTAAGGTTAAGAGCATAGTTGCATAGACTAAATACAGCTTGTAGAGCTCTTAATAACGGACTTTTAGGAGACGCCAATGAAGCTCACTCGTAGGTATATAATGATTTCAGAAACCGTCTTCCAATTCTCATAGTAGCTCAGTCCACCACTGGGGACTATTCCGCCAGTCACAGATTACGTAGAATAAGTGGATTTGTAAAATATTATTGGACAACTAAATCAAGTTTATGTATAATATCAGCGGCTGGAGCAGGAAAATTTCTGACAACCGTAAATGTATTCAAACTCGATGCGCGTCTATGAAATTTGTATGAAATATTAACCAAACGTCATCAGTGCGCAGCGAACTCAAATACATTTACATTTACATTAGTTTTTCGTGCTCGGGCTACTGATTGTAAACAATCTGGTGAAACGAAGGCGCGCCAGCCTGACAACTTCAGTTGTAGTCTAACAGAGGAAGTGATTGCGTTTGATGATTCAAATGTACTCTAATCTGTATCTAAGACACAAGAGAGAAAAAACTAGTAACTCCACCGTTTGATAAGATTATTTTGTCTCATATCAAAAGGGAGTTAGTATCCTTGGATAACCTTAGGGTATATGTTCAAGGGATAAGCTTCAATTAGCTGTATTACTCAAATTGGTCTACATATAACAATAACAGGGGATTTGTACATACTCGTTCCACTCATTATACCCTTTATTTTACACCCTTACGACGTTCAGTCTTGCAAATGCAACAGGAAATCAGGATATAGCAGCCAGTATTGTAATAATACTGAGCTGATAAATTGTGCTTACGTACTGCTGGGAAGGGGTGTTCTCTACTAGTGTTAAACTTTAGTTGAAATTGCATCATTTTTATTGTTTTTTATTATTAAATTAAAGTTACCTTGGCTACTTCTGTCGTACCATATACGGATAATTATACAAATAAAACCAATTATGTATTATAAATTATGCCAGTAAAATTTAATTCTAATTTAACTTTCATAAATCCATTTATAGCATAAAGATCAACAACAACAAAATGAATAAAACATAAATAAACGAGTTTTTAGATTTTATCACCCATATTTACAACTTTTCATATCCTTATTGTGTGTGCCGACATTCCGTCAAATGATTACAGCTTTATATATTTTATAGCATCGGATAAAATAGGCAAGTCCTAATGATACGTGGCCTCTATCAAAAACACCAAAAATTTCGCATCACTTTATTAATTCAATGTATGTAAAACTAAGCGTCACAAGACTAACTTAATGTCGAATAACACAGTTAAAGACAAAAAAAAAGTAGTAAGGTAAAACATATTTCATGCGCACTAATTAAAATGTGTTAGTGCTTTATTTTATGTAATGTGACAACTTATTTAATTTTTTCAACCACAAGAGAAAGTCACTATTTTCCGTTGGTTGTCTGTGTCATAGTGGTATTCAGTCGAGCTGGCTACAAGTTACAACGCGACGCCCTTTTTCCAGTTTGCTTAACAAAATGTCATGTCAAATTACAGTTGAAATCTTGAGATCAGGAAGCGTGTGTTGATTTACGAAGTTGATATTATATTCGTTCGCGAACGCTTGTGCATTGCAATGAGGAACTACGAAAGTGCGTACGGTTTATGTTTTCCTGGTGCCTCGTTAGCGGCTATTCAACAAATTGTATCTCTAATACTCGAATTGTAGTAAAGTGCTGATATTGTGAGAAAATCTTTAATATAGTATGAAGGTAATCTTATGTGGGTATTGTTATTATTTAATCATTGAATGTGGAAATGCATTCCCTACGGAGTACGGAGTATGTGTGGAGTCACCCTTGCTGATCGTGTGAGGAATAGCATAATAAGGGGTCGCTGTAAGCTGAAGTGTGGTGACTAGAAATAATAAAGAGTGTTTATATATATGTAAGTTATGTTATGTTGAGGTAGTTTGGGCATGTGGAGAGGATGGATGAAAGGCGACTTACGAAATGAATTTATAGTGGTAAAGTGAATGGAAGCATCGGAAGAGGACGCCCGAGGAGGACATACATAGATCAAATAAGTGATCTTCTCCGAAAAGGGAAAGTGACGGGTACTCTCAACCGGCGGACATGTATGAAAAGTTGCATGAGTGTGGAGGAGGCAAAATAGGTGTGTCAGGATCGTTGCTTGTGGCGCTCAATAGTCTCCGCCCACCCCCATGGGATACAGGCAGGATTGTGTATGTATGTATGTAATTGAATGAAATGAATTAGAAGAATCATTGGTTAATTAATATAAAATTCTCGTAATATATTTATAGTAACTCGTCGTTTAGCGAGAAATGTGTCGAATGCCTGAACGGTGGCGACTGAATGCCGATTTGCATTCAATTGAATTGGTCACAACTCACAAATTAAGCGTTATAGTTGACAATATAATAATATGTTACGTTAGCGCAGACTTTTAAACGGACGTTCAGTGTAGGAATTAATATTAAAAAATTGAAATATTACAAATTGTTATTTAATATGTGAAAAATACTTTATTAAATCCCTCATTGATTCATTCAGTCTATTAATAAAAAACTCGATCATCATATTGAAAAATAAATTATGGTTTTTAAATCCACTGACGTTTTGACGAACAAGCCGTTTTTTTAAGAAATAAACATGACTGAATTGTGGATACTACTAAATGATAAGATGCTCTTACTCTATGTTGTTAGTAGCTAGTATAAAAATATTTGTTTTAATGATAGTAGACGAAATATACATTTTAATTTGCAACATTAACTGTTTTATATTTCTGGTTGGAAAACAGGAAGCACGTGTCCGTAGCAATTAGCATCATGTACAAATACCCTAAAGTTATTGCCGGCATTTATCAAGCACTACAATAAAAGTGTATGTTGTTTTTACCACCGACAATTATACGTAAGTGTATTTCAAGAATCTGTATTAATTAAGTTCTTATTAACTAAGGCTATTCTCCAACAGATGGAGGGTAACACTGTGAAGTGGAATTACTCGTAAGGTCGTTTTGACGTAAACTGAAACACTTTTTAAAAATTTTGATCAATGCTTTTATGGCCTAATATCTTACGAGAAAGCACTCAATACTCAGTGTTCGAAATACCAATGGTGATTATAAATTATATTTATTACAATTAGCATAAAAATAACTAAAAGCTTAAAAAGGGAGATAAAAGGGCCGATGGACTCGCTCTAGAGGATGTTCAAGACCGGGCGAAATGAAGACGTTGGAGGAAGAAAGCGGACCTTGGCAGAGACAGCTGCTCTAAAGAATTACATGAGGCTCTTAGAACTTGAACCTCGATCATAGTGGCGTAAGGTGTTATCTTATTTGTTTGCATAGAGACATATTTGATGTGCTTTTTTGTCTCCAGTTCGACTCCATTACAACTTGTCTTAGCGAGCTGTCCACCACGGGCGCGCGGCCCGTAACAGGCCAAACTTATGATGTGCAATCGTACAATCAATCATGATGAAGTATTGTGTCCGTTGAACGATTATTAGCAATTTAGGACCACTGTCGGCAACAAATTTGTACCAAGCCGTATTGTACGAATCTATAATAATATGCCTTTCAACGCTTTCCAAATTAATTTTGTAATAGGAAGATTGGTCCATTCCTGGACGTATTCTAGCGACGAGACGCGACGTGCCATAAAAGCACAGTCTGTATTTTTTATCTAATTTTTATATCAAAACTGCGATCTTTGTCCATAGACTACACTGCCTTGTTTGATGTCCAGTTCGTTTTCATATAACGCTTCGTTAGAAGTCATTATTGTGTTTTCTTCGACAAATACGCACAGGAGTACATACATACATGAAGTGCGTCAACCCAACAACACGTGTACTCTGCTGAATATCAAACACGGCTCACTGTGCTGAGTGCTGACAGCACGATACTCGGTAGTCATCAGTGAATCAAGTTGCATGGTCAGGACATCTTTGTCAGTAATTGCGTCATCATCATTCAATACTGTTCATTAAAATCCCATCCCCATTTCACTGTTAAAAAGTACATAAAATCCTTTTAAAGTCCATCTACATAAGTCCATATAAGACATCCTAGTAAATACCATTTGTCGAACACCGTTCGTGTCTAACATTTCGTGAAATTTTTGCAAACTTTTACTAAGTCAAAGTCAATTTTAAAGAAAATGACTTATAACAATTTGACCAATTCCCAAAGGCCAAAGTATAATATTAGATTTAAAATTTTTGTGTATTTCTAGTGTTTTTGTTATTGTTATCTTATTTACCTCTCCTAAATGTAATTTTACATGAAAAGATTTCGAAAGATTTATACTGTGTAAAAAAGCATTCTTAGATTAACTTTGCAAAGTTCAGTTCTGTCAGCTCATCATATAAGGTTCCTGTTCAGCCACATTCTAAAAGAAGATTTATAAAAGTAACCTACGTGGTATTTTATTCGTTTTTATTCATATTACAATATCATAATCATCAGCCACAGGGCCCACAGAACGTCTACTGCTGAACATAAAGCTAAAAGAAATAGTTAATAAAGAAATGCGTGCTCTATTTCTAGGGGGGTAGTTAATTTACCTAATATTAATGGAATGTCCTACATCGACACAAGTACGAGAAGTGTTCAATACTAATAAAAGTTTACATTTCTCGCGGTCATAAACAAAAATAACAATGAACACACGCACAATGAATACCAAGGGCCGTACGGAATGCAAATCATGTTAAACCTATTAAAGTAATGTAATCATTGGGCGCTGGCCCAAGTTACTACATTAGCGAGGCAAGATACTTCGAGTTTGCAAAGGAACAGGTGACGAAGAACAATGCCGCGTAGATTAGTGTATGACAATGCAAGAATGGAGGTTGGAGCCGCATATGGTGAAAGGCTTGCGATAGATAGTAGTGAAAACTTCATTAACTACAAGTTACGTTGTATCGTTAGTCGATGTTGCTGCTATTATGTTAAGCCATGTATATAATAGTGGTATGTCGTGGTATTGGTATCATGGTAGAACAAGCCAATCCACGTTTCAACGCTTACCATTCCCGACTCTTCAGGCATTATATGAGTTCATGGATGAAAGAAATCAGTTATAAAGTCATTTGTTTGTCTATATGTTGTCAACCTCGTCTCTCATTAAGTATTCCAAATGCATGCGTCTTTAAGATACGAATAATTGATTTAAGCCTTGAAAAGTATTATTCGGACGTCATACAATAATTATTCAAAATCCGACTTCTTCGTAATCTCCATCACATTCCGCTCTCGCTTATCATTTGGGACAAAACGAAGTAACCATAAAGTCGATGGCTACAAATAGTCGGAGACAAAGTCGGGACCTTGAAGCAATTAATTAGATTCAGTCCACCGCATGCGCAACGTGTGCTCACAGCTCACTCACGCCCGTAAACATATCCAAAGGAATTCTACCAGCAAAAATAATGCTTTATACGTATAAACGTTTACGTGCAAGATGTACGAGGCATAATACCGCGGTTTTAAAACGGTTTTCGTCGCAGCGACTGATGCTGATCGACTGACGGGACAATTAGTCTAGCCATCAGGCTTCGTAACATTTCGATTGACAAGCTGAAAGCCAAGCTGGACAGCATTTGAAATCGTGGATTTCCTCAATATGCATTTCCAGGAAATCTAGTATAGTTTGGCTATTCAGATTTGTAAGATTAAAGGCTACTGAAGCCACGGTTTTGCTCGCTTGTCGATCAGTACCTTTTATTGGAAACGTTATCGTTTCGTCCTTCACGAAGATGTTGCATTTACTAGTAATAAACATAATTGTCTTCACAGATCTAATGCACCACGGTTTTATAGACACAGTCGACTTTGATTACTGTCCATTAATACTGTTAGATACTTTTAAGTTGTGTGTTTAATTATTAAGTTGTTCTTTCTTCCATCATTTTCACTGAAATGCAGTATATTTACCTCTAATATCAAATAAATACAAAAATAATTGAATGGGCAATTTCGAAAACGGCACATCACATCGTTACCTAAACATTTTGAATTTTCAGAGATGTGCCCTTGTCGAAATTGTCCATTCAATTGCATTTGGAGGAAAAATTACAACCTCATGTTTAGTTTTGTGGATTAAAAAACTCGAATAAAAGTTCTGATTACACCTACACATAACATGAATTCAAATTAAATTTCGATTTCAAATCAAGACTAATTCACAGTGTTTATCTTAACTTGAGGCGATAATTCGCATTTAATGCGTGATATACATAACTCGAGCAACTCCATGCATAAAATAATAATGGCTGCCGCCCAGCAACTCGCAAGTTGTAACGCCTTCGCTTGGCAGTGACAAGCCTACATTTCTGTTTATTAATTTGTTTACTAGTGTTTAGAATAAATCTTTTAAATGAATTGCGGAAATGCTTTTGTATAAAATATAGTGCATTGTTGAAGTGACGTAACAAAGCATTAATGGCTCGTGGTTATTCCGATGTCACTGTTAGTTTATTATTGTTATCCTCTATTCATACTGCATACTTAAGTATTTGTAATTAATACACCCAACAGTTCCGTGCATAATTCTGACCCTCACGCGGCAATACGAATATCAGCATGCATTCTCACTACACTGAGACACAAACTTAATTCAATATTTGTATTAGTGCCGAAATCGAATAGTGTTTATTGTATTTCATTTTTCGAAAATATACTTATATACTTTTTACCTTGCGTCACATTGTTTGAAAATGAAAGGGGCAAACTATTCGTAAAGCTAAGAAGCGTGTAAATATTTTTATAATTAAGGGACATAAGGATTATAACCTAACACTAAAGTAGTTGCAATAAATGTTTACATCTATGGGCTGCGGACTCGACAATCATTGACCCGATGACCATATTTTCTACAGATGACTTGAGACAAAGAGCCACAACCGCTGTCTTCGAAGGTACACAATTGGTGGTTGTGTCGAGAACTGGAATCAGAACGCCGTATTATTGAACACGACACGCTTTGTGTATGTAGAGTTTCCTCGCTCTAGGATCCTAACCGCGTGGCTTCCGGCCCGAGTCTCGCCATATCGTAGGAGAAAACTTTTATATTTTCATATATGGGTGATTCTACGATAAGAGGTAACTTGTGCGGCAATCAGTTTAAAATAGGTTTTTTATTCTAAATTTGTTGTTTTTTTGTAACAAATTAAATCATCTTTATGTAATTTATAAATACCATAACGATAAAATGCCCAATTACAGCACATTTTTGTGAAATTTTAAGCCAAAGCTTAAAAATGTCTCTACCCTGGCCTGTCCTCTTGTCGGTTTTAGCTTAACTTGCAGACAATACATACCTTCTTTATATCAGTTGCTAAACTTAAGTATGTTTACCATGAAATTCAATAAATATGCTAAGGAATTATTTATAAAGACAACAATAGCTTTTTTTGTGAATCTACCCTGGCAAATATCGTTCGGTAACTACAAACGTTAAATATAAGACAGCCGCATTCAGAACTGCGCTCAAGGACACCTATCGACGTGAAGTTAGCATTACTAAACACGCAAGCCGTCAAAGTGCCGCCATTTTTTAGTTGTTGCGACGCATCCGTACGTTGTGATGCTCTCGTAAGGTCATTGTGTCTCTCCACTGGTAAGTTATAAAAATTGTAATATTAATTGAATGAATCTGCAAATACTGCCTTAATTTAATAATACTGTAATAGTTAAAGTGTACATATAATTAAGCTAAACAAATCTTATTTCAATAAACACAATTGGTTTTGTCATGAAAACGTATCTCCCCTGTCGTATTTCCTCTGTCAAATTAACTACCAGGGGAGATACTCACTAACCAGGGGACATAATTTGCGTCATAAGATCTTTGTCCAAACTAACTCAGGTGTAGCTAATGTCTATGAATGTTAATTTTAAACGACTTAAATGACTAGAACTTAATTCGGAGCAATTTTCACACAAGATTTCGGTATATTTATTTATTTTTAACTATGGTAAATGAAAATTCTTATGATAAAAATAAATAAAACAGATTCTCAGTTCATATTGATGTTAAGTATTGTTTAACGAAAAAAAGTTAACAAGTGAAGAAAGATTAGAGAAGAAACGTGATACAGAGAGACTAAGATATCAAAAAATTAAAGATGATCGAGATAAATTTGTATTGCAAAAGCAAAAAGAAAAATATATATTTAAAAAAGAAGGAGAAAGGATTTACAAAAACTGTCGATCAAATTACTCCTAGAAAGCAACATAAGACGCGAAAGATATGGCAAGAGAAAGCGAGAGAGCGTAGGCAACATTCTCAAATGTTAATAGTGTTCTAGTAACGCCATCCATTTCAGATATTGATGATCAAATGTCACAAAAGAATTTACATAGAAGAGTTGTTGCTGCCAAACTGTTTTTAGAAGTGCTCAATCACCAATTAAAAGAAAATTATTCTACTGTTCCAAAAAAGATTATTCAAATGAATGTTAAGCGACTAATTCGTGCAAAAATATATAGTACAAAACGAAAAAGATATGAAACATTTCAGAAAATTTATAATAGAAATACAGGTAGTTTTTTGTGAAATAGGTGACCATACTGAAAAAATATATTAAATTTAATGAGCAAGACGTTTCATTTATCTCAGATCAGAATGTCCAACACTCCCTACGCCAAATCTTATTTTGAAAAGGCAGAGGATGTTCTACTCTTTAAAAAATTCAGCGAATATATTTGAGAAAGCCCACGTATATTATATTTTGTTTATGTAGGCAAGATACTGCTTAAAATTTAGTTTTATATGTTGTTCATATAAGCAAGTTAGAGCCTTTATTAATTTATATTCTAATTGAAACATGTTCATTTTAAGGTAACGTATAGCATAGCTATAGGTAATATGAATATTTTCCTGGTTCATGAAAATCAGGTCCACATTTAGCGAAGATATCGCGTAATCTACATAAAAAACGAATTGAGGGTATCCACATTTTTTTGAAATCGGTCGAAAATACTGTAAATATTAGTCTCTTTATTGGTTAATATGTATGTCTGATGTTTAATAAAATTTTATTTACCTTCAATCATTATTTTATTAACTCAAATTATCTCGCCTGGTAAATTACATATCTACCCTTTTCTTGCTGTCTCTACCCTGCCTAATGTATTTACCCTGGACTTCTAAAAAGTAACAAAATATGTATAAATTGACTTGCCCTTACATGAAAAGGTGCATAAACGGGACAAAAATCGTAATATAAGTGTTTAATGAAAAACAAATCATTTTGCTCCTTGGCCGTATCCTCTATGGACTTGAAACCTCTTATCGTAGAATCACCCATGTATGTTTTGCATTACTACTAATAGTAGTTAATAACGAGTAAAATAAAGGATGCGTAAATGGAATGAGTATTGCGCTCCAAGAAATCTCATCAGATCTACATACCTCTAACTTAGTGAATTTTCAAGACAAATGAACATTTATATGTTCATAACTCTTCATGTTTCACACACATGCTTTACAATCGTAGTGTATGTAGTACCTACTATATGTAATCGGTGATATGATGTATGGTCTGATCACGCAGGCGCGCGCTGCCTCTCAATAGAAACATTTGCTCGGAATGTTAAAAATTGTTTATTCATTGCACATATCATCACATAAGTCATCCTTTCTCGCACTTATTCACCGGACTTCATTGCTCAGTGGATAATAATGACGGTAATTTCCGTTAGGTAATAAGGTTCATATTGAATTCTACTCACATTACACACTAATTTGTCTTTACGAATTCTGTCCAGTGTATTTTGTTTACTTTTTAAAACTATCTCAATATTGTACGAGTATCACTTTACCCAAGGTTATATTGGGGTTTTCTCTAAAGTATCATCCTCGCCCCTATCACATGTGAGACGGATTTATAAGCTCGACAAAATATGGGTGTTCGCTATTTCTTCTCTGCCCATATCCGGGAATAAAGGCGTGATCTTATTAGGTAAAAATATTTGCATACTCGTGTAATAATATGTGTTTAACAGTTTCTACATATTATTATCAAATGCATGGCAAAGACATGCATTGTTATGCAGATGATAGTGCATGTCATGCGCGATACATCGGCCATCAATATGTCCCTCGGTGTACCGTGGAGGAAAGACGGTCCCAACTTGTGTCTGAAGTCGAGAGCTCTCTGGGACGGGCCTCCGAATGGGGGGAAAAGAACTTAGTTCACTTAGGCAATAAAAAAATACATATATCAAACAAATTTTCAATTTGTGTACTTTTATGCGATAGATGCGAGCCACATCTCGACCACAAACTTCAATCCCTGTCATGTAAGATTATTCTATTTAAACAAACTCGTAACACAAATTGTGATCGCCGTCCTGAAATTAGTACCCCCGCCCAAAAGATCATCAGGTGGAGTACATTTAACCAATAGAGCCACTAAAGAGGCAATCCGCTAGATCACTGCCTATACCATAAAAACAAATTCATAGCTGTTCATAGCATTCATAGTTGATGAGAACATTTATCATAATAATGATATTGTCGATAATTTTCTTGATATACTGATTTCTTAAGTTTACGTGAATATTATACATTGAAATAAAACTATTCTTACGGATTCTATCACGATTAGGTTTTAATTATTATTCCCGACGTTTCGAAGGCTTTGCAGTCTTCGTTGTCACGGGTCAGACTGAGGTGTCATTTGTCCAAAAAAGGTTAGAGTTACAATATCTACCATCATTAAAAAATTATACAAAATCAAAAAAGGTTAATTATTTGTGTTCCGATTTATGCAGTACGAGCTCACGGTGTCTTAAGTTCTGGCAGCTGGTCTTTTGGGTTCCGATTTAATAAGATGTATAATTGGATCCCAGGTTTGTGCAAGCTTCCAACCATCTTCTCTATTGAAATTAGGATGTTTTTTAATTTCAATAGCCTCACGTATCATCCTAGGGAGGAATCGGTGTTCTTTGGCGAGGATTTGTGGTTTATCAAATCTAAGATAATGTTTGGAACCTTCCTCTGAATGTTCAGCAACTGCAGACTTCGTAGAGCGTCGGTGTTTTACGTCAGCTATGTGTTCTTTTACGCGGGTCCCTATATTCCGTTTTGTTTGTCCGATGTAAGAGAGACCACAGTCGCAATCAATTTTATACACGCCTGGGTCTTGCAGAGGTATGTGACACTTGACAGATGGTAAAAATTGAACGACGAAGACTGCAAAGCCTTCGAAACGTCGGGAATAATAATTAAAACCTAATCGTGATAGAATCCGTAAGAATAGTTTTATTTCAATTTTCTTGATTTTATAACCCGTTTAAGATCACATCTCTCGGCCTCGTGTGTCGTGTGTCGTGTGAAAATGTAAATTAAATCGCGGTAACAGGCTTAACCACGACGCGACGTCATCCATTTGCTTCCGGGCCTTTAAATTAATTTTTAACCAAGATATTAGAGGTACATTTCAATAAAGAAATTATGAAGCAACTTAACAATACATAAATCATTTCATTTTAGTTTTGTTAACATAATTGTTCATAAGTACCTAATTAAAAACTACGATATACATAGTGATATACATATGTGATATACATAGATATAAGGATTTTTGTTAGTATGGGTTTTTGCATCCTACAATGCCATTTCAACTTTTAATCATTCTTTTGGTAATTACACCTCCAGTGGTATTGAGGATGCGTGAATCCATATAAATATGATTATCAATTGTATTGACAATTTGTAAATCAAATTTTTAAAAAAAGGAAAATAGACAAAAGAAAATAAAAAAGAAATGGTGACAATTGATGATGAAAAAAATAAGCCCGGAGTTTCTTTCTGCCTTTCTTCTTCGGGTCGTCATCCGTAGGTAGCTAGAGAAAGGCTGGTAGGTTAGCTAGGATAGGGCCTCACGCACCAATCCCAACTGCTTCCAGTATTTCCAGTCAATCCCCTGCCACCATTCCTGCCATATGCCATTCCCATACAATCCATTCCCTTACACTCTATTCCTATTTCCCCTTATCACCCTATCTCAGCCATCCCATCGTTATTATGTCCATACTTGCCTGCCTGTTGTCTAATTCAAATATATAATGTAAATTATATTAATCCTAATTTAAAAATTTACTTGTGTTGACTTGTCATAAGTGCTTTTTTACATGCCTACGTGATCAATAAAGATTTTTATTTTTATTTTATTTTTACGAGTGTATGTACATGTACAGCGGTGACCACTTACCATCAAGTGCCTCACATTCTCATTTACTTTACTTTTGCTATAATTAACTAACGAAATATATTTGTGCTGACATATCTTTAAGTTTTTCTTATGATGTACTACATAAAGGTAATCAATATTATTTCAGAATCCCTATCGAATTCTAAAAATACACCAAAAACACCAAAACCCCAATCTACAGCAAATATCATGAGAAAATCCGTTTCATAACAACTCGCCCTGCGAAAAAATTTAATATTAATAATTTGTTACCATCCAGGGATCGAACCCGTGGCCTCTCATTTTACAGCTGCGTCATAGAGACTGTCCAGTATTATTCCGTAGTTTCAAAGCAGTCGCACCGCACATTCACAAAGGATGCATTACGTATGCCTATCAGAACACGCAGCCTAATTTTAGAGGAGCAGTTAACGCAGCGCAAGGCCATCCTTTGTTAGTTGTACTGCCTAGGCAATAGGCATTGATTATAATGTCTAGCATTTACAAGGGATTCATAATTAGATATGTTCATGTGCATATTTGAAGATAACTTAGTAATTCATTTATGATGGGAACAAAGGTTGTGCGTTATGGTAATAGATCTCTAAAATTTTCGACCACTGTCTATGGAGTCCGACCCGTGACCATGAAGCTGTAAAGCCTTCGAAACGTGGGGCCTGAAAATAAAACCAAATTGCGATAAAATCCGTAAAAACAAGTTTCATTTCAATGTCTATGGGCATAACATAACATAACATAAGCTCACCCCTGTATCCCCGAAGGGGTAGGCAGAGGCGCACTAGCGAACTAGAACACCCACATTTCGCCGGGCTTAGTTCCGTCCCAGATGTGATAGGGGGCGAGCCTATCGCCATATCGGGCACAAATTCCAGACTCCGGGCTGATATGGAAAAATCCAATATCACTTTGCCCGACCCGGGGATCGAACCCGAGACCTCAGAACCGTAGTCGTACCGAAATACCACCACGTCACTGAGGCATATTTAGATTATGGCGTATGAACTCAACAGCAATTTTAGTTGTGAAACCAATTATCCAATAATCTTTAAGTTTGATTTGAGAGACCAGGTAGGACAAAAATCTTACTATGGCATAGAGTGGTTGTACCACACTGTCGATAATTATTTCTAACTAACATTTGGCCGCGACTGCGCCCGCGTCAGAGTCTTGACAAACATTCATCCCCCATTACACCCCTTTAGACGATGAATTTACGCATGTATTATACATATGAACCTTCCTCTTGAATCACTATGTCTATTCAAAAACCGCATCAAACTCCGTTGCGTAGTTTTAAAGATCTAAACATACATACATACAGACAGACAGCGGGAAGCGACTTTGTTTTATACTAAGTAATAAAGCGTGGAAGGTTCGGCTCCACCGGTGTCATACCATCACTGTCTCACAAAAACCGACAATAAGTTTCATTCAGTCGGTGGGATCTTCCATTTTTCGGAAGCACAAAGTCCTCTTTCACCATCTAAATCCGTATTCCCTCCGTCTAAAGTTGGCAATGTACCTGCTTGTTTCCTAATCATTATTGTCATACGTTAATTGCAGTTTCTCCAAAGATACAAGCATAGGCTTATGTTATAAACCAAATACTGACAAAGAAAATTGATGCGAGTTTTTCGCTCTTTTCTGTTATTTATAAATTGAGCTAACCGTATCATGAAGCATACATTTATTTTTCATAATAGCAAGTTTAGTTTGTTATTAATTATACTATAAATAAATTGAAAATGGACATAATGTTCATAGTACCTACTTTTATCACATCTTATACATTCAGTTCAGGAGTAAGGCAACCTACGAATTACGATACACGTATGTACATATATATTATAACAACATGGCGCGCCTGAGTCGCGCGCGTGTGTACACTACATGCTTGTAGTACAAAACACCACTCGGTTCAGTCTATTGACAAAATTATACAAAAAGATTAAATTTAAAATCACAACAACCACTCTCATTGATAGAGAAAAATGGGTTGTATGGCACAGGGAGTAGTCAAAGTAATACTACCCCATTTACGCAAAAGTATTACAATTTTGTTTTGATGACATTAGAATGTCTTATGCATTACAAACTATGCATGGATCATGTTTCGATAGGATAGGTCGCCTAAGGTAAAGAGTATTGAGTAGGTATGCCGTATGCGACGCGGAAATGTCATGAGCCGATCTGTCCATCCCAACCCAAACTGCACACACTATATTCGGTCAGCAGATGGCGCCGAAGGCACTCTAATCACGTACAATTACGGCAACAACATACAACAAGTGTACGTAAAGGATTTTAGGTCTTATTATGAGTGAAGTAAAGGATATGATAACAGCAGAAAGGCAAAGGACTGCATAGACCCGACCTTGAGCAGTCGGGGTATCGTAGCATATTAATATCGAATCAAGTATGCAATCACCGTTCAAGAAGACATAGGCAGCAAGGTGGAAGAAAGGGCATGGAATGTCAGTCGGTTCCAAGGCCGACCGGCGCGTATAAACCGACTGTGTACAAAGTAACGCGACTGGAGGAAGTACCCTGCACATATTATGGTACATCCTAACTCGGTGTAACTACACTAATTGCTCCGTGTAAATACGCCACGATTACTTCTCTTAGAAGGTAAATATATGTTTAGTTACACACAATCGAGGCCGAGATGTTTCTTTTCTAAAATGTCAAGGGTTTTTCATCTAACATAGTCATTATACGAGTATGTACGGTGCGGTGTGTTTACGTCGATTTTCTTGTACAAAGGAAATGAGATTTTGGTGTTTCAATGTCGTTTAAAAATAACTTGTTAGAAGAAACTAATGACAGGTGGCTTCGGTTTGATTGTTCTTGCTGTCTGACAACATGGCAAAAAATATAAAAATTACACTGAATAAAAGATACATCTTATACGATCTTTTAATTTCAAGTAGCTTTATTAAGTCAACATGATTGTATTTATGCTATGTTATTAATTTGTTTTAATACAAAATGAATTCAGGATTCAAATGCTATATAATTTTCTTATAATGTATCTACCAACATGATTCGTCATATTATCTAATGTCTATACTACTATTATAAAGCGGAAAGGTTTTTTTTTGGATCCCCCAGAGGGTTGACGTCAGGCAGGCAGCCGGTCATAAAAACTTTGCCAAATCCTTCCTGCAACATGCTTGAAAAAGTGTGTTGCTCCGGTCCCACATTGAGGTGGGATAAGGGCAGGTAGAAAAAAAATTATCCCTCGAGGTTCGGATTTAATTGTTTTTTTGGCAATTACACATCTTTTTTTATAGCAGTGTCTGGCAAACGAGCAGATGGGTCACCTGATGGTAAGTGATCTCCACCGCCCATAGACATCCAAGACACTAAAAGAATCATGGGTGCGTTACCAATCTAAAAGGACGGAATAGAAGGGGACGGAAAAGGGATTGGGAAATTGGCCATTGGAACTATTATTCAACGAACGAAACGCGACAGCGAACTGCCACTTTACGTCGGTTTTCTGTGAGACAGTGGTATCATACCGGTCGGCCCGGTCCATTCGTGCTGTAGACATAACTAGTTAAGTTTATAATTTTGATTTTATAAGTAATTTAACTATAATTTAATAAAGATACAGTAATTATGTCCGAAAACTTTTTCATTGGTATATAAAAAAATATAGATCCAAAAAATTACATAAAATCGAACTTCCCGAGCCAGTGCTGATCTTTAGCTGAAATCTAACTTGGCCTATACACATAATGCGAACGTGGCCGATATTAACACTTTTATGGAGTTTTGGAGTCAACTCCTTTCGCCATCATGCTTTTGAGGCGATGTAAAGGCCCCAAATTCAGTTATTACAATGCTATGTTTATTGCATAAACCTACATCACTTTTATGTAACAAACACAACTTTCGACTAGATTATAAAGAAAATATACCTAGAGATCGTCCGTAATGTTAAAATTTCCACCAAAATTATAATTATATAACTAAGGCTTAATTGCACCACTATTATTAACCTAGAGTTAGTCCTAACCGCAAGCTAAATTGACAGAAAATGTATGAATGACATGTAACTTAACTTGCGGTTAGGACTAACTCTAGGTTAATAATAGTGGTGCAATTGAGCCTAAGCAAATAATAATTTATTTTTTGTTTATATTAAATGAGGTAGGTATCTAGCTATAAAGCTTTTATTTTCATAGATATAAGGCGAAGGATTGAGTTTCAATTTCCAAAACAATAAAATTCGATGTTCCCGGTTTAGTGCAGAGCTTTCGCTTAAAATCCATTTTCTTTTTACCACCAAATACCTAACCATTATGATATAAAACAACAATATACAGATTATCTCCCATCAACACGTTTGATAGGGCAAATTTGAACATTGTTCTTTCGTTATACACGAAAAAATAATAAATAAATACACAGAACAGTCACACACCTAGTCCTGTCCCCTCACTAGGTATAGCCCGTATCGTGGGTATCAGAAACTATGAGAGACTTTCGGTCTCACAACACCCAAACTTGAAACAAGTATCCGTGGGCCACACAAACATTTGTTTTAATACGGGAATCGAACCCGCGGCGTCTCGCTTCACAGCCGACTACTTACCCACTGCACCACAGAGGCTGTCAAATAGCCCAACACATTGGCAAATTACTAACAAACTGTGACCAATCAACTCGCTAATTGCCTCACAAAACACATGCACTCACGTTCGATGTGTCCATCGTAGCGTAATCAATAAATAGTAATGGCACAAACAAAGCAGGACGCATACATGATGCACTACGAGTATCTACATATGTATACTCGTAACTTGAGTCGACTGTGGTAAGCAAAGAGGGTGGAAAATATCTTATAGCTTTTCATACAGCTAATGAGATTATTGGAACTTAATAGTTATCATGAACCTCAGGATTATTATCGGAATAATACTGCTGGTGTCGACGGGTTCAGGTCTTACGATAACGTGGGTCGCTCACTGTCGCGTCACTCATTTATGCGCAGAGTTGAAAGTTTGTAAATTACTACGATTCAGAAACCCCGAGCTAAGGCTTATCTTTCTCTCCACGTGGGGTCAGCGTAACAGACACTTTCAAGCATGTTGCAGAAAGGATTTGGCTCAGTATCATGTATAAGTGAAATCCCAGGATAATAACTCTAATGAATAGTCCTGTTTGGTAGAGTCTCTCAGAGCTCTACCATAGTTTTTTAGAAAAATAACTTGCTGTTCTTTATGATTGTATTAGCCTGCAACCGAACCATGATTTTTTTGTCATTTACATATAGCTGGTGATCAGGTGAAGATTGTTCCTTTTCTTATATACAAAAAAGCATAGTGTTTATAAAATGCGATTGATTGTGACATTCCGACATTGATTGTAGAATGATCGCGTATTACGTCGCGTCGTCGATCCATAGCGGCAAGGTCGCGTCGCGTCGTGTGAAGTCGGTGTTATTAGATGCGTGCGCGTCTGCGGCGCAGATGACGGTGGTGATCACTGACGCTCAGCACTACTAGCGGTACAGCCTAGCCGGTACACACACCCACTACAAGCATACAGACACTCTGCATCCGTACTCCGCATACACGAGGAAACAATCCACATTATATTACTTAACTCATAATGTTTGTTTTCATTAAGATGAAATTGTAATAAACCCCCAGTTTTGTGTCATAAATGACAAATAAACATAAATCGCCTAAATAAAAATGTTTGGTAAAAATACCATTTAGTTCTTAATAACTGTTAACTGCTTTAATTAATAATAGATGAGTTATGTTGCTAATATTTTTCAAAACAATCTTTTCTACCTCTATGTAACAAAAATGTTCTCACACAAACAGTATACGAATTTGAATACAAAAAAATCTAACAATCAAGTAATATTTCTGGGTTTATTTTCGTGTATGGTAATAAAATAATTCGTATTCAAGTTTATAATTTGTCTGCCATAAATGGAAGACAGAACAAATTCAGTAATTCAAAAGCTATATAATGCAAATTTATTAACGACTATTAATTTATAGAACAAATTGTATATAAACATCTCAATCGTTACTCGATATTTAATTATCTGTGCACAGATTAATTGCTCACTTCCTTGTATAAGCGTTCGTAATTTACTTTACAATAGTAATGAAGTTGACAATCAGTAACAGTTGGAAACCGCGTTGGTCTAGTGTCAGTTGAACGTATAGTGAATCAATAAGGTTCTTAGTTCAATTATAACCATAATTTTGTGCTTTATGGCTTTTAAGAACACAAGAAATTTGGAACATTTCTGGCAATAAACCCGCCCGCTACATAATATTATATAATAAAACTAGTTAGAAGTAAAATAGTATAGTAAAACAAACAACAGCAATTAATGTTTAATTTTTATATTTTTATAGGATACCCTTGAAATCACTGTCACCGGAGTATAATAAAATCCAAATCGTACTTTTTCGACCGACTTCCACAAAAGGAGGAGGTCCTCAATTCGTCTGTATTTTTTTATGTATGTTACTCGATATCTCCGCCAAATGTGGACCGATTTTAAAAATTATTTTTGTGTTCGACAGAACTTATTTCAAGGGTGGTCCCATATAAATTTGGTCTCGATCGGTAAATTGGAAGTCGGTCAGTTAAGTTTTTAAACTTGTGATTATTATTGGTACTTTTTTAGACGTTGGCGTAATCTTACTATTCTTACCATGCTTATCTGCCCTGGTAGAATTTGCTTACTCTCCTGTAAAGTTATGTTAAAACCTCATCGTATAGGTTTTTGTGTTAGAGAAATAAGCACCTAGAAAATTAAAATAATATGAATATTAAACTTGTGAGGTTGAATGTACTGTACCGCGTTACTAGTAGTTTCTCCATGATCCGCCGACCGCAGTATGAGAGGAAGGTCGGCAAATTTACAACCTTTTGTAATTTGTTACTGGAGTCAGGTGTGCACTGTGCTCGATACAGTAATGTTACTTTAATACACATGCGCTTACTTTATTATAAACAGCATTAAATGTTGGACTTGCAAACAAATTAAATGTATTGGGTTTATGTGTAAGTTTTGCAATTGAATTAATACTTACTACTTATAAATACGAAAGTTCACTATAGTTAAGTGTAGTTAATCATTTACGCCAATACGTCTGAATGTTTGACACAGAGATATATAGTACAATATATAGTGTGGAATACCACATAGGCTACTGTTAATCCTGGCATAATGTAAGGTTCCTATAGGATATTTATTTTTATAAATTGCCACATGAACGAATTCGCGAGCAATAACTAATGTGTTACAAACACACAATAGTCCTGACCCCACACTTACGTTGTAATTTGTAGCGCGTATTAAGACTGCCCAAACATGTCTTAGAACATTCAATTTCACGCATAACTTTTTAGTATATACTTGATAAAAACTTATCAATAGGAATCATCATCATATATTTTAGAATAATTTTAATATTGACACCTTATATTTATCTGCTCTAATCTAATCTACCTCTAGTTTAATGAAATGTTTTATCAGTATCTGATTGATATTATTTATTTTATCAAAAAGAGTAACGTCAGAGTTTCTTGCCCGTTCTCCTCTTGCAAACCAGTCTTCGTAACTGGCGGTAGAGTACAATTCTTGATGGAATCTAAGCAATGTGTGACATTTTATGCATTCAATTATAAATTATTTGATTATTTTAATATGTGAAGGATATATCAGGAAGCCCATTCGTTTCGTATACATAATATCTACTATCTTAGGGCGACTTGCACCACTATTACTAACCTACATTTAGTCCTAACCTCAAGTTAAATTCAAAAATAAATATATGAATCATGAATGGCATGTAATTCTTTACATGTAATGTACTACATGTAACTACAGATAATATATGACGACATGTAATGAGTTACATATCATTCCTATAGTTCTTTTTTCAATTTAACTTTAGTCCTAACCTCAAGTTAAACTGAAAAAGATTTTAAGTGCGTTAAGGGTTTAAATGTGTTTTTATAAAACAATACTCACCAATAATATTACTGAATTCTTACACAAAATTAAGTAACCATACCGTAAGGTAATGTATTCAAATACATACAGTTTGAATTATTTTGTTAGTTTTAAACAATAACTGTCGCTGACACTGACCCCCACGTTTGACATATCACCTTACGATGTCTCAATCACTTCAAGGAGACGCCGCGCTACGCCGCGCCACGCCGCACTGTACCAAGTACTAGAAAACTGGTTGGTTGGATTGGTAAAGATATTGATACCTAATCGAATAGCTAAGCAAGGAGCAGAATTTTTATCATCACCCGCAGCCCTAGGACGTCCACGGTCCACTGCTGGACGTTAAAGGAGCAGAATATTCAATATTAGTTCAATTTACCGTCGAGTGTTTAGTGCATTATACAACCACGAGTGCCAAAGGTTAGGACCTCGTCAATCAAATTCTATCTATTCTACTATAATATTATTCTAACAGGTATAAAAATATAAAAAATAAATATCACCCCCGATGACGAGGCTTGAGACCGACGCCACCGGTGGTTAGGGGTTCAGTGTGAGGAACCGCCTCACAATACGTGCCGTGTCCAATAATACTGCCTTCTGTATCTGGCTCTTGACCCAACGCCCGATTGAGAGCCTCTTAATTGTTGTCGAGGCTCTTTGCTATAAACCCATTAGCGGTAACAACTATCGGGACAATGATTGTTGATTCCACATCCACGTATCGGAAATCTCGTGTGCCAGATCTAAGTATTTGGACATCTTGTCTTTTTCGGCCTTAACGAGATTTTCATCATGCGGAATAGTGACATCAACAAGTTTTGCCCGACGCGCTAATCGATCTACTACCACAATATCAGGCTTGTTGGCAACAATAGTCCTTATTATTATTATTCCGCTTCCATCAGGTCAATCTGGAAATCTTTGGGGGAGGGCTATGTCCAGTAGTGGACGTCCTATGGCTGATGATGATGATGATTGTAAATATTATGTTTGTCAATTTGTAAAGATACGATGCGATGCGAAATCCGTAGTAACGCATGTCGCGATGTAATGCTTGTAACTTTTATTAGTTGTTACTTGTTAGTGCCATACCGTGATCTCACGTTGAAAGCGTTTTCCCACCGACTTATAATTTGAACGAAATACCATAGGTATATTCAGCGCCTACGCACACTCGGGGTCACAGCTATAGGTAAAATACATCTTATTCTAACAAAAAAAGACAATGCATGCGATGACCTTGGACGCCAAGTCAAATTCTTCGCAACACGTACCAATGTTGCTGTTCAAATTGGTTTGGATCAGTTTCGAGATTTGTATTTTTTCCTGATATAATTCATAATATTAGGTTAATTTTGCTTTGAAATTTAAAAGTAGCATTTTTGCGTAAATATACTTAAAAGTTTGGAATTTGATGCAGCAACTATTGTTGTAGGCAAACATTTAATTGTTATATATTATACACTTGCCAAATAAATAATTAGGGACTACTATGAGCGCAGAATTCCATTTAAGCAAATAAAAGAAATATAAATTG
Source organism: Clanis bilineata (assembly GCA_036417725.1). NCBI lineage: Eukaryota > Metazoa > Arthropoda > Insecta > Lepidoptera > Sphingidae > Clanis > Clanis bilineata. The sequence goes on from CM071141.1 coordinate 113,756, forward strand.
TTATATATTATCTGATGCTGTGTATGTCGGTGATACTAGTCCGGACTGGGAGTCCAGACTATTAGCACAATGTCAGCCGAATATAACACTACCGCAATTTTTGTTTAGTATCAATTGAACATTCGCGGCTCAAGCTACATTACCAGCTACACATATTATGAGTATGTATATCATAGCTTCACACATATAATGCATTGTTTGTGATAATATCACAAAACAACTGTCTACATACATTCCGGGAACAAGGAAAAAAAATTCTGCGAAAAGCAGTAGATAGTCTTTATTAAATCAACTGTGTTTGTAGACGTATGGATGTCTTGCCTTTATGTTATACTTTAACAATATTATATTATTTAATGAGGTGCGTGCTCATTATTTATGTCTATGTACTCGTGATATCGAAAAAATATGTCTGTAAAATGTAATTAAAATTCAACCACTCATAATTTCCAAATATTTTTACCAGAAACTTTTAGAGGAATCTGCTTACATACATTATTCATAAGTACTCGTATATCAACAAATATGGGGTTCGCAGAAATGACTGTAAAATAATTATAAGATAAAAAAATATTTTAAATTATGCATGTAGTTTATAAAATATTAATAGGGACACTGATTTTCAGTGATGATTGCATACAAATGTTGCGTTTCATGGGTGAGTAAAATTTTCGATTGGTCAAATCCGTCCTCTCCTACCCATTCCCTATTCCCCTCCTTTAAGGTTGAAAAAGCATGTAGCTATGATGCGGCGGTGGAAACCATTTACCATCAGCCTCCGGTGCCCTACTTATGGTGGTGGTGCGCCGCAGCGCGAGATGTACTCTTTTTATTGCGATGTCAATTCCAATAAACTACAAAAATACTTCAAACTATTTTCCTATCCGAATAGGACAGAACAGTTGTCCTGATGGTGGTGGTGAGCGCAGCGCAGTCCAAAAATTAGCGACACTCTGATCAATAATGGGTTTATCGGTGGTCACCAGAACAATGCATTTTATTTGAGGTGCTTACAGGATAATAAAAAGAAACTAAAGAAATTTTACTTTTAATCGATTCAGTACCATTTAAAAACTAATAAAATTCCCATTCAGAATTCGTGATACCGAACATTGAACCTATGGTAGGGGATCTGATGTGCGAGCCGCGTGGGCGACCGCAAAAACTATCCTATGACATTGCCACGCCTTATTAGCACATGGTTCTATGGACTACATTATACTCACTTGGCACATGGAACTCTATCGTTTTAAGCACGAACTCGAATGTCGGCTGGACAATTGCTTCAGCCCACACTTCTCGGATATTGTTATAGGGCCAGTGCAAGATACGTGCTTCTATTAATACTCGTATTAATTAATAATTGATTCGTAATTAATATTTTTAAAAATAAAATAATGTTGATTATTTTTTGTGTATATTCGTCGCTTTCTTGGTCTAATAGACCAAGAAAGCTACATATCTGCTGTGGGTTTGAATCCCAGAAGGACAACTTGGTTTTTACCCGACTGCCTCGGCAGTAGTGTGATTTTTTAAGCCGATTGATCAAGACTAAAATCTCCAGAGAGGATTGACGTCAGGCAGGCGACCGCTCGAAAAAACTAAATCCGAATCGTTTCTACAATAAGCTAAAAAATGTGTTCGTCGGTCATACATTGTGGAGTATGGGTTGAAGAATCTTAATAATTTTAAAGTTTTTGAAATAGAAATAGGCAATGGAACATATTGTACCGTGTACGTCACCTAATCAGTGTTATTTATTTACATTATATGAATTACGAGCGATAATACATATAATGCATATATAGTACGCATTTGAAAAAAGGAAAGGTTTGGAATTTTTTTTGGTCTCGGTAATTTTCATGTCAATTAAAATCAAACAATAATTAAAATAGCAGTATCATGCCGTTTAAGCCTGTCAATCAGAAAATGAGAAATAATATTTAGTTATAAAGACTGGATCACTTATGTTAGCTTAGCTCAGACTGGAACTGAGGCGTTATCGCAGCGTGGGCGAGGAAATTTCGGCAGGTAGTCTCATGTTAATTTAGTATAAAATGCTTTGTGGATACAATGAGAGTCCACTGCACTTTGCTTAACAATGCCAGCTTTGTGTTTACTCCTGTACTCACTATCCAAACTACTATCGGTTGTTTGTGGATGTGCATGCATCAATACCTATCTTTATTGATGGATGGGACCTAATGTTTTACGGATAGCTCGTAATATTCCTCACATACTCTATCCACCTTTTTTTTTGGCCTTCCTCTATTAACTCTCTATCCATCAACATTCATACTGATCACTTTCTTACTCACGCATGTCTCTTCCCTTCTCATAACATGCCTTTATCAAGATAAAAGGTTTCCTTTCAATCTACCTACCACAGGTGCCACTTTTGATCTCCCTCTAACGTGCTCATTCCTAATTCTATTCATTCTTGTCACTCCACGCATCAATCTAAACATGCTCATTTCTGCTGCATACAATCGTTTCTCATCTGTCTTCTTAGTGACCCAACACTCCGATCTATACAATGCGACAGGTCTTATGATGGTCTTGTAAATTAATTTTGCCTTTCAATCTAATAGGCATCCTAGGGACACACGTTGTGCCAGAGCCTTGTCGCGATTTCATCCAACCTACGTTAATTCTCTGTCTTATGTCTCGGTCTATTTCATCATCACCCTGCAAAAGTGACCCAAGGTAGCGAAGATCGGAATAATCCGGCACCGGCAACCCGTCTAGTGTTATGGGCAAAGGACCTGAGAAACTGCCAAAGTCGCAAAATATGTATTATTTTTTGGTTCTGATGACTTTTAAACCCACATTTTCAAGTCTATGCCGCCACTCCTCCAGACTGTTGTGCATCTCTTGACCATTCTCCGCCACTAGTACGATGTCGTCGGTAAACAGTATGAAGTGGGGTATGCCCCAGGGTGCCTCATTCTGTATATTCGACGAAAGGACGTTCCTTATTATCAGAAAGATGTATGGACTAAGAGCCAATCGTTGATGCACATCATCACCACACATTAAACTGATTTTCTTTCTTTTCTTCTTTCATCAGAACTGTCTGTGATGCCAGCTGAGAACCGACTTGGGTACAGCATTTGTAGTACATGGCCTGAATCAGCTGTAAGTATTTTCCAGGCACACATTTCTTCTTAAAGGCCCACTACAAGACTTCACGAGTTACCAGATCATATGCCTTTTCGAGGTCAATGAATACCATATGCAAGTTTTTATGCGCTCCTCAGTACTTCTCGTTTAACTGGCGAATGGCGCAAATGGCATCCAGTGTGCTACAGTCGGGCATAAAATCGAACTGGTTTCATGATATCTCACTCTCCTCGCTCAGGCACCGCTCAATTATTATTCTCTCCCATACTTTCATACTGTGTGATATTAACTTTAAACATAACATAAGCTCACGCATCTAACCCCGAAGGGCTATGCAGAAGTAAACTAGCGAACTAGAACACCCACATTTCGCCGAGCTTAGTTTCGTCCCATATGTGATAGAGGGCGACATATATTAACTTTATTCCCCGCTAAATGTTGCATTCTTGTACATCTCCCTTATTTTAAAAAACGGGCACCAAATAGCTGTTGCACTATTCCTCGGGTATTGTTTCATTCTGCAACAACTTATTGAAGACAAAAGTTAGTCACTTCCATCCGCCTATTTGTCATACCTTCCATTCTTCAACTGGTGTGTGGAACTCCATCAGGTCCTACCGCTTTTCTATTCTCCAGACCGCTAACAGCTATCTTCACTACGCCAATGCTTATTTCTCTCACTAACCCCATATTACTTAGTTCATCCTCAAGCAGTCCATTCCAATCATTTTATAATTCATTAATCTTTCAAAGTATGTGCTCCATCTATCTTTTATTCTCTCATCGTCTGTTAATACCACATCCGTTTTATCCCTTATGCACAAAGTACATAATATGTAAACACGTTCAGATACATGGACGAGTAGAATACATCTACTCGTGGTAAAAATCTCGAATAGGCTAGTTACTTTGCTGAGGGCGGTCATTGCTACTTCGGAACCCTTTGCTGTGAGTGCGTAGTCAGACATATACATACCTACTTGTCCGGCTTTATTATTATTAAAAATTATTATTTTTAATCGTAATAAGAAATTGTCAACATTGTAATAATCAGTTGGTTATTTATTATTCATTTCGTACCGCGTCATCTAATTCATGAACAAAAGAAGGCCTTGTGATTGACAACTCATGTTAAGTAATTTGTTTTTCATTTCCTAAGTACAAGGCCACTGTTAAATATGGACGATGTGAACTTTTAGGTACATATTAAATTTATCTATTTGAAACGACAACCAATAGGAGGTTTTGAATTTTACTCGTATTTATTCCTGTATGACGCGTATCTTTTTAATAGTAATTAGACCTTAATAAACTTTTGTTCGACCTTTTTCGAAAAAGAAAAAAAAAATTATATGTATAACTTCTCCCTACAATAAATTACTTTTCTGTCGTCATTAGCTAATTGTTAATTAAACACGGTTAATAAAACGCTTTGTTAGCTATTTGGCGCAGGAAATTGTTGAAGTGTTTTGCATTGTACTGAGTACAACCCAGGCCAATATATTTGTTTGGAGTGAACAGCTACTTGGCGTGTAAATTAGTTAATTCGCCGTCATTTGTTTACAATGTGTCTCAGAACAATTTTATAGAGACTTAAATGAATTTGTTGATCAAAACACTGGAACAAGACAATGGAATGTTCGACCTATACAATGTTAAACCTACGCACTGTTAAAATATTCATAAAAACCATCACAAAAACATAGAACACTGAGTTATTATGTATCAACAGTACAATGTATCACGTTTTCACAACGTGAATGACAGTTTTCCACAAAGAGAGCAGCAGTGTCTACTATCAACATTTCATTGGGCAGTTTGTATGGAAGTTTTAACTAAAGTTTCAAGAGCAAGCGGCGATGGATGCTGCGATTGATAAATGGTTGTGTGAAGGTAGCGCGGGCCCCCGAAAACGTCTGGTTTTTTGCCGCCGGAGTGTAAGTCTTTACTCCGGTCTGGCGTGAGATTAGATGATTCATCATAATGGCGTATAACCACTTGTATATAATACCTATACGTGTACATATAACACCTATTATGTTTGAATTCGCATTTTGGTTACCTTTTAAACATAGCAAAAAAATAAATATAATTAAAAAACTTCATTATACTTTATAATATAACATAAACAAGTATACGCAGAGAAGTTCGCTCCTGTGCGTTTACTTAAGGCTTCCTTACCCGTGTAAGGAAGCAGTTGCTTTGCAAAAAATTAATTATGGCTTATGTATTTATGTATATACTATATATAAAATTCCCAAAAAGGTAAGCAGACATGAGCTCAGCACTTAAGTTTCACTAAGCATTTGCCGGTCAGTTGATGTGTTCATATTATACCGAGTACAAATTCTAGCTCGAGTAACTCTTAGGCCATTTTAGGAAAAGAAGTATGAAACACTCAAGCTGCTCACAAAAAACGTGGAATTTAAAATGTTATTAGTTTAATTATGTATATATAATAATGGGACGAAACTAAGCTCGGCGAAATGTGGGTGTTCTAGTTCGCTAGTGCGCCTCTGCCTACATCTTCAGGGATACAGGCGTGAGCTTATGAGCTTATGTTTTTATGGAATTATCTTGGACATTTACATCAAAAAAGCATTACGAGTTACGACTGTATAACAATCCTCTAAGTTATTAGGTAAAATATAAATTGAGTTTCAAGCAAAGCTGATGTTTTGCCATTTATTTCTGCAATTATATGTGACTGGAAAATGAATGACGTCACGGTATGTTTGTATTTATCTACTTTTATATATACAAAGTTAATCACTATTATTGAATTAAATAGTGTTCAAATTCATAACGAACATGTTTTGAGGGCACCGAATGTGCATTAATCATTACCAACCTCTTTTGCAAGTCCTCGAATATGTATTTACTAAATATAATATTTGCAAGCGAAAACACTCGCGGTATAATTTGAACAATCGAATAAATAGACTTACTTGGCTGTGAAACCAGCTCTGCAACGTCTGAAACATTCTGAATATTAGTGTTTAACATCTGTAGATGCCTCTATAATGGTAATTTATCACATAATATGCCAAACAGCCTTCAACACTTTAGCAATGTCTTGAAACCGACCTAATTATACATTTCTACCAAAAAGTATCGACTCTGTCGATTCCCGCCCGACTAAGACAAATGTCTGTGTGGGCCACAGATATTTGTTTCATGTCCGAGTGTTGTGAGACTGAAAGTCTCTCGAAGTTCCTGATACCCACGGCCACGACACAAGACTCGATCTTAGTGTCGGGTCAGGGCTATCTGTGTGACTGTTGGGTGTATAAAAAAAACAACCTTTAATAATAACAGCCTGAACTTCGAAATGACATCAAAATCTAACATAAATTATAACTTTCCAAATCAGTTTCTCAATTCATCTGTGTTTTTATTTTAAGTGCGTACATGTTGCTCGTTTTCGCCGTCAAATCGAATAGATATTAATGCATCTTTTAATTTTCTGTGTTCGATAGAGCTGAATCTGACGCTTCTAAAGATGTCTCTCGCGGAGGTGTTCCTATACACATAGGGTTGAAGTATGTAAGAAATTAGTAGAATTCATCAACAGAAACTCCCCGCGTGTGGTTTTCAAGTAAGTTTGTAGTTTCTTTAACTTTATTAAGTTTTACGCTCGGTACTTTAGATAAAGTTACAACTATGTATTCCACGTTAAGTCAATTGATATTCTACTTTGTATTTAGGTAAATAGAATTGAAACATTTTTTTCTTAAAGCTGCTGACGCCATCGTCTTCACAATAATCGTTATCATTCAGAGAGATCAACGTAATAACATCTGCAAGCTACAGTTCACAGGTAACAGGCCAGACCACACCTCCGACCACTGTTTAATATTCTCCGTCGCCTAGCAACAATGTTTTAGCATGTTAAACATTTCGCCACACCATCTGTTCTAAGGCCCTGTGAGGAAACTCACGTCCTAATTCAGCCAAGGTCCTAACTTCGACGTCGGTGTTTGCATCCAAAACAAACTAAACGACGTAAACTATTTGCCCAGCTTTCAACTTTATTATTTATAAAATAAGATTTATAATGGTCTAGTAATTAATTATTGTCAGGTCCCTACGGAGTTTCTTTTAAAGGTTAAAAAGCAATTCAACGGTTTTTGTTTTGTCTATCAATTCATGGGTTGGTGGAAATAAATATAATTATGTATATGTAGTATCAAGATGAGCAAAAATATTTGGATGTTGTTGGTAAAAAAAAAAGTGTTACATAATTTTTAAAACTTTCAGAATAAACTATTAAATAGGTTTTATTTGTTACCCAACAACTCAATGGTTAAATTCACGCCTAATGAATTGGTAATATTGATATTATACTACTGAATTAAGTACTGTATCTACCACAAGTACGCACAGTGTCGAAACCGCCACAGTAAACGATAATATAACAACATTTTTGTATAAATTCTATAACGAAATAATGATAAATAATAATTAATTCTTCATCCATTTACAAGTGTAAAAATAATAAAAACGACAAACACGATGATAATATTGTATAGTGCTGATTCCAAGGGATTATCTTGTGTCTGAGCACTAAAGATACACCTACATCTGACTCAAATATTTGTAGATAATTTTGTGTCGCTGCTGGATCACACCCGCGATTCACAACTACCTTCTCGTCCACTGCACCGTGGCGACAATCGAAACGCCACACATTTTCTATCACTTCAAACAGTTCCTGCTCAATAAATAAGGAAACTCTTTGTAACATGTGGCTAATTTAAGATTATCTAAAGATCTTAAACAAAATTATACCATAATAGCCATTTTAACAAATTAACCTGCTCTTAATGATGTGAATTTTGTTTTTACTGCATACGGTTACTACAATAAAATTGTTTTTACAAGAAAATTTAGTTGGGTTTAGTAAAATTATTACGACGTTCATAACGAGGTAGATATTATATAGAGGTATGTACATATAAAGAATGAAACTGAATGCAACACAAAATTACGTGATTGAAAAAATTGCGTCCGTCTGGCCTCAGACAAAGTGTGTTTTTTGTATCTTAGATCATTTATTAGCGGCACAGAATAGACAGTAGTTACAACAAGAAGTCTGTTCATACATCGCCGACGAACTAATGACATTGATAACTGTATTACCTCTACTTTAAAATCCGCTGTATTACCAAATAATTACCAAATAGACTCCAAAATATGTTAATTACTAGTAAATATAATTTATTATGCTATAAAAGATGCTAGTAGGTATACATTTATCTATTCTTGTACGCAGTATAGCACCCAAGAATTTCTAGTATCCTAGTAGCTTAAGTGCACTTCAGGCAGTCTGTCCTAGTTGTTGCCAAATAACTGCAACTGTAGAAACCAAATACATATTTCGTAAGTTCAAACTAATACATCGAAAATACAGATAATAAAAAGTACTGAAAACAGAATTGTAGGAGAAAAAAATATTTAAATTCTCTGGACGATTGGTTTATCATAATCAGGATAAGGCAAATAAGCGAGCTTAAAATAATGTGAATTGAAGGCAGATGACCTGCCTGACGGTTAGTGGTTACCGTTGTACATAAACAACGCCAAAGACACAACAAACTGCCTACTGTGGAAAAGAACGTGATAAGAATTGAGAAGGGAGGGAATATTTGGATCTCCCGAAACATCCATCACTATACGAAATTCAAGATGCCACTCGGTCGGTCGAGCAAGTCTATTCATACTGGAGGCGATTCCAGATCCCGGCTCTATCACTTAAATCAAGTTTATAATAAAAATACACCCAACAGTCACATGCATAGTACTGACCCCACACTAGGTGTAACCTGTATCGTGGGTATCAGAAACTACGAGAGACTTTCGGTCTCACAACACCCAGACCCGAAACAAATATCTATGGGCCACACAGACATTTGTCTCGGTGCGGGAATCGAACCCGCCACCTCACGTTTCACAGCCGGCTACCCGCCCGCTGCGCCACGGAGGCTGTCAAGTTTATCAACTAACTTCAAAATAAACTAATTTTATAGTATTGTTAGGCTCAATTTCACCACTATTATTAACCTAGAGTTAGTCCTAACCGCAAGCTAAATTGACAGAAAATGTATGAATGACATGTAACTTAACTTGCGGTTAGGACTAACTCTAGGTTAATAATAGTGGTGCAATTGAGCCTTACAAAGTTTAACATTACTGATGTCAGCTGTCGCGAAGGAAAACGCCACTGCAGCTAGTTATGAACGGACCTCAAGAACAGAAACCTTCGTTGTAAGTATGTCGACTGTCGAACTTGATCACATGTCATTAAGATTAATGTTCGGCAAATGTGGGATGGAATAAGCAACCTTTCCTGCATGCATGGCCCTGGATTACTAGTATGTTGCTACTTAGTAATAATATGAGACCCAAATAGCCTCAAAAAATAACACAATCGACTTCAAACTCGACTCAGCTTTAAATTCGTTTCAACTTTTGTTTATAGTGTTAGCTATTCATCTGTGATGAGCTAAACCTGCATAGCAATATCCATAGAATGAAATCCATTGAATATTAAAATCAGTTTTCTCAATAAACTTAACATAGAACTAACATAACGGAGTCTTATATACGAGTATATGTCAGATTCTCTGAAACTGCTGGATTTTACTGAACGTCTATGATTTTTTTAAATTTAGTTTATATAAATTAATTTCATTGAAAGTTTCAGATTTCAACATCCCGTACTTCAAAAATTACAAGTGGAAACAAAAATAATCTCCGTAAATACAACTATATCCAAAATACAATATTATATACAACCCATTATCATCGTCTATTTCAAATAACAAACGGCCGCGAGAGTATTATGATAGAGGCCCTCAAGCGGTTTCAAGGTAAAGAAAAAACTGCATATAAGGCAATACGCGCATCGCTGTTTTTATACATCCGTCTTTTTTATAAATCTAGCTCCTGACCTTAGACAGCCATTATGGTGGCAGACAGAGCGGCGTGCCTGCATTTAAAATAAATCATTAATTGCCTCATCGATAAAATAGCACCATTATATGGATACTTGTAAGAACTTCCATTTAGTCCTCTGCTCAATCAATAATTTGTTTGAATTTTTCACTCCTTAAAACACATATCGCTTTCAACCACCGTAGATATTGCGTTCCAGAGTTTCACTACTATCTTTTCTTTCTGGCTGACGTTATCTCGGCTTATTACTTCAACTCATCCACTACGCCCGGTCTAGTTAGTAGATTGAATTCTAACTACATATAAAATTTATTTACATTCGTCTAGAATTTCAATAGAGTTGGTTAGTTTGGAAGATAGCAATCATTTGTATGGCAGGAGATCCAGCACGGTGCGGCGGCGCGGCGAACTGCGGCACAGGCGGCGGATGCGACCGAGGACGCGCTCACTAAAAAATATATGCACAAGTGAATGGACTACCACTATAACTAAGGAGTACGGGTACCAAACTCAGATCCCATTGTTCGCACGCAACATAAAGGTCGCCTGCTGATTAGTTCCGCTATCATTTCGGACTTAACGAGTATATTCAGTGTGATAATTACAATTGCATTCCTCCGACGGTTGGTTGGCTCACACTAGAAGCCACAAACACCATGCTAGAAGCATGGTGTTAGTGGAGTTGAGAAGCTTGAAGTGTCATGACAGCGATGTCAAAACCAATGTTCAGTCAATTTAAAGTTAATTTAATTACCCGTTCAGAAATCGAACCGTCAATTTTAGAACTATGAATAGATGGATCTATGAAGATGTTAGTGACAGCAGTTACAGATTCATGGATCAGGCTATAATACATAGAGGTATATAGCGCTTATTATAAAATATTGGTCCAACACTAAGGGTTGACTTTAAAATAATGTGCAGCAACATTCAGATATAATTAATTTAATATTTATCATATACTTATTTAGTGTAGTAAGCAACTCTGACATTAATGATATTTATGCGACATCGAATGACAAAAAACTACACAATACTGACATAATATGATATGCGTGTTCATCTAACATAATCAGTATTTTGCCATAACCATAGATAATCTTATAATAGAGAAAGTACACGAGATATGTGTGGTGAAAAGTGAAAATATTGCGTCACAGGCAAAGCTACGCGTCATTTCATTAGAAAATAATTTAGTGAAATTATATTCATCGGTTATTTGTGTAGAAATAATAATATTCATAAACACTTTACGTTAATTGCTGCGTTACTTACAGTCTCACAGTCACAGTTATTGATAGTTGATGGTAGATTCAGAGTACCTAGTATCAGAGAGAGTATCAGAAAAGATAGCAAACAGCAAGCAAGCGAAACAGTAACTACCACAACTCGTGGACATTAAAACGGCCATGATTGAGTAATATCAGAACGTTGCCTATTAATGGAAGTGAGAGAGATTCCGATATTATAGTTCTACGAGTACATTATATAAAATACTGATTTATATTATAATTGTCGTAGCATTTATGCTTATGCAAGAAAAAGGCATAAAGAATCTCTTCCTTATTTCACTATAGGGTTAGCTCAAGGAACTCTACAAACAATGAACTTGTTGTAAAATAATCTTTATTATAAACAAAATTACTTTGAAGTTTGCATGACATGAGAGCTAGTACGGGTTCGGAAATGAATGTTGATTACATTAATATCTCACGAAAGAAAAAATACAAAAAAACGCAATAAAAGTATTCTGAAATTGAGAAAAACACACGACTTGATTGTAAAATGTCTGCGGCAATGCCCCCGCCAAGGTCGACTGTGTTTCCGTAAAAATAACCAAAACCTAACAATTTGCATGATAATGACATTAGGAATTCTTTAGAAAAAATACGCATGATTCTGTATGTACATATGTACGTGTAATAGTTGAGTTCGAACATGAATAACTATCGAAAATAAATTCATATGACAATGTAATCAAATGTAATGTGGACATGGCGGAAAATCCATTGTTCCTCCCGACTGAACTTCTATTATTTTATTTTGTTTATTGACCAAAACACTTCTCGTGACATAAAAAAGATTTAAGAAAATATTATAAACATTAATAAGTGGAAACTTCTTAAAATTATTCTTATGATTGTTACGCTTCTTTAGGAAGTGTCCATTGTTTTGATTTTCCTCACGGCATTACGTTTGAAGGCTGCAGTGAAATTTCCGTAGTCGTGATACGATCACAAATGTACAAAAATAAACTATATTTAAAACTGTATGAGGTCACCAAACTAAGGGCACCCGATAGTAAGTGATGACCACACGGTAACGAATATAGGGGAATTGTTGCGTTGTGGACCTATAAGGATAGGGTACTAGTCTCTTAGTGTTGCGGTGGTGGTGGATGTTCATGGTGGCTTCTCTGCGCGTGGTGGGAATCGAAGCGCAAACAAAAATGTGGACTATCGGGAAATTATTACCAGAATTACGTATTCTTACTGCTACCTTCGTAAGCTATCAAAAAATGTTCGCCAACTAATAAACATGTAAACAACGATCAAAATAACAATATTTAACACAACTGACAAACTGTTTTTTTGTGGAATTGTCTATTTATATATAAGTACAATGGAAAAAAATAAGATGATAGTTGCCAGGGCTGCCAAACTATATTATAGCGTGGTCAGTAGATTACGTGAATAAAATAAAAACTAAGTATTTAAAGTGATTACTTTATTAATGGAAAATCAAGATGAAAATAATTTATATTAGGGCGGAACAGTTGAAGGTCAAATAACATAATTTGTAAATTTTATATGTCCCTTCAGAGTTTCTTCATCTAACAACATCTGACAATAAATTTGACAACCCTAATAGTTGCACAAAAACGTCGTAATTTCGCGTTGACATTGTACCCACGATCCACATGCACTCCGCTGCCGGAGGCCACTTCGGTCGAGGGGTCGATGTAACTTGTTTGCATACGAAAAGATTGCTGTGACGCCTTTGACTTTGTCGGTCTTTGCCACGACTTTCGTCTAAAAAGGCGAAAACAACACTACTGAGAAACCTTTTTGCTCTAATAAAGCTATAATAAATATTGCCCGACTTTTTGTCGCGTGATTCCGAACAAAAGGCAAATTATGTCGTAATGTTCCAACAATAGTTTATAATAGTGCCCTTTGTAAAAACCGAGGTGCTAAAAACTAACACTGTTTCACTTTCATTTTTATTTTATGTTTAGTAGAAAACGCTGCATTGTTGTATAACAGGGAACATGTACTTAGATTGTGAAACCTGTGTGGCCCTGGTTTGTATTTTTTTATTCCTTATAACACAGCCTCCTCAGCCTCCGTGGCGCAGTGGTCGAGTAGCCGGCTGTGAGGCGAGATGCCGCGGGTTCGATCCCGGCACCGAGACAAATGTTTGTATGGCCTACAGATATTTGTTTCGGGTCTGAGTGTTGTGAGACCGAAAGTCTCTCGTAGTTCCTGATACCCACGACACAAGACTCGATCTTAGTGTGGAGTCAGGACTATGTATGTGACTGTTGGGTGTTATTTATTTATTTATTTATAACCAAAACACTGAAGAGCGGTTTCATATTTTATGCCTGGAATCTAAAATTTCGAAAGCCTAATTTACCATCACAAGGAGGGATCGAATACTATAGAATATATTTACAAAAAAGACTAATTATTCGTGTTGAGAGTTAATAATAATATAAAAGACACAAAAATCCTCGACATAATCATGTTAATAGATTCTGATAGAATATATCGATAACTTACTTCAGGCAATTTTTACGGTTTATGACAGCAGTTTAATACAAGCTGTTACGTAGCAAAAATGAAAAAAGATAAAAGAAACAATTTATGTCAAAATCAAATTAGTTTTGGAAACAATCTAATTTTGTTATATAATTGGAAATATTTTTGTTAAAAAAATAAACTGCGTCACACTAAAACGCAACAAAATAAGATGTACGAGTGGGTACAGGCAGGCGGTCAGTTTCACGCTTACGTGTACATTACGAATGGGTCAGTTCGACCGGATTACTGTCGCGTTTTGTTAGGTAAGTGAGATTTCCGGTTTCCCAAGTCCCTCCCTCCTTTTCCCAATCCGTATTTCCCTCCTTTTAAGTTGGCAACGCACCCATGATTATTTTTGTGTCTTGGATGTCTATGGGCAATAGAGGTAACTTACCATCAGGTAACCCATCTTTTTTTATAGCAGAGACCGACAAAAGAGCAGATGGGTCGCCCAAGACACAAAAATAATCACGAGTGCGTTGCCAACCTAAAAAGAGGACATGGAAGGGGAGGGAAAAAGAGATTGGGAAGAGAAGAGGGGAAATGTGCCACCGGAAATCTCACTCACCGAACGTATCGTGACAGCAAGCTGCCACTTTACGTCGGTTTTCTATGAGACAGTGGTATCAAACCGGTTGAGCCTGCCTATTCGTGCTGTAGACGTTACTGTCTACAGCGTCTCTATCTTTGCTATAAAAAAATAAATAAAAAACCGCAAAAACATCGTGCAAATGTTGATGCGAGTCATTAGCAGGATGTCCTTAATGTTACAAACAAAACAAAACAAATGTGAACGAAAAAACTGCTCTATTATGCGTCTGTTTTGGGAAGGTCGGTGGGCTGCTCTTTGTTCCGCGAAACAATAACTTTCGATTGTTGTATTTGCATTGTTGCATAATAATCTACGTATAAATAGTCACATATAATTTGGCTGCCAACAAACTTCGACGCATTATTCTAACTTGATTTATGACATTCATGTCAGTAGGTTAGACATTATATTTAAATGATTTTACTTTTAGCCTTCATTATTATGTTGCTGAATAAAAAGTTCCTTATAAATAATACAGGATGGTATCACACAAATGTATATATACATACCATCTTTATTTAACCATATACCTTAGACCTATCCTTATATACCCTTATATACCCTAGGCCCACTTGCACCACTATTACTAACCTTCAGTTAGTCCTAATCTCAAGTTTAATTGAAAAAGAAATATATGAATGACATGTAATTCATTACATTTAATAAATAAATGTCGTCATATACCTCTATTATCTGTTATTACATGTAGTACATTACATGTAATGTATTACATTAATATATTTCTTTTTCAATTTAACTTGAGGTTAGGACTACCTGTAGGGTAGTAATAGTGGTGCAAGTCGCCCTTATATAACAAACTTACTTTCTAAGAAAGGTTTTGCTGAATATGCAACGTTGCGTCCACATCATTAAATACGAGTTTTATAATATTTTGAATTTCATATTTTGTATGTATGTCACGTTTCGTTTGTTGGGTGAGATTTCCGGTAGCCCAATTCCCCCTCTCTTTCCCAATCCATTTTCCCTCACCTACCATTCCATCCTTTTAGGTTGGCAACGCACCGATGATTGTTTTCGTGTCTTGGGTGTCTATGAGCGGTGGAGACCGCTTACCATCAAACGACCCTTCTGCTCGTTTGTCAGTGTCTGGTATAAAAAAATATATAAAAAATATGTTACAGAGTAATTTATGTTCGTTATACATACATACATACATAAGCTCACGCCTGTATCTCCGAAGGGGTAGGCATAGGCGCACTAAGGAACTAGAACACCCACATTTCGCCGAGCTTAGTTCCGTCCCAGATGTGATAGGGGGCGAGCCTATCGCCATATCGGGCACAAATTCCAGACTCCGGGCTGATATGGAAAAATCCAATTTCACTTTTCCCGACCCGGAGATCGAACCCGAGACCTCAGAACCGTGGTCGTACCGAAATACCACCACGCCACCGAGGCAGTCATGTTCATGTTCGTTATTTCTTATCAAAATACCTATTTTTATTTCAAAGAAACAAATCTACGAATATCTACGCATCATTTACTTTGATTGAACTTTAAAAAAATCCTTACAATTGATGACACCAGTTACTCAATCAGTAGATATTTAAGAAATCCATTCTAATTATTGATTATGTTATTTTAATACACTATAATGTAATAGGTACTCATATAATTAGCGGTATACATCAAACACGACGTATTTATGTCTACATTGTTGTACAACTATTTTGTAGAAATTGTGAAAGTGAGAGGATTGTTTTGTGTTAAAGTTTTATGTCTCTTCTACTCGGCTACCTTTTTCTTCGATTCTTTTATGGCACCAATTTATCGGAAGCTAAATATGACTTTCGTTTTCAAATTGTCGGCTTTTATTATTGTCGTTTAGTTTTGTTCATTTTGAACAATGGACGCAAGATGTACAATTTTAGTAATTTTAAATATGAATAGGATTATGATAGGTCTGTATTGCCGACGCGAGTGACGCGACGATACGCGACCAGTGACAACGCAGGTATCTGAATAAACCTACCACGTCGCAGCATGGAACTGGAATATTAATCTATAATCTTATAAATGTGAAAGTTTGGATGATTGTGTCTGCTAAATAAATGTTAATCGATCATACCTTAAACGTGCAATCGACTTGTATAAAATCAGCTGGGAAATGGCTTGATACAACATTTATTCTCGTTAATTCGCACCCTCGATATTAGTTTTCCACACCGGAGGTGGCGTGTGCATTGTGCATTGCATATTTTGTATAATATGGATAAACATGTCAAGCGTCACTAAGGTGCAAGAATTGCATTTAATTTTCCTTAGTGAATGCTTAAATTTATTCGTATTATCAATAATAAAAAAAAAAGACTTGAAATCCCCGTCGGAACATTGCTGCTAAACATTATGCTGTTATTTGTGAAGGAGTTTCGTCCATAAAGAACATTAGATCTTGACGGTACTAATGTAGGAGCAACCTTGGAAGAAGCTCTGTAGAACCAAAATAATGTTAATGACATTATCGCTGTACATTTGTCAGAGATATCGCGTAACATCATCATCATCATCAGCCACAGGACGTCCACTGCTGAACATAGGCCTCCCCCAAAGATTTCTAATATAATAAGAATAACATAATCGCGTAACATTCTTACAAAAATTATAACATTACAGACAAATTGAAACCCTTCCTCTTTTATGGTGAGTTTATATTTATTTTGTTGTTCTGTTTACAAATTAATGAAAGAATGAGAAGAGCATGGCGGCCGGCGCGGTGGCGCGGTACGGATGTGTAACGCTGACTACGTAACACATGATCTCATGTGCGTACCAAATTCATTGCCATGTGAGCACTCCGCTTGATCCTCTCGTTGTTATGCCAATTAAATTTGTAGATAGTGGAAACAAACGGATCAAGAAATTATACCCGATGATAAAAAAGAGGTCTTCAAATGAACAATACTCGTAGGTCTAAAAGTAGTAACGATTACATCTTACGATTACTTCTTATACATATTGTATGAATCAAGTAACTATATGAAGTATAATAAACTGTAAATATTGTATAAAAATATATTGTTAAAGTAAAGTAGTCGAAACGTAACGAGTGACGTTATCATAAGGAAGTAAAAATAATGCCAAAAATGGAAAGGTGTGCTCTCTAACCTTGTGCTATTTTTATTGCATCACTTTATTAGTGAAATAAATTAACTGTACAGTTTCGCGTGCAAAAATAATTTATTTTTTAACTTACGGATTTAGTACGAAATTCGTCATAGTAGGCTGTTCCATTGATGAAGAGACAGCCCGCATAATTTTGGAAATTATCAAAAGATTTAAGTTTGGTATTTGTTTTAGTGTTCTATACTATTTGGGTCTGCGCTTTACCGATAGATAGTGCAATCACTTTGAAATGCTACCTCTAGAATAAACTAATGATGATTACATACATTCATTTCTTTCATATGATGCAATCTGCTTTCAGTCGCCTCCTTGGTCTAGTTGCAGCATATATGGGCTGTGGACCGGGAGGTCCTGGGTTCGATTCCCAGGTCGGGCAAAGCAAATTTTGTAATTTAATTTGTGGGGGACTGGATCCCTCATAGGGAGTTGACGTCAGGCAGGCGACCGGTCGTAAAAACTAAGCCAAATCCTTTGCGCAACATGCTTGAAAAAGTGTGTTGCGCCGACTCCACATTAAGGTGGGATAAGGGCAGGTAGAAAGAAAAGATGTAATCTGCTTTAAACCGCTACGAACAGGCCCCCTCTGCCAACGAGAGGGGTTAGGCCACATAAACCTTCTTAGATCAACACGCTGGTCATTTTGAGTTGGTACACTTCACATAACTTCTTCATCATTAATTATATGACAGTAAGTTATCAGGTATACTGAGTTGGCTCACTATGTTTTCCTTCACCTTTACCCGCTTCATTCATTAATCCACGTAATACCGTATTCATAAAAGATTAAACGTTTTGAGTCAGGATAAAAACTAAATCTGCGACTAGATAAATGAGATTACGCTATAAAAACCTCTATCAATGCCAAGCTTTGTAACTGTCAATCAAACGTCATTTTTATCCTGTGGTGTAGCGTTCTGCGCTGAGCGTTGAGCCAAACAAATTAGCTTAGGTGTGCCGAGGCTGCCTTCGAGATGTGACGTCACAACACAGGGAAATATAACAAAGCTTTTGTAACATCGTAATTGCCGCTTTGTTCAATTCGCACGAAACGTAGATCTGTCTGTACTCAGTAAGATTTTTAACCGACTCCAAAAAGGAATTTGTTCTTTATACAACACGCATTATTTATGTCACGGTACAACATCTCTGCTAAACAATGACGTAAAATAAAACTTTATTTGGAAATTCAGGTCGTTCGCAAATGAAGTCGTTTGAAATAACAAAATAGAAATCCAAGAACATAAATTTTATCCCCTTAAATGGCCTTTAAACACAGGATCTATACTAAACTAATCTCGGTCCAATTAAAAGGGAACAACCCCAAGAAATCAATTTGTGTGTTTTATACATACGTACATATTATTATTATGTTTTATACGAAGTTGATGTTCATAACAGCGCAATTCAATTTTACTTCACAATGTACAAGAAATACAGGCGAGTTACGCGATGCCTTATAAAATACGAAGGGAATATTTAATTTATTTTTAACATATCATAAATGGGACGAATGATTATAAATAGTCTCAAGTATACGTTTATATTATTATGTTTAATCGTTATCGTATCTCACGATATCAACACGAGTCAATCAGCGCCCGTGGCAAATTCCCACAGTCGCGCAGTCGCTCGCCACAAGTCACAAGTCACAACCTACCATAGATCACCACCTGATTGATTACTCATTAATATGTATAGACCACTGAGATATTTTAATTAATTTCGACAATTAACTTAATAAGGAGAATAATGCAAACTCGAGTTAATCTGTTGGCTTTTTTCTGTAATTACTATAAAATAAAGCTCTACATTACTTATACGGTACAATACAATAGAATTGTTTTATTCAGCTCGTGAGTTGTGATAAGATTAATTGATAATAATGGTTATAATATACAATGATAATCTGGAAATAACACGGGTTTTACTAGTTTTTAATAATATCTCCGTTTCAAATAAAGTTTTTGGATCTATTTCTCTATGGTCCTTGATTGTAATTTTGTTTACAATAAAGTTTTGAACCGCTTCTATTGCTATTACTTAAATACGTAAGTGATTAGCGACAAAGCAAATCGAATTCCGATATCGTACCGTATCAACCCTCAATCTGATCATTATTCAAATGAGATATAAACAAATTGCAGAATTACTAGCCGGTAACAGGTAATAAGTACTTAGCGGCTATCTCTGATAGCAATTAAACTTACTCAAATCACGGACACGAAGTGACTCCCACGCGCGACGCGGGGCACGCCGAGTTGCCACGAGCTGCACCGAGCTGGCCCCGACTCGTTCGTGATACTCTTGTACTTAATGATCTATTTTGAAATTGGTTCACAAAGATTGGTTTAATAATAATAATAAACCCGCCTGTCCAATACAGTAGTGTTAAGTTTTAACACGTTCTTCTTCTATACACTAATACCATATTCATGATATTTGGAATCAAAAATCTCAAAACAAAGATTTGAAGCAAAACCTTTCCAACGCAAGTATACTGCCATTAGACCAATGAGGTGATAATGATTAATGACATTATCGTAATCTTAGTCCTGTATCCCTGAAGGGGTAAACAGAGGTAAAGTAGACCACTAAAGCACCCCCGTCTCGCCTAAAATTTCAAATGATAAATATAGATGAAAACAATTGCGATAGCTCTAGACTTGCATTGCATCGCGTCGGGGCGGAAGGCACCCAGGCCACCGAGGACACTGAGTGAGTGACAGAGTGACATGACGCACCGCTGACCGCACCATCAAGTCATCTAGCCCAGGAAAAAAGGATTACCGGCTGAAACATTTGCTTACCTGTCATCTCGACGGACCTATACTGGCTTATGAACTGGGTTATCTGGGTAAATGTTGTGTTTGAATTATGTGGCGGCGCAATTTCCTCCATATGGTGTTTTTTATTGTTACGTAACATAATGTTAATTTCTAACTATTTATCATAAAGTTATGTTTTAATCAACTTCGACAAAAGGAATAAACATATTAATAGCTTTTTGCACAATACAGCTGCGTTATTATAGTCCAAGCCTACTATTTATTTATTTTTCCAAATCATAGTGGTATAAACTGTTATAATTCAAACAAGTAGAATATATCTCCTTAATCCCTTCAAATTCATCTTCCCTCTAATTTATTTATATTCTTGTATAGTTTGACGTAAATTCTTGTTCCAATAACAATTCACCACAATGTCATTTTTCCCACGGTATATATCTATGTATTATACATATGTATAGTAAATGAGAAATGTTACCGTTCGAGGTTCTAATTTTTTGTTTT
This sequence comes from Clanis bilineata, assembly GCA_036417725.1. Taxonomy (NCBI): domain Eukaryota; kingdom Metazoa; phylum Arthropoda; class Insecta; order Lepidoptera; family Sphingidae; genus Clanis; species Clanis bilineata. The sequence goes on from CM071141.1 coordinate 134,668, forward strand.
TTATTAACATAAAAACCATCTGTCATAAAAAGTATCAAACCTCAGTAAGTTATTGAGTGACCCTGAACTAAAATGTCACATTCTTACAACTCAAATTGTATTATAAAGTTGTAGCTTTATCCAATGATCATTAGTGTGTGTTTCCTGCGTGTTGTTTAATTTATAGTTCGGTTGAAACATTAATATCTGCTTTGTTTACATCTCCCACAACGTTGTATCTTCTCATGCTTGTGTCGTAATAGTTGGGTTTTGTAAGTTTACACAAAATATAATCTCACGTCTGCAACTCCGAAGGGTTAGGCAGAAGAGAACCAAACAACTAGTTCACCTACATTTTTCTGAGCTCGTATTTCATTCCGTAAATGTGATACAATCTTTAATAACGTTTTTAGGACTATGAGCATTAAAAAATCCGGGATAGAACAGTAAGATTCAGACGCCGCGAGGGATCCAGTCGGATATTAAGCTTTAATTTGGCTATCCGGGTCATAACAGTAAATAAAAATCAGTAATATATTATTCTGCCTTGAATTTACCAGAACCAGAATCTAGACAGTTCTCTCATGACACGGTAGGGATTAAGGCTATACTTGGTGTACTACTAGAATTATTAATTTACTTGTAATATTTCATCTCCAGAATAATAGAAATGATTCGCATGTCATTACCAGCCTCCAAGCCATCAACTCGCACTCGCAGTGGCACTCGCACTCGCACACGCTCCGACTCAAAGGCCATCGTGTGAATGTTAACCGCACTAGAATTGATTCCACGATGCTCACGAAGAAAATTAACAGATGTTACGTAACTCGATGTTCAGCCTTAACCTTTCGTTATAATGTGCGGCCGACAGATTCATCTACCTACATACATGACACTAGTATTTGCTTGCGACTTGCTACGTGAAAATCATAAATGCTTACTATAATTATATATTAGTCCAAGCTATGATCTACCTCTGTGCTTTTCGTACAAATCCACTCAGCTATTGAAAAGTTGTTTTTTTTCCTCAAAAAACTAAATCGTAAATATCAAACTAAGAAAACATGCATAGCGGCACACGACAAGCTTCCACCGCGCCGTGCCGCCTCGGACCGGGATACGTTTGAATATGAAATAATTCCATTAACACATTACCATTATTGGAAAGTAAATAATTTTTAGAATACGAACAAAATAAATATACATAATATGTACTTCCATAAAAGAGCATACCTAATTGGATAATTTTATTAATATTTTTTGCATTAGAATTTTATGAGTCACATTGTGTAAAAACTTATAATGGCGACAGACTCACACGTTGTGAATTCCGTTGCATTGCATTATTACAGTTTTAGCATGATAAACATGATTTTTCCATTTCTTGCTTACATAAATAGACTCAGGCCTCTTTCACATAAGGGTAGGCAGAGACAACGGGTTTCCATTTGCTATGATGCTCACACACCGGGTCATGCACGTCGGTTTAGGTACTTCAAACTTGACCTTGCTCGAGTATATATCTGAGTTGGTCAGAGAATATTCAATTAGATCCACCCCATCCAACTCTACCATTCACATTTGCCATATACATTTATATTCGCTTTGTCAACCTCCTTTCATTCATCCGCTCCACATGCCTCAACCTCTGCAATTGCTTACATAGTATGAAAAAATACGAAATAAGAAACAATAATATCATTTCTCAGTTGCTACCAGTATGACTATCTCATAAAACATGATAATTTTCGTCGCTTCCATACATCATGCTTCAGTTTCCGTAAGTGGCGCTTCTAGCGAAAAATATAGACAAAACGAAAACTACCAACTTATTTACAGTCAGAACAAACGATCAAACAGTCAAAACTGGTACTAAGTTAAAAACTTTTTAAATAATTACGTGGAATTTGGACCGAAACGTCTTTGACTCAATTTGATATAAACGGAATATTATATTTTTAACAGTTCGCTACAGAACTCTGAAATCATAATTACTCGTCGTGAATTGAATCATAGTCATTTGATTATGCAAATTAATAAATCCGGTAGTTTTTTAAATGGGTCCGACTCGTAGATACTAAATACGATAGTGTCTGCATTTATATTATTTATAAAATCCGTTATTAATGTGTCACTACTCACTACGTAAAAATGTTGTTTGTAAACTAGTGGGCGAATAATATTATGAAGTTATCATAACCTGTTGGTATTAACATCAGGGCGCGGAACTCTTCTCTTGTTGCGTCTCCTTTTAGAGTCTGATAAACGAACAGGAGGGTCACTTAGTAAGTGTTATCTATACGATTCCGAAACAATCATGGCCCGTAGCCAACCGTAAAAGAAAGGATCGTTTAATATATAATTAATAAAGATGTCGCACTTATACACTGCACTTATATTTTGCTGTGACTAGACCAAGACGACAAAAATCTACCCCCTTATTCATAATAACTTAGTAGAGTACAATAAGACTGCAATAGTACGTTTCATAAAAAATATACCGGGTGTTTCATAAAGTTGGTACCTATAACAATTCCACATACAGGGAGAACGATTTAAAGTGCAATGGTAAAGTGAAAAAATAAAAAATTTATTTAAATTAATATTAACCATGGGAATTTTAAAATCAGAATGTGACCTGTAAATCGTCGCAAATAGCAAAATAATGGCTTTGTGTATGCTAAAAATAACTAATTACCCCATAGGTAGTTTGTAAATGTACTGCAGCTGACCCAGTGAGCCAGCAAAAAGTTTTTCATCACAAATTCAAGTTTCCATTATTCCAAAAATATGAGCCTTACGAAATTTTAAACTTTACCGCTAGATTGGTAGTCATCGACCCTTTAAGTGAAGTTATTATGGATACCAACTTTATGAAACACCCTGTATTCATAATCGTTCAATAGCGTTATAACGTTCTAACGTTCGATAGTGAAAACATGGCCGATTCCGATCGGGTGTTTCAAGTTTGATGTTCTTTCTTAATGACATTAATTTTGTTATAGTCTAGGAACCCATCTAAGATTGATATATACATATTTTTATTGATTGTTTCCAGCCAAGACTTCCTATTTGTTTCAAAGCTTGCCAGAGATAAAAATAATGTTTTTTCTGTAACCAGCAACATTGTATTCGATAAACATATTTTAGTTATCTTTTGCTAAAGTAGGCAAAAGTAGGGTTATGCTTTCGATAAGACTAAAATTTCATTATGAGTAAGAGGGTTTAAGTTAAGCTATTAGACTGAGTCAGTCACTCAAAATGACTGTTATTACTTGCTAGCGATGATTACATCCTGAGTCCTTACTCACAGAGCAAAGTTCAATGCAGTGTATTATAATAATCGATGGATACTAGACACGAGTTCATTATAAACATGTTTTCTATGGGACCATAAAGTACTTAATGATCAAAGTACCTATAATATGTCGTAAATTTTTCCTCACTTGGCATAAAATTCGTACTAAATTTCAATAATTTTACTTGTAAATTGGAGGGTGTGTGTCATGAGGTCGCAAAAGTCGATAGCCGAAGCGGTTCGTTCCGTCCTGACTCCTGAGGGTCTGAGTTAGCTGCAGCGCCTGCAGCGCATATCCAGCGAGTAGGGGTATGGGTGCGGCCGGTCGGCATCATTCTGTGTTGCGTCGAGGATTGCATCATCTCCCTACGATCGACATTATATTTGTTCTGTCACCTTTATATCATCACAACTTTGTGGACACATGAAATTTCTTTGCAATAAGAGAACGAATAACTTGAGGAACTAACAAAATTACTTGGTAATGCCGTATGCCTTGGTAATGTAGTAGGACTAGTAGGTAATCTTGTGTTTTATATCAACTTACTTTGTCTCTCTGCAGGAATCGAAACCGCGGCCTCTCGTTACACTGAATAGTTACATATGTGAATAATAAAACGTTATTTGTGTAACTGAGAACTATATATGATCTACATGAAACAGAGGATTTGCTGTATAATGTTAATGGCGGAACACGAGAGAACAGAATGACATAGAGCACAGTGTTGCACAGCTAATGAAACATTTTCTATAGACATTTTACAAAGTAGTTCGAACATACTGAGCCGACTACTCGCCCGCTGCGCCACAGAGGCCAAATGTCCAAAAAGCTTAATATTTATATATTTTATTTATTTACATACAAGTAGGTTCTTAATTTAATTCCGCAGCTTAAATAATTTTTTATTAATATAGTACCAATACTGTGAACCAGTTTTGAAAAAGCAATGATTGAGTTTCTTGTCCCGTTTTATATCTAAATTGTCTTCCGACTAGCAGCTCAGCAGTAAAAAATTTGGAAATCTAAATAATAATATTTCATATACCTTTTAAATATTTTGATATGATTTCATTCAGTATTATAAGGCTAATACCCGACCTCCAGATGTCCAGGTTCAAAAAGTAAATTATACAATAAATAGTTTTATTATTCGCCGACGCAATGACAGAGTTAGAGCAAGTTTGTCCTAGAATGTAAATGAGCGGCCTCGAGTCTCGACCGACCTGTACGAGGGTCGCCCACGGGAATCTTTTCCTTCTATTTGCCCTCACTCTACCTTAATAATGGGGTCCACGAAACACTTTTTTAAAGCTTGTTGCAGAAAGGATTATACTTCGTTTTTGCAACCGGCTGCCTGCCTAACGTCAACTTCCCGCTAGGGGATCCCGTGTTAGAAAAACAACCCACACGACCTGGGAACTGAACCCTGGACCTTCCGATTCAGATGTCGCCGAAGGGAATACGTTATTATAAATGTACAATTCCTCGAAGATTAATCAATGCCAATGATTTGTTGTTACTACACATTTGTCAAAACTCAAATCAATTTAACATTGAGTTACTAGAAGCATTTTTAACGCATCAGAATTCAGATTTAAGGTGCCTTCTAAAATTCAAATCTGAAGGCGCATCTACACTAGATAGCATCAAATACAATGCCCTGTCAATTTAATGTTAACTTGGTCATCCTCTCAGAAAACGGCAAACGACGTTCGCCTGCTGGAGCTGTACGCACCATAAGAAAGATCACACACGTAGAATTACAATTTGCGAAGACCTTGCCTTCAAGTCGCAGCAGTAATTATAGTGTATAACGAACGTTATAAACCTATTGAATAGCTTTATTGCAATTGTAAAACCGTGATTAGACAGATGGTATTAGAACAATTTAATTGTTTTCTTTACATGCTAGATATTCATTCATACTTGATGTTCTATTATATTATACCTCTAGAAGAAAAGATATCCGCAAACTCGGAACTCCGCATGTTCGATTATAAACATACATACACACATACATAAGCTTACGGCGGTATCTCAGATGAAATAAATAGACAATGGCGAATTAAAGAACTATGTATATAGAAGTTTTACCGAGCTGATTTCCGTATGTATAAAATATGAGCGGACAATCCTACCGCCTTTTGAGAGGTAGACAATATTTCTGCTTGCAGAACAATTATGGATCATAGATAAAAAATACATGTTTAGTGTAGGTGTTTCGTGTAATGTTTTAGTGCAGGAGACGCGGCTTAATGGACCGACTCTGTCGGTTTGATACCACTGTCTCACAGAAAACGGGGTTGTTAGATTATTATTATTCGGATATTCATTTAGTTCTGGGATTTTTTTTGGTATTTTTAGCATTACTTTTGAAATTTGACTTTCGACCGCCTAATTCCTTCAAATCAACCTATGTGCGACGTAAAGTAGCAGTTTGCTGTTGCGTTTCGTTCGGTAAGTGAGATTGCTGGTGGCTCATTTCCCCCCACCCCTTCCCCAATCCCTATTCCCCTTCTTTCAGATTGGCCACGCACCCATGATTCTTATTGTATATTTGATGTCTATGGGCAGTGGAGATCACTTACTATCAAGTGACCCACCTCCTAGCCATCTCTCTGCAATAAAAAAATATCGGACAAAGTTCCAAACCCAACATTTACCCAACCCGGGAACAAACCAAAGAGCTTAAAGGAGAACGGTAGTCATAATTCGAATATTACAACCGCGCGCGCGAAGTAATCAGTTGTAAACCTAAAGTAAAGTAAATCCTAATTCCTACCACAATCATGTGTAAAGGCATGTTTTACAGACTCAGATAATCAAAGTTAACTACCTAAGTAATAGATACCTAAGTAAAACAATCGCTTCGGTGAAGTGGCAGATGATGTTACATTGCGTTTACATGGAGTGTAATTTTCGGAGGTCTGTTTTCTTTTTAATTCCCATTCTCTTTCTTTAAGGTCAGCAATGTACTCATTATTCTTCAGTTAATATTGCCAAATAGCCAGAACATGAAAACAATAATGTTACCCACACACGCTTAGTGCGCGTACTTAGTACTTAATATACACGTCTGATGGACAATAAATGGACCAAAACAAAATTTGTCTGTACAACATTTTAGGTTGGTGCATCGATATGTAAAAACAATAAATAGTGATTTAATTATATTGCATTTGAAAGGGATCATCTCTATTATAATATACACATAATATGCAAACACATTCACGCACCAAACCTCATAAATCGAATTTACAACAATAGATGACGTGGAATCTGTACTTGTATTAAGCCTAACCTAATACCTACCACCTGCCGCCCAGCCACGTGATGAATAGTCTATCATTAACTCGAAGTAGGAAACGATCGATAGGTAATGGTATATGCAAATAGTAGACACGCAACTCTCGTCACGGTTAATGTTAAAATATACAGTGAACTGTCGCTACTCGCTACTCGCCACTCGCCTCGGAGTGGTGAGGTGTGGTGAGGAGTGGTGCGGAGTCGAGTGAGGTGATCTTGATATTGAGCTTGAAAAATTATGTCACGCTTAGCGTAGGATGTGATTTACATTACTTTGTTGTTATGTAATTATTAGACTTTATTTCTCACGACTGTATTAATACAAGTTGAATATAAACAATTACCTATAACTTGATAGAATTTGTTCTTATTTCATTCAAACTCGATGGTAACAATATTATATTATGCACCTACACGTATCATATCACATTCGAAGTGTTTGGGTTCGGTCCCCGGGTCGGGCAAAGTGATTTGGATTTTTCAGTATCAGCCCGGAGTCTTGAGTTTGTGCCCGATATGGCAATAGTCTCGCCTCCTATCACAACTGGGATGGAAATTAATAGGTTTTGATAACTATAGTGGGTTTGGTCAGATTTAAGAATCTGAATAGAACACCTAAATATTATGAACACGTGCCTAATGTGACAGTTACTGAGCCGAGATATAAAATGTGTAATTGTACCTACCACGGGGTCGCGCCCCAAATTTGTACATATCATCATCATCATCAGCCATAGGACGTCCACTGCTGAACATAGGCCTCCCCTAAAGATCTCCAGATCGACCTGTTGGAAGCGGCCTGCATCCAGCGACATATATAATTGTACCTCTAGTCCTCTGCATATATCATCTTATTATTAATAAAACAAAAACAACGTGATTACATCAGATTTTTGAGTGGTAGAGCCACGCTGTAGACAGTTACGTCTACAGCACGAATAGGTCGGCTCGACCGGTTTGATACCACTGTCTCACAAAAAACCGACGTAAAGTGACAGCGCGCTGTCGCGTTTCGTTCGGTGAGTGAGATTTCCGGTGGCCCAATTCCCCCATTCTTCTTTCCCAATCCCTTTTCCCTCTCCTTCCATACCCTCCTTTTAGGTTGGCAACGCACGCATAATTTTTCTCGTGTCGTGGATGTCTATGGGCGGTGGAGTTCACTTACCATCAAGTGACCCGTCTGTTCGTTTGCCAGTCTCTGCTATAAAAAAAAGCTTGCTAAAGTGATATTTTCCGAGCCGTTAACAATTCAATAGAGTCCTGCTTCAATACTTTTCGTATAGTTTCACCACCACTTCTATGAGAGTTCTGATATTTTAGGTATCGATAAACAATAAAGATTTTTACTTGCCGGTAACACAACTGTTAATATGTTGTTTTGCTACAAACAAAATCCTGAGTTAATGACATCCATGGGAATACACACCATGTATATTATATTTTTAATCCTTTAGTATTACTTACGAAATGTAACTTATTGTTTTGTATTTCCTCAACCGTTTGGGAATGGCCGAAGATAACGTATATTTATAGTCTTTATAATAATAATTAGTCTAAAAACGGAACAATTGAAAATTTATCTTTACCAGTAGTGTTGGAAAATCCTATGCTTTAATACGTTCTTCCCCTTGTTTATGTGTAACATAATTACAATTTATAGTTAATAGTAGTACCTTAGTAGGTAAGTTGGAAGGAGGGTGCTTGTTTCTTTATTATTTGTAGTATAGCCTTGCTATACTAGCTTTCTCTGCCATGTGTTAGGTCAGAATTCTTATCACTCAGTACATCTTTTTTCAGAACATTTTACACTTGATCAATACGCAAATTATTATCTGGGTAGGCTTCCGAAGCGAAATGGCAAAAAGGAAGGGTTCGGGTCTCTTAAAACTATTTTTCGATTTGAGTCTCCGTTTGCGAAGTGTTATTTTTTGGTAAAGTGGGGCGTCCTCTCTCCCCCCCCGCCCCCAATCTGCTATGCGGTCGGTCGGGTCAACCGACTCGGGAACAGTAGTAGTTTATATAATTAATTTAAAATTAAATCTATCACAGCTAAGCTGGATTTACAAGTTAACGAGTTATGGACAAAAGAAAATTTTCGTAAAAAAAATTAAATTAAGTTGTTAGTTATGTGAAACAGGTAGTAAACATGAGTTTATGGAGCTTATATTTAAACTTGTGTTTAATAAAATTATATTTAAGCAACAATTAGCTTTACTTCGGAACTCTGTACTGTGCGTGGTTAGATATGCAGCATGCACTTGCCCGTCATGCATTTTTAATTAATTAATGTGCGTCACAACTCACAATACTTTCAGATCATTGAAACAAGTAAAAGTTAAAAAAAGGACTTTCCAATGTTACAGCAAATATGATTTCTATTGCTTACACTTGAAAGTTGAAAGTTAGTTTTTTCGGTTTTACTTTTTATTTGGAATAAAAACCTTGACGTCACAAGTTCCGTTTTAAAAATTTTATGAAATACGTAAATTAAATTCTGCTTATAGGAGAGGAAATCACAAAATTGAATTAATAAGACCGATTTCATAATTAAAAATGACTCGCAAGGATAAAGACCTTTCTATATGACGCAACTTTTCATTATATTTCACAACAGTTTAATCCTGTTTTGCTTTTGTCGTTATAAAAATCTAGTTATTTGATCAATCTCTCTTTTTATGACAATCTTTTCCAGAAATTTATATTCAATGAAATATAAAAAAAGATTGCATTCGAGATAAATAAAAATAACCCTTTTTGTAAAAAACTTGTATACTTGATTATTCTTCATCTTACTATTTTTACAATTTTTCATAATAGAATATGAAGATACTTATGTTCTTCATTATATAAACTATAATTATAATAATGGATATGTAGAGAGGATGGATGATAGGCGTCTTATGAAAGTTATTTATGGTGCTAATGTGATTGCTAGGGCCAGAAGAGGGCGCCCGACGCGATCCTATATGGATCAAATAAGCGATCTCCTGCGTAAAGGGCAAGTTCGGAGTACCCTCAACCAGCGGAAATGTATGAAACGATGCATGAACGTGGACCAGGCAAAGAGGTGTGCCAGGATCGAAGCTTGTGGCGCTCAATTGTCTCTGCCTACCCCTATGGGATGCAGGCGTGATTGTGTATATATGTATTATAATAATCAGGTATATTGTTATGTATTTTCTGCCTTCCATCTACTATTAACAGTGCTTCAAATAAATTTACCAGTATTTTTGAACTAGCAAATGAACAAGTGGAACAACCTGTTCCATTCATGAAGACCCACAAAATAATACGCATGAGTGTGTTGCGGAATCGTAAATAAATAAACGAAAAATGGATGCGAGCTACAACTTTACGTTTGAATTCTGTGAGACAACGGTTACCTCGGCCAGGTCAGTTGACTTATATTGTAGCCAAACGATTTACATTTAACTTTTAAAAACGTATACACTTCACTATAAACTGCTACGTAACTATTATCTTATGTAGCAGTGACATATCTCAAGAAGTTTCAACTTACAATTATTAGCCTCTATCCAACTCCACGGACCTACTCGTACGCTAATCTAAAGGAAATGTCAGAGACGAAAATTGTCGTGAACTATCTTACACGGTCGGCTGGCTCGGACGCCGCCGCGCCGCGCCGCGCCGCGCCGCGCCGCGCCGCGCTGGAAGGAAACCGGCCAAGTCACTGTCTTCACAATGCCACAGGAAATGAGTCAACTCACACAAAAAACATATCAAGTATTACGTTGTTTGCCGAAATTCACTTGCTATTCCCTAGTACTGAGTCAGAAAGATTATTTTTAATTGTTGTTTGTTTTATGAAAGCAATTGTTTTATGGAGGCTGGCAATAGAACAAGTGTATCACATGATGAAAAGTGGCGATCACTGTCCTCAACGAAGGAACTTTGATGAGTGCCAAATTTTAAAGGAATGAATAAAAATTTTGAGCTTTATTTTCTTTGATTTCCGGTAACTTCCTTATTTGCCACACAACGTAACTGTTTTGTGTAACATATAAGAGTCCTGATGGGGGTGAGTAATTTATAAACTAGGTGTTTATTTGCTATAAGATACCTTAATGTTGAAAAACTTGACAAGACCAAAGACAAAGATGACCCGTTACTTAATTGTAATTACCTGGAAAGAATAACATCACTGTAACATACATCTTGAAAAGTGGCTGAACAAGTAGCGATATAAAAATTAATGAAACAGAACACCACAGCTATAAATTACACAACTCAATCGTTAAAAGGCGGGCAAATATTTGGCCATTATAGCCCAAGCCTTTAATTTAAGCCGTAGTTGTAATCTATAAAATAATATCGACGAAACAATTCACCGGTAAATAATAGCGGCTTGGAACGTGTTGCCTAATGCCTAATAAAAGACAGTTGAAATTCTTCGAGTCACAACAACTTAACAAGTTGCTTGACATCACGTCGACGGTATACTGTTGAACCACCTTTATTATTACATTTTATATAAGTACTTAGGAATGTGTCCACGATAAAGATATTCAGTACAAAAGTGTCTCCAAATCGGGTAAGGCTTTGTTTTTAATGAGAGCTCTTTTTTTGTGGCAATCGAAACACAAGAGCAGCAAGCCGCTAGCCTGATGATAAGTGATATGACTACACATGAACCGCAGAAACAACTTAAAAATAACAGCACCGAGTTGCGTTGCACGGCTTTCGTTACCCTGACACATTAAATGTTAAATCTCATAAAAATGTCTAATATTTACTCTACCTAGCAACAATGTCCTTCAGATCGAAACATAACAGTACGTGCACAATGCTGCTTGGCTGTAGAAATATGTATTTCGGCTTTACCAGGCTTTACGTATTCAGACTATTTATAATAAGCTCTCTTATAATGAAAGTATGAACATGTAAATGACCTACATGCTTCTAACATGGTCCTGTTTACTCAATTATTAAAAATTTTGAGTATGATTTTTTACGAATATCTTAAATAATATCATGGTAAAGTAACATTCTTACACATCGACCGAGTTCGCTTGCCTTGAGCGATTGCTTACCAATATATCAGAACATGACTGCGTAGAGAAATCTTTGGAAACTATTGGAAATCCTGAAAATCTTATCTAATACCTATAAAAACATCTATGGGTGAACACCACCATTTGACCATAGTCCATCAATTATGAGGATTTTCCTCGTGATAAAATATGTTTATTTACAGCATATCATGTTATGTCGTACCTATTATACCCTAAGGAACTGGGTAATTCCATTAATCCGATAATATTTCTGTCCATTGGCGAGCATCCAGCCGCCGCGCTTTTGGGCACAGGCCTCCTCTGACCAAATTTTTTTGCCACTAAGGCAATATGGCTCCCATTTACTTGATAGTAAGCGTAATGTAGTCCAAAACAACTAGCGACAACCGACAAACGATGACAATTGGTCGCCAGAATCATGCCGGCCTTCATAGATGCTATTTCACACTCCGAAGAAGGAAGAAGCAAATCGAGGGATCTGCAAAAGGACAAGTAGTCTAAACAATGGATACGGAGACCTGAAAGGGTACCCCCATAGCCTCCCCAACCTACCATCAAGTGATGTCGCAAGACCCTCGTGAGCTTTCTAGCTCCAGCCAATACGCTAAATGAGGTAACAATAATTGTAACCTAAAAGTTGAGTGAGTAGTAAATTTAAATTAGCCAATAAGTACAGTATAATTATACCTACCGTTTTTCTACAAAGCTACCGTCCGTGTTAATTTATTTGTACCCAAATAAACCACCTGCTGGCTTTTTTTTCTCACGGGGAAAAGCGTTTTACCGCTACCGCCACGCCTGGGGGGAGACTTAAGCCACCGTTGCGCCGAGTCCCTAACACTGTACATGTTTATACAAAGAGTAACTATGTACTTCCTCCTGATAATGTTCTGATGTGAGGGAATACCTGGGATTTTAAACCGATAAGGTATTATTATTACTTTAACATAGAGAACTATAAGGAATTTCTGTGTTCAGTTATTTTTTTTTAAGTTAAACAGCTCGCACTTCATTTTTTAATTTAAATCATTTATAGATTAGGTTATCCCCTATACCTTGTAGCAGTATTTATGTACCGGGATGTCTTGAGTTTCACCTCGGTAGGGTAAAACTTTTTTAACACAACTTTACCGGGGCTGAACACTTAATACGCACAATGCTGTAAAAATAACCACCGATCACCAACAACGAGTTTATCAGTATTCACCAGAATACACCGGCCTACATTATGTGAAACATTTTCTCTGTTCCTATGAGACATGTACACAAACACACATCTCATGAAACACCTTCCAAAACAACGTCTTCCGGTGTGGACGGTAATTATAAACAACGCGTGTTATTTATAACAAAATCTTCCATTGTAATATAGAACAAGCATTTATCTCGAGATAAAGTTGGCCAAAATGAAAGATATTGCAAAAGTATTAACGATATAGTATCGCGTCTAAAGATAGTAAGTGTAATTTGCCTGGGATTTATCCAATGTTACATCAAATTAATAAACGAGGCACGCTTTGTTAATTCCTATTTTTATACATATTATATATTGAATAAGGGTTCTGCTTATGGTATCGTTGTCAGTAAACCATTCTGAGAATTTGCGCAATGTAAATTCGCGGATCAGATCATAGAATAAAAATTCATTTACACTTTTCTGGTATGCTATAAAAACAAAGTGTACTGGTGGGTTACTACCACATCTTGATATCCATTCTGTCTATTTGTACCACAAAATACAATCAATTACAAACCGATATATTCAGTATCTACAGTATTACTCATAGGATTCATCATGAGCGTGTAGAGCTTCTATCTGTTTTATATAATAACCTACTTAAAACAATGTTTCAAAAAATAAATATAGAAAGCGTGGAATCATCAAATGCTCTATAAAACTAACTGAAATCTAAACAATAGTAATGAATACATTACACGTTGTAGTAAGTAAAACACGGCAACGTGAAATGTTCTGTGTGGTGTGTACACAATACACAATACACAATACACAACCCTGTCGTAAACTTGTTTACAAACTGACTAAAAATTACTCAACGTACCTATTCGCGAAATGGAACACGATTACCGTAGGGTTGGCAAATGTTCATTTTAAATTTTAAAAAGTATATTTTTTGTTCCTCTATGCTTATTTGAAAATATTGCAAACATTTTCACCATCGCTATATAACTGTTTTTTTTTATTTAAAAAAATATTTAATTTAATAATCTTTCTTTTTTAAAATTTTCTTTTCTTTCATAACTCTGAAAGTCACGCACCTAATAACTTTATATATTCTGTAAAGTGTGATTAGCAACCCTAATGCCATGCCACATGACTCACAATTATTGCACCCGTTGTTTACTTAATATAGACCGATGGGAGAATTTCTCTCTGACGTGCGTATGACTAAATATTCAGACTAAAAAGATTTTAGTGTGGTCAATTAATCACGTAGTTGTATTAATAGAACATTTACGCGAATATCGTTGTACGAAAACGTAGATTTCATTATTCATTGTGTTGTTATTATATTCCACGCTCTTCTTTTTGTTTTTTCAATCATGAAAGTATCTACTTTAGAATTAGATAATGACCACGAAGGCTAAAGGTAAAGCTTTCGAAAAGTAGACATTAAAAATTAAAAAAACCGCGATAGAATAGATCATAAATATATTATAGTTCAGAGTTCAGGTTAATGGCTAACTAGATAATCTTATATTTCTAGAAAGCGAATAAGTAGTTCATAACCGATAGTTTCATCATTAATATGATATAATTTAACGAAACAAATTATCAAAACTGCCTAGGTGGCGTGGTGGTATTTCAGTACGACTACGGTTCTGAGGTCTCGGGTTCGATCCCCGAGACCTCAGTACCGTACCGTCTCCGTTAGACCGACCTCAGAACCGTCTCCGTTCGAGGTCGGGAAAAGTGATATTGGATTTTTCCATATCAGCCCGGAGTCTGGAATTTGTGCCCGATATGGCGATAGGCTCGCCCCCTATCACATCTGGGACTGAAATAAGCTCGGCGAAATGTGGGTGTTCTAGTTCGCTAGTGCGCCTCTGCCTACCCCTTCCGGGATACTACTCTTGAAATAATCTCTATCGAACACAAAAAGAATTTTGAAAATCGGTCCGCATTTGGCGGAGATATCGAGTAACATACATAAAAAAATACAGACGAATTGAGGACCTCCTCCTTTTGTGGAAGTCAGTCGAAAATAATTATAAACAAACAGTGAGGTTGCCATTTTCCAACATTGTTTTTTTCCATTTCTTCCCCACTCATCGGCTGTGATCAAAGAAACTTGGAACCATGTGCAAGACGATGCCGCTTGAAATTATTGCCTGCTTAAAGTTAGGTACTGCTCAGATAACTTGGATGACTGAGTAGCGTTTGACCATTCGGGAATTAGTCATAAACATTAACATAAAATAATTGTCTGATAAAGACATTCAACCAAAGAAGAGTATTGATGAAAAATTTAGCAAAGGAACCAAATTTCCAATTGCTACTAGACGCGATAAAATTTTATAGGCATTGTAAAATAGTTGTTACAGTGCATCAAAGATGAAAGCAAACGCTTTTTGGTTTATAAATAAAATAATGAGAGGGGATTATTAACAGCTGGCCCCAAAGCGTTCACACACCATGGACATGCTTATAAAGAGATTTCAGGTGTGCAGGTTTCCTCAGTATATTTATATTTCGTTGCAAGAGTAATTTACAGTAAATGAATGATGCATAGACATTTTAAACTTGCTATTGGAGCTAGATTAAATATTAAATAGTGCAAGCGGAACAAATATTTGTGATTTACAAGTTGACAGCTCTCATATTCAGCCTCTGTCCTCCCATTATGTAAATGAGACTGAATATTGTTTGTAACAGAAGTTTAAACTTACTGAATTACTATTTGAGAACAGAAGAGTTTAAACTTACTGAATTACTATTTGAGAACAGAAACAACGACAAGCATTTGCGAAGGTCGATTTTAAGGCAGCCACAATATTGCGGTGTTCCAGAATTTATCCTGGAAGTCGAAATGTTTAGATACTGTTAACACTCGGGTTTCTTTGAAGAAATATTGCCTTTATGATTAAATTTTTATGGCAAACAAGAAGTTTAAAAACAAAGTTTCTTATTTTTTTATAACTTAAATTAGTAACGTTAGAAAAAATCAAAATATTTGGACATTTAAATTACTTATTTATTAATTACTATTTAATTGATCACCGGATCTTCTTCCCTCTAGTGGTATCGGTTAATGAAATTGTATGGTCTACACCTTGTATTATATCAATTAAAGACAGTAAATTGCCTCAAATGATTGACATATTGAATTCACTTATAACCTACGATAATAGATTCAAACAGAATTGAATTGAATTAAATTAACATGACTATTTATCGTTACGCGAGAGCCCAAGCTAGATAGGACTTGTCCTTTCAAAGGATGGAAATTTGCAGGCCTACACGGTTATTATTCGGCTGTCCCAGCGGGTGGCCGCTCAGCCTACAGTGCGGCGCGGTGCGGCGCGGTGCGGCGCGAACGTGGCGCAAGTGAGTCGCAACACCGCCGCGAATTCACTCACCAACATGACCTCACAGCAGAATGTATTATGGGTTGCGATGGGTATTATGGCGTCATGTTTATGATTTTACGATTAGCTGATTCACAAAACTTAGGCCTGTTCTGTGGCTCGCTGAGCTTATTTACATCCTATGATGATGAGATAGGTGTTGTAAAATTATCGCCATAAATTACAATCCCAGGAATCTCACTGGCAATTCTGGCTAGGTAAAAGTATAACAACAGCAATATATATTTCAGTTAAATACTATCCAAGATTTCCAGATCGACCTGTTGCAAGACCAAATCTTTGAGGGAGGCCTTTGTTCAGCAGTGGACGTCCTTTGGCTGATGATGATGATGATGATGACTATCCAAGATAAGCAAGGTTACTTTTCTTATTAAAATTAATGTCTCCGTTATTATTAGAGGCAGATTTCCGATGATTGCGTAAATCCTTATTTACCTTTGTCGACGCCTTTTTAAACGTGCCAGTAACGATTTGCGTCCTAAGAATACTTAAGTTATGGATTTAAGTCCCTCCCCCGGTTTTCAAAGAACGGAGCGATCAAATTAATTCACCATTCTGAATGAAAAATTCTTCTTTCTGTAGTTGGTGTTTAGCCAATGTTTATATGTAGTCAGCAAAATGTTGTCATAACATAAGATTTTTAATAAATGTTGGCATGGATCAGAGTTCTAAAAAGTGGAGTGGTAATGAAAAGGGCGAACGCGTCGGACCCGGAATTGACACTCGCATCAGCCTCTTTACGTAACTCTAAGAAGTTTGGCGCAATCATCAACCGTAACAATAGCTCACAATTAATATCAACAATAACAAATAAGAGTCACAGTGCGTTACAGAAACTGATAGCCAATGATCAGCAGATAATGGAAATTTGTATGCTTTCATCGACTCGCCTGCGCCTCATTGTTCGGACCAAATGCGGATGTATTTCAGCGAATAGAAAGTAACCTATAGAAAAATCATGATACAGTTTGCATCTAGTTTTTTCGGGACAAAAAATTTTAGACGAGATTGAATGGAACGGAACATATAGAAATGGTTCCGTAAATTTTATTTTAAGAACCCGGAATAAAACACAAAGGATAAAACCATGCGGTAGGCAATTTTGTCTGTAGCGGAAATAGATCGACTTGACCGGGTAGTTACCACTATCTCAGAGAAAACTTACGTAAACAAGCTGCATGCTGTATCGTTTCGCACGGATGGGTTACAAACTTCCTCACGTCTGCAAACACTATCCATTTCTCTACCACGGGTCCACGGTAGGCGGCTTACCTCTATACTCGTGACATTGTCGATGTCCAAGTGAAGGTTATACCTTTAAGGAGCTTCTCTTATGTTATGGTCCTATGTCTTATGGTTAGTTCTTGGTTCTTCGGTGTCCACTGGTGGCACTTGATCGTCACCTACACCTAATACTAAAAGAAAATAGGTGCTCTGCAAATCGTTGTGGGGCTTCTAACGGGCTTGTTATACGTGAAACAAAGCTGTAAAATCCATATCGGATTCAGTAAACTGTTAATCGGCCGAGAAAATACTTCTCCGACGGAACATTCTGATAAGTCTCAAACGATTCTTTGGATTCCTCCATTATCAGCATTTGTTCGACATCAGCGTGCGGTACCCTAACATTTCTAAATGCATTCAGCAAGACGCCTTTCATTTAGAGAGGCGGTGAGAGAGGCGCGCCTAATCGCACGATAAATGCATTACCGAACACGGCAAATTAATTGTTTCAACTTCGTTTTAATTTATTATACCACTGGACTTATTAACAATTAATGTAATAGAAATTATCTATTTCTAACAAAAGATGTGCACATTTATAGTTCTGGCCTTGAATGAAAGATACTTTCAAATTACTTTCAATTTCAACTTCATTTCATAACCATTATGAACTCCTAATTATACTAAAAATGCGGATGAGGTATTATAACGAATATAATGAATAGTCTTTCGAAAAATAAGTCAAAATCTTCTGTGGAAAATACAAACATCTGGACACAAGCCACCTATACAAAAAAAATGTAAGCAATAGTTACTACTGATAGCATTTTATTTGGTAGCTAGTAAAGTTCTAATAGCTACTCCTTTTGTTCGTACCATAACGTCTTACACTTTCATTAAGAGAAGCACACTATCTCCGGGCAATTATGGAGGCAGAGCTACATGCAGAACCTAGTCTAAAATGTATTAGAAAAAACTCTCACGACATTGTTCTTGTATCAAATACATGCAATCATTTATCAAATGCCAAACATACAGCAATTACATAAGAGTGACCTCTAACAGATACATGACTTCCACCGCGAAAGGTTTCGGCTAGTTCCCACACCACAATGTCACACAAAAAACTGCTGGCAATTTAGGCAACATGTGGTCACCACGCAAGGTTACTCCGACTCAGTATGTAGAACATTATGAAATCATCTATGACGTAAGTGCATTGCAGATGGGATACACTTATATTTGTTTTAACTGGTGTAACGTTTACGCGCCCTATTTTAAAGAGATGAAAAACAAATAGTTCTTGTGGAAATTGTGTGTGTGCTTGACAGTCGATATCCGGACGAGGTTGTTTGTGTTGTTTAACAGTACTCGTACCACTCGTGGTTACAGAATTCATTCATGTTACTTCATTCAGATACTGCACATGAATGGAGCACCGGCTGAATAATAATGCTTTCTTACTTCTTATATTATTTATGGAATACAAATCATAGCATTATTATCATTCATGTATCTTTTCCTAATTTCCCAATCCCGATGCTGGGCAAAGTTATTCTATGCCTTGGTCTTGAGTCTGTCGGGTCTAAGTCCGACCGATTATACTCATAATATCGTCGATTTAAGGAAAAAAATCAATTTCTCAATAAGGAATTTTGAAACATACTAATGATTGCATTTTGCAACAGCAATAGATAAAAATGTTGATACAGCGAACCTTCCCACAAGTGAGAATTGTCTACCACCTAGAAAAAATATATAATTAAGATCTTGGAGTGACCATTTACTGTTCTTACGTTTTGAAGTGAACAGCGTAAAACAGCGTTTTTACCACCAGGCTGGCCCCTGCCATGCCCTAATTATAATGAAAAATTGAATAGAAACATAGAAACTGTTGACCGCCTCGGTGGCGTGGTGGTATTTCGGTACGACCACGGTTCTGAGGTCTCGGTCGATCCCCGGGTCGGGCAAAGTGATATTGGATTTTTCCATATCAGCCCGGAGTCTGGAATTTGTGCCCGATATGGCGATAGGCTCGCCCTCTATCACATCTGGGACGGAACTAAGCTCGGCGAAATGTGGGTGTTCTAGTTCGCTAGCACGCCTCTGCCTACCCCTTCGGGGATACAGGCGTGAGCTTATGTTATGTTATGTTATGTAAACTGTTGATGTAGGTGCTAGGGAAAGCTTGTGAAATATTCTATAAATTGTAATAAAACTATTTTTACGGATTCTATCGCGATTAGGTTTTTAATTTTTATTCCCGACGTTTCGAAGGCTTTGCAGTCTTCGTTGTCACGGGTCAGACTGAGGTGCCATTTGTCCAAAAAAAAAGTGACATTAGTTACATTCGCGTAAACTTAAGAAATTAGTATATTATATAAATAGTTTATCGCGACTCACACACTCTCGACACACTCGAGATGTATATTATTTTCCTTTTTCAGTAAATTACTATCCTCAACAAATACACCAAAAGTTTTGGTTATTTCTTAATCCCTTTTGCTGATTTAAGTTCTAGCGATTTCGATTCGATTGTCGCAAAGATCTTGATTAATAGCATTCGACTGCTTTACTCGTTTTATTAACACGTCGTGAAGAAACTTAGTCAAGTAACCACATCTAATTTTAACTGACTACTGAGATAAAGGCAATACTCGTATGTTGCTCTGACCAGGTGTAAACACTTCTACTAGTTCTAACATAGACACACACCTGCACAGACTAACATATACATAAAAAAACATACCTACAGTCGGATAAAAGGATAAAAATAGTGGAATACTAATTAAACACGCAATTATTTATTACATATTTCTAAGTCTATATTTGTCGTATAATGAAATGTAATAACTATTAAGTGCAGCTGTGCAAAGTACATAGATATTGTACATAACTGGAATGAAAATAACTTACAGAAGATTTACACGTCGTACATATTGAATAAATAATGTTGAATTGAGAACTTTCTCTTTTGAATTTATTTAAAAAAAACATGCGTTATATTAACTACCTAGTATGTCAACGATCAACATATCACTCACGGTCTCACGGAACCGTTTCATAAGGATGTGTTAAACTGTTAACCGTGAGGTGATGCCGTGGAACAGTGCGGTTCGGTGAGATGCGATGCGATGCAATGGTGTGAAATGTTTGTAATAATCAATATTGTTTATAAAAGTGTTTGCTGTCTACGGGCCCGGACTCCGGCAGCCCGTTGCTACGTGTAACGAGCCGGGCCGCGGTTCCCAGAGAGCGTGCGATAAAACTCGACTTAACAAAATAAATATTCAACAGTTTGTGACTATAAACAATCTGCGCGCACTTGTTCCTTCATGCACCGTCCGCACAAAAATCTATCTCGGTACTCTTTCAAACTACATAGTTTGAAAGATTACACATGTAAGGAAGTTTTAATTTGGAGCTTTGGAAATCCACATAATCCTGAAGTATCGTCTGAAACAAAATAAAACATTGTCTTTCTATGTTATTATTCTGTATTCTGTAAGTATGATTACGTACCGACGATGCGTTTCCGATTTTCGTATGTCCCGATAACGGAGTGTGAAAATATTGATGTCAGGCGAACGTAGGTTTTTAATAGTGTTTACAATGTACTATTTATTTTATAGTCGTTTGAAACGCGCTTCCACTAGTTTCTTGTCTAAATAAGGCAATAATCTTATATGAATGAGTTTAGGTGGTATATTTATTCAATATTGTAGAAGTATAATAATTTTGTGTATAAGCCATAATTTATCAACCGTTTCAACTGTATAAAACACATCATAGAATGTACATAGTTTTATAGGAGTAGTATGAATTATAAGTGCTTTTATATTTTCATAAACTAGTATTTCCATTTACCTCTTCTCTCTACCTGCCGCAAATTCCACTAGAATGTATTGTAAGTGCAACAAATTTTTTAAATAAGTATTAAGCTATATTTTATTAATTAATAATATTGATAGTAACACAATGAATATAAGATTACACATATCAAATGAACTGTATAGTACCTACGTACGTCTAGTATCCTTATTCCCGTCGAAGTAACAGAATCTAATTATGTTATGTATTAAATGATTTTTTGTTGGTATCGTTTCCTGTTTACTTCACGTCTAATGTAGGTACGGTGTACTATCGTTACTAATGAACAAATGAACAATTAAAATTTAACTTCATAATTTTTCCTCCTACACTTCTGTTATTTTCCTTTTACTTATTTACGTAGTTCTCTTTAAATTTTAGCTCGATTACTAACTAAATTTAGTGCCAAATATAAATGCTTCAAACCACAGATTTGAATTATCAAATTAAATTAATGAACTATTGCGTTAATAACAAAACAACATTGATATATTATGTATTAAAATTGTTTTAATTAAGTCTCGATGTATCGAAGGCATTTAATTTAAATGGTAAAATGGCAAAACTTTGTGCAAACAGTCTCAAGGAAAATTATAATTATTATTAATTTGTAATCGTTATTTTTATTTACAACGCGGTCGAAAATATGCTATTATTGAGGAAACAAATGTGTTCATTTGAATAATATTAATACGCCAAGGTTTTCGCACAAGGCTGAGGAAAACGTAGCTTTAAAATAATGCGATTTTTGTATATTTTTCATAATATTATATCTTATAACATCATCGTTATTTAATTTGTGTTCACATCAAAATTTAAAAATATATAAATATATAGAACAGGTAACTTTTAAAACCAAAATGTTTTATTCCTATTCATTGTCTATCTTCATAAAATACATCGTAAAATTAATGTGCAATAAGCGTGCACTTACTTTCAAAATAAAAAAGCAAAAATATCACAATGTTTTTTTTCACTCTGTACAAAAAAAAGTATGCGTGTAGCAGGGACATGCTCTTTAGGAACCAACTACGTAGGATAATTATTTTTTACGCTTTATACATATATTGCCTAGCCGGCTGTAAACAAAAAATAGAGCAACATGGCAACAAATACCGTTTAGTGTATTTATGTAAATAGTTCTCGTTCGGTAACTAATTATGAATGTGACTTTACCACTATCTCAGATAACATATGAGAACTTGCAGTTTGCTGTTGCATGTAAAATATATGCAGAGTAAGAATTATCGCGGACTAACACTCTTTCCTTCTTAATACATAAATCGTTGATCCGTGACCGACCCAGAAGAAAGTATTGGGGATTTTTGAAGGGTTTCTTGTAATGCTTCTGGCCTGCTGCTAACAGGATCAAATTATTTTCCCGGTTATAAGCCAATATCACTCAGTGATAGTGTGCTTTTCTAAAAGTGACATTATCTTAGCGCTTATTATTAATCAGAGATTAGCGCGTTCAAACAAACTATAGCTTTATAATATTAGTATACCTACTTAGTTTATATTTCGTCACCTTATAAAACGTCGTGTAATAATTGGTCGAAATTACAAAAAAAACCGTCCATAGATTCAGTTATCAGTCCCTACGCGGAATAAATGATTGGATTTTATTTTGGTTCCGCATCGCGTCGCTCTGATAAAGTTATTTACATTATCGTAATAGGTGATGACTCGTGAACATTCACACTTTTATCATGATAAATTATTATTTACATAAAAAAATGTTCTAATGTTTTTTTTTCACAGTAAAGAATACTTTATGAACGCTGTTTCGCGCTTGTCACTACGCAGTGTGTCTTCATCGAATTATGTTTATGATAATTGATTGGGTCCATTTTGCTTGGAAATTCCTTTCTTGGATTACATAAGCTACCTTCTACATAAGGTAATGTTCAGTACTCTTTATTTTCAAAAGTTTTTTCTACATTTTTAAATATATGCTATAAAAATAAATACATTTAAAAATATAAAAATATTCCCCTCCGATGGCGAAGCTCGGGACCCAAGCCATCGGCGGTTAGGACCCCAGAGTGAGGAACCTCCTCACAATTCGTGCCGTATCCAGTAATACTGCCTTCTGCATCTGGCTCTTGACCCAAACACCAACCGAGAGCCTCTTGAGGTGTTGGTCGAGGCTCAGTGGTATTAAACCATGCGCAGAAATGACTATCGGAACGATGATTGTTGAATCCACATCCCACATGCGAGTAACCTCATGTGCCAGATCTAAATATTTCGACATTTTGTCTTTTTCGGCTTTCACAAGGTTCTCATCATGCGGAATCGTGACATCAACAAGCATCGCCCGGCGCGTCAATCGATCTACTACCACAATATCAGGCTTATTGGCCATAATAGTCCTGTCCGTGATAACAGATCGATCCCAATAGAGCGTTGCATGACTATTTTCGAGAACTGGTTGAGGGACATATTGATAATAAGGCACCTCAGAAGCCACAAGGCAATATCGAAGAGCAAGTTGCTGGTGTAGGATCTTGGCTACAAGGTTATGCCTATGCAAATACTCGCCGTTAGCAAGATACGAACAACCGGAGATAACATGCCGGATGGATTCTCCGGGACGGTGGCATGCTCGACAAATGTCGACCGTACCGTCCTTCATGATGTATTTCCTATAGTTGTTCGTCTTGATAACTTCGTCCATAATTGCAAAGACAAAACCCTCGGTCTCCCCAAAAAGGTTACCGAAACGTAGCCAAGCCACTGAGGCGGTCGGATCTAGATCTGGCCCATGAAGGGCACGGTAGAACCGCCCATGTAGCTCTTTGCCCTTCCATATCTCCCTGCGCTCCCTAGTGCCCAATACAACAGGCCTCCGCCAATTCCCGTTCGCCAAGGAGAGCGGAGTGAATCCTTTGTCCACCATAACTACAACCCTATGCATATCCACATCACTGTGAAGGAAATAATCCCTGAGATTGCACATCTCGCGGTTATGGAGGTCCTTAGCGTTAAGTAAGCCTCGGCCCCCACATCTCCGCGGGATATACAATCTCATCACCGATGATCGTGGATGATGCATACGATGTGCAGTCATTAGGGTTCGGACCTTTCGATCCAGGGCATCTAACTCAGTCTGAGTCCATCTGAGTACGCCAAAGGTGTACATGAGTACAGGCATAACCCAACCGTTGAAAGCACGGATCTTGTTCCCACCTGATAAAAGACTATTAAGTACTTTTGTCAGGCGACTGAAAAAACGTACTTTCACCGATTGTTTTACGTCTACAACCATTATACCTAAAGCCTCGGGCATACCCAGATATTTATAAGTTTCCGTTTCGGAGAGGGACCTGAGCCGTATAGTCTCTGAGAGCGATATGTCATCAGAGACTATAGATTCCCCACGTGCCACATGGATAACCGCACACTTATCCACACCAAATTCCATATTGATTGAGTTGCTAAAATTTTCAGTTAATTTTAACAAATCAATCAATTCAGATTTTTTTGATGCAAATAACTTGAGATCATCCATGTAGAGCAAGTGAGATATAGGCTGACTCCCTCTGCGTAAACGGTATCCTAACCCTGAATGCAGCAAAAGAGTGCTGAGAGGGTTCAGGGCTAGGCAAAACCATAAAGGGCTCAAACTGTCACCCTGGAATATACCCCGCTCAATCCTAATCGGCTCATCACAATCACCGGGACCCGCACCACCTGGATACCTAAGGACAGTGGTCCACCGCCTCATACATGCCGCAAGAAAGGCACATAAATTTGTATCAATTTTATACAAATTTAGTACCCTCATGAGCCAAGTATGAGGCACCGAATCATAGGCCTTTTTATAATCGATCCAGGCAGCAGATAAGTTCCTACGATTATGACGAGCTTGTTGACAAATAGTCATGTCAATGAGAAGGAGTTCCTTTGTACCACGAGACCCTGTTTTGCACCCAGTTTGGCCGGGAAAAAGAATATTAAATGTGGTGATGTGTTCTGTAATTTTGTGTCTAATTATTGAGGTCAAAAGTTTATATAGTGTGGGAAGGCATGTAATTGGCCTATAATTTTTTGGGTCTGTGGTACTTCCAGATTTATAGAGGAGGTGTGTAACACCTGTTGTCATAAATGTTGGCAACGATCCCATACCAAGAGCTTCCTGGAATTGTGCTGCCAAACGAGCATGAGTGCTTGGAAACCATTTCAACCAGAAGTTATGCAGTCCGTCCGGGCCGGGAGATTTCCAATTATGGGCCGGACGAATTGCTTTGAGGATATCTTCTGGTCTGATTGAAATGGCCTCCATAGCCGGTATTTCCTCACATGCCCGTTCAACAACACTAAACCAGGTGCCTTCAGTATGAGCGACTGGCGACGACCAGATACTGGACCAATATGCGTGCATACTGCGCACATCTGGCAGCCGCCCATCTCCCACACCTAGTTGAGTACGTTCCCAACACCTATAAACCCTCTTTTGGTCACTTTGAAAAGCGCGATTCTGCTGAAATCTATCCCACCGAGTCCTATAGCGACGAATACGGCTCGCCCACGCATAAACTTTAAGGTAATTATTATTATTATTATTTATAATACATATTTAAGTCGGTGGTTTGGTCATTGAAATGATGGCTAAAAGAAAGGAAAGTAAGTAATTAAAGGACAAAGTAAGTAATTAAATCTATGTCACGAAATTGAATGGTATCTAATGTTGACTGAACACGACCTACACGTAGATCCTTAATTATTTAACCCGTGAGAACGAATCGAGCAAAATTAATTAAACTTAAATTAAACATCATAGCTAATCGTAGCTTTCTTGCAGTCATTTTTGTTTAGTTAAACTAACTGACCTTATGAATGATGAGATGGTCAAAAATATGTTTAATCAGATGGCAAATTTTAGGAATTTTCTACTTCGCTGTCATAGCCCATTAAGTACTGCGTTTTTTCAATAATTATGAAAGTTGATAATCTAGAGAATTCTTGAGACCTATGGTGTAGGGGTTGTAAAGGTGGGCGCATATCTTTTACCTGCAATAACAATGGGCCGAAAGGAGGAGACCGAATTATTGCTATCTCTCTCATGCAGGTCGATATTTTTTTTAAAACATAAGCTCACGCCTGTATCCCCGAAAGGGTCGGCAGAGGTGCACTAGAACTTTCACATTTCGCCGAGCTTAGTTCCGTCCCAGATGTGATTGGGGGCGAGCCTATGGCCATATCGGGCACAAATTCCAGACTCCGGGCTGATACTGCAAATCCAATATCACTTTGCCCGACCCGGGTTCGAATCAGAGACTTTAGAACGATAGTCGTACCGCGCACGCAATACCACTACGCCACCGAGGCAGTCTTTTAAAAAAATAAAGGAAAATCGTAACTCATAAACAATTAAAAATCGCGGACAATACATGGATGAGATTCGGATACCCCAAGGTTACCCTATGTATGGACCTCAGCTTGACATCATTGTTTGTAACTTATTCCGTTATACATATAAATAAATAAGTAAAATCTCATTCAATACATAATGTGGGAGATAAGTACATAGAGTACTAAGATTAACAACTGGTTTCTTATTTCCTATAAACTATCTCAATCAGAGTGTCTAGATCAAACGCAAAAAACTAGCCAATTAGAACAAAGTTTAATTTCAACGATGTCAAATAACTTCATTATGAGTTTCATTTTAGAGGTCCATCTCTACACTCGAATTTAAAATCTCTACACTCACAGTTCTCTACACTCGGGGATTAGAAAAAAAAAGCTATTAGAAGCCAACCCGCGTGAAAAGCTAGTCTCGCAATAAAATTTTCTCGTAAACACACCTGCCATACGCACAGTTTATCGCTAGTAGGTATAGTACTACTGTTTACTACGGCGTGGCGCGGCGCGGCGCGGAGCGGAGCGGCGCGGAGCGGAGCGGCGCCAGATAAGATAATCATTGTGAAAGTGAGCCGATTCACTACGCCGGCACTGTGATAACGATTTCTCGATCGCGATAATCATTTTATTTTTATTTTCAGCATGTATGCGGAAAAGATTAGTTAGGTGTGGTCGTGTTTGTGAATTCGATATCCAATACAGATTTTTGCATTTCGAAGGATTACTTTAAGCCCATAGAATTGTATCATCTAAAGTAAAACCAGAATGGCGTTTTCATCCCATTTCTATAACAAATCTAAGCCCATACAGGGGACAGCTTCCAATCCCGTAAGACTCACGGGATTATGGAATCTAAAATTCAGAGATTACTAAGGAACTAGGAATCAAACCTTTGAACTCAGTACAGCTAAATTAAGCTGTGTATAACTGGGTCCACTGCTACAACACCTATGAGGCGATAATAAATTAACCTGTTAATATGCTGTCATTACATAAAGCTATTACTCGCTTTCGTCGACCTGTAAATAAACTTTAAAAAATCTTAATAATTAATAAAAGCCTTAATATTTTACACCAAATTAAACTATATTAATAGCTTAAACATAATTACCGATACGTATTGGTTAGACTGAGCATTCGTACATCACACCACTTTCCCAAATTTCATACGGTAACCCGTTAGATTAGACTTCATAAAACCAGCGCCTCCGCACGACGGCGGCGCCGCGCCTTCCTAAAGAGACGCTGATAAAAAAATCAATAAAAAATATACTATTTTGACGGTTTCAAATTCAAAGATGGCTGTATTACAACAGTGTGTGATCGCTGGTATAACCCGACAGTGTGTGTAGTTTTCCTTATCCCATATTTACTCCCATAGACTTGTACATCTAAAATTGGTCGCCTAATAGTATAGAAAAACTGCGTGGTGAGATCACCAGGCGACCTTGGATACGCGCCATAAGACGCGCTCGAATTGAATTGGTCACTCTCGATTAAAAGTTTATTTTAACTTCACTTTTGTTTGGACCTTAGATCCTTAATTTCTAATTCACTCACGTTTGCGTCTACAAACCAGTAGGCAATACATAAACTGACGTTTTACAACATTTTATACCTGCATCCCCAGAGACGGTGACCTGAAGGTTTTGTATTGGCATGTCAAATTTTATGCATTTTAAATACAAAATTTTATCGTTTATTTCGTCCCAATTCAACATTCTTAGATTTTACAGATTATATCCGCGGCCTCTAGACAAATTAAATGTAATTTAAAATATTATTAAATAACGAATACAAATGATTCAATTAACTTGTGTAATAAAATATTGTAGATACGTAAGCATATTAATATTTATAATATATTAAAAATTTAGTTATTTAAAGATCAAACAACATTTTATTACCCAAAGCATTTCTATTCTAATCAAGATATAATCAAGTATAACGAGGAAATGGATCGGTCGAGTTCAAATTCTTATAAGGTCATCTGATGTTACATTAATATTGTAATTCTGATACCTCTAAATATTATGTATAGTATATTGGACATAATAATATCATGGTAAGTGTAGTCCACCACCCTTAAATTTTTTCAACGCGAGGGGAATCCTAAGTAGGTACTTACGTGGCAAATTTTCCGACAAACTCACTCACTGAACGAAACGCAACCTAAGAGGGGATTTTGACGGGAAGTCTGACAGGGTGTGCATCGCTCGTTAAAATTATTTCATATTATTCTCTAGAGCGGTGTTTGTTGACTTTAAGTGGTGTGGTTTAATGCATCAATCTTCAGTGAAGATGGACAATAAATGTGGAAACTTTTTAACCTATGATCTTTGATGAGTTTTGTTTGGTGCGTTGGCTGGCTTTGTTCGGTCGATTCACCGAGTGAAGGTCATCTGAGGGGCATCGCACTGGAAGGAATTACCGCCATAATCCCAGCAGGACCTTGATATCACCCACATCTGGGTCTCATGGTCGTTGTGAAAACATAATTGCTCTATTTACCTTGACATTGGCTAAATCTCGCATATGCGTGGAAGCCATTATTTTTAAAACAAGAAGAAGAACGCAACCTAAGATATTTTAGCGCAACAACAAATTCGTTACTTCGTTTCTGATGAATAGACGTAGTAGTTTCAGATAATGATGATTAAAGTAAAACTTTTACCCATTTTCATGTTATAGGTCTTCTCTAGACTGCCTCGGTGGCGTGGTGGTATTTCGGTACGACTACGGTTCCGAGGTCTCGGGTTCGATCCCCGGGTCGGGCAAAGTGATATTGGATTTTTCCATATCAGCCCGGAGTCTGGAATTTGTGCCCGATATGGCGATAGGCTCGCCCCCTATCACATCTGGGACGGAACTAAGCTCGGCGAAATGTGGGTGTTCTAGTTTGCTAGTGCGCCTCTGCCTACCCTTTCGGGGATACAGGCGTGAGCTTATGTATGTTTATGTTCTATTCGAACATGTCACACAAACAGCGACTAATCTAATATCAAAGCTGCTAATATCGTTAAAAGTGTTTAGAAAATTCGAAAATTTAAATAACCAGCCTCAAATATAAACCAAGTTCACGGGCCAATACAATACGATCGAACAGTGACTCAAACGAAATTCACGATAGCATATTGTTTCCTGCTTGCAAACGAGCAAAACATAAGCACGCAAAAAACTGTAATTATGAGCGCATTCGACACTTATGTACGTACGGACACTTTTATTTTCATTGTGGAGTTGAATGTTAAGACATTTCTAGAAGCTATTTTAGTACAAATGAATGTTGTGTTTTTTAATTAATTTATTTTGACTTATTACTGCTTTACAGCATAAGAGTGTATATTAATAGAAGGTTGTGATGAAACGATTATTTTGATTTTGAGTCAAAAGTCGCAATGACCTCCAATTATTGACAATCTCTGCCTAATATGGGATTTCAGTGAACAATGAATATAACTTTTTTTATCAGTATCTATGAATTGATTCGGAAGACATAAAGTCATAAGAAATGTCGTATATTTATCGGTTAAGATAATGAGATTTTGGATGCTGTCGGGTTGAATTGAAAAGTAATTACTTTCCTTCTTCCTAATTATATCTTTGTTTAGCCAGGCTAACATACTGTGGACGAAAGTGGCAGCAAAGCTTCTATCTGTAAAACTAATATATTTATACTCCGAAATACGTGTAGTATTATAATAATACGAATAAATATTTCCCTCCTCAACGAGCCTATACTAACAGCTTTAGGTACGTAATAGACACAAGCATTTTCTATAAAAACAAACGGATAAGTTCACTAGTCACTACACATTTACAATTTATCATCACGCCCACAGATATAAATCGAATTAGATGAACAAAAACTGTACCTAATTTTGTACTTGCTCTGAAAATAGGGGAATGCTGCACTGTGTTGCCGTTTTGTAATTCAAATAAAAATAAATATTTTGATTTGAATTAAGAAATATCCTAACTGCTCGCTAGAGAACTGCTTAGATACAAGGCGTAATATATTACGTGTCTAACGGACGTCTTATTATAATAACGTAGAGGGAGGATGTAAGGGCAACGATGTAGGTACATTATACATAGGTATACAACTAAAAAAGCACCAAGTACATGAACACATCAAAATGTAATTTTATACGTTTTTTATAACAATAAATTAATACACCCAACATCACATACCTAGTCCTGACCCCACACTAGGTATAACCTGTATCGTAGGTGAAAGAAACTATGAGAGACTTTCGATCTCACAACACCCAGACTTGAAACAAATATCTGTGGGTCACACAAACATTTGTCTCAATGCGGGAATAGAACCCGCGGTCTCTCGCTTCACAGCCGGCTACTCGCTCGCTGCGCCACGGAGGCATTTTTTATCTACGTATTCACAATTTAACAAACGCATCTGCAGCCTGCCTGTGCAGGCTGCAGAGTGTCTGTACACGGCCTGTCGTTGGAGAGTATTTTGTCTATGCCGAAACATTTTTGTAGATATTATGAATAGTCCATAAATCAAACTATGTATCTACCTCTATATGGCGTACTCTAAACGTGCTTATAATTTTGATCAAGATATTGATAGTTATAGATAAGTTAGTTAGTGCTCTGAGACCCGTGGTACCGGACCATACTTAGACATTAATTGCAGAATTGAGTGGTAGAGCCACGCTGTAGACAGGCGCTGTAGTTCTACGGACAGCATGAATGGGCCGGCTTGACCAGTGTGATAACACTGTCACACAGAAAACCAACGTAAATTGGCAGCTCGCTGCCGTGTTTTGTTCAGTAAGTGAGGTTTTCGGTGGTTCAATTATCTTCCCCCTTTTCCCACTTCTTATTTTCCTTCTTTTAGGTTGGCATCGCAGCCATGATTTCTTATCTTAGGTGTTTATGGGCAGTGGGGATCATTTTACACCAGTTGAATCATATATTCGTTTGCCAGTCTCTGCTATAAAAATTCTTATTTTAAGACAAGTTTCTTTTTGTATGGAACATCTGATTTTAGAGGTAAGTTTAGATATATATGTGAGTTTCATTCTTTAATAATGGCCTTAGCTGAGCCATCTACATATATGTATTTCTATGGTTGTCGGTCAGGCTGCTGGCTGTGTCACGTTGCGTTGGGGTTAACGTTGTTAACAACGTGCTGCAGACTGCTCCGTGTGATAATAACTTCCTCTCTACAGTGTACACACTCTAACACTTTTTATTATGTATATTAATTATCACATCCCACTCACTAATCATTGCTTTTCCTGGTATATATAATTCGCGATAACAGTAATTCCCAATTTTTTATTCACTGGTGGACTGTATTTATTACTAATATATTTTTTATATTACGATAAGTGATTTCTACCACCCATAGTTATCCAAGATGCTAAAAGATTCATGGGTGCGTTGTCAATTTGAGGGAATGGGAATAAGGTATGGGAAGGGGTCAAGAATTTTGGACTACGCTACTCACATTAGTTTTCTGTAAAACAATGAGACCAATAGCTTATAACATAATAATACTAAGATGGTAAGTAACTGACGGTAAGCGCCGTACAAGCTAGTAAGTTTGTACGGCGGTACGCTTACGGCTTGTACGCTTACCATCTGCAGCCCGAGCTGGCAAATTTCTGACAATCTTAAATGTATTCGAGCTCACTGCGCACTGATGATATTTGGTAAATATTTCATATTCTCATAGACGCACATCGAACTCCAATACATATACGATTGTCAGAAATATTCCTGATCGTGCCGCTGATGTTGTTACTTTACTGTGCTTTGATAAAAAAAGTACAATTAACTCTTAATTCTAATCACCAAAATCTTGTATCGAGTCTTGTTGTGACACCGAAAGCATCTCTCAGATGTCGATACTCATAAAGATAATTACTATTGGTTGTTATTACAATTTTGAAATAGATACAATATAACCCATAATTTGCGTTGATTGTCATATAGGTACAGTTAGTTATTATTTCTCATATTTACCTACAAATAGTGAAATGAGAGACTTTGCCCTCGTTACATTAATATTTGCTGTGTGTTTTCCTGTAACTGCCTCCGTGGCGTGGTGGTATTTCGGTACGACTACGGTTCTGAGGTCTCGGGTTCGATCCCCGGGTCGGGCAAAGTGACATTGGATTTTTCCATATCAGCCCGGAGTCTGGAATTTGTGCCCGATATGGCGATAGGCTCGCCCCCTATCACATCTGGGACGAAACTAAGCTCGGCGAAATGTGGGTGTTCTAGTTCGCTAGTGCACCTCTGCCTACCCCCTCGGGGATACAGGCGTGAGCTTATGTATGTATGATGATGTTTTCCTGTAATTGTTATTACCTCGAACAATATAGTTTTCGAACCCAATTTACCATTATCATTAAAATTAAACGTAAACACACTAATTGGAAAAACGGAAGCTAACTGCGGCATGTATTTCGAAGTACTGTTTATTGAAAATATTTTATTACTAATACGAGTATAACTAGATAATGTTGTGGTTTAGCATTATTAATTTTTCACGGGTTCTGTGGACGTCAATTATTTTTCAAAAGTAGCTTTAAGTCATCATAATGATGACATGATCGGTCTGTACAACATACGTACAAAGTATATTTATGGTGCATACAATGGGCATGACTTCATTCTGCCACTCCCAGTTTAAATCTCTCTGTCAACCACGATTGGTTTTCCTCACCTACTTTTTATTGTAAACAAGTGACTTTTTATTGTATGTATAATGATACAATAAACAAAAATGGAATATGTATACATTGCAAATATATATGCATAATCTCTCTGTTTGGATTAAGTTTTCTGATCCTGATTCCAAATCAAATCGATCCAGTGTGCTCCCAGCACGAGTTAGTTTTAACAGGCATCACTTTTAGAAAACGAGGATAGTTTTATTTTTTGCCATACATTTATTTTGGTTAGCACAAAAACAAAGAAAATTATCATTGCCAACTGTTAGAAATTGTATTAATGGCATCGGTATGAAATGTTAGAGCCATTGATAAGAAGATACGATAAACGAAATAAAATCTATCCGTTTTTTTATTTTACAATGGGTTTTGCTCTAAAAGCTCCTTATGTACCTCTCTGCTATACTCGTATTATATCCGTACAGGTGTATGCAGTATGCAATATGCACAGATGAACTCTCCACTCCTCTCATAATGTCTCTTGAGACTGCGTGATTAGAGTCCCTTTCTAAAATATTTTGAGAATCATAACGCACCATGTAATACATTGTTTCTTTACTACTATATAAAGAGGAACAAATTGTTTTTTTGTGTTTTTGTTTGTAACAAATAAGCTTAAAAAATACTGAACCGATTTCGAAAATTCTTTCACCTATGGAAATCTACGTTATCAAGTAATATCATAAGCTATGTAATTTATGTATTTTTGAAAATTACCTAAAATTAACATAACATAACATAAGCTCACGCCTGTATCCTCGAAGGGGCAGGCAGAGGCACACGAACGAACTAGCACACCCACATTTCGCCGAGCTTAGTTCCGTCCCAGATGTAGATAGGGGGCGAGCCTATCGCCATATCGGGCACAAATTCCAGACTCCGGGCTGATATGGAAAAATCCAATATCACTTTGCCCGACTCGGGGATCGAACCCGAGACCTCAGAACCGTAGTCGTACCGAAATACCACCACGCCACCGAGGCAATACCTAAAATTATAATGATATTTGACACCTAAGTCGGAAAAAATTTTGCCTCTTGAGAACTTCCTCGACCATCCTCGATGGTTTTCACGGATAAACCGCTGAACCAATTTTGATGAAATTTGGTATGAGGGTACCTTTAACCCCAAGGACGGATATAGGGTACTTTATTTTTTTATAATCAATCCCCAAAGGGATAAAATATAGGATGAAAGTTTGAATGGGAATTTTTACCGCCTAATGGATGTTGATGAAATACGGTATGGGGATACTTTTGACCTTAAAGACGAAATATTCGTCTCAAAGAGATCTAAAAGTTTGCGAGAGCGTAAATTTATCTTCTAAGAATAATTCAGAGTAACCATGTTTATCTTTAAAATTTTAATAAAAAGTAATCCATTACTTGCAAGGCTATTATAACCGATGTAATGTTAATTTATATCTAAATACTTGTTTATTACAATAAGTATTTAATTTAGAACATATTTGCCATTTACTCTCTGCCATTTACAAAAAGGAGTCATTGCAAAAGTTAAAATTCGCACAAGAAAATTTAACGGATGGCGCGTCAAGATTATTGAGCCTTAATTGCGCATGTCATGTACAATGCCGCCGCTGCGTTGACAGTCACTTTTTTTAATGGCAATTGTAATCATTATGCCAAAGTCAAGCTAGGAACAGTCCACTTGAATCAATTTCAAATTTTTAGTAGGTTAACTATTGCTTGTAGCATATAATTAATAAATAGAATTGGTGTTTATTAAAAATATTTTTATACACGTCCCAATACAACATTTTTATCCTAATTTCACTCCACTTTTGGGTTACATGACATTGACCGACATGACGAAATTATAACGGTACCCTTAAAAATTTTAACATTTGGCTGTGTACCGCTAAAAACGTTGCGTTCGCCAAGCTTTGGTACGATTCGCTAACGTTCGATCGGTGAGGACACAAAAGCGAAGATTCGCGAACATGCGGGAACGTTCGGGCCGCATCACCGATGACCCTTCGCGAACGTGCCTTCACCTTCGTTCGGCTGGTGTGATGACGACCGACGGGTTGATGGACTGGCGGGACTGACTGGACTCACGTAACTGACGGGATTGACTGACCGAGTGACCGAAGTCAAGGCAAGTTTCTTTCTGTGGAAGTTAATTTTCAGTTTCACTTCGATACAATTCGGTTCGATTCTATGTGCCTACGCCCCGCTCATTCTAACCCTCTCTCACTCTCTCTCTCTCTCTCTTATGAAATGCAGACGAAGTTACACGGGTCAGCTAGATCCTGTATAAACACAAAGTACCTATTACAAGGAAAATGAACGTTTTATTTTATTACATAGAAACAACGTGTAAAATGATTATGGTAAAGCACTTAATTGAACGGTCACGTGGCAAGCGGAGCGGGGAACATACATTAGTAGTGGTTTAATTAAATACTAAACATTGTAGAGTACAAACTGTGGTGTAAGCAAATGAGGAAATTTATTTATTCATCTTACGAAATTGCGTTGGAATTTGTTATAATTACTGTGGAATATGTATCATCCAGGAAAGTTCAACACAAAAGTGTCCCGTGATTGCGACTGAAATTTACCTACTTGTAACTCCAATATGTAAAATATAATAAAGGAAAACCTGAACAATATTGTTGATCACTTTTTTTTATAATAGAGACTTGTAACCGCGTAGGGTCACAATGTATGTATATGTTTCAATGGTACAGAATTCCACCGCTCATAGATACTGGGAATGCCAAAATAATAAATTGAATGTGCATGAGGTTGACACCTTAAAGGAGGGATACAGAGACAGGGAAGTAGGACGAGGATTTGGATCAAATAAATAAATAAATAAATAAATAAATAAATAAATACACCCAACAGTCACACACTTAGTCCTGACCCCACACTAGGTATAACCTGTATCGTGGGTGTCAGAGACTATCAGAGACTTTCGGTCTCACAACACCCAGACTTGAAACAAATATCTGTGGGTCACACAAACATTTGTCTCAATGCGGGAATCGAACCCGCGGCCTCTCGCTTCACAGCCGGCTACTCGCCCGCTGCGCCACGGAGGCTGTAAATAATTTATTGAATCTATAAAATGTCACACATTATTTAGATTCCGTCTAAAATTTTACTCTACCGCCAGTTCGGAAGGCTGGTTCGTCAGAGAAGAACGGGCAAGAAACTCTGACGTAGCTCTTTTTGAGATTTGGATTTGGATCTCTGGAAATCTCCCTCACTGAACGAAACGTCGGTTTCTTGTGAGACAGTACCGAAGCGGTCGAGTCGGCCCATTCATGCTGTAGGCATCACTGTCTCCTACAGCGTGGCCTAGTTCTACTTCTAGCTTTAGTTTTCCACCGACTTCCACAAAAGGAGGAGGTCCTAAATTTGTCTGTATTTTTTTATGTATGATACTCGATATCCCCGCCAAATGTGGATCGATTCTCAAAATTCTTCTGTCCATTTTATATATTCTGTGTGACTCTGATTTCAATGAAAAGTGATTCAATAATAAATGC
This sequence comes from Clanis bilineata, assembly GCA_036417725.1. Classification (NCBI taxonomy): domain Eukaryota; kingdom Metazoa; phylum Arthropoda; class Insecta; order Lepidoptera; family Sphingidae; genus Clanis; species Clanis bilineata. The sequence goes on from CM071141.1 coordinate 171,593, forward strand.
ATAATTTCTTATAATAATAATTATTCAATGCCACAGCACGGATATGTTTCGATTTTATTTTTTTTATCTGCAAATATCGACCCGTTATTATAAATTAGCAACAGAAAATGACGAAATATCACATGTATCATGTTTTATGCCAAATATTAGAGAGGTGTGTAAGGAAGTCGTTCATTAACTTTAAAAAAAAATGAGCCAATAAATTTAGATAAGCATATATTATGTCATTTGAAAGGATTTAGTATGAAAAATGTTGACATTTGCAACTAGTATTGCCAACACGTGTGTCGAATGCCTGCATGTCTATCAATTATATATTTACTACATTCACTTAATGAGCAAGACATCCAGATGAGCATTAGCAATAAATACGGGTATAATGCCAGGAACAGGCATCATGGACCACTGTGAAAAAGAAATAAGGATTGATAAAGGAAGAAGGAATCTGGGCAGAAGCCCACTGTGAATCTCACTCATCGACTACTAAGCCTCCATTTCACGACGGTTTTTCTTGAGACAATACCACACGGTCTATGCATATCGTAAGCAAACTTGACAACTGTCTCTACTGGCTCTACTATCTACTCTACGTTTGGAACATAACATTATGCACATCCTTATTCTAATATCTAGGCGTAACGTTCGGAAACGACTGATTAACGGTTTCAATAAACAATCTCAGTTCGAATGTGCAGATAGATTACAAAAATTAGCCAATAAGAACACAGTTTGAACATGACTCCGTCAAATAACTTGATTTGATTGGTTCATAATCGCAATATATCTGCACTCTAAACTGAGATCGTTTTATTTAAACCGGCCCTAAGTAATTAAGACTTAAGGAAAAAATTCATACACACTTATAAAATGTGTATAAAATTTTAATCAAATGTCTTGAGTGCGCAGTGCGCTCGACTCGAATTCGACAGACTACTATACGTGCTTGGGTCTTTAGATCAATGTTGTCATATTGCAATTCCAATAAAATAAAACAAAAATTAAATACACCCAACAAAAACACACAGTCCTGACACTAAGATCGAGTCTTGTGTCGTAGGTATCAGGAACTACGAGGGACTTACGGCCTCATAACATCCAGACCCGAAACAAGTGTCTATGGGCCACACCGACATTTGTCTCGGTGCCGGAATCGAACCCGCGACCTCACGTTTCACAGCCGGCTACTCGCCCGCTGCGCCACGGAGGCTGTCGACTTGTCACCAATGCAAAAAATACTAGAGTTAATCCAACCAGACTGAGGGACATGAAACATGTATATACATAATCATGTATGAAAAAAGTAATACGTATAATATTATACGTAAACTATCGTCAAATACAGTAATCGAGCGTATGTAGACTTTATGTAATTGCGAATAAAATAGTTACCAGGGTTCAGTATATGTACTACGAGTATCCCTCGAGACAGGCGAGTGAGAACAATCGTGGAACCCACCGAATCCACCAGTCATTATTATAGGCTTATAAAAGACAGCTACATCGGTAGCGCCAAGAGCACACCATGAAGAGGAGAGTAATGGACATTGCGAAGCTCACAGGTTATTTGGGCCTCCGTAAATACAATACATGGCACGAACCGCTATAGCCAACTGCTACTTCACTTTTTTCTCTCGCGTCGTATCCAATGTGCTTAGCAGTGGAACAATTTATTTCAGGGCTGATATTATTATGGCCTAATTCAGTGATTATCTACACGTATGCAATAGTTAACCATTCGTTGGAATCTTTTTTTTATATATGTTCCCCGATTATTAGAAGACGCCTGGACCGATTCGAGAAATTCTTTTTACGAAGTTATACCAAGTCAGGATCTGGTGATGGGATCCTAGAAAAAACGACCGGGCAACCCTCAAATTATATATGGATTCATAACGTATTTTATAAATATCCTAAAACTATTCAAGGATTTGTGCCTGATGTTCATCATCTCATGGTGCTGAGCTGGTGATGGAAAATATAACTCCTTAACTATTAGGAGTTGATGGATAATTCTTTCAATATTATAGATACGTATAGAACGCTACTTATGTTCCTTTGAGCTATTCATGTGAGCTGATGATGGAAGGTAAAATTCCTTGATTATTAGGAGTTCAGAAGTAATTATTAAAGTACCGTAGACATCTATTTCGGTGATTGCGTCGGGAGTCTTAATTTTATACTACTGAACACTAAAAATAGATAAATAACACTAAACTTTAACAAAAATTCACACTCAAGGTACCGACTCAAAAGAGAGTAATAAATTGTTGTTAATTTTTACTTTTAAGTATTCAGTTTTGAAGTCGGTTTTCAGTTTTTTTATTTTATTTTTATTCATTAAAAAGTAATGAAACCTTGTCCTGATCATATCCTTTGAACAAATGGATAGTGAGCTATTACGGGAGGGACCGCGGTCATGATGATTAACTTGATATTGATTTATTATTTAATATTTTTGATAGGGACCCCTAAAAACACAACGCTTATCACACGGCCGACTACAGTTTCCGCTTGCGTAACAACCAAATCTGGTTTCTGAATGATAGCGCATTCGATTCCCCGACGGGGTTATCAGTTTTGTAACATCAAGGCTGTGACATAGTTTTCTTTGGGCTATATTATCGTAAGTGTTTTAACTATAGATTCGAGAATTTAAAGGCGTGTTGTATGATATGATATGATTGTACGCTTTACAAAAGATATTACGAAGTGTTCATTATGTAACAAGATGGTACATTTTGTGTATCCCATTTCTAAAACCTCCATAGTAGTCTATGCAAGCAAGCCATATTCCGGAATCGGTCAGTGCTACTTAAACAATTTATCAAATGAACATAATATGAGCTCACGCCTGTATCCCCGAAGGGGTAGGCAGAGGCGCACTAGCCAACTAGTATACCCAAATTTCGCCCAGCTTAGTTCCGTCCCAGATGTGATAGGGCCCGAGCCTATCACCATATCGGGCACAAATTCCAGACACCGGGCTGATATGAAAAAATCCAATATCACTTTGCCCGACCCGGAGATCGAACCCGAGACCTCAAGACAGTAATCGTACCGAAATACAACTACGCCACCGAGGCAGTCACAGTTATCAAAAAAAGTTAATGTAGAATGCAGATAAAGTAAAATGAAATGTGTGTCCTGTGTAAAAGTGATGTGTGATATGTCCCATTCCTCGTCACGAGATATTTAACAACATCGTGATCTCCAAAACTCAGTTATGTTTGAGTGGTTGGTGGCGTACCTAGTGGTATTGCGTGCTCGGTACGACTATCGTCCTGAGGTCTCGGGTTCGATCCCCGGGTCGGGCAAAGTGATACTAGATTTTTCAATATCAGCCCGGAGTCTGGAATTTGTCCGATATGGTGATAGGTTCACACCCTATCATATCTGGGACAGAACTAAGCTCGACGAAATGTGGGTCTTCTGGTACTCTGGTGTGTCTCTGCCTACCCCTTCGTAGTTACAGGCGTGAGATTATGTTTATATGTTTGTGTTTTATGTTGGTAGATAAAATCTTAAGAACATATTTTCACAGAAGGATATTGAATGTTGAAAGCAAGTCAGTAATTCTTTTACATTCTTCTCAGTGGTTACATTCCACCGTGCCCTTTGGAAGATTGTTCTCAATCTGCGAGCGCGCAATAGGAAAGCGGTGGTGTAGGTAGGTCTCGTGTCTCGGGTAGTCCCTTACGAAACGGATACACTAATCTATTAAAGGTCGCTAAGAGCAACTGCACATGGTACAGACAGAACGTGAAATATTGACGAAGACATCATAATTACATAATCGAGTAGTTACATACACTCATAAATCATATTCTAGAGGAGGATAGGATGCTTACAGGATTATATTTCCATATCATGATGTAATATAGCTATCATATTTTTAGTGGGAGGACTAAGGGATACTTGCAGTACCGCGATAAATCTCTATTTATCTCAAATCTTGATTTAAAGATAGGAGTGAGCTGTAGGATAAATCGAGATAAGGTTTTTTTTAGTACACTTAACAGCGACACACATAGTCCTGACCCCACACTAAGATCAAGTCTTATGTCGTGGGTATCAGGAACTACGAAAGACTTTCGGTCTCACAACACCCAGACCTGAAACAAATACATATCTGTGAGCCGCACAGACATTTGTCTCGATGCGGGAATCGAACCCGCGACCTCACGTTTCATAGCCGGCTACTCGCCCGCGGCGCCAAGGAGGCTGTCAAAGGTGTAACTATAGATTAGTAATAGCGCTAGAAGTCGGCTTCAATCTTTATGTAATACGTGATTTACAAGTCTTCAGTCTACGGTTACGTCTGTACATCGCAATGTACAAAAACAACAAGAAGAAAATATGAAACAGATGCGCAGATTGATAGTATTATTCAGTGGTATTACAAAAAAAATGTATTAATTCAATTGTTTAAAAATAAAATTTGGCGATCGCGGTATCTCAGGAGTCAGGACTTTGACATCGAGTCTTGACCTATAGCAATAATGATACCGCTACGAGAGACGCACCCGGAACCCACGAAATATTGACGAAGGAGACACTGACACCAGCCAGCCTTGGCACAAATACTCAGTGAACCCTACACATTATCCACTCGCGAGTCGCGCAATTAGGTCAACATTAGAAAGAGAGAGTAAATCTCGAGATAAATGTGGGAGGTTATCATGTTAATGTGCTAATAAAATTGATGCTCCAATTGCGATGCACTCGGACTCCGCCCAATATCATTTTTTCTAGTTACTCAGTTTTTGCAATCATCGGTTGCGTAGAGTGTATGTGTGGTAGAGCTCTCTAATGGATGCTATCTCCTAACTGTAAAAGAAAATGTTGCTACATACTATTACACGTATTAATAACAATAATAACTAAATCGCTTCCAAGATTCGAATCTCAGGTTAAGAAACGCGATTTTCCTAACACGATTTTATCCGGGACTGGTGGTTAATAAGCGTAGGAAAAGATCGATTGCCAAAACTAGTTAAGCCGAATTCTTCCTGCATTATACTTGAAAATGTATCAGTAACGTTCATGTAGAAGGCACCCACCAACGAGCTGCATGTCTGCCAATAAAAATATTTGTGATATGCTTCTATGGAACTATATTATTATAGCCTCGACATTAGATATCCATCACATTAGGCGAGTGTTAGCATCCTTTGATCAGCTCTTCCACTTTAGTAACAGTAAGTAAGTAAATTTTATGAAAGTAATATGATTACATTTTAGTAAGTGTGCATTTTAATTGAGATCGTGTGTATTAGTGTGACGGTGTGACGGTGTGAGAGTGTGGGTGCCACGTGCGAGCCACCCGTCTGATATTCAATACACTTGGCCGACGTTTCTAGTGTTACGTAAGGTAATGCCGACTTTCAATGTCGCGACTCACGACTCACGACTCACCACGGCCTGCTGACTGCTGACTGCTGACTGCTGTGCTGTCCGATCATCCGCGGCGCATGCGCTTTAACGCACTCTACACTTGCTTTTAATACAACTTGCAAATATTGTAAAGAAATGTCAAAATCATTCGCGTACGGGCTTCTTCGTGTCTCATGAAATTATAGCAAAGATTTTGCATTTAAAAAATATTTATATATTAAATATAAACTTATTCAATCGTACTGTGTAATGGATATTAACATTCATAATATACATATGTATGTATAGTGAAAAACCACATTTAAATACTGTTTACACTGTCTCACAGTACCGTATACCTGCTCACATGCTGGCTTATTTGCTTTGGTGCAATAAATGTTGTTGTTCCTTTTCTCAACATATTTACAAAAAAAGACCGAATATTTTTCACATTTATAATATTAAAGAGTTTTTGTGTATGGTTAAACTGGTGCTTGTGGGAGAAAACAAATGCGGTACATTGTTAAGAAACACGTGGAAAATTGAATTTGTGTCCGATATGGCGATAGGCTCGCCCTCTATCACAAGGTCCTAGTTCGTCTCTACTTACATCTTCGGCGACACAGGAGTGCTTCTACCTACATATACCGGGTGTTTCAAAAAGTTGGTACCAATAACAATTCTACATACAGGGAGAACAATTTAAAGCGCAATGGTAAAGTTAAAGAATAAAAATTGAACTTAATTTTTTTAATCAATTATTAAGCATGGGGATTTTAAAATTGGATTGCGTCCTGTAAATTGTCGTAATTAGCATAATAACGATGACGAGACTTAAGACCCTAGCCACCGGTGGTGAGGAGCTCAGAGTGAGGAACCACCTCACAATGCGTGCTGTGTCCAATAATACTGCCTTCAGTATCTGGCTCTGGACCCAACGCCCGATTGAGAGTCTCTTAAGGTGTTGGTCGAGGCTCTTTGCTGTCAATTCATTAGCGGTAACGACTATCGAGACAATGATAGTTGATTCCACATCCCACATGTCGGAAATCTCGTGTGACAGATCTAAATATTTGGACATCTTGTCTTTTTCGGCCTTAACGAGATTTTCATCATGCGGAATGGTGACATCAACAAGCATTGCTCGACGCGCTAATTGATCTACTACCTCTAGTGTAGTTACTATTGTTAGGGAGTTAACCGTGCCGACTTGGGCATCATATTATGTTATCTAAACTCTAAATTGGCAAAGAACATGTTGAAAGCCAGTAAGTTGTGATAGGCATAGACCGTACTTCATAGTGTACAAACTCAAGTGATTTCGCCATGTACTCGTATATCGTCAAGGATCTAGAGGTATATGGCAGAAGTGTATGATGCTAATCGAGTTTCACTGTCCAGTGTTCCCATCCCAGCGACGATCAAGAAGATTGTCGTGTGTCGGTGCTTGCTTAGTATTATATTACACTACTTGCGACATTGGTCCGGTTACCGTTTATGTACCTACTTAATTTCTCGGTTGTAATCCTAGGACTTTTTTATTTAGAAATGTAATTTGTTTGGATAAAAAATCACACACATGCTACTCGAGTTTGGAATATGTCCTATCCCATTCTTTGCCCATCTGTACTTTTAAGCACGTTGCAGAAAGGGTTCGGATTAGTTTTCATGATCGGCGGCTCGCTTAACTGACGTCAACACCTTCTGGAGGAATATGTGCTAACCCATAATCATTACGTACATAGTTCACTAAGCTTATACGCTTCGGAACATTGTTGCACGTCTACGTCAACGTGCTATGTCTTCGCCTATACTGTACATATTTTTAATTTTTAATCAATACATAGGGTTTATAAAATCGGGGTTATAATCCACGTGTCGGGCAAAGGGATATAGGGATTTTCGGCTCAGTATGAACCTAAAGTCTAGAATTCTGGATATGGGGATAGGCTTGATCCCTTATCACATCATGGAACGGAAACAAAATTGGCGAAAAGTGGGTGCAATAGTTTCGCCTCTGTCTACCTCTTTAAGGATAATAGACGTGCAAGTGTTTGAGATTATAAAAGATATGCATTATAACATAACATGTACATGCAACAATATCATCAGATAAACCGGAGATGATGCAATTGTCAAAAAACAATGGAGATGCGGAGTGGGTGACGCACACCATCAGATTAAAGTAACAGAAGCCGTAGGTACGGAGTACGGACTACAGGACGACTCATGTACAATACGAATATTTACGAAGAAAACCGGATGAATAATGTGTCTATAAACTGCACTCTGACTCAGACATGAGGTAACTATAGCATTTTCATTGAAGTTGGATATTTGTAAAAGATCAAGACATGTTAACTCAGGCCCCCCTCAAAATGCACCTGAACGAGACGTCCAATACTGTCTGTATAAATACGACACAATATTTACGATTTGTTTCCAATTATTGATTTAAGTAAAAACTAATTTAAGAAAAAGCATAATAACTTTTGAAAGCCTATTCATATACCATAACGAATCGTAACGGTTCATAAGCATAGTATACAGCAACTATCCAATTTCTATCTTTATAATATAGTCTGTCCACTGCTGGACATAGGCCTATGGACGTCCTATGGCGGATAATGATGATGATGATGATGAATATAGTCTGTAGCTATGACCTTTGGACTGGCGATATTATAAGTGTTACATTTTAGACATGTAGCTACATAACCCCATAAAGCCCTCTCGTCCATGCCAAACCTAGTAAAATTACCTTCATTCTGACTGGCTGTTTGTAATTAATGAATTGTTTCCCTGCATGATAAACCTCCGGGCACACATCACCACCCACGCTCACCACCAACTGTCAAAAGCCTCTGGCATATATTTAAGAATGTAAAGCCTGTTGTTTGCTGCCAAGTCATTATATTATTACATTATGATTGACGGATTAATTTAGTTGACTTTTCAGCTGAGCACACCTCCTTAACTGGGGCAGCTTCTGACATGTAATAGAAAGGTTTTTATAATATTCAAAGGCCATCACCAAATTAATAATAATAAAATAATATAAGCCTTGTATTTTTAATGTCCTACTGCTGTGCACGGGCCTCTTCTACTAATGAGAAGGATTAGGCTAATGGCTGGCCTGATGCGGTTTGGCAGACTTCACCAACCATCGAAATACTTGTAGAAAATTGCTAAGGGTTCCGCACGATGTTTCCCTTCTACCTTATGGTAAGCGATAATTTATAATGAATACAAACTTAACACAGAAAAGTATTCGGCATTAGGAAATCCGACCATAATGAAACCAATCGCAACAACAAGCACTTCATGTCGCGTTGTGTTTCTGTAACAGTGAGACAGTGGTAACAATACTGTTGAGCTGATCCATAGACATAACTGAAACAACTGTAATATGCCTCTACCACATTTAAATCTAAAATCTTATAAACGCTACAACACAGTGGAGTCCACGAACATTTCCACGATATACCCTATGGTCTAAGAGACCGTGGTACATCGACCTTCAATCATCAGCAGCCCGAGCAGGAAAAATTTAGACAATCGTAAATTTATTCGAGCTCGCTGCGCACTGATGACATTTGGTTAATATTTCATACATTTTTTTACAATTGACATATATTCTTGCTCGGGCGCTGTTAACCAGATGTTACCAACTATCAATTATTTAGCAACACGCCTATAATAGCTTGCCTATCGAAAAATATTCATGGCTATCTTTTTTATTTTTTTATTAAATTTCAATTATCTTTTTTTATTTCTTTATTCAATTATCTTTCTTATGACACCAATTTTTATTGGTTATCATGTCGGTCATGTATTGACTTACATGTTCATACCTGGTTGCGAAGTAGTTATGAAAAATAAGTAGGCAAGCCTAACAAGGAATATTCTCTTCGTTAAAAACTACCATTCAAAATTAAATGTTTTCGATTATCAAGAGTGAAGTTTATGAAAAACATTTCGATAGCCAAGCTATTATAGACGTGTTTGTAAATAAAAGTTATTTGGTTATCAGATGTGTGAAAGTCGAAGTACCACGATCTACCCTACCACTAGATCTACAAGCTACACAATGTGTAGTGTATAAAGTGGTCGGTTTCGAACTTCGTCTTGGAAGTTGGAAAGCTCGGACACGATAGACTTGCTATACATCCATTTTTACGAAAATTTACTATCGTAGTCCAATAATAGTCCAACTATACTGCAGTAATCTGCATTTTTGCAGTCAATAAAATTATTATTAATATTAATTCTATTTTGTTAGACAATATAAAATACGGATTGAATTATTGTAAAATAAACTATATTAGCGAGAGTGAAAACCCCGTTCACATACACGCAGTCTGTGTAATTTATATAATAGATATATAATCAAATGATCAATCAACAAAGCAATCAATCGTGTTCAAAGCACAATGAATAATACAATATTGTTAAACAAATGTGTACACCGTACAGTTTAACTGCAACGTGCTCTATCAGTGTTCAATGTTCAGTGGTGACTTGCTTTCTACAGTCGCCACTGTTTATGTGAAGATCTACGCGTCGAGGACTCTGAGTCATGGTATGAAAAAAACTACATAGTTAAAATTTTATAGTAGTTTTTTTAAACGACTTTATGAAAGAGAAATTTCTCCATTCATACATTTCACGGGATATATCCTCCAATATTAATTTTATATTGATAGAGCTTACTCAAAGGGTGGCCCACCCAAGTGTGGTCATGATGAAGCAGTATGGAGTAAAATCTTGAATAAACAAAAGTACATAGACGTTGCGATTAAGTAATGATGTAGGAAATTACATGAATTAATTCATGTTAATAAAAAAACTACAAAATGATAATAATAATTCATTTATTTATTTAATTACTGAGTTTATGGTACAAATAAATATTTTTGCAGAATCCAGGAGCCGAGCAGTATTGGCGCTGCTTGGGCTAAGTGGTAAGAAGTCACAGGCGTTACTTGAGACCGTAAGATGCGGATAAGACTTAAATACAAGTCTCATATACAAGACTATCATTCGGCCTGTACTTCTGTATGGGTGTAAGACGTGACCTGACCTTAAACGCCATGTCAGGCAAATCACGTCGCGGAAATGAAGATGATGCGGTGGATATGCAATGTTACACGACTGGATTGTATACGTAACGTACACATCCGCGGTAGTCTTGGCGTCCGTGACGTGATAGATAAACTGCAAGAATGTCGCTTGAGGTGGTATGGCCATGTTTTGAGGAAACCACAGGAGTACGTCGATCGCATGTGTTTAGCACAGATCGTACCAGGGGTGCGTTCCCGTGGACGGCCCAAAAAGCGCTGGCTGGACGTTTTGGAGGAATATATGAGAGCCACTGGCCTCACTAGGGAAGATGCTCAAAACCAAGCGAAGTGAAATCGTTTATGTAGGAAGGCGGACCCTGGCAGAAGGCCGGGATAAAGCGAGGCAGAAAGAAAGAATGCAGTAATAGAGCAAGACACTATTTTAAGTTATATCCATCTGCCACGAATACCAAATATACTAATAGGATACCAGGGATTATTTTCATCCTTAATGAAAAAGACTAGAGATCGGAAAAGGGGAGGTTAGGGGTTATTTAAACCTTTTTTTTATCACGGGGAAAAGTGTTTTACCACGTCTGGAGGAGACGTAGCGGTGCCAATATTTCATATTTATCTATATGAAACAGCTACATATCTGCCGCACAACGGGCTTCTTATACCAGATTGCTGTGGGAAATTCAATAGCTGTACATAGAATTTTCCTCAATGCAACTCTACCACTTCCTTTTTTCTGAAATTAGGAAATACAGTATATTTTCATCTGTATCTTTCAGACGACCAAATGCAACTTTGGCAATTATTTTTTCAAGTTATTAGAAATACGGTCAAATGCTTTTGAATGTAGAGTACCGAAGTGTTTTGACATTGTTAAGTCACCTTTCCTCTTTTCATCATCATCATCATCACTCATCAGCCACAGGATGCCCATTAATAAACATAGGTTTACGAAAGATTACAAGTTTCGTACATTTATCTCTTACTGTTGTACTTTTTTCCTCGTTTAACAAATATATTTCTCAATGTTTATCATTCATAGCAAACGGTTCTGTTGAACCACATTCTTGCATTTCCTGACTGATAGTGCGTTTATAGTTCAAAGTTAAATATAATTATGCACAATGTTAATTAACAGGACGCAAGCGTTTGCGGTTAGACACGGAAAATAGAACACTGGGCTTATGACATTACATCTTAAATGGACCGAGGCCATGATGCAAATGATCTTAAGTTTCATAGACCTCGGTTTTCATGCTTATTTTATTTTGTCCTGGTATGGTAAAATAAGCAAACAAGCGCAGCGTAGGACGTCCACCTACAAGGTGGACCGACAACCTGATAAAGGTCGCAGGAAGTCGCTAGATGCAGGCCGCTTCCAACAGGTCGATCTGGAAATGTTTGGGGAAGGCCTATGTTCAGCAGTGGATATCCTATGGCTGATGACTGGTAAACGAGCCGATGGATCACCTGATGGTATCTCCACCGCCCATAGATACCCAAGACACAAAAAGAATCATGGGTGCGTTGCCGGATATATATATAAGGAGGGAATAGAAAGGGAGGAAAAAGGGATTGGGAAAGGCCGGGGGGAAATGGGCCTCCGGAAGACAGCGAGCTGCCAATTTACGTCGGTTTTCTCTGAGACAATGGTATCAAACCGGTCGAAACAGCACATTTGTGCTGAAGACGTTACTGTCTACAGCGTGGCTCTACCGCTCAAAAAAGTGTCTCTTAATGTGGTGATCTATTCACATTAGCAAAATCATTACTTCACTTTTCTTACGGAGCCCGGCGTTCCATTCTGACCATGTAATAAAACTTAGATGAGAGTGAGACACGTTTCCGAGCTGCTCTACCATTAATAAAAGGTGCGTAGTAGAGCCATCGACTTCGGTAGTAACTGCCTGCGCGGCGCGGCGTGGCGACGCGGCGGTGTGGAATTGTGGAGGTGGCGGTGTGGAGACTGGAGGTGCAGAACGCGACGTGACCGGACCGGGATCGTGCAGCGCGGGAGTTGGGAAGCGGCCTTGACGTCCACGAATGAATCACTGCAGCGAAAGTGGGAGAAATGTGCCGCCGCGCCCCGCGCCGCTCACTTTTACTTTCCAGTGTGGCGCAACCGAGTGCGGGGCCGCGGAGCGCGCGCCACTCGCCCGGCGCCCGCGGCCCGCAGCGCCGTCGCGCCGAACCGCCGACTCGCTCACTCGACCACCGCGCTACCACCTACCGTAGCCCGCGATAACACTCGAAGGATTACAGTGACTACAGTGCGACAGGATTCAGTTACAGTGATTCCAATAGAGAAAGCCGAAACCGGGTCGACGATAACCGTTGTGCAATAAGTTGCGCGCGGAACTCGCGCGCGGCCTCGCACTCTCCCGCAGGAAGCGTGTCGCAAGCGGGGAAGTGGCGCAAGCGCCGGGAAGCCGTAGCGCTCCCGCACACACCCTGGAGCGCCCCGGCGACACCCGACCGTTCTCATCTCACATTATACCCTGGTAAGATGCATTCGATGACGATTCACGACAGATACAATGTATCAAGCGTAACCTTTAAGCGTGGCTGTGCTGTAGAAATTGCGGTTTTTCATTCGCCATGACAAATTGTCAGCGTTAGAGATCGCAGTGAAGGGGACCGCCGCGCACCCACAGCCGCGCAGCCGCAGCGGCGGAGACACGAACACGTTCAAAGCGCACAACTGGCGTCACTACTGAACTTCGGCTCGGGTGTCGGAAACGCAACAAATAATAAAGAAGTGAAATATCCAAGGACAATACAACTTTCAAGTGATTTCGCGCGCGGCCGACAATAAAAACTTCGTAACGCGCCTGCGCAACCTCTCGGTCTCACTTTCGACGTCTGCGAGCGAGCCGAGCCCGACGAGCCGCGCTTTCAATATCTGTTACAAAACGCGCGCCATGTCGAATTTTCTTTCGAAAGTAATCGTCTATAGAAATTAGATTTCATAAATGACAGGAGATTACAAAACTGTTCAATTTGATTATGTTCATCGTTCGCGCAACGATGCGGTCGTCGCGTCTGCTGATGATGACTGCAGGGAGCCTGCAGCCTCAAGCCGCCTGCTGCCCGCATCACCGCAACTTAGTGTTCCCCATACCCCTCCCCCTCCCCCTCCCCCGTACAGCGCTTCTTCTTCTACTTCTGCTTCTCGACTTCTCGACTGACATCATTAACTACCTCTATAACTGAAAGGAACACGGTCCAAGGCCATTCGGATAACGAATTTTCGTTTTGATATTAATAAATGGCAGCCACGGCCGCTCGTGACGGATCCGGTGCCGCACACGGATGCATACCGACTTGCTCTCGACTTTCACGCGATCAATAGGTACGTAATTGATAGCCGAAACCAATCGCAATTATACAAGACACGATACCGATGATATAATCGACCGTGATAGACGAATTTCATTTCGTAGAATTGGCCTTTTTCATTATCCGTGTAGGTACAAACGATCCCAGAGGTGCATTCGTGAATATAATGCAATCACGCAAACGTGCCGACAAACATCCGATACATCAAATTGCGTTACATGATATAGGTGCGATAAATATAATACGAATTTTCACTCGGCTAACAAGAAAGTCCTTGATGATAATGAATGATAAGTTAAATTAGAACACCAATTTCATTTCTGCCACTGTGTGGTGATAATTTAGTGAGTCACGCCTCCATATTAGTCGAGAGTCGAGACTCTGCCGCGAACGAGTGTTTCACATTTCTCTAACGCCGCGCCGCGCCGCGCCATGCGGCATGCGGTATGCCATGTCGAGATAAGTGTTGCGCAATGCTTCGGAGCCCAAACACTTTCATTTTCAAACGTGAATTTGTAGGCGTGTCGTTAAATGTCAGCAATAAGATTTATGATAAACATTCGTGATTAGCCATTGACAAAGACACAATGAATATACTTAAACTTTCACCTCGGAGAAATGTTACGGCGAAAGTTTTCTGTTGTGATGATTTCATCCTGATTTCACAAACTGATTTCTGATCTCGTGAATATTGAAACTCGATCTGAACTCTGAAGTTACGTTATTGTAAATGTATGAACAATTGTGTCTCGCCAAACATGCGGTGTCAAATTTGGTTGTTGTTTAATGTGCATTTTAAATTTGTTGAATTTAACACGTTAAAATTCACCTAAAGAGGCTTGGGGTTAATAATATCTGAAACAATACATTCATTGAAATAAAATGTTTTCATTTTATAAAATTATCCAACTATAAATTATTTTTTTGAAAGTATACAATGTGACTATTCGAATAGAATATTGCATATGTTTTGTTAGAAACGTCTACATGGTATCATTATTACGGTATGCTGTATGTTTCTTTTCTTGATCTTGTTATTTTACCATAGTTATTTAATTACCATTATTAGATCTCCATTTCACAACTTACGTACTTTCGATAAAGTCGAGCGAAACAGTTCTACGTTAACTTTTGCCACATCTTAATTATAATTGATGAAAGCCATTTGAACTACTCGTCATATTTGATATTTTCATAAAACAAAATAATTTGTAATAATAATTTTCCACAAATATAAATTTTTTATTCAAAACACTATTTCGCAAAAACGTAAACCGCCATTGTTTTGCAACGCAACGCGTATGGAAAGACTAGACTATGATAAATTGATAAATTGATAGTTTAGAACAACGACTGTACACTATTATTTATTATAATCAATAGATTCATTTAATTCAACGCGTGATATCGTGTTTCCGTGTATAATTACAACGACATTCATACCGATGTTGTAAACAGTAAGAACGACGAACAGAACAATAAATACACTCAGCTGTGCTGTGTGTGGGAGCCTCTCACTTTATTACAAAATAAAATTTTAACACAAAATCACAATATTAAGATTCAGAAACAAGTAGCAATTAAGGCGCTTCACACAGGTGGATAAGTTTACGTAAGTGTTTAGAAGAAATTCGCCGAGTTATCCAATTCTGGCGCTCATTAGACAATGAGACTGGAGAAACGAAAGTGGAAAGCTGTTACGAATACGGAATCACTACGGAGTGTAGGTGCTCGCATTTTGAAATTGCATTAATGTCTACTGATTACGCACACTATATTAAATACTCGTATACCACAAGTATTCCTTAAAAGCCATTTTTTTATAAATTGGTTTACTCAACAGTATTAAATTAATCATTAAACCATTTATTTTCTACACATTTATCATCTAAAACTGACAACTACAGCTTCGTCCTATAGTATACCTGTACATTTTATTAAACTAATATATTATTTATGAATCTAATGCAATTATAAACATAACAAGGACATCCGATTTAGAAATGGATTTCTACGAGAGAATGAAAGAACAAAAGTTTTTTATTTCTCTATAGAAACAAAACGTTTTGTGAACTAAATAATGATGCTAATGTAAAGCCGCGTCTCCTGCACTAAAACATTACACAAAACACCTACACTAAACATTTGTCTTTTATCTATGATCCATTGTTCTACGTGCAGGAGACAGCTAAAGTTGTTATTTTGCGTATGTGTTTTTGTGTAATGTTTCGAAAAAAAACTAGTGCAGGAGACGCGCCTTAAATTTTATTATAAACTAAGTTTTCAATACAAGGGCTAAGAATAAATTAAACACCGCATCGATATCACAACAGTTAAGAAACAAACAAAAATTGGCATAGGTTACATTGTTATTCTGTCATTTCTTTATGGCTTAAAAGTTGACGATGAAACTATAATCAAGTGTTATGTTTTGAAATAATATATATTCTACCAAAAGATTTCCTTCTGTATACGGGCTAGTGTGTCGCACATCTGTTTTAATACTGCTGGAGACTATGCTACGACCTACTTAACTTCATTATCTTTAACGTCTTCGACTACTGAAATTGCGCCACAATGTTCATTTCTCGGTGGCCACCCACGCTAAATACGTGTCAAATTGCTAATAGCATTATCAACTTTCGTTGCATCATCGTCGGCATCGGCAGTAATTATAGTGTTTGTCCGAGTGGCCACCGCTTGTTATAACAATAAAGCTATCTGCCACGCTCATTAACTATTAACTACGACTGTGTTTACTTTCGACCTGCTTGGAGGTACTCTTTTATTCTGCGCCATTCATCTGGCATATCGACCTATCAAGTATACATGATGACTGATGAGTAATGAGGCATCGGACAGTTAGATGCATAGTTTAGAGATCGGTAGAGCACAGGCGTGAGGAGCGAGTGCGCGGTGCATCGTGCAGTGCCGGTGAGGCGAGGTGGTGAGGTAGCGAGGTAGGTAACAGAGGCGTAGGCGATGGCGGTACACATTGCAACGTGCCGATTCATATCCAAGGTCTTTCCTAGTGGAAGAGAACGGAGTTTCCTGCGGCCGCCTATCTCTCGCTCGGTACACCGCACACCGCACACCGACACTCGCACGTGCACGCACACGCGCCCACGTGTCGTTATTCTTTGTGTTGAATCTTTCCTAGCCTCCGAGTGAGTAGTGAGTATTGGCTACCGTTGCGGCCTGCGGGGCATCTTCTTTTTGTGCCGTCCGGTGTCGTTTGAAGCCACAGGCTCGGAGCGTTTCATTATATAGGCGCCGGCGATGCGCGCGGCCCGCGTTAGTGTGTCACTGGAGCCCGCGCGAGAGGTGGCCTGCAAGGACTGTACCGCGCCAACCTTTTTTTCTGTGCGTGCGATGTTTTCACTTTCGTCATTTTGACCGGGCCAGTTTGAACTGACGTCGCTCGCGCACGGACGTGCCTAGGATCGGACGTTGTGATTGTCCCGAGTTCGGTGTTTGACGTTCGCGTTTGCCTCTCGTCGCTCGACTCTCCGCTGGTGCTTCGGATTGTTATTGTTTTAATATTTGTATTTTGTGAGAATATGGCTGTGATAAAGTGCTAATATGTTCGATAGCAACGTCCTTTTGAATTTCTACAATGAGATTGCTAATAGAAGTGCACTACAGTTGGCAAGGTAAGGTCGTTTTGTTTATTTACCTTTAATTCGGAAGGTATGCGGGGACGCGCATGGGTGGTGGGCGGTGTGTCTCATCCCGGGCATTGTTGATCGCCGGTAACTGTCTGGACGGCGGCTCAACCTTGATGTGCCTTTATTCGCCTCTCGAGTGTCGCTCGCGAAGAGGTTAATAGGTTCACATTAGACGCTGGCTTGCGAAATGCTCAGAGCTCATCGTATGCATAGCGCCTTCGCCTGCTCTGAGCGCCGCGCCGCGTCGCTTTTCCACGCTTCGTTTCGCGCGCATTCGACACACCAAATAAATGAATGGTGCGATTCAATTGAAAATTATTTAAAATTGTTACCAAGTCGTAAATAGGTTTTATTCAAATCATGGTTGATTATATAGCTAACATTAGTCATCATCTATCTTTAATTAATTTCGTATTCATAATATTGCTATTGACTGTTTAATTATTTATGTAGGGCACAAAATAATTAACCTAATTTGTCTAAAGAAAACAAGTAAACAATACATAATTTATTGAGATAAATAATAAGCAAGCCCGCACCCCGCACGCCGCCCCGCGCCGCGCCGCATGCATTTCGGCATTGTTTTTGCCGGAGCACGCTAATGAATACATAAATTAATTACTGGTTAAACACCGAATTTCACTTTTGATTGCTCGTGCATAAAATCGATTTCGGAACTTATAAATTGTTACTAGTTTCGTAATAGTAAAAGTTAATAAACGGCTTTACTTAAATACTAGTTTATTAATTAAGATCGTTTGAAAAACCTTATTTAAGTAATTTCTATAAATAACTCTTACAGATAATTACAACGTTGAGCGGAACGGATTCAACTTTGATGTTAATTCAGTTGTATTCTAATAAACAAGTGATTAACGTTGTATTTTATACATTTCACATACATATTATGAATATAATATACGTCTATATTAACACGCAAACCATTTATATATTATAATATGTACATCGTACATTTATTTTTATTGTTATATTTTGAGAACTTTGGGGCGCTTTATTATAGACGGATCCCTAAATAAAAAACAGTGGTCAGACAGACAGACGGACATGGCGAAACTATAAGGGTTCCTTTTTACCCTTTGGCTTCGGAACCCTAAAAAAGGTAGCTAATCGAGAGAGATGCCCTTAAACAATAACTTGGTAAATTTCAATCCAAGATACTCAAATCGTAAACGAAAATAGATAAATTTGTTGTTTTCAATCAATCGTTATCATTATCATACTGCGTAATATAGGAAACTTTGTTGAAAATAACCAAATGTCGTCTAGTACTTATCTACTTTCTTACGTTACCAAACAAAATAATCTTACGATTAAATGGTTTTAGCTATTAGGAATATTCTATTAATCATCAGGGTTATCGGGCTCGTCATTAATTACCAATTCAAGGCTTCAATTTAATCTTTAATGATAAATTTTTGTGACACAAACATATGCATGTTTTGATTCGAAGATCATTCGAGTGTTGTTCAGAGAACTCTTCCTTATTACTTATTAAAAACACTTTACCTATAACCAGCCCAAATTATAAAATTAATTTGGTCAAAAATAAAGTATAAACCTGTAACGAAAACCAAAGTATCATCAGAAGCACTCGCACGTTTGGAAAACCAATTACAAAAACGTGGTGTATCAATAACATTAAATGTTATTAAGAAAAAATATGTGTTTATCATAAAACGTTTCGTAGGATGCTTTGAGTAAATACGATTTCATGGAAACTATAAAAACAATATTGCGAAATACGGACGGGTGGGAGAAAGATCTCATACTCGCGCGCGATAAACATTGGGGTTTATCTGAAAACGAAAATTACGCAATACACGTAGTAGTAGAGATAACAAACTATGTCAATGGAGTAGAAGTGTTGTAGTTGGCACGGATCTATGGCCTGCACGGCACTGGCCACTGCACTGCGGTCTGCGTCGAACAATTCAACTATGTACATATGTTAGAACGATCGCCCAATGTCATTTCTCTATTGGACCAATTCATAGGGCTTTATAAGGCAGAGCAAAATGTGTGTATAAATAATTCAACCTTCTGTGTTTCGCGTCATCTCACATCTGAAACTTTGTCCTCCTTTTATGTTTTTCAATTATGATCAATTTTGAGTTATCAAGTCTCTTTATAATACCATCGCTCTATACGTATAAGGTACATTGATGTTTGTGATCGCAATTATCACGATTTATATTATTATAATGATAGCCCTAATACTTTTTATGCATCAGATTATAAATAAAATACAAAAAAAAAATAACTTTAACCTAACTATGAATAGTTAATAAAATAATGGTCAAAGTTATCATTCCATTACAAAATATTCTGCATTTAGTATAATAAGGAATTATCTTATTAGAGTTCTTCTTTGTACTAAGTATTACACCGGTCTTGTGGATACGCTTTCCTACTTACAGACATTTCTACTACATCTGATTTTTTTTCTTCTATTTCTAAAGGCATCTATTTTTAAGTCCTTATAGAGAACGTACCTACTTCTAATACATTCGGGCACAAACAACCTTTAACGTACGCCTGTGGTTTCCATCATAATTCACCCATGTTGTTATCTTATAAGATTGTATTGAAAATATAAAACTCTAATAAGTTTCTATATGATTAATCATTATCATTAATCAATTTGTGGCTCATAAAATATAGGTTCGGCGTTATTTTTCGAAAAAATAACTTCTAAAACTATTCGTCAGTATTTATATGATAATTCTCCCTTGAACTTTTGTGTTCTGAAGATACACAATTCTTCATAAATATTTATTAGTTTATGACAAGTTTCAAAGGTAACCATTCCGCCTAATAAAATATTTTAATAAACAAACCTTGGCTTCAAATGTGTTATGAAATGTTAACGATGGGAGGTTCCGAGACGGACCGACCGATCCGACCGATCCGACCGACGCGACGAGTGACTTTATTTACTTTCAAAGGTATAATATACAGCCAAATATATTTTGTATAACAGCCTGCACTAAAAATATAAATCTGTAAATATTTCGCTTTTTTTTAATGTAAAATGGAAACTCTACTAAAGAGCAGCTGCTCTTGGGTTACCATTACCTACTTTAGTATTTTATATTACAAGGTTGTGAATTACACCTTCAGTGGTGTGGTTTCATCGTTTAATATTTATTCAATTGTAATATGTCTCTGTAAATACATCAAAAACAATTAGTGTATTTTAAATATCAACAAAATATGAATATGTATGCGATGTTTCTATTCCGGGTGCTTAGATATCTAAAGAAAAGAGAAGTCTTGTCATAAGAATTTTATGTAAAATTTGAGGAAGTCGAGAGATTTGATAAATATATGAATAGGAAAAGACACATGTAATTTTGTTAATTTACAATCTTGATTTATGATCGCTTTTAACGTCATTATAATCCTGACTTCATAAGCAAATGTGCTTAAAGTCTCATAAATGTTGTATTTTATGGGGAGGGCCTGGCCTACATTAGGACGTTATTAGGACGTATGGTTAGAACAATAATATTGTGAGACCGAAAGTCTCCCGTAGTACCTGCTACCCTCGATACAACACCATATCTTGTGATGATGATGACGCTCTTTGAGTGGTAGAGTCACGCTATAGACAGTAATGTCTACAGCACGAATGGCCGGCTCGACCGGTTTGATACCACTGTCTCACAGAAAAACGACGTAAAGTGCCAGCTCGCAGTCGCGTTTCGTTCGGTGAGTGAGATTTCTGGTGGCCCATTCCTCCCCTTCCCTTTCCCAATCCCATTTCCCTCCGCTTCCATTCCCTCCATTCAGGTTGGCAACGCACCCATGATTCTTTTTGTGTCTTGGATGTCTATGCGCAGTGGAGATCACATACCATCAGGTGACCCATCTGCTCGTTTGCCAGTCTCTGTTATAAAAAATAAGATTGATGAATGGACCACAAGACAGTTGAGTATTATTATGTTTTAGTTATTATAGCAATAAATTGAAGTGTAACCACGGACGTAAAAAAAGATGGACGGAACATTGGCAGTGAAGCAAAGTTTTCGGCTAATACGATCAGCCGCCGCCATTACATGTGGATAGATCGAATGGGCCTAAAATCCTGCTTCACTTTCAATGTTCTCAGCGCTCCGTCCATCTTTTTTTTTACATCCGTGAGTGTAACATTCGAAATGTGTAAATCCGGCCAAAGACTGTTATATCAGCGAGTCGGATTGTAACCTTGGGACAGTCTGATTACCGACATGTACGAGTATCCCATCGATAAGGTTACTGTAACCGAGTGATAACGTTCCGATTCCACTAACCTTACCACAGATACTGTAATTACATTTGTTCGGAACGCTCTGATAACAATAATCCCCCAAATATGTAGAAAGGTCAGTTGAAATACTTACACTAATAAGAAAAGTCAGTGGTGCCATAAATTATTCTGATTGTCATATAAGATAGGTACGAGATTTGTAGCGATATGTATGTATACTGTATGTATTTATATTAAATGCTAGCTTTTGCTCGCGATTTCACCCGCGTAAAACTTTTTTTCGGACCACCTCCATTTATATTTGTAGTTGATTCGCGTGATTGCGTTTCAAATTTTTTTACGCGCTTCTGCCTAATCTCCATTCTCTATATCATCTCTCAAGAGGAAGAAGTAGAGTATTCTCTACAGTAAATGGGATACAATTTAATTCTACATTTTTTTAAACACCGACTTCAAAAGAAGGAGGTAATGTGTTTTTATGCGATATCTCCGACAAATTATCTACCCTGTTTAATAGCAATCCAACCTTGACATTGGCAGAATCATCACAAATCTGTTGCAGCCATTTTTTTTAAACAAAAAGAAGAAGATCTACCCATTTAATACGACAGTCGCCGCGGTGCAATGGTCAAATGGCGTTTCAGTCAAGGAAGCCATAGGTTTGATCCCCACGCCATGAGAAATGAGTTCGGTTATTGCAGGAGGCGGGAACAAAACACCCTCGCAATTCCTGGTACCCAAAGAGGCTAGGTATGCGTGGATGTTTTCTTTTATTAAGTAATTGAATTATTACTGATAATAGAGCATTTAGCACGTTTATATTCCAACAGGGACCCAATTAGCATGCTCGCACGGACCCGTGAACCCGAGATAATCGCCGAAGGTACCCCGTTATTTGCATAATCTATTTGTACTACACGACCGAATAATTGGTTTCGCATTGTCAAACACGACATTAATTACGCACGATAACAATATTATTTTATTTATGAAACTTCCCGATGGAACATGCCGCGGCCGCTCGTTTATCGTACACGTGCCACAGAACTAGTTCAACGGTTTGCATACACTCCAGTAGTCAGAACACTGGACTACACACTACACACGTAGACTACGTAGAGCGTAGAACATCGTGTCACGTCGCGTCTACGCACTAAGCACTCGGGACATCGAGAGCTTTGTCCATCGCTAATCTAAATGTCACAACTCACAGCCACAGCCGCTGTGCAAATGTAATTATTGTAAACAGGTCACGCCATGATTCCACTGCAACTTGTTTCCTGGAAACACCGCGTAGATACTTTGAAACTTATCACGAGTCGCGACTCTCGTACAGCAATAGGAATAATATCAGCAGTCGGCAGTAGGCACCAATTATTCACCATGCTCGATTGCGTCGTAATATCGCAGTGGGAATATGCGGAAAAATATACGACAATTGATAGAAACGCTTCAAACGGCAACAATAAAACGGTTCCAATACATCCAAAGATCAATACGCAGGCTTTAAGTATTCAACATTCTAGAAACTAGGTTTACAGCGGCAGCGCAGCGCCGAAACACAAACATTTGTTAAGTCCCAAACTCGAGGGCCGTCAGCCGCGCCGCGCCGCGCCGCGCCGCTCGAGCGCTCGATCATTTCACAATCGACATTTGCTCCTTGCAAAGTCGACATAAACATTTTCTCAGAAATACGAATTTAGTCGACGGAACACGAAACGCCCATCCAACTAAAATGTCTCAACTTTTTATCGCTTAATGAATTTCTTCATACTACAGCGTTCTATTTGACATTGAACTGAATTTAAAAAAAATGTTATCAAAGGGCTCGATAGGTGAGCGTTGTGAAACCGCCGCAGCCCGCAACATTCAACACGGCACGCTACGAGCTAGCTCTAGAGGCCCATTAACATCTTTTCGTTTTGTTTTTAATTATTATTTAATAGAGTTTTAATGTCCGCGCGGCCCCATCAGTCCATCACCCATGTGACCGTCACACTTTGTGTTCTTCTATTAGCACAGTTAACAACTCAATATTTAATAGGGTGCTCACGAGCGACCACTGCGTCTCCGATCACATTCGGTATTTCCATATCAATATTGTCATTAAGTCGAGTTTTCAAATAAAAGCGGCTCGAACAATAAACTTAGTTCAAGGTCGTAAAATTTCGGGATTATTGTAAACATCAATAAAGAGCGGCAGATCTGTCGGCTCAAAGGGTTGTATTGTTTGAGTACAATAAAATTTGTAATGCTGTCAAATTACTCGCAGCCCTTTCTTGTTCCCGTTCACGGTACAAATTACCGAAGGACGTTGGAACTGGGTCACTTCGGAAATAGTTTATTGTTATCGACTAGTGTGCGCACACGCAACGCGACGCACACATGCGCGCTCGCAGCGTTCGGTTTTCAAACGTTCACGCACACGAGCGAGCCCCCGACTCAATTAGGGTTCATCCTTTATGCCTCTCGGAAGTCCTTGTACTAGTTCGCATTCGACATCTTCAATATCATCTGTTTAGACGGGTGGATGGGTGCCCGACTGCCTGGATCGTGGACCGTGGACCGTGGAGGGCGGGGGGCGTGTAGCGGGGAGCCTCTAGGGGCTACGTGCGGCTTCCGCTTTCGACTATTCAAACTTTCGGAAGGCCATCGGGTCGATAAAATTGAAAAGTGGTCGGATATGTATTTTCATATAAAATGTCATTACGATTGGTAAAGGCCAAAGTGTTTGGTGTATTAGTTTTATTACGCGGTTACCCTTGCGCGTTCGTTTATTGCACGCGGCAATCTCTGGGCCCTTCGCTTCGGGCGATCTAATCTCAGAAATATGCTCGCTTCAGTCGCTTCCTTAAGGTTCTGCATGATAATGCGATTTTATGGGCGTCAATAAAATGAAATGCTTTACCGACTGCCGGCGCGGAGTAACCTTGACCGCGTCAATAAATTAATTACGACTAATTGTCATAGACGGTAATAAAAATTCTCATCTACGCGTAAGCTGTGATTGTTCACAATTTTATTGGCAATTCGGTTGGTTGTAAAATACGAAGCCTCGGGCTTCTAAACAATAACGCACACAACAGGCGCACATTCAGTAGTGTAAAGTGTTAGATAAAGAATTATCTGTCGGGTCTAGTACATTCAGTACGAATCTGCACTAACATCCGGAACAGCGCGCCATGCCAGTGTGCGTCAACACGATACACACAAGCTCCGCACCGACGCGACGCACGCACACTAGCACCCGTTTCCCACCACCCCCACTCCGCACAAGCCCTAGTACTCAACCGAGTAGTGTTATAGCGCGTATAGTATTAACCTGAGCGATTGTGAACGAAAGCGGCGCGTGTTACTCCCGAGATGTATTTTTAGCGAGCGCCGTGCGGGTAGGTCAGTACTATTATGACTGAAATTTTGATAAGACGCATCGCCTGTCGTAATGAAAGTTACGTAATCACTTTCATTGTACTGTTATCGTTTCTATACTCATTCATTGACGGAAATGCGTGAAAATATCTCACGCGATATCGACTTACGACGTTACGAGTACTCACGAGTCACGCGTCACGCGTCACGCCTGCAACAACTTTGATTACGTTAACGCTTTCTATTTGCATCTTGTATGAGCATTTGATACCGTAATATTATGATAATGTTAATAAATGGCCTCCTTAGGTTTAATGGCAGCGTACAAGTGATGTAGACCAGGACTCAGGAGGGATTAGGTCGGGTAAAACTTTTAGGTGTTTTCGACACAATTTGCTCGATTAGGTCCCCCTAAATGAGTTGATATCGGACCGGCAGCCGATTTTAAAATATAGGCCGAATTCTTTTTGCAATAACGGAGTAGTATAAGAGAAGGAGGAAAGTAAATGATATCTTCAATCATCACCATTATCTTCAGCCACAGGACGTCCACTGCTGGACATAGGCCTAAAATTTCCAAAGATTTCCATCGACCTGTTGGAATATCTTCAGTACTATTTCTTTATTTATTTGTGTTATTTTTATCCGATTTTATATTGCTAGCCAAGGGCAGTGTAGAACTAGATAGGTACATATATTCCTCACGATATTTTGTTGTTTAATGATACTTTGTTATATCAAGACAAAATATGTGTTAATCAACATGAAGCATAGACATGAAGTGTCAAATAAAATAAATTATTCAAAATAATTCGTGGACAAAAGTTATGCAAATTAAGCGATATTAAGTACACTTTCACTGTACCATTTCACACAGTTGTGTGACTCGCTCGTACGAAACCATCACTTCGGAATGGAAATACATTTCGATATCCACAATTTAGTCGAGAACACTCAATAATTATTTATTCACATCGTGATGACATCACATTTTCAATATTTTAATATTACTTACATGATTTACATTAACAATGTCAGCGTGGGACATCCATTTATTTTGCATTTTTCGTGTTTTCGTATGAACTAATACGTATTCTGCCACTTATTCTATATCAACATGGGGTCGACACTCGACGCAACACATGTCTTGTTCAAGTAGGTTGCAGAAATGATTCGGCTTAGTTTCTACGACGGGCCGCATGTCTGACGTCAATCCCTTCTGGAGGTGACGGATAATACGCATAGGAGTAACAAATTAATATTATATTCTCACTCCATTGCATCATGTTTTATTTACCTACTGTAGCACAGACTGTAAGAGGTAGGTATTCTGCTGGTGCTAGGATATTCGTATCCAACCGGATGGCGACCACCGTACACATGATGTCAAAACCTGCCATAATGTCCCACACTCCGTGTGGCGTTCGTGTTCTAGGATACGCCAGTGTATTTCCGATTCTCTCGAGGGGCTTGCAACATGACTTGATGATTGGTTGGTATAAGTATAGGGGTACATGACTGTCTGCATCAGTCATCCGCCTATTTTGTCACAGGCCCCATGATTGGCTTCTTCCCTCCACCGAGTGTGAAGAAGCATAAATAGGCCGGCAAGATTCTGATGACCACCGATTAACCCAATGTTTGCCGGTGGTCGCTGGTTTTTGGACAGCACTATGCTTACCATCAGGTGTAGTGTAGTCCCTTTGTCGTGCCTGGATAAAAAAAAAGAGTACCCGAGCCTCGTCTACTAATGCGAGGATTGAACTTTCACCGCACTGGTTCGATGGTAGTTGTTGATTATCTTAAGTCTTCTGTCATCAACATGTCCAGCCTTGACAACCAGGATACAGTAACATAATCCAGATCTTTGATTGACAACAGGTTTATTTTAAAAATCCCCCTTTTCAATTACAATGTGAATGTGTTTACGTTAGTCTAATTTCCCAATTATACGGAACAAACAACTGCGACGAAATACGTAGAATGTTGGAATATTATTATTCTAATGTGGTGCGGAATTCTCACGTTGTTTTCCTGCACTTTAAGATCAATGTTTTTTGACAAGTCATTTCTGAGAAACTTTATCCTCTAAGTTTTTCTCTTGAAAAGAGGTATCATTCATTTAAATTCATTCATACACCTTGTTAGTCACCGTGGTAGAGTCATGCTGTAGATTTTACCTATAACAAGAGGTTTATCATTGAAAATTAAAGTGCGTTTTATACCATTCGTGTGATTTTCGGATGTGTAAATACTCCCTGCCCTCCCTAATTATTGTTTTCCTTTTCAAAGTATGCAGTAGTGGCGAATTGTTCATACAACACGATTCCTTCCGGCTTACCCCTGATAAAATGTCTGCTAATAAATAAGTTTTAATTGAAAGAGAAAACAGCTTCGGCTTCCCTTCTAGAAAAATTCACCCTTCGCCACTGGTAGGCAGCGGCTTGGTGCCCTTGGCATTGTCAAAGTCCATGAGCGACGACAACCATTTACCACCATATAAGCAGTCTGTTCATTTTCCTTCGTACATTTATAACAAAAAACTTTGAAATAAAAAACGCAACTTTGTCCTCTGCGTGACCATAGAAAGCCGAATGCACTGACTTTAGTTCGGAAAAACAATACAGTGAGTCACACTCTCGATTTGTGTTGTCAATGTATGATTCAATGGGGCACCATTTTAGCGAAAGACTAATCGTAAGTGGCTTCATCGGCGCATTTAGCCGAGTGCGTAGTACGGAGTACGGACGCTACCTACCAAGCACCGAGCATGGACGCACGGAGCACCCGACTTTGTTATTTTTATTTATACAATATTGCTTGCGTGTTGCGACTTGCGACGAATTTTATTAATGATATTGCGTCATTTATTATTTGATACGTAAATAACGTTTGAAGTTTTTATTTATTAGTGAAATGCCAATTAACTTGCATGCTGCTGCATACAGTACAATTATTCATTCAGTATGAGCTTTCATACTATATTCCTAAAAAAAATCGATAAAAATTACATATAACCTTAAAACGATCTACATAATATGCTTTTGTGTAGATCGTTTTAAGGTTATATGTAATTGTTATTGTTTTTTTTTTTCAGAAATACACTACCGCTAACCTACCTTCGGAGCTAAATAATGGTATTGGTTGATTTTTTATAGCAGTGACGGGCTAACGAACAGATATCTGATAAAAAGGAATTCATTATAAACTAATACCTATTCAGGATATAAAATTATCTCCCCGGCGGTGAGGCCTAGAATCCAGGACACCCGTGGTCGAATGATTATAATTTTACGCATGCGCATTAATATTAATATTTAATGTAATTATGGTTGCAGTGCGTACATTTGTTTATTTTACAAATTACAGGCTCCGGCACATACCCACGTTATGCAGGTACATACCTACTTACAAGTATATTTATGGAGTCAATCAGATTTTTCCTCCACACGTTTTCTAAATATTCTCAGAACACTACTTACGTCATCCCCCTCTAAATTGCTTTGCAAATAAATAACTCATATTTTACTTACGGATGTATAGTACCTATGTGAAATAAGTATGTAGCTTTCTTTCGACATAATATTGTAATCTGTAGGAAACTTGTACGCTTGTTTTGTTCGTAAATACTTGTATATCTAAATTTGGATACTACGAAGTTATATTATGGTTTCAAAGCTTAATCTTAACACCTGGAAAAGCATATTATAAATCTGGACCCCTAGTACGCGTTAAAAACCTAAGTTCATGCCTGTATCCCCGAAGGGGTAGGCAGAGGCACACTAGAACACTCACATTTTGCCGAGTTTACTTCCATCCCATATGTGACAGGCCTAGCCTATCGCCATATCCGGCACAAATTCCAGACTCCGGGCTGATATTGAAAAAAACAATATCACTTTGCCCGACCCAGGGTTCGAACCCTGGACCTCAGGACGACCGCCGTACCGCACATGCATACCGCTAAGCCACCGAGGCAGTCGGCAGTATCGCTATTTATTTAATTCATTGTAGTTTTCGCAAGGGGCGCTACAGCTCCAATGTATGGAGCCTTAACGATGACTGTCATCATTATCGAGAGGCATTAACTCATACTAGGGGTGCTGGTACAAAACACAATACTTACGTCTCTTAATGAGAGGGGCTGGGCCTAATGCAAATTAATAAACTTCACATACCATTATATTTTTACGAAGATTTCGATGTGCAGACTTCCTCATGATGTTTTCTTTGACCTCCAAAGCGAACGTTAATATATACAATAAAAAAAACCTCCAAGTGCATTCTGCTTATCTGATCACACACAGGACAGAGTTCCGAATTATATCAGACATATTTCAAAGCACTAACTACACCCACATTTCGCCGAGCTTAGTTCCGTCCCAGATGTGATAAGGGGCCGTACCGTATTTATTAGAATTTGTACAAAACTTTGCTTTTTACTTTGGTAAATTAATTATCGTTAACTTGTAAAGCCTACTTAGCTGTGATAGTTTTCCGTTATATGTAACGGATTTAGAATATATATATGCAACATGCATATATATATTCTAAAGCGATGTTTTTTTTCATATTTCTAGAATCAACCGTTTAGCTGGTAGGGAATAAAAAACTTGTTTTCGCAAATTCTCAATGATTTTGAACAACCTATCCAATGATACTCCACACCACTAGAGCGTACCCGTAAACATGGACTCGAGTCTCAAACGTCCATTTTACGAAGTCGTTTCGTCCAGAAATGCACCACAAAATGTTTCTTACTGTTTGAATATGCTTCCGGATACGACAAATAGCTTACAGCTGTAGCAACAATTAGCACTTACTACATTTATTTCATTTATGTTACTCAATATTATGTTATTAATATAGAGGTATTAAAAATGCACTTTAATGCAGAAGTTATTCGACACTGGATGCTAAGTAGCCACTTTATTTGCTTGTTTAATTTTGCAAGCGCAGCGCATTCCGTCGGTACTCGGTCGCAATGTCACACCAACCTTATTAGACGACCTTCATTACTCTTGTGTATCATTGTAAGGTGGCAAGTCTATAAAGCTCAAAAAGTATTACCTTAATACTGATTTCTTAAGTTTACAGATTGTTATACATTGAAATAAAACTATTTTTACGGATTCTATCACGATTTGTTGTCACGGGTCGGACTCCACCAAGACTGCAAAGCCTTCTAAACGTCGGGCATAAAAATTAAAACAAATCGTGACAGAATCCGTAAAAATAGTTTTATTTCAATATTACCTTAATGTCATTTATATTTAGAAAACGTTATTTTTAGCCTGTCTTTTACGTCTATTATATTCGTGGTAAAAAAGGCAAAACTCGTCAGTAACTAGTCCAAAACCTAGTTAAATCCCCTAAAATGACACTCTTTAAACTCAGCGATGCATATTTGAAATCGTGTTGATGTATGGTAATGACTTTAGAAAATGTAGCGACACTGTAAACCCAACTTTAATTTATGTTAGATCGTAATGTTCAGACTTATTACAGTGAAACTAGTACCTCGTGGTTACTGCCTACGTATGTACATCTATATATGTACATATGTACCTACTACGCATCGCAGTTTCTCCGCGGACGGAGGACGCATGCTTCCGCCACACAATATTTTCCTTTAGCGCAGCGCTCGTTTACTTTAATGGGAACCACTTTAGTTTCTATTCCTATAAATGACTTCTAAATAGATATGAATACGTGCTTGCATATCAGAAACAATTTCACTGCCTTTCTTAAAATAGTATAATAGGTAATACAAATATCTCTTAAACTTAGTCCATCCCTAAAACATTATAAAGTATTTGTAGAATTATAACTATTTTATTGATAATGCTAAGTATCCTTAACAATAATTCATAGTTTTTAAAATAACAAATAAATGTATATGTTATATTACTCCGTCACGGCAGATTGTCCTTATATATATTTTGGGGAACGTTTTATGATAAAACTTTTATCTCGAGGAAATATTGTTGAAAATACACAACAGGCAAATAATTCCAGCCCAGTATTCGGCCACTTCCAACAGGTCGATCTGGAAATCTTTGGGGGAGGCCTATGTTCAGCAGTGGACATCTTATGGCTGATGATGGTGAATATTTTAAAATTTATTGGATCCGAAATATAAAAAAGCAGCCAAAATGATAACAAAATATATATTTGCATAATCTTAGTAATTACTAATTATCATTATAATATAAACAATTGATAGGTATTCTTTACCCGTTAGTGAACATGTAATTCCACAATTATAAACGATAAACGAGCGTTAAGAATTTTCCCTCTGCACGCACGGCGCACGCACACACACCGGCTTTTTAAACAACTTCTTTAGGAGCTATTAGGGGCACTACAATACCTTGCACATAAAGTTTAGACAATTTAATGTGTTGCGACTCGTTTGCTACTGTTTTGAAAGAAGATAGCAATCAAAGAGCAGTTCACACGTTAGGCAACGATAAATAGCAAAAGGCGCTCGGTAGTTGCCCAAGTTTACTTCATAAAATGAAGTGAAATTTGTTGAAAATTTGTGTATAGAAAAACACTAAACAGCAAAATAAACAAATGTATTTTTATGGCATGTATTTACGTGTTTTTGGTTAATCTGGTGCCCGAGGTGGCGGTAATTTTGCTGTCGAATCGCCGAATTCTAAACCTCAATTCTAATAATTGTGTACAAATTCCACAGCGAAGTGAATGCCTCCATCAGGTTTTGCCAATGCTATCCAGCTTTTGATTCGATGCACATTTTTCGTACGACTGGTGCCTAGGTGATCTACATTCATTTGAATCAACCAAATTTGAATCTAGTTCCGTTACAAATTAATTCCAATTAAATTGCTGCATTTTCATTCTGTGCGGGAGTTTTTGACTGGAAAATGTAGAGCTGCTGGAGGTTGCAATAATTTATAAAACTGTTTTCATGTCTTTCTTGCTTTCACTCTCCAAAATACAGGCATCAATCTACAAGTATATTCTAATAATTTAATACTAAAAATACAAGACAACACTCAAGCCGGTAAATCTTCATATCGAGAACCGTCATTACTTACGCGTTTATGACCTACGGACCAACCTCTTTTTTTATACGTTTTTTCCTCTGCGTCAATTGGGTCACTTACTCTTTTAAAGTCCATCTATCGTTATTGCTTGTGTCAAACAAATAGCTAAGGCGTTGTAAAAGACATTGGTTTCCCTTGAATCATGTCACATACAATTTCAAAGGAGTAAGTAGCCTGCACATGTTTACATTTCGCCCATATATAGCCTACCCACCTATGTTAGATAAAGGTTTCATGTCATTAGTAGAGAATATCGAAGCAGCAGCAATAGAGGTTAACATATTAGCAACAAACACATCAATATTGAGCGATATAATAAATATTTAATATATTGTTGAACTTTAAAATGTAGAGCAAGATACATTAATCATCGTAACATTTTAAAGGTATGGTTCCCACCCAAACTCACTTCCAAAAACGATTGGCCTCGGATAAATGTCTATATATGGTAGCTTTTTCCACTTTGATAGTGATTTCCGTATTTTAGGATAAAGAAGTCCTTGTGCATTAAACCGGAATATGTTAAACCCACACAGTTTCGTTATAATCAGTTGTAAAAATTCGAGTGTTTTGTGTAGTTACTATAAAAGACTGGTTAACGGAAAAATCGCAATAAAATGAGTTATGTCAATAACTAGAGGTAAATACCCACGTGATTAAAATAACTGCCTCGGTGGCGTGGTGGTATTTCGGTACGACTACCGTTCTGAGGTCTCGGGTTCGATCCCCGGGTCGGGCAAAGTGATATTGGATTTTTCCATATCAGCCCGGAGTATGGAATTTGTGCCCGATATGGCGATAGCCTTCCCCCTATCACATCTGGGACGGAACTAAGCTCGGTGAAATGTGGATGTTCTAGTTCGCTAGTGCGCCTCTGCTTACACCTTCGGGGATACATGTTATTGCTTATGTTAGATCAAAATAATCTGAAAACTTGGTTCCGACTACTTCACCATGTCTCTAATTAGTAAACGTGTAAATTACGATAGCCACCGTGACGCAGGGCTTTAGTAGCCGGTTGAGAAACGAAGGACCGCGACATCGAGTTCCGTACTGGGTAAATATATATGCAGAACTTGTTGGTGTTCCTGACACGACACAGGAATGGTTAGAAAGAAAGAACAATTGTATGACAAAGTTTTGTACAACTGAAGGCAGTACGACAACACTGTAACGTACGCTCAATATGGTTATTTATAAGGCATTTGTGCGCCATGGTAACTGCAATCACATATAGCTAGTCTATAAGCCTACTTTACATACGTAAAACTTTCTATAAAGGGCTATAACAAATGGTAATGTCTCGAAAAATCATTAACCTTCTTAAAATCCTTAGATAATACCCCTTTAAAATAGATTATGTTATTTCTAGAGTATTCTCTAAATCAAAACCGAAAGTATTCTAAATATAGCTACATAATTTTATTCAGGACGCAATAAAATAGTAACGAATTCGATGCTCGTGTATTTTCTTAATTTAAACTACATTTTAAACAGTTTCCAAAAATACTAGTTATATAAATAAACCGCGAAAGTTTGATTTAGATCATCAATTAGGTCGATTCCTTAGTTTACATTCAGTTTAAAGTAATAGCAAATATCTAGTTTAAAGACAATTAACTCTTTTTCACGTCAAATGAGGCCATAAAATCGGCCTCGTAAAAAAGCGTTAACTATAGTCTATAAAACATAATTAAGTGATAAAGAAAAAAAAAGGTCAAAACACGTACACCTAACTTATTTTCTACAGCATGAATGGACCTGATAAATTAGATGAACCCTGATAGGGTTTGAAAATCAATTAAGGGTCTAAGAGACCGTGGTACAACGACCTTCACTCATCTGAAACCAGATGAGACATATTTTTTATTAAATATCAATTATTTACAAATACGCCTACAATAGCTTGCCTACCAAAAAACAAGTAGACTAGCCTACCAAGGGAAATTCTCCATGTTAAAAACTTCTTTCTTTCCTTTCTGCAACTTGCTTGAAAAAGAGTGCTGCACGGACCCCACATTAAGGTGGGATAAGGGCGGGTGGAAAAAAAAGGCGATATATAGGCGGTGTGTTAGTTATCTAGTGCACCTCTGCCTATTTCATCCGTGAGAGCTTATGTAAGTAAAATTTAATACAAATAATAATAAATAATAAATAACACCCAACAGTCACACACATAGTCCTTACCCCACACTAAGATACTAGTCTTGTGTCGTGGGTGTCAAGAACTACGAGAGACTTTCGGTCTCACAACACCCAGATCCGAAACAAATATCTGTGGGCCACACAAACATTGGTCTCGGTGCGGGGTTCGAACCCGCGGCCCCTCGCTTCACAGCCGGCTACTCGCCCGCTGCGCCACGGAGGCTGTCAATACCTCGCTATTTCAAAGTAAGTTTAGTGGAAAAAGCTATCATGAATTCTTAAATTGACACATGATGTAGTAAATATTTAGGCATGCCATTTAACTCGTTATCTGTGCGCATGCGCACATGCGGCATGCCACCGCGCCGCTTGTGTATTTGACTTGGCTGATAACGCGAAATTGGGCCACAGATTGTGGTGTGATTCGCAATCCGTCTTACGTACGCTTGCTTAATCTCACAGATATGTATAGCGGAACGTAATTATAAAGTGGCTGACGTTTCCTTGTTGCACTTGGTTCTTGAAAAACTGTTTATTGCCGAAATTAACAAACAATTGTCAAACTCTATTTAATTGAAATTAAGATGTTAAGGGCTTGGTCATGCTGTTTTATATTTATGGTCCATTTGTCATTAACATCCCACATTATTTTGACAGCAGTATCTACTATATCCTTATATTATATCACGTGTTATCTTCTTAATATAGCCTGCTTTTCCGAATGAAATCATTTCTCAAAATACAACCACAAAAGTTTCAACTCTTTTTCTAATAAAATAAAATTGGAAAATATTACATTCATACAGCTAATGATATGACACAGATTGATATTGAAACTGTATAATTTAAATTAACATAAATGAAAAGTATATTTAAAATGAAAAACGTGACAATAGGATGCCGACAATATATGCTAGAAATATCAAAAGTTCCGCGATGATATCATTTCAATGCATCTCGCCAAAGAGTCGTTAATATATCGCGTATTCCGCGAAGACAACGCACACTCATAACTCTTAACTGTTTGTCATTATTACTATTTTAATATCGTGTACTGATAAATTGGTGTAATGGTGATTTTCACGGCTGGGCATACACTATAGACAGACAACCACGACACCAAAAGAATCATGAAGAGATGTGTTTTCAATATTAGACTGAGATCTATAGAACGAACTTTGATTAAGTTTGAGTCAAAGAAATGAACTCAATGAGGATTTGGAATTTTTAAACTGAACTTCGACTTAGTCCGAACCATTTTTTACTAGTAAAACAGACTGACTAAGCAAAGCTTTTCTTGTATAAATGACTCGGACTAAGTTAAAGTTCGATTTAAAAAATCCTGATCTTTACTGAGTTCGTTTCTTTAACTTAGAATTACTCGAAGTTCGCTAAGAGGAAGGCGCTATTGAGATCTAATTAAGAAAAGGAAACATCACGAGCTGCATTTCGTTTGTTTTCTGTAAAACCGTGGTATGGAACCGGTCGAGTCGGTCCATTCGTGATGTAGACATGACTGTTTAAAGCTTGGCTCTACCAAATGTATATTGTAGAAGTAATATTTCAGAACAATACTAATGACACTACTAACAACACGTTAAAAGTTATAAACATAACATAAGTTAACGCTGGTATCTCCAGAGGGGTAAGCAGTGGCGCACTAGCGAACTAAAACACCCGCATTTCGCCTAGCTTAATTTTGTACCAGATGTGACAGGGGGCGAGCCTATCGTCATAATATCGATTACAAATTCCACGTAAGATGATATATTACCCTAATATTCCAAACTGGAAGTAGACTTAAAATTTGACGAAATAGATTCCGATGATGTATAATTTTGATGCGTGGTTCAATAAATGATTTGATATAAAGTCTGTGATGAAGTGATAAATTTACTGATAATATTTACTAAAACGATTTCGTTCTGAAATTGTGACGAAATGATGTTTAAAATACCAGCAAGTAGCAACTAAAGCAGCATAACTTATATTTTTAATGTTATTATTTAGAAATACATTGACCCACACCATTGATCTAGAAACATGGGAATTGCTATGTGCACTGTGAGATTCTTGACCGAAATCCCAGATTTTATTTATCCGGGCACGGCAAAGTGACTACACTGTACCTGATGGTAGCCGTAGTGCAGTCCAAAAAAACTGATAAACAATGGGTTTATCAGTGGTCGCCAGAATCATGCCGGCCTATTTATGCTTCTTCACACTCCGAATTCGGAGAGGGAAGAAGCAAATCGAGAGGCCAGCGACAAGTCAGGCGGATGACCGATGCAGCCACAGGGAAATTCCCATACCCGACTCAACCAACCATCAAGTCATGTCGCAAGCCCCCGAGAAAACCTGAAGTACACTGGCTGATCCTGAAACGCAAACCACACACGGTCACTATGGCAGGTTTTAGCACCATGTGTACGGTGGTATCCATCCGGTCGGATACGGATACCACCAGCAAAACTTATGTTGTTTTCAATAAAATATCACATATGTGTTGTCCTCGGTTGAAAATATAAAGCATATGGCGACAGCATGGAGGAATCGCAATACGCTTGGTGATATTTGGCTGCTATTCATCTCTACCTATTCCTCCACAGGTACAACTACAGGCATGGAAAACGGATTAGCTCGCACACAATTCTCCCTAGTTTAAACATTAGTCAATCGGTTCAAAGTGTTATAAGTAATAGTTATTTTCCCCGAGGCATGTTTACAGAATCTCTAGCGTTCTTTCGCGGAATAAACTGCAAATTCCACTTTGATCTGTAAACATTTGTTTGTGAAAGTTTGGTTTGGATAATGAATGAGGTCGGATTCTAAGAAACATTATATTTTAACACGCCGTTACCGCATTACTCTATGAATGTATTGACTACGCCAGATTACAAGATCTTAGAAGATATTCGGACACGCCCGCGCCCTTCTATTGCGTAGTTCAGTTCCGACATTGCTATTCACGGTATTCCGACATTCCGGCAATAAAACCCGTACTAAGGTACTGCGTTCACATTATCCGAATACTATTAATTGTTTTAAATTAAATTCAGACTACGTAGTTATGTGTATCAACAAGGAAGCAATACGGAATGACTAACATAAAAACTAATAATTAAAGTATCATTTTGATGGTATCAGTTTCCACTCGACCCTGTTTCCACGCTAATTAAATCAACAAAATAGCAAATGATAAACAACCACTGCTCACAAGCATCTGAGCAAAAATGAGCCAGAATACTGTGACGCAACTGATGGCTGTAAAAGCAAGGAAATCAAAACGGAGCCAGTGAGGTTACGTGCGCGTTACATAAAGCCTTTCGGATACTTTCTCTGTCAGCAAAATTTAGTGTTCACCGTTGTGCAACCGCACGAAATGGCAGCCGGCTAAATTTCATCATTTCGGCTATACCGAAGATCATCGGATCATATATGGCGGGCTGACGAAATGAGAAAGATTCATTTTACAAGGGACGTGCCATTTTACGTTTGCGCAATCCAAATGATGCACATTGTAATACCACGGACTTGTAGAAAGTCATTTGTATGGAGTTTTGCGTCATTTTACATTTGCAAATGAGTGTTTTAAAACAGGTTTGAAATCTGAATGGGACGAACGGTTTAGTAAGTGTTGAATGTGCACATTTCTTGTTTATAAATATATTTTGCGTCCGATTCCTATGCCGTTAATGTCTTCGATAGGAAGAGTTTACTTTATTCCGCGGTTCTGTTTTTCGTTAAATTCACTCATATAATTTATAACCGTCGGGCAATTCTGTCCAATTTGTCCACCAACTAGCATGTGGAATGAGTTCGTTCCCAACATCCCCCCAACATCAGGAAAATTGTAACATCTACAGAATATACAAATTCTTTTGCATCCATGTTTTCGGAAATCTCAAGTGTGTGATGTGTTTTATACCTACTTATAGATACACTATTTACCGAATTTTAGTTTTAAAAGTGGTGCATTACTAATAAACATTTCGAATGCTAGTTTTAAGAAAATATAATCATCATCATCATCAGCCACAGGACGTCCACTGCTGAACATAGGCCTCCCCCAAAGATTTCCAGATCGACCTGTTGGAAGCGGCCTGCATACTGAAATCATGAAAATATAATATCAAATGCTTATTATATGAAATGAGTTTAATGTCTTTTAAAGAGTGTTGCTCATAGAATATTCATAATTTATAAGGAAAATATTCACATAAATGGCGAGGAAATATTTTAATTGAAACAATACATGTACTAATTAAATAATACTCTGCACAATTTTCATAGCCGGCTGTGTACATATCATTATTTATGCAAAACAATTGTGATTAAAAATACCTGAGACTTGAGAGTGTGGGGCCTCGCAGTGTGCCTACGTACCTGTAACATATCTTTAATATTTGGGTACCTATTTAAAAGACGCCTCGTTGGTCCAGAGGCAGCGAATTTAGGCGGGTTGTCCCTGGCTCGAATCTCAGTTAATAAATTCTGAGCATCCCTGTGTACGTAATTAACAACACTGCGTCCGATATTAATTAATCTATGAAAAAATCCATGTTTAATACGAATAAACAAATGCACAAATAGTTATTAGCATAAAACAGTACAGTGACAATAATTGATAATTTCGATGCAAATGTGAGTTTTACCTAAGACACGAGTGAAGTAACTTTCTAAAAACTGCTCGAGTGACCTTGAAATAAAACGCTGTTACAAAACCGCGGCCCGCTCGCCGGCGCTACCACCCCCCTCCCGGCGGGCACCCCCCACACCGTCCGCACACCGCGGATCTACGCACGCTTCACCAACACACAAGCATCACACACACACACACTCCCGCACACTGACACGCACACACACATACACCACACGTAAACAAACATAAACACGTGTAACTCGTGTGTGTGAGTTGAATGAGAAAGGAGTGGTGGAAAATCTAGTGTGTACTACTCAATGTTAGCCTGTAAAATATTATACCTACTAGTTGTGAAATTAGGAATTACACTTCATCACGGGCATGATTAACTTCATGAATCATGAATTTCTATTAATTTATTATTCGTCACTTGCGTTAATAAAATGGGAAATCCCAAATAATTAAAAGAAAACAACCTGGCGTAGAAATAATCAAATGTTACAAATGTAGAGGTCATAGAATTATATCCATTCATACATCGACGCCTTCATAAAGCGCTAACAAAACACACCTTAAAATTCTGACGGTTTTGAAATCACCGCCTTCCAAATATACGAAATCCTTGAACATGGCTATGTGGGTCATGACCAGGTCCGAATATGTCTCGTAGATGAGCATTAGCATAGCGCTGAGAGGCGCGTCCGCTCGTCCGCTGTCCGCGTCGATACATTGCGCAATATTGTTGACTTTCATCCCGAAGGTCAAGTGCCATCCTATTTCAAAATGGACCTTGGACGGGTCTGGTTCACCTCGGACCGCCGCACAGTACCGCGCCGTGCCGCGCCGCACCACGCCGCACCACGCCGCACTATCGAGACTCAAGAACACTCCACTAAACGGAAGAGATCGGTGCGAATAGATATTAATCAAACAAAGAATACGCCTTTGTGTGGACTCGGCCCGCGGCTCTTACACACGTACCTAATTGCCAGTTAAAAGATCACCGAGGTGCCTCCGAACAATACGAGTCGGCGCTCAGCGGGCGAGGACGCGGGCGCGGGCGGATACAGAGATATCAATTTATTTAACATCGGAGTGTTCAGCACAAAGCACAGATGCGAAGGTCAACTAATTTCGCGGCGTGAGAACGCCTCTACATACAATTTAATTCATCATAATTTGCTGTAATAACACTAGATATATTCAAATGACTGCCAGTGCCGACTGCCGACAATCAAATCCGACCTTTTCTTAGACACGTTCTTTATAAATAGTCATCTAACTGCCGCAGTGATCGCAAAATGTCGAACACGAACTGTGTTCCGTCTCGAAAATGTGGAAACATGACCGCGGGGCTCGGGCTCCCGCTTCTGTGGCCCGAAGTCCGAACTCACCGCCGCTGCCGCGCCGTCTCGCTGCTTCGGATAACTTGAGCGGCATCCGAGTGTAGACATCAGTACCAAGACACCGCGCCGTACTGTTTACACTAACACTTAACAAGTATCTGGCACAAGGGATCGATCGTCAATCAAACGCAAGGTGAGAGTGTAACTGCGTAGCTATTTTAGCATCATCGAAGGTAAAACTCATTCGCGCTTTCGGACCGAGACTCTCTCGTGCAAGGGTACGATGGCATTTATAAATAAATACATCAGCAGGTTGCCAACGACGGTAATATGATTAGTGGCTCTTTAGTCAAACGATACGGCAATGACATTCCATCGACATCGAGTGTTGTAATGATCCGCACTATGGCAGTGCGGACTCGACTCTACCGAACTCTAAAAAATATATCGACCACCGACATCGCTAATATTAAACGCTTCGATGAATGAAACAAACAAATAGCGAGCAAAAATGTGAAACGTAAGTAAATTAAAAATTATCACACAAATTATCATATTGGCAATGATCTCGTTCGACACGAGTTGACACTGATTAAATAACTTTGGATAGTTCCTTGTTTTTTTACAACGCAAAAGAAAATTATCTACGTCGGGTTTATCCATCACGTAACCCTTGTGAAGTGTCGGTCAGAATTCACGAGGAGCAATCAGGAAGAGAATTCAATGCGTCGATGAACCAGTGGCGAGTGGCGAGTGTTGAGTGTCGACAGAAGGTTGAAATGGCCGTGGTTGTTATGAATGAACTTGGTCGTTTGTCGTGGAACAGGCGTTACATAATGGGTGTATGTACGGGCTGGTGGCTGGTGTTGGTTGGCAGCATGTCGTCCGGGGGCCGGCGCACAATGCGCGTGTGGAGTGTCGCGCGCGGCGCGGCTGCGGGCTGACACGGACGCGCACCGCAACACGCGCGTCACCGCGTGCGCCGAGCCACCTCGCCGCCGTGCCGCGCCTTCCTGCTCGACTACTATCCAACATCACTCTCGCTTTCTGTGATCTGTCACACCGTGCGCCGTACGTTATTAGTCAAGTAACAGACCGCAGTGAGACCACACCGCACCACACCGCACCGCACCGCACCTCGCGTCGCCTATCGTCGCTCGCTGTTATAAGATTGTAATAATCGTAAAGGGGTCCGGCCTGTTGCTTAGTACGCGGATTTGTCATTGAAGTTGTACTACCGGCATTATTATTACGACTTCCCAAACAGCTACAACTCTTCCTTATAATCAAATCAGCATAATTCTCGTTTAGAGTTATAATACCATGCGGCGTGTTTAAATGAAGCATTTTCATTTCGCAAGTGATAACCGTAAAGCGGTTACGTTGCAGATACAATTGCAACATTTCAATGAGCTCAGAAGTAGCGTTAAATAGAAAAGGACAATTTAATTTAGACGATCGTTCATTTCGTGCAAATAGAGCAGAAACGATTCGCGAGCATGTAAATACGTCCATGAGATTTTCTGCGTTTATGAGTAACAAGGGCGGTCGGACGCGCCTCTGCGCAAGCGCAGCGTGTGCGCTATATCGACGCAGCACCCGCGCCCTCAAGCAAATCTAACCATTAGCCAGCAAGTGAATACCAATAGTATAATTATAAATTTGCTAGGTTTATATTTCCGTTTTGTTAGAATTCCGGACGAATTTTGTACAGAAAACAAATCGACACTATCGTAGTACAAAGCCGTAGATCTATAAAGCCGCTGTTGTTGGGAAAATATTTAACATTCCATACGACTTACTGATTTCTTAAATTTACGCGAATGTTATACATTGAAATAAAACTATTTTTTACGGATTCTATCACTATTTGGTTTTTAATTTTTAAGACTGCAAAGCCTTAAACGTCGGGAATAAAAATTTAAATTAAAAATTAAAAACCAAATCGTGATAGAATCCGTAAAAATAGTTTTATTTCAATTCCATGCGACTATTTATTTTATTTTTAAACAATTATTATCACTGTATATCTTATTACATTTTGTAAATACTTTTTCTTTGATAATAGTTCTCTGCACAATGGATTTTCTCTACTTGTATGAATAATCAAATTCCCCGAAAAATTAAAACATATCAGAAAACCTTGAAACAGTAATTATAAATACAGAATAAATAAATTATAAAAATAATTTAAAAAATAAGACGATAACATTTCTCTATAAATAGCCTCATTAATTGAAGCTGTAACTCTACAGACGCATAGTTTATAAATGTTAATTAAACTTACACATTACGTAATTGGTCGATATTCTAATGAGGTGCTTCCCTTTCAAAATATTTTTACTCTTAGGAATTATATATTCTACAGACTCTTAAACTCTAAAAAATAACATTTTATCTTGTAGATAGGGCGGCTCGGACTCCGATGACCTATGCGCTTATGTAACATATACATATAATTTCCAAGTTAATAAAATTTCCAAGTTTTTGTATTAAATTACGCATTCAATGACTGTGTGAGTCATCGCACCAGATTATTTAATAGATACACTTAGGCTGCTCCCCGCTCCGCCACCGTCGCTGTTCCGCGCCCGCTTAGTTCGTGTCCGCAGCCTTAGATATAAAATGACAAGATTTTTTTTTAAATAACACCCAACAGTCACATACATAGTCCTGACCTCACACTAAGATCGAGTCTTGTGTCGTGGGTATCAGGAATGTTTATTTATTCGAAATAGCATGTGCCAGAAATATTTATGACGAGCTGTTACACTAGTTGTACAGTACCTACGTAACCCTTCGTAAATACTTACAACGTGAGGCTATATTATGAAAGTTAATGTTCATTCTCACTAGCGCCTCCCAACGACAACCGGCGGAACTAAATTCACTTAGAAACATTTACGACACTATTTGTATGGGTCGCAACTCGCAACTGGCACAGTCGCACGAACATTAAACAGCGGTTAACGGAGACGTGCAGCTTGCTATATGTAAGTAGTGTAGTAATTTAAATCTCTACCTCTAGTTCTGTAGGTACTGAGTGTTTGAGCGAGGCGTGTCATGGTCGTGTGGTCGTGTAACTTATCTCTTGTTCTATGTTATAATGTCAGTTGTAGATACGAGTGTGGCTGGAAGCTGGAACTGAATATCTGTATAAAAATTAATTTCATGATGCACTCACTGACTCATTAAAGCCGATCAAACTCGATGGAAGAGATTGTATTTACGATATACCTCTATTATACTAAAAGTAA
This sequence comes from Clanis bilineata, assembly GCA_036417725.1. NCBI lineage: Eukaryota > Metazoa > Arthropoda > Insecta > Lepidoptera > Sphingidae > Clanis > Clanis bilineata. The sequence goes on from CM071141.1 coordinate 215,156, forward strand.
ATAAGGATATATCCCCCATCTTTGAAGGAGGCCTATGTCCAGTAGGTCCAGTAGTCGACGTCCTGTGGCTGACGACGATGAAATAAGGATATTTAAAAATATAACCCTTCAAGGATTGAAAATAAATATAATAGGTTGAAAATAACTATAATCGACAGCCTCCGTGGCGCAGTGGGCAAGTAGCCAGCTATGAAGCGAGAGGCGGCGGGTTCGATTCTCGCATTGAGACAAATGTTTGTGAGGCCCACAGATAAATGTTTCAAGTCTGGGTGTTGTGAGTCCGAAAGTCTCTCATAGTCTCTGACACCCACGATACAGTGTGGGGTCAGGACTAGGTGTGTGACTGTTGGGTGTATTTATAAAAAAAGGTACCACGGAAAGACTCCCACACGGGAGCAGCCGCAAGTGTAAGCTAGTATCCTATAGTTAGTTTAGACATTTACGTCTCTTCAATCGTCATCAATATATGGGTAATCTGCTATTCTTCCGACTTTTAGTGAAACGCGTTACGATCGAACATCACATAAGCGAATCTAATCATATCTACTTATGACATTTTAATTTATAATAATTTACTTAACTTTAATTTGTTACTAAATACTAACCTAGAAGATACTTCGAAAACTTGAAGAAATATAATTCAACTATTCAAATATTTATTCACGTGTTATTAGTTTTATTATATTATTATTCGTTTATTAAGTACACGGGGGCGCATGACGCATTTTCCTTGAACACCCGGAACTTAATCAAACAATTTATACAAGAAATAATGATTTCTACATATTTAAATATTGTAACAACTTGGAGCAACATATTCCTAAATCACGGTAATTATTTAAATAACAAAAGAATTTATTTGCCCTCTGTACGCACTTTTTCACTTAAGTACACATTAAGTATAAATCACGAAGCATGTGTTTTGAAGGACAATCTGACAATGGTGGTCGACGTCATTTGTCGACCTTAGGTATAATATTTATAAAGCTAAATAAGATTCGTTACTCAATATGATGTTCAAGTAAATCGCCGTAACCCTACTGAGTTACCATCAAGTATAGTGTAGTCAATTTACATACGTACATACATAAGCTCACGCCTGTATCCCCGAAGGGGTAGGCAGAGGCGCACTAGCCAGCTAGTACACCCACATTTCGCCGAGCTTAGTTCCGTCCCAGATGTGATAGGGGGCGAGCATATCGCCATATCGGGCACAAATTCCGTAGTCAATTTGCCGTACTTTTATGAAATTAACAATTAATAATACTTTGAAAATCAAATAACAGAAGAGATAGAGCCGCGCACGTCGCTGTATTCCAACTGAATAATTTATTTAATTATATCAATCAGTGTGGATAGCACCCGCCTTAACTTTCTATCTGCCCTTATCCCACCTTAATGTGGGGTCGGCGAAACCCTCTTTTTCAAGCATGTTGCAGAGAGAATTTGGCTTCGTTTTTAGGACCGGCCGCCAATAATAGCACCCGCCTTAACATTTAACTAAAATATTTTATGAGCGTTCCTTTAAGAAGTAATGTGTACTGACCCGCATCAGGACGAGACGATAATATGAGTCCCAAAACCCCAATATATTTATTAAAGGTGTATTCAATATAATATTTTAAGTAATCATGATAATCGTCATTTCTCATAAACCATATTGATATTGTATAACTTTTCACAAGTTAACCACAAAGTTATACCGATCTGCGGTTTGTATAAAGAAGTTGTAAAAAACAACCAATACCCAATGATTACAATCTACCGCAGTGTGAGAACATTTTCGTAACTTTCAATTTATTTGGCAAGCCGGTCGGCGAAAGTTGGTACTTTTTTCCCAATCTTACGCTTCAGTAGCCCAACGATGTCTAACAATTTCTATGCTTGCAACACAGACGGCGCGGATCGTTTCGTAAAACCAATTTATAAACTGTTAAACATTTGCTTTTGTTATTTCTGGTATGCTATTTATAATAATGGATGTAAATTCCTTAAAAACACTTGAAGGCTGAGCCTGAAACATCCAAAATAATAAATAAATGTTAATACCTCTACTTGCAGGCTGCACAGCATTACGTACGAGTAAGTACTTACCTATACAAATTCTAAATTGAGTTTAGCTCAATTTAAAACAGAAATAAGGAAATAAAGTAATATTGGCTGTTAAGAAAAAATATTAACAACAATAATAAAATCAACATCTCAATGTAATTACAAAACATTTATACAACAAATTGATGTGGAATTATCAACGTCAATAAAATTATGATTTGCGCGTAGACCTGTAGGTACCATTATTTTTAATCAATTACAACTATAATAATTGTTTATAGCTGTGTATTGGCTCGCCGAGGCACAATTATCCGCGCCATTCCTCCTTTTACAGTGAGATGAATGTCATAAAAAGCAATGTTGAATCGAAATGGATCCAGTAACCGATAGTAAGTATATTGCCATTCTAGGCCGGTAGGTGCGCTAATTAGTGCGTATTACATAAGCCCGGCCGTATTTATTTTCTAATCCAACCTTGATAAGTTGATTGAGATATTTTTATTATATTGAATTGCTCTAACGACTGTTGTTATCTTCCTGTATGTCTTCATTCCGCTTTGATGAGTTTTTTTTTATTTGCATATTATGTTAATTTCGTTTTATAAAGATACTGCAAGTGGGGATATAATAAATATTTTACGGAGGCAACAATGCGAAATAAGCTTTATTATAATAAAATAAAATAAAAAAATGTAAAGAACGTCTCCAATATAATCAAAACCCCATTACATCTTATCCAAATTAAAAATCAACTTTCGGATACCTATATTGTATAAGATATGTATGTGCGAGTGTTGCGTGTTATTTATGTATTTATTTTAACGTTTTATAGTATTTAGCATGTATATTTTTATCTTTCAATACCACGTTATAATTGAATCAAACATCTGAAAGTCACATTAAGCGGAGTTACCTTCGTTTGCCAAGTAAGAGGTGAATAAGACCGTGTGTATTTTAAATTTACGGAATCTTGTTTACTGAAAAGTGTTGGCGAAAGTGAATGCCTTAATGTTTAAGGAAGGTTGATTCGTTCTTGAATAAAAGGCCAAGTAAATACTGAAAAGATTACTTTCCATTTAGTTTAGATAAGATTATAACAACGGTATTCCGCCGTGTGGCGCCATCTATCGACAATTTAAAGAAATGTCACGTCAAAGACAGTACCTTTTTTATAGAATCAGATAGTGTAGAGAAATGTTAATGTTTTTTCCAATACTCGCTAGATGGCGTCATACCAAGCATCTTTTAACAAAAGTTAGAAAATGGCTATAAAAAGCTAGAAACGTTAATATCATATTTATGCATTTAAAAATAACTTATTTAGACTCGCACATACACACACACACACACGCGTGCGCGCCAATTGCAGTAGGAAATCAAACACAAGAAACTAAAAATTAATCCTGTGGCTAAACTATTTCACCAATTCGAATTTTTTCACATTTCAAATCGACTGATTTTCGGTACACGGCCTCGCAACTTTATAAGGTATCAGTGGCGAAGGGTGGAAATTCTAAAAGAGAAGCCGAAGCTATTTTCTCTTTGATTTAACACCTATTTATTAGCAGAATTATTTAGGAAGTAGCTGGATGCAGACCGCATTCAACAGGTCGATCTAGAAATCATTGGGGGAGGCCTGTGTCCAGCAGTGGACGTCCTGTGGCTGATGATGATGATGATGATGATGATGATTAAGAGAGATTTTAGCAAATACAAGCTGGAGGTAATCATGTTGTATGAACCCATTGCCACTGTAAGGTATATCTGGTGTGATTTAACGTCGTTATGTCGACGCCAATCTGTATAAACTTTTCCAAATCATTTTTTTCAAATCCATGGCTTTTAAACGCAATGCATCCAACCACCGCGGCAACCCTGAGAAGTGATTTGATGCAAAACATGGGAACTGCAACGTTTCGAGTGGCTTCACACGCACAATGGCGGGTGAGCCTCCGCGCACCGCTGCGTCGCGCCGCGACTCGCGACTCGCGCCTAGCACCCTGAAATACACGCCCGCGCCCGCGTCCGCGCACGCCCTGAATTACCGATGATCCATCCTTACTTCAATTGCCTACAATCCATTCTCACTTACAATTCACACTGGAGGCCACTGATTACGTGGCAGAGCCATGCTGCAGACAATTTTGCTTGCAATACGCTCACATGAAACCAAAGCGAAGTTACAGCATGCTGTTGCCTTCCGTATATTGAGTGATGTTTTTTGAAGCCCAAAATTCATTTTATTGTCAACATAGATAACAAAATAACAGGTCGGTGTGGAAATCTGGAAGTTTGGTAACGTCATTGTTTTAACATTTTAGATTTATCATGGTCGATAAAGATCATTTACAATGAAGTTACTTGCTTACTGTACTCTACCATAAGAAAGAGCTGTTTCACTATTTGAAACGTGCCGAAGTCAATAGGTCATTTCATATATTTTGAAGCCAACACATACACACAATAAGTGCTTTGAATCTTCGAATAATACATGTTGAAGTTTACGCAAGGCAGCTGCACATTCGAAACCTAATTTAAAAGTCAAGATCATACATTTATGTAAAATCGGAATGTTTTTAATGCAACCATCTCTTTCATTTTACACATTCGCCTTCAGATGTCTTCGTAGATTTACCATCTTTGTACATAATTTGTTACTTTTACTAATGTATACAACCTTCGCCTGATTCGTTACACATTCAACTCGGAGCGTACCCACTACCCGTGGTACCACGTGGCCCGTGGACAGCGCCTCAGTGGCCGACAGTTTTTTTAACTTCACAAACCATATTATTTATATCGTTGTCCATACACGGGCGGCGTACTCCGTGTAATTAATCGGGTGACCTTCAATTAGTCTCATTAAAACCGAATCAGCCCACATTCATCGCACAAGAAAATTTGAGTACAACGTCCATTATCATTATGATTTTCTTCGTAAGTGCACAGGCAACAATATAATTCTGATTTGAATAATTTGTATGTACGTTTCCCGCGCTCAAGGAAATGGTGCCTCATTGTTGAGTAAGACTGCACTTTTTATCCTCAGAAGTCAGATCCATTAGCATATAGTGTAAAAGTTAATTAAGTAGATGCTAATGTCTGTAACATCGGCTTTGTATGATTCTTTTGATGACCATGAAACTCCAAAAATAGACACATCAAAAAATACGAAATGAAATATTAATTTTACAAAACCATGTGTTCTCATGAGTCGGGGAATTTTAAACAATTGAAATTGCAAAACCGTGACTGAATTCGCGATTATAATCATCTTGTGTAAACTGTGAGCGGTAGCTGGTCTCCAACGCGCGGTACCGCACCGCACCGCACCGCACCGCAGTCATACAGCGCCACACCGCGTCGCGACATCGCGATACACTTCTATGTAGTAGACCACAATAGAACAGCAGCCGACAACAATGCGCGTTATACAGTGTACACCGCCTGTGACCCCACTCTTGCCAAACAATGTAAAGAAGCGCCCGTTGATCGTCTTTTAAACGATCTCGCTTCCATTGCAACGCTAATAACACTTTACGATAGTTATCGGGCCAAGGTTCTATTGCTACAGGCTTTCTAGCACCTGCCATTAGGACTTCTATCTCTCCTTTATCGGTCCAACAACGCATCGACGGTGAATGTTAATTTAAATTCTTCTCACCTATTAACCTTTTTCATTTGATTGAGAAATTGTATGGATGAGAGCCATTGTGTCAGACCGGCATACAGTAGGATCAGAGCTTCAATTATTCTATGGATCATAGGAACAGATTAGTACTAGACAGCTGACAGCCCGATGATATCAGTTGGTTTGTGATCGTAACAGTCGGCTAGCCGCAACCTTGTCTTCCTTTGCGGTCAGTTTGCAGTTTTAGAGCTGATCTAGTGAACCGAGAACACACTGACTGCCAAGCCTCTACTACGGCATGATTTCACTTACCTGCGCGGTGCGTTGCACAATCTGAACACGAAACTATAATTGAACTCATCTTCCAATTAGATAATATTACTGAGAGAACCACCAAAATTATTGATTTTTTAATTACTGTGTTTATAGCAGTGATCATTAAACATAATCACCACTTCCTTGTAGCTATACTTCGCAGGAAAAACCAAAACATTCACACATTTATGAACACCGAGAACAATTACTATCATAACTGAACACAATGATAAAGTTTAGGAACTGTCATTGTACAAGAATATAATATTGTACCCCTACGAACCCTCTGTCATATTATCCTAAGATTTCCATACAAATGGTCAGAACCGTTATGTAATTACCATAATTTTGAACCTAATTCTTGAATAATCCCTCGTAACTCTTGAACATTAGACTCTTGTTTTTAAGGCGGAATAATATATACGCAATTATGTACTGAAATGAATTCTATGTTTGTGTGTAGTGCTGGAATGATGGGCGAGGGCCTGCTGACGCTGACGTACGGCAAGCATCACGCCTGCATCCTGAACGAGGTGGGCGCGGCGTGGCGCGGCGCTCGCTACTCAGACCTGGTGCTGGTCTGCGACGACGCCGTGCCGCTCGCCGCGCACAGGATCGTCATGGCCGCCGCCAGCCCACTCATCAGGTATACAATCATATTCACTACGCTATTAAATTCATTGTATCATGATGCTCCTGTCTATTTTTGTGGTAGCTTAATTAAAATACTAGAATCGACTACATCCACATCAGATGATTGTGATCTGTAATAGCAATTACAATAAAATTCTTCGATTCGAAAATACTTGCTATGCCTTTTATTGACAGCCTCCGTGGCGCAGCGGGCGAGTTACCGGCTGTGAAGCGAGAGGCCGCGGGTTCGATCCCCGCACCGAGACAAATGTTTGTATGGCCTACAGATATTTGTTTCGGGTCTGGGTGTTGTGAGACCGAAAGTCTCTCGTAGTTTCTGATACTCACGACACAAGACTCGATCTTAGTGTGGGGTCAGGACTATGTACGTGACTGTTGGGTGTTATTTATTTATTTATCCACCATAATTATGGTAAAATTTTCACTACATATCAATTAGTTGTCAACAATAATCTCTTACAACCATGGGCGAATTAGTTATGAAAACAATATCTTTTTAAAACAGAGATATAGGTAGAGTTTAAACATTAACATTAATCAAGATTCATGAGTTTATAATTTTGGACGCAGCGTTGGATTCCAGTTGTCTAACTAGGTACTTATTTACATATTTTGTAATTAGTTGTACTTTTTTATGTTTATCGTTGACGTAGGAGTAGATACACAAGGTGTAAGTGACGTCAAATTCGTGTTAATCAAGTTAATAAGATGTTTTGTGCATGCTTTATTTAACTTTACGATCACGTTTAGTTTTCTTTAGTTCTTATATTTAACTTCCCTTGCTATGAATAGCTTACAAGGCTAACTAAGTCATTTATAATATTTGCGTCATAATCATAAACTACTAGAGAGCAACTGGCAGAACAGTTAAATTGACCGATCAATTTTCCGTTTACAGAAAAATACTCGATGACACACCGTCGGTGGAGAATCCTGTGACGATTCACATGTCGGGCATCAACAGCACGCTGATGAGGCATCTACTGGTGTTTCTGTACAGTGGTCAAGCCTACATAGAGGTAAATAATTCACTTATTTTTATTTATCATGACTACGCGAGCCCTCAACCAAACAAATAATTTTCACGCTCGCTAACGAGAACTAGTTTTATTCATAAATATTCTTGAGAACCTTAAGTGAATTATAAGGTCAGTTGAAACTTAACAACCCAATATCTCAATTTCAGTCAGGTGAAATAGATGATATGCAAGAACTGTTTGAACTTCTAGAAATAAAATCAGACGTATGGAAATCTACAAAGGAACGACAGCAAGCCGAGGAACGAAATAGATCGTGCGAAAGGAAGGCTAAAAATCTTAAAACGGACATAAACAGCAATGAGAGTAGTAAACACGATGCACCTTCAGGATCTTCACATTCGGAGAGCGAGCGGGTCACGCCCGGCGCAGGATACAGCAAAGATAAGGACCGAGGGGAATCAGAATCCTTAAGTGTAAAGAAGGAAAACATGTCTACCAGCAGCAACGATGAACGAGAAGAAGAAGATGGCGAAAACAGAGACAAGGAATGTGGCAGACTGACGGCGCGGCGGCGGAGCTCCTCGAATCCGGTCAACTTGTCACTGGCGCGGAACTCGGAACACACGGGGAGTGAGCACGACGACTCGCAGGACGTGGATGTGGAAACAGTTACTGCAAAGGTAATTAAATGCATATTACCATTAATATGCATTAATAATATTATTTTAATTAATAATGCAATTACTTTATAATTAATGTACTATAAATTACATTTACAGAATATATCGAGTAGAAGATCAACGTCGTCGAGCCAAGACGATCAACCACAGGGAACGGTTTATAGAAGACAACTGCTGAGTGATCGATTAGGACGAGGCATCGAAAGAGCAAAACGAAAATCACATTACCTAGAACCCCCCGAACTCGATTTGAGGACTGTCAAATTAGAAGATTATGCACATCTCAAGCCTCCTGACCAAGATTTAATGTCACTCGTGCAGACCTCGCCTGAGAACTACGTCGTCACGCCGCACAGGAAAAGGAGACCCGGATTTCACAATTCACCATCACAGAATCCCCCGTTCGTATCGTTCCCCCCGAGTTACTTAGAAGAAATGGCGCACTTGCGGTACACGCAGGGTCCCGCGAGCGCGGCGGCGGTGGCGGCGAGTCGGCTCGGCGCGCTGCACTCGCTGAGCGCCTCGGCGCCGCCCTACCTGCCCGAGCGCAGCGCCTCGCCGCCGGGCGCTCCGGGCGCGCCGCACGAGGACGCGCTCAAGTACCGCCCGCCGAGCGCCGGCTCCTGGGGCCCGTGGCTGTGCCAGCCGCAGATGGGCGGCGACGACGCGCCCGCCGCCGACCTCGACCAGGGCTCCAGCAAGCAGGCGCCCGTGCGCGAATACCGCTGCGAGTACTGCGGGAAACAGTTCGGCATGTCGTGGAATCTCAAGACGCATCTGCGGGTCCACACCGGCGAGAAACCGTTCGCGTGTCGACTGTGCGTCGCGATGTTCAAGCAGAAGGCGCACTTGCTGAAACACTTGTGCTCGGTGCATCGCAACGTGATATCGTCGAGCGAGAACGACGGCCGAACCAACACGCCCGGCCGTTTCAACTGCTGCTTCTGCCAGCTCACGTTCGAGGCGTTACCGGAGCTGATCCGACATCTGTCCGGTCCGCACAATAGCTTGCTCCTCAGTAAGAATCTGCACGAATGACGCCAGGCCACGTGATGCGAACGTGCGCGTAACTTTGGACTTTGATATAATTCTTCTCTCGCTCCGAGAGTGCAATTGTGATATGTGTTTAAGAAGCATGTATGTTAAGCGCTTAGTTGTAGATGGAGCGGAGTCGCAGAGCGACGCCGCGCCGGAGTGATCATTCGCGGTCGACCGCCGCGGATGTGACTTATGACTAATTTAAATTCACACGTTTGCCGAAAGGGTCCAAACTGTTATAATTTGTTTAAAAATTATAATCCGGGACCAATACCTTCCAACATAGTATTTATTTGAAAGATGTATTTTCATTAGGGTAAATAAATATTATCGTAAAAGCCACCGACACATTAATTCCTTAAGGATAGAAAATAGATGATAATATTGTCAGAAAAAAGTTGCGAAGTCTGTGAGCAGTGAGCACCCGACAGGAACACGTCACATCAACTACCTCCTAATTTAAATCAGTATCTCGATGAAGCTCAGTGGCGTCTGTGTGGGCCACGGGGATGAGTCGGGCCACTCTGTGCCTACCGTCATGTCCGGACTGCGCAGGCGCGCGGTCACTCGCTCTAGTCACAGTTGGAACTAGGAATAATAATAACTCTATGTGCATATTGGTATACCAAAAGACAATTTACGAGTTCGAAACATTTGGTGCTTCAAATTATTTATTATTCTTTTAATAATATTATATTATTATTATTTTGTATTATTTTGTTATATTGTGATGTTCATAATCCACTTCGTTCCAATTTGTTGTCTTGACACCATATTTCGCAGCTTTTTAAAGACATTTTACAATCTCAATATTAGGTTTTATCATTTTATGTAACTTCTAAAGTAGAAAAAATGTGTTCGTATTAATATAATGTAAGTTACAGTACGCCTCTCCTGGTAATCGCAACACGTCACGTGTTGTATCATGTTAGTGCTGATTACGATTACATAGTATGCAATGTCGAATGTCGATGAGCACCAAAGATTTGTAAAGCGTTGAAGATGGAGATGGTTTGGTGTATACAATTAAGAGAAATTAAAGGGACCTGAAATGATTTTGATTTGTTAAACTTAACGTATGTAGGTACCAATTTAATAATCTCGCCTTTTAGTTACTAACTTCCAATTTCTCCATAACTGTATTCGATTATTCCGCTAGGGAAACTTTTATGAAGCTTGAGTATCTTCTTATTTTTCGATTAATTTACTACTTTAGTATTGTAAGGAGCTTCCCAGGCATTAATTTCGGACGTACTTTTACCATTTTTATAAATTTAGCTTTATCTCAAATCTTTGAAGCGTTTCGAAGTCGCTTATTATCGACACAAGATTGTGGCCAGTTATATTAAATCTATATTGTATAGCAAGTGCTGAATGTTCTATGATTATTTCCTTACGTCTTGTCTATAGACAGAGCTGTCAGTTTCATTCCAAAAATATTTTTGTACATACCTAGTTTTGTATTCAGTTAACATCCGATACAATCAGAACAAATATTTTTCCATAATACTCATGCATAGAACGTAGACAGGTATGTTTTACAAAACGTTTACGTAAAACCAGAATGTTTTCTCTAATTTTGTCATAATTAACTTATCAATGCGATTTTACAAGTTCTGTAAACTACAAAATAAACTAAAGTTACCAACGAGTTGTTCAAAACGTAGTGTTAAACAAAGAAATTGTCAATTGCTTTAATTATTCTGTTTCGATGGTTACCTGTATACCTGATTTTGTTTGTTTTTGTCTCGTGTTTTTTGTCGTCGCGTATTGACGTAATATTTGTAATTGGGGAACAATGTAATTTTAAGGATTGTGATTTTGGGGTATCGTTATATTTCTATGTGATAATTATCTGTTTTAATTTAAAGCGAAATATTTCGAGAACGCCGTCTTCCATTGCGTTTTCAAATGTTTTCGATTTGTTTTATGCGTGTATATAAATTGAGTAGAATAAGTCAACGATGCATGACAATAAAAACGTCCACAGAGTACGTAACCTGCCTGACACGTAACGCGTTACGTTTCAACTAGAACAAATGTTATTATTGTAATTAATTGTTCGGAGTGTAGTTGTTAAGGTCGTTGTGATATATCGGCGTTGGTCGGACTGCCTTCAAATGTAACAAATATTATCAATGCAAATGGTACGTTTTAATGTTTTTGTGTTCCCTGGACGTTTTGGTTTATTGTATTTGATCTAATGTCTACACCAACATTGCAACAACCGAATCGAAGCCTTTAAAATTTAGCCTTTAATCGTCTTTAAAAACTCTTTTTAATACAATGACAGTTACCGAGTTTATTTGCGACTCAAAACTCTACAGATTAATCTGTAATTTATACGTTATCAAACTTGAAAACGCAAAAAACGATACAAATATCATTTTAGCTTAACATTTTACTTTTATCTTATTCATCTTATTTATCGTTATGAAGGAAAAAAGATGGAAAACTTTATTTGTTATTTTAATTATCATATGCAACAAAACTGACAATAATCGTTCATTAGGACTGACAAACTATAGATTCACACTATAAATTAATTTTATAATTATAAAATCCTCAATGTACTTTAGTTTACTAGTGTAAGCGACAATATACTGCAAATATTGAATTATTACAATAAATCAGAATATGTCCAAGGAATATTACTCCGTTACGTAATATAATTGTTCAAAACATGACGTTGTTAAAGAAAAAAAATGTATATAATTAGTGAGTAAGATTAATGATGGTAAAGCTTAACTTAACTATTGAAAATGAACATTGTCTCTGTTTTAATTGTAAATTTATTAAAAAAAGTATTTGGTAAGTCTTCACATAGTGTACAATTTTTTGTAGATATTGTTTAGTAACATTAACATTCTGTAAAAATGTGTTCTTATCGTAGTAAATTAAATAACGAAAATATTTTAGTTACACACACATCACTGTTGTTTAATCATTGAAATTTCCTACAATTTATGATCGTTTCATGGGTCACATCAACACAATGTACTTATATATCAAGCAATCACAATAAATACTATGTGTCTGTGATTTTGGATCTTAATCTAAAATCGAAATCGTTTCAATTTGCGCTCGATATGGCGATGATCTTGCTGCCATCGTAGAATGACAATCAGAACAAATGTTCCACAGAAAACCAATGTGAAGAGAAAGCGCCAGCTGTTGTTGTTGTAAAATAATATAAGCAAATAACCCTACCTCTTCCTAATCTCCATTCCTTTCCTTCAAACAGTAGGTAGCCACTTGACTGTGCGTCTGATCTCATGATGAGCAATTTGTAACTACATACCATCAGGTGATTCGTCTGCCTTTTGTAAACCAATAAACAATAAGCTTAGCGAACCAATACTCGTGTTTTGCCTTTCATTTCAGATTATAGTCATGCGCGTGCGTGAGATTATGAGAGTGAAAAACGACCTCCTGTCATTTAATCATATTACCAGCGTTAAATTATATTGACACCCATGACAGATGACGGAAAACAAACTGACAATTATGTTGGCGATAAAATATTATATTGACAACTAACATGCTTTGCTTGCTATAGTAGTATTTACTTCCTAGAGCGCTTGTAGCAACTGAAACTTGTATTGATATTAGCATAGGCTCATGCCTACATCCCTAAGACCCGGTGTGACTACTGACTAGTGCCACAGAATAGGTTATAGTACCACGAACTTTTGCACAAACCTTGCATCTTGATAAAGACCTGGCTTGTTCCTAAACGAATCAAGAATTTCACTTCCTTAGCTCGTTCGTGTCGAAATTTGATAAGTATATGAATAATAGAGCTACTTGAACGGTTTAATATCACTGTCTCACAGAAAATCGACATGAGTGGTGGTAACTCGCTATTGCGTTTTAATATTTCCGGAGGCCAACATTTTCCCTCCACTTGCCATTCTTTTAAAGTTGGTAACACACTCATCACTATTTTGATATGGGCGAGGAAGATCACTTACTATCAGATGAAGCTTTCTCTTGAGGCAGGCTCTGTAAAAACAAGAACTACATTCTGATAATATAACGGTAACGCTGCACTATTCAAATCACTTCGCTAAAGACAGCAGTCTCAGCAGCACTCGATGGTCTATACAACTGAGTCTAGGCCTGCTGCTATGGTCACCGTCCAACATTGAGAACAGGATTTGTCTCGGTGCGGGAAGCCAACCCGTAGCGTGTTATTTAACAACCTGCTACTTGCCCGCTGCATCATGGCTCATGGAGGTCATCATCATCACCAGCCACAAGACAACGACTGCTGGATATAAGCCTCCCCCAAAGATTTCCAGATCGATCTGTTGGAAGTGGCCTGCATCCAGCGACTTCCTGCGAACTTTATCAGGTCGTCTGTCCACCTTGTTATGTGTTATGTTATCTGTTGGAAGCGGCTGCATCCAGCGAGTTCTTGAGACCTTTATTAGGTCGTCTGTCCACCTATATTTCCTATGGGGATACCTATATGTCGGATTAGTTCCCATTCAAAGGAGGTGCAATGCAATGTTCGGAAACGTCGAACAAGATGTTCGAGTGAGATTGTCGCAGGGAGAGCTAGTAACGACGTTGATAGGATATGGTTGGTGGGCAATGTGGCTTTGGAAATAATAGTGAACGCTGGTTGACATGGTGGAGTCGGGAAGAGCCTAGAGGTAGCTATGGTGGAGATCTCGTACAGCAAGGCATTGTTATGGGCTACTAAGAGGAGTACAGTGGGATTGAAGTTAGAGAGCGTCCCCTGCGATGAACTCGCTGCGTTTCCAACAGATACTAGATTACTCGACTAAACCTGTCGCTACAAGATAACTCTTTTCCCCTTCTGATTCAATATATACATAATAATTATTTATCATTATGGGAACACACCACATTGTCGGACTAATTAAACACATTTTGAGTGATATCGCTAATCAGATTAGGAGTATTATCAGAGGAGTTACCACCACGTCTTATAGTAGTATTATTATAATCTCATTTGTACCGATTCCTGTACAAAAAAACAAAGTTACATTATAATAATACTGCTATAAGACGTGGTGGTAACTCCCCAGTTTTGTGTTAATTCCGAAGCCATACGCTTTTTCTAACTCTGAACTCATTTTGTGTTTACTAAAGGACAGCGCGGCGTGTGACGGATGAGTCGTATCTACATGCATAGTTATGTAGTGATAGACATCTGTGTCTACTACTATTAAGTATTTTCGTACCTACTTAGTTTATTTATAAATACATAAGCTTTAAGCCTGTATTCCGTAAGGGGTACGCAAAGGTGCATTAGCGAACTAGAACACGCCCATTTCGCCGAGCTTAGTTCCGTCCTAAATGTGATAGGGGGCGAGCCTATCGCCATATCAAGCACAAATTCCAGATTCTGGGCTAATACTGAAAAATCTAATATTTCTGCCCGACCCGGGGATCGAACCGAGGCATTCTTAGATTATATATATCATACTTACTGATTTCTTAAGTTTACGTGAATATTATACATTGAAATAAAACTATTCTTACGGATCCTATCACGATTAGGTTTTAATTATTATTCCCGACGTTTCGAAGGCTTTGCAGTCTTCGTGGTCACGGGTTGGGCGACGGTAATTTAAATTGTAAAAAAACTCATGGCGAGATTCAGGAATATTTTTTACAATCGAATTCGTATCGAGCTCACTTCTCACTGACATTTGGTTAATAATTCATACAAATTTTACAGACGCGTATTGAGCTCGATTCGAATTCGGTATTCAAATATATATCTGCCTGAGCCTTTAATCAATACCAAAATTAACTCAATTTAATAAATGTAGCATATTATGGAAATAGAGTTGCTGCTAATCGAAATTTGAGGTGTTCTGACAGGTGTATCGAAATGTAATGCTGTGTACATCAATATTATTATGATCGCTTAACCAAAAAAGTACTTATACATAAATAATGAATATTTGTAAAACACGTTAAATCAAAACAAAGTATTGTGTAGGTAGCCGGCTGTGAAGCGAGAGGCCGCGGGTTCGATCCCCGCACCGAGACAAATGTTTGTATGGCCTACAGATATTTGTTTCGGGTCTGGGTGTTGTGAGACCGAAAGTCTCTCGTAGTTCCTGATACCCACGACACAAGACTCGATCTTAATGTGGGGTCAGGACTATGTATGTGACTGTTGGGTGTTATTTATTTAGGTATACTTAATTCAGATAACTCACTGCAAGAAACGCTACGGGACGTACGACAGAGTAATACTCGTAATATTTGTCCAAACACGTACCTACGTACCTACACAACACTTTGTTTTTACATAGACGTACAGACGTCTATGTCGGAAATTAATAATGTAAAAAAATAAAAACTACAATTTGAAAACATAAACCTCCATAGAAATGTAAACATCGTAATAGATCTTCTCATCACACTCATCTCGTGTTGAGTTGCTGCTACAACCTGCTGCTAAGCAAAAAACTTAAATTATAAACATTAATATTTCCATAAATTAAATAAAACGCGATATTCATCTTAAACGATTTGTATAAGTTTATGTAAATGAAATACTTATCTGTACCTATTTACAAGCATAGTGCATACTCTATAAACGTATTAGACTACTAAAAGTATAATTACCCAAATATCTCCTTTACTCATTAAAAATTAGGGCAGCTGTCCTGAAGACAGCTTTGTATCAAGTGTGAGGATGAAACAAACATATTTACCCATAATTAGAGATGGGTCCGTGCAAAGTAAATAAAAAAACCCGCTGCATTTCAGACCCGTACTGGGCCCAGTCGGCGTAAAAATAGACAAGATAGAAAATAAAAATAGCGAAGAGAACCGGTAAGGAGGCAGATGTGTGGGATCTTTTTGCCTCACCATTTGTGGTGGCTCATGGCTGGGAATATTCTTATGCATTTTGTTAACCGCGTCCGCTACAGTACCGATAATTGTTATAACAGAACACAGACATTGGCACTTACAAGTTGAAACTGATCATTTTAAATGTACAACTGTCTATGTACTGCTTACAGCAGCTTAATTACTATATTCGTAGGTTTTTTTAGCACTTTGTTTATTTACCGACACAATGTAAGCATTTTTATTCCAGGTAACTAGACATACCGATGATGACCTGGCTGGGAACCACGAAGTCCTAGGTGCAAATCCCAGGTCGGATTCAGTCAGAGTCGGAATAATTCATATTATACATTTTATATTGGTACTCTGGTATTGCATTTCTGCCTAGTCCTGCAATAGGCTCACCGTCTTATCCCAAAAAGATACAAAAACAAATTCGACGAAATATGTGTGATCTAGTTTACTAATTCAGAATTGCCTACAGGGGATACAGGGATAAATTAATGAACACATAATATAATTAATATATAAGGCTTTATTGCTGACAATGGTTTATAGAGCAAGAGAGCTATGATTATAATATAACTGATTCCGTAAGAAAATTGTTCCAAGTTTCACATTAGTTTTCTATTCGACCGTGGAAATAAAACAAAACTGGGTACATCGTAGCTCTACCACATAATATACAATACAAAGTAATTAGGCATATACTGCGGAAGTTGAACTCACGAATGTCACGAACAAACATACATTCGAGGGGTCGTCAACGTTTGGCCTGGCTGAACGAACGTTACGGTACCTTCTACATTGTTGTCGACTTATTTAAATCTTTACCTATGGAAACAATGTGTAATGTGTAGTGCGTAAGTTGAAGTATCATTTCACAATACACGCATCGATATATTATTTACCTAGATGCATAGTTGACACTCGGAAATGGGACAGCAAAGTAGTGCTTTTGCCTACGGTCGGACGCCGATAGAATTCTAAATTTCAAAATTCAATTTATAACGTTTCCTCATTTCGTTTATAAAGCTACTTCATAACACGTGCATAGGGTTATATTTATGTTGATTTAATTAGAACTTGTGATCTTTTTCCTTGTTTTATTCCTGAGATCACTTTTTAGGAGGATCTAGGGTATAATATAAATGAATAAACGCATTGTAATATTAAAAAATATATTATGTAATTAGGGATATTGTAAGCTAAATTAATCAAGTTTCAAGCCCTAATCCGCTCTCCCTCACAATCCCACGCAACGCACCAATGATTCTTTCAGTATCGGTCGTCTGCGTGTCTAAAAAAACAATGATTTATCGTAAGCTGACCCAAATATTCATTTCTAGTCTTCGCTATAAAGAGTTCGTCATTTAAACTTTTTAAAACATGCTTCATTTTGTCATTAATCATAACTGAAATATCCGCTGAATAGTTTCCACTTCAATATAAAGAAATAAAAAAATCAAGCTCAGCATTTCACGCATGAAAAAAATTCAAGCCCAAGTATATACGGCCACAGATAAAAAATAAAAACACATCCGGCCATATTGGCAATAATACTGCAATAAACAAAAGTAAACAAAGAAAAAGCATTAACGCACATGCGCAGAACGCATCACCTAACAAGGAACGCGAAATTCATTATGAGCCGAACGTCCATAATAAATCAGTCGAGAGTCCAATGCTTCTCAAACATTTTTGTTTTGCAACCTGTTCGCTGACCAATGCTGTCTTATCTGCAATTTAGCGATGAGATAAAAATATAGTACTAGCTGTAGCCCGTGACATCGGCCGCGTGGAATAATATACATATACACGAAAATAGTACATTTTTACGGAACAAAAAGTAGTCTATGTGCTATTCCAGACTTTAATTTATCTCTATGCCAATTTGTTTCCAGATCCATTTAGCCATTCTGGCATGATTGAGTACCAAACACATAAACTTCCACATAATCTATAAATTAAGGGTCTCTCCCTTCAGACAATAGACGGTGACTAATTCCTTCGTTAATTTGTTTTATAGCAGATACTGATAAACGACAAGGTTACCTAATGGTAAGTGATCTCAACCGACTATACATCCACAATAAATAGTAATAAATGATCTTGAATACGTCGTCAATCTTGAGAAGGGAGAGAATTTAAGAAACTGAACTATATATGTGTATATACTTTAGCCATTCTCGCCACACAGTGGCATTCCAGCCGAGCCATCCGTGTCGTAGGCATTCATGTCTACAGCGTGAATCTACCACTCAAGAATATCATGATATTGATATTTAGTCTGCTGGCTTTAGCCTAAAACTAGTTTAGACTTAAAACATCGTAGGTAATCAACGCTTTTGACTATAAATATTTTGTAAGAGTATGCAAATCGCGGTTTAGTGAAGACGATTATCACGTCTTATTACTTGGTGTGAGGTGATAATACAGCGTTATAAGTTTGATCTACCTCTACATTACAAAAGAGCCCATGGGTTACCACACCGGTCTTATGTCTTAAGTTTGGCACCACCTAATCGTAGGTGTTGAAGAGCAGTTGTTATCATTTAAGGCGAAGTAATTAAATCCAGAAAAAAATATTTCATAACATAACATAAGCTCACGCCTGTATCCCCGAAGGGGTAGGCAGAAGTGCACTAGCGAACTAGAACACCCACATTTCGCCGAGCTTAGTTCCGTCCCAGATGTGATAGGGGGCGAGCCTATCGCCATATCGGGCACAAATTCCAGACTCCGGGTTGGTATGGAAAAATCCAATATCACTTTGCACGACCCGGGGATCGAACCCGAGACATCAGGACGGTAGTCGTACCGAAATACAACCACGCCACCGAGGCAGTATAAATATTTCAGTTCGTCTATAAATACGTTCGTTCAAGAAACCCTTACTTTGTTGAATGTAATTTTATAATCTAACGCTTAGAGACACGGATACGTAATTATCCGATGTCCATGTGATGCGTGCAAAATTGAGAAGCAGTGTCGGAGGGCCCACTAGATAAGGAGTTCCATTAGATGCGTTTCCAAGTCCTAGACCGGTTCCAGGCAGGCACGAGTGTTTATAAGCGCGCGCCGGGACTCCCAGCGTCACTCCCGGACTCTCGCCCGACTCGGAGACTCATCATGTGGTACTTGTCGGTGCTGGCCCTCGTCGCGACCGCCTCGGCGCAGATCCCCTCGCTGGGATGGTGTCCTGACTTTCAGGTGACTACATTCATAATATACTTACTATTATGTTTTATTTAATTCTTATATTTGTTTGAAATAATCCCACCAATTATTTAATTCTTATAAATTAATTTTAGCATTCAAAAAACGTAATTATTTCGGATGTATTGTTTAAAAACCGTTTTGTCTTCTTCCATTTCAACATACAACCACCATGGTTACCACCACCTCTTATAGTAGTATTATTATAATTGTTCTTTGTTTGTTTTGTATGGGAATCGGTACAAGTAAGATTATAATAATACTGCTATAAGAGGTGGTGGTAATCTCCTCGAGAGAACGAATTTTTAAACATGCTAACATCTAAATTTGGTAATAAATATGTTTTCAAATGATGTTAGATTTTGAATTTGATGCATTATAGACAATCCAATTCAGTCTTCCAATGTTTTAAATGAAGACAATTGCTACTAGAAACTACAATATCCCCGAAAGACATAATATCGCTAATTTTTATTCCGGAAACATACATCACAAGAGCACATAACTAGTCATTAATGAAATTAAACGATATGACAATTAACACAATAATACTGCGGTCAATAGATTGGAAATAATATTGAACAAACAACTTAACGAATAATACGAGTACAATAAAGCAGCCTCTACCATCGATCGTGGACGGTGCACCCGGTGCGTAAGACGTCAGACTTAGTTTATGTAACCCGCATCAGTGAACAGTGAACAGCGAACACTGACCATCGACAACGTGGAACCAGTTGAGCTGTGGCCGGCAGTCGGCACTCCCGCACTCGGTCGCTGACACCGCCCCGCACACTTTCGCTTTCCACTCCATTCATACAATAACGAAGGGATACAAGACAAGCATTTGTAAAATAATTTAAAGTAAACATTTGTAATTTGTACCCTCACTTCTGATAGAAATTGTAGGAGACATAAACTTATTATATTATTATGTTTAATATTATTATCAAGTCAAGCTGATGCTGCAGCTTCGACCTTATGATAAAATAATTACTTCAGCAATGTATAATTTAGCTTAGTCGTTCCAGAGGTTAGGACGTTCAAAGAAACATTTGATTCAGCTTTATACGTAGGTTGTCCGTAATTGGCGTCAGGTATGGCCGTATACTCGCCCCCTATGGGTATGATATGAATGTACCAGCTACATTTCTGCCTACCCGTTCTCGGAGACAAGCTTAAATTGAGATGACTAATATGATAGTGCGCCTCGTATTTGATGTAACACATCAATGATCAACAATGGTTGATCCTGGTATAAAGTTATCAGCTACATTGTACATATGTCCGGCAGCCCATGAACAACTTCACGATGAACCGGTTCCTGGGCACGTGGTACGAAGCCGAGCGATACTTCACGGTGTCGGAGCTGGGCACCCGCTGCGTCACCACCAACTACGTCGCCACTCCGGAGGGCAGGATCATCGTCTCCAATGAAATCACTAACTCACTGTAAGTACCGCTTTTTGAACAAGAACAAGATGTTATCTAATATTATCTATATAAATGTTGTAATAATGGTCGCAAGTCACTTAAGTTTGCTGTCCAACTCCGATGTGATCAGCTATTGTGTGAGTATTTAAACCACCCAAGTATAATGGCATAGAATCGCGGGTATGACCTTTAAAACAAATTAGGGCTTATTTTGACCAGCTCAATTTTATGTCGAATTTCGGTTACATAGCGGTTCCCTTATTGGTCAAACCGAAACCGTGT
Source organism: Clanis bilineata (assembly GCA_036417725.1). Classification (NCBI taxonomy): domain Eukaryota; kingdom Metazoa; phylum Arthropoda; class Insecta; order Lepidoptera; family Sphingidae; genus Clanis; species Clanis bilineata. Next base: position 236,287 of record CM071141.1, read on the forward strand.
TTATAATATAGGAGAACCAAGAAAATATATTATGAGCATTAAAATAGTATGTTGAAATTATTATCTAAGTAGAAGACTTTCATAAATACATTTTTTAACACTTTGTTTTTGCTTAGGACTGGTTTGAAGCGAGTGATGGAGGGCCACCTGCAGATGAACGGGAGGGAAGGGGAGGGCCGCATCCTGATCAAGTACTCTACCCTGCCTCGACCCTATGACTCTGAGTACATCATCTTGAACACTGACTACGACAACTACGCCGTCATGTGGTCGTGCAGCGGTATAGGACCTGTCCACACTCGTCAGTAATATTATTAGTATTCACTCTATGTAAATCAGTAATTAATATATCATGTAGAATTACTTCACGTCCATTGGTTTAATAGATAAAGTTTCTTTGTCCATGTCATGCCGACAGAACTTCTTGTGGACCGAGCACGAATTATTTTGTCAATCAAATTCGTATTAAGCTCGATGCGCGTCTATGACATTTGCATGAAATATTAACAATATGTCATCTGTGCGCAGCGTTCTCGATACGAATTGAATTGTCAAAATTATTCGTGCTCGTTCCGCTGATTAGGCAGCGATTTTACAGTATGAATATAATCAATCTTGTTTTCCCTCTCCCAGAAAACACGTGGCTAATGACACGAGATCGTATAGCATCGTTCGGTACAATGCAGAAAGCGTACTCTGTACTGGACCTATTCAAGATCTCCAGGACTTTCTTCGTGAAGACCAACCAGGCTGACTGCACCATCCTGCCAGACCCTGCGGCCGCTCCTCTAGGAGCCAAGTCTGATGAGGAAGATGGCGAACAAGTGGAGGAAGAATGGAAGAGTGCCCCTGTGGACAAGAAAGTCGACGCACCGGTTGTGGTATGAGAATATTTCTGTTTGTATATTGGAGATAATTTTTTGGACTTGCATTGAATTACAATTTTATTATTCTATATTGTTTGTTATGATTATGTGTTTATACTTACCAGTATATTTGGATATGTCAAAACGATGGTTAATAGTTGGTAACAGAGTATATAACATACTTTACAGCCAATTACGAGTTATTACTTTAAGTAGGGGTCCCCAGGGGACGAAATTCGACCATAATTCATTAAAAAAAATGCTTTATGTACTTCTTCTCCATATAAACTATAACTGTGTCGTATTTCACGTTCATCCTTTCGCACAATTTTCTTAAAAAGGGGGTACAACAAATATATTGTATGTTATATTACAGGTTAGTGATGAAAAAGATGTTCCTCAAGAAAGATCAGCAATACCAGAACCGGAAGAGGAATCTAAACCGATGCAGGTTCCTGAACTCATCATGGCCGAGTCGGAGAAGAAGGAAATGAAGATGGAGGAACCAGCCAAGGAGGAAATGGCTAAAATGCCTGAAGAAAAAAAAGACCCAGAACCTTCTCAATAAAACGAATTTAGTCATTTGAGAAATCCAGTTTAAAATCGTCTGAATTCTAATGTATTCCTATACTAGTCTCAAGCATTAGGTACATCTGCAGGAAACTCTAAAGAATCACGCGAATTTAAACCTCTGGATTATTAAAGACAAAGCCTCATTGACCTGATTTTATAAAGGCTACTTTACCAAATAAGTAAACAGCCTATTGAAGTCACAACAAAATCTGGTGCATGGGCATTTAGTTTAAGAGATAGTCATTACAAGTCAACACTGAAATAAAGTAAGAACAAAGGCTGAGTGTTTCATTGATATTATCTAGTCAACCAGGCATCCGACATACATTATTATGTATTCATGAGTATCTAAGTCAATTTTGTGTGTTAATCTTCATTACAAATAATATTACTTTGTATTACGGAAACATAACCCCTTTACTAGAGGTATGTTTTTGTTAATCTAACATTGTATCATATATACAATCGGTAGTAACTTTAACTCGAAAGAATAAGTAAATACTTATAAACACTGAGGTGTGTACGTACGAACACATCTTGAATTCTTTTGTCAAAATAATAATTCGTAACTAGACCTCTGGGAGTCTGGAGTCTGGGCTCTGGAACCGTAAAATGTTATCATTTACATACCGCAATATAAAAAGGACGATATTTATTTTTATTGCAATATTGCCAAAAAGGAACGGGAAAGTTCACATTACACAAGACGCGTAGCGTGACGCCTATCATCTTACATCAAGTTCAACAGTAGGGTGTCTCAACAAGTTTAACTACAATGATTTTTAATAAATGTGGGTTTTACTACATTTTTAATGAAAACTATGTCTCGACACCCAATTGATGTTTGTTTAAATTGACACACTTTAGTGTTTATATACCTCTAATATCGTATGCAAAATCATAATATTGATGGCGTCGGCAATTATAGATGCCGTTGAAATGACTATTCTGTTATTTCTTTAAACTTTAATAACAAGTTATGTTTTTAAAAAATCCTATCATTATGTAAACATCATAAATAAAAAACTGTAGTCGTGTTCTAATGGCGATTTGAACCCTCGTATTTGGTCGAATGCATTCGATAATTTGGGCATGTCATTCGACTGGGAGCGTGGCGTCTCCTGTAATCCGGCTACTCGGAGGTCGGGCACGGAGGATGGTTTGAGGTCGGGACTCACTGGCGCTGAGTGGCCCATGTTGACTGGACGTCCGCACTAAGCCTGGTATTAATATGGATCCCCCGGAGGAGTCTGGGGGATGCAGGTTCACTAAGGAGGGGCGAACCGGGCCAGGGGGGAAACCCAGCAGCCAAAAGTCCTCGTATCGAGCAGTAGTGGGATAGCGGCCGGGAGTGGGCGCTCAGCGACAGCCTGACCAATATAATCAGACCCGTTCCTTTTTGTTGCTGTTTATTTTTTGGATATGAATATTACGGTGTGACCGTAAGTCACATATAATTAATCATGATGCTTAATCACGGCTTAGTTTTTCATGTGACGAAGTTAGTTAGATATAAGAAATATACAATTATTTTGAACAAGCTGCTTAATACTTTTTATTAATTAATGCTTCTAGATACTGACTATAGACTACTTCGGTGGCGTGGTGGTATTCCGGTACGTTCTGAGGTCTCGGGTTCGATCCCCGTGTCGGGCAAAGTGATATTGAATTTTTCCATATCAGCCCGGAGTCTGGAATTTGTGCCCGATATCGCGATAGGCTCCCTATCACATCTGGGACGGAACTAAGCTCGGCGAAATGTGGGTGATCTAGTTCGCTAGTGCGCCTCTGCCTACCCCTTCGGGGATACAGGCGTGAGCTTATGTTATGTTATGTTGTGTTTCTAGATATTTTTATCTACGTACATGGCTGTCATAAATATTGTTTAAAAGTCCTTTGAATAAATGAAAAAAAATACACACATAAGCGCTTGTATCCCAGAAAGGGTAGGCAGCGGCAAACTAGAACACTCGCATTTCACCGAGTATGAAGTAATATAATATTAACATAAAAATTACGAACTGAGGTACTTTTGAACTCTGAAATTACAATATACATTTCAGTAACAAAGTTGTCGTTAGCTTTATAAACACAGTATAATGTAAGTTACTGATAAATACTAATAATTGCGTATTATGCAACTCATTTATTTATTTTCCAACTTAGAAACTACAAGATATAAATTAATAACACTCCGTATGACCCGTATGCATTAGTAGACCATCAGAAATTATTATACTATATTTCAACAATATAGAGACATAAATCTAGAAGAGTTATTTTATAAGATTTAATAAGCATTTGAGGAATGAAATATTCCCTAAATTGTTTTGTTGCATTATAGTTATCAAGCCGAAGACAAACATTACATAATATTATGAATCACTTACCAATAGATAATGGAGTGTCTAATTTTCTATCTGCGCAAATCATACGTTCATAATAAAAATCAAAAATAGAAATAAAAATCCTTAAATCAAATCAACAACGTACTTAATAATATTTTATGTTTGTTCAAGTTATTTACAAAAAAAATACAGCAACAAAAAGGAACGGGTCTGGTTATATTGGTCAGGCTGTCGCTAAGCGCCCACTCCCGGCCGCTATCCCACTACTGCCCGATACGGGGACTTTTGGCTGCTGGGTTTCCCCCCTGGCCCGGTTCGCCCCTCCTTAGTGAACCTGCATCCCCCAGACTCCTCCGGGGGATCCATATTAATACCAGGCTTAGTGCGGACGTCCAGTCAACATGGGCCACTCAGCGCCAGTGAGTCCCGACCTCAAACCATCCTCCGTGCCCGACCTCCGAGTAGCCGGATTACAGGAGACGCCACGCTCCCAGTCGAATGACATGCCCAAATTATCGAATGCATTCGACACAATATGAGGGTTCAAATCTTATCAAAATTGAATGAACTCATCATAAAATAATTGATTTATACTTTTATATTTAGCGATAATGTATATAGTACAAAGTTTACAAAATTAATTAAACACCTACACGACATAATTTTGAAAAAAAAATATTTTGTTCGACTATCACGCCATCTACAACTTACATTCCGTAGACTTGTGTGTAGACTCTACATTACAAGAGCTCTACTGTGCTGTGGTAAAACCACTCTAGATGGCACCACAGGTCATAAACCGTGTTACTTCGTGTCAAGAAATGCATAATTTATTATTATCTAAAAACATCTTTCTAGAGGTAATAATTATTAAATAACCAAACGTCAAGTTGTATAAAACAATTAATTTGTTTAGTAGCTAAATACGATTCAGGTTCGTTGAGCATGTCAGCATTGATTTGCTCGGGATTGGATCCCCCATCGAGTAGTTGACGTCAGGCAGGCAGCCAGTCGTAAAAACTAAGCCAAGTCCTTTCCACAACATGCTTGAAAAGTGTGTTGCGCTGACCCGAAATTAAGATGGGATTGGCAGGTAGAAAGAAAGAATGACACAGTAGGTAATGCGTTGATGGATGATCACAAGTTTAAAAACTTAACTGACCGACTTCCAATTTACCGATCGCGACTAAATTTATATGGAACCACCTTTGAAATGAGCTCTATCGAACACAAAAGAAGAATTTTAAAAATCGATCCACATTTAGCGGAGATATCGAGTAACATACATAAAAAAATACAGACGAATTGAGGACCTTTTCATTTTGTGGAAGTCGGCCGAAAATATAATCCCATAAAAACGATATCTTACAAAATGATAACATTGTACTGTCAAGTATAGTTCATCAATGGGTTTCTTTTTGTACAGTCAAATAGACACAGTTAACAGTCATCATACCGCTTAACGATGGCCGCTGACGTTTTTGAGCTGCACTGCGCTTTCCATTTAGTATAGTCCCTTTACCGAGACTGGAAAAAAGATCACCAATATTGATGCGCAACGAATCGTACGTAAAGTAATCGTACGTACGTATCTATAATATAAAAATCAGTATGCAATGGTAACTGGTACATGAGAGACTAGCATTTAGCATCAACGTAAACACATCGCAGTCTGTAGCCGCTGGTTAACGAAGCGAAACGTACCGAGCTCGAGCATCGACCAGTGGTCAACTCAAATAGACGCGTGTTAGTGATATTGTACGAAGGTGAGTACGTTTTATATGTGCACTTAAATGAACAAACACTTAGTGATGTTAGAGAACGTCGATAGAACAGCCGATGAGTTGCGAGCTCTGAAAAGGTAGGCACAAGTTGGTCCAACAAAATATAACACTTACATAATATATTTGTTTCTGGACTGGATGTTGAATGTCAATAAATTCTGTGTAGTTTCTGATACCCATGGTACAGTATGATGTCCTTAACTTAGGCCTCTTTAGCGAGCATGTAGAGTTTTATGAGTGAACTTTAATTAAACATTTTCAAAATTACGTCCTTTATTGAATGGTCGATAAATATTAGGAATTTAATATTCAAATAATCTATGCATAGGGAAAGGTAATATTTTAGGTCGATCTGGAAATCTTTGGGGAAGGCCTATATCCAGCAGTGGACGTCCTGTGGCTGACGATGATGAATCTGCATTTCTTCACAAATAGTACATAATATACTCATGCCTCTTTCCCATAAGGGTTGGCAGAGAATGTAGATTTCAATAATAGTATTTGTGATATTAAGAGCAATCTATTATTCAATATGTATTTAGCTGGAGGCAATCCACATCTAGAGTGTCGTTTTTATATCGATGTGAAGTGTGTTAATATAATAAATTGATATGTCAGTCAAATGTATTCTATGTAACAACATAGTTTTTATGTAGATATCCTTCACATTTTATAACTGTGTTTCTTAACATTTGTATTTAAAATTACGTCTATTGCATATCGATATTTATAGCTTTTACACAGATATTTAGATACATACGCTCACGCGTGTACCCCCGAAGGGGTAGGCAGAGGATATGTAGCAAACTAGGACACCCACACTTCGCCGAGCTTAGTTCCGTCCCAGATGAGATAGGCAGCAAGCGCTTGTATTTTGATTAAAACAATGAAATTACCTTCGTCTCACACAATCACTTATGTGATATCTGTCTATCGAAGTGAAGACCACTCATTGAAAACCCAATGATGTAGAGACGACTACACATGTAGAGCAAGATATGCAGCGTCATCTCAGCCTACTAATCTCGCCGTCAACTTATTAAAAGTAGTCCCTCCTTAGTGAAAGGTAACGAAGGCGCATAATCTTCATAAACCAAATTTAAATTAGCTTCGTAAAGGAACATCATCATCTCTGACAGACAGAAGTTTCTCAAATAGTTTCACCCCTTATTTTTCGTAGAAGGTTAAAGATCATTAAATGATAAATGTCAATGTATTATTTCACGCGTTATCTTTGATAACTGAAGGAATATTACAATAGAATCCAAATCAACATATTCAAACATCAAGTTACCTTGAATATAGCGTCATATGAATAAGACGCATCAGGTGTAAAAAACTAATTCTCTGCTAAATTACATCGAAGGTTGTTCCTATATAACGATTTGATATTAAACGGTATATAATATAATAATATAAGTCTGTTTTATCCTCTACTAATGAGAGGGGTTAGACTTTAGTCTACCGCCTACCGTCTACTGGCCTAATACGGGTTGGTAGACTTCACATAACCTTTTAAAATTCTTGTGGAGAAATTCTCGGGTTTATAGGTTCCCCTCACGATGTTTTCCTTCAACGTCATAGCAGGCGATAAATTCACAATGAAACACTTAACATAGAAAAATCAGAGGTGTATGATGTTCCTTTTTGGGGTTGGTCTCGAACCTCCGACACTCGTCTCGGCAATGCGTACCACTTTGAACTGAGCTATCGCTGCTACTTTCAACGGTATATACATAAGTATAAATCCCTGCACAGTTATTGTCAGCGGTCTACTGTTGAGATAAATAAACTGAGACTGACGTATCAGCCTACAGCCAAAACTATCGGAACAAGGAACGTGATTGAAGGACGTCGTAAGGTGAGCACTAAAGGTTTTTTTAGAATTGATCCCCTAAAGGGGTATAACGGAGGATAAAAATTTGTATAGACGAAATCGCGAGCAAAAGCTAGTTTCTATACAAACAAAAGTTTGCTTTTCGTTTCGTTCGTGTGGGAACTTATTACCAAATCTATCCTACGGGAACCGTACACTTTGCCGGGATACAAATAGTCCATGTTACTCTCTGATAATGTAAGTTTTCTAAGGTGAAAGATTTTTTAAAGTTTAAAGTTAAGTTTTTTAAAGTTTTTTAAAGTTTAAGGTTCAGTTTGTTTGTTTTGTGTATTACAAATAAAAATACAAAAAAATATACATATCTTAACAGTTACCTACTACTTTTAAATTTCGAAACAATTAAAAATTGGTAGGACAAGCATTCGAGTGTGTTACGCGCTTATTTATACATACAGGTCAAATTGACATAATAAATCTCACAATCAACTAATCTAGTTCTGGACTAAAAATTCAAGTAATTCAATATATTGCTGTACTTATCAATTATGAAAGAAATCAAATAGAAAACCTATGACAATGCAACGTTAGAAAACTGCATAGGTGAAGTTGGAAAACAGCATGATTTCCACTGAGAGAAAGCTCAACGAACTCCGGAATGTCACTTCGGAGGGAATTGATATTCTTTGCATACAATCCGAGTTGCAGTCTATTAAAATTTCTAACTTTTGAATAAATATCTTGAAATAAAATATTCCGTAAGCCTCACTTGATAGTACAATTTAACCGTCTATGTATGTTAGATTTTCTTAAAATGTGCAATGATAGCCTCCGTGGCGCAGCGGGCGAGTAGCCGGCTGTGAAGCGAGAAGCTGCGGGTTCGATTCCCGCACCGAGACAAATGTTTGTGGGGCCTACAGATACTTGCTTCGGGTCTGGATGTTGTGGGACCTAAAGTCTCTCGTGCTTTCTTATACCTTTGTAACAAGTTATACCTAGTATGGGGTCAGGACTACATGTATGACGACTGTTGGGTGCATTTAATATTAATTACTTCATTGTTTGATGTTAATATATAGACGTAACTATACATTTATCATTAGCCAAAATAAATATCAGTTCACTATGTACCGCAATTGGACTGAATCTGATAATTATAAACACTAACTATAGTTCTGTTGCATGCGGATGTCTATTATAAAGTGCACGCTGTCATCATTTTTGACATTGTAATATGTACCTCTATAATTTGTAATAATTTATTCATAAAGAGTGAACAGATTTGTACGAGGTCTAACCAACATTTTATATAGTAAGTGTTTAATAAGAATATTATAATATTCTTCCGATCTCAGAAAGCTAAGTTTGCATCGGTAATCATTATAAAAGGTTTTGGGAGCTCTAATTTTAATATTGTACAAACTATTTAATATTCTGTTGTAGGAGTCCAAATCGAGTCATTGTAAATATTAACAATTAATTTTTTTTACAATTCAAAAATTTTACCGAGGTGTTAGTTGATATTGCTTCATACTTAACCCATATATGTATATATATATATCTATATATATAAAAATGAAACCCGTTTTCCGTTGTCATCGCATCACGCGTGAACGGCTGGACCGATTTCGCTAATTCTTTTTTTAGAATATTCCTCGAAGTACGAGGATGGTTCTTACGGAGAGAAAAAAATGAAAAATTGTCTGAAAAAGTCTAAAAACAACACTTTTCTGTACTCCCATACAATCGATTCGTAATAATACTTAAAAGTCAATTTGAACTTTAATACCATACGATAAAGTTCAAATGTTAGTGGAGAGGTTCCGGGAAGGCAAAACAATTGAGTGACGTCAATATTTATACGATGGTAACGTCACTCTGACCCGGCGCGGCGTCCCGAATGGGAGCGGAGCAAAAATGAAAAATGTTAAGAAGCGGGGAAGTTGATATCTCAGAAACTACTGGTTCGAATTGAAAAAATATTTTTTTATAGGATAGTCTATTTATCGAGGATGGCTATTGGCTATATAACATCACACTATGACCTAAGGGCTGACTGACGGGGTGATTGATGGGGTGATTGATGGGGTGACTGACAGGGTGACTGATGGGGTGGCGGACGGGGTGACTGACGAGATGACTGACGAGGTGACTGACGGGGTGACCGACGGGGTCACAGACGGAGTGACAGACGGGGTGACAGACGGATGACAGACGGGGTGACAGACGTATGGCAGACGAGTGACAGATGGGTGACAGACGGGTGACAGACGGGTTCACAGACGGGTGACAGACGGGTGACAGACGGGTGACAGACGGGTGACAGACGGGTGACAGACGGGTGACAGACGGGGTGACAGACGGTTACAGACGGGGTGACAGACTGGGTGACAGACGGGGTGACAATCGATCAGACAGATGGGGTGACCGACTGGGTGACAGACGGGTGACAGACAGGTGTCAGACTGGGTGACAGACGAGTGACATACAGGGTGACAGACGGGTGACACACGGGTGACAGACGGAGTGACAGACTGGGTGACAGACGGTTGACAGACGGGGTGACAATCGAGCAGAAAGATGAGGTGACCGACGGCTTGACCGACAGGGTGACTGTCGGGGTGACCGACGGGGTGATGGACGGGGTGACTGACGGGGTAACTGACGGGGTGATGGACGGGGTAACTGACGAGGGTACTGAGTGGGTGACTGACGGGGTGACTGACGAAACCGGACCGAAGTAGATCATCTCATTACCTCCTTTAGAATTATTGGATTATAGGTGCCTACGACTCATTCTTTCAACCCTCTCTCTCCTACGCAGACGAAGTTGCGCGGGTTAGCTAGTATATATATATATATATATATATATATATATACATATATATATTATGTTACATGAGCGTATGGGCCACCGGAGGCCGAGCCACCCGTGACTATCTAATAATTTATTCAGTCAAATTTTTACATTATTTATTGTTTTAAATATCAGCCGGACTCTTGAAATTGTGTCCGATATGGCTCTGAGCTCGGCGTAATATGGTTTGTCTAGTTCGCTAGTGCGCCTCCGCCTGCCCCTTCGAGGATATTGGCGTGAGCTTATGTAGCGTAACAAATATACATACCCATACTCACACACTTACACTTTTATAATTACAAAGTAGGAAATACTTAGGATAAATATTACGTTAATCGTTTTCTTAGATGCATGTGGATTTCCATAGAAATTCCCTACATGGTACACCCGTTCTAATAACGGTAACATTGGCATACTTAAACACAATAGCGTTTACGGCAATACGTAGTTCAATGGATTGCTTACTCAATATAACTAAGTAATTAAGGGTAATGGCCCGAGATTGGCGTCTAATGCTTTTGAATTATTCTACTGTATACATTCGATGACTGAACTAGATCGTTGACCTCTTGGGTGAGAGTATACGTGTATATATACATCAATATAACGCAGTCATTTCTATCGTTTGATTTTTAGAATGATAATTATTTTCAGCTAAATAACGACCAAAATACGTAATATGATCATGATAATCATGCTTTACTGTTTTTATCACTCAACCAATATTCAAACATTACCAAAAATGCGCGCATACTAATTACATGTCTACCCAAATTACAATTTACGGAGTGTAAATATACACATCTTAATTGTTTTTTTTAGAACTTAAAAACTACAATTATAATTATTTAAGTTATAACGTATATAAGATAACATAGCACATGTTACGTAGTTTAATAAATATTGTAGTTTTTAAGTAAAAAAAAAAGTAAAAGAATATATTTATTTAACTTATAAACCATAATATGTATGCATTTGACACACACTTAAAATATTTAAATATGAATGAGTAATAATATTATGAGTGGTAGAGCCATGCTGTAGACTGTAGAGTGTAGACAGTTACATCTACAGCACGAATGGGCCGGCTCGACCGGTTTGATACCACTGTCTCACAGAAAACTGTCGTATTTAGTTAATTTTGTGATATTTATTTATTTATACGGATAATTATTAATTTAATTCAAGTCCTGAAATACATCAATAATAGCTTCAATTGCGACAGATTTCCAACGCCACCAATATAAAGAGGTCTGGAAAACAATACAAATTGCCGTGTCCTAGTTTAGTTTGTAAATGTGCATACTGTACATTGTATTCTCGTTGCATGTCCCAATTAATTGTCATTTTAACCTGTTGGAACTTGGAAGCGGCCTTATTATTAAAAATAATGCATTTAACATTAACCGCTCGGCGGCCGGAGGCTGAGCTGCCTCTGAGTTAAATTATTAGGGTAAGTATAGATTATAACCGTTTCCTTAGTCTAGTGGCATCGTACGTATAAGAACTGTGGACTGGGAGGTCAAGGATTCGATTCCCAAGTCGGGCAAAGGATCGATCTCTGGATCCCGTAAAGGGGGGTTGATGTCAGGCTGGCAATTGGTCGTAAAATCTAAGCCAAATCCTTTCTGCAATCTGCTTGAGAAGGCGTGTTGCGCCCATCCCATAATAAGGCCCACCTTAAGCCACCACACCTTAACCTTACTCCTTCTTTCTTATTATTGGGATAAGAGCCTGAGAAAGAAAGAGTAAAAGTTATAACTCAATAAAATTCCAGAATAAGTTTTTATGACCCAGGGAGCAACAAGGACTACTTTTTTATAATGTGAAATATTGCAGGACGGAAAAGATTTCAACGCGTGCGAAACCGCGAGCTAGAGGTTGTGTTAGATTTTAAATAGTAATACTGTCTTTAATATTCTGCAATACTTATTTTTACAATGAACATGTTTGCTGGTAGTGGCCATTTTTTTTACAAAGGCATACGAGTTACGAACTTACGACCAGTTGGTCCACGCCACCCGATGATAAGTGCCTACCGTCGCGCCAAAAATATCGGCATTGTAAACGACATAACTATAAGGATTAAGGACCGATGAAAGGAAAGGAATGGGAGATTAGGTAGGGAGAGAAATTATATGTCTCTGGAAATGTCACTCACGGTACCAATTACAACAGAAAGCTGTTACATAACATGGTTCTTCAATAATACGGTTGAGCCGGCCTATTCATGTTGTATTTTTATACAAACAACCAGAACGAAGCCCCTTCATCATCAGCCACAGGAATCCACTGCTGGATATAGGCCTCCCCCAAAGATAGCCGATGGGGCAGAAATGAACTCCTTTACTTACATCATCACCATCATCATCAGCCATAGGGCGTCCACTGGTGGACATAGGCCTCCCTCAGAGATTTCCAGATTGATCTGTTGGAAGCGTCCTGCATCCAGCGACTTCCTGCGACCGTTATCAGGTCGTCGGTCCACCTTGTCCACTTACAATACACTACGCTTAACTTTGAAGCCCTTTTTTCCTACCTCAAATAGTTTATGAGTGAAAGAGACAAAGTATTGTTTAAGTTAAACACCGCTTCACGCCTGTGCTAAATTTCCATGTAAGTCACGTAACACATAGTACATGAAATGTTTCAGATGTCGGTGCTGAGGACTATAGCGGTGTTTTTGTGTGGGTTGTTGCCGCTGAGGATGTGCAGCGCGCAGATAATTTTGCCAGGACAGTGTCCCCACGTACAAGCCCTGGACGACTTCGATCCCAGCCGGGTAATTACGTCATTCATAATATGCTGTATGACTTGTTTAAAGCATTCATTAATCGTGTTTTCACACACTTTTTCAAGCATGTTGCAGAGAGGATTTTGCTTAGTTTTTACGACCAGCCGCCAGCCTGACGTCAACCCCCTATAAGGGATTCAGTGCCAGGCAAATTAAATTAGAAAGTTTGCTTTGCCCAACATGGGAATCGAACCCAGGACCTCCCGGTCCACAGCCCATACGTGCCAAAGCGGCGACTATCTATAAAATAACTAAAGATATAAATACAGAAACAGTAAGAAAACAAGAGTTTAGCTTACTGTAAACTGGTATGTATGCATGCCAAATGTCTGCTTAAGTGCTTACACTCGTGTTGCAGTTAAATGTAGGTTTAGCGACCGGGCAATGCTCTGTAATGCGACTAAGTAAGGGCTATATTATCGGGCTACGGCGTATACTCGTGTTAATGCGATGAGTGAGTCCGGGTAAATCGTAGCAAAGCGTAGTATTCGGGCGAAGACGATGTACTATCGGGACACTGTCGGTAAACTGGCGCGCAGCAAAGGGATTTGTCGCGACAATATTCGCTTGAGTGGCTACACTACACCTACGTCACTTCAGTGTCGTCCAGACTGTGTAGCGGGACATAGCGGGACGTTTCACAACACAACACAATCCGGCACAACACAACATAATTATATATAAATATAAGCTGACACTTGTATCCCCGAAGGGGTAGGCAGGGGCGAGCTAGTGAACTAGTATACCCACATTTCGCCGAGCTTATTGCCCGCTATGATCATATCGGGGACAAATTCTAGACTCCAGGTTAACATTGAATAGAAAAACCCAATATTACTTTGCCCGAACCGGGGTTCGACCCCGAGACCTCAGGACAATATTCGTACCGCAATACAACTAACTACGCCACCGAGGCAGTCAAATATGTAAAATAATAAAGAAACCTTACCTATTTATTATTTTATGATAATGTTCCAGTACTTAGGCAAGTGGTACGAAGCGGAGAAATATTTCTTCCTGTTCGAGTTCGGCGGTAAATGCATCACCGCGGATTACAAACTCAAAGACAACGGCGCCATCAACGTTCTCAACAAGCAAATTAGTATATTGTAAGTATGCCTTTATAAGACAGTATTCTGTAGAGGGTACCCGTCACAGGGCTTTGTTGAGTCAGACATCATCCACCCAATCTCGCCCAAAGAGAACGGATATCAAGCCAGTTTCAACACAAAAAAAATTATATCAAACGTCAATAACGCAATCTGCCACTTATCACAATGTAAGGTCGCTTATTACAATACAATTTACACCTTAGAATGTTCTGTGAATGTTCAAGAATCACGTATGAACATTTTATTGTCTAAACATTATTGCGCTGGTACGACATTGCGCGCGTATGTTTCAAATACGACTAAGTGACTTATGACCACGAGGTCACAACTTTTGGATTACAATTTTCGTGCTGTTGTCCCGTCTATATAAGTTCTTTTGAATGTCTTTGTTCAAAGGTTTTTAAATAACTAACACACCATCTCCACGTAAGAACACGTACGAGTCATTTGATTGCTTGACAACTATTATTTGATTGCCTAAAAAAACGTATATATTTACTTTAAAAAAAAGAAGAAAAAAATGCAGACAAAATAAAATACCTACCTGTGCGCAAATTATAATTTGGCTCACCTGAAAGCGCCTCCTGTATTAGTTTTTCCCGAAACATTATACAAAAACACATACGCCAAACAACGATTTTAGCCGTCTTCTGCTCGTAGAATGGACCATAGATAAAAAAATACATGTTTTGTATAATGTTTTAGTGCAGGAGACGTGGCTTTAAGTAAACCACTTCAAATGCTCTTTACTTGTTTTATTATCTTTTTCAACATAGGACCGACAAAGCTATATTGCGTCGTCAATATTTAGGCACTAACCTGGACTCTCAGCAAATGTAGCAGCTGCCTAGTGGCTTATTCTTCACGTACTGTTAAATCACTTGTTCTACGCACTTAGCACCAAACACTCACTAGGAGACCACTTTCTCACGACTGTTGTTTGTGTAAAATTAAACAAAGAATTGATAATACCGTCCTTTATGAATTTTCATAACACTAGCACAACATTTAATTAACCAGAAACCAGCATAAGCAACCATACAAAAGAATTTTAAGCACAACACAAGCGACGCACACTGCACAATACAAGCGCGAAACTGTAACTACCCTCACCTTTTTTTTTATTTTTTTTCCCTTTCGGGAAGGCAAAGGGATCTAGCCCATACAGCCTCGTCTTAAGTGCTTTTTTTTCTTCATTTCCTTATATCTAATTTTTCGCAAGTGCCATGAAATCGGATGTGTTCGAATTCAAGGCCCTGCTGAAGTTTTGGCGTCAATTCCTTCCAGTTTGATGCTATTTAGACGATTTTCTCGCAGCGGAGGAGTCGAACATGGTCGACACATCCACCCGACAAAAAGCGTCCAAAATCACTTATTTCAAAGCTTCCACATACTGTCCATCTTCGTTTATGTTTATTGCTTAGATTCACATCACATTTAAACCACAAGCACAACTTTAGACTAGAATATGCAATCATTAAAACAAGCGACCACCCGCACCGTCAGAATTCCCGCCAAAACTCCTTTTTTTTTTTACATTTGTTCCACACGGAACCGGCTAAGGTCGGAGACCATGCTGCCAAGTCATTAGTTACATTTTTTTTTTTCTTTACAACTTAACCTAACCTATTATCTAACTATAACTAAGTTTTCACAAGAACAATGAAACACGGATGTGCCAATTTCAAGGTCTTGTTGGAGTTTTGGCGTCAATTTCTTCCAGTTTGATGCTTTTTAGATGATTTTCTCGCAGCAGAGGAATCGAACAAGGTCGACCCATCCACCCGAGAAAAAGAGTCCAAAATTACTTATTTCAAAGCTTCCATACACAGTCCATCTTCGTTGATGTTTATCGCATAAATTCACATCTCATTTACACCATAAACACAACTTTAAACTAGATAAAGAAATAATTAAAACAAGCGACCACCCGCACCGTTAGAATTCCCGCTAAAACCCTTTTTTTTCGAACTTTTTTTTATTTTATTTTCTCATTCGAGACGGCAAAGGGGTCTAGCCCATACAGCCTCGTCTTATGTGCTTTTTTGTCTTAATTTTTTCACCTAAGCTTCTATCTAATTTTTCACAAACGCAATGAAATCGAATGTGATCGATTTCAAGGCCCTGCAGGAGTTTTGGCACCAATTCCTTCCAGTTTGATGGTATAGAAACGATTTTTTTTGCAGTGGAGAAATCGAACACGGTCGACCAATCCATGCGGACGAAAACCTTCTAAAGTCACTTATGTCAGCTTTCATACACTGTCCATCTTCGTTGATATTTATCCATCGCAATTCGCATAAACAATCGTCAAAAGAAAAGTAAGGACTTGGCATAACTACGAAAAACACGTGTTTACTTTAAAGCCGGTTCCGCCTTTTTAGTTTCACGATCTATTTACATTTAAGTGACCACCGTTTCATTAGACTTAAATAACGTATAAATACTTATTTATTTTATTATAAATACGGTGTTTCATGCTGGTTTTCTATTTAGCAGAAACTGGCAAACGAGCATGTGGGTCACCTGATGGTAAGGGTAAAGTAAAAGAATCATGGGTGCGTTGCCTACCTAAAAGGAGGGAAATAGGGATTTGGAAAGGGAAGGGGGAATTGGTCCACCGGAAATCTCACTCACCAAACGTGACAGCGAGCTGCCACTTTACGTCGGTTTTCTGTGAGACAGTGGTATCAAACCGGTCGAGCCGGCCCATTCGTGCCGTAGACGTGACCGTCTCTATAGACGGCTTTGTGAAAAAAAATCGCAATCGCAAAGTCGCCATTTTGGTTTGTCTCCATACATTAGGCCATGCTTAATTTTTTCGTAGTCATGCCAAGTCCTTATTTTTCTTTTATCATTGAGTCGCACCGTCAGAACTCCCACCAAAATTCCCTCTCAACTTTAGCTTAGTGGTAATAAAATTAAATGTGTAACCCTACATTGTACTAGTTTATTCTACATTATTTTTTCTCATGTCCATTACCCAATTGGGTACTTAACCATTTTTTTTAAAGTATACAAGGGGCTATTTATTAATATATCCTAAACGTGTAAGAAATTATTTCGTAATTTATTTTTAAATGTTTAATTAAAAACAAAACAAAAAATATTATATATTTTTTAATTTGCCGCCATAATGCTATCTATTAACTGTAAATATTGGTGACGTCATTGTTACCATAGATACAAAATCGATCATAAAAAAAATATTGAGGAAATAATATAATATGATTTCAATCTAAAAAAAAGGACAGATATTTCGTTGATCAGATATCGATCGTCGATCATATCCGCGTTGAAATTAGGTTGAGATAAAAACATAAATACGAAAAAAATATACTAAATAACCTGGCAGTATGACTTTGGATCTTGGAAAAATGAGTAATGTGACATCATGCTTCGTGATTGATGTTTATTGTGTTTATTGGTGTGTCACGTGACTCACAGATAAACAATTAAGTATTGAAATTACTAAAATAAAATAATCCTTGGAGTATTTTTAATAAATTCCTATTGCACGCGTTATTTCAATGATAATTAATCTATATTCCTACAGAAATTCATAGATATTGGATATAGTCAAGTACCCAACTCTATACGACATTCTCCCTAGCAGTGTTGCCCGCCCTATAAATTTTTACTTCGGAATCACCTACATTTTATTAGTTTTTTGAACAGATTTATAAATATTAACAATATGTATTTATAACTTTTGTTTTTAATATATTACTATTTATTTTTAGCAACGGTTCCTAAGTATAGTAAGCTTATGTATTTACATTATAACATTTTATAACATTTCTTTGTTTTGTATTGTTTATAGTGGTCGTCCCCTATACTAAAATCACAAAATTAAAGAGGAATTCTTATTAAATTATTGGACTATAAAAACTAAATTTGTCTGCTCTGCTGCATACTGCCTCGGTGGCGAAGTGATATTGCTAATGCGTTACGACTACCGTCCTGAGATCTCGGGTTCGATCTCTGGTTCGGGTAAAGTAATATTGAGTTTTTCTATTCCGTATTAGTATGGCGGAAATAAGCGCGGCTAAATGTGGGTGTTCTAGTTCTCTAGTTCGCGTCTGTCTATCCCATCAGAGATACAGGATCACGCCTGTATGACTATGTAAGTATGTATAAAACTTGTTAAACCGTACAAACATATTGCTACCAACTTCAAATAAAAAATGCCTTTTATGCCCCTTACTCATAAATACACTAGCTGTTGCCCACGATCCCGTTCGAGTGGAAATTTATTTTCCGGGGTAAAAGCTAACCTACCATCTAGTAGTTTTTGCGTAAAAGAGTAATTAACATACACATATATAAACTTTCACGTTTATACCTCTACTATTAGCAGGATTGGTAGGATTTACGCGCTAATAACAAGTTTGTATCTTTCGTTTTCAAACAATATGACGCTAGAAAAGGTGACAAACTATAATAGTTTCAAAGATTATACATACATAAGCTTACGACTGTATCCCCGCAGGGGTAGGTACAGGCGCACTAGCGACCACACCCACCGGGGCAGTTTAAGGATAAGAAGCGCGATGTTTTTACAAATAAGGGGCTATATTTGTAAATTATTATGTTAATAAAATCAGTCTTTTGAATAAACAAATCCTAATTAACGTGCTATATGCGTTTCTTATAGTTAGCCATAGTATGGAATTAATTTCTTGAGAATTCTCGAGGCGTTGAGTCTTTTTCCCGTCTTGATTAGAGACAAATTTCTCGAGGATTCTCGAGGTAGAACTATTCTGAATACTTTATTAGTATTATGATGTGTATCAGTAGTCTTTATTTTTAAGGTTCTTTCTACTCAGTCGCGCGCCGATCGGTGTGAGAAGCGCACGCGTATAGAGTGATAACCAGTGCGTCTCATTACATTGTTATTTAGCAGCGCGCGCGGCGCGGCGCAGCGCACGCGAGTGCGTCGTATCGAATAAATACTTATGGCAAACGAGGCGGAGATGGACGAGCGAGAATTTATATTATCGCCGGATAATATCTTATCCGACAGTTCTTTATCGAGATTGAAACGACTGAGAAGTGACGATTTCGAAGAGGACGAATTTATTCCAGTTACTCGCAAACCAAAGCGGCGTTATAGAAATGGAAATAATATGGAATCAGTCGAATCTGATAAACAATGGGGATCGTTACCGACACATACCCGGGACATGTACGAAGTAATTGTAACCTCAACAGAGTCATTGCCTAAGCAAATGGCATTAGCAAAAATGTTAAAAAATTTAAACATCAGAGATATAATAAAAATTAAGTACAAGGGTAATCATAAAGTAGTTTTTTCTTTTGAAAATAAAATGAGGGCAGAGGGACTATTGAGATGTGAAGAATTAAAAAAAAAAGGTTATAAATTTCAAGGATCGGACGAAATGAATTTTAGATACGGAATCGTAAAGAAAGTGGACCTTGAGTTAGAAGAAGAAGAATTAAAAAACATATTTGAATGTGACTATTCTGAAATTGTATCAATCTTACGTTTAAAACGACAAACAAGTGAAGGTAAATGGGTCGAAAGCGAAACTGTTCGCATATGTTTTAAAGGTATCACTATACCTCCGTATGTTGAAGCATATGGTTGCCGGTTTATGGTGGAACCGTACATTTTTCCCGTTTCCCAATGTTCGGGGTGCTGGAGGTTTGGACACAGAGTAAAATTTTGCCCTACTAAGAAAATTTTTTGCCCAAAGTGTGGTTTGAATCATTCTAACTGCGAGACAAAAGATTTCAAGTGTATCAACTGTAAAGGTCCTCATATGTCAATAGAAAAATCGAAATGCCCTGCATTTCATAGAGAAAAAGGTATCCGATCTATAATGAGCGATGAAAACTGTTCATACAAAAAAGCCTTCGATATATATCAAGAAGCTGAAAAATCTAAACTTCAATCAAAGGATAATGTCATTGTGATAGACCTGGAATCGATGGAGATGACAGAAAATGTTTTAGAACAGATACAATCGGGACAGTATAGGGATGCTTTGTTGTCTACAACAGCTATAAACGGGAACGAGGATGGCAATGTCTATACCGAAGAATTTTCAAAAAAAGAAGGACAACTAAAGAAAAAGAAACAAAAGAAGATAAGTAACGAGAATATTGAAATTCAAAGCGAGATAGAAGCAGAGAGCAGCAGAGACCTACAAGATAAAATTATAAATAATAAGGGGGATAAACCAAAGAAGACAGGATTTAGTTTTATGAGAATATATAATAAATTAAAGGAGATAATTGGTTCAGAGAGATCACTGGAAGATAAAATAAATAACCTTTTATGTGTCGTTTTTGAAGAGTGTTACACTTATATAACCGAGGTTTTCAAAGTAGAGGATTGTGTTGGTAAAATCCTATCCATAATTAAAAATGGATAACAGTTGTTCAGTACAACGTTTTATTAACATAGTCCAGTGGAACGCTCGAAGCATCAAACCGAAGCAGTCAGAATTCGAATGTTTTTTAATTGAACATAAAGTGCACATAGCTATTATTACAGAAACTTGGTTAAATAGCGATATTAATATTAATATAAGTAACTATAATTGGTATAGAAAAGATCGATGTGACTCATACGGCGGAGTGGGTATACTCGCTCACAAGTCTATTAAAGTTGAGGTCTGTCCGTTTAATTTGACTAACACTGGTATTGAAGCCATAGCAATTAGCACGTTAAATTGTAACTTTATTTCAAAAATCGTATGCATTTACTGCCCATCATCGATTTGTACAACCCAATCTGATTGGGATGAATTATTTTCACACTTTAGTACTAAAACATTAATAGCCGGCGATTTTAATGGGCACCATAAGAATTGGTCTTATAAAAATGATAATAGAGGATTCACAATTATGGATTCTTCTTTAGAGCATGGCTTTATTTACATGAATGATGGTAGTGTAACGCGAACCGAATACGTTGATAATTTCTTACAAAAATCATCTCCAGACATTACATTTGCGTCTTCGGATATAATTATTAATTTTGATTGGACTGTCCTTAACGAAAATTTAGGCAGTGACCACTTTATTATAAAAATTTGTACTAACTATCAAGATATAAATCATTACATTAAAAGACGAAATTACAAAAAGGCGGACTGGAGTTTATATTCGGAATTGATAGACCATGCAATAAAACGTAGTTCCTGTAATAATCATTTAGATATACAAAATAGATACAATGAGTTTGTAGGGATAATTAACCGATCAGCTGATAACAGTATCCCGAATTTTAAAATATGTACTGATCCACAGCGCAAATTTATACCTAAACCGTACTGGAACGCTGCCTTATCAAAAATTGTAGCTCAACGGCGATTAGCACTTAGTACTTTTCGTCGTAATCCAACGCCTGATAATCTCACGATATTAGAAAACAAGAATAAAATTGTTAAAACAGAATTATCTCTGGCAAAATCAAAGTATTGGCGGGAGTTCTGCAATTCTGCTAATGAATCCACCTCTTTATCGGATATGTGGCGTCGAATGCGGTGGTTAAAGGGATATCGCAAAAATAAGTTTCAAGCGCCCGCTGAAAAGAAACTAGAGTTGTTACGTAGTCTTGCTCCTGATGACGTTAGAATTAAAAAACCGTCGTTTGTATCGCGAAATAGTATATTAGAACAAGAATTTAGTTTGCATGAATTTGAAATTTGCCTAAAAAAGAAAGATTCGGCTCCCGGAAATGATAATATCACATATTCAATGATTTTTAATTTACCTTTAGTCGGAAAACAATTTTTAATTAATTTATATAATGATATATTTTATTCTGGATATGTACCAAAACAATGGAGAGATATTAAAATTGTACCTATCCCTAAAGCAGTTCAATCTGACTCGACAGAGATCAAGTTAAGACCTATATCTTTGATATCGTGCATCTGTAAAATTTTCCATGTAATGTTGGCGAAAAGATTAGAATGGTTTATAGAAAAAAACAATATATTATCACCATTTACAACCGGTTTCAGAAAAGCTCAATCTTGTATAGACTCAGTAGCTCGATTAGTATCTTCTATTCAAATCGGATTTACGCATAACATACCTACTCTTGCATGCTACCTTGATCTTGAAAATGCATATAACAACGTACTTATAGATAAGGTTGTATTGACCTTGGACAGTCTAAACGTTGGAGCCATCTTATGTAACTATTTATGGGAATTTTTGAGTGAGAGACATTTGAAAATAATAGACGATTTGGGAGATAGCTCATCCATAGCCAGATGGTCCTCGAAAGGGCTCGCCCAAGGAGATCCAATCTCGCCTTTATTGTTTAATATTGTTACTTTTCAAATATGTCAGAATATTCCATCAGAAATCTCACAGTACGCAGACGATATTGTTATTTTTACAAGCAACAAGAACATTGAAAATAGCGTTTACATAATTCAAAATTCTTTAGACATAATTGTAAAGACTTTAGCTAAAATTGGTCTACATATCTCTACCAATAAAACAAAATTTTGCTTATACACTAGAGGACATAAACGTCATCAGATAGAATTAAACGTAAACAATATACCGCTATCCCGTGAAGCCAATATTAAATACTTAGGTATTTGGTTAGATCGTTCACTTCGATGGGGTAAACATGTTAATGAAGTATCAGAAAAGTCACTCAAGTTTTTAAATATCCTCAAAGTCCTAGCAGGATCTGGCTGGGGAGTCCACCCCAAGCACTTGCGGAGATTATATATCAACGTTATTAGAAGTCGTATAGATTTTGGGAGTTTTTTATATGACAATAGCGCAAAATCGCATACTTACAAAATAGATAAAGTCCAAAATCAAGCCCTTAGAATAATAGGTGGGTTCATCAAAACAACACCCATACATGTGATGGAGAGCGAGGTCTGCGTACCTCCTCTATTTCTAAGAAGACAATATTTGTCACTTAAATTCTGTCTTAAAGCTAAATCATGGACAAATGGTATAACCCTTAATTGCTTGAAATCGCTCAGTGCTCTTTTTGCTAGTAGATATTGGTCAAATAAAAAAAACCGTTATTAATGGAGACATATAATATTATAAAAGATGAAAAAATATCGTCGTCAAACCCCCTTGAAATGTTTCGGCTTGACATGTGGCCCTCAAAGATTAATGTTAAAAATATGGTTAAATGCAGTTTAGAATGTGTACAAACGGCAAAAAGAGATTATGATAAAACATTATTAAAAGTTGAAATACTAAGTGAACTAGATGTAAAATATAGAACATGGTTTAAAATATTCACAGATGGTTCAAAAAGCTCTGGCGTTTCTGGCGCCGCTTTATATGACTCCGCTTCTGGGTACGGGGAACGGTTTAAGAATTTATCTAATGTATCCATAATGTCGATGGAACTATTCGCTATCTCAGAAGCTTTAACATATATAAAATACCTCATCAACTCGCACTTAAAAATTGTAATATACAGTGATAGTAAAAGTGCATTACAACATATAGTTAGCTGTTCTCAAGGGAATCGTGGTACTGCGATAGCCTATAGCATTCTCCGAAAACTAGAAGAATTTTCTGTAAACAATATCCAAATAGTACTACAATGGATCCCATCACATATAGGATTGTATGGCAACGAGGTGGCAGACCAATTAGCTAGATTAGCTGTGTCAGACAACTCAGAAAATATATACATTTTACCTTCATACACGGAACTTTTACCAAAATATAACAAAATGTATTATGATCACTGGAGAGAGTATTTTGATGAAAGATCGAGAACAAAGGGGATCTGGTACAAAATTATCCAAAGTCAACCACCTCGTCTGCCGTGGTTCATGGGAGACATATGTAGAAAACATGTTGTTATTGCACACAGACTTCGTTCCGGACACATGCCACTGAAGAAATTTGCATTCTGTATGGGAAAAGTACCGTCACCGAATTGTGAAACGTGTAATAAACCGGAAGATGTATACCATGTCTTAATGGAATGTGTCCGGAACCAAACTGAGCGGCAAAACATTCTAAGGAAGTTGGATGCTAATATTGAAGACATTGGAATGTTTCAGTCTATATTATGCAACCCGAATTCAAAGGAAGCCCTAATGGTGTATAAATTAGTCGATACAGATAATTAGTGTTTATGATAATTTTACTTATAAATATGTGGGGGGTGCGGGTGCGCATCGAGGTGGACAGGCGTCCACGGGTGCGCATGTGCACTGACCACTATTTCTTTATTTAGAGGTGTATATTTTAAGTTGGTTGTTTATATGTCAGAGAATATTTCTTTTGTTTACAGTATAGGGCTGTCATAAACTGTGTTTAAAAGCCTTTTAAATAAATGAAAAAAAAAAAAAAAAAAAAAAAAGGTTCTTTCTACATTTTTTAATATATGCTATAAAATTAAATACATTTAAAAATATAAAAATATTCCCCTCCGATGGCGAGGCTCGGGACCCAAGTCACCGGCGGTTAGGATCCCAGAGTGAGGAACCTCCTCACAATTCGTGCCGTATCCAGTAATACTGCCTTCTGCATTTGGCTCTTGACCCAAACACCAACCGAGAGCCTCTTGAGGTGTTGGTCGAGGCTCAGTGGTATTAAACCATGGGCAAAAATGACTATCGGAACAATGACTGTTGAATCCACATCCCACATGCGAGTAACCTTATGTGCCAGGTCTAAATATTTCGACATTTTGTCTTTTTCGGTTTTCACAAGGTTCTCATCATGCGGAATCGTGACATCAACAAGCATCGCCCGGCGCGTCAATCGATCTACTACCACAATATCAGGCTTATTGGCCACAATAGTCCTGTCTGTGATAACAGATCGATCCCAATAGAGCGTTGCATGACTATCGAGAACTGGTTGAGGGACATATTGATAATAAGGCACCTCAGAAGCCACAAGGCAATATCGAAGGGCAAGTTGCTGGTGTAGGATCTTGGCTACAAGGTCATGCCTATGCAAATAGTCGCCGTTAGCAAGATACGAACAACTGGAAATAACATGCCTGATAGATTCTCCGGGACGGTGGCATGCTCGACAAATGTCGACCGTGCCGTCCTTCATGAAGTATTTCCTATAGTTGTTCGTCTTGATAACTTCGTCCATAATTGCAAAGACAAAACCCTCGGTCTCCCCATAAAGGTTACCGAAACGTAGCCAAGCCACTGAGGCGGTCGGATCTACATATGACCCATGAAGAGCACGGTAGAACCGCCCATGTAGCTCTTTGCCCTTCCATATATTATCATATATAATTATTCATTTATTATTTATATTATCATTACTGTTATAGTAAGTTCTTGTTAAAGTCTCAAAAATGTTCAATGATTTGTCAATAATGTAAATAAAACATTGTAGATCCGGCATCCAGTCTGAGATTCGCGGCGAGGCGAACCAGGTGGGCCGCTCGGACGAGGGTCGGCTGTCGGTGCGGTTCCCGACGCTGCCCGTCGACATCGCCGCGCCCTACTGGGTCGTCGACACCGACTACGACTCCTACGCGCTCGTCTGGAGCTGCTACGAGTTCGGACTCTTCCATACACGTTAGTAGCCTCCTAACGTACCCAAGCAGAACCCGATAAGCTATGATATGGTATATGTGATAGATAATGTGTTATACTTAGTCTGTAGTCTGTATTTGTACTTTTGTACTTAATAAATAAATAACTATAGCTTTCTACGGAAATTCAATAATATTTACTCCATTAATTCAACAATAATACTGCAGTCGACTACCCAATTCTGACGGTGCGAGTGATCGTGGTTATAGTAATGATTTTATAACAGTGTCTAAAGTTGTATGTATTTGCTGTGATTATTTAATAAACATCAACGAGGATGGATATTGGACATATTATGTAATCTTTGTAATAGGTGACTGTTCAGTTTATCATTTTCTTTCCACCTACCTTTATCTCATATTCTCACTTCAATGTGGGGATGATGGGGATCCGCGCAACATACTATTGCAAGCGTGTTGCAGAAAGGATTCGACTTAGTTTTTTACAACCGGATGCCTGTCTGACGTCAACGCCCTCTAGGGTTAGTTTAGGGTTATGACTATTGTAAGATATGTTACGTTTCGGTATACTAATTTAGTCTAATTTTAAGAATAATTAATACTTAAGTCCATAAGGTCATCTTAAATATGTACTTGAATAGAAATTGTATATTCGGGCGTTAATATTCTACTCAGTCCAGTATCATATATTCACACTAGCAATGTTGCAGGTAATGCATGGATATTGACGCGGGAAAGGAACCCACCGTCATCAGTGATCGATAAAGCATTCGAGGCCGCCGACCGACACAACATCAGCAGAACCTTTTTCATGAGGACTGACCAAAGAAACTGCCCAAACTTCGATGAATAATAGTGTTACAACATTTTTCTTGTTAACAACTGCCAAATTAATTTTAGTATCGGAGAATGTAGTCGCAAATAATTCATTAGCTAAAGCCACACAGATAAAGTAGATCTCCTGTTACGCAAAATGTGACGCGCAACATGTGATCCGCAACATGTTTTACAACACGGCTGTCGTTAGCCAAAGCAATCACATGGAATGTAATGTTAATTTAGACATTTAATCAGTGTTGAAACTTGGAACATCTTCCGCATCGTTAATCATGTTTAGCTACATACTAAGCGACAAACTATGCCCAGATACTATGCTTAGGGCATTAGTTTTTATATTTTCTTTTGTTTCTCCAATAGTCGCGTCACTGACGCTGAGCGTCTGATACTTGTCTCGAACATCCGACATGACTTTGGTCTACTTTGTTATGAATTGTTTAAGTTAGATTCCATTTTCATGACTTCATTCATACAAAACTTCCAATTTGTGAAAATGGAATTTCTAACCTTCGTTATAGGTTTTTAGTACTGTAAAATTCAAATTTTAATATTCTAGCATAGTGAATGATGTGTAAAACGAAATGCATATAAAATCTGTTACTGATAACATATATTTATAGTATTTATCTACAAACTTAATTAAATTAAAGCCTTTACAAATTGTGTGTATGCATATTTTAAGATGATATACGAAATATTTGACTTTCCTTGATGCTTGCGACGTGTCTCGTTAATGTTAATAATAACGGTTTTCAATCGACCATAATGAAAAGATGTGAAGTCACCCATAATGTGAAGTTCTTTTTATGTCATTAACAATGTTTCTAAACACATCGACGAATAAATAACAGAAATAGAAACGTCTTCCTGGAAGTATTGTCTGGTCATAGGAAGCTACTCACTGTTGTTATTTAACGATCTCCCAATCTAAAAGATACTAATACAAATTCTGCGTTGTTTTTTTTTCTAATTTTCTTTTTAGTTCAAGCTACAAAATTGTTTGAACCTCACGTTTATCCATGAAATATTGTATCAAGCAAATAATTTTGTTCTACAATATTATGTTCAAATGACTCCAATGTTCGGTTTAAGAAACTTATTCCCGGTTCCTCGAAGACTGATCATTGCGAAAAGTGAGGGCCTAACTTGAATATCTAGAGGTAGAAGCATGGTCAAATGCTTTTGTTTTGAATACTGAATTTCGTAGCGTTTTGACAGCTTCAAACCAAACTCGTGTCATTTGCGCGTTTATTTGATCACCCTTTCAGAAACCAGGCTTAAACCGCTTAGTTAGAATCTGTGTGTGAATCTTAGGATCTAAGTTGGGGAACTATCGTCGGAGTGCCAACTTTTCCTGTGGTCACCGGTGGCCTCGTCGTAGCTGGGCGGCGGCGGCAGGTGGTCGCTCTTGGTCTTGGTGGGGGCGGTGGAGGGTGCGGCGGAGGAGGGCGCGAGCCTGTCCTCCTCGGCCTCCTCGGGGATGGAGTCTCTCCGCCGCGAGTCGTACTCGGCGAGCGCGGGCTGCGAGATGTTGTTGCGCTGCGCTACTCCGACCAGTACCAGCTTCGGTGCGCTGTGAGCTTGCTGAAACATACTCTTTCTTACCAAAGACACCAACATTCAACACCATCGATTATATATTGATCTATGAAATAGATCCATGTATTACGGTGCAATCGAATTGGGTTGAATATTCGCTAGCACATAAATCAGAAAGAAAGGTCGATGAGTGAGTGAAATGATAAATATGAGTATAATAAATATAAATCAAATATGAGTGACAAAAAGCTTTTCTAATAGTGCCGAATAAGCAGACTGTAGAGAATGAGAAAATACGAATGGAATAACTTCCTACAAACAAGTCTAAATTCAATTGAAAAATAAAGGTGTTAGTGAAGACAATACCATAATCAACGCTATAAATTAGGTTGAAATGCGTCACACTCACGGCACGGCGCGGTGCGCGAATCAACAGATACCGTGAACACATAGAATTATAACAGAAACCGTAAGGATACCCTCTTATTTGTTGAAGAATTACTTAAACATTCTTATAGTTTTTATCGTTCTACTAATTTCGGTGGAATATTTTTAACTGGTTATGAAGTAACTTTCTTGTATCTACATATATACACATGTAAAAGAGAAACTATTGGAATTAGGATATTACACGCGACTTCCTTTTATGACGTAGGCGAACACTAAGAAAGGATGTTTGGAAATTTCATCATCATCATCATCAGCCATAGGACGTCCACTGCTGAACATAGGCCTCCCCCAAGGACAAGGTGGACCGACGACCTTATAAAGGTCGCAGGAAGTCACTGGATGCAGGCCGCTTCCAACAGGTCGATCTGGAAATCTTTTGGAAATTTATTCCCTATTTATTTCAACAGGTTGATCTGGAAATCTTTGGGGGAGGCCTATGTCCAGCAGTGGACGTTCTGTGGCTGATGATGATGATGATGATGATTCCCTAAAGGGGTGTTTTATGGGGTATAGAAATTTGTACATATAGGGAAAATGGAAATATTAATCTTTTAAATTCTTTTTCCACCGGCCCTTAACCGATTTGAGGTTAAAGCAACACACTCTAATAAGCATGTTGCAGAAAGGATTGACTTAATTTTAAGACCGGCTAGCTGTCAACCCCCTCAGAGCTTTTTAAATAATTTAATTATACTTGAAGCTTACACATCCATGACTTATTGATGCACACAGCATGTTATTTAGTTGTTTTTGAAGACGCGAAAATCTTATTTACCATACGAATACTGTATTACTGAATCATGTAAAACGACAGCACATGAGATTTCCAGTGTTTTAAATCCGTCGTACACTACATTTAGTAGCGTATTCCCTTATTTACGGTTGGCAACCGAGACCGTTTACGTTCTTTTTTACTTTCTTACTAAGTTGACTTATCTTGAGTGTTAGGCTGCGATCTATATCTATTTGGAATTGTTAAATCGAACATTGACTTAGTCCGAGTCGTTTTTTACAAGAAAAACAGACTGACAGACAGACTAAGCCATGATTTTCTTGTAAAAGATGACTCTAGTCAAAATCCTCGCTGAGTTCGTTACTTTGACTTAGACTTAGTCGAAGTTCGCTCTATAGATCTCAGCCTTAGAGCCACGCTGTGGACAGTCACGTCTACAGCACGAATGAGCCGGCTCGACCGTTTTGATCACTGATTGACCACTGTCTCAAAGAAGCTGACGTAAAGTGGGAGCTCACTGTCACGGAGGCACGGAGATGACCTCGGTGTCTTCCTCCGAAATTATATCATATTATACCATCAAATGAAAACCTACAAATTCGTTTACTTCTATAAAATCTCTGCAAAAAATAATTTACTTACTGTCTCAAAGTGGTATTGAATCTGATAAATACCTTATAAGGATGCGGTGTCCTGTTTGTTGTGGAGAGCATGGGGTTAGAAATGTGTCCCTTCCCATGATGATGGGTGATCTCCAGCGCCGATCGCAGGAGATCCACCTTGGAAGCTGAGCCCTCGTAGTTACTGCCGCGTCTCTGGCTGTTACTGCCGCTACGACTTCGGCATTCGTTTATATCGCCTTGGGAGAACTGGAGACAAAGATTTTCTTCTCATAACTTCAACTACACATATGTAATTTTTTCTACAGTATGAATGGGCTGGTTAGACTCATTACCACTGTTTTGACTTGAATTAACTTGAAATTACCGCTGCCTGTTGCGTCTGTACGGTAATATATCGGAAATATACATCGCTAAACGAGGCGAATATGGGATTTTCACCACAGTAATTGAATAAGAAACCGCAGTAATCTACTATTGTATGTTACCCTCGAGCGGGATCCTCTGGGCAGCGAGTGCAGCGAGCCGAGCGGGTTGAAGCGAGTGATCATGTGCAGTCTCTCCAGCGACACCATCGTCTCCGCGTCTTTGCGCAGCGGCTCGCCATTTAACTTGTCACCTTCGCCACTTTCTACAACAATAGAGACATTTAGAATTATTATACCGACCCGCTGTCACACTACTGGACAAAACTCTTGACTGATGTTAATACTCTGACTATTGTTTGTAAAGTCTAATTGACCGATCCGACTGTTTCGATTCTATATGCAATTCCTTAACATTTTTGTTGCGGCAGTGGTATAATTAAACTTTCTGCAAGTGCGTTACGAGATAAATACTGCCCGTATCTAAGTTTTGCCGTATATTATTATATTTAAAACAACAATACTGAAAAGATGATTATCTCTTTTCTAAACGTGTGGAAACACAGTTAAATCATCCCCGCGCCGAGCGTAAGGCAAGGAGAAGGATCTGCCGCACTAGCTGATATTCAATTACGGCAAAATACTTGCCGTAGCACAGCAAATGTGTTAAAACCCCTAACATTTGAAACCCAATAACAACAGATAAATGATAAATTTATGATATAGAATTTAACTATTAATTTTATATGAAATAAGTATTGTGTACTAACAGCAATGAATACAAACAACTTTAAAAATACCATACCAGTATCCGGATCGCAAGAATCTTCCATTCCCGTCATGTTAATCTTCCTCAGCCAGAAGTAGTGCAGCAACCCATACAGAATTCCGCCGAGGAAGGCTATCAGCCCCATGTAACGGAAAGCCTCTCTAGTGCCGAGTGAGGCGATAAGGAGCCCTCCGCCGAAACTGCCGCTTCCTCTTCCTACAATATTAGTTAATGACTAGGAAGACACTTATAGCGTTTCCACTTATGCGGCACGTGAGTTAACAGGTGTTACTCACTGAACATGATTATGCAATTAATGTAATGTATGAGTACATCAAATATATCCTTATCCTATTTTCTTGTCGTATATTTTGTTTAACAGACGTTGATTGTCTTAGATGGCTCTAGAAAGATAGTAATCTGTTCTTCTCTGGAATACTCTCCCTCTCGAGATCAGGACATGCACGAATCGTTATACGTTTAAGGTGAAGGTTCGTGATTTACTTTTGAGTAATATGGCAGAAACATTGAAGGACATCTTTCTTTTCTTCTGTTCTTTGGGATACTTATTATTTATTTTATATAAAACGGAACGGGACAGGCCACGTAAAAGGTGGCGAGATGACCTGGATGCCTTCCGCGATGACTGGTGGGAGTTTGCTGCTGATCATGATGAGTGGAGAGATAAAGAAGAAGCCTTTGCCCAGCAGTGGGATGATATGGGCTAATAAGATAAGAAGATAAGATAATATATATTTATATATAGTTATATATGCATTATTTATTTATAATACATAGTATGTTGTATAATATTGACATTATTTTATTTATAATTATGCATTATACCTAGGACTTTGAATTTCCCCATTCCTCCTTCAATATAATTTACACGCCTACTGTCTCCAATCTCTGTACTACCCTGGGTTGACTCATAAAGGCCCTTGGCATTAAGTCCGCCTTTACGATATTTGAGTAAAAAGTTTAATAAAAATACAATAATAATATTACAACACTGAATAGTTGGTTTGAACACGTTAACCTTTGGAAATATTGAACAGATTTTAATAATCACAAGTTTAAAAACTTAACGGACCGACTTCAAATCCGATCGAGACCAAATTTATATGGGACCACCCTTGAAATAATCTCTATCGAACACAAAAATAATTTTGAAAATCGGTCCACATTTGGCGGAGATATCAAGTAACATACATAAAAAAATACAGTCGAATTAAGGACCTTCTCCTTTTTGGAAGACTGTCGAAAAATTATATCACTATTAGAATGCTAAAATCATACAGTGAGTGACCCGCGCCCGTGTCACTCGGATTGTAGAGGTATAATTATTATTCTGCGAGAAAATTTTGTATTGTATTAAAACAGAATAAAGTAAGTAATAATAATCATTTTTTTGTCTTGATCACGTAATTTTTCGAACGTATGTAGCAATATCTTAAAAACACTGCCATACCGTATATCACGTAATGCATTTTTCTATAATGATATTATAATTATATTTCTATAATAATGATTCTACAGTGTAGGGATCCTGAAAGCATTTATTTTATTATTTTTATTTATTTATTCAAACAGTAAAAACCCAGCTAAATTTCTCTTGAATGATTTATGGTATAAATAACCACTCATTTATTTTTCTGGTTTCACATAAAATGTAGTAAACACACATTAGGCTTTTACTATCTTATCCTCAAAAAATATGTTTTAGCAGAATAATTGTTCTGAAGGCAACAAAAAAACAAATAACTGCGTTGGTTCTGAACAAAAGTTGTCATAGAGAGGGCATGATATGAGTAGATGAAACAATAAGCCACAATCGTATAATACGTCACCATAACAAGCCACAGGATGGGCACTGCTGAATATAGACCTCCCCCAAAGATTTCTAGACCGAACCGATTATATTGAATTATGATGATGTACTTACATTAAGGTATATCAGAGACCCATTTACTTATTGGGGTTCCGAAGCCAAATGACAAAAAAGGAACCCTTATAATTTCACCATATCCGTCAATCTGTCTGTCTGACCACTGTTTATTTTGGAGACTAAAAGTACTAGAGGGCTGTAATTTGGCATGATTATAGAGGTACATGTCTATCACACTAAAAAAGTCGTGGAATAATATCCTGAAAAATATTTACAGGTGTAAAATGGGATGACATTTTTTTTATCTCGACTACCCTATGGTGTGGGGTATCGTTAGATAGGTCGTTCAAAAACAATGCCAAAACTGCTGCTGTTTGCGAAATATTAAGCTTTAAAGTGCAAATGTTTGGTAGAGTAGGGGTCTTCCCCCCTCCGATATCCGAAGCGGTTGATTTGGATACGCGTAAAAATCACAGTAGTAGCATATATAATGAATTTTAAAAGAAAACTATAGCGGCTAAGTGGGCTTTACAAGTTAATGGCTAATAAACGTCAAAGTAAAAAGAAAAGAATCGTACAAATGCTTTTCAATATCACTTATATGAAGTTGTAAGTTATGTAAAATAGGTAATAATTATGAGTTTATGGACCATACATTTAAACTTATGTCTATTAAAACTATAATTATTATTTAAGTAACAGTTACCCTTACTTCGGAATCCTGTACTGTGCGTGATCAGATACATATGTAGTATGCAATTGCCCGGGTTTTTTTAAATGAATCAATATTAATTAGTAATTATAAAGTATTTTTGAGATCGATAACAAAATAATTTTATTTAATTATTGTATCTTATGTTTTTACGTGACGTCAATCGTTTTATCAGCTTAAATCTCAATGTAAATTGTTACTACAGTAGCTTAGATTTTTAAATGTTTGCCATGAGATGAAAGTTCATTAACGTTTATCTTAATCAAACTTAGACTTACTTAAACTAATTTTCCTTAATTAAAATTTTTCATATTTACGTCTCGTCTATATTTTTATATTATATATTGAGAACTACTGTTCTAATTTTCATATTCATTAAATGGTACGTGAATCTGTTTTATTACACATTCAATTCAAATTCACTTTTGCATGCAAATTATTTTGGATGATAATGTGATGTAAGTTATGACTAATGTGATCGCTGATCTGCATGGAATCACTAAAACAAGATTAAAACTGGAACTGGAACTGAACAATTGAAATATTAAAATCTCACCAAGACTAAAGTGTGCCATCCCAAGAACACCGATAAGTGTGGCGAGCAGACTCTTGGGGGCCAACATGGCGCAGTACGTGGCCGCCGCCACCCACATCAAGTGAACCGACAGCGACTCCATCGCTTCGAATGGGAAGCACCACCACGAGTTTCTGGAGAGAATAAACGCCGTTGCGTTCCACATCATCATAAACCTGAACTATTCCTAAAAATTATACGTGTCTTAAAGGTCTAAATTACAAAGGTACTCAAAAAGTTGTATACAGAACGCACATTACTCCACTAATCAATTATTATTGGTAACGAAATACGGCAAAAAATGTAATATAAGTATGTGCAGACTGAGTAATCGTAGCTGTATATTCAAGTACGGACCTCCCACGCCATCATTGTGCTCATAAACTTGACAATGCTATATCGTCGTAAATACATTCATCTCACAAATGGAGTTTTAATGTGTAAGGACGATACGACTACGAGTTGTAACCCAAAGTCATGTGCTGTCCTACTGATATTTCAGAACGGCCGTTTTTGTACTTCCCGTTCTTTCTTTCCGCGTCGTCTTTAGCTAGAAACAGAATTAAAATTGCCCCATTTGAGTGGTATATGAATCGTGAAGGTCGGTAATTGAATCCGTGGGAAACTGCAAGTTAGTTCATGATGTACATGGTTTTATTCTACCAACATACTTATGTCACAAAAGATAAACTATACTGTTTCAATTTCTATTTTTACATCATGGTTGACAGACGCTGCGCTGTGTTAAATATGTCACTGCCAGGGTTGTGTTTATCAAATGTGTTTCATTGTTACTTCATACAATTGATGCGATATTCTTGAGTAGTTCATCATTCCCTTATCAGATAACTTGTTACTCGACCATTTATTATATCATTAAAATTATGTCCATGTTTCTGAACCACTTTGGATTACACAAAATAATTTTTCTACTAATTTGTTTAATACAATTAATAATTTTGAACATTTTATAAGCAGATTACATCTCTTGTTTACTTTAAGAACACAAATACTCGCAACTATGTCTCTATTATAATTTACAGATGTAATTAAAATAAATCCTTTGTGTTTACTATTACTGTGTTTGTTTCTACGTACACCTAAATGTAAATGTGAACACAATAATATGTTATCTTTCACCAAGAATACTGAATCATATGATAATCATGATCCAGCCATGTTTATAATTAGTCTGATTGCAAAGCTTCATTGAGTATTAAAATTTGATCTTTCTAACGTTGTTTATAACTTGTATTTGTGTTGTTGTTCAGAAGTCATGATACTTGCAAAATTAAACTCGAGGCTTATGTCTCTAGTTACGAGAGGTTGCAAAACAATATAGTTTTAGACATAGCACACTACATGTCTTTGATAAATGATAGATAGGTCACATTCGTAAATCTAAGATATACTGTCATTAACATAACATAACATAAGCTCACGCCTGTATCCCCGAAGGGGTAGGCAGAGGCGCACTAGCCAACTAGAACACCCACATTTCGCCGAGCTTATTTCCGTCCCAGATGTGATAGGGGGCGAGCCTATCGCCATATCGGGCACAAATTCCAGACTCCGGGCTGATATGGAAAAATCCAATATCACTTTGCCCGACCCGGGGATCGAACCCGAGACCTCAGGACGGCAGTCGTACCGAAATACCACCACGCCACGGAGGCAGTCATTACTTATAATAATCAAGGTCCAAACTGCCTACATAATACAAAACAAAGTATTTGAACGAAAAGACATTGAAGTGAAGAGTGAAGTAGACAATGTATGAGGGTGTAGTGTAATGTAATGTAGTGTTGTGTTGTGTCGTGGAGTGTGGACTCACTCGATGAAGGAGTAGCCGACGAGCCTGGCGGCATGCGAGAAGAACGCGACGATGATGACGTTGACGTGTCCGATGCGCGCCGTGATCGCGTCCGCGCCGTACAGGAACGGGATGCTGCTCAGCGTGCCCACGGTCACCGTTATACCTGCTCGCCACCACACACACACCGCCACCGTCACTCGCATCACCACCAGAGATAATGACAAGAACTTTAATATTCACTTGCAATGTTCTATTATTAAACCATTTTATGGCAACCTAAATCCCAAATCCTTTCAAAGCTGTTGGATAATCCAACTGATACAATGTAAAATTAAGATGATTTTTTTGAGTTTTTGTGTTTGGTGTTATTGGCCACTAAAGTTTTCTTAAATAATTGAATAACTAGTGTCGAATTTAGATGAGCTAATTCTATTACCAACCACTTCATGCGAAGAGATTTTATTTAATTATTGTAATCTAATTTGTTTGTGTGTAGCAGTAATGAAAATTATATTGTGCTCAATATACAGGTCGCTTTGAGAAGCCTGTGGAGACCCCAGGAAGATCCTGCGTTTCTGGTGGGAGCTACGCTGGCTTAACGTATAGTCGGCATGCATGTCACGCCAATGGCCCAATTTTTATGGAGCTGGGTGCGTGAAATGTACCCCACACAACAAACAAATAAAACGTACTGGTTCAATAATCAGTAACGACGGTCTAACCTTTTGATTAATAACAGTATCAGAAAAGTTTAAAGTACACAATGTCGAAACTATCAAATCACTTACCCAACAAGAAATTAGGTGCACCTAATTCCTTCAAATAAATGAACAGATAAGATTCGATAAATCCCCAAAAATTTCCTAAGGCGAAGAGGAAAAATATAAATATAATGATATGCGGCATTTTGATGATATTGACTAAATCCCTGAGGAGATTGTCGGCCGGCAGCTTGGCTCCGAGGGGCATGACCGCGACGGTGATGGCAGATATCAAAAGCAACACATCGTAAGTGTAAAAAGCGGCTGAATAGTCAGTGTAACCTGCAATCAACAACACGTAAACATTACTAAGTATTGACATTAAAGATAACAATTACGAGATGGCACCATACGTACCAACTTGTTTACTCCTCATATCTATAAGCATTCCGGTGATAGGCGAAAATATAGCCATCCCGATACTAGAGAACAATCTCTCTCGACCGAAATCACCGCCGTACTTCTGAATCATCGTGAGAGCGATTGGATCCATGATGGTGACGCCGGCTGACAGCATTATAGTACCCATAAACCTCAAGAAAAAGTAAATGTAGAACGTTTTATCGTCGCTCTCCTTGTAATCCGGTGGGCAAATATCTGGGCCGCCTCTCCTGTAATATTCCAGTAATAATTTACCTTTCTGATTGATATCGAATGTTTAAATAAGTGATAAATATAAAGCTAATGGCCCACAAGTCACAACTAATATTATAATCAAATATTATCACATATCCTACTATAAACACAATAACGCTCCGCTGTGGAAACGACAACTTTAATATAATAGTAATACATATTTAATAATAAATAAATAAGAAATAGAAATTTTGTACTTAACCAAATACAAAAATAGGTTCCTTGTAATTATTAAAGACTTCATGCAGTCAAGCTTGTTTGAAATAGCAGTCTAAGTAAAATATGTGATGCTATGGCATACACACTGATGCATAAAGAACTAGTACCTAAGTTATAGCAAATTTTTATTATAAATAATTCAAAAAAATGAAATGTAATATCGTTAACAATATTGGTATTTGTTATAATTTCTGCAAACTCAATTCAAATTAAACCAAAACGACAACATTCTGTAACAACTTTACCTGAAATCACATTTCTGCACCATACAGTCAGCTGACAGGATCTCTAACCTCTGTTGTGACAGCTTGGTCATATTATGCAACATGACCAGACCACCACACCTGAGGTCCTCTTTATCTAAAGCCGTTATGTTCACACCCTGCGCTATTAACAATTTCTCACCAAATCTTGACCTAAAGTCTGTTACCTGGTCGTCTTCATCCTAAAACAAAGCACTTCAATGATTGAAATTAAGTAACGATCTTAAATAAAACCTTCAAAATATAATATAAGGATCAGAATCAAAATAACATTTAATTAATTT
This sequence comes from Clanis bilineata, assembly GCA_036417725.1. NCBI lineage: Eukaryota > Metazoa > Arthropoda > Insecta > Lepidoptera > Sphingidae > Clanis > Clanis bilineata. The sequence goes on from CM071141.1 coordinate 274,430, forward strand.
ATTTTATCAAGCAAATATTCAAATTAACGTCACTAATATTAGTTTAAATATTAACATTAGTAGGGTTATTGTTATTTTTGATTATTTTCTGGCCAAAAACTATAGGTATCAATAATAGTAAAGTTTTAATTTGTACATATAAGGTGTATATACATACTCTTTCCATTTCTATGCCTAACTGTTCTTTGGGTTCTCCTAAGTCATCGTGAACTTCAATTAAAAAGAATGCAGCATCATTGTAATCTTCATCGCTTTCAGTCATGTTTAAGTAACTGAAAATATTTTTATAATAAATAACGTACACATAGTCCTTACCCGACATTTAAGATACGAGACTGGTGTTGTGAGTATCAGAATAATAATAATAATAAATAATTTAGCACTGGTGGGAGCATTGGACTCCATGTTACCTACGTATTTGGAGTCCAGTCGGGACCTTGTTGATACGCATTCGATCCTATACTGCGCGGCAGTCGCAGCATGTCGTGTGGCTAATGTGAAATTCCCAAACGGAAATGGAACCACACGAGATGCGGCGATTGTACCCGCTTGGCAGCGTAGGATCGAGGACCGTATTGACAAGGCTCGAACTCTCATCGGCAAGCTAATCTGCTTCAGGGATGGCAATACCAGGCCGAGAGTCATGCGTTTTGTGACGCAGGCCTTTTCTGGGACTAATATCAGGCCACGAAATTACAGGCTCTGTGTCACAGAACGCATAGACTACCTGAAGCAGAAAGTTTATGCGTGGGCGAGCCGCATTCGTCGCTATAGGACTCGGTGGGATAGATTTCAGCAGAATCGCGCTTTTCAAAGTGACCAAAAGAGGGTTTATAGGTGTTGGGAACGTACTCAACAAGGTGTGGGAGATGGGCGGCTGCCAGATGTGCGCAATATGCACGCATATTGGTCCAGTATCTGGTCGTCGCCAGTCTCTCATACTGAAGGCACCTGGTTTAGTGTTGTTGAACGGGCATGTGAGGAAATACCGGCTATGGAGGCCATTTCAATCAGACCAGAGGATATCCTCAAAGCAATCCGTCCGGCCCATAATTGGAAATCTCCCGGCCCGGACGGACTGCATAATTTCTGGTTGAAATGGTTTCCAAGCTCTCATGCTCGTTTGGCAGCACAATTCCAGGAAGCTCTTGGTATGGGATCGTTGCCAACATTTATGACAACAGGTGTTACACACCTCCTCTATAAATCTGGAAGTACCACAGACCCAAAAAATTATAGGCCAATTACATGCCTTCCCACACTATATAAACTTTTGACCTCAATAATTAGACACAAAATTACAGAACACATCACCACATTTAATATTCTTTTTCCCGGCCAAACAGGGTGCAAGACAGGGTCTCGTGGTACAAAGGAACTCCTTCTCATTGACATGACTATTTGTCAACAAGCTCGTCATAATCGTAGGAACTTATCTGCTGCCTGGATCGATTATAAAAAGGCCTTTGATTCGGTGCCTCATACTTGGCTCATGAGGGTACTAAATTTGTATAAAATTGATACAAATTTATGTGCCTTTCTTGCGGCATGTATGAGGCGGTGGACCACTGTCCTTAGGTATCCAGGTGGTGCGGGTCCCGGTGATTGTGATGAGCCGATTAGGATTGAGCGGGGTATATTCCAGGGTGACAGTTTGAGCCCTTTATGGTTTTGCCTAGCCCTGAACCCTCTCAGCACTCTTTTGCTGCATTCAGGGTTAGGATACCGTTTACGCAGAGGGAGTCAGCCTATATCTCACTTGCTCTACATGGATGATCTCAAGTTATTTGCATCAAAAAAATCTGAATTGATTGATTTGTTAAAATTAACTGAAAATTTTAGCAACTCAATCAATATGGAATTTGGTGTTGATAAGTGTGCGGTTATCCATGTGGCACGTGGGGAATCTATAGTCTCTGATGACATATCGCTCTCAGAGACTATACGGCTCAGGTCCCTCTCGGAAACGGAAACCTATAAATATCTGGGTATGCCCGAGGCTTTAGGTATAATGGTTGCAGACGTAAAACAATCGGTGAAAGTACGTTTTTTCAGTCGCCTGACAAAAGTACTTAATAGTCTTTTATCAGGTGGGAACAAGATCCGTGCTTTCAACGGTTGGGTTATGCCTGTACTCATGTACACCTTTGGCGTACTCAGATGGACTCAGACTGAGTTAGATGCCCTGGATCGAAAGGTCCGAACCCTAATGACTGCACATCGTATGCATCATCCACGATCATCGGTGATGAGATTGTATATCCCGCGGAGATGTGGGGGCCGAGGTTTACTTAACGCTAAGGACCTCCATAACCGTGAGATGTGCAATCTCAGGGATTATTTCCTTCACAGTGATGTGGATATGCATAGGGTTGTAGTTATGGTGGATAAAGGATTCACTCCGCTCTCCTTGGCGAACGGGAATTGGCGGAGGCCTGTTGTATTGGGCACTAGGGAGCGCAGGGAGATATGGAAGGGCAAAGAGCTACATGGGCGGTTCTACCGTGCCCTTCATGGGCCAGATGTAGATCCGACCGCCTCAGTGGCTTGGCTACGTTTCGGTAACCTTTTTGGGGAGACCGAGGGTTTTGTCTTTGCAATTATGGACGAAGTTATCAAGACGAACAACTATAGGAAATACATCATGAAGGACGGCACGGTCGACATTTGTCGAGCATGCCACCGTCCCGGAGAATCCATCAGGCATGTTATTTCCGGTTGTTCGTATCTTGCTAACGGCGAGTATTTGCATAGGCATAACCTTGTAGCCAAGATCCTACACCAGCAACTTGCTCTTCGATATTGCCTTGTGGCTTCTGAGGTGCCTTATTATCAATATGTCCCTCAACCAGTTCTCGAAAATAGTCATGCAACGCTCTATTGGGATCGATCTGTTATCACAGACAGGACTATTGTGGCCAATAAGCCTGATATTGTGGTAGTAGATCGATTGACGCGCCGGGCGATGCTTGTTGATGTCACGATTCCGCATGATGAGAACCTTGTGAAAGCCGAAAAAGACAAAATGTCCAAATATTTAGACCTGGCACATGAGGTTACTCGCATGTGGAATGTGGATTCAACAATCATTGTTCCGATAGTCATTTCTGCCCATGGTTTAATACCACTGAGCCTCGACCAACACCTCAAGAGGCTCTCGGTTGGTGTTTGGGTCAAGAGCCAAATGCAGAAGGCAGTATTACTGGATACGGCACGAATTGTGAGGAGGTTCCTCACTCTGGGGTCCTAACCGCCGGTGGCTTGGGTCCCGAGCCTCGCCATCGGAGGGGAATATTTTTATATTTTTAAATGTATTTTTTTTATAGCATATATTTAAAAATGTAAAAAAAAAACTTTAAAAATAAAGAGTACTGAACATAATAAATAAATAATAAATACGCCCAACAGTCACATACATAGTCCTGACCCCACACTAGGTGTAACCTATACCGTGGGCATCAGAAATTACGAGAGACTTTCGATCTCACAACACCCAAACCCGAAACAAATATCTATGGGCCACACAGACATTTGTCTCAGTGCGGGAATCGAACCTGCGACCTCACGTTTCACAGCCGGCTACTCGCCCACTGCGCCACGGAGGCTGTCATAGAACTATCGGAGAAACTAGAAGAGACTTTGTGTCTCACAACACCGATACCCGAAACAAATAATTGTGGGCCACTCAAACATTTTTCCTGGTTGGGGTATAGATCCCGCAGCCTCTAGCTTCAAATTATTTAGATTACTAAAATGGTTCACTTTACTACCTGTATACGTCAGCCATGTCGCAGGGTTATCGTCAATTACCACTTATGATGGCTACATAGATAGGATTAAGACCGAAGGTCTTAGTAGGAAATTTAATATAGAACAGAACAATGTCAGATTTTTTTTGTGTTGGGTGTCTATGGGCGGTGGAGATCACTTACCATCAGGTGAGCCATCTGCTCGTTTGACAATCTCTGCTATAAAAAAAAATGACACTTAAAATCAGGAATTACGACTACCTACTTCAAATAGACACAAACTCTTGAAACAGCTTTTTTTGTGCAGACAAATGAGCACGTGGGTCACTTAATAGTAAATGGTACCTCCACTAAGCATAAACCATAATATTATAGACCGAGGTCCGGCTGTAAGATCACTACGATCATCATGTATGTATACTGATTTCTTAAGTTTACGTGAATATTATACATTGAAATAAAACTATTCTTACGGATTCTATCACGATTAGGTTTTAATTATTATTCCCGACGTTTCGAAGGCTTTGCTTTTGTCTATTTTTCGACCGACTTCCAAAAAGGAGAAGGTCCTCAATTCGTCTGTATTTTTTATGTATGTTACGCGATATCTCCGCCAAATGATGACCGATTTTCAAAATTCGTTTTGTATTCGATAGAGATTATTTCAAAGTGGTCCCATATAAATTTGGTCACGGTCGGATTTGAAGTCGGTGTGTTAAGTTTATAAACTTGTGATTATTATGGATAATTATAAATGGGGGAATCTATTTTTGCCAAGATGTCAATCAAAATTTGCAAATTTTGCGTCAACTTACTACATACATACATGATGAGCGTAGTGATCTTTCAGTCGGATGTCAGCCTATTCATAGTAAATTCGAGTACGCGCACAAATTAAGCTGGATTAGGGAAACTAATAGATTTAGCTTCTTTTATATTACGTACTTTGCAAAGACTTCTATGTATACTAGAAGTCTTTGGTAAATTATTACATTCATAATTCGTTTTTTTGCAAATCTGTTTGTTTTCGTTATCACTTATGAAGCAGTAGGAAGTTTCTCGGAAGTCTTAGTAAATCTTAAATCTGTGTTTTCCTTGCAATAAAAGAGCTATATTACCTTATCGTTGTTATATCAATAAAGTAAAGTACCATTTACTTCGTATTACGCGTTATACACAATTATACAATGCACGAGAAAAACAGATGCCATTAGAATGTGCAGCAATCTTGCATTTTACTTCATCTAGTTTTTGCTATTCTCTGCATCTCATATTATAAAGCGTTATTATATTCCAATAATTAATAATTACCTAAATCATTAATTATTACTCGTAATATATTTTAAAAATACCTGCTATTAGACAAATTGGGCGGCTGAATTTTGTGGCTGATGTGAAAGTCGAGATCGTCCTTGTCGTCGTCCTCGGTGGGTGTGAGCGCGGGGCTCTCGGGGAGGGGGGCCCGGTACAGCTGGCAGTGGTCCACGCACCGGTCCAACACGAAGTCCACCGTCTCGTCCTCGTCGGGACACTCCCTGCTCGGACATGGACTCCACCAGATCTACATCGCCATCGATACGTAACATTACTTGTTTAATACACTGCGGTAACGTCAATTTATTTCTATCAGTGAGACTAGGTCGACGGCTGCTGTCTGAGTCTAGACCGAATTTTGAATTATTGTCCGAAGTGAACGGATGGTCGGTAAGTATTCAAAGGTAAAGTCCCACATGCATAAATTTCGCTTAATTCCCTTAACTAATTCAAACATACAAGATCACAAGACTACTAGTTAATTCGCCCTGAGGCCGGATGACGGCGATTTGCTTAAATTCTTCAGTACATACGGACTGAGTGTCTTCACAGTGATCGTAAATTATTTAGGGGTCTGATAAATACCTCCACGCTGTTTGTTATCGGATGTCGCATGACGTACGCGGAGGGCATCACGCCAGGAGTCTCCTGATGCGGGATCAGCAGCAGCGAGTGATGGAATGCAGCGTTGAGGATCAGTGCCGTGATAACTACCGGCTTGTATTCACCGAAACGGTCCACTAAAAACCCTAGAACCAACAGTACACTGATGACATAACCCTATGCATACACCATGGTGCACAATACATGATACACTTACCAGTGATAGGCGGACTCAGGAAAGTCGTGAACGGTAAAGCTAAGTACACAAAAGAAATTTCAGGCACAGTGAGCCCGATGCTTTGCATGTGTATCGTCAAGTACGGCAATAGAGAAGCAGTAGCTCCGTACATCACAAAGAGAGTCACTTTTAACATGACGAGATTGGGGTTGATGCGGCACCACGCCATGCACCGGCCGCCGCAGCCCACCTCCTCGTCGCTCTCACCGTCCATCGTCGTGTCGTCTTCGCTATTTTTCTTCACATTAACAGACTTCGCCATGTTCCAACACGCACATTCACATTTCCATACGGAGTATGTTATATCGTCGAGTATATCTTATCGACTGCGGCTCGGATCGTCTCTGTCCTCTGTCGCCGTGGTATCGTGACGTGACGTTTGTTTAGTTAAGTGCGGATGCTCATGGAGGCCGGGAGGTGTTGGTATCGTGGCGCTCGTGGCGACTCTCGGGAGAGCCAGGGAGGTCCCGTGCTCCCGAGCGACTGCGCCGCGCTCGGCCGCTCGGTGCCTCGCTCCGCGGGCCGAGGCGGACGTCGCTCGCTACACCAATTTACAAATAATAGCAAATTACCTTCGTTTAAGAAGTGTCACGGGGATTGGTGGGGATGTTGACTAAATCGGCTGACGATTCCAAGACCTTGCCGGTAATGGCTGGGGTCGGCTTGGGCGCTCGGCGTGCGCCTTTAGTTATAGTTCCACATCGAGACGCGAGTTGAGATTTAGCGCCTACTCTTTTGCTACGCAATGTAAGTTATAATGTTTAATTTTGATTATAATTGGTCGGTAATTGCGCTGTTTACTTAGCCGACGATGAACTGACACTCGAGTCACAAGGAACACCTCATTTACTCATTATAAGTACACAATATTTGTAAACTGGCTATTCATTATGGCTTATCATTCATTGTCGTGTCAGTCATGGAACGATAATTTCTCTTTACCGTTTAAATGTACCACTCCAATTTATAGAAAAGCACAGCTGTTATTAGTTTTGTTTTAGTTGAGTTAAGTATTATCATTATCATATACTATAATTTTATTATGCGTTGCATGCGTACTACTAATCTAGATTAGTCCTAAACTCGATTTATCCTACAGCTCTTTCCTATATTTAAATTGAGATTGAGGATAAATCGAGATTTATCGAAATGCTGCAAGTCGCCTTTAGTTAGTGCATTATAAATATTTTAAATAGATCTGGCATTTTAACAAATTTAATTTTATCCGTATTATATTTGTATCTTCGAATATACATAGACAATATACTCGTATTTTGTACATTGCGTTAATTTTAACACAGTTTTTATTCAATGACGCCTTTCTTTCTTTCTTTCTATCAGCCCTTATCCCACCTTAATGTGGGGTCGGATCAACACACCTTTTCATGCATATTGCAGAAAGGATTTGGTTATGTTTTTACGACCGGCTGCCTGCCTGACGTCAACCCCTTCTGGGAGATTCAGTCCCGGGTAAAATATTTAGTTACTTTTAGTACCCACTGCAGGGCATAAGCCTCCTCCCTTTTCCGCCACTCCTCTCTCTGTTGGGCTAATCTGTGCCAAGTGACACCCGCAAACTTCTGCAGATCATCTGCCCATCTGGATAGAGGTCTGCCGCGGGACCTTCGACCCTAACGTGGCCACCATTAAGTCAACACTTTACTCCACCTGTCATCGCGGCACCTTACCTGTGTCCTGCCCAACGCCACTTGAGTTTCGCTCGCTAGTTCGGTGCTATTAATATGAAAAAGAAATCCTAATGAAATACAAAGTTAGTTACTCGGCGATGTACTATCTGTAGTGTAATTCAGACAATATTTATAGAAGGATATATCAACATCGACTTTTTTCGCAGTCGATGGTTGGAAGTTGGTGCTGGAGACTGGGTACCTGCTTGTCCAAAATTATAACTTCATATAAAATACAGCTGTTAGGTTTAAATACCTGATAACCTACAAGAAATCGATTAAATATTGTAATGAAATATTGAAATAAATAGGGGTGCACGACAGGGAGGCTGCCGGAAGCACAAATAAAATATAAGTTTAAAACTAAAACCCGATTACTAAAAAATCACGTTCTAAAAAGTGTGAAACAAGAAAAATAATATTTTCATCGGAAAAAATTGATTTTGAATTATTTTTTTTATTTTAAAGTATTTTAAGGTTCTTATAATAGAGCCACATCACATTTTATCCGTTTAGGGTTCTATTTCCTTGCGTCGCCGTAATCGAGTAAAATATTTTGTTTTCATGAATTTGATAGAATATATCTCGCAAACAGTTCGCTTGACAAAAATATGATATACCAAACCTTACGTTTATTTTAATTAAAAATCCCTATTCAATGATATATGTACATGATGGTATGGGGCGAAAAAAATATTTTGTTCTTGACCTCGTACCTCCTAGAGGGCGCTATATTCGATTGAATGTCACAGCACGATAAGAACACGTAACGGAAGGAAATCAGAAGAAATACATATATACCAACCTACATCGAAGCGTCCACAAATAAATCTGTTATAAACATAAATGTACGTCTGCCCATTAGATTGTTCTTTAGATATAAAACAGCGCCATCTGTTAAGTTTCCAAATCATTAACAAAACTGTTACTTACTATCGCCCTCTGTTGTAGAATAGCTAATATTAAATAGTAACGTTATTGTGACGATAATTTTAGTTTTCTGTCAGTAGCTTTCGACCAAAATATTTTTTTAAAGAAATTGTAAAAAGCGATTTCAAAGACGTATAACAATGCAACACAAAAAATTGTACCGTTAATTCTATAAGGTTAATTCATATGCAAATAATTGATTCCAAACGATATGGATATTGGATATTCCGTTGTTGCACATAGTTTTACATCAACATTTTTTTTTTACAAATACTAATAATAAATGTTTTTTTTTGTGTATTATGAAGATCATTTTTATAATACGCTTCCGTGCCCTAGTTGCGCTATTTATCTGTGATCATCATCTTAAATCATGTATGGTTGTTTTTAGTGCCATCTAGCGACCATAGATAATATTTTGGGCGAACGTCTAGAATGTCTATAGTCTACTGCAAATTGTCAACCATAATGCATTGCGCATAAATGGCCGCCATGTTGCTGCCGTCTGAAAGATGTTCGCAACTGTGTGTGTTTACTAATGATTTTTAAGGACTATACTAGTTAAAATACTGTGTTTGTGAAATTGTGAGTGTACGATGGTTTTCTATTTCATACATTGTTGTGTTTGAATAGTCTGTCAAATGTCTCTGAAGCCAATAAACAGTGAAATTTTCTTTAGATAGTCATTCGGTTCGGACGGCATAATGGCTGACAATCTGATTCAAAAGTCACATAAAACTAGTGAGAAAAACAAGTATAACAACGTCGTACACCGAACAACGAGCGAATCTCTTCGGCTGAACGAGTCAGAGAAGGGAGTGACTCACCCGACAAGTCTACAGGCCGCCCATAACCCAAGGAAAATATCTTCATTTCAGATCACCAGTGTGACGGTCGGCTCGCGAGTGAGCACCGATGCAGGCGAGGACTCCGCCGACGATCTAGATGAATCTCACACCGACGACATATCACGGGTGACAGATATTGAGAATGAAACACCTAGTTTCTCTGAAGACACGTTCTCTAAAGACGACGTGTTTTATAACGCGTCGAGCGCATCATTAGGCTGCGCGCCCGTCATACCCACCAGCTCGCAGTACGGTCTCGCGATCGTCGGCCAGGACAACGCCAACAACCAGATAGGGGGACCAGTGCCAAATAGTAATAATACTGAAGTGAATGACATGCACGTCAGCGTCACCAACGCCGGCGCCGGCAGCATCATCAATCTCATAGGAAATGCTAAGCCGCAGGAAGGTATGAAAGAGATACAAGAACATGTCCGAAATGAAAGGTTTAAGGTTGTCAAGATTGAGAGCACCGAACCGTTCCGCAGAGGCCGATGGATGTGCATGGACTATTTAGATCACACCACTCAACAGAATGCACCTATCACTCTCAATAACAACTTAGACGTCTCTGATACCAATGCTTTGCAAGCTCCGGACAGTGGTGTTGTGATAAATGATAGTCAACACGATGAAGTGTCTAATGATGTGACAAATAAAGTACCCAAGGATCTTCAAGGTAACGCCCCTACTGTACAACAACTGGAGCAAGCATTGCAAAAGCAATTTCCGATGGCTTCTCCTGGGCAATCATTGACACAACCAATCAATGTGGTTCAACAACAAATGCCTGTATCACAGTCGGTGTCTGTGCAGTCACCCCCATTAGAAATGCCACAACAGATGCCAAATCAGAACATGCAGACAAACCAGCAAGTGGGTCAGCAACACCCACAGAGTATGACTCACATCACCATGCAGAATGCTCCTCAGCCTCACCCACAGCCTCCTCAGCAGCAGCAAGTCCAACAAATTCCACAGAGTTTTCCACAACATCAATTGCAGCAAGTAATAGCCCAGGCACAGGGTATTGCCATGCAGCAAATACCTATGCATCAACAAATGCCACAGCAAATGCAACAGATGCCAAACCAGCAGATGCAGCAGATGGGTCAGCACATCCCCCAGGCTCAGATATCCAACATGCAACAGATGCAGCAACAAATTCCTCAGATGCAGGCCATGCCGAACCAAGGACAAATCCAACAAGTGGCAAGCCAACAACCCCAGTTGCAACAAATGCAAATGCAGCAGATGCAGGGACAGCCGAACCCCCAACAGTTACACATGCAACAAGCTCAGATCCCCAACATGGGACAGGGCCACCACCTGCAGAGTCAACAGTCGATGGGAGCTCAACAGGCACAGCTACAGCATTTACCGAGTCAGGCTCAAATACAAGCTCTTCAAAATCAACAGCTCCCTAATCATATACCACAAATGCAGATTCCTCCTCAGTTGACCAATGCTAATCAGCAAATTCCACAAATGCAGCCTCAAATGCACCAACTTCCATCTCAGCCACAACAGTCCGTCGTTCCCGGGATGCATCCTCAAATGCAGCAACAAGGAATGTCAGGTGTCCAACAGCAATACAGTCAAGCGGTCAACCAGCAACAAAGTGCTCAGCCTATGATAAACACGAGCATGGCGTCATCTCAGCAGCAGATGGTGCCTCCTCAGCACACTGTTCCTCAATATCACACTCAACAATCTCAGATGAGCCAACAGGGCCAAACAATGCCACAAGAGGTGCTCTCAAGTATTGTCACATCACAACAAGGTGCAACCCTACCGACAAACCTCCAGCCGATGGCCACTCAACCCCAGGGCTCGACCCTGCCCGCGAATCTCCAGAGCCTCGCTGGACAACAGCAGGTGACGACCGTGCACTCTATGGCACCGCAGCAAGGGAGCGTGCCACAAGGGAACTTGCAGGTGATGGCCGCGCCGCCTCAGAATATGCAGATGACTCTGGACGGGAATCAGCCAAGCATGCAGATACCCGTCTCAGATCCTATATTCATGCAGCCGACGAACGTAGGCCAGCAGATGCCGGTCGGGCAGCACATGGCGCAGCAGAACATGTTGCCGCCGCAGGTGCAGCAGGTGCAGCAGTACGTGCCCGCGCACCAGAACATTCCGATGTCGATGCAGCCGAGCATGCCGGTGGGCATGCACGCCAACGTGGTGCAGTCGCAGACGAGCATGGGGCTCGGGTACGGCGGTGTGGTGCCGGTGGAAGCGGTGTCGGCGGTGTCGGCAGTGTCGGGCACCAACTCGCCGGTGGTGTCTCTGCCGGTGAGCTCGGGCGCGTACGCGGGCGCGCCGTCAGCCGCGCTCGACGCGCAGGGCTTCGGTAGCCCCGTGAGTGCGGCGGTCATCACCAGTGCCAATGTGAGTGCGTGTGACAGTGGTGCCGTCGACGGCACGCCGGACCAGCTGCAGCAGCAGGACTCTGCCGACGGCAAGGATGACCCGCAGCCGCAGACCAACACCGAGGACGAAAGGTCAGTGCTCGAAACTCAATTATCACTACACACTACTGCTACTAGTACCTATGTAATTAACACAAAAACAGCTTATGAATACATACTACTATAATGAGACTTCTTGTGTTAGAAGTTATATTGTTACTTTAAGGAACATCACTCCACTACCCCTTATAGGGTTTAATGCGGCTCAATGATGATAGTTATTGTTATAATATTTCCATATATTTATTTAGTTCATTGTAGTTTCTGCAAACGTTGGTACTAGTTCAATGTATAAGATTACATGTGCATAATTTATTAAACTTATATGTTTACTATGAAGTAAGGAGTTAGTTCCTTCGTCCGTACTTCACATTCCTTTTGTTTGGGAATGTATGAATTTGTATTAAGATTTTATTTTAAGCATATAGATACCTATTTTGTTAAATTATAACTTAACATAATTAACATAATGCAAAAATGATGACACAAGTGCCTTATTTCTTTCACATAGTCTCGTGCCGACCATACCAACTTAGATTAATAAAACATAGTGATAGTTCCATTAAAAATTCCAGATTATTTTTTGTGTTCGATAGAGCTTGTTTCAAGGGTAGTCCCATATAAATTTGGTCATGATCGTATGCATATGTTTTGAAGTGGGTCTGTTAATTTTTTAAACTTATGATTATCATAATACCTATACACAATATTTTCCTATTAAAATTGTTGAAAGTGTTCATACTAAAAGACAGTGTGGACACTGACATTCCGAGCAACATCCGTTTTGAAATGGCTTCAGTTTGGTTTGTGTCTAATTCTTTCTAAGCTTATTAATTATCTGCTTACCACAACTCAACTAAATTTATGTTGATAGACTGACATCATTTTAAATTTCAATATCGCAATGTCTGCCTAAATCATAATAAATGGTGAAATAAGTACACATTTTATTTATTTTTCTTGTTGACCAGTGAAGTGTAAGTTGGTAATGTTTTTCGAGTGTAAGTGACATTTGGTTTGTTACTACTTATCTTATTTGTAGCCTCCTTGGTCTAGTGGCTGTGTATGTATATGGTCTGCGGATGAAGAATTCCTGGGTTTGATTCCCAGGTTTGGTGATTCCCAGGCAAAGAGTTTCCTAAAACTATTTGCCTGGGACTGGATCCCCCAGATGGGGCTTGACGTTAGGCAGGCAGCCAGTCGTAAAAACAAAGCCAAATCCTTTCTGCAAAATGCTTGCAAAAAAGTGTGTTGCGCCAACCCCACACCACATTAAGGTCAGGTAGAAAGACAGCATATCTTATAAATATTTAAGCTTTTGAAACTTTTTTCTATATTGACGCAGTCTGTTTATTTGTTTGTAATGATTCCCAAAATATCTGCATTTAAATTTTATAATTAGACAAATCATCTCATTGTATATACATACATATGTATATATAGACATACATATGTCGCTTCATTGGTCTAGTAGCAGCATATATGGGCTGTGGACCAGGAGGTCGTGGGTTCGATTGCCAGATCGGGAAAAGCGAATTTTCTAATTTAATTTGCCCGGGACTGGATACCCCAGAAGGAGTTGACGTCAGGCAAGCAGCCGTTCGTAAAAACTTAGCCAAATCCTTTCTGCAATATGTTTTGAAAAGTGTGTTGCGCCGGTCTCACATTAAGGTGGGATAAGAGAAGATAGAAAGAAAGAAGTGATATTGTCAGTGACGTGCTTTTCATATAGACAAATAGACATTGTCTATCCTGACAATTTGCTAGAATTACTCTTTCTTTCTGCCTGGCGTTATGCCGGCCCTTAGCCAAGGTCCGCCTTCCTACTTAAATATTCAAAAATTACATAATGAAAAAAAAGGTGACCAATGAGTTTTTCAAACAGCACTGTGTGTATTATTTCAAATCGACGTGAGACTTATCATAATCGTTAAAGCAAAGCAAGAATAAATTGAAGAATATATTATGCAAGATTTTTGTCCAACCTAATCTAAATGCCTGTGCACGTCACTGGATATTGTTAATATTGCTTTGTCTTACTTCTTAAATAATTAAGTTGTCAGTTAAGTTCACATCACTTTTACTATCATAATACAATCGCCGTTGTTTATTGAAAATATAAGCCGTGTGCTGCTATTTTAAAAGTTGTTTTGGGTCACGTTTTTGTGGTCAAGATTTGTAAATGACAAATTGTGATGGTAGACACTATGGCTTTGTCTATATGGACTGCACGCCACTGGTCGGAACTAAGCTCGTCGAAATGTTGGTGTTCTAGTTTGCTAGTGCACCTCTGTCTATAATTAATTCAGAATTAAGATCATTGTACCTATAATTATTGTACCACATCTGCGTCTATAGTAACGCACTATCCGCCGAATGTTCATACATTTAAGGTATCCTTATGTCGTTTAAGGCCGCCTTATCTGTCAAATTTGTATGGCGAAAATCAATGTAAGAAGCCGTTAAAGTTGAGCAGCGTTTGACCATTCGGGCTTAAGGAACATAGATTATTGCGCCTTACTTATTATAAACATTCTCAAACACTACATACATAGACTCATGGCTGCATCCCCGCAGGGGTTGGCAGAGGCGAATTAGAACACCAATATCTCGCTGAGCTATAGTGGTTTTTAAGTAGGTGAAAAAAATGGGGGGCGCTAAAAATAATTTATTTTCAAAGTGAGCAGTATACACAATAAGTTTGGGAACCTATGCTGTATAACATCATGCCACCGCTGCACCGGGGCAAACGATGACACACTTTAAGTAAATAAATAACCCATTTTTTATGAATAAGAGGGCCGTAATATCATTCTCCTTACTTATTAAAAATTGTACCACTACGCCACTAGGTAGTAAGTAGGTAGGTAGTTTATGAGTTCCATAAAAAACTTCAGTTGACTAGAGATATAAGCTTAGTGCACAAAGTATCCCCAGTGCACATAGTCCCAGATGTGATAGGAGTGAGCCTATCGCCAAATAAGGCACGAATTCAAGAGTCCGCGCTGGCATTGAAAAATATCACTGCCCGATCCGGAATCGAACCCGAGACCTCAGGACGATAATCGTACTGCGCACGCAATATCACTATGCCACCGTGGCAGTCAGTAATGAATAATTCATAAAATACCTATTATAATTGTTACATAGATTCCTTCGGGATTACCTTAGCCAAATTTTCTTTGAATAAAAAAGTTTTCATTAGGTATTAAAAGAAAACTGCTCTCAAATAGGTACCTACATATATCAAAGACACGTCTAATTTCTACATTTTACTAATGTGGTTTGACCAAAAACCATTTCAACGCAATGAGGCAACATTATATTTATGTATGTTCATTAATTAAAACAATTTATCAGGTCCCTGTATATACCTAATTTCTTTATTGAGTTTGTTAACATTTAATTATGTTGCAAGAAGTATAAAGAGCCACCACTTATGCACATTTCTCCCGACTGCACCCGGCCCCGGGGTCATAAGGCGAACGAAACCCGTATCTATTTGCGAAAATAACTCATCCGTAGACAATGGTATTCGTTTTATTGTGTTCGGTGATGGTTCGCACCGACGCGGACGCGGGCCGGAATCCGACGTCCCTTTGATGCTGTTTATTTGCGCTTCGTCCTGCGACATAAATAGGTGGTTGACACGACACGCGCGGCTCGGCGCATGGTGCGCGTCGGTATGCGCCGCCACTCGCCACTCGCCACTCGCGCTGACTCACGCCGACTCACGAGCAATCCTACCACGGTCCACGCCAGTAAAAACGCGACCATGCCACCATTTTTGACTGGCCGATCTAATATTTCGTGTCTGCCTGTTTTCGATGTATCGGTAATTAATTTCTCACAATAATTATCATACCGTCTGTGTTTCTGTGTCGCGGACTGCAGTCAGTTTGTTCAGAAATGTTCGGCTTCAGAGGCGGCACATATATATGTTCCATAAGCGTATGGGCCACCGGAGGCCGAGCCGCCCGTGACTATCTGTGGGGTCGGAGCAACATAGCTTTTCAGGCATGTTGCAAAAAGGATTTGGTTTACATTTTATGACCGGCTGCCCGCCTGACCTCAACTCCTCTGGGTGATCCTCCGTATCTCAGCCTCCGTGGCGCAGCGGGCAAGCAACCGGCAAACAGACGGTTATGAAGCGAGAGGCCGCAGGTTCGATCCCCGCACCGAGACAAATATTTGTGGGGTCCACAGATATTTGTTTCGGGTCTGGGTATTGTGAGACCGTGTGTCTCTCGTAGTTCGTGATTCCCATGACACAATACTCGATCTTAGTGCGGGGTCAGGAATATGCATGTGACAGTTGGGTGTTATTTATTTGATCCAGTCCCGGGCAAATCAAGTAAGAAAAATAGCTTTGTCTGACCAGGGAATTGTACCCAGAATCTCCCGGTCCACAGCCCATATATGCTGCCACTAGATCAAGGAGGTGACAAAAACGTTGGAGTGCGATCGACATATTCACAGAGGTCACATTTAATTAGCAAGTGTCCGAAACTGGCTCGGTCGCTCGACTGCATTCCTTTTACAGTGTGAAACTGCGTTTAATATGCAACTTCCTAGTATGCATGAAGCTGCAGAGAAGTTGAAATAGGCGCCAGCTGATGTACGTCACCGGCTCGCTGGTAATCGAGTAGTGAACCGAAGGTCGTGAAACCCGAACCTTCCACTCGCTTCTGATCGACTTCATCACTGACTTCTGTTGTATGCGCAAAAAATACTGTTTCGGAGTTAGTAAATTATTTAATTGGTACTAATTATAATACAACTATACCTACCCGTTTTGTATTCGATTTATTTAATGTTATAAAAAATCTCACGAACTAACTTCAAATTCGATCGTGGGTAAATTTACATATATGGGACCACCCTTGAAATAAGCTCTATCGAACATAAAACTAATTTTGAAAATCAGTCCACATTTGGCGGAGATATCGCGTAACATACATAAAAAATACAGACGAATTGAGGACATTCTCCTTTTTGAAGCCTGTCAAAAATCAAAACTTCGTTACAAAAGTACAAAAATAATTTTAAGATTATGCGCATTGTTCAATAACTGACGCGGATAAAATATTAGTCACTCCGACTCGTTGAAATGTGTTCAATGTGAGATAAAACAATTAAATAACGTTTAAAAGTCCAAGACACATGTTCCGTTACCCAAAATAGCTGCCGTTATTTTATAGCTCGCTAATATTTCTCTCTTTCAATAGCCCATTGTCTAACACGGACGTAGAAAAAGAAGTAGTGCATTGAAAGTGAAGTAAGGTTGTCTGCCGATTCAATCTATCGACACGTAATGGCAGCAACTTAGTGTTAGAGTATGTGTAGGGCACTGTTTAGATGCGCTTTTGTGTGTCGTCCGTTTAACTATAGGCGAGACGGTGTCCTCTTTTTTATACGTCCGTGTTGTCTAAATGTACTGTTTTTAACTCCTGAGTTCTTGACCATTCATGGAAACATTGCATGCATTACTTGTGCACAGATAAGGCCAGTTATTCACATGATAATATTAATGTCGTATATCATCTTACCGCAACATTGTAGACTGAGAAGCTGTTGTTTTAATAGTGCGAAAATAAATTTGTAAATTAAGCATTGAACTAGGTACCGCAAGATCCTTTTATGTCTTATACATAGCTTGAACGAGTACTGCAATAATGTCTATTTTTGTATCTTATACATAAACAAATATCTTTATGATGACAATAATGAACGTGTTATATTTCCAACGACACAGCTGCATAAAAAGAAATATGGATTTGAACACGTCACGCACTTGCTAATTACATATCAGGCGAGACTCGATACTCCCGATTTGGCCCTTGTGAGAGTTGAAGAAGACTGACCGCCGAATGTTCATACACTTAAGGTCTCCTTACATCGTTTGAGGCAGTCTTATCTGTCAAAATAATATGGCGAAAATCAATGTGAGAAGCCGTTAAAGTTGAGTAGCGTTTGTCCATTCGGGCGGTAGATGCATATTACCTACCTTCTACCGATACGTGAGCGTTGCAGCGTTGGTGACATCTCCACAGCATATCTGCCACATCTGCACATCTGCACATCATCCATCTGTTTGAAATTTCGTCTCTAAGTGAATAGGCATTCGTATTCGCTGTTGACAATTTGTGAGAATCATCGACGCGCGAGCATTTTCTATTCTGCGCTGCAATCTATTGGCGTGTCTTATATTGGTGAAAGTGGATGCACAATATGCCTTCTTGCCGGCGCGCGCGGTCTTAGCCGTTCGACATTGTCAAATAAGACGATAATTTTCTTTGCAAATTACTAAAGTTGTTTAGAAAATAGTTCAAAATAGAAACTTGTACAATGTTACGTTCATCGTTACATTGAGTTGTGTTTGTATTTAAATTTAATGGTTAATTATATCGATTTGTTCTACAAATAGAGCAATTTGTTGTTCAGAAAAAGTTGTATTGTTACGCAGTAATTGAGTAGCAGTGACCGGGTTCGTCATAGCGCGTCAACTGCGTCAACCCTAAGCGATAAGGCAATTTTGTGAATTGATACGTCCAATGCACTCAGGCGGGCCTCGACATACGTAAACTGCACGCGTGATAACATTCTATGAGGTCATTTGGATTCCACGCCGTAAGTTTTCCGTTGCGCCATGCGGAGATCATCGGCTAATGTTTGCCGTTTACACCGTGTCGCCGGTCTATGGTAGTCTACAATTACATGTGTTATAAGTGCGGCATACATACATACCGCGTTGGTTTGTTGTCAAACAAACAGCTGTGGTTTGACGATGCGTGACGGCGCGGGGCCGCGAAGGACATCCACAGCTCAAAAAACACTCGTCGATACGCGCGTGCAATCCGTCGCATCGCGTCGCGTTGGATTCTGTTTCATCCACCAAGTCGCGACAATGAGATTTTTTTCAGAACCTGAGCTGTTTGTCCGCTCCCGTCCCTCTAGTCGCCAATGGCAGTTCAATATCGCGTTGATGATTTTTTTATAAGATGCCCAAACCATCAAAAGATAATAAGCTCGAATGTTAATTTGCCTCATACGGGTAAATACGGGACTAAATATGAATAAGAGTAGTAACTGCGTATTAACTTGTACGATATCGTTCGGATCACTGATAAGACAAAAAATTCAGAATAGTTATTCTAAAATTTTCTTTAAAAATCACGTATGCTCGTATGCCAAAAAATCGTAGTACAAAATCCTACGGGTTCCCCTAGTCTCATCAGGAAATGCGGTTGGCGTTTGGCAAAAAAATATGCTCATACCCTTACTTAAAAAAATATTTACGCGCTTCTTATCTTTAAGAATAGCTTGTTCCTTTCTTTTTCAAACAATGTGACACAAGAAAAAGAGTTACAAAATATTCTTAAATATAAGATAACCAAAAATGATTTTTCGGTAAGGCCCAGTGATAATAATAATAATAAATAATAAATAAATATTAAGTTCAAGGTATGTCAACGGGCTATGGAACGCAGCATTTTAGGATTAAAAAGAGTGGACTGTGTAAGAAACACTGTGCTGCGTTCCCCTTACACAAATTGCTGATGTCGGCAGCAGGACTGCTCTTTTGAAGTAGAATTTGGCTGGATATGTTAGCCGTGTGAGCCCTGAGCGGTGGTCCCGGATTGTCACGCAATGGGTACCTCAAGACGGACAGCGTAGACGGGGCAGACCACGTAAAAGGTGGCGAGATGACCTGCATGCCTTCCGCGACGACTGGTGGGAGTTTGCTGCTGATCGTGATGAGTGGAGAGATAAAGAAGAGGCCTTTGCCCAGCAGTGGGATATGGGCTAATAAGATAAGACATATTAAGTAAATTATAATATTAAATATTTTATATCTATCTTTTGTGTCAATTTTCGTGTTGATTAATTATTAGACAATTCATAGCAGGCGCTGCTTTCATATTATTAACAAACAACATTCATTGATGGACCTGAGTTGTGAGAACAGGTTGATTAAATATATGTTTATACATGTTTAGGTGTATGCATAGTGATGAAAATAGTTAATGTTTATTGATAAGTAATATAATATGTATAGGAATTTAAGATTTGATCTGTTGCTTCCTGTTTGTACCGCAAGGCCTCGTCAAGACAAAAAATAAGAACCTTTACAAAGCTATACACCAACACGGACAAAACATTTTAAATAGCTTGTAAACAACTTTATCCAACTAGGTATGTACATATGTATGTATATATGTTTACGTGCAAATAATTGTATCCATAAAGGCTGAGGATCGAGCGAGCAATGCGAGCATTCCTCGAATACCTCACGCTTAAACAATTAGTGAAGTGACCTTCAATTATTCGGATTAATTACGATATCATGATGTTAATTGCAGTACGCCGTACGCGGCAAGACGAGGCTATTTACAAATACACTGCATGTGTACTTGTGCATCCTTAGACGGCGCCGCATCGCACCGCGCCGCGCCGCTGCGTGGGCAGGTGATAATGTACGGCAATCATACACATAACACAGCCGCTCGCATTGTTGAGTGATCATATTATTATATTTACATCTGTCTAGTATTACCACAGCTGTCTCGTTTTTATCCCAAATCTTACAAAATTATGCCAGAGATTATATATTAGGGAAGAACTATAAACTCATAACTGTTCAGATTAAGTCGTTCACTAAGCTATATCATAATTTTACCATTATATTTCTTTATGAATCCAACCAGAAAAAGCAATCTTTGATTGTTTTCCATAGTATAAAAACGAATGAACATTTCATATTTCCCTAGACATCCGTGCAGACTTCGCTGATGGGCATTAAACCGTTGAAATTTAGAATTTCTCCAATGTGTTATCATTGATCTTGATAATGGTAATGTTAATCACATGCGTATCCGTAATTGGAACGACTATAAATACTATGTATTCAATATTCATGCAACGTGTGGTGTTTATTTTTCAACGATAACATTTTGTCATAAAAACTTAATATTTTAATTATAGATGCACGGTGCGCAGTACTTAATGTAAATCCGTGTCCTTTAGTAACAGGATGTTAAGTAGATAAGTAGTTAAACTAGCCCATATTTTTGCAAAAGTCTTCAAAAAATCCACTAATTTCAGTTTTTACCTTTTTAACGGATTCATTTTTGGTCAAAGCTTTATTTACATATGCAGAATTGGCAACATTTTATTAATTATGTCCCTACAATGCTTTATATCGTTTTTAACGCTGGTCTGAATATGGTCCACTGTCTAGTTTTTGATATAATATACTACGCAACTACTAAACAACAAACAAACAAACAAAAAATTAATTCGAAAATTTCGTTTTTATAGCAAAATATGAAATTAGTAATATCATAATTCGCATCAATGTAGACTTACTGGATAATTTAAGCAAAGTTGAAAACCTAGCAAAACTATAATTATAGCTTTCGCTTAAATCAAAGGGCAGTATTTCTATACCATATAATTTTATGTAAATTAGAGCGATTATCGAAAACTTGGTTTTATGGTATAGTCAAGACTCTAGATATATTTTGAATCCACAAAGACACACGCCTGTATTCACGAAGTGATAAACCGCGGCGAGCCTATCGCCTTATCGTCATCGGGCACAAATTCCACCAGAACCCAAGAACTCGGGACGGCAGTTGTACCGCAATACAACTCCGCCGTTAAATAGTCTAAAAAAGGCGAAAGATTTATACGTTTTGAAGGGAATAGTCTAACATCTAACGTTATACTTCGTCACAAATTCCAATGTATATCTATTGCTAGATAATATTAAAGCTATTATCTTGAGCGCTAGTGTAATAATGCAAAAGAATTTCTATTGACAACATAATCGCGATATAATTCGATAAATGTGAATTAGATGCACGCTGTGACGCCGAGGAGTGCCTCGCGCAGGGTGGCCATTGGCCAAGCATTCACTATTCATTTATTACTCTTACGCCCGAATGGGCATACGCTACTCAACTTTAACGGCTTCTTACATTGAGTTTCCGCCATACAATTTTGACAGATAACGCGGTCTTAAACGACATAAGGGGACCTTAAGTGTATGAACATTCGGCGGTTAGGGCGACTTGCACCACTATTACTAACCTACATGTAATTACAGATAATATATGACGACATTTATTTAATTACATGTAATGAATTACATGTCCATCATATATTTCTTTTTCAATTTAACTTGAGGTTAGGACTAACTGTAGATTAGTAATAGTGGTGCAAGTCGACCTTCATAAATAAACAAATACGTGCGAAAAAAGATGTACACTATAGTCAACCCAAATGTAGACTATTTGTTGGATCACTTACTGCCTCGGTAGCGTGGTGGTTGTATATCGGTACAACTACCGACCTGAGGTCTCGGGTTCGATATCCGGGTGAGGCAGTGACATTGGATTTTTCCATATCAGCCCGGAGTCAGGAATTTGTACCCGATATGGCGGTAGGCTCGTCCCCTATCACATTTGAGACGGAACTAAGCTCGGCGATATGTGGGTGTTCTAGTTCGCTAGTGCGAGTTTGCCTACCCCTTCGGGGATACAGGCGAGAGCTTATGTTATATTATGTTGGATCACAGTTTTATAATTTCCCTAAAGGCCTGCCAAGTGCTACAACTTTGCATTCATAATCCAACCGACTAATTTTCGTTAATAAAACGGCACTTTCAGTCAACTGTCGGCGATGTAGCATCTAGACTTGCATAATATGAAACACGGCGAGTGGACTGTACTTTGTTGATGTAATTTTTTATTATGTTGGGTTATAGTAAAACACTTGTGAAATGTTAGCGTGTAATGCACATTCCGAGATTAAAAGTGACAACTTTTATCTCGGAATGTTAAATATTTCTAGGGATTACTAACTGTAAATTGAATGTTGTGCTGTACTTCTTAATTATAACACAGTGCTTGGCAAGATATATAATGTTGAATACTGAATCTCTAGTACATTTACATTGAAATCATAGGGGCTGATGACGAAGTCTTTGAATAACCGTGTACTGTGTACGGAATATCTTCAGTTTGATTAATTTCGTTGTGGAATAAAGACGGTTTTGGATTAGTAGAGAGTAGGGACGCGCTAAGAATCACTACTCGTGGTGCATGTCGGTGTTGATTCTGGTTAAAATGAATTATAGTAGCGGCGGTGTGAGTGGGGTGTGTTCATAATCAACATGGTAAGGGAACGTATCCCTTTCTTAACAAAATCCCCCTCGGTGACCACTAGTAGTATATGCCAAGACACCCCCCCCCCCCTCTATTTTCCGCGTAATAATTTATAAATGTGGTTTAAAAAAATTGGCGAAGAAAAGTAAAAAAAATTGGTATGATGTGTTACGACCTGTGAGTTTAATAATCGCAAGTTTAAAAACTTTCACAAAAATAATTTTGAAAATCGGTCCACATTTGGCGGAGATACCACGTCGCATACATAAAAATAATATAAGAAGAATTGAGGACCTTCTCCTTTTTGGAAGTCGGTCAAAAAGTGCTAAACACTGCGTGCCATATTTGAATATAGCTCGAAAAACCACGAGATTTCCCTACAGGATATTAACTACATGACGAAAACCTAAAATTTTTTTCATTGAAATCCTCACCTAAATTGAAAATATCAGTCATTTATGATATCTTTCATGTACGGCCAATTAAATAACAACGTAGGTTATACATATACAGACAATAGAGATTTGCAATAAGGCGCAAATGCAATATTGCGTATTGGCGAGCGTAGGAGTTAGATAAGGCTCAAACGCGGCGCACTGCGTGTACCACGGGCCCACAAGTCACAACACCACAGCGTTATCGATATCATTATTGCATTTGATATATGTATAGTCTAGAAATTATACAGTATGTCAAAGAAGACGTCTCTATTAGACGCGATAATGCGATGCGATACGCACTCGACAAGCGATGTAGCAACACAGTTCCTCTCAGGAGGAAGATGATGTAAGAGGTATGCTTCCCCAAAGAATATCTTATTCTAGACGCATAGCGCAGTCGCATCCACCGCGCAATCGTAATTGCAATTCAAGCGTCCGCGTCGCCAAAACGAATCGCCGATTGCCGGAAACGTCCTCACCATGGCACATTGCCAATCTGAAATCTAAGAATCTATGAATGTAAGAACCATCCTTTTAGAAACTTTTGCTATAAAATCGCCATAAAGTATAAGTATGCATTTAAAACGCAACAAATTTGTTCAGACGATGCGAACGTAACGCGCTTGTGTCGAGTCGTAACGGAGAGCTGCACACGGGAATCGCATTTGGAAGTAATAGACGTGGGAATGTATCCACTTAAAAGTTTCGTTTTGTATACGAATTTGCAATTCAAACACAACGCTTCATTAGATGTAACGCACGGAGCAAGGAGTACGGTGAGCCTAATGAAAATTCAAGCTATAAATTGTCGATAACCCGACTAAATTAAATAGTCGTCTGTTGAGATGGGGCTATTATGAATTTATGGTGTGTACGAAGGTGTTCGGTTAGCGTTCGTTCCGCGACAGTACCTGTGTGACCCAGTAGCGAGGCTGCATTTGCTTTCCCGGCGATGAGCCAAGTTCATTGGCACCGCGCGCTCACCCCGCCGCCCCGCGCCGCACACCCGAGCTGCCTGTCAAGCCTAAAATCTGACACGATATTATACTCAGTAAATAGAAAGTAGTTTCGCTATTGAGTTCCATTAAAGAAAAAAAATCGTTGAACATTATATTTTATAATGCGAAGAATGTCTTGTTACGAATGTATCAACTAATGAAATCTAGCCCCCCATGTGATTCAAATAATAGTTACAAGACATACCTATATAAGAATTACGCAATTGTCTTATGTCACCATTGATATTCTCCCAATTCAAATCACCTATCAAATATCATGTCCATATAATGGTTCTGTAATTTATTATCACTTTATTGCATAAGCTATAATGTTTCCTTGTGTATGAACTGTGTCGAGTTTATTTTTTGATTCGCACAGTTTAGTAGTATTAAAAAAATACACATCATCCGTTGCAAATACAATTTCATAATTACCTGTGCCAATATTATAGTCATATTGGCTTAACCCAAAAAGTGTTCTCAGAAAATGCAGTGGCATTTATGTTCGTAGAGTGGTATATAATATTACAAACTATGAGACATAAAACTTGCCTAATCAGCACGTCGAGATTACCATCAATAAACGATATCAATTAGGACAGACGTAGACTAGACTAAATAAACATTATGTAATAAAATCGCAGCCGTACCTATATCTAGCACATATGCCACTCGCTACGGCTATTTTTGCACCAGTGTGGTAAAAATAATGGTGAAGGAAATCACCGTCAGTAAAACTGCATACCTGAGAATTCTCCACAAAGATTTCAATGGTATGTCAAATCGTAAGTACTCCAGAGCAATATTTGATATAAATGCCGGACTGTATATAGGTGAATATAAATAATGCCAACAATATGAGTATAATGTAGAAATCGTTCAGGTCACTCCATTCTTGTTAAATGAACGCAACTCGTTTTGACTAATCGGATCCCATTTGCAATCAATGAGAATTTACATAAACAGCATCGTCGACGGATGCAGCTCTGATGGCGTTCCGGCCTCGAGAATACAAAATGTTTCATTTAAAATTCATATTATGACACGATCCCAATTCCCTCTTTGGTGTTTGGTGCGCGACGTTGACTATATTTTAACAACTCATCGGTCATCGAGTATAATTATGATTGAAAAAAATCAGCCTTGTATCATAATTGTTCAGTTTCTAGGCGTGGGTCCTTCCTAGATTTTTAAGGGGATTAAGTTGCACTTTCGTCCACATTTCGTCTTTGGTTTAATGCAAATTAAAACGTCTGCTTATTTTTTATAATGGATCACTCTCGGATGATCTGATTTTGTTGATCATCATCATTTTCAGCTTCTATTTGCCCACTGCTGGGCATAAGCCTCTACTAAAATCTAAATAATTCATTCATTACTTACTAATGTGCTATTATCTAGTGGACATGTATGCGGTTTCAACTAAAAGGTAAAACGGAGGACCACACACCGGATCGCACTACGTTTTATTCTCCAGCAATATTTTTATTGTAGAAATGCAGCGGATGGACACAGTGTAAACTACCTTTAAATATTAGATAAACGGCGTCAAAATAGCAACTGGGTCAAGTTTCCGCCGCATATGAATACAAAGAAACGTCTTGAGTGCGTTGCCGATTATAAGATATTATATTGGAGATTGGGAACTACATACTCTACTATCAGCCTTCCTAAATATCACATAAAACACATAACATAAGCTCACGCCTATATCCCCGAAGGGGTAGGCAGAGGCGCACTAGCGAACTAGAACACATTTCGCCGAGCTTAGTTCCGTCCCAGATGTGATAGGGGGCGAGCCTATCGCCATATCGGGCACAAATTCCAGACTCCGGGCTGATATGGAAAAATCCGATATCACTTTGCCCGACCCGGGGATCGAACCCGAGACCTCAGAACCGTAGTCGTACCGAAATACCATCACGCCACCGAGGCAGTCTAGTCCTAAATATCACTAGTGTACAAAACGCAACAACAAGCAAAGAATTACATTATGCGATACAGGATTAAATTGCACGCATTGAGATAATCGCGCCATTCAAATGCGGATTTTTGCCTATCGTACTTCGAGCCACCATAACTGCTGTCGCATAGCTTTTACTAAGAAAAAAAGTTACTTAAATTTACGTCTACATTGTACTGTTTAATACATTATTTAATTTAAATTCACCACTTGCGTTATTTAATTAATTAAATGTGAGGAGTTTTGTTAGCACTCGCTACTTTCATTTATTATCGTTGCTAGGAGAGGATACAAAGGATCTTTCATATTTGTGTTGTGAATAAAACAACATTATCGGTCTATGTTGATATAATGAAATAAATGAATTATGTTTTTTTTATACACCCAACAGTCACACCTAGTCCTGACTCCACACTAGGTTTATACCTACCTGTATCGTGGATGTCAGAGACTATGGGAGACTTTCGGTCTCACAACACCCAGACTTGAAACAGACATCTGTGGGCCACACAAACATTTGTCTCAATGCGGGTATCGAAGCCGCGGCCTTATGTGGTTTTTAATTTTTATGTTGTTTTTATTACTTGTCAGCAGCCGCTTCCTTAGTCTAGTGTCAAATGTCAACGTAAGCAGGCTGTGGCTGTGGAGCGGTATATCCTGCGTAGAGGTTAGAGATAGTGATTTTCCTAAAACATTTTGCCCGGGATTGGATTCTCTGTAGGGGTTTAACGTTAATCAGTTTCCCTGTCGAAAAGATAACCCGACTCCTAACAGAAATAAATTTTAAAGTATGAGAATTCACATCGTAGTGGGATGGAGGTAGGCGGAAATGATGGTTCATAACAAGTTAGTCATGATCACCATAATAGCATCCTCATGCTCTCCACTGCAGACAAAGTCCTGTTCTTTGTCAGACCACCATCCTTTTCTGGATTGATTCCAGTCTCATCCACGTAAAAAGCTTGTGTGGTCACATTTCCGTAACAATAAATCTATCAGTCTTAAAAGAAATATCTAATAATTACGAGTATTTACATCGCGCCCTTGGTAGCTCCCAAGAAACATCCATTGATTAGTTTGAAGCTGGTCCGTAAACGAACACGTTCAAGGGCACGGTACCGCACCACCTCGTACCACGCAAATTGTTGCTCTTTACCATTTATGTAGTTCTTTTTGTATCGATTTTGTAAAAATACAGAGGGCTCAAGTTTTGTTTACGTTACGTTACCGATATTAGATAACGTTACCTCGAGGAAACAACGAACGTGACTTTTTTACTTTCACGTTCTTTCACGTTCTTTCACGTTATACTACGTTTACATATCGTGTGTCATTTTAATTAATATTCGTCTACAGTAATATTATAAAGAAGTAAAGTTTATGTGTTTGTAGAAAGTATTAATCTCTTGAATTACTGAACCGATTTTCAAAATTCTTTCACCAGTAGAAAGGTACGTTAGTCCGAGTGACAAGCTATTTACTTGTGATTTAGATAGGTATTTTTAATGTGAAATACGAATATTTGGCAAGTCTATATGGGTTTTTGAACAGATGTGCCCATTTTAATAAGTGTATATATGTATTGAAATAAAATTACTTTTACGGATTTTATCACGATTTCCCGATTATCCCAGTCCAACCCGTGACCACGAAGACTGCAAAGCCTTCGAAACGTCGGGAATAAAAATTAAAACCAAATCGTGATAAAATCCGTAAAAGTAATTTTATTTCAATGAATAGCATTCGCGTAAACTTAAGAAATCAATATGTATATATGTATGTTTGTCCACGTATATATTAGAAACTACAAATACGGTTGCGATGGACCTTTTTTTATTGGACTAGGTAACTTCCAACTTAGGTAATAGTATAAAGTTTCATCAAAGTAGGTTCAGTAATTTTGAAGTTATGAACATAAATGTGTGGAAATGGTGAAGTCGAGTATAAGCTTTTGTTAAACGCTTTCTTTCTTTTTAAACATTACGTACGTAAATATCAATCTTACCAAAGAAAAATAAATGATTAAATGGTGACTCATATTATATTTTTTTGCATAGTAACAATGCCGTTCTTAAAACTTGGCACTTGTTAAACCGTTAACTTAATCAGTTATTTAGTGAACTATATCAAGAGTTCGAATTATTCACAAATGGCTCTAAATTCACTGCATTAATAATTACTAAACATAATATAAAGTATGCAATCAACTTTTGTTAAAAATCATTAAAGGTATGTTCTACATTGGACATCGCCAGTCAACACATCTGAATTAATCTGAGCTGTAAGCAAACTGTACTCAATTAAAATGCACATCGTTAAAAGTATTAAGATTTCGATCACGATAAGCGAGTTGATTTCTGTGTAATGAGGCCGGCGTAGACATTTCCATTCCCATTTATCCCAGTTCGATATTAATTTAATAGTTCTTTCTCACGTAAACGTCGGATATCTACGATCGTACTAAAAATATCGATGACCGGAATTTCGATCGTCGACAAAGAATGCTATGTTACGGTGATACGTTCCGCCGTTGACGTTGATTCGCGAGCTAAGAGTATAAAGCTCGCCGCTCGTAAAAATCTTCACCTGTTGAAGTGTATCGCAGTTTGGTTTCGCTTTCTTTCTCGTCACTGTACCGGTAATTAAGTACAAGGCGATCTTATGTCTCGTGTATTTTTGGGATGCGTCTCGTCAATGCAAATGTACGTTTTTCTAGACATCGCTCAAGGTTACTCTTGACCTATATTACGAAATATTCTGGCAATATTTTGACGTTGTATGAATATTTTCATATCGTGCGTTTTACACGTGTTGCACGTTTGCCTTCGTATTAGTATATTTTTAATTGTGTTTGTCTTCGGGGCTAGGCTAATCTTTTGACAGCCTTCGTGGTCACAGCGTCTTTGACAGCGGACGAGAGCTGTGAAGAGAGAGGCCGCGGGCTCGATTCTCACACGAGACAAATGTTTGTGTGACCCACATATATTTGTTTCGGGTCTTGGTGTTGTGAGACCAAAAGTCTCCCGTTTGTGATACCCACTGTACAGGTTATTCCTAGTGTGGGGTCAGGACTATGTGTGCGACTTAAGTATATCTATTTATTATCTGGGCTGCACAGTGGCGGGTTAGGAGTGTTGGCCGCCCTAGACCCAGTAAGTAAAAACCATTATTAACGCAAAAACACCGATATTTCGAATAAATTGTAAAACAAACTAGTAAACTTTATACATATCTTACAATGTTACTAAAAATAAGGAGAACAATGCGTACTTAAGTTTTAATGCGGAGGCAACTTGCAAAGCTGAAATATGACAGCGTTTAACCGAAATGCAGCTTAATTACGATGGATTTTAAACTGAAATTAGCGTGGGCAGTGGCAATTTAAACCCAACACAGAGCTATTGCAACTTTCGCATTTAACTCCGTAGCTAGTGGTCGTTTGGGTTAAATGTTAGCTTTGTGAAACTGAAAATGGTGGCGAGTGGCGGCAAACGAGCTCATGCTTCTGGCTTCTCAAGTTCGATAGCGAAGCGACGCGACGTTAGAAGCTAAGTTTTGATGAGAGGCGGACTCACGCGGGTCGCCGAGTGCGAGGACGGAAAGAAAGTTCACCAACATGTGGCTGACAACTGTCGTCAGTTCAGTTTCCGCTGTATCGCAAAAATGAACGAAAACGAAACGCTCGCACGGTGCGTTCGGCTTAGTGCTTGTGGAGCGGTGTACTAGGTCATCTACTCATCGTTCAAGTACTGTTACTTTATTTTTTGCAATAACAATTCATGGAATCGCTCTCACCGCAACTCTTTTGTCTAGCGCGGTGACTGCGCGGAATCAACTGTAATTTCCTGTGCTAATTCTTAACTCGCGGTGACTGTTTACTGACGGGTCATTTATCTTGCTATTATAGATTTTTTGCTTATTGCATGCACACTAACTACCAAACGGTTCTCTTAAAATAAACCGAGATTAGTCATACAGTTTTAATTTTCTGGTGTCGGTCAACGTTGCTGCTAAATATAGTTTGTATTGCGAATTTTACCTACTTATAAAATTTTGAATTATCAGTGCAAAGTTTTTAAATTAATCATTTTCTTAAATATGAAACTACTTATAAAAATGTCTAAAACGCTGAGATATTTCTTTGTATTCTTTAGGAATGTTTTTGGACAAATGTTTATCTTGTGAGTATAATTTCTATTACTATAACTTATATAGAAATATAGTTCTGATTTGTTCTATTACACTCTTAAATAAAATATCACTTTTGAAATGCAAGCCACTCACAGTAAAGCTTAATATGAAATCGTTTGGAAGTACGTGGCTTCGAGAAAACCGTCGTCAACCGGACGTCTATAAATAAACGCTATCAATAATTATATAAGCAATCGGTATGTATAGCACGTTTCGCGATTAAAGGGCGGGGTTTGAGAACTTTGCCGGTCATCGCCCTCCCAGCCGAATCTACCACTTTCTAATGAGATTAAAGTTAAAGTTTACCGTGCGTCGGCGTCGGCGCACCGCGGTTCACTACCAATGCAAACACCACTCACAGTGACCGTATTCTCGCGCGATAATTACAACGTACGATGTTGGACCGTTCAAATATCCCGTGTTCAATGTAGCATTTGAACCACACGTGATTTAGTTATCAAAGCACACGAGATGCCCGCAAAAAACATGTTAATGGGCTCTATTTGACCGTTAATGTCATTGATTAATTCAACCGTTTTACTGATCGTGTGCAATTATGTTCTTGTGATGCTAGAGATCGCAAGGGCAGACGGGCTTTCACCGTCTTGTCTCGCGATCGAGCGTGCGGTTTGAAAATTGCACCTACCGCTTGCGAACAAGATATATATTCGGTCGGCCGATCTCATCTTCCTTACTTTCTGCCGCTGTCTCGTCGACGAGTTATTGATTTGAATCTCGATATTACACGCTTTAGTACAGTAAACTTTATATTTACAGTACTAGAGTAGACTTGCGAAGGCACCGTCACGTGTACCGCGCAGTAGTAAGGTTCCCCGTAGGCCGTCGCAACCCAAAGAGGATTAGCCCAATTCCGCAGACTGTTTTCACGACGCCGTCTGTCGAGTAATCCTTTTAGTGGGCATGAAAGCGGACTCTGGGGTCGAGGCCTTCCAGTCAATCGACCACTGTGTTTCATAAATAACCCAGCTGTTTAAGGATCATTGTCCCAATAAGTGCAGTCTTAACTCTTCGCTGATGTATTGCCTCCCGTCATTCACATTTACGACAATGTGCCGTATAACTTGATAACAAACGATAACGTTTCATCGTAAAATCATAATTTATGCATTTATCGAGTAGTTGTTGTTCAATTTCAGAATATCTTAAGTCGTCTCCGTGATATTGGCAGTATATGGGCTTCTGGGTACGAATCCCAGGGCAGACATAAAGTGTTTTAACAGTATTTTTGACCAGGTGGCTAGTCGTAAAATCAAAACCAACTACTCTCTGTTAGCTCTCATCCACACGAGACCTTTTTCAACGCACGTTAAAAAAGATTTGAAATGGAACAAATAAGTTCTAGTATAATTATTCAAACGCCGGCGCTTTTTTTTTTTTTTTTTTTTTTATATAGCAGAGACTGGCAAACGAACAGATGGGTCACCTGATGGTAAGTGATCTCCACCGCCCATAGACACCCAAGACAATAAGAATCATGGGTGCGTTGCCAACCTAAAAAGAGGACATGGAAGGGGAGGGAATAGGGATTGGGAAAGAGGGGGGGGGGGAATGGGCCACCGGAAATCTCACTCACCGAACGAAACGCGACAGCAAGCTGCCACTTTACGTCGGTTTCCTGTGAGACAGTGGTATCCAACCGGTCGAGCCGGCCCATTCGTGCTGTAGACGTTACTGTCTACAGCGTGGCTCTACCACTCAAAAAACGCTTTTAAAACACGGCGTTTTTTAAACGGTAGAGAATATACCTTATTAGAAACACGTCAGGAATTATTTTAAAGCACTCATATAAAGACATGTTGAGACGCTTTTTTAACACGCGTTGAAAAAACTCTCGTGCGAATGAGGCCTAATATACGAAAATAAAGTATTGCGCCAACCCCACTCCGGAGTGGGATAATTGTTTGTGGAAGATTAATTATTGAGATTTCCGACCGTTATGGAATTATAGGTACTAATAACAATTGAAGAGCTTTATTCCGAATTGCACCAAGTTCATACAAAAAAAACAAAATTAGATAAATGCATTTATGTGTATAAACTATTTACCTTTTGCTTAGACTTTTATAAAAAATATGCATGTAAATTATGAATTAAAAAGGACTTAGATGGAATGATTACCATTCGTCATCAATAATTGGTATTTAAATCATATTTTTTTGTTAAATGCCAATGTAAATTAGTGATTAATTTCAAAACGTGCTAAGGATCCGTGCAAATCGTACTAAGTTCTGACTTAGCACATTATGGAATGGAACTATATACTCTCAGTAGGTATATTCTGGGAATGTTTATATTTTTATTAGTTTAAGAATTAAAACACAAAATAAAAAGTATTATCAACATGTATTATTCTTAGATAAAAATAAATAAACAACATTATTTAAGAACTGTTCAAATGTATGCAACATCTTCAAAATTATTCCAAATCATACCAAATATTGTTTCAGGATGTGCATAGTTAATATTTAAATAGAAAACGTTATTAAAAATACAGTGCCAACCTTTCTCCCATGTGGGGTCCATAATATTTAATTCTTAAACTAATAAAACTGCAACATGCTTGAGAACCTTCTCAAGAATGTTGCAGAAACGATTTGGCTTAGTTTTTACGACCGGCTGTCTGCCTGACGTCAACTCCCCCTCTGGGGGATCTAGCACGGGCGAATTAAAACACTTCTTTCTCTTCAAATGAATGTGTTTCCATTTGTTATTAAAAAATCTTCATAATCTAGCACATATTTCCTTATGCACTGTTATTACAGAGGCATGCTGTATGTTAAAGCTAAGTCAACGTATTATTTATATAGTAATATTTTTATATTTTCAATGATAATATCTGGTGAAATTGAATATTGCATTTTCGAAATACGTTTTAATTGTAACCGGATCGACAGCCGATGGCAATCAGTGACATCTGTTGCCGATGAAGCAGGCGGCTCATACTCTTGAGTCTTGACGTATGCTTGTTTATCAACCGCACGTAACGTATGTATATAGTTGTGAGTTGTGACACGACCAGCTCCTAAGGTATCCGACGCCTCCAATGTCGTATCTGTTGTAAATTCGACGTATTGAACATTATCGCGGGCGCTTAAAATAGCCATTATCTCCGCGGCGCGGCGGTGAGGTCAGTGGGCGCTGCGCATGCGCACGCATACTATCATTAACCACAATGATTAAAACCCTTACACTTGTGCGTAGTTTTTGCTCGGTAAATGTATTATCTACTTTCGCGTCACGTCGCTTTCTTTCAACCAATTCAATGGAACTGTATAATAATTAATACTTTGTTATTACTGGTCGCGCACCTCCAACTTTTCAAACATATGTATGTACGTGTATTAAAGTATCTGCCATCGGCATACATACCGTAAGCGTACGGTATACCCGAAAGTATACCGTATATAATATTATGTTTGTCGAATTCCGATCTTATTTACTACATATAATATATACAAAAATAAATTTATTACATCAGTCTAATCGACGAACGGCAGAGTGTTCATTAAGTACAGGAGGACATAAACTAGAAAATCCGCGTCTATCAATTTTTTTTCATCCCTGCAACTGATATGGGTTGTGTCTGTCGTGAATCGTCATACCGGACACAAATCCCAACCTAGTTCAACTTATGTGTGATTTTTCAATTGAAAATCTCAATACATTACCCGACGTAGGATTTGAAGCCAAGGCGGTTATTATTGTTCCATTTTTAATTATCATACCGCGCCTGTATTGTGTTGCCGTTCAAGTTTGGTTTGTTCTTAATCAGCGTCGCTGGCAAGCCGAATTGGCGCAATAATAACTTGTTGTTTGTGTCCAGTGCAATG
Organism: Clanis bilineata; assembly: GCA_036417725.1. NCBI lineage: Eukaryota > Metazoa > Arthropoda > Insecta > Lepidoptera > Sphingidae > Clanis > Clanis bilineata. The sequence goes on from CM071141.1 coordinate 308,891, forward strand.
CTGTCATAGATAAAGCACATTGCGTAATATCTAACAAGCCGAAATCAAAGTACACAGTAATGTATTCGCTATTAGCTTTATCTATTACAGACTTACAAAATTCATAAGTACATAAACATTTATTCAAAGTTTGGCAAATCTTTAAAACCTTCATTTAGGGAGTGACCGCACTTACGACATAGAATTTGTTTGAACCAATCAGATGCAGCTTTGTAATAGTAAAAACGCTTTAAAGATCTCTTAATTCGCAACGTTTCGGTTCCTAAGACGCGAGCTACAAAGACAATGTATGATTCAATAGGTACGTGGTATGTAATAAAAACTGAAGAGAAGAAGAGTTCTGTAGGGATGATAATTCTCGCCAAACATTCCAGGTTAAATTGACAAAAAACCTTAAGTGAACTGGCAGTTTGCGTTTGAATTTAGTACCGTGAGCGAGAATTCCGGAAGCCCAAATATTCCCTGCCCTTCCCAATACCCATAATTATCTTTAAGCTGACAACAATTCTTTTTCTGGTATCTGGACATATGTCCATAGGCGGTGATAGCACTTTCTCCTTTACTGAACTCTTGTATAAAATAAAGCAATAACATTTAAACGCTCTATTTGAATGTATTAATAATGTCCAATTGTCAGTGACTTTAAACCATATTTTGATCACCATTGTGTACATTTGTTTTTTTTTTGTCTGATTAATCACTGAGTGTTTTCTCGAGGCATTAAAATGGATACCACTGAGTTACTTGCAGTAACAGTTTGTATTGCAAGATGAAATAAAAAATACTTAAAACGAAACAAGAAACTCTGGTTGCATATTTGAATGGACAATTCGTAACATTTTATGATGATTTTATCCTAATAAATTTTGACTGTTCTGTCGAATGTCTATTACCACTTTTGACGAAGTGTTAGAAAACATGGGGACCTCATGCCAGGCATCCTTCTTCAATATTATTCAAGCAATGATTTTGAGGATAGTCCGAGATTAGGATTCACTCCGGGGATCCCGATCATATTACAGTCTCAAAGTTTTAGGACTGAAGAACGTCCGAGATCCCGGGATCATATCCCCAGCCGAGATTTAACCTCTACAATCAATAGTTCAGGGTTTTCACGACGATGACATTATGTATTAATAAATACATGAATCCAGAAACTCAAACATGCTATGCGAGCCGGCGGTACACTTAACAAATACAAGAACTGCCTACCATAAGGTATATTCGAAATACATAACGCCCAACGCCCGGCGTTTAAAATCGAACACAGCTCAATTAAATAACGCCGCGTTTTAAAAGCGTCGGCGTGTTAACAACTATACTAGAACTCATATGTTCCATGTCAACGCTTTTTTAAGGCGCGTTGAAAAAGCTCTCGAATGAGGGCTTAAGCGTCATGTTAGGGAAATCCACGTCGCAGAGATGAAGATGCTGCGGTGGATGTGCAATGTTGCACGACTGGATCGTATATGTAACGTGCACATCCGCGTTAGTTTTGGTGTCCGTGACGTGGTAGATAAACTGCAAGAATTTCGCCTGAGATGTTATGTTTACGTTCTGAGGAAACCACAGGAGTACGTCGTGTCGGTCGCAAGCGTTTGGCCCAGATCGTACCGGGGGTGCGTTTCCGTGGACGGCCTAAAACGGCCTCTGGCTGGACGTTCTTGTCCTCCAGAACGTCCTCCTGAATATGAGAACCAATTATTTCACTATGGAGGATGCTCAAGACCGGGTGAAGTGGAAGCATCTAAATAGGAAGGCGGACCCTGGCAGAAGGCCGGGATAACGCCATAGAGAAAGGAAAAATAATTCTCTCGTCATAGTATACGTAGGATGTCAATAGAAGGAATACTTTGAATTTTAAAGTAATGCCATAATGCCTGGCAAATCGGCAGCATCGGAATCGATTAAATTAGCGTTCCTTGGCGACGCGCATATGTTTCTTAGAGCCTAAAAACACGTCATCCCAATATTTATTCTTTAAATGCACGATACTAAACTAAACTACTCTGGCATGACTGTGTGTTATGATTATTTATCATCAATTTAATACCATACTCATTACTCGGCACTAATATTAAAAATAATGATTTTAAACATACCCTTCTGTATATAAATTTTTTTTTTTTAAATTCATTCACAACGGTAATAATATACATTCTTCCGGACATAAATTCTTGCGCCAAAACGTTTCTGCGACATCTGTTTGAACGTGTTACGTGAGTTATGTCGATCCCACGTAAGAAAACAATAATGATTATTAAATCATCGTATTTGGATAATTCTCATTAAAAAAAAACGCAAAACTTTACGATATTAAAAACTGTCCAATCAAAAGTGACGCCCGGCTAATGAATTTGAATTTTCCTACACATAGGATAAGGTGGTACTGAATTTGATAACTTTCGAGTAACTAAGAAATTTATTGCTTTTCCTGCATCAGAGGACACCCACTCAACGTTTAACTGTTATCGTAAACGCGTTTGATCATCGCGATATAAATGCGTGTCTCATTGGGTGCGGGGAGTTTAATAAATAACAGGAATCCACTCTCGACATAAACCGTGCTATGATTTAGTGCCCGCTGCGTAGAAGTCTGAACTGGACCTACGAGCTACAAGGCAGTCCGCAGTTGCTTTGACTCCTAAATATCTTAGGCCTAGTCGGTTACATACGCTGGTTTATCTGAAGGAATGAACCTTGGCAAGTATTTTTGCGATACGTGTGTTGTATTTATGTAAAATATATCTAAAATATATCGAATGGATTTTTTTTAAAAGCATCTACAAATACATAACAGTAATTGTGGGTTATATCGTGCGATAATTTGCTTTAACTTGGATGTTGTCAATGGAACATGCAATTTATGTATGACGGATTTATTGATGGAATCTAAATGATGTAGTAACATTTCATGGATTCATAAATATTTTGATTTGTTGTAAAATTTACAGTTTATGGAATCCCTTTTATTGCTGCATGTTAGATATGTCTCTTTGATCTCCTGTGTGTTTGTAGCTTATTTATAATCCGAGAAAACTGCATTACATCATGTCAGCGTCAAACATGTTGATTTAAATTCATCTGTACATCTATACATATTATATACCTAAATACAAATAAATAAAATTGGTGTGTTTGTTTGTAACTTAAAATTAACAGATTTTCACTAAATGCATATGAAAGTGGATACGGTACTATTATTAAATTTTAAAAAAATCTGATTTGATCTTTGAAACTGCTGGCTGGACCGATTATGACGGGACTTTCATTAGCAGATAGTTGATGTTATTAGGAGTAACATAGCCTACTTTTTATCCCGCAAAAGAAATTCCCGCGCGAACAGAGTCGCGGGCAACAGCTAGTTTTTATAATATTTTACATAAACGAAAGTAATTATGCGTATTTATAACATAGGCTTACTTGGCGTCATTTCTCGTTAACATATTATTATGTAAAAAATTATGTAGTTGTAACATGAAAGTACCTCTATTCAATCGTCATCATTATGATCGCCTATTTTGTTTTAGTTTTTTTATTTATAATATTTAACTAAAACTATTCTTACGGATTCTATCACGATTAGCTTTTAATTATTATTATTGGGGAATAATAATTAAAAGCTAATCGTGATAGAATCCGTAAGAATAGTTTTATTTCAATGTATAATATTCACGTAAACTTAAGAAATCAATAGTTAACTAATAAATAAAGATCAACATAAAAGTAAATAATAAATAAATCAAACAATTTCCCGCGGATTTTTAAAAGCGTGAAATACCATGAAAAAGTTACATCTGTAAAATTCAAATGATTGATTGAACCATCAAATGATTGATGCACAAATCGAGCCGTGCTGAGCATTAAGCAATTTGTTATACTTTCAATTTTTATATCCCATAATTATTTATTCGAGACTGAAACTTTCTCTTTTCAAATATTGATTACGCTCCCAATGTTTTGACTTCGTTGCGTAATATGAAAAGTGCTAGTGGAGTAATGAACCACTAGTACAGCCAGTTTAAAAAACGATAAGACTTGCCATACGTTTGATGTTGTTTTGGGAAATCTTATAATTAAGTGGACGGAGTGCTAAGTGTTAAAAGAACATTAAAAGTGAAGCAGGGATTTTTTTATCCGCGCATGTCAAAGTGTCTACACTGCACCTGATAGTAAGTGTAGAGCAGTCCAAAAAAAACCTAGTGATCACCGACAAACAATGAGTGTATCAGTGGTTGCCAGAATCATGCTGGTCTATTTATGCTTCTTCACACTCCGAAACCGAAGAGGGAAGAAGCATATCGAGGGGCTTGCGACAAGACAGGCCGATGACCGATGCAGATACAGGGATACCCCTATACCCGTCTAAACCAGCCGTCAAGTCATGCCGCAATCCCTCGAGAGAACCAGAAGTACACTGGCTGATCCTGGAACGCGAACCACACACAGAGTGTAGGTCACTATGGCAGGTTTGAGCACGATGAGTACGGTTGTCGCCATCCGGTCGGATACGAATATCCTACCACCAGCAACCTAGTTTTCGGCCTATTAGATCTATCGATACGTAAAGGCGTGTGTGCGTAGGGCACTTTTGTAACGGTGCGTTTGTGTGTGTGGCTCTTCTCTGTGGCGTTCGTTTAACTATAGACAAGGCGGTGTACTTTGCGTCCGTGAATCTTGCCTTTCTATATTTAAGGTATTGGCATGAGTAACTTTAAAGCACAGCGATACAACGCAACGCGAGTTATGCGTCACGATACCGTGTTGGATCGCGACTTGTCGCTTTCCAACGCTCAATTAGGACTACAAACTAACTATTGATGCGGAAAATATGTATTCTTACTTGAAGTACCGAATACATAACATTGTTTCGGGTCTGGGTGTTCTGACTTTGCAACGGAAAGTCTCTCATAGTGCCTAATATGCATGATCCAAACTCCTATTTTAGTGTGGAGCTGGGTCTATGTGACTGTCGGTGTGTTGAGTGCTTATTGTAGAGCGGGCTAGCTGCGTAGTGTGTACCTATTGGCCTCCTCACCATCATTAGTGATTACTGACACATGCGTGAATGATTTTTAAACAGTGATGAACCGACTACCGACGCATTTACAAGTTCAGTCTTCGTCCAACATTAGTTCAAACACTACCACTTCATTAGTCATCGAATGGAAAGTCATGCGTTATGAATGGTATTCTATATGTAATTATAATTTATAACCCGTAGGCAATGCGCCGCACGTTAAATCAAATTACCGTTGCTCTACTACCAGTACCAATTATGATTTTAAATGTGCAATTATTTCTCTAATGTGGGGTATTTTTTCTTTTCGCTATGTACTGTCGTGCCTCTTCCAGTCGATAGCATAGCATTCAAGCAAAGTGATAATGATATTAATGCCGTTATCATCGCTTTTTTTACTATACTTATTGCCTGTAATAATATATATGATCTATTTACAAATTAACGTGTGTCGTGATTTCGTGAATTGGATAATTAAGTAACGTCCGGAAAATAGATCGCTCATTAATGCGTGCGTTTGGAGAAAGATACCAATTTCTTCTGTTCATAATGACCCGACTTTTTTACTGTCATTTAAAAATTAAAACATTTTTATCATCTGTATAATAATGTACGATATCCAAATGTCATTCATTGCATTATGTATAACATGAGCGCCAGACATAGTTTTAAATATGCAAATAAATACGTACAGAATATACGCGATATGCTACTACGGTATTTGAGCATATTGCGATCAAAGTTGTGAAAAATCATTTTTCCTTTATTACAATTCACACAATGCATACTAATCTGCGACAAAATATCTTTAAAAAACGCGGGGCTCATATGTAACATATATAATTATGTGCCGCGTCCAACGGGTTAAACAAATGTAGTTACATTTTAATGCCTATGTCAGGCGTCTGCATCAATGTAAAATATTAAAAAATATATATTTGCCCTGTAGTATTACTTGTCCCACTGCTGAACACAGGCCTCCTCTATTAATGACAGGGGTTAGACCTTAGTCTACCACGCTGGCCTAATGCGGGTTGGTAAAGTTCACATACCTTCGAAATTCTTGTGGGAAAATTCTCAGGTATGCCTCACGTTTTCCTTCACCGTTATAGCAAGCGATAATTCACAAAGAAAATCCACTTAACATAGAAAAGTTAGAGGTGTATGTATGTTCCATGTTGGGGTTTGTCTTGAACCTCCGACACTCGTGTCGACAGTCCAATCCATTCCCAATTGAGCATCAATGTAAGTGGTTATCAAATAATTTCATCTTAAGTGTTGTAAATATCAGTTTTGCATTAGTTAGTTTGGTCCAGTGGTTTTTGTTAATAGGTACATGTTTATTAAGAGCACGTGTAACCTTGTGTGGTGTGTTGAGGGCTTGTGTGCTGCGTAGTTTGAAGCATGTCATCGATATTTAGGTGAGAAGTGAACATCGATTGTAATGTACATAATATAACATTGGTTTTGTTCATGTCAAGTGTGTTGGTCAACTTGGAATTCCCCTACTATTTATAATTGTTTGTAAATTGCCCGTAACGTCAGAGGCATTTACATTATCAAATATAAATTTTGCGTAAATTTTGGTTTCGTATTTGAATGCTCGTTTGTAAAGGTTGTGTAAAAGATTGCTAGACAAATGAGTATTTGTGTCTTGATTTCCTTCTGACCCCGACGCAAAGATACATATCTGAAAAGAGATTACCGATAAATAAACGTTTGGCATACATAATTGCCTTGTCGGAAGAAGGAAAAACAGCCTAAAATGTAAATAAATATTAAAACGTATCACCTCCTCCAAATATGCAGTGCGTAGTTGTAATTTAACAGGTTTTTTTTATTGAAGTTTATTGCGGACAAGCTTGCGTCAACGCGCCGGTAAATAAGCATTATTTTGAGTCGTATCATACTTGGGGATGTATTTGTACACGCAATATTATGCTCTTTGTATTCTGTTTGTTTGTTATGTTATGTTATGGATTTTGTTTTCAGGGTCAATGTTAATTTATTTTCACTAAAAATGTATGTTATGTTAAAAAACAAAGGTACGTGAAATTGTCCGCTTTGTGACCCAACTTCTATTAACTGCAACTTGCTTAGGGGGTTTACCACCACCTCTTATACCAATATTATTATAGCCTTACTTGTACCGATTGCCATACGAAATAAGATTATAATAATACTGCTATAAGAGGTGGTGGTAAAACGCCCCCCCCCCCCCCCCAGAAGTTGCAATTAATAGTGAAGTTAAGTCACATTTTTTTGTTATGAAATATATGGAATTGTATGAATATTGTATTTCGATCATATTTGTTTACCAAATAATCAGACATGTTTTGAACAATAAGTTGGCAACATTGATGATTTTTCTGAACAACAATGCAACATCATATTATATTTCACTGAATACGTGTTACACAATGATTTTATTTATAATATATGTATTGACTAACAGAGCTTAATTTAAATTATGTAAACCGATTCACCATGACTAGCCAATCGCCATAACCGTTCGATACGGCCAAGAACACCGGTGCTCTCTGTTCTCGGCACTGTATTTTTTTTTTACAAAGTGTGAGTAAAAGAATTTAATTTTAAAGAAAGTATTCGTTGTACGACAGTCGACAAGCGATGAAGCGACAGGCAAACTAGTTGCCGCGAGCCTGTTGTGGTCGCAATGTTCCGCGACCTTGTAGAGGTCGCGCCATGTCTATTCGCACGCGTTCGTCGATAAAGAACTGGCTCAATGAATTAAACCGATGAAAAAGAACCATTGGCCGAACGCCAGTCCACATATGTATAAACATTGGGAATTCAAAGAAAATGTCTTTACGTAACAACGCAACGTCGAGATAACCGTTCCGGAGAGTAAACTCAACGTGCCACCAAACTATCTGACATTCCAGGAACAAATCACCCGTGAAAATAAATAATGTTACATTATTTATAACTTGGCAAACATTGTCCAATACTGGCGACAAATATACTTATAATCTGATAAACACTCATTAATTTTGTGGGAAAAGACTCGTGCGTGCGCTTTACGTTTTATTGTAGCGAGTTATGAGAAAGGAATTTTAGCTTATTAAACGGGTTTTAGTTTTTGAGCGGCCGATTGTAACGGTTGAATTGCCTCCACTGTACATTGTTGGAGAGTAGGAACTCCTATTACTACAGGTAGGTATTTAATATCATTTGATTAGTAAAATACTTTTGTAGGTGGTGGGATATTATAATAAATAAATAACACCCAACAGTCACACACATAGTCCTGACCCCACACTAAGATCGAGTCTTGTGTCGTAGGTATCAGTAACTACGAGAGATACACAAGCATTTGTCTCGGTGCGGGGATCAAACCAGCAACCACTCGCTTCACAACCGGCTGCTCGCCCGCTGCGCCACGTAGCCTGTCAAAATCCGTATCCGACCGGATGCCGACCACCGCACACATGGTGCTAAAATCTGCCATAGTGACCCACACTCCTTGTGTGATTCGCGTTCCAGGATCAGCCAGTGTACTTCCGTTTCTCTCGAGGGGCTTGCGGCATGACTTGATGATCGGCTGGGACGAGTATGGAGGTCTTTGTGCGCATCGGTCATCCGCCTGTCTTCTAGCAACCCCCGCGATTTGCTTCTTCCCTCTTCGGATTCGGAGTGTGAGGAAGCATAATTAGGCCGGTATGATTCTGGCGACCACTGATAAACCGTCAGGTGCAATGTGGTCGCTTTGTTCGTATAAAAAAATACGCTCATTTGTGTTTAAAGTGTTTAAAGATACATTGAGCTATTAATATTTCTTATAAAAACTGTCATGAATAAAATGTGGGAAAATTCGATAAAAAAAACAATATACACATTAAAGTTAGGAAGTGTTCACTAGCTAGTTACTAGTTTTAGTATTGAGTAAAATATATTTTTATAGTATTTTTCGGAGAGGATAATGTTGTTATCACCATGCAGTGAATTTCCGTTCTGTTCTGTCATTATAATAGGTTAAAATCTAATAATGTGTGTAATATTAGTTCCTTACATACCAACATAACTTGGTTTACAAGATTAGTTGAGTTAAAATATTACAAGTATGTATATTACTCCTCAAAGGGTATATACCTCTACAAGTAAAAGAATACTCAAATATATTTAACATTAATCTAGTTAAATAGGATAGCAGAAACGCCAAAAAAATAGTTTTTCCCTTTTGTAAAGAACGGCATGCAAGTGTCAGGCATGGAATTTTTATTTAACCATAACATAATTATTATTATGCTTCAGTAGCTAGTCGCGAGTCGCGACTCACGCACTCGCAGTATTCCTTGCAACACGCTCAGTAGTCGAGTACGGTGTGAGTAGTGTTGCCAGATGTCCCGATTTGCGCGGGACGTCCCGATTTTCAGGGGTCTGGTGACCCGTCCCGATTTTCCCTTGATCGGGACGCCGAATGTCCCGATTTCTGACTATTCTTCTTAGCATGTACTTTAATAGAAAATTTTAACAGTCGCTCATACTCGTTTACCGACAAAGTGGTAAATATTACGGTTGTATGTTAAACTATATTTCAATTCAGCTGTCCGTTTGCATAAGCTAAGTGCTAATTATTTTTTGTTAAAATAAATAAATAAAATAAAATCTTTATTGGTCACCACAATCAAGGTCTCAATTTAAATTTAAATAATAATTTATGTTATAACGCTATCAATTTAGAAACAAGTAGGCACGTAAATAGGATGGGGCTTAGATTAGCAAGAAAGGGAACGATATATGGCAGCTGTAATGCTAGCAGGCAATTAACGGGAAAAAATAAGACTAGTTTTAGAGTTAAATGTCCCGCTCTTGTTTTGTCAGCTTTCTTCTGGCGTGACGAGGCGTCTCGTCGCGGGTTAAGGCATGCTTGGAGGAGATAAAGACTCGACAGTACTGCGGAGAGAGGCCCTCTCTCTCTCAGAATTCGTCGTGTGCCATTATTGTAGCAACTGCCCGAGGATACATCCCAGCACACTCTCAAAGTGTGTCCAGCCTGGGATCAAGAACGCAGCGCTCTCAGAACTGTAGCCGGTAACGGCCTCTCTCTGCCGGCTGTAGTAGCTAGTAGCTACATTGGTCGGTAGTCGGAGGTCGTGGCGCGGTATGACCTCATCTGGGAACGTGTTATGGTGAAAAATGAGAGCGCTGGACGGGATCGAGAATGCTTAGATTCCAGTCGCCAAACAAGAAGAGAGGCGCCTGGTCGTTGACTGGCGCCTCCAGTCCTGCGGATTGGGGTCAGGGCCGTACAGCGGGGGATGTGTGGCATTTGTATATTATATTGATGCAACCTCTGAGATCTACAACTCGGCGATACGAAAACATCTTCTTGTCGTGCTTACCAAAGGCGGCATAAATATTTGGGGCTCCTGCCCCAAAGAGACTGGCTGAAAGGCAACGTGCAGAGTCTGTTCCAGCAGCAATCCAGAGGTTACTTCGCATCCTCCAGAACCATCTTACTTGCGTTGAATAAGGCAACCACGGTTTTTTTAGTCGGTAGTGTCGGTGTAGGTATTTTGGTTAGGAAGTCGTCCTAATCCACACACTGTGGACCAGAGCGGAAAGCCGACGAGTAGGGCATAACCATACCACTGACCCCAGGTTGGGAGATATCCGTAAAGAGTTGATTTTTCTCCGTGGATAATAAAAAGTGTTCCGCTCAGCCATCTAAATGGTTGTTTTGTGTAAACGTTCCCACTTCGCCCGGTCTTGATCATCCACCACAATAAAATCTTCTTCTTCTACTTGCCCTTATCCCACCTTAATGAGGGGTCGGCGCAACACACTTTTTATAGTTTGTTACAGAAAGGATTTGGCTTAGTTTTTACGACACGCTACCTGCCTGACGTGAACCCTCTCTGAGGAATCCAGTCCCGGGAAAATTAAATGAGAAAATTCGCTTTGCCCCGACCTGGGAATCGAACCCAGGACCTCTAGGTCCACAGCCCATATATGTTGCCACTAGACCAAGGAGGTGAAAATGAACCCACTGGCTTTTATACCTTTTACCAAAACGACAAGCCGCCACTTTTTGGGCCGTCCACGGGAACGAACCCCTGGCATGATTGGTCCAGAAACATGCGACCGACTGCTCCCGTGGTTTGCTCAAAATATACAATACCTTTAAAGCGACATTCCCGCAGTTTATCTGACACCAATTTACGTATTTGGTCTAATCGTGTAATGTTGCACAACCACCGCCGCGTCTTCATCTCCGCAACGTGGTTTTCGCTAACATGACGCTTACGGGCAGTCACGTCAAAGTTTTCTGATTATTTAGTTATATATGTACTTTCAACGAAGCTAACTAGCGGTAAAATGGTCCAAGGCCATAATGCCCGGGACAGATGGAACATATCCATGCGACACTGGGCCGAATCCCTAACACATACTGCACTAGTTATACCGACTAGAAGCCTGGCAGCGAATAGGAACAACTGCGGATTTCCCTAGGCGAGAAGCGCCTATGTTTTGGCTGGAATCGCTTCTACGCGGTGCCACCTTTGGACCGTCTCCAATCGCGGAAGAGGCACCCATAAACCCCAGCCACCGATGGACGTCCTTGGCGTCAATGACGGATCAAGGCGGTCCACCTGCAGTGCTGTCCATCTTGGGGACGCTATAACAGCCAACTGTTACGACCTCCGTTAGCCTCTGTAAGTCCAAGCTTACGACGGGCAAGTGATACCGATATTAAATTTTACAAACGCCCCTAACCACAAAGTGGGAAGCGAGGGTCAGTCACGCCTCCTATGCCCCCTCTGGCGGCTGGAGGGATCAGATAAAAAAAAAGAATAAGAGAATCAAGGATAAGATTGTTCCCGATCTCTCTGGGCACTCTCCTTCTGTGAGATGCATCATCTCGTAAAAGTTAGTTCTGCACGCTAGGCTCCCGCCATCTCGACTATGGTTTACGTCACACCTGGCACCGAGAGGTTTTTTGCGACAATGACTGTTCTGAGAACGGTGCACTCTTTGTACTAGGCTGGGCATATTTCGAGTGTGGGTAGAATTGAAGTATGAACTCAATACCAGGATTGAATACTCTAAATTTGGGGTATATAACTTTTTTTTTGTTAACGTGGGGAAAAGTGTTTTACCATTACCGCCACGCCTGGGGGAACACGTGACGGTTATGTCGGTGTCGCCGGTCTTACGATCCAGCGCCATAATGCCCGGAAGAGATGGAAAACATCCAGGCGACCCTGGGTCGAGTTCCTAACTCTATGTACACCCGACACCGGCAATACCGACTTTAAACCCCGCGGTGGCCCTCTTTGCCGCTTTAGGGACGGCCCCGGGTTTCTCTAGGCGAAAAGCACCCAGGCTTCCGCCGGAACCGTCCCTGCGCGGTGCCGCCTTGCGGCCTATCTCCAATTGTGGGGGGGCTCATAAACCCCCGCCGATGAGGTATATAACTGCGATTAAAAAAGTCATTGAAACTTCGCCAATGTCATCATTTTGACCATAAATTTAGTTATATTAAAAAAGCCTATAATTGTTTGATTTCTTTGTTATACTAACCGGCCGGTAACGTCCCGATTTGAAAACCTATGTCCCGATCATTATAACCTTGTGTTCCGATATTTCACACAATAGATCTGGCAACACTAGGTGTGAGGCAACACTGCGACTGCAACTATTTAACAACACGCTTAGTAATTCTACGTACGAGTTAATATTATAAGACGGTGCATCGACCTCTCCCTGTTCGGTACAACTTAACAAAGAAACTTCTGGAACAGACAGCTTAGCTCAGCTTCCATTTCTGGAAGCAAATGTAACGCTTCGCAACTCGCTACGCCTACGGGAACATTGTTATAAATCGCATCTCGGTCCTCGCCCGCGCGGCACTGTGCCGACTCGGCGCGGGGACCGGACTCCACACTCTAATCTCCACATTCATGCAATGACTAACTTACATGCAGATTCTTCTAGTTTGTATTGTATTTACCTATGTAACAACTTGCTTGAATGTAGCAAAACGATACGATCTCGTGTACCATCACTATATCCACTCCGAACACATGTTTATTTTAAGCACCGACTTCGACAGAAATCCTTGTACATTAATTGTGTACGGCTTGGTACACCCTCTGAGCAATGGAAGAGCAAAACGAATGCTTCAAATCTATTTTTATGAATGGCTGTGGCTATCTATGGATTGTAGAATTGGCGCTCGATTATAACAAATAATTGTTATTTCTACCACTTGTCTTTTACATTAATAAAAGATACATCCGAGTTCATCCGACGCCGTTGTATTCGGCGTCAAGCAACTGTACGGAATCTTAAACACCTACATACATGATACGTAGAATATACACTAGTTATAACGGAAATAGAACGTATCCTAAACAAACTGATATTATTATAACCTTTTACTAAAACTGTTTAAATTGTGCACCAATGTTTATGTCACAACAATTGAAAACTTATCATTTAAGATCAAAGTTATAAATGTAATTATGTGTATAGGCGCACTTTAACTCATGAACAATCTCACACACTTATGGGCCTTACTTATAAAAACAGTTTAACTGAGCAAATGGTAAAAAATAGTATCGCCCTTTCATTTTCAAATAACGTGACACGAGGAAAAAAATGACAGACCATTTGGTCAGATAAACTGTTTTTATAAGTAAGGCCCTATAACCTCGAAAGATAACAGAATTACACCCAATGCACCCTTGGATGAGCGTCGAACTTCGAATGCGCAATTTGTAGTTGCAGTTATTTTCCCATGCTTACAGATACCACCGATGAAGTCTCGACACAATAATAATAATAATAATAATAACGTGATGGAGTAACAAATTTCTTGAAGACAGACGAGCAATCAAGCGTATTATAATGTTTGAGGTATAGGTAGTTCAGTGCATTTCGCGAAGACGCGCGGTCTCTGGATTTCAAACTTAATTTTGCAATCGGTATGCCAGTATTAAAATTGATGCATCTAGTATGTTCCAAAAAGAAAAACATGTCTCTAGTAGTCCTTCTACCACATCTGGGGCGGAACCAAGCGCGGCGAAATGTGGGTGTTCTAGTTCACTAGTTTGCCTCTGCTTACGCCTTCGGGGATACAGGCGTTAGTTTATGTCTAGTAGGTATGCGTTATACTTAACTGATATGAATCCACGGGTGGAACTTTGTTAAATGCACTAGATCTACCTGACGCTATGTGATCACCAACAACTATCAACACGCTCAGGGGGGTTAGCACAACGTCTTATAGCATTATAATCTTACTTTTACTGATTCTCGTACAAAAAAAATAAGCAAAATAAGTATATAACAATACTGTTATAAAACGTGGTGGTAATCCCCATGTCGCGAAATAGAGAATCCTTTGCGGAGAGTGTTATGGTAATTAAGTGTACATTAACATGGCCGAGAGTCGAGACAGGTGACGTCCTGTACGTTGACTCCACGGCGCGGCGCGGCCTTGGCGTTCCTTGCCTCAATGGCATGCCACGCCACTATTATGCCGTGGCTTTAAGTTTTTTTTCGCTCAAGGCCAACGGCTTTATGTACACCGGTAACGAAGCATGGGTGGTACTTTGTCGTACACCCTAGCATTACGTAGGAGCCTTACTTTGCCATTAATTTCTAATTTAATAAACCAAATAATACTTTTGACATCTTCCTAAAGAGCAATTTCTCTTTTTTTTTATTGAAAACGTGGCAGGTATTTAAAAATACATAATGTAATATAAGCTGTTGAGTGTATCGTCATATAAATAAGCAGATGCAGACTCACGACCCGTGAGTCACGGGCAGCTCGGCCTCCGGTGGCCCATACGCAACATAGGCCGTGACTATCTAAAGAACTAGAATACTCGAATTTGGAGCTCATTTTCTTCCCGTCATGTAAAAAGGTAATCGCTCCTATTATAACCATACCAAACACAAATACCATCCCAGAGCATTTATTGTAATTTTTTGGATTTAAAAACTTTCCAGATCGTGGTCGTCCGCCTGGGAATTTGAATAGGTACTCACGGTTTTCACGCTAACTATGCCGCCACTTTAACAATTAGGTGGTAATAATTTATTTATTTTATAATACATTTAAAGATGACCATAATACTCATCTAATGACGATTCCATTAATGTTTCTGCTTTTATTTACTAATGAACTTAATTAACACTTGGCTTAATTATTATTTTTTATTCATATATCATGTCATTCATTACCAAAGCTCAGGCAGGCAGCTAGGCCGAGGCGTCCTAGAGAACTAATACACCCACATTTCGCCGAGCTTAGTTCCGTCCAAGATGTGATAGGGGGCGAGCCTATCATAATCATCAGCCTTACTGCGCGTCCACTGCTGAACATATGTAAGTCGCAGGAAGTCGCTGGATGCAGGCCGTTTCCAACAAGTCGATCTAGAAATCTTTGGGGGGCCTATCGCCATATCGGGCACAAATTCCAGACTCCGGGCTGATATGGAAAAATCCAATATCACTTTGCCCGACCCGGGGATCGAACCCGAGACCTCATGATTGTAGTCGTACCGAAATACAACCACGCTACCGAGGCAGTCATTCATTAATGCTTATTATTAAAATTACCTTTCAATACAAGGGTCAGTCAAGTCAATGTTATGAATAGTCACCTCCAAGTATATTATACGTGTTTTAAATAAATGATTGGGACGGAGGCTGACAAGCGCGCTGCCCTAATTGGCTGATGAAGCCGTGAGTGCCGTGACGTCACCGACGTCTGCGCATCGTCTGCCGCCGGTTCCCGGAACGCTTGGCCGCTGTGGCCAGTGCCTTCCTGCTCGCTGCTCACGCCCTCATTATCACTATGAATGAACTCTTGCACAGTTCACAACTTCACACGCTCATGTGAATGATTAATGCATAGATAATAATCATTTCAGCCCTGTATTACACTGACAAACTACTATATGCTGGGATGTGTCGCTTTTTCAAATTTTTCTGTCCTTAAAACTGGTGTAACGAGGGTTCTAGATTTTACATACCTTAGAAATTAATATGCCGAACTCTAAGGTGCTATATTGTTAACAAGGAAAACTGATATTAAATAAATAATATACACCCAACAGTCACACACCTAGTCTAATCCTGACCCCACACTAGGTATAACCTCTATAGTGGGTGCCAGAAACTGAGAGACTTTTGGTCTCACAACACCCAGACTTGAACCAAATATCATTCTGTGGGCCACACAAACATTTGTTTCAATGCGGGAATCCAACCCGCGGCATCTCGCTTCACAGCCAACTACTCGCCCACTGCGCCACAGAAGCTATCTATCACTTCTTAAAATCAGCAGCGATTGTCCTGGGGCTGGATTCGAACCTGTAACCCCTGTCACAATTTCCCGCTAATCTTCACCTGTGGAATAGAAAACAAAAGTTCTAAATAATACGTCCTATTTGGCTTTTGGTGTGATGACATCATCAGTGTCGATGTCTTGCCGGTAATTATTTGTAGCACCAAGCCGCTCCACTGCTCCACTGATGGTTGTATGATGAATGGATTTCACTGTTTCCAAGTCATTGAACTTTGATCTAGTTTGATGTTGTGTGGGTGTAAGAGTAACTGACAGCAACAAATTTACTTGTAATAATTTTATTTTAGTTCTGCACGTGCCGTTTCTTACTTTGAGGTTCATATTAAGTTGAATTAAGAAACGAAATTAGGTTTTTTAATGGAAATTAAGTAGTATGGTTCGTTGTGAACAAAGACATTCAACAGTATATAGACGGGACAAAAGCACAAAACTTGTGATCCAAAAGTTATGACCTAGTGGTCATAAGTCGCTCAGTATATATGAAAAATAACCCCCGCCAGGCCGGCCAGCGTAAAAATATTGAGATAATAAACTTATCTTACGTGACTTTTAACCGTTCACAAAACATTCTAGGGTGTAAATTGTAATAATCGCCCTTGCATTATAAGTGGATGGTGGCGGTACTGAAGTTTGAGATCCGATTTTTTTGTATCGAAACTTGCTTGATAGCCTCTCCATAGTTAGTAATATTAAATCTCTTTGGTTGTGTTAGTTGTGTACCATCGATTACGTACAAAAAAATCATTACCCGGAAACGCTTTAATGAGTTCGTTAAATGCAGTACACTGCATATGTGGTGTTTTGCTTAAATTAAGCTGCATACTAGTTATTATTAATCATATCATTTCAACGTCTTTTTGTAGTGCCTTGCAACTGCTAGTGATAGTTTATGTCATATTTAAAATTGTATTAAATATTATGAAAAATGAAGGCATGTTGAGTTTATATGGGTAAAATGACAATTATAAAAGGAAATCACCATTGCTCGTTGTAATGACCACACAAATACCAGGAGTGTCGTGGATGCATTATTCGCCTTTAAGGAATAATATTGGAGGAAAGAAGAATAAGATTTCACGGTCCTTATAATACCGTTACGATGACATTACTGACGTATTACACTGACCGTACATAACATAACAACCCACAAGTACCTCAGTTTTCAGTGAGACAATGCTACCAGGTCATTCATGCTGTACATAGGTACAGCGCGACTTCGCAAGTTACAATGCACTATGAGACCGATGTTTGAGGCCGCATTTAATATTCTCCATAGGTCCCTTGGCCAGGAAGCGGTATACCGTTTACCTCACATTACGTTAGCTTATTGTGTTCACTGCGTATTGTTCGGTAAGTGATGGTACGCATTAAAAACACACAAGCGGCTACATTGACGGTATCGCAATCATAATATGTTCAACTTTCATATGAAGTTTTTATTCATACACATTTCAGCTACTAAATAGCGACAGTTTGGCTGTACACAGTTTTGTATAAAGCATGAATGGCCCAGGTAGACCACGGTGTTTTTCATCGAGTGTGGTAGCTTCGTGTGTCATAAGATAGCTGAGATTACTGGAGTACTGACTACTATCCTTCCTGTATAAGCAATTGCTGCCATACTGCGTGTGTTTATGTTCCATGATCAGTTACCATCAGACCTCTTATTTGCTCCTTTGCTACCCTTTGGCTTCATTCCTTATCAAGAAATGTAGCTCCTGCTTAACTTATTTCTTTTTCGGCTCCGTTGTGTTGAAAGTTAGTTTCGTATGTAAAAAGGTTTCCGCTATTTAGAGCCGTAACAGTTTTTTACTAGCAAAATGTATGTAGTTTATATTTCTATGACTACTCGAATTTTAAATGCAGTTAGCTAACTAAATAGAATAAAAATCCAGACCCCTTAGAAATCAATGTAAAAGGTAGTGTCGCGTCGCAATGCAGATATATCTACCGCACAGCTTCGACTTGAGAAAGTAGTTGGTCGACCTATTTACGAGATCTCCTTCCAGGCCTGCAATTTTAAATTGCGCTTTTAACCTGAATAATTACTAGCTACATATGGCTTATGAATTGTCGTGGCACTTACTACTATCACCTTACAGTCATAAATCCTTCTTCAGATTAATATTCTTTGAAGGATCTAGATTGAATTTCATTTCAATGTATAACATTCGCGTAAACTTAAGAAATCAGTATGAAGAAGTCGATTTTTTAGCTTATAAATTTTTTTATATACATAAGTACACGAAATGATAATTATTTTCTTTCTTTCTATCTGCCTATATTCCACCTTAATATGAGGTCGGCGTAACACACTTTATTGAGCGTGTTGCAGAGAGGATTTGGCTTAGTTTTTACGACCGGCTGCCTGCCTGACGTCAACTGACGTCTGGGGGATAAATTGCAATAATTACAATAATTTATCGGTTTACAATTTCAGCTTCATTCTCGTAGCGATTTCAAAATCACTGAATACCATTACTAAATATAATTAAAGTTTATATCATGTACAGTGTGCACGTGTGTAAAGTGCGTGCGAGTTCTCCCACTACAGTCGCTGATGCTGTCGTGTGTAATTCTGAATTAATACTTTATTAGAGTATTAATTTAGAGCCGTACCGGAGATCGGATCTCGCTGTCAGCCGGCTCAGGCCTCGGGCGATGGTCGCTGTTGTCTTCAATTAACCCAGTTCTGGTGTGTCCATTGTGTACAGTCTGCGCGGTGTCTGCTTTCTTCCACTACCCAATAATGAGTATAAGTAATGAGAGACACGCAGCGCGGCCTTTGTTTAGGTGTCATTTGAGAACAGTACACACATTTGCCGTGAGTACAATTACGTTAATATTTCGTTGTGTAATAGTCCGAACCAAATGTGCAACAGCTATCGTGAACATGCTTTTTAATCGATAATAATTGTCATAATATTGTTATCTTTAACGATGTTATTGACATTTGCATTTAATGTGTTTAGTTATAATTAGCGTGTGGAAATTTCCTACTATTTGTAGTAATCTTAATTTTCTATTTTTAATGGTGTTACCAGTGGACACGAGTAGATTAATACATAGATTATTTGTTAATGTTGCTATTTTTTCTGTCTTTCTACCTGCTCTTATCCCACCTTAATGTAGGGTCGGCACAACACACTTCAGGATTTGGCTAAGTTTTTACGACAGGCAGGTAGCCTGACCTCAACCCTCTCTGGGGATCCAGTCCCGGGTAAATTAAATTAGAAAATTCGCCTTGTCCGGCCTGGGAACCGAACCCAGGACCTCCCGGTCCACAGTCCATACATGCCACTAGACCAAGGAGGTGACTTATCACCATTTCAATAATATAATACATTCCTTCTCTTATGACAAAGTATTTTATAAAATATATTTTGTATTTACTAATTCTGTTCTAATGTACTTTTGATACCCGAGCATCAATCTTCTTGACCGAATTCCAAAAAGGAGAAGATCCTTAATTCGTCTGTATTTTCTCGACCGACTTCCAAAAAGGGGAAGGTCCTCAATTCGGCTATATTTTTTATGTATATTACGCGATATCTCTGCTAAATGTGGACCGATTTTCAAAATTCTTTTTGTATTCGATAGATAGAGTTTATTTTTTTATGTATGTTACGCGAAATCTCCGCCAAATGTGGACCTATTTTTAAATTTATTTTTGTGACTACGATTTTAGACTAAACCACTGAACTAAGGTTAAAAATCTTATATAGAAATATAACATTTTGGTATAATATACTCATACATGACATTTCTCATTCGATTTTTCCTTTTTATATTGTGTTGCTTCTCCAAACATCCCTTGTATTGTGCGAAACTGTACTAAAACATGCTTATTCAACTTCTCATAAACATACAGAAAAAAAGATCCATCTTTTTATTCTCCTATTGTATGTCCCAAGTTCGTTCCTTTGTAATGTAATCAAAAACCTGTACGTTCTTGTTTATCGTCCTTCAAACTGTGTTTGTCCTCGGAAATTATTGAAATATTGTGTTACAACAAAAGATTATATCAATATTTTTGTGCTTGTTTCTTTTTACCTACAACTGTTAGAAGTATTTTATGTTATAAATCCGTACAAATATTACGTTATTTATGGATGTTCAATTATAATATGTAGGTAGTCAAACATTAGCCAATATTAAGATATATATATTTTTGTATTGTAGTTTGCTTATGTATTTAGCTGCAACTTTTATCTTAGCTAATTTTAATGTATCATCTTTCATTTCGCAGTTATGTATTGAGCACTGAAACTATATTTTGTTAATCAAATCAACGTTTACATACATATATTTGTCGCTTTCAAATTAACAAGATGGGATTTTTTAAACTTAGCTTGTTATTTTAAATGTTGCTGTTATTTCTGAAGGGCCTTCTCTGTGCAGACACAAGCCAGACGAATTATAGCAGCAATCTTCATTAGGATTAAATTTCCCATCGTAATATACACTTTCTGCAAAGTGCCATGACTGAGGCTGATTGCTTTCATTGTTTTGGTTCAAAAGTACAATCATTGAAGATATGAAATTATTATACGGGTGTTAATTAACATATTACTATTCTTTTAGTTTTCCCCTCTTATTTATACAAAGCTTATTGAACTTTTGCGGCTTACTTGTAAAAAAAAATACTTTTGTCTATGGGCGGTGGAGTTCACTCACCATCAAATGACCCAACTACTCGTTTACCATTTTATATTTATGTATGGAATGTACGGATTTATAGTCATATTTCATAAATGAAAATGTTCGAAAACGTCTGGCGTTATTGATCTTAACCAGCTTGATTACATCGCATACATTGACGGGTTTGGGCAAATATTTACAGCGACGTGTGAAGTGCCTGCGACATGTCAGCTCACAAACCATAACGTTACGAGTTACGAACTTACGACACACCTACCATCTCCAGCCAATAATAGGCTTCGATTATCATTTATCGCCGATTACTGACAATTTCAATTATCTACGCACTCGTTGTATGCTAATTGATGGCCTCCGTGGCGCACTGGGTTTTGACTGTAAACATTGAGATAGCAGGTTCGATCCCGCACTGATCATCATTGTGTCTTCCAATATTTATTTCGGGCCTGGGTATACAGGACCGTTTATAGTTTGTGATAGCGAAGACATAACTTTTATCTCAGCCTGAGGACATGACTATGTAACATGTGTGTATCGGTACTGTATAATAATATAAATGGGGTTTATCAAATTAATGTTTATTAACGTCCCAAAGGGGATTAACTTCAGGCAGACAACCGGTGGTAAAAACTAAGCCGAATCCTTACCCAGAAATCTTGAATAATTGTGTTGCGTCGAGTCTATGTTGAAGTGGAGTATGAGCAGGCGGAAAGTTGTAGTGTATTTTTATTGATTAAGTTTGACAAAAACAATTCGCAGTTTCACTCCAATTCTTTTTTAAATGTCAGAATATCAAATTTTCTAAGTCTAAAGTCCCAGTGCGTAAGTGGCGGTGTATTGTTGATATTAGGGTAATTAGGGTAGACAAATTGGAGTAATGCCCTTGAGAAACGTCAAAGTAAAACATGTCGCGTCGCCCTTTACGCGAAAACTTTTTATAAAACGTTCGCATTTACCTATTATTAGAACGCATGTACCTGTTGGCTATATTCTCGTTTATTGATGTCAGACATGTGACCCAGTTGGCACGCCGGAAACATTTTTAGGATATTCTGTTCCTTGATATTGTATGTATAAAACGCAGCATTCGTGTAGAGCCGGTATGACGGGACCACACCACAATGTATCATTAATAATTATCCCGATCTTCCCGTCTTACGAATTTTAATATGTCAAAACAAGAACGACAATCGACGACAGAATTTACACGCTTTAATTCTGCCGAAATAGTGCGGAACCATAAGATTCGAGTTGGAACCTGCGATACAACAACATCCGCATAGTATTCAAATATCAATTACTCAAAGAGTGTGTCCGATCTATTAATACAGTGATGACTTGTAAATGTGTACGCATTAACTAAGACTTGCGCGTTTGTAATAACATTTTACACTTTTGGAGTTTTGGCATCTGACATAAGTGTGTCGCCCTAAAATTAACATGTCCTAATGTCCCCCTACAATAATGGCTGAATTCGATTATATGTAATCTCAAGCGATTAATGATACATTGGCATAATCAATGCGACGTAACATTATTCTTGTTAGTTGATAAATAATGATTGATGTAATAGGTTGTTAATGCAAAAGTTGTGCAACGATATGTTTATCACACATCAATCGCGAAACGTTATTTTTAATGTGTAGAGCCAACGGAACCGCTACCTACTTGAACTGTAGATTTATACACGCATAGCGAATTCCAAATAAATAAGACGTAAATTGAGTTCCATAAAGAAAAAATACTAAAACACGGCACCGCCTCCTGTGACGTGTGTAGATTTTACACGTACACGTAGCTGCGTGCCGGACGAGTGATCGCGAATGAAAAAAATTTGGCACCGCTCTACTCTCATTTTATCCCGTGGCGCTCTGTGTGTCAGTGGCGTCTGCGGGCGCTAGCGAATAGGCTTGGAGCTACCACGCACTGCGAGCTACATTTTTACTACAGTATTTTAACATTACGCGATTTTATTGCAATTTTCTTGGGCCTGTGGTACTTCTAGTGACAAATCCGTCAATAATACCGTTACGAACACTTGCCAAAACGTGTATAAGTCATACGCATAATCATGGTTGTTGTCTGACGAAGTATTCGCAAGAAATTATTTTTTCTGCAAATGTATCGGTCGAACATAAATTGTCGTCGCGAACCCACGGTATTCCTTATGTACATGCCTCATCTATCTGGTTTTATTTTATACGTTTTTGCTTTTATGGTATCATTATATCGGTGGTTTTATTCTTTAAAAAACTGTGCGCAATTATGCACATTCCCTTTAAATTACCAGAAAGGCGTGCATGAAGCTTTTTATTGGACGTTTTGTTATTTTGACATATTGCACACGATGGGCCGCTTTCGCCTTTTACTGCTGAATTTATATTAAACGCAAATGAAAGAAAGAAAGAAAGAAAGGTATTTATTGTTGGTACAATAATAACAATGGTAGTTTAAATACATGTGAAGTAATAAAAAAAAAACATTATAAACTAAATTAATTATTAAAATTATTGCGCCAACAATGGGCACATTCAGCTATATGCTGCAGTATGACCTGAGTTATACTGCAGCGCTGGTTTTCAATGGGAACCCAAAGAGGGGACGTACGGTCGTCGAGTCGTCGTGTCTAAAGATACAAAAATTAAATTAAAACTATAATTTACACTATCGAATACAAAAATTATGAAAATGAACTACAACGTTTACATTGTCATTTCTGCAACACACATCACACATAAGCTCACGCCTGTATCCCCGAAGGGGTAGGCAGAGGCGCACTAGCGAACTAGAACACCCACATTTCGCCGAGCTTAGTTGCGTCCCAGATGTGATAGGGGGCGAGCCTATCGCCATATCGGGCACAAATTCCAGACTCCGGGCTGATATGGAAAAATCCAATGTCACTTTGCCCGACCCGGGGATCGAACCCGAGACCTCAGAACCGTAGTCGTACCGAAATACCACCACGCCACCGAGGCAGTCTGCAACAAGTTACTTTAAATTAACCATTTCAAAATAGGTTAAATTATATTTTATAATATTTGCTTCTTCTTGGTCGCACTCTACATTTCTGAAGGTAGTGTCCATCTTGAAATTTCCGTCGCATCTGTCGGATGATCTTCCAGGTTTTTCTGACCTTAGCCTGCCTCATTGCTGTTACTGAGAGTCCCGTGAGTATCTTTATTTGATCGGACCAACGGCTAGATACACGCCCTCGTGGTCGTTTCCCTTCCACTTTTCCAACCAAGAGCAGTTTCTCCAAATTTCGTACCCGGCGAGCCACATTTTAGAGTTCCCTAAATATTATACAAGATGTTGCAGTGGGTACAATAACCGTCTCATTTGTCTTCAATGTGATATTCATGTCGTCGCGTTGTATTGAGCACTAATTTATCTCCACGGTTGTAATTTTTTTATAAGTATAAATATTTGACCATACTCATAAATACAAAGTGCGCAGACGTTGTTTCACTATTGACTCTACGCAAACTTTGTACACCGGGCTGTCTGTCACTGTAAGTGGTTTCCTGTGTAGTGGAGTAATACACTAGAACAGTTGGTACGTACGTATTTATGTACTACGTAGGTAGTGACTAGTGTGTACTGTGCAGGCTGCAGACTGCGGCCAATGCAGTTAAGTTTGGTCGCATGTCGGAGGAACCTGTTCTTGGCGTGCCTGTGCAGTGTGCACTGTTCAATGCACGCCGCGCCGTACTGCTACGGCATCGGGACAAAGCGACAAGGCACAACAGATTGTTTCACTAGCATGCCAGAGGTATCGTGTCTGACCACAAAGTGTACGGAATTATTTAACACCTTCATGATTTTGAAATGTTCAATTTCCGCAAATGAACCAATTATGCATTTGCCACGAAATACGTAGTTAGAGGCGTAGAAGCCCGGATTCTTTAACACTTAGATCACGTTTAATGTGCGTTACGTGAAAATATTTACTATTTACATTCTGAATGATCTTAAAAATGTACTCATGGACAACTTGAAAGAAGTATCTAACAAATGTCCACCGACGGGCCACGGCGCGGCGCGGCGCGGCGTTTGTTACGTGTAGTACCTATCATGTAAGCAACTAAAATAATTATGTAATCAATCACCTAATTATTTCAGTAAATCATGAGCAAGATATTATAGTATGTAGTTTTATATGTACGAAGCCACTGTGTTGTCTTTCCGTTGAAATTGGCTATAATAGTAATTGAAGTGACGCGTGATTGGTTTCTGAAATTCTGATTTAATTAACCAGTAATAGACAAATTGGCTCATTAATTAAAAGCATTTATGTTCGACGAATTTTATCGATTTCTAGGAACCGTTTCGTAACTATCGACTAATCGAGTGCGCACCGAACGTGTTGCCGAAACTTATGGACTTGCGTGACACGACCGTGCATGATGTTCGGATCGCCTGTTGCGAAAAAACGCTTCCTGTACTTCATAATATGTTATACCAAACAGTTTGGCAACAGCCAACAATGTATCGACAAGAAACGTTCGCCGCGTCGCACCGCGCCGGTCACTTGATTTGTTTTCGAAATTCCTCCTCAAACGTGCCATACACACGTATACGCCAGCTCTCACCATGATGACTTCTACGAGATAGTCTTTAAACCGATAATCTATAAAAACTTCATACTATCAATAAAACTCTGCGTGTAAGCGAAGGAATGTGATCTCATAAAATCCTCGGGAACGGCTGGAATGCGCGATTAACGTAATATCGGTACAGCTATGTACTTAGATATTATGTAAATATAGTCTGGCTGTGAAACGGATCTCAATTCCGCCACTCTACACTACTTCACATATAATTTTATGTCAAGTGAGCGATAAAGGAAGCTCCTTCGGTTTTAATTGGTGTGGAATTGGATGTATATAAAAACAACTGAATATGAAAGTAATACAAACTTTCACAATTAGATAATAAATATGGCCTCATTAATTTGGTAACAGCGGATTTGCTTTTGGAACTGTCTAGGCCTTGCATATATTCCTCAGGTTAATTAATTATAATCCATTTAATACATCGAACCTCGCATCACACATATTTTGTAGAAGAGGCTGACATGCAAGCTAGTGGGTACAGATATTAATTGAAAGGATTAGATAAAGAAGAGGAGGACTTATGAGTCTCCAGGAATCTCTCACCGTAAAAAATCGAAGCTGCTAGTTTACGTCAGCTGTGACTTGTGTGTGAAATAACACAGTAGAACCCGGCTCATTAAATATATACATATATATTTTTTTCTATCTGCCCTTATCCCACTTTAATGTGGGTATTGTGGGGTCGGCGCAACACACTTTTTTAAGCATGTTGCAGAAAGGATTTGGCTAAGTTTTTACAACCGGCTGCCAACCTGACGTCAATCCCCTTTGGGGATCCAGTCCCGGGCAAATTAAATTAGAAAATTCACTTTGCCCGACCTGGGCATCGGACCAACGACCTCCCGGCCCACAGCCTATATATGCTGCCACTAGATCAAGGAGGCGACTATTAAATATGTATATAATATATTATATTATAAAAATTCATGCTGTAAACTAAATTGTCT
The DNA here is from genome assembly GCA_036417725.1 of Clanis bilineata. Lineage (NCBI taxonomy): Eukaryota > Metazoa > Arthropoda > Insecta > Lepidoptera > Sphingidae > Clanis > Clanis bilineata. The sequence continues at coordinate 335,486 of CM071141.1, forward strand.
ACAGCATGCCTCTACTTCAATATTCAGACTTATTTCAATTTTGTTTTTTTTTTTATAGCAGAGACTGGCAAACGAGCAGATGGGTCACCTGATGGTAAGTGATCTCCACCGCCCATAGACACCCAAGACACAAAAAGAATCATGTGTGCGTTGCCACCTAAAAGGAGGGAATGGAAGGGGAGGGAAAAGGTGGGGCAATTGGGAAAGGGTGGGGGGAAATGGGCCACCGGAAATCTCACTCAACGCGACAGCGAGCTGCCACTTTACGTCGGTTTTCTGTGAGACAGTGGTAGCGAACCGGTCGAGCCCACCCATTCGTGTTGTAGACGTTACTGTCTATAGCGTGGCTCTACCACTCACGATGGCTGTAAAGTAATATTTAATATTGAGAAAATACTTGTCATTATTAACCAGAATCTAATAACATATTTACGACGAAATACGTAAATGTTGAATTAGTATCGTTGTTGATGCGCGTCGCGTCAACCTCGACTTCTCCGCCGACCCAGTTACTTACCCGTTTGTGATGGGCACGAGAGCGATGCATTTTTTAATTGGACGTAAATACGCAAAAAGGATCTAACCCACACTATGGTCGAAAAATGATCTGAATATGCGAAATTAATCTATAAGGTCTATATTTTCTAAATTAAACTTATTTCTATAAAGAGGTGAACAATATTCTTGCAACTATGTCCCAAAATAAAATCACAACATATATTATTAATAAGCAAATACAATTTAAACTTTAATGTTCATTATCTCAAAAGTATCATTTTCTGGGTTGGATCCTTTTTTCGTATCTACGTCCAATTAATAGAACTAACAATATAAATAATGATTTTATACTAATGTTTCCTTTATATATGCGATTATAACGCATTGGATTAGCAGTGTCATTACTTATGGTATGAGGAATAAGTTAGTATTTAAGTAATCAGTTCAGTTGTATATTTTCATTTTTAATCGCTAACGGTGAAGGAAATCATGTCGAAATCTGCATATCTGAAAACTCTACATAAGAATTTTAAAGGTAGATGAAGTGGACTAACCTGCATTATGCCACCGTGGTGGGTGAAGACCTAACTCCTCGTTGGCATATGAGGTGGCCAGCAATGTGACAGCAGTATGACAGGGTTGATATTATTTTACACATATTTAAGCTATCCTCGATTGCCTCGGTGGCGTGGTTGTATTTCGGTACGACTACCGTCCTGAGATCTCAATCCCCGGGTAAGGCAAAGTGATATTGGATTTTCCCATATCAGCCCGGGTATGTAATTTGTGCCCGATATGGCGATAGGCTCGCCCCCTATCACATCTGGGACGAAACTAAGTTCGGCGAAATGTGGGTGTGCTAGTTGGCTAGTCCGCCTCTGCCTACCCCTTCAGGGATACAGGCGTGAGCTTATGATATGTGTTATTTAAACTACTATGATCCTTGCGGCGTGATTGCACATCGCACGTTACAGAGCGTTGGTTCGGCGAGTTCGTCAGCGATTCCTTATAAGTCACACACTACGAACGTGTGTTAAATTCGCGTTTTATTACAACCCGTTCGCAAATTATGTAATTTCATCGGACGTTGACTACACACCCAAGGTCGATCGTGGCCAATATAGAAGAACCAGTTCCATTTCGGCCGTTTAGAAAATTATACACTCGTTACCTGATTCGTAAGTTTTTTTTTACTTCAGACGGAATCTATAAAGACGTTATAAATTAAAATGTGATCTAGAAATGTGTCTTAACAAATATTAATTCATGTTTGTATGTAACAAGGCATTTCTAATCTAGATAATTTATTTTCCGACATAATTTTTTTAAACAGTTTTATTGTATTGAAAATGTTTCCGTAAAAGTTAACAAAACCACCTGAGTATTTTTAAAACTATACATATTATTGTAAATAATAAGGCCACGATGATTATGAAGAAGACGAAACATTTATTAAATCACAATCTAATTGTTGCCCATTACTTGTAGCTACCCACGCGACGCGACGTCTGCGTCTGAAAATAACAAAAACATGAGGAATCAGACGACGGAACAATGTTTTTTGTTAACATCATCATCCGCCGTAGGACGTCCACTACTGTACCCCTGGTACGAGTTTATTTTGACAGTTCTCGATTCTCGAAATCGCCGATAGTTTGCGTTTTGTCTATACATTTGACTAGCAGCGCCACGCGGAAACTACAACGAACTAATAAATGTATGGAGAACTGTAAACTGTGTGTAACTGTAACTGTGAAACTGTAAACTGTCGTCGATTTCGAGAATCTAGAAAAACTCATACTAAGGGTACTGGTCCAATGATCAACCTATGTTGTAACGTTGTACACGATTTTAATGTTATAGATAAATATCGGTCGCGTCTAGTTAATTTCATTAAGAAATTCGTATGAAAATATTTTCTCCATACCATTTATTTTTACGTTTATATCTCCTTAATTCGTTAGAGCCGTGGTCATAGAAAATCACGTCCTTAATATTCCGTAAAGGAGTAACCGCATCATTTATCGATGCGAAATATTTTACCAGACTAAAAACACCTCTATGCCAACGCAATAAAAGTGTAAAAAAAACGCTATTCGTGTTGAATTCGTCGAGTCGTCCAAACCGAAACACTAAAAACAAAACATGTTGTTCACAAGTGTTACTTTTGTGTTAAGATATATCCTCGCCTTTATTGTAATATTGAAATAACGCGCAGATTCAATTTCACGCATCATATCTCTGGGGCATACGCGAAACAAACTTAACGTCACCTTTCACGATTTTCGCATCAGGTCTTCAGGATAATTATATAATAACAGAACTGTTATCCATAATGTGTCGCTTAAATAAATAATAAAACGTAATAAAAATAATATTCCGTTGTTTATAGACATATTATAAAGAGATATATGTTATATCTTTAAGTAATTGAACGGTTTTGAAAGTGGTTTTTTATTCAAAGATGATTTCATAATTTATTCAAGATCTTTACATTTCCTTTTACCAAAGTCCTGAAACAATATTGGAGACGATACATTACATCATGACCAATCGTTTCCTAATTTAAATACAGTAGTTTTACACACCCTATCTAGTTAGTGGATTAGGATTCTATTATTTGCCATTTACCAACGTCTGAAATTCCATCCAGTACAAATATTTAAGCGACTGAAAGCATATTGATTAGTTTTGCCTGTCTAATAGGCTTATTTGTTCGAGTGGCCTGGAGTGTCCTGTGCTATACTTCTGTATATCGGCTACGTAGCAGATTTAATTCTCGAACCTATCTCGCAATTTATCCCTGAATTTCTCCCCGTCGGAGGCGGCACATATATATGTTACATAAGCGTATGGACCACTGGAGGCCGAGCCGCCCGTGAGTATCTACCTGCAACGATTAATAAATTAACAGCGTGGTTGTAAGTCACTGAAAGCGCTTCCTAGTAAGGTAACAACGTTATTAGTTTATTAAATTATGACATTTTATTTTTCTTACGAGTTTAAGAAAGTTAAGTTTGTATAAAGCATCTATCTATCTACATCTATATAAAGCAATTAAAACAGAGTAAATGTGGTACCTACAGCAGTTCATTGTTACCTTTTCAAGTTATACAATTTTGTTCAATGTAGTACCCCTTTCTCTTCACAATTAATGAACTTTCGACAGTTTAGAATGAACAATGTATTCGCTTTGTTATTTTAGACAATTCATAACGTTATTCAGGTATTTAATGAACAGAACACTAATTTAGTTTGCTTTTACATATCTTTCATTTGATTTTATTTTAAGCTGTGAATTATCTTCTTGGATAACTTGCGTCCACTACTTTAGAATATTTTATTTACCTTTATATTTTCGAGGTAATAGGCCGAGGTGTATCAGTAGTTGCTGCCTGAGACATTAGCTAAATAAAGTTTATTTATTTATTTCTAGCTGTCTACGCTTATTTCCGCCTCATGGCATATGTGGGATATTGATATACTGTGAAAAATATCTAGCAAATCCTCCATCATGATTAATATGTTATCCAAAATATAGTACATCAGGTGGTTCATAGGTGATAAAATCTGTTTTCCGTTCTCAGTCCAGTCTACGGTAGATGGGTAGGTGCGTCCAATGGAGAGTGCGTAATTAATTTTATTGTGGTTGCTATAAGTAACACATCAGTGTTAAGCTCCGTTTCCACCAGAGATGTGCGTACTAACGACGCGGCGCAGCGGGATTCACAAATAGCGAGCTCCTCCTATCGGTGTATTTTTAGCTATCAGTAATTACCTCGCACATCTCTGGTGGAAATGCAGCCTAACTGTGAAATGTGGAGTACCACTGTCAGCGATAATGTGCAGGCTGGCCTGTATTGACACTGGACGGTGCAATTACATCGCCGCAGTCCAGCTAGAGACTGCCGTGCAATGTCATTTGATAAAACTTGCGTTTTTACGACCGACTGCCTGTCTGACTTCTCTCCACCCACCCCGAGGAGATCGAGTCCCGGGCAGAACATGTTAGTGTAAAGTACCACTCTGCCCGATCTGAGAATTGATCCAAGGACTTCCCAGGTCACAGCCCATAAAGGCTGCCACCAGACCTTATTTTTCTTTTTTAGCCATTTTCAACCATTGTAGTCCTCCTTCAATTTGCGCCACACATCGCGGTCCTGTTCTTTTCGCATCCAGTTGGATCCAGCCACTCTATTCACGTCATCCTTCTAACACATCTGCGGTCTTTCTCTGGGACGCTATTCAACCCAGGGTCGCCACTCCAAAGTTATATTGCACCAGGAGTTATGTGGTTTCCACGCCAAGTGACCCGCCCATTGCCATTTCAGCTTTGCTATGCGCTTGATGGCATCTACAACTTTGATTTCTTATCCTTTAAATAATCCATAATTATAAAAAATAAAATTTGTCAAATATTATGATAGAACGCAGTCGCGATTTAAGAATCACACAAAAAATTCCGGATGGATTTCCCTAAACCTTAATTAGTTGAACAAGCAGGCATTAACTAAGTGTTTTCAAATTAAATTAACATGTTGTTTTGATGACTACAAATTTGCACACATTTTATATTCAACGTCGAATAAATATTATCATGAATTGAGTATATATTATCGTCGGATTTTTGGTTCGCAACACTTATATCGACCCAACAAGATACCGATTCGGTTACATAATGTAGACTAGATAAACTTTATATAATATTCGTAAAAGATATACGACAAAAAGGCATTTTATAAATGCAACCTTTCGACATTATCGCCTTTTTTCTCAACTTGATTTACACACTATACCTCTAGGATGATAATATAACTGATAGGCTTAAAGAAATAAAACTATTCTTACGGATTCTATCAAGATTAGGTTTTAATTATTGGGAATAATAATTAAAACCTAATCGTGATAGAATCCGTAAGAATAGTTTTATTTCAATGTATAATATTCGCGTAAACTTAAGAAATCAGTAGGCTTAAAGAAATCCATAAAAAAATTACACTAGTTAATATATTTGTTAATCTTTGAGTTATTAATCTTAGCTAATTTACGGCTTATAATCAGGTAAGTTTTGTGATACGTATTCAATAAACCGTGTATTGAATTGTATATATTGTTTACATACCATTTCATTTTTGAAAATAAAGAATCTCCTATGGATTGTTCAAAGTAAATCTATTGATTCCAATCCATATTAACATGTGTATTGTAAATTAGATTTTATATTAACTAACGGCGCGGAATTTATTTTATCTATGTTAATACACAGATTTTTATCGACTTATAAATGAGTATCTTAAAAGTAAAAGGATACTAGTGCACTATCAAAAGGTCATATAATAATAAAAAAATACGTATAATAAGTACATAACACAAAAGTCCCAAGTGTAGTGATATTTTATATACATATCATAATTACCTGTATTATCATATAATCATTATATAATGGAGTTGAATCAATTAAAACTTGAGTAAATGTATCTAATTAATATTACTTTGGCATAGTAGGTAAACATAAAACACACATAACATAAGCTCACGCCTGTATCCCCGAAGGGGTAGGCAGAGGCGCACTAGCGAACTAGTACACCCATATTTCGCCGAGCTTAGTTCCGTCCTAGATGTGATATGGGGCGAGCCTATCGCCATATCGGGCACAAATTCCAGACTCCGGGCGGATATGGAAAAATCCAATATCGCTTTGCCCGACCCGGGGATCGAACCCGAGACCTTAGGGCGGTAGTCATACCGAAGAACAACCACGCCACCGAGGTAGTAGGTAAACCTAAATATATATCTGTATAATTCGTTTATATGAGAGGTATATTAATGATTTATTACATTTCTTCACAATACTGTGAACATTTTTAGGGTTCCGATGCCAAATGGCAACAACCGAACGCTTATACATAGTTTTGTCATGTCTGTTCGTCTGTCTGACCACAGATTAGCTCAGAGACTACTTATAATAGCATAGTTCAGTCTAAAAATACAAAATAGATAATATTTTCTTAAGAATAAAGTGGAAAAAGAGCACTTGCTTATAAAAATATTTAAGCGCTGCTTATCTTTAACCATAGGTTGTCCCTTTCATTTTTAAACAATGTAACGCAAGGAAAAAGTGACAGGCTGTTCTTAGCGAAAAGGTTTTTATAAGTAAGGCTCATAATGTCGAACGAAGGCGGTGTTTACACCAGACGCGGATATTATATACATACGGATATAATAAACAATATAATATGCATAAAACGACTCGTATCTGTGGATCGCATGTTTATATAAACAGCATATTATAATATAATATAATGATATGAAGAGAGACCACCCACGGTTGCCGCCTTGTCTAATCAAATTTATCATTGATCCTATGTAGATATGGTGAGGCGGCAAGCCTCCTGCCACGCACAATTCGAAACTGTTATACTAATACGCATTTATTTATTAATTAATTTGAGTATGTTTATAATATGTGAACATTGTAACAATGTGAAGCGACGGTTTAAAATGTAGATATAAACTATAGGATAAATCTGCAGCTACGGTTAAAAGTAATTGAGATTCATTATATTCACGCCAAGATGTCAAAAAATACCGTATATCAAACACAAAAAGAATTTTGAAAATCGGTCCACATTTGGTGGAGATAATCGCGTAACATACATAAAAAAATATAGACGAATTGAGGACGTTTTCTTTTTGAATGTCCGTCGTAAAACTAAATATTTGACCCCTTTTTTTTACAAAATTTGTATTCTGCATCTATTATTTGACCCTGACATTTAAGAATTTCTTTTATATATGTATACTCATAATTTGCCAGCACAAGTTTTGTTTGGTGATCAATAATATTAGAACACATTTACATAAAAGTACTTGTAAAGAACTACATAATATAAATGTTATTCCTATACCAACTGTTAAGAAAGTATTGGGAATTAATTAACACCAATATCCATAAAAATCTCCGTTGTATTTTTAAACTATAAATTCTTACGCGATATATCACAGCAATAATGTGTGTAACGAGATGACACGTGCAATGGGGCAGTGATGCAATGGACGGCTTATATGGATTACCGAAGTTAAAACTGACCCCACACGCATATGGGCATGCAGTATGGAGATATAAGCCCGGGGTGATACGCAACCATTACGTAACGAGTTTTAACAAAATGTAGATGTACTTACCGTAATTATACACTTAAGACATTTACGGCTGGTCTCAATAAACGATCTCAGTTTAGAGTGCAGATAGATCGCGATTATGAACCAATCAAATCAAGTCATTTGACGGCGTCATGTGCAAACTGTGTTTTTATTGGCTAATTTTTGTAATCTATCTGCACATTCCAACTGAGATTGTTTATTGGAACCGGGCGTTAGCAGCACGAGCCAAACAACCGGTTGAACCACCTGATAGTAAGGGATGATTATCCCATATGTTCAGTACTCTTTATTGTTAAAGATTTTTTTTTTACATTTTTAACTATATGATATAAAAAAAATACATTTAAAAATATAAAAATATTCCCCTCCGATGGCGAGGCTCGGGACCCAAGCCACCGGCGGTTAGGACCCCAGAGTGAGGAACCTCCTCACAATTCGTGCCGTATCCAGTAATACTGCCTTCTGCATTTGGCTCTTGACCCAAACACCAACCGAGAGCCTCTTGAGGTGTTGGTCGAGGCTCAGTGGTATTAAACCATGGGCAGAAATGACTATCGGAACAATGATTGTTGAATCCACATCCCACATGCGAGTAACCTCATGTGCCAGGTCTAAATATTTCGACATTTTGTCTTTTTCGGTTTTCACAAGGTTCTCATCATGCAGAATCGTGACATCAACAAGCATCGCCCGGCGCGTCAATCGATCTACTACCACAATATCAGGCTTATTGGCCACAATAGTCCTGTCTGTGATAACAGATCGATCCCAATAGAGCGTTGCATGACTATTTTCGAGAACTGGTTGAGGGACATATTGATAATAAGGCACCTCAGAAGCCACAAGGCTATATCGAAGAGCAAGTTGCTGGTGTAGGATCTTGGCTACAAGGTTATGCCTATGCAAATACTCGCCGTTAGCAAGATACGAACAACCGGAAATAACATGCCTGATAGATTCTCCGGGACGGTAGCATGCTCGACAAATGTCGACCGTGCCGTCCTTCATGATGTATTTCCTATAGTTGTTCGTCTTGATAACTTCGTCCATAATTGCAAAGACAAAACCGTCGGTCTCCCCAAAAAGGTTACCGAGAAACGTAGCCAAGCCACTGAGGCGGTCAGATCTACATCTGGCCCATGAAGAGCACGGTAGAACCGCCCATGTAGCTCTTTGCCCTTCCATATCTCCCTGCGCTCCCTAGTGCCCAATACAACAGGTCTCCGCCAATTCCCGTTCGGCAAGGAGAGCGGAGTGAATCCTTTGTCCACCATACTACAACCCTATGCATATCCACATCACTGTGAAGGAAATAATCCCTGAGATTGCACATCTCGCGGTTATGGAGGTCCTTAGCGTTAAGTAAGCCTCGGCCCCCGCATCTCCGCGGGATATACAATCTCATCACCGATGATCGTGGATGATGCATACGATGTGCAGTCATTAGGGTTCGGACCTTTCGATCCAGGGCATCTAACTCAGTCTGAGTCCATCTGAGTACGCCAAAGGTGTACATGAGTACAGGCATAACCCAACCGTTGAAAGCACGGATCTTGTTCCCACCTGATAAAAGACTATTAAGTACTTTTGTCAGGCGACTGAAAAAACGTACTTTCACCGATTGTTTTACGTCTGCAACCTTTATACCTAAAGCCTCGGGCATACCCAGATATTTATAGGTTTCCGTTTCCGAGAGGGACCTGAGCCGTATAGTCTCTGAGAGCGATATGTCATCAGAGACTATAGATTCCCCACGTGCCACATGGATAACCGCACACTTATCAACACCAAATTCCATATTGATTGAGTTGCTAAAATTTTCAGTTAATTTTAACAAATCAATCAATTTTTTGATGCAAATAACTTGAGATCATCCATGTAGAGCAAGTGAGATATAGGCTGACTCCCTCTACGTAAACGGTATCCTAACCCTGAATGCAGCAAAAGAGTGCTGAGAGGGTTCAGGGCTAGGCAAAACCATAAAGGGCTCAAACTGTCACCCTGGAATATACCCCGCTCAATCCCAATCGGCTCATCACAATCACCGGGACCCTCACCACCTGGATACCTAAGGACAGTGGTCCACTGCCTCATACATGCCTCAAGAAAGGCACATAAATTTGTATCAATTTTATACAATTATCCCCATTATTATTCTTATTATTATTGATTACAATCACCGCCGATAAAAACAAGAGTCATCCTGATTGTGTTGTGTTGTGCTATTGAACCGTATTACGCAGAAATGGTCCAACCCACTAAAATACCATACATTGTTGACGCCAGTGTATGGTCTAGACTAGACTCTAGAACATGTTGGCATCAATAATTTTATTTTTTATTTTTTGTGAGTTGGATCATTTCTGCGTAACACGGTCCAATTATAAATCTATTTTTATAGGATTTAGGACCTCTTTCAATTTAACACACTCTTGGAAACAAAACACGCAATGGTGTTATTTCACGTTATTTTACTGATACAGTGATGAGTGGTGCTGATCCATTTATACTGCAGTCAAAATTACCAAGAATGTTGCGCGCACTTGTAATTTGTCTTCATAATATACGTATTTGTGTGTGTGTGACGTCATCTACATTAATTTCATTTTGTTTACTTAAAATTCTTTTAGCTTAGATACCATTTGTGTAGTAAAAGCAAACTGATAAAACTTCCTTGTTATCCGATGTTATTTATATTGCCGTTTGGCAACTGTAATGTGAACTACAATGTGTAGAGCAAACTACAATTCTGCGTTCCAAATATCCTGAGTATAGATCTCATATCCCATGGGAACATCACTGGAATGCTTATTTGGAACGTTCTAAATTCACACTGCCAATGGTGTCGCGTGGCTTAACCGTTTGGTGTGAACAATTTTTCCCAGAAGACGCGGGTGGGCGCGAGATGTCGAGAATTGCTCTCTAAATCCGGACTGCGGAGTCAAGTTCTCGATAAATGTATCGCGAATTCTTTTTTTAATTATTATTTCTTGGTTTCATTCTTTCCTTTTTATTCGCTTTATTAATGGGGATAGAGAGTTGAATGCTAAAACAACTGTCTCCGCAGCGTAGTTGCATTGCTTACGTGGTGCGACTACCGTCCAGAGGTCTCGAGATCGATTCAAAAGTGCATTGATTTCGATGCAAAGTGATATTGGATTTTTCTGTTCAGTGTCAGCCTATAGTCTGCAATTTGTACTCGATATGGCGATGGGTTTGCTCCACACATCACATCATGGAACGGAAATTATATTGGCGAAAATCTGACCCACTCATCTTATCTGATTCGTGGTGACGTAGGATAATGATGATAATTTCTCGTTATTCTGGTACGCATTCAATGATAATAATATGAGCTCTGTATTGATCTGTGCTAATTCTGAGCTCGAGTCTCTTCTTAATGGACATTTCATCTCCCACGAAGACCTCATACAGTTCGGGAAATTCGTGAAAATCTTATACAAGTTTTACTGACGGACAACCGTCATTATCAATGATTTAACAATAAATGGTAATTAATTTAATGGGACGGAACTAAGCTCGGCAAAATGTGCGTGTTCTAGTTCGCTAGTGCACCTCTGCCTACCCCCTCGGGGATACAGGCGTGAGCTTATGTTATGTTATGTTTTAAATTAAATTATTATTATTAAAATACATGTTATTTTGGAAAGCCATAGAGCGAGATCGAATATCAAGACTTAACCCCTGTAAAGACCAAATTAAAGTAAAATTTTATTATTGTACAAACCAGATTATCTCCAATAATGAGATTATTTGTACTTGCTAGACGGTTTAAGCCCATTTTAATTATCTTTGATTTTATGCGATTGGACATTTTCTTATCTTTTGAAATATCTTGCGAGTGCGGAGGGATTTCATGCGATTAAAATAGATTGATACCACTTATCGGTATAGCGCCACTACTTCGTTCATAAAAAGCTTAAACAATGAACATGCAAATTTTTAAATGTAAAAAACTACGAGCACATTAAAAAGATCACTCCCGTCCCATCACATCTATGTTTTGCGAATTACACAACCGTTTGTATCGGTGCAGGAGTCATAATAGCAGCCTCTCGTTTCACAGACGACAGACCTGTTGGCCAACCATGAGCTTTTTCGAACGACTTCCACAAAAGGAGGAGGTCCTCAATTCGTCTGTATTTTTTTTTTATGTATGTTACTCGATATCTCCGCCAAATGTGGACCGATTTTCAAAATTATTTTTGTGTTCGATAGAGCTTATTTCAAGGGTGTTCCATATATTCGATGAGATTTGGTCACGTTCGGTAAATTAAAAGTCGGTCAGTTAAGTTTTTAAACTTGTGATTATTGACATTACTCAGCGACTTCGTAAAATATTTGTATGACAAACACCCGAACGCCTCTAGCGGTTACGCGGGGAACTGACGTTTTCCATACAAATATATTACGTTCTCGCTCGCGTAAATACGTGCAACAAACACATGGTTGAGCTACTGTTCCGACACCGTAAATATGTAGATACTCTATTTGCTGAGTTGATTGTAATAAAACGGAAAAGCATTGCTGAAAGCGTGCCGCCATTGCAATTGACGCAAGCACCACTCAAATTCGTAATCTGCGCCCACCGATGAATACATTTTCTCCATAGTTTCGTTACGCTGTTCCACTAGCAGTAAACGCTTTTTGTTGCTGCTTGAATATTGCTAAATGCCGAGCCATATCTAACGTATTTTACGTCGCAAGTCTGCCGTCGCGTCATAGCGCAACTCATTTTATCATAAAAGTGCCACATATGTAAGAAATTAAGCAGATCAGCGTCAAGCGATGTATAATCAGCGACGTCAATTATTATGTCAGTACGCTATCGACTACGTAAAATAATTTGTATGAAAAACATCATTTCCCCACGTAACCACTAGAGGCGTTCGAGTATTTGTACATACAAATATTTTACGTAATCGCTAACGTGAAATGTCAAAAATACTGGGGCAAGCTAACTGGCATCGATACAGTTTCACATGGACTTTCAAGTACATGCTGTGATTTGCCGTCTATCATTCTTAAATTATATTGTTATTGGAGACATTAGTAAAAGAGCTCGATTTGCGTTTAAGATAAGATATCGCAATCCGAGTTTTATCGCGTGTTAACCGCTTTCGTCTAGACAGTTTTATATCTTGTGCATTTTGCGCTTCACTTTATTTTAAAAATATCACTACAATGCACCATATAAATATTTCAGCTGAAATTATCAGAGGCTATGGCACGCGCTTTCAGTTTTTGACCAACTTCGAAAGAAGAAGGCATAATCTTACTAAGTATCGGATACTTAAGTTTTTATCATATAAATGCGTGGAAGCCATTTATTATAAAAATAAGAAAAAGAGTTTTTATCACTGCTTGATATATGTACTTCCTATTGAGAACATTGGAAACCACCACACCATGTCATACCATTAGACAAAAATAAGCTCGGCGAACTAATTGCCCCTCTGCCTATCAGGGCCCGGATACTGCCATGAGATTATGTTAAGTACGTTACATTAATACATCATTATTAACAGACGTGCTTTCCGTTTGTTGCAGGTACGATGACTGTTAACGACACACATCGACACCGTGAGTCATTTCTTGTTTATAAATAATGCTTTGTATTGTGATTGTGACGTGTGTTTATATTTTATTGCATATAAATTGTATTTTATACCAGCAACTTATTCTGTCTAAATATTTTTTATAGTTTTTTATCTTGCGGAACTTGACAAGTAATTTTTAGAAAATATTGTAATTTAAGTTTAAAGTTTTCATAATATTAATCAATTTCCCTAATACAAGGTACAACATTTAAAATTTTAAAACTTCTAAAGTTATAGTTATCTCAACGCGATAACGTCATCTAGTAGTGTGTATACATATATCTTGTACGTATATGCATTATGTATGTATGTCATACTCACTAGAATACATCTCTAATGGGCTATACATTTTGTTTTGGTTATGGTAACGTCCCGATCACTCACTCGTTAGTCGTTACCACAAGCATTGTGTGCTCACTGCTCACTTGTCATGTCCTCCCTTTCCAATCAAATGTAATAAATCGTGAAGCGCTTTCGATCCGCAATCATGTTCGAACGTGTTGGTGTTTCGATAGGTTTTTCAAACTCCACATTATGCTAAGCCTTTGTCTGTGCTCCAGATGTTTGTTGTTAAGCTTCAACACCTAACACTCCTGCTTGTTTAGCTATTTTTAGATTTTCCCTTCGCTGACAGCGTAACTTCAATGTTTATCTCTAACGTGTTATTTATAAACCTCTCAGGTTAAATGGGCTATCTTTGTTAAATATTTTCCGCTCTCAAAATGTATATTTATTTTAGTCGTTTTAAGCATTTATAGTGTTTGTTGATGTTTTCACATTGTCTACTTTTTGACCATCTTCAGTCATCCCGCCTTTATATCGGTTCGACGAAACACACTTTATCAAACATGTTATAAAAAGGATTTTGCTTAGTTTTAACGACAGGTTGCTAGTGTGTTGTTGTGATTGTTTCTCAATATTGAATTACTTAAAGGTTTCTAATTTAATAGGTCATTCATTCTTAGTAAAAACTAAAATAATCATTTTAATTACATGCGTATACGATTTCATTAAACAAATTTTCTCTTTACTTAACACATCGTATGGGGCGAGTATTGTGTAACTATTAGTTCGAACTCTCTTCTTACTTTATTTAACGAACTGTAACTTTAAGAAAATAAATTGGGACTTCCAGAATATTCTACATTTTTTTATGATAACGTTGAAATAACGAACTTGTTTTTGCTTCCTTAATATTCAGTCACTACTCACTACTCACTCGTTGATCCCCCAAAAGCCTGTTTATATTACACAAGCATTGTGCGAATGAACCGTCATTAATCATCAGTCTCAATGCATTAGGTATCATTCGTTCGTCATTCTTGATCAAACAATGACTTTCTTCATACAATGGCTGAGCAGTGGGTATCGTGCTATTTTCAAACAGGTAAGTCCTTACTGGAACAGTATAAATGTCGCGCCTACGTTGCCTGGTAAAACCAATACCAGAGAAATTTGGATCGGCCAGACTAGGCAACACGACAATCAAATTCAATCCATAAAAAGATGCATACACTCCTATAGGAATATTATTTGTTCAGTGATTTGAATGTATTTTATGTTGGTTAATTTATTTTACATACACACACGTAGCTTCAGTTTTTGTATTACAATGTGTTATTATGGTGTGTTCACGTTGCATTTCTTTGCGTGGATTATGGTTTTTCAATACTAACCTTCTTGTACTTTACGTAAGTTAGCCTGGCGCAGCGTGGCGTTGAATTTGCCCTGTGTGGCTGTGCCCATTATGATGGCTCAGCCTTTATCACGTAGAGCTCGGCGAAATGTCGACTTTGCGTCGTGTACCCCTTTAGTGCTACAGGCATAAGTTTATGTAGAATATATTTAATAAGTAAAACTACCTATAAAGCAAATCTAAGCGAATGTGTCGAAAAGTCTCATTTATAACATACGAAATAAAAGTATTCTTGTCAAGTTCCGTTGCTAACAGATGTTATGAATGACGAATAAATAAAAAACCTAATAGCCTTCGGAGGCTTTGGACAGAAGTGATTCACGGTTTCGGTAATAATAGAGGTTTTGTGTTTTTATTTTGTTAGAAATAATAATACAGAGTGGCTACAGGTCGTTGCAATAAATACATTATTTAATAGGCTAAGCTACAGCCATACACAAAGATATTTTGTTACATTTGTTCACGCTTAATGAATACGAATTGTGATTGCTCTGTATATTGTTAATTTGATGTTTTTTAGTCGTTTTGTATCATGACGCCATTCGTTTGATCGATTGTTGATTTATTATTTTTTTATCATTTACACCGACTATGCAATACGCCTGGTGTTGCAAAGTGCGGCTATCAGGTTCATTGAAGTTTAGCGAAATTACAAAAAAAAAATGAATGGCGTTACGAAACACGAGTGGAACCACCAGGCTTTCTGGTGGTGTTTGAGTATCCTGCGACCGCTTACAGCCGGCGCGACGCCGCCGTGAGCAGACCGTCCTCAGGGTTTGAAGTACTACATGTATGGTTTGTTGGCAAGGCTCCACGTGTTTTTTTTTCTTTATTAATATATAATTATAGTTTTCATTCATACTCCACTCATTTAATCTATTTTTAATATTGTTCATTCATAGTTTTTTATACACCCAATAACTTACTAAATGATGACGTCCTTAAGGTGTATCACGCGCATTATAACACTACCGATTTATTGAACAAGCTTTTTAGTTGATAGTGTACTTACATCACATTGGAATAACTTCGTATCGGTCAGCGCTATCTAGCGTCGAGTAGCGACATCATCATATTATGATGTACGTGTTTGGATATCGAGAGTCGATTTGTAGATCAAACTTTTTTTTTACATTTCTCGCTAGCGCCTACCAAAATAATACACGTAGGAAATTAATGTTCTTCATACAAAATATGATTCTACGTTATCGGATAGCAAGAAATGTCAAAAACACTCATGATTCAGCCTCGAGATATTAGAATTTTGAAACGGGTATGTTAGAAACTGTAGATCTTTTAATTATTTAGCTCTACAAGTCATTGGTAATACTAATTTGATCAGTAATTTTCGAAATTATTATTATAGGGGGTTGAAACATTTTTCTTGAAATTATATTCCATACAACAACGATTGAGAAACATAATTACGACACCACCGACATGAGCCCGGATAGCTCAGTCGGTAGAGCATTGGACTTTTAATCCAAGGGTCCAGGGTTCAAGTCCCTGTTCGGGCGGGCATTTTTATTTTCTTTCATATTTTTATAATCATATATGAAATATTTTATAATTTCTCATATCCATCAATCTCGTCATTTACCTGAAAATAAAATTTTAATTTAAAAAGGACGTATTAGTAAACAACGCCCACAAATGAAATGTGGCTGTTGTAGTTCGCTAGTGCGCCTTCCCCTTCGAGGATACAGGCGTGAGCTTATGTTATTTATGTATTAGTAAAGGACAAGTGAAGCGAAAGAAGTATATCAGAATTGTACTAAGCGGAATTTAATAGTCTCTGCCTACCCTTACAGGCTCGATATTATGTATGTATTGGTACACGTAATATATTGTTTTTTAACTATCTATTACCGGAATGTAAATAATTTGCAATTTAACGGTCTGCTACAAAATATTTGTCTATAACGAAATCTATATTATTAGTCTTATGCGATTGTCCCGCCATCTATTTTTGTTTTACGTCGTTACATTCACGCCGATGTAACCACCATTGCAAAGCTGTAATATTTTAACAATAGATGGCACTAGCTGTAACTTGTAAAACTTTTTACACTGCCACCTATAAAGTGAAGCTTGAACTTTAACCACTCCTTTTAAAGCTCTCACTAAGAGATGGCGCTAGTGATGCATTTATATAGTTCATTAATGTGATACTAGGTGGCACTAGCAGTTGTAAACTGAGCTTAAATTTATAAATGATGTCAATATGATTTAGGGCTACTTGCATCGCAATTACTAATCTAGAGTTACACCTTATCTCGATTTATCCTACAGCTCACTCCTATCTTTAAATCTAGATTTCGGATAAATAGAGATTTATCGCGGAGCTGCAAAGGGCCCTTAGAATAACTTAACTTTACACACATAGCCCGAAAAAATAGTTAAACATGATTTTTGTAGTTCACCCGGCGAGGAGTCCGCTCTGAAAGTGAGGCCGCGGGTACTATAACTGTACTAAAACTAATCCTAATACTTACGATACTCATACTGCATTCAGATTCTATAAAAGTAAGAACAACCTATTTCCAAACTTGACTCAAAGTGCGTATTGACGATACATTATTTTTCCAATAAATTACCCCCGTACCATTCAGCTTTGTAATCAGATTTGGATTAAATGTAGGTAAATGATTGGAATAAACAATAAATAATAAAAAAATCAATAATATATCGAGAAATTCAATAATAAATAAAAAACTTTTGGTCACTTTCGATTTATGGTCCTATATAATGGATATTCCCTTTTTCAAAGTAAAGTTGAGATCAGTCATTCAGTCAGTCTCGATTCTCGACTCTTACTTAAATATTTAAATAATTATAAATAGTTATAGTCTTATTTAAATCCCAACGGGATATACTTACGACGAGTACCTTTATAAAAATATGTCTACCGATTACCGACATAAATGGTCCTTGACTTATGAACAAAAATAGCTTTAAAAGTGTTTACACTACACTTGACAATGCATTATATTTAAAAGTGTTAAAATGATATTTGTTGAATGAATTAACTAATTTATTCAGTACGTAAGAGTTCCTTAATGGGATTGTTTTTAGAGTCTTGTAAATTGTGACATTTGCCGTGTTTGGTTAGATTTATCTTGTGAAACGATAGTATTGTTATGTAACGATTTGTTCTAATATATAAATTTAGTTCCGCGCATGAATGGCTTGTTTTTTTTTGGTGTCACTAAAAATGGAAACAACAAGTCTGGTTTCGTGTCTTGATAATAGATGGCGCTAGTTGTTACTTGCGAGTGTTAAGCCAGGTCTCCTGCTCTAGCTTTTTCGAAACAAAACACTAAAAACACATACGTAACCCAACGATTTTCGCTGTCACCTGATCGTAGAACAATAGACCATAGATAAAAAATGCATGTTTTGTATAGGTGTTTTGTGTAACGTTTTAGTGCAGGATACCTGGCTTTATAGATTTGTAAATCATTTAACAACATTGTTTTACTAATGAGTATAATTTTGTCCATACCTTCTTTAATACCATCACGTTAGAAATATCGAACTATATATTCTAGTATACATTATGTCTTAGACTTAGGTACTCACACACATAATGATGTAATATCATGATTATGAAATATCACAAAATGTATAATTATCGATAGCTCATAGCTTGCCAATGTTTAGGTTTTATCCTGTTTGTTATTAGTTTCATTTTAGTACAGCCCACTGGTCTGGTGTTTATCTTAGATTTTAATCGTTGCAGATAATGGTTGTGTTGCGTCCTGGGTTCTTAGTCGATGCCATTATAATCGATTTCAAACTTACATTATAATTAGGTATATTTTTATCCAAAATATCCAAAACAACGGGACAAACATGCCAAACTGGCACAAATAATCGTTGATACAGTAGTATGTAATTCTATTAGTTGTTGCATTCTGGTTGACCTTAATGAATGTGAACTGCTTTGAGACAACCTTAAGCCGTTAGAAGGGTGGCCTGAATAGATAAGGTCGCCTGTCGCCTAAAATCATCACCTTATTTTGCAACGTGTAAATTGTCGACAGAAAAATTGCAATGTCGCAAAGTCGCTTTAGAACCAACGCGACAAGATAACGACGGTTTAAACATAACCGTAGAACAATTACAATTTTAAAAGTGTTATTTCGGTATGGAAAGCTTTATTTATTTTTTTAAACTTGGCACGGCAGTGATTACACTGCACCTGATGGTAAGTGTAGTGTAGTCCAAAAAACAACTAGCGGCCACTGACAAACAATGGGTTTATCAGTGGTCTTCAGAATCATGCCGGCCTATTTATGCTTCTTCGCACTCCGAATCCGAAGAGGGAAGAAGCAAATCGAGGTACTTGCGACAAGACAGGCGGATGTCCGATGCAGATACAGGGATACGCCCATACCCGTCTCAACCAACCATCAAATCATGCCGCAAGCCTCTCGAGAGAACCGGAAGTACACTGGCTGATCCTGGAACGCGAACCACACACGAAGTGTGGGTCAATATGGCAGGTTTTAGCACCATGTGTACGGTGGTCGCCATCCGGTCGGATAGAAATATCCTATCACTAGCAAATACCTAATATATATTTGTAATACTATAACATTCATAATAAATATAAAATACTAAAATCTGATGGCCAAAACCTTGAGCAAAATTTTTTTAACAGTACAAGTAAGTAAATGTATTTGCAATACCGTGTTAGTGTTATTTTGCAAACAGGAGTGCCGAAATATTGAACATTTTAAACAAACACACTTGTTATGAATGAAACAAGTTTGACGTGAGATGTTTTTCATTATTCCACCTTGAATCTTGATAAGTAGGTACAACTCTACCAATAACACGATATTTTATGTTATTTTCGTCGTGTTCTGGTTGCTTCAAGTGTACATTGTTTAAACATGATGTATGTATGTAAATATTTTTTTCTGTATTGTTTGATTAGCTTTTTCTTTCTGCCTGCGTTATCCCGGCCTTCTGCCAGGGTGTTTGATAAGTGTGCTGGAGAATATCTTTGCCGGCTTGCGAAACCACAGCTTCGCGGTTTCTACCATCTCGGCCCGAACTAAGAAGTTCGGTAACTCCTACCTTTGCCGTACCGTGAAGCTGTGGAATAGTTTAGCGGCATACGTATTCCCTCCCTCCTACAACATTGGGTCCTTCAAACGGAGTGTGAAGAAGCATTTATGCAGGCCGGCATGATACTGGTCGCCACCGATGGACACAAGGACTATAAGTGGTGGTTGGTATTTTTGGACAGCACATCGCTTACCATCAGGTGTTGTGTGGTCACTACCGTGCTCGGATAAAAAAATCTTTAAAAATAAATAGTAATATCAGCTCTGCACTTGACGACTTTGAACGAACGACACGTTGACTACATAACGATATCGCAGTGCTAGGCACGTCTTGACAATAATTTCACTTATTGATTATTTTATTTGCAAAATTATATTTAGTATTTTCTTTGCGATACACAAAAACTCGGCGACCGGTTCTTGTGCTGTCTAAAATAACGCCTCACCGAATATGTTTGTTAAAAAAAATATACAAATCATGTGTCATCGCTATAAATAGAATGGCGTGATACCGAGCGCACACCGCGCACCGCACACCGCACACCGCCACCGCACACCGGACGATCAACATTTAACATAACACGAACTTCTACGGGATTTTCAAGTTAATATTTTTTATGATATCGCTATTCACTTTATATTCAACAATATTTCTTGTTATAACTGGCACAATCGCACGATTCCGGGTGGAATAATTTAAAGTCCACAGTCAAAGTCTAGTAATGTAGCCCCCTTGGTCTAGTGGCAGCATATATAGGCTGCGGATCGGGAGGTCCTGGGTTCGTTTCCCAGGTCGGGAAAAGCTAATTTTTTAATTTAATTTGCCCGGGACTGGATACCTCATAGGGGGTTGACGTCAGGCAGACGGCCGGTCATAAAAACTAAGCCAAATCATCTCTGCAATATAATTGAAACAAAAATCTACAAAAATGTCTCTACTGATGTCGCCCCCCTGGTCTAGCGGCACCATAGTATAGGTTTTCGACCGACTTATATACGAGTAACACGATTTGCACAGGCAGGCAGACTAGACTAGACTAGACTAGACGGCACGGCGGTCGTAAAAAATTAAGTCAAATCCATTTTTGAAACATGCTTGCAAAAATGTGCGCCGATCCCACATTGGAATCGAACAGCACTCTTAGTACGAGTTAATGCTTTTCGAAAGCTATGATAGTTATCGTTAAAACTCCATACATTTGACTAGTAGCGCCGCTTGCGGAAACTAGAATGAACTAAATAAATGTATGGAGATTTAACGATAACTATCATAGTTTTCGAGCAGCATTAACTCTAACTACCCCTAGTACGAGTTAATGCTGCTCGAATATGACTGGACAAGTTAAAGAAGAAAACAAGAACATGTCTCTCCCAGGGGAGAACATATTAATTATTCTATCTGCCTACCTCAAGGTAGGATTGGCCTAACACACATTCTCAAGCATGATGCAGAAAGGATACTTCTCAAGTTTTACGAGCGGCTGTCTACTTGATGTCAACCCCCAACTATTGTTATAAACAAACTATTCGATATGTATCGTGGTGTTGAGACGATAACCGTTATCGTATGCCACCTACCGTTATCTGCCGGTTATCCTCTGAACGATACATATCGAATAATTTGTATATAACAATTTCAGATAAGTACATTTTCTTGTTTCATACTTTTTAGAGCGTGATTTTTCAGTAGTCGGGTTTTAGTTTTGAACGTATTTTTTTCTATTTTGATAAATACTTGAGTAAAAACATTTTATCGTTCTAACGCCCGAATGGTCAAACGCTGCTCAACTTTAACGGCTTCCTATATTGATTTTCGCCATACAATTTTGACAGATAACGCGGCCTTAAACGACATAAGGCGACCTTAAGTGTATGAACATTCGGCGGTAAGTTATTACTAGTCGTTCACTAGTCACTACCTTCCATAATTAGCGCGATGTGATCATGGGATACTGACTTTATACTAGCTGCCCAGTCCCGCGTTGCTGTGTGATAATGTGTTAATAAATTGTAAACGAATTGTAAACGTTAATAATTTGTAAATTCAAGTGGTAAAGCCACGCTGTAGACAGTAACGTCTGTAGCACGAATGGGCCGGCTCGACCGGTTAGATACCACTGTCTCACAGAAAACCGACGTAAAGTGGCAGCTTGCTGTCGCGTTTCGTTCGGTGAGTGAGATTTCCGGTGGCCCATTTCCCCACTCCTTTTCCCAATCCCCTTCCCTCCCTTTCCATTTCCTCCTTTTAGGTTGGCAACGCATCCATGATTCTTTTTGTGTCTTGGGTGTCTATGGGCGGTGAAGATCACTTACCATCAGGTGATCATCTGCTCGTTTGCCAATCTCGGCTATAAAAAAAAAAGTAGAGAAACTAAAAGTGAGTGTGTAGATTACACGCAGTCGAATTGTAACTTTAGAAAACTAAACTGAAATAAAGGACTTGATTTGATTTCGATCGGTCGGTGGGTCGGTCAGTCAATCACTCCACTACACCCCGCTGCATCCCACTGTAAAATATCTTCGTACCAAACATTTAAATTCGTTTAACTATTTCGGAATTCCCATACAAACTTTCATCCTCTACCACATCCCCTTTAGGGGTTGATTTAAAAAATAAAGTGTACCCAATATCTGTCATCAAGACTAAAGCTATACTCATACCAAATTTCATAAAAATCTGTTCAACTATTTTGGAATTTCCATACAAACTTTCACCCTCTATTTCATCCCCATAACGGTTGAATTTCATTTATTTATTTTTTTATTTTAAAAAATATGCCCTATCTACTAAGTTGGAACAAATCAAACATAATACAATAAAAGAAACATCATTAAGATCCGTTCAGGGGGGTTACCATCACCTCTTATAGCAGTATTATTATAATCGTACTACGTTAATTTTGTACTGAAATCGGTACAAATAAGATTATAATAATATTGCTATAAGAGGTGATGGTAACCTCCCAGTAGTTTCAGAGTCTACCTCGGATAAACTCTGGATTTTTATATATATAGACTACGCAGCGATATTAATATAACGGTATTATAAATTAAATAGTAACATATAGTAATAATAGACTAGCAACGGTACAATTAGAGGTACATTCAATCATAATATCTGCTGAACGTTAGGCGGTAATTGTATTCTCATTTTTATCTCGTACTTCTTTAATACTTTGTAATGCTGAGAGCTCTGTAATACATACATAACTATTGTTTATCAGCACCATAACACGAGTCGGCACGTAATACCGCTGTTAAATATAGACGCGCAATATACATATGTACATATCTATTGTAACATCCTAACTATTGTCTTATTAAACAGTCGACAGTAACTATGTATTTGTGGAATATTATGAGTGTTCGTTTCAATAATTTATGTACATACGAGTACATTAATTAAAAAACGTATAAAATTTTATTTCAATGAAATTTATTTTTCTAATTCTAAATTGACATTCGTTAAAATCTTGACTGTACAGTGGCATCATATTTAAATTTTGATGTCTAATGATTTCACTTAAATAAATATTCATGAGATTTTATAATAATTTGGAGATAACCTCGAGGTTAGTTGTTTTTCGAAACTCGACACTAAAAATAGCAAAGTAAATTGCGTATGTGAATGTTTATAGTATGAGGAATATACGCTTCGCCCACGGTGTTGCGGTACTCGGCTGGCGGCTGACTGCTGACTGTTGTGCCGTGCTTGTGTGAGAGTCCATTGACACCAAAGTGTTAATTCTAAATCTCATTGTCCGTTGGTCGAACAATTATCACATCACTTACTAGTTACTATCGCACCATATTTTGTTTTTGGAAATTTCCTACTTTTTTGGTACGAAACAAATTCAATTATGTACAAATTGGTCATTGACGTTTGTTCAGCGGTTTAAACTTATTTTTTATGCTCAAGAAAATGTGTATTTTCTATACAAAACTAGCCACTTATAATAATTGATTTATATCAATTTATTACCCTCTGTGAGGTACTCACTATATTTGAAAATGTATGTCTTTAGAGTGACAACAACTACAGACCATGTAGAATATTGTGTTTATCAAAATATAGCTGTTGCATCTCGTAGGACAGGCTGCTCAAATTACCCCGTTAAGTACTATTGTACTTGCGATTCCGGGACGGACGGCAACACGGACGGTCGGCCTCGTGCTGTCGTAGACGCCGAGGGCGTCTTTCAGCGGCGGGAGCTTCTGAGCCACCCCCGCTTGGAGACGGGCCGCTGAGTGGCACCCGCAGGGGCGGTTCCTAGTAGGGCATTTGATAGGGACGCGGCCCAGCGTCGCCCGGATGTCGACCATCTCTCCCGGGCATCACGGCGCTGGACCGTAAGGCCGGCGAATCCGACATATCTGTCGCGTCTACCATTTACACCCCCTCCCCCGGGCGCGGCGGCGCGGCAGTTGTAAATCACTTTTCCACACAACAAAAAAAGGGCTGGCCAAACTAGCTGTTCGTAGGTTCTTGGGAACGTCGGCGTCGCGTCGTCGGGCCCTTGATCAGAATTCTCAAACATATGTTTTATTATAATTAAATGATTTATGAAATGTGATTGTGATGTACTTCATGTTCTTTATGCTAAACACAAAATGTAGAGAACATGTTAATACTGCCATATTTCATTATTTTTGTACAAAATTAAACAAGAAACTATTACAAACTACCACGTTAAAAATACAATTCGTTCTAAGAATAAACACAAACTCATTTCAAACGTGTTTGCTTTATTCATCTTGGTTTTTATAACGCTCAAAATGTGACTTCGACGTCCTGACAATATCTTACAACACCGTCACCTTGAAGCGAAACGTAAATAGAGATGATAATCGGCATCGTGACGGTGCGGCGCGGGAGTCGGGACGGAGCGGCAGCATGGCGGCACACCGCACACACACCGCACACACACCGCACACACAACATACACCGGAACAACCAACAACAGAAAGACAACTCGAGAACACCTGTGACCTGATCCTCGCCGCGAGATTATAATTCAGTTTTTTGTTGTTCTCGTGAAGGTTGTGTACGTGGGGACATGTCGCAACCACGCCTTATGACGACTCGTAAACATGTTTTGGTCGTTTTTACAAACTTATGGATATATTATGGTAATGCGGGTTGTGTTTATATTTTTTTACACCCAAAAAAAGGCAGGGCCCAGGTACCCGGGGTAAAATTAACCGTTTTTTATCAACACACGTGAAGATTAAGTGAGGGCTGGTTTTTAGTTTTTGTTTGTAGCGTTTGTTATCGATTGCGATGGTCGCGTGTATCGTATCCCTTGTGGAACTAATGAACTATTAGTAACATTGTTTTTTTAAGTCCATGCTATCGTGGAACTAATAGCTATTAATTCGTTCTGAGTGGTTATTTTACACAAGTGTTTACATCGATGTGAAAAATATGTATAATGTTGTTTGCTCTCAGATACATTGAATATTACTCAAGTTTTCTATGCGAGTGGGATTTAACCCGTCGGAGGCGGCACATATATATGTTACATAAGCGTGTGGGCCACCGGAGGCCGAGCCGCCCGTAACTATTTTAAATCTATGCTAATAAATAGTTTGCTAGTAATTTTTTTTTCGGGTATCAAAAGAGTGAATGAATAACATAAACATAAGCTCACGCCTGTATCCCCGAAGGGAAAGGCAGAGGCGCAATAGCCAACTCGTACACCCTTATTTCGCCGAGCTTAGTTCCGTCGCAGATGTGATAGGGGGCGAGCCTATCTCCATATCGGGCACAAATTCCAGACTCCGGGCTGATATGGAAAAATCTAATATCACTTTGCCCGACCCGGGTATCGAATCCGAGACCTCAGGACGGTAGTCGTACCGAAATACAACCACGCCACCGAGGCAGTTACTACGCCATCGAGGCACAAAAAATATTATTTAATTAAAAATAGCTATGAACACATTTCCATAGCTATTATAAGCGTGTTTGTAAATAAATTATATTTGATAAAAAAATATGTCTCATTTGGTTATCAGATGAATGAAGGTCGATGTACAACGGTCTCCCCTACCAATACTTGTTGGTAGATTATAACAATTTTGACTACCGAAATATGCCGATTTTGAGTTCCTAAAACCTTAAATTTGTCAGATTCATGTCGGCCTAAGGAAATTGGCTGCACGGTATATTGTAAAATACCTACTCTACATTCGTAGTAAATAGGTGAAGAGTATTGTCGTATTGTCTTGTTAATATCTCCCATATCGATCAGGTTTATGTGAGCGATAATTGCCTATAGTCTATACGCTAGTAGTGTATTACTAATCGCCATTACCCGATAGTATAACGAGCACGCGAGGTCCCTCTACGACTCTACGTGGAAAACTCGCCGCATTGCGCCATCCAAGCGGCGCGGTGCGACGTCTATTAAGTTAAATCTAACTTCATACATTCTAAATAAAGTTTTAAAGAGTATTACATGACAGGATGTAATTTTATAAATGCCTTGGAGGTGTTGACGATATCGCGTATTACTTGCACAAACGCGGAGTCAACATTGTTTACATAACACCGCGGTCCTATTGTACAGGTTTCGTTTACTTCAAATAATCAATTTATGGAGTAGAACAATTAATAATAAATACACATCCAACAGTCATACACCTAGTCCTGACCCCACACTAGGTATATAACTTGTATCGTGGGTGTCAGAGACTGAGAGACTTTCGGTCTCACAATACCCAGACTTGAAACAAATATCTGTGGGCCACACAAACATTTGTCTCAATGCGGGAATTGAACCCGCGGCCTCTCGCTTCACAGCCGGCTACTCGCCCTCTGCGCCACAGAGGCTGTCAGTTCGCAATGCAATGTTGCTTTGCTGAATATTATGCTATATCACTTACCACTTACAACTAGGTTACTCCTTCTAAACGTGCGATAGCTAGTTATCTAATAAATTATCAATCGAAATGGAGTTTTTAGAACACAAACCGGTCGCATTTCCAACTGGGTTGCATTAAACACTAACAACTTTCTAGTTAGACTAGTAACAACGTCACATTATGCGTAAACGCAGTTACATCTAATGACGCAAGTGCTTTGTGTAACACGCGGTTACGGTCATTTAACACATCATGTCCGGCCGCGGCGACCTCCGTACCACATAGGTGCTGTTTGAGGATCTGAAGTAATTAGTGATAAAGGAGTATTAACGCCTGTTTTGAGTAACAAAGTAAAAAGTTTATTAATGTTATGATGCCGATGGGTATGATCCGAGAAACGGATAGGGCACTGCTGTATAATCATTCATTCATAAGCTCACGCCTGTATACCCGAAGAGGTAGGCAGAGGCGCACTAGTGAACTAGTACACCCACATTTCGCCGAGCTTAGTTCCGTTCCAGATTTGATAGGGGGCGACCCCATCGCCATATCGGGCACAAATTCCAGACTCCGGGCTGATATGGAAAAATCCAATATCACTTTGCCCGACCCGGGGATCGAACCCGAGAACTCAGGACAGTACTGAAATACAACCACGCCACCGAGGCAGTGGACAGTAAATAGAGATTCAACGTAGAAAAGTTTTCGCCACCGTTTTGCAATATATCTGGGACGGTGATTTAAGAGTATCAATAAAGCATGTAAAAATGTGATCGGGGTAATATTTTGTTACATCCAAATACATTGAACAGTAAATTAGATGGGACAACAGCACGAAACTTGTAATCCCAAAGTTGTGACATCGTGGTCAGTCGTATTTTAAACACACGAGCGCAAGGTAGTGCTAGCGTAATAATAATATTTGGACAATAAAATTGTCTTACGTGATTCTTGGACATTAACAAAATACTCTAGGGTGTGCATGTAATAAGCGCCCTTGCAATGTTAAATAAATGGTAGACGGCGTTATTGACCTTTGAGATCATTTTTTTGTATAGAAACTTGCTTGATAGCTCCTTTATTAACTTATACATTAACATTACTACTTTAACATTTTTAATCCCTTTGGTTTTATCCAGTCGTGAGTTTAGAGGTTTTGTCTCGGCACTACTATTTCAGTTTTTTTTTTTATGTAGCCATATTGGAGGGATCTTTGCTAATGGTATACAATTGACCCCTCCAATTATTTCTTGCTACATCATAAGACATGATAAGTATGATAGTTGCAGCGAGAGAGCTAGGTTTAAATTGCTGTGACATACTTAAGTTGTTTTAATTTATAGACATAGACAGTCTATGTCATGTCACGCTCCCAACTCCCCCGCTGCTTTACACAAGTTTTTGAGTGATATGACATTGGCTTGATTTGATATACAAATTATTGTACAATAATTCTTGTGAACTATTGCATTGTTGCGGCAGGGAATCTGGGTGTACGTTGCTGTGACATCAATGGGTTGTTATACTATTTCAGATGTCGTATGTTTAACCATGAGCATGACCAGTGTGTTTGTCTTGAGTAACTGTAATGTGAAGTCGTTTGTCCATGTAAAAGTGGATTAGGTAAAAATCATAAACGAACACAAGCAATTACAAATACTAACGTTTGAATGTTTTCTATTTGTACTTTCGTAACTAACGGAATTTAGATTTCTCCATAATCAAATACAAAAGCTTACGCGCTTTCAATTAAAAGTATGTGACATTTTACATATTATACTGTAAATATTATAATGTTCTTCAACTAATTTTGGGCATATTACTGAAATAAACAAACAAATAGAATACTATATGCTTGTTTTCAGAAAAATAGAAAAATCTAGCTTATACGAATCGAGTGTATATAACATAAATACTCGTAATTGTTGAATACATATAAAAATATTTGAGCTAACCAAAAAGCATCAGCTAACAGGGACCATCGGGCGAGGTTTCGTAAGAGAATCCCACCAACTCCAGATGTTTGTGTTTTCATAAAACGTGCGATAACCTACAAACACACTTTTGAATTGAGATGGATATAATCGTTACAGCAACGCGTTTATTTTCATTGTAGAGGTTCCATGATTTGGATTACGTTCTGAGGATAATTTATTTACATTATATGAATGATATTATGTTAGGTATACAAGAAAAACATTTTCATTCTCATTGTCGCCTGAGATATTGGCTAAATAAAGTTTATTTCTTTCTTTCTTTCTTTCTTTCTTTCTTTCAAAAACAAGATATAAATATAAATTATATTGAAGTAAAAAAACGAGTCGCAAAAATACTTTCTATTTACTGTACATATAATATATACTTTTTACAAAACGTGTGTCATGACTTGTAATAGAGTACTCATTAGTAGAGGAGGGCCATGCCCAGAAGTGGGACAGTAATTTTACAGGGCTCATAGTAGTATTAACATAACATAAGCTCACGCCTGTATCCCCGAAGGGGTAGGCAGAGGCGCACTAGCGAACTAGAACACCCACATTTCGCCGAGCTTAGTTCCGTCCCAGATGTGATAGGGGGCGAGCCTATCGCCATATCGGGCACAAATTCCAGACTCCGGGCTGATATGGAAAAATCCTATATCACTTTACCCGACCCGGGGATCGAACCCGAGACCTCAGAATCGTAGTCGTACCGAAATACCACCACGCCACCGAGACAGTCATAGTAGTATTGTCATGACTAATTATCAAAGACAGTTTAAAAACACGAGACCGTGTATAACTTAAGGTCCAAACTAGTTTTTATCATACATTGTAAAAATATAGACACTAATTAAAATGTAGTAATATAATGGAGTAATACATAAGTAGAAGAAGTCTCACTGTAATAACAGCGACGTCACTCCACTATTTAATAGATATTGTCGCTGCATTTAATAGAATAGTCCTTTAAACCGATAACGTGTGGTGACAACAGTCGTACTTACTACTAGTCGGCTTCGTGATGAACAAACGCACGTGCGTAACACATTACGTGCGTGTTGCCGATGCGTTGCAGACGCAGTTATACTTATACTAGGTAGGCGTTCAGTCGCGTAACAAGCCAACAACGCGTATTATGGACGTACCACGATTGTCATCTGCACATGTGATAATATGTATTATGTAAAATGGCCGTTAAAACTGGACATTTTATGCCCTTTATATTATTCCACCAGTTCCAATGTAAACTTTATATGAACTGTATTAAAGATACGTATTAAGACGTTTTCAATATCTTTCCTTGTATCCAAAACTTGCCAGTTAAATATAATTTGACGGGATCAAAAACTCATTAGTAGACCAGGATATGGGCGAAGAGTCACGAACTAACAACCTCACTTAGGGTTACCAACTCTTGGAATCTGAAAACACGGATGTCCAAGCCAGTCTCGCCAGCCTCTTCCATGATACAACTCGCCAACTGAGGCACACAAATCGGACATCTGTTTAACTTATTAAATAATTATTATCATCGTTATTTATTTGGGCGCATGACAGCCCTAAACGTATCTATTATGCATCGGTCATGCTTATTTAACCAGATAATAGAATATCCGAAAGTTTTATTAAAACTGATTTCATTTCGAGAAACTTTAACAAACTAACGAACAACTAAAACTGTGTGAAGAAGCAATTCCAATACAATTTCCTCGAGAACAGTGAAAGCAAATTGTTTTTTCTCTGGAACCGCTTCAATGGTGCTTTGTTTTCTATTTAGATAAATGTTTGTATATTTATAAGCTATTTATTGTCTTAGTCGTACCATCATTTGCGTAAACTGGGGGGTAACCACCACCTTTTAATGCAGTATTATTTTAATATTACTCCGTTTTTTTTTGTACGGGAATCGGTACAAGTGAGATTGTAATAATACTGCTATAAAAGGTGGTGGTAACCCCCCTGGAGTTCACATTTTACTTTAAAATACGGTTATCTTTATAGGTTTATTATTATGGATAATTTGATTTGTATAGGAACAGCGGCCTGAGCAGGAAAATTTCTGACAACCGTAAATGTATTTCAGCTCGATGCGCGTCTATGAAATATTAACCAAACGTCATCAGTGCTCAGCGAACTCGAGTACATTTACATTTACATTAGTTTTTCGTGCTCGGGCTACTGAACACCCTTTGCTGTATATCGTATCGTTAAATTGTAAGCAGGACTCCAGGACACATTAAATTCACTCGGGATTCGGAATGTTGCCAATTTAAACATTTGTTATATAGACTATTGCATATCTCCGTGATTGTTGCTAACAACATAAGCTCACACCTTTATCCCCGAAGGAGTAGGCAGAGGCTCACTAGCGAACAAGAACACCCACGTTTCGCCAAGCTTAGTTCCGTCCCAGATGTGATAGGCGGCGAGCCTATTGCCATGTTGGACAAAAATTCCAGACTCCGGGCTGATATGGAAAAATCAAATATCACTTTGCCCGACTTCAGACATCGAGGCAGTTCCCAATTATATTATTGGCTATTTCCTAATTACTTAGAATAATAACAACGAAATGCACGATACGCGACTCCGGAGTGTTAGATTACATAACAAATTGCGGACCCACAACAGGCGCCCGTGCCGCGCCACCTGCCCCTGTCACATGACGCACGCGCACACAATTATTGTGATTTACATTACAAAATGCGCTCCCATTTAACATCGGGCTGTACTGATGGCTGTCACCTGTGATTTGTTGTTATTTACGGCCGCGATTGAGGAATGACTTTCATGTAATGATGTTAACACATAGAATAACATTGTTAACGGTTATGAAACTTGACGTTTGTGCCGCGAGCACGGGTAACTATCGCTATACGATTAGAATCGAGCTCGCTGCGCCCATGAGAGATTAGCGAGCGAGTATTATCCTAAATTTATTCGTATCGAGGGACTGACCATGATTATTTACTTGTAATTCAAAGCACTCGCTGATATTGTACTGATTCGTTTTTGTTTTTGTATTTTTGTTTGTAATGATTAATGAATAGGCTAGAAAACTACTGAACCGATTTCAAAAAATATTTTACTTATATGGAAAGCTACATTACCAGGGAGTAATATAGGCTACTTTTCCCCAAAAAAATGTACGGTTCCTACGATTATTCCACGCGAAGTTGTTGGCAACAACCAGTATATCATATTTTTAACTAACAAGTGGAAAAATATGTACATTTCGAATTTGATATCGCATGAATAAACATTAGTTTGCACAATTCATTATTCAAATAAATAGACATACGCACAAATAAAAAATGTACACAATCGTGCAAGTGTGCACTCAGATGTAATAGAAATATTATTTTTTACTTATTTATTTAGCTATTATGACTTACGTGGCGCCACGACGGTTAGCAGACGGTGATCCTCTAGATTGAACACTAGCGTCCGGTTTCAATAAACTATCTCAGTTTAGAGTGCAGATAGATCGCGATTATGAACCAATCAAATTACGTCATTTGACGGAGTCATGTTTAAACTGTGTTCTTATTAGCTAATTTTTGTAAACTGTATCTGTACATTCGAACTGAGATTGTTTATTAAAACCGGCTGTTAAGGGTTGACCGAACGTTACGTCTCCTTTAAAAGAGGTCTAAAGCGTGCTCACTTTAGGTCAGCAGCGGCTTCATTGTTTCTATTATTGCCGAAGTTCATAAGCGATGGCCACTGCATACTATAAACCCAACCGCTACTGTATATCAAATCAAGCCAATGTCATATCACTCAAAAACTTGTGTAATGCAGCGGGGGAGTTAGGAGCGTGACATGACATAGACTGTCTATGTCTATGAATTAAAACAACTTAAGTATGTCACAGCAATTTAAACCTAGCTCTCTCGCTGCAACTGTCATACTTATCATGTCTTATGATGTAGCAAGAAATAATTGGAGGGGTCAATTGTATACCATTAGCAAAGATCCCTCCAATATGGCTACATAAAAAAAAAAACCCCAACCGCTACCTTCTCTAATATATCATTTCAGTGAATAAAGATTCCGGAGGCTCAATCCCTATCATACATCCAATATTCACTTCCTTAAAAAATGACATCAATATCTGCCACAGGATGTCCACTGCTGGATATAGGCCTCCTTCAAAAATTTACAACGCGCCCGTAATTCTTCAGACATTCTGTATTGGACAGTAAAGATCACTGACCATCAAGTGACACGCCTGCCCGTTTTCCAGAATAATTAAAAACAAAACATCGAACAGTCATATATAGGTATGTACTTAGTCCTGACGCCACAGTAAGATACGAGTCTTGTCTTGTATCGTAGGCATCAGGAACTATGACAGACTTTCGGTCTCACAGCACCCAGACACGAAGCAAATATCTGTGGACCACACAAACATTGGTTTCGGTGCGAGATAGAACCCGCGGCCTGTCACTTCACAGCCGACTACTTGCCTGCTGCACCACGGAGGCTGTTTTACATATCAAACAAAAATAAAAACCGAGTATTCTGCAACAATGTCCTACCTCAAATATATCCTATACATACTTAGTGTAATTAGAAATTTTCCTAGAATGGAATCCTCAGGATAAGAAAACCAAACTAACAATTTCTGAATAATTATCATTTTTTACTTTTCATAGTGTAACTTCAATTACTATGAAATAAATTCAAAAAACAGTCAACTATCTTAATAATTCTGTGGGATTTCTGGCTACTGTTTTCTATTATAGCCTCGTCGTACATTAATAAATACATGCACTATACCTTTATAATGAGAAGTTAAGGGTAAAAATAACGTTTCATACAATGTTTATATTGTATGATAACGGCATGTGGTTTATGGTAATAAGACATATTAAGATTGCGATAATCAGACGAATTGAGGACCTTCTTTTTAGGAGTCTGTCGATAAACATCGTACCGTGAGTGTTCTAGTTCCCACTTGAGGCATTCAAGAGTTAACGTATGTACTAATTTATATAGATTGCATCATAATATATATTACATAAAATATATAATGATGTGTGCTACGGATGAATAATATTGCATAGTGATAAATTACGTTGTTATAAACATTACACTGTTATCTTAATAACACCAATCGCGCTGCAAATATTTATAATATAGTGATTCACGTTTTCTGAGAAAATATCAGTTAATATTAATGTTAGGATTTACATTCGCCCCCTTGGTCTAGTGGCAGCATGTATGGGCTGTGGACTAAGAGGTTATGGGTTCAATGCCCAGGTCGGGCAAAGCAAATTTTCTAATTTAATTTGCCCGGGACTAGATTCCTCAGAGGGGGTTGATGTTAGGCAGGCGGCCGGTCGTAAATTTTACGCCAAATCATTTCTGCTACATATTTGAAAAAGTGTGTTGCGCCGACCCCACATTAAGGTGGGTTAAGGGCAGGTTAATGTTAGGATTTACGTTTACGCAAATACGCAACTGGTCAAAGAAACTGTGGATCAAGATGTTAACAGAGTTGTAACTGTGATCGCAATTGGTTCTGATGACATTAATCGACCAGTGAAGCGATCTAAGGTCTTAAAGCTCGAATATTCAATTGTCATAATATAAGAAACTTTGTGAGTACTGGTTAAGCACGCCATGTCGCGTCGTGCTAGTCCAACAGCACCTGTCTCTATTTAGAACCACATTATTACAGCTCTTACGTTGATCACCCACTTAACTTTTCATTATGCATAAATTAGAGTAACTTATCAACTTATCGCTATAACGCTGTCATAAATCAGTCACAAAAAAATTCTAACGAAATACTGAAGTGCATACCAGCACGAGCACCCGAGCCTAATCTCGGCGGTGACGAAACGTTCCTGATACTGTCAAATTGAGATAAAAAATTATAATATATTGCCATTTTACTACCTGTTTAAACTGCCCTACATAGTTTAACCCGAAAAAACATCCGCTTAGTAATGACTCATCGAATACCTACCTTAAGATAATTGCATACGGGTAATAATGTGTTGCGTAATATTAAAAATCTGTGTTGCCAGTTACATTATTGTTTAATTTATATACGTTCTCGAATAGTATATGCGAGTATTCAAGTCTTTACGAAATAAAATATTTATATTCTTTGACCAGTTGCGTATTAACTGTAATTGCGCCTGGACTTTCGGTAGCAATCTGAGCTAATCAAAGTTTTTAGTTAATTACGAGTATGTTTCAAAACCAAATGTTAATTACGTGTTTTTGTTACTTACATAAGTCTTAAGAGATTATCTTTTATCATAATGTAACCGTGTCGATTAATATACTGTTCATAAAATATATCCGCATAGTTTGCATTGAGTCCTTACCGTATATAACATTTATTTTCTCGTAATTTTTACATACTCGTATGTAACTCAATACTCAATTCTAATTGTTAGTGTATGAATTATGAAATAATCACTTGAAATTACTATTACATTACAATATTACTTTACTTTATTCCATAAAGAAGCCGAGATCACATTTTAATCAGTTTTAATAAAGGTTAAAAATAAATAATAAATGTTACAGGTCATGACAAGCCAATTATAAAAAACAATTTTAAACGCCATATTGTTTTCGCATATTTCCTGCATAATACACGAAGTAAACAAACCATGACCCGTAATGTAAGGGGAAATCATTCCCGCTCTATCAGGATATATATGCAAGGATATCTGAAAGTCATTATGTCAGCGACTCGACGCCATGGCCCAAACCCACGAGTCGTTGTACGATGACAGACAGGATCGATGTGCTTGAAATAATTAACTTGGACGCTCGCACCATCAATTACTTTGTTTAATAATTGATTTATTTTTTCTGTGACCTTACTTTGGGTTTGCTGTAGGTTTAATTACAGAGTCGTCAGTGTTATTTTCGAGTATGACGTCAACCATGGTGGTAAACAAGTCCCAAACGTAATTTTTTAATCCTTTATTTTGATTTGTGTTTACATTCTTAACGCTCGTTAAGCCTGAATCCAGTGACGTCCGAAATATGGTACTTTATGGCTTACAATCTTCTTTTAATGTTCAAATTTATACTAATTATGATATTATTAGCTTTATTACGTTTTTACTGCCTTTTATAACACATGATTTACCTAATTTCTTGTTCATGACCTTCGTAAAGTTCAGTGAAAGTTCTTATTCTATCTTTTACTCAAGTGTTTTAATGCATCCATAAAATCTTAACGTGTCCTGCGTTAATGTGCGCTTAAAACCATTTTTATTTGCCTCATTAACATCGCGAGCAACTCGCCGCAACCACCGGGAGTTCCAACTTCGGCGCCTGACTTGTTGATTCTCACATAACAGTATTAAAGCTATGTTAAACGACTTAACTGTCGGCGACTGCATTTTGCACGTGTCTGTTAAATTCGCGTATAAAGTGTGCGTCTACTCGCCCGTGTTATTTCGCGTTCGTGGTCCACATGTGTGCAGTTTACACCAGTTTTATGGTGGCCTCAGACTGTAAAGTGGGTTATTATTAGACACCGCAGGTGATTATTTGCTAAACGTGTGAAGCTTTATACGTATTTTAATGGCGTGTAATGAGTCGGTCGCGTTTGGAAACTCGTCAAATTATTTAAACCATTTGAATCATACACTAATACTAGGTAAAATTCTCTAAGTCTCTGTCGAAATGGATTTCGTATCGTGCACTTTATTGTTTTTAACGATTTTAAAAAATACAAACGTACAATTTTGGCAACTTAAACCTATGTATACTTAATCGTTTGTTTTTGCCGCTGGTATCTCGGAACTGTATTGTTTGTTTTAAACAATAGTGTCACCGGTCAGGTGCTAGTTATTTATAATTCATTAGATATAATTACATTGTCTCGCATTCAATTAACACATGCATTGTTTATAGAGATCTGACACCTTCGGGTTATTTTCGACGCGGTCTCTACATATGTCTGTAAGGTTTCTACAAAGTTGCATATAGTGACATTAATATCCATGGACACGAGACACGCCATTATAATATGTACGTAGTCAATTTGCAGGGGCTTCGATCGGGTTCAATGAACTTTGCAATAACGGTCACCTTTACAGCTATACATACTTATAGCAGTGGTGAAAGAACTCTGCTATAACGTTTTTCGATACTTTAATGTCAATACCAATGTGTATAATATTGTACAACGTAGCATGTAAAATGTTATATGTGTATAAATATATACACAGCATTTGTGTATTTATAGCACATAATAATGTATTTAGGAAATTCATTGACTAAAACAACTATATACGGAAATTTATTTTTCAATCAGTTAAAGAATTGCTGCAATACTATATCGAATATTACTTAGATTTTGAGTTTTGAATGTCAGAATGATCGCAGACGAGTAAATATCACATCTAATGTTATGTGGTCAACAGCCATGGTACCAAAAGAATCCGAAATGCGTTCCTAACCTTTATAGCTAGATAAATTATACCTTCTCCATTCCCGACAACACAAAGTCCCGTTTCTCACTCAAAAAGAATTGGACCGTGTTACGCAGAAATAATCCAAACCAAAGAAAAAAAAAATATTTTGACACCAATGTGGTCTATTAATACTTTAGAACATGTTGGCACCAATAACATTTTTTTTTAATTGTGGGTTGGATCATTTCTGTGTAACACGGTCCAATTTATCGTATAGTAATTAGCAAACAGGTAACGATATTTAATATATTACTGCATTTCAAAGTTAACTGGAGCGGTTTCCTGTTCACGTACATGAGTAATATTTATAACTAGTAGCATGTGACTGAATCGGCATGATGACATTATTAATGAATCACCCATCGGACCATCCGGATATACGTAAGCTATCGCCATGGGAAAACTGAAGATACGAGTATGACCCGCTACGGACGATCGCAAATATTTATAAAGCACTAAATTACAATAATAGCAGCGATAGCTCAGT
Organism: Clanis bilineata; assembly: GCA_036417725.1. NCBI lineage: Eukaryota > Metazoa > Arthropoda > Insecta > Lepidoptera > Sphingidae > Clanis > Clanis bilineata. The sequence goes on from CM071141.1 coordinate 373,341, forward strand.
TGGGAACGGTACGGACTGTCGAAACAAGTGTCCGAGGTTCGAGACCAACCCCAAAATGGAGCATACTCTGACTTTTCTATGTTAAGTGTGTTTTCATTGTGAAATATCGCTTGCTATAACGGTGAAGGAAAACATTGTGAGGAAACCTGCATACCCGAGAATTTCTCCACAAGAATTTCGAAAGTATGTGAAGTCTACCAACCCGCATTAGGCCAGCGTGGTAGACTAAAGCCTAACCCCTCTCATTAGTAGAGGAGGCCCGTGCCCAGCAGTGGGACAGTAATATTACAGGGCTAATATTATGTTTTTATTTATAAATGACGATGACTGTTTTCAACGTGAAGTTTTAAAAGCCTTTGCAGAAATACATAAGTTATGTAACTGATCTCATGACATTTATCTGCAATCTAAAATAATATTATGTAGGTCGATTATATTTTGGTAATAATATTATTCAATATGGTAATTGTTACCAAACAGCCGTAAATCTTAGATTTCTTATAAAACATACGTGGGCGTGTGATATATAAATTAATTTATTAAAAAAAAAAAATAATCCACTCTGACACGATGAAATCTGTGGTATGCGGTCTCAAAGCGATAGCGAGATAGACGCTTCCTCGAAAGATACAATATTGACGCACGTAGAATCATCTAGAAACAATAACGCAAGCTAATCGATAGCCACCGAACTTACGAAAGTCATAATCGGCTCGCAATCACCCGCAGGCAGCACCGTGTCTGTGCCGCACGTCCACCGGTTAGTTGTTAATTGTTACAGTAATATTTCACATCGAAGGCACATTCGCTAAGTACGCGATGAGACGTGCAAAAACGCGACGAATAGTAATAAATATCTATCAGCAGGTTTGAGGTTGTTGACCCACAAAATGTTGATGGAATATCGGAATATAAATCAATGGTGTGACTCCCGGAAGCGACTAGAAAGATCGATGCACGGCCTTTGCGTGCTCGCCGCAACGCCGCGCCGCACCGCGCGACCTTGGTGTCACATTACAGGAACAGATTAGGGTACCCGGTTCATCGACTCGGGAGACGGGTGTCAACTTTAATAACTTACTTTATATTTAATTACTGGAAAAGATTGTGGAATCTGATTCATTTCCTATTCGGTTGGTCCATTTGTACAATCTCAGTAAGGAATAATTTTGTAGATAATTTAAAATTTTTATTGTAGTTTGTGGGAAACCTTAACTTCTACATTAGAAAGATATATAGATTTCTGTAAATAAAATAATTATGTTATACAAACTGAAATACTTGTTTTAACTGCATCGCCGACGCGTAACCGAAAGTAACTGAACAATTATTGTATGCAATAGTATTTATATAATTACATTAATGCCTCATTGCAAAAGGATATTTCATTGAACACACAACATTTTCCCTATCTCTTTGTTTAATTTTCAGTTTCCGATGCAATCAAATCGAGATTGGGGTTTACCATTACGTATTGTACGTTTTGATTGTCTTTTTATTGTTTCGAGCGATATTTATATTTTGCAATGTTTGCAATGCAAACCCTTACATCTTTTACATTAAATTAAGAAAGAAAGTAAAACAATATTTTATTTGTCATCAATTATGAATATAATCAGACAAACAATGTGTTCTTATCACACACATATAAAAGACATTAATAACTATTAGTACGTTGTATAAAGCAACGTTTATATAAATATTATCTCAATAACCATGGGCATTTTGTTTATTTGAGATTTTTTTTATAGCAGAGACTGGCAAACGAGCAGGTGGGTCACCTGATGGTAAGTGATCTCCACCGCCCATAGACACTCGAGACTCAAAAAGAATCATGGGTGCGTTGCCATCCTAAAATGATGGAATGGAAGGGAAGGGAAAGGGATTGGGAAAGGGAGGGGGAATTGGGCTACCGGAAATCACACTCACCGAACGAAACGCGTTAGCGAACTGCATTTTTTTCCACACTGAGGTTTTCTGTGAGACAGTGGTATCAACCAGGTCGCCGCCGCAGCCGGCCCATTCGTGCTGTAGACGTAATTGTCTACAGCGTGGTTCTACCACTTTAAATGATTTCAAGATGTAATTCCATCGCCTTTCTATGTTCCAAACCGTTCAATCCAAGTCAATAGAATTATCGAGACAATATCTTTTCAATCGTGTTTGCTCCGATTTGGCCTCTTGATTTATTATTCGTAAGTCGATTTGGTGTCTCCCGCCCCGAGCTGTGCCGTCTGCTAACACCCTTGAATCCACCCCAGTTTATCGCCCCACATGACTGTTCAAGGTTCGACAGGCGACCTTCACAGTCCATCAGGGTGTTGGCTTACCAGCGGTGTACTGTTACCGACTGAGCTTCGACATTTATGATGGTCTCGATTTTCTTTTAACATCAGCTTGAGTTCCGTTTAGTGTTACCTTTTATATGTACGTTATTTTATTATTATTAGCAGTAATCTTAAAATATGATTATTTTTTGTTAAAGTTTATTTTATGCAAAATATTTATTTTTACGATATTTTGTCATATAAAATGTTGTACGGATCCACGCAAACAAATTGGTATCCATGACGAATGTCATATTAACTCCACGTGTCGAGAGCACAGCGTTCAGTGCTAACATTTCATAATAATCCTAGTGTTTGAAAAACATACAATAAAACAAGTGTTTAATCGCGCAGCGCGTTGTCTCCGCGTGTCCACAGGCTCGTTTGTCAACCGAGTCTCGGCAATCTCACAGTGGTGCTCACACCGAATTCGTCACCCGTCTAATTCTGTACACCGTGGGTGGCGGTCTTCACGATCAGACCGCGATTTAATTAGCTACTTTATGCATTGTGATATTAGTTGTTACATGCGTCATGTCCTATACTAATGTCGCTCGAATTTATCAACACGTCATGAGAGACACAAGACCACAACAAAACGTCCAAACTGCAAACAAATGCAGTGTTGACATCGCCTGAATGTTGGAGCAGATGTTTTCCTTTAATCTCCCTTATATATTTATGTAACGACATCAACTATTCCACTACAGAATGTTATAAATTGCATAGTCATTATACGAGAAGCTTCCACAAAACAGCAATTTCTAAGTGGATATTTAGCACTCGCGTCATAAGAACCTAATTTCTCGAGATGCCGTAACGTATCAAGCCAGAGTTCCAAGGCTATGGCCCATTTCACGCAAACATAAAAAATTAGAACCTATATTTTAACTTGATTCGTTGCGTTAACAAAGTTTGCGCCTAGTTTATTTACGATCAATTACTAGAACACTGTGTTTACACGCCATTACCGCATGAAGTACAGTTACACTGCCGAACTCCAACGTCTAAACACATCTCTACTCGAACGTTGGTAATTATGGCCTACGCATCTGTGTGTTGATTATTTATTTACCCACCGCACTGGTCGGTATCGTTAGTTACCAAGACATATATTCACTTGCCTCAAGTTTTACTTGTATCAACAATTAATTACAAAATCAAATGCTTTTTTGTTTTTTCATCCGAGCACGGCAAAATGACTACGCTAAACCTGATAGTAAGCGTAGTGCAATCCAAAAAAAAACAGTGACCACTGAGAAACAACGGGTTCAAGAGTAGTTACCAGAGTCATGCCGATCTACATATTTATGCTTCTTCACAGTCCAAATCCGAAGAGGGAAGAAGCAAATCGAGGGGCTTGAGACAAGACAGGCAGATGACACAGTGATACACCCATACTCGTCCCCAACCAACCATCAAGTCATGCCGCAGGCCCGTTAAGAGAACCGGAAGTAGACATGGCCATCCGGGCGGATACGAATATCCTACCACCAGCTAAACCGCCAGCTCGTGATAGAACATAATATGTCTAAGGAAAATATCAGAATAAAACTGAAAATTCACCAAAAGAATTTCATAAAGGTTCAGTCAGCACTGTGGACTTACTTTAGCCCCCTTCTTATTAGTAGAGGAAACCCGTATCCAGCTGTGAGACACTGGACAGTGGACAGTATAATATGAGTTTTAGAGTTTATATTTTATTATCATAACAGGTCATCAGTCTATATTTTTTAAAGCTTGTGTAACAAAATTCTTGAGTCTACATATATGAAAGTGTACTTGTCACTAATAAATTATTTCATTATCTGTTACAACGTTTTTAGATTAGAGACGAATTTCTTTTAACATAAACGTCAATTATATTGTTGAAAAGCGTCCTAATTTCCATATCCGCCGCGTTTTTGTCACACGCCTAATAAAAACTAATGGATACGAGTCGTTATTGAATCAGTAGGAATGCATCTTGTGGAATCAAAGTCTTACATTTTACACGGTCATAAACGGTTGTGTAATTCGGTGATTTAAATAGATTTTACAGTTTAACACTGCACGTTACTAAACTGAAATGTAAACATGTTAATTATACTATGTTTGTGTACGTTTACTGATGTGGAGTTTTTGATCTTTGTACTGTTAACGACCAATTACAAATTACAATCGCATCGTATAGAACGATGTACGTCTTACACCACGACTGTATTCTCTGTCGAGATATATGTACACTAATCTTCCGAAAAACAGTACTTATCTAAAATATTTCTCATTAGAAATTGCACACATTGATAATAATAGTATTTTACAAATTAGTTATATCCAATTCTCTACTTTATTCATCTGTGGTGTGGCATCGAATTTAGTACTGTTGCAATCTCTTTCCTTTTGTTCAACATGACATAAAGTAGGAATAGTGGATCTTAAGACGAAAATATCATTAATCGTACTTTATCGATGTATTGTGCAGTTCGAGAGATGCACACTCGTCTCCGGTCAAGGTGAGAGCGGCGCCCGATGCAATGCCCGCGGCCCACCTCTACCGAGCTCCACCTAAAATAAACACAATCGTGAAAACGTTCATAATTCGAGTAGATCCGCGAACATCCGGATATAACACAACGCGGCAACATCACTCAAGAAGGTTAATCGTGGGATTTAACATTCACTGGCACACATCCTTAATTTATACTGCATCTGTTTTGGCTCATTACATCTCATTCGTCTTGCTGTATGTACATTTTTAGTGCTGTGGAAATCCGCCGACACGTTTATTTATTTCGGGTTTTAATTTAAAATTATATTAAACGAACGGCTCTCACTGTCACTGGCCGTGACGTAATAGCACAGCAATTTCATGTCAAAATATATAACATACAGAAGTTATGTGGCATTTGCCAAAATTTCATTTTCTCTGATCGCACCTAGTATGAGCCACAATAATTTCCGTCATAAATTTTCGTCTTTTGCGTAGGTCTCACGGAAGCATCTCTATTTATACAATGGATATTTTATAGCGTGATGTTAAATTCAGAGGAAAGATTTGTTTCAACATGTCACCAGTCGCCATTCTCCATGTTCTAATATACGGGCACCTTAACATTACAATGTTTATAAACATAACGACAGTGTTTTGATTCCTCGTGCCAACATTGGCGATTACAGAACTGTGATTTAAGAAGCTTTTAGACGAATTGGTCACAAACATTCACTTGGACATCTGATTTGCCTATTTATGGTACGTAATAATTAATAACGCCTATAAAAAATAGTACATGAACACTAATATACCCTTTTTTATAAATAAAATATACGGACGAAAACAATGCAAAAAATATAATTTTATTTTGTCGTACTTTTATCAGCTGCATAAAGCTAATTACTACAAACAAGAAGTTTCTAGGTCATGGTTTAGGTTATCGTCATTGCGATTAGTTGATATGTAGGTATTTACAATACAAGTAAAACAGACAATAAACGCATTTGCGGTGGCTTTTATCTCCTTTGCGGTCACGAGCCACAACGCATTACTTTATTTTATTCAAACGCTTTCTCAGAAAAAGGGACCGCGATTAATAAAGGACGATTGTTTCATACTATTTATCTATTACATACACGTAGGTAAACATAGAGAATAACATTCGTTAATGTGGACTCTAAGGCGTTGTGTTTAGAATTGAAATGCTTAGTAGTGGTGAGTCGATACTCGATAGTGGAAGTTATTGATCGATATCGTAGCGCACACGCGCCGGTCGAGTCGCGGGCCCCGACCCGCCTGTATGATTTACAGCGTGCTCCACTGAACGGTGCCATTGTTGTCCTAATATAACGGCGTGGCGCGGCGCGGCGCGGCGCGGCGTGGACCAACATTACACAATTGCATCGTTTGACGCTTATCGAAGGTTATCATGTATTAACGCTCGAAGTGGACGCGAAGGGGCAGCGTTATTTCACGTTTGTGATATTTTCTGTCGGCCTGACGGGTGGCGAGCGCGGCCCGATCGTGCTCGGCCTTTACAAAATCAAGGAAACCAAACTGTCCAATTGCTGTTATTATATCGTAATATTATTTATTACACCCATGGTCCAACTTAATATAATTTACTTTATTAACCTTCAACACAGTTTGTCACGTACAAACGTATACGCAATATACTTTCTTTGTACCAATTTGGACCGAATTTGCTATTACAATACTTAGGTACCGCGGAAGGAAGGTTTTTTTTACAAAGAGAATTGCTACACGATCAGATAGTCCTGAACAAAAGAAAGAAATAAGAAGAGAGAAATAAACTTTATTCAGCTAATGTCTCAGGCAACAATAAGTGATAGAGAACAAAAAAAAAGACAGAATATGTGGTGGTGGTAAATATTGTAACACACCATGTATCTAATAAGAAGGGTTCAGTAATTGTTCATCCCTGCTTTGGACTCTAAAATTTCCAAATGGCTGACTTTTTGAGTGGGGATGGCCACGCTTTAGACAGTTACGTCTACAGCACGAAAGGGCCGGCTCGACAAGTTTGATAGCACTGTCGCGTTTCGTTCGGTGAGTGAGATTTCCGGTGGCCCAATTCTCTCCCTTTCCATTCCCAATGCCTATTTCCCTCCTTTTAGGTTGGCAACGCACCCATGATTTTCTTGTCTTGGGTGTCTATGGGCAATGGAGATCACTTACCATCAAGTGACCCATCTGCTCGTTTGCTAGTCTTTTCTATAAAACAAAAACAAAACTTAATTAACAGTACCACTTTCTATCATATACATAGAATTAATCGTAGTACTCAAAACGATTTGTCAAATTCGTACACTTACTAAAATAAACGATGAATACTTACTGAGAATTGTTCTTGTTCAAGTTTTGCTGTTTTTGTTGTAAACTTGTTCGTAAATGCCTACGCAAGGACCACTTTCGATTTATCATCAGTTCATCACCACAATACTACACGCATGTATAAAACATCTTCTTGGAAACATAACTCATATGTGTTTGTTTTATTCTTCTTAAGATGTAAACAAGTGATTAGAGAAACACTACCCGTTGGCTTACATCATCGTTTCCCGAAAATACCATAATAATATTCCAGTAGCCAACGTTATAAATGACCACTACAACATTAATTATCATCGTATAAGGTGCCAAAACTCGTTTTTGCACGTTGTACAAGAGTTTTGGCAGTCGGTGGGTATAACAAATCCATTGGTAACATCACACACCAATTATCGTAAATCGATTATCACGACCGAAGACGCTGATGCAGATGTCACTCATAATTCCTCACACCTACCATGTACCGCTTGACACATCACAAATGATATCTACCAAACATTCGACAGATTTACCCCCGAATATTCAAACGCTTAAGGTGGCCTTATCTGTAAAAAATGTATGACGAAAAAGAATGTAAGGAGCGATTAAAGTTGAGTAGCGTTCCAGTTTTCGGGCGTAGTCTCTCGTACTTTAGTGGGTTGAAAGCTAAAAACTCGGTTTTATTTGAACACCTTTTATAGACTATACGCACATGACTTGTTATGCAGTATCGGAGGAGCACTGCCTTATGCCCAACACTAAAAAGTTTGCATGAAATGTTTCGATTAAACTTTATTGTTCGCGTGCCAACACGGAAGACGGTCGTGTGGCCCGATGACTCATTCCACTCAGGGTTGCCACACGTCTGGGAGAGTCCGGATTCAGTTACACGTGGTACGGCTTTTAAAACCCTAAACAACCTTACTCATAGCATTAAAGTCAATCTGCCTCGGTTCTACTTCAAGTTCTACTACTACCAAGATAATGTCACCACAATGTGCAGCGAAAGAGATTTTTAGACTCGACAACCCTAACTTCAATTATTTTCTATCGACCAACACGATCGTGTCCGTGTGTCACCATGAATATGCACAAACATAAAGGTTAATTTTGATATTGTTTTTGTTGTAACAAACTCCATTGTTGAAGAGAAAGGACGATGCATTCTGAAATGTCTATCTGTTTTTTACCACTCGACTAGCGGTCGATTCGTTTGTACGAATGTCCGTATTTCCGTACATGGCATTGAAGAGATAGCTTCGAATGGCACACTGACGCGACTTTCCAAATGCTCTGCGTAGATATTTTTTCCTTGTTCAAATGTTTGGTTTCGGTTATACAATGAGACATTCGTAGGTCTTGAAAGGTGAAACTTTGTAACAGCTAGTCGTAAAACTCATCTTAATCGCTTAAATTAAAAACTTTGAATAATCATTAATTGCAGTTTGAGTAGCTCAATCATGAGGTTGCACGTATTTACGCGAGCGAGGACGTAAAATATTTGTATGGAAAACGTCAGTTTCCCGCGTAACCACTACAGGCGTTCGGGTGTTTGTCATACAAATATTTTATGGAGTCGCTAGAGAATAATGTCAAAAACAAGTCATGGTTGGTCTGGCCTACTAATGAATTATTATCATTATACACTCACGAGTAAAACATGTCGCCGAGGCGTGAAGACGACACTACCACGCCGCCAAATACTGAAAAATCCAATATCACTAGCAATCCAATTAATCAGTAATAAATGCTCAGTTCAAAATAATTTGTTTATGGTTACTTGTATTAATGTTATGTTCTAATTTGGATGCTGTAATTATCAAATTTGAAAAATAAAAAACTATGTTAACCTATTGAAGTTAAGGTTAATTTTCGACTTCAATTTAAAATATAAACAGACAAGCTTGTTGTCTTGCAATTGATAGAGCCAATAACAATAATGACAAATTCATAGTTTAAGATGTATGTAGTTTAAATAAAGATATATTACTTCAATATCTAATATTCGTAAATAAAATAAACATTATCGTCCCGAGGCAGTCGGGTAAAAATACATTTTAATGATCAGTAAAAAACTCTGCGACAAACGAGAAGTCTTTACATTATGAACGCGAAAGTAAAATTAATTTATGAAAAGCGCAGAAAGATTTGTAAAATATTTGTGTAACATGTCACAATTCGCTATGCAGTTAACGAGTTGGCCCCATGAGAGCCGTTACGAATGTACATGTGATGTGATTGCCCGTTGCAGTGTGCGCAGGTGTGAGTTGTGACGTCAATAGCATTACAGTCCATGTTACATTATTGAACTAATTGCACGCCGATATGGAGATCACGGCATCATTAATTACATTTGATCCGGATGAACCTCTTTGCGTCAATATAAGAAAAACATAGCATCTTAGGGCAAAAGGGCATTTTTATTTGCAAATATCGCAGTTTTATTATTATTTTATAGGATCAGAAAATAAGTATTTACCAACTTCCATAAACATTGGTAGACACATTTCCTCTCTTAGGAGTATAATGAATAATAGAGAACTCGCTACAACTTACTTACTAGTCAGTTATATATTTAGATGACTTGCATTTATAATTTATTAAATACAAGTATTTACCAATTCCAATATAAAACTTCGAACACAAAAGATTTTTGGTGGCCAATAGTCAACGGGACTCACTTCGGACTTAGGTTGAGATCTAAAGGTATAGAGCGAACTTCGACTAAGCCTAAGTCAAAGAAACGAACTCGGCGAGGATATGGAATTTTTAAATCGAACTTTGACTTCGTCCGAGTCATTTTTACAAGAAAATCTTTGCTTAGTCCTGTCTGTTTTTCTTATAAAATGGCTCGGACTAAGTCGAAGTTCGACTCAAAAATTCCAAATACTCACTGAGTTCGTTTCTTTCAATCAGACATAGTCGAAGTTCGCTCTATAAATCTCAGCCTTAGTATGGCATGAGCGTAATGACAACTTACGATGCCCTTCACCAGTATATTTATTATCCAATGTAAAAATACTTGAGTCACTGTTAATAGGTTCTAAGATGCTCGAGAATCTACTTGACGCGCCACTTGGAAATATCGTTTTACTTATGAAAAGTCGAGTGCTCATCAAATATGTATGCGTTAGGAGAGCTTTTATCTTAAGGTAATTTCTACGCCCTCTTAAATATTATTTAATAGTTTTAGTACAACTTTTGCCTCTTATAAAAATATTTAAGCGCTGCTTATCTTTATACCATAGGTTGTCCCTTTCATTTTTAAACAATGTAACGCAAGGAAAAAAGTGACAGGTTATTCTTAACCATTTGCTCAGCTATAAATGCTTTTATAAGTAAGGCCCTATGATTAATGATTATTCTCGAGACTCAAGATAAATTTTTCCTGTTTCTTCAAATTGTGAATTCTGAGAAGCATCTACGAGCAATCATGAGACGACATAAATACAATTAAAGTGGAACCCTTACAAAAACTGTTTCCATACACAAAAACAAATGACAGTAATGAAACATACTAACCTACAGAACAGCGATCTCAAATTTAAAGTAGCCAATAAATGGCGGTTCAAATTCATCCGTGCGCTGTTAACGATTATAAATTTTTTGTTCATTCATACGAGTATATTACTTCCGCCAAACGATACCTCAAGCCGCGTGACGACATTCGGCCGTCACCTTTATAGAGTTTTATATTTCGCGGAAATTTACATTTACACAGTTTTGCCAGACAATAATACTCTTTTATTGTAATTTTAAACTTCGCACGTCGCGTCGTGCGGAAATGTTGGTATTATTGCCAACGATTTTAAAAATTCCTTGCACACGTATCAAATTTCCGCATTTCGTAGAATAACTGGAGTAATATGAGACTTGTTTGTTTGCGTTGCACTTTCTTTTCATATTGGGAAATAATTACATCTAACATATAGCGCGGAATTTATTGTCAATTTATTGTTTTCGACTTCAATTTCAAGTAATTTTAGTGTACAGTTATCTCTCATCGAACACGAAGTTTACACATAATTGCTTACACCGTCACGTAAGGCACTCGTTACCATTACTGTGTGTTACATACATAAGTTCTGCACGTTAACCAACGCTCCATTTTATAATTATATTTGTATACGTATTATTTTGTCATAAGGGATACTGTAATGTCAAATTCATTCGTTTGAAGTCAGTCAAATTTATGCACAATCTTTAGGGTTATTTTGAGGACAAGGTATTGCCATTTTAAAATCGATTATCGTAATTTCGGTGTTTATCTGTAAAACAATAAGCAGCCTTGAGTATGGCGACGAGTCGACTGGCCGGTTCGACGTTACGCATGCGTTCATTCATACGGCGCGTGCGTTTCGCGCGACATCACTACTGGGTGACGTGCACGGCGACGCTAATTACCTGTTCTCACCCACTGTTAACTGCGTGACTCGTTCCCTTTTGTCTTCCTTCTACACACCTTCCACGTCTCACTGATTTATGTCACTTATATATCCTTCATATATCCGTCATTATTTGTTCTCACCTTTGATTAACTATCGTTAGTTACATGATTACATCAGAAAGGCATCGTGCTAACATTGTCGCCAGAAACTTGTATCCGTAATTACTTCATGAATGAATGTGTGACAGCTAATGATCAACGAAGATATGGAATGCTTGCTTGCCAATAATTTATATGACTGACACCCTCGTTGCCTTGCCACTAACTAAACAACACTGCTTGTGTATATCTTCACGCCGCTGAGAATGCTCTGCTTCGTTCGGCTGTTCGTAGACTAATAAACGAAATTTCCAGATACTGGTGTAACATTATTATCAGACGAATTAATATTTGCTGTTATTTGGCGGGATACTGTTGATACTCCATTTTGTGCTGAAATAACTCTACATTTAGATTGCTGAACAAAAAATACTATAGATTAGTTTCAGAGATAGCGATTATCGATCCTATTCCAAATTTAGCGTCGGCTTAACTGTTCCAAACTACATGTTTCTCATAGTTAGTAATCATTTTTAGTGTACATGTTCATTAGTAAACAGATGTATAATTTTGGAGCAGTTAGGTAGTATGACGGTCCTTAGTCGGTAGGGCTGTGGTGACGTGGTACTGTGTCGGCAGCATCAGCGGGCTGGCGCTGGCGCTGGGCGGCAGCGGCACGGGCAGCCCCGCGGGGGCGGGGTCGGGGTCGGGCGCGGCCGCGGCGGACTCCCGCGACCACACCACCGCCTCGTCTCGCGCTCCCTCGCCGCCGCCCGCCGACAGGCACCAACACTCCAGGTACATGCGCTCCACGCGAGGAACGTTCATGCACTATGACTTACGATACCAATACTGGCTTTCAACATAATATCGACGACGTCACATATATTTTATAGGTACATATTTTATACTTGCCTTCTGTATTTATGAACTAATACTATTGTGTTGAAGCCAGTGTTCCGTAAGTCTATTATAATACCGGTGTTGGTTGTTTATTTTTTTATTTTTGTGGGTCATGGTAATTATTTTTGTTTGTATTATATTATTAGAACGCCATATAACGTTCCTAGTTTGTGTGCATGCTTGCCTGCTCGAGTGTTTTTTTGTCTCATTGTGTTTTTGTAATAGAACTTTTTGTCTGTATGATTTTTTTTTACATGCGTGAAACTTGTTTATTACTCTGTTCTTTGTACGATTGGTAAACATATACTTTTTATCAGATTATAATCGTATGCGATACGTCCACAGAACGTTATTAATCACTAACGCCCACTCTCCACTTGATATTAATACAGTTAATTATTCGTTTCAAATCCGCACCAGAGAAAAGGCTTTATAAATAATTCAATTGAAATAGGCCATAAAGTGATCGGTTCAAACGAAAACGTTGCATCGACATTTGTCTCCCATGGCGAGAAAACAACGTGATTGCTGCAATAAAAGACTGTAAAAATAATATCTGTATATACCTGGATCATTGAGAAAAGCTTATCATACAAGGAAAATAAAATATGCATTTAAATATACCTTATTATATCCATATTATACCCTTGCCAGTTCAGGGCATAGTATTTATGTTTAATATGTTTAAGGATAAGAAATAACAAGGTGCCTGTTTACAAAGTGAACAGAACTAAAAATGCTTTGACATTAAAACACAGTTTGGGGAATAGTGTTCATGTTTATTTTTGACCAAAATCAAAGCGTAACATGCTCAAAATAATGATAATCTTACAGCAACAAAACAATATGTAAATTCATCTCTGCAAAGCAGTTATTACATACGTTTTAACACACGTTGAACTGGAACATAAGGTTGAAATCCCAAACGAACTTACTGCACAAGAACCGACGCGACGTACGAATCATTGTACCATAACATAAGCTCACGCCTGTATCACCGAAGGAGTAGGCAGAGGCGCACTAGAGAACTAGAGCACCGACTTTTCGCAGAGCTTAGTTCCGTCCTAGATGTGATGGAGGCGAGCCTATCGTCATATCGGGCACAAATTCCAGACTCCGGGCTAATATGGAAAAATCCAATATCAATTTGCCCGACCCGGGATCGAACCCGAGAGCTCAGGACGGTAGCCGTACCGAAATACAACCACGCCATCGAGGCAGTCACGAATCATTGTGCCGCGCTGTAACACCGACGCGACGCGACAGTTTTACTCGCTGTGGGTTGTGGCCTGTGACTCGTCTCCGCAATAGACGAGCCAAACAGTCTACACAGTCAGTCTAGTACTACACGTTGTATGACTCGTTAGCCACGATCCTGTCCCGGCGACATTTGAAATCGTGATTTTCTAATATTTGGTTACGGAGGCCGCCTGATGGTCATCAATGTCGTCCATGGACATCGGCAATACCAAGGGCACAGCCGCTGCCTAAGGTAAAGAGGAATAGAAATTGAGTAGGGAGAGTTGTATATCGGCGCCTCCGAAATCTCACTCACCATACGAAACGCGACAGCAAGCTACTAGTTCATGTCGGTGTCACACACTGCAAAAAAAGGACTGCCTTCGCTCGTGCGTGACTCCCTTATTTTTTGTAGTTTCAAGTGAAAGAGAAGACTCGGCCGCGCCGGTTCCGAACCTCCTCGTATCGCCGGCGCAGGCCTTATTACTGTGTTTTTACTCACGGGTCGATCGACGCCTCAACACATAATTTAGGAACACAACTCTGGGCTTACGTCATCCTCCCAGAATAGAGCGTGGCTGCTTTCAATGTGGTTATTGTAGATTTTTTACTGGCAGGTTATTGACTTCAGAATTTAGATGTCATGGCAAGGGTACGATCCGTGTAGGGTTGTCCAATTTGATGTTCATTGTTATTTAATATTTAGCTAAGGCAACTTTTGCTTGTTATCGCATTTCGTACGGTACATAAAATGTCCGGATAATCTCTCTCTCAAATACTTTTTTTATATAGCAGAGATTGGCAAACGAGCAGATGGGTCACCTGATGGTACGTGATCTCCATCGCCCATAAACACCCAAGACACAAAAATAATCATGGGTGCGTTGCCAACCTAAAAGGAGGTAATGGAAGGGGAGGGAAAAGGGATTGGGAAAGGGAGGGGGGAAATAGGCAATGTAAATACACACACACACACACACACACCACACGCGTGTTAACTAGATGTGGAGAACAGTTAACATCAGGTAACCCATATTTGATAGTTTGCCGCTTTTATTGTAGGTAAGAAATGTAGTCATTGCTTTACAGCAGCTCCTTATATTCTTTCATAGGTATGTTGTGGTAAAGTTGATGACCAATTAAGACCATTTGGAATATTATTCGAATGTTTGATGTCATATACGCTACTAACGTAATTATTTAGTCATTGGTGTTTCAGTCGGTCCATGACATTTCCTTAATGATGATGTCATTAAGAATTTATCGAATCTGAGGTAAATGTGTAACGTATTTTATTAATAGAACTTTGCATAAACAATGTATAAATTTAATATTACGTCTTCTAATAAAATAATAACTAAAAGTGCGTTGATCAGGGAATACATCTGCTAAACTAAAATAAGTTTATCTGGGCTTCTTAGGGCTTAGAGAGAAGAAAATTCGGTTTATTGCAATAATAGTCTGGACCTATACGCATTTTAAATTATTTTATTGTCAACTCAAAGAAAATGCATGTAAAATACTTTGCTGTGTACAAGGATGTCAAGTTCGTGTCCAGAGCTGTTGATAAAAGCAATAAATATGTCTAAGATTTCCGGGTTTACTCATATCCCTCCACGTCATTAGATGTGTTTATTTCTTTGTCTCGATGGAATTTTGACTCTTTATGCAATATTGTAATGATAATAATACAATTCTTAATCTTTGTGAACTATCATAAGAATTTTTATAAAATATTTAATGAATCTAATACATATTTCCAAATCATCATCATCAGCCATAGGACGTCCACTGCTGAACATAGGTTTCTCCCAAAGATTTCTAAATCGACTTGTTGGAAACGGCCTGCATCCAAATAAATAATCATAATAATTATTTCGAAATAATAGATTTCAATTGATTCATATTAGGTATAAGTGCGGAGTAGCAAGTGGCAACCCAAGGCACAAAGGAAAAAATGGCGGCATTTACACCAACGCGAACATATAAATTATGATCAAAGCAATTTAGATTAATGTTTTCAGGTGAAAGATCGTAAAAATATTATAAAACAAGCGTTTACGACTATAATATGATACTTACCTGTTTATTTTCATGTGGATAAAAGATATAAAAGTTTTAGTATTACGGGAACTAAGGAGAGAGGTTATCAAAATTAATCAGTATTTGGGAAACCTTTATGTAGAAGTCGTGCCAATAAAAGCCACTGCGCTGCGTGTTTCTGTCTGTTCGCGATAATCTAAAAAACTACTGAACGGATTATCATGCGGGTTTTACCAATAGATAAAGTGATTCATGAGAAAGGTTTTACTGTATAATTTTGTACTTTAACGGGGCGAAGCAGTGAGCAAAAGCTAGTATTATAACAAAAAGCATAATAATTATGATTCATCGAACAGCACCCTTACGACCTGAATGTCTTCTTCGTCCTCGTTCAACACGCAACATATTTACATTTGTAATGGTCGTGTCGTGCTAATAAATTTATTTATAATTAATTATCTGCAACATTTTTAAAAAGTGGCTGAAATATTTTGATAACAAATATTCGTATAATATGCACGACATTACAAAATTAGGTATTATACGTGCCTTTTTAATGTAGTCCATGCTGGCAAGAGAACGTTTCTTTCTACAGTACACCTGATAGTAGGTAATTTCAATGTCGATACATTGTGACAAACATTGTCGACATACAAAAAGCGTTACTTCTGTCGTGAGAGACAGTCGCTCGAATTTTGTCGGCCTGCCTATAGACTGATGTTGAACATAATCTTATGAAAATTGATTATAAATTGATTTCGTAAAATAGCGAAACTGTGCGAAAATATGACAACACTTTATTACATTACGCTATTAATAAATCGGGAGTGGTCAGCATTCAAGTCTCACTTTCTAATACAAGAGGTTAATTGAATTTGCTTGTACGGGCGGGTTTGTCAACATAGATAATTTCCGCAGCTCGCGTACTATCCATACAAATAAAACTGCAGTACAATAACCATCCGAGTTTGATATCATTTTTTCTCTTTGGGAGATAATTTCATTCATAACTTTGTTCACAATATGTAAATGAGACAAGTTTTACTGTTAAAATCTCAATAATCTTGTCATTTGTTTTTTCGATTTATTTATAAACTGTTTTCGGATTGAAATACTAAAAATAGAGTCTTATAAGTAAATCCAAAAGCAAATATTCACATATTATTATATTGTTCGTAACCGTTCAAAAGTAATGTAATTCAATTTCAGAGGTTAAAAGATTATTCTCTCAAGATACACCAAATTCAAAGATTACATGCTTCTGACAGGAATTGTAATTCGTTTGCTTACTCAAGCCCCATAGACGATAACTTATGAAAGCAGATGATCCAGAACATTGAGAAGTATTTACAATTAAGTAAAATAAATAATTTTTGATTCTAAATTGTAACTGTGTAAATAGCGTCTCGTTGAAACCGCCTAATGGCATGATAATAACACTTGTTACGATGTATTTTTTATATTAAATAACAGGACCGTACTTTGGATAGCGATTTTGCAAGTAATTCAACATAATTATTCAGTAATTTGCATTAATGCGGTGGATTCAGCTTAACTCTTGTTTTTGTGGTGTCACAAAAACTATGCTTAAATATGTTTTCCTTGCAATAATGAATTTTATAAAAATATGTTTTCGTAAAGCGATGTCAGAAATAAACCTCTATCTGTGTTAGAGATGAAACGGATATCCGGTAACTATCCGTTATCCGGCCTATCCGGCACTGTTTTCACTATCCGGCCGAATACCGGATAGTAATTCAGTATTCGGCCGGATACCGGATAGTAAAATTAAAAAAATCTCATTATTTTACACAAGGCAAATACCACAAGGTTATGGACACCGTTTATTTTTATAATCGCATGTCAAAAATGTCTGTTTTTTTAATTAGTTTAGTAATCAAAATTAACAAGTGGCAAATTGTAGTGAAAGAATAAAAAAATTTCAGCATTTGTTGGTAAGAGGCGCTTGGCTGGCTTCGTACACCAGACCAGCTTCTGAAAACGCTTTCGCTGTAAAAGCTACTGTCAGGTGCTGAAAGATAAATTGTAGCAAACTTTGACGTCTGCGGGTACTGATTCAAATTAAATGACCACCAAATTTATGGATCTTCATTGCGATCGATTCAATATGTCTTCAAGAAAAGTCAATCTCGTTAGCAATTGGACTTTGTTTTTCTTGGTCAAGACAATCACTAGTATTACTCTTTGCAGTAAACAGTAAGTAGCAAAGGACAATAGTAGTTATTTGGGACTGTGTCAATGACACTTCATTGACACATTCCCAAAAAATGACATGAGCTACACGTGTAAAGTTGGATCCAGTTTCATCTTCTTTTATTCGTTTAGCAAGCGTTGAAGACGGCGATGATATGTTACTGTCAGAAAAATATCTTTCATGATTTTCTGTCGGGCCTTTTCAGTTTCAAGAACTCCTAAATAGTCTGACTTGAACCTTAGGTCTAAAAAGGTAGCGATTAAGTAATTTGGATTCTCTCCTAAAGATTTAAAAAGACTTTCCAATTCAGCTTTTAACAAAGCTCTCGTACGAGCTAAGTCCGGTGTTCTTTGTGGAGTCTCGTTTTTGTCTAAATACTTTTTAATGCAGAAACATGCGGAATCACCTCGGGTACACAGGTTCAGTTCAGGCCGAATATCCGGTAGCCGGATATCCGGCGCTCCGGCCTTGTAACTTGCCGAATATTCGGTATCCGGTATCCGGTCAAATCACTATCCGTTTCATCTCTAATCTGTGTAGCTGTGCTTATAATATTTACCCGACTACCTCGGAAGTAGGGTAATGTTTTTTTCATAAAAGTTGCCGTATTGCTCCCTAACAGGAATCCTGATATACGTACACTTATCAGCTTAAGGATCACCAACAAAACGTATGTTTGTTTGTCTGTATTATCCAAACTGAGGCATTTTTGTATTTGGTTGACCTCCCTCCGATTTTAAAATCGTGCACGCATGAATGACATCATCTGCGACAATTCTAACCCGTCCTTCAGATAGTGGTTAGAGCATGATCGACCACTAGCATTGTTTACTTTCCACTACAAACCGCAATAACCGTTCCACTCGTCACACAATGTTTACGGTAAAATTTCCACTTGTATATAATAATGCAAGCGTAATCGTCGGTCGGTGTTGTAGCCTCGCCGCCGTTTCTGCGACACTCGTTCAGCAAAGTGAGCAATTACACCGGCGTTAATACGAGAGCTGAGTACTCTTCAAACTGCGCGAAGTGCACACATCTGCACATTCATATTTAAATGGATTCACGTGCCGTGCTTTGCAGACGAAGTGCCAAACCTCTATTATATATTTTTTTGTTTTTATTACTGCAGGTATATGATACGGAATGACACTGTTCTTTTTTATATGCAAGCCGCTTCTATCAGGTCGATCTAGAAATCTTTGGGGGAGGCTTATGTCCAGCAGTGAACGTCCTGTGGCTGATAATGATAATGAGTATTAGTTATCTATGGTTTCTGTAGAACATAAACAAATAACGCCCAACAGTCACACACATAGTTGTCACCCCACACTAAGATCGAGTCTTGTGTCGTGGGTATCAGAAACTACGACAGACTTTCGGCCTCACAACACCCAGACCCGAAACAAATATCTGTGGGCCACACAAACATTTGTCTCCGTGCGGGAATCGCTACTCGCCCGCTGCGCCACGGAGGCTGTCATCAATCTTAGATAGCAATAATTCTCGCGATTTTCATCTAATATTTCTAATCCAAACTTTAACCTAAAATATGTGGTTGTAATTACACTTCCTAACTGATACATTTTAAAATAATCAGACCATATCATTACAACAGTGTTTATTACAAAAAATATTGTCGTTTTAAAAAGGACAAATAAAACTAAGCTACCGAATATTGCAAATGTTAAAGAAAATACCGAAGTAATTTAATGCGAACATGAACCAAACTAATTAAATTGGAAGTGCAATAAAGAACAAATTTTATTAGTTGACAACATTATGAGTGTAATAGAAACAAAAGTTACGCAAATGTTTTTTATCTTTTTGAATATACAGTATCGAATAAATAATAAATAACACCTAACAGTCATCCTGACCCCACACTAAGATCGAGTCTTGTGTCGTGGGTATCAGGAACTACGAGAGACTTTCGGTTTCACAACACCCAGACCCGACACAAATATCTGTAGGCCATACAAACATTTGTCCGAGTGTGGGAATCGAACCCGCGGCCTCTCAGTTCACAGCCGGCTACTCGCACGCTGCGCCACGGAGGCTATCTCTAAATCTTCTAATTCGAAATGATACATGCTGTACGCTATTTACGACCCACTTCCAAAAAGGAGAAGGTGGTCAATTCATCTGTATTTTTTTTATGTTACGAGATATCTCCGCCAAATATGGACGGATTTTCAAAATGCTTTATGTGTTCGATAGAGCTTATTTCAAGAGTGGTCCCATATTTTGTCAAGTTCGCATTTGAAGTCGGTCCATTAAAACTGGTGATTATTGACTGTATCATGCTACGTATCAAATTGTCTGTCGTCTGTTGGAGCACGTTTTTTAAAGATAACATATACGGACAAAGGCAGTACATAAGTACTTAAATAATTTAGTGTTAAAGAACTTGTACACGCAACAGAGTGATTTCTGCATTATTACCGTGGAAAATATACTTTACTAAGGAAAGTATAATGAACAACTAAGGGGTTACTACCAATCTCAAAATTGTTCTACCCCATGTTTAGATGTAATGGGTAGTTCTCAATAAAATATTTCTTTACTTAAATATATCAGCTATACTAACTTTGCTGATAAAATTGAATCAATACTTTACATTTTATTTCATTTGTAACATGGTTGTTGACTTTTGCTGCCCTACACTACGAAAGTGCGTATGTATTAGTAACACCATGTTAATGTTCGCTATACTACAAACTCTTTGTCCATTTGTAAAAAAAAATTAACAAAAGCTCACGTCTGTATACCCGAAAGGGTAGGCAGAGGCGCACTAGCCAACTAGTACGCCCACATTTCGCCGAGCTTAGTTCTGTCTCTGATGTGATAGGGGGCGAGCCTACCGCCTTATCGAGCACAAATTCTAGACTCCGGGCTGATATGGAAAAATCCAATATCAAAGTCAAAAGTAAAAAAAACAGAAATTGGTCTCCCATTCCGCAACCTTGTGATATTTATAAACTAATACCAATTGATTCCCAACGTGGGTGGACACAGCAACCTTTACTAATTTAACCTTACACAAGTTTACGTCATCTACTAGATAATCTATGATACAAGCGAACCCTACGCAAAAACTACGGCCTCCAGACCATAAGCTTTTTTAAGTTTAGGGAAGTATTGTTATATGGATTTGGTTTAGTGTTACGATCGACTGCCTGAATAACGTTAACCTCTCTGGTGACTAGTCGTACCATTGCCGGGCAAACCATTTAAAAAACCACATTGGCCGACTAAGAATTCGAACCCAGGAACGGTCCATAGACTACACGCTGTCACTAGACCAAGGAGCCGAGAAAAGCCATTGTATTCCTGTAAATAACATACGGCAAATACCACTTTTACCTAGGTATATTGTTTCACCGTTGAATTCACAGTGGCTAAGTTGTCTAATGTATAGCTCGTTGACGCGACGCGGCGACGCCCCTCAGCTATTTACACGCTCCACTTACCACCCCGCCAGGGTCGGATATTGAATAGCTCGCAACGGGGTGGATGCTGTCCGCCTGTGTCGCTCCACGACGAATTAAACTCTCCTGTATGCACGCGGACTTATACCTACAAGGGAGCGTAGAAAAAAGTGATGTGGAAAAACGGGAAACAAAATTGTTACGATTGTAGAATGTACACTTAGGGGGACTTGCAGCACTGAGATAATTCTCGATTTATCCAAAATCTTTTAAAGATAGGAGTGAGCTGTAGAATAAATCAAGATAAAGTGTAACTCTAGATTAGTAATAGCGCTGCAAGTCAGCCTTAATCGTAGTATCGTAGGTACTGCATTATACTCATTTAATTTTTGTGCAGTACCATTCAAAATTGAGTTTAGATAATGTGTGAAGCTTTTTGATAAAAATAGACAAGAACCAGATGGCGAGCGTCCGCCTGGTAGGCGCTGGTACTAAGCGTTGACCTATGAACATAGTTGAACACCTGAAACGCTCCGGGCAGTTTAGTGTATTTTTGGCTTAATTATAATTCCATACGTATCTTGTATGGACAAGTTAAGTATTCAGATTTTATAACGATGTGTAATGTAGTCCGCGACTGATATTTTTTTTCTGTTTCCCAAATTAGACATTTTTCCCTTAGCCTTGCATCAATTTCGCATTTCGCCTCCTTGGTCTAGTGGCAGCATACGTATATAGGCTGTGGACCGGGAGGTCCTGGGTTATATTCCCAGGTCAGACATGCTTTGTCTTTTTCCCGGGACTGGATTCAGAGGAGGTTGACGGCAGGCAGCCCGTCGTAAAAACTAAGCCAAAACCTTTCTGCAACATACTTGAAAACCTGTGTTGCGCCGAACCGTGTTGGGATAAGTGCAGGTAGAAAGAAGATTTCATCAATCATATCTTCAACTTTATTTCGTCCTGGACAATTAACATTCATCATCAGTTGATGGTGGTGGGTAAGGTGGCACTTGCTCTTATATAGATTGTATAGAATATTTTATCTTAAAAAATACATTACATCTCGTTCTATCATCCTCTCATTTGAATAGAACACCTAATTGCGCCGCACCTTTTACAATTATTTACCGTGGCTATTGAGAGGTTCTACCACGTCTTACCCGTTATAATCTGCCCAGCAACTGCCAACCAGAGCTGGGTTCGATGCCCGGCGAAAGCAACGCCGTGACCTCATAGATTCGCTATTCGCAATTCATCATTTTGTACAATGTCGTACCGGTAACTATTGTAATTGTGCACGCTATTTTGATTCTCATTACTGTTGCGTAAAGAAGGTACTGGCTTGTACAATCTGCCATGTCAGCCGCGTGTTAGCTTGTCAATCGCTGCTCGTGAAGCAATACGTGGCTCAACAATAAGTCGAGCACGATTTCGAATCGTATCTATGTCATTTCTAGCCATCAAACTCCACTTATGCTAATATCTGATTAGTTTTCCATCGCAATAAATATTGAACATTACGAGTCCGATACAATCAATGCAAACTTTACTATAGCGATAGAGGAAATTGTGATCTCATTCCCTCTGCTCATTCACCATTATTATCTTACTTTCATACCGGTCTAATGCCGTCATCCTTGCCCTTAGCAACAACGCATTAACGTCACCGCATGCGACATTGAAACCTATCCTGAGTGGACGCAACCACAGCCGTGAGATGCGTCTGCGCACCGAACCGTGCAAGGACTCGCGATGACGTCATGCACATTCACCGTCACCATCCCGGTGCAAAATGCGCCTTTCTCCCAACGACAAGAGATTATTTTCCGGCGAACATTACGAAGCCACGTAGTTCGCCATTTGTGGTTGTGGTTGAGTTCACCGCGTGACAGCGCTAATGTTAATAATGCCGTCGAATCATGATGAACTGCTAATCGACCCATTTGGTTATTAAATGGAATCCAATTTGTATCACAAAAGCTCACCATATTACTATTTGCGGAACTGTTCTCGTTTGAAATTGTTGTAATTTAAATAAAATACAAACTTAACACGTAGTTGTGTATTCTCGTCTGGTGTGGCCGCAGCGATGATGTCAGCTTATTTGTTGGTTTCTGTACTCGACTGGCATTCATGTGGATTAAATGTTATACAACTAATCCGTACGGGGATTAACATAATACACGATACATTACTTTCTATGTTTAATACAAGTGTGCAAAAAAATTCAACAAATGTACTCTGCCTGAGTGCCTCGGTGGCGTGGTTGTATTTCGGTACGACTACTGTCCTGAGGTCTCGGGTTCGATCCCGGGGTCGGGAAAGTGATATTGGATTTTTCCATATCAGCCCGGAGTCTGGAATTCGTGCCCGATATGGCGATAGGCGAAATATGGGTGTTCTAGTTCGCTAGCTCGCCTCTGCCTACCCTTTCGGGGATACAGATGTGAGCTTATATTTATTTTACTCAGAACTTGGCTCAATTATTACTTTTGTATTATAATAATTATTATAATTGAACTATATAGGTGTATTTCCGGTTTCCGGTTTTCTTCAAGCTCAGAACCTTGATATGTTTGACTAAATGTCTCGGCACCCGTGCATCGATCAACATTCACTGGCTTTGACGAATGAAAACGAATACTTTCATTGATGATTAGAAATCGTAATATTATTTCACATTTCATTTAATTTCTCATAGCAAATAAAACATGTCCTTTCTTTTCGACCGACTTCCCAAAAAGGAGCTGGTCCTCAATTCGTCGGTATTTTTTTTTATGTATGTTACGCGATATCTCCTCTAAATGTGAACCGATTTTAAAGATTCTTTTTGTGTTCGATAGAGCTTATTTCAAGGGTGGTTCCATATAAATTTGGTCACGATCGGTAAATTGGAAGTTGGTCAGTTAAGTTTTTAAACTTAAGATTATTGAACAGAAGTATCCATATAAATAACTATTAGTTTGCCAACATACCGCAAAGTATTTATTTCCAACGTTAGACTGATCACTCGCCAATAAATCTATTCACCCAGCCGTATATAAAGTTTGACTCGTTTACTAATCAGAAAGTTAATTTTTGTCATTCATCAGCTGCGTCTATCAGTGGCTAATTGACCTTGCGTCAGTATTCGTAACAGTGACACCGATGTGCACGGCGAGCCTCGTCTTTGATCCGATTGTGCAAAAGTGCGCTCATAAAATGTCGCCACTTTTATTTTTACTATCAATCGACACAATTTTGTTTGCTTCATAATAAGATTACACATTAAAACTGGATCCAAATTCATAACTGGAAACGACAGACCCAAAGTTTAATTAAAATTTTAATTATTAACAATATTTTCAAGTGCGACCTGGTTGCGCAGGTGTGCTGCTGTCGATCAACTCATTTACTTTTTGCATATTAATTACAGCGGTTGCCGTCTCGAGGCCAAAGTTTTTACACTTTCGTATTGTCTAACATTGCGTTTTTTCTCCCCTCGATATAATGAATTAGAATACAGGCATCATTTTAAACCCGTTCACCACAAAATGGGGGCGTGACTTTGTCGCCGGTGCCAAAGATTTGCGACCCACTTGCCAAGTTTCTACGACGATGATCGTCTCACGCCGGAATGTGTGAGACGTTGTATGTGTACCATATCTAATATTATCTAATTCAAATACTTGTGCAATTGATAATTGTGAGTTTTCTTTTATGTTTAGAGCCGTGTCAATAGTCTGCATGTGGGCGGCCAGTGATGTGATCTAGTGGCGATTCGCGACTGGTTAGCCCACGCGCTCAATCAATCAGTGTTATAACTTTGCTATACACACATAACTAAAATTAATCACTTGTCTTCTAGAGTATAAACCGTAGATAATTGAAAATACTTGGTATTTGTACAATCCACCTGTCTTACAGTTGTCTGGATTCTGGATCGTTTGCTTTTTCATGTTATATAAATTTTTAATTCTCAGAAATGCCAGTTTTAATACCTTGATGTCAATTTTTCTTTGGTTAATATAATTATTTTTCGCACTAAAGCTAATTGCTTTTTAGACCTCTTATTTTAAGATTTTTATGAAGAGATAATTGCCTCGTAACATAAATAATTTGAAATTATTCTTGTACTTTATATTCATAGTCTAAATGGCCAATTTTACTATCTTAGCGCTATTTCATCCCGCGAAATTCGATCATGCGGGTCTTTGTATTGGTACTCTTCACTCTTAAGTGTAAAGTTATATAGTTTTATCCCCGTTAATAACCAGCTTTTAATGCTTCTTTTATTATAGTCTGAACAAACACGTCACCTCGTGAAGAGAGGTCGTCGCACCGCGTGCGTTTGACGCGTTTCATTTTTGACACTGGTAACTCGTTCTGTCGGAATATCGGAAGTTTGCGTCGGACTTTCTTACCTCATTAACATAGTGGTTTTTAAACGATTAACCATAATTTAATATGATGAAAATAACATACCAGTGCACTTGTACATACACAATTCCTTTTAAAGTTCAAATATTCGTCAATTTGATACTTATTCGTTAATTAAAAATGACTCATCTTTATAATGTTTGTTACTCAATCCCCAAAATAAACGGTTACTAATAAAACAATAAAAAGTGTAATTTAAAACGAGAACAAGAATATATCAATCGAGGATACAACCAGCGACCTCAATACAAAGTCCGTCGCTCGTTAATTTGCAGACCGCGTGTCTACAGTACCGATTAAACTAATTTTATTACTCGATGAGAAATCTTTCTAGATTACGATATATGAAACTCGGAATATTTAAGCTTTCAAGGAGTGGTTTTATTGACTAGCATAGCCACCTCGATTGGCAAAAAAATTGTTTTCGTCGTTTATATGCAACGACTCTCATCAGATACTGTTGCAATAACTGTACTAAATGTATGTATCGTAGAATTTTTAATAAGGCTTTCACAATAATAGCATTATTTACTCAAAATCGTAAAATTGACTGTTCCAATTAGTACGATTATCCTTTTTGGTTGCCAAATTAGACCAGCGTTACTGACTAGGTTTTTCGAGGCTATTGCTTATGGATCAATATATCGTACCGTACGATTTGTACAAGGCATTATCGATCCTGTAGTAGCTTGCTTACTTTGTTCGATTTTTGGATCGGGCAATCAAACTCTGTTCAAGTTTTCCGTGACAAATTCCTCACAGTTATCCGGTATTCAACATTGTGATCTATGTGGCAGTAGATTCAACCGCGATCTCATTGTTAGACAAAATCCTGCTGGATGAGTGCCTTATTGTACCCCTACTTGTCTCTATGGAGTATATAGAGGTAGTTTTTATCATATGGGAAAGGCTTTCTTTCTTCCTACCTGCCCTTATCCCACCTTAAGATGGGGTCGGCGCAACATACTTTTTCAAGCATGTTGCAGAAAGAATTTGGCTATGTTAAGCCTGACGTCAACCCCCTCTGAGGGATCCAGTCCCGGCAAATTACATTAGAAAATTTGCTTTGTCCGACCTGGGAATCGAACCCAGGACCTCCCAGTCCACAGCCCATACATGCTGCCACTAGAGCAAGGAGGCGATCATATGGAAAAGTACGGGTGTATAATTAAGATAGGTTCGCGCACATGTATTGAGATTGACGTTCGGGACGATCGTTCAACGGTTTCAATTAAACGTGTGTTAACATTGACCCGAGACGCAAATAGACGCTGCACAGTGTACGTACATGCGTTTGTACGCAACGTCGCCTACTACACAACACACGGCGGTACTGCAGGTAATTACATATGAGACTAACGGGTAGATAAATCTTAAGTAATCTATCTCAATGAAATGTCCTCCGTAAATCAAATAATCACAAGTTTAAAAACTTAACATACCAACTTCAAATACCATCGTGACCAAATTTATATGAGATCACCCTTGAAATATGCTCCATCGAATACAAAAAGTATTTTGAAAATCGCTCCACATATGGCGGAGATATCGCGTAACATACATAAAAAATACAGACGAATTGAGGACCTTCTCTTTTTCGGAAGTAGGTCGATAAAATTGCCTCCGTTGTTCCGTCTTGTTGAACTAAATTTGACCCCCGTTCTGTACCCTGGAATCTTTGGAATGGAATTGTGGTGACGTCCGATGTATAACACGTTGACTGGTGTATTAAAACCATATGACGAATATTACTTACGCTATTATATTGGAAGATGTAATCCAAGTGGTGGCGAAATGTACAAATATAAAAACACATGGAGATTTTTCTACGCCGTATACTTCCGATGTGAAATAATTTTGAAAAATATAATATAAAATAATTCGTAATGCATAAGTATTTTTTTTCACGAAAGAGAATATTTTTATATTTTAAATTGATATAGTGCTAGTTTTTATTTCCAATTGAAATCACTTTTGAGTCTAAAATTAATCTTCATCATCATCATCATCATCAGCCATAGGACGTCCACTGCTGAACATAGGCCTCCCCCAAAGATTTCCAGTTCGACCTGTTGGAAGCGGCCTGCATCCAGCGACTTCCTGCGACCTTAAAATTAATATGACAATTTAATTTATTTTGCATGATGTCCTAATAAAACTTCTCATCTCAGTCATTGAACGAATGCTGCAATATAAACTACTTATTCTTGTTTTCTACGACTACCGAGCAGAAATAGTGGCACCAGCCAGGATCTATTTTTTCTCCTCGTCCACTTCTACTTCGGTGGGATTTAAGCATCCTTTTCCGTGTGATCATTGACTTATTTCATCCGATGTTATGCCTATATGATAAATGGTATTCAACAATACAACAATCAATATTTGTTTATCTAAACAGAACTACACATCGCAATACAGTTTCTCTTGTGAATTCGGCATGGGAAGTATTAGCGCCAACCATTTGTATGTTTGCATATAAATAGAAGCGAAGTCCACAAGATAGAATATTTTTATTACGCTGTTTTGATCGTACAAACCCATTTGTAATGTTCACAATTAGATGTTACGATAAATTTGTCGACTATCGCCCCCCTGAAATATGTGCCTTGATTCCTCTGAAATATTACGAAAGAGTTTAACAGATGGTGCCTTTATTGCGTCATTACTTGATAAAAAGTCGCGCGAACATCGAAAACCATTATCGTTAGCACATTATGTGGGGAGTTATTGTATGTATATAGAGAAAACAATAAGTGATTCGACATATACTTACCATACATTTTGATACGCAAGTTATTTTCGAACTTATATTTCAAAATTTGTCACTTGCAATTTGTCCTATTAATTTATTAAAGTTCGGCTGCCAAGTTTCTGTATTTTGATTTTGTTTCTACATTTGCCATTAGGATTTATGGCGTGACACTTGCGTGTTAGAATTTATCTAAAATTTTATGATGATACAATTTTGTTTTGAAACTAATCTAAAGAGTTGACAGTGCGATATGGAATATTCCCTAGAAATGCAATATAAACATACCAAATAACTACTACTAGAATTGCTATGAGAAATAAGAAGATAATAATAATGGTGTTCAGAGACTAACCGATAGTAAGGTTGACGTTAACTGATATTTGCTAAACAACTTCATCCCACTTCTAGATCATTCTGTATATCGCGTTGTCTGTGCGATCGACATCCGAACTAATAATTGATTTGTTGTATCTTTCTTCAATAGCGGCTTTAATGGGATGCCGTCATTCAGTACACATGGCGTCCATTGAATAGCGCCGTGCGTTCGCTGTGGGCTCGACCATCGCATAAGAAATGTCTGTTACCGTTACCATCTGTCAGTGGGTTTTATATCTGATGGACGGTGCTGTCCGCCGTAACGGTAACCGTCGTACAATGGTGTTCGCTCGCCCAGAGCAGTTACAGTTAGATAGGCCGTATCGAACATGAGGCAGGGGGTGGCTATGGCTCTGGTAATATACTCCCACTGCTGCTCCACAATTTTATGGTGTTCATAAACCTGTGCCCATGTAGGTTAGTACTGTTGATTGGCTATGGCCCATGATTCTTATTACATAATATTGTGTGCATTTTTGTTGTATCCTAATACATATGTTAATACTGATATATATAATTGATACGAAATTACACACTAATTACTATATAAACTGAAGCTGTAGACAGGAGATGGGCAAACATTGCCTTGACCAAGGATGATGAACCAGTGGCACGCGTGCCATTGAATGGCATGCGACACAATATTTGAGGCATGGCACCGATCACAAAATTCATTCAATTCAAGTCACATTGAAATGTTGCAAAAAAAAATTATTTTTTTAGTAAATAAAGAATTGAGTTGATAGTATTTATCATTATTATTTTACCAATACCTCTGCCTCGGTGGCGTAGTTGTATTTCAGTATGACTACCGTCCTGAGGTCTCGGGTTCGATCCCCGGGTCGGGCAAAGTGATATTGGATTTTTCCATATCAGGCCGGAGTCTGGAATTTGTGCCCGATATGGCGATAGACTCGCCCCCTATCACATCTGGGACGGAACTAAGCTCGGCGAAATGTGGGTGTTCTAGTTCGCTAGTGCACCTTTGCCTACCCCTTCGGGGATACAGGCGTGAGCTTATGTTTAGTTATATTATTTTACCAATAATCACAAAGTCAAAATTATTAGATGGCACGTCTAACACCTCATTAAATATTTCTTTAGAAAAATGACACGTTGTTACATAAAGGTTCGCCTACTGGACTAGACAGTATGCAATGTCGTTTCTCTCAAAGTAGATTTCGTTATTATACAGAGAAACGTAAAACTTGAGTAGTTTTTACCTAATCAGACAATATACCTTATAAATGCCTTAAGAGAACTCCTAAATAGTTAGGCGGAGGCGGCACATATATGTCACATAAGCGTATGGGCCACCGGAGGCCGAGCCACCCGTGACTATCTATAAACATAAACAGATGCATTGATATTTTAGAGGTATATACACTACTCATATTTAATTACAGTAGGTATTAAACTAAGTACTGAACCCACTGAAGATTGAAAAGATAATTTTGTATCAGTGCTACCGTGCAGCGGTGGTTTAATTGCGAATTGACGGAAATGTAAAACGTGAACGTTTAATGATTAACAGCAGTTATCAACCGAACGTTTGTAATCAGGAAACCGCTATTTATTTTATTTACTGTACACCATTTCGTAACTGCTCGTATAATTATGGTTATTATAATCAAACGTGATATATGGATATAACTTTATTTCAATTAAAACTGGATTGCATAGATATCATTTGGTACAAGTATTTATTCTATTATTGTCTGTTTTAAACCTTAGTACGCTATGAAAAGAATTACTTTACGTCCTATTCACACACCATGATAATCAATAGTTGTGTAATCCACAAAATATATTATTTTCTTTTAGGTTAAGATACTATGAAACGATTCCAAATCATATATTACTGATACCCGCTTACTTCAAAGTTCATGATTGTTTGTGAGCTGTCATCATCGATATATTATTTACCTAGATGCACAGTTGACGCTCGGAAAATGGGACAGCAAAGGAGTGTTCAACCACTCCTTTTGCCTACAGTCGGACGCCGATAGAATTCTAAATTTCAAAATTCAAATTTAAAAACGCTTGCTCATTTCATTTAAAAAGCTACTTTATAACACGTGCATAGGATTATATTTGTGTTGATTTAATTAGAACTTGTGATGTTTTTCTTTGTTTTATTTCTGAGACCCCGTTTTAGGATGACATTTGCAAGGAACTGTGCATCTAGGGTATATTATATTGATGGTTGTCATTCTTATTATCAGACAAAGCCACCTTTCTTGCTACAGCCCACAGGAGAAAATCCACTTTTTACGGATCCGTCACAATTTCCAGGCCGGACGAACGTGACATAGTTGAACTTGCTCGTTCGTCTCTCGCCCCCTCGCCCTCAATACCTCAATACAATCATTGATGTGAACTACCACATCAATGATTGTATTGTGATATGTCGAAAGAACAATGTTCTCTTCCATACAAACGTTTACCTGTCATACTTATCTTTTTTTAAGTTGGTGCATAAAAACGTGTACTGTATAATTTTTTTATATAGAAGATACTGGCAAACGAGCAGATGTGTCACCGGCTGGTAAGTGATCTCCACCGCCCATAGACACCCAAGACATAAAAAGAATCATGGGTGCGTTGCCAAACTAAAAGGTGGGAATGGAACGGGAGGGAAAAGGGCCACCGGATATCTCACTCCCTGAACGAAACGCGACAGCAAGCTGCCACTTTACGTCGGTTTTCTGAGAGACTGGTATCAAACTGGTCGAGGCGGCCCATTCGTGCTGTAGACGTTACCGTCTACAGCGTGGCTCTACCACTCAAAGATTAATGTTAATAAAAGCCACTGTGCAAATATTTTTCAATTTGGCTATGAGGAATAACGTTATATTGCTAACGTTAGTGCGGATTCGGGAGTAGTCAGGATTACTTATGTGTGTATATAGTTACTTATATTTACTGCTATTCTGAGACCCGTGAGAGCTGCCCGAGCTATCCAATATGACCATCTCCTTACCTCTGTGCTCGCTTGTTTGTGTACTTGTATCCGGGTGGATAGCATCACCGCTGCGTACGGTGAAAATCCTCACGACGCGTTTTTACCTACTACCTACCTATGAGTTTATTAAGCGAAAAGCTTTGCTCTATGGATTGTGATTTAGTTTTACACAGTTTTTTTAAACATAAATATTCTAAGTATTTTTTTACGTAAATACAATCAATATATGCCTGGATGCGCAGACAGGCCTGCTAGTGCGTCCATGACATTCACTGAAATTGATTAACTTATGTTATTTTAAGGTATATAAAAATGACGCAGTTATAATCATTTGCAATTGTTATTAACCCGTCAGAGGCGGCACATATATATGTTCCATAAGCGTATGGGCCACCGGAGGCCGAGCCGCCCGTGACTATCTACATAGGAAATACCAAGCACAGAAATATTGTTTCAAATTAATGTGTAATTTTCAATAAACAGCTTAATAATATGCAGTCAAGAAAGTTATTTTCTTTATTATGAACTTGAGTTTTAAGTAGAACATAAAATAAATATAAAACCACATTGCTATTTACTTTCATTCTATACTCCTCTTTGAATAAATCGTCTAAAAATCATCGCATCTTTTAGTCACAAATCTTTTCGAAGTCACCCCTATATCTTCCTGTACCCTCATTTTCAATATCGCTTGAACTCACGGTATAATCCGTTCTTGCCCCATACACGAGATTGTGAACATTATTACGAACGGCATAAGATCTGAAATTGATTTTTGAGAATAAAGTCTGCTATATTTTTCCAAAATATCGAAAATGGCGCGTGATTACGAGTACGTCTCGCTCCAGATACGGTGAAAAGGCGTCGTGTTCGCAGTGATCGAACACTGCTATTTATTTAATAGTTACAGTTGAAAAATACACGTGTAGCTGAACAAGTTACATAAGCACAGTTTATTTGGTGACCGTCTCGAATCTGTGTATGATGTTTGAACGAATTATAGGATAGGCATTTGTATGGTCTAAGCAGTGATAGCTAGCTCATTCGGGAGTGGTACGAAACGCCGAGACGAAAGTAGTAGGATTGAAAACAACCACAAGAACATGCACTTCTGAATGAGGTAAAGCCATGCTGTAGACAGTAACGTTTACAGCACGAATAGGCCGGCTGGACCGGTTTGATACCACTGTCTCACAGAAAACCGACGTAAAGTGGCAGCTCGCTGTCGCGTTTCGTTCGTTGAGTGAGATTTCCGGTGGCCCATTTCCCCCCACCCTTTCCCAATCCCTTTTCCCTCCTCTTTCATTCCCTCCTTTAAGGTTGGCAACGCACCCATGATTCTTTTTGTGTCTTGGTTGTCTATGGGCGGTGGAGATCACTTACCATCAGGTGACCCATCTGCTCGTTTGCCAGTCTCTACTATTAAAAAATGTTCCTTATAAAATATTTGGCTACTTTTACGGAGTCACCTGACCGGCATATTGTGATGGAAGCATTAATTTCTCAATTTGCTCTTATTCCATAATCAAATTATTTAAGCACATAAGAAACGGGTTTATGTTGATTTAATGTTAATAAGAACATCGTTTTTATATAACGTGTATTCTTATTGAATGTACTCGTATGGCCACATACACCATAGTTTATAAGCTAATTACGGAAACCGTGCAAAAAATTAATTCAATGACACACTCTTTACGAATACTAACTTCCTACATCGTATAAACACAATGATAATGCTAGTATTTACAACACACATGAACGTACAAAAGTAGATAAAATGTAAATTATTTACTCGGAAACAATTCTAATAGTTAAAATCGCGGTAAATTCAGGAGTTCCGACATTTCAAGTTTCAACTTACTTGCTGACTTGATTATATAAATTTAACATTCAGGTACAACCTGTATAATGTTTTATAATGTCGTTTATTTTCAAATAAGTGTTTTTTTTATACAAGCAATAAAGATTATTCTGTCATGACATAAGTATTGTTGTAGTAGAAGCTGTCTGTTACAATATACCCCATTCAGAGGCAAAGATCTCCTCATTTGAAAGAATCGGCCAATAAATCTAACACAAAAATTCAGTGTGTATTAGTTGATCAAATATCATTTGTCGTCATTATACGCTTCCTGGCATTCACGCTCAGGTAAAGTTGGTCTGGTTTTATAAATATTTGAAATATCATTAATATGAAATTCTACATATAGAAATGACGCTTACATGACTTCATACATTTTGATAGCATTAACAAGTGTAAAGAAAATAACAAAAACAAGGTGTATTTTTATAACCTTTGTGACAATCAGGACCAAAAGACCCTCGTGAAGTCAAGTGATCATAAGATTCCTTTCAAATATATGATAACAATATTATTATATTGCTGACTTCAGCGGTGTTTATCCACCGAATGAAAATATTACGTAGGCTCGCAGATATTATGACCCGTTGACTTAGCAGTGGGATTTAAGAATTGTTTAGTCGTGATGATTTTGACGTGTATTGAACAGCAATTCTGGTCATAATATAAAATTAGATGTACATATATATCTGAATTAGGCATAACTAAGGCCTTACTGCACAGGGACAGCTCGAGACCAGTATATGTGCTATCATGTAGATGAGTTATATTTATTCATGTAAACGGCGAATCTCGGGAGGCTGTAGTAGATATCACACAGTTATACCGTGCGTCCGCTCGTGATGCACAACGTGATGAATGCATTAGAGACAATAAAAATAAATTGCAATTTGCAAGTGGTAGAGATACTCGACAGTCTATTTTGTCTACAGCATGGTGAATTGACAAACAAAATCCATATTCCTTTCTTTAAGGTAGTATTGGTTTCATAGGCTAAATAAGTTATGCAAATTTTATTGGTGTATTGATGATTGAGGTGTTATATCTAACGCGGAAATCTCTAATCTACCATGAACCACGCACAAACATTTGTTCAAACCAAGCCAATGTCACTATAGATAAACTGCTAATAATTATCGTAATGTCATGTTCGCACCGCCGCGCCGCGCCGCGCCGCACTGATATGCTTTTATTACTTGTTTACTTTGGCTGGACTGTTTTGTCTGCAAACATAATATGAGTGACAAAGGCTCTCGCGGACACCGCCGAAACCGTGTCAATATTATCGTGGTCATTGATGCTGTATTTGAATATAATTATAATATTATGAGTGTTGATTTAAGCTTATTGCGGTGAATCGACAAGTCGTGTATTATACTATTTGATGTTTCGAAATGGCGCTTCTTTAACATCCGGTTTGTGAAAGGGTGATCAAAATATTACAGCTTACATTCAA
Source organism: Clanis bilineata (assembly GCA_036417725.1). Classification (NCBI taxonomy): domain Eukaryota; kingdom Metazoa; phylum Arthropoda; class Insecta; order Lepidoptera; family Sphingidae; genus Clanis; species Clanis bilineata. The sequence goes on from CM071141.1 coordinate 408,620, forward strand.
ACATAGTTGTATAAGTAATTCAAATATCTTAGATTTCAAATATATTTTCAAGTTAGTCTTAGGTTTTGACAACGCTTTTAGCTATATTTTTTGACCTGACATACGATGTGACAGAGGTTTTATTAGCATTGGCATTGTTCAATAAAATTGATCAGCCTTCAAGAAAGCGGGCGTTACATTTACATCACAATATATAGTTTAGAAATGAGGTGTCTTTATTCACTTGTCACGCAATACCATTAAGGGGCGAGATATTTAAAAAATGTATATATAATCCAATCTATGATAATGTCATGCCGAATGTACACATTTATTATGATTGTAGTACCTGCAAGACGCACCTGTCCACTTGAATCTACTCAAACAATAGCAGTTATACTATTTAAATTATTTGCTCTGATACTGCCATAGTGACCTACATACCTTGTGTGGATCGCGGTCCAGGATCAGCCGTCATAAATCCGGTTCTCTCATGGGGCTTGCGGAGATGATTTGGTTGGTTGGGGCTGGTACGGAGGGTACACCTGCATCAGTCATCCGCCTATGCTGTCACAGGTCGGAGTGTGGAGAAACATAATTGGGCCGACATGATTCTGGTGACCACCGATAAACCCATTGTCGGTGGTCGCTGTTTTTGGACTACACTGTACTTACAATCAGGTGTAGTCTAATCACCTGGTCGTAAAAAAGTTACCGACTGTTAATGCCCTGATTACTGACCAACCAATTCTTCAATCACGGCTTTAGGTGTCGCTGGTAAAATTTATTATGTTTCAAATATGGACCAAATTGCCTTGTGGCTTCATCAATCTTCAGTTAAACTAGCGTTGCACCGTCTGGCTGGAGCTATCGTCGATAAAATCGCGGTATTTAGTTATTTATCAACTGACGGTAAAATCGGTATTCAGAAGCGCTTTTCACCTCAAATAATCAAATACATACTGATTTCTTAAGTTTACGCGAATATTATACATTTAATCAAAGACATTCAAAATAATTTAAATCTACGACGCCAACCGCAAGCATGGGTTTTAGGGTAGTTATTGATTATTTTTGTTTTAAATGTTGTATTTTTATTGATGTTTATTAATAGAAAATGTTCTCATCCGCCATATTGTTTTATGTTTCATTGTTAGTATTGTTTTTACCTCAATCCCAAGTAATTCTTGTGGCAAGTTGGAGATAATTGTTTGTTGAATTCATGTATGTTGAAATTAGCATTGATTGCTCGACTATTGATTAGTACCTAATGTAAAAATTATTATAAATCTTGTAAGACGCCAATATTGACTCTTCCATTTCTGTTTCAGGTAAGGCAATGTCTTCTAAGCGGGTGACCTCTTTCGCGAAACGAAGGTATGTTGTTCGAGAGTGATCAATCAAAAAAAAAATTCACGTCAACCTCGTCGCATTATCATATAGACCATAATTATGGTCTACGAGGATGTCGTGCTAGTTCCGAATCCACCGAACAAAACGTTAAATATGGCTCGTTGTTTTTGTGACAAACTTTTTACACATTTGTGTTGTATGAGTGAGTTCCGACCGAACCTGTACTGTGTGCGGTGTGTGCTCTGCGTTCGACAAACACCGAGGTCGTACACCCCGATGGTTACTTAATGTCCGCGATTACTCATGAGAGTAGAGCAAATATTTGTTCAACGCTCGCTTACTGATCATAATTATGTTTCTACTAAAAACCACATATGAATTTTGTAAATACATACTAAGATAAAATTAGTCAGTGCAATTTACATGCGCCTACACGGTTGGTCATAGTTGCGTCATTGTTGGTTTTGTTCCGTTGCCGTGCATGACGTCACTGAAATTACGTAGTCAATGATTCGATGCACCGCGTGACATCAGCTTTTCGTGTCCGTTGACCTTATATTGTGTGCGAGAACGTTGGATCCTGTCAATTTCTATTAATAAATATGCGATGACAGGAATACGCATTCACGTTGAGTATTGTGTTGTTTCCGCTACTATGAAGTGTTAATTCATTCAGACGTTAATGTCTTCTAACTCCTTTGATCTTACAACCCTTGACTAATAGCTAGTCTAACCCCCTTACTACTTAACACCTTTCGCTGTTAAGTGAGCATGTAGGTTACTTTAGAAAAGAGAGGAATATAAATTAATACCATACTCGCCTCCTTGGTAAACTTGGCAACTATATGGGCTGTAAACCGGGTGATTCCGAGTTCGATTCCCAGATCGGGGCAGGGAGAATTTCGAACACTATTTTGATTGGATCACTCAGTAGGGGGTTGATGTCAGGCAGGCCGCCGGTCGTAAAAACTACGCCAAATGTCTGCAAAATGCCTGAAAAAGTGTTGCGCAGACTCCACGCTAAGGTGGGATAAGGGCATGTAGAAAGAAAATATATCATACTGACCAGGAAACAGAAAATTATACATGAAACAAGCGATTGTTTGGTTGAAGCAAAGACATTCAACAGTATAGAGTATATAAACGGGACAATAGCACAAAACTTGTGATCCAAAAGTTATGACCTCTCGGTCATTAGTCTCTCAGGTTATTTAAAATATACGCACGCCAGGTCGGCCAGCGAAATAATATTGAGAGAAAAAACTTGTCTTACGTGATTCCTAACCATTCTCAAAACATTCTAGGGTCTAAATTGTAATAATACCCCTCGCATTATAATAATTGGTAGACGGCGGTACAAAAGTTTGAGATTCAATTTTTTGTATGGAAACTTGCTTGATAGCCCCTCTGTAGTTAGTAATATTAAATATCTTTGAATTGAACGGATAAATTCAATATAGTAACGTAAATATAGCAAAAGGGCGTGTTAACTCTGCTACATGACCTTAATAAGAAAATGTCATCTGTTGCCCACTTGCATTCGCGTGCCCTATGTCTATGCTGTACCGAACACGCCGAATTGGCTTATGGATCTGAAATAGATTGTTTACGCCATGTCCGGGCCCCGTGCCAACGGTCACCTGAAGCGGCACCACAATGTTTTGGCACACCGTTCAATTTTTATCAACTCTTCCAGCGTTGACTCATTTTCATTTTGGCAGACGGCATTTCGTGTCAAGATGAATGTGGCAGGAAATACATAGATGTTTCTATTAAGTCACGTGATTTATTCAACACTACTGCGAATATGCAAGAACATCGTAAAAATCAGAACTAACAAAGTCCGTGGAGAATACAAAAATAACTTTTTATTAGTATTATTTGATATAAAAAATATAGGTCGTGAATTTATAGACCATGTCAAACACTAATCAAACGCGAGTTAAGAACTCGAGACCCGTGCAGTTTTATTCGGAATCGTGTTTTTCATCACTCGAGTGTGATGTAAAATTAAGTGTGTCATTTATTTTCGTTGAACTAAATTCACAAAGATTGTTTGAACATTAAATATTGTCGTCATCTGCGTTTTCTTGGAGACAGTTATCCCCAATTTCTTTTTACTCAGCCGTATCTTCGTATTTATTTTTCTCATTGTGTTCAAATTTATTATCAGTCATACTATTTTATACCTCGTGATGAATATTAACTTCTGCAGAATTAGCAATTCCATTATAATAATTACACATGGCGTCATACAATAAGCCATTGTTATTTTTTGATCACTGAGCGAGTCCATGACAGTTATCATGCCCACATCATATCGATGCGCGGATGCGATACCACGTCCAAGTATTGAATCATTTATTGTTTCGGTGGCCGCGCTTTGAATGTCACCTTTGACGCCGATATGGTTCAATTATATAAACAAATTGCTTTGGGCTTGACTTCATTGTGAACATGACTACTTAGTAATGTTAATAGTATTCCTAATATTTTTAAAGGTTCTCACACCGAAAAAGTCATTGCAAACCTTATGCTTTTATACTAAATTAAACGTCATCATCCTTTTACCCATCATCATCATCAGCCATAGGACGTCCACTGCTAAACATAGGCTTCCCCTAAAGATTTCCAGATCGACCTGTTGGAAGCGGCCTGCCGACATAGCCCAGAGGATTAGCAGGTTGAAGTGGCAGTGGGCAGGGCACATAGCTCGTAGAACTGATAGCCGATGGAGTAGAAAAGTTCTCAAGTGGAAACTTTTTACCCATATCTCACTCAAATTAGTAATCATATCTTTGTATGTTGTTTAATCTTGTTATAGAAACAATTAGCCTCAGTTTTACGACAGCCACCTGTAAAATTTTATCCTTTACTAGAGGATCCAATACTGATTAAACTAGCACGCATTTTATATTGATAAAGGCGACCTACAGCCAGCACATAATTGGCTAACCTGGCATACATATGTAAAAGTACTCTTACACTTTCTAACCGTATCATATGCGTCTGTGCAAGTACTCGGCCGCATCCGCAATTCAATTTAATATTACCTACTTCATATATTTTTTTTTATATACATAGAAGAGGAGGCAAATGAGCAAGTGGGTCACCTGATGTTAAGTGATCACTGCCCATAAACATCCACAATACCAGGGGAATAATGGATTTTGTATTTTTGATTTTGGATTTTTTGCTCTATATTTTGTGTAGTGTCAGCATACATCCGTAAGTATCCCTATCAAATTCCGAAGTCACGAACTTCTTTTTGATAATGTCGTGTCGGAGTGGCGATAGACATGCTCATTGTTGGTTTGTCCTGTGGACTCATACACAAGACAATGTTATTTTTGCAACTATGAAAATTGCAACTCCGCCGGCTACCAAGAAACGGCTACGATATACAAGGTAATAAAATGTTAGTTAATCGCTAAGGCAATCAAATTACCTAATTAAAAGTAACGCGAAGTGTGTTCAAGCTGTTATCATGAGATGGCTGATAACCCCGCCGGTACTGATAACCTACGTAGACGACAGGGTCGCAAGTCGCAACTCGCACCCGTGTGTGTGCTGTACGCTAAAGACTGTACAGACTAATTAGCATAAAGACGCCTCATAGACTGAGCACCCGTTCCTAATATAGAAAACTTATACTGCTGTCAAACTCTTCGGGGATTCAAGAAGTTACTCAATGGACAGATGGTTAGATAATTCGGAATTGATCAACGTTCGAAAAAATGGATGCAGGTTTTATTGTGGTAGGGCGTTTTAGTCTTAGTTTTTGGGTGGTAAAGCCACGCTGTATACAATTTCGTCTACAGCACGAATGGGCCGGTCCGGCCGTTTTAAAATCACTATCTCCCAGAACACCGACCTAAAGTGGCGGTTCGCTGTCGCGTTTCGTTCGGTGAGTGACATTCCGGTGGCCCAACTCCCCCCCCCCTTCCTTTTCCCAATCTCTAATTCGCTCCCGTTGGGTTGGCAACGGACCCATGATTATTTTTGTATCTTGGGTGTCTATCGACGGTGGAAATCACTTACCATCAGGTGACCCATCTGGTCGTTTGCCGGTTAAAATGTAAAAAAAAAACAACATATTACTGCGTGCATACTGGGGTGTCCAAAAGTCGTAGAGCCACTTACCGTTAGTCTTACCCGCTCATTTGCCAGCTTTAGAAGTAGATAGTCAATAGAGGTATGACCCGTCTTGTTGTTTAATATGACTATGTATATCTATGGCTACACGACGCGGCGCGGCGCGGCGCGGCGCGGCGTATGTCCTCGCTGGTAGGGCGTGTGTGTCCAATGTACACAACTCTTATCAAATGTTTACCTTTTGTAATGTTTCAGTTTTGCTTCGTTTTGTAATGACGTATTTTCTACTCGTCTATTTTGAAGTCATGGTCAGCTGTATCCGTGATTTAGTGTTAAAAAGTTTGTAAACTCGCGCTTATTGACCATGAATCATGATAAATCCGGGATCAAAAATTCCTTCATGATGACGTCTATGCAGTAGTGCATTAAGTTGCAATGTATTTAATATCTTGAAAGATATCAGTTGATAAGTTCAAAACAAATTTATAGAGGATTGATAAACAATATTTTAAAGGTATAATCAAATTGTATATCTACTATAATAAGATATTTATGATATCCAGAATAGAAACTCCACGAAAGCAGAAATGATGCCATATAACCAAGTGTCATCAAGAGCTATCGCTTTTTTTTGTTTTCGCGTGGAAAAGCGTTTTACCGCTGAAATAAAACTATTTTTACTGATTCTATCACAATTTGGTTTTAATTTTTTATTCCCGACGTTTCGAAGGCTTTGCAGTCTTCGTGGTCACGGATTGGACGTTTTACCGCTACCGACACGCGTGGGGGGAGACGTGACAGTTATGGATTGGCCGATCTTACGACCCAACGTCAAACCGCCCAGGACAGATGGTAAGCCGTCGGGCAGAGACCCTAACACTATGTACACCCTACACCGGCAATACCAACTAAAAACCCCGCGGTGGCCTCTTTCTAGTACTGTTCGACGTTAGCGGAGGGCACCTTGTAAAAAAATTTGTGCTACCAATAAAAAGTTTCTTAAAAACTTACTGAAAATGAACAGTGATTTATAGTTTATAAGAATAAATTCAGATCCAGCAGAAAAGAGCAAACTATGCTACTGACTACCCGCTGAAGTAACTAAACCGAGGTACTCAGTGTATTGTGAAGTAAAAGCGATTCCTCCGAGTTTAAAAAAATCATTATCCAGCGAGCGGAGTGTTGGATAGATGCCTGATTTAAGATCGTGTTAATGTTCACATTTAGTGCGCACAAAACATTTATCTACTCCTTTTATTAAACCAAAAATATTGTTGGACCAGTCCGGCGGTTTCAATGTCATTCCCTGCAAACACCACCTGTTTGTAAACTCCAATATTATGACAATGTCACAACATGGAACATGTTATTTACCACCACAAATGTCCCGTCAATTAACGACAGAAAGCATTAAATTATGTAAATTTTTGCAATATATTCACGTGCTAATTCTGTATTAATTCATCTCCTTCGTAAACATATAAAAAAGTTTATAAATCAAAATGATATGAGATTTGTAATAACTCTTTGCCAAACTTTGTTTATAATCACTACAGTAATCATCTCATAAAAGGTGTTTTTTTAGTCTTCCACTCAAATCATTGCCAATTCTTGGACCAACCACCAAAGTATGTTTATCGGCCCTTTCTAACGCAACAATCAGTCATGGACAATGAGAACAAGATCTCTAGAACCCACTGTTGTCTCTAAGCTGAGATGCAACGTCTAATCAATTTTATCGGCGTGCCCTGTGTACTAACTAAGCGGATACGCCGAGAAAACGGGTCTTAGGTCACCCTAGAACGCGGCACGTGGCCAGTTGACGTCAATCAACGCGTTAGCGTTAGCTTTCTAAACCTACAGCTTGGTCACTAGTCGCTTCTTATTTATCACATCGGTATGTCCACAAGATTTGCTTTATAATAATTTATTTATTCCATTGCTTTATATTCCTTAATTTACTCACTATCCAATGAAATCAGTGATGATATCAGCAAATGAAGGATTTCGCCTGAATACAACTTTCGTGTCAGTACTTATTGCCAGTTTTTATTTGCTATAGAGAATTATGAAGTTTCATATTGATTGCCACTTGGTCAGCTCGTTAGTAATCTACTGCTCAAAAGCACGTGGCCAAACAGTCAATGTTTAAGCAGCCATCAACGCAAACTGTATTTATATTCGATATCGCTCATGAATACGCCCGCCACTATCACTGAATGTAGCGTTCCGATAACCCACATCTCGGCCGCGCTGTTTACTCCAAACGTCTAATTTCGATTACGTCACGACTGTTGCCATACCACTGCCCACACCTATTGTCCTCTCGACTCACCACTTACAAGTTATTTCCCAATTGCGAGCTGTTCGAGTATACGTTTTGCAATATGTCTTCTACGAGTAATCGAGAACGCTACGAACATATAGGACGCCCTCAAAACGCTATACATATTTGTTTTTCACGCCCTTCCACGGGTATCGCTAACGATTCTGTTTGCACCGTTAGTGATGCTTGCATAATGAGTGATAAGTTAGAACGCCCTTTATTATTAGCACTGTGGGCGCGTGGTTTGTTTTATCATACGTCGATATAGCAACCGGTTCGCTTAGTGGATGGAGGTTTATCAAAACATTCTCGAAATACGCGAACAGTGCTAACAGCGATAAGTGTCCTAAATCTTATTAGCTGCTCGTCAGGTTCAGTGAATTACATTATGCAAAGTTTACATAACGTCGTAAATATGATTATGTTGTTGATTCTGGTTGAGATTGCATAGTGAGTCACATCCAGAAATGTGGCTAAAAGTCTCACCGATAATGTCGCTGTCCGCTAGTTGCTACCGCATTGTGTAACGCGACCGTCAGTACGCAGCCCGCGATTGAGATAACTCTACAAGCTGATGAAAACGTTGTGAGCGCCGGTCCATCTTACGCACACCTGTTTTCAGACTTTGTCCGACCCCAATACCGAACATTTCACAGTTTATGATGCTGTTTCGTTTGATAAATCTACGTTTAAATAGATTCTAAGATTTACAAAAAAAAATATTGCACTGGCGGTTTATGTAAGTGCTCTAGAAATTAACCGCGTGGGCTGAATGTCATTTTATAAAACTAGAGTCGAACTTTTTACAGCTCCCTTGTTCTTGGTTAAAAGAAACGTTTACCGTATGCATGTTGTATTATTTTCGGCTTCGTTTCTTTAGGGCCACTTGCAACTCCGCGGTAAATCTCTGTTTATCCAAAATTATTATTATTATTTATTTATTTATTTCCTCTTGACAATAGGTTTCCTTAATGTAAACAATATTGCCTTAACTAGATTTTATCTTCATTTAAAGACTCACTCTTAGTGAGCTGTAGAATAAATCAAGATAAAGAGTAACTCTAGATATTAGCGCTGCAAGTCGCCCTGAGTATTTAATTGACTGATGATTGAATATGCGTTTACGAGGTAATTAACCTATTTACTCACTAGACCAACTTGTATGGTTTCTGCACCTACATCGCGTCGTTTACGTGGATAATTCTTTTAGAGCACACAAAACTAAGCATTCTTACCTAGAGATACAGACACTCGGTTTAAATTTCACCGATTTTCTCAGCGTGAACATAGAATTGCTACACTCCCTTCACTGCCGTTATATTCGCTCGTACTGAACGTTCCATAAATGGATTTTATTCCTTTCGTTTACGATCGTTCACTGTGTCGCGTGATGTCAGTGTGTGATGTCATTCGAAAATGTCATTGGTTATTTTTAAAGCTTTGTTGATTTCTATATCCCACTTGGGACCGCTCGTTGAACGTAATGGCTGTAGGTACTCATAAAAAATAAAATAATATTAGTCCTGTAATATTACTGTCCCACTGCTGAGCACGGGCCTCCTCTAATAATGCAAGGGGCTAGGCCTTAATCTATCACGCTGGCCTAATGCGGGTTGGTAGACCTCATATACCGTCGAAATTCCTGTAAAGAAATTATCGGGTAAGCAGGTTTCCTCACGATGTTTTCCTTCATCGTTATAGAAAGCGATATTTCACAATGAAAATACTTAACATAGAAAAGTCAGAGGTGTATGCTCCATTTTGGGGTTGGTCTCCAACCTCCGACACTTGTCTCGGCAGCCCGTACCAACTGTGCTATCGCTGCTATATGTAGGGACTCATATGACATAAACATACATATACATATATACCCATTACGGTTTACGATATACCCGTTTGCGAATATAAAAGTAGACAAATTATATTATTAATATACCCTAAGTGGCATGAAATGATACAGTCAAACAAGACTTAGATAATTAAAAAGTGTCGCAAACTTTGAGTAACGTTATAATAGCATAATTTGGCTAAAAGAATTTCGTTTCACAATTCAACCAAACGGTCGGCAATACATAAAAACATTCGCTATTTCGTCACCTCGCAGATAGGAGGATCAAACTGGTTTCCCTTCAAAATGTGCAATTCCTAATAGTAAAAACAAGCGTTCGAGTCGTGCGATAGGCGTTGCATCACCGACGACGCCACTCGATGAACTCACTCCTTCCTCTCGTATTAATAAGGATATTGCGAATTTATACATTTCGAATCGTATCTTATGGTCTGCCTACTTTTTGCCGGTGGATATTTTACTTTCACCTGTAAATGCAAAATCACTTAGGTGCAGTGTCATTGCCGCCAATAACACCATGCGTGCTAACCAGCACTTTGTGTCTAGTCTTGATAGGGACTTATTCGTTAATATTCATACAAAACTACTCGTGTGTTTGACCCTTGAGTAAAAATTGGAAAACATTAGTCTTGCTGCTCTTGCTGTCTGGATATTACCATTCAATCCTTTGTTCGCTAAATTAAATCCATTCACAATCATAAATCGTCACTCTTCGTCAAAAAACCTTTCAATGTTACTAATCTAATGGAATTCGTTGTTTTGTTCTTCGTGTATTATTGCTGCATTAATTTGCACTTCCATCATAATTTTTTCCCTATGCTTCAAAGTGTGATACTGGATCGCTGTGGAATATTGTGGTGTGTATCAAAAAGAAATGGGCTTGGTGGTAATTGAATTTCTCGGCATAACTATATCTCTGTGTTTAAACTGTAACACCACTTACATGAAGATCTAAAGAAATTCTGAAATATCCGTGAGTTTTATAGCTGGTTTCGTTTTATTTATTCCGCATAAATCTTCACACCCTTAGAGGCTATTCAGAATTGATTTCTGAATTGACCGTTAACCGTTTATAAGACTTATGTATTATAACAATACAGCCGTTGTAGAGTGCACATCTTCATATTATACTTTATTAGTTTTAGTAAGTCGGTTGCTAGGTGCGTGAGTGTCCCCAATCGTGTGTGCTGCCAGTCAGTTGCCAACGCTTAGCATTCAGCAACGGTGTGTCGCCTCGCCTTGTTTGTCACATGCAATTTGCAATGCATCACGTGCACTCGGGCGATTTCACTCAGCACTGGTGTTGCCAGATACGTATTTTGTAAACATGAGGACTTTAAATCATATCAGAATAGTTTGTGAAAATCATAATCATTTAGTGCGACTGCAGCATTTAGATAAATCTAGATTAATCTCGAGTTTAGGACTAGCTATAAATTAGTAATAGTGCAGCAAATCGCCCTTAGATTACCTACGACTGACTCGACTGACTGACTGACTGCCTCGGTGGCGTAGTGGTATTGCGTGCGCGGTACGACTATCGTCCTGAGGTCTCGGGTTCGATCCCCGGGTCGGGCAAAGTGATATTGGATTTTTCAATATCAGCCCGGAGTCTGGAATTTGTGCCCGATATGGCGATAGGCTCGCCCCCTATCACATCTGGGACGGAACTAAGCTCGGCGAAATGTGGGTGTACTAGTTTGTTAGTACGCCTCTGTCTACCCTTTCGGGGATACAGACGTGAGCTTATGTATGTATGTATTACCTACGTAAAATGTTTACTGTACTGCCGTTTAAAAAAGCTTGTTCACCAGAAAATAAATAGGCAAAATATTGTGGCGTTGCTTATATATCACTTTATTACGAAATGTTTACATTAGACCAGAGCATCTAATCGACGGTAAGCTACTACTAGCTATGACAGAAAAATGATAAAGTCTGAATTAGGAAATGAAACATTACCTTACTTTCAAATAGCAGTTGTTATCTCACCTGCACACATCATTAATTAATTATTATCGTTTCATTTTGTTCATTATTACATTTTTAGGTACCCATATAATATACTACATACATATATCAAATATTACGATCGAAGGTATCGGCTTAACTAGCGGTGATTCCGAATATTGGGACCATCTAGTCCCAATGTATCATTTCCTTGAATACTCCTCTCTGGAATTGAGGTATTCTTGTGTAAACTTACCATGTGAGTTGCTTACCATGGACATTCACTTCGTTTGCCATCCTTCTAATAAAAAATTCTGGCAACTCTAGTACGTGGTCATGTGACATCTGAGACCTGATATGGGATAATCTTGACGTTTGCTTGCGGTACATGTTGCACTCGTGTGCCTCTTACCGTATTTCCTATCTTGCCGATTGATTAATGTATGAGAAAATTATGTGAAACTGTACAAATTATTTACGAGTATTTAGTGGGCCGCCATTGGGCATAAGTACCACAACATAGTATGTTGTGTCTAGACTAAGATCTTTTTATTGCATAAAACAGGTAAACGAGTGCATAGATCACATGATAGTGAGTGAAAGTTACTGCATATGTTAACAATACAAAAGAAACATTACGAGTACCATATTGGCATTTAATGGAACATTAACCTATAGGTTTCTATGGGTGAACTTAAATTCATGATCATTATTTTACAGTTAGAAACTAATCATTATACTATTTGCATTAGGATTAAAAAAAAGCATTTCAAAAATATTAATGCAAGCAATGAAAACCCCAAAAAATAGTATAAACGACATGGCAATAGGCAGCAAAAATCATAGCAAATAAGGAAAATAATGAAAATCATAGCAAATAAATCTTCAAGTGTCAAAATTATAGCATGGTGCCATGTCGCATGCCGCGCGGCAATGAAGAAATAAACAAACACTAACATTGATAGGTAGATACATAATTCAAGATCATTGCGATTTGTGGTCGGCTGGTAAGAACAACTGCAACTACTTGAGACTTGGTTTATTTTGCATTCTTTTTTATTTCTTTGGTTTTATTGATATATATTATTTCCTAAGTAGTGCTTATAAGCAGTAAATTAATAAGTTTTATGAATGTCGATGAGTTCAATTTCACCCGGTATATATCGTTAATAGTAAAGATCAGCAAATGAGTACAGTACTCTTTTGTGAGACAATGCTAACGCCATGTCCATCTGGGTTATCCATGTTATAGACATAATCACAAGGTTAAAAATTTAACAGACCGAGTTCAAATCCGATCGTGACCAAATTATATGGGACCACCTTTGAAATAAGCTCTGTCGAATACAAAAATAATTTTGAAAATCGGTCCTTATTTGGCGGAGATATCGCGTAACATCCTTAAAAAATAGCAAATAATTGAGGACCTTCTCCTTTTAGGAAGTCAGTCGAAAACTAGAAACAACTTTACTCTACCTCATAGTAGAATGAACACTAAAATGATCGTTCAAGAGTCCCTAAGGAAAGCAACCTCCAATTCAACGGCAAAGAGTTTTCTGATTGGTCTCCGCAGAAGGCGCGGCATCGCAAAAAAATCGGGGTCAATCGCCTCGAGGGCAGCCAGTTTCCGTTAAACTGGTCCATTTTCGCGCTCTATGAGAGCCTTCGAGTTTCATTTATATGGTCAAGTAACTGTAAATTACTCTGATTAAATTGTTACTCTTAACATCTTCTTGATCTATTGGTTTTATTCCAACATGTTGGTTACATCGTTAGATAGGCGGCCTCCTGCAGCGTTGTCACTTTTGACAACTTAACCAAATTCTTTCTACGGTACATGCAAAAAAATATGTTCCTCCTATCCCGTGTTGAACAAAGATTATCGCAGAAAATATCTATCATAGTTATAGAATATTTTGTCTTGCTTCCTCTGACATTAAATGTGTTTCAAAATAGCGAAACAAATGTGTAACAACGATAGACGTATACAACGACTCATTTAGAAAGCTGTAAAAATCAAATAGATATCAAATAAAGCAATGTAAAAATCTTCAGAAACGTAATATGCATAAAGGTATGATAGAATAAACTTCTAATAGTAAACTTGATACAATAGTGATGAGCGAATAACAAATATAAATTCCTAATTGTTTTCCGAGAAGGGAATCGTACGATATGCTGCGGTTTCGCGTCAAGAATGATTCAGTGTGCTGTCGAGTGACGACCAACTGAACCGAGGTCAAGAATTGCTCATCTCACCATTTAGTTAAAACTATTGTCGTTTCCATAATAAGGAAAGTTGTGTTGTGCTCAATCTCAACGTCGGAAGCGAACGTGACTTTTAAAATGTATCCGTGAACATAATACTAATACTAAAGATAAAATAACAATATATTGTGATGTTGCATCATTGTGCAGTTTACCAAGACATTTCAATATTTGTACTTGACCGGGCAATTAGCATCGGCCTCTATCTGTTCTGACATTGATCATCATAAAACTACGTTTATGTTCTGTCACGTTACGTCATTCGGCCCGACTCACGCTTGCAAGTTTTTATATCCACGCCATAGTCGATCGGCTGTCTCGTTCGCACGCACCGTTTGGTGTACACGCCTGTCTTACTTCAACACCGGCGGCGACAAGCAGTCTGGTTCTTTCGATCGGACGAGGCAATGCAAACGGAACCCTGGGTCATGAGCGCTGGGCACATTTTCGAATAGAGCCTCGCTTGGAACAAAAACTTTTTGTTTAGTACTCCCTCGCGATTGTGCCGCGTTTGGGCTGCCTGGCCTTCAAGTGGAATACTAATTATTTCGTAGTGAATGTCTTATTTATCGTAAATAATAGATTTTCACTTTAAATTGAAAGCGCGGTGTGGGTTCTCCATTTTCTCGATGCTTACTTTCATCATCAGCTTCAAATGTTATCACAATTTTATTCATTTAATCATTCAAACTTGTAATATATGCGTATAAACTATTCGTAAATTCTGAGTATGTATGTTTTTCGTGAAGCGTAACGTTTAACACAAATGTAATTTAAGTTGATCGCTACATAAGCCAAGTTTATCGTTCCCGCTGGCAAACTCGACAAGGTTAATGGAAATTTAACACGAAACTGGAATTGTTTTGCAGAAAAACATAGGGACCGTGAAAAAAGTCGTCCGAACAATGGCCATTGCCGCCCTTACTCACGGCTAATAATACCGAAATCTGATAGGGCGGTCTCTCAAAACGCGAGCGTGCCAACTCATACATTAACATTTCATTGGCGATAGCAGCGCGCCAACTTATGTGACGGACAAACTGACTGACCAGGGCGCTGCCATCACCTCCGTCAGATGATAAATGACAGTGAGACCAGCAGTTATCCTCCGCAACAAACCACAAGAACATCCGATTACCGATATGAACGATGTCACCTTGCCACGCTGCACACTACAAATAAATCTATTGCAAATCTTGTTACTTTCAATTTGTCAGCCTTCGTTATATCATAATCGACTCAATATGTTAATCGTATTGCTCATTAAAGAAAAGGATTGACTGACTGTCGATTAATCAATAAAAACAAAGAAAACATACTTTAAGGTAGTGTAATAAACTGGCTTTTTTATATAAGACAAGACTAAACGAACGATCAGAGTTCAAATATTTTTATATACTTTTACAAGAGCCGGGCTTGATTAATAATTTGGGGGAAATTCCCCAAATGTACTGGCATCACGCACAATATCAAAATTATTTTTAGTATGCGTAACCACCACGTCGATCTCGACTGCATCAACTCATTGCGGTGGTCTTTTATTGTTTGTTTCGTTTCAGTTTTTATGTATTCCCTGAAATAACGTGCGACTCACACGGCTCGCTTTACGGCCATCCGCTTTTATAGCGACGGTTTATTGCCTCCGATGTCTATCACTTGCTATGATTGATATCGCGTTACCTCGTCAGTGGCGCTTCTTTTAACGATTTATTTATTGTCTCGCGCGGTTTTATTTGAAATTGACTAGTTCCATTTGTGGATGACGAGTGTCATAAAGCGTGCCCTCCGTTTCAGTTTCATTCATGTTCAATCAACGTCATCTCTGCCGACTTGCGCCACAACACTCCGCTAGTGGTTCATGGCACGTGGCTTCACCCCGTTCCTGGAATGAGCCTGAGCGTCAATGATTGCCTCGTTGATTGACGGATGTCTTCCTGCCGGTCTTTGGTGTCTTACTTTTCATCTCACGTTATAGCCAAAACAGACCTTGTGCTCTTGGAATAAGCTTCAACCATTTGGTTTGTTTGGGGCAACACTTTTCACAACTGCTATTATTTTGGCCGCGAACGTGTGTAGGTGTCGCTTTAAGAGCCAACTCAGAACAACGACACCTACAAACATAAATAACTAATGTTGCTTTGGTTATATTTTTCTCGTCTTTTAAATAAAAAAGGCGATATTGTATTTTTAACTGAACCTTTGTGAGTCAAAATAAATATCCTAAGAATAATAATAAATGCACGCACTGGATTGGTTACTTAATTTGAATGTAAACCAACCACTGATATACCATCTGTTAAGCGCAAACAAAAAGCAATAAGCAATTCATTTCACATTAACGTTACCGAGCACTCACAAAAAATGGATGACATCATTCTTATTTCGCCTCAAGTACGACTTGGTGTATTCCAAACGAGTTATAATAAGCAAGCCTGGCATGGCAACAGAATCAAACACTGAATTGAAATCTACAGTTAGATTAACAACTATTTCGACCTAAATGTCAATGTTAGCTCGCAGCCAATCATGAGCGATAGCCGAAAAAAATTAAAGCGTCAATTTTATTGTTACATAAAGCTTTGATCACTTATGGCGGATATTGATGTCATGGTACAGCTATGTTCTCGAGTATTCATTTTAGTTATTACTCTTTAGTCTACACAATGGATTATTTACGATCCTATTATTATCATTAAACCGAATGATTTGTCAAATTACTACCACATGATATATGATGCTTTGTTTTACGTTATATTCTGCATAGTTTGTCATGCAACTTTATGACCTATGTTATATTGTTGGCTTGACATTAAATTCATCACATTTTTTTTTTATTTAGGAACTGAAGTTTTTTCTTGTTTAAGCTGGCAGATTTTATTTGGGAAGTATAATATTATTTTTAGAAAGAAACAAACGTTTAGTTTTGTCTTACCAAAAAGGATGAAAAATGAAATGACTATTGTTGTGTATATCCTAGTTTATTATTTAAACCAGTTACACGTAGGTCATAGCTATAATAATCAAAAAGAACATATTCAACTATAAATATTTCACCGTAACACGTTTTAATAAGGTGTCACTGATTAATGTTTACATACATTACCTTGTGCAATGTGCAGTATATTTCTTTATTAATTTCTCGTATGTAACCTATAATTATTTTACTATAAACGTTTCTATATCATACCGCAATATGGTCAGTCGTCAGAACCTAGATTGCCTTGACGCAATACTAATAATATGGTTAGATGTTTTTATTTCTACTATATGATTTGTTTCAGTTAATATTTCTTTGAAGACTTCTTAAGCATACAGGACGATATTGACTTGCATATTTTTTTGAAAATCAATGTTTTCAATCGCATAACTATTTTTGGCATATCTATTGATCCATATTAATGCAAACTTTGTGCGATTTCTGCCGCAGCCAAAAGTTACATTTTACTTATATAACCTAACTTAACCTTTAAATAAAATACCTTATGATGCCACAAGTACATTTAAATTCGCATCGCTTTCAACGTGCAATTTCTGCCAAAGATTTTTTCTTCAGTTTTGTGTTCCCAGGTACAAACAGGTTTGTTATTGTAAGAAATGTAACATGTCTAAAGGTCCAGCTTCCATGCATTGTTAATGCTATAGTGGAGGTCTTGTTTTTTCAACCATAGAACAAGTTTTCTTTGGTCGTATATCAATAGTTACTACAAATAGTATTTGACACCTGGCATTATATTTAAATTAATCTGAAATGTATATATATAATATTCTTAAATTCAAACGTTATTTTGGAAAGCATAATTTGTCATTTCATTAGTTTACTTTTTTTTATAGCACAGATTGGCAAACGAGCAGATGGGTCACCTGATGGTAAGTGATCTCCACCGCCCATAGACACCCAAGACACAAGAAGAATCACGGGTGCGTTGCCAACCTAAAAGAAGGGAATGGAAGTGGGAAAAGGGATTGGGAAAGGGAGTGGAGAAATGGGCAACCGGAAATCTCACTCACCGAATGAAACACGACAGCAAGCTGGCACTTTACGTCGGTTTTCTGTGAGACAGTGGTATCTAACTGGTCGAGCCGGCCCATTCGTGCTATAGACGTGACTGTCTACAGCATGGTTCTACCACTCAAAATACTATAATAAAGCTGGTGTAGGCTATGAAACTGGTAAGTTACTTTGTCCGAATACTACACCAACAGAATTTAATTAACTCTCACTGCGTTTACCGCAACATTTTCAATTAATTAATGCTAATTTCGTCAAGAGCACTTCCGTTGCGTTTATTTTTAGATATATTTTAAATGAGCAATGACCATGAGTTTCCAGTTATCTTATTCGGCACTTTGTATAATTATCAGTTTTAGCTGTCGATCAAGTTGAGTTAATGAACTTCTAATTAAAGTATTACTGTTACTCGGGAGTCCAACCACATCTTTGGACCTCAGTTCAATGTCACCTGCACGTGGCATGCCGTGATGATAGTGATAAGAACGAATCTATGGTTGATGCAACAACGCACACTGGACGTGGTCGTAGACCAGAATCAAATTCTGTACGCAAATATTATTAAAAAAAATATTGACAACAGTGTGGTGACATGACCCAAAAATATTGTATACATTTATTTTATAAATTCAAAAACAATATTTCTTGAATTTGAAGTGCGAACATGCCTTAATAATAATGTTGATGATTAATAAATTTTACTGCGCTAGCTACAGTGTAAAGCAAAATATTATATCGTAGAGAGGGATTCATATCAATGCACAGTTACTCGTAAAATATTAAAACAAACAACATGGTTGACTTGGTATTATTAATAAATGTTGTGAATTTATAGTCGGTGTTATTATCAGTTTTGTTGTGCACAAGCTTAACAACATGGATGTTTATGGGCGGTGGTGATCACGTAACATCAGGTGACCCATCTACGTGTTTTCCCCCTCTTCTATAAAAAAAATACCATATCTAAACATTTGTAATAATTCTCCGCGCCCAGCAAAAAATTGGATCATAAATATACCTATAAAGTTTGGAATGCGAGCTTTCTATAAATTTTATCACTATGTTTAACATTCGAATATTGAATCAGTAACAGCATGATGAATTCAATATTTGCACTACCTAATTTGTTGGTCATAAAAAATTTGTTTGCTATGTACGACGCAACGTAATGGCTCGTTCATAGGTCTATCAATGGATCATTTAACACAATGCGTGCAAATTCGATCGCGATAAAATCAGTGAACCGGCGAATAGTTGCGTGTAATTCGATTCTAGTGGCATTGAACTTGGAGCCCATCATTTGAATAAGAAACTGCGTGGTATCAAATCCATCTATCTACAGTTTTAATATTCGTGGCAGTAGACGATAGCCGATAATCCATCTCGGTCCTTTCGCCGCGTCCGCGCGTGCGCCCGCCCTGCACCTCGCCGCCGCGCCGCACCCGCACCGTGCCGTCCGCCGCATAATAACAAAGCCAGCTCTAAGTTCGGCGATGATGTCAGCTTTTCTTTAATGACCGGTCGGACCGCCTGCAGCATTTCAAGACCGTAAACAACTTTTTTCTTTTCTAAAAATTCAATTCGTCGATTACTTGTATAGTGTACCATCAAACGATGAAGGAAATAAAATGACAAGCTTGTGTAAGAACGTATTATTGGAGCCACTTCTCGTTTACTTTCAATACTTTCAATAATAATATTGTGTTGTTTTACAACATACTCTGTTCGCGCACTAGTATGATTGTGTTTACATATTGAAATAACTTTGTTAGGATCGTGTAACGGTACTGGTTGTTTTGCAGTCCGGCACGCATGCTCGTTCGTTCCCACACGAACCTCCGAATTTCCGAAATTGATTATTCCTCAGAAAGATTATTAGCTCAAAAGTATATCCCAAACATAGCTATAGATAGATAGCTGTGGGTACCAAAATTGTGTTTTCCGTTTTTAGTTTCGTTGAGTTTAAGTTAAATCACCAAATAATTCGTAATGCAGTTTCATGTTTATCGTTGGCTAAAACGTGATTTTGTTGTCGTGAAGCTAGTAACGTATGCAAATGTGCATGTTCAGCGGGCGGCTGCGCTTCAACACAGTATCGCGGGACGTCTCAAGGTTGATAAGTTTTAGAAACGCATCGGGAAGCTTCGTTGTCAGCCGACGCAGGAAACACGTGCTCGACGGTTTGCTTCCCACCATGGTTTCGTTGACTGGCGTTCGATTTCTACCAAATAATTATACATTATCATTGTTTCAATTGATTTATTTTAATAGTGATTACGAAGCCTAATTTTCACTTCGTAATGAACTAATAATAGTGATAATTAGAAAAATACGTTCACTTTCCATTTCTGGACACTCAGACGGCTGTGACGAAAACTTAATTATCTTCGAAGTGTGTTCGGTGATAATGGGCGGGAGAGCGCTTTGAAATGACCCTGCCCCGCTTGGTTAGGCAAGGATAAATTAAATGAACTTTTTGTGTCTGCGCCTTCAAACTAGACAGATTATATACTTGCTTTATAATATTGCGAGATTCGAGTGAGTAAGACGTCTAGACAATAAAATCGTAATGTGCAACGAATTTAAAATAACTATATGGAGGAGGTTGTAAATTTGAGCTCTTTAAAAATTATATATCACATTACAGGAATACAATTTTAATTATCATGACTTTAACTCATTGTTGCAAAAACTCTTTTTAATTAAACAGTATTTAGGGTTGATCATGAATCGCAGCTCTCAAATTGCCGGTTGTATTTGAAGACGGTGCGGTCCGACGCGTGATGTGCTCGCACGACGGTGCTTTAGACACGTTGATTCGTGTAATTTGTTGAAGCTGTGCATAAAGCTTTAAGTTGCTAACAGAAATGTATATAAACCGTATGCGATGAAGCTGCACATTGTAGCCAATTTAGTTAAGCATGAATATAACAAATTCAACCGGATTGATCTCCTTGTCTCAAAGATAATCATAATAACGCGACATAGCAAAAAGTTGTTGTTATTTTTTTGTATGGTTAGTGAAATTACCGAAGCTAAAAATATTGCCCTTCTTCCGAATCATCATTTCTGACTTGATTGCCGCCAGTGAAGTGACCACCACCGAACTGACTTTATTGCCACCACCACAAATTTACGGTGCCTTTTGCGTGATTTTTATTACAATACTGTTACTATTTTTCCGACATTCGAATAAAAATACCAGTATAAAATATATCTTGTTAACTTCTAATTTACGCAAACTAAATAAAATTCTCGAATGTTCTGGTGCTCCAGAAAGTTCAACTCGGAGTAGTTTGAGAGAATGACATTGATTTCTCAAATGAAAGTTGTTGCACCGCACTCAACATTAAAGTTAATTAAATTCTTAGTTCTTTAAACTCGATAAAAGAGCGAAGGTCACGGATTCAATTTTTGAACATGAGTTTGCAAGATTAATTTTCAATTTGCTCCATGCCTTTGCAACTTTCGTACAACCAACCCCCAATTTTATTGTATGCTTTCGACTTTACTATTGTCACTTTAAGATATTTTATTTTACTACTATTTTATAAATGCAAAAGTATGTATGAATGTTTGTTATAGAATCACGCCAAAACGGCTAAACGGATTTAGATGAAATTTAACACAGTAATGGATTATAATCTGGAATAGCAAGAACATAGGCTACTTTTTATCCTGAAAAAATGTACAGTATCCGTGGGATAGATATGTTCCACGTGAACAAAGTCGAATATCAGCTAGTATATCACAAAACTTGAACACGTTACCAAATTGAGCTCTTACTTAAATACATTATATTTAATAAAAGCAATTTCATTTAGGCGTTCAACGAATTGTCCACAGCGACAATTAATATGTTTTTGTGTCTGCTCTGTTATGGTTTGCAACATTCTTGTATTATTTGTTGGCAATAAAAAAGTACACATTTTAACCAAATTTTAATTTTAAAACATCTGGTTATTTTGATAATTATGAACATCTGCTTTCGACTCGAATGTAACGTTGCCAAGAATTTCGATGGACGGTGTCAGTAATGTACTCGTAGTTTCGGTTTACCTGTAAATATAATACATAGTAGGTGATATACTTTGTTTGACATTATACTTTCATTTGGAAGAAGTAAATTACCGTCACTTGGTACTTGGTTGAAATTTACTTTGTTCACGTTTATTAGTCACATGAGCCATTCGTATTTTCATGACAAAGAAAGCTAATTTATCATATCTTTTATCTCGAACGTTGAATTAGTTCGCTACAATGTAGCATTTGACGAGGTACTAGTATGCATGTATACCAGTTTCCTCATAGCGATCGTTTGCTTTGTAGCCTTTGTAATGTTTGCTCGACTTCGCACTGACAAAGCAACAATTTGTTTTAACTTTGTCTTTTGTCTTTTCTTGGAAACGTGCGTCGTTATAAAGTAATTATTGCTATTAACACGACTTACCTCTATATATCTTATTTTATTCCTTTAACAAGTTTTATTGGGCGCTCTATACGAGCAACGATCAATCTGAATTGCGTAAGATACCATTGATCATGTTTGTTTGCTAACAATCTTTATGTATTAATATTATGTTGTTTTTTCTTTGTTGCAGGTATGATCTAGCTGCACAGTTTATGTTTCATTATCGTGAAGGTAATCAGCTGCATTATTTTATTTTATAGTGCAAGAATGAACCCGAGATACATTGACCGACATAATTTGAACAATAACTATTAAATTCACTTTATATAACTTCACTGATCAATTGATCGAAATCTTTTTTTTTATCCGGGCACGGCAAAGTGACTGACAAGAACACTGACAAGAAAAGACACTGCACCTGATGGTAAGCGTAGTTCAGTCCAAAAAACGAGCGACCATTCACAAACAATGGGTTTATCAATGGTCGACAGAATTATACCAGCTTATTTATGGTTGTTAACCATCCGAATCCGAAGAGGGAAGAAGCAAATCAAGGGCTTGCGACAAGACAGGCGGATGACCGATGCAAGCACAGGGATAGCCCCATACCCGTCCCAACCTAACATCAAGTCATGCCGCTAGCCCCTCGAGAGAACCGAGAGCATTAGTTTTATGGACAGTAATATTTCTATAGATATTTTCTACTTTGGCACTGTCATACTCATACTGTTTTGGATGCTGTGTCGTGTAGTCTAAAGAAATCGAGGTTTATTAGCGTCGCTCTCATTTTCTTTAATTGCACCTAGGTTTTACGTTACTGTCTACAAACGTTGACACAGATTTTCAACGGTATATTCTTAGAAATGGGTTCTCACGTAAAAATTTTTTTTAGCCGCATGTTATTAACCTCCCGGGACAAACAACCCGGAGGTTAATTTTAGCGACTAAAATGGTGTTCATTTTGCACGTCGTCGTACGTAGATCAAAGACTTTGTATTAGGCCGGTTGTCAAAGTGATGCGTGTAGTAATTGGTCGGATTACAGAGAGAGAGAGTGTATGTCGGAGACTCGGGAGTTTTCTGGTGAGTCCCGACAGTCGCGCGTTTGTCGCGCTACGTCGACCGTGGTAGACGCACGTTAGATGCTTTGTAAACTTTATACTGTTTCGTGCCACGGACATATCCTACTGTTCTTTAATATCATTAAGCATGATTATCTTACAGACTCGGTAATTACAAACGCTTCTGAGGATTTTGTTAGGTGCGTCATAATTGATTGTATCAGATGAGGGCACTCTGTCAGAACAATCTAAACGCATATCTATTGTTTTAGGGCGACTTGCAGCGCTGTTACTAATCTACAGTTAAACCTAAACTCGATTTATCCTGCAGCTCAGTCCTATCTTTAAATCAAGATTTGGGATAAATAGAGATTTATCGCGGAGCTGCAAGTAGCTCTTAATGATTACTAACTCTGTATCTGTTGGCAAAGTATTAAGGAAAATGTCATTTGTGTGTAGTTTCTTCATGGTCTGGCAAAACTTTTAAGAACATTCACCAGCTGCACTAACCACTAATTTCCCCAAAGCCTTGTTTCGTTTTGTATTTGTGTATCTTCTTGGAAGTTCCGACGACGCCGTTCCGATAAGTGCCCTGGGTTATCCCCACACTTGGCTCAGTTTCCTCTCTTGTTGCCAGGAATAACGTCATATTCATTGGCGTATTCCTTTTAATTGTTGAAGATAATTTTATTTGCACTTTGTCTTCTAGATGAAGTAATTGTTAATACTTGTTAAATATTTCCGCGTATTTGTATCGGCAACCGAGATGTGGCTAGTCATCTTTTGAAAGTAAACAAAAGTAAAAGTGAATCACTCAAATTTTGTGTATCACGTTTGTACTCATTGTTCAAACTCTGGCATTAATCATTTTTTCAGTTTTCTTCCCATCTCAACTTATTCGGGATATCTGTTAGGTATCTCACTCCAGTGTGACGACTGGAGTCGACGCAACACATATATTTTCTAGCATGTTACAGAAACAGTTCGGCTTAATTTTTAGGACCGGCTGCCGACCCGGAAATCGAACCCAAGAATTTGTTCAAATAGTGTCTTGTTTATTCATATTCTATTTGTTATTAATCTTTTTAAGTTTGATTAGATGTATACCTTTTATGTTTAGGATAAATTTGAAGCTTTCAGAGATTGTTTCATACAATTGCTCGACATGTTACTTGCTAATACTACCAGTAAGTACCACTACCATGATTCCCCCACATAAAAATTATATATAAAAGTTATCGAATAAATAGTCCTTAGTCCACAATTTTAAATCCCGCAATCACCTCCTCCGTGGCGCAGCGGTCGAGCGGTCGGTTGTGAAGCGAGAGGCCGCAGGTTCGATCTTCGCACCGAGACAAATATTTGTGTGGCTCACATATATTTGTTACGGGTCTGGGTGTTGTGAAACCGAAAGTCTCTCGTACTTCCTGATACCCACGACACAAGACTCGATCTTAGTGTGGGATCAGGACTATGTGTGTGACTGTTGGGTGTTATTTATTATTATTATTAGGTACCTACATTACCATTACCTAAATTAAGTGATAGGTATCCAAAGCTTAAACAATAACTATGCATTAATACATTAGTCTATGCCAGAAGGCCGAAGTTAGTTATTTTCTTGAAATAGCAGAGCAACTGTTGCGAATTGTGACTAATGACTGCAATGTCTCGGGGCGATTGCAAGACTGCGACCGTATGATAAATTGTTACCAACCTGATAGTTTACCAGCGACACGCCGAGCCGTGACGCGCAGGTATATCAATCCGAGCCCGAGGAGCTTAACCTGCAACAGCAACACACTTGTCCATTATTATTGCCACATTCTCAGAAATGTCATCTGCAATCTGCACATCGACCAACTGCGTTGCACACTTCGTCTTCAATATCGCGCGTAAGTTTAGCTCAGCGGTTTAAATGTTCTTGTACGAATTCTACACGTGTTGAATCATATATTTTGAATGTAAATCCGGGTTGCGTACTATGTATAAATCTGGTTCGGATTAAAACATTCGAAACGACTAACAACATCCGAACGCGCAATCTCTGATTTATTGCACGTGTGGGATCCCATTTCTTTTTTAGAGAATACACGATTGAATATTAAATCTTTATTGGAAAACTAAAACGTTATCTCTTATTAATCTGTTCGGATGTTTCTACACGTTCTTTTCTAGAAAACAAATAGGCATGACTTCTGCTTCCGAAAAGGAAGTAAAAAACAAGTATCACTCCATAGCAAATTGTTCTCGTTGTCCGTTTTAAAATTGCCACCGGTGATTATCTCCACTCGTTATAATCTGCCAAATTTCTTAGAAGCGGTTCAAGCGTAATTATGAGCAGAATGCCAACGCATCGAATTGTTTTAATTGCACCGCGGAGTATAAACATCGCGTGAGAAAATCGCCCACTGGCGGCCGACAGCCGACAGCCGGCAACTCTGAGCTCGCAGCCGACCAGTAATAGTAGCAAGTTGTCGTGGGCATTCCCCGACACTCGTTTTGTTTCTCTGTGACTTAATGCTAACTTCTCACTTTACTTCACGTATATGTTTATACAAGTCCTTAACGATGTCACTTGAGAAAACAAATGTTACACTCTTATAACATTCATAATATCTCGTAAGACCTCTGTATTTCGAATAAATATTTGCCAAACTCACAGACGTCCTCCGTTGCGAGTATGGTCGCCAATTCTTATAACATTAGCATCTAACTCTTGCTAATATTTGCGTACATCAAATTTTGAATCATGTTAACAGTGTGTGTGATAGTTTTGCCATTTTTATCATTATCAAACGAAATGTAACGTTTTGATATCTGTGTAAAAAAATATTAACTTGTCTACGTTATAACAAAGATTGCAAGGATAAATGGTACAATGTCAAACATTGAATGAAAAAAAGAACTGAATGAATCATAATGTTTGATTAACATGACCGCGTAGGTATTCGAAGAACTACATTTTTCCATTAATTGTAAGCGTTTTCCTCGTATTAACTTGCAGAGGAAATGTTAGCTCGAAGCTTATCTCACTGATGTGGTTCAACGATATTGTTAATTGAAAGATTAAACTAAATCCCTTGTGCTTGTTCATAGGCGAATTGTTAAAAATACAATATCGCCAACTTGCTACATTATTTTAATGAAATATGTATGTTTTTGATTTAAATAAGTTTAGTATGCCTCAAAGCTTTGAGAACGGTGTAACAACAGCTACTCATATAAGTTTAAAGTACTGTGTTGAGTATGCTGCGCCTCATGATATTTGTGCCAACTGTGGTTAGTACCACAGTAGTACTAGCCATAGTTTCATATAATTCTTCAACGTTTATAGTCTATTCTTATATAGTTACAAATCTAGTAACATGGTGAAGGTGAAGTGAGCTAGAGCAACTGTTCTGCAAAGCACTGGCGCTACACGTAATATTAACATCAAAAATTCAACCAATGATGTAAAAGGGGACAGCAGTAATCGGATCCAGGCGTTCGCCTTCTAATAGTATGATGATGGTTACATTTCTTCATTCCCAGCGTGTTAACTTTACTGGGATTATGTTAATATTATCAAACATATAACTAATAATTAAAACCTAATCGTGATAGAATCCGTAAAAATAGTTTTATTTCAAACATATAACTAGTCAAGCTGTTATAAATATGATTAGCTTATTTAAATTTTTGTTGAGAGCATTGACCCTTCATCGCATGATATCAGATGATACATAGTTCTTGTTAATGAACTACACATCGGACATTTTTATGTCTCAATTTGTTACCTCTTGGTGCTTGTACAGCTGATGTTATAAATTATTGTACGATAACATTGTTTAAAAACCTATAATAGTTTGATATAACTCAGTAAGTTGGAAAGTAGTAAATACACCTAGATATTATGAGTAAATTAATAATAACAGGTAAATTATTGTACTAACAGCAGGACTGAAACGTGGAAGCATCTTTAATTTATGATCGTTGTTCAAACATTTATCTTACTGCGCGTCTGATGATTCGAAACTTTAACTTCTAAATAACTTAGTACTATGTATCCCATGGCGACAAGTTCAGGCAGACCTACTGCCTCCGTGGTGTAGTGGTATTGCGTGCACGGTACCGCTATTGCCCTGAGGTCTCGGGTGCAATCCTTGAGTCGGGCAACGTGATACCGAATTATTCAGTATCAGCCCAGGGTCTGGAATTCTATCACATCTAGGACGGAACTAAACTCGACGAAATGTGGGTGTTCTAGTTCGCTAGTGCACCTCTGCCTACCTCTCGGGATACAAGCGTGAGCTTATGAATGGATGTGGACCCATACACGTGGAAGATCACGGGGCACCGGAAATAGTATTGTATATAACATCTAAATCTGCTGTGGTGTTGACGAAAGTCGCCATTGTTTGTTTTTCCGAAATTGTAAACTTTATAGCCAGGAATAGTCGATATCGGCACACGAAGCGTTCGACACACGTGCCGATGCACGGGATCGGCCACTGAGCCTCGGTTCTGTGTTGCATATTTAAATAAGCATCAGACCTACGCTGTTGTTGGTTTATGTCACTTTGAAATGACCAGCACGACCAGGTTATTACAACCGTCTGACAAAAAAGTAATAGCTCGCTGTTGCGTTCAGTATGGTGAATGAGATTCCAGCAGGATTAAATTTATCTGTTTTAATGTTTTAATTTATCCTCTCATTGACCTCTATTCCTTTCTACGGTATGGAGCGGCTTGGCTGGGCGAGTAATCATCAGGTGGGCTGTTAACTCATCTGCTTTTGTAAAAAACAAGTGGTGGAGCTACTAGTTGACTTTGTACACGCTACAGCACGATTTGGCACTGAGACGTGGCGGATGGTAACAATTTCATGCGATTTTTTTTAAATGGGGAAATCCTCTTGGATCTCCGCCGTTAAGACCGGATATGGCGGATTTTAACCGGCTAAAACCCATGGATGTTGCCATCTACATTATGGAAGGGCTTTCGGACCTCCTCGCTGCCTCTTTCATTGTAGTTTCTCCCCGCCAGTAACATTACTGAATACTGTAACATATAATGTAAAAATGTGACAAGTGTGTAATAAGTGTATGTTTGGTCGATGTGTCAGGTTAAAACAAATTAAAAACCAAAGACCGAGATGTTCTCATACAATCTATATATTATTAAAATATCACAATAATTATAATTATGTTACTTTTATTTTTATAAAATAAATACAGAGCGGGTCGTGAGCCTACTGGATTCGCTATCGTTCAATGCTCGAGTACATTTAATTTTGATGTTATGATAGTAAACTGTTACCACAAATACAGAGAGAGACAGCCTCCGGGACAGACTGGAAATGGAATACGGAGGTACCTTCTAAAGGGTTTGCGGAGTGGAACTCGCAGCCAACTCCGAGCACAACCTCATATAAAATGGAGTGATCCACCAAACACGTGGACACCAACACGACGCGGCCACGCGCTCAGAGTCACCCACGCAGCCGGCCCTGGACCGCACCTCACCCAGGCAATGCAGTCCACACCATGGAGACCATCCAGAAAGGATAGTAATATCCAAGAAGGCCCCTGGAACCAATAAATTCCAGGTTATAACTTAGAAACACAAAAGCACCATGTGATTGGTGACTACAAAGGAAAATACACGTGTCCATACCTTGAGGGAACGCGAAGGATGCCTATAGATGGATGTCCTAAGCTGCCGACCTCAGCCTTAGGACCTTCTGGTTATCAGTTGGTACCGAAGCGCTGCATGAGAGCGCTGTCGGTGTCGAAAGGTCCCTGCTGCGGCCCGCCTTGAGGCACCAACGAAATCGATGCTCGCAGATCGAAGCTCTCAAGAAAAAGGGACGCCCGATTGGGAGGCCGAGCTTTTTATACCTTTGCGCCAGGCAATAGACAAAAGTCCATGACGCAAAACAAAAGTCCAAATCACAAATCACAATTAATAACATGATTAATCATACCGATCGACATCTAAATAACTCAATAACTCATCTGTCAATCTGACAAAGCACAATGTCAAATGAACTCTTTTTTTTTTAATTACCCAAGGAACACGAGTCGTTCTGCCAACGTAGTCTTAACTAATCGATTACATTTTTTTTTTTATGTTACAATACCCAAAACTAATATTTCACGACAGTTTGCAATCGTTTCCCACTTCAAAAGTCGATATGTCTGTCGTCACATGACTATCAACGCAGCGTTGTCACAATCTATAAACTGTATACACCAAACTTTATCTTCACGGCAGTTACCACTCGCCTGTTTCTGTTCAAGATCATTTCTCATCGTTTCTGCATTTTACCAGCCCAAACTGTTTTTTGTTACCAAAACAATTGATTTACGATGACGCCAAGATTCATCGCTCGTTGTTTTGCACACGTGAAAATTGATTACGGCACAACGCACGTCTGCGGGTGGCGTCTACGGTGTGGCTCGAGATTCGAAATTGTATGTGTGTTCTTTTGGGTTTTGCATCAGTTTTGTACATTATCTTTTCACCAACTCTAAACTACTTGCGAATATGCCATGGTTGCATATAAACATGCAACACAGGTCATAGTAGGTATTTCTTGCTCTATGTGTAGTTTCGATTGATCTTCTGTAACGATGTCAACCTATATATATTTTTTTTTACTATAGCGGATTAAATCCAATAAATTTCTATGTTCTTTTTTTCTTGTTTTATGCATGTGTTTTTACTAACTTTTCAATACCAAGGATGGATTTTATTTAAATGGGTTCAGCTGAAAATCAGCGCTGTAGCGTTCTAGTTCCAGCATTATGCTGAGTTGAGTCCATTTTGGTTTTTCAGTATTTTTTTTGTTTATAGTTTTTTTGTGTAATGTCTCATGAGAAACCCAAAAAAACTTTTTTTTTTTTTTTTTATAATTATGACCTTTCATAATCGTGAATAATAAAGCACTAATATAAGCCTGAAACGAGGTCTGATTCTTTTCCTCACCTACTCGTTACATATTATAGCAAGTCTCCTCGGTCTAGTGGCACTGTATATTTGCTGTTCATCTGCCGGTCCTGGTTTCAAACTTTTCTCGGAGAGGGGTTATCATCAAACAGGCCACGCTTGGCCGTAAAATTTATCCGAATCATTTCAATATCATGTCTAAAATAATGTGTTGCGCCGACTCAAACATTGAAGGTACCTAGGACACGGGTAGGTCGGAGGAAGAAAGGAATATTGCAAAAAACTCATACTACTATGATTTGGAATATTTCCCCCATTTTCAGATCACTATTATGATAAGTGTATATCGTAGTATGTAATTGATACAAATTACGTATAAAACCACTTTGGCAATATTGTCAAGTCACCATTTGGCAGTGGACGAGTGTGCCGCAACAGCTAACTCTGCGTCCGTAATGAGAATAATGATGGGAGCTTGCGCCATAGATCAGCCGGTGCGCGTGCGCGGCCTGCCGATAGCGGGAAATCGACGGTACTTGCGTAAATACGGCAGCCGGTATCCACTACAACTCGAAATATTATAAAATCCACGCCAGATGTGATTCTCGAATTGTTTTAATAGTGGATTTCACAATGCATTCAGGCGGAGGTCGAATGTCGATCACAATTTTTAGATTACACACATCTTTATTTAAATTGTTTGAACATATTGTAATAGTATTCGAAATCTTCTCGAACAAAATGGGAACACATAGTCGTATTAAATGATAGGCGTAGGTGAATACGACGACTTCGTAGAAGTGACTAAGTGGGTCGTATAACGTATTGCATCAATAGAAGGATGCACGCGAACGTTCAGACACCATAGCGCTGATTGCGAGTGCAACTTTGTAATTTTCTCATGGCACGTACGCAACACCGACGACATGTATTTTGCGAGCAAAAACGGCAACACGGTGACGCGACGCGACGAAAATCGCAGTTATTTTTCAATATGCTTATAATCACGCTAATTACCTTATTGGTGTAACGGCAGCAGTATTCATGTGGTGGAACTAAAGTCCTAAGAACTAAGTCCTACTGTTTTATTGCATAGACGTGCATGTGGCCCGCCCGACTTTAGCGATGCCGAAGCACTTATCTAAAACAGGCAGGCAGCGGCATCCTCTGGATCCTCTGGATGGATCTCTCCAAACAAATTTGTGAGAGTTTTTCAATTTTGATTGATCTTATTGATTTAATCATGGCTGATCGGGCGATAAGCACTCATGTGCACTAGTTGCACTTTATCTGACCCTTAAGGTACACACAGGTGTAAATTTATTATTATGTTAATTACGATTTCTCCTTCACAAATATCCGTAGAAGAGCAAAAATAATGATGCATAATGAAGCAGCAGTGTGTTGGAAGGAAGCGTAATAATTAGCACGTCATCGGCTTGTCTACCGTAACTAATATTTTCGCCATACATTACGTAATACTAAAACCACTTAAAATTTATTTTTTAACTTCAATATAGGAAAATAAAGAATATCAAAATAAAAAAATAAAATAAACAGACTTAATATTGAAATAGGAGGAGGAGCAATAGTTTCATAAAACACATTTTCAAACACTTATACTTAGATGATACTTGGATGTGTGAGTTGCGGATAGTGATTCAACAACTGCGGTAAAAATCAAAAGGCGTTTAACTTTTATAACGTAGGGGTAACAGGAATTATACCATAATTTAGAATAGGCGCGATTTACGATACACGTTGTGGTAGCTAAACAATGTATTTTTCCCAGAAATTAACCGGTAGCGCATCGGGAAGTTGAGAATATTTTTCGTAGAACATCACAGTTTGCCGGCCTGCCTTTGCTTTTATGAACGTGAGATGCGTTGACAGCTATGCTAGTTCCATTCGCTGATTATTATTGTAAGAAAGTTTATGTTCGCTTGTAGGCGGCGAAAAGTGTTATCTTTTAGATCAATCGAAGTGTATACTGTATACGCAATAGAATAGCAAGTCTCGGGTCGTTGTCCTCGACGTACATGAAGATATTTGATATGTCGTCGATACGCGAAGCTCATGGAGTGTTGCGGCAAGCGGGTCAGATGTTACAATATCCAAGAGTTCATTAGGAGTATTCCGAGCACCGCTTGTGCCCACCACAAAAACAGTTTTGCGTCATTTAGCCGCCATGCTCCGCGCCGCTCCGCGCCGCCCCGCGCCACTCGCCACTCCAATAGCTGGTGGAGGAGATTTTTTTGTTGGCTCTCTAGATAGATCCGTCAGTCTGACACGCGGACATTGACCGTAATTTATATTTTTTACATGCTCGGTTACCATGTGAACAATTTGGTGTACGTGTTACCATACTCTTAAATTATATTTGCCACTTATCACACCGACTTATTACTTACGCAGTAATTATTTATGAAATTGTCCATAAATAATAATGTTCATGTTGTAACTTGTGTGTCGGAAAGGTAAATGTCGTGTGGTATTCGGCTGGATTATTATGCACAACGGTAGGCAAATGTGCCGTCGCCATGGTCCGTGACCGAGCTCGTTTATAAGTTTTCTGGAATTTTTAAAGACGACGGCGTGCGTGCTAAAATTTGGAATCTTTGTGCGATATACCAACTAACTTATTCACTTATTTAAATTGTATTTAAGTGTTTCTTACAAATTCAAAGAAGTGCTTTTAATTAGAATCATAGATATTTGTTTGAACTAAAATTAAATTGCAACCTGGAGGGTTACCACCACCTCTTATAGCAATATTATTATAATCTTACTCGTACCAATTCCCGTACAAAAAAAAACGTAGTAAGACTATAATAATACTGCTATAAGAGTTGGTGGTAACCCCCCTGATGTGCCATGATGTGGCATTAATATAATTTACCATAATGTCGAATAATCTATTTAGTTATTATTATTTACGAGTAAATAGCGAATTCTGACATCTTTTATTTATTGGAAATGAAAGTCCCATTTAAACATGGACTTATAATAGTTTTAGTATTATTTTAGGTATCACCGACGATTCTTCTATAGAATCATAGATTTAGTTGTGGTTTTATTTGTCAAGAAGGTCAATGACATTCGAAACCCGAAGGTATTGAACTTTGCTATTACAACTATTGTTATTACATAATTAACAAATTATAAACGTAAACAATATGGAAGGCTCTGAAGTTAAAATATTACCTTTTTGGTTTATGCTTATCGAAGTGATGTAAATGAAGGTGTGCACTACAGGTGTTGTGTGTTGTGCGTGCGAAGCGTATATAGGTATAGTGTGTGTGGTACTAGTATGGAGTGTGAGGACTGAGGAGCGGATATGGGGCGGGCGGCGAGCACGGAGCGATGGAGCCGCGGAGCACGCTGCACGCGGCGGCATGGCACCGCGAGTCCGCGAGCGCGCCCAGTCAGAGTGCCGCCGCGCGACCAGCCGCACGCGCGACCTGCACGTGCCGCCACACGCACTCCATCTCACAACACGCCGCGACGCGACGCGCACATACAAACAAACGAATGATGTCCGTTTGCATGTACCTCTTCTGTCCCTGGTTCTTCCTTGTCATCTACTTGGGTTTCCTGATGCTGGACGTGTGAGCCGGCGGCCGGCGCGTGCTCCCAGTCGCCACCGAGAGCGTCTAGAGCGCAGACGCGCAGCGGCGATCGATACGCGCGGGTAGCGGACGCCGGGCGGGCGTGTGCGGTGTGCCGGTGAGGGCCGCACGGAGCGCGAGCTAACACGCGGGTGGTGCCGAGCAGTCAGCAGGGCGGGCCGAGCGCTCCGGCG
Organism: Clanis bilineata; assembly: GCA_036417725.1. Taxonomy (NCBI): domain Eukaryota; kingdom Metazoa; phylum Arthropoda; class Insecta; order Lepidoptera; family Sphingidae; genus Clanis; species Clanis bilineata. The sequence continues at coordinate 442,655 of CM071141.1, forward strand.
AGGGTGCCGCGTGCCGGCATCGCAAGTGGTGTTATGCGGGAGTGGTGACCGGCACGATCGCTCCGCACGCGTCGAGCACGCGGCCCGCCATGAGCGCGGCCACGCCGGAGGTGCGCGTGCCGCCGCGCGACGCCGCCTCCACGCCGGTCACACTGCCGCCCATCAAGCCGGACCTCGGTCTCAACGATGCCACGCTCTTCGCCGTATATTGCTTCATTAAAAATTTCATCGGGTGAGTGACTAACTAGACAAGTTATAAGTTTTGTATTAATACGAGTATGTGTGCACCGCCCCTCATGACCCTCGAGACGTCAACATAAAGAAAAGGACATTTTTAGCTGTTACGATTCTTAATTATTAGTTTACTCGTATGTTGTTTTCGAAGTTACGGTTAAGGAGAGCCTCCATTTTGTACCTAATTATATTATGTTCGACCTTCTCGTCAATCCGAAGAACAAACCAGATATCGCAATAGTAACTTGGCAAGGTTACGTTATTTATGAGCAGTGCATTTGAGCTGTTTATTAGGTAACATTTAATAAACTAATCGGTCAAGGAATCCATGTCGAAACACATAATAACTGCGAGGGATTGTTAAAGAAGTGTATTGATATCACACCACCACAAGCAATGTTAGCTTTTAAAATCAACAATGACTTATCATTTCATTCAAAAACACAATAAAGACGATCTAACCTTGGGCGACTGAATAAGTAAACTTTATCGTTTATTTATTGATAGCAATTAGCAAGTAACAATGCATTTTGTTGCTTATGTATTTAGCTTTAATAAAATAATAAACATGTGTACAAATTTGGCCTTAGCAACACCCTGACCGTAAATACGATATTGCCACATTGTGAGGTGATGTATTTCGCACGTTCGTTGTAAATGTATTTGTGTGAGCTGTGTGCTGTTTGTTGTACTGTGTGTTTATGTACAATATCTGCAACCGATAAGGTTCCGCGCAGGCCGCTGTCCAGTCCGTGTGCGCGTAACCTTGAGCGATACATAACGCGAGTACACACTACACACTACACAGCACATCACACTTCACACCACAACAACTCGCACTCACAGTCGCCACCCGCCGCTCCTGTGTTTACATTTTTTATCATATTGGACATTTTCGATATTCGATAAAATGTCATCGCTGTTACACACTTATCAGATAACTTAATGCATTACCTACGCGATGAAAATGTTATTCAAATATTGGTGTTTGTTTTGAACAAACATTCTGCGAATTTTGTGTTATAAATACGTAAGTCTACTGACAGAATGAAATAGAATAAACTTTATTTCAATAAAGAGAATTCCATTCAAAATATACTTCATAACCTTTTACGATTAGATTAGACTAACACTGACCCAGAGAAAGCCTTACAAGGTGCCAATTAACAAAAGCCCATAGCAAAGAATCAGCGCGTCGATTCAATTGTATCAGAAATTGTTTGCGCTCTATATAATTCTCCATGGGCCATAAATAGCACACTGTCTGCAGCTAATTGTCGGCAATAAAGGGCGGACATTAGCCGTGCCGAACTTCGTTAGGAGAAAGTCATAGTTTAGAAAGTACGCTTTGTTTTGTTCTCGTGTCCAGCCGCCTAGCTGGCGTGGTCCTTGCCAACGGCGCGGCGAGATAGCCACCCAGTACATTAGATATACTAGATAGCTTCGCCAGGGCTTATGAGATATTCGACTAATTTCGATAGGCCCACATGTATGTATGTGTCGATTACTATCTATCCCACATCTGCACATGTTCCGCCAGTAATCAAAAGATTGTTATATATTGTTATGTTGTATAGTAGTATTTCGCAATTGTTAATGTGTGCAGATTTCATTATAGATAATTCTCAATAGATAAATTACTATTCTTCCTAAATTCTAGCATAATTAATTCAAAACGTCTCACATGATCTTTTCTATTCTTGCTTTTTGTAGTAGTAACAACAAGATTTTCAAACGCCACGCTGCGCCGCGCCGTCTATGCAGTTTCACTGCACGTCTCTGCAGGGTCGCAACTCGCAATAGATATTTAGTTCGTTGGCTAATTTCAGATGCAACGCTGTTGTTGTGTTGCATTGGACATCATCACTTTCACAAGAAGAAAAGGGAAAGTGTAGGTGGCGCCGGTTCCCTTGCGGTCAGATTGACTCGGACTATCGGCCGCCGCCGCTAATTCCTCTTGTTTATTTCATTTCACACTAATGGTTGCACACTAATCTTTTCTGATTTCACTGGCCTTATAGCAGTTTTATGAAATTTTCTCTTTCCAGTGCCTTTACGTTCCCGGTTATGAGATTTTTTTGTTGTTGTTGTTATGAAACCTGTCAATTTCACTAATAATTATATAAGATCTGCAAATGCAGCGTGTACATTTGTAAAGTATTACACAATCGTGATAATATCGACAGCACGTCCGTTGATATTATCGTAATCAATCTCGTCGGGGCCAGGCAGCGGGGGATGTTCCGCGATCCGACCACGGTCCGTGTCACATTTGCTTTCCATTATCAACATCATCGCTATTGCTAGATCTCGTACATTCCCATCTGCGCATGTTGTTACCTAAATGTCTTTTAAGTCGAAATGTTGTTTTCCTCCTTTTACTTTTGCATTACATTTCTATGTCTGATAACCTCATAAATTTTTCCGGTTTCACATTCGTCTTATTTTACTATAAATCTGCACTCTAGTATCAGAAGCAATTTGTGTTTTCACAATTCATTACCATTGTGTTTGTTCTTTTTGTTTTATACTTTTAATTGTTTTTTTCCTTTAACTGATGATCTCTATTATTTTCTGGCATACAATCAAAGAATTCAAATTTTTTTAAAGCAGTGACTGGCAAACGAGCAGATGGGTCACCTGATGGTAAGTGATCTCCACCACCCATAGACACCTAAGACACAAAATGATCATAACTAACTTACTCTGCTAGCTCAGCGACCCAAAGTGGATCTTGGCCTTCGAAATGATAGATCTCCAACTGTATCTGTTCTGTGCCACTTCTCGCCAGTTACTGACTTGAAGTTAACGCAGGTCACCTTTTACTATATCCAATCAGCGATACCTGGGTCGACCTATCGGCCGACCGACGCCGTGACGGCCAGTAGCTCGACCCAAGTATGCATCTATTAGGCTCCGATCCTCTGCCATACGCTCCAGATGGTCAAGCCAGTTCAATCGGTGAGCTTTAGTTTCACTGATGACGTTAAGCTGCGCCACCAACTCTTCAATCTCAGCAAAACATAAAATGTCGTGTGTTCGTATTCTGAGTATTCCATCGATTTAAAAAAAAAACTTTTTATTATATTTAATTTTTATCACATTACTTTATTAATGTTTAGGTGAATCAAACACGTCTTGATCTCTAGTTTAGTAATAATTATATAAACAGAGCTGTGGTTGCGCTTGTACTGGGTTGCTGACTGCTGTCGATCACTTGTCCTTTTTCATAGATTCGTTTTGATACGATTGGAGATAGCTCTTGTTCGTATAACTATGTCACTGCAGGATCTTGCGTAACGTGCGTAAATGTTTGCTTTGGTAATAGGGGCTTGGTAATTGGGTTCGATCCGCGGGCCGGTTAACGTGATATTGAATTTATTCAGAAGCAACCCTGAGTCTGGGATTTATGACCGAATGACGATAGTCCGGCCCCCTGTCACATCAGGGACGAAAATAAGTTCGGCGAAATGTGGGGTTTCTAGTTCTCTAGCTCACCGCTGCCTACTCCTTCGGGGGTGCAGGCGTGAGCTTACGTTGAAGGGTTTTAAAGTGTGTTATAATGGCATGTTGCGCAACACATCTCGCATCTGCGATGATATGCATACGCAAACCTGTTGCTTGTGCTTACTTGTTGCATAAAATTCGCTAATATACAAGATAACCTTATTTAGTTACCTATATGCCATCTTATGTGGCTACTTTGTGAGTTAATAAATGGCGTCGGTGCTGAGGCCGTAGCAGATTAAATGAAAGCTCTTAATAGTTAACGAGTTATATTTTCCATCATCAGCTCAGCAACACGTGATGATGACTACCAGACGCAAATACCTGAATAGTTTAAGAATATATATAAAACACACTATGGGTGCCTATCAAATTTAAGGGATGCCCTCGATTTTTCTGGGATCCCATCAACAAATCTTGACTTGGTGCCAATAGGGCCACCTGAGAAATAAACCCTTTTAAACAAAAAAATAATAATTCTCGAATCAGCCCAGGCATAAAAAAAGGATTCCGATGAATTGTTAACCTCCTTTTTTTGAAGTCGCTTAAAAATAATGGTTTGCCATAACGGATGTGTCGCATTTTATGCGCAGCCTGGACCTTAACTGGTAACGGCGTAACGTTATATATATTTTTATCCTACGATTTTTGTATATTTTTACAGGGGCTTCGTGCAGTTTATAGCAAATTCTTGAGATTTAAATTGTGTAAGGAATTTGATAAATAGGACGAATATTAAATTTAACAAGTGGCATACCACGACGGGCGCGAGGTGGCCGCGATTAGCCGACATCTCATCTCGCATATTGATTGACGTGTGATGGCGCCTGCCGCGGCCCGCCATGCCACCCCGGTCCCTACGAAACGTCCCCTTTCACGCGAGGAGTGAGGACGACGGGAAACGGGACGCGCGCACCACTCACTAGTCACTATGCCAGGCCTCAGTGTGTATTCGGTCATCGAACGGGGAACACGCACGTGTTCACATTGATCAATTAACCCGCCAAAACTTGTTTAGTGCTTATGAGTGGAAACATCATCAGGGGCACGCATAGGAGTTTTCCAACGCGATTCGTGAGTATTCGTTCGCCTCATACAGAATGACCTAGATACAAAACTAGGTCAAGCTTCCGCGTCCTCGGAAGGGATTTATGAATGGGCGTGTTGTATTTTTCTGTTAACACTATATCTACAATTGTTTTAAGTTGTATATTTTGCTTTTCTATGTCAGCGTCCTGATTTCATGCGCGCGCCTCTGCGTGTATGTGGTACCTAATTGTACTTAATCATGTGACGTCATTGGCGTCAATCACCCCAGTATTGATGTTTGAATACTAACAGTAGAAGGTTGAGGCGGAGTGTGGTGGACAAAAAAACAGAATACAATTTATTCGTCGAGCAATCTCGACAATTTCTGAATAACTGTATACTGTTTTTTTTATTGCACTACATCAGGTGTAGTGTAGTCACTTTGCCGTGCTAGGATAAAAAACACTTAGATTTGCTTCAAATGCTGTAAGAACTTAGGATCCATCTCCGAAAGGAGGTCCCAAATAAATCAGTTGATAATCATCATCATCATTATCAGCCATATGCCCCCCCAAAGATTGATCATATAATAAAATAACCACCACATATTTCGTACACTTTCTTTAAAATCCGACATAAAAAGTTTCTACTTTATAACAAAATGTATATTATTAAACGAGCGAAGAAGCTTAGAATTAACCCAAAAGTCCCAAACACAAAGGCACAAAGCACTATTTAAAGGTAAAATAATAAATTCTCGAGCATGTCTAATTATCGTATGAAAGGGCTCCCAAAACGTAATGATCATAGTTTTTGACAACCCTTTGTTCCGCCAGCACGGGTCTTTTGTCTGATTCACTAAACACCATTCACCGTTTTAATTTACTGACCACGAAAATTTTGTATCCCATAATTTGGAGGACAAAGATTCTTCTATTAAATTAAAATTACATAGTTTAAAGCAAATGAAATATAGTAATTTTACAACAAAAAAAAACGGTTAGTATTTCGAAGGCTGATCAATGACAACATATTTACTAAAAATATTTTGTTCAGTGTTATTTATTTATTTCATATCAAATCAAAATGCATTTCATTGAATCGTGGTCAAACGCTTTTGGAATCAGTGTCCCCGTGTCCTGACTCGTATCAAGAGTTAAGTTACAATCAAAATTCAATTAGATGAATGTCAATTTTACCTTTATAGAATCCGAGCAAATTATACTTTTTAGATCCAAGCACCAGGCAACAATTGACCATGTTGTTTCTCAACGTGTTTGTTGAACACTGAAATGTTTTGGCACTACACGATGATCGAAAATCGCATCAGTGAACGTACTAAATTAATAATTGAACGCAAATATTTATAGTGGGCAATAAAACTGCCGCTGAGAAAAGTGGTTGTTCCACAGCTTAGTTTATGTTGTACTCGATTCATCGATTGTGTTGAGAGTCCGGAAGCGTTTAAACTTGCCGATTGCGTTTAATCTACGCTCCATCATTTTTATCCTTCTCTTGGAGAACGTTTGGTACTTATTTATTTATTTATTTATTTATTTATTTATTTTATTCGGGATAGCAAACAGCCATTTATAAACTAGTGAAATACATTTAATACTTATATCTAGGAGGCCACTAGACGCTTTCCACATACTTACAATATTAAATTTAATAGTAATCCGGGAATCGTGTGTATGTGTGTGTGTGTGTGTGTATGTGTGTGTGAGTGTGTGTGTGAGTGTGTGTGTGTGTGTGCGTGCTCGTTTACCTACATGTATGTTTGTTGCTACAAACTACTTACAAAATTAATCCTGTACACATTAAATTAATTTCCAGATGTTACTTTAAGGTACTACTTAGTGTAGATGTCACAGCCTTCTTAAAAGACATTTTGTTTAATAGAAAGATATCAATATCACCACATTGAGCATTATAAGCTTTGACTAATCTAGCAAACACAGCGTTTTGACCATAGTTAGTGGAGTGATGGGGAACATTAAAAAGTGGTGTATGTCTAGTGCGGCGCTTAGGTACGTTAAAGGTAATACGTTCCAATAATTCAGCACAATCCAAACGTCCAGATATTATGTCATGGAGAAAGCCCATATCTAACATAATTCTACGTTCTTTCAAAGTGAGTAGACAATTACCAGATCGACAATTAGCGCAAGGGGTCATCTTTGAGGATGCCTTGTTTTTAAATGTTAAGAAGTCTAGAAATTTGTTTTGGATTTGCTCAATTCGGTTTATATACTTGTCATAGATGGGAGACCATATTGGACTCGCATATTCTAATATGCTCCGTACATAAGCGCAATAAACTACTATGAGACTAATGGGACTTTTAAACGGTTGAGTAGTACGCATAACAAAACCTAGATTTCGATAAGCCTTATTAGAAATTATATCAATATGATTGGAAAATAACAATTTACTATCCATATAAACTCCTAGATCGCGCACAAGAGTAACCCTATTTATACAAATGTTATTAAAATGATAATTATAGTTGAACGGTTTAAGTTTTCGAGTAAAACTAATGCACTGACATTTATCTATATTAACTGAGATTCTGTTACGCGTATAATAAGAATAAAGATTGTTAAGATTTTGCTGAAGTACTTTACAGTCATCGTCGGTTCGAATACTCATAAAAACTTTTTTGTCATCTGCGTATAAGAGATGTTTACAGTTATTATCATCATTAAAACACTCACTAATATCAAAGATGTACGCATTATAAAACAGAGGACCCAAGTGTGAACCCTGTGGGACACCAGATGGTATATGAATAAGATCTGATCTAAATCCACCCATCACAACAGTTTGGGAACGATTCGTAAGATACGACCGCACCCAACGCAACAAATCTCCATGTATACCAAGAGTCTGCAGCTTACTAATTAATATGTCGTGGTCTACACGATCAAAGGCCTTTTCGAAGTCCGTATAGACTACATCAATCTGTCCTCCGTTTTCCATATGAGAAGTAACAAAATCTGTAAACAAAGCGAGATTAGATAATGTTGAACGACCCCTCATAAAACCATGCTGCATCCTTGGTATTCCTTTGGAAATTAAAGGGTAAATATTGTTGTAAACCAGTTTCTCTAATAATTTACTCAAACAGTTCAAAATAGAAATGGGTCGATAGTTTTTGATCATGTTTTTGGATCCCTTTTTATGAATTGGTATAATTTGGGCTAATTTCCAAGGTGATGGAAATATACATTCAGATATAGATCTACGGAACAAGACACTTATTGGCCGTGCTAAACTGTCGGCACAAGAAGACAGAAATATGGGTGGAATGCCGTCTGAGCCACAACCCTTGTTTTTATCTAGGGAACGTAACAGCCTATGCACTGTGTTATCGCTGACCGTAATATGTGACATAAAATCATTATTAATGCAACTATTGCGACAAATAGTACTATTTAAACAAGAATTTATTTGTGATGGCTGAATAAACACACTTTCAAAAAATTTATTAAACGCAGTACAGATGCTGGACCCGTCACATAATTCTTCATTATTCAAGATAAATTTATTTGGATATTTCGATCCACTTCTTTTGGATTTAACGTAAGTCCAAAAATATTTTGGACGATAACGGATTGTAGGTTTGTCACTAAATTAAACAATATCCCACTCATATTCCGGTTTTACCTATTTTAACAAGAAGATACTGCATTTTTCATCATCATTAACCACTCCTGTGGTTGTGGTGTGGGTGTCCTGTTGGTGTCCTGTGGATGTCCTCATCCACAGGTCACCAACATAGGCCTCCCCAAAGACCTGCAGATCGACCTGTTGGATCTTCACTGGTTTTAATCCATTGGGTTTTATGTCATGTAGGTCTGTTTGATAGATACTTTATGTTTTACGCAACGTTATACGTAGTCAGGCCATTGCAATTATAAGTCTTGTCCTACAGCCGCGTCAGCCTCACCTCGTAGTACATTAGTAATTCAGCTCCTGCATTGAGCTAATTACCTAGTTGCGTATATTTACTGTATACAACCTTATATAATGTAGGTTTCGACATGAATAAAGCGGTTTGTAACCTCCTGGCAGACTATACGTAACGTGCGTTACTCATTCGCATGTAACTATGACAGTGCCGGGTGCGGATTGCTGGCGTTTTCTTTTCGCAACGCTCTTATAATTTTTCACCGAAGCGGGCGACCGGCTACCGGCCACCGCGCTGAACCACCTCTTCCGAAAATAAAAATGGAATACACACCTGTGTGAGTGAGTCTATACACAACCGGTCACTTTCGCATTGAGAAGGACAAAGTTTATTGCCAAAAACCAGATATGAGCGAGCGCGTTGTGGCGTGATTATGAAAGTTTTTGATGGCGTTGTGTAAACTCTGTTATGGCGGTTTTAATGGTCGCGAAACTCTCCGACATCGACGTTTGGTGATTAGCATTTTATTTATTCAATTAAGTGCGGATTGCGCTATCCATTCTGCGTTGAATAAATACCTAGATAAGTTAAAATTCTTAATGTAAATAATTTGTTCTTTGCTCGGTTACGAAGTGTATGTAAGTAGCGTCTGTTAGATTTATTTTTGGTGTCAAAAGACCTTTATGATTTAGTTAATTTATGCTGTAAACCAATGTGTTTCTCTGAGTGTAAATTGAAAGTAACAATAATATTGTGTCACGGCTATTTATTACACTTGCATGTAAGAAAATACTGTTTGTATATAAAACGAAAAACGCTGCTACGGTAAAACTAATATACTAGCTTGTCAATGCTATAACTTTCTGCATCAACTGTCGGAATGTTCACGTTGCGGCACAAATATGCGCGTACGGTGACAGTGTGGCGGCGCGGTCGCGTCGGTTCCGATCACACCGCACACGGCGCAGTGGTCGGCCGCGCTCACTTCCTGTGCAGAGTGCCGCCCGCCGCCCGCCGCCCGCCGCCCGCTGCTGGTGGCAGGTGGTGCTATTTACACCTCTCCCTGAACCCACCAGCCACTAATTCACGTTCAAAGTCAATTATTTATAATTCACAACTGTCCAATTTCGTTTTTCGTTTAAATTAATAACGAGTGAAGGATTCACGTGTCGGTTGCTATCGCGTTCCTCGAGTCGCCACCAAAATATAAATAACGCCGATCGCGTCCGTTCCTGGTTCTCGAAATAATTTATCGCTGTATTCCGAGCGTCCTTGGTCCGATTCGTCGTAGGAAGCGTCCCATTTATCACAACCGTGCGCTTCAAAACGGTAACAATACTTGCATGACCCCGTTCCCCCTTGCGGTTATTGTGTTTCGATGCATCATGCAACCGACCCACAATGCTCATTGTTTATCACTGTGTAATTAGTTGTTCACCTACATCTAACAGTTGAAGCGTGACACCCAACCTTGGCCGTCAGCTCGCTATCATATAGAACGTGAACGCAACACTAGCCGGCTTTAATTACATGAAGAAAGGCGTTCTAATCGAAACGAAACGTGCGTATCGTGCGTCCACGGCGCGGTCACCTAAATATAAACACTTATAGTCGGTTCTCGAACAGCATCTTGCGCACTCATCAGACAAAAAAAGCGGTGCGTTGTGGCGGAGGCGAGGTCGAGCCGTCGCGTCGCCGCAACTCGCACGCTGGCACAGGGCGGCCGCCGCGCACCGCGCCGTTTAGTGCGATGCCTGTCCTGCATCGACGTCGATGCTTTATCACGTGATACGTGCACCGGTGACATCACACACGACCAGTGCGGCGCACCGCACGAGCCAATGGCTCTTGGCAAGTTGGCCGCGATTGACTGAGAGGTGTCGTCTTCAATAGTGTGCGTAGCGCGGTTGCGTTCAGTCGTGTCCGCATGGTGCAGAAGTTGATGGCGGAGCTGAAGGTGCTGACCGGGAAGCGAGCACCGGCCGGCGGCGGAGCGGCACCCGGTCCCGCTCCCGCTGCAGCTCCGACTCCCACGCACCACTACACCAGACGCGATCTCAAAGCCAACCTGCACAAGCACATGAGTATCGTGTTGGACAGGTCAGTCGGCCTTTATTATCAATTAGCGCTTCTGGAACACTGTCGAACTGGAATATTATAAACTCATTCAGGCGCGGCGCGCCGCGTGCTCGACGCAATCGACAATGATAAACTCCGACAATATCCTGCATCGAAATGATTACGTGCAGATTATAGATTGTTACCGTATAACGACCGTTATCTTGATAACGTTAGACATGTTATTGATAAGTGAAAGTATGCACCGGCCTGCGGGCTGATCCCATATAAAACAATGCATGCGCTATAAATGCTATAATGCTTCGATGGCATTGAATATGGACATTACAGGAGCTCTATCATTAGCAGTAATGTATACGGTAGTTTGTCAGTGAATATTCCATGCATTGCGTCGTGCAGGTACATAGGTGCCGGGCGTACGATGAAACTACTCGTATCTAATATTGATGAATCAATATCGAAGCTTCCCCGCCGGTTACCTCGACATCTTTTTATTGAGGTAATTGACATCGTAGAGGTTGCATTTGTTAAAATCGAAGCACAATATTTAGTGTTCAGAGTGATCAGACTGAGCATATAGGATCGTTTATGAATCATTATTTTCGACAGCCTCCGTGGCGCATTGGGCGAGTAGCCGATTGTGAAGCGAGAGGCCGTGGGTTCGAATCCCGCATTGAGACAAATATTTGTGTGGCCCACAGATATTTATTTCAAGTCTGGGTGTTATTATACCGAAAGTCTCATAGTCTCTGACACCCACGATACAGGTTATACCTAGTGTGGGGTCAGGACTAGATGTGTGACTGTTGCGTGTATTTATTTATTTATTATAATAAATGTGCGACGTAGTGAGCTACAGTACACAATATTTATGTAGAGGTATAAAAATTATATAAATGTTACCTATACTTATGTAGGTATTGTTCATAATCGGCGGTAACGGGGATCATTTACTATCAGGTGAACGGCTTCTTCGCATGACGTCCTTCAATAAAATCTTGTTTTTTTTTATATATTTTTACATAGTGGAATACACACCTTTTTATATATTTTTACATATAAATAAGTCATATAATTAACAAAAATGACATCACTGTTATTCAAATAAATTAAGTAAGAATTAGGAAACGGTTAGGTCAAGGAATGAACACATCCGTTATCATTTTTTTATTGTTATTGTCTACGTACGTAATCAACATGTTTTCTACTACATATTTAACTGGTTTATTGAATTGTTAAGTAAGCTGAGAAGATTATTAAGGGCGACTTGCAGCGCTATTACTAATCTAGAGGTACACTTTATTTCGATTTATTATTCTACAGCTCACTCCTATCTATAATGAAAGATTTGGGACACATAGAGCCATAATTATAAAAACATTTTCGCTTATCTTTTCGTTAAGGATATCCTGACACTTTTTTCCCTGCGTTACATTGTTTAAAAATGAAATGGACAACCTATGGTTAAAGATAAGCAGCGCTTAAATATTTTTATAAGTAAGGGGCAAATAGTTTTATTGCGGAGCTGCAAGTGGCGCGTAATTAACATTTTATACATCGCACCGTTAATGTTGTAGTGAAGGCATGGTAGTTTTTATAAAGCCGCATCTTCTGCACTAGTTTTTTCGAAACATAACACTAAAAACACCTACACAAAACAAGGGTTTTAATTGTCTCCTGCTAATGTCACAATTGGCCATAGACAAAACATTTTAGAAATACCATGATTTGTGTAGATGTTGTGTGTAATGTTTTAGTACAGGAAACGCGGCTTTACATACACACATCACACATATACCTCTACATGTTAGAAACCAGACAAAAAGTGTTGTTAAAAACAGACAAGCGCTAATTTTTTAACCTTGAATTATATCCACATGATGATTACTTTAGTGGTGTTTTGGTTCACGTTATAAATTACAGACACGACGTTTATAAAAAGTGTTGTTTAGGTACGTTATTTTCATCTCGAGAATTCGGCATAAGTAATTTTAGTAATTTTGACCGGTTACTTCGCAAATTGCAAAATCGAGAAATGATAACGATGTTTTAGCAATACATTTTGCAAATGGTCTTCAGTTGATAGACGATAAATTAACAATTATTTAAAATCGTGCTAATTTTAATAATATTTTATATAACGTTTCATAACTAGAAGCATAATTTGTAGGGGAAGTCTCACTTTTCGGCGCATTGATTTTGGTCAAAATGTTCATGAAACACTATAATGTTCTTCGTTGACCCTGAGCTGTATGGATTACAGCATTAGACAGATAAGGAATACTTAATGTGTTACCATGATACGCATGCAAAGATATGGTCTTAAATTATCAGTTAAAGTTATAACGAAAATAAACTAAAATAAAGTAAATTACATTATTTTACGCGTTGGCTAGATTTTAGATGAAACCTTTATAACGATCTGCACCTCCGTCTACCGCGTGACTATGAATGCTGACAGCTGGCAGATCGAAATTTTGCAACGTTTGAGTCGTAGCCCTAAAAATATATATAAAACGCGGTAAAATTTATAGAAATTCGTTAATTTTTTCTTCAATATCGGAAGCATGATTTGCGATGTATAGCTTTTCATTATGAATCTTGAACTAAAAGTATACTGGTCCCCTATGAATATTTAACCACCATTGCGCTAAACCGTATCGTTATAGATATACTATAAGAATTCATCCTTAACATTCGCATAGATTTATTGTGTAAATTCCAAAACTAAAAAAAATCTTGACATAATATATTGGATTACCTCAATGACGATGAAACAAATTTGGGGGACCATTTTGAAGGAACGAATATTAATGTTATAACTTATATAATAGTTAAGACTGTAAAAGATTGTTAACTAATTCTAACTAATATCTTTATTACTTACAAGTCACAACACTTCGTCTTTATCTCCGGAAATTTTAAACAACTTAACTTCATAGCACGTTTTATTTCATAATTCAACTTATGAGTATACTCTGTTGAAATTATTATAGTTAACGATGCAGTTGAAGTGTGCTTTGTGCCTTTTATGTTATGTTGCATCAAACTTTCACAACTATGATTGACTCTACAATATTTACTTCTAGTATTACATACATACATAGACTCACGCCTTTTTCCCATAGGGGTAGGCAGAGACAACAGATTTCTACTTGCTACGATCCTTACACACTTATCAAGTATCTTATCCTTATCTAGTATTCCTAATACTAATTCTGAAGTTATGTGAAATCTGCTACAAGGCCTAATGTCTCTCATTAATATAGGAAGTGCCCAGCAGTGGGACACCGAACAGTGTGTAATTAACAGGGGTAATACAATATTCGTAACGTTTTTTAACGATAGAGCCGCTCTGTAGACTACTTTTACACAGAAAATCGACAAAGTGACAGTTGATTGTTGCATTTCGATCAGGTGGTCCCAACTCTAGAAACACTATACCCTTCATTTAGATTATATGATTATCCTGAGTGTTTATAGAATATGGACCGCTGAAATCATTTACCTTTAGGTCAACCCACTTTTAGTATCCTACTCTTTAAAAAAATCTACAAACATCTAGAAATTGTATAACAATACCACAACAAACTTCTTTCAAATAATATTATTACCCAAGGACTTCCAAATATAAATATTATAACATTATGATTAAATTGTAACCATTAAAACGATATTCGATCGACGTTCATAATAGATGATTGCTTTAATAAAATATTTAATACTTTACATAGAGTTGTTTACCAACCTTAACCTTTCGTAAAGCTCAAATTATGTTTCAAGGTTGTACCACCTGCATTTGTGATTTGTTAAACATAACAGTCAGATCGAATTTAATTCATTAAAATTGTTATGTTTGCCGTGTCGCAACCTCTGTGTAGACATTTTGATTGACATGCAGTTAATATTTTAATGTTTAATAGACTTAGTCGTAGTGTTATAAAATGTATGAAAATGTTATGTTGATCAAGTTTTATATACGAGAATCTCCCGCAGACATGTTACGCACAAACAAATATAAAGGTTTGGTTTCTTCGCCTCCTTTGTCTAGTGATGTATGGGCTGTGGACCAGGAGGTTTTGGGTTCGATTCCCAGGCTGGGCAGAGCAAATTTTGCAATTTCATTTGCCCGGGGCTGAGTATGTGTATGGGCATAGGGGGTTGACGTCAGGCAAGCGGCCGGTCGTAAACTAAGCCAAATCCACTGCAACATGCTTGAAAAAGTGTGTTGCGCCGACCCTAAATTAAGGTGGGGTAAGGTAGAAAGAAAGATAAAGGTTTGAATATATACCTGGCTGTAAATATGTTGTATTAATGACTGAAGGTGCCCGAATATGGTAATAGACTCCCTCATCACGGGAAGGGACAAAAATAGCTCTAAAATTTGAGTGTACTAGCTGCACATTTGCGTACCCCTTTGGGTACATGGGCGTGAGTTATGCTAAGTAAAGAACAATTAAATAACGCATCCAAAATACTTTTGTTATCATAACCCGATAATCAAAATCGCATATTCTCATCTAAACTGTCAGATACATATTTTTTTATATCATCATCATCAGCCACAGGACGTCCATTGCTGGACATAGGCCTCCTTTAAAGATTATATTATATTACCATGTAATTAGTAATGGCACACCTGGTGCGCCTCGTCATTGTGTCGCTATGTCATGTGCAGGATAGAGGAAATCGCTGAGGGCGTGGCAAAGGTTGCCAGGTGACCGGATTTTTACGTTCGTATTGTCTCTGCACTGTACGCAGTGGGTTTTGGGTTTATGGGTTTAGCGACGATAGAAACGTACATGGGAGGCTCAGCTAAAAAAACAATTTCATTAGTAATTACAATACAATTAATACACAGTTTGAATACAAACCTTTTTTACTATAAGTTAGTTATAGTACGGATGTAAAAAAATATACATTATTATTTGGATTCCAATAAAAAAAGGAAAGCCCGGATATATCAAATAAAATATCACAGTTCTGACTTGGCCATCGTATATGATAACACTGGGTTTGCATTAGTATATAATATCATTTATTTACATTAAATAACTTGGTTCGATCTACATAGAAAGTCGTACCTGCAACAAATTATAATCTATTGTCCACTCCAAACATTTTTGACGATATTTGATAACCGAAATATATAATATCACTCGTATAACATAAGCTCACGCTTGTATCCCCGAAGGGGTAAGCAGAGGGGCACTAACGAACCAGAACACCTACATTTCGCGGAGCTTAGTTCCGTCCCAGATGTGAGAGTGGGCAAGCCCATAGCCATATCGGGCTCAAATTCCAGAATGGACTGATACTGGAAATCTCACTCACCGAACCGAACGAAACGCGACAGCGAGCTCCCACTTAACGTCGGTTTTCTGTGAGACAGGGTATCAAACCGACCGAGCCGACCCATTCGTGCTGTAGACATAATTGTCTACAGTGTGGCTCTACCACTTAAGAATGCCATTGGCATTAATTCCACCTTTATACATTTTTTGTATATAAAATTTAAATAAGTAAAATAGTATTCAAAAGCACTTAATAATTTTATTGATTGTAGAGGTATTACAAAAAGTTCCCTTTATTCAGGGGAAAAAAATACTTCCAGAAATAAATGCTTTGCGTATTTTTCGTAAACTATTTTTAAATGCAAAAACGTTTATCAGCTAATCTTCATACATAATACGTCAATGGGTCGAATAAGAACAAACCACCATAATTAAATCATTAAAACCAACTATAGATAATGGGTGTTACGTGTGTAGAACAGATAAGTATGTGCTGTATAATACGTACAGCCGAGTTCACAATTACGTTGCATTCAGTCGACGTTATATCTATTTATCTAATTAATGAACTAGCGAAACTATTATTATAATATCATACGATAAAAAATGTATTTGAAATAATCTTTGAAATTGCTGAACCCATAATTTCACTTGAAGAAAAACGACATTATCCCGAGTTAATTATTTTAGCTTGGAAGCGTGGTCTTGATTATGCACATACTAAACAAAATAATTTATTATGTACTTATATTATTGTTACATTTTTTTTTACTAAACAACGCTCTTACCATCAAGGCTGATGGTAACGATGATGATGATTACCAATTAGATTCAATTGGTAATCAGCATTATCATTACCATCAGCCACAGGCCATCCACTGCTGGACATAGGCTTCCCCCAAAGATTTCCATATCGACCAAATTTATGGGTTCGATCTGCACACAAAGATTGAAATCATTAATTATAGAAACCTGTCATTAAATGGATACAACTTTTGTACTGGAATGTACTCATGTAACTTGTTTACGGTGCGGTACTCGGTAGCAATTTGTCGCATTATTGATATAATCGGCGCGACGCGGCGTTGGGCGACGTCGGCTAATGCCACCGGATCGATGGGGAGCCAATACATCATGTCATTTACATTCGGAATGATTGAACACTTGGCACCTGTCGATATACCCACGAATCTGATCTCATCCGCGTTTGATTATAGCCGCCGTGCTGTGCCGCCACCGGTGAGCTTCCCGACATTTTTAATTATATTTAAGGTCGGATATAGTGTAAGGGCCAACTGCCGACACCTCAGTTGATATATCGCGCTCTAATAAATCGACGTCTAGTTGTGTCGCTCGTGGTGATATCCGCAGCGAGCGTCCAACGTGCCGTCCGGCCGTGCCTACATCCGAAATGTTCGCTTATATTCAGCACGTATGTATGGATTGCATTTCAAACTGCGGTTTAGGTGAGAATACCAATGTTGTCCTTTATACGTTATTAATTGCATAGGTACGCATTATGCAAGTGAAAAATACATTTGTGCTGTGGATAGGCGGTTCTCAGTACACAGTAGGCGATCATACAAAATGAAGTTAATACAAATAGAATAGTTGTTTAGATTTGAAATGCATTCATTAAGCGATGATCTGTTTAGGGTGTTGGGTATATTATTACATTTTATTTATTGCTTTGTTTTGAGCATCTCCTTGTTTTGATATGATGCCAAACTTCGCTTCCTTGCTTGTTCATAATTTGTTTCGTTTTGAGCAAATGACGCATTCGAGACATAGACCTCATTTTATAGGTTGTTGCTTCATAAGATTACAAAGGCTATAAATATCACAACAAAAGCACAATGTAAAGATCCAGAAGCACACGTGCGTGTGTGTTTGTTTTAATGTGCGCACATTAAATTGCATGATGCTTGTTCTAAACGAGACCTTACCGTTGGCCTTAACATCGTGTGTTGCTAAGTTGAGGCGACAGTATCTAGGCCGGCGCAGCTCGGCAGCGCGGCACTCGACACTCGGCACCGATCTCGGTGTCCGCAGTAACAAATCAAATGGCCATTTACTTGGTGCTCAATGCTCATTACATAAGGACAATACTGGCAAATCGATCGCGGCCGGCTGAAGGTCGATTATCGAAAGCAATTGTTGTAGGAAGTTTATATGGTAGTTTATACCCTGGTTTTGTTTGAAAGATTGCTTTAAATCCAGATTTATGGGTATGGAATATTTACACGTGAAAATGATTTGCCTCTGAAACCGCGAACGCACATTTTGTGTTATTCGATGTATTACGTACTTCAAACAAACGAAATAATATTGTAATGGCTTTGATTCTACTTGCAAAAAGTAAATTATTATTTCAAAAACAAACCCAATGGTGTAATTTATTATAGACTATTTTCGACTGTGAATAATAAATTAAAAGTTGAACAATTTACATTTAAACATTGTGCGCGACGAGAATTTCCTATGATTAATTTGCACAAAGAGATTTACAAGTCGGTCGGAGTCTAGAAATAACGTGTTCCAGAGTTCCACCGGCGCGGCGACCTTGTGCCGAATTACTTGACGTGTAATCTGCGAAAAGCTTACTCTCGAAGTCTCGACAGATCACAATCACATGGCGCGAGCCTGAGTATTTCAACTTCACAATCACTCTTGACTATCTCTAAATTTATGCTCACCTTAATTATATTGCAAGTAGTTGCAAAACATCATTAAAGAAGATTTTGCCAAGGATTTTTATAAATCTCACTTCAAAATACCGATACGCGATGCTATAGGGCGGGTGGTGATGGTGACTGGTGTAAGTTATGACGCTATTTAGGCGCGGTAGATAAGTCTCGACTTAGCAGAGATAACATTAATACAACACAACGGCAGCTTATAGGCAATTAAACTGTAATTCATGCGTTAATTATGGCAGGTACATATATGTGACATCGGCATGCCATGCATTTCCGTACCGCATCGCCAACATGCATAATGGGCAATTTGAAGGGACTCCTGCACATTCTATAGGAATAACACCTCCGGCGACCTCGAGCGGGTGACATGATCACCTGGACCGAGTCCAATGGTATGTCAGAGTGGTACCTCGCCGCTCACGTGTCGCGACTCACGACTCGCGGCGCGTCTCATCAACGTCTCAACCGTACACGGTCATACGATGCGCATGTATTGTGGTATTATTCACCACAAATATCGATATCGTTTGCAAACGTTCGGATTACGGCCGGCGGGGGTGGCCGGGGGTGGCCGGGGGTGGTCGCGGGTGGTCGGTGGTGTTGGCGAAGACCGCAGTCGCATGCGCCGAGCCGCCCGCGCACGCCCGCCCGCCGAGGTCGCGCCGAAGCCGTGCTACGCCGCTCCGTCTAGGTCAATACACTTATTCGCGTGTACACCTTATCGTGTTCTCATTATCGCATTAAACCTATTTCATTCGAGAGCCGATCGATTGCGCCGTGAGTCCAAAAGCCGTTTTGTATTTTTTCGTGCGTGGATCGCGTAGAGGCGCGCGCGTATCGTTCGTCGGATGACATCAGTTAAGTCACCACGTCCCGCGTCCGCTGCAAACATTAGTCGCTCAGTGTCCGCGCCGTGGCCGGGTGGGACGCACGAGATCCCTCATGGAGGACGGACGGTGTGCCGTGTGCGAGGCGCTCATCCGCCGCGGCCTCTCCACCAAGCTGCTGCAGATGGCCACTGCGCAGGCGCACATCAGGACATGCTCACACGCCTCGCCCGTGGACCCATCACATAACACAGACCTCGCATCTCGTGCTCTTGCTGCTAAGAGACGCAAGTCGATCGCGAGCTTCAAATTAAGTTTGTCCTCGGAATTACAGTCTAGATCGGCAGCGAACGAACCACCGCGTTCACCTTTCGCTCGAAGAAACACGTGGTGCTCGTAAGTTTTGGACGTATCATGTTTTTAATTATTGTTTATGCATAGATGTGTTAATTACATACTTTGTGTATGTGTGTGTGTGTTGTTTGATCGGCGCATGCACGTACATAAAAGGCTCATTTCCTCGTTTTATCAATACATGCTTTATCACACCTGTCGCTATCGTCTTTTTATGCCGATTACGTGTTTGTTTTTATGATTTCTACACTTGTTGTTTGTCTGCCTTATCTTTTATCTGGCACTTCAATGGTAACAACGAAGACTGTAATCCCTCTTGTTTGGATCGTTTGTTACCCAAGTAATAACCTTGAGTTATATTGTTACCAACCTGATAGAAAATAAAATAAATTTTTGACGAGGAGTGAAGGCCTCACAGTTGGTTAGATGCCTTCGCCACAGACTAATCGATACAGCCTTGGAACTGACGGCACATGGATACAATCGCCGGCTATATCAAATTATTTGTACTTACCGTCATTAATCTTACAAAATAAGTGTAGTATCGTGTGAAGATTGCGATCTGCGGCTTGATTTCATAACGTACAAATAATCACCATTTTGTTGCAATACTACGTTGGAAACCTTCGTGCTATTTCTGTTTATCTACAGTTTTAAACATGTGAAATCTCGATAGTTTTATACGTATTAACGAAATAGTTTTACACCTGATACCGTCTGTTTCATATAATTTCCTGTCGATGTGACACTGATAAGTGATAATTGATGATTATTCCATTGAAACTTTTCGTTATGAATTGGTATGAATCAAAACTCATTCATTATAGTATTTTAGGTGACATTATGAAAATTCAATTTTACATTATTGATGTGCACGTGAAATTTTTATCGCTTAAAATAAACCCGTATCTAATCTTGAAACCGGATTTTACCTTCATCTTAAGTTTGGCATACGATTTTCTTAAATGCCGTCAAAGTGTTATCTCTTTTGAGAGTAATCCTTGATCGTTTTGAAGGGCAGACGATGCACATAGCGCTAGTTACAAACTCTGAACAACCGGAAATTTCAATTTATCCTCCTGTCCGCCCTGTTAAGCAATAAGCAAGAAAATCAGGAACTCGTCGCTTGAGGACATTAATTTTTATGATGTCAGCGAAAGAATCTTTATTGGACTCCTAGACTGTCCAAGAAAGAAAGAGCATTATATTAATTGCTAGCCTCAAACCTGTAATTTAAACAAACCTCTACCCTCTTCTCATGACTTTTGACAAAGGCATCATCTGAAATGAGACTAATGTATGTCTGTTGGGGATTTTATCATAAAAATTTTGGGATCATGGTATACGTTGATCTTTATTATTCCAATATTATTGGGCTGATGTAATCAAGTGAACTCATCTCATCACATTAAACGTTTTTTGTTAATATTTTTCTTGCCATTTCAATAAGGATGTAGTTAATGTTAATAATAGAAATGACTGTAACGATCTAATAATAATTTATTCATAATCACGTCATTGTATGTGTGTGTAAGTACATAGGTGCTGTAAAAACTTAATGATATATTTTGTTAGTTTTTGCCGTTCCATCGTTGTAATGATGCCGTCATACTCCGTGGTCTAATGATACCAAAGGTCAAATGTATTAACGATGATGGGTTTTAACGTATCTGAGAACTGATCGTCACGTTGTGATTTGCAACATTCTTCCACCTGCCCATATGCCCATCTTCAAATGGGATCGGCATCAAACTTTCAAGTTAGTTTTTACCACAAGCTACCTGCCTAGCATCAAGCCTCTGAGGGATCTAGTTCTGGATGAATCGTGTTCGAAAAACCTCTTTCTCAACCTGCGATTCGAAACAACCATCCATAAACTATATTTTCAATTCCTTTTCGCATATATACTCGTATACAGGCCGTTAGAGACAAGAATGGAATATTTGTTGAAAACAAAATATGAGAAGAAAATGTTCAGTCACTGGGTTAATACAATTAATAACATTGCCTTTATGTAATTGTTGTTTTAAGTATTACACAAAACTGTTAGTCTGTCACGAAAGGCAAGTTTATTAATTCATTCATTCCACTCAACGTTACTCAAAATATAATTTGATTATACGAACAATCGGTAAGTAAATTCATTCATACAGTCAAATTTCATTCATTAGTCATACAAGAGAATTTTTATTTTATTTAGTGATTCCACAAACCACAGTACTATTGTCCCATTTTATACAAAAATACAAAACAAATTGTTTTTAAATACCTCAAATAGCACCATCGATTACGTCCATTGTTGTAATAATTATATTGCGTATTCCTTTGTGGTGCGTTTTCCTCTACTCCCATTAGCATTTCAGCACAGATTTGTAATAAAATCACGTATCACGCAAGACTGAATCATATAACACACACAATAGTGCTTTCCACTCATAGGCTCGATGGTCTAGTAGCAGCAAACTGGAAGCTTACCACCACGTCTTACAGCAGTATTATTATAATGTAACTTTGTTTTTTTTGGTACGGGATACGGTACAATTAAGATTATAATAATACTGCTATAAGACGTTGTGGTAACACCCAGGTCTAAAAGCCGTTGTCTTGGGTTACAAACCCCACCGTCCCGCTCATCAGGAAAAGTAACCAAAGCTCTTAAAGTGCTTACGTAAATATTGGTACATGGATTTTTCAGTGTTCTGGTTTCGTTAATAAATAAGAAATTCCGATAAAATAAAATAAATAAGAACTGGTGACGTAATCACCATCCAGACCACCCCCTATCCCCCATGTCATCAAAAATAACCAAAAAAGACCCCTTCGCCACCCCGTAGTGCTTACGTAATACTTGAATGGCCCCCATCATAATTTTTGAGATTAAACGTAGCCTATGTTTTTGCACGGGTTCAAGCTTCCTTCATACCATATTTCATATAATTAGTCTCAGTGGTTTAACCATAAAAACACCACACTATTAGAAGAAAAAATTTTTTTTACGGATTCTATCACGATTTTTTAAATTTTTATGCCCGAGGTTTATTAAGGTTTTGCTGTCTTCCGACCACGAAGACTGCAAAGCCTTCGAAACGTCGGGCATAAAAATTAAAACAAATCGTGATAGAATCCGTAAAAATAGTTTTATTTCAATGTATAACTTTCACGTAAACCTAAGAAATCAGTATTACGTATTAATATTACCTAATACGGATGTATGTAATTTAGTGACCAAAAATTGCTTTAGCATGGTATTGTAGAAGAGTTGTACCTATGGTAGTTCAAAGGTTGATGAGTACACGTGGATGGCACGTGAGTCGTGACGCATATTATAATGATAGCACAAACACCAACGCGCTGTACTTTGCATCAATTAAACGTATTTACTTTATGTTAATAAAAAGCACTCACGGTTGATTGTTCAAAGGTCAAAATAATTATTTTTAATTCTAACTGATCATATTGTTAGGGTGCAAAAAGATAGATCATTATATCGAAATCGTAGACAACCTTTGAGCCGTAATTTTCCGGAGATATATACATTGTACATGTTTATGTATCCGCGAATGTGTCGAATTTCGTCTTTGAAATTTTCAGATTTTCTGAAACATCCAAGCAAGTGTATGTGTAAAACTTTCTGTCTAGAGTGATACCAGGTTGACACTTTTCTATTTAGACATCATCGTCCATAGTAAGTAAAATGGATCTATCTTCGTTTAACATATCAAACCATCGCCTCTTTAGCAATTCATGAGTCTATCCGTATATTAGTACGCATTGCCACAGATTTTATCAATCTACAACATTGGATGGCTCTTAAGTTTATTAATTAAATAAATAAATACACAAACACACATAATCCTGATCCCACAGTAAGGTCGAGTCTTGTGTCGTAGGTATCAGAAACTACGAGAGACTTTCGGTCTCATAACACCCAGACCTGAAACAAATATCTGTGGGCCACACAGACATTTGTCTCGGTGCGGGAATCGAACCCGCGACCTCATGTTTCACAGCCGGCTACTCGCCCGCTGCGCCACGGAGGCTGTCAAATTATTTATTTACTTTAGACGTTTCAGGATAAATACTATATAATTGTGTGAACGTAGGTATTATTTCTCTACGGTGCTTGTGGGATGCATCTTCGGTTTGCGGTTTTCCGCATACGGATACCAGTGATATCGCGCTTGCAAGTACATGCGTTTGTTATTCATGCAACTGGTGATTTGCATGCATGATCATAGGCATATTAATAATAGTTGTTTATTAAACTAGTACTAGCATAAGTGGAAAAATACCAGTTTTTCTTTTATCAAATCAATTTTCTGCCGATGGTGGATACCTATTAGAGGTATATTGATACTCACTCCTCGATTGGTAGCTTCGTTAACAACTACCAATACAAACCCATGGGTTTTGATGATATGTGTAGTAGACACAATCAACAGAGTATTTAAATTCGACAGTATTTTAACAACTCATCATCATCTGCCACAGGACGTCCATTGCTGGACATAAGTCTCCGCCAAAGATTAACAACAAACAACTATTTTAATAATATTACATTCTAAGTTCTAAAAACTTTCGAATACAATTTTTTATTGTTTGTTGTTAAGTTTGAAATGCACTGCGCATATAATTGATGTGGTTACTGCACAAAAAAAATGTGTAGATGTAAAAATATTTGCTCAGGAACGCACACCACGCGCACTTTTAAAAGGAAGTGATTTTTTTAAACTCTCTACTTACCGTGTCAGGAATGTGCAGTGAATAGCGCCAGTTGCGGTCAATATGTGCAGATTCAGAACTGGTTCCGTTTTTTACAAGACGGCGTCAGTCGGCGGGCCGGGCCGTCCACACTCCACGTCACTCGTCACTCGGCTCTGAATTCTGATTCTACTTTGTAAAGTGCTTCGCTTCTTTGCCCCGTCCCGTCGCGTCGCCTTTTACTGCACAAACGTAATTATGTGTCCTGTTCAATATCATTAATATTTTATTGATCATAAAATCAAAGTTTCCGGTTGCTGGTAACCTTCATATCTGCACAAAATAATTTCATTTCAAAAATATTTCGAATGTTAATTGCGAATCATCGTTCTATTTCACATATGTATTGGCAACAAGTAGGTAAGTAGAAAATAAGAGAGTTTACTATTGTAAACTCTCTTATTTTCTACTTACCTACTTGTTAAAACC
The DNA here is from genome assembly GCA_036417725.1 of Clanis bilineata. Taxonomy (NCBI): domain Eukaryota; kingdom Metazoa; phylum Arthropoda; class Insecta; order Lepidoptera; family Sphingidae; genus Clanis; species Clanis bilineata. The sequence goes on from CM071141.1 coordinate 467,781, forward strand.
AGCGAAAGCTCAGTAGGGAATGGTACGAAGTGCCGAGATGGGTGTCGGAGGTTCGAGCCTAATTCCAAAATGGAGCAAACACCCCCGTCTTTTCTTTGTGAATTACCGCTTGATATAACAGTGAAGGAAAACTTGACAATGTGAGGAATCATACATACCCAAGAATTTCTCCACAATAATTTCAAACATATGTGAAGTGTACCAACCCGCGTTAGGCCAGCGTGGTAGACTAAGACCTAACCCCGCCTCTCATTAGTAGAGGAGGCCCGTGCCCAGCAGTGGGACAGTTAAATTACAGGGGCTGATATTATTACTTGTTAAACTTAGTTGGTTACCTACTCGGTGCTTAGTTGCTGGTGTGAAATCATTTTAAATAATCACTCACTTTGATCTCCAATAGACAGCTGCGATGTTTGCAATATCACATCTGAATGATTAAACGGACCATTCATCGGCATTAATGTTTCTACCAGATGAAATCACTTCAGAGGAATTTATGGATGTTTTATTCCTACTCCTATTTAACGCATCGTAAAATAAATAGCTATTGGTTAGTGAATGTCTCGTGGTTATGGGATTTGTTTCACTTAACGCATATTTATAACATAACATAACACATACCGATGGTTTATCTGTGAATACTCTATGGATAATATGATAGTGCTACGCCACCTTGTACCAAGTCCTGGCTTTTTTTACTAGCAAAGGAGTAATTACATCTGTCAATCCAGTCCTAAACAATAAAGACCCTAAAGTGGGTTTCCCTATTCGATCTTTTTACCCTTCGCCATTGTTGTAAACCAACTTGCTCGTTTGACTTTGTACAAAAACATTATTTTCTTCACCCTGCAATGTTTTCATATCGCATTAAACGATAATTAATACACGCGTCAAGGTCACCGCTATCGTGTTTGTTTCGACCGATGTTAAATCGTCAAGTTTAATTGCTAACGTTACGTCAAAACAATTTTATCGTATCTCATCATATTATTATACCCTGTATAAAAGCTTGTTTTTGTTTAGTTTGTAACTTTTTAAATTGAATAATATACCTGCTACTGGGAATTTAAATACATTTGTTAAAAGTAGAATGTTAATTGCTCTTAATGTTGACAATACTAAATGACTTTTAGTAAATGTCCCTTTTCAAGTAATTATTGTGCCAATGAGTCATATCACGAAAATTGACAATTAAGTTGATTTTTTTTTGTAATTTATTTTACAGTTATATTCATTATATTAATGTCTTTCTTTCTGCCTGTCCTTATCCAATCTTAATGTCGGCGCAACACACTTTTTTCAGGCATGTTGCGGAAACGATTTGGCTTAGTTTTTACGACCGGCTGCCTGCCTGACGCTAACCCCCATGTGGAGGATCCAGTCCCGGGAAAATAGTATTAAAACACCACCCCTGACCTGGGAATTGAAACAGGACCACCCGGTTCACAGCCCCTATACACTGCCACTAGACCAAGGAGGCGACTATATTATGAGTGACAGGCGGCTCGGCATCCGGAGGCCGAGACACTTATATATATATGTTAATATATGCCGCCTCCAACGGGTTAAAGTGCCTATATCATTGTATATCTGCATTCAGTGCTACTTTTCAGAAAGAATTTGCAATTCATCACAATTTTTTGTACTTCTATAGTTGTAAATGTACCAATCGCATAGTTTTTGAGTCAGCAGTAACCAACTTCAGTAACTTGATAAGGTATTATGTATAGTTGGTTTTACTTCCAGTTTATTTGGTATTAATATGGTTCGATCGGTCGGCAACACGGCAACGCGGCAACGTCCAAGCTTTGTGTATTATTCAGCAAGGCCGTCACGTACCGCCTGGGCTGCGGGTCGACTTGGAACGGTCGATTGTTTAACGCTACTCCATTATTGCAAAGTAAACAAAACGTACACATTATATTTGCATTTAGTTTCCGCTGCCGGGGTACTAATCTCCCCTATCGTTGAACGGGTCAAAGCTACTCCAAATGTACTAAAGCCGCCTCTGCACTGAATAATTACACAAAATACCTTGTTTTTATAGCAGACACTGGCAAATGAACAGATGGGTCACTTGATGGTAAGTGATCTCCACCGCCCATAGACACCCAAGAGACAAAAAGAATCATGGGCGTGTTGCTAACCTAAAAGGAGGGAATGGATGCGGAGAGAAAAGGGCGGGGGGAAATGGGCCACCGGAAATCTCTCTCGCCGAACGAAACACGACAGCGAGCTTCGACTTTACGTCGGTTTTCTGTGAGACAGTGGTATCAAACCGGTCGAGCCGGCCCATTCGTGCTGTAGACGTAAGTGTCTACAGTGTGGCTCTACCACTCAAAACACCTACCACAAAACAAGATATTTTTATAAATTTTTGTCTATGGTGAAATACGTTGTTTTGTGTAGGTGTTTTTAGTGTTTTGTTTCGAAAATCATGTGCAGTAGACGCCGCTTAAGTCCAACGCGAACGCCGTTGATTTCACTATTATCATGATCACAAACATGTTAAAGCAGTAATTAACTGTGTGCATTATCCACTTCACATAATTTGAGGGTCATGAACAATACTGTTTAATTTGGAACCGCTTACATTTTTATAAGACTATCGAAGTTCATGCTTAGCAAATGTCATTCGATAAAACGATCTCCTTATTTCGTAAATATAGGGCCTTACTTATAAAAGCATTTTTAGCTGATCAAACGGTTAAGAATAACATGTCACTTTTTTTAAAACTGCCTCGGTGGCGTGGTGGTATTACGGTACGACTACGGTTCTGAGGTCTCGGGTTCGATCCCCGGGTCGGGCAAAGTGATATTGGATTTTTCCGTATCAGCCCGGAGTCTGGAATTTGTACCCGACATGGCGATAGGCTCGCCCCCTATCACATCTGGGACTGAACTAAGCTCGGCGAAATGTGGGTGTACTAGTTCGCTAGTGCGCCTCTGCCTACCCCTTCGGGGATACAGGCGGAGCTTATGTATGTATGTATGTCACTTTTTTCCTTGCGTTACATTGTGTAGATAGTCACGGGCGGCTCGGCCTCCGGTGGCCCATACGCTTATGTAACATACATATATATATGTATGTGCCGCCTCCGACGGGTAAAATGAAAGGAACAACCTATGGTATAAAGATAAGCAGCGCTTAAATATTTCTATAAGTAAGGGGCATAGTGAGTAACTCTGTTTAAATTATTTTCTTCATATTCTGAAATGTAATTTAAAAATCAAAACATGAACGGCCCCAATTCCAATATTATCATATTTCACAATTCACGCTCCTGGTGATGACTCATACCAAAAATTTGTAAATGCTAGAACAGAAAATGTTGTTTAAAACATAATCGTTACGAAAACATACTCCCGTCCAAACCTAATGTAACTGTTTCATAATATAAGGCGTGGTCCCGAAGTCGTGGAAGACTGCTTTTGTGCACCCGATCCCCAAAAAAGGCGACCGCTCCAACCCGTCCAACTACAGACCTATTGCCATCACCCCCTTGTTCTCCAAAATAATGGAGTCCATTATAAACTGCCAGCTCTTAAGGTACCTAGAGGATCATCAGCTGATCAGTGACCGTCAGTACGGTTTTCGTCAAGGTCGATCTGCGGGTGATCTTCTGGTCTACCTTACTCATAGATGGGCAGAGGCAGTTGAGAGCAAGGGGGAGGCTTTAGCTGTGAGCCTGGACATAGCGAAGGCCTTCGATCGGGTCTGGCACGGAGCACTTCTTTCGAAGCTTCCTTCATTCGGGCTTCCCGAGAAACTTTGCCACTGGGTCACCAGTTTTCTCACAGGGCGGAGCATTCAAGTCGTTGTCGACGGTTCTTGCTCGGAATCCAAACCTGTGAATGCTGGTGTACCTCAAGGCTGTGTGCTATCTCCTACACTGTTTCTTCTACATATTAATGATATGCTGCGTATCAACAGCATTCATTGCTATGCGGATGACAGTACTGAAGATGCCTTATATACCGGCCGGGCTAATCTTTCTCGGGAAAACATTAACGAGTGCCGGAACATGCTTGTGTCTAAAGTCGAGACCACACTGGAACAAGTCTCAGATTGGGGCCGATTAAATCTAGTCCAATTTAACCCCGAGAAGACACAAGTATGCGCATTTACCGCTAAAAAAACTCCCTTTCTCGTATTTCCTCGGTTCGATAACACCCCTATTGGTACCTCGAGCAATATTAGGATTCTTGGCGTCGACATTTCGAGTGATGTTCAGTTTGGCGGTCATTTGGAAGATAAAGCAAAATTGGCTGCAAAAGCTCTTGGTGTTCTTGGGAGAGCGAGACGGTATTTCACGCCGGCCCATCGCCTTCAACTTTATAAGGCACAGGTTCGGCCTCATATGGAATACTGCTCTCACCTCTGGGCAGGGGCACCTCAGTACCAACTCCTTCCATTTGACCGTATCCAACATAGAGCGGTTCGGATTGTCGATAGTCAAACGCAATCGATTCGACTCGATCCTCTTGCGTTGCGAAGAGATGTTGCATCTCTTTGCATTCTTTACCGCTTGTACCACGGGGAATGTTCCGAGGAATTGTTTGGCCTAATACCAGCCGCCGAATTCCATTATCGTACCACACGCTACAAGCTGAAGTTTCATCCTTACCACCTGGATGAATGGCGTTCCTCAACAGTGCGTTTTACAAGGAACTTTCTTCCGCGTGCAACGTGCTTGTGGAACCAGCTTTCGGCGGCTGTGTTTCCTGACCGTTACGAGTTAGGGACCTTCAAGAAAAGAGCCTATATCTACCTCAAAGGCCGGCAACGCATCCATGATTCCCCTGGTATTGTGGATGTTTATGGGCGGCGGTGATCACTTAACATCAGGTGACCCACTTGCTCGTTTGCCCCCTCTTCTATAAAAAAAAAAAAAAAAAAAAAATATATATTATGTATTTTGTAACGCACTACTCGCCGAGTGCCGTGTGGCTAATATTAAATCTTGCAAAATTCACCAACCATACAATAAATCACTTTTACTAGAGCATCATATTTGCGATATAGAAGGGGGTAAGCGAGGATCCTAGTCGAACCCAAAGTGCATCAAGTTTTTGCCGTCCATGATGTGGGGCGAGCCTATAGCCACATTTATTATTTATAAAATCATTGGGAATGATGAGACGACCGTATCATTCGTCTGGTGGTAACCATTACATAAGCTCATAACATAACATAAGCTCACGCCTGTATCCCCGAAGGGGTAGGCAGAGGCGTAATAGCGAACTAGAACACCCACATTTCGCCGACCTTAGTTCCATCCCAGATGTGATAGGGGGCGAGCCTATCGCCATATCAGGCACAAATTCCAGAATTCGGGCTGATATGGAAAAATCCAATATCACTTTGCTCGACCCGAGGATCGAACCCGAGACCTCAGAACCTTAGTTGTACCGAAATACCACCACGCCACGGAGGCAGTCTAACGGTAACCATTTCGCCGGCTAAATATCTAGAATTAATGCACATATGTGTATAGCTGCTTAGTTTGGGTTCAATGAAACTAGGATATCACTGAATAAACAAATAAATAAACTTTAACTTATTATAAGAGTGCTTAACAGATCATCGTTACGAGAGTAATGCTGTCTGTCCAGTGTGAAAGTTTACAGTACTAGGTTCTCGAAAATCATGCACACATTTACATCGCTATAGCACGCTGGTCATCCCGCAATAATGAAGTATTAAGTTTACCATTTAGCATTTTCACTGGCTTCAATGTCCTTCAATCCGGAACACAATGGTGCTTACACGGTGCTGCTTGGAGGCAGAAACAGACTGTTGCACCAACACTGACGGTCCTTCGCATACGAGAGACCTACCAACCCGTAACACCACGAAACAAAAACTCTCCAAAACGGTGTTAAGTGTGTTTCTTGTGGTTACTGGGGTTGTCTACTAGGACTATACCAGTACGAAAATCACTAAATTGACGATCTTTATGATCGAAACTATGACCTCAACGGTTCCGCAGGGTGTTTGCCAATTTACTTATATATTATAACCTGCCCCTATCTCACTCAATGTGCGGTTGACGTTACATTTGAAACATGTAAAAATAATTTGGGTTAGTTTTAAGCAGCTATGCAAAACTAAGGCCATATGGCCGAATTATCAGTTTTAATTGATATAATGTGGCCCCACGTTGAATTCTCACCGGACCACTTGTCGCACCAGCAGGTTGTTACGGTGCTCGGTTTATGCAAATTAGCTGTATGCACGTCGCGTCGACGACTAGACGATTTCTTATTATTAATGGCAGTGTGGTTTTAAAAAAAAATTGGGGAAGGAAGACCTTATAGCGTAGTTCTTTGACTAAGCCCGAGATACACTCGACAAATATCAAGTCATAAGTGGCCTAAACTGATGTGCATGTATGAAGAACGAAATTTGAGTGAATGAGACAAAAGAGGAGATACAAGAGTCGTAGTTGAAGTGGAAATCCGTTGCATCTGTCTAAACTTAACGGAAACAGTTGTTTGTCATGTATCTGTAAAAATTGTTCAAATTCCATCTTTCTCTCGCTAGAACTAGAACGTTTACACTTTACGAGCCCGTAGATTTGCAATAAATTCAACTTTGGCTCTAGGTAGAGCACACATTACCTAAAGAAATTTATTGTCTACCTTAACGTGTAATGAAGCTTAATTATACTGCATTACACGATCATCATCAAATTCGTAGGAAGCATTGTTGATTTATTTATCTTTAACTAACCCACAAAAGCCCAAACCTCAGCTTACTTCTTAATTTTTATCAACATAACTTGGTGTAATCTCATTTTCATACACGGATTGGGGGTGTATAATGCGGTTTGAGGACTCAAACTGGTATCAAGGAGACTTTATTTATTAAATCCAAGCCATATGATAATTGAAACTCCCAAAATTATGGCTGGTAATTTGTTCAGAAGAGCATTCCCTGTTCTTGTCTGTCTGCTGGTCGTTGAAATTTGTTTTGCCATCTCAAATACAGTTAATAGTAAAGACCAAAATGTCTGCTAAATAAATGTATGTAGGTGAAGGAGAACATCACGCGGAGCCATACGCACGCCAATAGAATATATAATTTCCTATTCAAGTATCAATATATTTCTGATATTATTATACACTTCGCCCACATTTTGCGCTAGACCAAAGTTTGCCTTGATAAATGATCGTATCACGTTATTGGTGTTTGTGCTTGTGCTTGATTTTATTTGTTGCCAACTCGATCGGTCAATAATTACTTCGGCTTAGACGCTATTATATTTTTATTTCCTTGTTCAAAATATAATTATCTTTTAAACTCGAATAAAGATATGATAATAATATAATTAGGTGTTGTATTTGCTCACATAAATATATGCGACGATTTGTATCATATGGATGGTGAATTACTGCCGGCTTATAGTTATTCAATTTGTTTCTATTAAATGTGTTATGATTGCACGTTTTATTATATCTAGTGTTTCCCAGTCCCTTTATTGAAAATACTTGAACTGTAACCAACATGAAACAATACACGGAAGAGCACATTATAATGACTCCGACAATTGTTTGATGCCATTCATCTAGTTCTAGAGTGTAGTCGTCTCGCTGCAGCGCTGCGTTGCGCCGGCAGTGGCGGTATCTGTACCAGAATGGCCTTTTTCAAACCACCTCATGCGTTAAACTTGCCTGCCATTCAAGTACACCGGCGTCGCTGCGAACTCTACAGTTTATACGACACTGAAATATTTAAAACACAAAACAAAACTAACAATAATCTCTGCTTAACTTCGATTAAGACTGTTCGATTGTTTTATTTATAGGAATTCGATCGATCGCAAAAAATCGTTGGCCAAATGTAGCCAACCTTGAACCCACACGGTGTACAATTTAAACGGGCTCCCGCGTCGTGCATTTGGATTATAGGCGTGGTGCGTTCGGCTAGTATCCAAGGTGTAGCTCATAGCTGGTGTGTCGCAAAAGTGTTTGCTTGGTGTTCGGAGGCGGCAGGCGCCATCGTAGCCCGTAGTAGATACAGTGGTGCGCGCGCCACTTGCTCGGATCCCCTCCTTGCACCGCCCCCGCCCCGCCTCACGACGGCCGGCCCGGTCCCAGTTTGCCGCAACGCGTCGATTCGGCTGCCCGCGTGTAGACTCGACTTTTTTTTAACAATCTCACAGCTTAAACACGCACAAAGTAGTACCGTGTAAAAATATCCAAAACGGCTCCGTTAAACCCAACACCGGGGACTCGCAAGTCCCGACCCGTGAAGTCCCTGGAAGAAGTTGAAACCATGCAAACGAAACTGATAAATGGAAGCTACGCGTCCATCATGAACAAGCAAGATCTCCTGAGAGAAGTGGTCGTCAAGTACATCGACTACTTCTACCCGGTGTAAGTACCGCTAGCTCACCGCCGCCGTCGGCGACGTGTCATGTTGTTGACGCATTGCACCACTTTGGTCTGTCTGAGCTTTTGTAGAGTCGGTGTTGGTGCAAAGGTTCTCACAGTGTTCAGATAATTACCGAGCCGGTAAGTCGGCGAAGGTCCCACCGTGGACGAGCACGGCGAGGTGGCTGTAGCTAGACGAACGGTTGTGACTGACGTCAGCGCCGCCTATTGAACTCGCTCGTCTCTATCGTCTGACTTGTGTATCGATCCGCTGCACTTAACACCCATGTTACTGCAAAGGTCTAGGTTATTGCGAATCTGACCGTCATATTTGTCTCGCTCTTTATTACAATGTTATATTTGAGCTGTTTCTCATATTTGTTACTGTTTGCACAATAAACCTTAAAATTTTATACTCATATTCTGACATTATATTTAGTTTTTAGGAGGATGTCCAGATGACTAATACTTTTTCGCCGTTCTATCGTAAGTTTTGTCAATTTGCATTCAGCAAACACACGTTTTTGTGCTTTGCAAATATTATGGTAGTGTTTGAGATTTCGTGTCAATTTGAATTATCAGCCGTAATGAAGTCATTCACAAACTCGGCGAAGTCACTAGTCGTGTTTAATCGTAGGGAAAGCAGTGTTGCGTGACCGTCTCGCGTGACAAACACTCACCGCCATATTATTCCCCAGTTGTCCCACTAATATCCTTTTGTGTCCAGTTTATATTATTGTCCACGCGACACGGACACGATGCCAACAGGAGCGCGGATCTATCGGCTCACACCGCTCACGTGATCCGTGTAACAACTCTTTCCAGAAGCGAACATTTGGCGCGGAATATAATTTTCCACCGCGTTTGGCATTCACGTCGACTCCTAATTGTTATGTTCTAAATTCGCTGAATTGTATTGTTACAATATGTAGTCGGACTCGGAGCGGCGCTACTCGGCGGTGTGATCAATCGAAAGGAGTTATGAAACATGCCCGCGAGATGTAACAGCACTGAGCGAGTGAGCCGCTGCAGCGCTGGTCCGCTGGCGCCACCAGTTTCGACATTAAACTCGACGATTTCCCTTCAATGACCTTGCGCGTGCGCTGTTCGCTGCACGATAACAATGCGCGAGGCGCGACTGTGCATTGTGCCGATAATAATTATGCTCTAGTGTTTGTATTAAAGCCGGCGAGTATAGAACCTAGTCACGGTACTGAGCGGACTGCAGTTTATTTAAAAATATCCTATAATCTGTATTCTGTACCAATGAAACTTCAGATCAGTCTGTCACGAAACGAGACAAATTACGATAAAAAAATTGGTATGTTACAAAAATATGTGGTCGCTTTTATGGTCTAGTGGCAGTATGTATGGACTTTGGAGTCTGTGGACTGGAAGGTCCTGAGTTCGATTTCCAGGTCGGGCAAAGCGAATTTTCTAATTTAATTTGCTCGGGACTGTATCTCACAAGAGGGATTGAAGTCAGGCAGGTGGCCGGTCATAAAAAGTTAGCCAAATCATTTCTGCAACATGCTTGAAAAAGTGTGTTGCGCTGACCCCACATTAAGGTGGGATAAGAGAAGGTACAAAGAAAGGTATATTCCAAGACAGATATCGCTTAATTTTTACGAACGATTGCCTGTCTGATGTCAAACCTCCCCCTGAAGGATCCACTCTATGATGACCTAGGAATCGAGGATCTCCTGGTCCAGAGCCCACATGTGCTGCTACTTGACCAAGGAGGCGTCAATTAATCGTTTTTCGATTAGATTAGATTATAACACTTTATTGAACACTAAACACACAAAAAAACATAATAAAGTAACAGGCAAATAAAATATGTGTTATAGGCGGTCTTATCGCTAAATAGCGATCTCTTCCAGACAACCTTAGGATGGATATGTGGCGAAAGAGTAAAATAATTGATGGGGGTGTGTTGGATTTTCTCAAATAGAAAATAATTTAAAAACGACAAAATCAAATATTGTGTGATCGAAAAATTATCCTATATGTACATAAATAGTAAAATAAAATAAATAGATAAACGATATACATAATATTTAATTAAGTGAGCTTTATTCGTTGTTTCAAATAAATGTACGGATAATTTAACAATTTCAGTTGTAAGAATTATTTATAATTATCATTCTTTATCATTGTAGCTATTCAAACTTCCCACGTGGCAATTATTACCAAAGTAATAAACATAATAAGGGACGCAGTGCAATCGAACTCTCATAGAATATTCCATGCAATTAATTGACTGATACCGACTACTGTGGACAGTTGCGGCGATGTCCCAACTCCCAACTAACAATCGGTGACTAACACATTAAATTTTCATGCGGCGCCGTATAATTTCTTCAGTGACCTCTGTTTGAACGAGTGTATTGTTTAGTTTCGAGCTGTACGCCGTAATCGATGAACTCTCTGACTCATCCTCACCTTTACATGTAGATATACTTATCATACAATGCGTCCATCAAACTTTTGCACATACGTGATTATTGTTAGACATTCGGCGGCTGATGCCAAAATAACTTATATTTTCGTTTCGTGAACATTATAAATATGATTTTATCTGGATTGAATCCAGAGCATTTTAGTTAAATATACCTGTGTTTGGTCCAGGAGAGTTATTCCCTTGTTCATCTTTTTCTTTACTAAAGGATTACACAAAACATGGTTTCCCATCACATTTTTTTCTATGATCCATGGTTTATGAGCAGAAGACTGCGAATATTATTGTTTTGCGTATGTGTTTTTTGGGTTTAGTTTCGAGACATTTGGTGCAACTTCGACTTTAACCAAAACGTCTGACAACAAAGATTTTATTTTGAGCACTTGCTATTTTGGTACCGTTTAGTGTGTGGCACTGGTGACAGTAAAGCAATAAACATTGATAATTTTTTTCTTAGCGTTGAACATATTTTTAATAAGGACATCTTTTGTTAATCCGTGAAAGGGCGCGGTGGTGAACGGCTCTTCTTTGTCCGGATTTCGGAGATGTGTTTAACCTGCGGGCTGCGATAGCCGTGTGCGGAGTGATCTATACAAACACGCACGTGCGTCGCGACAACACACTCTTTGTGTGTCTCTATTTACTGAACATCTTTTACTCACACACGCTTACACGCGCGCATTCGTTTCGTGCTATTCACCGACTTGATCGATATTTCATTACCTGCGCCGGATCTCGTTCAGAACTCTCGTTTGGTAGTTTTCATCCAGTTTTCACATTCTATTTGCGGTTGATGACACCCTGCGTCCATGTCAAGCAGCGCTTTGTTGCCAGGTCCGCTCCGATGACTGACATGAACCAAAACCAGTTTGCCCGTCTATATTTAGCAAATCATCTCAACACTGGACTATGAAAGTCGATATTTTTAATGTCAAGCCGGCGGTCGCTTTCCGGTGGGACGTTTTTTACACCTTTTAATAAATCTATGCGGCGTTTTAAGTTCGCAATTATCATCGTTTAGTTGTGGTCTAAGCGGTGAAATGTCGGCACCTACGCGAAATACTTTCTCTGTATCTCAGGTTTCGCATTCTTATGTTTCAACTTTTTTATGTACAACCCAGACTACGGCCGTTTGCAATTTTGTCAACTTTAACAAATTGCGTAATCGCTCGCGGAATATTAAAACTTGTTTTTGGCACAAGTTCCGCTTAGAGTAGGAGAAAGCAATTTTTTATTTTCTTATTTATCTGTCACCAAGTAGTGTTAACTTTCAAACAAGTCATCGCGATATTATGTTGAGTTAATGCGCATGTCGTGACCGCGTCTTTTGCCTCAGTTCATACAATTGAAATGTGTATCGAGGCATTGGTTTCGGCCCCGAGCATTTCGTCCACGACCGCGGCTTGGATTTTCCGATTTGATCCGCGACCGGTCGAAATGGATCCGCGGCGAACATATCAACGCTTCGATGGTTTCAACTTTTGCCGTTTGTTGTTTGGCTCGCTCGTCGAGGCGACACGGAATCCGTCCCGCGTCCGGAGAAAGTCAAGTACGAAGTCGTACGTCGTGCCACATACTGGCCACGACGGACGATTACACCAGCGAGATTGGATCATAATGGATAAGTCCGGCAATAGTAGCCAGTAATAGTATCTCCAGTTGCTAAGTTGAGTGTGTCGTCATACTCGGACCAGCACGTGCTCTTACACGACGGGTTTTTCGACTGCCAACAGTCTGCACGCTATTCTTTTGTTAGCTATCGATACCATTGTTAGTGATTCAATGATAATCTTTTCTACGCAAATTATATTAACCTTTATCTAAAAATAACATTGGCACTATAATTTGTATTCGTTCAATGACTTCTAAGTCTTCAAATGTAGAATAGATTTCTTAAAGAATCCAATATTCTGGTATTATAACTGGGCGACCGACAGTCTGGATGTTCTAATGGGGCTTTCTGGATCAAATCAACATCTGGTCGGCGAAAATGTGTTTCCGATCTAATTATTATTAGTTCACTGACTGTAATGAGTGCACTGGCATCTGAACATTTACTCTAGCATTTATTAAACAACATTTCATTGTTTAAAATGATATGCAAGGTAAATGTTGCATAGTCCTGCATTTTGTTTTCCATTGTTCCACGTGGTGTTGCATTGTTGATCAACAGTGGGTTCAACGCTTTCGCGTTACTGTAACCATCTAGTTAGTTATCGAAGGAAGGCTTTCTTCAATCCGCTGTACCATGACGTCTAGTATATAATGCTATCGTTTGCCCTTGCCACCTTGCCACCTTTCAAAACGCATCGAGCAACGTCTGTGTACGCCTATATGCTTCTGTATCAATTTTAAAGCGTGAAAGAAATAACCAATAAATTCTTCACACACGCATTCTAACACGATAAGAGATAAATTTCCTAATTACGTAAACGTAAAATTGCTTCGATGGCGAATACAAATTTGATTGGCGTTGTAGCGGAAACATTAAATTGCATGGGAACCATACAACGTAATACGTGAATTCGCTGTTGCCGGGGACGAAACGGCTCACGGCGCACATCCGCCAGCGAATGGATTATGAAATATGAATGCGCCTTTATTGGCTGTCCAATTTGATTTCCTTGTACAAAAACATGACACGTACATACATACAAACCTTATGTGTCGTACAATTGGGCTATACATATATACGTACGGTATCGCCCACACAACGATTTCTAATTTGTATTGTAAACTCCAACTTACGCGTCTACGTTAATAACCGTAGCTATTAGCGTATAGTCCATTTTGAAGAGTCGAGTTTCTAAATTGAGGTTTTTTGTGCTACCGTTTGACGTACTAATAGAAATCGATATTACTTTCGAACGGACCGGATATTTAATGTACCATTTGGCTAATTGTTCTCGTTTGTTTGTTGCAGCGCATCGGGCACTAGCGCGGTGGCGATCGACAACAAGATCGAGCAAGCAATGGTAAGTACCACGTGGCTGTCGTTTGCATCGTGTAATGTGTTCTCTACGGCAACAATTGAGGTGCAACACCTAATGTGTTGGTAAAGCTGTTTGAGCGCATTAGCTTTCCAGGCTGTGCTGCTTTTATAAAAAGTTCATTGTTGCTCAACGTGCTCAGCTAAATACCGACCAACATCTTGCATGTCAGTGGTTGCCTGGAGCACACATCACTTACATTCTGTTTCTGCTGCTCTGATCAATTTAACATTTAATTAACATAGTTGTGATTTTAACATTTTTTATAAACAAAATGAATTCCTGAATACAAAAGATATCTCTTAGCATCCAGTTTTGACTTGACAGATATTTGTTTTTTGGTATTGATCAGCCTTCGAAAAACTGAACGTAAGTTTTTTTAATATCAATCAATTATTCGTTTCTCAAATTATAAGTTAAAAAAATATACATTAATTTTCTGTTCAAAGTTAAGTAACGGACGGAGCATGACGAAATGTTCGTTTTAATTAGTTTAGGAAGGTCAGCGGGCATTGTTATTTTCGACAATATGTAATAAATTTCGCACGGTATAAATAAACAATTCAAGCATCAGTTGCACACGTACACCAGGATGCCTTGTATTGAAGGTATGAACAGGGGGATTCCCACCGCCTTATATTAGTATTATTATAATCTTACTTGTACCGATTACGACTACCGTCCTGAGGTCTCGGGTTCGATTCCCGGGTCGGGCAAAGTGATATTGGATTTTTCCATATCAGCCCGGAGTCTGGAATTTATGCCCGATATGGCGATAGGCTCGCCCCCTATCACATCTGGGACGAAACTAAGCTCGGCGAAATGTGGGTGTTCTACTTTACTAGGGCGTCTCTGCCTACCCCTTCGGGGATACAGACGTGAGCTTATGTTTATGTTTTGTACCGATTCCCGTACAAAAAAAACGAAGCAAGATTATAATAATACTGCTATAAGAGGTGCTGGTAACCCCCCAGTTAAGGTGTCAGTTATAGTCTTTTTAAATTAGTGAATTGTCTCGTTAAGTAGATTGTACTCTGCTGGGTGAAATTATAGGTACTGTGTAGGAAGTCGGTTGATGTTAAGGAATAGAAAGAAACTTCTAGTTAATGTACCCAAATATGACATCAATAATATTAATCAGTCCAATTGACTGCCAATTTCAATAATAATCACGTACTCTTTGCAAACTTCCACTGATACTTGATCCACCTCTAAGAATATGGTCGAAGCACTAGTAATTGTGAAATTGGTCACTCTAATAAGCTGCGTCACGTTACACGAATGGGTTGGTTGGAGAAGTGACACCTATAAGTTATAACTTTACATCATTCTATCGACATACCACAATCGATGCGAGTCAAGTCAATTTTACAGTCAATCAAAACATAGCTCTTGCTTAGCCCACATTTTGTTTTATTTCAAATATTCTACTTTAGGACCATATAGTGCAATACTTTTCAACCGATTTCCAAAAAGGAGAAGGTCCTCAATCCGTCTGTATTTTTTTAATTTTATGTATATTACGCGATATCTCCGCCAAATGTGGACGGATTTTCAAAATTCTTTTTGTGTTCGATAGAGTTTATTTCAAGGGTGGTCCCATATAAATTTGGTCACGATTTGAAGTCGGTCTGTTAAGTTTTTAAACTTGTGATTATGTCATCACAATGCTTATTGTTTGGGTGGTTGATAACAAAAAACTTAGCGCATGGCATATCTTGTGATTTATAAATGAGTTGATTTTTATATATTTGACGTCATACGGTGCTTACGTGACATGCAAGGCGAAATCCTCCTTTGTTCTCGCCGCTAAGCAGTTATTATCGTAATCGACACCAACAAACCGAACTTTATAATAATACGTATAACATTAAATGTCATCGTTCAAAGACAAAGCGCTACGTGATCCATTCATTAATTGATATCAGTATTTTCTTTATATTCCGGATATGAGTAATTCAATAAATACTTTTAACCATTTGCAACGTTTGTGAGGAATTTGCTGTAATCATCAAATTAAGAATATTGAGTAACACATTGACTGCCTCAGTGGCGTGGTGGTATTTCGGTACGACTACGGTTCTGAGGTCTCGGGTTCGATCCCCGGGTCGGGCAAAGTGATATTGGATTTTTCCATTTCAGCCCGGAGTCTGGAATTTGTGCCCGATATGGCGATAGGCTCGCCCCCTATCACATCTGGGACTGAACTAAGCTCGGCGAAATGTGGGCGTACTAGTTCGCTAGTGCGCCTCTGCCTACCCCTTCGGGGATACAGGCGTGAGCTTATGTTATGTTATGTTATGAGTAACACATTCGAATGCAGCGTCACGCTATATACCCAATATTTTTGGTGTTCATTGTTAGTCTTTTATTTCTTCTGATAGTTTGATAATCACAAGTTTAAAAACTTAACGGACCGATTTCAAATCCGATCGTGACCAAATTTATATGAGACTACCCTTGATCCCTATCGAACACAAAAATAATTTTGAAAATCGGTCCACATTTGGCGGAGATATCGCGTAACATACATAACAATACAGACGAATTGAGGACCTCCTCCTTTTTGGAATTCGGTCGAAAATAAATAGTGTGAAATAGTGACGTTCAGAATCATAAACATTTGATTTAATTGGTGGTGGGTGATAAATGAATATTTGCTATGCAAACGTCGTCGTTCCTATAATTAATATAGGCCATAAAATTATCGTGATGTCCGCCGCACCATGCCGCGTGCGTCTTCGAAGCATCGTTGCTATATCACAGTGGCACATTAATTAGTTTTTGTAAGACCTAGCACCAGCATCCGAGCTATTCAGCCGCCAACGGCGTGTCACTCGGCCATGATGGTTCCGCATGCTCTCAATACCTCTGGAAAAAATCCCAGTCTTGTCTGTAATGTCCCACAATGTGCAGTGAAGTTGCCTTCGTTAATTTTATATTAGTTCGATACAATCCATGAGCTTGTTAAATTTCTAGATCGCTAGTAACCTTATTCATAATGGGCCTTACTTATAAAAACATATTCGCTTATCTTTTCGCTAAACTTAGCCTGTAAATTTTTTCCTTGCGTTACATTGTTTAAAAATTAAAGGGATAACCTATGGTTAAAGATAAGCAACGCTTAAATATTTTTATAAGTAAGGGGCTATATGTTAACAGAATGTGACCATTATCATTAACATCTCATTTCTCACACATGCCATTTCTAGATTTAGTTTAATAATAATATAATTATATCAGATCCGTAATATTACTGTCCTACTGCTGGGCACGGGGCTCCTCTACTAATGAGAAGGATTAGGCCTTAGTTTAACATAGAAAAGTCAAAGGTGTATGCTCCATTTTGGGGTTGGTCTCGAACCTCCGACACTCGTCACGGCAGTCCGTACCATTTCCAATTGAGCTATCACTGTTTTCATCTAACCTAACTCGATCACTTTCAGATTTATCCTAACTCGTGACTAAATTAAAATGACCCCATTACGGCTGATAAAAATGAGACAAAATAGCCATTTGTTGTTATCTTGTTACCAAATAATAGTGTCGTTGACCTAGCCAATTAATTCAACATTGTTTACATGTTTTAAGACACATTGCTTATACCTTTTCAGAATTTTAGCATTTTCAGACGAAATACTGTTTTAAATAATTTAAACATTGTAATATTTACATTGATTTCTAGAACACTGCAATTTTGGCAGTGTTTCGAAAGTAAAATTCCGTATTCATTTCTTTCATTGAAATTCGTTACATGACATGAGAATTCGTGAGTTCTATTTAAACGAATGAAATTAACATTCTATTAGATTTAATGAACACGTTATTATAATTAACACCTTGAGAAGTATCCAAAACGATAAATCATGTCGAAACTCGGTTACCAACGGTATTGATGTTAGTACTTTGATATCTTGTAACGAATATAGAAACTGATGTAATAAATCATACGTCTCCTTGATCTAGGACACGTTTCGAGAAATATCGGTCAATCGATGCGCCCGCCGCTGTATCGGCCGTTGATAAAACTCTAATGCTATATGTTACGAAACGTTCTTCAACGTTTGACACATTGACAGCAACCTATTTTTCTTATGATTACGAATTTCTATTTTTACTGAGTTTACTAAAACCGACATCATCAATCCATCTTATTCTTGTATACATATTCGTAATCGTAATATCGATCTCGGGAAATGTTGTTGCGAAGGTGATTGCGTGTTGTTTTCTATGATATTTATAATCTGTAATAAACAAGTCGTATGTTCGGCTAGTCAAGTTACGTGCTCAATTTAAAGATTATAAAGGTATTGAAGGATTTGGGGGATAACTTTTGCTTCAAAATTAAAATTAGGTACATGTACAATTAGGCCCAAGATATTTGGAATGTACTAAGGACCCAGTATCCCTAATGATGATAAAGATCTCCTTGTTTTAAATGTACCGGCATCATATTCAAAGTGATTATAATTATCAACAAAAGGAGGTCGGGCAACCTGTTGAAGATCCAATCATGTATTTGAAGATATTTCAAGAGCATAATTCGCCGGAGCGAATTCAGCAGGCATTATGATTCCGTTAGACGTTGTAGTTGCGTAAAGATGCAATCTCTATAGTTTACCTGTGTTTATAATAGTCATGCCCGGCTTGCAGAACACCGTTATTAGATCGAAGTTATTCTTTGAATCTAATGACTTCCCTTATTTAATGTGCAGGAAACGCGTCCCACCGTCATGTTTAATAACAGTGTATCTGTCGTCATGTTTACTTCTTTTATGTAATTTTATATCCTAAATGGCAGGATGATGCTGAATACATTTTTCTACGTCTACAGCAATCGATGAGCTGGTCTTACCTCGCATTTTTGTGGCAGTTTCACTACTCGCTTGTCAAATCTCCTGCCGCAGTTTCTATTTCTGTGCACGCTCTACTCTTAAGCATTTATACTTTATGGGTATTCTCAAATTTAATGCTACAAAAGGATTTCACTTCCATCTTATTAATTCGCTTTGAAGGCAAAGTGCTTTGGCCGTACTCTAGGTTATTAGGCTTTGAGATTAGAATCTAAATTAAAAAGTAGGTTAATAATTGTTACAAAATCGTAGCTGGTAAATCAGTTAATATCAGCTCAGTTATTGCTCGTACCTTAATGTGCCTTTTCGTGGCTTTTGTATATTTGGATCAACAAACAAACACTTTTTGCATGTATGTTGGAAATTCGTGATTATGTTTTTACCACCATCTTGAGATTTGTATGGATATAAAATAGTATTGACTTTCACAAGTAATATATCTAATCTATCTCTTAATATTTTCAATCTAAGAGTGCTTTTCAGGCATGCCTTTTATCTTTATATTTTTTGTGATAAATTAAAATATGCTCTGTGTGCAATATTAATACCGCGATGCGAGCGCGTCTACGTCCTTCACAGCGAATAGATCCAACAAATGCATTCGTTCGCAATTGATATTCATCGTGTGCTCTATGCTCTATTGAAGTATCCCGAGTCTATAATTAGCCCACGCAGATGGCCTCTAGCGATTGACCCCAATCCGGCCCTAATGCCCAGTGCCCACCATCATCCCACCATCCTACATCGCGTCGTATTATTTTTATCACAGTAACGCGCGTTGTCCACGAGCTCCATATACATAAAGCGTTTGATGTAATTATTAACACCGATTAGATTGCGCGTTAATCTCACGCTCTATTGTTTTTTATAGCTTATTATCAGTCCTGTGTGTTGTTATCGCACCTTTGTTTATTTTTTTGGGATGGTATTATAATAATCTTGAATATAAAAAGAATATAATCTTCTGTGTTGTTTGACTTGTTTGTCTCTAGTTGTTTATTTAAATATATTATGATAATAGCATTTAATGCATATTTATCTTCAAAGTCATGAATATTAATACTGAATTTGGTATATAATTAATACGTGTTCTCTTTAATAACGCTTAAACTAGTTTTCTATATTTACAACACAGCTCGATAGTTGTGATGCTCGTTTGTATGTAAGGCAAGGAGATTTGTATGTAACTGGTACGTTTTAATGTCTTAATATCTAGTCTGCACCTGAAACTTGTTAGTCGTTACATAAAGGAACTGATTCATGTATTACTTTGTTACCCTTTCGACGACCGTGTCGTGAGATGGGATCGGATCTAAAAGGCAGTACCTACTCCATTAGTGGAGATGTCGTTATAGGCAATTAGTTAACAAATAAACAACCCACCTCGTCTATACCAGTAATGCAAAACAAAACATTTAAATTCAAAACACCGCCCATTTGATATATCACCAAAAACATTGGGCCCCGGCGCGGCGCCGCAACCGGTTCATAAGAAAAACAAAATTTATTCTAACCAAAATCAAGTCTCTGTATTGTTTTGTAACGTAACCGAGCACTTTCATAAAAAAGTGTTATATTTAATGGTTTTATTAAATAGAAAATGAATTTCGGTTATGACTTAGCAGTTTAATGGCGGGATTACGCAGTATAACACAGACAATACAAACATAGACAAAAATAGATTTAAGTGTCTCTGTCAATAGAGATGTACAATTGAAATAGAGAGGTTCATAGTTTTATTGTTACAACACTCTCACCAAATTTGAACCTTTCTTCCAAAATTATATTGGGATTACATACAGTATGTTTTTCAGATTACAAACTAAATCATTTACTTTACTTGTACTAGAGACAGTTAAACTTATAAACAACATATTTTAATACAAATATTGTTTTAACTATATATATATATTTACCCGTTAAGTTATATTTATTAATTTTAGTTGCATTTAATATATATATTTAATATTTTAAAATGCTTATACAATTGAATTACACATTCAATTTAACAACACCTATCTGATTTCTGAGAAATTGAAACTGTTCTCTAGGCAAAGCCTTGGTAAAAATGTCTGCATATTGATCTTTAGTACATACATATTTTAAATCTATTTGTTTTTCTTCGAATTTTTCTTTTATAAAATTATATTTTACATCTATGTGTTTGCATCGCTTATGGTAGTTTACATTTTTTATTAAACAAATTGCACTTTGATTATCAATATTCAAAATCACTGAATCCTGTTTAAATACACCGATATCTTTTAATAGACTTTTCAGCCATAACGCTTCTTTTGTCGCAGAGCATGCGGCCATAAACTCTGCTTCGGTCGTCGATAAGGCAACACTCTGCTGGCGTTGTGTTGCCCAAGTTACAGCAGCTCCGTTCTTTATAAATACATATCCAGTTAAAGACCGTCGTGTGATGGTGTCTTTAGCGTAGTCTGCATCACTATAACCTTCAAGGTTGTTCCCTTGTGATGATGTGTAATATAAACCATAATTTTTGGTTTCTTTTAGGTATTTCATTATTTTCTTGACTACATTCCAATGGGTGTGGTCATAACAATTAAGATATCTACTCACCAAGCTGACCCCGTACATGATATCAGGCCTGCTTACTATAGCCAAATGCATTAGTGATCCGACAGCCTCTCTGTAATGGATGTCCTTATCTGGATCCACTGTACTTTTCTCCAGTGTAGTGTGGGGGTCAACTGGAATGTAATTACCGTTACAGTTATGCATGTCAAATTTATATAATAATTGCTCAATGTATTTTGCTTGATGTATAAAAATTCCACCTTTGGAACTTTCAATTTGCATGCCTACAAAGTTGTGGGGTTCACATTGTTTGATTTCAAATTTTTGTTTCAACTCATTCAAAACACAGATTAATGAATCTTTACAGCTTGATATTAGAAGACCATCATCAACATACAGTAACAAATAGACTCTTTTGTTATTAACATTTCCTATATAAACACATCTGTCTGCATGACTACTTTTGAAGCCAAATTTCTTTAGCAAACTGTCAAATTTGTGGTTCCAGCACCTTGGTGCTTGTTTGAGACCATAAAGTGAACGATTGAGTTTACATACCAGATTTGGTGGAGCATCCAAACCTTCTGGAGTAGTCATGTAGATGTCCTCTTTGATGTCACCATATAAAAATGCTGTTTTGATATCGAATTGAATCATTCCTAGGTTGTGATAAGCAACTTCTGAAAGTAAAATACGTAATGAATCATATCTCACAGTAGGAGCAAATGTTTCAGAGTAGTCTATGCCATGTTTTTGAGCATATCCTTTTGCACATAATCTTGATTTGTAGAGTGGGCCAGTTGGTAAATCCTTTATTTTAAAAACCCATTTGGAACCAATTACATGAGCCCCCTTTGGTTTTTCTACCAAGTCCCAAGTCTTATTGTCAGCATGAGCCTTCAGCTCATCTTCTATTGACGCTTTCCACTTCGTCGCTTTTTCATTATCCAGAGATATCGCTTCATGGTATGTTTCTGGAACATCCCAATGTTGAAATTTATCTGCACAAAGGTAAGTATTAGCTTCACTTATATTAAGTTTGGCCTTTGATCTTGTAATTATGTTTCTTTTTGTTTCTGTTAAATTTATATTTTCTTCAGGTTCATAAACAGATCCTTCATTCGAACACACCGAGTCATAGCTAGTACTAGATTCGTTTTCATCATTACCATTTTCGGAATCACATTTGACTTCCTCATGATCCATAACTGTCTCTGATAATGGTACCATGGCATAATTTCTGGGAACTGAATTCTCCAGAAAAATTACATCCCTGCTGATGACGATATTTTTACTTTTTGGGTCTAATAGCCTATACCCTTTACTCTGCTCACTGTACCCAACAAATATCATTTTCTTTGATTTTGAGTCTAATTTCTTGATTTTTTCTTTTGGTGTATGAACCATTGCTTCACACCCAAAAATTTTCATATGAGATATATTTATACTTCTTTCAGTCCACATGCTTTCTGGAGTAGAAAATCCTAATGATCTGGTTGGACAGCGGTTAATGATATATGATGCAGTAGATATTGCTTCACCCCAATACTGCTTTTCTAAGCAAGCATTAATTAACATACAACGGGCTCTCTCTAGCAATGTACGGTTCATCCTTTCAGCTAATCCGTTTTGCTGAGGTGTATAAGGAACAGTTGTTTGATGATTAATACCTGAATTCTTTAAATAGTTTTTAAATTCATTACTCATGTATTCTTTACCATTGTCTGTGCGAAGTGTCTTTATGGTCTGATTATGTTGATTTTCTACATAGGCTTTAAATTCCTTAAATTTCTCAAATACATCTGACTTTCTGTTTAACAAGTAAACAAATACTTTTCTGGTGAAATCATCAATGAAGGTAACAAAGTAGCGAGCTCCTCCCAATGATTGAACCTCCATTGGACCACAGACATCTGAATGTATAAGTTCTAGTTTACTTGTTGCTCTGGAACCATCCGAAGGAAAGGATTTTTTAGCATGTTTTCCTTGAATACAAAATTCACAAATTATTTTGTCTTTATTTTCTATTTTCACTCCTGCAGCCTCAGAAAGCTTTTTCAAGTCTTCAAAATTTAAATGGCCTAACCTTTGATGCCATAGATAGGAGTCGTTCTCTTTGCTAATTGCAGATATGTATGCTGGAATACTATATGTATTTAGCCTGTACATATTATTAATCAATTTTGCAGAAGCGACTTCATTGTGTCCACTGTATAGCTTGCATCCTTGTTTGTGAAATTTAACTTGACAGCCATTCTTTATTATTTGACTCACAGAGAGAAGATTGGTGGCTAGCTCAGGAACATAAAGAACATTCTGTACCTTGATGGTATTTCTCTCTCCATTCTTGTTCACGACATTCAAGTTCACTGTTCCACAGGCTTCCACAGTCAATTTCTTGTCATTGGCTACTTTAATTGTACTAATTGGGGGTGTCACTTCATTAGACAGCCATTCACGGTTCATTGTCATATGCATTGACGCTCCTGAGTCAACATACCAGCCACTGTCATTGTTTGTCGTGGCAGAAAATACAGCAACATAACCCGATTTCTCATTTGGCTGTGTTTCCTTCTTCTTGTTTCTACAATATTTGCTGATATGCCCATATTTGTTACATATATAGCATCTTGGACCTTTGTTCGGTTTATTTGTTTTAAACGGAGCTTGTTTGGCATACTGCAACTGGTTTTTATTCCCTTTAACATAAAGCGCTGAAGACTCTGAGTTTCTCACATCTTGAAGAAGCTTTGTCTTAACTGAATCAGCTGTTATTGCCACACCGGAGCTCTCAAGGGCCATAATCATAGGCCCGTACACTTCAGGTAAACCGGCCAGTAAAAGAGTTCCTAGCCATTCCTCGTCCACAAGAAATCCAATATTTCTTAGTTTATGGGCTGTTGTCATGATTTTGTTAACATACTCTTCGATATTTTGACAACTATCAAGCGTTGTGGTTATCAAATCCCGCAGCAGACCTACACGACGTGTCAACCCTTTGTCGTCGAAAGCTTTTGCCAAGTTGTCCCAAACCTCTTTTGCCGTTTTGGCTTCTTGTATATGTATATAATTTGTAGGATGTAATAATAGAATGATTTTGGACTTAGCTTTCGTGTCGGCTTTGACATCTACCGACTCGCCGGTGACGCAACTCCACAATTCTTCGTGCTCCAAATATGTTTGCACCGCAAAACGCCACGTGGGATAATTGTCTCTCCCCGTTAATCTTTCAATTAAAGTCATTGTATTGTTCAAAGACGTCATAATTGTGAAATAAATGCTCGATTGTAGACACGTTGCGAGTTTGTACTTTGTAGGTTATGTTACTGAACTGCTACTGATTTCGAGTTTTTTGTTTGTCACAATATTCACTTTTACTTATTTTTAATGAAATACAGGTGGCCTGGGCCCATAACCTGTTATATTTAATGGTTTTATTAAATAGAAAATGAATTTCGGTTATGACTTAGCAGTTTAATGGCGGGATTACGCAGTATAACACAGACAATACAAACATAGACAAAAATAGATTTAAGTGTCTCTGTCAATAGAGATGTACAATTGAAATAGAGAGGTTCATAGTTTTATTGTTACAACAAAAAGGCACGTATAATCGTATAGCTCCACTGACGCAACTATTTCAAAGCGACATGTATGAACAATTAGTTTTTTGTGTTCCCCCCTGTGAATATTAAGGTACACGTTAACAATCGCCTCGTAAGCCTTTATTGGCAGCACGAGCCAGCCCCGCGAACCGCGACCCGGTTTACTCACGATTTATAATACCTATACTAGAAATATTAACATGTAAAGAATCGAGCAAACGTCTCGGGACCAGTATCAGAACCGGTCCACCTTGAGCGCGCCATCTCACGAGCACACGATACACCTACATAGCGTATATAATTTTGGTATCTGAGGTACTCTGTAATTGTGTAGTCGCGCTCTCGGCGAGTCGAGGCGGCTTTCATAAGATCGCGGCGCGGCGCTGCGCTGCGTTACGTCACCATAATAGATATGTTTACGCGTGTTGATATGTAGCAGGCGGCAGGCAGCGTGGACGGTGGTACCGCACGCAGCACCACGCACCACTGACCCCGTTTCTGCCATCTGTGCAAACACAACGTTTCTTTGATTCTGGTCAAACGCTAGCGTAAATTATACATACACACTTTTTAACGTTTCGCCGCTATGATTGATATTTTTTTTCATCTGTATTTGTCAGATTTAACACCCTTTACATTTAGAAACTGTACTTTAACATTACGTCCGGTATGGTACTATGATTTATCATATTTCACACCATAGTAGAAGATCGCATTCGTGTATTAACTTTTCAGTAGAGGTAGGTTTCAATATAATTTTCCACGAATATTTGATATATTTTAGAACTCTAAAATTTTGTGATTCCATATTGGTTCTATTAGCAGTGTTACAATAATAACAAATGTCAGAGGTGAAAAGTCGTATATCATTGAAACGCTATTCTGAGAGTTTTGTTCGGTAGGGCGTTTTGAAATGTTCGTTTACCCTCACATATCGCATGCTAATTCCCCCGTCGCATACGTGATTTGCATTGGCCAAACGTGACCCGAGGGATTAAACCGACCAAGAATAGACACGGAAGGAAAGCCGGCCCCGATGCGGCGTCGCGGACACGTGCCCGACGACGTCGCGTCGGTGTCCCGCTGATTACCCTGTCGATTCGTACACACGTACTGTACACACCACGAGCTGGATGCAGGCACGGAGATAGCGCCGGTCACACGATTCGGTCGCGACTCGCGACTCGCGTGCCTCACCATCACCACTCACCAGTGTTAGTAATTTGCAACTAACTAAAGGTGTCGGCGAGAGAGCACGCGTTTGATTTGTATCGGCATCACGGAAACTGTGTTTGTCCGCCGCTGGTTAATGAAGTCGTAACCTCAGACACCTTCACTGAACGTTATCGACTGAGTTTCCTCACTTAGCACCTTATTTACTTACATTTTAAAATAGAACAAATACTATCGTGTATTTACGTCAGACATTACTTGAGTTGCTTGATCTGGCTGGTCTGTGTATTATTTGTATAATAAACTGTGGCTATTTTCATATCGCCGGTAGTTCTTAGTGCCATGTATCCAGCAGATAATCTTGACTATCACACGATCTGAAAGCAGAATACGAACATTGACCTTGTCCAGAAACATATCTGCGTATTTTTATCGCAATTCTTGTTGGAACGCCTGCTGTTTATTTTTCAATATACTTTTGCTAAATTGTTATGTAAGCATAGGAAAAACACGATGCTCGTGGAATTCTACTCATCGTTCAAATAATCGATTGATTATTTCGATCGTATCGTGATTGAGAGATTTGTTATATTTGTACTCGGTGTAAACATGTTTACGAGTGAGTTGGTAATATCTATAGCTATTCAATTTTATCGCTATATCATCTGCACCACTTGGTAATGGCCCGATCTCTAATAATCTAATTTAAAATTTTAAAAAGAATATATGCCTGTAGATAAAATATCTGTACAATAAGTTTGAACGCAGTGCATTATATAAAATTCAGTCTAAGAGCAACATCGATTCCTTTAATATTATTTAGATCCTAGGCTCTAGGATAATAAAAATTATTTCCCGTGTTAACCATATTGAACGAAAGTTGATATAATTTTCAATATATGTGGTATAACCAAATGTGAATTCTGAGTAATCGTTCGATCATTAAATAGCTTGAACAGTAAATAGGAAACATATTTTCCATTAATAACTATAATAACCTGAGCGGGCTAATAGCGCACAGCTGGACTCGCCTTGTAATTACCAGTTGCTGTTTGAACAATTACACCGCAGCGCTATGCTCCAGCAGTATTCGCAATAGACTGTTATAAAACTACTAGCTATAAGCATTGAGCATGCTATAGCCCAAATACATACCTTATCTTTGAATAGTTGGTATTCTAAAGTAATGCGTTCAAGTCTTAGGAAGTTGATGTGACTTCATAATATAAAGTGTAAACAAAGAATGTCGTCAAATGGCGACAGCTTGTTTTCCATAAGGTTCTAAATTATGCTGTTTGGCCGTCATTCGTCACAGTTGGGCGTAATTTTATGTTATATGATTGCTGTCTTTGGAATTTGTGATATCAGTGAAAAGATACAAATCCAGGCATCAAAATTAATAGTTTTATGACTATCTCTATTGTAAAGGTATATTAATGAGTGACGGGCAGCTCGGGTTCCGAAAGCCGAGACACTTATGTAACATATATTGTCCCGCCTCCAACGGGTTAAGAAATCTTAGCAAATTAAAAGCTTTTTCTGCTGTGGACAAAAGCTACTTACTAAGTTGAAAGTACTCGTAGCCGGATATAGCAGTTTGGTATGTAATACTAGAGAATAGCCCGATTACAATGTACTCACACGCGTAACAGTTCCTCGAGTTTGACTCATCGTAGGCCTTTTCAGTGTCGAGGTTACAAACAACTAACAACAAACGATTGTCCTGTACAAAGCTTGTTAGTCATATGGTATAATTTGTTATCTGTGGCTCCACGCGCAACATCCACACTGACACATTAATACTTATAAAAAAAATCAAATAAATAATGAAGTATTTCTAAAGTAAGTTTGGGCAGAGTTTCGTGCGCTCTGTAAAGTTCAGCTAGTCACACTCAACACATAATTATGTAGGTATTAGGTACGTATCTGTATTGAGTAGCTACGACCTACGAGATATTTATGTCTTGACAACACCTATATCCAAACAAATATTTGCGAAAACAAACTGAATTATTTCAAAATACATTTCAACAGGGTTTCAAAAAATTATTGTTGTAATGTATCAAGCGAACTATATGGTCGTCAAATTGATTATGGGATAATATAATAATCTGGGTACTGCACTGTTTTCCTTCTTAAGTTCAAAGTACCACAAAGTGATCTCAGTACAGGAAAATGTGCCAATAATATATAAACAACATAAAATTAACAGCTGATGTAACAACGCCAGTACTATATATTGTATACAAAAGTACATTCGCCTGTACACACACACACACACACACACACACACACACACACCATATTTCCAAAATGATGTCATCGTATAAACGTGAAGATGTAAACAGCAAAAATTCAACATTATACACTTAACTATTATCTCTGCATTATAAAACTATATACGTCAGTGATAGAACAACAACCCTACAGCATGAATAGACCGACTCGACCGGATTATAACCAATCTCTCACAAAAACTCTGACTGCCTCGGTGGCGTGGTTTGTATTTCGGTACGACTACCATCCTGAGGTCTCGGGTTTGATCCCCGGGTCGGGCAAAGTGATATTGGATTTTTCCATATCAGCTCGGAGTCAGGAATTTCGGCACGATATGGCACTAGGCTCGCCCCCTATCACATCTTTGACGGAACTAAGCTCGGCGAAATGTGAGTGTTCTAGTTCGCTAGTGCGCCAGTGCCTACCCCTTCGGGGGTACAGGCGTAAGCTTATGTTTCTCACAGAAAAACTAAGTAATGTGACAGCTCGTAGTGATTTGCATGAGCAGTATTTCAAGACTGCCACGGTGGCGTGATTGTATTGCGTGACGATACGACTACCTTCCTGAGGTCTCGGGTTGCATCCCCGGATCGGATATAATTTACAAACTTGACATCGTGCCGTGACCGGGCCTGTTCCTTTGTACATACCTAGTTAGTAGTTACAGAATTTTGAATTTTTAGTCATGTAAACTCATGTTCATCGTTATTTTTAAACGGTTGACGCCATTTCGGAAACATACCATGTATATAATATTGTACTTGTCCTTTATACATTGGTTTGCGGTCTAGTGAACAATAGTACGCGTCAATGAAATGTCCTATTTCTCGCATGACCATGACATCACCGTTCATCACAAATATTACCAGCAGTACCAAAATAAGTGTATGTCGACAATCTTTGAGTAAGTTAAGTTTAAGTCGTTTTGGAATGGGGTATATAATGGAATAAAAATATCACTGTCTACAAAACCTATCTTCGTTTTTTTTGGAAAAAAATAATACTAGTTGATCCGGTGTGGCCCACCAGTTTGTTTTTTTTTATAGTAAACACGGGTAAGTCACCTGGTAACTGATATAGATGTTCAAGATATCTAAAGAATTATGGTAAATTGGGAAGAGGAAGATGGATTGGGCCCCCGGGAATCTCTCACTGAACGAAACACAACAGCGAGCTGCCACTTCAGTAGCTCGACGAGGTTTTTTCACATTTCACGCTAGTGACGCGTTAAACATTTTGAATGAAAATGTCAAAAAACTCACGGTTGGCGTACTAGTCAGTTTTCTGCGAGACAGTGTTATCTATCTGTTCGTGTTGTGCCTTCACCAATGTGACCCGTGTATTATTTTCACTTGTTTGCGCTCGCGGCTTGCGCCACTGTAATCGGTCGCGCGATAACACTCCGACGTCATAACTCATACCGTCTTCTTTGCGAACGTTGTTTATATTATGTTGTGTTTATTATACTCGTGTACTGGCCATGGGGCAGGTCTAATCTGTAATGACACGCTCTATGAACCCGAGCACCACTTAACTGTACGGTAGTAAAGTCTAAAATCGTAAGGCGGACCGGGCCATATGATTAGATGACCTCTACACGGTGGGATGTCGATAACGATGTGTTCGAATATGTAAGGATATGCGAATATTTACGAGATCGGCTAATATTTAGTTAACTATGTATTATAATCTAAGTGGTAGAGCCACGCTACAGCACGAATAGGTCGGCTTCACTGGATTATTACCATTATATTACAGAAAACCAAGCTTCGGTAATTAAGCTGGCTGTTCCATACGATGAGTGGCATTTTCGGAAGCCTTAATAACTTCTACAGTTCCCAATCCCCATGCCTTTACAGTTTACACGACAGGTAGCGGCTGGTTTGTGTGAGATAAAATTAAAAACTTTCTTTCTATCTTATCTACCTTATCCCACCTCAATGTGGGGTCGGCGCAACACACTTTCTCAAGCATGTAGCAGAAAGGATTTAGCTTAGTTTTTACATACTGGCTGCCTGCGTGACGTTAACCCCCATGTGGGGAATCCAGTCCCGGGAAAACACCACCACCAGTGTGTTATAATTAAAATTTGTAATAGATAAAAAATTTACAAAAAAAAATTTATCCATATTTTTCCCCTAGTTTATTAAATCTCTATAAATATTATTTATTCATTACAACCCGCATTAAGCCAGCATGGTAGATTAAGGCCTAACCCCTCTCATTAGTAGAGGCCCGTGCCTAGCTGTGGGACAGTAATATTACAGGGCTATTATTATAAACATACACGAAGCAATGATAAGGCTTTTGAATCTTCACCTTAAATGGTACCATATTATTTATATTTAATTTGATAACATTCAATTGCGAAGAGTATTCGGTGTTAATTTTAATGTTATGTCCAAACAATAATATGTTCAAGGTACTCCAGATGACAAACTGTGAAAACAATGCCGGCCGGGGGCACATGTTCACGGCATGGCATAACTTATAAAATGTGTCACGGATATTAATAGAACATTAATTATTGTTCCTAACCGAAAACCAACTGCGCAAATATAATGGCACAGCCGCACAAGGCGCCAACACATTATATAAAACAACACCCTGTCTTATCCTTGTTTGGGCATGTGTTTTGGAGTTATAGCAAATGTTGCGCAGTTTTATTTTGCAAAATATTTCAAAGAAATCAATAGTCTTGTTTTTGTTAAGTATGCATAAAAGTGACATACGAGTAGATTTTATATTCAGTTGCTATGTAAACAAGTAGTTTCGTACAATATTTAGCTTTCATTCGCACGAGGCTTTATCAATGCGCGTTAAAAAAGCGTTGAAATGGAACATATAAGTTCTAGTATAGTTATTTAAACGCCGGTGCTTTTAAAACAGGCAGTATGTAGAATATTCCTTTTTAGAAACAAGGCAAGAATTATTTGCAAGCAATCATATAAACAGACATGTTGGGACGCTTTTTTAACGCGCGTTGAAAACCTCTCGTGCGAATGAGGCCTTATAAGCACTAATTTTATTTGATGCATGAGATTGTCTATTGTTTTATACTTATTAACTACTGTCATGTTAACATTATCTATAGGTACTATTGTTTTCTTTTAGCATACAAACACGGGAACTAAAGTTTGTTCAGAAAGGAAGAGCTCGTATCTTACGGACAATTTAATACTAGTCCTATATTAATTCTTTATTGTGTAATAGATTCAGTATAAATGCACTTTAATTTGCAAGACAACTGATAAATAAACAATACATATTCAACACTTAAATAGTCACGGGCAGGTCGGCCTCGTGTGGCCCATACGCTTATGTAACATATACATATATGTGCCGCCTCCGACGGGACTATGCTTCATATTACGCATAGATGAATTTGTCCATCTATTTACACGTTATTTAAATCTTATCGGTGCTTCAGGAACTGCCCTCTGATCCAAGAGCAATTTTGTTCAACAAAGTGGTGAAAATCGGAACCATTATGAATGTCGCTTGCGCCAGTCCGCAGGGAAAATCTCACCCGTCGGACGACTTTTACATGCGCTTCGAGAACATCCAGCTCGTGTTGCAAGTTACAAGTGTGACGCTGCGTGTGTACGTACATACATACATACATATGTGGCGCACTTGTCGACAGTCGACACGGTGTGCGAAGAAATCTAGAAACCTTTACATATTACATACATAAACTATATGTATAACTCTCGTATCGCTAGGGCAAAGTGAGCTTGGTTCACGTTTTTTATTTCGAATTATCTGCGTTAGGATAATATTATGAATATCCTACATGATTTTAATTTTTGAAATATTTATGATAATAAAACTAACTTGTGGATGTTCTAGTTCGCTAGGACGCCTCTGTCTACTCCTTTGGGGATACAGGCGTGAGCTTATGTAGTAAAACTAACAATCGGGGAACTAGATAGAGCTAGATTAACTAGACTAGCCTCCCTACATCAGTGAAGGGTGATCTACTTGAAACACCAACACGGTTGGAAATATTGATTTCTTAAGTTTACGCGAATGTTATACATTGAAATAAAACTATTTTTACGGATTCTATCACGATTTGGTTTTTAATTCTTATTCCCGACGTTTCGAAGGCTTTGCAGTCTTCGTTGTCACGGGTCAGAAAAAAAAAACAAATCGTGATAGAATCCGTAAAAATAGTTTTATTTCAACAGTTAGAAATGTCAAATGACAATACCGTATCTATCGTATTTTCTTTAGTTTTGTTGTGGGCTACATATAATTATATTGTGTTACAAGAATATAAGTATAATTTCTTATAATACCGAAGCTATAAGAAGAACCAAGGTTTATACTTTCTACAATAGTTAATACAAAAGGTTGTCTAAACGCACTCGGCAGCCATCTTACTTATTTTGAAACACTTCTTTGTAACAAACACTAACAACTCTTGATAAGATACACAAACACTCAACACTGACACTTGTCAGGAAGTAGTGATGGAGTATATAGGGAACTGTGGGAGAGCGTGGTGGGATTGTTGCTAAGCTCTATAATGTTATGTAGTGAACATTGGGAAGATTCTGTTACCAATAAGTGGAGAGAATTATACAAAAGCGGTTGTGCAACAATAGCTATGCCCTGTCACATTACGTGGCGCAAGTGACGCTAATGCATACCCCATCACAGGTAACCGACGCGCTTTAACGAATCCACTTACATTCCGTAACTTTATGGGCGGCGGTGATCACTTAACATCAGGTGACCCACTTGCTCGTTTGCCCCCTCTTCTATAAAAAAAAAAAAAAAAAAAAAAAAAATAGCAAACGTGATATCAGTCATTTAGACAGTAGAGGCTGTCGGGATAGTCAAATCTTGCGTTCAGTCGACATCTTGCGTTCAGTGCCTTTAAGCACAGAAAAAAGTTATGTGTAAATTCATTGCTCACTTGATCTGTCAAAGGAAAATACTGTAAAGGGTTCTGTTTTCGTACCTGAGAATTCCACTGAAATTGATTCCGAAAATTTAACCGACTGTACTAACCTTTATTTAACTAGCATTATTAAACAAATTCCTAATCCCTTTTATTAATAAAGGAGATCCTTCCCAGTTTTACTTACCATTTAATTACACGCAGCCCTTGTGGCCGCCGCGATACGTGTGCCTACAGAATTAATGTATGGAGATGAGATCATTTATATTTAATGAAAACTTTGTAGCGTTTGGAGTTTGTTTACGCATTCGACTACACCAACCGGTTCTATAGGCGATGTCGTTTGAATTGCTAATCAGTTTGTCACATTAATCCCTTGTGATAATACATCTAGTGTTATTTACGGCGATGCTGCCAGGCGGATATTATTGTATAATAATTTTTGACATGTTTTGCACAAAATATGGTCGAAAGTGACATTTGTACGTATCTATTATGTACGTTTTTATGAAAAATATGTGTGAAATATAGCACCAGTTTTGCTATAAACACCAAATGCTGGTTTTTAAATGTCTGCAATTTATCTCTGTCCGTACTCATTATGATTTTGCAGTGAACGCGTGTCATTGAAGCTTGTTTATTAGCGTATGACGATGGAAGCCAATTAAAGTGGGTTCGATTACGGATCACAATCGTATGACGACGTGCAGTCTGCTCGTATTGACATAATATAACGCATAATGCAGTTTTGCTAATTTAATAAATGGGATTATCAGAGTAACTTTAATTTTTGCCTGGTATCAGCTATATTGCATCCAGCTTGGAGTCAGGATGTGCTGTCATAAATCATCTTCCACGTCGCCTCATTTTCAGCATACTGGTTTGTAAGACTGCTTATAGTTCCCCAATTACATTAAGCCAGATCTTTAGTACCGTCTACGTGATCGTATGTCGAATCGTATTGATTATGCAACAACAGCTATTTTCCTTATTTACATAATATTCATATTATTTTTTAAAACTGCGTAATAATTATTGACAAACAACACATTCAATCATAACACTGCGCTCGTTCAGTGATGTTATCTCTGCTATCTAGGTGTATTGCAACGTGCCACAGCGGCCTCGTAATTTGTTTTTCACGCTTTCAATCTTTATCAAATTTACCCACTGACATGAAAAGGCTGCTCCTGATAACTATGTTTAATTTGCAGACAATGTGCTAATGTTGGCAATCTACGCGACGCCTATACAAATTTACATATCCAGTTAGGTAGTTTACTGCGAACCAGTTTTCAATTGATCCGCGACTTGTGTGAAGTATCAATGAGAATATTGGCGCCCCATCAATATTTGTGGTACGCTCATGTCAACCGGCGCGCACCGGCCAATACGGCAAGCATCATTCTGAGTCTGCCATGCTTCGGGGTCTTCAAATCTAATGGTGCCTGTTTGTTATGGTGCGTCTTTGTTTTTCTTTAGCCCTGTAATATTTTTGTTACTGCTTTTGGCTTCCTCTACTAATGAGGTTTAAGGTTTGGTCAACGACGCTGGACTAATACGGTTTTCGTAGACACCGAATTTCGTATGTTCGTATCAATAGCTCCAATAACTATCAGTGGGATCGAATCAAATTCTTATGTTGAATCCTAAGCTTCACTATATTTTTCTTTACCGTTAAAGCGAGCGGTAATGTCATAAAGAATGTTGCATATTTTTACATTTGTAAATGGAACATCGCAGCGGCGCGGCGGGACCCCGAAGGTCGCTCCCACGCGCACCTCACCACATACCTCATGAAGCCTTTATTTATATCCCGCTCTAATTATAAACACGTATGAATCCCCCACACTTCATTTAGCCACACTTCCAACACAAAATGTCTTACTCACAAAGTCTAGACCGTTAATTTTTAAAATTGTTTTCGCAGCTCATGTTTTTGTAGGCGTCTGCTATAAAAAAGAACTTGTCTGGTATTTATACATTGGTTGAAAAAAATCTGGAATTCCATTGTATGTTTCAATAAAACTGTACATAAATGTGTGTTAACGTTGTCAGTGAAATATGTCGACTTTGTAATGTTGTCGACTGTAGACTTCAATTAGATAATATTCACCGCCATAAATATCGTTCGTTAATTGGTTATGCCGTCCGCATTCCCATCGACCATTATCATAAAAATCTTAATGAGACGTCACTATTGACTCTTTAATGCATTGCAATAATCTTGACCATTGCAATTGCAATCCTCGGGAACCTCATTTATCTCTATTTCAGTGTCACGGTAACACTTAATGGCGCTTTGTTTTTATTCAGCATTTGTAACATGAACAATTTATAACATGTCCCAGAGATGCTTCAAGTATAATTGTGTATAAATCTTGTCGTTTATTTTGGCCGCCAGATGTTTGTTTATTATTGGGAGCGCAAAATTGTGTTCAATTAAAGTTTGGCGGGCCGCAGGCGTGCGGCGCCAGTAAACACTTCTCCGAAACATACACAGGCACATAGAGCTTTGTTCATCGATCCAAATTTTGTTTTATTTTCGTTCACCGCTTTATTTTTATCCCTGTTAATTGAGTTTATATCGACCACTTAACGTTGCGAAACTTATTTGTTTTGTACGAGCTGTCTATTATCGCAACGGCCTGTGGGCTGTGGCGCTACTAGCGTTCTTACATCTGTAAGTTGAAGTGCAAGCAAAACGAGGTCAGTCGTGGTACACTTTTTATTCTAGTCTAATATAATGTGGACTGTATGTCAACCGCTCTGTATTCACATCCGCATGCTTTGTTGCAACAGTTATTACTATGTGATTTATTTCTCGATCGTATTAATTGAATGTCAATTGTATTTCTAAATTAGTATACGAGGCTAAATCCGTTCCAATCGGAAGTATATTATTATATTTTACTTATTTGCTCAGTGTTTCGGTCGCAAACAGTATCGGGGTAAAGCAAAAACACGTTTAACAAGGGCTCGCGATATGTATGTAGGTTCTGTGCGAGTTCAGGGTGCACGGTCGGCTCGCGTGGCGATGACGTGTCACCGCCATTTTAAATAGGACGCGCGCGCGCTCAGACCATCAGTCGCCTGGCAGGACGCGCGCGCGCAGCACCACACACGACTCGAACAACTTCGCAATTCGGTCTCACACATTATCGTCACTTATCGCTGGTCAACGACGGTCGCCACTCGCCAGTCGCGCTACACCCAACCACGCTCGCGCTCACGTGACCCTCGCTGCCGCGTACCGGTGCGCCGCGCAAACATGATTGACGTCGCGCAAAACCCGAGGCTTGGACACGGCTGCCTCTACGAGATCCGGCAAAAAGGGCAGAAGGACCCCTGTTACGTGGTCGTTTCTGATACAAAAGTACGTTTTCATATTTATGTTGGAAACAAACATCTCGTTCCGTTATTCTATAAAGCTAGTTTTAGTGTATGAAATATTTTTTAATTTGACTAATAAAATTGTAGAGTCGCAATCGGATAAGTGAGTGTGTACGTGTGTATGTGTGTTGTGGTACTCGTATTAACTTGAGTGGTGGTTTTGTTGCAGGATCTGGTGAAGAGCCACTTGATGTTCGCGGTGCGCGAGGAAGTGGAAGTGCTGAAGGAGCGCATCGCCGAGCTGATGGAGAGGATCAACCAGCTGGAGGTGGAGAACACGTACCTGCGCGCGCACGCGAGCCAGGACACGCTGGCGGCGCTGCCGGGCGCGGGCGTGAAGCCGGCGCCGCACTGCGCGCAGCCGCAGGGCCCGCCGCCGCCCGTGTCGTAGGGGGCCCCGCGAGCGGCGCGCGTCGCCGACCGAGCCCGACCGAGCCCCCCGGAGCCCCCCGGAGCCCCCCGGAGCCCCCCGCTCCACCGAACACGCACACGCACACGCACGGACACATACGATCGCGTACATTCACCGTCGTCATTTAGGGTGCAGAATTTCGTGCTAACCGCCATGCTTTTGCTACGCGTCTCTGCGACGAGTCTTTAGTGTATCCACGTGCGTCCGTCGTTTTATATTTTCCGTTCGGTTTTAAAGTTTAAGTGTCGCTATCCGCGTGTATTCCATTTAAGGTAACTCGTAAGAAGTGTGTTTGTACTAATTGTAACGAAATAGTGAAATATTCCCGCGCGTCGGAGGACTGTGTTAATTTATTTCCTATATTCACGTATTGTTTTTGTAATTGTAACTATTAAGTTATTTATGACGTATAGCAGTGTTACGTTCAATCGTGAAATGGTCGCCAGACTAGACCGGGACTAGACTCTAGACTCGTGTATATCTACCGTAGTGTGGAGTGTTTTTCATTTAGTTGATACATTTACAATTAAATATAAATGTTTGTATGAGTGTACGTATGAGTGTGTACTGTGTAGTGTGTATGGCATGCGGCGTGCCCTCTGTTGGACGAGTGACGTCGCGGTGAAACAGTTGTATTGTAATAGGTTAGAGTGGTTGCGAGAGTGAACATTCGGGTGAACTCTCGAGCGATCGCTGGCTTTATTGAATTTTGCACGCTGAAACTGATATGAAGATTGATATTCCAACGCCGCGCTGTATCGGTACATAGGTTATATAGCAATTTAATATTGTATTTTTTTAATAATTAAATTGTTTGTATATAGTACAAGTGGTGAGATAGTGTCGGAACGATGTATATAATGAGAGTATGTGATAGATGTTAGATGTGAAACGAACAGATTCCGTTAATATTACTTAATATGCCTTCAAGAGGATCGAATCCGTGAGAAAGTTATTATATTATCTAAAATGTATAAGTTAAATATTCGCTGTATTAAAAGTAGCTTCGTTGTTTGATGTAAACATGAAACAAAAAGCAGCAGAACAAAGTGAGCTGTCGACTGACCGTTGGATTGTGTTATTGTCGAGGATGGCCGGCAGATGGCCTACTCATGGTCTACTATACTATTATACTATACTGTACTGTACTAGCTAATACTTAGAGTTTTGTACAACGCTACTAAATCAAATATGTGTATAGATGATTGTCGTTAGGTCTTCGTGATTATTGTGAATATTGCAGTAATTTACTCCTAAAGCATTACTCTAGATGTAGATTATATGAACTATATGATATGATACTGAAATTGTAAATATAATGTAAACAGAAAAGTCCATTGTAGCTTATGTTGACCACAAAGGTTCCTCATACCCAATAAATGCAAAACTACTCAAAATGTTATTTTATTACTTGTTTTTATTACTTAATTTCAACCCTGGTTCCCGAATTGTATTTCAAGTGTGTGAGTAAAGCTAGTCGGTGCCTGGAAAAAATATAGACTGAAAACCAAAAACTGGTTTTAAAACTGGAAAAAGACAAAACTAAGTCTCTAATGCCACTTCAGTACTTTACAAGGTTTTTGTTATAAAGTGACCGTAAAGTGATGACCACCTGATGGTAAGCACAGTATAGTTCAAAGTTCAGTTCAGACAAACAATTGGTTTGTCGGTGGTCACCAGAATCATTACCTATTTATGCTTCACGTTTCAAAAAAGGAAGAAGCAAATCGAGGGGTTTGTGACGACAGGCGGCGGAACGATGCAAATACGGGAATGTACCACCATACCCGCCCCGATCGACCGTGACCATCGACTCGAGCAAAGCTCTCGAGATAACTGAATATACACTGGCTGATACTAGAACACGATCCACAGGAGTGCGGGTTACTATAGTAGGTTTTAACACCATGTGTACGCTGATACGATTTACGAAATTGCTACGATACGGACAATTAGTACGCACCCTACGGAGGGTTAACAAAAAAGAATTCGGCAAAATTACGACCGTTTGCCTGACATCAACCTCTGGAGGGAAAACTGA
The DNA here is from genome assembly GCA_036417725.1 of Clanis bilineata. Taxonomy (NCBI): domain Eukaryota; kingdom Metazoa; phylum Arthropoda; class Insecta; order Lepidoptera; family Sphingidae; genus Clanis; species Clanis bilineata. The sequence goes on from CM071141.1 coordinate 506,821, forward strand.
CAAAACAGTAAAATATAAAGCCTGTGAAACGAAAAACGTATTTCTTGATTTTTACACGTGGTTATTATTAATTTTAGGGTTATGACGATAACGCCATCTCTCGCTATAATAAATAAGCACATTTACTAACTTGTTAACTAGATGGCACTTTTCTGAGTATTCAAATCATCCTAACCAGATGTCGCTGTTCTAGAATTCACTTATTAATATGCAACACATTATGAACTAAACGTATATTTCTGGAGTCTTCCATGGAGGTTTTCTTACTTGAATACAAGATGTCTCACAAGACGAACATTCCCAATAGATTTTCGCTATTGACCACTAGATGGCCCTATCCAGATACTGTATCGATAGATATTATTTATATTAGCGACATCTGTTTTTACATGTATATGACTCCGCAGGATTTCCGCGTCACTTTTCAAAACCATAGACTATCTATGCCAATAATATAGTACTTATTAAATCTGGAACAAATTTGCACTCGTCAGCTGTCTCGCCTGTCGTATGTCACTGTCAACTGTCAAGTGTCAGTAAGATATAACTAAACACTGTATTCTAAAAGAATTATAGTTATTGTATTGTTGGAAATGGATAATATGAGTCTAAAAGAGATTCAAAGCAAGTTACTACTATGGGAAGCTTCGGAGAATCCATTAGCACCTCTGAGTGCCGACCAAAGAGAAGCAATCTTGGATTTGGAGTCACTTATTTTGGGCGTATCTTCGGACCCTGATGATGTTGGTGTCTTGTTTAATTTCTTTCTACTTGCCCTTATCCCACCTTAATGTGGGGTCGGCGCAACACACTTTTTCAAGCATGTTACAAAGAGGATTTGGCTTAGTTTTTACGACCGGCCGCCTGCCTGACGTCAACCCCCTATGAGGGATCCAGTCCCGGGCAAATTAAATTAGAAAATTTACTTTTCCCGACCTGGGAATCGAACCCAGGACCTCCCGGTCTACAGCCCATACATACTGTCACTAGACCAAGAAGGCGACCTTTAATATACTATATTATTATTATAGTTATAAACAATAACATGAATTGTAGAAATAGATCAACACCTATCAGTGGTACCGATGGTAAATAATTACATAAAATAATTACAAATGTGAAGACACTTATTATAAACAATCATTTCTTCAAACGGATATTTTCTAAATATATTAGAAGAAAATATTCCACTATAAGTGCATAATATGTAAAACTAAATGCACTATGCACATTATTGCTCATATTATTTTTATAGTGATTATAATACTGAATATAAAATAATTATAATTTAAGAAAATCAACATAATCTAAGTAGGTAGGTACTAAAATCTCATTTTGAATATTTTCTCTGCCTAATTATAACATTATAGGAAAAGATTGACAATGAAGCAGAACATATAGACAAAGAAGTGATGCCTACAGTGGATACAACATATGATTTCCTAGAATGGTATGAGAACATGTGTGGTAACAACTTGAAGGCAGATGACACTACATATGAGGCATACTATAAGCAATTGGAAGATCGAAAAAATGAGTGTGTTGCTTTAACTGACAGAGTAAGTATCATAGAACAGCATTGTGCAAGAAATTTTGTATTTAGTATGAAGGATATTGTAGCAAGTGAAATTATTGAATATGAGACTAAACATTGAATATCTCAAGGTGATGAGCCCAGTGCAATGATTTCATGCTTTGTTATAGTCATATTCCTTACTTGCTTGTCATCATAATTTTGATGGTAAAAAGAAACTGATTAAGAAAAAGAGCCTTACTTAGAAAGGGCCTTACTTAGAAAAAGTTTTAAACAGTTTAGCTGAGCAAATGGTTAAGAATAATCTGTCACTTTTTTTCATGAGTCACATTGAAAATGTGAAAATAAAAGGGACAGACTATTATTTAAACTGTTTTTATAAGTAAGGCCCACTATATTAGGCTATTGGACAATTGGACATGATGAATGGCAATGATGTTCTTAAACAGCCATTTAGAGAAGTTCAATCTTAAGTTTACACCCATGCTGATTAACTAGATGATTGATGATTAATTTGGATCCTTATCCAAATGACTGCCTTATACATATATGGATTACCTAATCCCTCTTTCTTTCTAACTGCCCTTATCCCATCTTAATGTGAGGTCTGCACAACATACTCTTTCAAGCATATTACAGAAAAGACTTGACTTTGTTTTTGTGCCACCTCTTAGGTGCTACCACATTTGCTTTAAAAAAATGCTTTCAGACCACTTGAAACATTTATTTTATTTCAGTTTGTGAATTGAAGCCTACATAACAAATGAATTTTCAGATTGGTGCCACTGTGTCTGATCTAGACAAACTCTCGGAACAATACAATTTTGTGTCAAACAAAACTAACACATTACACATGATGAGCGAGCAACTACTTGCTGATCAAACAAAACTGAGCAATATTGGTACAATATTAATTTAATTTAATTTTTCTTAAACATGTGTCATGTAGAACTATGGTGCTTCAAATATATACATGTTATTAAAATTCCTCAAATATTGCCAAAAGTTAATAAGGAATTGGTCCACCTGATGGTAAATGGTTACCATCACTCATAGACCAGGGCAATGCAAGGGGAACAGCCAAGCTAAGAGTAGTGACTTTTGGACCGTCAAAATTTTTACCCACTATATGAAAAGCATCATCAAGTTTACACTTTTGTCACATTTCTATGAAACCGTTATTATAACCTAGTTGAGATGTAGTATCTTGAAATAATTGTTAAGTAATACTTTGACTATTTCCTTATTTATTCAACTTTCAATAAAATATCAACATTGTTATTGATATTGTTTATGGATACTGACTCTAAACATATAAACAAAGTGTTTTTGAATAGTTTATTGTTATCTTTCAGGTGATGAAATAAAACAGAAGCTGCACTACTTCACCCAAGTGGAGCATCTTTCCCAGCGTCTCAACAGTACCACCATGTCCGTAAATAGTGATGCATTCTTTACTGTGTTGGCTAAGATCGACGAGTGCCTGGATTATATGAAGGCGAATGTATGTATTTCCAGCATTAGTTTACTAGTTTATTCATATAATTTTAAAATAGAAAAATAAAGCGTGTAATTAGACACACTTGTGTTAACCATAATGTACCAATTTAATTTACTTAATTTTTCAGAGCAACTATAAAGAGTCCCACACATACCTAGTGAAATATCGACATCTTCAAAGTCGCGCCATTTCTCTGATCCGGTCGTACGTGACGCACGTGCTGAACCACGCGACCGAGCAGATCCTCACGCAGGACGAGGATCACCACGACCAGGAGTCGATGGACACTGCGTATGCGGTGTACTTCGGCAAGTTCCAGGCCGCCGCGCCTAAACTACGCAAGGTTATCAGCGAGATAGAGCATAGAGCTGAAACTAATGCTGAGTGAGTTATTTTTACTTATATAGACCAGCTTTTGGTCGTGGCTATGCCCGCGTGAGTGTCTTGACAAACATTCATCCCCATTACATCCCTTTAGGGGACGAATTTAAGCATGTATTATAGGTATAAACCTTTCTCTTGAATCTCTCTATTTATTAAAAAAGCCGCATGAAAATCCATTGTGTAGCTTTAAAGACCTAAGCATACCTACAGATAGATAGACAGTGGGAAGCAACTCTGTGTTATGCTATGTAGTGATTATCGTTTAGTACTTTATTACAATATGGATTTATTTTTAATAATAATTATGTTGTTAGCGTAATTTTTTTTACAGATTTGTAGTCTGAATTTTTTTTCGTTAAATTTTTTACATGATTTAAAAAGAACATTCTGGTGCTGTTGGTGTTTTGTATAATCAAGTTAGGTTTTATAATTTTCACATTTATCTGACCACACCTGTGGCTGGTGTATAGATGGTGATGGTTGAAGTAGGGTGAAAGTGTTGATGGTATACATTTAGGGCCTTGCTTATAAAAACATTTTCGCTTATTTTTTCGCTAAGAATACTGTCACTTTTTTCCTTGCGTTTCATTGTTTGAAAATGAAACGGACAAGCTATGGTTACGGTAAACAGCGTTTAACCCGTCGGAGGCGAGACCTATATATGTTACATAAGCGTATGTGTCACCGGAGGCCTAGCCTGTGACTATGTATATATTTGTATAAGTAAGGGGATATGTCTCCGCAGCTACTCGTGGCTGGTGTCGGAGGTGCAGCGCGAGTACGCGAGCGCGCGCGGCCGGTTCGCGGGCGCGGCCGCCGCGGGCGCCGTGCGCGCTGCTGCCGGGGGCGCCGGGGGCACAGGCACGTACTCAGGCACTACTCCCTGACATAACATAACCTCACGCCTGTATCCCCGAAAGGGTAGGCAGAGGCGCACTAGCGAAGTAGTACACCCACATTTCGCCGAGCTGAGTTCCGTCCCAGATGTGATAGGGGGCGAGCCTGTCGCCATATCGGGCACAAATTCCAGACTCCGGGCTAATATGGATAAATACAATATCACTTTGCCCGACCCGGGGATCGAACCCGAGACCTCAGAACCGTAGTCATACCGAAATACCACCACGCCACCGAGGCAGTCTAATCACTACTCACTATTAATAACTTATACAAGATTTGTGCCCTTTATACAATCTTTAAATAAATATAACAAGTACACCTAACAGTCGCATATCTAGTCTTGACCCCACTCGAGGCTACTATAACCTGTATCGTGGGTATAAGAGACTATGAAAGACTTTCGGTCTCACAACACCCTGACTTGAAACAAATATCTGTGGGCCACACAAACATTGGACTCAATGCGGGAATCGAACCCGCGGCCTTTCGCTTTACAGCAAGCTCGTCCGCTGAGCCACGGAGGCTGTCTAATATGCATACTTGTCTTTTTTTTAACCGACTTTAAAACGAGGAAATTCTGAATTCGTCAGGTTTTTAGTTAATACGTTCAGCCCCTAACGTGATATCTCTGGCAAATGGGGACTAATTTTCAATATTCTTTGAGTTAGATAAAATTCATTTCAAGTGCTCACGGGGCAGGTATGTTTGAACAAAACCTCATGAAGTCAGGATTGTTTATTAGAAATAACAATGGAATAGATACCATATGATGAAACCTAGTGATTGTTTAATATATTGAACCCGTTTAAAATCAGGCTGTTGTATGCACTACAAAAGCCAGCTAGTCAATGTAGCAAAGTTTAACTCCGGTCTCCGACTAATTACAAGCTTAGGAATTTTCTATTGTCTCTACTGGCTTCCCAGAGTGACTTTGGTTGTCGACACATTTGTTGATTTATTGTAAGTGTTATTACGTGTTGGATAAATGATTGAAGTCACCTCGTGCAGGGGTTGTGGGGAGCGGTGGTGGCGGTGCGGGGGCGCGCGACCACTGCGGCGCGGTGCGCGGCGCGTGCTCGCTGCTGGCGCACGCGTGCCGCGACGAGCACGCGCTCTACCTGCACTTCTTCACTCAGCCCTCGCCTGCGCTGGAGTACGTATTATATACATTACGTATAACGACCGTATGCTGTCAATACCTCCTAACTAACATTTTACCAAAATATTCTTTTTTGCGCTATCTGTTAGTCCTAATGGAACATGTAAATATTTTCTTATTAGCAATACTAAAGTATTGTAAAATTAATAAACTTGGATATTGGGTGCATAGATGTCATCTATATTGTTTAATATATCTAGTTTATATAAGTTTTTATTGTCTGCTATAAACTTGATCTCAAAGCACTTAGGAGGTATTGGCGGCTTACGGTCGATATACCTCTATAATATAATCTCACGTCTAAGTAATAAAATACCCACATTTCAATAAGTTCATTTCCATTCCAAAATTGGGCACGGATAATGAAACCAGTTATTTATCAAATTAAAAATTAATAATACACTTTTCCCAGTCTAGAATTTGAATTCTATTTTAGAAGATATATCTTGTAATATTTTTGAATCTGCCTCGGTGGCGTGGTGGTATTTCGGTACGACTACGGTTCTGAGGTCTCGGGTTCGATCCCCGGGTCGGGCAAAGTGATATTGGATTTTTCCATATCAGCTCGGAGTCTGGAATTTGTGCCCGATATGGCGATAGGCTCGCCCCCTATCACATCTGGGACCGAACTAAGCTCGGCGAAATGTGGGTGTTCTAGTTCGCTAGTGCGCCTCTGCCTACCCCTTCGGGGATACAGGCGTGAGCTTATGTTATGTTATGTTATGTTATATTTTTGAATCAAATAATAATTTGTATGAGGGTGATAATCGGACCCGCTGTGTCCTGTTTTATCAACTGTTGTATACCTTTGCAGAGAGTATCTCCAATCTCTATGCACCACGCTGTACGAGACGTTGAGGCCACAAATTATACATATTAATCATCTAGAAACACTTGCCGAACTATGCATTATATTACGAGTGGAGGTTATCGAAGAACAAGTCAATAATGATCGTAAGTGCATTCAATATGTAATAACAGTCACGCTTGTATTTGTACTTGTAATTATACTTATTATTTATTGGGCGTATGAAATTGTGGTCCTACATATTGTGTGTATTAATATGTGAATTTACTTGGACATTGGGCGTAGTAATATGTGATTTTACTTGTACATTGGGCGTATCAAAATTTAATTTTATTTGTACATTTGGCAGATTTCGTCATATAAATATATAACAATGATTATTGTGCAATGGATAAATTGGGAACGCAAATTTTTGGAAGATTTTTTTTCGTACGGTTCTCTTTTTGTACAAATATGTCCATTATCCGCACTTCAAATACGCATCATGTATAATCGAAGTATGTGTTTCGCAGCGGTGCGGCTGCGAGCAGTCGGCATGTGCGCACGCGCACTCGCGCAGGACGCGCAGGAGCGGCTCGTGTTCCGCGCCCACGTGCAGCTCCGCGCCGACGTGCTGCACTACCGACCCGCGCCCGGCGACCTCGCGTACCCGCACAAGCTGCACATGATGGAGGTGCACATTACATATGCACACACACATAATAATTATTCCCGGGAACCGTTTGTGTTTTTATTTACTCAGTGTTAAACGTATAGTTAATTCAATAAGATCAATCGTGGCGATGTCTCATAACGTTAAAAAGTTAAAAAATGTATCTTTTTCCGACAGCAAATCGCATTATCTATCGCCTCGTCGTGCATGAAACGCAGCGACTCGCGCAACTCGATGGCGTCGGACGCGTCGGCCTCGTCGCAGGAGGTGGCGGCGCTCGCCGACCACCAGCGGGCGACTCGGCACGCCTCCCCAGCCTCCCCCGCCGACCTGCACGGCATGTGGTACCCGACCGTGCGCCGCACGCTGGCCGCGCTGTCGCGCCTGTACCGCTGCCTGGAGCGGCGCGTGTTCCAGGGGCTCGCGCAGGAGGCGATCGCGCTGTGCGTGCGGAGCGTGCGCGACGCGGCCGCACGGATCGCGGACGACGCCACCGACCTCGACGGGGAACTCTTCCAAATCAAACACTTGCTCATTCTGAGGGAACAGATCGCCCCGTTCCAGGTCGATTTTGTGATCAAAGAGACCACGTTGGACTTCAGTAACGTGAAGAATGCGGCGTACGGGCTGATACAGAAGCCGCGACAGATTTTCTCTCTTAACTCGAATAACGCTCTGCTGGAGTTCCTGTTGGAAGGCACGCCGATGGTGAGGGAACATCTGCTGGACTCCCGTAAGGAGGTCGACAGGCAGCTGAAGGGTTGCTGTGAGACTTTCATTAAGAATGCCACGGAGATACTCGCCGGACCTATGGTTACTTTCATTGAAAAGGTTTGTATTATCTGCATATTTATTAGATACAATTAGGCATCTCACACTTGGGTGATGCACCAATTTATTTTAATAACGTTTTCTATATAGTGTTTACATCGCTTAAAATATAGCTGAAATAGAAAATTGAAATATTTCTCAAAGAAAATAGGTTCAAACGCCTTTACTGACTTATATGTATTGATTTTCCAGGCTCAAGCATTCTCGCCTATAGAGCAGTTGAAAGCTCAGCCGTGGGCCTCGCCCGAGGAACTGGCCGTGGTCGTGAAGGAAGCGCAGAAGAGGATCAAAACACATCTCGCGCCAGTACAGAGATCCATGCAACTTTACCTTTCAAATAAGGAAACTGAATTCATATTGTTTCGACCAATACGGGTGGGTAAAATAATATGTAGAGTTACTACCTTACTAATAGTTGTGTACATTTACTTATGTATAGAGGTATATATTTCAGGTCTGTTTACTAGACGCATTGTCTAAAATAATTCGTATAACTACACAAAGTATTGTACTCGATACACGCTTTTATGTAGTCGGTTCTGATGCCGGTGCCAAGGTTAATCAAGTTCTTGACTCCAAAAAGACAGTTCATGTAACTTGTAAAGAATTTTAATATTCCAATAAATCTTTTGCAGAATAATGTGGTCGGCTACTTTGTGCAAATAGAGCAACTGATGACCAATGCTGGTTATTCCGAAGAAGACATGTTGATAGTAGCATGTCCCACTCCAGAGCAGGTTTCAGTGTTCATATCATCTGCCAGTCTCATCAGTCACAGCTCCCCGGTGATGCCCTATGGAACCAAAATCAAACCCGGAGTGATACACAAGCCAAGTGTCACCAACATACAGAACATTCAAGAGAAAACTATGGACAAAAATGCAACTGTTGATGTGTAATTTTTTAATTCAATCATGGCTCATGTGACTACACTAACAACTGCTGGTGCTCATTACAGTCCAAAAACACTGTTATTATAAGTTAATTGTTTCGATTTACGATATTGTGTTATAAAACGAAACCTTTTCGCCTCCTTGGTCTTGTCGGCATGTCGTGAACTACAGAACAGTAAATTAGGTGTCCGTTGATAGAGGTACGGCGATACCATGCAGTTTACAATATATCCAAGTATTGTAAAATTTAAACATATGTATTCATCACGGTAACTTTAGTATAAAATTAATATTTATGTAGGTAACTATTATTTTTAATACTTCTCTGATAGCATATATATTAATCATCACTAATAAGACTTTTAGGCGCAATTGCATCATCTATCCTTCAAAACTAATTATCTTGGCATACACTAAGGGTGGTCACCGAGGGGGGAGGGGATGTATAAATATTGAAAAAAATGGGTCAAGTAATATGGGTACGTTCCATATGGTGCAATTTCACCTTTTAAAATATGGAGTTTTTGTTATTTTTTCTACATAATTCACATTTTTTTGTTATTTTTGCCAATTTCAATAAAATATAAATACAATAAAAAATGTTTATTTATACATTTTAACTTATCTATAATAAATACAGCTCCACCAAAGACATTGTGTTTTATTACAATAAAACTACAAGACGTTGGAACATGTTTTTAATTTGTTTGATCTTAACTGATTTTAAATAAAGTTTCTAAATTGTAACTACAGTGTGTGTTTACACCCTAAGCCAGTACATTCCAGCACGAATCCTAGTGTAGTCAGGGAGGCCTTCGGTGGGACCAACAGCGGCAACCACTGGGCAGCGGTCATACAAGTATTTGTAACAAACGTCACGGACATTCTGAGCCGTAACAGACTCTATGCGAGCATCCAACTCATGAATGGGGATGCGACGGTTGTAACACAGCATCTGACGACCAATATCTTCACAAACGGGTGTGGTGCCGTCGAGCTGCAGCAACATGTTGGTCTTTAGCAAGTTCTTTGCCCGATCAACTTCACCCTCAGTGACTGATGTGCACAATTTCATCCATTCCTTCTGGAGATTGAACACAAAATCGTCCAACTGAAGAGTTTCTCCAACAAAGTAGATGCCCCATAATCCAGTATCTTTGTAGCAAGTGTTGAAGGACTGGAAGCTGTGGCAGAGGTTCTCACAGGATGCGGCACGAGCCAGGAAAGATGCATTGTTGGCACCACCACCCTGGGAGCGATCCCATGCTCCAATGAGAGTGTTGGCTACCATCAGAGGGATGTTGTCAGCGTTGGTCCAGCCTGCACCTTCAACGGCGATGGCAACATGTGCCAACGGCATAGAGTCATCACGCACTCTGATTTCAGAGCCAGTGTAACGGCAAGGTGCTAATTCAGGAACATCTAGAGCAGTGTTTTTGAGACCACTGAAATGCTTGTTGGCGAGGTCAACCAGCCTCTCATGTTCTACTCCACCAGCACCAGAGAGAACAATACGTGCAGGCTGGTAGTGTGTCTTGATGTAATTCTGTAAATCGGCCTTGGAGATTTTCTTGATGTTCTTAGTGGGTCCTAAGATAGTCTGGCCCAGTGGAGTACCTTGGAAGGCAGTGGCGTGGAGATGGTCGAACACAACCTCTTGTAGGTTGCTCTCAACGTCTTGCATCTCGCGGAGGATGACTCCACGTTCTCGTTCGATTTCGGGTTCGGCGAGGGATGAGTTTTGTATGATGTCTGCAAGGATCTCGACAGCTACTGGCACGTCGTTGGCGAGACATTTGGCGTAGAACACGGTCTGTTCGCGGGACGTGTACGCGTTCAGGTGAGCTCCCATGTTCTCCACGAGGAGCTCCAGATCTGTCTGTGACCTTTTGCTGGTGCCCTTAAATGCCATGTGTTCGAGGAAGTGCGCCACACCATTATTCTTGGCATCTTCGTACCTTGACCCGGCGTCGATCCACAGTCCTACGGTTGCGGTCGCGGCGCCGGAGTCTTCGCTCGCGACTCTGATGCCGTTGTCGAGTACTGTGAGTCTTGTCGGGGGTACGTTCACTAAGGCTTGCTTGTACGCAACAGCTGTGGCCAAGGCACGCACCTGATTGCCCTGCTTTGAGACTAACCTTAACGTAGTCGCTACTTTCAACATTTTGTGTAGATCCTTGCACTGTATTGTGAGATATTTTCCTTACAGATTTACGTAATAAATGGGCAATAGTTCGGTGCAGCTGTCAAAATTGCAGAAGACCCATAGATGATAGAAACTTAGAATAGTGAATAGATTATACACAGGGGTTGGCCCTATGTCTTTTACAACCTATCGAGTATAAAATTTGATAGAATCAGCAAAAAATAAAACTATCTCTTTTTTACTAATGGATATCAACTCAGATAAAGAAGGATAAATATACTAGTGTTTGTTCCTATAGGCCCGTAACCGTCAGTAAGCCACGCTCCCGGAACAAAGTATTAATAATACGGCAGTTGAAATGGTGATCTTGTGACGAGGGGCGTGATTCATTCATCGATATCGATATCGATAAAATGTTTTATTTAGTTATTTCACGGTATATTCTTTTGCATTATATACATATTGTCACACCTGTATACCATGAGAGGAGGCAGAGACTATCATTTTCTAATTCGTATGATTAGAAAAGCTCTAGTGCGTTTAGGTAACGATTTTTATAACAAACGATTTTTAAGTTGTTCTTATGAATGATGTCGTCATTGAGTTAATGTTTAAAGTGCACATTCTGTTGCTGTTGCTAATTGTGCCAATAATAGTCTAATATTTTAACGAATTTATAAACGTAATGTTTGATAATCTTAAATAAATCAAATAAAAACAAATAATAAATAATAAACGTACAAAAATATTCACATTTCAATGTTTATCGACAAATCATCGACTATATTACTTAGATACACTAAACTTTCCGCCATCTTTATCTGCCAGTCTGGTGCCAAGGTCCCAGAGATGGAACCGATCTCCTCTCTCTTTAATCTAAGAGATTATAGATCTGTGACATATGTAGATAAACTATACACAGTGACGAATAAATGTTGCCATATGCCGATTCCAAAAACTTGTCTAAAAAATCTGTCTTCTAATTTCACGTGTCCATTCAGAAAATACTAAAAAGTAGTGAAGTATAGAATGTAAAGTGAATACGCACTTTAAACAACATATTACAACATACATCATATTATCATCACTTTCCATCGATCTACTATCCCTTTCATTTATTCATTCAACGCGTATATTTATCTCTGTCACACAGTGTCGATAGAAAAATAGAGATGTCAAGTGCTCGTTGAAAGGAACTTGATAGGCACTCATGGTGCATATATAAACAATGAGATACGCAATACCGATTTATCTTAAATCTCAATTGATATCAAAGTTCAGTTGCCAACTAAACTTTGTTGCTCACTCGAAGTGTCAAAAATAGCGAATCGCTCCGCTGGCGAGATTATGGCCAAACGCCTTACCGGTTTAACAATAAAAAAATATTTTAATGTTTTTTTAAATGATAGGAAGCTCCGGAATCCCTTTTAATTGGGTATAATCTTTTTAAGCTATTGCATAGCTTCTATCACGGGCCCGAGCGTGGAGACCAAATCCAGTAATTCCGTAACGAAAATAACTTAACACCCGACCGGCACAGGTGCCTGCCTTGCCTCTAGGTGGCATTGGTTGTATCGGCGTTACTACGCATGCGTAATCCCCCTCTTCGCCCCACAATCTGGTGACTCATGCCTGCTTAGAGTTTCGGCGTTAGGGCACCTCCTCTTTGTATTTACTTCATGGTACGACTCTACGAAGCTCGCACGAATCGAGACGAGCTGCTCCGAAATCGGACGAATACGTAATCAGTAGTTTGTGGGAAAGTATATAGGCGTATTGATTTTGGATGCTATGCAATAGCTTTACCGCGACAGTCCCCGAGTGCCACACGTTTTTTTTTTTAAGGATTTATATATCAGGTGCTAATATTAAGTGCTTTCGTTCGTAGATTAAATTTTTTACGTAATAAATACTTTATTTTTTTATAAGTTTAAATTTATATTCAGACTATCGATACAACTATTGACTGTAGGCTGTCCATATTCTTTATTCGTTCCCCCCTTCCCCCTCAAAAACTGCCAGGCTTTTTTTCTCAGAGTAATAGGTGCGTGACGGGTCCATTCTTAAATGATTTGTGCATATTTTGATGTTTTTGTTTTTGTTGTGTTTATTAGAGACCTAGTGCAAGTTCTCCTATATCGGACTGGAAAAGTTCTAATCTACCGGAAAATCAACATCCTGGCAACTCAACCACAGACTAAAATGGATGATGAAGAAATCTATTGCCATTGTTATATTTTTTACATACTTCAAAAAGCATTAAAATAGAAATTCTTTGCAAAAAGACAATTTTTTCACAAGCGTTTTGGGATTAATATAAATTATGAAATATTGTATTACATTCATTATGTAATCTTATGGTCATATTTTTCATGCTGAGTAATAAAAGTAACGTAAAACGAAACGTTATACCACACTCGATTCGAGATATTATCGTTCATTTTTTATCGCACGTAATTTCGTAGGATTATTACGAGAGCAATAATGTTTAGTGAAGATTTCATATTATTCAGTTTCGCCAAAGATTTTTGGGAAAGTGTGTGCCGGTAGACATAGGTAAATAGGGTCCGCGCAAGATGCTATTACAAGTTTTATCTGTGATTTAGTACAATTCGACATGACTACTATGAAGAATCCAAATTCATCGTCTTCTAAGCTCGCGCTCCTCAGTCACATCAAGTACGAGCACCTGATAGCTGGTATATCAGGTGGCGTCACATCCACACTCATTCTGCACCCTCTAGATTTGATCAAAATCAGATTTGCTGGTAAGTTCCAAACTGATTTTTTTTGTCTATACAGTTGCCATGTGAGTGTAATCTCGTGATTATTTTATGAGGTTAAAGTTGTGAAATGCGCCATTAAACTATAATTAAATTGTTTTAACAATAGGTGAATGTTTGGACACGTAGATCGTCGTTCCTGTAGTTTCTTTAGACCTTGAACTTGGCGTAGTGAAAGTCCATTTTGCTTTGTTTACATTGTTAGGATGTCTTCCTTACTGATGCAACAACCAGTTTCTTTGCTAGGATACACAGCCTTAGGAACTACTCAAGTTTATAAACACACCCAAATAGGCAAAAGGTAAATCATACAATATTTTAAACAAAGAATTCATAGTATTTTAATGTCTAATGTTTTAAAATCCTATTTTGTACCTTTATTAAAATCAGGGTTGGTAAAAGACAGGGCTAGCTTTACCTTTAGGGTTTACCCCTTTGGATTTGTGTAGAAATTGGTGATGAAATACATAATATAAAGTAATATTATACAGACAACATTTTATGATTTATTGGGGTTTGTTATATCAGGGGGCATTGCACCTATTTGAATATCCTTTCACAAGTTAAAAATACAATATTTCATAGTTTAGATCCATATTTAATGGTATACTAGCTGTTGCTTGCAACTCTTCTGTGATAAAAAGTAGCCTGTGTTAATCTAGGGTGTCATCTACCTCCATACCAAATTTCATCGAAATTGGCCTAGCCATTTGAGAGTGAAGAAGTAAAAGACATACACTGGCACAAACTTTCACCTTTATAATATTAGTGTGATTAATATATGACTGTATTTTTATTTGAAATAAAAAATCACATAATCAAGCTGGTCCAGTTGTGCTGTTGACTTTACTGTCTACAGTGTAGCTCTAAAACTCCAAAATATGTAACCAAATTGTGGATTTTCTATAAGTTTACACTGCAGCTCATATTAAAGTGTTTGTATCTAGTTAATGATGGCCGCACAGCAACGGTTCCTCGGTATGATGGGCTCGGCAGTGCCTTCGTCACTATTGTCAAGCAGGAAGGTTTCCGTGGCCTGTACCGTGGAGTCACACCCAATGTTTGGGGCTCAGGATCCGCCTGGGGATTCTATTTCTTATTGTGAGTATATTTGGACTTATATTTGTTTCACAATAAAATCATTGAATTCAAATTATTTCGAAAGGCCGTTAAATCCGCTGTCTTTATCTAATTTCAAGGTTCAAAGCAGACTTGCATTACATAATTTTAAGCATATGAGAGTAAAACTCCCAAATTTCTATTCTGTTTCTATAAAATAAAGTAAGAATGTTTGATTTCATAGCTCAAATAACACAGAATTGCTAAACTAAAACAATGTAGTGACCCATTTGTTTCAATAGCTATTAATTATGCTATGCTGGATGTTTGTTATCAAATCCTTAGATAATATCAGTTTTAAGATTAGATTAAGATTAATAAATAAACAGTCACACACCTAGTCTTGACCCCACACTAGGTATAACCTGAATCGTGGGTGTCAGACTATGAGAGACTTTCGGTCTCACAACACCCAGACTTGAAACAAATATCTGTGGGCCACACAAACATTTGTATCAATGCGGGAATCGAACCCGCGGCCTCTCGCTTCGGAGCAGGCTACTCGCCCACTGTGCCACGGAGGCTGTCAGACTACCACATCTGGTTGTTTAATTTTTTTAACAACAAAGAAAGGGCAATAACTTATATCACTCACATCATTATGTCAAGGGGAAGACGACATTCTTATTATCAGTCTTATCACCTAACTGCAACATGGCAGCCATGGAGATGGTTTTTATTCACACATCTTTAGCCTCATCAGCCTCTGTAGCATAGTAGGTGAATAACATGAAGGGTGTACTATCCTTAGATATTTTGAAAAAGTAAAATCATGATGATTTAATTTCTTCTTAACAATGACATCACAAGTATTCTTTACCAAAAATACATTTATTGAGTATTGAGTTGTCACGACAAACATAAAATTTTTGTTAACTAATTGTATACACAGTTGCACTTTTTATTACGTGTTATGTTAATTTTTAGGGTTCCTTAGCATAATGTTACAAACCTGGGTTATTATCAATATACAAAATCATATTTATTTAATTGAACCTCAGCAACATAATTTACACTAAGAGGCGGTTGTCGTATAGCCGCGTCGCCTGCCATTGTTTTTCTCTTAACAAAACGCGAAAACACCTACTCAAAACAAGGTTTTTTATTGTCTCCTGCTCATGTAACAATGGACCATGGACAAAAAATTGAAGAAATACCATGTTTTGTTTAGGTGTTTTGTGTAATTTTTTTTAGTGCAGGAGACACGAGGCTTTACGCCAAATTCTTTCCGCAACATGTTTGAAAAAGTGTGTCAACCGCCAATTGAAGTAGAATAAGTGGAGGTAGAAAGGGATGAAAAATATCGATGTGTCCTTTAAAACACCATTTCAACTTACTAAAGGTCAAAACCTAAAGGTTCTTATAGTTTACGGCAACCTGCTATCTTGATTTTTTTGAAACGAAAGATCCTATGGCGTATCTGAATAAACCGGGATTTGTTCATATTTCTTAATAATAAATTGGTACTGTATAGTTCAGCTGTAGGATTTCTATAGAATTATAAGATGTTTAACCATCATCTTGTGTGCAATTTTATTATTGTGAGGCAAATCACAAAACTCATAAAAATAGGGTAGGTATAGAACCACTGATCTTTTAAAAATAATGGCTTCCACACATATGCGATGATTTAGCCAATGTCAAGATAAACAGAGCAATCATGTTTTCACAATGACCATGAGACCCGGATGTGGATGATCTCAAGGTCCTGCTGGGATTATGGCGGTAATTCCTTCCAGTGCCATGACCCTCAGATGACCTTCACTCGGCGAATCGACCGAACATAGCCAGCCAACGCACCAAGCAAAACTCATCAAAGATCACCGGTTAAAAAGTTTCTACATTATGCTGTCCATCTTCACTGAACTGAAGTTTAATGCATCAATGCATTAAACCACACCACTTAAAGACAACAAACACAGCTCTAGAGAATAATATGAAATAATTTTAACAAGCGATGCCCATCCTGTCAGACTTCCCGTCAAAATCCCGAAAGAACCATTCAGAAATAAATGAGTAATGTGTTACGGAACCCTCGCAAAGCCCGAATCCAACTCGTATGGCACCTGGCCTGTTTTTATTTTGTTTACTTTCTAAATATTACAATTCTAATGTGTTACAGCAGTGTTAATTGTGATAACGTTTGGATTATCTTGTTTTTACAATGTATCATAATATAAATTTAGAAAATTCTGTATAGCTAGTAAAAATACAAAATAGAAAACAATTAATAACAGTGCTAAAATATAAGACAATTATCAAAGTTTCGATATTAGGAGCGTAATTTGTAGGAGTCGTAGGACTCGTAGGTATGGATTAGGGTGTTTATTTTATTCATTGTTATGTACTCTAGCGTAACTGATGTCCTCAGGTGATCATGTTGACGTTTACCATCAGGTGGAAAGCCTATTTTAGTGAAGTTTTAGTAAACTAAAATACAGAAATAGTTGTAGATACTTTCTAGAATGTCTTTGATCAGTTTTCTGGCATGTTGCCCCCTTTACGTGCAACTGAATTGTTCCTATCATTAAATACAAGAATACGGATGGTGTATCTCTATACCTAGTTCTATTTGTGTGCGCAGATAGTTCAATAAACCTACAATACGCCACATTACAAGCTCGCTTAGCTCGGCTTGCTCGCGCATTCGCTCAGTAAACCTTACATCTGTATGTAAGATGTGACTTGATACGTACTTTTTGGTTTTGCTCATTCAATCAATTAATATTCCATGAAATGTATAAAAACAGCAGTAATTATATACCTACAGTTTTTCACAAGGTCTGAGTCCTGACTCTTTTAAGTCTTACTTAATTATCACGAATCACGCGGCTTGTTGGGTTATTTACCTTTGTCAACGCTTGCTTCGAGTTACGTCATATATTTTTTGGTTAACGATTGACACTTCACCATCTTATTCCAACAACATAGCTACCCAAATAATGATTCTCGAGTTACATGAAAATAAAAGTGGCGTCTTTAGGTTTTTTGGTCTGTAGAGCCTTGTTATTTTAATTTGTCAGATTATGGCATGGTTCTAAGAATTTAAGAAATTGTAATTAGACGGATAAGGTATTTTAGAATTTTAATGAATGCTTATCTTGAATTCTTTCCACATTCGTTTTTGCAAATGAAGATGTATATTATGTCCTTCCTTTATCTATAGTAAATTGCATTACAATTATTATCTTTTGTATAATTGCACGTGTTTGCAAATGAGCCTAAATTGTACCGAAACAGTTTGTGATAACAAAGGACAATAAATAATGCCTAAGTAACTAAACCTGCAGCTTTTCATAATATATTATGGACTACGTATTCGATAATAGAATAATATATTAAATTGCAAAACATGACTAGATAAAAATACTGTTATACTTTGAAACTAAAGTTTTCTTATAATATTTTCACGAAATAATCGAAATTATTTATTAGCCATTTCTTTGTGTTCACCTTTTTTTTTTTGCGGGGAAAAGGAATTTTCGCTACGAATGCACCTCGGGGAGAAGTGAAATGGTTATGTTGGACTTATATACGTAAACATCCAGGCGGCCGCCGGGCCGAGTCCCTAACACTATTTACACCCTACATCGGAAATACCAACCAAAACCTCCGGTTTCTGAAGACGAGAAGCGCCTCGGCCTTCACCGGAGCCGCCTTTGCGCATTGCCGTCTTGCGGCCCATCCCAATTTATGGGAGGGCTCAGAAGCCATGCTCCAAAAGACGCTTTTGGCGTCAACGGTAGCAACGAGGCCAACCATCCTTTATCTGGTCGGCGCAACACATTGTTTCAAGCATATTACAGAAAGACTTCGGTTTAGTTTTTAAGATCTCTTGGAGGATCCAATGTGCGCCGTCGACGACCTGGTATACGAACCCAGATCCCTCGGTCCACATCCAATAGACCAAGAGGGCGACATTATGCCATTACTTATAAAAATATTTATGCGCTGCTTATCTTTAACAATAGGTTGTCCCTTTCCTTATTAAACAATGCAATGCAAGGAAAAAAGTGACAGGCTATTCTTAGCGAAAAGATAAGCGAAAATGTTTTAAAAAGTAAGGCCCTATATATACACCCGAATAAGATTTTGCTACAACGCGATTCGAGTGCGTAGTGCGTACCGCACTATTCACATATCACTCAGCACCCCGCCTACCGTTTATGTCATGCTTTCATTGACAACATTATTTTTAAACTACAACCAAACAAACCGACGTCATAGTTTGTTTATAAAAATGGCTCTCCAATCTCCATCTCTAAGTATTTATGTAAAGTTTCGTCTCGTTGTTTGTTATCGAGTTATCGTTTTACATAATCGATCACTTGGCGATAAGAGTCACGCGTTGCGATTATTGTAGGATTCGCATTGCTAATCCGAATTACATGAGATTGTCTTATTTAAGTAAATTTGTATAATTCAATATGGACTATCTTTTATAAACTAGCGATATAGGTACAATTCATTTGCCTTTCAACCGATTTCAAAAGCCAACTGCTTGTTATGCGATATCTTCGACAAATGGATCGTTACTTACTATGTGTTCCTTTCTTAGATACGTTGTTATAATGGATATATTATATATACATTGATCATGATTTTATGGAATCGGTTTTTAAACTTTAACGGCGACTTGCAGCTCCGCGATAATCCTCTCTCAAATCTTGATTTAAAGAAGGCGTGAGTTGCAAGTGAAATCCAGTTTAGGTTTAAACCTAACTCTAGATTTGTAATAGTGCTCCAAGTCGCCCTAAAATATTAGAAATATCTGTAATTAACAGTAAAGTGAAATTATCCGTGAACGTGCTGTTTCTAAACCTCAGCTCTATATTATTGATCCTTCGGTTAAAGGTTGTACGGTACGGTCCGTTTGGTTGAAGGTTGTATAGGCAACACTCAAGGACAGGCAAGTTGGGATCGATACACAAAGTAAACGAGGTAAATTGGCGAGTTAGACCGCAGACGAGTGACGACACATGCATACGGTCACCTCACGCCGCGCCGCGCCGCGCCGGTCACGTGCGAACAAAATCAATATTGTGACTCGTGAGTCGTGACATGACGGGGCCCGGGGGCAAACACAATGAATATTGTGTCTAAAACAACTCTTCTTAGTATTTACATTATTACACACACAATAACATAGCATGGATGAAATCTGAATTTAGGATCGATTTTTCAAATCAGATATACCTCTATAATCTGAGGGATTCTTTTGATGTTTTGACTCGTGTTTCATACGTCAATTGTCATAACCACAAATTACTCTCCAAATTAATCAGTAGCTAGCTGAAAGTTTATGGTATAACCAAATTAAGTAAACCTAATACTGAATCCTTCGTGGACGATATAGAAAATGAGCTAAATTACCTTATTCGACGATTCGTTGTCTATTCGAAATTAGCTAAGCTCTTTATGAAATCAAACTCATGGAAAGATCATTATAATTTACTCAGCGTGATTGAGTAATTTGATGTTTTCATTGTTTCTTTGACCATTGTCGCCTCTCGTCCAGCTACAACGCGATAAAGACCTGGATCCAAGGCGGGAACGCTCGCACGCCCCTCGGTCCCGGGCTGCACATGCTGGCGGCCGCCGAGGCCGGGGTCCTGTCGCTGGTGATGACCAACCCCATCTGGGTGGTGAAGACGCGCCTCTGCCTCCAGTACAGCGGGGAGCAGCACGTCGCCGAACACAAGCGGTACAAGGGCATGATCGACGGCCTCACCAAGATCTACAGGACTGAAGGCATCCGGGGATTGTATCGGGTGAGTTTCCTTCACTTTCGTATGTTTACGATAACTCCTATATGCGTGGACGATTTAGATGTTTTTAAATGGTTTAGGGTTTGGCAGAACAGTGTGTTGGGCCCATTATTAAAATTATTTCGTATTCTATTGTAATTTAAATGAGGATTTATGCACTTTATTTCTTTTCTACCTGCCCATATCATACCTCAATGTGGGGTCGGCGCAACACACTTTTAAGAATGTTGCAGAAAAGATTTGGCTTAGTTTTTACGACCGGATGCCTGCCCAACATAAACCCCCTCCGGGGGGTTAAATGTGGGTTTATACATTAAACCTAAATAAAGATGGACTGTGCACGGATATATTAAAATAAGTGAATCTAACCGCTTTTCGTCGGAGGATGCGGCATGAAGGTATTGACGCCAAACTTGAAAGTCCACGTCGGTGTTTCATTGTCTATTCATTCATTATTCATGTTTCATTGTCATTTCATTGTCTATGTCAAAGCTTGGTAGGTAATTATGTTTTAACAAGAAGCGTAAAAAATACTGTTGATACTGGCAAAACGCGCTGTCATAATGCATTTTATAATTGTTGATGTTTGTCTAATGCGAGTTTTGTCATCCAAAGTTAAAGTAAAATATAAATTAAAGCAATTTAGACACTTCACAATTTTAACTTTTGTTATTGTTACTTTTGACAAAATTTTGAACAGACATTTGCAACCGTATCGATAGTGTCGAGTAACAATAAAAATTATGTAGCTAATTATATTGCTCTTCTGTAGCGTAGTTAGAGCTTGGCAAAAAAGAATATGACGCGGTTAAAAATGGAACTAAAATACAAATATTTTTTATCTGACTTACTGTTTTATTCTACAATTTTCCGCTGGATATTGAAAATATCCCCCAAAAAGCCCATAAAATAACAATAAATAAAAATAATATATTTTACGTCGTAGTAAATCGGGAACATAAGCTCACGCCTGTATCCCCGAAGGGGTAGGCAGAGGCGCACTAGCGAACTAGAACACCCACATTTCGCCGAGCTTAGTTCCGTCCTAGATGTGATAGGGGGCGAGCCTATCGCCATATCGGGCACAAATTCCAGACTCTTAGCTGATATGGAAAAATTCAATATCACTTTGCCCGACCCGGGATCGAACCCGAGACCTCAGAACCGTAGTCGTAGCGAAATACCACCACGCCACCGAGGAAGTAAATCGGGAAGCCGTATTTAATTAGGAGCCGTCATTAAATCCATACTCTTTTTTGCTAAGCTGTGTATTACTTTAGCTGCACATGAAGAAACTGAGGTAAGAATGTGAATATGATAATAAATGTAGTGCCATCGAATATTGTGTAGCCTTGTTTAATAAATAGAAATGCTGCTTTATTGTACACTGATTAGAGATTATGATATGGTATCGCGGAGTTATACGTGGAGCGGTCGATAGCATCGAATCACAAGTACATTGATTTATTGATATTGTTAGTGTAGTACTGATTTTATATACTTTCAAAATATTGGTATGTATCTATAAGATATCAGATTTTCCATGAGTGGTAGAGCCTAGCTGTAGGCAGTAACGTCTACACCACGAATGGGCTGGCTCGACCGTTTCAATACCACTGTATCACAGAAAAACGAAATAAAAATTCCTATTTATCCCAATTCTTGGTTTATAGTTAGGAGTGAGCTGTAGGATAAATCGAGTTTAGGTTTAACTCTACATTAATAACGGCGCTGCAAGTCGCCTTAAGTATAGCATTAGAAAATCATATAAAACAGAAAACCTATTACTAAACCTGAATAAATATTGGTAGAAAAATTAGGCCACAACTAATATTTTAAATATTGATATGACTTCGTGTGAGATCTCACTGTCTTGCTCGCACGCGTGCGCTGCGTTATGACAATCATATTCGGTGACGTCATAGTATATGCCGCGCATCCTTTTGTTGTTATTTGTAGTCATCTCTAATTAGTAGGTTGTTATTTGAATATTATTACATTATAATTACATTATAAGTGAATCAATTTTCTTCGAATCATTAAAATAGTCAATAAAATTAGTATGATTTTATCACGTCAATCAGCTGTTTTGGGCTCAACATGAGGCAGTGTTGTTTTCGATATCTTACAAATAATACATAAAATAACATTGTAATAAATTTGTTTACGTTTTATGTAAATATTGTATAATGTTTTGACCGGATTATTAACATTTCCTAGTATACAATTACTAGATGTAAACACGGAAAGTTTAGTCTCGCCGTGCCATCTTTCATTTTATGCAATAACAATAACAACTTGGACATTATCGCGTATGAATGATAAATTGTTACCAATCTTTAAATGTCTGACTGATTAGTTGAGATTTTTTTGCATATTTTCTTTTTAATACAGAATATTGTCGATCTTTATTTCAGAAAGGTAAATATCTATTTGATGAGTTAAGTGACACCTTTTAGTACTTCTATTTCAGTTCTGTACAACAACCGCAACATATGGTAAATAATAAATTGTTTGATACCACTGTCTCACGGAAAACCGACGTAAAGTGGCAGCTCGCTGTCTCGTTTCGTTCAGTGAGTGAGTGAGATTTCTGGTGGCCCCATTCCGCCCCTCCTTGTTCCAATCCCTATTTCCCTCCTTTTAGGATGGCAACGCACTTATGATAAATGAACAAAAATAATGATCTTTTGGGCGGTGGAGATCACTTACCATTAGGTGATCCATCTGCACGTTTGCCAGTCTCTGCTAAAAAACCTTACAAAAAAATTAATTACATCAAACACAATAGACACGATTAATAAACAGTTAGATATTTCGTTTACATTTCTAGAATAGCGTCAGTGAATGCACTTTAGTTCATGAGTGGTAGAGCCACGCTGTAGACAGTAACGTCTACAGCACGAATGGGCCGGCTCGACCAGTTAGATACCACTGTCTCACAGAAAACCGACGTAAAGTGGCAGCTTGCTGTCGCGTTCCGTTCGGTGAGTGAGATTTCTGGTGGCCCATTTCCCCCTTCCCTTTCCCTCCCGTTTCATTCCCTCCTTTTAGGTTAGCAACGCACCTATGATTCTTTTTGTGTCTTGGGTGTCTATGGGTGGTGGAGATCACTTACCATCAGGTGACCCATCTGCTTGTTTAACAGTCTGCTATAAAAAAAAAATCTCGGTTTTATAATACAGTTCTCTTTTCTCGAAATCGCCGATAGTTTGCGTTTTGTCCATACATTTGAATAGCAGCGCCACTTTGCGGAAACTACAACGAACTAAAAAATGTACGGAGAAATTAAACTATCGTCGATTTCGAGAATCTATAAAAACTCGTACCAAGGGTACTGTTATTAATTTTCGGTTCAAATGGTACATCTATAATGTTGCCACGTTGCCTCTAGTGAGTATGTTGAACACGATCGAAACAATTTTGACATTCGGGCACGTTGCGCCATTTAACCGCGGTTCAAACTGGTTTCGTATTGACTATAATGGGTCAGGGATCATTACAGATAGCGGTTTGGAGTATGGAATGTGACATATTAACTTTATTCATAGATTGTGATGTTGCATTATGCGTAGTTATTATACTGCGAAATTTTGTTCATGGGCCTTACTTATAAAACAGGTTAGCTGAGCAAATGGCTAAGAATATGCTGTCACTTTTTTACTTATGTCACATCGTTTAAAAATAAAAAGGACAATCTATTCTTAACCATTTGCTCAGTTAAACTATATTTATAAGTAAGCCCCTATAGGTCTTATTTTAATTTAGTGGTGCTTAACTTAATAGAAATTGTGTATTTTACTCAAAAAATATTTGATGTCGAGCGCTCCTTATGATCAGATTATGAGCCAATTTATCAGAGATCATGAGATAACTCTTGAATATACAGATGGATTGGGAACATCTTTCTTATGGCGGGTACACACCGGCCGAACGAAGGCGAACGAATCTATACCTGTTGCGTTCACACGAACAAACGTTCGCTGTTGTGGGAATGAAACAGACATGATTCGTTCGCCTTCGTTCGCCCCGGTGTGTACGCACCATCAAAAATACAAAATAAAGTAGATTGAGAGTGACCTACATAAAACAATGCTTTAAATTGACATTGGATTATATAAATTAAGCAAAAAATTGTGAAATATTTTTCTATTATTTTATTTTATTGTGGATAATATAGCACGTAAAAAAATCTCGTGACATTTATGTATGTGTCGATTGTCTAGGTGCTATTAGAATAACTAATTAATTGACGTCACCTCGCCCACGTCTGACGTCACCACCGGTTTAATACAGGAAGAGTTACATCTGCACGCATTAGATTGGTGACTGTATTCAAGTGGATACACACCGGCTGACCGTGGAACGCGATTCAGCGGAACAAGTTGCTAGTGCCGGTTTTTCATTGTCTACGGTTGTTGCTATGCAGACCAGTGCACATATTAAATAAATAATTTATTTATTTATTGATCTATAAACTTTATTGCCTCAAAATAATATACAACTATCAGATACAGGTACGCTTATAAATAACAATTAACCAATCATAACTAATAAACTAAATGTGGTTGAACTCGTGCAGAACTATTTGTCAAGTTCGACCACTTAAACTACAGACTTAAAATGTTGTTGTAACATAGAAATATCATACATAGAACCGCAGTACAGGGCCACGGCGTGAAGGCGTTCTGGGTGAGCCGGCTTAGGTACCCAACGCCGCACGGCGTGTCAGTGTCCTATGTCAAGTCTTAGTATGAAGAGCTCCCACAAATTTAATTATATTATGACGAACTGCGCTATCAAAGGATGTCACAATACAATGAACAAGCACCAAGGAAATATAAAGATAACATTTCACAAGTAATTCATTGCTGACATGTTTTAATATTAAGTAAAACATTCATCAAAACTACAAATAAAATTGTAAAAATGACAGACGCCATTTACGTTATGAATCGTTATGAATGTTGCCAATAATGCCAACCAATTTACCCATTTTTTAAATACTATTAGGGATAATGAAATGAGAGGGAAATGCTTCCATACAATCTTGGGCCTAGATTGTAAAAGGATGAAAGTAGTGTCAATTAATAGATATAGTATATTATGAGATCATTACTAAAACTTTGACTTAAATAAAAGTGAGGTTATGGAATAAACTATACGCAAACAAATGATGTTCTAGTTAAAATGCAAATCTATATTCATATTAAACTAATTAACTCTGCGATAACTCTGTTTGTGCAGTGGCGTGCACTTCGTATAGACAAAGCTACACTGCCTATCCTGACAATTTGCTATTAACATAAATAATGAACAAAATCAAATAACACAGCTTAGCTTATGTTTGATATCAAAATGGGGATTATGATGATAGTAATTGGTGATGTAAGGGTTAAAGAAAATAATTTTCAACTTTTATGCGTCAACACGTCACGTATGTTTGTGTTTGGACTTTGTGGCCATTATCGTTTGTGTCGTATACTACTTTTCACTGGGTATGGTTGGGGTGTATTGTTGAGGATATATGTATGTTATAATACAGTAGGTCGGTTTTATATCAGTGTGTTCTCAACTAAACTAAAAAACTCAACCTGAGAGTTTTTCTACCAATTTGATCACGAAATGTAACTGATATTTAGACTCTAAAGTTAACATCGGGTTATCTTTAACAAATAGCACTAATACATTTTTCAAATAAAATTTCAGTTACATTTCGTGATCAAATTGGTAGAAAAACTCTCAGGTTGAGTTTTTTAGTTTAGTTGAGAACACACTGATATAAAACCGACCTACTGTATTATAACATACATATATCCTCAACAATACACCCCAACCATACCCAGTGAAAAGTAGTATACGACACAAACGATAATGGCCACAAAGTCCAAACACAAACATACGTGACGTGGGCTAACAACGCTAAGATAATATATATACATGTGTTTACCAACATACATACACATCATATTATTATTATAGTCTATTAAGATTACATCACCAGCTAAACGCGTTTAAATGAACAATGCTGTTTAATCATAAACGTAAATTAGCATATGATATGAGTAATTAGGAAAAGTGAAAGAGAGTGAACACATTTCTAAAGTTTAGAGTGGTGAACTCCTTAAATCCTGGCAAAATAACTCTCAAGAAGCACAGTGGCGCCGTACAGACTTTACGTTAGTTCTTTTTAGAAATAATAGTAATAATAAATAAATAACACCCAACAGTCATATACATAGTCCTGACCCCACACTAAGATCGAGTCTTGTGTGGTGGGAATCAGGAACTACGAGAGACTGTCGGTCTCACAACACCCAGACCCGAAACAAGTATCTGTAGGCCATACAAACATTTGTCTCGGTGCGGGGATCGAACCCGCGGCCTCTCGCTTCACAGTCGGTTACTCGGCCGCTGCACCACGGAGGCTGTCTATACAGAGAGACTGTATCTTTGGGAAAAATGTATTTTGCTATTTAGTTTTGTAAATATTCTTCAAATTAGTCGTCTTCTTGGTCTAGTGGCAGCATATATGGGCTGTGGAGGTGAGTATTGTATGACTGTCCAGGGTTCGATTCCCAGGTCAGGCAAAGCGAATTTTCTAATTTTATTTGCTTGGAACTGGATCCCTAAGAGGGGGTTGACGTCAGGCAGCCAGCCGGACGTAAAAACTAACCAAATCCTTTCGGCACATGCTTGGAAAAGTGTGTTGCGCCGACCCCACATTAGGTGGGATACGGGCAGGTAGAAAGAAAAATATTCTTCAGTTATCATTTATGTTTCGACATATCGATCAAGGTGAAAGTAAATTCGCGATGTGTGCGACATAATTTCGCTTCCTCAAAACTCAAAGAAGCGTCAGTTTAATGTCACCTGCTGTCCTTATCCTGCCTCACTAGGGTTGCCAATTATATCGCCATTAAAGTATCCGGGTGTTGTGGAAGCTATACATAGTTTTAAAATGTTTATTAATTCGCAAATCTGATTAAATATACATACATATGAAACAATAAAGCAATTTATTTATTTATATTTACCGGTATTATATTATTCACTCTCAAATATTCATCGACAGTCACTGGGTTACTTGTAATATTGTTTTTTGCATTGGAGATCAAAGAGGGATATTTATTTTTCGCTCAGATGTTCATTGTGCTTTTATATTGCAAAAAGTTGTCACTCCTGCGTGACTATCGCAAGGCGAGAGGAAGCGATCTTGACAGCGGTTGTTATCGAACAAAAGGCCGGTTGTCGTCGCCCGCACGTGTTCTCTATCGATCGATTGTGAAATGCTTTCCAGTTTGATTGATTTTCGATCGACACTGACCTTGTGGCAGTACGTACTGCGTGGTTATGAGACCTTCACGTGATAATACAGAAAATGAACGCGGGAACATGAAATGTGTATGTAGAGGTAAATTATACATATTATACCTAGTGTGGGTTTAGGACTAGGTGTGTGACTGTTGGGTGTATTAATTATTATTAAATTATGGAATTTTGTATCCGCCAAGTAGTCAGTACACAAATAATCAGACTACACCTAATGATCAACGCAGTGCCGTCCCTAAAACCAGCGACCAGAGGCAAACGTTACTTTATTGGTGCATGTACTAGAATCATGTCGGCCTGCAGAAATGCTTCTTCATGCTCCGCTTGAAGGACTAACGACTGAATGGTGAAACGCTCTCAACTTTCAGGCTTCTCACAATAATTTTCGCTATACAATTTTGACACATAGGGCGGCCATAAACGACATAAGGTGACCTTAAGGGCGACTTGCAGGAATTTCACTATAATCGCCATTTTATTAGTCCCCGACTTAGTCCTAAACTTGATTAAAATTAAATGTCATATTAATTGTCCCGAATTCACTCGCAGCTCCGCAGTAAACCACGATGAATCTTATAATAAACCCCATTTTGGAAACATTTCAGTTTAATGTCTTGCACGTCGTCGATTTACCCCTTATCTGGATTAAAATAAACGACAAAGTTAAATCATCGCGGCCGCCGGTTTAAATGGCTAATCGTGATTATTGAATGTCAAACAACATAACTTTTTCATATTATTTCTTGTTTTTTTATGAAAATAATAATAATAATAACACCCAACAGTCACAAACATAGTCCTGACCCCACACTAAGATCGCGTCTTGTGTCGTAGGTATCAGGAACTACGAGATACTTTCGGTCTCACAACACACAGACCCGAAACAAATATCTGTAGGTCATACAAACATTTGTCTCGGTGCGGGGATCGAACCCGCAGCCTCTCGCTTCACAGCCGGCTACTCGCCCGCTGCGCCACGGAGGCTATCGGCTGTGTGGTCGTCGCGTCGCCACGGCACGGACGAGTACGCTATATGCGGCGTAACCTTATGTCAATTCCATATATTTATTCTATTCGAATATTCTATTCGACTAGCTTCTGGCTTATGTGGATAAGCCACTTGTCCTGCGCGGCGATCAGAATTCGGCACACGCACACAAACGCCTCAAAATTGGTGCAAGTTTACCTAAGCCTTGATGGCGTGGTGGTATTTCGGTACGACTATGGTTCTGAGGTCTCGGGTTCGATTCCCGGGTCGGGCAAAGTGATATTGGATTTTTCCATATCAGCCCGGAGTCTGGAATTTGTGCCCGATATGGCGATAGGCTCGCCCCCTATCACATCTGGGTCGGAACTAGGCTCGGCGAAATGTGGGTGTTCTAGTTCGCTAGTGCGCCTCTGCCTACCTCTTCGGGGATACAGGCCTGAGCTTATATTATGTTATCTACCATGACACCCAGCTCATTAGTTTTCTGATTCACGCATGTACTCCGCGATGTTCTCCTATTTTTAGGAGACAGGGGGGTTACCACCACCTCTTATAGCAGTATTATTATAATTTTACTTGAACCGATTCCCATACAAAACAAACGAAGAACGATTATAATAACACTGCTATAAGAGGTGGTGTTAACCCTGCTTGTTGTTAGTTGTTTACGAGATGATAAATTCCGCTTGAGCTAACAAAGTGCAAAGTTACTCCTGGTTAATCCTTAATAAAAATAAATAAATAGCCTCATCATATAAGGGTTCGTATTACATGTAAACATTTGGTGACTATTGACTTAAGATAACCATTGAAAAATCATATAAAACAAACTAGAATTCGTTTTATGCGAAATTGTTATGATAGATGTTTTGAGACGGAACTTTAGATATGAATCTAACGGAACGTAAAGAATGAGTAATAGTAATGAAATCGCGGATTAATAATCTACACTCGGATTTCTTAAATCGAACCAGAAATGTGTATGTGCAAGACAACTAATGGGACATTTGATTTAAATGACATTTAGGACTGACTCATGTATTAATAAAACGCCGAATAGGGTAAGATGCAGTGTTGCAAAAATGTAAAATTAAAAATCGTTAGATTTGGCATCTGAAAATCGGGAGATTTTTATTCGAAATGAAACACAAGTATTTTATGTCAATAATGCGTTGATTTGTTTAATTATAATCAGTAAGTTACATATAATCATTTATAGTTTGATATATTGTACATTGATTAATCATTTTCGTCTTCTTACCACCTATTTTCGTGAACATTTTCTCATCTTTATTAAAAATGTAACAACATTGATTGTTGTCTTCTATACATCTTTTTGTGTGTAGAAGATCTACCATTGACTTAGTGGAAAGTTTATTCAGTTATTTTTGTGCGAGCTCTTCGTAATTAAGTTTTAACCTTGGATACTGACGCCGTGCAATGTAGTGAGACAATAATGTCTCACTTGGAAAGCCTTCACGCCGCGGCCATGTACTGTCGTTCTATGTGTTATATTTCTATGACATGTGCATGCGATTCTATGAATGGACTATAATGAACGACTAAAGCAAGTATAAGTTATCAAATTTGGGAAACAACCCGAACGAAGTTATCTTCTGAGACATTTGGCAGCTTCCGCAGCGCAGAGGGCGAGCAGCCGGCTGTGAAGCGAGAGGCTGCGGGTTCGATCCCCGCACCGAGACAAATATTATTTTGTGTGACTCACAGATATTTGTTCCGGGTCTGGGTGTTGCGAGACCGAAAGTATCTAGTAGTTCCTGATACCCACGACACAAGACTCGATCTTAGTATGGGGTTAGTACTATGTATGTGACAGTTGGGTGTTATTTATTTATTTTCCCTTGTATACTCACCAGACAATAATAAACTCTATTATAAAGTATTTCAGTACAATTTGCTTTAATATACCGCGAAGTTGAATGGCCGTATTTTATTGTACATATGTAGTATTGTCGTATAGGCCGTATTGTATGTAAGGCCGTATTGTATTGTATTGTATAACAGGTTTCTTTTAGTTTTGCCGTATTAATATTATTTTCCCTTTTTTTAAAAGAATATTATTTTACATTAGTTGAAAATTCAAAAATTCGGCAGATAGGACTGCTACATCGGGACATCGTGGGACAATGACCAAAATCAGTAGATATCCCGATAAATCGGGAAGTTTTGCAACGCGGGCAAGATGCCTGCAAGTCTCCACAACTCCAAGTTCATAAGTTCCGTTTCACAAAAAAATTATAACCACAATCAAAATTTCGCATAAAAAAATATTTTTTGCATTTTAAAATAAAATAAATCCTAATAATTACTCATTATTTACGTTCCGTAAATTTCATATTATTATCTATATTGCCGTCTCGCAACATCTATCATCAGAATTTCGCGTAGAAACAATTGTATTTTATTTTATATGATATTTCAATAGATTATCTTGTGTCAATAGTTGTCAAATATTTAGCTTTAATTCAGTTTGAATACATGTAATATAAACACACATACGACGAGGCTGTATGTGCTTGCTTCCTTTGCCTAACTGATGAAGGGCAAAATTGAAAAAAATAAATAAGTGTCAGTTGTCTGGATTACGACTTGTCAACTAGACATACGTATAATATTTCGCGATAAGGAATGGTCACTTTAGTTCGCGGCTCCTCAACGAACTAGTTCGTTCTTTTAGTTCTCATCTCGAACCAAAGAAAGGCTAAAAAAATATCATTTTCACGAATTTTAACCGACTTCAAAAAAGGAGGAGGTGAGTTAACCGACTTAAAAAAGAGGAGGTTAACAATTCGTTGGAATCTTTTTTTATGTATGTTCCCGGATTACTCCAAGTCGCCTGAGCCGATTCGATTTTTTTTATTCCTTTATAATATGCTGCAATTTTTTTTTTACTTGTACATACTTGGGGAGTAGTGACGTCGTCTAAGGGACAACCTTTACCAAACGAACCCAACGATGACGGTGGCCTACTTACACAGTAGGCCACCAACACCTTTAGGTTTAAGCCAACCTTATCTGCATGTGGTACACTTTTCTGAGTAACGGACTAGGAGCTGGCGAAACCTGGGTTCTTGCCTTGCAGGGTATGGGGGACAGACCATGGACCAAATGTTTGCTATTAGATCGTTTTGCGAGGTATGTATGTTGAAAAAGAAGCTTCTGCATATCGCTTTCCTGGATCTGCAGAAGGCTTTTAACTTTGTGTCCCAAAGGGTGGTCTGGTGGGCCCTAAGGTTCAAAGGGGTGCCAGAAGCTTATGTTGACGTTATCGAAGACATGTTCTTACGATCAAAGTCTTTGATTCGGACTGCTTTTGGCGTCACCAAACCCTTCCCGTTCACTATGGAGGTTCAGCAACCACCGTGGGTGTTCATGTACGCTGATGTCTAAGACAAACAGCGTCTAGGGGCCGTTTAAAAATGGCCGACTGAAAGGAAATGTGTTAAAGATGAAGTACATGAGTTGCGTACACGTAGTATTTTATAAATGTTTTCAAATACTTTTTATCGAAGAAAGTAAAAGAAAATATTATGATGTGTTGCCATCTGTGAGACTAAAAAGTGCTGCGCACCATATTTGAATATAGCTTGAAAAAGCACGATATTTCCCTAGTGGTTATTGACTACGTTACGAAAACAAGACCATCATTTGGCCAGTTTTTCTGTGTATATGTACGATGCGTGGTCTGTCAGCGTTATTTTAAGGAAATCCAGACGACCCCAAAAGCGCTGGCTGGACTTTTTAGAGAATGATATGAGAACCAATGGTCTTACTTTGGACGATACTCAAGACTTAGAATCTATCTAACTTATCAAACGAACTAACGAACTAAAAAACGAGAGATCTGGGAACTAGTTCGTTCATTTCTTCTGTGGGAGCTGTCTTCCGCACTAGTTCGTTCGCGAACTATACAAGTCTATAGTCAACAATGGTAATTTCTATAATAGAGGTATAATAAAATTTTATCAAGAAGTAACTCTGCTATTCGTTAACTTAAGTGAAATTTATCATCTCGAAAACAACGATCTCCTAGAAAATGGAATAACTAATGTACTTTGTAATAGAAGAACATTGCGGAGTGCGAGTGTGCACAAGAAAACAAGGTACTCGCTGATGGAGATGAACTAAGTGTGGAGTTGCGCCAGTTTCAAGGCGTTTGTGATGCGTGTGCCGAAACCTATCCTGCACCGAGGTGCGAAGAGACATCGAGGAAAACTTTTGACTGCAGTGCCGGGTCGGGCGTGGGTGGTATACCATCGCTTCCAAGTACTAGTGCCACACGTGCGCACACAAATATCGTGCATAATAGTGAAGTGTTGTAATTTTGTGGTTTTTCAAGAGATTATGTACATACAATGTTAGTTTGTAAGGTATATGTATGGGTTATTGATAATAAAGTACTCTTCTTAAAAAAAACTTGAGTTTTTATATATTTTACGAATTCATCATCCTTGTTTGATACCAAATCGTGTTCAGTGTAAAAAACAAAGCCATTTTTATCATAGATTTTCATTAAACAACAATAAATAATGTGAAAAGGTTATGTTGTTTGTCAATAAAATCAAGATTAGCGACTTTAAACCGGCGGCCATGCCCATTTAAGTTAAACGTTTATTTAAATCGAGATGAAGGGTAAAACCACGACGTGCAAGACGTTGAACTGAAATGATGCCAAAATGGAGTTTATTTTACGATTAAACGTCGTTTATCGCAAAGCTGCAAGTCACCCTAAGTGTATGAACATTCGGCGGCTTATGTCGTAGGAGGAAAACGGGAACCAGCAAACTATTCCACAGCTTTATGATACAGCAAAATATAATTCATACAGCTGTATTATGGGGTGCTATTCTGTAATAATCACAAGTTTAAAAACTTAACAGACCGACTTCAAATCCGATCGCAACCAAATTTATGGAACCACCCTTGAAATAAGCTCTATCGAATAAAAAAAGAATTTTGAAAATCGGTCCACATTTGGCGGATATATCGCGTAACATACATAAAAAAAAAACAGACGAATAGAGGACCTCCTCCTTTTTGGAAATAGGTCGAAAAAAGCTTTGCTTTTAACGAAGTAACAAAGCAGTTCGATCTGGGATGTAATAAGTAGGTTTCTATATCGATCGAGACATTTTATATGAGCACTGATTGACAAGTGACGTGATGAATGCGATGATAAATAATATGAGGAGTGACCTTTTAGATTGTGCTTCAATTGTATTTGTGGGTAACAATAATATAGAATTTGTATGAGTTATTTACGAGGTTGTCATAGTTGTATTTTTGTTAGCGTTCGAAGACGGCTCACCTGACTGCAAGTGGTTTCTGCACAGATTAATATCAACAGTACCATGTGTATCTAAAACAAAAGCTAGGTACAATGAAATATACTTTCAAATCTTCGTTTGAAGATATGGGCTGTGGACCGGGAGGTCCTGGGTTCGATTCCCAGGCTGGAAAAGCGAATTTGCAAGTCTAACTTTCCCGGGACTGGATACCCCAGAGGGGGTTGACGTCAGGCAGGCAGCCGGTCGTAAAAACTAAGCCCAATCTTTTCTGCAACATGCTTGAAAAAGTGTTGCGCCGACCCCACATTAAAGTAGGATAAGGACATGTAGAAAGAAAGAAAGAACACTGTATAACTAAGGCAAGGTTCCTGAACCCATGTTCGAAATATCAATAACAGTGACGTCGACACTACGATGATCCAAAAATGCAACGCAATGTCCTAACTCTTAACTCAGGGTTATTAATACGTTATCATAAAAAAAATGACGAACAACCTCTAGTCTCTACATGGTGGGTTTGAATGTTAGACGATCGTGCAGGGCCTGTAATTACACGTATTCCGTATAAAACAGATCTGACACTACTACTATTGGGAGCTAGCTCCCTAGGCACGAGAGACGTACGTCCTCACAATATCTAAACCCTAACTCCGAAGTAAATATTAGTGGATTACACATATTGATCTCTAGAGTATCAAACTCTTTTATTTGACGGTGATTGACACAAGTGTGCCTATTCACCTGTCTACCTTGGAATGTTGGTAATATGTTACTGTATATTACCTCTATATTATGTTTTAGTGTGACTTTTTTCAATTCGATGACGTTAATTTTAACTGTTATTTGTAAAGGATATCAATAGTGGGTGACTATAGTAATTGCATACATGTCGCAGTAACTGTATCAATCCATAATGTTTTAACGCGATCGAATATGTAAAACCTGATAAAATCGCTCAAACCAAGCACACATGCCAGTTTAGTCTACTTTATTATTGGGATTAAAATTTTTCCACCACAGTACAGTTGTGATCGCCGAGTTGAATAATTAAACGTGAAAACCACGCAATAAAACGTCACATCTATTTGTACCCACGTTCAAGGTTAGTTAGAAATTAATCATTTGAAAATATGTTCACACATGCTCATGAATTTTGCTGAGTTTTATTTCTATTATAAATTTTTCCTAAAATCCCTATTGCTATTTTTTTTAAACAAATGATGATTCGCGTGTGTTATTTATTATAAACATACAGATTTTAGAGTTTTTATATTCCGGGATTTTTTGCATTCCCGGGATCCCGGGAATTCCAGGAACTTAAGTTCCTGATTTTACCCGGATAAATATTTGCAATTTATGAAAACTGGAAAACGGGAAAGAACCCTATACAATAAGTAGAAGATAATAAAAAATATTAGTGAAATGATATATCAGATCATTTCGTACATTTTCATTCTACCATCAGTTCGGAAAGGCTGTGTTGTTAAGAAACGCTATAGTAAAAAAAGTAAATAAACTGATTCCGCCTAATCAGTGTTGCTTTTTCTGTACATTTCAATAGAAATAAATGTAGTAAACCAATCCAACATAGTATTTAACCTATTCACTACCTAACCTATTAACTACGAACTACATATTTCTCTAATTATTTATCCTTGTCCTGCAACCCTTTGTCACACTGATACTGTCACCACTTGATTTTAACTTTAATTTTTTATTAAAAGTGTTTTGTGGTGTATTCCAGGGATTCGTTCCGGGCATGTTCGGCGTGTCCCATGGCGCGCTGCAGTTCATGACCTACGAGGAGATGAAGAACAGGTACAACCAGTACAGGAACCTGCCCATCGACATCAAACTGGTGAGTTATAACACTTTTACACTACTTATGATTTATATATTACGGATCGACTTCAAATCCGATCGTAACCAAATTTATATGGGACCACCCTTGAAATAAGCTCTATCAAAACAAAAATAATTTTTAATTTGGTGGAGATATCGCGTAACATACATAAAAATATAGACGAATTGAGGACCTTCTTTTTGGAAGTCGGTTGAAAATAAATGATACAGGTCCATTACTGCATGAATATCAATAAATTTTTGATCGATCATACTCATTTATTGATATGTTAACTTCCATTTAGAACATTTAATAACTGGCTTCCAAAAAAGAGATTGTAATATTTAAAAACTAATGGTCAGTAAAATAGTCAACAGGATGATAATATGCGCAGGGAAGTAAAGTTGGGACCAAAAATTAATAAGAAATAAAACAAACAATTTTGAATAGTTATCCTGGAAAATTGTAATTGCCGATGGCATACACTTTATCGTGACACAATTAGATCGAAGTTAGCATATTTACTAGCCGTTTACTATGTGTATTCCAGGTATTAGAAAGCACCGTATTCTTCTAGAAATGCCAGTTCCATGAACTTAAGTAATGCTTTTTGCCATACAAATGTTCTCGGAATATCCGCGTGTCGCAAATGTAAATGCATACGAGTATTGTGAGCCTCTTAGTGAATCGGAAACAATATGGTCATTCACAATATAACGCGTATTTACATTTAACATAACCATAAATCATAACAGTGATGGAGTTTGCATTGTTATTATAAAGATTAGTTGTTAAAATTGACGATTTAATTTTTCTTAAATACAAGTTATATAATTATATATAACATTTCGAAAAAATGAAAATGGGCTTGGTTGATAAAGTTAAATTTTATTGCGTTTTAGGGGAGATGGTATTTTGGTATAGACAATATATAAATTAGGATTTCTTGCAAAATATCTAAGGGGAAATTTTTGATTTTTTTTTTGTAAAAATTGTTTAGTCTTGTAGGTCTTTAATAATTAACAGCAATAATAAATAGTAATTATAATTTGTATAGTATAAAACTTAATTATGAAAAGGCAAGAATTTGTCGTCACTTTTTTGGCTGATTTAAAAAAAATAGGAGGTACTCAATTTATCTGCATGTTTTTAGTATGTCTGTTACTACGTTACGACTGCCTCGGTGGCGTGGGTGTATTTCGGTACGACTACCGTCCTGAGGTTCCGGGCTTAATTCCCGAACTTTGACAGCCTCCATGGCTTGTCGGGCGAGTAGCCGGCTGTGAAGCGAGAGGCTGCGGGTTCGATTCCCTCATTGAGACAAAAGTTTGTGTGGTTCAAAGATATTTGTTTCAAGTCTGGGTGTAATAAGAGCGCGCGTCTCTCATAGTCTCGTGACACCCACGATATAGGTCATACCCAGTGTAGGGTCAGGACTAAGTGTGTGACTGTTGAAGAGCCACAGGAGTGAGTGAGTGACACAGTTTTGAGTGGTAGACAGTAACGTCTACAGCACGAATGGGTCGGCTCGACCGGTTGGATACCACTGTCTCACAGAAAACCGACGTAAATTGGCAGCTTGCTGTCGCGTTTCGTTCGGTGAGTGGGATTTCCGTTGGCCCATTTCCCCTTTTCTCTTTCCCAATCCCTTTTTTCTTCCCCTTCCATTACCTCCTTTTAGTTTGTCAACGCACCCATGATTGTTATCGTGTCTCGGTTGCCTTGGTTGTGTATGGTATTGTGTGTGCATGTGTGTATGTGCAGAGCTCCGCCGAGTACCTCACGTTCGCGGCGATCTCGAAGCTGATCGCGGCGGGCGCGACGTACCCGTACCAGGTGGTGCGCGCGCGGCTGCAGGACGGCGCGGCGCGGTACTCGGGCGCGTGGCACTGCCTCGCCGACACGTGGAGGTACGAGCGGCTGCGCGGCTTCTACAAGGGACTCACGCCCTACCTGCTGCACGTCACGCCCAACATATGTCTCGTCATGCTCATATGGGAGAAGTTCACCAACAACGATTGAACACGGATTTATACACTGTCACGATTAAACGAACAAACATTACGATATGCAAGACAGATCGAACAATTCTTTTGTATCACGTGATCGGTTTTTATTTTATATGTAAAATACGCTTCGTTATAGTATCCGTTGGTGACGATTTCATGAATATTTTTACTTTGATTTCAACAAATACGAAATCATGTATAAATGGAAACGATAAAGTTTATTAACGACAAAAAAATTGTAGCAACAATTGATAGTAAGATTTTGATCCCGGGTTCATGATCCCGGGAAAATAGGCCGACCCTGTCCCGTGAAGTCAAATAACAATATTCCAGAAAAATCTAAAATATCACCCTCCACACAGAATATTATAATGACTGCGTTCAATTAATAATTTTAAAAGCATAGTTTTAATAACATTATTAATTGTACGAAAAAAACATAAAATATATTAAAAATAAAAATATATCGGATAAAATAATGTTCGTTGAAAATTTAACATATTTTTAGTAAATTATCATATTTCTTATTTCAGTGTAATGTTATTAATCATGAACAAGATGATTAAAATATTCCAGAAAGTTTAATCCTCTCACTGTTTCTTTAGCTCTTGATATCCAGAATATTATTAAATATAGATTAGTACTCTGTTTAAGTACATGTGTATCTTTAGGTGTTTAAACAAATTCTAAATATTCATAAAAATCGGGAATTGCCAGGAACGTTTATTTTTCCGGGATTCCGGGAAAGTAAAAACTTGAGATGCTCTATTATAATAAAATAAATTTATAACATAATATTACAACATTAAACACAATAAACAAAATGTCACAATTTTATATAAAATATTTGAAGATCTCACGTGGATACGAACACTAATTTTTATCTTTGTTTGATTGACGTTTGGCATCCTACGCAAAAATATTTCTAATGGATAACGCAACGAAAATTAAATTATAAAAAAACTCGCTATGTCCCAACAATGTATGACGATGACGTCAGTGTGTTGTGAAAGTGAAAAAGATGCATATCTTTTTCCGACATTTCATGAATACCCCACCCGATTTGAAATAAAATTTCATTTGGGTATTGAAAGATAATAACTAAGAAAATTAAATCCCAATACTACGATATTGTCAGCGCCATTTCAGAACTTTTCTCAGATGTTAAGTGAAAACAGTGTACTTTTAGGTTAGCTATTAAAAATGTCAAACTGCTCGCGTTGCTTTTCTACATGTTTCTAAGGAATGTTAAAGGTAAGCGATTAGTGTTTAAGCGAAAGTTAATTTATTAATTAGTTTAATCTATTTATGTAATTGCATTTTTTGTGTTGTAATAGTGACGGAATAGTAAAATTTTGCCTAATGTTAATATTTATAGTTATGACACGTTTTGGCATTCGCGCCGTCAATGAACACTTTGGCAAAGATTCAAATAACAAAATATTTAAAAGAAAATCATTATTACGAAATGCTGCGCATTATAAGTTCGATATCTAATGTTTTGAGATTGTCGAGTGCAGTGCAGTGCAGTACAGTACAGTACAGTACAGTGCTGTATAATCCACAACGGTTGCCATTGTATTTGGGCGGGCGTGGCGCTGACCATCAAGCAACTTGCTTGTCTCTGTCATCCAACATAATTAAAATATTGTTCCAATTGATAAAAATAAATAATATTGTGTAACAATATGTATCTAATGTTTTACGTGTAACTAGTGTTATCGTCAGTAATGCCAACGTTAAAAAAAATTACATCAAATCTGTGTGGCTCTATGTATAATTAACGAAAAGAATTGTAAAATCTGTCTCACGGCATATGTTATGTTTATATGTTTTCAATTTCATAAATAGTGGTCAAATCCCATCAGATCGCGACTGATTTTACTTTAACAATGCTGGCAACACTGTCCGGTGATGCTACGCGTAGCACAATTTAGTTTATAATTTGAATATTTTGTGATAGTAGGATATGTACTTATTGTGAATCGTGTTGGTGTCTTCTCTTAAGTATTTTATTATCAAAAGACACTTGTTTTTTAAATAACGATACATGTGTGGTGAGACGGCGTTAGGTTTGCAACACTGACATACATCTGAGTGGATGATGCAAGCGTATCTACTTCGCGGAAAATATGGACAATTACTAACACGCGAGCTCTGATTTATGACGTATTGTAGTAAGATAACAGACAAACACACGAAAATCGTCTTATAATGCTGTAAGGTACAAAACTAATCTTGTGACGTCACAGATAAAAAAAATGAGATTCATTTGGTTTAACAAGAATTCAAGTACTTGCATCAGCTACTTAGGTCTGTGTTTGTGGTTCACAAAGACAAGTTTATTTCAATCTATAGACAATTATTAGATTGAAGCAAAATTGTTACAATGCTTGATGTTTATGTACCCCGCCTGTATTTTAAAATGCATAAAAAAATCATAAAAAATATATAATCTCATACTTTCATCCTCAAATCTTAGTACAATCACTCACATACGCATACATTTTAAAGCTTAAATTATGTAGGTGTGACCTTAGTATTTATTGACATGAAAAAAAAGTAGTTGTCTATGACGTACGAGTATAACTAGTACTGTCACTTTGACAAGTGCATCGTTAGTATCTGTAGTCGGGCCTACATGGGGTTGCCAGTGTTGAAAAATGTGCGATTCTTTGACGTAAAATACCAAAGAGCCACGTTTTTTTCTGGAAACTCCGTAGTAATTATCATTCATCAATCATCACACTTTTATGGTAATATTTCTAGAATTTAGGATATATTTAAAATTGTAGATGTTTTATTGTTATGCCCGACTAGTTCTGGCCGTAAACGTATAAAAATATCGAAAAATTATACCAAAACGATATGTGATGAGATAAATGAAAAAATCTACTAAATTGTTTGACAACAGTAACGTTGAACGTAGGGACGCTTTGTGACAGAGCGCTATAAAATGGTAAGTGCATTAAAGTGCATTTTCTATAGAAAAAAATTATTTTGATTTTGGTGGCGATTATTGAAGGATTCAAGAATTTAACAAATATAAGAAATTTAAAAAGAAACAATATTCAAGTATTTTATTTTTAATTTTCCTTTTGATAATTTCGACAATATCATGCAGTACGTAACTGATATTTTTCGTGGTTTAATAATAATCTGTGTGTTCTGTCGCATAGCTTCGGCGTTGTGGGTCGGTGTAGTTAATAACATTCGGTGGCTGGCCACCATACGAGTTGTAACACGTAATATTATTATATTTTTATAATTATCACTAGTTAAAGTTCCATTGTTTCGACTCGCCTATTCAATTTGTGTAATCAATAAATGATAGCAAATTGATTGGCTGGTTTTATTTATACAACACTAATAAACACTCTTTAAAAACATTTTGCAAAATAAGAAAAATATTAAAGTTCGTTTTGGATGCTGCATAATATTTAACGATATGAAGAGTAAACTAAAATAATTGAACAATAATTGATTTTTGTTATAACAAAAATAAGTTTCTAAAAAGTTTGTATTTCGCTAGTTTATCCATTCGCGTTAGGATGACCTATTATTTCGGACGCGTGTTAAATATTAGATTTTTTATTCCAGAAATAATTTCTTTAATAATGTAATACACGCTTATAATAAGATATCCTATTTATATATTATGTATGTATGTATGTATGTAGATTCATGCAATAAGGTAAGTACAACATAAAATTCATATTGCAGTATTCTTATGCATACTTATTTTTAGTTTTGCGGTTTACTACTTGAAGGGTTTGTCGAGGCGACAAGAGCTGCATGTGTTACATATCCCAAAAAACTACATTTAATTAAAAATTGTTTTTTGAATTGATTTACTTGAGATATCGGCTGAATGTGCATCAGAATGGTCAAGTGTAATTTCAATGATAAATAAATTTTCGATTTGTATTGTAAGGGCTACATAATTTATTTATTTGTAAACTAATTTTGACGTTTTGACACATATGTGTGAAACAACTGTCAAAGCTGCAAAATGATAACCATAGATAAACATTATTTGGCTGTAGAAAAGTTGCCCTTAAAACTGATAATCACAATCGGACCATTTTGGTTCTCGTAGCCACGTATTTAGTTGTAATGCCGGGTACACACCAACCGAACAAAGGCGAAAGAACGTTCGCGAAGGGGTCTGTGTGGACGCAACGCTGAAGCCGAATTAAAGAACGCGGGCATTCAGTCCCGTTCGGTCGTGCGCGGGACAACTGTTGGTACATCAAACGTAAATGTAGCGAATTGGCGAATACGGTATGGACGCATCGACGAATGTTCGCGAATGCTTATTTAGTGACTGTACGGTGCAAGGAACGTACATCGCCCTGCGCTGTGTCAGCGCTTTACGCCACATTATATTATTTGACATACATTTCATACACCAGTTCACTATCGGTCACCAATCGGTTCGGGTGTTCTCATAACCATACCATAACCATATCATACCATACCATTTAGATTACCATTAGTTTGAATAAACCATACCTTTACCAAAATAATATCTTTTCATTTACGAACCATACGTAAATCACTGTACGGACACTAAACTCCGTACAGTGACAACGCTTATAAAGACGTGTGCACTGTATGAATAAAATAGAGCGATCCAATGACAAACTATACTGAATGCATAGTAATATACTAATAATATTTTTCAATCGATATTTTCCGAGAATGGTAAACGTGAAATTAACTTTCGAAGGTAAAGGTAACACATTAATAAACAAATGCGTATCTGATCACAGTAAAAAAATCTATGTATAATATAGATTTTTTTATACACATCCCAATACAATATTTTTCCTAATTTCACTCCATCTTTAAGTTGACAGACATGACGAAATTATAACGGATCCCTTAAATTTTTTAACATTCAGCTGTAGAACCCTAAATGTTGCGTTCGTCCAGCTTCGGTGTGATTCGCTAGCGTTCAGTCGGTGTGGTTGCAACAGCGAATATTCGCGAACATACGGGATCGTTCGGTCCCCATCGCGAACATTCTTTCGCCTTCGTTCGGTTGGTGTGAGTGAGCGGCGTCACAAGTGCGCGTGTCC
This sequence comes from Clanis bilineata, assembly GCA_036417725.1. Classification (NCBI taxonomy): domain Eukaryota; kingdom Metazoa; phylum Arthropoda; class Insecta; order Lepidoptera; family Sphingidae; genus Clanis; species Clanis bilineata. The sequence goes on from CM071141.1 coordinate 549,864, forward strand.
GCAGGCACGAGGGGTGTCGCGGGTTCTACAAGGGGCTGCAGCCGAGCCTCGCGCGCGTGGTGCCCGCCACCATGATCACCTTCCTCACGTACGAGAACGTGTCGCACCACATGCTGCACCGCGCCGACATCGACGCCAAGCGGGCGGGCCACGCCGCGGGATCGACATAGCTGCGACTGCATGCTTCGCGACAAACTACCCGCCGATTCGATGCTAGCTTGCGAGCTATGCTGCCACGCAAAGTTAGAACTTACTACGCGTTTCAAATAAGAATAGGTTCGACTTTTTGTCATGTTGTGACGTCTTTGTTGTCAATTCGAATCAGTTGGGTAGGGTCAGCAAAACAAGATATGTTTTTAAATATTTACGAATCATGAACGAATATTTGTTTATTACAATTGAACTCTTCACTTTCGCTCATATCTGTATCACTTACTGTCAAAGAGGATGTTAACACTTGGCGTCTTCTTTACTTTCTGGTGAATTAATGCCAACAATGAAAATAGGTTATTTTTTAATTTTTTCACTCTACGTTACTGAGACAGTAAAACAAAAAAAAATATTGAAACGCAAATAAAATTTCGCTGAAAACCTTATTTTTCCAGTGACATTTGACAGATAGATTGTCAATTTGACAGCTTGACGTTCCTATTCTTGTTTGAACCGTGTACGGTGTAGTACAGTAGTTTAGACAAACACGATAACACGGGTCTGCGCTTGATGGCGTGTCCACACCAACCGAACGAATGTTCGCGAATTTACGCCTGTTGCCTTCATACAAACAAACATTGACTGTTATGTGAATGCCACAGGTATAGATTCGCGATCGTTCGTTCGGTTGGTATGTACACGGCATAAGAGGGTGACGACATACGTATAGAGAAGAAATCGCTTTTGTTATAAGGACACTAACCGCCTAATACTCCTACACTTAAGGACGCCTTATGACGTTTAAGACCGCCTTACCTTTTTTTTTTTTTTTTTTTTTTTTTTTTTTTTTTTTTTTTTTTTTGTCGCGGGGAAAAGTGTTTTACCACTGCCGCCGCGCCCGGGGGGGGTGGACGCGGCGGGTATGTCGGGTTCGCCGGCCTTACGACCCAGCGCCGTGATGCCCGGGAGAGATGGTTGACATCCGGGCGACGCTGGGCCGCGTCCCTAACAAATTCCCTACACCGGCAATACCGACTAAAAACCCCGCGGTGGCCTACTTCGGCGCATGAGTGGGGCGGCCCCGGGGTATCCTGAGATAACCTCGGATTGCTACCGGAACCGCCCCTGCGCGGTGCCGCCTTGCGGCCCGTCTCCGATTTGGGGGGGCTCAGAAGCCCCCGCCGCCGAAGGACGCCCTCGGCGTCTACGGCAGCACGAGGCCGACCGTCCGTGCTGCCGTCCGTCCCGGGGTCGCAAGTACAATAGTACTATAAGGGGCGCACAGCCCCCCGCTGCACGCCCGCGACCCCGGAAGGCCCCTATTAGTCGCCTCTTACGACAGGCAGGGGTTACCGTGGTGGAATTCTCCAAACGCCCCCATTCCACAGGGCGGGAGACGCCGGTCAGTCGTCCACCCGGCGCCTCCTACGTCTCCTTTGGCGGCGGGCGGGATCGCTCTGCTCACGATCCCGCTCGGCGCTCTCCTTCTGCGAGATGGCGCGCTCGCAGAAGGAGACCATCGCACGCCATGACCTCCGGCTGCCGACCATGGCGGACACCACGGCCGGCAGCGAGAGGTCTCCTCCGACGACTGCTATGAGAGCGCTGCGCTCCTCCACCCAGGCTGGGCACTCCTCAAGAGTGTGTTGGGCCGTGTCCTCGCGGCAGTTGCCACAATGGTGGCACACGGCGGACGCCTCTTTTCCGGCTATACGACACAGGTATGAGCCGAAACACCCGTGGCCCGTCAACACCTGTGTCAGCCGGAACGTAGGCGCACCGTGGCGCCTATCCAACCACTGTCCGAGGACAGGTCGCACTGCCGCGACGGTCCTCAAGCCCGAACTCGGGCTCTCCAGCCTGGCATGCCACTCCTCCACGGCGGCTCCGCGGAACCTGGCCGCAATCTCCCCCGGGGCAAGCCTCTCCCGATTCCGGGACGCCCCCTCCCGCCAGTGGAACGCTGACGAGAGGGACCGGGCGTCCAAGTCCCAAGGGAGAGTGCCGGCCAACACGCAGGCCGCCTCGTGGGAGACCGTGCGGTAGCCCCTGATTATCCGCTGCGCCACCAGACGCTGCGGTTTGCGCAGCAAGGCGACGCAGCGGGCGCCCAGGGACCCGGCCCATACGGGTGAACCGTACAGGGCCATGGACCGCACGACTCCGGCGTACAGACTCCGGCAAGGGTTACCGGGACCTTCGATGGTTCGGCAGCAGGCTCCCAAGCGCGCCCGCTGCCCGCACCAACTTCGGCGACAACAACTCAAAGTGGGCGCGGAAATCCCACCGGCTACTCAATACTAAACCCAAATACTTCATCGTGGTGCCGATGGGAATCCGCACCCCCTCCACTGTAATGTGGGCCCCTGCAGGTGGCCTTCGCCGAGGCCCGTGGAAGAACAGGGCCTCGGTTTTCCCCAATGCCACCGAGAGGCCCAGTCGCCGAATCCTGCCCACCACCTGTTCGGTTCCGAACGAGGCGAGCAGGATGGCATCCTCGAAAGTACCTGACGTCGCTGTCACCAGGGTGTCGTCCGCGTAGCAGACAACAGCGACGCCTCGGGGGTTGGTACCACGGAGAACCCAGTCATAACCGATGTTCCACAGTAGCGGGCCCAGAACTGAGCCCTGTGGAACACCGGCAGACATAGCCCTCCGGTGCCACCCAGCGGCGCCGGGATACACTACATACCTATTAGATAGGTACGAGTGCACCAGACGACGCAAATAAAGTGGCACCATGTGGTACCGCAGTGCCTCATGTATGCAGGCCCAGGGCAAGGTGTTGAAGGCGTTGGCGATGTCGAGCGACACCGCCACCACCACCTTACCCCGGGCAACTGCATCCTCCGCGTGCGCCTTGACCCGCAGAATCGCATGCACCGTTGACCGGCCATGCCGGAAGCCGAACTGGCAATCCGCCAGGTCCGGCCCGGCCTCCTCCAGGTGCTCGACGAGGCGAGCGTGCACGATCCGCTCGAAGAGCTTGCAGACCTCGTCGAGCAACACGATGGGCCGGTAGGCCGATGGCGACTCTGCGGGTCGACCGTCTTTCTTGAGCAGGACCAGCTTGCCGGTTTTCCACCGGGATGGAAACTGGCCCCGCTCCATGCACGCGGAGAAAAGGCCGCGGAGCCTCGCCCCTAGGTGCTCGACGGCTAACACCCATGCGCGTCCGGGGATACCGTCGAGACCCGGGGCGGTTTTCTTGCCCCGCAGCCGAAGCACCGCCACCCTCATTTCCTCGGGTGAAACCTCCGAAATAACCCTTGCCGAATCCAACGACGACGGCGTCGACGAACGCGACGCCATCGGTGGAGGAGTGACATCCTCCGTGGCCGGGAACAAAGCCGCGACGACCTCCTGAACGAGGTCGCCCCGGAGAATCTGCGTCAGCGTGGGCGCCCATGGGCGGAGCTTTCTCAACGCCACACAGTATGGACGCCCCCACGGGTCGCTGTCGAGAGTACTCCGGAACTCAGTTTGAGCCGCAGACTTTGCCCTCGCTATGGCCACGTGCAGCGCTCTCTTAGCCTCCCTGTGGAGGCCGTGAAGCAGCCGCTCCTGGTCCTCGTCGCCGAGAAGACGAATCCGGCGACGACGGTGTCTGGATAGCTGGCGGAGGGCGGCAACGCAGGACGCGCGCAGCCGCGTGAGCTCCGCCGACCACCAGAACACCTGGCGCTTCTCCGGGAGGCGTCGGACCCGGGGCATGGCTGCGTCGCAGACGCGCGACATCGCCGCCCCGAACCACTCCGCCTCCTCGTCGACCCGTACCGGCCCGTCCGGCACGGGCACCAGCGCCTGGGCCAGAGCGGCCTCCCTCAGGGCCTCAACGTCGAGGCGACTAACGGCCCAGCGTGGGCCGTCCGACCGCGGGACGGTCGGTCCCCCACCCGACCGGGTGGTTGAGGACGAGGCGACGTCGAACCGAATGTATCGGTGATCCGACAACGTCTCCTCGCCCACCAGGACCCTCCAGTCCCGGACACGGCGGGCTAGGGCCGGGGTGGCGAACGTGATGTCCACCACCGAACCGCCGTTATGCCTCACGCACGTGTCCGCCGTCCCGCGATTCACGACGGCCAAGCCGGACGAGATCGCCCATTCCTCCAGGGCCCTGCCCCGTGCGTTAGTCACCGACGAACCCCAAGCCAAGGACTTGGCGTTGAAGTCGCCGGCGACGAGGACGGGGCGAGGCTGACTGCCTTGCACCACCAGGGCTCCCAGCCGAGTGAGGAAGTGCTCAAACTCAGGCTGGGATCTGTTGGGGGAGAAATACACTCCCACAATCCAGACCCCCCCCAACAGAACCGCCACACATCCCGAGCCCTTCGCTACTTTTTCAAAGGGCTGGGAGCCGGCGGCGCCCCGGGTGATGACGGCCACCGAGCCGTCCAGGTCCCCTGCCCAGTCGTCCCTGGGGGGAACAAAGTACGGCTCGGCGACCACAGCCACTTGTATCGACCACTGCGCAAGGCTTTGGACCAGCAGGTCCTGGGCCCTGGCGCAGTGGTTAATGTTCGCCTGGAGGAATCGTTGCGCCATATTAATGGGCGATCTCCATGGGTGCAGCGCGGGTAGACGGGTCGGGCCGCGTCACAACCGCAACGCCTCCACCGCGATTACCGCGGCGGGGACGAGCGGAAGCAACACAGGCCTTTGCGCCCACCTGGTGACCCGCGGGCTTCCCCGCAGCTGCACAAATAGTGCAGTGCGGCTCCGCGGAGCACTCCCTGGCCTTATGGCCCGACTGACCGCAGCGGTAGCAGATCCCGCTACGGTCACATTCGTCACTGCAGTGCATCCGCACGTGCCCCCTGAAGAGGCAGCGGAAACACCGCATGGGCCTGGGCTCAAGGAGCTGAACCCGCGCCGACACCCAACCTATCAGGACGCGCCCTGCCCTGATTATTTTGTCCGCGGCCTTGGCTGGGCACCGCACCCATGCCGCACCAAGGCCGGAACGGTCGGGGCGGATCTCCCCGACCTTGACGTCCGCCGCTACACAGCTGCCCGCCCCAGCGAGGGCCGAAGCGACCATCTCCGGATCGGCGGACGCGTCCAATCCGGAGACCCGCAGCTCCGCGGTTTTACACGGGCGGGAGACGTACACCACCGTCTCCAGCTCCGTGCCGCGGAACACAGCCCTCATTTTTTCGGCGAGGGCATCAGCCCTCGCCTCCGTTTTCGGTCCGGGTACCTCGTAGAGGTACCCGCCAGTGGCCATAAGCCGGGCGCTCATCTCGGTTATGCCCAGGTCTGCCAGGCGCACATTCACCATCACCTCCTTCAAGACCCGGGCATAAGTAATGCCATTCGCCAACCCCTCAGGCGACACCGTAATGGTGACTGCGGCCTTGCGGGGAAGGCGAATTTTTGGCTCCGGCTTACGCTGCTGCACCTGAGGCCGCTGCGCCGGCACCGGAACAGCCGCCATAGGCTGAGGGCCCTTCTTCTTCCTCTTCCCCTTCCGCGCTACCACATTCCACCCCTCGTCTATCAACTGAGGGGCTGGCGGCAGGGGACGGGGCACCGGAACCGGCTGGGCCGGGATAGGGCCACTCTTCTTTTTGCTTCCCCCCTTGCGTGCAGCTTGCTGGGGGGGAAGCTTCCTAGGCGCAGCGACTGGGGCGGGCCTGGCCGAGGCGGGCCGAGGCGCGGCGGCAGGGGCAGGCCGAGAGGCAGCGACGGGGGTGGGCTGGGCAGTTTTCTTGCCCTTACCCTTGCCCTTATCTCTCGTAGCTGCCGGCGGGACGGCGGCAGCAGGCTGGGCGTGTGACGGCCCGGCAACTACGGGTGGCAGCGAGGGCCACTCCTCCCTCCGGGCTCTGGCCTTGTCGGCAGCCAGAGGTGGGCGGACGATGGGCTCTGGTGGCAGCCGCATCGACAACGCCTCGAGGCGGGCATCCAAGATGTTGAGGAGCCGATGCTCGAACTCCTCAAACCTGTCCGCGGCATCCTCACGCCCCGCCGAAGAAGAAGGCGGCGGCTGCGATCCACCAATCGACTTAACAGCCGCGAGGACCTCCTGGAGGATTTCTCCTTGGGCCGCCTGCGCGGCCTTCAATTTGGCGATCTCTCGCGCCATCGCTATCCTCTCCGCTTTGGAGCGTGCCAGCTCCGCGGAAGGAGTTCCTACGGCCCTCGTCTCCAACTCAGTCGCCGCCACATTAAGCCGCTGCTGGAACGTGCCTTTTAGGTTACGGGACCTATGAGACACGTCCCTTATCACCGCAGCGAGACGGAGGTGCCAGTCCAGCTGCTCTTCTGGCACCTCTGCGGCTTCTGCCGGCTCAGCCCTGTCACCGGATACGACGAGTACCTTCTGAGCCGGCTCTTGCTCACCATCACTAGAGGAGGCACTCTCTCTCCCAGTTCCTTCTCGGCGGCCTCTTTTGGACCGCGATGAAGAACACCGCGATCCACCCTCTGATTCGGATGCCAGGACTGCTTCACCAGTCCCGGCAATCAATTTCTTACTGGGCGCATGCCCATCAGACTCCCTCCGGCCAGAGCCGCTTGCGACCCCGGAGGAAGGAATCCTCTCCACAACAACAATCGGTTTTTTAAATGAGTTTTTCATAATTGTTCCCACGAGTATGGGGGAAATAAGCGTCCACCCAGCCAGAGCCCCCTGTAGCTGGGTAAGCCTACGGTGTAACCCGCCGGAGTGTCGGCCGGTACTCCGACGGGGGTCGCACTAGAGACCGAACTACCCATCGGCCATGCATCCCCTCGCGGTGCGCCGCCGCTTGGGATTCGGGGTGACTTTTTATAGAGGTTTCCTCCCTCGCGGTCCGGGCGGTTAAGCCAAGACCCTCGGTCCGGTCGAAGCGCGAGACATGACCACAGACCTCCGAAACCGGATTACGATATTCGACGGTGGCAGTGAAGGAGAGCGTCTCCTCCACTGCCTGCTCGGCGGCGGGTAAGCGCACACCGAGCCCGCCGAGGCCCCCAGGACAGAACCCAGGGGTGTCCCCAAAACCCTCCCCACTAGACGACGGCCGCCGCAACAGGCGACGACCGCCAACCAGCCTCGTCAGGATATTAGCCGTGGTCACGGATGAAAGCAGACGAAAATTCGAAACCGTCTTCATCCGCGACCGCCGTTGCCCAGGGTGCACCACGTGGAGGTTTCCTGACTTCGCACCCCAAGACCGCCTTACCTGTCAAAATTGTATGGCGAAACTCAATGTATGTAGCCGTTAAAATTGAGTAGCGGATTTTGACGGGAAGTCTGTGGGCGTCGCTTGTTAAAATTATTTCATATTATTTTCTAGAGCTGTGTTTGTTGTTTTTAAGTGGTGTGGTTTCATGCATCAAACTTCAGTGAAGATGGACAGTATAATGTTAACCGGTGATCTTTGATGAGTTTTGCTTGATGCAATGGCTGGCTACAGTCAATTCGCCGAGTGAAGATCATCTGAGGGGCACCGCATTGGAAGGAATTACCGCCATAATCCCAGCAGGACCTTGAGATCATCCACATCGAGGTCTCGCGGTCATTGTGAAAACATAATTGCTCTATTCAACTTATAACTTACTTTATGCGTGGAAACCATTATTTTTAAAAGAAGAAGAAAGTTGAGTAGCGTTTGACCATTCAGCGGTAAGTGCTTTTTAATGGTTCGAAAAGATTGGAGATTGCGGAAAGAAAGTGTGGCGTTGTGAAATGATGTAGCACGCTTAGCTTTTCAATGTCATTGAATTCGATAGACTTAAACTATACTATATTAATATTAATAATGTGAAAGTAAATCTGTTAAGGTTTGACAGCTAAGTTACTGAAATGTTTTAGAACCTACATATACCCAGGGAAGGGCATGGCTTTCTTTTGTCTCAAAAAAACTCACGACGTAAAATGCATAAAATATGTTTAGTAGCGTCTTCAAATTTGTATGCACAATCACACAAATCTAGAAATTGATACCACGTAAAAAGTATTTTACGTGGGTGAAACTGCGAACAAAAGCTGGTACATAATAAAACACATGCATTCAGTTTCTTGTAGGTATATCTCGCAATGCCTTTGAGATGAAAAACCTTGAGGCTGACACAGGATCATAATATCGTTAATTGCTATCACTTATCAATAAATCACTGAATTGGTGAAAATATCTATTTAATTATATTTCTAGCGACTGGCGATAATAAGAGTGAGTGCAAAAAGCAACTTCAAGACTTTTATGTTTAACTAATTTAGTTTATACGTCGTGGAATTCATTTTCTACAGTAGTGATATAGGACCAAATAATTTAGAGATTATTAAATTAAATACTCGTCTAATGAATTCGGATTTCGATCGCAAAATATAGGTCACATACCACAGTATAAAAGGACCTGTGGCGGCATTAGTGCTACAATATTATAATCGCTGCATTGCAAACATGCGTTTTAACTTTTAGTGATATATTCTTATAATATTCCGCACCTTGAAATATACATATTTACTTCTCTTTTACAAAATTACATAAACTAACGAAATAATATAATTCGTAAGAGTTTGGTTAGTCAACAAATGAATCGATTTGGATGGAGTTTGACGTCTATAACACCCAGTAGGAGTTAGTCTTGCCTCTCAAAATCGACGACAGTTTTCATTCTAAGGAAGAGATAAAAACAATCTCGTATTAGGGCCACTGTTTGCGCTTTGAAGATTAACTTCCATTCTTCCATTTTTTATTTTATCCAGTGGCTTAACTATAGGGTGGCATACGTGGCAAAATGCCACGGGCCTCTGAACATAGGGGGCCCCCGTGTCCGCCGAAAAGAGACCCCAGATTAAAAACACCTTGATCCCAACGTGCCTCCACGCCGGCCAAAAGGCAATCTCGGGCCCCGGCGGTAAAAAAGGGCCCTACCGAATGAATTTGCCACGGGCCCCAACAGTATAGTTACGCCACTGATTTTATCCTTAGTTTTTTAATATACCTTTGTCACAATATTGTAATCTTATTTGATTAGTTTTAGAATAACGACCATATATGTTTTTCCACATTAGAATACAATATTATAGGTTAGGTAAGTTTAAGGCATTGAGTTTAATAATCTTGTAGCCAGTCTTTTTTAATGTTGAGTTTCGTCATCTTTTGTCAATATCGGCTTGAGACCTAGGGTGGATTATTTTGGTGCCTATAACCACGGACGTCAAGAAAAAGAAGGACACCATCTCGCCTTTAGTTAAACGGACGCCACAAATCAAATCAAATCAAATCAAAATATTTATTGAATCTATAAAATGTTCAAACATCATTTAGATTCCGTCAAATTTTAACTCTACCGCCTGTTCGGAAGGCTGTTTCGCCAGAGAAGAACGGGTAAGAAACTCTGACGTTGCTCTTTTTAACACCAATTTAGAGTCAGTTACTAATACAGTACAGCACCAGATACAGAAAGACCTTAAATTAGATCAGCTAAACCATGATAACAATAGATATTATTGGACAGAGAAGCCACGCACACAATCGCGTCTGTACAAAAGTGCCCTACGCACACACACGCCATTACGGTTGATAGATTGAATGGGCCGAAAACTCTGCTTCACTTTCAATGTTCCTAGCGCTTCGTCAATCTTTTTTTACGTCCTTGCAGACACGTATCCGTTCTCGTGCGGAGATCTTGGGCAGTATTGAAACTCACTGTTGTCGGGCGAGTTGACCATGTTTTACGTATTCGGTCGCGTTAATGTATTGCGAGTTGTATGAAATTAAGTATTGAATGATAGATAACTGTACCCCTAGTAAGAGTTTATTTTAACAGTTCTCGATTCTCGAAATCGACGATAGTTTGCTTTTTGTCCATATATTTGCAGCATTAGCAGCGCCACTTTGCGGAAACTACAACAAACTAAAGAATGTATGGAGAAACTGTAAACTATCGTTGATTTCGAGAATCGAGAAAAACTTAACTGACCGTCTTCCAATTTATGTATCGTGACCAAATTTATATGGGACCACCCTTGAAATAAGGTCTATCGAACACAAAAAGAATTTTGAAAATCGGTCCACATTTGGCGGAGATATCACGTAGAATCCATTAAAAAAAAATACCGACGAATTGAGGACCTCCTCCTTTTTGGGAAGTCGGTCGAAAACTTGTACTAAGGGTACAGATGACGTGACAACAAATGGCGTTATATACATATAGATAGCAACGTTAAAGCTATCGAATTGGTAAAAAATCTGTGTCTAAGCAAACAGATAAAAATAGCACCCTTGGTTTTCGTATAGATTGTTTTTAAAGCGTTTATTTAATACATTAATGATGATGATAAGAATTAATCGATTGGAGGTAAGGCCTAGTATTTATACGTTTGATGAAAGTGTGTTTGGGTGTGGGTTCGAGTCCCTTATTGACACAGATGTTTGCATGATACTCATATTTGACTAGAAGGACGTCTCCTGCACTTGTTTTTCTCGAAACGTTACACGAAAACATATTCATAAAACAACGACTTTAACTGTCTCTGTCGTAGAACAATGGATCATAGATAAAAAAATGCATGTTTTGTGTAGGTGTTTTGTGTAATGTTTTAGTGCAGGAAACGCGGTTAAGTTCTATCTGTTGTGAGACCGTAAATCCATATCGTGACGGCACAACTTGGCTGAAAACTATAGAACGCAGTAGGACTTGGGTCAAAACTATTTTACGAAATATTTACGTATAAATTGTTAATTTCATTAATAAATAGTTTATTGGTGGTCATGTTTATGACTTAATAGATGCACATATATTTGCAACTTATGTGCACTCTAAAGACTATGTTAAATAAATGTTGTTAAATACACCCAACAGTCAGACACATAGTCTTGACCCCACACTAAGATCGAGATATGTGGGCTACACAGACAATTGTCTCGGTGCGCCAATCGAACCCGCGACCTCACGTTTCACAGCCGGCTACTCGCCCGCTGCGCTACGGAGGCTGCGAGTTCAAAACCAGCCCCATGACTTTTGACACTTGAATAGATTGCGACTATGATGCAATAAATGAAACTTCGATTTGGTTTCGTTTGTTGACTTAAAATTCCACCGAAACCGAATTAAAAAGTGCGATAATGTTGCAGGAGATTCGAGAACTTGTCATTTGGTAATTTTAACGTAACATGCACTTTTTGACTGTATTTCGGTGGAATTTTAAGTCACTAAATGAAATCAAATTCGCATAGAGTGTAAGAGTCAGCTCCAGCAGGTCGATTCTCTAAGAACCGCCACAAGGTTGCGATCGCCGCGTCGCTCCCGCAGCGCACATGGTTGAGATGGACGGAGCGTTCAACGTTGTTGGCTCTTAGAGAATACCATTTCCCATACATTTATGTCAAACGCCTCGCTCGAGAGAGATTTTTTTTAAATTTTTTTTTCAAAAACTTATACAACATTATTTTAACATGTTCTCCACGGAACTCAATCCATATACTGGTTTATGCGTCCGTGGCATAGTCGCTTTAATTTACATAATAAGAACACAAATATTTGTATACATAGCTATTTTGTTTAGTCATTATCCAATAATCATTACAAACATTTTCGTTTGTTATATATGTAGCTATAGTTGATTACCCAATTTAGATACAAGTTCAGATACATGTTGAATTCTTAAGGTAATGCTGTTATAGTTCGCATAAGCGCCGTCATCACGCATAGCGCTAGTGCGTGCGCTTTGTACCTTGCTGAATATAAAAATGAAAACATCGTTGCCGCAATGATGCCCCAACGTTGTTTTCATAAATAAACCCTTAGAGAATCGACCTGCTATGTAGTCAAAATAGAATCGAGTGTCAAAAGTCAAAGGGCAGGGCTTGACTGTTGGACATTTTACATCGCTGTTAGGTGTCTTTAATATTATTGTTAAGATTTTTTTTTAGTTTTGTTTTTATATAGGTGAAGTATGGGGTTTGGTTCCTTTTGAGTGTTACGAATGTGTAACCTAATGTTTTGGTAAAAGTTATTGTATGTAGTATGTAGTGGTTGATTTGTTTTTGTGAGTTAATAATAATAAATAATGGTAAAATGTATTTGTTAATTTACCGATTTTTCTAATTAGGTAGATTTCAATTTAAAAAGTAATAGTTTTCAATAATCTTATTTCTCTAAATTATATTTTGAGGGTATCTATTGTATTTTATAGTAACTGCATACAAAACTAATTTTGCATACTTAAACTTAACTTTTGAGGATTGAGGTGTCCTTAAAATATGTTTAGAGGGTTCTTTGATTAGAAAATGTTGGTAAAAACGCGCAAAGTTTAAGCATTAAGGTATGTATAACTTCATATGTTCCAGATTGAAGCTCATGATGTACGTTTATTCCTAGATTATGCTTGTTTCATTATTAAATTATAGGCAAAATAAAAAGGCGTTTCATTATACTACAATTACATACACATAACACATTAGCTCACGCCTGTATCCCCGATGGGGTAGGCAGAGGCGCACTAGCGAACTGCACCAGCGAACACCCACATTTCGCCGAGCTTAGTTCCGTCCCAGATGTGATAGGGGGCGAGCCTATCGCCATATCGGGCACAAATTCCAGCCTCCGGGCTGATATGGAAAAATCAAATATCACTTTGCCCGACCTGGGGAACGAACCCGAGACCACAAAATTGTAGTCGTACCGAAATACCACCACGCCACCGAGGCAGTCATACTACAATTACTAAAGAAAAAATAAGAGGACCCGGCATAACTACGAAAAATGAGTGTTTACTATGAAGTCGGTTCCGCCATTTTAGTTTCTATTTATATATTTACATGTAAGTTGTCACCGTGTCATTAGAATTAAACAACGTATAAATACTTATTGATTTAATTGTAAATACGGTGTTTTATTTAGAATACTACTAATTTCGGAATATGAAGAAGATACCTAAGTGCTATATTAATGGGATCTTTCCTTTGCAAAATCGCCATTTTGGTTTCGTCCCATACATTAGGAATACTTCATTTTTTCGTAGTTATTTATTTATTAATTTATTGGATAGAACGGTACCAACACCACTTACACTATTCATACAGAATTTCGTCTTATATTTATGATACAATAATAATAATAATAAATTCATCCACAAAAATCACAGAACTTCAAGCACTCTAACATAAATAATCTCTTGTCACTCCTAAACAAATCACACTCTGATTTCGAGTCAATAAGGGTTACCACCACCTCTTATAGCAGTATTATTATAATCGTTCTTCGTTTGTTTTGTATGGGAATGGGTACAAGTAAAATTATAATAATACTGCTATAAGAGGTCGTGGTAACCCCCCAGGAATATGTTTAATTTCTGTTTAATATAGAGGTATAATCTGTTATATCTTCTTTTGTCTAAGTTCTACTACCGTTTTGAATGATGACGGACGTGTGACAAATTATATCGATCGTGTAAAAATGTAAATGAATATAAATAATGAAATGACAGCCTCCGTGGTGTAACGGCGAGTAGCCGGCTGTGTAGTAAGAGGTCGTGGGTTCGATTCTCGCACCGAGACAAATGGTTGTGTCTCACAGATATGGGTGTTGTGAACCCGAAAATCTCTCGTAGGTTACCCACGATACAGGTTAAACCTAGTGGGGGGTCAGGAATGTGTGATTGACTAGCGGGAGTATTGAAGTTCATATTTAATTCGTCCGGGGTATCCGTGAATCTAATCCATGTTGTTTTACCTGGTTTTACGGATACGGTTGCATTGTATGGAATTATACAGTATTAGATTACTGACAATAGATGGCGCCGTACCTCTAATGCATCCCATTCTACAAGTTTACGTTATCAATATCGAATAATTATCGCTTAGTCTTTCTATCAGTCTGATTTTCTTGTAACAAATGGCTCGGACTAATTCTAAGTTCAAAATTCCAAATCCTTACAGAGTTCGTTTCATTGACTCAGACTTCAGATCTCAGCGTTAGACCAACCACCAGACCTTGGTAAATCTAACCAAGATCTACTAGCACCTGGGCTCAAACCCGAGCGAATATATAAATAGTTATATGTAGGTAAACAATGTACCTAACTACTTCTATCTACTAAAATATTAGAGAGGTAATTGCGAAAATATAATAAAATAGGTAGGTATATATTGAGAGCAATCGAGTTTCCTTGCTTTTGATAGTGTCATGAGTGGTTATCTATAGTCTATGCACTTAGGCCTATGTATTTTTTACGTTTGTCAAATACAATCTCAACTTTATTGCAACTTAACAAGCATAGTTTTCAACTACAGTTATTATGATAGTTAATTGGTTTGATTTCAAGAGGCTTTTCATTACATAAATAAAGTATTTCAAGCAATTGCAATCATTTTATACTTAGCTTTTTACACGAAGATACCAGTTTAATGCGTAGACGTGGCCAATACTTTGTTGTTACATTTCAATGTGTATTTTACATGTTTCTACCTTTATAAACGTAAGTCTTATATTTTTACGTACCTATTCAGATTGTGGGTAATGTTAATCAGAGATTAATATAAGATTCGATAGCTAGTAAATACGTACATCACAGGTTAGACTAGTGTTCGCAAATCATGTGCACGGTGGCGCGCATCGCGGCATTGTCTGCGCGGGAAACCGACAGATATCTACGTGAAAAGTCTGCCGCAGCGACGATACCAGTGAAAAAACATACAAACAATTGTCAAAAACGGCGGGAACTCCGCAGAATTCGAATTATGAACATGGTAAGCTTTTTATATTTTTAAAACCAGAAGTAATTTATTTGTCTATGCTTTAATTAAAGCATTTTTCATAATTATGTTAATAATGTTTAGTTTGAACTTTTAACATGCAACAACAATTGATAAGTGTCGTCCGCGCGACTGTTATCTCCTTTGTATCAATCCTTTGTATCACAAGTAGGCACGTATAGGATTAAAAATATGTACCAGTCCTAGTCAAATTTAGTTTATCTATTAAAATCCATTACGATAGGATATCATAGACAAATCTATTTTTTATCTTGTTTAGCATTAGCTGTAGTGTACAATCGATGCGGTTAAGCTACTCCGTTAATGTATTGTAATTATTGTGAGACATAAACAATTGACCTAGGATAATTTCAACAGCAATGTTCAACGCAAAATGCCTATGTTCAAGTGCTTTACGACTCCTTCAGATTTGTTCTTATCTCTGCCTACAGCCTAACTATTCTAATGATTTAGGAACTTTTCCATGAATTTTCAATTACTTACGTTATGGCGAGTACCCACCGGCCGAACGAAGGCGAAATAATCTATGCCTGTACCATTCACACAACAGCGAAAGTTTGTTTGTGTGAACGCAACAGGCGATGATTCACGAACATTCGTTCGGTTGGTGTGTAATCGCCATTAGGCATACCCAACATGTTAAAAAATCATTCTTCAAGAAAGTGGATATGTAAATATTATTCTATACTAGCTCTTACAACATGTTTTGTAACCATGAAAATATTTTAAGATTAAGTATAAAAGTATTTTTTCCCTAGATTTGGGAAATGAAAAGGTCACGGCTAATATATCCCTTGTTATAGAACTATTGGTTTTACATAGTTGCAAATACTGACATATACAAATGTAATTCTAATGGTTGTGATAAAGTATAATTCTGCTTGGTTCCGGTCGGGTTACATCCCGCCAAAAAGGTTATCACGGGGGGCGAACTTGACAACTGCTACATACATGCTGCTTTCGTCGTGGTGTCAAAAGTGACAGCTTGTCGTATCTACACTCATCTGTTTTTAAGGCATTGCATTTAAACGGCAAAAGGGAAAATTCATAATTTCGTCATGGCCGTCTGTCCGTCTCATCTATCCCTATGTCACAGGCACCATACTCGTAGACTAATAGGTCTAAATAGACATAATTTAAGACCTAAATTGTATTTTATCTTGTTAGGTGGAGGTAATAGAAAAGGGATGGCATTTTTGGTATGTTTTGCTGTACTCCCGCTCACTTTTAAAATATTACGCAGTGGAAAAAATAGTACTTTCAAGTTTCAACGTAGGCCGTTTATCCATAATACGGAACTCTTGACTGTGCGTAGTCATACATACCACACCTTTTCTCATTTCTTCCATATCTTTGATATTAGGTTAGGCTGAATTAATAAGGAATATTATCAGTAAGTATAAGTTAGTTTTTGTTCATTCGGTATAATTTGCGACATGTTTTATGAAGTGTGTTACGCTGACCCTACCTTGGGTGGGAAGGCAGGTAAAGAAACAGATAATTATTAATTAGATAATTATAAGATAATTTTTAGAAGTTAATAATTTCTATGTTTAAAATAAGATTCAGGGCATGTGACTCCATTAACATTGGACTTCAATATTAAAGTAGATGCAAATGTGTTTGAATAAGAGATATTCCGTACGACACCAACTACTTTGGAACAATAATATTATTAGTTTTAGATAACAATTATCAATACACCAATATCTAATGGGAATGTGGAAAATAACAAGCAATTACATGTTACGCGGGATTAGTTACCTAAATGATAACACATCGGCTAGGCTACTACTGTCTGGCTACTGGTAAGCCATGAGAAATACAACTCGGTTGTTGAGTATATCTGATACATCATTTTAAGCTGGCAAACGAGTAGGTGGGTCTCTTGATGTTCAATAATCTTCACAGCCCGTAGACACCAAAGAATCATGGGTGTGTTCGCAGCTTTAAAAAGGGATATTTCAGCGGTACGCTGTGCACACTCCCACTATTTTCAAAGCATTTTCCAGAAACGATTCGGTTCCATTTTTGGACCGTCCTGCATTGAAGTCATCTTCAACCATCTCTGGGAGATCTAGTACCGAAATAAACGGTGTGATATACGTGTTGATCTCAACCTGGGATCCAAACCAACGATTAAAAAAGAATACGACTATAAAAAAGAACCTATTTGGCGTAATGAATGAATGAAGTAGGTATCTATATGTGTATTGTACATTAAAATTATTGTTATTGTTGAACGCACAATGACCTATCCCTTGTGTATGATCTTTCTGTAAATTAAATATTAATAGGTATATAAATGTATTCTCAACGGCCATTATCTCGACGAGGGAACAAACAATGTACATACTCGTGTAAATACCGTTTATTTCATTGCGCTCCATAGATAAGAACACTTGTGTTGTGAAATGCGAATTAAAAATCAAGAACATCTCCGGTTAGTGCCAGCCTGTGACTTTTTCAAATAAAAACAAATGAGTCATAAATATTTCATTAGTTTTTAATTTTATTGGACATAGACTAGAAGGTCGGATATTTTAATTTAGATCAAATCATATTTTCGCGCCAGTCGTGGCTGACGTATAGAACTTCGAAGTATTTTCGCGCGCACCTTTCTTTTGATAGAACAAACGTCAAACGTAATAGTTGACATAACATTCACAGTTTTGAATCAACAGTGCAATTTGTGCATACATACGTATCGGGATTGAGATGTTTGTGATAAATTATACTATACACGTAGTATCGTTTATAAAATTGAGCGTACTTGAACTAAACTTGTGATTTTTGTATAATGATAAAACAGTTGAACAAACAAACAGTTCACGAACAGTTGTTGAAACACGAACAGTTGATCGAATCGAAAACTAAATCGAAGTACATGGGGAACATGACGTCGAAGAACGGACGGTGGCTGTCGCAGGTCAGTTTAACAATTTAAATATTTCATAAATATTATTATTTTTATAGTTCTATAAATTCTGTGTAGATTATGAACATAAAATTAGACAGGAATAACGATTTTATTACTGCAGTGTACGCAGTGGCGGATTTGCAGTGCTGGCCGCCCCAGGCCCAGTATTATCTGCCGCTCCTTGTTTTTAACCGATTTCAAAAAGGGAGAAAGTTTTCAATTTTATTGTAGATAATGGAGTTAATTTCGTCAGTAATGTGTAAGTTTCCAAAGTTTTTGTTTCATGTTTGGACGCCCCTAATGGTACAGCCACACTAGGCCCGGGACTAATTGGCCTTAGGGAAATTATTTTAGAGTAAATGAGTTTGTACTTATGTAAGTTGTTCTAAAACATTGGAATAGCCTAGCAGAAGCCTGGCAGAGCCTAACCTAGTATAGCGACCTACCGAGTCAAAGTCCCAGGTTGAAAGAAGACTCATCATTATGATACCACACTACGGTCACGGACGGTAAAAAAAGATGCATGGAGCGCTAGCAGGGTTTTCGGCCCGTTCGATCAGTCGCCGCCATTACGTGTCGAATGATCGAAAACCCTGTTTCACTTTCAATGTTTCTAACGCTCCGTCCATCTGTTTTTTACGTCCGTGAGTACGGTATCGTATTGTGTCGTGTGTATCAGTGACCTACACAGACTTTAATTAGGGTAGACAAAAAACATTAAAAAAAAATGTCTTCATCCTTGCATCATTTTGATGGTCATGACCATGATCATCAACTCCGTGTGAATTTCAAAACATTTTTTTTTACTTATTTGCTGACGATCTTTTTCTTTATGTATGTAAATAAATATGTCTCCAATGTCTCTTTATTGACCGACTTCCAAAAAGGAGAAGGTCCTCAATTCGTCAGTATTTTCGACCGATTTCCAAAAAGAAGGAGGTCCTCAATATGTTAAGCGATATCTCCGCCAAATGTGGACCGATTTTCAAAATTCTTTTTGTGTTCGATAGAGCTTATTTTAAGTGTGGTCCCATAGAAATTTGGTCACGATGCCATATAAAGTTATTCTATAATATGCACTGCACGCTGCGCGTGTGTATCAAGAATTACTAGTATGGACAGTTTCGGCCTTACAACACTCACACACAAAACTAATTTACATACTATTTGGGTAGTCCGTAGTGGTCCATGATGCAATTATTACAATGTTGAAATAAAAGAGAAGATTAGTTTGTCCTTCATAATGTATGTTGTATTTATGTTAACCATTAACCATTGGGCCTTACTTATAAAAACAGTTTAACTGAGCAAATGGTAAAGAATATTCTGTCCCTTTTATTTTCAAACAATGTGGCACAAGGAAATGTCACAGACTATGCTAGTCTTAGCCATTTGCTCAGCTAAACTGTTTTTTTAAGTAAGGCCCTTTATGGTAACTTAAGTAGCTATATGCGTTTTTGTTTACCCCAAATATGTTTTACCTTAAAAGATAAAAAAAAACAACCGGGTGAGTTTCCGCCATTATTTTTTTAAACATAACATAAACTCACGCCTGTACCTATCCCCGAAGGGATAGACAGGGGCGCACTAGCGAACTAGCACAGCCACATTTCGTCGAGCTTAGTTTCGTCCCACATGTGAAAGGGCCGAGCCTATCGATATATCGGACACAAATTCCAAACCCGGGGATCGAACCCGAGATTTCAGGACAATAGTCATACGGCGAGTACGCAATACCACTATGCGACCGAGGCAGTATACTAAATATAATAGCTAATATGTCATTTGAAATTATGCTACTATGAAATATGCATAGTTCATATCAATAAGCGATAATAATGATAAGAGATTACGAGTATGTCTGCGATATATGTAGGTATAGTACCGCCGCGCCGCGCCGCGCCGTGGTTCCGTCTTAGACCACACTAGTAGCTCGTAAAAAAAAAAATGTGCTATTTATGGACCCGTATCATTTATATATGATAAGTTTAATTAATGTAATAATGCTATCTTGTGAACAAACGGGCTCATTAAGTGTTACTTAGTTGATAATTTGTTTTTAAAGTTCAGTGTTAAATTAAATTTAATAATAATACCTACGGAAAAAATAGTATACGGTATAAATAGTACTTTTAATTACGGACATTAGACACATAACATAACACATTAGAGTAAAAATATATTTTGTTATGGTGGTTGTTTGAGCCATGATGTATGCCGAGGAAGCGATCGACGTGGAGATTAGTGGACGCATGGCCGTAAGTGTAAAAGCGCGTCTCCTGCACTAAAACCTCCACAAAACTTGGTTTCGGTACACATTTTCGTCTATGCTCCATTATTCCATGAGCAGGAAACAACAAAAACATTGTTTCGTGTAGGTGTTTTTGTGTTTTGTTTTGAGAAAAACACGTGCAGGAGACGCGCCTTAACGTTATCAGGTTCCTGTTTGTGCGGCGACGCTATTATTCATATTTTAATGTTGATTATAATATGTAGATATTAGACACGTATCGGTTATAAGAAATTTATGTTTCCTTCAATATTACTCATCAATCAAGTCGATTGCTTATGAAAAAGACGCGCGCAATCCGAATTGTCCTCCTTTCTATAGTACTTTCTTTCTACCTGCCCTTATTCTACCTAAATGTGGGATCGGCGCAAAACACTTTTTCAAGGATGTTGCAGAAAGGATTTGGCTAAGGTTTTACAACCTGCTAGCTGCCTGACGTCAACTCCCTCTGAGGGATCTAGCCCGAGCAAATTAAATTAGAAAAATCGAATCCACGACCCCGGTCCACAGCCCATATATGCTGCTACTAGATCAAGGAGGTGGCCTATAGTACCTACTGTCATTTATTTTTCTTTCAACATAGCCTTATCCCATAATGTGGGGTTGGCGCAACACACTTTTTCAAGAGTCAGCTTCTTGCGAACGTTCGTTCCAGTTCCGGCAAATCAAACTAGAAAAATCAGTTTTTCTAATTTGATTTGTCCGGGATACTCTACTTGGGAATCGTTGTATTCTAAATTTGAAGCTTCTATGTCTGCTAGAAGTGCCTTAGAGTTTTAATAATCGGTCAATCCAGTGGCGAATTTACACATTTGCCGACAGTAGGCTATTTAACTTTTGCCGCCTCTACTGAGATCTGAAATTCCAAACTTAATCCACAATTATATTAGTTACATTTTTCTATCAATGAAACTGCAATTTTATGATTCGTGCTCTATAATCCTTATTACATCAACTTTTCTTGTGATTAGTATCATTGAGAACTAGGGTACCGTTATGTCAGTTCTAAGAACTTCGAACTACCTTTGGAAGGTGTCTGAAGTCTTCAGAAAAAAAATTGGCTAAATTTGCCGCCCCTTAAAATCTGCCGCCCTAGGCTTCACCCTACTCAGCCTATTGGCAAATCCGCCACTGGGTCAATCAATCAGTCAGTCAGTCAGTGAGTGACAAATAAGTTTGACTAGTTATAGGTAATTTTTAAACTACTGGTTCAAATTGAATGGAATTTGAAATATACCGTGTTTATACAATGCCTGCTTGGTTACTGAAAATTTAGGCTTCTAGTTTTATCTACAACCTAACGTAGCTACTGCAATTTGGCAACTTTAGAGTTATATTAAGGTAATCAGCAGGTTTCCGTTTCGGAAAGATCCACAGAAGTAAGTACCTCATATAGTTATTACATAGCGTGGACTGAGTGTTAGAGTCACGCTAGACAGTTACGTCTACAGCTACACGTCTACGTCTACAGTTCGGTAAGATTTCCGGTGGCCTAATTCACCCCTCCTTTCCCAATACCTATTCGCCTCCTTTTACGTTGGCAACGCACCGATGATTCTTTTTTGTCTTGGGTGTACCCCTCTGCTTGTTTGCCAGCCTCTGCTATAAAAAGGCCGTTTGTAACCGTTTATTTGAATGTTTCTTATTCAAATGATATTTCCCATTCATCGGTCAGGGTCATTCATTCATCGTAATCATGTCATCATAGATCATTCATTCATACATCTATTATCCGTCATTGACGCTTCCTGCATTACGAAGAGTGAAGAGTGAAGATATTTCACAACACAATGCCGGTCTATTTCGATACACAACCGGTTCCGAATAAACAAGTTTGGATAATTTTGGAGTTACTTTTTCTTTTACGGTTAGAGACATTTGTACGTTGACTATGTAAAAGTAGACACGGAACAAATTTTTACTGTGTTTTGCTCTTTATATTTTCCCGCTCTTTATATGGTAGGAACATCTACTGATTTGTCAAATTACCAGGCGCTCCTATTAAGTTACTTACATCTCCTATTCCAACGTTCAGGATTTTTTCCTTTTATGCACAGACTTTCTTTGTACAGCCTTTCATCTATATTATCATAGTCTTGTAATTCTGCTAGGTTTATTTTGAATAAACATTAACATAAGCTCACGCCTGTATCCCCGAAGGGGTAGGCAGAGGCGCATTATCGAACTAGAACCCCCGCATTTCGCTGAGCTTAGTTCCGTCTCAGATGTGATAGAGGGCGAGCCTATCGCCATATCGGGCACAAATTCCATACTCCGGGCTGATATGGAAAAATCCAATATCACTTTGCCCGACCCGGGGATCGAACGCGAGACCTCAGAACTGTAGTCGTACCGAAATACCACCACGCCACCGAGGCAGTTTAATAGTAAAAGAATAATAGTAGATTATTTCGAATAATAATTCTGAGTTTTTGCTTGTTTGGGTGTTCACCGCAGAATCTCTTCATTTTCACACAATAAAAGTGAACTTACTTTACGTAACATTGATTTTCACGTATTAACATTTAGGCTAGATAACATCACGGTAAAAATCACGGGAACGGGGTAGGTAGTACCTAACATGCCCGCGGGTGATATCGCGAAGGACAGTTTTAGGTCTTAAATTATAAGGTGTATAAATTAAATATGTCATAAGAATTAATCATATCCACTAATATCTCATTATTAAGTTTTTAAAGTATTATTAAAAGCAATTATGAGTAATAAATTACGAATCATTGTATTCCTTGTTCACCCGTTTACATAAGATAAAACTAATTGCAGGCTGAATATTTTTTATTTAATTCTCTGACATCAAAAACTTCAATGGCTAACAATGAAAATATACTGAGCTGATACAACAAATGTTATAAAGATCATAAATCCGTATTAAAGGACCATAAAAATGCTATATGTCTTTTTTATGATCCTTCGAGCCGGATTTATCCAGAATCCTACAGCTATATTGATAAATAGACAAGGTTTTGGGGAATCACAATATCTGATTACGAAAGCAATAATACCACTTATGCATACTACAATACCACTTCACCGGTTCCATTCTTCTGGATATATTATAGTGGTGTTGGGTAAGCATAAATTCGTATAATTATCAGTTCGTATAATAATTTGTGAATATAATGTGGTAAAAGAAAAAAAAAATGGGGACAATTGATGACAAATATAAGCCCGGAGTTTCTTTCTGCCTTTCTTCTTCGGGTCGTCATCTGTAGGTAGCTAGATAAAGGTTGATAGGTTAGCTAGGATAGGGCTTTGTAGTATTTTCATCCAATCCTACCAGCTTTCATTAATTCCCGTCGCTTCCCTGTCGGCGTACCTGCCATATCCCGTTCCCTTTTCACGGTCCACAAACCGCTCCATTCCCCTTTCCCCATATGACCCTATTCTTCTAACTGTATAATCTGCCTGCCTCATTCCAAATTCATAGCATTCTATAATAGATATTATAAGAAATACTTAAATCTAAATTATGCTTTTTTGACATGTCATAAGTGCACTTATATGCCTACGTGATCAATAAAGATATTTATTTTTTATTTTATAACATATTTAAGATTGTAGTCAAAACTATAACAGTATATCTTTATCACATAAGTACAAGCAGCAACCCTGTTTGTCACAATCTCGTCAGTTTATTTCAATATAACCAGTGCAGCGGTTTATCGGTCACTGGCTCCGAAGCCACTCCATTTTCTAATCTTTTAGAAACTTCAAATTTAATTATACTGTCCGAATAACTACGCAATCTCATAAAGATTGTCGTGAAATTGAACACTGTTGGTTTAGTAACTATCGGGTTACTTCGTTTGTGTCGTATTTTTTATAATATTGGTACGCTAAAGTGAGCACCGTGTTGGAGGCAAATAATGTGTTTCATGACTGTAATTGTCGGAATATAAAACCGACGCAGTTTCTCTTAATACATTATTTTGTTTAATTTTGTTTTCCTATAAACGTATGTTTCTTAAAATATGTAAATGCATCAGAAATATGTTGATTTAGGACTACTTGTAGATCTATTGCTAATCTAGAGTTATCTAAACTCGATTTATTCTACAGCTCATTCCTATATTTAAACAGAGATTAGGAATAAATACAGATTTATCTAAGTGCTGAAAGACACACTTAACCTGAATTTACACATAACTTTTGATTTATTAACATATGCAAATTATAATTATTATTCATGTTTCATTCAATCTTTCGTAAATTCAATTTTATGTAGGTAATTTACTATTAATTAATCTTACTACTATTAAGTATTTTGTTTATAATTTGGTACGTTGTACAAACAAATCTGGCTACTCACGATTAAGTAGCGTGTTATGTTATTTTTACGCAATTGATAAACTATTAATATTTTATTGACCTCGACTGAGAGGCGCAAGAATTATGAGAGGTGGTGTGACGAAATAATACTTTTATTTACCCATCGTAGGAAAAATCGTAGGTACTTAACACGTAGGTACTGGATCATTAGAAACTACAGACTTATTGGAAGCAGTATTTTCAAGAAACATTAACACATAACATAAGCTCACGCCTGTATCCCCGAAGCGGTAGGCAGAGGCGCACAATCGAACTAGAACACCCACATTTCGCCGAGCTTAGTTCCGTCACAGATGTGATAGGGGGCGAGCCTATCGCCATTTCGGGCGCAAATTCCAGACTCCGGACTGATATGGAAATATCCAATATCGCTTTGCCCGACCCGGGGATCGAACCCGAGACCTCAGAACTGTAGTCGTACCGAAATACCACCACGCCTCCGAGACAAACATTAAAAATATATTATTAGCTCTCCGTCCACTGTTCATTGAAATTGTAGGATTTTCCAAGAAAAAAGATTACGGCGTCAGTAGTCTAAAGTCTAGACTGCTGGCTGTCATAATTTGGCTAAGAAATATAAGAGTTGCAGATCCCAAGAAAAAACAATGTCAAATTGTGTTTAGCTTCTCAATTGAGAAATCACACAAAGTTTTTATCAGGGAACGAATTAAACTTATATGTATGGGAAGTCTACCTAAGATTAGGAAGACATGTGCCATAATATTAGCCCTGTAATATTACTATCTCACTGCTGGGCACGGGCCTCCTCTACTAATGAGAGGAGTTAGGCCTTAGTCTACCACGGTGACATAATGCGTGTTGGTAGACTTCACATACCTTCGAATTTATTGTGGAGAAATTCTCGGGTATGCAGGTTTTCTCACGATGTTTTCTTCACCGTTATAGCAAGCGATATTTCACTATGAAAATACACTTGACATAGAAAAGTCAGAGGTGTATGCTCCATTTTGGGGTTGTCTCGGCAGTCCGCACCATTCCCAACTGAGCTATCGCTGTGTGTGTGGCATAAAGACTCATTAATTAGTAAAGAAGACCAGTGGCTTAGCAATAGTTTAGGAGATAATGGCTCATACATAAGAACCATGTGATAGAATTGATACCAAACTTGCTATCCTGATACATGTTACATTACATTACATTTTGATTTTTGTGCAAGCCGTGTTCGCCTTAAATTGTGTACTTGACTAGTTTTTTTAATTAATTTTATATGAAATTAACGTCGTCTAAAATATAAAACAGAAAGAAATATTGAAATATTCTCAAAAATAAAAAAGTTATAAGCATTTAAAGTTTGGTGTAACCGTCAAACTGCGGGAAAGAGAAGTATCAGTGTAATCATGTCACGCTATAACGATACGCGCGTTGGAAAGTAATAGCAAGACATCTCCAATATGCCCCCACTCCAGAATTTAAAATATGAATTACTGTCTCATTTTTCAACCAATTTCGATGCAGTTTTTACAGAAGGGTTTCTTTTTTGTTTTATTTGCTATTTCATATAAATATGTGTATAAAATCAAACATAGTGAAGTACCCAATTGTAACGACATTTAGCCTAGGTAATCTTTATATAATTTATTTTTTAATGTTGCATTGAGATAATGTACGTTACGTTGGCGTTACTAAATAAATAAAATAAAAATAAATAAATAAATGATGATTTCAATAACCTTACAATCTTGGTGGGTGTGTATGTTTAAGTATGATCAAAATAATTATAAGATGAATCGATCCGAAATATAACGCGAGTATAATATTAGAATAATTAGTAGTTTTATTAGGTTTCTCCATTAGTGTGATGTGTGTATTTCAAGTCTCCGGCTAAGGAATTTGTCATAAGTAAAAATGCCAGAGTAGTAATAAGTAGAAATTATTATACATTTTAATTATTATCTGTAAGTTCTTTCATTCGGTCACTTTAATCCTAAGAAAGAAAGAATCTTTATTTAGCTAACACTTGAGACCAGCTGTAAACATCGAAAATGAGTACAGGTACACTTAAATAGTAATATATACGCCCGAATGGTCAAACGCTGCTCAACTTTAACGGCTTCTTATATTGATTTTCGCCATACAATTTTAACAGATAAGGCGGCCTTAAAAGACATAAGGCCACCTTAAGTGTATGAACATTCGGCGGTAAGTTAGTTAATGTATTTGGCAACACGCCAAGTAGTAATAACCATACACTTAAAACTATACTATGTAAACTAGCGTACAATATCTCCTTCCACCAGCCATTATTCCATTCTACTATAGATTCGTCGACATGCACCTTATAGTGACGGCCGACTCGGTCACCTGTGGCCGAGGCGCTTATGTAACATATATATGTGCCGCCTCCAATGGGTTAGAGGATGCTTTTTTATTTATTTATTTCACTTTATATACATTGTGTATACAGGCGGGCTTAATGCTGAGATAATTCTCTACCAGCCAAGCTTAGGGTCAGGCAGAGATATATGAGGTAGGTGCAAAAATTACGAATAAACAAAACATAACATATATAAGAAAATATAAATTACGTATAGGGGACATAATACCTATATATAATAAATACATACACTATAAATACCTATATAAAAATACCTTAAAATACATTGAATCTATATTATATATAACATAATTATGATACATATTTTATACTATATCATCATCACCATCATCATCATCATCATCAGCCACAGGACGTCCACTGCTGGACATAGGCCTCCCCCAAAGATACTATTGTAAAAGACTCGGTTAAAACGTAAATCACGACAATTATCCGAAATCACAACACTATATACTAGAGGTATAATATAAATAATATAATCAACTAAGATAATCAAATAAACTGCCTCGATGGCGTGGTGGTATTTCGGTACGACTACGGTTCTGAGGTCTCGGGTTCGCTCCCTGGGTCGGGCAATGTGATATTGGGTTTTTCCATATCAGCCCGGAGTCTGGAATTTGTGCCCGATATGGCCATAGGCTCGCCCCCTATCACATCTGGGACGGAACTAAGCTCGGCGAAATGTGGATGTTCTAGTTCGCTAGTGCACCTCTGCCTACCCCTTCGGGGATACAGGCGTGAGCTTATGTTATGTTAATTAAATAAACTAATATGATGATTCTGCGACTTCATTCCACAGTAAAAGTTCCAGAAAGATTTTTAGTTTTTACTTTATTGTTACTGTTCGTAGACTAAGGCTTAATTCATCTTCTCATTCATCTCATTAGTAGATGTGGCCCAGCCTAGCAGTGGGTACAGTAATATTACAATCAATCAATACTTTTCGTAAAATCAATTGAACTTCAAAAATACACCGCAGTGATATGGTTTCGTCGTCGTTAACCGATTCCATACAAATGCTGAGTAATGCTTTGAGTGAACCGTGCACGCTCCGTCAACCGTTGTGGGCTCATTAAGCAATGAGGAAGACCTGTGGCCCGCCCGCCCGCCTGAAGCTCTATATTCGGCGGAATAAGTGGATTCCAATAACTATCAGTTACTAATGTCGACTATTATCAAATTACTAGAAAGTTGCTTGGAAAATACTTATGTCGTAAGATTAAGAAAATGACCGCTGCGCAATACGTACTGTGCCTTCTAATAAGAGGGGAATTTGTAAATGATAGAATTATTCTGTAAATTTTCATCCCCTTATCACATCTGGGACGGAACTAAGCTTGGCGAAATGTGGGTGTTCAAGTTCGCTAGTGCACCTTCGCCTACCCCGTCGGGAATACAGGCGTGAGCTTATGTACTCTGTAAATTATTTTGTCTACACCACGAATAGGTCAGCTCGACTGGATTATAGCAAACGTCTTGGAGAAAATAAACGTGTAGTGGCTTGCTGTTCACACGCCGAGAAATTTATTCTTCTTACACAAGGTTCATACACTTAAGGTCGTTTTATTTCGTTCAAGGCCGCCTTATCTGTCAAAATTGTAAGGAGAAAATAAATGTGAGAAGCAGTTAAAGTTGAGTAGCGTTTGATCATTCGGACGTTAATCTCCACTTCTTGCGGTTTCACGGAAAGCAGTGGCTCCACATTACCGATATCCAAACGCGACGGTAACCACTTAGGTACCATTTGGTCGTTTGCTTTCGTAAGTAAATAAAAAAATATAAGGCTTCTTTGCAGACTGGGAGTATGAGGGACTCCGGCGTAATAATAATCCATAATTATTTTATGAAAATTAGAGCTGGCTACTCATATCTACGGTTTAAAATATGTATGTTTAGACAGAAAACGCTACGACTGAGGGAGGCATAAGCTTAATAATGCAAACTGCATCGGTACCCTTCGGAAAATCAAACGCTAAAACTACAAAAAATAAAAGCTACCGGCCAAAGACCGGCATAGTTATTTTGAAGAGGCCAGACAAAAATCTTACCCAATTTGCCGCAAAGAATCTCAAAATAATTTTCCAGGTGCATTTGTAAAAAATCACAGTTATATAAATATTCTAGAAAACGAAACAACCAATCACATCCCATTTTACGACGGATAAAACAGATATAATGTATGCAAATAATATGGAACGCAAAAAAATCACTACATTTAGATATCCGTCTCGCTTTGGAAGAAAGCGGAATGACCTTTATAATTCTAAACTTGCATGTTTATTAGCTATATTTGCTATGTCTGCCTGCGGTAGTGTTAGTCGCACATAATATTTTCGGTTGGCACGTGTATACTTGTAATAATTTAATGTTTTTTCATTAATAATATGAGTTAGTTGTTGACTTATTGGGCGTGACATCAAGCTAATGAAAATCTGCAACGATTGAGACGGGGACAAAATGAAACTCAGTAAATTGAAGACTTTACTGGTGTCATGCGTATGTATTTGTTTGTTTTATGTGCTTTAGTTGCAATTTTGAAAATTATTTTATCCAACTACAAAGGTGTTATTTAACCTATCCGTATATGCTACGTGGTATTAAATAAATTGGTTAATATTTATTTATAATACTTTAAATAAACTGCGTACTTATATAGATCTTCAAAATGGCAACATTCATTTATTCATAATTTTGACCTTTTGTTTTATACCTATTTTAAATCGAAAAATACTAATTATTTTATATTGCCATTGCCTTTTTATATTTTAATTTTTACTCATATTTAACAAAATAGTTATTTTAAGTTACGTTGCTTGTACTTAACTGTTCCATCTCTTTTATTCTTATGATGTATTCTTATGTCTAAGATATTGTATTCTTATGTCTATTATAGTTAGCATTCAAACTATAAGCGACTACCTATTCTATTTTGTAGTCATTTTCTTATTTGATCTGCCGTCTTTTAAACAACCTAAATTTCCTGTCCGTATATTTGTTCTACGCGCGTTAACAAAAAGGTATTACTACAAAACTTACTTCTACCGAAACAGAATTACATTCAAAATTAAATTAAACTCAAAATTACAAAAAATTCACTCCTACATCCTCAAATGACAGTCAGTGGAGTAAGTTGTAACTAGAACATCCGCAGTCTGCTGAACATGTTTCCGTCCCTGTTTGAAGTGCATTGCTACTAAGTTTTAGGCGATTATTATTACATGTCAAGCGCAATTGATTATATTAAATTTGCTTATTTCTTTCCATAAATCTATGACGGGTATAATTACCTCCGGTTGTAATTTGTGAAACCATCCTGCAATTAATGGCCTCGAGCGCAGTTAGTCTAACTGCTAAAACGATTCCGTTTTTTTTGTTCAGTTTTGAAATATGAGATTCTAAGGCAAGCGTTTTTATAGTCACCTTTATTTATACGTTAATACATTTAATCCTACTTAAAATGATGTTGTATAGATAAGATCTTGTATTCCGTGATTAAAATTCTGGGATGTGACATTAATAAATTGTATGTGTCGAAAATATCTTGTTATTTTGTTAAAAATATTTAAGAAATTAGTTCATTATACAGATTAAAGAGTTGTCTGTGGTGTGCAGTAATAAATTAAACCAAATTTCGTTGAAGTGGCTCGACCTTGGCTCGACATTATGTCCTACTTTACACTATCATTCCTTAAATAAGGACGCTTTGATATTCCAACCGGCTGCACGGTATTTTTCCGTTGCCTAAGTTTTTTGAAATTCTCAAATCTTATCGCACTGAATACTCTATGAATGGGTTCTTGAATAACAGATTTTCAACCTTGAAATTGGAAGGACGTTTTGCCATACAGTTCGATACATACTAAATTAGCAAAATTCTATAATAGCAAAAATGATGGCAATCTATATTATAATTAGTCATCAATATTATAAAATATAGACTATATGGTTATACTACATTATCCAGTAACGGTTGGATGATTTGTCACATAATAATATGTCGTTAAGTATATAATGCTGCAGCTAAATAAATCATAATGGATACGGTAATAATATGCAATTTAACAATAGAATAGGTTGCTAAAATGCCCAGTCACGAAAACCCCTTAAATTGTCATTGTTTCTATTTACTAAATTAATATCGACCATGACTGATACAATATTCAGTAATTACAATAGTCAGTAGAAAAATATTAAGAACCCGATACCAGTTTGAAGGAGATTGTGACGATTGCGATGGCTAATTCTGAAACGCTTTATTTACTGAAATAAAATTACTTTTACGGATTTTATCACAATTTGGTTTTAATTTTTATTCCCAACCCGTGACCACGAAGACTGCAAAGCCTTCGAAACGTCGGGAATAAAAATTAAAACCAAATCGTGATAAAATCCGTAAAAGTAATTTTATTTCAATGAATAACATTCGCGTAAACTTAAGAAATCAATACGCTTTATTTACATTAATTTAGGGAGCTACGTAAGCACCCAACTAATAATAGATCAGAAATAAGTATCCTAATTAGATAATGGCAATATCCTTGATGGAGCGTAGTAAGTCGGCTCGTCAAAAGTTTATCCGAGATTTGCGCTGGTCGGATAGCCAGGGAGCAAGGTCGTGTCGGCGCGGCGCTCGTCGGGAGCCAGGGCTGCGGCAGTCGAGGCGGCGCGCTCGCACCACCACCATGCGAGACGAGGAGCCCCCCCTGCCGCCGCCGTCGCCCGTGCTCTCCCCCGCGCAGCCCCGCGCCGGGCCCTCGCGACTCCGCCGGACTCTACACTCGCTGCGCTCGCCGTTCCGCCCCGGCTCGCCCTTCCACATCGGCTCTATCAAGCGCTCCGGTTCCAACAAGTCCGTACTCTCAGACGGTGAGATCACGCGTGACGAACGCACGATGCGTAAACGGAACAAGAAACACCGCGACACGAGCGATGTCTCTCGCAGCACCGACAGTTCGCCCGGCGTCGCGGCAGCCGACAAGAAGAAAAAGGACCCCGGCAGTCTGTTACGCAGGATAGGGAGCATCAGTAAAAAATGCACCGAAGACACCACTACCACCTCGTCCTCCCAACTTGAAACGTCACAATCAACCCTGGAGAGTCCCCCCGTCCAATCTCCGGAGCCGATGCCGGAGTCGATGCCGGAGCCGGTGCCGCAGCCGCAACCGGAACCGGAAACGGAAAAAATGGCACCCGCGCCTCCGAGTCCGATCGCGGTAGAACATCCGGTGGCCACTCGTCCGTTCACAAAAGCGGCCTGGAAGCGCAACAGCGAACCAGAAATGGAAAAACCAGTCGAGGAGCCGAGCCCGGGAAACGCGCTGCGTCGGCGTATAACCATCGCCGCACAGGCGTCCACGTGCTTGTCGGAGGACCGCGAGGACGGAGAGAGGGGAGGCTCCGAGGTGGGGTCATTAGAAGAGGCGGTGGCGTTGGCGCGCGTGAAGCTCGCGGTGACGACGCCGCCCTCGCAGTCACAGCGCGACAAACACGAGGAGGAGGGGTGCTCGGACAACATGCCCGCTTACGGAGACCTCATCGAGCCGGAGACCAAGGCCGGGAACGAGCCTGCACCGGTGAGTGGTAGCCGGTAGTACTCGGGCCGGCACGGCGCGTGCGCGATCGCGCCGCTGCGCCGTGGCTCGCTGCCCGCGTCACTCCGCAGTGCCCGAAGGTCCCTCGAGCGATGCGCGCGCGCCATGACCTTCGAGGAATCGGTTGACGACTGTTACCTGACGGTGTGCGAGTGTTGCGGCTTCAGCGCCGAGACGACCGTGTTGTTCCCAGTACGTTTCATTTCACGGTAGTTTTCAGCGGACGTCACGCGGCGCGATGCACTTAGTGAGTACGACTCGCTTGTCTGCTCGTGTGCGCTTTGCTTTTATATTATTTGTTTTATCTTTTTTGTTTATTCGAGTGCATATCTTGTTCCATGTACGTGTATTGGAAATATTTGTATGAAGCATGGCGAGTTTAGAGTGAACGTTGTGGCTGTGAATGCAATTAATAAGCATATTTTAGTGCATTGAAAATGATGTGCTATTTTATAATATTTAAAGTTGTATGAAATCATGGAATACAGTGTGGGGGCTCGAATGGGGTCGCTTGCCATCATTAATTTCGTTTATTATTATAATATGCAAATATTTAATACTTATAACAAGTTATTAGCATTAAATATTAGTGACGCAACGTATATTTTAACCAGAGAACTAGAATTTGAATAATTTCTTCAATTTACAATCATTTACTAGGAATATTTTTGCATTTTTAAATAAATTTTGAGTAAATAACTCTATTTTCTAATCGTTAATATGAACTTCAACTGCATCCTTTTTTATTTCTCGGGCCAATCGTATTTGATGCCATATTGATATAGAATCGATCGTATTCGTAACAGTGTAAGGTTCAAATCCGCTCATCCCGCTAGCCGCCTTGAGATGCAGATCACATTGCATTACGTACTGACGACTATTAATTAGCTGATCACTAGGTATCTCATCTAACGGGCTACTTTAGTACTGTGGCCGATTATTCGTTCCGTTATTTAGAACTGGTTTAGGAGATAGTTTCTAATAATTTTCGTTGATAATAAAAATAGTTTACATATGTGATCGCCTCCTTGGTCTAGTGGCATCGTGTAGTCTGTGGACCTGGACCAGGAGGTACTGGGTTAAAGCACAGGTCGGCTTTTTCAAATACGGCTTTTCAAATACGATTAGTTCCAGAACTGCGTCTTCCAGAGGGGGCTGTCGTCAGAAAGGTGACCTGTCGTAAAAACAAAGCCGAATCTTTCTTGTAACATGATTTGAAAAAGTGTATTGCACATTGGAGTCTGATACGGATAGGTGGAAAGGAATAAACATAATTAGTCTAGGAGGCAGTGGAACAGAGGTCACGGATTAGTTTTAGACAGCCCTTCAAGGTGGCACCTCTGACTTTTCAAAGTAACACGTGTCCTTTATATATCCTGCCCTTATCACAATGCATGTGAGGTTGGTGCTATAAATTGTCAAAGGTTTGGCCTCCCAGGCAAATCGTGTTGGAAAAATCCCATTGCCTGCAGGGTTACCACGACCTCTTATAGCAATATTATTACAATCGTTCTTCGTTTGTTTTGTATGGGAATCGGTACAAGTAAAATTATAATAATACTGCTATAAGAGGTGATGGTAACCTCCCTGACCTGGAATTACAACCCTAGGATTACGTCCACAGGTACATACCTGTGTACATATGTGAAAAAAAAGAATTATGGTTTTTGAGATCAACCCGCATGAATCTAGCATGAAACAAATAATTGTGGGAGCCGAATATAGTGAGTATCTTGACACGGCCAACTAAAATTACGTATATTTGATGTCACTAATACGTAAATGTACCGTTGGAAAGTTTGCTCATCCTTTCTTTCTAACTGTCACGGCCTAGTGCCAGGGTTCCCCATCCTATTAAAGCTCTTCTACTTCGGGCGGTCTTTAGCATCCTCCTCAGTGAGATTTTTAGTTCTCATATCTTCACTTCATATTTTTCATTGACCGTCTCCGTGGCGCAGTGGGCGAGTGTGACTGTGAAGCGAGTGACCGCGGGTTCGATCCCCACACCGAGACATATGTATGTGTGGCTCACAGATATTTATTTCGAGTCTGGGTATTGTGAACTTGTGAGACCGAAAGTCTCTCGTAGTTCCTGATACTCACGACACAAGATTCGTTCTTAGTATGGGGTCAGGCTCAGGACTATGTGTGTGACTGTTGGGTGTTATTTGTTATTATTTATTTATTATATCTTACTCCAAAACGTGCAACCAAACTTTTTCTGAAAAAAGCCCTTTTCTAAAATATCTCTTCTCTGAAAAAAGAGCGATTTTCTGAAAAGTCTGCTCATTATAACTACAAAATAATAACGTTGACTAATACCAGTTTTGTAACATTCCAAGAGTGAAGGTCGCACGGCATAATGGACAGCCACCTGAGTGACAAAAGTGTTTCCAATTAATGTCCGATTCATATTGCAATGTCATGCTTTTACTTTTTGTAGATGCAATATTTTTTTAACGTTGTCAGTAACTATTGCTTTATTTCAATCTAAATTCATTCAATGAATATTTTTAGAATCATGTGGTAGTATACTTTTCGCCGACTTCCACAAAAGGAGGAGGTCCTCAATTCATCTGTATTTTTTTTATGTATGTTACTCGATATTTCCGCCAAATGTGGACCGATTTTCAAAATTAATTTTGTTTTCGATAGAGCATATTTCAAGGGCGGTCCCATATAACTTGAAATAAGCTCTATCGAACACAAAAATAATCTTTAAAATCAGTCCACATTTGGCGGAGATACCGCGTAATATACATAAAAAAATACATACGAATTGAGGACCTTCTCCTTTTTGGAAGTCGGTCGAAAAGGAAGTAGTCCTAACTTGACTGAGGTGCCCCATTGATGTTGTAGACAAAATTAGCTACAGCGCAGTTGTTCCGCATTAACATTTAATTACAGTTATTTGGAATAAAAAATAGGCATAAGTAGTAGATAAACATAATGTAGAATGAAAGAATAAACCAGATACGTTATAATCAGTTTTATGGCCTTGTAAATTACCATATTATGGTATCTAAAAAATAATGTGGAACTACTTCAACATGCTTTAATGTTATTTTAAACCTATAAGCTGTTTATTTATCTAGAATTTAAAGATTTATTCCGTAGGCTTGGTTCACTAGAACTGGTAAACAACTATTTTAATGAACACAAAAAATGTTAAACAGTGTGATTTTTATTTCACATCGCTTCTGTTTTGTTCAAATTATGCGTTGGAACGCGGAACCAATTTTAGTTCTAATTTAGACCCCGTTAAAGTCTTTTCTATGACAAAAATATGATTTTCCCGTACAAACTTTTTTGCCACCCTTCGGCTTCCGGACGTGTTTGTTTAATAATTATGTTTAATAGGATTAAAAAAATGGGATGGGAAAAGTAGATGTAAAGAGACACGTTGGTAGCAGAAGGAAATCTTGGCTCAAGAATATAAGAGAATGGACAGGAATAACACGAGTAGAAGACAATCTGGCAAGAAATAGAAAGGAATATGCAAAGTTGACAGCCAACATCCAGTAGTGGATAGGCACCAGAGAGAGAGAGAGGATTAAAACTAAGGTTCAAGTAAAGTAAAAGGATTAGGAAAGGAAAGGGAGTAATTGGACCACCAGAAATCTCACTCATCGAACGAAACGCGACAATGAGCTGCCACTTTACGTCGGTTTTCAGTGAGACAGTGGTATCAAACCGGTCGTGCTGTAGAAGTAACTGTCTACAGCGTGGTTCTACCACTCAACCTTCTAAAGTAATTCTAATATTAGAGTTTCGGAATGAACTAGGCTGTACCGTCTACTAATATAAGTTATTATCGTTCTTCTAATCTCTTAATGATACAAAATAAATGCATTAACTTTAACTCCCATTTAAGAACTATTAGTACGAAAAATTAAAGTTGAATAGTAATGAATATAATTAGAATAAAACATTATGTAATTGCGGTTCTGATTACACAAATTATTGAACGAGTTCTAAAAACACGCATACGTATCAACAAGGTAATAACATCAATACACTATTAATTAACATTTGATGAAGGGGTTATTAAAGGACTTACAAAATTAAGCGATTCTCAATTCATATATTGTTTATTATGTTACACGATAGTTTTTCTCGAGAGCAGTGGTTTATAATAATAATATTAGCCCTGTAATATTACTCTCTTCCTGCTGCTGGGCACGGGCCTCCTCTATTAATGAGAGGGGTTACGTCTTAGTCTAAATTATTCATCTTAGTTCAAACCATAAAACAGAATATAAAGGCAGTTTTCAGCTGACGGCAAGTCGATTATAATAATTGATTTTCTAAAATAAAATTAAACCTTTAAACCTCTTGCTCTAATATATCGTTAATAATCCTTCTAATATATTAATACGTGAAGTTATTTAAAAATGATTCTTGTCGCCTTCTTGGTCCAGTGGCAGCATGTATGGGATGTGGACCGGGAGGTCGTGGCTTCAATTCCCAGGTCAGGCAAACGAAATTTTGTAATCTAATTTGACGTCAGAAAGGCAGTCGGTCGTAAAAACTTAGCCAAATAATTTCTGCAACATGCTTGAAAAAGTGTGTTAAGGTGGGATAAGAGCATGTTGAAAGATTTAAAATTGCTTCTAGGTATGTTATTGTATGGAACAGGCTGAAACGGGGCCTTGTTATTCGAGCTGCTATCACTATCCGGTATCTATCATTTAAACTAGTAAATGTATTCTAACGGTACTACTATTTTTAGAATGATCTTATAAGTAGATCAATATAGTCGCGCTGGGTCATAAATAATTCAATATTTTCAAAATTTATTTTTATCTCTAAAAATTATCATAACTAATATCGTCGCCTCTAGTTATCAAACAAGTAAATATCTCTTAAAAGTATTTTGCCTGAATTAACATAACATAAGCTCACGCCTGTATCCCCGAAGGGGTAGGCAGAGGTGCACTAGCGAACTAGGATACCCACATTTCGCCGAGCTTAGTTCCGTCCCAGATGTGATAGGGGGCGAGCCTATCGCCATATCGGGCTTGAATTAATTTTCATATCGCCAGTCAATGTAACCTTTTCACAGTAGATAAGTTGTCTTAAATGTAAATTAACACTCCTTTTTAGTGGATTTACTTTTTGCTTATCCTAGTATTAACATAATTTTGTTGCACTATAGTTGAGATATTTCGTTTTTATATGCAAGATTAGACGCATAATTATTTTTTTTAGAAGTATGATGGATAATATATTATCATCAACTTTTAATCAAGTCGTAAAAACAATGTTATAAAACGAAAATGTTATAACAGGTTGTTTTTTGCTGTCGATATTAGTAATACTTTGGCGGTTTAGAGAAAAAACATACATTGGCGTATTTTCTATTGTGATAAATTCAAAGAAACTAATTTAATACCATAAAAAAAGAGGCAGTGTGATGAAAAAAGTTTATGATGATGTTATTATATTATGAATATTACAAGTATTTGGCCATGTTTATAAAGGGAAGCCGGAAGGAATTGTGTTGTATAGGCCTTCGCCAAATACCATTAGATACTCTATCGTTAGGCTTGATAGTGCGATATTCTATTCAACAATATTTATATTATGCAGATAGGTCCAATCTTTGTTATATAATTTACCGCCAAATGTTCATACACTTAAGGTCGCCTTATGTCGTTTAAAGCCGCCTTATTTGTCAAAATTGTATGGCGAAAATCAATATAAGAAGCCGTTAAAGTTGAGCAGCGTTTGACCATTCGGGCGTTAGACTTTTACCGCCGAATGTTCATACACTTAAGGTGGCGTGTCATATCGTTTAAGACCGCCTTATCTGTCAAAATTGTATAGTGAAAATCAACATAAGAAGCCATTACTGAACCTTAATTGTTTGAGTAGCGTTTGGCTATTCGGGCATTAGAGTGTTGTACTTCTTTATAAAAAGTAGAGTTAGGATTATCTGTGTCGTGAACTCGTGTATGATACAGAGATAAGACAAACAAACATCTCTTTTCTTTACTTAATTTAATATTTAACTGAGCACTGAGATAAAAAAATAAAGCTGTATTTCCATGCTTGCATAAATTATAGGAATTCCGTGACCAATTAATAGAACATAATATTGATTAAAGGATAAAACAATTTAAACATTCGTAGCACCATCTAAGTTGAAAGAAATGATTCCCTCCCTTTCCCAATCCCTTTTCCCTCCCCTTCCATTTCCTCTTTTTAGGTTGGCAACGCACCCATGATTCTTATTGTGTCCTGGGTGTCTATGGGCGGTGGAGATCACTTACCACTAGGTGACCCATCTGTTCGTTTGCCAGTCTCTGCTATAAAAAAACAATAAAAAAATAATGAATGATTTCAAAAGCTTTGTAATCTGGATAAAGTGTTTTAAAATGATTCGTTGTTTGGAAATTCAGATCTTTTTCTAAATGATTTGTACGTTTATTAAAATGTTATGTTGATTAGAATAGTAGTGTCGGTAATTAGATTTTGACAGCCTCCGTGGCGCAGTGGGCGAGTAGCCGGCTGTGAAGCGAGAAGCCGCGGGTTCGATTCCCGCACCGAGACAAATGTTTGTATGGCTTACAGATATTTATTTCGGATCTGGGTGTTGTGAGACCGAAATTCTCTCGTAGTTCCTGATACACGACACGACACATACTCGATATAAGACTCGATCTTAGGGGTCTATGGGGTCAGGACTATGTATGTGACCGTTGGGTGTTATTTATTTATTTATTTAATTAGGTCTAATGAAAACAGCCTATCAAGTTCACGGTTAATTTATTACTGACTCACAAACGCTGACTGATCAATGACTGCCTCGGTGGCCTAGTTGCTTTTCGGTACGATTACCGCCCTGAGGTCTCTGATTCGATCCCCCCGGATCGGGCGAATAATATTGGATTTTTTTCAATTCATTATTTGTCCAGAGTCTGGAATTTATGCCCGATGTGACTGTCGGTTTGCCCCTTATCACACCTTGGATTAAACTAAGCTCGAGCTCGGCGAAATGTCGGTGTAGTTCGCTTGTACAGGCGTGAGCTTATGCTATGACTCACGATCGGTTTACAATCCCGTATCAGCCCGTATGCACACGCGGGGTCTGCGGGGCTTAATACATACTTATGCGTACGTGCCTAGAGGTATATCTGTATAGTATACACATCACTATTAGACTATTTAGAGGAGTCTAAA
Source organism: Clanis bilineata (assembly GCA_036417725.1). NCBI lineage: Eukaryota > Metazoa > Arthropoda > Insecta > Lepidoptera > Sphingidae > Clanis > Clanis bilineata. The sequence continues at coordinate 589,420 of CM071141.1, forward strand.
CGAGGTCTAACTGTATCATAGACTAATCCGCCAGCCTACGTTACCATATACCGCGACATTCCTCGGTAGTCCATAGCGGATGGTCGGAGGTCGCCCATGATGCGTGGCGGTAACCCAACACTGGTTGTCTTACCGCAGCTCTCGCCGCACCACGCCGCTCCACGCCGCGCCGCGTTGTGCAACCCAAGTTTCAATAACAGTTCACTGTTAACACACCCTTAGTATGTGCTTGTGAGAATGTATAGAAATGATTCCGAGGTGAGCTTTATAATAGCTGATTTTTTAAATAAATGTAGCATTATGAATCAGCTAATAATATTATTAATAAAAACTGTGATAGGTATTATGAGACAGTGTAAAAGTAAAACAATATTTCTATTATTATACATGTTAAGTAAGTTAAAATGATTATAATTTTTGTGCGTTTTTCATAAAAAACAACAATTTAGTAATTACCTATTGTATAGGAAATTCAATAATTCTCATAATCTATTACGCAACTCTTCAATATTTTTTTGTATAATATACTATAATATTTCGTATAACATATTATGTTTTCAAATTTTATTAATTTATTCGACATCTTTAGCTGACACGTACACACGTAATTGTTCTAAAAACCTATTCGTGGAACATCGTAAATATTCTTTAAGCCGTTTACGAAAAAAAACAAACAAATAAATAAACGTTCTAAATTAGTATTTTTATTAGCATAATAAGAGTAAATAATGACGTGGAATATAATGACTCTTTTTTAAATAAACAATTTTCTAAATATGTAGATTTATAGTAAAGAAATTTTAGACAACAACGTTAATTTTAAATAAAGAAAACTTTGTGTCATTTGCGAATTATTTTCAATACAATTTGTTTCAATACAATTTGTATTTAAATTACTTCTTGAAAATAGATAATTATGTTCATTACCAATCTTTTATGACATGAATCAGATACGACCCTACTTAAATTACGTTAGTTTGCAATAAGAATTTTCTTAATTTTGACGTGTAAGTGGTATTATTAGGTGTCTTGATTTCTTCTAATAACATCCGAAAAGGTCACGGGAGTTTTACGGAAATATTATAAAAACTAGTATCCAAGCATTATCGACACAAACATTGAATCGTTCGCGCAAGGAGTGCAAATGACAAATACTCGTCCGTTATCAGTGGCCGATAACAGCGTTGCTCCACTCCAACTGACTTCATAAATAAGCCGGTCATCGGACCTGAGCGATAGTCCGATCTCGTAAGCTGTACACACTGTACAGATTGCTTCCTTAGTTTCGAATATTTAAAAAAGTTCCGCCTCGACCGATCATTAAAATTCCGTATAGATAATCTTGTGATTACAAACCCGTTACATTTCCAGTGACTCGGTTCGCTCGAGCGGAAAATGATCGCGTATCCTTGAAACTACAGTGCGATGTGGTTGAATAAAATCGAGAAAATTCTACATTGTTCTCGCAGGTTACCATATTGGACTTACTTTTGTGTTTCTTGACAACCGTAGTGTGTCGTGACTCGTGAACAGTGAAGATGTCACCTAAACAAAAGGCGAGCACTAGTAGTGTAAGTTTTTTTTAAACATTCAGGGCCTTACTTACTAAAACAGTTTAGCTGAGCAAATGGCTAAGAATAGCCTGTCACTTTTTTTCCTTATGTTACATTGTTTGAAAGTAAAAGGGACAAGCTATTCTTTACCATTTGCTCAGTTTAACTGTTTTTATAAGGCCATCAATCTTAGAAAACCTTCAGTAATATAGTTTCTCTTAAATATCTTTATTTTTAATCGAATTATATTTCCCATAATATACAGGTTAACGAATGTAATAAATTTAGCATACAGCAATGTAGATGAAATATTCATAATATAAAATTTCCATTAGTTATCTTTGCTAGGCAAAAATGATATTTATTTTTAAACGCGTTTATTAATGTGGTTATTTTTTTATTCCGGATACATCATATTCGACCGAATGTGTAACGTATAGCAATACGTGCAATGTGCATGTATGCATGATTTAATATAGAAACTGATATATCTGTAGGTACAAATAGGGGTGTAGACTCAATACTGTAATCAATATAATTGAAGTGTATTGACATTGATAATATCCATGATTCATCAGCACACATAACTTTAATTTTTGTTTCGTCATTTGTTATTGTTGAATAAGTTTTTAATAAATGTTATAAATCAAATTATTTTTACATTGAATAGTTTTATTTTTTATTACATTAATTAACTTATTTTGTTTTTATCAATAACATTGTAGTTTTCTTATATAGTAGAATCAATTTCTCTAAAGTGAACAGTAACAAGCAAACGGTTTAATTGATATTGATTACCGTTGATAGTACTGATCAATAACCAGTCGATGTAATGTATCTACTAGTCATATCTTCTAACGCAACCCAATCCCACTAGATACCGAGCAGTCGTGTTTATTCTAACCGCTATTACACGGTTAAAATGTACACTTCCTTGTTTGTTTAACTGACTACAAAAGGAAGATATTCTTAATTCGTCTGTGTACCTCTATATATTTTTATGTGTGTTCCCACATATGACATATTTAGTCCGATTTGATAGTTTTTTTTGTCTGAAGGAGTATTGTTCCGAGATAGTCCCATTTAAAAGATCATCAGGTCTGTTGGATCCATCTGATGAAGGAAACAACAGATGTCTTAAATGGATCATTACAGACTATCTATACACGTGTCTATGGAATATATTCGCCCTTACCAGCCACCAAATCATGTTGCAAGATTTTCGGAAGAACTGGATATACACTAGCTGATTGTGGAACGTGATCCACACAAGAGTGTCTTTCGTTTTAAGTTTAACGCCATGTGCCATGTTGATGAACATGAATTAATAATATGCCTCACCAGTTTTAAATAGACACGCCCCCTATCACATCTGGGACTTTACAAAGCTCGGCGCAATGTAGGTGTTCTAGTCCACTATTGCGCCTTTGCTTACCCCTTCGTGGATTCAGGCGTGAGCTTGTTATGTTAATAATTTTAAATCAAATTATATAAATATCAATGTTATTGAACACACATTTTGAATGTGGCCTAAAATCTTTGGGAATTTAAAATGGTGTTAATATACTGTGAACTAGTGTTAGTGTATTGAGTTTTGATTTAGTATGTTGCCAATGCCAATGCCATGTTCCTATCGGGGTGCATCTGAATATTCTACTAGCAACTATGTTTCTTATATGAACATGTTTGCTAGTTGCCGAGATCTTGTTCAATTCCATATATTTGATACAACGCAACTATTACGAAAGTGTTTGAGTTACATTATAAGATGGTTTTGTAATTAAGTAATAAAAACTGACCTTACTGAATATATTTTCTATTACCTAGTTATTTTGGCGGTCGTGTAAAAGTCCTTGTTTGGTTCTGATTATCATAAGCTTAGGTAATCTTTGAATTAATGCCAGCATTTTGTGTCTTGTAACACATTCTAGGTTAGGCAACAATATATTTTTTTGAATATATTAATGTTTAAAATGTTGTGTGAGGTCGTGAGTGTTATAAACTACGAAAATTCTAATATAATCATGGATATTGACTCGGTGGCGTAGTGGGATTTCATGCGCGGTATGACTATCGTCCTGAGGTCTCGGGTTCGATAGGGCAAAGTGATATTGATTTTTTCAGTATCAAGTCTGGAATTTGTTTCCGATATCATATCTGGTACGGAACTAATCTCGGTGGAATGTGGGTGTTCTAGTTCGCTAGTGCGCCTCTACCTACCCCCTCGGGCTTACATGCGTAACCTTATGTATCAAATATTAATAATATTTGCGACTTTCCTCTTGCTTAATGAACATAAGTCTAAGATGAGTTTGTCATGTTCCAGTCTCACGCCTCACCCAGCACGGAGCGGAGGGAGCACCTCTACAAGATCCTGGTGATCGGCGAGCTCGGCACCGGCAAGACCTCGATCATCAAGCGCTATGTCCACCAGTTCTTCAGCCAGCACTACAGGGCCACGATAGGCGTGGACTTCGCACTCAAAGTACTCAACTGGGACGCTAACACGATAATACGCTTGCAGTTATGGGATATAGCAGGTAAGACGTAGATTATGAATCGAATTTTAAAAACGAGATTCCAACTATTATTTTTATACCTTCGTCGAATGTTGATCGACTGGGTATTTTATGGATAGTCCGATGGACAATTGGTTAAGATCTCCAATTACTATGGATTTGTCATTGAAGAACTCATAGTTTATTACGACAAACTCAAATGGTGTCTGAAATCAGTCGGTGTAATAACATTTGCTCTTATTTCCGTTTCCAACAATTATGGTCCATGTGCATGAATATGTCGGCATTGTTATATTATAACAGTGTTAAACAGAATTGATATTTATTTCGTACTTATTTCAGGATTGGTTTACTTATTTATTTTTAAAATCATAAATTGACATTTGACGTACCTATTTAGTGTCATTATATTTCTTATCGTTTAAAGCCAGAATACGTTACTAAAAATAATAAAACACTCCAAATACTGCGAATAATAATAATAATATAATAATAATGGATGACTTATCCCTGAACTTCTCAACAATATTTTTAATTCTTATTTTGGTTTATTGTTGTCTATTTTTGTTAGTGCCTATTATGGTGCCTCAGTAACTGTTTTATTTATAAGGTGAGTTAATAAATAATTAATATTATATTCGTTTATTGTCCATAAGATCATAGATTCTAGAGTTAGGGTTTTAATATGAAACGTTACACATATATGAGGTGGCAAAGTGAGTGATGGTATCTATTTGCTAATGATAGGATCAGATAGGATATTGATTTCTGTCCGGATAGTAATCACCGTACACAATACACAGCTGGCCTTACTTTTATAAACAGTTTAACTGAGCAAAGAGTAAAGATCCCTTTTATTTTCAAACAATGTGACATAAGGAAAAATGTGACAGACTAATCTTAGCCATTTGCTCAGCTAAACCGTTTTTATAAGTAAGTTTTTTGTTAAAACCTGCTATAGTGACCCTCTTTGTGTGAACTTCATTCCAATATCAGCCACTGTATACCTCTATACAGTTCTGCTGGCGGACTTGACATGACTTGATGATTGGTTGGGGTGGGTATAGGAATAAATCCTTATGTCAGTGCTTCCATCGGTGATCCTCAAGTTTTATGACAGTTTGATTTGCTTCATTTGTTTTCGGAGTATGAAGAAGCATGGCATGATTCTGGTGACCACTAATAAACTCATTGTCTAACGATGGTTGCGACTTTTATGGACTGCAGTGATGTACTGTAGTCACTTTGCCGTGGTGGGGATGAGAACAAAGTGGGTTTGTCGTCAGGTCAAGAGCGTTTCGGCAACATGACGCGCGTGTATTACAAGGAGGCGGTGGGCGCGTTCATAGTGTTCGACGTGGCGCGCGTCGCCACCTTCGACGCGGTCGGCAAGTGGAAGAACGACCTCGACACCAAGGTGCAGCTGCCCGACGGCTCGCCCATACCGTGCATACTGCTGGCTAACAAGGTACGTGTACATTGTTGCGGGATTTGTATTTTTTGCAGAGACTGGAAAACGAGCAGATATGTATGTCACCTATTGGTATGTGAACGCCAATATACACACAAGACACAAAAATAAATATTAATGCGTTGCCAACCTAAAACGAATAGGGATTGGGAAACAGAAGTGGGATTGAACTACTGGAAATTTCACCCACTGAACTAAACGCAACAGCTAACTGCCACTTTATACCGGTTTTCTGTGGGATTGCGTCAGAACTACTGTTATAATGTAAATTAGGTATAAGGTATCACTGGATGCAGGCTGCTTCCAACACGTCGGTCTGGAGATAAGGATTATGGTTAGATGATGATAAGGTGTCAGTGTGGCAGACAAGTTAGAGTAGAGTGGAGATCGCGCGAGACAGAAGTAGTGTGAGACGTTCTGATGTACAGTTTAAAGAATGTTCAACGACCGGAATGGTTGCACTCACTTGCGGCAGAGTTCCTGGCGACCAAAACTATCTACTGTGTGTACATGATATAATCAATATCACTTAACAAACCGTAACGTTTGTCAAATCACTGGATGTCAATTTAGTTGCTAGTGCACCAAAAATAGTTTAAATATTTACTAAACCCCCATCACAATTTATATTTTGTTTAGAAATTTGGAAAATATAAATAAAGCAGGGATAGTTCGGTTAGGAGAGGTACGGATTGCTGAGACGAGTGTCGGAGGTTCGAGACCAACCCCAACAAAGAGCATACACCTCTGACTTTTCTGTTACGTGTATTTTCATTATGAATTATCGCTTGCTGTAACGGTGAAGGAAAACATCGTGAGGAAACCTGCATACCCGAGAATTTCTCTACAAGAATTTCAAATGTATGTGAATTCTACCAATTAGGCCAGCATGCTAGACTAAAGCCTAACCCCTCTTCCATCCCTCATGCCCATCAGAGGAACAGTAATATTACAAGGCTGATATTATTAGAATATAGATCATATAGAATTAGATTGCATTTACCGTGTACTTTTTTAAGTGGTAGAGCCACGCTGTAGACAGTAACGTCTACAACACAAATGGGCCGGCTCAATTGGTTTGATACCACTGTCGGTGGCCCATTACCTCTCTTCTTTTCCCAATACCTTTTACCCTCCCTTTCCAGTTCTTCCTTCTAGGTTGGCAACGCATATATGATCCTTGTTGTGTGTTGGGTGTCTATGGGCGGTGGAGATCACTTACCATCAGGTGAGCCATCTGCTCGTTTGCCAGTCTCTGCTATAAAAAAACTAAAGTACACAATTACCATTCATCGTCAACATTTTTCAATTTGCTTAGTATATTGACATGTATAATATTTGTGCCGGATATGGCGATAGGCTCGCCCCCTATCACATCTGAGACGGAACTAAGCTCGGCGAAACATGGGTGTTCATATTCGCTAGGGCGCCTCTGCCTACCCCTTTGGGGCTATAGACGTGAGCTTATGTTTATATAATATTTGTTGGTGCAGTGCGATCAACAAAAGGAGGGAATAGTGAACTCCCCCGCCAAGATGGAGGAGTACTGTCGAGAGAAAGGTTTCGCCGGATGGTTCGAGACCTCTGCCAAGGAGAACATCAACATTGAGGAAGCGGCGCGTTCACTAGTTAATAAGGTAAGCTTAGTTTATAACGTGTGAAATTATAATTTGATCAACTGGCTTCAAAAGGAGATTCACTATTATCGACCGATTTCTAAAAAGGAGAAGGTCCTCAATTCGTCTGTATTTTTTTTATGTAACGCGATATCCCTGCCAAATGTGGACCGATTTCCAAAATTTCTTTTGTATTCGATAGAGCTTATTTCAACGGTGATCTCATACAAATTTGGTCACGATCGGATGAGTTTTGAAGTCGGTCCGTTAAGTTTTTAAACTTGTGATTATTTTGTTATTGTGTCTGGCAAATGTGGATCGATTTTCAATACTTCTCTAGTGGTTGCTGAAGCTTATATGACAAGTATGGTTCCATATTTTAGTTATATTTTGAAAGATTAAGTTTTTTAAATTCAAAATTACATTCATTCGATACGACTACTGTCCTGTCCGTCCGTGCTCGATATGGCCATGGGCTCGCCCCCTATCACATCTGGGGAATAAGCTCGGCGAAATGTGGATGCTCTAGTTCGCTAGTGTGCCTTTGCCTACCCCTTCGGGGATACAGGCATGAGCTTATGTATGTATTATTAAGCCCTGGTGTTGTGCTTCAAATTCAAATTTACCTAAGTTGGTGGCATCGCATCTACGATTTCTTGTACTCTAATTTTGACATTCGACCATACGTTAATATTTCAAACGTGTCAGTTTTGTCAGTGAGTTATGATAGTTTTGTTTTATCGGCACCGGCATCGGCATCGGCACCGGCATACGGTGTCATCAAATCAAAAGCCTTGAGATTATTATCGGCGTCGCTCAGTCGATGTGTAGACAGCATTATCATTATCGTTTCTATCAATATAAAAACTCTCATGCAACCAATAATATGTTATTATAAGATCCGGTCTATCTGTTATGAACCGTCCGGCTAATCTCTACCAAGTTTTCAAGTCTATTTGTTGTGTAGTTTAACTGGTGAGAAACGCAAATGATGTTTTCATTATGATATTATAAAAAGTGATCAAAGTGTTTGAGGTAGGCCATTGTTCGCTATTCCTCTACTAACTATGCAAATGCTTAAAAAATGTCTTCGTTTATAATATAGTTATGCAGCCCAAAAGAGATTTCAAAGCTTTTTTAGGCAATTAGTTAACAAAGGCATATTACTATAGGGAACTCCATATCAAATTACAAATGACATATGTATCTACATAGCCCCCCCCCCATACTCCGTAGGGGTAAGCAGAGGGGAACTAGCACACATTTCCCACATTAACACATTTCGCTGAGTTCATTTCCGTCCCAGATGTTATAGGAGGCGAGCCAATCGCCATATCCAGCACAAATTCCAAACTTCGGGTTGGTACCGAGTAGAAAACCCAATATCACTTTGCCTGACTCGGGAATCGTACCCACGCAGTACCACGTCACCGAGGTAGCCTATACCGGATGTTTCATAAAGTTGGTACCAATAAATCCACACACAGGGAGAACAATTTAAAGCGCAATGGTAAAGTTAAAAAATAAAAATTGATCTAGTTTATTTAATCAATTATTAAGCATAGGAATTTCAAAAGCGGAATGCGACCTGTAATCGTCGCAAATAGCATAGGAATGGCTTGGTGAATGCTTAAAATAATTCATTACACCGAAGATAGTTTGCAAATGTACTGCAGCTGACTCAATGAGCCCGAAAATAATTATTCGTCACAAATTCAAGTTTCAAGTTTACACTTTACCGCTAGTTTGCTAGCCGCTCCCTCTTTAAGGTGGGCCTATGTCGTTTAAGGCCGGCTTATCTGTCAAAATTGTATGGTAAAAATTCATTTAAGAAGCTGTTAAAGTTGAGTAGCGTTTGACTATTTAGGCGTAAGTGTATTTATTTTTGGCAGCCTCCGTGGCGCAGTGCGCGAGTAGCCGGCTGTAAAGCGAGAGGCCGCGGGTTCGATTCCCGCATTGAGACAAATGTTTGTGTGGTCCACAGATATTTGTTTCAAGTGTTGTGAGACCGAAAGTCTCTCATAGTCTCTGACACCCACGATACAGGTTATACCGAGTGTGGGGTCAGGACTAGGTGTGTGACTAGCGGGTGTATTTATTTATTATTTTATTTATTGATACTAACTTTATGTCACACCCAGTATATCACCGAGGCAGATTATAAATGAAAGACAAGACTATTCAAAATAGTAACAGCAATCTACCATATTGTCACTATTAATATATTTTTTGTTTTATTCATATAAAATTTGTCCAAAAATATCACTGTCCATTTCAACAAGGATGTTTTTGCATAACCTTATATGTATTTATTCGTCCACACCACTTATACGTAATAACCATAACCTGCTATAAATGACAGTTAAGATAACATGGAAGGCATTTTAAGATATTTTCATCAGATATCTAAATCTGTGTTTAAATTAGTTCAGTTTTTATAAACGATTGAGCGATCTGTAAATGTCAACGGCGTGATTTGCAAAATATTATGATAGCGAGCGGTCCAAATATCATATCAAAAGTGTCGTTGAATGTCTGCCTCGGTGGCGTAGTTGTATTTCGGTATCACTACCGTCCTGAGTTCTCGGGTTCGATCCCCGGATCGGGCAAAGTGATATTGGATTTTTCCATATCAGCCCGGTGTCTGGAATTTGTGCCCGATATGGCGATAGGCTCGCCCCCTATCACATCTGGGACGGAACTAAGCTTGGCAAATGTGGGTGTTCTAGTGCGCTAGTGCACCTCTGCCTACCCCTTCGGGGATACAGGCGTGAGCTTATGTTATGTAATATGTCGTTGAATGTCATGTATTTGAGTTGAGCCTGAAGTATAACGTTAAGCTTAGGTCCCGAGAAACCATCTGTAAAACTAGAGACCGTAGATTCGATTCTCGCACCGTACACTGGAAGTACTCCGAAGTTCCTGATATCTACGATACATTTAACCTAGTACATGCGTACTACAACGCTCCCTTCTCCTCCTCCGTATTGGGAGGGCAACTTAGAAGGTTATGTGGGCATTATAAATAAATAAATACACCCAACAGTCACATACATACTCCTGACCCCACACTAGGTGTAACCTGTATCGTGGGTATCAGAAACTACGAGAGACTTTCGGTCTCACAACACCCAGACCCGAAACAAATATCTATGGGCCACACAAACAGTTGTCTCGGTGCGGGAATCGAACCCGCGATCTCATGTTTCACAGCCGGCTACTCGCCCGCTGCGCCACGGAGGCTCTCATTAGTGTGGTGAGCTATGGTTTTATGAGTTAACGTTTAGCCGTCCAAAGATAGTTTTGGATTTGTTAAGCAACTGTTGAGTACACTTAATTATAGTCGTGAAAGCATAATATAGTCTAATATTTTTCCACTTGCCGTTATTTTACTTTAATTTGGAATAGGCGCAGTACATTTACATTACATTTCTAGCGTGTTTTTTATAGTAGAGACTGGCAAACGAGCTAGTGGGTCACCTGATAATAAGTGATCTCCACCACCCATAGACACCGAAGACACAAAAAGAGTCAAGGGTGCGTTGCCAACCTAAAATGAGGTGAATAGGGATTAGGAAAGGGAGGGGTGAATTGGGCCACCGGAAATCACACTCACCGAACGAAACGCGCGAAAACGAGCTGCCTGCCACATTACGTCGGTTTTCTGTGAGACAATGGTACCAAATCGGTCGAGCCGGCCCATTCGTGCTAGACTTATATAACTGTTTACAACGTGACTCTACCACTAAAAAATGTTGCGGGCATACGACTTTATTTTTTACGATAATATATTTTACAGTCACATACGCGACCGATTTTTTTTCACAACACATAACATAAGCTCACGCTTGTATCCCCGAAGGGGTAGGCAGAGGCACACTAGCTAACTAGAACACCCACATTACGCCGAGTTTAGTTCAGTCCCCGATGTGACAGGGGATGAGCCTATCGCCATATCGGACACAAATTCCAGACTCCCGGCGGCTTTGGAAAAATCCAATATCACTTGGCCGACCCGGGGATGGAACCCGAGACCTCAGAACGGTAGTCGTACCGAAATACAACCACGCCACCGCGGCAGTCGCAACTCACAACACAAATATTGCTATATGCGGCGATAATAATCTAACATTGGCTAACTGACTAGTTAGTTTACTTAGGTAATTAGAAGGTTTGGTAAAAATACTGACTAATGACTGCCTCGGTGGCGTGGTGGTATTTCGGTACGACTACGGTCTCAGGTCTCGGGTTTGATTCCCGGGTCGGGCGTAGTGATATTGGATTTTTCCATATCAGCCCGGAGTCTGGAATTTGTGCCCGATATGGCGATAGGCTCGCCTCCTATCACATCTGGGACGGAACTAAGCTCGGCGAAATGTGGGTGTTCTAGTACGCTAGTGCGCCTCTGCCTACCCCTTCGGGGATACAGGCGTGAGCTTACGTTAAAAATATGCCCAACATGCGACAGGTCTCATATGAATTTTGTACTGAATACTTTCTTACTCTTGATTTTTTAGTGACCTTTTTGTAGATGCACGCGGTATAGACTAGTTAATAGCATGACAAGAGTTATTTTAAATTAACGAATAATAAAAAGTATAACACTAATTATTATTCGTTAATAATACAACAAACAAATATATTGTTATTAGTTGTCAATATGGAGTATTGTTACCGGTTAGACGTGCATACAATTTTACTACTGTTATCAATACGAATGTTGTTGAGATGTTTGTTACTCCATCATGTCAGAATGGCTGAAAGGATCTAGATTACAATATGCTCTGTGGCGCAGCCGGCTGTGAAGCAAGAGGGCGCGCGTTTGATTCCCGCATCGAAACAAATGTTTGTGTGACCCCCATGTATTTGTTTCGGGTCTGGGTGTTGTGACTCACTTGTGAGACGGAAAGTCTCCTTAGTTTCCGACACCCATTATAGTTACAACTAGTGTGGGATGTGGGATCAGGATTGTGTGACTTGGGTGTGTTTATTATTCATTGATTTGGCACAGAGTTAGATTTTAATCTGGATTAGCACGTAGACTAATTTTCATGGAAAACTGCACGGATCCTGTGATAAGCTCACGCCTGTATCCCTGAAGGGGTAGGCAGAGGCGCGCTAGAGAACTAGAACACTCACATTCCTCCGAGCTTTGTTCCGTCCCAGATGTGATAGGGGGCGAGCCTATCGCCATATCGGGAACAAATTCCGGACTCCGGGCTGATATGGAAAAATCCAATATCACTTTATTTGACCTGGGGATCGAACTCGAGATCTCAGGACGGTAGTCGTACCGAAATATAACCTCGTCCCCGAGGCAGTCACGGATCCTGTGATGTTTGTTAATAAATGTCCACGTGAACGAAGTCGCGTGTAATGCTAGTTTTATAATATATTTATATGGCTTCATTAGACAAATATAATAACAATGTTTTGTGAAGTTAAAGGTTAAACAACAAACCTGATTTCCCGTAATTAGTATTAGTAAGGATGTGTTTAAATTGATACACGTGCCGGCCATAAACAATGTTTCAAATCATTAAATTATACCAAATACAAACAATATTATTATATTGGGTAAACTAGTGGTCACATACGTGTCGGATAAAATGCAAGAACGTCGCTTGCGATGGTATGGTTTTGAGAAAATTACAGGGGTAAGTCGCGTCGGTCGCATGTGTGATCGTACCAGGGGTGCGTCCCCGTGGACGGCCCAAAAAGCGCTGGCTGGACGTTTTGGAGGATGATATGAGAGCCAATGCTCTTACTGTGGAGGATGCTTAAGACCTGGTGACGTGGAAGCATTTGAGTAGGAAGGCGGACCCTGGCCGGGATAACTCTAGGCAGTAAGAAAGTCGTCACATACACATAGCCTCACGCCTGTATCCCCGAAGTGGAAGATAGAGCTAAACTAGCGAATTAGGTGACCACACATATCATTGAGCACATTTCCGTCGCAGACGTCAAAGAACGCAAGCCTATCGCCATATCATAGTACACTTTCTATACTCTGGGCTGCACGTTTTGTAATAATACCAAATATGCATGCAATTGAACTATTACAGAATTAAGAATATAGTTCACAGACATTCATTATAATAATTATGAATAATTCACGCTTGTGATATGAATTGGGTGTGATTCCATAACCGACACGGGATCTGCTTGGATGCGAAAAATGGCTTTATGTAAAATAAATAAAAGCATAATTAAAATATATTATTATTATGTGTTAATTATAATTAATTAAGTGATGAGATATTATAGAATATTTTCACATTCCCTAATTCTGTAGTAAAATATTTCAACAATATTTTGGTTGTTGCATCAATTGTTATTTTTGTTATGCAATAGTTGTATCACCACGAGCGGACCGTTTGAACGTGGGCTACCTATTAATATTCATAACCGCCCAAAATGATCATAGAAGTCATTGGTTTAAACCAGCTCTCGACCATGGTGAAGTCTCGCCACAGTATGCAAATCACACAGCTATGAAGGCCTCTAGACTCTAAACTGGGTACTTAATTGTGTTGGGTAAACTTTCCAGGCAAAAGACACATACGTGCTTCCTCAAATTACATATTTTATTATTATTACCAAATTGTACGAATGAGTTTCAATTGCTTAAATAAATAGCGTCTTACATATAAAATTAATTTAATTTTATTCACTTTCTTTTAACGTTGTTAAGTTAGTGTTTTTTGTCTTCCACTTTCAAATTGAAGATTGATGTAAGGAAGAAACGGATAAAATAGTTTTAAAATAAGTTCTCAAGGATTGATTCTGAAAAATATAGTTAAGTACATTGTGACGATTTTCTAATCAACATCAAACTTAATTGATGCATATGCCGTATGCGTTTCTATGTTTTATAAAGTTGGTATCAATAATAAAGGGAATAATACTTAAAAAAGGGGGATGGTTAGCAATTTAGCGGTAAAGTTTAAACTTTCGTAAGGCTTATAGTTTTGGAATAATGAAAACTTGAATTTGTGACGAAGATATTTTCTGCTTATAGCGCCAGGTGTTGCAGTATATATGCAAACCACTTATAGAGTAACTAATTATTTTTAGCTTACACGAACCAATTTCTGTGTTAGCTGCGACGATTTACAGGTCGCATTCTGATTTTCATATCTCCGTATTTAATAAATTGATTAAAATCAATCAATATTTATTTTTTAACTTTACCATTGCGCTTTAAATCATTTTCCTTGTATGTAGAATTGTTATTGGTACCAACTTTATGAAACACCCGGTTTAATTTCGAATTGCCTATGATGCGTGCCGTATAGAATCATCATAATCCTAATAATAATCGTTTGAAACATACTTTATTTCATTCAGTATATTGTGTCCTCATCAGGGCCCATATCACAGAGGATGCGCGCACAGTAAGAACATAATATTAACAGACTGCATATATTTTATACTATTGTTTGAATGTGTATAGTTTACATTAATTTATGTGCAAGACCGTGACCGCGTCGGAAACTTTACATCCACAAATATTTGGAACTGTTAGTTTATAAACTCGTTCTAATACCGCTTTGGATTGCGACGAGCGAACAATCTGATAATGATTGATTTCTTACAAACTCATTTACATTTTTAAGTCATTTGTCGGGTGTCTCAATCGGATTATACATTGCTTTATTATATTATTATAGAGAATGCATGGTCTAGTCTCACATTATTTTGGAAAATTTGTTGAGCACCGAATCATTTCCTTCGTAGTCCTTATTGTATTCATCATCATCATCATCAGCCATAGGACGTCCACTGCTGAACATAGGCCTCCCCCAAAGATTTCCAGACCAACCTGTTGGAAGTTTGTTGTTGTTGATTGTATTCAGATTTAATTATTTTGGTATTGTGGGTGTTTATAGGCGGTAAACTGACTGACCCATGAGTTTGTTTCGGCATTTCTTCTCAGGGATAGCCACGAAATGCCGACGCCATTATTACGAGTATTTTTTCGATATACACTCGTATTTGACATGTAAAAGTGATATAAAATATCCTATTTGTAGAATAAATTATTTGAATTTGAATTAAGAGCAACTTGCAGCGCTATTACTAATGAAGAGTTAAATCTAAACTCGATTTATCCTACATTTACTCCTATTTTTAAATCAAGATTTGGGATAAATAAAGATTTATTGTGGAGCTGCAAGTGACCCTACATAATCTAATTACTGTATATGCGAATTTACCAGTCTTTTAAAAACAAATCGCGATACATACAAAAATAGGATCAGATTTAAAATAAATAAATAATAATAATATAATATAATAATATAAGCCCTGTAATATTACTGTCCCACTGCTGGGCACGGTCCTCCTCTGCTAATGAGACGGGTTAGGCCTTAGTCTACCACGCTGGCCTAATGCGGCTTGGTAGACTTCACATACCTTCGAAATTCCTGTGAAGAAATTCTCGGGTATGCAGGTTTCCTCACCTCAAATAAATAATAACCCAAAAAACACGAATTGAGAACATTCTTTGGAGGTTTAAAAGGCCTCTTGTGACCACTATCTTAACGATTTCCGACCACAATATATAGTAATATATTGAACCAACGTTGTGCAATCCATCGGAATGTTGCAACTAGGCAGTACAACCTACTGTCTCGTTATTAATGTTATTCATTAATTTATGACGATTACCAACCGGTATGGAATATGAATATTTTAACTGTTGTGGTTTTTTTTGAAGAGTTATTCTAATTGATTATGATTTAGGGTTTCTCTTCTACGCAGCAATTTTAATATGTAGACAGAAAAATTATTGCATAATAAGTTTTATTTTTAATAAGTATTAGGACTTCAGCTGTATTTATGCATTAACTAGACGTTGCCAGCGGCACCGTTCGCGTGGAAATTTATTTTCCAAAATAAAAAGTAGCCTAAGTGTTGATTCAGGGTGTTAGCTAATTCCATACCAAATTTCATCAAAATTTTGAGTATGATTGTGATGTTTACATGCAAGAATGGCCTCATGTAAAATGTCTTTATTCATAAAATGTGCTGAATCATTGTAGAACCATATAATTACCTATAGAGGTATATTTTGATACAGAGTCTTGGATTCAGTTTTATTTTTTTTGGCGTTACTTTAATTTTATAGTAACTAATTATATTTTTAACAGCATAAGCTGCATACATAAGTATTCCATAATTTTGTACATAACATTTATAGGACATTTTTATATACTCTATCTAAAAATAGTAATGGTTGCCTGGAAGAGATTGCTTTTAGCAATAAGGCCGCCACTTGTGACACATTTTTTTTGCGGTTGTTTAATGTTACCTGTTTTCTGTGTGTGTGACAATAATGAGTTACTATCTATCTATAGTGCAGAAATAATTTCTAAGCTAGTGCAATATGATGTGTGTGCTTAATTTATATTTTATCTTGTTCTAGATCCTTCTAAACGACAAATTACTTCAAAGCAGCGATAATCGAGACGGTGAGAAATTCGCGCTAGATCACAAAATAGCCAACGGCCAGAATAGCAGGAACGGCAGTAACAAAAGTTGCTCGTGCTGACCAATCACGGCGAGCCATTAACACATGGCCAATCAGAACGCGTCAATTAACATACAAAGAAACGGCGGACCAATCACCTTGCATTCGATATTTGAAAATGTATACTTGTATACAAAAATTAAGTTCTGTGAGTTAAACGTTAATTCTACTTAAGTATAGCGTCGTTGAGAATTATTTAAATATTCCAGAATATGTTTTAGTTATTGTTTTACTCTGATGTAATTGTTAAGACACTTTGAGAAAATAAGGTATATCCGTAAGTAGGAGTAATATATTATGACATTCAAGTGCCTGTATTTTGCATCGAATTTATGTATAATTATAGTTTTGGATGGATAGAGCGGTATTTATCGATATTTTCAGAAGAAATCTTGGTTTATATTATCATCAGCCACAGGATATTCACTGCTTGCACATAGGCCTGCCTAAAAGATATAACTACCTACCTACCTCTGCCTACCCCGTCGGATACAGGCGTGAGCTTGTGTTATATAATAAGAGATTTATATAATTAAACTAATATACAAAAATTGTGTATAATACAAATATATTTTTTCAGTAGGGAGGTAGTAATTATTGCAGGGCTAGTTTAATAAATACTGATTATAATTTACGAGGTTTTAATAGGATAATAATTATTTTTAAGAATACACGAATTTCAATTTATTTTGCATAATAATATGACACAGTGTTTATAATAATGGCGATGACTAAATTAGCACTTAAAGGTGCTCCCACACAAATAAATAACGTTATAACATAACAGTTACAACTTTTCGCATCATTTATTTACATTTTGTTGCAATTTATTATTCTGCAGATATTTTAGTGACAAAATGTTATTCGGAGCAGCTTGACTTAATTTTTTCTTATGGATAGATCTGCTACCTTTTGAAATAAATTATAAATATAGCATGTCTATAAAACTGTTTTATTAGTTTTCCGAAACGTCTAAATTTGTTGATGACACGTGAAACAAGTTTAGCAACGGTATTTATTTATGGTACTTATGATAGAGACAAGTATATTTTGTATGTCTCCTTGAATATTAATTATGCCTTTTTCCGTTAAATGATTATAAAACGGGCACATAAAAAAATAAGGACACCATCTCGCTTATAGTTAAACGAACACCACACAGAAGCCATGCACACAAACGCGCCTGTACAAAAGTACGTGTCGATAGATCGATTGTGCCGAAAACCCTGCTTCACTTTCAATGTTCCTAGTGATATGTCCATCTTTTTTTACATCCGTGGATTATAAATAATAAATTACAGCTTGTATTAAATAAATATTATTCTGAAATATGTTGAGTACTCTTTATTATATAAGGTTTTTTTTACATTTTTAAATGTACAAAATCAAAAATTAATGTTAAATTAACACATAACTTAACATGTGTTAATTTAACATTAATTTTTGTTTTTGTACATTTAAAAATGTAAAAAAAACCTTATATAATAAAGAGTACTCAACATATTTAACATGTTAAATTAAAATTAATGAATTATTAATGTGTATGTATCGCTCGACCCATCCCATTGTTTGTTATAAATATAATAATAATTGGATTATGTCAAGTTATAGTGCCATCCTATGGCTGGAGTCATAATTAATATAATGACTAATATGCGTTATCACATTTTAGAGCTGTATTTAAGATTATATTAATCTATAATTTCATTTATATAACTCAATAATTCCATACGTAGTATAATGTTAATAACATTAAATATAGCGATAACGATATAATTTTATAACAGACTATTTATTGTATAACACTAAGTTATAGTGTGGAAACACCTTTATACCCGTTTTCACATCAATTAAGGGAACGTTTAAATACATTTTAGGATTTAGAAATACGTTGAGCGTTTACTGGGTTTAGGGAATATTTGAAAATAGGCTTAAAATTAATAAACAAAAAACGTTTAATTTCATAATTATAATGTGTTCACCTCAAATACAGCTGTCGAATGTAATGTCGCGTACACATGTAATGTTGATGATAAGTATTATCTACTTATTGTATGTCATGTGGTGTGTGCGAGTTGTTATTGTACATTCAAATAAAGTATTTAGTGAAGTACTTGTTTTATTAATTCTTTCTTAGAGTTCCGTACCTCCTTGATCTAGTGGCAGCATGTATGGGCTGTGGACCGGGAGGTCGTGGGTTCGATTCCCAAGTCGGGCAAAGCAAATTTTCTAATTTAATTTGCCCGTGACTGGACCCCTCAGAGGGGGTTGACGTCAGGCAGGCAGCCGGTCGTAAAAACTTAGCCAAATTATTTCTGCAACATGCTTGAAAAAGTGTATTGCGCCGACCCCACATTAAAGTGGAATAAGGGCAGGTAGAAAGAAAGAGTTCCGTACCTCAAAAAGTAAAAACGGAACCCTTGTAGGATCACTTTGTTGTCCGTCTATCTGTCACGACCCTTTTTCTCAGGAACGCGTGGAGGTATCATGCTGAAATTCATATCAATACTCAGGTCTACTGTCTCTTGGAGTTGTGAAAAAATCAAACTTCTAAGCACGTAATCAAAAGATACAGCCGTTTATGCCGCAAATTTTCGACACTCTCAAGGGAATCAAAACCTACAAGGCACTTCCCGTGAACTCAGAATCTTGAAATTTGGTACGAAGCAACGTCTTATAGCACAGATAAAGGAAAAATTGCGAAATTAATTTTATACCTACAGGTTTATACGAAACCCTCGGTGTACGAGTCCGACTCGCACCTTGGCCGGTTTTTATTCAATTATGAAGCCTATCTGAAGACTAGCTGTTAAGAAAATGGATATCGGCAATGCCATGATCACAACCCAGCCGCTGTTTATCGTGGAAAGGAAATAAATGGAGATTGGCAGGGTAATAACCCATGTATTTGGACTTTCGGAAATCTCATTCACAATGCAAAATGAACAGCGAGCTGCCAAATCATACCGAATAAATAAAAACCGATATGTTTTCTTAAGCGTCGCCTCGATCGCGAGGTTGTGGGTTCGATTCCCGGGCCGAGTAATAATGTGTGGGTTTTACTAATAGGATTAAGGAGGTAAACATAAGCTTACGCCTGTATCCCCGAAGGGGTAGGCTGAGGCGCTCTAGCGAACTAGAACTACTACATTTCGCCGAGCTTAGTTTTCGTTATTAAGGAAGTAATTGAAATAAAACTATTCTTACGGATTCTATCACAATTAGGGAATAATAATTAAAACCTAATCGTGATAGAATCCGTAAGAATAGTTTTATTTCAATGTATAATATTCACGTAAACTTAAGGAAGTAATTGTAAAAAAAAGACATGGGAGTTGTTAAGTTGAAAATCAAAGAAAAATATTTTTTTTGAAATTATAGCTACTCAGTTCGTTTTCATTAATCATTTAGCTTACTTATAACTCATAAATGTATTTCTTTTATTCGAGATTCATAAAAGAACTATGGGAACTTCTTTCAAACATATTTATAATAATGTGCTTAATGTACGGACATGAAACCAGTTCTAGTAACATAATTGGTACATCAATTTGAATCCGTGATGCTGATTACAAAAGATTTGTCGGTCTGTGTTGTGTAACTTTTTGTAGGCTTAACATACTGATGTATTTAAATGATAATTACGCGTCAAATTATAGGATTACAGAAGCAAATAAATGCCTGGAGTGTTCAAAATTATATTAAAATGCTGTAGCGAATGTAAATCATTTATTTACATATTATGGTCGTTTCCCGTGTTATAGTAGGGGAGCCCAAGAGGATAAATAGGGATTTAGTCAAGCGTCCTGGGGACCTTGATCCTATGTACAGGGCTCAAGTATGGTGGGAGTACTTCACAGGGTGCAAGGTTGTCCCCCTTATGCTATTCTGTCGCGCTCGAGTAAATCCTGGAATTCCCGCTTGGGCTCCCCTACTATTAGGTACGATTCTTACAAGTAATCCTATTAGTACACGGACATGCTCTAAAATGCATTTGGAGTTCATCATCGTCCATTGCTGGACATAGGCCTTTCCCAGATTGCGCCAGCCTTGGCGGTCCTCCGCCTTCCTCATCCAGCCGCTTCCTGCTACGTCCCGCAGGTCATCGGTCCAGCGGGCACGAGGTCGGCCTATGCCTGCGCTTGGATAGACGTGGTCTCCACTCCAAAACCTTTCGGCCCCAGCGTCCGTCATTGCGACGGCATATGTGACCAGCCGACTGCCACTTCAATTTGGAGTTCATTAAGCATATTCTCTATAATGTCAAAGAATTTCCATTAAATCTTGTAATAGATCATACGCAAAACTTGCTACACAAATCCAGAGCAAATAAGTTGGAATAAGGAAAACATGATTAAATAATAAGAAACAGAGGTGTTTGTTCTTGTGAAACTCCTATCAATTCCAATAGCAATATCTGCAAAATAAATTACGCGTGCTATTTCTAGTTGTAAGGATGGTAGTAGTACTAGTAACATGGGTAAAGAACAACTAGTAGGTACCTAAATTCGATTTTTTAGCGTTACGAGTTACGACTACCTGTGCGTTGCCTATATACGCATCGAGCGTGGCATCAAGGTATTTGTTTTTTAACGAAATAATTATAGGGGCTTATTTATAAAAAAAAAATTAGTTTATCTTTTCGCTAAGAATAGCCTGTCACTTTTTTCCTTGCGTTACTTTGTTTTAAAATGAAAGGGACAACCTATGGTTAAAGATAAGTATAAGTAAGGGGCTATAAGTTTCTGAATAAAGTAATTGGTTCATTTTAAATGTTGGTAATTAAATAAATGCTGAATAATATATCTTTCTTTCTACCTGTACTTATTCTATTTCAATCCCCAATGGCGGCGCAACGCACTTTTCAAGCATAAAGAAAGAATTCGGTTTTATTTTTACAATCGGCAGCACGCATGATGTTAACCTTCTCTAGGGAATCCAAACAGAAAAATCGCCTTTTCCAACCTGGGATTGTAACCCACAACTACCGGTTCACTGTCGATACGCGCTGCCACTAGACCAAAGAGGCAGCAATAATCATAATGGCGACATAATATGACACCGATTAACCTAATTATCATTATTTAAAGCACGCTTAAGCATCATTTAGATACCATTATTTGTATTGTGTCATACATCAAAATTACGATAAAACCAAAAGCCCCATTCCACCATTAAGAAGTGCATTCCTACTCTATTTTATTTGATTTTATGTAGACTCGTGTCACAATCCTCAAATAGTCTCATGACGAGTTTTATCTAGTTTACACAATGATTCCTCTATTTGTCTAAGTTGCTGTTTCTGCAGGTTGTTATGGTGTTTTAGTTTAGACGCGTAGAAGATGTGTCTCGTGTATTAAGTGGAAATACATAAATAAGTGAATTAATCATTCCAATTAGTGTTCAAAATGGAGCTGAATATGGTATGTTTTTGTTTGTTCCTGACCTATACAACACAAATGTGAGTGAGGCAGTGTATTTTATAGCGACTTTTTGTATGAAATTAATTTAGTATTTTGTTTGAATTGCTAAGGTATTGGCGTATGATTTGTTTATAGTCTTCTATGATTTGTTTATAGTTCTACTTTGCTAGTTTGTTTATTATTTTAATTTAATACCTTTCGGAAATGAAGTGTAAAACATTGTTAGTAAATAGTTTTAATTGTAAATAGTTGATGAAACGTTCCATTTCTAGGTAAACAAACATTTAGATATAAAAGAAGACGATGAAGATGGCATTGCGATCAGAATAAATAAACTGAAGGTTTGGACGCCTGAGGAGAGATCATGGTGGAGACGTAGAGTCACTAAACAACAAACTGTTATTTTAAACAATGGTAAGTACATTTTTATTTTTAATACCTATTAGCGGAGAATTATCTCCTTAAACGAACCTGAAGACTGAAGAACTCCGTTTTGTATCTAAATATAATAAAGATGTTGTTTATACGAAGTACCAGCTGCTTCTTGGGAGTAAGATATTCGTATCCGCTCAGATGGCGACCACCGTACACATGTGTTAAAATCTGCCATAGGGACACACTCTCTAGGTGTGTTTCGCGTTCCACGATCAGCCAGTGTACTTCCGGTTCTCGATGGGCTTGCGACATGAATTAATGGTTAGTTGGGGTGGGTACGGCGTAAGTACATCCCTGTGTCTGCATCAGCTTCCCTCTTCAGAGCGCGAAGAACCATAAATAGTCCGGCATGATACTGTTGACTACCGATAATAAAATTGAAATTAACGCTCCTTCTATGTATTGTTTTTTTTAAATAATGGCTCTACGCATATGCGATGATTTCGCCAATGTCAAGGTGCGTGTCAATTATGTTTTCACAATGAGACCCAGATGTGGACGATCTCAAGGTCCTGCTGGGATCATGGCGGTAATTCTTTCTAGTGCGATGCCCCTCAGATGACCTTCACTCGGCGAATCGACTGAATAAAGCCAGCTAACGCATCAAGCAAAACTCATCAAAGATCACCGGTTAAAAAGTTTCCACATTACACTGTCCATCTTCACTGAAGTTTGATGCATTAAACCACACTACTTAAAGACAACAAACAGAGCTCTAGAGAATAATATGAAATAATTTTAACAAGCGACGTGTACCCTGTCAGACTTCCCGTCAAAATCCTTAGCGGTCCTTTGCTGCAACCATTTACAGAGGGCTGTCTGTACATGCCCATATTATTCTCACTAGTCAATTTACTAATACATTACAATAGTTTCAGGATGTATCAAAGAAGGCGAGTTCGCTGCAGTCATCGGGCCGAGGTGACATTTTAAACTTATTCCTCGATCGTTTACATCATTTCCGTGTTTGTTGACTTATATTTCTAGTGGTGCAGGTAAGACGACATTTCTGGTGTCATTGGCTGGCAAATGTACCTTACCATCGGACGGCGGCGTGACTGTGAATGGTAGAAATGTCACACAAATGCAAGGAGCGGTGGAAATCGTGCCGCAGTTTGAAGTGTTCATGGACAGTTTGAGAGTTAAAGAGCATTTGATTTTTATGGTGAGCGGGCTTTGTATTTCCTAGTATTAGATTTGTTGACTATAATCTTGAAAACAAGTGTTCGTTTATCAGTATCTACACTAATATTGAAAATCTGAAAGTTTGTGAGACATAAATTAGCATGCTCAAAGCTAATTGGTGGAACTTTGTGAAATATTATATAGTGTGAGATACACAAACCAATTGTAACAAAATAATGTTATTTGAGATTACGTTTTGTCGAGTTCGATCCTCGGGTAGGGCAACGTGATATTGAATTTTTCAGTATCAGCCCGAAATGTGGAATATGTATCCGATACGGCGATGGGCTCACCCCTTGTCATATCAGGGACGGAACTAAGCTCCGCAAAATGTGGGTGTTCTAGTTCACTAATGCGCTTCTGCCGACCCCTTCGGGAATACAGTCACGAGCTTATTACGCTTTGTATAAAAAATAAAATCATACTGCAAACCATTTTAATAACTTTTAGGGATCAGCAAGTGATTGTCTAGGAGTTTGTTTCGTGAATTGTATGCGGAATAAATGTAGAAATGATTCAGATTTGATTTCTGACTTTCTTTGATCGGACTTTGTTGCAAACGGTGTTGTTCCTTTTTTGTATTAAAATACTAGTCGATTGCTATACGATCACTAGTTAATATAAAATAATAATGGCATAAAAATAATATACAGAAACAAGTTAAATTCCTACTAGACTATTAAATTCGATAGTCATAATATTAGCAATTATGTAAATATTGCCTATAGGCGTGGTCGTATGCCTACGGCGACTGAGTATTATTGGTCTCTTGAATTACCTACGCGCGCATTCAAGAAAACACTACATAAGAAAATATATTAAAAGGTTTACGCTGTAAGCTACTAGGTAGAGACGACGAGCGTTTCTTGCACTCTATCTATATCATACATTCAGTTAGATATATTGCATTCATAGGGTCTTATAAAAACAGTTTAACTGAGCAAATGGTAAAGAATTGTATGTCCCTTTTATTTTCAAACAATGTGACGCAAGGAAAAAAGTGACTGACTATTAGCCATGTGCTCAGCTGAACTGATTTTATAAGTAAGGCACATAATGATCTATGCGGTTTTATCAGCTGATAATTTACCTTTCAATCCATCTTCTATTTAAATCTTAATGTCCATTTTATGGGACACCTGAATGTAAGAGCGACTTGCAGCACTTAGATAAATCTCGATTTATCCCAAATCTCGATTTCAATATTGGAACGAGCTGTAGAATAAACCAAATTAAGGTCTAACTCTAGATTAATAATAACGCTGCAAGTTGCACTAAATTCAATAAATTAAAGTGTCACTTATATTTCAGATTGAAATGAAATTGGGCAGTTATAAGAAACCGCACAATAATGTTATGTTGAACACTTTGATACGCGACTTTAAATTAAAGTCGCACCTGAACACGCCGATAAGAGGCCTTTCTGGAGGGGAGAGACGACTCTTGTCTTTGGCTACCTCGGTATGTTACCAAATTCAAGTACAGAATAAATTATAGAGAAGCTATTATAGACGAGTTTACTGATAAAGACTAAAATCTAATGACGTTGGAACCACCTACTACAA
The DNA here is from genome assembly GCA_036417725.1 of Clanis bilineata. Classification (NCBI taxonomy): domain Eukaryota; kingdom Metazoa; phylum Arthropoda; class Insecta; order Lepidoptera; family Sphingidae; genus Clanis; species Clanis bilineata. The sequence goes on from CM071141.1 coordinate 614,722, forward strand.
TCCCTTCAGAATAATTACAATTTAAATTTTATATCAAAAATAAAACTACAAAATTAATCATAGAAACAATTTCTACAGACGTAAATTTTATTCCTAATCCTTTCCTTTTCACGGTGGATTTGTAAGACGCCTATGCCCTTAGTATTGTCGATGTCCGTGAGCCATCGAACCCAGGACCCGGTCCAAAGCTCATACATGTTGCCACTAGACCAAGGAGGTGACTTATTCTACACTATTTAAAAACTAAAAATCCATCTAAGGGCGACATGCAGCGCTTTTGCTAACCTATAGATAAACCTAAACTCGATTTATCCTAAAGCTTGATCCTGTATTTACATCGAGATTTGGAATAAATTGAGATTTATCTAAATGCTCCAAGTCGCCTTAAGTATTATATAAAATTCTTAATCTCCATACTTTACAGCTCCTATCCGACCCTCAAATCCTGATTTGCGACGAGCCGACCACTGGCTTGGACAGCTACAATGCGTTACTAGTGATCAGTGTGTTGAAGAAACTCTCTCTATCAGGGAAGATAGTGATTTGTTCCGTACACCAACCGTCAGGAGATCTGTTCAAAGAGTTTAACTCAATATTATTGATGGCTGACGGAAAGCTACTATTTCATGGATCTCATAAGGAGTGTAGAACATTGTTTGAAAGGTAATTTAGTTGAATATTATCTCCCAATTATCTTCTATTGCAAGATGATCTACTTCGTTTATTTTTACCTGGCGTTGTTACGGCCTAGTGCGATTACAGATTTGAAGTCGGTGTGTTAAGTTTTTAAACTAGTGATTATTTTATGTATGTTACACGATATCTCCGTCAAATGTGGAACTATTTTTAAAATTATCTTTTATAATAGAGATCGCAGGAAGTCGCTGGATGCAGGCCGCTTCCAATAGGTCGATCTGGAAATCTTTGGGGTGGCCTATGTTCAGCAGTGGACGTCCTATGGCTGATGATGATGATGATGAATAGAGATTGACCGTGTAACTCTTGCAATATAATTAATCCGATCCTTTGGTACGTGTTATCAAAACAACTTCATAAAAACTAATCTATAAAATAAGACATTATGTCCGAGTGAGTAACACATTGAATAACAAGTAAAAATGATAAATTAAAGCCATTACGACTTTCAATATTCAATTAAATTAATCTATTTTTAATCTTTTTTGTTTCCATTAGCATTAATCTACATTGTCCGATGAATTATAACCCAGCTGAGTTTTATATGAGAGCGTTGTCAAATCGGAACGGGGACTCCATTGAAAAACTATTGAAAATGTATCAGGACAGGTTATCGGAATGCTGTGATGGTCCCGAGATGTCCGATAATGGTGCCGTCAAAACGTGAGTGTCTATTTTTTGTTGTTTTAAGTTACGAGTGAAAGTAATAAAACTCTAATCGAGTTGGGAAACGGTCAACGACAGCGTTTGGGATTGAACTGGTTTGGCCCTTTTGGGTCAAGTCGTCTTAACTATTTTACACAAAGCAGTGACGTGCATAGACATCCCGATCAGGGTAGACAAAAATCTTACACAATTTTTTTTCAACTCTTGGACGCTATCATAATAATTATCATCTCTGTGTCGATCATAATAATGCTCATAATCCGAGCATTGCTATTTTAAAAATCTGTATTTAGTCATAATTTTATTATTTATTTATGGAAATAGCAAATTGGTATTGTAGACAGTGTCTCTTCGTCTATATAGACCACACGCCACTGGCACAAAGCAGGTTTTAATTGAATGCAGGGCTAAAGATTACATGCTTCTTGTGGAGGCCTATCAGTGTCACTTTTTATAGCAGGCAAACGAGCTGGTGGGTTGCCTGATGGTCTGATACGTCTCTATCGGCCATAGGCTCCCACGATACCAAAATACTTATATGTGCGTTACCAACAAACTAATAAGGATTTAAGGAAAGATTTTTGGCTACTGGAAATCTCCTATGGCGCGTACACACCGGGGCGAACGAAGGCGAACGAATCATGCCTGTTTCATTCTCACAACAGCGAAAGTTTGTTTGAACGCGACAGGTATAGATTCTTTCACCTTCGTTGGGCCGGTGTGTACCCGTCATTACCGGACGTAATATAATAGCTAGTTGCCACGTCACCTCAGTTTTCTGTGAGACAGTGACATTGAACTGCGGCCTGAGCAATTTTCTGACAACCGTAAATGTATTCGAATTCGATGCGCGTCTATGAAATTTGTATGAAATATTAACCAAACGTCATCAGTGCGCAGCGAACTCGAATACATTTACATTTACATTAGTTTTTCGTGCTCGGGCTACTGGTCGGTGGCCGTTCGAGCGGCCCAAACCCTCCACTTTTTCTGTTGGCATTGTTCTATTTTCTTTATTTATAGTTGACAGTGACACACCACCCCTTAATCTTTTGGCACGATAATGACTTACCATCAGGTGACCAAACTGCACGATTTCCCATCGGCTATAAAGGCATAACATTTTTCATCCTTATTCACATTTGAAGCAGCGATGGCTCTGTTAAAGTTGGTACGGACTGCCGAGACGAGTGTCGGAGGTTCGAGATCAACCCCGAAAAAGAGCACACACCTCTGATTTTTCTATGCTATGTGTGTTTTCTTTGTGAATTATCGCTTGCTATAACGGTCAAGGAAAACATCGTGAGGAAACCTACATACCCGAGAATTCTCCACAAGCATTTCGAAGGTATATGAAGTCTACCAATTTGCATTAGGCCAGCGTGGTAGACTAAGGCCTAACCCCTCTCATAAGTAGAGGAGGCCAAGCCCAACAATGGGGCAGAAATATTACAGGGCGGATATTATTTTTATTTACATATACCACGTTTTTTTAAATTTTATGTACACAAAATTTTATTCGTGCGTCCTTTAAAAAAAAGTGTTTTTGTAGGACTCAAAGAAATTGGTGCAAGCAGGTACAACTTTTACTATGGCGATCTTCACTTACACTGAGAACTGACGTACGGAACCATTTGTTGCAATTATTTCTATCAGTCGTAAGTAAAGTATGTTTACTAATTATTAATTTTATGGCAAGGATAAAATAGTATGACACGTTTGTCATTAAATATACGGTCATTTCCCTTTACTGGTTATTACTGGGTTGTTTAATCTATTTTAGGCTTTCATTAATTAGTTGTTAATTTATGATAAATTATGGGTTAATTAAGATTATCTAATGGGATATTAAAGCAGCTGATATTCTCATTAAAGTGATTGATTAACTAAATATAGATTTTTTTTTCAAAAGAAATGTTTTTGTATATTTTTTTTTACATCACTGAAAAAATTATCTTGGTTTAATTCAATGATACCCAAAGTGGTTTATATCGAACCCTAGGGATCGATGACGATCTACAAGTGGACCATCTGAGCGCCACAGAGAATTGGGAAGAAATGCAAACGGGGGTCCAAGCTGAAAAACATAGCAAGTTGTCTCTCGTTTCTACTCGATTCTCTTCGTCAGCCAATAAAACAGTAGATACTACAAGTACCAAATTAAACAGGTTTGAAGATTCAGTAAAAAACATTAAATCCATACTTCTATAGAAATATTAAAAAACCGCACGCCACTCTTTGTTTTACGTTTCTAAGGATATCAATAGGAAATAAAGAAATACATACATAACCCTAGGGAAGAATACGTTTCGTATAAAAAAATTGAAAACCTTACACGCGGGTGGGGCGACGAGTAAAGTTTATTATTTATCCAGACGTACATAACGGTATAGTCTTGTTATTCATACGTCTGTGTTAGCTCTAGTAATAAAGTTGAAAACAATGCATCTGTGACGTTTTCTTTATCATAATGTTTAACAACAACCTCTAAACCGCCGCTTCGTCATTATTTAACGACGTCGAATGTCAGTCTATCAAAACACAGATATTATGATAAGATAGTCTAACTATCGTAAACACTTCTATCATATAAACGGTTACAAACACTCCTGAGAAAACTAAGCCAGGTTATGGTTAATTTGATTTTCGACCGACTTCCCAAAAAGGAGGAGGTCCTCAATTCGTCAGTTTTTTATGTATGTTACGCGATATCTCCGCCAAATGTGGACCGATTTTCAAAATTCTTTTTGTGTTCGATAGAGCTTATTTCAAGGGTGGTCCCATATAAATTTGGTCACGATCGGATTTGAAGTCGGTCCGTTAAGTTTTTAAACTTGTGATTATTCAATGACTCACTTGTCAATGGACTTGAAATAAAATATCCAGAATTTACTTGTGTTATGTTATCTACTATAATGGTTTCGAGGCTGCTATGACTTTCTGCAACAGCCAAACCATAAAATGTGTATTAATCTCACAGGTCTACCATATAGATTGGGACTAATAATAATCACTACATAGTAAAAAATAAAGTCGCTTCCCGCTGTCTGTATGTCCTTATATATGCTTAGATCTTTAAAACTACGCAACGGATTTTGATGTGGTTTTGTTAATAGATAGAATGATTCAAGAGAAAGGTTTATATGTATAATACATGTATAAATTTATCTTCTGAAGGGATGTAATGGTAGATGAATGTTTGTCAAGAGTCTCACGCGGGCGTAGCCGCGGGAAAATAAGAAAGTAAATACACACACCCAACAGCCACACACATAGGTCTGACTCCACACTAGATGTAACCTGTATCGTGGGCATCAGAAACTACAAGAGAGTTTCAGACTCACAACACCCAGACCCGAAACAAATATCTGTGGGCCACAAAGACATTCGTCTCGGTGAGGGAATCGTATGCGCGACCTCACATTTCACAGCCGGCTACTTGCTTGCTGCGCCACGGGGGCTGTCGAATATAAAAACGAATCACGATAAGATTTCGAAAAAAATTGTTTTCGCAAACTCGACAAGTTTAATTTAAATATCTTGAACGATTAAGCGACATCAAAAATGAGGATCCTTCGTTACCTACTGAATTTAAATGTCATCATCATCATCATCATCATCAGCCATAGGACGTCCACTGCTGGGTGGGACTACCCCCCCTCCAAAGATTTCCAGATTGACCTGTTGGAAGCGGTCTGCATCCAGCATGTACCTTATTGTAATATAATTGCTAAGGGCATAGGAACCTAACAAATCCACCGTGAAAAGGTAAGGATTAGAAATTAACATTAATGCCCGTAGACATTATAATATGTCACGCGAATGCAGTTTATTCAGTGTAGATACTCTAATTTGCATCTAGTTTTTAGTTTTTTTAATTTTTTTGTAAGAAGCCATCGTGAATTGAGTTATTTAACTTTAATTTACATTACGTTTTTCCCACAGTTATTTAACGTGACATAAAGAAACTCGTATTTTAGCATACACTTAATTATGAATAGTACTAATATACATATTACTGAAAAACAATATTAGAGTAAACTCTCATTATACGAGAGACACAGTAATTTCTTATTGCTTTGGCCACAGACTTTGACCACGTTTTATTGCTGCTTTCTAAACAGTAAAAATATTGAAATAAAACTATTTTTACGGATTCTATCACGATTTGTTTTAACGACGCTACGACGGACCACGTGGTGATCACGAAGACTGCAAAGCCTTCGAAACGTAGGGCATAAAAATAAAAACGAATCATGATAGAATCCGTAAAAAAGCTTTATTTCAATATTTATCACTCGCGTAAACTTAAGAATTTCAGTAAGTAAAAAGTTTGTTATAAATGTAGAATTTATTGTGAGTTTTATCCATAATAGATATGTCATATATGTCATATGTAAATTAGATACATAGTTTAATTAAGCTATAGCTTAACCATACACTATTATTATTTTAGGGCTGATTTTTGATTAACTATATATCTGTTTACACATAAAAGTACTTGGCCTCAGAGTCGTCATAATAAAATAGGTATTTTTGATCCACATAACATATTAGGAAATACGGGTTCCACGCAGACGGAGCGGCCAGCAAAACTGAATGTGTCATTGATTGATTAATGAGACTGATACTCAGAAGTTAGTGATGTGTTATTTTTCTTTTTTTAACAGTCTTCAAAGATTATGCTACTTCATTTTTGTACGTAATCCATCACAATACTTGTATAACTATATATTAAATTACGTCTTCTTCTTTCTTTCCTATTTTGGCCGTTTCGAGACAAACTACAATTTCGCCAATGTCAGGGTCGTAGATTTTATTTTTAAAACTAGAGTCGAGGTGTAGGAAGCAAACGTACGGTAGAAAAGAAAAAAAGGTTCTTTTGTCATTAAGTTACGTCTAAACTTTAATCTCCTGTTTCATGAAATTTCTAATGTATTGATAAATCGGGTATCCGCGACATCAGCTCGGCGGTTGAGTTTAAACCTTTAAACCGAAGCTTTATATATAAATATAACTTTATATATATAAGTTTTTAATTTCGTCTGTCCTCATTCTATAGTATATTGAAAATTTGGATAAAATAGTACTACATAAAAATATAATTGTTACATTGAAATAAAACTATTTTTACGGATTCTATCACGATTCGGTTTTAATTTTTATTCCCGACGTTTCGACGGCTTTACAGTCTTCGTGGTCACGAGTCGGACCTCCAAAAATTGTGATAGAATCCGTAAAAATTGTTTTATTTCAAGGTATAACTTTCGCGTAAACTTAAGAAATCAGTATATAATTGTTATCTTTGAACTCACCCTAACTCCTTCCGCCAATCCTTGAGGTTGGCCGATACAACTGCCTGAAAATCACAAACAAATCAAACTTTCTGGATAGTTTCTTGATATAATGGTCTATATAACTGTGCACAAGTTCATAATAACTAACTGATCACTTTCACAAGTTAATCACGTAAATGAATAATTTCAAGACTAATTATATTAAACAGCCCGCAATGACCAACTCTTTTATAAACAATATAATTGTCGCCCCATCGCTTCGTTCCCGTAACTGATTTTTCTACCCGTCTACATTAATAATTTCAAGTCGGTACCCGACCCTATTTTACACATACCCTCAATATGATTATGTAGAGAGCGAGCCTATTGTCAAACTGGCTACAATTTTCAACCCCGGGCAAGCCATAAACTAAATAGCGGACCCACTTCAAAATCCATCCGATCGAGACCGAATGTATATGGGGCCACTCCTGGAATAAGCTCTATTGAACACAAAAATAATCTTGAAAATCGGTCCATATTTGGCGGAGATATAGCGTAACATACTTTCTTTCTACCTGACCTTATCCCACCTTAATGTGGGATCGGAACACACTTGAAGCATGTAGCAGAAACAATTTGGCTAAGTTTTTACGACCGGCTACCTGCCTAACGTCAAACTAGGGGATCCAGTCCCGGGAAAATTAAATTAGAAAATTCACTTTGCCCGGCCTGAGAATTCAACCCAGGACCTCTCGGTCTACAGCCCATATATGCTGCCACTAGACCAAGGTGGTGATTGCGCGTAACATACATAATCACAAGTTTAAAAACTTAATGGACCGAATTCAAATCCGATCCTAACCAAATTATATGGGACCACCCTTGAAAGAAGCACTATCGAACACAAAAAGAATTTTGAAAATCGGTCCACATCTGGCGGAGATATCGCGTAACATACATAAAAAAAAAACAGACGAATTGAGGACTCCCTTTTTTGAAGTCTGTCAAAAACAGGTTACTGCGAAATCGTTAACATTCAAGTAATTACAGGTGGCATCGTCGCTCGTGCTAGGGACCTGCTACATCGGGATATCAGGGAACACCCAGCAAGGAGTCCAGGATATCCGAGGGTTCCTATGGCTTATGACCAGCGAGGTGTCATTCAGTTTGTCATACAATGCGTTGTATGCTTTTGACGCGGAAATATCTCTGTTCAAGCGAGAGGCTGGAATGTATTCGTGTTCCGCTTACTTCGTCAACAGGCTCCTGAGTTTTGTGAGTAATTCTTATATCTACTTAAAGGATAGACACAAGATAATATATATTTTTTTATTGTAGAGACTGGCAAACAAACAGATGGGTCACCTGATGGTAAGTGATCTCCACCGCCCATAGACACCCAAAACACAAAAAGAATCATGGGTGCGTTGCCAACCTAAAAGTAGCAAATGGAAGGGGAGGGGGAAGGAATTGGGAAGGGGGGGGGGGAATGGGACACCGGAAATTTCACTCACCGAACGAAACGCGACAACAAGCTGCCACTTTACATCGATTTCTGTGAGACAGTGGTATCAAGCCGGTCGAGCCGGTACGGTAAGTACCTTGCTATAGCGTTTTGTGCAATGAGTGTGAAACGCCTAAATACCCCCTTCCGAACCCTATTTTTTCCTTTTCCCGGAATGCAGCTATTTGAATTCGAACATTGATAGACATTTGAATTTCGAAAGACATTAAAACTTTCAAAATGCAGTGCTAACTCATAACTATTAACTTTAGAACTTACATATGTATATGTTATTACCCGACCTATACCTAACGGTTTTTATAGCATTTTGATACATTTCCTTATCGAATTTTCGAAATCTATTGAATATAATTTAGATAAGATGTCCAACTCATGAAAAACAATTTTAAATGTGAAGGTCAACACATGTCTGCACGGAATTTATGTTTTGGTCCTAGTTCATGTAATTCAAATATTATATTAAAAATAGTCATAAAATAAATCATTAGGACATTACCTTGATCATGATAATATTATTATGAGGGTAAGAGTTGGTTCACATTGGGCCGGACCGAGCGGTTTCAACGGGACGATAAATGACGTGTCGAATATTTTAAAATTATTGTACATATCAAATAAATTATACTCAACGGTAAGTTATACAAGTGAATCACTTAAATACTAATTAAATAATTATTACAATTAAGAACAATAATCGCGCTCGTCGGCGCAGCGCGGCGCGGACTCGTCTGGATTGTGCAGGCAAAGGAAGTACGAACGTTCAACCAAATCACATGAATTACTTTTAGAATAAATTATTTAAAAAATAACAATTATTTTAAGGCTATTCTTCTCTTTCGAGCTATCTAAACAAGACCAGTGCTATTAAAATTACTTTTGTCCGATTTATCGTTCTCGATGCAATTCACGGATCGGCCCTCATGTGAACACCTTTAACAAACTATTAACACTTTATGAATAAAATAACACTTTATCAATAGATCGTTTCACGATAACTTTCCGTTTTGAATGTTTGATGTTATCAGTTAATATATACTTTTGATGCCAACATTTAGATAAATCGGTTTGATCCTTTTGTAAAATTCAATGTCAAGGATAAAAGGAATCTGAATAATTATTGAATCCCAGCCACATCTAATGTTATTGTTGTTATTAGTCTGACCCGTGACAACGAAGACTGCAAAGCCTTCGAAACTTCGGGAATAATAATAATTAAACTCTAATCGTGATAGATAGAATCCGTAAAAATAATTTTATTTCAATAAATTGATTTTATTTTGTGTCTTCCATCTTTCCTCCATTGTTATCGGACTATTGAATATTTTAGCGATAAAATAGGGGTTATGTACAGTTTTAGAAATAATAATTATGGTATAGAACTCAACGAAAAATAGAAGATGATTATTATATTCCCATCGGAGACTAACGTATTTTATTCGGCTCGGTATATATTTGAAAGCATATGACTACGAACATTTTATTGGAAATGATGAATAAGTACCATGGGCAGCTTATAATAGTAATACCTAGTAGATAATTTGGACTCAAACAATATCACTCACCGTAATCTGATATCATTAAGTTTGGTACAAGATGCCTCTGCTTTTTACAAGGTGCTGGTATTCATGTACTAGGTGTATTATAATATTTGTTGTGTGTTGTGTCACCAGATACCCAGGTGCATTGTATGGCCCATAACACTAGTGTCGATCGCGACGTTGGCTGTGGAACTCCCCAATCACGTTGTTACTGCGCTAGAATTTATAGGAGCGTTGATTATTGCGGCGTTTGCTTCTGTGGCTTACGGTAAAGTATTGGTATCTTATACTATTATAAAGTATTAGATTTTTTTAGATATATAGCGTAGACTGGCAGACGAGCTGGCAGATCACCTGATGGTAAGTGACTTCCACCGTCTATAGACCCCCACGATATCAACAGAATCATGAAAGCGTTATCAAACTTCTATGAGGGGAATAGGGGATTTGAAAGAGGAGGGGGGAATTGACCCACCGGAAATCTCAGTTTTCACTCACTGAACGAAACACAAAAGCGAGCTATCACTTACTGTCCATTTTCTGCAAGACAGTGGTATCAATCCGGTCGAGCCGGCTCATTGGTGCTGTAGACTTTACAGTCTACAGCGTGATTTTAATAGATACTTAATAAACCCTGTAACATTACTGTCCCTCTGCTGGTCATGAGCCTCTTTTACTAGTTAGGGGTTGGGTCTTAGTCCACCACGTTTGCTTGATGCTGGTTGGTAAACTTCACAAAATGTTGAAATTCTTGTGGAGAAATTCTCAGGTTCCCTGAACATGTTTTCCAACAATGTAATTCATATTGAATGCACACTTTGAAAAGTCAGAGGGGCATGCTCTCGGAGCTGGTTCCGAACCTGCGACTTTCGTCTTTGAAGTCCGTTCCAATCCTAACTAGCTATTACGCGAGTTGCCCTTTATAGAACTAATATAAAATGACTCAACCATTTAAGCTGTTATTTAAAATTATATCAGTATCTATTTATGTACGTATGATTGCTTTCTCCTCTAGGTCTGGGCATGTCAGCGGTGTTCACGTCATCAGGTGTGATGGGTGATGTGATGCCATGTGCTGACCTACCGTTGTTCCTGATGTCGGGAGTGTTCCTGAGGTTGACGTCGGTGCCGATGTGGTTGTATCCACTCAAATACATCTCCCACTTCTACTACGCAATGGATGCTGTCAGCAATTTGTATTGGAGACAGATTGATTATATTGGTGGGTTTGCTGTGCTATTTTTGTTTCTACATTGGAGTTCTGTTTTCTAAATTCCAATCAGAGAATGCACAGAATCGAACCCAAACAGCAGGAAAAATAAACTTTCTAGTTTCGTTTATAATTCGAATATGATGTACCCACTTAGTACTTACTACACTTATGCATACTTTAATGATTTGTCACAATTTTTATTTACAGATTGTCCTTCAAACTCGACAACTCTCTGCATCAGAGATGGACCATCAGTTTTACTAGAAAATGGATATTCCGCAAACTTTATCTTAGAAGATTGTTTAGGCTTGCTATTCGTTACAATTTTATGGAGTTTACTTGCTTATTGGGGTTTGAAAAGAGAAGAAAAGAAAGGTTATGCGTACTGACTAACCACCGAAGCAAAAATGAGGTGTTCCTACAATAATATAGGTCCCAGTCGAAGGACCTGTTTCAATAGATTTCTTGCTCGAAAGCTGTTTAATCAAAATGGCTCTTGAGATCTTGACTCATGCTGTCTTTAAAAAAAGAGGGTTATTTAGATACCGCAAATATTTTTCTGGTTAGGAGGTTGAATTTTTTTTTTCTATACTACTACACACAAAGACGAAAGTTTTTTTTGTATTTTTGTTTGTAAGGAATAGTACAATAATAAATAAATGTATTATATAAATAAAATATTTTTTTTTGTCCCGTAAATCTAAATGATGATGTCACAGTAATTTTGTTTATTTTATTGTTTTTCTTTTAATTAAGAAGGAAGACCTAGTCACGAAATTATAGACAAATACAAATTTTTATTTTCCTTTTCTTATAACCATTTTCCTGATTTTTATGTAGGTACAGTTGCTCAATTATTCTTAGGCGTAACGTTAAAGTTTAAAGTAAGTCATGTTAACGTTATTAATGTGGTATGTAGAAGGGCAAACTAGTTTCGGCCGTCACTCAAGGTCCATGCATGGGATGGGAAGCTAATGCGTGGCTTCTGTCTCTTTCGTTTTTTTACTCAAAGTAATAAAACGAATTCTACGAAGCCTTAATTATTGTGGTTGGGATTTTTAGATACTTAAAACCATATGGCTCTTGTTATTATGTTGTATTACAATCATATTTTTTATTTTCTACCTGCCCTTATCCCATCCTACTGTGAGGTCGGTGTAACACCCCCTTTCGAGCAGGTTGTAGAAAGGATTTGGCTTTGTTTTTACGACCGACTGCCTGCCTGACGTCAACCTTCTCTGAGGGATCCAGTCCCGGGTAAATTAAATTAGAATCAATCACACCAATTACAATATTAACATAACATACATATTTTGTATTCGATTTCTTTGAGACAGAGACTGGCAAACGAGCATGTGGGACACCTGACACCTAATGGTAAATGATCTTCGTCGCTCATACTCCCAGTCTTTAATAAAGGGAATAGGTATACTTCTGCTATTTGGGAACCAAACGAACCGGATAGTGATTTGCCATTTCAATTAGAACTAGATACCTGCAACAAGTCGAGTTGTCCCATTGATAGTGTAGACACTTGGCATTCTACAGTATGGCTCTATCACAACATAAGCTCACGCCTGTATCCCCGAAGGGGTCGGCAGAGGTGCACTACTGAACTAGTACACCTACATTTCGCTGAGCTTAGTTCCGTCCCAGATGTCGCAAATACGAGCCATATCGAGCGATATCGGGCACAAATTCCAGACTCCGGGCTGGTATGGAAAAATCCAATATCACTTTGCCCGACCCGAGGATCGAACCCCGGACCTCCAGGACGGTAGTCATACCGAAATACAACCACGCCACCGAGGCAGTCATGGCTCTATCACCAGATAAATTAAATTCTTGCCGTTTTTTACTTGATAGAAGGTACCAAAAAGAAAATATCACACTCTGCAATTGGACTCCAGTATTAGAATGACCTTCGAAATATATTAAAGAATCAACGAGAAAATCATAAATAGCCATTCAATTTGGTGCTAATTTACATATTTATAGCGTTGTAAATGTGTAAGAAATGATTGCGGTTAGTGTCTGTGGGCGGCGATTGCGTGTGAAAAATATAGACGTAATATTAATATAATGTAGATGGCTCACGTCATACTCGTAGGTGCCTCGTCTATATGGAAACTGAGGGTGTCATATATTTTGTATTGTAATTACTTTATTTTCGAAGAAAATTAACAAATTTTTTTAATACTTTGAGAGACTACTGACAGATAAAACAAATTACGCTGAAACAGTGTATGTGTGCTCACCATTTTGTTAAGGTTTTTCGTCGCCTTCTTCCTTATACTTGCAATTCATTCACATTTGTGTCGTCTATTGTGTATGTGCATGTGCTCAAATCAATTCAAACGTATATCAATTCATCATTGTTAAGGCTTTTGATTTATTGCATTGACACATTACTGTTGCTTTGTTAATGTTTTGTGTTGACATTTATTGTTGTGTACCATGATAGGATTTATTAGCATGTTAAATGTGTTATATAGTCAGACAGAACGTATAACGGATTAAATATATTTGAATAAGTTTGAGAGCATTGTTTACTGTTTATGCTTGAATTGAGGTACTAAAGTTACATTAAGATTACATGATTTAAAATAGAAAAATAATTTAATCACTAATTAAAAAATATATATGTAATCTATTGAGATTACATGTACATCTATATCATACAATCTAATGTATTAATGAATGTAACTAGAATTGTCTAGTTACATTAATTAATACATTAGATTTTGAAATAGTTGTTTGCTTAATGTGAATGACCGGACCATTCATTGTAAATACTACGTCGTAAAAAAATAGATGATTGTCATAGGAACTTGTGCATGATAATTATGCATTATAAGCCGACATCGGATTGACAGATTTTTTACCTAACGCAAAAATCGTAAATCTTGTTCTTTTTAAAACAATATTACAAGGTCATCAAGATTTTCTCACGATAAATTCATGTCTACATGAAAAAATGTGAAGGCATATAAAATAAAAAAATAATCCTCATACAGGTTTTTAATTATAGGTTGTTCGGTTATAAATTCTCAATCTCTAGTTATCTTGTTATCCATGATTAATAAATCGTTTCGCATTTTTAGAACCATTTGAACATAAATATTCAGAAAACAACTTGATAATTCTACATTACTTCTTTTTAAGAGTTCCTTATAGTTATAAAGCAGCGATAGCTCACTAGGGAATGGTACGGACTGTCGAGACAAGTGTCGGAGATTCGTGACCAACCCCAATATGGAGCATACACCTCTGACTTTTCTGTGTTAAGTGTATTTTCATTGTGAAATATCACTTGCTATAACGGTGAAGGAAAACATCGTGAGGAAACCTGCATACCTGAGAATTTCTTCACAGGAATTTAGAAGGTATGTATGTGAAATCTACTAACCCGCATTAGTCCAGCGTGGTAGACTAATGCCTAACCCCTCTCATTAGTAGAGGAGGCCCTTTCCCAGCAGTGGGACAGTAATATTACAGGGCTAATATTATTATTATTATATAGTTATAAAGTACATTTGTAAGACCTTAACACTGGGCATATATTGAGCTGGTTATACTTTTATTACATATATAACTATTATGGTATGAAACTTTGCCCTGTGGTTGCCTATCCCCGTGTTAAAGATTTTACTTCAGACACAGCATGTACACAGTCGGTATTAATGTGGGAAACTAAGAATTATTTATTACCTTATAATATTTTAAATGTCAGGTTTCTATTCCAATGCAACAAAATTATTCTTTTATAAAGTAAATAAAATTGGAAAATATTAAGTCACTGACACAAATACAAAATAAGTAAAATTTGAATGGTGGATCCACGCTGTTACGTTTACAGCATGAATAGGCCGGCTCGACCGGTTCGATACCACTGTCTCATGGAAAACCGATATAAAGTGGCAGTTCGCTGCTGCGTTTCGTTAGGGGAATTCTAAAGGGGATCCTTTATCCAACCCCATTCCCCTCCTTTTACGTCGGCACCGCACCCATGATTATTTTTGTGTCTTGGTTGTCTATGGGCGGTGGAGATCACTTACCATCAGCCCATCAGGTGACCCACCTGCTCGTTTGCCAGACTCTGCTATAAAAAAAGTGAATAATTATTATCAGTCTAATGGAACCCTCACAGGGCATCCGTTTTATACACACTTGACCGACTTTTTATGAATATATGTTTAGGAAATTTACCGGGACTGTTTTTCTTATAACCGGTGGTCATTAACTACGGCGTGTCACGTTGTATCCGGTCACCGGTGGTGTCTGATGTATTACAACCTGAATTGTTGTAGCTTGTTCATGTAATTAACGTTGAATGTGTATTTACGTTGCTTCGGGTATGGATTTAATATTATATTTATTATAGAAAGAAATACAGAAAATAAAATGTATTTTTTGAAATTGAAATTAATAAAATATAATCTACAAGATTTTGTAATATAATGCCCAAGAAATAACAATGATATGATACAATATTTTCCTCTAAAACACTGGGTTAATGGATGATCCCCATTTCGTCACATAAAAATGAAACAACCTGGATTTAAAAAAAAAACACCGATAAAAATTCAGTTCGCAGGCTAGCCTTAAAATAACTTCCATAGTTTTCGTTGCACTAATGTAACTTACTTGTTTTTCAATATACCGAAGAATCACATTATACTTTCAAATCTGATGTATCAATGATGTTAGAAGAATGGGCGGAGTGGGCGAGAGCATGGGAATGTACCCTAAACTGGTTTGTTCTGTTTGTTGTTTGTGTCAGTGGAAATTTCGAGAGTACTCCATAATCATTAGGTTAGATATATGAGTATTAATATGAATTTGATAATGGCCACATGCTGTTCACACTGAGATATGAGTCTTGTATCGTGGGTATCAAGAACTACGAAAGACTTTCGGTCTCAAAGCACGCAGACCCGAAACAAATATGGGCCACACAAACATTCGTCTCGGTGCGGGAATCGAACCCATGGCTTCTCGCTTCACATAACCCTACCTTACCAAGCACCGACACACAGACCAATTGAGACCCAGCCCTTTTGTGAAGTCAGTTAAAATAATAAATACAAACCAATTTGAAACTTCCTCTTGTCCTTTTGGAATATGGTTGAAAACAGCTTTTCTGTCCGTACACTCATCAAATTGTAGATACCTACTATCATTATTGGTTTATAATTAACTTATTTTTATAGCAGAGAATGGCAAACGAGCAGATGGGTCATTGATGGTAATTGATCTCCACCGACCATAGACATCCAAGACAAAAGGAATGCGTTGCCAACCTAAAAGGAGGGAATAAAAATGGAAGGGGAGGGAAAAGGAGGGGGGGATGGGCCACCGGAAATCTCACTCAGCGATCAAAACGCGACAGCAAGCTGCCACTTTACGTCGGTTTTCTGTGAGACAATGGTATTAAACCTGTTAAGTTGGCTCATTTGTGCTCTAAACCTTACTGTCTACAGTGTTGAGCGTGGGTTTACCACTCAAAAAACTTCCATACACTTGACCACTGCCCTTTATATAGTCTGTAGAGGTTTTCTTATCTATATGCATAATTCATATTACAGTTAATCTGTTCGTAAATGTCATTACATTCACACAACACAGGATATTTTAAAATGCAAGATGAAATGTATATCAGACGGATACGAGGCATAAATGTCTCGGAAAAATTTGAAAATTACCTTAACGCAAGTGATTTGCATGTATTAATGTTACAGAAATAGAGATTGAATTTGTTTGACTATATCTTTGCAAGTCAAAAATTATGGCATTCATACTGTTGAGGGGCTATCAAGCAAGTTTCCATACAAAGAAATTTATCTCAAACTTCCGTACCGCCATTACTTATTACAATGCGAGGACGATTATTACAATTTACACCCTAGAATGTTTTGTGAATGGTTAAGAATAACGTAAGATAAATTTATTATCTCAATATTATTTCGCTGTTCGATCTGGCGCGCGTATATTTCAAATAAACTGAGCGACTTATGACCACTAGGTCATAACTTTTTGATCACGTCTTGTGTTGCTGTCCAGTGTCCCGTCTATATACCGATATAAATGGTAAAGCGATAATCCATCTTAATGTAGGTATGTGTTGTTCTTCTACAATGGTGACACTAGATCCCTCTAATTGTGACTGACATGACATTTGACAAATGTTTTGTTAATTTTTAATTGTTCAGCCGTTTAGAAACCGGGCGTTAATCTTACAAGAATGTATCCAATTCACTGAATCATTCATTTGAATTAACTTACCGTTCTCATCTTGTTTTGCATAATCACGACTATTACACTTTCATGGTCATGTCCTTTTTAGGTATATGTATATTTAAACTGATCTCGATGTCTTCCTAGTTCCTACACATTAAAATAAAGTTAACCTTTTGAAAATCTATTTACGTGTAGCCTACTGTAAAGCCTTGAGATATAAATTAAGTAAAAAGCCGGGTGTGGTTTTAAATTAACATTTTTTGGAAATAAACGTATTTCAACAGAAATTATAACATTTTTATTCAAATAAATATAGTTGTTAAGTGTTAGATTTACAAATATCGAGAAAATTAATACATAAAATATACAATATTATGTAAAAAAAATATTCTTTAAATAATTAATTATCCGGTACGTGGTCTCCACTTGAGAAGTTTTCTGCCCGATCGGCTATCAGTTCTACGAGCTATGTGTCCTGCCCACTGCCACTTCAACTTGCTAATCCTCTGGGCTATGTCGAATATGTCTGGGCTATGCATGGCATTCTCGAGTGGAGACCACGTACCGGCAAGCGCAGCGTGGGACGTCCAGCTACAAGGTGGACCGACGACCTGATAAAGGTCGCAAGAAGTCGCTGGATGCAGGCCGCTTCCAACAGGTCGATCTGGAAATCTTTGGGGGAGGCCTATGTTCAGCAGTGGACGTCCTATGACTGATGATGATGATGAATTAATTCTCCTAAAGTAAATTTGGGTGGGTTGTAACTTGTAGCCAACTTGTACTCGTAAAAAAGCTGGTTAACGAAATCTATAAGGTTTAACGTATTCAGCAGAGGGTATAACACTACCTAGAGGCCCAAACACGAATCATTTGGTTCTTTTTAAAAATCGTGTTTAAGCATATGACATGTAAAATTTTGTTTTTCAATTCTAATTTTTCTGAAAATTATTTATGCATGAGCTTTAGAAGAGCCATATAGCTTTACAAATATACTTACCAAAACTTACCCTACACATCAATATACAGGCGTACCTTTACTTCTTTTAACAACCATAACAAAAGCAATAATATTACCAACACAATACATCACAAGAAGACACACACAGTTCCTCCAGAAATGAGAGTCTTCGTAGCCAAACCTGGCGAGGACTTCTGCACCGGTTCTGATGCAGGGCATACCCTCGGCGTCCACACAGCTGATGCTATCGACCAAATCCCACTGAAGGATGGAGATAGACTCCGTTCCATAGTAGAAGCCGGAGACGTACCGCAGCCAGGAATAGTACGGTGATGCGCTTGCTAAGTTCAGATATATTCCGGAGAACATGAGCCCGATCAAGTCGAAAGGCACTGATATTAACGCCGCCGTTTCCATCTTATCGAAGGTTGCTGAGAGAAACGATCCTGGAAAGGTTTCCATGATTTAAAACCCTATTTTTTGGGAGTTTAGAGTGGTAAAGCTACGACAAAGACAGTTAAGTTTATGCGTAGGACGGATCGACCGGTTCGATACCACTGTCTCTTAGAAAACTGATGGGTAGTCGCGGCATTTCATTCAGCCAATACCTCTTTCTTTCATTTTTTTATCCAGCACGGCAAAGTGACTACACTGCACCTGATGGTAAGCGTAGTACAGTCTAAAAAAACTAGGGACCACATACAAACACTGTGTTTTTATGTTAGGTAATGTACTCAAGATTCTTTTGTTACCGGTGGTGTCTATGGGCGGTACTTGCCATTAAGCGACTCATCTTCTTATCTGTTTGAATTACAAAAATCCTATTCTCGAGGGTCTTTTAAATCAAAATTCAATTAAATTTAATTGACTGACCTGTGGTTCAAGACTAAAACAACTTGTTTCACAGCCTAGACACATGATATGCACATATTTTATTATTATTCCGAACTTAGATAAAAACTACAACATAAAAACCGACTGACAATTTGAAGTGATTATACGAAGTGGAAATCGGTCATTATCACGAGTCGTTGTGGATATTATTAAGTTATATAATAATGAGCATTATTTTTTGAGTGGGTAATCATGGTGTGTCTGCCTGACCAAGGTCGGCTGCAGTTCAACGACTCTTTACACTCTAATAACCATAGTTACATGCGGCGTTCTTTTTATTGTAGCGTTTTGTTAAATTAGAAATATAAAGCCGGTCGTAAGCTGAGCCTAATCCGTTTTGCATCATGCTTGTATTTTGCGAAGACTCTACAATGGAGTGGGAAAAGGGCGGGTAGACAGACCAAGTAGGTAGAGTAGACATAACAAAATTCACTAAACTCGTAGAGTCCTCTAACTTCAGAAGATCCTGGGTTAAAATCTCAGAACAACTAAGAAGTTTTAATAACAGTGTGCTCGGGACGGGATCCCAACGCCAGACGTCCACATTGGAGTGACATAAAGGATGGCAGGTAGGTGGAAAATAATGACGAAGGTAGACGGGCAGAAAGTTCACCTGATGATAAGTGGTTACCGTCGCATATTGGCATAGTCAATGCCATTGACATAACCAAACCGCTGTGAAAAAAAGAAAGGAATGGATTGTTT
Organism: Clanis bilineata; assembly: GCA_036417725.1. Lineage (NCBI taxonomy): Eukaryota > Metazoa > Arthropoda > Insecta > Lepidoptera > Sphingidae > Clanis > Clanis bilineata. Next base: position 634,436 of record CM071141.1, read on the forward strand.
ATTTGCCTCTGAAAACTCACGCACTGTATGGCTACTCACCGCAACAGCAAGCTGATAACACTGGAAATCTATTTAATCACAAATTTAAACAGGCCGACTTCATATCCGATCGTAATCAAATTTATATGGGACCACCATTGCAATAAGCTCTATCGAACACAAAAAGAATTTTGAACATCGGTCCACATTTGGCAGAGATATCGCGTAACATATCTACCGGAATTGAGGACCTCCTCCTTTTTGGAAGTCGGTCGAAAACAGTGGCGATATTTCACCCTAGCGACCTTATCCATGCCTTAGTCAAAATTGTCAAAAGTCTGGCTCTACTATCTACTTTATTGATTCACAAAAGAGTTCGAAAATCCTCCATCACACTTTTTTCATGAATATGTTATGAAGTAATAATTAGAAATGAAATCTTATACATATTTATTCGTTTCGTAGATAATCGTAAAAAAAGGTTTGCGACACTATAATGAATATTCGTAGGTCAGTGTTTATTTGAATAAACACCTAAGTTATTTGATTTATGGAAGCGTAAATTATTTGCATATTCGATCAATAATCTTTATTGACCGAGGTTCGTAGATAAAGTGATATATCAATGTTTCAAAGTGGACTGCACCTACATTTTCGGCAACAATGGTCAATGCACGATTTATGTTCATTTTATTTATGTTATTTATGTAGTGTGCTATTCCTCCTTGGTCTAGTGGCAGCATACATGGGCTGTGGATCTGCAGGTCCTGGGTTCGATTCCCAGGTCGGGTAAGGGAATTTTCTAATTTAATTTGTCCGGGACTGGATCCTTCAGAGGGGGTTGACGTCAGGCAGGCAGCCGGTCGTGACAACTAATCCAAATCCTTTCCGCAACATGCTTGAAAAACTGTGTTGCGCCGACCCCACATTAAGGTAGGATAAGGGCAGGTGGAAAGAAAGTGGTAGTTGTGCTAGATATTATTTTCGTTTTGTGTTAGTGTTGTGCCGCTACAGTATCAAGCTATATCGATTATATATATATCGGCATTCGAAGTCAGGAGCCCTCGATCTATATACGACACAATGTGGTAACACTAAAATGATTTTTGTAACTCATCGTAGCTCAACTCAGATATTTCGATTTGGACGGTTCGACTGGTTCAATACCACTGTCTACAAGTGAGATTACATAACATAAGCTCACGGCTGTATCCCCGAAGGGGTAGGCAGAGGCGGACTAGCGAACTAGAACACCCACATTTCGCCGAGCTTAGTTCCGTCCCAGATGTGATAGGGGGCGAGCCTATCGCCATATCGGGCACAAATTCCAGACTCCGGGCTGATATGGAAAAATCCAATATCACTTTGCCCGACCCGGGGATCGAACCCGAGACCTCAGAACCGTAGTCGTACCGAAATACAACCACGCCACCGAGGCAGCCATTACCAGTGGTCTAAATCATCATCATCATCATCATCATCAGCCATAGGACGTCCACTGCAGAACATAGGCCTCCCCCAAAGATTTCCAGATCGACCTGTTGGAAGATCCGTAGAAGAACGATAATCACCGACATAGCCCAGAGCATTAGCAAGTAGAAGTGTCAGTGGGCAGGGCACATAGCTCGTAGAACTGATAGCCGATGGGGCAGAAAAGTTCTCAAGTGGTCTAAATCCCCCTTCCTAATTCCTGTTCTCTTCAATGTTACTTTTGTATCGTAGGTATCTATTGACGATGGATATCACTAACTCTTAAGTGACACTTTTACTAATACCACTAGTTCAGTTCTATAAAGTAATGTTTTATAAAGAAAAGTTAATCACTTTGGAATACAAAATCTTTACTCAAACGAACCAAAAGTATTTTATGAAACATTGGTATAAGAAAGACTGCCTCGGTGGCGTGGTTGTATTTTGGTACGATTACCGTCCTGAGGTTTCGGGTTCGATCCCCGGCGAGGGCAAAGTGATATTGGATTTTTCCATATAAGTCGGAGACTGGAATTTGTGCCCGATATAACGATAGGCTCGCCTCCTCTCACATCTGGGACGGAACTAAGCTTGGCTAAATGTGAGTGTTCTAGTTAGCTAGTGCACCTCTACCTACCCTTCGGGGTTACAGGCGTGAGCTTCTGTTATGTTATGTATAAGAAAATAAGTGAGGTTTAGTTGGGATTTAGGGAATTAGGGAGATTTTTTATTTATTTACAACAGCTATAATATTATACACAAAACGCCAATTAGGTTTATGTATGTTTTTAAAAAATTTGGAAAACACATCTTGTACCTCAGATGAGATATTTTATTTTTTACACATTGTCGAAAAATATATTCTTACAAAACACGAGTATTTTTAACGTAAAGCGAGGCTAGACGAATGGATTCAATTATTATAAACGTTATTGTGGAACAAAGTCGCATTTCCAAAATAGCTTTCTGTAATATTTTTTATCTACATACATTTTTATGTAAACGCAATAATATTATGTAACAAAAGTAGTTTTTTGCAAATGCGACAAAGTAATTTAGGTTTTATGTTTCACAATAATTTATACCTAATTACGTATACTTAATTGTACGATTAAAAATTAGGAAATGTGTTTTATTTACCCTGATTTGGATTGACTTAATGGGACGGACATACAACATAAAAACAATTGAATATACTTATTGGACATTATTTTGCTTAAGAAAATATTCAAAAAGATCACGAACACACTACGACTAACACTCGAATTACAAACTATCCTTATTTAAAAACACTGCGCTTGCGCATACGGCATTACCAACTTGCACTTTCTTATGAAGCATGCGTATTGAATCATCATTATTTTATCATTCTTACATGTGCTATGGCCTATGAGTATACTTTTGAGACGTGCATAATGGTTTAGTTAATTAATTGAAAAGAAAAGAGATGTATTAGCAAACAGCAAACTATGACGTCATGTCATCGGCTATAAGGTGTGCGCATTAGAAAGGATAGTAAGCTATTCCCACTACACACCCACTAGTGCTCATTACAGAATTTGAAATATGAATTATTGTCTAAATACATTAGGGTTACTTTTAGTATTATTTGCTATTACGTTCAAAATAATATACAAAATCAATCATAGGAAACTATCCTATTGTGGTAATATGATTAAAAAAAGTGAAAGGGAACTAGCACAGTTATAAGGTCTAATACTATTGGGGCTATTATTATGAAAGAAGGATACTATTATTAAAAATACAGCCTATTTTAATGCGTCCATCCATACAATTATAATTAAAAAGCGCATGAACACAAATGTAATATACATTGAAAAGAACATAACTCGTGAACGAGATTCTTTATTGTGATAACTAGTATACAGGTGCGCCGCGACTTCTCTTCACAACCATAAAGAACGCGACGATGTGCGCGACGCAGTACATGATAGCGAGGCACGAGCAGTTCCTCCAGAAGTGCTGCTCGTCGAAACCATACCGCCTGAGGACGTCAGGGCCGGTGCGGATGCAGGGCATGCCCTTGATCGCGACGCAGTCGATAGCCTCGATCGAATCCCACTGCAGTATCGAGATCGACTCCACGCCGTAGTAAAACCCTGACACGTATCGCAGCCAAGAGAAATATGGCGACACGCTCGCCAAGTTCAAGTACAACCCTGAGAACATCGTGCCGACCAGGTCGAACGGAACAGATACTAACGCCGCCGTCTCCATTCTGTCGAACACGGCTGACAAGAATGACCCTGAAAGGTGTTGCCGATTAGTACCACGCCGTGTCGGTAGCAATTTTGAATTTTGATATCCCAATAATGAAACTGATGATTCGAGAATGGCTATTTTTGTTACAAAGCCATAATGCCTAGACGTTATCTTGACCTGAAGTACCTTCACCGATGTACAAGGAAGACATTTAAGACAAAAAAGCGTTTGTTAGCAACAAAGGTTGAGTTAATGAAGTACAGTAGAACAGAAGTGGCATGCTTATTTAGTTTGATATGATTATAAATTTTAATGATAATGCAAATGCTAATTGAATTGTTTGGTGAGATCTTACCATAAGCATTTGCGTAGTTGGCGCACAGTATGCAGATGAAGGAGAAGCCGAGCCAGCCCATGAACCCGCCGCGAAGACCCACGGACAGGAATATTAAAGACGCGAACATCACTGGCTCTATTATTGCCCGAGGTATCTGTGAAGGAAGATGTTATAAAACTATTGAAGCTATGACCTAGGTAACTTGTATTTGCTCGTTTTTTAATATCACCAACATAAATGGAAGCAAGATAAGCATATTAAGTGAGGATGATTTGAATTGAGTTGTAGAGGATGAAAAAAGATTGATAGGGCGAGTATACATGGTGAGTGAGAACTAAAGTTGGAAGGGAAATCAGCAGAGACTGGCAAACGAGCGAATGGGTCACCGGACTGTAAGTGATCTCCACCGCCCATAGACACCCAATACACAAAAACAATCATGGGTGCGTTGCCAACCTAAAAGGAGGGAATGACAGGGGAGGGAAAAGGGATTGGGAACGGGAGGGGGGAAATGGGCCATAGGAAATCTCACTCTCAGCAAGCTGCCACTATACGTCGGTTTTCTGCGAGACAGTGGTATCAAACCGGTCGAGCCGGCCCATTCGTGCTGTAGACGTTACTGTATACATACCAATAGGCATTTTATTAATGCAATACGTATTATTTGAATAATGTATTCCCTAGTTGATGCGTCAATTGTTTTTACGAACAACTCAACATTTGTGTAGTAAATTAGAAAGAAAATAGTTCTTTAACTTTGCGTATACATGTAACATCACCGTTCATTCTATTTTTGGCTTTACTAGAAATATTTATAACTGTTTTATCCTCGTCAAAAATTACAAAATATTTATTATGACATTTTGTTAAAACAATTTACGACTTAGCATTCATAATGAAGACTTTCTATATTTCGGGTCATCCACCACGGCTTTATTAATACGTAAAATGTCGTCACAAATTGCATAAATTATATCTATGCATTAGTTGTTTTTAATATTAAATTTCCATATACAATAACAAAATAAACATATAAAATATGAGTTGAATGGCCTCAGTATTTTGGTGCAGCTAACAAAAACATAATGTAAAAGTATGAGGACTGAACCAATATTTTAGAATTTATATGACAGTTCTGCGATTATTAGATTCGTTTCGTTCGTAAAATTATGTTTCTAAGTGAAATGTCACTTTTATTACAATGAGAAATAGCTTATAGCGCTCAGGAGTAATATTGTAGCTATTATTATTATTGTTATTTACGTTTATATTAAGATTTTGGTGCTTCTTGATCTTCTCGGGATAGCCATGTATTAGTGAATTAATAAGTAATAAGCTAATTCGCAACGATCTATATTATTGTCCTATCAGTATCCACTGAAAGTGATAGGATATTCATATCCGCCCGGATGACACCACCGTACACGTGGTGTTAAAACCTGTCACTCTTTGTGTGATTCGCGTTCAGGATCAGCCAGTGTATATGGATATACACACAAATCAAGTTATGTCGCAAGCCCCTCGAGAGAACTCCAGTTCACTTGAGGGGCTTGCGGCATGACTTGATTTGTATATTACGATAAATGTGTAATTTTGATATTATTGGTGAAGGAATTTTGAAAAACGTTGCAGCAAAAAGTAAGTTTGTCACAAAACAAATCAGAACAATCATCATTATCATATTCAGTCACAGGACGTCCACTGCTGAACATAGGCCTCCCCCAATTCTTATCAGATGGACCTGTTGGAAGGGGCATGCATCCAGCGACTTCCTGCGACCTTCATCAGGTCGTCTGTCCCCCTTGTAGGTGGAGGTCCAGCGCTGCGCTGTCACATGGTCTCACTCGAGATCTCTCTGTCTCATAAGCTATCGATTCTATGAGCTATGTGCCCTGCCCATTGCCACTTCAGCTTGCTTATCCGCTGGGCTATATCAGTGACTTATTCTTCCACGGATCTCCTTATTCCTGATTCGATCACGTAGAGAAACATCGAGCATAGCCTTCTCCGTAGCTCAATTTGAACAATACAAGCTCCTTAAAGAATACGTATATCGTCTTTAATTGTTCGATGACGGAATTCGTGAAGGTGACGAATGACACTCTCACTAATTAATAAATCATAGAAATAGATAATAAAAAATATATATTTGTGATTTTTAGGATATATGACAATATATATATGTATATCGTATTGGGTGTAAATCCGTAATAAATAAATATAAAGTATTTGTTGTAAAACTCACCCAAAATATCATCTTGGAGAGGTAGTAAGGCAGCGGCGCGTACAATCCGCTGGCAGTCTCCCGCAGCAGGATGGGCACTTCGTTGGGGAAGGTGTTGAACACCGCGTAGATGAACAGGAATATGGTCTCCGTGATGGTGAGGTACAGCAGACCCTCCACGTTCTGGATGTCGCGCTGGTCCAGCTCTTGGAAGCGACCGATATACGGGATCGAGATTATGAGGCCCACGAACTAGGCAAGAATATGCATAAAAATTTACATAAAAAGATAGCCATTTAAATCAATATACGACACAAGGTCTTATTTACGTGTTTTATGGTTTAGAATCATATGAAGGTTGACAAAATCGTCCATGTCTTATTTTATAGTAGATAGCAAACAAATACCACTGCCTCGGTGGCGTGGTGGTATTTCGGTATGACTACGGTTCTGAGGTCTCGGGTTCGATCCCCGGGTCGGGCAAAGTGATATTGGATTTTTCCATAACAGCTCGGAGTCTGGAATTTGTACCCGATATGGCGATAGGCTCGCCCCCTATCACATCTGAGACGGAACTAAGCTCGGCGAAATGTGGGTGTTCTAGTTCACTAGTGCGCCTCTGCCTACCCCTTCAGGGATACAGGCGTGAGCTTATGTTATGTTAGCAAACAAACAGATGAGTCACCTGATAATAAGTGCTTTTCACAGCGCATAATATATCCACGATACCAAAAACACCATGAAAGCTATGTCAACCTTAAATGGAGTTACTAGGAATTTCGACAGCTTCCATGGCGCAGCGGGTGAGTAGCCGGCTGTGAAGCGAGAGGCCTCGGGTCCGATTCACGCATTGAGACAGGCGTTTGTGTGGCCCACAGACATTTGTTTCAAATCTGGGTTTTGTGAGACCGCGCGTCTCTCATAGTCTCTGATACCCACGATACAGGTTATAGCCCGAGCAGGAAAATTTCTGACAACCGTAAATGTATTCGTGCTCGATGCGCGTCTATGAAATTTGTATGAAATATTAATCAAATGTCATCAGTGCGCAGCGAGTTTACATTTACATTAGTTTTTCGTGCTCGGGCTACTGGACTCGGTGTGTGACTGTTGGGTGTACTTTTACTTTAGAAGAAGAAAAGGATGGATTTGAACTTCCGGAAATCCCACTAATCGTACGGAACACAATAGCGAGCTGCCAATTGGGTACTTGACTATGTTTGGTTTTGTACACATATTTATATGTAATAGCAAACAAAACGAAAAAGAAGAACCCTTCTGTAAAAACTGCATCGAAATTGGTTGAAAAATGAGGCAGTCATTCATATTTTAAATTCTGGAGTGGGGGCATATTGGAGATATCTTGTTATCCCTTTCCAACGCACGTATCGTTATGGCGTGACGTGATTGCACTGATACATCTCTTTCCCGCAGTTTGAAGGTCACGCCAAACTTTAAAGGCTTATAACTTTTCAATATTTCTTTCTGTTCTTTAATTTAGACGACGTAAATTTCATATAAAATTAATTTAAAAAAATGAGTCAAGTACCCATTGCGTTAGTTTTCTGTGACCCAGTGGTATATACATATGTCATCGGGCGAGTTGACCGATTCGTTCTGTAGTCATGAGTCATGACTTATGTCTAACATATACAATACACTATAATCGTCGCTCTCCTAATTAATCGTATTAGTTTTTCCGATAAACAAGCCTCATTTATCTCCTAGAGAAGTTTGATCAAGTTCTCTCATTGCTTCCGAGACGACATTCCAATTAGGCAGAATTTGTAAAGGTCCACAAATATATACATTTTATCATCGACTCTGACACATTTGATTTAATACATGATCTTTACACCTGTTTGAATCGTTTGTGTGATAATTCCATTTAAAATACCAATCGTATTTATAACACCATAAACAGAAACCGTTTGTATATTTGTTTCGTTAACATACTCGTAATTACAAAAAAAAGTGTAAAAAATCGGAAATGTCAATTAATTACGCGAATGTTCAGGAAACTGTAGAAAAACATTTAATATATTATTATTAAATGTTTTTGTAAATACATTTAACATTTAAATTACATAGGTGATGTAAAATATGGGTTAAACATTTTAAATCTGAATCTGCGTAGCTTTATCTTTTGGACAGATTACTGTTTATACGTACCTAGTTGAATTGTTAGACTTCTATCACTTTTTATTTTACGTTAAGTAGATGAACATCTGCGGGTTTAGACAAGTGGGTTATACGCTAGTCGAATAGAATAATCAAATAGAATAAATGTATGAGAATGACATAAGAGTACGCTAAATACGGCGTACTCTTATGTCATTCCCATACATTTATTCTATTTGATTATTGTATTCGACTAGCGCCTAAGCCACTTGTCTAAGGCCTCAGACGTTTCTTCTCTTATTAGTGGCTACTGTCACCCATGGATATAGGCAAGTGATAATAATGCCGTCAAGGTATCCCATTAGTATTGTAGGAAAACATATCGAAATAGTGGCACTATCACTAAGATACATACCACAAACCCGGCTTATCATTTTGGTTATAATTTTCAACCGATTAAAAAAAATGTATTTAACAGTTATAGTCTGTTTCTAATCTTGCAATTATTATAATATTCAACTGGCTAGATTCATGAGAACCAGGAACTCCGAAATGAGGCAGCTTATTGTATCTTAATACATTCATAATATCACTCCATTCAAATATTTTAGTTGCGTGACGAGTCCATAAAATAAATTTTATCGATCTACTATTGAAATGGGATGTTTTACTAATACATTTTTTATTCGATTGCCTTATTCTATTTTTTTATAGAAAAGTTGCTGAATCATTTAACTTATAAAATGATAATCCAGCTAAACCATAAAAAATTGTAAAATATGAGAGTCCAATTTGAATCCAGCTAAATGCGACCGGTTATGAAACGAAAGGCCGGAGGTTCGATCCCCGCATTGAGACTTTGTTCCGCCCAGAAATATTTTTTCGGGGCTTCCAACAGGTCGATCACATTTCATTTTATTTACATTTTGAAGAGAAAGTGAAAAACTCTCGAAGAAAGGATAGAGCTTAGCCAGTTTCAACAAACATAAAACTTTTAAAACACCTAATATACATAACATAAACTCACGCCTGTATCCGCGAAGGGGTAGCAGAGGTGTACTAGCGAACTAGAACACCCAGATTTCGCTGAGCTTAGTTCCGTCCCAGATGTGATAAGCAAGCCTATCGCCATATCTGACACAAATTCCAGAGTCCGAGCTGATATGGAAAAATCCAATATCACTTTGCCCGACCCGGGGATCGCACCCGAGACCTCAGGACGGTAGTCGTACCGAAATACAACCACGCCACCGAGGCAATCTTTCAACAAACTTTTCAGTATGACAGCCTTCGTGGCGCAGCGGGCGAATAGCCGGCTGCGAAGCGAGAGGTCACGGGGTCGATTCCTGCATTGAGACAAATATTTGTCTGGCCCACAGGTATTTGTTTCAAGTCTGGGTGTTGTGAGACCGAAAGTCTTTTATAGTCTCTGACACCCACGATACAGGTTATATATACCTGTTGTGGGGTCAGGTCTAGTTGTGTGACTGTATTTATTATTTATTATTCATCATCATCATCAGCCATAGGACGTCCACTGCTGAACATAGGCCTCCCCCAAATACATATTTACATCATTTATTATTAATAATGAAAATCTTTGGGGGAGGCCTATGTACAGCAGTGGAGGTCCTTTCATTATTATTTATTATAGTAGTATTTAAAGGTAATAATATCTAAACATAAAATGCTTCATCATGTCTGAATGTGGTTAACGGCATGCATGACATTTAAGTTGGTTTATACAATAACATTAACATTTCAATATAACCACTAGATTACATTAATATAAACATCCCGATACTCAGAAATCTGAATTGACGTTATTTAAAACTAATTATTTTATACAATTCCTTATTTGGGCTCCCGGAAATATTAATCACGGTACAAGACGTGACAGAAAATTATCACATCAAACTCTCTGTAAAAAGTGGCACTAGGTACTCTAGAAGTAAAGGTACATTCACACCATACAAATACCAAGATAAATTATTTTATGTGGCCTCAATAGCTTCTCAGTAAAATGGCTGTGACGTACGGACGCACAGACGGACGTTGCGATGTTGCTCCGAACCTTAAAATTTTACATATTCCGCTGTTTGTTCTATCTCTTTACTTTCTTTTTTCTACCTGCCCTTATCCCACCTTAATGTGGGGTAGGATCAACACACTTTTGCAAGCATGTTGCAGAATAGATTTGGCTTAGTTTTTACGACCGGTCCTGCCTGACGTCAACCCCCTCTGAGGGATCCAGTTCCGGGCAAATATTAGTGTAAGGGGTTGTGATTTGTGGAAAAGGGAACGTTATATAGCAGGACAGGTAGCACAGAAGTCTTGGAAAATACTTGAAGCTGGTGGGATTTGTAACCCTTGTAATTCATACAAATATTTGTCTCGGAGCGGGGATCGAACCCGCGCTCTCTCGATGTACAGCCGGCCATTAACCAGATGCGCCACGGAGGCTTCTATCACAGACGGGTAAACGAGCAAATGGGTAACTTGATGGTAAATAATCGCCATTTCCCATATACACCCATGCTACCAAAAGAATCATAGGTGTTGACAACCTTAAAGGAAGGGGATAGGGATTAGGAAAACAAAGGAGATTTGAGCCGTCAGAAATCTCATACATACGTCTCTCTGAAATTAAACTATTTTTACGGATTCTATCACGATTTGGTTTTAATTTTTATGCCCGACGTTTCGAAAGTTTTGCAGCCTTCGTGGTCACGGATCAGACTCTCAGATATAATCCGTAAAAATAGTTTAATTTCAATGAATAACATTCACGTAAACCTAAGAAATCATTATCATACGTCTCTCGTTTGAAAGCAGCTTTCGACCGACTTCCAGAAAGGAGGAGGTCCTCAATTCGTCTGTATTTTTTTTATGTATGTTACGCGATATCTCCGCCAAATATGAACCGATTTTCAAAATTATTTTTGTGTTCGATAGAGCTTATTTCAAGGGTGGTCCCATATAAATTTGGTCACGATTTGATTTGAAGTCGGTGCGTTAAGTTTTTAAACTATTGATTATAGTACTTACCATAAATAATAGAAATTCTGCTATTAATATTGAGCTGCTGTGTCTCATTTGTTGAATATTTCTCCACATTAACCAGTAAAACTGGACGAAATAATTCACTTTGACTCTGTAAGGAAACACAAATGTTAAGACATGTTTTATCATCACCATGTTTTGGGTACACACTACACATCCACACTTCTTGATGTTTGACCCCCAGTTTCTTCACGTAAAGTAATAACTAAGCTAAAGTAAAAGAACTATGGTGTAACTTGACATTTCGGGTTCTCACGTCAAAGGTTACAGACAACAACATAAGGGCACGCCTGTATCCTCGAAGGGGTAGGCAGAGGCGCACTACCGAACTAGTACACCCACAATTCGCCGAGCTTAGTTCCGTCCCAGATGTGATAGGGGGCGAGCCTATCACCATATCGGGCACAAACTCCAGACTCCGGGCTGATATGGAAAAATCCAATATCACTTTGCCCGACCCGGGGATCGAACCCGAGACCTCAGAACCGTAGTCGTACCGAAATACCACCACGCCACCGAGGCAGACATAATCTTTTACATTATAGAAGACTTTCGGCAAAGTTTCTGTTTAATAATTGTTTTAAACTTATTAAGGCTTAATTCTTTTATATATACAGAAAAGTTGCTTATTAATTACGTTTTGTAACAATAAATCTCTCTAGGCTGGAATAAGCAAATTTTATTCCGAAACGTGGTCCCACTAGTTTTCTATTTTTAGTATATTATTGTTCTAGTTAATATTTATGTACGGAGATTGTATCAGCATCTATTATGTGTGTTTAAATGTTATCAGAGGTAATTTGCATTGATTTTGCAAATTCATGTGTCCAGTTTATTGTTAGAACACTTTCCATATAGTGATATTTATGTAAACTGAACAAAGCCGGAATATGAAATACAAATTTAAACATATTTGCGACCAGCAACTTCAGTTTCTGTATTGTAAAACTGAAAGTTGTTTGTTCAGAATCAGCGGCCCGAGCAGGAAAATTTCTGACAATCGTAAATGTATTCGAGCTCGATGCGCGTCTATATTTGTATGAAATATTAACCAAATGTCATCAGTGCGCAGCGAGCTCGAATACATTTACGATTGTCAAAAATTTTCCTACTCGGGGCCCTGTAATATAATTATATTAATATTTATAGTAATATTTTCTTAAACCAAAGCAAAAATTCTCGAAAGTTGGATAACATTATTCATCACTATCATCATCAACCACAGGACGTGCGTTGCTGGACATCGGCACCATTATTACTATTATAAAATAAGCTAAGGTCAAGCGCGTGAGTCGCTAGCCTACTCACACAGTACTTAATTACGAAAATAGAAAGGTGCTCTTGAATTCAGTGGTGCTCTTGATATTCTGAGATAGAATTCAGATATAGATCAGAGATAGGACAATTCCTAGACTGTCATATTTTTCATACATCCTTTCAAAGTAGATAAAACAAAGCTTTACTTCCTCAATTACCGGTAACGTGCGATATACTTACAGAGTTAAATATTTTTCGAAGTATTCATTCTGGAACAAAAACATTAATGTTGTAGCTTTACGTAGCTAATACAAGTTGTGATTAAAATAATTAGTCTAATTTCAAAGAACACGACGTTAAGACGCGTCTCCTGCACCTATTTTTCTTGAAACAAAACACAAACCCTAAGAAAAGATAACATCCAGGCAGAAGTAGATGATGTTCAAATAAATCCGCGTCTCCAGCACTAAAATATTACACAAAACAATGGTTTTAGCTGTTTCCTGCTCATAGAACAATGGACCATTGATAAAAATGTGTAGCGTAATCATGTTTTGTGTCATGTTTTAGTGCTGGAGACGCGGATTTATTTGAACATCATCTATCTCTGCCTGGATGTTATATTTTCTTAGGGTTTGTCTTCGTACTTATATAGACGCTTCCAATTTGCTCTAATCTTGTGAATCCTTTAAATTCAGATAATATTTCTTATTATTTCCTTTTAAAACGATATTATTATTTAAATTATTTTTTCCGTCATGGCCAATGACCATTCAAACATAATCTTTCTTCAATGAAGGAAGACATTACTTATTATAACACAAAAAACGGCCTTCAAGTTTGCTTGATGCAGTCTACAGAATATATGATACAAAAAATAAACGAGCTCAGATAACACGAAAATAAAATAATTAGATTCCCAAGTCAGGCAAATCGAATTTTCTAATTTAATTTGCCCGGGACTGAATCTCTCAGAGGGGGTTGAAGTCAGGCAGGCAGCCGGTCGTAAAAAAATCTTTTCTGCAACATGCTTGTAAAGGGTGTTGCACCGATCCCACATTAAGGTGGGATAAGGGCAGGTAGATAGAAAGATAATAAATAAATAAAAACTAATAGTGATTTAACGCCAGCAGGGGAATGATACAGGTTAGTAAAAAAAAAATGTAAAGCAACAGCACGCCGGTTTTAGCCTTCTGCGTCCTTACCTTGGGATCCAACGTTCCATTGAAGTACTCGGTCTCGTCCTGCACCTCCCCGACCCTGGTCTCTATTTCGGAGGCGATGTCCGACCTCTGGTACTCGTCACAGATGCGTCGGATCCTATCCCTGCTCTCCATCTCCTTGCCGACCTTGATTCCTAACAGAGACACGTAGTATTCCGCCGCGTTGTACCCTACTGGACATTTGTAGTTCAGCCTACGGGGGAAAATTTTTATCAATCAGCTTTGTATTACCTATATGAAGAAAAAAATATTTGAAGATATAAGTTGACAAAAAGATTACCTCATAAGGCCTTACTTATAAAAACAGTTTAGCTAGAGAATAAATAGTAATAGTAATAGTAAGAATAGCCTGTCACTTTTATTTTCAAAAAATGTGACACAAAGAAAAAAGTGATAGGCTATTCTTAGCCATTTGCTCAGCTAAACGGTTTTTATAAGAAAAGCCCATCACATTTATCCCTGAATACTGTTAACGCTACTTCAACTTTAACGCCTACTTACTTTATTTTGCGTCATGGTACAAATTGTACAATTAAACAAATTGTACAATTATTATACTTACAATTGTACTTTGACAGAAATACGGCCTCAAGGACAAAACACGACTCCAAGGTTTTGAGTTGCGTTTCAGTATTAGAAGATAAAATAATGATTTCTTAGGTTTACGCGAATGTTATTCATTGGAATAAAACTATTTTTACGGATTCTATCACAATTTAGTTTTAATTTTTATGCCCGACGTTTCGAAAGCCGGGTCAGACTCACCCGTGACCACGAAGGCTGCAAAGCTTTCGAAACGTCGGGCATAAAAATTAAAACTAAAAATAGACAATAAAATATTACATCGTTTCCTTTGACGATTTTTACAGGCATTTCATTTTATTTTCCTTTCCATTCCCAACAGTTTATCCTCTTAACAGTGTTGACTCTAATAATATTCTATAAAATTATTAAATTGCTTTACTCAAACAACATTGTAAAAAAATGCTCATTATTGACTAAGTGGATTCACTTAAATCCTTCATCATTACCATAAAACCAGCGGCCTGAGCAGGAAAATTTCTGACAACCGTAAATGTATTCGAAACTCGATGCGCGTCTATGCAATTTGGATGAAATATTAACCAAACGTCATCAGTGCGCAGCGAACTCGAATACATTTACATTTACATTAGTTTTTCGTGCTCGGGCTACTGAACATTACGTTTTTTAAATTAAGGAGAATTAATTCTAAGGTTGCAGGTTTCCTTATGATGTTTTTAAATGATAATTAACAATCAACAAGTTCTTAAAATCCGAGGTGTCTTGGGAGCTGGGATAAGCCCCTCAATCTTTACCATCACATTCATTTAATTCTTTGAAATCAAAACAATTTTATAGACTAGATTATGAAATCTAGATTAAACAGCTTCCTCCTCCTTCCCGCTTGTTGCGAATATTTTATATTAACAGTGAGTGATTGATCTAAGATTATAAATGTCGCATCAGTTATCCTGCAGACAATTTTATCTAAATTTAAATGTCAGCTAGATAACTAAAGTTCAGCGCATATACCGCTAGTCCTGCCTACACATACGTTTTTTTATATCTGTTTAGGATTTTTTTAAACAAATATTTCTGATATTTAATGTACTCAAAAACCACAACAACTATCAGAAAAAGTATTTTTTATCTAATGGTCGTAAATGAATTTAACTTAGGAACTAAATAATTTAACAGGTTTTGCCTGTTATCACATCGTCGAAACTTAAAATTCCTGTAACGAAAGAACTTAGTAGAAAATGATCTGCCCCATCCCATTCAAATGTCCACACGGTGAAATCTCTTATATACGATTTGTAGATATAAAATAAAGTAAAACTATCCTACACTTCCGGGATACAGGCGTGAGCTTATGTTATGTTATGTTGTAAATCTATATTAGGTATTTCTTTGTGGATTCTGTTACGACCGAAAGCTGGTACGCTACTCAACTTTTAATGGCTATTTACATTGCTTTGACAGATAAGGCGTCCTTAAATGAAATAAGGCGAGCTCATGTGTTTTGAATATTCAAGGGTTATAGTTCTAAACAACGATACTTACTTTTTTATTTTTATTACTAATTTTATTGCACATTTCATCATAATATAAAGTTTCATGTACATTATTATTAATCTGAGTGGTGACATAAAATGTCGTTAGTTCAGTAGTAATTTCATTATGCGATGTTATTGCGTCATTAAAAATGCATAAAAATAGCGCGTAACTGTGTATATCGTTTGATGTTTGCTAATAAGTTATTCTAGTGTTAATGATTTAGGCTATTAAGTAATAAAAAACTAATAAAACATTGCCACTAGTCGACTAGTTTATATTAGATTAACTTTTCAACCGATCTCAGAAAGAAGTAAGCTCTCCATACATAGCCTGGTTTTTCTACATATTATTTTCCGTACCATCTTTACAAATGCAGACAAATTTTGGTTTTTAGTTATAAACTTAGATATACTGAGGCTAAGTCAGAGGTGTTTCCGGTCTACCTCTATAATCATAAAAGCGTAAAATAACGTTAACAATAACCGTTAATAAAAATATACGTATTTGACCCTTAACGTACGTTAAAAAGGACTATTACCGTAACGTACTTACTGGGTGGCGTCATCTTTTTTCACAACCCTCCGTCAAACATGGACTCGTGTGTATATTGGTTTTTTCTTAATCTTAATCTAATCTTAATGGTTTTTTGTTCATCTCAATCTTAATTTTAAAGTTTGCTTGTGTTGACTTGTCTTATGTGCTTTTTACATGCCTACGTGATCAATAAAGTTTTTAATTTTTATTTTTTCCATGATGATAATATTTTTATTTATTTTAAACACTTTATACATAAGCTATGTACAGGTGGACCTAATGCCTGAGGCATTCTCTATCAGTCAACCTTTGGGTGGTGCAAAGAAAGATTAAGGCAGGTTAATAATAATGGCCCTTACTTCTAAAAACATTTTGTTGAGCAAATAGTTAAGTATAGTCTGTCCCTTTTATTTTCAAACAATGTGACATAAGGAAAAAAGTGACAGACTATTCTTAAGCATTTGGTCAGCTAAAATGTTTTTATAAGTAAGGCCCAATGTATCTAACAATAATATTTTACGTTCTACTGGTAACTCGAGTACATATTTTGCAACCAATTTTTAAGCCATGAAACAACAATTTTCATTTAAGGAATGTACAACATCTTCGTATCTATTTGTTATTTTTGATGTATATATAATACTTTAACCAATATCTTAAACAACCCACTCTTAATATGAAGTTGTCACATGTCAATCACAGCGAATAGTTGAATGGAGCTTTATAAAAGTAATTAGTTTTTAAACTCAATTTATTCGTGTACCACCTAACCTACCTATTATGTCGTGCAATTTAAGAAACTTTAACAAAACGACATGTCAGTTGTGTATTTTTTATTACAGTCTTAAATTGAGGTATTGAAAGGAGTGATCTTGTATGTTTTAAAAAGCAATTCGTTTAAACTAATTGGTTAACGTTTTAATTATATTGGACGTGTTTAGTTTGTAAAATTCATCGCTCAAAAAGTTCTAAATGTTAGCGATACCAATAGCCTAGTAGTTAACTCGAAGGGGTAGACATAGGCGAACAAGAGAACTAGAACACCCACATTTCGTCATGCTGATTTCCGTCCTAGATGTGATAGAGGGCCAGCCTATTGCTATATCAGGTACATATTCCAAACTAATACTAAACAGAAAAACCCAATATCTTTTGATCCGGGGTTCGAACCCGAGACCTCAGGATGGTAGTTGTACCGCAATACAATCACACCGTCGAGGTAGTCAAGACCCTACTAGCTCAATAAAATTAACATGAACTCTACATCCTTGGAAGATTGTTATGGGACTTATTTTTACATCTTTTAAATTCGCACATTTACGTTACTCTGCATAGAAAAATGTTTGCTAAGCAACTTCCATCCCCCATCTTACCCTGTTAGCTTTTTGAGATAATAGCCTATGACGTTCCCTAGGATTTGTATCCTACAAGATTTCTGTTTTTCTTTCTGTCACAAGTCTGATTCGGTCTGTCTGATCTAATTTACTCCAAATGTCACCAAAATCGGTTTGGTGTGTTATAACGGAAACAAAGTTTTACTTTGGCATTAAAACAATGATGTAGAGAAGAACTAAAGATAATTGAGAAAATGTCTTAAAATAATAATTATAATAAAGTGATGTGGCACAAATTCGCTGTAGATAAATACTAGCATGACATCGTCGACTACTCTAATAACGGACTGAATTATAATTATAAGAAGGCCCAAACCACTCTCAATCCATTATTTCTTAAAACGCGATAATGCTGGTTTAGCCAACATGAATCGATTAACCATACACTTAAGTATTCACTTAAACATTGGACCAGTTCCTTATCTACACAAATGGCTATTGAAACATTTTGTAGTTTCTATTAATGTATGCTAATGCTCAAATAATTTTAGTTCAGATGAGCCTGATACTTATCTAAGGCTGTGAAGACATTAGTCCCCATTCACGGTCAGGGTGGGAATTTATTTAAATTTAAAACAAATAAATATTGAGCAGAAATAGCTTAGTTGAGAACGGTGCAGACTGACAACAAGCAATTGCTTTAACGGCGAAAGAAAATAACATGATGAAATCTGAGAATTCTCCACAAGAATTTTGAATGTGTGAAGTCTACCAACCCGCATTAGGCCAGCGTGGTAAGGCCTAACCTCTCTCCATTGAGTAGAAGAGGGTCGTGGCCTACAATGGGGCTCTTATTTTACAGGGTTAATGTAAAAAATATTGGTCCAGTAATTAGTGAATACCTGTGTCCCTTAAAAATGCTCAACTTTAAACCTTTGTTCCTTTCTTGCTTACCTCAAATTGTTTGAACGAGAAGAAGACAAAATATAAGTAGCACCCACATGCTATTTGTTAGTAAAACCCTATAAGGATAGATGCATGTAACAATACGTAACGACAGATGATGAGCAAGACTAAGGGCGACTTGCACCACTACTACTAACCAACGGATAGTCCTAACCTCAAGTTAAATTGAAATAGAAATATGTGAAGGACATGTAATTCATTACATATAATGTACTACATCTAATTACAGATAAGATATGGTGACATTAAATTAATTACATGTAACGAATTACATGTCCTTCATATATTTCTATTTCAATTTAACTTGAGGTTAGGACTAACCGTAGGTTAGTAATAGTGGTGCAAGTCGCCCTTAGTGAAGGGGATGAAGTATGAAAACATATTAGAATGAGAGATAATTAATTAATGTTTGAGATGTTTGGATGCGAATATGGAACGGGGATTGTGACTGAATGGCGCCAGGATGAAAAGGGACACAAAAAAGTAAATAAATAATAAAAAAAAAAAATTATATCGCCTATATTGAACAATTTTCACATAATCAAGATTTTAATGCAACAAATGTTAATTATGAAATGTTAATATGTGTGTCACAGTAAATAAATATTGTCTGTGGATCAGCCTAGATTTCACCTTGAACGCAATAAAATCCAAAATATTTGAAACAGTTTTAAATACCTGCATATTTTAGTTATTCACATAATTACTTATCATCTTCATCCGTAGGTAGCTAGAGAAGAGCTGGTAGGTTAGCTAGGATAGGGCCTCACGCACCAATCCTAACTGCTTCCAGTATTTCCAGTCAATCCCCTGCCACCATTCCTGCCCTTGGCCATTTCCATACAACCCATTACCTTATACTCTATTCCTATCTCCCCTTATCACCCTATCTTAGCCATCCCATCGCTATTATGTCCATACTTGCCTGCCTGTCTAGATAATAGTGAAATAATGTAAATTATATTAATCTTAATTCAAAATTTGCTCGTGTTGACTTGTCATAAGTGCTTTTTTACATGCCTACGTGACCAATAAAGATGTTTTTTATTTTACTATCAATATAATTTATTGGATAATTTACATAAGTCGCCTTTATTCTTTGGTCTAGTGGTAATGTATGGGCTTATGAATCGGGAAGTCTTGGTTCGAATCTCAGATTGAGTTAAGTGGTTTATCCAATTCAATTTACCGAGGACTGACAGGCAGGTAGAAAGTTTGGTTTCATTTATAACCCCTAAAAGGTTGACACGTAAAGTATTATTAAAAAAAATACTTTGATTTCTTAAGTTTACGCGAATATTATACATTGAAATAAAACTAATTGTAATTATCTGACCCGTGACAACGAAGACTGCAAAGCCTTCGAAACGTCGGGAATAGAAATTAAAACCTAATCGTGAAAGAATCCGTAAAATTAGTTTTATTTCAAAAATACTTTGTCGAAAAAAGCTTAAACAACATAATAGAAAATCGAAAAAAGTTAAAATTGCGTTTTTATATAGTTATTCACAATATCTGCGGAACTCTACAATCTACACTCTGCACTTAACAAAGTTATTTTAAAACAATCGGGATTAGAATTTATAATTGTTGTTTATTTTACCACTATTTAATTTAAATTAAAACATCGTTAAGGATGTATTTTATGTGTTATAATATTATATGTTAATATACACTATTTATAGTTGCGTATGCGCATTTGTGATTTTTCTCAAGACATTTCTAAGCTGTGTTTAATAAAACTAGTTTAGTATTCATGACCATATACAAGAATAAGGCAGTATTTTACTGTTAGTCAAGGTCAGGAAATATCTAGATTTTCATTTGAATTTTCGTAAACCAGTGTTAAATACTTTGAAAGTATAATAATCATTTCACAAGATTTCTTGTTTTTTAATCATTAAAATGAAATGGCTTTCTTTCGATTACATTATTTTGTAAAACTTAATTGATAACGTGTTTTTGAACATGATTTGCTGTTAGCGAGCTGCTACTTTACGTCGGTTTTCTGTAAGACAGTGTATCAAACCGGTAGAGCCGACCCATTCGTCTTGTAGACGTAATTGTCTACAACGTGGCTCTACCACTTAAACTACTACCATATATTATTACTTGGCTCATGAAAAAACACCCGGAGATAAAGCATTCGGTGCGTATGAAACTTGAGTTTCTGAGATTACATTTGCACCAAAAAAGAACTGTAAAAACTTAAAAAGTGGATATATACGACACAGGCCGCGTACTTAATCCTTATATTATTTAGAGGCAACAAAAGGACAAAAACATGTCTATGGATTCAACCAAACAAAATATTAATCATTAACTATTGATACCAATATGATATAATTTTTAAGTATCTGTTCATGAATTAGGAAGTATTTTAGTAACAAACTTTTATAGGAAAACAATAAAATACGCATCTGAGAGATTTTTCTATTGAAAATATAAGCAATGAAGCAGAAAGAACTTTTGTTCTATTACTTTGTGGAAATAAAGTGTGGTAACCCTTTGAAATCTGATGAGAGGATAAACTGTCAAATAACAGAAAGAGAAAAGCGATCCACAATGTTGAGATAATTAGAAAGGAATGGCAAGATATCCCTCCTACGTGTTCACTCTAGCTCATTGTAACATTAAAAATATGAGTTAGTGCTTCTTACCACTTCGAAATCTTATTTCATCATGACCAAAATGGTCTCATATACCACCTTAGGAGTGACGTTTATCGAACACAAAAATATCCATCCGCATTACCAAAGAGATGAGTACTATACATGTACTTCTCCTTTTCAAGTCTTGAAATCTCTACAAATATTCCTTAAGCAGACAGTTAATCGCTAAATGTATGTTTTTATATAGTAGAGACTGCCAAACGAGCAGATGGGTCACAAATGGTAAGTGATCTCCACCGCCCATAGACACCCGAGACACAAAAAGCATCATGGGTGCGTTGCCAACCTAAAAGGTGGGAAATAGAGATTGGGGAAGGGAGGGGGAATCTCACTCACCGAACGAAACGCGACAGCAAGCTGCCACTTTAAGTCAGTTTTCTGTGAGGCAGTGGTATCAAGCCGGACGAGCCGGCCCATTCGTGCTGTAGACGTTACTGTCTACAACGTGGCTCTACCACTCAAAACTGTATTCCTTAACGAAAATAGCTTAGCTAAAGTAGCAAAAGCGCAGTTGGGAATGGCTCGGACTGCCGAGACGAGTGTCATAGGTTCAAAAAGAGCATACACATTTGACTTTTCTACTATAAGTGTGTTGTTATAAAAATTACCGTTTGTTATAACGGTGAAGGCAAACGCCATGAGGAAACCTGCATACTTGAGAATTTCTCCACAAGAATTTCGAAGAATAACAACCCTCTTTTTGGGTCTGGGGTTAGTTACAACTAAAGCTAGCGGTAAAGTAATAACGCAGCTGTGACTCACGATGCGAAGAACTCATCAGCCTGTTGTATGGTCCCGTGGAAGGCGGTGCGTCCGTTCGCCAGGAACACGATCTGGTGGAACAGCTCGAACACGCCCGAGGCGGGCTGGTGCACGGAGCAGATCACCAGCTTGCCGCCGATGGCGAGTCTCCGGAGACGAGACACCACCGCGCTCGCCGCCCAGCTGTCCAGCCCGGTGGTGGGCTCGTCGCAGAACAGGATCGGGGGGTCGTTCAGCAGCTACGAGACCATGGGCAATATGACTACAACACCCTGATGCCAACGCCAACAAACAATGTCCATCGGAGGCCATCACTATCATGTCGATTGATAATGTGCTAAACGTTTCACTAATTATACAATAGTATACATACATACACAGTCTCACGCCTGTATCCCTGAAGAGGTAAGTAGAGGTAAACTAAAAAATTAAAACGTCCACATGTCGCCAAGCTCACTTCCGTCCCAAATGTGATAGGGGGCGAGCCTATCGCTATCATCATCATCAGCCAAAGTACGTCCACTGCTGGGGGGTATCACCACCTCTTATAACATGCATTAAAGAACATTAATACACTATGGAAGCTGCTAACAATGTAAAATGTTTACATTACTACAAGTTCTACACAAAAAATACTCTACGCGCTTGGTCTTACCTGAACAGCTAAAGCGACCCTCTTTCTCTCGCCTCCCGACAAAGCTTTTAATTTAGTCTTCGTGCAGTTGTTTACGCCGAGCTCGCCTAACAGCTGTTGTATTCTCTTCGTCCGAACTATTTTGCTTGATCGCTTGTCCATCATCAACCGGGCCTGCAACAAAAAACTTGTCAGAATCTTACGACTCATGTTGTAATACATAATTACATTGACGTCAACGTTTTTTTACTCTATTAAGGTCTCTATAATTACTAATGTAACGTATTACTTAATAAGTTATAGAGGATGCATGTCTGTGAAACTTAAATGTGGAGGTAGCTTCATCAAACGCAATGATTCAGTTTTTGCATCATGTTAATGTAAAACTAGTTCTTTAATCTAACCGGGTCTTGATTGATTGGTGACAGACTAATCTAAGATAAGGTAATTGGTTCTTCGTTTATATTCATGTATTTCGTTCAGCTTCAACTCAAATTATTACCTCTGTCTCAAGGAAACTGATTTCCTGGTTGAGTGAAATCTTTTATGGTACAAATGCTCCCCGCCCTTCCATATTCCTATGATTGGTAATGATCAATACATTTGACAGCCTCCGTGGCGCAGTCGATTCCCGCACCGAAACAAATGTCTGTGTGCATCGATATAATAATATACCTATTATATCGATGTCTGTGTGCCTCAAAGATATTTGTTTCGGGTCTGGGTGTTGTGAGACCGTGCGTCTCTCGTAGTTCCTGATACCCACGACACAAGACTCGATCTTAGTGTAGGGTCAGGACTATGTGTGTGCCTATTGGGCGTATTTATTTATTTATTTGGTATTGTGGTTGTCTACATGCGCTTGATAGCACAATTTGATAGTAACACAATGCAAATAATTATATTTGTATTGCATTGTGTTGCTATCAAACTGACATTCCCATTGTCAGCATACAAAAGACGTGACACCCGTAAAGCCAGAGGTCCGTGCCCGCGAGTCCAGTTCATTAACATTTTCTATTTTGAGAACTATTAAATATATTATGTAAATGAATCGGTATAAATTCATTTCATCAATGAGCCTGTAGGTGTAATAAACAAAATAATATTCTTATAGAAAAAAAGTATTTATAAATAGACGTCGCGCAAATAAACAAAAACTCTTGAATGTTTAAACATCCTTATCGAAACTAAGTGGCATTGCCATAAATACGCAAATAAACCTCCATATAAACTAGCTATTAATAAATTATATGTAGTTTCTCTTTTTATTTCCGAAGTGTAGTTAACAGGTGCAAGTTTTGGTTTTGGGCGATTTTATAATCCTATAATTATATCCTTGCAAAAAGTTGTCTTAAAGGAACTCAAAAATAGAATTGCTATCTGAATTGCTTCACAAAAAAACTTCACACGAGAATGTATTTTTGGACTAAAAAAACTTCTACAAAAAAAACATAAAAAATGTAGTAAAAACAAAAAACCGTCTGTAAATGAGGAAAAAGGAGTCATTTTTGTGTATAAAGACTTCGAATTGTCCTTTTCGAATGACACCACGTGAGATTAGACATCCGTCTAAATGTATTTAGTTGGTTTTCTTCTTAGGGCCTCGTTCACCACCCTCAAGTAAAGTGTCAAGTAGGCTAATCGTCAGTTAAAGTCACCCGTAACTGCACGTGTGAATTTCACGACGTTCGAGTAGCATGCATCTTATGATTAAACTGGCCAGTAAGCTACTTGCCATGTCGTCTGCCAAGTAGCGCGTTTACTTGACGGTTAAAGTTTAAAGTAGGCAGTTAATTGTACATTTTATCGTAGTTAAATAAACTATAAAATCAAATTATAGTAGTCATACCTTAATAACGATGTTTAACGTTTTAAATGAACGTGTTAACTGTAAAATAGCCTTTCATTTAAAAAATCAAGTAGTTTCAACAAAAACAAACTGCAATTCGGGCGAAGCGAAAGACGGGGTCACGCAAAACTCGTCCTTATAGCACACGATTTAGTACTTGTCTAACTATTTATATAGCAAAAAAAGGGCTCGGTAGGTTTTTGTGTCATGTGGTGCGGACGCGGGACGAGTCACGAGTGTTTTTTTTTGCCAAAATAAGATACTTTTGACGTAATATTGAACGAATGGGACGCAGGATTTGTGATATCATTCACTTAACCAGTAAGTTGCTACTCAGAGCTCTAATTTTGCTTGTGAAATTAACAGAAGTTACTCAGAACTCTTACTTGTCAATTAACGCTAGTCAGAAAGTAACTAATCAACACTTTACTTGGAGTTGGTGAACGAGGCCCTTAGTCTTATTAGTGGCTTTTTATGATTAAGTCACTCAGTTTTTTTTTTCTCTTTAAAATAACACCCAACAGTCACATACATAGTCCTAACCCCACACTAAGATCGAGTCTTGTGTCGTGGGTATCAGGAACTACGAGAGACTTTTGGTCTCACAACACCCAGACCCGAAACATATATCTGTAGGCCATACAACATTTGTCTCAGTGCGGGGATCGAACCCGCGGCCTCTCGCTTCACAGCCGGCTACTCGCCCGCTGCGCCACGGAGGCTGTCAAAATGTTATTAATATTAAGTTATATGCTGGTAACTTTTGATTCAAAAGTATGATTGTACGGGGGTGTTCAAAAGTTTTGAACACCCCCGTACAATCCAGTCATGGAATCAAGAAGCTTCCTATCCGATGGTAATGGAAGTATTTCTAAAAAAGGAATAAACTCTAAACATAGAAAAATATATTTATTTATCGTATTTTACAGTATCGGAATCTGGAATTTGGGCCCAATATGGCGATAGGCATCCCAACCCATCACATCTGGGACGGAACTAAGCTCGGCGAAATGTGGGTGTTCTAGTTCGCTAGTACGCCTCTGCCTACCCCTTCGGGGATACAATCGTAAGCGTCTGTAATTTAAATACTGAAATACTCTTCAATTTCATGAAGAGGTGTTTCAAATTGAAATATCGCTGGAACCCAAAAGCCCACCGCGTCGGCTACCGGTATGACAACCTAAGGCCCTCGCACTAAACCAACGAGGCGGTTCACACATACATCTGCATAAATTCTATGTGGGAAACTTGTCACGTGAGAAATGTATTAGCGAAATAAAAAAATATTGGAAAAAACTAGACATCGCTGCCTTGAGTTACACGTGGAGTTTTCGTCAATTCACTTCAATCACGGTGTAAAAAATATACACCATGTTTAAAAAGGCAACGTTCTTATGTTTTGAAATACTGTAGCCTGTTTTTTAAGAGCACTCAATTATAACTAAAATCCGTTTTTAGTATATTAACAGCGAGTTCACAATAGCTGCCAAAATGTACGTTCAAAACCCCTACTTATTTTGAGACTACTCTAGATGATCTAACACAACAACTACGAATTTATTTGATCACTATGACATCGGCAAAACCATCGCAAATGCGTTAAAGGTATTTTTTTTTAAGAAGAAGTACTTGATCACTGATTTCGTCAATTGGAAACTACATAGATTCTTTAATTGATCTTTCTTTATTTCTACCTGCCCTTATCCCACCTTAATGTCGGATCGGC
Organism: Clanis bilineata; assembly: GCA_036417725.1. Lineage (NCBI taxonomy): Eukaryota > Metazoa > Arthropoda > Insecta > Lepidoptera > Sphingidae > Clanis > Clanis bilineata. Next base: position 660,892 of record CM071141.1, read on the forward strand.
GCAACACAATTTTTCAAGCATATTTAAGAAATTATTTAGCTTAATTTTTACGACCGGCCGCCTGCCTGACGTCAACGCCTTCTAAGGGGATCCAGTCCCAGGAAAATGAATTTGCTTTGCCCGACCTGGGAATCTAACCCAGGGCCTCCCGGTCCACAGCCCATACATACTGCCACTAGACCAAGGCGGAGGCGATTCTTTAAATGATCATGAAATAAAATACATAACGGAAGTTGGTTACTGAAACTTGGAAAATGCCTACAGACGTAGTTTCCGACAAATTAAAATGTGTTGACAGCCTGTATGATTTTAATATGCTGTGAATAAACGTTAACCTTGTAAACGATAGCTTCAGCTTTCGTGTCGGGCATTTGAGTCATAAGTTATAACGCAGTTTGATTTATATACATGAAGTAGCATCCATATTTACTTTGGCTTTGGCTTTTGGCTTACCTTTGCCAAAATGTCTGCTATTATCTTTTCTTTCTTTCATTAACCCCCCTGGCCACCTAGGGTAAAACATGAAAGCCTGGGGCGATACCTAGCAATTCCAAAGAGAGGGGAGTGGCATTTAGACTGCGGGATATCTCACACATTGTATGCATATTCCGTATCGCATAACATAACATAACATCGCATAACAGCAAGCTGCATTTCAGAGGTCTAAAGTAGTCTAAAGCACGATGAGCATTGTAGGAATTTTGATAGTTTGAACCAATTATATCTTCGTTTTCTCCATGCATTTGTCTAGTGGCACCACTAGCGGTAACTGCACGAAACTAGAGTAAATAAATAGAAGAAACGAAAACAATCGTCGGTTTCAAGAAGTGACAACTGTCAACACTAAGAGCCCCCGAAAACTAGAAACTTATTATCTGCCGATAGTTTGACCGGGTTGGACTTTAAGCACGCACACTGGCCGATATTTTGCCGATAGTTTGAAGACAGTCGTGAAGCCCATCCAACTTATTTGTCGATCAATACCAAATCATTGTAATGTGCGTACTTTCATACATGTTCATACTGATTAACAGCCCGATTAAACTATCGGCCGATAAAAAGTCTACAGCTTGCGGCTCTAACTCGTCCGAAGGCAAAGCACCGGTGATAATCACTCGTCACGCAATAAAAATGTAGTCTAATTGAGATTTTATTATTCATAAACCTAATAAAGTTATTAAAGGAGTAACAGTAGCGTTACATTAATTAAAATCTAAAATGCTTAATTATAATAATTATGTAAAAACTTGAACTCGTCCGATAGTTCGGAAACCCTATGATACGTTAGTTTTTGTCCGCTGTCAAAAATATTACTTAAATTAACTTTAGAACTTAATTATACAAACACATACATTTATCAGTTTATTATAATTGAATTAATTAAAAATCTTATTAATATTAGCCTAGATGTCAACATAACCAAAATTATATTTTACCAAATACTTCTATTTACTAGACAAGCTGTTTAGAACTAAAATTGTGTCCCATTACGGCGAGTGTTTGACGTTTGACGGCTAAGGAAAAGAGCAGATGTCTTTAGTGAGTTGCGGTCAATTGACAGAAACTTAGTGCATTAATTCTATGTACCGAACAGCCTGTCTAGTAGTACACTTAGAAGTCTTTGTATTTTACTTACACATTTCATCTACAATATTCTGATAGTAAAATAGAAATAACTTGAAGAATTGCTTGTGTGAATCGAATGTTATTTAATATTTAATTTAAAAAAGTATAGCAGTCAAGGGAAATGCAATGCCATAGTAAAAACAATATTAATCCGTCGGAGGCGGCTCATATATATGTTACATAAGCGTATGGGCCACCGGAGGCCGAGCCACCCGTGACTATTTCAATATTTCTATTTGTTTTATAACACAGTGGAAAGCGATAAACGTAGTTGGGGAACTTGCTTTAGAAGCATACATTAAAGAAAATCGAATTAATTACACAAATCAAGTTACATATTATACTTATGTATTTAAAAAGCCTTATCAATTAACTTCCATCCAAAAATCACCAATAAGAAAAATACTATTTGTAAACAGGCAACACTTTCGTCAATACAATTAGGCTTAGGATACTCTAAAGTTTACACGAAGTAGATTTTTAAACACTTTATAGTGTGTCTAGTTCGAGTTTGCTTCACTTTTAAACGAGAGGATTTTAACGTAATGTTCGATCGAATCTGTGATGTCAGCTCCGATAGTTAAAAATCCGTAGGTTTAACCAAAAAATGTATACCTCTACATCAACTTACAATACAACAACAAAAATCGCAAGTATACAGTTTCAACCTACTTCAGAAAGAGTAAAAACTTTTGGAAACTACACTGACAAAATTACGTAATTCTGATTAAGTAGTAGGTTGTATTGTTTTTTGTTTTGTGTTTTGCGCTTTGTGTTTTGTGTTGTACGTTAATTAAATTAAAAATTCCGCAAAATTTTGTAGATTTATGAATAAATTCGTAGGTCTGGCAATAATTTCTAACAAAATGACAGCTACGCTAACGCGATCGACCTCGTAAAAATACTCGCACAAACTCGCACTAGACAAACACATCCAAATAGCATGAGATTAAACGGAACCCGCAGCACTAGTTGAGTTAGAAATTGAGTTTTTTACGTCGCACACTAATGTATAATGGGTAATGAGGCACGTGTAACGGAAATTACCACCTAATTACAAACGTTTTCTCATTATGCATTAGATATATAATATCGAGCGTTGGCAGGCATTCAATTTACCCTTACACAAAAAAATTATGGCGCAATTATAAATAACGCGTTCTATTAATGCTAACTAGGTAATTTCATGATCACAACGCGTGCCATAGTTTTATTCCTGATACTGGTTCCTCAACGGTGAGATTTGCATGGAGAATTTTGGTTATAGCGTTTTGCGCTTGTAATATTCTCTAGTCTACACAACGAAAATTTCCAAGAAAAAACTTAATCGACCGACTTCCAACTTACTGATCTTGACCAAATTTATATGGGACCACCCTGGAAATAAGCTCTATCGAACACAAAAATAATTTTGAAAATCGGTCCACATTTAGGGGAGATATCGAGTAACATATATACATGATGATACATACATACATGAGTCTTTTATTACGGGAGCCACGTGCCATTATACCATAAAGAGTAGAATTTTAAAATGTATGTCTTTTAGTTGAAGGAATTCAAACGAGTACATAAATCACCTGATGGTAAGCGGTGACATCAGTTACCATTTGTCAACCTGTACAAAATAGTTAACAATGCACATATGATTCTGTCGGCAATGTAAGTGACCAGTCGTACCACTATCGCCTCATCTTCTTCTTCTTCTTCTTTTAAAAATAATAGCTTCCACGCATATGCGATGATTTAGCCAATGTCAAATAGGTAAATAGAGCAATTATGTTTTCACAATGACCATGAGACCCAGATGTGGATGATCTCAAGGTCCTGCTGGGATTATGGCGGTAATTCTTTCCAGTGCGATGCCTCTCAGATGACCTTCAGTCGACGAATCGACCGAACAAAGCCAGCTAACGCACCAAGCAAAACTCAAAGATCATCGGTAAAAAAGTTTCCACATTATACTGTCCATTTTCACTGAAGTTTGATGCATTAAACCACACCACTTAAAGACAACAGACACAGCTCTAGAAAATAATATGAAATAATTTGAACAAGCAACGCCCACCCTGTCAAACTTCCCGTCAAAATCCCTAACGCCTCATCAATCCTTACATCTATGCGTTAAACACGTGACGTTTGATTATAATCGAACTCACCATAAAACTCATGTGTTCAGCCACGGTCAGGTCTTCAATCGCCAGGTCCTCTTGCGGAACGAACCCTGATATCCGAGCGATGAGGTCGGCCCCCGCCAGTCTACCGTTCAGCATCAGGTAGCCTGTCATGGCGCTCTTGTCTCGCCTGCTTATCGCTGCCAGCAATGTGGTCTTACCGGCACCACTGAAAATAAAGGTGCTTGGAGAAACTGCTGTATGGACTTGCTAATATGTTTCAGAAGTCCTGGGGGTTACTGAGTAATCCATTTTATATGATTCTATTTTCTATGATAGTTTTTATCCTGCATTCGCAATTCTAATTTAATAAACGATTTCTTTTGTAATCAATACTTTGTTTCTTAGTAGTAATTGAAAACAAGCTAGTTTTATAAGAGCAAAAATTTGGCGAAATGTTATAGCAAATTATTCAATAGATGATTTAAGTTGATATTTAACTTGTCAGTCTTTTAACATTGTCGTAGGGGTGGTTCTGTCATTTCAGCTAATTCAGTCAGTCAGATCATTTATATCACTTTGATCTGAGTTATCAACTTATCAATAAACTATACAAGCACACGTACATTTTGCGCTGACCATTACCTTGGGACGAAATTATTTGTTGATTATTTTTGTTTACATAATATGTAAATTAGTGCCAAAATTTGCATAACTAGAATAGAACAATATAATAATACAGTTTAAATACCTTGAACCCATCAATGCCACCAGATTTCCTGAGGATACTATGCCGCTAACTGCAAAGAAAACATAGTAGGTATTATCATCATCATCATCATCAGCCCTAGGACGTCCACTGCTGAACATAGGCCTCCCCCAAAGATTTCAGATCGATCTGTTGGAAGCGGCCTGCATCTAGCGACTTCCTGCGACCTTTATCAGATTGTCGGGCCACCTTGTAAGTGGACGTCTGGCAGTAGGTATAATAATAATTAATTAATATAACTTAGTGGGTAAGCCCTCATTCGCACGAGACTTTTTTCAACGCACGTTAAAAAAGCGTTGTAATGGAACAAATGAGTTCTAGTATAACTATACTATACGTACTATACGTTTGAATAACTATTCAAACGGTGCGTTTTTTTAAATTCCGGGCGTTGGGCGGTATGTAGAATATAACTTATTAAAAATGAGACAAACATTGTTTTTAATTAATATTAGCAATCGTGCTAATGCAACGGAGTAAACTGACAGATCAAAATGTCACTTGCCAAAATAATGTTGCTTATAAAGAAACAATAACTCAGCACTAGCTTGCAAAGTTAGTATTTTATTGCATATTTTTAGAAATTTCAGGTTAACCCTTCGATTAAATGTCTGTGTAAATAATTTTGCGTAAATAATCACAACAGATACGCGAAATGATAACAATGAAAATTACAAATTTTTCTTTTATTATTTGAGAAAAATTACGTTTAGCACATTCACACTTTTGTAAGTTTTGTTTATAATAAATCATGACTATAATTCCATAACTTAGCATGCAGTAATTTACTATGACTATAATTCAGTAGACATGCAGTACTAATTTATTACACATTAGGCAGGAATTACGACTTTGAGTTGTACTTTAGAAAATGAAAGAGTGAAATGGTTCACCGAATTGAAATTTTTACCGCAGCACTATTTAAATTTCATGAAAAAGTGGCAACATTCGAAATATTAGTTTGCTCCGTTTAATTAGCAATCCTACTATAATAAAAAAATGCTGACTATAATCATTTTAACTATGAATTATTAATAAAATGTTATTTACGAAGCCTTCTCAGTGTATAGAATCTAAAGTTAATTTGACTTTACAAACACGGTTATCTAAAACCACATTATCTGATTTCGTAACTCGACCCTTTACAACCTTGTGGAGTATTATGAAACAACGTATAAAACAGGTTTTGTGGCCCCAAAATTAAATACGGTTAGTTATTCTCACGGACGTATTTAGAAGTTAGAATATGGAATATTTAAAGGGCGGTGGCAAATTAGGCACTTAACTATTTGGTAATAAGTGCTTATTATTGTTGATATTGGCTGCCTCGGTGGCGTGGTGGTATTTCGGTACGACTACGGTTCTGAGGTCTCGGGTTCGATCCCCGGGTCGGGCAAAGTGATATTGGATTTTTCCATATCAGCCCGAAGTCTGGAATTTGTGCCCGATATGGCGATAGGCTCGCCCCCTATCACACCTGGGACAGAACTAAGCTCGGCGAAATGTGGGTGTTCTAGTTCGCTAGTCCGCCTCTGTCTACCCCTTCGGGGATACAGGCGTGAGCTTATGTTATGTGTTATTATATTGTCTTTAAGAAGTTATAATGGCAGATGTGCGGGCAGGATAATCTCGTAATACACGAGGTATAACATACACTCTTTCTTCCTTCCTGTCCTGCGTTAACCCGGCCTTCAGCCAGAGATGACATGACATATTTCATAGACGCGCCTCGAGCTCGAATGCATTTACAATTGTCAGAAATTCTCCTGCTCGGGCCGCAAGTGACGTATTTGCTCCTGTCTGCTATTTAAAGCTACCATAAGAATAGCAACTACTAGTAAAATACAAATTATCTATTTCCTGAGTAGTAGAGCCACGCTGTAGAAAATTCCTACAGCATGAATGTCTCATCTTTTCTATTTCTTCTACCTGCCCTTATCCCACCTTAATGTCGGGTCGGCGCAACTCACTTTTTCAAGCATGTTGCAAAGAGGATTTGGCTTAGTTTTTACGACCGGCCGCCTGCCTGACGTCAACTCCCTATGAGGGACCCAGTCCCAGGCAAATTAAATTAGAGTTTGCTTTGCCCGACCTGGGAACCGAACCCAGGACCTCCCGGTGCACAGCCCATACATGCTGCCATTAGACCAAGGAGGCGATTAATGTAATGAATGTCTCATCTCCACAGGCTTATTATAATTATCTAACATGAAACTGACTACAGCTAGCTGTTGCGATTCATACTGTGACTGAAATTAACTCCCTCTCTTTTAACCCTAGTCTTTTCCTTTCTACAATAATTAACGGTTTGGCTGTTTCTCAGGCATTGACATATTCACTTATGAGATGGTGGTCCGCTCTTGGCTTCGAAGCCAGTATATTTTTTTTAACAAAAATAGATTGAACAAATCATATAATTTTATAGATTATATCCTTTCTTAAATTAAATAGTATAAGATTTACATCCACTTATAATGTCTTGACTTTTAATTTTAGGTTTTCTCGAAAGCGATGTCCATCCATTCACACAAATTCCGTAACCTTCTAAGACATACTGTATTAGGTAAGTAAAAAAAATAATAGTCATCAACTCAAATATTAGCTAAGGAACAATTTTTGTTCGTCACTGCAATTACTTTAACAGGCTTTGAATCAAACGAAGCCAAGTAATTGTTTCTGTACCGTCAACATCATAAATTCTTAATGTTATTTATAAATATGGGATACAAAAAAATATTTCAGTTGTAGAAAAGTTCGAGCTAGTTGGATAAATATCTTTACTATAATAATGCCATTTACACTTTAAGTTTTTGCATACTATATTCCAGAATTTTACTCCATTTTCCAATGTATTGAATATTTTTTGACGAAACCTTATATTCAATTTATATTCTATCTCTTAAAAAGTAAATCAACCTTCTGAAATTGGGAGTAAGAGAAATTATGAATAGATATTCAGTATTTAGCAATAATAGATTTAACGCATTTTTAAAAGCTATATTACTGTCAATGGCGATAAAATAACGCACATACTCTAAGAAGGAGATTACCAGTACATCAAGTTCTTCTTAAGCCACGTCTTCTGCACTTGATTTTTCGATACAAAACAGTAAAAACACATACGCAAAACAACGATTACAGCTGACACTGAAAATTGACTTAAAAAACGAACACTTAAAAGTAAAAAATAATATACTGAAGTATACCCTTTTAAACAAAAAAAGAATTTCTCGGATCGGCCCCGGCGTCTTCGAGTAATCAGCGAACATACATAAAAACAAAAATTCAGACAAATTGTTAACCTCCTCCTTTTTTTAAGTCGGTTAAAAATACATTCTTGTAGATGCTTAAGACATGCATTTATTTTGTGGACCGTACACACTTGAGTACGAAAATGGAATAAGTCAAGGAAATAATTATGTCTCAATCTACGCGCCTGAAGCCACCGATGTGTGAGACTACTGACGTTACACAAATTAACTAAACATGTCTGTAGCCCGAGCACGAAAAACTAATGTAAATGTTAATGTATTCGAGTTCGCTGTGCACTGATGACGTTTGGTTGATATTTCATACAAATTTCATAGAGGCGCATCGAGTTCGAATACATTTACGGTTCTCAGAAATTTTCCTGCTCAGGTCGCTGAGCTTATTACGTTATTTCACAAGTTTTATGATTCTCCGGTTGTTCGAAGGCCGATTATAACTAATCATCTGTCAAATACTATGTTAAGTCAAAATTGAGATCAATCGAGATGCTACTTACTATAGTAGTTACCGTCGCCTCTTTGTCACCAGCTGCTACAAATCTGCTGTATAACGTGGAAAGAAAATAAAATGAGGATTTGAAACGGCGCGGAAGAGCGTTTTTGTGCCACCGAAAATCTTATTCACTGTACGAAAAGCAACAGCAAGCTGTCAATTCCCATCCGTTTATTGTGAAACAGTTACCCCATTTACACCATAGGCTTTAGCGTAGCACAAGTATTTATAAATCATAATTAATTGGCGTAGGTATTACACGTGACAGAACATGTCTTCAGAACTGAGAAGAACTCTTAGATATGCAAATATCTCAATAAAATTAATTAAAACGCAGCAAGACAGCAAAAACACTAGGGCGTGATAAAGTCAGTTTTATAATAATTATTAATCATGTTTTTTATCACAGATCACGACTTTAATTACTTTCGATAAGTTATAACTTTATTAACTACATTAATAATAAATGATAGCAAGATTTTCTATTAATATTCGAAACCGTTAAGTGTAATATATTTACAAATTTTCCAGTGTAAATTTGTATTCGTGTAAAAGGTTAAAAGACAAAAATCCGACTCTAAAATTCCAGCGATGTCTATGTTATTGTTTGTTAAGGAGTTTGTCTTTGTACTCCTGTGTAAGATCTAGACCACATTTAAATGGAAGTACCCTTGGAGAATACCCTTGGAGTAAGCTCTATCGAACACAAAAAATATCGATGACACAAAGATGTCGGGTAACATAGAGGTACATAATATTAAATTTTATACTTATCCAAAGACCTTTTTACCCAAGAAATCCATTTGCAGATTTCTCCATACCGGAGCATGGAAGTATGTTGGACTCACCGGTCCTATAGCCGTCCTACCAACTAAACCGTGTGGTGTTCCTATCTCTCCCTATTGCGAAGGTTGCTAGATACATAGAACTTGCATACAGTCGCAACATCATCCAAGGACCTAAAATTCGTACTTCCACCCATAACTCTCTGATTTCAGGAAATGGGACTAGTGTGCGCAGAATCATTATAGTGCTAATTGTCTCATTTATCGATGATCACTAGTAGTTTTGCACTTAGGTGTGGGGTAGTCGCTTTGCCGCACGTGGATAAAAATCGTCTAAGTTAAACAGTTAATGTAAAACTTATTATATAGCTACATAATATACTAGGCTGAGATCTATAGAGCGAACTTCGACTAACTCCGAGTCAAAGAAACGAACTCAGTGAGGATTTGTAATTTTTAAATCGAACTTCGACTTAGTCCGAGCCATTTTTTACAAGACAAACACACTGACAGACAGACTAAGAAAGATTTTCTTGTAAAAAAATGACTCGGCCTAAGTCGAAGTTCGATTTAAAAATTCCAAATCCTCACAGAGATCGTTTATTTGACTTAGAATTAGTCGAAGTTCGCTCTATAAATCTCAGCCTCAGGGTCCTCACTAGAGAGCATACTCAAGACAAAGCCATTGCCACCATTATAGGAAGCCATACCTTGGCACAAGGCAAGGGTAACGATAGGCAGAAAGGAAGGTTAATCAATTACGTTAATAATAACCGTCAAATAGTAGTTATTTCAGAATTTCTATCTTAATATAATAGACAAACTTGAACATGATCAAAAGATAATGATTACAATTTGTTAGACTAACAAATTATTATACAAAATGAGATGTTGTACATAATACTATAATTATAGTGTCAATGGTTCCGTCAGAAGAGTTCATACTTGACCACGTTTGGCAGATTCAAAAATCTAATAAAAAACAAACCGATCGCCTAGCAATTCAGTTCTAGGCGATTCTTAACAGGTTCTAGAATAATGAAGTTTATTACTATTAGTTATTGATAATATCGGTATCTTTGATTGAGGCGTCTTCGTGAAAACAATATGACAGTTATTTTATCAGTTTCATTTAAATCGGTCATTGATCGATGAACTGATGGGTGCAAATTTTCGGTCAGGTAATCATAAGTTGACATCCACGACACCAAAAAATCACGAAAACGTTGTCAATCTAAAGCCGGGTCTCCTGCACTAAAACATTACACAAAAAACCTACACAAAAGATGATATTTCTACAATTTTTCGTCTACAGTATATTGTTATATGAGCAGGAGAAATGAAAAACCTTGTTTTGTGTAGGTGTTTTTTGTGTTTTGTTTCGAAAAAACATGTGAAAGAGGCGTGGCCTTACGAAGGAAATATAAATTTGGAAGCAGAGGGTGGATTTAAATCACCATCGAAGGAAACGCTCACATGCGGAAAGACAAGCAACAGCAATTGCCATTCCACATCTGTTTTCTGGAAAACAATGCTATCAACAGTCTACAGCGAACCTCTACCAAAGCGCTTCAATGGATCATTTTCTGATGAGCTTATAATAATATTAGCCCTGTAATATTACTGTCTCACTGCTGGGCACGGGCCTCCTCTACTAATGAAAGGGGTTAGGCCTTAGTCTACAACGCTGGTTTAATGCGGGTTGGTAGACTTCACATATGTACATATCTACCTTTGAAATTCTTGTGAAGAGCTTACCTCCATGTAATACTTTAACTTCTTCGTACGTAGCGGATCTCCATATACTGGTCTGTGTCTTCTTTTTCCTGTAGACAGATAGGTCCTTCCAGGCGAGGGTGAGGTTCTCGGGGGCGTCCCCCATGGTCCCCATCTCGTCATCATCCCAGTTGACAATAGCGCCTGTGAGCACATTCCTCGTTGGTAGCTTCAGATCGTAGTCTTTCATTTTGGTATTACGTCATTTGGCACTGCGGAAGAAGCAAAGAAAGGTACTTTATAGTTTTTTTATCGTATTTAAATAAATACATCCAATAGTCACGCACATGGTCCTGACCCTAGGTATAATCTAATCTGTATCGTGGGTATAAGATACTACGAGATACGTTTGATCTCACAACAAGCAGACCGGAAACAAATATCTATGGGCTACACAAACATTTGTCTCGGTGCGGGAATCGAACCCGCGCGCGGCCTCCCGCTTCACAACTGGCTACTCGCCCACTGCGCCACGGAGGCTGTTACAACAAATTGATTTGTTATTGCTAGATCATTTATTTTTGCCTCTATTAACGTAGAGTAGACTTCTGTTATAGACAATGATAGATTATAGATGATAACCAAATCAGTGCCTGAAATGGAATAAGAGTCTAAAATATCACAGTGATGTAGTTTGGAATTGATTAATCATCAATCAAATAATGCACCAAATAACCGCATTTCCCTTATATTATACTAGATTGTAGAGATGTTGGTTAGCCTTTACATTGAACACTCTATTCCTATACTTTGATTCAAAATGTTTATCTAAAAACATGAATAACTTGACAAATCTACTTGCAATATTAGCCAGGACAAGATAGCTAAACTTATTAAGTAAACATAAATAAAGACCTATAGAGTAATTTATTTACTGCAATTATGATAAAGGCAAACAAGATGCCGTTTTCACATCAGGTAATATGTATACCTCTATGTTACGTTACGTATGATTTTATTAGTACTCCGTTATTAGTTATTATTCTTAGAATGTTGTTTATATTTTGATTCATGTTTGTTGTGTATTTCAAAGCAAAATCAGCTTGCGGTAGGTTGTATTCAATTATAATACAGTGAATGCATTGTAATGAATTATTTATGTGTTTTTTTGCTTTATCACCACTGCTTTTTGATTAAAGTGACCGAATGTGATTGATTAATGGATTTGATTTAAAAATAAAATCATAAATAACAAATGTCATGCTCTTAGTTGATTTATTTAAAATGCAAGCAGCCGTGTTTTATTATAAAATTATAGCAAAAAATATTATTCAGTAAGAAGTATTAAAATATTACGGCAGCAATCAGCTACTGAAACGAGTATATAATATATATAAATATTTATACTACATTAAAAATATTCATACTCATATTGCTTAATTGATGTTTTTTTTGTTTCCTTCTATCTGCTATGTTCAAATGCTAATAGTTGCTCCCGTATCCGCTCCCGTGATAAAAAGTAGTCTAAAGAATTGCGAAAATCAGTAAAGTATTTTCAGCGATTAGCGTATTCCAACAAACATTCTTATGTATATTTATAATATTGTAGATTTCAATAAATCATTTATAGAATAGGCTACTTAAAAACACCATTTTATAATTAATTTTTTCGTGCATTTCAATAATTTTTCCCTCTTACACTTTTGCTTCTTGGACACCTCTCATCCCACGTTCCTCAGTGCTACAGCATTTATTTCTTAAAACGAGGCAACAAAAGGATAATTTTATTAAGAAACGGCATGGCTGTATCTGTTATTGTGTGTGTTTTAATATAAATTATATATACTTAATCCAGGATCAGAAAAATATTAGAGGTAGTCGATTTTTATTGATGTTATATAAATTTTTCGGTAAAAAAAATCAAAATTCATAAACTACTACCCGTAGACTCGCGGAGGTTATTTAACAATATTTGTAATGCTCGGTGGCGTGGTTGTATTTCGGTACGACTATCGTCCTGAGGTCTCGGGTGCGATTCCCGGGCAAAGTGATATTGGATTTTTCCATATCAGCTCGGAGTCTGGAATTTGTGCCCGATATGACGATAGGCTCACCCCCTATCACATCTGGGACGGATCACGGAAGTAAGCTCGGCGAAATGTGGGTGTACTAGTTGGCTGGTGCGCCTCTGTCTACCCCTTCGGGGATACAGGCGTGAGCTTATGTATGTATGTCTTTCTAATAACTAATACGACAAATTACCTATTTTACTACACACATATACCTCTACTATCGTCTCTATAAAAAGGGGATGCTACTTTTGGGGTCTCAGACGGTAGTGTAAAATTTGCGGAAACATTTTTATTACATTTTATTATCGTATAACCAAAGTTGGCAATAAACTGTCTTTATTAATGGTCATGATTGCAGCCAAATTGAAGCGGATGTTATATATTATTGTACGAAATAGCACTTCCTCTCAACGTAGATCAATTGACACAATTTATTTCGTTCATGAATGAATACCTCTACACTTCGTAATATTAAATACAGTTTGAACTATTGAAAGTTAATAATCTAATAATAATAGTACCCGTTTTAGCGTTCCACTGCTGGGCCCTAGTCTCCTATACTTCTTCTTTCTTTCCACCTGGGCTTTTGTCGGGGCCCACCTTCCTATTTAGACTTAGTGTCCTAGACTATTCAGAGGAATTATTGTGGATAATTCACAGTTATGCAGGTTACCTCATGCTCTCCTTCACCGTTAAAGATGATATCCATTTATAATGACTACATACAAGTCAGAGTCTCATGCTTTTGGGGCTGGTTTGGAACCTAGGACTTCCGTTTTAGCAAGCTGTACGATGATCTATAGATGTTAGACGAGAGTAATGTAGACAGAAACGATGATTATAAACTTCTTTCTTTCTGCCTGGTGTTATCCCGGCATTCCGCCAGGGTTCGTCTTTGTACTTAAATGGTTCCACTTAGCCCGGTCTTGAGCATCTTGGTGAGACCATTGGCTCTCATTTCCTCTTCCAGAACGTCCAGCCAGCGCTTTTTGGGCCGTCCACAGGAACGCCAGGGAGGTACGATCTGGGCCAGACACATGCGACCGACGTACTCCTGTGGTTTCCACAAAATGTGGCCACACTATAACGACGATTATAAACTAATCACATAATTATCACGCTTGTATATCCGAAAGGGTAGGCTGCCTGCCCGATTAGAGATTTCCACCCAGGACCTGACGGTTCTTTCACTGGGAAGGAAAAATGACCCATTAATAGATAAAAAGACTGCCTTGTTGACGTGATTGTATTTCGGTACGACTACCATCCTGAGGTCTCCGGTTCGATTCCCGCGTCGGGCAAAGTGATATTGGATTTTTCCATATCAGCTCGCAGTCTGAAATTTGTGCCCGATATGGCGATAGGCTCGCCCCCTATCACATCTGGGACGGAACAAAGCTCGGCGAAATGTGGGTGTTCTAGTGCACCTCTGCCTACCCCTTTGGGGATACAGGCGTGAGCTTATGTATGTATGTATGTAATAGATTAAATCTTCAAGACCATAATTAAACCCCTGACCACATACGCGACATACACCACAATCTCCTGCAAACCGGTAAGGTAACTTTTGACATTAGATCCGATTTCGACTACGATTTGTCGACTTAAAATTTCATGGAAATCAAGTAAAAAAGTGCACTTGAAGTAAAAAGTTGAGTGGTAGAGCCACGATGTAGACAGTTACGTCTACAGCATGAATGGGCCGGCTCGACCGGTTTGATATCACTGTCTCACAGAAAACCGAAGTGAAGTGGCAGCTTGCTGTCGCATTTCGTTCGGTGAGTGACATATCCGGTGGCCCAATTCATCCCTCCCTTCCCCAATCCCTTTTCACTCCCCTTCAATTCCTTCCTTTTAGGTTGGCAACGAATCACCCATGATTCTTATTGTGTCTTGGGTGTCTATGGACGGTGGGGATCACTTACCATCAGGTGATCTATGTGCTCATTTGCCATTCTCTACATTAAAAGAAAAATCATGTCGCGTTAAAAATTACCAAATGACAAGTTCTCGAATCCAACGCAATCCAACTAAATCGAATCGTGGTCGAAATCTAATCGAGTTACAAAACTCAGGGGGTGGTCTTCAATGGCAGTCACGTCATCATCATCATCATCATCATCATCATCATCATCATCATCATCATCATCATCATCATCATCATCATCATCATCATCATCATCATCATCATCATCATCATCATCATCATCATCATCATCATCATCATCATCATCATCATCATCATCATCATCATCATCATCATCATCATCATCATCATCATCATCATCATCATCATCATCATCATCATCATCATCATCATCATCATCATCCTCATCCTCATCATCATTATCATCAGCCATAGGACGTCCACTGCTGAACATAGACATAAATGACTGCGTGATTTATGTCTATGTTCAGCAGACATAAATGACCGCTGCCTCGGTGGCGTGGTGGTATTTCGGTACGACTACGGTTCTGAGGTCCCGAGTTCGATCCCGGGTCGGGCAAAGTGATATTGAATTTTTCCATATCAGCCCGGAGTCTGGAATTTGTGCCCGATATGGCGATAGGCTCGCCTCCTATCACATCTGGGACGGAACTAAGCTCGGCGAAATGTGGGTGTTCTAGTTCGCTAGTGCGCCTCTGCCTACCCCTTCGGGAAGCGTGAGCTTACGTCACGTGTATCTTTATATTTATTATTTACCCTTCACACGAAATGATTTTAACTGATTGTTAATGTAATTACTGTTTGATTTATAGCCGTTGATAAAAGGTGGGCCGATCGGCAGGCACGCCTACTGGCTTTATACATAGTGTGTTTATATAAGGTCATATTTCTAAGAATATGTGATATCATACGTATATACAATACACCATGTTACGTAGCATTACTATATTACTATATTACGTGGTAGAAACACCTTGTAGATAATATTATGTCTGACCAATGCCAAAAATGTCTTTAAAATTTACCAAATTTCATGTTAACTCCGAATGAATTGTTAGAAGCGTGGTCGAATTCAGAATCCGCAAGATTCTTGACAATGCTCTGTCAATTTAATCACTTTTTAGAAACAGTTGTTTAAATTTTTTTTCGTTTTTCTTCCGTTATTTCATCCATTGAGCTAGCTATGGAGCTTGGAGCTATGATGTCACAGACTAACACTCATCGAGCTCGATAAGAATCTGATTGTCACCATTAATATTGCGAATAATTTTGTTTATTATTCTTTGTAACTCAAGGTCTAAATGCATCGCCAGTCAGCCAATAAAACGGCTTTTATTAATAAATTGTTATATTAATTTATTCTATTATTTTCATAAGTTGCATCTTGCAATAATATTAATTAAATAAATTCACTCCGTATTTCTTTGTCATAACTGGTTATATAAAATGTAATATCTGGCTATATTAAAATTCTGTGGCTTTATTCTAAAAGCGATTAAATTACTGTAGCGAAATTCTTGTACACGTAATGTCAAATCATTTTCTTTCGTTGTGTAAAGGCTACTTTGACTAAAGGAGTAGTTGCTCACAGTTCCATACTCGCTCTATAAAATTATTTATCTACGTATATACGCAGATAAACGTACTTTTCTTGTTCTATCTTTATTCCTTGTTGTTCTCTCTAATATTAACTGGTGTTTGCAGGCACCGAATAAGAGTGTTGTTGATTTATCGACCGACTTCTAAAAAGGAGGTCCTCAATTCATCTATATATTTTTATGTATGTTACGCGATATCTCCGCCAAATGTGGACTGATTTTCAAAATTCTTTATGCATTCGATAGAGCTATTTCAAGAGTAGTCCCATATAAATTTGGTCAAGATCGCATTTAAAGTTGGTCTGTTTTTCTAGCTTTTTTCGACTTAGGCTTTACGACCGACTATCTGCTTGATCATAATTGGCTCTAGAGGATCCAATCCCGGGCAAGCGTACTAGAGAAACCTAGGATTTGGATCCAGGACCTCTTGGTTCACAGCCATATACCCTACCATTAGACCAAGAAAGCGGCTAAAACATTAGCAACAAACTCCCAAATCACTGCATGGCATTGCACTAAACTATTTTGTATTAACAGTTTAAAACAAGATCACAATTGTAGATATGAAGACGCACTATGACTAATTATAATGTTGCTTTAATGAAAGCAGTGTTTATTTACATATATAAAACGAAGGATTAGTAGATAGATAAAGTCGGCCATGTGCAAACAAATGTCCATAACAAGAGACATAGACGTCATGACGACTACAAATCATTTAATTACAAAACATGATATTAGGATAAGTTACGAAAAATACAATATCACAGTTTTAATTCATGTGGAGAGCGGGGAGCCATTGGCCATACGTCACGAGAATAAATTCTTTGGCAAGGGATGACAGGCCCTTTTCGGTTGGGCAACAGACGACCAAGAGCCCGTAATAATTTAGTTTTGAACGTTCTAATTTGTGTTCTTATTCCTACTCCACCGCCAATCACCCCGAGGACGTCAGCAATACATTTCTAATATCTGGGATATCCAGGATATTTATTGTTAACTCAACAGACAAAAGTTTATCTTTTTCCAGTCAGTAGTATATTAATAATAATAGCAATAATTATATATCCAGTAATATGACACCTTTACTTTAATGTCAACATAATTTTCAACTGTCTAATCAAGCCCTTTCTAATCAATCAATTTTTATATTTGTGGGCGACATAAAAACAGACTCAGTTCACACTTGCTAATGCGTATCCAAGTGTTATGAATGTTTAGTTGCGTTGACGTCAATGATTTATCAATATCTTGACACTAATTAAATCCTATCAGCCCGGAGTCTGGAATTTGTGACCGATATGGCGATAGACTCGCCCCTTTCAAATCTGGGACGCAACTAAGCTCGGCGAAATGTAGGTGTACTAGTTAGCTAGTGTGCCTCTGCCTACCCCTTCGGGGATACAGGCGTAGCTTATGTTATGTTAATTAAATCCTTTAATGGCTCAATAGTCATAGTACATCCTGCAGCTTACTTTCGTTGAAAAATCGTGAGGGTCTAAGGGCCACTTGCAGCTTCGCGATACATCTTTATTTATCCCAAATCTTGATTTAAAAATTGGAGTGAGCTGTAGGATAAATAGAGATAATGTTGTAACTCTAGATTTATCGCGGCGCTGTAAGTGACCCTAAGTAAAATTCATAAGTGAATCAATTACTGTTTTTTTTTATTAAAGTGGAATTTGTGGCGAAGAAACGACGAATTGGTCAAAGCCGAAATATTTTGAATACCTACTAATTTCTTAGGTTTGTAACGCGAATATCGCAATTTGTTTTTATTTATATACTCGACGATTGACTGACGACGGGTCGGTCTGAGGTGTTATTTATCCAAAAATGACCACGAAGGCTGAAACATCGACGTCAAATTAAAAACATAGTGATAGAATCCGTATAAACTAATATTATTTCAATATGTTTAATACCGTTGAAAATATAAAAGTCGCTTGTTTACGATATGTAAGATACGTTTTGAGTGAACCACGCTGTAGACAGTTACGTCTACAGCACGAATGGGTCGGTTCGACCGGTAGATACCACTGTCTAACAGAAAACCGACGTAAAGTGGCTTGCTGTCCCGTTTCATTCGGTGAGTGAGATTTCCGGTGGCCCAACTCCTCTCCTACCTTTCCCAATCCCAGTTTCCCTCCCTTTAGGTTGGCAATGCATCCATGATTCTTTTTGCCTTAGGTGTCTATGGGCGGTGGAGATCACTTACCATCAGGTGACCCATCTACTCATTTGCCAGTGTCTGCTAGAAAATAAATAAATAAATAGAATAACACTGTGTCAAATACAAACTAACGTTATAGGGAAGTATTCATTCATTGAATTGTATCAAATAGGGTCAAGTAACTTTCCCGACGTGGTAAGGTTACCACCGGGGCTGGTATAGAGTTACCACGGCTATGGATGTCTAACGTATTTTATACTCAATATAAAATTAGGAGAGATTAGCTTACTGGCCATAAAGAACGATCATATAGAGGTACATAATTGTGTACTCTGATCGAATTTGTACATAAAGAAACAACATTAAATAAAAATAAACCTTATTCTGAAAACAGTACCGAAATCAACCGATAGGTACTCAATGTGGTTTTAAAAACGACGCGCCACGCCGATGCGTTAGAAGGTTCATCTTGGATTTTAATAAGATAGATCTTAAAGATTAACGCCCAGTTCCAATAAACAATCTCACTTCGAATGTGCAGATAGATTACAAAAATTAGCCAATAAAAACACAATTTAAACATAACTCCGTCAAATGACTTGATTTGATTGGTTCATAATCACAATCTATCTTTAAACTGAGGTCGTTTATTTAGACCGGCTCATAGTTGACATGTGACAGCCCTAACTCTTGGGCGATTACTTGGCGTAGTTTTCAATAGTATGTACTTAATAAAATTGTTCGTATAGCTTATTACCTGTTTAAAATATTTCAGTGGATGTTGTATAAAGCTTAGTATTGCGTGGCTAATTTAATTGAAGAAATTGGATAATTTACAGCCAAAGCTTGATAAATTTAAAGCTCTTTACATTGGCTCTACCTATTCTGTATCTATGCTCTATAATATTCATATAATAAGAAAATGTTGGATATTTACAAAAAAATGCATTAAAATATGTTTCAAATTATTATCAATACTGATGTAAGATAATAAAACTAAAATTGGTTTGGTCTATTAATGCATCTATAAACATAATAAAATGCTTATAATATGCATATTTATCGATAAATATAACTGTTTATCTATGTCACATATTATCCTGTATTTTATTGACACAATAATTATAGCATTTCTGTATTTTATAGCATTCTGGTATAAAAAATGTATCTGTGTATGTTTCTTAAATTTTTTACACATACAATAATTTTATTGTAAAAAAAATTAGGATAAAAAATAATGCTAATTTGATGTTGCAATAATTCATATTTAGGTAATGCAAATGAGTTCATTGGAATGTTGTCATTTTGTAGGTAATTACATAATGAGGGAATAAATTCACATCGAATCTATAGTTTTTTTATTGTATAATATAAAAAACTGTTAATGGAATTAAATCACGCATTATTTTACATTAATGTCCCAATTTAAATAAAAGAATTTAATACAGGAACATGCGTGATAAAATCTACGCTAATTTAAACTTTATTTAAATTAAGTGACCGATACCTCGCAGGTGGTAGTTTTGGCTATTGTGATCACCATTAATTGAGGAACCTGTGTTTAACTTTAACATATCATAAGCTCATGCCTGTATCCCCAAAGGGGCTGGCAGAGTGGCACTAGCAAACTAGTACACCCACATTTCGCCGAGCTTAGTTCCATCCCAGATGTGATAGGGAGCGAGTCTATCGCAATATCGGGCACAAATACCAGACTCCGGGCTGATATAGAAGAATTCAATATCACTGCCTAACCCGGGGATCGAACCTGAGACCTCAGGACGGTAGTCGTACCGAAATACAACCACGCCACCGAGGCAGTTACCTGTGTTAGCACTTTGCCCGATCCGGGGATTGAACCTGAGACCTCAGGACGGTAGTCGTACCGAAATACAACCACCGAGACAGTCATCTGAGTTTAATTTTGCACTTTATTTTATGTAAAAGATCTATGGTTAGGGCAAATTTACAATAGGTAGCTTGCGAAGACTAAAGTATCTATATATTTTTTACGGTAGAGATAAGGACTCGCGAGCGATTTTCAATATCCATTTCGAGGTCGCAAAGTCATTAGACAATTTTAGGCTTGGGCGCGGCGTTAAAAATGTTTAAAAACTCCAGTGGTGTTTGTGGCTTTGACGGCTATAACATGTCACGTGAAAAAAGGTTAGTAACGCCCGAATGGTCAAACGCTGCTCAACTTTAAGGGCTTCTTACATTGATTTTCGCCATACAATTTTGACAGATAAGGCGGCCTTAAACGACATAAGGCGACCTTAAGTGTACGAACATTCGGCGGTAAAACAATCTAAAAAATAGGGTCAAGATGAAGAACAAATGTCCACTACATTTATTCTTCATCTTAGATGGATAGAACTCACACAAGTCACACGTAATGACCAGTAGCCCGAGCAAACAAGTAAGTACAAATTTCATAGACGCGCATCGAGTTCGAATACATTTACGGTTGTCAGAAATTTTCCTGCTCAGGCCGCTGATCTGATATGTGACGCCACTTATATTGTCATTTTTTTTTGTTATATGCTTTATATACATATGTTTCCTTCACTACCAAAGTATCTATTTCAAATAACTTCAAACTTACAAATTTTGAGTGGATCTACAAAAGAAATTCTATTCTATGCACTGAATAACTAAATACATATTGTTAATGATGACAAAAATACCATCCACATGAATTCTCGATGCTCTATCAATCTGTAAGGATTGCCTTTATGAAAGCTTATAAAGAACATTCAATAGAAGCCAATATATTAAGACAATGCATTAAGTTAATCTAAGAAACAAACTCATTGAGGATTTGGGATTAGACTTAATCAAAGTTCGCTCTATAGATATCCGCCTTAGTCTTGGCTAAGTGGAACATCCCAATAACTATTCCCATGTAAATAGACCGTTAGTGGTTATTTGAGACGTATAAATTTCACTTCTTACGGTCCGGTCTATACACGGTCGTCGGATTGAACTTCTTACTGGGCCATATGAAGAGTTTTAAGAAATTGCATACACACCATATAGTCAAAGTATGGTATTATATTTACAGCTTAATTATAAAAGGCAACGACTAAGGGCGTCTTGCAGCGCTATTACTAATTTAGAGTTACACCCAATCTCGATTTATCCTACATCTCACTCCCATCTTTAAATCAAGATTTGGGAAAAATAGGAGCTGCAAGTGCCCCTAAAGACTGAAATACAGAAAAATCATTTACTGATTTTCCATGCAACAATATTCCTTTCAATTAATTTAGGCGATTTGAAAATTTTATATTGAATTGACAAGGTTTTTTTCACAGATCTATAATTTTAAAATCACTCGCAACTTAACTGTCATTATGCATAGAATACACGTGCGATTTGATACTATAAAAATGTGGTAAAATCAACTTTTAATTAACTTACTTTATCACTCTTGACATAACTCAAAGAAAATGCATTTTTCAGTTAAAATAAGATTTTCCTCGCACGTGGATCATCGGCCTGAGGAGAAATATTTAGACAATCAAATTCGTATCGAGCTCGTTGCACACTCTTGACATTTGGATAATATTCCATACAAATTTAATAGACATGCATCGAGCTATATTTGAACTTGATTGTTGAAGATATTCCTGCTCGGGCCGCTGATATCGGACACCCAAACATGCCCTCTCCTTAAGTCTCTATTCTATTCTATTTTACATTAGGCAGCGGTTTGGCTGTGCTCCTAGCATGGGCGATGTCCACGGAACGGTAACCACACACCCATGTGGACCACATACTCGTCCGCCTTCATGACATCAAAAATAAACAATAAACAAAGGCCACAGACTTACCAACCTCAAAAACAAAATCACACCACGTCCTTCGTTCTAAAACACTAAACAGTTCGAATACACAAGTAAATATGTAAACATACGCAGCGCCGAGCGTGCGACTTACCGAAGCGACTTCTACCAACTGACTACACACGACTAGTTTGACAATACGCCTAGCTATAAATTACTTAATACTGTTCTTATTAACACGTGCATATAAATAATTATCAAAAATATAAATTATCAATGCATAAATGCGTCAGTAAAATATGTGGGAGATTCTTTAGTGCGTTAAACAAGTTTTTTGTTTCTTGTAAGATATTAAGGATAAGTACATGTCGTTTTGTTATTAGTTAATTATAATATTTAGCACTGTCCTACTGTCCCATTGCTGGTCCCGTGGTCCTTATAAATTTAATCTAAAATTAAGAAATATACTAAATTAATTATCTGATTATTCATAAGTTTAAAAACTTAACGGGCCGACTTTAAATCCGATCGTGAACAAAATACATGACACCCAAAAACTTCTATGTATACTACTAGACTGGCTGGTCGGTACATAGAATGTGTGCACTAAGTCTCTGTTAATCGACCTCAACTCACTATAGAAATTTACTCTTTTCCTTAGCCGCGAAACGTCAAACACTCGCCGTCATGTGCGACAATTTTACTTTCAAACAGCTAGTCTAGTAAATACATAGAAGTCTTTAATGACACCCTTGAAATAAGCTCTATCAAACACGAAAAGAATTTTGAAAATCGGTACACATTTGGCGGAGATATCGCGTAACATACATAAAAAAATATAGGTGAATTGAGAACCTTCTCCTTTTTTGAAGTCGGTCAAAAAAGCAGTAAAACTGAGGACTATTCAGGGAATAATTAATTTAGGGAAATTATTTTCGTTCCAAGCTAAGGTAATGTTCCAAGGCAGCCGGATAAGAACCGGCTTCCGTTCGACGCTAACACAGCGAATGTCTGATTTTACCGTAGATTTAATAATCACAAGTTTAAAAACTTAACAGACCGACTTCAAATCGGATCGTGACCAAATTTATATGGGACCACCCTTGAAATAAACTCTATCGAACACAAAAATAATTTTGAAAATCGGTCCACATTTCGCACAGATATCGCGTAATATACATACATACGTAATAAACAAAAAAAAACGAATTCAGAACCTCCTCCTTTTTGGAAGTCGGTCGAAAAAAAAACAGTTCGTCGCTCTTATAGATAAACAAAAAAACAATAAACAGTAGTATAGTAAAGAGAATATAACAACCACGATTAGTTGTTGAACGCTAGAATGTTATTGAGATGTATGGCAAGGCTGGACTAAGATAGTTCCTTCCCTTTGCATGATCAAAAACGATATTATAACGTAAATCAACAGAGGTCCTAACACGAATAACTATCTACCACGTTCTCGAATCGAGCTCGATGCGCACTTACGGCATTTGACTGAAATGTGATTTCGAAAGTCGTACGTCATTAGTGCTAACTGCTACGGGCTTAAAAGCTAATTTTTGTATGAGAAGCAAACATAATTTATTGATGTCATAAATTATATACGCAAATCCTAGAACTTGGCAATAACTTACAAAAGTTGTGCAATAATGGCCTATTAGGATATAAACGAAATTGTTTCGAGTTTTGAGCTAATGGTAGCATAAGATTATATTATTTTTAGGGTCACCTTACCGATGATGACTTGTTTTTACAAAATCTGAGGAACATTTTTAAGGTTTTCAGATACGTACCGCGTGCGCCGCGTGCCAATCTCATAAAAAACCGTTATCTACATAGATAAACTAAAACTACAAGACACCGCGCCAAACCGAGAGAAGCCAATTAGTAACACGCCCCACCTTTTATTAATTTTTTATTACTTATTTAATTTGCCAGAGGAAACGAGAGACAGTGGTTTTGATACCCGAACCATGACAAATATTTGTGGGATTCACAAATGTTTATTTCGATTCTGGCCTCCAAGTACTGTGGGACCACAAGTCCATCGTAGTTTCTGATATTCACGATACAGGTTAAACCTAGAGTGTGGTCAGGACTATGGGTGTGATAGATATAATTACTAAAAATACATATTTATTTTCAAAAAACAATGAATGATGCGCCATCTAGGAGCAAGCGGCAACAGCCGACGTAAGTTGACGATTCAAACGCATAAAAGACAACATCCATGTGGCGTCTTCGCGGTTATTATCTATGGTTGACCCTGACATTGTTTTACTGCCTCGGTGGCGTAGTTGACTGCTTTGGTGGCGGAGTGGTAATGCTTGCGCGGTACGACTATCGTCCTAAGGTCTCAGGTTCGATCCCCGGGTCGGGCAGTATTCGGTATCAGCCGGAGTCTGGAATTTGTGCCCGATATGCCGATAGGTCGCCCCCTATCGCATCTGGGATGGAACTAAGCTCGGTGAAATGTGTGTGTCCTAATTCGGTAGTGCGCCTCTGCCTACCCTTTCGGAGATACAGGCGTACGCTTATGTTGTTTTAGGATAACCGAGTAAATACTGCAAAGTAAAATACTCAATACGAGTCGCTTGATGAGTTACATAGTTATGTTTTTGTAGAGACCCATTTAATGCCGGATAAGAGGCGTAGGATAGTGTAGTCTGTGGCTTTTGAGTGTCTTTAGTTTTGGAAGGGGTTTACAAAATTGTTTGTAGTCCGACTTGTTTGAACTTTGAAATTACCAAAACACGTTATGCCGCGCAAAATTTTCTTGCGGAAGGTTATGGTATATGTCTATTATGATCCGACGCGAACAACGTCAATAATATACATAACTTACCTAATAAAATGTATTTTTAGGCTACTTTTGATAGATTTTTTGAATATAAACCATCTTAAGAGTGTCTCAATGCAATTAGAATTATTAAAATAAATAACCTGTTATTGTTTAATAAGAGGTCGTCTGAACTAAACTCATGATGATTTTTTTTACCCTTTTTTCAGATATAGTATTAAAATAAAAATAAGCAGATAACACTGCGAGACAACCTTGTACGGTGTTAGACGTAATTGTAGATTTAAATATAAAGTGTACAAAAATTAAAACCGCTTTTTAAATTATCCATACCTTAATGTTAGAAATAGAGCAGCGATAGCTCAGTTGGGAGTGGTACGGACTGCCGAGACAAGTGTCGGAGGTTCGAGACCAACCCCAAAATGGAGCATACACATCTAAGTTTTCTATATTAAGTGTATTTTCAATGTGAAATATCGCTTGCTATAACGGTGAAGAAAAATGTCGTGAGGAAACCTGCATACCCGAGAATTTCTTCACAAGAATTTCGAAGGTATGTGAAGATTACCAACCCGCATTAGGGCAGCATGGTAGACTAAGGCCTAACCCCTCTCATTAGTAGGGGAGGCCCGTGCCCAGCAGTGGGACGGTAATGTTACAGGGCTAATTTTTTATTTAATGTTAGATAATCACAAGTTTAAAAACTTAACGCACCGACTTCAAATCCAATCGTGATCAAATTTATACGGGATCACCCTTGAAAGAAGCTCTATCGAACACAAAAAGAATTTTAAAGATCGGTCCACATTCGGCGGAGATATCGCGTAACATACATAAAAAAAATACAGACGAATTGAGGACCTCCTCCTTTTTGGAAGTCGGTCAAAAATACATCTTACTTTGTTTAGAGCTGGTGCGTTCAATAGATTTTCTCAAATAATAATGTCGATATGGCCATACTCGAACGAGGTATGAACTACGGCTAAGTGAAAGGTTCCAGAAAACTAACTCCAACTGGCATTTTCTGCTTTGCCAATAAAATTCCGCAACAAAAAATTTATGAGAATGTATTATTAACTTAATTTGTATTAATTGTTACAAATAAAACTGTGTACGTTTTTATATCCCTAATATGTTTTATTTAAATGAAGTTACTATTATTCTCGTTATACTAGCAAAGAGATTTAATATTACTAGCTATAAAGGGGCTATAAGCAAGTTTCCATACAAAGATCTCAAACTTCAGTACCGCTAACAACTACTTATTACAATGCGAGGGCGATTATTACAATTTGCACTCTAGAATATTTTGTGAATGGTTAAGTATCACGTAAGATAGGTTTACGCTCTCAATATTATTTTGCGGGCCGACCTGGCGCGCGTATATTTCAAATAAACTGAGTGACTTATGACCACTAGGTCATAACTTTTGGATCCCAAGTTTTGTGCTCTTTTCCCGTCTATATACTGTTGAATGTCTTTGTATACTAGTAATAATTATAATGCCGATATCGGCAATACTGCGCCACAATAGATTGACACGTGTTGACTCTATTTACATAAATACAGAAACCAACGTTTAATAATCACAACTTCAGATATACTGAAAGGTCATTCTAGAATTGGCTTCCTGATTTATTTTCCTGATTCTCCTACCTTGGACTAAACGAAGCAGTTTAAAAAGCTGTCTGCCATTCATAATGTAATTGTTTAATCCAATCACGATAAAGTAAATACACTACTACACATGGTAACCAGTGTTTTTTTACGATGTGCGAGTTCGATGTTGACGTTAACGTAGCTGTCATTTGGTTAGAAATTATTGCCAGATCTACAAATTTATTCATAAATCTACAAAATTTTGCGGATTTTATTAACGTACAACACAAAGCACAAAAAACAAAACTGTATACTTGCGGGTTTTTTTAAAGTTGACCTATACACTTTTTGGTTAAACCTACGGATTTTTAAATATCGGAGCTGGCATCATTAACTTTATTCGCTTATTGTAAGAGTTTTGGCGGGAATTCTGACGGTGCGGGTTGTCGCTTGTTTTAGTGATTTCATATTCTAGTCTAAAGTTGTGCTTGTGGTTTAATTGTGATGTGAATCTAAGCGATAAACATCAACGAAAATGGGCAGTATGTGGAAGCTTTGAAATAAGTGATTTTGGACGCTTTTTGTCGGGTGGATGGGTCGACCATGTTGTACTCCTCCGCTGCGAGAAAATCGTCTAAAAAGCATCAAACTGGAAAGAATTGACGCCAAAACTCCAGCAGGGCCTTGAAATGGAACACATCCGACTTCAATGCACTTGCCAAAACTTAGATATAGGAAACAAAGTGTAATAAATAATAAAAAGTATACGGCTGAAGGACATTGTATCCATGGCTATGAACAATATAAAAAAAATAAAAAAAAAATCGCTTATTGTAATTTAAAACTATGTTCATATTTCTCATTTTCAGCCGACTTCAAACTGAGGACTCTCAAGTCATCGCTTTTTTTGGGTGTCATTGTCGATATCTACACCATGTGGACCGATTTTCAAATTTTTTTTGTATTGGGTAGAGTTTGTAGCAGGGATGGGCCCATGTAAAGACCACGATTTGATGAATTTTGTATTCTGGTTTGAAGATTTTAGTATCATCCTCACTATACTTAAGATTATGTTCGATATTTTGTTTATCTTATTTGCAAAATTGTTTGTTCTCTTTTAACAGATCGTGATATTAAAACATAAATCAAATTATGTGCCTTTATTATTATCGGTTGATATTGACTGTCAAAATGAAAACATCACGCGAGCTACACTTACTTACAAAATAATAATAAATAAACTTTAATTATACACGTCTAGATATATAGCGTGGGAGAAAAAATAAAGCTTACTTTTAACATAGGAGCTAGCTATTAACGTTTAGTGAGTGTGCACCATTTTTGGTCATGATATTTTGATTAAAAATGTAATTTGCATAAAATAATTGATTTTTAAGTTCATAACATAATTCATTTTACACACATACACAACCAGAATGCGTGTACTATGTCGTCACGCATACAAGCCTGGCGAGGTGGGCAGATATTATTAAAGTACAGACTGGATAACAACTACATATAGTACACGTAGTTCAAAGCCGACATAGGTACATGAATAATCATGTAGATGCATAGAATAAGTTATGAGATCCTGGGTTCGATTCCTAGGTCGGGCAAAGCAAATTTTCTAATTTAATTTGCCTGAGACTGGATCCCTCAAAGGGGTTGACGTCAGGCAGGCAGCCGGTCGTAAAAACTAAGCCAAATTTTCTCTGCAACATGCTTCAAAAAGTGTGTTGCGCCGACTCCACATTTAGGTGGGATAAAGGCAGGTAGAAAGAAAGAAAGTATAGAATAAGTTATAATAATATAACTTTCAGACTATAAACGTCAGTCGATTTCTACATCTACGTGTTAGACAGTGGCGCCAGGGGAGAGCCATATACCTCTACAGTACATCCAACAAAGCAGATAATAATATTATATCTGTCGACTGTAAAGGAAATAAATGTTTCAAGATAGTTAAAAGTATCTTTGGACCACAATTAGGTCACAGTGATTATAAGGCTATATCATCAGGTTTAGATTTTCAATACATTTTGTGTTCGACAGAACTTGTATCAGGGGTGGTCCCATGTAAATTTGGTCAAAATCGGAAAAAGTTGAAGTCGGTTTTTTTTAACTTGTAATTATGCAGTTTTATTACTTATTTCATAATTATATTACATCATTAAATTTGAACACTGACTGCCACGCTAGGCTCTCATTGGGAGTCGTTAATAAGCATTAACACTTTATATTAAGCTACTAAAAAATTTTGGAACTTTGAAAATTTGAAACATTAATTCACTATTTATTTATTATTATCATTATCTTTTGAACTACCCAATATAAGGGTTTTATAAATAGAAAATAATTCAGCGCACGGTTTCTGGACGCGTATGAATAAATAAATGCATCCAAATACCATATGCGCAAAAATCCAGCAGTCGGCCATGACTTGTTTCAAATGTTTGATGAATTCATATAAATTATAACAACAAGTAATCACAATCGACTATTGTGAGACTTGCTGAACCAGTATTTATCTATAATTAATTATGATCAATAATAGTTTTATGCTACCACTAAAAATGCTACTTAATAATAAGGAAATCGAAATATCTAGTGATGATAAATAAAATAAATTAATTCATACACGTTTAGACATTAGGGCCTGTATTCATAATAAAACAGGGGTTTTATTATGAATAAAGGCCCTAATGTCTAAACATTCATGCCCTGGTCATTAGGGAATGAAGATATAAACTCATATTGGTAAAAATGCATTTTAAGCCTATCGAAGGTTCGATAAAATTCTTTATTCATAATAGTTTACTATAGCTCCATTACCTAAAATATATTTACCGTGTCACAATGTTGCTAGTACATAGATAAAACGTAATTTTAACAAGTTTTGTCTCTGGAAAGTCATGGAACGATGGCCTAATAAAAAAAAACAATCATTCACGCGCGTCTTGCGCGCGCAATTCGAAATGGCAAATGGCGACCATGGCGACCAGTTTAGTTTGTTTATATATTTATTTGATTAATTTAATCAAAGTAAAACTATGTTTGTTGCATGTGAAGTGATTTTGTTTTATGCAATACCTAAACATCAACGAAGATGGGTAGATTATGGATATTTGGAAATGAAATTTAGATTTGGAGGAGGAGCGAATGAATGAAAGGGGGCTTCCAGTCTTTGCAAATCGTGTAAGAAAAATACCCTGTCTTCTCTGAGAATGGAATTCAGGACCGGACTTTCCAGTTCACAGCGGCTTCAACAGAACCGTCTAAAACCCATTGTATTGAAGAATAATTAGGCAACATGCGTGCATAAGTATTTTTTGTTGAATAAGATTTAATAAAATTCATCATTGTATTTTTGAAGTGTTTTATTTCTCTTGATTTATTTATGTGACGCTATACGTGTTTAGATAATGATGATATTAAAGAAAAAGATGTTTTGTTGAAATCAAGGTATGTAATTAAATACCACACGGAAAATATTAAATACTAGCTGACTTCAAACAAATCTATCCTACGGAGACCCTACTTTTTCTGGAAAAAAGTAGCCTATGTGTTATTCCTTTATAAATAAATACATCCTAGAATGTTCTGTGAATGGTGAAGAATCACTTAGGACAAGTTTATTCTCTCAATATTATTACGCTGTCCGACCTGGCGCGCGTATATTTCAAATAAACTGATCGACTTATGACCATGAGGTCATAACTTTTGCATCACATTTATTTGTCTTGTTGTCCTAGACATTTTTATTCTAGACTATAATCCATTTCTTTACCGAATTAAATTCAGATCCGTTCAACCATTCTGGTGTGAAAGAGTAACAAAACATCCATACAACCTCACAAACTATCGTGTTTATAACATTAATTGCATTTGATAGAAGTCTCTCTGAAGTCTAGAAGCCTGCCTTGGTGGCGTGGTGGTGTTTCGGTACGACTACGGTTCTGAGGTCTCGGGTTCGATCCCCGGGTCGGGCAAAATGATATTGGATTTTTCCATATCAGCCCGGAGTCTGAAATTTGTACCCGATATGGCGATAGGCTCCCCCCTATCACATCTGGGACGGAACTAAGCTCGGCGAAATGTGGGTGTTCTAGTTCGCCAGTACGCCTCTGCCTACCCCTTCGGGGATACAGGCGTGAGCTTATTTTTTTATGTTTATGATAGAAGTCGCGGGCACTCTCAAATTAATCTCAACCAAAACTGGTGGAACGTCAATTACGAATCAGTTGATCGAAATCGGCCATATTTTTTGCTATTGAAGCGTTAAAGTAGGGTGCCAGCTTCTATAAATTGCAGACATTTTATGGGAGATTTTGGGAACGTTTTAACGCTATTGAGCTATTATGAATAACAATTTTTCGGAAACGTCCTACAGCGGTATTATAGCGTCCCACTAAGTCATTATGAATAAAGGCCTAAGCGTGCTAAGAATCAGGAACTACGAGGGACTGTCGAGACGAAAGTCTGAATCCAACCCCGAGAACACACACGCACGCACGCACGCACACACACACACACACACACACACACTTCTGACTTTCCTAAGTAAACCACCTGTTAATTACGTATTCCAGATAGGTAAGTAAAAGGTGAAATGTAATTGAGCAAATAATTGATCAAACGGCCTACCCGAGGTAGGGGTATAAATATTAAAAATAGTATAATCACAAGTTTAAAAACTTAACGGACAGACTTCAAATCCGAACCCTTGAAACCCTTGAAATAAGCTCTATAATACCAAAAAACACAAAAATAATTTTGAAAATCGGTCCACATTTGGCGGAGATATCGCGTAACATACATAAAAAAATAAAAATACCGACGAATTGAGGACCTTCTCCTTTATGGAAGTCGGTCGAAAAATGGGTCACGTTCCCAGCTGCTAGTTAATTTTTTTACCCCTCCCCCCCCTCGATGACCACCCGTAGTACGTATATGCCAAGACCCCCCCTAACCCCTCTAGTTGTCACGTAGTAATTTATAAATATGGTTTTAAATAATTTTTTGTCGAAGAAAAGTAAAAAAATATATATCATTAGAAAATATATATATACATATGTGTTGCATCCTGTAAGTTTCAAAAGCACTAAACGCTGCGCGCACTATTTGAATATACATAGTTTGAAAAAGCATGAGATTCCTCTAGAGGATATCCACTATGTGACGAAAACCTAAGGATCAACCCGTCGTTAACTAACCCCGTCTCTATGACTAAGCGTGATATTTTGAAGAACCTCCCCCCCAGAACGGGTCTCGTAGTATAGATACGTTCCCTGAAGTGTGCCAGGGCATCAGGGTACTGCAGCTGAGGTTCATAGGCGATCGTCACCTCTCATTAGTATCAGAGCCCGTGCCCAGTACTGGAACAATAATACTACAGGGCTGATAATTTGTCTTCCTGTTTATCCCCTCTCAGGCTGAGATCTATAGAGCGAACTTCGATTAAATCTAAGTCGAAGAAACGAACTCAGTGAGGATTTGGAATCTTTAAATCGAACTTTAACTTAGTCTTAGTTCTTTTTTACGATAAAATCTTTGCTTATTGTGTCTGTCACTGTGTTTTTCTTGTAAAAAATTACTCGGACTAAGTCAAAGTTTGATTTAAAAATTCGAAATCGTCACTGAGTTCGTTTCTTTGACTCAGATCTCAGTGTGTAGGGATGGCGCAACATATTTTTTCAAATATATTGCAAAAACGATTTGGCTTAGCTTTTACGGCTGACAGGGCCTATAATATACACAGAAATAGTACAACTTTTTCGTTGACTTCTAATACCCGAGGCATTTGGTCTTATTTTATTACCGTAAAGAAGATAAAAAAATACATAAAATTAGAATAACCTATTCGCCTACTTAGTACTTTGACATCAACGAAACAGGCCAAACGAGTTTCAATGGAAAATTTTAACGTTCCTACGTAACGTAACGTGTGGTTTAAAAATATTATTTTAGTTATGAGATTTTCATTTACACTTAAATGTACTTTTTATGACGTAAGCTTATATCTGAAGTGATATCTAACGTGTATATAATATACATAATAATTCTTATGTGAAAATATAATTATGATCATTCGTAATAAATATTCTAAAACACATACAAATCATTCGAGTGAATCACAAAAAATACTGTTGTTTTAATGACCTCATTCTTAGAACAGATTAATGTTTATTTATATCAGCATTCCATTCTAAATATGGACAATATTCATTTATATACAACTTTCCTTACAATATTCGTGTCTCTATCTTAAGAAGTAGAGTCAACCTATAGCCGATTTAGAATAGTATTCAACTTCCATCCTTTAATACATAGCCAAAACCCCATTGAAATGGAGTGCATCTGTATTATGAAAGAATATAAGGATAAACAATTGAAATGATATAAGGATATAAGAGGATATAAGGATATAAAGCAGCGATAGCTCAGTTGGGAATGGTACGGACTGCCGAGACAAGTGTCGGAGGTTCGAGACCAACCCCAAAATGGAACATACACCTCTGACTTTTCTATGTTAAGTGTATTTTCATTGTGAAATATCGCTTGCTATACCTGTGAAGGAAAACATCGTGAGGAAACCTGCATACCTGAGAATTTCTTCACAGGAATTTCGAAGGTATGTGAAGTCTACCAACCCGCATTAGGCCAGCGTGGTAGACTATAGCCTAACCCCTCTCATTAGTAGAGGAGGCCCGTGCCCAGCAGTGGGACAGTAATATTACAGGGCTAATATTATTATTTATTTATTTATTTATAAGGATAAACATTACCTATAATATTTGCTCTTAACTAAAGTCTATACCCCGTCGGAGGCGGCACTATACGGTGACTATCTACATAGTACTTATTTTCAAACTGATTCTCATACTGATTTCTTAAGTTTACGCGAATGAGTTTATACATTGAAGTAAAACGTAATCATTGTGATTAAACCCTCTATAATAAATAAAGAGAAAAAAATCAAAAATACGGATTCTATCACGATTTGTTTTAATTTTTATGCCCGACGTTTCGAAGGCTTTGCAGTATTCGTGGTCAGGAGTCGGAGTGAAATTAAAACAAATCGTGATAGAATCCGTAAAAATAGTTTTATTTCAACGAAATTCTCATATTGGGTTATTACATTCTCACCAAACCGAGAATGGAATCGTAAAGGAAAATATTTTTAAAGAAAAATATAAATCAAATTCAAGTAGGCCGCACAAATTAGATTTAATAACAACCTAATTCGAAAATAAGTTTTTAAACAACCCTCAACGAGTAACGCTGTCTGCTAGATGACATTCGTTATTCTTTAATTTCGCACTTCAATTGTTTTGTAAATGTGGAATCCGATAGTATTGGACGTCGAATGCATTGTTTGCAATAAAACATTGCACAAAATTAACCACGGCCAAAACGTGCGGCGAGATATGGGAAAAGTGCCTAACAACCGACGATTAAGGACTCCGAACTGGTCATTGGAAGAGAAACAATACCTTTTGAAGCTGATTAGAAGTCGCAAAGAAGTGGTAGTTACGAAGAACAATAACGGCCCTAACTACTCCGAAGAGAAAGATATAGCCTGGAATGAGATTTTGCGAGAGCTAGCAATCAAGTTTGGGTCCAAGTTCCAAGGTAGCTCTATTAAAAAAGTGAAAACTCAGTGGCAGAATATGAAGCGTATAGCTCGCGAGGAAATATCGTCGAATGGACAAATGCTGCAGAAATATTCCAAACAATCGCTTGAAGTGTGTGATATATTGGAAGTGGTTCAGGATGGGGTACTGAAGATAGAAAATCATAATCTTAACGACATAACTATGGCAACTAACGTCGAGATTAAGACTGAGTCTATCGATGAGTAAGTTATTGATACAGCTGCTTTATGTATTTCTGCTGTAGGGACCCATGTAATGAATAGTGTGTAAAAAATACATACCAATGACCATGTCTTTATTCCAAGAGTTTAAATATATTGTGCTTATATATATTGTGCTTCGGAAATGCAACTTGCATTTTATGAAAGTAATAACTTCTCCACTTACCTTAATCCCACTCCAATGTGATGTCGGTATAACAATTTTTCTGCATGTTGCCCAAAGGATTCGCCTTAGTTTTTTACGACCGTCTGCCTGCCGTCAAACCAATTTAAGGGAGATAACTTCCGGAAATTCCTATTAAATTAATCTTAAAACTTACCCAAACACATTTTGTTCTTGAGTCACTGACCGCAGTGGATATCTGACCAATTATGGATACAATATTCATTGCAGGGAAAATATTCAACCGAGTTGCAGTGGTGTTAACAACACTGTGTTGTCGATGGCATCAGAAAAACAACAAAGCCAAGTCAATATAAGTCAATCACACTCTTCAACGACTTCGATTATTTCTGATCAACCTTTTGAAAATGGCGCGTCTGATGTTGTAGACAATATCGGTAGATCTGAAAAAAGAAATGTATCTGTTATGACTGAATCAACCTCCGGAAGTGACGGAAATAACAATTATAATACTATTCGTGGGGAATTAAAAGATTTTTTCGCGTAAGTAAATATTTACCTTTTTAACTTTACCGCCATCTTGTAAATAAACGAGCAAACATTTAGTTACGTATTTAGGTTGAATTGTATTCATCATTCATCAACAAAATATTTGTGTTGTATTTTAGCTACTCTGCAACGGAGAAACAATTTAAAATTGACTCTATAAAAGAAGAACGCCAAATATTAAAAGCAATGAGAGAGACTGCTGAATTAAACAAAATCATTGCTGAACAAAGATTAAAGCATGTGTTATGGATTAAAAAGCAAGAGATGGCGTAAGTGTCTACGACTTTTACATTTTAAAATTAATACACACAAAGTAATACAGTAATAATGCAATACAATAATTTAATATTTTATTAAAATTACTTATTGATGCAGGCTTGATGCAGGTATTCAATTTTATGAATTTACCGTTATTTTAGTCTATGGTCAAAAAATTAAAATATATATAATATAAAAACTATTTTAACATAAATCTATAAAGATTTAACACAAATAATTTGAAATAAACATTAAAAGTAAAAGATCTAGTTTGCTAAGAAACATCTAGTCGCAATTATAAGTATTTGTTTCTAGACGCTCATTTTTGAACGAAAGTCGAAACTCGAAAAATAAATTGTTTTGTCGCTGGTCGGCTGTCATTCTGGTCAAGAGTTTTTGGCGGGAATTCTGACGGTGTAGGTGGTCGCTTGTTTTAATGATTTCATATTCTAGTCTAAAGTTGTGCTTGTGGCTTAAATGTGATGTGAATGTAAGCAATAAACATCAACGAAGATGGACAGTATGTGGAAGCTTTGAAATAAGTGATTTTGGACGCTTTTTGTCGGGTGGATGGGTCGACCTTGTTCGACTCCTCTGCTGCGAGAAAATCGTTTGAAGAGCATCAAACTGGAAGGAATTAACGCCAAAACTCTAGCAGGGCCTTGAAATCGAACACATCCGATTTCATTGCACTTGTGAAAAATTAGATATAAGCAAATAAAGAAATAAAAAGCACTTAAGACGAGGCTGTATGGGCTAGATCCCTTTGCCTTCCCGAAAGGGAAAATTAAAAAAAAAAAAAAAAAACATTCTGGTCAAATATTTTATAAGTTAAATCGGCATTTTATCATTTTTCTACAATATTTTTAAGGTTTCATTTTTATGATACAATCATGAATCTTATTCCTAAATCCAGGATATCTTTGGTACGCGCCATTGTAAACGTAAGGTAAGTATTCTATACCGGCTTTATGGATTACGCAATCCTTTCGGAGAGCACATTTTATTTGTATTTTTGCTTTGAATAATTGCTACAATCATGTAAAAACCTAGCGGATCAGATAAACACATGCTCCATGCAATTCATTGCAAGTATATAATACTATGAAGGAAAATTTTTTGGTGAAAACTTTCATAGACTTTTGCATGATGTCTGATATTTACTCTAAACGTACATATCTATTTATAATGTTTACTCATAACAAAGACGCAATAATAACGTGACCATTCGACATTGTCGTTTCGTGAAGTACGCACTACACATTGTATATAAAGGTATTTGTTTTTGTGCATCAGTCACCCCTTTTCAGAATTATACTCATAGCTATTCATCCAATTGTATAGAGTCAGTACCTTTTATCCATATACCTGCTTGGTTATAAAGTATAACAAAAAATTAAAACCACTCGGTGTGTTTTACTAACCTTGCATTTTCATTACCTTTATCTTATCAGACTGTTTTCTTTATATCCCATGTTTTTACACAATCATTCATTGTTTCAACACAATTTGTAGGTTGATGGATTTCATCGCTTATCATGTAATACTGTTAAAACTTCTTTGAGTCAAATATTATACCAATAAGAAATTGGATATAGCTTGAGAGTCCATACAGTATTAATAAAAATCATATAATGTATCCAGTGACTTCCTGTGACCTTTATCAGGTCGTCGGTTCACCTTGTAGGTGGACATCCTACACTGCGCTGGATGCATGCCGCTTCCAACAGGATGATCTAGAAATCTTTGGGGGAGGCATAGGCCTCCCCAATAAAGATAAGATAGTATTGAACATAGGTTTAGCAGTGGACGTCCTATGGCTGATGATGATGATATAACATATCATTACTTTTCAAAAACACAATATGTTTTCTTTGAGATTATAATATATTTTTGCATCTTTTTGGAGCATGAATTTGATCATTGTCATCTCCATGCTCTTTCTGCCTGCACTTATCCCACCTCAATTGAATCACTCGTATCTATTAAAAAAAAACATCAAAATCCGTTGCATAGTTTTAAAGCTAAGCATACATTGTCCCTACAGACAACGGGAAGCCACTTTGTTTTATACTATGTAGTGAGATCTTGTACATCTGCTAACTTTGTAGTCCCTTCCATAATTGTGGTAATGTTGAATTGAGTGTTTTTAGGCCCAATTTATTTGGTTACTCATTCTTATGATGCACAATACCAGTGTATCCAATATATTTTGGTAGATAGTCATGGGCGGCTCGGCCTCCGGTGGCCCATACACTATATGTGCCACCTACTAGTTAATGCACAATATTTATTTTTATCATTATGACAAAATATTTTGAGGCATTCAAGTCTCTGGAAAGTACACTTTTCTTCGTACTTGTTTTGCATAATTATGGCTATGTATGGTGTATTTATTGTTTACTTACTTGTTGTTTACTAACTTACTGTTATAAATATTTTTCTTTCCACCTGTTCTTTTCTTACTTCAATGTGGGGTCAGTGCAATACACCTTTTGAGGTATGTTGCATATATACAGCTGTAATTTTTATGATCAGATGCTTACTTAACTGTCCTAGAAACAGTTTTAAATATTAAATGATAAAAAAACAATGCCCCTTATAAGTATATTTAAGCACTGCTTATCTTTAACCATAGGTTGTCTTTAAACAATTGTTTTTAAACAATGTAACACAAAAAAAGGGACAGGCTGTTCTTAGCATAAAGATAAGCGAAAATGTTTTTATACGTAAGGCCCAATATGTTCAGGATGTACTCTGGTGAGCCTGGTTCCGGAGCTGGCAAGGGTGGCGGCGGCGGCGGCGCCATCCGCGAGGCTGGCGGTGCATTCGGGAAGATGGAGGCTGTCAGAGAAGACGAGTACTTCTATAAAAAGGTATCATGGCTGTATCTAATAAAACACACTGTTTAGGAGGGTGAAGGAAACTGAATTTATTTGAATAGGACATCGAGGAAGCATCTTTAAACACATTATACCATGCAATCAGATATTTTATTCTATCATGTAATTACAAAATTATGGGGCATTAGACATATTATTTTGATGTAAGTTTCCAACAGTTTTATTACATATTTAATCAGTGATCAGCAAATGCTAGTTTTTTGATATTTCTTCATACTCTAAAGTCCCACTTTGAAAGCAAATTGAATGGCCTGTACCACATCACAGATAGATTGCCAATGCAGACACTGAGATGAACCTTCATAGACACCCAATAAACCATCAAGTCATGTCAGAAGACACTCAATAAAATTGAATATACACTGGGTTGATCCTGGATCATGATCCACACAAGGAGTGTGGGTCACTATGGAAAATTTTATCAGCATAAATAATAATAATAAATGGTCACTGAACAGTGGACAGATACGAATTTCAAATACCTCATACTTTCCCAAAATTCTATATTATGATTTTTAGACTTAGTTATGACTTAGGTCCCTGGCATTGACAATACGACTGTGACCACTTACCATAACCTACTGGACTGTCTGTATAATGACTGCCTCGGTGGCGTAGTGGTATTTCGGTACAGCTACCATTCTATGTTCATTAGTTATTGTGTTGTGTCTGTATAACTGCCTTTATAAACCAATAAAAATAAGCATATGTTTTTTCCTTTCCCAGCAAAAGGAGCAGCTGTCAAACCTTAAGGGTCACCTGAACAAGGAGATTGCCTTCCATCAGGACCAGATCAAACGCCACGAGGACGCCATCCGACGTCACAAAGAACAGATGTCCCAGATTGAACACAAATGAACAATTTATTTAGTCCACTGCTCCGGACCTGTTTCTCTACGTTCATAAACCATCAGTAATATAATCCACCTGATTTAAAAGTACTATTTAACAAATTATTTGTCAGAGTTTTGCTATGGTTGCTACTTGATTTTGTAATTATTTTTAATGGACGTTGTGAAATAGGTGCTTAGTATGAAAAGTAAGGAATGTCCTAATTATGCAACATCTCGGTAGATATGTTTATGTAAGAATGTTACATTTCGCTTTTATTTTGTTTAGTTTTATTCTAAAGATTGAAGGATAATTATATTGTTTATGGACAACAAGTATTGGCGTTTTGATGTTCTGAATTACCTTATTTAAGT
Organism: Clanis bilineata; assembly: GCA_036417725.1. Lineage (NCBI taxonomy): Eukaryota > Metazoa > Arthropoda > Insecta > Lepidoptera > Sphingidae > Clanis > Clanis bilineata. The sequence goes on from CM071141.1 coordinate 700,560, forward strand.
GCGAAAGGGATATTTTGCGAGAGACAATTTAAGAAAGGGACTTTATTAATCTAAGAAAGGGACATTTTGCGACTAAGCCATAGGTATGGTGACATTGGGTCATACGAGGTAGTATATAGGTCACTAGTATACGAGGTTATATACGTATGAAAAGGGTAATTTATAATGAAGTACTTGTGCCAAGAATTCTGCCATCTAGTGGTGGATTTTGCAACTTATACAATAATTACGTCTTTAGGTGTAAAATTCAATATGAGAAATAGTTTCCACAATAATTTCTTGTTCTTTACATCAAATATATTGAAACATCTTAAAACCAACGTCGAGCAAACATAAAATATAATTATTAATTTGTTTTTCGGTAACTGTTTTCGGTCGACTTGTATAGATGGCGCTTTCAACTAATTGATAGATATGAGGTAGCAACTTTATGTAGACATACACAGAAAACAGGTGTGCCACAAGTGGCGGCCTTATCGCTAAAAGCGATCTCTTCCATGCAACCATAGGATGGAGATTGGAGAGGAATAGTAAGAAGATACAAGACGGGGTGTACAGTAAAGGAACAAGAAATAAATATAGAATGAATAATTTAAGGCCATATACGAAATGGTACCAAATAGTCTCTTCTTCTAGTATATATTTTAAAAGTGTCTTTATGGTCGCCTCCTTGGTCCAGTGGCGGCCTATTATATGGGTTGTTTACCGGGAGGTCCTGTGTTCAATTCCCAGGTCGGGTAATTTTTATAATTTAATTTACCCGGGACTGAAAGCTCTAGAGGGGGTTGACGTCGCGCAGGTCTTAGGTAATAAAAACTAAGGCGAATCCTTCCTGCAACATACTTGTAATATAAGTAATACTGTGTTGCGCCGACCACACATTCAGAGATTAGGGCAGGTTGAAAGAAGAAAGATAAAGTGTCAAAAAAATTATACAAAAAAAATGGTAGATAATTGACACCAAATCATCAATTTAATTAGCTACAGCCTTTACTGGGTTCGCCTTAATAAGGCTTAACCGCAAACTATGAAATAAGTGCTTGATTGGTGCTGAAAAACACAGAAGAACCTATTATTTTGTAGCTATTGATAGGAAGGTAAGTAATTAATCTTTTTCTATAGGTCCATGGTAATTAAGTACCTAGTTAGGTAGGTATAGAGCTTGCTTTGTCTTTGTAGATAGGGATCAAAGTGACGAGCAGTCGGTATTCTGTTAGGACCTGTCCATTGCGTATCGCATTGTTTATTTTGTCGTACCTTCAGTGAACGAACGGAGACGGTCGTCGCCCTAGCAAATAATATTTTTGTCCGCCACCAAATTTAGAACAAGCATTCCTCTGTCGATAGAGTGCAATGTGCAGGGCATTGACGGCGCTTACAAAGCTATCGATCGCACCCAAAGAAAATTAGGGAATGTTTTGTGACGCGACGGTACTATTATTCTCAGTAATAAATAGGAGTGCGTGACGCGAAATGGAGCTCCATCGACCATCGGGCGACGACCGAGGCACACACGAGTGAAGTTGCGTCGAGCGGAGCGGGGCGCGCGCCCACCGCTCTGAACCGCGCTCCAAGCGGCGCTCAGTTTACTACAGCCGCAGCTGGATGCCGCATGTCGCTCCGCGCGTTACGTCTAACGTGTGCATGGTGCTAGTGGCATAATATAACAGCAAATTGTTTTGTGCCGTGATTATTGTGTTATAGTGCTATACTGTTGGTGCGCAGGGGCCCCTTCACATTGTTGTGATGCATTTGAGGATATGGATATGGCTGTCTTGTGTTGTCCTCGCAGGATACGTACGAGCGACAGAGGTAAGGGGGACCGTCTTGACGCGCCGCTCGCCCGGCTTTTTGTTGGGACGGACGGGGAACGTGTTTGGCCGTGTACTACAGTATAGTTGCATCGTAGACTTGCGTAACCGCTTTCAATGTCAACATTGACAATTCGTTGTGCTGCAGCCACGGTCGTACCTCGCAGGTAGCAGTCACGTTACCTTGAACGTTGGTAATCGCAGGTAAACATACGTTATCGCGCCCGTCGCATCGCCGATCGGACTCGTCTTGAGTTTCCGTTTGATAATGCGGGCCGCGTAAACACAGCCGGCTCATGAATGGGAGTAAGTATATCGCCCACGTTGAGAGAAAGCTGGCCGACGCGCCTACACAGTACTCGGTAACTCGACAGACACAGTAGACGGTCCACGGTCCACACGGGCGCAGATGCTGTCCGAGTGTACTTGGTACGCGCGCATCGTGCACCCATTAACTGAAATGCTCGAACGCTCCTAACTTTTGATCTAAATTGAGCTATAAGACGATTACTTAGCTGGAACTCTTCTACTTAAACATCGGTAAAGATTAAACTGTTCGTGCGGTTTGTTATTACCGCATAAACATTTTTATTATTGTCTGCATGTCTCATATAAGTAACACACTTGGAAGATTACTTGCGTTTGAAGCACCTATCTACCTCTACAAAGAGAACACGCTTGAGTGTTTTGATTATGTAGGTACCTACTACGTACTTATGTCCTTTTAATCGCTGAAACAGAACCCTGAAACAGTAAACAGGCATACCGACATCTACAAATATACAGATACCTATTACCCAACACCTACTCACATTCCTTTATCCCTTTGTTAGAAACATAGAAACTGACAATCATCGAAAAAAATAAAAAATAGGAAAAATAGGTAAAAATAGGTACAGGAAGGTTTTGAATGAGGGTAATTAGAAACCGGCTCATTGGTCTAGGGGTCTACTTATACCCAACCTGAGAACCGTGAGGTGCTGAGTTCAAATCCCAGTTCGAGCAATCAGTAAAGTTGTATTCGAGTTTTTGAATTTGCAAATCTAGAAAAATCACACTTGAATTGGCTTTGGTTGGTAGATATATATGTATGTTCGTATGTAGGTACATTATTTTGCCACAAGAAGGCTAATAATAAGTGCAGATTCCGGTTATGGTAATACTATTTATTACCGGCCTCCTTATCCTTCTATGGATGTGGAAGAAATTATAGAATACCCATTCGAGCTAGGTACCTACATTCCATCTAGTCTACATCTATCACTATAGAAACGCACACAACTACAGTAACAACTAGCATTTCCTTATAAGTGGGTACCTATGTAGGTACTCCCCTGGAGTATTTCTATATTTTAATAATAATACATATCTATTTTAGCTTTATTCGCAATACAACAAGAGCTTAAAACTTTAGTAATGTGGATTTCAGCCCTTCAATTATGCATTTACCATTTTTAGAATAATATTTACACATTATGATAAACTTTACCCAAGTTAAAATACCTAAACCACCTACTTTAAAACCCGATGATGATGATGACGAAGAGTTTTCGCGCGTACGTTCCTCGTCTTAGGTCTAAGACAATATGCATGGCGCCAAGGCCGAATTGCCGTCTGTAAATAAAAAGGAGGCGGGTTTGATTCCCGCACAAATGTTTGTATGATATTTGCTTGGGGATTGTGGAACCATAAGCCCGTCCCAGATCCTGATACCATAACACCTACATGTTAAACCTTCTCTTACAAAGAGACCTATCACAATACCTCTTAGATACTCCTAGATACGAGATTATGTCTAATATAATATCGTGTTTAATATGCAAATCTATTGAAATCTCTTCTCTTTTTTAGTCGGTGGAATTTAGTTTAAGACCTTGCAATACCGACTGCAAAAAACAAGGTTGCTTACAGTTGCGACTTGCTTACATTTTTGCAGCATCTTATGACTGATGATAACTTTTATTTTACCATTGTAATCTGTGTGTAATAGCCTGCTTTCCTCGGTGGCGTAGTTGTATTACGTGTACCGTCCTGACTCCTGATGAAGTCTGGTTCGGTCCCCGGTTCGGGCAAAATGGTATTGGGTTTTTCTACTCAGCATAAAATTTGTGCCCGCTGTGGTGATGGTATACTACATCTGGAACGTAAATGAGCTCTGTCGAAAAGTCGGTGTTCTAGTTCTCTAGTTCGCCTCTGTCTACACCTTCGGAGGTACAGGCGTGAGTCTATGTATGTATGTAATATGAATATGTACAATAGTGCATTACATTAGGCTGTTTATCTTAAATTGTACAAACTTTATCGTTTCCACGCGTGAAATATGAATTTTATCGGTCATTGCAAAGTTGACTGATTTCTAACACGGATATTATCTTTTGAACATTATTTTGCTCTAACTCTAACATCTAGTTTGTAAACACCTACGACTAAGTACTTACGTAAATTGGCACACAATTTGTGTAGAATCTATTAATAGGACATTCAAGATAGTTGTCACATTGCAGGAAATTTCGTCTTGTTTATATTTATATTATAAATATTTTAACCGAATAGAAACTAGTCGTCGCCTTAGTCAAGTGGCACAGGCTGAATATTGGGGGGTTCTGGGTTTGAATCCCAAGGCAATACGTATATTTTTTTCACGGTTTTCCGGATTCCACAAAAGCGATTGATGTTTGGTAGGCAGCCGGTCTTATAAAATGGAGTAAAAATCCTTTTTGCCAAGTAGGAAAAATAAAATTTGGCTAGGTAGATATTATAAACCCAAAGCTACAGAAATAACAACACAGCAAAATACTAACCAAAATACTTACTTAATAAAATTCACATTATGAGAAATGCACACACTATTCACTCTCGGTGGTCTGTAGTTACAAAAGATAACGTACAGAAATACCTATTAATGACACCAGCCCGCCTAGCATGCGCGCCACGAGAACGTTTTGTCTACGCTTTTTATCCTGTTATAACCGGTTTTCTCTATTTGTCTACGGACACACATGCGTCCTCGTTTATTTTCATACTAAATTGTCGACAACACGTAAACAACATCTCGACAGTCGATCATCGGAATATCTCGTGGCGCGCATGCTAGGCGGGCTGTTATTGTTTCTCAGAATAACTGAATCTTTTTGTGTAGTACGTACTAGTGGTATGTAATACTGGGGAGAAAGTAGGTAGGTACATAATGATGTAGGTATTTTAATTATCTTCTTTCCTTATAACCAAATACTAGTAACTAATTTCCGGAATCGTGGCTATAGCGCAAATACTAACTATCGAAACTTTATTTAATTAATTAGTGAAACCGTCATGGTTTGCTCTTTCATGTAACGTCAAGCGTCTATGCGTCAAAGCCTATGTTGTATAATTTCTGACCACGATCGACATTTACATAAAAAAATAATATTTAGCGATAGTAATTCACTTTGCCGTAACTGAAAAAAATAATCTACAATATAAAAGTGCCAAGTTTGCATCTTATAAAACTGCTTTCCTATAAAGCATGAATCCATAGACCCAAAGTTACATAATATGATAGCATTTAAACACGACAAGCAATAAATCTACGGACGCGACCACTAAAATTTGTCCCGTTTTGTCCGCGCCATAAAATAGTATGCTCTCCTCACGCGTCGTCGCTCACTTGTACCGAAAACAAAAAGTTTAAAATGTCCTTTTAGTAGTATCTATTTTTGTTCCTTTTAAAACCGCCTCATTGCTTTGGTGCAGTAGTCGGCAATCCGTGGGGCGCGTGCTCGGAACACCTTCGTGCGAGCAGTGACGTCCCTAATTGATGCATCTATATTTTTTACTATTTTGTAGTTTTTGTGATTATGCCTCCTTGTTCTAGTGGCAGCATGTATGGGTTATGGACCGGAAGGACGTGAATTCAATTCCCAGGTCGGGCAAAGCAAATCTAATTTAAATTTCCCGGGACTGGATCCCTCAGAGAGGGTTGACGTCAGGCAGGCTGCCGGTCGTAAAAACTAAGCTAAATCCTTTTTGCAAAATGCTTGTAAAAGTGTTACGCCAACCCCACATACTGTGGGATAAGGGCAGGTAGAAAGATTCTAAATTACTAATTAAAATGGAGAAACTGATCCCAGATCTAACACAATTTGTGTTGAAGTTTACAAAAAATTATACACGTATGCTTGTATGCGTTGCGTTGTACCGGGATTAAACTTTATGCAAATGCGGCGATAATACACACTCTCACATAAGGACTAAAATAAGCTCGGCTAGTTGCGGTTACTAGATTCGCCTCTGCCTAACCTTTTAAAAGAACGTCATGACTTTGTATTATATTGGTTTAAAAACTATCTTTCAGTATCTAATGACTATTAAAAATGGTGTGCCGTTGGGCAGACATTCAGGCCTTAGATAGAAGCGAATTTCAAGTTTTCGACAATGATTTTAATATTTTATCAACCGACTTCCAAAAAGAAGCCTCCTCCTTCCTAATATCGTCTGTATTTTTTATATTTTTTTTAAGGTATGTTACGCGATATCTCAGCCAAATGTGGACCGATTTTCAAAATTCTTTTTGTGTTCGATAGAGCTTATTTCAAGGGGGTCCCATATAAATTTGGTCACGATCGGATTTAAAGTAGGTCTGTTATGTTTTTAAACTTGTGATTATCGCTTACTCTATATATCAATTTCGATGAATCGAAGCAGTTCACAGATCAATATCACACATTGTTCATTCACGAGCTATTTAACTGGAAACCTTACTCAAAAATACGTAGGCGCATAGCGTGCCAAATGTCTAGCCCATAACCCAACGGATAAGGAATCTTAAAATATGTGTGATATTGCTTAATTTCCAACACGTTTAAAAGCAATAATACAATTTGTCGGAGAGAGTTGCGACTGCGAGGCAGACAAAAGGAGCGTTCCGTCAATAGAAATAAATAAAAGAGAGTGCACGCTCGAGCTTGCAGTGGGATCCGGGTGGTGGCGCCGTGGTACGCAACCGCCGAGTACGCTTATGATTATAGATTTTCGACTGACTTTCAAAAAGGAGAAGGTCCTCAATTCGTCTGTATTTTTTTATGTATGTTACGCGATATCTCCGCCAAATGTGGACCGATTTTCAAAATTCTTTTTGTATTCGATAGAACTTATTTCAAGGGTGGTCCCATATATTTAGTCACGATCGGATTTGAAGTCGGTCTGTTGAGTTTTTAAACTTGTGATTATGTAATAATTAGCCTATTCGCTGGCATTGAACTGTTTCTATTTAAAAATATCCAAAACCGTTCAGTCTACTTTCACAAACATTCGCATATCGTTTTGATTGCAGAAAGTACCTATTTTAACAGGTTTAGGACTAGCGGCTAATTTGTAATAGTTTTGATAAAATTTAACCTTTACGTTTTTTAAACCCAACAGAATTATTAATAATAATAATTTAAAAAATAATAAAATAATAATAATATTTTTAATTTTATTATTCATTTTATTATTTAGTACTGAATTATATATTCTACAGTATAATAACTATATTCTTCTTCTATCTGCCTTCATCCCAATCCACATGACAGACGTAAATACCTACTCACTGGGGGATCCAGTATCGGCACTTCGTGTTAGGAAAACCGCTTTGCTTGACCTGGGATTTGAAGCCGTAGTTAATAGGTTGATGTACTGTACTGTACTGTACCAAGAACGTAACGAAACAGGTAACTTGAAGAATAATTCTGTAAATGTTTTATATGTACATTCAGTTCAAACTTGTGCACCAACTAAGAGTTATGTGGTTATTGAAATGCCCTAAACAAACTTTTAACTCCATGAATCATAGTATTTACTCAGCGTTTATATATTTAACTTAAGAAGTACCGAATTCCGAAACATTTAAAATACCACGACTCCGGCATGCGATACCGTATACGGTTAATGCGCAGTACACAACACCATTAGACATGTCCAAAGATAAGGAGTACGAGACAGCCGTGAATGATAATGCATTGTTTGTGTTACTTGATTTTTTTCTTGGGAAAATCATGATCGTGGCGACAATGATATTGTGATTTCTTAGGTTTACGCGAATGTTATTCATTGAAATAAAATTAGTTTTTACGGATTCTATCGCGATTTGCTTTGTACCTATTTATTTTATTTCTAGTCCCGACGTTAGCTAGTAGCTGTCTCCTTCTCGTAGAACAATGTACCACAGATAAAAAATACTTGTTTTGTGTAGGTGTTTTGTGTAATGTTTAAGTGCAGGAGATGTGACTTTACATGACGTATACGTGATGTAATCTAAGAAGTACAATCCAATCCTATAGTGTAGTTATTTTGCCATGCTTGAATAAAACAAATCCACCATTAGTGTGGTAGTTACTTACCACATCGCATTTACGAGACGTGTGAAAATAGGCCGGCGACCCACCCCATTGTTACTTAGTTTTTGTTTCCACTTTTGACCAGACATTGTTTGAGTAGGCAACACTGGAACTTAAAATAACATCTGCGCATACTGTTATACGGGTACAAAAATCAATAGGATTGTAAACGGCTGTGGTTTTTCCGAGTCGGGGCAAAAACCACTCCCTTCTAATATTTTTAGATCGGTGGTGGTCAATGTTTCAATTTAAGTGAAAATTTACTTAAAATACCTACTGATATCATGTTATTGTCGAAAATACTCACGACACTTGAGGCTCTCCAAAAAAGCGGCCCTTCTACCCCTTACTTATAAAAATATTTAAGCGCTGCTTATCTTTAACCATAGGTTGTCCCTTTCAGTTTTAAACAATGTAACGCAAGGAAAAAGTGACAGGTTATTCTTAGCGAAAAGATAAGGGAAAATGTTTTTATAAGTAAGTTTTTAGCTCTTTCACTCTCAAACTATTTGAAGTTGGGAAAAGCACACGTTCCTATCCCGGGCAACTTATATCAATTATGAATTGAAAACTCACTCAAATTGTGATTCCCTGACCTGGCATTTTAATTCAGGCCCTCATGGTTCTCAGTATAGTACACTGCCACTAGACAAGTGAAATAAATAAATAAAACCCAACAGCCACATACATAGTCCTGACCCCACATTAAGATCGAGTCTTGTGTCGTGGGTATCAGGTACTACGAGAGACGCACGATCTCACAACACACAGACCCGAAACAAATATCTGTAGGCCATACAAACATTTGTCTCGGTGCGGGGATCGAACCTGCGGCCTCTCGCTTCACAGCCGGCTACTTGTCCGCTGCGCCACGGAGGCTGGAGGAGTGAGGTAAACATTTTTGATCTAAATACTAATTTATGAAATCGCGGTCAGTATTATTAAATAAATGTTGCAAACACAAGCTCGTCTGCTAATCGAAGTATCTTGTACGGTCTGATTTCTGAAGTTTACGCGAATATTATACATTAAAATAAAACGATTTTTACGGATTCTATCACGGGTCAGACCCCTGACAACGAAGACTGCAAAGCCTTCGAAACGTCGGGAATAATAATTAAAACATACTCGTGATAGAATCCGTAAAAATAGTTTTATTTCAATCTTGTACGGTCTTTGTGTATTATACAATGTGGCCATGTTCGGGTTTATGGGGACGTAAAGCATTGTTTTTGTCATGAATATGGTTTATTGTTTGACACTTGTTGATTAGAAGATTAGGTCTTTTCTAGTACGCCATAATTATAAACTATGATACATGTTCTGACGCATATATGAATGAAGCTGAAATGAAAAATTTTTAACATATCTTTCTAAATAAAAAATAAATACTATGGAAGAAAGGTGCTTAATATAAAATGGATTTTAAGATCAAAGTAGGTTGTATCAAACTCCAGTGAGTTTTTAGTCAAACAATACTTCACTACTTCGTAAGGTATTGATTTTTTATAGCAGAGATTGGCAAACGAGCAGATGGGTCACTTGATGGTAAGTGATCTCCACCGACCATAGACATCCAAGACACAAAAAGAATCTTGGATGCGTTGCCAACCAAAAATAGTGAATGGTAGGGGAGGGAAAAGGGATTGGGAAAAGGAAGGAGGAGGAATTGGGCCACCGGAAATCTCACTCACCGAACGAAACGCGACAGCAAGCTGCCACTTTACGTCGGTTTTCTGTGACACAGTATTAAACCGGTCGAGCCGGCCCATTCGTGCTGTAGACGTAACTGTCTACAGCGTCGCTCTACCACACGAATTTACAGGTACCTACTGTACTGGTATGGGCGACCACGGTGTAACACACGCGTTGTGCATTTTATTGTAACATTGTTTTGTCGTGTTGTTAATTATGTTCAAAGATTATAGCACATCCAATATCCTTATTAAGATTATATGAAATGATCGATTATTGTCGTATAGATAACTAGTTTTTGATTTCATTATTTGTAATACATTGTTGCTGCTGGAGACATGCTATCATTTACTGTATAATTAATAGAATAAAGTATTATGTGATTTTGTCTTTTAATTGAAATGATAAAAAATTAGAAGTTATTGTAATTAATTGAAATTATTCAAACAAACAAAATATCAGCAATAACAATAACAGTGGCGTGGCGCAGCCGGCGAGTAGCCAGCTGTGAAGCGAGAGGCCACGGGTTCAATTCCCACATTGAGACAAATGTTTGTGTGGCCCACAAATATTTGTTTCAAGTCTGGGTGTTGTGAGACCGAAAGTCTCTCATAGTCTTTGACACCCAAGGTACAGGTTATACCTAATGTGGGGTCAGTACTAGGTGTATGACTGTTGGGTGTATTTATTTGTCAACACATTCGGGAAATGTGAGGTCATTATACGATTAATGATTAAAATCGTATCACACGGACACACAAACAGATTTCTGTAATAATTTATACTGCCTATACCATATGATAAATTATTTCTATCTTAATGGGGATTCTGTTTGTAAATAATGAGCATAAACTTTTAACAGCGCTTGGGTACTTCTTAATAAACACTGTAGGTAGAATAATGCAACAAAATATCGATGTGTTATCGTTCATATTCTCAGAAATCGTTTGAAATTTAAATGCTAATTAAATATTTAACGTAAACATTTCGTAAACAAAGTAAACAATCTAAGTGAAAGATGTTTTGTGTTTTAAACAAATGGGTGACAATATCTCTCAATGTGCTTCACATCTGGTCGCCGCCTGTGGTCGTGATGATTTATTTCCTCATAGTTTATGTTAAACCTTTGTTGCGATCATAAAAACAACATCAAATTTAGAAAAGCCGTGTAAACTATAAAGCCCCTTTGTGACGGAGATTGTGCCAGTCTCTTTGATTGTTTATTGCACGCTCGGAGCAAGAATATTAAATGAAAATTGTTATTTGCGAAACCACGTCATTAACGTATAGTATGCGATACTTATTTTCAAGTTGCATGACATGACCTACTACTGTTTATTCGAGGGCTGAATAATAGATCCATTTCAAATCTCATGCCGAACTAAAGCTAAGTTATTAAAGACGTTGTTAAACGATTTTGAAAACTTAACAGTTGTGTCATTATCATAAGTTTAAAAACTTAATAGACAGACTTTAAAATTTATCTGATCGTGACCAAATCCGACGACAAAAATAATCTTGGAAATCGGTCCACATTTGGCTGAGATATCGAGTAACATACTTAAAAAAACACAGAAAATCATACAAACGAATTGAGGACCTTCTCCTTTTTTAAAGTCTGTTGAAAATCACAGATCTGTTTATTCATAGTTAATATGACCACCCTTTTACAAAGCGTGTGCCAGCTCGTAAACGACAGGTCTCCGTTAAATTATCGTCTCGTACGTGCGATGAACAATAAGATGTGCTAAAATAGAGTTCAATGCTTACGAATGTACAAAGCAAACACCGACGACCAGATTATTATCACTGTCTTATAGAAAACAGACTTAAAATGCCAGCTTGGTGTTGCGTTTCGTACGGTGAGTGTAATTTCCAAAAGCCCAAATAACTTGATAACTTGTCCTCTTCTCAATATATACCTTTTCATCATAGGCAGATTTATTTATTTTATTTATTTCACACAAAACAGATTACAACCATTAATACACAATTATTGTTTCAAAATATGCTTAGTTCTAGTTGTGACTCAAAACTTGTGTTTAAAAAAATGTTAATTATAGAGGACGAGTTGACAATATTACAAAGTAGATAGTAATGTTACGTTATTAATTATTAAGTACATTGTAGTGACTTTAACTAAATAAACCAAATTTAATCAATAGTAAATAGCCAATATTTAACGGACTAAGTAATAAGTAACATGATAAATAACTATGACGTATGATGATGTAAAATAACATAAAAATATATAAAGAATCCCGCAATTGATTAATTGAAGATATTTCGGATCTTTCTTTTGTATTTTCTCTCTAGATTAGTCGGGACCCCACATAGTCAATGTCCATGGGAGACAATAACCACTTATCATCAGGTGGACTGCATGCTGGTTTACCTCCGTAATCGAATTATAAAAGTTAGCCAAGTTGAAATAATACTTGAACTAAAACGGTGATCAACTTCCTGCAAATGGTAGCAATGGAGAATGCCGTCCATTATGAGTCATTGCAAATAAATTGCTCAAGTGCTCGCGACGCGATCCTTTGTGGATCACGTGAACAGTAGATATATAGAAGGTTGGTAATATGGGTCACCTGATGGTAAGTGATAACTTGAACATCCACAATGATAGGAGGATTGTGGGCGAACCGTGGGCGAAATGTGCCTAAGGTGAAGTTTTCAAATTTTGTTTACGAAACTGCAATATAAATATAAGGGAGACCTTTGCCCAGCAGTGAGGCAATAAATGTTAAAAAAATATATAAAGCCATCTGTTATCAATAGATTAGAACTTTTTGTACAAGCGACAGTCATCGTTAACGTGATAGTATAAGTAAAATCTGGTAAAACAATTCACACTACGAATTAAAATTAAATTTCGAGTTATGTTTTCAAAAGCTTTCTATATTACTCGTTTAATAATGTAATTTCGACCAATACTGTTTAAGCTTCAAGAGTATAAATCCATAAACAGTTAACTAAGTACCTAAGTCTTACAAAAATACCCAATTATTATTTCTTTACTAATCTCTAATATCTTTCACTTTTTCAAGCATGTTGCAGGAAATATTTGCTTAGTTTTTACGACCGGCTGCCTGCCTGACGTCAACCCCCTCTGAGGGATCCACTTCCGGGCAAATTAAATGAGAAAATTTTTATTTGCCCGACCTCGGCATCGAACCCGGGACCTCCCGGTTCACAGCCCATATATGCTGCCACTAGACTAAGGAGGCGACCTCAAATTGTGGATAGTACATTCATAATAAATTCCTCGAATTAAAATGTGTTTCTGTTGCTTTTTGTTGTCCGTTAAGCCGTAATGGATTTAAAAGTTATCCGATACGTTACAAACTACAACTCAATTTATACCTAAGGATTCATTAAATAATTTAACGTAAGTAGATAATTGAGTTATACAAACTAGGGTTGCCAAAATGTTACACAGATTTCCGGTGAATTTTTACTGAAGTAGGAAACAGGAACTCTGGATTCCTTGAATTACGGAACAAAGCAATCAGGACACAATTTAGATTTTTTAATTAGTAATTCTAGCTTATCAATGCCCAAGGCTTCCTTACTAATGAGAGTTTCATTCAATCATTAATTCACGACGCTAGCCAAATTTCTGTTGATAGACTTGAAAATTCTTATGAGAAATTCTCACGTATACTCTTCTCCATGTTTTCATTAACCCTTAAAGCAAGCGTTAATTTATAATGAAAAGAAGGGTTAACATTCTCAAAAACATGAAAAAGACTCCATACTAGCTGCAGATAACTCACGCGACCGTATTCGTAAACCTTGGTAAAACGAAATAGACTAGGACTATGATCTGTTCCTGCTTTATTTAATTTGGTCAATCGAAACCCATGCCCGGCTTTTCTACAGACAGCCTCCGTGGCGCAGCGGGCGAGCCGGCTGTGAAGCGAGAGGCCGCGGGTTCGATCCCCGCACCGAGGCAAATGTTTGTATAGCCTACAGATATTTGTTTCGGGGCTGGGTGTTGTGAGACCGAAAGTCTCTCGTAGTTCCTGATACCCACGACACAAGACTCGATCTTAGTGTGGGGTCAGGACTATGTGACTATTGGGTGTTATTTATTATTTATTCTAACTCCTGTCAACCCTACAACAGTGATATTGCTTCTCAAGCGGATGTCGGATGAAATTGCCGAGTGACTCAGTATAACTTAAGTAGAACTTTAACAGATGTGTATTGTAATTACTTTCTGCTAAATATATAACTCGAGTCAGCAAGAACTAAAACTCTAACGTCTAGCGGTTATGGTACAATTTGCGATGTTTTTGTTTTTATTAAATCTAGTAAGGTCAGCTTATTATGTTGCATCATCTGTTTAGTTTATAGTGTTACGGATGATGTGCTATTTTTTTGTTTTCACTTCTCGACAATATTACACAAGCCAGATGGTCTGTGCGATAAAAATATTAAAGTATGGTAGTACACTATCAAGATATTGTAATAAGCAGAAACAGCTCGGAAACCTTGTTTCTTTGCAACCTTCAAATAATTGGGTACATACCAATTCAAAGTCAAATCATTTATTCTGAAAATAGGATATTTTATATCACTTTTACATGTTACGAGTATATATTGAAAAAATAATAATGGCGTCGGCATTTCGAGGCTATGAGAAGAAATGCCGAAACAAATTTAAGGGTTATGGCCTCTTTTAAAGTCCAGACAATGTATGCTATAGGTATATATAAAATCACAATTTAAAATGTCAACTTATTTCTAAATACAATATATTAATATGCCAATAGAACAAAGTCATAAAAAATAATATAGATAATTGTAAAATGTGCCAGGAGTGAGCTGCTCATCATACGCAATCATACGCATAGCGGTGATCCTGCAGGAAGATCGTCTTGTATCGTGGGTATCAGCAGCTACGTGGGAATGGGCCCTATAAAAACCAGAATGGAAACTATGATAAGAGGTTTACATCCCATGGACTTCGGAGAGAGAAATACAGGTCTCTGCATATTGTGGGAGATATTTGGGCATCTGGAAAACGTAACTACTTTTAAACTGCTCAGTTTTATTCACTCCTAATCAAGTTAGCTCTTAGAAATCTTATACAAACACAAATAAGTACACATTACATAAAATCCATTAGCGTTTATTTATATTTATAAACAAATAAGTCTGCTCGCTTGTGACTAATTGTCTAAATAGATTCGCTAAGTAAATACCTTGTTGAGAACTGCTGACATTGTGACCTTTGTCGACTGACTACCGCAATCTAATGTAAATGGGTGGACTGCTTATTACGCATCTACTGTCTAATAATATCACCGGATAGTCGACAATGGTGAGAACTTTCTGGTTCGACTTGAGTGACTTTGTCGGCAGTTTAGTGAGTAACGCCCGGTTTCAATAAACAATCTCAGTTCGAATGTGCAGATAGATAAGAACACAATTTGAACATGACTCCGTCAAATGACTTGATTTAATTGGCCAATAATCGCGATCTATCTTTTTTTTTTTATCTATCTGCACTCTAAACTGAGATCGTTTATTGAGACCGGCCGTCAGTGAGTGAGTCGGAGGAAAAATAGTAATGCCTATTTATGTCCGACACACTCCAATGATGGTTATTATAAAAAATAAAAGTAAAATATATAAAATAGCCTTTTGTTCTACTACCATATCTATATATAATATGTAAATTACAATTGATTTATATTTATTTTTCTTGACCCAAATAATTTTTAGACAATTACAATATACCTAGAATATGTTAGAATTATTAATTTAGCATTATCAGAATTATTCTCCGATGATGGTCATTGGCCCTCTAATATAAAAGGGGAATAGGGTTATCGAACAAAGGAAACATTTGTAAAAATGTGTCGGGTTCTCCAATAAATGGTGGTAAATTGCCATTTCGCTATATCCCCAAGTATTCTAATACAATGGATGCATACTTAGAGTATGGACACGGTGCTCTTGCAAAAAGGTGTACGAAGTATCAATGCAAATTGTCCCAATCCATTCCGCCTGCGTGCCGCGGTACAACGCAATACGGGTCTTAACAAGACGCATCCGTCTTTATAAGGTCTAGAATTTGTACCGCGCAAGGACATTTGAACGTGTCGACGTTTGAAGTAAAGGTGGGCCATTATGAATAGTACATTTTTCTATAGCAGCGATAGCTCAGTTGGGAATGGTACGGACTGCTGAGACAAGTGTAGGAGACCAACCCTAAAATGGAGCATACACCTCTGACTTTTCTATGTTAAGTGTATTTTCATTGTGAAATATCGCTTGCTATAACGGTGAAAATCTGCATATCCGAGAATTCGCAGGAATTTCGAAGGTATGTGAAGTCTACCAACCCGCATTAGGCCAGCGTGGTAGTCTAAGGCCTAACCCCTCTCATTAGTAGAGGAGGCCCGTGCCCAGTAGTGGGACAGTAATATTACAGGACTAATATTATTTTTACACTTTTTCCACCTCCACTATTGAACGTGGGATCGGCGCAATACCTTTTTTCAAGCATGTTGTAGAAAAGATTCGGGTTCGTTTTTACGGTCAGCTGCCTGCCTAATGACAACACCATCTAGGTTGTATGCTCTTAAATCACTACTATCGTACTATCATGTCTCAGATACAATTATTATTGTCATGTGAAGTGTAATCGATATGGTCGCCTTCTTTGTCTTGTAGCAGCGTATATGGACTGTGGAATGTGAATTCTTCACAGGGGGTTGACGTCAGGCAGGCAGCCGGTCGTAAAAATTAAGCCAAATCATTTCTGCAACATGTTTGAAAAAGTGTGTTGCGCCGACCCCACATTAAGGTGAGATAAGGGCAGGTAGAAAAAAAAGCATATGGACTGTGGACAACAAGATCTTGCCCTGGATTCGATTCCCTGGTCGGGCAAAGCGGTTTTTCTAACACAATTAGAGGGGTGGTTTCACAAAGTGGTTGACGCGACTAGAGAATTCTATGTCGAATCTAAAACAATTTGTTTACATTTTTAGTCACGTTTCAACGCAATTTTAAATCGAATGGGAATTTTCCGAACGCCGATTGTTTTTGCATGCCGATTTTACACAAAAACAATTTTGTTAAAACTATCGCGTAGGTGCAGTGTTTAAATTCGGCAGTGGACTTTGAACCTTATTGCAAATAAAATTGAGTAGTTTAGGGTTTGATGCGACTTGTTATTTCGTCAAGCTACGCTTACGAGTCGTCAATGACAATTGATCGGTACGGGTATCAACAACTTTCGGATTTAAGTAGAAACGACACATTTAATCCCAACTCCCAAGTACAGTTATCTCAGTACTGGAATAATCCCTGTCATATTCACGTTTTTGTTGCAGTTAGTTGCTGGGATTGGTGTAGCGCAGTGGTTTAATTTGGGATATAGTTGGATAAAAGTAACAGCTAGCTAGGTAATAGGGTTTTTTTATAGGATGAACAGCTTTCGTTTTATGATCATTTGTAAAATAATATAAGAAAATTAAAAGAAGTAGATATCTATTCTGCAGACCAGCAACTTTAGATGCCGCAACACTTTTTAAAAAATGACGTCTGACAGATATCAGCTGCAGTAACAATAAAATAATATTTGTTTCGAGAGTTGCTGGTGGTCGATAGTCAAGCGGCATGTGCAAAACACCTCACCGGCCTTAACACATTGGGTTAGCATAATTGCTCCAAAAGGAGGAGCGTATCAATTGGTCTATCGATGTTGAATATTTGGAAAATGGGGAGCGATTGTCAAGTTGCTTTTATGTTTTATTAGGTACTTTAACGGTCATTCCATATAAAATAAACCAGACTTTGTTAAAGTAAACTCCTATTGAAACTGCATAGGGGTTGTGATTGGGATCTTCAAGGTTTTTGCGTTTTTATTTATATCAAGCCGAAGGATGATGTGGTGACTAGAATTGATAAAGGGATGTTAAGGTGGTTTGGGCTCGTGGAGAGGATGGATGAAAGGCGACTTACGAAAGGTATTTATCGCGCGAAAGTAAATGGAAAGGTCGGAAGAGGGCGCCCGAGGAGAACATACATGGACCAAATAAGTGATCTTCTCCGAAAAGGGCAAGTGAGGAGTACCCTCAACCGGCGGAAATGTATAAAAATAAAGCATGAGTGTGGAACAGGCAAGAGGTGTGTCAGGATTGTAGCTTGTGGCGCTCAATAATCTCTGCCTACCCCCATGGGATACAGGCGTGAGTGTGTATGTATGTATTTACATCACATCTGTCCACACTATACCTGCACATTGCGGCGACATTAGATGCACTTCACAGAATCGATCCGACGTCACAGTTTTATGAACATGCTTCATTATGCATGCGGCAGCCTGCGGTAATGAGCCCTGCCATTGTATGGAACAAAACACTGGACTACTACATACTGCTACTTACTTAATTGTACATTATAATAGCTATCGTGGCCGCATGATTGTTATTGAGTTACACTCATATAGGGGCCTGATTCTCTACGCCCATAGTTTGAAACAAGTGTGTAACGCACCTTATTCTTTCTTCCTTTTTACCTGCCCTTATCCCACGTTAATGTGGGGACGGCGCAACAAACCTTTTCAAACATGTTGCAGGAAGCATTTCTACCACGCTGGCTTAATGCGGGTTGGTAAACACACCTTCGAATTTCTTGTGGAGAAATTCTCGGGTATACAGGTTTCCTCACGATGTTTTCCTGCACCGTTATAACAAGCGATATTTCACAATGAAAACACACTTATAGAAAAGTCAGAGGTGTATGCTCCATTTTGGGGTTGGTCTGGAATCTCCGACACTTGTCTCGGCAGTCCGTACCATTCCCAACTGAGCTATCGCTGCTTAGTATTTCGATACTGTCGTGAAATAATGCCTAAGCTCTAGTACTGTTCTGTCAGACTATTATTTGATTGTATTGTAATACTGCCTCGGTGGCGTGGTGGTATTTCGGTACGACTACGGTTCTGAGGTCTTGGGTTCGATCCCCGGGTCGGGCAAAGTGATATTGGATTTTTCCATATCAGCCCGGAGTCTGGAATTTGTGCCCGATATGGCGATAGGCTCGCCCCCTATCACATCTGGGACGGAACTAAGCTCGGCGAAATGTGGGTGTTCTAGTTCGCTAGTGCGCCTCTGCCTACCCCTGGGATACAGGCGTGAGCTTATGTTATGTTATGTTATTGTAATAATTTTAATAGGGTATTTGCTGGGTTATTCGCATTGTCCGTATCCACGAGTGACGGTGACCACTTGCTACCAGGAGCACCGCTCTCTCATTTGCCCGTATAGATTTGTTTTGATAATTTGAAATATGCAGAAAATTAATTTTAGTTTCAAAATATAAACCGTGAGATCCTGGAACTAGCGCCTAGGACAATCTGATGAATTCTCAGTTCTAAAAATCACACAAGGAACTAGGATAAAAGTGCCGTGAACTATTGATATTATTATATGCAATGAAAACATTTAAATAATCACAAGTTTAAAAACTTAACGGACCGACTTCAAATCCGATTGTGACCAAATTTATATGGGACCACCCTTGAAATAAACTCCTTCGAACACAAAAAGAATTTTGAAAATCTGTCTACATTTGGCGGAGATATTGCGTAACATACATAAAAAGATACCGACGTATTGAGGACCTCCTCCTTTTTGGGCAGTCGGTCGAAAATCTTAAGTACTCACATCCCAAGCTACTATTTATAAACCAAACGGAAGGAACAGGAATGTACTAAAATAGACAGAGTGTGCAATCGACCGCCGCGCCGCGCCGCGCAGTGACAGATTAAAACCAAAGCAAAACGTTTTTATGCCTTCCTATTTGGATTCACTATTTCGGCCCCATGTGTTGACGTACACAAATATAAATGGCGACTTTGCGGATGCGTTGACATTCGCTCGATAAAACTGAACTAACTCGTTCATAGGGTTTTGATCCTTTTTTGTTACTTTTTAAAAATGTTTTCCGTGAATTAATAAGTAATTTGTTAAAAATATGATAAATATGTCATATTCTTTATCTAGTGTTAGAGCAAACTGGAGGTACGGAGTTCGAATCCCAGATCGGACCATACAATTTTTGATTTCTTAAGTTTACGCGATAGCATTCGCGTAAAAATTCGCGTAAAAATTCGCGTAAATCAAAAATTTGATTTTAGTCTAACTCGTGACCACGAAGACTGCAAAGTCTTCGAAACGTCGGGAATAAAAATTAAAACCAAATCGTGATAGAATCCGTAAAAATAGTTTTATTTCATACAATTTTTCTCATACGATTTGTTTGAGACTTCGTTCCCAGATGGATTGGCGTTAGCTACGCCACCAGTTGTAGAAATTAAGCCGAAAATTTTTTACGCACAATGGGGCAGGTGCAGATGGCAGAATAAACGAATTAATATCATTATTGAATAATAAATAGTTTTCTCTTACTAAGTCGTTTTCTCGAGTAAGTAATTAAAAATCCCAATACTTTTAATTGCTCAAATTGCTTTATATTAAACGAGTCACACTGATCAGATGCATCTGCATCAGTTCGACTTTGGACTGATGATATCATATGGAAGTGTGCCATACGACCTATATGGAATTCCTTTAGACGCCCCAGCCGGCATATTTTCTTAGGTCTGGTCATGACTGCGTCTGCATGCAAGTGAACCAAATAACCTCTGACAATAAACATCAGGATTTTAGTCGGCAGGCTGATCCTCGTGTCGAGAGACCTGTGAACGGACTTCCTGGCCTTAAAAAGGTCTTTTGTAACTTTCATTTTTTAAATATTGTTTTGTAGCAGACTGGTAAACGAGCAGATGGGTCACCTGATGCTAAGTGATCTCCACCGCCCATAGACACCCAAGACACAAAAATAATCATGGGTGCGTTGCTAACCTAAAAGGAGAGAATGGAAGGGGAGGGGAATGGGAGGGAGGTAAATGGGCCACCGGAAATCTGACTCACCGAACGAAACGCTACAGCAAGCTGCCACTTTACGTCGGTTTTCTATGGACGGTGGTATCAAACCGGTCGAGCCGGCCAATTCGTGCTGTAGACGTAACTGCCTACAGCGTGGCTCTACCACTCAAAGTGGTACTTCCATACACGTGGATGATGAAGGTAAATCTACTCATCTATGGCTTAAGAAACTCATTAAGGCACGGAAGAAGCGCGTATCTTAAATTTAAATGAACACGAACAGGAAAATCAAGATGACTGATTTACAACAGGCTGGAGTCAGACAATTTATTACTAATCGTGATCACAGTACTAATACAATGATACGCGCAATTTATACAATTAAATTCCTTGAGCATGTTGGCACTTCTTTATATGCGGCGTGATTGCAATTAATTTTAATTCATAGTACATTACACATATATTATGAATACATAAATGAGTTATGATTAATGGACGTTATCGTGACCGTTATAATATATGATTTTTCCATATCAGCCCGGAGTCTGGAATTTGTGCCCGATATGGCGATAGGCTCGCCCTCTATCACATCTGGGACGGAACTAAGCTCGGCGAAATGTGAGTGTTCTAGTTCGCTAGTGCGCCTCTGCCTATCCTCCTACAGGCGTGAGCTTATGTTATGTGTTATAACGTACAGATTATACTAGATTTGGTACCTATGTAATTATATGATGCATTTAGTCATTAACGTTTTATTGCTTGGTAGGTAGAGTTATCGTAGGCCAAACACTAATTAT
The DNA here is from genome assembly GCA_036417725.1 of Clanis bilineata. Classification (NCBI taxonomy): domain Eukaryota; kingdom Metazoa; phylum Arthropoda; class Insecta; order Lepidoptera; family Sphingidae; genus Clanis; species Clanis bilineata. Next base: position 722,135 of record CM071141.1, read on the forward strand.
TGGGAAAAAAATACATGTATGAAAACACTGTTTTTAAATATCTAAGAATGTTTGCTTTTTTCATTGGAATAGTATTTACATTGATAATTATTCTTTTGGCTGGTTGTTATTAACTTCAATTCTACTTTTTATGTTACAATGTCATTGGCTACTTTATATTTATTTTAGAAGGTCAATAACGTATTTATTTGCAATTTTATACTACCTATTGGTAAATGGAATATGACTCTTATGATGCCTATTAATATTCCTCACAGTTCCAATACAAACATGTTTAACAATCGGCATGTAATTGACATGGCGCTAAGTTTTTATGTGCTGTCCGCTGAGTCTGATCATTTGTCACTTCTACTAAGGTGCGGTGTGTAAGTTCTAACACAATCGAATTGATTTGCATGTGAATTGTTTTATTATGTTTTATAGCTTAGTTACCATTTACAAGCAAACATTAATCTAGGATTAACCTCTTTAATTCGGCTGGCTAAATTTGACTCGGTAGCATTTTTTTATTATTTGATTCGAAAATAAGGCAATTGCTAATTCTAACGCGACATTAGCGACGCTTGTAACCCGATTTTGGTAGGAAATTAACTAAATGAAGGAGAGAATTTCTGTTCCCTATTACATTAGTCGCTTTATTTAAGGCCTTACAATATTTTAATAATTGTTTAAATAAGCAACGGTAATAATAGCACCGGCGCCTGGTTAGGGTCCCAGAGTGGGGAACCTCTACACAATGCGTACCGTGACCTAAAACACTACTTTCTGTATTTGTCTCTTAAGTCTTGACCCATAACAACATCTAACACAACCATCAATTGAGCCAATCCAGCAAGTGCCTCTGATGATGTCGGTTGAGGTATTGTTATCACGTGTAACATCATTCACTTATTATATATATTACTCGTATCCATAAAGTTATGAGTAACGACAGTCTCGGTGGTATTGCATGCACGGTACGACTATCGTCCCGAGATCTCGAGTTCGATCCCCGGGTAGGGCAAAGTGATATTTGATTTTTCAGTATCAGCCCGGGGTTTTCAGTATCAGGCTGAAATTTGTGCTCGATATGGCAACAGGTCGATCTGGAGATCTTTAGGGGAGGCCTATATTCAACAGTGGACTCAGTGGCTGATGAAGATGATGATGGCAATAGGCTCGCCCCTAATCACATCTGGGACGAAACTAAGCTTAGCGACTGTGGTCTCTCTTATATTGGACAAACAAAGCGTAATATAGGGACCCGCGTAAAAGAACATATAGCTGACGTGAAACACCGACGCTCTACGAAGTCTGCAGTTGCCGAACATTCAGAGGAAGGCTCCAAACATTACCTAAGATTTGACAAGCCACAAATCCTTGCCAAAGAACAACGATTCCTACCTAGGATGATACGCGAGGCTATTGAAATTAAAAAACATCCTAATTTCAATAGAGAAGATGGTTGGAAGCTTGCACAAGCCTGGGATCCAATTATACATTTAATCAAATCGGAACCCAAAAGACCAGCTGCCAGACCTCAAGACACTGTGAGCTCGTACTGCGTAGATCGGAACATAAACGGTTAACTTTTTGAAAAAATCTGTATAATTCTAAAATGAAGGTAGATTTTGTAATACTAACATTTTTGGACAAATGACATCTCAGTCCAACCCGTGACCACGAAGACTGCAAAGCCTTCGAAACGTCGGGAATAATAATTTAAACCAAATCGTGATAAAATCCGTAAAAGTAATTTTATTTCAATGAATAGCATTCGCGTAAACTTAAGAAATCAATAAGCTTAGCGAAATGTGGGTGTTCTAGTTCGCTAGTGCGACTCTGCCTACCCCTTCGGAGATACAGGCGTGAGCTGATGTTATGTTATAAAGTTACTGCCTTGTATGTTTCCATGGCAGTGCGTTTATTTTAGTTTAGTTTGAGATGTTTTCTACCCTCGCATTTCGTGTATCTCAACGTGTATAATTAGGGCGGTGACGCGTGTAATTCCGCCACACGCCCCGCCGAGATTTTACCTAACATGTTATTAATTAACGTTATCAGAATATCACACATAGCCTTCACACCTACAAGCAACTAAATAGGCTAGATTATTTTAATAGCAAAGGCTGGCAAATGAGAAGATGGGTGGTTAGGTAGTTATTGAATTGGGTACTTAACAATTGTTTTTAATTGGTAACATTGTTTTTAATTAATTTTATATGAAATTAACGTCATCTAAAATATAGCACTGAAAGAATTATTGAAATATTCTCAAAAATAAAGAAGTTATAAGTATTTGAAATTTGGTGTAACCTTCAAACTGCGGAAAAGAGAAGTATGAGTAAAATCACGTCAGGGTCATAACGGTACGTGCGTTAGAAAGAGATAGCAAGATATCCGCACTACGTCCCCACTCTTGCTCATTGCAGAATTTAAAATATGAATAACTGACTCATTTTTCAACCAATTTCGATGCAAATTTTACAGAAGTGTTTCTTTTTTGTTTTATTTGTTAGTACATATAAAAATGTGTACAAAATCAAACATAGTCAAGCACCCAATTAGCGATTGAAAAGGGGAGGAGTCTTGTGCCACTGGAAATCACCAAACGAAACTCAACAGTTACCTGCCACTTTACGTTGGTTTTATTTAAGACTGGTATCCGAGAGTCGAGAGACTGGAATTAGTGCCCGATATGGCGATAGGCTCGCCCCCTATGACACCTGGGACGGAACTAAGCTCGGCGAAATGTGGGTGTTCTAGTTCGCTAGTTCACCTCTGCCTACCCTTTCGGGGATACAGGCGTGAGTTTATGTTATGTTATGTTGGTATCCGATCGAGACAGTCCGTTTGTGCTTTAGACATCTTTCTATATTGTGTTATTTTAATCTTACTTGTACCGATTTCCGTACAAAAAAATTATACTGCTATAAGAGGTAGTGGTAACCTTCCAGCTCATGTATGGCATCTTACCGATGCAGTGTAGTGAAGCCTTTTAAGTCTTGGTGCTATGTAATTACAGGAATCTGGCCTTCATTACTTAATTCTTGCGTTGAATCCTATTTTATGTGTGCCTACTGCCTAGTATCTCCTCGGTAGTGGTGGATTAAAAATAAACACACCCAACAGTCACACCCCACACTAGGTGTAACCCGTATCATGGGTATCAGAAACTACGAGAGACTTTTGGTCTCACAACACAGACCCGAAACAAATATCTATGGGCCACACAGACATTTGTCTCAATGCGGGAATCGAACCCGCGACCTCACGTTTCACAGCTGACTACTCGCCCACTGCGCCACGGAGGCTGTCATAATACTATAATATTTTGCAAATCTTCATATTTATTGATAATAATTATTGTCATAATTAATGGCTGAACGACTCATTTGTAAAGGCTAGCAGAATTTATTGCCGTATTTTGCATTGTTGACAATGGATTAAAAAATTCAGACAGGCTTACGTTTCTGCAAAATCGATGATTTTGCGAATCGTTTTTGTAACTAATGACTTGTTTGACTTTTAACCGAATTTCCATCATATTTTTGTGCAAACACGTTACAGTATCGACACTGATCAACACCATTACACCATTAACCTATTTTTCCTTTGTAATAAAATTAGAATTCAATGTTATATAAAACTCGGGCAGTCTTTTTAACAATACGGACGAGCCGAATTAAATCATATCAACTCAAAGACATTCAACAGTATATAGAAGGGACAACAGTGATTTTTTATAGCAGAGATTGGCAAACGAGCACATGGGTCACCTGATGGTAAGTGATCTCCACCGCCCATAGACACCCAAGACACAAAAAGAATCATGGGTGAGTTGCCAACCTAAAAGGAGGGAATGGAAGGGGATTGGGAAAGGTAGTGGGGAAATGGGCCACCGGAAATCTCACTCACCGAACGAAACACTACAGCAAGCTGCCACTTTATGTCGGTTTTCTGTGAGACAGTGGTATCTAACCGGTCGAGCCGACCCATTCGTGCTATAGACGTTACTGTCTACAGCGTGGCTCTACCACTTGAAAACAAAACAAAACTTGTGATCCAAAAGTTATAACCTAGTGGTCATAAGTCGCTCAGTTTATTTGAAATATACGCGCGCCGAGCCGGCTAGCGTAATAATATTGAGAGAATAAACTTATCTTACGTGATTCTTAACCATTCACAGAACATTCTAGGGTGTAAATTGTAATAATTTCCCTTGCATTTTAATAAATGGTACATGTTGGTACTGAAGTTTGAGATCATTTTTTTTGTATGGAAACTTGCTTGATAGCCCCGCTATAAGTTAGTAATGTTAAATATATTTAAGGTTTAAGGTTTAAAGAACTTTATTATCACCAAAGACAAATTGTCGCTTATGTGATAACATATTTTATCTTAAAAATAATGAGGGTACGTGTTCGTCATATTTACTACTAATGTACTTAATAACATATGTACTTTGAATTAAAACTATTTTTACGGATTCTATCACGAATTGGTTTTAATGTTTTTTTTTATGCCCGACGTTTCGAAAGCTTTGCAGCCTTCGGGCAGCCTTGAAACGTCGGGCATAAAAATTAAAACCAAATCGTGATAGAATCCGTAAAAATAGTTTTATTTCAATGAATAACATTCACGTAAACCTAAGAAATCATAACATATGTACTTAATTACTAAATTCGTATAGTGATAAAAGGACTAAACTGCTTGCATATTAACAGCCTAACAGGTAATAAAGAATGGGATATTTGTATCAATTAAACATCGTGAAGTTTTTATAATATGTAGTTTGTAGAGACATCGTCATTATTTCGTACCACTAGGCTACCAGCATGCAATAAGAGTACTGAATCGCCTAAAATCAAATCGGTACCCCTATTTAATCTACACAATGTTTGTACATATTGTTTACTGACAATTCGCCCCGTTCTCGCGTGAAATCACCCGCTGGCCTGACCTGTAACTTGGTAGGGCTGGCGCGAGTATGCTTTGTGTTTTTATAAGGGTTGTTAATAGGGTATTTGAGAGTATAGTGGTGTGTCGTTACTTGACCAGCATAGCTAAGATATCGCCACCAAAAAGACTCAATCATTCATTTAAGAAGTTATTGTTCTTGGTGTCGATTTTGAATTCGATTCTAAGTTTTTATATCAAATTGGGCTTACGGGTTTGTAAATAATAATTTTCTACCAAATTCTCGCCTCGAACGTGCGGTAATCTTCATCTATATTTAAATAGAGGTTAATTCTGGAAATTACTACATCAAATACAAATTTAAAATAGTTTAAATATTCATTCGACACTTTACTTATCAGCTATTTATGTGAACATGAACTATATTAGTATACAGAATAGTAAATACTCTACATTTCTACTGAATATTAACTCCAATCTCCATGGTGCAGGTGGGAGCCCTTCCCCTCCCCTCATTTCCCCTTCCCTTGCCTCCACGCCGCGCGTCACTCAGTAATTTGTCACTGTCGCATACGCTCTGCTGATGTTAATGGGGATTTAGTGTTACTGTATAGCGAGCGACTGATTACACCTTAATTTCAGATGATTGTTTTATTGATTCGTGATTATTGGATTGAGTGCAGTAATTAGGCTTATACTTAGGCTGGTTGCAAAATAATGTACACATTTTTGCATTATGCTTTAAAAGGGGGTTTCGTTGACCCCAGGTAAGGTTAACCTTATTCCAATCCACTGTACTTGTACCTAGAAAGGCCTAGTATTGGTTGGTTGACTATCGGTATTGCAACCAAACTTTTTAGTACATCGACCTGTTATTGCTCGCGGGTTCGCCCGCACGGGAGTATTTCTCCGTATTTTGTCTGTTGACTGCCTCGGTGGCGTAGTTGTATTTCGGTATAACTACGGTCCTGAGGTCTCGGGTTCGATCCCCGAGTCGGGCAAAGTGATGTTGGATTTTTCCATATCAGCCCGGAGTCTGGAATTTGTGCCCGGTATGGCGATAGGCTCGCCCCCTATCACATCTGGGACGGAACTAAGCTCGGCGAAATGTGGGTGTTCTAGTTCGATAGTGCGCCTCTGCCTACCCCTACGGGGATACAGGCGTGAGCTTATGTTATGTGTTATGTTATGTTATTTTTACTGGTTCTCCATACTTTGAATCTTCTTTTACCCCACTAAAGGTTCACCATGAAGGAAGTCCCGTGGAACATTTCAGCTTTTTATATCCAACGACTGAATTATGGCTTTTCTATAATAGATGAATTTTACTAGTGAGGTATAAAGCATGCACAGAAACAAGATTCCATTGTTTATGTTTATTATCTGTGATAGTTTATATAGTCTACGATAACGTTTTGGCCGAGATTTTTATTATCTTTTTATTGCATAGCAAGTTATCAATTGATATGCGTTCATAAAATGTTTGTGTGTTCCACAAAATATTTGTTGCTAGTCTGGTTTGATGACACCGTTATAAAGTATGATCCTCCAACTTAATTAACCATAGAGCTTAGTCGCCTTCTTGGGGTAGTGTAGCGTATATGAACCGGCAGGTCTTGGGTTCGATTCCTAGGTCGGGCGCATAGTTTTCCAACACGATTTGCCTGAGTCTGGATTCTTCAAAGGACAGTTGACATGAGATAGGCTGGTCGTGAAAGCTAAGCCAAATCCTTAATGCAAATTGCTTGAACAAGAGTGTTGCGCCGACCCCACATTAAAGTGGGATGAGGGACTAAATTCAGGGCCTACGGTAATTAAGCATCTAACTGGTCTGGACTTTAAAAGAGGCGATAATCCTTGAGCATTTCTTCTCAAGGATAGCCACGAAATGCCGACGCCATTATTATTGTAAAAGGGATATAAAATATCCTATTTGCAGACTAAATTATTTGAATAAATGCTTTGTTTGATTCATCAAAACACTAACCGTTACTAAATCAGAGCGAGTTAACTAACACCACGTGTGTTGGCCATTATGTGACATCATTTATGAACTGTTGACAATTTCTGTTTATATAACACGACCGAATTGTGTAACATACCAGCTCGTATCAGATGCAGCGACAATTAGTCTTTCGAAAACGGTAGATTTATCTCATAACTGGGTCGTGTCTATTGAAATTGTGGATTGTTTTCCTAGGGAAACATGAAGATGTTTCCACGTCATTATAAATCAGCGGCCCCAGCAGAAATATTTTTGACAATCGAATTCGTATCCGGAACGATGCGCGTCTATGACATTTGTATAAAATATTAGCCAAACGTCATCAGTGTACAGCGTGCTCGATCCAAGTTTTCAAAAATATTCCTATTCAGGCCGCAGCAATATTAACTAACTAGCAAGCAAAGTGGTTGTAGAGCCATGCTGAAGATAGGCGTGTGTACAGTACTACAGCACGAAAGCTTTGGATAGCCATGTCGCAGTGAAGTGGCAGCTCGCTGTTGCGTTTCGTTCGGTTAGTGTGTTTTCCGGTAACTCAAATCTGCCTTCCCTTTGCCAATCCGCATGCCTTTTCACAGTGTGTAACGGCTTGGCTGTGCCCCTGGCATTATCAGTGTTCATGGGCGACTGTAACATTCATGTTAAATATACCATCAGGTAGGCCGTCTACTCCTTTGCCTTCAGATGATCTTATGTCTTATAAAACCTTTAAATTAGGTATCTACTTTAACTCTTCTAATAATAGATATTCGCAGATACATAATATCACGCCTGTATCCCAGGGGTAGGCATACATACACAACTATTATTTCAAAAATTCATTTGTATGTATTTTCTAGATGGTTTTGCTGCTTTAATTTATATATCTTTTTTTGTAATTGGTACTGTATAAGCAATTATTGTCAACTGGCATTTAAAAGAGCAACGTCAGAGTTTCTTGCCCGTTCTTCTCTGGCGAAACGGCCTCCGAACTGGCTGTAGAAGAACTTTGACGGAATCTAAATGATATAATAACATTTCATGGATTCAATAAATATTTTGATTTTGATTTTGATTAGCATATCTTTATAGGTAACATACATTTAATTTTATAATTAGCGTTGGCTAAATGTTCGTCTACATTGTACAGTTTGTTATGAATTTCTGACAGCTTCGGTCACGCTCCGTGCATTTATATTCGGCCCGTGTTATTGTTTATGAATACCCAACGCACGTAATCATCATCTGCATTAAAATTATTTTAATTTAATCTCAATGCAGTTTGAATAAAGTTTCTTTGAAAACTTAATGAAACATGTTAGTTATTAGGACTTGTTTTTCTATTGACCTTAAACCATATCTAGAAGGTTTACACCATGTAGATATTTAGGTCGCTTCCAAAAATAATTGGGAGGGAAGCAATGCTAATGTAAATATCCTCTCCGCTTGGCCAAACATTGTTCGCATCCTAATTTGATGGGCATAGACCCTAACTTCATGTCTTCCCCTCTTTAAATAATCATAGTTTAACCGGGGGAGATGCGCTAATCTCATGGTTTTGTTCTGGTTTAGAAAAATCTTGGGCTGTGGTAGTCGTATTTCAAAAGTATTTTAAAACTACTGAAGCATCGATAATTGATTATAAAAATAGAAGTATGGTCGACAGCTGCAAGTGATTCCGCATTTCAATAAAGCCAATTAAAAAGTAAATAAACCATAAGCAATGAGGAACTGATCAATGATTTCTAATGATTAGTGACCAACCATCAAGCGGACTTCCTTCACTTCATTTACGCATGTAGCTTTTCATTTATGGATTCTTTTTTTAAAGAAAACTATTTTTACGGATTATATCGTGATTTTTGTTTTATTTTTAGTCCCGACGTTTCGAAAGCTTTACAGCCTTCGTCGAACACAATCAAATCGCGATAGAATCCGTAAAAAATAGTCTTATTTTAATGAATAACATTTTTTACCAACAATAATGATTTATCTAATTGTTAACATTGTATTTTGTCGCCTTCTTAGTCTAATGGTAGCGTATATGGGATGTAGCTTCCGGTCCTAGGTTCGAATCTCAGGATGGTCACCTAGTAACTGGTAGGACTCTCAGACGTAAGTGGCTGTCTGTGTAGGTCCATCGTAAGTATTTCAATCGCCAAGTACCATTATGCAAGCAATGTTGTGTTCCAGTTTGAAATAGAATGTAGCCAGTGTAAATCTAGGCCTTAAGATACCTAAAATCTGATGTCACAGGGTGAAAAGTGCAGTGCAGTTCAGGAACGGTTCAGTAATAAGGACTATCAACTGGTAATTGTTATGTTTATCCACACACATGTTCTTCTCTATCAAATGTTTTTGAGTGTAGTGGACCATGTGTTTGTAAAGTGGTCTGTGGATCGTGTTTCAAGATTAGATAAAAGTTGTGCGTGTAAATACGACTTTTAAATAAGATTAAATTAGAGTTTAATGTATTCAAGCAATGAGATACGAAATATTGTGAATATCCTTATGTGTTTACGGACTTGGTTATTGCCGAAAACTAGCAAGGTCTAATTGTATCTGATACGTAAGAAACGTAAAATTATAATTATTGTGGAACAAATACATTCAACAGTATATAGACGGGACACAAAACTTGTGATCCAAAGTTATGACCTAGTGGTCATTAGTAGCTCAGTTTATTTGAAATATACGCACGCCAGGTTGGCCAGCGTAATAATATTGAGAGAATAAACTTATCTTACGTGATTCTTAACTATTCACAAAATACCCTGAGGTGTAAATGGTAATAATCGCCCTCGCATTATAATAAGTACCTAGTTGATGGCGGTACTGACGTTTGAGACCAATTTTTTCGTATGGAAACTTGCTTGATAACCCCTCTTTAGTTAGTAATATTAAATCTCTTTGGCTTGGAATATAAATAGTAAATAACACCCAACAGTCACATACATAGTACTGACCCCACACTAAGATCGAATCTTGTGTCGTGGGTGTCAGGAACTACGAGAGACGCACGGTCTCAGCAATACAGACGTTTGTCTCGGTGCGGGAATCGAACCCGCTGCCTCTCGCTTCACAGCCGGCTACTCGCCCGCTGCTCCACCGAGGCTGTCAATATGGGGAAGGATGATATTATAATAGATTAGAATGACCGGTATACTACAGTAATTTATGCAATGCATTGCAATTTACAATTCTGTGATACAAAATAATTACAATCAAACAAATTTTTCAAATAATATTCTTTAAACTGATTTGCAATATCTAAAGTATTGACGATATTATGTTATCTGTAAACGTATACATAAGTTGATTTTTAGCTTTATTTTATGTCATATTTTTGTTGTATTGACTTGTCATATCTCGAAAACCTCGATTCTAAAAAAAACGCTTTAAAATGAAGTTTCAATAACGTTTTCTGCACAATCGAGACTTTCGAGATGACACTGTTGTCGCAAATGAGCGATTTATTATCCTAAGTGATAAATTAATCATTTCATTTCGTTTCTGAATAGCACCGCAACATTATCGAAATTAGTGGTGCAGATTGCTTTCGTTTAGTGACCCGCCTGTTCTTTTGGCTCTGCTATAATAATATTTAATTCCAAATGTTTAGACTGCCTCGGTGGCGTGGTGGTATTTCGGTACGACAACGATTCTGAGGTCTCGGGTTCGATCCCCGGGTCGGGCAAAGTGATATTGGATTTTTCCATGTCAGCCCGGAGTCTGGAATTTGTGCCCGATATGGCGATAGGCTCGCCCCCTATCACATCTGGGACGGAACTAAGCTCGACGAAATGTGGGTGTTCTAGTTCGCTAGTGCGCCTCTGCCTACCCCTTCGGGGATACAGGCGTGAGCTTATGTTGTATTATTATGAGTGTCCGCTATGTATTAAATAAATTAGCAATAATACGTCTAGAAATGTCCAGCCTGTTGACATTTGAACATAGCGATGTGTGAACAGATGGGTCGGCACAAGGTCGAATACTACATCTATAGAGGTAGATGTTTATCAATATGTATTATGATTTCATTGATTTTACGTGCCTCGACTGCCTCGGTGGCGTGTATTTCGGTACGACTACCGTCTGGAGGTCTCGAGTTCGATCCCCGGGTCGAGTAAAATTATATTAGATTTTTTTATAATCAGCCCGGAGTCTGGAATTTGTGCCCGATATGGCGATATCACTTCTGGGACGGAACTAAGCTCGGTGAAATGTGGGTGGACTAATTCGCTAGTGCGCCTTTGCCTATCGCTTTGGAGATGCAGGCGTGATATTACATGGCGAATATACTTATGCATTTTGTTAAATAATTGTACAATGTGCAAATGGTCAAAACCATAAATATTCTCATTTCATAGTAGGTATTTCTTACCTTATATATGAATATACGATAACATTATCGATATTATTCTCAGCAAGATCATCAACATATTTCTAAAGATATTTCTAATATATTCTTGAGAGGCGACGATTTCCTTAAACTAAAGAATTGAATTGTTCGTATGTCCGGACTTATAAACATGAATGGCCTCTTGTTTTCGATAACCGGTCGGCCTATAGCCAGAAATAGTATTAAGGTGCGGTTCCGAACGCGACGTATGCGTAAAACGGAAGGAATTTGTAGCGATATAACTTTGTTGATATGTGAACGGGATTATGACGGTCTCTGGATCAGTGTTACCTATTCTGCCAAACCATATCTTCGCTGAATTATTTTGTTTATGCCCCTCAATGTCAGATAAAATAATTTGTTTTAGTGTTTACTGGTTATCTTTTTTTCTACCTGCCCTTATCCCAGTTTAAAGTGGGGTCGACGCAACACACGTTTCCAAGCATATTGCAGAAGACAGATTTGGCTAAGTTTTTACAACCGGCTGCCTGCCTGACGTCAACCCTCTCTGGGGGATCCAGTCCCGGGCAAATTAAATTAGACAATTCGCTTTGCCCGACCTGGGAATCGAACAAATGTTGTGTTTAGTGGATATATTTACTATTATTGATTCGTGTTGTTTATATTGATTGTACATGTATATTTTAGATAATAACCGAAGATTACGTTGACGCCATGTTTAGAGTATTTAAACTAATATACTAGATACTTCTGAGTTATATTAATGAGACAGACATTGTTTACTGTTTTCGACTGACTTCAAAAACGAGGTTCTCAATTCGTTTGTTTTTCGACCGACTGCAAAAAAAGAGGACCTCGATTCGTCTGTATGTTACACGATATCCTCATCGAATGTGCACCGATTTTTAGGATTGTTTTTGTGTTCAATAGACATTATTCCAAGGGTGTTCCCATATATTTAGTCACAATCGGATACATTTTGAAGTCGATCCGTTGAGTTTTTAAACTTGTGATTATCTAGTATTCGTTTAGAAAAAAGGAGTGTTAAAACAAAATGTTTTAATACTTAACATTAATTAATTATCGGTATTGTTCGGAATCCCACCTTAAATAAAAGAAGAGATAAGACTTTTATCGACTATATTAAAGACCGCGATTTCGTCCGCACATTTTTATTACTTACCTCATAATAAACTATAATTATTATGCTATTAAGTTTGTTATTATATCTGCTACTGTTGTGAGTTTTTGATGTATCATATGACGTCAAGAAAACAGTAATACTGGATAATTTTTCAAGATTAAGTGTAGGCTAAAATTAGTATAAGTTACATAACCTACAACACGTACATATATATGTATACCTAATTGAAAAGTATGTTTTTAATATCTGTTTTAAATGCTATGATTCCTTACTATAATAAAGATATGTGGCATCGCATTAATTTTCCCAATAATCCATGTTACGTAATGGTATTATGTACCTACATTTATAAATATGATTTTAATATACTAACTTACAGTTGAGGTACATGTATTCATTGATATAGTCGTAGTGGTCCTTGAATTAATTATATTTGCCATAATAAATACATAATACATAAATTATTTTCATATCTCAAGATTATCGTCAGGAAATCCCCTATTCCAAAACGGATAAAGTCATACGGTGTAAATATACGAATTTTCAATTGTTAAGTAAACAAACAAACATACAAATATTTTGTTTGTATCGAGAAATGACGTAACAGACCACGTGACCGTGATATTAGTAGATGGTATAAATTAGACATTTGCTAATTTTATCTTCACCCAGTTTGAAATGGTCAAACAAAAAAATAAAGGTTGCGACGCAAGACGCAATTGAGTATTTCGCAGAATTTTTATTCCTTCCTTGTTTTTGGTGCTTCAATTATTGATTATTTATTTTTTGTTGCAGGTAATAATATCCGGAATAAAGGCATCAAGTTAGCTAATATATTTGGAATCGGTAAGCTAGACTTTATATCTGGGGGCCTAGTTTGTAAAACGAAATCACAGTTGTGGACTTCGTTTCGGGGTTTTGCTATTCTATGTGGCTCACGTGTCCGACCGATATCGGTGCTATAAGTCTCGTTTCAGAGAATGCTATGCTGTAACCAACTGTAACTGTTTGACAGCCCACTCTACGGTGTTTATTTGATCCACGTGCATCTATCTATATTAGTCTATGCGGTAGAGTATCGGTCCGATATCGTTCATCCGTTAACGTTTTATAATCAAAGACATTTAACAGTATATAGAGGGGACATCAGCATAAAACTTGTAATCCAAAAGTTATGACCTAGTGGTCATAAGTCGCTCAGTTTATTTGGAATATACGCGCGCCAGGTCGCCCAGCGAAATAATATTGAGAGAACAAACTTATCTTACGTGATTCTTAACCATTCACAAAATATTCTAGGGTGCAAATTGTAATAATCGCCCTCACATTGTAATAAGTAGTTGATGGCGGTACTGAAGTTTGAAATCAATTTCTTTGTATAGAAACTTGCTTGATAGCTCCTCTATAAAACATAACATAAGCTCACGCCTGTATCCCCGGAGGGGTAGGCAGAGGCGCACTAGCGAACTAGAACACCCACATTTCGCCCCTCTATAGTTAGTAATATTAAATCTCTTTATTTATTATAGACACCCTGTAACGGACCAGGTAAACTGTTATATCGACTATTCTTTTTTTTTTTTATACACTCAACAGTCACACACCTAGCCCTGACCCCACACTAGGTATAAACTGTATTGTGGGTATCAGAAACTATGAAAGGCTTTCGGTCTCACAACATCCAGACTTGAAACAAATATCTGTGGGCCACACAAACATTTGTCTCAATGCGGGAATCGAACCCGCGGCCTCTCGCTTCACAACCGGCTACTCGCCAACTACGCCACGGAGGCTGTCAAATTATTCTTCCCAAAAAGCTTCTTCAAACTCAAGTTATGACACATAATGCGCGTGTGTGCTATCTTCACGCCAGTTACCTACAAACGGATCATAATGTAGGTGGGCCGAGAGAGTAGCTTCTTAACAATGCTCCTCGAACGCGACAAAGTGTCGATTAATCACTTTTCTTTCATGGCGACGGGTTTCACAATGGACTGTCGCAGGGCTGCCAGGCGTCGGGATAAACCTGGACTATTATGGTGGATGATTTATTTCTGATACATACATGTCACTCACGCTTGTATCCCCTAAGAGGTGGGCAGAGGCGAACTAGACATCTAAAACCCACATTTCGTTGAGCTCAATCCCGTCCCAGATGTGATTTGCGAGCCTATCGTCATATCGGGCATATTTATTGATTTATGTACTTGCATTTTATATCTGCAACTCATTAACACCAAGCACAGTAATATAATTATATTTCTTTAAAAAATAAGAATAGCACTCCCATAAGATTTCCCCGTTACTCCAGCAATTAGGTCTCAACAAGGAACTCCTAGACTACATGTTTTATGACCTATGTGACTCTAGTGCAACAAAATCGATCCCTCAGCTCCTACTACCTATGACCATATGACCGCGTAATGCTGTCGCTTTAAGTTATCTTTATCAAATTCCTGCCTATCCTACCAGTTGAGTTGTCCAGCAACGGGACAACTGAGACGAATTCGTCCCAGCTGTCCAACTGGACAAGTGAGATTGATATTTCAGCAGTCCCGTTACGATGTTCAGTAAAGAATTAGTCCCAGTTGTCCCGTTGCTCAACAACTCAATTGGACAGGTGAAAGAAGAAAAGAAAGAAATCAAGAAAAGTTTAGAAGGATAGATAGTCAAAATGGTATGGTTAAATATCTATGCCATTATCTTTAAATATATTATGAGGGGTGTTAGACAATTATTTTGAACTGGGGACATAGAGAAGGATCTAGTCTGAAATCAATTTTTTTTAGAGCTAGCAACCCTAGCTGCGGCAACTCTAATCGATCGTATTGGTTTAGTCTGTAATGTAAAAGAGATCGAGCATTGTGCTTCACAAAAGGTTTTTCGGGACGAGGTACCTTTGTGTCGCTTGGAAATCTTTTCATACCGTGGTGCGGTGACTTGAATTTAATCTATATAGCTTTTGCTGGCAGCTCCGCCCGCGTGGAAGTATTTTCTGAAGTCCATCTTTCTATATGAAGCTTAACATATTTGCGTTATTGCGCATTAAATTACCTACTTTAACAAAAATAAATCTTCATAAGGCCTCACAAACTTACGACGCGGGTGTGCATAGAAAACTGCATGAAATTAAATCTGTGTAACTTGAATTTCTGCACATTCACGTGGAGTATTTTCTAGTTCAAATCTACTATTTAATACCTCCTAAGTGCTCAGAACGAAGATTTATAGTGACTTTCGACCGATTTTAAAAAGGTGAAGGTCCTCAATTCGTCTGTATTTTTTAATGTATGTTGCCGGATATCTCCGCCAAATGTGGACCAATTTCCAAGATTATTATGTTCGATAGAGCTTATTCCAAGGGTGGTCCCATACATATTTGGACACGATCGGATTTGAAGTCGACTCGTTAAGTTTTTAAAATTTTGATTATTTATGGCAGAGACTGGTAAACAAGCTACAAGGGTAAGTGGCTTACCTGATGGCAAGTGATCTCCAGCGTCTGTAGGCACCGACGATACCAAAAAAATCTAGGTGTCCAAGGATATTGCCAACCTTATAGGAAAGAATCGGGAATTGAGCAGGGTCCATTTAGGCCTCCGGAAATATTGTAAAGACTCCGAATTAAGTAAAATTATTGTGCATTATGGAGCCCACCGATCGATATTTACATTTAAAATAAAAAAATCTAGCATAAGAATACTTGGTTTGATCTCCCTCCCTTATCCCACCTTAATATGGGGTCGGCGCAACACACTTTTTAAGCATGTTGCAGAAAGGATTTGGTTGAATTTTTACAACCGGCTGCCTGCCTGACGTCAGTCCCCTTTGGGGGATCCAGTCCCGGGTAAATTAAATTAGAAAATTCGCTTTGCCCGATCTGGGTTAGGGTTCGATCCCGATCGAACCCACGACCTCCGAGTCCACAGCTCATATGTATATATATGCTGCCACCCGACCAATGAGGCGACAATATAAATTAAAAACAATAAAAACTAGTTTTATTCCAATCTATACACTACATCTACCAGATATAGACATGATTATGTATATAACACTTAAGTGTAAGATTTAACTTGAATACGAAATGTAAACACCCACACGGGTGTCGTAACGTTACCATAACAGTTAAAAGTCGGTCGTTCGACCGCGACTTATTTCGTACTTGAGATCGACTAAACTAGAACATTATGGCTAACTTAAATTAAAATAAAGACGTCGGGCAATTCATAGCTATCCCTAAGAAGAAAGGCCGAACTAAAGCATGGCTAACTTAAAATAAAGATATCGGGCAATTCATAGCTATCTCTGAGAAGAAAGGCCGAACTAAAGCATGGCTAACTTAAAATAAAGATATCGGGCAATTCATAGCTATCTCTGAGAAGAAAGGCCGAACTAAAGCATGGCTAACTTAAAATAAAGATATCGGGCAATTCATAGCTATCCCTAAGAAGAAAGGCCGAACTAAAGCATGGCTAACTTAAAATAAAGATATCGGGCAATTCATAGCTATCTCTGAGAAGAAAGGCCGAACTAAAGCATGGCTAACTTAAAATAAAGATATCGGGCAATTCATAGCTATCCCTAAGAAGAAAGGCCGAACTAAAGCATGGCTAACTTAAAATAAAGATATCGGGCAATTCATAGCTATCTCTGAGAAGAAAGGCCGAACTAAAGCATGGCTAACTTAAAATAAAGATATCGGGCAATTCATAGCTATCCCTAAGAAGAAAGGCCGAACTAAAGCATGGCTAACTTAAAATAAAGATATCGGGCAATTCATAGCTATCCCTAAGAAGAAAGGCCGAACTAAAGCATGGCTAACTTAAAATAAAGATATCGGGCAATTCATAGCTATCTCTGAGAAGAAAGGCCGAACTAAAGCATGGCTAACTTAAAATAAAGATATCGGGCAATTCATAGCTATCCCTAAGAAGAAAGGCCGAACTAAAGCATGGCTAACTTAAAATAAAGATATCGGGCAATTCATAGCTATCCCTAAGAAGAAAGGCCGAACTAAAGCATGGCTAACTTAAAATAAAGATATCGGGCAATTCATAGCTATCTCTGAGAAGAAAGGCCGAACTAAAGCATGGCTAACTTAAAATAAAGATATCGGGCAATTCATAGCTATCCCTAAGAAGAAAGGCCGAACTAAAGCATGGCTAACTTAAAATAAAGATATCGGGCAATTCATAGCTATCCCTAAGAAGAAAGGCCGAACTAAAGCATGGCTAACTTAAAATAAAGATATCGGGCAATTCATAGCTATCTCTGAGAAGAAATGCCGAAACAAACTCAAGGGTTATCGCCTCTTTTAAAGTCCAGATAATAACTTTGAAATATGCAATGGCATAGAATGGTTTTTGTGGTCTTGCTTTTGTGTAAACATTCATAGCAGTCAATATTTATTTATTTCATCTCATGCGATACTGGCAACATTGTCTATACATCAAAACATCAAAGTGTCACCGTGTCCCTGTAAATAGAGTGTTTTACGTAAAATAATACTAAGTTCTGACTGTAAAGAAGATGCCAAACTGTTATAGAATTGGGATCTTTTACTGAGTCGTCATGTTTATTCCTTCTGTACTTTAAGAAATAGATAAAGATGGTCGGCATTGGCTACTTCGTTGTGTAAGGACTATCGTTGCTTATTAATCCCACTCTGAAGTTACTCGGTAGTCGGTAATTTTATTCACAAATTATAGTAAAACCACCAAAGCACTGTAAAACAAATTCGCTTAAATTAAAGACAAGAATCACCATAAAGTGAATGTAAGTAGGCCATCACTTTTATCTCGAAGCGAGATAAAAAGACGTTAACTTTATTTAATTAAAATGAAGGCCAATTATAAAGTTAGTGGAGTTTTGCACCGATAAGGCTTGGTTACGGCTGGGTAGTGTTGCCAGCTCTGTTTTCCAAATATCGGGAAGGGAAAATGCAACCAAAAATGCTATAAGACATATAACATTAAAATTGGTTGTAAAAACTTACAGAGTAATATTTTTATCCTATATGTACATTTAAATACACATCCACATTAGGTTAGAAATATCTCCAATAATGGCGGCAACGTTAAGAAAACAATTTGGAAGCGAGTTTATATTCTATTTAACTTAGAAGAATTTCTTCAAAGTTATAATTTTTAGAGTTTATTGAATTATTTTTATTTAAACGAAGTCGGTATATAGGCGCAGTACCTATATTAACTCAACGATTGTCTATCAATTACATTCACAGGATTTTCGTAATTAAATTGCTAAAAATGGGACCTCAATAAGCGTGAGTTGGCAACACTGGCGGGAGTATCAGTAGGCTTCCGAGCTGAAACTTTTACTTATCGGGGAAAATATTCTGCTACACCGTAAAATCAACTTAAATTGGAAACCACGTTTCAGAAACTTTGACATACAAAATTAAGTCTGATTGCTATAGGGATAGAGTTTACATTTAATGATTTCGAATTCAAAAGGAGTTGAGGGAGAGGTATGGATGACAGACGAAGGTTACAGATTCGATGCCTCCCTCTTTCCCTGCCCTCCTTGTACTTTTGAAAGGAAAGTCAAGAAAAATATCGCGAGGAATCATGATATTTAGCACCTCTGTCTTTCTATCTTAATTTATACACCTGCCTTGTTTATTCTCTGCACCAGCCAAAGGTTGACTGGTAGAGAATGCCTCAGGCATTAAGTCCCGTACATATCATTATGTATAAAGTGTTGTAAATAAATAAATTCCCAAAAGAATTGCGAAATATTTGAAGTTTACCAATCCGCATTAAGCATGTTTGGATGGCCATGTCAAGGCAGTTACCGGGACTATTATTAACATTTTGGTTAAAAATATTAACGAAGAAATTCACGAGCTCGTAAATTCGGACATAAAATTAGCAAGCGCCATAGATTGTTAAAATTAACGGTTACGTTATTAAAAGCCGCTAATAAAATAGTTTGTAGGCGCATAAAACACGATATCCTTGTTTTGTTGGTAATAAAGTACATAGTTTGTTGTGTGGATTTTTGTAATTTTCGAAGTACTGGTTTTAGAATATACAATACATACATACATAGTCCCACGCCGGTATCACCGAAGGCATAGGCGAACTAGAGAACTAAAACATTCAGATTTCGCCGAGCTCATTTCCGTCCCAAATATCATAGGAGGTGAGCTTATCGCCATATCGGACGCAAATTCCACATCCTGGGCTGACTGAATAGAAAAACTCAATATCACTTTGCCTGACCCGGGGTTTGCAACCCCATACTTTAGGTCTATAGTACTGCGCACGCAATATAAATTTGCCACCGAGGCAATCTTTAAAATAAATACGTATTAAATTCATCATCCATCAGTACGCGGTTTAAGCAATGTAAAAGACTGGCTGATTGGATGTCACGGATCGTCCCACACCGCCACTTCCGGTGCTGAGAACCTCGCAGCTGTGGGTTCAGCTATGTGGTCCGCCCACTGACACATCCATTTGATGACTACTTAAGTAAACTTAAGAAAACTGTTTATTACACACAATTTAAAATAAATTGCCTGGCTGCCTCGGTGGCGTGGTCGTATTTCGGTACGACTACGGTTCTGAGGTCTCGGGTTCGATCCCCGGGTCGGGCAAAATGATATTGGATTTTTCCATATCAGCCCGGAGTCTGGAATTTGCGCCCAATATGGCGATAAGCTCGCCCCCTATCACATCTGGGACGGAACTAAGCTCGGCGAAATGTGCGTGTTCTAGTTCGCT
The DNA here is from genome assembly GCA_036417725.1 of Clanis bilineata. NCBI lineage: Eukaryota > Metazoa > Arthropoda > Insecta > Lepidoptera > Sphingidae > Clanis > Clanis bilineata. Next base: position 742,273 of record CM071141.1, read on the forward strand.
AGTGCGCCTCTGCCTACCCCTTCGGGGATACAGGCGTGAGCTTATGTTATGTTATGTATGTCAACTGTCAATAGAGTTGAAGCTGATTACATGTATTGAATAAATTACAAGATATTTAGCTATTATTTTAATTATAGTATAGCAGCGATAATTAAATTAACCCATTTAAAGTTAACCACAAATGAAAAACTGCGATGAAGCTAATCTTACTATAGATAAAAAAATCGAGCTCAATTAAATTATCCTGTTGGTTTGCGTGTAGTGTAGGGGTACTAAATACTAATAAATTAAGGAATTTCAGTCATCGTACGGATCTACGCCAAACCGTTCATAGAACAATATCCGTGATGGCCATACACGTTAAAACAAATAAAATAGTGTAAAATATTACTTCACGGAACATTTAATTCAATATACAACATGCATTTATCAAAAATATTATTCAATATTCTACAATGCGTATATTAAGTAATTAATAATGTAGCGATGATACAAAATACACGCGATTATACGAAATAACTGTACAAATTATACTGCACTGTCGCATATTGTAGGGTTGCCAATATCAAACTTTGAAAGTTAGCATTTGAATATATAAATACTAGAAAATTAGGGTTAAAACAGGAATAAAGCTTCTAATAGTCTTACACAACGAAAACAGGATCAAATAAAATCAACGAATAGCAATGTCTTCATCATCATCATCAGCCATAGGACGTCCACTGCTGAACATAGGTCTCCCCCAAAGATTTCCAGATCGACCTGTTGGAAGCGGCCTGCATCCAGCGACTTCCTCCCTGAAGCAATGTCTTATAAGAGTATAATTATAAAATTAAAATACGAATACAGTTGTATGAAACGTAAGTTTGGAGATGTGGTTTTTTTGTGGATTTTACAGGTGCTTTAAGAACCAAACTACCCAAATACCATCGTGGTCACCCCAAAAAGTAGGACGAGTGGGGAAAAATAATTGGCAACCCTAATGTACTAACGACAAAGAACATAGTCTGTTATTAATCGCAAGCATAACGATTACAAATTGTAATTGATTCGGCGTGCACAGTGTACACTGCACGGTGCAACCATCTGTATCATTTCACTTTCGCTAAAAGAATCTACTTTCCGGAATTTTCGATCATTTTTTTTTCATATACGGTACATTTCAAGTCTAGCTAAGCTGACTTTGTCACGAATTCGCGACGTGATTTTTTTCAGTTTTCATTGTCACGCGATTATTTTGAATTATTCAATGAAATAATGTTTCGTTATGTAAATGTTGCGAAGCTTGTTATTAGATTTTAATGAACAAAGTTGGTAGCTTGGGATTTAGGTTGATATAAAATGAAAGGGACTTTATTTTTCAAGTTATTAATTAATAAATATAACCTATTTTCAATTTATGTTTATGCCTTATGGTTTATGGCGCCTATAATTACCGGGTGTGGTCCCTTATTTATAACAATATTTAAGCGCTGCTTAACTTTAAGCATAGGTTGTCCCTTTCATTTTTAAACAATGTGACGCAAGGAAAAAGTGACAGGCTATTCTTAGCCAAAAAAAACTTATAAGTAAGGCCCTTAGTGTATTCACGATTCTTATTCTGGAAATGAAAAAAAGGGATAGATACCTTTTAAATATTTATTTTCAGAACCCTATTGATTGATAATACGTAAGTAAGATAACCGCAACCTATGACGTTATGCAAAACAAAGTTCCATTGATACGGAATTTGGTCCATTACAAAAAAAAAAACATGGGATTACTTCTAATATATGAACATAATTGATAAGGGTTGAATATTTGTTTCAATTTCTCGGAAAACGATAGTGAATATTCTTCTAACTTATGCTGATAACATGAGAAAATATCCAATATCTTCGTGTTCATACATAAAATCATACATTAACTTGTCAATACAGTATACATACTGTACTACATGTATTCTTGTCAATCAGAACCTCAGAACTGCTAATTAAACTATGTTAGGCTTTCAGAAGTGTTCACTATGTAATTGTACGTTTGTTTTAGATTGTCGCAGAATCTGCATTTAATTGGTGTCTAATTTCACAGATGGAATGTCTGCTAGAGATATGGCGAGTCATGTATAATGTATGTGTGTTTATTTTAATATGTACACTAGTAATTTGTTGTATTATACATAATGATTGCTGCAATTATTACATCATTCGTGAAATCCTTGCCAATATTGTTCTATTGAATGGTATTGAACCGGACGAGTCATGCCGCCATGCGCCACTCGTTGGTCGCCAAATGTTCCGATTTAAACGGGTTCTTAAATGCCATCTGACTAATTGTCCGATTGATTCGACCACTTAGCATCACTTTTCTATAAATAGTTGTTAATTAATTTTAATTTATTATTATCTAATTATGTCTTATAGTTGTAACGTATTTTAGTCTATTGGCAACATATATGGACTGTGGACTCAAATAATTGAATTACTTTCATCATCATCATCATCAGCCATAGGACGTCCACTGCTGAACATAGGCCTCCCCCAAAGATTTCCAGATCGACCTGTTGGAAGCGGCCTGCATCCAGCGACTTCCTGCGACCTTTATCAGGTCGTCGGTCCACCTTGTAGGTGGACGTCCTACGCTGCGCTTGCCGGTACGTGGTCTCCACTCGAGAACTTTTCTGCCCCATCGGCTATCAGTTCTACGAGCTATGTGCCCTGCCCACTGCCATTTCAACTTGCTAATCCTCTGGGCTATGTCGGTGACTTTCGTTCTTTTACGGATCTCCTCATTCCTGATTTGATCACGTAGAGAAACACCGAGCATAGCCCTCTCCATAGCTCGCTGAGTGACTGTGAGCTTTCTAATGCGGCCCATAGTTAGAGGCCACGTTTCAGTGCCATAAGTCATCACTGGTAACACACACTGGTCGAAGACTTTTGTCTTCAGGCACTGAGGTATTTTGGACGAGAAGACCTTGCGTAGTTTCCCAAATGCTGCCCAGCCGAGCTGGATTCGACGAATGACCTCTCTCTCAAAGTTGGACCTGCCTAGCTGGACCGCTTGTCCTAAATAGACATATTCGTCTACAACTTCGAATTACTTTATCCCACGATAAATGCAAGTGGAATATTAATATCCTACATATCTGAAAGGACTACTGAAATTACTTATACAAACCTTTGTTTTTTTGATAACCAACACAAAATAAAAAGGACATTTAAATTTCACTTAGAAATCACATATTAATAATTCTGTTTTTTACTTGTTTCATAGGAACATCGTATGTTCCAAAGCTATACTGATTTGATGATTTCCGACCTAGTGTCCGTCATTATCTTAATCAACTTATAATCACAAGTTTAAAAACTTAACGGACCGACTTCAAAACTTATCCGATCGTGACCAAATTTATATGGGACCAACCTTGAAATATTAGACCAACCATTAGAGGTATGGGATCAACCTCGATAGAGCTTACTCTATCGAAACAAAAAGAATTTTGAAAATCGGTCCACATTTGGCGGAGATATCGCGTAACATACCTGAACTTAATTTCTCCTTTTTGTAAGTCTGTCAAAAATACGATATTGCTTCCCTTTTAGAATTTATTAATTGCATTCTCCATTCCATATCCATTATCCAGTTTTCGATTTAAAGTTCGCTCCGGCGAGTAGAGTAACTTCCAATGGTAAGACAAATGATAGTCCGATCGCAAAGTTAACACATCAACTATTGTCTAAACTAGGGTTGCAACTTGCAATTTAGTTGTAGTTTTAAAAACCCGAGTTTTAAAAACTTGGTTAAAGATATTTATTAATATAAAACTTCGATTTAAAAACAATCCAGTTTAGATTATACTACTTTACGAAAATTTTGGGATAGTGAGCAATAATGAGAATTTAAAGAACAATTTTATTTTTATCTAGCTGACCCGCGCAATTTCGTCAGCGTCATATTATATGTGTAAAAAAGGAATAAATGTTATTCGTGTTTGCAACATTTTTCATGAATGCTCTTCTCCTATTAGTCACAGCGTAATGTAATAATAACCCTATAGCATACCTCGATAAAGGAGCTATCCAACACTAAAATAATTTTTAAATTAGAACCATTAGTTCCTGAGATTACAAACAAACAAACTCTTTAGCTTAATAATATTATTAGTATAGATTTATTTCAGTTAGACTAGACGATTTAAAAAGCTCAGGATATCATAAAAATTAAAATATTTCAGAACCCTGAAAAACATGTGGACAAGAATTAGAAAACAAGGCGACTGGCAACCCTAGTCTAAACCAACTAATTATAAAGAGGAAAGGTGTGTTACTCGCAGTTCGAATATATGCTTTATTCGATCATTTATTCATGCGCTACTTTTTAAGTGACAAAAGAGGCTATAAATTCCACCGACCATTTTTTGCACGACTACGAATGAGGTTTCACACGATAGGTACTTCGTGGTATGATTTCGATGTTTTTTTATATCTATTTATTAATGCCTCTTCATATATCAAGAAGTTTAAAATATCTAACGTCGTCGAAGAAACGATAAGACATCCTTCGTGTCCCAAGCGGGTTCAATTCCGGAGACAAATCTTGGTAACAAAGAAATGCGACAAGGATTTGGCTTTAGTTTTTACGACTGGTCGATTGCGTGTCATCAACCACCACGGGAGATTCAGTCAAATCGTGATAGAAAAACACGCTTAGCCCGACCTGGGATTCGAAGCCAGGACACGTAGCTCCACATAATGCATCACAATATCACGATGCTAGATTGTAGGCGTTCGAAAGTAGGTATTTGACGGGAGGCTGTTAATGGTTTATGTGCCATTTCGCTTTTTTGCGGTGTTTATCGAGACATTAGCAGAGCGCCCGTGCGTCATCCATTATTCCCCAGTATCGACTTACACTATAACGATAATAGTGTAATTATCGACACAGTTTTATAGCAGAAGACCGGAATGTATCACCATCATAATCAGCTACAGGACGTCCACTGCTGGACATAGGTCTCCGCCAAAGATTTCCAGATCGATCTGTTGGAAGCGGCCTGCATCCAGCGACTTCCTGCGACTTTTATCAGAAATGTATACCGGAATGTACATATACTTCTATATAAATGCTTATAGACAGCCACTTTACGACAGCCGACAGCCATTTTACGTCGGTTTTCTTTGAGACAGTGGTATAAAACCGGCCGAGCCGGCCCATTCGTGCTGTAGACGTAACCGTACAGCGTGGCCCTACCACTCAAAAAGTTATTGTCTATATATTTATTTTTCACTGATTTAATTGCGCTTTTGATAATTGCGTGAAAAACACCGCTCGTTATTCAGCACATTATTCTAATCACTATTTATAATAAGGGACATTTGTCTCAAATAAAGGAGTCTCGAGTGACTAAGGCCGTAATAGCCGAAAGCCCGATTCTATCAAAAACTGTCTTCAAGAGTACAATTAAGAAGAATAATCGAGCCAATTCATCGCCTTGGGTTCGGTACCAAATGTTCTCATTTTATTTTCATTCTTGGAAACTAAAATGGGATTCACGTGGCTTGTTGCTGCTTGTGGATGGGGTGAGTTGGCAGTTTCGACAAGATAAGACTAAAAGATGATTTTTTTATCCGGGCACGGCAAAGTGACTACACTGCATCTGATGGTAAGCGTAGTGCAGGCCAAAAATACTAGCGACCACTGACAAACACTGTGTTTATCCAGTGGTCGTTAGAATCATGCCGGCCAAAAATGCTTCTTCACACTCCGAATCCGAAGAGGGAAGGAGCAAACCGAGAGGCTTGCCACAAGATAGGCGGATGACCGATGCAGATACAGCGATACCCCCATACCCGTCTCAACCAACCATCAAGTCATGCCGCAAGCCCCTCGTGAGAACCGGAAGTACACTGGCTGATCCTGGAAAGCCAACCACACATGGAGTGTGGGTCACTATGGCAGGTTTTAGCACCATGTGCACGGTGGTCGCCATCCGGTCGAATATCCTACCACCAGCAACAACAACAACGAAAACAATAACGACAGATTTTACAACATACAAAAAAATCAGAGTTTTATTAATTCGTTTTTCTTTCTTGTGGAAATGGACAAATCTTTGCAAGCCATCGTATTGTCAGTAAGGTGTACAGAGCTATTGATTTTCGGGACTCGGGTTTTTCGGGCGTTTTATCTCAGGCATACATAATTAGATACCCAAAACCAAAATTTGAACTATGACCGGCCATGTCATGTATCTAATAAATGAAAAACTCTCGATTAAAGTGGAACAAGTATCGCTCATTACCAAGAGCCTATCAAACCAATATTTTATCATAATGAATGAGGTCATGGTTAAGTCAATAATGATAATGTTACAAGATAATTATTGACGAAAATCTGTTTTTTCTATGTAAATTGGGTTTTTATGTATTCTTAATTACAATTGGCTATAGGTCATTTTAGTTCGTTATATAACGATGATAAAAAGGTTCTGATTTATTTTTATTAACTAAGCACTCAGTAAACGAATGCAATAGAAAAAGTAAAATTGAAAAAAAAAATGTTTGGAGGTCAAACCCATCGTATCTAGAAAAGAAATCTGAATGGATCACACATATCATTAATTGGGCCTTCGGAAATGTGATTGTGTGAAGTTATTCCTCTGAGAAATGTGATTTCTTTAATAAAACAAATGATATCGGGCATTAATAGGCGACTACCTTCACTTGGTATTCCGCAATAATTTAGTACAAATCATATAACTACCGACGGAAATCGGCCAGTGCACTTGTTGAGAAAAATATAAATCTTGGGGCTGTTAAGTTTAATTACATATTTCTTTTTTTTACGATAACCTTGTCCTAGTGATTAATTAGCTCATAATGACGGATGGCAATGTATAGATGTACAGAAAAATTTAATCGAGTTTTTGTTACATCTCTGTGATTAAATGTGTTATAATAATAATAAATTAAAAATGAGATGTGGTACCTTAGTAGAAGTAGGAATTATAATGATTAGCAAGGCGAGCGATACGGAAGGGTGGGCCGTGGCCCCGTGGGCGGTATCCCGCAGTAATGGCGTAATGAGACGTATTCATCAGCCATTGTTGCTATTGCCAATACTGTATTGTAGAGTCATTATTGCTAATTACATTTGTTACATCGTATTTTTATTTTATCAAAGAATCATCTAACTAAAACATAAAAACAGCCTTTATTCACAACGTGCATGTATGAACACAATGACTGCTTCACATTAACTTAATGAAAGTATAGAAATATGAGTCCATGTTTCATTAAATCATCTATTATCTTGCTATGTGCCCTTCCCACTGCCGCTTCAGCTTGCTAATCCTCTGGGCTATATCAGTGACTTTTGTTCTTCTAAGGATCTCGTCATTTCTGATTTGATCGCGTAGGGAATCACCGAGCATAGCCCTCTCCATAGCTCGTTAAGTGACTGAGCTTTCTATTGCGGCCCATAGTCAGAGGCCACGTTTCAGAGCCGTAAATCATCACTGGTAACACACAATGGTCGAAGACTTTTGTCTTAAGACACTGAGTTATTTTGGACGAGAACATCTTGCGTAAATTCCCGAATGCTGCTATATCGGGCACAAATTTCAAACTCTAGGCTGATATTGAAAAATCCAATCACTTTGCCCGACCCGGGGATCGAACCTGAGCCCTCTGGACGATAATTGTACCGCGCACGCCACTATATCATTACGCCACTATAAAAGAATTAAGAACCTCATTTTCGAAAGTCTGTTACAACTAAATTAGATATATATATATATATTGGAAGCTCTAGCTAGAATCTACTGACATACCAACGAGTTAGTAATCAAGGAGAGGCCACACCGTGTGCCAAGCTATAAGAAGCTAACTTCGTGTGACAGCTCAGTTAGTATTGTCGGGTATTCGCGGTGTGCTAGCAGCACGCTGCAGCGGCTAGCTGTGCAGCTACGCTAAGGTCTATTACGTAACAATTTTAAGGCATTACAAAAATACCGACATTAATCTAGTTTTAACCTGTTGGAAGCGGCCTAATATTGATAATAATGCATTTTACATAAGCGGCTCGGCGGCTAGCGACCGAGCCACCTCAATACAAGATTTGTATGTAAAAGGTGTCTAAAAAAAGATTTATAGGTACAGACTAGTACATACCTGAGTGTCGTTCTAAAACATGGGTCTAAAAAAGCTTCGTTTAGCTCAGCTCGCGGTTTACCCTGCGCTTTATTTTGACCTTGCTTGATGGTTCTTATTACAGAGGGTCAGGCTACATCCCACGGGAATGGTTCCATTTCATGGAATAAAAGGAGTTTAGTTTGCTCTTACAGAGTCTGCTGACTGCTACATAACAAAGAATAAAGTCAATGCTACCGTCATTAAATGGGCGTTATGTATGTAATTTTGGACATAAAGATAAACAATGCAAGGGGCACAGCGGAGCCGGAATCTAACAAGTGACGGCATTGGGGGTTTAGAAGAGGAAGGGATTTTTTAGGATTCTCCCTCCTCTCTCCTATCCCACTCACCGCACCGATATAATGATAACTGAGACTGATCGAACCTGCAGGCAAAATTGTTTGCAAACGTTTACTCGTGTTAAAAAGGGTAACAATTTCATCCATCTGCAATGTAAATTATGCTCGCCTTGTAGAGGTATTTTAATGAGATTTCTAATTAATTTTAGTCAGCTGTTTCGGCGCCGGTAGACGGTTTAATATTCTCCGTAATTTTACATAGTTGCAAATCGTTTCTCGATAATAGTCGATAATATTAGGAATATTCTATACTTTATAGAATTTCAGCAGCAGTGATAGCTCAATTGGGAAAAGTACGAACTGCCGAGACGAGTGTCGGCGGTTCGAGACCAACTCCAAAAAAAGAGCATACACCTCTGCCTTTCTCTGTTAAGTGTCTTTTCATTGTGTGTTATCGTTTGCTATAACGGTGAAGGAAAACATCGTGAGGAAACCTGCATACCCGAGAATTTCTTCATAAGAATTTCAAAGGCATCAAACCAGTGTGGCACTAAGGCCTAACCCCTCTCACTAGTAGAGGAGGCCCGTGCCCAGCAGTGGGACAGTAATATTACACGGCTAATATTATTATTATTATAGAATTTTTGTTCGATATGGTGATTTTCATCTTTGGCTACCCCTTTGTGGCTCCAGGCGTAAACCTATGTAAACTTCGGTGCAGGGATCGAAGTTGCGGCTTCTCGTTTCACAGCCGGTCCCTTTTTTATAGCAGGGTCTGGCAATCGAGCAGATGGGTCACCTGATGGTAAGTGATCTCCACCGCCCATAGACACCCAAGGCCCAAAAATAATCATGGGTGCACTGCCAACCTAAAAGGATTTTAATGGGCCACCCATGTGGCCTATGTAGCCTATGTGGCGCACCCTCACCGGCTGCGCCACATAGGCTATCGAAATTATAGGTTTTGGCGATTGATGTATGGGAAGTAACTTGTCGATATTGTTCAATTCAACAACAACATTATAAATGCAACGCACGCGCATCCTGCGTCCAATACTGATTGCATCCCAAAGGATGCTATTATGGGGGCGTGATGGGAATTATATTACGAATCATTTAGTCAATATTGCATAACGTTAGTTTAGTTTTAATCTATTTCCTTGTGAATTTATAAAGTTTCATATGTGTGAACAAGACTATAATTAAAAGTGATAGAGCCACGCTGTAGACAGTAACGTCTATAGCACAAATAGGCCGGCTCGACCGGTTTGATACCACTGTCTCACAGAAAACCGACGTAAAGTGACAGCTTGCTATCGCGTTTGGTTTGGTGAGTGAAATTTCCGGTGGCCCATTTGCCTCCCTCCCTTTCCCAATCTCGTTTCCCTCCCCGTCCATTCTCTCCTTTTAGGTTGGCAACGCACTCATGATTCTTTTTGTGTCTTGGGTGTCTGGGCGGTGGAGATCACTTACCACCAGGTGACCCATCTGCTCATTTGCCAGTCTCTGCTATATATAAAAAAAATTATATATATTAGTATTTGGTACATCTTTTAGTCTGGTGTTTTCACACTGGTGAAGTCCTGATTTCGACCCCAGGCTGTGCACTTATTTGTATATGCTCATTTCATTTGAAAACATCTAACAAGCCTAATCTTTCACTTTCCTTTTCTTTCCATCAGTTCTAATCTCACTTTAAAGTAGTATCGCCGCTTCTCTTATTTTTAAGTTTGTTGTAGAAACGATTGTGCTTGCCTATTACATCATAGAACGGAATCAGACTCCGTGAATCGTAGCTATGTACCTACTTTGATAATAAATAAATTGATTGTATGAAGTTAATGCACGAAGCAATTTCAACAATTTAGAAATATTAAGCTCATTTAAAATGAAATGCTTTTTTATTAGAATTTTGCACCCTTTTGAAATGAAACCCAGGACATGAACTTATGAAGGGAAATAGTAACATATTACTTAATATAGTATTTCAAAGATGGTAAATCCTCGGCCTTTATACAGAAACCATAAACTTTCTTAAGAGCGGGATATGCAAATATAACGCTCTGTGTGAAGGAAGCATGCATTTTATTACCACATTACTTCTAATAAGAGTTGTTAGCCTTAGTTTACAGCTAAAGTGTGGGGATGGCCAACGCTATGGTTTTTAACTATCCGTGGTTATATAATGTACCCTATGTGCTATTCTAGAATAATACATCTTTGTTCCAAATTTCATCCAGATCCGTTAGGCGGTCTGGCGTGATTGAGTAACAAAAATCCATCCAACGAAACTTCCGCATTTCATATTAGTATAGAATATGTATGTCTACTAAAGAATTATAATAATTATGTTCACTAAAAAGTTAAACACCTCATGTAATTGTTTTGTACTATTCCTAATATTTTATAAGAATTTTAAGTAAAAGGAAAGGGACCAATTATCCTGCTAAAAATCTTGACTATCTTAGGGACAACAGCTAAGCTGCCAATTTACATCAGTTCAAGTAATACTAGTACTACCTACCCTAACTGTACTTAAAAAACAATTTTTTAAGTAGGTTTTCTCCCGAATATTACATAATTAGTAATAGCTTTTAGCTTAGCTTTACCTATGTAGATGTTACCCACAGCCGGTTAGTCATGCCTCAGTGATGCAATCTGGAACGTTGGGTTATAGGCTTTGACGACCTACGCCATGAAACATGCAATATTTGCTTACAATGGATTGGCCAATGTTTATTACTTCACTACTTGTCTATGTGGATTTAACAACATGAACTGACCAAAGAAATGGCCACCGTAGTCTAAATTAAAATTAAATAGAATGAATAATTGACATTTTGAGTGCTCATAAAATTTTATTTATCCTGTAGTTCTACATAAAGATGTTAGGGGATTAGCAAATGAAAGACCATTTGTGATGGAAATTTACTCGAAAGAAATTACTCAGCCTAGCTGATTTCCTGATAGAGCCCCTAACCTGAATAATTTTTGATTAGGTACGTAATTCAAATCCATATCGGTGTCCGCTTATTACATTTTTACTAAACAGGAGTGTGGTGCGAGCTCGAATCTAATACGTAGTCGATTTGTGTTAGGTCACAGGTCACAGCACACTTAATAGTACTACTAGGACGAAACTAGTATGTCGAAACTGCAACTGCTATTTACATTAACGAGCTATTGCCATTTTAGAGACATAATCCAACGCCTTGTTTTCCACTTCAATTCTTATCATAAAAACAAGCTATCTTCCTACTAGAATCCACAGCCTAGTGCGTTTTCGGAGGTCATTTTTCCCACACACTTAGAAACTTTGGAACGAACTCCCCTCGGTGTTCCATCAGCGCTATACGTCCTTTCCAAACGAGGTATCACTCCAAAAGTATAAAACTAAGTCGCTTCCCGCTGTCTGTTTGTATGTCCCTATGTATGGTTAGATCTTTAAAATTACGCAACGGATTTTGATGCGTTTTTTTAATAGATAGAATTATTCTAGATAAAGGTTTATATGTATAATACATACATATTTCGAGAGCTTGCGTGCGCTGTTATGCATATGTGACGGAGACAAAGATGCGCGGGTCAGCTGGTTTTATATTAAAGTACTTTTATGTTAGGCAGCGATTTGGCTGTGCTCCCGACACGTTGCTAAAGTCAATCGGCGACGGTAACCACTTACCATCAGGTGGGCTCTACTCGTATGCCCAATATAAGCGAAGTTTACTACCTGACTACGAAGTATGATACATATTTCATAAATTAATTTCGCCGGAGCTCATCCAATTTGAATTCTTTCGATACTCTCATTCATAGACGAGGCTGCAAGTAATTTAATTAAGAAGTTTCGTGTTTTTTGCTAGCTGAAGTTACCTGTGAAGAATTTTTCATACGCTTAGCTTTCATATTTTAACTTTTAGTATAGAGGTATATACTATTTCGAAGCTATGTGATGTGGTAATATTTTTACTCGTAAGACATGTTTGGTGAATGAAAGGCATTTAATAATAATTAGATGAGTCTCGTGTCCAGCAATTGGATAATAATGCTGAACTGTATAGTTTGACTCCTCCCTTTTGCCTCCGTGGTATGATGAGCTAATAGCCAGTTGAATAACGTGAGGACGGAATTCGATTCCTGTACGGAATCATCCTTCTACTACATTTATGTTGTTTGAGAACTAGGAATCATTGGACTACAAGTAGTTCCTGATACTACAGGTCAAAGCTAGTCTGGAATTAGAGGTATATTGTTTGTCTTTACGTTAAAAACCATAACATATAAATATTAATAAAAATGATTTCCACAATTACCAATTAAAATAATAAAAGCTAACCTTTGCACAAATAATATTGTTTATGTTGAACAAGATAATAATTTTCAAGACTATTAGCCTTTATGGAGCGGAATATTAATCAACACTCATTCAAAAAGTTTTATACGAAAATTAGAAAGCAAACTTAGGGAAAGTAAATTATTGTCAAATTACAATGAGCAGAATGAGTCCAACTTTTTTCATTTAGCGAGGCGGGATACCGAAAATGTCTGTTCAACGCGTCTTCGTCAGCAATTTTCGTTTTGTTCGTTTAATTAGAAATTCCCAGGTACGTAGGGGATTTCTCGTATTTTCGCCCATTTAAATATTCATTCCTAAATTTGACACTCATCTGTTTTGATGAATGCCTGATCTTACTTCTGTTTTCACGAGATTTGAATTATGTCCAAAATCTTATGATTTGCAAAGTTCGGAAGAATAAATGATTTTTTCAGTTAAATCTAAATGGTCTAAGTCTAAATGGTTTCTGGTGAGTAATTTTGTTATATTTTGTGTACATCTCACGACAGTCTATCATATGACTCCGAACCATTGAGTCTAGTCACATAAAGATGTAAAGTTGCTAACGTTCTCAGACAGCCCGACAAAGTGATATTGCCGAATACTTAAATCTCTCTTATTGTTTCCTTAAAAGTCATGATTCTGATATTGTATGTGCTCGTGTAAGCAATCACCATCCCAGAAACCTACTTGCTGACAGGCTAATATTCAAAACATAATCATATATGTAGTTTAATAACCTACTTCAAAACCTCAGTTGCAAAGTTCATGCTGTTGTTTGTTAAAGAGTTTTCTTCGTACGTTTTCATCAAATCTTGGTTGACCATTCTTGGATTAAGCTCTATCGAACACAAAAATAACCCTGAAAATTGGTCTGCATTTTCCGGAGATATTGCGCAACATACATAAAATTTCCAAGTACCAAAAAGTTCTTCAGTACCTACTTTTGCCGTACCATTAAGCTGGAATAGTTTACCGGCTCACGTGTTTACTCCCTGCTATGACATAGGGTCCTTTAAGCGAAGCGTGAAGAAGCATTTATGCAGGCCGGCATAACTCTGGCGACCATTTATAAACTATGTTTATCAATGGTCGCTAGTTTTTTTGGACTGCACTATGCTTACCATCAGGTGTAGTGTAGTCACTTTGCCGTGCTCGGAAAAAAAAACATATATACAGACCTCCATCTTTAATTTCGTTAAAAATATTATATCACATCAACTAATTTTCTAGGGAAAATTTAGCACATTACCCCATATAGGCCTTGTCTTCAGAGAACAAAGAAGTTATTGACTTAGCTGTTAACAAAGCCATTAGGCTAATGGCGAGGTTCATGTTACCTCACTTATGGAGCACACTGTAATTGTTTATATGATCATAATGGAAGCCAATTATTTTAGCGAATAGAAAAAAAACAGCGTCATCGAAAGCGAAAAAAAACCAGCAGTAATTGATATTTTTTGCAAATATTTCAGTATGCTACTAATTTTAAATTGTTTAAATTGTGACATGAGAGCATATGGTCTCAACACGGAAGTATGTAGGTTTATATGTATATAGGTTTTGGTTCTTAACTGGACGGACGCCACGAAAAAATATTTTTTTATACTTAACGGTAGGAAAAGTTGCATCATCCTTCTGGGGGCTTGGCGCCCATCCGCTCGGTCGTAAAAACTGCATCCAAATTTCTACAACCTGCTATAAAAATGTGTCTTGCGCCGACGCCAAATTGAAATGGGTTTAAGGTGGAAGAAGAAGGTAGAGTTTATGATTAAATAGAAGATACAAAAATTGCTCATATTTTTAGAACAACCAATTAACATACTAAGATAAAAATCGATATTAAATGTATACAAAAAAATGAAATCAAGATAAGCACCAATAAAAATGAACCAAACACCAATAAAATCAATATCTTAATTGATTTTAATCGTCATAATATCGGAGAGTAGCCGATGATTCGATTATCGATTCATTCTTCGTTTAATTGCGTTTGTCGATTGAAGAGTGTTCGGATTAGTGAGGTGTTCGGAAGCACTCGACGCTTTTATGGCCTGTTTTATTAATCAACGAGTGCCGATTGCTATTTCGGAAGATAATGGGATATCCGTTTTAAGGTTGAGTGAAAACGGGTCTAACGCTTTTATTTATGACAGCCTCCGTGGCGGAGCGGGAAAGTAGCTGGCTGTAAAGCGAGAGGCCGCGGGTTCGTTCCCCGCACCGAGACAAATGTTTGTATGGCCTACAGATATTTGTTTCGGGTCTGGGTGTTGTGAGACCGTGCGTCCCTCGTAGTTCCTGATACCCACGACACAAGACTCGATCTTCGTGGGGGTCAGGACTACGTATGTGACTGTTGGGTGTTATTTATTTATTTCTAGTTTATAATAGAAAATTCTAATAATGGGTATTTCACAACTAGTCGTGTAACTTTGTATACGATCAGCTCTGGATTGTGTATGTGACTAGAAATTTTTATTGGGTTTGTCTTCTATGGATTTGGGTCCATCCGTAAAATCACTCAGAGCAAAGGCAACGTAAGCTGTCCTGCGGCACCATGTGTCGAGGTTCTGATCTAGACTGCAGCCTGAACTTGATGGACTAGATCAGGATCGTGACAAGTATTATGGGAGAGACCTATTACTACCAGTCAGACCCTACAGTCTGTTGATGAATTCTGGCCTTTTATCTGCGGCTATGTTCAGTGGTCTTGAGTCAAGGTTTTGGGCCATTTCGTGACTAAAACCAATAATATATTTTTAATAAAAGACGAAATGTAAATACCCCATAATATGTTTTAAATTACTTCATAACATAACATAACATAAGCTCACGCCTGTATCCCCGAAGGGGTAGGCAGAGGCGCACTAGCGAACTAGAACACCCACATTTCGCCGAGCTTAGTTCAATTCCAGATGTGATAGGGGGCGAGCCTATCGCCATATCGGGCACAAATTCCAGACTCCGGGCTGATATGGAAAAATCCAATATCACTTTGCCCGACCCGGGGATCGAACCCGAGACCTCAGAACCGTAGTCGTACCGAAATACCACCACGCCACCGAGGCAGTCATTTAGTCAATAGTCAATTACTTCATGTTTTCCTACATTAACTGAATTCCAAATGTTCATTCGGAATAAGGCATTACTAAAATTAATTTACTTTGAATAAAGTTCCGCACAAAAGTACGAAAAAGAAAGTGTCAAGGGAATTTCTTTATGAAAATTACAAAACAAAGTGAAAAAATAAACAGAATGCCTTCCAGAAATGTACCGGGCTTGACAAGGACTGTGGAAAACGAAAAAAAATATGGATCGGTCTGCCTGGAGTAGCGGGTAAAGAAAATTGTACTTTATTTCTGAGTCGTAAGGTATTTGTTTCTTACCTTCTGAAGCAAGGTGCATTTGCATGTGTTTTTCATTGGAAGCATGTCCGAATAGAGTTTTTTATCCCTTTTGTTTTGCAAATGGTCGCCAGGTTTTATTATTCGCTGGTGATTTGACGGTGATTACAGTGTTTCCTTGTAAAAATACTTGAAAGAAGATTTTCAATTATTTTGTATTAATCAGATAATTTCGCATATGGTACAATGTCTAGAAATTAAAGGGTTAGTTCGCAAGAAATTATTTAAATAAAGGTCAAAAAGTGTCCATTTTTTATTGCATTATGAAGGTAGACGAGCAGACACCTGTAGCCCGAGCACGAAAAACTAATGTAAATGTATTCGAGTTCGCTGCGCACTGATGACGTTTGGTTAATATTTCATACAAAGTTCATAGACGCGCATCGAGTTCGAATACATTTACGGTTGTCAGAAATTTTCCTGCTCAGGCCGCTGAAGGTAAATGGTTATCGTCGTCACATCAAGGACATCAAGAATGTCATCTGTACAGCCTAGCTGCCATCTACTGGGAAAAGAAGAGGAATGGAGATTGAAAAGAAGAGGGATATTAAAGCGTTCGTAAACATAATACTGCCGATTTATGTGAGATGATATCTATCCGGTCGAGCCGGCCCATTCGTTGAGATACGGTTTAGATCCACCACTGAAATCTCCCACCATCACAAATTACCTTCTAATACGTATCCCAGTGTAGAAGTGTATTATTTATAGAAACGTTGCTCCCACACAAAGTTCTCACGGTGCAATCGGACGCGCTCAGTAACTGGTTGCAAAGGATGCGCGTCGGCATGTTATAATTATTACCGCTGTTTTTATGTCAACCATTGTTAGATGCCATCATTTTTCTGTGCCTTCGATTGTGAAATTCACTTATTATATAAAATCAACTTTAATTGATCTTTGTTTTTACCTGCCCTTGCTTATCTGCCCATAAAAAACCCAGATACGGAACAAATAGATTTTTGCTATTAGACTAATTTAAGGATTTCCTTCCTGCAACCTTTATCAGGTCCTCGGTCCCCCTTGTAGGTGGATGTCCTACGCTGCGCTTGCCGGTACGTGGTCTCCACTCGAGAACTTTTCTGCCCCATCGGCAATCACTGGATGCAGGCCGCTTTCAACAGGTCGATCTGGATATCTTTGGGGGAGGCCTATGTTCAGCAATGGACTTCCTATGGCTGATGAGGATGAGGATGAAGGATTTCCTTACGATGTTTTGACACCACTAGAAAGTATGATGCGTGTGATTGAAGTTGTTGCCTCTCGCTTTATAGTCGGCTGCTTCATTACTCCTCTTATGTAACTTATTATGACAGCCTCCGTGGCGCAGCGGTTGAGTAGCCGGCTGTGAAGCGTGAGGCCACGGGTTCGATTCCCGCATTGAGACAAATGTTTGCGTGGCCCACAGATATTTGTTTCAAGTCTGGGTGTTGTGAGACCGAAAGTGTCATAGTCTGACACCCACAATACAGGTTATATCTAGTGTGGGGTCAGGACTAGGTGGGTGACTGTTGGGTGTATTTATTTTATTCTATTTATTTATTACTATATATACAGAACCTATTATATACTCGTAGCAAGAAAGAAGCAAAAGTTTCCTTCTGGCAATACGAACTAAATAAATACTTGTGCCATCCGTAGTTACGTGACTAGAATTGCAACAGAATCGATATCCGAATCGTCATTGGTCAGCCGGTAATACAATCGATTTCTCACTACCGAAAGCACCGAATATTATGTTGGCAGAGCTTTAGGCGCTCGGCCAACATTACGGTAAGCGTTCTCTTGCGGTTGGCAAGCGACGTCACCTATTGAGTGGCTTTCAACTGAGTGTATGCGAACTTATCGATTGAGATAGTACTTGTTGAATAATGTATTGCCTTTACAATTTCAAGGTGTTTCAGTGGTGACCGCCTCTTTGTCTAGTACATAGTAGCGTATTTAGGTTGTATTATGTGATTTTATGTTCAAATCTCAGACCGGGTTAATCCAATTCGTGGTTGAGTTTTTTGACAAATTACGCTGGTCGTCGTCTTTTTCGTCAAGCGGCAGTATATATGGGCTATGGACGGTGTGTTCTGGGTTCGAATCCCAGTACGTTCAAAATTTTTTTTTTCCTATTTGTCCGGACCACAGATGCCTTGTCGTCAGACAGACAATCGGTCGTCAAAACCAAGTTGAATCATTTGTGCAACATCATTGTAAAAGTGTGTTGCGCCTTCCTGTCCCTTTAGAGTGGGATAAGGGCCAGTAGAAAGAAAGCACTATTAGAGCACTTTTACTTTCTTGCAAGTCTAACGCCCGAATGGTCAAACTCTACTGAACTTTAACGGATTTTTACATTGTTTTACGCCATGCAATTTTGAAAGATATGGCGGCAGCCTTAAGCGACATAAGGTGTATTGACATTCGGGGATAAGGCTATGTCATTTTTACCATTAGTAAATTGACAAAGTGACATCGAGCCATGTCCGAGGCGTGGTCTTTACAGTCAGCCATTACCATTCAAGGTCATGGTTCTTTAATTAATCAGGTTTGTTTTACAACGTGATGATACCCATTGCCGTATATTTTGCTTGGTTTTATGACCCTAATTACCTCACGCCCATCCCTTAGAGACATGTGGTGTGTAAACTTAAGTGTTGAGTGCAAATTGGTATATATATATTAATGAATGAAATAGTTATATAAATAGTTAAATACATACACAAATAGACATATCATGGGACCTTTAACACCCGAATGGTCGAAGGCTATGACTAGCGTTTAACGTTTAACTTTAACGGCTTTTAACTTTGATTTTCGCCATACAATTTTGACAGATAAGGCGGCCTTAAACGATATAAGGCGACCTTGAATGTATGAGCATTCGGCGGTAAAAATCTTATTTAGAGACTCGCTGCAACTGTTGTAGCATGAATGGGCCAATTTGATCCAGTTGTACAAGATACATTATCCGGTACTATACTATTATATTATGAATCAGGGATATTTCATCATCATCATCATTATTATCATCAGCCATAGGACGTCCACTGCTGAACATAGGCCTCCCCCAAAGATTTCCAGATCGACCTGTTGGAAGCGGCCTGCATCGATATTTACTTTATTAAAAAAAACAGGATTTACTGGTTGTTAAATCCCGGAACAAGACATTCATAACCTCCCGGGAAAGGGAACCCGGAACAAAAACCTAATGCGGACATTCAGTGAGATTGCCACATTCATTAATTCCCTAAATATCAGGTTCCTCATTATGGGTATAGATACATTGGCAATCACTTACCATTAGGTGACTCGCTTGCTCGTTAGCCTAAAATGGCCGATAAAAATAATAGTCCTGTTATAGTATATTATTATAGTAATTATCAGTTGTCGTTTGTGCATTTCCTTTGTGGGAATCGGCGAGAGGGAAGGTTCCCGGATAATGCTTTGACCTATTTTTAAACTGGGAGGATTATGTAATGCTGTGTGTAAATTGAGAGCTGTGGGAAAGATATCGTACAAATCTTTTTAAAAGATCGTATGCGGTTAAGCGTCGAACTCGACTAAATTCAAACGACATTTGGAATATAGAATATTTTAGTGGTAGTTCAATATTTTCACCAGTAAAGGCAGAGTCAGATGGGTCACTTGATGGTAAGTGATGTCGACTGTCCGTTAACACTTGCTATATCAAAAGAAACGTGTTTACTTTGTTTTGAAGATAGATACTAGGGATTCGAAATGGGAGGAATAACTTTACCCTAATCTAACGAAACGGAACCCAACACCCAAAAAACAAAACCCAAAGTGGATATCACTTTACACAATTTTGGTGGAGATTAACAATCATTGAACCTATAAACTCATAACGCAGTCAACTAGACTACTTCGCCAGAGGGGTTATGTATCTTATATTTGAGACAAAAATTAATAACACATAACAATCACACATAATCCTGCAGGTCGATTCTCTAAGAAACGCCACAGCGTTGCGATCGACGCCTCGCTCCCGCAGCGCACATCGTTGAGATCGACGGAGTGTTCAACGTTGTTGGCTCTTAGATAATAGCATTTTCCATACATTTATGTCAAACGCCTCGCTCCAGAGAGCTGGTTCGCACAAGCGCCGTTATCACCCATAGCGCTAGTGCGTGCGCTTTGTACCTTGCTGAATACAAACATGAAAACGCCGCAGCGATGCCGCAACGTTGTTTTCACAAATGAAACCTTAGAGAATTGACCTGCTGACCAGTTTCGGTCTAACACTGTGATACAAATATTTGCGGGTCATACAAAAAACGATAGATAAATAGCAACAATACTTACCGAGTTCATATAAAATAAGTAGAACAACCAGGTCAATGTATTCCAGGTCATAGTGCCATGGAAGCTAATATAGCATTCAGTAGAGCACTTGCGGTCGGAAGTGGAATTAATTCACCTTGCTTCTCCCAAGTTTGGAGTCATCGCTTATTCAGATTATTCCGAATGCACGATGAGGTGCGGTGGCGCGGCGCTGGCTCGCGGCTCGAGGCTCGCGGCTGTGCTATGTGGATCCATTTTAACGCTGTCATCAACCATTTTGACGTTTGGAATTAAGTTCGACTTAGTCCGAGTAATTTCTAACTAGAAAAACAGACTGATAGACCCAGTAAACAAAGATTTTCGTGTTAAAAATGAGTTCGATTAAGTCGAATTTCGATTTAATAAATTCCAAATCCTCACTGAGTTTGTTTTTTTGACTCAGACTTAGTCAAGTTCGCCCTATAGATCTCAGCCTTATGATATTTGTGTCGTCTTAATAGGCTTTTCCAGTTCCTCAAAGTAGGAGAGCAAAGCAAAAAATTTTTGCCTACAGAACGAATGGGCCGGCTCGACCGGATTGTTACCACTATATTACAAAAACTGCCTCGGCGGCGTGGTTGTATTTCGGTACGACTACCGTCTTGAGGTCGTTCGATCCCCGGGTCGAGCAAAGTGATATTGAATAATTTCATATCAGCCCAGAGTCTGGAATTTGTGCCCGATATGGCGATAAGCTCGCCCCCTATCACATCTGGGATGGAACTAAGCTCGGCGAAATGTGGGTGTACTAGTTGGCTAGTGCGCATCTGCCTACTCCTTCGGGGATACAGGCGTGAGCTTATGTGTATGTATGTGATATTGCAAAAAAATGACATGAAGTGACATTTGCGCACCCTCAAATACCCTCTGCCCTTCCAAGTCCATACACCTTTTCACGGTGGGTAGCGGCTTGGCTGTGTCTATGGCATTGCCGATGTCTATTGGCGACCGAAACTACTTACCATTAGCTGTGATTCCTGGTATATGTACTATAGAAGAACTGATTCACAGAAAGTCGGTTACAAGACAATATGCTAAAAGTAAACTGAAGTACGCACTCGTAACGTTAACCCACGGACGTAAAAAAAAGATGGACGGAGCGCTAGTAACATTGAAAGTGAAGCAGGGTTTTTGGCTCATTCGATCAGTCGCCGCCATTACGTGTCGATGGATCGAGAGGGCCGAAAACCCTGCTTCACTTTCAATGTTCCTCGAGCTCCGTCCATCTTTTTTTACGTTTGTTCGTTAACCCAATTGAATGTGTATCGATGCGGTAGGTTACAAGGGTATTGATCGAGGTGTCAAGGCGGACGGAGACTCTGTAAACCTGATGTGTTTAACTCACAATGTTTGGTAAATGTTCTGTCTTTACCGCATTGTTGTGAGAAATACGTGAACTCGAGTGATCGAAGTTACATTCATGTTGTGAGACCGAAAGTCTCTCGTAGTTCTTGATACCCACGTTAAAAGACTCGTATCTTAGTGTGGGCGGGGTCATGACTGTGTATATCTGTTGGTTCTTATTTCTTTATGATTTGATCGGCATTGGTCGAGTAGCAACGTATATAGACACTGCATGCCGAAAAATCATAAATGATGATCCTCCGAGAGCCTGCGATGAATCGGGAGGCCGGGGGTTCGATTGACGCACCAACACAGATATTTGTGCGACCCATAATATGTGGGTGTTGTCAAAATGTGATTTTTTCTGTGGTATTAGGAATCAGAATTTAAGTGGCTTTGGATTTTATAAAAAAATTAATAGTTTTATATACATAAGCTCCTGCCTGTATCCCCGAAGGAGTAGGCAGAGGCGCACTAGCGAACAATAAAACCCACATTTCGCCGAGCTTAGTTCCGTTCCAGATGTGAAAGGGGACGACGCTATCGCCATATCGGGTACAAATTCCAGATTTCGGGCTGATACTGAAAAATCCAATATTACTTTGGCCGACCCGGGGATCAAACCAGAAACCTCAGGACGATAGTCGTACCGCCGTCGTACCGTGGTATTGCCACCACGCCCCAGATGCAGTTTAGTCAGTTAGTAGTTTTATGTGTGAACAAATATATTAAGTGAGGAGTACCCTCAACCGGCAGAAATGTATGAAAAGATGCATGAGTGTGGAAGAGGCAAAAGAGGTATGTCAGGATCGTAGCTTGTAGCGCTCCATAGTCTCTGCCTACCCCCATGGGATACAAGCGTGAGTGTGTATGTATGTATGTATGTAAATATAGTAATATTAATTTTGTTGAGTATTTACCTAAAACGCGAATACATTGTGTAATATTTTAAGAAGCCAATAGGAATACATTCCCTTTGAAGTTAGCACGTGAGCTAATCGTGTGAACTGAAGTAACAGAGACATTGTATTGGATACCCAGTCCATCGATCAAGGAGTTGTTTTTAATTATCCTCACTGGGCCCTCTGTCAGCCCTCTGTAACCCTCAGTGAGTAATGTACTGTTGAATTCTTTCAGACGCTATCTGATGTGTCCGTTTCTAGTAAATGTGTTTTTTTGGTTCGACAAATTACTGTCTTAACGTAGGTCAACGTAGCTAGAAAGGAGACTCAGCGGTCATCAATATATCAATGTGAAGAATTGAAGATAATTAAGAGTAAAGCGAAGTCGTGATACAAAGTAAGAAAAATGCGACATGATTCAAGCAATACTTACAAAGCAATAATTATAAAATTTAAAAATGTTAAAACCGACTTAAAGACCCCCATCACATCCTTACCAAATTTAACTAGAACACTTGGAGTAAGATTTAGCGTCAAAAAAAAAAAGGTTTTTTTTTTAAGGTTTAAAGATATTTATTCTCAATAAGACAAACACAGTCACTTACTTGAGAACAATATTAGACTTAATTATAATAATAGTATAAGTTGTCAGCCACAATAGTTGATATATTATTTTTACCCATCTAATGCATTTATGTTTTATGAGAAGATTTATTGGTGAGAACATACTTAGATAACTCAGTCTTAAATGTATGAAATGGGTGTACATTTTTTATTGATGGTGGTATTTTATTATACAGCTGTGCTCCTTCAAATGTAAGCATCTTTTTGCCATAATTGGTTCTTGTTTTTGGTAGGACTAAGAAGCTGGCTCGTCGAAAACTGCGTTGATTAATTTGTTTTAGTTTTGTGAAAATTAAATTAGTGTATATGTTTTTGTTCAAAACTTTGTGGATAAAAAGACACGTGTTGTATGTATACAACTGATTTATATTCATTAGCTTAGTATCATCGAAAATTTTATTGGTTGAGGTTAAGTATGGGTAATTGAAAAGTTGTTTGATAATCTTATTTTGGGCAATTTGAATATCTCTTAATTTAGTTTTGGAAGCGCTACCCCAGATTTCAATAAGGTATAATATGTGTGGTTTGACTAATGCATTGTAGATGGTGTAGCGCAGACATTTTGGGATGCATGGGGCTATGTTACGAAGTGAACCGAGTAATGATGACAATCTATTCTTTATGTGTTCAACGTGTTTGTTCCATGTTAAAGCACTGTCCATTCTCAAACCGAGATATTTTTCAAATTGTTTTTCTTGTATTGTGATATTATTAATTGTTAGTGGTGTGTGATATGGTATTTTTTTGTTTTTAGCCTTAAAGAATATATATGACGTTTTAGAGATATTTATTGTTAATAGGTTGTACTGGAACCAGGTAAACAGTGTATTTAGGTCGTTTTGAGCTTGTAAAATTATTTCATTTATAGAAGATCCAAAATAGAATAAGCAGGTGTCGTCCGCGTAGAGGGTTAGATGTCCATGTAGTCCAATTTCTTGCATATTATTGATATAAACCAGAAACAACAGAGGGCCAAGAATAGATCCTTGTGGAACTCCACATGTTATTGGTAATTCACTACTTTGATATTTGTCTATTTTCACTACTTGTGCTCTATTGGTTAAGTAGGATTTGAACATTTTAAGAGCACCTCCAGTAACATTTAGGGTTTCTAGTTTTTTTATAAGTACTTTGTGACATACAGTATCGAAAGCTTTTTTTAAATCTATGAATATACCGAGTACTATATTTTTTCTGTCTATGTTATGTCTGATTTTAGTGACAAGATCAATTGAAGCTGTAAGTGTGTTACGTTTAGATCTAAACCCATACTGACGATCTGATATAATTTTCATTGAGTTTAAATACGTGTCTAGACGGTTATGCAGAATTTTTTCCAGTATTTTCGATAGTACCGGTAGGACAGATATAGGTCGGTAATTTCCGGGATCTGTTGTCAGACCAGATTTATAAATCGGAGTCACCTTCGCTAACTTTAAAGTATCAGGAAAATTTCCATCCATTAATAGTTTATTAAAGCATCTACTCAACGTGTTGGCTACTAAATATTGTATACATTTTATTGCTTTTGTATTTATCCCATCTATCCCGGTACTACAATTTGGATCAAGAGTTGTGATTATTTTCATTATTTCCTCCGAGGAGCATGGATTGAGAGTGGAAAGTTCCGAACAGTTTTGAAAGATAGATTTTGGTAATGCGCAAGTGTAGTCATCATGAAATTTTTTAGGTATTTCTGTTGCTAAGTGTGATCCTACGGTTGAAAAGTAGTTATTAAATGTTTCACAAACTTGTATTGGATCAGTGATATGTTGAGAGTCAATAATTAGCTTCGGAGGAGCACACCTTTGTTTACATTTGTTGTTAGCTAACGAGTTTATTAGATTCCACATTTTTTTCGGTTTGTTAATACAGTTTGTGAATGTTTTGTAGTAGTAAGATTTTTTTGCATCTTGAATCAATTTAGTTACATCTTCTTTTTTGGTTGTGTATTCTTCTTCCAGGATTTTGTTATTTTTATTCTTCTTAAGTTCTGTCCATAACATATTTCTTACATTTATTTCGGTAATTATCTTTTTATTTATCCAATCTTTTTGTGGCGGGTTGAGGATCTTTGTTTTGTTGTTTTGCTTTTATCAAGAAATAATTTGATTTTGTTCTCGAGTAATGAATAATCGTCCTGTGTGATTTCCGTAATATTTGTTGTATTAAAAAAGTTGTATAACATTGTGTAATTTATTGCTTCATACTGAGTCCTGATCTTTGGTGGCGGTTTTGTTTTCTTAAGTTCGATGTATATTTGTTTGTGATCTGACATTGGTGATTCTATAATTGCCATGTGGAAATAATCATTTTTCAAATTTGTACTTACATGATCCAAGATAGACAGCCTTGTGGTGGATTCCCTTGTGCAGTGTTTTTTATTTATTTTATTTATTATCACATGTCCAGCTTCCTTAATAAGATTTCTGTACTCCTTTGTTCTTTTGTCCTTAGTTAAAAGGTCGATGTTGAAATCCCCAAACACTATTGCCCTTTTTCTTTGTTGCAGTTGAGAATCATATTCTTCGTAGAAAGCCTTAAAATCGGTGTTGCCGGGGTTGTATACTACTCCAATATCGAGTCCATACCTTTTTAATTGTATCCATAGATAGTTGTTACCTCCTATGTACCGTGACTCAGACAGGGTATGCGTCAAATCATTGTGGATATAAGCTGAGACTCCACCTCCCCTTGAATCAGTTCTATAGTTGTAGTAGTGGGAGTAGTTATCGATTTGTAGTTCCATTGCTTGTGTATCGGAAGAGATCCATGTTTCAGTTAGTAGGATGATGTGGATAGTCTTTGGTAATGCTTTCAAAACGCACTTCAACTCATCAAATTTGCCTTTCTTGCCTATACTGCGGGCGTTTAAGTAGAAAAATCTAAGACGTGATTTGCAAATGTGGATATTTTGGTAGCTATTTACAATTTGGTAAGTGTGACAATCTTCGGTGACATATGTAGTCTTATCATATATTATTTCTAGTTTTTTTTTTAAAAATAATTTTGAAACCTCAAAATAAAATACAAATAAACGGAATCTCCTCATTTTGAGGTGGAAAATGCTTTTACTTAGCCGCCTGTTTCACATCCACATGGATTTAACTATACAATGATAAGCATATACATGTATAACACACATTTCATAATTTCATATTCAAATAGAGGAACTATTTCAAATTAATTCGCTCGAAATAAAGTCATGTACAGACAAAGAAATAATTTCGGCCATTATTTTAGATATGTTTGCATATTAACTTGCCAACGGTTCAACCTAAGTAAATATCCTGATATTCAGGGTATTATTTACATTGAATTAATGTGTTTCTTTTTCTTTGTTTACAGGTACGTGTTGCCGTTTAAGACCTTTCGCTTATTGCATCATTAAATTTAAGGATAATGTAAGTTGTATCTTATAATAGCGCTGTTAAATGTAAGATTGAGTTATATTTAATTAAGTGAGTGTTCATTCTTTGCTCCTTCTATAAAAAATATCTTTGTGTCAACATAGATAGATAATTATTTCTGTGTTTTTCACTTTTTTTACGCTAGAAACGAACTTGTGCCCTATGTTATTAAGGTCTCAAGTCTAAACCCACTTAATATGTGTGCTTGTTTTCTTTACCCTGTCCCTGTACGTGCTGTGGGGTCGAAAATTTGTTTTACTATAAGGCATTACTTAGCCTACTTAATAAAATTAAAAAGGTCAAATGTTTTAAATTTATGATTTTCTTCCTACTTGTTAGTTGTAGGACAGTTCCACAATATTGACTAAAATCTGTATCCCGTACTAATACACTTACTCGAGCATCGAGAACTACAAACTTGGCGACTTTTCTCCGCCAACTCGTTCGCATTTATCCAGACAAACTCGAATAAAACTTAAATATCGGTAAAAACGTCCAACAGTTGAGCGGAACGAGCGAGCGAACGTCGACAGACAGTTAAGTGAGTTAGCTATAATCCCGTGAGTTGCACGGGATCGTTGCAACTCCGGAATCGGCTGCCGTGTGTACATAACCTATTAATAAATCATCTCGTAAAACATCTCACTAGACCTCTTGTAGTTGAGATTGTAGTTTTTTGACTTTACTTAAATGCACCTCAACTTAAAAGTCTTCTACATACATATATTCATGAAAAGGTATTTTAAGCCCTGAAATAAATGTGTACATAGAATATAGTAAATAATATAATTGTTCTTATTGAAAAAAAAAAAAACAATAGCTGTATCTAAATGTTTATCTAAAAGATATTGATATGCTTATTTTTTAATTGTTTGATCCTTTTTTCCCGTAGGTATATGGAGTTCAACAAAAGAAATGT
Source organism: Clanis bilineata (assembly GCA_036417725.1). NCBI lineage: Eukaryota > Metazoa > Arthropoda > Insecta > Lepidoptera > Sphingidae > Clanis > Clanis bilineata. Next base: position 770,014 of record CM071141.1, read on the forward strand.
AAATTCTTTAACCAATAACACATGGAACTATTATGCCAACGTATCGACCATCTGGATGCACGAAATAATGTGTTTACCTTTTGCACGCTGTTGTCTCGTCTGTATACTATTGAATGTCTTTGGTCCGTGGTAATAATCCGGTCCAGCCTACACGTTCTTACTGTAGTCAAAATCAGTGTGGTCTTACCACTCAGAATCTTATATATAAATTAGTTTTTCCGGTAACATTGATAATTTGCGAGCAAAATTGAATCATTTCAAGTGTAACAATAGTAACATTGTTTATCTACTAGAATCGAATCTCTGAGACTGCATAATTTTGGGTGTGCATAATCTGTGCCCGTCGCAGAAACAATATGTGTTTGCAGTCTGCACTCAACAGTCGTCACTTACAAAGCGGGTTAGGAAATCAACCGATGTCATGACACTTACTTAAGATGGAAACTAAGTACCGTTGTCTATTTTCGCAAAACATGATGCTCATTTGAGTATGGAAATTTGCATTGGTCAAAAGCTAATGATTATTTTATCGGCTTAGGAGGGCAGACGAGTAGATGATAAGTGTTTCTAGCAGAGACTGGTGGTAAATAAGGAGATGGGTCACGTGATTGTAAGTTAACTCCACCGTCCATAGACACCCATGACACGAGAATATGAATACATTGCTAACTAAAAAAGGAAAGCAATAGGGACTGGGAGGTGGGAGGATGTAGGTTTGGACCTACGAAATTATCACCGAACGAAACGCAACAGCGAGTTAACACTCCACGACTGTCTTCTACATTTCTCAGAAACTAATAACATAACATAAGCTCACGCCTGTATCCCCGAAGGGGTAGGCAGAGGCGCACTAGCGAACTAGAACACCCACATTTCGCCGAGCTTAGTTCCGTCCCAGATGTGATAGGGGGCGAGCCTATCGCCATATCGGGCACAAATTCCAGACTCCGAGCTGATATGGAAAAATCCAATATCACTGCCCGACCCGGGGATCGAACCCGAGACCCCAGAACCGTAGTCGTACCGAAATACCACCACGCCACCGAGGCAGTCAAAAACTAATAACGTATTGCAATAATTCTTTTCCCCTTAAAGAGGCACAATATATGACACGAGGCCTCATCACTCGAATGAATGAAACATTATAATATACATGTGTACAATAATCAATGGACAGTAATGCAATGATAGCAGTTCGATAAGCCAATTATATCGACGCGATATCTTGTTATTCTTGTTTCTCATTGACTTTTGGTTGGGACGCGAGTTTATTTGCTTATTTTGTGAACTGACATTTCGTTTTGGATATCTTTTCACAGTTATGCATTGATTTTGAATCAATGTGAATATGTGGATGTGCTTCATATATTCCTTCTGCTTTCCCCTTATTTGTGGAGGAGTAATTTTTCTTCGTATTTTTAACCTATTTTCCACTGAATTGAAAATCTCAAATTTTATATAATTTTTCTATTATTCTTCTGACTTCAAAACTGATCTTATCGTGACCAAATTTTAGGAAACACCCTCGGAATCAAAAGGAATAAATCAACAGACAAATTTTTTTATTACTGATTTCTTAAGTTTACGCGAATGTTATACATTGAAATAAAACTATATATACGGATTCTATCACGACAGAACCAGTGACAACGACGACTACAAAGCCTTCGAAACGTCGGGAATAAAAATTAAAACCTAATCGTGATAGAATCCGTAAAAATAGTTTTATTTCAAATTTTTTGAATTTGAATTTTTTTAAGTCGGCCGAAAAGAAACTTCTGGAGGTACAAACCCCTCCCTCTCCCGAGTTCGTTACTTTAAAATTAGCAACACATCCATGATTCATTTGGTATCGTAGGTGTCAACAGTGGACGGAGATCACTTATCATAAGGTGACCCATCTGCTGATCTGTCAGTCTAATATAAAACATGAAAATCGACCCACTTTATATCACATAACCTTTTATTTTGAATTGATGTTCACGCAAACAGCACATGATTTTTTATAACATGAAATAGTTTTTATTCTCAGCTCCGCCCGCGTGGAAGGTTTTGCGGGGATTACTATGCAGCTTTGATTTGATACATTTTTTTAGATGTGCCTGAACAAATCACACCCGTACATCACTCCTTCCAATTACACAAAATTTAGCCTCTGTCTTTCTTTTGGGGTACTAGCTTCTTCATGCCTTTTCGACCGACTTCCAAAAAGGAGGAGGTCCTCAATTCGTCTGAATTTTTTTTAATGTATGTTACGTGATATCTTCGCCGAATGTGGACCGATTTTCAAAATTCTTCTTGTGTTCGATAGAGCTTATTTCAAGCGTGGCCCCATATAAATTCCCGATCGGATTTGAAGTCGGTCCATTAAGTTTTCAAACTTGTGATTATAACAAAATCAATTCAATAGTTTAACCGTGAAAACGCAACAAACAGACCGACAGAGTTATTTTCCATTATAATAAGTGTGGATTAAATTGACGTCTCATCGGACACAGAATATAAACAATAACAATACCAAGAAGAGAATATCATTAGTTTGACCTTACGACCTTTAAACGTGATTTTGTCGTGCAGTCGATGTAGATTTATCACAACATCGTAAAATATACTGTTACTAAGAAGCTATTAAAAACACAAGTCGAAATGTCATTATATTTTTTTGGAAATTGCTGATCGACATTTTGTTATATTATTTAATTCTTTGTGCCCTTGACCGCAGTGTGAGGTCGGCGCAACACACTTTTTCAAGTATGTTGGAGAAAGGATTTGACCTCGTTTTTACGATCGGCTGTATGCCTGATGTCAACCCTCTTTGGAGGTTCCAGTCCTGGGGAAATCAAATCAAAAAAATTCGCTTTACCCGCCTTGGGAATTGAATCCAGGAAACCCAGCTAGATAGACTCGACTAAGGAGACGACATTTTGTTATATTAATGAGAAAAACATATTTTTCCTGAGACACGAATATAGGGTAAAGCTACTTTTTACATAGAAAATTCTTGATTAAAAACTAGATTAATACCTGATCTTTCTGTAATACCGGTCACAGTACACACTGAACTATTGAGATGACAATGAACTAGGAATGCCGGCGATGCCGCAAGGTCGTGGCCTGATCGACGCTCGATAATTTGCGGTTGTTCGGCTGTCATTCCCGGAATGTAATATCCACCGCTATAACTTCGACAATGAATATAACTTCAAGATTGACAATTGAAATGTTTAAATAAAGTTTAAGAAACACTTAAAAAGCGAATTTAAAATAGGAATGCTTGAAAGTAACAATTTCTTACTATTAGATTTGGAGCCAGTGCAGATGAAGATAAAATTTGAATGAAAATGCACTGTTATTATTGTATAACACTTTCTCACTATTTGGACAGTTATTACTTTTAAAGGGTCATCTTTGAGTCTGTTTTCAAGTTTAATTATTTAATCGTTTAATTATTAAGCAGCGATAGCTCAGTTAGGAATGGTACGGACTGCCGAGACAAGTGTCAGAGGTTCGAGACCAACCCCAAAATGGAGCATACACCTCTGACTTTTCTATGTTAAGTATATTTTCATTGTGCAATATCGCTTCCTATAACGGTGAAGGAAAACATCGTGAGGAAAACTGCATACCCGAGAATTTCCTTACAGGAATTTCGAAGGTATGTGAAGTCTACCAACCCGCATTAGGCCAGCGTGGTAGACTAAGGTCTAAGCCCACTCATTAGTAGAGGAGGCCCGTGCCCAGCAGTGGTACAGTAATATTACAGGTCTAAAAAAATATTTCGTAGTTTTGTTTAAGTTTTATCTAAACTTAACATAATAAACCATTCTTTACGACTGTTATTTTAATAATCTAGTAGGCAAAATTGTTTACATCTTGGCTCTACCACTGTTAACCGTAATAGTAATATGTGTGTATTAGAGGTAGTGTCTTTTAATTTACTAAGCTCGGCGAAATGTGGGTGTTCTAGTTCGCTAGTGCACTTCTACCTACCTCTTCGGGGATACAGGCGTGAGCTTATGTTTTGTAATGAAGTGTCGTGTACTAATCTTGTAACCATTGTATTAAAATACAGATGTCACGCGAATGTATCTCCCAGTGTAATGAATGTTCATCATCTCGTGCTGCCTGAGTCAATGACTTCGTTTATGATTGATTTTTAATATCACGAACATGTTACGTTTGTATGAAAGCGAATTGTAAATAAATGTAATAAGACTTGCATTGGATGAGAGCATTAGGTCTATGTAAACTGCATGCAGTTTAATTATTATTAAAATAAATGTATAATATATGTTTTTAAATAAATATAACGACGGATTTTAGGGTAAGTTTTAGGGTATTTTATGAAAAAGTAACAAAATATTACTCACGTCTTTGTATAATATTATGCAAAAAATACAAATATAACTTACAATTTTGACAGACATCACCTTTTCTCGCTTACCGCCGAATACTTAAAGTTGAGTAGCTTCGATCGAGAGTTCGATCCCCGAGTCCGGAAAAGTGATATTGCATTTTTCCAAATCAGCCAGGAATCAGTTTGGGACGGAACTAAGCTCGGCGAAATGTGAATGTTCAAATTCGCTAGTGCGTCTCTGCCTTCCGCTTCGAGGATACAGGCGTGAGCTTATGTTATGTCTTTCCTTCAATTACAATTACGCGAACAAATACAATTGAAATTAAGTATTATAATTAAACACAAACTAAACAATGTAGTTAACGTTTGCAATGATCTAATATCTAAACAATTGGCACACATAATTAAATTCCGCGTTTAGTATAAACATTTTGTTTAGATCCTACCATGCCCGTTAAATTCACGCTAAACTAGCGATGCTTTTGACTCGTTAGGGTTGACACTTCTATTATCCTGACTTTGTTCTGTAACTATACTGCACCTGCTTGTTCATTTCACCGTCTCATTGAGTGCGAATAATTTTCAGAAGTTTAAATATAACCTCCTCTTTCCCACCATTCTCTCCTATTTCCAATATTATCATACGTTTATAAGTGTCTGCAATACATACATTATTTAATGTATAACATTCGCGTAAATACAAGAAATAATAACATACATTATTTCTCAGAATATATTTACTTTAATCTGTAGCCCGAGCACGAAAATCTAATGTAAATGTAAATGTATTCGAGTTCGCTGCGCACTGATGACGTTTGGTTAATATTAATATTTCATACAAATTTCATATACGCGCATCGAGTTCGAATACATTTACGGTTGTCAGAAATTTTCCTGCTCAGGCCGCTGATCTACTTGCTGCATTACCTTCTACAAGATACCTACGCTCTGTAGAGGGAGCCTTCTATCAATGAGAAGGGTTTTTGAGATCTGAGATCTATAGAGCGAACTTCGACTAAATCTGAGTCAAAGAAACGAACTCAGTGAGGATTTGGAATTTTTAGATCGAACTTTGACTTAGTCTGAGTCATTTTCTAGAAGAAAATGTTTGCTTTGTCTGTCTGTAGTCTGTTTTTCTTGTAAAAATTGACTCGGGCTAAGCCGAAGTGCGGATTAAAAATTCTAAATCATTTCTTTGACTCACCTTAGTCTTAGTCCACCAGAGCCTAATTTCACGTATTTAAATTGGCTTCTACTAAATAAAATGATTTTCTATTCTGGCAACCCTAGTATAAACCCTCATACACACTGTTGACAAGCGGCGCGCAATCGCCGCGGGGTTGACGCATTAGCATTAGCGGATTTACTACGCCTCGGGACGCGGGACTCCGGCCTACGGAGAGCGATTAATTGTCATTTTGATATTTTTGGCGGCATTTTGTGTTAATATAACATAATCGGATTATATGGCATGGTGTTTGCGAAGTCCCGTCACAGTGGATAAATAAGCAAAATAACTCTAATTCTGATGGCGATCTGAGCTCGTCGCGTCGCACAGAACTATCAATATTCGAATTCGAAAGTCCAAGAATGACAATCTATAAACAATTTACCACTAACTACGTTAGCGGCGTTGGAATAGCAAACCAAAGAAGGTTTTAGTCTCTGAAACGAGTATTTCGGTTGTCTATCCTACACAATTTCTCGCCAGTTGCTGATTTAAAGATCACAGGTTATGTTCTATTAATTCTCCATTCACTTTGATCGACCCACCGGCCGATGGTCATACTCCGAACCGCTCCCACACTCTTCAAGTTGCCCAGCCCGCGTGGACGGTGATCCTTAGTGGTAGTACCTCGGACGTAAAAAAAATATGGACAGAGCGCTAGGAACATTGAAAGTGAAGCAGGTTTTCGGTCCAATCGATCTATCGACACGTAATGGCGTGTGTGCATAGGGCACTTTATTACAGACGCGTTTATATGTATGGCTTCTCAGTGGCGTCCGTTTAACTATAGGCGAGGTCCTTCTTTTTCTTTTCGTCTGTGGGTAGTACCAATACTATTTTGATCTTGAGCTTTAGAGTTATTTGCCGTTCTAACAAGTATCGCTCCTTACGAGATCAAACAAAATATTCTTTCGTAGCTGTAATAAGCATTCGTTTCGTTAGTGAAATCAGTTTTTGTGGTGTTCATTTGGACGTGACGAATGCGCGGGCAAGCGCGGGCACGATCGAGCGACGTCGTGTCGTGCCACCGTGCGGGCGCGAGCAGTCACGCAACGTGTGATTGATGCGACTTGCACTTTAATGTTATTTGCATTATTAAATAATTAAGAAGCAGCGATAGCTCAGTTGGGAATGCTACGGACTGCCGAGACTAGTGTCGAAGTTTCGAGACCAACCCCAAATGGAGCATACACCTCTGACTTTTCTATGTTAAGTGTATTTTCATTGTGAAATATCGCTTGCTATAACGGTGAAGGAAAACATCGTGAGGAAACCTGCATCCTCGAAAATTTCTTTACAAGAATTTCGAAGGTATGTGAAGGCTACCAAACCGCATTAGGCCAGCGTGGTAGACTAAGGCCTAACCCCTCATTAGTAGAGGCTCGTACCCAGCAGTGGGACAGTAATATTACAGAGCTAATAATACTATTATAAATAATTACACAGTTATTGCCTCAATGGTCTAGGAGCAGTGTAGATGATCTGTGGACGGGGGCTCATGGGTTCGAATGTCAATGTCGGGCAAAACGTTTCTATTTTTACACAAATTGCCCGGGAATTGATCCCTTGGAAGTAGCAGGTCGATTCTCTAAGAAACGCCACAACGTTGCGATCGACGACGAGCTCGCGCAGTGTACATCGTTGAGATCGACGGAGCGTTCAACGTTGTTAGGTCTTAGAGAATACCATTTTTCATACATTTATATCAAACGCCTCGCTCGAGAGAGCTATTTCGCATAAGCGCCGTCATAACGCATAGCGCTATTGCGTGTGCTTTGTACCTTGTTGAATACAAAAATGACAACATCGTTGCCGCGACGATGCCGCAACGTTGTTTTCACAAATGAAACCTTAGAGAATCGACCTGCAGGTGTTCAATTTGTCCGTCTTTTTCTTTCTGTTTGTCCCTTGATATATTCGGCAAATATGGTTAGATTAAAGATTATTTTTGTATTTTTGTCATTTCATCGGCACTTCGTTTTTCTTAACATTGTTTTAACACAAGCCCTCAAGAAATAGGGCATTAAATAAATACATATTTATTCATTAATTATAATAAAATATAGCAAAAAGTCTCGGGGTTATTTAATCTATATTTTACAGTTTCTCCACGCACCACTGCCTTGGATCCTCGAAAAGGCGTTAAATATAATTGCGTAGACGCGACCCGTAACTTGAATTTAAGGGCCCTCATTTATTCATGGGACACAGGGTCGCTTCACGCTTCGTTGCGATGTATTTGCGTAGACCTCATACATTTTTGATAAGTATTACTTTACAGGAAGATGTCGTACTAAATAAGTTTTTTCGTGTTATAATCGTATCCTATGCTATGATTCAGAAGCCAAAATAATTTTGACAATCGAATTCATGTCTGCGGAATTCCTTGCAATTCAATACATGACTGCAGGCGTATTTGAATTCGCTCACGGTACGACTGCTGCCTTTAGGTCTCACGTTCGATCCCCGAATCGGGCAATGTGAGTGTACAATTTCAACTGGCCCTCTATCATATCTGGGAGGAAAATGATCTTCGCGAAATGTGAGTGATCTAATTCGCTAGTTCGTCTCTGCCTATCCCTTCGGGGATACATACCTGCATCAATGAACGTATGGGTCTCTTAGAATTCGTTGAATCACTGTTGAATTTGTCTAAATATATAACTTAACATTTTGTTAGTGTAAATTCGTTGCGGTTTCAAGGCTACTTTGGGGTTAAGATTTATTGCCTCGGGTCAATGCCTGGTCGACACTGTTTACTTTAGCTTACCGAGATTTACAAGGACTTGGATCTTAGATCAAGCTTCAAATTATTTCGCAAGAATACAATATATTTAAGCGTTCATTTTTTAATCAGTTTTTGAGTATGTATTTGATCATCTTGTTTACCCATGGCAGAGTACTAGGCTCAAAACCTAGGTCAGGCAATAATATTATTAGAGTTACATTTGCAAACCGAAAAATTATGCTGAAGTTGCCCGGTGTAGCGATAGGCTCGCACCCTTCATCATCAGCCACAGGACGTCTACTGCTGAACATGGGCCTCCCACAATGATTTCCAGACCGAACTGTTGGAAGCGGCCTACATCCAGCGCTTAACGCATAGAGAGATTGAAATAAGCTCGATAAAATATGTATATGTGAGCTAGTTGCAACTTTGCATGTTCTTTTAAGGATACGTGAGCTTTCTGCCCGGTGTTATCCAGGCCTAGTGCCAGGATCTGCCTTCCTACTTAAACGCTTCCACTTCGCTCTTGTTTATGCATATATTTATGACTTTTACATAACACACTCTCACTCTCGTGAACAGTGGAAGGCTTTTAATAAATAAATAACGCCCAACAGTCACACACGTAGTCCTGACCCCACACTTAGATTGAGTCTTGTGTCGTGGATTACATTACTCTGCGTATATCCACTTTTAACGCAGACAAAATTCGCGATTTGACAACATTTATTTTTGTCTCCGAAATAAGAGTTTTCCTATCTATTATCTATTTATCGTGCGATAAACTGTGGGCGTTTAATAAAGATTTCTTTAACAGCTCACTAAGTCTAATCCAAATTCTTCACAAGATCTTTAAATTTTTAATTTCCTAACATTGCTTTTACAAAGGTTTTTTTAAGGAATCTCTTTGGAATTCGGCGCGAGTGTTCGGAATTTCTTTAAAAGCAGGTCGGGTTTTAATAATTCAATACCGTCAACATTGTTTATCCTACAGAGAGAAGAGGGTCATGTTTAAAGCCCAAAGGGTAAAATTCAGCGTATTTGAGAGAACAAGTGTCCAGGATTTTATTAATTCAATGAGCAGTACCCAAGAGGCTTGTGCTGCCATCTAAAAGATTTTTGTTTTCTCGTTGTATGTAACGTCGGCTCCTTGGTCTAGTGGTAGCATATATCGGCTGTGGACCGGGAGGTCCTGGGTTCGATTCCCAGGTTGGGCAAAACAAATTTTCTAATTTAATTTGACCGGGACTGGATATCTCATAGGGGGTTGACGTCAGGCAGGCGGGCCGGCGTAAAAGCTTGGCCAAATCCTCTCTGCAATATGCTTGAATAAGTGCGTTGTGTCGACCCCATATTATGGTGGGATAAGGGCAGGTAGAAAGAAAGTTGTATGTAACGTCGCAAGTGCTAGGTAAAGTATAGCGGTATAGACTATTATGTCTGCCAATGAATGGACTGGCATGACTTAATAGTCAGCCAGTGGTAATCCACTGTCTAACAGAAAACGTTTTTTTATACCAGAGACTGGCTAACGAGCAGATGAGTCACCTGATGGTACGTGATCTTCATCGCAACACACCCAAGACTCACAAAGAATCATGGGTAACGCACCCAACCTAAAAGGAGGGAATGAAAGCGGAAGGAAAAAGAATTGAGAAAGAGATGGGGTGGAAAGAGCCACCAGAAATCTCACTCAACGAACAAAACGCGACAGCAAGCTGCCACTTTTCGTCGGTTTTCTGTGAGACAGTGGTATCAAACCGACCGAGCCGGTCCATTCGTGCTGCAGACGTTACTGTCTACAGCGTGGCTCTACCACTAAAAACTGACATGAAGTGTCAGGCACAGACATGTATGTCTGTGAGTGACAGCTTTATTTCTTCTCATTACTATTGAGATATACTCCTTTGAGATGTCAAATTCTGTCTAAGCTATATAGAGGTACATTACACCTCGGCTTCAGATTTATTTGCCTTATGAATATTAAACGCCTCTATCCGAGAAGCTCTCAAAAGACTTAGCCATTTGTCCCTCCCGACTAGAGATGTTATAAAAAACTGACCGTCCTTGGATTAATTTTAGGTGAAGTTAAAAGCGGCAATATCTGTTTCTGCGATATTAGATTTGATATGTGTTTTTCTTTGCTGTCGAATTGTTTTTTTGTGTAATATGTCAAATTAGTTAACTGGACGGTGTTTTTAAACATATTTAGAAACGTGCACAGACATTCCAAATAGTGTAGACAAAAAGCTTGTAGCTTTATTTTCAATTTTTGGCACTATCACCATTATCATTGCCGTATCGATTTAAAACATACGCCGAGTGCGGCAATATTGTTATTTTTTGTTGAGACTATTTCTTTATTACCAAATCGTCAGGGTAGACATAAGTGTCTCCTTGTTTGTATAGTACAGGCTTCAATATAATATACCCTAGACAGTTCTTTGCAAATATCGTCCTAAAAAGTGGTCTCAGGAATGAAACAAAGAAAAAGATCACAAGTTCTAATTAAATGAAACACAAATATAACCCATGCACGTGTTATAAAGTAGCTTTTTAAACGAAATGATCAAGCGTTCTTAAATTCGAAGTTTCAAATTTAGAATTCTATCGGCGTTCAACTGTAGGGAAAAGTAGTGCTTAAGCACTTCTTTGCGGTCCCATTTTCTGAGCGTCAACTGTGACTAGGTAAATAATATATCGATGAGTACAGGCCACAGTTGATGGCCGGTGAGTTTGTCATTTTCCATCTCTATTCTTGGACGAAGTAGTAATGAACTGTTGGTTAGTTGTCCCGAATAAATTAAAATAAATATCCGTCTACCGAAGCGAAACTCTAGTACTCGCCGAAACTTTCCGACGACCTGCAGAGGTCACCGAAAGACTTCGAGTTCACTTGTTTTTGAATGCAATTATTGTGATGTCGCTCTGGGCTTGTGTAGGTTTTTTTGAGACAATTGAAGTCGTAGGTTCAGGATCGGTTGAATTAAGGATTTTTTTTTCATAGTAGGAACTAGCAAACATTAACTATCCCTCAGAAGGGTTGAGTCCGGCAGGCAGCCGGTCGTAAAAGCTAAGCCAAATCCTTTCTGCAACATGTTTCGAAACGTTTGTAGCGCCGACCCCACATTAAGGTGGGTTAAAGGTAGATAAAAAGAAGAAAGTAGGAACTAGCAAACGAACAGACCTGATGTTAAATGATTGACATCGGTGCGTTGTATACCATAAAAGGAAGAGGGTTACGGAAGTGGAGTGGCGGTTTGGGCCAATGTACCTCTCACCGAACGTAACGCAACAGCGAGCTGCCACTTCACGACGATTTTCTGTGAGCTTATACATAGTGTCCAATCGATCATGTACTCGTGCTCTATCTCTACTATTCAATATGCATAGGTTAGGTTATAGGTAACTTTTATAGACTGAGATTCCCGTACTGTGGTTAATAACTATTTCGGTTTCGATATCAAACAACAATGTAATAAGTCCACAGTGCCGTTTATTCTGGATCAGTGAGCGTCCGTTGTCACAGAAGCTATTCCTGCCACATCCTTTCGCGCACTGCACAATGCATTAGGGTTGTCAACTGAAAAAATAATAAGAATTTTAATACAAATTGTACATACATAGATTCATGCCTGTATTACCGAAGGGGTAGGTATAAGCGAACTACAAAACTAAAACGATTTCGCCCAGCTTATTCCATAATGACCATACATTGCAATTGCATGTCTTTACGTTAACAACAATTAGAAGAAGGCTTAATTTAAAGGAGACGATAGCCCTTGAGTTTGTTTCATAATTTCTTCTCAAGAGTAATCATGAAATGCCACAGCCATTATTTTAAGACATTATTTATCTACGTATAAAAGTGTTATAAAATATCGTTTGCACAGAATAAATAATTGGAATTTGAATTTATGATTTCCTTATAATATGAACAAACGACTTTAAGCGACATTCTTGTTTCGAGTGATTGTAAAAGAAAATTTATGGCCAGCGGTGATCGCTTACTGTCATGTACTCATGTGGTTCAGATGCTCATTTGCCTCTTATTCCATAAAACTAGAATATATACAGTGCAATGCTTTTTAACAGTATATTTGGCAACCCTAGGCGCACTATTACTGGCGCCCCGCCAAATCGGAATTAGGCTCTGTACACAGCGTTACTTTTTTGCCAATTGCCAGACCGCCGTGTTCTGGCAGAGATAAGGTCTATAACTCACAGCCGCGCCACTGACGCCTATTGGCATAATGTGAATTATTTGTATAATTTAATTATTTATTTGTTGGTGATGTGATTAATGTATTATTTGTGAACAAAGACATTCAACAGTATACAGACAGGAAAATAGCACAAAACTTGTGATCCAAAAGTTATGACCTAGTGGTATACCTAGTAGACCTAGTTTATTTAAAATATACGCACGTCAAGCGGGCCAGCGTAATAATATTGAGAGAATTAACTTATCTTACGTGATTTTTAACCATTCACAAAACTTTCTAGGGTGTAAAATGTAATAATCGCCCTCGCATTGTAATAATAATGAGTACCCTCAACCGGCGGAAATGTATGAAACGATGCATGAATGTGGATGAGGCAAAAGAGGTGCGTCAGGATCGTAGCTTGTGGCGCTCAATTGTCTCTGCCTACCCCTATGGGATACAGGCGTGAGTGTGTATGTATGTATGTAATAAGTGTTAGATGGCGGTACTGAAGTTTAAGATCAATTTTATTGTTTAGAAACTTGCTTGATAACCCCTCTACAGTTAGTAATATTAAATCTCTTTGTTTGTGAATGATACGTGTCATGGAGGACACAAATAACCCATAAGTTTGATTACGGTTGTAGAATGAATTAGTTTTTACACAGGTGAACACATATCCCATTGATGAAAAAAGTGGGAGATTCATTGTGTTATTATTTAATATAGATGGCCACAAATGAAGCCAATCGTTTTATAGTTATAATCTTGTTCATATTTAGTTTGTTTAAAACTGAGTGGGCAGTATAGAGCTTAGTAGGCCAGTACAAAATATGATCGAGTTGACAGAATTATTGTATGATAACCTAATTTCACTTGAAATTCTAGTGGTACAGTTGTAGGTACACCAATCACAGTCACGAAAAATTGTCTCATTTAGGGCCTATTTTTCATTAACTAACTTTTATAATTTGGAAACTTTAACAAATTTTTCTTACATTACATATCTGTCAAAACGTCAAAATTAATCACCAGGCAATAAATATTTATCTTTTAATAAAATAGACCTTAAGTCCATAAAAAGGACACGAAAGTAATCTATTCGGATTACTAATATAATCAATAATTATATACGCATTATATGTATAAAAATACGCGAATATCCTAAAAAAACAATGCTGTTTTAGCGGTCAACCGATCAAAACATGGTAATTAACAATTATTATGATTAATAATGTATTTTTTATTACTGTGAGTGGCCCTGGCATGCCAGTCGCTGCTGATTGATAACCTCAGTGTGTATTTGCCCTAATTGCTGCTATCTACCCTCATGTCAGAGTCAACTTGACACTGATAAAATGGCCGCTGCATTTAGTAAACAAATTAAAAATATCTTTATATCAAGGTTATATTGAAGTGCTACAGAATATTATATAAAATTAAGTCCTCATTTTCGTTTGGTGTAATTTTTTGCGATCGAATAACGAGAAGAGCAAGCGGCTCACCTGCGGGCTTAGCCAAGAGGCTTATGCGCTAGTCGAATAGAATAGTAAATATATGGGAATGACATAAGAGTACGGCACGATACGTTAAACGATACGATTAAGTATGGACAGTTGCAACACCTTTGCTTTGAGTAACAAAGTACTGAGTGGCACTACACTGCGCTCGTCACCCTGAGACATTTGTTAAAGCTGCGTCTTCTGCACTAAAACAACTAAAACTAAAACTTTGTCTATGGTCCATTGTTACATAAGCAAGAGACAATGTAGGTGTTTTTATTGTTTTGTTCCGAAAAAACACGTGCAGGAGACGCGGCTGAAGACAAACATGCTCATTTATTGAGTAGAAATTAAAATGGGGTGATTTGTGGCCGTATACTAGATGGGGTAGAGGCAGGTCTGTGTCGTCGATGGGACAGGTGAAACAAAAAAGGTATTCATAGCTTTTGACAGCTTCCTTGGCGCAGCGGGTTAGCAGTCGGCTGTGAAACGAGAGGCCGGGGTTTCAATTCCCGCACCCAGACAAATGTTTGTGTGATTCACAGATATTTGTTTCAGGTCTGGGTGTTATGAGATCGAAAACCTTTTGTAGTTTCTATACAGGTTAAACCTAGCGTGGGCTCAGGAGTCAGGATTATGTATGTAACTGTTGCGTATATTTATTATTTAGATATATTTGAAGCAGCAGATAGTATTTGCTACGATTCGGTATCAGCCCGAAGTATGCAAACGATTTGTGTCGGTAAACAGCATGGGACGTTCCTGGATAAATAAACAGCGTTATCGCAACTCAAACCTGTTCAATCTTTAAACAATTCTCCAACCGAGCTGGGACTTGGGAGCGGTTCAATTATCGGTCAATACTTTGTCCTCAAATATTTGTTTTGAGTCTGGGTGTTATCAGTGTGATCGTGTTTCTGGAGTCAAAATTAGCACGTCACTTTCCGATCCATAAAATAACTGAGTAAAAATTCATGCGTTATACAGTGTGAGTAAGTCGCTGGATGCAGGCCGCTTCCAACAGGTCGATTTGGAAATCTTTGGTGAAGGCCTATGTTCAGCAGTGGACGTCCTATGGCTGATGATGATGATGATAGTGAGAAAGACAAACTTCTAAAGACACTTTCGCACGTTTTCGATCGACTTCAAAAAAGGAGCTCCACAATTCGACTGTATTTTCGACCGACTACCACAAAAGGAGGAGGTCCTCAATTCGTCTGTATTTTTTTTATGTATGTTACTATCTATCTTATCTCCGCCAAATGTGGACAGATTTTTAAAATTCTTTTCTTTTTCTTTTAAGGGTGGTCCCATATAAATTTGGATAGGATCGGATTTGAAGTCGGTCTGTTAAGTTTTTAATTTTATGTATGTTACGCGATATCTCCGCCAAATATGGACCGATTTTCAAGATTCTTTATGTGTTCGATAGAGTTTATTTCAAGGACATTTATATTTCCATGTTTTGGTCATGATCGGATAAGTTTTGAAGTTGGTCCTTTAAGTTTTTTAACTTGTTGTGAATCATCTGCTATCTGCCCTGATCCCACACGATTGAGAGATCGGTGCAACACACTTTTTTAAACATATCGCAAAAAGGACTTGACTTAATTCGTATGGCTTGACTGCCATCAACCCTTTCTGAGGGACCCACTCGGCCAAATCCTGTCAACTCACAAGTATTGCACAACCTGAGATCCAACCCAGGACTTCCTGATCTACAGCTCCTGTACTCTGAAACGATACCAAAAAGCAATCGTTCGTATTTACACAAGTAAAATAACTGGAACCCTTCACATTAGTAATGTGGACCAGTGAAATGGCTTGGTCCTCACAGCGCTGCCCCGCATTACGTGAGCCAGTCGAGGAGAAATGAATGGTCATAACACTTAGGTCGCGCCCCGACTGCTCCCGGGGAACAGCTGGCGGGCTCTGTGCATAAATCTATGAGGTACTCGTTTACGCTGCGGTGTAAGTGGCAAGAGTAAGGCGTTTTGACTATTATTCTTATTTTTTTACTAGTACTTATTTTTTTCTTATTGTTAGCTACTATTTTACGGCATGTAGGTATATCAGTTGTGAAACAAGAGGCCGTGGTCAATTGCTGCCAGTTTCGTTTTCTAAAGGCTCATAGTTTTGAATAATGGAAACTTGAATTTCAGGTCAGCTGCAGTTCATATTAAAGCCACCTATGGGGTAATTAATTACTTTTTTCATACACAAACCATTCCTATGCTAGTTGCAACGTTTTACGGGTCGCATTCCGATTTTAAAATGTCCATGCTTCATTATCATCAGCCATAGGACGTCCACTGCTGAACATAGGCCTCCCCCGAAGATTTCCAGATCGACTTATTGGAAGCGGCCTGCATCCAGCGACTTCCTGCGACCTTTATCCATGCTTAATAATATATTAAAGAAATTAAAGTTAATTTTAATTTTTTAACTTTACCGTAGCGCTTTATATCGTTCTCGCTATATGTGAAGTTGTTATTGATACCAACTTTATGAAACATCCATTATAGCGCGCACGCGCCAAAAAATCAATTACATCAACATTTGGAGTGGTCGTCGCGGTCAGACACAACATCAGTCTGACGAGATTTTCTTTTCGCTAGATGAGAACTACCCATTCCCCTACTGTTATAAGGGGCTGTAATTAAAAACATTAACAATTTTGTAAAGATTCACCTGAATCATTTGCCTCTACTCTTTAAAATATCGAAATTATATTTGTTAAAAAATTTTCGCCCTTCTAAATGCACACATAATTTTTAACTTTTTTTTTTTTTTTTATAGCAGAGACTGGCAAACGAACAGATGGGTCACCTGATGGTAAGTGATCTCCACCGCCCATAGACACCCAAGACACAATAAGAATCATGGGTGCGTTGCCAACCTAAAAAGAGGACATGGAAGGGGAGGGAATAGGGATTGGGAAAGAGGGGGGGGGGAATGGGCCCCCGGAAATCTCACTCACCGAACGAAACGCGACAGCACGCTGCCACTTTACGTCGGTTTCCTGTGAGACAGTGGTATCCAACCGGTTGAGCCGGCCCATTTGTGCTGTAGACGTTACTGTCTACAGCGTGGCTATACCACTCATAAATACGGCATATCTCAATGTATCGCTTCCAACATGAGCCAAACAAAAATTACCGTCGTGGAGAGTAATCGGTGAAAAAAGGCTGAAACAATTGAACAAGGGGAAAATAAACGAGCGGACCAGTCTATGTTAATTCACTAAAGGAATCCCCTTTTATCCTCAAGGATATCATAATACTGTCTCTGTTTCAACAGTTCCAATTTATTTGTTTTGTGAGATAATGTTGAAAAACTAAACCAATGAGGTTGGCGCCGATGTTTGAACTAAACTTTCAATTGACAGATCATTTGTTGAATTTTTAACACTTCTGCCGAAACTCTTCGGTATTCTGAATGAACAAATCAATTCTGAATGATTGGCATTGATTGTAAAGAAACCGGGCGTAAGGCCTTTTTTTATTCTGTTAATTTTTAACATTGTTTCAACATTATAGAGGTATAGAGGTAGATAACATATTGAGGAAATACATGCTTAGTAGGGTGATTGAGGAAGTATAAGGTCCTGGGATCGAATTCCAAGTCGGGCAAAGGCAATATTTAATATAGGATTTACCAACACGTACTCGGATCAGGATCCATCAAAGGAGATCATCACCAGGCAGGTTGTGTTGACTGCCTCTGTGGCGTAGTTGTATTGTGTGCGTGCGGTACAACTGCCGTCCTGAGGTATTGGGTTCGATCCCCGGATCTGGCAAAGTGATATTGCGATTATAATTTAGTGTCCACCCGGAGTTTGGAATTTGTGCACGATATAATGATAACGCTCGCCTCCTATCAAACCTGGGACGGAAATGAGCTCGACGAATTAAGGGTGTTATGGTTGTCTAGTTCCCCTCGTAACCTAACCTAACCCTTTGATACGGGAATGATTGTGTATGTATGTAGGTTGTATGTATGTAGTTGATGATATACTAACTAAAGGAAATATAAAAAGTACCCTTAACCGACGCGAATGTATGAAGAGATTGATGAAAGTAGATGGAGCGAAAGTAGTGTGTCAAAATCGGGCGAAGTGGAAATCCATAGTCTCTGCCTACCCCTATGGGATACAGGCGTGATATTATGTATGTGGGTGATTCTACGATAAGAGGTTTCAAGTCCATAGAGGATACGGCCAAGAAGCAAAATGATTTGTTTTTCATTAAACACTTATATTACGATTGTTGTCCCGTTTATGTACCTTTTCATGTAAGGGCAAGTCAAGTTATACATATTTTGTTACTTTTTAGAAGTCCAGGGTAAATACATCGGGCAGGGTGGAGAAATCAAGAATAGGGTAGATATATATTTTACCAGGCGAGATAATTTGACCTAATAAAATAATGATTGAAGGTAAATTAAATTTTATTAAACATCAGACTTACATATTAACCAATAAAGAGACTAATATTTACAGTTTTTTCGACCGATTTCAAAAAAAGGTGGATACCCTCAATTCGTTTTTTATGTAGATTACGCGATATCTCCGCTAAATGTGGACCTGATTTTCAAGAACCAGGATAATATTCATATTATTAATATTGTACTACACAACGTAGTGTTACACAACGTATACATTACCTTAAATGAACATGTTTCAATTAGAATATAAAATAATAAAGGCACTATCTTGCCTATATGAACAACATATAAAACGAAATTTTAAGCAGTATCTTGCCTACATAAACAAAATATAATATACGTGGGCTTTCCCAAATACATTTGCTGAATTTTTTAAAGAGTAGAACATCCTCTGCCCTTCCAAAATAAGATTTGCCGTAGGGAGTGTTGGACATTCTGATCTTCTGAGATAAATGAAACGTCTTGCTCATTAAATTTAATATATTTTTCCAGTATGGTCACCTATTTCACAAAAAACGACCTGTATCTCTATTATAAACTTTCTGAAAGTTTTCATATCTTTTTCGTTTTGTACTATATAATATTTTTGCACGAATTAGCCGCTTAACATTCATTTGAATAATCTTTTTTGGAAGAGTAGAATAATTTTCTTTTAATTGGTGATTGAGCACTTCTAAAAACATTTTGGCAGCAACAACTCTCCTATGTAAATTCTTTTGTAACATTTGATCATCAACATCTGAAATGGATGGCGTTACCAGAACACTAGTTACATTTGAGAATGTTGCCTACGCTCTCTCGCTTTCTCTTGCCATATCTTTCGCGTCTTATGTTGCTTTCTAGGAGTAATTTGATCGACAGTTTTTGTAATTCCTTTCTCCTTCTTTTTTAAATATATATTTTCCTTTACTTTTTGCTTTTGCAATACAAATTTATCTCGATTATCTTTAATTTTTTGATATCTTAGTCTCTCTGTATCACGTTTCTTCTCTAATCTTTCTTCACTTGTTAACTTTTTTCGTGGTGCCATGATCAACAACAATATCAAACAATAATATACTTTACATCAATATGAACTGAGAATTTGTTTTATTTATTTTTATCATAAGAATTTTCATTTACCATAGTTAAAAATAAATAAATATACCGGAAACTTGTGTGATACTCTCTTCGAATTAAGTTCTAGTCATTTAAGTCGTTTAAAATTAACATTCATAGACATTAGCTACACCTGAGTTAGTTTGGACAAAGATCTTATGACGCAAATTATGTCCCCTGGTTAGTGGTATCTCCCCTGGTAGTTATTTTGACAGAGGAAATACGACAGGGGAGATACGTTTTCATGACAAAACCAATTGTGTTTATTGAAATAAGATTCTTTTAGCTTAATTACATATGCACTTTAACTATTACAGTATTGTTAAATTAAGGCAGTAAATGCGGATTCATTCAATTAATATTACAATTTTTTTAACTTACCAGTGGAGAGACACAATGACCTTACGAGAGCACCACAACGTACAGATGCGTCGCAACAACTAAAAAATGGCGGCACTTTGACGGCTTGCGTGTTTAGTAATGCTAACTGCACGTCGATAGGTGTCCTTGAGCGCAGTTTCGAATGCGGCCGTCTTGTATTTAACGTTTATAGTTATCGAACGATATTTGCCAGGGTAGATTCACAAAAAAAGCGGGACATAAATTAAGTTTGAATATTATTGAAAATAAACAACTATTGTTGTCTTTTTTATTAATAATTCCTTAGCATATTTATTTAATTTCATGCTAAACATACTTAAGTTTAGCAACTGATATAAAGAAGGTATGTATTGTCTGCAAGTTATGCTAAAACCGACAAGAGGACAGGTCAGGGTAGAGTTTTTTAAGCTTCAGCTTAAAATTTCACAAAAATGTGCTGTAATTGGGCATTTTATCGTTATGGTATTTATAAAGCACATAAAGATGATTTAATTTGTTACAAAAAAAACAACAAAATTAGAATAAAAAACCTATTTTAAACTGATTTCCGCACAAGTTACCTCTTATCGTAGAATCACCCATGTATGTATGTAGGTTGTTTTGAGTTGCACCGACCCCTTGTTAAAGTAGGAAAAGGGCAAGTGGAAAGCACAATCTTCATAGTCGCTTATGACTTGCGGCGGATTTATGTACGCTTCTAGGATTGGTGTCGGGACCAGCTTAAACTAAACGGCATTTAGGCTAATGAAGAAAACCATAAATATGTATTGTTTGTGTCCTAAAACGAGCCCCGTTTTACTGTTGGCTGTAAAATATACAAAATCACCGCATAGGTTTAGTAGCCACGAAAACGTGAGGTATTTATTGGGTTCAACATAACATAACATAAGCGCACTAGCGAACTAGAACACCCACAATTCGCGGAGCTTAGTTCCGTCCCAGGTGTGATAGGGGGCGAGCCTATCGCCATATCAGGCACAAATTCCAGACTCCGGGCTGATATGGAAAAATCCAATATCACTTTGCCCGACCCGGGGATCGAACCTGAGACCTCAGAACCGTAGTCGTACCGAAATACCACCACGCCACCGAGGCAGTCATTGGCAGTTATTGGGTTCAAAAACTGTGTTAAGTTGCAATTACGAATGGGATACTTTTTTTTAGAATTAATTTTAGTAGACGTTGACAGGCTGATGATAAACCAGAAACTCTTGTCTAGTATGGCAATAGCCAATAGGTGACCCCCTATACACTCACATAAGTTTCAGATGAAGATAATCCAAAATATTTGAACATTGTTTCCGTAAAACGGGGTGAATAGAAAAGACATTTAAGTACACTGATTAATATAAACTAAGACATGATTAAGCGCAGCGTAGAACGTCCACCTACAAGGTGGACCGACGACCTGATAAAGGTTGCAGGAAGTCGCTGGATGCAGGCCGCTTCCAACAGGTCGATCTGGAAATCTTTGGGGGAGGCCTATGTTCAGCAGTGGACGCCCTATGGCTGATGATGATGATGATGAAGACATAATTGGTATCCAAAATTGATGTTTATTTTTTATCATTGATAACAGGTAAACCTTTTTCGACCGACTTCTACAAAAGGAGGAGGTCTTCAATTCGTCTGTATTTCTTTTTATGTATGTTACTCAATATCTCCGCCAAATGTGGACCGATTTTCAATTTTTTTGTGATCGATAGAGCTTATTTCAAGGGTGGTCCTATATAAATTTGGTGACAATCGGTAAATTGGAAGTCGATCAGTTAAGATTTTAAACTTGTGATTATAACTAAGTTAAGTTTTGTCACCTCCTCAAAGGAAAGAAAGCATAGCGGTTCTATACATTTCGTTTCAAACTTTATTACATCAATGTAGAGGAAGATTGGCTCAGTTCGTACATGTATGAAAATCGCGAACATTTCGCGAGTCACGCCTACTGAGTTAAGCTTTTTATACAAAGGAAAAAGGCGATATTTCACGCACTATTTGTTTGATGCAAACAGGATACGAGACGTGTTGAAATATCTCGACAAACATACTTTCATGTTATGTGTACTGAAGCGAACGCAGATTTTCTCATCCTAGATATGTAGGAAAAAATATATTTCCAATACATATATGTAGAGTTACATTTTTTTTTAATGGAGTATTTACTGACTTTCGAAAAAGTTCTTGAGAAATGTGTAATTTATTTTTAATGGTATTTTTTATTCATTGTCTCTCATATCTTCCTCCTTTTTTTTACCTGCCCACTTTTTCAAGCATGTTGCAGAAAGGATTTGGCCAAGTTTTTACGACCAGCAGCCTGCCTGACGTCAACCCCCTCTAGGGGTCCAGTCGCGGGCAAATTAAATTAGAAAATTCTCTTTGCCCGACCAGGGAATCGAACCTATGACCTCCCGGTACACAGCCTATATATACTGCCACTAGACCAAGGAGGCGACAAAGTAAAACCCCTACTATATTTAAAAATTCGACACACATATTGAAAAAGCCCGAGAGATTTTAATCCACGTCGAGATAGCCCCGAGCCAGTTAATATCGATTTAACTATCGCTAAAAGCACTTTCGGCTATCAAGTCTAAGATAAGATTAATTAATCCGACGCTGAGTGTGGGCCGGTGTTGCCTGCATAAAGAGCCTGCATTAATCATGTATAGGGTTACCAACCGTTCCTGTTTCACACGTTTAATACTTTTTGGTTTATTTTTTAGTATTCGATAACAATTTATTGTTATTGTTGATGAATGGTATTTAAGATGTGTTCGAGGAATAAGATGTTATGTCCTAGTTATGTTCAAGGCGTCCTTTTTTGAAAAGGATTATTTAGATTTTTTAATGTGTAAATTCAAACAGGGGGCATAAAATTGGTATCACATTTACTTAGTACGCGCAACAATGACATACATACAATTACAGGATATAACTCAATAGTGTAATAGATGTAACGGCACCTCGTTGTTACGTTTCGTCTTATTTCCTAATCGCCTTTATTTAAGATTGACAACGCACTCGTGATTCTTTTGGTATCTTCGAGTCTATGGCTGAGACCTATAGGGCGAACTTTGACTAAACATAAAAACGAACTCAGTGATGATTTGGAATTTTTAAATCGAAATTTGACTTCATCATCTTATCTCATGACATTCATGACGTCATCGTCATTATCATCATCATCAGCTATAGGACGTCCAGTGCTAAACATAGGCCTCCCCCAAAGATTTCCAGATCGACCTGTTGAACTTTGACATAGTCCGAGTTATTTTTAAAAGAAAATCTTTACTTAGTCTGTCTGTTTTTCTTGTAAGAAATGGCTTGGACTAAGTCGAAGTTCGGTTTAAAAATTACAATTCGTTACTTAGTTCGATTCTTTGACTCAGACTTAGTCGAAGTTCGCTCTATAGATCTCGCTCTATAGCCTATGAGCGTTAGAGAACACTTACCATTAGTATTCATTTACCAGTTTTTGCTATAGAACGTCTCTGCCTATACCCATGGAATACAGTGTGTATACACTACCCGCAACACTCACGCCGGTTTCTCTAAGTCCTTTTGTAGGTTCCCCCCCTCCCTCTTTACCCCATGTTTACCCTCTGTTTACGCGCACCCACGTTGCCTTGTATTATGATTTGAATAAGAAAAATTATGAATATCTTGATCGAACCTTTTTTTATTGCCTGACACTTCGATTGAGTGGGAAATGTGCCAGTTTGTTGTGAATTCTCCTTGTTTGGGGGTTATGTTCAGGGTCGCTTGTGTGCTTATAGACTCATCTCCTACATAAAAATAAAGCATGAGCTTTTCTCGAAACAATGCAGAAAAAATTTACACAAAACCTATCCTGTTTACACATTCTCTCCTGCTCATGGAACAATGTGCCATAAACTAAAATGTGTAGCGAAACTATGTTTTGTGTAGATGTTTTTGTATAGTGTTTCGGGAAAAACTAATATAGAGGTACATAATTAAATAACGTTAGTATTTCTCTGCAAGCAGCTGTTCCTTTAAATTGGAAAATTATTTAATCCATTAGAGATCGTAGGAGATTCGATAATGATTCTGAAACTCGAGTCTGGTTTATGTAACTAATTACTGAACCTTGGCTTTGCCGACACAGACCTTAAAACTTCGTGCAAAATGTGTGAAATTCCTTTAAAATATAATATTTAAATAGACTACAACATAATTAAAATTGAAACAATCTACTTCATCATCATCATCATCATCAGCCATAGGACGTCCACTGCTGAACATAGGCCTCCCCCAAAGATTTCCAGATCGACCTGTTGGAAGCGGCCTGCATCCAGCGACTTCCTGCGACCTTTATCAGGTCGTCGGTCCACCTTGTAGGTGGACGTCCTACGCTGCGCTTGCCGGTACGTGGTCTCCACTCGAGAACTTTTCTGCCCCATCGGCTATCAGTTCTACGAGCTATGTGCCCTGCCCACTGCCATTTCAACTTGCTAATCCTCTGGGCTATGTCGGTGACTTTCGTTCTTTTACGGATCTCCTCATTCCTGATTTGATCACGTAGAGAAACACCGAGCATAGCCCTCTCCATAGCTCGCTGAGTGACTGTGAGCTTTCTAATGCGGCCCATAGTTAGAGGCCACGTTTCAGTGCCATAAGTCATCACTGGTAACACACACTGGTCGAAGACTTTTGTCTTCAGGCACTGAGGTATTTTGGACGAGAAGACCTTGCGTAGTTTCCCAAATGCTGCCCAGCCGAGCTGGATTCGACGAATGACCTCTCTCTCAAAGTTGGACCTGCCTAGCTGGACCGCTTGTCCTAAATAGACATATTCGTCTACAACTTCGAGAGTTGAGTTCCCTATACCAATTGGGGTAGGAACGACATGGACATTCGACATGATTTTCGTCTTGTCCATGTTCATTTTAAGGCCTACTTGTTGGGAAACTCGGTTGAGGTCTTCGAGCATAGTACCTAGATCTTCCAGCGATTCTGCCAAGACAACGATATCGTCGGCAAATCGAAGGTGAGTGATGTACTCGCCATTGATGTTGATGCCGAATCTTTTCCATTCCAAGAGCTTGAAGGCATCTTCTAATGCGGTAGTGAACAGTTTCGGAGAGATAACGTCTCCCTGTCTCACACCTCTCTGAAGTGGAATAGCCCTCGTGCTCTCTTCTTGTACTCGGACCGACATGGTGGCGTTGCTATACAAGCACCTCAACACTTCGATGTAGCGATAGTCGATATGGCACCGCTGGAGAGACTGCAGCACAGCCCAGGTCTCGATCGAGTCAAAGGCTTTCTCATAGTCCACAAACGCTAAGCAGAGTGGCAAGTTATATTCCTCGGTTTTTTGTATAACTTGCCGCAGCGTATGAATGTGGTCTATGGTATTATAGCCTTTTCGGAAACCGGCTTGTTCGGGAGGCTGAAAGTCATCTAGCCTGTGCTCGAGACGATTCGTGATAACCCTCGAAAACAGCTTATACACATGGCTCAGGAGTGAGATGGGCCTGTAGTTCTTCAACAAGGTATTGTCACCTTTCTTAAAGAACAGTACCACCACACTCCTGTTCCATGCTTCAGGCGTAGCGCCCTCGAGCAAGACAGAATTAAAGAGCTTCTGAAGGACTCTCAGTACCGGCGCTCCGCCCGCTTTCAGAAGCTCTGCAGTAATTCCGTCCTCGCCCGGCGCCTTGTTGTTTTTAAGCTGTCCGAGGGCCACCTTAATCTCGCACAGGCTGATGTCCGGGATATTTTCGCTGTAGTGTCGGACCAGCTCGGCTCTTGGGTCTTGGGCCGAGCCAGTGACAGGTTTGGCAACCGAGCTGTAAAGCTGTCCGTAGAACCTCTCAATCTCCCTCAATATCTCTGCCTTTGTCGAAGCTACGCTGCCGTCTTCCCCCTTCAGCTTGGTCATTTGGCTTTGCCCAATAGACAGATCCTTGGCGAACACTTTGGAGCCTTTGTTCCGCTCAATCGCCTCCTTTATGCTCACTGTATTGTGAGCACGGACGTCGTGTCGCAAGGACTTCCCTATTCGTCTATTGAGCTGCCTATATGCTTCAGCGTCGACGGAAGACCGCAGCGCCATAGATCGGCGTTCGGCCATGAGATCGAGTGTGTTGATCGAGAGTTTCTGAGGTCTATCTCTACGACGAGGTCTAAAAAATTTAGATCCCACCGTATGAACAGCTTCTACCAACCGGTCATTTATCTCGTCCACGGTAGAGCAATCAGCTAGGCAATCGAAGCGGTTTGTCAACTCGAGTTGAAAGCTCTCGGGGTTTTGGATATGGGTGCGAGTAGGGCGGAGCGTAGACTTCATCAAGCGATCTCTTTCCAACTTGACGTTGATATTCAATGTGCCTCTTACCATTCGGTGATCGCTTCCGGTTTTCACCCTGTTGATCACAGAGACATCATTGAATATCCGTCTTTTCGTCGTCAAGATGAAGTCTATCTCATTTCTCGCCGAACCATCCGGAGTCATCCAGGTCCATTTGCGATGAGGCGGCTTCTGGAAGAAAGAGTTCATCGCAAAGAGTCCCTCTTTCTCCAGGAAATCGGCCAGCCTTTGACCTCGGAGGTTCCGTATCCCATATCCAAATTGCCCCACCCTCAACTCTTCATCGCTTCCCTTGCCCAGCTTTGCGTTGAAGTCCCCCATTACAACATTGAAGTAGGTTTCGGAGGTGTGTATGGCCCGACTAATGTCTTCATACATCTCCTCTACTTCCTCATCTGGGTGTGTCGAGGTCGGCGCGTATACCTGTATGACCTTCAGCGAATACCTCTTGGATATTCTGAGTATAAGGTATACGACCCTGCTCGACACACTTTCAATGGATACGATGTTGTTGATGAGGGACTTGTTGACGAGAAATCCGACACCGCCTTGGGACTGTTGGTCGCCCTCCCGGTAGTAGAGCAGGTTACCAGACTTGAGGATTACAGTGTCCTCCCCGTTTCTTCGGACTTCTGATAACCCCAAGATATCCCAGCGTAACCTACTCATTTCTTCTTCCAGCTCAAAAATCTTCTCGTCTGTCCTCAAAGTGCGAATGTTGTGTGTTACCAGGGCCAGTCGTCGTCGGGGGTGGTAGCGGGATCTTACCCGGGGATTCTTAGCACCCCCTGCCCCGCCGTTACCGTAGCCGCTACCGGGGCCAGGAATAGCAGGGCTGCCGGGGACTGGGGGCCTGGCCTTTCTTTGTGAAATCATATATGTGGGGGGTTTTGCCGTTACTCGCCACGCTTGGCAGGCGGGTTGGCGAGCGCAGGGCGTAGATTCTCGCGCTGATGATGCTGCTGCCCATCATCAGCCTGTGACATTTATCTACGCCTTCATACTGCGATGGTTATCCCGCCATCGATCGGTTGCCAGAGCCTCGTCCGTTAGCCAGCAGGGTGCACCACGTGCAGGTGAGGTTGGCTTGGACTCCGAGAGTTCGTGGTTGGACCCCCTTACACCCTAAACAATCTACTTAAAACCCCAAAAATAATAAAGAGCTTTTTATCTTCCCTTCTCCACCATCATCAGGACTTTAACAAACTTACTCGTAATACTCTCATTAGCATATGTAGGAGATTTGATAATCATTCTGAAACTTGACTTTGTTCTGTGTAACTGAACCTTGGCTTTGTTGACACAGACCTTAAAAGTTATAACTTGATGCGAAATGTGTGAAATTCCTTTAAAATATAATATTTAAATAGACTATAACATAATTAAAAATGAAAATAACATAACATAAGCTCACGCCTGTATCCCCGTAGGGGTAGGCAGAGGCGCACTAGCGAACTAGAACACCCACATTTCGCCGAGCTTAGTTCCGTCCCAGATGTGATAGGGGGCGAGCCTATCGCCATATCGGGCATAAATTCCAGACTCCGGGCTGATATGCAAAATCCAATATCACTTTGCCCGACTTGGGGATCGAACCCGAGACCTCAGAACCGTAGTCGCACCGAAATACCACCACGCCACCGAGGCAGTCAAATTTAAAATATTTACTTAAAATCCGGAATATGTCGATTAAGGAGCTTTTTACCTTCCCTAGTTCATCATCATCAGGACTTAAACAAACTTATTCTTGAATAGTACTGCTCTTTGAGTGAATTTTGACAAAAATGTTAGGGTCAGTTAAAAATATTATGTCAGCTAGGCTTCTTTGTATCATGAGTCACGATGTTTAAAACCCATCCCATGATATTTCCAAGTATACTATAAGTTGCTGATATACACAATATATGGTGAAACAAATCCACATCGAAAATTGAAGAAACACAGCAACAATATTCCTTCGCCATTGCAACAATAAATAACAAACTACTTACATTAAGAGTAAAGAAGAAACACAGGCATTACTATGGCATAGAAGCTCAGAGCATAATTCATACAACATTAACTTCCAAAGACAAACAGCATATTGTCTTTAATTATGTACACATCTAGATAGACAATCGTGGATTAAACAAATAATTATACCGTCAACTATTGATGAATCCGTACGCACTATCCTTCCGTAGCATCAGTGATCGCAGCAGTACTTGACAATTTATTTATTCGTTTATTTTAGTTTTTAGTAGTTTTTCTACTTGAAAATACTGCAAAAGTAATAAATATTGTTATCTACAGCCTTCTGGAAAGTTTGTTAATGTGAAAATAAAACCGCGAGCTGTTTTTCTGTCACTAATTTACTGTTTTGCTTTTGACTTCATCTCTGAGCTACCCAAATAGTATAGAAAAGTATTATTATCATCTGTACTGCACAATAGCCGGCATATCGAAGTTTCATACAACTAAATCAAAATGACGCGGCATCTAGACGAGTATACTGAAGAACGTATTTCAAACAGGAAACTTATACAGTTCTGCTCAGTAGTACTATAAGTTATGTATGAGTTTGAGAATTCGTCTGTTTGTTTAGCCAGTGTTTGCATTGACTGATGGGAAACGTTTTAGAGCAAAGCTGGGGATTCAAAGCCAAGCACGTGATTATGAATAGATAGATTAATGATAACTGATTAGGTGTTTTATCTTTTATCAACTTAGAACTTAGGATGAGATCTATAGAGCGAACTTCGACTAAGTCTGAGTCAAAGAAACGAACTCAGTGAGATTTGGAATTACTAAAACGAACTTCGATTTAGTTCGAGACAATTTTTTTTACTAGAAAACATACTGACAGACAGACTAAGTAAAAATTTTCTTGTAAAAAATGACTCGGAGTAAGTCAAATTTCGATTTATAAATTCCAAATTCGTTCGAATTTTGAGTTTGTTTCTTTGACATAGACTAAGTTGAAGTTGCTCTATAGATCTAGATCTCAACCTTAGATACAGTAAAAAATGATTTTTATTGCATGTGCAATAGATTGCTATTATTGTCATGGCCAGTTTTACCGGTACTATGATTGGGATCTATCGAGGTGATACTAATGCATGAAAAGATGATGTGAAATAACATCCCTTTCGTAAATGAGATTACCGAAGATCTAGTAGATTTACGGCCGGTTTCAATAAACAATCTCAGTTCGAATGTGCAGATAGATTACAAAAAATAGCCAATAAGAACCCAATTTAAACATGACTATCAAATGACGTGATTTGATTGGTTCATAGTCGCGATCTATCTGCACTCTAAACTGAGATCGTTTATTGAAAGCGGCCGTTAATGAACATGGTCGAAGCCTGATGGATGGGATCTTGGGTTTTGTTATCAGGTACATTTTGTTTATTCGCAATCAAAATGTTTTACTTAGTTGAAATATTGCCATTGGGTATGATGGTATGGTATGATCCTCCACGGAGATACATTTTCTCATAGAAATATTCCTGTTTCCTGTGTATTGAAAGTTTCATTGAAATCGAAACGTCTGCGGCCAAATGAAATGTAAGCATAGGACCACAGTTTAAAAACCATACAGTGTGTTAACGCGTTTGATGTTAAGATAAACATCGGGGGCCTGATTCTTTATGCTTATTTATCCCTTTCAACCCAGGACCTTCCTCATGCGTTTACACTAGATGTACAAGGCGACCATAGGCAATACAAATTAAATTATTTAGATTATTTTACTTTACCGTTAAGGCTACTTGGCAGAAAAGAACAAGCATGCATAAGTTTGTTTCCAGATCAATACAATCTAGGCGTTTTCCATTCTAGAGTAACTAGGTAGCTTCTAGGCAAGCCTGTTACATCCTACGTCGTACCGTTACTGACTAACGGCCGGTTTCAATAAACGATCTCAGTTTAGAATGCACATAGATCGCGATTTTGAACCAATCAAATCAAGTTCTTTGACGGAGTCATGTTCAAACTGT
Organism: Clanis bilineata; assembly: GCA_036417725.1. Taxonomy (NCBI): domain Eukaryota; kingdom Metazoa; phylum Arthropoda; class Insecta; order Lepidoptera; family Sphingidae; genus Clanis; species Clanis bilineata. The sequence continues at coordinate 800,270 of CM071141.1, forward strand.
GTTCTTTTTGGCTAATTTTTGTAATCTATTTGCACATTCGAACTGAGATTGTTTATTGAAACCGGCCGTAAGTGAGATGGCAGTTAAATGTAAGCCTATTTAGGACCAATTCAACAGCGGTATAACTTTTATTCGGAGAATAATTCTCACGTTTTGACTGTTAATGTATGATACATGTGCTAAAGCAACAAAATTTTCCCTTAGAAAAAAGTAATTTGGGTTAAAAAAACAGCCCTTAGTCATAAAATCATAGTTGGTTGTTTATTATGTTCTTTTAAACTGATTATATTTTTTTATCAAAAAGAACAACGTTAGAGTTTCTTGCCCGTTCTTCCCATGCGAACCAGCCTTCCGAAATGGCTGTATAGTATAATTCTTGACGGAATCTAAGTAATGTGTGATATTTTATGGATTCAATAAATTATTTGATTTGAAAAAAACTAGTGTATGATTTTTATACTGTGACCTGTTTGGTACATCGTAACAAAATGCAAACATCGTTGGTGCCTCTATTTGAAGTTGAACGGTATCCCTCGCATAAAATATCCATCACAAGACGAATGCGTTTTGATACAATATTCACATTTCACCTGCTTTGTGATGCAAATAGCTGAGATATGTCCTATGTTTGACTTTCTGACTTAAACTTCCGACTTCACACTAAGATCATTGGTTCTTACCTAAAGGTAACGGAACATTCAAAAAGTCCTTTTACTTTATAGAAGTAACCCTTTTCTAACCCCTTTATTTCCAACTATCTTATTCCAACTAAATGTGGGGTCAATGCATCTCACTTTTTCAAGCATGTTGCAGGAAGGATTTGGTTTAGTTGTTACCCAGCTGCCTGCCTCACGTCGACTCCTCTGTGGGATCTAGTTCTGGGCAGGTCAAATCAGAAAAATCGTTTAGCCTGACCTGGGAATCGAACACTAGAACAAGGAGGCGATTTTACTTTATAGAACCAAAATTAAAATATATATATATACCTAAATAAATGACACTGCAATGACAACGCAGTTTGTGATCTTAGCGTAGTTAAGGCCATCAAATCTAGGGTTAAAAAAGCTGACTATCCGTCTGTTCGATACCTTCGTACACCAACTACTGCAACATTTGACAGCCTCCGTGGCGCAGCGGGCGAATGGCCGCATGTGAAACGTGAGGTCGCGGATTCGATTCCCGCTCCGAGACAAATGTCTGTGTAGCCCATAGATATTTGTTTCGGTTCTGGGTGTTGTGAGACCGAAAGTCTCTCGTAGTTTCTAATACCCACGATATAGGTTACACCTAGTGTGGGGTCAGGACTATGTGTGTGACTGTAGAATGTATTTATTTATATAAAACAGTTACTAAAAATTTAAAACCGAGCTAGTATAATATCTTGGTAAACCAAAGCGAGTAACTTACAAATAAGATTTCTTCTAGTCCGACAATCAGGCTGCGACCCGCGGCAAATTGCGTTTGCAGCTATATTTTTCTACTAACTCACTCTACGGATATTTTACTTAGTTCTTTAAGCGATGGTTATTGTTGCTTACTTGGTTAGTACAAGTAGTTTGCATGGTTACAAAGCTATGCCACGCCACTTTAAAACTAATTGGTTCCATTGTTATTAATCGATCTGGAAATATTTGGGGGAGGTCTATGGTCAGCAGTGGATGGCTTGTGGCTGATGATAAGAATGTTGATGATTGTGATAATTAGGTGAACATTTATTAAAACTAACATGAGGACTGTACTTCTGGCTCAATTCTGGACACAGGCCTCCACTACTAATTTAAGGGTTAAATCTTAGTCCACGACACCGACATATTGCGAATTGGTAGATTTAATATACCTACCTCAGAATATATCATGAAAAATATTTAGCACACAGGTTTCTTTGCGATATTTTTCTTCATCTTTAAAGCAAGCGACATTCCACAATAAATACATAAAATGCTTTAGTTGTATGCTCTAGGGTATTTTAGGAATCTGTGAACTACGGTATGGCAGTCCATACTTGCAACTTAGCTATGCTACTTGGTATATATAAAATATTTTTATCAATTTCTACCAAATATTTTATAGCATTTGTGTTTTTAATTTATTGTTCATTAATCAGGTGGTTTTCTTCTCCAAATACCCACTTTAACACAATTGCGATATAAATAAATACGTGAATATAGTATTTGTGTTCAGAACATTGTGCAGTGTGTCGGAATAACAAACACGTATGTTTTTGTTGCTAACATAAACAGTTTCACAGTAGCTCTGAACTATGATAAATGTGATGAACGCGCGTTGGGCACGTTCGCTCATGCTCACTAAGCAAACAAAAAGTCTTCTTTCACCTGTCTTATTCCCACTTTATCATCACTCCTTAGATAACCAAACAAATTATACCCTTAGACCCTTCGGCCGGTTTCAATAAACGATCTCGGTTTAGAGTGCTGATAGATCGCGATTATAAACCAACCAAATGAAGTCTTTTGACGGAGTCATATTCAAACTGTGTTCTTATTGATCAATTTTTGTAATCTATCTGCACATTCGAACTGAGATTGTTTATTGAAACCGGCCGTTAGTCAACAATCGAATGGTCCGCAACGTCAATTATTTCAAGAAACAATATTGCTTTCATAAGCTGAGATTCCCATAAGCCTGCATCTCTCCTCTCGTTTTCAACCCTCATTCCTGTCTTTATCGTTGATAAAGACAGGAATGAGGGTTATATAATACATAATTCGTCTACTATTGCTGGTATTAGGTGACCCTGTTCGAAGATAAGTCTAATACACCTAACTTTCACTCGAAACAGCTCAATTCATGACAAAACAAAACATACTAACTTACAAAATCACCTTCCTGCATCACTAGTGGAAGCAGTGATTTATGCCCTTTCCCTCCCATAAACCGTGGCGGCACCACCCCTGATATAAAACGGGCTGCTCTCATAAAACAGATAAAACGCATCTGTATCGAATTGAGAAATACTTTCAATGTACTTACGTGCAGCTGGCTTGACGTCTGTATCCAAGTGATTTTTGTTTGTGAAATATTATTTACAGCTGAATACTTGGGTAATGGTTGTTTAAATGCTTCGGGAAGTTTATATTTTTCGCTGCAATTTTTATTTTATCCAATTTCATAAGAAAGAAAAGAAAGAAAACGTGCCGAAACATCGAACTTTGTTAGGATTTCTGAAATCAGACTCTTATCAAAAGCGATATCAATTTAGCAAAGTTGTTATTCTAACACGATTCACCGGAGGCTGGAATCCCGCAGAGGAAGTTGACCTCAGACAGCCAACCGGTCATAAAAACTAAGCCGAATATATTCTGCAATATGATTGTGAAAAATTGAAAAGTGAACTGCAGGCAGGGCAGCTGCGTCGAGTTTATGAAGTACTTTCAGCCAAAATTGTTTTGGACAAGATGTATTGAGTAGTTTATGCAATGGCATTTTTGTAACGTTCATCTCTATTACGGAACCCTCTCTAGCCTTCACTGTGCGTGCACAGATGAGTGCTAGGATAATTTATTTTTTGGTGAATTTTGACTTCAATACATTATAAACTGGCCTATAAAGATCTTACATAAACTGAGCAATGTACAGTTATGTAAAATGCCCTTTTGTATCGTAATTAATTAAACCACGTTGTTGTTTCAGGTAATTAACGAGCCGGTGGCGGTGTCCGTTTGGTAATGTTAATCGATGTCATGTCAAGAACCAACATTTTGTAATGGATTCAAATATCATTTGTTAAGGCCCCAGTACACAATGGCCTGTGATGGGCCACGCTTTGCAATGCACAATTGTAGGCCACGATCACTTGGTGTTCACACAATGGCGCATGGCTCATTGCTGCCTAGCAAACCACTTGCGATGGACGTCGAAGTAATTACGGCTGCGGCTATTTATTTGTATACTGTTTACAAGTATTACAGAAGTGTGTACCGTCACAATCTTATCCTTGTGCAGTGCATTACTGCCTCGGTGGCGTGGTGGTATTTCGGTACGACTACGGTTCTGAGGTCTCGGGTTCGATCCCCGGGTCGGGCAAAGTGATATTGGATTTTTCCATATCAGCCCGGAGTCTGGAATTTGTGCCCGATATGGCGATAGGCCGCCCCCTATCACATCTGGGACGGAACTAAGCTCGGCGAAACGTGGGTGTACTAGTTCGCTAGTGCGCCTCTGCCTACCCCTTCGGGGATACAGGCGTGAGCTTATGTTATGTTATGCATTATTTGGATCCCAAATTGCGGGCTCAGATTGATATAATTCAATAAACTTGAAAGTTTCTTCATTGCTCCATGATGTTGACATTTTGGACGATCGAAAATTCTAGTTCTAGCACGCAACACAAAAGTGTACTATCCCGGTCAGCGGCCGGTGACGAACTAAGCAATGGCCGATTGTGTAAACACCACAGGCCACGCTACGCCACGACTCCTTTGAAGTGTGCCCAAAAAACCGACAACTCCCCGATTGCGCGCCACGATTGACAATTGTTCGCCATCATATACCATTACCCCCTGTACACAATGGCGATGGCCTGTAGTGGGCTCGCATGGGCCATTGTGTACTGGGGCCTTTAGAGAGTGTGTTATAAGGTAAACTGACAGTTACCGTATTGTGGTAATGAGGCAAGCTGGTAATTCTGGCGACTTACTTAATTACGGCCAAAACTGTAATATGTAAGTAAATTGTTTTTTCTCAACTGCTCAATTTTTGGCCAACCATGAATAGTGACGTGCACAGATCTTCAGATCAGGGTAGACAAAAAACTTTCATAATTATTTTCTTCAGTTCACTTCACTGACCATGAAGTGCTAGAATTGTATAGAATGTATATAGCAAGAATTAGGTTTTTTATTTGGGATAAAAGCAATCCGTTTTAAGTAGAATCTTATACGTTCTAATGGCCCAATTTGTTTTTATTTTATAACTGCCATTGCTATGAGACCATTGACTCTGTATAAAAAGAACTCAACTTAATCAAACCCGTTATTTCGATTCAAAAGGGCCAATATCGATAACGGAACGATCCCGCAGGCCCTGTTTCATAAACATTATGGCCCCAAGCGGTTGGACCCACAATTGATCAGCTCGTAACGAAGTTTTCGCCTCGGGATTAACATAGGTCATAAGTGAAGCACTTTGTAACTTCGCTGAGCTTTGTTACAAACTTAAGAGGTCGTTTAGACGATACTGCTTTAGCGTTGTAGTTGTGTAAATTTGAAATGGGTTAAAGCAGGGTAGGTAATAGATTTGTCTATATTTTAGGTTGTTTTCGGCCTACTTCCAAATGGAGAAGGTCCTCAATTCGTCAGTATTTTTTATGTATGTTACGCGATATCTCCGCCTAATGTGGACCGATCTTCAAAATAGCAATCGCCGCTCTAACAAATAATTAAAACCTAAGTATTATTGCTGTGAACCCTTCCAGTTCTATTCCCGCCGTTTCACCAACATAACTATGAGTATATAATCAGGTATGTATGTTGTATTGTACGGTGCAGAACTCCTTTCTAGGACACGTAGTTGTGGTATATTGGTCGTAAAAACGCAATTCCGAGAGCGACAGATAGATTGATTTACGATACCACCCGCTCGGAGTGCTGCTAGGTTAAGGGCCCGTCTTGAACGGCAAACCTTTATTTACTCTGTATTATGTGGAAATGTGCAAATTATTTGTGGATTGCGTTAGGTTTGGAGCTGGGACTGTTTGATATTATAATGTTTGTGTATTTTGTTACTAGATTGTGTTTTAGACACTAGATTAAATGATTAAAACATTTTATTGAACACCAAACACATATAAACATAATAAAGTAACATACCAAATATGTGTTACAAACGGCAGTCTTATCGATAAACAGCGATCTCTTCCAGACAATACAATGAAGCATGAATGTGCCGACTTGACCGGTAGGATGCTAGGTGCTACTGTCTCACAGAAAACTACGTAAATTAGCAAATCGCTGTTGCGTTTCGTTCGGTGAGTGAGATTTTCCGGAAGACCAAATCTCTTATGCTTCTCATTTCCCATTCCATTCAATAAGGTTGGCAACGCACTAATGTTTCTTTTCGACAGACTTCCAAAAAGGAGAAGGTCCTCAATTCGTCTGTATTTTTTTTATGTATGTTACGCGATATCTCCGCCGAATGTGGACCGATTTTCAAAATTATTTTTGTGTTCTATAAGCTTATTTCAAGGATAGTCCCATATAAATTTGGTCACGATCCGATTTGAAGTTGGTCCGTTAAGTTTTGGTATCGTAGTGTTATGCTTGTTTATCAATTTTTTTTTTTTTTTAATAGCCCTGTAATATTACTGTCCCACTGCTGGGCACGGGCCTCCTCCACTAATGAGAGGGGTTAGGCCTTAGTCTACCATGCTGGCCGAATGCGGGTTGGTAGACTTCACATACCTTCGAAATTATTGTGAAGAAATTCTCAGGTATGCAGGTTTCCTCACGATGTTTTCCTTCACCGTTATAGCAAGCGATATTTCACAATGAAAATATACTTAACATAGAAAAGTCAGAGGTGTATGTTCCATTTTGGGGTTGGTCTCGAACCTCCGACACTTGTCTCGGCAGTCCGTACCATTCCCAACTGAGCTATCGCTGCTACTGTTTATCAATATCAGCTAAAAAATATTTATTGATCGTATTTATCGTAACTTGAAAGTGAGTGATAATGAGGCAACATTTTTCCTAAACATACTAACATTATATTTTGGGTATTTGATATCACACTTTAAGTGGACACAAAGGTAGTTATCATATAAAGTAGTACCTACCCTTGGGTTTCATACAGATGTACTTAAGCTTCCATTAGGATCTTAGGTCTGTTGTAAAGGCAAAGTTGTTGAATCGTGGAAGGGTTAATGGACTAGTTCATAATTGGTTATGTTGCTGGGCGTCAAATAATGCTCCGACCAACGTCCTTTGTCCTGAAGGTCAATAACTTACGAGCTGTTTTTATTATTGTGACTTTTGTGTGGCGGTGATTATTTGACCAGTAAATTAAGCGTTTGGTAGTCTTGGCGATTGGTATTGGATGTGAGCTCCTTGCTGCCGAGCCGAGCTGTTATGCTTGCCGTAAGGCCGCGGTCTCGAACTCGAGCGGCGCGTTCCAATGCATAGATTTTAAAGACCACCGCGTTGGTCTAGCAATACGTTGCTACACCGCTGAATTCGTGTCCGCAGCCTAAATGCCAATTAGTTAAGTCAGGGTAATTCTCCTGGTGCCCCCACTGTGATTTTTCAAAGAAGACACGAATGACACAGTATTCACCATTTTCTTCAAATTCTAAGAAGAATATGAAGAAAATGGTGAATACTGCCATTCGTTTCTTCTTTGAAAAATCACGTTTTTTAATTGATGTATAATCTTGTTTACAAACTTGGATAGATCGATTATAATATAGTTCAATTTTCTTGTTAAAACCCTGTTCAGGTATTTCTTCAGAAATGTTACATAATTGGTGTAAAAGTGTCCAGTGATAATTTATTTATGGTGGAAAATTTTATTGTTTCTTCCTTAAAAAAAATTATCAGTAACTTCTTTTTTTGACATCTGTTGTAGAGTTCACCCGTGTCTACTCCTCTCGGGATACATGCGTACGCTTATGTACTTATTATATCCGTAAATTTAATATTATACGTATTACAATTTCACGATTCGTATATAAGTTATTTCAAGTTACAGAATGGTCTATCTAAATCTTGTAATAAAACATAGTCAGCGTCTGAATACGAAATAAGATGTTATATTCGTTTTACATCTGAAAATTCAAATCAAAGATAACAAAAGTAGAACACTTATAAAAACTAAACTTTTGGTACAATGAATTCAAAGCAGGCGCTCTGGAAATTTCAAATGTTCAAAAGAAGGTACATTTTAGTTTGCAGTCACTAAGGTTGAAGAGTAATCATATTTTATTTTTTCCAAGTTTAATAGCCTCTTTATGTTTATACTTTCTAAATATGTTACTTGGAAAGTTCACTAACAAAAATACTTGGTTATAACCAAAGACTTCTATGTATTTGCTAGACAAGCTGTTTCGAAGTAAAATGTTCAAGTGGTAGAGCCACGCTGTAGACAGTAACCTTTATAGCACGTATGGGTCGGCTCGACCGGTTAGATACCACTGTCTCACAGAAAACCGACGTAAAGTGGCAGCTTGCTGTCGTGTTTTGTTCGGTGAGTGAGATTTCCGGTGGCCCATTTCCCCACTCCCTTTCCCAATCCCCGTCCCTCCCATTACATTGCCTCCTTTTAGGTTGGCAACTCACCCATGATTCTTTTTGTGTCTTGGGTGTCTATGGGCGCTGGAGATCACTTACCATCAGGTGACCCATCTGTTCGTTTGCCAATCTCTGCTATAAAAAAATAAAAAATGTGGCACATGACGGCGAGTGCAGACACTCGCCGTCATGTGCCACATTTTTTATTTTTTTTAAATTTCCTTAGCCGTGAAACGTCAGAACGTTTCACGGCTAAGGAAATGAGCATAATTGTATAGTGAGTTGAGGTCGATTAACAGAGACTTAGTGCGCACATTCTATGTACCGAACAGCCAGTCTAGTAGTATACATAGAAATCTTTGGTTATAACATATTTCTTCACATAAAACCTTTTGTGTGAATGAAGTTAAAAAAACGTGAAACTCTAGGTTCAAAGACATTGGATTAATCTGAAATCCAAGCCATACAATGATTATACAACCGTGCTTCTAGATTTTTTGAAATTGACTTTCCGATGTTTATTTTATGTTGACATAACAGTCATCACAAGTTTAAAAACTAACATAACATAACATAAGCTCACGCCTGTATCCCCCAAAGGGGTAGGCAGAGGCGCACTAGCAAACTAGAACACCCACATTTCGCCGAGCTTAGTTCCGTCCCAGATGTGATAGGGGGCGAGCCTATCGCCATATCGGGCTCAAATTCCACACTCCACACTCCTTTCCGGATATGGAAAAATCCAATATCACTTTGCCCGACCCGAGGATCGAACCCGAGACCTCGGACGGTAGTCATACTGAAATACAACCACGTCACCGAGGCAGTCAAAAAACTAACTTGAAAATATATTCGATCGTAACAAAATTACATATATGGATCACTCATGGAATAAGCTTCGTCGAACACAATAATAATCTTAAATAAAAATCGGTCCTTATTTGCTGTAGATATCGCGTCACATACATAAAAAGGTGTACAGCAGTGGCGCAGCGGACGTGTAGCCGGCTGTGAAACGTGAGGTCGCGTGTTCGATTCCCGCACCGAGACAAATGTCTGTGTATATAAATATTTGTTTCTGGTCTGGGTGTTGTGAGACCGAAAGTCTCTCGTAGTTTCTGATACCCACGACACAAGATTCGATCTTAGTGTGGGGTCAGGAGTCTGTGTGTGTAACTGATGGGTGTATTTATTAAAAAAAAGATACCAAAGCAAAGATAATCTCAAAGTCGGTTGAAAAATAATAAAAAATTAAATCACAATTCGGTTTAAGTACCAAAGTTATTTCAACTAGAACCTATATATAATTCAAAGTTGCAGTGCATTTCTTTCACAATGAACAAACAACATTAAGTTCATTAAGCAACTGCATTTTTCTTTGTACAACAAATCATAATTATAACTCTGACAAACTTTCCAAGCTGGTTCTTTAATGCATTTAAAAGTGAGCAAAATATACGTTCTTTAATGAGATTACTATAAATCCAACTGGTTTTTTATATTGCAAACGAGTAGGTAAAGGATTTGATGGTAAGTGATTACCACAGCCAACCAACTGGGAAAATCGTCGTTAAATTGACGGCCTTTGAGGAAACGATGTGTGCTATATCTTAGCTTTTTGCTTGAATTTATGTAACAGATACTTATGCCCTCGTCAAAAATTATTTAAATTCGGAATACCACGTGTTTAAAATGAACTAAATTTTTTGGCAACACAATTAAAATTATGATTTTTCAGTATTAGCCGGGAATCTGGAATTTGTACCCGATATGGCGATAGGCTCGCCCCTTTTCACATCTGGGACGGAACTAAGCTCGGTGAAATGTCGCTAGTGCGCTCTGCGGCTCTGCCTACCCCTTCGAGGATACAGGCGTGAGCTTATGGTTATGTTATGTACAAAACGGCGGTGAAAACGAGTATATAAACTTTTATCTTCCTCATCGGAATTGGCTTTGGTATAGTGCATGTATTTTTACAATAAATCAATATTAGATGTCTGCCGTGTCTGTCAGTACGAATTAATTATTGACGTCCGCAGACCCTCATATTCCCAATTCCCTAGATAGCCATATTGTACTGACTGGCTGTGTATTAATTGCATCGAGTCTAATAGGTATAGGAAGCAATATCCATCGACTAATATTAGGAAATACACACAATGGCTCACGACTGTATCCCAGTAGGGTTAAGTAGAAATGAATCGGACAACTACACCACCTACATATTGCTGAGCTTATTTCAATACCAGACAAATAAAAAAGTACGGCATTGCACGACCTGGGCTCTGAACCCAGACCATCTCCTGGTCCACTACTTATTAAAGGTGCCACTTTACTAAGAAAACGCCATAAAACATACCTTAAAAGCTAATCAATCAAAAATCAAAATCAAAAATAAAGTAGTCGTCGATTAAAATAGCAATTTTTATCGAAGTTTTTGGTTGGAAAATCATGGGATGATAGCTGACATAACAACTATTAAAATTACATTGGAAAAGCTCCGTTGTAGATGGCGGTATGAAATTTTCATTTGGCTGGCCATAAGTTTGATAACAAAAGCAATATGAGAAAGTTTCAATATTTGTAGTTTCCTCAGTGCATTGAGAATGAATGTAACCGCATCCAAAGCCCGGCCTTTACTTTTTAGTGTTTATTCCAGTTAAATGGAGAGTTTAGTATACTCTTGTAACCACTATTACTTGAGTATATGTACGTCCTAATATATGTCAAGTTGAAATAATTTTTTCAGTAATCAATTTTGCTTTATATAAATACAGAATTAAGTAATGACATTCGGGCATAAACGTCTATTCTAAAATACACTTATGTATAGACTATTGCCTTTTTAGATTTTTACCCGACTATCTCGGAGCGAGGGTAATGTTTTTGATCCTGATATCTTTGATATTTTGTTCTGCGATCGATTCTTTTTTTATTGGCTCGCCAAGGCAGAAGAGCAGACGGCCCACCTGATTGTAAATGGTTACTATCGCTCATTAAACATCAGCAACAAGCCGCTGTTTACAGTGGAAAGGAAGGGTATTCCGAGAAAATGGTCACACACACATAAGCTCACGCCCGTATCCCCGAAGGGCTAGGCAGAGGCGCACTAGCGAACTAATACACCCACATTTCGCCGAGCTTAGTTACGTCGCAGATGTGATAGGGGGCGAGCCTATCGCCATATCGGGCACAAATTCCAGACTCCGGGCTGATATGGAAAAATCCAATATCACTTTGCCCGACCCGGGGATCGAACCCGAGACCTCAAGACGGTAGTCGTACCGAAACACAACCACGCCACCGAGGCAGTCAATCAGTCAGGCAGAAAATGGTCAATTTAAAATATTTTTTTTTTACGGTTTTGTCCTGCGTTGAAATTTTAGTATGGTCTACGTAGAGGGCATCAAGCGGCACCGTTCAAAAACTCGTCAGTCGAATCTGTCGATTGATATACGAGACAGCAGATGTGCGGCCGAGAGCAATTTATTGCAAGTGACATCGGGGCGAACGGTTTTTTGTGTCGTCTAGTATGTAGACGATGCAGTATTGGAATTTGGAGAGTAAAATGATTGAAGAGGGTTGGTATAAGGGGCGATGGATAAAGAACGGATTTATACCCGACATAAAGTGGCAGCTCGCTGTTGCGTTTCGTTCGGTAAAATTTCCGGTGGCCTAATACCCCTCCTTTTCCATTGGGAATCAATCCCTTTTCGCCTCCTTTTTGGTTGGCAAAGCACTTTTGATTCTATTCACGTCTTTGACGTCCATGGGCAGTGGAGTGGCTACTTACGCGACCACGAGGGTATTATAAACAACGGAAACCAATCTCACAACGCTCAAACCAACAACATTTGTCTTACCACAAGAATCCATCTCAAACTCTTACTTCCTAATTCCGCGAATAATCCCACAATAAATTGTTTCACAAATATTTTTAATTTTACAATTTTGGGGTTTAAACAATGACGTAAGGCAATTATACGATTTAACTAAGCAATTAGTTGTTACGCAAGTGGGATCGTTAGGCTCAGCCCGACGGCCTCTGTGTTAAAATTCCCTCCAACTCCTAGTCATTAGTCAACTGAAATAACTAAAGTAATAAACGTTACTCGAAACTGGGTAAATGTCAGGCGAGACTCGCCGTAATAAGTGATTAGTAATACGGAATTTAACCTTAACAGTTTCAATGACCTTTACTTATACAGTAAAGTACCCCCCAAAGGGGGTTGACGTGGAGTAGGCGGTCGGTCGTAAAACTAAGCCAAATCCACTCTGCAACATGGTTGGAAAAGTGTGTTGCGCCTACCCCACATTAAGGTGGGATAAGGGCAGGGTAGAAAAAAAGAAAGAAAAAGTAAAGTAATGATTAACCGTCACTGGTGGAGTAAAGCCTCCTCTATCAGTGAAAGACTTGGTCTTAGTGGTTAGGTGACCGTCCACCTTTCCTTACTTTATATACCTTCAAAATTATTGTGGAGAATTCTCACTTGACAAACTCCTGCACATTTTCACATAACGTTTGGATAATTCATAATGAATGAACACATTTGGAAAAGTCAAAGACGAGGTTGAGGTTGTTTTTAAAGCGACATTACTTTCGACAATCCGCATCATTCACAACTGCTTTACCAATGTTCTATAAAAATTATAAAAAAAACTTGTCCTATAGAACCAAAATTAAATGAAATAAACTCTATCGAACACAAAAATAATTTTGAAATTCGGTCGACATTTGGCGGAGATATCGGGTAACATACATAAAAAAGTACAGACGAATTGAGGACCTTCTTTTTTTTAAGCCTGACGAAAAGTATTGGAATTGTCCTAAAGAAAGAATCCGTTTCATCTGATTACTAGACAGCACACTCAATAATTTGGCTGTGTATCCATCATCATCAGCCATAGGACGTCCACTGCTGAACATAGGCCTCCCCTAAAGATTTCCAGATCGACCTGTTGGAAGCGGCCTGCATCCAGCGACTTCCTGCAACCTTTATCAGGTCGTCGGTCCACCTTGCAGGTGGACGTCCTATGCTGCGCTTGCCGGTACGTGGTCTCCACTCGAGAACTTTTCTGCCCCATCGGCTATCAGTTCTACGAGCTATGTGCCCTGCCCACTGCCATTTCAACTTGCTAATCCTCTGGGCTATGTCGGTGACTCTCGTTCTTTTACGGATCTCCTCATTCCTGATTTGATCACGTAGAGAGACACCGAGCGTAGCCAGAGGGCTATGCGAGCTATGGAGAGCCATAGCACGCTGAGTGACTGTGAGCTTTCTAATGCGACCCATGTACACCCACTATGGGTGTATCCACACCACGACAAAAAATCATAACGTATAATCCATTTAATTAAACTAAAGGCACTACACGGTCATAATCCAGCAGTTGACGTCCACACCACGTGTGGTGATTTCCCCCAGAGTGCAATATTCATCGCAGTCTCCAAGTACGAAGCGCTGAATGCAATCTCATTGAGATGCGCTTCGGGACGAATTTGTCTTTACTAGTCAGATACTAAAGTGGGATCGTTTTAATGTCTGAGGTTAACCGTTGACGCTTTTGTGCTATTTCATCGGTCGACTTCTCAAGAAGACGGTACCTAATCATTTCGTCTGTATTTTTTTATATATGTATGTAACGCTATCTCCGCCAAATGTGGACTGATTTTGAAGATTATTTTTGTGTTCAATAGAGCTTATTTTAAGGGTGGTCCCATATACGTTTGGTTACGTCCGAACAAATTTGAGGTCAGTCCGTTATGTTTTTAAACTTGTCATTATTTAAACTAAAAATGATATTTTTAACAATGGGTGGCCAAAATTAAATTGTTGGTATGATAACGTTCGTGTTGTAGGCAGAATTGTATACGGTGTAGCTTTATTACTTACCATTTTTTATCGCAACAGATTAGCAAGCAAGCCGTGCTCCGAATGGTAAGTCTTGCCCAAAGGACATGGCCGAATCCTGCCCTATAAGTATATAGAAAAATCAACTGTAATATACTGTCAATAGTGATATCTTAAAATGAAATAGAAAATTAATAAAAATATATGGCCTCAATTATATTTCTCTAGAACCTGCGACAAAAATATGCCGAATAAATATGTATACTAATTGTTTTCCTTTAACTTTGATTTCAAAGATTATTATTTGTTTGTCATATTTTTGTTCGGATACACGCTTAAGAAAAACATCTTTTCGAAGAAAAACGTCCACTGCTGAACATAGGCCTCCCCCAAAAAATTTCAGATCGACCTGTTGTTGTTTCTTATAATCTTTTTTTTTTTTATAGCAGAGATTGGCAAACGAGCAGATGGGTCACCTGATGGTAAGTGATCTCCGCCATCCATAGACACCCATAACACAAAAATAATCATGGGTGCGTTGCCAACCTAAAAAGAGGGAATGGAAAGGGAGGGAAGGGGATTGAGAAAGGGAGTGGGGAAATGGGCCACCGGAAATCTCACTCACCGAACGAAACGCGACAGCAAGCTGCCACTTTACGTCGGTTTTCTGTGAGACATTGGTATCTAACCGGTCGAGCCGGCCCATTGGTGCTATAGACGTTACTGTCAACAGCGTGGCTCTACCACTTTAACTTGTAGCTATTCCGGTACAAAAGAAACAAAGTAAGATTATAATAATACTTCTATAAGACGTGGTGGTAACCCCCCAGGTAGATCACTGCGCGGAATATTACTTTAGTCAGAGCTTAAATCTTGCCACGCTGTGCTGATGTATGCGCCTATAAAGATGGTCTATTTTACGAGATCTTTTACGTTCGTCTCACGCGAGTCATTTTGATGCCAATATCAGGTTATGCAAAATACAATGTATTCTGTTTAAATCTGCGTGGTTTTGAAACAAGATATAGTTATGTGACTGCGACAAAGCCGAAAGAAGGGTTTGATTTGAACAATCTATGTAAATATGTGAATTTACGTATGTTCTACCATAGCGCTTAAACTATCGATTTTGATAAATAAACATAACATAAGCTCACGCCTGTATCCCCGAAGGGGTAGGCAGAGGTGCATTAGTGAACTAGAACACCCACATTTCGCCGAGCTTAGTTTCGTCCCAGATGTGATAGGGGGCGAGCCTATCGCCATATCGGGCACAAATTCCAAACTCCGGGCTGATATCGAAAAATCCAATATCACTTTGCCCGACCCGGGGATCGAACCCGAGACCTCAGAACCGTAGTCGCACCGAAATACAACTACGCCACCGAGGCAGTGATAAATAAAGTACCAATCGATTCGTTATTAGGGTCCCTATAATATTGAGTACATTTTTAACCGACTTAAAAAAGGATTCTGTGCCACTTGAACCCAATTATTTTTGTTGGAAAAGTGATAGAACTTCAGAAATTTGATGATGTGGTATTATATACATTTGGTGATGTTTATCGTTGGGTTTTAACTTTTAAACATGTGAATACTTAATACTTGTTTATTTAGATGCAGACATCGGCTTGTTAAAAGTCAATGTGAACATTTATTTGTTTGTCCTAGCTTACTAAATTGCGGCCTCGGATCGCTTGTTAGACGACGTCGATTAATGAGGTTTTGGATTAAGTTTCGCATGCCATCAGTTCTAGAGATATTTCGTTTCAAAGCTAGATCAAGATAAGATAGCTCAACAATAGCAAAAAACTGCTATACTTAAACAATTTTAGACTTTTATTTTGTTTATTTCTATTATTTCTTTTGCCATTGTGATGCCCAAAGAAGAGTAATAATTATATTATAAAAATATATGTGTTAATTAACTCTCTATTTCTTCGTATTTTATGAATCTGTCTTATTGAGATATATTCTAATTACAGTTATAAAAAATATTTATCATATTTTTCGGTGTTATCTGCTCGACCCTGTGCCATTAGTTATTATTCACAATATATTTTACTTAGAATTTTGCAATTAGTCATGCTGTAAGATCATTCATTACATTGATTTGACCTCTGATGAAAAAAATATTCGCCTGCAAGGACTAAAAGGTTAAAAATAACATAACATAAGCTCACGCCTGTATCCCCGAAGGGGTAGGCAGAGGCGCACTAGCCAACTAGTACACCCACATTTCGCCGAGCTTAGTTCCGTCGCAGATGTGATAGGAGGCGAGCCTATCGCCATATCGGGCACATCGGGTAAAAATAATCACAAGTTTAAAAACTTAACAGACCGACTTCAAAACATATCCGATCATGACCAAATGTATAATATGGGGTCACCCTTGGGTGGTCCTCAATTCGTCTGTTTTTATGCAAGTTACGCGATATTTCCACCAAATGTGGACCTATTTTCAAAATTCTTTTTGTATTCGATAGAGCTTATTTCAAGGGTGTTCCTACTACGGGTTGGTAGACTTCACATACCTTCGAAATTCCTGTGAAGAAATTCTCGGGTGTGCAGGTTTCCTCACGATTTTTTCCTTCACAGTTATAGCAAGCGATATTTCACAATGAAAATACAACAACATAAAAAAGACAGAGGTGTATGCTGCATTTTGGGGTTGGTCTCGAACCTCTGACACTTTCTCGGCAGTCCGTACCATTCCCAACTGAGCTATCGCTGCTATCTCTAATTTATTTTTAATTAATTGGTTTTATTGTATTATCATAAGTAAAGCTGTTGATTGCGCCCATTTCAAAGAAGTGGGGGCAAAGGTTACTTAAGATTGTGTGTACGCTACATTTTAACTGGGTTTCTGGGTGGTAATTACCTACTTAAGTTGATTGTTTGCTTGGGTTTTTTTACTTCACGAAAAGAAGAGATGGTTTTCCCAAGATCTGTTCAGACGGACGCCTAGTTCTGCGGGTTCGGAATTTAACTGAATGCCCAAAACCGGGTGTTTTCACAATGAATAGGTCCAGCATCATACCTCATATACATACATAAACTCACGCCTGTATCCCCGAAGGAGCAGGCTGAGGCGAACTAGAGCACTAGAACACATTAAACCGAACTCATTTGCGTCCTAGAAGACAGGACAATATACATAACATTTAAATAGCTGTGCCATTAAACCAGGCCCTGATTTTTTTGCAGTGAAAAATAATAAAACACAATAAATGAAAACCACCGCATCCGCCTTTCCACATTTCACAAATAGGTTACTACTGATCTACCACTAAAAATGATTAAGACACCCCTAGAAACTAAACCCCCCAAACAACCACCCAATCAAGACTTTAATCGAATTAACCGTTGATTACTTAACTTCACACATTCGGTAGAGCCTTTATGTATCCATTTGAGCAGTTTGACAAAGTACCCCGACACCCGCAAGTTCACAAACAATCACACGGCATTCCGAACCATTGTTCCCAACTAATTAGGAGAGTTGTATCTAGTTCAATGTTATCCGAGCTATCTTGAGAACCGAAACGAAATAACGAAGTTTCAAAATGTTAGTTTAGTAGTACAACTAATAGATTTTTTTTATAAAAGCTTGACTAATTAGAAAAAGATTACTATTTATGATAAGTTAAACCGGTAATTTTTTTAACAATATAATACTTATCAAGATTATTTTTGTATTGCATACAACTTACTCTAAGGGTAGTCCTATTTTATTTCTTTGGTAAAAATATGATGAAAGAATACATAGTAAATTCAACAAATGACAGCACATGCATAAGCCCGATAAAAAATAAAAACTCCTATTATTATTGAATTTCCAATGTTCATCTCGGTAACATGCACAGGCATTTAGATTAGGCTAGACAAAAATCTTGCTCATTTTTTTTCTTCAATTTATTCTAGCTTTACTTTACCAAATTGTCAGGGTAGATATTATCTCCCTGTCTTTATGAAATGCACGCCACTAGTTCATCTTTTAAATCGGTTAAGATTTTTGTGATTATATATAATAATATGTTCCACTACATCGTTACAACCAACTTAGTTTCGATTTGCAGCATAGCCTGATATGGGTCGAAGTCTCATTTATCCTTGCTAATAGTATCCATAATGGGTTCGTGTGGGAACTGGGAAGGCAGGTGATAAGGTCACCTTGACCCTTCAGTAAGAGGATACTCGTGTAGGTTATTTGAAGGAGGAAAGAATAATACATGACTATGTACAAATCTTTCGTGGCGCAATAGATGGTGGAACGGTTTTAGAATCAAGAGGCGGGAATTCAATGCCTGCTTCGAATTATACGTTTATTTGAACCAATAAAAATTTGTATCCAGTCTGTGTGTTGTGAAACTGAAAGTCTCTAGTCGTTCCTGATGATGGTATATTATTGGCTTTGTAGTATGTGTAGAAATACTTTTTGTGGCCAGTGAATGAACTCATGATTCTGCCTTCCTGATACTTTATAATAATGCACGTTTAGGACATACGTCGGTAGGAATCTTATATGCGCTTATCGCCGCTGCAATATCATAAATAACCCAATTTACGAAAGTTAAAAATCGCACTGGTCGTACCGTAGCACGATTCGTAGAATTATGTCTGGCTGTTACAAATTGCTACGAAACAGCTACGGTTCTACGAAAGTGCTACGTGATCACTAGTGGTGTGTGGTGCATTACAATAGGCAATTACAGGAATTACAGTCGACACGCCGGTACTGCTTGTGTTTGATGATGTAATATAATTGTTGACGTCTTTGTGACGTCAAAACATGAGATGCATGGTTGCGTGATTGTACTTGGTTCTTTTATGGGTAAAATAGTTGATTAATCGTTTATGAATATTTGAGAATAGTTACATTTATTTACGAGTATAATAGGACGGTTCAATGGAGATTATGCTACTGTGTTGCAGCAAACTAATATAGACGACGGTGATCAGTTACCATTTAGTTGCCCAATCTTATAAAAAAATTATTTATTGCGATAATTATTATTATGACCTAAAAATTTACGCATACCTCTATATTTAAAAAAATACATATCAACGATTTTCTTATCTATCACGTTTCAAAAATGCCTTAACGCATTTGCAAAAGTAAATAGTTTATACGTATATAAGTAAAATGAAAATTAAATAATTTTAAATTCAAAAAATGTCACAAAAACTAAATACTTTTTTATTACACAACCTGCTTTGAGTCAACCCTCAACTAGCATTAACACCGTCGCAACTTTAACACTCAATAGAGCAAGTACAAAAGTACTACACGCTCACAAAAACGTTACTATTATATAGTTACATTGAATGCGAGGGCCACAAAGAGATGTACGCGTAAACGCGACAGCCCTACGCAACATCAAAAACATTGAGGCGACTCCCTTTCAATCGTATAGGGTTGGTACTCCACAGGTATGTAAGGTTTGATAACATTCAAATTTTTTTTTCCAAATTATTTATTAAGAACCGCGGTTGTAGCACAAATTTCTTTATGTGTGTGCAGCTAAAGCTATAAGTAGGTAATTAAAGTTAAAGTAATATATTATTAGTTATACTTAATAGGTTGGCAAATAAATGTCAAGTTTAGAGACAAAAGTAATTAAAAGCAACATCAAATTGTGAAGTATCATAAAACGTTACATTTACTTTATATTCTTATTTTGACTTTTGCTTTCAATGAAGAAACTGGGAGTGAGACACATTATATTATTTAAAATAGTAACAGTGTCCTCACTGTCAGTGTCCGGTGGAAGTACCTTTGAAGTACAAGTTTCTTTCCTTTGTAAGAAGCTGCTTGAATCGCTTTCGGCTGGCATTACCGATGTCCATGGGCTTTGGTAACTACTTACCAATCAGTCGATTCGTCTGGTTATTTGCCTTTGCAAACCAATATCTACAATGATAGAGAGGTGGAATAAAGTAGTTTATTTTTTCCTATAAAATTATTCATAGCAACCCTACATGAGGGGCACAATGGGCGTCTGGCCTCTCCCCTCAGCATTAGTACCCGAGCCACGCATACAGGGCCCTTAGGGACCGCCTTTGTTGGCCCACCTTTATTGTTTTGTGACGAGATTCTTTGACAGTTGGTGTTTTCATTTTTATCATTCTTAGACATGTTTTGTATATTTCGTAAGTGGCTCGCGGCACTACATTTTAAAGTTTTTAATGATGCTTGTGGAAACACATTAATATAATTAGCATGGTTTTGTTAATATGTTATTATTTTAGTAATTGTTAGTATTTTAGTTTACTTATATAGGTATATTTGTAAGTAAAACAAAACTTTTTTAAGTCTCTGGGACATGTCTATTCCATTCTATAGCATATTCCGGAAAAGCTTGTCCCTATTCTAAAGCGTATAACATTACTCTCGAGTAAGTTGGATCCCTGGAAATTAGCAAAACATAATTCACAGACAGACTGCCTCCGTGGCGTGGTGGTATTTCGGTACGACTACGGTTCTGAGGTCTCGGGTTCGATCCCCGGGTCGGCCAAAGTGATATTGGATTTTTCCATATCAGCCCGGAGCCTGGAATTTGTGCCCGATATGGCGATAGGCTCACCCCCTGTCACATCTGGGACTGAACTAAGCTCGGCGAAATGTGGGTGTACTAGTTCGCTAGTGCGCCCCTGCCTACCCCTTCGGGGATACAGGCGTGAGCTTATGTTATGTAATTCACAGATCCAGA
Source organism: Clanis bilineata (assembly GCA_036417725.1). Taxonomy (NCBI): domain Eukaryota; kingdom Metazoa; phylum Arthropoda; class Insecta; order Lepidoptera; family Sphingidae; genus Clanis; species Clanis bilineata. The sequence goes on from CM071141.1 coordinate 821,078, forward strand.
TTAATACCCTTTGTATGAGTTTGTGTTGACAGTTCTCGATTCTTGAAATCGACGTTCGTTTTCAGTTTCTCCGTATATTTAGTTCGTTGCAGTTTTTGCGAAGTGGCGAAGAAGACGCAAACTATCATCGAGTACTCGATATTCTTGAACTCCCTAGTAGGAACTAGGGGTACAGAATGATAGTAATAGTATACTGATTAACCAAACTGCGATAATATTTTTAGACGATAACTACAGTTTTATAGACAATTAACGGCCGGTTTCAATAAACGATCTCAGTTTAGGATGTAGAGAGATCGCCATTGTGAACGAATCAAATCACGTCATTTGACGGAGTCATGTTCAAAATGTGTTCTTATTGGCAAATTTTTGTAATCTATCTGCACATTCGAACTGAGATTGTTTATTGAAACCGGCCGTAAGTCATGCAAGCTTCTCGCTTTTGTGGTAGAGCCACCCTGTAGACTGTAACGTCTACAGCACGAATGTACCGACTCGATCGGTTCGATACCACTGTCTTACAGTAAAATAACAGCTCGCTGTTGCGTTTCGTTCGGTGACAGATTTCTGGTGGCGAAATCCCCCCCTCCCCTTCTCAGCCCGTTTTCTCATCCTTTATGGTTGGCAACGTAGCAATTGTTTCGGTATCGTGGCTGCCTCTGAGTGGTAATAACTTACCATCAGGTGATCCAACTGTTCGTTTCACAGTCTACCATAAAAATCCGCAGTATATGCTAAATAACTTCATCATAACAGTAATACGCGCACCAGTTTTAATACCGGGATTATTATGGACGCTTACGGTAACATTTTATTCAGCGCCGACCGCTTGGTATCAAACAATATGGTCTATAAAGGTAATGCTTTTTAAGGCCGCCATGGCACGACCGGACTATTTGCATTCAGATGGAGCTTATTAATTTTTATTGGCTTTTTACAAATAGTGGGAATTAATTTTTTAATCAAAAATTACTACTGGCATAGCAAGGGTTCGTGGTCCGTGGCACATTTGATTGGATGAGCAGACACAAAGACAAGTTTGGGATACCAATTAAGTTTAGCTTGTGTGTTCTTTCCTGGTATTTGAACCCAGGCACTACCTATAACAGTCTATGTACATTGCGATATATACATACATCCTTTTTTTTTATTGCCAAAGTGGGCAGACGAGCTAGCGGTCCGCCTGATGGTAAGCGGGACCGCCGCCCATACACTTAGGCAATGCCAGGGGCACAGCCAAGCCACATACATACATTTATCATACATTGCGATGAAACATTTCATAAGCTCACGCCTGTATAGCCGAAGGGTAGGCAGAGGTGCACTAGCAAACTATAACACCCACATTTGGCCAAGTTTAGTCCAGTCCCAGATGTAATAGAGGGCGAGACTATCGCCATATCGCGGACAAATTACAGATTTCGGGTTGATATTGAAAAAAAAACTATGTCACTTTGGTCAACCCGGGGATCGAAACCGAGACCTTAGGCACAAATACAACTGCGCCATCGAGGCAGTAAAACAAAAAATAGTCTAAAATCGTCATATCTGTTGATATGTTCAAACAATGAGGTATAAGGCAGTGGCGAAAAGTCCATACAACTCGATTCTTTCCAGCTTACATTTCCGAATTTTCTGATAATAAACAGGCCTCAAGGAAAAGAAAACTAATACCGGCTTTCGTTTTGAAAATTCTCACCCTTCGCCACTGGTCTAAGGCCCTTAATTGGCTCTCATTCCGACCCTCTCCACAGTATTAATTACGTAATTAGCGCTGAAACGAAACGGCAATATTTTCATTTGTTTTAAAGTATACCGCGGTGTAATTGGCTTCGGAGCGACCTTCCGCCTGACTATGGCTTCTAGTATTACGTTGCTGGTGTTAATGTGAGCCACTGATTTTATTTTATGTTGGAAATATTTTAAGGTAGGATATAATAAAGAGATTTCCGCAATTTAGTTGATAAATATCAAACGTCAATATGTCCTTGCTAAGTGAAATGAAGATATACTAAAATATTTGTTTGCAAACTACATTCTGTTATTATATTAAGGTTTAATTAACTTATTTTGACAATGCTGATCCACGACTACATATAAATATATATACATATTTACTATACGTTAGTATAAAAACAAATTTTTTGACCATGGTGGACATATTGGCGTTTGTTATTTATCAACTCAATTGTCGTAGTACTTACAGTCCTGAGTATCGTGTTCGATCGGGCATAGTGATATTGGAATATTGTGCTCAGTATCATAAGTTCGGATTCTGGAATATCCAATATAAATAGAGGTAGAAATAACCTTTGTGAAAGGGAATGCATTATTAGCGCTTCTGTCTACCACTTGTCTTAGTGTGTGTCCGTGTAAAATTTTCTTATTCTGGCTGTCGTAGGTATGCATCACCATAGTGTAGAAAGTTTTCGCGATACAAAATAATATTCAGCATAATACTACCAATCGCTTTCCAATTATTTCCGTAGTCTAAACATTGAAGGGATGTACAATAACAAGCCGCGAGTATCCCATTGTTTTCCACCCTAATAATGTATGCCATCCCTCTCGCAAGAGTAATTTCATCCCTCCATTATTTACATCATTTTTCCGCTTCCCCACACTTAATGTATAAACGTGAAGTTTAAATTATAATTTGTAAAACCCATCTTTAATGCATATTTATGAATAGGGGAAAAATCTCGACATACACTCATTAATAAAGTAAAGCGAGATTAAGTGATGAACCGACAGCGATAAATGTGTGTATATAAATTATAAATTGCTTTGTCAATATAAACGCTGTGAAAATATATTTTGTAGTGTGTACAGTGGCTTTTACTATAGTGGGGCCGTTTTCAATGATTTTTTTAATTATCAACAGTTTTATACTGATATAGAGGTAATTGATGAAAAAGTGACTACCTGTCGGTCTGATGTAATTTGGCATGAAGAAAATTTGAACTCCATGGAAGGACATTTAAAAAAAGCACAGCCACAAAAAAAGTCACATGACGTCCACTGCTGGACATAGGCCCCAAAGATTTTCAGACCGACCTGTTGGGAGTGGCCTGCATCCAGCGACTTCCTGAAAAGGAAATACTTGGCCGAAAAGCTGATGTCAAGGTGTCAACTAGTAGAATAATGTTCTTGCAAATATAATCCTAACCACATGCTTTGAACGCAGGTCATTTGCTACAGGTCGATCTGGAAATCTTTGGGGAAGGGGTATGTCTAGCAGTGGCAGTGGTGTGCAGTCCATATAGACAAATAGACACTGTCTACCCTGAAAATTTGCTATTTCCAAAAAATCACATTTTCAAACAAACCATACCAAAAACAAATTTTCAAAATAGCAGCACCCGTTTTATATTTTAAATCAAAACGTGGATGTATTATGATAGTAATAGTGATGTCAAAATTAAAAAATAAATTTGCAAGATTTTTGTCTACCCTTGTAATGCCTGTGCACGTCACTGAGCAGTGGACGTCCTGTGGCCGATGATGATAATGAAGCTCATGTAAAACATTATTGGCAAAACAATGGATATGTGCAAAATCGCTGCCGATTCCATTTTGCACCCTAAGGGTGTGGTTATAACGCTCGCGTGCATCTAACGGCAACCCACCCATTACTCGGAGTGTTTGGACCACTTTCCTTATAACTGTTATTTATTGTTTAAACTGGACTACTTATAAGTTAGGTAAAATCATTATTTCCTTTCTTTTTTATCGATTTGAGCGACCTGACAAACATAACACATAATATAAGCTCACGCATGTATCCCCGAAGGCGTAGGCAGATGTGCTTTAGCGAACTAGAATACCCACATTTCGCCGAGCTTAGTTTCGTCCCAGATGTGATAGGGGGCGAGCCTATCGCCATATCGGGCACAAATTCCAGAGTCCGGGCTAATATGGAAAAAGCCAATATCACTTTGCCCGACCCGGGGATCGAAACCGAGACCTCAGGACAGTAGTCATACCAAAATACCACCACGCCACCGAGGCAGTCGGATTAAACAAAATGGCCTGCTAACCTCATTATTCATTCGCGCCCGCGATAACTCATAAAATAATTGTTAATTTATGTTTGTTTTGTTCAATTTCACATAATACTAAGAGTGTAAGCAATGATCAATGGGAATGTCATGTTACGAAATACGTACAAATCTTGTCGAAAAGGCATTATTGTACGTTCATCGACATTCATAATTAAAATTCTTAAAAAAGGAACAACGTCTTGTCTCCCAAAACTTTCCTGTAGCCCGAGCACGAAAAACTAATGTAAATGTGCGTTTAAATTCCTTGGTAAATGTAAACTCGCTGCGCACTGATGACATTTGATTAATATTTTATACAAGTTTCATAGACGCGCATCGAGCACGAATACATTTACGGTTGTCAGAAATTTTCCTGCTCGGGCTGCAGATTTCACACAATTACCGAGGCTCCATACAATTGTTAAGCGAACTATTATCGCGTCTCGTTCGATAAGTGTTCGATATTCGCTCGGAAGGCGCCGCCGCCGTCGCCTTAGGCCTCGTCGATGAGCCGTTTTTATCGTCATTCCGCTCCACCAAGCGCGTCGACATCACACGTGCGAGGTTATCGATCGACTTTAAAATAACCACCTTTCGTATGCCCTTTTAGCTTTCAAATCGATTTGATGCATATTTTGTTAGGTAGCCTAAAATAAGCTGCTGGTCTGACATGACATTCGAAGGCACGTGAAGGCCACTAAACTGTAGGAAAAATAATACTAAGCTAATGGTTCTTCACTAACTGATCTTCCTCATCTGTAATTTTACAACAATTTTACAATGATAATAGTGTTATGGTGCCTTAAGTAATGACTGCTATTTTCTCGCAAAGGGACAAAATTATATCTCGCACTTGCGCTTAATAATAAAAAACAATCCAGCGGTTATCCTGCTCAAATGTTAGATCGTGATCGGCTCAAAATACTTTTTTTGGTGATTTTGTCCCTTGAACCCGGGACCGTCCCGCCCGGTTTACGGCCTTATACACTGCCACTAAACCAAAAAGAATGTGAACCTGTGATTAAAATATAAGTGGCCAGTGTATTATGTTCTTCAGGCACTAGTTAAAAAAATAAAGGTCATTAAATGATTTCATATTGACAATGCGAGCTGATTGAATATTTATTAGGATAAATAGCAAGTGTTTACAAAATATATTTGTAATCATCACGATGCTCAGCTGTTTCTATTACATTATCAACTCTTGTAAAATTCGGTTCGTCTTTAAGCTCGTGTAAAGCTAACTCTAAATTGGAAAGGTTGTCTGGAGGAGATCATGATAAGCCTTTTGGAACACATTTTTCGTGTGAATGTTGTGCTCAAAAGATAAAATATAAAGGTTCATTTTAACTTTATACGGGTTAAGGTAAGGAAAGATGGGTGGTAGAGCCACGTTAACAGTTAAATGTTTAAAGCGGCTCGACTGGTTAGATACCACTGTCTCACAAAACCGAAGTAAAGGCAGGTCGCTATTGCATTTCGTTCAGTGAGTGAGATTTCGTATGGTCCAAATTCTCCCCTTCACAATCCCTATTCCTTTCCTTGAAGGTTGGCAAATGGTAACGCTTCCATGTTAATTGTGGTGTCGTGGGACTCCATGGGCGGTCCGCGGTGTAGATAATTTACTATCAGGTAACCCACCTAATCGTTTGCCAGTTTCTGCCATAAAAATATATATACATATATGGATGCTTTTCATTACTCTCATTAGAACAGCCGCATTTAAAATGTAAGTTTTCATAAAAAGATAAAACCCATTATGGCACGCGGTAGTCAAATTAAGGTTAAAAAAATAATTACTAAGCTTGTGATTGTAGATGAGAGATGTAGTAAAGTAGGAGTACAAGAAAATAATTGATTACCAAGCTGGGCGATAGACTAAGTTTGAAAACATTTACAATTTAGGGCCTCGTTCACCAACTCCAAGTAAAGTGTTGATTAGTTACTTTCTGACTAGCGTTAATTGACAAGTAAGAGTTCTGAGTAACTTCTGTTAATTTCACAAGCAAAATTAGAGCTCTGAGTAGCAACTTACTGGTTAAGTGAATGATATCACAAATCCAGCGTCCCATTCGTTCAATATTACGTCAAAAGTATCTTATTTTGGCAAAAAAACACTCGTGACTCGTCCCGCGTCCGCACCACATGGCACAAAAACCTACCGGACCCTTTTTTTGCTATATAAATAGTTACACAGGTACTAAATCGTGTGCCATAAGGACGAGTTTTGCGTGACCCCGTCTGGACATCGGTGTTCGCTTCGCCCGAATTGCAGTTTGTTTTTGTTGAAACTACTTAATTTTTTAAATGAAAGGCTATTTTACAGTTAACACGTTCATTTAAAACGTTAAACATCGTTATTAAGGTATTACTACTATAATTTGATTTTATAGTTTATTTAACTACGATAAAATGTACAATTAACTGCCTACTTTAAACTTTAACCGTCAAGTAAACGCGCTACTTGGCAGACGACGTGGCAAGTAGCTTACTGGCCAGTTTAATCATAAGATGCATGCTACTCGAACGTCGTGAAATTCACACGTGCAGTTACGGGTGACTTTAACTGACGATTAGCCTACTTGACACTTTACTTGAGGGTGGTGAACGAGGCCCTTAGTCTAAAAAAAGTAAGAAAGAGAACAAGGAAAGACAAACTGATTAAGTTTGTCTTTCCTTGTTCTCTTTGGACAAATCACACCTCAGTCCGACCCGTGACCACGAAGACTGCAAAGCCTTCGAAACGTCGGGAATAAAAATTAAAAACCAAAGCATGATAGAATCCGTAAAAATAGTTTTATTTCAAGAAAAGACAATCCATTAAATTATGTCATACAGCAAGTACGGAAATAATTTATGTGCTAAAAACGGTTCTGTAAAAAAGGTCCCAATTAAGCACGTAAAATATTTTATAACCCTCCCGCTGTCACAACCGCACCCTTAAGAGAAGTTGGCTAAATGATTTTCACGCGGAAGGCGACGGCCGTCTTATCGAAGCGACTGGCGCTCAGTCGAACAGGATCGGCGAGATTACAGGTAGTGGAGGGTTAACGATCGATATTCCTAAACCCGACGTAGACAGGATTAAAAAGTTGGTGCCATCGGGTCATCGGCTGTTCGGATGATTGAACATTGAATAAAATATTAGCTAGTTTTGTCAGTGATTTAGGGTTGTCTGTCTGTATTTAAATGGTAATGTAGGGTTTTTTTTATGGCAGATGTGATAATAACAAGTTTAAAAACTTAACGGACCGACTTCAAATCTGATCGCGACCAAATTTATATGGGACCACCCTTGAAACAAGCTCTATCGAACACAAAAAGAATTTTGATAATCGGTCCACATTCGGCGGAAACATCGCGTAACATACATAAAAAAATACGAATTGAGGACCTTCTCTTTTTTGGAAGTCGGTCGAAAAGAGCAAGTTTTGATGGTAAGTGATTTCCACCGTCTAGAGACAAGTCATGATACCAAATAATTGACGACATTGTTTCTTTTGTTTTATTTTTAACCTTGGACACAGAAGTTAAATAAAATAATAGTAAAAGATAAAGTTAGCATCATCTAGCTCCATTGCAAGATTTGCTTTCCACCTGCCCTTATCCCATAGCGATGTGGGGTCAACTGTTTTCAAGCATGTTGTAGAAGAGATATGGCTTAGTTTTTATGACTGGCTGCTTCAACCTCCCTGGGGATTCAGTCCAAATCGTGTTTGTAATGAATAAAATAAAAATATAAAATATCTTTAAAACATAATTAACGCCTGAATGATCAAACGGTACTCAACTTTAACGGCTTCTATCAATGTATGATTTGCGCCATATAATTTCGACAGATAACGGCGGCCTTAAACGACATAAGGCGACCATAAGTGTATGAGCATTCGACGGTAAGTATTTTCGAAACAAAACACAAAAAACATCTACGCAAAACAAGGTTTTCATTGTCTTCTGCTCATATAACAATGAACCATAGAAAAAAAAATTTAGAAATACCATGTTTTTTGTAAGTGTTTTGGGTTATGTTTTAGTGCAGAAGACGCAGCTTTACGAAACTGTTTAACTCACGTTTCTATATTGCGACCGGCTACCGCACATTTTCACTCCCCGTGTCATCCCTCACTTGTCGTGTCGTGACTACTCGTGACTTGTGCCGGACGTCGTCGCGATTCATATCTCAGCGATACCACTACCCAAATGTGCTCCCTTGTAACCACGAAAATATCTCTTATTCATATTACATATAGGGTTGTCTTTACCCTAAAAATTGGAGGGTAAAATACATAGGTCTCTCATATGAGGCATGTATATGGTTATGAGAGTTTTCTGGTTACTAACACCTGCCCCCTGACTCTGGACACTCGATTCGAATTTAACTTCGATTCGGTTTCATTTATTGACTTAATATTCCATCGAAATTAAGTTAAAAAGTGCGCTAATGTCACGTTAGATTCGAGAACTTTTCATTTTGTAATATTTAACGTGATCTTAGCGCACTTTTTAACCCGATTTCGAAATGAAGTCGAATCGAAATCAAATTTGAATCGAGTGTCAAAAGGCAGCCCCTGATCTGTCGAACATCGATAAAAGTCAAAATTAACTAAACACCTGCCAATTTCTAATCGAATGTGCATTTCTAGATACGTGATCACACTTGTTTTAGAATCTACATGTTAAATCAACATTCAGAGCTTTGTTAATTATGTTTTTATTTAAAAAAAACTTCGTATAAATAAATTGGTAAATTAAACGGCCACCACAATTTTAAATTCAACAGTGATAACCCTAACCATTGTATGAAATACGAACCCTCAGAGGAACGTACTTAAGCTAAATTCGCCTATTAGTTATCAGTAGGTGTCAATCCGGATCCGACCCTGTCGCCTTGATCGAATACATTTTACCTACACGTCTAATAAATAGACAGGGCCGTATTCAGGCGTTTCCTCGTGTATTTTATAAAAAATCGTGTGAAATGTAATTTGTACACTTTGATGTTTGCAGTCATGTCATTTGAAATTCTTTTTAGGAAAAAGTTTATTATGTTTTGTTCTAAAAATGGATAACCTCGCAGATTTTGTGTATGGGTGTGTGTCACACATACGTCTGAGATAGAAGGGGTCGGCACAAACGTAACTTGTATACAATTTTATTTCACATCTTATTTCTGCCTAACGATAGGTGAGCCTATCGCCATATCGAGCATAAATATCACACTCCGGACTACTACTATAAATATATTACCCAACACAGGGATCGAACCTGATACCTCAATACGGCAGCCGTACGCAAACAATACAAATACGCCGAGGCAGGGGTCGTCGGGTCAGGGCCTGTAGAATGTACAAAATGTAATTACTTAAGTAATAACATTTTAAAACATATGTACGGCCCGCATATTGCACTCATTAGGGTAACACCAAGTTGGGAGTGGGGGGTGTAAATTACATCAATAAAGACAGACGTATAGCCCCTTGCTTACAAAAATATTCAGGCGTTAAGTTCAGGCGTTTAAAATAAATATTGAATTTTTCCATATCAGCCCGGAGTCTGGAATTTGTGCCCGATATGGCGATAGGCTCGCCCCCTATCACATCTGGGACGGAATTAAGCTCGGCGAAATGTGGGTGTTCTAGTTCGCTAGTGCACCTCTGCCTACCCCTTCCGGGATACAGGCGTGAGCTATGTGTGTTTCTTATATTTAAGAATAGCTCGTCCCTTTCATTTTCAAATAATGTGACGCATGGAAAATAGTGACAAACTATTGTTAAAGATATGGAGGGCGTAAATGTTTTTATAAGTAAGGGGGCACAGTTTATACTCTTTTTTAGGGTTCCGTACCTCGAAAAATAACTTATAAGATCACTTTGTTTTCCGTTTGTCAAATGTAAAAAAAACATTTCCCCCTTTTAGCAATGACTAGCTTCGCCCTAAGGTTTTATGATTCCTGAACTATTTATCATACCTACTTGTTTGTACGGAACCCTCGGCGGGCGAGGAGTCCGACTCTCATGCGTCCGGGATTTGAAATACACCACAGTCACCCACATAGGCCTGACTCAGGAGACCTGACCCCATATTAGCGTTACCCTTTACCCGTATTGCGTGTATCGGGAACTATGATGGACTTATTCTACAACAACCAAACCCATAACAAATATCTGTAGATCAAACAAATATAATTATTGTCTCGAAATAGGTATCGATCCTGTAGCCTTTTGTTCCACACCCGATGCACCATGAAAACTGTCAGACTGTATATGCGTGTAGGAAAACCGAAGTGCTCAGCTTGGAATTTGAACTTTGAACCCAGGGCATTCCAGTACAAAGCACACTCTTTAAGCCAATGACATAAGATAACGCTATACATTAAACATTAAAACCATCATATATCTGTTCTCTATACATATGTACATACATACATACAAATAAAATTGGAAAGTCTGTAATTTCAAATTAACAGCTTTTTATTAATTGCATACGGTAATTATGGCAAAAAAAATATTTTTAAAATTTTTGTTTTGTTTTGGCTTATCTCGAAATAAACTTGGCTAAATGTGGGTGTACTAGTTCGCCTCTGCCTACCCCTTTGGGATACAGGCGTGATTATGTATATATTTTAAAAAAATAAATGTAATCTTAGAATTCATTTGTTAAATTATTAATGAAGAATAAGCACAAATTAATACAATTTTGGTAGAAACGAAATTACCGTCAGCGCGCTAGTTCCTCAATAAACACGTCTAATTGAGATGAATCGTTTATATATCTTTTCTCATAATTTACAAAACCAAGGTTTTCTCATTACAGACCGGGTAAATATTTACCTTCCATTTTTGCCTCCAATTATTTTTGGTAATATTAAATTCAGGGGGAAATTAAAAAATATTGATTGTAACATTAAATGATCGTAAATTAACTTTCAGAGGCAGGACGTCCACTGCTGGACATAGGCCTCCCCCAAAGATTTTCAGATCCTGTGGCTAATGATGATGAAATTAACTTTAAGTTATGCTATGCACAATGAAACTGCTGTGTAGAAATAAGTATACAAATAAATCAATTCCTTTTCGTTTCCACCTGCCCTTATGTGTCCTTCTAAACACAATGTGGGGTCGGCGCAATACACTTTTTCAAGCATGTTGCAGAAAGGATTTGGCTTAGTTTTTACCACGCGCTGCCTGCCTGACGTCAACTTCCTTCTGGGGGATCAAGTTCCGGACAAATAGTGTTATAAAAACATAACGCCCGTCTTGGGAATCGAACCCTAGACTTCCTGGTTCACTGCCCATTACACGATGCCAATAAAACAAAGAGGCTGTTTAATATGGAAAAAATAAATGTATATAAAAATTATTACATTAACCCGTCGGAGGCGGCACATATAGAGGTATATATTACATAAGCGTATGGGCCACCGGAGGCCGAGCCGCCCGTGACTATTTAAAAACTCTTTATAATGTTCATTCTTGTTAACAAAGGGGTACAAATTGTATACGCTTAACAATCTCATTTAGAATCGATTAATCGAATCCCATTCATTATCGGATTTAAACTGATCTTGACGAGTTCAATTAAAGCGACATTCATTCGATTCTATAATTATTCGATTTAAACGAATCGGTATCGAATGATGACGTCGGAGCCACGCGTTTGTGGTGTATGAATTTATAAATGAGAGTTAAATACTGAATTTGCTTCTGCTGACTGCTGATAGTAGTTATTTCAGTTTAATTTTTTAATAGATATTATGTGTTGAAAATTGTTTTCAATCCACTTTCCATAATTATAACTAGGTAGTATACGTCTATGTTGGACCGTAAAGCTTTAAATGCAATGTTGTTTTTTGTTTTCTAACGTAAATGCAATCATGTTATAATCTGAACTTAAATTAATCTAAATATTACCTTTCTTCCCAGGCAGTTGGGTAAAGAAAGCACACTGAAATGCACAGAAAAAACACAAAAAACACTGCACAGAAATTTTGATAAACAACTCTTTCTGTTATAAACATGAAATAAGAGTATGTGTAAGGGGTCTGATACATTACATCAACCCCTATTTTACGTTATCAACTTTTGAATAATTTTTAATCAAAATAATGTTCAATTAAACATTGTATTAAATATTCTTTACACATTACAGACCTTCAGAATCCTTACTAATTTCCCCTACATTTAACACCTGTTGGAGCGACATAATACACATTACATTAACGTCTCGGCTACCGGTGACCGAGCCGCCCGAATAACACAATGCCACTGAGGCAGTCGACTATCATCCTGAGGTCTCGGGTTGGAACCCCGGGTCGGGCAAAGTCATATTAGATTTCTATATCAGCCCGGAGTCTGGAATTTGTGCCCTTTATGGCGATAAGCTCGCCCCCTATCACATCTGGGACGGAACTAAGCTCGGCGAAATGTGGGTATTCCTGTTCGCTAGTGCGCCTCTGCCTACCCCTTCGGGGATACTGTCGGAGCTTATGTTACGTTATGTGTGACTTTCACAAGGGTGAATATATGAAGTTATTAAACATCTGACTGGCGGGTATGTCTCAATCTGTTATTACGAGGGGTGCACTATCGCGCCGGCGGGGTACCCCAAAATTAACTCACTGTTATGTACGCACATCACGCTACAAGCTTTGACTGGCCCCGAGTGAAATATTAACAGACCGACTGACTTCCTCATCGATGACGTCTAATGTTGACTAGCTTTTGCCCTCAGCTTTGTGTGTGTTAAAGTATAGGTTATACTCAATTCTTCGGATACGGTGTGTGAAATAATAATAATATTAGCCCTGAGATATTATTGTCCCACTGGGCACGGGTCTCTTCTACTGAGAGGCCTTAGTCTACCACGCTGGCCTAATGCGGATTGGTAGACTTCATATTGAAATTCTTGTGAAGAAATTCTTGAGTATGCAGGTTTCATCACGACGTTTTCCTTCACCGTTATAGCATGCGATAATTCATAAAAAATATACACTTAACATAGAAAAGTCAGAGGTGTATGCTCGATTTTGTGGTTGGTCTCGAACCTCCGACACTTGTCTCGGCAGTCCGTACCATTTTAACTGAGCTATCACTGCTTTTGAAGCTTACTTTTTTACAAGTCTGTGAAAACCTTATCAAAATTTAATTAGCTATTGTAGAGAACTTTACATACGAGCAAATCTAATACGATGCAATTTACATTCTCCCTTTTAACTTACCAATTCGCCGAGCTTATTTAGACTCATAGTTATAGGAGCACAAAACTGACATGAACTGGTTCTACGAGTACTAAACCAATAGGCAATAATTCTATTTAGAGACTACCGTAGTAAAGTAACTGTATCGTAAGATAACGTTAACAAAACTGCCAGCGGCACAATCAACAAGTATTCTTTATGTTGTGTTCTTAGGATGGTGGGCATTTCTGAAGCAACAGTTTAACAGTTTCGTGATTTCTATGATGGCTTTAATATTACTGTGGACACGCCAGGCGTGTCTGTACCTGTAATATTTAATGTGTCGACAGGTTAAAAAGATTATAGGGACCTATACTTAAATGTTTTGAATTTGTTATTACACTTTCCTTATGATTTGTTAACTTTATACTAAGTGTAGCGTAATGGGTGTTCGTGCAACACAGGCCTGCATCATTCAGGCGAGCATCAATACACATAATATCTCTCGACGTCGGCTATATACCATCAGATACTTTCATATTAAATAAAATAAATAAAGTAAATAAATAAATAAAAAAAAATAAAAATATTAGTAGGAGTTTTGATGGTTTCCGAGTACGATGTTAGTTTTCGTTTTTTAAGACATTTGAATAGCAGCGCCTCTTGTGAATATTATAATGAACTAAAATATTTTTTGTAGAAAACGAAAACTAATATCGTTATCGAAAAGTAGAAACTAACTTATCCTAATGTTTAGATTGCACTGCGCTTACCATCAGATGTGTGGTAACTTTGCCGGCTCGGATAAAAAAAATTGTCATGCAAGCATAAATAAACAGAATTCGTTGCCTATCAGTCGACAGCCGTCGAAGTCACGGCGATCAGAAGTGTAGAGTTCGTTAGCGGGGAATCGAATCCCGAGGGAGTAGTTGCGGACCCTAACACCGCCGGCGGGCAGACGTGAGCGGAATACAAGCTTGCCGGAAACTTGTACACTTGACTACAAAACTGATACAATATTTTTGTATGCATTGTTTGAAAACAGTATACTCCAAAATTATCACCAACGTTTACACTCTCAGATAAACTTCCCATTCAGTTTAAAACTTTTGAATTTCGTCTATTTCCGACCGACTTCCAAAAAAGGAGGAGGTCCTCAATTCGTCTGTATTTTTTTATGTATGTTACGCGATATCTCCGCCAAATGTAGACCGATTTTCAAAATTCTTTGTGTGTTCGATAGAGCTTCTTTAAAGGGTGGCCCCATATACATTTGGTTACGATCGGATTTGAAGTCGGTCCGTTAAGTTTTTAAACTTGTGATTATTCTGCGATAAATGTAATCGATACAATATAAAATCGGTGGTTTATTCGAAACACATATAAGCAATGAACATATATGTAAAAAAATGGGTTTTAAATGTAAAGTCATGTATGTAAAGGAATTCTCAATTATTTATGTGGGTTTATCGTCGTATACTTAACTAGAGGCACATATATACTGTCTCCATACAAAACGCCTCGTATACACACAAATGCGCAAGAATGAGTTGAATTATGTATAGGATAATATACATAGCATCAAAGTTGCCATTCCAACATAACATAACATAAGCTCACGCCTGTATCCCCGAAGGGGTAGGCAGAGGCGCACTAGCGAACTAGTACATCCACATTTCGCTGAGCTTAGTTCCGTCCCAGATGTGATAGGGGGCGCGCCTATCGCCATATCAGGCACAATTTCCAGACTCCGGGCTGATATGGAAAAATCCAATATCACTTTGCCCGACCCGGGGATTGAACCCGAGACCTCAGGACGGTAGTCGTACCGACATACAACCACGCCACCGAGGCAGTCATGCCATTCCGAGAGGTTTTAAAATTATTTAAATTGAATTAAATACGACTATAACGGGCAACTCCCTAAGGACCTCTTGGGAGTGAACAAAAGCCACTGGAATACAAAATTTTGTACTCGACTGTACCCAATAATCCATTTAATACCAATCGTTTTCGTTAGAAAAACGGGTAAATTGGCTTGCGCTATGAATTTCCTATTATAATGGTACTTTTAGTAAAGAAAATACCCCGCACTTTACAGTGAAAAGTGCAAAAAAACACAAGAATTCCATAGTCTGCATAATCTATTTTTGTACACTAAATAACTTTAAGCCAAAGAATTTAAGCGCCTTTAGTTTAGATTTCACTGGGTGTGCGAGCCACACGAAGAATAGGCGCCAACGCTTCTTAGATTGCATTGCAGTATAATAAAGTACCTTGGAATGTTAAAAACATTAAGGTGCGTCTGTTAGTTACTTTACGAGTAACAATAGAATAAAACGTGGTCTACCAAGTAAATACGGAGCATTCTAGTATTTGTTCACGTTAACCATAAACGACTAGTGTTGTTGTTAAATTAGGGGCCTTACTTAAAACATCATTTTTAGCTGAGCAAATGGTTAAGAATAACCTGTCACTTTTTTCCTTGCGTTACATTGTTTAAAAATAAAAGGGACAACCTATGGTATAAAGATAAGCAGCGGTTAAATATTTTTATAAGTAAGGGGCTATATGTTTAGTTGTATATAGACATTTACATTTTTTCTGTATGGGGATGCTACTAGTTTCAATCTTGTTATAAAGAAATGAGAAGGCGATGTAATAATTATGTTGATTTCGGTTTTATGTCCGTTCTTTTATAGGAGTGGGGACAAACAAGCAAGTGGGTCACCTGCTGATAATTCAATGATCACCGCCGGACATAAACTACATATTTGCCGAATTTTGGGGTAGTTTGACACAGACCTAAATAATTATCAATTCCTTTGTTTTTCCACCTTCCACTTCGTTAATAATCGCATGTGTATTATTATGAAGTAAATTCATACAATATTCATGGAAGATATTATAAGAACTAAAAACAGTAAATAAGGAAAGCAATTATAATTTTACTGTCTTTCTTGGAATTATCATTGTAAGTGATTATGGCGGCATGATAGATGTCGAACAAACATAATTAATTAACGGTTATCGCAGAAATACGCAATTAATTAATGGAGTTTGCGAAATCCACATGTGCGGTATGATAAAACATAAACTCGTGATTTTAATGTTATCAACCAAAAACTGCCTAACAAAACTATATTTATTGCCTCATTAGTCTAGTAGCAGCTAAAACATAAGCCAAGCAATAAGATCATTTACCGGGTTCAGAGTAACTTTATAAAAAAACTGTTTACACAAAAACATCATAAGCTATCGATTCTTTCGATTTACCATAAACCATTTTTTTCTGGTCTGCCTCAATGGCGTAGTTGTATTTTAATACGACTATCGTCCTGAGGTCTCGGGTTCGACCCCGTGTCGGGCTAAGTGATATTGCATTTTTCAATATCAGCCCGAAGTCTGGAATTTATGCTCGATGTGGCGATAGCCCCCCTCCCCCCTATCACATCTGGGACGAAACTAAGCTCGGCGAATTGTGGGTTCTAACTCGCTAGTGCGCCTCTGTCTACCCCTTCGGGGATACAGGCTTGAAGGTACGTAATGTATGTCTTTCGATTACCCATAAACCATTTTTTTTTAAATTATTCACTTTATTACTAAACAAGCGACATGTCCCGTTAATACCATCAGTTGGTGCCTGTAGCCAGCGGTGCGTATTGCGTATGCCGACGGACGCACCTGTGACTACATCCTTCCGGTTTGAGAGGTGACATGGCGCGCGACACCTTGCTGTCTATAACGAAATATTTTAAACTTTACTTCACGTGCCACGTTATTTTAATAACAGTGACAGTTAAGCCACGCCGAATTGTGCGGTGTGCGCCATTGCGGTAGACTGCAATATTTAACTTTCTTTCTACCTGCCCTTATCCCACCTTAATGTGGGGTCGGAGCAGAACATTTTTTCAAGCATGTTGAACAGAGAGTTTGGCTTAGTTTTACGATCGGCCGCCTGCCTGACTTCAACCCCCTATGAAGGGATCCAGTCCCGGGCCAATTAAATTAGAAAATTTGCTTTACCCGGCGATAGGCTCGCCCACTATCACATCTGGGACGGAACTAAGCTCGGCGAAATGTGGGTGTTCTAGTTCACTAGTGCGCATCTGCCTACCTCTTTGGGGATACAGGCGTAACTTATATTATATTTATGTTATGGTATGTCAACAAACAAAACGCCTTACAGCTTCCTTATTCCAGCATTTCCTTCGTTAACACCAGGATACCGGTCTAATAGTGCTGTTTATTCCTTAATAGCCACGATTGCCAACATTTTAAACCGACCAGCCAGAGACCTGTGGATCATTTCACAACTCTTCACATAAGTATGGAAGGGAGAGGTCTATCGGATTGGATCTTGGATTTGTTGACACTCTCTAGCGGTCTTTAGAGCCTGTATTATTACGGAATGGCGAGGCGGGACGGTATTTGCACGGATTTTCGTTTTTTTGTTTGTTTACGTGTTGGATAGGATTGTTAAGAGCTATCTCGCTATGTTGATTGGATTTTTTTCTCTGTTTTAATTGTTTTTGTTTGTATTTGTGTTATTGTTTAAGAAGTGTAAAGTGTGGTGGTGCAACGAACAGTCGTTCTTTTTTTATGTGAGACAGTGACATCAAATCGGACGAGCCTGCCAATATGTTAGTGGATATCGTCAAATTAATCGAATCTTGTTTGAACATTTTACCAAACAAACGATATTTAGATGCAAATGTGAGCACCAGTTCAAAATTCAGAAAAGGATTGACAGAAAATAATAGCAGTGATTATTTATAAAGTTCATCTACTTTTATTTACTTTCATCATCATCATCATCATCAGCCATAAGACATCCACTGCTGGACATAGGCCTCCCCCAAAGGTTTCCAGACTATTTACTTTATTTATTTTAAATTATTATATTCTAATTATAGCTGTACATCAGACTGATACAATCATAGACTGTCACAAGACTATATATAAAACCTTTATGTTACCTATGTACCACAATAAAATTGATTTGATTTGATTATCTTGTAGAATATGAGTAACTCGAGAATGAACTCCTTTCGACGATGTTCCCTCAGCGCTTTGAAATTTCTTTCAAAACCGTTTAAGTCTTAAAAATAATTTTCACGGTATGTAGCGGCTTGGCTATGCCGGTAGCTTTGATTTCCATGGTCGACGGTAACCACTTACCATCGGATGATCTATAACTAGTCTGCCTTCATAGGACAATAAGAACCTAACTGGAGTTTCGTTTATTTGTGTTTTAAAAGTACACAGCTTTATTAAAAACATATTCTTCCAATATTTATTTATAGCTTGATATTGAACTTTTCCTTTACAATAGATTTATTATTAAGAATAAAGAACCGACGAGATCGTAAAATTCCTTGTATTCTATTATTAAATGAAACTGTACAATCATGTTACACTTTTTCCAGAGTCCAGGCTGATAACAAGTAGAAACAATCCAATATCACCGCCCGACCCGGGGATCGAACCCGAGTCCTTAGGGGTGTAGTAATTGCAATACAACTACGCCACCGGCTACCGAGGCTACTAATGTACTATTGATATATTTATTTAAATGGCAAAATTTCTGCTTCAATATACGTTGACGTAACCTAAGAGGGTCCATTAGAGCCAGACCTCGAGAGGCGAGTCTGCCACGCCGCCCCTCCCCGCGCCACTGCAATCAGTTGCGGTCGAGCGTCCATCGACGGTATCCGGCGGGAGAGCCTGCCTGTCCTGCCTGTCCTGCATAGAACACTAATCGATCGCACCCATATGTCTTACTGAATGCGTTGTACTAGCTTTTACTTGTCAATCTATATTTATACTATTATAAAGAGAAAATATTTCTTTTCTTTTGTATTTTTTTTTAGTTAATTTTTAACTCTCAATTAAAATATTCTATATATTATCTTTATACAAGTATTTTTATATTGTGTATTAATGAATGTCTTTTCGTTTACAGGTAAATAGCTGACATTACCAGTAAATTTAAAGGTGCTGGTAAGAAAATAGATAAAAATAATATCGATATTTTACATTGAAGAATGTAATCTGATAGAATGAGACAAAAGAGCAGGAATCGTTTGGAATCCGTTATCTCTGATTACGTCTGTAGAAAACAGGCGTGATGGTAAGTGATCACCGCTCATAAACACCCGTGATATCAAAATAATCATGGGTGCGATGCCAACTTTAAAGTTGGGAATAGAGATAGGTAAGGGAGGTGTGAATTCGGCCACCGGAAATATCACGCACCGAACGAAACGCAACAGCGACCTCCAATTTTACGTCGATTTTTTGTGAGACTGTGCTATCAAACCGATTGAGTCGGCCTATTCGTGCTGTAGACGTTACCATCTACATCGTGGGTTTACCCTTCAAGTTTATAGGCAACATTAACAGCCACAAGATAGGCCTCCCCTAGATTTTTCCAGACAGATGTCCAAGGAATCGTTGAATGGAGGCCGTATCCAACAGGTCGGCCAGTAAATATAATAATACTCGGATACCCATCCCAAATGCATTGCACGTGACTCAATTTAACTCGGTTTCGTGCACAGCGAGGAAACGTAGCTCAGTTTTAAATTGCCGTGTAAGCAAGAACTTTACAACCTAATCGAATTTCATAGTACAAATGCAGGTAAGGAAACTGGAAAATTGTGAATTCTTGGAAAATTATTTTTAGAAGACGCTGCGTGAACTTATTGGAACTGGAAATGAGGCCTAAGTGCCAAAATCATAATTTTTGCCCAGATACTAACTTGTATCTGACTAACGATAAAATAAAAATAAACACAAGTTTAAAAACCTAACAGACCGACTTGAAATCCGATCATGACCAAATTTATATGGGACCACCCTTGAAATAAGCTCTATCGAATACAAAAAGAATTTTGAAAATCGGTCCACATTTGGCGGAGATATCGCGTAACATACATTAAAAAAATGCCGACGAAATGGAATTTTGGAATTGGCCTTCTCCTTTTTGGATGTCTGTCGATGAGCCCTCAGTAGACAATGTGTATATGTGTCTTACTGGCAGTAAGTTTGGAATTGTACATAAAAAGACCTTATAAGAGTCGAGGTCGTCTGAACCAAACACAAGTGTTTGCACTTCTATAACATTGACAATTTTGTTCTCCAACCGATTCTGTGTCAATTAGTGTCTACGGTAACACTAAAACCTAAACCCGAAATGACTTTATGAGATGCCTCTGCCGACCCGTTCTGTGATGGGCGTGACGTTTTATCACCCTCCTCTGAAAACTAACATTCATTAAACCACTATTATAAACATGGAAAGGTAATTTGTCCATTGAATTTATAGTTCAATAGCACATACATTTCGTTATGTTGAACAATGATTGAGGTTTAACCATTAACATTCATTTATTAGTCTCTCGGCATACGTTTGAGGTGATATGTTATTTCAACTACGAACATAATACATTCCAGTGGGTGGGAACTATCGATCATATTTAGGGTCGAACAATTACTTAGAACTATTATTAGCGATAATTAAATCTAGTGTGTTATTTGCAACAAATAGTTAAAAAAAAAGATAAGAACTTTATTTATTTATTTGAAGGTACACCCACAGCACCACATATTACAACATTATCAATGCTATATATTGTTAGCGACATTCTTATTAAATTAATGAGGGTATCTATAAGGATATTAGGTACATGATGAGGGTACCAACAGTAATATTAAGGTAGGTAATCATATTAGTTGCACCCAATGGTGGGGCGACAGCTACATAAGGGCTGGTCATGACATTTGGCAGCCAGTTGGTGTTCACAAATTAACTAATGGATAGCACGCCTAAGCTATGCCAGTTTGTCATATGCAAGCTATGTATAAAAGATTTCTCCGGTTATAATAGTAAATAGGAGATCGTATATAGTGAAGTATAGTGAAGTCCTGACAAATGGTTGGTATTAAAGCATTCGTATTGTGAAAGTGCTAACAATATAAGTAGGTACATTTCTGATATGTGCGCTAAACAGGGGCATACACAGCATTCACTTTATTGACAACTCTTGAAACCATCAGTGAACAAATAATCAGGTACACAAATAGCACCTTCTTTATAAGGGCCCATGATGATTAAAGAGTACGAGAGACAAAATTCTGCATTCGTTTTAAATGTTTTTTTTTGTGTAAACCCAATAAAAAAACCTTATTTTGCTACAATTTACAAACTTGAAAAAGTGTATGCGTGATGCGTCGATCCCATATTATTTGGAGTTGGATAAGGTCAGGTGGATAAAAAGTTAATTTATCTGCTCTAAGGTTTTGTTAAACTTTGTTTTGACATAGGACTCGGAGAAACAACGAGCATTACTTAAAACATACTCGTATGTATAAAATAGAACTTTTTGACAGGTATCTCTATCTTTATAACATTAACACCTGTATTGGCTCTGTAGTATACTGAGAATTTCAGATGTCGTCAAAGGAAAACAATTTATTTTTATTTCCCTCCTGAAAGCGTGAATAGATCTATTCTCAAAGAAAGTCTTCTTCAATTTTTTTCTGTTACACCGACAACATCATCCCTTAAACTATGTATACAAAAAAGCACTTTACACCCTCGTGATAAGAGTCAAAACGAATGTAAAATACACCGTGCACAAATTTCCATTTGAACGAACCGGGTTTAGTTCCTCGAAAAGATATATGGCTTTGAAAAAGCGAAAATTGACACAATATTGTCCTTTGAGAGCGCGTTTCGTAAATATGCTGGGTTTTAAAGCGAAATTCTAAATGTCCCATAAAATTGTGGGCGGTGAAACAGCGACGCAGGATGCGTATTTACGAGGTGGCTTCTTTTATCAAGTGTCAAGTTTTATGGATATTTTACCAGAGGTTTGATGCCTTCGCGTAATAAAATCTGCACGTGTGAACATTCGTGGAACGTCTAATGTTCCTTTTGTTGTGGATTTCAAATCGAACCCAAGCGTGGATTCGCTCTGTTTTGGTACATGGACATTAATCGTTTTGTTTACATAATAATATAATAATAAGCTGACGCCTGTATCCCCGAACGGGTAGGCAGAGGCGGACTAGCGAACTAGAACACCCACATTTCGCCGAGCTTAGTTCCGTCCCAGATGTCCATGCCCAGGGGGCGAGGCTATCGCCATATAGGGCACAAATTCCAGACTCCGGGCTGATATGGAAAAATCCAATATCACTTTGCCCGACCCGGGGTTCTAACCCGGGACCTCAGGACGGTAATCGTACCGAAATACAACCACGCTACCGAGGCAGTCATGTTGTCTACATCATAAATAGGATGGTTCGACTGGAAAAATAACCTTTTTTCTGATGTTAATAAAATATATGCTATTAACCTCCTATTACACCCAAATACATGTCTGCCTGCCTGACTGCCACGGTGGCGTGGTGGTATTTCGGTACGACTACGGTTCTGAGGTCTCGGGTTCGATCCCCGGGTCGGACAAAGTGATTTTTGGATATTTCCATATCAGCCCGGAGTCTGGAATTTGTGCCCGATATGGCGATAGGCTCGCCTCCCATCAAATCTGGGACGGAACTAAGCTCGGCGAAATGTGGGTGTTCTAGTTCACTAGTGCGCCTCTTCCTATCCCTTCGGGGATACAGGCGTGGGCTTATGTTACATATCTGCCAAATTTCGCTTCTAGTTTTGGAATCGCCTACATTTGTTAGTTTGTTGAACATATTTATTAATGTTAATAACATGTATTTATAACTTTTGTTTTTTTTGTACATTAATACCTCTATATACCTATATATAATAATACCTCTATATCTTGGAGCAATGTTTATCTATACAATATGTATTCACATTATGACACTCCTAAAAATAACATTTCTTAGTTTTATGTTGTCCCCTATAACTACTTAAAACCACAAAATTAACGAGGAATTCTTATCGAATGGTTGGACCGTTTACTATCTCTCTTTTTAGACGATAATTTTCTGATTTTTTTATGACATTAGCAGAATCACCCAAATGCGTGGAAGCCATTTATTATAAATAGTATAAGAAACGTTTCGGCTTCTTGTACCTGCATCTCCGACACTACTCATAAAATTATTTAGGTCATGATAAATATCAGGTCATGATCGCTTTTGATGTGGTCGTTAATATTGTTTATCGTTTTGTAACATTGTCGACAATTCAAAATTATACACCGTGAATATACAGTGAATCATGAGACGGAATGCTCGTATAAAACAATGGGTATTATGTTGAAATTATATCAAGATCATTATTTTTTACATCAAAAGCTGTTAAATGTGGGTCAGGTACGTGATATTCATCGCCTATAAATACCTAAAATACCAAGAGTCATTGCTGACTTTAAAGGAAAGCAATGGGTTTGGGAAGACAAACAAACAAACAACAAACTGATATTATGCCCCTTACTTATAAAAATATTTAAGCGCTGCTTATCCTTGACCCATAGGTTGTCCCTTTCATTTTTAAACAATGTAACGCAAGGAAAAAAGTGACAGGCTATTCTTAGCCAAAAGATAAGTGAAAATGTTTCTATAAGTAATATCAGTTTCTCCAAGGCAGTGGTGACTCAGACAAACCCATTAATTCTGTTTACGGAATAGTCTACAATCTACATCATAGTACCTGTGATAGTACATAAACATATTACCTAGATGAATATATCATAATAAATTCAGACCAATTGGGTATTTTTATGGGACTAATTTTTTTGTATTGTTTTTATACGAAATTTATGTCATCTAAAACGTAACACAGAAAGAAATATTGAAATACTCCCAAAAATAAAGAAGTTATAAGCCTTTGTTTGGTGTAACCTTCAAACAGCGGGAAAGAGAAGTATGAGTAAAAACACGTCACGGCCATAACGGCGCGTGCGTTCGAAAGGGATAGCAAGATATCCCCACTATGCCCTCACTCTTGTATTGCAGAATTTAAAAAATGAATTACTGCCTCATTTTTCAACCAATTTCGATGCGGTTTTTAGAGAAGAGTTTCTTATTTGTTTTATTTGCTACTACATATAAAAATATGTACGAAATGAAACATAGTCAAGTATCCAATTGAGCTAGAAAGCTGAATAAGCTTAATCGAATATGATAGCATAATTACAAGCCAATATCAATAATATTCCTCTATTCATATTCACATACCATGCTTATTTCCAATGTACGAAATATATTATTCTAGTCAATTCCTGCATAAATCAATCCCGCTTATTAATTCAAATGAACGTATGCATTGAACGTATATCATTCATAAAATTATTCCGTGAATAATAAATTAGGTTGATGGTTAATGTAATTGTAACTACATGAATATAATTGTGTTAAAAACACTTTCGTACAAAGGGCCTTTGCAGACTAATGCTGAGGTAACCAAATCGCGCGGCTACTAAAATATGCTTTTGGTCGCGCAACCAAATTGGCCGAACAGAAGATATTCGTTATAGAACTGTATACATTCAGTTGGTTGCGCAACCGTGACGCCTTAGTTTTAATGTTGCTTACTTTTACATGATGGTTTCAGAATCGCATTAAACAGAACCAATAAAGTAACAAAATATATGTAGATATCACTTATATTTTTATAAACGTAACGATATAATAAAAGTTTACAAATATATATTCAAATGTCACAGAAACGTTTGCAAATATAAATAATAAATGAATGGCACACAAATCACTTGGAGAGAAGCCACAAAACAAACGGACTCGATCGATCGTCTGCAGTTCGCACCTACACATTCAAAGCCACTAATGACATCCAACCGCCGAATTGAAGAGCGCTCTGTATCTGGTTGCCAGTGTTGGGTATCAAAAGGCCTAGGCCGGACGCGAATAAATCACCGGACAGGCCGGACGAATCCGGACGAGTCCGAACACTCGGACGGTCGGCCTAATGGACCCCTGTCAGTGAAATTAATGATGGTCCGTGAGCAATGACGCGCGACCTTCATTTTCAAATTTCATTTGCCAAGTTTCCTTGTTTACGGATACGGAAACGGGCCAAGGTTGAGTGGTGCGACGACTCCTTGCATATTTATGATCATCCAAGTTGTTTATTTTTGGTTGTGACGCATGACAATATTGTATTTGGAGGTTAATATAATGCAATCATTTTGTTAGTATTAAACATCGATTATTAAACTGTATTAATGAAGACACTAAAGAACGAGTGTAGAGTAGTAGAGCCACGCTGTGGACAATTACGTCTACAGCACGAATGGACCGGTCGGTTTGATTTCTCACAGAAAACCGATGAAAAATGACAGCTCGCTGTCGCGTTTCGTTTTTCGTTCATTTTCCTCTCCTTCCATTCCATCCTTTTAACAACAACCACACAAACATTTGTCTCGGTGCTTGAATCGAACCCGCAGCCTCTCGCTTCACGCACTCTGCGTCAGGGAGGCTGTCCAATCTACTACTGTAATCATATCGCACCATATACTCATAGACATTAGAAAGTAACTCCTTTCGCACAGTCGGTAAAAAGCTTCATCATAACACAATATATGGTTTAGAGGGTTGTTTACTCGCATCTTTTTATTGTTATTGTAACGTCTTCATACAGGCACTTGGCTTTTATGTGCCCACTTGGTGAACTCAGAGAGCTCGTTATGCCATTATACGTTACTTTTGGACCCTTTGTGTGTTTTCTTAAGTGTGTTGGGGTATTAATATTGTGTGAACGGCCTTCATCTGTGTTGAGAAGTTATAATTAGGAATTGTTTGCGTTCTTAGAGTTGGTTTTTAACATGGATGCTCAGCTTCTTTACTCTTCTGTGTGTAAAGAAGCATTATTATGCTGGGAGCATTCTGGTGACCAGCGATAAACCTATTTGTCAGCGGGTGCTAGTTTTTTGGACTGCACTGGGCTATCAGATGTAGAATAGTCACTTTGCCATGTTCGTATAAAGAATATACTAATATTTACACAAAACGAAATAAACATTTCAATTGTATTGATTATTTTATTAATTTATACAGCCAAAAAATGAGATCTAATCAGTAAAAAATCTGGAAAGTATGTTAAAATCTATTAAAATTCATGACGTCATTACAACACAACGTCAAGATATAGGGAAAAACAAAATTTTACATTAATTTGTTAAATGATTTTCATAACAACCGTACTTTGGTCGTATTTTTCAATTTACCG
This sequence comes from Clanis bilineata, assembly GCA_036417725.1. Lineage (NCBI taxonomy): Eukaryota > Metazoa > Arthropoda > Insecta > Lepidoptera > Sphingidae > Clanis > Clanis bilineata. Next base: position 847,473 of record CM071141.1, read on the forward strand.
ATAATCGATATCCAAATTCTTGCCGAGTTCATCGCTTTATAATCTTAATATTAAAAAAATAAGAACAATTGCTTGTGATGTAGATGTGTTACATCGCTAACTAAATTAGAACCATAAGCACATTTGCTACAATTCATTTTTATAGCATTTCTCATCTGAAATGAAGGCCACTAATAAGCTTTACTTAATTATGCAGAAAGATTTAATATTAAACGCCAGCGTCATTTCAGATTAGATAAGAATCAAAATCAAGAACTAAACTAAAACAATAATATTTTGAATTGACTCCACTTTTACTTCGAAAGTGTATGTCCTTTCAAACTAAGAGTAGCTAAATACTTTAGTTTGAGGCTTATCGATTTAATTGGAATACAATTTATTTTAATTTAGTTTTTGATAATAGAATTGACATTAACGCCTTCCTAAATTATTTATCTTGAAGCAGCCTTTATTTCTTGGATAAGGTAATCAGTAACTAACTCCTTAGCATCATGAGCTGCGATGAAATCTTCATGTGCAAAGTCATCTCTAGCAACCTTCCTCACTTTGCAGTTCGGGATCACTTCTGCCATGGCTAAAACATCTCTTTCATCCAGCAGGTTGTCGCTTATGGTGTAGTGCATAGTCACGTCTGCAGATATAAGGCTAAGGTCGTATGCTGGAGGGTTGCTGGTCTTGTATTTGATAAGATTTTGGAGAATACCGTAGTTCCATCTGCGGAAGTTTTTGTCCCTAATGTTTTGTCCGTAGTGGGCGATTTGCTTCATTGAAGCTCCTGCTGGAGTGTAGTTATCGAAGATACCGCTTCCAATATCAAGGGATGAACTGCCTCGCTGAAACGAGTGAAATATATTTGAGTACAAATTTCTTTTTTTAGATACGGCTCTATCGGTGACTTTGCCATCATCGTCATCATCATGATCAGACCATTTTTGGTGTCGATTACGATGTAAGTATAGCTAGCTATCTTGTCGTCAAAAATCCCCTTGACGACAAAATCTTTAGATTTATAACTAGAGTTTTATGGATTATATTTATTGCCACTATTACGGTACAATTAATTTTATCATTGATATAAAAACAAACAAAAGGCGGTCGTCATAATGAGGGTACTTTCACTAAGATAACATATTTTAACATGTTCCCTATTTGGTATAATAAACCTGGGTTCAAATTATTTTTTGCGTATAATAATATCACTGAATGGACTGCCTCGGTGGCGTGGTGGTATTTCGGTACAACTACGGTACTGAGGTCTCGGGTTCGATCCTCAGGTCGGGCAAAGTGATATTGGATTTTTCCATATCAGGCCGGAGTCTGGAATTTGTGCCCGATATGGCGATAGGCTCGCCCCCTATCACATCTGGGACGGAACTAAGCTCGGCGAAATGTGAGTGTTCTAGTTCGCTAGTGCGCCTCTGCCTACCCCTTCGGGAATACAGGCGTGAGCTTATGTATGTATGTATGTATGTAATATTACTGAATTGTATAATATACGTTTTGTTAGCGACTCCGTTCACGTAGAAGATTTTTATCCCTCTTTACATCGCATAGGTAAATTTACCGAGTTGTCTAATTGCGCTTAAAAACGTACAAGGCGCTTCATTTATCATCTTCACTTCCTTCATCCCCTATTTCACCTCATCAGGTTTTTTGATGCAAAATGTAGAATATATGCCTTAAGTTCAAGCTGTCTTTACACTTAAAGTAATTTAGATGTGGTTTAACCGTAAAAATGATAAAATAAAACAGAACTATCGTCGTACAAAATAATAATATGTTTTTGTCTTCTTGTTAGTGTTTTATTATTAAACAAATCGCGATAAATACGTCCAAAATTAGTCTTATTTAATATACTCCAGATATATACTTAATATACTTTAGATATACAACATTGACTATCAGAAATGGCAGAGCAAGACAAGATCCCCGGTCGAGCAAAGTGATATTAGAATTCTTCAGTATCAACCCGGACTCTGTAATTTGTGCCCGATATAGCGATATGCTCGCCCCTATCATAGGCTAATGCGTCTATGCTTACTCCTTCAGAGATACAGGCATGAGCTTATGTATGTGTGTACAAAAATCATTATTAGTAGATACGTACCACAATTTCGTTAACACCAACTAGTTCACACATGTAGTTGTAATGAACGTCTCCCATGCACGAGTCAGCGGTGGCCACACTGCCCGCGTCACCTGGAGGATATAGCTCCACCATGCCCATACTCACTGCTAGATTCTGGAAATTATACAAAATTTTATTGGGTTACGAAGGCAGACGAACAAGCCAGCAGGTCGATTCTCTAAGAAACACCACACCAATGCGATTGACGACGAGCTCCCGCAGCCCTCATCGTTAAGACCGACGGTGCGTTCAACGTTATTGGTTCTTAGACAATACCATTTTCCATACATTTATGTCAAACGCCTCGCTCGAGAGAGCTAGTTCGCATAAGCGCTGTCATCACGCATAGCGCTAGTGCGTGCGCTTTGTACCTTGCTGATTACAAAAATGAAAACATCGCTGCCGCAACGTTGTTTTCACAAATTGAACCTTAAAGGATCGACCTGCTGGTGTAACCGTTGGAAACCTAGGTAATGCTAGGAGCAAGGTCAATTGTACTACTACGCTAAATTGTAGACTGCAGAAGGAACAAGAAATCTAACAAAACCACTTCACTTTTCCGCGGTATCCAAGAGCGAACAACTTTGTTTTCCCCCTTGGATGCTGGTATTAGTTTTTGGTAAAGAAAACATTACAGTTTCACGTTTAAAACATTCACAACGAATTAATAATTATCATATTGAATTCTTTAAAATATATTATAATGAAACTAAAATACTTACATAAATAACGTCAGTCATGCTGGCCACACCAGCTAGCATGGTATTAGGGAAGTGTTTCATATACCCCACTCCAGCGAGCAAATGCACTGACGCCAGCTTAGCGTTGTACTCCGGCCGCATAGAGCCCATCACCAGGAACGCGGTGCCACCCTGGGAATGACCTATGTAGTGCAAATTCTTCTTCCCAGTGTGTTCTAAGACGTAGTCGATCATTGCTGGGACGTCGATCATGCCGATTTCCTCCCAGGAGAAATCGAAGAAGTCCTTCTTTTGTCGGCTATGGTCAGGGTCGAGCGATATGTGAGAGCGCGAGTTCTTGTTGCCTCGTGCGTTACCGAGCCACACGTCGAAGCCAGCGTCGGCGAGGTTGTATGCTGAGGAACAAAAAAAAATCATATCAATTTACGTTTGAGTTTAATTTGAAAAATCACATTGTTGCCCAAGATTGGATTTTATGTCCGGCATGATAGGATAATGAGTGACATGATATTAGGGAGGCCCATGCTCAGCAGTAGGGCCCTATAGGCTGTAGATAATGACGATGATGGAGATAGGATCTCCCTCGATTATATATATATATTTTTTTTTTATAGCAAAGACTGGCAAACGAACAGATGGGTCACCTGATGGTAAGTGATCTCCACCGCCCATAGACACCCAAGACACAATAAGAATCATGGGTGCGCTGCCAACCTAAAAAGAGGAAATGGAAGGGGAGCGAAAAGGGATTAGGAAAGGGAGGGGGGGGGGAAATGGGCCACCGGAAATCTCACTCACCGAACGAAACGCGACAGCAAGCTGCCACTTTACGTCGGTTTTCTGTGAGACAGTGGTATCAAACCGGTCGAGCCGACCCATTCGTGCTGTAGACGTAACTGTCTACAGCGTGGCTCTACCACTCAGCTGACCACATATGAAGGGACCTACCCAGGGTATTATAGTTCAGCTTAACTTACCATTTCGAGAATACGGGCTTAAGGTTTAGACGTGTTAATAAAAAGGAATTTGAAAATGATCCTGTTACAAGGGAATGACTTAGGATTCAAACCACAGGCAAAATAGTGACTGATTAAACACCCACCCATTAAACACCCATACAGTCACACACCTAGTCCTGACACCACACTAGGTATAACTTGTATCGTGGGTATCAGAGACTATGAGAGACTTTCGGTCTCACAACAACCAGACTTGAAACAAATATATGTGGGCCACACAAACATTTGTCTCAATGCGTGAATCGAAGCTGCGCGGCCTCTCGCTTCACAGCCGGCTACTCGCCCGCTGCGCCACAGCGGCTTTCCATGCCATGGTAATTCATTAATAGACCAGAGAGCTGTCGATAATATTTTTTTTTGTAGGTTAAATCCTTTTTATAACGTGTCCATACGCTCGGCTTACCACTTTATGGGCTTACCACTAACAAAGCTAACAATCTTGTCTTCTCGATTCGAACGTGGATGACCATTAGTACGTTGAATTACGTAAGAATATTCCATTAGTAGAAGGTAACATAATCGGAACAGAATTCAGTGCAACAGGTAGCGAGTAGCGCAGACCATCCGTTCGTATAATGAACGCATTTCATTGCGCTTTTTTATGATTTTATTTTACCTTGTGCATCTAAGTTTTTGCACTGAATAGCCCTTCATTAGCTTTTTGACATAAATCCTTTTTTAGAAGAATATAGAGTTGTAGACAAACATGTATGAAGTCCTAATTGGCTTGTACGACTTGTTTTAGCACTAATTTTAGAAAACGGATGTAAAGTGTTAGATGCGCTGTTGCGTTTTGTTCAATGGATGAGATTTCTGGATGAATTCTCTCCTCCCCTTCGCAAACTTATCATCAAGTGACCCATTTGCTCGTTTGCCAGTCTCTGGTATTAAAAAAAAACGCCCGAATTGCCCGGGGTTGGACCTTGTGGTCGTTTGGCCAGGTACGCCCTATATCAAATATTGGGACAGAAATAAGCTCGGTGAGATATAGTTATCCTTATTCCCTAGTTCATTTCTGCCTACCCCTTCAGCTATATTAGCGTAAGCTTATGTAAAATATACCTAGAGCTTTTTCATGTCCCAGCACAATATATGAGTCCGAAGCTGCCAGAAGTCCATGCATGCAGAAGACCACAGGTCTGATAGGGTTCAACGAGTATTTTAGGTGTCTTCGGAACGGTATCCTGTTGACTCCGAGTACGTATCCATCGGATGTGGTCACGAAATGAGTCTCCGTATGGTATCCTTCAGATTCGATGAGCCTCGCCTGAAAATGTCAAAATAGAGTTTGCTAGCTGTTGATATATGCTGCCATTAGACCAAGGAAGCGACAAATTGACTCCAAATATTAACACCTAAAATTCAATAATAATAATATTTGAAGTCTGCATTTTCATTTTTAATATTTGGAAGTCTCGGTTTCAAGTGACTTCACAAGGAAGAGGTTCACAATTCTCAGATATCGCGCAAAACACAATAAAGCAATAAAAAATATGTTTCCATGATTGCCTGTTGTAAAATGAGGACGACATTGTATGAAATGCTATTTATATCACCTTATCTGTTATTGACAATTATTTAGCAAAATGAGCAAGATATACTAGTTTCCGAGAGAGTGATCAAATTAGCACTGACAGAGCAGATATTGTAGCGGATTCTGGAAGTATTTTACCCAGAAATTTTGACGTGTACAGCTTATCGGAAGTTTAGTTAATATTGGGATTATCGTGCAATAGCTATTGAAAACTCTCATGTCTGATTACAGTCGGTTTCTGTGTGAAGTATTTATATGGTAATCGTGAGATATTTTATATTTGCCATGAAAATCTACCAATAAAGTTTGATACTATTAATTATTTATAATTCATATTGAGATTATTTATCTTGTATTTTCAACGCAACTGTGAAAAAAGCTATTATTGATAATTTAATTTACTACTTTTAGCAGATTATTAATTAAAAACTCGTAAAATAGTAATTAAGCGATTTAATTATCAATTCATTGTAAAAAGCCTTTAGACTTAATTTCAACTTTCATCTTGCATACGTACCGTCTCATACAAATCATATGACAACACGCGGTTTCCCACCACGGCAAGCACTAACAACACTAATAAATAATTATTCATGATTACCTGCTGACTGACTGCAGTATCTTCAAACTGGTATATATAAAGGAACTTATCTGTGGATATCGGTAGGTGCGCCTCCACTGGCGAATCCGTTTATAGCCTGATTATAAGGATCAAGTTCAATAGCGCTAAATCATCGGACATTGTTACATCACAAGGGGCATATAGTTCGTATCTTGGGGAACACAACTTAATTTCACTATGACTATAAGAACGTGTAACGCTCTCACTTTACGTTAACGCAATAGGATTCGTGTAGAAAAGCTTTCCTTATAGCATTTTCTTAATACTATTTGTATTTCATTAAGAATATAAGGTTCGTTACACACAAATTTTGACCTATGTACTTAGAGAATCAGGACTTTGCTGACAAAATCAAAGCTCCATGTCATCTCATCTCATCTCTAGTTCGCCTTGTTTTTTTTTTTGTCGCGGGGAAAAGTGTTTTACCACTGCCGCCGCGCCCGGAGGGGTGGACGCGACGGGTATGTCGGGTTCGCCGGCCTTACGACCCAGCGCCGTGATGCCCGGGAGAGATGGTCGACATCCGGGCGACGCTGGGCCGCGTCCCTAACAAATGCCCTACACCGGCAATACCAACTAAAAATCCCGCGGTGGCCTACTTCGGCGCATGAGTGGGCGGCCCCGGGGTATCCTGAGATAGACTCGGATTGCTACCGGAACCGCCCCTGCGCGGTGCCGCCTTGCGGCCCGTCTCCGATTTGTGGGGGGCTCAGAAGCCCCCGCCGCCGAAGGACGCCCTCGGCGTCTACGGCAGCACGAGGCCGACCGTCCGTGCTGCCGTCCGTCCCGGGGTCGCAAGTACAATAGTACTATAAGGGGCGCACAGCCCCCCGCTGCACGCCCGCGACCCCGGAAGGCCCCTATTAGTCGCCTCTTACGACAGGCCGGGGTTACCGTGGTGGAATTCTCCAAACGCCCCCATTCCACAGGGCGGGAGACGCCGGTCAGTCATCTCTAGTTCGCCTGTGCCTACCCCTTCGGGTACACATCCCATTTTCATTAAAGGTATAAAATTAATTACCAAAAATATGTAATTTTTATGAAACGGATGAATGAAGCGGTATTATTTACGAATAAAAATAAATTCATCCTCTTATAACAGTAATAATAGCTTAATCATTGGATTTTTCCATATCAGTTCGGAGTCTGGAATTTGTGCCCGATATGGCGATAGGCTCGCCTCTTATCACATCTGGGACGGAACTAAGCTCGGCGAAATGTAGGTGTTCTAGTTCGCTAGTACGCCTCTGCCTACCACTTCGGGCATACAGGCGTGAACTTATGTATGTATTTCTCATAGAAAACTAACGTTGGGATACTATGCCCCTTACTTATAAAAATATTTAAGCGCTGCTTATCTTTAACCATAGGTAGTCCCTTTCATTTGTAAACAATGTAACGCAAGGAAAAAGTGACAAGCTATTCTTAGCGAAAAGATAAGAGAAAATGTTTTTATAAGTAAGGCCCTATGTTTGTGGTTGGGGTTTTGATGTAATTTCAATGTTATTAAACTTGTTTATATATTGATGTTTGATAATAACAAAGATAAACAACGTGGACAATGCTCCAAACTTTAAATTACTTTATTACCCTTCTATCACGTCCATACGGATCTTTCATGATTATATTTATTATTTCGGAATACAGTAGCAACGTATTTATTAAAAATAATATTTATTGTCCAATATAATTTATCTTAAGATATGTACCACAATAAACTATTTTATTTATCAGTCTGTCAATACTTTATTGTGGCAATTTAGCTTTTAATATACATCTGTCGCGGGGCCCTCGCTTTGCTTATTCGGTCTTCGGAGTGTGAAGAAGCATATATGCAAGCCGGCATTGTTTGTTGGTCACTATTTTTTACTGCACTATGATTGGTATAATGACACCGTAATAATAATAAATAATTGTTTTTATATAATACATTAAGGTTGCAGGAAGTCGCTGGATGCAGGCCGTTTCCAACAGGTCGATCTGGAAATCTTTGGGGAAGGCCTGTGTTCAGCAGTGGACGTCCTATGGCTGATGATGATGATGATGATGATGATGATATAATACATTTAAAAATGTAAAAAAAAGCTTTAAAAATAAAGAGTATAGAAAGATATATTTAGACCTGGCACTTAAGTTTACTCGCATGTGGGATGTGCATTCAACAATCATTGTTCCTATAGTCACTTCTGCCCATGGTTTGATACCAATGAGCCTCGACCAACACCTCAAGAGGCTCTCGGTTGAAGAGTCAAGTCTCGGGTCAAGAGCCAAATGCAGAAGCTAATGTTACTACGGCACGAATTATGAGGTTCCTCACTCTGGTGCCCAAACCGCGCGGTGGCTTGGGTCCAGAGCCTCGCCATCGGAGGGGAATATTTTTATATATTTAAATGTATTTTTGTTTTTACGTCATATATTTGTATTTAAGTTTTCTATGGAACAAAATCACAAATATTACAATTGTTAGACTCGCAAGGTGTGGGTGCTCTAGTTCTCAATTACACTTTTACCTACCCGTTCGGGGATACATACGCGAGCTTATGTTTAATAATATAAATACCTACTTTTTATAGCAGAAACTGGCAAACGAGCAGATGTGTCACCACATTGTAAATGATCTTCATCTCCCATAGACACACAAGACATGGGAAATCATGGGTGCGTTGCCAACCTAAAAGGGGGGGAAATAGCGATTTGGAAAGGAAGGGGGGGGGATTCTGTAACTGTAACTGTCTTCAGCGTGGCTCTACCACTCAAATGTATATTACGAAATAATATGTATGTATTATGTCAGATGACCGGGTCGTTATAGGCATTACTTATAAAAACTGTTTAACTGAGCAAATAGTAAACAATAGCCTATCCCTTTTATTTTCAAACAATGTGACAAGGAAAAAAGTGACAGACTATTCTTAGCCATTTGCTCAGCTCAACTATTTTTATAAATAAGGCCCTAAAACATTATGAGAAACTACTTTATAATCATGCATACAGTAACAGGTACAAATGAACCTATCGGCTCCTAACACGATATGTTAGCGAGGAGCCATGACTATTGATGCAGAGAATTGGCTCCTTCCTATTCATGTTCTCGACTTCGTTCGCGTGGAAATCATAATGTCACGGAAACTTTCACGCTGGATCTATAACTCCCGTCGAAGGAGCTCACACATTATATACCTCTTTTTAATTCAACGCCTCGTCCTGGATCTATAAATGCAAAGATACTCTGTTTGTTTTCACGGCTAAACAACTAAAGCAATTTTGATTATATTTGAATATGGTATGCAGAAAGATGGAATCTTTTTTACAATAATAATAATCATTTATTACAGATAACATAATCCATATTATTCCATAAACATAAGAAGTTAAATTTTAATGATCTATGAGGAATTAATTGATATCATAATTTGAAAACTTCTTCAAAATTTGAAAAGAAATAACACTCAACTCAATATATTCCTAGCCCCATAGTAAGGTACGAGTGGTATCAGCATGTCGATTCTCTAAGAAACGCCACAACGTTGCGATCGACGGAACGTTCAACGTTGTTGGGTCTTAGAAAATACCATTTTTCATACATTTATGTCAAACGCCTCGTTCGAGAGAGCTATTTCGCATAAGCGCCGTCATCACGCATAGCGCTAGTGCGTTCGCTTTATACCTTGCTGAATACAAAAATGAAAACATCGTTGCCGCAACGATGCCGCAACGTTGTTTACACAAATAAAACCTTAGAGAATCGACCTGCAGGAATAATGAGAGAAGCACTCATACACTCATTGTTGCCTGAGACATTGGCTACATAAAATTTATTTATCGATCGACTTCCAAAAAGGTCCTCAATTCGTCTGTATTTTTTATGTATGTTACGTAATATCTCTGCAAAATGTGGACCGATTTTCAAAATTCTTTTTGTGTGCGATAGAGCTTATTTCAAGGGTGGTCTCGTATAAGTTTGGTCACGATCGGATTTGAAGTCGCTCTGTTAAGTTTTTAAACTTGTGACTATTCTTCTATTTCTCCTTCACGGTTTATCAACGCCCAGACCCGAAAATATTTCTGCGTTATTTTGAAGTTGACTCTAATAAAATATTTATTGTTACAGGTATGTTTTTACAATCCAATACACATTTGAGTAACGCTTCGGAAAGTGGTGAGTTTTTTTATTGGATTCGAAGGCAGTCGGACCGAGGTGGTCTTCCTTTTTGTTTAATTTGGTGGTGGGACCTTCGTTACCTTTTGATATTGTGTATAATATGTAGATATATCTACCGTTTGCTTTTATGCCATATTAGTACAGAAAAAGTATCTTTAGTCTACTCACTAGACTAGGTCTAGGTCTTGGATTCGAAGCTCTCGGTATAGCGATAGGCTTAACTTTCATCATATGAAGAAGTGGAAATAAACTCCGCGAAATTTTGATGCTCGTTCAACTTTCTGCGAATCTGTTTGGGGTTATAGGCGTAAACTTACGTATATTAGAAAAGGGAATATTTTTCTGTTATTGGATTTATTTGTTGATTTTTTAACAAAACATTTTTATTACTATTTTTGGGAATATATCATGGCTCATTCAACAAAGTACTTAGAACATCAGTCGCATATTATGAAAATTGTTTACTTATGAGGTAGTCGGTAATTTTTTTGAGGTATGTTGGGGCAACACGTGTCGCGTCGGTACGCTGATTACCCGCCGCTCTTTGTAATGATAACATCACATACGAGTACACTCAGTACACAGTAAGTACCTTGTTGCGTACTTAATAACTCGTAGGGTTGCTACGTTATGAATAGATACATCCAATAATCACAAGTTTAAAAACTTAACGGACCGACTTCAAATCCGATCGAAAAAATAATATGGGACCACCCTTGAAAGCTCTATCGAATACAAAAAGAATTTTGAAAATCGGTCCACATTTGGCGGAGATATCGCGTAACATACATAAAAAAAAACAGACGAATTGAGGACCTTCACCTTTTTGGAAGTCGGTCGATTAGTAAACTATTCAAAAATTACTCAAATTCAGTTTGATTATAAAAAAGAGGTTGGTATGAGGAAGGCAGCCGCTTATAAAGACAAAGACGAACCTTTTCTGCAACATACTTAAAACGTGTGTGGTGTCGACCTCACAATGGTGTTACATAAGAGCAGATGGAGCCACCTCCTTGGGCTAGTGGCAGCATATATGGACTGTGGACGAAGAGGTCCTGGGTTCGATTCACAGGTAGGGCAAAGCAGTTTTTTCAATTTGATTTGCCCGAGACTGGATTCCTCAGAGGGGGTTTGATTTCAGGCAGGAGCCGGTCGTAAAAAATAGCCAAGTATTTTTTACTACATGCTTGAAAAAGTGTATTGCGCCGACCCCAGATTATGGTAGGATAAGTGCAGATAGAAAAAGAAAGTGCAGTGACAACCCTACCTAGCACCACAACGTTCCACGTAATTTCCGTGGTATTGCAGTAATGAGAGGCGACGTCTTTAGCGCGATGTTCGGCGCTAGGGCTTCCGTTTATAATGGGGTTATTACAAGGGCGGCCCTGACAACACTCTAATATCCGATATGGGACCGCCTTGCGCCTGTTACTCACTTCACAGTGAATTATATAATATGATATTAGTAACAGGCGAGGGCACGGGCTTCGATGGTTCCTCGTAGACTTTTCAAACGAGCATGTATGTCACCTGATGGTAAGTGATCTTCAGCGTCAATAGACGTCGTCGATACCAAATCTTGGATGCCTTTCTTTTAAGGGGATTGGGAAGTGTAGAAGATATGGGCTTCCCACTTACCAAACGCAATGAAACAGTCTTTCAGCCACTTTGCGTCGTTTTCTATGAGCAGTGGTATCAAACCGGTGGTGACTTTTCCTGTATCCAGTTGCAGTGATTGTGTTGTTAAACTTTTCTTATTCATTGACATTGGTCCCACGAACAAGGACCACGAACAAATATTTAAAATTTGTTCCAACACGATTGAACCAATCACTTATAACGTAATGGATTATTACCGGTTTAATGTGCTAATATCCATTCTTAAATCAATTTGGTTAATAATAAGTTGCATATACCATATCTAATGTAGTAATGATACACGAATTATTTTTGTTATTGACTTATAAAAATACAGATTGATATCGCAATTTTGCTATGTAATACGTATGAATAATACTTTGAAAAAAAAAATAAAAGCTAACGCGCACTAGTGACTGGTCACTCGTTATCGAGCTGAATTTACAACTGGATTTGAAATATCAACTGCAGAGTATAAAAGTGTATTTTTAGTAACATTAATATAACGAAATCTTTACAATAAACACATGTCCTTATCCCACCTTAATGTGGGTTCGGCGTAACACATTTTTTCAAGCACTTTTGCAGAATAATTTGGCTTAGTTTTACGATCGGGTGCCTGCCTGACATCAACCCTGAGGGCTCCAGTCCCGGGGAAATTAAATGAGAAAATTTTCTTTGCCCGACCTGGGAATCGAACCCAGGACCTCCCGAGCCCATATATGCTACCACTAGACCAAGGAGACTAACACTATTTTATTTAAGAAAAAAATCTTTTGCGTTCAATAAGCATGAACGAAAATAAGGAAATCTAAACACCACATGTAAAAAATCCCACTTCGTAACTGTTACAGCCCTATAATACAAAGTTATAGGTTTATGAAACAACGTTTTCACGAAACAAACTCCTTTACCAAAGTGCACTCGAATAAAGGATTGTAAAACAAAAGTGAATTGGTTGCCAGTTTTAGCTAAATTGACTTGTGAGCTGAAAAAATCCGATGCCGTGGTGCCGTTACGTTTTACATTTTGCTTCACTCCCTTTGTGAGGGTTATCACAATATCGTGACTTATGGGACCTTATTTACTGTAGAAAAGTATTCTTTATGGTATTTATATTTCAGTATATTTTCAAATAACACAATATTGCATACACTCGTTTTGAACTGTGGGCGTAGGCAATCAGGGCCCTGGTTTGAGTATGGTGTTATGAATGTATTGGTGGTTCATATTTACGACTGACTTCAAAACAGGAGGCCCTTAATTCGTCTGTTTTTAAGGTTCCGTATCTCAAAAGGAAAAAACGGAACCCTTATAGATTCACTTTGTTGTCCGTCTGTCTGTCTATCACGACCCTTTTACTCAGGAACGCGTGGAGGTATTAAGTTTAAATCCGTATCAAATACTCAGGTCTACTGTCCTTTGGAGCTGTGAAAAAATCAAACTTCTAAGCTAACGAAATCAAAAGATACAGCCGTTTATGCCGCAAATTTTCAACACTCGCAAGGAAATCAAAACCTACAGGGTACTTCCCGTGAACTCAGAATCTTGAAACTTGGTACGAAGAACATCTTATAGCACAGATAAAGGAAAAATTGCGAAGTTCATTATATATCTAAAGGTTTGTACGAAACCCTCGGTGCGCGAGTCCGACTCGCACTTGTTTATGTATGTTACGCGATATCTCAGTCAAATGTGGACAATTGTTTGTTTTTTTAGTTTCTTTTGTCTTCGATAGAGCTTATAATTGAAAATATTTAAGACAAAATTAATTAAGTGCTAATAAGCTGACGCCTGTATCCCCGAAAGGGTAGGCAGAAATTAATGAAAGCACACACATCGTCGATAATTTTATGAAATTTTGAAAATTTTACCAAATTAACCTGAAATGGCGGTGAGTGTAATACAGCCCTTGTAGATGCTTTAATGATACAAGGAACTTTAATTTCGACATAGCTGTACCGCCTGTACCCAATACCCTTGTTAGCGGCGAACAGTGCTCTTTAGATTTCCCCGGCGGCTATCTGCAGAAACTATCAGAAGATTTATACGTTCAGATTTCATAGACTTACGGGATTCGAACGATGGATGAAATAGCTTTAAAATACCTTTAAAGACATCTTAATTAATGCCAATTCGAAATTGGTGTTACGATATTCGTATTCGCTTGCATAACTGGACCTCAAACCTGCCATAGCGACCCACACTCCTTGTTGGGGTGGTAGAGCCCACGAATGGGCCGGCTCGACCGGTTTGATACAACTGTCTCACAGAAAACCGACGTAAAGTGGCAGCTTGTCGCGTTTCGTGGTGAGTGAGATTTCCGGTGGCCCATTCCCCCCCCCCCTCACTTTCCTAAACCATTGTCCCTTCTCTTCCATTCCTTTTAGGTTGGCAACGCACTCATGATTATTTATGTGTCTTGGGTGTCTATGGGCGGTGAAGATCACTTACCATCAGGTGACCCTCCTGCTCGTTTGCCAGTCTCTGCTATAAAAGGGCTTCTCATCTTGAATAGCTCGTCGGTTTCATTTTCAAAGAATTTGACGCAAGGAAAAATGTGACAAAATATTCTTAAAGATAAGATAAGTGAAAATGTTTTTATAAGTAAGGACCTATATGTATTTACATTTTGTCATTTATCTACAGAATACATTTTGAAGCACCATTTAAGTATATTAATTCAGAATTATTATTGACTATTGCAATTCAGTAACACTTTAATGAAGGGCACGCAAGACTTGAATGTTCCTGTAACAAAATAAAAAGACAATACACTAGAATAGTCGAGTTATACAGGGTGTTTCATAAAGTTGGTACCCATGAAAAGTCCACACATAGAGCCGGTGATTGGCAACTTTTTCCTGAAGTTAAAAACTCCATAGGCCTTATAGTTACTGAGCAATCAGACTTCGAAAATAATATGAAATCTTTCGTTGTGATGACCCTAGATCAGCTGGCAGCGGTCAACAACACATGGTTACAAAGACTAAATAAAACTAGATGTGTCTAAACCTGCACACAAAACTTTACTAACTTAACGAAATGAACGAATGGAACGATTTAGTTTTGTGCGCGATGACTAAAATTGAAGTATTTTACATACTTAAAATTTATACGAATATTTTTTTAAAGTAAATGCGTAAATTATAATATTACACTTGCTTAGTGACAACAAAATATTGATCAACTTTTCTCTTCTTTCATTTAAAAGCACCTCTACATGTCTAAACTAATTAGGCATGTATCAAATCGCCCATATTTCACAACGAACATTCACTACTCTTTGTTAGTCGCGTGCGCAGAGGGGTAGGTCACTGTCTCTTGCTATACCTTTGAAGTCCACGTGGACTGTCGCAAGAACTCAAAGAAAAGTCGGTAGTTTATCGCCAATCAGACATTAGCGGCACATATTTCAAAAGCGGTAGCTGTGTCTTTTGAGTATTGCCTGTATTACCGCGCTAGGGATGGGCGGTTGATGAATATTAAATATGCAATGAATTGATTGATTCAATCGATTACAGTGATTCAATATTTAATACCAAAGTTAGTTCATTGTTCTAATTAAAATTTACATCCGTACTTATCGTAATTTTCGCTTTCTACAAATGAAGTACAACTTTTACTTGTATGAATATGATGCATTGTCTTAATCTTTACGAACTATTTTATTTTCTGAGCTGATACGAATAATGTGGTGATTGCAATAACTTTACCCAAAACCTGGACTTCGGTTAAGCATTCATACAGGGTTTTTTTCACCTACCTGAAGGTAGTATTAATTTCCATTAAAATTATTCGAATATGTAGTACCTAGTTCTAATGATAATCCGAATAGATCATACTAAAGCATCACTATGTTCGAACTGCCATATTTCCGCGGCACTTTTTTAACTCTTTGCCAATGCGCCGCTTCGTGCGGCAATCCTTTGATAGGAAGCCGGCGCATTCCTTGTCGGCAAACTTTTCGCCGTCAATAAAAACACACTACACGACAGAACGCTAAAAAAATATGAAAATAGATAAAATGGTTCTGCATAATTTTGTAATTGTAGTTAATGTTGATTTTTATCCTATAATACTGACTTTTTTTAATGATGCTTGATGCGGATAAATAAAAACGTATCAAGAAGTTTTTTTAAATTTCCGTTGGATGTTTTTTTTTTCTTCAGTTCATAGTAGCCTATCGGGGTTTCTTAATTATGCCTTGTTGAACTCTACCGCCATATTGAAAATTATGTACCTTCATTTCGGCAGTTGCTAACTAACCGTAAAGTTGTGAAGTCGCTCTCAACTTTTATAAAAATGTCGCGATCGAGTGTGTATTTGAATAGCGAGTACTATGAAATGATTTTATGTGTCGGTGCTGCTGGGGGTAGCTGTCGTAGGGGTCGGGAGCTGTATCGGTGGCGTTTCATCGAGGCACGTTTTATCAAAATCCGCTTTTGAATCAGTAACCCCACAAATGTTAAGAAACACTAGGTCCTTGATATACCACAGAATAATTAAGTGTTTGGAAAAAGGAGGAGCTCATTTCGAACCCTATTTGTGAAGTAAGTGTTCATAGAAAATTGTAGTGCAAAGTTCTTGCTGCACGAAACGCAACATGTGGTAAGTGGACAATTACACTACTAATCTTTTAATACATTGTTCAAACTCAGTACATGACGATTCTTTTCTATTAAAGGAAATAAATTACATTTAATAAAAAAATAATCCTCATAGAAAGCCACCACGCTGCCGCGGCGTCACCGCCCGTGCTGTCTGTTGGAGTACAAAGATAATACCGCGCTCTGTGGTGTATGTACCTACACCGCGCGTCGCGTCGTCAATGAAGTCAGCTGATTAGGGTTGCACGATTTATTATTCCACAAATATTAAGTATGAAACGTATACAAATTCGAAATCGCGTGATAAATTTTTTTTCTCTTCACGGATATGTTGTTAGACAGAACCTCAATCTGTGTACCTTTTATGGATACCAACTTTATGAAACACACTGTATAGAGTCACGCGCGATCGTTCCACGTGCACAGAGTAAAAAATACCCATCGGACAATTCGTTTCAAAGTTTCAAAAGGTTCGCTGCCTGGGAATCTTCTACGCGTTCGATGTGGAAAATTGGTTACCAGTTTCTATATATATCGACGCTTGACTGTCTGTTTTGGTATTTAATAGCCTAAAAATAGTCTGTTTAAATGGAAATTATTGTATAGAGGTAAAGATAATTTGTTTCAAAGCCATGACTTATTCTCGGGGAAGCAGTGTTGGGAAAATCGCGTTGCCCGGCCTGGGATTCAAACCCAGGACCTCCCGATCCATAACCCATATACCACTTCTCACAAGACAACACCTAGAAAAAGTACAGTTTAACAAACCTACTTTTAACTATTTGCAGCATTCACATACACATACATAAGCTCACGTCTGTATGCCCGAAGGAGTAGGCAGAAGTGCACTAGCGAATTAGAACACCCACATTTCGCCGAGCTTAGTTCCGTCTCAGATGTGATAAGGGGCGAGCTTATCGCCATATCGGGCACAAAATCCAGACACTTTGCCCGACCTGGGGATCGAATCTGAGACCTTAGAACGATAGTCGTACCGAAATACAACCACGCAACCGAGGCAGTCTGCATGCATTTAAACTGCGTTAATTATTCACATTTTGTTTTTATTCACA
Source organism: Clanis bilineata (assembly GCA_036417725.1). Classification (NCBI taxonomy): domain Eukaryota; kingdom Metazoa; phylum Arthropoda; class Insecta; order Lepidoptera; family Sphingidae; genus Clanis; species Clanis bilineata. Next base: position 864,960 of record CM071141.1, read on the forward strand.
TTCAAAAGCTTGCACATTATTACATGTTATGTAAGTTAATATTTAATGTAACGAGTTCGTTGGAAGTAGTCATTCTATTTTAAATACTTTTTGGTAATGAGGTGGGTTGAAAATGTTATTTAAACATAAGGCTGCATTAATGTTCTAGTGTCAGGTAAATAACACCCAACAGTCACACACATAGTCCTGACACCACACTAAGAACGAGTCTTGTATCATGTATCATATGTCAGGAACTACGAGAGAGTTTCGGTCTCACAACACCCAGACCCGAAATAAATACCTGCGGGACACACAAATATTTGTCTCGGTGCGGGGATCGAACCCGCGGCCTCTCGCTTCACAGCCTGCTGCTCGCCCGCTGCGCCACGGAGGCTGTCGATTATATCCTTAGAACGTTTGTTAATCGACGGAGTAAGCACCCAGAGCAAAATTATACCAGACTTTATTATTGTTTCCACGCATTAAAAGTTTTGACTTCTCAAAACTGAGTCTAAAAATTTGTAAATAATTGTTATAAAACGCTTTTGTGCCGTGAAAGGTTCGTGGCTAATAAATTATGAAAGTTTGACAAGTGAATTTAGTTGGGCCGTGACGCGCTCCATCCTGGCTTACCGGGTTTGACAGCGCGCCGGCGTGGATTACGTTTAAATAATTAAGTTGCGAGTATAGATTACTTTTAGAAACGTATTGATCAAGAAGGATTGGTGTAAATAAATCTGTTTGAGCAGTAACAAACTTTTGTTAATCAGAATGATCATGTATGAAAGTACGCACACTACACCGAAATACATGTTCATTCTGATTAACACCACAAATATGGATCTACACACCGTACACAGGACGCTGCACTTAGCGCTACTTGCACCACTATTACTAACCTACAGTTAGTCCTAACCTCAAATTTAAAAGAAATATCATTATGAACGACATGTAATGTACTACATGTAATTACTGATAATATATGACGACATTTAATTAATCTCTTATATGTATATTATGCCCCTTACTTATAAAAATTTTTAAGCGTTGCTTATCTCTAACCATAGGTTTTCCCTTTCATTTTTAAACAATGTAACGCAAGGAAAAAAGTGACAGGCTGTTCTTAGCGAAAAGATAAGCGAAAATGTTTTTATAAGCAAGGGGCTATATCTTCAATAGAACTCTCATTAAATTACTATGGCGCGTAGGTATAATGTAGTAGGTACACTCCTTGTGATATGAAGAATGAATATTAATTTATAATTCTTATAAACAAGATATCTCGAAAAAAACTGTCATCGAATGATTTTAATAGTTGATGAATGATACTACAGTCATTCCGACAGAACACAGGAATGCATTATGTTCTTCATCCTTATTAATGTCTCATAATCTCCCAGCCCTATTTACTATAGCAAGTACATGTATATAAACAATTCAGTATGTACATTGTGTAATTTCGATATGACATGGTAGTTGTGTGGCTCATTTGTCACGTAGGATTAGCACGTTTAGGATAGTGTGCGCTCGGTTGGCTCACCACTCACCTACATCATACATCCCATCATTATACAATGTAGTGAGCACAAACTGTAGTAACATAGACGTACATTCATTATGAGAGAGCATTTGAATTCTTGAATCACTGTGCTTCAAAATTACTACCTAAAACAATTCCATGTTGAAGGATTTTTGCTTTCCACCCGCACTTATACTGAAGTCGGCGCAACACAGTTTTTTCGCAGTTTTGATAAACTAGCGCCTGCCAGACGTTAAATCCTTCTATAGGATCCTGTTTGGGCAACGTTTTTGTATAAACTTTCCCAACGGGATTCGAACCCAGAACCTTCTTGGTGCTGTAACATTGTGCATATTAAAATCATAACGAAGTTCAACTGTCTGACTTCAGATCTAAAAGTCTGGGGTACTGTTCCATAATCCATAGACGGACAGAATGTACCAATAATTGTATGGAAATAACCCCTATAATAATAGGAATTCAGTTCATCTATGAATATGAGGATTTATCAGATTTTTTAAAATGTTGAAAGTTAGACCGACCCTAACGGCCGGTTTCAATGTTAGTGCAGATAGATAGATCGCGATTATGAACCAATCAAATAAAGTCATTTGACGGAGTCATGTTCAAACTGTGTTCTTATTGGCAAATTTTTGTAATCTATCTGCACATTCGTACTGAGATTGTTGATTGAAAACGTCCGTAAGTGTATAAAAATATCTAAACATATTTCAAAGCCGATTTCAATCTCCGCGACCTTCAGTCTAAAAAACAAACCACATTAATTCCCTCTGACTCGGTCTTTAATCAAACTTGTTTGGAGTAAATTTTACAGAGCCGTAATATACCGGTGTCATTTGTAAAGCTTTCATACTGACAGGATGTCGATACACGCCAGTGTGTTCCCTTCAAGCAGATTGGAAGAAAAATGTCGTCGAAATAGGGTGATATTGCGAAAGAAAAGTTTGTAAGAGGTTGGGTGGTGACGCCTGCGGCCGATAAATTGTTTTCGCGTGCGTAATTGCTAACACGATTCTGACAGGCGCTTAATGATCCGATGTGTGCGCAAACTGTTGATACTAAATGTTTTTTGTAAGAATCTGCTACACAAATCTTTCCGTTATTATTACAATTTATGGTATATATGTTGTGGTAATTATAAACAAAATTATGATAACAAAGATCGTTATTGGATTACTGAGCTGTGTATAATTAATATAATAAACATAACAATATGAAGTCGCCTCCTTGGTCCAGTGGCAGTATGTACGGCCTGTGGACCGGGAGGTCCTGGGTTCGATTCCCAGGTCGGGCAAAACAAATTTTCTAATTAAATTTGCCCGGGACTGGATCCCTCAAAGGGGGTTGACGTCAGGCGGGCCGGTCGTAAAAACTTAGCCAAATCCTATCTGCAACATATTTGAAAAAGTGTGTTGCGCCGACCCCACATTAAGATGGGATAAGGACAGGTAGAAAAGAAACAAAATCAGTAGAGTCGTGCCTTATGGTACTGGGACAAAATCAACCAATATCTTAGTAATACGTTATAATGACTTTGGCAGGCAGTATGTTATACAATTTAAGCCAAATTCATTCTGCGACATGGTTAAAAAGAATGCATTACCCTCACGTTAAAGTGAGATAAGGGTAGGTAGAAAAAAACTAAGCTACATTCTAAGAAGCGTTTAAAATCCATACTCCCAAGGCAATACTCTTATTCAACTGAACGAAGCTAGTCTAAAGAGAAACTTTGCAATTTTTATTCTTATTAACTTGCGGTAATATTCTTTTATATGGTACTTATTACTTTGGAACGACCTTTATCGATTATGATGAAAGCCATGCTAAGTAACATTTAATAATTATGTAGCCGGATTGTATGAGATTATGGAGATAAGATATGTTTACCCGGTTGTCTCGGAATGAGGATAATGTCTTTTCTTATATCAGAGACTGGCAAACGGGCAAGTTGGTCACCTGAAATTATAAGTGGCCACTATTGTATAAAGACACCCATGATATCAAGACTATAATGAAAGGGAGTGGGTATTGGGTAGAAAAGGGAGGAATTTCGGCTATCGTAAATCCCACTCTGTTAAGGAAACCCAATTGCGCTTTATAATCCGTGGCAGGAAGTGCCTTGGCATTGCCCCTGGCATTACCGATGTCCATGGAGAACGATATATAATTGTTGTAGAGCCACACTGTAGAGTCCAGTGGTCGGCAACCTTTTGGCAGGCAGGGGCCGCAAGATGGCAAAATACATTAAAGGCGGGCCTCACCTCATATTTTCTATCTACATATAGAGGTATAATCTATAACATTTTAGATATTTATGACTAATTTACAAAACAATCACGGGCTGCAAATAGGATTTCACGGGCCGCATGCGGCGGGCCACGTGTTACCGACCGCTGCTGTAGATGATTACGTCTACAGCAGGAATGGGCAGGCTCGACCGGTTTGATACCACTGTCTCACAGAAAACCGACGTAAAGTGGCAGCTCGCTGTCGCATTTCGTTCGGTGAGTAAGATTTCCGGTGGCCCAATTACCACCCTTCCTTTCCCAATCCCTATTTTCCTCCTTTTAGATTGGCAACGCACCCATGATTTTCTTGTCATGGTCGATGGATCACCATCAGGTGACCCATCTGCTCGTTTGCCAGTCTCTGCTATAAAAAGAAGAAAAGTTGTGTCATCAGTTCTATCGTCTGCTCGACTGCCTATGTAAGGAAGTAAAAAATATTGGTTATTTAGCGAATAGACGAACACGTTTTCGGTTACATTAATTCTGTATACAAAATAGTTTACAGTGTGGTCCACCACATTGCGGATCTTATGCATAAGCAAACGTAAAACGTATCGACATGGCAAACCACCATTGGAATAAAAACCGTAATATGTGTAGTTTACGAGCACTTCTATCGACGATCGCATATGGGAGAGCTAAATCAGGGGAAACGTCGGCCATCTCACATGGTTACGGCTTACCTTCGAGATATCGCAAAATGTTATAAAAGAACCGAATGCTTCCTGATTTTACGTGTACGAAAGATATAGTTTAACCAACTTCAAAACAATAATTCATTACTGTGATTGGTGATGATACCGGTGCTGATGCAGATCATATGAAAATCCATTAATCTACAGGGCAACATTTTTAATCGAGCACAGCATGGTGCCTACACTTCACGTGATAGTAAGCGCAGTGCAGACAAACAGTGATCACCGACAAACAATGATTTTGTGGGTGGTATCATGCCGGAATGCATAAATGAATATCCTGCTACCAGAATAACATAACATTCATAGCACAAGCTCACGCCTGTATCTCTGAAAGGGTAGACAGAGGCGCACTAGCCAACTAGTACACCCACATTTGGCTGAGCTTAGCTCCGTGCCAGATGTGATAGGGGGCGACCCTATCTTAATTTCAGGCAAAAATTCCAGACTTCGGGCTGATATTGAAAAATCCAATATCACTTAGCCCGACTCGGGGATCGAACCTGAGATCTCAGGACGGTAGTCGTACCGAAATACAACTACGCCACCGACTGCAAATTACCAAATACCCTCGCACATTAGCAAATCCCAGCTTTCCTTAGTAAAATTGATGCTGTCAGAATCTAGATGCAACGTAATAAATGTTTCGCTAAAGCTCCGGCTGATGGAAGCGGGAGATGGGGTAGACACTAGACATCACTTATTTGAATATAAACATATTGAGATAGATGAGCCTTGGATCTTATTCTGTGATTTTAAAGTATATGTAGTGTATTCTCGAATGGTTGAATTTCAATGAAATATCGACTCGGTTGATACATTTAAAAGTGCAAGCTTTATATAGCCTCCTGCCTTGTAATTTTTTAAACAATAGTATCATAAGGAAGAAGAACAGTGCTGCTACTTACGTAGGGAATAGTTATATAATAATTGATCTCGGCATTGAACTACATACCATACGTGGAGGTAGATTTTGTGAATTTAGAGGTGGCCCTATTTTAATAGTCTCTCGTGCGTATAAGACCCATTTACTTACTTTTTAGTGTCAGGCTACATCTTTGATTATTGTTATAGTCTATTCTTCTACGTCATGTTGACATATCATATCATGACAATATGACACTGACATATTTCTCGGGTATTTTAGTTTTGAAAATATTATTTCTCGAAGCATTATCATATCAAATCAAGCTCGTCATCGTTCAAAAGACGCATTTGCAAATAATAATTTCATCATGACGCAAATAATAGAGACCACTGAAGAAATACCGTGCACTCACTGCGACCGCCTGCGGAAGATCTTCAAACTCATAGCAATCTCTGCAGTTCTGCCAATGTTATTCTTTGCTGCAGTACTCCTACTCATCGTGGGAAGAAGAGAAGAACTCAAAGACCCTACAAGCCTGGTCGTGGAATTCGTCTTCGGACTCCTTTACGTACAATTATTCGTAGCAACATCAATTCTAATCGTCAGCTTCTTGAAGCGTAAAGAGCCTTTACTTAAGTACCATTATTGGTACCTATTCTTCCACGTTGTAGTTATTGGATTGTTTCTAAGTTCGTGTCTGTTCATGACGATGGTGAACGAGGCTTATGTGATATGCTGTGTGGTGTTATGCGTCGGTGGTGTGTATTTCTATGTACTACATAGTGTGATGCAGGCTAATAAACTCGCAATGTCGGTGTTGAGGCGTAATTACTGAATGCACAATAGATTATTTTGGAGACATTGTAAAATAAATGTATTAGTTATAGGCGTTGTCAAATTTCTAGTTTTGATTTGGAGTTGACAAGGTTGATTATGAAATGGAAAATGCTTATAAAAAAATAATTTTTAGGGGGCTAAATTCCTGTCCTCTATAGATTGGCAACGCTCCGATGCTTTTTTTTGGTATCATGTGTGTACTGTGATCACCTACTATCACATGACTCGTCTGACCGCTTGACAGGATCTGCTTTAAAACCTACCTGACTGCACAGTCTAATTACCAAAACTCTACAAAATAGAAGATTTTTTTATCCGCTTTTAATTCAATTTATGTATGACTGTTACTCATAACTGTTAAATTGCTAAAATATCATTATGAGATGTTAATTTTTAATGATATTATGTTTGATATTTACTATTAAATGTATAATACTGCTATTTACATCAATACATACTGTGGGTTTTAATAATGGTCCTAATTCTGTTTCCTTAAAATATAACAATTCGAGACTTTTTATTTATGAACTTTAACATAACCTTAACTTTTGTGTTTACATTAAATAAATAAAAAAAAATTAAAAAAATGATTTGCTAACTTATCGTTATCCGTTATTTTTTCTCCAAATTATTTGAATGGTAACCATGGTCAGGTACCTTCATATGTACATCTGCCAACATTATTGTGTTGATCAATCATAAGTTTGGATTGTATTGGATTGCGAATCGTTTTAAACTCTGACCATTTACTGAACAAACATACACATTTACTCTTAAATGTATAGGAATTGGAATTTTTGTCCGATATTGCAATAAAATATGACTGCTTCGGTGGCGTGGTTGTATTTCGGTACGACTACCGTGAACCGTCCTGAGGTCTCGGGTTCGATCCCCGGGTGGTGCAAAATGATGTTGGATTTTTCCATATCAGCCTGGAGTCTGAAATTTGTGCCCGATATGAAGATAGGCTCGCCCCCTTTCACATCTGGGACGGAACTAAGCTCGGCGAAATGTGGTATGATCACTAGTGCGCCTCTGCCTACCCGTTCGGGGATACAGGCGTGAGCTTATTATGTTATGTGAATTGTAACATACCAATGATCAGGTATACATATGTACATCTGCCAACATAATTGTGTTGATGAATCAAAGCTTCTTGGAATGCGAATCGTTTTATACTCCGACTGATGTATTGAACAAACATGTATATTTATTTAATTGTATAGGAATTGGAATTTTTACCCGGTATTGCAATAAACTTGCTACTGCATGAATGAACGCAAATAAGCTCCATAAGTTTTGGGCACTCTATATGTATTTCAACTCTCCCCATGCCTTTGAAGCATCGATATATTAATTACCTAGATGCACAGTTGACGCTCGGAAAATGGGACAGCAAAGGAGTGCTTAAGCACTCGTTTTGCATACAGTCCGACGCCGATGGAATTCTAAATTTCAAAATTCAAATTTAAGAACGCTTGCTCATTTCGTTTAAAAAGCTACTCTATTACACGTGCATAGGGTTATATTTGTGTTGATTTTTTCTTTGTTTTATTCCTGAGACCACTTTTTACGAGGATATTTGTAAAGAACTGTGCATCTAGGGTATATTATATTGATGCTTTGAAGATAAAAACGTGAGCTTACGTAACATAAGGTATAGACAAACAGAGTAACATTATTTAGGTATATTATTATTATTTTTTTATTTGAAACACTATACATATGATATGTACAGGCGGACTTAATGCCTGAGGCATTCTCTACCAGTCAACCTTTCGGTGGTGCAGAGAAAAAGCAACAATATTAATATGGGAGTATGGATTGAATCTTCCACATCATGCAGATAACAGCCATGCCAAACAGTTAGGTGCCATCAACTCAATCTATCCTGAAATTATCGTTACCGTTATGCAAATTCTAAAGTTTACATTTGGGACGCGTACGTAAATCGGATTATAAGGATCGTCGCACACATAACCTACACCGCCGCCACCGATCCGATTAGGAACTATGATACTATACTGATATTGAAACTGATAGGTTTAACATCTATGGATGAAGGAGCTGCAACTGGTATAAGAATAATCACAAGTTTAAGACTGACCGACTTCCAACTTGATCCGATCGTGACCAATTATATGGGACCACCCTTAAAATAAGCTGTAACGAACACGTTTTGAAAATCGGTCCACATGTGGTGGCGATATCGCGTAACATGCATAAAAAAGACGAATTGAGGACCTTCTCCTTTTTGGTAGTCAGTCGAAAACGAAGACAGACTAGTACTACTCGAAAGACTAGGGAGATGAAAACAAATTATGTAGCTGAGATGCACTAGAGATCTACGGTTACGCGCGAGCCAAGCGTGCGTCCATCTCTTCTTACCAAGTGTAATCCCCAAGCTTTTACAATCTTTTTTTTTATTAATTTAAACTTTATATACATGATTATATGTATAAAGGTGGACTTAATGCCAAGGGCATTCTCTGCCCGTCTACCTATGGGTGATGCAGAGAAGAGGTAATGTGGTTGTATATAAATATATTATTTTATTGAAGTATTTTTAAATTTATATCCGTTACATTGAACTGCTGCGTAAAATATAGGCCTAAGAGCCCTACTTATTTTGCGATTTTTAGTAGTATTATTTACCGAATTTCAAGTTTACTGGAATGGTAAGTTCGCCACCTATCTTATGAAAAGAGGCGATTTATTTATCAGACTAGTTGTGCTTTCAGCTATGCTTACCCCTTTACGGATACGAGCGTGAGCTTATGTAAGTGCACGGCTTCTTCAATACTGGGAGTCGATATCAGACGCGCTAGGATGATAAGTGTGCGCCGAACCTAAGCCAACGACGGCCCATAGAATTGGGTGAGCGCGCGACAAACGTGAATTAAGTTAATTTGTGAAGGCAACCCCGGGTTTAATTACCTTGTTAGTATGTAAATCCATTTTTGAGATAATACATGTAATGGACTGCCGTTCGAGATAGGTCATTTCAAGTATTTGGCTTTCTGACATTTTATATTATAATGGAGTAATACCGAAATCATGCCTACACATGAAACCATATGATTAAAGCTGACAAGCTGATTTCAGACTACTAAGTTTAACATAACATAACATAACATAAGCTCACGCTTGTATCCCCGATGGGGTGAGCAGAGGCGTACTAGCGATCTAGTACACCCACATTTCGCCGAGCTTAGTTCCGTCCCAGATGTGATAGGGGGCGAGCCTATCGCCATATCGGGCACAAATTCAAGACTCCGGGCTGATATGGAAAAATCCAATATCACTTTGCCCGACTCGGGGATCGAACCCGAGACCTCAGGACGGTAGTCGTACCGAAATACAACCACGCCACCGAGACAGTTTTATATTATATGGTTTATTATAAGTGGCGCTGTGGAGGGATGGCTGCGAAGCAAGAGGGTGCGAGTTCGACTCCCTTAGTGGTATAAATGTTTGTGTGACCCACAGAAAATATATTTGTTTCTGGTCTGAGTGTAGGTGAGCTGGTGTATTTCTGATACACACGACACAAGTATCTTTTTTATCCAAGCACGGCAATGTATGTATGCATCTGGTCCTCTTTAGGGACTTTAGATATGACTTAATCGTTTGTTGTGGTAGGGAATGGGGTATACCCTTGTATTCCTCTGCCTGCATCGCTCATCCACCTGTAAGAGTAACCCTCGAATTCCGACTTTCCACTTCGGAGTATGGAGAAACATTTATGCGAATACCATACCTAAGAATTCTGTAACAATTTTGAAAGTAAGTAAAGTCTACCAACCCCTGTAGACTAAGGACTAATGTGTCTCAGAGGATATTGTGCCCAGCAGTGGGACAATGTGTAAAATGCAAAGACTTCTATGTATAGTACTAGACTGGCTGTTCAGTACATAGAATGTGCGCACTAAGTCTCTGTTAATCGACCTCAACTCATTATAGAAATCTACTCTTTTCCATAACCGTGAAACGTCAAACACTCGACGTCATCTACCACAATTCTACTTCGAAACAACTTGTCTAGTAAATACATAGATGTCTTTGGTAAAATGGGGTTCATATTATACATTTAGGTCCTGCCCTTCATTAGTCAATGATTGTACAACAGACATTCAAACGTACCACTGAACACTCATAATAATACTTGAGTAGACCCCAACACAAAGTTTCCTAAGAGTATTTTCACAAAGAACAAATTGTTATAACTTTTTAACCGCACCTCATCAAATTATGTTGCGAAATAGGGTTGCCTACACAACTGTAACAATGTTTTAGTTATATTTTTTAAGGATCGTGGGTGTGGGGTCCAAATCAAATATAGTTTCGACCGTGTGATATTTCATCCTTCGACTGTCGGCAAAATCAATCTGAATCAAGTTACTCGTTAAACAATTTATAACAAAACCTCTGATCTGGTCCTGTACCACAATGATATCAGGATCATTTTACAGATTGTATTTTTATATTATCTGAATATTCTGAATCTACTAATATCTAGAAACAATAAATTATTATGTTTTTGGTGTGATAAGGGTTGCCAAAGCTTCTCAAATAACACAAAACTGTTTTTGGTTCTGCAAGACCTTCAAGACATCTTCCACCAAACAAAAGTTTCTCCAGCATTTTTATATTTTTTGTGCATAATGTTGACAGCCCTCACTGAGAGGCCTTTTTCACTGTTTTAAAACAGAATATTCTACGCCCTCCGTGAATTTTTCAAGTATGAATGATAACCTTGCTTTATGATGGAATTTTTCCTTATTCGCGGCCATGTTATGACGTCACTGGTAAATTTTTAAGACGTTACGCAGCTTAACAAGGTTCGTAACAAAATTGCTAAATATTTTAAAAGAAATGCAAATGTAATTTTGTTTTGGAGCAATTGTGGTGAATTCAGGTACGAAACAAGATCTGATAACTTTAATACAACAATTAACAAGAACCATTTAAGGGGTCGTTTAGCACATTGAGAATGATTTCTTTAGCGTTTTATTTTGAAAGCCTTGTCAAATAGAGAACAAAGCGAAGGTGCTTAGTCTTATTATGTATCTTTTCTCTTGCGGAGGCGCGGCGATGTTTAATTTCGTAATATACGGAATCATTTACATCTTGCCACTCATAAATGCGATACATATCGATCCATACATAAGGATAGAGTGCCAAAGAACTGCAGTGCTAGGACACCTAATGGTAAGGGGAGGAGGTATTTGGGTAATCAGAAATCTCATACACCAACCAAACGCAATTGAAGTTTCCTATAAAACAGTGGTACCTTCCATCGAATCGGTGGGACCGCCTCATTCGTGTTGTAGACATAATTGTCTATGGCGTGGCTCTACTGTTCTCTTGTATTGTTTCGTTTCGCCACCATTTCACTTCCCTTGATACGTTAAGTGATGGTAGGGTACATCTTTATTGCGATGCTAATACAGACACGTCAGATTGTGTCAGATATATCGGGTCATACATCATCGCTGTGCTTGTGGGGACACGCGTCGCTTATCTCATGTTGTCGCTTGTCAAACTTGAGTGATGCTTCTGCATGAATTAGGGTCCACCGCCATCTTTGTCTAAGTAAATATTAAAATAACTATATTCTAAAATAGAAAACAGAGTTGCATCTCGTTCTTAAATGTCTTTCAGTATCAAATCAGATTTGACTACCGTTGGAGAAATCCCTTATGATAACTCACCGCCAGGCAAATCACTCTCTTTTTATAGTCTTATCTTCTTTCATAGTCTTATCAGCTATTATCCCTTTCAATCTTTCAGCAATTTCAACCCCAATATTGTCCACTTCCCACGCTTGCCTACAAGCTCTGGAACGAAAGTTCCGCCACGGCGCGACGTTCCTTTTGGCATAACATTGTGACTTTTTCAAACGACGTTTAAACGTATTCTCACGATCTGATTCCGCTTTTCCCATTTGACTCCGGAACCGTAAATGAACCAATAGTAGTTGCGAAATTTTAAAATTATAACGACAAAGAACTGAAAATCATCGAATGAATATTCATGGCGAGTAGTCCCGATATGGACTGTTCGGAACAGAGCAATAATTGTGTTAACTACAGTAACCTTGTTAAAGCCGAACTGGCTATAACTCACAGCCGTTTTGTAAGCGGGCAAGGTCCATGTTTATGGCCTGGTGAATTTAAATGATCAGTGCTTTAAGTCTTTTGCAATTTTAAGTAGATTTTCATAACAAACAGTAATTATAGCAGAAGCAAGAGTAGAGCTCCGTAGAATTGCTGGCCCACTCATCACTCCTTTTAAGTACCTCTTAAATTTCTATAAACCTCTGTCAGCTAGTCAAGTCATCTTGTACCTGTGACTTTAGAAGAATCTCATTCATTATAATTATATTTATATATTTATTATGATTCTTACGGCTTTAATGTTATTAATGGATTTTAGAAAGTGAGTAATTGTTGAGTTACGTTTCTATTTTAGATAAAATCTCTTAGTGCTAATCTATTTCAGCGACAGGGTTACTGCATTGGGCAGATTCGAAGAATTTTGGTCAAACGTTTGGTCAATAGTAATGTTACTATTTCTTTTGGTTACCAAAGATAAATAAACCGATGGTCCTATTGATGAAATCAGCTTCATCGTCTATGGAAATGCTATGAAATAAGATATGCATTTCACTCAAGATTCTGCAATAAACGTAGGTAAATAATAAAACAGCGTCAGGTTTTAAATTCCAGCCTCCTATTGAAACGTAGCTTTACATTTGATATTTTTTAGTTACGCCATGAAAATGCACGAAGTCTCAATAAAGTTCAATAATACACTCACTGATATTGCGAGTTCTCGAGACAAATGCAAATAACTTGAACTTTATCAACTTACACTATCGATTGCACAGTTCTCTTACAGTTTAACTTTCGTATCTTCCAATTTTATCCCTCAGTGTTTTCCATGCCCGAGTTTAGTGGATAGCTTCTTTGGTCTAAAATATCATTATCATCATCGGCCACAGGATTGCTGCACATAGATCTTCCCCCAAATAAAGTTATACTAAGAAAAAACATTTTCTGTTTAGATTCTTCGATTGTCAGATTGGGAAAATATAATAATGAGTGTATGATATGATATGACTGCCTCGGTGTCGTTGTATTTCGGTACAACTCCCGTCCTGAGGTCGCGGGTTCGATCCCCTGGACCCCTGGAGAGTTGTATCTTATACACCGAAGGTTTGAAGTTTGAAGGCATTTTATAAGTGGTAGTAAGTACCATTGTCTCATAAAACCGACGTTCTTTGCAAGCTGGCATTTCATAAGAACAGATATATTTCAGAAAACCCTTCTCTTCCTAAAAGGTATTTCTTTTCTTTACGGAACGTCACGACCACGATCCTTTTGGTATTGTGGCTGTTTAGGGTAACTAGAAATTACTTATCGTCGACCCTTGACGAGATGACCCTTAGATCGTTTCTCAGTGTATGTTTTAACACAATGACTATGATATTGCATCGAATCTATTGTTATATGAAACATAAATCGTTTACCCACAGAGCTGAATCACCGCATTCTTCCCTCTATTGGTTTCGAGTATCAGTTAACCAGTGCTGCTATTTCTGGAATGTGGATGAGTTTTCATTGCGATTTCCTGTCGATTTTAGGCTTTTGTGGTAACTGAAAAAAAAAATATTTGCCTTCTGCGGAACTAGAATGTTAACGAAATCATTTTTAGTAATTGTGCAATTTGGGTTTTTCACAGGGTCTATGTAATACATCACTTGAGACTTTTGTATGTAATGTAATGTGTGTATTGATTGATTGCTTTCAAAAATCTTGTTAACGGAACTTCCAAGAGAGTTTTCCATAAGTATTTCGAACGTCTACCAACTAGGAATAAGCAAGTGTGATGGATCTATTATTTTGTTGTTGAAAAATGTTCTTAGTAAAGTATGTATTTAGATCACTCAATTAAATTTTAAAAATATATTATAGTATTGTTTAAGAACTCCAAAAATACATTTAATAGCATCTTAAAATTGCATTCCCGTGCTACGAACGAACGATTTGAATGGTGTGGATGAATAATTATTCCATATTCAATACACGAGGTAACGAGCGTAACAAGCGACGCCACTCGATATCCTGCTGTCCGACCGGTGCGATCAATTAACTTGCCTCGTGTAAAACGTGTGGCGACTGCCTTATGGGATATCACTTAGAATAACGGATTGGTGTTTTAATTCCTTGACTTTCCTTCTAAGTGTGGGGTAAGCTTAAACATCTAAATGTAAATGGACATACTATCAGAGATGTCTGATTCTAGTCACGATAAAAACATGGGTGCGTTGCAAACTTAAAATAAGAGAATTGAAAAGTACGTGAATTTTGGCAACCGTTTCACTACTGATTTCTTAAGTTTACGTGAATATTATACATTGAAATAAAACTATTCTTACGGATTCTATCACGATTAGGTTTTAATTATTATTCCCGACGTTTCGAAGGCTTTGCAGTCTTCGTTGTCACGGGTCAGACTGAGGTGTCATTTGTCCAAAAAAAAGGTTAGAGTTACAATATCTACCATCATTAAAAAATATACAAAATCAAAAAAGGTTAATTATTTGTGTTCCGATTTATGCAGTACGAGCTCACGGTGTCTTGAGTTCTGGCAGCTGGTCTTTTGGGTTCCGATTTAATAAGATGTATAATTGGATCCCAGGTTTGTGCAAGCTTCCAACCATCTTCTCTATTGAAATTAGGATGTTTTTTAATTTCAATAGCCTCGCGTATCATCCTAGGGAGGAATCGGTGTTCTTTGGCGAGGATTTGTGGTTTATCAAATCTAAGATAATGTTTGGAGCCTTCCTCTGAATGTTCAGCAACTGCAGACTTCGTTTCACTGACAGAATGAAGCACAACAGCGATTTGCCACTTTACGTTTTCTATGAGATGGTATTGAATCAGCCAAGCTGGACCATCCGTGCTGTACATAATTACAAAATTTCGAATATGAAAAAGCGAAAACATGGTGCTGATAGGAAGAGCACAAAATGCCGTCGTTACATATTGATCTATTAAAGTTATAAAGAAGTTTCCGAAGCCATCGGTTAGAGGCTGTCAGTCCTCACAAGTTCCCGTCACGTCATATCGCTCGATATAAAATTGTCTGGCACACGTCTCCTCGAGATTGACTGGTCGGAACAATTTTGTTCGTTGCATCTCCGCCGTTTTGTGTTACATAAGACGCGGTTTAAAATTGGTTTACTTATTTTATGGCGGTTCTTCAACGTGGATACTTTAAAATCCGGTAAGTGTCTTGCTGTTGTGCAAGTCTTGCACAAGCATGTATTGTGATGACCAATGACTGGCCATCTCAGCCTTCTATAAAATATACTTGGGTGAATTTTAAACTAATACTTCACCAGAGTAGGTTGCTCTTAGGCAGATGACCCCTAAAAAAACTAATTGGAGTGGAATAAGGGTATGAAGAAGAACGAAGGAAGAATCTCAGAAGTTGTAGTGGCCAATAAAAGTATTAATGAATTTACGCATTCTTCTGTTTGAGTGATAGAGTCATGCTGTAAACAGTTATGTCTACAGCCGTATTGGGCCTGCAGGACTGGTTTGATACCACTGTCTCGCAGAAAACAGATGTATGTTAGCAGCTCACTGCGGAGTTTCGTTAGGTGAGTGAGATTTCCGGTGACTCGAATCTCTCCTCCACTTCCCAATATCATTAGTAACGCACCTATGATTCTTACGCTATTCTGGGTGTCATTGGACGGTGGATATCACTTTACCATCAGGTGACCCAACTGCTCGTTTATATAATAATATTTACCAGTACCTCGTTTACCAGCCTGCTATAAACTAGGAATCGTGGTATGATACTTAATTTTGCATAATCAAAAATATTAAACTCAATGACAGTGTTGCTATTATGGTAATACAGTTTAAAATAAATTGTCTGTCGCTCGTCTAGGCTGAGATTGACTGGTCTCCGGTCGGAATCAATTTTCTTGTCCCCTCCGTGCCGCGCCCCTCAATTTAACTTCGATTAACCCAGACAAGGATGAAAGAAAAAACTTTAGCTTTGAGGGTTCCTCATAAGGAAAAATTATAAGGGCCGCCCCACGTTAGAACAGATATGATGACCGTGTTATAGTTGTACAAAGATAAGTAGAGACATGCTGTAGATCATTTTGGCAACAGCATGAATGGGGCGGTTCAACCGGATCATTGCAATGTCTTACAGAAAATCGTCGGGAAGTGGCAGCATAGTTGCGTTTGTACGGTGAGTGTGATTAAGTTTCTAATCCATACTCCTTGAAGATTCTAAAGTGTACATAATTCTTTTGATATTGTTATTGATTTGATGACTTGTTCAGTTTGTATCAACAGTAATTTATTTGAGTATTCCGTCGAAGTATAACGAGTTCTTAATTCCGCATATCATTGTCATTGGGAGCTTGGTGTGTGACTTGCAAAGTGAGGATGAAATGAGATGATTAATTATGATGACCCCGACCTTGGGCGGTGACAGGATGCTGGGGGATTTGATGGTTGCTTAATTGCACTTTGAAGTTTTAACAAAGACCAATTTATTGCTTTTGTCTTTGTTTTGGTGGTTTTAATTTCTATAAAGTTGATATCCAGGGGAATAATTTATATTTTGTACTAGTTGTACTGCTTCAGTGGCGTGGTTGTATTTCGGTACGACTATCGTCCTGGGTCAGGTTCGATCCCGGGTCTGGCAAAGTGATATTGGATTTTTCCATATCAGCCCGGATTCTGGAATTTGTGCCCGATATGGCGATAGGCTCGCCCCCTATCACGGCTCGGATGGAACTAAGCTCGGAGAAATGTTGGTGTTCTAGTACGCTAGTGCGCCTCTGCCTACCCCTTCGGGGATACAGTAAGCTTATGTTTTTGCTTTTATAAATTGCCACTAGATCAAGAAAGCGAGTGTTCTTGAGTACAGCCATGAAAGTATACATATTGTAAGAGTTTCCAACTTTGTACATCACAAAACAATAAATCAATCCGAACAAACAAAGATACATCGTCAGTCGGCACGATTCGACGTATTTCAAAAGTTACGTTAGATTAGGACGTTCCTGATTTATGATCGATACTAGGTCCGCTCCCGACACCGACCGCCGAAAAGACGTTTAGTATAAAAAGTACTACATGTCCTATTAGTAGCAGGTGGCTCGCGTGATGATTAGTGATACAATTATCTAAGTAGCAAAACCGAAAGGATCAGTAACTAAACAATAGGAAGAACAAACTCCATTTCTAATATTAATAAATATTTTAGTAAATCTTTAATACAGAAACATAGGTTTGAGGATAATAATTTTAAATGTTATTATATTCATTTTGACAGCCTCCGTGGCGCAGCGGGCGTGTAGCCGCCTGTGAAGCGAGAGACAGCGGGTTCGATTCCCGCATTGAGACAAATGTTTGTGTTGCCCACAGATATTTGTTTCAAGTCTGGGTGTTGTGAGACCGAAAGTCTCTCATAGTCTCTGACACCCACGATACAGGTCATACCTAGTGTGGGGTCAGAACTATGTGTGTGACTGTTGGATATATTTATTTATTATTCAAAAGTGTTTGACCATACTTCTAGCAATTTTGATATATAACACTTGAGAGACGGTAAGTAATTTTGTCATTGATCGGATACTGAAAATCCGCAATAGAATTTATGAGTGCGAAACTTGGTCACATCACCGTGTCGACATGTGGAAATGCTATAAGTTTTTAACAAGTGAACCGAGGTTGTCCTCGAATCAAACTTGTCGTTCAAAGAGTTGGCGAACGTGTGAGACTCCACATCTGTGCGAAATCGATAATCGAAGTGAAAAGTTATCCACAGACTTCTTTAGTACTGAACCCAGACGATTTGTGATTGCTGTTCTTTGTAATCTATTAAATCTTTGTATTGATATACTGACCCGTGACAACGAAGACTGCAAAGCCTTCGAAACGTCGGGAATAATAATTAAAACCTAATCGTGATAGAATCCGTAAGAATAGTTTTATTTCTTTGTATTGAACTAGTACTAATAGTTACTTATACAGACGAGGGAGGTACTCGCCTGATGGAAATCGGTACCTACTACCATGAAATATATCTTCTTCTTACGAAGAAGAATGTTAGGAGAGTCGACGGTTTTACCGTGGAGGATGCTCAAGACCGGGCGAAGTGGAAGCGTTTAAGTAGGAAAACGTACCATGGCATTTTTATGTTGGAGTATCACCAGGTAAAAAGAAAGATTTACATTATTTTACCTGTCCTTATCCCACTGCAATTCTGCCGTGGTAATCGACAGAGCAGTAAATCAAGAAATTCCTATTTTCGTTAATTACTTTCATATCAATTCCTTAAACATTTTACCTTTTTATTGGTAATATGCAACATGAAGATCCGTCCTATAGATTTTCTACAGGCACGTATTATTATATTGAAATCGTCTAATTGAAATTTAATAGCCGTTTCTCGAAATCGTGTTTTGACTTCGACGAAGTGCTAACTCGATTACCACGGCAGAATTTAGGGCCGGCGTATCACACTATTACAATAAACATTGTAAATCCATGTAATCCGAATCATTCTTGCAACAACCTGTATTTTCATTTTTTCCTTCACGTTTAGTTTTACTATTTTAGCGAGTTTTCAAGTAATGTATAATTAAATTAGTTGCGGGAAGGTTCGTTTACAGCTCGGGCTGTCGATCCGGGCACATGGGAAATCATTCGTTCGTATCGTGCTACTGTGGATAATAATATAATAATAATATTAGCCCTGTAATATTACTGTCCCACTGCTGGGCACGGGCCTCCTCTACTATTGAGAGGGGTTAGGCCTTAGTCTACCACGCTGGCCTAATGCGGGTTGGCAGACTTCACATACCTTCGAAATTCCTATGAAGAAATTCTCGGGTATGCAGGTTTCCTCACGATGTTTTCCTTCACCGTTATAGCAAGCGATATTTCACAATGAAAATACACTTAACATAGAAAAGTCAGAGGTGTATGCTCCATTTTGGGGTTGGTTTCGAACCTCCGACACTTGTCTCGGCAGTCCATACCATTCCCAACTGAGCTATCGCTGCTCTCTGTGGATGGCGACTTATTATTAATTAAACCAACATTTTAAACTAGCTGGTAAACGGAGCTTTGCAATAATAATGCTTATGTGGTATAAACCTAGAATCTTTAGACTATGGGGAAATTTCAAGGGTAAATTCTAGTTAAAGCATATCAAAATTGCTGACTTCTTAAAAACATGGTATAAAGCAATACAGTGCAAGTAGTTCATTTTCTCACTTCGATAATCATTAATCAAAAAATATTTCAGTTTATTAAATAGTCACGGGCGGCTCGGCCTCCGGTGGCCCATACGCTTATGGAACATATATATGTGCCGCCTCTGACGGGTTAAAAATTTAATTTAATATATTCAAATAAATCATAACATACACATACACATAAGCTCACGCCTGTATCCCCGAAGGGGTAGGCAGAGGCGTACTAGCGAACTAGAGCACCCACATTTCGCCGAGCTTAGTTCCGTCCCAGATGTGATAGGGGGCGAGCCTATCGCCATATCGGGCACAAATTCCAGACTCCGGGCTGATATGGAAAAATCCAATATCACTTTGCCCGACCCGGGGATCGAACCCGAGACCTCAGAACCGTAGTCGTACCGAAATACCACCACGCCACGGAGGCAGTCCAGTCAATAAATCATTTGAATGTAAATGTAATACATCCAAATAACCATTTCACAGTCCAAGAGCCATGAGTATGAGTACAATCGTATTCGTGGTTCCTTGATAATCCCCATACGATCGTTTGAAGTAACTCTAAGGGATTCCTGGATCCCTAATTCGGCAATCCGCTGCACGGTAAAGGATCGCATAAAGGTTTTTATTAGTGGGATTTTCCCCGTGATCGTATCTAAACGTTTCTTTCAAAGCCTTCCACGTAGTTTTGCTGATCGGAGAATGTGAGGTTCACGATAGAAGATTCTAGATAATTTGCTTTACATGTCGATTTTAATGTCTATAAAGAGATTTTTATATGCCAGTAAATTAACCTGATCGAGTGGAGACCACGTATTGGCAAGCGCAGCGTTGGACGTCCAACACTAAATGTGAACAGACGAGCTGATAAATACTGCAGGAAGTCGCTGGATGCAGGTCGCTTCTAACAGGTCGATTTGGGCATTTTTGGGGGAGGCCTATATCCAGCAGTGGACGTCCTGTGACTGATAATGATTATGAATTGATCTCCATTGGTCATAAATACCCCTATATCACAAGATTAAGTGATGCGATTTCTACTATAAACTTCTACTTTGTGCACAATATTCTATGTGCATGTCTGAGGAGTAGGATGACGATATAACGACCTAAGGACCATCAAAAAGAGCCTACAGTTTCCTTGAACGAATGCAAGTTATCTATGATTCCTCTGGTATTGAGGATATTCATGGGCGGCGATAGCAGCTTACCATCATGTGGTCCGTCTACTCGTTTGCATCCTATTCCATAAGAAAAAAAATGAACATACTTAGTTCTGCCCCAGAAATTTCCAGACCAGCCGCTTCCACTGATACTTAATGGGACAGGAAATTTCTCGAGCGAAAACCACGTACTGGCAAGCAAGCGCAACCTTGCACGTAAATAGACGGTCTGAAAAAGGAATAAAAATTATTTAATACAAAATTATTTAATCAAAGTTCGTACTTAGTGCAAATATTAATTAACATCCTACAGACAACATTTCATTTTCCGACTCCTACCTTTTCTTTATGATTAATTTCGTTGTTGAAGAGGCAAAATAGGTGTGTCAGGATCGTAGCTTGTGGCGCTCAATAGTCTCTGCCTACCCCTATAAGATACAGGCGTGTATGTATGTATCATACACACGAATTCAGCTCTATCTCTTTGAAAATCGGTTAAAAATAATTCAGTATTGCTGACTTTTCATTACGAAGCCACCAAAGTGGCGCATCGAGTAACACAATAAAAATATATTGAAATTTGGTCCGAGCCGCGTATACCGTCCGAAGCAATTAAATTCAATAGCCCTTACACAGCATTACTGTTGCCGTACCACGATCAATAACTCGTGGCAATCGGCTGGTGGTTAATGTTCGGAATATGGTTGGACAAAACTGAACTCGATACTTTAAAATCCCGTTAGTTAAAAGCTTGTAGGCATTGTATTTTATGTCATTTTTTGTACCAGAGACTTCCCCGTCCACACACCCGCCACTGTAACCCCTGTAAGTCAGGATCAACAATCTACATTGGGCAATGAAAGCTCAGTGAATCTCTTGAAATGCAAAACTGTCTTTATCTCGCAACGAAATTAATCAAAAATAATAAAAGGTAGGAGTCGGGAAATAATATTTTTTATACCAGAGGCAGAAAATAGAAAGGTCACCTAAGTGGCTTGGTAAATGATTTCCATTGTTTATTTTCATCAGCGAAACCAAAAGAATCGTGGGTTTACTGCGAAACTTAAAAGGAGGGAATCGGAGGGGAGATGCAGAATTTTAGATCACCAGGAATGTCACTCGCCGAACGAATTGCCACACTGAGCTGTCACTTTAAATCAGTTTTCTGCGAGACAGTGGTATCGATCTAGTCGAGCCGGTCCATTCGTGCTGAAGACATCACTGTCTACAGTGTGGCTCTACCACTCAGATATTTTTGGATATCAAACATAACGTTCAAGATGGAACTTTCTTCCGCGTCCAACGTGCTTGTGGAACCAGCTTTCGGCGGCTGTGTTTTCTGACCGTTACGAGTTAGGGACCTTCAAGAAAAGAGCCTATATCTACCTCAAAGGCCGGCAACGCATCCATGATTCCCCTCGTATTGTGGACGTTATGGGCAGCGGTGATCACTTAACATCAGGTGACCCACTTGCTCGTTTGCCCCCTCTAATATAAAAAAAAATATACGACTGTCGTAAGTCATAGCTGTACCAATTTTCAAGGCTACGGTTCACGTAGTGTTTCGTATTCCAAACTCGTGATGACAGTGGTATAAATGCTGGAGCACGCACCAAACTCTTAATGAGATAATAACGTTATGTTAATTTTCAATTAATTAAACAACTCAAGACGGGAACTGTCTGGAATTTTAACTTTCCGTTTTGTATAGCTTGTCAGTTGTGACTGTTTATCAATTGGCAAAGAAATATTTTAAATAAACAGATGAGTTAGTCCCAGCAAATTAATACATGCAAAGACTCACCCCCGTAACCCGAAGGGATAGGCAGAAGCGAACTACAACTACAACACCCACATTTCGAAGATACCGACCCAGGGATCGAAACAGAGACCTCAGATAGTCCTACCGCGCATGCAATACAACTACGCCACTGAGGCAGTGACCGCATGTAATTTGTATTTTTCAGGGGTTTCCTAAGTAACTCGAAATGATTGGTGTAACCATCGGTCGGTGTGTGCTCTTTTCTTTTACA
This sequence comes from Clanis bilineata, assembly GCA_036417725.1. Taxonomy (NCBI): domain Eukaryota; kingdom Metazoa; phylum Arthropoda; class Insecta; order Lepidoptera; family Sphingidae; genus Clanis; species Clanis bilineata. Next base: position 887,669 of record CM071141.1, read on the forward strand.
CGGTATTCAAATTATATGCACTGTGTCACAGAAACTGATGTGGAAGGGTCCAGTGTTGCTGTTGCGCTTCGTTTAGTGAGTGTGATACCCGAACGAATACCACCAACCCTTTCCAATTCCTTATCGTTCCACAGACACAGCGGCTTGGCGGTGCTCCATTACTGATTTTGATTGGCAATGGTAACCCCTTATTATCAGCGGCCTGAGCAGGAAAATTTCTGACAACCGTAAATGTATTCGAACTCGATGCGCGTCTATGAAATTTGTATGAAATATTAACCAAACGTCATCAGTGCGCAGCGAACTCGAATACATTTACATTTACATTCGTTTTTCGTGCTCGGGCTACAGGTCGGCAGTCAACTCACCTTCGTAAGCCAGTTAAAAAATATTTTCGTAACTTTCTTTCTACCTGTGTAAACTTCTTCAAGCATGGTGCAGAAATGATTTGGTTTAGTTTTTACGACCGGCTGCCTGACGTCAATCTCCCTTTGAGGGATAAAAATGTTTTTCGTAACAATAAGACATTTATCGTTCACAAATGAATTACGTAGTCATTCAGCACAAAATATCACACTATCCTCACCCTCTCGTTTCCATTTTAGATCGAACCGACTGTCGTGGCGCGGGAATCCAATTCACGTCTATTTCATGTCAATTATTATACTGAATCACGTATTCCATGCCTTTATAAAGATCGATAGCTCATGCATACGTAGTGAATTTTTAAAATATAGTTTCATTCATCTCTGTCTATCCTTGAATGAAATGAGCCTTTATTGCTGTAAACTTAGTACATAACATTTTTTTTAAATTAGTTTAGGTATTCATACAGCTTGTCTTCCGGCAAAGGCCTCTAAATATTTCCATTTTTCCTTGTCTTTTGCTATTCGAGTCCATATTGGACTTGCTACGTTTTTGATGTCGTCTTCCCACCTTTTAGTCTGTCTACCTCTTCTTCTTTTGCCATTCCTTGGGTACCATTCAGTTATTTGTTTGGTCCATTTCTGTTTTGTCTCCCTCAGCGTGGGTCCTGTCCATCGCCATTTCATTCCCTTATACACTGTTGCAACATTTTTGAATTTTGTCTATCCTTACATGTAGTTAAAATTGTAGATAAGGAAATGTATACTTCTTTCTTTTTATATACTGTAATGCGGTGAGGTCCTAAACGATACTTTAAAGTCTCAAAGTACTATACTCCCTTTTAAAACTTTATGACGACTTAACTGAATCAAACCATAGACAATTCAGCACGTAGAGGATTACGCTAGATTTAACTCGCTATTGTCCCGCACCATAGCCATTAAAACGATGCGGTCCATTCCAATTACATCTTCATAAATCGATTGTATCGATACGGACGCGATTCAGCTTTATCGATTCCCGCTCGATTTCACTAGCTATTGAATGCTTTGGGTGGTACTAAAATTCATTACAACCGAAACTTAGTTAATCTGCAAAATGAATGTATGTATAACGATAACCAAAAAGCATTGAAGTAAAGAAAACACAATCTTCCCTTTTCATTCGCCGTAGTCGGGTAAAAAGTAAAGAAAATCGGTAATGATGGTCAGTAAATCAGTATTCCTATATAAGTATTTATCATGATCTAATTCCATCAAGTGACCTCCTTACTCGTACCACCTACATAGTTACCTCTATATGGCATATAATTACGCATAACTACTGATAGAGTATCTATCTACCTGCCCTTATCCCATCTTAATATGGGGTCGTCGCAACACACTTTCTCAAGCATGTTGCATTTTGCAGGATTTGGCAAAGTTTTTACGACCGGCCGCCTGCCTGACGTCAATCCTTTATGAAGGATCCAGTCCCGGGTAAATTAAATGAGAAAATTCGCTTTGCCCGACCTGGGAATCAAACCCAAGACCTCCCGGTCCACAGCTCATACATACTGCCACTAAACCAAGGAGGCGACGAGGCGAGTATATTTTTAGAAAATATACCTTTCTTCCAAAATCAGCAACGCATCTTTAATCAAAATTATTTTCGTATATCCTTATCAGAAAGTAAAGCCCTAATTTTATCAGGCATTGCCACATCACAAACAAAGCCAAAACAATATGAAACTAACTTTGGTAATAAAAACGTTTGCCGAATCATAGTGATCGTGGAACAGAAAGTTGTTTAACGTTATACGTGGTCCGTCCCTCGTAAAAACTTAATAAAGTACCTAACAAATGGTAGTAGTGCTTGTGAAAATTTGGTCAAATGTCACGATATGTTAGGGTCCCGCTATATCACATCGGAATAAACGTATACGTAAATACATTCTAAAAATATTTATGTAAAATGTAAAAAATGGTTACTGCGGCCCGAGCAGGAATATTTTTAACAATCGAATTCGTATCGAGCTCGCTGCGCACTGATGACGTTTGTATTACCCTATTAGGATCCTATGAGATACAGTAACTTCAGTTCGCCATAACTATGCAGACTCTCGAGGGATGTATATAATGCAATTCTCTTGAGGGTATTGAGACATGATGGTTTGCTGGGACGGGTATGGGCGTCTACATCCTTGTGTCCTGTCACTGCATCGATCATCCGCCTCTCTTATGAAAGGTCCCTCTATTTGCTACTTACATCTTCGGAGGAAGCACATACACAAAGTCAGTGTGATTCTAGTAAACTCATCGCTTAACGTTGGTCGCTTGTTAATTCGACTGCAATGTTTACCATCAGGTATCGTTATCGTTCCCTCATGACTGTTGAGGATCATGATTGCGTGCAAGGACTTTGTCAATGGCCTTCTTCCATTTATGGTGGTTTTCAGCTTGGTAGATAGCGACGCTGACTGGCGTTTCCAGTTGCTCAGACCCTGGTCAGACCAGCGTTTGGGGTTCCTTCGTCCTGGTTGTTTCCCTTCCATTTTTCCGGTTATGATGAGTTTCTCCATATTGCCAGCTGTTCTTCGCGCGACATGTCCGTAGTATTAGAGTACTCGTTGTAGGCAGATAGAAGACTGGCGTTTGGTGCGCTCTAGCTTAAGTTCCTGGTAGTGTAGCGTAGTCATTTTGCAATACTCGTATAAAAAATCATAACAGTCGACAATATACTTGGTATCATTAATTGGATTTTGATTTTGATTTTTTGATTTTATCATTAGGTGCAATGTAGTCATTTTGCCGTTGTCGGCTAAAAAATCATAACAGTCGACATTATATTTGGTATGCCCCACTTTATCATGCAAATTCAACTATGATGATAACATCACCCCCATGAATAACTCTAATCAGCAGAATTATGGGTACGTTTTCGACCTTGCCGTTACCGTTCGGAAGGGGAACTTTACGACGTCATGAAATCTCACTCAACGTATGAAATGCAACAGAATATATTGATCATCGTTATTCCATGAGCATCACAGTGCCTTTATTGATCTAATGGATGGGTTCATAAGCGTGAGATCCTGAGTTCAACTCCCAGGTGAATGGGCAGGGCAATGGCAATTTGTATACATTATGGCGATAGTCTCGCATTAGACTAGCATGATGATCTAAGGTCTAACCCCTCTTAAAATAGGAGGAGGCAATTGTCCAGCAGCAGCACAGTAATATTATGAGTCTAATGTCTTTTAGCCACAATTAATTCAGATTATTAATATCTATAGGTCTCATAAATAAGATCTGGTGTACAGGTCACGTCCCGCGTTTAATTGGCCTCATATTGACAAAGGATTATAGTTTATAGCAAATGTACGTGGTCTGCATACGAAATACAGATACACGGCGTCTGTCCTATATACAGATTTGCCTTATCCAATTAGGCAAAACATTAGACTATACCCTCAATTGTAAGATCGTTTGTTGAGACTTGAGAGACGTCGTAGATGCTTATATTATAGAAATATGGAATATAAAGAAAGGACAAGATGGCTTGATGCCTTTAAAATTGAGTATTTAAAATTGATACTCTAAAATGTATTATCACATTTCTTGCAATATGCTTACATTCAAGAACCAAGTATGGTCATGTATAAAGTGGTGCTTGTAACAAAGTGTATAAAGTGAGACTTACAGTATTTTCCTTTTGTTCCAGGTATGTTGGGTTACTTAGTTCAAGAGTTCTCGTGCATCTACCGTTCCCTTCACTGAAGGATAATGCTAGTAAGTGTGTAGATGTTAACATCGTTAGTTTCTATTTACTTCGGTTTAATACGATTGTATGTATCTTATTTTACATAGTACTCCACAAGGGTTTTGACAATTGACAATTGTATCATTTTTATTTTTATTTTTTTAAAAGCGTACATATATTTTCCTCCAAATTCTATAAGGTGACCTCTATCATTAGGCGGTCCGTAAACTCATCTACCAACGTAGATAATAAAAATTAAATTTTCAAAAATCACTAGCAGTTCATCCATCAAGTATAATAGCTTAGAAGTACTTTTTTATTGCTTTAAGAAGGCATACGAGCAGACGACTCACAAATGAAACAGCAAGCTGCTGTCGATCTTTTGTCACATTGTGACTATAATCTAGTAGAACCACTAGATAATATTTATGCTGTAGATAAAATTGTGTACAGCGTGGCTCTGTCATTTAAAATACAATACGTAAATAACCATTTGTACACTAGAGATATTTTTACTGTTCCATCATGCGCCAGATTTACAGATAAATTGAACAAAAGCACATTCTATCAAATTTATTTCCAGTACAGCAAATTGAAACTCAGCCCATAACAATACTACAGGATCCAATTGCATCGACAATAAAGGTTTCTGCTACAGTAGCGATGGTTACAGTTATACAGTTACAGCTAATGCCACCCCTCGGGGTCGATTGTGATCTTCCGAATCGGAATTTCGCTTATCTTTACTTACGTTACTTTACACTCGAGTGCCTAAGTGCTTACGTTCTTTAATGGGTTCCATTGTATGGGTGTTCCGTGTGAGAATTTTAATGCAGGAAATTCATTTTTATTTTCATTCAATTTCAATAATTCTGATGTATTTTAATTATCACTGGGTCGGTGGCGGTTTATCGTAGGTTTGTTTGGTTCAGAAAGAGAATAGTGTTTTCGAAATTAACGCTATTTTAATTAAAAAAAACACTACATTTCACCGCAAGGCGGGGTAGGCACACGAACAAATTATCTGAGTCATTCGTTTATATTGAATATATCGCTGGATGCAAGCCGCTTCCAACAGGTCGATATGGAAATTTTTGGGGGAAGCCTATGTCCAGCAGTGGACTTCCTATGGCTGATGATGATGATGTACACTTTGATACATATACATTTGGAGCATTTTTACTATAATAACAACGTCTGTATTCATAGAAAGTTGTGGCCTGGTTAAGTAACACAAAGAAAACGAAGTTCTATTTTACACTTTTTCTCTTTTACTCTTCTTTGATACGTTTAAGGAGACATGAAGATCTCGTAACATTAAGGTGAGGTGCGTTCTTAATCAACGGATCCCTCGAAATCCGATTGTACGGCGGATCCATTATTGAAATTGATTCTCTTGGCACCAGCAGCTGAAGGATACTTTGATATCTTGTCAAAGGCACCTGCATCTAACACGGTTAATGTAATGTGTTTCAGAAAAAGTATTTTGTTTTGTGAAGCAATATCGAGTTTTGTCGCCTCCTTGATCTAAAAATCTCACTCATCTAATCGAATCTAAAGCACACTAATATTATATAAGCAAAAGTTTGTCAATGTGTTTGTATGTTTGTTACTCTCACGCAAAAACTACTAAATGGATTTTGATGAAACTTTACAGTTATATGGATTGTACATCAGAATAACACATAGGCTACTTTTTGTCCAGAAATATAATTTTCCAAACGAACGGAGTTTGGAGCAACAGCTATACTAAATAAAACAGAAAGCTTCTCTTCCATCCTGTAGGCAAAATTGCCTACAAGTTCTACCACTGAATCCGTTGAAATCACCTCTAATATGTGAAGGTTAAAACAGCACTCACATTATCCTCGTCATCTGCACGTCTTTCAAACTTTATATTAAATAAATTTCACCAAACTTAAATTTGAAAGTAAAATATAAACTTGTAATGATTTAGTTTTGAGTCAATTTGAAATTTTAACTTATATAAAGCAACTCGTTAGAATTGAAAACTTTCTGAAGGCAGGTGTTTGTAATAACTTAGAGTTATAACATTAATTTATAATGAAATTACTGCGTGTGTTTATTCTATAGGTAGAAATTTTAAGTCACTTTCATTCTAACCGACTTTAAAAGGGAGGTTCCCAGTTAGAATTTGTTTTAAGTACGTTCTAAAGTAATAGTAAGTTCATGTGTAAGCTTATTTGGATGATTTTTTTATTTGCAAGTGTATTGTCCTGAGATCATTCCATACTCTGCGATTGGGGCTTCGTATCTAAAATGTTACTAATCCTCGAAAACCGATTAAAATTAGCCGCTTAACCTCAGTAACTCGTAAACGGATCCTCGAATCGAAAAATGGTTTTAATAACCCCGCAATATTTTTAAAAATCCTATCCAAAGATACTTCACAATCGATTCATCACATATGTTAATCTAGATAAAAATATCATGATTTCTTAGGTTTACGCGAATGTTATTCATTGAAATAAAACTATTTTTTATGCCTGACGTTTCGAAAGCCTTCGTGGTCACGGGTCAGTCTGACCACGAAGGCTGCAAAGCTTTCGAAACGTCGGGCATAAAAATTAAAACTAAATTGTGATAGAATCCGTAAAAATAGTTTTATTTCAATAGATAATAATAACTTATAGTCTCTGATCTACACAGACTACAGGCAGACAAATGGGCATGATGAAACTATATCTAAGGGTAAAAGAAACACTTAAACTATAATATGATTCAATTAAGGTGATTTAATAATGCATTTTTATTTGATCAGTTTATTTTAAAAAATGTTATGTTGTGGTAGGTAGAAGAATATAAGTGGTGATGAATCAGGTGACCTATTATTGCTAAAATATTTCTAAGTTCTTCGACTATAATAATGTCACAAGGCTATTACACAGTTTTACTCCGAAGTAAGTTTTTACAAATGGTAAAACTAAAATCATACTTTTGTTATAAAGAACCGTGCCGACCCCTCTCAGTGTTAATCCAATTTTCCTTTCAAAGTCACTAGTGATGTGTTTGGTATTTAATCGAATTCCGAAACCGAATAAGGCCTTATTTCTAGCAATTATTCGCCGTAAATTTTACTAGGCAATAAGATCGCTTTTGTAGTAATCTACATATTTTGAAAGGAGTTGTCATCGTTAGGTGTGTTACTACAACCCAAGCATAATATGTTCTTGTTATTAGCCCTGACAGTTTGTAATATTGCAATATAATAATTACTCGCTTTATTATTTCCATTTAACATAAAATTGTTACAATACTAATCGAGTCCCCGTATTTCCTGGCGACAGCGAGCTATATTTCGCAATTAAAATAAAATATTCGCGTTACGAATTGTCCCACCCGAAACACACGTGTTCTGGTTGGTTACATCACTAAAACGTACCCATATTATCCGCTTGCAACTATTGCTTTTAGTGGGCCCTTAGTCGAGCAAAGTCCCTTTTCCCTTGGTCCCCTGTATTTTAAGGGCCGAACCCTTTTTTGTCATATTTGTTACTTTGAAAGTTCGGTATTGAGTCGGCTTAATGCCGTCCCGGGTAAATCCTTAAACTTTCGGCTCAAACATTTCCTTATATTATATTTGAAATAATAGAGATTTATGAGGGTATATTGGGCTTATCAGATTGCTTTTCATCATTAATAATGGTTTACCAACCATAGATAGGGCGCAAATAAGGGGTAATAACTGATACACGTTTGAAGTCTGTCTTTTTGTTGATGAGATGGGTTGATATTATACCCCCGAAATAAATGGTTCTTATCAGAATATCTGAGATTAAAGATATTTTGTCAAAATTGGTAGCCAGTTTTAAACTATTACAGTGGAGCTACGATGGCGGGCTCGACTTATTTGATACCACTGTCCAATAGAAAACTAAAATAAAGTGGCAACTAGCTGTTACGATTTACGTATGATTTTATAAGTGAGATTTCTAATGATAATGAGGACAGCCTCCGTGGCGCAGTGGACGGGCAGCCGGCTGTGAAGCGAGAGGCCGCGGGTTCGATTCCCGCATTGAGACAAATGTTTGTGTGGTCCACAAATCTTTGTTTCAAGTCTGGGTGTTGTGAGACCGCAAGTCTCTCATAGTCTCTGACACCCACGATACAGGTTATACTAGTGTGGGGTCAGGACTAGTTGTGTGGCTGTTGGATGATGTATTTATTTATCATTATAATATTTTTAACAATATCTGCAAAAATTCACTGTTTGATACTATGATTATTTTCGATTCTCTAGCAATATTTCCCTTCATAGGCACACTCCTACAGTAACCGGACATTGTCAGCTGCAAGCATTGAACCTTCATGATATTTAGTATGGTGCCGATAAATGTTCCACTTCCCCTAATATAAAATAGCAGTACAGACAAAACTAATTTGTCGCCTCCTTGGTCCAGTGGCATTATATATGGGCTGTGGACCGGGAGGGCGTGGGTTCGATTCCCATGTCGGGCAAAGCTAATATTCTAATTTAATTTGCCCGGGACTGGATCCCTCAGGGGGTTACCACCACCTCTTATAGCAGTATTATTACAATTTTACTTGTACCGATTCCCATACAAAACAAATGAAGAACGATTATAATAATACTGCTATAAGAGGTGGTGGTAACCCTGCAGAGGGGGTTAACGTCATGCAGGCAGCCGGTCCTAAAAACTTAGCCAAATCCTTTCTGCAACGTGCTTGAAAAAGTGTGTTGCGCCGACCCCACATTAAGGTGGGATTAGGGCAGGTAGAAAGAAAGAATACAGATAAAACTAATTATGAACAAACGACTGATTCAATGATATTTAATCAAAAGTTGCTCAACCAAAGTTCGTTGTGTTGTTCAGCGGTCGCGTGGGTCAGCTAACACGACCAAGTATTTCATCAACACTTCTTTATTGGAGCAGTTGTTTTTGTTTCTACCCGCAAAACCGTATTGTTGTGTATCATGTTGTTGGTTTTAAACTTTTCCACAGTTTTGGGGTATGTTTATCTAATGCTTTCCTACTTAGTCAAGTATATGGGTTGTGAACTGGAAGGTCCTGTATTTGATTCTCAGGGGGGAGTGTTAGTTCTGAGTTTGACTGGTAGAGCCACGCTGTAGACAGTTACGTCTACAGCGTCCCACAAAAAACCAACGTAAAGTGGCAGCTCGCTGTCGCGTTTCGGTCGGTGAGTGGGATTTCCGGTGGCCCAATTCCCTCCCTTTCCCAATACCTGTTTACCTCTTTTTAGGTTGGGAACGCACCCATGATTCTTTTACGGCCAGTTTCAATAAATGATCTCAGTTTAGAGTGCAGATAGATCGCGATTATAAACCAATCAAATCAAGTCATTTCACGGAGTCATGTTCAGACTGTCTTCTTATTGACTAATTTTTGTAATATATCTGCATATTCGAACTGAGTTTGTTTATTGAAACCGGTCGTTAGTGTCTTGGGTGTCTATAAGCAGTGAAGATCACTTACAATTAGGTGACCTATCTGCCCATTTGCCAGTCCGTATTTCCCGGGACTGGATCCCCCGCGTCACGCTGAGCTTAAATCTGACTCTGCATGTGTTAGGGGGCAAGTCTGTAGCCGCACTGGGTACAAATTCCGACCAATTAAGAACTCCATACATAAAATGACAAGTTCTTTTTTCAAGTTGGTTGAAAATGTACGCCGATCTCTGTCAGAAGTCTGTTATTTCAGTTAGGCTACTGAAATATGTTTTTTTTCTAATACTGCTTCGCCTTTAAACTTGAATACAAAATAAGTCCGTTTAACAAAATCTGTGCTAAGCAACAAGGATCCTGTTGGATTCCTGAAATATATATTCTTTTATCTCGTTACCTTTTTAGTTTTTGAATAATATATCTTGAGGCTTACCTTGGCGGTACGGAATTTGGACGTTTTTAATTTATTTTCTGTCTTTTTTTCCCAGTTTCCGCAGAATAAGATTTCGTTCTTAAATAAGTAATTTTCACGAATCTTTTTTCTTTTTAAAATCCTTTAGTGCCAGACGAGGATTATACCTATTTCAGTGTTAATCAATCTTAATATTTCCGATTGAACGTTTATATTTTTTATTTATTTACTTCTCAAAAGTACATAAAGTTAACCAATATTAGGAATATCTCTTTGATGTAAACTTGCGAAAAACTCTTTGAAGTAAGTCATGGAGTTTCAAATTCCTTCATTTGAGTGTATTTTGTTTGATTTGTTAAGCGCCTTTGATTTAAAGTTTGAATAATTAACCATCAATTTAAGTTAGCATCATTTTGGTTTACATCGTCTGGAAGTTCGAGTGAAGTTGATTTGTGTGAATAATCAATTAGATCCAGGGGATTCCATCCTGGGATCCCGTTCATATTTCAATCCCGGGAACCCGGGATTTCAAGATCGGGATCCCATTTTAATATGGTGGGGATATCGGGATCGAATCCTTTACTTAGATCTCTTCTATGTTAAAACTTTCTTAATTTTCATTTTGTGGCTATTTTCATTTTGTATGTGCTAATTAATATTCATCATGTGGTGATCCAGGTGGATCACGATGGATGATGGTAAGTTATCTCCACCACCAAAAATACCAAAAGAATTATAGTTGCATTGACATTTTTAAAGGCAGAGAATAGATTGGAAAGTGGATGTGGGATTTACCGCCAGAAATTTCATCGAACGAAACGAAACGGCCAGTGTCACTTTACGTCGGTTGTCTATGTGATAGTGGTATCAAATCGCTCGAGCTGGTCTGTTCGTGGTGTAGACATAACTGTCTACAGCGTGGCTCTACCACTCAAACCTTACACTAAGACAACTAACAAGATGGAGTGATGATATGCTTGGTAAGTGGTAACTGGCACTCATAATTTATGTATGTTTATGTTTATGTATGTATATTACTAATAGACCGAGATCCGGCTGCAAGATCATGTCGTCAAAATCTATTTCTTATGAATAGTTATTATATGGGGAAATTTTATCAATAGCACCTTGGCAAAAATAGATTCCCTCGTTTATAAATATACATAAAAATTTGATTTTGAGTACATACATTTTGAACGAATTGATCGTGCAGCCGGATCTCGGCCTATAACTTTTTAAGAAATTGAATGAATTTTTGAAGGGTACGGTCGTTATATCCAAGGTAAAACGTATGCTTTAATTAACCCTCTTATTAATACTTTACGTTAAAATGTTAAAACGTACCTCGAAATCCCCTTAACATTTCCGGGTCCATTCTAATCCTTTATAAATTCGCCCCAGGCTTCCACGACGCGAGTGTACTTAAAAATCACACAAAACAATCCCGAGCTTGTACCGAAATACGAAAATGATTCGGAATGCTCCGAATTACTGTCATTAAGGGAATTTATATTATTGTCTGGGAGCAATGTTAGGGGTGAGACACCAAGCCATTAGGGCTATTTACATTATATGAAGTTAATCGTATGCTACTGCCTCGATAGCGTAGTGGCATTGCTTATGCGGTACAACCTGAGGTCTCGGGTTCGATATCTGGGTCGGGCAAAATTAGGTTTTTGTATCCAATATCAGTCCGGGGTCTGGTATTTGTGCCCGATATGATAATAGGCTAGACCGTTATCACATCAGGGACGGGATTACCATGGAATGAGCTCAGTAATATGTGGGTGTTCTAGCTCTTTACTTTGCCTCCGTCTACCCCTTCGGGAATACAGGCGTGAGACTATGTATGTAATAGACGGTTAATTTGATACTATTTTACTGTACAATATTTATTAACACTGGCAAACAAGCCGGTCGTAAAAACATAGCCAAATCGTTTCTGCAACATGCTTGAGAAAGTGTGTTGCGCCGACCCCACATTAAGGTGGGATAAGTGCAGGTAAACAAGGAGGTGAGTCACTTGATGATAAGTGTTTTCCCAAATAAGCCGATACGTAAAGAATCATGGATGCGTTGCCCGTTTTTGACAGCCTCCATGGCGCAACAGGTGAGTAGCCGGCTGTGAAGCGTGAGGTCGCGTATTCGAATCCCGCACCGAGACAAATGTCTATGTGGACAACAGATATTTGTTTCGGGTCTGGGTGTTGTGAGACCGAAAGTCTCTCGTAGTTTCTGATACCCACGATACAGGTTATACCTAGTGTGGGTTCAGGACTATGTGTGTGGCTGTTGGGTATATTTATTATCTATTTATTTTTCGCTAACGTTAAGAAAGTACCTAAATACGGATTGAGAATAGGACAGAGATGTAGACCACAGGAAATCTCACTCACTGAACGAAATGCAACAGCATGCTACGATTTTACGTCGGTTTTCCGTGAGATAGTATTATCGAACCAGTCAAGCCGACATATTCGTGGTGTAGATATATAACTGCCTCGGTGGCGTGGTGGTATTTCGGCATGACTACGGTTCTGAGGTCTCGGGTTCGATCCCCGGGTTGGGCAAAGTGATATTGGATTTTTCCATATCAGTCCGGAGTCTGGAATTTGTGCCCGATATGGCGATAGGCTCGCCCCCTATCACATCTGGGACGGAACTAAGCTCGGCGAAAAGTGGGTGTTCTAGTTCGCTAGTGCGCCTCTGCCTACCCCTTCGGACATGGGCTTATGTTATGTTATGTTATGTAGATATATAAATGTCTGCAATGTGTAATCACAGTATTTGTTGTACTTTTATAAAACAAAAGTTTGTATTTTAGTTAAACTTTTAACCAACCGTCAGATAACAATCAGTACTTTGTTTAATGTAAAACGTTGTACAGTGATTACAAGAGAGGAACTTTAGACGAGTCTCATTTGGAGTCATCCAAAAACTTGTGAATTCAATTAGAGTTTGTGAAACAAGTGAACACGGCCCTTTATTACACGCTAAGAGCTGGAGTCACGTGGAGCGGGTTCGATTCATGTCTTTATTACTGCCCAACTGCTGGGTCACGCTACTGCTGGCACGGGTCCTTCCTTTTTTATCGGAGCACAGCAATGTGATTAAAAACACTTGACCATGAACATAGTGCCGTCCCAAAATACCACTAGTCACTAGAATCATACTGATTTCTTAAGTTTACGCGAATATAAACCTAAACTTGATAGAATCCGTAAAAATAGTTTTATTTCAATGTATAGGGAATAATAATTAAAACCTAATCGTGATAGAATCCGTAAAAATAGTTTTATTTCACTGGAATCATATCGGCCTGCATAAATGCTCCAAACAGCGACAGGACAGGCAGAGGAAATACGCAGGCACAGGGTCATAAGGATGTACTCCCATATCCACCCCACCCAACCATCAAGTCATAGCGCAAGTTCTTCTGGAGAATCCGATATCATTAGCTATTCCACATACCTTGTGTGGATCACGCTCGAAGACATAGGATTTGAACCCAGGAACTCCCAGTCCACATACGCAGTCATTAGACTAAGGAGGCGACCCATAATGAAAAGCTTATATCATATAAATCCTTATCTTTTTAAAATATGTTATACAAAAGAGGTACAGATGAAATCATAAAAGGTCCTATCGTCTAATTCAGAAGGGAATGAAAAGAGTCGCTAAATCAATTTGTAAATGAGACCGAGTTATTCACGGAGCATAATCAGATATGTTTGTATAGAAAGTCGCGTATTGAACATACCCAACCTACCAAATTGCTTCTACCAATACCAATGAAATATGTACCATGGAAATCCTTTTTAGGAGTTAAGCAGCGTTGGCTGTTGATGATAGGATATTCATGTCCGTCCAAATAGCAAACACCGTACACATGTTGTTAAAACCTGCCACAGTGACCCACCCACCTAGTGGATCGCATTCCAGGATCTGTCACTGTACATCCGGTTCTACCTGGAGGCTTGCGACATGACTGGATGTTTGCTTGGCCGGATACGAGGGTTTCTAAGTCTGCATCGGTCATCCACCTGACCTGTTGCAGGTCAATTAATTTATATCTTCTTCTTTTCGTCGATTTCGTTTACTAATTTGTGCTCGATTTGGCGATAGGTTAACCTCCTATAACCTCCCATCTCATTTGGGACGATGATAAGCTGCGGGTGTTCTATTATTCTAGCTTGCCTCTACCCCTTTGGTATATAAGCATGGATGTAATGCAGCCTTTGTAATTCATCATGTGATGGTTCATATATCATGGACACGTCAAACTAGGTTCGCTAAGTTACCACTTACACTACCGTGTGAGGCCATTAGTGGTTACTTGCTGTGGGCGGGCGGCTTTAATATTAATCACTGTGGAAGATGGGTGTATAACATTGTCTAACATAAGAAGCCTGTAACCCCGAAAGGGTAGGCAAAGGCGCACTAGCGAACTAGAACATCCACTGCGGACTGATATGAGTAGGATTTCCGGTAGCCCAATTCCCCCTCCCTTTCCCAATCCTTTTTCCCTCCCCTCCCCTCCCATTCTATCCTTTTAGGTTGGCAACGCACCCATGATTCTTTTTGAGTCTCGGGTGTCTCACCTGTCACCCATGAGCGGTAGAGATCACTTACCATCAGGTGTCCCATCTGCTTGTTTGCCAATCTCTGCTATATAAAAAAAAACAGAAGTGAGCAACGATCTCGATTCGAATACGTACTCGATAGTTGTTCGTGCTCGAGCTACAGTGCATTATTATTCCGTTTGTGTAGACCGGAACGCCTAAATGTTAGTACTTGAGGCAATATACGATATTACGCGCCCTTTACCTCGTATATCATTGTTTCAACTGATAACCGTAACGTAATGGGGATATTTTATTTGAATTTCATTAAGAATCATTTTATATTTATATTTATTTATATACACTTGTTATACACGAATTATAAAGGCGGACTTAATGCTACAAGCATTTTCTGCCAGTCAACCTAGGGGTGGTGCAGAGATGTACGTGGCAGGTGTAAAAGTAATGATAATAAGGGAACACAGAATATTAAAAATTACATGGATATGGAATATATGAATTTATATATGTATATGAATATGGAAGCAGCAAAAGTAGTGTGTCAGGATAGTCTTTGCCTACTCCATGGGATGCACGCGTGTTTGCATATGTAACTGTATTAAAAAAGAAATGTCGCTTACTTACCCAACTTATATAGCTCAACTATTTTTAAGTTTCTCCCTAACGACTACGTATTTGTATTACAACGGGCGAGTAGGATTCGATTCCCGCACCAAGACAAATGGGCGTTGTGAGGCCGCAAGTAACTCGTAGTTCCTAATACCCACGATACGGGATCAACCTAGTGTGGGGTCATGAAATGTGTGGTACTATTGGGTGTCATCATCAACCATAGGACGTCCACTGCTGGACATAGGCCTCCCCCAAAAATATCCAGATCGACTTGTTAGAAAGGGCCTGTATCCAGCGATTTCCTGCGACATTATTATTATGTTCAGTACTCTTGATTGTATAAAGATTTTTTTACAATTTTAAATATATAATACAAAAACAAAAATACATTTAAAAATACAAAAATATTCCCCTCCGATGGCGAGGCTCGGGACCCAAGCCAGAGGCGGTTAGGACCTCAGAGTGAGGAACTTCGTCACAATTCGTGCCGTATCCAGTAACACTGCCTTTTGCATTTGGACTTTGACCCAAGCACCAACCGAGAGCCTCTTGAGGTGTTGGTTGAGGCTCATTGATATCAAACCATGGGCAGAAATGACTATCGGAACAATGATTGTTGAATCGACATCCCACATGCGAGTAACCTCATGTGCCAGGTCTAAATATTTCGTCGTTTTGTCTTTTTCGGCTTTCACAAGGTTCTCATCATGCGGAATCGTGACAACAACAAACATCGCCCGGCGCGCCAATCGATCTACTACCACAATATCAGGCTTGTTGGCTTATTATTATTGTTACAAACATTATTTCCCCATAGGTCGAGTCTCAGATGTTAAAATTTGTCCATCACCAACTTTCATCCAAAGGCTTTTCAATTAGAGCGAGGTGTAAATCAAAAGAGCTCGAATCTAAAGCTTCATAGTGAATGCTAACGAAGGTACAAAGGTGCGTTGTCTGCCACTAACTTTTCACTTCTACTCGTTTTAAAAAGTTCCGTGTGACCTACCGGATTGTTTGAATCGATAGAATTATGGAGTTTTCAAAGTAACAAGGAGGCTCAGGTTTTTGGCATTTTATTCATTGTTAACTCATGTACATCGTAGAAAAGGATATGTTCGTTTTGTAATTTTTAATGCCAAAGACGGTGAGAGGTGATGTCATTTAGAAGTCGTTACCTTTAACGCGACCAACTGATAATGTTTAATTGATAATGTCAATATTAAGATGCTAGAAGCCTGCAAGTCGATTCTATAAGAAACGCCACAACGTGGCGATCGACGCATCGCTCCCGCAGCGCACATCGTTGAGATCGACGGAGCGTTCAACGTTTTTGGGTCTTAAGAGAATACCATTTTCCATACATTTATGTCAAACGCCCCTTCGAGAGAGCTAGTTCGCATAAGCACCGTCATCACGCTATAGCGCTAGTGCGTGCGCTTTGTACCTTGCTGAATACAAAAAGGAAAACATCGTTGCCGCAACGTTGTTTTCACTAATGAAACCTTAGAGAATCGACCTCTGCGTCAAAGGCTTTTAGGAACTTAAGTTTGACAGCTGTCTAAAACTTTAAGGAACTGGGGATCATTCCAGCAAAATTTGCTCAGCCATTAGGTCAAGTATTAATTTATTTATTTACAGTTCATATACTAATACTAACACTAAGATAAGAATAATCACAAGTTTAAAAACTTAACAGACTGACTTCAAATCCGATCGTGACCAAATTTGTATGGACCACCCATGAAATAAGCTCTATCGAATAGAAAAATAATTTTGAAAATCGGTCCACGTTTGGCGGACATGTCGCGTAACATACATAAAAAATACAGACAAATTGAGGACCTTCTCCTTTTTGGAAGTCGGTGGAAAAATGTAATTACTAACAAAATGGACACACAAGTCTGAAATAAATGTATTTTTAATTTATTTATATACATGTAGTATAGATGTATAAGTGGACTTAATGCTAAAAGCATTCTCTCGCAGTCAACCTTCATTAATGATACCAATTAATTAAACAATCTTTATAACATTGCCCAGGGATGCTCCAGACCGACAGACAAGCCTAACAAACGTGTTAACGAAGGTACAAAGTTACAAAGGTGCCGTTGTCTGTAACTTTTCACGTCGTGTTGAAAAGTTTGTAATGTGAGGACTGACGAGGCGTGCCGCGTCGCGTCGTTCCGGCTTGTGCATCCGGTCGGTACACTCGACGACAGATTTGAAGTCGCTCAGTATTGAAGAACTTTTGTGAGGTATTGTGAATGATCGGGGAGATTTACTATCGTTTGATATGGCATTATTCATAACTTAGGTTGTTTACTTGTTTTTTAAATTAGGTCAGTAAAATGAACATGCATTTTTTGGCATTTTTAATTTTGAATATTTTTTTTTATTTTAATGAGTATACTATATTCATAATGTATTGCCCGCCTAGGGAAGATTCAGAGGCAGGCAGCCGGTCTTGAAAACTAAGCCGAATCCTTTCTGCATCATGCTTGAAAAGTGTGTTACGCCGACCCTAGATTGTATTATGGGAGAACAGGTTGAAAGAATATAATCGTGTACTAGGTTAACTACCGTTTCGTACAGTGACATTTCCGGACACACAAAGTTTTCAATCTCTATTCTTTTCCGTTTTACGGCCTACCGATCGGCCGCTGCCTACAGCGGCTCCACTATGTCCCTGCCACTGTCGAAGTCCACCGGCGACGGCGACCACTTACCATCAGAAGGTCTACTCGTCCGCATTCATAAGCCAATAACATAGTCCAAAATTCAACGTAATTCTCGCCTCACTGTACACTACTTTTATTTGCGCGCGTGAACTTTTTAATTTCGTTTTCAGAGTTGCGAAATTCCGCAATATGTGTCCGTAACAACTGTTATGGGATTTTCGGGTGTTTTTAAATAAACTTTTTTCATGTGAAAATTGATTGTGATAATGAAAATAATCGGGTTGGGAGAACTGCGTGGTATAATGAATAGCGTTGAATTTAAAATACTTTTGACTTTTTTTTACTACCTCAGTGGCGTAGTGGTATTGCATGCGCGGCACCATTGTCGTCCTAATGACTTGGTTTCGATCCCGGGGTCGCCAAAATGATATTGGATTTTTCAGTATCAGCCTTGAGTGTAGAATTTGTACCCGATATGGCGATAGTCTCGCCCCCTATCACATCTGGGACGGAATAAACCTCGGCAAAATGTTGGTGTTCCAGTTCGCTGGTGCGCCTACCCCATCGGGGATACAGGCGTGAGCTTATGTTTGTGTGTTATATTGTTTAGTAAATAGTGAGTTCGAATGTTAAGTTCTATTGTTGTCCACCGACTCAGCGTTCGGATGTGGCACTGACCGCCCCATTGAAAATCATCCCTGCAACACGGTTTTGGCTAGTTTGCAGCATACATAATAGCTTGTTGCTATTGGATTTTTTTTGTGTGTATTTGTTATGTAGTCCAGTAATATTAATTTATTTTCTTCCCGCTTTCTTTATTCACATTTCGAAAACGGAAGAAGCAAATCGAGTGACCTGCAACAAGACAGGCGGATAACGATGTATCCAGAGGGGATATAAACCTCAAAATACAAATGTAATAAACACTTATCGAACTCGTTTCGAAATCTGTTAAAATTATTCGTGTTCGGGCATCTGGTAAGTTCAATTTCGAACGTTTAATAATCTGACTATCCCCTTACAAATACTGAACTCAAATGAATATTCATAACGATTTGCAAACGTTCGTTGAAGTTGCTAAAACTATGCTTAAAAGTTGGAGCGGGCGTGCATTCCAGGAGATTCTAATAACTGGCGTATGAAACGGATCTGTACCCAAACGGACATCGGTGCAACTCCACAGAATTCCTTACTTTACGGAGTTGGTAACTTCTTTAATAATTAAACGATTCGCGTGCATTCGTCTTTATTCGTCTTTCTTTTTCTTATCATTTTTATATGTTTTGCACCTACTATTATATCTCTGCACCACCCTAAAGTTGACTGGAAGAGAAAGCTTAAGTCATTAAGTCCGCCTTTATCTACTCGATGTATATAAAGTGTAAATAAATAAATAAAATATTTCGAGTTGGACTGTACTTTTGGGTAATGTTTTGTAGGAAGATAGGGATGGTTTGGTTGAACTTGTTAAATAGATATCATAAAGAAATAGGAATTATATTGCCAAATATAATCAAAATTGGTTAATGTGTGGCGTCCTATGTAATGTTACACAGGGATTATGGATGCATTTTCAAGGAAATTCTTTGCAGTTTTCTTGTAATTATTTCGTACAGTTATTAATTGATGTATTCTTAATGAATATGTTATGAGTCTCTCGATGTTGATGATATAGCAATGTCTTTATCTACTGTGGAAAGGGAAGGATTCCTCTATTTCGCAGAAACTAGATTTTTTTACACCTAATTTATTCTAAAAAGTTATATCCTAAGACACCAGTCAATAGTCAAAATTCCTATCCTTGACCAGGAAAAACCATAAATATATCAGCATCTTACAAACTCTACTAAAAAGCACTCACGGTATCTGATCTATAGCGATTGCCGACGTAACTTTTGGGGTAAACAAAAAGTTGTCGAACCCACTTACTTGCCAATATCAATTCGCAGTGTACGCTCGAACTTGACACGGAACTTTTCCCATTAGAAGTTTGTGCGTGGAAATTATTTCCTATTCTCATTTTGGTAGAGATCTAAAGAGTATACGCAGGCAAATGAGCAGGTGTGGTCACCAGCAGCCCGAGCAGGAAAATTTTATTTTGTAGTGGCTTCAATGATTGATATTACCTTTGTTAAGATACTTCAGCAATCAGGAATGGACTGCGCGCTAGAACCGTTGTTTATAGTTTTTCTAAGTGCGCTTTCAAAGCAGATTGCCTAGACTTTATGTTTCTCATCCAAGGTTGCTCTTGTGACAGCGTACATATATGAGCAGTGACTGGAAGGTCTGGGTCGCGCATAGCGGGGTTTTCTTCCACGTTTGCCCGAATCTGCAGTTGACGTCAAGCAGGCGGTTATAAAAAATAAGAGGAATCCTTTCTGGAGCATGTTTAAAAAGTGTGACCCTATATGAAATCTTCTATGAACACTGAATTACATAAAATCATGGATGCACTGGCACTGAAAATGTAAAAGGTAGGCCACCGAAAGTTAGTCACTATCCGAAACTCGACAATGTGCTGTCCCCCGTTCGAATCCAAACATTAATTATGTAATCAAAATTGTCTAGAGCATGGCTCTACAAGCTATGGTTAAATAAATGTAAGTAAAAGTTAACTAACATAAATAAAGCTTTACTTGTTTCTTAATCGAGTATGTGAGTGTTGTATTCTCGCGGAAACTGGTTTAATTAATTTTCACACTCGGTTTTCCCGCGTTTTCCTTGTGTGATTACAACTAACTTCAAATAGAATTTACAACGTTGTATTTTGGTTATTTGTGTGCGTGTTTAAGATAATGTTTGATTATTTATGTTTCAAGGTAATTTTTTTTTTTTTATAGCAGAGATTGGCAAACGAGCAGATGGGTCACCTGCTGATGGTAAGTGATCTTCACCGCTCATAGACACCCAAGACACAAAAAGAATCATGGGTGCGTTGCCAACCTAAAAGGAGCGAATGGAAAGGGAGGGAAGGGGATTAGGAAAGGGAGTGGGGAAATAGGCCACCGGAAATCTCACTTACCGAACGAAACGCGACAGCAAGCTGCCACTTTACGTCGGTTTTCTGTGAGACAGTGGTATCTAACCGGTCGAGCCGGCCCATTCGTGCTATAGACGTTACTGTCTACAGCGTGACTCTACCACAATTTACATTCCTACAGTAATAAAAGGAAAACTTGTATCTTTTAAAGAATAAAACCCGTGTGGAGTCAGGACTATGTGTGTGACAGTTGGGTGTATTTATTTTAAATTCTAATAAATAGTCGCCTCCTCAGTCTAGTGGAGTATGAATGGTCTGTGGACCGGGAGGTCCTGGGTTCGATTCCAAGCTCTTGATTTGCCCGGGACTGGATCCTCTTAGAAGGGGTTGACGTCAGGCAAGCCAGGTGGCCGGTCTTAAAAACTAAGCTAATTCATTTCTGCAACATGCTTGAAAAAGTGTATTGCGCAGACCCCACGTTTAGGTGGGATAAGGGCAGGTAGAAAGAAAAGATTTTAAGTTCTAATCAATTTCCGACGATAACTTTCTCAACTTAAATAATGTTTGTAGCAATTTGTATCTATATTTGATTGTAACCTGTTTTGTGTTTTAAATAAATAAATAAAAAATAAAATAAAATAAAAATAAAGCTTTACAGATAAAACTTACGCATGAATACGAGTATATCTTACTAGGACAATTCATACGGTGACAGAAATAAAATAATAAAACAAACTACCTTTTCGACCGATTTCCAAAAAAGGAGGTCCTCAATTCGTCTGTATTTTTTTTTACACATAACATAAGCTCACGCCTGTATCCCTGAAGGGGTACTAGTTAACTAGAACACCCACATTTCGCCGAGCTTAGTTCCGTCCCAGATGTGATAGGGGGCGAGCCTATCGCCATATCGGGCACAAATTCCAGACTCCGGGCTGATATGGAAAAATCCAATATCACTTTGCCCGACCCGGGGATCGAACCCGAGACCTCAGAACCGTGGTCGTACCGAAATACCACCACGCTACCGAGGCATTTTTTTTTTACGTAAGCTCACGCCTGTATCCCCGAAGGGGTAGGCAGAGGTGCACTAGCGAACTAGAACACCCTCATTTCGCCGAGCTTAGTTCCGTCCCAGATGTGATAGGTGGCGAGCCTATCGCCATATCGGGCACAAATTCCAGACTCCGGGCTAACATGGAAAAATCCAATATCACTTTGCCCGACCTGGGAATCGAACCCGAGACCTCAGAACCGTAGTCGTACCGAAATACCACCACGCCATGGAGGCAGTCATTTTTTTTTTATTATGTATGTTACTCGATATCTCCGCCAAATGTGGACTGATCTTCAAAATTATTTTTGTGTTCGATAGAGCTTCTTTCAAGGGTGGTCCCATACTTGGTCACGATCGGATTTGAAGTCGGTCCGTTAAGTTTTTAAACTTGTGATTATAGATACTTCCAACGTTTATTAACACGATATTATAAAATAAGTTGGTCGCGTTAAAATGATTGGCTGGCAATTTTTCTGCGCGCCACAAAATATTTGAATAAGTTGGCAACATCGAGTGCCGACCCGCATGCGGCGCGACCTCACTCCAACCTCTCAATTGGCTGTGCTCCATATTATTTAATATTAATATTTTAGTATACGTTTTTAAATAGCTCTTATGTGGAGTCTAACAATATAGCCATTTTGAAAAGGTCAATGGTCAATTTTGTATTATTATCATCATCATAATTATCATCAGATATATAGACTTTAAAATCTATTTGGATACTTAATTAAATACCGTCGGAGGCGGCACATATGTATTGTTACATAAGCGTATGGACCACCGGACGCCGAGCCGCCCATGACTATTTTGAATAAATATTCATTAATTCTGAATTTGCCTACGACTGCCTTCGACTTTATAAAACCCATTAAAATCACTATTTGACATTGTATTAATTTATTCTCTCGTTTCAAACTAAGTAGAAGCAAGATCTTAGTACGATCGATCAAGTTATAAATATTCATTGCACTTCTATCCTTTATCCATAATAGGTAATAATGGTCGTTTTCAAACTTTTAGACATTTGAGAAAAAGGATGGAAGGCGAATTAGGTAATAAAACTGTGGTTGGAATCATGGTTACTCTTCCTCTAATCAAGAAGGTAAAATTTAGAGGTGGGAGTATTTTCTCGGTTTCCAAAATTTTCTCGCCTTACATTTTCATTTCAAGACTACTTTAAGCTATTGTAATTTCTATTTATTTAAATTCTCAATGGCTTCGCAATCATAGCTTTTAAGACTTACTAAATTATTCTTGAATTATTAATTAATTTCTTTGTCCTTTCAGTCCTGCTTTAATTAATTTTAACGCGAACCGTAAATACTACGTCATGCTCGAGTCGCGTCGCCGCAAATGCAAACAAGCGAGCTAAGATGCAACTGACAGAGTTAATTAGGTATACAAAATAGGGGAGGCTGGGCCAAATTACATTTGCGGTCGGCTCGCATACAAAACTAATTGTGGTTCCACATTCTCAACGGTAAATATGTTGGTTTAGATGAGCTCTAATTTTTCATCATAACTTTGACGTTTAATTTGCATTTTTGAGTTTGGCTTTAATAAGGACATGGGTGGAGTTGTAGCGGTTTATTTTTAGTACTTTATTTTTGCCATGAGTTTTGAGAGTTATAAAATAAATAAATAAAACCCAAAGGTCAGATACATACTCCTGACCTTAAAGCAAAATACGAGTATTATGTCGTGGGTATCGGGAACTACGAGAGACTTTTCGCCGAACTTATTTCCGTCCGTAGATGTGATAGGGAGCGAGCCTATCGCCATATCGGGCACAAATTCCAGACTCCGGGCTGATATGGATAAATCCAGTATCACTTTGCCCGACGCGGGGATCGAACCCGAGACCTCAGGACGATAGTCGTATCGAAATACAACCACGCCACCGAGGCAGTCAATATTTTTTTTTTTGTTAATTCTTCCTCCACCTCCCCTTATCTCGTTCGAATATGGGGTCACCACAGTACACTTCAAGAATGTTGCAGGAAAGATTCTCTTTAGTTTTGAAATTAACTACGAACTAAATTATTGTTATTCTTTATCCTATACCTCTATATACTCGTATTATGAAAATAAATGTCAGTTAATTCATTGAAATAAAACGATTTTATACGGATTCTATCACGATTTGTGCAACGTTGTACGTACGAAACGTAAGTAAATAGCTTTATTTCAATGTATAACATTCGCGTAAACTTAAGAAATCAATAGTCAAATCATTCATCAACGGTACTCATATAAGAATTTAAAATGGATTTGAACCTCCAGCAGAATGAGCACATTGATGGACTAAAAAACGCTGTTCAAAAACATTATCATAAACATTTAAAGTCACTAACATATTTATAAGGCACGTACACCTGAAACTGTAAAGGCACGTCCACACTATACACGGTATAATTAACTATTACTCCGGCCCCTCAAAACATAAGTTATTAAATTAAACATCGCTCGTTGAGTTTCCTTGGGGCTCTTATCTCGCCCGAAGCCCATTAAAACTTAGGCCACTGCCTGACTGTCTACGCTAATTGCGAAGGCGACCACTTTGTGCTATGTTATTCTAAAATATTCCGTAAGATAGTGTATACGATATAATTAGTTATGTATGTTGTAAAATATAAAATCTTATATGTTTTCATATATTTTTTTGCTTGGTCGTAATTTTGGTTACTGTTAAATATTGAACTGTTTCATCATCATCAGCCACCAGATGTCGACTGCTGAATGTTGGCCTCCTCGAAAAATTAAGCTATTGGAAGAGGATTTAAACTATAAAACATATTGTAAAATCATAAGACCAGACCATGACTGCAGTCATTGCACATCTGCCTATTAATTTTAATATACTTTATTGCGAAAAAAGTATGCTTTTACCTAATTCTTAAACATTTTTATCATTTATGAAAACTGGTATTTATATTCTAGTTACACAGATCACATTATTTATTATCCATTGTAAATATACCTAGTTATTTATAAACGTTTTCTTATAAATCCACAACAACCAAAACCACGTTATTTTGCTCACATCAACCGATAAGGTAGCGGAAATTAAAAAATGATATGGAAAAGAGCAACCACCGCGCCGTCCCTACTTCCTCAATCTGTGACGAGATAACGTCGCGCGTCGTAATATAAAAGTAGCGCCTACTTGTGCTACGTGTCTACGAAGATGCTACGTCGTAACTCGTAGCATCGTCTACGGCGTAACCACACGCATATAAATACCAACGTAGTCTGTCGACGCGTGAAAATATTTTTAAGAGTGCGCGTGTAGATTGTATGAATATATTATTCTATTTTAAATAATTGAGTGGTAAAGCTACGCTATAAACAGTTATGTCAATGACCAATGGGCTGGCTCGACCAGTTTCACACGACTTTCAGCCACTCTGTGACGGAACCAATCCAAAATTGGGTGTTTTATATCTTTTGAAGAGATGCACCAATTTTTATACTGTTTTATTTATCTCAAAGCATGTACGATTAAAATAGTTTTTGGCTATGTAGCCATTTTGAAATTCCAAATACGTTACACCAATTTTCTCAACTCTTTCTCTCTCCCTTTTTTTATTGCAATCGAACGAGATGAGCCAGTTCCTCGCCTTGTGGTAAACGATTCCCCATGAACAGTATAACACTTTGAATAGGCACTGAATGGCACCAGTGGCGAAGGATGACATTTTCCAAAAGGGAAGCCGATGCTGGTTTCTCTTTGTATTCATACCTATTTATTAATAGACATTTTCCGAAAAGGTAAGCCGGAAGGAATCGTGTTGTATGGACCCTTCGCCACTGTTGAAGTCTCATAAGGCCATAAATCTTTAGCCTAAAAACATATAAGTGCATGTAAAACTTCATTTAAATATTTTTGCAAGGATCTCTCAGTGACCTCTGTGGCAGACAGAGGTCCGCCGCCGCCGTCGCCTCGGGCGTACGTTCAAGTACAATAAACCGTTTATTCCCACCTCGCCATTGTAGGCCACGAGCTCAATTTAGCTTTACAAAGGCTTTTTACAAGAGCATAAGTACACTATACAGCTTGGTTATGAAAACAGATATTTGAAGGTGAAAGCTAAATTTAGACACATACATATATATTTGCGACAGACAGCCTCTGTGGCGTAGCGGGCGAGTAGCCGGCTGTGAAGCAAGAGGCCGCGGGTTCGATCCCGTACCGAGACAAATGTTTGTATAGCCTACAGATATTTGTTTCGGGTCTGGGTGTTGTGAGATCGAAAGTCTCTCGTAGTCCCTGATACCCACGACACAAGATTCGATCTTATTGTGGGGTCAGGATTATGTATGTGACTGTTGGGTGTTATTATTATTATTATTTGAAAAGGCCGGCTCGACCAGAGTGCCGTTTCTGAATTGTGTTATAACTACACCAATCCGAAATGTAGATCAACCTCCAAGCTAAGTCATAATGAATGCGTTTTAAATGTTTATTTTTTGGATCATAATCGGATCATTTATTAAATCTACTTTTACGGAAAATTTACTTTTACGAAAAATTTACAAACTATAATAGTTGGTTTGATCTCATTTGACTGCCTCGGTGGCATGGTTGTATTTCGGTATGACTACCGTCCTGAGGTCTCGGGTTCGATCCCCGGGTCGGGCAAGATATTGGATTTTTCCATATCAGCTCGGAGTCTGGAATTTGTGCCCGATATGGCGATAGGCTCGCCCACTATCACATCTGGGACGGAATTAAGCTCGGCGAAATGTGGGTGTACTAGTTCGCTAGTGCGCCTCTGCCTACCTCTTCGGGGATACAGGAGTGAGCTTATGTATGTATGTATGTATGATCTCACTTAGTTCATTATTATTTTCTCGCTTTGCTATAGAGGGAAGTGGATAAACTTATTTTCAAACTCCACGATACTTTTCTATTGAATTTATCAAATAATAGACATGGCAGTAAAACTAATCATATTATTACTTATCAGACGTTCATTAAACAGAATTGATTTTGTATCGAGTGAGTACACTCCGATGAGCACTGATTGTATTGACTTCATTATGCTCGAATAATTCCATCAAATTCTATGTGTTGACATAAAATGTTATTTGATTGAAATTAATTGAGACAAATTAGTTTAAAAAAATTGCAGCATATAATATATAGAGGTAAGATGTCGTTTGTGTGTGTATTCGTTTTTTCCTTTTCGTCTGTATTATTTTTTCTTAAGTATGTAACGCGATATCTCCGCCAAATGTGAACCGATTTTCAAAATTATGTTTGTAGTCGATGGAGCTTATTTCAAGGGTGGCCCCATATTCTAGCACGGTAAAGTAATAATAACACGATGTATATTTTAGTATTCTGTTAAAATAACAGCAACACACTTTTTCAAGCATGTCGCAGAAGGGACTTGGCTTAGTTTTTACGATCGGCTACCTGCCTGACGTCAACCCACTCTGAGGGATCCAGTCCCGGGCAAATTAAATTAAAAAATTAGCTTTGCCCGATTTGGTAATCGAACCCAGGACCTTTCGGTCCACAGCCCGTATATGCTGCCACTAGACCAAGGAGGCGACTTAAAATTACTTTCCTTATTCGCAGACATAAAATAAACCTAAAACTCAACTGAAAAGACCAATATACCCCAAAACCAAAAACACCATAGTAGACCAGTTTCCAAGTTGAATATTTAAAGCAAGCCCGCATCCTGGTATGCAGGGAGCTGCGAGCGGAGTGCTAATTCAGTGGCGACGTTTGTAAACAGGCTTGCGTCATGCGACTCTCGCCATTAACGCCTCGTGTTAAGGACTGTAGCGTGTAAATTTTATATGCCATGGAAGTCTAATAAACATTTTGCGCTTGAAGCTAGGAAATTAGCGAGTTTGCGAATTTGTATTTAATTAAACTCAACTGCGAGAGAATCATATTATTCTTATTTAAATTAATTTATTATGATATGTTTAATAAAAAAATATAAAGATTATATTATTAAGTAATTTTAAATGGTAAAATATATGTAAAATTTAGATATAATAAAAAAAATTGTAGAATAATAATGAAAATAAAACAATATTTTACGAATTTTATCGCGATTTGTTTTTAGTCTCGCCGCGGTGCAACGTTTCCAAAGCTTTCCAATATTCATGGCCACAGCGCGGACTGAAGTTGTACTTAAATAGTTGTTTTCTGCAGAACCCTAATATATTCGCTGGTTCTTTAGCCGTACTGTGTAGTAAGTGACGACGACAAGGCAGCCCTAGTCTGGAAGATTTACCGTCCTTGCTCCTTCTAAATGAATTCGTAGAGCATTTACTGAAAATATGCTTTTACATATATGAACTATTCTCAACGTTGCTACATATATTTTTATTTCTCAAAACTGAAATACTAAGTCGCCTCCTGGGTCTAGTGGCAGCATATATGGGCTGTGGACCGCGAGGTCGTGGGTTCGATTCCCAGGTCGGGCAAAACGAATTTTCATATTTAATTTGCTCGGGACGGGATCCCCCAGAGTGGTTGACGTCAGGCAGGCAGCCGGTCGTAAAAACATAGCCAAACCGTTTCTGCAACATGCTTGAACAGTATGTGGGTTATAAAAGGACATTTTATGTTTACGTATGGTAGGTACTTAACTTTCAAACAGCTCCGTTAGAAATGTACAAAATACGAACTGAGACAAAAATTGCAGGTTCGAAGTCAAAGCTTAGAGTAACGATTAACTTTTCTAAATGGCGTATATTAATTGTGAGCTCTCGCTTGTTTGGAAGGAAACTTAAGTATTCTTATTCTTAATATACTCCTTTGAAAATAATTTTGAAGAAATATAAAGTGTTCTGATGGTTTAAAGGGGATAAAAAAAAAAAAAAAAATATATTGGATGTACAGAGATTTACTTGCCAAACACTTTAAAACAATACAGCACATTAATGCACAGATAGAGAGAGAGAGACAGATGATATTTCTCATGTGTCGTTACATCAGTGACGTTTATATTGCGTTTAATAGAAACGTCACTGATGTAACGACACATGAGAAATATCATCTGTCTCGTGCCTCTCACTCTCACCAAATATTTATTAAAATAACAAATTAAATACAAAGGAATGCATAGGGAACAAAAAACTCGTTGTAAATACGAAACTAAACTATTAACGAATCACTTAAGTACCGCGCACAAGTAAGTGGTTCACACGGGTAAAAAACAAATCCAAGTTTGGTTCACACATGTTTTCGCTATGTGTCATTGTTCAAGAATGCACTGTGCTGCTACAAAGTTTACTAACATGTTCCAACCCGCGTTAGGCTAGACCTCTATCGCCCGATTCCAATAAACAACAAACAAACAATTCGAATATGCACATAAATTACAAAAATTATCCAATAAGAACACAGTTTGAACATGACTCCATCAAATGACTTGATTTGATTGGTTCATAATCGCGATCTATCTGCACTCTAAACTGAGATCGTTTATTGAGACCGGCCGTAACTGGTATGTTAAGATAACTGCTGTGATAAGTAAAGGAGGCCCGTGTCTGTCTGCTTTGTGTTTACGGATTCTAATGAAGTATTTGTTGTTACAGGTACGTTTGAGCATTCCAGTACAATGTATGATAATATCGCTTCGAAAAGTGGTGAGAATTTCTAATAAACCGTGCAGGTTTTTAGACAGCCTCTGTGCAGCAGCGGGCGGTTAGCCGGCTGTGAAGCGAGAGGCCGCGGGTTCGATTCCCACAGTGCGACAAATGTTTGTGTGGCCCACAGATATTTGTTTCAAGTCTGGGTGTTATGAGTCCGATAGTCTCTCATAGTCTCTCAGACCCACGATACAGGTTATACCTAGTGTGGGGTCAGGACTAGGTGTGTGACTGTTGGGTGTATTTATTTATTATTTTATGTTATATGATAAAATTGTACTCAACCTAAAGTAAAAATACGTTACTACACCAAAAATCGACCTTTTGCATGCAATTTCTTTGCCAACGCCGTAGAAGAAGAAATCCTATTTTTTTTCCAAATTAAAATTGAATTAACAATATAAGATTGGCGTAAAATTGAGCGATGGTTTCTGCTCACAAAATAAAAGCTCGTCAATTCTATACCATGAAAGTCGGTGATTGTGGATATCTTGGTGTGATGTGCAAATGGGCGTCAATAAATAATCAGAGGTTCGAGACCGAATAATTTTGACAGTCGAAGACGAATCAAGCTCACTGCACATTGAAGATATTGAAGTAAAATTCCAAACAAATATCGTTAGCGTTATCGAGCTCGATTTAACTTCGGTTGTCGAAATTACTCGTGCTTGGTCCTCTGGTAAGTGGAGACACATTTCCAGGTTTTTAGCAATAAATAAAAACATTTCATTTCAGTAGCCCGAGCACGAAAAACTAATGTAAATGTAAATGTATTCAAGTTCGCTGCGCACTGATGACGTTTGGTTAATATTTCATACAAATTTCATAGACGCGCATCGAGTTCGAATACATTTACGGTTGTCAGAAATGTTACTGCTCAGGCCGCTGTTCTTTGGTATTTTATTTTTCCACTATATCACGTAGATTAATAGCCACTTTACTATCACATAAAGAGTACATAAAATGGAAGAACACAAACGATAAGTGTCGCATTTTCACCACGATTCAACTAGTAGGAACTTTCTGGACCACGTCATAAACAACTCTCTAAGTGCTCTTAAAATAACACTTTATTACTCTCAACTCTCAAGTTTGACCGTAAAAAGCGGTACGTGAGTCGGTACTGGTGGCAGGGGTCATTCTCAAAAAAGTGGCACTGTAACCCAATGATAATATAACCCAGTACGTTTACTGTAACATGTCGGAAATATTTTCCTTGAAATGTTTATTTTTTTAAACAGATTTGTGAAATTTTTAATATTTTCCTTAAAGAGACTTTACACACAGGCGAATAATGAATGTGACATATTTGCAATAAATATCTTTTGTTCTTTTTTTCGTAACCTGTTGTTTCCAAATGAGAATTGTCACACTTACGAGTGCATAAAAATATTTAAGCACAAAATACCTTATCGTTCAAAAGCTCACCTATAAATAAATAAATACAACCAACAGTCACACAAACCCAACACTAGGTGTAACTTGTATCGTGGATATCAAAAACTACGAGAGACTTTCGGTCTCACAACACCCAGACCCGAAACAAATATCTGTGGGCCACACAGACATTTGTCTCGGTATCCCATACATGAGACAGAAAACCGTCTGATAAGTGTTTAACTTGTCGAAATGAAAAAGATAAGTATTGGGACAGTGTGGGGTTAGTTTACTGTAACTCGTGATTTTATAAGCCAGGATCAACAATAACACTAATTTTACGATACCGAACAGTGAAACTCAGAGAGTTGAAAGCTATTCCACAACGAAATGCACCAAACAGAAAGATAGGAAATAGTCGGAAATATAAGGTTTCCACTTCCCTCCGTAACAAAGCGGAAGTTATGAACTAAATAGCCTCCGTAATACAGCCTCCGTGGCGCAGTGGGCTAGTAGCCGGCTGTGAAGCGAGAGGCCGCGGGTTCGATACCCGTACCGAGACAAATGTTTGTACGGCCTACAGATATTTGTTTCGGGTCTGGGTGTTGTGAGACCGAAAGCCTCTCGTAGTTTCTGATACCCACGATACACGTTATACCTAGTGTGGGGTCAGGACTATGTGTGTGACTGTTGTATATAAAAAAGGTATTACTAACTTCATTCATAAGGACATTCACAACTGCAGAAGCTAGATTTAAAGCACCACCGATGCTAAACACTCGTTGTATTCGTATTCCGATAAAGTAAATGGAGTAGTTACCTCGACTAAACAGCTTAACTCGAATTTGTTGGTCGCAAAGTTCGTGGACAGTCCCACTTTGCTTTTATATTTTTGGTAAAATTAGGTGTTATGTGACAGCTTGTAAAGTAGTTTTTGGGACTTCGTACTGAGTTACGGTTTGTATAGGATCTGGTGCGTTTTTGAGTGCGAATATAGGTCTCGGATATATATTTCTTTGTAGAAATCTGATGAACTGGCGATATGGTAATTGGCAAATATTGATTATGAAGTTCTCAAAATTATATATTTTCAAATTTTTTATTGAAACGGATTTTAAACTGTGTTTTATCGTGGGAAATGGCTTAATTACACCGTACACATGGTGCTAAAACCTGCCATAGTGACCCACACTCCGCGTGTGGTTCGCGTTCCAGGATCAGCCAGTGTACTTCCGGTTCTCTCGAGGGGCTTGCGGCATGACTTGATGGTTGGTTGAGACGGGTATGGGGGGTATCCCTGTATCTGCGTCGGTCGTCCGTCTGTCTTGTCGCAAGTCTCTCGATTTGCTTCTTCGTTCTTCGGATTCGGAGTGTGAAGAATCATAAATAGGCCGGCATGATTCTGACGACCACTGATAAACAGTGTTTGTCAGTGGTCGCTAGTTTTTTTGGACTGCACTACGCTTACCATCAGGTGCAGTGTAGTCACTTTGCCGTGCCCGGATAAAAAAAAAAAAAAAAAAAAAAAAAAAATAATATGGCCGGCGCAATACACTTATTCAAGCATGTTGCAGAAATGATTTGGCTTATTTTTTACAACCGGCTGCTTGCCTGGCGTCAACTCCCCTCTGGGGGAACCTATCCTGGGCAAATCAGACCTGGGAATCGAACCCAGTCCCTGTCCCCAGCCCATACATACTACACCAAAGAGGCGTTAATTGGAGTGTAGTATGTTTATAATATGTGATTTATTATCGCTCAACAGATACGAAAATTAACAGAAATTAACAAATTGCAGATCAACTAAAACACAATGTCAAAAATGTAGTCGCAATTCTACAAAGGATTCACAAATCATACACAATAAGAGGCGTGTATTTTTGGCCAAAAAAGTTTCAGCGATGCGACGGCATGAATATGCAATAACCGTGGCTGTACATTCGGACAAAGATCTGGGTAGATAAAGCCAGTTTTTGCGGCGAGCGACTACCTAAGTACCTACGACTCAACATGCGCAATATTGCCCGGAATTCTGGAATTTTCGCAACTGCGTTAGATTTATTTCACGTTTAACGGTTTTGGTAGCATAGGTATAGAATGGAAAGCATGTAGCCTACTTTTAATATCGGGTTAGAAACTAGCATTCATGAAGAACTTACGTGAATCTCAGCATATCGCCGTCCACTGCTAAACGTAGGCCTCCCCAAGTGAGCGCCAACCATCCCGGTCTTTCGCAGCCCGCATCGTGAATATCGGATCAAAAGTACAATAACCATTCCATACACTGTGTACATTAAGAGCAAACCTATTACATTAAATACAGACGAAATTTAAATTAAGTTGTGCTAAATTAGATACGGATGCCGTCCTGAGGTCTCAGGTTCGATCTCCGAGTCGGGCAGAGTGATGGATTTTTCTATATCAGCCCGGAGTCTGGGATTTGTGTCCGATATGGCGATAGGCTCGCCCCCTATAACATCTGCGACGGAACTAAGCTCGGCGAAATGTGGGTGTTCTAGTTCGTTAGTGAAATTATGCCTACCTTTTCGGGGATGCAGGCATGAGCTTATGTTATGTTGTACTAAATTATTAAATTCTACTCGTATTCATACAAAAGAAAAGGATAGATGCTCCATGCAACGTGATTACATAACATAAGCTCACGCCTGTATCCCCGAAGGGGTAGGCAGAGACGCACTAGCTAACTAGTAAACCCCTTACTTTAAACGCCATGGCAGAACTGAAGACTTAGCACTACGATCGAATAGGCCGGCTCGACCGTTCTGATACCACTGTCACGGAAAACCGTTAACAGTGTTACATTCGATGAGTGAGACTTCTGATGCCCCAAAGAAACAATAACTAATTTCAAAATATTTTAGCTGAGATATAAAAACCGATTACGACTACAAATTAAATCCAACGTTATAAAACTAAGCGTCCCTTACAAACGAGATAAACCCATATATTTACGTTTTCACGTCAAAGCGATATCGGCGGATTTCGGGACGTCATTACGCGATTGAGCGAATATGAGTTAGCTTTTGCGGTCCGGCCAGATGAGATCTAACGAACTGTATCTGGAAATTGTATGTATATATCAGATTAATAACCGACTGCTTCGTTTACACTGTACTTAGAGGTATATTAAAATCTGATGGGATTTGTAGGTTGTATATACCGGGTGTTTTATAAAGTTGGTACCTATAACACTTCCACATACAGGGAGAACTATTTAAAGTGCAATGGTAAAGTTAAAAAATAAAAAATGTAATTTATTTTTTTAATCAATATTAACCATGTGAATTTTAAAATCGGAATGTGACCTGTAAATCGTCGCAAATAGCAAAATAATGGCTTTGTGTATGTTAAAAAAATTATTTACACCATAGGTAGTTTGTAAATGTACTGCAGCTGACCCAGTGAGCCAGCAAAAAGTTTTTCATCACAAATTCAAGTTTCCATTATTCCAAAACTATGCGCCTTACGAAATTTTAAACTTTACCGCTAAATTAGTAGCCATCGTCCCTTTAAGTAAAGTTATTATGGATACCAACTTTATGAAACACCCTGTATACATATGTTCATTTAATAAGTAGTTCATCTAGTTCAGCTGAAGGTGGTAGATCGACACTGTAGACAATTTTGCCTACAGTATTTATTACTACTGTAACAACATGTTACAGAAAACCGACGCGACGTTAAGTGGTTGTTTTCTTACCTTTCAGACAATGAGCGATATAAATTCAAATACAAATATTTCACCTGCCTTTATCCCACAACTATGTGGGGTCGGCGCAACACACTTTTTGTAGGAGCTTGCAAAACAGATTCTGCTTTACTTTTTACGTCCGGCTGCCTGTCATGTTAGAATCATGTTAGAAAAACTTTGGCCGACCTAAGATTCGAATCCCAGACCTCCCGGATCCGTCTTCATTTCAATATTGTCTGTTACTAGACCTTGGAAAAAATATTTTCCTCTAAATTATTGCTGTGGAAAAGATGAAACAATTTTCTTCTCCATAAAATTCTTCAAATTATTATATTGATGGAATACTTTGAAATTAATTACTTAGCTGTTTTTAATTTCCAGATCCCGGCATTAACGATGGCCATAAATTCTATATCTGATTAAAATTTTACTTTTATTATTGAAATTAAAGGTTTCGCCGAAATTTTACCGTCGTAAGGTTTGATGAGTTTTTACTGTTTTATTATTTAATTCACATTGATATTTCGGCAATTGGGCTATGAAACTGTGAAATTGATTTCACATGGACACCGTATCAGGCATATTATTATTGTCAATTAAAAAATAATTAAAACTACTTTAGTGACTACCCTTTCTTCCTTACTCCAAATAAATTGTGAGTGAAAGAGACAAAGCACTGTTTTCTCGAAACAAAACACATGAATACCTACACAAAATAATGTTTTTTGCTGTCTCCTGCTAATATAACAAGGACCATAGATGCTGATGATAGCAGAAAACGCGGCGGCGTTGTATTGAACAACATACTAAAAAAATCGTAATAAAGATACGTTGGCATCGTCAACAGTGCCAAATTCGTGTTTTTGAGCATTTTTTATCGAACTGAAATTATTATGACCATTTTCAATAACGTTTGAATTCAACTAAAACGTGAGGATTTCGTTTGTACAAATATTTATCGCTATTTGCAAATGACAGTTCAATATATATCGTTTCATATTATTTCGATTTTCGAAATATCGTTTCATATTATTTCGATTAAAATAAATAACACCCAACAGTCACACACATAGTCCTGAGTCCTGACCCCACTCTAAGATCGAGTCTTGTGTCATGGGAATCAGGAATTACGAGAGACTTTCGGTCTCTCAACACCCAGCCCGAAACAAATATCTGTGGGCCATACAAATATTTGTCTCTGTGCTGGGATCGAACCCGCGGCCTCTCGTTTGACAGCCGGCTGCTCGCCCGCTGCGCCACGGAGGTTTATAAGGTAGATATATAGGTAGGTATGTAGGTATAGGATTAAAAGTTAGAAATACGAGTATGAAGATGTTGATCTCTTTAGTGCAGCCAACGCTAAGTATGTATGAGCTTTTAAGCCGAAATCAGCACTAGTCCGCGAAATTCGAATTTTAATGTCTTTTGGAAATTGCAAATCGGTATTTTACTACATTATGCTATCAGCGCCACTCGCGAACTATAACGAACTCAAAATGGATGGAGAAAGTAAAAGCTATTGACTTTTCAAGAAGCGAGAAAAAAAACTTATAATAGGTTCCCAAAGTCCCAAGTGAACTGACTGCCAGAGCCATCGAACCGAAACACGTCGGAGGCGGCACGTAAATATGTTACATAAGCCTATGGGCCACCGGAGGCCGAGCCGCCCGTGACTATAGCCTTTCTATGTTGGAAATAAAAAAAAATCATGACTCGAGCACGTAAATGACAGCGTTATTTCGCCTTGAACGTGCGGTCATGTCACTGTAAACGCCTATAGAAATTAAACCAAAAAATATTCTATAAGTAAAAGGTTTTAAAATCTTTATAATTAAAAAAAAAATAACATAACATAAGCTCACGCCTGTATCCCCGATGGGGTAGGCAGAGGCGCACTAGCGAACTAGAACACCCACATTTCGCCGAGCTTAGTTCCGTCCCAGATGTGATAGGAGGCGAGCTTATCGCCATATTGGGCACAAATTCCAGTCTCCGGGCTAATATGGAAAAATCCAATATCACTTTGTCCGACCCGGGGATCGTTCCCGAGACCTCAGAACCGTAGTCGTACCAAAATACCACCACGCCACCGAGGCAGTCAAAAATCTGTACGAGAATTTCAATTTTCCTAAAACATAAATACTAAATACGTTACGAACGAAAATGTTTGTTGCTTTTCTTCCACTACTCGCTATATTCAAACAAAAATTGTATTTTTATTTACCTGTTTGTGCGAATGGTTGACCCAGATACACTTTCGTTAAAACAATTTTTATTTACGTATATGAAATTAGCTCTCACAAAATAAAATTCGAAATGTGGGGAGTTCATTCAACCAGAATTTGGACTTCTGAGCAGCCGTTATGAAAACAGTTGGTAACGAGAGTGTACACTATTTTAACTTGGATAGGCCTGCTCGACTGGGGTATTACTACTGCCTCACAGAAAACCGACATGAACGGGCAGCCACTATTGTGTTTCGTACGGCGACCCTACCAACCTTCATCATCATCATCAGCCACAGGACGTCCACTGCTGGACATAGGCCTCCCCCAAAGATTTCCAGATCTAACGCCCTTACTGATCCCAGATTCTTCCCATTCCTATCTGGTACTGCTATCTTTTCCATCGTTCGTGGGCATCAGTAATCATCAGATGAGCCGTCTGCCTACATAAGCCGATGATTCGAACCTTGATCTTCAACACCCCTATCCACAAAGTTACACCTGCTGTATACAGTGCTTGTATTTTTGTTTTCCTACTTAAGTTTTTCTTTCGACCTGCCTTTATCTCATCTAAATGTGAGATCAGCGCAATACAATTTTGTAAGCATGTTGCAGAAAGAATACGGCTTAGTTTGTATTACCGTCTGCCTGACTAACGTCATCCCCCATCTAGGGGAGTCAGTCCCGGACAAATCGGACGCGTCCGATCTAGTAATCGAACCCACGACCTGCCGGTTTACCGCTCATATACGCCACTAGAGCAAGAGACCGACTATTTTTTCCCACGTGAGTATTTGAAATAAACATTTGAAGCGGCACTTAAATTTGTTAAAAATTAACATAGACCGCTCGCTGGCGGGCATTACTAACGAACCGAGTGCACTTCCGGAATATCCGATTGGAATTCATACACGATTCAAGTTAGCCACCGTAATGCAATATCAGTTTCAGAATTCAGAAATATTTTCACCATTGCATTACTCGTAGAAATATGATTTTAATCAGTAATAATAAATACACCCGACAGTCGCACACCTAGTACTGACCCCACACTAGGTATAACATGTATCGTTGGTATCAGAGACTATGAGAGACTTTCGGTCTCACAACACTCAGACTTGAAACAAATATCTGTGGGCCACACAAACATTTGCCTCAATGCGGGAATCGAACCCGCGGCCTCTCGTTTTACCGCCGGATACTCGCCCGCTGCGCCACGGAGGATGTCAATATAATGTTGTATTTACTTCTAAAATTGGTACGACATATTATTGAAATCTCACTCACCGTACGAAACGCAACAGCAAGCAGCCCGCCGGTTTACTTTGAGATTGTTATAATTCGGACGAGCCGACCATTCATGGTGTAAACACTTGAAAAGATTTCGATTACGACAACTATAGTTGCTTGCCTGTCTATCAATTACAAATACAAATAACGTCAATCCGTATACAACAGAGGGTTTGATTAACACAAATTAATTGAATCTATGATTTTGACAGAATTCCCCAAAGTTTAACCTGTGTAACTGATTACAAATTCAACGATATTATGAAAGCAACCCCATCCTATCAATAATTCGGATAAATCAATATCAGTATAAGAAAAGTGTTGGTTTTTCTCTTATCATTTGAGTGATAGAGCCACGCTGTAGACAGTAACGTCTACAGCACGAACGGGCTGGCTCAACCGGTTTGATACCACTGTCTCACAGAAAACCGACGTAAAGTGGCAGCTCGCTGTCGTGTTTCGTTCGGTGAGTGAGATTTCCGGTGGCCCATTTCTCTCCTCCCATTCCCAATCCCTTTTCCCTCCCCTTCCATTCCCTCCTTTTAGGTTGGCAACGCACTCATGATTATTTTTATGCCTTGGGTGTCTATGGGCGGTGGAGATCACTTACCATCAGGTGACCCATCTGCTCGTTTGCCAGTCTCTGCTATAAAAAATAATCATTAGATGACCATATAACAGCTTTTTAAGCACACTTTTTAAAACATGTTGCAGAAAGTGTTCAGCTTAGCAGTGGCGATGGGTCCATACAACCCGATTCCTGCCGGCTTCCCTTTTTCAGATTGTAGGCTAATATATGTCTTATTCAGGTTTTATCTAGAAGAGCACTAGCAAGTAGCACTAGCTTCCTTTTTAAAATTTTCCACCTTTCGCCACTGAAGCTTAGTTTTTTCACCGGCTGTTTGCCTAACGTCAACCCCCTCTCGGATATCTAGGCAGACTCAGACCTTAATTAGAACTTTCGCTGGGGACCAGAGTTAGAGCAGCAGAACAGCACACTGGTACCAACCAGTGTGCTGTTCTGCTATGGAATATCTTAGGACTCTCGGGCGGCTCCGGTGTCGGGGTCTAGTATTAGAAGATAAAATTAAATTATGAATGGTATTGAGTGAGAAAAATACTGCTTCAACAGCACCTGTGATGGGATCAATGGGGTCTGCCAAAACATGTTTATAATAATAATTGTAGGAAATTGTAAAAGGATAAAGTTATTGAGCCCCTTGGATTGGAATTTAGGTGCTGGTAATAAAAAGTCGAGCAGTGCTGTAAAAATGTAACTTGCTGTATTCAATGCAAAGATGGAAGAAGGAACCGGAAGGAACTTAAAAAGTACAAAGACAATTCTAAACTTAACATTAGTTATCATAGACACAATCCACAGATAATGACGTGTTTTAATAAATTTAATATTGATTTAATGTTGGTGTTGCCAACATGTTGCCCGGGGAAAAGAATATACAATCTATTAAACAACAGTGCAAGAAAAATGAAAAATGAAATTGAAACAGACTTACTATTATGATCCAAGATTTGAGTTTATAACAATCAAAATCCATGGAATGAAATGAATTACAAAGGCAATCACTAACCTAATTTGAGTAGGTACTCTTATAATGAAGACATTATATATAATTGAATATGTTGTAACAAAGTCAAAAACAAAACTAATTTGTCATAATGTTAAAGCTAATACAACATTACAACATTTAACATAAATTGGAAATTTTCTTAAAACCTAATTACTTTCCAATGGTAGCACACAGACTTTCATTACAGCCCTTTTATGTGTATTGCCATTGGAAGTTTTAACTTCAACTACCCTGACCTTACCATCCCTACCGGGATATGTATTAATTATTCTGGCTAAAGACCAGTACAAAGGTGACAAGTTATCATCTTTTAATATCACAAGTGATCCTATTTTAATGTTAGGCTGTACATCTTGCCATTTCGGACGCGATTGTAATAAATTTAAGTAATGTTTACTCCATACTTTCCAAAAGGAGGTTCTCATTTCGTTGCAAATTCTCCAAAACTGAGAACATTTAAGTGCATTTACATGGGTATCTGGTAGAGAGTTTAAGGCCGTGCCGATTAAAAAGTGACCTGGTGTAATATAAGAGTAATCACTTATATCATTTGATACAGGCATAAGAGGTCTACTATTTAAAATAGCCTCAATTTGACACAATACTGTACATAGTTCTTCATAATTGAGAACAGACTTTAACAGTACCCTTTTGAGGTGGTACTTTACACTTTTAACACCAGCTTCAGCAAGTCCAGCAAAGACGGGAGAATAACAAGGTAAGAAATGAAAATTTATTCTTTTTTGAGAAGCAAACTCACAAACATGTCTTTGATGATTTACTGAGCCATGCAATTTATGTATTTCATTTAATTGAGTGCTAGCACATTTAAAAGTTGAAGCATTATCGCTGTAAATATCTGTAGGCATTCCTCTTCGGGATATGAATCTATTTAAGCATGCGATAAATGTTTCAGTTTTCAAATCAGAGGCTAGTTCTACATGTATAGCTTTGGTTACAAAACATACAAATATGCATACATAACCTTTTGTAATTATTGGTTTTCTAATTGTAGCAATTTTAAGCGGTATAGGTCCGGCATAATCTAAACCGAGCTTTTGAAAAGGGCGACATACATTTACCCTATCATAGGGCAATGAACCCATTAATTGTTTGGAGGCTTCCGCTTTTAATCTAAAACATACCGTACACTTATGTAAGCTTTTCTTAACTTGTCTTAATGCACTAACAATCCAATACCTTTGCCTTATAGATGACAAAACAAGTTTAGGACCTGCATGGAAATTTTTTATATGTTCACTAGAAATTATAAGGTCAGCTACTCGTGAACCACGCGGCAAAATGATGGGATGCTTTTGCGAGTAAGAAATCGAAGCATTTTCAAGACGACCTCCAACACGAACCAAACCTTTGTCATCTATAAAAGGACATAGAGGCTTCAAATTAGTATTAGAAATGGCTTTGCCACATTTTAAAGCATGAATATCATCCAAAAGATGTATTTGCTGTTCATATTTTATAATTAATAACATTGAATGCTCAAGCTCTTCGCTCGTTATATAATTAAGCTTATTCTTAGCTACTTTATCCCTTGCATTCTGACAAAAGCGTAGCACATATGCTAGTACCCTCTGCATTTTATTAATATCAGAAAACTTCTCCAAAAAATCCAGACATAAGATTTGTACCTCTGCAGCGGTGCAAAGCATAGCACTCAAACATGCGGAGCTGTCCTGGACTTCAGGTAAGCTTTGAGGGGGGCTAGATTGTAAATTTGGTTTGTACTCACGTGACTTTAGAGCTGGTGGTCCATTCCACCACAGCTGATTGTCAGCGAGGTCCTCCGGCGTGACTCCTCTGCTGAGACAGTCGGCAGGGTTCTCCGTAGAACTGATGTATGACCATGTGTATGATTGTGTAAGATGCAATATTGCCTTAACACGATTAGCAACGTATGCTTTAAGTTTATTAATGTTAGTTTTTAGCCAGGCAAGAACAATTTGTGAGTCTGAATGGAGAAAAACCTCCTGTACATGCAATTTAGTAGTTATTATCTCATAAATTTTGTTAATGAGCCTTGCAAGCAATAATGCGGCGTTAAGTTCCAGCCTAGGCACAGACAGGCTTTGTGAAATGGGATTTATTCTAGATTTCGAGCAAAGCAAAGAAAGTTTAACATTGCCAGCTGTATCGGCTATTCTTAAATAAATACAGCAACCATATGCAGTGGTGCTGGGTGCGTCAGCAAACCCTATAAGCTGTATGCGATGCATGTCTTGTAAGCCTATGTACCGTTGTATAGGTATAGGTTTCATTGCAAGCAGACTATTATAAAAATCCTGCCATAGCTTAAAAAGCTCCTTACCAGGCGGTGAGTCCCAATCCAATTTAGCAAGCCATAGTTTTTGCATGATGACCTTTGCACCTACCACAACAGGACCAGCGAGGCCCAGAGGGTCATAGAACTTACTTATAAAGCTAAGAATTTCACGCTTGGATTGGGGCATTTTGTCCAAAGCTTTTGGACTAGAAACAATAAATGAATCTGAAAGTGTATTATAGGTCATGCCTAAAGTTTTTAATGATAAATCATTTTTTTGTAAATCAACCTCATCAAAATGATGTTGGTCTTGTGGGATATCTTGCAACAATTCTGCTGAGTTTGACACCCATTTATGTAACTGAAAACTTCCTAGCTCTAATAAGCTAATAAGCTGACGCTTGGCTTCTATTAAACCAGCTTTGGATTGATTTGAGTAAAGTATGTCATCTACATAGGTAGAATTACTAATTATATCAAAGGCGATTGGAAATTCCTCTTTGTATAGATCGGCCAACAATTTTAAACATCTTGTTGCCAAGTAGGAGGAACTCTTTAAACCATATGTAACTGTATTAAGTTGAATGCATTTCACATGCTCCTTTGAATTGTCTCTCCATAAAATATTTTGTAAGGACTTATACTCTGGATTCAACAAAATGTTTCTAAACATATTTTTTATGTCTGTTATGAAAAAGTGTTTAAATAATCTGAATAATAACAAAACATCTACTAGTTCTTTTTGTACTACAGGACCATTTAATAATAGGTTATTTAAAGAAGTTTTTGTATTGGTCTTCATGGACCCATCAAATACAACCCTACACTTAGTTGTCTTTTTGTCTAACCTGACTACTGGATGATGAGGCAGAAAGTACACTGGATCAGTTGTTAAATCATATTGACTGATATCAATGACAGTGCCATGACCCTGTTCAAGATACTCATCAATAAATTTTTTGTAAAGAATGTATAAGTTAGGGTCTTTGAAAAGCCTAGCTTCTAAATTATAAAATCTTTTTAGTGCTAAATGAAAAGAATCTCCTAAGGTTTCATTTATAGATTGTAATGGCAATTTAAGAGGCAAGACTACCTGAATTTGTTTAGTTTCAGAGTCCAACTTTACATTTTCAATGAAAGTTTGTTCACATAAATCATGCTCTGCCTGTGCCTCTGAAAAGGCTTCAGGAACACTTTCTAATTTCCAGAAGTTTTTAAGTGTATCATTTAAGTTGTCATCACAAGTATTACAGTGTAATGTGACTACTGGGTGAGTGTGAGCATGAAGTGTGGGAATATTG
This sequence comes from Clanis bilineata, assembly GCA_036417725.1. NCBI lineage: Eukaryota > Metazoa > Arthropoda > Insecta > Lepidoptera > Sphingidae > Clanis > Clanis bilineata. The sequence goes on from CM071141.1 coordinate 930,945, forward strand.
CCGGCTAATACATAACCAAATTTTGTATTTAATAATGGAGTTGCAGGTACTGGGCTGTCACTGCTGCCGCTACCGCCTTCTCCTTCATGGCTGGACTGAAGCACTGCCAGAGGCTCCGTTGGCAGCAATACCTGGAAAACAACATCAGCACCCAATAGAATGTGTATAATACTAGGTTCATTGAACCTTTTGTCAGCCAATACTAGATTTGGTGGCAAATTTAAGTTTTGTAAGTTAATAGGTTTTTGTGGTAATTTTGAAGTTATTTTATCAAGTATATAACACGTAATAGACATACTAAATTCTCGAGTTAATGAATGTACTTTTAAACTAACACTTTGTTGTGTTTTGTTTAGGTTACTCCCTATTCCAGAGATAGGTAAGTTTACAGATTTAACCTGTAATTGTAATAAATTTGCTAGCTCTTTGGTCACAAATGAAACTTGTGAACCTGTATCGAGAAGAGCCTTTACATGGAAATATGTACCATTACTCGCTGTGAGTCTAAGCTCTGCTGTAGGCAACAGTACCTGTTTAGTGGCAGCTTCGGACATCAATGTAACTGGTGATGAAGATTTGTCCTCATGGAGTAATGTGTTGTGCCGCTGTTTGCAAACTTGACATTTAAAATTATATCTGCACTTTTGGTTATGGTTACACAAACATAATTTACATAGGTTTCTGTCTGTGACAAACTTAATTCTGTCATCCACAGGCATTAATTTAAACTGCGGGCATAAAAAAAGTTTATGTTTTGACTTACATAGTGTGCAGGTCTTGGTTTCAGGATTTGTAGGCTTTACTTCGATCACGTGAAGACTGCTCTTTGGTGTACTCTTGTCTGGTACCGGACGCTCGGCATTTTCAAGTGCTAACGCTCGTTTTTCTAAAAATTGTATTAAATCACACACCTTAGGTTCTACCGTCTGGATTGGAAATGTTAATTGAAATTCCCGACTGCATAGTGCATCGAGCTTTCTTGTCAGAATGCATAGAACAATAGTATCCCACATGTCAACTGAATGGCCTAAATTTTTAAGTGCAGCTAATTGCTGTTTTACAATAGATATAAAACTACGTATATTAATTGCCGTAGACCGTACAATTGGTTGTATGTCGAGAAGTGTATTTATATGTTCGTTTGTAATTTTATACTTATTACTGTATCTGTCCATGAGAATATTTCTGGCCTCTGTATAACTCTCACCACACATATTTAGATTTTTAATTAAATCGAGAGGCTCATCAATTAAAAATGTTTTTAAATAGAACAATTTTTGAACATTTTCGAGGCTGTCATCTTTGTGTATAAGTGAGTCAAATAAATTGATAAATGTGGGGAAATCAGAATATTTACCAGAAAAAGTGGGGACTGAAATAGTGGGCAGCTTGTTATGACGCGTTTTGCCGTTGCTCTTAGCCGCCAAATCCTTTAAAGTGGCTAAAGTAGCGATGTACTTCGCCTCCACCGCCGCAGAATCATCCTTGGGGTCTTCTACGCCCATTCCCGCTAATTCAAGAGTGATATCATCGTATTTGGCCCATATATCACGCAGCCTTTCTGCTTTAATATTCAGAAGTGACTTTTCATGGTCGTCGGGATGGCTGGCAGCCACTGCATTGGCCATTTTCGTAAGGGACCCTTTTAGTGCCGCTCTTTTGCGACGCAGCGTATCTGCATCCATGTTGCACGTAGGTATGATTCGTACGGTACGAAATACGAATTGGAATTTGGAAGTTGAAAACACTGGATAAATAAATACCTTGTGGCGCGGCGGCTTAATGAAATAGCCTGCTCGCACGCACGCGACTTACGACTGCGCGGTGCCACTGCCAACTTGAATGACAAAATGGCGCCCGCGCACGGCGAATCGGCAGCGACGGCGCGGCGTGGTTCGCCGGCCAAAATGGAAAACTGCACGATAAACGTACAGCTCGGCATGGACGTTGAACCCGGCGCGGCGCTTACCCTTCGTAACTTGTGATGTTGCGAAAACTTTTCACTTGTAAATTGTAATGAACGGCGTTAAATGTATAGACGCACTTTGTAATTGCACTGCTCGATGTAAAATAGTTTGTAGTCGAAGGACCATGTAGGAAATTGTAAAAGGATAAAGTTATTGAGCCCCTTGGATTGGAATTTAGGTGCTGGTAATAAAAAGTCGAGCAGTGCTGTAAAAATGTAACTTGCTGTATTCAATGCAAAGATGGAAGAAGGAACCGGAAGGAACTTAAAAAGTACAAAGACAATTCTAAACTTAACATTAGTTATCATAGACACAATCCACAGATAATGACGTGTTTTAATAAATTTAATATTGATTTAATGTTGGTGTTGCCAACATAATAAATACACCCAACAGTCACACACCTAGTCCTGACCCCACACTAGGTATAACCTGTATCGTGGGTGTCAGATACTATGAGAGACTTTCGGTCTCACAACACCCAGACTTGAAACAAACAGAACAAATGGAATCATATATTATTCGTGTATACTCTATTTTTCCTCAAACACAATAGTCCACATATCTACCGTAATTAAACCACTCGTGACATTGTTGGACTCCTGAATCGCTCTACTAATCCCCAATCAAGCACTATTAATTACTGTAATGCCCTGATGGATTACGTACATTACCGGCTATTCATCTCTAATTGATAGATAACTACGTGTTTAACCGTCAATAGAACGCGTGTAATATGAATAGCTTTGATAATCGGTAACATGTAAAGATATAAAGTGTTTATCGTGATTGTTTGTAATTTAATTACAGTGGTGATTATCTGTTGATTTTGGTATAAAGATGTTTAATTAAATTGGGTCTCCCCTCTCCTTACTAATCTATATTTGTTTTTTGTTTTACGTACTTGTTTGGCATTTTCTTTTATAATATAAGATACACTGTAAAGAAATATGGTCAATTATTGTCGGAGATCAAAGTATTTAATTTCTGCTGCCGAAGGTAAGAGAGGTTCTATTCCCAGTCCCTATTCCCTTTCGGTCAAATTAGTAACGTATAATAACATTAATACAATTCTGATATTGTCAACTGCAATGTAGTCATATACAAAAACAAGATTCAACAACGCCAGAACACCTACCCGAAAATATCCTCGCGATAAAAATATCGTAAAAATTCCTCTCGTAAACGAACACTTGCCCTTTGTAAATTGAATTCCCGAAGTGAGTTATTCGAGTAACGCGTGCAGCACTGCGCGATTCCGACGCGAGTACACGCACACGGTTCATTTCAAACGTTTTGTGCTCATAAAACTTTATCCCATTTGTGGGCCTGCAAGTCAATCGGACAGACGAGGTAGCGGCCCGGCGGGACATTTTTAGATCTTGATTTTAATCATACATAAGCTCACGCTTAGGTCGCAGGAAGTCGCTGGATGCAGGCCGCTTCCAACAGGTCGATCTGAAAATATTTGGGGGAGGCCTATGTTCAGCAATGGACGTCCTATGGCTGATGATGATGATGATGATGAAGCTCACGCTTGTATTCTCGGGGTAGGCAGAGGCGCACTAGCGAACTAGAACATCCACATTTTGCTGAGCCTATTTCCGTCCCAGATGATGTCCGCGAGCCTATCGCCATATCGCGCAGAAATTCCATACTCCTGGGTGATACCGAATTGAAAACCCAACATCACTTTGCTCGACCTGGGGATCAAACCCGAGATCCTAGTACGCTAACCATGAGTTTTTTTACATCACTCGCTAGCGACTCCGTAAAATATTTGTATGACAAACACCCAAACGCCTCTAGCGGTTATGCGGGGAACAGGGGGGTTACCATCGCCTCTTTTTGCAGTATTATTATCATTTTACTTGTCAATATTCCCATACAAACGAAGAACGATTATAATAACACTGCTATAAGAGGTCGTGGTAACCCTGCTGACGTTTTTCATAGAAATTATTTTACGTAATCGCTAGCGTGAAATGTCAAAAAAAACCGCGGTCGGGGTACTGCACGGTAGTCGTACCAAAATACAACTATGCCACCGAGGCAGACTATCGCCAGAAGGAGACAGTTATATTTAAAGTATAATGGTTTTCAATCCGCCCCCGCTTATCCCTTGCACCGAAAGCGCGGCGAGGTTCGCCTTAATTAAAAATACCTACGAAGAACTTCATTGCCGGGACGCTATTAATTGAACAGGGATAAAGATCCAGGTGGCAGCCAGTTGGCACTCTTAGTCTAGAGGGCCTTGACACGAATAACTAACGTAAACGTATTCGAATAGAACTCACTCACGACATATTGTTAATATATTTCTAAGTGGTAGAGCCAGGCGGTAGACAATTTATAAGTCGGTATAATTACTCGCATACATAAGTTTCCATTAAATTGATAGGCAAAAAAGCAACCGCCATCTACGGACAAAAATTCCAAATCCGAACAACGTGTGACTTTCTTATCATTTCAAACATAAACTGTGTTTGGAATTGGGACTTGAATCCGGACCTTAACCTTAGTACGCTACTAGGCCAATAGTGCGGTTTCGAAAACCTATTCGAAAGTTATTCCTGCCAGGGTCCGGACGCCTCGCCTGTTCTTGGTGAACTGTCCTATTGTTTGAGCTACGAGGTAAAGTTCCTGGCTTCGGTTCGGTCTCTAATCGAATGGCGCGGTCACGATTTATTGCGTTTGACACTATTCACTGACAATACCTTTGAGGTTAAATGTATTGATAATATCACAGGTATTTAATTTAAACATTTTATTTTAGGTTGGCAATGCATCTATGATTCTTTTTGTGTCTTGGGTGTCTATGGGCGGTGGAGATCACTTACCATCTGCTCGTCTGCCAATCTCTGCTATAAAAGATCCATATCCACGGAAGAATTAAAGGCACACACATGCATGCAAGCACGCACGCCTCTTATCTAGTCCACGCTTAAGGGCAGTCAGATTCAAGAAGTGTACCCATTTTTCACCATAACGACAATCAAACACAAGAATAATTTTGAAAATCGGCCCACGTTTGGCGGAGATATAACATACATAAAAAATACAGACGAATTGAGGACCTTCTTCTTTTTGGAAGTCGGTCGAAAAGGCCGACATGATTACGCTAATCACCGATAAATTATTTGTGTGTCGGTGTTCTTTAGTTGTTTTGACTACATTACGCTTGCCATTAGGTGTAGTGTAGTCACTTTGCCGTCCTCGGAAAATTAACGTATATTTTGGAGTCTGGCAAGTGAACGACTTCCAAAAAAATTCGGTAAAAGCCTGGAATGTTAGCACTATTAACGCGCAAGCTTACCAAAAACAATTTCGTTTACTCACATATTTTCTGAGCCAGACATTTCGATTACAAAATATGTAAAGGCAAACAAGTTGAAAGTTCTCAGAACGACGCTACGTGTTTACTTAGCTCGTGTCGTTTTAAAACATAGCCGAGTTATGTTTCGTATAAAAATACTGGATATAGAATATACGTTTGTAGAGGAGTTTGTTAGAAACGTGATCGTTTGGTTAGTTTTATTCACAGATTATTTTGCTTTATAGAATATGAATTTAAACAACTTACTGACACATCACAGAAATTTTATATAATATCGATTAAAAGATATGCTGAATATGCATACCAAACCACAAGATTGTGAAGTTGATAATAAATGGATCCATATTCATAGCACATAGCTAATAAATATTGCCCCTTACTTATAAAAATATTTAAGCGCTGCTTATCTTTAACCATTCGTTGTCCCTTTCATTTTTAAACAATGTAACGCAAGGAAAAAAGTGACAGGCTATTCTTAGCAAAAAGTTAAGCAAAAATGTTTTTATAAATAAGGCCCATTAAGTCCATATTACAAGACGACACTTAGGCATGAATCTCGGTCTAAAGCTACCTTTTCATAAAAGCATTTTGCTTTAAAACTAGATTCCTGAGTATCGTCCTGTTATACGGGCCTTAGCTTTTGCCACCTCCACTTTTTTTTTCTACGTGGGATAAGGATCCCACCTTAATGTGGCGTCGGTGCAACACACGTTTTCAAGTACGTTACAGAGAGGATTGGCTTAGTTTTTACGACCAGCCGCCTGCCTGACGTCAACCCCCTATAGGAATCCAGTCCCGGAAATATTAAATTAGAAAATTTGCTCTGCCCGACCTGGGAATCGAACCCAGGACCTCGCGGTCCACTACCCATATATGCTGCCACTAGACCAAAGAGGCGAAACCTGCTACCTGCACTATTACTAATCATACAATACCTGAATCAGCTATTAGCTGCTAAACAGTATGGTATGTATAGTATGTTCGGGGAATAACCGCAGGGCATGGCCTCGTAATTGGACGTACAAATACACGTATATCGTTCATGAAACATTTTCCCCAAATCCATTAGCGGGAAATTGAAATGAAAACAAAATAAACTTTATGATTATATTGTTCCTTTTGAATAAGAAGCTGTATAGTAATATATACATATGTAAAACAGCGCAGATGTATTTATGTACCATTTTGAGTAAGTTTATATGAACGTTTTTTTTTTGTTCAAATATTTGGGATAACAAACAATAGCACATTACAAATTGGTATATTATACATATACATATACGGTTGTGGATAAATGTACTACCCACAACGCTATCCCCGAATTACCTATATCTGTTGAAATCAGTGACGTGGTAAATGACAGTGCTTTTAAGTTAAAAATTAAGTATTATAAAAAAAATATATAAAAAAAGGAGAAAAGAAAAAGTTGATCATCGAATGAAAGTTCATCGCACGACAGAGTTTGAAACAAAACAGCAGGCTGTGACGTACGACGCGACATCATAACATTTTGGTATAAGAGAGAGTATAAGGTATAAGGGTATGTATGACGCTTGTCGTCTCCTTGGTCCAATGGCAGCATATATTACGCAGGTCTCGATTGATTCCCAGGTCGGGCAAAGCGATTTTTCTAATTAATTTGCCCGGTGCTGGATCCCGCAGAGGGGGATGACGTCAGGCAGGTCGTAAAAAGTAAGCCAAATTATTTTGTGCAATATACTTGAAAAGTGTGTTGCGCTGATCCCACATTAACGTGGGGTAAGAGCAGGTAAAAAGAAAGACTCGTATGACGCTCCCTCATGAGCGACACTTTTATATTCTCACAAAATAGTATAACAAAATCTTAAGCCAAGTCTCCTGCATTAAAACATTACACAAAACATCTAAACAAAATATGGTTTCGCTACACATTTTTATCTATGGACTATTGTTCTACGAGCAGGAGAGGAGACAGCCAAAATCATTGTTTTACGTATGTGTTTTTGTGTTTTGTTTCGAGGAAAAACAAGTGCAGAAGACGCGCCTTTTGGTTGGATAGGGTTTTACAATATTTTCAAAATATCCAATAATCTATAATACTTTTATTGAAGCAAAACATAGTACTTCGGTAGCTCGTTGTTCTCTAAAGCTCTATATCTTAGTACAACAAATTTTGGCTTATAACAATATAGCCAATAATTTATTATCAAGTGCTAAAAGCCTTGTTTGAAGTCTCTACGCCCGCTCTATAGTTTCCCAAATAATTGGGTTAAATGATAACCACATTTAGGTAAATATAAAAGCAATATACCGCGCTTCGGCGTTACCAAACCGAGAATATTTAAGTGTCATTTCACACGTCGCAACTTGCTGCCTTGTTCTTAGCTATTTGTAAAATATATAACACATCTGTATTATGGTAAGGTGCAGTATAATATTATTAAACACTTATCACCAAATACTCATACACTTAAGGGTAGCCTTATGTTGTTTAAGGCCGCCTTATCTGTCAAAGTTGTATGACAAAAATAAATGTAAGAAGCCGTTAAAGTTGAGTAGCGTTCCAGTATTAGGGCGTTAGTTCTGTACAATCAATACCTCGATTTGCAAAAAATAATCCGTTTCTTCACACGACGTTATATTGCCAAAAATACCCAACTGACATGAAAAAGTCATGATGGTCTGATATACGAAATACGCTGTGTGCATTGGAATATAGATAAACTGTACTAAACTAAACTATAGATAACTCTTAAAAGGATAAAAAATCAAGATTTACCGGTATCTGGCGCCGATTGGTAAAAACCAATGCCACTTTTTCATAATCCATAGTTTCTACTTCTTATCCAATATGCAAAGGTAAACCAGTATAATCACAAGTTTAAAAATTTAACTGACCGACTTCCAATTTACCGATCGTGACCAAATTTATATGGGACCACCCTTGAAATAAGCTCTATCACAAAAAGAATGTTGAAAATCGGTCCACATTTGGCGGAGACATCGAGTAACATACATAAAAAAAAAACAGACGAATTGAGGACCTCCTCCTTTTGTGGAAGTCGGTCGAAAATATGAATCCTTCGCCACCTTCCCACGCCTCACAGTATAACTACTCAAATATGGTATAGTTAAACTCAAATAGATTTAATAGCACTATAAATTGATAGCAGTAATTAATGTAAACATGGGGATATTGAAGTTGCGTGTCACCTAAGCATTTATCCGTAAATAGTATATGCAAATTATTTGGGCCTTTCCCGCGTAACTGTACACTATGGTACAATATTGACATATTTTTCTACTATGATTTAGCTTAGTGTTATTTTAAAGTGTTACATAAAAATATATCCCTGTAATGTTACATAAGCTCACGCCTGTATCCCCGAAGGGGTAGGCAGAGGCGCACTAGCGAACTAAAACACTCACATTTCGCCGAGCTTAGTTCCATCCCAGATGTGATAGGGGGCGAGCCTATCGCCATATCGGGCATAAGTTCCAGACTCCGGGCTGATATGGAAAAATCCAATATCACTTTGCCCGACCCGGGGATCGAACCCGAGACCTCAGAACCGTAGTCGTACCAAAATACCACCACGCCACCGAGGCAGTCATGTTATGTGTTATGTTATGTTATGTTGTTACTGTCTTACTGCTGGGTACGGGCCTCCTCTGCTTATGAGGGGAGTTAAACCTTAGTCTACCACGCTGGCTTAATGCGGATTGGTAGACCTCACTTACTTCGAAATACTTGTGAACAAATTTTTAGGTATGCAGGTTTCCTCACTATGTCTTCCTTTGCCGTAATTCGTTATTAAGCAAGCAATGATTCATAAATGAATTCAAATTTTGAAAAGCCAAAGATTTATGCTCTTGGGTTTGGTGTCGAACCTCCGACACATGTCTCGGCAGTCTGTACTACTCTCGCCGTTAAGTCATAGATGAATGTTAAATAAAATAAATTGTTTCCGCCCGGGATCGAACCGGGGGCCTTCTGCTTGTTAGGCAGATGTGATAACCGCTACACCACGGAAACTCCGATACCACGCAACGAAATTACTATATACTTAGCAATTTATTACAATTAATACGTCATATCATATGAAATCTCAGGTCGTAAATAATGAGCGAACTGAGTTTGTTTCTTTGACTTAGGCTGAGATCTATAGAACGAACTTCGACTAAGTCCGAGTCAAAAAAACGAACTTAGTGAGGATTTGGAATTTATAAATCGAACTCAGACTTAGTCCAAGTCATTTTTCACAAGAAAAACTTTGCTAAGTTCAAGTCCACAAAACCTTGACTTCGGTCTGTCAGTTCGGCATGCAGTAATACCAGTATCGAAATACTGACATAAAATGTAGAAATTGTTTTATTAATTCTAACGTTTTTTAAATTAAAATACCAAAACTATTGTTAGAAAATGTTTAATAATTAAAGGTACGAGATTTTCTTATATTGCAGTACCGTTTATTATACTGTAAATCGATATATTAATTATTAAAGTTTAACGAAAATAGATAATTTTGTTTGGAATAAACTTGTAACCCAGAAGATGCCAAAAAAATAGTCAAATGTTTTGACAACTTCCAGTATTGTCCTGAATACTAATTAATATAACATTAAACCCGAAACCGTGCTCAGAATTAAAAAAATCGTTCTGCTGAGCCATTTGCAAAGCGCGAAAGGTGACCCGAGAACCAGTGGGAATGGACGGACGGCGGACTTCATCGCGGCGACCCACAATGCAACAGTGACCATCATGCTATTGCTCCAATAATATTATCATCATCATCAGCCACAGGACATCCACTACTGAACATAGGCCTCCCCCAAAGATTTCCAGATCGACCGGTTGGAAGCGGCCTGTAACCAGTGATTTCATGTGACCTTTGTCAGGTCGTCTGTCCACCTAGCAGTCATATTAAACAGACAGTGAATCAGTGAATCAGTGAAAGTACATATTATATTAATTATTATGTAGTCGGCCTAAATAATGTATAGATATTTTGAGAATGAATTGGTTACATGTTGTCAGGAAATTGATTTGCAGTAGGTAAATAAAATAATAATTATCATGAATAATATTTATTTATTACAATCTCTGATATTAACCTTTGATTATTTGAGTGAGCATACATACATACATACATACTCACGCCTTTTTCCCATAGGGGTAGGCAGAGACAACGGATTTCCATTTGCTACGATCCTTACACACCTCTTTCGCCTCATTCAGTCTCATTACATTCTTCATGCATGCACGTCGGTTTAGGGTACTTTTAACTTGACCTTTCTCGAGTAAATCTCTGACTTGGTCAGAGAATGTTGATGAGGTCTTCCCCTTCCACCTCTACCATTCACACTTGCCATATATATTTGCTTTGTCAGCCTCCTTTCATCCATCCTTTCTACATGCCCAAACCACCGCAACATTCCTTTCTCAATCCTCGTTATTATTTCCTCTTTCAATCCACACAGTACATAAATGGTATTCTCAACTATTGTGCAATATACCTACTGCACAAACTACTGTAATATTGCTTGTGTTTGATAACTTGTTCCGCAGTTGGTTGCATGTGTGAAAATTTAATAACTTCAAAATGTTATTTCTGAAACAGAAGAAATAAATATCAGACAGAGTTTCCCTCAGATCTTTCATTATTAATCAGCAGATCACCACAATGGCAATTTGCATGGTCTAGCTGACAATAAGCTTGCCTGGCAAATTAACCACTCAGATGGTACCCAGATGGTAATGCCTCAACAGTTTACCGCTGGCAGGAAATGTTAATAAGGCATGGTTTTGCTTTGGGCTTGCTGGCTGACTGAGATGCAATTTATACTCTACATGGGCTGCTAGTAAACAAACAGACAGACAGACAATTTGCTAGTAAACAGTCTCCAAAATACAAAATCCCTGTTTTAACAATTTTCATAAATTAATAACACTTTTGTCAATATATTAATATGAAATAATGGCAGTGGATTAGCTAGAGCTCTAGGAATAGGTATGACAGAGTCGATCACCTCACTCACTCACCTGATTGTGACTCCTGGCATATTTGAGCCCTTGTAATTCTCTTGGTGGTTTACACTTTACTTCATCATTTTAGAGCTTAGAATGCTTTTTTTATGTCATCACGTTTTCATCATCATCATCTTGTTTCTTCTTACTTTAAAAATTATGGCCTTCTTCAAAATATTAATGATTTTGCCAACAATAGTAATAAATAATAAATCCATGTTTTGACTATCAAATGATGACGATTCATGTTTATTCTTTCTTCTACCTGCCCTTATCCCACCTTAATGTGGGGTCGGCGTAGCAAACTTTTTCAAGCATGTTGCTGAAAGGATTATAAGACGATTTATGTATAATGCGGTTTGTTTTTCACTTGACATTTCAAAGAGCGTCAGCCATTTTGTCAGCTGTTAATTACGTAATACGTTCCTTTACAACCTACAAATATAAAGGCGCGTCTCCTGTAAATATATAAAAATCTTACGTTTCTTTTGTCAAAGGAACTGCGTGAAACCGATAACGTCTGAGTAGACTATGCAAAGACAAACTATGGCTAGCCTGAGTTCGAGTTCGAATTATAAATACGCAAAAGTTGACTTTCGCTTAGTTCACTCCAAAGACGACTACGCTGAGTCGACTTTGGTACAAGACTTAAGTAAGAACTATAGATTTCAGCCATAGACTTAGTCGGAGTTCGCTCTATAGTTCCCAGCCTTAATCTTGAATATTTCTGTGGTGTAATTCTGGTGTTAAAGTAGATTAACCATAAAACACGATGTGAAGTATGTTGAAAATAAAATACATTTGAAAATAAAGAGTGTCCTTTAATTTAAATAAAATAAATATAAATCTGTGGAATTTAAACACCGCCTTTGTCTAGAGCCTTTAAATCATCTAAACATGGCGACGGCGTACAAAATGGCGTCACTTATCAAAATGGCCGCCGTTGATTTGCGCCGATGGTGTAGCAGATTTACCGCAGCCTGCGAACTCTGATACGGACATTAACATTTGTCAATTGGGAACGTTTATTAAATAAATCACGGTGCGGTTTGACGCTTCCAGAGGTTAAATGGTATTTGCACGTTTGAAATTATATTTACTTTGGTAATTTTGATTAGTTCCACGCTTAGCTATAATTGATTAAGGGTGACTTGCAGCTAGGCGATAAACGACGTTTAATCGTAAAATAAACTCCATTTTGGCATCATTTCAGTTCAACGTCTTGCACGTCGTGGTTTTACCCTTCATCTCGATTTAAATAAACGTTTAACTTAAATGGGCATGGCCGCCGGTTTAAAGTCGCTAATCTTGATTTTATTGACAAACAACCAAAGAATTTAAACACAAAAAACATAACCTTTTCACATTATTTCTTGTTGTTTAATGAAAATCTATGATAAAAATGGCTTTGTTTTTTACACTGAACATGATTTGGTATCAAACAAGGATGATGAATTCGTAAAATATATAAAAACTCAAGTTTTTTTACGAAGAGTATATAATTATCAATAACCCATACATACACCTTACAAACTAACATTGTATGTACATAATCTCTTGAAAAACCACATAATTACAACACTTCACTATTATGCACGATATTTGTGTGCGCACGTGTGGCACTAGTCCTTGGAAGCGGTGGTATACCAACCACGCCCGACCCGGCACTGCAGTCAAAAGTTTTCCTCAATGTCTCGTCGCACCTCGGTGCAGGATAGGTTTCGGCACACGCATCACAAACGCCTTGTAACTGGTGCAACTCCACACTTAGTTCATCACCATCAACGAGTACCTTGTTTTCTTGTGCACGCTCGCATTCCGCAATGTTCTTCTATTACAAAGTACTTTAGTTATTCTATTTTCTAGGAGAGCGTTGTTTTCGAGATGACAAATTTCACTTAAGTTAACGAATTTCAAAGTTACTTCTTGATAAAATTTTATTATACCTCTATTATAGAAATTACCATTGTTGACAATAGATTTATATAGTTCGCGAACGAACCAGTGCGGAGGACAGCTCCCACAGAAGAAATTAACGAACTAGTTCCCAGATCTCTCGTTCTTTAGTTCGTTTGATAAGTTAGATAGAATCTAAGTCTTGAGTATCGTCCAAAGTAAGACCATTGGTTCTCATATCATTCTCTAAAAAGTCCAGCCAGCGCTTTTGAGGTCATCTGGATTTCCTTAAAATAACGCTGACAGACCACGTATCGTACATATACACAGAAGTACTGGCCAAATGATGGTCTTGTTTTCGTAACGTAGTCAATAACCACTAGGGAAATATCGTGCTTTTTTAAGCTATATTCAAATACGGTGCGCAGCACTTTTTAGTCTCACAGATGGGAACACATCATAATATTTTCTTTTACTTTCTTCGATAAAAAATATTTGAAAACATTTATAAAATACTACGTTTACGCAACTCATGTACTTGATCTTTAGCACATTTCCTTTCAGTCGACCATTTTCAAGCGGCCCCTAGACGCTGTTTGTCTTAGACATCAGCGTACATGAACACCCACGGTGGTTGCTGAACCTCCATAGTGAACGGGAAGGGTGTGGTGACGCCAAAAGCAGTCCGAATCAAAGACTTTGATCGGAAGAACATGTCTTCGATAACGTCAACATAAGCTTCTGGCACCCCTTTGAACCTTAGGGCCCACCAGACTACCCGTCGGGACACAAAGTAAAAAGCCTTCTGCAGATCCAGGAAAGCGATATGCAGAAGCTTTTTCTTTCAACATGCATGCCTCGCAAAACGATCTAATAGCAAACATTTGGTCCCTGGTCTGTCCCCCATACCCTGCAAGGCAAGAACCCAGGTTTCGCCAGCACCTAGTCCGTTACTCAGAAAAGTGTACCACATGCAGATAAGGTTGGCTTAAACCTAAAGGTGTTGGTGGCCTACTGTGTAAGTAGGCCACCGTCATCGTTGGGTTCGTTTGGTAAGGGTTGTCCCTTAGACGCCGTCACTATTCCCCAAGTATGTACAAGTAAAAAAAAACAGCAGCATATTTGAAAGAATAAAAAATAATTAATCCGGGAACATACATAAAAAAAGATTCCAACGAATTGTTAATCTCCTTTTTTTTAAGTCGGTTAATTCACCTCCTCCTTTTTTGAAGTCGATTAATTAATAACCTCCTCCTTTTTTAAAGTCGGTTAAAATTCGTGCAAATAATATTTTTTTAGCCTTTCTTTGGTTCGAGACGTGAACTGAAAGAACGAACTAGTTCGTTGAGGAGCCGCGAACTAAAGTGACCATTCCTTATCGCGAAATATTATACGTATGTCTAGTTGACAAGTCGTAATCCAGACAACTGACACTAATTATTTTTTTTCAATTATGCCTTTCATCAATTAGGCCAAGGAAGCAACCACATACAGCCTCGTCGTATGTGTGTTTATATTACATGTATTCAAACTGAATTAAAACTAAATATTTGCCAACTATTGACACAAGAGAATCTATTGAAATATCATGTAAAATAAAATACAATTCTTTATACGCGAAATTGTGATGATAGATGTTGCGAGACGGCACTATAGATAATAATATGAAATTTACGGAACGTAAATAATGAGTGATTGTTGGGATTTATTTTATTTTAAATTGCAAAAAATATTTTTTTATGCGGAATTGTGATTGTGATTATATATTTTTTGTGAAACGGAACTTATGAATTTGGAGTAGTGAAGAGTGTAGGCATCTTGCCCGCGTTGCAAAATTTCCCGATTTATCGGGATATTTACTGATTTTGGTCATTGCTCACGATGTCCCGATGTAGCAGTCCTATCTGCCGAATTTTTGGATTTTCAACTAATGTAAAATAATATTCTTATAAAAAATGGAACATAATATTATTAATACGGCAAAACTAAAAGAAACCTGTAATACAATACAATACGGCCTATACGACAATACTACATACAATAAAATACGGCCATTCAACTTCGCGGTATATTAAAGCAAATTGTACTAAAATACCTTATAATAGAGTTTATTATTGTCTGGTGAGTATACAAGGGAAAATAAATAAATAACACCCAACTGTCACATACATAGTCCTAACCCCACACTAAGATCGAGTCTGGTGTCGTGGGTATCAGGAACTACGAGATACTTTCGGTCTCACAACACCCAGACCCGGAACAAATATCTGTGAGTCATACAAATAATTGTCTCGGTGCGGGGATCGAACCCGCGGCCTCTCGCTTCATAGCCGGCTGCTCGCCCTCTGCGCTACGGAGGCTGTCAAATGTCTCTGAAGATAACTTCGTTCGGGTTGTTTCCCAAATTGGATAACTTATACTTGCTTTAGTCGTTCATTATAGTCCATTCATAGAATTGCATGCACATGTCATATAAATATAACACATAGAACGACAGTACACGGCCGCGGCGTGAAGGCTTTCCAAGTGAGACATTATTGTCTCACTACGTTGCACGGCGTCAGTATCCAAGGTTAAAACTTAGTTACGAAGAGCTCGCACTAAAATAACGGATTAAACTTTCCACTAAGTCAATGGTAGATCTTCTGCACACAAAATGATGTATAGAAAACAACAATCAATGTTGTTACAATTTGAATAAATATGAGAAAATGTTCACGAAAATAAGTAGTAAGAGGTGGTAAGAAGACGAAAATGATTAATCAATGTACAATATATCAAACTATAAATGATTATATGTAACTTACTGATTATAATTAAATAAATTAACGCATTATTAACATAAACTACTTGTGTTTCATTCCGTATAAAAATCTCCCGATTTTCAGATGCCAAATCTAACGAGTTTTAATTTTACACTTTTGCAACACTGCATCTTACTCTATTCGCCGTTTTATTAATACACGATTCAGTCCTAAATGTCATTTAAATCAAATGTCCCATTAGTTGTCTTGCACATACACATTTCTGGTTCGATTTAAGAAATCCGAGTGTAGATTATTAATTCGCGATTTCATTACTTCTACTCATTCTTTACGTTCCATTAGATTCATATCTAAAGTTCCGTATCAAAACATCTATCATAAAAATTTTGCATAAAACGAATTCTAGTTTGTTTTATATGATTTTTCAATAGATTCTCTTAAGTTAATAGTCACCAAATGTTCACATGTAATACGAACACACATACTATGAGGCTAGTTATTTATATTTATTAAGGAGTAACTAGGAGTAACTTTGCACTTTGTTAGCTCAAGCGGAATTTATCATCTCGTAAACAACTGCAGGGTTAACACCACCTCTTATAGCAGTATTATTATAATCGTTCTTCGTTTGTTTTGTATGGGAATCGGTACAAGTAAGATTATAATAAGACTGCTATAAGAGGTGGTGGTAACCCCCTATCTCCTAAAAATAGGAGAACATCGCGGAGTAGGCACATTACATGGTAGGCATAGGACATGGTAGAAAACATAATATAAGCTCACGCCTGTATCCCCGAAGGGGTAAGCAGAGGCGCACTAGTGAACTAGAACACCCACATTTCGCCGAGCTTAGTTCCGTTCCAGATGTGATAGACGACCACACAGCCGATAAGGCTATCCGATAAGCGAGAGGCCGCGGGTTCGATCCCCGCACCGAGACAAATGTTTGTATGACCTACAGATATTTGTTTCGAGTCTGGGTGTTGTGAGACCGAAAGTATCTCGTAGTTCCTGATACCCACGACACAAGTGTGGGGTCAGGACTATGTTTGTGACTGTTGAGTGTTATTATTATTATTATTTTCATAAAACAACAAGAAATAATATGAAAATGTTATGTTGTTTGACATTCAATAATCACGATTAGCCATTTAAACCGGCGGCCCCGATGATTTAACTTTGTCGTTTATTTTAATCCAGATAAGGGGTAAATCGACGACGTGCAAGACGTTAAACTGAAATGATTCCAAAATGGGGTTTATTACAAGATTCATCGTGGTTTAGTGCGGAGCTGCGAGTGAATTCGGGACAACTAATATGACATTTGATTTTAATCAAGTTTAGGACAAAGTCGGGGACTAATAAAATGGCGATTATAGTGAAATCCCTGCAAGTCGCCCTAAATCAAATAAAAATATTTATTGAATCCATATAATGTTCAACCATATTTTAGATTTCGTCAAATTTTAACTTGTGGGGTCACCCAGGTGTGGGTGACGTGTGTGTGCGTGTCCAAGGTAGTGGTGAAAAGAAGATAGTCCGACTCACAAGGTTGTAGAAAGTTTATTGTACGCACAAGCCACAGATAGTACAGATAGAAGGTGCAAGTAGAAGTTACTGAGCAATTAAGAGTAGAGGAAGTAGAAGATACAGTTCGGAAATATAGCACAGAATTAGCAACGAACAGTACAGCGACAATACGCGAGGCGATTTCAAATGCACAAGCAACAAGCGTTCCGCGTCGATGTTAGTTTGCGACTGGCGAGCCGTGCCGCCGATATGGTCTGCGCGAGCGTCGCCGGGAGGCGGGGCTTACGTTCACACGAACCTAACGGTACATTGCAGCTGTTTGAATATTATAGAAATATTATATTTTGTTTGATATGAAATAAATAAATAGATATTAATAGTGTACTATGTAATGTGTATTATGTGCGTAGCTTAGGCTACATCACCCCCCTCCAGAGACCGTCAAGGTCGATAAAAATCTGTGAATTTAATGTGACGTCCGGAACGGGTCTGATAGCTTTTGTTATCAGACGGGGTGTTAGCGTCGTTAGGGATAGAATTATTGCTATTGCCGCTTGCTAACAAATATGCAGGTTTTAAACGGTCTATAGAAACCGTAACCTCCTTGCCGTTAACAATTAATTTGAAGACTTTGTCGTTTCGCGACAACACCTTATGCGGGCCAGTGTAGGCAGGTTGTAATGAACCACGTAATGAGTCTTCCCTGAGGAATACATGATCAGTGGTTCTGAGATCTTTAAAGACGAATACTTTGTCTCTGGCGTGTCGCGATGTGGGCACTGGTTGCAATGTACGTGCGAATGATCGCAGTCGCGCAGTGAAATCCGCGACGTCTGTTGTTCCGCCTGGACTGGGATGGAAAAATTCCCCTGGTAGTCGCAGAGGTTCGCCATAAAGAAGCTCAGCTGGAGAAGACTGTAAATCCTCCCTAAATGCGCTTCTTATTCCTAGAAGCACCCAGGGTAAGGATTCAGTCCACTTCTGGCTAGCATGGCAAACGATAGAAGCTTTGAGTTGGCGATGAAAGCGTTCTATCAACCCATTGCACGCCGGATGGTAGGCTGTAGTCCTCTTGTGCTCGAATCCGGCTATCTTTGAAAGATAGCCAAACAGAGCGGACTCAAATTTCCGGCCTCTGTCTGTGACAATGGTCTGCGGACAACCAAACCGGGCTATCCACCCAGATAGCAAGGCTTTTGCGGTCGTTTCGGCAGTTATATCGACCATCGGGATGACCTCCGTCCATCGCGTGAAACGATCGATTGCCGTTAGGCAATATCGATAGCCTTCAGATAAAGGCAATGGACCCACGATGTCAATATGGATATGTCTAAAGCGTGCGCGAGGTAAGCTGAATGTGCCTAAAGGTGCAGACACATGGCGGCTCACCTTTGCACGCTGACAAGACGTACAGGCTTGAGCCCAGACCCGACAGTCTTTCTTGATGCCAGGCCAGACAAAACGTTCAGCTATTAATTTAGCTGTGGCACTGACACCGGGATGACTTAAGGAGTGTAAGCTGTCAAACACCTGTTTCCTTAGGGACTTAGGAACGAAGGGCCTTGGGGTCATTGTACTGACGTCGCAGTACATAAAATTATGACTTCCAGGTACCTGTAACTTTCTAAGTTCGATAGAAGATTTCTCGGTGAGGAGTTTTGACAGCTCAGGGTCTGTTGTTTGATGTTCAGCGAGAACATCTAAACTCACTGGAGCTTGCATTTCATCCACGCGAGATAAGGCATCGGCAACAACATTATCTTTGCCGGAGATATGCCTTATATCGGTGGTGAATTGAGCAATAAAGTCTAAATGCCTATATTGCCTAGGCGAGCAATTATTTTTGCGTTCGTGAAACGCAAATGTTATTGGCTTATGGTCAGTGTAAATAGTGAAGTGCCTAGCCTCTAACATATGCCTAAAATATTTTATGGCTTCATATATGGCTAAAAGTTCCCTATCATAGGGCGAATATTTTTGTTGCGATGGCGTAAGCTTCCTAGAAAAGAAGCCTAATGGTTGCCATGCATCGCCGTTATTTTGCTGGAGGACCGCTCCGATGGCCGTATCTGAGGCATCAGTGACGAGTGCCAGTTTGGCCTGGAAGTCTGGGTGTGCCAGTAATACGGCATCTGCCAGACCTTCCTTGCAGTCCTGAAAAGCTTGTAGGGAGTCCCCTTCAAGAGTAATAGGCTGCGAACCCTTCGCGGCGCCTATCAGTAAAGCGTGCAACGGAGCTTGTGTCTGTGCAGCTTTGGGCAAAAATCTTCTATAAAAATTTATCATGCCCAAGAATCTCCTTAATTGGCGGATATCCTTGGGCAAGGGGAAATCTTTAATGGCCTTCACTTTGGCATCGAGTGGTTTCGTACCAGAAGCTGAAATATTATGGCCTAGGAAAGAAACCTCTGGTACGCCGAAAATACATTTAGATGTATTAATCAGCATACCATATTCCTTCAACCGTGAGAATATCTTGCGAAGATGTTCTTTGTGTTCGGCCTCGTTATTGCTAAAGATCAAAAAATCGTCTAGATAACAGTAGCAAAAATCGAGACCTCTAGTTACCTCGTCGACAAAACGTTGAAACGTTTGGCCTGCATTGCGCAGGCCGAAAGTCATAAAGGGAAATTCAAACAACCCGAAAGGCGTGGTTATCGCCGTTTTCGGGATGTCCTCGGTGCTGACAGGTATCTGGTTATACGCCTTAACCAGATCAATGGTGCTAAAAATTTTGCACCCAGCGATGCTGTGAGCAAAATCGTGAATATGTCTAATCGGGTACCTGTCAGGAATGGTCCGCGCGTTTAGTCGTCGGTAATCCCCACAAGGACGCCAACCGTTATTTTTATTGGGGGCTAAATGGAGAGGCGACGACCATGGACTTTCGGAGGGCCTAGCAGTTCCGTTAGCCAACATTGCCTGGAATTCCTGCTGGGCAATTTTCAACTTGTCGGGCGCTAAGCGCCTAGGTTGACAAGACACTGGAGGGCCTGGTGTTGTTCGTATGTGGTGTACGGTGTTGTGTAGTGTGGTGCGCAATGTACCGGCAGGTTTCGTGATCTCCGGAAACTCGCTTAGAATTTTATGGTAGCACGAATCACCAGTTACAATCTTTACAGAAGAAATAGCACTACTTAAGCTAAAACTTGACGCACTTGACACTACACTGGTTGTGTTGTCTATTAAGCGCTTTTTACGGCAGTCCACAACTAAATTAAAGTGACATAAAAAGTCTACGCCTATTATTGGTTTAGTAACGTCTGCCACTACGAAACGCCAAATAAAATCACGACGTAAGCCGAGGTCGATATTCAGACTCACGCAACCGTACGTATCTATCGGTGATCCATTAGCTGCACGCAGTTGGTAGTTGACTGGACGGCGGACACCACGAAGCAATGACCGAGGGAAGACGCAGAGATCGCTTCCAGTGTCGATCAGGAACTGAATCTTCGTTCTTCGGTCCGAAACGAACAGGCGACCAGGAACGTCAGGGCAATCGTTTGTCGCCATTACCGACCGCCCTTGAAGTTTTCCGAATTGAAGTCGCATGGGCGAACGCACTTGTGAGCTTTGTTCCCGAACTTGGAGTGGTAAAAGCAAATCGGAAACTTCCGGTAGCTGGATTGGGAACGCGACCGTGACCGGTTTCCAGATGGTTGTCGGCTATGCGAACGACTTTTTCTTTTGTTCACCTCTTTTCTGAGCTCGAAAATTTCCTTGCGTAATTCCGCCAATTCGTTTGCCAACGAATGATCTGGAACGGGAATAGCCGTTGCAGAATTAACTTGCGGTGAGTGTAGAACGACTTCGGCTATTCTATCGGCGACATCCGCTTGTATTTCCAACGGTGTAGATGTATGAGCAGCCAGAACAGTTTGTATGTTCACAGGTAGACGACAGACCCAGATGGACTGAAGATATTCATCAGGAAAATCTGGACCTGCAAGGTTCCGTAAGTGTCGGTAGAACTGTGAGGGTTTTCTGTCACCGAGATCTTCGTGATGCAACAATTGCTTAATTTTCGAAGTCTTCGAAGCCGATAGTCTGCTTATAAGTTCCGACTTTAGTGTCTCATACTTCTGAGTCGCCGGCGGCTTAGCCATAATGTCCTTAACGTCCTTGGCATATTGCTGATCGATGTGGCCGATGACGTAATAAAACTTGGTAGTATCGCTCGTTATGTTCGCCAATGCAAATTGTGCTTCGAGTTGAGCGAACCAAACATCGGGATCGTCAGGATAAAACGGTGGCACTCTAATTCCGACTTTGAAAATTTCGGATGTAGGTCGGTAGACATTGCCACGCCCGGGTTCGTCCTTTTGACCTCTGCTTGCGGCGCCACGCGGCTCGGTGTCTTCGCTCGACATGGTAGTTGGTGTTCAGCTCGGGGTCACCAGATGTGGGGTCACCCAGGTGTGGGTGACGTGTGTGTGCGTGTCCAAGGTAGTGGTGAAAAGAAGATAGTCCGACTCACAAGGTTGTAGAAAGTTTATTGTACGCACAAGCCACAGATAGTACAGATAGAAGGTGCAAGTAGAAGTTACTGAGCAATTAAGAGTAGAGGAAGTAGAAGATACAGTTCGGAAATATAGCACAGAATTAGCAACGAACAGTACAGCGACAATACGCGAGGCGATTTCAAATGCACAAGCAACAAGCGTTCCGCGTCGATGTTAGTTTGCGACTGGCGAGCCGTGCCGCCGATATGGTCTGCGCGAGCGTCGCCGGGAGGCGGGGCTTACGTTCACACGAACCTAACGGTACATTGCAGCTGTTTGAATATTATAGAAATATTATATTTTGTTTGATATGAAATAAATAAATAGATATTAATAGTGTACTATGTAATGTGTATTATGTGCGTAGCTTAGGCTACAAACTCTACCGCCTGTTCGAAAGGCTGTTTCGCCAGAGAAGGACGGGCAAGAAACTCCGAAGTTGCTCTTTTGAACACCAGTTTATAAATAGATAGCCCTGTAGTTTTATCCTGACAAAATCGACCGGGGATAATATTTCACTACAGGAAGCATGTAACACGCGAACGAACACGATGACGACGACGTTTTACGAATGCGAAAACTCAATCTCATCAAATCAATATATTTTCAATACCTGTAACAGAAACGAAAGAGTAGCACCACAGGTAGGAAAACATAGCCCGTTATAAGCGCAATAAATACTTGGACGTCACGAAAGCATCCTTGCAATGCTGCGAAATTTAATAGAGTCCCGTCAACGGCGGATATTATTCGGGCTCGCGGAGAAATGCTCAACCGTTTGCAGATTCCAAATGCACCTACTTACGTAGATATTGAAATGCCTGGCGCACGATTTCGACATAGTTCAAAAAGTACACAGTCTGTCGAAGAACTAGTGCTAGTCCATGTAATAATAACAACGTACTCGTCTCGTATACCTGCTGCTTCTTATCTTGTGACGCAGGATACGTTCGGAACTCTTCCGTTCGCATGTATTCCCTTTTGTGTTAATATTACCACCCAGATATATTAAAAAACAAAATAGGAAAAACAGAAATCGAATTCGAATATAGTGATTACTTTGCGCCAGCAACTTCTACGATTTAAAATAATAATATTTTTTTATAGGTTTCATATTCAGATTACTTACAATATAAGCTTAGTGAGTTCTCTATTTTTGGTTTTCTTTAAGTATTGAAAACCGATAAAAAGTAGTCATTTTTTACAAGTCATTACGCATGGTACCTTCCTGGTTAGTATTTTTCTCCTCTTCCTACTTAAAGATCCTAGTACTTAGTTCTCCCATCCCAACCTCACGCTACATAATGTTCATGCCTTCGGTGAAATACTGTATAATTTCCAATCTGTGACTCCATTGTGTATGGTTATTGTTTAACTGGGTTGCTTCTGAATTTCCTTTTATTCGTATAAGCACTGTTTTGGGAGTATTCGGTATTTATATTATTTACCAAGACAATAATATAGTGTGAATACAATTCCACAGTAAACTATTAAGCCAAAATGTAACTTTAGGTTATTATTTAACTGTAGGTAAGAGTAAGTGGTGATGTATACTGTAGACAATTTTGCCTACATCGTGGGTCCGGCACTGGTTTATTACCACAGTCTCGTAAAAATCGATATGAAGTGGCTGCTTGCTTTTACATTTCATCATCATCATTTATTTGTCAGAATATTGTGTATAATATGTTACAATTAGTGATGTGGATAATCTATTATGGAAAATAATCGATTGGCGCTCACTTGGGGAGGCCTAAGTCCAGCAATGGACGGATAATGAGATAATAATTGAGTAACCGGTTCATCGATCACTTCTTTAAAAATAATTGAATAATCGATTATGATAAATAATCTTGGCTGTGTAATAAATAAACTTGATTATGTAAATGTGAAAAAACTTCTGCTTAAATGTGTGTGTGTATGTGTGCGTGTGTGTATACGTATCTTCCGTAATATCAATTGTAGCTATTAAACCTAGTGTTCGTTCACTAAACACTAGAAACCGCGGGAAAGCCGGCGGAATCTGTGTGCAGATTAAATTTCACTCAGCTGAAACTGAAATTAAATTATGCGGAAGCAATGAAAGCGGTTGTTTCAGCACTCCGCAGCCGGATCAACTTAGTTTTGTTATAATTAAACTTAGTTTTAACAAGCGAGTTTTGTTTCCATCGCTTTTTAAAACTAGTTGTTTATTTGACTTATTATCATTATTTTTATTTGTGGGACCATTTGGATAGAGGAATACTCTGTGGACAAAAATAGCTACAGAATGCTTACCATGGATACTTGAAGGTTGAAGGAAGTGTCGCGAAAGACAATTATTTTTTAATCGAGCATGACCGTGTGACTACACTGAACCTAATGATGAATGCTAACAGTTCAAAAATAACAGAGACCACCGACAGCATCGAGTTTATCGGTGATCAAAATCATGCCAGCTTGCTTAAATAATTCTCCACTCTCTGAAAATGGAAGAAGCAAATTAATACAAATTACGACAGTATCTTGATACACACTGTGCGGGTCATTGAGGCTCAAGCTTCAATGTGCGAGTGGAGTCAGCTTACCTTCCTAGCAGTGCTGAACTGAACCGCCCCTGTACCGCAATACAAGCATTACAGGCGGCCCAACTAGGTTTCAACACTTGAGGTGGTGTTAGAGCAGCCCTACCTCAAAGCTCTGCCCGAGTAGAAACGGATTCCCCTGCACATAAACTCACGCTTGTATCCCCGAAGGGCTAGGCAGAGGCGCACTAGCGAACTAGAACACCCAGATTTCGCCGAGCTTAGTTTCGTCTCAGATGTGATAGGGGGAGAGCCTATCGCCATAACAGGTACAAATTCCAAACTCCGGGCTGATACTGAAAAATCTTTCCCAACCCGGGGATCGAACCCACGACCTCAAGATGATAGTCGTACCGCGCACGCAATACCACTACGCCACAGAGACACTCCCCTGTCTCAGGCGGTATTAATCGTAGTTATATAGCGACATTCCCATTTCCGTGACAACAGGAAAAAACACATAAAAAGCGTCGCGAAGTTCGCGTAATGTATGCAAGTATCGTTCAGGGACTAATATTAACGAGGAGCATGAGCGGTTACTGCGCTCCCTCCAATATTTAAGAGTAAAACATTAAACTTAGGAACAATTGCGAGAAATCACAATTTTTGTTACGGCAAAGTACATGCACAGCAGCCTACGTGGCACAGCGGGCGAGTAGCCGGCTGTGAAGCGAGAAGCCGTGGGTTCGATCCCCGCACCGAGACAAATGTTTGTATGGCCTGAAAGAAATTTAATATTACTAACTATAGAGGTGCTATCGAGCATGTTTCAATACAAAAAAATTGATCTCAAACTTCAGTACCGCCATCAACTACTTATTACAATGCGAGGGCGATTATTTGGTATGGCCTACAGATATTTGTTTCGGGTCTGGGTGTTGTGAGACCGTGCGTCTCGTAGTTCCTGATACCCACGACACAAGACTCGATCTTAGTGTGGGTTCAGGACTATGTATGTGTGTGTTGGGTGTTATTATTATTATTAACACCAGTGGCCCGAGCTCGAATAATTTTGACAATCGAAACTATATCCAGCTCACTGCGCACGCACGTTCGGTTAAAATTTCATACAAATGTCAAAAGCGCGCATCGAATTCGATTATCAGTTGCTCGAGCCTCTGAAAGTAAGCTTTCTACCTGCCCTTATCCCACCTTAATATGGAGTCTGCGCAACACACTTTTTCAAGCATGTTGCCGAAAGAATTTGGTTTTTACGACTGGCTACCTGCCTGACGTCATCCCCCACTGTGGGATCCATTCCCGAAATCAAATTAGAAAAATCACTTTGCCCGACCTGAGAATCGAACCGAGGACATCCCGGTCCACAGCCCATGCTGTCTCTAAACCAAGGAGACGACGTCTACAAAAGCAGCAACCTAAAAATATATTAAAATCCTACCAGACAATATTAAGTACAGATATAAACAATTCTCAAACAAATCTAACACGCTTTGCACAAAACCTAAGTAAGCAACTTTAATATAAAAATCCTTTGTAGTACGCTAAGTAACTCCCGATTACGGCGGAGTTGAGAAAGTTTGCAGGAACCAACAATTAACTACATAGTTAAACTTGCACGCTACTGGCTCAGAACACCTACGGTTATGAGAACTGACCCAACTTCGTGTAGTTTATAAATGAATCAAAGTGATATTGGCTAGAATCAATGCACTCTTGATTGTTTTTGTATCTTGGGTGTCTTTGCACGATGATCACTTACCATCAGGTGACCCGCATACTCATGCATAAAGAAACAAGCGGAACAACACAGAAATTTAATTTTATTCAGTATATTTTTGGCGGATCCGTTAAAATGATATTTCGCACGGCACTGAAAATAATTTGAAAACTGTTTGTCACAGCGCTCATTTTTCACAGTGCATTCGGTTGTCGAAAAAAATTCACTGTACAGCAACTGTTTTAACTCGATTTTAACTTCCACGCGTATATTTGAAACGTTGAACATTTATTACTTGGAGTGAAACATATTTTTTATTGCAATCAA
Organism: Clanis bilineata; assembly: GCA_036417725.1. Lineage (NCBI taxonomy): Eukaryota > Metazoa > Arthropoda > Insecta > Lepidoptera > Sphingidae > Clanis > Clanis bilineata. The sequence goes on from CM071141.1 coordinate 957,521, forward strand.
ACGACTAGACGAGGTGACCGTTCGCCTGGTGTATATATATCACATAGGTTTTGCCCGCGGCTACGCTCGCGTGAGAGTCTTGACAAACATTCATCCCCCATTACATCTTTAGGGGATGAATTTATGTATATATTATACATATAAACCTTCCTCTTGAATCACTCTATCTATTAAAACATATCAAAATCCGTTGCGTAGTTTTAAAGATCTAACCATACATAGGGACAGACAGACATACTATGATACATTGATACATATGAACAATAATGAGACACTTTGAATAACAAAGCACTAAGGCCGAGATCTATAGAGCGAACTTCAACTAAGTCTAAGTCAACGAAACGAACTCACTGAGGATTTAGAATTTGTAAACCTAACTCTGACTTAGTCCGAGTCATTTATTACAAGAAAGTCTTTGCTTAGTCTATTTGTCAGTATGTTTTTCTTGTAATAAATGGCTCAGACTAAGTCGAAGTTCGAATTAAAAATTACAAATCATCACCGAGTTCGTTTCTTTGACGCAGGCTCATTTTTTACAAGAAAAACAGACTGACAGATAGACTAAGCAATGATTTTCTTGTAAAAAAATACTCGAACTAAGTCGAAAGTACGATTTAAAAATCTGAGTTCGTTTCTTTGATTTAAACTGAGCCCAATTTCGCTCTATAGATCTTGAGTTGTTAAGTCTCATAACGCCTAGTAATTACACTGGCAAGCCTTTCAAACCAGCAAGCAAATATACTGAAATTATAAATACGAGATTTTAGAGATTATATTTTTTACCGGTATTCTCATCACCCTCTTAATAAGTGTAGCCTTAATACCACCTCTCGTTCGGAAGGGTTTACGTCAGGCGGGCAGCTGGTCGGGAAAACTGAAGCGGAATCCTTTCTGCAACATGGTTAAGTGTATTGCGCCGACTCCACGTTAGACAAATAGGAATAAGGTGATAGAAGATTATCGAAATCTCCATTCTGAAACGCTATGTATCTCTGAGGAACATATAGTTCATCCCATCATAATCTGTACATATTCGTCAGACAAACGGGCGGGTTGTGAGTCAATGAGGAAGCCGACCCGACCATCAAAAAGACCGCATCAAACGACGCCGTCATATCTTCATGCCGACAAATCGCTAAGCTCTTCCACAGTTACTTTTGAAGCGGTAGGAGAGATTTGTATCAATATACTGTGTTCTTAGATTATAAAATTATGACACTTAATTGAACACAGAACACCATACTGGCTAATGAAATATGTGTTACTACTGGTTTATCTAAATAGCGATTTCTTCAAAACAACATAAACCTTGTGCTTTTTATTAATTTCTGTTAAGTATACATTTTTAAACGCCATAGTGTGGTTGTATTTCGGTACGACTACCATCCTGAAGTCTCGGTTTCGATCACCGGGTCGGGTAAAGTGATATTAGATTTATCCATATCAGCCTGGAATCTGGAATTTGTGCCCGATATGACGATAGGCTCGGCCCCCTACCACATCTGGGACGGATCTAAGCTCGGAGAAATGTGGGTGTACTAGTTCGCTAATGCGCCTCTGCCTACCCCTTCGGGGATACAGGCGTGAGTTTATGTTATGTAATATGTTTTAAACACCATACAGTCACACTTTATGCCGAGTCTTACGTCGAAGGTATCAGGAAATACGAGAGACTTTGGGTCTCCCAACACGAATGAAATAAATATCTGTCGCTCACACAAAGCGAGAGGCCGTGGGCTTGACCTTGTCAAACGTTTAAACGTGGTTTACAAATATTTGTTTCGGGTGTGGGTGTTGTGAGATGGAACCTCTCCCAGTTTCTCGCCATAATACTCAGTAAGTACGTAGTATGGGGCAGGACTACATATTATGTGACTCTTAATTTTCTTTCTATCTGCCCTTATCCCACTTTAATGTGGGATCGGCACAACACTTTCTCAAGCATGTTGCAGAGAGGATTTGGCTTAGTTCTTACGACCGGCTGCCTGCCTAACGTCCACTCTGAGGGGGATCCCTCCGGGAGTCCGGGCAAATTAAATTAGAAAATTCGCTTTGCCCGAGCTGGGAATCGAACCCAGGACCTCGGCCCTCCTAAGGATTTTTATATACTGCCGTCAACTCAACTGTAGGGCAGTGACACAACTGGATTTAACGCTATATGGGATCGTCCGTCTGTACTAGGTTAATGGATTTACTTCGGTATTTAGTGGCATGCGAGCAAAATAACCGCTTCAATCGAAAACTAACTTTATATGTGGTTACTTCGACTATATCCATCATGGTATGTGAGTTTGCAAGTTTTGTTACTGTGTACTTATGACGTTTTGTAGCAATTTGATCTCGCTAAAAATAACTGCAATTTTTATGATAATAATGGTAAATTAATACATACTACAAGAAGAATCATAATATGTGCTTCATCATCATCATCATCATCATCATCAGCCATAGGACGTCCACTGCTTATGTGTATATGTATAATATGTTATATGTATAATACGTACAATATGTGATTAGTTGACGCAAAAAAGGCAGAGCAATGTTAGGCAATCTCCCTTTATATATCTGTCATAAGTTTAAAGCCAGTTTTGTTTAAGACTTTGGTACCAACGCAGTTGAGATGGACCCTGACTCGAGCTATTCTCCCATTAACTTACTTATTTTGTACCTGCCCTTATTTTACAGCCCACCTTAATGTGGGATCAGTGCAACACACTTTTTCAAGCAAATTCAAGCAAAAGGCTTGCCTAAAATCAACTCTTCTGAGGGGTCCAGACCCGGGCAAATTAAATTAGAAAATTATTTTTGCCCGACCTGGGAACCGAACTCAAGACCACCCAATGCACAGCCCATATATAGCTGCCACTAGACCAAGGAGGCGACTCTAGCGTAAACAAAATATAAACATACAGTTTTATGGAACCCATTTACCAATCCCCATTCTTCTCCGTTGAAGTAAGGAACGTATCCATAATTCTTCTAGTATTGCCACTGTGGCTAAACCATAGGCAGTGTTGGGTCAATCAACTAATTTTTTCAATCGATTAATGAATTACGACTGATTCAATCATGACTAACGTTAGTTATGACTAATTCAATCATGATTGAAAAATGTAGTTGTAATCATGACTAAAGAGATTAGTCATTAGTCATTCAATCGACAATTATTTTATGACTAATGACTAATTGGTTGTTATGAAAGGTACGTTATTATGTACAAATACTGTGTACGAACTTAGTTATTTAGGTGTCGGTACCTATTCGATTAACCATTTAAAACATATTTTTGTCTGCATTCATACTTAATATTGAGATAATTTTTCTTGTATGGAAACCTGCTTGATAGCCCTCTATAGGTAATGAATATTAAATATCTGCACCCTACTAACCACCATACAACATTTCACAAGAGCACAGCGCGCTATTAAACACATTTTACTTCAGTTTGTGGTTATTATGCTCAATCATTAGTCTAATTACTTGACTAATGATTGAAACTAATCAATCATTAGTCACCACGGCGCGACTAAACTAATCAATCATTAATCGTCAATCATGATTGATGTATTAGTAGTTAGTCGTCAATCGTTAGTCAGATTAAATTTTGACCAACATTGACCATAGGTCCTATAGTCCCTTACAAGTTATTCTCGATTCTCGAAATCTATGATAGTTTACAGTTTCTCCATACATACATTTCTTAGTTCGGCGTAGTTTCCGCAAAGTGCTAGTCAATTTTATGGAGAAAACGCAAACTATCGTTTTCGAGAATCGAGAACTGTCAAAATAAACTCGTACTAGGAAAACTATCATTCGTCAGCCTTTACTACAAAAACCTTTTCCCTCCTCCGACTTAACGACTACCAAACATTATGAAGTGAAATTCGCTTGTTAATTGCAATAATTGGCGAGGGTGGCAATTAAACTCGCCTCTCGTACTGAGACCGCAGGGTGCGGCGTTGATGATGTGTCAGCAACGTCGAGCCTCGCTCCACTGGCGTCATAGACAAAGACTCCAGAGGCCCGAACACGAATCATTTTAACCATAGAATCGAATCGACATATAACATAAACTCACGCCTGAATCCCCGAAGGGGTTGGCAGAGAGCGCACTAACGAACTAGGACACCCACATTTCGCCGAGCTTAGTTCCGTCCCAGATGTCATAGGGGGAGAGCCTATGGCCATATCACAAATTCCAGACTCCGGTCTGATATGGGAAAATCCGATATCACTTTGCCCGACCCGGGTATCGAACCCGAGACTCTCAGGACGGTAGTCGTACCAAAATACAACCCCGCCACCGAGACAGTTTTATATTATATTGACTGTATATTGCCCATATTGTGGGTATGCTAAATAACTAATTATATAAGATTAAAATTGTCTTTATGTCACCTCTAAATTGCACTATCGAAATAAAAAAACCGACTTTAGAACCTCGTTCGTTTTTTAACTCTGTTAAAAACTTAATGGTCTTGATAGTACAAACTGAATAATGTGCAAAATTTACAATGTGGGTTAAGTTTGTTAAATGTATGACTAAACTGGACCGTTATCTAGGTCAATCGATGGCTATTGATTCCCATGGTCTGTGTATTATGATCGTTAGATTATATGAGACTAGTCAACTGCAATATACGCAACATAATATTTATGTACAAAATAATCTTCCTTTGGGGGTTTTTGTAATTCCTGGAGACCCCAATCCCCGTTTCACATCCTTATTTTCATTCCACGATTGGCACACACTTGACTGACTCATACTGCCAATGTGCATGGGCGAAGCTAACCACTAAACCATCATGTGGACCGTATACTCATCTAAATTCATAAAGTAATACCAAATTTGTGAGGACTTATTCCTGAGATCTTCCTATTAGAATTTCTTTCTTTCTACCTGCCCTTATCCCACCGTAATGTGGGGTCGTCGCAATACACTTTTTCAAGCATGTTATAGAAAGGATTTGGTTTAATTTTTACGACTTATTAGAATTTCTAATGTAGATAAAGTCTTGATTAGACACACACAGACGGGTCATAACTCACAAAACCAGTGTCCGAAACGGGATTTGAATCCAGGACTTCACGGTCCATAGCTCATATACGCTGCCAGTAGACCGAAAGGGCGACAAGCTTCGATCAGTAAAACCTGATTAGAAGCGACAAGCAAAATACAGGACAAAATATATTAGCCGATATTGTCATATAAAAATGGTAATGATAGAAAAGGTAACGAGCTCAAAGTCTACACAAAGCTGTGCAAGTGTTGGGAACGAGCGAGTTCTGTCGGCCGCAGCTGTCGTTGATGGCGCTGCACCGCCCACGCCTGTAGTCAAGCCAACGTGGTACACGTCATGAGAGACTAGCGGGGATTGTATTTACAAATAGATAGGTTGACGAGCTGTAAGGTTAACGTTGAAGAATTGTAGTATGTTAGGTTGTGGCGATGTAAACAATTTTAGTTAGAGAAAACAGCTTCCGACCGGGAACGACGAAAGTGGAATGGCGATAATATATATTCGTATAAAAAGCACTCGTTCCCCATGTAACTGTTAGAGGCGCTGGTGTATTTGACATATAAATATTTTACATCAGTAAGTATTTTTAGTCGCTAAACGCGCAAAAGCTTATTGTCGAGCTTGTCTTTGAAGAAAGATAGACAAAAATAGTTTAGTTTATTTGTGAAAGCACTTTGGACTCAAATTTAAGTTAGAAACATAGTTATTAACTGTCTTAATATCAATCTAGTTCTCTTACTACCATCCAAGATTCTTCAAACAGGAACCGCGCATCACTCCCAATTTGATCCCTAATTTTCACAATTTCCGTTATAACGCCTCGACTAACTGGAAATTAACTGTGATACAAAACCTGTTTTACGGCTAAATTTCACACAAACAATGAATAAAACATGCACCCGTGAACACGGCGCGGCGCGGCGCGGCGCGGACCGGCGCGGCGGCGGTACTAGGTGTGAAACTACTCAGGTATATGACTGAATAAAATTGGTGGTAGTTTCGTAAATGTCAACTGTAAAGACTTGTTAGAGTATTTATTTATTAACATAATAGCTATAAACGGGTTGTAGGAAGTCACTGGATGCCGGTCGTTTACAACAGGTCGGTCGGGAAATATTTGGGAGATGCCTATGTTCAGCAGAGGGCATCTCAGCATGATGATGGTAATAGCTATAGACTATAGCTTCGAACGCATGATTAGCGTTAACTTACTGGTCACTCTAAATTAAAGGGTAAATACAATGAACAAATACAGTCTACAAAAGAAATAAGAAGTGTTTTCTATCGATAACAAAGCTTTTTATATTTGGATTACTTTTACCTTTTCCGCAACATTACAATAAATGAATAATTAAAGAAAACTTTATGTTCCCATGATAAAATTGTTAAAATAAATATCACGGTACAAAACAAAGATGATACTCGGGGATATTGTATAAACTATTCAGCTGTATAATAAAAGTAAAGTTAGGTGTTATAAAAAACTAGTCACGAAAATGAACACATTGATCCAATTTTCCGTGTAACTAATATTCCTATCCACCGAATTTCAATTATAACATGTGCATATTTGAAATTCAGAGACAACAGTAGCCCGAGCACGAAAACCTAATGTAAATGTAAATGTATTCGAGTTCGCTGCGCACTGATGACGGTTGGTTAATATTTCATACAAATTTCATAGACGCGCATCGAGTTCGAATACATTTACGGTTGTCAGAAATTTTCCTGCTCGGGCCGCTGCTAGTCGCCGTGGTCGGAAAATTCAATGTCTCATGAACAGCAGCTCCCTAGTCGCGTGCCCAGTGTGCCGTGAACGAGATGCCAATTTTGGAATATTGGGAACGTCACTCCAGCAGGGTATTGTTTCAATTTTTCTCCGAAATCTGTAAAATTACACGTGGAATTCAGAATGCCTCTGATTTACTATTTTGGGTTTACCATTTGCGGAACATCCCTTGATCAACATTCCCTCTTGATCAGAAATGGTGTTCTTAATTGCCTTTAATTATGATATGAGAGCCAATGGTCTCACTATGAAGGATGCTCAAGACCGGGCGAAGTGGAAGCGTTTAAGTAGGAAGACATACCCTGGCAGAAAGAAGTGCCTTTAATTCAATCATAAGTTAAATTAATCAAGTGTCTCTTTCACACACAAATAAAAGAGAGGAAGGAAAGATTCATCAATAGAAAAGTCTATTGCTACCTCAAAGACTGACAACATAGTATCATAATATTGATTCTATTATTGACATACGTATTTGGACGTTTTTAATTCCACCCTTTAGGGGAAAAAGAGATGAAGTCGCCTCCTTGGTCCAGTTGCAGTGTATATGGGCTATGAACCCATGGGCTATGGGTTCGATTCCCAGGTCGAGCGTGGTGTTTTTCTAACACTATTTTCCTGAGACTGGAGACAGGGTTGGCGTCAGGCAGGCAGCCGGTCGTAAAAACTAAGCCAAATCCTTTCTGCAACACGATTAAAAAAGTGTGTTGTGCCGACCCCACATTAAGGTGGGATAAGGGCAGGTAGAAAGAAAGGGGGAAAATAGGTGAGAAGGGTTTGTATTGAGGAAACAAAATAACAAATAAACATAACATGAACTATGAAAATGTTATTGTTTATTGCAATATGGTATAATTCTACATCTGTATATATACAAATGTGCATTCAAAGATGTGTATGTACATTCTCAGTTGCATTTTACTGTAGCGAGTTCGTAAAAGGCACTTTGAGAAATTGACCGGTAAAATGACTTTTTATTTCTGTTGTCTATTGCTTTTGAAGTGTCCCTTCCATTGTTTTATACGTTTTTAATGGTGATTGAATAGATTAGATAGCTTTGAAGAGTTTGTAATAAAAAAAACTGCTTTTTAATGTAATTTGAAAGTACTTTCAAATATTTCACTTAAAAATAAAACTAGTTGACTTTTTAAATATTAGATTTTAACCAAAAAGGCTTATCCAAAAGCGATGTTAGTTAAATCTATAATGATAAATTAAATATTTATGGCAAATTAAATATTTCTAGTTTTATGGCAGTGTAATGTACTAATAATGCGTTTTTGTTTCAGGTACGTACATAGCTCCTGTTTTTACCCGACTGCCTAGGAAGGAGGGTAATGTTTTAGATGTAAAAGCCGATAAACTAGTGAATCCAACCAGCTTATATTGTAGAAGAATTAGGTAATTACAATAATAACTTTAACTAATCACTTCTGTGATTCAAGTGTGGTGCTAAAATTATGTAACTGCAATTTCATTTTTTCGGTTATATTTTTGTTAAGACAAAGTTTAGAATAACATATACATTACAAATGTAATATTAAGGTTTTCAGTGGCGACATAAAGTAAATTATACATACATACATACATAGACTCACGCCTTTTTCACATAGGGGTAGGCAGAGACAACGGATTTCCACTTGCTACGAAAGTAAATTAAATTAAAGTAAATTATGACATAAATTATCATTAATAAATAAATAACACCCAACAGTCACACACATAGGCCTGACCCCACACTAAGATCGAGTCTTGTGTCGTGGGTATCAGGAACTACGAGAGACTTTCGGTCTCACAACACCCAGACCCGAAACAAATATCTGTGGGCCGCACAAATATTTGTCTCGGTGCAGGGATAGAAACCGCGGCCTCTCGCTTCATAGCCGGCTGCTCGCCCGCTGCGCCACGGAGGCTGTCATTATACTATTTATTTATTAGTTTTTATTTTTGACTCAATATAAGCGAGATTTCTAGCGTTGCTTGAGACGCTTAGAGAGATACTCCGAAACGGAAATGTCCACTGGAAATCTAGAGCAGATTTCCAAAAATATTATTCCAGTGGGTAAATAATTTCCTTTTACTGTTATACACCAGTTTTATTTTATAGCTCATATACTTAATTAATTTCCCGAGAGGCAATATTATTACTGTAATAAAAGCAATAATTTGTCGTAAGCGTGGGTGGCCAGTCCGTTCCCGCCCCACGATTTACAGCATTACAAACTTACACGTGTGACCTTTGTGGCGCCACTTTCTATGTGAATGCACGAACATGTAAGCTAATATTTTAGTTCATACTTTCCCCGCATACTGGTTTAACTTTGTTTTGTACTCCACATTTTTTGCGTACTATTTCTTTAATATAACTAGCGATTCTTTTGTGAATACGTACTTGGTTTGTAGTGTAAGTGGTTGGAATTGGCTGTAAATAATGTCAATTGTACGTAGAATTAATGGTCGGAAAGATTATTAATGATGACTAACTTTGATATTTAATATAGCTAAAGCCATAAGTACAAAAATCCATAAAATAATGACTCATATAGGAAAAATTGTACCATAGTAGTTGTATGATATGAATCGATAATATTTCTGAACCGCCGAAATTTTAATGCAGTAAGGTTGTAATTGAATGACATTGCATTTTGTATAAAAAACTTAACGGACTGACATCAAAACTTATCTGCAGGGTTACCACCACCTCTTAAAGCAGTATTATTATAATCGTTGATCGTTTGTTTTGTATGGGAATCGGTACAAGTAAGATCATAATAATACTGCTATAACAGGTGGTGGTAACCCCCCTGATCGTGATCAAATTATGTGATAAAATAAAATATGGGACCACAATCGGAATAAGCTCTATCAAACACGAAAAGATTCTTGCAAATCGGTCCACATTTGGCGGATAAGTCGCGTAACATACATAAAAAAACAAACGAATTGAGGACCTTCTTCTTTTTTTGAAGTCGGTCGGGAAACTACCAAGTATGATAAAGTTTAACTTTATATCATTTACGATGAAGATCATTTGTTCCCTATTTTTAACAGCAATTAAACACCCACTTCAAAATCCCATCTCATTTTGACTAAATTATAACATAAAAGCTGGAAATAAGCTCTGCCGAAGACAAGAATCTTAAAAGTCGGTCCACATTTGCAGGAGATCAGCACCCCGAGCAGGATTTTTTTCTGACAATCGTAAATGTATTCGAGCTCGCTGCGCACTGATGACATTTGTTTATTCATCATCATCATCATCATCATCAGCCATAGGACGTCCACTGCTGAACATAGGCCTCCCCCAAAGATTTCCAGGTCGACTTGTTGGAAGCGGCCTGCATCCAGCGACTTCCTGCGACCTTTATCAGGTCGTCAGTCCACCTTGTAGGTGGACGTCCTACGCTGCGCTAGAAAGCTCAGTTACTCAGCGAGCTATTGAGAGGGCTATTCATAGACACACATCTCGCTTGCATTTATGATTGTCTGAAATTTCCTGCTCGAGCTTCAGGTTATATAAAAAAAACTACCATCGAATTGAAAACTTCTCCTTTTGAAAAGCATAATTAATATCAGGACCGACCAATGGGCGAACATGACAAAGCAAGCTAATTTCTACCCCATGATATGATAAGGGCTTAGTAGACGTACACACACTCGGGCCTAAATCCCCTACAACCACGTATAAAAATGCAATTTTATTGTGGACAGATGATCTTATCTTTGTACTATAAAGAATTAATTTCGCGTGAACACACAGACGCGACGGCGTTATTAAAATTTAGATCGAGTCTCCCCTCCACAAACACGGGCCCCGACGGAGATACATCGTCTAGACGACAGAATAAACACCACCCATTCAAATACTGGATACGGTGAAGGACTCTGCACTTCAAATGGTTTTTAGGATTCGGTAGGCAAACTGCAAGAAACGGAACCATGATTTTACCACGTTCATCTGAAAGCCATAGCTATACTCAGAAACTATTAGCACTGCATAGATGATAAAGTTTACCGGACACTTAAAACTAAATAATAATAATAAATAACACCCAACAGTCACACACATAGTCCTGACCCTACACTAAGATCGAGTCTTGTGTCGTGAGAATCAGGAACTACGGGAGACTTTCGGCCTCACAACACCCAGACCCGAAACAAATATCTGTGGGCCACACAAATATTTGTCTCCTGCGGGGATCGAACCCGTGACCTCTCGCTTCATAGCCGGCTGCTCGCCCGCTGCGCCACGGATGCTGTCGTAAAGTAAAAAATAATTTATTTCTCTCTTTGTTTGGAGTCGATGGTTGGGCTGAAGCAGAACAAATAAAAATGCAGAGATGTTAGAGATAACTAGGTTATTCGTAAATTCTTACCAAAAATAAAATACGCGGTACGAATCCAAAGGTCCTTAATTAAAGCCAGCTACATTCCTTAAATTCGTCCCAACCAGAGATATTAAACAGTAGTATAGTATATCAAATATCTTTGGTCCAAACCCAACGGTCAAAGCATCCAGTATCACGATAAAGCAACATAAAGGTTCTTTGATGGGACTCAGTTGATACGGTTGCAAAGAAAGTAGCCTCTGAGGGGACTTCCTAAATGATTAAAAACATTAACGCCGGATTATTAAAGGCTAATCGATGCCAAATTCAACTAAACATCTGTCAAATCCCATGTCAAGTCAATATTGACAACGAATGTGGTGTCTCTATATTTTTTTATGTACATAATGGGCCTTACTTATAAAAGCCTTTTTTGCTGAGCAAATGGTTAAGAATAACCTGTCACTTTTTTCCTTGCGTTACATTGTTTAAAAATGAAAGGAACAACCTATGGTATAAAGATAAGCAGCGCTTAAATATTTTTGTAAGTAAGGGGCATATGTTACGATATCTCTGCCAAATGTGGACCGATTTTCAAAATTATTTTTGTGTTCCATAGAGCTTATTCCAAGGGTGATCCCATATGCATTTTTTTACGATCCCAAACGTTTTGAAGTCGGTCGGTTAAGTTTTTATCTAAATTAGGAGAAGTCTTTACACGAATTATATCAAAATCGTAGCCGTATCGAACACATTAACGTACTGAAATACATACTCGTACATATTGAAATAGATTTGCCTCAATTGTAAAAGTACATTTGTAGCCCTAAAAATATTCTTATATTAATTTTTCCGAGCATATTATTATAGTCTACTCGAAAACTATAATGAAAATGGCTGAGGGTCGACAACATTTCATTATTGTCAATTAAGCTATCACAGAGAATAAAAAGGTTTAACCTATTCTCACCCCTATCAAGACTTTAATTATAGCTTATATTCGCGCGTACACTCGAAAACCTCCAGACGTCACTCGTTAAAGTTCATCACTTTGTCTGGAACATCTCAAAGGTAATTAGCAAAGCAAACAAGTGTACAGTCGAGGACAAATAAATAATGAAAACTTTTAACATTATAATATAATTACGCAAATTGTTACAAGGTGCAATCAAAAATAACCCTCTAATTGACTCATCTAATTGTCTTTGTGACCATGACGGCGAGTAGCAGGCTTTGAAGCGAAAGATCGCGGGTTCGGTTCTCGAGACAAATGTTTGTGTGGTCTACAGATCTTTCTTCGGGTCTCAGCGTTGTAAGACCGCATGTAAAACCTATTGTGGGTTCGGGATATGTTTGTGACTGTTGGGTGTATTTTTTTAAGTAAATAAAGTTAGAAAGCGAAAGCATAGATAAGATACTAAGTTACGCATCGCATTAAATCATAGGTAAGTTTCTAAGATCTTTGTACTCGATTGTACAATAGAATATTTAAAGCTAACATGTAGTGGTAGCAAGCAACGAGCAAGTAAGCAAGGTATGCAACTTGCAATCAATATACACGTCTCCAATTAAACTGGCCTCTGAAGTAGACAGTGCCGTATGTTCAAAGGATGCTTGTATCGACAACGGGTTTAGTTAGTTACTAGGATATTTTGGTACCTGTAAGATCTTGCAAGAACTACAGATATTGCTCTAAAGCGAGAACCCAATTTGTGACTTGACGAACGAACGGATTTACACTCGATAAACATAACTATGAAACAAAGACATTCAGTATATAGACGGGGCAACAGTATAAAACTTGTGATCCAAAAGTTATCATAAGTCGCTGTTTATTTGAAATATACGCGCGCCAGGTTGGCCAGCGAAATAATATTGAGAAAATAAACTTATCTTACGTGATTCTTAACCATTTAGAAAATATTCTCGGGTGTAAATTGTAATAATCGCCCTCGCATTGTAATAAGTAGTTGATGGCGGTACTGAAGTCTGAGATCAATTTCTTTGTATGGAAACTTGCTTGATAGTGTCTCTAAAGTTACTAATATTAAATCTCTTTGTTATGACATAAATTATATAAATAAGTAACATCCAACAGTCACATACATAGTCCTGACCCCACACTAAGATCGAATCTTGTGTCGTGGGTATCAGGAACTACGAGAGACGCACGTCTCACAACACCCTAAACAAATATCTCTAGGCCATACAAACATTTGTCTCGGTGCGGGGATCGAACCCGCGGCCTCTCGCTTCACAGCCGGCTATTCGCATGCTGCGCCATGGAGGCTGTCTTCTATATATTCTGTCATCTTAATTACTCTTTAAAAACATGAAATAAAGAGAAGATTACAAATTACAATCATTACTATATTATTAATGTTTACACTCTTAGGTATACATTTAGTAAAACAGTGAATTTTTACCTACAATTTAACCAAATAAAATAACATATTTTAATACGAAATGAAGTTTTTTACTCAACTCCAGACTACGAGACTAACAAATTGTACAAATACTTGACCTGTTTTGCATGTAAATTTTATATTCACATATTTTGGAAACATAAAATATATCCAATATGGAACAATTCCAGAATGCTGGTGTAATGTAACTCGTGCTCAATTCTGTATACAAATCGTGCGATTCCCCATGGATTTTAAACAAGGAATTACAGATATGTCGCTGTGTATCTTAACCCTACTTGAATCCGTTATGCATATGAAAAATGTACATTGTCAATCAATACTGCCTCGGAGGCGTGGTGGTATTTGGGTACGACTACGGTTCTGAGGTCTCGGGTTCGATCCCCGGGTCGGGCAAAGTGATATTGGATTTTTCCATATCAGCCCGGAGTCTGGAATTTGTGCCCGATATGGCGATAGGCTCGCCCCCTATCACATCTGGGACGGAACTAAGCTCGGCGAAATGTGGATGTTCTAGTTCGCTAGTGCGTCTCTGCCTATTCCTTCGGGGATATAGGCGTGAGCTTATGTTATGTTATGTTATGTCAATCAATACTGTGGTAAGGTGTATGTGAGGTGTGGTGGTAACATAAATAAATAAATACACCCAACAGTCACACACCTAGTACTGACCCACACTAGGTATAACCTGTATCATGGGTATCAGAGATTATGAGAGACTCGATCTCATCGTGACGTGGTTTGAGTGTGAAGTCTAAACTTTGGTTTACGTAATTGAGCCACCGGTCTAGGAATGCAAAACTTAAGCAATGCTGACTGCATAATACACATGCTCTTTACGAAATAAAGTTTAGGAGACTACAGTAAAATAAGTGTAGAAGGATAACACTTTTATGTATGAAACTAAGTTTGGGTATTTTTACAGTAAATGTTGTTTAAGTGTACTAAATTAGTTACCCAAAAATAATATAATATAAGTATCGAAATACTTGGATTATTGACAGCCTCCGTGGCGCAGTGGGCGAGTGGCCGGCTATGAGGCGAGAGGCCGCGGGTTCGATTCCCGCATTGAGACAAATATTTGTGTGGCCCATAGATATTTGTTTCAAGTCTGGGTGTTGTGAGACCGAAAGAATCTCATAGTTTCTGACACCCACGATACAGGTTATACCTAGTGTGAGGTCAGGACTAGGTGTGACTGTTTGCAGCTTAGTTATAGATAGGTGGAGCTTTTACTGTAAGAATAGGAATAAATAATTTCAAATTTCCATTTATTTTATCCTACATGATTAGGATGGTTATCAGATGCTAGATCTTATTAATCCTTACTATAATGAAAAGAAAACATTTATCTACATTAACCATAGAATGAAGTTCTAGCCTTTAACGAAACAATTCCTTTAAATGCCTCGTTACACCAACATTGTCTCGTCTTTGCACCATCCACGGGTAGACTAGTAGAGAATGCCTCTGGCATTAAGTCCACCATTATACATATTTTGTATATAAAGTTTTAATAAATAAACAAAATGTATTTTCCGTAATCATAACTTTAACCTTTAACAATAATGCGTTTGGTAAATCAATAGCTTAATTCCCAACTCAGCGTTAGATTCGAGCCGTGTAGATACAGACTAGAAGATGTTTACCTTATACCTGTATTGAATCGTCTCCCATCGTTACTAGCATGCTGTTAACTAAACACCTGGCACCGTGTTTATGTTTGCTTAATTACAAGACGTGATTGTTGAAGTTATGTTCTCTTCATTCGGTTGAATGCCTCGGTGGAGTAGTCCTCAGGTCTAGGGTTTTATTGGAGCCGAGTAAAGTGATAATGGATTTTTCAGATTCAACCCAGAGTCTAGGATTTGTGCTCGATATCGATAGGCTTCCCCCGTGTCGTCATGGGACGGAAATCAGCTTAGTGAATAGTAATGCACCTTCCTTTTTTATCATTTTAGCTCAGTTGGGAATGGTACGGACTGCCGAGACAAGTGTCGGAGGTTCGAGATCAACCCCAAAGTGGAGCATACACCTCTGACTTTTCTATGTTAAGTGTGTTTTCATTGTGAAATATCGCTTGCTATAACGGTGAAGGAAAACATCGTGAGGAAACCTACATACCCGAGAATTTCTTTACAGGAATTTCGAAGGTATGTGAAGTTTACCAACCCGCATGAGGCCAGCGTGGTAAACTAAGGCCTAACCCCTCTCATTAGGAGGCCCGTGCCCAGCAGTAGTGGGACAGTAATATTACAGGGCTAATTTTATGATAATATATTTTTAAATGGTCGATGATTTTTACAAATATTTTTAACAGTAATAAAATACATACGTGCTACAACATACAAATCTAACCTTGATTAATAAACCCCACACGACCTGCTTCACAGTCATAATGTAAGTCATTAAAAATGCTTTCAAATAACTTTACGACTGAAAAATACGTCCAGTCGTACTAAATGGAAGAACATTAAAATTAATTACCCGCACGCGACGTCCCACGTTTTCTAAATTAAAATAAAAGAAATATTTTACGAACCCTAATATAAAATTGTCCTTTTAAACCCATAAACTCTTTTAATGCGACGTCTCATTTCCTAAATATTCAATTTCACATTGTTTCAAGATTTGTCCGAGCGAACGTTTTATTACGTCCTTTCTGTGCTCTAAATAAAAAACAAATGTTTTCCTTTCTCGGGGTAGTCTGGTAACAATGCCGTGCCTTGTTCGGCCTTAAAGATTGTTTTCTTCCAAGTCATTGTGTCGGCCGATCGTGGCCAGATTGGATGAGAATGAGCCCCGCGGCTGCAGCGCTCGGAAATTTAATAGCGGCTTTTTACATTTACATGAATGGAATATTTTTGCGTTTTGACTTCTATATTTGAACAAATTCAAGAAAATTTATTTATTATACGGACTAATAACTGAAACAAATTGAGAGAACCCTTAAGCCAATGTATGAATTGGGATTTTTCAATATCAGCCTGGAGGCTGGAATTTGTACCCGATATGGCGATAGCCTCGCCCCTATTACATCTGGGACGGAACTAAGCTCGTCGAAATGTAGGTGTTCTAGTTCGCCTCTGTCTACCCCTTCGGGGATACAGGCGTGAGCTTACGTGTAATATATATTCCAATATATGAAGCCAGTCATTCAATCTTTACAATACATTGATTTGAACAGTCTTTATTTATACAATGCTACTTCTGGATCACTCCCGGGCAAATTAAATTAGAAAATTTCCTTTCACCGAACTGGGAATCCAACCCAGGACATCCCGGTCCACAGCCGGACATGCTGCCACTAAACCAAGGAGGCGGCTAATCTATTACTTTTATTTCTAAAAGCAAACTATCACAATTCAAACACAAACTGAAATCCAATATCCGAATAAATAAAAACGATCTTTAAAAGCGAATTTTCTAATTTCAGTAATCATTAGTATTCTTTGTCAAAGTTGGCATGGGGTCCATCGCCCTCGAGACCCCAGCGAATCCATTGAAGGAAACCAAGTTTCACGGTTTTTTTTTTCTTTTCGGCCATTTTTCTTTGTTAACGAAATTGAATTCGTATTCATTGCTTTATGAAGGGTATTCCTCCATTTTATTGGATATACCTCACGCTCCTTTTGTTCGTTATTTTTGAATTTAAGATTTGTTTTCACGTCCACTTTGCTTGCTTTTGCAAAAACAATCCTGATATGCAAAAGATAATGGGAAATTTCTGCTTGCTATTTTTATATTTATTGAAAAAAATATATAAGTTTTCTACAATTAATAATTATATAGCCGCCTTGGTCTAGTTGCAGCCTATGTATATGGACTGTGCATCAGGAGGTCGTAGGTTCGATTCCCAGGTAGGGCAAAGAGAATTTTCTAATATAATTTGCCTGGGACTGGATCGTGACTGAACGTCAGACAAGCAGTCGGCCATAAAAAACTAAGACAAATCCTTTCTCCAACATGCTTGAAAATGTGTGTTGCGCTGACCCTACATTAAGGTGGGATAAGGGTTGGTAAAAAGAAAGAAATTAATTAAATAAATTATTTGATTAAATAATAGCAATCGTATGACATTCATTACATAATATAACATAAAGGATAAGCTCACGCCTGTATCACCGAAGGGGTAGGCAGAGGCGCACTAGCCAACTAGTACACCCACATTTCGTCGAGCTTAGTTCCATCCCAGATGTGATAGGTGGCGTGCCTATCGCCATATCGGGCACAAATTCCAAACTCCGGGCTGATATGGAAAAAACCAATATCACTTTGCCCGACCCGGGGATCGAACCCGAGACCTCAAGACGGTAGTCGTACCGTAATACAACCATGCCATCAAGGCAGTCTGATATCTGATATTTATTATAAAAACATTTTTACGTCTTTATTATTTCACACAACAAAAATAAATAATATTCAATATAAAATAAAGCTTTCATTTTGTCCCATTTCTCATGAAATTCACAGCAGCCAAAGCCACCGAAATTAAAGACTTTGCGTTAAGTAAAATAGAGGCTCTTAAAATGGCGAATCTAGGCGGTATAATTTCGAATTATTCGGCAAAACAAAATGTATTTAAATTGTATCTCGGGACATAACGTTGGGCATTTTGAAATGTTTACTGATGCGTATCTGAATAAGGTCTTTGTTGGTAGGATTCTGCTTTCAAAATAGCATGTTTTTAAGATTGGGAAATAATTATCATAATTCGTACACAAATGGTACATTCTATTCGCCTATCCTGTCAGTCACAGATATGTGCTATCAATCTATCATATTTTCTGATAAGGAATAAAAATGGTAAAATTTAAAACCGATTACAAAAATGAATACTTTAAAGTAAGTAAAGTAAGACATTTTTGGAACCGATTTTGCGGAAACTTGCACTATTCCCTAAGTTGGAAGATTACTAACCCAAAAAAAACAATTATCGAAATCCGATTAATAGTTTTCGAGAAATACATGGACAAACATACATACATACATACCCTTATGAAATTTTGCACATTTGTTCAGAAGCCCACATAAACTAACATATCCGAAAATTATGCAATTCTGCCAAGATTACATACATACGGGTCGAATTAATAACCTCCTTTTTTTAAGTCGGTTAAAAACATTAGTCGATTTCAGCATTTATATGGGACCATCCTTGAAATAAGCTCTATCGAACACAAAAATAATTTTGAAGATCGGTCCACATTTGGCAGAGATATCGCGTAACATGCATAAAAAAGCAGACGAATTGAGGAACTCCTCTTTTTTGTAAGCCGTTCGATAAACATTACAATCCGTTTCATAATTTACAGAATATAAACCAACAAACGTGTTGTCTCATTTATTAGTATTTTCGTGGTATTTATTTCTGTGACTTTTATATGAAACTTAACGCACGTCTACTGTCAAATTAAATAACACTTTTTTGTTATAATTTTGTCATGTACAATGAAAGGCCTAAAGAATGGCGCGAGGCGATTGTGATATCATTGCGTCAGCTCAAATCCAACAAAACCAGCTTTTTGAAATGTAAATGGAAACCGGAAAAGCCCTCGGATTTCACTTTGATGTGATAATTTTATATTATGAAATCGGACGCCAACGCGCCAACCTATATTGACTTTGCATTAATTAATGCATTTTACATAAAAGATTATATTTATGGGTCGCTGATGCCAAGTACATTTTCGTGTTGTTGATTTTTTAAACAAATTTTTCACATTGACATATGAATCGCAAGTATGACAATATTTAAAACACATAATCTTCCCCTCAGGTATGAATAATATCTGTATCCCCGTCGGAGGCGGCACATATATATGTTACATAAGCGTATGGGCTACCGGAGGCCGAGCCGCCCGTGACTATTTAAAATTACATAAACAAGCTCACGCCTGTATACGCACTAATTAACTATAACACCCAAATTCCGCCGAGATTAGTTCCGTCCCAGATATAATAGGGGGCGAGCCTATCGCCATATCGGGCACAAATTCCAGACTCCATGCTTATACTGAATTGAAAAAAAAAAACCAATATCATTTTTCTCGACCCAGGGATCGCACCCAAAATCTCAGGACGGTAGTCGTACCGAAATATAACTACGCCACCGAGGCAGTCTATATCTTAACTACAACTATAAGAATTTGTAAGACAAAATTATGCAATATGCATGACTACATATATACATTTAGGAAATCCTAAATGGGGATCCATAGATTGCAAAAAACGAATGGCATTGATAACTTAGATGTACTTAACAACATGCAAGCTTAATACGCAGCTTTCTTTGGATAACCACAACAGAAAACATATTTTACATTATAACGTTCTTGAACATATACCATTAATATACGAACTAAAACGTAATTTTCCTCGGAACATAAATAAACCACGAGGTCAGTGCAGGAGAAAGATTAACACCCCCCCACTCCCATCGACCTATCTTTCACGGCATAAGGATAATACACTGTCCAAACAATGGGACCTCTCGGACAATGTCCATGGAAACAAAGGGAACAGACATTTATTTTCATAACAGTGCTTGTTGGTTCATTACTGGACAGTAGTATTTGGAGCGAGTAAAATAAACTATCTGTGAAAGAGTTCATATCGGAGTACCATGGTGGACGCCATTTGTTAAAATATGGAAAATTATAGATTTACTTTTGTTACTACATATTTTCATTTTGGTTATTATTTTAATATCCCCTGATAATGTATAATTAAATCTCTGAAAATTCAAAATACAGTGTTAAATTACAAGGGTAATTTCTTCATCAACATTAATATTTGCAATTTACACCATTATGAAATAAACACAAGCTTAAACATTTATATTTTAAACACAAAAATGTTGTTCTAAAACACTATTATTAACACACAACCGCATTATTCGCCGTGATGTATGTACTAGCGAAGAAATAAACTGAAATGTTTGCGTGAAGTTTGTTGGCGCCCACCGTGGGACCTCTCTCGAAATTGCAAATGTGTCCTCGCATCAGTGCCTTTATGGCGCCGAGTATTCGTAAAATTTAAAAGTTTCAAAACAATCTTCGTTTAATTCACGACTTTAGCTGAAGTATTTTATTACACACATAACTCACGTGGTTCCGCTAATGCATTTCTATCACCGCATATCTTTAAAGTATTCCGATGCTCCAACTTTAACTACGACTTGTGATTTAGGATCCTGGTTGGAGACAGTATGTTGAAATGCGATATCAAGACATGATGTATTGGAAAAGTTTTGAATTGTAACAAATACGTTTTTGAAATACTTTTTATGTGTCTTTGTGGAACAGATGATGTAACTGTTCTGTTTCCAAAAGTGGATATAAAATATATCTGAAAGTATCTGTATAATTTTAAATTATTTTTCCCATACTGTACCGACCTTACTTGATTTAATGGACTGTAAACGATTTTCGCACATTAATTTTAAATATAATTCTCTTTGAGATTGCTAATTCCACGAAGCGTTTGTTGTACCCGTACTCTCAAAGCTCATATTACGCAGACGAACATTGAGAGAGTAAAGACAATCTAGTACATTGTACAATAATAATTATCTTGCTTCTAGTTATTCATTCTCGTCTAGATAGCATTGCCCTATGATTTCCAAGTCTAAACCTGGGTCGGGCTCAGATGTAGCCTCTCTTCTTCGTACTTAACCCGTGAAAAGTCGAGCTATTGTGTATAGTATATTTTATGTTTAAAACCCATAAAATTGTAGTTTTGGTCTTGCACTTCTGTGCACAGTTCTATGCACATGCTGGCTGTGGACAAACTACAAATCGTGCACAAAAATAAGGGCTGTTAAAACAACGGTAAAATTCCATCGAAGCGTTGGAATTTTTATTATTTTACTTCGAATAATACATGAACTAAGTACTAACTAACTAACTATATGTACATATTAGATGACATACATTTTTTTTTATAGCAGATTCTGGCAAACAAGCAGATGGGTCACCTGATGGTAAGTGACCTCTACAGCCCATAGACACCCAAGACAAAAATAATCATGAGTGCGTTGCCAACCTTAAAGGAGAGAATGGAAGGGGAGGAAAGTGGATTGGAAAAGGAAGACGGGGGAAATGGGCCACCGGAAATCTCACTCAACGAACGTAACGCGACAGCAAGCTGCCACTTTACGTGGGTTTTCTGTGAGACAGTGGTATCAAACCGGTCGAGCCGGCCTATTCGTGTTGTAGACGTTACTGTCTACCACTTAAATGTACATACAACTTACATACATACATGTGAAATTAGAATATGGAATTAATTTGAAACCAACTATAAACACGAAAACTATTTTTCCCACATAACATAATGACATTATAAATGCCATCAAAAGAGTTACTTCAACATAAATTCCATGACGGGAATATATTTTCAGCGGGTATATTTTATGCTACTTTATTCGTCGGGGATGTCCTTCTAAGCATGTATATAATCAAAGTCCGTACGGTAACCATCTTGTAGCTAACTCAAGCAGGTAATAGATACGCGGTCCCGAGGATTCGCCTGGATTAATCCCAAAATTCACTGTACCCTTCATAATTTCACTATACGGGGTAATCTTTGACGTGTTCTATCTACGATAAAGTTTGGGGGATCTTTCGTGTGTAGTTAATGTTTCTCTTTGCTATCTGAACTAAACTGGGATATAAAAGGCTTTTCGTGATTTACGAAGATTTCTTGCCTTAAGATAAAATAGATATTCGAGCCAATCGTGTTTTTCGTAAGTACACACTATTTTTATGTAGTATCTTTAGCAATCAACGCCACATGATTGTTTTAATGACGGGTAGTTAGGGGCGGTTGAGACCACTTACTTCTACACTACCTGCTCATTTGTCAATGTATGTATGAAATGAATGACATAAACAGAAACGCCGAGAAACTATAATCAAGACAAATATTTTCGTAAACATGGCTTATGCTTCAGAGAAACGAGTCTTTCGTCTATAATCCTCTCTTCATGTGACTCCGAGCCCACCACGGTATGGAGTCTTACGATCATATGCTGGAGCGTTAAAGTTCATTATCCTATAACACTCGGCAGTCTACCATGACGTATGGCTTGAACGTGATAAGTTAACGTGCAATTGTTTTACGGATTACATCGCTTCGTCGCGAGCGCGCCACACTGCGCCGCGCTGGTGCGCACTTTCAGACTGTGTTATAAGCGACAAGCGTTTTAACGATTAATTAACCATATTAAGGTGGCTTCTCACGGCGCGTGATATTTGGGAATTTGGGGACGGGTACAGATCAGCTCACATCGACGCACTATGTGAACAATCTGTGGCGGCACACGCATTTTACTTTAAACATGTGGTGCTAAATATTAGCAGCGGCAACGATACTTATTTCGTTTTGCAGTTTGTAAATAGCTTCGAATCCCTAAGATTCATCGTGGGAAGAAGCTTTGTGGTCCGTAGAAGGTTGTCTGTAGTCTTCGGCTGTGATAATCCATAAAATCACGCACTGTGGGAAGCCAACGTAATATAACATGCAGTAATTATTACACATCGCATCTTAGTAAGATAATAGACTAATAGCCAAGCCGCTGCCTAACGTGGGAAATGGAATATTTTAGCCTACAGATTTATTGCAACATCCTTTCAAAAAAAGCCGGCCAAGTGCAAGTCGGACTCGCGCAACGCAGGTTCCGTACAAACCTGTATATATATATAATTAATTTCGCCATTTTTCCTTCATCTGTGCTATACGACGTTGCTTCATACCAAATTTCAAGAGTCTGAGTTCACGGGAATTAACCTGTAGGTTTTGATTCCCTTACGAGTATCGAAAGTTTGCGGCATAAACGGCTGTAACTTTTGATTGCATTAGCTTAGAAGTTTGTTTTTTTACAACTTCAAGGCACAGTACACCTGAGTATTTGATATGAATTTCAAATTGATACCTCCACGCGTTACTGACAAAAAGGGTCCTTACAGACAGACAGACGGCCAACAAAGTGATCTTATAAAGGTTCCGTTTCTTCCTTTTGAGGTACGGAACCCTAAAAATAATGAAATACCTTGACTGCAGAAGGAATAACATACCAAATCAAAGGAGTGAAAATATAAAATCATAGTTCCAAACGTTTTCTACAAGTCATTTTACGTAGCAAAAATTACATAATAACCCAGATTGAAGGCAGGCCGGCGGGCAATCTTACCCCGGCCAATTTTCACTCAGGGCGGTCTCTCACATAAATATTATATTGAGAACGGGCACTGATGCGAGTATTCAACTCGAAAGGGACATTGTAAGTAACGGCCGAGGCCCTTTTTTCGGCATTCGGCCCTCAACTGAACGTGGACACGATCCAAACTATTTTATTATTCAAATATGGCGATATTGCAGACGTTTGGGAGTTTTAAGCGAAATCTCTGGGATTGTGCGGAGGCGTTTCTTTGGCAGTTTCGCGTTCAGGCTTTAAGGCAATGGAGGTTAGTTGAAGGCTTCAGTAGGCTTAAAAGAGTTTACGTAAACATTTAGCGATATATTTATACGTTATCGAAAAAACATGTCTAAAGAGATTTTTTTTACCCAATCTTATAAACAGTGCTTATGAATTTAATAACGTGGAGTTCATAAATTCCCTAAATTATAATCGAGAGTGACCTTATATGTATATTTGTTCATTCACACGACAATTCATCTACAAATGATCAGGAAGTAGCATACCATCCCTAACATCTGGATGAATGACGCTCCTCGACAGTGAGGTTTACGAGGAATTTTCTTCCTCGTACAACATCCCTCTGGAATCAACTTCCCCCGGTAGTATTTCTTAACCGAAACGACTTAGGGACCTTCAAGTAAAGAGCATATAAATTCCTCAAAGGCCGGCAGCGCATCGACGATTCCTCTGGTATCGTGGATGGTCATGGGCGATGGTGATCGCTAACCATTAGGTGGCCCATCTGCTAGTTTGCTACGCGATTCCATAAAAAAGTAAGTCTATCTTAAAATGACACGAAGTAAAAAGTGACTAACTTTTTTCACCTTTCATAGATCAAAGTTAAATACTTATTTCATCATGATGCCAACAAAAAGCCTTAAAATTAATAATCTAATTACATTCAACAATAGAGGGTAAAAGATTGTTAGCTCCTCGGCCGCCATATTCCACGTTACCATTACCGCCGTTAATTAATTAACATACGTCGGTATAACTCCGGTTATTTGTTTAGAGGTGCACAGGTGTGTATCATTTGTTCACTTGATTACTAAGTTAGTCCTTGAAGGGGTGTAAGTCATAAGCAGACGAAGGCAAATTAGCTCGCGCAATTGACGCGCTAAAATTGACATTGAATTGTCTGACAGTTAATTTTAATTTCAGAACCGGGTTTTAGGCTAACCGAGTGTTCACACCTGCAACACCTTGTTTATATTCAAGCTATAAGATTATTATTCTATTATTTTACGCAAGGGTTGTGTTTTAATAATAATTATATTATGATTCACAATTAATGATAATTATTAAATATGATTTTAGTCTACACTCGAATAATTATGATTCAAGTTCTATTTTTCCGATTTATTTCCTCTAAAACTAAATTATTTAAATTATCCAAATCTAATTCGAATAAAATCAGACAGGTTACTCTCATATTGAATCTCAGTTAAATATTAATCTATTTCTCGACAATACCTCAGGCCTTTGAGGGGAAATAAACCTTAATAATGTCAATTTTCCGCTTCAGCTTATACATTGCGCCTCAAAGCTACATCCCTATAATTTACTGTAGTCTCAGTATGTGAAGGGCTTAATGCTGCGAATTATTTACACGGAAGATATAATTAACTTACCTTCTGATTTGCTTACCTCTTCATTTCGTAAGATGTTATGGTATTTCACTTTGATGTGTTGCAGATTATGCGTAAAAGTAATTATTTAAAACATTCAAAGTCCTTTTAAGCCGACAATTCAAATGGAAGAGGTTTTTCTTTCAAGTCCAAAGAGAGTATTGACTAAATATATTTATGAAATCGGTTTATAAGTTTTATGAAAATATAATTTTATCGACTAACACAAAAATGAATGCAAACCAAAAGTAAATAAATAGTTGCAATAAAACCAACGCGTAACGGAACCAATATGACTAACCATAAACCAAAATGACCTTATGGTGAAACTTTGCTTTGCAGCCAAAATTTTCCCCTTCCTACTTCCTGAACTATTATTTTATTCAAATTCTCCCTATTGTCCCGCTGATCCCATGAAAGGGCTGCGTGAGGGAGATAGACGATATGCTTCGCTTGAGACCGAAAGCCGCTTGTTGAAGCCTTTTGTAATGGAAAGAAAATATTGCATTGAATTAGGGTATTTCGCTGGAAGCCGGAAAATCGTTTTGTATTTTATAGCAGAGACTAGTGAGCGAGGAAATGGGTCACCTGATGGTTATATCCTACTTGCAATAATCTCTCACAGTAGTAGAATATATGTATTATTTAGTGCATACATGAATGTAGATAGTCACGGCCGGCTCGGTCTCCGGTGGCCCATACGCTTATGTAACATGTGCCGTCTCCAACGGGTTAGAATAGAAAGACAAGGAATACATAAGTAATAACAAGTAATTTCCCCCAGAAGGAGAGTTGATGTATGGCAGGCAGCCGGTCGTAAAAACTAAGGCAAATAATTTTCTGCAACTTTTTGAAAAAGTGTGATGCGCCGACGACGATTAAGGTGGTAAGGTAGAAAAAAAATTGATAAGTAATAAAAAGTCAGAACGAAATATTGGTTTCTCGGGAGAAGGTGTTTACAAATAGTAAAAAAAGTCAAAAACGCAATATAGAATATTCACGTGACTTTCCTTGAGGAATTGTTATAGCCGATGCTGGTATACAAGCCGATGGATTACCTGATGGTAAGTGATCTCCACCGCACATGGATAGACACGATAACAAATGACAAAAAATAAATAGATACGTGGATAACAATTTGGTGCGTTGCCAACCACTTCTACCACTAAACAAATCATGCAGAGACAAGAAAAATTGCGCCCAGTTCTGACCTCGGCAGGACCACTTGAAATAAATGAGAGATATACATCAAAGTCAACGAGCGTCTACCACACGCAACAAATTCCTAGTTAACTCTTTTAATCTAATTAGTTAAGGCTAGAAGGATGCGGGCAAATCTAGATAGCGGCTTTGTTAGATAGAAAACATTGATAATAGACCCGGGTTTGAAATAAGACTGATGCCCTACTCAGATGGAGAAAACGGGGATGAATGAGATAGCCTTGAATATACAAATTCGTTGACCTTATTCCATCCTCACGTTTCCTTGACGGAAACCTAAACGTGCTGGCTTGCGGAACCACAGCTTCGTGTCTTCCATCTCGATTCAAACAAAAAAAATTGTGCCAACTTTTTTCGTACCATTAACCTCCTTCGGCTCACATGTTTCGACCCTCCTATGTAGTGTAAACAAATATGCAGGCTAGCATGATTCAGGTGACCATTGATTAACTCGTTGTTTGTCCATGGTTGCTACTATTTTTGGACCGCACTGCGCTTGCCATCAGCTGTAATATAGTCACTTTATTATGCTTGGATAAAAAAAAACTTTAAACACAAAAAATGTTTTCAGCGGGCGAATAGTCGTTAACAACTATAAAACTAGAAACTGTTAATTCTTATTCCCGTACCAAAGCACTTAATGTTTACGCATTCATATTCGTTTTAGGGTTTGAGACAGCGCTCTTAATAGTTCTTAATACCTACCACACGAGCCTCATCTCTTATTATGGCTTAGTACCAATTTATGCCGTGAGGATCAAAAATTGGGGCATATCTCAAAACTTTCACATTGTGTCCACGGGAATCGAACGCATCCCGTCACCTCATTATACATCATTCATAGCTCATACCTTTTCATCAACTTTATATTCCAAGGGTGTTCAGAAGTTCCAAACAAGACGAAATTCAATTCCATCGTCACGTATACGTTAATTAAAGTGGGAAATATCGAAAATACACGTACCAGTGCGGCAGAATATAATGAACTCCACATTATTAACTGAATTATGTTGGCGTATGTTAATGTACCGCTGCGTAAATAGTAATTCATGTTCTACGCAATGTATATTACGCAATCAACATACTTGTATCAGTAATGTAAACAAATATCTAATTCTATCCAATTTTCATTTATCTTTATTGTGTTTGGTATAATTGACCTACGAAGGAAATATTTTAACGAGTTTACCTTGGAAAGGTAGTTGTTTACATATTTGGGTCATGTTTTGCGATTAAGGTGAGTATACTCATTTAGTATAATATTTTAACACTTTGTACTTTAACAAATTTTATGATTTTATTTGATATACCTACTATATATAATTACTAGGTTATGATTCCTATTCAACAGTGCTTATTACATGTGTTTAAAATGCAATACATTCGGCCACAATTTTATTTCATATATTTTTATTAGCAGATTTAACTAATAGAATCTAAAATTGATTAGATTTTCCATCCCCGAAAACAAAACCTTTATTTTTACTATAGATACTTTAACTTTCATACCAAGACGCTATTTCAAAGCGGCTATTAGCAACCAGTAATTTATCAACAAAAATATCTGTAGGACGTCTCCGTATTCCTTTAAATCCCGACTCCATTGTTATTCCGCTTCTGTCCACCACTAGGGAAATTCAGCGTAATCCCCATGCGATCTTTTCCTTAAATTCCAAAATGGGTCCTTGGTTTATCGTTTTCTTGTGTTCCTTTAAAAATTTATTTTATTCAGTTTTCTTGGATGTTTAAGATTTGTTCAGATATTATTTTTATTGTGCTTGTTCTTAAAACTTTTAGAAGTTTAGACTATAGAGGCAGTGTACTTAAACTAAAAATCGTAAGCTCGTGAATTTTCATCTCATGTCGAGCTATTACAATCTGAATGAATTTTGGAGATATTTTGTGGAATCGCATCGACTTGTTTCCCAACTTGTCCTAGATGTAACTATTGATATTTAAGATATTAGCTTCATCATCATCAACCACAGGATTTCCACGGGTGAAAATAGACCACCCCTAAAGATAACAATTTACATCTTCCATTCATCTCTATCCCATGTCAATGGCAAGACGGGGAAACACACTTATTTAAGCATGTTGCAGAAATCATTTAGCTTTATTTTTTAGATAAGGGCGCCTACTTGACACTAGGAACCAGTACTAGCAGGATATTATATTATTAACCTTTCCCTTTTCGTAAATCAAAGTGCCTGCTCCGCCCCCTTCTAAAATCATGGGTTCGCCCCTCCCGAACCCATTTGGGAGGACGAACGTAACGTAATCGTACGGTCCTCGGGTAATGTCTCCCGTAGCCCGTTTAATGAAGGGGGTGACCATTATGTGGTACACAGGTTCGGTGCCCAGTTGTAGAGTATTTCTTTCGTTATAGCTTCAACGCTACCCCTTAAATTATGTGATTACACGTCTGTACATGTTTTACCCCTAGATTCTTCATATACATCTAATGTAATAATTTAAGTAAAAGCATTTCATTTTTTATTTGACATTACCATCGATATAATAATAATATCGATGGACATTACTGATATTAGTTTGGCAAATGACATTTTAAATGTTAGAGACTAAAGTTACGGTAAAAGTACAGCTCAAATTGTGAAGTGTCAAAAGCCGTTACTATTATTAATTATTTTATTACATTCATTGATTACATTACTTGTCTTTTGCTTTTGATGAAAAAACTTATTATTTTATTTCAATCGACACCAAAAAGGGTGAATTACAAACAAAACATATTTAGTACCCCAATGCTTATTTCTTATAACGATGACAAATACATGTTTCGGCTGTGTTCATTCTATTGCATCAATCCATACAATCTCATAAAATATTGGGGTACATGAATATGTTCCAGGAAAAAGGTAAATATGCTTCGACATCGTTTGTATTTAGGGTTCCGTGTACAAAGAAAAAGCAGAAGTATTTGAATTTTACTTCAAACAGGGACACTAAAATGGCAAACCCAGAATTATCTCCATGACATTGTGTATCCATAGGCGGCACGGTTCCCTCTTCTATAATAAAAAATATTCTCATATAATTCCATAATACAGAACTCTTGGAACCCAAATCCAACTACCACAAGTCAGGTTCCATTGTATTAACAAAATAAGGAAAACAGACCAATACCGTGAACATGGAAGCGTATAAAAAACGTGTAGAAATATCTTGTGAATGCATGAGGCTGTTTCCTTATCGGTTCATATATTATATCGAGAAGATTGTATTACTTATACAAAAAAATATTTGCCCTTTTAACCTCTAACAAAAAGAGGGTAATATTTTGGTATAGACCTTTTGGTGAGTACTAAGAATCCTAATTGTATATGGCAATTAAACCTAGGTTCAATTTTCAAGCTCTGCTCTATCTAAAAGTCTATGCATGATGATGACAAGACATCTAATATATTATAATAAAAAATAAAATTCCTGATTCACTGACTGACTCTTCAATGTCCCGCTCCAACTCTTGGGTCCAACAAGTTATTTTTATGATAAGTATAACTATTGAACCCCTAAAGGGATAAAATTTGAAATGTACTGTAACGACTACCATGCAGGCGGAGCCGCGAGCTAAAACGAATTTTGGAAATAAATTGTAACAGAAAGCAACAAAACACACAGATTTACGTTAGTCTACATGGAAACAAACACATTGACCCAGTGACACGATTGCATTGAAGGAATCTCCTTATTCATTACACAGAGCTATTCCAAGATGCAAATCCACTTGTACAAATGTGGTATATTTACGTATGTATATACTCGTACGTGAAAATTCACGTGCTTTCAATTTATTACCAACATAGTTTTGTTGCATGGTAAAAAGAGCAAGGAATAGTCTTATCAAATCGAACTCTATGCTTATGATATTTGTATCAAATTAACCAAGAATTACTTTATGGACATTTCAAAGAGATGTAGAAGATGGCCCAAGAAAAGATGATTACTACGTCAAAGATGATATGAACAGAAAGGAAGTGAATGTTGAGCTGACGATTGACAGAAATATGTCGAAGGTAAAGACCTGTTCTAAATTATTGGTAAAATTGCAGGAAGATAATTATGTCATCAATGCGCAGCAGATAAACATAATGGTTATTTTTACTGGCAGCAAACTTGATACGAGTCTAGTTATCAAATTTATTCGTGGTCCTGGTCATATTCCCCGCAAGCATTCAAAGAAAGAGTTTAAAACGAAAATTACAAAGTTTTACTAAAATGGCACGCACCTTTCGAAATCATTTTCATAAGTCGAAAAACAAATTCGATCAGGTTTGTTCGACTTTGGCCTTTTGTTGTTCCAAGTTTGGACCGTGGCTGCCGAAAGGTACATTTCAAACTTGTAATGCCGTTCGACGAACTACGAAAATTGGGCAACTTGTTAAATTTTTGAAAGTCATTGTTTATGAACTTTCTTGCTTGGTTCTTTGATCTAAATTGCGTTAGTCTATATTTTAAAATTATAATAATTTGTGAAATTAATATTTTATAACTGGCAATTTTATAACATATTGGCGATAAAGCACTATTTTGCTTACAACTTGATGTACGTTTAGAGTTCGTTTTATCGCTTACCATCAAAGCTCGCCATTCGGTTTCAGAAAAAGATCTTAAAATTTTCATTAAGTAATTCTACTTTTGCTTTGAACCGGGAGGTCTTGAGTTCGATTCCCAGGTCGGGAAAAGAGAATTTTCTAATTTAATTTTCCCGGGACTGGATCCCTCAGAGAGGGTTGACGTCATGCAGGCAGCCGGTCGTAAAACTAAGCTAAATCCTTTCTGTAACATCCTTAAAAAAGTCTGTTGCGCCGACCCCACATTCAGGTGGGATAAGGGCAGGTAGAAAGTATGTAAGAATTCTACTACGTTACTATATGTTGACTGATACTTTACCACTAGACTCTAGTCTACCAAGAATATAAAAGGATTTTCCAAATACTAGTTAAACCTAAAATGCAACTATATGTCGCTATATCAATTTTGATTAGAACCGTTATAAATCCAACAAAACAACTGCCAATGAAGAGTGACAATGACCTCACTCCGATTCAATTAGTTGCAGTTGGAGAATTATAGTCGTAGTCGTAGCTATTACAAAATTCGTCTCATCGACCATTATACCGTCCCTTTCTGGTTCATTTAGCAGAATGGTCGCGTGGATTATTCTCTTGTAATTTGTTACACCCCTCCGCGGAACGCTTGTGACAAAATCTCGAAGTATTGATTTGATTACATTCGACGTCTTTCTGAGTTATCACATTCTCGAAGTGTATATCATTCTACATAATCACATTACTTCTGTCTGTACGCACGCTTCATAAAAAACCGGTGTCAAAATGTCGACTGATTACGTACTTCATGATTCTTCTAAAATAATATCTTATTACTATATATACCCTTAGATGAAATACCCTATATAAATACCCTTAGGTATTTATAGGTATAAATACCCTTAGGTATTTATAGCCTAGACTCACTTTATAAATACCTGCAAATTTACGAAATCCAAACCCTAAGGGATTTCCTTTTAGACCTTAATTAGCATCTCTAAAGCCTTGAACCTTTCTCAAACACTAACTGTAATTAGTTTAGGACTTAAATCTATTCTCCCTTCCACATACCCGCCATTGTAGCTTCTGGAAGGCAGGATTAACAATAACATGCACACACCGAGTAGTGGAATAAAATGCAAATTAATCATAGAAAAATAAGGAGGATTTGAAAAACAAGTTTTCCATTTCTCTTTGTGGTAAAATGGGGACAGTACTGATAATTTTCTGGTATTTAACTCACATAATGTAATTAGGTTAGGTTGTGTTGCAGACGGGTCATATTTAATGTACAGAATAAAATAATTTTCATTTATTTTGTTTCAGGTAACAATTATGCAGAACAATTACATTGAAGGAGAGGGTAATGATAACTCCTTATTAGTGGGCTAGTGATAGACTAACAGTAAAACGAAATTATGTTTTCCTAAAAGAACGTACCTTAGTCAAATCTGCTTACAGCACGAGTGGCTGAACCGCAGTGGTACTATGAAATTAAATTAGCCTTCTGAGTGTGCTTAGCGTGAATTTTTCTACCAATTAGATCGCGTTAACCAGAAATACTATGGATAAATATAACGCCATCTATTGTGGATAATTAGAAACTGGTTTATTTTAAATTTTTATTTGAATGCTTCTGTGAAATAGTAATATTGCGTACGTGGTACGACGACCGTCCCGAGATCCCGGGTTCGAGTAGTGTTACTGCGTTTTTTACCAGGAACTTTTGTTCCCATCATACCAAGACCCAAAAACAGTTTTGTGGCCCACACACGATGAAGAGATCGATCCCCGACTTTGGGCTTCGTAACCGGCTACTAATCCGCTGCGCCACGGAGGCTGCAAATTAATTATACAATTATATTAATTATTCAATTAATTTACACCGCCCCACTCCCTCGATGGTACCAAGGTTCAAACCCGAGGTGTTTTGAGCGACGTACCGGCGCGACGATCCATCGAGATGTATTCTATATAATGCTTATTAAAGTCAGCCGTGCCCCGGCCATCCCCCCGGAGATTTCGGGGCTTAAGTGAAGCGAATTTGAGTAAAAAAATCTTCAATTTTATCACGTAATTGTGAGATTGGGAGGGAAGCAGGCGGCGCAGAAGATTTTGTATTTTTAAGCCTGTCGTTATGTGAGGCCGTATTTGATTTCATAATGAGATATTTCCATCGCCTTCAGGAATGGTATTTTCATCTTTATTTAATGTGTTTATATTAGGTTTCGGTATACAGTTATGTCTTGGAGTTGGCCGTCTAGACCACTTTGTCATAGAAAACTCTGTTCAGTCAGTGAGATTTCTAGTGACCCAAATACTTCCTCTCTTCCTCAATTATTTTCCACTCCATGGAAGACAGGGGTTTGGCTGATCATTACCGATATACGTAGGCGAAGGTAACTCCTATCAGTTGGCTGTTTGAAAGAAAGAAAGAAACCAAGTCAGCGGGGATCCAAGATATCTCTATGTTAAAACATGTGAAATAAACAAACCTTTGAAATTCTCTTTCGCAAGTTTTCTCGTGTCTACTAACATTATGGGCCTTACTTATAAAAACATTTTCGTTTATCTTTTCGCTAAGAATAGCCTGACACTTTTTTTCCTTGTGTTACATTGTTTAAAAATGAAAGGGACAACCTATGGTTAAAGATAAGCAGCGCTTAAATATTTTTATAAGTAAGGCCCTATATATACAAAACACATACAAAAATAAATGTGAATTTTAATTCCTCTCGTACCTTGATTATATTTCAAACACATACCAAAATGTTAAAATTGCGGAACATTGTACAGTTTTCATTTGACTTTTGACCTTTATAACAATTGTATCGCCAACCATTAATCCTACGCAAATCCCAACATAAATCTCGATGATTAATGAAAAAACACAAATGAATTAGCTTTTTTCATTCCTAAAATATTAATAAAGCAACGCCCCAGCATTCAGCTGAAAAGCAAGACGCCGAAAAAAATGGCGGCCCGAGTGATTGTCTCAATGTAACGCTTTTCGAGCTGTGGATAGAGACTGGGCGTTACGTTTTTGATTTACGACTAAAAGATTGCTCCATAAATCACACCTCCCCCCACACCCAGGCCGACATAGCGTCGGAAAAATTACGTCGAAAAATTAAATGCGAGACAGATAGGACAAACCAACACGGAAAATGCGTTAATTATTCTGTCGCATTGATAACAATGAAACAGGCAAATGACTGGAAATGTAAGTTTAGTGATTATGGAGGGATTTGTTAGTACAGATTAACCATTAATATTAAACGGTAACAAAACATAAACATAAGCTCACGCCTGTATCGCCATAGGGGTAGGCAGGCGCACTAGCGAACTAATACACCCACATTTCGCCGAGCTTAGTTTCGTCCCAGATGTGATAGGGGGTGAGCCTATCACCATATCGGGCACAAATTCCAGACTCCGGGCTGATATGGCAAAAACCCAAAATCACTTTGCCTGACCCGGGGATCGAACCCGAGACCTCAGGACAGTAGTCGTACCGAAATACAACCACGCCGTCGAGGCATTAAACGATGTTTTCTACAAGTCTACAACTTAACTTTTGAGCTACCGGATGATGAATCTAAAAATCAATCCAAAAACCAATAACTAATTTATTATAAAGCTTAAAAAGTACTTTTCAACTAAAATTTGTTTGAATAAGATGATTTGCGTTGAAACTTCATCACTAGTACGGAACCCTGCACTGTGCGTGGTCAGACATGCACTTGGATGGTTTTGAACAGAGTAAGATTATTGCACCATCACGCTAGATTTTATACGGAGCAGGGTAAAGCACATCTAGTGTCCCTACAGCCTAATACAATAATTCTTCGAATGTTTGATATCTTAAACCATCAACCACAAGACGTCCACTGCTGAACATAGGCCACCCCCAAAGATTTCCAGATCGACCTCTTGGAAGCGGTAAATGTTTGATATCGTAAATAGGATAAAGCTTATTGTTAATCTAATGTGATACTGAAAGTTTCTCGTAGTTCCTGATACCCATGATGTGACATGTTGAGCGTTATTATTATCACCATCATGGTAGGTAATTCAGTGCTACTTACATTTCATTTTACAATTTTGTCATTGTCGCATCGTGATTTATTTGAAAAGACGTCTACTATATCATATCCATCTGGATTGTTTCCAAAATCTGTGCGAGAGTTATGAAACCGTATCTTTATACGCTAGCACAAATATTTTTCTCACATTTATATACTAAGACCATTATAGTTGGCGCAAAATAGCGCTATAATTTATGTACTAAGTTGCTGCTTAAATACATACCTATATGTTTGTTTAAAGTTTATTTAAAATTATAATTAAATGAATGGATGAATAACATATTTATTTAAAAAATAGAAGCACATCTTGTGTACCCATCCTTTTCCGTGTATTAGGGGGCGAATGTTTAAATGAAAATAACATAACATAACATAAGCTCACGCCCGCATCCCCGAAGGGGCAGGCAGAGGCGCACTAGCGAACTAGAACACCCACATTTCGCCGAGCTTAGTTCCGTCCCAGATGTGATAGGGGGCGAGCCTATCGCCATATCGGGCACAAATTCCAGACTCCGGGCTGATATGGAAAAATCCAATATCACTTTGCCCGACCCGGGGATCGAACCCGAGACCTCAAAACCGTAGTCGTACCGAAATACCACCACGCCACCGAGGCAGTCACGCATGAAAATAAATGATAATAATAATATCAACCCTGTAATATTACTGTCTCACTGCTGGGCACGGGACTCCTCTACTAATGTATAAATAGTGAGTAAAAATTCCAAACTCCAGAAACTCATGTGTGACTTTTCGAAACAAAAAACTGGAACGCAAAATTGATTTCCCGATCTGAAATATGAAACTAGTGGCTCACAATGCCAGACTAAAAAGCTACCACTACACTATTGTCTTAGGAATAAGGCTTTTACGACTGGCTATTTCCTATATTAACCCGCTTGGGATCCAATCCCAAGAAAGTTTTGTTGATAGGTATAACTGTTGCCCTAATCAAATACAGGACCCGATTACGGGACCCTGAGATACCCTGTCCCCCAACCTTTCAACGAAATGTCAATAACGCACTCGCCATATCCCGTGTGTTTATGTGATTACTTACCACTTACCATGAGGTAACCAGCTTTTCTTTTACAGCCTCCGTGGTGAGGCATGCGAGTTGGCTGTGAAACGATATGCCTAGCGTTCGATTCCCGCACCGAGACAAATGTTTGATCCAATGATATTTGGGTGGGTGTCTATGTATTATATGACTGCCTCGGTGGCGTGGTCGTATTTCGGTACGACTACGGTTCTGAGGTCTCGGGTTCGATCCCCGGGTCGGGCAAAGGATATTGGATTTTTCCATATCAGCCCGGAGTCTGGAATTTGTGCCCAATATGGCGATAGGCTCGCCCCCTATCACATCTGGGACGGAACTAAGCTCGTCGAAATGTGGGTGCTCTAGTTCGCTAGTGCGCCTCTGCCTACCCCTTCGGGGATACAGGCGTGAGCTTATGTTGTGATGTCTATGTATTGTACGACCGAAAGTTTTTCATCGTTCTTGTTACTCTAGACCCGAGGCTCGATATCTTGGTGTATCAGAACTATAAGTAATTGTGTATAACTGCTGGGTATTAATTATTGTTTATTTATTTTTCTCCCTCAAAAGCGTTACACTTCGAAAATGCAGCTTCTTTACTACATATCATCGAATGCATAATTTTGAATTGGAGACATTCGCCAATTTTAAAACACGTTCGACAAATTGGTAATTAGACGAAAATCCGAATTCGGAATTCCGTGAAAGGGTGCTATGCAAGAGTCTTGACCCAATTACGGTGTAGTCGACGGCCGACCCCCGGCCATTGGGTCCAAATGCTACAGGCTTACGACATCCAATTTAGCTGACAAAACGACTATTTTATGACTGTCAGTAAGTTTGCATTCAAATGGCTTTGTAACGTGTTATCTGGGTGCGGAGTAAGTGATGCCAAGATCGTGTGTGGAGATTTCAACTAAACCTCGTTAAATTAAATTATTATATCAACAAGGGAAAATGTTATTCGAGGTTTAATAGGCAAACTTAATTATG
This sequence comes from Clanis bilineata, assembly GCA_036417725.1. Lineage (NCBI taxonomy): Eukaryota > Metazoa > Arthropoda > Insecta > Lepidoptera > Sphingidae > Clanis > Clanis bilineata. The sequence goes on from CM071141.1 coordinate 994,826, forward strand.
ATTTGTGATTTTTAAATTCATAAATAGTTTAATTTATGTTATGTTTCAAATGTATTGTGGATGTTTATGGGCGGCGGTGATCACTTAACATCAGGTGACCCAACTGCTCGTTTGCCCCACCTTCTATTAAAAAAAGGGATTATTTGTAAAATCTTTATTTAGTACCTAAAACCTTTTTCTCAAAAGAATATCTTAACGTTAAATATTATACTGAGGTGTATATGCTATTGTGTTGTTTATTATTGATATAAGATAATTTGTTTTATAGAAAGTTCAATTTAATTACTTCACAACCTAATTTGAAAATAAATAAATAACATCATCATCTGCAGCCACAGGATGTCCACTACTGGATGGAAATCGTTAGAAGAAAGAAAAGCAATGTAATGATCATGATTGATCACCATGACAACTTAAAATAAAATAAAATTTTAAAAATATTGTGTCATGGCTGTGATAGGTGGGTGACCTCACCATGATGCTGTGCAGTGGCCCTAACCCCCCATGAACGTAAGGACGATGTCTGTTCAGCAAATAAACAAAACTGTTATTTTTATTTAGTGGATTAAACTAACTTATGTAAATTGTGGTTGTCTGTTTAACGGGGAACAAGTATTTATAGTTTATCCTCTCGTGACAAACAAATGACATAAGCTCACGCATAGCACGTCGAGATTAGTTCCGTCCCAGATGTGATAGGGTGTGTGCCTATTGCCAAATCGGGCACAAATTCCAGATAATTAAATAAATACAAACAACACACAACATAAGCTGACGCCTGTATCTCCGAAGGGGTAGGCAGAGGCGCACTAGCGAACTAGAACACCCACATTTCGCCGAGCTTAGTTCCGTCCCAGATGTGATAGGGGGCGAGCCTATCGCCAAATCGGGCACAAATTCCAGACTCCGGGCTGATATGGAAAAATCCAATATCACTTTGCCCGACCCGGGGATCGAACCCGAGACCTCAGAACCGTAGTCGTACCGAAATACCACCACGCCACCGAGTAATTAAATAAATAAAACATTTTATTATATAAAATAGATCAAAATTATATTACAGTTGGTAACATTTGATTTATTGTTATGTCGTAAACAATATGTAAAAATTTAAAACCTTCAAAGTGATCTACAGCCCATCAATTTCGGGGTCCCACAAGGGAGTATCCTTGGTCCAACTCTTTTCACCATTTATTTGAACGACATCCTCAACCTCTCTTTAACCAACGCAGACACCATAGCATATGCCGACGACACAGTATTGATCTTTCACGACAAGACATGGGACCGGGTATATCATACAGCAGAGCAAGGCCTCTCACAAATAGCCAGAGCCTTAGACGCCAACCTATTAACTTTGAACACCAAGAAAACCAAAAATATGGCTTTCTCCAAAAACATCTCTTCAAGACCGGATCCTTCTATGCGTCTCAATATAACCACGGTTTCTTATGTTAAAAAACAAATTCCCATAATCTCTAATGAATCAATCGAACGCACTAAATCGTTTAAATACCTAGGCATCGTCATAGATGAAAATTTAACCTATAAAGAACACATAAGTACCATGTCTTGTAGATCCCGTAAGTTGATCCATGTCATGAAGAAATTGCGTGATTGTGCTCCACCAGACGTAATCCGCACTGTTTACCTCGGTTTGTGTCAGTCGTTGCTGCAATACTGTGTAGGAGTCTGGGGCAGTGCTGGAAAGTCCATCCTCATATCGCTAGAGAGATCGCAAAGAGCAATAATAAAAGTAGCTTTAAATAAACCTTTCCGATATTCTACCGATGCTTTATATCAAGAATTTGGAGTTCTACGCATACGACAATTATTCGTTGTTAATGCCACAATTACTACACACAAGAGTCTAAAAAAGCGCCCAGATTACAATGAAATCATTAAAAAACGTGTATATAATATCCCACTACCAACATTCACCTCTCTGCTTGCTCGACGCTCTCCGTCCTTTTCTCATCTCCGTACATACAACAATGTTGCTAAAAAGTTTAACATTAAACACCAGACCACATATCAATGTACAAAACTACTAAAAAAGGAACTTTTACATTTGGGGCATTTCACGTCAAGCGGGCAACGAAAAAAAAGTGAGGTTCTGAAATTCGTTCATATATTGCTTATTTATTTATTATTTTTACTTCTAGAGGGTATGAACGTGTACACAAAATATTTTTTTTATAAAAGGTTTAATTGTCAAATTATGGCCTTCTAAAATATTGACCTCACCGGTGTAAGGGTTCCTTTGGGACGTATTTTGCGTATTGAAGCAATTTATAATAAAATAACAAATGTAGTGTTTTGGGTAGTAAATTTAATGGACTTTTTGATTTTATGAACCGATTCGAAATTTAAATTTTTTATCATGTGTTTAACCGGAAATAAAGATTTCAAAACGAAATTTTAATAGTTTGGACCACAATTTTTTTAATATTTTTTATTCAATAATATAGCTTGACACACACAGATTCTACCATAAAAATTGTAAATGGGGTGCTACATTCGTTTAGGAATTATATCAATTCGAGTACGTACATGTCGTACTGATCGAGGTACCTGACGTTTGCTAAAGTTGTCTATTTTGCGTAAAAAAGAATACACACAGTAAAATTGCTTTTAAGTCATCTTTTTATGCATGATTATAATATTTACAGTTAATTTTATATTTATAACCGACTGATCCTGAAGAAGGATAATGTTTTTCGAGTATAGGTTTGTGTTTATGTATGTCAATTTCTTTCACACGCTCTACAACCCAAACGGCTTGACGGATTTTAACATATGAGCTGTCATTTCATTCTTCTAAGTAGTGGGAGTAATATAGGATGTAATTTCAGTTATTGCGCCTGCGCATTAAAATGGGAAAGGAGAATAAAAAAGGTTTTTAATTTTTATTTCGTTATTGTAAACTCGCAACACTTTTTGTCAGATAGCAACACTATCGATATTTTATTATATTTTATTTTACTCCCACTACTGAGACGAATGAAATGACATCTCATATGTTAAGATTCGTCAAGCCGTTTGGGCTGTAGAGCGTGCGAAAGAAATTGACATACATAAACACAAACCTATACTCGAAAAACATTATCCTCCTTCAGGATCAGTCGGTTATCAATATAAAATTAACTGTAAATATTATAATCATGCATAAAAAGGTGACTTCAAAGCAAGTTTACTGTGTGTATTATTTTTTACGCAAAATAGACAACTTTAGCAAGCGTTAGGTACCTCGATCAGTACGACATGTACGTACTCGAATTGATATAATTCCTAAACGAATGTAGCACCCCATTTACAATTTTTATGGTAGAATCTGTGTGTGTCAAGCTATATTATTGAATTTTTTACAATTTTTTAAAAAACATTTAAAAAATTGTGGTCCAAACTATTAAAATTTCGTTTTGAAATCTTTATTTCCGGTTTAACACATGATAAAAAATTTAAATTTCGAATCGGTTTAGAAAATCAAAAAGTCCATTAAATTTACTACCCAAAACACTACATTTGTTATTTTATTATAAATTGCTTCAATACGCAAAATACCTCCCAAAGGAACCCTTACACCGGTGAGGTTAATATTTTAGAAGGCCATAATTTGACAATTAAACCATTTATAAAAAAAATATTTTGTGTACACGTACATACTCTCTAGAAGTATAAATAAGCAAAATATGAACGAATTTCAGAACCTCACTTTTTTTTTCGTTGCCCGCTTGACGTGAAATGCCCCATTTATCGTATGAAGAAACCGAAAATCTTATATGAACACACACACCTCATTCACACACACACACCACATTCACACACACACACACACACACACACACACACACACACACGCGCGCATACACGCACGCACACACACACACACACACACACACGCGCGCGCGCATATACACACACACACACACACACGCGCGCGCGGCGCGCGCGCGCGCATGCACACATTCAATCTTAATTTTTTAATATAAATTATATTTATAATAAAAGCAAAATGTCATAAGCCGCAGCACAAGGCGACCTACAAAATCACTCTCAACTGTACCGGAGTCTTAAGATACAAGCTACGCTTAGTTTAAGACTCGCAGAACTGTCTAAACATAAGATATTGCCTTTTTTGCTAATAAATGTTTATTATTATTATTATTATTATTATTTCTTTTCAGTCTTTCAGTCCTATTATGTAAAATACTCAAATCTAAAGATACATCAACACATTCATCGCATAAATAAAGAATATGAGGAAAACGTTTGAGGTGCCGAGCTCACGTGAATGCAGACTACTGACGAGTCGTGACTCGTGGTTAATGAACCGTGCACCAGCGATCCGTCCCAACTATCCACTATCGTCGTCTCTGCTGCTCATGAATCCATGTTATTTGTATACATTTGTAAAGTTTGCTCTTTGTAACATTTCTTTACATTGATTAGTTCCCTGATCTGATTATAGTGATAGTAGTGACCAACAAAAAAAACATAGGTCTGTTATACCAAGACATTAAGGTCGTAATTTGCACTAGTTGCTCTTGCGTATAATTCACTTTATTCACATAACATAGTGTAATAAATAGTTATAGCATCGTATTTGTTTATAAGCTGTAATGGTGTTATAATTTTGTCTAATAAATAAATAAAAAAAAAAAACTTTCAGACTCTGGACTAAAACAAAGCAGAAAGCCCTAACATTACCCACTCCACTAGGCATAAAACCCGAGACCTCTAGGCAACATGCCATCTAATGATTTAACCGAGCCTGTCATTTTAAGTTTTGTATCCATTATCGACCGACTTCCACAAAAGGAGGAGGTCCTCAATTCGTCTGTATTATTTTTTATGTATGTTACTTGATATCTCCGCCGAATGTGGACCGATTTTCAAAAATCTTTTTGTGTTCGATAGAGCTTATTTCAAGGGTGGCCCCATATAATTTTGGTCACTATCGGTAAATTGAAATCGATCAGTTAAGTTTTTGAACTTGTGATTATTTTTCTATACACCTTCTTTCAGAACGATGTTGCAACATAAACCGATCGCAACATGTTTTAAACATTATAAATTGGATAAAACGGTTTGCCTCTAATATTTAAACACACGCAAAATAATTCTATTTAATTAAAACGTCACAGTGACTTACAGTTTGTCAGGCGGTAGGATAACTGCGGTTAAATGAATAGTGACAAGGTTATCAGCTGTCAGTTTGGAATACAACGGTCCCACGTTGGGCGCAGTTCGTGCTAAAGTCTCTCGAGTTATTTTCGCAATACCCTTCTATTTTGACTATTTTATCTAAGAATAAAACTACTGCGAGAACTAGCTAGCTTATACATATATAATATTATACATATATCGCTGCTTCAATACAAAAGGGACACATCAAAAACATACTTTTTACAAGTGAGCAGTTTGAATTTTAAGAATTGTATTTTTGTGTTTTGCTCCGTTGTTGTACAATAAACAATATATATGCTGTATACCGTTAGAAGCGTATTTTAAGTCTTCATTTAACGACATATACAGCTATCCTATATGTAACTAACATGCAATTGTGACGGTCACAAGTGACAAAATAGCGGTTTTGTTCATATTTACTCAGCGCAAACACGAAAATTCAAAAGGGTCTTTATATTGCTTTGTACCTCAAAATAGGAAATGAATGGAAGTCTTTTTTAAATATTAAAATATGGTCAAATAGCGTTGCATTTTTTTAATAAAAACGATTTAGACATTTTTTTATTTGTGGCCCTTTTATATACAAGCAGCGATATAATCGCTTATTACATATATAATAATGCGTATTCATTAGATGTATACATCATCATCATCATCATCATCATCATCAGCCATAGGACGTCCACTGCTGAACATAGGCCTCCCCCAAAGATTTACAGATAATAATACATAATATTACAATATTTATACATTAGTTCAACCAGATTCTAGTCAGGTTTTATCTCCCTAACATCCAACTATACCTAAATAAAACGTCCCAGATCTTTCCAGTATATCAAACAGCCATATAACCGAGGTTAAATGGACACTGACAAGTTTATCAGCTGCCTTGTAAAAGTAGTCCCGCGGTGGGCGCCAATTCGCGCGAAACATTCGCCACTCGGTCCAAAGCTTTTATTGTTATTGTGATTCCTCAGTTTGTCTTTTCTTGGACGTTCCGACAGCTGAATAGAATTGTTTCCATGTACTTTCCGGACTTATTTCAAAGAGTCAACGGGCTCTAACTTTTGAAATGTGATATTTTAGTGCAGAAAACGGTTCGTGAAATATTTTTGTGCGTGAGTTTAGACAGTTAATACTAACTTTCAAAATTTTGTGTTTGGTCTGGTTTGCGATGTACGGTGTTTGGTATTATAATTGTTTCACAAGAAATCTAATTCCTTATTTTTTTAAAAGTATCAACATTTTTATTAAACTACAAACTTTAATAAAAACGGCTCCGCCTCTGTTAAGAAACACTATCTCGCTATAAAATCTACCCTATATTCTTATAGTGAAATCATTAAAATCATCTTAATAGTTTCGGAGGTTATTGTACATTATTGTAGAGGTAGTTTAAACAAACTTTTCGGCTTTATAATATAAATGCAGATAAATGAAAAATACATTGAGATTGTTCAATCGACTTCGTTGGTTGTTTTATAGGTAATAGGTAAAAATAGATACTATTAGTTTTGCTTTACAGTCCCATTGATTAATATTACAAAATCTCTTTAAAATATTATCTCGTAGTAGGGAACCAAGAAATGTCAAAGTACATTATCCATTCCCGCTCCAAATATTCGGAGAATCTCAAAACATAGCGGCGCTAGTGTAAACTGTTATTAGTCGAAATTAAAGGGAAGTGGAATTAATTGCCAATCTAGAGTGTTAAATTGCTTTGAAAATTAATTTAATATGTTTGGCGGGGCTGTCGGTGCCACGTGCTTCGGCTTTATCGACAACATCTATATTTGCTACCAAATTGTATATGTACCTCTATAGGCCGCTTTTGAATAATATTTGCCTGGTCGATGAACGTTTATTTATTTATTGCACTATTACGAAGCTGGGATATGCCTAAGTAGCATAGCCTAGTTTTTAATCCTAAAAAAACCACGAACATATTTGGCTAGTTAAATATACAAAGAAAGAAGAAAGAAAAAATAGTTGACTATTTCCATAAGGACACAAATACGTATAAATCAGTATACTTTATCTAAAATTGCGAGAAACAAAGAAACAAGGAACAATTATATAAAAAAAACAACAAAAGTAAAACAGGCTATAGCTAATGGTGATCGGGATACCTTAAAACCACATATAAATGTATGTGCTATAACTGAGCTATTAATCTAAGGCTATAACATAATATTATTCAGCAGTTCATTATACATTTTATTGAAGTGAAATAAAAATATCTTTATATTTACATACCTAATGTAGTCTCCTAATGATGCAGCGACCGTGCTCCTCGCAGAATTCACTCAATTGTCCCCAGTCAACGACACCCCCAAATAGCACAATAACTTGCTGATAACACTCGCAAACGTTTTTAAAGCCGTCACGGAGACGTTACTGCGACGTTACGGTGCCTAATTGCCGTGGGGGCAATTACACGGGGTAACGAACCTTCGCCGACACGTTGCCGACCCGTCATTGCACATTGCGATAGTCGTTTTGTTTATACTGCGTGGTCTCGACGGGTTTTTATTTGAACTTTTTACCTGAAAGTTTGCGACGTGACTTGATGGTTGGTTAGGGCGGGTACAGGCATCCATTCTTGTGTCACTCTGCATCGGTCATCCGTCTATCCTGTCATACCATTTGCTCAGTTAAACTGTTTTTAAAAGTAATGCCCATTGTGCACATCGTGGCACTACTATTAATACATTTTCATTGGCATATAAGATACTTTTTTTTTATAACAGAGACTGGCAAACGAACAGATGGGTCACCTGATGGTAAGTGATCTCCACCACCCATAAACACGCAAGACACAAAAAGAATCATGGGTGCGTTGCCAACCTAAGAAAAGGAAATGGAAGGGGAGGGAAAAGGGATTGGGAAAGAGGGGGGGGGGGCGAGAAATGGGCTACCGGAAATCTCACTCACCGAACGAAACGCGACAGCAAGCTGCCACTTTACGTCGGTTTCCTGTGAGACAGTGGTATCCAACCGCTCGAGCCGGCCCATTCATGCTGTAGACGTTACTGTCTACAGCGTGGCTCTACCACGCAATACTAGGATACAATCCCATCAGTAAGAGTCGAACAGTTTTCTAGAACGTTTTCAGAACAAGCCACTTACTGTTGGAGACCTTTTATTCACTATTCAGCTTAATTTATTAACACAGCAGAGCTTGAAAACAAATAGTGGTTTCATAAAAAAGACAACAGAATAGCATAGCAAATAACCGAAAATCGCAGCCAAGTTGCTCTGGAATGGGAGTTGGTAAAATGTTTAATCGATATTCAACTCTATGACAAATGTTTAAGGTTCAAAGTTGTTAGCAACGAACAACAAGAGCAACTTGTCAATCGTTGGTTACAAATAAATAGCGCACGAGCCCCAACATTCAATAACATACCGGTCTGTTTACACATGTAGGTCAGTACTAACGAGTGACAATATAAAATAGAAAGGAAATGAGAGGGGGAAGTTATAAGCGTGAGCGTTTAGCGGGTGTATACACCATGCGCCAAGTTATAAGAGATAGCGTCTATATTGAAATGTTTTATTAGCTGATAAGAAGGATGATAAGTGGTTGTCATTATTTATAAGCATCGATAATTCCAGGGGCATAGCTAACGTGCTGACTACCGTGGAAAAAAAAGGAATGGGAATGTGCACGGAGAGGGGGGAATAAACTTGGTTGATCCTTCCCATCCATGCTGTACGCAAAACAAAACCAACGTGGCTTTAGCAGGCCAAAACAGTTACACTTGTATCAAAATACGTTACAATAGTTCGTATAGGAACTATGAGCATTGGTGTTTATGAAATATTCGAAAAAGGGCTGTTAAGAATAATATTACACTTTTTTATATAGCAGAGACTGGCAAACGAGCCGATGAGTCACCTGATGGTAAGTGATCTCCACCGCCCATAGACACCCAAGATACAAAAATAATCATGAGTGCGTTGCCAACCTAAAATGAGAGAATGGAAAGGGAGGGAGGGAAATGGGCCACCGGAAACCTCACTCACCGAACGATACGCGACAGCAAGCTGCCACTTTACGTCAGTTTTCTGTGGGACAGTGGTGGTGGTGGTGGTAGTGAATTAAATGATCTTAAAGTAAATTCTCTCTTAACTTAACCCAGCAAAGCACGTAACAGAGCGGCTGACCCAATGCATCCGATATAAGTTGACCTTCCTATCCCCCGGCCCGTGTGGACAAATAGAGCACAACAGGAAGCGTCCAGAGCAAGGGCAGGCCAAGTTTGTCTAGCCACTAATCTCAGCTACACCGACACGTTTCTATTTGGACTCGTTTGGATTCCAAATTGGAGGATATTTTTTTCTATTTACGTGTTTTCTGTAGGGACTTGTATTTTTTTGGTATCGTGATTGTTACGAGCGATTGATTAATGTTACTTTATGTTCTCCAAATGCTAAAAATCAGTGGAAATATGATTTAAAAAAAGATTAATTTATGCTTCTCTCTACCCCTAATCCCACCTTAATGTGGGGGTCCACCAACTTTTTCAAGTATGTTGCCGAAAATGGTTTCACTTAGTTTTTACGACTAGCTGTCTGGCATTAATCAAGGGGATTCAGTCCCGGAAAAATCAAACTAGAAACATTGCTTTGCCCTGTCCTGGGAATTGAATCCAGGACCTCGCGGTCCACAGCCTATATATCCTGCCACTAGACCAAGGAGGCGACTAAGATTAGTAATGTTGCTATTAAAATAATTTAGATTATTACTACTAAGCAGCAGATGAAGGCTTCCTTTTCTGATGAAAGAAGTAAGCTTACGTTTGGCAGATTCAGGATATCTTCCAGATTCTTATAAACAATAGAATATAATATATAAGAATCATCTGTGATACTTTTATCAGGACTCTTTGTCTCCTTAGATACGGTTTTCACGCAAGCATTGCCTCTTGCAAAGTTAGTATTACTGTTAAAGCTGGTAATAAAATTGCGGTTAAGCACCAGTAATTTAAAAATAAGTCATGCGATCATAACTCGGAGGCAAGTGTGCTTAATATCGACCGTACGAGAATTTCTTGGCATACGCCGCATCTGGCAGATATTAATGCAATATACAGCAGATTGGCTGACGAGACCAGAATGAGTAATTCCACGAGAGCTCGCTACTTTGGCAATGGAGAACTTGCACAAAAATTATAACGATAAATTAACATAACATAACATAAGCTCAGGCCTGTATCCCCGAAGGGGTAGGCAGAGGCGCACTAGGGAACTAATTTCGCCGAGCTTAGTTTCGTCCCAAATGTGATAGGGGGCGAGCCTATCATCACATCTGGCACAAATCCCAGAATCTGGGCTGATATGGAAAAATCCAATATCACTTTGCCCGACCCGGGGATCGAACCCGAGACCTCAGGACGATAGTCATACTGAAATACAACCATGCCACCGAGGCAGTCACATATCAACATAGATCAAATCACAAAAAAAATAATATTGCAGGGATGCAATCTCCTGCACATGATTTTTCGAAACAAAACACTAAATACATCTACACAAAACAAGGTATTTCATTGTCTACTGCTCATATAACAATGGACCATAGACAAAAAAATTAGAAATACCATGTTTTGTGTAGTTGTTTTATGTAATGTTTTAGTGTAGGAGTCTATCTGCATAGGGGTAGACATAGTACTATGTAAACAAGCTTGTTCTAGCTTCTAGAAACGTGTTTAAGACCGTCCCCCTGCCTAACGGTGTTATAAATATAAACACCGTTATTATTCCTTCGGCGTTACGGATTTCCATTAAACTTTGTACATTTAAAACAGTTGCCTTTTGAGTTTTGAGCTCACTCCAAAATTCATCGCTTATTTAAAGGTCTCAAAGAGCTTTGTTTAAGTTTTGAGCCGCTTAAGGGACGCCGGCCGCATCTCAATGTACCACCGAACAAACAAACAAACATAATTTGTAATTTATATTGTTATGGTTTGCTGTACAAACTGAGCAGTACACGATACAGGCGACCAAAAAGGATAAGTACAACTTCTTTTTTCTTTCATCCTGGTGTTATCCCACATTTTTGGGGTTTCCCATATACTATACCATTTCCATATTTTATCCCAGGATTTGGCTTAGCTTTTATGACTGGCTGCCTACCTTACGTCAACCCCCATTTGGGGATCGGTCTAGTGGCAACATATGGGCTGTGAACCGGGAGGTCCTGGGTTCGATTCCTAGATCGGGCAAAAATATTTTTAAAATTTGACCGGGACGATCTCCCAGAAGTTGGTTGAAGTTAAACAGGCAATCGGTCGTAAAAACTAAGCCAAATCCTTTCTACACCATGTGAGAAAGTGAGTGTTGCGCAACCCTACATTAAGGTGGGATAAGACAGTTAGAAAGAAAGAAATGTAGTTGAAATATATCCTCAGCTTATTATATTGTTAGAGCTCGCGAGAATAGTAACAATTTGCGGAGTCCTCGACGTAGTTCGAAGTTTGTGGCAAATGAACATTCGCAGGTGAAATTTCACTCGGAATTAAACTTTTCGGCTTATCCGCTATTACACTCAACTTCAAATTAAATCTTCGTAATGAATGCGAAATACTACTTATTTTATGAAATATCAGAAACTAAGCTTTTTCAACCGACTTAAAAAAGAGATTTACAATTCGTTTGTATTTTTATTTCATTATATTACATAGGTACTACACCTATGTAATGCGATATCTCAAATGTGACATTGTTTTCGATAGACTTCCAAAAAGGAGAAGGTCCTCAATTCGTCTGTTTTTTTATGTATGTTCTCGATATCTCCGCCGAATTTAAACCGATCTTTAAAATTATTTTTGTATTCGATAGAGCTTATTTCAAGGGTGGTCCCATATAAATTTGGTCACGATCGGATTTGATGTTTGTTAAGTTTTTATCAAGATTATTTTTTGTGTTTATTATAGAGATATGTTACATAAGTGTCTCGGCTTCCGGAGGCCGAGCCGACGTCACTATTTAAACTCTAGCCGTAAACATTTTGTTAAAACCTGATGAAGCAATGCGGAGTAAACTCCTTAACAACAGCATAGACGTCGAGATTGGGGTTCTGAAGTTGGGTTTTAAATTAAACTTTGTGTTTATTATTGCTTAAGTAGGCAGACGAGCTAGCGGCCTGCCTACTGATATGTAAGCCAGTAAAACCTTGTTTAAATTTAAAATGGCTATAAACACCACCCCTTTCCCAAATCCTATTCATTTCCTTGGTAAGTTGGTAATGCTCTCATGACTCTTGATATCGTGGGTGTCTGCGGATGGTGTTCACTTACCATCACGTGACTGCTCGTTCCCTAGCCGGCTATAATAACAAGAATATCAGCCCTCTAATATTACTTATTGTCCCACTGCTGGGCATGGACCTCCTCTACTAATGAGAGGGGTTGGGCCTCAATCTACCACGCTGGCCTACTGCGAGTTGGTAGACTTCACATACCTTCGAAACTCTTTAGAATTTCTCAGGTATGCAGATTCGCACGATGATTTCCGTGATTTATAACAAGCAATAATTCTTAATGAATACGCACTTAACATAGGAAAGTCAGCAGTGAATGCTCTTTTTGGGGTTAGTCTCGAACCTCCTACACGTATCTTACTACGGCACTCCCAACTAAGCTACCGGTCGGCTATAATATGTAAAGAAATATATAACCTACTTTAGGAAGATATTCTCAAAGCGTAAAACCTCTCAAGAAACATACTGTATTAAAAACTCATAGTCGAAAATCGAGAGTAAGCGGAGTGCCGACATTTCCCTCAGGTACTTTGGATAACAGCCAGAGATAACACTAACTTACCGTGTACTCAAGTACACATTCGCATTCATATTCATGGTATCGCCGTCTCTATCAATTCCCTAGCGAGCGACAAGGACCGCGATATCAGCATCTTAGGCATAATAATGAACTGGCATAATATCCTTGTAAAAGCATACACACAACTGAATTGTGTAAGTACTACTTACATGTTTTATTTGTATAAACATTATTAAAACATAACACATTAACATAAGCTCACGCCTGTATCCCCGAAGGAGTAGGCAGAGGCGCATTAGCGAACTAGAACACCCCAATTTCGCCGAGCTTAGTTCCGTCCCAGATGTGATGTGATGTGCGAGCCTATCGCCATATCGGGCACAAATTCCAGACTTCGGGCTGATATTGAAAAATCCAATATCACTTTGCCCGACACGGGGATCGAACCCGAGACCACAGAACCGTAGTCGTACCGAAATACCACCACGCCACCAAGACCTATAAACATTATTATAAACATGAAAATGTCTGTTTGTAACGTTTTAGGTCGACTTGCAGCTCATAGCTAAAGGCTCGACTTAAATAAAGGAGTCAGCTGTATATAAATCAAGCTTAGGTCCAACTCTAGATTTTTAATAGTCCTGTAAGTCGCTAATCGTTAAACCTCTGAACTGTAGGGTAACTTTTGGCACTTAACTCTATTTCATTAGTGACCTAAAATACCACCGAAATCAAGTTAAAAAGTGCGGTAATGACGCATTGCATACGAGAACATGTAATTTGGTAAAACACGACAATTGTAAAATCTAATCGAGTGTCAAATGTCAAGGGGCTGTTTTTGATAACATTTGGTAGGAAGAATGTTTGAACTGTAGAGCATATCTACTATATGACAGACCACAATTTTTGCCAAAAACCTTAAAACGTGGTAAAACAGTTGATGAAAGATGTTTAGGCACGCCTAACAAATTTTTAAGCGCAATTACGCAGAACGTAAAGTATAAACTTTAAAGGAATATAAAAAAACATTCAACGCGAACGGAGACGTGAAAAACTAGACCATTATTAAAATAATAAACTGATACCGTGGTTGTGTGAATTGGTTTTATAAGTAGAATTTGGGATTTCGGAAATCTTACTCACCATACGATACGTAACGTAACAGGGACCTGCGGCCTGACCAGGAAAATTTCTGACAACCGTAAATGTATTTCAGCTTGATGCGCGTCTATGAAATTTGTATGAAATATTAACCAAATGTCATCAGTGCGCAGCGAACTCGAATACATTTACATTTATATTAGTTTTTCGTGCTCGGGCTACAGTAGGCCAACCATTAGTTTTTCTGACATTACTCGCTAGCGACTCCGTAAAATATTTGTATAACAAACACCCGAACGCCTCTTGCGGTTACGCGGGGAACTGACGTTTTCCATACAAATGTTTTACGTCCTCGCTCGCGTAAATACGTGCAAAAAAACTCATGGTTGGTCTGCTGACATTTCACATCTGTTTTCTGTGAGACAGTGGTAATAACCCGGTCGAGCCACACTGCAGAAAAAATTGTGTACAGCGTGGCTCTACTTACAGTACTTTGTTATACAAACTTAACATAATGTAAAAGATAATAGAGTATTCTGTAATAAACAGTCGAAATCCGGGTCAGTTTGGGCGCATTATCCGGGCCCAATAAATAATATTTCTCATTACGGGCCGCCGGATGGGTTCCACGATAAAACTGGGTGTAATCAGGACCTATACAACGTACTATGTTTACTCGAAATTATCACTATGACATTAATATTCGGGTCTATAGCAGTAATATCTAATTCATATGTTCACATAATATATTCTTCCATGACGCAGTTACCAAACTTTATGCATATTTGGTTAAAGTACTTAAATGGTGAATCCCCCAGAGGGGGTTGACGTCAGGCAGGCAGCCGGTCGTAAATAAACTTAGCCAAATCCTTTCTGCAATATGCTTGAAAAAGTGTGTTGCGCCGACCCCGCATCAAGGCGGGATAAGGGTAGATAGAAAAAAAAACGTTGAAATACTTAAATATTACAATTCCAAACAAAATGACCGAGTAAATGCCGAAACCGCATGTTTTTTTAAATTTCTTGATAATTTAAGCATCATAATGAGCACGAAAGGACCCGTAATATAAATATGGTATCTATTACAATAATTATCTGATTTCTTATGCATTCATAAGTTCTCTATCACAATAAATATGGTAGAGGAGTTTCCATAACACGCACAAATAACTGCCATACAAATTGTACTGTATTTCGACTGCCTCCGTGGCGTGGTGCTATTTCGGTACGACTACGGTTCTGAGGTCTCGGGTTCGATCCCCGGGTCGGGCAAAGTGATATTGGATTTTTCCATATCAGCCCGGAGTCTGGAATTTGTGCCCGATATGGCGATAGGCTCGCCCCCTATCACATCTGGGACGGAACTAAGCTCGGCGAAATGTGGGTGAACTAGTTCGCTAGTGCGCCTCTGCTTACCCCTTCGGGGATACAGGCGTGAGCTTATGTATTGTAAAACACTACCGCCATCTATCGTGTAAAACACGAACTCGCGAGCTTTACATCAAAGCTCAACAAGTGCAGACGCCGCGCCGCGCTCTCTACCGTGCGAACCGCCAAACATTTTCCTCGAAAGCCTCCAATCCCGGCATCTGTCGGCTGCAAACGGGAACACCCGGAACGTTCCCGACTGAACCCCCTCCCTTGAAAGCCTCACCCCTGAAAGCCTATCGATCCGTCGCGCCACTACAACTTACGCTACCCAAGCATCGCCTCGTCTTAAATAAGTGAAAAGTATCTATAATTCAAGTTTGACGAGCCTTTTCGTACGAATTGGTTAGGGCGTTGAGGACCTGCGAGCGCTGAGGTGAGTGACCTAACACCATGCACACCATTCATACCCCCACTCATTCATGGTGACGTAGGGATTCGCAATACCCAGTGATTTATGGTTTTTCGCGTATTGTGTTTTGTTTGTGCCTACTATTGTTTTGATGACAACGTCGATCTCAGATTTTGCGTCATATTGTCAGCAAAGAAATGGGTCACTGTTAAAACTGATGCCGAAAGGTGATTTTTCCCCGAAATGGGTCGTGACTCGTGCCACGTCACCGCGATCTCGAATTACGCGTTTCGATTAAAGCATCTTCTGTTGCAATGCAGTCATGTCATACCTGTTTGTAGTTATGCAGTAGTGCGGATTCTAGTTTTACTGACGAGGCAGTTATAGACTTGGTAACTCAAATAACGCTACGTTATTATAAACTAGTTGTTAGTCAATATCAGTTGCTAGAATTTCAACAAGTCGACAATACTGATGCGACGTCTCAACATGCTTCTTGTTGATTTTAGTCTTCAAGGAATTCTGTATAAATTGTTTTATTCCACGCGAGGAACGAATTCCCTTGTTACTTACATTTAAATATAACTAAAAGTGTCCCGTATCTCGATTCCAGGACGGTGTCGCGCAGACATCGACAGAAGAGACATACCGAATCCAGAACGACGGTCACGCGCCCAACCGGGAGCTGTACATCGAGGGCGATGAGGGGTCCGGTCTAGAAACCGACGAGAGCTCGGGCTCCGGGTGGGGCGCAGGCCCTGGCCCCGACGACGAAGACGGCCGAGGCTCAGGTGACGCACACCTGCCCCCAGATGACGAAGATTTCAAATCAATCACACCCTCGACGGCCGAGACGGAGAAGCCGGTTCCAGACCCGATTGATTCCGAAGAACCGATCGATGAGGACACAGAGCCTCCGATTATATTCTCAGAACCTCCGATCCCAGTCGAAAAAGTAGTTCGTGAGTAGTGGCTGAAGCATGCCAGTTTTCATTTGCGTTATTATTTTAGTTTCGGAACGATTAGTCGTCTCTATAGTCATTCAATTATTTATATCAATATTTTTTTTTTTTACTGGTGCTTTGACGACTAATCGTTTCATTATTACTAGATATTTTAACCTTTTATTCCCTATATTTGAAACAAAATCTTTTTTATTATTTTTATTCCGTGTCAGTAACACTTAATTTGCTAATGAAGCGAGGTTAGCAACGTAATTATTCAGCCTTGAATTAAATTCTATTATCTATCCATTGTTTTACCGTTTATTCATCTCATTAGTTTCCTGTGACTCGTGATTCAGTCATATCCTCTGTAAACATACTGTGATGTTTTAATCAAATATTTCTGGTTTAACTTATTTAATTAATCAAGGATTTCGGTAAGTCTACATTTACTCAATGTAATTTTTTATTTTTATATTTCGCATGAATTATCATCAACAGTTTTAATTACTCCTACCATCGAGAGATGCAACACCTCGACGGTCAATTTAGACTGCATTTCCCATCAGATACAGTATAGCCAGCGCCATGCCATTAAAACATCATGCGAAACATTCCCATAGACCTCATTTAGTATCGAGGTAGTTTAGCATGATGTAACCTAAGTAGCCTTTTAGCTATAGTTGTTATGCCGCCGCGAACTCATTGTCCATTAGCTTCAACACCTATAGTCTTATAATCTTATTGTTCATTAAGTTTTTTATCGTTGTTTGCTTTTACTCAAGCTGAAAGTTCCCTTTCCAATCCGCTGTATTACCAGGTAGTAAGTCTTCGTCATCTATCGTGTGTACTATAATAACTTTATGAAGTTCTACAGTTAAAATATTTGGTTATATGATCATTTATTTAGAATCCACCAAAGAGGATAATAGCTAAAATGAGCAAGGATATAATATATTACGATTTGCCTTATTGCCATAGAGCTGTTGAGTAATTAATTGATTTATGATTGAATTTATATATAGAATACGCTGATATTATCTTGATATAAATAGAACAAATTTAACTTTAATAATAAGGCTTAGAATATTCAATACACTATGCCACTAAAAATCTTGCTGTAACCGGTCCAAAAAATAATCAAACTTGTTACAATTAGAACCGTGTTTTTATCCGACTGCCCTGAAAGGAGAGTTATGTTTTAGAGTTTAAAGTTTTTGAGGTAAAGTAAAGACAGTTATAAATTATTCACATAGCGTGATTTTTAAGTGCATTTGTATTTAACAAAGAAAATATAACTAGAGAAGTAATAGCTTCTACAAAGAATGTAGCATAATTACTGTTTCTACTAAAATTGATTGGCAATATACAAATTTCAATTAAACATTATTAAGAAAAACCCAACTGCCCATACATTAGCTAAGACACAATTAGGAGATGCTGTTATTTACATCAGATAAAACAGTTTTGTAACACAATTTGGCTGGGTTTCGATCACCCAAATGAAGTTGCCGACAAACGGGCAGCCATTTCTGCAACATGCTTAAAATGTGTTTTTCCACTCCACGTTAAAATATAAGGGCTGGTGGAAAAAAAGATCAGTAGCCCGAGCACGAAAAACTAATGAAAATGTAAACTCGCTGCGCACTGATGGCATTTGATTAATATTTCAGACAAATTTCATAGACGCGCATCGAGCACGAATACATTTACGGTTGTCAGAAATTTTCCTGCTCGGGCTGCAGATATGGTTGTCGAAACCATCTTTGGTAGTTCCTGCTACCCAGTATGTAAGGGTTAGGAACTAATTGTGATGTGTTAACGTTGCAGCTGGTGTGGTGAGGGTCAGCGAGGGTGAGGCGCCTCCCGCTGAAGGAGAGGAGCCCGTGCGGCCAGACGAGACAGACCTGACCATCTCAGGAGAGGACATCAATCCTTCAACTGTGAGTACACGTTACTTCCATTTAAAATTATAAGATAGCTAAGTTCGGAGAGGTATTATTGGATTATCTCTTTAACTGTGAATAAGGCATAAAATCAATAAGAATACTGAGAATTCTACACCAGAATATAGAAGGTATGTGAAGTCCATACGGGTTATGCCAGCATGGTTGAATAAGGTATAACCATAGCTGAGAAGATCTATGATCATCAGTGAGAGAATAATAACATGAATGTTATGATCTTTATTATTATTTATTATTAAAACCCCAAGAGTCACGCTCATGGGTAAAGGCCTTCAAACACTTCTTCGACACACCCTGATTAGGAGTGTTACATTAATCTAAACAGTATACTTTTAAATAAGACGCACGTAATGCCTGTGCCAATATTTACGACTCTATCTTCAGAAGGTATAGATAAAAAAAGTTTCACATTTTGTGGAGAACAAACGAAAAAATAGAAACGATAGTATCGGTTGAAGACTGTATGAAAATATGGCATGTCACTTTTTTTAGGATGTCACAGTAACAAATTGCTCAAAGAATGACACCTGTTGTAAACTAAGCTGTAGACACCTTTGGGTAGCAGTACATAGTCACATCTACAACTGTTGCATCTACGTATGCCGATACTTTCCGAGTAAAATGACTGCCTCGGTAGCGTGGTGGTATTTCGGTACGACTACGGTTCTGAGGTCTCGGGTTCGATCCCCGGGTCAGACAAAGTGATATTGGATTTTTCCATGTCAGTCCGGAGTCTGGAATTTGTGCCCGATATGGCGATAGGCTCGCCCCCTATCATATCTGGGACGGAACTAAGCTCGGCGAAACGTGGGTGTACTAGTTCGCTAGTGCGCCTCTGCCTACCCCTTCGGAGATACAGGCGTGAGCTTATGTAAAATGACTGTGATATACAAGATACAAACATGGACTAAGTATCGAGTGTTCATAGGCACAGTTGCCTACAGAACCCCTAAAATTAAGAGACAAAAACAACAAACTTCAGTGATATTATTTATCATATCACATGGAATTGGGCTTGTATACCAGGAAACCCTGTCGACTGTGTCCTGTCCTATATCACCAAATCCGTAATTCCCCAAATGATTCCACGAGAACGCCGTTCGATAAAACATTGTTCATTATTATCTGAACGTTGTTGGACCATATACCGTTAAAATATTTTAACTTTAGTTGTGTATTTTTGGAACAAAAAATATTTTATTCCTATCTTGTGTCAAAATAGTATACCCAGTTAGGACTATACACCATAAGGAGTTTATAACAGGTACCTATTTAATTTAATGTATTAGGTAATGACATTTGTGCGGGCTGTAGATGTAAAGCGTGGTAAAATATTTTGGGTGCTTTAATGTAAAGGAAAACTCATAGTAAGTGACTCTATTAAGATAAAAGCTTTGAGTAAATATAAATATAATCTTATGGTAAAATATTATTTTAATTTATGTTGTGAGACCAAAAGTCTCTCGTAAGAAATATCAGAAAGATACCACGATACAGTGTGTATGTTGGGCGTATTTATTAATTACTAGCGACTCCGTACGCGTGCAAATTTATTTTCCAGGATAAAATTTATTTTCCGGTAAAAAAATAATAGTAATCCAGGGTGTCAGCTACCTCCATACCAAGTTTTATTAAAAGTAGTCCAGCCGTTTGAACGTGAAGAAGTAACAAAAAAACAAACACAAGCATAAACTTTCGCCTTTATAATATTAGTGTCATGTGATAGTGTGATTTTTTTATTTAACTGTATTATTTAGGTAAATAACTCTTAATTAACTTTGAATTGATGAAGTGTTTTGTAAAAATCATACTTATGTGTATACTACTTCTAAGTAGTATGACTGCCTCGGTGGCATGGTTGGTCGGAACTAAGCTCCGCGAAATGTGGGTGTACTAGTTGACTAGTGCGCCTCTGCCTACCCCTTCGGGGATACAGGCGTGAGCTTATGTTATGTTATGTTACTTCTAAGTACCTATAGGTTGTCGCCACTATATTGCGATATACTACCGATCGTGATAGAATCCGTATAAAATATTTTTTTATTTCAATATCATTTTTTGTTGTTCGTTACCCAATAAACGTGTGCAACCCGCAGGATCAGGAGCCGTCGGGCTCTGACGTGGACGCGGAGTCGCGGCCGCATGAGGTGGTCATCATGGACCCCAAGCCAGAGGACCGAGCCACCAGCTTCTTCGCGCAGCCGGGCATACTAGCTGGTCAGTATTACTTGCTTTATGTACTAGTAGACGATAAACCTTGTTGTGTTGGTAGCAGCATATGGGCTGTGGACCTGAAGTCATGGGTTCGAATCCCGGGTCAATTTATTTTTATAACAAGATTTTCCCGACACTAAATCGACTGAATGAACTTTTATGTATTTAACGAACACAACAGAATTTTGAAAATCAGTCCATATTTCCCGGAGATATCGCGTAACATGTCTAAAAAAATACAGATGAATTGAGCATCTCGTGACTGACTGCCTCGGTGGCGTGGTTGTATTTCGGTACGACTACCGTCCTGAGGTCTCGGGTTCGATCCCCAATGAGAGCCAAGTAATATTGAATTTTTTTAATCAATATTCGCCCGGAGTCTGGAATTAGTGCCCGATATGGCGATAGGTTCGCCCCCTATCACATCTGGGACGGAACTAAACTCGGCGAAATGTGGGTGTACTAGTTCGGTAGTGCGCTCTCTGCCTACCCCTTCGGGGTATCCCTGTATCTGCATCAGTCATCCACTTGTCTTGTCGCAAGCCCCTCGATTTGCTTCTTTCCTCTTCGGATTCGGAGTGCGAAGAAGCATAAATAGGCCGGCATGATTCTGGCGACCACTGATAAACACATTGTTTGACAGTGGTCGCTAGTTTTTTGGACCGCACTACGCTTACCATAAGGTAGAGTGTAGTCACTTGGCCGTGCCCGGATAAAGAAAAAATATTTATGTATTTCAGCGGTGATCGGCGGCGCAGTGGTGGGTCTGCTGTGCGCGATCCTGGTGGTGATGTTCATCGTGTACCGCATGCGCAAGAAGGACGAGGGCTCGTACGCGCTCGACGAGCCCAAGCGCTCGCCCGCCGCCGCCTCCTACGGCAAGGGACACAACAACAGGGAGTTCTACGCGTGAGACATTATACACTAGCCACATACACACACATACACACATACCCACCACTACACGCACTTACTAACATTTTACAACGATTCCGTGGTGACATAGACAATTTTTTATACAATTCAGTAGAATCTCTTCAGTAGAATTCTAATTTTGCTAACAATACATTCATCAAAAATGTTTTATTCAACGAAATATAAAACCCTTTTTTATTGCAATCAGATTTTTTAAATTCAAAAACAGTAAAATGTTAGTAATGTAACTGGCAACACCGGGGACGCTCGGAGCCACGTGACTCCTTTCAACTTGACAGTTGCGTTCCGTTCCACGCGAGCAATCTTCGACTGCATTTTAACGTGGCTAATTCTGTGATTTGCATAACGAAAACACCGACGAATTGTTTAATTTGAATGACATGTACGGATTGTACTGTAGTGGTACAAACCAGGTACCATAGTGTCTGACCGATGTAATGTTCAATAGCATTCAAATAATTATCGTATTTGAGACCAAGTTTTATATAAGGTAATGATAAATATCAAAATGTTTCTCAGTAAATAAAACCGTTGCGTGTTTGTTCAATGTGAGGCTGGATGTTCTCATTATATCCTGTATAAAAAAATGTGCCATCCGCTTATCTTACTGTATATTTGCCAATTTCTCTTTGTATCGTCTAATGTTTCATAAATTTTATTTCCACGTCCATATCTGATGTTTTTGTAATATAATTATGTATGTTAGATGGTATCTAAGATTCTTAGAATTTGTATGAAATATTTCGCATTAGCGAAAATTTATTTGGGACTTGTTTGAGAAAAATAACTATACATAATTGTATGTTCCTTGTATCTATAAATATGAAAATTGTGACCTAAAAAGTAATGCAATAATTTGACATATGCTTTTCTTAGTGCATTGTTTTTTTTTTATTTGTAAGTCTTTTATTGATTTTGTTTGTAAATCAAGTAATATTGTTGTAATATTAGTGAATTGACATACATTTGTTTAAATATTTTTAATCTCGTCATTATTTTAGTGTTTATAGTTATAAAGCTAAGGTTTACTCTTAACTCGGTTGTGCAACGACATTTCGTTTGTAATTAACTATGTGTCTCGTGTTACGTATACTTGTGCCATCTTTTGTTCTAAGCAGTACATATATTCTTCAAATCGTGAACCATTTTTCAAAGAGCATCCGGATAATTAACTTTCTATCTGCCCTTATCCCACCTTAATGAGGGGTCGGCGCAACAAACTTTCTTAAGCATGTTGTAGAAAGTTTTTGGCTTAGTTATTACGACCGGTTGCCCGTCAACCTGCTCTCGGAGATTCGGTCCTGGACAAATCAAGAAAGAATAACTGCTTTGCCCGAACTGGAAATCGACCCAGGTCCTCCCGGTCCGCAGACAAAACACTAGACCAAGGAGAGGACTGAGCCGGATAATTACCATTATCATAAATTAAAATTGTGGCAACAGAACAAAATTTATCAGCCACAATAACTTACACAGTAAAATAAACCTTTTATAAACTTTGCGGTATTTAACTCAAAAACTGGTTTGTTCCTTTCTTCCTTACTTTATGAGGGAAAAAGGATAATCAATGTTTAAGTTATTCACCGCTTCAATTCTGTTAAAAGTAACACCCGTTGGTGATATCCGGCGAATTATCTAAGCCGACAAAATGGCGTCACGGTTTGATTACCCGATGTTATATCAACCAGCTTTTATACAGCTCCAGTGTTATTTAATTCAGTTATTAACGAATGACATCGCGTCAATTAATTTATTTTAATATTAATACCTTACGGGAAAAAATACTGACATACGAATCCAATTATTATAATATCTAAGTGGTTATGTAATGAGAAATAATGTTATTATTATTTTTTATTTAATAATTTGAATATTATAGATTTTAACCAAATCAGATTACCATTTCGATAAAATAATTATAATATTTGAGATTTATATCGTTTGAAAGAAATATATTGTTTTAGAGACTCTTAAAAAATTAATCATACATCCAATAATTTAAATTTGAATTATGAATTTATTCTTATTATTATAATTCGTCTGTGAATATTTTTTCTCGCGGGGTACAAGATAGTTGTAATTAATGACACATTGTTAATAATAATTGTAATTCTTTTTTAAGTTCTTATAAGGTTTATAATCGTGCATGTAAACTATTGGGATTAAGAATAATTGGAAAGACAAGTCTAAGATCTTATCGGACATTTCATTAGTAATTTAGAAGTTAAAACACGTTTTCGAAATAAGAATTTTTAGATGTACACTGCATCACAAATATTAAAGGTAAAGAATGGAATGTACTAGGTTTTTGCCCCATTGACGTTATTTTCACGCATTTATCTTACAAATGACGTATAATAATCAGTGTTGCCATTTTTAAATCATCATTTATAAATTCTGCTAATTTAATTATTGTTAGATTTGATATTTATAACAATCAATTGAAATAATGTTATCATTAAAAAACATAGAGTTGTTTTGAAATAACTCTATTTTATACGGATTCTATCACGATTTGATTTTAATTTTTAGGCCCGACGCGACGTTTCGAAGGCTTTGTAGCCTTCATGGTCACGGGTCGGCCGAACCGTCAAGGCTAACAATAAAAACAATTCGTTATAGAATCTGTATAAAATAGTTTTATTTAAATGTAATAACTTTCGCGTAAAATTAAGAAATTAGTATAAAGTTTTTGTTTAAATTTATAATATTCCCGTAAATATAAACCATTTTAGATTGACATTTTTTTGCCGCAAATGTAATTATTGTTTAATTTTGCTATAATTCTATTTCAGTGCTTCCATCTTACTAAAATGCAGTTTACACCTAAAAACCTTTATAAAATACATTCCTATCGGATCGGATAGAATTTGTATGAAGTAGCGACAGGTACGCGTAAGTTTGTAAATTGTAATTGTAAATTCTCTTAGACTTTAATACTGAGTAATTTATACGATATGTAACCAAATATAGATAGCTAACATGTTTTGTTGCAGCTTTGGGTTCTCTACATTCATAACTGACTATAGTTATTGTTTTAATACGGCCCTGAACTGCCATCATGAGAAAAATACGCATTTTTATTTCTGATATTCTGTCAAAGAAAAAAGAGGTATATGTTTCAGAAAAATGACAGGTCTTTTTTCCCTTATGACAGAATACCATTAACGTCTTTTTCCCTTATGAGAATATCAAATTAGTTTTTTCCTTATGATGGTAAGATTCAATAAGAAATTTTCCACTTATAGTTATGATTTTAAATCACAAATTAGAAAATTTTAAACATCATTTTTTTTATATCTCTACAAAATATGTCTACTGTCTGTACTACACAAACACCATCCATTTTATTGGAATACAATGAATGACAAAGATCATTCAAGAGTCTCGGAAAATAACCTTGTATATGTATCAGATAGGAGTAAACCAAAATTGTAAACAATGACTTTGTCAAAGCTTAATCAGCCACTTTTATAATTCTATGTGGAAAATTCTTAACGAATAAAAATTTGAGTTATGTAATGACATGAATTCAAGACATTAACTTTAGGTATGTAATAAATTTTTATTAAATAATCTCTTGTTAATTAAACCTTTAACAGTTTGGCAGCTAACGAAATTTGGCAATTCTAATACATAATACATGCTATGTACGACAAATATACAATATTGATCGATTTCAGTGTTTTAGGAAAGTTAAAACTGGCAAAATTATATGGAATCCATAAGTATAGAGGCTACCTGACATCTTGACAATTGTCTGTGGTTCATAAAACGAACGTGACAACTAAAATATTGATCAATATTGTATTTTGACACAGCATAATTTTTATTTTTCTCAGTTTCCAACAGTTACATGCATTTTTATGTCATAATTTTATTGTTTTTGTATTATTTTACATAGTTGGGAAAAATAATGTCTCTTTTCCTCTTAATATTTGATGTAAGGTAAAAAGGAGACAAATATCAGATTCTCTATTTGAAATATAAAAATATAATATCCCTATTAGATCTTGTCAAATTCAAAATTATATTGTATTTAATTTCCGCCTGAATATAATTCAGGGTGGTGAACTCTGATAAAAGAGAATCAGGCTTCTGTTGTCTATAAAAATATAAAAGAAATGCCTAAGCCTATACAACATTACAAGACTAGTTACAAGAAAATACAATACTTTAATGAAATCTAGTGAACATTCATTATAGTATAAAGTATGTTCGGGAAAGTTCGGATCAGAAGTAAGATACATTGTTCATACAAAAATACTCTGAAATTTGAAATTTTTCTATATGGCAAACTATAATAATTATTAAAAGTAGGAACTGCTTTTTAATAAGTTGGTAAATGGCTTGTTCCCTACATTTTGAAAAGATATCTACTTTCATGCTTTTTTTAAAGCACTTTTGCAATTTAAATGCGGCTTTATAAAATACAAAGTAGAGATGACAGAGTGTTCGGTTTATAAATAGGAATCTCCAAAATGCATGTGACTGTTTCATACTATAAGTAATAGGCTAAGGTAGGGATTGTCATAATATCAATGTCCACTTTGTAAATAATTCTCCTTTACACTTAGGTAAATATACAGGATATTATAAACCAATTGTGTGTTTTTTCTTTATAGCACCCCATTTTTACCATTCTTATAAGAAATAAGTAGCTTATCCAACATTTTGTACATTTCTCGCTAGCAATTACTTTATCTATGTGCACACCGCCCATGCGCCTCTAGTGGCTATTGGGGAAACGTACAAAATATATTACATAGTATGTAGCGAGAAATGTGGAAAAGGGTTGAGCTGCAATTATACATAATAAGCCGTTTACTTGGTCACACCGAAGGAATTCCCCAGAAAACACTTCTGGTAGAAATATAATATATAGTTTTTATCACTTAATTTTATACCCTGACCACAACCTGGACTGATCCAAGGGTAGATTGACCCCGGCGCTAAATTACCAAATTAAACTGCTGAGCTATTTATAAAGAAGAAAGTCTTTCACGGGTTATACGTACAATGATTCATTTCGAAAAGGGAACAAAGAAAAATTACAATAATGCATAACGAGACAACGAGGGAGACGACTCACAGGCATGTATGGAAAAAATAAATACACCGTCCCTAAAAAATAGGACAAGCCGGAAAATGATGATGATTTATAGACATCCAAAAACTAACTGATATAACTTTTAATTATACTTCATATACTTATGTGTATTTTCCATTTGTATAAATTGGCAACACCTGCACTATGTAGGTGTAACTTTGAGCGGGTTTCATTGCAAGATATTTATGCATTAATCAATCGTAGAATTCTTAGAGGTTGTTAAAAACGATTCTACTTAATAATAATGGGCGTGTGCCAAAAAGAAAATGAATAATTAGTACATCGGTAATATTTGTTTTCATTGACGTAAGAGAGGCCGTAAGAACGTTTTACAATCATTTAAAAAAGCTAAGAAATAAAATAAACATATAGTCTGATATGAATACCTAAAATAAATATTACTGTAATTGGTAAAAGTAAAACTGTGATTATGAAATTAAAAATTACAAACCAAAAAGAAATCTGACAGCGGTGGGATTCGAACCCACGCCCTTTCGGACTGGTGCCTAAAACCAGCGCCTTAGACCACTCGGCCACGCTGCCTTACGGTGCGGAAACCAAAATTAATGGTCTTAATATTATACATATTAATTTGTGTAAAATGTATAATCAAAACGTTATTTCTGTTTATTCGAAAAATTTGACGCCATTTATATATTTTTAGAAATTAGTATCACAGAACCTATTTTTATTATTAGTTACCTAAAATACCGTAATACTTCCGAATATGTCATACGTCTCGTCTATCAAAGATATGCCTCTATATAAATATGCTAGATATTCAAGAGTAATGTCAAATCATTATTGTGAGTCAAATTGTTTTTGGAAACAAGACAGTTTTAAAATCAAACATGCCACTTTCAGAAACCGGGGGCTAAGCGGTTTGTTGTAGAAATAAATGGTAGAGCAAGAAGATTTATAGTTGACTTTGGAAAATAGGTACTAAAAATAAGTAATTTAATCACTATGTATAATTTGGTTACATAAATACATTATAATTTTTATATTATATTGTGGAAATGCTTGCATAAAGTTATGTGTAAGTAGTTTCAGTTTTATGCTAAATCATGTTTGCCAACACCATAACAGGTTTATGTTCATAATTATAAATGATTATGTAACATGCGCAATAAATCAAAAAAGAATCTTCCATCTATAAATCATTTTTTTAATAAACGAGAGTTATGATTTGATCGTTGTTCTGTATCGTGGGTATCAAACCGCGAGCTCATCAAAATACTTGTTATTCGATATCATAAATCTTTACCGTTGCTTACTGTACACATAATTATTTAACAATCATTGTTACTAATCTCTAAATACTTAGTACAAAGGGGAAAAAATAGTTTGTCTGTGTGTCTAGTCGCTTAGTGCGACAGTATTGACAGTTTCTAACTGTGAGCAACAGATGGCGCTATATTCTATATATAAATAACTAGATAACTTAATTGAATTGGTAGACTCGCATGGAATTGTTTGTAAGATAAATAGATAAATAACACCACAAACACACACACACACACACACACACACACACACACACACACGGTGTTTTAAGCCTCCACCAAGAAACGAGTCTTATGTTTTGATGCACAGCACCCAAAACCGAAACAAAATCATATTCGTGAGTCACACAAACTTTGTTTCAGTGCAGGAATCGAACCCGCGGCCTTTTGTGTCATAGCCGCCTCCTTCCGATGCAGTCGGGTAAAAAGTAAAAGAGTAGGAGCTAAATATAAATTATTTTGTAACTTATTTACAACAATAGAAATCACAACTCTTAAAAAAGTAAAACAGTACATTTACTGCTATAGGTGCACTCAATAAGCAGAGAGGGAGTAGGCAGGGAATGTAAAATCTTCAAGAAACATGTCCATAACAACAGAAATGAAGAAAAGTCACCAAAAAACGGACCCTACTAAAAAGTGGGATTAAAGCTAGAAGTGAAGCCGAAAGGGGTCGCTAGCGATACTATTAATTAAATATTTAAAGCTATAATAAGCCTCACCCATTCGAAACTATAAAAATAATTACTATATTGGTCCTACTTTTCGTATTTTATAGTAGAAATTATTTATAATATCATAAATCAAGTTTCGCATTACATTCCAAGTGACTAATAGCAATCGGGGTATTAAACGTTATTCAAAAATATAAATTATAGACACCATTTCCCTAGCTTTTGGACGCGGGTCTGCCCGCTTAGAGGTTTTTTTCAATGCATTTATATCGTTATTCGATTTTAGGTAATTTGCAAGAATAGGAATAATACCGACTTCAAAACACCGAAATAAAATAGTATTTTCTATAAAATATGTTGTGTTAAATATTCAAAGAAATAATACAAATTCCTAACTTGTTTATAGCAGAGACTGGCAAACGAACAGATGAGTCACCTAATGGGAAGTGATCATGATACCCAAAGAATCATGACTGCGTTACCAATCTTAAAGAAGGGGGAATAGGTATTGGGAAGGGAAGGGAGGAATTGGGCCGGTGGAAATCTCATTCATCGAACGAAACGCAACAGCAAAGTGCACACTGATTTCTTAAGTTTACGCGAAAGTTATACATTGAAATAAAACTATTTTTACGGATTCTATCACGATTTGGTTTTAATTTTTATTCCCGACGTTTCGAAGGCTTAAAACCAAATCGTGATAGAATCCGTAAAAATAGTTTTATTTTAAAGCAAAAAGCACTTTATGTTGGTGGTATCAAACCAGTCGAGCCATGGGTGCTGTAGACGTTAGTTTCTACACTCTTCAGCATAGCTCTACCACCCAAACTATTTTTACGATTGAGTTCACTTGAAGACTTTTTATCGGCTAGTATTTAAACTCCTAACTATAAACGGTTGCTGGTCTTTGACCACATATAACATCTGATGGTACACCATTTTTCCATCCACTGCAGTATCTGATTTCTGACTGAAACGCTGCGCTCGCTCATCCTGATAGCAACTAAGAAAACAACAAGGTTATTTTTAACTTTGACAACCTCCGTGGCGCAGCGGGCGAATAGCCGGCTGTGAAGCGAGAGGCCGCGGGTTCGATCCCCACACCGAGAGAAATGTTTGTATGGCCTACAGATATTTGTTTCGGGTCTGGGTGTTGTGAGACCGTGCGTCTCTCGTATTTTCTGATACTTACGACACAAGACTCGATATTAGTGTGGGGTCGGGACTGTGTGTGACTTTTGGGTGTTATTTATTATTATTAATACTTTTTACTTATTTAGATTAGGTCATTAAACTTTACCGGCACGTTATTTAAAATAACGTTCGTCGTATAACATATTAATTTTGTACTCGTCTTCAGTGCATATTAATAGCACAAAATCAATTTAGCATTATAAATTCATAGTTATAAATCACGAGAAATTATCAAGAGCCAATATCAGCACATTCGCAGAGATGTAATTAATAGTTGTCAGTGCCCAAGATTCATCGATACCACACTTTTAGACGGTAATAAATATTTTTGAGGTCCTCCTTCGTCTATTGGCATATTTGGGCTGTGAATAGGGAGGTCCTGGGTTCGATTCCCAGGCCGGACAACGCGGTTTTTGTAAGTTGATTAAAAAATCAGGCATACAGTCGGTTATGAAAACTAAGACAAATTCTTTCGGCAACACGCTCGAATCGCGGCGACATTGTACGAAAAAGGCAGGTTGAAAGCAAGAGACATTTCGAAGTTATGTTTCTATTTTTCTCCATTATGTCAGGGGTTATCGCAACCTAATGCTAAGGTGCGACCTCTGTAGGGGAACCGTCAACATATTGTCCACAGTGAACCTGGTAAGAAGAAGATCTGGCTCAGGAACTTGGGACCGTCGGACCGTACTCCTGTGGTTTTCTTATTTCTAAATCAGTTTAAGACGCAATTTCGATTACTTAATGATACTGGCAACATCACCGCTAGCGTGGAACCATTTACGGATTTGTTCAGAGTAGTAGACCTTTAATTTTTAGCTCCTCGAAATTAATGAGTAACTTCGTTGCGGGATCAAACAATGATGAAATCTCAGATATTCGCCAAGCTTCACTGCACGATGTACGAAATACGTGCTATTGTTGATCCCGGCTTATAGGAACAGGTCTCCTAGCATGGAAATATAAAAGAATACATTATAGAAAATAAATAAAACCGGCCAAGTGCATGCAACATATCTGACCACGCAAAATAAAGGGTTCCGAAGTAAGATTAAATGTTACTGTAATATATTTTAACATAACATAACATAAGCTCACACCTGTGTCCCCGAAGGGGTAGGCAGAGGCGCACTAGCGAACTAGAACACCCACATTTCGCCGAGCTTAGTTCCGTCCCAGATGTGATAGGGGGCGAGCCTATCGCCATATCGGGCACAAATTCCAGACTCCGAGCTGATATGGAAAAATACAATATCACTTTGCCTGACCCGGGGATCGAACTCGAGACCTCAGAACCGTAGTCGTACCGAAATACCACCACGCCACCGAGACAGTCATCAATATATTTTAATAGATATAATTTAAGTACAGTATCCATAAACTTTTATTTACCACCTGTTTTACATAACTAACAACTTCATCTAAGTGGTATTCAATAGAATTTGTACGAAATTTCGCTCTTTACTTTGGTCAATTACCTACTCGGTAAATTGTACCTCTAAAGCGTGACAGACGGACATAACGAAAATATAACGACAGCCTCCGTGGCGCAGCGGACGAGTAGCCGGCTGTGAAGCGAGAGGCCGCGGGTTCGATCCCCGCACCGAGACAAATGTTTGTATGGCCTACAGATATTTGTTTCGGGTCTGGGTGTTGTGAGACCGAAAGTCTCTCGTAGCTCCTGATACCCACGACACAAGACTTGATCTTAGTGTGGGGTTTGGACTATGTAGGTGACTGTTGGGTGTTATTATAATTATTATTATTATTATAAGAGTTCCATTTTTGCCATTTGGTTTCAGAAGTCTAAATCAAATTATTAATAAAATCAGGCACATAGCAACAGCTATGGCATGTCACTGAGAAAGAAAGTTCTAACTGGATATTGACAGGGAAAGTATATTCGACAGTAAACTAATGAGACAGAGCTATTCAAGCGTAAAAACCTGTTGACAATCTCACAATCATTAAGGATAATAAAAACTAGTGTAATTACTCATGTAGGTAATGAGAGTAGAGTTGCTTCATATTTTTAACCCGCTTCAAAACAAGAGGAGCCTATTACCAAATATGTTAGAAATATTTGTATAATTTTTTTATGTGAAATATCTGATGGTTTGTTTGCGTAACGGCGCGGCGCGGCTCTTTTATAAATAAACAATACATTTATAGACTCATATCCCCGAAGGGGTAGGCAGAGAGTAAGAGGTAGGTATTCAATATTTTTCTTAAAAAAATTGAAGATTTTGTTTTTAATGTAGCATTTTTTATTTTTAAGACTAATTTTCGATGTTTCACATCTGCCAGGCATCCCGCGACGGCTCAATCAAAATCAAAGGTTTTCATTTTGACAGCATGTACAATATAATTATAACAAACAACTCTTAAGTCAATTCATGGGTGGAATAAGTTACAAGTATTGGTTTAAATATGTTAATTGACGAAAAATCACTTTTGCGGATAGATTTTCGTTGAGATGTGTAAGATGGTCAAGATTCCTAGATTTTGATGTGTTACAAAAATCGGATTTCACCCACGCGAATTAAATAAATGTAGGTATTTAAATGCATAACCAATCCATAAAGTCTGAGTGCTAATGGCATATAACTTGTATTTTATTATTAACAACAATATTACCATTAGAGCATAACGATATTGCTCTGGTTTTGCATATGAAAGATATATTAATTTGTAGAACAAGTAATATGAAAGAAATATGTTAGCCCGTTTGATAATGTTTTCTTCCAAAAACGATACGAGAATGTAATGTAGGAGAAGTGTAGGAAGACGTGTTGATAGGCCGGTGGTTGGTTATAGACTTTGTTGTAGACTGTCCTTACATATTATTACACATACAACTTATATACTAACGCTTACACACTACAGGAGTCTGTCCAAATCGAGTAAAGAAAGTCTCATGTTGCTATAAAAAAATTATAACAAACAAGCTTGAACACTTAACGGACCGATTTCAAAATGCATCCGATTGTAACCAAATTTATATGTGGCTATCCTTGAGTAAGTTCTATACACAAAAAGAATCTTCAAAATTGATCCACATTTTTTGTATATAAAAAAATACAAACGAAATGATTGCCTACTTTTTTTAGTCAGTAGCAAATTCGCGAACGAATACGCATGGAAATGTTATACCGCGCTAAACAGCCTTATAAGCTAGGTCAACGTCCTGATGACATTAAGAGGCTCTCACTGGTCCATAATTGGCTCTCATCCCATCAGATTCAAGATGATTTCTTTAATTTACAATATCAATAAAATGGTTCGACTCTATCAAAAACATTCAAATCAAGTCCTGTCAAAAAATAAAAACTTAAACAAATTATTAGCTCATTATGAAGTTGGTTTTAATTAATTTATTGGTGTTGATCACTGTATTTTATGATTTCGTAGTTTATGCTAAATAAGAAAAACATAAAAAATATACACTCATGACATACGTATACAGATTATTTTTCCAAGTAGTGCAGGCATACTATTATAAATCATCCATCAACAAACAATTTAGTATCATAGCCCCTTACTTATAAAAATATTTAAGCGCGGCTTATCTTTATCCATAGGTTGTCCCTTTCATTTTTAAACAATGTAACGCTAGGAAAAAAGTGACAGGCTATTCTTAGCGAAAAGTTAAG
Source organism: Clanis bilineata (assembly GCA_036417725.1). Taxonomy (NCBI): domain Eukaryota; kingdom Metazoa; phylum Arthropoda; class Insecta; order Lepidoptera; family Sphingidae; genus Clanis; species Clanis bilineata. The sequence continues at coordinate 1,028,662 of CM071141.1, forward strand.
CAAAAATGTTTTTATAAGTAAAGCCCTAAATGACTACAAAATTTTGCATTAAAAACTTAACGGACCAACTTCAAAACTTATCTGATCATGATCAATTTGGACTACCCTCGGAATAAGGACTATCGAATACAAAAATAATTTTCGACCGACTTCAAAAAAGGAGGAGGTCCTCAACTCGTCTTCGAAAAATCAAATATGTTACGCGATATCTCCGCTAAATGTGGACCGATTTTCAAAATCTTTTTGTGTTCGATAGAGCTTATAATAATCACAAGTTTAAAAACTTAACGGACCGACTTCAAATCCGATGGAGACCAAATTTATATGGGACCACCCTTGAAATAAGCTCTATCGAACACAAAAAGAATTTTGAAAATCGGTCCACATTCGAATGAGATATCGTGTTACATACATAAAAAATACAGACGAATTGAGGACCTTCTCCTTTTTGGAAGTCGATCCAAAATCGGTCAACATTTTGCGGACATGGGCGGAAACCTCCTTTTTTGAAGTCAGTCGAAAAGGGCATAAAATACTTACCCACATCTATATGGTGACTGGGTTATAGCTTCGAAGTCAGAATTAGATGCAATATTACACAACACAATGGTCCGAATTCCTAAACCCGGTTTTTATATACAAATATACACTCTAAACTAGAGTCTTTCATAATAAATTAGTAGATAAAATCCTTTCCAAATTGTAACAATAATACATCAAGCTACAAGTCGCACTAATTGCACAAACACTTACTAATCTAACAATATTTGCACAGTCTTAGAAAAATAACGACTTTTTGCGAATGTAAACCGCAAAAACACGAAGAATCAACATAATATCGACACAATATGGCGACAGAATCATGACGTACCTAACAATATGCTATTGTTGCAATTACGTTGAAAAGATAAAACTACCTTCTAAAACTTTATAAAAAGTAATTCCAGATAATGTAAATTATTTTGTTCTATTCTATACGCGAGGGAAATAAATTGTTATTTTTCTGATTGATGCATAATCATCATCAGCCATAGGACGTCCACTGCTGAACATAGGCATCCCCAAAGATTTCCAGATCGACCTGTTGGAAGCGGCATTATACATCAACAAAAATATGCTATGAATTATATTATTTATTCCGGAGTAGTTTGTCGTTCTAAAATATGGATCCGTCGGCTCCACCGCACGTCGCATTGGTTACTTTGCCAGTGTCAAACAGTACCTAAAATTTCGTAAGAATTTCCAGTCCTAAAAAACTTTCGGTCTGAACTTACCTACAAGTATTATTGAAAAATTTAGTAAAGTAAATGTCAATAATGTGAAGCTACCATACGTACGGTCCATCACCATCCTGGCGAATTTTGCATACTCTACCACCAGCGATCGATCGATTATGTCCAGCATTTATGATAGAAATTCATCACAATCGATTCGACTTTTATATCGTCGTAAATAAAACCATTAGAATTTAGATGCTCAAAGATATTGTGATAATGAATCAAGGTAGAAAGTGACATCCTGTTGACAACTGAAGAGTCCGTGGTGTACTATTCACAGCAACTTTTTATTTACGACGATCGGAAATTCGACAGTAATTTATTAATTTATTCAATGATATGTTTTATACAAAATAATAAAATTTATTTGAGCAAATTGAACCTATAACATGCAATAAAATATATAAAATGGACGGGCTGTGGATGGCGTCATCGGGAGATGTTGATTTACTGTCACAAGTTTTTATCGTTATCTTTTGCTACAAACACAAACATAAGCTCACGTCGTTATAATTCTAGGTGTAAGCAGAGGCGCAACTGGTGTTCTTACATTTTCCGAACTTATTTTCGCTCCTTCAAATTACATGAAAATAATATGTGCCTGATATGATAGGCTGAAGGCTAGTCCCTTATCACACCTGGAGCTCGGCGAAATGTGGATGTTCTAGTTCTCGATACAGACTTGCCTAGTGAGGAAATTAATGGAAATCATTGTCACGATATGGTTGCCAGTAAAATATGCAGTTCTAATTGTAGTATTTTAATTTGATTTACCATCTTTTGTATTTTGCTGAAATAAATTATTTTTCACTTTTATTTTTTTTCTAGTTCGCTAGTTCCTACACCTTTCTGTTGATTTGCGTTCAACTGATAGAAGGCAAACATACAGCCCACAGATTTCAATGACGAACAAAATGTTATATTTCAAATTGAAATATTATGTAGGACTGTAAATTGACTGAACTATTGCGATTGCTTAGTCTAATAATTGAATCTAGGATATCATGGTTGACCACGCTTAGACAGTAACGTCTACAGCACAAATGGGCCGGCTCGACCGATTTGATACCACTGTCTCACAGAAAACCGACGCAAAATGGCAGCTCGCTGTTGCGTTTCGTTCGGTGAGTGAGATTTCTGGTGGCCCGATCCTCCCTTTGCCAATCCCTATTACCCTCCTTTTAGGTTGGGAACGCACTCTTGATGATATTTGTGTCTCGAGCGGTGGAGATCACTTACCATCCGGTGACCCATCTCACCCATCTGCTCGTTTGCCAGTCTGCTATAAAAAATGTCATGGTTGGGAGGGCTATTTTCATTTCAATATCGGATAATCATTGAATCATCGGATGCACTAATTACGCCTCTATCTATAACCATATGAAATACGTTCGTTAAGAGACATCATATGAAAAAGGACAAAATTAAATAGAACACGTAATTTCCAGACACCTATGACCTTCAAAATAAAATGTCACGCGTCAGAGATCATTAAACTTACACCATATATCACGTAATCAAGTTACAATATTGAAAAAAGTGTAAAATCAAAACGATCATCCCACACGTTTCTAAATAAATTGCACTAATATTAATACGGGGTCAGTGCACTCTCAAATTAAAAGTCCGCGGATCACGGCGCACATTAATCTACCGTAAACCTGTCAGGCTAATTTATGGATGTCCGTCAAGTGTAGGTGAAGTTCACGGCTTATGGGTCAGTCGGTGATGTGGAGGGGAGAGGATCCGCGAGGTATATAACCGAAGAGAAATGCTATCACTGCATCCATTCGACCGTGTTCTCCAATCCACAATGGCAGCTAGATTTGTACTCGCCCTGGTGGTGGTGGCCATGTGCCGGGCCCTACCCTTAGATGAAGGTTAGCTTAATAATAATCATCCAATTCCAATTAAAAATATTCAAATAAAATATTAGAACCATTAAGTTTAAAAAAGAATTCTTTAAGAGATCCAACTAGTTAAATTTGTACATTACTGGATTATCTACTGTGGGGATAAAAGGATATGTCCACGTGTGGGTCAAATTACATCTAAGTTCAATTGTTTCAAACCGATGAATAATCATCCAAATCCAAAAATATTAACATTTCATATTTTATTCCCTATAGGAGTTCGTGACGGTCGGAGCTACTCCATCGGGCAGGCATACAACAGCAACGGTGGCATCAGCCAAGCCTCTGCGAATACCGACGGCAGCGTATCCCAGGCCTACGGCAGCAGCACCGGCGGCAGCCAGTTCACTCGCGACGGCTTGTACTACCCTGGCCAGGCTATCGCCGAGGCTAAGACCTACGACACCCCCGAAACCATCTACAGCCCGAACAAAGCCGTCGCCCAGGCGCAAAACGGTGGCGTCTACCAACCCATCGTCCCTGAAGCCGTAGTCACCACCTACCAACAAAACTTCGAGAACCCTGCTTACGGTACGGTCGCCAAGTCCTCCGCTGTTTCCGATGGCGTGAATGACCAGTCCCTTTCTACTGTGAGCTCCAACGGCGCTGGTAACGCTCAGTCCTCCGCTCAGACCAAGGGCGTCACTGGCTACGATGTCACCTCCACCAACACCAAGACTACTGGATCCGGCTACGGCTCGGCCGCCTCCAACGCCGTCAACGGCTACAACTCCGCCGTCACCTCTGCCAAGTCCAACGGTTTCGGTTCCGTTTCGTCCAACGCTCAAAGCAAAGGCACTCCCTCATATCTCACACCTGTCGTTCCCAGCGAAATCGTCGATCCCACCGTCATCGACGCTAAGAGACGAGGCCTGACCACCAGTTACGTCCACCCTTACGTGCAGCCCAACTATGGCTCTGCTTCGTCCAACGCTAACGTGAACGGTTATGGATCCGCCAGTTCCTCTGCTAAGAGCTCCAACAACAATGGCATCCACTGGCGCTTCGGTACAGCTTACGACGGTCCCAACGCTGGCGCCGTTTACCAACCGTACGCCGGCTACGGCGCTGTCAAGTCCACAGCCAACACCGCCGGCTACGGTAACGCTAACGCCAATGCCAACGTGAACAATCTCGGCTCCACCGCAAACTCGGCTGCTAACACCAACGGCTACGGTAACGCCAAGTCCTCGGCCAACACCAACGGCGCCGGATACGGCAGCGCCAACGCTAACGCTGACGTCAACTCCGCCGGCTACAACAACGCTCGTTCTACCGCCAACACCAACGGCTACGGATCTGCCCTGTCCTCCGCGAACACCAACAGCGCCGGCTACGGATCCGCCAAGTCCACCGCCAACACCCAAGGCTCCTTGTACGGCGGCAGGACCTCCTCCGACGCCCAGACCTCCGGCTACGGCTCCGCCAACTCTTCCGCGAAGACCCACGGCGTGAGCACCGCCTACAAGGTGGCCGACTCGTCCGCTAACAGCTACGGCTACGGCAACGCCCGCGCCAAGGCCACCAGCTCTTAAACAACACGGTCCACATGGCATCAAGCAACCACATCACGACGACCTCCGGTACGCCGATAACTTGTCTTGATGTATTTGCTGAGCGTGAATACGCTATATTTATTTTATTTATTGCGTTCCAGTGTGCATTTATTTCTTTATAGCATCCGATATGACAATATTCCGAAACAATAAAATATATTTTGCATCTTAAAAAATCTTTATATTTCTTCCTTCACCATAATACTAGTAAACTTAATAAAACAAAAGTATACTAAAACGCTGTCATAGTTTGCCCTGCATAAACGGCTTGAGGTACATATGGAAGCTGCGGTTGACGGGTTCCTTGTTGAGAGGACTCTTCAGGGCTTCTGCCATCAGACGCTCGTACACGCGACCGTCGTACGAACCCAGAGTCGAGTTTAAAATCTGAAAAATGCAAGTAAATTGAATATAATATTCAGTTATAAATAAAAATATACAACACAATATTACAAAACAAAAATACAATTACTTCATCTCTGAAATCGAACGCGTCGACCAACCCGACAGCATTCGGCCGTATCTTCTGAAGCAGATCCTCGTAAACACGCTGAAGGTGTCGCACATCAACTTCGCTGATTGGTGTGTACTGGAACATATCAAATACTGCATTAAAATACTAAATTCTACGTTCATGAACTAAATTTCAAAGGCTAGCTAGACGCGCTTCGGAATTATATTCCGGCGCTGATGTGATCCACAGATGATTTTTTTATCTGGAGTTGTGGGACGGTAAGTCCCTTATAGTGCCTGATACCTATGATATATATACAGGGAGTTTCATAAAGTTGGTATCAATAATAAATATACTAAAAGAGACGATGGCTAGCAATGCAGCGGTAAAGATTTAAATTTCGCAATTTCGCAAGGCTCATAGTTTTTTAATAATGGAAACTTGAATTTGTGACGAAAATCTTTTTTCTGGCTCGTTGGGTTAGCTGCAGTACATTTACAAACCACCTATGGGATAATTAATTATTTTTAGCATACACAAAGCCATTTCTATGCTAATCGCGACGATTTATTTGCATTCCGATTTCAAAATTCCCATGCTTAGTAATGGATTAAAAAAATTCAATTCAATTTGCAGCTATACCATTACGCTTCGGTCTCACTGTATGTGGAATTGCTATTAATATATGAAACATCCTGTATATACCTGATACACCTGTATCCGTCCTCATACTAATAGGTATGAGTCCCGACTCATACCTATGAGTCGGGACTCGAAACTATGTATGTGACTATTGAGTGTATGTATTTATAATTAAGTTTTTACGAAATAAACTTAAAATTAGAATTAGGTATGGAGCAGATAGCATAAAGAGAATTTTAGAAGTAATCTATATTGATGGCTACATAAAACATATTACAAATCATTTTAGTCCTCTATGCAGTTTAGTCGCACCACGCAGTATCTCAGAGCCTGTGAGATTTTGAGTTTCATTTTTCTTGTTTTTTGGAAATCATTTATCCTTATGATTCCCACTGCACTTTGGTCAGTACGATCGTTTTCAAGAATGTCATAGAAATCGGCTTACGCCTTTTGGGAGATACAGTTCCAGGCAAATCGTGGCACCTGGACCTGGAGTTTGAACCGAGGACCTCTCTGTCCACATCCCATATACCGTACTAGTTTACTAAAGAGAGTTTTATAAATATTTGATTCAATTTCCAAGTTGGAAAACCAATTTTGCGCCGTTCTTCGTAATTTCTGGGTGATCCTCAAACGTTGCCGGGGTTAAAATTATTATATTTTACTATAAAACTAGTATTTGGCCGCAGCTTTACTAGCGTGATTAGTTTGCCCTCAAGTTGACTTTTGCGTTAATATGAATCTTCTGAAAATGGAGGCCCTCATTAAATTGCCTTTAATCCTTCGGGTAACACACTATAATTTTGTTAAGAATCTCTCATTTTCCAAAATGAAACGTAGCCTTTTTAATCACAATTATTTAAGCTTTCTGTATGTGAAAGAATTAATCACCTAATCGCTCCTGTAGTTTGTCCATTATAAACAAAAAAAAACTATACAAGAAATATTTTCGCTACATGAAACACAACATAAACTGACGCCTGTATCCCCGAAAGGGTAGGCACAGGTGCACTAGCTAACCATAACACCTACATTACGCCGAACTTAGTTCCGTCCCAGATGTAATAGGGGACAAGTCTATCACCATATCGGGCTCAAATTCCACACTGCGAACTGATATGGAGAAATACAATATCACATTGCCTGAAATGCCCGACCTAGGGATCGAACCCGAGAGCTCAGAACGGTAGTCTTACCGACATACAATCACGCCACCGAGACAGTATCTCTTTATAAGTTTAGATAGAGAAAACAGCTGTAGAGCAATTCACTGTAAAACTAGTTACTTAATCCTGATATTTTTTTATTTATTACATAGCATAACATAACATAAGCTCACGCCTGTATCCCCGAAGGGGTAGACAGAGGTGCACTAGCCAACTAGAACACCCACATTTCGCCGAGCTTAGTTTCGTCCCAGATAGGGGGCGAGCCTATCGCCATATCGGGCACAAATTCCAGACTCCGGGCTGATATGGAAAAATCCAATATCACTTTGCCCGACCCGGGGATCGAACCCGAGACCTCAGAACCGTAGTCGTACCGAAATACCACCACGCCACGGAGGCAGTCTTATTTATTAACATAATAATAGTTGATAGATCCATTTCATGTTCAAACTACTTTTCTAATCTTTATTATCAACTAATAACTGTAACTACGGCACAATTACAGGCTATAAAATACTTTCTTTTTTAGTTGGTGATCTAGAATCTCAATAGTTAAACTGTTGTTTATTTTTAACGTAACGCGAAACGAAACTAGTTCTTGTAGATCAATATCGACTGACAGTTGTATTGACATGCCGGACTGATCTATAAAATATCAAGATTGTTGACCCCGTATCGATTAAATTTACCGTAAGAGACCTTGAGGTCATATCGATGTTGCAAAAAGTTAATTTTGCACACTAGTTAATTTCTGTAACAAAAAATACATAGTAAGCTTTTTAACATACTCCATAAGGCTGCGGACACGAACTCAGCGGCGGCGGCGGCGGCGGCGTGGGTAGCGGCGCGGCAACTTAATGCTAGACCGGTTGTCGCGCCGCTTCCGGCGCCGCTGCCTTAATAATATTGATTCGTTTTTTTATGGGAATCAGTACAACTAAGATTATAATAATACTGCTATGAGAGGCGGTGGTAACCCCCCAGTTCTAATTAAATTATGCATTGGAACACACCGCTCGCCGCGCCGCCACCGCCGACGCTCTGCGCCCGCTGAGTTCGAGACCGCGGCCTAACATGCTGTTGAACGCTTGTTTTTCTCTTTTTTCGCAGTCAGTTTTTCTTATTTGTTATTCAAGGTGCAGAAGGTGCTGCTATTGTTCACGCTTCAAAAATACAGTAAGATTTCTTAACATACTCCATAACATTCAAACTGTTGAGCGCTTGTTTTTCTCCTTTTTCGAATCCCGAAAACATAATTACATAGAGCCTTACTTATAAAAACGTTTTCGCTTATCTCTTCGCTAAGAATAGCCAGTCACTTTTTCCTTTGCGTTACATTGTTTAAATGAAAGGGAACCTATGGTTGAAGATAAGCAGCGCTTATATATTTTTATAAGTAAGGGGCATAATGCCGGGGAATATTAACCGTAGTCCTATTATGTTTGTATATATTAAGTGATATAGCAGCGATAGCTCAGTTGGGAATGGTACGGACTGTCGGGACAAGTGTCGGAGGTTCGAGACCAACCCCAACATGGAGCATACACCTCTGACTTTTCTATGTTAAGTGTATTTTTATTGTGAAATATCGGTTGCTATAACGGTGAAGGAAAACATCGTGAGGAAACCTGCATACTCGAGAATTTCTTTGCAGGAATTTCGAAGGTATGTGACGTATTAGGCTAGCGTGGTAGACTAAGGCCTAACCCCTCTCATTAGTAGAGGAGACCCGTGCCCAGTAGTGGGAAAGTAATATTACAGGGCTAATATTATTTTATATGTTCTAATATTATTTTATATGTTAAGTGACGCTGGCTTAGATTTCGAAACTTACGATATCCTGAATAAAAACAAGCAATTATCCTGTGTAAAATATTATGTCTATTTAATTCAAAATAAAATAATTAACAGTGATTAATGGTTATCTACTAATTTATAAAATGCTAAACATTTCATTGGCAATTAATAAATAAGTTATGGGGAGTTGTGTTCAACTCCGTGAAATTTAAAGTGCAAAATTAAAGTTTTAAATTAGAATATATTTTGAAAAGAAATGTAAATAACTTATAGAGATATATTTAGGCATATTAATTGAATTAAAAGGCTCTTTTTATAACACGATTAAACTGGACTGGAATCTCAAAAGGGGTTTGAAGTGAGGACACAAAATTTAAAGCCGATTTTATTCTACAAACGCTTGGAAAATGGTTGCTTTGACCCCACAGTAGAGGGATAAGGGCTAGTAGAAAAATTGAAATAAAAAACAGTTTAACTATGAGGCGGTTTAAAACCATATACCAATACATATTAGAAACATTTTTCTCAAGAGGCAACAAAAAGTATTAAGTATTAACTAACGATAATTAGGTAAAAAAACATAGTTTTGCCATAGGTACTATTGGCTGAAAGTTGATACCAAACATTTAAGTTATATAAGTCTTTAACATTTTTTTAGGGTTCGCCGATCTTACGACCCAGAGTTACATAATTGCCCAGAAAAGACGAGAAGGAGAAGGCGGACATTATCATCATCATCATCAGCCACCGGACGTCCACTGCTGGACATGGGCCTTCCCGAAAGTCGCTGGTTGCAGGCCGCTTCGGACCGGTCGATCTGGAAATCATTGGGGAGGCCTATGTCCAGTGGAAATTATACCCAACCCAACCAACCCAACTTCAAATCCATTCGTGACCAACTAATATAGGACCACCCTTAAAATAAGCTCTATCGAACACAAAAAAAAACTGAAAATCGGTCCAGATTTGGCGGAGATATCGCGTAAGATACAAAAAAAAATACAGACGAATTAAGGAACTTTTCCTTTTTGGAAGTCGGTAGAAAATTGAAAAACATATTAACGGCCTCTACGAATTATTATAAAAATAACATTTATAAACTCTATAGGTTTAATCATTGGATTCATGTGAAAATTAACACCCATTATTAAAGTTATAAAGGCACAAAAACTATTATGATAACATTAACATGGACCGTTCAGTGACCCGGCGACGATGATTTTATTATTACACTATTATTACCATGATTATGTAATCTTTTTTCCTGCCTTCTTAAAGCAGACGAGAAGATGTCTCACTTGATGTTAAGGGACAGCGACAAAAGGTAAATTTTTTGATTGAAAAAAGGGAAGGTAATACTTGTTGTCTCTTTAGATTAGCACCTATTTATAATTATCCTGAAGTCTCGGGTTCGATCCCCGGGCCGGGCAAAGTGATATTGGATTTTTCCAGATCAGCCCGGAGTCTGGAATTTGTGCCCGATATGGCGATAGGCTCGCCCCCTTTCACATCTGGGACGGAACTAAGCTCGGCGAAATGTGGGTGTACTAGTTTGCTAGTGCGCCTCTGCCTACCCTCTGGGGATACAGACGTGAGCTTATGTTACGTTATGATATTTCACTCCTCATATGTAACGCAACGCAAGCTGTCACGTCACTATGGTCTATGGGCCATATGATCGGATCAAGCCGGCCGGTGATTCTACCATGCTTAACATACTATTCCCAAATCTTCTTCCTCAGCCTTTTCCCACTTTCTTGGTGTAAGACTCTATCTATTTTTCACTAACATAAAATTCTCAGGATCCAATTCGAACTGGCATCCTTTTTCACCTCGTATATCCATACATTTTCGTCTACTTGAATTTCTTCTCGAGAAGACATTTGCAATTTTCATTAAAGCTTCTGCAGATCTGCGGGTGGTGATCATCACATAAAAACACCATCACAAACAAATCCTTTGAGCTATAATTAAATATTCAACCCATCCTTATTACAAATCAGATGAATAATGTAATATGTTAAAATCTAAAAGTCAACGATCTTTGATGATTTCAAACGTGGTTACGTTAATTCTAGAAATTCGCAGATATTATTTACATCCTGACTTTATAAAGATCTATTTTATTAGGTTATAATCCAAGCTTTGTGTTTCCGAAATAAACTGAGACCAGTTTGAGATGTATGAAGTCATCCGATGCTACTGATTACGCCATTTTTCATACCTTAATATTTCATACCTAAACATAATAAATATCTAAATATAATTTAATACTTTAATAATTATAATATCATTTCTAAACGTAATTTAATTCTTAATATAATTGATTGATTACCTAAAGATGAGTTAATGCTAAATAAGATTTCAGTATTTATATAATTATTTAAAAGACCAGTAATGGTGCGTTCGTCCCTCATCACATCATGGGATGCAAATACCCTTGGCGAAAATTAGATGCAATCGTTGCGACTCTACCAGCCCGTTAGGGATACATGTGTCAACAACCAACTATTTTTGAGTGGTAGAACCACGCTGTAAACAGTTACGTCTACAGGACGTTAAGTGGCAGCTCGCTGTCTCGTTTCGCTCGATGAGTGAGATTTCCGGTTTCCCAATTACCCCCTCCCTTTCCAAATCCCTATTTCAAAAATCTTAGGTTGACAACGCACCCATGTATTTTTTGTGTCTTGGGTGTATATGGGCGGTGGGTATCACTTACCATCAGCTGACCCATCTGCGCGATTGCCAGTCTCTGCCATAAAAAAAAACATTTGTACATCTTTATACATTTGTATAATCTATAAAATCATTTGTACCATTTGTATGTTTATTGTTGTCAACTCAATGTTCATAAGGCAGCCTATGTGGCGCAGTGGGCGGGTACCCGGCTGTGAAGCGAGAGGCCGCGGGTTCGATTCCCGCATTGAGACAAATGTGTGGCCCACAGATATTGGTTTCAATTCTGGGTGTTGTGAGACCGAAAGTCTCTCATAGTTTTTTATGCTCACGATAAAGGTTATACCTAGTGTAGGATCAGGGACTAGGTGTGTAATTGTTGAGTGTATTTATAAAAAAAAAAAACAATTTATTGGTTATTCAAGGGTACCGAACTCGGACTCGTATAACTAAACTCTGTAATTATCTCACTTGTGAGAGTCCTACCATTATGCAGAATAACTACAGTAATATATCATAAAACCATAAAAATACATCTTTACAACATAGGCAATATACTCCCATCAATATGTCTTAAAACGTCTAATCATAATTTATGGTAACGCTAAAAAAATCCTGTTTATAAATAAGCAAAAAGTCCATAAAATCTTCGCGACACATTATCGACGCTGTGAACTTAAAAGACAATTTCGAACTAATTTACTAAATATTCAAAGCTAGACAGGATGTATAAATTTTGAACGAATAATTTATTGATATACGATAACCAAGTCAAAAGTTCGTTATATTTTTTTATTACCCAAAACTAGATGCGAGAGCTCCGATAATCTTGTGATATGTAACATTTCTATGTTATGTGTTTTGACCAACGAATAAAAGAAGTGAGTTATCCGATTCGTCAGGCATTATCCTGCTTACGCCCCCTCCACTGCAAATCCTGTGATCCAGGATCAACAAAATGGCACGCATTTTACGACGCCAAACAATCTATCCCGCAACTAAATTAATCAAACAAAATAGGGAGGAGTTGTCCCGAGGTGGGGGTTGACGTCAGGCAGGCAGCCGGTCGTAAAAACTAATCAACTACAACACTCCAACTACTACTAAACTAACAAATACCCAAATCCTTTCTACGACATGCTTGAAAAAGTGTGATGCGCCGACCCCACATTTAGGTGGGATAAAGGCAGGTAGAAACAAAGAAAGAATAATCACAAGTTTAAAAACTTAACTGACCGACTTCCAATTTACCGATCGTGGTCTAATTATATGGGACCACCCTTGAAACAAGCTCTATCGAACACAAAAAGAATTTTGAAAATCGGTCCACATTTGGCTGAGATATCGAGTAACATACATAAAAAAAAACAGACGAATTAAGGACCTCCTCCTTTTGTGGAAGTCGGCCGAAAATTAGGGAAGAGTTGGAAATATAAGATTTCCACTTCCCACTATAACAAAGCGAGAGACAAAATAATAACGAAATACTCACTCGTAACGTCCCCAATTCGCTACTATTTTAACACCTACCTACCCAAATTTTTAAAAATCTAAAAGTTTATTTTAACTTAATTGCCACATTTACATTTTAAATGCTCACAAATCTTCGCTTAACATGTTATAAACTAAAATAGGTCTAAACACGAAATAGATAGTAACAGAATTAAGACGCTATTTAGACGGTCATAAACAAAAATATGGTCGCATTTTATCTTATCTGTGAATTAAGTTCAAATTAGGTATCCACTCGCACTTTAAATAAACTAATAATGACCACATTTTATTTTATGTGATACTAAAAGTAGGCGAAAATTGTATTTCACCTGTGTTCATCATCATCAATACATATAATAAGAATGTAAATATCGCGCGTCTGTACATTACATAGATTTCCAAAAAAACGAATTGGGGGCGTTTAGAATTAGTAATAGAATACATTTTTATCATTTTTAGAATTTTTGTCTGTCTGTCTGTCTGTCTGTATGTTTGACCGCGTATCAAATGAAAACCACCAAAGTAATTTTACGGAACTGGATAGAAAATCACAGACCACATCTTGGAAAAACATTTAGGCTTTGTTTTATTGAAATCGGTCAACTGTATCAAAATATTTGGATATTTTTGTATCATGTGTGCGATTGTTGGGAGTTCTATAAAGCCTGAAAGTGATTTTCAAGTTTATCAATAGATGGCGTTACCATATTTTCTGAGTCATATTGAATATTTTACGAATTATGAACCATTTTAAAGTCGTTAAGTGATCCGGGGTCAAAATCTAAAAAGTGACCGCCATGTTGTTTTTCTTTGTTTTTGGGCTGATTGACTTCAAAATCGATATCTGGGTCGCCCCGTGGATCCAAACGACGGAACCGATGTAAAAACTGTCAAATTTAGCCGCCATTTTGGTTTTCTTTGTTTTTGGGCAGATTGACTTCAAAATTGATATCTGGGTCACCCCGTGGGTCCAAACGACGGAACCGATGTAAAAACTGACCAAATTGGCCGCCATTTTGTTTTTCTTTGTTTTTGGGCCAATTTACTTCAAAATCGATATCTGGGTCGCCCCGCTGTAGAATATTTAGACTAAAACGACATGGCGGATCGATAAATCAAAACCTTTACCGTTGGCCCAACAAAATACGCGTGCGAAGCCGCGGGCAAAAGCTAGTTTAAAAATAATATAGTGTGATTAAAACAATATTAAATAAATAATCACAAGTTTAAAAACTTAACCAGACCGACTTCAAATCCGATCGTGACCAAATTTATATGGAACCACCCTTGAAATAAGCTCTATCGAATACAAAAAGAATTTTGAAAATCGGTCCACATTTTGCGGAGATATCGCGTAACATGCATAAAAAAATACAGACGTATTGAGGACCTTCTCCTTTTTGGAAGTATGATTAAGACATAAATATTTTCTTGAAAATGTAAGCTATAGTCATTTTTACATACATACATACATAAGCTCACGCCTATATCCCCGAAGAGGTAGACAGAGGCGCACTAGCGAACTAGTACACCCACATTTCGCCGAGCTTAGTTTCGTCGCAGATCTGATAGGGGGCGAGCCAATCGCCATATCGGGCACAAATTCCAGACTCCGAGCTGATATGGAAAAATCCAATATCACTTTGCCCGACCCGGGGATCGAACCCGAGACCTCAGGACGGTAGTCGAACCGAAATACAACCACGCCACCGAGGCATCATTCATTTTTTCATTCCATTAAAATATTTTAAACGTCAAAAACGAAGGTGACTCAATACTCAGTAAATAATAATGTTATGTTAATAATCAACACAAAAACGCAAATACAAAATGAACAAAAACCTTATTCACAATATCTTAAACCCAGAGTGTGAATTATAAACGAATAATAACAGAAATATTCTAACCTTAACATTTGACGGCAACTATGGATCACAGTATCAAAGTTCAATGACCGGCACAGCTGACCGCTTACGTCATTGTGGAACATAGAATAAAGCTCCATATTACCGGGTATATTTCTATCGAGGCTATCTCTATATAATCTAAATCACAATACTTCACAATTTTTGTGGTTTTGAATACGCCACACGCACTTTTAGACTCGTTTTGATGCAAGAACATAGCATAAAATAAGCTCACGCCTGTATCCCCGAAGGGGTAGGCAGAGGCGCACTAGCGAACTAGAACACCCACATTTCGCGAGCTTAGTTCAGTCCCAGATATGATAGGGGCGAGCCTATCGCCATATCGGGCACAAATTCCAGAGTCCGGGCTGATATGGAAAAATCCAATATCACTTTGCCGGACCCGGGGATCGAACCCGAGACCTCAGAACCGTAGTCGTACCGAAATACCACCACGCCACCGAGGGCAGTCAAGAACATTCAATAATATAAATTATATTTTTTATGTAATCAATCTTGGAATTGCAAATATTTTACCACAACCACGACCACAATCGTCATTTTAGCTTAGAGTGATAACTACAACTGTCTAATCTCATTATTTTAATTCAATTTAACTTATATTATAAACACGAAACTTTTAAGTTTGTTACTCTTTCACGCAAAATCTATTAAATGGATTTGGATGAAACTTTACCGGTATATAGAGGTAGATTATATATCAGCGGCCTGAGCAGGAAAATTTCTGACAACCGTAAATGTATTCGAACTCGATGCGCGTCTATGAAATTTGTATGAAATATTAACCAAACGTCATCAGTGCGCAGCGAACTCGAATACATTTACTTTAGTTTTTCGTGCTCGGGCTACTGAAGTCGCACGACTCGCGTTCGACAACTAATAGCAAATAATTACTTTTGTCTTTATTACACTGTACACACAAACTTTCACGTTTATAATATTAGTAGGATCAGTGTACACATTTCCCTCTAATCTCTAATAGTAAAGCTATAGAGATGGAAAACGTATAGTCTATTGGTTATTCTATGTTTTAGAACTTCTTCCCAGCTTAATGTTAAAGATGTCATTCTTAAAAAATGGCGCGCTATAAATAAACAAATGATATCAATTACTCGTTAATAAAAACATTTCAAACTGGCTTGTCAACATTATAAACAGTTTTAGGTGTTTAAAAACAAATTATTGCTTTTAACCTTGTGTTAACAAATTTTGATTAACAAAAACAGTACCTAACAATTTATATTTATGCATCGATATATTATTTACCTAGATGCACAGTTGACATTCGGAAAATGGGACAGCAAAGAAGTGCTTAAGCACTCCTTTTGCATACAGTCGGACGCCGATAGAATTTTAAATTTCAAAATTCAAATTTAAGAACGCTTGCTAATTTCATTTAAAAAGCTACTTTTATAACACTTGCATAGGGTTCTATTTGTTTTGATGTTATTAGAACTTGTGATCTTTTTCTTTGTTTTATTCCTGAGACCACTTTTTAGGAGGATATTTGCTAAGAACTGTGCATCTAGGGTATAATATATTAATGTATTTATGCATTAACTCAATACTGTCATCTGGAAGGTTTTGGGTTGGTTTTCACTACACTCCCTACTCTGAAGATCTTTTCCACCGACTTCCAAAAAGGAGAAGGTCCTCAATTCGTCTGTTTATGTATGTTACGCGATATCTCCGCCAAATGTGGATCGATTTTCAAAATTATTTTTGTGTTCGATAGAGCTTATTTCAAGGGTCGTCCCATATAAATGGTCACGATCGGATTTGAAGTCAGTCCGTTAAGTTTTACGACCAGCTCCTACCTGAAGTCTAACCCCTTTTAAGGGATCCAGTCCCGGGCAAATAGTGTTAGAATAAAAACTTAACGGATCAACTTATCTTAAAAACTTATTCGATCGTGACCAAATTTATACGGGACCACCTTTAAAATAAGCTCTATCGAACACAAAAAGAACCTTGAAAATCGGTCCACATTGGGCGAAGATATCGAGTAACATACATAACAAAGACGAATTGAGGACCTCCTCCTTTTGGAAGTCGGTCGAAAACCCAATACACTTTGCCCGACTCAAGGACGGAATCCGAGACCTCAGGGCGGTAGTTGTACCGAATATAACTACGCCACCGAAGTCGTTCAATAAGCATAGCTTAAGTTTTTCCGACTAGCCATATGCCTGACGTATAATCCTTCCACAGGACTTCGCCCTGTAGTGGTACTTGAGTGGTAGAGCCACGCTGTAGACAATTAAATACGTCTACAGCACGAATGGGCCGGCTCGAGCGGTTTGAAACCACTGTCTTACAGAAAACCGACGTAAAGTGGCAGCTCGCTGTCGCGTTTCGATCGGTGAGTGAGATTTCCGGCGGCCCATTTCCCCCCATTTCCAATCCCTATTTCCCACCTTTTAGGTTGGCAACGCAACAAGGTTTAGGTTGTGTCTTAGGTGTCTATGGGCTGTAGAGATCACTTACCACCAGGTGACCATCTGCTAGTTTGCCAGTCTCTGCTATAAAAAAGTACAGAGTAAACTCCTCGTCCTCGTGACTAAAGTCGGTTTTTAAACTTTCTGATTATCCACTTTTTACGTTAGGTACTTTTAAAAGTCAATGGCCAGCATCCTTGGTAGCTTTAGTAACGTGTTAGTGATGAGCTCGTTTTTGCGCGGTCCTTAATTTTTGCTAACTGTACTTGTCCAGATAAATCAACGCCATTGTCCAAGATCTATTATCTTCGGCCGTTGCTTTTGCTATCGCTACATCATGAAACGGAACTGTTTACCGTTTCATAATAGCATGTAAAAAATTATTAATCTATTATATTTCGAGGAGTTTATTTTTAAAATCATCACGTGATAGCTAAAAGTCCCATTAAAAAGAGACAAAACCTCATGGAAAAGCACAGCCATAACATAAAACCATAACAGACGTGGAATTAGGATTACATTAGATTAGGATTAGGTAACATCATCATCATCATCAGCCATAGGACGTCCACTGCTGAATATAGGCCAATAGTATATTGTTCAATAAAAAATGGTAGTTATGCGTAAACTAAAAAGTTAAAGGACGAAAAAGAGCTAAATCAGAGCAAAGTCTAAGGCTGAGATCTATAGAGCAAGTAAAAAAAAGTTCGATATATACCTCTAAATTTCAAATCCTGTTGTTTTTTTTTTTACTCTGATTTATTCGAAGTTTGCTCTATAGGTCTTATCGCAAGTTCGCTTTTAGACTCTACTCAGACTTCGGTTACGAATATTTCATTCCACGCATAACTTTTCAATTTAGGACCTCAACGTTTCTCGCTCATTAAAACAAAAATTAAATTATAAAAATAATTAATAAGTTGTCTCTAGTGTAATATATTATTATATATTGTCTCAAGTTTAATATATTATTATATTTATTGTCTCAAGTTTAATACGTATATAATTAATGTGTTTATACCACCCACGGCATATGATATTTATGTGTTCAAAATATGTATATTTTGAACACATTTTGAAATGTATTTCAAGCAATTGTTTTGAATTTATTATAATTAAATCAATAAATCTTTAGATATTAAATATTATGTCTAAATATAAATTTTATGCGATTCATCATGCGATGCGTATAAATCTAAAAATAATTTGTTTCGCATTTATATATTTTTTGTCTTATCATAATAGACTTTAGCTAAAATCGATGACTCTTAGATTAGTTTATGTCCAATCCTCTAGTCTAACAATAAATCTTAATGTGAGTTTTAAAAGCTACAAAACAGGAATTACATTCTCAGGCTTTCGTCCGCAATATGACAATTGACTTGCTCCTTAAATGAAACGAATAAATGCAAACTTAAGCATTTCTGGGTCTTTCTTCGGAGATACAATCGTGAAGTTTTGTGGTATAGCCTATTTAAGGGAGCATAATATTTTCTTTATACACTTTGTTAATATCCGCGAAACATTACCCATTATTTACATACCAGTGCCAAGTAGATTATCCCACCCGGTAATGCAGCGATGGCTTAGTTTGGAGTGGTCTCGAGACGAATGTCGCAGGTTTTAAACCAACTCCAGCTCGACTATAATATGCTTGCTAATTAAATGGAGAAAACTGACATTTCGAATGTTGCCACTTTTTTTATAAAATTTAAATAGTGCTGCGGTAAAAAGATCCAGATTATTTAAACATTTCAATTCAGTGAATCATTTCATTCTTACATTTTCTGAAGTCCAACTCAAAGACGTAATTTCTACCTAATGTGTGATTAGTACTGCATGTCTACTAAATTATAGTCATATTAAATAAAGTTATGGCATGCCTACTGGAATTATAGTCATGGTTCACTATAAATAAAACTTACAAAAGCTATGAATGTGCGGAACGAAATTTTTCTCAAATAATAAAAGTAATATTTGTAATTTTCATTGTTATCATTTCGCGTATCTGTTGTGATTATTTACGCAAAATTATTGACACGGACATTTAGTCGAAGGCTTAAGCTAAAAATATCTAAAAATACGCAATAAAATTCTAATTTCGCAAGCCAGTGCTAAGTTATTGCGGGCAAGACTATGGTACCTCTAAGTTTTCTAAGCTTATAATGTGAATTATTACTTTCGATAACAGTGAAGGAAAACATCATAAGCAAACCTGCATGCCTGAGATTTTCTTTGTATATCGAAGGTATCTGGATGAAGTCTACCAACCCGCATTAAACCAGAGTTTAGAACCAAAGGTCTTACCCCTCTTATTAGGGGAGGCAACAGGAGTGGCAACGCATATGGGTCGTGACCCGGCAGGTCTACGATTCGATTCCCAAGTTGGGCGGGTGTTTCTAAACACTTTTTGCCCGCGGCTGAATACCTAAGAGGAAGTTTAATGTCAGAGAGGCAGCCGGCCGCAAAAATTAATGCAACTTCAAATCCGATCGTGACCAAATTATATAGGACCACCCTTGAAATAAGCTCTATCCAACACAAAAATAATTTTGAAAATCGGTCATTTGGCGGAGATATCGTGTAACATACATAAAAAAATACAGACGAATTGAGGAACCTCCTCCTTTTTGGAAGTCGGTCGAAAAGTTTGACGACCTCACATTGATGTAGGATAAGAGCAGTAAGAAAGATTACAGGGGGGTTACCACCACCTCTTATAGCAGTATTATTATTTTTACTTATACCGATTCCCATACAAAACAAACGAAGAACGATTATAATAATACTGCTATAAGAGGTTGTGGTAACCCTACAGGACTGTGTACACAGAAGTATTAAGCCGGTTCTCCTGCACTAGCTTTTTCGAAACAAAACACTAAAAACACATCGGCAAAACAACGATTCTAGCTGTCACCTGCTCGTAGAACAATAGACCATAGATAAAAAATGCACGTTTTGTGTAGGTGTTTTGTGTAATGTTTTAGTGCAGGAGACCCGGTTTTCGTTATCTCTCATAAACATAATGACCTTTTTGGTGTGACTGAAGATACAGGTCAGGAGAGTAGCAGGAGTCTATACTCTGTTCCGTAATGTGTGTATAGGTACTATGGCCTTTTCTTTAATTTCTGCATGAGTTTCCTGTTTCTTTTTATCTCTTTTATGTTTAATTAGCAGGTAGTTCGTTTTTTTACACTTATTTGCATTTATAAACAGAAGAAGAAGATATAAATAGGTACATATTATATATTTATTTATGTAATACACTTTGTTTATTGCTGGTGTCGTGGATTGACAATATTGTTTTATTTTTTCATGTTGCCAATAGTAAACATCGAATTAACATGCAAATAAAATTCGCTATAAACAATTTAACAAACATTTATAAACACTCTCAAACTATAATGGAAACATTTATCGTTAATATTTTAACATAAAATTATAAAACAACGAAGCTTGTACTGAATCAGATTATGTGAATGCGAAAAATAGGCGTAGAGATTTCCAAATAAGGTCATCGATCTATTTATTAATAGATTTAAGTTTTTTTTTGCATTTCAATTTATTCATTAGCTAATAATTATCTGCCATATGGTCTTTAATAATGGGGAAAAAACTTCTACGTATTCTACTAGACATTCTGTTCGATACATAGAATTTGCGCACTGAATTTCCGTCAATTGACCGCAACTCAATATGTATAGAAATCGGTAGGATAACTTTTGATACCCGATTATGTATCGAGTGTATGGGTACTCTACTTCTTTCTTTCTTCTTCTTCTACAACTGACTTCAAGAGAAGGTAAACAAATCGTCAGTTTTTTATGTATATTAGACGATATCTCCGTCAAATATGAAACGATTTTTAAGATTATTTTTGTGTTCGACAGAGCTTATAAAGGTTCCATATATATTTTTTTATTGAGTATTGAAGTCGGTTTTCAAGTTTTAAACTTGTGCTAAACGTTCCAAAGACACATGATACTGCGCGTATATATTTATGCTCTTATACATGACACTTGTACCTGCTGCCTCGGTGGCGTGGTGGTATTTCGGTACGACTACGGTTCTGAGGTCTCGGGTTCGATCCACGGGTCGGGCAAAGTGATATTGGATTTATCCATATCAGCCCGGAGTCTGGAATTTGTGCCCGATATGGCGATAGGCTCGCCCCCTATCACATCTGGGACTGAACTAAGCTCGGCGAAATGTGGGTGTTCTAGTTCGCTAGTGCGCCTCTGCCTACCCCTTCGGGGATACAGGCGTGAGCTTATGTTATGTTGTACCTGCTGATTTAAAAGTGTAACTGCGATTTCATCATCATACGTTTGTTGGACGTCTACTGCTATTTGCTACCCGTGAAAATGCTTTATCATCAGTTTATGGTTTTATGTCTGGTATTCTGACCCTACTGCTCAACTCACCAATAACAGATCTCCTATTTTCTCCAGCGCCCAGTACACTGCATGCAGTTCAACTAGTTGGTTGAGGATATTCCTCACTAGCGGGGAGAGCGATGGCGCAGCCTTTTCGATCTCAGATTTATGAGTTGATAATATCACTGAACGACAATGAGCCTGAAATATAGAAAAATATAGTTTGACTCGAAATCAAAGACGGATTTGGAGATCAAATACCCCCTTCACTCCCAATTCCCAATCATTCCTTTCCTTTTAATTTTATTAAAAAAACTTATGCTATTGGCATTGCCAATATTCATGACCGACAGTGATTACTAGCCATCAAGTGAGCCGTTTGCTCATCTGCCTCTTTACCCAAAAAGGATCGGTTTTGAAGGTAACCAACATCGTTTTTCTTTCTGCCTCGCGTTATCTCGGCCTTCTCCCAGGGTCCACCTTCCTACTTAAACGCTCCCACTTCGCCCGGTCTTGAGCAATCCTCCATAGTGAGACCACGGAACGCACCCCTGGTACGATTTGGGCCAGACACATGCGACCGACGTAATCCTGTGGTTTCCTCAAAACATGGCCATACCATCTTAAGCGACATTCCTGCAGTTTATCTGCCACGTCATGGACGCCAAGATTGTGTATACGCCAAGACAACGCATCCCTCAATTATATTTTAAAACAAATATTAGCATCACTTAAACCTTCCGTTGGTACGGCCACTCCCGAACCGGGATAGAGGCGTTTCCAAAAAATAATTTTCATGGTCATTTTTGGTATTCATGGTACAATATCGCATCTGATCCTTTATGAAAAATACTAAGTAAAGTTGTTTTGGATTCTTAAAGGTAGCACCGTTTATATCCAAAAACATATGTCAGTTGACTATGCTAACCTCAGAAACAGCCACAAGCTGCACGGACGTCTTGTTCCATGCGTCTTCTGGTGACAGTCCTGATTTAATGTATTTCTTCATACTTGCCACAGACGATGCTAGCTTACTGTCGATAAAAAGTTATAATTATGAACATAACTAACGCCCAATAGATATAGTTCCGTGAGGTATAAACGATACAGAAAATTCATATTTATGATATTTCATACTATAGATATACAGCCTTCGTGGCGCAGCGGCCGAGCCGGCTGTGAAGCGAGAAGCCGCGGGTTCGATCCCCGACATTTGTTTCGGGTTTGGATTTTGTGAGACCAAAAGTCTCTCGTAGTTCTTCATACCCACGACACAAGACTCGTATCTTAGTGTGGGGCCAGGACTATGTATGTGACTGTTGGGTGTTATTATTATTTATAGATACCTAGTAAGTAGAGTCATGCTGTAGACGCAACGAAAATTAGTTTTCTGTTATTTTCCCTTCTACCTAAATGGCTCTTAGAAAGATGCATCTCATAAAACGTAGAATTTTATGTTTAATTAAATTGTGCATTCTTATCTAATAATGTCAACATCTTTGCATGAGATTGTAGCCATGATTAAATATAATAAACATGCAAATATATCCTTTTACGAGAATCGGCGGATTAGACGTGTTAATAAATTATAGAACTTAGAAACCGACGTCAAACGTTCCTAATATGTTGAGGATTTCTTAATCTTGTTATCTCACTAATCTAAAAATAAACATCATCGCATTCAAAAACTTTAAAAACGGTCTTCATTTGGTGAAGATATCGGGCCTTATTTATAAAAACAGTTTATCTGAGCAAATGGCTAAGAATAGTGTGTCACATTTTTCCTTGTGTCACATCGTTTGAAAATAAAAGGGACAGACTATACTTTACCATTTGCTCAGTTAAACTGTTTTTATAAATAAGGCCCACCGTGTAAGTAATACTCGTAGAGATTCACATTTTTTGTTGGTTAAAGATATTGCAACCAATATGCCGTCAATAAAACCAGTTATGTGTTAAAGAAGACGTTTAAGAGTTAGAAATCACATACATTAAGTTGAAAGTCATGCCTTAAATCCTAACTCCAGAGTACTAGTCTTGTGTCATGGATATTAGGAGTACGTGTTTTAATGGTAGAGCCAAGCTGTAGACAGTGACGTCTACAGCACGAATGGGCCGGCTCGATACCACTGTCCACCGAAAACCGATGTAAACTGGCAGTTCGCTAATGCGTTTCGTTCGGTGAATGAGATTTTCGGTGGCCCAATTCCCCCATCCCTTACATTGGTAAGGGATGGGGGAATTGGGAGTAGAGAAATAGAGATTGCTCTATACCCCCTTTTAGGTTTACTCTCGCATAATTATTTATCTGTCCCGAGTGTCTATGGGCGGTGGAGATCACTCACCATCAGGTGACCCACTTACTCGTTTGCCAGCCTGTGCTAAAGAAAAGGTATTGTCTTACCCAGCTGCGACCCTTTGGAAGCCTTTGATGATGCCGTTGACTGAGCTATCCCACTTCTCTAAGGGTTTGTGTTTCAAATACGACATGGTGGAGCTCACTGGCTTTCCTTGTGACATTTGATCCCACGCTTTTACTAAATATCTGAAAGAACATAATTTAAATTCTTCTTTAATATGCTTTTAACACTTTAATATAGAGTTGGTGTAACACATTTTTAAGTGTATTGCAGAAAGGATTAGGCTTCGTTTTGTGACTAACTACATGCCTGGCGTCAACCCTTTTGAGGGAACAAAATTTGGAGTAAATCGTGATAGAAGCATCGCGTCACACTAACTAGGATTCGAATTTCAGAGCTTCCGAACCACAATCAAGTAAAGGAATTTTAGAATGGACTTTTGACTTTTGAAAGTATACACATAAAAGCGCCCCCTCGCATCAAGGGCTCTCCAGTCCATTCGTTGGTAAGGTATAGGTTAAGGTCGGCAACATGCCACGGGCCCCGACTATAGGGGGGCCCAGCGGCGAACGGAAGGAGGCCTCAGACCGAAAACCCGTGAGGATATAGGGAGCGCCGGGCTGAAAAACCACCCTCCAATAAGTTTGCCACGGGCCCCCAACACTATAGTTAACGTACTATGAACGTAAGAAACCTTTGTAATATCACTGCAATTCATAATACATTACCAGCAAATAATAAATACACTCAAATACAATTTGTATTAAGAAACTTAGCACTTTAACGAATTCATTTAATTTAAAAGATTTTTTCACTGTTTAACATCACATTGCAAATAATAATGCCGAAATTATGATTTATTATTTTTCTTCGGTTATGCATTACCCCTCCTCTTGTGACCTTCAAATAGCTCCATCTGGCCTTAACTTTAGTTGTTAGTTAAGGTACAGTCCTCAGGTATAGTCTGATTAACGAACGTCGCGACAAGCGTTAATGACGCCTCGTGTAATTTGCGTTTGTACCGCGCCGCCTATGCATCCTTAAGTCAGCCAAAAGTATCATCATTAACCACATGATGCCCACTGCTGGAAAAAGGCCTGTCCTAAAAAAAAACAGGCCCACCCGTTGAGAGCAACCTGTATCCAGCAAAGCAGCACTAGTAAATAATGATGAATGTTTTATCAGTGCTATAACATTAAGTCTACCAACCCGCATTAGGCTAGGCGTGGTAGACTAGGGCCTAACCCCTCTCATTAGTAGAGAAGGCCCATGCCCAGCAGTGGGACAGTAATATTACAGGGCTAATATCATATATTATTATTATAACATTAAGAATTCCTAAATGATTCACGATGCTATTGCGAATAACGAGTTGTTCGTGCTAGAAAATGAAACGAATAACGTTTACTCAAAACTTCTGTTTATATTCTCATTTAGCTAGTCTACAGGAAAACTGTAAAACGGGATGAACAGAAAAACTCGGATGAATAGAAACCAAATTTGTAATGTGATTATAACACAAATAGATTCATTAATATTTACTATAATAATTTGACTAAAGCATAATTCGTGTCCAAAATTGATAGCAAATTGTTTATTTTTTGTTGTTACTAACAATTAAGCCAGTTTAGATAGTTAAAAAAATAAAACCAATTTATTATTATACACCCATCGATTTTTATTCACCTAATTTTACGGAAGATAATTACCTATTGACAATCGACGGATGAACGGCGACTAACTCGTATCTAACACTTGACGCATCACGCGGCTATTGGAAGTGTACCTTATGTATTCATGGCGACAAAACGTGATGGTCATTCACCATCAGATGACCTATTTGCATCATTGCAAACCATTTCATAATTAAAATTTAATAACGCTAGCTCATTTTGTTTAAAAGCTCTTTTTTATTTTATTTATAATGACTACCGAGGCCATTTTTTAGGATGATAGGTCAAAAATCCTGTGCAACTAAGGTACGTTCGAGTCGATTCGGGTCCGTTACAATAAAATATTTGTATTTTTTTGTCTTTTTCTACAAAAATCTTGTTTTTTTCCCTCTTAGTATGGACTCCACATAACTATGTATACTTCACATAAGAATGTACATTACATTAAAGAAAACGCATATAGGGAACTAGTAACATGTCCGGAGTACGTTTAAACACTGTTTACCCCAAAACAATACAGGCGTGAAATTGACGTAGTTAAGTATAACATACATACATACATAGACTCACGCCTGTATCCCCGAAAGGGTAAGCAGAAGCGAACTAGAGAACTAGATCACCCACACTTCGCCGCGCTAATTTACGTCCCAGATGTGATAGGAGGCGAGCCTATCGCCATATCGGGCACAAATTCCAGACTCCGGGCTGATACTGAAAAATTCAACATCACTTTGCCCGACCCGGGGATCGAACCCGAGACCTCAGGATAGAAGTCATATCGTAATACCACTACGCCACCGAGGCATTTTAATTACTAATGAAAAATTATAAGAGAGTCGGTAAATAAAGACACAAAAAGAAGACAGAAACACAAGAGTCGACCTTAGTGTGGGGACTATTTGTTTGACTATTGGGTGTATTTATTATTATTATTTATTATTATAAATAAAATAAATACAGTATACCTGGCAGTCTGCAGCATGAGTACAGTATTCTCCCCCTCGTAAGTGCAGGCAGCTGTGACCAGGCCGTATATCTGGTGTAGGTTGGAAGACAGCATGTATCCGTGTCCGCCGCAGGCGAGGCGACACCGCTCGATCATGGCCGCTGCGTCTGACGTGCTCACTGCCTTGAGGCAGCAGGCCAGAGCGTGCAGCTGCGAACGTGTGCTAATATAAATTCACAGGCGTTTATCAAGACAAACCGTATGCCCGTATCCGACCTCAATGTGTGGTAAGTCAACACTTCAAACATATTGTAGAAAGGATTCAGCTGTATTTTACATACAATACTGCAGGATAAAAATGTGTGTATTGACTAATATCGATAACACTCGCAGTACAAAAACGATTTCAGAATTAATTTCATCCTAAAAGACTCAATTTCAACTTTTCTCACAAACAAGCTTAAAAGTTAAAACCCCCTCCGTATTGCTGCAGTAGGCTTAAAATAATCATAACTAAAAACCATTTATTTTCTACACACAAAGACAACAACAACAAAAATACATTTTGAAAGTAAGATTTCACTCATCATCATCATCAGCCTACACTCGTCCACTGCTAGACATAGGCTTCTCCCAATACACACCATTGAGCTCGATGTTTTGATTGAGCACAAGATTTAACTAACCTCGGGTAAGTTGTCTGCTCTCCCTGCTTCAATATCCTTAGTGACTTCAGCGTATAAGTTCCACAGCCAATTGGCGGTAGTGCTGATGGCGTAGCTCGCTGCCACAGCTATGAACAGCTTGTGTTGTTGTGTTACATAATCCAAGATTTGTGGTTCAGGGGCGCTAGAACAATTTTATTTAATAAAGTAGGAGCAACTTTAACAAAACATTAAGTTAATGCGAATACTTACGGTAATCATCACAATTTATGGTAAGGGAATGTACCTCTACAATGTACATCTTTGGTATTTCTAATTGTATCGGTCACTCGCTGGCCCAATTTTTTTCTTCCTTCTTTGGAAGAAGCATATGTAAGTCTAGTGACCACTAGAATGCTACATAACTCATACAATTTGTCGGTATTCGCTGCTTTTTCTTACTACACTGCGCTTACCATCAGATACAGTATAGTCACTTTGCCTTTCTCGCATAAAACATTTGAAAACAGGTAAAAAGGTAAGGTGTTGGTGTTGCTTCTGATAAGCGCGCCTGACAATAAAGTGACGAGGCGAATGATAACATACTACCTCTATACTAAAGCAACCGCATCTTCTCGCCACACTATTGCTATTAAACTCACCCAGGCGTTAGCTCCGACTGTCGCCTCACTGCGGAGTATCTGATGGCGACGGTGGCCGCCTTTGCTAGGTTACTGGCCATGGCCTTCACGATCACCACACGCACGTACACCATCGTGCCGTACGTCAATTTGCTGTTCGGAGACTTCTTAAAGGTACCGTCCTTAAATAACAATAATTAAAATTTTGAATTTCAATCTGTGTGTTATTTTTGTACGTACTAAATAGTGTTAGGGCCTGTGGTCACATGTATTTGATCAATATGTGATGAGTTACAAATGTCCTTTAAAAGCATTCTGAATGAATAACAACCAATACGCTCATTGCGACTTTTTTTTGAAGTTAGTTTGTTTTTAACATTTTATTAAGTACTTTAACTCTTTAATGTTCCAAGCGTGAAATTGTCAGAATTCTCGGAAAAGCTTCCATGCGTCTTGCCATTTATTTAAAAGAAAATAAGAAAAAGAACTCTTTAAGTGCCTAAATATACAAAGCTGTACTTTACCTTCAAAACTTGAGCATTCTTCATAAGCATTCTATCTCTAGCGATCCTATGATGTTCAAATCCAAGGAATCCGTTATTGACTGTGTTAAAGCCAAGTTTGGCGCCGATTTCTCCAAGTTTGATTCCCGGGAGAGGCATGTGCGTGTTCTCATCTCTGAGTTGTACTATGAATGGCTGAATTCCACAACTCTTGCCTTTAATGTAAAGATGAGCCATCACGACGCAGTAGTTCGCTGTATGTGCCACTAAAAATAAAATTTTGATTAATCATCAGCCAACATCCTCCCCCAAAAATATCCAGATCCAGAAAAATTAATTCAGATTCCTGAAGCAGCCTGCATCAATAGTATAGCATTTAAATTATTAAGTTCTCTTAAAAGAATAAACTTAGGATATCTGACTTTGAATTAAACGACCTAGATATACATATATACAACCTCCCTGGTGTAGCGAGAGAATAACCATCAGTGAATCGAGAGCTTTTTTTTATTTATTTGAGACAATTAACAATTGTATATTAAGTATATGATATATTCTAAATATATACCTATAAACAAAGCTAGGGAGCTTACAATAAACTACGTTTATCATCAGCCACAGGACGTCCACTGCTGGACATAGGCCTCTCCCAAAGATTGACAAACCGACCTGTTGGAAGCGGCCTGCATCCAGTGACGTCCTGCGACCTTTATCAGTTGTCTTATAATAATTAGATTATTATAGAGTTCTCATGTTCCAACCCAGCAAAGAAACAAATGTTTGTGAACCACAAATATTTGTTTCGGATCTAGATCTTCGAAACTCTGTTGTAGTTCTTGATACCCACGACACAAGACTTGTATCTTAGCATGGAGTTAAGACAATATGTGTGTGTTCGCTTTTATTTACCAAAAAAAAAACAAACTAAAGAATTACACTTTGATGTTTAAAACCGATTACCTTCAAGTTGGAATACTTACAACTGCCAGGCCACCATTTATACGAAGTGAGGGTAGGACTGTGCAGCACGAACTCTTCAGTGTTCGGATCATACGTGGCCTTTGTTTCCAAACCTCTGATGAATGTTCCGTGGCCGAGCTCAGTCTGAAATTACGATACACATTTTGCAAAATTGCAGCTTTTACAATTATTTGTACCAAGATTTTTGAACTTCAACTGAAGATATTTTAGTCAAGGCAGAATTCTAATGTTCGCATAAAATTTTAGACAGCAGTAACTGAAATCACGGGAAAAGGACGTACAGGTCACAGCTGTAAATAGCTAAGGGCCAATTAATAATATTACCTGCGCATAAGTTCCAATAATTTCCATGTTCATTGCTCTCCTGAGCCAATATTCCCTCTGCTCTTTATTCGCCTGCCCAACCAAGGTGGGGATGAACATCGAAAAATGTAAGGAAAAGGGGGAATTTTCCTTGAAGAACGCTGAAGCTAGGAGGTTTCCAAAATTTGCCCTGGAATCACCATTTAAAGACATATATACAATGGAATACTGATGGCGAATAAGATAAAACCCGTGAGCGGTTGTAAATCGTAAAACGTGTAGGTAAACATTATTTTTATGTTAAGTGCTACATGCATAACTGGGATTTTTGTATGGTATAGCGTAGACACCGTCTTTTCCCCCAACTCCCATTATATCACGAGCCGGAGTTAACGATTTTACTTGCTTTTTCTTTCGGTGAGTTAGCTTTCTGATAACCCAAATCCTTCCCAGTTCCTATTCTCCTCCTTTTGGTATCATTTCTATGTTTGGTAGAGATTACATACCATCAGGTGACTCATCTGCTCGTTTGCCACTCTCAGCTCCAAAAAATCATATCATCTCGCAGTCCAAATCAGTGCTGTTCTGTTTCTAGTTATACCTATGTATCATCTCTATTGCTTACCTCGCTCTCTCCATTTCTGTCTGATTGGGATCCTGTACATCCTGCATTGTTTTGTAAAATAGCACTGCCTTGCGTACCGCATTCTCATATTTTTCTTTATGGCTCAAGTAATCTTCAGGCACTTCGTCGAACAAACCTTTTACACTAAAAACTCTGCTTTCTGTAAGAAATAAATTAACTGTCAATGTAGCCACCTATTTTCAAATACCATCTAATTTACCAAAACTACTTGATTTCATAACACAAGTAAGGATCGCGTTTTTCCTAATATAATTTACCTGAGACTGCAATCTCTAGGCTCTAGAGCGAGACGACAAACACAACAACAGATCTATGGCACCCACAAATAGCAACCGCAGATGGAATAGTAACTCGGGGGTCGCGGGCGCGCAGCGGGGGGCTGTTGTAGCGCCCCATTTAGTACTTTTGTACATGCGACCCCGAGATGGACGGCAGCACGGGTGGTTGGCCTCGTGTTGTCGTTGACGCCGAGAGCGTCCTTCGGCGGCGGGGGCTTATGAGCCCCCCCACAATGGAGACGGGCCGCAAGGCGGCACCGCGCAGGGACGGTTCTGGTTGAAGCCTGGGCGCCTCTCGCCTAGGGAAACCCGGGGCCGTTCCAATGCGTCGAAGAGGGCCACCGCGGGGTTTTAGTCGGTATTGTCGGTGTAGGGTGTAGATAGTGTTAGGGACTCGGCCCAACGGTCGCTCGGATGATTTCCATCTCTCCCGGGCGTCTCAACGTTGGGTCGTAAGACCGGCGAACCCGACATAACCGTCGTGTCTCCCCCCAGGCGCGGCGGTAGCGGTAAATCGCTTTCCCCGCGAAAACAAAAAAAAAAAAAAAAAAAAAAAAAAAAAAAAAAAAAAAAAAAGATGGAATAGTAACTATCGCCTCACTAATTTGGCAACTGAATATGTACCCACATACAGTAATAAATTTTAATGTTGGTACCGTCATTATTTTCTTTGGTACCCTCAACAATTACAAATAAAAAAGACTTACGTATACTCATCAGTATACTCCCCTGAGTAAGTTAACCCTTTAACCCCTATCATTAGTAGAAGAAGCCCATGTCCACCAATTGGGCAGAAATATTGCAGAGATATTATTATTATCTGTCGGCTCGTAAACTTTTTCATCTACATGTTCTCATAACTTCCGAACTCACCCAATTCCCTCCTCTTTCGAGTAACCTCAGCCCCTCCATCGAGGAAATGAGTCAGTTCCTCCACATTAAAGTCACATTTATTCCTTTCTCGCTCTATGTCTTCGTTCACTTTCATTTTATTGCAAAATGTGAATATTTAGCGCGTGTTTTGAAGTAAATCGTTCAAAGAGCGTTGCTTCACTGTTTGAACAACATTGCTATCTGGTTATCGTGAGTTACGTCACATAATACATTGTAATTTATGCTAGTTAATAAACTAGTTGGATTGCGACTTTGCCTGTTTATTTTTTTTAGATACCTAATTTACCTCTTGAGGTCCATTCCCAGCATGGGAAGGTTATGTTTCAGGGGGGTTACCACCACCTCTTATAGCAGTATTGTTATCATCTTACTTGTACCGATTCCCATACAAAACAAACAAAGAACGATTATAATAATACTGCTATAAGAGGTTGTGGTAACCCTGCAGGAGAAATGATGTCTTCCTAACCGATTTCGGCTACGGCGACTTAACTATTGCCTAATTGGAAATTTCTTTGATGGGCTCTAATATGGCTTATGTACCCAATCTTGGCTGCAAACTTTCGCTTACAGTAACTGCATGTTAGGATATTGTCTTCATAATGGTAAGTGATGTTCGAAGACGGTCTAGTTTTAAGGATGTCACGTTTTTTATCTATTTCACGCCGTCTTTCTTCTTCAAAGGTCCAGACCTTGCGTTGAATTAGGCTTCTCCACTCCGTACGGTTGTTTGCTAAAGATTCCCATTGAGAGGGTTCTATGTTGCATCTTTTCATATGCCTTTTCTGAACATCCTTGTATCTTAAGTATTGGCCACCAGGTTTACGTTTGCCCTTTTGGAGTTCAGAGAAGAAAATTCGCTTTGTTACTCTCTCGTCGGGCATTCTCAGAACGTGGCCGCACCATCGCAGTTGACGCCTCATGAGGTAAGCCTCGACTCCACATACACTGGCACGACGCAAAATGTCCGTGTTACGTACGTAATCAAACCATTTCACATTCATTATATCGCGGAGGCATCTCAGATGGAATCTGTCTAACTGACGGATATGTTTACGGTATAAACACCAAGATTCCGATGAGTACAGAAGACAGGGCAGTACAATAGCCAAGTACACCTTAACCTTAGTGTCCAGTTTGATGTCATGCGAACGGAAAATCTTTTTACGAAGCTTACCAAATGCTGCAGAGGCAGAACCAACCCTGAAGTTGATTTCAGACTCAAGATCACCTTTAGATGTAACGGTGCTCCCGAGGTATTTAAACTTGTCAACTTGCTTATTGGGATGAACACCTAATTGTAAATGAAGAGGCAGGTGGTTGTGTGTATACAAGGACATACACTCGGTCTTGGTGACATTGATTTTTAAGCCAAACCTGCTGCACGAGATGTTTAGGTTGGTCAGAAGTTCCTGCAGTGCAAGTTCCTGTGTGCAGGAGAAATATTATTATAGTGTGGTAAGAGAGCAGAGTGGTCTGAAAGAAGAAATAGTAACGATAATAATTGAGAAAGGAATGTTGCAGTGGTTAGGATATATCGAGAGGATGGATGAAAATAGGTTGACCAAACATAGTTTATATGTTTATATATGACAAGTCATATATGTTTATATATGACAAGTCATATATGTTTATATATGACGAGTGTGAATGTAAAGTTGGAAGGGGAAGAGCTCATCGAACATTCTCTGACCAAGACAGAAATATACTCAAGAAAGGTCAAGTTAGAAGCATACCACTCTAAACCGACGAGAAGGCATAAAGAATGTATGAGACTGAATTAGGCGGAAATGGTGTTTTAGGATCGCAGTAAGTGGAAATCCGTTGTCTCCGCTTACCCCTATGGGGAACAGGCGTGAGTCTTATAAATATTATAATTTGAGCCAAGCTGTATGATGACACATATACTACATACAGATGGACCGGATCGACCTGTTCGATATTACTGTCACACAGAAAACCGTCGTGAAGAGGCACCTCGTTGTAATTGTGATTCGGTGAGTGAGAACCTAAACCATCCCTTAACTTTATAATCCCTATTTTCCTTAATCTGGTATCATAAATGTTTATGAATGGTGTCTCTCGTGGTCCTTTACCAAAATCCATACAATATAACAACAGTTACTGCCTACCTTTTGCCTTCCCATGATTTTTTTCAAAAAAATCAAATGGCAAATGCCCCTTCGCTGAAGGATTATAATTTGAACCAACTTAAAAAAAAGTAAGTTATTAGACTGAGAAGTTAGTGTCCCGGAAAGTCGACATTATATTATGAGTATACTTACCATCAAAACCCTTACTCACTGTTCTTCCATCTGCCTTTATCCGATATGGGGTCGGCGTCAAACTTTTTTCAAGGAAATAGCAGAAAGGTTTTGGCTTAGATTTTATGAATGCCTAAAATAAGTAAAAGTTTAGGGTTAAGAAGAAATAAACTGCAAGAAAAATAGCTCCTAAAAGTAAACAAATATGACACCCAAATTAATTTTATCATATTAATTTCAACGTTATTGTTTATTTTTACGGAATTCTAATCTTTATTTGAATTCGCCGATTATGTTAGCTATGTTATAAAACTTATCACCATGTCATAAGTGATAAAAATTATTTAATATGCTATAGATAATGTAACACATATGTAGTATAGAATTTGTACTTTGATCAATGACGTTGGAACCGCCTATACTACCGGCTGTACTTTGATCAAAAAATGACTGGAACTTCATTGTTGGCAAAATTGTCAGACTGTTTTTAAGGCAAAGTTGCTCATATCAATAATACAGGTAATTTTATGTCCAATATTTATCTGTTGTTTCTTATATTTACCAATGAAATTGTCATCTTACTTTGGTTAAATTAAGCAATCTTAAGTGATTATTTTTGACCCTCTTCCAAAAAGGAGGAGGCCCTCAATTCGTATATATGTGGACCGATTTTCAAAATTATTTTTGTGTTTGATAGAGCTTATTTCAAGGGTGGTCCCATATAAATTTGGTCACGACCGGATTTGAAGTCGGTCTGTTAAGTTTTTGAAATTGTGATTATTTAGAAAAGGGACTGGCAGATGAACAGCAGCCCGAGCAGGAAAATTTCTGACAACCGTAAATGTATTCGTGCTCGATGCGCGTCTATGAAATTTGTATGAAATATTAATCAAATGTCATCAGTGCGCATCGAGTTTACATTTACATTAGTTTTTCGTGCTCGGGCTACAGATGGGTCACGTGATGGTAAGTGATCGCCATCGCCCATAGACACCAGTAATACCAAAAATAATCACGGGTACGTTGGCGCTACGGAGGAGAATGTGGATCAGAGAGGGGACGGGAGTTGATCCGCATAAAAACATTGTATAAGTACCTAAGTGTAATATATTTTTAAAACAATTTTTACTTAATTTTCTAATAGCCTAATACGTCACCTGGCTACAAAAATCACAGTTTATTTTAACAAATACAAAATTACATACATACTATTTCCCATCCATATATTTATAATTATCAAAAATAGTTTAGTCAATTAATTAATTTATTAATACAGTAGATCACAGTTTTCCTTGCATCATCGGCTTGAGGTACATATGGAAGCTGCGGTTGACGGGCTCCTTGTTGAGAGGACTCTTCAGGGCTTCTGACATCAGACGCTCGTACACGCGACCGTCGTATGCACCCAGAGTCGAGCTTAGAATCTGGAAAATGGAGGTATAGCTTATCATTGTCCTATATTTTTAATGAAAATACTAAATCGTATACCCTGATTGGTCATTAGACGGAGTAAACTGATAAATCGAAATGTTACTTTACAAAATAATGTTGCTTACTTCAAAAACATAGTGATTGTTTTAGTTCATTTTTTATTATTCAAAGAAACAGAAATAGGTTGCGAAATTAGAATTGCGTATTTTGAAATTTCAGCTCAACCTTCGACTAAATGTCTATGAAAATAATTTTGCGCAAATAATCACAACAGATACGCGAAAAAATGACGATGTAAATTACAAATATATATATTTAATGTTTTTTTCTAAGTTTAAGACCTATTTTTTTTTATGTAGGTTAAGTACTCTACTCACTTCATCACGAAAATCAAATGCATCGACGAGGCCAACAGCATTCGGCCTTATAAGTGACAACAACTCTTCATACTTTTGTTGCAAATCGACGATTTTTTCTTCAGATATAGTTAGATACTGAAACGAAAAAATAATATTGGATAATACTTAATAGACTTAATAGACGTCGCCTCTTTGGTCTAGTGGCAGTATGTATGGTCTATGGACCGGGAGGTCCTGGGTTCGATTCCCAGGTCGGGTAAAGTAAATTTTCTAATTTAATTTGCCCGGGACTAGATCCCTCATAAGGGGTTGACGTCAGGCAGGCAGCTGGTCGTAAAAACTAAGCCAAATCCTCTTTGCAACATACTTGAAAAAATTGTGTTGCGCCGACCCCACATTAAGGTGGGATAAGGGCAGGTAGAAAGAAAGTTGACTGATGATGAATTATTTATTATTATTACTTTTTAATATATGGTCTAGTTCGCTAGTGCGCCTCTCCGCCTCTCCTTCGGGGATACAGGCGTGAGCTTATGTTATGTTATGTTTAATATGTTTAAGATGAATAAAGGGGAGGCCTTTGCCCAGCAGTGGGACACGATGTAGGCTGAGAAAAAAAATGATTATTATTTCCTCACCCTCAACAGATCTCCTGTCCTCTCCAGCGCCCAGTAGTACAGGTACAATGTAGCCAGCTGTCTCATGACCGTCTTCACATTTGGACTCGACGACTCTGTAAGTCTCACTGCCTCCCTTCTGTACACGTCGCATATCACTGCTCGACAATGAGCCTAAAACATCATAAGTACTTGTACGGTTCAACAAAGAATTTTTCCAATGGAATTGGTAATGGCATTTTTACATTTATATATACACAGAGGCTCTATTTTCGACCGATTTCCAAAAAGGAGGAGGTACTTAATTCGTCTGTATTTTTTTTATGTTTGTTACGCGATGTCTCCGCCAAATATGGACCGATTTTCAAAATTATTTTTGTGTTCGATAGAGATTCTTTCAAGGGTGGTCCTATACAAATTTAGTTACGATCGGATTTGAAGTCGGTCCCTTAAGTTTTTAAACTTATGATTATTTATTACTTTTCATAAGAGCGTTTATCCAAGAATCTCTCATTTATTATGTTTTAGTGTATTATTTTTTATCCCAGCACGGCAAAGTGATGTAAACATAAAAAAAAAAACAAAAAACACAAAGTTTATCGATGGTCGCCAGAGTCATGCCGGCCTGCATAAACAAATGCTTCTGCATGCTTTTTCTTACTTTGGAGAGACAAGTAGCAAGATCGGTTATAAGAAGTTCACAATTCGTCGGCCTGTTTTCCATTCTCTGACAGCCTCCGTGGCGCAGCGGGCGAGTAGCCGACTGTGAAGCGAGAGGCCGCGGGTTCGATTCCCGCATTGAGACAAATGTTTGTGTGGCCCACAGATATTTGTTTCAAGTCTGGGTGTTGTGACCGAAAGTCTCTCATAGTTTCTGACACCCACGATACAGGTTATACCTAGTGTGGGGTCAGGACTAGGTGTGTGACTGTTGGGTGTATTTATTATTATTCGCAAAAATCTGTGAACCAATTTTGATGTCTAGTTTTGAATCTCACTTTTGCTCATAATTTTATACTACATTATTTGCGGGCTGAATTAATTTCTCTTGGGTACGTTTTCACAATATTTATGTTTTTGTTTTATTCATTTGTTTATTTTTGGTTTGTTTTATTCATTTTTTTGTTTCTTATTTAATACTTTAGACAGTATTACATACAAACACATATTATGGTGCGAATTATTAGGCAAATTGCCTTTTCATTAGTAACTGCCATATTACCTCTGCTGCAGCGACCAACTGGACTGTAGTTAGCTCCCACGCATCTTCGTAAGAGAGACCTTTCTTCATTCGATTCCTTATGCTAGTAACGCACGATAATATCTTCCTAAAATACAAAAAAAGTGCTTAGCACTGTGTAGAGAATTCCTCAGGGTCTGAAATACTATAACTTATGTTATTTTGCCGCGTCGATCTACGGTCATCCTAACATTATTTTACCATAAACTATAGTAAACTAGCTAAATGCATAATTTTAGTTCGGAAAATGGACATCAAGCAACATGAGATGCCACGCCAAAATATAAGAATAACTAAATCAATATTCAAATAAAAGATTTATGACATGTATTGCAATTAAAAATAAAGCTTATGGCAATATTACAAAAGTTAGGAAAATAATAAAAATATAGCTCCGCCGTGACAGTGCGTACACTGCCGTGACCAGGATTCGAACCTGGGTTACTACGGCCACAACGTAGGGTCCTAACCACTAGACGATCACGGCTGTCGGAGCTAGTGAATGGCCAACCCAATATTTCGACCAGTTTGTGTTAAAGTAGAGCACTTTCACAATTTCGTCACGCTTGCACAGAAGCGAATAAAAACAAGACTACTTTCATTGTAACATAACATAAGCTCACGCCTATATCCCCGAAGGGGTAGGCAGAGGCGCACTAGCGAACTAGAACACCCACATTTCGCCGAACTTAGTTCCGTCCCAGATGTGATAGGGTGCGAGCCTATCGCCATATCGGGCACAAATTCCAGACTCCGGGCTGATATGGAAAAATCCAATAACACTTTGCCCGACCCGGGGATCGAACCCGAGACCTCAGAACCGTAGTCGTACCGAAATACCACCACGCCACCGAGGCAGCCTCATTGTAACGCAATTGACTGAATTCTTTGAAATGGAGAGCTATGCCCAGATACAAGTCAGTTTTAACAGTTCTCAATTCTCGAAAACGATGTTATTACACACATATTTTTTTTAGTTTCCGCAAATGTGTGAAGAAAACAAAATTTATCATCCTTGCC
The DNA here is from genome assembly GCA_036417725.1 of Clanis bilineata. Taxonomy (NCBI): domain Eukaryota; kingdom Metazoa; phylum Arthropoda; class Insecta; order Lepidoptera; family Sphingidae; genus Clanis; species Clanis bilineata. Next base: position 1,067,179 of record CM071141.1, read on the forward strand.
ACCGTAAATAAGTATAATAAAACGCTGTAAGACACATTTCAGACGACGCTTCAGTTTCAGCAAACTGTAACTCTCAAATACCTGTTTATGACGCGACGTTTTTACATACTTATTATTTCAAGAAACGCTCACGGAGCAACTTGAGTTAAGAGTTTCGGCAATTGAATAAAATTTTAGATTGCCGAAATTAGTGATGAAATAAGTTGTAATTGCCACTAGTTGCCACAACTGACAAGTTTGTAACAGTTATCAATTTTTGGGTGTTCTTGTTCGCTACCTGCCTGCGCCTACCCCTTCAGAGATATAGGCGTGAGCTTATATACGTATGTGTTAATTTTCCCAACCGGCAGTTCAGAATAAAAAGTATCCTGTGTAATTCAGATCATGGTTTATGACTAAAAATCAACACAAGACGTTCACTGCTGCACATAGGCCTCTCCCAAAGATTTCCAGACCGACCGACTAAACATCCCTTATTATGATTAATTGACAAACATCTAAATCCACAAACGCACAATCTCAAAAATATTTAAAATAAACATAAGTAGTGTAAGATATTTACCCAGCAGCGACTCCGTAAGCTGCATTAATTATTCCTTCAGGAGAACTGTCCCAAGTTAATTTATTTGCTTTAAAATGTCGCGTGAGGTATGAAACGGTCGGGGTCAATGGCTTCCCAGACTCTGCCTGTTCCCACGATTTTATCAAGAACCTGTAAAAACAACACATCTTATGTTAATTTTTCCCAAATTGTGTTCCTAATCGCAACGTAAATGGGACCAACTGAAAGTTCTTTTGCGTTAAAAATAAGACTAGTGTCGAAGGATCCATGCAAAATTATTCCCATCGTCGGAATTTTAAGTCAATAAATGAAAGCGACTTCCTGCGACCATTATCAGGTCGTCGGTCCACCTACAAGGTCGACCACCTTGTAGGTGGACGTCCTACGCTGCGCTTGCCGGTACGTGGTCTCCAACAGTTCGATCTGGAAATCTTTGGGGGAGGCCTATGTTCAGCAGTGGACGTCCTATGGCTGATGATGATGAAAAGAAAGTGAAGTCAAATTCAAATAGAGTGTCAAGAGTCAGGGAGCAGTTCGCCTCAGCCTACCCCTTTGGGGATACTGGTGTGAGTGTTAGGCTGAGATCTATAGAGCGAACTTGGACTAAGTCTAAGTCAAAGAAACGAACTCAGTGAAGATTTGGAATTTTTAAATCGAACTTCGACTTAGTCTGAGTCATGTTTTACAAGAAAAACAAACTGACAGATAGACTAAGCAAAGATTTTCTTGTAAAAGATGACTCCGAAGTTAAAGTTCGATTTAAAGATTCCAAATCCTCACTGAGTTCGTTTCTTTGACTTAGACTTAGTCCAAGTTCGCTTTATAGATCTCAGCCTAAGACTCACACCAGTATCCCCAAAGGGGTAGGTTGAGGCGAACCGCTCCGTGACTCATGACACTCCATTTGAAAAAACATGTAAAACCAGTATTAGCAGTATACTAACCGAGCGGTCTGCAGTAACAGTACTGTATAGTCTCCCTCGTAGGTCCTGGTGGCCGTCACGAAGGAGTATATGAGCGGCAGGTTGGATGACATCATGTAACCGTGACCACCGCACGAGAGCCGACACTGCTCGATCAGCGTCGCCGAATCTGATGTACTGATGGCCTTCAGACAACTGGACAGGGCGTGGAACTGCAGAAAAACAATTGTTTGAAATAAAACTATTGTTACGGATTCTATCACAATTTGTTTCAATTTTTATGCCCGACGTTTTGAAGGCTTTGCAGGCTTCGTGATCACGGGTTGACAGTCCAAAAAATTGAAACAAATCGTGATATAATCCTTAAATATAGTTTTATTGAAATAATTAACACTGCCTCGTTGGCGTAGTTGTATTTCGGTATGACTACCGTCCTGACGTCTCGGGTTCGATCCCGGGTCGGGCAAAGTGATATTGGATTTTTCCATATCAGTCCGGAGTCTGGAATTTGCGCCCGATATGGCGATAGGCTCGCCCCCTATCACATCTGGGACGGAACTAAGCTCAGCGAAATGTGGGTGTTCTAGTGCGCTAGTGCACCTCTGCCTACCCCTTCGAGGATACAGGTGTGAGCTTATAAAAAAAACATTCGCGTAAACTTAAGAAATTAGTAAATACTGACTGAGATATTATGTGCGAGATACTTTTCGGCAGTATTCCTCTTTTCAGAAAAAGCGAGTGGTAGAGTCACGCCATAGACAGCGAAGTCTACAAGACGAACGGGTCAATTCAAGAGTGCTACCACTTTCTCACAAAAACCGACGTAAATTAGCAGCTCGTTATTACGTTTGGTTCGGTGAGTGAGACGGACTCACATACCCCCTCCCTTTCTCAATGCCTATTTTCTTTCTTTAAGGTTGGTGGTACACCCATGATTCTTTTGATATCGTGGATGTCGAGGCGGTGGAGATCTCTTAGCATCAGGTGGACCACTGCTATTGTATGCTATAAAGATATCTGCTGTCCAATTACTAAAATACATTAAACTGAATGAACCTAATTTTAAGATATTATGATGGTGAAATTTGAACCATATTCTTTCTTTCTACCTGCCCTTATCCCACCTTAATGTGGGGTCGGCTCACCCGACTTTTTCAAGCATGTTGCAGAGACGATTTGGCTTAGTTTTTACGACCGGCCGCCTGCCTGACGTCAACCCTCTATGAGGGATCCAGTCCCGGGAAAATTAAATTAGAAAATTTACTTTGCCCGACCTGGGAATCGAACCCAGGACCTCCCGATCCACAGCTTATACATGCTGCCACTAGACCAAGAAGGCGACTGAACCATATTGTCACTAGAAAATTAACCTATCCACACTTCTCCCTAATTGTGGGTTCAGGAGCGATGACTTATCTGGTGACTCACTTACTCGTTTCTAGGGGTCTACAATAAAAACCTTATCAAAATTATGTTTATTGATATAATGTCACAATCGAAAATCGATAACATTATCATGAAAATAATGAATTCATAATTTAAAGTTTAAAATGACATGTAATCATAAATTACATAATATTTCTTGATAAAGATAATGCATGCGTCAAGTTGAAAGTTATTTAGCCCTTATCATAATCCAATGTTAGGTCGGTGTAACAAACAGTTTTAAACACGTTGCAGAAACGATTTGGCTTTTAAATTCCTACGAACGTCCGCCTATCTATCGTATACACCTCTGGGGATTTACTTTCGGGTAAATCGTGTTATAATGGAAGTAGATACAGATCCTTTTCCCATTTTTGCTCATTTCCCCCATTCCTATGAGAACTTTAATGTCAGACCTCAGGCAAGCTGTCTGTGTTGCCATGCTTCATGTCAGCCAGTAGTCCGCTAAAGGTCTGCCACAGCCAATCACTGGTGAGCTGCAGCGCATGCGCGGTCGCTATGCATATGAACAATTTGTGTTGTTGCGTCACGTAGTCCAGGATCTGTGACTCTGGCGCACTAGAAATTAAAACATAAGAGTATTGAATATGATACAACCTCTTTCTTTTTTATTTCTACCTGCCCTTATCCCACCATAATGTGGGGCTGGCGCAACTATTTTTCAAGCATGTTGCAGGCAGGATTTGGCTAAGTTTTTACGACCGGCTGCCTGCCCGACGTCAACCCCCTCTGAGGGATCCAGCCACGGGCAAATTACATAACATTACAATATGTTAATAAATTAAATTAGATTGTAAATTAAATTAGAAAATTCTCTTTGCCCGACTTGGGCATCGAACCCATGATCTCCCGATCCACAGTACAGTGATACCTCATCATTAATTAATTTAATGTGACAAAACCTTAATAACGGACTGCAAGGTGTAAATATCTAATATTTTCTTTCTGCTTGGCGTTATTCCGGCCTTCTGTCAGGGTCCGCCTTCCTACTTAAACCCTTCCACTTCGCCCGGTCTTGAGCACTTTCCATAGTGCGACCATTGACTCTCATACGCCCAGCCAGCGCTATTAGGGCCGTCCACGGGAACGCACCCCTGGTATGATCTGGGCCAGACACCTGCGACCGACGCATGTAGTAAATATCTAATAACAACATTAAAATAGCCAGTATAATAGATAATAATACAATCGCGACGCCTGTGCTTGAGGATTCAAAGGAAATTTAAGTAATCTTCACCGCTCTTAAACACCAGCAAAACAAGAAGAAGCATGGTTCCGTTACAGATCACTCGACCAATATAACTCGACCATGAATTTATTTGGCAGATCACCCGAACGCCTCTAACGGGTACGTCGGAAACAGCGGCCCGAGCAGGAAAATTTCTGACAATCGTAAATGTATTCGAGCTCGATGCGCGTGTTTGAAATTTGTATTAAATAATACCACATTGACGTTTGACGGGCCGCTGAAATTTTTCATACAAATTATTTTACGCAGTGGACTGCCTCGATGGCGTAGTGGTATTGCGTGCAGGGTACAGCTATCATCCATTCAATTTTTCTTTTTTTGTCTGTGCACGGTAAAGTGACTACATTGCACCTGAAGGTACGCGTAGTGCAGTCCAAAAAACTAGCGACCACTGGCAAGCAATGGGTTTATCAGTGGTCGCCAGAATTATGCCGACCTTTTTATGCATCTTCACTCCAAATCAGAAGAAGGAAGAAGCAAATCGAGGGGCTTGCGACAAGAAAGGCGAATTACCGATGCCGACACAGGATACACCCATACCATCAAGTTAATGCCGGAACGCGAACCACATAAGGAGTATTGGTCACTATGGCAGGTTTTAGCACCATGTGTACGGTGGTCACCATCCGATCAGATACGTCTATACTGAGGGTTCGATCCCGGGGTCGGGCTAAAGTCATATTAGATTTTCGACCGACTTAAACGCCTCTGCCTAACCCCTAACCCTTCGGGAATACAGGCGTGAACTTATGTATATTTTACGTAGTCGCTAGCGTGAATTGTCAAAATACTTATGATCGAGCTAAAGGGCTGGGGATGGTAAAGTGTGGTGGTACTCGGTACATTTCCATTTGTCTCATCGTTCTACTCACCCAGGTTTCTTCTCCGATTGGCGCCGTACTGCAGAGTACCGCACGGCTATCGTGACCGCCTTCCCAAGGTTGAAGGCCACTTCGTTCACCAGCATAACTCTGATGAACACCATGGTGCCGTACGTCATCTTACCATGGCGTGCTATTTTCACGTATGTGCCATCCTTGAATACAATAATCACAAGTTTAAAAACTGAACGGTCCGAATTCAATTATCTGATCGTGACCAAATTTTTATGAGACTACCCTCGAAATAAGCTCTATCGAACGCAGAGGGAATCTTGAAATTCCGTCCACATTTGGCGAAGATATCGGGAAACATAAGACCAAATTGTACACTTAGTATGCAAATAAAACTATGACTATGACTAACATAGATATAAAAAAACAGACGAGTTGAGGACCTTCTCCTTTTTTGAAGTGGTTCGAAAACAAAAGGCGTTAATAAAAAACATGAACTAACTAAAATTAAGCCTGGATTAAAACAACTGGTTACCATAAGCTCACGCCTGTATCCCCGAAGGGGTAGGCAGAGGCGCACTAGCGAACTAGAACACCCACATTTCGCCGAGCTTAGTTCAGTCCCAGATGTGATAGGGGGCGAGCCTATCGCCATGTCGGGCACAAATTCCAGACTCCGGGCTGATATGGAAAAATCCAATATCACTTTGCCCGACCCGGGGATCGAACCCGAGACCTCAGAACCGTAGTCGTACCGAAATACCACCACGCCACTGAGGCAGTCATGGCTACTTATATAGATCACGATTTGACCCGGTACAAATAATTTAGTTTTATACTTAAGTGGATAATAAGGGCATTTAACCAACCACCAAAGAAGGTAAATAACGTCAGACTAGGGCCGGTTATGAAAATTAAGACGTGATTGTCCTTTTTGCAACATGCTTAAAAAGGATTTTACTATTAAAATCTGCAGTATTATTTAATAGTTAGTGATCGTGCCGACTACTGACGCATTGTAAACCGCGTTCGGTTTCGGCAGCGAATAGCCGTCACGGTCACGGCCACGGTCACAGTCTAGTGCATATACTGCATATGAAAAATTAATGAAAAATAACAAAGTAGCAAATTATAATAAGACGAAAACTCAAGATAATAAACAACGTCATTGTTATAATCTTCTTTGGAATAGTGATGTAAATCAGTCTTCTTCTTGTAATGCCTTCCCACCTAATGAAGGTTGCCCATTAGCTCAGTATATTTAAATAATCATAATAATAAATAAATACACCCAACAGTCACACACCTAGTCCTGACCCCACACTAGGTATAACCTTGGACTTTCGATATCACAAATAAAAAAAAAATTTAAAAAAATGTCTCGGTGCGGGAATCGAACCCGCGCCCTCACGTTTCACAGCCGGCTACTCGCCCACTGCGCCACGGAGGCTGTCATTTATCTTTATCAAAGGAGAAATGTTAGAAATAGTTCAACAGCGATCGTAATCCCTGTCCACTCTCGTATGTTCCGCAACCATGACTTCTTCCTACGACCGACTTTCCTTTATCCGCTACTGGGCTATCCCACTGCTGGGCACCGGCCTCCTCTTCTAATGTTAAGGGTCAGACCACGCTGGCCTACGGTCTGGCCGCGGGGCTGGTAAATATGATTGCTGAGATTGAAATCTTTACCTTTAGAACCTGTGCATTTTTCATCATCATGTTCATTCGAGGTATCCTATAATTATCAAATCCGAGGAATCCATTGTCGGCCGTGTTAAAGCCGAGTTTAGGGCCTATTTCACCCACTTTTATGCCGGGGAGGGGCATGTGCGTTTCCAGGTCTCGAATCTGCACTATGAACGGGTGGACGCCATGGCACTCGCCTTTTGTGTACAACTGAGCCACTACGATGCAGTGGTTCACTGTTTTACCCACTGGAAAAAGAATAATTGTATGACTGGCGTGGTGGTATTACGTGCGCTATTGTTCTGAGGTCTACAGCACATATGGACCGGGAAGTCCTGGATTCAAAACCCTGGCTGATCAAAGTTATTGTCTAACTAGATTTTCTCGGGACTCGATCCCCCAAAGGGTGTTGACGGCAGGCAGGCAGCCAGTACAAAAAATTAAAGCTGAATCTTTTCTGCAACATGTTTGAAAAAGTATGTTACGCCTACCCTACAGTGACGTGAGATTAAGCCAGCCCGCCTAGCATGCGCGCCACGAGATATTTCGATAATCGACAGTCGAGAAGTTGTCTACAACATTGTATGAAAATAAACGAGGACGTATGTTAGTGTCCGTAGACAAATAGAGAAAACCGGTTATAACAGGATAAAAGGTGTAGACAAAATGTTCCCGTGGCGCGCATGCTAGGCGGGCTGGTGGAACTAAAGAAAGACATAGCCTCCTCCCCTTCCAAACCCCTATTTTTTTCTTATCCACGGTAAGAAATAAAGAAAGAAACTTTATTTAGCTTGCCCCTTACCATTAAGTAGGCCGTCTGCCTTCGTAAACCAATGAATATAAAGACAACTCTTGAGCAATAACATCGTTCATTAACCAACTTGAACTGGGTGTTCATATCCGGGAAACAGATAGTCTATACCACATTTTAGGGTTATTATTTATTGGCTTCAGATAATAAGTGGTAAGTGGTACGAAACGCTACAGCAAGCTGTCACTAAAGCCTAAACCCCCCGTCGAGATAAAATATTTTGTTTTATGGAAAATTAATTATTTTATGTAAATATATCCGAAGCTTTAAGAAACAAAATAGCCACTCCAAATTTTTAGAGGCATTCAGAGTGGATACGGACAAGTGGAAACGTCTAACAAACCGCTAGATGACAAAGGGTGATCGCGATCTTCAGTAATGAAGGATCGACTTGAGAGAGATCCGAAGGTTTATATTATAATCTAGATTTACATTATTTCTCTTATATTGCCTCCTCATCACTTTATAGTCTCTACCCCCATTTTTTTCTAAGCTTGCCCACATGCCGGTGACCTTTATTTATATTTTGGATGTTTATATGTGCTGAAGACCCCTAGCCAAGTATTAACTAATAGGTTCTACGTAACTATCGCGTGACTCAGTACTCATTTACTCTCTGTGCAAAAAACAGGTACTTACATCCTCCAGCCCACCATTTGAAAGAGGAGAGTTTGGGGCTATGCAGGACAAACTTCTCGGTGTCAGGATCGTAGGTGGCAGTCGTTTCCAGACCTCTGATGAACGTCCCATGACCCAACTCAGTCTACAAAATAACAGGTATATTTTACCGACCGCGACAAAGTGACTACACTACACCTGTGGGCTTAGCCAGCTTCGTTCGGTAAGTGAGTTTTCCGGTGGCCCATTTCCCTGCTCCCTTTTCCTTCACCTTCCTTCACTCATTTTAGGTTGGCAACGCACCCATGATTATTTTTGTGTCTTGGGTGTCTATGGGCGGTGGAGATCACTTACCATCAGGTGACCCATCTCTCGTTTGCCAGTCTCTGCTATAAAAAGGCAGGTGGCTTATGCGGTAGTCGAATAGAAGAAATAGTAAATGTATGGGAATGGTATTCTTATGTCATTTATTATATTCGATTATTCTAAAATCAAAATCAAAATATTTATTGAATCCATGAAATGTTACTATAGTCCGATTGCTAATTAAACGGAGTAAACTGACAGATCGAAATGTCATTTTCCAAAATAATGTTGCTTACTTTCAAAACATAGTGATTGATCTAGTTCAATTTTTATCATTCAAAGCTACAATAACTCAGTACTAGCTTACAAACTTAGAATTTTATTGCGTATTTTTAGAAATTTCAGCTAATTCCTTTGACTAAATGTCTGTGTAAATAATTTTGCGTTAAATAATCACAACAGATACGCGAAATTATGAAAATAAAAATTATAAATATTACTTTTATTATTTGCGAAAAATAACGTTCGGCACATTCATAGCTTTTATAAGTTTTTTTTTTATAATGAACCATGACTATAATTCCAGTAGACATGCCATAACATAGCAAGCAGTAATTTATAATGACAATTCAGTATACATGCAGTACTAATAACACATTAGACAGGAATTACGAGTTTGAGTTGAACTTTAGGAAATGAAAGAATGAAATGGTTCACTGAATTGAAATGTTTAAATATTTTGATCTTTTTACCGCAGCACTATTTAAATTTCATGAAAAAGTGGCAACATTCGAAATGTCAGTTTACTTCGTTTAATCAGCAATGCTACTATACATCATTTAGATTCCGTTAAAGTTCCTCTACCGCCAGTTCGGACTATTCTATTCGACTAGCGCATATGCCACTTGGCTAAGCCCGCTGATGGTAAGCGTAGTGCAGTCCAAAAAACAGTGACCACTAACAAACTAGTTTATCAGTGGTCAGTGTTTATTAGTGGTGATATTAAGTTTTTTTTTATATCAATCCGGAGTCTGGAAATTGTGCTCGAAATGGCGATGGGCTTGCCCCCTATCATACCTGAGACGGATCTAAACTCGATGAAAAGTGGGTGTTCTAGTTCGCTAGTGCGCTTCTGCTTCCACCTTCTTATGTTATGTGTTATAATGAACGACCTGTGCGAAATATTACACGTATAAGATGTAAAGCGAAATCACTCACCAAACCGTCTGGAGAATGTATGTTTACAGTTGGTTTTTCCTCGAATTAGGGTTATAAATGTTCCGCTCTAATGAATACATGGAATTGAAATGTAACCGTATCACATTGTCATTGTAATGTGGGTGAATGAACGCTGGTTACCTGCGCATAAGTCCCGATGATTTGCATATTCAGGGCCCGAGGTAGCCACTCGGATTGTTGCTCGGCCGTGCATTGACCCATTATGGTGGGTACAAACATGCCCAGATGGAGAAGGAACGGTGAAATTTCCTTGAAGAACGCATCAGCTATGCGTCGAAATAGAAAAGAACTGGGGCTAAAAACGAAATAAAACGTTAAATTACCCTGAAGAAATGTTGTAGAACTAGGCTGTGGACTATTTTGCCTACAGAATGAATAGGCCGGCTCGATGTAATTATTAACACTGTCTCACGGAAAACTAACAAAATGACAGCTTTGTTGCGTTTCGCTAGGCCATTATTATTATTCATTTTTTTTTCTTCAAAAAAAGGCTGGACGCATGGCTGATGTCAATTCCCTTTCGGGAATCTAGTGTAAATCAAATCACGTTAGAAAAATCACTTCTTCAACATATCCCTGGACCTACCGATCCAGAGCATTATCATCAGCCACAGGAAGCTTACTGCTGAACATAGGCCTCTCCCAGAGATTTCCAAACCGACCTGTTAGAAGCAGCCTGTATACAGCGACTTCCAGACCTTGACCAGACGGTATGTCGAGCTCATATGTCTTTCTTTCTGCAAATTATCCCGGACTCATACCGGGGTCCGCCTTCCTACTTAAGTTTTTTTATAGCAGAGACCGGCAAACGAGCAGATGGATCACCTGATGGCACATAAGTGATCTCCACCGCCCATAGACATCCAAGATACAAAAAGAATCATGGGTACGTTGCCAACCTAAGAGGAGGGAATGGAAGGGGAGGGCGAAAGGATTGGGAACGGAAGGGGGAGGAATGGATTGGGAAAGGAAGGGGGGGGGGAATGGGCTTCCGGAAATCTCACGCATCGAACGAAACGCGAAAGTAAGCTGCCACTTTACATCGATTTTGACGTGTTAAGTGCATCTACTTTGCCTCTCTTGAGCATCCTTCGTCCATCGTCTTGAGCATCCTCCACAGTAAGACGATTGGTTCCCATATCATATATGACAGCCTCCGTGGCGCAGCGGGCGAGTAGCTGGCTGTGAATCGTGAGGTCGCGGGTTCGATTCCCGCGCCGAGACAAATGTCTGTATGGCCCATAGATATTTGTTTCGGGTCTGGGTGTTGTAAGACCGAAAGGCTCTCGTAGTTTCTGATAGCTACGATACAGGTTACACCTAGTGCGGGATCAGGACTATGTGTGTGATTGTTCGGTGTATTTATTTATTTATCTTCCCGTAATGCTTGCATTACTTACCCAAAATTTTCTAATCCACTGAATTCAAGGAGCTTGTCCCTAACTAGCTGGGTGTACAGACATGATTTTCTAACTGCGTTCTCGTATTTTTCTTTAGGGTCCAAACACGCCTCAGGAATCTCTTCTGACAGTATCTCGTCTTTTAGAGTTAATTCCTCTGGAAAAAAATTGCTCCGTGTGAATTTAATTTAATATTGTATGCAAAAAGAATCGCAATTCTTATATTTTTTTGTACATCCTAGAATTCGTTAAATATAAAAATTAATCGTATGCAAAAATAATCGAAATTCTTATATTTCTTTATTCGCTAAAAGTAAAAATTTATCATATGCACAAAAAATCGAAATTCCTACATAATATATGTCGGATGGCCAACGCTGACGTTGTTTTTTTAAAAACGTGGACGTCAGCATGGCTGACGTCATTTTTGACAATAAGATGATTACTCATCTTATTTATCAACTGTGAACACTGAAATTCACTAATTCCCTTTATTAACGGTGCTCAAGAGCACCGTCTAGTCAGGGATGTGGACAGTCCGAGTGCCGGAGCACGACTGTGTCGAATTTGCTCTGAACACTCCTTTTATAGGGTGCAATATTTGCAACTACCTACTCGATACCGAATATCGAATGTTGAAGAAATAATTATAACGATTATTTTAACTTTTTAGAATCTTTGAACGATTCAGCAGTTCAACAATTGCAAAATGAATTAATAACGTGAAATAACAACGGCTTTTTAAATAAGCTTGCGATTTTGCGCCGATATATATTTTAGTTTAGTTAAGGAGTTTAGGTTTAACTTTAGATTAGTATTACCACTGCATGTCACCCTAAAGACTGCCTCGGTAGCGTAGTGGTTACCGCCCTAAGGTCACGGGTTCGATCCTCGGGTCGGGCAAAGTGGTACCTATTTGGTTTTTCTATTCACTGTCAGCCCAGACTCTGGAATCTGTGCGCGATAGGCTCGCCCCTTATCATATGTGGGACCAAAATGAGCTCGGCGAAGCGTGGGTGTTCTAATTTTCTCGGTCGCCTCTACCTATCACTTCGGGGATACAATCGTGAGTCTATGTATATAAATAATCCTAACATTAAAAGTAAATTATATTTAATAACATAACATAAGCTCACGCCTGTATCCCCGAAGGGGTAGGCAGAGGCGCACTAGCGAACCAGAACACCCACATTTCGCCGAGCTTAGTTCCGTCCCAGATGTGATAGGGGGCGAGCATATCGCCATATCGAATACAAAATTCAGACTCCGGGCTGATATGGAAAAATCCAATATCACTTTGCCCAACCCGGGGATCGAACCCGAGACCTCAGAACCGTAGTCGTACCGAAATACCACCACGCCACCGAGGCAGTTGAGTTAATATAAATTCTATTGTTGTGAAGAAATATATTTAGATTTATTAGACTTTAATTGAACAAGAGTCAATTAATATATTACATTAATATATTACATATTCGCAAGTCAATGCAAATTATTCTAGACTTAAATAATAAACATGTTCTAGTAACCAGTTCGTATCATAATGAATATTAAAAACCATTTTAGCAAATAGATTTACAGACATATTCTGTTTATTTTTACGAGCAAATAGAAACTCCTGGTATATTATTATGCTCTAAACTTTAGATCATTACAATCTAAAGGGTCTCCCCTTTAGATTTTTTTTTATTTTTTTTTACAGCAGAGACTGGCAAACGAACACATGGGTCACCTGATGGTACGTGATCTCCATCCACACCCAAGACACAATAAGAATCATGGGTGCGTTGCCAACCTAAAAAGAGGAAACGGAAGGGGAGGGAAAAGGGATTGGGAAAAGGAGGAGGGCAAAGGGCCACCGTAAATCTCACTCACCGAACGAAACGCGACAGCAAGCTACCACTTTACGTCGGTTTTCTGTGAGACAGTGGTATCAAACCGATCGAGCCGACCCATTCGTGCTGTAGACGTAACTGTCTACAGCGTGGCTCTACCACTCAGACCCTCTAGATTGTAATGAAATACAAACACTGACTCATTATTGTAATTAACAATAATTCCAAATGGTGTAATTGATTTTTAATAATAATCAGTTATTTTACCGATCTTTTTCCTCACTGCCGTATTTTTCTCGCCCCCATCCAATATAAAAGTGACCTCCTGTATATCAAAATTGCAATTCGACCTCTCGCGGGCCAAATCTTCATTCACAGTCCCGACACATTTATTATCACTCATGTTTACTTCGCAAACTCAAGGCCGATCGAAAATAGCCGCCTGCACGTACCCGTTTACTTCAGGAAACTAAACTCGATGTATTCGATGACTGTATTCGATGCAAATCTCTCATTTTAATATTCAATATGTTGAGGTTACGAGGGGTTAATTTGATGCTGTTAACCGCGATTGCCGGTAGTCAAAGTACTCCGTGTTACATCGACAACGTGTAACAAGACACTGGCAACCGTGCTGGCAAATGCCAATTGCAGTTTGTTGCACTTTGCTACCGGGTGACGTTGCGAGATAAATGAGTAGACGTATACATACTTGCCTCTACACACGAGTAGATACGGACTGTGTGACCTTTCTCTGGTATTCAGAAGCAGAAGAATACGGGCAGACATTTTCTTTCGGCGTGACGAAGCAATTATGGCCTAAGTGGCGCTAGTGGTAGGATATTCTTATCGGCGCTGATGGCGACCACCGTACACATGGTACTAAAACCTGCCATAGTGACCCACACTCCTTGTGTGGTTCGCGTTCCAGGATTAACCAGTATACTTCGGGTTCTATAGAGGGGCTTGTGACATGAATTGACCGTTGGTTAGGGATGGTATGATACATCCCTTTGTCTGCATCGGGAATCCGCCTGTTTTGTCGCAAGCCCCTCGATTTGTTTCTTCCCTCTTCGGGTTCGGAGTGTAAAATAACAGAAATAGGCCGATATGATTCTGGTACTGAGATTTTTTTTGTTTTTACTACACTACACTTACCATCAGGTGTAGCATAGTCATTTTACTGTGCTCGGATAAAACACTTGAGGCGTTACTTATAAAAACAGTTTAACTAAACAAATCATAAAGAATACTTTTTGCCCCTTACTTATAAAAATATTTAAGCGCTGCTTATCTTTATACTATAGGTTGTCCCTTTCATTTTTAAACAATGTAACGCTAGGAAAAAAGTGACAGGTTATTCTTAACCATTTGCTCAGCTAAAAATGCTGTTTTAAGTAAGGCCCTATGACACCAGAACAAAGTGATCAACTATTCTTAGCTATTTGCTCAGCTAAACTGTTTTTATAAGTAATTTCTGAATTCTAATTCACAGCAAAGTGTTATTTGCGAATGTTCTAGCAGTTTCGATCTAATTAAAAAAGAAATCTTTAATGCAACTGAACAACGAGACGAACAAGCCTCTCGCCTAATGGTAACCGATACAAATAGACGTCGTGTGAGAGTCCTACCATCAGTAAAAAGGAAACTCGAAACTACTTTCCGTCGACGTTGTTATTCCTGCCACAACACAACTATAAATAATAATAAATAAATAACACCCAACAGTCACATACATAGTCCTGACCCCACACTAAGATCGAGTCTTGTGTCGTGGGTATCAGGAACCACGAGAGACTTTCGGTCTCACAACACCCAGACCCGAAACAAATATCTGTAGGCCATACAAACATTTGTCTCGGTGCGGGGATCGAACCCGCGGCCTCTCGCTTCACAGCCGGCTATTCGCCCGCTGCGCCACGGAGGCTGTCTATGTTCTACTATGTTCAAGAAGTGTAGTAATTGTTGCAGTTTATGGCAGGTTGAAACGAATTGAACTTGATCTTTTGACCAAAGAATTTTAACCTTATGACTTAACATTTTTATGTCCAGAAATGGATGTAATATATGTACTTTACTTAGTATTTTTAAGTACGAAAGCATTGCAAAGCATAAGCGAACGACTTGCTTGATAATCTTATACTATTCATATAAGGCCTTACTTATAAAAACTTTTTCGCTTATCTTTTCGCTAAGAATAGCCTGTCACTTTTTCCTTGTGTTGCATTGTTTAAAAAGGAAAGGGACAACCTATGGTTAAAGATAAGCAGCGCTTAAATATTTTTATAAGTAAGGGACATAGAGAATGTTTACAGCACAAATAAACTGACTTGGCTGGCTTAATTCCACAACAATTTTGCACTTCGTTTGCTGAGTTTTTCGGTAGCCCACATCGTCCTCCTTTTATCAATCACTTATCCCCTACTTTTAATTTTGGCAACGTCGTATCGTGCATTGTCATACACTTGACGGTAGAGAATCCCTACCGTTAACGGCCGGTTTCAATAAACGATCTCAGTTTACAGTGCAGATAGATCACGATTATGAACCAATCAAATCACCTCATTTGACGGTGTCATTTTAAACTGTGTTCTTATTGGCTAATTTTTGTAATCTATCTGCGCATTCGAACTGAGATTGTTTATTGAAACCGGCCGTTAGTGTATGTCTCTACTAGAGATCACTTCTCATCAGGTCAGTCACCTACAACACCTACTCTTTTGCTAATCTCTACCCTTTGTAAATATAAATATAAAGATGCTGTATGCAACTGGCTCCTATCGAAAAACTATGATGATACTGAAGAACTAATCAGAATGTCTATTCTATAATCAAATTCACACAGAAATATTAAATATTACTTGTTAGTTTAATGTCTTTGGATTCACTTTATTTTAGCAAAAACAAACAATTTGTTACCAAAAATATCAAATAGAATTTGGATCGTAACTCTAGCGTAAAGTACATGCGGTTTTAGACCTCAACCTATGTATAATAGTATTTTAACTACATCATGTCTGTGAGAGAGCCCATAACACAAGTTAAATCTTAAAATGGGTGCCAGTTTTTCCTTAGTTAATGACGCCAAATGATATTCATCTAAAATAAGATAACCTTTGTACAATTTACTTTTATGGAATAAATTATAATGTTCAGTACTCTTTATTTTTGATGATTTTTTTTTACATTTTTAAATATATGTTATAAAAAAAAATACATTTAAAAATATAAAAATATTCCCCTCCGATGGCGAGGCTCGGGATCCAAGCCACCGGCGGTTAGGACCCCAGAGTAAGGAACCTCCTCACAATTCGTGCCGTATCCAGTAATACTGCCTTCTGCATTTGGCTCTTATTAGACGAAAGTCGCATGAGAAGCAATATAATCGCCATAGTCCCTTCGCATTTTACTAGGTTATTGTATTGCCAACGTTCAGCTATGAAGTGTATTGCAAACAAACTTGTAGTTGTTAATTGTTAACACAACTATGTTTATATTGTAACCTATTTACTGTACCTTGTAATGTATCCTGTATATTTAACGACGACCATATACTCAATGTACATCCAAATTTTCATCAATTTAAGACTCTTTACTGGCTCAAAACCGGGAATTGGCAGCTTGCTGTTGCATTTCGTATGGTGCGAGGTATTTTAGGAGGCTCAATGTGGGTAATAGATGTCAAAATTATGTTGTTCACGGCCAAACGAAATTCGGATAAGTGCACACAGTTACGTGCAAATGAATTCTCAATAGGGTAGGTAGGTAGGTAGAGAATAAAGCTTATAATCATCATCGTCGATGAACATCTAATAAAAAATGTAATCACGCTCCATATGGTAGAGTCTCTGATAATGCCAGATGACGCAAATTGAAATCCACGTCGCAAATTTTATTTAGGTTTAATGTAAATAATGTAATAGATAGCAACATAAATGATTCATTGTTTAATTGATAACACTATCTCTAAAACAATTGCCTTGCTTCTTAGAAAGGGCCACATCATATCAGTTTTTTTTTTGCAGAAAACCGACATTACCCCTATCTCCATACAACTAGTACCGCCTCTTGCGTAAACTACACGACACTAACCCGTTATTCATAATAATTTACACATAACATACATAAGCTCACGCCTGTATCCCCGAAGGGATAGGCAGAGGCGCACTAGCCAATTAGTACACCCACATTTCACCGAGCTTAGTCGTCCCAGATGTGATAGGTGGCGAGCCTATCGCCATATCGAGCACAAATTCCAGACTCCGGGCTGATATGGAAAAATCCAATATCACTTTGCCCGACCCGGGAATTGAACCTAAGACCTCGGGACAATAGTCGTGCCGAAATACAACCACGCCACCGAGGCAATAACTTAGTAGAGCGTAACAAGACCGCAATTGTACGTTTCATAAAAATTGTATTCATAATTAATCGTTCAACAGCGTTCAAATGTTCCAACGTTCGATAATGAAAACATGGCCGATTCCGATCAGCTGTTTCAAGTTTGATGTTCTTTCTTAATGACATTAATTTTGTTATGGTTTAAGACCCCATCTAAGATTGATATATATTTTTATTGATTGTTTCCACCCAAGACTTCCTATTTGTTTCAAAGCTTGCCAGAGATAAAAATCATGTTTTTCTAACAACATTGTATTCGATAAACATATTTTAGTTCTCTTTTAGCTAAAGTAGGCAAAAGTAGGGTTATGCGTTCGATAAGACCAGGATTTCATTAAGAATATATTAATATTTCATATTCTTGAAAGAATATAGTAGAGATTTAATGATAACTATCATCATTATCTAGAAGTTTTAAATCGTACTAGATGTACAATTTAGTTTTGGCATTCAAACAGTGATGTAGAAGTATTATGAAAAAGCTGAACAAACATTTATTGTAAAACAATGTATTATTTAAAAATAAAGTATTTATAAACAATAACGCTCATACAAGTCGTTTGGTCAGCTGCAACCCAAATGTATTTGATAAAACTACAAATATATAGCCTAGAGTCACTGACATCCTTGATATAACTAAATTATAACCAATTGTTAAGAGTGGTAGAGCCACGCTGTAGACAGTTACGTCTACAGCACGAATGAGCCGGCTCTACCGGTTTGATACCACTGTCTCACAGGAAACCGATGCAAAGTGGCAGCTCGCTGTCCCGTTTCGTTCGGTTAGTGAAATTTCCAGTGGACCATTTCCCCCTCCCTTCCCAAACCCTGTTCCCGCCCCTTTCATTCCCTCATTTAGGTTGGCAACGCACCCATTATTATTTTTGTTCCTTGGATATCTATGGGCGGTAGAGATCACTTACCATCAGGTGACTTATCTGTTCGTTTGCCAGTCTCTGCTATAAAAAAAATCATAAGACCATTAACTGTGTATTTTTGTTTAAATTTAAAGAAAATATACTCAAGAGATCTTAGTTAAGTTTCTGGGTGCATCCAACGGCCCGAACAGGAAAGTTTCTGACAAACGTAAATGTATTCGAGCTCGCTGCGCACTGATGACATTTGGTTAATATTTCATACAAATTCCATAGACGCGCATCGAGCTCGAATACATTTACGATTGCCAGAAATTTTCCTGCTCGGGCCGCTGGAATATTTTTGACAATCAAATTGTTATCGAGCTCGATGTGCACTGATAATATTTGGTTTATATTTCATATAAGCACATAGACGTGAATCAAGCGCGATACCAATTCGATTGCCAAAAATATTCCAGTAGCTTAGCCATGAGTATTTTGGCATTTCACGATAGCGACTACGTATATATTTATATGGCAAACATCTGAATGCCTCTACACATTGCGAATTAAAGTTATTCATACAAATTATTTTGCGGATTCGCTAGCTAGAAATATCAAAAAAACTCATGGATGGCTCTCCTCGGGCCACTGAACTTGTAGACGTTTCAGAATCGATGGAAACATTCTTACAATATGCAAAAGCATCATGATACTCTCATAAAAAAGGCTACACCGGTTTACCGTATTGTAATCAATAAATTATATCTGTTTTCCAAATTCAAAGATATTCCATTTCTTTAACCAATAAATAAAATTTTCTTTGTGGAATCTACAAGGATCTCGGTTAAAGACCGTGCATCTCTCGTAGTTCCTGATATCCAAGACTCAAAACTCGTTTCTTACTGTGGTGTCAGGACTATATGTGTGCTTGTTAGCTGTTATTATGACAGCTAACAGCCTTCGTGGCGCAGCGGGCGAGTAGCCGGCTGTGAAATTCGCGGATTCGATTCCCGCACTGAGACAAATGTCTATGTGGCCCACAGATATGTTGTGAGATCGAAAGTCTCTCATAGTTCCTGATTCCCATGACACAAGACTCGATCTTAGTGTAGGGTCAGGTCTATGTGTGTGACTGTTGGTTGTATTTATTATTATTTATTATATTGCTGGAGTTAGAACAGTTTGAACTATCGATACAGTATCTATACTGCGTATGCTAGATAATATTACAGTTTAGCTTGCAGCGGCTTCATGTACATATGGAAGCTGCGGTTGACGGGCTCCTTGTTGAGAGGACTCTTCAGGGCTTCTGCCATCAGACGCTCGTACACGCGACCGTCGTATGCACCCAGAGCCGACGACAGTATCTGCCACAAATAATTTAATATCAGAATGTAAATCTTCGGTAGATAAAGCAACGTTAACATAAACAATCGGTCTTTTATCATACATACATACATACATACATACACACTCACGCCTGTATCCCATAGGCAGAGACAATTGAGCGCCACAAGCTACGATCCTGACACACCTCTTTTGCCTCATCCACATTCATGCATCGTTTCATACATTTCCGCCGGTTGAGGGTACTCCGAACTTGCCCTTTACGAAGGATATCGCTTATTTGATCCATATAGGATCGTGTCGGGCGCCCTCTTCTGGCCCTACCATTCACTTTAGCACGATAAATACCTTTCGTAAGTCGCCTTTCATCCATCCTTTCAACATGTCCAAACCACCTCAGCATCCCTTTCTCAATCCTAGTCACCACATCATTCTTCAACTTACAACAATCTCTTATCTTGCTATTCCTCATACGATCGGCAAGGGTGACTCCACACATACTTCGTAGGGAACGCATTTCCACCGCATTCACTCGACTTTCATGTTTCTTCTGCCAGACCAAGCACTCAGTTCCATATGTAAGCGTCGGTATGAGCACTCCATTGTGGACAGCCATTCGCGCCTTTTGCGACACTGCCTGGCTACCCACTATAGAGCGCAAGGCACCGTTCACTTTATTACCAGCCATCACTCTCCTTTCAATATCCGCATCACACTTTCCATCTCTCGTTAACATACTTCCCAGATACACAAACTCATCCACTTATTCCACTCTTTCACCATCTATACTAATGTTACACTCAGTAACATCGTCCTCTCTTTCTATAACCATAATTTTCGTCTTATTTACGTTCACTTTCATTCCCTTGTCCTTAAACGAGTCATTCACAACATTTAGCATGTCTTGTAGCTCCCCCGTCGACGGCGCAAGTAATACTTGATCGTCAGCGTAAAGGAGACACTTGACATGTAACTCATCCATTCTTAATCCACATTCCATCTCTTTCAAACCTGTCAAACAGCTATCCATGTAAAGGTTGAAGAGCCATGGAGACGCGACACATCCCTGTCTAACACCCCTAGAGATGTTAAACCAGTCTGAGTACGCTCCATTCACCCTGACACAAGCTTTGGAATTCTCATATAGAGATTTCAAAGCCTGCACCAGGCGGCCCTCCACCCCATACACTAGAGACAGCGTTGACCACAGTTTATCCCTCCGCACACGATCATAGGCTTTTTCCAAATCTATGAAGGCGCAAAACACTTTTCCGGACTTAGCCAAGTATTTTTCAGTAATGCACCTTATAGAAAATACCTGATCGATGCACCCCATTCCTCTTCTAAATCCTGCTTGCACATCCCACATCTTTTCTTCCGTAACATTCATCACTCTGTTAATCAAAACCTTTGCATGCAATTTACCGACGACACACACACACACGGTCTTTTATCAGTTATCATATAAGTAGTTAAGGATTTTCTGAGCTAAGGAAAGTCTTGTGAAAGCATTTTACGTGCATCGATAGGATGTCTCCACTACCGATACGGTAGTAATAATTTGATAGGGCAAAAACAAAGTAAAAGGCGCCTTTTTATCCGAGCACGGTAACGTGATGTAATGACACATTGTTTTGCCTCTGCTTCGCCATAATACCCCAAACTCGAATTATATTGAAATAGTGACCCCGACATCATTAGATGAAGACAACTATAGAAGATTATTTCCACCTCTCCTTTACCCAATAAATATAGGGTGAAGCACCACACTTTTTAAGCATGTTACAGCAAAGACTCGGCTTAGATTTCACGACCGGCCACGTGCGTGACGTCAACTATCTTCTAGACAATTGGTTACTTGATTTTTTTTTTATTTTATATGAAATTTACGTCGTCTAAAATATAGAACAGAAAGAAATATGAAATATTCTCAAAAATAAAAAAGTTATAAGCCTTTGAAGTTTGGTGTAAGCGTCAAACTGCGGGAAAGAGAAGTATCAGTGTAATCATCACGCCGTAACGGTACGGGCGTTGGAAAGGGATAGCAAGATATCTCCAATATGCCAATTTCGATGCAGTTTTTACAGAAGGGTTTCTTTTTCGTTTTATTTGCTATTAACATATAAATGTGTGTATAAAATCAACCATATTCAAGTACCCAATGATTGCGCAAAATTCTATTCACCGTTTACCCAAACACATTATGTAACACGAAACTTTTACTAAATTTCTTCTATCTTCATTACCTCGTCTCTGATATCAAATCCATCGACTAATCCGATAGCATTCGGTCGTATCAAAGCCAGCAACTCTTCATATCTTTGTTGTAATTGATTGATGTCATTGCTTGATATTGATGAATACTGAAAAGTAATTAAAATATGAAATGGTTTGCCAAGCGAAGGCAGACATTCAGCAGAGTACAGCAACACTGTCCATAAACTATCTTCTTATACATTAGTCAAAAGGGATCTCCAACAAGTCTAGTTGCCAAAAAAAAATATAGACTATACCTAACAAACATGATATTTGAAACCAAACAAAAGGAAAGAAAGACGCAGTAACATTACCCTCCGGCCCTAGCAGGAATATTTTTGACAATCAAATTCGTATCAAGTAGTATTCGTATTCGCTGCGCACTGATTACATTTGGTTAATATTTCATATAAATTTCATATACGCACATCGAGCTCGCATACATTTACGATTTTCAGAAATTTTCCTGCTTGGGCCGCTGGCCTACCTTAGGCGAGACAATCGAAGGAGTACCCGTAGGTAATAACATTATTTTAGGCCATTGCAAAGTATTTCGAATTCATGATTTGACAACAAGATCCTTGTTGCGAATTGATAAAGCGATTATCTGATAAATTGCATTAAATATTCAACTACAATAATTACAAGAGTCGAGGTGAAGTAAATGATAAGTTAGGAACAGTTGAACTTGAAAAAACTACGTTCTTCAAAACCTTTAGTGGTAGAGCCATATTGTGGACAATTTTAGCCACAGCACGACTACCCTAAATAACTCCTACTAAATAGCCCCTAGCCAGTCCTCATTACTTTTTACAATGACGACTGTCCTCCAGCAATGGTAACTACTTACCGTCAGTAACTAGTTTGGAACCTGCGACTTTCACCTCGGCAGTCCGTGGTAGTCCCAACTCACTAGGCTGACCTTGGGATAGGTTAATTTTATACATAACATAAGCTCAGCCTGTATCCCCGAAGGGGTAGGCAGAGGCGCACTAGCGAACTTGAACACCCACATTTCGCCGAGCTTAGTTCCGTCCCAGATGTGATAGGGGGCGAGCCTATCGCCATATCGGGCACAAATTCCAGACTCCGGGCTGATATAGAAAAATCCAATATCACTTTGCCCGACCCGGGATCGAACCCGAGACCTCAGAATCGTAGTCGTACCGAAATACCACCACGCCACCGAGGCAGTCCATTTTTATACATACCATTAATAAATCTCCTCTCTTCTCCAGAGCCCAGAATACAAGGTATAATTCAGCCAGTTGTAACAACACCTGCCCTAAAGCCGGAGAAACTGTCGTGGAGAGACGCTGCATCTCCTTCCAAGATACTTCACACAGTAACGCTCGGCAGTGTGCCTGAAACATCAGTATGTTCACTTCGATTCTCGGATGAGGTAAAAAAGGACTTATTTGGGTTAATCAAGGTCTGTTTTTTTAACTCGAAAAGTTCATGAGTAACTCAGATGTCATGGTTTATTTCCAAACCATAATAATAAACGAACCAATATACCTAACCCAGCAGCGATAGCGCAGTTGGGAATGGTACGGTCTGTCGAGACGAGTGTCGGAGGTTCGAGTCCAACCCCAAAAAGAGCACACACCTATGACTTTTCTATATTAAGTGTGTTTTCATTGTAAAATATCGCTTGCTAAAACGGTGAAGGAAAACATCATGAGGAAACCTGCATACTCGAGAATTTCGAAGATATGTGAAGTCTACCAACCCGCATTAGGCCAGCGTGGTAGACTAAGGCCTAACCCCTCTCATTAGTGGAGGAGGCCCGAGTCCAGCAGTGGGACAGTAATATTACAGGAGTAATATTATTATTATTATACCTAACCCAGCCCCAGAATGTAAGAAGTGTTTACCTCACTAGCGTAAACAAGTTGTACGGAGGCCAAGTTCCATGCGTCTTCGTAGTCCATGCCAGTCTTCGCGTGTTTTTCTAATGCTTCGCATGCCGCTTTTATTTTACTGGAAAAGTATTATTCTCTAAACTGCGGCCAGAGCAGGAATATTTTTGACAATCGAATTTGTATCGAGACATTTCACATCGACATTTACATATATGGAAAACCAAATGTCATCAGCAGGGTTACCATAATCGTTCTTCGTTTGTTTTTTATGGGAATCGGTATAAGTAAAATTATAATAATACTGCTATAAGAGGTGGTGGTTACCCCCCAGTGCACAGCGAGATCGATACAATTTGGATTGCCAAAAATATTCCTGCTAGGGCCGTTGGTAACAAATGGATAAAACAAATGAGTGAATAATTAAAGTCATAGATTTATCAGTCTAATAACCTCTCAGTTAAACTCAATAGCTATCGTAATCATACACCTCCAACAATACTTTTTACGTGGACATCGGGAGCTATGAAATGTTTATTCAGCGTTTTGATCGTCCTGACCTTGGAAGATAAGTAAGGACTTGTCTTACCCCACAGCCACCTGATGGAAACCTCTGATGATTCCCTCTGGAGTGTTCTGCCATTTGTTTGTAGTGGAGTCGACCAAATACGCAACAGTAGGTGTCATTACTTTACCGACGGACGCCTGTTTCCATGCCTTTACTAGGAATCTGTGAATGAAGTAGATAGAGAGAAACTCTTTATTTTAGAAACACAGAAAACAGTTATCAGCAAGCAACATAGCAAAAAAAAACTCATGATTTTGATCCTGTTGGTTGAGTGATCAGACTACTAGACTAGGCTAGAGCTGCTTATCGTCATTAGTCGACCCCACCTGGCGGTCTGCAGCATGAGCACGGTGAACTCGCCCTCGTAGGTGATGGTGGCGGTGACGATGTTGTTGATGACGGGCAGGTTGGAGGCCTGCATGTAGCCGTGCCCGCCGCACGCCAGCCGGCACTCGTCCACGCGCGCCGTCGCGTCCTTCGTGCACACCGCCTTCAGGCAGCACGCCAGCGCGTGCAGCTGCAACGTACCTCACCAATCACCGTGACGCTTCGCTTACAGGGAACTTTAACTGATACATGTCTCTTACCATCTTTCTACTTCCCTTATCCTACTATGTGGATTCATAGAAACACACTGTGCATGTTGCAGAAATGTGTTCATGTAAATACCTCTGGCAACTGATCCATCTTCCCCTCGTCCATGTCTGCAATGAACTGTGTGTATGTGTTGAACAACCACAGGCCGGTCACTCTGAACACATGGCTGGTGGATATGGCAATGAACAGCTTGTGCTGCTGCGTCACGTAGTTTATGATCGATGGCTCTGGTTGCCTACAGACGGAATACAAAATAAATAATAGCTATATTTAGCAATTATTTCATAATTAATTTCTAAATTGGAAAAACTTGTCGCGTAGTAATTGCCAATGTCATCCCGGTCACCAGTCTAGGCATACTGAGGCCGAAAGTTTCTCGTTGTGGCTAGAATCTACAACAACTACGACACAAAACTTGGATCTTAATGTAAAGTCCGAGCTGCGATAATGACGGTTTGGTGTTTATTTATTTCATCATCATCAGCCACAGGACGTCCACTGCTGGACACAAGCCTGCCCTAAAGATTTCCAGATCGACCTGTTGGAAGCGGCCTGCATCCAGCGACTTCCTGCGACCTTTATCAGGTCGTCTGTCCACCTAGCAGTGGACGTTCAATGCTGCGCTTACCGGTACGTGGTCTCCACTCGAGTACTTTTCTGCTCTTACGGCTATCGGTTCTACGAGCTATGGGTCCTGCCCACTGCCACTTCAGCTTTCTAATCCGCTGGACTATATCAGTGACTGTTGTTCTTCTACGGATCTCCTCATTTTTTATTTGATTGCGTAGGGAAACACCGAACATGGCCCTCTCCATAGCTCGCTGAATGACTGTGAGCTTTCTAATGCGGCCCATAGACAGAGGTCATATTTCAAAGCCTTAAGTCATCACTGGTAACACACAATGGTCGAAGACATTTTGTCTTAAGGCACTGAGGTATTGTGGACGAGAAGATCTTTCGGAGTTATCCGAATGCTGCCCAGCCGAGCTGGATTCGACGAATGGCATCCCTCTCAAAGTTAAAGACCCTACCTAGCTGGAATGTTTGTCCTAAATAGACATATTCGTCTACAACTTCGAAAGTTGAGTTTCCTATACGAATTGGGGTAGGCACGTTTATTTATTTGTTGTTTTAATTAACCTACCCCGGTTTAGGTTGCGACTGGTGCCTGACTGCCGCGTATCTGACCGCTATAGTGGTTGCCCTCGCTAGGTCATACGCGACGTCGGTCAGTGTGTACACTCTTCCAAACACCATGGTCCCATACGCAAACTTATCATTCTTCGACTTTACATACGTGCCGTCCTGAAAGAACGAATATGGGAATATCCTGTAAATTTTCATACTTACTGAAAGACCAGAAATCATGAACGTTTGTAGTCCTAGTAAAATTAAATCAGAAAGGGTGTGCAGCAGCCCGAGCACGAAAAACTAATGTAAATGTATTCGAGTTCGCTGCGCACTGATGACTTTTGGTTAATATTTCATACAAATTTCATAGACGCGCATCGAGTTCGAATACATTATTTTTTGTATATATTATGTTCGAATATATTACTCAGGCCGCTGTTCACAGTTGTGATATAGCTTAACGAAGACGAACCAAAATATATATTTTTTGGTGACGTATAATATTGTGTCTTTAAAGCATTATTTCTACCTGTCCTTATTCCACCTTCATGTGGGGACGGCGCAACATTCTTTTTGACCGACTTCCACAAAAGAAGGAGGTCCTCAATTCATCTGTATTTCTTTTATGTACATATGTTACTCGCTATCTCCGCCAAACGTGGACCGATTTTCAAAATTCTTTTTGTGTTCGATAGAGCTTAGTTCAACGGTAGTCTAATTATAAATTTGGTCACGATCGGTATGTTGGAAGTCGGTCAATTAAGTTTTTAAACTTGTGATTATTTCAAGCATGTTGCAGACCGGCTGCCTGCCTGGCGTCAACCCCCTATGAGGGCTCCAGTCCCGGGCAAATTGAAATATAAAATTCGTTTTGCCAGACCTGGGAATCGAACTCACCACCTCCCGGTCCACGACCCATATATATTGAATAGATATAGTGAATATTCACATTATAAACTTCAAAGCTTGCCAACCCAAAAAGTTAATTCGTGAACCAACCTTTAAAACCTGTGCATTCTTCATCAGCATACACTTCCGTGGTATTCTATAATTATTGAAACGTAGGAAACCGTTGTTGGCTGTGTTGCAGCCAAGTTTTGGTCCAATTTCACCCAGACTGATGCCAGGCAGTGGCATGTGAGTCTCCATGTCTCGTATTTGGACGAAGAATAAATGAATACCATAACATACTCCATTGCTGTACAACTGAGCAACTACGATGCAGTGATTTGCTGCTTGTGCCACTGAAATTAAAAGGTAAGTATACGTTTTATATGAGTTTACCTTTATTTCACCATATTGGCTTAGTGTATGTGTACTCCACATTCTATCGTAATACATACATACCTAAGCTCACGCCTGTATCACCGAAGGGGTAGGCAAAAGCGCACTAGCGAACTAGAATACCAACACCCATATTTCGCCAAGCTTTGTCCCGTCCCAGATGTGATAGGGGGCGAGTCTATCGCCATATCGGGCACAAATTCCAGACTCTCGGGGTGGAACCCGAAATCTCAGGACGGTAGTCGTACCGAAATACAACTATGCCACCGAGGCAGTCCATCGTAATTCTGTTAATAATTTCCTATTTATTTTATTCTCACATGAAAACTAACAGCTCGGTTACAATACAATTTTTAAATAAGTAATATGCAAATTAAAGCTAATTACAAGTTTCCACAACTATGTAAATACAATTAGGGTACATACATGTAATCAGTTAGATCAGACGATCTAGACGGACGTAATAAACGCTAACAGTTATAATGAGGTTGCTTGAGGAAAAAAACATGTTGCTCGGATGGCGCTAAAGCGCGCGCAAGATGCCGACATATTAAATACACCCAATAGTCACACACATAGTCCTGACCCCACACTAAGATCGAGTCTTGTGTCGTGGGTATCAGGAACAACGAGACACGCACGGTCTAACCACACCCAGACCCGAAACAAATATCTGTGGGTCACACAGTAATATTTTGAAATAGTGAAAAAAATAAATCAAAAGTCGGATTTTTTATACCAATTGTAACAACTGCTAACCCTGCTCATAAATGCATTTTTTGTCGCTCTCTCTCTCTCTAATAAGATAATTTATGCCTATAAACTTTAACAGAGTCGGAGCTATGTTATGTGTGAAAGAATATCACCGAGGGCCTACTAGTAGTAACATGAACTTCGAGAAGTTAATGGTACCTGCTCATAGATACAGTACGGAACCTAACGATACGGAATTATCTCTCTTCGAAAGTCTACCAGCGGCACGAGCAGGAATATTTTAGAAAATCGAATTTATATCGAGCTCTATACGCGAAGACAAGGTGCGTGGTTATTATTGATGGTTTAAATATTTAAATTAATTCAGGTCAGTTGGCATGTATGTAATTTGACCTAGAATTTTAATTACTCTTGTAGCATAGAAGTTGTCACGGCCCCACGTTGTGCAGCCGGAACAACTTACTGATGACTTTTCATCAGCGACAGGGGAAGGAGACGAGAAGAAAAACATTAGGGTAGATGAAGATTTATTGCACGATATGTGCCCGATGGTGAAATACATAGATGAGACGTCTCACAGGGTGGAGGCGTTAGTACTTGGTAGCACAGAGTTGTCCCAACCAGGTAGAAGCTACTCTCTTGCCGCTTCGGAGATAAGACGAGCCAAGATATTAGACTGGAGACAATATTGCATGCAAATATCAAGTCGCGAACTCGCGAGGTCATTAGGAAATGGTGACGACTCGCTAGCATACCTGTTACATTCACACAACAGCGAAAGTATGTTTGTGTGAACGCAACAGGTATAGTTTCTTTCGCCTTCCTTCGGCCCGGTGTGTACGGGCCATGACAAATGAAATTATTGCGTAAACCGAACTTTAGCATTACCTATAATAATTATATTATATAAATAATTATATTTTGTCAATTTGTTTTTTTGTATTTTTCATGTTTTTTAAAGATGACCTCGTCCTTTTTTGAGCTGAGTTCAAAAACCATGATGAAGATTAAAACTGGTACTTACATCCCCCTGACCACCATTTGTGTGAGGTGAGGGTAGGACTGTTTAACACAAACTCCTCAGTCTTGGGGTCGTACGTAGCTGTTGTTTCCAAACCTCTAATAAACGTCCCATGTCCCAGTTCTGTCTGGATAATAACAAGTTTGATTAATGACTAATTTTTAAATTATGAAAAAAATAAATCTTTTTTTATCCGGGTACGGCAAAGTGACTGCACCCGATGGTAAGCGTAGTGCGGTCCAAAAAACTATCACCAGAATCATGCCGGCCTATTTATGATTCTTCACACTCCGAATCCGAAGAGGGAAGAAGCAAATCGAGGGGTTTGTGACAAGACAGGCGGATGACTGATGCAGATACAGTGATGCCCCCATACCCGTCCCAACCGACCATCAAGTCATGCCGCAAGCTCCTAGAGAAAACTGGAAGTACACTGGCTGATCCTGGACGACGAACTATACACGGAGTGTGAGTCACTATGACAGGTTTTAGCACCATGTGTACGGTGGTCGCCATCCGGTCGGATACGAATATCCTACCATTAGCAAATATTGGCACAATACCAAATATAAGTACTGTCCTAAAAACAAATACGGAATCTTAACAGTTTAATAATTATCCAATCGTGACCTTTTTATGACTCTATAGACCGCAAAAAGGAACTTGAAAATTGGTCTAAATAAGTGGAAATATCAAGTAATATACATAAATTACGAACCTCCTACATTTCCAATCGGCTGACCAAGTGGTGACTCACCTGATTCCTTAAATGAGATGAGTGGGGATTGGGAAGAGTAGGAGAGACTTGTTCCATCGGATATCTCACTCATCGAACGAGACGCAATTACCAGTTTTTTTTTCTAAGGCAGTAGTATCAAACCGCTCGAGCCGGCCCATTCGTGTGGTTCATATAATAGGTTGTACCTGTTGCCCCTTACTTACAAAAGACACAAAACACTGCTCTTGCTGAGTACCATCATATTTTTTTAAATCTTATAGACTTCTGTTTCATCCATTGTTGTCATTATTCTGTCGCCCTCGTCATCCTCCTGGCCTAATGGCAGCAATTCTGCATCCAATAACTGTAACTTACTTGTGCGTATGTGCCTATGATCTGCATGGACAGTGCCTTGGGCAGCCACTCTGCGGCTTGCTCCTTCGACGCTTGCCTCATGATGCTGGGCACGAACATGCTCATGTGCAGCATGAATGGAGAAACATCCTTCAACACCGCTAAGTGAACTTTGTACTTGTAATTTGGACTATATGGTAAAAAGACATTACATCAGAAATGTGGAAAGACATTAACATTTAGACGTTCATAGTGATAATACACCCTTAACCAGAAATCACACACATAGTCCTAAGCCCACACTACGATGAACCTGTATGGTGAATCAGCAACGATGACAGACAATCCCACGACACCCAAACATGAAGCAAATATACATGGATCACACACAGAATATTATGTACCTTGTACTATGTCTATTTGGTGGTACCTTTGGGCCGTCTACTCGACTACCCTCTTAACCCAAAAAAAGCATAGTTCATTTTTTAATGTCACGTAATTTTTTTTAAATCTATCCTTCATAAGGTTCAGGCCTACCGTCATACAAATTCCTTACATATTCTATTTTGCCCAAATTCAGACAACTCGACTTGAGATTTGAACCCAGGCCCTCATGACTCACTCGTACCTACCCGGACAGAATGCAATGCTATGGAATGACAAAAGAGCACTGACCTAAACATATCCATTCCAGAACCATTTTGTAAATGATCTCTAATGACTCCGAACAAGAGACATGACTTCCGTATGGAATTCTCGTATTTCTCCTTATGGCTTAAGTATTCTTCTGGCACTTCATCCTTTAGCTCTTCGATGCTGAGAACGGTTTCCTCTGTAATTTACAATGATATATTATGATTAACATAGAAACCACCGACAAGAATATAAAAATATCTGGAGATCTAAATTTAAATAACTAAACATCAATATAATATACCCTAGATGCACAGTTCTTTGAAAATATCGTCCAAAAAAGTGGTCTCAGGAATAAAACAAAGAAAAAGATCACAAGTTCTAATTAAATCAAACACAAATATAACCCTATGCACGTGTTATAAAGTAGCTTTTTAAACGAAATGATCAAGCGTTCTTAATTTTGAATTTTCAAATTTAGAATTCTATCGGCGTCCGACTGTAGGGAAAACGAGTGCTTAAGCACTTTTTTGCTGTCCCATTTTCCGAGCGCCAATTGTGCATCTAGGTAAATAATATATCGATGTAACTAAACGACAGTTTCAAATAAAGCTTCCAGATAAAATAATTCTTTGAAGATGCTTTTAGCTGACAAAGGCAGACGTGCAGATAGACGGCTCACGACTCACCTAGATGAAGACCGAGAAGGTCAAGAAGCAAATCAGTGTACCGATAAAGATTAATAATTCTGAAACGAATTCTAGGGAAAGTTAAAAGACATTGAGAGAGGCCGTTAACCAGCAGTGGAACACAAAATAGACTATAAAAATCTCAAACGTTTTTACTAAATGAACAATGCTAAAGTTTAAGATTATTAACACGACAATTATTTCATCAACTATAATTTTCACTGCCTCGGTGGCGTGCTTGTATATCGGTACGACTACTGTACTGAGGTCTCGGGTTCGATCCCCGGTTTGGGCAAAGTGATATTGGATTTATCCATATCAGCCTGGATTTTTGAATTTGTGCCCGATATGGCGATAGTCTCGCCCCCTATCACATCTGGGACAGAACTAAGCTCGGCGAAATGTGGGTGTATTAGTTGGCTAGTGCGCCTCTGCCTACCCCTTCGGGGATACAGGCGTGAGCTTATGTTACGTGTGTGTTATAATTTTACACTGTTCTTATTAAAGTAGTACTTTCTATCATAACTAATACTATTAGGTATTATTTAAAGTTGAGATCACTTCTTACAAAAACATAATTACATAATTACAAGCCACTTACCAAACTTTTTCCTTTCTAATGTATTATCTTTGCCTCCATCTAGAAGATATATCAGTTCTTGTACATTGAAGGTACATTTCTTCCTCTCATTCACTAAATCCTCGTTTACATTGGCCATTTCGTTCACGTCCATAAAGTGCTACTGTTTATTACCACTGACTCTTGAATCGGAATTTAGCAAGCGATAATCTTTAATTATAATAATATATAATTATCGAAATATAACGTTTTTTTACGTTTAAAACGTTAAAACTTCACAGGTTATACAAATGCTATAAATAACAATACATACCTACGTATAAAATATAGTTATCAAACGCATGTAAAATTACTGGCGATTTAACGGTAGCTTTTGCTCGCGGATTCTTTTGTAGGCTGTGTCTTCTCAGGGTTAAAATAAATATATGTTATTCAAGCTAAAAAACTTGTAAAATACAAATAAATACCGTTAAAACGCATAAGTCTAACCTCAAGAGACTTTACAGATGCTCTTCAACCAAGCTCGTTAGGAAAATCTTATCCAAACGCATCTGCAAATCGGTATGAAGAGAGGCAATAAAGATTGGCAAGAACTCTATATCAAAAAAGCTATTTAATTTGAGGACGTGACGTCTATAAAAATCAGTTTTAATTCAAGACCTCTCGTACTCGTAACAGTTCAAGTGTATTGTTACTTAATTTGAAACAATGCTCGTCCGGATGGCGACCTCTACACAAAAAATCACAGTAGTAGAATATATGTATAATGAATTTAAAAGGAAAACTATCACGACTAACCATACTTTACAAGATAATAACTAAAATCGACCAACGTAAGAAGAACATTTTCTTAGGTTTACGTGAATGTTATTCATTGAAATTAAACTATTTTTACGGATTATATCACGATTTGGTTTTAATTTTTATGCCCGACGTTTTGAGTCTGACCCGTGACCACGAAGGCTGCAAAGCTTTCGAAACGTCGGGCATAAAAATTAAAACCAAATCGTGATATAATCCGTAAAAATAGTTTAATTTCAAAGAACATTTTCGTATAAATTCTATTGAATACTAAATAGATAAAGTTGTTAGTTATGTAAAATAGATAGTAAATATGAGTTTATGGACTATATGGTACTTAAAATGATGTTTAAACAAATGATATTTAAGTAACAGTTCCCCTTACTTCAGAACCTTATGCGTGGTCAGATATGCAGCATGCACTTGCCCGGTTTTTAACAAGAAATTAACGTGTCTTATACAAACGTGCTATCGCAACAAATCGCAGAATTAAACTGTTTCCGTATACCTTATAGAGAACAGGTATATCTATAAAGTACTCTGTGTTCAATTGTTTGTGTGCTAGGTGCTACGCTAATTACATAATCCCTTTGGACTAATTTGATTTGAACTCTGCACTCTGCAGTGCTGGGGTAAATTATTATTAACAGTTAAGTTAATTATTAACAGTAGCTCGATTAGGAGTATGATAAAGTCATAAGTGTTTTTTCCATGCCTACGTGACCAATAAAGATTTTTTTTTTATTGCAGAGACTGGCAAACGAGCAGATAGGTCCCCTGATGGTAAGTGATTTCTGCCAAGACACAATAATTATCATGTGTGCATTGCTAACCTAAAAGGAAGGAAAGGAAGGGGAGGGAAATCTGAAAAAGGAGTAATCTCTCCTTTAACAATTAAATAATGTCGTATTGATTTCTTAAGTTTACGCGAATGTTATACATTGAAATAAAACTATTTTTACGGATTCTATCACGATTTGTTTTTTAATTTTTATTCCCGACCAAATCGTGATAGAATCCGTAAAAATAGTTTTATTTCAATAAATAATGTTGCTTAAACAACTTTTGGAGGGCCAGGTAGGGCCTGACTCCCTGATCCCTAGGGATTTTATTAGGTGGTTACCCCAAAAAATGAGTGTTCTTTAGTGGACTATAAATTTATTTACTGTAAAAATATAAATAGGTACAAGCGAGTGGATTGTCTTCTGAACGCGTATGCACTGAGACACCAGTGCTTTAGCGATGTGGAAATTTTATGTATACATTTGCCTTGGAACCGTCAAATTATACATACCCATGCCTGTATCCCCGAAGGGGTAGGCAGACGCGCTCTAGTAAACTAGAACACCGAAATTTCCGCTCCATGCGTCCTATATGTGCAGAGAGGAATTGGCTTAGTTTTGACGACCGGCCGCCTGCCTGACGTCAACCCCCTCTGATCCCTCAGAGGGGAAATCCAATCCCGGGAAAATTAAATTAGAAAATTTGCTTTCCCCGACCTGGGAATCGAACCCAGGAATCCCAGTCCACAGTCCATACACGATGCCACTAGATCAAGGAGGCGACACAAAGCAGTCACTTATTGTTTTTGCTTATTAAATCCTTAAAAAAAACGCAAATAACAGTCATTTGAGCATTGAATCAAATACTATAATAAAAGTTCGTGTATCACAGTTTAGCTTGCATCATCGGCTTGAGGTACATATGGAAGCTGCGGTTGACGGGCTCCTTGTTGAGAGGACTCTTCAGGGCTTCTGCCATCAGACGCTCGTACACGCGACCGTCGTATGCACCCAGAGCCGACGACAGTATCTGGCACAAATAATTCAATATTAGTGGTCAAAGCATCGTTTACATAAACAATCAGTCTTTTATCACCGGCTATCAGATAAGTAGCTACGAATTGGTAAGTCTTGTAAAAGTATTTTATGTGTTTTAAGTTTGTTTGGAGAATTCTTAAGAAGGTATAAAATTATTGTTGTACGGGGATCAATGGGATCTCTTCAGTAAAATAAGGTAGTAAATTATTAATTGGGCAAAGGTTAATCAAAGTAAAATGCGCCTTTTTAGCAATGTAAAATGATGTAATGACATATCGTTTTGAAGAAACTGCAACGCCATACTAAAATCAAATAATATTTGAAATAATTACCCCGATATAAGAAGAGGAAAATATAGAAAAAAATTCTTTCCACTTCTCCTTATTCCACTCGATATGGGGTCAGCCCACCACTTTTTAAGCATGTTACAGTAAAGATTAAGCTTAGTTTTTACGACTGGCCACCTATCTGACCACAAATCCTTGCTAGACACTTCATCATCATCATCATCATCAGCCATAGGACATCCACTGCTGAACATATACTTGTCGTGCAAAATTTTATTTACCATGTACCCATATGTAACAACAAGGAACTTTCGCAATTTTTTTTATATCTTAGTTACCTCGTCTCTGATATCAAATCCATCGACTAATCCGATAGCATTCGGTCGTATCAAAGCCAGCAACTCTTCATATCTTTGCTGTAATTGATTGATGTCGTTGCTTGATACTGACGAATACTGAAAAAAGAGGAAAATATGAAATAGCTGTCCGAGACGACTCACTTGGGGAAGTAATAAAAGAAGTTTACTTCCAGTAGTGGAGAAAAATATATTGAGTTATAATTATGCTAAACTAAAACATACCTTAAAATAAAGATAATCCTTAGACATCAGTCAAGTCTTAAAAAGGGGCCTCAAGTAAGTCCAGTAGCCCGAGCACGAAAAACTAATGTAAATGTAAATGTATTCGAGTCCGCTGCGCACTGATGACGTTTGGTTAATATTTCATACAAATTTCATAGACGCGCATCGAGTTCGAATACATTTACGGTTGTCAGAAATTTTCCTGCTCAGGCCGCTGTTGCCAAAGCCAGTAAAAGATCAAATATTTTGGCTCGACGCAACAAACCGACGGAATTTAAAACCAAACAATGGGAAAAAGAAAGATGCATTTTCTGCCTTAGAAGAAATATTTGAAGAAGTAAAGAAGCTACTGCGAGGATTTCGATTTCATAATTTGGCAACAAGATCCTTGTTGCGAATTAATAAAACGATTATCTGATTAATTGCATTAAATAAACAATAAAAGAGTCAAGGAGC
The DNA here is from genome assembly GCA_036417725.1 of Clanis bilineata. Taxonomy (NCBI): domain Eukaryota; kingdom Metazoa; phylum Arthropoda; class Insecta; order Lepidoptera; family Sphingidae; genus Clanis; species Clanis bilineata. The sequence goes on from CM071141.1 coordinate 1,103,050, forward strand.
AATAAAAGATAAGTTAAAACAATTGAGCTTGGCAACAACTACGATCTTTAAAACCTTAAGTGGTAGAGCCACGCCATAGACAATGCTGGCTGATAGCTTGCTGTATCCTACAAAGTAATCCCTAAATAACTCATCCCATTCCTCGATACTTTCTACAGAAAGGGCTGTCCTCGAGCTATGGTAACTACTTTCTCTCAGTAAGTAGTTTGGAAATTGCGACTTTCACCTCGGCACTCCGTAGTAGTCTCGACTAATAGGGCAGGATTGTTATTTTTTGGATACGTACCATTAATAAATCTCCTCTCTTCTCCAGAGCCCAGAACATGATATACAGTTCAGCCAGTTGTAACAACACCTGGCCTAAAGCCGGAGAAACTGTCGTGGAGAGAAGCTGCATCTCCTTCCACGATACTTCACACAGTAACGCTCGGCAGTGTGCCTAAAACACCAGGATGTTCAATTCGAGTCTCCCATGAGTTAATAAACGATTTATTCATATAATAACTAGGAAGGTCTTGCCTGTTTTACGAATTCTAACCATTCATTGGTAACATGATTTATTTCTACTTCATAATTAACGAGCTAATTTATCGAACTCAATCTTAGTAGAGTAATAAGTTTCATATGTTTACCTCACTAGCGTAAACAAGTTGTACAGAAGCCAAATTCCAGGCGTCTTCGTAGTCCATGCCAGTTTTCGCGTGTTTTTCTAATGTATCACATGCCGTTTTTATCTTACTGAAAAACAATACAACAAATTAATGAATTCTTAACTATCAATCACGTAGTCATAACCCCTAACCCACATAGAATACTTTTTACATGGATATCAGGAACTAAGAAATACTTATTAAGTATTTTGATTGATGTTCCCCTTACTTATTTTACTTACTACACCAGTACTTACCCCACAGCAACTTGTTGGAAACCTCTGATGATTCCCTCTGGAGTGTTCTGCCATTTGTTTGTAGTGTAGTCGACCAAATACGCAACAGTGGGTGTCATCACTTTACCGACGGACGCCTGTTTCCAAGCTTTTACTAGGAATCTGTAAAGGAAGGAGATACATAGAAAGAAACTCTTTATTGTAGAAACACAAAACAGTTATCAGTACGCAACATAGCAAAAAAACTGATGGTTTTGAAACTGCTAGTTAAGTCAGCAGACTACTGGACTAGGCTAGAGCTGCTTATCATCATTAGTCGGCCCCACCTGGCGGTCTGCAGCATGAGCACGGTGAACTCGCCCTCGTAGGTGATGGTGGCGGTGACGATGTTGTTGATGACGGGCAGGTTGGAGGCCTGCATGTAGCCGTGCCCGCCGCACGCCAGCCGGCACTCGTCCACGCGCGCCGTCGCGTCCTTCGTGCACACCGCCTTCAGGCAGCACGCCAGCGCGTGCAGCTGCAACGTACCTCACCTTGACACTTCGCTTACAGGGAACTTTAACTGATACATGCCTCTTACTACTCCCTAACTTCCATCTGCTCTTATCCTACTACATATGTGGATTCAAAGCAACACTCTTTGCATGTTGCATAAATGTGTTCATGTTAATACCTCTGGCAACTGATCCATCTTCCCCTTGTCCATATCTGCGATGAACTGCGCGTATGTGTTGAACAACCACATTCCGGTCACTCTGAACACGTGGCTGGTAGATATGGCAATGAACAGCTTGTGCTGCTGAGTCACGTAGTTGATGATCGATGGCTCTGGTTGCCTACAAACAGAACGCAAAATACATATTCAACTACTATCTTTTACTATTCTACCTGCCCTGATCCTCACTGAGTCGGTGCATCTTATAAGCATGTATCTATAGAAAATATTCGCCTTTTGTTTTACGTTGGCTGTCTGTCTGACGTGGACTCCTCAGAAATATATTCAGCTTCGTAACCATCGATATAATAATATACCTAGATGCACAGTTGACGCTCAGAAAGTGGGACAGCCAACGAGTGCTTAAAATGTAAGTAAGCACTTGTTGGCTGACAGTCGGGCGCCGACCGTTCGTCTGTGAAGATGCCTAAATGCTCTGTGAAAGAGTGCAAAAATAACACTCTTACAAAGCGCAAAACACATGGGATTTCATATTTTAAGTAAGTATAATTCCCTTACTTGATTCTTAAAACCTTAATCATGTTAAATTAAGTATTAAACGTGTATAAATAATTAATTTAACAAATTCAGTTAATAAAATATTTTGTCCCTTTTGAAATCATGATTTGGAACAATGAAATATATGGAATCGTTTTTTTTTTGTAAATATATTATATTTATTTTAAATTTATGATTTTTTTTATTAATTTTATTTATTAATTACAGATTTCCATGAAATGAAATAGTAAGAGATAAATGGCGTAAAATTATTTCCGAAGAAAGGAGAGAAGAAAATTTTAAACCCAATTACTCAAGTGTGGTTTGTTCAGACCATTTTGCCGATTCCGATGGATATTATACAGAAAAAGGGATTAGGAAAATTAAAAAAAATGCTGTACCAAAAATAAAGGTGATAAATTGTCATCAGCTACATTGTCCTTAACTAATGTTTACTATTTAATTTAACAATATGTATGCTGTTGGTGTACCTATAAATAAATAAATAAATAAATAAATATTGCCACATTTATTGACTTTATTTTAGATTGTCGTAACTACAAGTTTAAATGAGGCAGGGTGCAGTACAAATGTAATAGTTGAAAAATATTTGATACAGAATTCATCAATAGCAAGCATATACTAGGTACATACTGCCATGTAAAATGACTATTTAATAATTTGCGGCTAATTCTAATAAATGTTTTCAATCAAAGTGTGCAGATCATAAAAAATTGCCAACATGAACAAAGTTGAACATTCCGCTGTCAAATAATAATTTTAATGGTTCATTCTCGCGATTTTTCATTTTTTAATTTTTCATTTTTATCTTGGATTCTCGGATTGAGATCATTTATTGGAACCGGTCGTTAGGCATAATTACTACAACAGTAATTGTGGCGTCATCATTTATTGGAAACATATTCATTTCCAGGAACCAGCAATTGAACCAATAAATAATGAAGGATCACCAATACCATCAGAATTTTCATCAATCTTTAATACACCTAAGACGTTATTTTTGAAAGATAATTTGAAAGAACGCAACCAAAAATTTAAACTTAAATCTAATTTAGTGCGAAACTTAAAAAGGCAGAACAAAAGATTAAGAAAACGAAATGATAGTCTAAAAGAAATTATTAAGAATCTAAAGAGCAAAGGACGATCTTAGTGTGGGGCCAGGACTATGTATGTGACTGTTGGGTGTTATTTATTTATTTATGAATCACGCTAAGGCAAAACAGTGCTTATTTCATATTCATAACTCATAAGCCTTGTTATCTTCTAAACATTTATACTCTATCTATCTCTTAATGTAAGTAAAATTATTATACAGATATCGCCATTCTCATCTACATTGTACGCCACGTGGTCAAAATTTCTCACAGATAAATACAAGAACTATTCGACTCCATTCAATCTTTGTCCAAGTGACTAGAATGTTTCTTTTAATAATGTCAAATTATTGTCAAATTCAAATCGATTAGAAATTCAAAAATTTCGAATATAGGAACGTTTGAACATTCAATTAAAAAGGTACTTTATGCCGCGTCTATAAGGTCATATTTGTGTTAATATAATTAAATTTGTGATGTTTATTTGTTTTGTCTGTCGAGGACACTGTTTACAATGATATTTGTATGGAACTGTGCATCTAGGTATATTATTATATCGATGTTCGTAACGAAACAAATGGTTTTGTAATCCAAAAACATTTTTGTCGGTGTCAAAAATCTGACGTAAGACCTAAACAACGAAACAAGACTAGATAACGTGTTCTTGATTTACCCAGGTTTAGGTTGCGACTGGTGCCTGACTGCCGCGTATCTGACCGCTATAGTGGTTGCCATCGCTAACTCATATGCCACATCCGTCAGGATCATCACCCTTACGAACACCATGGTGCCATACGTAAGCTTATCGTTCTTCGACTTTACATACGTGCCGTCCTGAAAGAACGATTTGGTTTTTAGACAAGTTGAAAAGCTTCAATATGAAAGTCTGTCATTTTTCATATTTATTGCAAGACCACGAATCATGAACGTTTGCCTAGTAAAATTATATAATTTTAAAGAAGAAAATGAAATTTTCGTGGATTATTTTTTAAATAGTGTCTAATGGATATGCGAAAAAGGAGGGCGAAATGGAGGGAAAACATTAAAATGCAATTGGCCCAAAAACCACCAGGGTGAAGATAAGATCATCACAATCTCACAACTTTAGATCATTACTGATTATATTCACCATCATCATCATCATCATGTGATGACTGTTCGCTTCTGTATTTATGTATACGAGTAAGACTTCTAGACCTCCAAAGCTTGCCAACCCAAACAGTTAATTCGTGAACCAACCTTCAAAACCTGTGCATTCTTCATCAGCATACACTTCCGTGGTATTCTATAATTATTGAAACGTAGGAAACCGTTGTTAGCTGTGTTAAAGCCAAGTTTTGGTCCAATTTCACCCACATTGATGCCAGGCAGTGGCATATGAGTCTCCAGGTCTCGTATTTGAACGAAGAATGGGTGAATACCATAACATACTCCATTGCTGTACAACTGAGCAACTACGATGCAATGGTTTGCGGTTTGTGCCACTGGAATATAAAAGATATATAAATAAATATAGATACGGGTTTCCTCTAATTATGAGAATTAACTTTTAGTTCACCATATTTGCCTAACTTATCTCACTCTACTACTTTACAATATTCTTTCGTGTCAATGTCTCCAATAACAACGAATTGAGTCGGATCCTACGTGACCAGAAGCCCGCGACTCCTAGAGCTAGACTTTACAATTTACCTTACTACATACACAGGACCATATCTTGCCTAACTTCACGTTCCAATCACTATAAGATGGTCTTATAATTCTAAGCTAACCTAAAATATACACACGGGTATGTTATGGCCAATGTTCAGCAAGGACGTCCTGTGGCAGTTGATAATGATGACAAGTACTAATATAAACTTCGGGAAGTCACAGGTATATTTCCCTGTTCGTAGACAAAGTCCGGAAGGTAGATGACCTTGATAGTCTAATTACACTTAATTTATTACACTTCTAACACAAAATGATTAAATAATAATAAATAAATAAATACACCCAACAGTCACACACCTAGTCCTGACTCCACACTAGGTTTACCTGTATCGTGGGTGTCAGAGACTATGAGAGACTTTCGGTCTTACAACACCCAGACTTGAAACAAATATCTGTGGGCCACACAAACTTTTGTATTATACTGTAGATCCAAGATATTGTGTATGTGACTGATGAATGTTATTTACTAATTGAATGGGCAATTTCGAAAAGGGCACATATTTGAAAATTCAAGGAAACGAAAAAAATAGTTATTTTTATAGAGGTAGAGTAGCGTACAATACATAAAATTCTTTTCTAAGTTATAATTTAGGGACAATTTGCAACCTAAAATTACAAAAATGTTTGTTGTTAAACGCAAATATAGAGTATATTTATTTATCGATATATTTTATACTGACAGATAATATATATCGAGATGTGCCATTTTCGAAATTGCCCATTCAATTATATTTACAGGTACAATGATTGTTCTAAATGCAGTGAAAACAATAGAAGTCGTAATTTTAATGAAAATTAATTCAGATTAGTCGGTATTTAATTTGACCTCGCATTTTAATGATGTATTTATAATTGGGTACTTGACTATGTTTGATTTTGTACATATCTTTATATGTACTAGCAAATAAAACAAAAAAGAAACTCTTCTGTAAAATCTGCATCGAAATTGGTTGAAAAATGAGTCAGTAATTCATATTTTAAATTCTGCAATGAGCAAGAGTGGGGCAATGTAGTGGGGATATCTTGCTATCCCTTTCTAACGCACGTACCGTTATGGCCCTGACGTGATTTTACTGATACTTCTCTTTTCCCCAGTTTGAAGGTTACACCAAATTTCAAATGCTTATAACTTTTTTATTTTTGAGAATATTTTAATAATTATTTCAGTGCTATATTTTAGGTGGCGTAAATTTCATATAAAATTAATTTTAAAAATTAGTCAAGTACCCAGTTATGTTATCTTTCATATTGCATTCAGTTGGGTCAAACAGCTTTCTTTCTGCTTGGAGTAATCCCGTCCGAATGCCAGGGTCCGCCATCCTACTTAAACGCTTCCAGTTTGCCCGATCTTGAACCCTCCATATTGAGACCATTAATTCTCAAATCTGCCTCCAAATCTAGCCAGAGGTTTTTGAAAACCAACTATAAAGAGTCAACAACAATTTATTATTCCTATTTCCCTCCTTTTAGGTTGACAACGCACCCTTAATTCTTTTGATGTCTTGGGTGGATATCACTTACCATCAGGTGATCCATCTGGTTATTTGCCGGTCTTTGTTATAAAAAAAATAGACTTTTGAAGTCGGTGGCCTCAGTGCCAGGGCTAATGAAGATCAAATAAAAAGGATCAAACAAATAACTAGAGGTAAAGAGGTACATAAAAAATGTGCACAATTAAATTGAGGAACACTTCCTTATTTTTAGTTGGTTAAAAACTGGTACTCACGTCCCCCTGGCCACCATTTGTGTGAGGTGAGTGTTGGACTGTTCAACACAAACTCCTCAGTCTTGGAGTCGTACGTGGCTGTTGTTTCCAAACCTCTGATAAACGTCCCGTGTCCGAGTTCTGTCTGGAGAATAAGAAATTGAAATATATAACTAGATAATTATATATGTAAGACTCATGTATGTGTTCCTGTAGGGGTTGGCAGAGGCGAACTAGATCCACACTTCTCCACATTTGGTCCACCGACAATCTCACTCACCGAACGAATCGCACCAGCGGGCTGACATTGTACATCGGTTTTCTGTGGGACAGTTGTATCAAATCGATCGAGCCGACCCATTCGTGCTGTAGACGTTATTGTCTACACCATGGCTCTCTAAGATACAAATGATGCTTTGAAGCTCAAATATGGTTATAAATTCCACCTATAATTTCGTTCCTTTCATTCTTACGTCGAAAACTTTAAGAAAAAAAACTGAAAGAGTTTTAAACCTCTGTTCCAGTAAAGTACGTTTTAATTATTGGTGTCGTTATTGCGTCGACGCTTCCTGCGGCCTGAGCAGGAAAATTTCTGACAACCGTAAATGTATTTCAGCTCGATGCGCGTCTATGAAATTTGTATGAAATATTAACCAAACGTCATCAGTGCGCAGCGAACTCGAATACATTTACATTTACATTAGTTTTTCGTGCTCGGGCTACTAGTCTAATGACAGCTCTGTAACTTACTTGTGCGTATGTGCCTATAATCTGCATGGATAATGCCTTGGGCAACCAGTCCGCGGCCTGCTCCTCCGACGCTTGGCTCATGATCGTTGGTACGAACATGCCCATGTGCAGCATGAATGGAGAAACGTCCTTCAAAACCGCGAAGTGAACTCTGTACTTGTTGTTTGGACTGTAAAATAAAAAAAGATTAGATTAGAAATACTTAAACACATTGGCATTTATACATTGATTATTTTTATGTTCAACTGCTCTCTTATTTCAATTAAATGTAAGCTAAAAGTTTATTGGGATGGAAATAATTTTAATTATTGTGTCTCTCGTCGTACCGCACACAAATTCCATACCTATTCTATTTAATTGAAATATATATAGAAAATATATATAATATATAAATATATATTGAAATAAATATATTGGAATTTGTGCCCGATATGGCGATAGGCTCGCCCCCTATCACATCTGGGACGGAACTAAGCTCGGCGAAATGTGGGTGTTCTAGTTCGCTAGTCCGCCTCTGCCTACCCCTTCGGGGATACAGGCGTGAGCTTATGTTATGTTATGTGTATTGAAATATAATACCATTTAATGGGATTACAAAGAAGACTAACCTAAACAAATCCATTCCAGAACCCTGATGTCGAAGGTCCCTAAGGACACTGAACAGGAGGCACGCCTTACGTATGGAATTCTCGTATCGCTCTTTATGGCTTAAGTATTCCTCTGGCACTTCATCCCTTAGTTCTTTAACGCTGAGCACAGTTTCCTCTGTAATTTATAAAAACATATATTACTAAAAAGTCATAAATAAAGTCAAAAACAACCGACATCATTAGCTCGACTGTGAGTTTTTTTGGTATTTCACGCTAATGACTACGTAAAATCACTACATGGTAAAACAAAGTCGCTTCCCGCTGTGTGACTGTCCCTATGTTCCTATATATGCTTAAATCATTCAAACTACGCAACCGATTTTGATGAGGTTTTTAATAGATAGATAGTTCAAGGGGAAGGCTGAGATTTATAGAACGAACTTCGACTAAATCAGATTTAAAAAACTCAGTGAAAATTTCAAATGCCAGACTACAATAGGTTTTAAAAAATCTAAAAGTTTGTTAAAGTAAACAACGAGGAAGTTGTCATTGATTACAAAAGCATTTCCGGAACTTTATCCACTATTTTTATTTAAAGTAGGACCTTCTATCGCCACGGGTACCTACTATGAAGTATGTACTATTGAAAATTATTCTTAAGATCACTTCATACAAAAAAGAAATACAACCAACTTACCAATATTTTTCCTTTCTAACGTATTCTCTTCCCCTCCATCTATAAGATGTATCAGTTCTTTTACATTGAAAGTACAATTCTTCCTCTCAGTCACTAAATCCTCGTTCACATTTGAATCAGCCATTTCCTTCACGTCTGTAAAGTGCCAATATTTCTTACCACTGATCCTTGTATCGGAATTTTGCAGGCGATTATCTTTCATGATGGCAGTAGTCATATTCAATTATCTATATTATATGATAGTATATCGCCTCGACACGTTGATGTAGTGGTAGTGCTAAATGAGACTGGTGACTGGGATTGATTTGCAAGTCAAATCTGATACTCTGGATTCAAAATTCAAAACACGAATCAAACTTAAAGTTTATTTTAAATTTTGCTATCAAATTACGATATAACAAAATCGCTCGATTGATAGTAATGGAAGGGACACGGCTACCCAAGAACAGTAGCAACAACATCCGCACTTTGAATAACAAAACACTGAGTGGCACTGCACTGCAAATCGAAATCTCTTGATACATTGTCTCTTATTCAACCTGAGAAACTTTGATCGTATCTATATCAATATTATATCTAAATTTATGGGTTCCCACACAAAAATTACCAACAAAATGGTGTTCCTTAGACCTTCATTACCATAATAAATTTGTAATAACATTAACATCTAAATGCACATAGTGTAGGTACTGTAATAACAACATAACAACAATTAATTGTAATAATTATAACCCAAAAACAACCTTGCGAAAAGGGTTAAAAATTCCCAGACAAATAATACAAATGCTATACATGTACCTGAAATACATTTAAAAGATCAGTGGGAATCTTATATTACTGTCTTTAATCCTAGCTTTTGCTTGCAGATTTGTTCCGGTGGACATGTTAAATTGGGTTAAAGTTGAAAATAGGTCATTTTTCCAGAGATATCAAGTAATATACATATAAAAATAAAAGCTAATTGAGAACCTTTTCTAACTTTAAGCAGACAAAGTGTAGAGTGCGACTACTAAATAGTAACGCGTTTAAAAGTCGGTACCAATTGACAAGTCCTTTTAAATTAAATCGCGTGCAAATGTAACCCAGGTGCAATAATCGACCGTGAAAACCTGTTCTGAAAACATCTTGATTCTCACAAAAAGATGATAAGTGTTCAAATTAATGAACCAAACAAACAATGAGATTCACAGACATTTAAACTCAAACGCAAGGGACACACAGATCCATATCTTTGAAACACATTAACAAATCTTATAAAACGTGTGTGCGACGGCAGTGGTGATCATATATTAGGTGACCAGCTAGCAATCAATGCCGAAGGGTTTAAACAACTCGATACCGGCTTACGTTTGCTAAAATATCTGCTAATAAATTATTACTTCACGAAGGAACTAGTATGGGCTACCCTATTAAAAATTGTTACCCTCCGCCACTGCTAGCAATAAAATACATGAATTATGAACCGACTTCCAAAAAGGAGAAGGTCCTCAATTCATCTGTATTTTTTTTAATGTATGTTACGCGATATCTCCACCGAATGTGGACCGATCTTCAAAATTCTTTTTGTGTTCGATAGAGCTTCTTTCAACTGTGTTGCGCCGACCACACATTAAGGTGGAATAAGGGCAGGTAGAAAGAAAGAAAGAGCTTCTTTCAAGGGTGGTCCCATATAAATTTGGTCACGATTGGATTTGAAGTCGGTCTGTTAAGTTTTTAAACTTGTTATTGTACAACTTGACTTTTATCCTGAAGTGGTAAACCAAAAATATGTCCACGGATTGTCGCTTTCGTGGTTAACTCATGGAAACATATTCATATGCTCCCTGGACCAGACCACTAGTACCCTTAAAAAACCCACTTCGCTAGTTTGATTATCACTATATACAAGGAATGCCTCTAAAAACTCATAAATCTTCTCCATCCACATTCCATCTACCACTATCCCGCCGATTCGTCCCTATACCCCATCCCCCTCCCCCTTCCAGGGATTCAATTCCGGGCGAATTGTGTCACTTCAAGCTCGGAACCACATCCATATACAAGACACACAACAAGAACAAGGAAACGGCCGTAATGGCTTATGTGCTATGCGTCTAAATTTCTTCGGAGTTAACTACAGTAAGGCTCAATTGCACCACTATTATTAACCTAGAGTTAGTCCTAACCGCAAGTTAAGTTACATGTCATTCATACATTTTCTGTCAATTTAGCTTGCGGTTAGGACTAACCCTAGGTTAATAATAGTGGTGCAATTGAGCATAAAAGGCTAAAGTTTTCTTTTAGGGCCTCTAAATTGACCCAATGGTAATTATACAAGTAATTTCTGTAAAACAGCCCTACTTAGTTGAGATGGGTCTTAAAAAAACTTGGTACAGTAGCCGCGACATTCATTATAATATAGAGTCACGCCAATTGTAAATAATTTCTTAGGTATTCCATTACTTAAAGGAGATAAAATATTATGTACTCGTATATTTTAAAACAAATATATATTATATATGTGTTTCAGATAAACATTTAAGCAAATAATCGTTACGATTAGATTATTCACTTGCGTATTATATCTGATAAATAAAGAGCCATGTTGAATCTTGTTATGTTAGTAAAAAGTCCAGAAGAGTTGAAAAATCTGAAAACTGAAGGCTTAATAGCTGCAACCATCGATATAATAATATACCTAGATCGATGGCTGCAACAGTTAAAATATACGTATTTTCTGATTAAAATAATGATGAAGCTTCAGTTGATAAGTTCTTATCTATGTTTAATTAGACCATACTGAAGGTGCATTTGAAGAAAATTTTGAATAAACCAATTGGATTAACATCGAATTAGGAGAGATGTACGCTTAGGGCGACCTGCACCACTATTACTAACCTACAGTTAGCCTTAACCTCAAGTTAAATTGAAATAGAAATATATGAAGGACATGTAATTCATTACAAGTAATTAATTAAATGTCATCATTTATTACCTGTAATTACATGTAGTACATTACATGTAATGAATTACATGCCCTTCATATATTTAATTTTCAATTTAACTTGAGGTTAGGACTAACTGTAGGTTAGTAATTGTGGTACAAGTCGCCCTTGGAAGATTAACACCAATTGTAGAAATTTAGATGTAATAAACCCATGAAGAAACTACACCTCGAGAATTTAACAAATGGATAAAAGCGCCATCTCTTGACAATTGGCTACACTAAATCGAACACTACACAAACAAAACACACCTCTTATCAGCTATACCAGCTCTTAGTTGTCATGATTTTTTTTTGTTAATTTAATGTAAACCCTTAATTAAGACTTACTTACAATTTTTCAATAATGTGGCTTTATTTTTATTGATCTAGCAACAATGTACACAAATAAAAACGGCTGCCTGACAAAATTTTAACACATATTTAACAAAAAAATAAACATCGAGGATAAACATACGTCCTATCTCAACAAATTACGAAAATCAACTGTTTTGCGCGCTAATAAAAGCATACTTTGGCCGTGTGTGTACTCTTTAGACTGACTATACTAGCTCTACACTCCTTGTAGCAGCGGTAGAATTATGAACAGGTTTAAAGGAAAACGGAATGAAATAATGCTGTGAAATAAAACTATTCTTACGGATTCTATCACGATTATGTTTTAATTATCATTCCCGACGTTTCGAAGGCTTTGCAATCTTCGGGTCAGACTGACCCGTGACAACGAAGACTGCAAAGTCTTCGAAACGTCGGGAATAATAATTAAAACATAATCGTGATAGAATCCGTAAGAATAGTTTTATTTCAATGTATAATATTCGCGTAAACTTAAGAAATCAGTATGAAATAATGCTGTACTCGTTTTTACTTGTGTATGTAATTTTATATAACACATTTTTTATTGAATGTAAATGATTCGAATCAGTATTCGTAACTTAAATCGTAGCTTGAGCATTATAAATATCGTACAGCTGCAAAGTTCAGTATGCTCTTTTTTATTGAGCTGTAACATAGATTATTGTTTATACTAGAGGCTACACTCTACAGTGAATAGCTATTTTGCATACGGCTTCACTAACATAAAACTCATTTTTAGTATAAAAATTTGTTTTCTATGAATTAATAAAATTTCCTTCTTGGTCAGTCCTGGGTCCTAGGTTCTGGGTTCGATTCCCAGGTCGGGCAAAGCAAATTACCTAATTTAATTTTCCCGGGACTGAATCCCTTAGTGGGGGTTGACGTGAGGCAGGCAAACGGTCGTATAAACTAAGCCAAATAATTTCTGAAACATGCTTGAAAAGGTGTGTTACGCCGACCCCACATTAAGGTGGGATAAGGGCAGCTAGAAAGAAAGAAAGAAAGAAGGATGAATTAATAAAATCCAAATCAAATTGTTTTACCTACTTTCAAATTCCGCACAACATAGGCCACTTTGATATTATATCAGCCGGAATCTTACGATACGTAATATAAAAACAAAGATTATAGCTGCTGCCGGGGCCATATCTCACTCGAAATACTAAATAATGATTTACTTGCTTTTTATTTTGTCAAGTGGATTTTATTTTAGAAAAAATACATCAAACATAATATAATCGTTAATTTACATTTACGCACGAAGTTCAATACATTAAATGTATTTAATTTATACCACAAAGCACTATTAATTGTTCTGTGATTTATACAATGTACATTTCCGTATGAACGTTCGGATAGCACGACATGTAACGCAACACGCATTTTGTAGAAATTGATGTCATTACAACCTAATTATCATTTCCATTAATATTGAAAGTAACTACGATTTATGGTTCAATTAATGTTTCGTAATATATTTGTTATTACAGAAAGGCGCGGTAATATTTTAAAAATTCGTAAATACCCCAGGGCGGCCTTAATTCTCCCGAGCCCCACCCTTTCCACCGGAAACATCTGTTTGTTTGTACTTCTGACATTATCATTATCACCATCACGTGAGCTTAGTACTTTACCTATTTGTTTGTACTTTATTGTGTCAGAAACCTCAGTTTTATATTATACACCAATGGTAATTCATTAATTTATATTATTTCTTTCTCCCTCCCTTTAATTTTTATCAAACTGCCTCCCCCTCACTCCCGCCCTCTTTCCTTTCTTTCCTTCTTTTTGTCCTATCTTACCGACTTAAAAAACATTTATAGTCATAGGTTTTACCTAACCTTAATAAAAAATGTATAAACTCTTAAAAACAAGTTAAATTCTGATATCTATAGAGCGAACTTCAACTAAGTCTGAGTCAGTTTTTACAACAACAAAAATGCACGAAGTTCGATTTAAAATTCCAAATCCTAACTGAGTTCGTTCCTTTGACTCAGTCTCAGTCGAAGTTTGCTCTATAGATTTTAGCCGCAGTAAAACAACAAGCGTCTAGATGTAAAAATATTATTTATTGCTTATAAAACAAAGTAGGTCCTTTTAAAGGTACGACCATCACCAATTTTTATCACAATACGTATTTTTCTATCTACAACACATGCTTTTTCCTAGCACTACCTACATTTCTTCTTGGCGACGATCAGTATAGATCAGTGGCTCTTTGGCGCCAAACTGAGAGAAGGCGACTCCGCATGCCTGCTCCACTCTGGTGCAGAATAATCCTTAACAATTACCATATTAAGTAACTGCATATTTAAATCTTCAGCTGGTTATGGATCAAGTACTACACCATCCCTAGATCCTCCTCAAAGGTCGACAGTAGCCAATTTGTGGACACACCCATAATTGATAGATATGACGGTTTTACAATCACAAACTAATTTATAATTTATCTTCTTAAATAAGCTAACCTAAATAGCATATACCAGTCATTTTTGCCTATTCATCATCAGTCATAGGACTTCCACTGCTGAACATAGGCCTCCCCCAAAGATTTCCAGATCGACCTGTTGGAAGCGGCGTATTATTTAATACTTATTTAAAATTCTTGTGGGTATCACAGTTTGCCCTGCATGAACGGCTTGAGGTACATATGGAAGCTGCGGTTGACGGGCTCCTTGTTGAGAGGACTCTTCAGGGCTTCTGCCATCAGACGCTCGTACACGCGACCGTCGTATGCACCCAGAGCCGACTGCAAGAACTAAAACAACACATTATAAACCATTAAAGCTCACGGCTGTATCCTCGGTGGCGTGGTTGTATTTCGGTACGACTACGGTTCTGAGGTCTCGGGTTCGATCCCCGGGTCGGGCAAAGTGATATTGGAGGTTTCCATATCAGCCCGGAGTCTGGAACTTGTGCCCGATATGACGATAGGCTCGCCCCACATATCACATCTGGGACGGAACTAAGCTCGACGAAATGTGGGTATACTAGTAGGTAGTGCGCCTCTGCCTACCCCTGCGGGGATACAGGCGTGAGCTTATGTTATATTTATGTTACGTGTCAAAATATTTTCATAAGATTCGCAAACAAAAAACCCGCAGGGCTTTACATAAAAAGTATGGATTTGGAACTACAATACGTCACATATCTTATTACCTCATCTATAATATCAAAAGCGTCTACAAGTCCAACAGCATTAGGTCTAATTTTGCACAGCAGTTCTTCGTACCACGCTTGCAACCTATCCACGTCGGTCTTCGATATCGATATAAACTGCAAAGAAAATTTGTATTTTATTTTTATCCAAAATATCTTAAATTACTGCTATAGTTATTATCTATTTTTAATTCGCATTGTTTTACAAACAGTTTTCCATTCCGATTGTGACAGTATTTGGTCCTTCGATCCAGATAAATATAACGACTAAGAAAATGGCGGCAAAATACCTTAAGAAATTCCTGCAGTTTCTCCAACGTCCAATACACAGCGTATAACTCTACCAGTTGGTAAAGTACTTCTTTCAATGGTAGGGATAGAGTGGGAGCTGACATCATCACATTTTCGTAGAATGTACTGATAATGATCACGCGACAATGAATCTAGAAAAAATATGTTCTATTATGGATCCAAACATAAACAAAATAAGTGACATGGCATTATAAATATTTAACCCGAGCACGGCAAAGTTATTAACACATCACCCGAAGGCGAGCGCAGTGCAGTCCAAATATTCCTTTTCAAAACCTTTGAAGGAATTATAATATACCCAAGAATATATTTAAATAAAAGAGCCAACTCGAATGTCATGATAGATTGCTTTGTTGGTGCTTTTAGTTTGCAGAAACATTCTCCTTGCGTGTCCGCAAGTTTTCTCGATACGTGTAGAGTTGTAGATTTTAATAAACCTTGTAGCCAGTGCCATTATTAAACCAGTAAATCTGGTGTTAACTCCTGCTTACCTCTGCCGCATCAACCAGCTGTACCGAAGTCATATTCCATGCTTCAGAGAATGACATACCAGACATCACTCTTTGCGTCATTTTTTCTACACAAGAAGCGATTTTCCTGAAATAATAATAATTTATTATAAGGTGGGCTAGTCTAGCAACTTTCAAATTGACTCGAGAAAATTCATTATTAATTGTTGTTTGTGGTAATGTCAAAACTAATAAAACGCTTTGAAATTCTTTTGGTAAGTATTTTTCGAAAATATCACATTATACATATTATGATTATATTAAAGAAATTCGGTGCCTCGGTGGCGTGGTGGTATTTCGGTACGACTACGGTTCTGAGGTCTCGGGTTCGATCCCCGGGTCGGGCAAAGTGATATTGGATTTTTCCATATCAGCCCGGAGTCTGGAATTTGTGCCCGATATGGCGATAGGCTCGCCCCCTATCACATCTGGGACAGAACTAAGCGCGGTGAAACGTGGGTGTACTAGTTCGCTAGTGCGCCTCTGCCTACCCCTTCGGGGATACAGACGTGAGCTTATGTTATGTTATGTTATGTTAAAGAAATTCGTTACTCATGTACCTTGTGGCTACTGCTTGAAACCCGCGGATAATTCCTTCCACACTATTTTCCCATTTACTGGCGAAGTCGTCACGACTGGCAGCCTTCATATACGCCACCGTTGGTGTTAGATCACCGTTCACGTTTTGCCATGTTTTCACTAAGAACCTGATGAAAAATAAATACTTGAAGTCAAACCATAACCTTCTTTTCACAGGACTTCTCCAATATTCCTCTCCTTCTCCAATCTAAAGATTTCCCTTTTTATCTATTGAGTCATTACAATTAATTCGAGCAGTTAGCACCGGTCTAGCAGTCGCTACTGCCTAGGTATACACTGACTGTTCGAGCTGTCGACTGCTCCCGATCGCGCCCTTCTTATTTTGTGACTTGTTGAGCACTTGACACCAGCTGCTGCATTCAGTATCAACTGCTCGATCAGTTATCAAAGACAGCTTTATGCTGTTGAGTATGTTTTCAAGAGCGGTCAGTATATGGACGCTGTAAGGCGTATAACAGAGGAGCTTGCATATCAGGCAGTTCTGCCGTCCTCAAGCTAAAATGCCGTTAACTGAATAAAGGTTGTTGAGATTTATTAGACTATAGCTTTAATATTTAATACACTCAAGTTGTTTTCTTCGAGATTAAAAATAACCACAAGTCTATGAACTCTTTATGGACCATATTTTGGGACTTTTGGGAGACATCTCAAAATTAGGTTGATTCACTTAACGGTATTTGAGTTTGAGGACGGCAGTATATATGTGGTGGTGTGACCTGGCGGTCTGCAGCAGCAGCACGGTGTTGTCGCCCTCGTAGATGCAGGCGGCGGCGACGAAGGCGTGCGTCTGCGGCAGGTTGGAGGCGGCGCAGTACCCGTGGCCTCCGCACGCCGCGCGGCTCCGCGACACGCAGCGCGTCGTGTC
Organism: Clanis bilineata; assembly: GCA_036417725.1. Taxonomy (NCBI): domain Eukaryota; kingdom Metazoa; phylum Arthropoda; class Insecta; order Lepidoptera; family Sphingidae; genus Clanis; species Clanis bilineata. The sequence continues at coordinate 1,120,504 of CM071141.1, forward strand.
CGACGTCGACACCGCCTTCAGGCAACACGCGAGCGCGTGCAGCTGCAAGTGGAAATGCACAACTGCGGCCTGAGCAGGAAAATTTCTGACAACCGTAAATATATTTCAGCTCGATGCGCGTCTATGAAATTTGTATGAAATATTAACCAAACGTCATCAGTGCGCAGCGAACTCGAATACATTTACATTTACATTAGTTTTTCGTGCTCGGGCTGCTGGACTAGTGACCTCACTTATGAACCGACCTATACATAATGGCCATTCAAGTGCAGATTTTTAAAAGAGGGTTTAGTTCTTACACACTTAATTTATATATAATTTTAAGCACTAATGCACTTCATCTTGTCGCATCTCCATCCTAGTTATTATATTAATTATATTTTAACCCTTGAGTTTGTTTCGGAATTTCTTCTCAGGGATAGCCCCGAAATGCCGACGTCATCATTATTTTTTCAATATATACTCGTAATTGACATGTAAAAGTGATATAAAATATCCTATTTGCAGAATAAATTATTTGAATTTGAATATATTTTTCTCCCCCGAGAGGATGTACGGGCAAGCGCGGTGTGTTCTGGTTTCTAAAAAAAAATCCAATAAAGCAAAAAAAAATACTGCTGACGTAATCACCGTCCAGACTCCCCCACCACCCATGTCATCTAAAATAAACAAAGACGGGACCTGTCACCCCGTAGTGCTTACGTAATACTTGAATGGCCCCATACACACAACAGGCATCATTCTAGTATTCCCGAAGAAGTTGACACAATGCAGGAACACAACCAGTGCACCCACTCTTCCCCTAGCTTAGGTCCGTTCCATGATATAGGAGCCTATCTCCATTTGGGATACAAATTCCAGACTCCGGACTGATACTGAGCAGAACATCTGAGCATTGTCCCACCCGAGGATCGGAGCCGGGACCTAAAGACGGTATTCGGAACAAAATACAACCAAGGCCACGAGGCAATCAACTGATATCCATCATTAACGCCCAGTTTCAATAAACAATCTCACTTCAAATGTGCAGTTAGATTACAAAAATGAGCCAATAAGAACACAGTTTGAACATGACAAAGTCAAATGACTTGATTTTATTGGTTCATAATTGCGATCTATCTGCACTCTAAACTGAGATCGTTTATTGAAACCGGCCGTTAATGGATTGTAACTTTAAACTATACACCGCTTTCACTAGTCATGTGCATTGTCTACTCATGATTGTGACTTATCGAATTACTGCTGAACGATTCTTACTAGACGACAAAATTTATCTTGCCAACTCCTATTTCGCCTTTGACAAAATACCTTGAATTAGACCTTCTAGCATATTTAAATTGAGTTCTTTTAGCAGCGGATCTTGTGCGTCTTTGTTGCGGACATATTCCGGCAGAAAATGTTGTATATCTTCAATACTATTGCGAATACTATTACATTTGAGCGAATTAAATTTGTTCTTAAGTTTGTTTGCTAATTAGTCTAAAGGCCAGCTTAATGTATTCCTACTTTCTACAGTTTTCTTAAAATGTAGCCTTACTTTTTCAAGATGGACTTATCTGCCACGCCGCGATAACTTACTTAGGTAACTAGGTACTTAGTTACTGACAAAAGCTGGTGGAATAGATTCTAACCTCAGACAACCTGTCCAAGTTCCCGCCGCTCAGCTGCGCGTTGATCTGGTGGTAGGTATCGAACAGTTTATTGGCGGTGAACTTCATCGCATAACAGGCCGCTATGCTGATGAATATCTTGTGCTGCTGCGTTATGTAGTCCAGGATCTGGCACTCTGGCTCGCTGGAATTAAACAACTTGTAGTTCTGTGAATCCTTACAAATAAGTATCAGAATCACCACTGGAAGATATTTCTACCGTCCATGAACACCTGATACTAGAAGAATTATAGTTGCATTGCCTTACATAAACCAAAGAAATGGGAGAGGGGAATAAGACCTCATACTTATTATTTTTTTAAGACATAATTGCCAGTCTGCATTTCTCTCCTGTTGGAGAGGAATGCAAATTGGGGCCACCGAGTTTTTTTTATCTGACAATGGAGGTGGAATGAGGATTTGGATCACCAAAAATCTCACTCACCGAACGAAACGCAACAGAGTACTGCACTTTGCATCGGTTTTGTGTGAAACAATGGTATTAACAACTTACAAGTTGAGCCGGCTCATTTCTCCTATAGCTACTTCAGCGAGGATTTACCATACAAAAATTCATACTATCAATAAAATTCTTACTTGGCTTCCATTTGGCACTGTCGTCGCACCGCTGAGAACCTGGTAGCAATCGTGGCCGCCCTGGCCAGGTAGTTCACACTGTCATACACTATCACAACCCTCACGAACACCATGGCACCATAGTTCAACTTGCTGTTGGGAGATTTTACGTATGTGCCGTCCTGTCAAACAAAACCAGCTTTGTTTAGTAGGATTTGTTCTAACACTAAAGGCAGATTTCCAATGGTTGCATCAAACGTCTTTACATTTATTTAGCTTTACTGTTTGTTAAATATGACTTTTGTTCTACCTGCCCTTATCCCACCTGAATTTGGGGTGAATGCAGACAGGATTTGGCTTAGTTTTTACAGACCGGCGGCCTGCCTGACGTCAACCCCCTATGAGGAATCTAATCCCAGGCAAATTAAATAAGAAAATTTGCTTTGTCCGACCTAGGAATCGAACCCAGGACCTCCCGATCCGCAGCCCAGTCATGCTGCCACTAAACCAAGGAGGCGACAAACGTTTGTTAAATATGACTATATATTTAAATTTTTACTACGTCTTCATATTTCTTACGTTACTTAAGCTCAATCTATCAAATTATCGGTTTGTGTTAAGTTGATCTAAAGGACATTCGCTTGCGTAATTATTATGAACCTCAGTAATGTACCTATATAAGAATCAATTTATGTATTCATAAAGTTTTTTCTGTCCTAGAAAACCAAAGTCTTCTTAAACTCCTTACCTCTAGAACCTGGGCATACTTCATCAGCATATGCCTTCTGGGAATCCTAACGTTGTCAAATCCCATGAACCCGTTATTGACAGCATTGAGACCCATTTTAGGACCAATTTCACCCACTTTGATTCCTGGGAGGGGCATATGGGTCTCCTCGTCCCTCACTTGGATGATGAAGGAGTGTATTCCATGGCATTGTCCTTTGGTATATAATTGGGCGATTACTATGCAGTAGTTTGCTGTATTCCCCACTGTAAACGAAGACACCATAAATTGATCCTGATGGTTAGTCCTGACTTCTGAGACCATAGACTAAATTGAGTCTTATGTTGTGGGTCTCAACTACAAGACACTTTTGATGTCTATAGGCGACGGTACCCACGTACCGTCAAGTGTCACGTCCATTTTCGAAACTCTTGTTCCATCTCCACTTAAGTTTTATCCGACTCTTATAAAGAGTAGGCCCAACACACCTCTTCAAGCATGTTGCAGAAAGGATTCGTCTTTTATCTTTCATGATCAAACCACTGAAGCCGGGATTCGAACCCAAGGCCTCCAGGTCCACAATTTGTTGGCGCTAACCAAAGGGTGAAAGGCGAGGTCCACTTTCGTAAGATAACATTATAGTATGATGCTTACATCCACCAGGCCACCATTTGAATGACGTCAATGAAGGACTGTTTAGTACGAACTCCTTGGTCTCAGGGTGGTATGTGGCTGTAGTTTCTAATCCTCGGATGAACGTGCCGTGGCCCAACTCTGTCTGAAAAATATATAGGGCCTTGCTTATAAAAACAGTTTAGCTGAGCAAATGGCTAAGAAAAGTCTGTTACTTTTTTCCTTGTTTCATATTGTTTGATAATAAAAAGAACAGACTATTCCTTATCATTTGCTCAGTTAAACTGTTTTTATAATTAAAGCCCATAAAATAATGCCTTAACAACATTTTTTTTTTATAGCAGAGATTGGGCAAACCAGCAGATGGGTCACCTGATAGACACCACCCATAGACACCCAAGACACAAAAAGAATCATGGGTGCGTTGCCAACCTAAAAGGAGGGAATGGAAGGGGAGGGAAGGGGAAGGAAGGGGATTGGGAAAGGGAGTGGGGAAATGGGCCACCGGAAATCTCACTCACCGAACGAAACGCGACAGCAAGCTGCCACTTTACGTCGGTTTTCTGTGAGACAGTGGTATCTAACTGGTCGAGCCGGCCCATTCGTGCTATAGACGTTACTGTCTACAGCGTGGCTCTACCACTTTAGAAATAATAACTAAACTAAAAGTAATTTATATATTTTGCTTTGACCACTATTTATACCACAGACACGATTCCTTAAGTTGATACGATAGCAAATGACGTAAACGATAAAAGTGTTATTTAATCTAAGGATAAAAGTAACGTAATCACAAGTTTAAAAACTTAACGGACCAACTTCAAATCCGATCGTGACCAAATATATGGGACCACCCTTGAAATAAGCTCTATCGAATACAAAAATTGAAAATCAGTCCACATTTGGCGGAGATATCGCGTAACATACATAAAAAAAATACAGACGAATTGAGGACCTTCTGCTTTTTGGAAGTCAGTCGAAAATTGTGACATGTCGAATTTACACCGTTCCTTTAATTTTATCCTCGATCTTTGACTTTTGAAACTAGGCGAAGAACGAAAAGAATTATCCTGGGAATACGAAAATTATTTAACCGAATATATTTTTATTTCGCAACCCCTATAACTTAAAGCACACTTTTATATTATAAAGTTTTATAGTCTGTAATATTTTGTAATTATAAGAACTTAGAAAAAACTGCCTAGGTGGCGTGGTTGGATTTCGGTGTAACTACCGTCCCGAGGTTCTCGGGTTCGATTCCCGGGTCGGGCAAAGTGATATTGGATTTTTCATATCAGCTCAAAGTCTGGAATTTGTGCCCGATATGGCGATAGGCTCGCCCCCTATCACATCTGGGACGGAACTAAGCTCGGTGAAATGTGGGTGTTCTAGTTCGCTAGTGCACCTCTGCCTACCCCTTCGGGGATACAGGCATGAGGTTGTGTTATGTTAGAAAAAAATTGCATACTTGGATTATCATTTTGAAACAGTTTTCACAGTCATTTGTATCAAAGCAATTTTCGGATTTGAATGACTGTAGATCCGCTCTATAAATAGTCTACAGACGTTTAGTTAGGTTCTCTATGCAAATACATACAGTCAATAATTTACTAACGTGACGTGACAATTTATTGTTTTGCATTATAACGGTCGAAACTATAGTATATGTAATCGAATCGAGCGTATAATCGAAAGTTGTTCGTGCTTAGGCCTCTCGAAACCCGATGTTTTTCTTCTATAACTGTTTGGCGAAGGTCTTCGTCTTATATTTTCAATTAAGACACGCCCGAATACGGAATCGCTACTAAAATTAAAACAGATTTTTTTGGGACATACAACCAACAAATAATGCGGCCTTAATAACACAGCACGACCAAAAGTGGTAGACCTGCGTTTCAGTATTCGGAGGTATGCCCTACATTTATAAAAATATTAACTTATTTCTTATCTTAAAACTAGTTTGTCACTTTTTTCTTGCGTCACATTGTTTGAAAATGAAGGAGACAAAGTAGAACGTAAATATTTTTATACAAGGTGGACAGGCGATCTGATAAGAGTCGCAGAAGGCCGCTGGATGAAAGCCGCTTCCAACAGGTCGATCTGTAAATCCTTGGGGGAGGCTTATGTTCAGCAGTTTACGTGTGCTGGCTGATGATAATGAAATATTTTTATAAGAGGCTAAGTGCATATACCTGAGCGTAGCTTCCAATGATACTGCAGTTCCACGCCCTGGGGAACCACTCCTTCTGCTGCTCCTCATCAGCCTGGCTCAGGAACACCGGCATGAACATGATGTAGTGCAACACCAAGGGTGAACCCTCGCATGACGACGGACATCGCAGAATGTTCGACAGGACATCTCTGAAAACATTTTGAAGCATGTTGCAGAAAGGATTAGGCTTAGTTTTCACGACAAGCTGAATGTCTGACGTTAATTCATATCTGGAGGATCCAATCCCGGGCAAATAGTGTTTAAAAACATCGCCGAATCCCTCCCAGGACCCCCGGTTCACAGCCCATATATAGATGTTGCCACTAGACCAAGAAGGTAACCTAAGGCGAGGAGAAGTATTTATTGCAACGTGAACCCTAATTGACCCACGCCCATTCCCACTTTCCCTATTTCTATCTTTCCTTTTCAGGGTAGGTGGACTGTGGTTAGCATTGTGGTTGACAATGGGCGATGGTAAACACCTACCATCAGGGGGTTTGGTCATGTCTTTATGAAATATTAAGTACAAAAAATTCTTCCATTTTTACCAATATAGCCTTTTTGTGAGAAGGGTCGTTCATTAATCTTTTCTTTCCATTTGCCCTTATCTGAATGGTAGAGTTGGAAGGGGAAGACCTCATCGAACATTCTCTGACCAAGTCAGAGATTTACTCGAGAAAGGTCAAGTTAAAAGTATCCTAAACCGACGTGCACGCATGAAGAATGTAATGAGACTGAATGAGGCGAAAGAGGTGTGTAAGGATCGTAGCAAATGGAAATCCGTTGTCTCTGCCTACCCCTATGGGAAAAAGGCGTGAGTCTATGTATGTATGTATGCCCTTATCTCTCTTTAATATGGGGTTGGCGCAACACACTTTATCGAGCATGTTGCAGAAAAGATTCGGCTTTGACGACCGTTTAAAAAACCGCTTAGCCGGACCTGGGATTTGACCCCAGAACCAACTTGTCCACAGCGCATATACGCTGTTATTAAACCAAGGAAACGAAGGTTGGTACATCAATATTATGATGATAAGTATCAATAAAGAACATTTCCACGAAGAGAATTCCTCAAACGACACAAACGAAAACCAAAATGTTTGACAAAATCTGTCATTGCGTTATGTAGGTATCTTGTTTTCACAAAAAATCGAGCCTAAAATATGTGTTAATATATTTCCATTTTAACTTGTTTCAAAGCAAAGAGATTTAACACTACGGGCGTTACTTATAAAAACAGTTTAACTAAGCAAACGGCAAAGAATAGCCTGTCCTTTTTATTTTCAATGTGACAAGGAAAAAATTAACAGGCTATTCTTTGCCATTTGCTCAGCTAAACTATTTTTATAAGTAAAGCCCTAGATAAGTACATATAGGGCCTAATAAGTAAGGACTTATAGAAACATTTTCGCTTATCTTTTCGATAAGAATAGCCGTCACTTTTTCCCTTGGGTTACATCGTTTAAAAATGAAAGGGACAACCTATGGTTAAAGATAAGCAGCGCTTAAATATTTTTATAAGTAAGGGGCATACTGTTTAATGTCTTTGTTTCAAAGGGAAAGAAAATAGTGACGTGACATTGAAGCAACTTGCGTATTGCACCTGCACGAAGCCAAGGGTCAGTTAATTCATATTCAAAATAATGGTCTAAATTAAAATGTACTGCATCGAAGGTTGCAATGTCACTACGACCCCATTTACATACGGTACATTAAGCATAATTACTTAAAATTCGGAATTCAAACAGCTATATTTAAATTATAAAATATGTAGATAAATAACACCCACTGCCTCGGTGGCGTAGTTGTATTTCGGTATGACTGCCGTCCTGAGGTCTTGAGTTCGATTCCCGGCTCGGGAAAAGTGGTATTGAGTTTTTCAATTCAGCAAAGTGTTCGAGAGACTTTCGGTCTCACAACACCCAGACCCGAAACAAATATAGGTTGGCCATAAATTTGTCTCGGTGTCAAACCCGAGGCCTCGCACTCCACAGCATACTTAAAATAATATGTGCGGTAGAAGTTGCAGACAGTGCGTCGCCTCCTTGGTCTTGTGTTAGCGTGTATTTGCTGTAAAACGGGACATTCTGGGTTCGATTCCCAGATCAGACGGGTGTTTTTTATAACACAATTAGACCGAGACTGGATATCCCTCAGGGGGGTTGGTATGAGACAGTCGGTCGTACAAAAATAAGCCGAATTCTATCTACAACATGGTTGAAAAAGTATGTTGCGCTGATCTTACATCACTTCACCACTCCCAGCGGGATCAGGGTAGGCAAAAATTTTTAAAAATACATATTTGTGAGTGGTAGAGCCACGCTGTAGACAATTACGTCTACAGCACGAATGGGCCGGCTCGTCCGGTTTGATACCACTGTCTCACAGAAAACCGACGTAAAGTGGCAGCTCGCTGTCGCGTTTCATTTGGTGAGTGAGATTTCCGATAGCCCAATTCCCCCTCCCTTTCCCAATCCTTTTTTCGTCTCCTTCCATTCCATCCTTTTAAGTTGGCAACGCAACCATGATTCTTTTTGAGTCAGGTGACCCATCTGCTCGTTTGCCAGTCTCTGCTATAAAATAAAAAATCGTTTTCGCTGACTCTTGTAACAGTTATTCTAATATAGCAGAGATAAATACCCGTAATTACTTAGGTTACTCTCGGCTTGCAACCTCCGTACCAAGCTGAACAACACGACGTCTTTCTTCACAGCCTCTTCATACTTCTCTTTGTGACTTAAACAATCCATTGACCCACCGCTGTAGAGCTCCTTATGTTTAGACAGCAGCAACTTTTCTGTAAAATTATTAAAACGCTAAGGACGATTGCAATAAAACTATTTTTACGGATTCTATCACGATTTGGTTTTAATTTTTATGCCTGACGTTTCGAAAGCTTTGCAGCCTTCGTGGTCACGGGTCAGACTAAGGTGTCATTTGTCCAAAAATGTTAATATTACATTATCTGCCTTCATTTTAAAATCATACGAATTTGAATTTGAAAAAGTTAGTTATTTGCGATCCGATTTACGCAGTATGAGCTCACGGTGTCTTGAGGTCTGGCAGTTGGTCTTTTGGATTCTGATTTAATTAAATGTATGATTGGATCCAGGTTTGTGCAAGCTTCCTATCATCTTCTCTATTGAAATTAGGGTGTTTTTTAATTTCAATAGCCTCGCGTATCATCCTAGGTAGGAATCGGTGTTCTTTGGCAAGGAGTGGTTTGTCGAAAAGTCAGGCATAAAAATTAACCAAATCGTGATAGAATCCGTAAAAATAGTTTTATTGCAATGAATAACATTCGCAACTAAGAAATCATTACGCTAAAGACGACTTGCACCACGATTACTAAACTAAAGTTAGTTGTAAACTCATAACATAACAAACTTACATATAGCCCCTTACTTATAAAAATATTTAATCGCTGCTTATCTTTAACCATAGATTGTCCCTTTCACTTTTAAACAATGTAACGCAAGGATAAAAGTGACAGGCTATTCTTAGCGAAAAGTTAAGCGAAAATGTTTTTTATAAATAAGGCCCTTAATATATAAAGGAGCGTCTCCTGCACTACAACATTACACAAAACACCTACACAAAACATGGTATTTCTAAAAAAATTTTCTATGGGCCAATGTTCTTTGAGCAGGAGAAACCGAAAATCATTGTTTTCCGTATGTGTTTTTGTGTTTCGTTTCGAGAAAAACAGGTGCAGGAGACGTAATAAAAATAACGTTTTATTAACTTTACCAAGTTGCTTACTTTATATTTATACCGTTCCCCAACATTTATTTTTGGGATAAAAAGATTATGATACTCTTTATAACAGCTATGTGTGAAAGTCCCGTCAAAATTGGTCTAGCCTTTTCAGAGATTAGCCGAAACAAAAAGACAAATATTTTAAAAAATGTTTTTTTTAACGTATGTAGTCGCCTCCTTGGTTAGGTTCGATTGACCTAGGTTCGATTCCCAGGTCAGGCGAGGTGTTTTACTAACACTATTTTCCCGGGACTGGATACCCCAGATGGGTGTCGGCGTCAGGCAGGCAGCCGATCGTAAATACTAAGTCAAATCCTTCCTGCAAAATGCTTGAAAAAATGTGTTGCGCAGACCTTACATTAAGCTGGGATAAGGGTAGGTAGAAAGAAAGGAAATATTTTGTTATATGTATAAGTACCGTATATACTTTAATATGCATTTAATGTTATTTGTATTTATACACCGAATTGTTACACATCTAGTCCTGACCTCACTATGTAGTAGGTACAACCTGTATCGTGGCCTGGAGGCCCGAAACAAATATATGTGGGTCACACAAAACATTTGTCTCGGTGCGGAAATCGAACCCGCGGATTCTCGCTTCACAGCCGGCTACTCGCCCGCTGCACCAGTAGAGTAACTTTGCCAGGATAGATCTATTTCACAGATTACTGTCATGAACTAAATGGACCGGCTCCAAAGCGTTAAACAATTGATGTGAAATTTCAGTTTGATATTGCGTTTCGTTTACCCGATATAACGATATGGCGATGAGCTCGCTCCCTTGTACGGAACCCTCGGAAATGAATTCTGCGAAATGTAGGGGTTGTAGCTCGCGTCGGCCTACCCCTTTGGGCAGTGGCGTGCATAGGCATTCCGGTCAAGGTAGACAAAAACTTACAAAATATTTTTCTTCAACTGTTACATTACTAGCATCATCATCATCGTCCCCGTATCGATTTGAAATATAAGCTGGGCGCTGCTATTTTGAAAAATGGTTTTAGGTCACGATTTTTATTCTTTATTTGGGTAAATAGCAAATTGTCAGGGTAGACAGTGTGTCTTTGCTTATATGGACTGCACGCCACTGCTTTCGGGTGTACAGGCGTGAGTCAGTGTATATGCGTATGTGTTATGTGTAGCTATAAAGCCGCGTCTCCTGCACTAAAATATTACACAAAACATAATTTATTTATCTATGGTCTATCGTTCTACAAGCAGTAGTGAGTGAAACACCTAATATATTCATTAAATCAAAAAGTACAACCAAATGTTAATTTTCTCACAAACATGCAAGTAATGCCTGTAATCATCAATAAACTGCCTCGGTGGCGTGGTTGTATTTCGGTACGACTACCGTTCTGAGGGCTCGGGTTTGATCCCCGGGTCGGGCAAAGTGATATTGGATTTTTCCATATCAGCACGGATTCTGGAATTTGTGCCCGATATGGCGATAGGGTCGCCCCCTATCACATCTGGGACGAAACTAAGCTCGGTGAAATGTGGATGTACTAGTTGGCTAGTGCGCCTCTGCCTACCCCTTCGAGGATACAGACGTGAGCTTATGTATGTATGTATGTCATCAATATAATATGTATACCTGTACATATGTGATACACATACCGTTTGGCAGTATAATTGTATGCTGGTTTGAATTGTATAAGGATTTTAGCTAATGATAAATGATCCAATTACCTAGTTAAATAAGAAGTTAATCAATTAACTTATTAATAATTTGGTAAATAAATAAATTAACATCAACATTCATCAATCATACAGACAGTCTTATGATCTCGGAACCACACACTCTCGTGACTAAAATATCTTATGTAATTATTTCAGCTATCCCGGAAAATAAATTTCCATGCGAACGGAGTCGCGGGCAACGCCTAGTAACTCAATAGTTGCTCGACAGCAATAAAAGATGTCAAATATATAAATTAAATGAAATCGGACTATTGTTCATCGAACACGCGAAATCAAAAAGCCAGTTTTTCTCAAGTATATTCTTATGTTAATAAGCTGTCTGACTTATCACTCACATAAACATATACGCACATAGACAAAAAACACATCAATCAAATGTTTACATTATCTAATAAGTACCCAGTACCTACATATCTTTGAATAATACTTAAGCGCATGATAAATATCTCAGGTAAATAACCTAGCAGTACCGCTATAAATAAATAAAACTTACCTCTTTCCTTCCGTTCCTGGGTTTTTTGCGGGCCCCCATCGAAAAACTCCGTCAGTTCTCGAATGTTGAAGGTGCACCTCTCTCTTTCTTTCTGCAGATCTTTGTTTACACTCATTGTATATCCCTATCTACGAGTATACAAAACAAGAGACGTCCAGCTGGCTTGATTCCAAACCAAACAAACGTGTCACTCGCTCGCGCCTATTTCATTTACTGACCAGTTATATTGCTTATAACCATCGCAAAAAAGGAGGAACACCTAAACTCGATGCTTTTGATCCTTTACTTAATTGTTATTCTATATGTAATATATTTTCTCAGGAGTGGTTTTAAGACGATTCGTTCTACATCATGGATTAGGCCACAATGTTAATACCATAAAAAATATCAAGCTAGGAAACTGTCGTCATTTCCATACCGGTTTTAACGATACTTTCACTAAAATATTTGAGTGCACACAATATCTAACATAAGTATGTGTGCTTGTCACAAAACGACCCAATTCAGCATTATGGTCAAAAGAACAACGCTGGCCTCTCAATTGCAACTTTTATGTAAAACTCTCTTGCCCTTATCCCACCTCAATATGGGGTCGGCGCAACACACTTTTTATAGATGTTGCGAAAAGTATTAAGCTTAGTTTTTATGAAGTAGGCAAATCGTATTTGAAAAAATACCCGCCTGATCTCTGAATCGATACCAAGACCTCCTGTTTAACAGCCCATATACGGTGCTAGAGCATCAAGGAGGCGACGCTCCCCTTCTCATTCCTTAGGAACACATGTAATATTTAAAAGTCACAAAGAGTTTACACATTATTATAAATCACTCTAAAATTGTGGACCGTACGGGCACATTTAAATGGGTTAATCGACCTCTACAGTGAATGACGCGTTACGACTTACGAATGGTCAAAGGGTATCGTTTTAACCTGTTTATTAAGTTTTGGCTATACGTAGACAGCTCCCGTAGTACAGCAGATTAATCGTCGGCTGTGAAAGAAAGACTGCGAGTTCGATGACGGTCTGTGCACTGTACAGGCTGTCTGAAGATAGTTACTTTATTTGGAGTTCATTATAACACCGCGCCGAGCCTAAGTACCACAGAACACCACCCTAACGGCTAAGTACTTACTTAACAAAGTATCATAATATGGTATCAGGAATTCAAGTCAATTTTAAGCACAGGCTAAACTAAATCATCCTTAATGTTATTGGTTGCATGATCAAGTATCGAAGGGTAGCTGCTTAGTTCGAGATATGAAAAGATGCCGGAGCTACGTTATAGCTAACCGAAATTAGCTTAGCTCGTGGTGTTGCTTGCCTATTGAAATAACAATATATTGGAATCTAATAATTAGGATAACACACTTTTTATTTAAGCGTGTTGAATCAAAGAATTCTCTGCGTAACATACATACATACATAACATAAATGTATTCTCTGCGTAATGGGCATGGAAAGTTAATTGCTATAAAAATTTTCGCAGGCGTCCTGATGCGAATGTATCATTGAGAAAAAACTAGTTTATGTAAAAACAAATCAGGATAGAATCCGTATAAACTAGTTTCATTGACTAGACTGCCTCGGTGGCGTGGTGGTATTTCGGTACGACTACGGTTCTGAGGTCTCGGGTTCGATCCCCGGGTCGGGCGAAGTGATATTAGATTTTTCCATATCAGCCCGGAGTCTGGAATTTATGCCCGATATGGCGATAGGCTCGCCCCCTATCACATCTGGGACGGAACTAAGCTCGGCGAAATGTGGGTGTTCTAGTTCGCTAGTGCGCCTCTGCCTACCCCTTCGGGGATACAGGCGTGAGCTTATGTTATGTGTGTCATTTCAATATTTTTCACAGGCGCTTTGATAATTGGACTGTGTTGTGCAAAAATGATTCAACCCACAATTATTTTTCTTTATTGATGCCTATATGATCTATATTATCATTAATAGACCATATTGAAGTAATAAAAAATTTTTGTAGGTTGGATAATTTCTGCACAACACGATCCAATTTTTCTCTGAATACCAAGCAACTATGCACCTCGACATTCCGAAATTAGTATTATTGTAAGTTAAACACCGTATTTATAAAATTAATAAGTATTTTATACATTATTTTAATTCTTCTAAATTTTAATTCTAAATACATCGCGAAACTAAAATGGCGAAACCAACCTCAAAGTGAACACGTATTTTTTGTAGTTATGCCAAGTCCAACAGACAAGAGGCAGAAGTCGAACGCAGAATTGCCAATGCTTGGAAGAGTTTTGGTCAATGAAAAACTGAATAAAAGATCTACCCAGCCTATCTGTCCTGCCTGTCCTGAACTCCTGACATACGGCGCTCAGACGTGGTCCCTTACTGAAAAACTGAAGGCTAAGCTCAAGATATGTCAACGAGCTATGGAACGCAGTATTTTAGGTTTAAAAAGAGTGGACCGTGTAAGAAACACTACTGCGTTCCCTTACACAAACTGCAGATGTCCGCAGCAAGACTGCTCTTTTAAATTGGAGTTGGGCTGGACATGTTAGCCGTATGGGCCCCGAGGGGTGGGCCCGGATTATCACGCAATGGGTACCTCAGCGGATAGTTGAATAGAGTAAATGTACGGGAATGACATAAGACATGACATAGAGCGGCGTACTTTTATATCATTCTCATACATTTATTCTATTCGACAATTTTTTTCGACTAACGCATAAGCCACTTGTCTAAACCCCCAGGACGGACAGCGTAGACGGGGCAGACCACGTAAAAGGTGGGGAGATGACTTGGATACCTTCCGCGACGACTGGTGGGAGTTTGCTGCTGATCGTGATGAGTGGAGAGAAAAAGGGAAGGCCTTTGCCCAGCAGTGGGATGATATGGGCTAATAAGATAAGAAGATGCGATGATTAACGTAGTAAAATAAAACAATATGTTTATGTAAGGTTTTTATTACAGGTAGTGTGTTCACTTGTGGTGCGCGATCTGCGCGTCGTCCTCGCGCGCGAAGGTCTGCAGCAGCTCGTCCTTCTTGGCGGCGATGCGCTCCTCGCGCCGCTTGCGCGCCTCCTTCACCTTGTTGCGACGCGCCTCCGCCTGGTCGCTGGGGGGGAAATTATACGTTTTGGCGGGAATTATAATTATTATAAGCTAGTTTAAAGTAGTTTGTTGTTTATAAGTGATATGGGTTTATGCAATAAACATCATGATGTTGGACAGTGTATGGAAACTTTGAAATAATTGAATTTGAATGCTTTTTGTTACGAGCATATTGGTCGACCATATTCAAATTATTAAGTCAAAGTTATGTATAAACTCTATATTTCAGCATAAAGTGTAGTCAATTTACTTTTTCGATAAATGTAAATAATTATCTATTATAAAATATCCCACAGGAACTATAATCTATCTCTGTACCAAATCATCTAGATCTGTTCAGCCATTCTGGTGCTCATGAATAAACATACATCTAGAATTTAACATTTACAATAGTAAGATGTCTACACACATACCTAAGCATCTTGGTCCTGGCCTTCTCAGCCTTCTTCCTGTGGATGTACTCCATGAGCACACGCTTGTTCTTGAACACATTACCCTTCGCCTTCATGTACAGAGCGTGGTACAGGTGCCTGTCTATCTTCTTAGCCGTTCTGTACTTCAGCAACAGCTTACGAAGCACCCTTTGTCTTTGAACCCATAGTTCCTAGAATGGAGAGAGTTTGGGTTAATTTTTGTGATGAAATACATAAATGTATTATGTTTCTCTTCCACATTTTTTTAAAGGAAATTAGTTTGACAAATTTAAAAAACTTTAAAATAGCAAATGCTTTATGTTTCAAATTAAAGTTATTAGTTATATCTCTATTACAATCTAATGTAAATAAATAATGAGGTGTCTACAGATTACAGGATCTCATATACTGTTTTCACTTAAGATGGAACTGGTAAGCTCTTGCTAAATATTCTATGGGGAAAATTAACACAATGAAAAAATAAAAAAAATTGTCTTTTGGAAATTTCTGCTCAATAATTGGCAATGTGAAATAAGTACATTATGCAGTATGCATACAGGAACGGATAGATGCTGAAATTATTTTTCTTCAATATTGTAACAAAATGTGATTACCAAGACACAATAAAATTAAAATTTCACACATTTGCACCGAGTTTGTGCATTAATTTTATATTGGAATTAATTGATAACTGCATGTAACTTAGTATAACCAATTAACATAAGAGAAGCTCACACCTGTATCCCCGAAGGGGTAGGCAGAGGCGCACTAGTGAACTAGAACACCCAAATTTCGCAGAGCTTAGTTACATCCCAGATGTGGTAGGGGGCGAGACTATCACCATATCGGGCACAAATTCCAGACTCCAGGCTGATATGGAAAAATCTGATATCACTGCCCAATCTGGGGAATCGAACCCGAGACTTCAGGATGGTAGTCATACTGAAATACAACCACACTACCGAGGCAGTTTAATTTAAATAAAAATGAAACCTATATCTACTTCTTTAAACTCACCTTTTGTGGCATACGTGCATTGGCGGTACCTCTCCTCTTACCGAAGCCACAGTGACGTCCCTTCCTCCTCGCCTCAGTGTTCTTGCGGACGCGGGCACGGGAATGTACTGCTACCGGTTTCTTGATCACCAGACCATCCTTGATCATCTTACGGATGTTCTGTCCTGAAGTTACACACAATTGTTATGAAGTTATTGGCAAATAGGCCATTTTAGGAATCAGGATGTAAAAAAATTGTATTAGGCAGTACTATAGCATGAATAAAGGTAAAAGGTAAAGACAACGACGACAACCTGATAAAGGTTGCAGGTAGTCGCTGGATGCCGGTCGCTTCCAACAGATCGATCTGGAAATCTTTGGGGGAGGCCTATGTTCAGCAGTGGACGTCCTATGGCTGATGATGATGATAATGATGATGATAGCATGAATTGTTATATGTAGCATAAATTGACTAATTCAAGTAGTAGAAAAATTCCAAGATTACTGAATTACTTGAATAACGTTCCACCAACAACAAATAACTAATCAACTGAAAATGTATCATTCTAGACAGATGACTGAATCTCTTGACAATCCATTTGGAAATTGTAGACTGGTGGAGTAGAGAATACATTGAACGAGCCACAGCACACATTTGTTGGTGGTTTTTATAAGTTTGTACCTCTATAAACTTACTATGATATTGAAAGAAGTAGCATTAAGTAACGAGTTGTAACGTGTAACACATGTAAATAATCATAAATTGAAACACATAGTACAACATAGTAAATGAAACTGCACTTAATAATTCGTAGGTAAATTTTGGACTCAAAGTATACATAGTGTCCTGCGTTGAAACATCACAAACGTATCAAGTCGGCACCAGACACGTTGGTGTCCATCGTCAGTACTTACTGGAGTTGGTGTTCGCGATTTCATTGATCTCATTTGGATCAAGCCACACCTTCTTTTTGCCGCATCGCATAACAGAGGCGGCAAGCCTCTTCTGTAACTTTAGGGAACTGAAAATAAAGAAATACAACGCATGACCACATGGCTTTCACGGCAACACATTACAGGCGACCGAAATATAGACTCGACACTCATTTTTATAACGAATTATATATCCACTATGAGATCTTTTGTTTAATTGTACGAACGTTTACATTTATACCCTGAAACATGATGAAAATTCTATTTATTCATGAAAACTAACCTCATCCTGACACGGTGAGATCCAACGCACACAAGAAAGAAATATGGCCGCTACTTTTGATAGGGAGATAACAGAGTGGTTCAAAGTAGTCGATATTTAGAATCGATTATATAATTGTCTATAATATACTTCATTTCAAGCAATCGATTTATAGTTTGATGTATTCTAAATATTCATATTTAGCTATTTATGAAAAAAAAACAGTATTACGGTATTTAATATTTTTTATTCAAACTCCTAGTCATTCCTGAGTTTTAGTATCTTTGTTTTAGCATCTTTGTGTCTTTGTTTTAGCCGTTCTAGCCATATTTTAGCTACTTCTAGTTATGATGAATGAAGAAATGCATTGACCTCTTAGATTAAATATTGACCTATATTTATCTCTATCTATTCTATTTGAATCTCTTTCTATTTCATTCACTAGTTAATTGTCATTATTTTATGTCAATGTCATATGATAATATGTGATAATGTAATTTTCCTAAGCATTTTCCTTTGTGTTTGAAAACAAAGAATTGAATTTAAATATTTGTGGAATACGCAAGAAATACGTGTTTCATCTTTCTATGTTCCTAAGGAAAGCTAACAGAATATTAATTTCTTTACGTCACTAAATATATTAATCGTAATGATATCGGAGTTGGTTGATATTATTTATCGGATTTCGTAATCTAGTCGTGCAAGTTCCGTAAACATGTTTTTATCTTGTTTTTATATCGAGGCTGATATTGGAAAATAATTTCTTTAATCGACTCCTGTAGATTCAATATCCAAATTACACGGCGCGAACATTTGAGTATTTGAGCAACTGTTTACGATTCAACGTAGTGGTAAAAACTAAACTGGCAGTCGTCGCTGGGTTTTTGTGGACGGTGGTAGTGTCGCGCTTGAATTTAACATGATGACGGATCAAACAAAGGTGAATCCCGATTTACAACGGGAACGAGAGAAATGCACTTTCGATATAACGGAACTGACTCATCTGATCGACGGTGGAGCTCACATGACTGATGAGAGAAGAAAAAGAGGTAATTAGACCCTTCACTAATTGACACAGTGGCGAGATTGGTGCCGAGACGCCGTTTTCCGATTACGCCATAAAATATTGGTTCCACTACACAGATAAACACTACGATTAAGATTTAATGACCTGCAAAATACTTTTAAGAAAACAAATATTGACCAAATTGTATTCCATTTTTAAATATCCAAGCTTTACACATCTGTATGAATTCGTGCCTTAATTCATAACTTAGTCCCTGCCACATATGATGTAGTACACACATAGCTTAGTCTTTTTCTTTCTACCTGCCCTTATCCCACCATAATGTGGGGTCGGCGCAACACACTTTTTCAAGCATGTTGCAGAAATGATTTAGTTTACTTTATACTACCGCATGCCTGATGGCAACCTCTGCTAAGGGGTTCCAGTCCCAGACAAATAAATTAGAAAATTTGCATTGCCTGACCTGGAAATCGAACCCAGGATCTCCTGGTCCACAGCTGTTACATGCTGCTACTAGACCAAGAAGGAGACAATACAATAATTGTTACATAGAGTATAATTGAATTATACTTGAATTATTTTTTAATTAGGTAATTTATTATTAAACATTAAAGGGACCAGGCTTGAAGAAAATTCTGTACAAGTATTTTAAAAATGTTTTTAATTGCCTGAAATATCACACAACATAATCGACGGTCCCTACATACAAAGTGACATGTCAAAAACTGAGGTTTTCAGGTGAACGAAATGAAGTTCATTTATAAGTTTAAGAATTACCATACTTGTTATATTGTTCAATTAGTATTTAAATAAGAATTTTTAGAATACAAAATAATTAAAAAATATAGTTATGAGCGTATGGATAATCTAAAGCCATATACGCAATAAAAAATATGGCATTTTGACATGTCGCTTTGTACGTAGGGACACCATAATAAAAAAAATACTGCCTCAGTGGCCTGGTTGTATTTCGGTACGACTACCATCCTGAGGTCTCGGTTTCGATCCCTGGTTGGGCAAAGTGATATTGGATTTTTCCATATCAGCCCAGACTCTGGAATTTGTGCCCGGTATGGAGATATCACACCTGGGACGAAAATAAGCTTGGCAAAATGTGGAATTCGCTAGTGCGCTTCTGCCTACCCTTTTGGGGATACAAGCGTAAGCTTATGTATTTATGGTCCCTGCTCCTTTTTACCCAACTGCCCAAAAAGAGGGTAATGTTTGTTGAAGGTTTTGTAGAATATGCCTTTGTTAAAACCATAGTGTAGATGACACATGAAATCACTTGTAAGTAAATAGGCAATGGGGCAAAGATCATGGCAATATCTCATATTGTGCTTTGTGTATATGTCAAGTTTTATCTTATCTTCTAGTATTATTTTGTGTTAATGTGTATATGATTGAATGTTTTTACAATAAACTTTTCTCGATTATCTTATTTAAAACATTTGAAAGTACATAAAGTATATAAAATAGTTCAATAAAAATATATCTTAATTCGCTCATAGCTATAAAATTACTTTGATTAAATCAAAATTCACTCATTAATAAAACCACAAGACATACATAGACTTATGCCTATATCCCCGAATTGGTAAGCAGAACCGAACTAGATAAGAGTGGTGGAGATCCCTATCAGGTGACCAACCTGCTTTTTTATAGCAGACTGGGAAACAAGCAGATGAGTCCCCTGATGGTAAGTGATCTCCACTGCCCATAGACACCAAACAGAATAATGGTTGTGTTGCCAACCTAAAAGGAGGGAAATAGGGATTAGGAAAGGGAGGGACGGAATTGGGCCACTGGAAATCTCACTCACCATACGAAACGTGACAGTGAGCTGCCATTTTGCGTCAGTTTTTTGTGAGACAGTGGTATCAAACAGGTCGAGCTGGCCCATCGATGCTGTAGACGTAACTTCTACAGAGTAGCTCAATCTCAATGACAGATTAAACAGCTTATGTATACCAACATTGACGTAGGCAGAATCATCACAAATACGTGGAAAACCTGCTTGTTTGCTAGTCTCTGTTATAATATAGAAACCTTGACTTGTATTCAAACCTGCGACTTTCAGTATCATTACCAGTTATTATACCAGGCGGCATCCATATGAGAGTGCATTGAACCGGAATTTAATGTGCTGTCACACAGAAGCAAGATATTAGTCAAAGTTTTATTATAGTCTGTTGACCTGCTAAAAAGGTTATCTTGTTATTGTCTCTCTATTGGGTTGGTCAATATAATTTAATGATATGAGCTGATAACCAACATACTAATATTGTTTTTGTTAATAATCGCAAGTTTAAACTCTTAACAGACCGAATTCAAATCCGATCGTAACCAAATTTATATGGGACCACCCTTGAAATAAGCTCTATCGAACACAAAAAGAATTTCGGAAATCGGTCCACATTTGGCGGATATCGCGTAACATACATAAAAAAAATAAAAAAACACTAATTGAGGACCCCCTCCTTTTTGGAAGTCGGTCGAAAAATGAGTAATTATACACCAGCATCTAATTTACGGTCGACGGATATATAAGTAATTGAATATTTAATATTATTACGTGAAGCAAATACTTTGTAACCACTTTTAAGGTAATTTCGCGAACGGATGAACGTGAAATTTGATACAGTTAGGCTCAATTGCACCACTATTATTAACCTAGAGTTAGTCCTAACCGCAAGTTAAGTTACATGTCATTCATACATTTTCTGTCAATTTAGCTTGCGGTTAGGACTAACTCTAGGTTAATAATAGTGGTGCAATTGAGCCTTAAAGTTTATATGGAGAAGTGCATAAAGCAATTTTTTTATGAATTATGGACAAATTTCGACCACTGGGTAACCATTAGTCTAATGTTAAAGGACTGTTTTGGCTTAGTAAGCTTCATCACATATTCGTATATCCGAAGTGGAAGCACATTGTCGTAGTCTATACCCCTCTATTTCCCTAAAGGCCAACTAGACCCGGGGCTAGAGCTGCTGCTTGTTTGCTATTAGAGGCGGCCGAACACGAAAAACATTGGCAACATTCACCTTACTGACGAAGTTAACTCTATTAGGTACAATAAAGCTGAGAAACTTCTCCCTTTTTTAAGTCGGTTAAAAACAAGGCGCGACAGCTAGTACCGGGCCCAGGACGGTTAGCACTGCATATCCGCCAGTGATTATAGCACTTGAGAAAGATCTCTCATACTACATAACATAACATAAGCTCACGCCTGTATCCTCGAAGGGGTACGCAGAGGCGCACTAGACAACTAGTACACCCACATTTCGCTGAGCTTAGTTCCGTCCCAGATGTGATAGGGGGCGAGCCTATCGCCATATCGGGCACAAATTCCAGACTTCGAGCTGATATGGAAAAATCGAATATCACTTTGCCCGACCCGGGGATCGAACCGGAGACCTCAGGACGGTAGTCGTACCGAAATACAACCACGCCATAGAGACAGTCCTCTCTCATACTATTATAGCTGTAACTTGTAATTAATGGGCGAGGTCCCCGCCACATCACAACGTAACGTGCGTTACGTCGTTCATCGATATTTCGTCACGCAACAATTTACGCTGGCATAATTACACAATTCCATCGACTATTCTATTATACCACACTATTCACATTATACCGTGATTGAAGTATTTACTAATAAACAAAACATACTGATTCCTTAAGTTTACGCGAATGTTATATGTACATTGAAATAAAACTATTTTTACGAATTCTGCGGGTTGTTTTCCTTACACGATATTCCCGTGACTATATGCTCAGAAGGGAATTGGTGTCAGGCAGGCAGCCGTAAAAATTAAGTTAAATCCTTTCTGCGACATGCTTGAAAAAGTGTGTTGCGCCTATCCCACATTGAGGTGGTATAAGGGCAAGTAGAAAGAAGGACTAATAAAACCAAAATTAATTTCGCAGAAGAAAAAGTGCTGAAAGAAGGCATACACTTAGAAGAGGTGCCGTCAGAGTATCTCAGTCACAAAGAGAAGTACGAACTGGCTGTGAAGAAGGCTTGTCTGCTGTTCAAGGTGATACGACGATGGCAAGAAGAAGAGAACACTGGAATGGAGAGCTTCAGGTCAGTAACATCAATAAACATTCAACATTTAGTTTGTCAATCGTATGAAAGTTACTCTTTTATTGCAATCTAATGACGAGTAAGCCACTGGCCTGATAGTAAGCCAAACGACAACCCATGAACTGCAACCATTTGAATATCAAAGCACTTACCAATTCCAATTCACTGCGGTTCACAGCCTCTGAAATTGGTTGTTCAACAAGTTTCACTCAAAATCGTATATGAACTGTCGACCGCGAGCTCTAGGTTCGATTCCCAGGTCGGGCACTGCAGTTTTTCAATATGATTTCCCCGGACTGGATCCCCCAAATCAGGTTAACGTTAGGCAGGCGCCAGTAAAAAACGAATGGGAAACCTTGCGTATGTTACGAATGTCCCTTAGCAACATGGTTGAAAAAGTGCACCGCGTCGACCCCACATCGGAGTGGGATAAGAGCAAATAAAGTCTAATCTTTGGGGGGGCCTATGTCCAGCAGTGGACGTCCTGTGTTTAATGATGATGATGGGCAAGTGGATAGAAGGAAAAGTGTGTATAGGGTTTTTTTAATCCAGGCACGGCAAAGTGACTACACTGCACCTGATGGTAAGCGTAGTGCAGTCCAAAAAAACTAGCGACCACTGACAACAATGGGTTTATCAGTGTTCGCTAGAATCATGCCGGCCTATTTATGCTTCTTCACACTCCGAATCCGAAGAGGGAAGAAGCAAATCGAGTCATGTCGCAAGCCTCTCGAGAGAACCGGAAGTACACTGCCTGATCCTGGAACGCGAACCACACACGGAGTCTGGCTCACTATGACAGGTTTTAGCACCATGTGTACGGTGGTCGCCATCAGATCGGATACGAATATCTTACCACCAGCATACATATTACTGTTTGTCGACAGGGCAGTACTGGGTGGGTCCCTGGGATCGGCGATCCTACAAGACGGCTCGCCTCTGACTCTACATTACGTGATGTTCATACCGACCATCATGGGCCAGGGCACGGTGGAACAGCAAGCGTACTGGGTCGGCAGGGCGTTCAATTTGGACATCATTGGCACTTATGCTCAGGTAACATAATATCTATTTTTACAGATTCTATCACGATTTGGTTTTAATGTTATGCCCGACGTTTCGAAAGCTTTGCAGCCTTCGTGGTCACGGGTCTGAGCCGTGACCAAATGTAGACCGATTATCAAAATTCTTTTTGTGTTCGAAGGAGCTTATTTCAAGAGTGGTCCCATATAAATTTGGTCACGATCGGTAAATTGGAAGTCGGTCAGTTAAGTTTTTAAACTTGTGATTATATTCGTAATCTGTGTTACTATGTTGTTTTTAATATCTAACATGATTCGCAAACTGCCTCGACTGACTGACAAACTGCCTCGGTGGCGTGATGGTATTTCGGTACGACTACGGTTCTGAGGTCTCGGGTTCGAGCCCTGGGTCGGGCAGTGATATTGGATTTTTCCATATCCGCCCGGAGTTTGGAATTTGTGCCCGATATGGCGATAGGCTCGCCCCCTATCACATCTGGGACGGAACTAAGCTCGGCGAAATGTGGGTGTTCTAGTTCGCTAGTGCGCCTCTGCCTACCCCTTCGGGGATACAGGCGTGAGCTTATGTTTATGTTATGATTCGCAAACTTACATAAAATATTCAACATTTAACATTTTGCGAATACGACCTACTTTCCAGCGCTATCCGCTGATAACTTTCTCTTAAAACATAAACTAATGGTGTTATGCCGTGGCGTGTTATAATGCGCAATGTCGTATTTATTAACTTAAATTACTAATTCTGGATCATATTATTGATGAAACTCAAAATTCAAAATGTTTATTAGGGACATGAATGGTAGAGCCACGTTGTAGAAAGTTACGTCTACAGCATGAATGGACCTGCTCGACCGGTTTGATACCACTGTCTCAGAAAACCGACGTAAAGTGGCAGCTCGCTGTCGCGTTTCGTTCGGTGAGTGAGATTTCCGGTGGCTCATTTCCCCCCCTCCCTTTCCCAATCCTTATTTCTCTCCTTTTAGGTTGGCAACGCACCTCATTTTTGTATCTTTGGTGACTATGGGCGGTGGAGATCACTTACCACCAGGTGACCCATCTGCTCGTTTGCCAGTCGCTGCTAATTGCTATAAAAAAGGCCAATCAGACTTTCAACTTACATAATAAGAATAGATAATCACAAGTTTAAAAATTTTACAGATCGACTTCAAATCCGATCGTAACCAAATTTATATGGTACCATAACATACATGACATAAGCTCACGCCTGTATCCCCGAAGAGGTAGGCAGAGACGCACTAGCCAACTAGTACACCCACATTTCGCCGAGCTTAGTTCCGTCGCAGATGTGATAGAAGGCGAGCCTATCGTCACATCGGGCACAAATTCCAGACTCCGGGCTGATATGTAAAAATCCAATATCACTTTGCCCGACCCGAGGATCGAACCCGAGACCTCAGGATGGCAGTCGTACCACAATACAACCACGCCACAGAGGCATATGGTACCACTCTTGAAATAAGCTCTATCAAATACAAAAAAAAATAGAAAATCGGTCCATATTTGGCGGAGATATGGCGTAACATACATAAAAAAATACAGACGAATTGAGGACCTTCTCCTTGAGCTAAACTCCAGTAAGTTATAAACTACTACATTTCCAGAATCGGTCGAAAATGTCAATAGAATTGCTCTTATGTTACTGGTTTGAGAAAAAGCACTAAGAAAAGCCGTAGGTCTCTTTGTCAACATAAAACCATTGCAAAATGCAATAGCTTATGTTGAGCTTATGTTGATGTATGTTCATTATTCAATATTCTCTCCCCTCCACAACACCCTTTACTCCTAAGAGGAAAGGTCCTTTCCGCGGTAGAAAGCGAGTTAGCCTATGTCTATGAGCGACGGTAACCGCTTACCATCACGACGGAATGTTTGCCTACCGTCAGAAGCCAATAATCACAAGTTTAAAAACTTAACGAACCCACTTCAAATCTGATCGTGACGAAATTTATATGGGACCACCCTTGAAATAAGCTCTATCGAACACAAAAAGAATTTTGAAGATCGGTCCATATTCGACGGAGATATCGCGTAATATATATAAAAAAATAATACATACGAATTGAGGACCTTCTCCTTTTTGGAAGTCGATCGATAACAAAAATAATATTTAATTTCAGACTGAACTGGGTCACGGCACTTTCGTCAGAGGTCTCGAAACGACCGCCACATACGACCCTAAGACTAAGGAATTCGTCCTCAACAGCCCCACACTGACGTCGTACAAATGGTGGCCCGGCGGACGTAAGTATCTTAGTTTTTAGGCCGCGGACACGAACTTAGCGGGTGCGGAACGGCGGCGGCGCGGCGAGCGGCGCGTTTCAATGCATAGATTTAAATGGAACACGGTGTCTATTCTATAAAATTATATCGGACCGATATTTTACCGCTCAGACTAATATTGTAGATGGACGTGGATCAAATAAATTTCAATCACCGAAGAGTGGGCTGTCAAACTTTTTGCAGCATAACATTCTCAAACGAAATCAAATTCTCGAAATGAAACTTATAGCACCGATGTCGGACGGAGACGTGAGCCACATAGAATAGAAAAACGTCCGACACGAAGTCCGCAACTGCGGATTTCGTTTTACAAACTAGGCCCCCTAGCCTCGAAGGCAGCGGTGCGGAGAGCGGCATACGACCGGTCTAGCGGTACGTTGCCGCGCCCCTCCGCTCCCGCTGATTTCATGTCCGCAGCCTTAGGGTTTCTCAAGGTTGGCAATGGTTCTCTCCCCGCCAGCGCTCCGATCTTTCCAATAGGTATCTTATAAATTGCCTTAGATTTTTTTCCACCATGTTGTAAAACAGATTCGGCTTAGTTTTACAGCCGACGTCAACGCCCTCTACAGGACTCAGTACCTAGACTCCCAGGAAAAGTGTATTAGACTTGATTTAATTCAAGCCCTACATTTACAGTTGGACCGTGTTGTGCAGAAATGAGCCAACCCACAAAAAAGGTTTTTTTTATGCCAACATGTTCTAAACCATTAATAGACCATAATGATGTAAAGATGAGGTCGCAGGAAGTCGCTGGATGCAGGCAGCTTCCAACAGATCGATCTGGAAATCTTTGGGGGAGGCCTATGTTCAGCAGTGGACGTCCTGTGGCTGGTGATGATGATGAATGATGTAAAAAAATAGTTTGTGTGTTGGCTCATTTCTGCACAACACGGTCCAGTTATTCTATTAGAAAAGTCTATGAAAACTCAATAGTATAAATAGTTATAAAACGTAATTGTGATGTGTAATTTGTTAATTACCTACAAACAACAGCGCGGCGAGTCTTGATTTTTTAATGTATAAATTCTGATGGTCTCGTCATACAAAGTTCAAATGTTTCAAGGTCAACGGAACTTCACGAAGAGTAAAGATTTTATGTACTTACGTGCCGTTTGGTTTGTCTTTTAAACTTATGCAGGTTTTTGTTAATGTTTCTGCAAATACCTACTTTATACAATATGCATTATGTATATTATTTTACCTAACAATAGGTATCAATAATAATCCATGATATTTGAACTGTTGTTTTTAATATATACATACATACATAGACTCACGCCTTTTTCCCATAGGGGTAGGCAGAGACAACGGATTTCCATTTGCTACGATCCTTACACACCTCTTTCGCCTCATTCAGTCTCATTACATTCTTCATGCGTGCACGTCGGTTTAGGGTACTTTCAACTTGACCTTTCTCGAGTAAATCTCTGACTTGGTCAGAGAATGTTCGATGAGGTCTTCCCCTTCCAACTCTACCATTCACACTTGCCATATATATTTGCTTTGTCAACCTCCTTTCATCCATCCTTTCTACATGCCCAAACCACCGCAACATTCCTTTCTCAATCCTCGTTATTATTTCCTCTTTCAATCCACACCGCTCTCTCACCACACCATTTTTTACCCTATCTCTCAAAGTCACACCGCACATATTTAATACTGCAATTTTGTTTTTAATACTGCAATTTCTATTCGTTTATTTCTCGAATTGGTGAATTTGGATTTAACTATTCCACAGTTATGTAGAGGTATGTAGGTCACGTGTGGTTGGCTGTAATTTATAATTTATAGATTCTAATAGATGCGTTATATTTGGCAATTTTTATAAAAATACATTGTTTTAATTTCATGTTTGGCAATAAACGGAAAACTGCATGAGGCTGCGGAGCTCAAAAACTGTGCTGTTTAAAACTGAACGTGCGAACTGGGCCTAAGTAGTTTTAAAGCAAAACTGGTATAATTATGTAAATGCGTGAGAAAATAAATAAAATGTGCTTTAATTGTTGTTCAGAATGATAAAGATTAACATAATTATGTACGTAGGTACGCAAGTACATTTATCACGCGCAGTGATATAATAAATTATGATAAATCACATCGATTATGTTTAATCGTGTTAGTTCCCCCAATTAACTCGTCTATAAAAATAATTCCATAACAATAATATTATACAACTAGCTGAAACTCGCGAATAAGTCCTAAAACTATGGTCTAAACCCCGATTATTTTTCTAAACCCTAAATTAATCCTAATAACTTCAGCTATCTAGTAAGTCTCATCAAAATAGGTTCAGCGGTTTCAGAGATTACGCCGAAAGAGACAAAAAATATTCTTTTTTGTATAAATATATATTTTGTCAGATAAGGCGATCTTAAATGAGATAAGACGATCTCAAGTGTTTGAGTCGCGTTTTAGTATTCGGGTGAGATGCAAAACATGGAGACGGGAATTGAACTTTAGAACGGATCGTTTCACTCCCAAACTCACTACCACTGATAAATAAACAATTAACAAAATTATCTTTCTCATAGTGGCTCACACCGCTAACTACTGCATAGTGATGGCCCAACTGTACTCCAACGGCCAATGTCACGGCATACACGCATTCATAGTGCAGTTACGTGACGAGGACACGCACATGCCCCTCCCCGGCATCAAAGTGGGCGAGATTGGTGCCAAACTCGGCATGAATGGCACCAACAACGGATTCCTTGGGTTCGAACAAGTACGAATACCGAGAGAAAACATGTTGATGAAGAACGCCAAGGTGTTGGAGGTGAGTTGGATCAAATGTTTGTGTTGGTCTTAAGACGCACCGCCTGTACTAGATTTTATCGAAACACTACACAAAAACACATACGCAAAAAACGATTTCAGCTGTCACCTGCTCGTAGAACAATGGACCATAGATAAAAAATACATGTTATGTGTAATGTTTTAGACGTGGCTTTGGATACTTCTTAAAGCAGAAAATGGTAGGCACATGAGTAGCTTAAATGCTGTTAAAAACAAATTGTTTTTCATCCACTTAAAATAATCGCAGGTATGCTAATGCGACCCAAAATAAATATTTATTTAACTGTGTCAATAATGTTACAACCTTGCCTGAAGTTCGTTAAACCTCTAAAAATGTCCTTTACACTCAGGTTTATTTCACATTCCATTAGGCTTTTGTTATTTTTTCGGTAATATATTGTCTAATTATTTTATCAATACTTAATAAAGCCTCGCCTATATCCCCGTAGATAGATGTTAACTAGGAAACTAGACAGTGGCGTATCTTTACTGTTGGGGTCAGGGACTCTGTATGTTCAAAGTCTCTTTGGTCATGGGTCTGTTTCAGGCAGAAGGCGCCGGCTTGAACCTCAACTTGAATAGCCACATCTCGCCGAAGTTATTTCCACCCTCTCATGTGATAGGGGGTGAGCCTATCGCGATACCGAGCCCAAATTCTAGCCTTTTTAACCAGTGACTTATATGATACAAACTATGATTAACTATGATTTAAACCCAGGACCTCACGATTCTCAGTCTAAGTACGCTACCACTAGTCCTATGAGGCAATTATCAGTTTACCGCTATTTTAATGTATTTAGGATAAGTGGGGCTATTGTAAAAAAATGTTGTACAGCTTAAAAATCGGGCCAATCGCCTTTAAATATTTTATTACTTTCTCCCAAGTCCCAATTACTAATTAATTAATTTACTGCTAATGTATTTAGCATTTCTTTGTTATAGAGTATCTAAATGTGTGACTTCACGACAAGCAATAATGTTCTGTTTCTAATAGCTTTATACAAAATGTCAGTCAAGCCTGTCGCGAATACTGTCAAACCGTCATGTCAAGCCGTTCCGTCAAGTCAAGTATTGCATGATTTGCATGGGACAAGTGCACGTCATCAATATAAAAATATGTTTTTCTACGAACTGAATAATTTCGATTATTATAGATATTATATACATATATTAATGAACTGAGAGGACGTGAATTCCATTCCCACACCAAGACAAACATTAGTGTGATCCACAGATATTTGTTTCGGGTCTAGAATCTTAATGTTGTTACTATGTGTGTGTTGAGTGTATTTATTTAGATTACTTTTATAATACCGGCCGGAATGCCTCGGTGGCGTGGTTGTATTTCAATACGACTACCGTCCTAAGGTGTCGGGTTCGTTCCCCGGGTCGGGCTAAGTTATATAGGATTTTTCCATATCAGCCCGGAGTCTGGAATTTGTGCCCGATATGGCGATAGGCTCGCCCCCTATCACATCTGGGACGGAAATAAGCTCGGCGAAATGTAGGTGTTCTAGTTTGCTAGGGCGTCTCTGCCTGCCTCTTCGGGGATACAGGCGTCTTTGAACGTCCGAGTGGGAACAATGGTATGTTTGTCGATCAGGACGGCACGTACGTGAACGCGCCGAGTTCGAAGCTCGCGTACGGAACGATGATGTTCGTGCGCGTGGTGCTGGTGAACGACATGTGCAACTACATCGCCAAGGCCGTCACCATCGCCACGCGGTACTCCGCCGTCAGGCACCAGTCGCAGCCGAAGCCTGAGTGAGTTTACGGAATGCTTCACCATTTTCATGGCGCGTACACACCAGCCGAACGGAGGCGAAAGAATCTATACCTGTTGCGTTCACACAAACAAACTTTCGCTGTTGTGTGAATGAAACAGGCATAGATTCGTTCGCCTTCGTTCGGCCGGTGTGTACCCGCCACCAGGATCTGTTCTGCGTGAATCTATCTGGGGGAAGGTAGGTACCAAGTGATCTCCTTTATATTCGACAAGATCTTACCTACATATGCTGAACAACTCGCTATTCTAGTGAGTGGGCTTCCAAAATCTAGGTTAATCAGTATGTGCCTACTAACATCATGCTTACATCATTTTGTCAATGGTCGAAGGGCACAATGTTCGAAGTTGCTTATAAGCCGTACAGTATTACGATTAGTATTATTGGTAACATATTACTTTTGATGACCTTTATAGAGTTTATGTCTTCAGTTAGAGTGGTTGTTGTTAAATACTGGGCTGAAACAATTTTATGTTTAATTATCGACACTGTGAAGAATACTATTGATTTTAATGAGCTTTTGTTCAGTGAACCAGAACCACAGATCCTGGAGTACGTGACGCAGCAACACAAGTTGTTCGTGTGTATAGCGACGGTGCATGCATTCAAGCTGAGCGCCGACTGGCTTTGGAACATGTACAACAACGTCACTGCTGAACTTGAGACCGGCGATTTGGACAGGCTGCCTGAGGTAAGTGGTTTGGAATTGCCTAGTTCTGATGAGTATTTATTTCGGTTTATATTTAGGATAGTAGGTGAAGGTGATAAGTCAAATAAACCAATCAAACAAAGAATAAGGTCACTTGCTAGTCCTTAGATCAGAATTTTTATTTATGATGCACTAAAATGATGGCAGATTCTAATTTCTATCTAGTACGTTTAATTTGGATATAAGATGTAACACGAGAGTCGTTTTTGTTTTTTGTTTTAAGGCATATTTAGATTTGTCGCTGAGTATACGCGGTTATAGCGTAACGGCTGAACGAGAGTTAATTTCAAACAGTAGACTGCCGCGTGGCAAAGTTGAGTAGTACAGTCATGCTGAGAGTAAGATCTTCAAGCATGAATGAGCTGGCTTGACCGATTTGACACCACTGTCCCACTGAAAACCGACGTAAAGTTGCAACTCGCTGTTTTGTTTTGTTTGATGAGTGTCATTTTTGGTGGCCTTTTCTTCACTCCTCGCTTTTCTATTTGACAACAAACTCATTATATTTTAAGTGTCTTAGGTGTTTATGGGCAGTGGAGATCATTTACCATCAAGTGACTCACCCAGTGGCGTAACTATAGGGTGGCATACGTGGCAAAATGCCACAAGCCTCCGGCCATAGGGTGCACCCGCGCCGGCCGGAAAGAGAACCCAGATTAAAAACACCTTGAACCCAACGCGCCTTCACGCCGGCCAAAAAGCAACCCCGGGGCCCCGGCGGTAAAAAAGGGCCTTATCGGATGAATTTGCCGGGGCTCCCAACATTATAGTAACGCCACTGGACTCACCTGCTTCTTTGCTAGTCTGCTATTAAGAAGACCGAGTTCCTTGCCGTGTGTGTGTGTAACGGTGTTACGGTGTCGATAGTTGCACGCGCTGTCGTGCTGCCTGAAGGCGGTGAGCACGGCGGACGCGGCCGCGGGCGTGGAGCGGTGTCGCCTCGCGTGCGGCGGGCACGGGTACATGCTCGCC
Organism: Clanis bilineata; assembly: GCA_036417725.1. Taxonomy (NCBI): domain Eukaryota; kingdom Metazoa; phylum Arthropoda; class Insecta; order Lepidoptera; family Sphingidae; genus Clanis; species Clanis bilineata. Next base: position 1,152,675 of record CM071141.1, read on the forward strand.
TCCAACCTGCCGCTCACCTACGGACACGTCACCGCCGCCTGCACCTACGAGGGCGAGAACACCGTGCTGCTGCTGCAGACCGCCAGGTACCAATACCATCACTGTAATCTGTGAGTACAACGATGGAGGCTGCTTCCAACAGGTCGAACTGGAAATCTTTGGGGAGGCGTAGTCGAAGTTCGATTTAAAAATTCCAAATCCTCACTTAGATCGTTTCTTTGACTCAGATGTAGTCAAAGTTCTATAGATCTCAGCCTAGATCAGGATTGTATGTAGCCTTTTGTGATATATTTGTGTGACGATAGTGTGTGGTGTTCAGGTACCTGGTGAAGGCGTGGCAGCAGGCGGCGGGCGGCGACTCGCTCACGCCGACCGTCTCGTACCTGCGCGCCGTGGGGGCGGGCCGCCGCTCCCCGCCCTGGGACAACACCATCGAGGGCATCGTGCAAGGGTTCCAACGGGTCGCCGCCGGGTATGAACACTTTTATACCGAACCCGCTTCATTACTCATGCGATACTGTGTGTATCAATAAGAAATGGGAATGTGTAGTGGTGAAAAGTAAAAACATTCAAAAGGAGTTTTTTTTATTGATTGTTGCTGTACGTACTGCTATCAGGTACCTCAGCAAAATTGATCTTCGCTAAAATCATTCTATGTATTTTGTATTGATGATTAAAAAAAATGAATTTTCAGTAATCAAGCCATTTATTATTTATATTGAAGTTTTTTTATGGTTGCAGCAAAATCGGTTTGTCTGTGGCCAACATTGAGAAACGTCAAAAAGAAGGCATGTCCTATGAAGACGCGTGGAACATGACGTCCGTACAACTCACTCTAGCGTCTGAGGTACTTATTATCAAATGTGACAATATCAAAATTCGTTGTCTCCGCTAATAATGAGCATACGATAAAATGAGTAACTTTATATTTTAAAAATAAGATTGTTTCCAAACAAAACTTGTTTTATAATTCCATTTCCGGACTATTATTAATCGCTTTTTTCTTGTTCACCAGGCCCACTGTCGTGCGATGATTCTAGCTACTTACAACGAACAAACGAAGATCCAGGCGGAGACAGTGTCTGCGGAGCTACGAAAAGTGTTGTTCCAGCTCGTCGACTTGTACGTCGTGTACTGGGCCTTACAGAGCGTTGGCGACTTGCTGAGAGTGAGTCGGGTTTACACCATTATCCAACATGTATTGTGTGAGAAACATTTCAGAAGTGCGGCGTTTGATGACGGGGCACAGTATCCATGGGAAATAAATTAGTAATTACTATTAAAGTAACGACATTCCTTTGTTATATTCTTTTTATTTATTAATGATTTTTATGTCTTAGTGTTGCTTTCTTGATCTAGTATAGGCTGTAAACCGGGAAGTCCTGGGTTGGATTTTGCGGGTCAGGCGGCTGTTTTCTATTTTTCCGGGCCTCCTTTGGGGCAGGGGAGTTGACGTGAAGCAGGTAGCTAGTCGTAAAAACGAAATTTTCTTTCAGCAATATGCTTGGAAAAGTGTTGCACCGACCACTTATTGAGAGGGAATAATGGCAGGTGGAAAAAAGGTGATAGAATATAATTTCACAGTCAAAAGCATATACCTGCATAACTTAATTTGGCATTAAACTTGCTAGTAGCGCCTAAAATGGTAATTGCATTGTTCCTAATAGTTCACGTCGATATCGGAGCGTGACATCGAGCAGTTGCATCGCTGGTACGAAGACTTGCTCGTGCAGCTGAGGCCCAACGCGGTGGGACTTGTCGACGCGTTCGATATAAGGGATGAGGTGAGGAAAATAAAAAAAAAACGAAAGCAACTGACTGACAATAAAACTGAACATTTGCTGCTTGTCAGACCTGACTGGTCAGTCTGATTGAAGTTATAACTAAGAGATGTTGCGCGCTTTACAAATTCTCGGTAGTGTTAACTGTACTATTTAAAAAAAACCTGTCAAGGCTAATAAACTCTGGAGCATTGCTGTGCTTTGATATTGAATCTCATAATTTCATTCCAAATATAACCTATCAAAATATCTGCAAAGCTTTAGGGGAGAACATCAGTGGACACCTGTAGCTGATGATGATGATAAACTATAAATTGTACATTTTATCTCAATGTAGAGCACAATCCTTTGCTAACATTGAGGAGTTAGGCCTTTCGTACACTAGTTGATGTGTGATGATTACTAAATAATATCTTTAAGTTACATCCCTAGACGTCAATGTAATTTACAGATTCTACATTCCGTTCTGGGTGCATACGACGGTCGCGTGTACGAGCGTCTGATGGCAGAAGCCCTGAAGAGTCCTCTCAACAAGGAGCCCGTCAACCGCAGCTTCCATATGTACCTCAAGCCGTTCATGCAGGGCAAGCTGTGATACCCACAAGCTTAGCAATAAGTGTTGTGATCATGGTGGTTATAAAATGACATGGATAAACTTTATGTAAATCATAAAGTCAGCTTTTTTGCATGCTGGCCAAATATGCTGTAAAGAGTTATCTACTTAATGGTATACGATGTAGTACGTCGCTGTTTATTGCATTTTCAACAAAACCTGCATAAACAACATGCACCAAAGTTATCTGCTTAAAAAAGAATTGAATCTATTCATAGTTTATTATATTGAATTTTTAAATCAATAATGAGGTTACGATGTATGTGATGCAATAGGATGAATATATTCTGCAATAAAACTTTGATTTATGTAAAATACTGAAACTTTGTTACTTGTACTTTTATCATATTATTAAAAATGCGTGGTACAGTGCAACATACTCTGAAAGTAAACATGACTTTTGTATGAACATTATTTGTAAGGAGAGGTGGTGGATGTAAAACATTCCATAAAATAAGGGCGTAGTGTGATACAGTATTATGGTGATTACTAGAGATTTTATCGTGATATGCTTAAAATATATTTACAATTTTGTAATTTGTTACATTTTTGTTTTATTCAGTCCGAACACAATAATTCCTCCTGGATAATTAATTTAATCAGAAGTTATGGCGGGAAAAAGTATTTTACCACTAATGCCTGGAATCAGATGTGACGCTTATGTCAGAATCCCGGTCTTGGGCTATGGGCATTGGGCCCAACGTCATAATACCCGGGACAAATGGAAAACATCCGGATGACTTCGGCCCTATCCTTATCTCTATGCTAGCTATACCAACTAAAAACGCCGCAGTAGCTTGTAGTTAGGGCAACTCTTCAAATGACGTTGGAATCGCATATAAAGGGCAACACTTACGTCGATGTTGCTAGTATTACAAAACAAATATACTGTCAAATTAGTTTGACAGTTTATTACAATCTGTCAATTTTACTTGATAGCTGGTAATCAGTCTATCAATTTCCATATTAATTTAATTTAGTCTGTGGTCAAACCTCATACAAAAAACTTCTTGCTCCAATGCCAATCTTCAAAATATTTAATATTTACCCAAAATGCGTTAACTTAAATATAGCGAGTAGTGTCTTTACAAAGTATTTTATATATTACTGAAAGTCTTCTTCTTTCCTTTATCGCTTTGTGTTCTCAAGTTATTTGGTTGAAATACAGTGTTAAAAGCAGGATAAAAGTTGATATCATTAAACATGGACAACATTAATAAAATGTGTCGTGCGTGTCTTACAATAAAAGAAACATTCAGCTATTTTCTGTTTGATAATGTCACTGCTGAAGATTATTGCTTTTGCACTTCTGTAGAGGTACGTAATACATAATGGACTTATAAAAAACTATAAAACATATTAAAAGCAAAATTCATAAGCAAATCATTCAACTGTTTCCATTTCTAGGTACAAGAAAATGAGAAATTTCCTAAATCTCTATGCAATTCATGCTATAATTTGATATTGAAGTATTCAGAATTTAAAAAGACTTGTATAGAATCCCAGAATACATTGCATAAGTTAAAGTACCAATTAACAAATGAATCAGGAGAGACTAACTTCATTGAAACTGATGGAGACTTACTTAATGATCAGAAAAATAACACTGAAGTTGAAGTTTATGGCGGTATAAAGCTAGAAGATGATTCGGACCAAATAGCTGACGGTAAGAACATTTTATTTTTCTATACAGCAGAAACTGGTAAACAAATAGGACCGTTGGGTCTTGTTTGCCTGCAATCTGATGGCAAGTAATCACTGCCCATTGACATTTATGTTACCAAAGAATCATTGGTAGATTGTGAACTTTAAAGGACAAGGAATAGGGATTAGGTTGGAGAAAATTGGGCTAGACAGAAGAAAGTAAAATTATGTAAAAAAACATTTTGTTAGTTTAAAAAAAATATTTTTTTTTCAGATTATTTTCCAATAGTGGAGAAATCCCAAGATATCATATTGGATAATGAAATTAGACCAAATAAAAGGTTTGTATAAATAAATAAAATTATTTCCACTCATGGTGTTAGTTAATTGGGTACTTGGCTCGACCTTCGGTAGCCCCTATGCTTATGTAACATATATATCGACGGTCCATACGTACAAAGCAACATGTCAAAATGTCATATTTTTTATTGCATATATGGCTTTAGATTATCCATACGCTCATAACTATATAAATATATTTTTTAATTATTTTGTATTCTAAAATTTCTAATTTAAATACTAATCGAACAATATAACAAGTATGTTAATTCTTAAACTTATAAATGAACTTCATTTCGTTCTCCTGAAAACCTCAGTTTTTGACATGTCGCTTTGTACGTGGGGCCGTCGATATGTGCTGCCTCTGACGGGTTAAAAAAGTATACAGGGCTATTTATTACTTTATCCTAAACATGTAGAAAAATTTAAAAAGAAAAAATATTATGTATAATTTAATTTGCTGCCAAAACACTATCTGTTAACTGATAGTACTTAGAACTGTAGATATGGGTGACGTCATTGTTTCTTGCCATAGATACAAAATCGGTATTAAAAAGATCATTGAGGAAATAACATTTATGATTACAAACTAAAAAAAGGGTCAGATATTTCGTCAATCAGTCAGTCAATCGACATGTGGTAGAACTTATCCATAGCATGCATACCATCCTGCGAATACTACATCAAAACAAACGATTTCTACCACCTCTATGGCGAAATGTGTGTAAAATATTGGTACTACTTTTAATTTTGAGTTTCTTGGTGCTTCTTCTCAGACCACTGGGCTATTCCGAAGCATCGGTAGATTCAATGACGAGTAATGTGCCCCTAGTGGCCTACTTATTGAATAAATATTTAAATTTTATTAGGGGTTTTTAATTGTAAAAGTTGAGTAAAATAATATTTTTATATTGATTTTAAAAAACAATCATTTAAGTGTGACATCATTTGGTCTTATCCATACTATGTCGCTAATTGAACCATTGAACTATTTTGTGTCCAAAGTAACAAACTTTGCTATCGATTTCTGAAATGTTTATAGGCAACATATATTTATTTGTTTTGTTGATTAAATTTCATAATTTTGTAGAAAGTATACTAATACTTACAATAAACAACAGCCTTCGTTGCGCAGCGGGCGAATAGCCGGCTGTGAAGCGAGAGACCGCGGGTTTGATACCCCCACCGGGATAAATGTTTGTGTTGCCCACAGATATATGTTTCGGGTCTGGCTATTGCGAAATCGAGTCTAGTCTAGTTCTTGATACCCACGAGGCCACGACACAAGACTCGTATCGTAGTGTGGGGTCAGGACTATGTGTGTGACTGTTGGGTGTTATTTATTTAATGGTGACAGATTTTGAACTATGATCCAAACATTCGAACAACTTTTCTGACCAATGTTTAGGAATTGTGTGCTAACAACACCTTGGCTGATATCTACATAGAGATATAGAGCGAACTTCGAATAAGTCTGAGTCAAAGAAACGAACTCAGTGAGGATTTGGAATTTTTAAATCGAACTTCAACGTAGTTCAAGCCATTTTTTTACAAGAAAAACAGACTGACCATAGACCATATGACCATAGGCTGCCCTGGCTGTAAAGACAGTGACCATAAAACCACAGGCCCCCTACAGTATAGTTACGCTATTACTGAAATAATTTAAGTTCTGTAACCATATTTATTACTTTCAGGAAAAGAAAAACATTGAAAACTGTGAGAGGCCACAAAAGGAAAGAAGTTAAATTAAAACTACCAAGAAAACATTTTCTATACTCATGCGAGTTGTGCCGCAAGAAGTTCAACTATAGAGAGAGGTTTGAGGCACATAAACTGGAACATGAAGGTAAAATGGTATGTATTAATTGCTTTTAGCCAGTCCACCATTTCCACCCAACAATAATGAAATTAGTTGAAATACTTCATCTTTGTTTCTCTTAAAAGTAAATGCCAACTCTTTCACAGTGCCACTCAATTTATACATAGAGCATATACACAGAAACCTAATTTTAACAATAATGAAATTGGTTGAAACACTTCATCATTGTTTCTCTTCAAAGTAAATGCCAACTCTTTCACAGTTTCACTCATTTTATACATAGAGCATATACACAGAAACCCTAATTTTATTAAGGTTTAACCAGTTCATAAGGAAATGCTATGTTAATTAAAACTGGCGTGTCATTAATTTTGATTTCAGACTTCGATAGTATGCTTGCCGTGTAACAAAACATTTATGACGTGGGGTGGTCTTCGGAGGCACAATGACAACGAACATACCAAGATAAACTTGGAGAAGCTGAAATGTAAAATTTGCGGGAAATTGTCTAAAAATCGTCAGACTTTAAGGTCACATGAGAAGAACCACAACGTTAGGTCGCTGTCAGTGTGTGATGTGTGTGGAAAGGCGTTTACAACTCCCGCTGCACTTAAGGTAAGTCTTATTTTAATATTTAGTTCAGTAAGGCTCAATTGCACCACTATTATTAACCTAGAGTTAGTCCTAACCGCAAGCTAAATTGACAGAAAATGTATGAATGACATGTAACTTAACTTGCGGTTAGGACTAACTCTAGGTTAACAATAGTGGTGCAATTGAGCCTTATTGGACTACATAACATAACATAAGCTTACGCCTGTATCCCCGAAGGGGTAGGTAGAGGCGCTCTAGCGAACTAGAACACCCACATTTCGCCGAGCTTAGTTCCGTCCCAGATATGATAGGGGGTGAGCCTATTGCCATATCGGGCACAAATTCCAGACTCCAGGCTGATATGGAAAAATTCAATATCACTTTGCCCGACCCGGGGATCGAACCCGAGACCTCAGGACGTCAATCAGTAATTAGACTACTAAGCCCCAAAAGATGTTGTACAAGTCATTTTAAATGAACTAGATTTTTAGGGTGGACCAGATGGTCTAGAAGTGTGGATGTATCTAGTTTTATACCAACCCCCCGTGGCTGCCGCCGACGGCCTTGTGACTGAGGGGGCCTCGCACCCGCCCTCGATTGGAAGGGGGCCTCATCGGATAAAACAGCCAATATATTTTGTCGAAATAGTCACATGGCCTCACACGGACGATGTCGCCGACGTTCAATTATGGTCTGGCGCCGCCACTGTTATCCTAATATGAAACGTTTTCAAATATAAAGATTGGTTAGCTAAAATAATGTTGTCTTTTGAGGTACAAAACGACTTCAGCAGATTATATTGACAGCCTCCGTGGCGCAGCGGGCGAGCAGCCGGCTACGAAGCGAGAGGCCGCGGGTTCGATCCCCGCACCGAGACAAATATTTGTGTGGCCCACAGATATTTGTTTCGGGTCTGGGTGTTGTGAGACCAAAAGTCTCTCGTAGTTCCTGATTCTCACGACACAAGACTCGATCTTAATGTGGGGTCAGAACTATGTATGTGACAGTTGGGTGTTATTTATTATTATTTATTATTATATTGCGTTTGCCCACCAACAGTGAGTTGAGTGGTAAAGCCACGCTGTAGACAGTAACGTCTACAGCACGAATGGGTCGGCTCGACCGGTTAGATACCACTGTCTCACAGAAAACCGGCGTAAAGTGGCAGCTTCCTGTCGCGTTTCGTTCGGTGAGTGAGATTTCCGGCGGCCTATTTCCCCCCTCCCTTTCCCAATCCCCTTCCCCTCCCCTTTCATTCCCTCCTTTTAGGTTAGCAACATACTCATGATTATTTTTGTGTCATGAGTGTCTATGAGCGGTGGAGATCACTTACCATCAGGTGACCCATCTGTTCGTTTGCCAATCTCTGCTATAAAAAAAACAGCCAAACTATGAAAATAATTTCATAATCTTCGCAGTCAGTCAGCCTTCTTGATCTGGTGGCATAATTTTCCTAGAACTGGATCCCTTACAGGCGTCAGGCAGGCGGCCAGTCGTAAAAAATTAAAGCCAAATCCTTTCGACATGCTTGAATGTTGCATGAAGTGTTGTGTCGACCCCACATTGAAGTGGGATAAAGGTAGAAAAATAACATATCATCGTCTCTTTCAGATGCATCTAGAAACTCATAAAGAGAACAGAGAAAGGACATTCACATGTGAGCAGTGTGGACAGAAATTCTACACTCAATCTATTCTCTTCTCCCACGTGTCCCGACGGCATACCGGTCGCAAGTTCATCTGCCAAATATGCAGCTTCCCATTCACAGACAAGTACAATTTGGCCAGACATTTGCTCAAACACGAAGGGAAGAAGCTTTACAAATGCGATGTTTGTGACAAACCTTACGCCACGCATACTGGCTTGGTGGAACATAAGAGGATGCATTCCGGAGAGAGGCCATTCGGTTGTTCATACTGCAATAAGTGTTTTGTGTCGAAGAAAATTTTGAATGAGCACATCAGGACTCATACAGGTGAAAGACCTTTCAAATGTAGTGTGTGTGAACAAGGCTTTTCGCAGAGTGGCACTTTGCGACGACATCTGAAGATACATGATAGGATGGTGACTGCTCTGAACTGATTCAGTATTGCATCGAACCCGCGTTCCATCACTTCTCAGCTGATTGTGTTAGTGTGACAGATCAGAGTGGCATTAGACAGTTTCATCAATAGGGATAGGCAGGGCACAAACTGAGATAGCTAAATGAATAATTTGTGTGGATCTTAAGGTTGTGATAGATCAAATTTATATGGAGGGCACTGTTTATTTTAAGAATTAGACTGACACAAAAAAATAAACTTAGCTATGTTTAATAATAAGAAAAATATTTAAAGGAAATAAATGATCTAGATGTATTTAATTCTACAACAGTAATATTAAAAATAAAATAATTCAATATTTTCAAATTTGATGTATTATTTTATTTCGATTTCCTTAACATCTTTTGGATATTACACAAAAATATCATAGATTTTATCACGTTTCAAAACGCTGTAACATCAGGTATTTCATGCTAATCTTAACATCAAGGAAAACAACACAAACAACACTACGAAGTCCGCAAGGATAGGGTTCCACATTCGCGTATTTTTGCCCTTGCAAAAATAAGACAGGTCAAAACAGGCGACATTTAGAAAAACACCTCAATATTTGAAAAATATGACACATTTATAAGTGTAATTGGACCGTGTTATGCAGAAATGATCCAACCCACAAAGAATATAAAAAAATTGTTATTGATGCCAATTGCCAACATGTTCTAAAAAATAATAGACCATATTGGCGTCAAAATATTTTTTTTTGTATTATTGCGGGTTATTACTGTCCAATTTTTTGTCGTCTGGTAGATCCAATAAACAGATGGATCTCTCTCTTAATGTTTTTATGAAACATTAAGAGAGAGACATCCTAGTAAACATCCTACCAATGACTTTACAGCAGGAAATATTGTATTGGCCACAATACCCTGTCGTTTCACTATCTTCCAAACTGAAATACAATAATCACACAACACTCAACACATCACTTTAAGTCATCACTGAGGCGACACATCACCAAGCCTGCCTATCATCATCGAGTCGAGTCGTCATCATCGAGTATGCCTCATCATCGAGTCCACGAGTCATCACCGAGTCTAAACATATCGCGTGTAGGTGATGGATATGGCGGAGTCCCCGTCCTGCTGCAGGTGTTCGCTGACGAGGGGGGTGCCGTGGTTCTTCATGTGCCGGTTGAGCGCGCACTTCTGTATGAAGGCGTGGCTGCACACGCGGCACTTGTGCGGCCGCTCGCCCGTGTGCGTCATGCGGTGGTTGCGCATGTCCTTGCGGGTCATGAACTTCTTTGGGCAGAGGTCGCACGCGTACGGACGTTCACCTGCAACAAATAGGCCTGTTACCCAGTGATGTGCACAAGCATTAGATTAACGTAGACAAAAATCTTGCAAAATTCATCATCATTGCGTCGCTACACGTTGATTAAAACAAAGCGCGGATTTTTTTTATTGTTTTTCCTTTGTAGAGTGCTTTATTTTTAGTGCTTCTAGTGCTTTGCTTTTATTTTTAATGGAAGGGGAGGGAACAGGGATTGGGAAAGAGGGGGAAATTGGCCCACCGGAAATCTCTCACCAACCGAAATGCAACAGCAAGCTGCCATTTAACATCGGTTTTCTGTGAGACAGTGGTATAAAACCGGTTGAACCGGCTAATTCGTGCTGTAGATACTGGAATGGCTCTACCACTCAATCTGTAAAGACTGCACACCCTTTTTACCTAATTAGATATCGAATAACATTTGTAATAATGCCCATTTTAAAGACATCGTTTTAACATTTTAGAATTTGAATTGAAAGAATATCACAACTTACCTGTATGTGTCCGCAAATGCACAACTTGAAAACTTTTGCTTTTAAACGTTTTATCACAGAAATCACACGAGAACGGCTTCTCTGACGAATGAGACCGCATGTGCTTGAACAGATCACTCTGGAATATAATTTAAATTTTAACTTTTATGTCTGATGAAACCACAGAACTACCTCAGTCACAGGTGTCTAGACCAAACCATGGGTGTGTTCCTTTGGTCACACCAAAAAACGCTTGCTGGAAGATTTGAAGGAAGATATAGGAACCAAAGGTCTTACTGTGGAGGATGCTTAAGACCGAGTGCGAAGTGCGACTTAAGGGTGAAGTGGAAGCATTTAAGTAGGAAGGCGGTCTCTGGCACTGGGCCAGGCAGAAAAAAAGCTTACTGTATTTCGTAATAAAACTGATGCCATTGAAGTAATATAAACTACTGCCTTAGTGGCGTGGTTGTATTTCGGTACGACTACTGTCCTGAGGTATCGGGTTCGATCCCCGGGTCGGGCAAAGTGATATTGGATTTTTCCATATCAGCCTGGAGTCTGGAATTTGTGCACGATATGGCGATAGGCTCGCCCCCTATCACATCTGGGACGAAACTAAGCTCGGCGAAATGTGGGTGTACTAGTTGGCTAGTGCGCCTCTGCCTACCCTTTCGGGGGGGATACAAGCATGAGCTTATGTATGTATGTATGTAAGTAAAATAAATGTAGGTGAAAGATTAAATACAACATACCTTTACATAAAATCTCATATCACACAGATGGCATGCTATATTCTTGATTCCACTGTGCCTGATGAGATGTATCTTGAGGTTACTGGCCTGTGCAAATTTCTTGCCACATTGTACACATATAAAGTTCTTCTGATTGGTGTGGGTTTCTAAATGTGTCTGAAATAATTTTGACTTTTTAGTTGCACCTAAAATGAGTAGTATCTAACAATAAATTTATTAGTTGATACTGTAACAGCAAAATTAAATGGGGTGTGAACCTGGAGGCCTTAAGTTCGGTTCTCTGGCCAGGCAAAGCAGTTTTTCCAACACAATTTACCCACGACTGGATCCACCAGAACGGGCACGACGTCAGGCAGACAGCTGGTCGTAAAAAAACTAAGCCCAATCCTTTCTGCAACATACTTAAAATAGTTTGTTTCAATCTTCTCATCTAAATATCGCGTGCCCGACAGTTTCTCTTACTTTCTGATATCCACGATACAATACTCGTATCTTATTGTGGGGTCACGACTTTTGGGTTTTATCAATAGAAAGTTTTGGATTCTTGTTTATAATGAATAGGCTCAAAAAATCTATTTAACTGCCCCCTTACTCTTAACATTCGATTTGATTGTGATTTCGATTTGGTTTCATTTATTGACTTAAAATTTCACTGAAATCGACTTTAAAGTGCGCAAATGTTGCATAATATTCGAGAACTTGTCATTTGGTAAGTTACCGTGATATTAATGCACTTTTCAACTCGATTTCGGTGGAATTTTAAATCAATACATAAATGAAACCCAATCGAATTCAAGTTCGAATCGACCGTCAGGAGTCACCTCCCTGATTTAAAAAAATGTTAACACAAACAAAGTCACAAGCAACAACTTTTTATTTGACAGCCTCCGTGGCGTAGCGGGCGAATTAGCCGGCTGCGAAGCGAGAGGCCGCGGGTTCGATCCCCGCACCGAGACAAATGTTCGTGTGGCCCACAGATATTTGTTTCGGGTCTGGGTGTTGTGAGACCAAAAGTCTCTCGTAGTTCCTGATACCCACGACACAAGACTAGTATCTTAGTGTGGGGTCAGGACTATGTGTGCGACCGTTGGGTGTTATTTATTAAAAAAAAAACTAATTTATTCAATTTGTGCCCGATATGGCGATAGGCTCGCCCCCTATCACATCTGGGACGGAACTAAGCTCGGCGAAATGTGTCTAGTTCGCTAGTACGCCTCTGCCTACCCCTTCGGGGATACAGGCGTAAGCTTATGTTATGTTATGTAATTTATTCATAAGTACTCACTTTTAAATTATACGACTGCACAAACTTGGCATCACAGATGTGACAGACGTGGTTCTTGACGCCAGCGTGTATCATCTCGTGGTTCTTGAGCACGTTGAGATAGGCGAAGTTCTTCCCGCAGGTGAGGCACTGGTACTTGCGCAGGCCCGTGTGCGTGCGCAGGTGGCTGTGCAGGTTGCGCAGCGTGGGGAAACTCTTGTCGCACCACTCGCACTTTATATCCGGCTGGGACAAGTAAACATTCGACAGTCACACATATTCCCACACGAAACCTGAGATTTATAGAGCGAACTACGACTAAATCTAAGTATAATCACAAGTTTAAAAACTTAACTGACCGACTTCCAATTTACCGATCGTGACCAAATGTATATGGGACCACCTTTGAAACAAGCTCTATCCAACACAAAATTTTGAAAATCGATCCACATTTGGCGGAGATATCCAGTAACATACATAAAAAAAAAATACCTACGAATTGAAAACCTCCTTCCCTTTTAGGAAATCGGCCGAAAAGAAACAAACTCAGTATCGATTTGGATTTTTTATGGCGGATACACACCGGCCGAACGAAGGCGAAAGAATCTATACGTGTTGCGTTCACACAAACAAACTTTCGTTGTTGTGCAAATAAAACAACATAGATTCGTTCGCCTTCGTTCGGGCCAGTGTGTACGCGCCATGAAATCGAACTTTGACTTAGTCCGACTCATTTTTTACAAGAAAATCTTTGCTTAGTCTGTCAGTCTGTTTTTCTATTTAAAAATTCCAAATCCTCGCTGAGTTCGGTTCTTTAACTCGAACTTAATCGAAGTCCACTCTATAGATCTCAGCCTATGTACGTGTCTTGTGTCGTGGGTATCAAGAATTACCAAAGACGCATGGCCTCAGAACACCGAGACCAGAAACAAATATCTGTGTAGTCACACAATCATTTGTCCCAGTGCGGGAATTGAACCCCCGGACTCTCGCTTCACAGCCGCTGCGCCACGAAGACTGTCAAATATAATAAAATGTTCCTCTTCTAGTTGAAGAAGTATGCAGGATCCCCAAAAAGTAGTTGATTTTTTTAACCAAATAAATAGCAATATAAAATTGCAGCACCAATGATCCTATGGGATAGATTTCTAATGTACCCCAAAATTGTGACTATAGGATTTTAAGGCCATAGATCAAAGTTAATTAGTATGATCAGTAGTTAGTTTACCTGTTAACTGCTTTCTTTTAGTCTAATTTGGGGTGGCTTAATCTACTGTTCAGGCAACACACCACATACATTATAATAATGTCTAATAAATATCCATATTATTCAAAAACACAGATGTCAAGAAGGTTGTCAGATTACCAACCTTTGATCAAACAATATTTTATAAACATAGTACCTTTTTACCAAAATGACTTCGCAAATGAGCCTCAAAGTTCTCATACTTCTGAAATGATTTCTCACACTTCGGACACTTCATGCGGACTGTTCTCCTTTTTAAAGACGTCGGATTCCTCCTTTTTCTTCTTGTTTTTCTGAAATAATGAATAAAATACGATAATACTACTTCGAACATCTATTACAATTAAATATTTAAATGGTTAATGACTCAAAAATTCGACAGCATATTGCATTATAATAATAAAGTTTTATGAGGCACACGAAACCAGAGAGAAAATCATTTCTTAGTTTCTTTCATTCAATATAATCTTAACACCGATTTTTATATCACAATGATGAATCTTTCATAATAACATTACTTTATTCTTCCACTACTACTACTGCCTCGGTGGATTGGTGGTACGACTACAGTTCTGAGGTCACGGGTTGGATCCCCGAGTCGGGCAAAGTGATATTGGAATTGTCCATATCAGTCCGAGCCTGGAATTTGTGCCCGATATGGTGATAGGCTCGTCCCCTATCACATCTGGCATATATATACATATACAGGCATTAGCTTATGTTATGTTATGTTATTCTTCCACCAGCCCTTGGTTGGTGCAAAGTGCAACACATTTTTGAAGAGTTTGCTAAAAGGATTTGACTTTAACTTTTGGGGATCCAGTCTGGGGTATATATTGTCAAAATATGTGTAGACCAAGGAAACAAAAAATTAGTTACCCACTTTAACACCTCACATTCCTGTGACTGCATCACAGTTTGTTCCAAGACATTATCATCATTGACTGATGACAACTCTTGCAGGGCCACATCCTCTCCCACTTGTATACCAGTGACTTCGGTTTCCATAAGCAAATTGAACATTTTAGCCTTTTCCTATAAAAGAGTGCAAAAATCAAATTTTATTTGGATATCAGCATAACACAAAGGTGGAAATTCGATCTGGAAATCTTTGGGCAGGCCTATATTCAGCAGTGGACGTCCTATGGCTGATGATGATGATAACATAAAGATGGTTGGCAGAATCTAAAATAGGTAATCACCATAATACAGGTAGATACAAATTAATATATTCAGGTGTGACTCATGTGAACTTATAAAATATTTTTATTTTATTACAACTATCCGAAATTAAATTGTGGTATCCAATATCCGATTATTTTACTGTAGTTAATCTGTGACAATTGTGTACAGAGTAAACTTTTCAACACATCATGATTGATTCATTTGGAGTTTCATATTCAGCCATAAGCATCATGATTTTTATTTTCACTTTAATTATTTATATGTATACTTACTCTGGCTTCAACTTCTTGAAGCAAAACCATGTGAGACTTGAGAACTGCCTGTTTAAAGATGTACAGTTTATTTAACAAATCCAGGCATGCATGGCAAACTTGTCTTGGAAGATTGTCATCCTCTGAAACCTAAAATACAACTTTATATAATAGGATAATGATAAATAACATAGAGAACAGTAACATAGTTGTCTCCTTGGTTTCATAGGCAGTGTAGAGGAACGGGTGTCGGTGTTCCTCCACTAGAGGGGAGATCATCTCGTCAGGTGGGTGTAGTGCCTGACCGCCGCGGCCCCTCCGATGGTTCATCTTCGGAGGTCGTATATATGCTACGTCTGCGGTAAACTTTGCCATCGTGATATAGGTGTGATGGCTCCATCTGTTGTTCCGTAGCTGAAGCTAGTGCGCTGACGCTCGATGCGTGTTAGTTCGGCGCGCATTGCAGAGATGTCGCCACAGGCAGCATATATGGGATGTGGACCGGGGGGTGCTGGGTTCAATTTCCATACATAAATAAATCAAACACCAGCGTCTGGGTGGTTAATATAAGGTGTATTATGCCACCTCCAACAGATTAAGGTGGGATAAGGGCAGGTAGAACGAAAAAGACAGAGAACAGTCACACAGAGTAATAGTGACACCACAGTAGGATTTGTGTCTTGTATGGTGGGTATCAGAAACTGTGAACTAGTCACAATACCAAAGAATAATTTGGGGGTTATACAAACAAAGAGGCTGCTAAATAAATGATATAGAAAAATGACCAACAGAAATAATGATAAACAACAATACTAATTACCGTGAGAGGGTATTAAAAAGTAAACTGTAATAAATTACACGTACAAAGAAGAAAATGATTTATATAAGTAATGTTGCTTAGTAGACATAACTTACATCCAAAGAGGTGCAATATTTGAAAATCTCGGGCGAACAGACCGAAAACAACTCTTGTAATGGGCCTCTGGCAGACAGACAGGCCCGACAGATATTATCAAAATCTAAATCGGTTGCCATTTCCTATCACAATCACAATAAACAATTTTCAGAACATTTCAAATATCTACTGCATTCATGATAATTAATGAATCTGTGGGCATTTACAGGATCACTTTTAGCATTTTTTATTTAACAAATCTTACTGCATCTTACTATTTTTCAGTTTCAATGAAAATACCAATTTACGAAATGTCAAATGACATTTATCTGACGGATGATCGCTGACAGCTGACTCGACCAATATTGCCAAATCTCTTTTTTTTTTTTTTAAGTCGTTCATAGCCATGGATACAATGTCCTTCAGCCGTATACTTTTTATTATTTTTGTTGCTTTATTTCCTACATCTAAGTTTTCGCAAGTGCAATGAAGTCGGATGTGTTCGATTTCAAGGCCCTGCTGGAGTTTTGGCGTCAATTCCTTCCAGTTTGATGCTTTTTAGACGAGCCAAATCTATCTGTCGTCAAAAATGCGTAGATTTTGAAATCTATAACCCAAAGAATATAATACTCTCTACGAGAGCTATAGCCATTTCATAAAATGCCATCATCATCATCGTCAGCCACAGGACGCTTTTTGGGCTTTGATCCTACCACAAATATTTCCAGATCAACCTGTTGGACGCGGCCTGCATTCAACAACTTCCTGCGACCTGCATCAGGTCGTGTCGTTCCACCTGTAAACCCCCCCCCCCCCAATAAGGCCCATTGAAGTGCCAATGCGATGCCGCTATTATAATTAACTAACTGACCCGCGCAACTTCGTCTGCGTATGAGAGAGAGGGTTGAAAGAGTGAGTCTTAGGTACCTATAACCCAATAATTCTAAAGGAGGTAATGGGATGATCTACTTCGGCCGTCAGTCACCTCGTCTCTCACCCCGTCAGTTACACCGTCTGTCACACCATCTGTCACGCCGTCTGTCACCCCGTCTCTTACCCCGTCTGTCCCACCGTCTGTCACCCCGCCTGTCACCCCGCCTGTCACCCCGTCTGTCACCTCGTCTGTCACCCATCTGTCACCCCGTCTGTCACCACGTCGGTCACTCGTCTGTCACCCCGTATGTCACCCGTCTGTCACCCCGTCTGTCACCCCGTCTGTCACCCCGTCTGTCATTCCGTCGGTCACCCGTCTGTCACCCCGTCTGTCACCCGGCTGTCACCCCGTCTATCACCCCGCCTGTCACCTCGTCTGTCACTCAATCGGTTATCCCGTCTGTCACCCAGTCTGTCACCAGTCTGTCACCCGTCGGTTACCCGTCTGTCACCCAGTCGGTCACCCCGCCTGTCACCTGTCTGTCACCACGTCGGTCACCCGTCTGTCACCCTTCTGACACCCGTCTGTCACCCCGTCTGTCACCCTGTCTGTCACCCAGTCGGTCACCAGTCTGTCACCCGTCGGTTACCCCGTCTGTCACCCAGTCGGTCACCCCGCCTGTCACCTGTCTGTCACCACGTCGGTCACCCGTCTGTCACCCTTCTGACACCCGTCTGTCACCCCGTCTGTCACCCTGTCTGTCACCCAGTCGGTCACACCATCTGTCAGCCCGTCACCCCTTAGTCACCCTACCATTCATCCCGTCGGTAAACACTAAAATATTTTTTCAAATCGAACCAGTAGTTTCCGAGATATAAAATTCCCCGCTAGCAGCATTATTCATTTTTGCTCCGCTCCTGTTGGTCATAGCGTGATGTTATATAGCCTATAGCCACCGTCGATAATAGGGCTATCCAACACAAAAATAATTTTTCAATTCGAACCAGTAGTTTCTGTCTGAGATATAAGTTTTTCCGATTTGGTAACATTTTTCATTTCTGCTTCGCTCCTATTGGTCATAGCGTGATGTTATATAGCCTTTAGTCACCCTCGACAATTGGGCTATCCAACACAAAAATATTTTTTCACATCAAACCAGTAGTTTCTGAGATATACATTTTCACGATTTTGCAACATTTTTCATTTCTGCTCCGCTCCTATTGGGCGTAGCGTGATGTTATATAGCCTATAGCCATCCTCGACAAATGGCCATCCAAAACAAAAAGATTTTTTCAATTCGAAGCAGTAGTTCTGTCTGAGATATAAATTTTCCCGGTTTGCAAAATTTTTCATTTCTGCTCCGCTCCTATTGGTCATAGCGTGATGTTATATAGCCTATAGCCATCCTCGATAAATGGGCTATCCAACACAAAAATAATTTTTCGATTCGAACCAGTAGTTTCTGAGATATCAACTTCCCAGCTTTTCAACATTTTTCACTTCTGCTCCGCTCCTATTGGTCATAGCGTGATGTTATATAGCCTATAGCCATCCTCGATAATTGGGCTATCCAACACAAAAATAATTTTTCAAATCGAACCAGTAGTTTCTGAGATATCAATTCCACGTTTTTTATTTCTCATTTCTGCTCCGCTCCCATTGGTCATAGCGTGATGTTATATAACCTATAGCCACCGTCGATAATTGGACTATCCAACACAAAAAGAATTTTTCAAATCGAAGCAGTAGTTCCTGAGATTAGCGCGTTCAATCAAACAAACAAACAAACAAACAAACAAACAAACTCTTCAGCTTTATAATATGATGAGTATAGATTATGATATTATAATATACAGACATATAATAAATAATATATACACTACAACGAAAAACAACAAAAACGAGGAAAATCCTGATCCAAACGGATCAATCCGTTGGTCTAGCAACATTGTAACTGACAATTGTTGACATTCCTTTCGGAGCAGAATAATATTATTTGAAATCATATAGAACTTACAAAAATAATAATTGAATAACCATTGCGGGAAACTTGAAAGTTGAAACTTTTTACATAACAATACAATTATCTATCAGCAAAAGATAGGCAGAGGTGCAAGAAGTCAAAAATTTAACTAACGGCTTTTACATAATGTTGTGCGTTTGAAAACGAAAACTTCAGACCCAGGATTGCTTGAAACTGTGTTGGTGGAATACACTGTATGTTTACGTTTAGGTAAGTATATTCGGTAATAATACATATTATTTAGTATTTAGTTAAGTAATGTAGTTACCTAGCTATTAGATTTCGGTCATTTCCTTGGTCTAGTGGCAGCGTAACACCCGGTTCCAATAAACAATCTCAGTTCGAATGTGCACATCGATTACAAAAATTAGCCAATAAGAACACAGTTTAAACGTGACTCCGTCAAATGATTTGATTTGATTGGTTCACAATCGCGATCCATCTGCATTCTAAACTGAGATCGTTTATTGAAACTGGCCGTAAATAGACTGGGAATTGCGAAGTTCTGGTTTAAATCTACTGTCAGACAAAGCTTTGACGTTAAGACGCGTTTCCTGCACTATTTTTTCTCGAACAATTACACAAAAACACATACGCAATACAACGATTCTAGCTGTCTCCACAACAATGACCCATAGATATATATTATTATCTATGGTCCATTGTACGAGAAGAAAACGGGAAATACGTTGTTTTCTGTGTTTTGTTTCGAAAAAACATGTGCAGAAGACGTGGCTTTATGGCGCAAAACAAAACACAAAACCCACACGCAAAACAATTATTTTCACTGTCGCGCGTATCCTGCACTGAAACATTACACAAAAAGTGGTATCGCTACACATTTTTATCTTTTTCTTTCTACCTGCCCTTATCCTACCTTAATGCCCACACTAAGGTAGGATAAGGACAGTCGCGTCGACCCCAGTCGACGCAACACACTTTTTCAAGCATGTTGCAGTAAAGCCGGGTCTCCTGAACTAAAACATTACACAAAACACCCTAGAAATGCATACGCAAAACAACGATATTAGCTGTCACCTGCCCGTAGAACAATGGACCATAGATAAAAAATGCATGTTTTGTGTTAAGTTTTAGTGCAGGAGACCCGGCTTAAGAATTAGGATAATCTAAGAGTATATGTTTTGTTTTGAAATAATCAGGTGCAGGACACGCGTCATTTACATAGCCAGTCATAAATGTTGTTCCATAATCCATTATAATGGATTCATTTGCATCTAGATAAAGCGGCAATATGTTTTTTTTAAATAAAACACCGTTTGATAATAATCAGTTTTACGTTATAAAATAATTTACAAACCTGAAAACAGGGGCGTATTCAGAACGGGCTGTAACGGGTCTTTTTATATCCCCCGATACCACAGAGGTAGCTTCCGAAATATGGAAATAGGCCACTAATACGCATTTTTTAACACATAAGTTATAACGAATGATTCATAAAAACACTTTCCCGTTGCTTCAGAAGTAAACTTCAAAATGAACAAAAATCGGTCGCTACTGAATATACATTTTATTGTACTTTTTAGTTATTTTAAACTTAAGCAGTCTATATACCTACTGTGTAAACTATAGATGTTCCAAATTAATTCGTGTCGATGACCGTACTTTGTATGTACATATATACTACCAAACTATGTTGTAGGTATACTTTTACATACGCGTATGTTGAATGACCTTCATAAAATATGGAACGATTGATGTATCTATAGCCGTTAACGCTTTCTTTTGATATTGAGCTAGAAGCATTTTCAAAGATTTAGCTAACGGCTTTTCAAAACTAGTTTTTTTTTTGTATTGGTAAAATTGTCTGAATCGTATACATAACATGCACAGCCGCGGTAGTCTTGGTGTCCTTGACGTGGCAGATAAATTGCAGAAGTGTCGCTTGAGATGGTATGGCCACAATCAGAGGAAAACACAGGAGTACGTCAGTCGCAGGTGTCTGGCCCAGATCGTACCAGGGGTGCCGAGTGTGTTCCCGTGGACAGCCCGATATGAGAGCCAATGGTTTCACTATGGAGAGTGCTCACGACCGGATGAAGTGGAAGCATTTAAGTAGGAAGGCGGACCCTGGCAGAAGGCCGGGATAACGCCACATAACATAAACATAAGCTCACGCCTGTATCCCCGAAGGGGTAGGCAGAGGTGCACTAGCGAACTAGAACACCCATATTTCGCCGAGCTTAGTTCCGTCCCAGATGTGATATGTGGGGCGAGCCTATCGTCATATCGGGCACAAATTCCAGACTCCGGGCTGATATGGAAAAATCCAATATCACTTTGCCCGACCCGGGGATCGAACCCGCGACCTCAAGACGGTAGTCATACCGAAATACAACTACGCCACCGAGGCA
Source organism: Clanis bilineata (assembly GCA_036417725.1). Taxonomy (NCBI): domain Eukaryota; kingdom Metazoa; phylum Arthropoda; class Insecta; order Lepidoptera; family Sphingidae; genus Clanis; species Clanis bilineata. The sequence goes on from CM071141.1 coordinate 1,174,177, forward strand.
GAAAGAAAAGTTGCCTTTTCAAGGATCCGCGTAAAGCTTCGAGCTTGAAAAATTAAATCGGCAGGCATGCGTCTTATGACCAACACAAAATTTTCCCAAAAAAAAACATACATACATAGACTCACGCCTGTATCCCCGAAGAGGTAGGCAGAGGCGAACTAGAAAACAGGTAGAACACCCCCATTACGCCGAGCTCATTTCTGTTCTAGATGTGACAAAAATCACGTTGTCAAAGATAAATTCGTTTTGGATGTGGACAGGTCTGTTCTACCTAGATTTTTAATAAACCCCAATACTAGTGAACACTAACTATAACTGTTCAGTTATGTTGTATTTATGAATCTAATTTGGCAAAAGTTCAAGCGCTGTTAAATCATTTAACCATGACTTTCACTTCTTAGTTTTGAATTTAATATCCGATTGAACAAAAAGAAGTCTCCTTTCTAATATAATTATTTTTATATTGACACAATGATTATAATTTTTTTATCGGGCATGCCGTGGTGTCAAGCGTCACTACACGTGATGATAAGTGCAAGAAATCCAAAAAAACTATGACCACCGACAAACATCAGCCGTGACCAGAATCATACTGGTCTACATAAACGCTTCTTCGCATCTCGAAGCGAAAGCAAAACGAGGAGTCTGTGACAGGAGTAGCAGAAGACCGATACGACAGGCAGATGAACTCAAAGATATATGCCACCTCAATCAACCTTCAAGTCATATCGCAAGACTCGAGAGAACAGGATATAATTTATCGACTGCACCTATAAAATACAGATCGGAAGCAAATATTCTGGGTCACACAATTATTTATATATAACACCTCCGTTTTTTTTTAAATCGTAGGTAACTCACAATAACAAGTATGTAAATCATCCCCGAATAAATCCAATTTAGATGACCTTTATATATTTACAACATATTAAATGGCAAAAACGAATATTTTATATTTCTAAATACTTTTTGAATATCATAATATATGTACATATTAGATTAAGTAAATACACTTTAAAATCGCTTTAAAGTGGACTGTGAATCTGTAGTAATTTGTCAGTGATGAATTTAGCCTTGGATTCATCTAGCATCCTTTATTTGTTTTGAAGTTCCTATTTCAATTGAAGTTACAACTATAGTCCATAAGACAATATCGTCCTAGAATATGACCTACAATACAAACAATATAAAGTGCTTAACTGAGTTGTTGAAACATCCAAAGTATTATGGCATGTTGCAATATTGCTGATAGCGCTATCGAAACTGTTAATAATTTATACACTTGTAGCGGCATGTTATTATTGAAAATGTTTTGCAATCACTTCTTCAAATCTATGTAATCCTTTTACTCGTTTTGTGCTTATTATTTATCAGAGAATCTTTGATATTAGACAGCTATGTAACTTACCTATAGATTTACAAGTAGGTCAAACTAAAATTTTACACATATACACGTTTAAAACAGTAGATAAACGCAACCAACTTATAAAATAAAACAAGTCTTCTAAGTCCAATAATTATTCCGGAGAAGCCAGCTGTTGCTCTTGAACAGTTAATCGGAATTTGCGTACATTATCAGTCGAGGAAGCGCGTAACCATAGAATAGACGTGTTAGTATTTTGAGGTTATGTTTACGTTTTCATTTCGTATTCGCAAGTTTCAACTAGAATACAATATTAAATTATAGTAAGTAATTGGACAAAAACCCAAGAACACGATACAGTTTAGTAATTCTTCATTATTACTTAACGCTATAGTTATAAATTGGAAACAATGAGGCGGTAAAGTTTATCAGTGAACACAATAATTGTTGAGTAACATACGTTGTGTACACAATAGTGTTGAAGTGTTGATAGTGAATTGTGATTACAAAGATAGGTATTTTAGTTGAACTCGTGTATTGACGCACTACACTGGTAAACAATACTTACGTGAATTTATACGAAAATGAATGACAAAGGCAAAGACCCTGTACCAATTGTTATTACAGTCGAGAGTGACAGAGTCAGGGATTTAAAAAATATATTTTACGAAGAATTTGGACGTAACCCAACGTTTATTGTAAAGGTGCCGGGCCGCGTAAATATTATTGGTGAACATATTGATTATTGCGGTTATCCAGTGTTGCCGATGGCTTTGGAACAAGCAATATTAGTTGCGGTCGGACTGACTAAAGAATTGGAATTACAACTAAGAAATGTGAGCAAAAAGTACTGTAAATTCAGTACAAGGATAGAGAATTTTGAAGATATTACCATAAAACCAGACGTCGATGGAAAACCGTTTTGGTATAACTATGTGCTTTGTGGTGTGAAAGGTGCAATGGAATTTTTAAAAAATAAAATAACTAATGGATTACAAATCTACATTGATGGTAATATCCCACCAGCTTCGGGATTGTCTAGTTCTTCGGCATTAGTAAGCGCTTCATTTCTGTCTTTTCTTCATGCTCAGAATGTTACTTTGAGTAAAACTGAAATAGCATCCCTGTGTGCAGAAAGTGAAAGATACATTGGAACTCAAGGAGGCGGAATGGATCAAGCTATAGCATTCCTTGCAGAAAAATATTGTGCTCAGTATATAACCTGGAATCCTCTTAAAGCAACACCAGTAGCACTGCCCGAAGATGCTGTTTTTGTTGTAGCACACAGCTTAGCTGAAGCTAATAAAGCAGCAACTAATGATTTTAATAAACGTGTTATGGAATGTAGATTGGCTGCGAAAATTTTAGCTGCACATACTGAAATTATCTCTGATAGCAAAATTATCACTCTTAGTGAAGTGCAACAATCTTTAGATAATACATTAGAAGACATGGTACGACTTGTAGATGAGTATTTACCGAAGAATATTTACACAAAAGATGAAATATGCACTATATTACAAACAAGTGAACAAGAGTTAGATGACTCAATTTTATCCCCTAATACGAGACATTTGAAAGAATTTAAATTACGCCAGCGCGCCCTGCACGTTTACGAAGAAGCGATGAGAGTTGAGAATTTCAGAAAAAATTGTTCTCAAATAGGACTACTAGAGAAGAAACATCAATTGGGTGGAACCAACGGATTTACCATATTTGAAAATGGTGAAAAATCTGAGGATATTCTAGAAATACTTGGCCGATTGATGTCAGGAAGTCATGAAAGTTTGAGAAATCTTTATGAATGCTCTCATGAAAACTTGGACCTTTTGGTAGACATTTCCAAAGAAGCCGGCGTTAACGCTAGGCTAACAGGCGCGGGTTGGGGCGGATGTGTCGTAGCTCTATGTCCTAGGGACAAAGTTGATGAGTATGTCGACACGCTGATAGATAAGTTCTATGTACAACATTGTAATGTAGATAAAGCTACAGCCAGTTCATATGTATTTGCAACAACACCTTGTCATGGCGCTGTAATATACACTAATTAATGTTATTTGAATTTCCTTTGCCATAAAATTGACCGTAAAATAATATGAATTGTGATGCTATTTTTTTAAAGTCAAAAAGTGTTAAAATTTAAGTTATTTTCTATAAACATAACATACATAAGCTCACGCCTGTATCCCCGAAGGGGTAGGCACGGTCGCACTAGCGAACTCGAACACCCACCATTCACCGAGCTTAGTTCCGTTTTAGATGTGATAGGGGGCGAGACTCGTTAGTCCGGAGTTTTAGATTTTCCCGCGTCAGCCCGGAGTCTGGAATTTGTGCCGATATGGCGATCAATATCGGCACAAATTCCAGGCTCCGGGCTGACGCGGGAAAATCTGATATTACTTGGTCCGACCCGAGGATCAAACCCAAGACCTGACGATAACCGTACCGCGCACTCAATACCACTACGCCGCACCACCGAGGCAGGAAGTTATTATCTATAAACAAAGTTGCTACTTACTAGCTTCTACAAAAATAATAGTTGCATTTATAAAACAATATTATGTCTACAACACTATTTGTTGATAAACATAAACGACGTATCCGTTATCAACAACACCCAACAATCGCAGCCCATGAATACATTTCTCATGTGTCGTGACAAAGTCGTAAATTGAATACCTGAAACCGTGTCGTCGTGTATTTAAGCATTTACTGTAACAAAAGCTTTTTTAATCACTGTGTTATTGTGTTTTATTAATGTTAAAAAAAATAATTATAACATAGATATAGATATATTGATTAATGTAGCTTGGATCACATCCAGCACAAAAGCAACAAGTATGAAACATTTGCATTAGCTGGAAAAAAATAATAAATTCAATATTGTGTGCCAACTGCCAGTGCAAACTTATATAAAATATGTACATATGTTTGCATATTTAAATATCAAGCGTTTTAAAAATAATACTTAAATTAATTTTAACCCCCTCTTCTGCTGCTGAGTACATTCCTATTTCTGAAGATAGAACATTTTTTTTTTTATAAAAATAACATTCTACAGTCTACAAGGAAGTTAATGGGTGCTATAAGCTTTTGGAGATAATTTAATGCTAGTCTATCTCGTCACTGAATTTATATACTTTTTTTATATACTTTTACTCGTCTTACTTAACGTTAGGTACATACTTAGAGTAACGACGTGGTACATAATACATAGTTTACAACCTACCTATAATGAATACCATGTCAAAACTCAAAATGTAGGTAACTGTAGGTACCTACCTACTATGATTAAAGAAACATATTTTTTTAACACTTTGAAATCGTTTCTCAGGAGTGCGACCTCAGTCACACAATCATAAGCGTTTCTAAGGTCATTGACCCAATCTCCAAAGAGTAGGTAGGTAGTAGCAGAGACGAGATGTATCTCATCTCTGCCAGTTACCTACCTAACATTCATTTACTGTCACAAAATAATTATTGATTAATTCTGTATTATTGGTTGATTCCTAAACAACAATGATTTATAAGGAAGTCATCAAAGTAGTTAATATGGAATACCCATAAAAATGTATATTTTAAGATTAAAATGATTAATAATTCTGTCAATTGTTTTATTTTATACATCGTTGCTAGGTAGGACTCGCCACTATTTTATTGAAGTATCATGAAATATAAAGCAGCGATCTTTGGCAGCGATAGCGCAGTTGTGAATGATACGGACTGCCGAGATGCGTGTCGGTGGTTCGAGACCAACCACAAAAAAGAGCACACACTGCACACATGTCACATCTGACTTTTCTATGTTAAGTGTATTTTCCATCGATATAATAATATACCTAGATGCACAGTTCCATACAAATATCATTGTAAACAGTGTCCTCGACAGACAAAACAAATAAACATCACAAATTTAATTAAATTAACACAAATATGACCTTATAGACGCGGCATAAAGTAGCTTTTTAAATTGAATGTTCAAACGTTCCTATATTCGAAATTTTTGAATTTCTAATCGTTTTTGAATTTGACAATAATTTGACATTATTAAAAGAAACATTCTAGTCACTTGGACAAAGATTGAATGGAGTCGAATAGTTCTTGTATTTATCTGTGAGAAATTTTGACCACGTGGCGTACAATGTAGATGAGAATGGCGATATCTCTATAATAATTTTACTTACATTAAGAGATAGATAGAGTATAAATGTTTAGAAGATAACAAAGCTTATGAGTTATGAATATGAAATAAGCACTGTTTTGCCTTAGCGTGATTCATAAATAAATAAATAACACCCAACAGTCACATACATAGTCCTGGCCCCACACTAAGATCGTCCTTTGCTCTTTAGATTCTTAATAATTTCTTTTAGACTATCATTTCGTTTTCTTAATCTTTTGTTCTGCCTTTTTAAGTTTCGCACTAAATTAGATTTAAGTTTAAATTTTTGGTTGCGTTCTTTCAAATTATCTTTCAAAAATAACGTCTTAGGTGTGTTAAAGATTGATGAAAATTCTGATGGTATTGGTGATCCTTCATTATTTATTGGTTCAATTGCTGGTTCCTGGAAATGAATATGTTTCCAATAAACGATGACGCCACAATTACTGTTGTAGTAATTATGCCTAACGACCGGTTCCAATAAATGATCTCAATCCGATAATCCAAGATAAAAATGAAAAATTAAAAAATGAAAAATCGCGAGAATGAACCATTAAAATTATTATTTGACAGCGGAATGTTCAACTTTGTTCATGTTGGCAATTTTTTATGATCTGCACACTTTGATTGAAAACATTTATTAGAATTAGCCGCAAATTATTAAATAGTCATTTTACATGGCAGTATGTACCTAGTATATGCTTGCTATTGATGAATTCTGTATCAAATATTTTTCAACTATTACACTTGTACTGCACCCTGCCTCATTTAAACTTGTAGTTACGACAATCTAAAATAAAGTCAATAAATGTGGCAATATTTATTTATTTATTTATTTATAGGTACACCAACAGCATACATATTGTTAAATTAAATAGTAAACATTAGTTAAGGACAATGTAGCTGATGACAATTTATCACCTTTATTTTTGTTACAGCATTCTTTTTAATTTTCCTAATCCCTTTTTCTATATAATATCCATCGGAATCGGCAAAATGGTCTGAACAAACCACACTTCAGTAATTGGGTTTAAAATTTTCTTCTCTCCTTTCTTCGGAAATAATTTTACGCCATTTATCTCTTACTATTTCATTTCATGGAAATCTGTAATTAATAAAAAAAATCAATAAATATAATATATTTCCAAAAAAAAAACGACTCCATATATTTCATTATTCCAAATCATGATTTCAAAAGGGACGAAATATTTTATTAACTGAATTCGTTAAATTAATTGTTTATAAACGTTTAATACTTAATTTAACATGATTAAGGTTTTAAGAATCAAGTAAGGGAATTATACTTACTTAAAATATGAAATCCCATTTGTTTTGCGCTTTGTAAGAGTGTTATTTTTGCACTCTTTCACAGAGCATTTAGGCATCTTCACAGACGAACGGTCGACGCCCGACTGACAGCCAACAAGTGCTTACTTACATTTTAAGCACTCGTTGGCTGTCCCACTTTCTGAGCGTCAACTGTGCATCTAGGTATATTATTATATCGATGGTATTTTCATTGTGAATTATCGCTTGCTACAACGGTGAATGAAAACATCGTGAGGAAACATGCATACCCGGGAATTTCTCCACAAGAATTTCGAAAGTATGTGAAGTCTACCAATCCGCATTAGGCCAGGGGGTAAACTAAGGCCAACCCCGCTCATTAGTAGAGGAGGCCCGTGCCCAGCAGTGGGACAGTAATATTACAGGGCTGATATTATTATTATTATTATCATGAAATATATAATTACCAGATGGTCTAAGGTCAGGTAGACCGTGGAAGGAAAGAGGTAGCGGCATAACATAGAAGTCTTTGGTATAGGCAGACTGCAGGTCCCTTTAATCGCTGGACTCGTACTATTGGTCCTCCTCAAAGACTTCTATGTAGGTATATTACTATATTACTAGACAAGCTGTTTGGAAGTAAAATCGTGGTAGGTACATTACGGCGAGTGTTTGACGGCTTAGTAAAAGAGCAGCGGCCCGAACAGGAATATTTTTGACAATCGAAATCGTATTCGAAATAGTCCTGCTCGGGCTGCAAACTATTAAGTTGCGGTCAATTGAATGAAACTTAATGCGCAAATTTTATATTAGTATTTTATATTTATATTAGTATATTATTAGTAGTATCTTAGGTAGTATACATATAAGTCTTTGATCCTCCTTAACAAAGTGTACCTCCACCCTTGACCTACACGTAATGCTACCAACCGCCAACTTTGAAGAATTACAATCAATCGTCGTTGATTACAATATGTTGATATTAAATTGATTTTAAGCGTTAAATATTACATGCTCTTTGGTCTCCGTGGCATGGGGCAGCGGACGGGTAGCACTGTAGTGGCGGCGCGACAAAAATTGCACGTTGGCGTCGCGTCGCGACATCAGCTTCGCGAGGCCCCTTGGCCTTGACGAATCCCCCTTCTAATTGAGGGTGCCTAATGCCGCTACTAGGTAGCAGGCTGTGACTGTGAATCTCTGGGGTCAATTCCCGTACCGAGACAAATGTTTGTGTGGACTAGAAGGTTACAGATATTTGTTTCGGGTCTGGGTGTTGTGTTAAAAATAGTGTGTGTCAGGACTATGTGTGTGACTGTTGGGTGTGTGTATTTATTTATATATGTTCGCCGCTGTAAAATACTGGCAACCCTAATCTAAAGGCAACCCAGTTAGGGATGATCGATTTTAGAAAAACATCGATATTGACATCGATGTTAACATCGACTCAAAAGTATCGATGTACGATAAACATCGATAGCAAAACATCGATATGTCTAAAACATCGATATTTCGGTAGCAAGTAAAACTGTCTATTCTATTTATTTTTTTCTTATTGTTTATTTGTAGTTTACTGTTATAATACAAGAAAAAAATGTACATTCCAAGTATTTTTAGGTACACTCTATAAAAAAAAATAACTTTGTTAGGTATTTTCCCTTTACGGCCGGTTTCAATTAACGATGTTAGTGTAGAGATATGATAGATTTACAGATAAATCGCAATTATGAACCAATCAAATCAAGTCATTTGAGGAATCATGTTCAAACTGTGTTCTTATTGGCTAATTTATGTAATCTATCTGCACATTCGAACTGAGATCGTTTATTGGAACCGGGCGTTGGTCTGTGCGTTGAAGTTGACAGTTATTTTTTATCCCTTGGGAAATGCAAAGAAATAACTAATTCGTACGGCTTACGTTAATTACGTTGATCAGCAACATCTAGCGTTAAATAGTTGAACTTGATAGCAATCTAGTCCCTAGCTAGTACATACAACGCTAGATGACCCAATATCAGATATTTCGATATTTTAAGCTCATAACATCGATATGTCGATGTTATCGAAATCAAAACATCGATGTCAAAACATCGATGTTTTCTAGTACAATATCGATGTTCATTAAACATCGATGAATATCGATCATCCCTAAACCCAGTAAGAGTTTTGGCGGGAATTCTGACGGTGCGGGTGGTCGCTTGTTTTAATGATTTCATATTCTAGTCTAAAGTTGTGCTTGTGGCTTAAATGTGATGTGAATCTAAGCAATAAACATCAACGAAGATGGACAGTATGTGGAAGCTTTGAAATAAGTGGTTTTGGACGCTTTTTGTCGGGTGGATGGGTCGACCATGGTCGACTCCTCCGCTGCGAGAAAATCGTCTAAAAAGCATCAAACTGGAAAGAATTGACGCCAAAACTCCAGCAAGGCCTTGAAATCGAACACATCCGACTTCAATGCACTTGCGAAAACTTAGATATAGGAAACAAAGTGTAATAAATAATAAAAAGTATACGGCTGAAGGACATTGTATCCATGGCTATGAACAAAATAATTAAAAAAAAAAATAGGCAACCCAGGCTGCGTTCCACTAAGCGTTCACAACGACCACGCTCACGACCGCAGTTTTTCCCGTTCCACTTGCTTGTGAGCGTTACTGTCGTAAACTCAAGTGGAATGGATTATAGAGCGTTTTGAGCATGGAGGTAAATAATACAAACGGCGAGTTAATAAAAAGAATGCAAAATATTTAACGGGTTTGGTTATAATCTCTAAGCCTTGAAAATAAACTTTATTAATTATTGTTTAAATCGATTTATATTGAAAAAAAATATAATTTATTTTTTTATATCCGCTGCAGAAACATTCACTTTTACTAAAATATATCTTCCGCATGAAATAATGTAAGCTTATCGGGCGCCATTTTTGAAGCATTGAGTTTTGAAAACGCCGCTATTTTTCTCAACGATCACCACGACCCACCTTTTTAGATGGGTCGTCGTGAGCTTCGCGTGAGCGTAAGTCATGACGTCATAAGTGACGTTTTCGCCGCGACCACAACGACCGCGGTCGTTATGTGGAACGACTAAAGGAGCATTTTGATCGTTGTGGACGCTTAGTGGAACGCACTGCCAGTAACTAACTGTTAAAAGTGTCAAATAACATTGCAGTTGACAGCTTGACAGCTGTGTTTGACGAATTCGTAAAACTTTATGCTACATATTCATTAAACTTATTAGAAGTATTTTGCCATAAAAAGTGGTTTCTTGAAGGAATTACAAACTGTGTATAAACTAGTTCCCAAAGTATAATAGGTTTGGTAGACTTCTAAACCGTTGGTAAGTTAAATTTCTCATGTGCATTTTGCTATTAATAAAATCTATTTTTGTACATTTTCGTCATGAAAATGCGAGAAAACTTATTTTTGGTACTTATTTTATAGCCTGCCAAGGATATATAAACATGGTAACTGCAAAGGTATTAGTAAAATAAGACTTTTTATGTTATGATGTGTCCATATATTTGTTTTAGGTTAAGTTAGAACGAATGCAACTTTTAAAAATATGAAGCAATTTTTATGGCAAATTTTTAGGCGATAACGTATACAGTAGTCAGCACGAAAATATACCGATAAAATCAATAAAAATCCTGTAAAGTGACAGGATTTTTATTGATTTAACGCATTTTAATACATACCATAAGCTCACGCCTATATCCCCGAAAGGGCGGGCAGACGCCCTAACCGCCCACATTTCGCCGAGCTTAGTTTCGTCCCAGATGTGATAGGGGGCGAACCCATCGCCATATCGGGCACAAAATCCAGACTGGGCCAATATGGAAAAATCCAATATCACTTTTCCCAACCTGGGGATCTGACCCAAGACCTCAGGATGGTAGTAGTACCGAAATACAACCACGCCACTGACACATTTTATTATATGGCTATAAATATTTTTACGTTAAGCATTTGTACAGAACTATTGTTGTTTCATAAAAGTTAAAGTTAGTTCTAGATGTCAAATCGAACCTTTTGCCTTGTTAAGTCATTAATTTAGTAAATTTGTTTTGGCTCCTGCGATACAGGCATAGAGCCTAGTGCAGTAACCACTGTTTAATAATATTAAGGATTATGATTGTAATACTTAAAATTGATTATTGATAAAGGGATGTTGAAGTGGTTTGGGCATGTGGAGAGGATGGATGAAAGGCAACTTACGAAAGGTTTTTATCACGCGAAAGTAAATGGAAGGGTCGGAAGAGGGCGCCTGAGGAGAACATACATGGATCAAATAAGTGATCTCCTCCGAAAAAGGGCAAGTGAGGAGTACACTCAACTGGTGGAAATGTATAAAAAGATGCATGAGTGTGGAAGAGGCAAAAGAGGTGTGACAGGATCGTAGCTTGTGGCGCTCAATAGTCTCTGCCTATCCCCATGGGATACAGGCGTGAGCGTGTATGTATGTATATGTACTTAAAAATTGTAACTCAAATAATTCTTTGGTAAATAAATTATATATTTTGTTATAATTTTATTATTGTAATAAAGCTTTTAGATCAGATTGTAATGTAACACCATATTCATATGTCTTAGGTTGATACTGAAAACAATTCAGTTAACAAAATTGAAACTATATCAAATTCAAAAAAGAGAAGACTTAGAAGGAAAAAGCTAAGACTAGCCAAATCTTATAAAGTACAAGATAAACCTGCAAGTCCAACTAAGGTGTTCACAGAAAGTGTATCGAGAAATATTGTTGTTCAGAATTTTACAAACAATAACCAAGTGGCAGGCAATGAACAATACCCAATAGAGAATAATTTTGAAGTAATAAAAATGTCTTCAAAAGCTACACCTGATAAATCTAGAGAAGAAGTTTTAGCTGCAAGGGAGGCTAAGAAACTGGCTAAACAGAAAGCCAAAACTAAAGTTAGCAATGAAAAAGAACCAGTACCTGAGCCTGTCAATGAAAACATAATTGTATCTGTAAAGGTGGAGCCTAAGACTGACATACTTAAAGATGGAGAACAGAAAACTGCAGATGTAAAAAGTAAGGATGAAGTAGACCGAGCTGTAATTAGTGAAAACTCAGGTGATAAAGATAAAATCAAAGCTGAAAGGGCTGCAAAAAAAGCTGCAAAGCAGGTTAAGAAGAAGGGTGCTGATGGGGATGTTAAACAAGTAGCACAAAGTCCTCTTGTTATACAAGACACAAGTCCTGCTCCACCAGGTACTAAAAATGATGTTAGAGGTGAAGACATGACGGTCAAAGACGTAGTAGAAACCTTAAAAGATATTGCGAATGTAGCAAAAGAAGTAAAGGAAGTCACTGCTAAAGTACAAAGTATAGACTTAGGAGGCAAAAAGGTTGGTAATTATGTTCTTATTCATCACCTATTATTAAAGTTAGGTTATACTGTATTATAATCTGAAAAGAAGTAAATTTTGTTACTAGAAACCCAAAAAATTATATCAAATGTCAAAAATTTTGTGGGGTATAATGGTTTGGCTGCATATAATAACTGCATAACTTAAATGTTACTATACATACAACAAGTGTAATTTCTATTATAGCAAGAAGAAGTCGGGAAAAGCAAGGCGGAACTGAGAGCAGAAAGACGCGCGAAACAAGAAGCACAGAGGGCTGCAAAACAAGCAGAACAGAAAACAAAGCATAAAGAAGAAGCCATCGCCAAGCCTGATGTTGAGACTAAAGCTAAGGAGGTGAGTATTACACATTATAGATTATTTCATTTAAGCTCATAAAGAAAGTAGTAAAACTGGTTTTGCTACAGACTAGAAACTTTTTGATATATAGATAGAAAGTTGTAATGTTGTATATTGCAATTTATGTGGATCTATATATCTGTTACCTGTCTAGATTTAAGATATTTTTGTACGTAAAAATGTAGGTACCTTAACAGAATAATAGACAAACTGTTTACTCATATTTTTTATTATATCTACTTAGATCCTTACTAAACTTACATACACAAAATGATAATTATGAATTACTATTGGACTTGCAGGATTCCTTCCATTTGTTTACCTTGTTGTGGAACTTCATGAATAATGAGTAAACATCTAAATACAGTAGAGTACTGGGTTGCTACTTTCAAATTGGCAAAATATTACAAATTTACATAACATAACATAAGCTCACGCCTGTATCCCCGAAGGGGTAGGCAGAGGCGCACTAGCGAACTAGAACCGCCGAGCTTAGTTCCGTCCCAGATGTGATAGGGGGCGAGCCTATCGCCATATCGGGCACAAATTCGAGACTCCGGGCTGATATGGAAAAATCCAATATCACTTTGCCCGACCCGGGGATCGAACCCGAGACCTCAGAACCGTAGTCGTACCGAAATACCACCACGCCACCGAGGCAGTCAATTCAATTCTTCAACAATTCCAAATTTCATTATAGTATTGCTGTTGTATGGTCCCATGTACATTTTATTTATTGTGTGATTAACGCGCGTATTTGCAAATTTGCTGCGATAGTTATATTTTTGTGAACGCGGTTATTTGTGTAATTGTACAACACACTAAAAACACTGTGCTTCCAACAACTTTACGGAACACACGTCGCGTGAAAGTCACCAACTCTTAACTGTAACTTTTACGAATAAACTACTCATAGTCAAGAAGTGAACTTTCCTTCAACTCCTGAACTACAACTTCGACAGTGTCAATGTACACGACAATTGAACTGTACAGCCGTTTTACAAATTATTATTATTACACAATATGTTTCATCCTCAGGTAAAACCTCCCAAAGCGAAGGTTGTTGATAAACCCAAAACAAAGTCCCAAATAGGGAGCAGGATCAATTGGTGTCAACATCTGTGCACAGAGCATGATAAGGAGTCACTCAGAAAAATCGCTATAAATTCCAAGTAAGATTTAAAAAATCTCCATAACAATGATACACACTTGAGCATAGATTTGCCACATTCACTCACTGCAGTCTATGAAATGTTAATTATTTTCATTATAATATGTTTGTTTATAAACTTTAGTTCTTGGTGGTTGGTGCATTTTTTTTCTTTTTCTGTACTTACTTAATTATTTTGTTTCATTGTTTTTTCTTATAATGATTACTTCAGTATTCTAATAATCACAAGTTTAAAAACTTAACGGACCGACTTCAAATCCGATCGTAACCAAATTTATATGGGACCACCCTTGAAATAAGCTCTATCGAACACAAAAATAATTTTGTAGATTGCTCCACATTTGGCGGAGATATCGCGTAACATACATAAAAAAAAATACAGACGAATTGAGGACCTTCTCCTTTTTGGAAGTCGGTCGAAAGTATCACTGTATGTTACCTACTTGAGGTTGTAATAGGTACGTAAAATAGTGCATATTATCATGTAAGGGAGACTTGCACCACTATTACTAACCTACAGTTAGTCCTAACCTCAAGTTAAATTGAAAAAGAAATATATGAAGGACATGTAATTTAATATATGTAATTAATTAAATGTCATCATATATTATCTGTAAATACATGTAGTACGTTACATGTAAAGAATTACATGTCCTTCATATATTTCTTTTTCAATTTAACTTGAGGTTAGGACTAACTGTAGGTTAGTAATAGTGGTGCAAATCGCCCTAAGCGTTTTGTTTTTATTTAATAGCTTACACCCAGCTATTGTGAAGCTGGGTGTCCAGTTGTCTTCTCGCGTGGTGACCGGCTCAAACGCACGGTGTATAGCACTACTTGATGCTTTGAAAAAGGTATGTATAGGCCCCATAATGCATGCGAAGTCATTATGCATTCAGCCGTAGAAAAGGATTCATTACAAAAATATGTTTCATGCAGCCAGTGGTATGAGAAAAAGTTAATAATATATAGAGTGGTAGAGCCACACTGTGGACAGTTATGTCTACAGCACGAATGGGCCAGCTTGACTGGTTTCATACCACTGTCTCACATAAAACTGATGTAAAGTGGCAGCTCGCTGTCGCGTTTCGTTCGGTGAGTGAGATTTCCAGTGGCCCTTTTCTCCAATCCCTTTTCTCTTCCCTTCCATTCCTTCCTTTTAGGTTGGCAACACGCACATGATTCTTTTTGTATCTTGGGTGTCTATGGGCGGTGTAGATCACTTACCATCAGGTAACTCTTCTGCTCGTTTGCCAGATGTTGTACAAATTTCGTCATAACATAAGCTCACGCTTGTATCCTCGAAGGCAGAGGTGCACTAGCCAGCTAGTACACCCACATTTCGCCGAGCTTAGTTCCGTCCCAGATGTGATAGGGGGCGAGCCTATCGCCATATCGGGCACAAATTCCAGATTCCGGGCTGATATGGAAAAATCCAATATCACTTTACCCGACCCGGGGATCGAACCCGAGACCTCAGGACGGTAGTCGTACCGAAATACAACCACTCCGCCGAGGCAGTTATATCGTCATAAACCAATATTTAATATTGAATTTATTAAATTAAAATAACACTAATGTAAATATGCAGATGGTGAGGGACTACACGGTCCCTGCTAAGACCGAGTTTGGTCGAGGTTTGGAGTCCCACCTGGCCACGAGTCTCGACTTCCTGTGGTCCATGCGGCAGCCCTCAGCCTCACAGACCAACGCGGTGAAGTTCTTCAGGCACCACATCATGCAGCTGCCCAATAATGTTGATGAGTTTGATGTAAGTATATATTGTTTGTAATTGAATTACAAATAATGATTCAGGAGTTAAGTGACGTTTCCCTACAAGTTGGTTTGGAAATGAACTTGGATAAAACCAAGATTATGACGAATATGGATGGAAATAACATAAACATAACCATCAACCAAACCACCATAGAAAAAGTAGAGAAATACGTATACTTAGGGCAAGAGATCAGAATGGGCAAAGATAACCAAACTAGCGAGCTTCACAGACGAATAAGACTTACGTGGGCAGCCTTCTCAAAACTAGACTTTGCCTTTAAGATGAAAATATCTAGGGAACAAAAAGCCAGGATATTTAACCAATGCATCCTACCAGTGCTTACTCATGGGGCTGAGACCTGGGTATTCACCAAAGACACAATTAATAAACTGGAAGTGGCTCAGAGGGCAATTGAGAGAAAGCTGGTAGGAGTGACATTGATGGACCGCAAAACAAATAAATGGCTTCGAGAACAAAGCAAAGTAGCAGACGTGACGAAACGAGTGGCACACCTAAAATGGAAATGGGCTGGACATGTTGCCCGAAAAGAAACATCATGGTGCAAACGTCTCCTTGAGTGGAAGCCATGGGGAAAAAAGCGTCCCCAAGGAAGACCGCAAATGCGCTGGAAAGACGACGTGAAGAAGGTCGCCGGTTCGAACTGGATACACAAAGCACAAAGCCGCGAAAATTGGAAGTTGATGAAGGAGGCCTACACCAAAATGGTTGAGAGAGGCTGAAGAAGAAGAAGAAGATATATTGTTTACAGATGTTTCTTCTATGTTAATTGCGAGTGATAATCATTGTCTCTGATTATATAGAGTATTGTATTTACTTCGGCATGATTATGCCAAAGTAAAAAAACGTATCATCGCTATTTAAATTTAGTTTGATTATGTTGCTTAACTCTTGCAGTTTGGCGATAATAACCATCACGTCGCCGACTACTTTTATAAACATAAAAGAGTTATACTTTATGCCCCTTACTTATAAAAAAATTTGAGCGCTGCTTATCTTTATACTATAGGTTGTCCCTTTCATTTTTAAACAATGTAACGCAAGGGAAACAGTGACAGGTTATACTTAAGCATTTGCTCAGCAAAAAATGCTTTTATAAGTAAGGCCCTATATAATTATGTACTTATAATATAAATTATTGTTTCATTGTACTAGGCAAAGAAAACTCTACAAGAAGAAATCGATAGGTACATCAGAGAACAGATAGATATGGCTGGGGAAGCTATCAGCATAGCTGTCAGAAACAAGATCTCAAACGGTGACAATATTTTGACTTACGGATGGTGGGTAAAAGGTTTATAATTTAAAAAATGTAATCTTGTACATTAGTCGCCTACTTGGTCTAGTGGCAGCATGTATGGGCTGTGGACCGGGAGGTCCTGGGTTCGTTTCCCAGGATGAGCAAAACGAATTATCTAATTTACATAAGCTCACGCTTGTATCCCCGAAGGGGTAGGCAAAGGCACATTAGCGAACTAGAAAACCGACATTTCGCCGAGCTTAGTTCCGTCCCAGATGTGATAGGGGGCGAGCCTATCGCCATATCGAGCACAAATTCCAGACTCCGGGCTGATATGGAAAAATCCAATATCACTTTTTCCGACCCGGGGATCGAACCCGAGACCTCGGAACCGTAGTCGTACCGAAATACCACCACGCCACCGAAAAACGGCAGGCACGCAGTCAGTGTAAACAAAATTTACTAATTTAGTTTGCCCGGAATTGGATCCCTCAGAGGGGGTTGACTTCAAGCGGCCGGTCGTAAAAATTTTGACAAATCCTTTCTGTTACATGCTTGAAAAAGTGTGTTGCATCGACCCCACATTACGGTGGGATAAGGACTGGTAGAAGAAAGAATTTTGGACATTAGTTTCTTATTAGTAGTCATAAGTAGGCTTAGATTTTGATTATTTAGTAATTACGCTTCTTCTGCAATGACTAATCATAGAATCTTGTCATTGAAATCGATTATGCCAATATGCTCGTCCACTGCCACTTGAAGAGATGAAAATAGACATATCGAAATGTGGAGTTACCAGTTTTCTAGTTAACCTCTGGCTACTCTGTCTAGGAAACAGACTTGAGATATAAAATATTTTTTTCATAAAGAACCTAATAATGAGCTAAAAAAACCTTTTATGAACATTTTCAGTTGAGGTTTATTTGTGTGTACTGCAGTTCGTCATTAATCGAGCGGATACTGGTGGAAGCGTGGGAGGCGGGGGTTCGGTTCCGGACGGTGGTCGTCGGCAACAGGGTGCAGCACGCCGGACCGGAGATGCTGCGCAGGATCTCCGCCAGGGGGCTGCCCTGCACGTACGTCGACTTCACTGGACTACACTTCGTCATGAGCACTGTGAGTTGGTAGAAACTAGATTCAAATAAAAACTACTTAAAAAAAACGTTATAACATGTTGATCGAATTTATATAGGTAGTAAGCTCTATTAAAATCTATAAAATTCAGTACACATTTGTAGGAGATATAAAACATACCAATGTATCAAGAACCTTCACCTTTGGAAGTCAATTGACAGTGTTTTTTTTAAGTTAAGGAACCAACAAACAGCTACACATTAAATATTATAAACTAGTTTTACATTGATAAATAATACAAATGACTAACTCACAACATGGTTCACAAATTATAAGTAAAATCACTATTTGCGAGTGAAATTAAACCTATACATATTATAATAATGCATATTTCTAAAATATAAATAAAATATAGACATAGAAATAAATAAAACATGCTAGTAATCGATTACATATTGGAAGACTTAATCATCTGAATTAATTTATTGCGTTATTGCCTATGGGTCATACAAGAGTGTGAGTTTATGCGCCGACTTCCAAAAAGGAGGAGGTCCTCAATTCTTCTGTATTTTTTTTATGTATGTTACGCTATATCTCCGCCAAATGTGGACCGATTTTCAAAATTCTTTTTGTGTTCGATATAGCTTGTTTCAAGGGAGGTCCCATATAAATTTGGTCACGATCGTATTTGAAGTCGGTCAGTTAAGTTTTTAAACTTGTGATCATTGTATTGTAGTATAGCTCTTTTGAAATTATATGTTTGTGTTATTTTATATTGTATTGTATTTTTACAGACATATCTTATTTTACAATAAAATACTTTTATAATACAACAATATCCAATTCTAATGGCGACACATACTAAATCAATATTCCAGCTTCAGCTGCTTCATCTGGATTTCATAGAGTTATGGTTATTTTTAATGTTAAAGTACAGGCGTGCGCTTATGTTGTGTAATAATTTTGTGTGAAGATGAAGCTGGTGGTCCTGGGTTGTGACGCGCTGCTGGCGGACGGCTCGGTGCGGGCTGCAGTAGGCACGGCCGGCGTGGCGCTCGCGGCCAGACAGAACAACGTGCCCGTGCTCGTCGCCGCCGAGACGCACAAGTTCAGCGAACAGCTGCAGACCGACGCGTTCGTCTATAATGAACTCGGTAAGGGCTTTTTTATCCAAGGAGGTTCGGTTCGTTCGGTGAGTGAGATTTCCAGTGGCCCATTTCCCCTGCTCCCCTCTTTCCCAACCGCTTTTCCCTGCCCTTTCATTTCCTCTTTTTAGGTTGGCAACGCACCCATGATTCTTATTGTGTCTTGGGTGTCTATGAACGGTGGCGATCACCTTACCATCAGGTGACCCATCTATTCGTTTGCCAGTCTCTGCTATAAAAAAAAAAGCATGGCAAAGTGACCGACACATGGGTACAGTGACATGTGTGACTGTGGGGAAACACCACAAACTATGTCGCATCTGTTATCATGTCCACAGTGCCCTAGCTCCTGCACTGCTGATGACCTTGTTGCGACTCGCCCGCTGGAGTGGCGGTTGCTGAGTATGGGACAAAGTAGTATGATTTCAAAAACCATCTACACGGCGAAGAAGAAGAAAGTAACCACACATCTGATGGTATAGTCAGTCCAACAAACAATTATCAGTGGTCACCAGAATTATGGCGGTCAAATTTTATCTAAGTGGGATCAATATGATATTCTATAATTATGTCCTTATCCTGTTCCATTGTGACGTTAGTGCAACACAGTATTTCAAGCATGTTTCAGAAAGGTATTTCAGTTTTCAAAACAAAAAATATATTCCCTACATTTTTTTTTATATCGCGGGGAAAAGTGTTTTACCACTGCCGCCACGTCTGACGGTGACGTACCGGTTGTGATGAAGTTGCCGGCATGTGGCCCAGCCCTGTAATGCCCGGGAAAGATGGAAACATCCGAGCCGCACTGGACTGAGTCCCTAACATTATGTATACTCTACACCGGTAATACCTTAGACAAAAGAAGATAGAGGACAGGGCATAATTACGAAAAAATGTAGCATTCCTAATGTATGGAACGAAACCAAAATGGTGACTTTTCTAAAGAAGTATCCCATTAATGTAGCAGTTAGGCATCTTCTTCATATTCCGAAATTAGTATTATTGTAAATAAAACACCGTATTTACAATAAAATCAATAAGTATTTATACGTTAATTAATTCTTATGACACGGTGACAATTTACTCGGTGGCTTCATAGTAAACAGCTATTTTTCGTAGTTATGCCGGGTACTCTTATTTTTTCTTTCGTCATTGGGTAATACCACCCGCAGCATCGATCATAACAAAAATGTAATGTATTTTCTTTTAGGTGACCCCGACGATCTAATCGACAAAAATGATGAAAACTCTCCCCTAAAAGACTGGCGGTCGAACCCCAACTTGACTCCATTGAACCTGACGTATGACGTCACACCACCAAGTTTGGTCACCGCAGTGGTCACCGAGCTGGCCATCCTGCCGTGTACGAGTGCGCCAGTCGTTCTCAGATTCAAACTTTCTGAATACGGAATATAAATAAATAACAACCTACAGTCACACACATAGTCCTGACTAAGAACGAGTCTTGTGTCGTGGGCATCAGGAACTATGTGACACTTCGGTCTCACAACACCCAGACCCGAAACAAATATCTGTGGGCCACACAAATATTTGTCTCGTGCGGGGATCGAACCCGCGGCCTCTCGCAATCGTGTCAATATAGAATAAATGTTTATATACACAAGTTACATTATGATAGTTTTATTCATTTGTAGTATGAAAAAAATCCGTATCCAAAAATGATCGGACATTACAGTATTGGGACGGTTAAACGATGAGCATTCGCGGGTGAAGGCGCATATAACATTCAAAATTGAATCGTATTATACGCGAATGGTCACGGTGATGACCAACTTTCAAAATATTCATGCCTTCTATGTATTGGTCAAAAATGTTTTGAATACAAGCATTGTAACATTGTGTATTGTTCAAAATTAGTACTGAAAGGAAAACAAAAACTCCTAATATAATTCGTTGTGTATTTTGTACTTTAAAAGGTGTACCTAATAAAGCCAGGTCTCCTGCACTAAAATCTCTTTGACAGCATCCGTGGCGCTACGGGCGAATAGCCAGCTGTAAAGCGAGAGGCCGCGGGTTCGATTCCCGCATTGAGACAAATGTTTGTGTGGCCCACAGATATTGTTTCAAGTCTGGGTGTTGTGAGACCGAAAGTCTCTCATAGTCTGACACTCACGAAGCAGGTTATACCTAGTGTGGGGTCAGGACTAGGTGTGTGACTGTTGGGTGTATTTATAAAACATTACACAAAACATGCATTTTTTTATTTATGTTCCATTATTCTACGAGCAAGTGACGGCTAAAATCGTTGTTTTGCGTATGTGTTTTTAGGGTTTTTTGTGTACTGTTTTAGTGCAGGAGACCCGGCTTTATAAGGCTGTCTTCCTACTTTTGTTATGTAGGTATAGATAGGTATATAATTTAGTTCATTTTGCTTCTCACATCAAAATGAAAATAATATTTTTGTTTAAAATTGATATTATCTTTCCATAGCTTAAAATTATTATAACAAAGACCAATATGAGAATAACACATGAATGTCAAACTTTTTATTTGAAGGTAGAATGTATTTTTTATTTCCAAAACAAAGTTTCATAATTATTTCTTGGTTTGCTCAAAATCTTATATCTAGTAACAAACAAAATAATGACTAATAATCAAAGACTTCTATGTATACTACTAGACTGGCTGTTCGGTACATAGAATGTGCGCACTAAGTCTCTGTTAATCGACCTCAACTCACTATAGAAATCTGCTCTTTTCCTTAGCCGTGAAACGTCAAATACTCGCCGTCCTGTGCCACAATTTTACTTTGAAACAGCTTGTCTAGTAAACAAATGGAAGTCTTTGCTAATAATATTAATGTACTTACAAGCCTTTTTTGTAAGACATAAGTAAGTTTACTCCTGTGTCTTCGAAGAAGTAGGGCACTAGGCAGGTAGTGGAAGGTAAAAGAATGTTTTGAGATGGTCTATCAAAATGTTAATATCTATCATACAGATTCTTATTGTAATCTTCTGTAAGCCAATGCATTATTGTAAAAAAAATACCATTGTGAAGCATTTTTCAACAATTTTTCTTTCAAAATTCAGTCTTCCTATCTGAAAACTGATAATTACCATATTGATGAGAAAGGAAATGTGTAAAAATGTTCAGGAACTCTTTATAGGTAAATATTTCAATAATTTTTGTAAAAAAAATAAAAATATATTGTATAAAATTGTTTTTATTATAATCCTATGTTTCAGCATAAATAATTGTCACACTGAAATGAAAGACTTATCTAAATTAAAAATAACTTTATTCGTGCACACATACAAAAGAGACACCACAGAAATGCACAAAATGTTTAAAACATAAACATTACAATAATTAGTGGAATAAAATTAATTAATCTTTATGTGGATGTTCAGACTTATGGATAGAGAAATCTAATCTAACATAAATAATGACGCACAAGAAAAGTGCATATAGGAAACCAACTACAAGTAAGGGCTCCTGCAGCATCAGCAGACGAGGGAATGTGTAACGCAGTTGGAAATCTTGGATATGGTTCTCCACTACATTCTTCTTAGTGAAAGTGATGACAGGACGGCCTTTAGTGTCCAAATATGTGTAGTGCAGGCTATCAGGAAGCCTAGTTACAGCATAAGGTATATTTAGTTTGATACCTGTAGAACTTTCGGGCAAGATGATTTTCGTAACTAACTCATCGACTTGCATGTCATCATATATGTGGTCAATCACTCTCATCTTGAGCAAGTACTCGTTACCAGAGTGGTACAAGTATTCGTAACTCGGGACATTGTAGCCAAGAGTGTAGTGAGTCCTCCAACCTCCAAACAGAGGGTATCTAGGCCTCAAGTCTAATTCAACGGAGTCTTTCTTAACTTTCATGTTGGATGTGGAGATGTTGCCATTAGTGTCTCTGTAGTAAACATCTGAAGCTGATGCTGGGAGTAAAGTTTTGTACGATCGTACACTTGCTGGACCACTGTGATGGTCTTGTTGGTAGTCATATCGTGAAAAGGGTCCTTTGAGTTTAGCACCACTGTGTTCAATCTGGATCACTTCCTCAATGGCAATGTTACCCCAGTGCGAGACCTCTATCAGTCGCTCAATGCGAGTCACCGTCAAAAATGGAGAGTTGTTCTTATAATGTACACTCAATTCCTTCTCAGTGAATGGACCAGTGTTGGAGTAGGGTCCGTATTGGATAGTGCCATCCACTTGAGAGAATGGTTTCACTTTGGTGAATGATTCGACGCTCTTGGTGTTGACGATAACGTTAGTTTTCTGCGAGGTAATGTAGTATGGCGAATACGCGTATAAATTGCCAATGTATTTCACTAATTGATCTTCTTGTTGGCTTATGGACGTCGGGTACGGCTGTAGAGCTTTAGTAAAAACGGACTCTACAGTAACCAGTGCTGTAGAACCTGCATTCACAGGTTCCTTCAACTCGACACGCCAAAATTTGACGTAGTCATAACCTTTCAGGGTAGTCTCAGTAAGTCGGATTTCCTTACTATTACTGTCCTTAGCACCGATGAACGCTAAATTCTTCTTCGCAGACTCTTCCACCGCAATCAAAAAGTTCTTTACCGGCAAATTACCTGTGTTTTCCACGGTTATTTTCGATGCTATTTTTACGAGTTGTGATGAGATATCAATTGTCCGGTCTACATTTTTTATTTTTATATCCCTCGATATAGTGTCGACATTGGCGCTGTTGCAATAAAATGTTACATTTAGAATTAATAAAAATGTAAAATATAAATTAGCCATTGCCGGTATACTTTTCATTTTGACATTTGACAACGCAGTAAACGGAAGTACACGCCATCACTTTAGAACAGGATATGTATTCTTGTCTATGAACGAATAGAGATGCCACAAATCTTTTAGACGATTTGTATACAGTTTTATATTCTATACAGTAGATGGCGCTATACTATTTTGATATACATTCGTTCATATGCTTATATTCATATATCTTATTATCTGTGGTGTTTAGTCCATTTGTTTTGAGGCCAAATAGCTTCGTTCATTTTTTTTGTAAAAAGTTTTATTGCACGGTGGTAGCTTGTGTCAATTAATAATCTGGAAATAAAACATTTTATCTCATAAAATAAATTAGTACCATTTTTAGTTTGTCCTCTTAATAATTTAAGTGGTTAAAAACAAAAAGTGTACTATAATAACAATCCAAACTTCGAAACCGATTTATAATAATAACAGCAAGTAGCAACTATTCGAGCTGTAATATTGTGGATCCTCTATGCAGGAAGTCCCTCTATCAGCGATGATACGACTATTGATTCGCCTGAGCCTCGTCCTTCTGGGTAAGTGAATATATTCTACTTGTTTATTTTACTAAAAGGAAAATGTTTATTGAGTTATTTTTCACCAGTGTCGTACCAGCTGGCTACACCATGCGAGGCGGTCAGGAGTTACGGGATGCCTGGCATTCCGGGGATGCCAGGGAACCCTGTATATTTGCAGGGGCTTAAAGCACAGCAAAAACCTACAACATTCGCTGGTTCGTCATTAGGAGATCCTTCACAGCCCGCCACACGACGTGGACTCGGCATTTCTGCGTGGGGTATTGTAATCTTAATCGTAACGTTAATTTTAGCTGGTATGGGCTTTTACTACTTCTCAATGTGCTACCCAGCGTTGTGCACAAACAGGAACAAGTACAATATGATGGGAATGCCTCCTACCATGGTTTGATGTTTTATTTTGGAACCAGCAAACCCAGTGCTTTTTGCATTTATTTATATAAACATATTTCAGTTATTGTGAAATTGTGTTACACAATATTGTGTAGGTATATGGAGGAAAATTTGTGAATCTCCTTGAAAACTGGATTTAGCACAACTATAAGTTTTCCTTATAAAAAGATTATTCATATTTCCATAAGACATTTTATGTTGATGCAAATTCCGAGGATATCTAAATCTATGAATTATCCGAAATTCAAGTGATAATGTCAAAAATAATCCTCTTGATAAAATAAATTTACTATTCTACTGAGATATGGTTGTGTTAGTCAATAAAGTTATGAAATATGCATTTTAAGACAATTGAAAAGTAGAACAGGTGCTAATAAAACCTTAGATTGCTATGAGACTGAAATTTACAACTTTTTTTATAATACGTAAAAGGTCACCATAGAAAATATTTAGTGAGATTATTATTATATCAAAAAGGTGATCAATCATTGTTTAGGACCTAAAGTTGTGAATTTTAAAGCTTAGAAAATAAAGATAACTTTGATTTATGAGTGAAGTGAAGACAAATATAGACAATCTACTATATATTTCAATTTCGTTTTTTGCTTTTAGTGTAATATATTAACAGCATATACAAAATATCTGTATCAGAAATCATCAAAATCTAAAATATTTCATGTGTTCAGTATATGTAGGTTGTTGATAATAAATAAAAATCTTTTGAAATATACCTCTACAAGGAAATAGGTGCCATAGAAATGATCATAACAATTTTATTACAGGCCTTTTAAATCACAAGATTTTTAACGCAAAAATTATCATCTTTGCAACATCAAACTAATATTTTTTGCTACTAGAAGCACTATTTGCTGTAGGAAAGGAAAATTAGATAAATATAATTATCATTATTTTATGACATTCCTGTTGTTTATTCTATATTATTGTTTATTTATATGCCTACATGATCAATAAAGATTTATAATTCTGAAAACTGTATTGATAGAAGGAGACCACCATTTTTTTTAGTTAAAATTGAAATCTATACGTAAAAAAGTAAAATATTTCCATAGAATACAGACAATGAAGAACAAATTAAGAACCTCTATTTTTAAAATGATAAAAGTAAATGTTCCATGGTGTCAAACATTTTTATCAATGCAATTTTGTCAGTATAGTCTGTACAAAAATGTATTTTAATTATAAGAAACTTCCAATAGAATAATTTTTGTTATAAGATTATGAAAAACAAAATATCTAATTGTATATTATGTGATTCTTTCTTGAGATCAAACTATTTTAAGTATATTTAGTTTAGTATAATAGCATTTTTGTAAACTCTATTGAGCAATACTTTATAAAATTTATATTAATAACCCAAAATTCTTTGGCTATGGGTTAACTTTTATGTCCAGGATATACATGCTATTTCGTTGCACAAAATCGTCTCTTATATTTGTTGAGAGTATGTTAAGTGTGTTAACCGTTAAGTATTAATGAAGCACGAAACTATAGAAAGAAACAAACATGCTTCTAATTGTTTAAAATCTGCTATAATTTGTTTGATAAAATGAGATGATGCCAAAATATTTCCGTCCTAATATTTACACACCCACAACTGGCAGTGTGATAGATCGAGTTAGAAATGGCGCCAAATCATAAATCAACCGTAGCCCTAATGCCTTACGCATATAATAACTATAGGTTTTAAAATGTATATTATGTACCTAGTTTTCTGTGGTAGCACAAGCACATAGCAATAAAACACGAAATAAAAATCTTGCTTTACCCCCGCAAAATAAAGCTGACGCGACCCAGATTCTATTTTTCGAAGAAAGAATGTGCTTCAATTCTGTTGTTCGCTTTATCTAACTTGTACGATAATAAAGGCTTAGCCGAGGCAGGCTCGGTCTATCGCGATTCCAAAATGTGCAATAATCATGTTATCTTAAAGCCGGATATACAGGACACAGCGATACATCACGCAAGCAAAAAACACGCCAACTCATTGGTCATATTTTTCTTGATATTTTATAAGGAAAACTGGCTTTTCTTATTATGAATCTTACAACCAAGTGCTGGGTGTAAGTCTTAATCTTTGCTCGCTGCCCCTTTTTACTATGTTGAATAAAGTATTACATTGTTTTGTTACATGGTATAGATGAATTTAGCAAAATAAGATAGGAATTAAGTATTTTTTATCTGTTTTTAACCATCCGTTTCATTCGTACGCACGGAATGACTGTACGTAATCCGAAATTATGATATTTCCAAAATGTAGTATTAAATTGGCTAGAACGACCATGAATCTGTAAGACTGTAGAATATAAGACTATTTTACTGTTAGTTTATATTCGTAAATGCTCAAAATATTAAAAATATATATTGTATAAATATTTTTGTTTGTTTTATTTAGACTCGTCGCACTACCTTGAATACCAATTTTTATGCCCAGTTCAGTGTAAAACTCAGAACTGTTACTAATACATTCGACTAAAAATTCTACCTAGTTATATTGGTGTTGAGGTCAAAATTCAAGGGAATGTTCCTTATTCCCTTAGGTATTTACCTCTACAATAGGTATTACTTTTCTATGTCATATATAGCGTAAGAAAAAATCCCACAAGAGTCAAGACAGGAAAATTGTGCGTAAAACACGCTAATAACTGCCTTGCTCCTAGCCCGTTGTTTGATAAAGAATGAACATTACGTACATAACTGAATAATTAGTCACGGATGTAAAAAAGAAGACGGAGCGCTAGGAACATTGAAAGTGAAGCAGGGATGTCGGCCCATTCGATCTATCGACGCGTAATGGCGTGTGCGTAGGGCACTTTTGTATAAGCGCGTTTGTGTGCATGGCTTCTCTGTGGCGTCCGTTTAACTATAGGCGAGATGGTGTCCTTTTTCTTAACGTCCGTGCCATTAGCATATTGTGTGCCATGACAATTTGGTTAATTACGGCACCCGCACCACAGTAATTACAGTTCATAAATAATAAATATCAATCCTTTCATTGGTTATGTTATGTTATGTTACATTACGTACTTGATTCGTAGACGTAACAAGTAACCGAGGGAATCATAATATATCGTCTGTATCTCCCAAGAAGCAGGCAAGTGTAACGACTTCCGTATATGCACTGTAGATGTCCACAGGTCGCATTTCCGTCATAGATCGAGTGCTCAAACCATCGATATATTATTTACCTAGATTTAAAATTGACGCTCGGAAAATGGGACAGCAAAGGAGTGCTTAAGCACTCTTGCCTACAGTCGGACGCCGATAGAATTTTATATTTAAAAATTCAAATTTAAGAACGCTTATTTCGTTTCAAAAAGCTACTTTATAACACGTGCATAGGGTTATATTTGTATAGATTTAATTAGAACTTGTGATCTTTTTCTTTGTTTTATTCCCGAGAACACTTTTTAGGGGGATATTTGCAAATAACTGTGCATCTAGGGTATATAAACGTGTGTTGCGCCGTCCCCATACTAAAGTAAGATAAGGGCAGGTAGAAAGATAATTATTGGAGATAGGCAAGGCATAGATACATAGGCGAAAATCTGGCCTCAGAGATAATACAAACGGGTAATAAAACGAATCATATTGTTTAAAATTTATTAGCAAATTCAAAATATTATCCAAACTTGACTGTACTAAATGCTTTAATTATTGGAAGAGACCCAGCCAACTACATCGACATCAATTAAACTACATTGCATATTAAATTGATAGTTTCGTATTATTATAATACGATTGTAATATCTAATTAATAAAAATACAAATATTCAGTCCATATTTTACATGCATTTTAAACGAATATATATTATAATTGTGATTTAGATATGTGAAAATAGTTTTTAGAAAAATAAACTTTGATTCTAGTGACATCCTAAATATGAGATATCGACAATCCTACACCGGCGTTGCTTAATTACAATATTCATTACTATTTTAATGACTGAACATATTAATCAGTGATAGGACAATAAACTCTGCAAGCTGAATACAACATTTTGTGAATACGTAGATAAAAAACAATCTGAATACTTTATTAAATTGGGCAAAACTGTCTTTCTTTTATTCAATAATTAAAATACATCCTAGAAACTAGTAAAATCCAGTAGCGAAGGGTTCGTTCAAAAATGATTCCTACCGACTTACCTTTGCCAAATTATCTGCTTGATAAATAGGTATAAACTAAAATAAAATGTTCATCGGCTTCCATTTTTGAACATTTTTAGCCTTCGCCAGTAAACCAAATACTCCAATCTCATGCATTGTGTAGACTGTAGAGTGATTTGAGACATCGTACATACATAAGCTCACGCCTGTATCCCCGAAGGGGTAGGCAGAGGCGCACTAGTGAATTAGTACACCCACATTTTGCCGAGCTTAGTTCCGTTCCAGATGTGATAGGGGGCGAGCCTATCGCCATATCGGACACAAATTCCAGATTCCGGGCTGACATAGAAAAATCCAATATCACTGCCCTCGCCGGGGATCGAACCCGAGACCTCAGGAAGTCGTACCGAAATACAACCACGCCACCGAGGCAGTTAGCGAGGCATGGGACATCGTACAACACGAAATCAAATAAA
This sequence comes from Clanis bilineata, assembly GCA_036417725.1. NCBI lineage: Eukaryota > Metazoa > Arthropoda > Insecta > Lepidoptera > Sphingidae > Clanis > Clanis bilineata. The sequence continues at coordinate 1,203,437 of CM071141.1, forward strand.
ACCTGTGTTCAGATTGGCAGTGGCCCATCCTATTAAATGGTGATCCAATATTTTTGTACTTCCATTTCTTGACTTTATCAATGTCGTAAGTTACAAATGGGCTTGTTTTCAGTGAGAGAAATACACAACATTTTAATAGGAACATTTGAGTTGGATTTTATCTAAAGGACAACTCAATACTTGGGCTCCGTACCTTATGACACAATTCAATTTAAACTATGATACGATTTCATTTAGTGACTTAAAATTGCGTTAATAATTACCAAAAGACAATTTCTCGAATCCATCGCAATAGCGCACTTTTTTACTTGATTTCGGTGGAATTTTAAGTAATTTATTCGAATCGAGTATCAAAAATCAGGGGGCAGCATTGATTTGATTTACATTGAACGTTACAAGTCATAAAAAAATAAGCATATACTCCAGACACAAGACATACACTAGTGGCGAGAAACAAATATTACCTGTTGAGTTGCTTCATTAAAACTGGCTCCAGAATATTAAGAGTTCAACTTTATAAAACTATAATTGAACTAACTACTTTCATTAAGATGCATGTTCACAAAAAAATAATGGAGCATTTATATTTTATAGACGTTAATGACATTTGTAAATGACGCTTAAATAAGACTTAATGGCTCACATATTCTGCCGTTGAGTTTGATGCTTCCAAAGTTACAGCCTACATAATATATTAAATATTTTGTTTTAAAGTTTTTAAGTAATTTTCAGGGTGTAAGCAATTTAAAAACTTTAAATTAGTAATTTTTGACAATTCATAAGTAAAAGTTACAAATGTAATCCAAGCCACAGAACTCACAAGTATAAGACATTTCTTTCAACTGACGACTGACACAGCACACATGACAACACAAATCACTGCACAGTTTATAATTCATCTTTGAGATCGACATCTGAGAGGTCGATGTCCTCTTCCGGCGGCAGTTCCCCGTCCTTGCCGTCCCAGGGGTCAGTGGTCGACACTTTGGGCATCTCCGCACCTCTCACTGGGGCGGTTTGACCACGACCGAACGACAGATCTCTGCAAATTGATCACAATGTTAGTAAACTTCGTCCAAATTGGTTAAGCCGATGTGCTTTGTGGATTAGCGATCAAACTGTGGCAAATTATTCCAGATCCATTTCTCCAAGACAACTAATAACAAAACTATGTTTGACAGACTCCGTGGCGCAGTGGGCGAGTAGCCGGCTGTGAAGAGAGAGGCCGCGAGTTCGATTCCCGCATTGAAACAAATGTTTGTGTGGCCCACAGATATTTGTTTCAAGTCTAGGTGTTATAAGACCGAAAGTCTCTCGTAGTTTCTGATACCCACGATACAGGTTATACCTAGTGTGGGGTCAGGACAGGACTCAGGACTGGGTGTGTGACTGTTGGGTGTATATATTTATTTATTATATTATACATTTTTTTTCATTAACTGTAAAATTTTAGAATTTCAAACAGTAATCTCACTGCACTGTTTATTAAAAACCAAACGATGTAACATATTATTTTCTTTGGTGTGTGTAGAAAATGTTAATAAGTTATCCCACCAGTCCATAGTTACTGGTAACTGGGAATAATTTGTGCACTTTGTGTACCTGAGGAACTCGTTGATGCCAGTCTCTGAGAATGATCCCCTGAGTGTGGAGAACTTGAGTTTCTTGGCGTTCACGACCGCCATGGCGGGGTATCCGAATCCGCCCAGCTCCAGCGCTTCTTCCAACGCAGGTTGCGCACCGGCCTCCGCCCAGATCCAGCTAAAACACAACAAAATACCGTTTTCATTACCACACTATTACCATCCTTGTCACTTCTTTCTTTCTACCTGCCCTTATCCCACCTTTATGTGGGGTCGGCGCAACAGACTTTTTCAAGCACGTTGCAGAAAGGATTTGGCTAAGTTTTTACGTCTGGTTGCCTGCCTAACGTCAACCCTCTTTGGGGATTCCATTTCCAAAGAAATTAAATTAGAAAATTCGCTTTGCCCGACTTGGGAATCGAACCCACGACCTCCCGGTCCACAGCCCATATGTGCTGCCACTAGACCAAGGAGACTATTCTTGTCACTGTGCCTGCATTCATCCGTTTGTCATTGCAGGCACCTTGAATGCCTCTTTCCTCTTTGGAGTGTGAAGGCACGTTTATGCAAGTATTATTCTGGTAACCACTGTCGTCTCCTTGGTCTAGTGGCATTATATATGGTCTGAGTATGAACGTCTGCGATTCGAGTTCCAAGTCGGGTGAAAGTATTTTTCTGACAGAATTTGTCTGGCACTGGAAGATGGATCCCCAAAGAGGCATTGGCGTCAGGCAGGTAGCCAGTCGTAAAATAAACAAGGCTGAATCCTGTCTTTAACAATGAGCTGGGATAGTCAGGTAACCACGAAAAAAGTAATGTTTATCGGTGGTCGCTAGTTTTTGATTGCACTGCACTTACCCTCAGGAGTAAATTGTGAAGTATTAAAGTAGATTTATGTAGGTAAAGTGATTGAGTGGTAGAGCCAGGCTGTAGACAGTAACGTCTACAGCACGAATGGGCCGGATCGACCGGTTGGATACCACTGTCTCACAGAAAACCGACGTAAAGTGGCAGCTTGCTGTCACGTTTCGTTCGGTGAGTGAGATTTCCGGTGGCCCGTTTCCCCCCTTCCTTTCCCAATCCCTTTTTCCCTCCTCTTCCATTTCTTTCTTTTAGGTTGGCAACGCACTCATGATTCCTTTTGTGTCTTGGGTGTCTATGGGCGGTGGAGATCACTTACCATCAGGTGACCCATCTGCGTGTGCCAGTCTATGCTAATAAAAAAAAAAATGTGAGTACTGACCCCCACATCTTGTTCTTGTATTTGTCTCCGAGTCTTGCCAGTATGGCCAGGTAGTCCGTGCGACACGCCGCGTTGCAGTCCAGGATGTGGGGCAAGATGGACACCACGCACAGCGGCTTCTCACTGCATGCCTTCAATGTCTCCTCGTTCACCACCTGCAGATATCAACATTTAAATCATATTATGCTATTGTTGTTTAACCTAAACATTTTTAAAAATAAATTAGTAAAATCTTAGCTACGTGAAAATAATAATCAACATTTTATAATATATACATAAACTCACGCTTGTTTCCCGTTGGGGTAGGCAGAGACTAAAGAGCGCCAATTGCCTCGGTTCAAACACACCTCTTTCGCTTCTTCCACAGTCATCAGTCTTTTCATGCACGCTCGTCAGTCACGAGAACTCCTTATTTGGCCCTTTTTCAGGCGATCGCCAATTTGGTCCCTAAAGGTACGTCTAGGACGTCCTCGGCCGACACTATCATTCACTTCCGCTACATACATTTCTTTCGTCACTCTACTTTCATCCATTCTTTCAACGTGGCCAAACCACCGAAGCATTCCTTTCTCAATCCTCGTCACTACATCTTTCTTCAATCCAACTTTCTCTCTTATGCTACTATTCCTCAATCTATCACTCAACTTCAGCCCACACATACTTCTTAACGATCTCATCTCCACCGCATTTATCTTACTTGCATGCTTCCTCTGCCACATTTTATCAATAGGTATCAATTTTCTGAACGTTCTGAACGTCGGTGGAGCGGCTCAGCAACGACGACAGGAGTTGGTGTATGGACGGCTAAGAGATTTAATATTACTAACAGCTAGGCTACCAAGCAAGTTTCCATACAAATAAATTGATCTCAAACTTCAGTACTGCCATCATCTACTTATTACAATGCGAGGGCAATTATTACAAATTTCATCCTAGAATATTTTGTGAATGGTTAAAAATCACGTAAGATAAGTTTATTTGTGTGTTGAAAAAGTGTGTTGCGCCGACCCCACATTACGGTGCGATAAGGGCAGGTAGAAAGAAAGTGTCTTAATTAACTTAAGAAATAACATTTGAAAATACTAGTGCTGAAGATAATAAATAAATCCGAGAGGTTTTCATTAATCCAGCAAGATTATGGGATGGGGTACAATACTAAAATTTAGTTTCTATGTGAAACACTGAGAAATGACACCATCAAACTTTTTTTAGTTTTTCATCTGTCTCATTTACGCCCGAATGGACAAACGCTACTTAACTTTAACGGCTTCTTACATTGATTTTCGCCATACTATTTTGACAGATAAGACGGCCTTAAACGACATTAGGCGACCTTAAGTGTATGAACATTCGGCGGTGGGTCTAGTGGTCATACTTCATATCCCAAAGGTAATCACAATAATATGCGTAAAAAATGACAATAAAGAAATCACATATGGGTTGCCCGGAGCTGGAATTTGAGCCCAATAAGTTGATAGACTCTGTACTTGAATACACTAACAGTAAAAATCTTTGCAAGACGCACCTCTGCCTGCCCCTTCGCGGATATAGTTTATCATATTACCAGCTTCATAAAATCCTCTACCAATTTCCCAAATACGTAAACGATCTTCCAAAGCTATAAACATGGTTCGCCGTAACGATGTTTATGAAAATTTTTGTAAAATATAAGCATTATATTCGCGTGTATAATAACATGTGAATTCGTAATAAATTTCACATGTGGCAAGCGATGGAAACGGTCGCGTCGAATCGATTTCACACTCTTGTAAGTAAGGCATGATTTATTAAATAATCTTTACATTGAAGTATGCACAAAAAATAATTCAGTTTCAATAAGTGAATTTTTAGGGGTGCAGTATTTAAAAAAAAATTAATAATAATAGCCCAATTTCAATTAATCGTAAAGATGTTTTAAGTATAGTATTCTTTTCTGTGCCAATTATTAAAATAAAATTATGTTTAAGTGTTTACGGCTGGTCTCAAGTGTTGGCTTAATAAAGCTTTCTTTCTTTTCTATCTTTTTCTTTCTAAAGAGATGCAGTAAAAATTCGAATACTAACGCCCGAATGGTCAAACGCTTCTCAACTTTTACACCTCCTTATATTGATTTTCACCATACAATTTTGACAGATAAGGTGGCCTTACACGACATAAGGCGACCTTAAGTTTATGGGCATTCGGATGTAAAGTGAGTGACGACGTTTATCCACACCCTCATCATCATCCTTGACAACGCCATTAGTAATTTGGTATTTAGACAACTGACCTGTATGATTTCAGGCGCTGGCACATTCTCAGCGACCTTCTCCATGGCCCAGGCCACGATGTCGCTGGCAGTTCGGCCGCCGTTGTAGTCCTCCGCCGAGTCGCTAGTCTTCCTACCGGCCGCGAACATCTTGATGGTGGGGTAGCCCTGCACCTGGTAGCGAGCCGCCATCTCCTGGTGCACCGTCGCGTCCAGGGCTCCCAGTTTCACCTGGATTGTAACAATATCTTATTAAGTCAAGTTATTAAGCCTGATGGTGTATAAAGTCTAGATCAGTATTATTGGCCAGCAGTAGTATTTTTCTCTTGATCTATATGGGCTAATCCTAAGTACCAGCGGTCCGCAACACGTGGCCCGCGGGCCGCATGCGGCCCGTGAAATCCTATTTGCAGCCCGTAAAGTCCTATTTGCAGCCCGTGATTGTTTTGTAAATTAGTCATAAATATCTAAAATGTTATAGATTATACCTCTATAGACAGAAAATATGAGGTGAGGCCCGCCTTTACTGTATTTTGCCACCTTGCGGCTCCTGCCTGCCAAAAGGTTGCCGACCACTACTAAGTACAGCTCGTTTGACAGAACCATCATATTTTTTATCACATGTACCCCTATCCATTTAAGACAAGTCACTAGATAGTTCTATACAAAATGGTGTCGGAAACTCAGAAAAACTCTCTCCCCTCTAGCAAATAATTTAAAGATTACCATTAAAATTACGACTTTGTCAAAATACTATGTAAAGTTTGACAATCGACTAAGGGGGATCATAACGGAGGAAACTCAATTATCTTGAGTCATCAATATCAATAATGATTTCTTAGGTTTACGCAAATGTTATTTATTGAAATAAAACTATTTTTACGGATTCTACCACGATTTGGTTTTGAATCATGATAGAATCCGGAAAAATAGTTTTATTTCAATGAATTATCAATAACTAAACATCAATTAAATCTAGTTGGCTGTACAACCTATCAAAGTTGAAAGCATTAAATATTTTATTACATACATTTTACAGTAAACATTTTTGAAAAAGCCATTATTGTGCTCTCACAGTGTCATTACACACAACACTAAAAACCGAATTAGAATCGGAAAGATTCAATACTAGGTAACAAAAAAATGGACATTATAGTGATACTAACCTTGCCTTTAAGTTCAGTGGCCGCCTTGGCCCAGTGCGGTTCCAGGTTCTTGCAGTGTCCACACCACGGGGCGTAGAACTCGACGAGCCACAAGTCTTCGCTATCCAACACCAGCTCCTTGAAGTTGCTGTCCGTCAACGTGATCACATCCGACTGCAGGGACAATGATGGACATGTTAATTATAACATAACATAAGCTCACGCCTGTATCCCCGAAGGGGTAGGCATAAGCGCACTAGCGAACTAGAACACCCATATTTCGCCGAACTTAGTTCCGTCCCAGATGTGATAGGGGGCGAGCCTATCGCCATATCGGGCACAAATTCCAGACTCCGGGCTGATATGGAAAAATCCAATATCACTTTGCCCGACCCGGGAATCGAACCCGAGACCTCAGCACCGTAGTCGTACCGAAATACCACCACGCCACCGAGGCAGTGTTAATTATATATTTATTGCAATAAGTTTAATTCATAAGTGAAAGAAAATATTGAAGGGCTGCAGGACTAAAAAGGTTACTTAGGCTGACTGATAATAAGTACTAATATCATAAATGCCAAACTTTCGATGTATGGTTTGTTAAGCCGCGTCTCCCGCACATGTTTTATTCTAAACAAAACACAAAAAAGTTTTTCGCTGTCAGCTGGCCACTGCATAGACAAAGATGAAACGAAGTTTTGTGTAGGTGATTCGTATAATGTTTTAGTGCAGGAGACGCGCCCTTACTCCATCACGCCAGAACGGCTGAATCTGGATATCGGATAATTCAAATTATCTGTTTGAATAATTTTATTAGTCTATGATTTGAATAGCTTCCACAAATTACTAAATTCCTAGGTTTGGCCTTTTGCCAAGTATGTAGGTAATGAATACCCATAGTATCTTTCAAAACAACTTTTCGACAACGTAAACAAACATTTTAATAGAAAATTCATTGCCACATTTTATAACAATAGCTGTTGTCCTTAGCACTGCTCCAAAGACTTGATCAGAGTTCCCTAACTTTCATCAAAGTAAATATTGTCTGATAATTTAGCTTTTCGTAGAGAATTTTTAAAATTAATCCAGTAGTTTCAACATTATAAGCAAAACATTCAAATCTCTATAATATTAATCCAAGATTACATAACATAAGCTCACGCCTGTATCCCCGAAGGGGGTAGGGTAGGTAGAGACGAACGAGCGAACTAGAACACGTATATTTCGTCAAGCTTATTTATGTCCCAGATGTGATAGAGGGCGAGCCTATCGCCATATCGGGCACAAATTCCAGACCCCGGGTTGATACTGAAAAATCCAATATCACTTTGCCCGACCCGGGATCGAACACGAGACCTCAAGACTATACATAGTGGTACTGCGCATGCATTACCACTATGCCATATTATCGAGTAAATTCAAACCTTTATAATACTTATCGAAGATATTATAGTCGCAGATTAAATTGATTTAAAATCCCTTTATTCTTCACCACTCATCTTCATATATCTTATTATCTCACTAACAACATAAATGCAACATACACAATACAAATATGCCTCGTTGGCGTGGTGGTATTTCGACACGACTACGGTTCTGAGGTCTCGGGTTCGATCCCCGGGTCGGGCAAAGTGATATTGGATTTTTCCATATCAGCCCGGAGTCTGGAATTTATGCCCGATATGGCGATAGGCTCGCCCCCTATCACATCTGGGACGGAATTAAGCTCGGCGAAATGTGGGTGTTCTAGTTCACTAGTGCGCTTCTACCTACCCCATCGGGGATACAGGCGTGAGCTTATGTTATGTTAAATGCGAGATTGTGTATATGTAGTATGTATGTCACGAATGCAAGTAGCCATTCAATCCCACATTGACTGCTGTACCAATTTGGGTGAAAGTCAAACAAGTAGACTTGACTTATGGCCTAGATTATAAGATAATTTTATTAGGAACAAGTACATCCCTGACGTCCATTTTCAAGGAAGGACCCGTGAAAAAAAGGTTGTATTAGAAAAATCGCAGATATTTCTTTTACTTTACCATCATATTATTTCATCAGAATGTGAGGGCGTGTAACGGAACTTATCAACACTGACGTGTCCCAAAAATAATGTCTCGAAAAAAGTGAGAGGCTGTGTGGGAACACGTGGGCGACCGCATGACGTTACAAAACTACGCCTACATTACAAGATAAAAAATTACGCTGTCGAATTTTCTGGACATGTTACCAACTACAGATACATTTTAAATCCAAAAACAGCTTTAAAGTGTCTGAAAATAGATATAGTAAGCTCCTTGATATCATACTATGCCAGTATAGCAGAAAAATGACTCACACTATTTTAGTAGGCACTAGGTAGTAATTCTAATAGTGGTGATATGATTTATAATAAGGATCCACTGGAGAAGGACATCCACTGCTGGATATAGGCCTCCCCCAAAGGATATTAGGTTAACCACGTCTAATCTTGAAACAACCCGCCTATCCTAGATGGCTAGAAGTATGCCATAAGTTTCAAAATCTAGTATTCAGGTGCAACATTGTAAACATAAGTTAATGTGTAATCGAAACAGTAGTTAACTGTTATAAATATTTTTGTTCCGAAAACCGCGTACAATGTTGATACAAAGGCGTTATTGTTACTGAATATTATTTTAAGCGTCGTCAGTTAATTCGACACAGTTTCTTATCGCGAGCTAGTAAAATGAAATGCTTTGATGAAACATAAAACAAACATGCTCGGGTTTTATTATCATAACATGTGGGTGAACGGCTTTTAATATATTTACCGAACTTGGATACCATAAATATGGTATACTCTAGTGACTAGTAACTATACATAAAATTTTGTTAATAAGGAAAATTAACGCCTATGAATGCATATAGACATGTATTTGAATATTTTAATTAAAGAAATATTTCTCTTCCCTTTGGGATTTATGTATGTAGAGGTATATATTCCTCATCATGCTAATCCATATTAAGATCATTATAAATACACCCCCAACAGTCACACACCTAGTCCTGACCCTACACTAGGTATTATAGGTGTCAGAGGCTATGAGAGACTTTTGGTCTCACAACAGCCAGACTTGAAACAAATATCTGTGGGCCACACAAACATTTGTCACAATGCGGGAATCGAACCCGCGGCCTCTCGCTTCACAACCGGCTACTCGCCCGCTGCGCCACGGAAGCTGTCAATATATATTTACTTGTGAGCCATCTCCATCATAATATGGGTGAATAATTCATGGTTCTACTGATATTTCCACATACTATCAAGTTAAAAGATATATAAGACTAAAATGCAATACTAAATACAGGTTACTTTAGAAATAAGTGTATTTAATTGAATACTGTATATTTAAAACCAACATGTAAAAAAAATAATTTATCAAAACAACTATAATTATTATTTTATTAAAAGATCTATGGATGAAATTAACTTGTATTATTTTTTGTTTTTATTCCACACTATTAATAATTTTTCTTCTTTAAATGCTGAGTTTGGACTATTTTGGGTGGCATATCATACATTTCTCTACGGAATAAATGTTCTTGTAAGAAATCTAATTTCTTGTTTTTGATAGGGGATGTTATTATATTTGGGTGCTGTATTTGCTTCATAGTTGATGATTTTTTCACCGGCATCCATGGTATGTTGTGACCATATATTGACTTTGTTTTATCCTAATGGAAATTATGAATTTAAACAACTGCTGTACTATATACATACTATAAGGGAAGGACTAAAATTGGCACTCACTTCAATGTACATACGAGTATATTATTTTGTTGAAAGTTGAAACTAGGAGTATATTGCTTCACCTAACAGTGCCTACTATACTATAACTGCAGCTCAACCATGAGTTTGTTGCACGTATTTACGCCAACAAGTACGTAAAATATTTGTATGAAAAACGTCAGTTCCCCGCGTAACCGCTAGAGGCGTTCGGGTGTTTGTCATACAAATATTTTACAGAGTCGCTAGTGAGTAATGTCAAAAAAAACTCATGGTTGACCTACTGATTTTTTCTTAGAACAGTAAAAAGTTTGAATTTTTTTCCAAGACGTACATATTAAATACAGTCTTGTAGAAGGTCATATAGTTTTTAAATAACTAATTACACATATAGTCCTGACACTAAGATGCAAGTCATGTGTCATGGGTATTAAGAACTAGGAGACCCAGACCCGAAACAAATATATATTTTTTTTATTATAGCAGAGACTGGCAAACGGACAGATTGGTCACCTGATGGCTAGTGATCTCCACAGCCCATAGACACCCAAGACACAAAAATAATCATGGGTGTGTTACCAATCTAAAAAGAGGAAATGGAAGGCGAGGGAAAATGAGATTGGGAAAGGAAGGGAGGGAAATGGGCCACCGGAAATCTCACTCACCGAACGAAACGCGACAGCAAGCTGCCACTTTACATCGGTTTTCTGTGAGACAGTGGTATCAAACCGGTCGAGCCGGCCCAATCGTGCTGTAGCTGTCTACAGCTTCGCTCTGCCACTCAAATGTGTGGGTCAAACAAATATTAGTCTCGATGCGGGAATCGTACTAGCGTACGCTCGCTTCACAGACGGCTACTCGCTCACTGCGCCACGGAGGCCGGCATTGGCACTTGATTTCAATAGAATGGTGAATTGATAATTATAGTATTGCTTATACCAAACCTAATGACCAAGTCAAGATCAGAGGTTTTCTTTGTATGGGAAATAGTAAGATTACAATAATACTGCTATAAGAGGTGGTGGTAACTCCTCAAGTCTACGCTATGGTTGTACTTTGCATTAATAATCCAACAATATTATGTGTTGTTTTTTTATTAATCTTTAGTCTATATTTCAATGCATATTCAGGAAAATTGCTATATATGGCCAAAGACAAATGTATTGTGTAAATTAAATCAACAAAATGGGTCTTACATAAATATTAATTTATACTGTGTTTGCTACATTTGGAGATTCAATATCATTGCATTATAAAAATAAATGTTTTCACTTGATCTTCTTTCTATCTACCTGTCCTTATCCCACCGTAATGTGGGGTTGGTGCAATACACTGTTCCTAGCATGTTGCAGAAAGGATTTGGCTTAGTTTTATGACTGGCTGCCTGCCTGATGTCAACCGCCTTTGAGGGATCCAGTCCTGGTCAACTTAAATTAGGAAATTCACTTTGTCTAACCTGGGAATTGAACCCGGGACCTCCCAGTCCACAGCCCATACATATATGCTGCCACTAGACCAGAGGCGACTAAATGTTTACACTTAATAAATAGACTATTTACATGTCACCTATACCCCTAGCACAAGTTTACTTTGATAGTTCTCTATTCTCTAAATCAATATTTTTCATTTTCTCTATACATTTGACAAGCAGCACCATTTTGCATAAACTACAATGAGCTAAAAAATTTACAGAGTAAACTGAAATCATCGTTGATTTTGAGAATCGAGAAAACCTCTTAATAAGGGTACTGTATATCAGGATATATATGGAATTTATAGCTATGGATTTTTTAATGGCATCATTCTTTTCTTAGGTCTGTAACTCTTTAACAGTGCATTGAGATGTTTTAAAAGTTTTACCTTATCAGAACCACCGCTAGGCTTCTTGCCTAAGTTATCATAAGCTTTCTCTTTAGCTGCTTTGAGGGCTGCGTCAACGAACGCCTCGGCAGTCCTCTGGCCCTGGTACGGAGTGTGCTTGCTACCCGTGAATATTTTGATGGTGGGGAATCCTGTGACTCCATACTTCTGTGAGAGGCTTTTGTGATTATCTGCATCCACTGCACCAACTTTTACGATGCCCTGGAAATAAATTATTTTTGTATTTTTTTTTTTGTTATGGATGACAGATGATTTCTAATCTATATTTTTATATTGGCATGCGTTAATGCTCGTATGTAAAGGACCTACCTATTGGTAAAATGGTTAACAGCTGGTTTCAATAAACAATCTCAGTTTAGAGTGCAGATAGATTGCGATTATGAACCAATAAAATCAAGTCATTTGACGGAGTCATATTTAAACTGTGTTCTTTTTGGCTAATTTTTGTAATCATCTGCACATTCGAACTGAGATTGATTATTGAAACCAGCTGTAAATCGTCCTTACACAGCAGGTGTCAACAATCTTAGGTGCCTAGCAGCCAAGCCTTAAGGTGGGAATGCAAAGAGTAGTGTTTAACCCTGCAAAAATTATAAACTCACCTTCAACGCCCTTGCGGCTTTTTTATATTCTGGAACGAGGTTTTTACAATGCCCGCACCACGGCGCAAAGAATTCTACTATCCATACTTCATCCGAGTTTGTGACCAGCCTGTCGAAATTGCTCGGCGTCAGCTCTACCACGTCCGACGACGAATCATACAAGGCGGATGATCCCGCCACAAAAATTAAAATACCTTAAAACAGAATTATAAATTACCGGCACCGCAATAGAACCTTAATTTAATAACTTCATGGTACAAATTGTTATTAAAACATACCTAATAAACACGTGTGTAACATTTTTCACTGATTTAACGCTAAATAAATGTATAAATTACAAAATATACCGGCTATTAAATGAGATCGCACAATTTCACGCCGATACAACTGAAATAAACACGTCAATCTTTTTTTCGGCAACGAAGAAAATGATGGTATTGTCAATGGATTTCGTGGACTCGCATGATTGGTGCGTTTCGTTTTCCCGCCACGGTAATGAACTAGCTCAGACTACTGTGAGGTCAAGTCCGTGGGTCAAATTGGGTTAATTATTATCAAGTAGAGAGAGTAGATAGGATCAAAACTTGGGTCAAGATTCTTCCAAAATAAAGGTAAAAAAAATATTTTAATAATAAATAAGCCTTTGTCTTATTTTAACTCATGCTACCTTTGCCTCATACATATTTTTATTTTTAACTGATTTCAAAAAAGGTTTTTCGCCACGCCAATCATTTAAAGTCCTTATAATTTATGTTATTTACAGCTGAAGACGGGTCAAGCTCTAAGGTCAATGCATATCAAATGAAAAGGCATAGGTTCCAAAGAGTTTATAAAATATGTTAATATTTTTGACTAAGTGAAACTTGAAAGTTGGGTGAAGTCCCTCAAAGGCATGTGGACGTTGAAAGCGCATTCATCTGATTACTTTGTGGTTTAGTTGAAATAAAATACACAACTACCTATTTATTACAAAGTAACAATATTATTTTTAACTGTCATTGTCGGTTAGCAGAATTAATGCGAAGTCCCGAGCTAGTTAAAATACACAAAGTACCTATATACTGAAGTATTCAGTTCGAATCTGTACTTAGCCACGCGAGGTTTATTGTACTAAATGTACCTACTATAAAAGACTATAAATGCGTCTTTGGAGAAACTAGTGCGCGTTCCTTTAAAATTCGTTTATATACGAACTTAAAGCATTTACATTTACTATACCGTATAGGAAGTCATCCGAATATAATTCTTGGTTAAGTTTGGTAGGTCTTGATTTTATCTAAGCTCTTATTTATTTCATTTTGTTTATTTTGCTTTGTGTTTGGCAAAACGTAGCCGGTAGCACCGTAAGTATGTAGTGTAAGACCGCAATTCTCTTGTATAATGTGAAATAGTGGAACTTGGAAGTCTCCTTCTTGGTATAGTGGCAGCATATATGAGCTGTGGATCGGGAGGTCCTGGGTTCGATTCCCAGGCCGGGTAAAATCGAATTTTCTAATTTAATTTGCATGGGACTGGATCCCTCAGGGGGTTAACGCCAGGCAGGCAACAGGTCGTAAAAACTAAGCCAAATCCTTTCTGCTTTCTGCAACATGTTTGATAAAGTGTGTTGCGCCAACCCCACATTAAATGGCTTAAAGGCAGGTAGAAAGAAATAAGTGGAACTCGGAAATCGGTCGAGTCGGCTCATTTATTCAGTAGGCAAAAATACCTACGTGTGCTGTATGGCTGGTGACTGATCCTCAAATTGCTTATACTACAAACACAGTTGCCAAAATGGATTTTTAAAATTACATTGCTTAAATTATTTAATATTCGTCATTGTATTCATTTGTATGTACTAATGAAATGATTAGGTACAACAATACTTGTTGTTTATCATTATATGAGCTCCAGACTAACAAGTATAGTACCTCTAGAGTAGTCCTTGAGCGTGAATTTGGACGGTGCTTTTATAGCGGATGGTCGAGTCTTCTTTTCGATTCTCGTGCTCGCCTGTTTTCCGGTCGGAGCGGCACCGGGATTTTTTTGGGTTTCTTGTTGTGAGTTTGAAATTTGGTTGTCATTAAAATGGTCAATATCTCATTTAATGAATCATCATCATCATCAGCCATAGGACGTCCACTGCTGGACATAGGCCTCCGGCGCTTGTCAGTACGTGGTGTCCACTCGAGAATGAATATGATAATAAAAAATGGAGACATTGAAATAATTGAATTTGGGGGCTTCCATCAAAGGGTATTGCTTGAAAGCAGTTGACAAGAGAATAATATAAGGTTGACACCGTGACAGTATTTGATTGTTCCACTTCACTAAAATTTTAGGAATGAAAAAACTAATGACTTGGCAGCATGGTCTCAGACCTTATCTTGTTTCGTGTGGAACTAAAAAAATATTTATGGTTTATGGAAATTGGAAAAATGGATTCCTTGTCAAATGTTGTCAAGAAGTTTCAACAAAAAATCCGATTTTTCCGACGATTTAAGAAGTTTTCTGTAATCTGATGGAAAAATTCAAACCTCGAATAATTTATTACAATGTTCAAGTTTCCTGTTTTAAAGATACTTAGTGTGAAAGGTCATTAATCCATATCATAACAATAATATAACCTTACCACTTGACAGCATACAATTCGCGCGTTTTATTAATTTTGGAAATAGCACAGACAGACGTCAACAACCGTAGATTTTAGGCGGGAAAACAACGTTAGTGATCGTTCTGTTGTGTCACCAATTTTATAATTTATTTGCAGTTAGAAGTTGCTGCCGCAAAATGAGTTCCATCCACGCGAAACCGTTTACCGTCTTCGTCGAGGGTAATATAGGAAGCGGCAAAACAACTTTTTTGGAACACTTTCGGCAATTTGAGGACATTACCCTATTGACGGAGCCAGTCGAGGAATGGCGCAATCTGAAAGGATGGAATCTTTTGGTAAATTCTGAATTAAATATGTAATAAACACAATATAATGAAGGATTTGGCAGTGTGTATGTTTGTAGTGTGTAATAAAGGTTATAATTTTTCTTGTAAGTATTTGATGACGAATCGTATTTGGCTGTTCAGCATTTTGTTAAGATTTATTGAAATAGCACTATTAAGTGTTTCAATCTAAACAGTTTGAAGGTCAACTTTAACGTTAACACATCACTGCACAGAAAAAGTTCAAGTCTGTTCATACTGCCTGATGCCATTTGATTGTTTTAATTTAGTAACTTACTATTTATTTTAATATAATTAATAGACATTTCAACTTAATAACTACTAACAACTTAATAATAGAGGTTATCAATTTGTCTATTATTTTTGTATGCTATGTGATAACTTTAGTTAATGGAAACCAATTTTCAAGATTCTTTTAGAATTATAGTATAAGGCTAACATGGTCCGGACACGGTTCAGGGGGTTTACCACCACGTCTTAAAGCAGTATTATTTATCAACCTGTCTGAGGTGGCCCCATTATTATTAATAATAATGCATTTTACATTAACCACTTCGAGGCCGGAGCCACCGCTGAGGAGACCTCAGCATTTTCAATTAAAAAATATTGCACTTAGGGTCACTTGCATCACTATTCTACTTCTACTAGTCTTAACCTCCAGTTAAATTGAAAAATAAATATATTAATGATATGTAATGTACTACATGTAATTACAGATAATATATGACAACATTTAATTAATCACATGTAATGAATAATGTCATTCCTATATTTATTTTTTAATTTAACTTGAGGTTGGGACTAATTGTAGGTTAGTAATAGTGGTGCAAGTCGCCCTTAGTAAGTTTGTTTCTTAAAAAAATATAAAATGTATTTATACTCCTGGTAGTGTAATAGTAATACAGATGTATATGCATATATTAAAGTCTACTGAGTTGGTCTTATGCAGCTTGGTTTTTACAACTTTCAAACAAATAATATTAATATGTGATATTAATGTACCATTGCTGTGCATGGGCCTCCTCTACTGATGATGAGTGGGGTTAGTCCTTAAACCACTACATTAACCTGATTTGGGTTTGGTAGACTTCATATAACTTTGTAATTTGTGTGTAAAAATTCAGAAGGGTCAGGTTTTTTTTTTCAGTTTTATCATCATCATCAGCCATAGGACGTTCACTGTTGGACATAGGCCTCCCCCACAGATTACCAAAGACCAACAACCTGATAAAGGTCACAGGAAGTCGCTGGATGGGCCGCTTCTAACAGGTCAATCTGGAAATCTTTGGGGCAGATCTATGTTCAGTTTTGTAGCAAGTGATAATTCATAATGAATGCAGACTTAACATAGAAAGCCAAGTGCATGTTCTTATTGCTTGATCTCAAACTTCTGTCATTTATCTTGTCAGACCCTACCACTCCCAACTTACCTATGGGTGCTTTAGATCTTATGTGATTATTATCTGCCTCAGGGGTGTAGTGGTACTGCGTGAGATGTACAACCAAGATCCTGAGGTCTTGGGTTTAATCCCCAGGCCCGGCAAAGTTAATTGGATTTATCAGTATCAGTCTGAAGTCTGGACTTTGTACCTGATATGGCAATAGGCATTACACCTGCGTTGGAACTAAGCTTGGTGAAATGTTGATGTTATAGTTTGCTGGCACGCCTCTGCCTACCCCTATGGAGATACAGGCGTGACATTATGATATTTATATTATGTAATGTGATAATGCCAATTTGGTTTGGGGAGGCCTATTTTCAGCAGTGGACATCCTATGGCTGATGATGATGATGAATGTGATTAATATCTTGATTTGAGTGGTAGAGCCACGCTGTAGACAATTATGCCTACAGCACGAATGGGCTGGCTTGACCAGTTTTATACCACTGTCTCATAGAAAATCGTCGTAAAATGTCAGCTCGCTGGTTGGCCTTTATGTTGGCAACGCACCCATGATTTTTTTGTGTCTTTCTATGGGCGGTGGTAATCTCTTAACATCAGGTGACCCAAGATGCTCGTTTGCCAGTCACTGCTATAAAAAAAACATCTTTTTCCCAGGATTTGATGTACAAAGACCCAGCGAAATGGGCGATGACATTCCAATCTTACGTATCACTGACCATGTTGGACATGCACCGGCGGCCCGTGGCGACGCCAGTGAAGCTCGTGGAGCGGTCGCTGTACAGCGCGAGGTACTGCTTCGTGGAGCACATGATGAGGAGCGGCACCCTCCATCCTGCGCAGTTTGCGGTACTCGACGAGTGGTTCCGATTTATTCAAGATCAGATACCTATCGATGCTGATTTGATTGGTGAGTTATTACATATGGGAGAGGTGGACTGTTTGTGCCTTGTATGTCAGTACATTCCAAATATTATGTAAAATCATACAATACCAGTACTGTTATGTTCCTCAAGTCTATACCTCTACAACATAAAAAAAAAAAACATCATATATATATATATAATCACATCACATAACATAAGCTCACGCCTGATTCCCCGAAGGGGTAGGCAGAGGCGCACTAGCGAACTAGAACACCCACATTTCGCCGAGCTTAGTTCCGTCCCAGATGTGATAGGGGGCGAGCCTATCGCCATATCGGGCACAAATTCCAGACTCCGAGCTGATATGGAAAAATCCAATATCACTTTGCCCAACCCAGGGATCGAACCCGAGACCTCAGATCCGTAGTCGTACCGAAATACAACCACGCCACCGAGGCAGTTAGACTTAAAAATAGTAATATGAAATTTTAGTAATGCACTTGTAGAAGACTGCCTCGGTGGCGTTGATATGATGTGATATGTAATTTAATGATATTGGATTTTTCCATATTTTTGGAATTTGTGCCCAATATGGCGATAGGCTCACCCCCTATCATATCTGGGACGGAACTAAGCTCTGCGAAATGTGGGTGTTCTAGTTCGTTAGTGCACCTCTGCCTACCCTTTCGGGGATACAGGCGTAAGCTTATGTTATGTTATGTTTTATTTTTACATCTTAGTGTTAATTGAAACAACATATACTTATCGTAACTGTTTTTATTCATAACATATATTTTTTACAGTATACCTGAAGACAACACCATCAATAGTGTATGATAGGATTAAGAGAAGAGCTCGTTCTGAGGAGCAATGTGTACCATTGTCGTATATAGAAGAACTGCACAAACTACATGAAGACTGGCTCGTGAACAGGGTGCATGCCGAGTGTCCTGCACCTGTGAGTATTCTGGCCTAGTAAACAAACAGCTACATAAGGCTGCCTCACGAGACAAGTACTTATTCATATACAGGAATGTGCCAAGGTCCATCACATGTGTTATTACATAATGTAATATTACAATATATAATATTGGTTTGTTCAGTCATCTGGCCCTATCGGCTATCACACTCTGGCATGGTGTAAAACACAACATACATTTTCAAGTGTGTGCAGGAAGGATTTGCCTTAGTTTTTACAAGCAACTGACTGTCTGACCACACCCTCTGAGGAATCCAATTTGCATCCAATTGTTTTAGAAAAATATTACCTAACCCGGGACTCAAAACCAGGATCCACTCAACTAGTTCACCTCCTACAGTATAGTAGTAGAGGTGCTCTTACTGTTTGTTTAAAAATATTTCAGGTACAAAATGTGCCTATTGCCATAGAATACACAAATTCCACTCCTGGGCAACTTACATATAATTTGTTTTGTATGAAACATAATAAAAATTAATAAATAAAAATGTTTGTTGGTCAGTTAGGCATACAAAAAGCACTTATGACAGGTCACAATAAGGTCTAGGTACATTTATATGACAATTATGTTATAACTCCAGCAATTTAGAAACAAGCAGGCAGGTATGGGGCTTAGATAAAGAGTTGTGATTATTAGAAAAGGAAACAGGATATGGCAGGAATGCTAGCAGGGAATTGAGAAAATAAAAATAAAACATTATTTGTGTTAAGAACAGTGGAAAAAGATGGGGGAGTCCTTTGCCCAGCAAGGACACAATAGGACAGAAGAATTTGTGTTATAATAATATTTTTAATGTCATTCCAGGTGTTGGTGCTGGACGCCGACTTGGATCTCTCTAAAATAACAGATGAGTACAAAAAGAGCGAACACCAAATACTGAGGAAGGCGGTGGATGTTGTGATGAGTTCCCCCAACAAGCTCAGTCCAAAGAAACCCATCAACACTTCACCTATAAAGATAGTTCCGCACATGAGAGTATTATAATGATAGTTTTACTTTTATTTTCAGTATATTTATTTTACAGAGTACGTTTCTATGGCTAAAAAAAAGTGACAAAGGATCCTTGAGCCAAATTAAATATATCCTTTGATTGAAATAAAACTATTTTTACGGATTTTATCACGATTTGGTTTTAATTTTTATTTGTTGGACCTAGGTCCAACCCGTGACCACGAAGACTGCAAAGCCTTCGAAACGTCGGGAATAAAAATTAAAACCAAATTGTGATAAAATCCGTAAAAATAGTTTTATTTCAATGAATAGCATTCGCGTAAACTTAAGAAATCAGTATAGCATTTGATGATATTCTGCAACAAATACAGTGTTTTTTTTAAAGTTATGAATTAATTATTCTTTCGGTGTACAACCCTTTCGCCACTGTTTTGCAGATATTTTCGAAAAACGTTCATAAAGTCATGATTACTTTAAAAATATGTATTTAGTCTCATCTCAATATTAGTAAAATTCTATTTGTACTCTGTATAAAAATTGTGGTAAAGATGAGGACGTGATTTGGCAAACATTCTCTTTTAGAGCACAGGAGAATCATTGTCGATTTGTATTGAAATGAATCTTATTTTTGTGTTTTAGTTTAGTACATACATATATGAGATTTCCAAACAAAATATCACAAAATACAATTATGTTTAAATCTGGTGATTGAAATGTATGTTCCAAACCTTATAGGTTTATGATGAAAATTGACCATATTGTGTATGGACCAAAAAAAATTGTTCAATTGCTTATAATGTTATTCTAATGGTATTAAACTATTTGTAATATATACTAGCTTCAGACTGGTTGTTGGCTGGCTGTGTGTGGATTAACATGCACACAATTTTAGTGATTTTGTATTGCACTTTTTTATCTCGGTCTTCTATTGACGAATACATGTATACAATCAGGCCAGACTCCAGAGTGTCAACGTCATTTGCTAAATATTAAACGCTGCTATACTTTTAGCATAAAATAGGCCGGCATGATTCTTGTGACCACAAAGCATATGCACTATACCCATGCCTTAAAAAAAGCTTCAAGACACCAATTACTTTGAACATGGAAGAGCATGTGGCGACATATATAGTTTCCCTACTGTTCATGTAATTCAGAGCACAGTAACATTTCAGTTCCTAAAAATATTAACACTTCCCATATAAATATGGGTTTTTGTTTACTTAGTTCTATAGTTAATGAATTTAGTGCAGAAAGCAGCTACAAATATTTGTAAGTTTGAATATTACATGTTCATGACCATGCCAAAAGTATTATTTTAATATTGAAGCATTTAAAAGGGTGAACATCTTTGTTTCCATTTAATTACTTTTTGTGTAAACTATTTACGGTCCATATCAAAAATAATTATGACAATTTTATACTGTTTTAGACAAAGAATTTAAAGTTTTAGACATGGATAAATTATTGACAAGTACATGTTTAGTTGACTTAAAAAGTGATTCCTTAAGAAGGACAACTAAGCTAGGAGTTGTACTTTACAAGACCTCAAGAATTACATTTCGAATTACTTCAAAATAGTAAGTATTATATGATTGACTTCTTTAATGTGTACTTTATAAGAATATTCCTATTTTTGACGAGTAATTTTATGATTGCATTTATTATTTTGATTTGTGTTCAAATTGTCTAGATCAATTGTCATGTGTCTATAGTTTCGTAAATAAAATAGATAATTTATACCCGTGTATTTGTTTTGTTTATAATTTAAATGCTATTATAGGTGCGTCTTGTGTGAGAAACATGAGGGTTTCTCCCTGTACAATAAAAACCATGGTGGAATCACTACATATTTTTGTCTATGATGTATGTTCCACGAGCAGGTGACAACGAATATTGTATAGAGAGCCTCTGTGGCGCAGTGGGCGAGTAGCCGGTTGAGAAGTGAAGGGCCGCGGGTTCGAATTCGATTCCCGCAACGAAACAAATGTTTATGTGACTATTGGGTGTTCTTTATTTATATCTAATCCATAAATACGACTAAACAGAGATATTGTTCTGTCTACATTAGTGTTACGTAAAAAAAACATAAGTAGGAGACTTGCCTTTACATTTGCCGCTATGACCCATAATAAGTCTTTGTCATCATCAACAAGAGCTTCCGCTTCAGTTTATTCTACGTTAAGGCTAAAGGCGACTGCACGTTATTGTTGAAATAAAAACTTACACAACACAATGTTTCTCGTTGTCATCTCATGGATCAATATAGATTAGATAAAAATGTGTAGCGAAACCATATTTTGTGTAGGTGTTTTTGTATAGTGTTTCGAGAAGTACATGAGAAGACTTATCGTAACTTGGTTACTACGTGGATATATCAAATTAATCTTCCAGTTTTCTTTTCTCGATCTACTTAAAAAAGGAGGAGGTTCTCAATTTCTTTGTATTATGACTTTGCAGCCTATGCTATAATTTCAATGCCTTTTGCTAACCATGCCTCCAAAACTTGATACATTGATACTCACGGGCATTCAACGTAATATGGACATCACTAAAATAACACATGTATGTATGTATGTGTTAAAATAACATTTGCGTATAATATTGTACAATAATTAGCATTAAATAAATATTATTTTCTGTCCCGAATCTCCGGACCACAAATATGGAGTTGTCACTAGATTTGGCTACAAAATATTTATTTTTTTGTTAGGGCAATAATTTTTTGTCTTTTTTTTACTATGGCAACATATTTTCTTATTTGTCAAAAAAATTTATGTCATTGTCAGGTGTTTACATGCCGATAGTAATTTTAATATTTTATTTTAGGTAAATTTTTAAATAGTTTACAGTTTAAAAAGCCTCAATTATTATTTGATTTACATAGTATTATGTATATAGAATTATAAATCACATTTGTGATGAGTTCTTGTTGCGGAAGTGACTTAATATTTAATTCGGTTATTAGCGAAGTGGTGTCGAAAAATTTAGAGCAAATTTGGTATTTAGTACATTTTTTATGTAATTGTTGGTCAGTTGTCGGTGTGTTAGTATCGCTGGTCGTGATAGTGGTTGCGGCAAGTTGTCTGCACGGTGTCAAGTTCCTCTCGCGAGCGCGCCAAACAGCCCAGCCGCGTTGAAAGTAAAAGTAATGAGATCGTTTACATCGCTCCAATAACACCTCTGCGTTGTAAGGTAAGCTCTGTTCATTATTTGTTTTTGTACATTTTGTCCGCACGCACATACGTGATAGATTATATTTCAGCCCATATTGATGTGCAACATTTTGCATTTTTTTTTAAACATTAGCAGTATTGTGTGCTCCAAGTGGCTACTTATTTGTGAGTTGTGACTATAGAATCGTTTAAAAAATATAATACCTGCATTGTATTTTACTAAAATATTGGCCACAAATAAGCAAAAGTAAGTATGTGATGAATTTCATATTTTATGTTCTCTTGTTCCCTGTTGTAGATAGTATAATTCTAAATATCTTTTTGGGTTTTACACCATATCAAGTTATTAAAAAACAATTTTGGCGGGCAACATCTTTCACATTGACTGTGTAGTACAATGTGTATCTAATATGAATAGTAATAAATCTTGGTTGAACAAGATCATAATCAGAAATTTATAATTTCTAACAACCTCCATAGCGTACATGAAACGAGAGGCTATTGGTTTGTTTCCTACACCAAGACAAATGTCTGTGTGGATCCATAGATATTTGTTTAAGGCCTAGGTGTTGTGGGAACATAAGTGCCTCATAGCTCCTGGTACCCATAGTACAGGTTAAAGTCTAGGATGGGGTCAGGGCTATGTGGATGACTGTTGGATGTATTTAATATTTAAAAAATATCTACCATTGGCTAAGGGTAATTTAACATTATGATTTGTATAATCCTACAATTTATATCTACATTTACAAACACATATGGGTATGCCGATGGGGCAGAAAAGTTCTCGAGTGGAGACCACGTACCGGCAAGCGCAGCGTAGGACGTCCACCTACAAGGTGGACCAACGACTTGATAAAGGTCACGGGAAGTCGCTGGATGCAGGCCGATTCCAACAGGTCGATCTGGAAATCTTTGGGGGAGGCCTATGTTCAGCAGTGGACGTCCTATGGCTGATGATGATGATGATGATGATAATGGGTATTATGCTTAACTACACTTTTTCTTTATACTTCTTCATAGTTGTAGAACAGTGACTAACAAATATTGAACTTGACTGGGCAGCCAATTCAAATATGTATTTATATTTGTTTTTTGACATAACTTTTGTAGTCCTAAATCAGTTATGAAAATTGGCATATATCTAAATTACATAAATAAAAAAAAAAAATATTAATGTTTAGACCAAATAAATGTGGTATGCAAATAAAGTAAAACATGAATTTCATATTTTTTCAAAACCAATATTATTTTATTATCAAGATGACTTGTCTTTGTACCATTCGATGTGGGGTTGGTGTAATACATTTCTTTGTTAAGCAAGTTGCAGAAAAGATTTTGCTTAGTTATGTCTGTGACATCAACTCTCTCTCCGGGGGATGTACATTGTGTATATAACCATGTGCCCACGGGATTTGAACCTAGGACCTCTTATAGACTAACAATAGACTAAAGAGGCAATGTTATTTACTATCAATTTGTAGAAATTAAAGACTAGTAACACCTTCCTTTGTGAGTATTTTCAACCTTTGCCACTGACAATGTTATTAGAGTGTTAGATGAATGAAGTAAAATATCATAAACAAACACGGCTTTATAGTCATATCTTATTTAGACTTTCCATTTGTTATAACATTTAAGTCTGATGATTACAATAAATTGTTATCATTTGTGATAACTTTGTAAAGTCCTTTGACTTAGTGACATAATTTTTTGTGTGTCACACAATTGTTCAATCAAATCATATGCGATAGCTATATATATGCTATATAATCAGTTATCTTAGGTATTAGATTGTGTTGGTAATTTATTTTTTACCTCACAAATTAAGGAGGTATTGACACAGGCATCAAGTAAGAATAATAGTTGTGGTCATTAAGTTTTAATGAGAAAGTTTTGCATCTTTGTGAATAAATAATTAAATACACCCAACAGTCACACACCTAGTCCTGACCCCACACTAGGTACACACCTGTATGGTGGGTGTGAGAGACTGAGAGACTTTCGGTCTCACAACACCCAGACTTGAAACAAATATTTGTAGGCCACAAAAACATTTGTCTCAATGCGGGAATGGAACCCGCGGCCTCCCGCTTCACAGCCGGCTGCTCGCCCGCTGCGCCACGTAGGCTGTCAAATAAATAATAATAAAATAATATAACTATTAAAATAATAATAAAATAAATCTGCATTTTGGGTAGAAAGATTCTAAAATTATAGAGCTCAGGGTGAAATATTCAAGTCTATGCATAGTGCATACATTACCTATTAGCATTCTAAAATCCCTGTCTATACCTATGTCCAGCAGTGGACATCCTGTGGATAATTATCCTAAAATCCTTGTTTCTTTCTTTCTACCTGCCTTTATCGGGCCATTTTCAAGCATGTTGCAGGAAAGATTTGGCTAAGTTTTTACGACCGGCTGCCTGCCTGACATCAACCCCCTCTGGAGGATCCAGTTCCGGGCAAATTAAATCAGAAAATTCGCTTTGCCCGACCTGAGAATTGAACCCAGGACCTCCCGGACCACAGCCCATACATGCCGCCATTAGACCAAGGAGACGACTATTCTGAAATCAAAACATCTTTGCTTAGTCTGTCTGTCAATCTGTTTTTTGTAAAAAATGTCTCGGACTTAGTCGAAGTTCGATTTAAAAATTCCAAATCCTTACTGAGTTTGATGCTTTGACTCATACTTAGTCAAAGTTCGCTCTATGGATCTCAGCCCTAGTGCGTTCAAATCCAGTCCGGTTGCATATTTATTGTACTATTTTTAACCGACTCATTGCTTATCAGTTTCACAAAGATTCGTTTAGATTACGTTTGAAGTGATGAATGATAAAGAAAAAAGATTCATGAGAGGAAAATGAATGGTGAGTGAGGAAATTTTTTTCAATAGTATAATTTAATTTTCCCAGCTTGCCAATATGGAGTGTAGCTGTAAGATCAGAAGGGTTACCACCACCTCTTATAGCAATATTACTATAATCTTACTTGTACCGATTCCCGTACAAAAAAAACGAAGTAAGACTATAATACATAACATAACATAACATAAGCTCACGCCTGTATCCCCGAATGGGTAGGCAGAGGCGCACTAGCCAACTAGTACACCCACATTTCGCCGAGCTTAGTTCCGTCCCAGATGTGATAGGGAGCGAGCCTATCGCCATATCGGGCACAAATTCCAGACTCTGGGCTGATATGGAAAAATCCAATATCACTGTGCCCGACCCGGGGATCGAACCCGAGACCTGAGGACAGTAGTCGTACCGACTTACAACCATGCCACCGAGGCAGTCTAAGACTATAATAATACTGCTATAAGAGATGGTGGTAACCCCCCAGGTCTTTGTCGGATCGTGGCCTAATTTATATGGGACCACCCATGAAATAAGCTCTGTCGAACACAAAGAGATTTAATATTACCAACAATATAGGGCCTATCAAGCAAGTTTTTATACAATATAATTGATCTCTAACTTCAGTACCGCCATCAAATACTTATTACAATGTGAGGGCAATTATTACAATTTACACCCTAGAATAAATTTTGTGAATGGTTAAGAATCACGTAAGATAAGTTTATTCTCTCAATATTATTACGCTGGCCGACCTGGCGCGCGTATATTTCAAATAAACTGAGCGACTTATGACCGCGGTCATAACTTTTGGATCACAAGTTTTGTCCTATTGTCCCATCTATATACTGTTGAATGTCTTTGGTCAAACACAAAAATAATCTTGAATATCGGTCCACATTTGCCGGAGATATCGCGTAATATACATAAAAAATCATACAGACGAATTCAGGTGCTCTTCCCTTTTTTGAAGTCTGTCGAATATAGAACTATAGGTGGATTTTTCCTTGCCCATCGTCCATTTGCACATCTCAAGTGGTAAATAAAATCGATATTTTTATTGAGAATCTAGAAATGTGCAGGTAGGTACGTAATTAACAGACATTCAACAGTAGGTACATAGACGGGACAAGAGCACGAATATTTGTGATCCAAAAGTTGTGACCTCGTGGTCATAAGACACTCAGTCGTATTTGAAACATACGCGTGCACGATTGTGCCAGCATAATAATGTTTAAACGATAAAATTGTCTTATATGATTCATGAACATTCACAGAAGTCTAGGGTGTAAATTGTAGTAGCGCCCTCGCATTGTAATAAGTGGTAAATGGCTTTACTGCCATTTGGGATCTTTTTTTTTTGTATGAAAACTTGCTTGTTAGACAGGTAATTAATCAATTAGGAGTTCTCATAACCGACGAGCGTGTATGAAATACCTGACTGACTGTGGTCTGTGGTAGAAGTGAAAGAGGTGTGTGAACCAAAGCACTTGGTGCTCTATAGTCTGCGATCCTCAGCTGGATACAGGCATATATGTCAATCAGTCAATCAGTGTTATTATTGTAAATGTTGTAATAAGCGAAGTTTAAATAAAATAAAATAAATAAATACACCTAACAGTCACACACCTAGTCCTGACCCCACACTAGGTATAACCTGTATCGTGGGCATCAGAAACTATGAGAGACTTTCGGTCTCACAACACCCAGACTTGAAACAAATATCTGTGGGCCACACAAACATTTGTCTCAATGCGGGAATCGAACCCGCTGCCTCTCGCTTCACACCCGGCTACTCGCCCACTGCGCCACGGAAGCTTCAAATCCACAAATTAGTTTTCTATTAAGAACATTATCGGCGCATACATCAGAATTTCACTTGCAAACCGTTTTCCATATCTTACATCGATCAAAGAGCAATCTCGGCAAAGTGCCAGGGTTGTGGGTTTATAATATTTCGTAGACATACGTAGACGTACGCCTGCATCTCCGAAGGGGTAGGCAGAGACGAACTAGACTAGAATATCCACATTTCGCCGAACTCATTTCCGTCAAGTGATATGACGTCACATCCGACACAAATTCCACACTCCAGCCTAATACTAAATAGAAAAAAAACAATATAACTGCGCGACCCGTGAATCGAACCCGGGACCTCAGGACGGTAGTTGTACCGCGGCCATTATACAACCACCGAGGCAGTAATTTAGTTCTTTTTTGTAACATAATGAACTCTCTAAAGTTAGAGTTGAATTTTACAACTAGGTACCATCTTTTGGATGTACACAGGGAGTCTGTTTACAGATCTCTCCCAGAAACTCGGAGACATGTCGGCTTCACCGGCCTATCCGGTCTTACCGACTAAACCACGCGAAGTTCGTCCCTCTCCCTATTGAGGTCACAGCAGCTGCAGATAAACCAGCGGACCTAGACAAGTGGCTTATGCGCTAGTCGAATAGAATAATAAATGTATGGGAATGACATTAGAGTATGCTATATGCGGCGTACTCTTTTGTCATTCCCATATATTTATTCGTCAAAGACTTTCTGCCACTGTTTGAAAAGAGTTCGTGTCGCGCCGCGCACCCAAGTTCGATCCCGCCACCGGTCACTTTTCTTCCTTTTTTTTTTTTTTTTTCCTTGCCTGTTTTTGATTCTCTTTATTGCAAAAATGATATGCGCTGGCTGTAATGTTACTATTCTCGTTACACAAAAGAGAATAAAATGCTCTACTGGCAAATGTGCCCTACAGTATCATTTGGAGTGCGTGTCATATGACGAAGCATCAATGCCTAGGGCTAAATGGACCTGTCCAAGCTGCGTCTCTGGTCGTCCTAAGCTGGATAACACAAACACTCCAGTTCATGCCAAGGTTTACGCTGTATTAACTGATGAAACACCGTCAGGATCGGGTTATACAGTGTCGGCTCCAGATGAACTGTCATCACTTACAACGCCTCCATCAACGCGTGCCGGCGGCGCCGATGTCAATCTACAAAACGCAATACTTACTGAAATTAGAAAGCTACGCCAGGACATGAATGAAAAGTTTGAGAATCAGCAGGCTGCCTTGGTGAAATTTGAAACTACTCTATCAACGGTCCAAAGGGATATCAACGGCCTATCATTAAAATTTGTTACAGTGCGTGAAGACTTGGATGAGCTTAAGAAGACTGTTGTGTTTCTGTCAGATGCTCATGATGCACAGGAAGAGTTAAATTCAAAACAGGGTAAACTAATTTCAGAACTCCTTAAAAACAATGACGGACTAAGCAACCAATTGAGGGAATTGGAAGCAAAAGTGAGTTATTTTGATCAAATAGCGCGTGAGAGCAATATCGAAATACAATGCGTACCTGAGCATAGATCAGAAAACTTGCTTACCATTATTCAACAGCTGGGTAGAGTTGTGGGAAATGAACTTCGGGAAAGCGAAATTCAATCCTTCCATAGAGTTGCGAAATCAAACACTGACTCAAACCGCCCTCGCAACATAGTCGTCAAATTGGGCAGTCCTAGAATTCGTGATAATCTACTTGCAGCAGTGAAAAGTTTTAATAAAAAAAATGTGTCTGAAAAGTTGAATAGCAGCCATATCGGCATTGGCGGTGAACGACAGCCGATTTTCGTCACTGAAAATTTAACTTTGACAAACAAGAAACTACACGCTGCTGCAAGAATGGCTGCCAAGGAGAAAAATTATAACTTTGTATGGATTCGAAATGGTCGCGTATTTATGAGAAAGGATGTAACAAGTAAATCTATTTTAGTTAAAAATTTAAAATGCTTAGAGTTTTTGTAATTAAACTAAATTATCCTTTGCACGTTTAAAGTGTAGTATATTTAAAATTCAATATTAAAATTTACTATCAAAATGTAAGAGGCTTAAGAACTAAGACTGAGGATTTTTATACTGCCGCCTTAAATATGGAATACGATATTATTATCACTACTGAAAGTTGGCTTAATGAGACGGTTTTTGAACATGAAATTTTAGATAAACGATATAAAGTATTCAGACGCGATCGGTCATCGACGATATCTTCAGCTACTAAAAAAGATGGTGGAGGGGTACTTGTTGCAACACTAGACAAATACGAAGTGTTACGGCGAGTTAATTGGGAGTCTGAATGCGAGGAATTATGGATCACAATAAAATGTGACAATGGCCTAAATATCAACATCTGTGCAGTTTACATTCCACCTCCAATTAAACAAGACTATACTGATACACTCTTTAACAACTTCACAGAAATAATCCAGAGAAAAAGCAAAAACAACTCTATTAACTTAATATTAGGTGATTTCAATATGGGTAGCATTTGTTGGGAGTATAGCGTAGATTCCGGCGTTTTAACTCCCCATGGCTCTTATAATAATGAAGAAAACAAGTTTTTGGACATGCTTGCATTTAACGATCTCCATCAATGCAATACGATTGCCAATACTTCAAACCGTGTTCTAGATTTAGTTTTAAGTACTAGCAACAACACATTAGTGGTATCTCAAGTCACAAAACCATTTTTGCAAATTGATCAGCACCATCCAGCGCTAGAAATCTCTTTCGAAATCAAATGTAATAAACCTTTAATGCAAAACAAGGTCCCCTACTTAAATTTCTATCTCAGTAATTATGAAGCTATCAACAAGAAACTATCGGAAGTTGATTGGCGTCGTCAATGGAGTTATATTACTAATATTAACGATATGTTGCAATCGTTTTATGAAATTGTTATGAAAATTATTCAACAACATACACCAATTACTAAACCCCGAGATGAACGTTATCCTGTTTGGTTCAGCCGGGCTCTATTAAATGTTATTGATGAAAAAGCGAAATATCACAAGTTGTATAAAAAATATAAGAATCCCAGAGATAAACAAACGTTTGAATGTTTAAGAATGCGTTGCAATTGCCTTATTAAGGACTGTTATATAAATTTCAAAAAAAATATAGCAGCCCATCTACGTCACAATCCCAAGTATGTCTGGAAATATTTTAAAAACAAGCGGGTAGGAAGTAGTTACATCCCAAATAAGATGTCTTTAAATGACACTAGAGTTGCCAGGGGTGGTCAGGAAGTCTGTGATTTGTTTTCCAATCATTTTCAATCCATATACAATGTCTCTAGCAGGACCGTTTCTTCAAGTTCTGGTCCATTAACCTCTTCCCAAAACATCACGTTCAGCTGTTGTAAACTTGAAGTAAAAGAAGTTTTCGATTATTTGCTCTCTCTAGACTGTGATAAAGGACCAGGGCCTGATTTGATTCCTCCACTTTTCCTAAAAAAATGTGCAGTGAATTTAGCCGCTCCCTTGACATTAATGTTTAATCGTTCCCTAGCAGATGGCATTTTTCCGGATTTGTGGAAAATTGCACATATAACACCAATTTTCAAATGTGGCATTGTTGAAAATGTAGCAAATTACAGACCCATATCCATTCTTTCCGCGTGTGGTAAAGTTGTTGAATCTCTGGTTCAGAAGAAAATGTTAGCTCACTTTGGGCATGTATTGGATGATAATCAGCACGGTTTCCGCCCCAAAAAATCAACAGCTACCAATCTGATGGAGTACACCTCATATATATCATCAGCATTAGATAGTGGCATGGAAGTGCATGCAATATACACCGATTTTAAAAAAGCGTTTGATCTGGTGAGTCATGACTTACTAATCGCCAAATTGGAAAATATGGGAATTCATGGCTCGCTACTCCGTTGGTGCGAATCATATTTAAGAAACCGATCTCAGCTGGTGCATATAAAGGGCTTCAAATCCAAAAAGTGTTTTGTACCATCAGGAGTACCCCAGGGTTCCCATCTAGGGCCACTATTTTTTTTGGTTTTTATAAACGATTTAGGTAGGAGAATAAATTCAAAATTTAAACTTTTTGCTGACGATTTAAAAATATATCGTACTATATGCACTGAATCTGATATAAATTACCTACAATTGGATTTAGATGTTATATGTCACTGGTGTGTAGAGAACAACATGGCATTAAATATAAACAAGTGTTATTTTATTCGTTTTAGCAAGAAAAGAAACACATCATATCAGAATTGCTACTTAATTAATGACAGCCCACTCCAGGAGGTAGATACTGTTAGAGACCTGGGCGTTGTGATAGATAGCAGTTTGAGCTTTAGAAATCATATCAACTTTATTGTCAGTAGAGCGTCAAAACTATCAGGTTTCATAGTCAGAGAAATGAAAATCTTTAAAGAACCTCATCTCACAATTTCTATTTATAATAGTATCATAAGAAGCATTCTCGAGTACTGTAGTGTGGTATGGAGCCCGTTTTATCAAGTACACTCGGATAGACTGGAACGTGTTCAAAAAAGGTTTCTATATCACTTATGTTATTCAGATAATAAAAGCCGCACTTTCAATTCGTATGACTCTAGGCTGGATCATTATAAAATGAAATCCTTAAGCGCACGTCGAAAGGTTTTGGATGTGATGTTCTTGTTTAAATTAGTTAGAGGTCTAATAGATTCTCCTGAGCTCTTAGAGAAGGTGCATATTTGTATCCCACGTGCTAGCAGTCGCCTAATAAATAGAAGAACATTTGTTCTGCCTCATAGTAGAACTAATTTAGGACAGTATTCCCCCGTGTGCCGCATGCTCTCTTTCGCCAACACTATCCGAGGTGATATAGACATCTTTTCTAGTTCTGAAGCCTCAATAAGGGCGAAGCTTAAACTACTAATTAATTAATTATTTCAAATTGTATTTAATTGGTTTATTTATAGTAAAATAGGTATTATAATGTCTTTGTTAACATAAGCACGATAGATTCACATCGAGTAGATGACAATCAAACGTATGTATTTACATTATCTTTAATTATTTGTAGTATTTATGATTGTGCATCAGTTTTGTGAATAATAATAAAAAAAAAAAAAAAAAAAAAAAAAAAAATATTCTATTCGACTAGCGCATAAGTCACTTTTCTAAGCCCGCTGGTGTCTAATCTCTACGAACTTATTTTCGTACTTTTTAATGGCAGAGCGTAAGCCTATGGTCATACCGGGCAGAAACTCCGATCAAGGGTAACTCATGTTTTTCCATTGGTTATTTAGGCCTCTGGAAATATCAATCATACAAAACACAACAGCAAGCTTGCACTCGACAGTTTTGTTCACAACTGGTCATTCCATTTCCATCTCATTCATGGCTGTATTACTTTAAAAAATAGTTGAGATCAGATTCACTTGAAGAATCAAGCGATTGTGTATTTGGCAGCCCTGTCGAGCTGTTATAACGAAAGTGAGCGCCGCCGGGTGTCGGCCTAGTGTATCGCGCTAATATTACCTCATTGGACTCGCCCACTTTTTCACTTTCCTTCAGTACGCACGGCCCGTCGAGCCGACAGCCGCAGCCGTCAGAAAGCGTGAAGGCACACGCGTAATGGATTTAATTCTTGTTTGCTCAACGTGTGGTTAATTCAATATTGAGACGTGTTATTTGTGATTTCAATTCGATACGACTGTTTCTGAATATCTACTATTTTGTCGGCGCAACGACCCAAAATGAATCCTGGACTCCGACACTAAAAGACGTCACTTGCCCCTATCCTGTGAAATCTCTTGTCATGGGGTCGCTGAGAGCTCGCGTAAGTCCTTTTCCACTTCATCTTTCCAGCGGTATCTCGGACGACGTACTGGTCTGCGTCCAATCGGTCGTCCCAGGTACATATGCTCTTTGTACTGCACGATCCTCTACATGGCTGAGCCAGTGGATTCTGTATACCTTATTTCGCCGATGATGTTTGTCTCGGCCACAAGATCTTCTATCTCTTTGTTAGACCCTACTATCCAGCTCCCGTCTTCTCTTTTAGTTCTGAAGATTTACATTGTGGAAATAATAGTTGCAGGCAAGGTGTTCTTCTTTCTGCTTCGCGGTGACCCAATGCTTGTCTGTTCAGACGCTTCCATTTTGTATCGCAATTTACCTGCACCGATAATACTGGTTAAAAACTAATGGTTGCCTTTTTTACCGAATCATGATCCCGGGAGATACGGAGCGATCTCTGGGTTGCTGTCGGAATCTCCTCTATGCGTTGTCTTTCGCCTTGTCTCTTTTGAATTTCAGCTACATGTTAATAAGACGAGGCTGTATGGGCTAGATCCCTTTGCCTTCCCGAAAGAGAAAATGAGGAAAAAACAGCTACATGTTGAGCGACATTGCGCGGCAACATAAACTAGTGTTACACGTGTTTGAATTGTTTGAAGCAGTTGAGTACTAAATAGCCCCAGCGCTAGGCGACTAGGCCTCTATGTCATTCA
This sequence comes from Clanis bilineata, assembly GCA_036417725.1. Classification (NCBI taxonomy): domain Eukaryota; kingdom Metazoa; phylum Arthropoda; class Insecta; order Lepidoptera; family Sphingidae; genus Clanis; species Clanis bilineata. The sequence continues at coordinate 1,237,358 of CM071141.1, forward strand.
CACGTCCCAATTACGTCAATAAGCGGCCGCTCGAGAAGGTTCACCGAGCTGTACGGTTAATTTCGCCATTGCCCTCCTAAATCATCGGCCGGTTGTAAAAAATATATCGACCACTTCTACCAATCATCGCCAATGTGCCAGATTGGTACCGGAGCCCGGACACACTTGCATAAAGCACATGCCGATCAATTCGTCATTCACAATTTGTGTAATGTCAATCTAAGGCTATTACTGTGTTTTGGTTTCTATATGTGGCCGGTTACGTAAACGGTCACATTCAGTTGGACGAGGTTATGCAAAAAGAATCTAACTAAAAATGGAAAAAATGTTATGGTCAATAAATAATAGCTAACAGTGACACATAATTCTGCTCCAGATGTTACCGGTGGGTGTCAGAAATTACGGGAGATGTACAGTCATACATCCAAACCCGAATGAATATTGTAGATTACACAAACATTGGACTTTGTAGGGGTATGGAGTCTGCGGTTTTTCACTTAGCCCTAATCGCCCCCCCCCTGTGCTACGAAGACTGTCCAACCACCAATAAGCAATATGTACTTTTAAATCATGTATTTATGGATAACTTACGGCTAATAACATTATATAACTTATTTATTGCATTATTATTTTGCTATCGATAATATATATTTTTTAAGTTGACTCCTTTTTGCACGACTACGATCAAATTGGGATCACATCATAATGTATGAGTAATCGGTATGTTTTATGAAAAAGCATTTTATGGCGCTGAGCTATGCAGACACGTTTTATTTAAACTTTTTCTTTTGCCTTACGAAGGCGCACCCGAAGACGGCATGGTAGGTATTTACCATCAGTTGTGGATAATGAATCTACCAACCATAAAGGACATAAAACTCCCATGTAGGTGGTGCTAGTATAGAGCATAGTAGTACTAGAAAAGTGTAGAAAACTGTTATGAACGAGGTCGCGTCACACGATGTTCATTTTCCAATTGCATGGCATGACTCTTAAATATCAGTTTCCTATTTAGTTTTCGCGTCGAATGTGCTATTAAATCATCCGATCTAAATGGGATTTGAGATTTACAAGTTGACGAGTAAACTATAAATAATAAATAATAATAATAATAAATTCACCCAACAGTCACACACCTAGTCCTGACCCCACACTAGGTATAAACCTGTATCGTGGGTGTCAGAGACTATGAGAGACTTTCGGTCTCATAACACCCAGACTTGAAACAAATATATGTGGGCCACACAAACATTTGTCTCAATGCGAGAATCGAACCCGCGGTCTCTCGCTTCACAGCCGGCTACTCGCCCGCTGCGCCACGGAGGCTGTCAAATACTACTACTATAAAACTTATGCTATGTAAAAATATAGTGAATTATTACTGGAAAATATCTGAACAATGATATAACTGCTGCAACGATAGGCTCGTTTCCTGCACCAGTTTTTCTCGAAACGAAACACAAAAACACATACGCATAACAATGATTTTCGCTGTCTACTACTCATAGAACAAAGGATCATAGATAAAATGTGTAGCGAAACAAATGCGAAAAATGTTTTGTGTAGGTCTTATATGTAATGCTTTAGTCCAGGAGACGCGGCTTTATATACACATTCCGCCGTTTTGTGTCTCAAGTATTTGTACTGAATGTATCTAATTGGATTCAGGTTCCATTTGTTAACAATGTTACAAAACTGTGGAGCTGTTTCGACAGAAGGTCCTCTCGCTTGTCTACGTCCATTAGCAACGGCTTCGTTTATTACATGTCTAGATACCGGCTCGCTGTGGTTCAATTGTTTTAATTCTTAAAGTGGAACGTCATACTGTCTCACAGAAAACAAACGTGAAACTGTGGTGTTCGGTGCCTGAGATTCTCTGTGGCACAAATCCTCGATTTCCCATTCAAATTTAAATCATTTATTCTGCAAAAAAATTGTAGGATATTATTATACATCACTGTGTTTAAAAATAAAGATGTCGGCATTTCGTGGCTATCTGAGACGAAATGCCGAAACAAACTCAATGTTTATCGCCTAGGCCTATTTTAAAGTCCAGACAATAGTTAACGTTGAGATATGCAAGTGCATGCATGGGTTGCAATAATTTTTGTGAGAACATTCATAGCAGTCATAATTTTCTAAACCATATACCGTTTATTTTAAAGCTCGGAACACATTTTCAGTGGTAGTTCCACGTTGTAGACAGTAACGTCAAGAGTATGAATGAGCCGCCTTGATCGGTTTGGTAACACTGTCTCACAGACCTAAAATGGCAGCTGGCTGTTAGGTTTGGTGAGTGAGATTTCCAGTGGCCCAAATCCTCGTCCCCTTCCTAATCCCTATTCTCCTCCTTCAAGAATGGCAACAGGGGAGTCGAGCAGTGGAGATCACTTATCATCAGGTGACTCACCTGCTCGTTTGTCACTCTCTGCTGTAAAAAAGAATAATAATACAATCCGTGATTTTTTCGCTTCTTCGCTCCTGGCAGTCTATCTAGACTTGGTATCAGAGAGAAACGGTCGACGTAGCGCTCTGAGGTTCTCCGAAACGAATTCAATGAATATATCATTTTGGGGGACACTTTGAGGAAAATATTTCTCGGAAAATTTAGGTTGAGTTTTTGCTAGGTATTATTGATACTGTGATTGTATTCCTGTAATAATTGAAATAATTTTGTGTTTGAATGTTCGTATCTATGATAATTTACTTGCGCGAATTGTCAGTAAAACATTTTCCTAAAATTCTTCTTTTTACCTGCCCTTATCCCACCTTAATGTGGGATCGGCGCAACACACTTTTTCAAGCATGTTGCAGAGAGGATTTGGCTTAGTTTTTACGACCGGCCGCCTGCCTGACGTCAACCTCCTATGAGGGATCCAGTCCCGGGCAAATTAAATTAGAAAATTTGCATTGCCCGACCTGGGAATCGATCCCAGGATCTCCTAGTCCACAGCCCATACATGCTGCCATTGGACCAAGGAGGCGAAAGTATTTTCCTAAAATGACGAAATTATAAAAAGGTACTAATAATTTATAAATAAATAAATAAATACTCTCAACAGTCACACACCTAGAACTGACCCCACACTAGGTATAATCTGTATCGTGGGTGTCAGAGACTATGAGAGACGCGCGGTCTCACAACACCTAGACTTGAAACAAATATCTGTTGGTCACACAAACATTTGTCTCAATGCGGGGATCGAACCCGCGACCTCGAGACGAAAGTCGTACCGAAATACAACTAAGCCACCGAGACAGAATTTAAAATACGTATTAGGTTAGTACTGCTTAATTTTTCAACCACTTTCGATACAGCTTTTACAAAAGTGTTTATTTTTTGCTTTATTTGCTATTACTATAAAAATGTGTATAAAACAGTTTTTGAGTGGTAGAGTCACGCTGTAGACAGTTACATCTACAGCACGAATGGGCCAGCTCGACCGGTTTGATACCACTGTCTCACAGAAAACCGACGTAAAGTGGCAGCTTGCTGTCGCGTTTCGTTTGGTGAGTGAGATTTTCGGTGGCCCACTTCCCCCCTTCCTTTCCCAATCCCTTTTTCCCTCCCCTTCCATTTCCTCCTTTTAGGTTGGCAACGCACCCATGATTCCTTTTGTGTCTTGGGTGTCTATGGGCGGTGGAGATCACTTACCATCAGGTGACCCATCTGCTCGTGTGCCAGTCTCTGCTAATAAAAAAAAAAACATGCAGTCAAGTATCCAATTATGTAAATATATACACATCTGCCCGCACGCGTGTCTCTGATATACCTAATATCACATTTTATGAATAATACGATATCAAACGGCATAATTTTGATATAAAGTGAAATAAACATCGATATCAATTTGAAATTGATATTACATTGTATTTTGTCACGTTTTCGTTTAAATGAAAGTTTTATTTTGAAAGAAGACGAAAGTACAATATAAGTTATATTATATAACTATTAAATAAATAAATAACACCGACAATCGCACACATAGTTCTGACCCCACACTAAGACGAGTCTTTTATCGTGGGTATCAAGAACTACGACAGACTTTCGGTCTCACAACACCCAGACTCGAAAGTGGGTTACATAAACAATTGTCTCGGTGTGGGAATCGAACCGGCGACCTCTCGCTTCACAGCCGGCGACTCGCCCACTGCGCCACGGAGGCTGTCGATATTGATACTAATATCTGTGGCTGTTGATATTCAAATCAAAATATTTATTGAATCCATAAAATTTTCAAACACCATTTAGATTCCGTCAAATTTTAACTCTACCACCTGTTCGGAAGGCACCAGAGAAGAACGGGCGAGAAACTCTGACGTTGCTCTTTTTAACACCAGTTTACAGTATTAATATTTATCAAAGCGTGTATCGATAATTATAATTCAAATTATCGATATTTTATGTTAAACAAATACGTAGTTAATGTCATCAACATGCGGGGATTATGTTGTAACTTGTAAGAGTAGCACACAAGGACCTGTATCGCCTGTATCTCGAGTCGACTATATTTTTCGGCTCAAGGATAACATTCTTAATACGGCTATAACAAAATATCAACACATTTAAAGCATCTAGTATAACTTGTCTAATCTAAACCGCGCGCTATTATACTGCTATAACACTGAATTTTGTGCATCAGCAAAAAAATTAAAGCTGATGCATTCAGCAAAGGAATTTTCCGAAATTTATATCGAGTTAAGTTATTATAAAGGCGGACACAACGTGAGATGACTTGTACATACTAGCTGTTGCCCACGATTCCGTTCGCGTGGAAATGTATTTTCCAGTTGGCGTGGTTTTCAGCATAAAAAGTTGACTATGTGTTAATCCAGGATGTCAGCTACCTTCATACCAAATTTCATCAAAATTGGTTCAGCCGTTTGAGCGTGAAGAAGTAACAAATTCTCGCCTTTATAGTATTAGTTAACATAACCTTAACATTAACATAAGCTCACGCCAGTATCCCCGTAGGGGTAGGCTAAAGCGCACTAGTCAACAAGTACACCCACATTTCGCCGAGCTTAGTTCCGTCCCAGATGTGATAAGGGGCGAGCCTATCGCCATATCGGACACAAATTTCTGACTCCGGGCTGATATGGAGAAATCCAATATCATTTTGCCCGACCCGGAGATCGACCCGAGATCTCAGGACGGTAGGTGTACCGAAATACATACACGCCATCGAGGCAGTCGAGCAAACAAAATAATAGCTGATGAATTCTGCAAAGGCATTTTCCGAAACTTATATAGAGTTTAATTATTATAAAGGCGGAAACAACGTGAGACCACTTGTATACTAGCTGTGGCCCACGACTCCGTTCGCGAGAAATTTATAAATAAAGAAATTTAAAAATATAAAGTCGCAAATATGTTAATCCAAGATGTCAGCTATCTTCATACCAAATTTCATAAAAATTGGTTCAGCCGTTTGAACGTGAAGAAGTAACAGACACACTCACGAACTCTTTCCTTTATAGTATTAGTTACATTATATTGTATACTTCGTATATTCTTGCAGAGACAGAGATAAGTTAACAATGAATTGGTATAAAATGCACGCATCATTACTGTCCCGACGGTTGAGGATGTGACCTGTCATCTTGATGACTTTCATCAATATCAATTTTGTGTTTTTTCGTGTTGAATACGCAGTTGACAATTCAATTGGCTTTTGATAGGACGATCAACTTTTTTATAGAACCCTCTCGTCGCGTACAAGCTAGCGGGCCTCCTGTTAACGTATCACTTAATATCTCCACAAATCAATAAATAAATAATAAATACACCCAAAAAATAAATGCAGGCCGCTTCCAACAGGTCGATCTGGAAATCTTTGGGGGAGGCCTATGTTCAGCAGTGGACGTCCTATGGCTGATGATGATGATGATGATGACACCCAAAAGTCACACACCTAGTCCTGACCCCCACACTAGGTATAACCTGTATCGTGGGTGTCAGAGACTATGAGAGACTTTCGGTCTCACAACACCCAGACTTGAAACAATTATCTATGGGCCACACAAACATTTGTCTCAACCCACGGCCTCTCGCTTCACAGCCGGCTACTCGCCCGCTGCGCCACGGAAGCTGTCAACTTTGGGTGGTAAAGTACCAAAGCTTTAGTTGAGTTTGTTAGTAATCTAATTGACCACATGAAAATGAAATAAATGTTACTTTATGTCTCATTAGTTTCTGTGAGAGAACGGAAGATATATTATGTTCTTAAACGATATTACTTTGTTAGGGTTTGGACTAGATAATGTTAAAGTATGTATTAATATTATAAAATGACACTCGGATATGAATCTAGTCTTAAAACAAGATTTTGAATATGAAATAATCATATGAAACTTATCGGACCGACTGCAAATCCGATCGTGCCCATTGTATATGGGACCACCCTTGAAATAAGGTCTATCGAATACAAAAAGAATTTTGAAGATCTGTCCACATTTGGCAGAGATATTGCGTAACATACATAAAAAAATAAAGGCGAGCTTTAATTCTAGCGTTATGCCTAAAGTGTCATTCTGTACTACGGGCATTTAATTTCACTAAGTTTGGTTGTAGTTTGGTCTCTAACGCACAACTCTACATTTGCTGTGGGAAACACACCGATGTGCAACCGCAACTATCGGTCGCTATCAAATTTCGCCACAGATCACAGAACAGCCAGTCAGTTTCGGTGCGATTTGTGGCCGAGATGAACCACCTCACCACTTATATTCTTTACTATAGGAATATTGGTTACTAGCGCACTTAAAAAAAATTCCGTAACATAGTTTCCTTGGTATGGCTGGAGGTTCGTCCTCAAAAATAAGCATGACGTAGGTTTATTGCACCTCTACCATTCACCCCGTAGAAGCAGGCGTGAGCTTTTACGTTAAAAGTCATAAGACGATATGGGCATTCTACAATTCACAACTGACATATGTTATTGGATATAGATTTTCCACAATGTGTTATTCATGATCAGTACTCTACGTTTTGAAGAAAAATAAAAGGATATGAATAATTTAGATGTACGACGAATCCAGATCTATTAACATAAAAATATTATATTAAAGCCTCTCATATGTAGCTTTAAACTTACTGTAAAATAGGAACTATAAGCACGTGTTAGGTTGCTTTTCCACCAGGGACATGCGGGGCAGCGAGTCTGTATGCGATGCGATGCTGAGAAACGTTGTGTAATTAAGTGATGCGAGGAAACTCAGCCTAATGTTGCTCTGCTAGAAGCATGCTAGAAAATGCGGTATAATTTAATAATGATTTAAAAAAAAGGTAACTTTCGGGAGAAGTCGAAGCCTTTAAGTAAGAAGGCCCTTCCTGCTATTAGGCCCAAGATAACGCGAAAAAGAAATAAATAATCAGTTACAAGTTACAACCCTAAAACTATCGGTTACTAGCTTGATGTCAATTCAGTTCACTATCTTTAACTTTAAGTGGTCAATACTGTCCAGTTATAGGCAAAGTAGGCAAGTTGTTTTGTATTATTTGCCCTTTACCCTTTAGTTGGACCATTAATCATCTATCAATATCATTTCAATCCTAAAGCTATGTGCACAACAATGTTCTGAATTGGTGTTTCAATATTGTTGACAGTGTAGTCCAATAATCACATTTAAAATTTCTCGCGACCACAAATGGATTTTGAAGATCCTTCGTCTCATCTATAGAGACCATAGAGGCGTATACCCCCAAATCTACTGTAAAGAACGTAAGTACTTTAATGACGTTGGCCAACTGATTCTTCAGACCTTTGGCACTTTGTTGACTTGCTTGAAAAATACGGCTGTGGTCTCCTAGTTCTATATGGAAATAGGAAATTTAATTTAATAAAACATAAGCTCACGCCTGTATCCCCGAAGTGGTAGGCAGAGGCGTACTAGCGAACTAGAACACCCACATTTCGCCAAGCTTAGTTCCGTCCCAGATGTGATAGGGGGCGAGCCTATCGCCATATCGGGCACAAATTCCAGACTCCGGGCTGATATGGAAAAATCCAATATCACTTTGCCCGACCCGGGGATCGAACCCGAGACCTCAGAACCGTAGTCGTATCGACATACCACCACGCCACGGAGGCAGTTAATTTAATAAAAGATGGCTGAAAATCGACCAAGACTGTAATCACTGCATTTTATGTTTTTTCCGGAATTCATGGTTCAATTCTTAGGATACAGCTTTAAGATCCGCCTCGCTTTGTCTGACTAGTATTATAACATGATCGTCGTTATTATAAAACTTAGTTTGACGTTTAACTTTGTTTACTTTTTTAGTTATTGTAGGTTACTCTAGTAATGAGTAGATAGATATAAAAAAAGTTTTAAATTATTCTACATTTTGTAATAATAAGGCTAATTATGTAACTAATATTGCTTGGTATTCTCGAATTTTGTCGTAAGTTTGTTTGGTCAAACATATAAATTATTGAACCTTACTGGTTTATCACAACCACATAACGGTCAAATCGGTTCTTTTTTTAAATTAAACGCTCTCTATTTTGCTGGAAATACGTAAATGACGTCAATGATTACCGTTCATCGCCTGAATAAATTTAAGCGAGCAGTCGACATACGGGCTTTTACATAGCAGTATAATAAAGTCGCTTGTACCTACGAGAATTTTTCAGAAGGTACCCCTAGTGTCGGAGGTTCGAAACCAACCCCAAAATGGAGCATACACCTCTGACTTTTCTATGTTAAGTGTATTTTCATTGTGAAATATCGCTTGCTATAACGGTGAAGGACAACATCGTGAGGAAACCTGTATACCCGAGAATTTCTTCACAGGAATTTCGAAGGTATGTGAAGTCTGCCAACCCGCATTAGGCCAGCGTGGTAGACTAAGGCCTAACCCCTCTCATTAGTAGAGGAGGCGCGTGCCCAGCAGTGGGACAGTAATATTACAGGGCTAATATTATATTATTATTATTATTACCCCTAGTACGAGTTAAGGCTTCTCGATAACGATGATAGTTATCGTTAAATCTCTACATTACATACATTATTACATTTATTTAGTTCATTGTAGTTGCCGCAAGGGGCGCTTGTCTGGAGCTTTAACGATAACTATCGAGAAGCTATCATACTAAAGGGGTGCTGGAGAGCTAAATGGTCCGGCATTCGATATTGTATAGCCATTGGAGAAACATCGAATAACGGCTCATTATACAATATTTTAGATGACATTTGATAAGCTAGAAGGCAGTAATCGGTATCATTTTTTTATATAGCAGAGATTGGCAAACGAGCAGATGTGTCACCTGATGATAAGTGATCTCCACCGCCCATAGACAACTCTAAAACTGCACTATAACCGTGATACACGAGCGGGTTTTATCGCCCGATTAAAACCACGGTTTCACTCGCTCGTCGATCATCGGCTTTACAACCCGTACAACGATCTTATTGTTTGAACATTTCTATCGTAATTTATATAACAAAGTCTCGATATAACGCATTGTCATTGATTAAACCTATCTCTTAGCAATGTACAGGGTGTTCAAAATACTATGTGTCATTTCGTATTGAGCCGAATTATTTACGAAAGGAGTTATTTTAATGTTTTCTTATTTACGAAATTGTAATTCAAGTAATTTTTTATCGTTTCTATAACTTCGTGATAAGAAAAACACCGTGACATATTTTAATCTATTTTTAAAACAAAACCTTTTATATGAAATTAAGGTATATAAGAATACAGATTTCGAGATTTAGGTACCTACTTGCTGGTGGTTGCGAAATTATAGGTACTAGAAAAAAGCATGAAAATTCTATTATAATTATAATAATAAATACACCTAACAGTCACAAACCTAGTCCTGACTCCACACTAGGTATAACCTGTATCGTGGGTGTCAGAGAATATGAGACTTTCGGTCTCTCAACACCCAGACTTGAAACAAATATCTGTGGGCCACACAAACATTTGTCTCAATGCGGGAATTGAACCCGCGGCCTCTTGCTTCACAGCCGGCTACTCGCCCGCTGCGCCACGGAGGCTTCTGCCTTATAAGGCTGTCTGCCTGAAATTATTGGACAGCCTCCGTGGCGCAGTGGGCGAGTAGCCGGCTGTGAAACGAGAGGCCGCGGATTTGATTCCCGCTTAGTGGATACCTAGTGATACCCCAGATACCTAGTGTGGGGTCAGGACTAGGTGTGTGACTGTTGGGTGTATTTATTTATTTATTATTATAAGCAATAAAAACTAATTTCATGGCAAAACAGTTCAGATATATTTGTATAATTCCTACGTCAAAACCAGTAAAAATAAAAATAAAAATCTTTATTGATCACGTAGGCATGTAAAAAAGCACTTATGACAAGTCAACACAAGTAAATTTTTAAATTAGGATTAATATAATTTACATTATATATTTGTATTAGACAACAGGCAGGCAAGTATGGACATAATAACGATGGGATGGCTGAGATAGGGTGATAAGGGGAAATAGGAATAGAGTGTAAGGGAATGGATTGTATGGGAATGGCATATGGCAGGAATGGTGGCAGGGGATTGACTGGAAATACTGGAAGCAGTTGGGATTGGTGCGTGAGGCCCTATCCTAGCTAACCTACCAGCCTTTCTCTAGCTACCTACGGATGACGACCCGAAGAAGAAAGGCAGAAAGAAACTCCGGGCTTATTTTTTTCATCATCAATTGTCACCATTTCTTTTTTATTTTCTTTTGTCTATTTTCCTTTTTTAAAAAATTTGATTTACAAATTGTCAATACAATTGATAATCATATTTATATGGATTCACGCATCCTCAATACCACTGGAGGTGTAATTACCAAAAGAATGATTAAAAGGTGAAATGGCATTGTAGGATGCAAAAACCCATACTAACAAAAATCCTTATATCTATGTATATCACAAACAATAAGCTTAGTCATTATATGATTATTTTTATACAATTTATGGCATACACTTTCCAAATTGGTCGATCGGTCGGTCTGTTTACAATAAAACTATAATAAATATACCTAGTCATCATATTCAGATCATCGTGGCTTGTAAATAGCGACCAGAATAATAATTAACAAGATAATAATCTGTTAGGCCAGTAGAGAGAAGCCAGATATAGTTATAAAAGATTTTTTGTTCCACATTTACGTAGGTACGCTTTGATCTGTAAATATGTACTTGTGTTATTTTTAGTGCATCGGTGGCGTGGTTGTATTTCGGTACGACTACTGTCCTGAGGTCTCGGGTTCGATCCCCGAGTCGGGCAAAGTGATATTGGATTTTTCCATATCAGCCCGGTGTCTGGAATTTGTGCCCGATATGGCGATAGGTTCGCCGCCTATCACATCTAGGACGGAACTAAGCTCGGCGAAATGTGGGTGTACTAGTTGGCTAGTGCGCCTCTGCCTACCCTTTCGGGTATACAGGCGTGAGCTTATGTTATGTTTGTTATGTTATTTTTAGTTCGAAATTTACTCATACGATACATAAACCGCCCGTATAAAATTGACACAGAATCATGAGAGATAGTACCGTTTAGGTATATCGCTTGTTTTATATTCACCATTAATATTAAATGTGTACACTTTGCGTCATAGCCGCTTATATTTTACTAACAGAACGTCCTGATCGCATACGCATGACTTTTTGATACTGTATTAAAATTCATTTTATCCCCTGTTTTGCTCTTGTATGATAAGTGATGCACCATTGCATATGTATGGTGGTGAAAAAAATTGTTTGTTCTGAGGGAATTTGTTATAGACTACTTTAGATCGCGGTTTTGTTTGCGATTACCACTTTATAAAATAGATGTTTTGAAACATATTATATGTAAAAAGAAATACGCTTTTCTTATCGTTAAGAATAGTTTATCACTTTTTTTATTTGCCTTCACATTGTTTGAGAAGACTAATAATCTTTCTTTCTATCCCTTATCCCACCTTAATGTGGGGTAGTCGCAACACACTCTTTCAAGCATGTGGCAGAGTGGATTTTTCTTAGTTTTTACGACCGGCCGCCTGCCTGATGTCAACTCCCTATGAGGGATCCAGACCTGGGAATCGAACCCAGGACCTCCCGGTTCACAGCCCATACATGCTGCCACTAGACCAAGGAGGCGACAAAAATAATAATAATAAACTTTATTGAGACAAGTTTAAGTACACAAACTTTGTTGATGGCGTTGGCTCCTGCGCTAATATAAACTGTATTACAGGAGCTAAATGAAAGAAGCGAAACGAAAAAGAAACGATTCTTAAAGATAAGAAGCGCGTAAATTTATAAGTAAGGGGCATTAATACCAACACCCGTTAGGTACTGTCGGGAAAAATTCAAGCGGAAATAGTCGCGGACGCAACTTGTAGAACGGGCTTGAGGCGACGAGACGCTAATCCAAATTGTTGTGGTGAGTCATGCCAAAATTTACGATTGGACTGTGATTTTGATAAAAATTTATCTCGTGTTCGAATTTTAGTTAAGTGTGTCTGGGCAAATGTGAATTTCGTCTATGAATTCAAATCTTGTCTTCCACCTTCCTTATATCACTGCAATGTAGAGTCAGCGTAATATATTAACCCTCTTATTCATAATGAAATTCTGGTCTTATCGAACGCATAACCCTACTTCTGCCTAGTTTAGCTAAAAGAGAACTAAAATATGTTTATTGAATGCAATATTGCTGGTTGACTGGAAACAATAAATAAAAAATATATATCAATTTTAGATGTGGTTAGGACCCCCCAGGATAGTTTAGGGCCTATAACAAAATTAATGTCATTAACCCCCAAATGGTCAAACGCTGCCTAAATATTTAGGATGGCCTTACCGATTTAAGCACTCGTTATTCTTCAATTTGGCATGGTCAAACAGAACCTATCTCTTCACATTAAATGTAAGCAGGACCCAGTTTAAGGCCCGCTTATTTCATAAAACGGCATGGTCAACAAGTGCCTAAAGTTTGACAGCTATTTAAGGCCCGCTTAACTAGCATTTAATCGACATTAGTTTGAGAGTACCTGCGACCAATCTCAAATGAAACTATTGTATAGTTTGTGATGATGTATGGATGTTTTGTTACTCTTTCACACCAGAATGTCTGAAGAGATCTGAATGAAATTTGGCACAGAGATGGATTAAAGTCTGAAATAGCACACAGGCTACTTTTTTCCCCGGAAAAATGTATGGTTTCTGTAGGATAGATTTGTTTAAATAAATAAAATTTCACGCGAACGGAATGGCGGGCATAGATTTGTATTTCATGATTTCCGTGTTCCGTGTAGTGTTTAATAATATGTACCTATTACCTACCCCTTGATTTCAATAAAATGTATTTTTCCTCAATTTATCGCACTCGTAGAAGCGAAGACAAATAAAACACTTCAAAAATACAATGATTAATTTTATTAAATCCGATTCAACACTACTGCATGTTGCCGAATTCCTCAATCCTCTCCAATATAATGGTTTTTATATGGTTCTGCTGAAGCCGGCGTGAACTGGGACGTCCTGAATTCCTTTCTCAGATCGGGCCGAGTATTTTTCTTCACGGTCAGACACAGTCCCTGGCAAGAAAAATTCAAGAAGACTTCTTTCATTGAAACGCTCCACGAAATATCCTCCATATCCAAACTTCATAGTTTTCATAATCTTTCCATCTGCGTTGATGTTTATTACATAAAACAAAATCACTTCACATACAACAAACACAGTTATTTAATTACGAAAATAAATATAAACAAACAGGTCGCCATTTGCCAATTTTTTTTTTCAATTCTTCCACACAAATCATTGACTAAGGACGAAAGATACATACTGCCAAGAGGTAAATATTTTAACAAGATACTAATTAATTATAAAAAGATCCATTTTAAGTTCCGTTTCTATTATATAAAAATGTATAATAACAAAAAATAGACAGAGATAACATAAACATTACAGAAAAATTTACTACAGATGAAATATGATCGGAGTGGCACATGGAATGCAAAAAGGTTAAATAAACATTATCGAATCATGTATTCTGCCAATTATTTATTATAATTATCTTAAAAAAATAATTAATGAAATAAAATGATTCTACGTGAAACGAAACAAAAATATAATTTTATAAAAATTTTGTAATCGAGAACAAACTTTTATTATCTGTAGCAAAATGATTGATCCTCAGCTGATTTTTCCGCCAAGTCTTCTCAAGTGCGTACGACCATGCCGCTCAAAAATTATTGTCTGCTTAACTTTGGGTAGTGCTCAAATGACTTGGATGATTGAGCACTGTTTGACCATTCGGCCCTAAGAAAGTTGAAACAGCTGATCGGAATCGGCCATGTTTTCTCTATCGAACGTTGGAATTATGAATATTTTTTTATGAAACGTGTTATTGCGGTCTTATTGCGCTCTACTAAGTTATTATGAATAAGGAGGATAATTTTTAATATGTTGCAGGAAGGGTTAAACTTTGCCTGACGGCTGACGTCAACCACTGTTGATTTGATTAAATAAATACAAATTGTCTCGGTGTGGAAATTGAACCCGCCGCTTTTCGTTTTACAACCGGCTACATGCGCGCTGAGACACAAAGACTGTCATTTAACGCCATAGGTATAGCCTTTGTAAAATCGCCAAGCCATCAAGATTCCTTTCTTTGTATTATTCATTCCTTTTCGACACCACAATCATTATCACCCCAAGAATGTTAAAACGTGTGATAAAATTCCACGTTAAATTCACCCAATAAGTTACTGTCTCTGATTGTTCAGACAGACGGACACGCATACGTTTCCGTTTTAACTATCTAGGGAGCATAAATCTTAACCAACGAGTAGGAGCGCTGCAAAAAGCCGCTTAAATTACAAAAAACAACCACTTGAATATGTCTTCATGCTACATAAGTACAGCGGCGGAACAAAAAGCGGTCTGCTAGGTGCATATCTCGGAACGTCTTGCTTTGTAAGACGCGGTTCCATCGCCATAATTTTGCAGCACTCCGCCATTAATTCCTTTAAATGTATTTACAGCTGGTTATCGTGTGAAATAAAAGCCATTTTAAAATTGATCTCGCCGGTCGAATGCGTTTTAAAATTGGGGGCACATTCGCAATAAAAATTATAGAGCAAAACTGGATATGGTTGCTTTTTTGTTGAATTCTTTATTCGGATAAACGTATTGATTAAATGCATGAACTGTTTGGGTGACATTCAACAGTACGGTGTTATTGATTATCAGCTCTTTATAATTGAAAAACCGGCTTATGCCAAAACATATTGTTAAACCACGGACGTAAAAAAAGATGGACGGAGCGCATCGAACATTGAAAGTGAGGCAGGGTTTTCGCCTCATTCGATCAGTCGCCGCCAGTACGTGTCGATCGAAAGGGCCGAAAACCCTGCTTCATTTAAAACGTTCCCAGCGCTCCGTCCATATTTTTTACGTCCATGTTTTAAACTTCTACTAAACTTCAGCCTCCGTGGCGCAGTGGGCAAGTAGCCGGCTGTGAAGCGAGAGGCTGCGGGTTCGATTCCCGCATTGAGACAAATGTTTGTGTGGCCCACAGATATTTGTTTCAAGTCTGGGTGTTGTGAGACCGAAAGTCTCTCATAGTTTCTGACACTCACGATACAGGTTATACCTAGTGTGGGGTCAGGACTAGGTGTGTGACTGTTGGGTGTATTTATTATGTACTATTTATTTATTTTATAATAATAAACTTTCCATTAAAGGTATTTTAATTTTAACATAAATTAGCAAGACCGAGCTTAATTACGCCCAAGCGAGTATTATAGGAGGTAATTGTCTAGCAGGAAGCGAGAGACGCGTGTAAGAATGTACCGGGTTCATATCATTAAACACATCGAGTAAGCCGGCTTTATTGTAATGATGGTACTTATTCATTCAGCTAGATTTAACTAAATACAAATAAGCTCAAGTCGGTGGCACTATGGAGGTAGACAGATGCAAAATGAGTGCATATTTCATGTATTTTAGCGTAAAAATGGTAGGAGGCGATTTTGTCGCGTGGTTATATTATATATATATACATTAGTTTCTCAAATTTATTGTGTCAAACGTGTATTTAATTACCCATATTTTAACTTCATTATTTTTGGATCGAAATAATCACAAGTTTAAAAAACTTAAACCGAATTCAAATCCGATCGTGACCAAATTTATATGGGACCACCCTTGAAATAAGCTCTATCGAACACAAAAAGAATTTTGAAGATCGGTCCACATTTGGCGAAGATATCGCGTAACATAAAAAAAAATACGAAAATAGACGAATTGAGGACCTCTTCATTTTTGGAAGTCGGTCGAAAAGTAAGCTGCCACTGGACAATGACTTCTATGTATTTACTAGACAAGCTGTTTCGAAGTAAAATTGTGGCACATGACGGCGAGTGTTTGACGTTTCACGGCTAAGGAAATGAGCAGATTTCTATAGTGAGTTGAGGTCGATTAACAGAGACTTAGTGCGCACATTCTATGTACCGAACAGCCAGTCTAGTATATACATAGCAGTCCTTGCCACTGGACCAATAAGATGTATAAAAATATATAATTAGTTCGAGTGATTATAGAGCAGCCTGTACATACGAGTAGCGTTATTGTGAAAGAGCGATTTAATTTAACTGGTCGTTTTTTCCACTATGTTTATATTATACTCATTACATTCACACATTACTAACTTATGAAACAGACTTTACTGCATTTGAAATAATAATAATATTAGCCGTGTAATATTACTGTCCCACTGCTGTGCACGGGCCTCCTCTATCAATGAGACGGGTTAGGCCTTTGTCTACCACGCTGGCCTAATGCGGGTTGGTAAACTTCACATACCTTTGAAATTCTTGTGGAATTATCGGGATGCAGGTTTCCTCACGATGTTTTCCTTCACCGTTACAGCAAGCGATATTTCACAAAGAAAACACACTTAACATAGAAAAGTCAGAGGTGTATGCTCCATTTTGGGGTTGGTCTCGAACCTCCGACACCTGTCTCGGCAGTCCGTACCTTTCCCAAATGAGCTATCGCTGCATTTAAAATAACCGTAGTTAAACCGAAAAAATATTGCAGAAGTAAAGTAGTAATAATAAATTTGACACATAATCTTGACTAAATCGATAGCATTTTACGTGAAAGAAAGTTAGGTAGGCTGTCTTGATATGCCGTAATAACTATAAAGCTGATGTTTGTCTGTGGCACTACAGAGGTATACCTTCAGGTAGAGATGTGGAGTAGATATAAATACACCCCTAATACACCCAACAGTCACACACCTAGTCCTGACCCCACACTAGGTATAACCTGTACCGTGGGTTTCAGAGACTATAAGAGACTTTAGGTCTCACAACACCCACAGTTGAAACAAATATCTGTGGGCCACACAAACACTTGTCTCAATGCGGGAATCGAAATCGCGGCCTCTCGCTTCATAGCCGGCTACTCGCCCGCTGCGCCACGCAGGCTGTCATATGTTCTCGAATCTAATGCAACATTAGCGCACTTTTTTATTCGATTTCGGTGGATTTTTAAGTCAATAAATGAAACCGAATCGATGTCAAATTCGAATCGAGTGTCAATAGTCAGAGGGCTGTATAGTATAGTAGAGTAGTGACGTAAGTGAGCGGTGAGTATTCGGCCAGGCTTTTCGGCGGGGCCCCCACCAGTACGTTTTGTTTACAAGAGCGACGCCTCCGCGCCGGCACTCCGTGGCCGGCAAGCACGCGGTACGCGACGCCACTCACAATTAAACGTCGCACTCCCGAAATATACGAATCGATTGATAATGCCCCCCAAGTGTTGAGGCCCCTCGCCATCACTACCGGTTCCAAACCAGCCTTCATAAAAACTGGATCCATTATAAACACTCGCGAATTGCGTTATAATAAAACACATTGCGAATTTGGACGTGCATTGAGTGCCCGAAACAGGCGATCAGCACATCGGACAATCGTAAGTTACAATAACATTTTACTCCTCAATAAACTAGTTTTTGGTGTGTATTGCGCAATTATGATACGCGTATCTCCATAGCCGTGTGACAGTGTCGTAAACGCTGTGTGACTTAAATTGGTCTCTTGTCTGTATCCACTTCACCACTTGTCGCCTACCTGTTGATGGTTTTTGTGACATCTCGTTTTAGGCTTTGGTTTCGTGTTGTGTGTACACGAAGGTCGTAATTTTTATGTCACTTACGTTCCTTTTCGAAATCGGAAACCGGTTGGGATCTTTTTTAAGCCGGCGTAATAAAATTAACATATCGGCGGCGGAGATCGGCCCGGCACGTGAGTTTGTGTACACTGTATTGGTTTTAAATTTAGGGAACCGTGGCCCTAATCGAAGAAACTAAATGAGCTGTACCTATTTCATATTCAAAGTTAAGCATTGACGCAGCTAGCTCGTATGTAAACAAATTATCAAATGAAATGTAGTTAAACTAACATGTTTTTTAATTATCCAGAAAACAGTAAACTTTTTTCATATACGATAAAAGTTACTACTAATTATAATTGAAATAAAACTAATTTTTACGGATTTTATTGCGATTTGTTTTGTATTTATATTATTTTTATTTTAGTCCAACCCGTGGACACGAAGGCTGTAAAGCTTTCGAAACGTCGGGATTAAAAATAAAAATATTATAAATACAAAACAAATCGCGATAAAATCCGTAAAAAATAGTTTTATTAAAATGAATAACATTCGCATAAACCTAATAAATCATTATACTCATTTTAAATAAATATTAACATCTTTTTATAACGAGACCCGTGTCTACAAAGAAGACAGTTGAATATGGAAATAAATGCTTTATGTTCTTGATATTTAAGTGCCAAAATAAACAGCCACGTGTTTTTACACATGGGCTGTTTCTTATTTTGAGTTAAATTATAAATAGGTGCCATCTTTATACAAAATCTTCTTAACCAGTCGATACACGAAAAACTATATTTTTGTAACGATGTAATTAATAGTCTACCATAGCACTTACTTTGCTCAAAAGTAATTTAGCTTTTCTATTATTTACTTAAATGAAGGTTTGTGGATTGTACGATTAAAATGAAGCCGTTTAAACTATCGATCTGTAATATATTGTTATATCAAAAAACTTAGATGTTATAAAACGTGTCTTCGTGCCTTTAATTAAATCAGAATTTCAAATGACAATATACCTACATTGAAGTTAATGCACCATATCTCTCTTGATCCTATCAGACGCGATGAGTCAAAAGTCGGTGGAATTTTACTTGTATGAAGGTGTTAATTCCAAGGAAATGTAATGAGAAATACAGGGACGCAATCAGGGATCCACTGAGCGGGGAGGTTTTGTTCGATAAGGCAATGCGAGGCAATAGAGACGAACATGGCCATAAGTCTTACCGCAGAAAGTTCAAAAGATTGTGCGAAGTGGACATAATTTAGTAGGGAGACTGCTTACTGTCTTTTCGACCGACTTCCAAAAAGGAGAAGGTCCTCAATTCGTCTGTATTTTTTTATGTATGTTACGCGATATCTCCGCCAAATGTGGCCGGTTTTTCAAAATTCTTTTTGTGTTTTATAGAGCTTATTTCAAGGGTGGCTCCATATAAATTTGGTCACGATCGACTTTGAAGTCGGTCCGTTAAGTTTTTAAACTTGTGATGATATGTTGTCATCTGACTAAACTGATAATAACTAAATCCAAAGAAAAAAAAACTAGTTCAGTTTGTTCACGCTATACAGTAGACACTAATGTAACTAAGATAGTATAATAAGATAGTATAATTGGGGAGGAGGAAATTTACGAAATATCTGCTCTTAAAGTATGTTCAGGTTCTTCGTGAAAATAATACCAATAGACTTTTATTCCGTTTTCATTATGACGTTTAGTTTTCTTCAGCTTTGGGGGACAAGTGCCCCAGTGCTCCATCTGGATCCGCGCTTTGTGAAAGAATTATAATACAACTGATCATTAGCAGCTGTTATTTATGTTGTAAATCTGTGAAAAAACTTCCATGAGTGCCATTGTTAATATGATTTTAAATGGTGCAGTATTATAAGTGGTAGAGTTGAGCTGTATCATGTTTTGTCTGGAGTTTGAACAGGTTGACTAAATTGGTGTAATACAACTATTGAAGTGGAAGTTTTAATGATTTAAATATGCCGAAAATCACCATAATCTTAGTTAAATATTGGTAACAACTTTTTAGGGTGATGATAATTATCCTCGGGTCACTCATTTGTTGTTGCTAATTTGCATACTGTTTTCAATCTTGAAATCGTCCCAATTGTGATCATGATGATGTATTATAATAAGTAATAAATAAATATCCACTGATATTAAACCTTGATTCCCTATAAAATGATTTATTTACAGTAATCAATTAGTGCAAGGTTGTATCCAACATTTAATTGATCAGGGCCATGGGGAAATCATCACTTCAATTATCTTAACCAAACGCGATATTGCATGCGATCAAATAATTTGTGTAATAACGTTTTTCTAGCATTAATCATTGATTCGTAGTTATGTAATTAATAGGAATACTGGTCCTCGATATTCAGCTAGTAAATTGTCGAGGCGTAGCGGGCGAATACCTGGCTGAAAATAAGTGACCGCGGGTTCGAATCCCGTATCGAGATGTTTTTTTTGATCTACAATTACTGGTTTTGGTCGGTGTCCCTTTTCGAAGTGTGAAGAAACATTTAAGGCGACGGATTCTGGTAACGACTGGTATACTCATGGTTTGTTGGTTGTAGTTAGATTTGGACTGCACTAATTATGGGGGCAATTCACGCGCATTGACGTTTAAGTTGAAAAATTTCCAGTTCCCTCGGGGAGCTGTCCCTGTGTCTGTATCGGTCATCCCTCCGTCTTATTGCAAGCCCCTTGATTTGCTTTTTGCCTCTTTGGATTCGGAGTGTGCAAATGCATGATTCTGGAGACCACTGAAACCCATTGTTTATCAGTGTCCGCTAGTGTTTTGGAGTGCACTACGCTTACCATTAGGTGCAGTGTAGTATCTTTGCCGTGCCCGGATTAAAAAAAAATCGAATTAAATATTCTTTCGAATTCGAAATGCGTGAGCAGACTACTCTAGGGGGGGTCCTAGAGTAGTCTATCACTTCGTCGTACTGGTCTAAAAAATATTTTTTTAATTGGTGTAACATCTTGCTTGATATGGTGTTAACTGTTAAGCTTCCCACTAATAATACCATAGGAAGTAAGCTCCCCGAATAATGGATGTACTGAAATGCATTTCCGAGAGTAAGTCTATGTTGGTTCAAATCCAAATATGCCTTGAAATAAAATTACTTTTACGGATTTTATCACGATTTGGTTTTAATTTTTTTTTTTTTTTACTTTTTAAAAATCTGTATAATTCTAAAATGAAGGTAGATTTTGTAATACTAACATTTTTGGACAAATGACATCTCAGTCCAACCCGTGACCACGAAGACTGCAAAGCCTTCGAAACGTCGGGAATAAAAAAAAAAAAAAAATTAAAACCAAATCGTGATAAAATCCGTAAAAGTAATTTTATTTCAATGAATAGCATTCGCGTAAACTTAAGAAACCAAATATGCCTTTTTCGACCTTGTTATTTCTTTAACAGTTGTCAATATCGAACCCCGTTGTTGACACTAGCTGTTGAGTGTTGACACAGCGTTTGATCCACTCCCTATCATTTGTCCAGATAACAGCCACCTATCAACTTAATTCAATATTTGGTTTGCGCAATTCCACCATACACTTACACTTTCGTAATATTTAATTTTATTCTTAGTTATTGTTTGTTATGACATATAGTTGCATTTTATCGTTATTTTTAGATATAAATTATACGTATGTGTAGTGAATTCGAAAGGTAATCACCAATCCTCCAGCCTCCACAGTCTCCGTGGCGCAGCGGGCGAGTAGCAGGCTGTGAAACGTGAGGTTGCGAGTTCGATTCCCGCACCGAGACAAAATGTCTGTGTGGCCCGCAGATATTTGTTTCGGGTCTTGGTGTTGTGAGACCGAAAGTCTCTCGTAGTGTGGGATCAGGACTATGTGTGTGACTGTTAGGTGTATTTATTATTATTATTTATTTATTTATTAATCATTGTTTTATCTGGTCATAGTTTTAAACCACGCGTAGTTACGACGTTTGGGAATTGCACTAGATGTATATCACTCTTCTTAAAATCTATTGTTGCTTGGATCTTATGTTTCTTTTTAGTCAGTGAGTGATACAAGAGTTCTACTTGTTTTAAAAAAAATGCAGTCTCCTTTCCAGAAAATTGTCTATTTGTAATAATTAAGTTACTTCCTCTGCCGGCGTGGCATGATTGTAGGACATCCTGTATAGACGGTAATCCTCATCTGTTCAAAACCTTGCTCGTTTATTGGTGTCTCCTATAACACCTTTAAACAGTTTATACAATTTGAAAACTATAATAAATGCTACTACCTAACAAACATTTCCAATACTGTCAAAGTAATAATAAATCAATGAAAGACCTTGAACAAATAAGTCGAAAGCACTCATTGTATTGAATTTATCGAACAATGCAAAGAAACCCTCTGTCGAGAAACTATTCGACACTCATCCCGACGACCTCCAGACATTCGACCTCTGGCTTGTACTCAGTACTCACGCACACGGGCCCCTTTGTGTGGTCCCAGTATTGTCACAAGAAAGAGAAAGCCATATTTTTCAATCCGAATGTTAATGAATGCTAAACAGAAATTCCTGTTTTTCTTTCGTGTATTGATTGTTACGTCTAATTGTCTAAACATTTTGAAGAAAGTTTTCGTTACGTACACATTGTGCAATAGGTTTGAAGAAATTGATGTGGGAAAGAAAATCGCCTTAGGGCAGAATATGGGCAGCGTATTTGGCTGTAAAGCCAATGACGTTCTTGGTTTAACCCAATCCAGAGGTATGAGATTGTTTCTATCTCATAAAGTGGTAGGGAATGGGGAGTGAGCCTCATTTCATAGTCTACACTAGAGTGG
Source organism: Clanis bilineata (assembly GCA_036417725.1). Classification (NCBI taxonomy): domain Eukaryota; kingdom Metazoa; phylum Arthropoda; class Insecta; order Lepidoptera; family Sphingidae; genus Clanis; species Clanis bilineata. Next base: position 1,260,318 of record CM071141.1, read on the forward strand.
TGGTATCAATAATTCCTCATTAAGAAAGAACGATGAAAGTAGAATAGTAAAGTTAAACGACAAATGTGGAAGCTATTTTATTCAATGATTAAACATAAGATTCTTAGGCTCAATTGCACCACTATTATTAACCTAGAGTTAGTCCTAACCGCAAGCTAAATTGACAGAAAATGTACGAATGACATGTAACTTAACTTGCGGTTAGGACTAACTCTAGGTTAATAATAGTGGTGCAATTGAGCCTTATAATCGTAATATGACAGGTCAATCGTTTCTAGCATTTAATTGGCTGTGTATACAACATAATATAATATGTATTCAACACGACTGCCTCGATGGCGTGTTTGTATTTCGGTACGACTACTGTCCTGAGGTCTCGCGTTCGATCCCCGGGTCGGGCAAAGTGATATTGGATTTTTCCATATCAGCCCGGAGTCTGGAATTGGAGCCCGATATGACGATAGGCTCGCCCCCTATCACATCTGGGACGGAACTAAGCTCGGCGAAATGTGGGTGTTCTAGTTCGCTAATGCGCCTCTGCCTACACCTTCGGGAATACAGGTATGAGCTTATATATGTATGTATGTATTAAATAATAATAATACATCCAACAGTCACACACCTAGTCCTGAGTCCTGACCCCACACTAAGTTTAACTTGTATCGTGGGGGTCAGAAACTATGAGAGACTTTCGATCTCACAACACCCAGACTTGAAACAAATATCTGTGGGCCACACAAACATTTGTCTCAATGCGGGAATCGAACCCGCAGCCTCTCTTCACAGGCGGCTACTCGCCCGCTACGCCACGGAGGCTGTCAAACATGATTAAACATGATTATTTACTGTAAAGGCAGTTCGTTAACATATAGCAGCTGGTCTGATTGAGTAAAAACTTCTTTATGAACAGTTTTAATTGCAATTAAGGCTATAAATAACATTTGTGTTAAACATTTTATCCATTATGTTTATTGTTTGAATGAGTACGGATTCATACATTTCAATGATAGGTAAATGTATTTAAAGTCATAAAACATAATAAAATAAACCATAAAAGCCATATTTAATGTAAAATTCTGCGTTTTATCGAGGGCAAGGACATTATCAATGGACGATTTATCCTCCTTCGTAGATGGTACAAACTGAATAAAAGTAACATTCATATTATTTTAATCGGTGTATAACTCTATGCTATGTTTATCTGTATATGTAAAGAGTAGAGGTATAACGAGTGAACTAGACTCAATCCAGGATACATAAATACAAACAAAAACATTAATTACTGCTTAATTTGAATCTGGACCTTCTGATTTGTCTAATGTGTGTCTTGTAGAAGATATTATAATACATAGTATAGAGTAATACATTATGTTATGGTTTATGATACAGCTGTAGACCGGTCCTGGGTTCGATTCCCAGGCGGGCAAAGCAAATTTTCTCATTTAATTTGCCCGGGACTGGATCCGTCAGGCTCTCGGTCGTCAAATCGTCTCTAGAACATGCTTAAAAAGTGTGTTGCTCCGACCCCCCATTAAGGTGGGATAAGGGCAGGTAGAAAGAAAGAAAAGAGTTGTTTATGATACGGATTTGATTGTCAGAAATTGGTGTTTTCTTGATGCAGTCGACTCCGTTCCGATGACATAGAGCTGTGGTATGATATATGATATGATACAAATCGCCGGCGAGTGCGACAACTGCCGCTCGGGCCGGCGCAGCTGAGGCCTTCACCTCCTTTAAATATATCTATTACGTGTTTTATATACGTTTGTGTGATCCTATCTAAGTTTTTCCATGACGAGCAGTTTTAGGTTTTAAATAATTGAATAGAAAATTACATTTTTATCTACATTGCAGTTTAAACTTTATGTTAAAACAGTGCAGTCCGAAATAATGTCGACTTTGTGTCCGAAGACGGTAGCCACAATAATACCTTAAGTTTCAGGATATACCTACAGTGATTGAGTTCGGAAAAGGACTTGTATTCCTTGTGTATTCCTGTGTACTTGTAAATCCTGCCAGAATTTCTCGAATGAATGAGATAATTACCATTATTACTATTAAACTGTGTGGATAGTCTGTATCAGTAGACTGGACATAAGTCTCTTACAGAGCGCAATAATTAGCCTTATAGTGGGCTCTACTACTTGAACTCGCCAGTTTATGAATCTTTTCGCTCTATCTTGATGCAGGGTCTTCTACACAAGTTCCTCATTTTTCCCACGATGTAGATAGATAGATAGATAGATAACTCTTTTTGCACACCAAGAAAAAAACAAATTACTACTTAGTAAAGGGTGTTTAACAATGTTATTCTGAAGTACTTTGTGTGGTAGAGCCACGCTGTAGACAGTAACGTCTACAACATAAATGGTCTTACAGAAAACCGACGTAATGTGGCAGTTTACTGTCGCGTTTCGTTCGGTGAGAGATTTCCGGTCGCCCATTTCCGTCTTCCCTTTCCCAATCCATTTTCTCTCCGCTTCCATTCTCTCCTTTTAGGTTGACAACGCACCCATGATTCTTTTTGTATCTTGGGTGACTATGGGCGGTGGATATCACTTACCATCAGGTGACCCATCTGCTCGTTTGCCAGTCTCTGCTATAAAAAAAAGCACTTGTTACATTGACCTTAACTGAAGATTTATTAATGTTTTTAATTAACATCTCGAACTAATGGCTCGTTATCAATACAATAACAAAGACAACGTACGTTAAATAATTTTATCTAACAGTAAATGTATATATTTGTGATTTTTTTTCACAATTATATTTTTAACCGACGCACAGATTGCAAACGCTAAGAGCATGTGAATGACCGATAACGTTATCTTCGTCTATATTACTGAACGGTTACGTCAATAAGTGTTCGTTTAGTATAGTTATACATTATATTATAACCAGTAGGTAATGGTGTATGTATGAGGAACACCGAACGCGTGATCCACGACCGCGCTTCATGATGGTGCAAAAAATTCAAGGTTCGTGAAATCGACGCGACGCGACGCGGCGGTTGCGCACATCGAGTTTTTTGGTTTATATGTATGTATGTATACTGTACTATAACGCTTATGGTTATGTTCTATTTGTGTTTTGAGCATTGTCATCGCTATATATTTTTAATTAATTTTATATGAAATTTAGGTCGTTTAAAATATAGAACAGAAAGAAATATTGTAATCTCAAAAATAAAAAGTTATAAGCCTTTGAAGTTTGGTGTAACCTTCAAACTGTGGGAAAAAAGTATCGGTATAATCACGTCATCGCCATAACGGTACGTGCGTTGGAAAGGGATAGCAAGATATCTCCAATATACCCCGACTCCAGAACTTAAAATATGGGCTCATTTTTCAACCAATTTCGATGCAGTTTTTACAGAAGGGTCTATTTTTTGTTTTATTTGCTATTACATATAAATATATGAAGAAATTCAAGCATAGTCAAGTACCCAATTGCTATCTTCTAGATTAATACTTTCTCTTTGACAAAATATCTAAGTTTTTCCGTATTATTCTTGTTGACAATTATCCTAAGGGGAAGGCCCTTGGCCAGTGACACAAGTATCATTTTTTTATTTACAATACTTTTATCTCGAGTCAAGTTTAATGGTTATCAATATATTTTAGTATTTTCGGCTTGCGAGTAGATTGTAGAATCAGACATTACTATAACCATAAACCAATATAAAATGAAAGTTTAAATCATGTAGATTATAAAGCCTATAAAATATAGGACACAGGTTAAATGTAAAATACAACAACCCAATCATCATAAACGTCAAAGGTGGACGATTTCAGAGTATCTATCGGATAAGAGGCTCGTCGTAATGTAAAAGTAACTTCGCGGCGTGAGATTTTTGGTGACAACTCATTGACATCAATCTGTTTAATGATGCAGTTAGTAATATCAACCCTGTATTGTCCCACTGTTGGAAATATATCTCCGCCACTATTGAGACTAGATAGGCCTTAGTCCACCAAATCTGATGAGTGGTCGTAGACTCTATGTACTATTGAAATATTTTTTGCAACTCTTAGCTATGTATGTATGTAAGTATTGTAAGGATCCTCATAACGTTTTTCTCCAGCAATATTACATTGCCCATTCGTGCTGCAGACGTAACTGTCTACAACGTGGCTCTAACACTCAAGGATCTTGTAACAAATAGCAATAGGTAGAGCTGTAGTCGCTGTGGGGCGAGAGCTGATATTGTAGTAAAAATCCATATAACTATAGACATATTACCTACTTATTCCTTATGGAAAACTGATGGTAAATGTTCAGCTCTATTAATGGACACCTACAATACTAGACTAGATTCTTCTCAGCTTCATATTAAGTAGTAGTAGTATTGTAAAATGACTTCCTGTTTGCCACATAAACATGAATCCACGGTTATATTTTTTATATAGAATAGGATTACCAATGGATATTGCTATATCTGATATAGATTCATTTAATCCTATCAAATGCTGTTAAAGTTTAAGATTTAAATGAAATATTACCAATGTCTTAAAAGATTTTACAGGAACAAAAAATATCGACACTGACCTCGTTTATTTTTTCAAGTATAAAACAACTCTTTAAGACGGTGATCTAAATATGAGTCTTTTCATCGACGTAAAAACACAAACTGCTTTCCTCGTGGTGATTGTGCGAATCATACAAGCGGACGGTCAAGTACTGATGTTTAAATGTGAAGAAAACGACAGGCCTAATTAACTGAAACTTGGTAATATACGAGAGAGCTTCTCCGGCGAGCCTTCAAATAGCTGTCTAGTCTCCGCTCAATCATCTTCAAAATCTTTGAAGAAATGCAATTGTAATGGAACAAAATGTTATCTTGGTATTGAATGCAAATTGTGGGCCGGCCGGTCGCGCTGTAACAGTTTCCGTACAGATGAAAGTAATTAAGAAGTTTCGCTTTCGTCTAACCAGTTCTGCGCCAGTCGTCGACAACGGGTCAAATATTGCCACTTACATTTTGATGTTAATATTTTATTAATGTTGTAACAAAATTTTAAATTTGATGACGTAAGGAATGAATAGCTTTTCCATTATTTTGTTCTGAATATTAAAATTGTTATGTAGCGATTTTTATCATCAATATCCGGTCCGTCAACAGTTACGTTTTCAGGAAGATACAAACTAGATTTTTTCTTAGGCATTGACGTATCTACAACAAATATAATATTTTATCATTGCCTGTATATGGCAGAAGCTAGTTTTGAATTTGTCCTCTTTAACATCAATGGAAAGTGAAGCCAAGTTATTTAGATTAAGAATAGTTAGGTACGTTTATATCGGTCAATGTTTAATACAATATTGTATTACTCATTCAATTAGAGCAACTAGTTCTGAGTTCATGTTACGTAGAAGGCGAAAGTAGACTAGACAATGTAAGACGCCAGGATGCCTCGATTTCTATTCATTGCATTTATGAAAACCCATATAAGCCCCTGTGTTATCACTAGTTTAGCTTAGATCTTACTGTTACTGGAATTCAAATCATTAGCTTACCAAATAACACTAACACAATGTTTAGAATTTATTTAGGGTTGAAATAAATTTTAAATTAAATTCAAAAGTCTATCTTCATTGGATTCCAGTGATCGTTTCAGATCTTGATGTGCCAGGTACAATTTGAAAGTTGGTCAAATAATATATTACACTTCATATACCACGCCCCCTTTAAGATAACTGAAAGTAGAGCAATCCCACTGATTCGAAACACTTGATATGAAACTGATAAGTTTAAAATCGAAAGTAGCTAAGCAATACCTCGTGTGGGACGTTTTATCTCGGGCACATGATGACCGTACCTACTTTAATCTAATCTTGACTTTCAATCTGACTGAAATTTCAATGCGGTTTTCCCTGCGTTTAGCAAAACCATTGCTTCTAGGGTACCAGGCAGCCAATCTTTTCCTGACGAAAGTAAAAGTCCACTTTCGGCATCTCGTACGAATGAAAGTAATCGCAAGCGACTAGCGTCGTATTAGTTTCGCTCTCGACCGCTCTGAGTCGCATTTATTGTTATCAGTTCTGGTTTTTCAAACACAATGGTATGTACATTTACCCTCCCCTTTATTTCAAGGGATACATTCGAAGGTTTCTCTTTTGTTTTGAGTTTAGTGTTACTTGTGCTTAATTTGTACAGTTATGTTGCAAGGATACTTTTATATAATCTTTATGTGTAATAGTGGTTTTGTGCCAAATATTATGGTACGTGTTAGTCATATTTCTAAATCTATCTCAAAAACAGTATCTCAAAATTAACATGTCACATAATTCTCTTGTAAATATCTTACATACTTACATAATAATAAATTCTAGAAACGTGTAGAGCTTAAAATGCAATTATTATATTATCTTAATTTATTCCAATTAATGTTATTGTAGACTGGTATTTTGATAAAGTTCCTAGATAAGATGGACATACCAGATTGAAAAGGCCACAATCTTGAATTACAAAAAAGCTGAAGAAGATAATTGAATAAGTTACCAGATGCCTCATTCGATAGTCAACATTTAACGCTCATGGGTTTAATTGTTACAAAATGTATTTCTTTTTACGTTAATAACCTAGAAAGATTGTATCGGTATTATTGTTTGTCTTATATTAACTATCTGTCGAAACTGGTCCCTTGTACAGAATTGCCAAAACATGGTAATGTTGCAATCCCACCCTCAATTCGGGTGTGGTGTAAATACGTTTTGTATTCACATAATGTTACATGATTTCTATTCAAGCGATGCAATGTTTGCAAAAAAGCGAATTTTAACCAAATGTGATTGCGCAGGCTCGAGAGAGAAAGTGTCCGTATGGGCCGCGTGCTGACGATTCACGTGCGAATGACGCGCGCTGCGCGAATATGTATTCAGTTTTACACATTAGCTGATAACGTATATGGGGGATATTAACGAATGTGCATGCTATGGCTATGACGCGCATAGTGATGGGGGATGTGGTACAATAATATTTGCCACAAATCAGATCTATACAGCTAAAGTCACGCTACAGGTTTGTTGTGAATTGGTCGGCCCGGCTGTGGTAGGCTTTCATAAAGTTAGTGTGAAGTAGAAGCGGTCATATAGGTTAGTAAGATTGTTGGAGACGTAACGTATTCCAAAATACTCATTTCTCTCTTTAAATTCCTTTTCGCATTCTCCGCTAGCAATACATATGTTCGTGGGGATCTTCCAGGAGGTTTAAATGGCCCACTTGCTGGTTTGCTTCTGCAGCATTATGAGCAATATTAATATTTATCACATAACATGTATTCTTAATAGCTAAATACCAAGACTTGCTTGGTCGTTTCATTAGAAGGGAAATCATTTTTATGACACCTCTGATGAAAGCGGCTCTTTAGTCACCCGTAACAACGCATAACAAATTTGTAAGTGTAAAATAATTGGTGTAAAAAAGAAAAATGGAATATAAAGAATGGACCAGCTTGTAATCCAAGCCTATCTAAAATACTAGTTGAAGAATTCAATTAGGTACCAGAGAATATATCACTTAGGTAACTAATAAAAGCATTAGAATTATCCTTGAATGCGCCATTCTAGCTGATACAAAGATAAGTGTGAAAAATGACGTGATCTCGGGTCCGACTCGAAATATCTCTTACATATAAGTGCACGGATTATGTGTTATTATGTCTACGAATGCTAGGCGACCGCGATTGCGATCTACAACCACCTGTTTCTGTAACAACTATTCTAAGTTAGTCGTGTTTTGTATAAACGGCGCCTTGAGCTCAACAATAGCCTAGGTCCAAACTAGATTTATTAAGATTCAAGAGAATTTGTTGGGGTTTAACCCATTAGATATTTTTTGAGTACTTTTTCATTGTTTCATTCTCAACTTCCCAAGTAATAATATTTATGTACTGGGATGAGGTAAAAAGAATGATGATATCTACAACTAGTTATGAATGAGTTACAGCTAAAACTGCCAAAAAAATGTCAGGAACACTGCACAATGTTTTTACCTGTTTCAATTCACTATCAAGATTGTGCGTTGTCACTGTAAGTTTAAATGGTGTTACGCGCCACGTGGCCGATGGCCGGCCAAACCGGGCCGCGAATAGACCACGCCGGTAACTGGGTGATCTGAATCTGGTCGTACCGAGGCCGCACTACAGATGAGATGAACGCCACTTGGTTTCATTCATCGAAAGAGAAATTCGTGTCATCAACGTATCCGTACAATGTTCGGTGCCAAAGTAAAAGTGTTCCAAAAAAATTGACGTCGCGAAATTACATTGCCGATTTCGCCGTAACGAGGTTACTGATGTAGGTCGACTAACAGCTCAGTTAGAATTCAGCTTTTTCGCGTTTGTTACATTTCGCATCCGGCAGTCAAGGTGCCACATGCCGGTTCACGGTCATTGTGATTTTGAACGTAACTCGCGCACCTCATGTTTTGCATATTGTAATTAAAAGTGATTTACGCGTTTCTACATCGTGACCGAACATTGTCTACGGTTCTGTTTTACATTTATCAATGGACAAGTGTTGATTGGTTCTCAAAGTAAGTGCTATAAATAAATGTGATTTTTATTTTCACATGTTCGTGGAAAACAACGTGAGTTAACATTAAGATGAACAGTGCTTTCAGAATACATTAAAGCTAAAAAGAGTCGCGGCATTCAACTGAATGCAATTAAAAATCATTCAAGTTTTTACCTCCACAAAATACAGACGTGATTGTTGGTTTTAAATTATCAGTAAAAAAGTGCTTGTTAATTTATGATAGTCCATACTTAATGTGAAAGTAACGGTGTCTGTCTAAAGAGCAACCTTTAGTAATAAACTTAGAAGTTTTTGAAGAAAACTTAAACCCTACGTAAGAAGACAAGCTGAGCTACCTTTTGTGTCAAAAAAACCTGACGGGAATGATAAGCGATGAAAGTTGTCCAGGAGCGCCTGACAAACCTTTATACATGCGATGCAAATTAGTTCTATGTACATGAAAAGCCCTTCCACCGGGTACAGCGAGCCAAAGCTAATACTTCTAAAAATCTAGACGAAGTTAACTTAAATAACGTTTTCATAGTTTGTTTTCGGAGTAAAAATTAATAAAGCATGTTTTGAGGACTTTGGAGCCATTATATTTGTGCCACCTATATCTGTCGGTAAATTACTAGTTGACACAGAATCAATACATTTTTAAAGAAATTGATATAGAGTTAGTGATATAGAGAATATACATCGTATAAACGTTGTTATTGTAACGATGTATGGTCTAGAAAAGGACCTATCCGTAATTAATTTGCAATAAAGCCACATTGTGAAAGGACGGTGAAGGCAATATATTCCCCAAGTCAAAGACAACGGACAGTAAGCCGATGAACTCGATCACCTGTGGCGGCTGTGGCTGGGTATGTGGACAGACTGGCTTTCTGCCACCCTCCTGTTAAATGTCAATATGTATCGGCGTGTTCAATCAACTGCAAATCTAAGGTTCTCGAAGGCTGATCAATGGAAAAATTAACTTTTATCCCATATAGTAAGTAAAAATTGCGTCGACAAATGGCTTGCAATTTGGTATCCCAAATATTTTACCAGACATTTTATTTTCTTTTCCGAAACTGGAGGTAAATATTAAAGTCATTTTGGAAGAATTGCTTTCTGAAACATTGAACTGATATTTGTTCCTCTCCACTGTTATTTTGCCTTGATGCTGGCTAGGTTCCTTCTTTCTGCATTGACACTTTATGCTTCTAACTTTTCTTATATCATTTATACCTAGGTTATAATGCTCTAGGAGCATTCACCCTTCAGAATTGTTTTCTAATTATCTAGATGATATTAACATAATTAGGTATTAGGATATAAGCCATCGTTGGAAGTGTTTAAAAGTTTTGCTAGGTATACGAAATACTAATTACATTGCTAAATCAATGTACAGATCTGAAGTGAATTCTTTTTCTCGATGTTTGATTGATCCTAAAATTAGCTAAACATCTGTCAAAACATTATTAATTACTTTTACATCCCAAGTAGGTACGGCCGTAACAAAAACTTTTCGAAAGGATTCTATAGCCAAAGTCGGGTGTGCCCCACATGTTCTGAGGTGTTGATAAACAACCACCAGGCGTGACACGCACGAAAAAATATAGCATAAAAACTAGACATCGTTTCACCGTGAACTCCCATCATGCTCGGTCGCACGTACCAAACCCATATAAGGTTTATATTGTACAAATGACTAGTGCCAGACATTACTTTACATAAACAATTCGCATCAGTTATTATCGCGGTATCGTCGCCCATTTTGGTGTGCTCATCTGCACAGAACAATCATTAAACACGATAAAGATCTGGTAAATCATGTGATAATGGATCGCGGTATGCTTCGGTGTTGGTGTTGTGATTGGACTTGATTGTTTTGTTTGGAATTATAGCTAAATTGTGCGCTCGTAAATAATTGTAATCGCTCTTTGGAGGAGGCCTACGTCCAGCAGTGAACGTCCTGTGGCTGATGATGATGATGAAATAATGTAGAAACTGATTTCTTAAGTTTACGTGAATATTATACATTGAAATAAAACTATTCTTACGGATTCTATCACGATTAGGTTTTAATTATTATTCCCGACGTTTCGAAGGCTTTGCAGTCTTCGTTGTCACGGGTCAGACTGAATAATAATTAAAACCTAATCGTGATAGAATCCGTAAGAATAGTTTTATTTTAATGTAGAAACGTTTATGAGTATCAACGAAATTAATGTATGAGTACACGGTGGACTTGAATGTAGCTCATTTCAGTTACATATACATATGTGTTAAGCACTTGGCTCCTGGAGCTTCTGTTGAAATCTTGATTTCGCGTCTGTGTTCTTGTGTCCCATCGATTTGTTGTGTTAGCCTTGAGTCCGTACTAATGATGAAATACGCCCGCACAGTTTGTGGGCTCTCGATGTTTATTTACTTAATTAATCCATATGTCTGCTGATGTTCTCATATTAATACAATGATTTTTGTTTTTTCGTAACATATTATAATGATGTAGATCGTTTTGGTTGTTAATGAGTCTAAATCCACTCAACAGATGTATCAATAGGAAGGCTATATTGTAAGATTTGCTTATGGTTTAGGTGATTTTGGTTCTCAAATTCTGTTAACTACAGAATAACAGTAGGGATGAAAGATACTTATGGAAAATGAATTTGTGGCATCGAGTTAAACAGTTTTTTTAGACTACAATTGTTGTTCGCTAAGTTAAAAGTATTATGTTACCAATTACCATTTATCGACCGACTTCCAAAAAAGAGAAGGTCCACAATTCGAATGTTTTTTTTATGTATGTTACGCGATATCTCCGCCAAATGTGGACCGATTTTCAAAATTCTTTTTGTATTCGCTACAGCTTATTTCAATGGTGGTCCCATATAAATTTGGTCACTATCAGATTTGAAGTCGGTCTGTTAAGTTTTTAAACTTATCTTTATCTTGTTACATCTGTTTCTTCGAAATGAACTTTAAGTTGGCTAAAGGATGAAGTCTTCTAGCAGTTCTAAACATTCTTATACTACAGGGGCACTAACTTAGCATGCTACGAAACTGTGGTTTCTCGAAGAAGCGCGGTCGCCGGATTTCATATGTGCTTTTGTTTGTTGATCGTATCGATAAATACTATACAATACTTTTAAGTATAACAGTTACAGCAGTCAAAATTTTCAAGTTAAACCGACTAGTCTATTTAACATCAATGTTTTGCACGTCGATCACCAGTCCTATACTTTAAATAAATGGTTCAGTTTCTAAATTGTAATCGCAATCTACTCGCGTGTCACGCTCTATAATAATGTTTGCTCAACAAATATTGCTGTTTATTGTATCGTGGATAAAGTTATTGGCGAAAACTATTAATTAATCTACGTAATATGTGCTCAAGTAGATAATACTATTGACTGACCCACTTAGCTAATTACACTTGATATGAACTAGTCTATTTTTCTGCGAGAACGTAACACTGTACAAATGACACAATACTGATGTAAAGGGAATTGAGTAATTTTAAAAATTGTTTTAGATGATATGGTTTTAACACAATGGTTTCTTATGTTTACACAAATATTTACTGAACTAATTTTTACGCATTGTACCGTGATTGTAAGTCTCGACGCACGAAGTTTAGAAAGCTTTTTGAGCATTCTCCTTGACTATGAAGAATGAAAAGTCTTGGAAACGCGATAAAATCCCTTAAAAATAGTTTACTTCCAATTATTTCATTGCGTTTATGATAATTAAGGTATTCATTCAATTTACATACAAAGGAACCTGAAAGAAAAGCAAATGATTTGCTAATGATTATTTCAGTTTCTTATTTAGCAAGAGCTTAGACACTTTTATCATCTCATGAGTTACTTGGGGTTCTTCTGTACTCTTTTTCTACATATTGCATTTAAAACTATGATGTTAGTATCGTCTTTGGACAACTATTATTGCACATTTCTTACTTTTAATTAGATAAGGGTTGTATGCCATACATGTTACGTCTATTTTTCCTTCGTGATTATTTTAGACAACGCGGCACGGGTAGGTTTCTAAAGCGCAATAATTGACGATACCTTAATTAAACCTCAGATTTTCTTTCAAGGAGATAATTTCGATATTTTTTTTAAATTCCTTGGCAGAGGCTTGTGGTCATCAGTGAACGTCCTGTCGCGGACTGATGGTGATGTTGATGATTTTTGTCACGCTAAAAATCGAACCTTGATTCGGATTAGGTTAGACGAGCTTTATTATACAAGCAAAAACTCGTGTAAACACCGTTGATGGAATATTTTGAAAGGTTTCCTTCTTCGCCCACGCGGTGTTCGGTCCAACGCGGCCTTTGCTGCATAGATTAATTTTGAAATTAGGCAAGTTTTTGAAGTGAATCAAAGAACTTATTACTATTATATTATTTGATTTAAGCTAAATTTGAATATAATAATAATTATATTATTTACTATTATATTATTTACTATTATATTATTTACTATTATATTATTTACTATTATATTATTTACTATTTACTATTATATTATTTGATTTGAGCTAAATTTGAATAGCCTGGAAAATAAATACAAATATTGTTGCATGTTTATATTCCCAATAAGATAAAGCAAAGTAGGTAGATTTTTAAAACTGTGTATATTTATGATTATTGTTTCATAATTTCTATCTATAACTTTTATTATAATGTTATTACAAATATTCGCTTTAACTCAGGACAATAGCAGTACTTGGAACATGTTTAAAGTTTTTTGTGAACATAAGGTAAAACGCGAAAGGCATTTTTTTGCGCACCAATAAGGCACCAATCAATAAATCTTAGAGTGTAAAACTAAAAGTCAACCCTTACAAAAAGTCTGTCACAATGATACGGAAATAAAAACTATATTCGATTTATAAAGTTCAGTGTAACATGCATTCTGTTGTATTGTATGGTTCTTGAACATTATGTATTTTTTGCTTGATTTTGTTCAATGTTTATGGTGCGTTCCCCTTTGACTTTAATGCCTGTTGTTATATCTTCTATAAATATGTCAGTTCCTTTCACATGCTTTTTAGTACAAACATTATAAGAAATATGCGTTTCATTTTCTAGTGAACTAGTCTTTTGAGTAACTGCAATTATTTTATGTTATTTTGATAAATAGTAGAATTCATAAACTATAAAATCAATAGGTTAATCTTTTTCACAAATATCTTCTACTTTTCTGAATTAAGTACCTAGTTCTTCGCATAAGTTTTTGGATTGATAAATGAACAAAGAAAAATCAAAGATATGATCATTCTACAATTTCACCTCGACCTTTATGATTATACTAGTAGTGATTATGATTGAAGTCTTTGTGATTATGTAACGTGATTATGCAAAGCCGTAGGGCGAATCACCATGGCTCTTTAGTGGGAACACGCTCTCAGCTTAAGCCGGCTTCGCGGTGTCTTGTTTGCCTTGCATACCTGAATGTTCTTGTCGGAAGTGGTCTCTAAGTTGTTTGTCGAGGACGCGCCGCGCGACCACCTCCCTTGTTTGAAGTTTGAACTTGTACACATTTGAAAGTTTATCTTGTTTCCAAGTACTAGTAGCATGTATAAGTATAATTTCAATGGATTTGATTAGAACAAAGAGGCTTTTCGAATCGATTAGAATTGCAAATTCCAAGTTCTATTGATATTTTAAAACTACTCTTTTGATCCGATATTGACGATGTTACGACTTAGATTGTATGTTACCGAGAAGCCTGTGTCATAATTATTAATGGTTTAAAGCATCGATGTATTATTTACCTAGATGCACAGTTGACGGTCGGAAAATGGGACAGCAAAGAAGTGCTCAAGCACTTCTTTTGCCTGCAGTCCGGACGCCGATAGAATTCAAAATTTCAAAATTCAAATTTTAGAACGCTTGATCATTTCGTTTAAAAAGCTACTTTATAACACATGCATAGGGTTATATTTGTGTTGATTTCATTAGAACTTGTGATCGTTTTCTTTGTTTTATTCCTGAGACCACTTTTTAGGAGGATATTTGCCAAGAACTGTGCATCTAGGGTATATTATATTGATGGTTTAAAGGTTACAATGATGATGGAAAGGTTTATTCCAGAGGAGTTTTTTTGTTTAGGAGTGAGAAAATAGAGGGTTTATAATTTGAGACTGCCTTGGTGGCGTGGTTGCATTTCGGTACGACTACCGTCCTGAGGTCTCGGGTTCGGTCTCCGGGTCGGGCAAAGTGATATTGGATTTTTCCATATTAGCCCGGAGTCTGGAATTTGTGCCCGATATGGCGATAGACTCGCCCCCTATCACATCTCGGACGGTACCAAGTTCGGCGAAATGCGGGTGTACTAGCTCGCTAGTTCACCTCTGCCTACCCCTTCGGGGATCCAGGCGTGAGCTTATATTATAATTTGAACACTTTTTGTAAGCTCAAATTATAATGTATTTAATGTTGGATATTACGAGAAATGTTATAACCGAATGTGAATAATTGTCGCAGGAAAGATAATAAGATTATGCTTCAAGATAATAGTACTGATTTTAATACGTTCTAATATAACGCGTTTCGTTGCAAAACTACACAACTGATATACATAAGCACTCGATTTGCAGGTCAATTACCGTTGATAACTGGATCATTGAGGTTATCAACTAGCTAACATGACTCTACTTTACAGAGTTCTGTTTAAACATGCAGTAGTATTAGTGTAAATGTTTATCGCGAAGTCGTCATCCTATTTCAGACAAGTAAAATAAAAAAGTCTTGTGAAATGCCATGAAAATCCTTACTTCTAATAAGAAATTAATACAATTAACTATTAGTAATCCACACAGTTTATTACAAGAAAGGTGCACTTTCTTGATATTTGCTATCACAGATAGCAGTTATCATCAGAAATAAATTTCTTCAAAAATTGCATGTACAGATTTCTCTTAACAAATTGTGCTCGTTGTGTGCAAATGACGATGAGATTCGGAGGCGTTGCCTTTACGATGGCTTATCACCACGCCCAGGCCAAAAATCGCGATACTTGTATGAACGACTGTAACTTTCACCGAACCTTTGCTTTTATTGCTCTTTACATGCTGATATTTATGACCGTCAAAATTGTAACATTTCAGTGAGAATCGCTTTATCAAATTAATTTGATTTCAAATATTTGTTCTTTTGGCAATCTGGTTGTTATAGCAGAAAACATTGCTTATGAAATATTTTATTTATTAATTCAAGATCTCTTATCAAAAGTTTACACACTGCTACCAGTATATTGCCGAGTGCGTTAATCGTTTTCAATATATTTACCTCATCTATAATCTATTTAATGTTTGAATTGATTTTACCTTCGAATATGACATCTGTTTCATCACAGCAGCTTGCCAAACTATTATAAGGTAGCATTTCGTTTCTTCATTTTCACGTTCCAATTTGTCCAATAAGTGTTGGTGATTGGTGTATTACTAGCACTAAAGATGGCTTGACGACGATCATGTAATCCAATGTAATCTATACACTCGAAATAAATCAAAATGGTGTGTTAAAAGTTATTCGAAATATATTTGCAATTGGATTTTCATTTTCGATTTCGAAGTTAATTGGTTTCTTATGCATGTGTTGAGAAATACGCAGGCTGCTTTGAATGCAAACTAGCGCCTATAATATTCAAATAGCACTTACTAAGCAAATGTCTCTATTTGGAACTAAAACTTCCACATTATTTTGTAATTTATGTAAGTAACAGTTGAAACTGTAGTTACAATAACACGCGACGGGCCGCGTTGGTTGCCAACAGACAGCTTATTGAATCGTTTATCCTCGATGGAACAATTCATATTCTAGCGTCGATTAGCGAGCCTCCGGACTCCGGAGTTTTGACCGCGATGCGTGTTGTCTTGGCACGGGCCTCCGTGTGTGATCTCAACAATGTCAAGGTAAGTTATGTCGGTGTTGTGCAATCATTGCTTCGTGCCGCAAGCGGCACACTGGCACACTTGGTCATCTCTCCCGCTGTACGGACGTCATCAAACACTTAAGTTTTTCTAAATACTCGTTGCAATTGTGCACGTTCACGTTCATTCGCGGTTTCGATTGGTCATGTAAATGTATTCGTTTTGCATGTCTGATCAACATTATTTATAACTTGTTTTGCATCTTGATTAGTATCCCTGTTTGATATAATGAGTTGATTTAGTTCACTGTGTTTCTGGAATGTGATCAAGCAAATCGTAAGTTTGTTTTGTTTAACTAATTTGCTTTTATTTTCTGTATGATATTCATACATGTTGCCACACTTACATATAATTTCGAACAGTGTAGTTTACGGTGTAGATACAAAATAATAAATAAATTAAAACGTTATTTTATTATCCTTTCATAAAATAGTACTAATAGTGCTACTTCATATAAAAAATGTCGATGCTAATTTTAATTAAGATTCACATTCATTGTCCTTGCGCGGTAAAGAATGAAAGATACATGCAATAAATGAAATGTAAATGAGAAAAAATAAGGACTTACAAGTTTAAACATGAAAGACATCTGTATAAGGAGAGACGTCTAATAAATAAAATTTAAATTTAAAAGCTAATATGCCAGAGCTATTTTTTGCCTGCGATGTCTGTCTCAACGTTATTAAAGATGTTTTCTTTTTAAATAAACACATTATATTAACATTTTCGTCATACGTTATCAAACATTAAAAAAGTTTTATTTATTTGAAAGTGCCATACCTAGTGTTATTTTTCTAATCTTAAAAACTGTAATTAGTCCTTTCATCTTTTTGTAAATATATAATTTTGCTAATTATTTCCGTGTGAACTGCCACTTCGTTTTCGATGCCAGTGTACTCGTAAGTTTCCACCGCCCCAGGGCGTCTGCCGTCACATGCTTTATGTGCATCCACAAAGATTCACTACTCGCGGCCGTCGCCTCTCTTGAGTTATTGCCCTTAATCCACCTCACCTGAGCTTTGTTCATTTTGCCATATTGAATTTCCATTTCGATTCATTAATTCCTTGTTTTATTTTGGTGTCCTTCGTTGATTTATAAAACGGCACTACTTTTGTTGTGTCTTGCTTTGTTTGAGTTTGTTTTATTTTAAAGGTTTCGTGAAATGAATGGTTATTGGCTTTATAATTGGTGTTTAGTGTTAACCTTATAATGTCTTTTCTCACTTTATATATTATGTTGGTCTTTGTAAAAGTTTTATGTATTTCCTTTTAAATGAGGTCAGATAAAAGATCTTCTAGGACTTGGCACGACAAGTTGTTTCTGATGTAGTCATCATTAACTGTATTTTCAACCGACTTCCAAAGAGGAGAAGGTTTAAAGTCTTTAAAGTCGTCTGTATTTTTTTTATGTCTGTTACGCGATATCTCCTCCAAATGTGGACCGATTTTCAAAATTATTTTTGTGTTCGATGGAGTTTATTTCAAGGGTGGTATACATATGTATATAAATTTAGTCACGATCGGATTTGAAGTCGGTCCGTTAAGTTTTTAAACTTGTGATCATGTTTTACAAGTTTCCCTTCTGTTATTTTTATTCAGTACTTTTTACATTTTATACCTATGTACGTATGGATTGATTCAATTGAGTACACAATTTGTAGGTAAGAATGATACCATGGGAAGCTTTTAGGGTACGGTTACTAATGGAAGAACACAAGCCGTAAATTGTATTGATTCGAAAGCGGATAAATAATAAAGAATCAACAATCATAGTACATAATATTATATCTATCCTTTCATTTTGGAATTATCACCTATTCATGTTTATTGCATGTAATATCGTGTCGTAAGCAGCCGTTGACTACACTTAAAATAATCACATTGAGATCTCTATGCATATCGGCTCCCGATCAAGGAGCGGGTGTGCCTCTACAACATAAATCATTTGTCTCAACAGACACTAAGCTGTTGCCGATGAAAATTAATACGATATTAAACGCGCATTTGATTTGCAAATCCGAGACAATGATGTATTGGACAATGGAAAAATCGTTTGTGGGTTTAGCCGAATGCTTATCAGTAATCACTCAAGTGATTTTCATTATAGGACATGTATCCGAAATAAATTAATGGAGTAAACATAAAAGGTTTGGTTTTAACAATTCTTATCTGAATTCCACTGAACGAAGTGGTCTTAATTAAATTATACTTAAATACATTAACATAATGTTGTTTTGTAACGTAGAAATAACCTTAAAATACCATAGAGACACTGTCTAATTTTATATAAATACTATTAAAAATGACGTCAATTTTAATTTTAAGGATTTTTATGGTTTTGAATGTCGGTACGTGATTTTCACTTTTTCCGTCAAATACCTCTATAACTGATATGTATTTGCGGTTACGTGTATTGCTCCGCAAGCGTAGTAAGCTATCATTGGATCGGCTGTCGGCAAAACACCGCCGTCAATTAAAATAACTGGAACTCGCTCTAAGGAATCTACCCCGGCGCCTAAACATGAATAGTAATGTTGTTTGGCGTATTCGTTGCTATAAACATGATTTTTTTTAATAGAGTGGGTGCATAATTTGTTTTTACAGTTTATTCAGTAAAAAACGAACTTAAATTTCCCGAGGCCCTGAAATGTAACACAAACAGATTGAGATAGGTTTAGTTACCTGCTGTAGTAGGCACAATGTGTTTACATAATATATTTATCCTGGAAATATTAATAAGTTGCAGTTGTATGGTGAGTAAATCTATTGGAGAAATTTCACCCTTTAGGGCGTCAATCCCAGTTACAGTGGCGTTATCATTCTTACTTTTAATTGGCTCAATTAGCCAGAAGTCTTCAAAGAGATAGTCTTCACTGTTGTGGTTTCTGGTAGTACCTGTTGTTCAGTTCGGAACTCCTTAGACATGAATAGAGGTACTCGTCAGTAAGAAGTTCAGCTCGCCACACATGAAGGAGTAATGACTCAAGAGAACCTACATACCTGTAGTGAATGCATGGATCTTGTTAATTAATAGTTTGAAAATCGAATCCGGTTTAATTTAATTAACCGACGGTTTAATGAAACTATTATACTAGATGGATTACCATACGTTTCATTTCGGTAGTGTACAGATTGGGCCACAATAAGAGCGATAGCTTTTTTACCAGGGGAAAATCAACTCGGCGAAGTGTTTTTTTTTTATCTGCTATAAATCTGGATTGGCAAACGAGCAGATGGGTCACCTGATGGTAAGTGATCTCCACCGCCCATAGACACCCAAGACACAAAAATAATCATGGGTGAGTTGTCAACCTAAAAGGAGGGAATGGAAGGGGTGGGAAGGGTATTGGGAAAGGGAGTGGGGAAATGGGCCACCAGAAATCTCACTCACCGAACGAAACGCGACAGCAAGCTGCCACTTTACGTCGGTTTTCTGTGAGACAGTGACACTATAGACGTTACTGTCTACAGCGTGGCTCTACCACTTCTTCAATTTTATTAAGAGTTTGTTCAAAATTCTGAATGTATGTCAGGATTATCAACCCGTGTTAGATCATCATGGTGGACGACAATCTTAAGTAGTGGATTATAAATACAGAGCTATATCATTACAGACCGGTCCTGATCAAACCAGTGTATGCAGATTTTGCCAATATTATGCCGCTGAGGCGTTCTTAACAATGTGTATTGCCATTATGATAATGTATTTCCACTGTCGTACCCACCGAGTGGTCTGAACAAGAATCGCGTTTGTTTGTAGACTATTTTTAAACTTGAATCTAATTTTAATTAATTAATGGTCATATTTTTATTTTTTTTATAGCCTTGGGTTACGTACATTTTTAAATAAATGTAGTTTACGATTAAATGAATGTTCTTGATAAATAATAGTGATCATGGAGTGATGTAATTTGGAGGCTGAACATGGGCATCCTGTATCTTCTTGTGACCGTTATCGGGTCAGCAGTCTACCGTGCAGGTGGATTTCTAATGCATATTTATTTGCTTAACCCGTCAGAGGCGGCACATATATATGTTCCATAAGCGTATGGGCCACCGGAGGCCGAGCCGCCCGTGACTATTTAAGTGATCTTAAATTGACTGTTATATTTTTAGTCTACTTAACTACTCAAATTCCTAAAAATCTTATGCATTTCGTATTAGTCTCATCCTTATGTCTTTACTCCAATGGATCCAAATATGATTTTCATTAATTGTGGCCAGTATGTTGGTAGTTTGATGTTTCTGCCAACTGGCTGCCTAAATGTGAACTTTAGAAACATATTTACATAGTAAATGGCAAATATAGATAATTTTCTGAATACGATGTTGTGTCTGACCACGCCCGCGACGACAACTTTTTATAATACTGCTGTCGGAATGCATTCAGTTTAATAACCTTAGCCTTTACGTCATTGGCACACACGATGTGGCTGCAGTTGTTTGATACGTCGATTGAGATTTTCTTAGACGCCCAAATCCCTCTAATCCTTTCCACAAACCGAGATCCATCTGGTGTTGTAGGTGTTGAGGGGCGGCGGTGAATCTCCACTAGAGATTATTATTGTAACCCACTGTCACAGAAATGTTTTAACACTGTCCCGTGATAAAAATGATGATGGACTATTTGTTATGCATGTTTTGTTGATATCAGTATAAAATAGTTCCAAGGATTCTCTAGAACTACACGATACGGGCGCATGATGAAGGTGAACCCTACATAAAAGTATGTTATAAAATGACTAATAACTTAGTAATATAGGACATATATTATCATCCACATGTTTGGGTGATCTGATAAATGATATTTAATAATTAGGTACATACATACATAAATATTTGTATAATTAAATATATGTTTCTACGTCTTGTACCTGTACGCCACCACATTTGTGTCAATAAATAATTCTTTCTTTCTTTCTTTCTTTCAATAATGATGTTAATTATGGTTTGAAATATGTACAGGAAAGTGATAAAAGTGAAGTCCTACGAGTTGAAGGACACGGATACACATAATATCTTGTAGGAATAAGACATCTTCGTAAAATATTTGCTCAAGATAGCTGTTTATCTCTATTTGAGAGTTCGCATTCAGCGTTTGCTTTTTTGCATTACTTTACGACTGCGCTAGCGACTTATTTTTATATATTACTAGACACATTCGTTTTATGGTATGCGACTGCTTTAGTTTGTATTAGTTTAAGTTTTTGCAGATATTGTCATTTATATCAAGTTTGCAATTGTTGTAGTTTATGTGAGGCAAATCTTGAATAATTTATATTTGGGTTGTTGATTAATATTTTTAAGTCCGGTGGCTCATTTCTCCACTCCCTTTCCCAATACCTTTTCCTTCCCCTTCCATTCCCTTCTTTTAGGTTGGCAACGCACCCATGATTATTTTTGTGTCTTGAGTGTCTATGGGCGGTGGAGATCACTTACCATCAGGTGACCCATCTGCTCGTTTGCCAATCTCTGCTATAAAAAAAAATCTTTATGTTTTCCACCGATTTTTATTATCGTAGAGCCTTGAGAAGACCGTTTTAAACAATATTTTTAATATTGCTTTTTATTAATTATATTACATGATCTTAATGTGTATATCGATGTCAATATCGTCATCCTAATAAGTTTATTTCCGAAATAAATTGATTATAAGCGTTCAATATTTCTACCGCATTGATTGTCCATAATATTGTTTATATCCGTATATATAAGGATTTTGTTGGGTTGAAAGAGTGCCCATGTCCATTTGAAGATGGATTTATCTTGCTTGAAGTTGTATTCTGTTGTTTCTGTTCGGAAATGTTGTATGTAGTAGATGCATGTGTAGCGCGGTGTCATCGGTACCTGCTCACTCACCTTGACCGCGTCTGTCCTCTCACTCATAGGACTTATTTAGACGTCTTAGGTTCGCTTACAAACCTACCTTCATATTTTGTTAGTACATATGTATCTTAGTTCGTTTTGTAGAGTATGATTACTAAAGGCGAAGTAGCAATATCTAGGCAAGTTTAAAGTAAAAGTAATCTAGTATGTCGGCATATTGGGAATTGTTCTCGTAATTTAATCATTATTGTTTTCCATTTAGTTAGTCAGCATTTTCGATGTTAAAGGATTTCATTCAGCATATCGGCGGAGGTGATCATTTACCATCTGGTGTAAAACTGGCAAATCGATTGTTAAAAGTGTGATATCTGATAACGGTAAGAAGCAAATGTAGGTACAAATACGATAACAATTTGGAAGTCGAGCTTCACGTGTTCTATACTAGGTCTCGTGAGTTGAAGGAAAACCCTGAGGACACCCGTATGGCAGTAGAATAACAATTTGTAACGTTAGTCGATAGTGTAACCAATTATCCTCGGAACACACCAAATCTACAATCGGCGCATTTTCGACCTACTTCCAAAAAGGAGAAGGTCCTCAATTCGTCTGTATTTTTTTTAATGTATGTTACGCGATATCTCCGCCAAATGTAGACCGATTTTAAAATTCTTTTTGTGTTTGATAGAGCTTATTTTAAGGGTGGTCCCGTATACATTTGGTCACGATCGGATTTGAAGTAGGTCTGTTACGTTTTAAACTTGTGACTATTTCTGTAATTAGTGAGTCTGTCAATTGATGGATAAGGAGCAATAGGTAAAATAGCGGTTTTAGGTCTCGTTGGTACGTTTTGGCTTATCATCATCAACATCAGCCACTCTAGAATATTGTGGTTTTTGTACATACTCTGTACATACTACCTAATCTATATTGTATAACTCGCTATTTACTTTTTTCGAAAGGTTTTCATTTCAATAAATTAAGAATTCAAACCGTAACGACTCAAAATCGATTAAATCAGGAACATATAATTTTTGTTTGAGTCATTTTTTATTTAAACCATTATTTGTCGATATTTTGTCCAAGGCCAACTTTGTAAAGTAAGCACATGTTTAGCTAAGGTACAAGACCTGCAGCTGTATACCTATCACGATTTACCTTCAACCCTCAAAGGTCTCCACAGCAGAGTTTAAGCAAATCTAATTTTGTATTTAAAATTAATGATCTTATCTCGATGCCGTATCTCAAAATGTTTATCCTCAAATGATAAATGACTGGAAGCCCTTTTTCCTTTTGTTTCCAAAATACCCGTGTATGAATTTCAAAAGGTCTGCGTAGTTTTTTTTCCTGTAAAACTTGATTGTCGTTTTGTTCGTTTGTCACGCAGCCGATGAATTCCGATGTGGGTCTGACGTTGGAGCTGTGCTCGATTTGTGCTCATTTTCTAATGTCACTGAATCCTAACTAAGGACACCTTGGTCGATTGTGTTTTCCTTCTTCGTTGGTGTATTTAAACTGGAGCGTGTTTTTCATTACTATTTCAGTACCAAATTTTATTTTAATTTCTTTACTGGATTATAATTTTGTTAGGAATACATTTTAAATACATTTGTGGAGCTCTTTCTTTCTACCTGCCCTTATCCCGTCTTAATGTGGCATCGGTGTAACACACTTTTTCAAGCAAGTTGCAGAAAGGATTTGGCTAAGTTTTTACGATCGGCTGTCTGACGTCAACCCCCTCTGAGGGATCTAATCCCGGGCAAATTAAATTAGAAAATTCGTTTTGTCCGACCTGAGAATCGAACCCACGACCATTGCTGCCTCTAGACCAAGGAGGCGACTTACTGTTTGTGGAGCTACTATTAAAATGAATACATTCCATAGCCACTATACGTGTCCTAATGCCATATTAAGTTATGAGTCCTTGTGTTGAAGATATCAGGCACTACGAGATACTTTAGGTATCACAAAGTCACAAGAACATAAATAAAACATAAGCTCACGCCTGTATCCCCGAAGGGGTAGGCAGAGGCGCACTGGCGAACTAGTACACCCACGTTTCGCTGAGCTTAATTCCGTCCCAGATGTGATAGGGTGCGAGCCTAGCGCCATATCGGGCACAAATTCCAGACTCCGGGCTGATATGAAAATATCCAATATCACTTCGCCCGAGCTGGGGATCGAACCCGAGACCTCAGGACGGTAGTCGTACCGAAATACAACTACGCCACCGAGGCAGTCACAACAACCAGATTTAAAAATATTCGTGGATCACATAAATGTTTGTATTGGAATTCGTACAATTAGCATCTATCATAGCGCCACGGAGGCTGCCAAATAATTTATTGTTGTGTTTGGTTTTTATTGTGAGTTGTTTTTTACGCAGGCTACTTCAATACCAAGAATCAGGCTTTGGCGTGTATACGCTTTATGAGCGTGTAGGTTGGACCTCATAATGCAATCTCGTGGTTAGCTTGTGGTGTCGGTGGGTGTTTCTAATGTGTACTGTAATTATTCGCTATTTTTGGAATACTATGGTTTTCTACTAGATAATGGAATTTGCAACTTTGTCTATTTTGAACTTTATTTATCGTCTCCTTGGTCTAGTGGCAGCATATATGGACTGGATCGCGAGGTATTGGGTTCGATTCCTAGGTCGGGCAAAGCGAATTTTTTTATTTATTTTTCTCGGGACTGGATCCCTCAGAGGGGATTAATGTTAGACAGGCAGCCGGTCGTAAAAACTAAGCCAAATCTTTTCTGCAACAAGCTTGAAAAAGTGTGTTGTCGGTGCAACACATTAAGGTGAGATAAGGGCAGGTAGAAAGAAACAAAGAATGGATTTTGCAACTGTATCTATTTTGACGTTTATTTACCAGTAGCCAGCTAATGAAAGACAAATGTTTGTATGATTCACAAATATTTTTTCGGGTTTGAATATTGCAAGATCCCAAGTCCCTCGTAATTCCTGGTAGAGCCACGCTGTAGACAGTAACGTCTACAGCACGAATGGGTCGGCTCGACCGGTTTGATACCACTGTCTCACAGAAAACCGACGTAAATTGGCAGCTTGCCCGTCACGTTTCGTTCGGTGAGTGAGATTTCCGGTAGCCCATTTTCCCCCCTTCTCCCAATCACTTTCCCCTCCCCTACCATTCCCTTCTTTTAGGTTGACAACGCATCCATGATCCTTTTTGTGTCTTGGGTGTCTATGGGCGGTGGAGATCACTTACCATCAAGTGACCCATCTACTCGTTTGCCACTCTCTGCTATAAAAAAAGATGACCCAGGTTAATCTATAGGGTGAAGACTATGTGTATAATATATTTCTTTATCGCATACAAGCGTTGTTAAAGGTCATAAACTGTCGATGATAGGAGTAATGAGTTGGCATCACTTCAACACACGCAGTTGATTCCTTTAACACTTGTGTACTTGGTGGCTGGTTATTGAAGACATGTTGGAGACACTTTATTCAATTTATGCCAATAGAGCGGTCGTCTCATAAGTCATTGCCACTCAATCGAGATGTAGGGTTGGGTAGGGGTCCAGTCAGATTGGCTGGATATCACCAAAGTCTCTACAGTTTATAGGATTTCGTATTTACTTTTGCTAAATTGTCAAATCGTTTTAAGGTATTATGAGGTACAGTAACAATGCAGGCAGCGAGACTGACGCGACATCTACGCAGCTGTTACAATGATACATATATACGTTTTATACTATACATAACACCTCCACCTTCAATTAACACTAGACACCTTTTAGATATAAAGTACTTACTGCCGAATGGTCAAACGCTACTCAACTTTAACTTACATAGCTTCTTACATTGTTTTTCGCCATACAATTTTAACAGATAAGGCGGCCTTAAACGATATATGGCGACCTTAAGTGTATGAACATTCGGCGGCCAGTCACTAAATTCGATTACATTAACGGTAATGCTTAAGGGTAACCACATATTATTTATCTTTTTAAGTGGATTCGCTATTAATCTATTTCTTCGAACCCGTAACGGACAGGTGGCTTACGGGTCCTCACTGTTCGGCTTATGTTCGGATTATCATTCTTCGTATTATTTGGCGACACACTGGAGATTGGCAAACTATGTTTGGGTGGGGAACTATGGGTTACAGTAGGGAGGTCCACTTGTGTCATTTCTGAAACGGGCCGAGAGTTTCCCTGAGTACAAGAAGAGTCTTGGACACCATCTTCCTCCGAGTAGCCGCTCCGGGTTTGGGCCTCGTCATTGGTTATGGAAACCGCTAACGATCTACGTGCCTTCTTATTCAATTCTAATTTTTTTGCTATGATATTTGGATTAGTACAGTCTATAGGTATAACCCTGCGTCTAAGCTGATCGACATGTCGGTGGATTTCCGTACCGAAATTGGTTCTTATCGAATAATCTGTGTTGCCTAAACGACTAATGATTGTACCAGGTAGCCATTGATTTAAGCCTCTGTATTCACGATACCAAATAAGAGCGCCAGAATGGAACAGGCGTTGAGAACCCCCAGCATTAATCTCACTGCGTGCTTGACGCGACGCGACTCGCGACTCCCTTTCCGGTTTTAAATTGTCTAATCTCATACGAAGATTCCGCCCCTGTAATATGTTGGCTGGACTATCCCCCGTGGTCGCATGTTCTGTATTCCGGTAGGCTAATAAAAACCTAGATAAAGCTATATCTGCGTCTAAATTTTGTTTCAAAGCCTTTTTAATCGTACGTTTACAGATTTTAACAGCGCTCTCGGCTGCCCCATTGGATGCGGGATGATAAGGGGCTGTGAATATATGTTCAATACCATTATGTTTTAAAAAAGTCTGAAATTCTGAACTCGTGAAAGGTGGGCCATTATCGCTAACGATTTGCCTTGGGAGACCAAATTGTGACCACAGTTTTCGCAACACAGCTATTACAGCTTGAGCAGTCGTTCTTGTCATTTTTATCGCTTCGACCCATTTAGAACACGAGTCAACCACTACAAAATACGTTAATCCGCATATAGGACCCAAAAAATCAACATGCAGCCGTGACCATGGGCGCGAGGGCCATGGCCATGAGCGTGGCGCGTGAGCGGGGGGTGCGTCAGCCACCGCGGCACACACACTACAGGCGCGGCACTCCGTTTCCACTGCCTCATCTATCCCTGGCCACCACACATAACTACGGGCGAGCGACTTGGTTTTCACCATGCCCATGTGCGTATCATGCAGTTCTAAAAGTACCTTCCTATAACATACGGATGGTATGACTACACGG
This sequence comes from Clanis bilineata, assembly GCA_036417725.1. NCBI lineage: Eukaryota > Metazoa > Arthropoda > Insecta > Lepidoptera > Sphingidae > Clanis > Clanis bilineata. Next base: position 1,287,862 of record CM071141.1, read on the forward strand.
TGACCCCACATAATACACCCTAACTCGCAATACAGTTCTTGTCTCCTATTAAAATATGGTTTGAGTTCCTTAAGTTCGACTTCGGATGGCCACCCATCTACTATATAACTTAAAACCCGATTTAAAATAGGGTCCCGTTTAGTTTCCCTTTTAAGAACATTATAATCGAGTAACAAAGCTTGAGTTGCAAAATGTAAATAGGTTTGTTCCGGCAACTCTTCCTCCTCACATGCTATCTCATTTTTTTGAGAATTAATTAAACGGGAAAGGGCATCGGCCGTATTATTATCAGTTCTAATGTATTCAATAGTAAAATCGTAGGCCGATAATTTTATTGCCCATCGCTGTAGACGACTGGCTGCCGCACTAGGTATTCCTATATTTGGCCCAAATATACTGACAAGAGGCTTGTGATCCGTACGAAGTACAAATTTCCTTCCATAAAGGTATTGGTGAAATTTGTCAATTGCAAACACGATTGCTAAGGCCTCCTTATGTATTTGGCTATAATGTTTCTCGTGCGCAGTAAGCGATCGCGAGGCGTATGCCACGACCCGCTCGTCGCTGCCGCCGCCGGGCGAGCGTTGCGCCAGAACCGCGCCTAACCCGCGCGCGCTCGCGTCTACTGTCAATACCGACTCTTTGTTTATATTAAAATGTTCGAGCGCTTCTGTACTACAGAGAAATTGTTTTACCTGTGTAAATGCTTTATTTTGTTGATGGCCCCATTCCCAGTGTTTACCTTTTTTTAAAAGTTCGTAGAGAGGATTTAAATGCATACTTAAATTTTTTATGAATTTCCCATAGAAATTGACCATCCCTAAAAAAGATTTAACTTCCGAAACATCGTTTGGATGGGGCATAGTGGCAATAGCCTTCACCTTGTCGGGATCGACTCGTACACCATGCCTATCAATTATAAATCCTAGATATTTTACTTGCTTAGCTAAGAATTCGCACTTATTCTTTTTAATTTTTAAGCCATTAGCTTTAAGTATCTTGAGAACTTCATCTATTGATTTTAAATGCGATTGAAGATCTTTATTCTTGATTAAAATATCATCAAAAAAAATTGAAACGTTAGGCGTATTTTTAAACATATTCACCATCAGTTTTTGGAAAATTCCTGGACTTGAAGACAGACCGTATACCAAACGACAATATTTGAATAATCCCCTGTGAGTATTTATTACCGTAAAGTCCCTAGAATTTTTCGATAACATTACCTGATTATATGCTTGTGACAAATCTAACTTGGTAAAATACATATTTCCACTAAGATCGCTAAATAAATCATCAATTTTTGGTATCGGAAATCTGTCGATCGCTAGGACTTTGTTCAGGGTTACCTTGTAATCGGCACATATTCTTAAACCACCGTCAGCCTTGCGTACAACAACCAACGGCGTGGCCCAGTCGGAGTGATCAACCGGCTCAATGACGCCGGTGCTAAGCATGGCGTCCAACTCGGCGTCGACACGCTCCCGCAGCGCATACGGCAGCGGCCGAGCGCGACAGAAGATAGGGGCCGCTCCTTCCCTCACTCGCAGCTCAGCCTCGCCGCCCGTGAAACCACCCAGTGTGCCGTCAAACAATGATTCATGCCTAGAAATAATTTCATTTAATTTTATTATATTGTCTTTGTCTAATACCTTGTTCTTCATATAATACGTTTCTGAGTCAACTTTATAGACTTTTATTGGTATCTTAAGTTCAGCTAACCACTGCCTACCTAGTAAATTCACAGTTCCTTTATTTAACACATACAAGTCTAGAGTTTTAGCTAGACCTTTATAATTGACAATGGTTTCTATAAACCCTAATGGTTGAACAATAGAACCGTCATAGAATTTTAAATTTAACCGACATGTTTTTAAAGGCAAATTGCTGAATAATTCGTCATACACTGCCTTACTGATGCAAGATAAGGCCGAACCCGTGTCCACTTCCATTTTAAGTAAACAATTCTGAACTAGAATAGTGACACGCACCGGTTTATAACTGCATAGTGACATCTGATACATGGGTTCATCGTCATCATTAAACAAGTGATTCGGAATCTCGTTGTCACTAACACACTCGCTTACTTCGTCATCTTGTTTATGTAACAAATTCAACGGAGTCCGGTATCCATTTTCCGTACCGCGCCGCCCGCGTCTAGCCCCGCTGCCAGTAATGCGCCCGCCAAAACCGCGGTTCCCGCGCCCACTGTATGAAAATGATGATCTAAAACGGCTACCACCGCCGCCGGTAGATCCTATCAACCCTTCCCGTCTCGTTTCTTGTTCCCGAGTCCCAAATGCTTTCCTTTTTGGACACATTCTCCTCAAGTGCCCGGTTTCACGGCAACCACTGCATACATAATCTTTAAAGGAACAATCGCTGGCTCGGTGTCGCCCATCTCCGCATCGGAGGCAGCCGTCGAGCTTCAGCCTGTGTACTCCTTCGGCGACTTCACCATTGCCGTGCTCCACCGCGGTTGCGTTCCGCTCTGCGGCTTCTAAAGATAACGCCAAAGTGAGGGCTCGGTTGTAAGATAAACTTTCCTCTGCAAAGAGCTTAAGGCGAATCGACTCACGGTTCAGGCCGCACACCATTTGATCTCTGAGGTTCTCATCTAAAGTGGCATTAAACTCGCAATATTTTGCGAGTTTCTTAAGTTCCGTGACGTAATCTGCAATCGACTCCTGCGCAAGTTGGCGCCGTTGTCGAAATTTATACCTTTCTGCTAATATCGACGGTTTAGGCTGTAGATGAGTAGCTAATATTTCGACTGCCCTATTGTAGGATATCTCCGAAGGTTTCAATGGGCTCGCCAATGTAGCTAACAGTTCATACGACTCCTCACCCATAAATGAAATCAGAGTAGGTAGTTTGAGATTGTCCTCCACTTTGTTAACTAGAAAGTACATTTCCAGTCTTTCTATATATGCTGACCAGTTTCCTGATTTAGGTAGAAACTCCCGCACTTTACCGATTGACATTTTTACTATTGCGATGTAACTAATTACAACTGACACAAACACTTTTTATTTTTTTTTACTCGTCGCCACTGTTGGTTCAAACGCACGTATACTCAGCACAATATTTATTACGAGACTGACGCGACATCTACGCAGCTGTTACAATGATACATATATACGTTTTATACTATACATAACAGTAATAAATAATAATAAATACACCACAGTCACACACATAGTCCTGACCTCACACTAAGATCGAGTCTTGTGTCGTGGGTATCAGGAACTACGAAAGACTTTCAGTCTCACAACACCCAGACAAGAAACAAATATCTGTGGGCCCCACAGACATTCTCGGTGCGGGAATCGAACCCGCGACTTCACGTTTCACAGCCGGCTACTCGCCTGCTGCGCCACAGAGGCAGTCCTCCGTGGCGCAGCTCCTCCATTCTAATTCCTGAACTCCCCCATTTGAAAATTTCACTCTGCCACTGTATGTATGGACGTATTTAAACTTTTTTCGTTTTTAGCAATTGATGAACATTGTGTGTGATCGGAACTATTATTTAAGGGACTTGGAAAGAACTTGGAAAGACTGCCTCGGTGGCATGGTTGTATTTCGGTATGACTACCGACATGAGGTCTCGGGTTCGATCCTCAGGTCGGGCAAAGTCATATTGGGTTTTTCCATATCAGCTCGGAGTCTGGAATTCGTGCCCGATATGGCGATAGGCTCGCCCCCTATCACATCTGGGACGGAACTAAGCTCGGCGAAATGATGGTGTACTAGTTAGCTAGTGCGACACTTCGGGGATACAGGCGTGAGCTTATGTTATGTGTTATGGCTTGGTATTTAGTTACATCTCACTACTTCATAGCGAAACCGATATCCGAATACGTATCTTGAAGGTTTTTTGTTACGATTTTTACTTTCTTTCACAATATCTTTATGTTTTTAATGAGATGGATACAAACTTTTTAAAAATACGATCCTCCTACCGGGACAGTCGAGTAAAAACAGCACAGTAATAAAGTAAATACGTAAAAATAGTTTTGTGATTCATTTAATTCTGTTATGAAAATAAACACAATATGACGTTGGAAGATGGTAGATGCTAATGTACATAGAAGGTAAGATAAAGGATATAGAATGTCGAACACGTGCACTGTAATCAAAGACATTCAATAGTGCATAAACGGGACAATAGCGCGAAACTTGTGATCCCAAAGTTGTGACCTCGTGGTCATAAGTTACTCAGACGTATTTGAAACATACATTTATTTTTTAACATATATTTTTTATTGTTTATTAATTCACTACAGGAGTCAGAAGTAACATCGCATGGGCGTTTCTGTAATTAACCCTTAATTATAAACCTGTCTGAACAAAGACGTTGTTTGATGTATTCTCGTACCTTGTCGAGTCACACCCGAAATTATCCATTTATTTGGCTACATATCAAATGATGGCACTTTTCGCAAACTCATACTTTTTGAGATAGAGGTCGTGTGTCGGAGATAATGGAGCGTTTACACTCAGTACGAGTTTTTCTCGATTCTCTAAATCGACGATAGTTTTCAGTTTATCCATGCATTTTTTAGTTCGTTGTAGTTTCCGCAAAGTGGCGCTGCTAGTCAAATGTACGGAGAAGACGCAAACTATCGTCGATGTCGAGGATCGAGAACTGTCAAAATAAACTTGTACTAGGGGTACTTAAGGGCACTGTAAGTGTACGTGTTAAGCAGCGATAGCTCAGTTGGGAATAGTACGGACTGCCGAGACAAGTCTCGGAGGTTCGAGACCAACCTCAAAATGGGGCATACACCTTTGACTTTTCTATGTTGAGTGTATTTTCAATGTGACATATTGCTTGCTATAACGGTAAAGGAAAACATCGTGAGGAAACCTGTATACCCGAGAATTTCTTTACAGGAATTTCAAAGGTATGTGAAGTCTACCAACCCGCATTAGGCCAGCGTGGTAGACTAAAGCCTAATCCTTCTCATTAGTGTCGGAGGCCCGTGCCCAGCAGTGGGTCAGTAATATTACAGGGCTAATATTATTTTATTATTATTTACATAGGGGTACAGTATAGCTGTAACCTGCTTCACGACTCACGGAGTCACGAGTGATGGCAGTGCTCGGCAGTGCGTCCCGTTATCAATGGCGATAGCACCGCCGCTGCACAACTTATCTCGGAATGCAGTCCATAATGCGCTACATTTATCGACGGACGTGAAAAAATAGGTCGCTCCACTTGGGTATACTGATTCCCTAGTTTCGTTCGGTCATTAAAGAAGCAGTGTCCCAGAACAGGTCGTGTCGCCGGCCGACGCGCCGGGCGTGGTCATCGGCCCCTCTGCTCAGTTTCGCAAGTCCTGTTACACGTGTGAGTCGATCACATTAATATTCTGCTGTTGGTGTTATTGCGAACCTAGCCGTGCCGCGCCGTGCGACCTCTCCTGCTACTCGATGTGCAAGTTACCGTTCCTATAAAGTGCGCTGTACAATCTTCCGATACGCATTCAGCATGTCTCGTTTGATTTTGCATTGGCGATAGTACAATTTAAATAAATAGCACCACAAAGACATTCCGCACTGTCGCGTCGCGTCGCATTGCGTCGCGTCGAGAGGGAATCTTCGGTGAAGGGCGGTGCGCAGACGGCTTTCATCGTGCGTAACTGCATCGGCAAAAAACGGATAGACGACCAATAAAAACCCCGTGTGGAGAGATGGGGGAGATGTTGAGGGGCGGGTGCAGTGCGGGCTGCGCCGGTGCATGTACGTGCAGTCGGTCTCCGCCGCGGCGGGTGCGCGCACGCAGCCTCCTTCCTACCCTGCCTCGGCCAGACCCACCGGGTGAACGACTTCCCGAAAACTATGCGCATGAGTAGCCTGCAAATCGACTTCTCAGGCTCACTCCTTACACGTCGGTACCGTTACGCGGAAGTTTCGCATCGTTTCCGCCGCGCCAACCGTTTCCTATATTACTAGGGGTTGTATAGTATTCGCGACTCTATACAAACATGACGTGAGTTGAATTAATAACCAATAGTTAGTGAGTTTCATGAAGACGCACTATGATCAGCATCGCTCGTAGTGCATACACGCGTGGTGTTACTCGCATTTTCATATGGCTAGGCACCATATAACAGTACTTAGTAGTACTTCGGAATAGAAACTCCACGCGTGCAAAGTTCAGAGTTCACGAGTGCGAACGTCTTCATGAAATGCACTGACTGTAATTGGTGTCTTTTGTAAATAAAGTGATATTGGATTTTTCTATATTAGCCCGGAATCTGGAGTTTGTGCCCGATATGGCGATAGGCTTGCCCCCTATCACATCTGGGACAGAACTAAGTTCGGCGAAATGTAGGTGTACTAGTTGGCTAGTGCGCCTCTGCCTACCCCTTCGGAGATACAGGCGTGATGAGCTTTTGTTATGTTATGTAAATATAGAACAGTGTGTTTAATTGTCGCAGGGCGAGCGCCGTCTCTACAGCATCCACAGCGGGTGGGGGTGCGGGTGCTCCGGGCCCGGCGGCCGACGACACCATGAAGGGCGTCGAAGCCACGCCCGAGGAGCAGGAGCGGCTCGCCACCGGCAACAACAATGGCTCCCTCGACTCCAAACTACCGTCGGACGTGCAGAAAGTCCCGCGCTCCGCGTTCTACTCGACGAGGATGTTCATGCTGGTGTTCTTATCCGGATGGGTCCTTCAAGGCATGTTCCTCACGTACTTCGTGAGTGTGACGACGACGCTCGAGAAGTTGTATAAAGTTGAATCGAAGACCACCGGAACGCTGTTGGCGGCGACCGAGATCGGCCAGATATGCACCGCGTTGTTCCTGACGTACCTGGCCGGGCGCGGGCACCGGCCGCGGTGGATCGCGTGCATGATGCTGGTGCTGGCGGTGGGCGTGATCGGGTGTGTGTTGCCGCACCTGCTGTACGGCACGGAGCTGCTGAACGTGCACATGGTGGGGCACACGTCGGGCGCGGCGCCCGTCTGCAACCTCTACAACAACATGACGTTCTGCGACCGGACGCAGCAGATCAACACGGAGACTCGGTCGTCGATCACGGCGGTAGTGATACCGTGGCTGTTCGTGTGCTTGCTGATCGTCGGCGTGGGTCAGACGGGCATCGCCACGCTCGGCATACCCTACGTGGACGACAATGTCGGCAGCAGACAGTCACCATTGTACATGGGTGAGTGGTTGACACTTTATAAAGTAGGGTAACTTTTGACACTCGATTCGATTAGATTCGAGAACTTGTAATTTGGTATTTTTTAACGCGATATTGGTACATATTTTACCTGGATTTCGGTGGAGTTTTAAGTCACTAAATTAATCAAATCGTAGTCGAAATCGAATCGATTGTCAGTGAGGGGGTTGATTATTGATAGGGTCTCATTATACTACGACGGAACTTATCAAATGTATTATATTTAACGTTTAAAATTATTCCTAATGAAGAGTTTAGAATATCGAAGACGGTTGATACGCATCAGTTCCGTCTTATTATGGCCGGACCCTGAGTCTATTGAAATACGGCGCGGAGTCAGTGGCGCGTGAGCTTAAAACAAAAGCTCGATAAATATTATTTGATTCAAGACGACGGTTTTTATTGTTGAGTATTAGAATCAATTAGCATTCTACTACTGCTTCTATATTTCTTTTCGGCGTAAAGCTACTTTGACAATTAATTTCGTATAAATACACCCAATAATCACACACGTAGTCCTGACCCCACACTAAGATACTTGTCTTGTGTCGTGGTTATCAGAAACTATCAGAGACTTTCGGTCTCACAACACCCAGACCCGAAACAAATATCTGTAGTTCATACACACATTTGTCTCGATGAGGGAATCGAACCCGCGGCTTGTCATTTTACAGCCGGCTACTCGCCCACTACGTTACGGAGGCTTTTGGTGATAAGTTGATCAAAGTTATCCGCCACTGCCCAAATTAGCCTACAATGTTGCATAAAACTTCATGAAAGTACATACATACAACTTAAGTACATGCCGCCTACACCGCCCACCGGTGTTAGGCTGCGGATACGAACTCAGCGAGAGCGGAGCAGCGGCGGCGCGGAGAGCGGTGCGTTCCTCCAATGCATAGATTAATATGGAACTGGCCTCGAAGGCAGCGGCGCGACGACCGGTCTAGCAATACGTTGCGGCACCGCTCTCCGTGCCGCCGCTCCGCTCCCGCTGAATTCGTGTCCGCAGCCTTACAGCGACCTCCGATGCCTCTCCTGATAATCGATTGTTGCATTCTTATTTCTTGCACCGCGGTGTTGCTGCCCCGCCTATCCATACCATAAGAGCATGATGCACCAGGGTATTATTTATACATAATTATTATGTTAACCGTAATGTGTCATGTTCGCTGCAGTCTGCGGCCCGCAGCTCCCTTAACACATCACTCTCTGAGATCGTAGAGAACGAGGCGTGTCAAATATGAATGTGGTACATTCCCAAGTTATCATCCATGATAATTTTACTATCCTCCGGCTCGACGCCGCTTAAGTTTTCTTCTTAAAAGATCGCCTGCTACTGCAGGTCGATTCTCTAAGGTTTCATTTGTGAGAACAACGTTGCGGCATCGTTGCGGCAACGATGTTTTCATTTTTGTATTCAGCAAGGTACAAAGCGCACGCACTAGCGCTGTGCGTGATGACGGCGCTTATGCGAATTAGCTTTCTCGAGTGAGGCGTTTGACATAAATGTATGGAAACTGGTATTCTCTAAGAGCCAACAATGTTGAACGCTCCGTCGATCTCAACGATGTGCGCTGCGGGAGCTCGTCGTCGAACGCAACGTTGTGGCGTTTCTTAGAGAATCGCCCTGCTGGTCTAGGCTTTCACGTGAATAAAACAAATAGCCAACAAAATTTGAAGAAATTGATCATACCGTAACGTATTTATAAATAATTATGATATATTTTAGTTACAGTGAACTGAAATGTTATTACGTATTTATATTTATACTTACGTGTTTTTGTAATCGCAATGACCTTAATGAAGGTAAAACAATGTTCATATCACGGACGTAAAGAAAAAGAGGGACACCATCTCGCCTATAGTTAAACGGACGCTACAGTAAAGTCACGCACACAAACGCGCGTGTACAAAAGTGCTCTACGCACACACACGCCATTACGTGTCGATAGATTGAATGGCAATTAAATCGATAGATTAAAGCAGCGATAGCTCAGTTGGGAATGGTACGGACTGCCGAGACAAGTGTCGGAGGTTCGAGACCAACCCCAAAATGGAGCATACACCTCTGACTTTTCTATGTTAAGTGTATTTTCATTGTGAAATATCGCTTGCTATAACAGTGAAGGAAAACATCGTGAGGAAACCTGCATACCTGAGAATTTCTTCACAGGAATTTCGAAGGTATGTGAAGTCTAACAACCCGCATTAGGCTAGCGTGGTAGACTATGGCCTAACCCCTCTCATTAGTAGAGGAGGCCCGTGCCCAACAGTGGGACAGTAATATTACAGGGCTAATATTATTATATTATTATTATTAGATTGAATGGGCCGAAAACCCTGCTGCAATTTCAATGTTTTTAGCGCTCCGTCCATCTTTTTGTTTACGCCCGTGATTCATACAAGGCAAATGTTAATATAAACCGCATCTCATTTACCTACACATGTCGATATCGTGTGGGCAGTAAAAAGAAATAATGTTTGGGTTAGTCCAAACACGAACGCAAAATGTGCAAGTATCTGCGTAGAACTTAACGTTTGTTAACTAATAGCTACAGGCTAAGGCCTTTTATACATCACGTTGCCGTTGCTGTTGACGACGAATATCTAGAGCATAAATATAACATAACATAAGCTCACGCATGTATCCCCGAAGGGGTAGGCAGAGGCGCACCAGCAAACTAGAACACCCGCATTTCACCGAGCTTAGTTCCGTTCCAGATGTGATAGGGCGCGAGTCCGTCACCATATCGGGCACAAATTCCAGACTCTGGGCTCATATGGAAAAATCCAATATCACATTGCCCGACCCGGGGATCGAACCCGAGACCTCAGGACGGTAGTCGTACCGAAATCATGGAAAAATATATACATCAACAATTTCCGTTCAAAGGTTCTCGTGATATCGCTTTCTTCTATAAGATTTCCTATTGACGACCGTAGTAATAAATAAATAAATACTAGGTATAACCTAGTAGGTATAACTAGGTATAACCTGTATCGTGGGTATCAGAAACTATGAGAGACATTCGGTCTCACAACACCCAGACTTGAAACAAATATCTGTGGGCCACAAAAACATTTGTCTCAATGCGGGAATCGAACCCGCGGTCTCTCGCTTCACAGCCGGCTACTCGCCCGCTGCGCCACGGAGGCTTAATCCGCTGAAAATATTTCTCCGGTTTCTAAAAGAGTGATGACATTATTATTGAATTGATAAAACATTTCTTAAACCGTTGCCAAAAAAATTCAGGATTGTTAATACAAAAGCGTTTGATCACGCCTCAGCGACTCAATTCCGATTTTACATAGATTTGACAGATGTTAATGTTGGCATTTTAGCGTTCTAGAAAGCAGACGTATGACGGGTAATTATTAAACAATCGACATTATTTAATCGGCTCGACTGGTTTGATACTACTGTCCACAAAACCGGCGTAAAGCGGCAGCTTGATGTTGCACTTCGTTCGGTGAGATGATTTCTGGTGTTCCAAATTCTTCCTGCTCTTTCCAATAACTATTTATCTCCTTAAGGTTGGCACGCACCTATGATTCTTTTACGTGTCTATGGGTATGTCTATGGGCGGTGGAGAATATAGATCACTTACCATCAGGCGACCCATCTGCTCGTTTGCTAGTCTTTGCTATATAAAAACAAAAAACGAAGAATGAACGAACGAACGACGGCGCGAAAAAAGGACGTCTCATTTATCCTTAGTAAATAAGTATACACAGTGAATTGTAGTCATTAAGAATTCATAACAACTTTGCCTTTCATGAGTTATAAAGAAATTTCTCATTATCTTAATTATAAAGTGGAGAAAGATTTAATTGTGTACATTTATAACGGTTATCAAGTGCAGTTTTTTTCATGACGTAATTATTTAATCACATATACAAGCGACTCTCACTTTTATCTACAAATACGAAAGCAAAATTATTCCTATACTAGCTGGTGTCCGCGACGTCGTTCGCGTGAAAAATGTATTATTTTCCTGAACAAAAAGTTACTCCAGACCATTATCTATCTCTGTGCCAAATTTCATGCAGATTCGCTCAGCCATTCTAGCGCGACTCAGTCACAAACATCGTGAACATTAAATATTCGCATTTATAATGTTAGTATAGATTTTGTTGTTATTAATTTCATATTTAATGATATATTGTTATTAAATTACTAGTTTGTGGTGAAATTCTAAAAATGACGATTCTATTCTAAAGTTTTAGTTGTACCACTTAAAGTTTAAATAAAATGTTCTGACTTTCGTCTGTAATTTTGAACTATTTTTTGTGCTTTGCTAGAATGATGCCAAATGTAGAGGTACCAAAGCTGTAAAGTTCGACCTCATCATCATCATCAGCCACAGGACGTCCACTGCTAGACATAGGCCTCCCCCAAAGATTTCCAAAGTTCGACCTTTTAATAAATAATTTTAATAATATTATTATTACTTATGATACAATACGAACTCTCGATAAACTGCTGTATTATTAGTCTCATTTACTGTGATGTGAAGAATGAATTAGTAATTACTAAAAGTCATAATCGAGATATCTCGAACGTTTTCATATTTGTATGGTCACATTACTCTATCTCCTAATGGCCCATTGCTAATGTATACTTATTGTTTTCCAGTTAGCCACTTGTCGACGCATAACTCAGTTTTATCCTAGAACGTGTTCAGTGCTTTGTTGCTTGTGAGACTGATAAAAGGTCCTATTTTATAACACACCGCCGGCCTTGTTCCGATTCTGTTACTCTGATGCAAATAGAACGGTATTTTCGTATGAACTGTGCATAATCTTTGCACCGAAGACTCACTTTGTAAATGCAGCTAACGATTGCGTTTCTTATGATTAAATTTTACGAGGATTTTTAATCAGGTATTGGAGTTATGGACGCAAGGCAGTCTAATTTTGGGCGGCGTTTGCGGTCGTACGACGATTGTTTTCATTCAATTAAAGTTGCAAGAATAAAATAATCACAAGTTTAAAAACTCAACGGACCGACTTCAAATCCGATCGTAACCAAATTTATATGGGACCACCATTGAAATAAGCTCTACCGAACACAAAAATAATTTCGAAAATCGGTCCACATTCGGCGGAGATATAGCGTAACATACATAAAAAAACAGACGAATTGAGGACCTTCTCCTTTTTGGAAGTTGGTCGAAAATTTAAAGCATCGAGAGTTGTCTTTAATTATTTTTTATTTTTGAAATGCCTTTAAATGAACTTAAAATCTTTCGAAACCCCCTAATTCTACTGTAAAAATAAGTTGGTAGAACAGTTAGTGATGACCCCCAGAGCACTACCCACAGTTTGAAAGAACGGGTCCAAAAAACCTGTCAGGATGTTATTAAAACAATACATACATTGTCGTGTACATGTATACATTATAATAGTAACATTACATAATATATGTATAATTTAATTCTTTAGTAATTGCATAGCAAACAATGCATAATAAAAGTTTTTATAGTGATGGTATGATGATGGTAGAAAGATTGTGATGTAAGAACGCATCGTAACGCAGCCTCGCTTCCATTCTTCATTGTCTTCTAGAATGAAGTGAAATTATTTTTTAAGTTGTATTTATAACGTAATCTATAGGATAAGGTAGTAGTTAGATTGTGAGAAAACTCCTGGATTTGATATTCTAGATAGGCAAGAATAATCCCTTATGTCTCTGTGAAAAGAAAAAAACGGGTTGATATCAAATTATGTATAGGTAAAGTAGGCTTGCCGGTACGTGGTCTCCATTCGAGAACTTTTCTGCCCCATCGGCTAACAGTTCTACGAGCTAAGTGCCCTGCCCACTAAAAAATCTTTGGGGGAGGCCTATGTCCAGCAGTGGATCTCCTATGGCTAATGATGATGATGATGATGATGAAGGTAGGCTTGCCACACACTATGTCATACGATGAAAATCACTAGTGCACTCTACCTATCGCTCCCACAAATGCAATATAGCATTTACTGGCTGGAAATAAACGGTATTGCGTTTTTCTAACGTTTCACGTCTGCATTATTGATTAATTATAGTAATCAATTTACGTAAAATCAGTAAAGATTATACGGTAGAATTATTTCAATAAATCTTAATTGGAACTCAAATCTTGGAACGATTAATCACCCAAATAATAATTATAATGTTTTAAATTCCATTAAATTTAGCGCATGTTGTTAATTCACTCAAAAACAAATGATGGCGAATGACGCAATTCAACACAATACATACATTGGCTCCCTGAAGGGGTAGGCAGAGACAAACTAGAAAACTAAATCACTCACATTTCGCCGAGCTTAGTTCCGGATATGATAGGGGGCGAGCATATCGCCATATCGGGCACAAATTCCAGTGAGCGGGCGGACACTACGTAGAAAAACCCAGTACTACGACCAATTAACGACAGCCTTCGTAGCGCAGCGGGCGAGCAGCCGGCTGTGAAGCGAGAGGCCCCGGGTTCAATCCCCGCACCGAGACAAATATTTGTGTGGCCCACAGATATATGTTTCGGGTCTGGGTGTTGTGAGACCGAAAGTCTCTCGTAGTTCTTGATACCCACGACACAAGACTCGATCTTAGTGTGGGGTCTGGACTATGTGTGTGACAGTTGGGTGTTATTTATTATTATTTATTATTATTAAAGTAAATCTCGTTTAATCTAGAGTTAAACCTAAACTCGATCTATCCTACAGTTCACTCCTATCTTTAAATCACGATTTGGGATAGATATTTATCGCGGAGCTACAAGCGTCCATTAAACAGAAAACCAATAAACTTGTTCTCAAAGTAGGATTAGTAATTTCCGTTGCTAGATACCAACAAGGTCAAAGGAATCCATACAAATAAATGCGGTTTAGAGGGTGAGGATATAACGGTTTTCGATTACTTTACGGACAGTAGGGTGGATACTATGCCGTGTCTCCTGCACTGAAACATTATAAAAAACACCTACACAAAGTATTATTTTATGCACGGACTTAAAAAATAAGACAGACGGAGCACCATGAATAACATAACATAACATAAGCTCATGCCTGTATCCCCGAAGGGGTAGGCAGAGGCGCACTAGCGAACTAGAACACCCACATTTCGCCGAGCTTAGTTCCGTCCCAGATGTGATAGGGGGCGAGACTATCGCCATATCGGGGACAAATTCCAGACTCCGAGCTGATATGGAAAAATCCAATATCACTTTGCCCGACCCGGGGATCGAACCCGAGACCTCAGAACCGTAGTCGTACCGAAATACCACCACGCCACCGAGGCAGTCCCAGGAACTAGGAATATTGAAAGTGAAGCACGGTTGTCCGCCCATTCGCTCAGTCGCCGCCATTACGTGTTGATTAGATCGAATGGGCCTAAAACCCTGTTTAACTTTCGATGTTCCTAGCGCTCCGTCCTTTTCTTATACGTCCGTGATTTTACGCTACGCTTTTTTGGCTGTGGTCCATTGTTCCATGCGCAGGAGACAGCGAAAAACATTGTTTTGTGTAAGTGTTTTTGTGTTTTATTTCGAGAAAAACGGCAGGAGATGCGCCTTTTCTGAAACCCCGGCTAAACCAGTCACTGTGCAGAATTAGTACCTACATCATGCCTACATCTTAAATAATGACGATTGTTTAATAATTACCCGCCATATGTCTAGACATAGCGTTCAAGAATGTAACTAGTTACATTCTTCAACGCTAAAATGCCAAAATTAACTTAACATCTGCCTGACTGACTGCCTCGGTGCCGTGGTGGTATTTCGGCACGACTACGATTATGAGGGTTCGATCCCCGGGTCGGGCAAAGTGATATTGGATTTCTCCATATCAGCCCGGAGTCTGAAATTTGTGCCTGATATGGCGATAGGCTCTCCCCCTATCACATCTGGGACGGAACTAAGCTCGGCGAAATGTGGGTGTTCTAGTTCGCTAGTGCGCTTCTGCCTACCCCTTCGGGGATACAGGCGTGAGCTTATGTATGTATGTATGTAACTTAACATCTGTCAAATCTATGTAAAATCGGAATTGAATCGCTGAGGCGTGATCAAACGCTTTTGTATTACGAATCCTGAAATATTTTGGCAACGGTTTATGAAATGTTTTTTAATTCAATAATAATTTCATCACTCTCTTAGAAATCGGGGAAATATTTTAAATGAAACTTTAATTCAATCCAATTAAATATAATTTGCGTTGACTAGTGTCCTGAATATCGGCCTCAATAGGTTACACGGCGAGCTGTACAAGTAGTTACGAGCAACATATTCGGGTCAATAGTTACGTAATGTCACGCCACTAACCTTATGACCGTGTCATATATTCTACAATCATTGGGAGTTGTTTGGAGGACAAACAGGCGTCACATTTTGCCGACTAGTGTCTTATAGCAATTTCTCGTAGATGAATTTGATATTTATAATCTTTGAGACGTTTTGTCTTTCGAAGGTAGACGAGCAGATGGTCTACTTGGTGGTAAGGTTACCGTGGCACATGACATGACCCAAGAAAGGAATGGTACCTATACCTCTATAATTATCATTTATTATAATTTTTTTATTTTTTATTTATCAAATTAAATTGTCAGACTCCTTGGTCTAGTGGTAGCGTATATGGGATGTGAACCGGGAAATCCTGGTTTCGATTCCCAGGTTAGACGGGATGTTTTTCTAACATTATTTGTCTGGAACAGTCGGTCGTAAAAACTAACCCAATTCCTTTCTGCAACATACTTGAAAAGGTGTGTTGGGCCGACTCCAACAAGGTGGGATAAGGGCAGGTAGAAAGAAAGAAATAGATTAAATTAATGAGAATCATTAATGTTTAATATTATGTTATTGTATACTCGGATATCTTGAGACTTGAACGATAAATACCGTTCTTGTTATTAACCATTAACAACCGATATGCAACTTTGTTAGATTATTGCTATATAACAGTGTAGAACGAGCTTCTATCATTCAGAATGGAAGGGTGAAGTAAAAGTGGCATGATCTAGCAAATTGTAGTGAAATTGAAATTACATTGGAAATTATACTCGTAACTCGTATGATTGAAGCGCGCGTATATTAAAAACACAGTTGGATAGTTTACGATCTCGTAATGGGTTACTATTTTATCGTGGTACAGTATAGCAATTCCATTGGAACTGATCTCATAAAGTGCAAATAAAATGTAGATTGTGGAAAGACGTGAAATCCTTCGATAGAACAGACTAGTCCTGGCCTAAAGTTGTCGACCCTTGGCGCCATTGTGGTGGAACCGTTGTCTCGCGTTATGGGGGGAATCGGTCCACCGAAAATCTGCCTCGTTACGTCGCGCGTTGGATACTGCGCTTATAATACTGTATGTAATGTTACACAAACATCACGAGTGCGCACCAAGCTTGATTCGAATACATTTTCGATAGTTATTCATGCTACGGGCTCTGTTATTAATTTGACGCACTCTTGTATCTATATTGTTGCAAATGAAATGTCCATAGCGTGTCATCAGTTAAATATGCATTTGCTATTTCGGTGTGCGCCTGCGCCGAGGGCCCATCTGTGTCAGTAGGGCGGGACGTCTCCGCGACAATTTCAGCTCGTTACTCGGACTGTCGTTCATCTCGGTTCATACTTCATACAATCCAGTGGCCCAATTTGGCATGTTGCGTCATTACTCGCAAATGTACTTAGTCATGCTTTCCTCATAGTGTCTTGATAAGACCTAGCAACGCTAATGTCGATCAGACCTAATAACGTGGGCTTGTGCTTTTTCGGGCCTGGCAATGTGGCTATTTCATGGGCTTAGTTTGATGGCGTTGGGGTTTTATTGCTGGAGACTTTTTTTTTATACCACAGTCTGGCAAACGAGCAAATGGGTCACCTGACGGTAAGTGATCTCCATCGCCCATAGACACCTAAGCCAAGAAAATCATGGGTGCGTTGCCAACCTAAAAGTAGGGAAATAGGGATTGGGAAAGGGAGAGGGGGGAATTGGGCCACCGGAAATCTCACTCACCGAACGAAACGCGACAGTGAGCTCCCACTTTACGTCGGTTTTCTGTGAGACAGTGGTATCAACCCGGCCGAGCCGGCTCATTCATGCTGTAGACATAACTATTTACAGCGTGGCTCTACCACTCAACTACATGACAAAAATTTGTAATACAATAATTTGGCAAATACTGTTGACGTTACTATCTTGGGAAATAAATAAATAAATGACAAGAGAGCGAGCACACCTAATATCTACTCTCTTGGGTCGCTCCGAGGAAGTCTTTCAGTTTAATTTGGTGTATATTTGGATAGGTAGACCGGCAAAATTACATCCAATGGCGCTGTCTAAACATCTGTTATATACTATTATACCTATTTGGATTGCACTTTTTTTTATTGAAATTTTGTCATTGAAGAAAGTGCTTAATTTTTTTTGCAAAATGTTTACACTGTTAAGCATGATATCTCATTAAAAATATTTTATTGATTTCTTTTGATATTTAAATCGGGTTATTTAAAAGTAATATACCTTTTCATAATTATATACGTACTCAATAATTGGTCTGAAGTTAAGTGTATTTTTGTACGTAAACACGAACTGTATCATTAAAGACCTCGTTTTTCGTTAACATCCATGTTTTTTCCTCAAAAATCGTGACTTTCATGAATAAGTTTTTTTACACCGTAAACATACATAGTCTCATCATTTCTCGGTATTTTGATGTGTATTCTGTGCTAGATTTCGTGTTGACTAGTGTGTTTTGTTTATCTAAAAAAACCTACCACAAAGGGAACTGAGGAAAAATAATTGAGATTATAGAGGTGAACGTACACCTAACCACATTGCAAGAGGCTCACGTGTGACGTGTAGTCGACGTAGTCGTTGAATTTTGTGATTCGTTAAATCTATAACGTGTCTGGAATTTTATATTTGGAAGATTTGCTTAAAACTCAAATTAGATTTCGGTGTGTCTATCTTCGCCAACTATTATTAAGTAGGACTAAACATCGATTTAATATGTGACCTTAGTCGTCTTTACTATTTAGTATATGATTCAAATTAATCAAATCAAAATATTTATTGAATCTATAAAATGTGCAAACATCATTTTAACTCTACCGCCTGTCGGAAGGCTGTTTCGCCAGAGAGGAACGGACAAGAAACTCTGACGATTTACAGTCAGATTAATGTAGAATTTCTATTTTTTAACTGAGTATACATACATACAGTTTAATTATGTCACTAGGGAAGTCTGATATAGAGTTTAGTGATAAAAATAGCTTTTATAGGCATAATGAAGGCTTTATTCTGCTCTATTGAGCCCTCTACAGAGCTGCGCATCGTAAGCATAAAAATACACAAATCTATAAATAACAATTATAAAATAGAACATGAATAAAGAAGCTCAACTCTAGTACGTTGAACATCCCAATTATAAAACCTCAAGGATTTAGAAATGATCCTATTATCATCACCATCATCATCATCAGCCATAAGACGTCTGTTGCTGAACATAGGCCTCCCACAGAGGATTAGCAAGTTAAAATGGCAGTGGGCAGGGCACGTAGCTCGCAGAACTGATAGTCGATGGGGCAAAAAAGTTCTCGAGTGGAGAGCACGTACCGGCAAGCGCAGCGTTAGGACGTCCACCTACAAGGTGGACCGACGACCTGATAAAGGTCGCAGGAAGTCGCTGTATGCAGGCCGCTTCTAACAGGTCGATCTGGAAATTATCCTATAAGTTGAAGTAATTTATCAACTTTAAAACATAATGACAGTGACTTTAAAATATCGTTAAATAAATTCCTTCGTATTATTTAATATGTTTTAAACTGTACTTACGGATACACCCAGTGTCCTTATTGATAACATTGAATTAAATTTTTTATGAATGCTTGAATTGGAAGTACCGACGAGTAGCTCTGAAGACGCCATTAATCGACAATGTATCTATGTACATATATTATGTGTGTTCTTTATGTATAACATTTTAGTACTAAAACGAATGCCAAAGTGAACTTAATGTATCAAGCCTCATGTTAAATTAAAATGGAGTTGCTAGAAGTATGGTTAAATGCTTGAAATCATAATTCCAAAGTTGTAATTGGTCTGCACTTTAATTTTCATTTGAACTAGAACTGGGGTATAGCTTTTAGCCAACCTTGACCGGCGACGCGACGCGATGGTAAAACGTGCCGTCTTGTAGTTTATTCATCTGTGGTTGTGAAGTCTGTATGTTTTGTGAAAAATTGCGCGTTCGACTCCCCATCGAGGTACCGTTAGTACAACCGCGCATTACCTCCGATAACATGGTGGTTACATTATTGTGTAATTATTGACCGCAGTCCAGACTCCGGGCCTCATGTGTGGTGTTGGTAAACGGGTTCATTTTTGTATTTTCTCGGTTGTCAGGTCTTTAGTTTATTTAGTATATATATTTAAGTATATTTTTTTTGTCAATATCATAGGCTATAGCTTAAAAGTGTATGTAGTGTAAAGCAAGACTGTATTCTTTATTAAAATTTATCCGGGTCGATCAGGCTTCTAGAAAACCAATGTAATGTGCCTTAGTTCTTGCATTTGGTATGATTTGACTCCACTAATCTCCCTCTCCCTGATTTCTTTCACTGAGAGAGACAGAGAGAGCTTCTACTTATTATCAGGTTATCCACAGACTAGCTGCCTCCCTCGCTGTCCTCATATGCCTCCCATAGTTCTTACAACTATAATAAAAACGGTCAAAATTCAGACCAAATTTAGAGCAAAACACTACTTAACAGTCATAGTCATAAGTCAGCACTCATTAAAATACCATTCATAACAACTCTCATAATGTTATTATGCAAAGTGAGCGTACTCAGAAATGTACGAGGTGCATGCGTTACATGCCTCATAACAGTCATAACACATGCTTGCTTGTGCAACGTTTTTTGCTTGTGCGCTATCAAATTACAATGTAATGGTAGAGTTACAGTTGTCGCAGGTCAGTGAAGTTGCAACATGCCGGCATTCGTCGTCATTACTCGCAATCGCTGATTAGATTATACAGACGGTTGTTTTGTTCCATTGCCGTTTGATAATATGTTTATTTTTGAATTGCATTATCTTTATCTTATGAGTATTTTGTCAATATATAAGGAGGTGTTTTATGGTTTTGAAGTCATGGAATTAAAGGATATTGAGACCTTAAATAATGATTGTGGGTGTAAGGAGGTTTCCCATTTCTCCAATGTCCAAAGATTCCCAGAGTGTGAAACTTCTTCTTTCTACCTGCCCTTATCACACCTTAATGTGGGGTCGGCGCAACACACTTTCAAGCACGTTGGAGAAAGGATTTGGCTATGCAATTACGACCGGCTGTCTGCCTGACGTCAACCCCCTCTGGGGGATCCAGTCCAGTTCTAAAGTTAAACACCGGCTAAAAATGTTTTATAAGTTGGGCGTATAAGTGCGTTAGCGTGTTGCCTAAGATGCCGGCACGCGATGCATCAGGACATACATCGGCATCGTCTATTTTAAATCCTTACTCCACGGTGATTTATGTTCACAATATTTATGTTGCTCTGTTTTCTTTCCACTTTGCTTGCTTTAAAAGTGCATTGTATAAACTACAGTGAAAAGTTCACATTGCGTGCTGTGAAACCATAAAAATACACTTTGTTGTGCCGTGCATTCGCTAATTAAATGCGGACGATGCGAAAATTTGAGACGATTAATCAATGAAACAAGGCATCAATATTATGTGTGTCAGATCAGGGTGTTATGTGTATTTGTGGTTCTTCCAAATACGGTATAAATTTAATGATCTTATAAATAAATACACCCAACACACATAGTCCTGACCCCACACTAAGATCGAGTCTTGTGCCGTGGGTATCAAGAACTACGAGAGACTTTCGGTCTCACAATACCCAGACCTGAAACAAATATCTGTAGGGCACACAGTCATTTATCTCGGTGCAGGAATCAAACCCGCGACCTCAAGTTTCACAGCCAGCTACTCGCCCACTGCGCCACGGAAACCTGCGCTGTCAAACTAATCAAAATAATGTAGATAACTAAGGTAGATAACTTATCGCTACAACTGGTACAATGTTTAATTCATAGGTTTTTATTATTTTATTCATACGGATTACATTTTAATAGCCCACTATGGGGACTCAACCCATGACATCACCGGTCATCACAGCTAAAATAACTAAGGGCGACTTGCACCACTATTACTAACCTACAGTTAGCCTTAACCTCAAGTTAAATTGAAATAGAAATATATGAAGGACATGTAATTCATTACATGTAATTAATTAAATGTCATCATTTATTATCTGTAATTGCATGTAGTAAATTACATGTAATGAATTACATGCCCTTCATATATTTCATTTTCAATTTAACTTGAGGTTAGGACTAACTGTAGGTTAGTAATAGTGGTGCAAGTCGCCCTAAATGATCTAAATATAGGTATATGGTATTTATAACGGTTCTTGTTTGTATTAAGGAAACCTTTAGAATTTTTATGTTATTTTCATAACTACCGCACTGGCTTCATTGTTTATACAGGTGTTCTAGGAAGCGTCATGTAATATCCATTCAAACGGTCTGAGTTAGTCATAGTGCTAAAAAACTTCATAATAGTAATAATTATGACGTAAGGGAAAAATTTTACTCAGTATTTGAAATATAGCTTTTATTCTGAGTTTGTTTTCGCTCCATGGTTTTCAGCAACAAAGAATCATCACAAACTTTATGGCTCTATAGAATTAAGGATATTAAAGAATGAATATTTCTAAAGTAGTGAGAGTCATTTCTTCTGATGTAAATCAGTACGGGACACTTTAATAGAAAATGAGTGTAAAATTATCCAATGCATTTCTATTACATTCAGGATTCTAAAATTTTGTTTGTATAAAGGAAATTTTTGTTTTTTTTTAAACGCATGTTAATTAATTTACTAGGGTTATATAGCATTGATGGGTCAATGTAATGCTTTATATGGTATTTTTGGGAAATTCATCCAGGTGTTTTGGTGGTGGTAAATTATAACTTTATTGATTGTGGCTACGTGCGTGTATTATAGCTATAGATTATGTATTGTAGATTGCAATAATTTAGATTTTGAAATGACTAAGTTTTCCGATAATATAATTTGTAAAGTTTAAAATACGCTAAGTGCGGCGCAAGCGACTTTTGCTGTGAGGTGTACTGTGTATTTACCTTCATAGTGTAATATTTTCAGTTTGATATTACAAAAGCTATTAAAATCTCTTATTCCACCGATTGCGGGATCGGTGCAAACCAATTATTCAAGCATGTTGCAGAAACCATTCGGCTTAGTTTTTACGACCGTCTGTCTACCGTCCGTCGGGTAAATTGTGTCAGAAAAACACCCGGTAAACACTTCGTAATCGAACCCAGGACCTTCTGATTCACAGCCCATATATGTTGCCACTAGACCAAGGAGGCGAAAATGGTTGTGAATGTCGGATTGTATTACGAACGAGTGGTGCTGCGTGCATGAGCGATGCTAATGATGCATCGGAACCGGTAAGGAGTAAGGACGGCCGCGGCCGCGGTGGGGACACATAAAAACTTGTGCCGTGACTAGAGTGGCCACATGGCACAGCTTCTTAGGATTTGTTACGTGTTGGAACATGAAAGGCATCCGACGTGACATAACATAAGCTCACGCCTGTATCCCCAAAGGGGTAGACAGAGGGGCAATATCACTTTGCCCGACCCTGGGTCGAACCCGAGACCTCATGACTGTAGTCGTACCGAAATACAACCACGCCACCGAAGCAGTCAGTCACCGACGTGAACCCGTTCTAAATTCGGATAACCTAAGACAGTAGTTCAAATTCTAGTCGTTGTTGTGTAAAGTTGTAGTAAAAGACTATTTCCTAATATCGGATCCTATGAATTATGAATATCTACGATATGCTACGTAAATCAATTAATATTGACTTTGTCCATTTTGTTCACTTATTTTCACGCTCTTTGTCCTACGAACGTAACTGTCTTCGCATTTGAGCTGCATATAAATTCTTTAACTTTACTTATGTTTTATTGACTACAAATGTAATTGAACATTGTCTTTGTAGACATTTCCATTTTCTTAAAACGTTTCGTTAGCTTTGTCCTGTGTTAACATAAATGATGGTAAACCTCGCGACTCGTGCATCGGCTTTTGAAAAACGACGCTGTCGACTACATTATTTATTACGAAGTCCCCGTGATAATAGCTACGTATGTTGAAGCACGCGAGCGCACCGGCGAGCAAAACTGCGGTTTTAGATTTCGCCCGTGAGAACAAAACCGCGGTTTTCAACGCCTACAAAGATATTTGTTGAATAGTTCACTAGATTGTCATCTGATAGTTGACACCCAATAATAATGTCAGATACAAAAACCGCGGTATTATGTATCGTCGATCAGCCGTTTTCAATGTTTTTGAGGATGCGAACAGACCATGCTGCGCGCTATTTTGCCCGTGCATGCGAAAATGCGATTTTATTTACAGACTATCGCGGTTTGTTGCTTGTTTATTGTTACAAACGTTTCAGCGCTAAATTGACTCGGTCGTCTGGCAGACTCAGTAGACACTTTGAAGATGCTGTCAAATACAAAACCGCGGTATTGTGTTTCGTCGATCACCCGTTTTGTATGTGTTTTGAGGCACGCGAACGCACCACGCCGCGCCGTTTTTTGGCAAACGTTGCGGTCGTTTTCTGGGAAAGATTACATTCGGGGCCTAAGTACCTGATTGTCTGACGGTCGTTCACCTGCCAGCTTTGTTGGTCTTAGTGTGTGCACATTCATGCGGTCTCATCTTCAAGTTACGTTATGGCATAGATCGGCAAACGTGTATTGGTCACATGATACTTTACACCACGCGGTAACACATATAAATCCCAAAGACTCACGGGTGGTTTACTGACTAAAGGAATTAAATCTGGATTAGGGAGGTGGAGGGAGGTGCTTAGGCCTCCGGACATCTCAGTAATCGTAAGCAAAACATGAATTCGCACCTTACACTCCGTTTTCTGTAAGGTACGAGACTATCCCGCCCACACACTAACCACTGTAGCTCCTATGAGCCAGGATTACCAATAAATTTCTGTAAGGTGGTACTAATCCCGTCGCTCTAGCGCGGCGCTTACCTTTGCTCATATGCATCTCGTATCTCAGTTCTGCTCTGTGAATTAATATTCAATTCTATACTAATGTCACATACATTACTGTATCACAAAAGTATTTTCGCACGCAATACTACGCCACCGAGGCAATCAGCTACAACTCGTTTGGTATATCAAAAGTGGATCAGCGATGTTCATGCGTCGGTTCCGGTGGCGATTAATTTTTGCGTGATTGACAACGGTAATGACGGTTGTACAGGTTGTGTGCGTGTGTTTTGTACTCGTTCATGTATGTTTAACTCCTGAGTTAAGTATACCTTATAATACGATAAGGTGTTGTAAACTTTTGGTAAGTTAATTTATTTTACGTCATTAATTTAGGTTTATTTAAAAGCGTCGTAATATTTTCATCGGTGTAGAGTGGAGCCACGCTGTAGACAGTTACGTCTACAGCACGAATGGGTCAGCTCGACCGGTTTGATACCACTGTCTCACAGAAAACCGACGTAAAGTGGCAGCTTGCTGTCGCGTTTCGTTTGGTGAGTTAGATTTCGGTGGCCCATTACCCACCCTCCCTTTCCCAATACCTTTTCCCTCCCCTTCCATTCCCTCCTTTTAGGTTGTCAACGCACCCATGATTATTTTTGTGTCTTGGATGTTTATGGGCGGTGGCGATCACTTACCATCAGGTGACCCCTCTGCTCGTTTGCCAGTCTCTGCTATAAAAAAAAAAAAATTTGAGTCTAAGGTCCTTCATAAAGTTACGATAGCTTATCAGACAATAAAAATTCGTAATGAAACTTTTTTACACCTTTTGTAATTGACTTTCAAACAATCTTCTTTGTGGTTTCCCCATATCACTAGAGAAATACGCTATCAGAGCTTAAATAGTAGGATATTTTACTTTATTTGATAGCCTCCGTAGCGCAGCGGGTGAGCAGCCGACTGTGAAGCGAGAGGCCGCGGGTTCGAACCCCGCACCGAGGCAAATATTTGTGCGGTCCACAGATATTTGGGTCTGGATGTTGTGAAATCGAAAGTCTCTCGTAGTTCCTGATTCCCACGACACAAGACTCGATCTTAGTGTGGGGGCAGGACTATGTCTGTGACTGTTGGGTGTTATTTATTTTTTTATTTATTTGTATGCATTTAGAATATATTACGGGTCTTTAAAGTTTGCAACTACTGTGTATGCACAAAATGTTGCAACTTGCAATGGTAATGACCGGCGTTACAGTGCAGCGTTCCGTTGCTGGCACCAAGCGGAGGCATAGAGGTACATATTACATAGGCACGAGTTCCCTACTCTTACATACTTATATTATAATGCGTTTCTATGCTAGAGTTTATCGGGCATTGTTCTGCAAAAAACGTATTTAACTAAACAATATGAGAAAATGAGCGACTGCAAATCTAGACTCTCAGTGCATATACTGTTATCCATTGCTTTTTTTTATTAAACTTAAGACTGACAGATTATAAAAATAAATGCATATTCGGCGGAGATATCGCATTGTATAGATAACTTATGAACTTTCTTTATTTTGTAGTCGCATGAAATCAGCGTGCCTAACGCCCGAATGGTCAACCACTACTCAACTTTAACAGCTTCTTACATTAATTTTCGCCATACAATTTTGGCAGATAAGGCGGCCCTAAACGACATAATGCGACCTTAAGTGTATGAACATACGGCGGAGAGAAGATAAATTAAAATGTAGTATAAGAGAAATATGTTGAAATGTAACCGTGGATCCACTCAATTTCAAATTGTCCGGGGTTGTGAATACGCCCAGCGAATTCAACAACGGTCTGCGCATACGCATGCAGACGCGACCGTTGACAGCGGCCATTCCTCATACGTTAATTCGTCGAGGCGGGTTCGTCGACCCACAATTAGCCCTTGAGCCCTACTCCTATTGAGATAAACGACCGCTCACTGTGGACCACAATTCGCATAATGACCATCCCGTATGGCATGATCACCACAGTTAATATTTACTGCTTCATGTGCATAATCATTAATATTAAAGTTCCGTGGAGCTTGTTTGCGCGTGCCGTTTAGGGTCTGGTGAAAACTGTGAATCTGGTTTTTTGGAAAATGAAAATTGTAGTTTTTGGCTGACTGGTTGCTGACTGGCATCCAATATTCTGTAAACGCTGTAAAGTAATTTTAAATGAATTAAATATCACGAATGTAATAAACATTGCATGATATTTTCTAATATTCACACTTTTTCAGGCATTTTACTGCCTTCCTGACGTCAACAACGTCTTGGGCTAAACGTCTTAGTAGAATCTCGTTATTTGACCTATGATACGTACTGAGGACGTGTCCACAATCCATATGTGCTGCCATTAAACTATTTTATAAAACTTCTGTAATACTTGATTAGTATTTAAACGAATAGAAACGGGCAGCGCTGGCCGCTGCAGCGATGCGTGTCTCAAGCCAGCGCGGCGGCGTGCTCCGTTGAAAACGTATCGTGATTACGTGTTGCAATCGATTTTATAATATGATTTAACATCTCGTGAGAACAACCACTGTGCAATTACGATTTGGACGAGTTGCTTTCATAGATTCTGCGCTATGCGTCGCGCCCGTTGCGTCGCGCGCGTCGTTCGTGTACGTTTGAAACATTCGGCTGCTGTTTTACAAGTTTACTGTGTGATAATTTAAAGAGTATGTACAATAATAAGATTTGGGTTCATATTTTAGCTATTGGGAAGGTTAAAATTTTCCTTCATAAACATCTTCCATATATGATTAACGGCGCATAACTTAGCATTCTGTCCGATCAATTACATTGTTGAAATTGGACAATACTTAAAAGATATCAAGGCACTCTTCCTCTGGAGTTTTAGAATGCACATGGGCGTCGCGGTGGTCATCATTACGATGAGGTCAACGGCGTGGTCTTAGCGCCATCCACCACAAATCAGCGCTTATGAGGATAACAAGTTTATTTTTGAAGAGTATACTATTAGATCTGGTGATAGGCTCGCCCCTTATTTCATTTGGGACGGAAATCGGTTCGGTGAATTGTGGGTGTTCTAGTTCGATCGAACACTTCTGCTTACCCCTTTGCGGATGCAGGCGTTTATGATGCATGTATATTACAACACATAACATAACATAGGTTCACGCCTGTATCCCCGAAGAGATAAGCAGAGGCGCACTAGCGAACTAGAACACCCACATTTCGCCGGGCTTAGTTTCGTCCATCTTCCAACATACATATATCACAATAGGGGGCGAGCCTATCACCATATCGGGCACAAATTCCACACTTCGGACAGTTACGGAAAAATCCAATATTACATTGCCCGACCCGGGGATCGAACCCGAGACCTGGGCAGCAGTCGTACCGAAATACAATCTCGCCAACGAGGCAGTCTATTAGTATAGTATATTTTATTAATGATGCGTTTTCTCTGTCTGCAGCAATTACCATCGGCATCAGAGTGATCGGGCCGGCTCTAGGGTTCCTGCTGGGCGCGTTCTGCACGAGGATCTACGTGAACCCCCTCGGAGACCCTGGGTTCGACTTCACCGATCCCAAATGGGTGGGAGCGTGGTGGCTTGGTGAGTATACTGTTTCAGACGATTTCTGTTCGCATATTATATTGTAGAATATTCGATGGTGTAAGAATAATTATGCCGAAAGTTATTAAAAGCCACATAGAGCAAGGGCAGAGAAAAAAAAAACTCATTTTACTTTTGTTAAAAAAAGAAAACTGTTATAATTTTTTTACCTGATGAATGTTTAAATAATAGATAAAATGGTAGATGCGAAGATTTTATGTACAAACATAGTATAGAGGTATTATGCAAATGTAAACAACATTAAAAATAATATTATACAGCGTTAAGACATCTTCCAACATAATAAATTATTGTAACGACCATCTATTACAAAACTAAACTGATATTTACACAATACCACTGTTAATCTTTTACACATATTAAAAAATTCCTTCCAAAGAATTTCCCTTCAAAGAAATGTAAAACACCCCTATATTGGTTTGATTGACGTCACTAGTTTTTAACGTGCCGACAAGACGATTTACATTCGTAAATATCTCAATACGTGTATTTTGACGGGAAGTCTGACAGGGTGGGCGTTGCTTGTTAAAATTACTTCATATTACTCTCTAGAGCTGTGTTTGTTGTCTTTAAGTGGTGTGGTTTAATGCATGAAACTTCAGTGAAGATGGACAGTATAATGTGGAAACTTTTAACCGGTGATCTTTGATGAGTTTTGCTTGGTGCGTTGGCTGGCTTTGTTCGGTCGATTCGCCGAGTGAAGGTCATCGGAAGGTCGTACTGGAAGGAATTACCGCCATAATTCCAGCAGGACCTTGAGATCATCTACATCTGGGTCTCATGGTCATTGTGAAAATATAATTGCCTTATTTACCTTGTAGCTAAATCATCGCATATGCGTGGAAACCATTATTTTTAAAAGAAGTAGAAAGAGAAGAATTGAATCACTCTATTAAAAACCGCATCAAAATTTGTTACTTAGTTTTAAAGATCTAAGCATATGTACATAGGACCATAGGGACTGACAGACATCGGGAAGCGACTTTGTTGTATACTGTGTATGTAAAGATAATAATATATTCAAGGACATATTCAAAAGTGCACGCCAGAGTCGCAAGTGTTAATAGACCCATTAATAACTACGTTATGCAAAATATTCTAATAATAGTTTACAAACAAAAAACATGTTAATCAGATGAAAAGGTGAAGGTCTTAAAGATAATCCAAAATAATTGGATTTTATTAAATGTTCTTAATGTTAGGGCAACTCCGTAGGCGATTGTGGTTTTTGATAGTCATGAAATGCTGATAGTTTAATTTAATTGACAGCCTCCGTGGCGCAGCGGGCGAGTAGCCGGCTGTGAAGCGAGAGGCCGCGGGTTCGATCCCCGCACCGAGGCAAATGTTTGTAGAGGTATGGCGTACAGATATTTGTTTCGGGTCTGGGTGTTGGGAGACCGTGCGTCTCATAGGTCCTGGAACCCACGACACAATACTCGATCTTAGTGTGGGTTCAGGACTGTGTGTGTGACTGTTGGGTGTTATTTATTTCCGGAATAAAAGATTATCATTCGGTTAAATCTTCAGTGAGTCGGCGCCCATGGTCGATTTATATGGTTTATTAATACTAGTCTCACAAAAACCCGACGTGAAGTGGCAGTTTGTGGTTTTGTGCGATGATTGAGATTTCCTGAGGACCAATAACCCTCTTACCAGTCCCCACTGTTTTTTCTTCCACGGTAGGCCATTGCCGATGTAAATGGGCAACCACCTTCAGATGAGCCATTTGGTTGTCTGTTAGTTTATACTACCTACTGTAGTTTGGAAAGCCCTGTATAAAAAGCTTATGTTATACAATTGTACCGGAAATTATTCACAAGATATCTCTATAATAAATGTGAAATTAATATTCATAGTATTGAAAACAAAATGTATCATGAACACAGAAATGCAATAAACCTATCTTAACAAGATAAACTGCCTTGTATAATGTCTAATAATGTTTAAGAGTGGTAGAGTCACGCTGTAGACAGTTACGTCTACAGCACGAATGGGCCGGCTCGACCGGTTTGATGCCACCATCTCACAGAAAATCGACGTAAAGCGGCAGCTCGCTTTCGCGTTTCGTTCGGTGAGATTTCCGGCAGCCCTATTCCCCCTCCCCTCTCCCTTCTTTCCCAATCCCTATTTCCCTCCCTTTAGGTTGGCAACGCACCCTTGATTCTTTTTGTCTTGGATGTCTATGGGCGGTGGAGATTACTTATCATCAGGTGACCCGTCTGCTCGTTTGCCAGTATCTGCAATAGAAAAAAAAGGGGGTGGAAAGGGACCAATTCATAGACACATGGGTGAATTGAAACAACACTAAATATGTACATAACATGGTTTCGCGGCACATATTATCTATGGTTCATTGTTCCATGAGTAGTAGGCAACGCGTGTCTTAACAAAAACATTGTTTTGTGTAGCCTCGTGAAGATGTTTTTGTGTAGTGTTTCGAGACAAACATAATCAAGAAACGCACCTTTACAAATAAATTAGATCAATCAACAACAAAAAAAACTATACATATTTAATTTTTGACACAAATTATTCTACCTCTATAGACGCAGTTGGTGGGTTTGGGGGTACAGACCTACGAGTTGATTGACTCTTGATTTTTAAGTAGTACATCACATGTTTTAAGATTCTAAGCATATCGTTACGTTATGACAGTGAATCATGTTCCAGGATATGCTTTTATAGTTGCGAATATTTCTTTGAATAAGCATATACCGTTAGAAGTTCGCAGATTCGCGCGCAAAATCAACGAAGAAAGCACGAGCGTGACCGAACTACCAATACAGTGCGTGCGTAAATATTACAAAAATAACAATGCCACGGCAACGAAACAACGGCATCCTTAATGCATATTCCCCAAGGGCCACTTTCCCTTGGCAAACGGTTATATTACTCCCCTGATAACGATGTACTGTTGTAGAAAACTGCTGCATTCGTGCCCGGAGTGACAATAATTCGCAAATACAAGCTCCGAGTGGTTTCCGCGTATTTCCTATGTACCACTGCTCATGAATGGACTTGTGAATGTTAATGAGTGGGCGACGCATGCGCAGTACTGTTAGGTTTGACCTATGTGATTTGCGGACTTTTTTCGCACCAAGACACACGTGGGCGTGCGTCTGGCGTTTGGAGATGAAATAGGAAAAATAATAAACTTTTTTTTATAGCAGAGATTGGCAAACGAGCAGATGGGTCACCTGATGGTAAGTGATCTCCATCGCCCATAGACATCCGACACAAAAAGAATCATGGGTGCGTTGCGACCTAAAAGGAGGGAATGGAGGAAAAAGGGATTGGGAAAGGAGGTGGGGAAATGGTTCACCGGAAATCTCACTCACTGAACGAAACGCGACAGCAAGCTGCCACTTTACGTCGGTTTTCTGTGAGACAGTGTTATCTAACCGGTCGAGCCGGCCCATTCGTGCCATAGACGTTACTGTCTACAGCGTGGCTCTACCACTCAAATTCCACTCACTCACTTATTCAAAGGAAACCTTCAAAAGAATATTTATTTGTCAACAATTTTGTTTATTAAAATGGATTACAAATCTTTAAGTTGTTCTATGCAAATAGTTGCTAATACGAAAGAAACTCTGTTTAGTTTCACGGTTAAATCGCTAAACCGAGTTTGATATTTAGGTATGAGAAAGGAGAACAGAAAGATACTTTTGGTCCTAAAAAATTTCAAATGTTTATCCGCAATCCCATCCAACCAACCACCAAGCACCTGAATTGGACCGTATTGTGCAGAAATGATCCAAGCCACATTTCTTTTTTACAGCAATATGGTCTATAATGGCTTAGACTTTAGATCATGTTGGCATCAATAAAAAATGTGGGTTGGATCATTTCTGCACAACACGGTGCACGCAAGCACGCACAATTTGCCGATGTAAAGGGAGTAACGCTCGGTTGCAATAAACAATCTCAGTTTGAATGTGCAGATAGATTACAAAAATTAGCCAATCAGAACACAGTTTGAACATGACTCCGCCAAATGACTTGATTTGATTAGTTCACAATCGCAACCTATCTGCGCTCTAAACTCGTTTATTGAAACCGGCCGTATGTGATTCCGGAAAACCTTTCACGCGGGGGCCGTCGCCGAAAACTAGTATGCTATAAGATTAACAACTCATACATTCACACCTATATCATAGAAGGGTAGGCAGATGCGAACTATATCACTCACATTTCACCGAACTTATTTCCGTCCCAGATGTGATAGGGCGTGAGTTTATCGCCATATCGGGCATAAATGCTAGGCTGATACTCAATTGAAAAATTCATTATCACTTTGCCCGAAATAGGTATACATAATATGAAAGAAAGAAAGAAAGAAATGTTTTTATTGCCACTAGTATAACATGCAACATTTACTAACATAAGATTATATATAATTTAAACTAAAACTAAATACAAAAGAGAGGTGTTGCATTTCCATACCGTAACAACTAGGGGGCCATCTCAGCATTAAGCTATGTTGTGACGTGAGCCACAGCACAGCACTGGTTTTCAGTGGTCCCCTAATGTAAATATTGTATGCAGTTTACTGTACCTATACGGTACAGTATGTTTAAAGTCTGATGGTCGTAAAACTGACTTTACAGCGGATTAATCATAAACTAAGATACTGCAAATAGACGCACAATGAATACGTGAACAGTGTATACTGTACATTACTTTTCAAAATTGTATATTATGAGCCGAGTTCAATGACCGTTCAATATTGAACTAACTCAGTGGGCAGACGCGAAAAATATTAATTTTACATAAATAATATAGTACACAATGTGTGTATGTATACATGGTCTGTGGCCGCGGTCGATGACCCGCGACAGGAGTGCTCGAATCGGTAAAAATCATACGAAATAAGATCAGAAAACAATCTTACCACTGCCTTGATGCATTCTGAGGACAATTTCAAATTGATCTGGGGGTTACCACCACCTCTTAAAACAGTATTATTATCATCTTTCTTGTACCGATTTCCATACAAAACAAACGGAGAACGATTATAATAATACTGCTATAAGAGGTTGTGGTAACCCTGCTGTCCTGTCGCCTGCAGTGATGTGTTATGTATTCGCGGAATTTTTACAAAAAGATGTGAACTCGGTAAGTTTCACCACTTACCAATATGTTAGTATGCCAAGTTTTCAAGTGGTAGAGCCACGATGTAGACAGTAACGTCTATAGCACGAATGGGTCGGCTCGACCGGTTAGATACCACTGTCTCACAGAAAACCGACGTAAAGTGGCAGCTTGCTGTCGCGTTTCGTTCGGTGAGTGAGATTTCCGGTGGCCTATTTCCCCACTCCCTTCCTCAATCCCCTTCCCTCCCCTTCCATTTCCTCTTTTTAGGTTGGCAACGCATCCATGATTCTTTTTGTGTCTTGGGTGTCTATGGGCGGTGGAGATCACTTACCATCAGGTGACCCATCTGCTCGTTTGCCAATCTCTGCTATAAAAAAAAAGAAAAAAAGTTACAGACTTAACATCAAACTATGCAACATTTTTTTGTAAAAAACTACTCGGACTATGTCAAAGACCCGGGGATCGAACCCGATACCTCAGAACCGTAGTCGTACCGAAATACCACCACGCCACCGAGGCAGTCGTATTGTATATAAGTATATATATGTATATTGTAAATATATGCACTACATATATTTACAATATACATATATATATATATATATATTTATGTACGTGGTGTGGTGATGTCGTTTACCCATGGCATTTCTCGCCATGCATCGTTCGGAAAACCAGCCGAGCGCGAACATAAATCGCGCGCCGGGGTCCCGTACACGAGTACATGACGGATGTGGACGTGTTTGTGATGTTCGCAAAAAGTTGCATGTACAAGCGTTATGTTACTGATTCATCATCATCATCGTCATCAGCCACAGGACGTCCACTGCTGGTCATAGGCATGTTACTAATTAATTTATCAGAATAGTGGTTTGAGATGTTGCATCTGTTGCATGTTTAAGATAAATATACAACAGAACATAGGAACGTTCGCGAAGGGCATCGGCGATGGGGTCCGAACGTCCCCGATCATTCGCGAATCTTCGCTGTTGCGTTCACAAAACAGTTCGTTCGTTTGGTGTGTACTCGGCATAAGTTTTGAAGTCGGTCCATTCATTATTTTCTGGATTCTGTGTTCGATAGAGCTTAACTCAAGAGTGGTCCCGTACGATTTCGTCAAAATCTGATAAATGAAGCAGGAGAAGTGATAAACTTGATAACAGCAGCATAACGTTCGATTAGGGTATAGAAGTATGTATGTTTAAAGCCATCATACAGGGAACCTTAACACAAGTCCTTAACGAGTGCGTAAGTATGCGTGGCGAATGTTGCACCACGGCATGTTAATTACACCTCATTACAAGTTCCCTCAAGGCGTGGAGCGTTCCATCACCACCGGCCGCCGCTACATTGTTATTGCTTCGGAGAAGGATGTTCCACTCTACCAGTTGCTATATCAGAGGTTTTAAGTGATGAGGAAAATGAGAAGGGTCTGGTTGCTTTAGTCTTGATATTATCATTAACATCAGTGACGATGTCCATTGCTGAACATAGGACTTCCCCAAATATTTCCAGATCGAGTTGTTGGAAGCGGCCTGCATCCAGCGACTTTCTGCGACATTTGTCGACGAATATGTCTACTTAAGACAAGTAGTGCAGCTAGAAAGGTCCAACTTTGAGAAAGTTCTTATATTTTGAATCCCAAGTGGAGTAAGCGTTTTTTTTAATACTATTTGCAGTGGACTAAATTTCCAAGAGGGTGTTGACTGTTTACGTTAGGTTTTTTTTATTTTAGAGACTGGCGAATGCGCAATTAGGTCACTCGATGGTAACTGAACGCCACCGCCCATAGATTCCTAAGACGTAACTGTCTACAGCGTGGCTCTACCACTCATCATCTTTAAAAAGTGCGTTGTCAATGTCTGCAGTGTGTCGCGCCGATCCCAGATTGAATTGGGATAATGGTGGTGAGTCGAGCTGCAGCTATTTTTTTTACAGTATATACATCCATACATCTACTTATGAGAGGGGTTAGGCCTTAGTCTACCACGCTGGCCTAATGCGGGTTGGTAGACTTCAGATACCTTCGAAGTTCTTGTGAAGAAATTCTTGGGTATGGAGGTTTCCTCCCGATGTTTTGAAATATAGAGGGATGAAAATAACGTAAACTTCTTTTATTTATTTTTGAGTAGGTATGTCATTTACGAAAGTGTTAGCAATAACATTTGTGGACGAATCGAACCTGCGGTCTCTAGTTTCATGACTATAGCTGGCTAAGACTTGTGCCACGTAGGTTGAAATAAACTGAAGAGCGAGCAGCTGCGTCGTGGCTGACGTTTCGATGGCGAGTGCATTTTCCCGCGTGCTTTCGCTTTTTTCTGGCGTCAAGAGTCGCGTAGTCGCGTCGCGTCCGTCGTCACGCTGCATCGCTCTTACATAACGCGTGTTACATCACGTCAACACGGCTAAAATAACGCGCTCTATCCACGCCCGGTCACGGCCAAGGCTACGACTCGCGAGTGCGCTTGTCCGCCACAATTACAACTCCCCGCCGCCTCTCGCCCCCAGCCACCGTAATGAGGATTTAGTGGGTGGACACGCTTTTACTTTTAAACCGGTTCCCGATTGACCTTCGTCACCTCGCCTGTTTAGAAGGTCATGCCATGGTGTACGGAGTATCGTCGATCAGAGCGTGTACCGCGCTGTGAACAATTTCATGATACCTACATCGTCTAGCGAACGCCCTTGACTTGCCGCCGACCGGCCGACCTTGCGCGCGCAAATGTCTGTTTGGATTCATAATTGTTTTCATTGTATTTTCAACAGATTTTGATTAGCTGTCCTACTGGCCTACCTGTGTGCCTTGACCGCGTATTCACTTGGGAAGCGGAAAGGCCCACAAACATGACTGATATCTACAAATCTAATCAACAGAAAATGCTAATTACACTTTGTACTCAGATTACGTGTTATTAAGAGTTTGAGTGTATGATGAAAGAAAATAGGGTACGATGCTGGCATGGTCCATGGAGACTAAAATTCTAAACAAATAAAGCAAAAAAAAGACAATTACTTGTCGAGTTATGTAGTTACGATGTTTATAAAAACGTGAAAAATTTAAGTTTCCATTTATTAGTTTGTGAATTTGTTCCGTACATTGAATGCTTCAAGATTATTTGTACTTGAGCTATAATTAAATTCACATGTATTATGACTATGTGGCTAGAGTTTGCTTTATTAATTCAGGGTCATCAATCATCAGTTTTGGAATGCTTTTCATTCATACATACATATGTTTTGGTTAATGTGTGAGGTAAATTCCACTTCGGTAACAGTACCTAGTAGACCCTACGGGCCCTATAATTATGGTGTTTGGTGTCAATAGCATAGTTAGTAACTAATAGCAATATAAATTAATAGACATTTTTTAGAGCACCAAATGGCACGATTAGAACATTAACATCGTTAGTGTGTAGCTGAACTTAGAATACACGAATTGAGGAAATTGTACATTTTTGGTTTTCTTAAATCACAATAATTTCGATTGTCAGTGTTATGTATATTCGAGGGTAGGTATAAGCGACAGCGCGTACGGATTGTAGAACGACAGTCGAATACACGAGTTTGAACCGTTAACGTCTTTTATTCGCAAGTCAGCTCACCTGATTCTTTAGGTTATGTTTGTTGATGATATTGCGTTTTTTAATGACGGTTATATTGCATTCGTTATGTTGTTATGTGTCCAAACATCAACAGGTTTAAAATGGGTAGATTTATTTCGCGATTTTTATAGTACCTATTTTCCGTAATTACTAGCACTAATACCTGTCTTTATTTTCGGGAGCTTCACGTGTAGAGTGTAAGAGAAACCTCTTACCCTCTACTCGTGAAGCTGTTTCACATAATTATTATTCATAATTTGTTCATATGATATTCAGGTTTTAAAAAAGAAATTCTTGTTGGTAAATATTGAATTAAAGATACATCATCGTAACGTGTTATGCAAAGTAGTTATTTGTGAAAATATGATTTAATGTTATTTAAAGATTATTTATCATGGGAAACATTTTTGATATTATTTTTGAAAGAGATCTCAGATGTTCTTTGAATTATTGAAAATTTCACTTTTACTGCCTTGGTGGTGAAGATGGATTTCGGTACGACTACCGTCCTCAGGTCTCGGATCCCCGGGTCGGACAAAGCGGAATTTTTTGGATTTTTCAGTATCAGCCCGGAGTCTGGAATTTGTGCCCGATATGGCGAAAATAAAGGTAAATAAGGGTTATTTGATAAAGGTCGCAGGAAGTCGCTGGATGCAGGCCGCTTCCAACAGGTCGATCTGGAAATCTTTGGGGGAGGCCTATGTTCAGCAGTGGACGTCCTATGGCTGATGATGATGATGATGATGATGATGGCGATAGGCTCGCCCTCTTACACATCTGGGACGGAACTAAGCTCGGCGTAATGCGGTGTTCTAGTTCGCTAGTGCACCTCTGCCTACTGCTTCGGGGATACAGGCGTGAGCTTATGTTTTCTAATTATAGAATTCGGTGTAGTTGATATCTCGTACGTAGCCACATGTACGTAGCTCAATTGCCAATTTGTGAGTTGTGAGATCACTGTATTTTTTCGTATTAAGGTAGTACCGAGTACAATTTACAACTTAGAAAATGATGTGCCACTACAGTCTATACGCAAGAATAACATGAGGTTTTATCATGTATTGAAATGGTAACCATAGTCTAAGTAATTTTCTCCAGACAGAAAAAATGGTTGGCACTTCCAGTTAGCACCAGTTCTAAGAAAAAAAAATATCCATTGAATATTGATACATCACACTTTCATATTCGTCACATTATAGACTCGCTAATGAGCGTCACGGTGCAGCCGGTGTTGCCAATCCGATTTCCCATAATAGCTGGAGGAAATTTTTAACGTAATAATTGGGACCTCATAAGAATTACAGTTATCATGAATCTTCGTTTCATAATGGTTTCTTAGGTTTACGCGCATGTTATTCATTCAAATAAAACTATTTTTAGGGATTCTATCACGATTT
Source organism: Clanis bilineata (assembly GCA_036417725.1). Classification (NCBI taxonomy): domain Eukaryota; kingdom Metazoa; phylum Arthropoda; class Insecta; order Lepidoptera; family Sphingidae; genus Clanis; species Clanis bilineata. Next base: position 1,325,874 of record CM071141.1, read on the forward strand.
GGGCATACAAATTAAAACCAAATCGTGATAGAATCCGTAAAAATGGTCTTCGTTTCATGTTTGCTTCTTGGATTTGACGTGTGTACCAGATGCGCCCATACTCTTGTACTATTGTATTCGTCATGGCACTACACTCTTGCAACAAGCAAGCAATGAGGGACGCGGTACTCGCGAGTTTACGCCACAATAGTTGAATAATGTGTACATATTCTTTTCTTTCTACCTGCCCTTATCCCACTTTAATATGGAGTCGGCGTGACACACTTATTCAAGCATGTTACAGAAAGGCCTGCCTGCCTAACGTCAACCCCCTCTGGGGGAAGAAATATTATTCAAGCTTTTCTTCTTAGTCTGATCTATTTATTTACCCACAGCGAAATATGTAGGAATAGCGTCCCCACTAAGGTCTTCTGATGAGCCTTAATTCTAAGTGTGCTGAGTAATGGGATATCCCGGAAAAAGTGCGTCATCTAGCAACACTAGTCACGGCGCCTCAACATGTTTCGCACAGTGAAAATTTCTTGCTCTATCACAAAAGCGTAAGGATTATTAGATAATGTACGAATTAGCACGGCACGTATAGAAATTGTATATAATTAGAATGATCCATAAGATTTGATGAGTTGTGTATCTGCGAAATTTTGTATTTCGCGAATCTTACTTGGCTGCAAATTCGTGTAATTTCGTTAGCGATAATCCCGTATAAAATAAAAAATAATAAATACACCCAACAGTCACACACCTAATCCTGACCCCGCACTAGATATAACCTGTATCGTGGGTGTCAGAGGGTATGAGAGACTTTGGTCTAACAACACCCAAACTTGAAACAAATATCTGTAGGCCACACAGACATTTGTCTCAATGCGGGAATCGCACCCGCGGCCTCGCTTCACAGCTGGCTATTCGCCCGATGCGCCACGCAGGCTGACTATATGTATCAATAGATCTACCCTGGTATTACCGACAAAAGAATAAGGTTCGAATCATCTTAACGACCGAGCCATATGATAAGTAATGTCGAGAATACCATCCTCTGATAATGTAATGAAGAGGAATCTTTTACTTTATGGCATAATATGCATGCGTTGTTAATGTCAACGTTTGTGCTTGTTGCAGGCATGGTGTTCATAGCCGGTTTCGTGGTGATGCTGTCCACGCTGATGTTCTTCTTCCCGCGCCAGATCAAGCAGGAGCCGCTGCCGCCGCCTCCCATGAAGAGTAAAGATAGGCGGGAGCCCTTCTTCAAAGGTAGTCACTATACATTCCTCACCAGGGCTAAAGTTAGCTACGAGTGGTAGCACATCTATTGTTTTCAGAAACTTGGCCTGATTTAGATAGAGAGAGTATAATATTCCTCGTTCGAAATAAATCAGGTGGTGTGGGGAGGCGGATCATTGTTGGAATTTGAGTAATTCTTTCAAATAGCTGATGTAACTCACGAGTGAGGAAACCGAGTTGAGAGAATAAATGAATGAGAATCAGAGAATGAAAAGGAATGCACCGTAATGAGAATGTGACAGAAAGCTGATATGTATTTGTCTTGCAAGTCGCGTCATACAATTTGAAGAGAATCGTGTAAAACTTATTTGGAACCACCACGGACGACTCGGCCCATTTACACCCTACCTCTTGTCCTCAGATTTCTTCGCAACAATAAAGAGACAGGTCACGAACGACATACTTATGTGGAGGACGGCGAGCTCGGTGCTCCACCTGATGCCGATCAGCGGCGTCTACAGCTTCCTGCCTAAGTACCTTGAGAAGCAGTTCCGGTTGCCGACGCACGACGCCAACATTGTGTCAGGTAATTATCTATACTAATATTATAAAGCTGAAGAGTTTGTTTGTTTGTTTGTTTGATTGAACGCGCTAATCTCAGGAACTACTGCTTCGATTTGAAAAATTCTTTTTGTGTTGGATAGCCCAATTATCGAGGGTGGCTATAGGCTATATAACATCACGCTATGACCAATGGGAGCAGAGCAGAAATGAGAAATAAAAAACATGGAATTGATATCTCAGAAACTACTGGTTCGATTTGAAAAATTCTTTTTGTGTTGGATAGCCCAATTATCGAGGATGGCTAAAGGCTATATAACATCACGCTATGACCAATAGGAGCGGAGCAGAAGTGAAAAATGTTGCAAAGCGGGGAAGTTGATATCTCAGAAACTACTGGTTCGAATCGAAAAATTATTTTTGTGTTGGATAGCCCATTTATCGAGGATGGCTATAGCCTATATAACATCACGCTATGACCAATAGGAGCGGAGCAGGAATGAAAAAAATTGCAAACCGGGAAAATTTATAACTCAGACAGAACTACTGCTTCGAATTGAAAAAATATTTTTGTGTTGGATAGCCCATTTATCGAGGATGGCTATAGGCCACATAACATCACGCTATGACCAATAGGAGCGGAGCAGAAATGAAAAATGTTGCAAAATCGTGAAAATGTATATCTCAGAAACTACTGGTTCGATGTGAAAAATTATTTTTGTGTTGGATAGCCCAATTGTGGAGGGTGACTATAGGCTATAACATCACGCTATGACCAATAGGAGCGGAGCAGAAATGAAAAATGCTGCTAGCGGGGAATTTTATATCTCGGAAACTACTGGTTCGATTTGAAAAAATATTTTAGTGTTGACCGACGGGATGAATGGTAGGGTGACTAAGGGGTGACTGACGGGATGACTGACAGGCTGACTGATGGGGTGGCGGGCGGGGTGTCTGACGAGGTAACTGACGGGGTGACAGACGGGGTGACAGATGGTGTGACCGACTGGGTGACAGACAGGGTGACAGACAGGGTGACAGATGGAGTGACCGACTGGGTGACAGACGGGGTGACAGACGGGTGTCAGAAGGGTGACAGTCGGGTGACCGACGTGGTGACAGACGGGATGACAGACGGGTGACAGGCGGGTGACAAGCGGGGTGACCGACAGGGTGACAGACAGGGTAACCGACGGGTGACAGCCGGGTGACAGACGGGGTGACAGCCGGGTGACAGACGGGGTGACAGACGGGTGATATACGGGGTGACAGACGAGTGACCGACGTGGTGACAGACGGGGGTGACAGACGGGGTGACAGACGGGGTGACAGATGGGTGACAGACGAGGTGACAGGCGGGGTGACCGATTGGATAACAGACGGGGTGACTGACTGGGTGACAGACGGGTGACAGACGAGGTGACAGATGGGGTGACAGGCGGGGTGACAGACGGTGGGACAGACGGGGTAAGAGACGGGGTGACAGACGGTGTGACAGACGGTGTGACTGACGGGGTGAGAGACGGGGTGACTGACGGCCGAAGTAGATCATCCCATTACCTCCTTTAGAATTATTGGATTATAGGTACCTAAGACTCACTCTTTCAACCCTCTCTCTCATACGCAGACGAAGTTGCGCGGGTCAGCTAGTAACAATATATTTATACCAAATTTTAATATTAGGGCAGCTGAATAAATAATGTGTAGCTTAAATTGATTTATAAATGCTTATAAAATTGAATACCATCGCCCTCGCCCCCTATCACATATGGGACGGAACTAAGCTCGGCGAAATGTGGGTGTTCTAGTTCGCCTCTGCCTATCCCTTCGGGGATACAGGCGTGAGCTTATGTTATGATTATATATGTATGGTTTTGTTCAGGTCTGGGCGGCATCCTGGTGATGGGCCTGGGCATCATCACGTCCGGCGTGGTGATCCTGAAGCTGGTGCCGTCGGCGCGGCGCGTGGCTGCCTGGACCGCCGCCACCGCCGCCATCTACAGCGCCGGTCAGTACCACCATCATCACCAGTCACTCGTTTTTGTAGCACAACATTTAACACCAGGGTAAAGTAAAATTTTTTCGCAGTCGTTGTAATTTCAGACGGAAATGCGCCAGAGATAAACAAAAAAGTATTTAAGTATGAGATATAATAATAATATCGGATCTCAGATTATGGGATTGAGCCGACTGACTGGTTGACCGAAGTCAAGACAAATTCTTTGTCAGGAATTATCACATTTTATTTGTTTTTGTTTTCTAAAGTTTGGCCGGGCAGGGTGTTTTTCTAACACGATTTTTGCGGACCTGAAACCTCCAGAGGGAGATGACGTTAGGCGGGCAGCCGGTCGTAAAATCTTAGCCGAATCATTTCTGCGATATAATAGAAAAGAGTGTGCTGACCCTATATTGTGGTAGGATAAGTAGAATGAAAGAAAGAAGTCATCACAACTTGATAGTGAAATTTTTTAACTGTGATCCCATCAATATAATATACCCTAGATGCACAGATCTTTGCAAATATCCTCCTAAAAAGTGGTCTCAGGAATAAAACAAAGAAAAATATCACAAGTTCTAATAAATTACACAATTATAACCCTATGAACGTGTTATAAAGTAGCTTTTTAAATGAAAATTAGAATTTTATCGGCGTCCGACTGTATGCATAAGGAGTGCACTTCTTTGCTGTCCCATTTTCCGAGCGTCAACTGTGCATCTAGGTAAATAATATATCGACGTGTGAACCTTTCACTCATCATAAACTTTATCTAAGGTTTGTAAGTAGTGAGTATGAAACGTTCCAGGCATGGTGATGTTGATGTTCGTGAGCTGCCCGGAGAAGAGCTACCGGTTCTTCAGTCCGGGGCTGGTGGGCGACAGCGTGCTGGAGTGCAGCGCCGGCTGCCACTGCGACAACACCACCTTCAACCCCGTCTGTGGACAGGTTGGTCACCACTGACGACTGACGACTGACGACTGACGACTGACGACTGACGACTGACGACTGACGACTGACGACTGACGACTGACGACTGACGACTGACGACTGACGACTGACGACTGACGACTGACGACTGACGACTGACGACTGACGACTGACGACTGACGACTGACGACTGACGACTGACGACTGACGACTGATGACTAACAACTGACGACTGATGACTGACGACTGGCGACTCGACAGTTTGTACTAGGGATGATCGATATTCATCGATGCTGAATAGACATCGATTTAACTGGAAAACATAGATGTTTTGCTATTGATGTTTATCGGACATCGATACTTTTAAATCGATTTTAACATCGATGTTGTTCTAATATCGATCATCCTTAGTTTGTACTGAAGCTGGGGGCAGCTCACTCCCGACACTTTTCAAATGATTTAAAAATAAGGATGTTCTCAATTTGTCGATTTTTTAAATTTATGTTACCTCTTATCTCCGGTAAATGTGGAACGATTTTGAAGATATTGTGTTCAATAGAGCTTGTTTCGACGGTAGTCTTATATTGGTCAAGAGCAAACAAATTTGGAGTCGAAATTTCAATTTATGATTATCACAAACTAATAACATCATCTCTTCATCTTATCAACATATTGTGGTTCGATATTCTTTCTATGACTTATGGTTGTCGATAAACGTAATTATCGATAATACCATAACTGATTTAGTCACAGCGCTATATTAAGAATAAGTCGCGCACGTACCACAAACATCTAATTCCCATGGTAAACAATAGTAACTAGAAAATGTATAACTTTTTAAAATAGGTTACAAGTTATCGATGTTTTGTAACAGGTGTATATTATGTTTACTTGCAGGACGCGTTCACATACCTGTCTCCGTGCCAGGCGGGCTGCATGCAGAGCTCGCAGCTCGACAACAGCACCTGGATCTACTACAACTGCTCCTGCATCGATGGAAACCTCCGCAGCGACCACGCGCTACACGTGTGAGTTGTCGCCTCACCACCTCAACACATCACCACCTCACCAACTCAACACATCACCACCTCACCAACTCAACACATCACCACCTTACCACAAAACCAGCTCACCACCGCCACCGTAACGCTTCGCCACCTCACCACCTCAGCACCTCACTGCCTCAGCACCTCACCGCCTCACCACTTCACCCCCTTACCACCTCAATACCTCACCACTTCTCCATCTGCTTACACAGCAATAAACATGTCCCGTGGCTGACAAAATAAAATGAATATCGATTAATTGATGGACGAGTGACACGTCGGGTACTATATAAACTACTAGTTTGAACTAATACTTTGAATAGATTAGTACGAGTAGACTCCCTTCCTAAAAGTACGCACTAGGCAGCCAGCTCGTTCATGGATATTCTTTCTTACTTTCAGTCTGGCGTTATCACGTAGCGTTATAGCGTCGTTCAGTCCGGCCTAGTACCAGGGTCGGCCTTCCTACTTAGACGCTTCCATTTCGCCCGGTCTTGAGCATCCTATTTTTAGGCAAAATGTTAATGTTACAATATCCATATCTACATACATATATAAGCTCACACCTGTATCCCCGAAGGGATAGGCAGGCAGTAGTAGTAGGAGAAAAACCCAATATAAGAAATCGCAAATCCGTATAATTTGTTTTATTACAATCGATGTCGATTATTCAATTGGTAGCAATTTGTCTTGCCAAATTCTGTCGTTTAGAACATATACTACTTTGAAATTAATGGTAAATCTGTTTTGTTCCCAGCTTGGAGACTAACCACCTTTATAACACATCGGACGGGATCCTGTCGCAGGGGAATGGGTTTGCGACGACAGGCGAGTGCGGCGGCCCTTGTAACCAAATATACATATTTATAGCGATATTTGCCGCCATAATGTTCGTTCATGCGAGTGGGGAAGTCGGTGCCGTGCTGCTCATTATACGGTGTACGGATAAACATGGTAAGTGTTATCGATATAACAAGTTTATCGATATCGATATTATGCATCTTAGGTACATATTTTGAGGTAGTGCGAGCCTTGTATATAAATGAAGCGTGGGTCTTGAATATTAATGTCGGTATCATTCAAGTCTTTTATGTCTAATTTACTGTGTGGTTTGGCTGACGATGTCGATATCCTGAAAGTCTGGAATATGAATGTCGTAGTGGAGTAAAATTTTGTTTTTTTACCGATGTCGATACATTTAGATATTAATATCGATTTGGGGTAAGTCTAATATCGATATGTAAATGAGATTTAGATATCGATGTTGTATGTGGGCGTGGTGTTAATATTACACATCGATAAATAGATTTTGATGAACGGAAATTTCCGTTGGTCCGTTGGTGTGTTGGTGTGACTGTGTGTAAGTGGTTGTGAGTAGTTGTGACGTTTTGTGAATACGAAAGATATGGCAATAAGTTCGTTCCCTATCACATGTGGCAGGATAATGAGTTGAGCAAAATGTGGGTGTTTTATTGCGCCTCTCGTGTTTATGTTTTTATTTCATTTTTACTGGATACACCTGCAAGAAGTATAAAGGCGCATTTAATGCTTTAATAATTATCTGGTGGTACATGTTTGTTTGTTTGTTGTGTGGGCTCCATTTTCCGCAATCAGTCCATTCCGATGTTGGACCATTGTGCGTGATGGTAGCACACGTTACGGAGGCATGTTTCCGTGTGCAGACAAGGCGATGGCGATGGGCGTGATCCAGTTCGCGATCGGCGTGTTCGGCAACGTGCCGTGCCCCATCGTGTTCGGGCTGGCGGTGGACGCGGCGTGTCGCGCGCGGGACGCGGCGTGCGACGCGCTGGGAGCGACGCCGGGCGCGTGCGCACACTACGACGCGGACGCCTTCAGATACTTCTATCTAGGTATATACCTCTATACAATGATTTCTTAAGTTTACGCGAATATTATACATTGAAATAAAACTATTTTTACGGATTCTATCACGATTAGGTTTTAATTTTTAATCCCGACGTTTCGAAGGCTTTGCAGTCTGACCCGTGACAACGTCGGGATTAAAAATTAAAACCTAATCGTGTAAGAATCCGTAAAAATAGTTTTATTCCTCTACTATACACTTTCATCGATCTACATCTCTAGACGCAACCTACTTCAAATATAAGATAGGAGATTAGTACAATCAAAATATTGACACTTTGGTTCGGTGTTTTTATTCTATAATTCGGATTTGTCGAGTTTTGTTTAGTTCACTAATTTCATATCGAGTTGTTTAGAGCTAAAAAATATATTTAATATGAGGGTAGAGAAGTAACGGAACGAGTTTAAAAACGTTGCAGGATGGGAAGTTGTAATTTTCTGCCTCGTTGGCGTGGTTGTATTTTGGTACGCCTATCGTCCTGAGATCTCGAGTTCGATCCCCGGGTCGGACAAAGTGGTATTGGATATTTCCATATCGGCCCGGAGTTCGGAATTTGTGCTCGCCATGCAAATACAAATTCAAATAATCTATTCTGCAAATTGGGTATTTTATATCACTTCTACATGTTAACTACAAGTATATTTTAAAATTTTAATAATGACGTCGGCATTTCGTGGCTATCCCTGAGAACAAATATGGCGATGGGCGCACCCCCTATCACATCTAAGACGAAACTAACCCAATATGGGTGTTGTGGTTAGTTCCGTTCCGTTAGTGCCCTCTACCCACCCATCCGTGGATACAAGCGTGAGTTTATGTACTATGTTATGTTTCGTTGCAGGTTTATCAGCGGGCATAATGTTCCTAGCGTTCATAATGGACATGTTAGTGTGGAGCAAAGCGGGACGCATCGACATGAACCCGGGGGAGAGGGGCGAGCGCGGGGACCGGGGGGACCGGGGGGACAGGGGCGAGGCGGGGCGCGCTGGGGGCGCGGGGGGCGAGGGGGCCGACACTAGCGCCAGTCTCGCGCCGGACGCCGCGCCGCTCGCACGCGCGCCCGACGCTCCCGACACGCCGCTCTGACGCGACGCGCGCGTGGCCTACGAGTCGCAGCTGTAACGTGCACGACACGTCACCTACACGTGTAGGAACAGACAGTTTGTATGATCAGCTGGTCATGCCTGTAGCGAACAACTCCGCCGATCAACACAATCGTTTCTGTGTAAAATCGTGTGGTAATAGAAAAAAATGTATGCCATACTTTCCAGCGGTCTGTACATCACATTTACGGCATTTAGATTATTATGTTGGAACAATATTAATAACACAATTTAGACAGTGTCTAATAACATAAGCGGTTTTCTAGTCGAGAAACCGACTTCTTAACATCACATTTTATACACTATGGGCCTTACTTATAAAAACAGTTTAGCTGGGCAAACGGTTAAAAATAATGTAACTTTTTTTCTTGTCACATTGTTTGAAAATAAAAAAAAATTATAAGTAAGGCCCAATATTCTGAGAACATTAAAAAAACATATTATTCACACAATTACATATATCACATAAATAAATCTACATAGAAAGTCTGCATGTGGCTTCTATTAAATTTATGTCTGTTGAATGGGACATTTTAGTAAAGTCTTGGACTAATACATCACATACTTAACTATATACAATTTTGTCTGAAAATAAATCTATGTACCTAGAGGTTTTCCAGCAATTTAATTGCGTTAACGTAACCACGATGAGACAAAATATTATGCCATCTGTTATCGATAATCTGAAACTTACTAATTCAATACAAACCGCAGCTAACGTTTACGCGATCGAATATGTTAAATATCTTAAAACAACTAGGCACACCTATATCATTAGTCGCATTTCAAACGATCTAAATACATACATACATCACTTTTCTTTTAATAAATAAGTCGATAAAAAAAAAGTGCATATTAATTAATTAAAATATAATCAGCAGTCAGCACATTACAGTGTACTCTGCAAGATTCAACCTAAAACAGTCAAAAAACGTAGTTTTGTACGTTCCAGACGACAGTTGATACGATCATATTTGTACAAAAACACGTCTTAATTAAAATGGTAGCCATGGTTATAGGGGTTCTAAGCACAGACAAATAGGGCTATAGACACCACAATGTCCAGATAAACACAATAACGTTGTAGTGGTGTCGAAATCGATAGCAAAATATTGAAATTGGTTCTTTGTGAGGATCAAATAAATCTGCGATTGGACGGGTAAGTGCTAGGATTGCGAGGCTATAAAACAAAAAAATATCTGGAACATATTTTCTAAAAAACGTGACATATCTTGCTTGAAAATCGAAAAATACTTTGTTATAGTCGGATATTATTTTTATAATAAAAAGACAGATTTGTACTATAAATCAATGGTATGCAGTACGAATAAAGGCTCGCTCGTCACAAAATTCTTACAAAAGTCGGACAATCGGGACACTGAATATTTGGCCGAACATGACTGTAAAAGTCTGTCCGTCCATCTGACAAAAACATGGGCACCCTAGTTAGGGCTTACGCAAGCGGTGACCAATGTAGCTTATAAGTTTCACTTAAAAACACAATCTAAAGAAAACGCGTATTTACGTGTAGTTGAAGCGAAGAATGTATTAAAAAGTAAACCTGAAAATACGTGACGTGAGCAAATAACAATTGACAATGAAATTCAACCAATAGCGTGACGAACAACGTCTATGTATTGACAGTTGTTAAACTTTATAAATAGCAATATTTTCGTAATGTGGCGTTCTGTAGTTTTATTTGTCTGTGACTATATAGGACTAGACGAAACATATGTTTAAACGTATTCATGTTTTTTTTATTTTTTTAATACAATTGTAAGGGGTCTGTGTAAATGTATGATATGTATTAAACATGTTTTTATATGTATAATAATAATATGAATTGTTTTTAACAGTCGTCCTTCAAATCTTTTACACGTCAGTGCATTTTAAAATTCGACGGTTTATATATGAGTTTGAGGTATAGCATTTTCTTTTGGTTTTGTGGGAAGGGATGGTGTTGAAAACTAATTTTTCTATTCATGATGGTAGAGGCGTTTGCTGCCATAACTTTTCCCGTGTCTAGATTTTCCAATTGCAATGAAGTTTTATTGTTGTTGAATGCACTTTAACTAGTGTTTGTTTTTGACATCATATTAGAAAAAAAATCAACTTCATCGATAAAAATTATATCAATTAAAAAAAATATTGCAATTATTGGTCTTATTAACGTTAAATCGATTAACGACTGTGGTTAATTTTTTTATACATAACTATTTCATGAATATATGTATGTATAAAATAAGTATCAAATGTCTGTTGAATGAAAGTAAAATAAACTTATAAAATATAGCTCAAAAACATCGCAATCGAAAAAAAAACAAAAATTATTTGTCGCACGTTACACTTAGATTTCTCTGCAAACTAATACGCCGTATATTTCGCCTAAAAATATCCTTCTTACGAGGCAATTGGGTTAAAATGATGAGTCCCTGATGTACCTGCGCAATAGAATAATCGAAAAAGCTTTGTGACCAAAATAAAAAAATCCGTTCGTTATAACTGTACCGATAGTAAAAAAATCATATTCTTGTTTTAGATTTAAAAAATGTGGGCATAACAAAATCATGCATTGTTGTTACTTATCGATATAATATGTACCGCCACAATCATAACTTTTTTTTTTATAGCAGAGACTGGCAAACGAACATATGGGTCACCAGATGGTAAGTGATCTCCACCGCCCATAGACACCCAAGACATAAAAGGAATCATGGGTGCGTTGCCAACCTAAAAAGAGGAAATGGAAGGAGAGGGAAAAGGGATTGATAATAAGATAACTGCTAATTTGCTTCGACGGCGCAGGCTTACGTAAAGGGCACTTAACTATAAATGGACATCAATCAAAACTATGCCAAATGTGCTTAATAATAAAGTTCAATTTGGACTAGTTAGGTACTATCCGAAATCGGTCCGCGTTTTTGTGCAAACGATAACTGTCGATTGAATTTATTTTTGAGACATTTTATACATAAATGGCTCTTAATTTTACCACTATACATATATTTCAACTACAACTTTTACAATATTTTTTTTTAATCTGCTCAACTCTGGCATAATATTTATAAAGTGTCATAATATTATTTTAGATTATTTTTATCTCCAAACGAATGAAAAGTTTTGTTATTTTTATATTAGCGTAATTAATGTATGTCCTTTTGTACAATTTTATATGTGAATTCATAAAAAACTGTGAGGTCTGACATGGATATACCAAAAAGGCGATGGATGTTATCTCGATTATTATTGTTTAGAATAACTCCCTTTGTTATAAACTTTTGATCGGTGTTATGTCTCTTTCGCTCCGAAATATCTGATGCAGTAAACAGACACACTTATGGTCGTATAAAAAGTTTAAGTGGTGCTTAAACAGTGTTGTTTCTTTCACTCCAACTATATGACGTAAGAAAGAGTCATACTGTTTGTAAAGTTATCATGTCTGTTTATTATAAGGGCCATTCCTGGACGCATTTTATCAACCATGAAAGACTTTCAATACTCGAAAATAAATAGTGTTCTTAACACCGATTCAAAAGATTATAATTGAGAGATAAAGGGGGGGGGGGTATACCACTCATCAAATATCTTTGACCAATGTCATTATCATATCAAGGTGATGAAGATGATAGGGGTTTTGACGGGAATTCTGACTAGGTGGGCGTCGCTTGTTAAAATGATTTCGTTTTAATGTATAAAGTTGTGTTGGTTGTTTCAAAGTGATGTGGTTTTATGCACCAAACTTCAGAGGAGATGGATAGTATAATGTGTAATCTTTTTAATTGGTGATCTTTGATGAATTTTGTCTTAGCAGTGTTGGCCGAATTTGTTCGGTCGATTTGCTAAGGGAAAGTCATCTGAGGGGCATCACACTGAAAGGAATTACCGCTAAAACATCTGGGTTTCATGGTCACTGCGAAAACTTGATACCAATTACACTACTGAAAAACATGATATTTACTAATTGTCATTGGAAAAATCACTGCAACGCGGTGGAGCTATTTTGTTTTTAAAAAAAGAAGATAAAAAGTGATTTCATAAAAAAGATATTTAAAACATCACCTTTCGTTTATTAAATGAATATTGAACAAAAATATTTGACGAGTGACATACCACCAAAAGTATATATTTACATATATATTATACATTTTTCGATTAGCTTTATAATGTGCATCCCGTAGGGTTATATTTTGATAGATAATTAAATGATAGTTATGATTTGAATTGATAGTGGTTTACGCAATTATATACAATATTTTATGCTTAATTGTTATCAATATTTCTGGGACTGAGCTTAATTAATAGGCTGGGTGTACACTGTGATGGCGGAAGTAAAATGGCGCTTTAGTGTACACTTTTAAGAATCTGCTGATGTTGAAAGTATATAATAAAAGTATTTTTAAATCGTGTAAGGCAGCTACACTAATTTGTTTTGCATAAATATTACGACTAATTAATCCTTATGAAACCTATACTAATAATATATGGATTTTTATTTTTACTTTTCAACATCTTAAGTAAAAAAAAGCGCGTTTTGTCATATAACAAATTGTAAATAATCAGTTTATTTTTTACTTCATACAATTGGTCGATCGATAGTTCTATCTTATTCACGCACCGAGTAATACTCGAAAAGCGGGACTAAGCCTGTCCTGGAACGTCTCGACAATCGATGTGATAGGAAATGCTCCTTTAATCGACCGTCTCGCAGTGTACACCCAGCGGCAACAATTACGATTATCGCGAATTACATGGCTAGTGATTAGACGTTTACTATTAGAGTTATTCAAACGAACTTTGTTTTACAAATAATTATGTAAATATTATACTATACGAGCGTAGCCGGAATTAGATTAATTTGTTTTTAAAATTGTAAATATTGAATGTTTTAGTATAATTTTTCTTTAATAGATCAAGTCGATTATATAGGCTGGGGCGTGTGTAAAACTTAGCACTCTGGGATACACATGTTAGTGAATAGCACAATCGATTATTTTAAGTGGAATCGATTAACGTCACATATTTGATTTTTTTAACATGCTTTTTTACTAGCGTGTGTATCCCAGGCTTTAGAATAAGATTTCATTTTTGCATTTGTCACAACTCAATTGTTGTCGATCAAAGTCTGTTGTATGAAGTTGAGCACGTTTGTGTTGTGTTGTTGTTTGTTGTAACAATATTAATCAATGTATTTAGTTGAATGATGACAGGTTGGGTTAGGGTCGCCACTTGCAATGTTGTTGCAATCTTTATACTTGTTAACAATCATACTAGAAGACTGTTTTTAAATACGGCATTTTTCTGTAAAATACTTTTATTCGACATATTTTTTCAAATGTGGCAACCCTAGGTAATTGTTGGCGTCAAATTGTTATCAACGACATTGTATGGGATCTGTGATGCTGTTTGTTTATAATCACATGACTATAAACTTATAGACGCCATAATGTTGTAGGCCACCTGAAAAAATGACATGGTCAAAAAGAGTAAATAATAAATAAATTTGTCGAGAATTATTATATGTCGTGACTCGTAAAGCGTTTTGTGACGTGGCGTCTTAAAGTTTATTAGTCTTTAATAATGTATCTACTTAATTAACTGCGCCATATTGTCTCGAGTAAGCTTAAATTTGAGTGCAATTTTGTGTTAATTTTTATTGTTTTTTTGTATATAAATAATTTTATTTTTCATTTTTGGAAGCATGTGTATTTTAATGAAATTGTTATGATCAATATATACTAATTCTATTATAATCACATTTTTATTCAATTATTGTACTGAAATATTGGTGACTTTCAATTTATTTTTTTGCATGTTTATTGATATTTTTTCGTTATGTTTTCGGTTGTTTGAGTAGGGGCTAATTATTCTTTAGCTAAAAAAATTGCTGATTTATTTCCAACCAAAACTCAGGATATATTCATCTATATGTAATATATTTCACATAAAGATACAAAAATTCATAAATTGTCCACTTTTGCTATAACTTCATATGGAAAATATAGTATATATTTCTGTAATATTTTTTTAACTAATGCGTACTAAACTTTCGGTATAAAAGGCCAGTTCAACTGAGTGAATAGCGAACAAAAATAATGCCGAAAACTTTATACAATATTTATTACGATTTATACAACAATAAAATGAAATAATTTAGGATAAGTTATGTATGAGAAATATTGCAATGGACCAATGTTCCTTGTTTTGTAAAGCTCCCAATACACGATACAATTGTAGTCTTAAGTAGAGATGGCAAAAAGTTATCGATCTATCGATATTTAAAACGTTTTTTTTAGAGATGGGTTTGTAATTAAGACGTTTTTAGACATGGGCCTTACTCATAAAAACATTTACGCGTTCCTTATCTTTAAAACTAGTTTGTCACTTTTTTTCTTGTGTCTCATTGTTTGAAAATGAAAGGGACTAACTAGTTTTAAAGTTAAGCCGCGCAAATGATTTTATTGGCTATTTAATCACTATTAATTGATATCTAATATCGATAAATCGAAATAGATTCTATTGCCATTAAAGTAAAAAGAGTTAAAAATATCGATGTATCGATAAATCTCTAATACTTTGTGTCTTGTATAGGGACTTGGTATAAATGGTGCAATTTTGTGCAATTTTCTTTTATGTATTATAATATTGTTGGACTTTCTCAAATTTTCTGTCTTCGCAAGTTTTTGTTCTTGTTAAACGATCGATTTTTTTAAATTATGCATGTAGTCTATATTGTCATTTGTCAAAAAAAAAACCTGTGGTCAGTTTTTAATTCATGTGCCTAACGATTTAATTTTAGTTATACGAGCACTGAATTGCAAAACAAATCCTATGAATTAGCACAGAAGCATGCTTCTTTCGACATTCATTTCGACTTTCGAGGATATATCGATTATCTCATTGGTTTTCAACTCACAGCATCATTTTGATTTTTAACCCAGACGATACGAAAGGCACGCCGTAAAGCTCATGTTAAGCCGGGTCTCCTGCACTAAAACATTACAAACAAACACCTACACAAAACATGCATTTTTTGTCTATGGTCCATTGTTCTACGAGCAGGTGACAGCTAAAATCGTTGTTTTGCGTATGTGTTTTTACTGTTTTGTTTCGAAAAAGCTAGTGCAGGAGACCCGGCTTATTATGGGCTTGTATTGATCAATATTGTTTCATTCAACTTTGGTACATTGTTTTTAGGGATATATTGCATCCTTTTTAGTTTGAATTGGGTACTTAACTAAATGTTTTTTTTATCATTTTTATATGAAATTATATAGCTCTGAAATAATTATTTAAGAGGCATTTCACATTTTATGCGAGATTTCCAAGATTTTGAGCGCCTAATTTACCATGATAAGAACGGGTTGAATGCCATTAAATACATTCAAAATATAGATCGATTCTTTTTGTTGACGTATTGTACAAAACATTTACTAATACTACTTTGATTTTTTAGTAGCGATTAATCTCCCGTACCTTGTTTCTTGAAAATAACGAAACAGGTCATCTTCAGGCTCCTAATTCTCTTAATAAAAGTCATTAAATGGACTTGACAAAAATCCTAGATATCAGGCATATAAAACTGTTGACGTTTGGTAATCAGAATATCGATAATTAATCACACTAATTGTAAAAAAAAATAAAGACTGTGACGATTTTACGATTTATATTCGAAGTTTATCGCGAATTTTTGCAAGGAAGAAAAGCAAATTACAAGAAACGATTTGTACCAAAATAAACTTTGTTTCATAAACAACCTAATTTTGTAGGTCAAATGGAAATATTTTAATTAATAACTTTTTTATTACAAAAAATACATCGCACAAAATTGCAATGAATTTGCGTTCGGAAATCAGTCGCGCGCCAGCGCTAGTCGAAGCAGGACCTGTGTCGATTATTTTCGTGCTGCTCCC
This sequence comes from Clanis bilineata, assembly GCA_036417725.1. Taxonomy (NCBI): domain Eukaryota; kingdom Metazoa; phylum Arthropoda; class Insecta; order Lepidoptera; family Sphingidae; genus Clanis; species Clanis bilineata. The sequence continues at coordinate 1,342,526 of CM071141.1, forward strand.
GAACACTATAGAATTCGTAATTACAAAATATACCACAACTGACAAGTTTTGATCCACGAGAGTTTATTTTTTTATTACGTTATATAATTTTAATTATTGTACTGTAATTGCATTTTATTAACCGACTTCAAAAAAAGGAGGAGGTTAACAATTCGTCGGAGTCTTTTTTATGTATGTTCCCCGATTATTCGAAGACACCTAGGTCAATTTGTGAAATTAGTTTTTTGTTGAAAAGGGTATACCTCCCAGGTGGTCCCATTGGCACCAAATCAGGATCTGATGATGGGATCCTAGAAAAATCGAGGGTAACCATCAAATTTTATAGGGACCCATAGTGTGTTTTATACATTTTCTAAAACCATATTGGTATTTGCGTCTAGTACTCATCATCTCATGTTGCTGAGCTGATGGTGTAAAATAGAACTCCTTAACTATTAAGAGTTGTTGGATAATTCTTTCAATATTACACTAAAAATAGATAAATAATAATTAAAGTTTAACAAAAACTGAAACGAGATTTAAGAATTGAAGACATTTTAAGTGTTCGTTTTTGAAGTCGGTTTTCAGTTTTTGTTATAATCATCATCGAAGTAATATAAATGCGAAACTTAGTGTAAGTGTATGTGTATGTTTGTGTGTATTTTTGGTATTCATTCACGGAAAAACGACCAAATAGATTTTGCTGATATTTAGTATGGGGGTTGCTGACATCCTGGATTAAAATCAACCCCTAATGGGATAAAATAATAGATTTTGATAAAATAAGGATACCTTCGACCCTAGGGACTCAAATAGAGTTTATTTCAACCCCTAAAGGCATGAAATATGGGATGGAAGTATGTATAGGAATTCAGTTACCGCTGATCAAACTGTTTTTGATGAAAGTTGGTATGAGGATACCTTTAGATCAGACAGAGGTTGTGAAATTTTTTACCCCGAAAAGGGATAAAATAAGGTTTGAAATTTTAATTTTTTTGTCTTCGATACTTAGTGCGACATATTCTATCATATTTTTTTTTGTTGTCTCCCACACACAACGACGGATCTGGTGTCATAACTAAAAAAGTGGTCGCCATTTTGTTTTTTTTTTTGTTTTTGACCCAATTTACTTCAAAATCGTTATTAGGGCCACCGAGCAAGTCCGAAGGGCGGATACGGGGTAAAAACTAAAAAAGTGGTCGTATTATTGCGTTGTATTATTTGGCAGCTAGTAATCTATATAAATAAAATATATAATACTAGCTTTTACCCGCGGCTCCACACGCGTATTTTTTAGGACTAAAGGGATTCTCTCTCAATAAATAAATAAATAAATACACCCAACAGTTACACACATAGTCCTTACCCCACACTAAGATCGAGTCTCGTGTCGTGAGTATTAGAAACCACGAGAGACTTTTGGTCTCACAACACCCAGACCCGAAATATATATCTGTGGGCCACACAGAGATTTGTCTCGGTGGGGGAATCGAACCCGAGACCTCACGTTTCACAGCCGGCTACTCGCCCGCTGTGCCACATGCGCATGTAGAATATTCAAATTAAAATGATAGATCAGATCGACAAATAATAAACTTTTCCCTTCAATCTTACAATTTTAAGCATGTGGAGCTGCAAGTAAAAACTAATTGACTTATATTAACTATTTTTAGCGCCCTCATCATGAAGTATTATTAGAATAGTTAGTTTTGTTGTTTCACAAATAGTATTAATTTTTAGTTCAAGCAATGGGACGCCTGCAAATAGCTTCATCTATTTCGAAAACACGAAGATGTAATAATAATAATGGTGATATAAATGCGGTATATAGTTTAAGAAAGTTGGTGTCAAGAACAATTATAAGCGTAATAGTAAAGTTAAAACATAAAAATTGAATCTAATTTTGTCAATGCCTTTACGCATCAATATAATATACCATAGATGCACAGTTCTTTGCAAATATCCTCCTAAAAAGTGGTCTCAGGAACAAAAGAAAGAAAAAGATCACAAGTTCAAACTCAATCAACACAAATATAACTATGCGTGTGTTATAAAGTAGCTTTTTAATTGACATGAGCAAGCGTTCTTAAATTTGAAATTTGAAGTTTAGAATTCTATCGGCGTCCGACTGTAGGCAAAAGAAGTGCTTAAGCACTCCTTTGCTGTCCCATTTTCCGAGCGTCAACTGTGCATCTAGGTAAATAATATATCGATGCCTTTACGGGATAATTTATATAAATTTAAATAAATAAATAACACCCAACAGTCACATACATAGTCCTGACCCCACACTAAGAGTCTTGTGTCGTGGGTATCAGGAACTACGAGAGACTTTCGGTCTCACAACACCCAGACCCGAAACAAATATCTGTAGGCCATACAAACATTTGTCTCGGTGCGGGGATCGAACCCGCGGCCTCTCGCTTCACAGCCGGCTACTCGCCGACCGCGCCACGGAGGCTGTCGATTTAATTTGATTTTTTTAAAATTTGATATTACATTATGTTGTAATAAGACTGGCTTGTTTTAGTATACATCTACATATTATATATAATAGTTTACAATATATATATTATTATGATAAATAATAAAATTAAAATTCGGATGACTCGAGTTTAGTGAGATGCAAAAGTATCAAAATACTGATTTCTTAAGTTTACGTGAATATTATACATTGAAATAAAACTATTCTTACGGATTCTATCACGATTAGGTTTTAATTATTATTCCCGACGTTTCGAAGGCTTTGCAGTCTTCCTTGTCACGGGCAGCCTGTCGCAACTACGTAAAAAAAAAAAAAAAAAAAAAAAAAAAAAAAAAAAAAAAAAAAAAAAAAAAAGATAATAATCGTGATAGAATCCGTAAGAATAGTTTTATTTCAAAGTATCAAAATGTTTTAGTCGCGCCATGATCTCTTATCTTCATTTTTTTCTATTCGTACGCGGCTCGGGTGTTTTTTTACCTATTCTGGAGCAGTCGAATTTTGTGAAATGGCTCTTAAATATTCTCAAAAATAAAAAAGTTATAAGCATTTGAAATTTGGTGTAACCTTCAAACTGCGGAAAAGAGAACTATTAGTATAATGGCGTCAGGTCCATAACGGCACGTGCGTTAGAAAGGGATAGCAAGATATCCCCACTACGTCCCCACTCTTGCTCATTGCAGAATTTAAAATATGAATTACTGACTCATTTTTCAACTAATTTCGATGCAGATTTTACAGAAGAGTTTCTTTTTTGTTTTATTTGCTAGTACATATAAAAATGTACAAAATCAAACATAGTCAAGTACCCAATTGAGAACCTTGTTTTTGAAATCGGTTCGGAATGTTTATAAGGCTCAATTGCACCACTATTATTAACCTAGAGTTAGTCCTAACCGCAAGTTAAGTTACATGTCATTCATACATTTTCTGTCAATTTAGCTTGCGGTTAGGACTAACTCTAGGTTAATAATAGTGGTGCAATTGAGCCTTAGTGAAGTAGTTATCACAATATTTAGTTTAACATGTACATTATCTCTATGTAATACATTTACTAGTCTATGAATAAGTTTAAGCGAATTATACCTCTGATGTTTTACAAAGAAATTTCATCATCACAATATACTGAATATACAAGTAGAATGTGCATCCGACATGTAAATATTACTAAATTAATTATACTTTTTTTCATAGTACGGATTTTTATTTAGTGACCGTTATAGTATATAGACCTCCTTGGTCTAGTGGCAGCATGTATGGGCTGTGGACCAGGAGGTCGTGGGTTCGATTCCCAGGTCGGGCAAAGCAAATTTCCTAATTTAATTTGCCCGGGACTGGACCCCTCAGAGGAGGTTGACGTCAGGCAGGCAGCCGGTCGTAAAAACTTAGCCAAATCATTTCTGCAACATGCTTGAAATAGTGTGTTGCGCCGACCCCACATTAAAGTGGGATAAGGGCAGGTAGAAAGAAAAGAAAAAAAGACCGTTATATATATAGCGTATTTTTGATAAACTGACTGATAAATTGACTGCTTCAGTGGCGTGGTGGTATTTCGATACGACTATGGTACTGAGGTCTCGGGTTCGATCCCCGGGTCGGGCAAAGTGATATTGGATTTTTCCATATCAGCCCGGAGTCTGGAATTTGTGCCCGATATGGCGATAGGCTCGCCCCCTATCACATCTGGGACGGAACTAAGCTCGGTGAAATGTGGGTGTTCTAGTTCGCTAGTGCGCCTCTGCCTACCCCTTCGGGGATACAGGCGTGAGCTTATGTATGTATGTATGTATGTATTTTTGATAAAATAGTCGTATAGAAACAAAGACAGCAATCTGAAAAATGAATACTGTAGAATGTGGATTTGTAAATAAAATATATAAACTGCGCCTAATAAAATAATCGTATGAGATTTGTTATCAGTTTTATTTGTAAATAAAAAACATATTGAGTGGCGCCACGCTGTAGACAGTAACGTCTATAGCACGAATGGTCCGGCTCGACCGGTTAGATACCACTGTCTTACAGAAAACCGACGTAAAGGGGCAGCTTGCTGTCGCGTTTCGTTCAGTGAGTGAGATTTTCGGTGGCCCATTTCCCCACTCCCTTTCCCAATCCCCTTTCCTTCCCATTCCCCCTTCCATCCCATTCCCCCTTCCATCCCATTCCCCCTTCCATTTTAGGTTGGCAACGCACCCGTGATTCTTTTTGTGTCTTGGGTGTCTATGGGCGATGGAGATCACTTACCATCAGGTGATCCATCTGCTCGTTTGCCAATCTCTGCTATAAAAAAAAGTATTTTTTAACCTTTATCACTGAGTTTACAGTACCAAATTACCAGTGGCGTGCAGTTAATACCGACAAAACGACACTGTCTACCCTAAAATTGGTAATGAAATAAAGATAAATTAACCATCAAAAACAGACTTTCAATATAACTGCGCTCGTCTTTATATTATAAATCGACACGGCGTATCATCGTAGTGATAGTAATGTAACATTTGAAAAAAAAATTGTCTATTCTAATCTGGATACCTGTGCACGCCACTACTACTTGCCATATTTCAATGTGAACACAGCTACACAAAAATCTACAGGTATAATAACATAGTGTAACGTTTTTTTAACATAATCTCACGTCTATATCCCTGAAGGGGTAGGCAGAGACGCACAAGCGAACTAGAACACCAACATTTCGCCCAGCTTAGTTCCGTCCCAGATGTGACAGTCTGGTAAGATTCCCTAATTAATCTGTAGTGTGCAAGTCTCGTATAGTATACCGCTGTAGACTGTCTCGGTGGCGTAGTTGTATTTCGGTACGACTGCCGTCCTGGGGTCTCGGTTTCGATCCCCGATTCGGGCAAAGTGATATTAGATTTTTCAATATCAGCCCGGAGTCTGGATTTTGTGCCCGATATGGTGATAGGCTCGCCCCCTACCACATCTGGGACGAAACTAAGCTTGGCGAAATGTAGGTGTTCTAGTTTGTTAACGCGCCTCTTCCCTTCCCTCCTTCTTCTACCCTTCCGGGAATACAGTCGTGAGCTTATTATGATGATGAATTATCATCATTTTCATTGACGGTGATGCAAGAATTTAGAAACAAGTTTTTGTCTACCCTAACCTGGATATCTTTGCACGCCACTACTATCATAATTGATAGTGGACACTGCTGCACCAAGAAAAACTACACAGGTATACTCTCGTCTACCTACAAGATATAAGTTACATAACTAAAACATCTTCAATGAGGAAAACCTGAATACTGATGACATAAGAGGCGTATCCCGTAAACCTGTTCGCACTTCGCGGTCACCAGGCACGTGATGAGCAAGTTTTTGCAACGATACAGCAAAAACACAATCAATTTCGGCGTGTCGAATATACATGGACCATCACGTTTAGGATTCCACTGACAATATTTGCATGGTTCTCAGTCAAGTTTTATTAGGTTCTCACTGTATTAATGTGTGTTATCCTCATATCTCCGGCACGCTACATGGTTTTTTAGTAGAAGAAGCGCGTTCCTGTTAGTGGGATGTTAATTTTATAGGGCTAATATTATTACTTAGGGCGATTTGCAGCGCTACATTCGTGGAGCTGCAAGTACCCCTAAGGGTGATTTGCAGGTCTTAGATAAATTTCGATTTATCCCAAATATCGCTTTAAATATATGAATGACATACATACGTACATAAGCTCACGCCTGTATCCCCGAAGGGGTAGGCAGAGGCGCACTAGCGAACTAGAACACCCACATTTCGCCGAGCTTAGTTCCGTCCCACATGTGATAGGGGGCGAGCCTATCGCCATATATGAATGAGCTGTCGGATATATCGAAATCAGGTGTAACTCTAAATTAGTAATAGTGCTGTGAGTGGCCTTCTTGGTCTATTGGCAGCATGTATAGCTGTGGACTAGGAGGTCCTGGGTTCGACTCCCAGGTCGGGCAAAGGAAATTTTCTAATTTAATTTTCCCGGGACTGGATCCGTCATAGGGGGTTGACGTCAGGCAGGCAGCCGGTCGTAAAAAATAAGCCTAATCCTCTCTGCAACATGCTCGAAAAAGTGTGTTGCGTCGACCCCACATTAAGGTGGGATAAGGGCAGAAAGAAAGAAATAGTGCTGGAAGTTGCTCTTGGTTTAATCAGCTCAACCCGCGTCATACCACTGTCTCACACAGCACAGATGAATTTACATCGCTAAGTCTTGCAAGAAAATATGATATCCCTACCGGTGCGGTTGTGTGAACAATACCGATCTTATACCGATTTCAATAAAGTTTTGAAACATTGATTAATTCTATAAAGGTTTAAAGCCCGTGTTATTTAAATTTTATGACTTCCCAAAAGTCTATTAATATTTCAATTCCATTTCTATGTTACTCTTCGTTGCATCAACAAAAACTAACAATTACAAGGCAAACCATCACGTTAAACTTTTTTCACCATAATCGTGACATCCAGCACCTAATGTGAATGGTGACAATTCAAACGGTTCGATTTGTCGTAAACAATGATTGGACAGTTTGTTTCATGGTGTATAAAACGGTGCATCCCTGCCTCTGGTCACAGTCGTCCATCACAAGCATCAACATGGTCAGGTCACTTGTAGTTCTAGCTGTTGTGATCGTCTGCTGTTTTGCCGCACCAGGTACACTGACTATTAATCATAATTTGATAAGTGGGTAATGTTTGCCAAGTGGCAGCATACAAGGGCTGTCCTGGGTACGAAACCCAGGTCAGGCAATGCGGTTTTGTTTGAAAATTGGGCTGGAGCCCAGTTGGTTCGATCTATTTGCGCCAAATACCGAAACCAACCCCTTATACTGATTTCTTAAGTTTACCCGAATGTTATACATTGAAATAAAACTATTTTATACGGATTCTATCACGATTTGTTTTTATTTTTAGGCTCGAACGGTATAAAATAGTTTTATTACAACGAAATTCTTATGCTACTGTGATCTTACCTTTTCATTCGATTTTAAGACTAACGCAGTGTTTTTAGGATAAAGCACCGGCTTAACATCTGACCTGCCTTCGTAACTGTTGCCTATTTTCCAGGAGAACGTCCGCGAAGGTACACAGGGCTGGGTCTGGGCGGCTACGGCGGGTATGGCGGAGGTTACGGCCATATACCCACCCACGGACACGGCCATGAGGGGTACTACCTGCCCGCGGCGCCGCCGGCCTCACAATCCTACTCCAAGTCGTCGGCCAGCGCGAGCTCTAGTGGCGGGGCTCTGGGTGGATGATTAAGGTACGATTTTGGTCAACATCCATGACGTAGGACAGGCAAGTCTTACGGCCTTCATGGCGCGGAGGGCGAGTATCTAGCTGTGAAACGGGAGGCCGTGGGTTCGATTCCCGCACCGAGATAAATGTTTGTGTGAACCACAGATATTTAAGGCCAGGGTGTTGTGAGACCGAAAGTGTCTCTTGGTTTTTGATACCCATAATACAGGTTAAACCTATTGTGGGGTTAGGGCTATGGTGGGTGATTCCTTATGGCTTTTTTTCTTTTTGCCTGGCTTACCCCGGTCTATTGCCAGGGTCCGTCTTCCTACTTAAACGCTTCCACTTCGCCCGGTCTTGAACATTTTTCACAGTAAGACTATTAGCTCTCATATCGTCTTCCAAATAATCCAGCCAGCACTTATTGGGCCGTCCACGAGGACGCACTTTTGGTACAAACTACAGCCAGCCAGACACCAAAGCCGGTAAAATTTATGTAAGGTTAGCGCCTGTTAAAAATAGATTACGTTTTGGGATTTCACCACACCCATTAAAGTTGTAACAACATTTTTCATATTATTAATTTTCTTTCAGGTAATCTTTAGAGCAGCAGCCTGAGCAGGAAAATTTCTGACAACCGTAAATGTATTCGTGCTCGATGCGCGTCTATGAAATTTGTATGAAATATTAATCAAATGTCATCAGTGCGCTGCGAGTTTACATTTACATTAGTTTTTCATGCTCGGGCTACAGATGAAACCCAACTGAATAGCTAAGAAGCAACAGGACTACACTGATTATTTATTTTAGCATTTATATAGTTAGTGATTTGATAACTAATATATTACTAATTTGATTAGTTCCTAGATGATTACATGGGTGTAGGGTACTTACCTTATCAAGTTTTGTTAAATCGCATAAAATAATAAATACGTGTTGTGAATACGTTTGTTATAATTATTTGTACTTTATTAAACATAAACCTTTAAAAACCATTAGCCGTCCCTTGCGTTTCACCCGCGTGTGTACCCGTCAGAGTCGGCACAAATAGAGATATATGTTACATAAGCGTATGGACCACCGGAGGCCGAGCCGCCCGTGACTGTTTAAACCGCGTCTCCTGCATATGTTTTTTCGAATCAATATAACGATTTTGTCTTCAGGCACTGAGGTATTTTGGACGAGAAGACTTTGCGTAGTTTCCCAAATGCTGCCCAGCCGAGCTGCATTCGACGAATGACCTCTCTCTCAAAGTTGGACCTGCCTAGCTGGACCGCTTGTTCCTTAATAGACATATTCGTCTACAACTTCGAGAAATGCAGAGATGCAGCCGATGGGGCAGAAAAATTCTCGAGTGGAGACCACGTACCGGCAAGCGCAGCCTAGGACGTCCACCTACAAGGTGGACCGACGACCTGATAAAGGTTGCAGGAAGTAGCTGGATGCAGGCCGCTTCCAACAGGTCGATCTGGAAATCTTTGGGGGAGGCGTATGTTACACAGTGGACGTCCTATGGCTGATGATGATGATGATGATGATAACGATTTTAGCTGTCTCCTGCTTGTAGAATAATAGAAATAGTTTTATGTAATGTTTTAGTGCAGGAGACGCGGATTTACATTTACAACGGCTTTGTTTGGCGATTACCCTCAAAAATTAAAATTACGTGGTGACAAATATACAATAAATTAAAGACTTCGCATAATATAATATTTATTTAGATGTATCATGTATATTAAAATTATATTGGTTAAATAATAACTTTGAAATTACCATTACTTTATATAAAAACTAAAAATATAAATGCTTTTTATCGAAGAATGGCGGACATATTAAATCTTTGAAAATAACAACCCAGAACTGCCGAGGTCGTGGATTAGAAGGCGGTAGATTTAGAGCCTTACCAACTAACTTTATGTTTTTAACTGCATTGCTGTTGGTAGGATATTCTTATACTTATATAGATTCGTACATCCCTTAGCTCCGTCCGTTATTCGGTTATCCGCCTATCTTGTTACAATCCCCTTGATTTGCTTCTTCCTTCTTCTGAGAGTGAATAAGCATCGCTGGTCTCTGTATTTTTTTATTGCACCGCGGTTCCCATCAGCAATAGTGTAGCCACTTTGCTGTGCATGTGTATTAGGTCGGGGTAGTGAGAGAAGTTACTCTCATAACAGAGGTGACTCGTATCCTGCTAGGGGGGGGGGGGGGGCGGAAACAGGAGACGCTGGAGTGACGACAAACCGTCATCTCCCCTTTTTGTGGAATGGGTGCGTTTAGAGAATTCTACCACGGTATCCCCTGCCTGTCGTAAAAGGCGACTAATAGGGGCTATCTATCTATCTGGGGTGGCAGGCGCGCAGTGGGGGCTGTTTCAGCACCTGCACTATGCGACCCTAAGATGGATAGCAGAACGTGTGGTTGGCCTCGTCGTTGTCATTGACGCTGATGGAGTCTATTGGTGTAGGGGGTGTATAAATAGTGTTAGGGACTCGGCCCAGTGATCACCTGGATGTTAATCATCTTTCCCAGGTGGCTAAACGGTAGGTCGTAAGACCGGCTAGTCCAACATAACCATTCCATTTTCCCCCGGAGTGGGTTGGTAACGATACATCGTTTTCCTCGTGTAAACAAAAAAACGGGGTTTGGGGGGGCGGAAATAAGTCTGATATTATCGGCGTTAAAAGATGGTAATCATATTGATATAATTTATTCATAATCATGTCAAATAATTAAGGGACGGTACAGTTCATCGGGTGATCAATCTTGCAATTATTTTCTGGGACGTCATAGAATCGCGGTTCCACGTGCTAGTCGATCAGCGCCTTTACGCAGGGATGACGTTGGTCTTGTGGTTCATATTGTAGGTGGAAGATGTAGCAGAGGCGGAGGCGGACGCTTTGGAGAAGGCGTGGCCAGCGTTGCCGCGGTGTTCCTCAGCGGGTGCCCGACCATCTCGATTATATGCTACTTCTGGGTTGTCGTATCTGGGTGCAGCACTGAAAATAATAATTGGATTAAGTAAACATCGATTGTGCTGGCTTATTAGTATAGTGGAAGGGTCTATATGTGCTGGGGATCGGGATTCGAATAGCCTGGATACGAAGGTCGGGCATCGCGATTTTTTAACACGAGTTTCGTGTAATTAAATCTACGAGAGGAAGGCAGTGTGCAGGTAGATATAATGAATATTGTACTAAAATAACAAACAAAGTTATTTAGGAGAGATATTTAGCAGAGACTAATGCCAGCTTCTCTCCCGCTACACTACTGTGAAATATACATAACTCACTAGAATTGTTATTACCATTAATTTAAATTTGACAAACATCAGTATTTTAATGATATTTTTAGTATTCTTTGTACAATCTCAAAAGTTGACGATTCTCAAAATTTACCCTTTCGCAACACCGCCGCATTCACCGACGATTTCCCCGCTGCCGCTAGCGTCTTGCTCATCGCTCTCCCGATCAATCTTCCCGTTAACATACTCGCTATTGTCGTAGCCGCGCCTTAGTCGCCGCCCTGAAGAAATAAACTTTTAAATCTTTGACTTAGACTTAGTCGTAGTTCGCTCTATAAATCTCAGCCTTAGTTGTGCAAGTGCATATAGTATGTTGAAATAAAACTATTTTTACGGATTCTATTACGATTTGGTTTTTCATTTTTATTCCCGACGTTCCGTATCCGTAAAAATAGTTTTATTTCAATGTATAACATTCGCGTAAACTTAAGAAATCAGTATGCATATAGTATGTTTAGTAAATTGTCATATTTTTGAGGCCTTACAAGAAGAATTAGAATTATAGGATTTAACTGTAGGAATTTAGGTAATGATTATAATTGGAATGAAGTTGTTGAAATGTTCTTTAAGAACTAAATATTATTTTAAATTATTATTTGTTTAGCACATTTTCCAACCGTTCCTCTGTAACTGTTTTGCAAAAAACTGAATTTACCAGACTTGTAGGAATTATAGCCATCTTCTTATAAATAAAATGCTCACCAGTAATAGCTCCCACGGTGACCACTAACACCAAAATTGTTGTCACCCACTTCATTTTGTATCAGTAATGATCCAATTATTGTTACATCGCTTTTATACCATTGTGGGTGCCATGGACGATCGCGTTTACAATGTCACCATGACGAACACTGCAATTTTTAGTTTTCCCCAATTTAGCTATAAATCCCTCTAATCCACATTTGCAGTAAACAATTTGATTCAAACAAAAATTGGTACAATTTTAAAAACCTCTGATAAGTTTAGAAATTGCGGACTGGAGTCTTTTTCCAAAAAATCCAGATTCAAAATACCTCTAGACATAAAAAAAAAATCTCCTCAGTTTTTCAAAATATTTTTAATTTGGCCTTAGCGTTTCTATGATAATGGTGAGTGTTGCTCACCCTAAAAATATTGTAACGCAAAATACTTTAGCCTTACAAATCCCCAAAATTTAGGGGAATTGCGCTTAGTTGTGGCTACTGCAGAATGATGGGCTAATTTACGTGACCGAGTCAGGGACATGAGAGTAATGCGGAGCATTAGACATGGATGGACAATTGATCAATGGATCATTGTACCTGTAATGATACAGCAACCTCAACATTGTAAACTCAGCATTAGATATACCAGTGAGCTATGAAGAGGCCCTGGGTTCGATTCCTATATATGATAAATGGATGTACCCTAGTTTAACTATTTGCTTGAGAATTGCGATTATTTTCTTTATAATTATCACGATTATTTCGCGGATATATTAGTGGGTTTAGGTGTAGGAAAGGCTTTTGAGTGGCAGAGCCACTCTGTAGATAGTAACGTCTACAGCATGAATGGGCCGGATCGACTGGTTTGATACCACTGTCACACAGAAAACCGATGGTAAAGTAGCAGTTTGCTGTTGCGTTTCGTTCAGTGAGTGAGATTTCCAGTGGCGCAATCATGGGTGTCTGTGGATAGGTATCACGGTATTTACTTTAAAACACATATTTATACGTAAGTACATAGTTTATTAATATCTGTCAGCGTTCGCATAATTAATTATTCGCTTGTAGATTCATTAGACAACTCTTTAACCTCTTTAAAGCTATCGCTATTATATTAAGTTAATTTACACTTTTTATGAACACTATTATTACGTGGGCTGAATCACTACAGGCAATTCATTTTGACCTTGTCTCGTTCGGTCGTTCATTTTCGATACCAACAATGAACAAATCTTTACAAAGCAATTTAAAAGTCATGCACTGGTACTAATTGTTAACAATTACGCAGATAAGATCTTTAATAAAAATGTAAAATATTCTGGAACAAAACACTTCACAATTAAAGCCAAATAGAAGACATGTGTAAAAAATTCTTCAACGAGATCTGATAATGTTACGAATTACTTGGAATGTTTAAAAAAGAGTAATTTGTCCAGTATGTTTTGATGTTTAAACGAAAATAAGATGCAATTAATATTTTTATTATAGATGGGGAAATGAGCAAGACTAACCACACACAACAATCACAAACATCCATCCTAAGGTCGTTAATACGTTGCCCGCCTTTGAGATAAGGCTCTATTCTTAAAATTCCCCAACTCGTAACGGTTTTGAAACAGTTTGGGGTCTGACTCTTGATAATCGATTCGATTTTGACTTCGGTTCGACTTCATTTAGTGACTTAAAATTCCACAAAAATCTAATTAAAAAGTGCGCTAATGTTGCATTAGATTCGAGAACTTGTCATTTTATAATTTTAAACGCGACGTTAGTGCACTTTTTACCCATCAATATATACCCTAGATGCACAGTTCTTTGCAAATATCCTCCTAAAAAGTGGTCTCAGAAATAAAACAAAGAAAACGATCACAAGTTGTAATTGAATCAACACAAATATAACCCTAAGCACGTGTTATAAAGTAAGTTTTTAAACGAAATGAGCAAGCGTTCTTTAATTTAAATTTTGAAATTTAGAATTCTATCGACGTCCGACTGTAGGCAAAACGAGTGCTTAAGCACTTATTTGCTGTCCCATTTTCCGAGCGTCATCTGTGCATCTAGGTAAATAATAATATATCGATGTTTTTACCCAATAAATGAAACCGAATCGAAGTCAAATTCTAATCAACTGTCAAGAGTCAGGGGGCAGTTTGTAAAGGTAACGAATAACAACTCAGTATTGATTCTGCCACTGTAGAGGTAGTATGTTGACGGAAATGTCAAAGTACATGTCGCTACATAGAAATCTGTTTCCTTGCAACGTTTTACAATTAAATATAATCATTGCTCATAATGAACTAAACACGGAAGACAAGTGTGAGATAAAAAGGTTTTTTATGTAGTTATTGGAAGCCTCTGATCTATTGCGCTTGGCGTTGTAATTAATTGGCGCTATATTGTAATTGATTTGATAGTTGATACCTAAACAGAGTAGCTAAAGATTATAGGTATTTACGCCCGAATGGTCAAACGCTGCTAAACTGTAACGGCTTCTTACATTGATTTTCGCCATACAATTTTGACAGATAAGGCGGCCTTAAACGACATAAGGCGACCTTAAGTGTATGAACATTCGGCGGTTAGACCCGTATTCGTCAGGATTTCATTTACTTTTCAAACAAGGTTTTAGTATATGCGTAAAATCTATCTTTTAATTTGAATTTAAGCTTGCTTTGTATGGGCCTTACAAAGAGATCTAACAAATCTATAACAGATTTTTACAGAAATATCTTTTTGTTGTTATATTAATTATAGTTCTTTGCTTATCAAACATAATTGTGTTATTTTGTAAGAGGAGTACAATACAAGTTTGTTAAGAGATAAGTACATCAGAATGTACGAAAACGATAATTGTGAATGGAATAAAAAACAAGATTCATAGTTTTAATTAACATTTCCCCTTTATTCCAAAACTTGAACTACATCTATAACTATAAATAAATATTATTTACTAACACTAATGACTACCGTGACATCACTATGTCTATGTGCAACATAATTTTGGATAAAACAATTCCTTGTCAGTACAGCCATTTAACAATCTTCTTTTGGTTTTTCGTCGTCAGGTAATATGGTAGAAGCATTTCTAATTTTTGGTATTAAAGTTCTAGGATCCTTTATTCCTATCTCCATTTCTTGTCGTTGCCCTTGCCTTTCCCGTTGCCCTTTCCTTTGCCCTCGTCGCTCTCGCCGCTGGAGCTGTCGCTACTATCGTTCCCTCCTTTGCCCTTGCCTCCGCCGTGATGATGGGCCCCACCTTTTCCGATGTCTTTGCCCAACGCTTTCACATCTGTGAAATTGGTGAAGATTGATTGCAAGACCTCGTTATTATACCAAGTTTCCAGGTTTTTTATAAAATGCATTTTCATTGGTCATTTCAGGGTCACCTTGGTCTATTGGCATCTATGAGCTGTGGACCGGGAGGTCCTGGGTTTGAATCCCAGGTCGGTCGAAGCGATTTTTCTAATTTGATTTGCCAGCGACTGAAACCTCCACGAGGGGATCGACGTCAGAAAAACAGCCAGTCGTAAAACACTAAGTTGAATCGTTTTTGCAACATGCTTGAAACAATATTATTATTATCCCCTTAATGGGGATTCAGTTTCGGGCCAATTGTGTTAGAAAACACCCGTCTGACTTAGAAATCGACCTCCCGGTCCACAGCCCATATACACACTGATTTAAGATCGAGGAGGCGACATATAGACAGTAACATTTTAAATTTAGTAATACCATTCATACAATACAGATAAATAGTCGTATTTGCACTCACCAGGTTTCGCGGAGACATCGTAGATGCAAACCGCCAAAATAACCACGACCAGGCAGACAAATGTGAAGTTCTTCATTGTTGTTGTTTGTCCTGCGCTCCTCGAATACATCTGTGGACAGATCCATCGCCTTTATATACAACCTATTTACTTTCCAATACTCAATGAGTAAAAGGCAGACGGACAAAAACTATCTTTGATGTCCTTCACCTTGACTGAAATTGGTAAAACTGTGCATGGGATTTTCGTTACTACGTCAATGACAAATAAGATGTTAATTCCGTGTTTTGTTTTAACTAGATTTGCTTGGGTTATTTCCCGATGAAGCTATTTTTACGATTGATTTTTGGTATGCGTGATTGATGGCAACTATTGTTAATTATTTAATTCCATTTAGTTATCCTGAGAGCTCTATCCTGTAGGATTGTCTCCTACTCTCTTCTTACAGCGAGCAAGCGATTCGTGTGATGTCTAGAGCTCTATCGAACACAGTTGTTTCCCGCGACTTCGTTCGCGTGGAAAATTAATAACACCAAACAGTTTTATCAGCGCACGCGGATAAATCAACCTCTCAGCCCGTTTTTATCCGAATTTATTGACTAAATTGATTGTTATGTTAATGTATATATTATTTTTTTATTATTCACAATCAAATACATAGCCTATGGCCCGAAAACTGGGAGGCTACTAAACCATGCTTCTTACATTGTTTTTCGCAATACAATTTTGATATATAAGGCGGCCTTAAATAACATAACACGACCTCAAGTGTTTGAGTATTTGGGAGTATGTCACTCAGGAGTTAGGATTCAGGAATAACGTGAAGAATTTCTAAGTCGGTTCTGTAGTTTCAAGAGATTATTTTCTACAAACTCACATTATAAACTTTATTAGTGTAGATAAATCCATTGTTTCTACCTCCCCTTATCGTACCTTAATGTGAGGTCGGCGCAACACACTCAAGCATGTTGCAGAAAGGATTTGGCTTAGTTTTTACAACGGGCTGCTTGTCTGACGTCAACCTTCACTGAGGCATCCAGTCCCAGGCAAATTAAATAAGAAAATTCGTTTTGCCCGACCAGGGAATCAAACTCAAGATTTCCCGGTCCACAGGCCATATATACTGCTACTAGACCAAGAAGGCGGCTAGTGTAGATAAATCAATATTCAATGTAAATTACGTGTATTTCGAATGAATATAAACTGAAACTCAAAATAACTCATTTTTCAATCTAGAGGTAAGGCTGAGATGTATAGAGCGAACTTTAACTAAGTCTAAGTCAAAGAAACGAACTCAGTGAGGATTTACAATTTAAAACGAACTTTGATTTAGCCCGAATATTTTTTTACAACAAAATCTTTGATTAGTCTGTCTGGTTTTCTTGCAAAAAATGACTCGAACTTAGTCAAAGTTCCATTTAAAAAATCCAAATCCTCACTGCCTACGTTTCTTGGCTCAGACTTAGTTGAAGTTCGCTCTATAGATCTAAAAGAAGGCAGGTAGAAAGAAAGAAATGTGGAATGGAACCCGCAGCCTGGAGTTTCACATCCCAACGTACTACTTGCCTACTGCGCTCCGTAGCGTGGAAATATCTTGTTACTAGGCAGGTTATGAGGCGATCATAATAATGATTATAATAATTACGATTAAGTCGGGTAGCATTATGTCGTCTTATAGCTTCATTGATCACATCAATCATGGAATGTTGAATGGTCATGTCGGAACTCACATATTAAATGACAAATATATATTGAACATTTTTCAATCAAAATTATATATTTACATCATCGATATATTATTTACCTAGATGCACAGTTGACGCTCGGAAAATGTAACAGCAAAGAAGTGCTTAAGCACTCGTTTTGCCTATCGGACGTCGATAGAATTCTAAATTTCAAAATTCAAATTAAAGAACGCTTGCTCATTTCGTTTAAAAACCTACTTTATAACACGTGCTTAGGGTTATATTTGTGTTGATTTAATTACAATTTGTTTAGGAGGATATTAAGAACTGTGCATCTAGGGTATAATATATTGATGATTTACATCAATGAATATTTTAATTGAAACAAATGCCCGCTTTGTTGTTCCATATTATGTAAACTAATTTGTATATTTTAACATAATACAACATATGCTCACTCCTGTATCCCCGAAGGGGTAGGCAGAGGCCCACTAGCGAAATTGAACATCCAAATTTCACTGTGCATAGTTCCGTCCCAGATGTGATAGGGGGCGAGCCTATCGCCATACCGGGCACAAATTTCAGACTCCGACTGATATTGAAAAATTCAATATCACTTTGCCCGACCCGGATATCGAACCCGAGACCTCAGGCCGGAATTCGTACCGAAATACAGCTACGCCACCGAGGCAGTCAGTTTGTATATTTTATAATAGAATTCAATGTTAATATAACTTAGCATTTACATCAATAACATTACTGTTCATTGAATGAACGATGAATTTATTATATTTACAATTATAATAAATACAATAATTGTTGAAAAGGTCATGGACCATGTTGATATTCCATGTCTGTAGTTGACGTCCAGTAACAGATTTATTTGTGTTAAATCTTAGATAAAGTATATAATAGATTGGGCGTCCAGGTACTTAAATCTTGAATAAGTGAGATAGATAAATGCAGTTTACAGTGTGAGTGATAGAGACAGACGAAGAATTTTTTATCTCGTTCTGCGTATGCGTTTTTATTGTCTGACACCAACTCCGAATGTACCCCGAGTTGGTGTCAAACATATTCCTGTGAAATGTTGACTTACGTTTGTGTGGTGTATTTCGTGTTATATATTGTGACAATTGACATTATTCCAATAAGTATCAAATAATTGTGTTTCTCCAAGATGGTACAATGTTGCATTTTAGGCTGTAAAAGCCGTATTGAACGAAAATTAGAAAACATAACCTTTCATATGTAAGTACCGAATATTAGCGTATATCCTGCAAATTTACTTGTGATAATCTCGGTAATGATAATTAGAGTTGAAATAAATATAAACTTTCGCGCAATTCTCAAAGTAATATAAGAAATTCACATCGAAAAGAAAATTATTTTTATCCTATAACCTTTCCAAGTTTGATTGGTTATTATAATGCAACCATGTTGCTTTGTAAACCTGCATCTTTAATTTGGTGGCATTACATAAAATTTTGGGGTTGCAAAGAAAACAAAAACTTAATTACCCCAAATTACGGGAAGTTTACATTGGACTGACTTTATAAAAATATTTTATAAGACTGAACAGTTTTTTTTATCCGACTTCAAAAAAAGGAGGAGGTTAACAATTCGTCGAAATATTTTTTATGTATGTTCCCCGGTTACTCGAAGACGCCTGGGCCGATTTATTGATAAAATCAATTTGCATAAAGTATTTAAATGTTAGAATTCATTATTCCACAAAATCTAGGGTGAGTAAGAAAGACTATATCAGGAATATATATACAAAACTGATCCAATTTAAGGGTCAGTAATTATTGGTGTTCTGCTTTGGTAAATTGGTGGTAGTTTGTTTTAACAAAGAATAAAACTGGCCAAGTGCATGCACATATACTAAATGTTATCTGAAATATAATCATTAGACATAATTTATATATATATATATATATATATATATATATATATATATATATATAACATAACATAACTGTAAACGTAAAATAACTATGTGCGAAATTTAGCTTTTTACTTTTGTCGACTATTACTCGTTACATTCCAGAACCAACGGTTTAGCTGGTAGGGGGTGCGGTCACTTGAGTCTGACAAAAATGCGTGCTTTAAAGCTTAATATTTCACAAATGAAAAATGGTTTTAGCAAACCTTCAAAGTTTTTGAACGACCTATTCAACGATATCCCACACTATGGACAATCGAGAAAAAAATGTCATTCCTTAATTAACGTGTAGAGGAAGTACCCAAAATTGGTATTTTTTTGCAATATTTTATTGGTCTGATTGATGTGTATTTCCATGCCAAATAACATCTTTCTAGTCTAAAATAGTCGTTGAGCTAATCAGCGGTCAGGCAAAAAGATAGACATGACGAAAATGTGTGAGTGTCCTGAGTGTCATGAGTGTCCCGCGAAGGCTCAGTTTTTAAGTTTTGAAGCCAATTGGCACAAATGGAACCCTCAAGACAAGACGGCTCTTGTCGATACATTCTGAGGTTTTCATCCAATCTATAGGAGACATTTTAATGATTACAAAGAAATGTTAAAGTATAAGTCTTTTTTAGTTTGTAAACTTGGTGACTATTGAAGTTATATATTTATTCATTGTTGATTATTGTTAAGAAAGAAAGTTTATTGTTAACTTAGTTTATACTATATTTGTAAGTAATAAAATATACTATAGTTTCTTTATTCCACTCCATCTTTTTATTTTTTTCAATCTGCCCTTATCATACAATGTAGGGTCGGTGCAACACACTTTAAGAAATAATAATAATAATATAGCCCTATAATATTACTGTCTCACTGCTGGACACGGGCCTCCTCTATCAATGAGAGAGGTTAGGCCTTAGTATCTACTTTTTAAAAATTGTAATACATTAACCAAAAATAAGGGTTTATTTTTGGTTACATATTAAATTTTTTAGTTTTTTATTTTAGTTATTTCTGTAGAGTCCTTGGTCTTGGAATTGTAACTAATGAAAAGATATAATAAAAAAAAAAAACATATATGTAACAGAACTCAAAATTGCCATAAAATAAATAATGGCAGGTGTAAAAGAAATCAATAAAAAAAAAAAAAAAAGAGTCCTTGGTCTAGTGGCAGCATGTATGGTCTGTGGACCGGGGGAGGTCCTGGGTTCGATTCCCAGGTCGGGTAATGCAAGTTTTCTAATTTAATTTGCCCGGGACTGGATCCCTCGTAAGGGTTGATGTCAGGCAGGCGACTGGTCGTAAAAATTAAGCCAAATCCTCTGTGCAACATGCTGTGAAAAAGTGTGTTACGCCGACCCCACATTAAGGTGGGATAAGGGCAGGTAGATAGAAAAAAAGTTATTTCTGAAGAGACGCTTCTAAATTTTTATCTTTACCTTTAGTATAACATAACATAAGCTCACGCCTGTATCCCCGAAGGGGTAGGCAGAGGTGCACTAGCGAACTAGTACACCCACAAGTCGCGGAGCTTAGTTCCGTCCCAGATGTGATAGGGGGCAAGCCTATCGCCATATCGGGCACATATTCCAGACTCTGGGCTTATATTGAAAAATCCAATATCACTTTGCCTGAGCCAGAGATCGAACCGGAGACCTCAGGACGGTAGTTGTACCGAAATAGAAGCACGCTACCGAGGCAATATAAAAAAAATATACATTTTTGTTTTACAATTATCCACATATTGAAGGGTAAATTTTTCTCACAAGGTATCCCCGTGTCTTATGTCTGTCCCTTACGGGTATACGCGCATGGCTACTCTATTCATTCTTTCTCTAAGTGTTAAATCGTATAAATCTTACGGACGTAAAAAAATATGCATGGAGCGCTAGGAATATTGAAAGTGAGGCAGGGTTTTCGGCCCTTTCGATCTATCGACGCGGTGACTGAGCTTGTTATGAGTGTTTATGTGTGCGTAGGGTACTTTTGTACAGGCGCGCTTGTGTGCGTAGCTTCTATGACGTTCGTTTAGCTATAGGCGAGATGGAGTACTTCTTTTTTTACGTTCTTGATAAATAATTCATATACAAAAGTAGCAAATATTTCTTTTGTATTTTTGTTTGTATGTAATGGGCTCGGTATTGATAAATCAATAAACAAAACCATGAAATATACTAGCATGAAATTCTTTGGGAACGTAATTGCAAAACCCAAGTGAAATCATTGCAATTCTAGTCATTGCCTAAAGAATCATAGAGGAATGTTTCCAAGTTGGGTTATTTTTCCCAATACATACATACATAAGCTCACGCCTATATCTCCGAAGGGGTAGGCAGAGGTTCACTAGCGAACTAGAACACCCACATTTCGCCGAGCTTAGTTCCGTCCCAGATGTGATAGGGGGCGAGACTGTCGCCATATCCCCTTTTTCCAATTATTGTGTTTAATATAGTGAATTAGATTTCGAAGGTCTTTTTCCTAATGTTCACTTCGTTATTTAATGAAATATGTAGCTTTAACATTTCTACGCGGGGACGTCACGTCCTTCTTTAGCGCGGGGTTTCGTAAGTCATATTTTGATTTGCGATAATTAAATGATTTGTGCATATTTTAATGTTTTTGTTTCTGATATGTTTATTTAAGACCTAGTTCTTTACAATAAACTAAAAAAACATGAAAATTCCCTATAGTCTTTTCCTAACAAAGTAGTACCCAGATGTTCGGAATATAAATATTACGGATCGGGAGGTACTCATTAATGAATGATGTAAGATTACCCTCATTTTTCGTTAGCGTTGTTAGCAGAGCCGAGCTGAGCCGAGCCGAGCGCCAGCACGGACAGTAGCCTAGATGTTGTCTGGATTCGAAACGCATACGTAACGTCACCGGTCTCGGTCATGAAAACGTTGCGCACGCGCGTTTTTCCGTGGTTTAAACGCAGTTTGGTTTTGGCGATGATAGTGTATTATAGTTAGCGATCGGTCCGGGATGAACCTTAATCCGATTGAAGTGTGCCAGTGTAGGATATCGCCACGCGGTGGGCGCGTTAGTGCTGGCCTACTCACGCGCAGAACTCACGAAGTATAAGGTAAGTGGTAGATATTTTACATAGCATGCATTGCGTACGTCGGTTTTGTACCCTGGGCCGCGGATCCCAGTTTGTATGGTACAGCTGTTGCTCTCAGAACTTATATTTCTGAACTTGTTAAGTAGTAGAGTTACGTTGCAGATGATTTTGTGTATCTGCCGGCCGACTGTTGAATCTGCCGTCGTCGCTACGGAATTATTATTACTGTATCCCCATTCCTTATGCCATTCTTTCTTTCTATTTGCCCTTATCTGACCTCAATGTGGGGTCAGCGGAACACACTTTTTCATCCATGTTGTTGAAAGGAATCGGCTTAGTTTTTACGACAGGCTGCCGGCCTGACGTCAACCCCTCTCTGGGAGATCCAGTCCCGAGCAATGATAGGAGAAAACCCCGTCCGACCTGGGAATCGAACCTAGGACCTCCCGGTTCACAGCTCTTACACGCTGCCACTAGGCCAAGGAGGCGACTCCATTCCTTATGCCTTTGTATCTATGGGATAAAGGGCTTGAACCTGCATGTAAGTAAAATTGTAAAATCGGTGATTATCCGAAAATAAATCAAAAAGTGCGTTAAATAGATGCTATATTTATTTGACAACTACATAACGGTGTTTACAGAATATGGCAAACAAAACATATATTAGAGCATATCACATAATTTTGAATTTATACTATTGATGACGTCCAAGCGGCTTAACGTCTGAAACAAAAATAAAACAAGATTTATTTCATATTCAGTTCTGGGGGGTTAACACCACCTCTTATAGTAGTAGTAGTATTTCATTATAGATGGTACAGAAGACCGTGCTAAGTTGACATACAGGGACAAAAAAGGACATAAGTAGCTTTAACAGCCTCCGTGGCGCAGCGGGCGAGTAGCCGACTGTGAAGCGAGAGGCCGCGGGCTCGATTCCCGCATTGAGACAAATGTTTGGCGTGGCCCACAGATATTTGTTTCAAGTCTGGGTGTTGTGAGACCGAAAGTCTCTCATAGTTTCTGATACCCACGATACAGGTTATAGTGTGGGGTCAGGACTAGGTGTGTTATCGTTTGGGTGTATTTATTTATTTAAGCTCTATTATTGTTAATATGCTACCTTTTATATAACGAATTATTTTAAACAATTTTGCAACTATTATTGTTATTACTGGCCATCTGTTACATACCTAATTAATCATTTTGAAAAAGGATTGGATTTGAGTATCTTGAGCTATATGTTGCTGTTGCATTCAAATGTTTGTTAGAAAATGATTCTTATTTTAGCATCCATTCGGTAGATGTTTTAATTGGAAGTTTAGCTATAACTATAGTTTAAATATAGCTTTGACTAACACTAAACGATTACTTATGCATTAACACTTGTAAACAGCATTATAAGCATTGCATCATTTCTGTTCAAAAACTTAATATTTAAAAGTATCCAATAATGCTAAATGCATTCCAAAGATCTAAGATTATGGACAAATATTTAAGATATGTATGTGTAAACTCACCCGTATCCACCCTTGTGACCACCGTATCCACCGGCGCCGGCGCTGGCACTCGAGCTGGCGCTGGCGTGGGCTCCGCTGCCGGCCCCACCGTGACCACCACTACCGCCGTGACCACCAAGGCCGCCGCCGTTACCGCCGCCGAGTCCGCCGCCGCCGCCGCCGCCTCCGTGTCCACCTCCAAGTCCGCCACCGCCGCCGTTACCGCCGCCGAGGCCGCCACCACCACCGCCTCCGTGACCGCCACCGCCGCCGCCGCCGTTACCGCCGCCCAGGCCGCCTCCGTGACCACCGCCTAGGCCGCCACCGCCGCCGCCTCCGTGGCCGCTACCGCCGCCGCCGGATCCGCCGCCTGATCCGCCTCCGAATCCGCCACCGCCTCCGGAGCCGCCTCCAAATCCACCGCCGCCTCCTTTGCCGCCACCACCGCCGCCGCCGAAGCCGCCACCACCGCCGCCGCCACTACCACCTCCGAGGCTTCCACCTCCATAGCCTGCAAATAATTTGTATCAAAATTAATGTCAACCCCGTTTTATAATCTTCCACTGGATTTCTCCACTATTGAAAGAAGATGCCTTCGGTCCACCATTCTGACTTAATGTAGGTTGGTTTTCATAAATCGATAAAAAAAATTGGCAAATTCTCAAGTATGCTCAAGTTTGATTGCTAATTCGCTTTCTCAGAAGAGGATCTAGGTGCAAATGTTAACCTGGATTAACACATTTTTAACATGATTTGCTTGGTTGTGCCGATCCCAGATTGTAGTGTGTTAATTAGCCACTGAACTATGAATACCCTTTTAACTTAAGAAAAAACTTAAACTTCGAATTAGCAGTTCGATCTAAGCTGCTGATGCTGTCTTGTTTCCATAATTTATCACATTATATTAACTATGGGCACAGTGATCCAAATATGCTGACCATAGACTGACTTCCACGTTCAATGTTATCCCACTCACACCCCATAGTAACTCCTGTAAACCAGGATCAAGCACAGGTATTGACTTCGTAAGTCTTCAGTGAAATAAGTTGAGTCTTCTGGAATATCAATTATTTAATTAAATATTTGTAATGATTACCTGGTGCCGCATAGGTGCAGGCGAGCAGGCCTAAGACCAGTGTTGCTATCACGAGTCGAGCCATCGTGGGACTGTGCTGTCAACGTCCCGACCTACCTTTTTATACAGCCCTGCTTATGTCATGATTTCAACGTGCGAATGTTTATTGTACTCTCCACTTTTTGCACTTGCTTTTTGTATCATGGTTCCGTCTGAAGTTTATTTAATTCGGTTCGGTTATGCTCATCTGCTCATTTAAATTTTAAATTATTTTAATTCATATTTTACTTTTTTGGTAAAATATTATTTGTAATGACGTTCTATTTGTAACATGTTTTAAAACATTAATTTACGTTGCCAAATGGATTCCATTCTAGGGCTTTTAAACAACCTTTGAATGGCGGAATAACGAGTGTATGCATACTTTCGAACACGATATTTTTCTACAAGGTGTACTACTTATAAAGCTCTACATAAATTTAACTATTATATATAAACATCCTACTCAATTTTCAATACTACAAAACGAAATCCGGCGTTTATTAGTGTGCAAAGAAAAAATGACATGAAGTTTTTTTTTGTGTGATACGAAAAAGTTTATGTCAACGATGTTATATTATATACCCTTCAAGCTCATTTCACATTAATGGCACTTAAATAGTCACGGGCGGCTCGGCCTCCGGTGGCCCATACGCTTATGGAACATATATATGTGCCGCCTCTGACGGGTTAAAATTAATATAGAGTACATGAACTCATTAAGAGTTTCGTTCCTTATTATGCAATGAAAATCAACCATAATATAAGTATTATCACATCAAATAAAAAAACATCCACGGAACCCCAACCATATCATTCGAAGATCAGTTTTTATGATAATGTCAGCGAAATAATAGTGTAGTTTTTGCCACTTCTATCGATTCGATCATTAAGTTATATACCTATACATACATAGTACATACGTACTGATATTGTAAACATTTATCTACGAATTAAAACGCAGAGGTATAAGGCACTAGGCGCTAAGTATCCTTGGTGCTACTTGGAAATGATTTTTTGTATCATAGATACGTAGGAACTGTTTACAACTTGATAATATTATGTATTCTCAGAAACATTTGCCCTCTGTTGCGTTTAGCGCATTTCAGTGATAATTGTTGCAAGTTTTCCTTAATTATATAGAGTTTATTGTTTCAAAGCGGTCATAGTTTCAGGGCTACTTTTGGCACCTTAGATCCCATTCAGTATAATCTTTTCCATAAGAGCACACGGAGCGTGCCCAGGGCCCCCGAAAGGCTGATAAGCACTTTTTTTTATTTATTTAATGTAAACACAAAATTTGTCGTAACAATCAATTTTATCCGGCGGTCCTTGCACTAAGCAGATCTTGTATTTATATTCTCTTACACCAGGGGTTCCATAATCACAAGTTTAAAAACTTAACAGACCGACTTCAAATCCGATCGTGACCAAATATATGGGACCACCCTTGTAATAAGCTCTATCGAACACAAAAAGAATTTTGAAAATCGGTCCACATTCGACGCAGATATCGCGTAACATACATAAAAAATACAGACGAATTGAGGACCTCCTCCTTTTTGGAAGTTTGTCGAAAATGGTGAGACGCACCAAGGGGGGCGCGAGGTCTGGATGAGATATACTTTGAAAATATGAATGTATGAACTGAGTACGCTAATAATCACAAGCTAACTTAACGGACCGACTACAAATCCGAGTTCAAATAGAGACCAAATTTATATGGAACCACCTTTGAAATAAGCTCTATCGAACACAAAAAGAATTTTGAAGATCGGTCCACATTCGACGGAGATATCGCGTAACATACATAAAAAATACAGACGATTTGAGGACCTTCTCCTTTTTGGAAGTCGCTCGAAAAGAAGGTTACCAGGCAAGCTAGTAGGTTTGAGCTTTGCATACATCGAGGGAAACCTGGGTCTATACATTTAGGTAGACAGGAGGCGTGAGAACTTGGGAACCCAGGTCTTAGACGATCTTTTTACTCTCAAAGGAGTCCCCGAATTTTTGTGTGCCTAAGGGCCCATGTACATATGCCTTAAGACGGCCCTGGTCCCATAGGGGAAGATTTCATTACATACATGCATAAGCTCACGCTTATATCCTACAAGTGGTAGGCAGAGGCGCATTAGCGACTAGAAACCACATTTCACCGAGTTTATTTCCGTCCCAGGTGTGATAGGGGGTGAGTTTTAAACTATTGCCACATTGGGCTCAAATTCGATTCGTAGATTTGATTGGAACGTATTTAAACCATTTCAAAAGCTCTTCAAGGAATAACATAAATTCATTTAGAGTCGCAGCTTATTCCTTCAGAAATTATTTAATATAAATTTGTACTTTGATTTAAATTCGATTTGAATTCGATTATCTATTTTTTGGTTAAAATAATACTTACAATTCTATAAAAGCTTCAATTTACGACATTATGCGTAAAATTACGTATTGATTATATATAAGAAGTATAATTTTAAAACTTAATTATATTAGAGCTTCCCAGAAAAGTGTAACAAAAAAATAGTACAAATAATATAAGGTCAATAGTCTCATTTAGTCGTGCCTCGTGCCCCACGATGTAGTCGCTTCCACGTTTATAATAATACATTACTTATATTGCATTTATTACATTACTAATTACGCATTATACTACAAAATTAAGAGCTTCTTTAATTACTAAACTCTATGGAAATGATATTTCTGAATGTTTTTAAAACGTTGTATCGTCTTTAGCTTTTTTATTGTACGTTTGATGGAAACGTGATATGATTTTTGTTTTATTTTAAAACATTAATTGCATCGCTCAAAACGACTTACAATCAACTTTAATAACGAAGAGATTATCAATTTATATTTTTTACGCATGTTACGCAACGTCTCTGCCATTTTGTTCCTTTTGCAAAGTTTAATTTCTGTCCAAGGTTAGGATTTCCAGGTCAGGAGGGTGTTATTCTAACACGATCTGCGTTTAACTGGATCCCTCAGACCAGGGTTGACATAAGCGGCCTGAGCAGGAAAATATCTGACAACCGTAAATGTATTCGAACTCGATGCGCGTCTATGAAATTTGTATGAAATATTAACCAAACGTCATCAGTGCGCAGCGAACTCGCATACATTTACATTTACATTAGTTTTTCGTCCTCGGGCTACAGACAGGTTGGACAGTTGGTCGTAAAAACTAAGACCGAATTAGTTCGGTAGCCTTTGTGGTGCGGCTGTGAAGCGAGAGGATGCGGGTTCGATTCCCGCATTGAAACAAATGTTTGTGTGGCCCACATATATTTGTTTCAAGTCTGGGTGTTGTGAGACCGAAAATCTCTCATAGTCTCTAACACCCACAATATAGGTTATACCTAGTGTGGGGTCAGGACTAGGTGTGTGACTGTTGGGTGTATTTATTTAGTTATTATTTATTTCTGCAATATGCCTGAAAAAGCTTGTTGCGACGACGGCATGGTGGGATATGGGCAGGTGACAAGAAAAAGATGTGTGTACTTAATTCTGTGTCACTCATACTGATTTCTTAAGTTTACGCGAATATTATACATTGAAATAAAACTATTCTTACAGATTCTATCACGATAAGGTTTTAATTATTATTCCCGACGTTTCGAAGGCTTTGCAGTCTTTTTTTTTTCTTTTTTCTTTTCTTTTCGGTCTGACCCGTGACAACGAAGACTGCAAAGCCTTCGAAACGTCGGGAATAATAATTAAAACCTAATCGTGATAGAATCCGTAAGAATAGTTTTATTTCTGTGTCACTCATTTAAATTAAGTTAATAAATAATGATTTTATTCTATAGAGACGACCGACTGAACTATCTACCGTCCAGTATCGATTACACGCATAATTTAAAGTCGCTAGAAACTTAGATAACCGTGAACAGCCAGGTCACGAGTTTATGATTAATGTCGCTTGTTATTTAATTTAATAAATCTGTGTAATACACATATTATTATAACAAGGAATTGATCTATTCGAACCAACTTCAAAAAGTGGCTTTTAATTTAATTATGTTAATATAATTTTCATTTTAAAATAAGCAAATGGTCTTACTATGGAGGATGCTCAATAACGGGCAAAGTGGAAGCGTCTAAGTAGGAAGACGGACCCTGGCAGAAGGCCGGGATCACGCCAGGCAGAAAGAAAAAAGAATGTATAATGCAATGTCTCCGCCATATGTGGACTGATTTTGATACATAAAGATTCTTTCTTTTTTCCATTAATCCTTATCCCATTTTAATGTGGGGTCGGCGCAATACACTTTTTTCCAGCATGTTTCATAATGGATTCGGCTTGATTTTTTTGGCTTGCTTGTCTGACATCAACCCCTTATGGAGCGGTTTATATCAGTCAAATTGTATTCGAGAAACAGGTTTGCGCGACCTAGGACTTGACCCCAAGACCTCCCGGTCCACAGTTCATCTACGCTGCCATTAGACTAAGGAGGCAGCATTTATTATTATATTCCTCATGTTCAGTAATCTTTATTTGCAAAGGTTCTTTTTACATTAAAAAATATAAAATAGTTCCCCTCCGATTGGGAGGCTCGCAGTGGCGAGGGGTGATAATTTTCAAAATGGAAGCCAATGCTACTTTCTCTTCTAGATAATACCTACGAAAATCTTATTTATTAGCCAAAAAACTGGCAAAGGGAAGGCGACAGGAATCGGTTTGCATGGACTGTTCGCCACTGGAGGCTCGAGACCCAAGCCACCGGTGGTTAGGATCCCAGAATGAGGAACCGCCTTACAATGCGTGCCGTATCCAATAACACTGCCTTCTGTATCTGGCTCTTGACCCGACGATCGATTGAGAGCCTCTGAAGATGTTTGTCGATGCTCTTTGCTATCAACTCATTAACTGTAACGACTATCGGGACAATGATTATTGATTCCACATCCCACTGTGATCTCGTGTGCCAGATCTAAATACTTGAGGATCTTGTCTTTTCGGCCTTAACGAGATTTTTAGCATGCGGAATGGTGACATCAACAAGTATTACCCGACGCGTCAATCGATCTACTACCACAATATCATGCTTATTGGCAAACGATAGTCCTGTCCGTAATAACAGATTGATTCCAATATAGTGTTGCATGTCCATTTCTAAGAAATATTCGTTATTATTAATATTATGTACCTATTACAAGATTTAATATTTTTTGATCGGGTTGAATTATTGAATCAGTTCAAGGGAAATAAAAAATAAGTCAGGTGTGGAAGTTGGTTGCATTTTCTTACATACATAGTATTATTACATGAATTAGAACACTCACATTTCGCCGTCCCAGATGTAATAGGGGGCGAGTCTATCGCTATCATCATGATCAGCCACAGGACGTCCACTGCTGTACATAGGCCTCCCCCAAGGTTTCCGGATCGACCTGTTGGGAGCGACCTGCATCCAGTGACTACATCTATATCAGCCACTAATTCCAGACTCCGGGCTGTTACTGAGTAGAAAAACTCATTTTTACCATACCCGACCCGGGGATCGAACCCTAGATCTCAGGACGGTATTGGTATCGCACTCGCAATCCAACTACGCCACCGAGGCAGCCCTTTTAGGTAGATCAGTAATTACAATGATTAACAAATTAATTGTTAATCACTAGTCTAGACGTCGTCAATATATTTCAATTTACCTCAATTTTATCGTGCATTTTTATAAATCGTACGGTAATACCAATGTATTTCGTTTGATAAAATAAATAAATAACACCCATCATTCACACACATAGTCCTGACCCCACACTAAGATCGAGTCTTGCGTCGTGGGTATCAGGAACTACGAGAGACGCACGCTCTCATAACACCCGAAACAAATATTTGTGGGCCACACAAATATATTTCATCTCGGTGCGGGAATCGAACCCGTGGCCTCTTGCTTCACACCGGCTACTCGTCCACTACGCCACAGAGGCTGTCGTAAAGTGTCAAAGTTTAGTAGGTAATAAAAATATTTTTTCTTTGGACTCGGTGCGTTTTTTGATTGACTTCATCTGCCCCGGACTGAAATCTTTAGAAGGGGTTGACATCAGGTAGGCAGCCGTTCGTAAAAACTAAGCTGAATTATTTCTGCAACATGCTTGAAAAGTGTTGCGCCGACCCCACATTGTGGGATAAGGATCGGTTGAAAGAAAGGAATCGGTGCCTTTTAATTTTATTCCCATTGAAAATTAAAATTATTTTTGACATTTTAAAGTCGATTTTTGCGTCTCGAATCGGTGGAAAATATATAAATGTGTTCACCTTTTTTGATGTAGGTTATAAATTTATAATGTTATGATCTCTTGACCGGTCTTAGCTGGGACTGAGGAAAGTCCCTCGAATTAGCGTACGTTTTTGCAACAGACGCAACTGGCGAAAATTCTAAGAATTATTATTTGTATGGTAATGAAACCTGTATAAATATATGCAAATAGCATTCAGTGTTTATTTTTTACTAGATTTTGCTCCCGGTGTCACTCGTGTCTAAATTTCTGTTCATTTTGTATTTCCAGAACAATAATAGATAGATAGATAGTAACTCTTTATTGTAAACACATACAGAAAAAACAGGTAACATTAAAAAAATAAAATAAACTGTGCCACAAGTGGCGGCCTTATCGCTAAAAGCGATCTCTTCCAGGCAACCATAATAATAATAATCAACAATAATCACAAGTTTAAAAACTTAACAGACCGACTTCAAATCCGATCGTGACCAAATTTATATGGGACCACCCTTGAAATGAGCTCTATCGAACACAAAAAGAATTTTGAAAATTGGTCCACATTGGTGGAGATACCGCGTAACATACATAAAAAAATACAGACGAATTAAGGACCTTCTCCTTTTTGGAAGTCTGTCGAAAGTAGCCTCTATTGGCTTTTGTTTATATTCCGGCCCATGTCTATGCTCATGCGGTGGTGAAGGATACCAATTGGGAAAAAATAAGCCAAAAACTCCAGTATATTTTTTATAAATTTTACCAGGCATTTTGTAAATTTTAAACCATTTAAACCATTTAAACCATTTATTTTCTACACACACATACATCGACAGGAACAAAGATACATTATAATATATATACTTAAACATTATAGGTACACCTGCTGATGTGCGGTAGAGGGGGTTCCAGCTCAGTGTACGCTGCTGAGACACAGCACTGATTTTCAGCTGAGCCCCCTCCGTGGTCCCATCATAGAACAACAAAAGACATTGTGGTGCATTAATTATACAGTACTTTTACATTACATATAAAATCAAATTATCCCATTACCCTTTCCTAAGACATAATATCATGGAAAAAATAAAATAAAAATAAAATAAAATTGCTAACTCTACATGCCAAAACTCGAAAGTACAATTGCAGACCTGTTTAACAATACCAGTACAGTACCTGTTTTTTTACCAGGCATTAACATTAATATTATCAATAAACATTGTTATATTAATTTTTCGGGTAACTATCTGTAGCCGTATATAATCAGTGACGTGTTCGTGGTATAAGGACCCTTTATAGTGGCTATGCAGATTTGTTTTCGATCCGTTGTTAGAATTAAGAACTAACCAACAGACATTTTCCAATTTATTATTATTAGTATATGTAAAAATGTTAAATGTGCTAATGCATGAAATTAATTTGCTTTTAGGAGTTCGTATATTTTGTAATGAAGACATTATTTATCGCCTCTTTGATCCGGTGGCACTTGTTAGGCTTCCTATTTGGGCCTTGGCCGTGAAATCTGTTAAGTGATTTTTACGTATTACGATTTTTTTTTCAAGCACGGGAAAGCATCATCTCTGCCTGCATTTTCAGCGGCCCGAGCAGGAATATTTTAGGCAATCGAATTCGTATCGAGCTCGCTGCGCACTGTTGACGTTTGGTTAATATTTGATACAAATATGTATAGTAGATGCGGGTACGTGGTCTCCACTCGAGAACTTTTCTGCCCCATCGGCTACCAGTTCTACGAGCTATGTGCCCTGCCATGGCCACTTCAACTTACTAATCCTCTGGGCTATCCTAAGGCCGCTTCCAACAGGTCGATCTGGAAATCTTTGGCGGAGGCCTATGTTCAGCAGTGGACGTCCTATGGCTGATGATGATGATGATAGTAGACGCGTATCGAACACGATACGAATTCGATTGTCAAAAATCTTCCTGCTTGGGCCACAGGTTAATTTTCAAGTTCGTCGGGAGTTACCACGGCATAGTTTAACTTAACTCGAGTCATGTGATTTTATTTATTTATATACTTTATTGTACACCTTAAGCATAAAATATAGTTAATAAGCTAGGATAAAATACTTAAAGCTTTAATGTGTAAAGTACAAACAACGCGGCGGTCATATCGCTATCGGCGATTTCTTGTGATTGTGATATTGGGTTTTTCTAAATTTTTCTGCCTGGAGTCAGGATTTTTTGCCTGATATGGCGATGAGTCCGCCCTTATTACATCTGGGATGGAAAAAGGCTCGGTGTAATGTGGGTATTCTAGTTCTCTATTTCACCTCTACCTACCCTTGCGGAGACACAGGCGTGAGCTTATGTATGTAAATAAACTTGACCTTTGTAGCGCAATTATGTACGAAAAATATTAGTACGGAACAAAATACGTATGCGCAATTTGTTATTTAATGTTTTGTAAGCTACTATGTAAGGACATGGAAGGTGCTTACTGTCAGTTAAGTTACCAACTTAACTCATAATAATAAACAGCTGTTTTAAAAGTATCGTGTAGCCAAAACGCAATGCAATAAGTGGCAGGACTTCCCTGTAGAAAATATCAATAAAATTTATCAATGTCAATTACGCAATAACTGGTATAAAAAATGTAACCACTGATCCTGTGATATGTATGTATAGAACAGTTGTTTATAAACATTGGGCCTTACTTATAAAAAGTGTTTAGCTGAGCAAATGGTTAAGAATAGACTGTCCCTTTTATTTTCAAACAATGTGACCCAAGGAAAAAAGTGACAGCATATTCTTAACCATTTGCTCAGATAAAATGTTTTTATAAGTAAGGCCCACAGTCTGTAATGTATAAATAAATAATATCAACAGTCATACTCACAGTCCCAAGCTTACACTAAGATACGAGCCTTGTGTCTTGGGTTTCAGGAACTACGAGAGACTTTACACTTAACACACCAACAAATATCTGAGGACCAAACAAACATTTGTCTCGGTCCGGGAATCGAACCCGCAGTCTCTTCTTGCCTCACAGCAGACTACTCGCACACTGCGCCTCGTCGGCTGTCATATAGAGGTATATTACATAGTTTAATAGCGATAGTTCATGACATGATATTCAGTTCACATTTTTTCATGTCATAATCCATGTGCATCAGTTCTTCAGTTTACATTAACTGTTGGATATTTTTGGTCACAAGACAGCAAGCCAGCATAGTCCTAGGTCTGTAAGTGGGTAGGTATTTCGAAATGACGTAAGTTGAAAAAAATTAAAAAGGTAGCAGGTGTCTGTTATTCAAGTTTGCAATAGTAAGCCTATAGGAATTGCATTGTATGGAAGCTTCGCCACCAATACTCCCTTAGATATTACTAAATGTTATGGAACTAGTACTATTATTAATACTATACGAAAGTGAGTCGGATCTGTTCTTATTTGGTGTTCATATACTTAAAACACATTTCATACCACAAAAGAGTTCAACGCGCATAAGTTAGGGACACACATTTAATTTCTCTTCCCTGATTTTTTTACTTGGATTTAAAATCACAAAATAAGATACCCTATACATAAAAGAAATCCAAGGAGATATATAGATTGTAACCATTCAATACAGTTCACATTACTGGGCAAATTGTCATCGCTTCCTACATGTAACGTCATGTCAAAACATATCGAACCAGTTTCGCGTCACGAGACGGTTGGTCACGTTCAGTCGACCGACACACGGCGCTTATGTGTCACAATATTGACACAACATAACACAAATTGCACTTAGCAACTAGTTATATTGAAATAAAACTATTCTTACGGATTCTATCACGATTAGGTTTTAATTATTATTCCCGACGTTTCGAAGGCTTTGCAGTCTTCGTTGTCACGGGTCAGACTAATCGTGATAGAATCCGTAAGAATAGTTTTATTTCAATGTATAATATTCACGTAAACTTAAGAAATCAGTAACTATATTGAATTTATTGCTTTTTTTGTTTGTTTATATCTATACTATATAAAGAAGATTTTTTGTATTTTCTTTTTAATGAATAGGCTTAGGACGTCAGGCAGGCAGCCGGTCAAATCCTTTCTGAAACATGCTTGAAAAAGTTGGTTGCGCCGACCCCACATTAAGGTGGGATAAGGGCATGTAGGTGGACGTCCTACGCTGCGCTTGCAACAGGTCGTTCTGGAAATCTTTGTGGGAGGCCCATGTTCAGCAGTGGACGTCCTATGGCCGATGATGATGCTGATGAGAGGCAGGTGGAAAGAAAGACATTGTAATGTGATGAATATGCTCAAATACTACAGAAGCAATTTTAAAAATTCTTTCACCTATGAAAAGCTGCATTATCAGTAAGTAATATAGGCTACTTTATAATCTGGGAAAATGTACGTTTCCCGTGGGATATCCACGCGAAGTTGCGAGCAACAGCTAGTTATTAATTAAATAGGCTCATTGATGATGACCATCATTTCCAAAAGTGAAAAAGCAGCGTTACGGACTCGGACGGACGAGATGAATGTCGCAGATTCTGAATCAAACTTAAAGTTATACACCTTTATCTTTTCTAATTTAAGTGTGTACTATTTATGAATTATCGCTTGCTTTAACGATGTAAGACTTTGAGGGTTCTCCACAACCTAGGAATTGAACCCAAGATCTCCTAGTCCATAGATTATATTTGCTGCCATTAGACCAAGAAGTTGACCTTATTCTACTTCTGTATGATTTTTGTTTTTATTAATGTCTTAAGTATTTGGCGAACTTTTAACAAAGCTCTGAATATAATGACATTCCGAAATGTACTGAACAACGACACAAAGAGTTCGAGTTTTTCCGGTGTCACACAAAAAATGCGGTAAATAACCTAGCAACACAAGCATGCATAGCCTAAATACAAGTTTAGTATTTTTTTATTTATTTTGTATCCCAGTTTCAAATGATAAATTGCAGCACGCTGGGGTAATAAAATGTCTCTCTTGTTTCAGCTTACCATTTCCTAAATTGTTTAGGGTGACGTAACACTATTACTAATCTAAAGTTACACCTAAACGCGATTTATCGTATCACTCCTATCTTTAAAAGATTTGGGATAAATAGAGATTTATCGCAGAGCTGCAAGTCCTTATTTGACCAATAATCTGAAAAACAAAACAACATAACACACATAAGCTCACGCCTGTATCCCCGAAGGGGTAGGCAGAGGCGTACTAGCGAACTAGAACACCCACATTTCGCCGAGCTTAGTTCCGTCCCAGATGTGATAGGAGGCGAGCCTATCGCCATATCGGGCACAAATTCCAGACTCTGGGCTGATATGGAAAAATCCAATATCATAAAACAGCAGGAAGAAATAAACGCGCTGACACTTTGCGAATAATCAAACTTATTTATTTTACAATAAGGCAAACGGACAGAGTTTCCACTTAGGCTAATGCACACAACAGAATGAATCTCCAAAATGAGCGCACCGGGTATTTATACCCTTTCGGCATGACAGTTTGACGGGACGTCACAACGTTCACTTATTTTTATACTTCTACCCTTTACATTTGCCAGTCGGTTGTGACGTCACGACAACCATAGATTTAATTAGAGGCTTGGTAGACAGGGCCAGCGCGGCATGTGGCATGGCCGCATGCGGCATGGCGTAACAATCGGCCATCCTGTAACAATTGCTCCCGCAATTCAGCACATGATTCAATCGCTGGACAGCAGATTGTTGGGCACCGTCATAGCATGCCTTATATTCTGCGAGAAGTCAGCGTAGCTCGGCTTGGCTTAGGTGCGGCTCGGCTCGGCTCGGCTCGGCTCGGCTCGGCTCGGCTCGGCTCGGCTCGGCTCGGCTCGGCTCGGCTCGGCTCGGCTCGGCTCGGCTCGGCTCGGCTCGGCTCGGCTCGGCTCGGCTCGGCTCGGCTCGGCTCGGCTCGGCTCGGCTCGGCTCGGCTCGGCTCGGCTCGGCTCGGCTCGGCTCGGCTCGGCTCGGCTCGGCTCGGCTCGGCTCGGCTCGGCTCGGCTCGGCTCGGCTCGGCTCGGCTCGGCTCGGCTCGGCTCGGCTCGGCTCGGCTCGGCTCGGCTCGGCTCGGCTCGGCTCGGCTCGGCTCGGCTCGGCTCGGCTCGGCTCGGCTCGGCTCGGCTCGGCTCGGCTCGGCTCGGCTCGGCTCGGCTCGGCTCGGCTCGGCTCGGCTCGGCTCGGCTCGGCTCGGCTCGGCTCGGCTCGGCTCGGCTCGGCTCGGCTCGGCTCGGCTCGGCTCGGCTCGGCTCGGCTTGGCTCGGCTCAGCTTGGCTTTGGCTTTGGCTTTGGCTTTGGCTTTGGCTTTGGCTTGGCGTTCGCACGTTGCACGGTGCGGCGTTACGCGGCGGGTAATCTGTAACAATGGCTCCCCAAAATGGGACACACGATTTTGATTAGTTTCGTAGCCAAATAAGGTTACGGCTTAGATTTGTAGTCAGAGCTGCTAGCACTATCAATAGAACCACCTGTAGTAAGGTCTTAAGTCAACAAAGGCTAGTCTTGTAAAGTAAATGCAGATGCGTAACAGTTTATGCATTAATCTATTTATGGTGGAAATGATGTAGAGGGCTGAATATGATTCATACAGGTTAGCTTAATTAGGACTACTAATATGTCCCTGCCTATTTGGAACAAATCTTTTAAGATTGCTTCTTCGCAGCTTATGGTCGCTGGCGACGGCTGACCCTATAAGCACCAACTCTATAGTGCCAATACTAGGTAGAGTTACGCTCAGCAATCTAACTATCGCTACTATAGCATAAATAAATCGTACAGGTTGATTAAACAACAATAAAGAAAATTATTAAACTCCAGAAAAAAATGAAAAATATGTATAAAATGTCAAAAGTAATTTCATGAACTCCTTTAATAGGGTCGGTCGGGTGTAGAGCATGTGTAACGTACTATAAACTCGCAGGCATTCAGTTTTGTTCAATTACCGTATACGGATACTATAAATACGCACTAATATGAACCTATCCATAATCAGCCACTCATCCGTAAAACAAATTGCAACATTTAT
This sequence comes from Clanis bilineata, assembly GCA_036417725.1. Classification (NCBI taxonomy): domain Eukaryota; kingdom Metazoa; phylum Arthropoda; class Insecta; order Lepidoptera; family Sphingidae; genus Clanis; species Clanis bilineata. The sequence continues at coordinate 1,380,501 of CM071141.1, forward strand.
CATTTTCTAAAGTTTGTTTGGCCTTGGTATCTGTTGTGATAATGCTATAAAATGAATAAAATCACAAAATTAGATCTGTAAAGGTTCTAATCCAAAGACATAACTTTGAAAACTTGTGATCCACAAGTTGTGACCTCGCGGTCATAAGTCGCTCAGTCTTATTTGAAACATACCGCGTGCAAAGTTGTGCAACAATGCCCACAATAGACAACATTTTGTCATGATTCTTGAACATTCACGGGACATTCTAGGGTGTAAATTGCAATAAGCGTCCTCGTATTGTAATAAGTGGCAAATGGCGTTACTGAAGTTAATATTTTTTTTTATTTTATGGTATCTGGTTTGATAGCCCCATACAATCTATTACCTAAAAGCACAAATATTTACTAAAACATAAATTCTTAAATAGACCGATTTTAATGTATCGCCCAGATGTGAAATATGAAAAGGCAAGCAGTGAATAATGTAGCTGATCTATTGATGGTTCAATTGAAATCTTACTTCACGGGTTTCCCTACTAATTATCATACGACCTGCCAGTGGAAAAAGCTCCAACTTGATTTCTACCGGCTTCCCTTAGTCAGATTCTAGGCTAATAAATAATATAAGTATTACCTAGGTAATATAATATAGAAGAGAAAGAAGCATTGGCTTCCCTTTTGAAACTTTCCCCCTTCGCCACTGCGACCTACCCCTTAGCGACAAAAATCTCTAACTACGAGTTTTGCGAACGGCGCTGACAGCAATGCAATTCGTTGGGCACAGATTGTATTTTATTGTTACGCAATGAATCTATTACCTACCGCAAGTATTTCAACTATTCCAAGCTATAACCATACAAGAATACTACAACTTGTAGCGGTCACTCTACTAAAAAAAAACACAATGAAGACAAATCCAACTATTCAAATTACATTTATTGCACTTCACGATTGTTTACCAAGGTGTTCAGGTACATAATCATGGATTCCGTTGGTCACGGTAAAGCACGAGGAAGGATCTGTATTGTCTTAAAGTCCGTCGGTCAAAATATTCTTGTAAGCCCCTTTGACAGACCTTCGTATCTACTTATATGCATAAACCTCGTCAATATTCTACAAATATTTCTAAAATGAATCAAAACGAACATCGAACTATCTAATCTACGTTCCAATTGATTACAAGTTTTAAGCGAGTTTTATGTTATACTTTCACGCAAAACGACTAAATGGATTTTGATGAAACTTTATTGATATGTATATGAATGACACAGGCTATCATTCCGGAAAAATGTACGGTTCCCGCGGAATATTTCTACGCAGAAGAAGTCGCGGGCAACGGCTAGTCTTTGTATCCTTAGCGCGTTTTGAAATTGTTTCTTACCACTTTTTTTTGTTGCCGATTTCGAATCGGTTCACGGTTAATAAAATTACGGACGTAATACGATGGAGGGATTAGGGTTACCGACAACAAATATGATGGCTGATTACTGCTGGAGCATGTAGACTTAAAAATGTAGAGCTCATGAAAATCGACCAATATCTCAAAGACCTAGAACTACTACCAAAATGGAGACTTCAAATTTGAAATCAGCGAGGAAAATACATTCAGAACGGAGTATCCAACTTCAGGCAACAACAGCTGTTGATCAGTGTTATTTATTTATACAACACACAAAACAGGTTACGATCGTATATAGGGACAATTAGCTACGAATAGTTATTGTATGACTCATGTTGCTACAAGTATAGTCAGCTACTCCCGATTTGCAATATCAGTACTACTCATATTTATGTGGTATTTCTTTATAAGTTTTAGTGCCGTATAAAACTAAAGCACCGATATTTATACACCTGTTTACTAGCTCACATCCACAGCATAGTTAATTTGAATCACCGAGAATTTGTTTTCGAATTTTGTGAAATTAACTGCAAAGGACCACCAATTATCGCATTATATGCACATTCCTAGGTGAAACGATCGTTAACTATCGACTTCCATGAATTTGTAATGATACTCAAATTCCAACATTTTTATGCAGCGACCGGAGGTAGCAATAATAAAATTTACTCGTTAATAGAAATGCAAGGATTTCGGTCTGACCAGTTGTATAAGTCAACTGCTGTACAGACTCAAAACACAATTCTGTTTACCCAAGCAGATTGCGCAAATATTCATAAAGTCCGTGAGGCGTAGTAAAAGCATTCTTATGCCTTATTCTAAGGGTGCAATAGATAACTGGTAGATTTTCTGAGCCACATCAGTGACTCGAAAGCTATATGCGGCAGCTTTTTAATTTTACAGCTATTGATTTCAAGGATTGATAATTTAGCACAAAAATTATACTTCAACAATCTCGGAATCTTAAGCGAAAAGTAGTCCGGCATCTAATGCATAGTACCTACCTATGTCGCCCATGATAACTAATTGTACAGTGTGCGATAACCTAACTCTTTCTATCCCAGTAGTAATAAACGTTGCAATATTACGCTCTCATTATTTAGTTAGGCCTATGTTCATGCTGAGAACAGAATAAGTTACAATAATAAATTTTGGCTTATTTTGCAAAATAGACAATTACAATAATAATGGCTTGGCTTGAGTTACCTGGCTCGGCTTGCTGACAGACTCGTTATAGATGTCTGGCCGCGTTAGAATCTCATCGGCTCCAATGTTGACAACATTTATGTAGGCCCTCAGACCTCGAAGCAATTTTGTAACGCCGTGCTGTTCGTGTATCGCCATGGCAACTTTATGAAGGGGATTACTATTCAGATCCCGCTTCTGATTAAAACAGCAGGAAGAAATAAACGCGCTGACACTTTGCGAATAATCAAACTTATTTATTTTACAATAAGGCAAACGGACAGAGTTTCCACTTAGGCTAATGCACACAACAGAATGAATCTCCAAAATGAGCGCACCGGGTATTTATACCCTTTCGGCATGACAGTTTGACGGGACGTCACAACGTTCACTTATTTTTATACTTCTACCCTTTACATTTGCCAGTCGGTTGTGACGTCACGACAACCATAGATTTAATTAGAGGCTTGGTAGACAGGGCCAGCGCGGCATGTGGCATGGCCGCATGCGGCATGGCGTAACAATCACTTTGCCCGACTCGGGGATCGAACCCGAGACCTCAGAACCGTAGTCGTACCGAAATACCACTACGCCACGGAGGCAATTATATCGCTCACTCCTATCTTTAAAAGATTTGGGATAAATAGAGATTTATCGCAGAGCTGCAAGTGACCCTTATTTGGCCAATAATCTGAAAAAGGATTTTGGTTAACAAACTTGGAAAACAGAAAAGCCCCGTTTTCAAAATTGTATTTATTTATAAGTACCATGTTACGTAATATTGATATATACTATACTGTTTTAATAACATTATTCACTATAACATAACCATTTAAAGTATTATCAAAAGATGATATCCTAACATTCTTTTTCTTTGTACCTGCCCTTATCCCAAGTTAATGGAGGGTCGGCGCAACACACTTTTTCAAGCATGTTACAGAAATGATTTGGCTAAGTTTTTTCGACCTGCTGCCTACCTGACGTCAACCTCTTCTAGAGGATCCAGTCCCGGGCAAATTAAAATCCTAACTAAATCCAATAGGCTATATCCCCTAACTCAATAATGACAACATTTACAAAGAATGAAGAATAGCATATAGGAAATGGAAATTCAAGGTTGTTTTTTATAGCAGAGCCTGGCAAACGAGCAGATGGGTCACCTGATGGTAAGTGATCTCCACCGCCCATAGACACCCGAGACTCAAAAAGAATCATGGGTGTGTTGCCAACCTAAAAGGATGGAATGGAAGGGAAGAGAAATGGGATTGGGAAAGGGAGGGAGAATTAGGCTACCGAAAATCTCACGCACCGAACGAAACGCGACAGCGAGCCGCCACTTTACGTCGGTTTTCTGTGAGACAGTTTCGTACGATTTGGTAGTTTTATTCATAGTTTTCTGAATGCAGCAGCCCGAGCAGGTAGATTTCTAAGAATCGTAAATGTATTCGAGTTCGCTGCGCACTGATGACATTTAGTTAATATTTCATACAAATTTCATAGACGCGCATCGAGCTTGAATACATTTACGATTGTCAGAAATTTTCCTGTTCGGGCCGCAGGAGTTTTGTTGCAAACTGGAGGTTTTAAAAATTGTATTGTTTATTATGTATAAGTATAGCGTACCTTTTGTTTGATTCTTGGTATCAATGAGTCACAACTCGCAATAACTAATAGGTTTAATAAAAAAGTTGTAAGTTGTCTGATTACAACCTCTTATGACGTCTATCCTTTTTGTTAATGATTACTCGGTAAGATAAACTAGTACGTTATTACTTATTGCATATAAATATGTTGCAAAACATTCAGTCAGGTATTTATGAATGTAATAAAACATGTTTGCATATTCATTAAGGTGCTGATGTGAATGGATGTTAAGTAGATCAATACTAGAATCCGGGTTTATGTTACTGTAAAGCGAGTGTGATATATGGAATTAGGACTACTAACTTTTCCAACAAAATCAATGGCCTAACTTTTTAACTTCACTGTGTGGATTTTAAAAGAGGTGGTAACTTACTGATTTCTTAAATTTACGCGAATATTATACATTGAAATAAAACTATTTTTACGGATTCTATCACGATTAGCTTTTAATTATCACGTTTGTCACGGGTCTGACCCGTGACAACGAAGACTGCAAAGCCTTCGAAACGTCGGGAATAATAATTAAATCCTAATCGTGAATCCGTAAAAATAGTTTTATTTCAAGGTGGTAACTTCTAAGTTTCTTTCGGCATTTCTTCTCAAGCATAGCTCTAAGGTTGCAGGAAGTCGCTGGATGCAGGTCGCTTCCAACAGGTCGATCTGGAAATCTTTGGGGGAGGCCTATGTTCAGCAGTGGACGTCCCATGGCTGATGATGATGATGATGATAGCTCTATTAAATGACAACGCCATTATTTTAAGTGTTATTATTGACACGTAAAAGTATGTAAAGGTATCTCATGTGCGGAATGAATGATTTAATTTATATTTACTCACTTCGGAATATTATTATTTTTTTTGAGGTGAGAAAGTCGACTGATGTTAAGTGATACGATTACCCATGACAGTAGCAACACCACTCGTACTTTGAATAACAAAGCACTGAGTGACACTGCACTTGTCACCATGTGAGATGCCAAGTGGAGTTTTGGCGGAAACTGTTACAGTGCGGTCGATCACTTATTTTAATTTATTCCTATCCTCTAAAGTTGTGTTTGTTGTATAAAAGTGATGAGGTTTTGTACAATAAATATCTATGATTATGAATAGTGTATGGAAACGTTAAAATTGGTGATATTGGAGGAGTTTTCTCGAGGCGCGGTGACCGACTTCGTTTGGGAATTCGTCAAAAAAATCGTGTTGAAAGTCATTTTTTAGACGAACTACTTCAAAACTCCAGCAGGGCTTTAAAATCGACTAAATCAGATTTCATTGCGCTCGCGAAAATTAGATATAGAACACAAAGAATAATATTTTAAAAGGTATACGACTGAAGGACTTGATATCCATGGTTATGGATAAGTTTTAAAAATAGATGCTAAGTCTCATAGGGCCTTATTTAAAACAGCATTTTTAGCTGAGCAAATGGTTACGAATAACCTGTCACTTTTTTCCTTGCGTTACATTGTTTAAACATGAAAGGGACAACCTATGGTATAAAGATAAGCAGCGCTCAAATATTTTTATAAGTAAGGGGCATATTCTGCAGTAATTGTATTGGCTACACTGTCCTTGAAAATGGAACCCAACATAGCTTGCACAATCCCGCCTGCTAATATTCACTTTTATATTTACAAACAATAATTCGGTTTGTTTTGTCGATGAAATCATCAGTGAATGTGTGCGGTTACGTAAGATATCATCGGTAAACAAACTAGCATGTGAGGTATTTATTGAGGTAGATAAATAAAACAACAGTCGCCTCCTTGGTCTAGTGGCAGCATGTATGGGCTGTAGACCGGGCGGTTCTGGATTCGATTCCCAGGTCGGGCGAAGTAAATTTTCTAATTTAATTTGCCCGGGACTGGATTCCTCATAGGGGGTTGACGTCAGGCAGGCGGCCGGTCGTAAAAACGAAGCCAAATCCTCTTTGCAACATGCTTGAAAAAGTGTGTTGCGCCGACCCCACATTAAAGTGGGATAAGGGCAGGTAGAAAGAAGTAAATAAAAACAATACTTTCTGACTCTTGAGTTTCTTTTTGAGTAGTAGAGCCATACTGTAGACAATAACGTCTACAGTAAGAATGGGCTGGCTTGATCATTTTGATTTCGCTGTTTAGCAAAAACAGACGTAAAGTGACAGCTGCAGGGTTACCACCACCTCCTATAGCAGTATTATTATAATCGTTCTTCGTTTGTTTTGTATGGGAATCGGTACAAGTAAGATTATAATAATACTGCTATAAGAGGTGGTGGTAAGCCCCCTGGCTGTTAAGTCTCTCTCGACGAGTAATATTACTGGTCGCCAAAATCCCTCAATCTCTTCCTAGTCCTTATTCACTTTCTTTAAGATTGGTAAAGCACACATGATTCATTTGGTATCACGGTTGTCTATAGGCGGTGGATAGATCACTTACCATCCGGAAGTGACCCACCTCCTCGTTTGCTAGTTTATGCTTTTATATAACAAAAACACTCATTCCTGGAGTTAGTGCCAAAACCAATGCAGATAAAATGGAAAAGCTGTAATTAAAATACTTATTATTAAAATTGATAATAAGGATCAAAAAACAATCAATAGGCGGCTTCCAACAGGTCGATCAGAAAATCTTTGGGGGAGGCCTATGACCAGTAGTGAAAGTCTTGTAGCTGATGATATTTGTGTTTATGTTATTCGAAAAGTTAATAAAGAATTTTAAAAATATTGTCTATTCTTCAAAGCTCTAACTTTTATGCAGATATAGTCTGGCAATAGGATCTGTATTTCTATTATTGCAAATGTAATCAAACGAAGCGGTAATTCCACTGTTTTTGTGAGTGCTTCCCAGTACAACGGGGATGTCCATGATATTGTTATTTTTTGTGTGCATGCTTTTTGTTTTCTTCGCTAGTGATACCGGGAACGGGCGTTCAACTTGGTTGTCGTTTTCAGATCTGTATCGCTGCATTCAATATGCTTTTTGTTATTTTTATATACCGCTTTTGAGTATTATTTTCCGCAAAGTTACAGAGTTCTACGAACTGTTGTAATATTTCTTGTTCAATTATTATCAAAGAGAGTTCGGCTAAGATAGGAAAGTTTTGTGAGATCGGATATTGCTAAAAAACCGCGAAGCTGGAGACATTTTTAAATGTCACCAGCTTTTATGTGGTTGAGACTCTGAGCGTCGCCTTTTAAGCTTCAAAATGAATTTTAAAATGTCTCAAAGCTTCGCAGTATTTAATGTGGTCCGATTTTGTCGAACTCAGCTCATTTAAATTGATGATTTTGAACAGAAATCGCAGAATAGTCTTTCTAGTCATTAACTGCATATTAAATAGTCACGGGCGGCTCGGCCTCCGGTGGCCCATACGCTTATGGAACATATATATGTGCCGCCTCTGACGGGTTAAGTAAGATTTGTATCTAATTCCAGTTTATATGTTGTATTTAAGGACACACAGTATTAAATATACGTTAAAGTATACAGACGAGCTGATAAAGGTCGCAGAAAGTCGTTGGTTGCAAGCCGCTTTCAAAAGGTCGGTCTGGAAATCATCGGGGGAGGCTTTTGTTCAGTAACGAACGGCCTGTAGCGGATGATGATGTATTTAAATATCTTTTGCCACTAAGGGCCTATCGTGTCGTAACCCTTAGATGTTGCCTCGCTTCTATCTGTACATATAAAAGGAGAAACTAACTGGATGACTGACTGACTGACGTGTCAGCATACAGCCAAAACTATTGGAAATAGGAAAGTGAAATTTTACTCATAGCTTTCTTTTATGACGTCGACAAGCATTAAGAAAGAATTTTTATAAATTCATCCCCGGGTGTAATGGGAGATGAAACAAGGAAATACGACGGGACAGACTCTCACGCGAGCGTAGCCGCAGGCAAAAGCTAGTTGATAATAATAATAATTCTCAAGGCTCGTCATCGGGAGGGTGATTTTTATTTTTATTTAAATACTAGCTGACCCGCGCAACTTCGTCTGCGTAAGAGAGAGAGGGTTGAAAGAGTGAGTCGTAGGCACCTATAGCACAATAATTCTAAAAGAGGTAATGGGATGATCTACTTCAGCCGTCAGTCACCCCGTCTGTCAAACCGTCTGTCACCCCGTCTCTTACCCCGTCAGTCACACCCTCTGTCACACCGTCTGTCACCCCGCCTGTCACCCCGTCTGACACCTTGTCTGTCACCCATTCGGTCACCCGTCTGTCACCACGTCCGTCACCCCGCCTGTCACCCCGTCTGTCACCTCGTCTGTCACCCAGTCGGTCACCCAGTCTGTCACCCAATCGGTCACCCCGTCTGTCACTCAATCTATCACCCCGTCTGTCACCACGTCCGTCACCCCGTCTGTCACCCCTTCTGTCACCCGTCTGTCACCTCTTCTGTCACCCCGCCGGTCACCCCGTCTGTCACCTCGTCTGTCACCCAGTCGGTCACCCGTCTGTCACCACGTCCGTCACCCCGCCTGTCACCCCGTCTGTCACCTCGTCTGTCACCCAGTCGGTCACCCAGTCTGTCACCCAGTTGGTCACCCCGTCTGTCACTCAATCTATCACCCCGTCTGTCACCACGTCCGTCACCCCGTCTATCACCCCGTCTGTCACCACGTCCGTCACCCCGTCTGTCACCACTTCTGTCACCCCGTCTGTCACCCCGTCTGTCACCCCGTCTGTCACCCCGTCTGTCACCCCGCCTGTCACCCCGCCTGTCACCCCGTCTGTCAACCCGCCGGTCACCTCGTCTGTCACCTCGTCTGTCACCCAGTCGGTCACCCCGTCTGTCACCAGTCTGTCACCCCGTCTGTCACCACGTCCGTCACCCCGTCTGTCACCCCGTCTGTCACCCAGTCGGTCACTCCATCTGTCACACCGTCTGTCACCCCGTCATTCACCTCGTCAGTTACTCCGTCCGCCACCCCATCAGTCAGCCTGTCAGTCACCCCGTCATTCCTCACGTCGGTCACCCCGTCAGTCATCCTATTAGTCACCCCATCAATCACCCCGTCAGTCACCCCTTAGTCACCCTACCATTCATCCCCTTGGTCAACACAAATATTTTTTCAAATCGAACCAGTAGTTTCTGAGATATAAAATACCCCGCTAGCAGCATTTTTCATTTCTGCTCCGCTTCTATTGGTCATAGCGTGATGTTATATAGCCTATAGCCACCGTCGATAATTGGGCTATCCAACATAAAAAGAATTTTTCAATTCGAACCAGTAGTTTCTGTCTGAGACATAAATTTTCCCGATTTGGTAACATTTTTCATTTCTGCTCCGCTCCTATTGGTCAAAGCGTGATGTTATATAGCCTATAGCCACCCTCGATAATTGGGCTATCCAACACAAAAATAATTTTTCAATTCGAACCAGTAGTTTCTGAGATATCGCCTTCCGCGGTTTTAAACATTTTTCATTTCTGCTCCGCTCCTATTGGTCATAGCGTGATGATATATAGCCTATAGCCATCGTCGATAATTGGGCTATCCAACATAAAAAGAATTTTTCAAATCGGACCAGTAGTTCCTGAGATTAGCGCGTTCAATCAAACAAACAAACAAACAAACAAACTCTTCAGCTTTATAATATTAATATATATAGTATAGATTAAAAAAAAAATTAAAATAAATGAGATAATAATAATAACATTAATTTCCACCAGTACACAGACAAATGTTACAAAATACAAATTAAAATACAGATTTTTACTCTTGCAATGTTCAATTACATTAATCTTCTAAATATTGGATCTACTGATACTCAGTTATGTATAAATTAAAGAGGCGTTGTGTTCTGGCCCGGTACGAGTCTTACATCTCTTTTGTTTGTTTAAACACTTCAAGGTAAATAGCAGAGTAAAACAGCTATCCTTATCAATGTAAAGGAAGTAACAGCTATCCTTGTCACTGTCTAAACTAACAAATACCAGACAATAACAAATGTATCTATCATCTAAATATATTTTTACGACTTTATTTATGATTCAAAAGCGTAGTATTGTTAATTAGAGATGGAAAGATAAATCTGTTAATTTAGAGGTCGAAATGTATTTGTTGTAATATTTTCGTTGATAATTGTTTAGTGCCGAAGAATTAAGATTTTAATCAATTTAAACAACAATAATTTTTACTTGTAATGCATGTCTATTACTCACTCGACTGTGTCGTAAGGGGGTTAATGATTTTTTTTACAATTGGGTATTGGACTATGTTTAATTTTATACACATATTTATATGCAATTCGATGGCAATAGCAAATAAACCAAAAACGAAACTCTTTTGTAAAAACTGCATCGAAATTAGTTGAAAAATGAGGCTGATTCATATTTTAAATTCTGGAGTGGGGCATAGTAGAAATATAGCTATCCCTTTCCAATGCGCTTACCAGTTTGACGTGACGTGATTATACTGATACTTCTCTTTCCCGCAGTTTGAAGGTTACACCAAACTTCAAAGGCTTATAACTTTTTATTTTTAAAAATATTTCACTATTTCTTTCTGTTCTATATTTGAGACGACGTAAATTTCATATAAAATGTATTAAGAAAAGTGTACTTAACACAATTATTGTACACTATTTTTGTAAGAAAGACACAACGGCGTATAGTGTTTGTAGATTAGGTACAAATATTATTGGATCGACGTTTAAATGTGCGAGCAATAACACGTTAATTACTGTTTGATAATGCTAATGTTCAGGCGCTGAACATATTTTATTTTTCTGCATGCAGTGGTTTCCGTAAGCCTACGAAAGCAAGCAAGTTTTTCCATTTATTTATTTATTTATTTGTTTTATCAATTAGTACGGTCAGGACCAATTACACTAATTGAAGACATAATTAAGAACATGATACATAAAAACAAATCCATATCATGTAGGTTTTATTTTCAATTGTACCTAGATTTGGTTTCGTTCAGTCTTTTATTTAAGTTTTATTGTTCTAACTAATGAGTTTAATTAAAAGCTTCTGTAACATTTTGATAGAATTTTATTCCCTAAGGCAACATTGCTATAAATATTGTAAAGCCATTAAATGAAGTGGGTCTCCGTGGGTTTTAAGGTTTATCTGTTCAGTTATAGAAGAGGATTTTGGATACGCGATCCCGAGTTGGAATCCCACAAAAGGCTAGAAAATAAATTACATGAATATAATAAAATGTAAAACAGATTTGAAAATGGTAATAATATCAACAATTTCTTACTCTCATTATAATTATAGTACATGCATTTCCACTTGATCTGCATCGGCATAGGTACAGACTCCAAATAGTGTTAAAAATATTTGCTGTTATTATTTACATCTAAGTGTTCATTTTAAAAGGCGATTATTAAGTTTTAGATAATCTTTATGATTGAAACTTAGTGTCTTATTTTGTTTCTAATTAGTAATTATATTTCATGCAAACATTAATGCAGTGTACTTTTTACATGTGTTAAATAAGCATATTTGTTAGTTTTCCTTATAACTTGAATGTCCTAACTGAATGCCATTTAATAAATGTTACGTTTCGCAGAAATAGTATTTCGAAGAAGTAGCAATGGGCACTTAATTTGCTACTTGTGCTAATGGATACTTATATTCACTTGATTTCGAGTTAACGTACATTTTATTAACAACAAATTTATTGAATGTTTGACTGTGTTTTTAAATAATTGTATAAGTGGTAGAACCATGTTGTGGCCAGTTTCGAATGTAATACATACTTATCAATATAATATGCCCTAGATTCACAGTTCTTGGCAAATATCCTTCTAAAAAGTGGTATCAGGAATAAAACAAAGGAAAAGATTACAATTTCTAATTAAATCAACACAAATATAACCCTATGCATGTGTCATAAAGTAGCTTTTCAAACGCAATGAGCGAGCGTTCTTAAAGAACTTTGAAATTTAGTATTTTATCGGCGTTCGACTGTAGACAAAAGAAGTGCTTAAGCACTTATTTGTTGTCCCATTTTCTGGGCGTCAACTGTGCATCTAGGGAAATCATATATCGATGTACATACTACTAAAAGTGTCATGAAGTAGTATTAAACCGTTTCAATGTTTATTTAAGTAAGACAAAATGAGTTCACTAGAGCAATTCATTTTAATAGTAAAGTCGGTGGGTCCTTGATGGTAAGTAATCTATAAAGCCTATAGATATCCAAGACTCAAAAAGAATTTCGTGCGCGTTGCCAACCTTAAACGAGGGAATAGGGATTCGGAAGGGGAGGGGGAAAATCTCACTCACACACTTTCAAGCATGTTTCAGAAAGGATTTGGTTATATTTTTACGACCGGCTGCCTGCCTAACGTCAATCCCCTCTGGGAAAAATTAAATTAAATTAAATTAGAAAATTCGCTTTTTGCCCGACCTGGGAATCGAACCTACGACCTTCCGGTCCACAGCCCATATTATCTGCCACTAGACCATGGAGGATGATCATCATCATCATATAGCAACGGGCCATAGACACAAAATTTAAGAAATACCATGTTTTGTGTAGGTGTTTTGTGTAATGTTTTATTGTAGGATACTCGGCTTTAAAAACAATTTTATGTGTACCTACAGCAGATCTGCGAACGACAAGTAAATAAAAATAAAAAATAAAAAATAAAATAAGACAAGTAGTCAAAAATAAAGTGGCGTACATTAAGGAAAATTACTAGATTATTTTTGTGGTATTTTCTATGACATGTCTACGCCGTGTATTGTGCTTTGCATATTAATAGTAATGATGGTTTTGATGTATTTTTTATTGACGACACTGTAGTAAACACAAAGTTTGAAACCTTCAAATCCTTGACGTTATTGGGCCTTACTTATGTATAAGTAAAACATTTTAGGCTCAATTGCACCACTATTATTAACCTAGAGTTAGTCCTAACCGCAAGTTAAGTTACATGTCATTCATACATTTTCTGTCAATTTAGCTTGCGGTTAGGACTAACTCTAGGTTAATAATAGTGGTGCAATTGAGCCTTAGCTAAGCAAATGGTTAAGAATAGTTTGTCACTGAAATTAAACTTGTTTTTACGGATTTTATCACAATGTAATAATAATAAATACTCCCAACAGTCACACACCTAGTCCTGACCCCACACTAGGTATAACCTGTATCGTGAGTGTCTGAGACCATGAGAGACTTTCGGTCTCACAACAATCAGATCTGAAACAAATATCTGTTGGCCACACAAACATTTGTCTCAATGCGGGAATCGAACCCCCGGGCTCTCGCTTCGCAGCCGGCTATTCGCCCGCTGCGCCACGGAGGCTGTCATGCATATTTTTTTTTCGTTTCATCACCAAAGCCCAAAGCCCACCAATCACCAGCCCAACGATTCACAATTTAGTCCCAGCTAATTCATTTTAATGCTGTTCGCTGATAGTTATGATTGCTGAGTTGGGATTTGAACCCAGGACCTCAAGTTTTCTGAAGTACTCTATCACTAGACCAATCAAGCGATTGTTGATAAAGTTTTATTGAATGTAGAGTCATCTCTGAGGTCGCGTTCTAGACACGTCGTCTGCTCCCTTGACATTTTGTTCGCGGATCTTCAATGCATTGTGCAGGATGCATCTAGTCATAAATATTACCCGACTGCCCCAGACGGAGGATAATGTTGTTTAATCCACCAAACCAATTTCCAGTATTGCAGTTGTTCTGTTAAATGGAATTATGCCTATTGAAATCATGGAATACCATAAAATATAACAGACATAAATAAACAAATAGCACCCAACAGTCACACATATAGTCCTGACCCCACACTAAGATACGAGTCTTGTGTCGTGGGTATCAGGAACTACGAGAGACTTACGGTCTCACAACACCCAGACCCGAGACAAATATCTGTAGGTCATACAAACATTTGTCTTGATGCGGGAATCGAGTCCGCGGCCTTTCGTGTCACAGCCGGCTACTCGCCCACTACGCCACGGAGGCTGTTAATCTATACATACATAATCACAAGTATAATAATCGTTGGTGGTAGGATATTCGTATCCGACCGGATGGCGACCACCGTACACATGGTGTTAAAACCTGCAATTGGTTACTTGATGTTTTATTTCATAATTTTTTTTATATGTATTAGCAAATAAAACAAAAAGAAACCCTTCTCTAAAAACGGCATCGAAATTGGTTGAAAAATGAGGCAGTTATTCATATTATAAATTCTGCAATGAGCAAGAGTGGGGGCGTAGTGGGGATATCTTGCTATCCCTTTCCAACGCACGCACCGTTATGGCTGTGACGTGATTTTACTGATACTTCTCTTTCCCGCTGTTTGAAGGCTACACCAAACTACAAAGGCTTATAACTTTTTTATTTTTGGGAGTATTTCAATATTTCTTTCTGTGTTACGTTTTAGATGACGTAAATTTCGTATACAATCAATTAAAAAAAAATTGTCAAGTACCCAATTGTGACCCACAATCCGTGTGTAGTTCGCGTTCCAGGATTAGCCAGTGTACTTCCGGTTCTCTCGAGGGGCTTACGGCATGACTTGATGTTTGGTTGGGATCGGTATGGGGTATCCCTGTGTCAGCATCGGTCATCCGCTAGTCTTGTCGCAAGCCCCTCGGTTCTTCCCTCATCGTATTTGGAGTGTGAAGAAGTATAAATAGGCCGGCATGATTCTGGCGACCACTAATTGTCAGTGGTCGCTAGTTTTTTTTTGGACTGCACTCGCTTACCATCAGGTGCAGTGCAGTCAGACTGCCGTGCCCAGATATAAAAAAAACTACTTAATAATCTATCAGATGACCAAAACCCAACTTTGGTGATAGATCTGTGAGGTCGTTTACGGATTTTACCGCGATTTGTTTTTATTTTTAGGTCCGACGTCGGACTGTCAGTCCGACCCGTGACCACGAAGGCTACAAAGCCTTCGAAAGTCGAGCCTACAAAAAAAAAACAAATCGTGATAGAATCCGTATAAAATAGTTTTATTTCATTGTATAACATTCGCGTTAACTTAAGAAATCAGTAGGTGTACATATTTCTTTCCATTTTTGAAATAAGGATATTAAATATACTTTAAACGTATGCTGTTAATTTCTTAACGAAGCTAAGTTCCCAGAGATTTACTGTAATTATATTCATAATATGCAATCCGACTTTAAATGCATATTAAACATGAGACCTTCGTTGTCCTTTGGTAATATAGCAACTATCCAAACGCATTCAGGCTTACCTATATAATATTAGTGTATATCTCGATTCTAACACAATAGCTCTCGACGTGAACAAAAACCAAAGACAGGCAAAAAATATGATCGCTGCTTAGCCATTTGTAGCTTTTGTCGAATCATTGTTTCCTTTTTTCATGTAATTAAATTATCTCGAATAATTTAATCGTAAATTAATCGGTCGCCTCCTTGGTCTAGTGGCAGCATGTATGGGCTGTAGACCCGGGAGGTCCTGGGTTCAATACCTAGGCCGTAGTGCTTCGTGCGCGGTAAGGCTACCGTCTTGAGGTTTAGGGTGTGAACTGAACTGTGAATGGTCTAATTCTGCTTACCTCTTTTGTTATACAGGCGTGAGCTGGTATGTAAAAAGCAGTAAATATAAACATTGAAATTACCAGTGTATAAGGAACTGAGTTTTTATAATGGAAAATATCAAATAAACCAGTTTGCTGGTGTAATAACACAGAATCATCGTAACTGAGTTCCCACACCGTACTATTGTTCTTGAGCATGTAGGTACTACTGAGTCTTTGTGTATTTACTGCTTAGTTTTTTTAGAGTCTTTATTTACTGACCAGTTTTTTGTATTGAACTCCGTATATTAACATAAACAAACATCATAATAAGTGGAAAACGGATTTGAATTGAAAAACAGTTATGAGATCATCTGGAATTACATCATGGGTTTGAAACTGTGCCAGCCTGCTTTAAATGAAAACAATTTTTCAAACTGGTGGCTCCCTTGATAGTAATTGATCTGTACTGTAGCCCGAGCACGAAAAACTAATGTAAATGTATTCGAGTTCGCTGCGCACTGATGACGTTTGGTTAATATTTCATACAAATTTCATAGACGCGCATTGAGTTCGAATACATTTACGGTTGTCAGAAATTTTCCTGCTCAGGCCGCTGACCATAGACATGCATGATACTAAAAGAATCCGGTGCGTTGACAACTATTTATGGTTTTAGCCATTATATACATTTTAATTATTCATGGCTTCTTTTAGGCAGGGAATATTGGGAAGACTGCCTCGGTGGCGTGGTTGTATTGCGGTACGACTACCGTCCTGAGGTCTCGGGTTTGATCCCGGGTCGGGCAAAGTGATTTGGATTTTTCCATATCAGCCCGGAGTCTGGAATTTGTGCCCAATATGGCGATAGGCTCGCCCCCTATCACATCTGAGACGAAACTAAGCTTGACGAAATTTGGGGTCGCTAGTGCGCCTCTGCCTACTCCTTCGGGGATACAGGCGTGAGCTTATGTATGTATGTATGTTATATTGGGAAGAGGATGCGTGATCTGTGCCACCGGAAATCTCACTCACCTAGCGAAATAAAAGAGAGGTACCTCTTTACGTCGATTGTCTGTAAAATAGTGATATCAATCTGGTCGAGCTCATTCGTGTTGTACATAACTGTCTGCAGCGTGACTACTATTCATAAATTATTATAATATTATAGAGGTAAGAAACAGAGGACTGTTATTGACGTGGGCGCGTCGTACATTCACATTTTTGAATTGTATGATGCATTCTCTTAAACAACGTCTGTCGTTTTTCGCCTGTCGTGCGATAAGATCCTTAGGTGCAAATTGAACTAAAGAAGCTATGTTAAATGTTATGTAACAAGTTTAGTTAACTTTATTCAACTTTTTATAGTGGTTCTTTATATGATACACAATAAAAAACTCATTGAAAAATATAAATTAAGCTATATTTATAAAAAAATAAATCTAATTACATTCAATATGGCCGTTCTGACTATCACAATTGGGGGTTTGACTTATTTACCGTAGCTGCCGGCGCTGGCTGATGCTGAGGCCTTGGCACTGGCGGAGGCGAAGGCACCGCTGTGTGCGTATCCATTGCCCCCACAACCTGAGCTGCAACCACCGGAGCTACTGTGACCGCCAGAGCCTCCGTGTCCCCCGCCAAGGCCGCCGCCTAGACCGCCGCCGAGACCACCTCCAAATCCACCTCCAAGCCCACCAGCGCCGCCGCCGCCTGATCCAAAGCCACCTTTACCGCCACCGCCACCAAGACCGCCGCCGAAGCTAAGGCCTCCGCCTAATCCTCCACTGCTTCCGAATCCGCCGCTGCCGCCGCCTCCATGCCCTCCGGATCCACCGGCGCCAAATCCACCACTTCCACCACCTCCAGAGCCACCACCGGCACCGCCTCCGAATCCACCGCCAGCGCCGCCGCCCGAGCCGCCTCCGAACCCGCCACTACCTCCGTAACTACCGGATCCACTTCCGCCGCCACTATGGCCACCGCTTCCTGAGCCTCCACTGCCACCACCTCCGGATCCACCATGGTCGCTACCTCCGCCAGCACCGCCTCCGAAACCGCCGCCGGCGCCACCACCCAAGCCCCCTCCAAAGCCACCGCTACTTCCGTATCCACCACTGCCGCTTCCGCTGCTTCCAAATCCACCAGATCCACTTCCACCGCTTCCTGAGCTTCCGCCACCAGATCCTCCATGGCCACTGCCTCCACCTAGGCCTCCTCCAAAGCCGCCACCAGCGCCGCCACCAGCGCCGCCACCCGAACCGCCTCCAAATCCACCGCTACCTCCGTGTCCACCACTGCCGCTGCCACTACCTCCGAATCCACCGGAGCCACTGCTTCCTGAGGCTCCGCCTCCGGATCCGCCGTGACCACCACCTCCACCTAGGCTTCCTCCTAAGCCACCACCAGCGCCCCCGCCGGAGCCACCGCCAAATCCACCGCTGCTTCCGTGACCTCCGCTACCACTTCCGCTGCCACCGTAACCGCCAGATCCACTCCCACCACTACTGTATCCACCACTTCCTGAGCCTCCGCTTCCAGATGCACCATGACCACCACCGCCTCCCAGGCCTCCTCCGAAGCCACCGCCAGCGCCTCCACCACCTCCTAAACCACTGCCGCTGCCACTGCCTCCAAATCCACCTGAACCGCTGCCCCCAAAGCCGCCGTCTCCGGAGCCACTTCCACCTTTAGAGCCTCCGTGTCCGCTCCCGCTGCCTCCACCTAAACCACCTCCAGCACCGCCGCCAAATCCGCCACCTCCACTTCCGCCAAATCCTCCACTTCCACTACCTCCAGAGCCGCCGCCTCCACTACCACTTCCTCCGAATCCTCCACTTCCGCTGCTATGACCGCCGGAGCCTCCACTGCCTCCAGAGCCACCTCCAAGGCCGCCACCGGAGCCTCCTCCAAATCCGGCGCCTCCGCCATAACCTCCGCTGCCACTTCCTCCACTGCTATAGCCTCCTCCGCCTCCGTAGCCACCTTTACCACCTCCCAAGGTGCCAGTGAATGCGAATCCGCCGGACTTTCCATCGTCCGAGGTGGTGTAGATGGATTTTTCGTTGCCTCCGCCGAAGCCGCCACTGCCGCTTCCTCCCGCTCCGCCTCCCAATCCACCCCCTAGACCACCTCCGGCACCAAAGCCACCTCCAGCCCCTCCGCCTCCTCCTCCAATATGAGAAAGACCGGCGTGAACTTTTCCGATTATGTTGTCGACTCCTTCGCGGATTGTATCCAGGCCGCCTCCGAAGCCGCCGCCAGCACCGCCACCGGCACCTCCTCCGGCACCGCCGCCGAAGCCGAAGCCTCCGCCCCCGCCGCCGCCGAAGCCGAAGCCACCACCGCCTCCGCCCCCGCCGCTACCATAGCCGCGGCGGATTCTTACTGTAAAAAAATTTACTTATATGAAAACATGATCACGTTTTATTATATTTTTTCATAATGAAGTAGACTCGAGCAAAGCGAATAACACGTGACTATTATTGTTGAGCAAAAAAGTGTTATTAACAATCATGAAAAACTAGTAACCATTAGTGTAAAAAAGTGTACCTGATGCATGTCCGCTGCTCAAGAGCAGTCCGAGGACGATGCAGGATAGCACCGTCTGCCTCATGTCTGTTGACAGCGATTACTGACGCTCCCACGGTACTACATCCTTTTATATCATTATTATAATCGTGCGTTTACGTACAAAGTTCGCAGGAACTCATATATAAGGCGGGTCGCAAACAGAACAGGCGGCGATGTCACGGTGCGAGCGTGCATGCGGAAATTGTCATTTTCCCTCATAATATGCATATTGTGTAGAGGTATATTGTACATAAGATCATCCTTGTATCCGGTAGTGGTTAAGCAGAGGTGAACTATCGAATTAGAGCCCACATTTTGCCAAGGTAATTGTCGTCCTTTCATGTACCTAATAGGGATGAGTCTTTTCCCATCATCCTCATCATAACTTACAGGACGTCCACTGGTGAACACAGCCCCTCAAAATTTTCAGACCGAACTATTGCCATTTGGAATTTGTATGTGACCATATCACCATCGGCAACTCGTGTGATTTTTACAAACCAAAAAAAATTATGCACAACATGATATTTAAAAACAGGACCTCAGCGGCCCTAGCAGGAATATTTTTGACAATCGAATACATATTAAGCTCGCAGCGCACTGATGACATTTGGTTAATATTTCATACAAATTTCATAGACGCGCATCGAGCTTGAATACATTTACGATTGTCAGAAATTTTCTTTTTCGGGCGGGAGTTTGCGTAAGTTTGCAGCTAAACCAATAAGGCGCTTTTGAACACAAATCACATGATAATAATCTAACTAATGTTTGTTACTCTTTCACGCAAAAAATGTAATTTAGTAGAATTAGATTTTAATGAAATATTTCAGTTATATTCTCAATGATACATCAGAATAACACATATGCTACTTTTATCCTGGAAAAGATTATGATTACCGAGTATATTCGTCACCCGTCTCCAGCTAAACCTACTCAGTTAGCGCCAAGCCTTAGTTGTTGGAAACAATTAGTTTTTATATATCTGCAAACATGCGAATCTTCGATTATTTATATCGATTAGTTGGAACTAGATTCGATGCTTGTGCCTTATCCACAGGGGGTGCCTAAAAGGTTAGGCCTTGAACTTCAATACAATGTAATGGATGCGCCTACTTACTATGTTAGTCATTGTTTATTTTCGTTTTTTTGTTGCGGTAAAAAGCGACATCTCGCCGACTGGGTTTTACCAACTTACCTTATTCGATAGACTAAACTTTAATTTTAAAAGACGCTTTATTCGCCGCTTCTTCTTATTTATTTAATGTTAGGCAAAAGCAGTTAGGTATCGAAGTACCTATTTTGTAATTAATGTGCTGTGACGTCACAAAATAGGTTCCAATTGACAATCAGTGTCGAGGACTATGACCTCGGCTTTATACTGACTTGGGATCTATTTCATGACTTAACACGGCATCGTTTTCAGATTCATATTATGTCCATAACAGTTTTTTTGTGTTAAGTCAGAGATAAATGTTTTTTCTTTCTTTCTTTACTATGTCACATGATAGAAAGTAAAAATGTACTCTTCTTCCAACTGAACCTATCCCTCTTCAAAGTGGATCTGCATAACACATTGCTTTAAGCTTATTGCAGAAAAGATTCGGCTTAGTTTTTGAATCGTCTGCTGATGGCAAGGTCGACCGAGTGTCCAGTGGTGAAAAACACGTTCGAAAAACTGCATTCCTTGAACTGAGATTCTGGGAATCTAACCCAGGACCTCTAAGTCCACAGCTCTTTTTATATATATAGCAGAGACTGTCAAACGAGTAGATGGGTCACCTGATGGTAAGTTATCTCTATCGCCCATAGACACCCAACTAAAAGGAGGGAAATAGGGATTGTGAAAGGGAAGGGGAATTGGGCCAACGGGAACCTCACTCACCGAATGAAACGCGACAGCGAGCTGCCAATTTACGTCGGTTATCTGTAAGAGAGTAGTATCAAACCGGTCGAGCCGGCCCATTCGTGCTGTAGACGTAATTGTCTACAGCGTGGCTCTACCACTCCATATCAAAAACTATAAGAGTGGTAGAGTATAAAAATTACACTCTCTATATTAACTATACTGCCTCGGTGGCGTGGTGGTATTTCTGTACGACTACGGTTCTGAGGTCTCGGGTTCGATCCCCGGGTCGGGCAAAGTGATATTGGATTTTTCCATATTAGCCCAGAGTCTGGAATTTGTGCCCGATATGGCGATAGGCTCGGCCCTAATAACATCTGGGACGAAACTAAGCTCGGCGAAATGTGGGTGTTCTAGTTCGCTAGTGCGCCTCTGCCTACCCCTTCGGGGATACAGGCGTGGGCTTATGTTATATATGTCTCTATATTAAAATTACACAGTCGTTTTGTTTCTATAATAATATTATTATTAAGGCTTGTATAAGCTGAATGTTCATATACTCCAGCCACGCCCAGAAGTGTTTAAATCGGTCAATGAAACATAATCACTGATATTGTTCGATACATTTGTAATATCAGGAAGCGCTCGTCAAGCTTCTTACGTTTCAATTACACTCAATTATTTGTATATCCTTATATGTACACGACAATCATTCATAGATTTGTCCTGTCCATTTATTTTTCTAGCTGCTGCCCGGAGACCATTCTCAGGGAAAGGCCATTCTATCTATTATTACGACAGGAATATAGATCATGGTCACGTATCGGTATAAAAAATATTTTTTGTAAGAATGTACATTAGCAATACAATGTACATTATCAAAAACAAAAGACTTCGGAAAGCATTATCCTACGAACATTATTAATCACCTATCACATATCAATAGGAAAAGACAGACTCAGAAACCAACTAAAGCCGCGATCAAGTCATAGTCAATATCGCAATGAAGGCATTATCATAATATGTAGCGTCTTTAGAGTTATCTTTGTTGATATCTGAAGGACGACGGCTACAGACGCTGTGTTTTTGCATCATAAACAATGGGAAATGTCTCTGATGCAATCTAAAGATCAACGCACATTAGGTCATCGCAAGCTATAGCTATAAAATAATCATATATCAAATATAAATAACACGGGAAACTTTGCAAAGACCTTTGTTTCGAGTTTTGACACTTTTTGATAACGATCATATTTTTTCGTTTTGTTGATGAAAACTGAATTTGATGTCTAGTTCGTACTGAAAACAATAAAACAACGCTTGTAATGAAGTAAAATATTGCTTCTTTTATTTATTTTCTTATACGTTTTATTCATGCTCATAAAGGCGCAGACATAAAGTTTGAGATATTCTCTGCCTCCAGATCTTTGGGTCACGTGGAGGTTTACGCTTGCAGGTTTGCTTCTTAAATGGTGATTTTAGACACAGTATGCGCCAGCACTTGCATTGTGTTGCATCGTGGTCGTGGTCGTAATAAATCCTTCCATTTTCTGATACACCATGTGAATGCCATTGAATATCGATCGGAATTCTTATCTTTTTTATTGTCTTCAATCATTTGAGATTATTGACGTAAGAATTTTTTGTTACACATTGGCACGTGCATAAAAATCTTGTCCTCTTATGAAGATCGATCAGATCAATAAGTTTATTTAAGGCTCGAAGTAATAATTATTTTAGAATAATAGCAAATAAAGGAAGAGACATAGTCATTATTTTGTTTATTTAGGGCCAGCAGAGTACATGGATATCGGTTTTAAATCATGATGATAAACAGCACTAGTCTATAAGCCGTCTAACTTTGCTTACTTAAATATCTTGTAAAACAGTCTTCGACAGCCTCCGTGGCCCAGCGGGTGAGTAGCCGGCTGTGAATCGAGAGGCCACGGGTTCCTGCATTGACACAAATGTTTGTGTGGCCCACAGATATTTGTTTCAAGTCTGGGTGTTGTGAGACCGAAAGTCACTCATAGTCTCTGACACCTACGATACAGGTTAAATCTAGTGTGCTTAGTAATAGATGTGATAGGGGGCGAGCCTATCGCCATATCGGGCACAAATTCCAGACTTCGAGCTGTTATGGAAAAATCCAATATCACTGCCCGACCAGGGGATCGAACTCGCGACCTCAGGACGATAGACATATACGCAATACCACTACGCCACCGCTGCAGTCTAGAAAATATATAATTACCTAATATTGTGTTGTCGGAACTAGGAACATTAGCATCATCAATTTTCTTCCGCCCTATCGTTAGTTCGCACGATTAATTACAGATCGTGTAAGGACTTGTACAGGAAGGTTTATCTTTATTCTAAGGAAGTAAATACGAGTAAAAAATAAAATCATTGGTCTATTTAAATGAAGTTTCAATGGAGTAAGCATTGCCTTTTAAGGTATGTAACCTTTTTGTTCTTAAGATTGTATGTTGTGTTCAGCACGTCGATTCTCTAAGTAACGCCACAACGTTGCGATCGACGACGAGCTCCCGCAGCGCACATCGTTGAGATCGACGGACCGTTCAACGTTGTTAGAACTTAGAAAATACCATTTTCCATACATTTATGTCAAACGCCTCGCTCGAGAGAGCTAGTTCGTATAAGCGCCGTCATCACGCATAGCGCTAGTGCGTGCGCTTTGTACCTTGCTGAATACTAAAATGAAAACATCGTTGCCGCAACGATGCAGCAACGTTGTTTTCACAAATGAAACCTTAGAGAATCGACCTGCTGTTCGGTTGTATTTGTATAAAGTTTTATTTAAATCAAGCAGCGATAACTAAGTTGGGAATGGTACGGACTGCCGTGACTAGTGTCGGAGGTTCGAGACCAAGCCCAAAAAGAAGCATATTTTTTATAGCAGACACTGGCAAACGTACAGATAGGTCACCAGATGGTAATTGATCTCCACCGCCCATAGACACCCGAGACTCGAAAAGAATCATGGATGCGTTGCCAACCTAAAAGGATGGAATGGAAGGGAAGGGAAAAGGGATTGGTAAAGGGAGGGGGAATTAGGCTACCGGAAATCTCACTCACCGAATGAAACGGAACAGCGAGCTGAGCTGATAGCGACTTTACGTCGGTTTGCTGTGAGACAGTGGTATCAAACTGGTCGAGCCAGCCCATTCGTGCTGTAGACGTAATTGTCTACAGCGTGGCTCTACCACTCAATAAGCATACACTTCTGACTTTTCTATGTTAAGTGTGTTTTCATTGTGAATTATCGCTTGCTATAAGGGCGAACGAAAACATCGTGAGGAAACCTCCATACCCACGAATTTCGCCACAAGAATTTCAAAGGTTTCAAAGGTTTCAAGCCGCAATAGGCCAGCGTGGCAGACAAAGCCTATCACATCTCATTAGTAAAGGAGGCCCGTGCCCAATAGAATAATATTTCAGGGCTAATATAATATAAATAATAATATGTAATATTATATAATTTCATAGCTGTATGATTCTATTTCCTAGCAATACAATACCTTATTAGAGTTTATTACAAAAAAATGTTACATACCTCCGTGTATATCAGTTAAGTAGTACTTTGTAGTTAATGAATTAAAGTTAAACATACAGTTTTATATCGTCTCATCTATCAATCCTATAAAAGGGTGTACGCACGTGTCGAACAGAATGCTAGGATCGCCGTGTATCATGACTGGATATAAATGAAAGTATGTTTTAGTATTTAATCTTACAATATAAATAAATAAATAAATAAATAACATCCATCAGTCACATATATAGTCCTGACCCCACACTAAGATCGAGTCTTGTGTCGTGGGCATCAGGAACTACGAGAGACTTTCGGTCTCACCACACCCAGACCCGAAACAAATATCTGTAGGCCATACAAATATTTGTCTCAGTGCGGGAATCGAACCCGCGGCCTCTCGCTTCACAGCCGGCTACTCGCCCGCTGCGCCACGGAGACTGTCGGAGAATATCTGTTTTATATATGCAATATGTATTATCTATATGTTTGACAACGTCCACACCCTATTCAATTATATTTACTTTTCGCCACATATCAGTAGCCTAAGCACGAAAAAGTAATGTAAATGTAAACTCGCTGTGCACTGATGACATTTGATTAATATTTCATACAAATTTCATAGACGCGTATCGAGCATGAATACATTTACGGTTGTCAGAAATTTTCCTGCTCGGGCTGCAGTAGGCTGGAAGAGATCGTTATTTAGTGATAAGACCGTCTATTTTAACACATCTTTTACTTGTCTGTTAATTTATTATGATTTTGTGTTTGGTGTTCAATATATTCTAATCTAATCTTTTAAATATTCAACATTTTTTTTGAAAAAAATCTTAATAATTAATAATCCTCCTTGTTAGTCTTTCTACCTGACTTTATCCCACCTTAATGTGGGGTCGGCGCAACATACTTTTTCAAGCATGTTACAGAGAGGATTTGGCTTAGTTTTTACGACCGGCTGCCTGCCTGACGTCAGCCCCCTAGGAGGGATTCAGTCCCAGGCAAATTAAATTAGAAAATTCGTTTAGTCCGATCTGGGAATCGAACCAAGAACCCCCTGGTCACAGGCCATACATGCTGCCATTAGACCAAGGAGGCGAATAATCCTCCTTTTTAGTATCTTGTTTAATAAACAGTACTTCCTTTTGAATTATCACTTCCCGTCTCTATGTCACGATCCCTTGACAAAGGACACCAAAGACAAGACATTAAAAGATTAACCAAAAATACTTCACGACAAGGCAATGTTATTACAGAATTCCTCGGTTTGTCGTACAAAAAAGTTAACATACGACGTGATAGATGGATGATAAAGGTTCCCTGGCAACCTTGAGCGGTCTTTACATAGGTTTTCTTAATAGCCCTAGCGTTAAACATAATTATACAATTACCACAAATATGTGCTTAAAGGTGCCTTTATAATAATATGCTTGCATATTGCATATAAGGCACCTTTATAATTTATTGAAGTGAAGGTCGTCCCCTAATTTGTTTGATGGGTGTACCTCATCATTAATGCGAGGAAAATGCTCGTTTTGGCAAGAGAGTTAAAATGAAGCTCTGTTAAAAAACTTTTTCAAGCATGTACTAAAAAGGCTTTGATTTCGTTTTTCTCTGCGGGACAATCCAGTACCAGGTAAATATCATATTAGAAATACCGCTTTGCTTGGTCTGGCTCTCGCTCTTGGCTCTCGGTCCATAGCCCATGTACGCGCTACCATGAGAGTAAAGAGGCCAGATATAGTCGAGCTCGTACTATGAAAAAAGTAGTCAAAATATGCGAGTTGCCTGAATGTGGATTTTAGACTGACTTCAAAAAAGGAGGTAATCAAAGAGACTTAATTTTTTTTTTACACCCGTAAAAGAACATATAGCTGACGTAAAACACCGACGCTCTACGAAGTCTGCAGTTGCTGAACATTCAGAGGAAGGCTCCAAACATTGTCTTAGATTTGATAAACTACAAATCCTCGCAAAAAACACCGATTCCTTCCTAGGATGATACGCGAGGCTATTGAAATTAAAAAACATCCTAATTTAAATAGAGAAAATGGTTGGAAGCTTGCACAAACCTGTGATCCAATTATACATCTTATTAAATCGGAACCCAAAAGACCAGTTGCCAGACCTCAAGACACCGTGAGCTCGTACTGCGTAGATCGGAACACAAATAATTAATTTTTTAATTTTGTATAATTTAAAAATGAAGGTAGATATTGTAACACTAACTTTTTTGGACAAATGACACCTCAGTCCGACCTGTGACCACGAAGACTGCAAAGCCTTCGAAACGTCGTGAATAAAAATTAAAAACCAAATCGTGATAGAATCCGTAAAAATAGTTTTATTAATGTATAACCTTCGCGTAAACTTAAGAAATCAGTAGATTTAATATTACCATGTTACTATAGAGGGGCTATCAATCAAGTTACCATAAAAAGATTGATCTCAATCGTCAGTAACGACATCTACCACTTATTACAATGCGAGGGCGATTATTACAATTGCGCTTAGCGCGTTCTATCGTCTGTATTATGGTGAGTGCTCCGAAGAGTTGTTTGACCTGATCCCAGCTTCTTTCCTAGCCAGAACCACGCGGGCCGAACGGGCCGCGGGCGAACTTACGAAACCACAGTTTAGTGGTCTCTTCCATCGCGGCACGAACCAAAAAGTTCTCTTCCACCTACTTTTGCCGTACCGTTAAGCTGTGGAATAGTTTGCCGGCTCACGTGTTCGCTCCCTCCTATGATATTGGGTCCTTTAAGCGAAGCGAAGTTTATCGATGGACGTTGGTTTTTTTGGACTGCACTACGCTTACCATCAGGTGTAGTCACTTCGCCGTGCTCGGATAAAAAATAATGGTTTGGTTTTGATAGATTAGATAGATCGTTTATATGTCCCATTTTGGCTGCCTCGGTGGCGTGGTGGTATTTCAGTACGACTACGGTTCTGAGGTCTCGGGTTTTATCCCCGGGTCCGGCAAAGTGATATTGGATTTTTCCATATCAGCCCGGAGTCTGGAATTTGTGCCCGATATGGCGATAGGCTCGCCCCCATCACATCTGGGACAGAACTAAGCTCGGCGAATTGTGGGTGTTCTAGTTCGCTAGTACGCCCTTCCCTTCGGGGATACAGGCGTGAGCTTATGTTTTGGTTGCGATCGGATTTTTGAAGTCGGTTGGTTAAGCTTTTATCTTATGATTTATTAACCGCAGTGTGAATTTAAATGAGATCACACCGGTTTCACAGACTAACTACACTGCTTATAAAGACGCGATTATTACTACTTTGTATGAAACACTTGCGAGACGGTTAACATGCTTCCGCGACCTTCGCCTAAGGAAAAAACCGGCCAAGTGCGAGTCGGACTCATGCACCGATAGTTCCGTACAAACCTGTAGGTATATAATGAATTTTGCATTATTTCCTTTATCTGTGTTATAAGAAGTTTCTTCGTAAGAAATTTGAAGATTCTGAGTTCACCGGAAGTAGCCTGCAGGTTTTAATTCCCTTGCGAGAGTCGAAAATTTGTGGCATAAACGGCTGTATCTTTTGATTGCATTGGCGTAGAAGTTTGATTTCAGTTTCAAGGGACAGTAGAGCTGAGTCATCATCATTATCATCATCATCAGCCATAGGACGTCCACTGCTGAACATAGGCCTCCCCCATAGATTTCCAGATCGACCTGTTGGAAGACCTGAGTATTTGGTATGAATTTCAGTTTGATACCTCCACCCGTTACTGAAAAAAAAGGGTCTTGACGGACACACAGACGGACAACAAAGTGATCCTATTTGGGTTCTGTTTTTTTCATTTTAACATACGGAACCCTAAA
Source organism: Clanis bilineata (assembly GCA_036417725.1). Lineage (NCBI taxonomy): Eukaryota > Metazoa > Arthropoda > Insecta > Lepidoptera > Sphingidae > Clanis > Clanis bilineata. Next base: position 1,408,979 of record CM071141.1, read on the forward strand.
ATTCATAATTATAGTTAGCATAAATGTACATTAAAAATATTTTATAACTGTGGTGTATCGTGGTTAATAAATAATGTATCCGCTGTTATAATCGCTCTGCAGCCATATTATATAAATAAATAAAATGGTTGATTAGGCGTGGGACACATAGTTGAAACAGGCCTTAGCGCTACAGCTTGTATTATTTAATGTATTTGTATTTTAAAGCCTCCAGCACTAATACCCGAATGGTGAAACGCTAATCAACTTTAACGGCTTCTTAAATTTGTTTTCGCCATACAATTTTGACAGATAAGGCGGCCTTAAACGACGTAAGGCGGCGTTAAGTGTATGAACATTCGGCGGTTAAACATTGCAGAAAACACCTACACACAAAGACATTCAACAGTATACAGGGACAACAGCACAACATTTGAGATCCAAAGTTAAGATGTTATGATAAGTCGTTCAGTTTATTTGAAATATACGCGCACCAGGCCGGCCAGCGTAATAATATTGAGAGAATAAACTTATCTTACGTCATTCTTAACCATTCACAAAATATTCTAGTGTGGAAATTCCGCCATTGACCGCCATCAACTACTTATTACTGAAGTTTGAGATCATTTTTGTATGGAAACATGTATTTTTTTTAATTCAATGCTCGTATTAAATTATATTTATAATTTTCCCATTTGCTTGATTTAATGTTATAATTGATTTCTTATAAGTTCTGGCTAGGGTATTATGTTACTCACTTGGCATTATTATTGTAAATTTTGTACAAACAGCGGCCTAAGCAGGAAAATTTCTGACAACCGTAGATGTATTCGAACTCGATGCGCGTCTATGAAATTTGTATGAAATATTAACCAAACGTCATCAGTGCGCAGCGAACTCGAATACATTTACATTTACATTAGTTTTTCGTGCTCGGGCTACAGGACACTCTATTACAGTATGCTTATACTGTATGTATAAGTGTAGTATGCCTATACTGTCTTAAACTAAATTAATTAATGAATTAAAATTGTTCACACAAATAAGTATTTGAAACGAATAATTTTAATCGGGCTTTCTTGTTTTATTTGTATTTTACTAGATCCAATTTTCGAGTCCGACATTGTCTTGTTCGTATTTTTACAATTAGCTTTAAATATGGATACTTGCAAGATTCCTTGTGTATTCTAAGCCTAAGTATATGGTTGGAAAACCCGATGCTAAAAATCCGGTCATGGTTACACATCCCAAGTTGATCTATTACTTCAGTTCGGCATTGTCTGCGGGTTTTCTACATAACATCGGAGACCATCCAGTCACGACACCAGCTATGTTCAAGTGTACAATATTTTAAATGTCAAAGTATCCACAACAACTATAGATTGATAGTCGACCATTATCAAGCAAATATAATAAGGTATAAAGTTTATTTGAAAGGTTAAATTGAATGGAGTCTGCAATTAGTATTATGTTTACTAAAATTAGCATTTATGTTTGGATGTTATTATGAATTATCGACATTATCAAAATCATGATGGTAATACCTACAGTGTGTAAGTTTAGTCGAGGGACCTGTTTAAGGTCACTCAGTGATTAATTCTCGTCCCAAATATATAGGATATATAATAACCTTATTTATTTACGAGAATTTCCATTAAATACAGATTTTTGCCTGTCCTAAGCCAGGTTGGAAGTATGAAGGAAAACGGATCATACCAAAAGGTTATTCATACGTAATTACCGATAAGATAGGTCAAACAAGCAGCTGGCACAAGGGTATCAACACGTTAGGAGACTTTTTAGGGAAAAAAGAGGTTTACTCTGCCATTTATCATTTTTTTGCGTATATTTTTATCAGTTACATACACACATGAACTGTCATGTGTTTAAACTTGTCCCTAGACTAAAAATATACACTGTATAGGAATATATATCAGTGATTTTTGTCCTTTGCGCAGACGTGCGTGTGCAAGGTGGACAGACAATTCCCTAATCGATGATGTCTTCAACTCCCTAATCGATGATGTCTTCAACATCTCTTACGGCCGGTTTCAATAAACGATCTCAGTTTAGAGTGGAGATAGATCGCGATTGTGAACCAATGAATTAAGTCATTTGATGGAGTCATGTTCAAACTGTGTTCTTATTGGCTAATTTTTGTAATCTATCTGCACATTCGAACTGAGATTGTTTATTGAAACCGGCCGTATGTGACCGTCCTGAGCCGAGGTTCGTAACCCGTTAGTGGGTTGCCCTCAGCATGGTCACCTAACTTTATGGGTTCGCAACGCACCTGCGTTCACCCATCAGACCGGTGTAGCTGAGTAAGCCGACTCGATCGGGCTGAAAGCTGTAGGACCATAAAAAAAGAAAAAAAAACATGTACAGACAATCTGGTAAAGGTCGCAAGTCACTGGAGGTAGGCCGCTTCCAACAGGTTGGCCTGGAAATCTTTGGCGGAGGCTTTTGATCAGCAGTGGACATCCTTTAGCTGATGATATAGATGAATGTGACATAATAACAGACTGCTACGCCGTGGCAAAGTCACTTTTGATTTGGCTCAGAGCCCGTAAAGGATACACAAAACGTAAAGAAATAAAAGTGCATCCAAAACGTCAATTACTATTCAATGTACATTTGTAAATGTTCGCGGTAAAGCCACAAGCGTGCGGTGAGGTTTCGCCTTATAAACCGCATCCGGGTGCCTTCCTAGTTAGCATTTAACTAGCACATAAGCGTGTAAAAACCGAGTATAATCTAGTTTATTTTTATTTGTACTATTATAACAGCGTCAGTCGGACGAGTCGCCTGTAAAGAAGATGCGCGTTCGATTCCTGCCCTTACAAATGTTAATAACACATAACATAACATAAGCTCACGCCTGTATCCCCGAAGGGGTAGGCAGAGGCGCACTAGCGAACTAGAACACCCACATTTCGCCGAGCTTAGTTCCGTCCCAGATGTGATAGGGGGCGAGCCTATCGCCATATCGGGCACAAATTCCAGACTCTGGGCTGATATGGAAAAATCCAATATCACTTTGCCCGACCCGGGGATTGAACCCGAGACCTCAGAACCGTAGTCGTACCGAAATACCACCACGCCACCGAGGCAGTCTAATGTTAATGTGATCTACAAATATTTGTTCCTCTGACTAGATTATTCTCTGATTAACGTACCACTGATACCAACGAAAAAAGTTATAAAATTAATCATCATCATCATCAGCCATAGGACGTCCACTGCTGAACATAGGCCTCCCCCAAAGATTTCCAGATCAACCTGTTGGAAGCGGCCTGCATCCAGATTTCAGCGACATGAAATGAAATGACTACATAACCATCATGATTTTGATAATGTCGATAATTCATAATAACATCCATGAAATGAATATCGTGCATAAAGTCCAGACTTCCAGCTGATAATGTTTGGAAAAAGCTAATATCACTTTGCTCGACCCCGAAATCGAACCGTGTAGTCAATTCAACAACACGCCGAAACAATCAAACATGAAAACGTGGTTTACAAATAAATGCATACGAATTAAGACCCTCCTCGTGTTAAGTCTGTACCTCTATAATAAATAACACCCAACAGTCACATACATAGTCCTGACCCCACTTTAAGATACGAGTCTTATGTTGTGGGTACCAGGAATTACGAGAGACGGTCAAAATTCCCAGACCCGAAACAAATATCTGTGGGCCACACAAACCCGATCGTGACCAAATTTATATGGGACCACCCTTGAAATAAGCTCTATCGAACACAAAAATAAATTTCCAAAATCGGTCCACATTTGGTGGAGATATCGCGTAACATACATAAAAAAACAGATGTATTGAGGACCTCCTCCTTTTTGGAAATCGGTCGAAAACACATCGAAGTTCCATCTTGATATAATGATTCTCGTCCGTAACCTCCTCGTAGATCCGGTTTAACAAACATATCAATTAAGATCATCTATGGCACTTGACCCGCTTACATAATCATCTCTGTGTGACTTCAATGGAGTTTCCCAGACACTAGACAGCTGGTTCTTATATAAATCGTTCAGAATAGTAAAAAACTGGGTTTCTTAAGACTTTTGTTACTATAAACATATAAATTTAATAATCAATTAAAAGTTAAGGATTTTATTCTGATAAACTCTTAAAATTCCAAAGTGATTCCCCAGAGGGGGGGTTTGAAGTTAGGCAGGTTAATTAAATATCGTCATTCATTATCTGTAATTACATGTAGTACATTACATGTACTGAATTACATGTCATTAATATATTTCTCTTTCAATTTAACTTGAGGTTAGGACTAAGTGAGGGTTAGTAATGTTGACTGGTGAGTGAGTAAGGTTGACTGATTCGGTGGCGTGGTGGTATTTCGGTACGACTACGGTTCTGAGGTCTCGGGTTCGATCCCCGGGTCGGGCAAAGTGATATTGGATTTTTCCATATCAGCCCGGAGTCTGGAATTTGTGCCCGATATGGCGATAGACTCGCCCCCTATCACATCTGGGACGGAACTGAGCTCGGCGAAATGTGGGTGTTCTAGTTGGCTAGTGCGCCTCTGCCTACCCCTTCGGGGATACAGGCGTGAGCTTATGATAGTAATAGTGGTGCAAGTCGCTCTAAGTTATATATATATGCGGTTTGGACGTTATTATTTTAAGCCGCGTCTCCTGCACTAGTTTTTCTCGAAACATTACACAAAAAGACACATGCTAAACAACGATTTTGGCTGTCTCCTGCTCGTAGAACAATGGACCATAGATAAAAAATAAATGTTTCCTGTAGGTGTTTTGTGTAAGGCAGCCTCCGTGGTGTAGTGGGCGAGTCAAATCGCGCACCGAGACAAATGTCCGTATGCCCTACAGATATTTGTTTCGGGTCTGGGTGTTGTGAGACCGAAAGTCTCGAAGTTCTTGATACCCATGACACAAGCCTCGATTTTCAGTCAGGACTATGTATGTGACTGTTGGGTGTTATTTATTTATTATTATTTAATGTTTTAGTGCGCAAACAAAAAACATGATATTACTTTAGCTTGGTCACGAATATTGATGTCACGAGTTACTTGTTTGACGTCACATTAACAGGTAAGCACAAGTCACTTTTCAAAAATACATATCAAAGTTATTACGTCATATCTTGTGGTTGATTTGAATGAGCGAATGCACATTGTATGATCGCTTTATAAAATTACTTTTTGTAGAGATTTTTTTGTTTGTTGTGTCTATATTGCGATGAAAACTAACTTTCCTTTTTACTCTAGGTGTTTGTTTTATTGATCCAGCGTAGCTTCATAAAAATACTAGCATTCCGCTCGCGGCTCCGTCCGCGTTACGCTCATAGTTTAAAGTAAAAAAAAAACTTAGGGAATACTTATAAAATAAACAGCTTTCTAAACTAGTTTTGGCTCTGCATTTATATAGAAATGATTTTAAATAACAATAGGTTTTAGACCTTGTTATTTACTGTTTCGAAAGAGTGGGTTCATTTAGGTCAGACCTAATAAATAAGCCGAATCATTTCGGCAACATTCTTTAAAAAATGTGTTGAGGCGATCCCACATTGAGTAAGATAGAGGCAGGGGGAAAGAACGATAAGAGACAAAACTGTTAGAAGTTATACCATCTTTTTATAGCAGAAACTGGCAAACGAGCAGATCGGTCACCTCATGGTAAGTGATCTTCACTCCCCATAGACACCAAAGACCCAAAAATAATCATGGGTAATCATTGGTAACGCACCAATTCAAAAAGAGGGACATAGGGAATGGGAAATGGAAGAGGTGGAATTGGGCAACCGGAAATCTCACTCACCGAACGAAACGCGACAGCGAGCCGCCACTTTACGTCGGTTTTCTGTGAGACAGTGGTATCAAACCGGTCGAGCTGACTCATTCGTGCGGTAGACGTAACTGTCTACATCGTGGCTCTACCAGTAAAAAATAGTATTTACGATAAACACGCGAGTTCAGCTGTGCTTTTACGTACATACATAAGCTCACCCCTGTATCCTCGAAGGGGTAGGCAGAGGCGCACTAGCGAACCAGAACACCCACATTTCGCCGAGCTTAGTTCCGTCCCAGATGTGATAGGGGGCGAGCCTATCGCCATATCGGGCACTAATTCCAGACTCCGGGCTGATATGGTAAAATCCAATATCACTTTGCTCGACCCGGGGATCGAACCCGAGACCTCAGAACCGTAGTCGTACCGAAATACCACCACGCCACCGAGGCAGTCTTTTGTAGACAATAAACTTTAGAAGTCCTGACGTCATATGTGGGTAACCCCAGAAAATGAATATTTTTTGGTAAAATATGGTATTTCCATTCATTTAAGATTTCTATCATATAACAAGTTAAGTTTTTATCAAGCGAGGTGATGAGTAATTTAATTATGTTTTTACAGTAATTAGTGTTTTTGTCGGATAACTCAATAACCTTACTACTGAAGAAGCTATAACATTTTCGGGTCAATTGGCGGACGAGGTTGTTAAACTCATGTATTTTGTTGAAGGGGTAAGTTATAGAGGTTGTGTACAGTATACATCTCGGTTCAAATGGAATGATACCGGTGTCTTTAGTCACAATTTTGGCATTTCTTGACAACAATTATACATAGTTTACGTTTTATTTTTTTTATAGCACAGACTGGCAAACGAGCAGATGGGTCACCTGATGGTCAATGACATAGAAACCCAAGACTAAAAAAGAATCATGGGTCATCAAGGAGGGGGAAATTGGGCAACCGGAAATCTCACTCGCCGAATGAACCGCGACAGCAGGTTGCCAATTTACGTCGGTTTTCTGTAGTATATATATAGGTATCAAACCGGTCGAGCCGGCCCATTCGTGCTGTAGACGTAACCGTCTACAGCGTAGCTCTACCACTCAAATACTATTTTGTTCGTTGTAGTGACCGCAAGTGGCGCTACTAGTCTAGTGAAGAATACTAAAACTTGATCGTTTTTACCCAACTGCATCATCATCATCATCATCATCATCATTATCAACCATAGGACGTCCACTGCTGGACATAGGCCTCCCCCAAAGATTTCCAGATCGACCTGTTGGAAGCGGCCTGCATCCAGCGACTTCCTGCGACCTTTATCAGGTCGTCGGTCCACCTTGTAGGTGGACGTCCTGCGCTCCACTGCACTCGAGAACTGCAACTTTATGGGTGCGGAGTATTATTGTGCAACTCGTAATAGGAACACAGAATCCCTAGGTATTAGTTTTATTGTTATTTATGTAGCCAGTTTTGTCTACAGCATACATGGGTTGGTTCGATCGGATTATCATCACTGTCTCACAAAAATTTCGTGTTATGAGTCTATCACACTAAGGGCCTCGTTCACCAACTCCAAGTAAAGTGTTGATTAGTTACTTTCTGACTAGCGTTAATTGACAAGTAAGAGTTGCGAGTAACTTCTGTTTTTTCTATTTCACAAGCAAAATTAGAGCTCTGAGTAGCAACTTACTGGTTAAGTGAATGATATCACAAATCCTGCGTCCCATTCGTTCAATATTACGTCAAAAGTATCTTATTTTGGCAAAAAAAACAGTCGTGACTCGTCGCGGGTCCGCACCACATGACAAACCTACCGGACCCTTTTTTGCTATATAAATAGTTACACAGGTACTAAATCGTGTGTCAATAAGGACGAGTTTTGCGTGACCCGCATTGCATTTTATTTTTGTTGAAACTGCTTGATTTTTTAAATGAAAGGCTATTTTACAGTTAACACGTTCATTTAAAACAACGTTATTAAGGTTAAACATCGGTTTTAAGGTATGACTACTATAATTTGATTATATAGTTTATTTAACTACGATAAAATGTACAATTAACTGCCTACTTTAAACTTTAACCGTCAAGTAAACGCGCTACTTGGCAGACGACATGGCAAGTAGCTTACTGGTCAGTTTAATCACAAGATGCATGCTACTCGAACGTCGTGAAATTCACACGTTTAGTTACGGGTGACTTTAACTGACGATTAGCCTACTTGATACTTTACTCGAGGGTGGTGAACGAGGCCCTAAATATTATTTCTTACGTGGCGAATGACCATATATGGAAGTCGCTGGATGCAGGCTGCTTCCAACAGGTCGATCTGGAAATCTTTGGCGGAGGCCTATGTCTAGCAGTGGCTGATGATGATGCCGATGATTATGATCATATATAATTTGTCTCCGATTATATATTATGTATTATCTTGCGGAGCAAATTCTATTAGGGCGACTTGCACCTCTATTACTGACCTACAGTTAGTACTAACCTCAAGTTAAATTGAAAAATAAATTTATTATGAAGGATGTGTGTCATTACATGTAATTACAGATAACATATGATGACATTTAATTAATTACATGTAATAAATTGTTGTCCTTATGTAGAGGTATATTTTTTCAATCTAACTTGAGGTTAGGACTAACTGTAGGTTAGTAATAGTGGTGCAAATCGCCCTTAGTGAATTTTACAAAATATCGAGTAACATAACATAAGCTCACGCCTGTATTCCCGAAGGGGTAGGCAGAGGCGCACTAGCAAACTAGTACACCCACATTTCGCCGAGCTTAGTTCAGAAATGTAATATTCCTATGCGATACCATCACCCAGTTATTAATAGAAGGAAACAATCTGATTACATTATTGAACCATGTACTTATTGTAGTCAGTGTATACTTTTTTTATTCATATTTCCATTTATGTTTCATACTCGCCCCCTATCATATTATGGGACGGATAGAGTTGAGTGAAGGACATTACATTTGCACATTTTGTCACCGCTTTGGTATACCGTGAGCCTATATTTATTGCTTCATGACTAAATAATGAAATAGGTGCTAAGCGCCATCTGTGAGTGTTTTAATACACTACGTAGTCAGCTAAATACACGTTGTATGTACTCTACGATAGTTTGCTAGGTTTTACAAAAGTAACCAAGTCTTTAGTTCTATTGTATATTACAGATGGCGCTGTCAGTCTAACGTTGCGAAAAGAAAAACTATTTGGAATCACAAAATATATATTAAAGTATATTTATATATAACAACATAGAGATAATATACAATTAACATTTAGGTCTATATTACAATTTTTCTTCGGGTCTGGGACCACCGTAGGCTGTTGCGTGGCTCGTAGCGACGCCCCCACGGCCGGTGCTGTAGGCGTTGGCGATGGCGGTGGGGCCTCCTGGACCACCGCCGGACCGGCCCCCCCATCCGAAGAACATCGGGAAGAAAGCGCCAGTGGGCAACCTGGAAGGATAAGCATCGCTCTCATCTTCCTCATCATCAACGGGCCTCTTGACCTGCTTCTTCTTGTTGGCGATTTTCTTGGCCTTGGGTGCCGGGTCCTCTTCAAGTGGTTCAGGTTCAGAGAGCTCAGTGACGACTGGCACGGTTTCCTTCACCGGCGCAACTGGGACGAGAGTGGTGAAGACCTCAGCTTTCTCGGTCGGGTCGGCAAGTTCGGTGGCTTCGGTCGGGCCTACGACCGGGCCCTCTGGCTGTTGGGGGTAGTAGACCTCGTTCTGCTGGGGCGGCACGTAGTTGGTGTCGTCGAGAGTCTGGCGGCGCCTGTCGGGCACGTAGTACTGACTGGAGGGGGCGCCTTGGGGTTCCGTGGGCTGCTTGTACATGAAGGCAGCCATGCCTCCGCCAGCCGCGCGTTGGTAGTACGGGTTGTAATACCGACTCATCACCATTCCACCACGGGCGCTGTCGCTGGATCCGTACGATACTGTTGGAGATAAATAATAATAATAAATAACCCCTATGCTGCCACTAGATCAAGAGTTGATCTAGACTGGTTGACGTCAGGCAGGCAGCCGGTCGTAAAAACTAAGCCAAATCATGTTTTGCAACATGCTTGAAAAGTGTGTTTTGCCGACCCCAGATTAAGGTGGGATAATGGCAGGTAGAAAGAAATAACACCCAACAGTCACACATGGTCCGACACTAAAATTCGAGTCTTGTGTCGAAGGTATCGGAAACTATGAGAGACGCACGGTCTCACAGCCCCCAGACTCGAAACATATCTCTGTAGGTCACAGAAACATTTATTTCGGTGCGGGAATCGAACCATCAGCCTCTTGCTTCACAGCCGGCTATTCCCCCCACTGCGTCACGGAGGCTGCCTAAATAGAAAAATAAAATAGGCATTGTTTGCAAAACATTTTCATCCGAGAAATTCATTTTTGCGAAAAAATAAATTCAGTGAAAAATCAGTTAACAAATATCGCTTAGTAATTAGTATTGATAAAATTCTATAAATCACTGATAGAATAGAGACGTCTAGATAAAAAATATAGAGAAATATATACCAGAAATGATACGTAGAGGCAAACTAGAACACCCGTATCTCCACGAGCTTATTTCCTTCCCAAATGTGATAGAAGAGATAGAAGTTGTAGAGCAAAAAATATAGAACGAAATATTTCCAAAAGAATCTGATAAAAATAATTTTCCGAAATTATAAAGACAACCAACAAAGCAGTTGCTTACGAGCTAAAATAGTAATTACTTACGAGAATCAACATTTCCGTAGTAAGGGTTGTATGGGAATCCATTCGCCCACAGAGCGCAGCTCAAGATCACCAGGATTGAAGCCTTCATTTTTCTTGACTTTTTTCGTAACGATTTGAACACTTGTAATACCCTTTGCTTTAAAGGGTGCTGTGCGGTTTACTGCTGTCGAGTTTGTGCTGAACATTCTGAGACCTCGCGTTATATAGTCGAGTCTGCCTGGACTCATTGGGATGCAAGACACGGAGGCCAGCTTGCACCCGCAGACCGGACCGTCATTTTACACTGTTCGATAAAGTTCTCCAACCGTTATGGGAAACTGGACATCTAAGTGAAGATCACTGAATGCACAACACGTAGAATAATCATTAGGCAGGTGAACCGTTGAACTTTTTGTTTTGATGTTTTTTTGCACAAAACTTGCACCGGTGAGTCATCCGCGAAATTGTGATCGGATTTTAAGTGAAAAGTGCGGTTTGGGTAAACTAGTAAACTGTTTTAAATAGTTTGGATTCGTTATGCTTTTAATGCAAATTAGAGGATTTAACAATGGTTTCTTACGTCTTTATGAGATCTTCAATCAATGTTGATTAAAAAATATATTTCATGTGAGGGACGCTTCAGTTTAATTTTTTTAGAAATATTATTCCGTGGCTTTGCCAACGCAAATATTTACTTTTATTTGCTAATATAAGAGATAATAAGTTTCATTTTAGCTACATTTTAATTCAAACTGTAAGTATTTTACAAGCTGTTATTTATAAATATTTTGCAATTGCAAATGTAGGTATGTATTAATTAAGTTTGGCATAGCACATTAATGTTTTATGATATTGGTAAATAATCAGTGTCGGTTAACTGAAATTATATTTCATTTCAAGTCTTTGGTTTAATGTATATGTGATAAACGTCAATCAGATTTAAAGGTATTAAAATGGATTAAATTAATCGTTCTGATCCATAGAACCTCATGCTAAAATTAAAGACAGTCTGTTTAACAATTAGTACTGCTATATAGTCCATGTTTTAAAATTATTGTGTCGATTAATTAGCAGAAAATATAATTAATTTCAGGAAGGGTCGTAGATTGATACTTAGCTTTGCGTTGCAGGGAATTTATGAAACTTTGTGTTAGTGCTAAAAATAGAAATGATAGTGTGCCTTAATCAGCTATCTTTCGAATTTCATAGTGATAGCAATCATCATCATCATCATCATCATCAGCCATAGAACGTCCACTGCTGAACATAGGCCTCCCCCAAAGATTTCCAGATCAACCTGTTTGAATTTGTTTTTGCATTTATGTGTTTTTGTTTTTCATTTTAATAATATTACCTATTTATGTATAATATAAGCCGCTATTTTTGTAGTGGCAGAAATTTTATAAGGTTTCAAAACTGTTTAAATAAAAGGTTTTCAATTTATTTTCAATCCAATCAAATCAAATCAATTAAATCATTTATTTAACAATTACGCCCCTACGGGCACTTTTACACGTCATTCTTTATTATAATGAATATGTCAGTAACAGAATAAACACATTGATCTACATCGTAGACTATTTTCTGATTAAAGTTAATATAAAATCACCAGTGCGCCATATTAATAACAATACCATACCGCTCATAGGACCTATGTTATTAATTATTTTTCTTATATATTGAAATAAAATTACTTTTACGGATTTTATCACGATTTGGTTTTAATTTTTATTCCCGACGTTTCGAAGGCTTTGCAGTCTTCGTGGTCACGGGTTGGACTAACCAAATCGTGATAAAATCCGTAAAAGTAATTTTATTTCAATGAATAGCATTCGCGTTTCTTATATATTTCACGCACCATATTATTTTATAAGCATTATGAATTTTCTTATGTGTTTGCCAAATAATTAAAATGATGACTGTATTTTTGCTTATTTCTGAGGTGCTAAATGGAGAATAAAATTAAGGGAGCGATAAAATTAATAATAAAATATTTTCGCAACTAAGTTTAAATAACTTATTCATCATCATCATCAGCCATAGGAAATCCACTGCTAAACATAGGCCTCCCCCACAGATTTCCAGATCGACCTGTTGGAAGCAGCCTGCATCCAGCGACTCAAACTAATTCCTGTACATTGAAATAAAACTATTTTTACGGATTCTATCACAATTTCCTTTTAATTTTTATTTAAAACCCAATCGTGATAGAATCCTTAAAAATAGTTTTATTTTAATGTATAACATTCGCGTAAACTTAAGAAATCAGTATAATTCTTGTACTTTAAAAATGACTTCAAACTCCTTAAATATTTTCTGGTAAATATTTAATTATCACATAATATTTAATGTTAAATTCCATCGTGATCAATGACAAAATCTTTGTTTATTCTTTAATTATTTTAATTAGGTCGTTTATAATCAGTTGCACTTCGTTTTTGTACGATTACTATTTACTACGCATTAAAATGACACGAACAATCTATTTGTTTTTAAACTTGAGGTCATTTTCATGTTAATCATACAATTTTGTTTATTATATAACATTTAAATTATATAAATATGATTTTTTCCCGGTGAAATTATGTTATTTATTTTTAATTACATAACATAAGCTTACGCCTGTATCCCTGAAGGGGTAGGCAGACTGCAGAGGCGCGCTAACGAACTAGAACACCCACATTTCGCCGAGTTAATTCCGTCCCAGATGTGATAGGGGGCGTGCCTGCCATATCGGGCACAAATTCCAGACTCCGGGCTGATACTGAAAAATCCAATATCACTTTTTCCCTCGCCGGGGATCGAACCCGAGACCTCAGGACGATAGTCATACCGCGCATGCAATACCACTACGCCACGATTCTATTTGCGAGTAAAATGTACTGGGGGGTTACCACCCCCTCTTATAGCAGTATTATTATAATCTTACTTGTACCGATTCCCATACAAAATAAACGAAGAACGATTATAATAATACTGCTATAAGAGCTGGTGGTAGCCCTGCAGATATAGAGGGAAATGCAATTTTATTTTTATGTGATAGCCTAAGTTTGTGCCATTAATCGGTTTTTAACATGCTGTTATTTTTTTTCGGCCGACTTCCACAAAAGGAGGAGGTCCTCAATTCGTCATTTTTTTTATGTATGTTACTCGATATATCCGCCAAATGTGGACTGATTTTCAAAAATCTTTTTGTGTTCGATAGAGCTTATTTCAAGGGTGGTCATAAATTTGGTCACGATCGGTAAATTGGAAGACGGTCAGTTAAGTTTTTAAACTTGTGATTATCGTGTTAGTTATACTATGTGACGTCAGTTCACCAGCGGCCTGAGCAGGAAAATTTCTGACAACCGTAAATGTATTCGAACTCGATGCGCGTCTATGAAATTTGTATGAAATATTAACCAAACGTCATCAGTGCGCAGCGAACTCGAATACATTTACATTTACATTAGTTTTTCGTGCTCGGGCTACAGTTCTTAAGCAAATTGATATGAGACCACACGGCATAAACCCTAAAAAATGTTCCCACGACACACTGCACGTAAATAGACTGACATACATGAAAAGAGCAAAAAAAATCCTTAAGTTTACGCGAATGTTATTTATTGAAATAAATCTAGTTTTTACACATTCAATCGTGATTATTTTGGGCGACTTGCAGCGCTATTACTAATCTAGAGTTAAACCTCATCTCGATTTATCCTTCAGCTCACGCATATCTTTAAATCAAGATTTAGGATAAATAGAGATTTATCGCGTAGCTGCAAATGGTCCTAATAGTCCCGAAGTTTCGAAAGTTTTACAGCATTCGTGGTCACGGGTCGGACTCTTTCGGAAGCTTTCGAAACGTCGTCGGAACTAAAAAAAAAACAAATCGCGATAGTATCCGTAAAAATTAGTTTAATTTAATAAAATCCTACTTTTCAACGTGGGTTAAAAATAATTTCATACACCACAGGGAATGTTGCAATAGTGTAATAATTCCAATCCCACAATAAATGTCATTTTTGTATGCGCAAACGTCAATATGCTATAAATAACTGAATATTGAGTGAGTTTGTTGTCATGTAAACATAAAAACTACGTGGAATGACAAAATGGCTCATTAATGGCGATTTATAACATCTTTGCTCGTGGATTACAAGATATTTAGATGTTTCTCGGTAAACGCGGGGAGTAAAGGCTTTTAGTACGTTAACCATAATGGAAGTAAGTCCGGGATAATAACTTGAATTCATTATTGAAATTAAACTGCTATTGATAGCTTCCGTGGCGCTGCGGGCGAGTAGCCGGCTGTGGAACGTGAGGTCGCGGGTTCGATTTCCGCACCGAGATAAATGTCTGTGTGGTCCATATATATTTGTTTCGGGTCTGGGTGTTGTGAGACCGAAAGTCTTTCGTAGTTTCTGATACCCACGATACAGGTTACACCTAGTATGGTGTCAGGATTATGTGTGTGATTGTTGGGTGTAATTATTATATTTAATACTATTATTGTGGTTTTGTATTTCTCGCCTCGTTGGTGTAGTGGCAGCATATATGGGCTGTGAACGAGAGGTCCTGTGCTCGATTCCCAGGCCTGGGCGTGTTTTTCTAACACGATTTGCCCGGGACTGGATGGATGGAATTGGATTGATATCAGGCAGGTAGGTGGTCGTATAAAATAAGTCAAATTCTTTTTGCGACATATTTGAAAAAGTGTGTTGCGCCGACCCCACATTGAGGTGGGATAAGGGTAGGTAGAAATATTGAAGTTTAATTCCATGGAACTCAAGACCTAAAGAGACTTTTGGTTTCACTCCTAACATAATATATTTAAGGTTCGTACAGCTGTCGTGATGCGAGAAACGAATCCACGTCTCCTCGTTTGACAGTTATTGCGCTACTTAGTATGCTTTAATTTATCTAATAAATTCACGCTTTCATTCATAATCATTTAATAGAATCATAGGTTAATTGTAAACCTAAAAGAAAATAAGGATGGGGCTAGGGAGCGGGGCGCAACGCATTTGTCACTTTACGTCGGTTTTCTGTGAGACAGTGGTATCCAACCGGTTTAGCCAGCCCGTGCGTGCTGTAGACATAACTGACTACGGCGTGGCTCTACCACACAGAAGATAACAATCCCAATGGGTGTTTAAATGGTCTTTTCAATTCAGGACAAATCCTAAAAACACAAAAGTCGTGGTAGCCCTAGCTACGGGATATATTTACGATGATAATTTGCAAGCAGGTGTTTAGCTTGTATCTTTATTGTAGTACTAACATTACATATAAATTATATAATAACTCACGGGGCACTTCTGCTGCACCTGTGTTCTCCATTTCCCACGGGTGACTTATTAGCTGATTTTTTTTTTAAATAAAAGGTATAAGTACAATATCTGCTTTGTCAGATATCTTAATAATATATCTGTTTTTAGACGTTAGTGAAAAATATGGTACCATTTAAAACAACTTGATGCCTCGGTGGCGTAGTGCTATTGCATGTGCAATACGACTATCGTCCTGAGGTCTCGGGTTCGAACCCGGGTCGGGAAAAGTAATATTTGATTTTTTAAAATCAGCCCGGAGTCTGAAATTTGTGTCCGATATGGTGATAAGCTCGCCCCTTATCACATCTGGGACGGAACTAAGTTCGGCGAAATGTTTGGGTGTTCTAGTTCGCTAATGCGCCTCTGCCTACCCCCTTACAGACGTGAACTTATGTGATGTGATGAAAAACAATATATAAAGTTAACTAAAACTCACAAAATCAATTTCAAAATTGTAGAATTAAAGTCAATAACACTATATCTTACTCTCTTTTGAGTCGCTGATTGATCATTTGCTAGGATTTCGATCCCATCTGGTTGACGTCAGGTAGGCTGCTGGTCGTAAAAACTAAGCTAAATCCTTCCTGCATCACGCTGGGAAAAGTATGTCGCGTCGAATGAGTCATTGAGGTGGGATAAGATGAAATAAAAGTACATTATCTGACTCTAGACTTGTATGTTCACACAAATCAGTTAGCAACGCATCAAACCAGGTGCGCACTATTTTTCAGAGGTTAATCGCGTATGCGCCTCGTTTATACGATGTCGGAAAACATCGTCAACAAAAAAACCGTGTCATTGGAATAATAATTAGCATTGTGCGTAATATGTGAATACGCATAGGATTCCGTCAGCTGTCATATGTAGTGCGTATAAATCACGAAATGGTATTTAACAGTCTTTGTTCTCATTCTGGCTTATTTATCGCCTATTCGGCCTATTCGACAGCATTATGAGGTAGGTCTGAGGTTTGATTCCCCGCTCAGTGCTGTTCTGAATATTTTAACATTTGTCTGGGAATGCAGACCTATGACTCAGCGATGATAAAAGAACGAATCTTGCAGATATGTAAAGAAATTGCCGCTATTATTTAAAAAAATCATGTGAGACCCACCAAATGCCGGGTCTTTAGAATTGTATTAACGGCTCGAGCGGGTAAATACCACTGTCTCACAAAAAACCGACGTAAAGTGGCAGCTTGCTGTCGCGTTTCGTTCGGTGAGTGAGATTTCCGGTAGACCATTTCCCCCCCTCCCTTTCCCAATCCGTTTTCCCTCCCCTTTCATTTTTTCCTTTTAGGTTAGCAACGCACCCATGATGCTTATTGTGTCTTGGATGTCTATGGGCTGTGGAGATCACTTACCATCAGGTGACCCATCTGCTCGTTTGGCAATATCTGCGATAAAAAAATGTGACTGCCTCGGTGGCGTGGTTGTATTTCGGTGCGACTACCGTCCTGAGGTTTCGGGTTCGATCCCGGGTCGGGCAAAGTGATATTGGATTTTCCCATATCAGCCCGGAGTCTAGAATTTGTGCCCGATATGGCGATAGGCTCGCCCCCTATAACATCTAGGACGGAACTAAGCTCGGCGAAATGTGGGTGTTCTAGTTCGCCTACTAGTTCGGGGATACAGGCGTGAGCTTATGATCAACTTCAGTAAATTTGCAAGCTACATTTGGGGTAATTTATTATTTTTAGCATGCACTAAGACATTCTTATGCTAATTGCGACGATCTACAGGTAGCATTTCGATTTTAAAATCCCCATGCTTAATCATTCATTAAAAAAATTAAGTTCAATATTTATTTTTTAACTTTACCAGTACGCTTTAAATCGTTCTCTCTGTATGTGGATTTGTTATTGTGGTAGGGGCGGGCCTATTGCCATATCGGGCACAAATTCCAGACTCCGGGCTGATATGGAAAAATCCAATATTACTTTGCCCGATGCGGGGATGGAACCTGAGACCTCAGGAGGGTAGTCATACCGAAATACAACTACAGAGGCAGTCTATATTACATATTATTGTTTTCAAATGGTACATATGTGTCGGCAAATCTTGTGATGCGAAATTAGAACATTTAGATCATATTTTAGAAGCTCCGCGCCATAAAATCAGTGTTAGTAAAACATGCTTAATTCGGGGATTGTCAAATAAAACACTTTTTATTGCACATAAAAGCAGTTTATTTTACATAACCGTTTTTGTTCAAGCAATTCTGGGTAACATATACGCAAATATTTTCTTTTGAAGGTTGGGCTCTTTCCCAGAATGGTGGCCATTGTCATGAATGCTGCTTACATATTGGCATTCTAATCCCGGATGTACAGTAAATTATAATCACCTATATTAAATAAGCATAGAGATAAAAAAACTTAACGTACCGAATTCAAATACGATCGTGACCAAATGTATATGGGACCACCCTTAAAATAATCTCTATCGAACAAAAATAATTTTGAAAATCGGTCCACATTTGGCGGAGATACCGCTTAACGAACATAAAAAAATACGGACGAATTGAGGACCTCCTCCTTTTTGGAAGTCGGTCGCAAAGCAGCGATAGCTTAGTTGGGAACGATACCGACTGCCGAGACGAGTGTCGGAGGTTCGAGATCAACCCTATAATGGAGCATACACCCCTGACTTTCTATGTTAAGTGTAGTTTCATTGTGAATTATCGCTTGCTATAACAAGAATTTCTCCACTAGAGTTTCAAAGATATGTGGAGTCTACCAACCCGCATAAGGCCACCGTGGTAGACTAAGGCCTCACCCCTCTCATTAGTAGAGGAGGCCCGTGCCCAGCAGTGGGACAGTAATATTACAGGGTTAATATTATTATTATTTTTTCTGATTAGCGTCATCCCGGCCTTCTGATTTTTTATTATTATAGAGATAAAATAATGATACAACATTCTCTTGTATTTATAACTTTGTTTTGTATATTTTATTGGCCTAGACATGCAGATGAGCAGACGAGCCTCCTGTTGCTAAGGTATTGCCGCCGTCGTTGATGGACATAAGGAATATTAGAGGCACAACTAAGTCAATACTTACCCTGAAAATGAAATGGGGATTGGGACTGAGGGTTATATGGATTATTTGAAATCTAAAACACACTATGAAAAGTAACAGCAAACTGTCACTTTATGCGACATAGGTTTTTGTGAGACAGTCATAATAGCTCGATAGATATTTATCATTTAATATTGTATTAACTCAAAATGTTACTACTGAGATATTTCAGGAATTATTGAAGATAGGAAGAAAAGAAGAGCTAAATTCTTCCTCCTAAATGATTGAAAAAACTGTGTTATATCAATTCAATAAGAATGGGGAAGGATCTATTGTCAAATTTCCATCTGATGCTCTTAGAATCCAAATCTTAGAACCGATTTAAGAATTCATATTTCTCGTGCAATATTCAATATGGAAGCGACGCGTCTGCACCTGATTGTAATACGTAAAGAGCATGCCATATTAGTAGTTGAGACACGCGAGGATTTTGAGCACACTAGTAGCAAGAGCCCTGATAAGATCTGCTTCGGCGGTCTGCCGAGCACGATACCATCGACCAAACCACCATAAATACTACTTAAGTGATCATAACAGTCAAATTTGCCTGATTCTGCGTTAGTGACACTCCGATAATCTTGTTAGTATTTGAGGCAGCGAGCACTGATTCACGCGGCCTCATATCAAGTTTGAACACCTGTACAAAAATGTCTGCCGGCAGACGTCGGTGATTAAAAATACACATAATGTGAATTCCTTTATGCATAATACGCGTTTCGGGGCTCGTGTCTGTCCATTGTTCGTTTTTCTGACATTTTGGAATGTGTACAGCAGCCAAAATAGTTACTTATGTGATTTTTGCCTATTTGAATCAAATACGAAAATCGTTTTGTACATTGACGTTGCTGTTTCCGCATAAGTATCTTTACCTGTATCATTATTATAGTCTAAGCAATCAATAGTATTTTAAAAACGTTCCGTCTTGAATACTTAAACGTTTTTTGCTCTGCTGCTACTGCGGACATCTACTAGACTAGACATTGTTGCATCTGCTCCAGACAATAGGCAAAAAGAGCATCATAGACTGATTGATGCACTATAATTGCGATTCTATAAGGATGTCCAATTTTTTTGCTAACTATGCATTAATTAATTAAAATTGGATTTTAATGTGATATTCATGGTTTGGCGAGGATTGAATACCTGAATTTATAAAGTTCATTACAATTTGACGAAGTTGTAAAATGTACTCACAAAAAAGCAGTGACAAATGTTGAATGAGGCCGGAATTAATACACCAAAAACTAGTCTTTTGCATAACTGATCTAAAAAACTGAATTTATAGTAACAATTTATTTTAAATTAATATAAATCAGTCCTGAGAGCATCGTTGTGTTTTTTGACTCCAAATTCAGGGTTACATTCGTGTCAAATGACACTAGAATACTAATGGCATGTGAAATTTCGCACAGAATTCAATTCCGGGTATGAATTATTATGTAAAAGTGCTAAAAATAACACTGAATTTGATTTTGCGTTCCCTACGGAGTATGTGTGGAGTCACCCTTGCTGATCGTGTGAGGAATAGTATGATAAGAGATCGCTGTAAGTTGAAGGATGATATGGTGACTAGAATTGATAAAGGGATGTTGAGGTGGTATGGGCTTGTGGAGAGGATGGATGAAAGGCGACTTACTAAAGGTATTTATCGCGCGAAAGTAAATGGAAGGGTCGGAAGAGGGCGCCCGAGGAGAACATGCATGGACCAAATAAGTGATCTTCACCGAAAAGGGCAAGTGAGGAGTACCCTTAACCGGCGGAAATATATGAAAAGATGCATGAGCGTGGAAGAGGCAAAAGAGGTGTGTCACGGTCGTAGCTTGTGGCGCTCAATAGTCTCTGCCTACCCCCATGGGATACAGGCGTGAGTGTGTATGTATGTATTTGATATTAAAATGTTTTAAAGTCTTGTTTCGGCTGCATTGTGAGTCAGACATTCTGATAGCGCGCGGCCTGTCAGATGGTGCGATACCCAACACGCAGATAGGCAGATATCACTGTTAAAGAGACAGTGCAAGGACCTCCCAAACTTAACCGTTACTCTTATTGTGCCTACCTACTTTTCAACTGTGTGTGATTGGCTTTGTTTCTGTTTTTTGTATTATATTTTTAGTTTACTGGAGGTATGTAGTGACTGTCACTCACACGAATCTCAGCAATGCAGATATACAGTCAGGATGCTGTCTGCCGTGAAAGAAAATAAATGGGGAGTAAGGGGACAGGTAGGATGAAATATTTCCATGGAGATACGTGCACCGTGACAAATGTCTATGTGGCCCACAAATATTTGTTTCGTGTCTGGGTGTTGTGAGACTGAAGGTCCTTCGTAGTTCTTGATACCCACGACACAGACTTGTACCTTAGTGTGGGGGTCAGGATTATGTGTGTGACTGTTGGGTGTTATTTCTGTTGGGTGCTATTTATTTAATTATGGCTCTGGAAATGTACTCACTGTATGAAACAACAAGCGCCATTTCACGTGGATTACATCATCATCAGCTTACAGTACCCCTAGCACGAGTTTATTTTGACAGTTCTCGATCCTCGAAATCGACGATAGTTTGCGTTTTGTCCATACATTTGACTAGCAGCGCCACTTTGCGGAAACTATAACGAACTAAACAAATTATGGAGAAACTTCAAACTATCGTCGATTTCGAGAATCGAGAAAATCTTGTACTAAGAGTACAGTTATATGAAAACTGCAGCATTTTGAATACATGTACATACATTAAACATAATTGCAAATAAATGTGCATTATGAACAGTTTCCGAGAATCACAGAGACAGTGAGACAAATTAGTAAACGTAATTTAAGCAGTGAAGGCGATATCGATCCGTACACTTGAATTTAAATAGTATATTTCGTCTTGCTAAGTCTTTCTATATTCATAAAGCTGCTTGCTGGTTCATTTTTATGTTAATGCTACAATCCTACAGCGTTTTTAGACGTTTAAAATATACCGTTTTTTATTGTACGGACGAATTCACTATAAATTCACGTATTTATTACTTTTTATTTTGGCTAACATTATCCCAGCCCACTGCGTGTATAACTTAGACGCTTCCACTTCGTTTGATGTTGATAGAACTGGCTCGATTGTATATCCCTAAATTATTACGAAACGCAAATTAATATAAATCTATAATTTATTATTTTTATTAATAAATGTTTTGGAAATTAAACAAAACCTCCTAGAAATAAATAGCTGTAGTATATGTGATATACTCGTATATCCTTTTATAGTTATTATATGCAGTACTTTGTAATTCAGAGCGTTCTATAAATAAAATAAAAACTTTTTTTATTGGCTTACGAAAGCAGACGATCAGATGACCCAACCCACGGTTAGTGATTACTCATAGTATCAGCATTGCCAGAAGCTAAGACAAACCGCTATCTGCAGATAAATCTTAGCCTCTTTATACTTAAAAATAAGAAGCAATAATAGCAAAAGTTTAACAAAAACTAAAACCGACCACCATTTTAACACATTAACTGCCGAATGTTCATACACTTAAGGACGCCTTATGTCGTTTAAGGCCGCCTTATCTGTTAAAATTGTATGGCGAAAATCAATGTAAGAAGCCGTTAAAGTTGAGGAGCGTTTGACCATTCGCGCGTTAAGTCCATATCTTCAAAACTGCTGAACAGATTTCGATGAAACTTGCACTATTCCCCAAGTTGGAAGATACGTAGTCCAATAAAAATCCAATAAAACATCGTAATCCGATTTATGGTTTCTGAGATATACGTGGACATACATACATACATACATACACTTATGAAAGGCACATCTATTCAAAAGCCCATATAGACTAAAATATGCGAATATCGTGCAATTCTAACAATATTACATACGGGTCGAATTGATAACCTCCTTTTTTGAAGTCGGTTAATTAGTGTATTCATACCACAATCTATTCGATAATTGATGATGACGACGGATTTAAAGTAGAAGAAACTAGATGTAGTCCGTCTTAAGACGCCGCTTATTATATATTTATATATAATATGATTTTCCCATGAATACTCCCTACTGTAGCCCGAGCACGAAAAACTAATGTAAATGTATTCGAGTTCGCTGCGCACTGATGACGTTTGGTTAATATTTCATACAAATTTCATAGACGCGCATCGAGTTCGAATACATTTACGGTTGTCAGACATTTTCCTGCTCAGGCCGCTGATGAGTGATGGCACCGTACCTTATATGTTCACCTAGATCAGCGGTCGGCAATACGCGGCCCGTGGATGTCCTATTTGCGGCTCGTGATTGCTTTGTAAATTAGTCATAATTATCTAAAATGTTATAGATTCTAGATAGAAAATATGAGGTGAGGTCCGCTTCTACTATATTTTGCCACCTTGTGGCCCCTGCCTGCCAATAAGTTGCCGACCGCTGACCTAGATGGATAGTGCCCACCACTACCATAATTCCCGATAATCCAGTCCAGTTAACTCAGGCCTACGTAATATTAGTGTAAAGATACGATACGTAACGTCTTTCCTTGATCAATATTACGTTCAAACTGTACATGCGCATGAAGTCACAAAAAGCATTACACATTCGCTTTCTGCAATAGGATCTAAAACGAGGTGACTGACCTCAACCAAGGTTCACCTTAAACATGAAGGACACGTTACATAAAGCCGAATTTGAATGTCCATACATATTCAGTGTCAAATGATACGGATTTTGTATCGGAGGACACACCGCCCTTGTCCGAGCTGTGATGGATTAGGGCCATAAATCAGCCCTGTCAAGTCTCAACCTAAGAATGCATTTTTAATTACAATTATCCGGTGCTGTATATGCAAGTGCATCTTTGGCCTATCTTTTGAATGTTAATTGTTATGGGGGACATGCACTTTTGTTTTTGGTCAACCTCGGAGATCGTTCACCTCTTAGATTTGTCTTATGTTTTTTCAGTAGCATGTTTAATTTCTAGTGGTATTTTGTTTTAGCTAGTCAATTATGTTTTTTATTTATACGTAAACTTTCTGTATATTTAAAACTATTCAATATAAAATAAGGTGTAATAATACAGCATAATGCTGAGCAGTAGCCCGAGCACGAAAAACGAATGTAAAAGTAAATGTATTCGAGTTCGCTGCGCACTGATGACGTATGGTTAATATTTCATACAAATTTCATAGACGCGCATCGAGTTCGAATACATTTACGGTTGTCAGAAATTTTCCTGCTCAGGCCGCTGAAACAAATATTTGTTGATCCCACAAACATTTTATTGAGTGTGGGATTCGGATCTGTGGCTCACATAACCACATACACATTTTTCAGTGGTTCCTTCTTTTAGGTTGGCAACGCACTCATGACTCTTTTTGTGTCTTGGGTGTCTATAAATAATAATAAATAAATAACACCCCCCACAGTCACATACATAGTCCTGACCCCACACTAAGATCGAGTCTTGTATCGTGGGTATCAGGAACTACGAGAGACGCACGGTCACACAATACCCAGACCAGAAACAAATATCTGTAGGCCATAGGTACAAACATTTGTCTCGCTGCGGGAATCGAACCCTCGGCCTCTCGCTTCACAGCCGGCTACTCGCCCGCTGCGCCACGGAGGCTGTCATATGGGCGGTAGAGATCACTTACGATCAAGTGACCCATCTGCTCGTTTGCCAGTCTCTGCTATAAAAAAAACATAATGATTCTATTCGATGGCGGCTTATTAAAATATCTAACATTTGTATCATTAAACAGTAGTGCCTTACATTTTTTTATTCCACCATCGTAACTATTAAGTAAAGAAACAAATTTATAGCAGCATTACTATATATTTCTTTTTAACACAAAGCCATTTATTCTGGTTTACGATTATGTAAAATACTCGTGTATTTTTGACGGTACATCAAAGGAGTCCTTCTGACTCACCCAATTTATTATGTCTCACAAATCTTCGTAAAGTTCAACATAACATCCATGTGTTCGTATCCCATACTTCATGTTTGTTATGTGTTAATTCCCCTCACGATGGTATTTGCATGCACGGTTCATTCGAATTTGTCGACCAGTTAAAAGAAATGCTATCTTCATCGTGAGCTTACGGGTGTGTAAATCTTTATATAAAAATGTACAAACAAAATACATCCTTATTTAATTAGTATTATCACGAAATGTATTTGTTTACTAGCTGACCCGCGCAATTTCGTCTGCGTATGAGAGAGGGTTAGGGTGAGTCGTGGGCACCTATAATACAATTCTAAAGGAGGTAATGGGATGATCGCTTCTAAACTAAACTTCGAGAGAAAGTACGTGACTTTAGTCAGTCCGTCAATTACCCCGTCCGTCACCCTGTCAGTCACCCCGTCAGTCACCTCGTCGGTCACCCCGTCAGATACCCCGTCAGCCACCCTGTCGGTCATCCCGTCAGTCACCTCGTCCATCACCCCGTCAGTCATCCCGTCAAGGAAGCCCTGTGTAAAATTTCACATTCCTGTTTTGACACCGGTTCCAATATTTAAAACTACGGGTGACTCAAATATCAATTTTGAAGTCCACCGGCCCAAAAACGAATAAAAACAAAATGGCGACTACTTTTGACAGTTTTGACACCGGTTCCGTCGTTTGGAACCACGGGGTGACCCACATGTCGATTTTGAAGTCAATTGGCCCAAAAACAAAGAAAAACAAAATGGCGGCCTCTTTTGACAGCTTTGACATCGGTTCCGTTGATAGAGCTTATGTCAAGGGTGGTCCCATATAAATTCGGTCACGATCGGATTTGAAGTCGGTGTGTTAAGTTTTTAAACTTGTGATTATATAACCTACCTATACTCCGCCAGTGTTTATAAAAAGTATAAACGAATACTATAGTTTCGACCAGGCCGAGCCAAAGGCCTTCACTAGTGTACAATCTATCGCTTCAGAGAATTTACGAGTTTGAATGTCAACATCGTCCTAGGCCATGCGATCGAAGAGATATAGTATTTAAAGTCATTGAAGAAATCTATCGCATACATAATGAGGACGATTGTAATGGCCGAATAATGGGCTGGTTGTGAATTTTAGGATATTTTTGCATACGAACACGTTCGAAACAATCCTTTGTCTATGGATCACTAGGACCAAGAATGTAGTGTGTGATACATGCATGTGTGAATTTTTGTGTATGTATACGTAACATTTAAAAATCTTCTGTATATAGAGGTACATATGTAGTTTTCTTATAAAGAGCAAAATTTTCTGAAGACGCGGCTAAATTCGGAAACCGCATGTTTTATTTTATTATCTAAGAGCATTAAGTAAAATTAAATCATATCCTTGGTCTAAACCAATATACGAGTGTCCACATATACTGCTGTGGAACGGGAGGTCCTGAGTTCATATCGGGCTTGGTGACGCATAATTTCTCCCCCAAAAGGAGTTGACATTATGCAGACGACCGAATAACTA
The DNA here is from genome assembly GCA_036417725.1 of Clanis bilineata. Classification (NCBI taxonomy): domain Eukaryota; kingdom Metazoa; phylum Arthropoda; class Insecta; order Lepidoptera; family Sphingidae; genus Clanis; species Clanis bilineata. The sequence continues at coordinate 1,435,301 of CM071141.1, forward strand.
GCTGAAACCTTTCCTACAAAAGTTTCCAAAGTGTATTACGCCGACAACAGAAAAAAATTTTAGGCTATAATTTATTTAACTGCCTCAGTGGCGTGATGGTATCTCGGTGCGACTACGATTCTGAGGTCTCGGCTTTGATCCCCGGGTCGGGCAAAGTGATATTGGATTTTTCCATATCAGCCCGGAGTCTGGAATTTGTGCCCGATATGGCGATAGGCTCGCCCCCTATCACATCTGGGATGGAACTAAGCTCGGCGAAATGCGGGTGTTCTAGTTCGCTAGTGCTCGTCTGCCTACCCCTTCGGGGATACATGCGTGAGCTTATGTTTTATGTATGTATAACTTATTACTAATTTTCACCAACTTGGTATTAGATAATGTGACGTCACGGCGCCTCCTTTCGTCTGGGCATTGTCTGGCATCTAGAAATGCATTGAATGCATATGCGTACCTGACGTCAAGTGCGTACGGACAGACGACACATTTTCCTGTTCATTGTGATCAGATACGGCTATTTCATACGTGTCTAGTCCACGCTTGTTACTATGTAGATCGCACTCGGCTTGAATTCGATATATTTATCCTCCTGCTTACGCCTGTTAGCGTATACATTATTTATTACATGTTTTTATGTTTATGTTAAATTATCATTGTTCTTTTTTATGATGTCTGCGTTTTGACGTATAGAAAATGTAATTGGGCTTTGTAGAACACACAGTGGCTAGAAATGGCATTATTTTGTGATACCCACGATACAAGACTGGTGTCACGACCAACGGCCCGAGCGGGATTACATATTTTTGACAATCGAAATTGTTTTTTTTTCTATTTGCTGGGGACGTTTGGTTAAAGTTTCATACAAATCTCATAGAGGCGCATTGTCAAAAATAATCCTGTAGTTCTGCAATGAGTTTTATTGGCATATCTTCCTAGCAACATGTATGTGTATGAAAAACATTAATTCCCCACGTATCCGCTAGAGCCGTTCGGATGTTTTTCATATTAATATTTTAGGGAGTCGCTAATGTATAAAAACTTTACTAAGGTCTCTAAAAAGATGACTGTTCTGTGTATTTTTTATTTAATTCAATAGAATTAAGAGACCAGCAAGCGCTTTATAGTCCTCCATTACGATCATACGCATTGGGCCTTACTTATAAAAACCATTTTAGCTGAGTAAATGGTTAAGAATAGTCTGTCTCTTTTCATCATCATCATCATCAGCCATAGGACGTCCACTGCTGAACATAGGCCTCCCCCAAAGATTTCCAGATCGACCTGTTGGAAGCGGCCTGCATCCAGCGACTTCCTGCAACCTTTATCAGGTCGTCGGTCCACTTTGTTAGGTGTCCCTTTTACTTTCAAATAATGTGACACAAGGAAAAAAGTGACAGCCTATTCTTAGCCATTTGCTCAGTTAAAATTCTAGATCGCTAGTGCACCTCTGCCTACCTCTTCGCGGATATAGACGTGAGCTTATGCTATGTTATAAAGTAGTTACTGTCGCCAACGGACATCGTAATTTCAGTTGCCTCCCGTGGATACTAATGGGAATTGATATTTTTTCAAATCTAATATGACGACGGTACATTTTGGGGCGGCCGTGTTTATGACGTCATGTCCTCATGGCAGACCATTGTACCGTCGTGACGCACCAAGATGCCATTGTAGGCCGCAGATTATATCATGGATTAGTCACCACGTGGATTTTACTCTCGTTACATCCCATACGGAATACGGAGCGTAGGGCCGAGCGCCGCGGAAGCTTTTCGGTATTCCGACAACGTCCGCCATTTTTAATTTATTGTACATTGATACATCTCTATTACGGATGCGGTGTGCGTTCCACGTATTTTTTTATTGTATCCCAGCGATATAAATTCGGTAAAAACAGCTGCAAATAATAGAGACAGAATATAAATCCGTGACGAGGTCGCGCATCTTGTCCACAACGCTCTTTGTCGGACCAATGCCATAAATCGTGCTTAAGACAATAGGTCTACGGAACGGCCAATTAAATGAATATTTCATTATTTTTTTCAATGTATTCTAGAAATAAAAAAATCACGTGTGCATTTTAATCGGTTTTATTGCTTGAAACCTTAAAATATTTCGTTTAATTATGTACGATGGTTACAAATGAGTTTGGAATTGTTTACACAAAGTTCCATTGCATATGTTATGTTTAGTGGCGTTTGAGCGTCTAAAAATACATTTTAATTATGTAAGTTCACACCTGCATACTTAAAGAGGTGAGCAGAAATCTAGAACACTAAAGTTTCGAATTTATTTCAGTATCTTTATGTGATGAGAGGCAAGCCTATAAAATTAAATAAAAATGTGGTTTTCCTAGGATTTCCACCCGTCATCAGATTCTCAATCTAAGTGTGTTCTCTAAACTAAGCCTCTAAGCCAGTGATGTGGAAAAAATGTAGTATTTATTTATCGTCTATGATTACATAATATATTTGGTCATTTAAAAAATACAGGAGCACGATAATATTACCTATATAAAAAATATTGATGAAAGTAGATGAAGCGAAAGGAGTATGTCGAATAGGCGAAGTGATAATGCAGTCTCTGCCAACCATGGGATACAGGATATCTCTCTATGTTATTCATACATATTACTATGAAGGTACTGCAATAATTGAGGACCTCACTGTTGTCATTTTTTTACTTAAATAGTTTAGAAATTATTGTACACTTACAGGCGAAATAATTTTAATGAAAATACATACATGTTAAACTAAACTCCTGTGACCCGAGCAGGAACATTTCTGACAATCGTAAATGTGTGGTAGAGCCACGCTGTTGACAGTTACGTCTACGGCACGAATGGGCCGGCTCGACCGGTTTGATACCACTGTCTTACAGAAAACCGATGTAAAGTGGCAGCCCCCTGTCGCGTTTCGTTCGGTGAGTGAGATTTCCGGTGGCCCCATTCCCTTTTCCCACCCCTTTCCCTTTTTCTTTCTTTTCCCTTCCCCTTTGTGTCTTAGGTGTCGATGGGCGGTGGAGATCACTTACCATCAGGTGACTATTCGTTTGCCAGTCTCTGCTATATAAAAAAAGGGAAAATAATTAAATTGTCAAAAATATTCCTGCTCAGACCGCAGAACCCTGTCATTCAAAATCAAATTTCATTTGTTTGTATTCACACACGTTTGCTAATAAGTTTTCAACAAAGCGGCGAAAAGTCATGGTAACAAATCATTGGCTGGGGTCGCATGGAAATTGGCTTATACCTCATTCTAGGAAGCCGTAACGCACTTTCGGCGTACATATAAAACAAGTGTTTGAAGTGGCGCGTGTGCCGAGACACGAGGCACGAGGTACGAGGCGAGGCATGAGGCGAGGCACACGGCGAGGCGAGGCTCCTCTCAACGCGCCGGTTGATTGTATTCAAATATGGCACGATTCTAACGATTCATACAGCCTGTTTTATTTTTGTATAGAGATGTTGGACAGTTAAACTTTTGTGAATACAGGGTGCTGTCAAATCTACATTAAGTTATTAATTAAGCGATGACATGACAGTCTCCGTGGCGCAGCGGGCGAGTAGCTGGCTGTGAAGCGAGAGGCCGAAGGTTCGATTCCCGCACCGAGACAAATGTTTGTGTGGCTCACAGATATTTGTTTCGGATCTGGGTGTTGTGAGACCGAAAGTCTCTCGTTCCTGATACACACGACACAAGACTCGACCTTAGTGAAGTCAGAACTATGTGTGTGACTGTTGGGCGTTATTTATTTATATAGTCACCGTCTTGATCTAGTGGCAGCATATATGGGTTGTGGACCCGGAGGTCGTGGGTTCGATTCCCAGGTTGGGCAGACAATTTTCAGATCAGCAGCCCGAGCAGGAAAATTTCTGACAACCGTAAATGTATTCGTGCTCGATGCGCGTCTATGGAATTTGTATGAAATATTAATCAAATGTCATCAGTGCGCAGCGAGTTTACATTTACATTAGTTTTTCGTGCTCGGGCTACAGGAGGATGCTAAGCTTCTTGTCGAAGTCAGGCTGGCGCTAGCTGTCGGTCACGTCTTAAATGAACCCGTTTGAGTGATAGAGCCACGTCGATGACTCGTCGTCGTCAATGAGTTCGACCAGTTTAAAGTAGCAGGTTTCTGTTGCGTTTCGTTAAGTGAGATTTCCGGTGACTCAATTCCACCCTCCCCTTTCCAATCTCTATTGCCTACCATTAAAGTTGAGCATTGAACAGTAAGCTGTTGCTTAACGTCCGGTTTCTGTAAGACAGTGGAAAGATTGCCTCGGTGGCGTGGTTGTATTTCGGTACGACTATTGTCCTGAGGTCTCGGGTTCGATCCCAGGGTCGGGCAAAGTGATATTGGATTTTTCCATATCAGCCCGGAGTCTGGAATTTGTGCCCGATATAGCGATAGCTCAGTTGGGAATGGTACGGACTGCCGAGACAAGTGTCGGAGGTTCGAGACCAACCTCAAAATGGAGCATACACCTCTGACTTTTCTATGTTTAGTGTATTTCCATTGTGAAATATCGTTTGCTGTAACGGTGAAGGAAAACATCGTGAGGAAACCTGCATACCCGAGAATTTCTTCACAGGATTTCGAAGGTATGTGAAGTCTACCAACCCGCATTAGGCCAGCGTGACAGACTAAGGCCTAACCCCTCTCATTAGTAGAGAAAGCCCGTGCCCAGCAGTGGGTAATATTACCGGGCTAATATTATTAAAGCGATAGGCTCGCCCCATATCACATCTGGGATGGAACTAAGCTCGGCGAAATGTGGGTGTACTAGTTGGCTAGTGCGCCTCTGCCTACCCCTTCGGTGATACAGGCGTGAGCTTATGTTAATTTATGTAGTGGAAAGATTAAGACATTTTTCGGGTGACATGAAATCCATCACACTGTACAGTGTATATTTATTTGTGTACAGCCACAGTACGTTATGCTCAGCGCGTGCGCACCTCATTGCTATGCGCGCGCCGTTACGGTCTATGATCGCGATTATCCAATGGTCTTAGCTTTTTTCCACATTGATATTGAACTTGAGACTCCTAGTTTACGTGTCCTATGGTAGAGGTGACTGTAAGTCTGTACAGTTCATTTGTTTTATTTCAAAAGGGCACTATTATTAGATTATTTCACCAACAATGTCGGGTTTTTGCGCCATATCCGGGACGTATCCTTCCAGAAATCTCCAAATTAAGAATGAAATACAATTGGATCATATAACACACAAGTTCACAGGCTCACGCCTGTATCCCCGAAGGTGTAGGCAGAGGTGAACTAGATAACTAGAACACCCATATTTCGCCGAGCTCATATCCGTCCCAGATGTGACAGAAGGCGAGCCTATCACCATATCGGGCACGAATTCCATTACTTTGCCGGACTTGAGAATCGAACCAGAGACCTCAGGTCAAAGTCGTATCGCGCACAGAATACAACTACGCCACCGAGGCAGTCATATACCTCTATATAAAGTCTTTTTGACAATATTTTTATGTACCTATGTTACCCGACACGTTTTGTGTTCGACAGAGCTTATTCCGCGGGTGATTTCTTATAAATTTTGAAGACGGTCCGTTAATTTTTTACCAGTTTAATTCGACTTGTTCTAAAAATATGCCAACTCTGATAGATTAAATTTTAAGAATACGGGAATGCGTCTCGGCAATTTGCTGACCTTGACTAATCTGCTATTTGTGGTGCCCGCTGGGTGATACTGAAGTTTCTCTGATGGATAAACATAAAATCTGAGAAGATACATCGGAAAACTAAAATGAAGAATTAATTATTGAGATTATTATTATTATTTTATAATCGAGACATCTAGAAATATTTTAATATTTGAATCATTCAATTGAGAATATTAATGTTAAAATATTAAAATGATAATCCTAAAATGTTTTCTGTAAAGAAACACTACTCGTAAAGCCATAAGGTGCAAGGTACAAAATATATTTTTGACCAAATCCAACAAAGTATAAAAAAAACATAATCACATGTATAAATTAAAATCAGATTAAACAGCGAAATTTTTTATTTATGATGTCAATATATTACGTATTTCAAATTAGATTTATAAGAATATATTTCGTATAGATTAAATTGTACACCACGACGTGCACTAAATTAGCATACAGTGGCCATTATTAACATTTTGTAACTGTATATATACCTTAGACAAAAGAAGCTAGAGGACAGGGCATATGTAACTACGAAAAAATGAAACATTTCTAATGTATGGAACGAATCCAAAATGGCGACTTTGTAAAAGAAAGATCCCATTAATATAAGAGTTAGGCATCTTCTTCATATTCCGAAAATAGTATTATTGTAAATAAAACACCGTATTTAGAATAAAATCAATAAGTATTTATACGTTATTTAATTTTTATGACACGGTGACAACTTACATGTAAATAGATCGCGAAACTAAAATGGCAGAACCGGCTTCATAGTAAATACGTATTTCCGTATAATGATTTCTTTGGTTTACGCGAATGTTATTCATTGGAATAAAACTATTTTTACGGATTCTATCACGATTTGGTTTTAATTTTATGTCCGACGTTTCGAAAGTTTTGCAGCCTTCAGGTGTCATTTGTCCAAAAATGTTAATATTACATCATCTACCTTCATTTTAAAATTATACAAATTTAAATTTAAACTTAAAAAGTTAGTTATTTGGGAGTTATTAGTCTGACCCGTGACCACGAAGGCTGCAAAGCTTTTGAAACGTCGGACATAAAAATTAAAACCAAATCGTGAAGTATTTTCGTAGTTATGACGGGTCCTCTTATTTTTTCTTTAGTCATTGGTATATACACTGTCTGGTCCCAAATTATTGTGTAAAATGTTGTCGACATCACATATTGTCATGTTCAACATTTTTTTTCTCTAAATAATTGCCTGACCCGGGTGAGGTCACGTGATATTAAATTTCAATAAACATTAATTTATTGGTATTAAGGAAACATATTAGCACCGTTACACGCATTTTTGTTGATTAGGAGCCTGATTATTGGTATTATTAATCTTACGATTTGTGAACATTAATCTTTCTTCCTACTTTTTTTTTTTTTTTTTATAGAAGAGGGGGCAAACGAGCAAGTGGGTCACCTGATGTTAAGTGATCACCGCCGCCCATAAACATCCACAATACCAGGGGAATCATGGATGCGTTGCCGGCCTTTGAGGTAGATATAGTCTCTTTTCTTGAAGGTCCCTAACTCGTAACGGTCAGGAAACACAGCCGCCGAAAGCTGGTTCCACAAGCACGTTGTACGCGGAAGAAAGTTCCTTGTAAAACGCACTGTTGAGGAACGCCATTCATCCAGGTGGTAAGGATGAAACTTCAGCTTGTAGCGTGTGGTACGATAATGGAATTCGGCGGCTGGTATTAGGCCAAACAATTCCTCGGAACATTCCCCGTGGTACAAGCGGTAAAGAATGCAAAGAGATGCAACATCTCTTCGCAACGCAAGAGGATCGAGTCGAATCTTATTACTTGCCCTTATCCCACCTTAATGTGGGGTCGGCAAAACACACTTTTCCAAGCATGTTGCAGAAAGCATTCGGCTTAGTTTTTTACGACCGGCTGCCCGACTGGAGGATTCGTTAAGTTCTGTTAGAAAAAAATCATAATTTTATTTTTATCGTTATATTATATTTTATTCTTCTTCGGCGCCTCCTTGGACTATTGGCAGCATATATATGTGGACCGGGAGGTCCTGGGTTCGAGTCTCAGGACGGGCAAAGCAAATTTTCTAATTTAATTTGTCCGGGACTGGATCCCTCATGGGGTTGACGTCAGGTAGGCGGCCGGTCGTAAAAACTAAGCCAAATCCTCTATGCAACATGCTTGAGGAAGTGTGTTGCGCCGACTTCGCATTGAGGTGGGATAAGAGCAGGTAGAAAAAGTATAACAATTTTTCTCCAAAACATCAAATGCTGACTTTGAATGCCAGCGAATGTTTTAGAAGCGCCTAATATTTGTGCAATCATTTCGTTCTTCGATTAGTATACATTGCAAGTACAATTTGTAGAGGAGGCACTCGATAAAATAACATTTAACGTTTTTTTTGAGTGGTAGAGCCACGCTGTAGACAGTTATGCGTACAGCACGAATGGGTCGGCTCGACCGGCTTGATACCACTGTCTCACAGAAAACCGACGTAAAGTGGCAGCTTGCTATCGTGTTTCGTTCGGTGATTGAGATTTCCGGTGGTCCATTTCTCCCTTCCCTTTCCTGATCTCTTTTCCCTACCCTTCCATTTCCTCCTTTTAAGTTGGCAACGCGCTTTGTCCAGTGACGGCGTGGCGTACTTAAGATAAGGAATCGTTAAGTCTTGGAATTTTAGTCCAGTATAGCTGTCACCGAGATTTCACCCTATCCCAAGAAAAGACAGGAATAAGCTCGGCGAGTTGTGTATTCCAGTGTACGTTATGTGAACTGAAGTTATGTTTGATAAATCTCCATATATATAATATAACTGCCACTTCGTTCGCGTGAAAAAAATCTCTCGGGAACCATACAGCTTTCGGGTATAAAAAGAAGCCTATGTGCTATTCCAGACAAAAAATCTATGCCATATAATATCATCGTCGTCATCAGCCACAAGACGTTCACTGCTGGACATAGCCCCCCCGACCCGTTAGATCCAATAGCCGAAGGGGCACAAAAGTGGAGACTCTAGTGGAGACCACGTACCGGCAAGCGCAGCGTTGGACGTCCATCTGCTAAGTGGACAGATGACCTGATAAAGGTCGCAGGAAGTCGCTGGATGCAGGCCGTTTCCAAATAATATATCTGTACCAAATTTCATCTGTTCAGCCGTTCTGAGATGCTTCAATGACAAACATACATCTATTCAAACTTTCGCATTTATAAAAGTAGTAAGATTTCTTTAATTCTTATCTTAAGTACACCAAAAATCAAACCAAATAAAAATATTTATAGAATTCATAAATTTTTAAGCATCATTTAGATTCTGTCAAATTTCGATTCCGTTAAATCACATACAGCCACAGTTTTAGATACATTATTTTACAACAAAGACATGTTTCAAAATGCACATAAATTAACAGTCGATAAATGTTTAAATAAACAAAATGTTTTCCGCATTAAATCGTAAAATTAGTACAATATACATGTTTGTGTAGTTCAGGCGCCGGCGCATCGTGTGTGGTGCAAATAAATGACAAACATTATATATGAAACACTAACAAGATATTCATACAATGATTTCTGTTAGTTTTCGACCGATTTTAACAGGAGGTAATTGAAATAAAACTAGATTTTACGGATTTTATCGCGATTTGTTTTGTATTTATTTTATTTTTAGTCCCGACGTTTCTATTTTTATTTTCTAACTAGTTTTTTAAATAATAAATACACCCAACAGTCACACACGTAGTCCTGACCCCACACTAGGTGTAACCTGTATCGTGGGTATCAGAAACTACGCGAGACTTTCGGTCTCACAACACCCAGACCTGAAACAATTATCTGTTGGCCACACAGACATTTGTTTCGGTGCGGCAATCGAACCCGCGACCTCATGTTTCACAGCCGGCTACTCGCCCGCTGCGCCACGGAGGCTTTTCAATTAATAACATTCGCATACACCTGAGAAATCAGAAGGAAGTAATTTTATGTTTGTTACACGATACCTGCGTCAAATGTGGACCGATTTCAAGATTATTTTTGTACCAATAGAGGTTATTCCAAACGTGGAGTGAAAAGTGTGGTGAAAAGGAAATATAGTAATATTTCCTAAATTTGGTAACGATCACCCCGCCTGACCCGGAATTCGAACTCGGGACCTCCCGGCTCACAGACCATATGCCACCACACTAAGGAGGCGACTATATATTTTAAAATACAGTTATAAATTATGTGTAAACAGACAATACGATTTATTGAATATAGGTCAAGGCTAGAGCTAGGTTTTATAACATTACTAAATCGATTCACGTCGGTCTCCTTTGTATTGATACATTTCAAGGTCTGTTTTATTCCGTGTTTACCTTACTTTTAATTGTTCTAGGATTCTGTAGCCTGTAGCTCGAGCACGAAAAACTAATGTTAATGTAAATGTATTCGAGTTCGCTGCGCACTGATGACGTTTGGTTAATATTTCATACACATTTCATAGACGCGCATCGAGTTCGGATACATTTACATTTACATTAGTTTTTCGTGCTCGGGCTACTGTTGTCTTTTTAGTCTAGTTGCATACTAGCTTTGGACTTGGAGGTCTCGTGTTCCAAGTTAAGCAGTTTATCTTATTCGATTATCCCGACTGCCTCGATGGAGTGGTTGTATTTCAGTATGACTACCGTCCTGAGGTCTCTGGTTCGATCCCCGGGTCGGGCAAAGTGATATTGGATTTTTTCATATCAGCCCGGAGTTTGGAACTTGTGTCCAATATGGCGATAGCCTCGCCCCCTATCATATCTAAGACGGAACTAAGCTCGGCGAAATGTGGGTGTACTAGTTGGCTAAAGCGCCTCTGCCTACCCCTTCGTGGATACAGGCATGAATTATGTTATGTATGAGCTTATGATTATCGCGAGAATTTCATACAAGTATAAAGAGTCCGCATCGGGCTCGATTTTTATAATTATTCAAACTCGAACTTTTCTTCTGGGTGCCAGGATCTGCCTTCGTACTTAAACGCTGCCACTTCGTCGATCTTGAGCATCCTTCATATTGAGACCATTGGCTCTCATATTCCTCCAAAATGTGCAGCCAAAGCTATTTGAGCCGTCCACGGGGACGTAATCCTGGTACAATCTAGGCCAGGGGGTCGTTTGTAAAACGAAATCCGCAGTTGCGGACTTCGTTTCGGACGTTTTGCTATTCTATGTGGCACACGTGTCCGACCGATATCGCTGCTATAAGCTTTGTTTCGGAGAATGCTTTGCAAACCGTTTGACAGCCCACACTTTGGTGTTTGACATTTATTCGATCCACGTGCATCTATATTAGTCTGTGCGGTAGAGTATTGGTCCGATATCGTTCATCCGATAACGTTTTATAAAAAGACACCCAGACACCTGCGACAGACGTACATAACATAAGCTCACGCCTGTATCCCCGAAGGGGTAGGCAGAGGCGCACTAGCGAACTAGAACACCCACATTTCGCCGAGCTTAGTTCAGTCCCAGATGTGATAGGGGGCGAGCTATCGCCATATCGGGCACAAATTCCAGACTCCGAGCTGATATGGAAAAATCCAATATCACTTTGCCCGACCCGGGGATCGAACCCGAGACCTCAGAACCGTAGTCGTACCGAAATACCACCATGCCATCGAGGCAGTGGCCACCCAAACGTGACCGTACTATCTCAAGCGACAAATTATTCGAGCTCAAACATCAGTACAAAATTAAAATGGAGTATCACAGCCCCGTTACTATAATAATGTTAAAGATATATTCCTTCATACATTCTCACGTCGATTTCTTAGGAAAGTCGTAAATGTCTAACGCAAGTAGTAACGAGTTGACAAAAGTTATTCTGAGCGAATTTTATTGCGGGTTTTTTGACTTGTTTGAATTTTCAGCACACAATGTAGGTACTGATTTCAAAGGAGACCGAAATTTATGAATACAGTTTGTACGTTGTGTACATAAATATATACACTAAGTCTGAGGTCTTGGGTTCGATCCCCGCGTCGGGCAAAGTGATATTGGATTTTTCCATATCAGCCCGGAGTCTGGTATTTGTGCCCGATATGGCGATAGGCCCGCCCGTATCACATCTGGGATGGAACTAAGGTAGGCGAAATGTGGGTTTTCTAGTTCGCTAGGGCGCCTCTGCCGACCTCTTAGGGGATACAGGCGTGAGCTTATGTATGTTATGCTAAGTTAATCTATACTATATAAGTAATATATATAACTTATAAAACACCCAACAGTCATATACTTAGTCCTGACTCCTGACCCCAAATTAGGTAACTTATATCGTAGGCATCAGGATCTACGAGGTACACAAACAAATACCTGTGGATGCAAACATTAGTCTCGGCACGATAATCGAAGTCGCGACCTCTCGTTTCACAGCTGCTAATCGCCTGCTGCGCCATGAAGACCGTTGTATAAAGTAGCAAGTCACGATTGAATTATTTATCACTGCCGCGTCGCGTCGTACTGTTGAATTTCGAATGCTCTATTTACAGTACCTTTTACAGTCTCTGTGATATTATTATTTTCTGAAAAAAACTGGGTTTGCGAAGTTTGTAAATTACGTAGTTGTGTATATTGTTTATTGGATCCAAGGAGGAAGGAAGGAATATGTGTGTTTGTGTATACATATGTGCACACAAACATGGTATGGTGGACCCGGGAAACGAACCCGAGGCCTCAGGATGGTAGTGGTACCGAAATACAACTACACACGGATAAAATGATTTTTCTTTATTTTTTCATAGTCTTAAGTAACAACTGTAATATTTAAAACGTATTTTTTTTTCAAATTTAGTCCTACATGAGAGGCAAGGAGATAGGAAAGTATATTATAATACAGTCGCAAGCTGAAACATCAGCCATAGTTTCTGGTTGTTTAGAGTCAACTTTCCAACAGCCTGATAACTTTATTTGAGCAATAATTTTAACATTTTGACGGATAATGTACGAAATATCTTTGAAAGCAACAAAATGATGCCTCTAATAAAAATTGACTGGCTGTTAAAAACTGTTTTTAAACTTATGACAATTATTAAGTTGTATCACCGCGTTGAAATCTTTTGCAGGTGAAAGTTAAGAAACAAACTAAACATAATTATTAAGGGCGACTTGCACCACTATTACTAACCTACGGTTAGTCCTAACCTTAAGTTAAATTGAAATAGAAATATATGAAGGACATGTCATTCGTTACATGTAATTAATTTAATTTCACCATATATTATCTGTAATTAGATGTAGTACATTATATGTAATGAATTACATGTCCTTCACATATTTCTATTTCAATTTAACTTGAGGTTAAGACTAACCGTTGGTTAGTAGTAGTGGTTGGTGCAAGTCGCCCTAAGATTAACCCCCGAATACTCAAATACTTGAGGGCGTGTTTATAATGCCATTTAAGGCCAACTTAACACATTGGCGCAGGGTGGTAATTAATATATTTATCTATACTTCTATACTAATATTATAAAGCTGAAGAGTTTGTTTGTTTGTTTGTTTGTTTGTTTGTTTGTTTGTTTGATTGAACGCGCTAATCTCAGGAACTACTGGTTCGATTTGAAAAAAATCTTTTTGTGTTGGATAGCCCAATTATCGACGGTGGCTATAGGCTATATATCATCACGCTATGACCAATAGGAGCGAAGCAGAAATGAAAAATGTTTAAAACCGGGGAAGGCGATATCTCAGAAACTACTGGTTCGAATTGAAAAATTCTTTTTGTGTTGGATAGCCTATTTATCGAAGATGGCTATAGGATATATAACATCACGCTTTGACCAATAGGAGCGGAGCAGAAATGAAAAATGTTGCACTATCGGGAAAATTTATATCTCGGACAGAAACTACTGGTTCGAATTGAAAAATTCTTTTTGTGTTGGATAGCCCAATTATCGAGGGTAGCTATAGGCTATATAACATCACGCTATGACCAATAGGAGCGGAGCAGAAATGAAAAATGTTGAAAAGACTATATTTCAGAAACTACTGGTTCGAATTGATTTTTTTTTTGTGTTGGATAGCCTATTTATCGAGGATGGTTATAAGCTATATAACATCATGCTTTGACCAATAGGAGCGGAGCAGAAATGAAAAATGTTACCAAATCAGGAAAATTTATATCTCAGACAGAAACTGATGGTTCGAATTGAAAAATTATTTTTGTGTTGGATAGCCCAATTATCGACGGTGGCTATAGGCTATTTAACATCACGCTATGTCCAACAGAAGCGGAGCAGAAATGAAAAATGCTGCTAGCGGGGAATTTTATATCTCAGAAACTACTGATTCGATTTGAAAAAATATTTTAGTGTTGACCAAGGGGATGAATGGTAGGGTGACTAAGGGGTGACTGACGGGGTGATTGATGGGGTGACTGATGGGATGAATGACGGGGTGACCGACGTGAGGAATGACGGGGTGACTGACAGGCTGACAGACTGGGTGACAGACGGGGTGACCGACTGGGTGACAGACGGGGTGACAGACGGGGTGACAGACGGGGTGACAGACGGGTGACAGACGAGGTGACAGACGGGGTGACAGACGGGTGAGAGAAGGGGCGACAGACGGGGTGACAGACGTGGTGATAGACTGGGTGACCGACTGGGTGACAGCCGGGGTGACAGATGGGGTGACCGACTGGGTGACAGACGGGGTGACAGACGGGTGACAGAAGGGGTGACAGACGGGGTGACAGACGGGGTGACAGACGGGTGACAGAAGGGGTGACAGAGGAGGTGACAGACGGGGTGACAGACGGGGTGACAGACGGGGTGACAGACGGGGTGATGGACGTGGTAACAGACGGGGTGACAGACTGGTGACAGACGGGGTGACAGACGAGGTGACAGACGGGGTGACAGACGGGGTGACAGACGGGGTGACAGACGGGGTGACAGGCAGGGTGACAGGCGGGGTGACAGACGGGGTGACAGAAGGGGTGACAGACGGGGTGACGGACGGGGTGACAGACGGGGTGACAGACGAGGTAACAGACGGGGTGACAGACGGGGTGACAGGCGGGGTGACAGGCGGGGTGATAGACGGGGTGACAAACGGGGTGACAGACTGGGTGACAGACGGGGTGACCGACTGGGTGACAGACGGGGTGACAGACAGGTGACAGACGAGGTGACAGACGGGGTGACAGACGGGTGACAGAAGGGGTGACAGACGGGGTGACGGACGTGGTGATAGACTGGGTGACCGACTGGGTGACAGACGAGGTGACAGACGGGGTGACCGACTGGGTGACAGACGAGGTGACAGACTGGGTGACCGACTGGGTGACAGACGAGGTGACAGACGGGGTGACAGGCGGGGTGACGGACGTGGTGACAGACAGTTTGACAGACGGTGTGACTGACGGTGTGAGAGACGGGGTGAATGACGGCAGAAGTAGATCATCCCATTACATCTTTTAGAATTATTGTGCTATAGGTGCCTACGACTCACTCTTTCAACCCTCTCTCTCATACGCAGACGAAGTTGCGCGGGTCAGCTAGTATAAATATATGCGGCACATAAATATGTTCCATAAGCATATGGGCCACCGGAGGCCGAGCCGCCCGTGACTATCTGCAAAACGAAGCCGATACTATGTTCTCTTTAGTTAATGCATTTTGTAGCTTAAGGTAAGCCGGTATCATGTTCTATGAATCCTTCGCCATTTTATTGTATTTGCTCGTAGCGACGCAATAGTTGTTTCTTTATTCTCAGCGGAAGTACCTTTCAACTCTCCTTGAAAGATCCATTCTCAGACAAACCTGGTTAGAAAACCTGACACAAAACAAGAACTCGTTGTATTCTTTATTTAGTATTTTAAATTAGCCATAAATCTTATCAAATGGGTAACGGTGTTTATGATCTCGACTCAAATTGATTACATTATGATTACATGGTGTAAAGACGATGTTTCTGCTGTCTAATTTAATATAACGGCATAATGGCAAACGTTTGAAAAATTAATTTTTGTTCTGGTTTCATTGGGTACTTATTTTTTTATTCAAGCTTTTTTTAAAGCAGAGTCTGGCAAACGAGCAGATGTGTTCCCTGATGGAAAAAGGGATTGGAAAAGGAAGGGGGGATATGGGCCACCGGAAATCCCACTCACAGAACGAAACGCGACAGCAAGCTGGCACTTTACGTCGGTTTTCTGTGAGGCAGTGGTATCAAACCGGTCGAGCCGGCCCATTCGTTCTGTAGACGTTACTGGGTACAGCGTGGCTCTACCATTCAATAAGCTTATCGAGGTGACCAGCGACAAATAATTATTAATAACACCAGTATCATGCCGACCTGCCAAAATGCTTCTTCACACTCCGCTTAAATAATAAATAAATACACCCAACAGTCACACACCTAGTCCTGACCCCACACTAGGTATTACCTGTATCTTGGGTGTCAGAGACTATGAGAGACTTTTGGTCTCACAACACCCAGATTTGAAACAAATATCCGTGGGCCACACAAACATTTGTCTCAATGCGGGAACCGAACCTGCGGCTTCCCGCTTCACAGCCGGCTACTCGCCCACTGTGCCACGGAGGGGTGTTAATTATCGTGGCGAGATGCATTACGTATTTGTTTTGGGACTGTGGGTATAGAAAATCAGGCCCTGAGAAAACTTCATCACAAAATACTATTATATACGTATTGTGTATTTTGGAAGTTCCCACAGCCTTTATATTGTAGTTTATGTGCCAGACAATTTGAGGTTCAGATTGGCCTTCCTTCAGAGGCTCTATAATTCTACATAACATAATAGCATAACCTCACGCCTGTATCCCCGAAGGGATAGGCAGAGGTGTACTAGTGAACTAGAACAACCACATTTCGCCTAGCTTACTTCCGTCCCAGATGTAATAGCGGGCGAGCCTATCGCCATATCGGGCACAAATTCGAGACTCCGGGTTGATATGGAAAAATCCAGTATTACTTTGCCTGACCCGGAGATCGAACACGAGACCTCAGGACGGCAGTCGCTCCGAAATACAACCCCGCCACCGAGGCAGTCTAAATATGTAATTCTATATATTGTAAAGATTCTCCGTGATGCAATGGGTGAGTAGGCGACTAATTCTAGGTATTATTTATTTAGGAAATGATCCTCACAGTTCCGCAATTTCGGTCCTCGATAATATTTTTTTACGTCTACAGCACGAATGGGCCGGCTCAACCGGTTTGATACCAGTGCCTCACAGAAAACCGACGTAAAGTGGTAGCTTGCTGTCGCGTTTCGTTCGGTGAGTGAGATTTCCGGTGGCCTATTTGCCACCCTCCCATTCCCATTTCCTTTTTCTTCCCCTTCCATTCCCTCCTTTTAGGTTGACAGCGCATCCATTATTCTTTTGGTGTCTTGGGTGACTATGGGCTGTGGAGAACACTTATTATCAGGTGACCCATCTGCTCGTTTGCCAGCCTATGCAATAAAAAAAAATCGACTTAAATTTTTTACTACAATTTTGTATAATATTTTACGATTGCGTAGGAATTGCGAGATAAGACCAAAACACGAATCTCAGACAAAATAAGAAGTATAAAAAGTAAAACCTGTATACCTACTTAATTTTTATGATCCAGCCATATTAAGTTTATCTTTTAAATATTATTGGAATCGAGTGTTGCCATTCGTTATTGCGTCATTTACTTTCTAAAGATAACAATATAAGTATGTTTGTTCTGTAGGCCTTAAAATTACCATTGTAATTGACCGACTTCTAAAATGGAGAAGGTCCTCAATTCCTTTATTTTTTATTAATGTTACGCAATATCTCGGCCAAATGTGGATCGATTTTCAATATTTGTATTCGATAGATCTTATTCCAAGGGTGGTCCCATGTAAATTTGGTCACGACTTTATGGCCACTTATAGCCTAAAAACCGTCGGTTGGCTATACCTATGTGACCTCACATGGGTATAGCCTGTATTGTAGGTGTCAGAAACTACAAAACTTTCGGTCTCATAACACCCGGAACTGAAACAAATATTGTCAATGCGGGAATTGAACCCGCGGCCTCTCGCTTCACAGCCGCTACGCGCCCGCCGCGCCACAGAGGTTGCCTTAATTCTATTTTTTGTTTTTTTTCGCTACTTCATTTGTAACAGCATATTTATGCCAATACTTTTCTAGTACCATTTACGATTGCTTCGCCTGCTTGGTCTGGTGATATACGGGTTCGATTCCTAGGTCGGGCGGGTGCTTTTCTCACACAATTAGACCGACACTGGCTCCCAGAGGGATTAACATCTAGGTAGTTGGTGGTAAGAACAAGGCCGAATCCTTTCTCTAATATACTTGCGCAGACCCTTCATTGAGGGAGGATATGGACAGGTGGAAGAAGACATAATATTAATTTCACTTATATGAATAGTTTATTGAAGTTTTTTTTATTTCATATTGTTTTGGCTTTTATAAATCACATTTCTTATAATAGCATTAGATAAAATTAATATGTTTATTGGTTAATTAATGCATCTAAATCAGGGATATTTTACCTACCGAAAATATTAACCAAAAATTACAAAAAAATCTTAAATTGAAAATGTAATAATTTTAGGGCTAATTGTTCAATAGACAGGCAACATTTATTTAGGGAATATTTTTTTGTTTTGACAGTTAATAATAATCAAATCTGCTAAAGCAAGAATACTATTCCATGTATAATGGATATATGCCCATTGAATAACTAGCTTAGCTACATTAACATGGTAATAAATTGCATCTACATATAATTAGGGTTTGGCTACAGCGACGCGGGCGCCATCTTGTAAGTTTGTCTGTATGTTTGTGCGCGCTTGTCTGTTGGCGGTGGGGTTCCGGATGTGCAGGACCGACTCCACGACCACTTCCTCCACGAACGGCTGGCTGTCAGATCCTGTAACAAAAATATTTATAAACACACGAAGAATGTTATGATACTGAGGCAAAAGAGGTGTGCAAGAATCGTTACAAGTGGAAATCCGTTGTCTCTGCCCTCTCTATAGGAAAACGGCGTGACTATAAATGTATGCATGTAAATATTTACAATGTTTATACTCCCTCCCTACAGTGACCACCCGTAGTACATGCCAAGACGGGGGTCCTCCCCCTCTAGTTTTCATAGTAATGTATAACAACACACACATAACATAAGCTCACGCCTGTATCCCCGAAGGGGTAGGCAGAGGCGCACTAGCCAACTAGTTCACCCACATTTCGCCGAGCTTAGTTCCGTTCCAGATGTGATAGGGGGCGAGCCTATCGCCATATCGGGCACAAATTCCAGACTCCGGGCTGATATGGAAAAATCCAATATCACTTTGCCCGACCCGGGGATCGAACCCGAGGCCTCAGAACCGTAGTTGTACCGAAATACCACCACGCCACGGAGGCAGTCAAATGGTAAAGGTAATGTATAAATATGGTTTTAAATCATTTTTATCCGAAGATAAGTTAAAAAAAATTATGATGTGTTGCTACCTGTGTCTTTAAAAAGTGCTAAACGCTGCGCGCCATATTTGAATATAGCTCGAAAAAACACAAGATTTCCCTAGAAGATATTAACTACGTGACGAAAACCTAAGACCCCCCGGCCCTGTGACCAAGGCAGGTATTTTAATTACGCCCCCTCCTCCTTGAACTCGTCACGAAATATGGGTACGTTCCCTAATAAGCAATTACTGCAAATATGGTGAATCCGAAAGTTTAGACGCTTGTTATGCTGTGACTCACAGTCAGACTCAGTCACATAAATGATGATTTTATTAGTGGGCAGGCCATATCAAATATATGGATAAAAGTCACCTACTTTGTTTATACAGCTTTTTTGACAACATCCTTTTTTGAAGATGGTTTAGAAATTATTGTGGGTAAACCATCCAAAACAATGGATTGTATAGTGACGTAGTGGTATCGTATATGGGCTGTGGGCTGAGAGGTACTTGGTTCGCATACTGGGTCGGGCAACGTATGGTTTAGGACACAATTTATCTGGAACTGAAGCCTTCAGAAGGGCTGACGTCGAGCTATACACCCGGTTGTAACTACAGCCAAATTGTCTCCGCGACTGGCAAATAAGCATATGGGTAAGTGATCTCCACCGCCTATAGACACATAAGACATAAAAATAATCATGGGAGCATTGCTAACCTGTAAGGAAGAAAATAGGGATGGGAAAGGGAAGGGGGTAATTGGACCACCGGAAATCTCATTCACCGAACGAAACGCGGCAGCGAGCTTTCTTTTCTGTCGGTTTTCTGTGAGATAGTGGTATCAAATCGGTCGAGCCGGCCCATTCACGCTGTATATGTAACTGTCTACAATGTGGCTCTACCACTCAAAAATCCCACATTGTATTGCGATAAGTGCAGGCGGAAAAAGAAAACTTTTTGTAAATGGCTTTTCCTCTCTACCCATAGCACCACCTAACATAAGAGTTCTTATAATAATAATTACTGTCCCAATGATGGGCACGGGCCTCCTCTGCTAATGAGAGGGGTTAGGCCTTAGTCTACCACGCTGACCTAATGCGGGTTGCTAGACTTCATATACCTTCAAAATTCTTGTCAAGAAATTCTCGGGTATGCAGGTTTCCTCACGATGTTTTCCTTCGCCGTTATGGCAAGTGATATTTCACACTGAAAATACACTTAACATAGAAAAGTCAGAGGTGTATGCTCCATTTTGGGGTTGGTCTCGAACCTTCGACCCTTGTCTCGGCAGTCCGTACCATTCCCAACTGAGCTATCGCTGCTTATATAGAGTTCTTATGTCAATAATAATTATAACATTCAAACTTGAATAATAATCAGGAAACATAGACAGAAATTCTTAAAGACCACACACGTCTCTATTATATAAAACAATTGTCTATTAATTGGCCATATCATGCCATAACACATCCAAATGGCCTAATTCATTTAATGCGCAATTTATTCTGCGTCATGTCTAGAATAAATCTGACTGTACAAAGTACTATATTGTTGCAGATAAACTAAACAGTTTATGGCGATTAATTGGCGACGAGTTTGTGATGCGAACCAGTTTAAAACCTACGCGAGAGCTAAATGATGTCACTTTTCGATTAGGTATTGCATTGAGACTCTAAATGGAAATATGAATAATCACCATGACCAAAGAAACGTCGCCTCCTTGGTCTAGTGGCAGCATATATGGGCTGAGTCCCGGGAGGTCCTGGGTTCGATTCCCGGGTCGGGCAAAGCGAATTTTCTAATTTAATTTGCCTGTGACTGGATTCCACAGAGGGGTTGACGTCAGGCAGGCAGCCGGTCGTACAAACAAAGCCAAATCCTTTCTGCAACAAGCTAGAAAAAGTGTGTTGCGCTGATTTCATATTAAGGTGTGATAAGGGCAAGTAGAAAGAAAGATTGTGACCAAAGAAAAATCAAAGATCCAAGACTCATTTTAGCGATAGGTACACCTATTGATCACTATTGTATGAATTTTGACAGCCTCCGTGGCGCAGTGGGCGAGTAGCCGGTTGTGAAGCGAGAGGCCGCGGTTTCGATTCCCGCATTGAGACAAAGGTTTGTGTGGCCCACATATATTTGTTTCAAGTAGTTTCAAGGGTGTTGTGAGACCGAAAGTCTCTCATAGTTTCTAATACCCACGATACAGGTTATACCTAGTGTGGGGTCAGGTCTAGGAGTGTGACTGTTGGGTGTATTTATTTATTTATTATTTATTTATATAGTATTATTTATTTTACTTTGTTTCATCGTATCCCGCCTCGGTGGCGTAGTTGCTTCACAGACGGCTACCCGCCCGCTGAGACACGGAATATGATTATTCATAGGCAAAATATACTATGTAGACAATTATAATGCATTTATTATGCAAATCAGTGTGTAATCATACACGCATGATCTAGAAAGCGTATCAGATCGATACCAGACTATACCAGGAAATACAATACTTGATACAAATAATATTTTGTGGAACAATGCCTCGGCAGTAATCCAGGTTACTTTCTCTATAACCATAAAAGACATTTGTCACATTCCATTTGTAATCTTATAACATTCATTATATAGAATTAAATATAAAATATTAATAAATTAGGTATAAGTATAGCTGTTTTTTATCAAATTCTAGCCATATAGTTCGGTAGAGATCACTTTTATCGATAATACCGCCTATTGATATCTTTTCAATTTTTTTTATGTATGTTACCCGATATCTCCGCCAAATGTGAACGGATTTTCAAGATACTTTTTGTGTTCGATAGAGCTTATTTCAATGTATATACTTGATCACGATCACCAGCCCGAGCAGGAAAATTTCTGACAACGGTAAATGTATTCGAACTCGATGCGCGTCTATGAAATTTGTATGAAATATTAACCAAACGTCATCAGTACGCAGCGAACTCGAATACATTTACATTTACATTAGTTTTTCGTGCTCGGGCTACTGATAATTTAGAAGTCAGTCCGTTATGTTTTAAACTTGTGATTATCGTCAATAGAATTTATCCTAAGATTGATATTGCATACAGTCCGACGAGATAGTAAAAATAGCACTAAAATATCAAACTAATTTGATATTTTTTTGTATTGATTTCTTAAGTTTACGTGAATATTATACATTGAAATAAAACTATTCTTACGGATTCTATCACGATTAGGTTTAATAATTAATAATAATAATTAATAATAATTAAAACCTAATCGTGATAGAATCCGTAAGAATAGTTTTATTTCAATTTTTTTGTATTTAAAATTGTTTTTTTTATCCGAGCACGGCTAAGTCCCTTACTTATAAAAATATTTGAGCGCTGCTTATCTTTATACCATAGGTTGTCCCTTTGATTTTTAAACAATGTAACGCAAGGAAAAAAGTGACAGTTTATTCGTAACCATTCGCTCAGCTAAAAATGCTGTTTTAAGTAAGGCCCTAAGTGACTACACTACACCTGATGGTAAGCATAGTGCAGTCCAAAAAACCAACTACACTATACACTAAAGTGCGTCGCATGTAACTTCGGGTAAAATTTTATGACGTAAGAACTCTCTTTTGTCTCTGTTGTCTTTGTTTACCTATATACGTTATCTAGTATTAGTAGGTACTATGACAAAAATGTTTAAGATGCTTACCTGTCCCTGTCTGCAGTATGGATCTGTCCGGGGCTGCGAGTACCAGGCTCGCAGATATGGCGAGGAGTGTGAAGAAGCAAGCAAGTCGCATCTTGTCGCGTGCGAGTCGTACACTGGTCGGGTGACACGGCGGTGCGTCGCTGCACGCTGTGCCAGCAGGGTCATTCTGTACACTTTCGATTTTTTACTTTGTCTATTGTTCAGGTTTACTTTTTTTACAGCGAATAGTGCCACCGAACACGATAGCAAAAGTAATATAGGCGCGAACAGGGATATTTT
Source organism: Clanis bilineata (assembly GCA_036417725.1). NCBI lineage: Eukaryota > Metazoa > Arthropoda > Insecta > Lepidoptera > Sphingidae > Clanis > Clanis bilineata. The sequence continues at coordinate 1,458,366 of CM071141.1, forward strand.
CGACCGATTTCCAAAAAGGAGAAGGTCCTCAATTCGTATGTATTTTTTTATGTATATTACGCGATATCTCCGCTAAATGTGGACCGATTTTCAAGGTTTTTTTGTGTTCGATAAAGCTTATTTTAAGGGTGGTCCCATATACATTTGGTCACTATCGGATAAGTTTTGAAGTCGGCCCGTTAAGTTTTTAAACTTATGACAATCGAATTCGAATCGAGCTCAATGCGCGTCTATGACATATGTATGAAATATTAACCAAATGTCATCCACCAATGTGCGTAGTGAGCTCGATACGAATTCGATTGTCAAAAAATTACTCGGGGCACAGGAAGGGATTAGTGAAGGGGAATGATATTTGGGCCACTGAAAATCACACACAGTGAAATAATCACAAGTTTAAAAACTTAACAGACCGACTTCAAATCCGATCGTGACCAAATTTATATGGGTCCACCCTTGAAAGAAGCTCTATCAAACACAAAAAGAATTTTGAAAATCAGTCTACATTTGGCGGAGATATCGCGTAACATTCATAAAAAAAATACAGACGAATTGAGGACCTCCTCCTTTTTGAAAGTCGGTCGATAAAATCAATAGCGTTGTTTCTGCTTAATACCATAATCATAGGGAAAAATATTATATTTTCCTCGTCTTTTATCTTTGAGCCTTTACTATAGTTTAGGTAAAGCTGCTATAAAATAAATTGGTGCAAAGTTCTACTATTTAATAATTTATTATTATTATTTAAAAATTTCAAATAATATTCAATTCCAGTTAAAATGTATAAGTAGAATCACGCTGGAGTTTGTTGCATAATGATGAAGTAGAGAGGGTAAGCTTGCAATCCTTAAGGTTTATGTTACAGTGCTTGAGTTACAGCGATTTTTCCACCTTATAAGTTTAGTATCATTTATATTTTTTTACGTGCGCGGTAAGATTATCGTCCTAAGGTCTCGGGTTGGACCCCCGGGAGCAAGCAAGATGATATTGGATTTTTCAGTATCAGCCCGGAGTCTGGAATTTGTGCCCGATATTGCAATAAGCTCGCTCTCTACTACATCTGGGACGAAAATGAGATCGCCGAAAAGTGTGTGTTTTAGTTATCTAGTTCGCCTCTGCCTACCCCTTCAAGGGTACAGGCGTGAGTCTATGCTTGTATACTTATAAATGTTTCGATTATGTTAGTCATCATGAACGTCTAACTTTGTCTTACTTATCCCATATTCCATTACTTTTCTTCTTTTTTATATCTAAATAAGCATACCTCAACCTAATACCAGGGTTCGTATTCTGGCTTAAACGCTTCCACTTCGTTCGCTCTGGAGCATCCATCACAGTAATATTCTACACACATTATTTTGCCTTTTTTGCTAAGTGCATATATATAATTGAGATCATTTTGGTTGCCTGGAAGAGATCGCTTTTAACGATAACGCCACTTGTGGCACAGATGCTGCGTTGTCTACTGTTAGGTACATGGTTTTAAGTGTATCTACAATAAAGAGTTTCTATCTACCTACTCGTAGATCTATATTATTATGCACTTAATGGTTTTTTTTTTAGCCTGTGTTACTCTGTGGGGGTGAAATGTGTCGCTGCTTAGTGTTGTGTTGTCGCTAGTGGGTTTCCGGCAAGGAGACTGGACGTCGCTATTTGATACGGTAGTGCGTTCCTTGCCGGTTGTAGTAAACATGTCGGTATATTTGTTGTGTGTGATTTGTGTAATGTGTATTGTGTGTGTCACGAGTGATGTGATTGTAGCAGCAAAAGTAACTGGTTAACTGCTTATACCGTGGGCTGCGGGCGGTGCGGCATACTGCGTTGGGGAATAGGTGAACCTAGACTCCGGACTGGCCGGTCCCCGCCGCGGTACACCGCACGGCGCCTGCATGGTTATTATTTAACAAAATGTCCGATGTATGTACATAGTTTGATAGGCGGTGCATAAACCACGAACGATTTGCTTTAATTCGCTATTCGCTTCACTTATTGTTATAATATAATCCTTACTGATTGCCACATGCATTTTACATGTTTAGCTGTACCTAAGGTTACATTAGCAGTCGTTTTCGCTGACATTTTGGCGACGAACTTGGCTCTGTACATGTTTGTCTCGACTTTTATATTTTGGAAAGTGACTACACTACAAGTGACAAACGTAATGCAGTCCCGAAAAACTAGCGATAACTCCCAAACAGTGATTTCATCGGTGGTCACCATAATTATCTTCTGCTTCTGATTAATTCATAATATAATATGATTCTTTTTAACAGAGTATTTGTCCAGAACACGGACATAAAAAAAGAGGGACAGGGCGCTAGGAACATCGAATGTGAAGCTAACTGAACTTTCAATGTTCTCAGCGCTGCATCTATCTTTTTTTCGACCGATTTCCAAAAAGGAGAAGGTCCTCAATTCGTCTGTATTTTTTTATGTATGTTACGCGATATCTCCGCCGAAGGTGGACCGATCTTCAAAATTCTTTTTGTGTTCGATAGAGCTTATTTCAAGGGTGGTCCCATATAAATTGGTCTCGATTTGAAGTCGGTCCGTTAAGTTTTTAAATTTGGGATTATTTATTAACATAACATAACATAACATAAGCTCACGCCTGTATTCCCGAAGGAGTAGGCAGGGGCGCACTAGCGAACTAGTTCTAGTTCTCGGCCTCGCAGGCCGGCCTCGGCATCCCAGATGTGATAGGGGACTATCGCCATATCGGGCACAAATTCAGACTCCGGGCTGATATGAAAAAATCCAATATCAGTTTGCCCGACCCGAGGATCGAACCCGAGACCTCAGAACCGTAGTAGTACCGAAATACCACCACGCCACCGAGGCAGTCGAGTCGAGTGAATATTTATTATCACGGTAAAAAGAATAGGAAATTATTTTCGAGTTTTATAATTTGGTTTATAAGTTTTATTTTGTATTTCCCACATTATCAATGCAGATCTAGATCTAAAGTGATAAAGAGGTCGCCGACCGATGCATCTGCGACCGATCTCCACGTAAATATTAAAATATGGAATCAACGAGTCCTGGCGAACCTGTTTAGCATTCAAAACTGGAAATAATAAGCTTATGTAGCGAAATTGTAGGACTGGTTTGCGGTCTATAATAATATAATTTGTATTTTGACGATTTTGAAATTATGATAACGATCGGAGATATCATTTTCGGCACAGATAAAGTTCATATGGAGAATAAACGCAGAAAGCTATTAAAATATTAAACTAGCCATTTCCTGGAAGCCCGGGGAACTTATGTGAATTTTTATAGGAAACTCGATACTTTCATTAGCAAATGAGCACAGTATTTCACCGTCTTAGCCTACGCTGCCAATGGACCAATAAAAAAAATACACCCAACAGTCACACACTTAACACTTGAGTGGTAGAGCCACGCTGTAGACAGTAACGTCTACAGCACGAATGGGCCAGCTTGACCGTTTGATGCCACTGTTTCACAGAAAACTAACGTAAAATGGCAGCTTGCTGTCGCGTTTCGTTCGGTGAGTGAGATTTCCGGTGGCCGATTTCCCCCCTCCCTTTCCCAATCCCTTTTCCCTTCCCTTCCATTCCATCCATTTAGGTTGGCGACGCACCCATGATTCTTTTTGTGTCTTCGCTGTCTATGGACGGTGGAGATCACTTACCATCAGGTGACCCATCTTCTCGTTTGCCAGTCTCTGCTATAAAAAATAATAATAAACAAACCCAACAGTCACACACCGAGTCTTGACCCCACACTAGGTCTAACCTGTATCGGGGAGTATCAGCAACTATGAGAGACTTTCGGTCTCACAACACCCAGATTTAAAACAAATATCTGTGGGCCACACAAACATATATATCAATGCGGGAATCGAACCCGCGGCCTCTCACTTCACAGCCGGCTACTCGCCCACTGCGCCACGGAGGCTGTGAGACAATGAGGCAATGATGATCTTTGAGGTTATAATTACAAGTTTAAAAACAACGGGTCGACTTCAAATCCGATCGTAACCAAATTTATATGGGACCACCATTGAAATAAGATCTATCGAACACAAAAATGATTTTGAAAATCGGTTCACATTCGGCGGAGATATCGCGTAACATATATAAAATACAGAAGAATTGAGGACCTTCTCCTTTTTGGAAGTCGGTCGATAAAAAAATCCTTCAAACTGCAAGCGACGTCGCGAGCATATGTTAGTATGATGACCTCGGACGGCGTCATCAAAAGATGTCATAGCAGTAACTGCGTTGTTATCGCCGATGCTGTCAAATTCAGTAAACTTATAGCTGTTTACCAAGAAGTGTTTGTTGGCGTCTTGAATATCAATATAAATAATTGTTTTCCTTATAAACCTGGACATCTAAATCAAATTTAATGTACTAAAAAACTAATGCTTTAATTTATTGTGTTTTCTATTCATTCAACTTTGAATTTCAAGCTTAAAACATCTTTCTTCTTCTTCTTTTAAAAATAATGGCTTCCACGCATATGCGGTGATTTAGCCAATGTCAAGGTAAATAGAGCAATTATGTTTTCACAATGACCATGAGACCTACATGTGGATGATCTCAAGGCCTTGCTGGGATTATGGCGGTAATTCCTTCCAGTCCAGTGCCCCTCAGATGACCTTCACTCGGCGAATCGACCGAACAAAGCCAGCCAACGCACCAAGCAAAACTCATCGAAGATCACCGGTTAAAATATTTCCACATTATACTGTCCATTTTCACTGAAGTTTGATGCATTAAACCACAACACTTAAAACCAACAAACACAGCTCCAGAGAATAATATGAAATAATTTTAAAAAGCGACCCCCACCCTGTCAGACTTCCCGTCAAACTCCCTAAAACATCTTTAGAGAATATATTTCAAGACAAAGACTAGACATAACATAGCATAAGCACACACACATATAATTTAGTACACCCTCATGTCGACGAGCTTAGTTGCGTCCCAGATGTAATAGGGGGTGAGCCTATCGCCATATCGGCCACAAATTCCAGACTCCGGGCTGATGATGATGATGATGGAAAAATCCAATAACACTTTGCCGAGGCGATCGAACCCGAGACCTCAAGACGGTAGTCGCACCGAAATACAACTACGGCACCGAAGTGTTATTAAAACCACTTTTCGATATAAGAATTCGTTTCCGAAATATTAAGCCCATAAAGTGTTGATTTTTGTTAGATTTAAGTGTAATTATTTTATGTAGCGCTAATAGTTTCGAGTAAAATGGCTGTAATATGCGGACGAACAGACGGACATGACAAATTTTAAGGATTTTTGACACTTGGCTGCAAAAGACAAAACTCTAAAAACCAATAAATCAATTTAGAATATTTGAAGTGACAAATTAGTCTAAAAGCTCTTCCTTTCTATCTGCCCGTTTCCCACCTTAATGTGGTGTAGGTTGTGCACCACACTTTTTCAAGCATGTTTCGGAAAGAATTTGGATCAGTTTTTACGATCAGTTGCCTGTCTGACTTCAACTCCCTCTGGGGGATCCAGTCCCGGGCAAATCGATGTAGAAAAATCGATTTACCTCCAAACAAACACAGGCTCTCCCGGTTCACAGCCCATATAAGCTACCACTAGGCCAAGGCGGCGACTAGTCTAAAAGCTTTACATTGTCATCATTAATTAACTTTTGTAAAGTCATTATCATTACAAAGAAAAAACGGCATTTATTAATAACCGCTAAAACTCCCGTTTCATATTAAAAATTTGCTTCATTAATTATTGTAATGCTAATCTGATGACAATATAAAGTACCGTTGTAGCATTTAATTTTTATTGTAATGGGGAACGAAATATCAAATTTCTAAACATAACATAACATTCTGCTCCTACTATAAATCTATTGAAACTACAAGATTTTTGGCATTGTGAATATCGTTTATAAACGCATTTAATTTGCATTTTGCCTACTGTATGTATATATAAAATTATTTGTTATTTTTATGACGATAGTATTTATAAATCCTGTATTATAAATTGACCCATTACAGTGATATTTGTAATTTTGCGTTGCGTACTTAATTTTGGGAGATCTATGGCTGATGATGATGATGATACATACTTTGTTAGAGCGATGGGCAATCACGAGATACAATGGGATCATTCGATTATGGTATTGTTTCGATATCTCGGTTGTAATAATGTTACTGATTCATTCTTCACATCACAGCGAGAGACTGAGATGCGATAGTACTAGTATATAGTTTATGAAGATTTCGTGATTTCGTTACGGAAATAGGTATTCGAAATATGTTTTAATTATGTAACTTACTTATAAAAATATTTAAGCACTGCTTATCTTTATACTATAGGTTGTCCCTTTCATTTTTATACAATGTAACGCAAGGAAAAAAGTGACAGGTTATTCTTAACCATTTGCTCAGCTAAAAATGATTTTATATGTAAGGCCCAATATGTTGATCATTCGCATATTTAGGCTGCACTGTACATCATCAAATCAGATTGTTGTATAAGATTTGTTGTTGATGATGATTGTTGATTGTTTCTAATTTACACTTATTAATTTGAAGAGTTTCAGCCATGTTGAAATATTTGATAAAATAATATATTTCATATTTAATTTATTTACAAGATACTGATATAAATCTAATTCATTTATTATAGCTTACTTATAAATAAATATAACAATTTGAGTGTTAATGGCACACCATTACTAAAGGTATACTAATGTAGGCGTGACTTAAAAAAAACAATAGCACCAGAAAGTTTTCTATGAATTTATTAAATAAACACGACTAACTAGTTATCACACATATGACATAATAAATATAACATTTAAATATAAATAAATAGGAATAATAACAATAAACAGGAATTAATGCCAATAACTGAAGTAAGGATTAAAAGTTGGGTTGTACCATGATGGCCTTACATTTTTCGTGTTAGTTTGATGTGTATTCTTAAACATCTCTCTAGGAAACCATGGGTCAAACCTTGGCTGTAACATATGGATGGGATGTGGGAAAAATGGATCATGGATGAAAGGCGTGAAAGGTACAAATGGTGCCGGTTGTTGAAACTTAAAGGCATCAAATCCTGGAGCCACTCCAGCACCGGCTTTAGCCACTGAGGTCACTGACACAGATCCTGGTGAAATTTTAATCGTTCCTTTTGTGTATTTATCGTCGATTTCTTTCGTGATGGTCATCGATGTTGTCTTTCCATCACCTTTCTTTGTCCCAGCCAGTACTCCTGATACGTCATTGGTAGAGACCATTATCGGAGCACCGAGTCCAGGGTGTGAGTAGGCGCTACTGTATGAAGATACTCTTCCATTTCTGGAAGCGACGCTTGCTGAGGCAACGCCATTCCCGGAACTGATTGCTTGCGCGTGATTGTTACCAACTTTAATCTGTGCTGAATGGTATACTGGTGGTTTTGCGTCTTTTTTATCAGTTTTTCCTGAAATATCAATAATAAAATATTAATAAATGTAAGTCAGATGAATGTTACAATCTATAGTCAATAACATAATACTTTAATAACATAAGATTTAAAAGTGGTAATTCTATAAAACTGATTATTTTTACAAAAAATGTGCTGATGTATTAGCTCATATGAATGGTTCATTAAACACACTAGCAAAAAACATTAATAAAAGAAATGATATGAGTGTAAACAAAAAATAAATTGTAATGATTTAGAAGATAGTGGCAAACGCGTGCCTTTGAAGAAACATTGATATTAATTATATATTGATATTTATTATAAAGCTAATCCAAACAGTTAAAATACCTGCTGCCACTGCAATTATAACTACGGCGTATATTAAAAATTCTTTAAGAAACGTCATGGTTCGAACACAAAACAGAAATGCAAGTCAAGATACAGAATCTCAGTTTATATTCTCTCGTAAAATTACAAGTTTTCGTTTATGGCCCGCCCGAACGGTTCTTAATAAATATTGATGGAGACATCTATTTCTGACCTGTGTTCTAATGAATGCCATTTCTCTATTATTATAGTATGATTGAGTCAAAGATCAGTGCTCTGATTGTTGTGATAAGCCGTTTAACTCCAGTAATTATGATCAATGATTTGTCTAAAGCAGTTTTTGCTCAATCAGCGCGTGGATATGTAACGGTATTTTTTTCTATTGTTAGTTTTACAATCGTACACTCAGATTGCTTTTCGCACTATGTTGGGTATTTTTGCTGTGGTGTTTTGCTATTATGCAAATTTTTATTACTATTTATCTAAGTATTTTTATGTTGATTGTCACCAGGGGTTCATAATTTATTCATAAATGCGAATTCCTTATAAGTCATAATTTCTTTGCTTGTTTAACATCCCCTTTTTTGAACCTGTTTTTTCAATCAATATTACTAAATCTATGGGTAGGTTGTGACTTTGTAAGTTCAATAAATAGTATTTTCTTGAAATAAGCATAGCATCGTAGCTCGAAGGATCTATCAACATGAATCATCGTCGATTTTGACTTATTTATTGAAATAATTTATTCAATAAATCAAGAATCAGAATCTACTACAGAATCTTGTTTTGAACAAGCACTTTGCTCTACTTTATCCGCAGACGTGATGTGTCGGACGCACCTGAGAGAAGTGTATGTATCGCACTCCTCCGCATTATATTTATCTCTAACACCAAAACTCGTTTTCTTATAGCAAATTTCAATAAGGTTTTTTCCTAACAACACTTGCCTTTTAGTAAGAAAAATTATAGTTGTCAGTAATATATTTAAATCTATTTGTAATGTGCATCGACTAAAACGTTTGATTTATTATACGATGGAGTGAGTGTTGTGGATCTAAACATGTTTTTGGCTAGTGATTTAAGTGGTCATCAGTAACGCTATGAACATTAAATACCGTCTCTCAGTTTTCTAATTAAAACGAATTTGTATCGGACTGCTATTATATTATTCAAAGTGATCGTTTTGGTAGCGTTTAAGTGAATTTTATTTATAAACAAATTAATATACTGACTTAGATAAATTAGAGTGGACAAATAAACATTAATTTTCTATTTAATTTTTTCGAAGCAGGTTTTTGCAAAGTCGTATAACTTGCACTTAAATCAGCGTTTATGACACCGATGTGATTTAAGTTTTTTTACTAATCACGTTCGCATCTAAGATATAATTATGTTACAGTTCAGTGAACTCACAGACGTTATATGGTATCTAAGATTAATCGAGGCTAGCAACCTATATAAGCGGATATCGCCAGGACCAACACTCATTTCTTCTCTCACACTTGTGTCATTTGGAAAAATACGATGTTTAAAATGATTATATTTAATTATTTATTAGTTTTACTTTGTATAACTGGTTTCGTTGTTGATGCCGCTTCACCTATTGTTTTGCAAGGTTTGTAAAATGATTTCATTAATGTCAGTTGAGGGATTTATCGCAACAATTTCTGTTCTGATACCCATTCATTAGTTTGTATTGTTTAATATATTTCTTACACCTTTTTCAGAATCATCTCCTTATGGATCTTCAGTTGTAGCAATATCTTCATCAGGACCAAACATCGACAAGTTTGTTGCGAAATCTTCTCAGAATTCAAACGATAAAGGGACTGTTGTTCAAAGTGTCAGTGTATCATCTCCTGGGAAGACTGCCGCTGCTGGAACCGGTCGCAGCTTCGCATCAGCGTACGCTTCATCAGGAAGCCCATTCAATTTACCGTTCCTTTTACCGCCTAGTTTAGATAGCATTAATCTTAACAATTGGATTAGAAGTGTTGAGAGTTACTATGATGCAGGTTATGCTGGACAAGGTGATAATGTAGTTACAGCTATTAATGACAATGGCCATATATACGGTAAAGTCAATGGGGTTCCTTTCGATAACGGAGTAAAAACTGCTGCATAATTAATTATTGATGTCCGACTTGCGATGATTTGATTTTTTGATAAATAAATACAATTTGATATTTGGATTGTGTATTTTATTAACTATAATGTGTATTTTATAAACCACATGGTATTATCAGTATAAAGACATAGAGACAAACGTTTAAGGTCGTCTCGATATCTTTATATATCTAAAAATATTCTTCGGTGTCCTGTTAAATTAGTAGTAACCGTTATTTACAGCGTGTGAGTAAGCAGCCTGGACGCCAGGTCCGTCGATGCTGGTAGCGCCGCTGTGCTGGAGGGCGCCGCCATTTTGCTGCACGGTGTGTGCTGTGCTGGCGCGGACCCCATTGACGTTCTGAGACGCGGATACGGCGGAGTTGTAGCCACCGAGGACATCGCGGGTTTGTGCAGAAGAGACAGCGGAGCCATAGCCGGAGTTGTCGGCGGAGGAGACAGCCGATCCGAAACCATTGTTGGTTGTGGCAGACGAAACGGCAGATCCATAACCGAGCCCGCGGAAGTTCGATGCACTGGCTACAGCAGATCCTTGGCCAATAGTGTTAGAGTGAGCGATGGCAGTACCGGTGTTGCCAAAGTTCTGGGCAGAAGACACGGCCGAGCCGAAGTTGGGTTGCAATCCGCTGTTGTAGACAGAGACCGGCTGGTATCTGGCTGGCTGGACGTTGTAAACGCGGTGGGTGGGGTTGGAGTTAGTGCTGGCGATGCCGATGCCTTGAGCTTTAGGTGCGTCATCACTGTTGGCATATCCAGCGCCGTATCCCTCTCCGTCGCCGAATTGGAAGGAGTGTCCGTGGCCGACTGAGTGACGGATGCCGCCGATGTTGCTGCTGAAGCCACTGCCGTAGCCGTAAGCGAAGCTAGGTGCCTGGTAGCCGGGGTAGATGTTACCAGGATTGTAGTTTTTACCTGGAAAAAATAATATTGAAATTAATTATAAATAATTATACCTTGAATAAATCGACGATGGCCTGATTAATAACATAAATAAAATTACTGTGAGTGTCTATGTTCCGCAACACTTTTGATGTCCACATATTCTGTGGCTGATGATGATGATGATGATGATGAATAAAAAATAAAAAAAGTGAATTATTTAGTACTCAATTTCACATATCAACACTTACCAATAATCGAGAAGGGAGCCGCGTGGCATACCGCGAAGAATGCGAGAATCACAAACTTGGAAACCATTTTGTGAAATATTTGCTTTCTTTGAAGAATGTTTGGATCTCTCGATGGTTATGGATGCCTGTGATTCATTTCTCCGTGTTTATATACTAGAAACATAAGTTCCCCCACTCGAAATCACTGGGTCATGATGATACACCCGAAGGCATTGACACTCATAAATAAAATTTATCTAACTAGTTACGGTAAACCAATTCGACTTGTCCGGGATGATCTGATACCATAAATATCTTTGATGCTACAAGTGTCTTCTTTAATGGTTACAGAGGCTTAATTGAGATAATAAAACGGAATCATTAAAGTACAGGTTTTTGAAAATAACGTACGTGCATTAGATCATCAAAATGAACTTGATCTTGTAAAATAATTTACACACATACAATTTACACATATGTATCTGATTATAGCAGAGTGGCTATAGCAAATGAAAATGTAATATGTAAGACAAATTAATTATTGATTTTTATCTTAAGACATTTTATATAAATTGTGTTTGATATATTATTACCTTGTCATTTGAGGTAGATAGTGAATGTTTGTTTTTTTTTTTATTATTCTGCTTCACTATTTTAATTCTAAATAAGAGAATTTCATGAAATAGTGGTCGCCTGGAGGTCGAAATTTGATCATAATTAATTTAATTTTTAGGTTTAAATTTTATTAGGATTATTTTATCTAAGGTTAAAAAATAGCTTTATGAACTTCTTTTCCATATAAACTTTAACTGATTTAAATTTCACGTTCATCCGTTCTCGCAATTCTCTTAAAAAGGTGTACAACATTTTCACTTCACGTATTAATATATGTATGGATGATAACATATAGTTTAAAATAACGACCAGTCGCCTATTTGAAGCTAATCCTCTATAAGGTATCTAGTAAAATAGTATTAGAAAAAAATACCTTTCGGGTTCACAGCCTATATGCGTTGCCATTAGACCAAGTAGGCGACAAGTTACAAAATCGATATTAAGCAATTAATAACATTTTTGGCGTTATTTATCTTCTTCATAAAATATGGTTATGATTGAAACTCCCATTTAATTAAGAATCTATAGGGGAAGAAAAGGCTGGGGCAACTAAAACACCTTATCTTCAAGCTTGTTTCTATTGTGTTTTTTTGTCACTGGGACAGTACGGGGAAATCGGAAACTATAAGAGATACAGAGAAATTACTAAAAATTTGTGTAAACAATTTTATGTATACCATCGTATAAAATCCATCCCCCGGTAGTTTATGTATTCTGAATTGAGAACCTTAAGCACAAATTGTGATTGCCGATCGACCTGGAATTTGAACCCAGAATGTCATAGTTCTCAGTCTAAACTAGACCGTGTTCCAAATTTTTCTTTCTACATACATAAGCTCACGCCTGTATCCCCGAAGGGGTAGGCAGAGGCGCACTAGCGAACTAGAACACCCACATTTCGCCGAGCTTAGTTCAGTCCCAGATGTGATAGGGGGCGAACCTATCGCCATGTCGGGCACAAATTCCAGACTCCGGGCTGATATGGAAAAATCCAATATCACTTTTCCCGATCCGGGGATCGAACCCGAGACCTCAGAACCGTAGTCGTACCGAAATACCACCACGCCACCGAGGCAGTCATTTTTCTCAGCATTTTTCTTTCTACCTTCCCTTATACCAATCATTTCAATGTGTCGGTCAGTCCAACACCCTTTTTCATGTTGCAAAAAGTATTTGTCTTAGTTTTGGTCCGACCAATCATACCAAATCCATATAATGCAGCCTAACTTTAATACACTTAACGGCCGGTTTCAATAAATGATCGCAGTTTAGAGTGCAGATGATCGCGATTATGAACCAATCAAATCACGTCATTTAAATAAATAAATAATAATAAATAAATAACACCCAACAGTCACATACATAGTCCCAACCCCACACTAAGATCGAGCCTTGTGTCGTGGGTATCAGGAGCTACGAGAGACTTTCGGTCTCACAACACCCAGACCCGAAACAAATATCTGGAGGCCATACAAACATTTGTCTCGGTGCGGGGATCGAACCCGCGGCCTCTCGCTTCACAGCCAGCTACTCGTCCGCTGCGCCACGGAGGCTGTCGGACGGATTTGACGGAGTCATGTTTAAACTGTGTTCTTATTAGCTAATTTTTGTAATCTATCTGCACATTCGAACTGAGATTGTTTATTAAAACCGGCCGTATGTACACCCGATATCCCGTAACCTTATGCTTTTGACTACAGAGCACGAATCGTACAGCTTGGCAAAATTATGAGGTGATAAAAATTTGAACTAAAAAAAATTTATTGTACAAATAATTTTCAGTTGGCAATCGAAAATCATCCGTAAAAAGCTCATCAAATAACAAGAAATAAAAATAATACATTTAACGTCGTAGTACATCCGGTTGCCATATTAAATTAGGCGCCCTCATTAAATCCATATTGTTTTCGCCAACTGTATTCAGTAAAGATTTGGGACTTGGTTCGCTAATGTGTGTGTGACATAATATGACAGTTGTGTGATTTGACAGCCTCCGTGTCGCAGTGGGCGAGTAGCCGGCTGTGAAGCGAGGAGCCGCGGGTTCGATCCCGCACCAAGATAAATGTTTGTGTAATTTCTAGTGTCCGACCGAAGCTTCGGCTTCGGCCACCTTCGGCCAAAAAATCGCCTTCGGCCGAGGTTTTGGCCGAAGCCGAAGTTGTCTAGAAAGCGTTGAAATTAAATTTGTTTCGTATTTGGGCGTCGCGAGACCGAACGTTCTCGTAGCTCCTGATACCTAAGTTACAATTCTCACGTTTGTGTTCTGTGAGACAGTGGTAGGTACAACATTTTTGAGAGGTTTTGTTGTTTTAAAAACTTAACGGTCCGACTTCAAAATTTATCCGATCGTGACCAATTTTATATGGGACTACCATCAATATATTATACCCTAGATGCACAGTGCTTTGTAAATATCCTCCTAAAAAGTGGTCTCAGGAATAAAACAAAGAAAACGATCACAAGTTGTAATTAAATCAACACAAATATAACCCTAAGCACGTGTTATAAAGTAGGTTTCTAAACGAAATGAGCAACCGTTCTTTAATTTGAATTTTGAAATTTAGAATTCTATCGACGTCTGACTGTAGGCAAAACGAGTGCTTAAGCACTTCTTTGCTGTCCCATTTTCCGAGCGTCAACTGTGCATCTAGGTAACTGGTAAATAATATATCGATGGGGACTACACTTAGAATAAGCTCTATTAAACGCAAAAATATGTAATTTTGATAATCGGTCTACATTTGGCGGAGATATTGGGTAACATTCCTAAAAAATACAGACGAATTGAGGACCTCCTTTTTTGAAATCGGTCGAAAATCAAGCTCTGTTATTTAACACACTTTTTCAAGCATGTTATAAAAAGATTTGGCGTAGTTTTTACAACCGGCCAGCTGCCTGACGTCAACCTCCGTAAGGGAATCCAGTTCTAGGTATCATCATCATCATCATCAGCCATAGGACATCCACTGCTGAACATAGGCCTCCTCCAAAGATTTCCAGATCGACCTGTTGGAAGCGGCCTGTTCTAGGTAAATTATATTAAAAATACCGCCTACCTCAGGGTCGCCTTCTTGGTCTAGTGACAGCATGTATGGGCTGTGGACCGGGAGGTCCTAGGTTCGATTCCCAGGTCGGGCAAAACAAATTTTCTAATTTAATTTTCCCGGGACTGGATCCCTCATAGGGGGTTGACGTCAGGCAGGCGGCCGGTTGTAAAAACTAAGCCAAATCCTATCTGCAACATGCTTGAAAACGTGTATTGCGCCGACCCCACATTAAGGTGGGATTAGGGCAGGTAGAAGATCTCCTGGGATTCAAACCTACGGCTTGTCGGTCCACTGCATATAATATGCTGCCACGAACTCATACTATGATTAACGGGCCGACTTCGAAACTTATCAGCGGCCTGAGCAGGAAAATTTCTGACAACCGTAAATGTATTCGAACTCGATGCGCGTCTATGAAATTTGTATGAAATATTAACCAAACGTCATCAGTGCGCAGCGAACTCGAATACATTTACATTTACATTAGTTTTTCGTGCTCGGGCTCCTGATTGATTGTGACCAAATTATATGGGACCACCCTTGGAATAAGCTCCATCCAATACAAAAATAATCTTGAAAGTCGGTCCACGTTGCCGGGGATATCGGGTAACATACATGAAAATGTAGACGAATTGAGGACCTCCTCCTTTTCTAAAGTCGGTCAAAAATATAATGAGAGTGAAAGAATAACTGCCTCGGTGGCGTGGTGGTATTTCGGTACGACTACGGTTCTGAGGTCTCGGGTTCGATCCCTGGGTCGGGCAAAGTGATATTGGATTTTTCCATATCAGCTCGGAGTCTGGAATTTGTGTTCGATATGACGATAGGCTCGCCCCCTATCACATCTGGGACGGAACTAAGCTCGGCGAAATGTGGGTGTTCTAGTTCGCTACTGCGCCTCTGCCTACCCCTAGGCGTGAGCTGCTTATGTTATGTTATGTTATGTTAATTTTTTTTGTAAACCTCGTTTTTGCATATTTTGCTAATCAAGGTTCGATGAGTTGGATACCCCGTACAGCGCTCATAGCAAAAATAGAATATTGTACACCTGCTACTCCAAACTTTACTGTGGTTTCCAGAAGATTCTGCATATTTTAAACTGGGATGACTTCATGCGATGGCCCCCTAGCTGCTGCGGTAGGGACGTGCAACCCGGGGCCGTCCCTAAAGCGCCGAAGAGGGCCACCGCGGGGTTTTTAGTCGGCATTGTGCCACGAAATTAATCAAATAGAAAGATAGGTAGGAGTTGCAAATTTTGTGCCTTACTTATAAAAACAGTTTAGCTAAGCAAATGGCTAAGAATAGGCTGTTACTTTTTTCCTTGTGTCACATCGTTTGAAAATAAAAGGGATAGGCTATTCTTTACCATTTGCTCAGTTAAATTGTTTTTATGAGTAAGCCACATAATATTCTATAGATTTGAAAAAATTTACAGACTTCAAAATGTTTATCCAAAAAAATATTATAGAGGTATATATTAAGAGAAGATGAAGACTACAATTCCGCTATTTAGCAACAATTTCAATTATTTTTTTCTTGTGTCTCTCACTTTTCCGTCGTTAGGTTTTACCATTGAAAATGTACCAACCTCTTCAGATTCCGAATTATATTGTAGTATAATAATAGTATTGGTGGGAATTGTTGCAATTTTGGTTATAAGTGCAATAATAATTTCAATATGGTGAAAGTTAAACTAATTAAATACGGTTTGTTGTTAACTATACTATTTTTATTATGTTTTATCATAACACATAGTACAAATATAAAGACATGGAGACAAATATTCAAGGTCGTCTCGACATCTTTATAATTCACAAATCAATTCATAATATTCTTATTAGTAATTATTAACAGCATGTGAGTAAGCAGCATGGACGCCAGGTCCGTCGATACTGGTAGCGCCGCTGTGCTGGAGGGCGCCGCCATTCTGCTGCACGGTGTGCGCTGTGCTGGCGCGAACACCATTGACGTTCTGAGACGCGGACACGGCGGAGTTGTAGCCACCGAGGATGCCGCGGGTTTGTGCTGAAGACACAGCAGATCCGTAGCCAGAGTTGTTGGCGGAGGAGATAGCCGATCCGAAACCATTGTTGGTGGTGGCAGACGAAACAGCAGATCCATAACCGAGACCGCGGAGGTTCGATGCACTGGCTACTGCTGAGCCTTGGCCAATAGTGTTAGAGTGAGCGATGGCGGAGCCGGTGTTACCAATGTTCTGGGCAGAAGACACGGCTGAACCCAAGTTATGATGCAGCCCGCTGTTGTAAACGGGGGCCGGCTGGTACTTGGCTGGCTGGTACTTAGCTGGCTGGACATTGTAAACGTGGTGGGTGGGGTTGGAGTTAGTGCTGGCGATGCCGATGCCTTGAGCCGTAGAGGCACCATCACTGTTGGCGTAACCAGCTCCGTATCCCTCTCCGTCGCCGAATTGGAAGGAGTTTCCGTGGCCGACTGAGTGACGGATGCCGCCGATGTTGCTGCTGAAGCCGCTGCCAGAGCCGTAAGCGAAGCTAGGTGCCTGGTAGCCGGGGTAGATATTACCAGGATTGTAGTTCTTGCCTGAAAAAAACAAATATTTAAATTAATAAACACTATTCATTTTCTACAACAACAAGAACCAACCAACAAGGTGGACCGACGACCTGATAAAGGTCGCAGGAAGTCGCTGGATGCAGGCCGCTTCCAACAGGTCGATCTGGAAATCTTTGGGGGAGGCCTATGTTCAGCAGTGGACGCCCTATGGCTGATGATGATGATGATGATGATGATGATTCATTTTCTAAAAGACTTCGACTAATAATCAAGAGTTATGTTTTCTTTTTTTATCTGGGCACGACAAAGTGACTACACTGCACCTGATGGTAAGCGTAGTGCAGTCCAAAAAAACTAGCCTCAGAATCATGCCGGCCTATATATACTTCTTCACACTCCGAATCCGAAGAGGGAAGAAGCAAATCGAGGGGCTTGCGACAAGATAGGCGGATGACCGATGCAGATACAGGGATATCCCCATACCCGTCTCAACCAACCGGAAGTACACTGGCTAATCCTGGAACGCGAACCACACACGGAGTGTGGGTCACTATGGAAGGTTTTAGCACCATGTGTACGGTGGTCGCCATCCGGTCGGATACAAATATCCTACCACCAGCCACTAGTTAAAGACATGTAAGAAAGTACTAATTTTCGTATCGCAACCCATACCAGTAATCGAGAAGGGAGCCGCGTGGCATACCGCGAGGAATGCGAAAATCACGAACTTGGAAACCATTTTGTAATTTTTGGCTTTCTTTGATGTGTGAATCTCTCGATGGTTATGGATGCATATGATTCATTTCTCCGTGTTTATATACTAGAAATATTAGTTCCCCCACTCGAAATCACTGGGTCATAATACACCCGAAGGCATTGACACTCATAAATAAAAATATATTCATCTAGATACGGTAAACCAATTGAATTTGTCCTGGATGATCTAATACCATAAATCTCTTTGATGCTACGAGCATCTTTAATGGTTACAGAGACTTAGTTAGGGCAATAAAATAGAGTAATCAAAAACCGGGTTTGTAGATATGTATAAAGTTAGACAAACAGAAGGAATTTACGAGCTAATAATTTTAAAGAACAAAGTTGATGAAACGATGAAATTTATTCGTCATGAAACATTTGTTTAACATATTCTGCATCTTTTAGATCTGGATTAAACGACCGCATCATTTTTTGTAGTAATGAGATAAGGAAAAATAAATTATAGAATCAAAACTTTTTCAGAAATTGTTTTAATCAGATATTAGTAATTGCTTTCCAATAATATACTACCGTCCTGAGGGCACAGGTTCGATCCCCGGTTCGGGTAAAGTGAAATAAGGTTTTTCTAATCAGTATCAGCTCGAAGTTTGGAATTTCTGCCCGATATCACTATAGGCTCGCCCCCATGACATCAGGGACGGAAATAAGCTCCGTGTTCCAGTTCGCTAGTTCGATTTTGCCTACCCCTTCGGGGATACAGGCGTGAGCTTATGTATGTAATATGATTCAGTTTGTAAGTTCTTTGATGCATCGTTAGGACTTTCGTTTTATATGCATATATTTTTTTTATATATCAAGAGACAATCTATGATCAAATTATTCCGCGTTCTTCGTTATTTAAAAACATATACTCGTACCTAGCTGTATTACGATACATTTATAGAATCTTTACTCTTTTAAATTTAAACTACATTTATTCTGCTAATAGTATAATTTATATCACTTTTACATTTAAATTACACGTCTCTAAATAATGACGTCGGCAATTCATAGCTCATCGCTGAGAAGAAGTTAAACAAACTCAGGGGTCATTTAAAGATCTTTTAAAATTCTGAAAAAGGCCATTGATCGCCTTTTCGCCTGACTTCAAAGGAAGGAAGGATTGAAATAAAACTATTTTTAAGGATTCTATCGCGATTTGTTTTAATTTTTATGCCCAACGTTTCGAAGGCTTGCAGTCTTCGTGGTCACGGGTCGGACCCGGTCAGCAGGGTTACCAGCACCTCTTAAAGCAGTATTATTATAATAGTTCTTCGTTTGTTTTGTATGGGAATCGGTACAAGTAATATAATAAAACTGCCATAAGAGGTGGTAGTAACCCCCCTGTACGTAGTTTTATTTCAATGTGTAACATTCGCGTAAACTTAAGAAATCAGTAAGAATGAAAGTAATCTTTCATCTGTATTTATGTATGTTACATGATATCTCCGCCAAATGTAGACCGATTTTTCAAGATTATTTTTGTGTTCGATTAACATAAGCTCACGCTTGTATCCCCGAAGGGGTAGGCAGAGGCGTACTAGTGAACAAGAACACCCACATTTTGCCGAGCTTAGTTCCGTCCCAGATGTGATAGGGGGCGAGCCTATCGCCATATCGGGCACAAATTCCAGACTCCGAGCTGATATGGAAAAATCCAATATCACTTTGCCCGACCCGGGATCGAACCCGAGACCTCAGAACCGTAGTCGTACCGAAATATCACCACGCCACCGAGGCAGTGTGTTCGATTATTTTTGCTTATTTCAAGAGTAACATTTTGTTCATGATAAATTTTGAAGTAGGTCCGTCAAATTTTAAAGTTTTAATTAAATATGTGTGAAAATGTCAGCAGCCTTGTCTCCATACATTTCTTGTAAAACAAATAAAACTAATATTATTGTCATAATGAAGTAATATTATGTTGAATTACTGAAATCACAGGTTTAAAGAATGCAAATAACTTCTTTTAATGACCTCGTCGACGCCAAAATTAGTATTAATGTTTATTAATACGTAAAATCAACTCATCTGGTCAAAGACCTTAACTCCCAATCCTTAATTTATGGAGGAAGTGGACCATTTACTGTTTTTTTATGTAACTTTATGTGAAAAACGAATATTCATAGCGATCGTAATAAAACGCCGTCTGATTTATAAATTGTCATAAATATTTTGATCAATGTTTTATGGTGAAATAAAATGGCGAATTTCACGTAAATGTTATTTATTGCTTTTTTATTACGTTTACGGAGTTTTTTATTTTTGGACAGTTGAGACATTAACTATTAATCTCCACTATTAGTATATACTAATAAGCTTCCTGCGACCTTTATCAGGTCGTCGGTCCACCTTGTAGGTGGACGTCCTACGCTGCGCTTGCCGAAGTCGCTGGATGCAGACCGCTTCCAACAGGTCGATCTGGAAATCTTTGGGAGAGGCCTATGTTCAGCAGTGGACGTCCAATGGCTGATGATGATGATGAATAAGCTTCAAGAACTGGTAAACGTTATTTTAAATATAACGAATCAAATAAATTTTAATCTAAATTTCTGTCCCGCTAGGGTTTTTTCTTTCAACTGTCCTTTTTCCACTCCTACGTAGGCTCTGCATAATAAACTTTTTCAGCATATTGCTGCAAGGATTCAGATAAGTTTTAACGACCGGTCGTCTGCCTGATGTCAATTACCTCTAGACGATCATTCAGCATATCTTTTTAGAAAAACACACAAAGTGTTGCTTGATTTGGGATTCGAACCCAAGAACTCCCGGTTCATGACCTATATATGCCTTTTGAACATATCGCAATGTCTTCCAAACCGAAAAGATGCGAATCTTTTTGTTTTATTGCATTGTCAAAAGTTTCAGGCGTCATCGATAACTGCGGTCACTCCGCAAGGCACAGTTAGATTCATGGCAAGTCACTTTAACCAATATAGTTACTGGGCATAAAACTTGCTCATCTCTTCATTTGATTGCAATAAAAAAAGTATTTTTAATTTTGATGGCATTTTCTACGATCAAACAAGTTAATTCATCATTCTATTGTTGTTACTTATGGTACTGTGAAAGTCTATTCACGTAAGCTTATTTTAGATTGATGTGTATTTTGTTTTGATGATTTATTGTTTTGTAAAGCAAAGTAATTTGTATTCATCTCTATACATTTTACTCATCAAACTGATTTCGGTACGATTCAATCAAAGTGAATAAAAATAAATAAAAGATACATTTATAACGTTTATTTGGAACAAATTATTCGTCGTTAAATAAAATTTTATCACAGATGTTTAAATTAAAACATTAGTTAATTGCGATTTTGTGTTGACTATGACATCATGTTTTCAATTACTTTTTATTACGATTAGAGAGCATGTTATTGCACCTATTCTACTTTGAACAAATAAATTCTATATCACTTCGGTATCTACAAAAATGATAATACCTAATTGACACTTTTAATAACTTTAAGCGGTGCTTATATAAAGCAGTGTTGTATCACTGATTCAGGTACTTCGCTTTCGCATGTCTAAATGACTAAATGCAATAATAACTAACAATAGGCCAACCAATTATCTAAGTCTTTCAACGACTTTCCATGACAATATATCGTATAATCTATTTCCTAATATTATAAGGACTAGAAATGTTTTAACCTATTTCATTTTTAGTCGTTCTTTCTTCCAGCTTGGGCATAAGCCCCAGCAACAGCACCACTACTCCTTTCATATCCCTCTTCTTCTCCATCATAACCATCCTCATCGTAGTATCCACTATACGGCTTGTGTCCATAACCATTACCCCCATAGTAGTTACCATTGAATTGGTTGTTGTAGGACCCTTGACCGTTACCATAGTAAGGTTTATTGTAACCATATCCATGGTTATAACCCCCGTGACCATGGTTATATCCTCCGTGACTAGGGTAACCACCATTGTATTGATAATTATTGGGGTAGTATCCACTGCCGTATCCACCACCACCTTCGTTTGCTGATGATTGTGATTGACTGATGGCGATGTTTATGGGATAACCACCATAGCCTCCGTAACCCTGACCCTGGTAACCACCATAACCGCCTTGACCTCCGCAAATACCGTACTTGCTGCAGAGTCGTTTTTTGTGGAAAGTCCGCTTCACCCTGACAAGTTCGGTGACCGCTTCGGTATCTGCTCCTGCAAAAAATGTATGAAAGGTTTTAAATTATGGCTAATTGCAGTGGTTCTTAATATTGGTATCTTTGTCTAAATATAATTTACGGTATATAAAGATGCGGAGAATTATTTTATCTATCTAAACAAATTAAAAACATGAGAAAGTTTTGTACGTTTCTCACAGAAAAAGATATCAAAATGATTTCCTATGACGCATTTACAAATTAGTGGAAACACATATACAAACATATTAAGCCAATGAAAAAGTATAATAAATTGTAATACCTAAATTAACTAGTAAGAATAAATTCAAAGCCATGCTCTCAAGGAGATGGTATGTCCACTAATTTTAATCGGCAACGCACTGATAATTTATCTGGATTTACTGATAACCATACAGGTCAGCAGCTAGGGACAGTTTCTCAATAAACCAACCTTAGATACTGATACTACAGCGAAACAACATATTTCCTATAAATTTGCTGGTGTTGTTTCAACGTCGGACATGAGGCTGTTTTTGAGGAATTAGTACAGCAAGACGCACCTTTATAACACATTACTTGCTATATAACTAAGAAAAGGCACTGAGACAAGTGTTGTGAGTCCCAAAGTTTCTCGTAGTTTCTGATACCCACGACACAGGTTAAACCAAATGTGAGGTCAGGATTATGTATGTGACTGTTTGGTGTTTTTATAAATGAAATTCCAACCTTGGATCAAGAAGCAGGGTCCCATGCACACGGAGAGGAACAGGATAACGCTGAAGCTATTCATCTTGAACACTCAGGTCACTTTGAGTTATTTTCGTTGGTTGATAAAGTTTTATAGGTCGGTTCACGAGGTCATCCCCACGACGAAGGCATTGAACTTATTCGCAATAGTCCCGCGGAAGTGAACAAAAGGAGAATTTCCAATTCATACATATTTGATGTGGACCGGAAGTAAAGTCAATGGCAACGCGTCGTAAAATTATGTTGTAGATACCTTATATGGTGTTAATTGTTAGACAGCCTCCGTGGCGCAGCGGGCGAGTAGCCGGCTGTGAAGAGAGAGGCCGCGGGTTCGATTCTCTTATTGAGACAAATGTTTGTGTGGCCCACAGATATTTGTTTCAAGTCTGGGTGTTGTGAGACAGAAAGTCTCTCATAGTCTCTGATACCCACGATAATGGTTATACCTAGTGTGGGGTTAGGACTAAATGTGTGACTGTTGGGTGTGTATTTATTTATTAATTACAAAAAAACTAATAATTTTGGGTTTATTAAAAAAACCTCGTTAGTTATTTGTGCCAGATTTAGCAATAGGCTTTCCCTCTATCATATCAAGGGGAGAAAAACGGGAATGGAGTCGCGGGGAATGAAATGTTAGCTTCCAAGATCCTCCAATCTTATTCCGAATTTAAAAAAAGATATGAATAATAATAATATAATATAATTATTTTCCGCCTATAAAATAAATTAATTATCTTTTATGTTCAACATAATTTTAATCGATAAATATGAGCACAACCTCTACACCAGATATTTTAAGTAAACCAGAAACATTCCTAGATGCATTTATTTTCTTTAATGAACTAATATTAAGCCAAAAATCTCATAAAGATCTTCATTATTAACAAATAAGTCAACGAACTCATCACATCATTTCGTATGATATTGACCTTTAGTTCATAATGGCTTTTCTATACAATCAATACCGACATGAGGTTGAAATGCACCGCTCCTATCGTAAATCATTTGACATTAGCGCGGTTTCTCAAAGTGTAATCAATGAGAAAATTAAGAAAACATCACTATCATCAGCCACAGGACGTCCACTACTGGAGATAGTAAACATCTGTCAAATGTAATTTTAAATTATTCATTTGGTAGAAGCACATTACCTATAATAAGCCTGATGTGTTTTGACAGTGGTCTCAAGGGAATTTAATTTGATCGATACCACCATACTCTCTCCGTGTCACATTTGGCATAGAAATAAGGTAGCCGAAATATGGGTGTAATAGTTCCCTAGTTCGCCTCTACCTACCCTTTTGGAAATACAGGCGTGAGTATGTATGCATTATTCTATCCTCAATTGCAATTCGCATTTACATGAATCTCGTGACTGCCTCGGTCGCGTGGTGGTATTTCGGTACGACTACGGTTCTGAGGTCTCGGGTTCGATCCCCGGGTCGGGCGAAGTGATATTGGATTTTTTCTTATCAGCTCGGAGTCTGGAATTTGTGACCGATATGGCGATTGGCTCGCCCCCTATGACACTTGGGACGGAACTAAGCTCGGCGAAATGTGAGTGTTCTATTTCGCTAGTGCGCCTCTGCCTACCCCTTCGGGGATACAAGCGTGAGCTTATGTTATGAATCATGGCTAGATGGCGCTTTGATGGAATTGGGTACTTGGATATGTTTGATTTTATACACATGTTTATATGTAATAGCAAATTTAACGAAAAAGACACTTCTGTAAAAACTGCATCGAAATTGGTTGAAAAGTGAGGCAGTAATTCATATTTTAAATTCTGGAGTAGAGACATATTGGAGATATCTTGCTATCTCTTTCCAACGCACGTACCGTTATGGCGTGACGTGATTATACTGATACTTCTCTTTCCCGCTGTGTGAAGGTTACACCAAACTTCAAAGGCTTATAACATTTTTATTTTTGAGAATATTTAAATATTTCTTTCTGCTCTATATTTTAGACGACGTAAATTTCATAAAAAAATATCAAAAAAATAATTGTCAAGTACCTAATTGTATTATCGAAGACATGACCCAATAGCCCATAATCACAAGTTTAAAAACTTAACTGACCGACTTCCAATTTACCGATCTTGACCAAATTTATATGGGACCACCCTAAAATAAGCTCTATCGAACACAAAAAGAATTTTGGAAATCGGTCCACATTTGGCGGAGATATACTACATAGAGTAACAAACATAAAAAAAAATACAGAGGAATTGAGGACCTCCTCTTTTTGTGGAAGTCGGTCAAAAATTTACTGACACTCGTCTAGTGGAATGACGTCATTTCCACGGAAGCATACTATTTCCGTGGAATAAAGTTTTTGCATATTATAATGTGCGGTTTAGTCCAAAAACGGAATAAATAAGGTCTCGCGTGGGCGTGGACAGTTTTATTGTTGACCAGTATCATGTTGCTATAAAGCCGCGTCTCCTGCACTAAAACATTACACAAAACACCTACACAAAACATGGTTTCGCTAAACATTTGTATCTATGGTCCATTGTTCTATGAGCAGGAAGCGGCGAAAATCATTGATTTGCGTAGTTTTTTTTTTGTATTTGTTGCGAGAAAAAACATGCGCAGGAGACTCGGCTTATTATTTAAGGTTTATGTTACTATGTCTTCGTTACCTCCATAGTTTAGTGGCAGCGTACAGTCCATGGCCGAGAGGTTCTGGGTTCAAAATCCAGGATTCGATTGTCTGGCAACATTTTTAAAGCACTTAATTTTTTTTCTGCCCTTATCCCATCTTAATATGGGGTTGACGCAACACACTTTTTCAAGCATGTTGCAGAAAGGATTTGGATTTTTTTTTAAGATCGGCTACCTGCCTGACGTCAAACCGCTCTGTGAGATTCAGTTCCGGGAAAATTAAAGTAGAAATTTTGTTCGCCTGACCTGAGATATATGCTGCCACTAGACCAAGGAGGCAATCGCTTAATTAATTTTCTATTAAAATATTAATACATTTTCTATTAATTTTCTGTGTCCCATATAGCGATAGGCTCGCCCTATTACATCTGGGACGGAACTAAGCTCGGCGAAATGTGGGTGATCTAGTTCGCTAGTGCGCCTCTGTCTAACCCTTCGGAAATACAGGCGTGAGCTTACGTTATTTAATTTTAAAATTATTAATAATAATTCCAGTCATAAGTTTGCTGACATTATTTCGGTATCGTGATATGATAGGCACATCACATCATAACTATTTGTCATAATGGCATTGTATGCGAAACAAAAAAACAAGGCAAGAATTATCATATTTGTACTACAATCGTATCATGTTCGGAGCCTAAAATATCATATTAAAAACCAATAACAATACTAAATTCCAACAATATCAAGCCATTTAAAACTACGATTATACAGGGTGTTGCATAAAGATAGTATCAACAGTAACTACTCTTATGGCCGGTTTCAATAAACGATTTCAGTTTGGAGTGCAGATAGATCGCGATTATGAACCTAAATCAAGTCATTTGATGGAGTCATGTTCAAACTGTGTTCTTATTGACAAATTTTTGTAATCTATCTGCACATTTGAACTAAGATTGTTTATTGAATCCGGGTGTTAAAGGATGATGGCTAGCAACTTTTTTTTATCCGGACACGGCAAAGTGACTGCACTGCACTGTATCGGTAAAGTTAAAAATTTCATAATGCTCATAGTTTTTGAATAATGGGAACGTGGATTTGTAACGAAAAATTTGTTTCTGTCCTGTGCTGTGTTATGTTTAACGTACACACAGACGTTTTATACTAAATGCGAGTATTTATAGACAACGATAAAAATGTTTTTATATTTAGATTAAAAAAATATATCTTTTAATTTTACACATAAGCTCACCCCTATATCCCTGAAGGCGTAGGTAGAGGTAAACTAGCGAACTAGAATACCCACATTTCGCTGAGCTTAGTTCCGTCCCAGATATGATAGGGGGCGAGACGATAGGCATATCGGGCACAAATTCCAGACTCCGGGCTCATATGGAAAAATCCAATATCACTTTTCCCGGCCCGGGGATCGAACCCGAGACCTCAAGACGGTAGTCGTACCCAAATACAACTACGCCACCGAGGCAGTCAATTTAATTTTACAGGCAGTCAATTAAATTTTAATTTTACAATTACGCTTTAACACGCTCTCCCTGTATTTGGAATCGTTATTGCCACATTTCTGCAAACACCCGGTATATAAAATCAGCACTAAAAATAAACGTTTTTTTCTTGTTTCCATAAAACGCTGAAAGGTCCATCTAAAATTTCTAAAGCAAGGCAGTTTTATCGCATTTTTGTAACTTTAATTTCTAGGAAAGAATGCATTAACGACACATTACCATGTTTTTATCTGGAATTGGTCGATAAAAAACCATAAACATTTTATGTTCATTGGTTTTGATTTTGCCCATTATGGCTTTGTTGAAATAAAGGCTTATTAAAACGGTATTACTTAAACGCTGCCAATAGATATAAAATTTATTGTGTATTTAGAAGATACTAATAATTAAGCATATTAACGGTAAATTATTGCATGTTATGTGTCTCAAAACATAAATTTATGAGCAACCTGTCGTTTAAGCAAATAATTTGTTTTTAATATAAACGAAATAATATTGTCACGCGATGTGTTTTATAGCTAATTTATACTTTCCTGTAATTTATAAAGTGGCGTATTATTTTATTAGTGACTTTTAATTAATAAGTTATTTATTACTAACGGGGAATGGCCATAAATTACAAATTATAGAGTTTGATGCCTAAGATATCATTATCTAATAATATTATGTATGCTCATTATCGCCTCCTTGATCTAGTGGCAGCATAGACTGTGGACCTGGAGTCCCTGGATTCGATTCCCAGGTCGGGCAAAGCAAATTTTCGACTTTAATTTGCCTGGGACTGGGGATCCAGTCCCATAGGGGGTTAACGTCAGGCAGGCAGCCGGTCGTAAAAACTAAGCCAATTCCTATCTGCAACATGCTTGAAGTAAGTGCAAAAAGTGTGTTGCGCCGACCCCACTTTAAGGTAGGATAAGGGCAGGTAGAAAGAAAGATTATGTATGCTCATAAAATCGTTTGTTCTGATTATAATGTAAAGCCAAAACCATTGAAAGCGACATAGATGTGACCAAAAATTTTGGCTGGACAAAAATTGGAGAATAGTGACATCATATTATCACGACCTCCATGATCGAGTAGCAAATACGGGCTGTGGACCGGGAGGGTCTAGGTTCGAATCGAAGGTCTGCCCTGTGTATGGAATTTGTTTGTGCCCGATATGGCAATAGGCTCGCCCCTCATATGGTGTTCTAGTTCACCAGTCCGTCTCTGCCTACCCTTTCGGGGATAAAGGCGCGACGCTAGTCCCTATGTATATATGTATCATGTATGTATTAACGCGGTCAAGAAGGTAATTTTATAATGTAGGCAAACTTGTATACATCATACGAAGTATTTAAACTTTTAAAAAACAAATAATTATATTTTTTGTTTATTTTGTTGGTGGATATGACACGATGTTCATGTATAACTAATTACCGATAGACTAATTTATTCATGTTATAATAAATTACGTTCGCTCATCGCAATAAAATTAAGTGGATTCTAATCATATGGGTATCAGTATATTGGTTTTATGTATATCCTCTCATTATTTAAACCGTTTGCCTCGGTGGCGTAGTTGTATTTCGGTATGATTACGGTCCTAAGGTCTCGGGTTCGATCCCCGGGTCGGGCATAGTGATATTGGATTTTTCCATATCAGCCCGGAGTCTGGAATTTGTGCCCGATATGGCGATAGGCTTGCCCCATATCACATCTGGGACGGAACTAAGCTCGGCGAAATGTGGGTGTTCTAGTTCGCTATGCCTAACCCTTCGGGGGTATTGGCGTGAGCTTATGTTATATTATGTTATTTAAACCGTTTTTGGCTGAAAACCGTGAGGTGCTGTGTTCAAACAAAGAATAATTGACTTTTCGTGTCTAATTAGGGGACGGGTTAACCGTTGGTGTCAGGCAGACGGCTGGTCGTGAAAACTAAGCGGAATCTTTTCAGCAACATGCTTGAAAAAAAATGTTATGCGAACCCCACATAGAAGTCACAGCCTACGGGGGACCGGTCATCCTCCTTTAGATTTTTCGGAACTTTATATTAAAATTGAAATAAAACAATTCTTACGGATTCTATCACGATTATGTTTTAATTATCAAAACAATAAAAAATAATAATTAAAACATAATCGTGATAGAATCCGTAAGAATAGTTTTATTTCAATGTATAATATTCGCGTAAACTTAAGAAATCAGTATTTATATTAAAATGTCATACTTCATCAAAGAGAGTGAATTATTTGACAAAATTCTGAATAAAACGCAGTTTTGCATGTTTGTAAGGTATCGTATTACATTTAATGGTGTGTGAGATAATAAAATTGATATATTTTTCTTATTTGGACTAGGAAAAGGTTATTGACCAAATACTATTTTTTTGTGTGCGTGGTACAACTACTGCCCTGAGGTTTCGCGTTCGATACCCGGGTGGTGTAAAATTATATTGTATTTCCTACTCAGTATCAGTCAGGCTTTAGTGGAATTTGTGGCCGATATGGGGATAGGCTGGTCCCTTTTGGGACGGAAATATGTGTTTACTGTTCTAGTTCGCTAGGTCGCCTCTGCCTACCCCATCGAAGACACAAGTCAGAACTTAGGCTCCAATATATTATCCTAAGTTGTAAGAAGAAATTGTATTTTAAGTTGTTATGAAATATTTTATTTTGTTATAAAGGTCGATCTGGAAATCTTTGGGGGAGGCCTATGTTCAGCAGTGGACGTCCTATAGCTGATGATAATGATGATGATGATGATCTTATAAATAAATTTCAGGACTGGTCATTGAACTCGGCATCCATTTGGATTTCACTTCTTTTTTAATTTTATTTTTAATAAATACATCCAACAGTCACATTTATAGTCCTGACCCCACACTAGGTGTAACCTGTATCTTGGGTATCAGAAACTACGAGACGCACGGTCTCACAACACCCAGACCCGAAACAAATATCTATGAGCCACACAGACATTTGTCTCGGTGGAATCGAATCCCCGACCTCACGTTTCACAGCCGGCTACTCGCCCGCTGCGCCACGGAGGTTGTCTTCTTTTCTCCTTGAAGTCAACAACCAAGGCACATCATAATATTGCACTTGGCTCTTCCTAATCGATGATGTCTTCAACATCTCTCTCTCAGTGGCCGTTCTGAGCTGAGGTTCGTAACCCGTTAGTGGGTTGCCCTCAGCATGGTCACCTAACTTTATGGGTTCGCAACGCACCTGCGTTCACCCACTAGACCCGTGTAGCTGTGTAAGCCGACTCGGTTGGGCTGCCAGCTGTAGGGCCAAAAAAACAAAAAAAACTTGGCTCTCATTTCACATTTATGTTTTTGATGGGATATGATATAGGTTAAACCTAGTGTTGGGTCTGGATCTCCCTTTTCGGCCAACCATGAGTTTGTTGCACGTATATACGCGAGCGAGGACGTAAAATATTTGTATGGAAAACGTCAGTTCCCCGCGTAACCACTAGAGGCGTTCTGGTGTTTGTCATACAAATATTTTACGGAGTCGCTAGCGAGTAATGTCAAACTCATGGTTGACCTACTGGTGGGTTACCACCACCTCTTATAGCAGTATTATTATCATCTTACTTGTCAATATTCCCATACAAAACAAACGAAGAACGATTATAATAATACTGCTCTAAGAGGTTGTGGTAACCCTGCTGGACTATGTATGTGACTGTTGGGTGTATTTATTTACTATAGTATCTTTGACTGTACTTGGACTCTTGGATTTTTTTAAAATAATGCTTGTTTTGCATTTTTTAAGTCAAGTTAGCAAACGCACTACAATCAGATAATCCATAATTTTTCTATCTCTATAATCTCTATTCTGAAACATCTTAAAACAAATAAATAACTTGATTCACTGGAATTGCCGAATTAATGACATTTTAATGATGGTTTAATTTAGAAATAAAACGGCCGGTCATCGCACCCTAATAATGAATGGTAGTTTTTTACACCTGATATTATCTAATCAAATATCATACGTTATCAAATTAAGTGTAATTTTACGTGACAGGTAACGGGTTTTTATAAAACTATTTTATATAATTAAATTATCAAATGAGATGATTTTGCAGAAGCGATCAAATATCTCACGCGTTAAAATAAAATCGGCGCAAAAACTATAACTACTCAAAGTACCGCTCTGAAATAATAAAGCCGGCAAATATTATCAATTATTTAAAAAAAATATATAGATAATATACAAAAAAAAAACAGGTTTTATTCTTATGGTTACTAAATAAGAGGTTGTGTTGTAAGTGGTTGTTTATATTTAGTTCTTTGGGTTTTTAACCAAAGTCATTAATATTCGCCTCGGTGGCGTGGTTGTATTTCGGTACGATTACCGTCCAGAGGTCTCGGGTTCGATCCCCGGGTCGAGCAAAGCGATATTGGATTGTTCCATATCAGCCCGGAGTCTGGAATTTGTGCTCGATATGGCGATAGGCTCGCCCCCCTATCACATCTGGGACGGAACTAAGCTAGGCGAAATGTGGGTGTACTAGTTGCCTAGTGCGCTTCTGCCTACCCCTTCGGGGATACAGGCGTGAGCTTATGTTATGTTATGTTATGTCATTAATATTTCGTACAGTGTATTCTTACGTGAAGGTGTGTCCGGTAATTCTGCATTTACAAAAAAAATTTAATTAAAAGACAAAAAATACTCTTTCACTCTTCTTCACGAGTCTTAATTTAGATACGTTTATTTATATTTAGGCATTTGCTTGGATCCAGTTTATGACGCGAGATACGCGAACATTGACGCCAGGGAAATCGGGAAGAGCGCATCTTCTTCCCCAAGAGGTGACGCCGACGACCACCCTGCCATGGTAAAGAGGACCACCGGAGTCACCCTGGCATGCGTCACGACCACCGACGCCGAGCCAGCCGGAGCAAAGCATGTTGTCTGTAACCACATTGCCCACTCGAGCGTATCTCTGAACGCACTCCTGTTGGTTGACCGTCCAGATCTGAACATGCCTTAATTGAACCGATGGGAAGCCTCCAGACTGAAAAAGAAATTAAAAATTGATAAAAATACATAAGCGGATTGTTGAGTGGTAGAGCCACGCTTTACCAGTTACGTCTACAGCACGAATAGGCCGTTCGATTGGTATGCTGTTGCGTTTCGTTTGATGAGTGAGTTTTGCGATTGCCCATTTCCCTCCTCCCTTTCCCGATCTCTATTTCTCTTATTTAAGTTGCCAACGCACCCATGATTCTTTTTGTGTCATATAAGAGATTGAGTGGTAGAGCCACGCTGTAGACAATTACGTCTACAGCACGAATGGGCAGACTCGACCGGTTTGATACCACTGTCTCACAGAAAACTGACGTAAAGTGGCAGTTTGCTTTCGCGTTTCGTTCGGTGAGTGAGATTTCCGGTGGCCCATTTCCCCCTTGCTTTCCCAATCCCTTTTTCCCCTCCTCTTCCATTTCCTCATTTCCTCCTTTTAGGTTGGCAACGCATCCATGATTATTTTTGTGTCTTGGGTGTTTATGGGCGGTGGAGATCACTTACCATCAAGTGACCCATCTGCTCGTTTGCCAGTCTCTGCTATAAAAAAATAAAAAAATGGGTGTCTATGAGAGATGGAGATCACTTACTATCAGGTGACTCATCTGCTTGTTTGCCAGTTTCTGCTTTAAAAAAAATCAAGCTAACATATGATCGGGTTTAAGTGGGTAAACAGCCAGACGATATCTTTTCTATAACAGGTGTTAAAACTCCACAGTGTAATAGAATAGAAGAAGAATGATAGAAGAAGAAGAAGACATAAGGTCATGCCTCTATCCATCTACATGTGGACAAGCTCTTTTTCATACCATCATATGATAAGGGGCGAGACTATCACCATTTAGGCACAAATTTTAACCCTGGAACTCATACACATGTGTGATTTTTCAATAAAAAACTCAACACAAATTGTGATTGCCCTATCTGGATATAAAACCAGGATCTCCCGGTCAACAGCCCACAAACACTTAGCCAGACCAAGGAGGGAGATTTTCGAAGTCAACTCTACCGACTATAAATATAAAAATATACTCACAGAGGTGGTACCCCATCCCGCAAACGACTTGGTTGTCACCAAGCAAATAGTTAGGGCCTGCGAAGGAGCCTGGCTGTGCGCCAACATTGAACGCTATTTGAGTAGATGTCCGCATGATGGCAACGTCATTGTCCAGAGTTCGCGTGTTGAAATTGGGATGGAGTATGATGTTATTGAAGTTGTAAACAATGCCGCCTCGGTTGGACCACGTAGAGCCGATACGCACACGCCACCTCGACGGGCGATCGCCTCTGGAACATGAAAGACCCAACAGTCTCGCATATAGTTCACACTAGGTTTAACCTGTATCGTTGGTATCAGAAACTACGAAAGACTTTGATCTGACAATACCCAGACCTGAAACAAATATCTGTGCGTCACACAAACATTTGTCTCGGTGCGAGAATCGAACCCGCAGCCTCTCGCTTCACGGCCGGCCACCGCCATCTGCGCCACTCCCGCTTTTGTTTATACAACCATCTGCTTTCCCGACGCCAACCCTCTTTGGGCGATCCAGTCAGACAGACCAAAGCCCCTTCTTAAAAAAAATTTACTATTACTTACACTGGACAGTGTGCCGCCGTAAGAATAGATCTGCTATTGAGAATGGTACCACCACATGACTGCGAGAAGGAGATACCGAGTAGAGACGAAAGGAGAGCCACGATCTCCGGGTACTGCTCAATTGTGGTCACTGTACCACCGACAATTCTTTGCGGGTTGGTGGGCACAGCTGTAAAAGGACACCAATTTGATTATGAGTAAATTCCGATATTTTTTTTGAATATATATCATCATTAGTCACAGGACGTCCATTGCTGGAAATAGACCAAAGATTTTCAGAGCGGCCTGTTGGCAGTGGGCAGGACACAATATGGCTCGTAGAGCCGATAGCCAATTGGGCAGAAAAGGTCTTGAGTGGAGACCACGTACCGGCAAGCGCAGGGTTGGATGTCTACGTACGAGCGGCCCCAGCGGGAATTTGACAAGCGAATTCGAATCGAGCTCGATGCTCGATTGTTCGACGTTCGAAATCGAATTTATGTTTGAAATGTCACAAATTCCTTTTCGGGCTGCTGGTGAACATCAGAGTAAACTCCTTGATAAATAACAGCATAGACGCGCGAGTGGGCTTTTTCGGATTTTTTATGCTTTTTTTATGTTAGTAAATGATTTACCTGTAACAGCTGCTAAGCCTATAGCAAAGATGGCTATGATGCTGCGCATTGTTTCTAATACTGACTTATGTTGAGACTGATATAACGTAACATGTTTATTAATGAATTCCGTATCGTAATACTAATAATTATTCAAAGATAATACAGAGTGCTCACACTATTTATGAGTGGTGGATTCGCACTGTAGACAATTATGTCTGCACTACGTATGGACCGGCTCGACCGGTTTTATACCACTGTTGATACCACCGAGATGAAGTGGCAACACGGTGTTGTTTTTTGTTTGTGAATTAAATATCTGGAAGTCCAGATTCCCCTTCTCTTCCTATGGCCCCTTCTATTAAAATTGGCAATTCTTGTGATACCATGGGTGTCGTTGGGTGGCATTGTAAAGTTCACATACCATCAGTTAGCTTATGCTATTTCCCAGTTTGCTATTAAGAAATAATGAAAATACACTTTTATAGATCTTTAGATATAAAGTCGCCTCTTTGTTCTAGTGGCAGCATGTATGGGGTGTGGACCGGGAGGTCCTGGGTTCGATTCCTAGGTTGAACAAAGCAAATTTTCAAATTTAATTTGCCCGAGACTGGATCCCTTATAGGGCGTTGACGTCAGGCGGGCGGCCGGTCGTAAAAACTAAGCCAAATCCTCTTTGCAATATGCTTGAAAAAGTGTGTTGCGCTGGCCACACATTAAGGTGGGATAAGGGCAGGTAGAAAGAAAGAAAGATAGATATAAATATGATTTTAGAAGTTTTTCTTGTTTTTCAGTACTAGCCTACCCCTTCAGGCATATGAGTCAACTAAGAAGTCAACTATACTTATTTTTTCGAAACAAACATAACTGTTACTTCCATAGTACATAAAAAAACATAACTCACGCCTGTATCCCCGAAGGGGTAGGCAGAGGCGCACAAGCCAAATAGTACACCCACATTTCGCCGAGCTTAGTTCCGTCCCAGATGTGATAGGGGGCGAGCCTATCGCCATATCGGGCACAAATTCAAGACTCCGGGCTGATATGGAAAAATCCAATATCACTTTGCCCGACCCGGGGATCGAACCCGAGACCTCAGAACCGTAAACGTACCGAAATACCACTACCCCACCGAGGCAGTCAACTTTACTTATTTTTTCGAAACAAACATAATTATTACTTCGAAAGTAGGTATGTATAATGTATTCCTTGCCTAATGTTCTACTAATCTGTTGTACAATGTATTGTATCGGCTTAAGATAATATAAAAACTATAACTGATCACGTTTTTATAAGTCCTTCTAAATTTCGATAAGATTACTAACAACAATATATTAATTATAAAGTAATTACGGTGTATTTGTTTTACAACATTTTCAAAGTAGGAAGATTCCTTGATTCTTTTTTTTTGTCGATTGTCTTACGGTTCAGTGCCATAATGTTCGGGAGAGATGGAAAACAACCGGGCGACATTGGGCCGAGTCCCTAACACTATGTACACCCTACACCGGCAATACCGACTAAAAACCCCGCGGTAGCCCTTTTCGGCGCTTGGCCCCTATAAGTCGCCTCTTACGATGGACAGGGTGGTGGAATTCTCTTAACGCCCCCGACCACAGGATAGATGATTCCTTGATACTAATAATAACAAACATAGCTTAGTGTGGCGAGCAATGGGAAGTATATAATAAAAAAAAATTAACAAAAATGATTTTTTTTTTTTATAAATACAAATGCTTCTTCACACTCCTCTTAAATAATAAATAAATACACCCAACAGTCACACACCTAGTCCGGACCCCACACTAGGTAACCTGTATCGTGGGTGTCAGAGACTCTGAGAGACTTTCAGTCTCACAACACCCAGACTTGAAACAAATATCTGTGGGCCACACAAACATTTGTCTCAATGCGGGAATCGAACCCGCGGCCTCTAGTGTCACGGCTACTCGCCCGCTGCGCCACGGAGGCTTCATAAAATAGGATATTTAAGTATATTTTACAAGGAACAATAAATATTATAGCCATCCAACATAATTTATAAGATTTTAGGATAATGAACTCACTGGCTGAGTTTTCTGCGTGGGCAAATATGAAATTCCAGTATTTATTCCAGTATAATATAACGGACAAAGTAAAAGCCATCTATCATATAAATCCGTTGTTATACAGAATTTGTGAAATTGATTTTAACGGTCACTATTCTTTCGGGTCGCACGTTATGTTATTTACAATTTTGACACAATTAAATTTATTACGTCCTGTCGCAAGTTCTTTGATATGTTTATAATACTGTATAAAATTTCTAGAAAAATTAGAGGCCAAATCAAGATAGAATTAGGGTTTTGGGTTCAGCGGCCCGAGCAGGAAAATTTCTGTTAATGGTAAATGTATTCGATCTCGCTGTGCACTGATGACATTTGGTTAACATTTCATACAAATTTCATAGACGCGCATCGAGCTCGATTTGAGTGGTGGAACCGCGCTGTAGACAGTTACGTCTACAGCACGAATGGGCCGGCTCGAACGGTTTGATACCACTGTCTCACAGAAAACCGACGTAAAGTAGCAGCTCGCTATCGCGTTTCGTTCGGTGAGTGAGATTTCCAGTGGCCAAATTTCCAAATTCCCCCTTCTTCTTTCCCAATCCCTTTTCTCTCCCCTTCCATTCCCTCCTTTTAGGATGGCAACGCACCTATGTTTCTTCTCGTGTCGTGGGTGTCTAAGGGCGGTGGAGTTCACTTACTATCAGGTGACCCATCTGCTCGTTTGCCAGTCTCTGCTATAAAAAAAATACATTTACGATTGTCAGAAATTTTCTTGCTCGGGCCTGTATTTATGGTATATCTAGAATCCCCCAGAATCCTGTCGATTTATTACTTTGAGACATTTCTGGGAGAGCAAAGTTACCAAACTTATTTATCCAAGCACGGAAACTGACTATATTATGGTCGTAAGCGCAATGCAATCCAAAAAAAAAACCGACTCCCAATAAACGATAGTATTTTCGGTCGTCACCAGAATCATATAGGCAGCTTAAAAGCCTCTATACTATACCGATGTCTTTCTACCTGCCCTTATCCCACCTTAATGTGGGGTCGGCGCAACACACTTTTTCAAGTATGTTGCAGAAAGGATTTGGCTTATTTTTTACGACAACCCCTACGAGGGATCCAGTCCCGGGCGTATCACATTAGAAAATTTGCTTTGCCCGACCTGGGTATCGAATCCAGGTCTTCCCAGTCCACAGCCCATACATGAGAGTCTCTCATAGTCTCTGACACCCACGATATAGGTTATACCTAGTGTGGGGTCAGGACTAAGTGTGTGACTGTTGGGGGTATTTATTTAAAAAATAAAACATAAAAAGGCATAAGGACATTATGGGCCTTACTTATAAAACAGTTTAATTGAGCAAATGGTAAAGAATAGCCTGTCCCTTTTATTTTCAAACATTGTGACACAAGGAAAAATGTGACAGCCTATACCAGCCTATATTAGCCATTTGCTCAGCTAAACTATTTTTATAAGTAAGGCGCTATATTTCCAGACCAGTTTTTAGAAAATATACTTGAAGCAACGTTTCTGCTCTCCTTAATTATATAATTTTATGATAACCTAAATTATATTAGTTTATCCACTTTAGAGTCCAATTATTTTTGCACATTAATTATCAATAAATCACGACATTTAGCAATAAAATGAGTTTATTAGGGGATAATTATACTATAAAATGTATTTCGGCCATTAATGATGCATATCTAGATATGATCTACCGAGGTAGATGACTGCCTCGGTGGCGTGGTGGTATTTCGGTACGACTACGGTTCTGAGGTCTCGGGTTCGATCCCCGGGTCGGGCAAAGTGATAATGGATTTTTCAATATCAGCCCGGAGTCTGGAATTTGTGCCCGATATGGCGATAGGCTCGCCCCCTATCACATCTGGGACGGAACTAAGCTCGGCGAAATGTGGGTGTTCTAGTTCGCTAGTGCGCCTCTGCCTACCCCTTCGGGGATACAGGCGTGAGCTTATGTTA
The DNA here is from genome assembly GCA_036417725.1 of Clanis bilineata. Taxonomy (NCBI): domain Eukaryota; kingdom Metazoa; phylum Arthropoda; class Insecta; order Lepidoptera; family Sphingidae; genus Clanis; species Clanis bilineata. The sequence continues at coordinate 1,496,588 of CM071141.1, forward strand.
TGTGTGTTATGTTATCTAGATGTACTCGTAGGTAGGTAAAATATTTGTTATAACTAATATCGATTTGGTTTTTCTTTTATTAAATATATTAAAAGGAAATAATAACATCCTACATAAACGGTCGCCTCCTTGGTCTAGTGGCAGCACATATGGGCTGTGGACCGGGAGGTCGTGGGTTCGATTCCCAGGTCGGGCAAAGATAATTTTCCAATTTAATTTGCCCGGAACTGGATTTCATAGACTTATGGTTATTTTTAGTCTTAAAATAAACAAGTTATTAAGTCTATTAAATATAAAAGCCACAGTCTAATAAATCTCTAAGGATAATATTTTCCACGTTTTTTGGAAACATCTCAAAATTGAAATGAAAATGAAAAGACTGATGACTGTGGAAGAAGCGAAAGAGGTGTGTTTGAACCGAGGCAATTGGCGCTCCTTAGTCTCTGCCTACCCTAACGGGAAACCGGCGTGAGTTTATGTATGTATGTATGTATCTCAAAATTAAGTTTATTCAGTTAACGACATTTTAGCTTGAGGATGGCAGTGTTATTTCCTTTACTTAATACATTTCCTAAATTATTCCACAGACAAGTAATTAATTCATTGTAGTTGCTGCATAAAAATATTGGGGTATTTAATATTATTTTTTTTTATCATAGCTAACAGCATTACAGGTGCATGTGGTGAAATTATCTTTGTTTTACATTAAAAATGATTTACTTTATAGTAATATTTACTTATAGCAATATATTTTATTAAAATTGAAACATATACTAAACCATTTTATAACATATCTCATAAATCATTTACAATTAAATAACAACAATACAAATATTAAATATCTATAAAAATATATCATAAATTTAAACAATAATCTAAATACACTTTATTATAACCAAATCATTCATAATGATTAAGATTTATTCACAATTGCTATTTTGTTAATTTTGTATTTACATTTTAATATCTACTAGTCTTAGCGACTGCTACTGCAATGGCATCTCCACTCCCGCTCTGAGCATTACTGATGGCTCCACTGTGTCCTTGGCCACAGGTGTTACATGATTGTCCATCACCGTATCCGCCACCGTACTCGTATATTGGTTGCGGAGGCGGCGGCGGCGGTGGTGGCGGTGGCGGAGGCCAGTATGGTGGCGGTGGCGGTGGCGGTGGTGGCGGAGGTGGCGGAGGCCAGAATGGCGGCGGTGGCGGCGGAGGGGGCGGTCCGTAACCAAAATCACAATCAAATCTTGGAAAGTGTCGCTTTAGTCTGTGAAGGAGTATGCCATGTTCCGGACTTGCTTCTGAAATAAATAACAGCCTACAGTCACACAGTCTTGTAGATCATTCAAACAAGTGGTAGAGCCAAGCTGTAGACAATTATGTCTACAGCAAGAATGGGCCGGCTCGACCGGTTTGATACCATGGGCTCACAGAAAACCGACGTAAAGTGGCAGCTTGCTGTCGCGTTTCGTTCGGTGAGTGAGATTTCCGGTGGGCCGATAACCACCACCCCCCTCCCTTTCCCAGTCCCTTTCTCCTCCCCTTCTATTCCCTCCTTTTAGGTTGGCAACGCACCAATAATTATTTTTGTGTCTTGGGTGTCTATGGGCGGTGGACATCATTTACCATCAGGTGACCCATCTGCTCGTATGCCAGTGCCTGTTATTAAAAAAAACGACATATAACAACATTAGCAATTCTACATTTATGCAGGTACATTATCTGATATGTGTGCTACACAGAGGCGTGCAATATAATTTTTTTTTATTTGCCAACGAAGGCAGACGAGCAGACAGCCCACTTGATGGTAAGTGGTTAGCGTCGCCCATAGACATCGGCACTGCCAGGGGCATAGCCAAGCCGCTGCCTACCGTGTAGATGCTTTTTTAAGCCTCGTTTGATATACAATACATGTATGAATAATCTTTTAAAATAAAATAAAATAGGTATCTATGGGCGGTAATGAGTGCTGAACGTTAGTTTATTTGCTTTCGAATGCCAAAAAATTAGATAGTCCTTGCCTTTTGTAGTTTAAAAGTATGTTATGTTATGTTATTGTTTATGTTAGTTAAGTATGTAATATTAACGTTTTTTAAACAAATTTCTCACAGCAAACATTAATAAAAAATATGATAATATCCACTCAAAATCAATTGGAAAGTAATATTTCACACATGTATAACAATTCTTACGATAGTCAACTTTGCCACTTACGTTTATCCTCGGCTAAAGTTATTGCTAAAACGGTTATTACTAAAAACACGCCTTGCCTCCACATTTTGGTAGTACAAATTGGTAAAATATTTCAAACGATACATTTTTATATGCTTCTTACATCATTATCAAACAAACAGTAAAATACCCAGAGCCCCGATTTGTGGACAATATTTCATAATTGGTAAAGTAAATAAGGATTTGATGTGTGAAAATTGCTGTCGTAGATGAATCGCGTTTTCTGCGGTTTTCACATATCTATAATTATATAAATTTTTGTAGTGGTAGAGCCACGCTGTAGACAGTAACGTCTATAGCACGAATGGGCCGGCTCGACCGGTTAGATAGCACTGTCTCACAGAAAACCGACGTAAAGTGGCAGCTTGCTGTCGCGTTTCGTTCGGTGAGTGAGATTTCCGGTGGCCCATTTCCCCACTCCCTTTCCCAATCTCCTTCCATTCCCTCCTTTTAGGTTGGCTACGCACCCATGATTCTTTTTGTTTCTTGGGTGTATATGGGCGGTGGAGATCACTTACCATCAGGTGACCCATCTGCTCGTTTGCCAATCTCTCCTATAAAAAAAAATCATGCTTGTATCCCAATAGGACGGACACCCCGGGGCTGCCCCTCTGAAGCGCGGTAGAAGGCCACCGCGTGGTTTTTAGTCGGTATTGCCGGTGTAGGGCATTTGATAGGGACGCGGCCCAACGTCGCCCGGATGTGGAACATCTCTCCTGGGATTTATGGCACTGGGTCGTAAGGCCGGCGAATCCGACATACTCGCCGCGACCACCCCCCGGGCACGGCGGCAGTGGTAAATCACTTTTCCCCGCCACAAAAAAAAGGCAGGAGATTTTTTGACATCATTTATGTCTTATGTTGGGAGCGGGAAGGCCTATCACCTAACCAGGCATAAAACTAATTCCAAGCAAATGTGATATCTCGATTCGAATGCGTTTTATAATACTTACAGTACCTTATACTTTTAGTGGTATTTTGAGAATGCATAAATCCGTATAAAATATAAAATGTAAAAATTAAATGAGTTGTATCTTGTAAAATTGAGAAAAAAGAAAAGGAAAGTCAAAAAGGAAAAAAAAAGCCCAGAGTTTCTTTCTGTCTTTCTTCTTCGGGTCGTCATCCGTAGGTAGCTAGAGACAGGCTGGTAGGTTAGCTAGGATAGGGCCTTATAGTCCACGGCGTGATTTTCCTTACTCAAATCTCCAGTCAAATCCTACAAGCTTTCTATTTTATTTTCCCGTCAATTCCCTGCTAGCATTCCTGCCATATCCCGTTCGTTCCCTTTCCTACAAATCACAACCATTTATCTAAGCCCCATCCTTGTTTTGTGTCCATACCGGCCTGCTTGTTTTCTAAATTGATAGTGTTGTAACTTGATTATTATTATATAAATGTATTGAGACCTTGTTGTGACCTGTCATAAGAGCATTTGATGTGCCTACGTGACCAATAAATATTTTTATTTTTTATTTATTTTTATCTAATACTGTGTTATTTCTTTTTATAGCAAATGAGTAGGTGGTATCTGATAGTAAATGATCTCCAGAACCCCAAGACAGCGTCCGTGACGCAGCGGGCGAGTAGCCGGCTGTGAAACGTGAGGTCGCGGTTTCGATTCCCGCGCCGAGACAAATGTCTGTGTGGCCCACGGATATTTGTTTCGGGTCTGGGTGTTGTGAGACCGAAAGTCTTTCGTAGTTCCGGATATCCACGACACAAGACTTGATCTTAGTGTGGGGTTAGGACTGTGTGTGTGACTCTCGGGTGTATTTATTTATTATTTATAACCAAATGTCATCAGTATCCCAAGAATTCATCACGAAAAACTAATGTAAATGTATTCGAGATCGCTGCGCACTGATGACGTTTGGTTAATATTTCATACAAATTTCATAGACGCGCATCGAGTTCGAATACATTTACGGTTGTCAGAAATTTTCCTGCTCAGGCCGCAGTACGCACGAGCTCGAATTCATTTACGATTGTCAGATATTTTCCTACTCGGGCCGCTGGTCTTGTGTAGTATATTTTTTTGATCTTCTTCTTCAATAATTACAAGTTTGAAAACTTTACTTACCGATTTCCAATTTACCGATCGTGACCAATTTTATATGGGACCACCCTTAAAAATAAGCTCTATTGAACACAAAAAAAAATTGAAAATCGGTCCACATTTGGCGGAGATATCGAGTAACATACATAACAAAAGTCAGATGAATTGAGGACCTCCTCCTTTTGTGGAAGTCGGTCGAAATAGGAGAATGTTCTCAATTCATCTGTATTTTTTATGTTACGCGATTTTGTTTGTTTGTTGTTTGTTGTGTGGGCTCCATTTTCCGTAATCAGTCCATTCCGATGATGGACCATTGTGCGTGACGTGATGCCAGCTAAAAGTTTAACCAGCCTAGCTCCGACCAGAAGCGCAGGATCTTCCTGGGGTCTCCGCAGGCTTCTCGGAGCGACCTCGGCGTGTTGAGGATTTTAGCCCGTTGTGCAGCAACGCCTGCGCATTCCTGGGGAAGATGTGGGCAGCTGTTTCATCGGCCGACAGGCATCCCCTACCCAGGGGGCTGTCAGTCATACCTAGAACATACAAATGTTTGTTAAGTGGGTAGTGTCCAGTTATGGTACCTACTGACTATGCGTAGAGATAGCCTATCTAAGGACAGCAAGCGTTTAGTTAAGCGAACATCCGGGTGTGGCACAGCATCCCGAGAGTGTTTGCAAGTGCTCATTATAGCCCATCGATCAGCATGTTGTTTTGATGTTCTTTTGCGGAGCCATGACCTTATCTGGTTGAAGGGCAGCGGTAATGTTGGACTAGGTCCGATCACTCGTTGGTCCGACCCCCCTCTAGCCAGCTCGTCTGCTGCGTCGTTGCCTAGAGAGCCACTGTGCCCTTTTATCCACTGTAAGGTGACTTGGTTCGTGGAACCTATCACCATCAGTGCTTGGTGGCACTCTAGTAAGAGCCCAGACGTTACGTTACGCGATATCTCCGCCAAATGTGTACAGATTTTCGAGGTTATTTTTGTGTTCGGTAGAGCTTATTCCAAGGGTTGTCCCATATAAATCAGATAAGATCGTGACCGAATTTAAGTTTTCAGGTCAGTCCGTTTTTATTAGCCATACAATTTCTTCGGTTTAGTTTACCGCCCCGTGCGCTAATTGAAAATTTCTATTATAACGGGTGACAATATAAAATCCGTCTCACATTAAGTCCTTTGTTAGACAGAATTGATTTGTGATATATTAATGTTAATGGCCGCTCAGATAGTAAATCATATTTTTTACAATTTTGACATAATTTAATATATTATCTTCTTTTGGAATTCGTTTAATACAGTTATTCTAAAAAACATACCTTACGATCAACACACAGTCTAGAGGTAGAATTTGATATGCAAACGACTAAATTACAAAAATAAGTAGTCTTGCGTACACAACAAATTATTCTACATATACATAACCTCACGCCTGTATCCCCGAAGGGGTAGGCAGAGGCGCACTGGCCAACTAGTACAACCACATTTCGCCAAGCTTAGTTCCAACCCAGATGTTATAGGGGGCGAGCCTATCGCCATATCGGGCACTAATTTCAGACTCCGTGCTGATATGGAAAAATCCAATATCACTTTGCCCGACCCGACCTCAAGACGGTAGTCGTCTCGAAATACAACCACTCCACCGAGGCAGTCATAAATTATTCTATTCATAATTAACAAGCATTATAATCATCATCATCAGCCACAGGACGTCCACTGTTCGACAGAGGCCTCCCCCGAAGATATCCAGATCGACCTGACATGCGATCGTCACTTATACCAAAATCTACAAAACAAACTTTGCCTAAGTGTAAATCTGCCTAAAATAATTACATGAAACGGCCATTCTTGTATTGTCCTTGCAAAATTGACTGTGGTCATTCCTATTGATTACATTCCTATAGCAGCGATAGCTCAGTTGAGAATGGTACGGACTGCCGAGACAAGTGTCGGAGGTTCGAGACCAACCACAAAATGGAGCATACACCTCTGTGTGTTTTCATTGTAAAATATCGCTGGCTATAACGGTGAAGGAAAACATCGTGAGGAAACCTGCATACCCGAGAATTTCTCCACAAGAAATTCGAAGGTATGTGAAGTCTACCAACGCGCATTAGGCCAGCGTGGTAGACTAAGGCCTAAACCTCATTAGTAGAGGAGGCCCGTGCCCAGCAGTGGGACAGAAACAGGTCTAATATCATTATTTTTTATTCCTATTGAAGTTTACAATGGAACGTTACTCTTTATAGCATTTTGATAAGGTTTATTGATATGAGCAATAACCTCAGGCAAAAAGAAATAATAAATAATGAGCTATTAATTTTAATAAACAATTTATTAAATCATTTATAACACACTTAACAACAATCAACAAAAGTATTCATATCAGGTAGCTTAATAGAAAATCTTATACATAATAACATAAATCTTATAACTAATACTTATTTTATTATTCTATACTTTGTTTTCGTACACTGACAGATGAAATGTAATAGTTGATAAATGATGTAACCAAAATTTAAACCCATTGCCTACATACACAGTTTCAATGTTTACAGTATACATAAATTACACTAAATCACAAATTTTCAAAAAAATGAATGTAAAATTGCCATTTTGACTCCAGTAAAGGTAACGAAAGACCTGATAAAGGTCGCAGGAATTCGCTGGATGCAGGCCGCTTCCTACTGGTCGGTCTGGAAATCGTTGGGGGAGGTCTTTATCCAGCAGTGGACGTCCTGTGGCTGATAATGATGATGAAAGGTAACATTGCCCTTTCAAATTCAGTTCTTGCTGGCCTTAGCTACTGCTACGGCAATTGCGTCTCCAGTGTTACTCTTCGCATTACTAACGGCTCCACTCTGTCCGGTGCCGCACGAGTCACATGGCTTGTCACCATCGTATCCACCACCATAGCCCTCACCGTACACTCTACCGTACTGGTATCTTGAAGGGTCAGGTGGTGGTGGCCCGAAATGGCGGTGGTGACGTGGCCAGTATGGTGGCGGGGGTGGAGGGGGCGGTCCATACTCGGAGTCGCAATCAAATCTTGGAGGGTGCCGCTTCAGCCTATGAAGTAGTAGGCCATGTTCTGGACTGGGTTCTGAAATAATAATTTGTATTTTATGACCATCAATATAATATACCTAGATGTACAGTTCTTTGCAAATATTCTTCTAAAAAGTGGTCTCTGGAACAAAACAAATAATAAGATCACAAGTTCTAATTCATCATCATCATCATCAGCCATAGGACGTCCACTGCTGAACATAGGCCTCCCCCAAAGATTTCCAGATCGACCAGTTGGAATCGGCCTGCATCCAGCGTCAACTGTGTATCTAGGTAAATAATATATCGATGTTTATGATACAAAAACACACCATTGGAATGTCACAGTGGATTTGATGTTGAAAGTATAATTCATACGCTCATGCCTGTATTCCTGAAGGCATAGGCAGAAGGTTAAGTTCCCCACGTTTAGCCATGCTTGTTTCCCTCCCTTTATGTAATAGAGGGGAGAGCCTATCGCCATAACGAGCGCAAATACCAATTAATTCAGAATAGATATATAACTGTTAGTTATTTATATAATACATTTTTTTTGCTGTAGACTGTTACGTCTACAGCACGAATGGGCCGGCTCGACCGGTTTGATACCACTGTCTCACAGAAAACCGACGTAAAGTCGCAGCTTGCTGTCGCGTTTCGTTCGGTGAGTGAGATTTCCGGTGGCCCAATAAAACCCCATTTCCCAATTCATTTCCCCTACGCTTCCATTCCCTCCTTTTAGGTTGGCAACGCACCCATGGTTATTTTTGTGTCCTGGGTGTCTGTGGGCGGTGGAGATCACTTACCATCAGTTGACCCCTCTGCTTGTTCGCCAGTTTCTGCCAAAAAAAGACACATCTAAATATTTATCACGTCTGTATGATAGTTAACTTCGCCACTCACGTTTGTCTTCTGCTAAAGTTATTACTAGGACGCTTATTACTAAAAACACGCCTTCTCGCCACATTTTGACTGTACAAATTGTTAAAATCCATCAAACGATACATTTTTATATGTTCAACCATATTAAACACAGCCAAAAGTTACCTAGAATTCTGATTTGTTGATATTTCGTGATAATTAGTAAAATACATTTGGGATGGAAGTGTGAAAACTTCTGTGGTAGTTGAACGCGTATTTCAGTGTGTTTGTGTATGTTAAATAAGGCTGGCTTCGCACAGTCAAGCTAGATTGTCAATATTATTGCATCGGAGCACATACATTTACCGGGAATTTATAGGAATTTATATATTTAGGATAGCTTCTGACATTTTAATGATACCTAGTCAAACATGCTTAAAACATTCAGCGGATTGGGTACGTTACTACAAGCCAATTTCAATAAGTATTTTTTTCGTTGTGTTATGAAAGCATAGTAAAGTAGAAAAAATAATAAGTAGCAAGCATCGATGTATTATATATATACCTAGATGCACAGTTGACGCTCGGAAAATGGGACAGCAAACGAGTGCTTAAGCACTCCTTTTGCCTACAGTTGGACGCCGATAGAATTCTAAATGTCAAATTTCAAATTTAAGAACGCTTGCTCAATTCGTTTAAAAAACTACTTTACAACACGTGCATAGGGTTATATTTGTGTTGATTTAATTAGAACTTGTGATCTTTTTCTTTGTTTTATTCCTGAGACCACGTTTTAGGAGGATATTTGCAAAGAACTGTGTATCTAGGGTATATTATATTGATGGTAGCAAGTCATAATTTACTGTTATTTGTACATTTATCAAAAATAATGTTTTCGTAATGAAAAGTAAATATATATTATAATGTTAACCAAATTTATTTGATTATGAGATTATAATGTACGGTGACAAACTTAATGCAGAGGCAATCTGTGCTTTGTTTTTTAAAGTGCGAGTACGCACCGGGTAGTATTGCTACTGTTTAGATACAACAAAGTACTTTATATATTCTAAAACTGAGTTCATAAGTATCGCTTACCATCAGGCGAGCGGCTTGTCTTGATTGTAATAAAATGTAAAATTGCAACATCAATTTTTTGGCCTGACTGCCTCGGTGGCGTGGTTGTATTTCGGTACGACTACTGTCTAGAGGTCTTGGGTTCGATCCCAGGGTCGGGAAAAGTGATATTGAATGTTTCCATATCAGCCCGGAGTTTGGAATTTGTGACCGATATGGCGATGGGCTCGCCCCCTATCACATCTAGGACGGATCTAAGCTCGGCGAAATGTGGGTGTTCTAGTTCGCTAGTGCACCTCTGCCTACCCCTTCGGGGATACAGGCGTGAGCTTACGTCATGTCAATCTTTCTTATTCATATCAGACATCAAACATCTGATTGAAATAAAACTATTTTTACGGATTCTATCACGATTTGTTTTAATATTTATGCCATTAACTGGCATAAAAATTAATACAAATCGTGATAGAATCCATAAAATAGTTTTATTTCAATGTATAGCATTCGCGTAAACTTTAAAAATCAGTATCAAGCATCTCTTCAATATTAAAAATATGTTAGTGAGCACCCTTATTCTCAACTCCTGTACAATTCCATCCGTTTTGCGGTTTAATTTCCAAACTGAGACGTGACTGTGGTGTTAGGCTTGATAACACAAATAATATTACAACATACGACATATAAAGTTTTACGGAACTGAAATGTTATTGCCCTTTTTCAGGGGGATTCCCTTATACATCCTATTACCTATTTTGACATAGGTCTATTTTCGGCATCGTCAAAATGCATAATGTTTGAATAGGAGATTTCGGTTTAAAATGTGTTACAAAAACTAATGTTGCCGAAACCCGATATTGAATCGGGGACCTTTAGATCTTCTGTCTAACGTTCTCCCAACAGCTATTTCTGCTTTATTCTAGAAAGATCATTTTACAGCATATGTTTTATAAAGACTTTGGGCAAAGAATTTTAACGCAATAAGACTTTGGGTAAGTTCGGCAAAATGTGGGTGTTCTAGTTCGCTAGTGCGCTTCTGTCTACCCCGTCAGGGATAAAGGCGTGAGCTTACGTTATGTCTACTTTGGGTGATTCTGTAGTATAATTGGACTGTGTTACGCAGAAATTATCCAACCCACAAAAAAAAAAACAAAAAAATGTTGACACTAATATGGTCTATTAATGGTTTAGAACATGTTGGCATCAATAACATTTTTTTTTTTTTGTGGGTTGGATCATTTCTGCGTAACCCGATCCAATTGGCCTGTGATGTGCAGAAATTATCCACACATAATAAATTTTATTTTTTTTACATCACTTCTATTAATAATTTAGATTTTAGATCATGTTGGCATCAATATATTTTTAATGAGTTGGATCACTTCTGCACAACACGGTCCAATTGATTGGATCGATAAAAATACTTTTTGTCTACACCCGGAATTGAACCGGGGAGCTTTAGATCTTCAATAAAAAGAGCATTGGGCCCAACTGAGCTATAAGTAAGTTGTTGCCTGCCCTTTTTTGGTTTGACAAATGAACTTTCTTTCTTTCTATATATCATAAAACCGTTGTGTCTGTTGTGTAACGCCCGTCTCGCGAGTCGCGAGTAGTTTGGACATATTTACACTATGATGCACACTAAATATGTAAACATCCGTATGAATCGTTGTCAAATTCGATGTTAAATAGGAGATAATTCACACAAGAGATAATCACATCGACGATTCAATATTATTTATGATAGACAGCATATATAATTATTCACAAATCGCTATACAAATGCTAACCTTAAAAAAACCGAGCTCGATGCGCGCCTATGAAATTTGTATAAAATATTAACCAAATGTCATCAGTGCGCAGCGAAATTGATACGAATTCGATTTTCAAATATATTTCTGCTAGGGACACTGAGGTGTGAGGCAAGGGAGCGTCGGGATTTATTGATTAAAATTCACAAGATCAAATAAAATAGGAAATTTTCACGTCAATGATAAATACTTTAGACAGCCTCCGTGGCGCAGCGGGCGAGTAGCCGGCTGTGAAGCGAGAGGCCGCAGGTTCGATTCCCGCATTAAGACAAATTTGTGTGGCCTACAGATATTTGTTTCAAGTCTGGGTGTTGTGAGACCGCGCGTCTCTCATAGTCTCTGACACCCACGATACAGGTTATACCTAGTATGGGGTCAGGACTAGGTGTGTGACTGTTGGGTGTATTTATTTATTTATTTACTTTAATTGAATGATTTCGTCATCAATTACATTTTTTTTATTGGCGATAGGCTCGCCCCCTATCACATCTGGGACGGGAACTAAGCTCGGCGAAATGTGGGTGTACTAGTTGGCTAGTGCGCCTCTGCCTACCCCCTCGGGGATACAGGCGTGAGCTTATGTTATGTTACACATTTTACAAGTTTAATTCTATTATTATTAGGCTCAATTGCACCACTATTATTAACATAGAGTTAGTCCTAACCGCAAGCTAAATTGACAGAAAATGTATGAATGACATGTAACTAAACTTGCGGTTAGGACTAACTCTAGGTTAATAATAGTGGTGCAATTGAGCCTTAGAGTTATATGTAAAAGCGTTCGCCCTGGATTACCAGTCTAGTTGTACCTTAATCGATGGCTACTCACGTACGTAAGGAGTACGTAATATAAGTCTATAATATACTAAAAGAAGCGATAGCGCAGATATGAGTAGTAGAGCCACGCTGTAGACAGTAACGTCTACAACACGAATGGACCGGCTCGACCGGTTTGATACCATTGTCTTACAGAAAATCGACGTTAAGTGGCAATTTCCGGTGGCCCATTTCCCCCCTTCCTTTCCCAATCCCTTTTTCCCTCCGCTTCCATTTCCTCCTTTTAGGTTGGCAGCGCACCCATGATTCTTTTTGTGTTTTGGGTGTCTGTAGGCGGTGGAGATCACTTACCATCAGGTGACCCATCTGCTCGTTTGCCAGTCTCTGCTAATAAAAAAAAAGATGCGAGACTTGCGAGTGATGAGACAAATGCCGTATGTTCGAAACAAACCCCAAGAATACGACCGTCTGACTTCGAAGCTACGTGAATTATTCTATCAACTGTGAAGGCAAAAATATTGAAGAAACTTTATTATTTAAGAAACCTTCACAATAATTACGAAGGTATAAGCACAAATAAGTATGGACGATGACGGACGTAAAAAAAGATGGACGGAGCGCTAGGAACATTGAAAGTGAAGCAGGGTTTTCGGCTCATTCGATCAGTCGCCGCCATTACCCTGCTTCACTTTCAATGTTCATAGCGCTCCGGTCATCTTTTTTTTACGTCCGTGGGACGATGCTATGTATTAATTTATTGATTTACATACAAACCTGTTTATTTGTTGCCATTATATTATATCAATAATTGTTCTGCCTCCGTGGCGTGGTGGTATTTCGGTACGACTACGGTTCTGAGGTTTCGGGTTCGAACCCCGGGTCGGGCAAAGTGATATTGGATTTTTCCATATCAGCCCGGAGTCTGGAATTTGTGCCCGATATGGCGATAGGCTCGCCCCCTATCACATCTGGGACCAAACTAAGCTCGGCGAAATGTGGGTGTTCTAGTTCTCTAGTACGCCTCTGCCTACCCCTTCGGGGATACAGGCGTGAGCTTATGTTATGTTATGTTCTGGAGATCATAAATATTGTAGTAGGTAGTAATTGATTTCTTCAATGAACAGGGAATTGAATAAAATTCAACAATTATTACATTTCATTACTTTAATAAACAAAATATGTAACCAGAATATTTACAACTTAAATTAATAACATGCGACTTATAGTCACAATTTTTTGATTTACAATTTCATAATTTAAACATTTTCGTGACAATATTTTGACAAAATTTAACCGCCTACTGACACAGCGATGGCCGACCCACTGTTGCTCTTCGCATTGCTAAGGGCATAGCTGCTCTTGTGTCCGCGACATGTGCTGCATCCACTCTGTCCAGCGGTCTGCAGACCTTGGCTCGCGAGGCCTAGAGCTCCGTTCAATGCAGAACTGGCAGATCCACTTCCCCCATAGCCGCTTGAACTGCCGAATTGCGAACTAGATCCAGAGCCTCCATAACCAGTCTGTCCTGAACCACCAAAGCCAGATTGGAAGCCGCTCGACTGCACCTGGCCGCCACCAGATTGAGACTGTAGTTCTTCAAAATCTGCGCCGCCAGAGGTCTGTTGTTGGATATCTGAAGAACTTCCACCATTTCCAAATCCAGCATCACTGCCTTCAGATGACTTTTGGGCTTCAAATTGCAACTGGCTAAAACCTTTTCCCTGATTACCACCAAAGCTACCTCCTCCTTGGCCTCCACCAAAACCTGAACCGGAGCCGTAACCATGTTTTCCACTGCCTTCGTGGAATGAGCGATGGCCACTGCCGCTAACTGAGCTTTGGGCTTCTGACTGCGCTTGACTAAAACTTCCTCCTTGGCTTCCTCCAAAGTCACCCCCTCCCTGACCTCCGCCAATAACTGAACCAGATCCAAAACCACCATTGCCTCCATGGCCTCTACCAGTAGCTGAAAATTGGGCATCTGATTGCCCTTGATCGAAACCACCCTGTCCTCCTCCAAAGCTGGAACCAGATTGGAATCCATAGGATTGTTTCCCGCCACCTCCATGGAATGAATGGTGAGATTCCTTGTAGCTTGCCTGGAATTGTTTGCGTTCGCCAGAGCCGCCAAATGAACCACCCGAACCTCCTGAGGAGCCACCATAACCTCCTGAAGAACCACCAACACCCGCGGCAACGCCAGCTCCTGCGGATCCAGGGGAGCCGCCAAATCCTCCTCCATATCCACCCCCAGATCCACCGGAGAAGCTGCTACTTTGACTGCTCGATCCACTGCCACCACCAAATTTCCCGTCATTGCCACCACCACCTACTCCAAAACCAGCCGAAATACCGGCACCATCAGCACCAATATCTGCGCCGAAACCACCAGAACCACCGCCGCCGGCAGCGTCACCAACCAAAGATGATGCTAAGGAAAATGCTTGTCCACTCGTCTGGGCGCCGGCGTCAGCTGCTGCAGACGCTCCACTGAAGACTCCTCGAGGTAAGCCATTGGAGTCTCGAGAATAGCCACTCCACTGTTGGGTTCGGAAGAAAGGTGGTGGTGGACCTGGTGGCCCCGGTGGTGGTGGTGGTGGTGGTGGTGGTGGGCCACATTCTGCGCATGGTGAGCGTTTCACACGATTCAGGACATCTGCAATAATAATAAAATATGATGTCTTAACACGAATGTTATCTGAGAAAGTGAGTGAATTATACATCAATAGTATATAATATATCGATGGAAATATATTATGGGTAAATTCCAATCAAAAGGCATAATACAAACTATATTTGACAAATAGATATTTAAAATGCTAAGGCTACGCCAAGATTTTTCCGGGACTGGATAAAGAATGCAACTGGTCGCAGAAACTGAATCAAATTCTTTATGCGACATTTTTAAAAAGTGTGTTGCACCGACCTTGAAAGGGCATAAGGGCAGGTAGAAAAAGATATTGTACTCAAGAGTCTCAAGAAAGTTAAGTAAAGGTAATAATTAAGAATACTAAAGAAAATAATAATTACTACCTTCACTTCTGATGAGGGCACTGTCTGCTGCGATCACAGACAGCGCTACAAGCAATACGATCCTTCTCGCCATCTTGTCGAAACAGTTTCTGATTGTGAATCTAACATCTCCAACATTTATAGGTAAACCTGGAGGATGTGAAGTTACATTTCCAAGTATAACAAATGATTACTTAGTAGTCAATTGATATGACAAACACACTACGATAGCAACAGATTGATAATTTACAGCTTTATGTTTACAATGCAAATTCTACATAAATGTAGTTGGTAAAACCGGCGAAATTAAGTCACATTGTTACGTCACTGTTTGTTGTCATTCGTATCTTATTACATACCTTTATTTATGTACTACCAGTAAGTACTTACAGATAAGAAAGTGTGATCAGCGAAAATCTAAAACTGGTTATTGTTTACTTAATTTTTTAAATCTATGGTACGAAATGTAAACATGGCCTTGCGTTTATCGTCAATCGATACGAATGCGGTAAAATGGATTCCCCTCAGGTTTTTTAGTTAATTTGCCTTTGATTTCATTATTTTGATTTTAATAAATCCACAAGAATTTCGAAGGAATGTGAAGTCTACCAACCCGCATTAGGCCAGCGTGGTAGGCTAAGGCCTAACCCCTTTTACTAGTAGAGTAGGCCCATGCCCAGCAGTGGGACAATAATATTACAGGGCTAATATTATAATAGATCAGCAGGTATTTTGTATGAAAAACAAATCCCCACGTAACCGTAACCGTAACTAGGTGCTTTTCATAATTATAAATATTTTACCGAGTTTCTAGCGAGAAATCTCAAAAAAAATCATGGTTGGCCTAGAGGTGGTAACCTGAAATACTTGCTGTACGGCCGAACCGTCCGGTTTGATAGACTGTCTCATAGAAAACCGACATAAAGTGGCAGTTTGGTATAGCATTTCGCTTGGTGACTACACTTCTGAGATATCAAATTATGCAGTTGCATTTAAATCAATGCGAAGGTAAGGAGAAGATCGAATATGAAATAAAACAAAATAACAATAATCACATTATTTTATACTCAACAAGTTGATTAACCAATCATTTACCAGTGGCTGCAGCCGTGGCACTTGATTTCGCCTCACCACCATTGCTTATACTGATGCTCTTCGATATGCTGATTGATATAGGTTTGGAGTTCGATCCAGAGCCGATATCAAAATTTGGCTTGAAGCAGTCGTTTGAACCTCTTGCGAATGGTGACGGCGGTGGTGGGGGCGGTGGTATTATCGGTGGTGGTGGTGGTGGTGGCGGCGGTGGTGGTGGCGGTGGCGGCGGATGATGAGGTAGTTTTGGTGGTGGGGGTGGTCCTCTTGCTAGTAGAGGAGGACCAAAACTGAAGCTATTTGCCTCGGCGGTCGCGCTAGCATGACTGTATTGCGGTGATCTGACTACACGAGTAACTGGAATATGAATGGTTAATTTTAGCTGTAAGTCTTGAATAATTTTCGATTATCCATTCGAAAGTTGTTCGTGCTTGGGTTGGGGATATGGTTGATTTCTTCTTCTATCTATCCTCATTTCACTCCAATGTAAGGTAAGTGCAAAATTTCCAAACTTGTTGCAGAAAGAATTTTGCTTACTTTTTACTACCTGGCTGACTGGCTATGTACCTCGGCAATCTTATCCAACCTTCACCATTAGAGTTTAGTTAAAACTTCTAATAATATAGAACTTATAAATAAATTAGTAAAAACATTAGGTATTAATATCAAATATTCTATTGTATTACCTGCATTGCTGTTGGAAAAGTTGATTAACAACACAAGAGCCAAACTAGCACAGATGACGGTGCGTGTCATTTTACCAATAATTTGTACTGAACTACTTCCTACTTAACGCTACGTGGATTTATATGATTTATTTGTCTGGCATTTTGGGTTCCAGAGGAATGAGGTAAAAACGCTTCAATTCTGAGTAATTCTTTCATATGCCACATAGATTGATGTACTGGCATCATTACACATTAGTCTGACATTTTGTTATTTACATAACTCAAGAAAAAAAATCATTTTTTAAAAATTGCAGTACCTACTTGGCTTACATTACATCGATCCGGCAATGATGATGATGTTGGTGATGCTCGAAGAAAAAACATAATTTTGCATTTTTCTCTACCCTAATCTAAATTCCTGTGCACGTCTCTGAAACTCAAGTTCTGTTTTCTATAATCGTTAATTGTTAAATTGCAAAGAGTTCCTAAGACTAGCTTTTGGACGTGGCCTCACCCGGCTTTGATAAAGAAGAAAGCTTTGTCATAGTTATGTCCTAATACAGATCATTATACTTGTAACATCAATGTGTTAAATCAACTCAGTCAATAGATCATGAGCTCGGTGAACGAGGATGTACTTGTTTTTTGGTTCAAACCACTACCTGCGCCATCAAACACTATATGACGTTAAATATGCGTGAAAAATATATTAAAGTTGTAATATCACAACCTCTCAAAACTCCAAGAAATTTATCTTTCATAAATCCAAAAAACATTACTATTTTCTAGGAAAAGTTAGGTGACAAATCGTGTCCACGGAACCCTGAGCGACATCTAAATAATATGTTTATCCAATTTTTAACTATTACGTAAGATTTAGCATTGGATTAGTACTGTGCGAAAAGCAAATCTCATTAATTCAATACATTTTCCAACCGCGACAAGGCTCTAATGCTTTAGCATTAAAATATTTAGCTAAGATATCATGAAAATAGGTAGCTCGTCTTACAATTTGTTTTATTTCCACTTGCTTTTATACAACTTTACTGTGGAGTTTTTTTTCTAGCAGAGAGTGGCAAACGAGCAGATGGGTCACCTGATGGTAAGTGATCTCCACCGCCCATAGACACCCATGACACAAAAATAATAATGGGTACGTTGGTAACCTAAAAGGAGGGAATGGAAGGGAAGGGAATAGGGATTGGGATAGAGAGGGGGAATTGGGTCACCGGAAACCTCACTCACCGAACGAAACGCGACAGCAAGCTGCCACTTTACTACGGTTTTCTATGAGACCAGAGACAGTGGTATAAAACCGGTCGAGCCGGCCCATTCGTGCTGTAACTGTCTAAAGCGTTGGCTCTACCACTACAGTTGGCGCAACATAAGCTCACGCCTGTATCCCTGAAGGGGTAGGCAGAGGCGCCCTAGCGAACTAGAACACCCACATTTCGCCGAGCTTTGTTCCGTCCCAGATGTGATAGGGGGCGAGCCTATCGCCATATCGGGCACAAATTCCAGACTCCAGGCTGATATTGAAAACGTTGCCCGTTTCGGGGAACTCACACACACATGTTTCCTCAAAACGTGAACATAACATTACAAGCGGCATTCTTGCAGTTTATTAATAATTTTTCTTTCTAACTGCCCTTATCCCACCCTAATGTGGGGTCGGCGCAACACACTTTTTCAAACATGTTGTAGAAAGGATTTGGCTTCGTTTTAGGATCGGCTGCCTGACGTCAACGCCGTCTTGGGAATCTAGTCCCGGGAAAATTAATTAATTTGGAAGCGAACTCAGGAACTCCCGGTCCACAGCCCATATATGCCTGCCTGCCGTTGCGCAGCACGAGGTCGACCGGGTGGCCGGCCAAACGATACCAGGACGGTATGGAAATTCTTCCTTTTTTCAGGTGACCACCGTTGGGCTGAGTGCCTAATATTATGTATACCCTACGCCGGCAATAACATAACATAAGCTCACGACTGTATCCCCGAAGGGGTAGGCAGAGGCGCATTATGGAACTCGAACACCCACATTTCGCCGAGCTTAGTTCTTTCCCAGATGTGATAGGGGGCAAAACTATCGCCATGTCTGCCCCAAATTTCAGACTCCGGGCCGATATTGAAAACTTTGCCGGACCCGGGGATTAAACCGAAGACCTCACGGCGGTAGTCGTACCGAAATACAACTACGCCAATGGCAGCGAAACTTAATAATGTCAGAATTTTACCAGCAATAAAGACAAATACAGTTTTAAAAGTTGTTTATTTTTTTTTAATTACAAAATATAAAGAAAGAAAGAATATTTTGTGCGCTTTTCATTTGTGGGCATTACAGATCATTTGCCAAACGCGCCAGATTTA
Organism: Clanis bilineata; assembly: GCA_036417725.1. NCBI lineage: Eukaryota > Metazoa > Arthropoda > Insecta > Lepidoptera > Sphingidae > Clanis > Clanis bilineata. The sequence continues at coordinate 1,515,581 of CM071141.1, forward strand.
GCGCTGGACTGCGCAGATCCACCTCGACTTATGGAGATACTCTTCGATATGCTGATGGATCCGCCACTGCCGCCGCCAGGACGTAGCCTACCGAGTATTCCAGGCCGGCCAAACCCTCCCGCACTGGCGTGTGAGCTAGCCTGAGCGTTGGCTTGGCTAAAACCACGCTGAGGCGACCTGGCCACTCGTGTCACTGAAAATTAAAAAAAAAACATTTATATGACATGGTATTAATCGCCATTAATAATAATAATACACCCAACAATCACACACATAGTCCTGACCCCACACTAAGATCGAGTCTTGTGTCAGGAACTACGAGACTTTCGGCCTCACAACACCCAGACCCGAAACAAATGTCTGTGGGCCACACAGACATTTGTCTCGGTGCGGGAATCGAACCCGCGACCTCACGTTTCACAGCCGGCTACTCGCCCGCTGGGCCTCGGAGGCTGTCAAATCATCATCATGTCATTCAATCGCCATTATTCGCCATCTTGCTAATTATTCATATTATTAACCCAGGAGCTCCTGGTCTACAACCCATATACGCTGCCACTATACCAAAGAGCGACTTGTATTAAATACGACTGTGTTCAATGATTTTATTTACCTGCATCAGTAAAGGCAAAATTAATAATTAACAAAACAGCTAAACCGGCGCAAAGCACAGTAGTCCTAGTCATCTTGTCGGCAAATTAAATATCGTACTGCCTCGTCGATCTCTTAGCGACATTATATATTCATGAAAATCCGTGTAATTTGAACTGTTATAAGAATTTTAGCGTAGACAGTACAATAAGGATAAATATCTACTCCAAACATCTTAGTCCTCGTTCAAACGAATGATTTTTTAACGCGCATCAGTGAAACAAATTACATTGTCGCACGAAAGTGTTTATTATAATTGAAAGAATAATTTCAATTAAATTCAATTTTATTGCTCTAAATAATTGAAAAAAAGAAAAAAGGGCACATATAAAATATGATTAACTATAAGTATAGATATATGTTTAACATAAAAAAAATCTAGATTGTTAATTGACCTTAAATTGTAACTTAGAAATAAATGTTATGTATTGTACGCTACTCTACGAAATTTTTTTGTTGTTGTTTTTTGATCATTTTGAATTTTCAGACATGTGCTTTTTTCGAAATTGCCCAGTCAATTAGACTAACAGGCAGTTTTTTTTAAGCGTGCAAAATTCTTATACAAAATACCAAAAAAAAACGTAAAGCAACTTAAAGCGGAATTAGGCTAATACAAAATTATATCCACTAATCAACCTCTACATGGCCAATAGATCGTTTTAATCCAGGAGTTCGACTGTACAGTTTTAAACTACTCAATTATTTTGCTAGGGTCTGTACTAGTTACTACCATAAAAGTCGGGTTATTGGAAAAACTTTGAATAAAATGAAAAAATATCGAAGGAATCATAGCTGCATTGTACTTACCATCAGGTTACTTAGCCTTGCTAAAACAAAAGATGTATATAAAAAAATCTTCATGCTCATAATTATCGGAAGGTAATTATCAGATATGGCAGAATATCAGTGTCAGGTGGAAATTCCTACCTGGCGAATGCTGAGCCCGTGGCCTTTTTGTTCATTGCAAGGTCGCAATGATTAATTGGGTATATCCCGTTAAGCTTTTTATATATGCAATTTATTGTAGTAATAGTATATGAGCTCGAATAAATTGTACTTGTGCCTTGTATATGGACAAATAAAATTTCTTTCTTTCTTTCTAGAGATCTAAAATATTATATTTTTCGATTTTCTTAACTTCAAACTGCTATTAATAGTTGTCCAGAATTCATACATGAAGAAACAGTTTTTCATAAATTGTATAAACAAAACGCGCGTTAAAAAATCGACCGTGTGAACGACGGTTTAAATTGTAAATAAGGTTGATAATAGTCTCGCCGTCAGACTCTAGAAATAATGAAAAAAATATTTGCCGAGTTGTGGTTTCGGTGTACAATCTTGGTTTAAATTGGTATAAGTAAAATCAACATATTTAAAGGTTCTCTATTATTATGTCAATAGACTCTACTCAGATCTACTCAATGTTAAGAGGATTTTACGAGAAATGTCTGCAAAGAGGTTTAAATTTTCCTGTTAGATGAATGTATTGGAAGAATCCCATATATACTCACGCCTGTATCCCCGAAGGGATAGGCAGAGGTGCACTAGCGAACTAGAACACCCACATTTCGCCGAGCTTAGTTCCGTCCCATATGTGATAGGCGGCGAGCCTATCGCCATATCGGGCACAAATTCCAGACTCCGGGCTGATATGGAAAAATCCAATATCACTTTGCCCGACCCGGGGATCGAACCCGAGACCTCAGGACGGTAGTCATACCGAAATACAACCACGCCACCGAGGCAATGTATTGGAAGAAACCCATATATACTCACGCCTGTATCCCCTAAGGGGTAGACAAAGGCGAACTAGATAACTAGAACATCCACATCCATCCATAGATGAGAAGTTCGAACCCCGGTTCGAACCTGAAATCTCAGGACGATAGTCGTACCGCTCAAGCAATAAAACCACGCTACCGAAGTAGACAATCCCACCTATTACAAAATTAATCAAGTGAGTGAACCTCATATCGGGTAATTTGAGGTTTACGAGGCTACGCTGCAGTTACGTCTATAGCACTCATGGGCCGATCAACCATTCGATACCACTGTCCTATAAAAAAGTGACGTAAAGTGGCACCTCGTGATTTTGTTCGGTAAATTAAGTCCAAATTCCCTCCTCTCCTTCCCATTCCCTGTTCCCCTCCTTTGAAACACAGTGGAGATCAATTAATATCTTCCCACCAGCTCGTTTGCCAGACTTTGCTTTAAAAAAATATATATAGATCAATCATGTTTTATTTGCTAATGTAGCTGGTTGGCAACGGTTCGCTGTGCCCTGACATTACTGATATCCACGGATAGCGGTGATCGGTTACAATCAGGTGGGCGATATAGGTAGGTAGTTGGGTAGCTCATTGGCTTGGGTGGCCCTCGTGAGTAGACGTGTTGAAATACCTCGTCATGGCAATTTGAAGCAATAACTTGAATGTCAACAATGAACCGCCTCACCTTAGCACTTCATTTATTTAGAAAACGATCAGCGCGAACCGCCGTCAGCCTAATTTCACCCGAGTCGCAACTCGCGAGGAAACGAGCACAGTGAAGCGAGCGAACCACAGCCGCCAATCACATCGCATAAAGTCATCGTTCGTGAGTCGCGAAGTAAATAAGCAACCGACGCCGCTTCACCTCAAATAAGTAATGCCTCACCAGCGCTTCGTGAGGCGCTGCCCCGTTGTCAAGTGAAAGCAAAGAGTTATCTAATATAGTAGCTTGTAATTATATCCAAGAAAATTAAAATAATCATGTAAGTGCATGTTTGACCACGCACAGCAGGGTTACCACCACCTCTTATAGCAGTATTATTATAATCGTTCTTCGTTTGTTTTGTATGGGAATCGGTACAAGTAAGATTCTAATACTAGTGCTGTAAGAGGTGGTGGTAACCCCCCAGTGAAGGGTACCGGAGTAAGAACAAACGTTTTCGGAAACATTCAAGTTGAAAACATTATCCATCTTAGGTGGTAGTCTGGTAATACTCTTTTTTCTACCTGCCCTTATTCTTACTTTATCATGCATGTAGTAGAAACGATTCAGCTTAGTTTAAAGCTTAGTTTAAAACGTTAGCACATTCTGGAGGATCCACTGTATTAGTAGATACTTTTTAAGCTGTACTACTTAATATTTTTAAATATTTTACATCCCGTAGTTTAAAAATTAGAGGAGAGGGCACAAAATGTTTACTTTCATCCTTATGATCTAGGCCTTTCATCCCTAAATTAGATGTATACAGATTGGAGATACACCCAAAAAAGAAATCATAATTTTACTCCACATTTGGGTAGCGTTTTCTGGAAGACGCCTACCATTCACCATATTCCATCCTTCATTACTATTTACTTTCTGGGTAAAATCGCTGTCAGTTACGACGGACGGAATGACGGATATGACTGAATTACAAGGGTTCCGTTTACATCAAAGTTTCATGTTCGAAACTTACTAGTGAATGTGATGTGGGCAAAGACTTCTACGTATTTAATAGACAAGCTGTTTCGAAGTAAAATTGTGATATATGACAGCGAGTGTTTGATGTTTCACGGCTAAGGAAAAGAGCAGCGGTCTGAGCAGGAAAATTTCTGACAACCGTAAATGTATTCGAACTCGATGCGCGTCTATGAAATTTGTATGAAATATTAACCAAACGTCATCAGTGCGCAGCGAACTCGAATACATTTACATTTACATTAGTTTTTCGTGCTCGGGCTACTGATTTCTAAAGTGAGTTGAGGTCGATTAACAGAGACTTAGTGCGCACATTATATGCACCGAACAGCCAGTCTAGTAGTATACATAGAAGTCTTTGGATGTGGGTCTAATTTAGCTTGCAAGTTTTATTACAGGCAGGCAGACAACGGGACAAATGACACTAAATAAAAGCTTGTAAAAATAAGGAAATTTTTCGTTTATTGTTTTCATTATACGGCTCTTTGGTTTAGTAGTGGCAGTGTATATGAGTTATCCTGCGAGGTTCTGAGTTCGATTCTCAGGGCGAGATGTTTTCTTAACACGCTTTACGCTTTTTTTTTTCTCTCGAGGGGCTTGCGGCATGACTTGATGGTTGGTTGAGACGGGTATGGGGGTATCCCTGTATCTGCGTCGGTCGTCCGTCTGTCTTGTCGCAAGCCTCTCGATTTGCTTCTTCGTTCTTCGGATTCGGAGTGTGAAGAAGCATAAATAGGCCGGCATGATTCTGACGACCACTGATAAACAGTGTTTGTCAGTGGTCGCTAGCTTTTTTGGACTGCACTACGCTTACCATCAGGTGCAGTGTAGTCACTTTGCCGTGCCCGGATAAAAAAAAAAAGAACTGGATCCTCCAGAAGGAAGCTGCCTGCCTGACGTCAACCCTCCCCCCCCGTTCTGGGGATTTTGATCCAGTTCCGGGCAAATCAAATTAGAAAAATTTGCCCGACCTGGGAGTCTAACCCAGGACCTGCGCACATCCCTTATACGCTGCCACTAGACAAAGGAGGCATGTCTGGCGGAAGTAATCAAAAGAAAATAAAATCCAAAATTATATAAAATATTTATTATACCTAAATAAAAAATTGAGTAAAATGGTCTATATTGTGCTATTGTCGATATTATTTCCCGAAGGCACCCGAGCTGGCGCTGGACTGTGCCACACCACCTCGACTTATGGAAATACTCTTCGAAATGCTGATAGCTCCACCTCCAGGCCTGCGGAAACCACCGAAGCCCGGTCGGTGAAAGCCGCCACCACCGCCACCAAAACCGCCTCCAAAACCGCCGCCACCAAAACCTCCTCCAAAACCGCCTCCAAAACCGCGCCCGCCGAACTGTGGCGATCTCTCTACACGTGTAGCTGGAATGATGAAATTAATTTTAGATGTCATTTGCTTCAGAATAATTGTTTTAAAAGACACATAATTTTTATTAGAAGGATAATTTGGCATTTTGGCAGCTAATGTATGAAATATCTTGGTGGTAGAGCTGTAGATAGTTACGTCTCTATAGCACGAATGGGCCGGCTCGACAGGTTTGATACCACTGTCTCACAGAAAACTGAACAAAAGTGACAGCTCGCTGGTACACAGCTCAATTACCTCCTCACTTTTCCAATTCCTATTTCCCTCCTTTTAGGTTGGCAACGCACCCATGATTAGTTTTTGTGTCTTGGGTGCCTATGGGCGGTGCAGATCACTTACCATCAGGTGACCCTCCTGCTCGTTTACCAGTCTTTATTTAACAGAGGTTGTTTAACAAACTTCAGTTTTTGAAATATAATATGATCGGCTTTGACCATTATCCACCTGCCTTCATCCCACCTGAATGTGGGATGAGTGCAGCACATTTTTTAAGCACACTTGCAGAACTTTCAGATTTATTCAATCCCCTATCCAGTCCCGGGCAAATAAAAATAACACAATGCCGAAGAAATGGCGAAAAGTCGATATAACGGATTATGAGGCGGTTCCTCACTCTGGACCCCTAACTTCCGGTAACTTTGATCATCATCATCATCAGCCATAGGACGTCCACTGCTGAACATAGGCCTCCCCCAAAGATTTCCAGATCGACCTGTTTCTACGTTAGATAGTTGATATTTGAAATTAGTAGATATATTTTGAAACGTATTTTTGTTTGTATTGTAAATATAAAAATATAAAAGTAAGGGATAATAATATGTATGTATTATAATTAACAAAACACTAATAGTAATTAAGAAGTACTTTTGGATTCAACGTTTCTAGCTAAAACTTTAAAAATAAATTGATTACCTGCATCACTAATCGTGAAGATAATTAATAACACAGCTAAGCTTGCACAAATAATCCTCAAAGATGCCATTATTGTGGTAAATATTATACTGGTATCACAACAAATACACACACCTTATATATTATGAGTTTGTTTGAATTGCCATGAGAATTTTAGCGATGGACCCTGTGGTTAGACAGTATTGATATTTTCATCTCTAAATTCTCAGTTATAAAGTCCATTATTGATGGACATCATTAGGCTCGTAATTATGACGCAAAGCATTTTCCAGTGTGTGTATTTCAACCATAATGTACACAAAATATGTGCGTTGGGTTTCCCGTATTTGTCGTGTACTATTTGTGTCTTTCTAAGGTTATACACCTTAATTAGGTTATTTCATATCTATAATTAGCATAAATGTCGCCTCTTTGGTTTATTGGCTGCGTATATGGGCTGTGAATCTGGAGGTCCTGGGTTCGACTCGCAGGTCGGGCGGGTTGTTTTGTCCAAATTCCAAAAAGGAGAAGGTCCTCAATTCATCTGTTTTTTATGTATGTTATGCGATATCTCCGCCAAATGTGGACGGATTTTCAAGATTCTTTTTGTGTTCGATAGAGCTTATTTCAAAGGTAGTCCCGTATACATTTGTTCACGATCGGAACAGTTTTTAAGATACATAAGTCGATCAGTTAATTTTTTATTCTAACACTATTTGCCCGGGACTGGATCCCTCAAAAGGGGTTCGACTTCAAGTAGGTAGCTGGTCGTAAAAACTAAGCCAAATCCTTTCTGCGACATGCTTGAAAAAGTATGTATCTGAACCTCAGAAGCATATAGCATCAAGCGCCAAAATACGTACCTACTTTACAGAAAACGCGAAAATATGCGCTGCACAATGGTGAATTCAATACTGGTCAACTTAATTATAAGTTTTAGGAATGATTTTAACTGTATTTGCCATATTTATGTATTATACCATCACAAAGGTCTGGTTTCTGCGTATCTAATGGTGTAAAAAATAGAATTTTGAAAAAGGCCTCTGAGGTACATGTATTCGCCTTTTTGGTCTAAGAACAGCGTATGCATTTTTATTAGACTGCAGACGGGGAATTTTGACCGGGTGCTTATTTGAAATGAACTCCCTCATAGAAATCCAGTCCCGTGCAAATCGTTAGAAAAATCGTGGTGCCCGACTTGGGATACGAATCCAAGACCTCCCGGTCCACAGCCCAACAAAGCAGCATAGTGGTACCAAAATCGGCAAGGCAAAATATCAAGTTATGGACTTAGAGCATTTGGATAACGAGCAAAGCTGAACCAAAAACTAGGTATAAAATCTTTTTGTCCGAACACTTCAAAATAATACTGACCAAAAATATTTAATGTCATCCAGACAAATGTCACGCGCATATTTGGCAAATAGATTTGGCCATTAATAACGTATAGATTCTTTGCATTTATTAATATTTAATAATGACTGCGGAAGAAGGTAAAAGAGTAAAGACGAGTCGGTTTCAAAGGCACGCCAGTATCCTGATTTGGAAATGCTATTTGCAACGACAGTAAGTGAAGTTATAAAGCTTGATCATTGGCTTAACCCAGTTTCAAATCGACCCCCCCCCCCCCCCTACCAGTCCACTTTATTACTATTTTTCAGAGACGAATCGATTTTATAACCAGTTAAATACCCTGATGTCTTGTCCTAAAATTTATTTACCGTCGTAATTTGACTGGTAGAGAATGCTCCTGGCATTAAGCGTGCCTGTATATGTCTTTGTATAAAGTTTTTAAATAAATATAATGGTAAAGCAACACTGTAGATAGTCAATATGTCTACAGCACGAATGGATTACAAAAAAACCAAGCCGGAATGGTAGCTCGTTGTTCAAATCCACCTAGCCTAAAAAGGCTTTCCTTTCGGTTAATAAGCTTTTGGCAACGCATTCATGATTCTTTTGATATAGTGACTGGTAGGCGGTGGCGAAATACATATCAAACTTTTCAGACGTCGCTGGCGTCTTCTGGTGGCAGAAGCATTGTTCGCTGGAGTGGTGTTCCTTTTCGCCGTGTTCGTCGCTAAGCCTGTGTACCTCACCCCACTCCAAGCGGAGCCCCAACCGCCTCTCACGTCAGACGACATCTACGCATCGCTTCGGCCAGACAACATCCTGGGATATGCTCCTAACACCCAGCCGTTTGTGGACATCATGGCGCGGGCTGTGTCGCTCCTTAATATTAGTAAGTAATAAGTTATTATAAGTAGTAAGTTATTTCTATAACACTTGAGTACCTCGCCGGCTTAGTTGTATTGCCTGCGCGGTATGACTATCGTACTGAGGTTTCGGGTTTGATGATCGACCCACAGGTTGGATTTTCAGCTCACTATCAATCCGGGGTCTGGAATTTGTGCCCGGTATGCGTGATCGACTTATACAAAATTTGAAAGTGTCAGATTTCTGTTAAGCAGTGGTACCACCGCAGTCGAAACACTCATAATGTAGCGTCCAGAAAAATACGTCACCAGAACAATAGTTGCACCAGAGCCACGAGCCACGCTGTAGACAGTAACGTCTATAGCGCGAATGGGTCGGCTCGACCGGTTAGATACTGTCTCACAGAAAACCGACGTAAAGTGGCAGCTTGCTGTCGTGTTTCGTTCGGTGAGTGAGATTTCCGGTGGCCCATTTCCCCACTCCCTTTTCCAATTCCCTTCCCTCCCATTCCATTTCCTCCTTTTAGGTTGTCAACTAACCCATGATTATTTTTGTGTCTTGGGTGTCTATGGGCGGTGGAGATCACTTACCATCAGGTGACCCATCTGCTCGTTTGCCAATCTCTGCTATAAAAAAAAACTATATTAATACAATTGGGTACTTGACTAGTTTTTTTTATTAATTATATATATAATTTACGTCGTCTAAAATATAAAACAGAAAGAAATACTGAAATATTCTGAAAAATAAAAAAGTTATAAGCCTTTGAAGTTTGGTGTAACCGTTAAATTGCGAGAAAAAGAAAGTATCAGTACAATTACGTATATTACGTCACGCCATTACGGTACGTGCGTTGGAAAGGGATAGCAAGATATCTCCAATATGCCCCCACTCTAGAATTTAGAATATTAATTACTTCCTAATTTTTCAACTTATTTCGATGCAGTTTTTACAGAAGTGTTTCTATTTTATTTTATTTGCTATTACATAAAACATAACATAACATAAGCTCACGCCTGTATCCCCGAAGGGGTAGGCAGAAGCGTACTAGCGAACTAGAACACCCACATTTCGCCGAGCTTAGTTCCCAGATGTGATAGGGGGCGAGCCTATCGCCATATCGGGCACAAATTTCAGACTCCGGGCTGATATGGAAAAATCCAATATCACTTTGCCCGACCCGGGGATCGAACCCGAGATCTCAGAACTGTAGTCGTACCGAAATACCACCACGCGACTGAGGCAGTCATATATTACATATATATATATATATATATATATATATATATATATATATATATATATATATATATATATATATATATATATATATATATATATATATATATATATATATATATATATATATATATATATATATATATATATATATATATATGTATATATATGTGTGTGTATAAAATCAAACATAGTCAAGTACCTAATTATGTCAAAAAGTAAAATATCATGTATCAGATCTTTGTTATTCCGGAAGACGTTTAAAATGCCCAATTTAAGATAAGCCGCGACTCGCGAAATATAATTATGAAAAATATTCTGAACGTTATAATTTTCACACCACCTTAAAAATTTACACGTTTCAATGTTTTACACGTACATGAAACTGTTTCAAATATTATTTGACGTTAATTTTTTACTTTTTTATCGTCCTACCATGTGATAGGGGATGAGCATGTTTATAGGCAGAGGCGAACTAGAGAACTGGAACACCCACATCTCCGAACTTATTTCCGTCCCAGACGTGATAGGGGGCGAGCCTATCACCACATCTGGTACTTTCAGACTCCGGGCATCAGCCCGATATACAATATCAATTGTATAGAAAAATACAACACATTTCCCGACCCGGGATCGAACCGAAGAGAAGGTAGTCGTACCGCAACACGACTACGCCACGGTAGTAAAACTTTTATGACTTACGAATACTTCTCATCTCCAACCCCGGGTAACAAAATACTCTAAATAGTACTTGAAATTTGAACTTAGGTCCTCATTAAGTACTGCTGCTTCTAAACTGAATAATGCTGGACCAAATTAACAAATTATCCGCCGAATGTTCATACACTTAAGGCCGCCTTATGATGTTTAAGGCCGCCTTATCTGTCAAAATTGTATGGCGAAAATCAATTTAAGAAACCATTAAAGTGGAAGAGCGTTTGACCATTCGGGCGTTAATCATTTATTGACCACGTCTCAATATTGACAATACTTATTATTGTTTGAACTGTGATGCTAGGCGACCGTCACGACATTCGTCAAGATGTGACATCATTTTTTTACTGAGCTATATTTAAGATAAGAAAGAAAATCACTTAAAACATCATTATAGGGGAGTCCCCGTACAATATTGTATAAACCCACGATCATACTAGGCGAACAGTTTGCGAACACATTTAATTTACGTATCAATGCTAATGACTGCCTCCGTGGCGTGGTGGTATTTCGGTACAACTACGGTTCTGAGGTCTCTGGTTCGATCTCCGGGTCGGGCAAAGTGATATTGAATTTTTCCATATCAGCCCGGAGTCTGAAATTTGTGCCCGATATGGCGATAGGCTTGCCCCCTATCACATATGGGACAGAAACTAAGCTTGGCGAAATGTGGGTGTTCTAGTTACGCCTCTGCCTACCCCTTCGGGGATACAGGAGTGAGCTTACCAATGATAATAAGCTAGCATATGTATCACCCGCCGAATGCATTAAAAAATGAATAAATAATAAAACAGACAAATAAACAGAGCAATAATTTCTTTCTACCTGCCCTTATCCCACCTTTATGTGGGGTCGGCGCAACACAGTTTATTAAGCATGTTGCAGAAAGAATTTGGCTAAGTTTTTACGACCTGACGTCAATCCCCTCTGAGGAATCCAGTCCGAGGCAAATTAAATTAGAAATTTCGCTTTGCCTGATCTGGGAATCGAACCAACGACCTCCCGGTCCACAGGCAATTTATACTGCCACTAGACCAAAGAGGCGAGAACAATGTATTACTATCATATACATTAATATAGCCTTCTTTAGTTCAGTAGCCAAATGGTAAAAACATAACTTTATAGTTTTTCATACCACCCGGCTTTATACACCTATCAAATCACTATGCGTGCCATCAGCATCCTATAACCACATAATATGCCACATGTAAGTGCACACTGTAAATGTCATCCGACAGAGTCCCCCTGATAGGAAAAGTTCCACCATATGGCTGAGATCTATAGAGCAAACTTCGACTAAGTCTAAGTCAAAGAAACGAAATAAAGCTATTTTTACGGATTTTATCACGATTTGGTTTTAATTTTTAATAAAAAAAAATAGTTTTATTTCAATGAATAGCATTCGCGTAAACTTAAAAAATCAGTATCAAAGAAACGAACCCAGTGAGAATTTGGAATTTTTAAATCAAACTTTAACTTAGTCCGAGTCATGTTTTATAAGGAAATCTTTGCTTAGTCTGTCTGTCAGTACTGTGTTCTTGTAAAAAATAACTCGGACTAAGTCAAAGGTCGATTTAACAATTCCAAATTTTCACTGAGTTTCTCAAGTTCGCTCTATAGAGGTACATCTCAACCTACATTCAAAATAGTTCTACCACGCTATAACCATGCACTTCATCGCAAACTATATCGCTAATAGGACTTTACCTCAAATAAAACATTAAGAGTCAACAAGAAATCTTAGGAGTGTGCAAACAACATCTAATTGGTGTATAATTTACACTGAACTGACGCGTTTACCCTCTTTGTACGTAGGTGTGATGAACGCGCCGACGGAGGACGATCTCAATAACATCCTGTATGAGAGGTCACGCGGTACTCTCATCAGTCAGCCGGTGATATGGGTGCTGTGGAAACCTAAGGTAACAGACCATAGACTAGAATAGTAGACTTAGGCTGAGATCTATAGAGCGAACTTGGACTAAGTCTAAGTCAAAGTAAAGAACTCAGTAAGGATTGGGAATTGTTAAATCGAACTTTGACTTTGAGTAATTTTTTAACATGAAAAAAAGACTGACATACAGACTCAGCAAAGATAATCTTGTAAAAAATGACTCGGACTAAGTCTAAATCCTCACTGAGCTCGTTACTTTGAATTAGACTTAGTCGATGTTCGCTCAGCTGCATCATTGTGTGCATCAGCACTACCAAGTAATCAGCTAGTGCTGATATCGGCGACTTCAATCTCGTGGAAGTTCATTAACAAATCCATAGTAAACGTGCATTATTCCGAAAAATTGTAGGATAGAAGGATGGTAAGAAGTATTGACCGAAGTGGAAAGTTTTTGATTTGTTGATCCGTTCTGTCGTTTTACTCGAAATATTGTATGTATTTTAGTAATCGTAATAAAATGATATTAGCCCTGTAATATTACTTTCCCCCTGCTGGGCACGGGCCTCCTCTACTAATGAGTGGGGTTAGGCCTTAGTCTACCACGCTGCCCTTGCCTTTGCCAAATTGTGTAGTAATAAATCTGTGCAAAAGTTGAAAGAGATCCTTCGCTACTTCACTGTAGATATAATGCCCTACATCATCATGGCTTTACAGAGATTTCATATTAATACTACCAAAGAGATTTCATATTACTAACTATAGAGGGGCTATCAAGTCAGTTTCCATACAAAAAAATTGATCTCAATCTTCAGTACCGCCATCAACCACTGATTACAATGCCAGGGCGATTATTACAATTTACACCCTAGAATACGTAAGATACATACATAGACTCACGCCTTTTCCCATAGGGGTAGGCAGAGACAACGGATTTCCACTTGCTACGATCCTTACTACCACCTCTTTCGCCTCATTCAGTTTCATTACATTCTTCATGCATGCCCGTCGGTTTAGGGTACTTTTGACTTGACCTTTCTCGAGTAAATCTCTGACTTGGTCAGAGAATGTTCGATGAGGCCTTCCCCTTCCAACTCTACCATTCACACTTGCCATATATATTCGCTTTGTCAACCTCCTTTCATCCATGCTTTATACATGCCCAAACCACCGCAACATTCCTTTCTCAATCCTCGTTATTATTTCCTCTTTTAATCCACACCCCTCTCTCAACACACCATTTCTTACCTTATCTCTACGTAAGATAAGTTTATTCTATCAATATTATTACGCTGGCCGGTCGCGGGCTGTGCGACTTATGACCAGCAGGTCATAACTTTTGGATCACAAGTTTTGTTCTGTTTTCCCGTCTATATACTGTTGAATGTCTTTGCTTTAAACAAATTCCAACACTGCTCCGTGATGGTGTTACTCAATGGTGTGCATTGGAAGAGGACTATGTCCAGCAATGGACGAGTGGAGACTGATGATGATGTTAATGATAATGATGTAAATGATGATGATATTTATGATGATGATGTTGATGATGATGATGTTAATGATGATAATGTTAATGATGATGATGTAAATGATGATGATGTTTATGATGATGATGTTGATGATGATGATGTTAATGATGATAATGTTAATGATGATGATGTTAATGATGATGATGTTCCATGATGATAGAGAGGCAACACGTGGAGTGTTACAATACGAAGTACGGAGAGGGCGCGGTACGAGACGAGCACCTCCCCCGCCGACTACACAAACCCGCACCTCCGCGCCGGGTTCCTGGCTGTTCAGCTCGCCATCAGCAGAGCTGTCGTGGAACAGTCTAGCGTCGTGCTGCCGGACTTTGAGGTAGGGTGATGAAAACTCTTTTTGTATATTCTTTGCACTTACCCATTTAAAATATGGGGTAGACGCAACACGTTTCTCCAAATATGTTGCCGAAAAGATTCGGCTTTCGTTTTTTTGCTAGCTGCCTGTCTGAAGGAGATTCATTCCCGGGCAAATTGAGTAACAGAAATTGCTTTCCCCGACTGAGATTTGGTCTGTTTACATATTACTGTATTTGACAGCCTCCGTAGCGCAGGTTGCGAGTAGCCGGCTTTTAAGCGAGAGGCCGCGGGTTCCAATCCTGCATTGAGACAAATATTTGTGTGGCCCACAGTTATTTGTTTCAAGTCTGGGTATTGTGAGACCGAAAGTCTCTCATAGTCTCTGACACCCACGATACAGGTTATACCTAGTGTGGGGTCTGGACTAGGTGTATGACTGTTGGGTGTGTATTTATTTATTTGATACAATAAAAAAAAAGTAAATAGGTCGTCTGTATAGTTTCACGAACTATAAGTAAAAATTAATAAGCATAATTTAAAAAACATTAAATTCAATGCAAATATAGACGTTTTTGATTCGAATATTTATTCGCAAGATGTTCATGCTATGGCATACAATAGCAGATAAGCATAATTTTCAAAAGAGTAGGGATGAGAAATATCTTCAACCAGCAACAAAAAAACTCTGTAACTATGTATATCTCAGATTTCCGGATGCCCAATTACCCAAATACCCCTGCCATTTCCAATACCTTTTTCATTATCTGGCATTAGGCAGTCACTTAGCTGTGCCTCTGGGATTGACGAAGTCCATAAATGGTAACCACTTACCACCAGGTAAGACTTCTAGCTAAACTTTAAAGTAAAAGTAAGGTAAGAAAGGTGAAATTGGATTTTTCCACATCAGCCCGGAGTCTGGAATTTGTGCCCGATATGGCGATAGGCTCGCCCCCTATCATATCTGGGACGGAACTAAGCTCGGCGAAATGTGGGTGTACTGTAGTTCGCTGGTGCGCCTCTGCCTACCCCTTCGGGGATACAGGCGTGAGCTTATGTATGTATGTATGTAAGAAAGGTACTGAGATAAGAAGGCCTTCGTAAGCCAAAAAAGTTATTAGATACTTAGTTACGTTATAGAAGAATCGCCTTCTTCTTTGTATGTCTTCCATGACTGCGTTTCATGATCAAACTGCGTTAAAATTCCGAAATTTGCAGACATTTTTTTTTTTTTCTTTTATCTTGTGGGTAAGTACTCGTCGCCAATGTTGTATCGCTGCGGGAGACAAGTGAAACGCTTGTTGGTTGACAACGCACTGACTGTATTTGACGGATCGGTAACCTAATGCTATACACATGTATACGTATACATAACAGATACAATTTATATTTCAAACACAATATCAAATCATCAGCTCTCGAACTCAAATTTATAGCCCCATTGTTCTCATCCACTACACCATTAGGCCATAGAGATAATTCCGTTTACAATTACCATAATTAATTTAGATATATTTGTATTAGGATCATCGGAGGCGCGTGACGGAATTTGCCTAAATTCCACAAGTGTATGTACTCTGCGGGAATATTAATTGTGTACGAATAATTATGTTTCGATATAAGAAATAAATCAGCGTTAATTTACATCTTGATGCTATTAAATACTAGTCGTTGCTCGTGTCGTCGCCTACGTGATAAAAAAACGTGAAAAAATACGATTTCTTAGGTTTACGCGAATGTTACACATTGAAATAAAACTAGTTTTTACGGATTCGATCGCGATTTGTTTTTATAATTTGTTTGTACATACATAAGCTCACGCTTCTATCTCTGAAGGGGTAGGCAGATTCGCACTAGCGAACTAGAACACCCAAATTTCGCCGAGCTTAGTTCTGTCCCAGATGTGAAAGGGGGCCAGCCTATCGCCATATCGGGCTCAAATTCCAGACTCCGGGCTGATAATGAAAAATCCAATATCAAGTTAACCGACCCGGGGATCGAACCTGAGACCTAAGGACGGTAGTCGTACCGAAATGCAACTACGCCACCAAGGCAATTTGTTTGTATAATTTTAAAATGAAGGTAGATGTTTTAACGTTAATATTTTGGACAACTGACACCTCAGTTCGACCCGTGGCCATGACCCGAGACCTGGATTTTGACGGGAAGTCTGACAGGGTGGGCGTCGTTTGTTAAAATTATTTCATATTATTCTCTAGAGCTGTGTTTGTTGACTTTAAGTGTTGTGGTTTAATGCATCAAACTTCAATGAAGATGGACAGTATAGTGCGGAAACTTATTAACCGGTGATCTTCGATGAGTTAAGCTTGGTGCGTTGGTTGGCTTTGTTCGGTCGATTCGCTGAGTGAAGGTCATCTAAGGGGCACCGCACTGTAAGGAATTACCGCCATAATCCCAGCAGGGCCTTGAGATCATCCACATCTGGGTCCCATGATCATTTTGAAAACATAATTGCTCTATTTACCTTGACATTGGCTAAATCATCGCTTAGGCGTGGAAGCCATTATTATTAAAAGAAGATCCGAGACGTCGATAGTCGTGCCGCGCACGCAACAACAACGCCACCGAGACAGACGACTATCCATCACATACAAACTGACAAAGTAACTTTTATCTATGCGTAATATTGTTGCTAAGTGAGGACAATATGTCTGTAATACGATTATTCTTTAAGGTAATATTATGCATGCTAATAGTCTAAATGCTCGCGGATCTAATGTGAAGAGTATAGACTATTAACTACTTTAAAAAATGTATTTCGTTTACTTTTAAATGACGTTCACATTTTGGGTGGTCAGCGGTTACGCGGTAAAGTCATTCAGAACTCTGCATTTCAGTTTTTATTACACGCCTCATGTTAGCTTCG
This sequence comes from Clanis bilineata, assembly GCA_036417725.1. Classification (NCBI taxonomy): domain Eukaryota; kingdom Metazoa; phylum Arthropoda; class Insecta; order Lepidoptera; family Sphingidae; genus Clanis; species Clanis bilineata. The sequence goes on from CM071141.1 coordinate 1,532,747, forward strand.
CCTGTATCAATGTATCTACTCGTATCTGACGGAATTTTAAACGTGATTTTCATGATGTAAGATGATAATTGTCATAATAATCGGGCTTTAATATGCTTCAAACGTGGTGACAAAAAGAAATGTATTGCCGAAACCCGGGATTGAACCGGGGGACCTTTAGATCTTCAGTCTAACGCTCTCCCAACTGAGCTATTTCGGCTACAAAATAAGTGTCGAATTTATGGTAGACGTAATGAAGATAATAATTTTAAGCTATAAAGCCACAATTTTTGTTTAAAAAGGGTAGAAGACACATGCGATCCAAGCATGGTCCCCCAGAGGTGGTACCTCCGGTCGTAAAAACTTAGTCAATTTCTGCAATTTGCTTGAAAAAGTGTGTTGCGCCGACCTCACATTAAGGTGGGATAGGGGCAGGTAGAAAGAAATGGAGAAGGGGAAGTTGCTATTCGAGCCACCTCATTTGCCAGTCTCAAAAAATCTGTCAAAAAATCTTTAGTTGTACAGATATCCTGAAGATACTAGGGAATAGTAAAATATTAGCTCTGTAATATTACTAACCCAGTGCTGGGCACGAGTCTCTTCTAATGAGAGGTGTTAGACATTGGTATACCACGCTGTCCTAATGCGGGTTGGTAGATTCACATACCTTTGAAATTCTTGTGAAGAAATTCTTGGGTATGCAGGTTTCCTCACGACGTTTTCCTTCACCGTGATAGCAAGCGATAAGTTCCAATGATAATACACTTAACATAGAAAAGTCAGAGGTGTATGCTATTTTTGGGGTTGGTCTCAAACCTCCGACACTCGTCTCGGCATGCCGTACCATTCCCAGCTATCGCTGCGTATAAGGAAAAATAATGACCACCCAAATTCCCGCAATATTTCCAGATAAATTTGGTGGCCATGCCGGTATCGCCACTTATGGAGGAGAACAAAGTGCGCAAAGCTCTATCCGTCATACTGCTGTGTATCACCATCGCCTTGATACCACCAGTGCTGGAGACAGAAGCTCTTGTAGTCAAGGAATCCCTCAGTCGGTTCAAGGTAAGCTTGATTATCTAAGTGTAATATCAAATGGCCTATAACTGCCTCGGTGGTGTACTGGTATTGCGTGCGAGGTACGACTATCGTCCTGAGGTCTCGGATTCGATCTCCGGGTCGGGCAGTGATTAATTTCTCAGTATCAGCTGGGAGTCTGGAATTTGTGCCCGATATGGCGATAGGCTCGCCCCCTATTGCATCTGGGACGGAACTAAGCTCAGCGAAATGTTCTAGTTCGCTAGGGCGCTTTTGCCTACCCCTTAAGGGATACAAACGTGAGCCTATGTTATGTTATGTAATGCCTATGCCAAATTGTTTATTTTAAAGAAACTCCCGTGCCGATGACGTGTGCTTTATAGAATCGTTGACAAAAAGTTACTTGTTGCCGAAACCCGGGATTGAACCGGGGACCTTTAGATCTTCAGTCTAACGCTCTCCCAACTGAGCTATTTCGGCTATTTTCTAGAAAGTTCAATTTACCGGACATATTGGTAATTGTTATGGAAATTGGATATAAAATCTATTGGACCCTTTCAAAAAAGTTCAATATTGCCGAAACCCGGGATTGAACCAGGGACCTTTAGATCTTCAGTCTAACGCTCTCCCAACTGAGCTATTTCGGCTATTTTCTAGAAAGTTCAATTTACTGGACATATTGGTAATTGTTATGGTAATTGGATATAAAATTTATTGGACCCTTTCAAAAAAGTTCAATATTGCCGAAACCCGGGATTGAACCGGGGACCTTTAGATCTTCAGTCTAACGCTCTCCCAACTGAGCTATTTCGGCTATTTTCTAGAAAGTTCAATTTACCAGACATATTTGTAATTGCTATTGTAACTCTGATGTAAAATCGATCGGCCTTATTCAAAAAAGTTAAATATTGCCGAAACCCGGGATTGAACCGGGGACCTTTAGATCTTCAGTCTAACGCTCTCCCAACTGAGCTATTTCGGCTGTGAGCAATATGACGAATTCGATAATGTGCTGCAGATGACATGCGTTAATGAATTAATTACGTATTGTGTAATCGAGGTCATCAGTTCAGCTGTTTTCAACATTTCTCAGATAATTCATTAAATTAATAGCACAATGCAAAATAGGCAAAGAACTGAGCATGCCTATAAAATCCACAATGGTAACAAAGTTATTGCATCACTCACGTTTTAAGAAAGGAATAGTGATTCTGTTGGCGAAGGAGACTTTTGAACTCACTGTGCAGATAAAACACAAAGCGATTTTCTAACTAGATTATGTTACTAACTCAGTAGAGCTAGCCATTTTACCAAAAGACTTCACAAGCAGGAGTTTTTCAACTTGTTAGCATTTTTTTGTTAGATTCTTTTGGTGTTCGATAGTTCTACTCCAAGAGGGGTAATTGGTCATAATATTGTGATGGAGTCTTGAAGTCTTTTTAAATGTTATAAACTTTTTCAAAATCTTGTGCTCGATAGACCTCACTCCAAGGTGGGTTTAAAAAGATATCAAGGTATGATGAAAGAGTAAACTCTTTAACAAATAACAGCATAGGGTTTTAAGTTTTGAAACTTGCTTATTTCTTCCTCAGCGCGCTCTCTGTATGCGAGGGGTTCTGTACGCATCAATGTACTTCGGGTGGTTGGCATACGCATTTCTTACAATGCTGCCTCTTTGCCTGATAGCAGCTATCGCCATGATCCTCATCTTCCGCTGGATCCATCTCATGTTTGCATTACTCGTGGTGCTGACCTACGTGTCTGTCATGGTGATGCTGGCTTTGATCATGGCCATGTTTCATAGTAAAGGTGAGTTTTGAAAGTGACATCAATAAAATTCTGGTTTCTGGAAGCGTGTTCTTTATATTTCATTGTCAGAACATTGCTTTTTGGGGCATAACAGAAAATTGAAAACCCCGTAGAGTTTTTGATTTGACAGCCCCCGTGGCACAGCGGGCGAGTAGCCGGCTGTGAAGCGAGAGGCAACGGGTTTGATCCCCGCACCGAGACAAATGTTTGTATGGCCTACATATATTTGTTTCGGGTCTGGGTGTTGTGAGACCGGGCGTCTCTCGTAGTTCCTGATACCCACGACACAAGACTCGATCTTAGTGTGTATGTATGTGACTGTTGGGTGTTATTTATTATTAAAAGCGATAGACCATGCTTCTAGATTTTTTTACGGAACATGACCTTTGACATATCTTTGGTTAATTTGTTATTGATTGACTTTTGGCAAACCGGGCAGTAAACTGTATATATGTTTTGGGTATATATTAAATGTTGCTTTTAGCAAATGTTGCAAATAGAATCTCTTTAAATTAAATGGCAAGGACAAAAATATTAAATTTGCTGAATATTACTTTACTTAGGCCCATTTCTGAATTAGACATTTATCTTTCAGCATGGATAGCATGCGTGTGGACAACTCTGTTCACTCTCCTGCAGATGTACCTGGCGGAGTTGCTGGTGCATCATCAGTACGACGTGCATCACGAGGTCCTCACATTCCTGCTGAACATAGTTTTACCACCTTTAGGGCTCATTAACGCACTAAATCTCTTCGCTTTACTACAGACTGGACGTGAGTACACATCAACTTATATGTAAAATTTTACTGCACACCAAATACGAGTGATGTGACTGCATAATTTTAGATTAGAGAACCAGATCTTGAAATAGATTCTTATGTTTACGCGAATAGTACACATTTAAGTAAAGAGATGTGTCAGGATCGTAGCTTGTGGCGCTCAATCGTCTCTGGCAACCTCCATGGGATGCAGGCGTAAGTGTGTATGTAGGTAATTAAAATTAGTTTTTATGGAGTGTAAGGCGTCAGAAATGTTGCCGAAACTATACTTTTTTCGAGCAGAAAGTAGAAAATGGATAACTGAGTCATCTGATCTTCACCGCTCATCAATACTCTCCATTTTAATAAAACAAAGGTGTGATTTTCTTTGTCCTGTCTTCATCCCAATGAGAATGAATCTAACAATGTGAGGTCGACGTAACACACATTGTCAATACTTTTTTCTTAAGTTTACGCGAATGCTATTCATTGAAATAAAACTATTTTTACGGATTTTGTCACGATGTGGTTTTAATTTTTATTCCCGACGTTTCGAAGGCTTTCGAAGCCGACACCTTGTCAAGCATGTTGCAGAAAGTATTGGAATTAGTTTTTACGGCCGGCTGCCTGACACCAACCCCCTCGGGGGAATCATGGGGCAGTTATCAACCTTAAATAAAGGAAATAACGATTGGGAAGAAGAGTAGGTTCACTTTTCAAACAAACTCACATGGTTTTCCCTGAGACAGTAATATCGAACCAGTTAAACCAACCTATTCAAACTGTAGTCATATAGTCAACTGTAGTCAACTGGCTACAGCAAAGTTCTGTTACTTCCATAATATTTCAGGTGGAGGCATCGAGGGCTATGACCTTATATACACAATTATAACCTGGATATTGCTGATTGTCATGTACTTTGGCATATTGATGCTGCTGCAAAGAACCATAGGACAGCAGAGGGCCATCGGTGGTCAGGTGTCATGGAAGACTGTGTTCTTTAAGAAAGTTGAGGTATGTGTTCCTTTGCTATACTATAGGTACTGCCCCAATAAATAACGAGGGATTCAGTTCGGTCTAGGATTTTTTAGCAGAAACTAGCAAACGAGCAGGTGGGTCAACGGATGGTAAGTTATCTCCACCGCCTATAGACACTCATGCTACAAAAAGAATCATAGGTGCATTGCCAACCTTAAAAAAGGGGAATATGGGAAAAATTGTAAAAGGAAGGGGGATTGAGCCACTGGAAATATAATCCACCGATCGAAACGCAACAGCAAGCTGCCATTTTATGAAGGTTTTCTGTGAAAAAGTGGTATCATACCCGTCGAGCCGGCCCATCCGTGCTGAAGACGTTACTATCTAAAACTTGTATCTACCTCTCATGAAGGTGACGTGAAGGAGAATCGACGAAGTGCTTCACTAAGACCATATGATGGAAAAGTATTTTTTATTCCATTCTCATTCAATCTACATTTCATTTTACTGATGAGATTCGTTACACGCTCTTTTTGAACTATGAACATAAAGAATTAAAGATCTTTTAGGACGTGAATACATTACGACGCATAGAAACGCCAACTGGAAGGGAGCGAGAAAGGTTGCAAGAAGTTGATGAGCTTGTCGCAAAAGCAATCAGCTTTCGTAACGTTTCGAAGGTCGGGAATTTTCTATTCATTAATTACATAATTATATAACTTCATATTTTATTCACCGTAATAACAATTAAGAATGTAGACACTAATTTTGATAGAAAATGAAAAACTTTGCAAGAATAATTAGGTGACTTCGTTGAATTCTAAAAAGAAAGCAGACTGGACAGGACAAAGTCAGTTTCTAAAACCAGGTTTGATTCCCAGTATGAACTACATATCAATTTTAGTTTAAAAATGTCAAGACAAATTGATGAAGAGATTTAATAGCAATAGATACAGTAGTCCAAATGTGTGGCTGATTAATGATTGGTCTCTGCTTATCTCTCCTTTTAAATGTGAGTTTTATCGCCTTTCTGTTTATACAATTGTGTCGCATAATGCTGTGCCGAATAAATATTTCCTTTTTCTTTTTTCTATCCTTTCTAAGATTCCAGCATGATACTTTTTAGGCGATCATGGGAGTTCCGTTGTTGAAAAACATCACGTTCGACGTGTACCGCGGTGAATTCACCTTGCTGTTCGCCGAACGAATCCATGAGAAGATGACCCTTTGTCTAGAGGATCTGTTTACAGGTGGCTAATATTTACTATCGACAACCTCCATGATACATCGAGAGGCCGCGGCTGCACCGAAACAAATGTTTGTGTGACCCACAAATATATGTTTCGAGTCAAGGTTTGGTAAAACCAAGTTTCTCGTAGTTCCTGATACCCACGATATCAGAAGACGAAGACTGGTATCATAGCATCAAGATATTGGCGTGTGACTGTGGGGTATTGTTTATTTATTATTACCCAATGCTTATGAAGGGTAGTGTGTAACTGTGGACCGAGAGGTCCTGGGTTTGATACCCAGGTCAAGAGCGGTGTTTATTTAACACTATTTTCTCGGGACTGGATCCTCCAGATAGGGGTTGACGTCAGGCAGGCAGCCGGTCATAAAAACTGAGCCAAATCCTTTCTGCAACATGTTTGAAAAAGTATGTTACGCCGACCTCACATTAAGGGACCGCACAGGTGGGATAAGGGCAGGTAGAAAGAAAGAAAATCTTAAGAAGGGTAATGTTTTCTATCATAAGTTTTGAAACAACCAACCGCTTCTTAATCTCGTGGCAGCATATATAGGTTGTGGGCTGGAGTCGCTGGAGAGAGGACCCCGGTTTGAATTCCCGGTTGGGCCACACAGTGTTTCTAACACAATCACAGAACTGGATCTGGTTCATCTGCTCATTCACCAATCTCTGCTATAAACAATATCCAATGATAAAAAGTGACAGCATAGGTACTTTATTGCGAACCATTAGTACTTACTTCCTTGTCGAACTGACTCATTCATATGATAGACTAGCTGTTGCCTGCGGATACTCTCGCGTGAGAATCTGTCGCGTTGTATCTCCGTTTCACCCCCTTAGAGGATGAATTTCCTAAAAACTTTTCTTAGTGCTCGCCTAAGCCACATAAAAGGAAGCCGTGTGTAAAATTCACGTTCCTAGTTTAAATTTCAGCTGTACGTTGTTACATCGGTCAGTCAGTTTCTCCTTTTAAATATATAAATAGTAGCAGCGATAGCTCAGTTGGGAATGGTACGGACTGCCGAGACAGGTGTCGGAGGTTCGAGACCAACCTATGATATGAACCTATAACCGAGTGCATACACCTATGATTTTTCAATGTTAAGTGTGTTTTTTTGTGAATTATCGCTTGTTATAACGGTGAAGCAAAACATCGTGAGGAAACTTGCATACCCGAGAATTTTTCCCATCAAAATTTCTCCATAAGTATGTGAAGTAATATTAGAGGGCTAATATTATATTTATTTATTTATTGGCAATACCACTTCATTAACAAATATCATCTTCCTCAGGTTTAACATACCCGGACAGAGGCAAGATAAATGTACTGGGACGTACCCTGAATCCTGAAGTCAACTTTATGACGGAGCCGTATATGATGGGCTTCTGTCATCGGTCCAATGTCCTCATCGAAGAACTGACTGTTCATGATCATTTCACTTTATATACTGAGGTACGTTTTACAAAAATCTCCAAAAGAAGGGTTCTCAATTCTTCGGTATTTTTGTGTGGTAAGTGATGTCTTCGCTTATTGTGAACCGACTTTCGACCGACTTCCAAAAAGGAGAAGGTCCTCAATTCGTCTGTATTTTTTTATTTTTTTTATTTTATGTATGTTACGCGATATCTTCGCCGAATGTGGACCGATATTCATAATTTTGTGTTCGAAAGAGCTTCTTTCAAGGGTGGTCTCATATAAATTTGGACACGATCGGATTTGAAGATGGTCTGTTAAGTTTTTAAACTTGTGATTATTGTTAGTTTATTTCGAGAGTAGATCCATATTTTGTTCAAGATGTGATGGTGTTTTGAAGTTGGTGTTTAAGTTACTGAACTTTTCGGGAATTCAAATCAACAACAAATCTCATTTCGCAAACGTTGTCGTCTCCCCGATCTTGTGTTGGCGTATATGGACTGTAGACCGATAGATCCTGGATTTGAATTCCAGTTTAGATTGAAGTCTGGCAGGCAGTCAAAACTAAGCGAAATCCTGTCTGCAATGTGCTTAAAAAGTATTTTGCACTGACGCTATATAAGATGAGGATAAGGGCAGTGTGATAAGAATTACATAACATAACATAACATAAGCTCACGCCTGTATTCCCGAAGGGGTAGGCAGAGGTGCACTAGCGAACTAGAACACTCGCATTTCGCCGAGCTTAGTTTCGTCCCAGATGTGATAGGGGCCGAGCCTATCGCCATATCGGGCACAAATTCCAGACTCCGGGCTGATATGGAAAAATCCAATATCACTTTGCCCGACCCGGGGATCGAACCCGAGACCTCAGAACCTTAGGGCCGATTGGTCAAACAGTGCTCAATCATCCAAGTCATTTGAGCACTACCCAAAGTTAAGCAGACAGTAATTTTTGAGCGGCATGGTCGTACGCACTTGAGAAGACTTGGCGGAAAAATCAGCTGAGGATCAATCATTTTGCTACAAATAATAAAAGTTTGTTCTCGATTACAAAATTTTTATAAAATTATATTTTTGTTTCGTTTCACGTAGAATCATTTTATTTCAGTTAGTTTTTTTTAAAGATAATTATAATAAATAATTGGCAGAATACATGATTCGATAATGTTTATTTAACCTTTTTGCATTCCATGTGCCATTCCGATCATATTTCATCTGTAGTAAATGTTTCTGTAATGTTTATGTTATCTCTGTCTATTTTTTGTTATTATACATGTTTATATAATAGAAACGGAACTTAAAATGGATCTTTTTATAATTTATTAGTATCTTGTTAAAATATTTACCACCTGGCAGCATGTATCTTTCGTCCTTAGCCAATGATTTGTGTGGAAGAATTGAAAAAAAAAATGTGGCAAATGGCGACCTGTTTGTTTATATTTATTTTCGTAATTAAATAACTGTGTTTGTTGTATGTGAAGTGATTTTGTTTTATGTAATAAACATCAACGAAGATGGAGACATTATGGAAACTATGAAGTTTGGATATGGAGGATATTTCTTGGAGCGTTTCAATGAAAGAAGTCTTCTTGAATTTTTCTTGCCAGGGACTGTGTCTGACCGTGTCAAGAAAACAACTCGGCCCGATCTGAGAAAGGAATACAGGACGTCCCAGTTCACGCCGGCTTCAGCAGAACCATATAAAAACCATTATATTGGAGAGGAATTCGGCAACATGCAGTAGTGTTGAATCGGATTTAATAAAATTTATCATTGTATTTTTGAAGTGTTTTATTTGTCTTGGCTTCTTCGAGTGCGATAAATTGAGGAAAAATACATTTTATTGAAATCAAGGGGTAGGTATATATTATAAAACACTACGCGGAACACGGAAATTATGAAATACAAACCTATGCCCGCCATTACGTTCGCGTGAAATTTTATTTATTTAAACAAATCTATCCTACAGAAACCATACATTTTTCCGGGGAATAAAGTAGCATGTGTGCTATTTCAGACTTTAATCCATCTCTGTGCAGAATTTCATTCAGATCTCTTCAGACATTCTGGTGTGAAAGAGTAACAAAACATCCATACATCATCACAAACTATACAATAGTTTCATTTGAGATTGGTCGCAGGTACTCTCTAAACTAATCTCGATTAAATGCTAGTTAAGCGGGCCTTAAATAGCTGTCAAGCTTTAGGCAGTTGTTGACCATGCCGTTTTATGAAATAAGCGGGCCTTAAACTGGGTCCTGCTTACATTTAATGTGAAGAGATAGGTTCTGTTTGACCATGCCAAATTGAAGAATAACGAGTGCTTAAATCGGTAAGGCCATCCTAAATATTTAGGCATCGTTTGACCATTTGGGGGTTAGTCATACCGAAATACAACTACGCCACCGAGGCAGTCATAAGAAAGGCAGTGATAAGAATTACGAATCTAATAAGAATGAATACTCTTTAGTTTAGTGTCAGCGTAATTAGATTTACAACTCTCAGGTTCTGGGTTCAAATCTCAGAAAAATCACAATAGTGTTTGAGGTTTTTATGCTAAAAATGTTGAGTTGCCTGTGGTCAGAATTTGTGTCATTTGGGTAACCTTTATCACATAAATAGTCGGAAATAAGCTCGACGAATCAGTGTTTTAGTTCCCTTTTTCCTTTCTGCCTAGCCTTTCAACAAGCACGAGCTGTTTTTCAAGTGTTTCTTTTCATCAGATTTGTCTATGGCGCGAATCTAACCAGTACATAACGGAGTATGGGCACATTCGTTCAATACGTCTTCTCAGCGAGTGCGACTTGGACGGGGTGAAGCACGAACGAGTCAAGAATTTGAGCAGTTATTATAAGGCACAACTGTGTTGGGCAATCGCTATGTTGATGGAGCCGAGAGTGAGTCACGGCTTTACGTTTTTCTTTCTTTTTTTTATTTCTTTTGGCTTCATCGTGTTGTACAGTGAATTGCCAACTTTCTGTTTTAATAATATTCATTTTAAAGTCACATTTTTTATATTTCGGGGTATTGCTGTTACAAGGCTAGCATAACGTTGAGTCAAAATAATGTCATTTTTAGTGGAAGACCTCCGCTGTACACAATTTTCTGTATAGAATGAGGATTAAAATGAGACAGGTCAAAATGGGAGGTCAAAATAATATGTTGTTGTCCGAATCCCTGTGTCGCCTTTTCCAATTAGGCAGAATTTTCGCAGTACCACTAGTGTTGCTGATGTCCATCGGTGACAGTAACCACTTACCTTCAGCAGGTGACAGCGTCATTTCTTCGGGTGATGGTATGCTTTCGTAAATCTATAAAAACTAAATGACATGTAGTCCTGTATCATTTCGTTTTCAGGTTGTAGTAATGCCGAACTTCACTGATCAACCTGCTTACACCGCGGTCATAAAAGACAAAATCATGGTAATTGTACATTATTACTCCAATCAGTAAAAAATAGTGAATGTGTTTTTTATGAAGTATCTATATAACATAACATAAGCTCACGCCTGTATCCCCGAAGGGGTAGGCAGAGGTGCACTAGCGAACTAGAACACCCACATTTCGCCGAGCCTAGTTCCATCCCAGATGTGAAAGGGGGCGAGCCTATCGCCATATCGGGGACAAATTCCAGACTCCGGGCAGATATGGAAATACAATATCACTTTGCCCGACTCGGGGATCGAACCCGAGACCTCAGGACCGTAGTCATACGGAAATACAACTACGCCACCGAGGCAGTATCTATATAAGCGCCGATCAAAAGAAAACCAAAGTCGTAGTCGTTACTTCGGCAAAATATCCCTTGAACTAAATTTCAGATCTGCTGCAGAATCCATATTCTAAGGAATAAATATTCCATATTCTATCCATATTATAAGTAAGGCCCATGCCTTACTTATAAAAACGGTTTAGCTGAGCAAATGATAAAGAATACTCTGTCCCTTTAATTTTCAAACAATGTGACAAGGAAGAAAATGGCAGACTATTCTTTACCATTTGCTTAGCTAAATTGTTTTTATAAGCCTCGATATGCCTTGAAAATTTATTTATTTCAATTAGAGGTATGTTAGATGCAAAGTAGGTAGCCGTTCGTAAGCTTGCACCCTACATTGAACTGGGATGAGGGTAGATGGAAGATGTTATATGCAAAATAATCATTCACTTTTAGCAATACAAGAAGTACTTGACTATAATCAAACTAACGTATTCAAGTTCTCAGCTGGAGTACGCGGACCGCGTGTTTCTATACGATAATAAGGTGTTGGTATTCGGTGGAACCCCTGCTTATTTATTTTTCAAGTATGGTGAGCATCCATTCATTCCCCAATTATTATTAATAATATTATCAGTCTTTTTACTGTCCTTTTGTTGGGCGCGCGCCTCCTCTGCTAATGAGAGGGGTTAGGCCTTGGTCTACCACACTAGCCTATCCTGGTTTCTACACTTCACTTCTTGTGGAGGTATGCAGAGTCCTCGGTCCTTACGATGTTCCTCTCCACCGTTAAAGCAATCGGTAATTCATAATGAATACACTCTTAGTTAAATTACATACTTCTGACGCCGGTTTCGAACCTGCCATTATCGTCTTGAAAGCCTGTTGCAACTCTGCTACTTTTATCTAATATGTACAATGACAATATTCTCTTACAATTATTTAACTTCTACAACACATTCTAACTAAATTAATCGTTGTTAGGTCGTGAATACAGAGTTCGTATGACATTAAAAAGCGACGGCACTATAGACGATGAAAACTTAGAAGGGCTCCTGCAGAAGGCGAAGGAAGCTGGAGCAACAGTGCGTGCTCAACTAGGGTCTCTGCTCATACTACGTCTCCCAGCCAGTCCCACAGCCAAAGTCGCTGCTTTTGCCAGAGATGTCACGGAGAATGCAAGCAGTTATGGAGTGACCTCGTTGAATATCAGTCTTCCTGATCCAGAGGAGATTTGTAGAAGGTTAATATTCGAGCCACTTACTTCAAATTCACAAGATACGCACAGTCAAGGCATCTGAAGCCAATTTGAGCAGTAGTTACAAAATTAATAGAAAACGTGGATTTAACGTAATAGGTAATTTGTTTTGAAATTCCTAGTTTAAAAATAACTTTGTATTTTTATAAACAATCTGCGTTCCATCAGTTTTATGAAAAATCTTAGGATTATATCAAGGAAAAACAATTTGTTCGATCTGGATATCAAATTCTTGAATCTACACTTCATATACATGAACATATTAAGAACGTTGCTAGTAGATTGAGATGATTATATGACAGAAGTTTAACAGTACGATTGTAACATGAAAATGAAATGTCAGGTTTTATGCGCAGGGCTATGGCTGAAGCTAAGATAGATTCAATGGGAACAACAACATCTGACGTATCAAAGGAAGCATTAAAGAAGATATCAGGTTAATAATTATTAATTGCTGAACTTCACAATATGTTTGGGGATAGTCAATTCGTGCACCGGAGTTTTACTTGTAAATATACAGAAACTTTAGGCTATTCTAGCAACTATCGAGAGGTAGAGAACAAGTAAATTATTAAAAGAACGATACGTGATTACTGTTAAAACCGTAATAGAAATTACTGTTAAAATCATCCAAGATACTTTTTATTCAACAATAACCATATAAGCAGCGATAGCTCAGTTGGGAATAGTACGGACTGCCGAGACAAGTGTCGGAGGTTCGAAACCAACCCGAAAATGGAACATACACCTCTGACTTTTCTATGTTAAGTGTGTTTTCATTGTGAAATATCGCTTGCTATAACGGCGAAGGAAAACATCGTGAGGAAACCTGCATACCCGAGAATTTCTCCACAAGAAATTCGAAGGTATGCGAAGTCTACCAACCCGCTTTAGGCCAGCGTGGTAGTCTAAGGCCTAGCCCCTCTCATTAGTAGAGGAGGCCCGTGCCCAGCAGTGGGACAGTAATATTACAGGGCTAATATTATTACTTTTTATTATAACCATATACCTCTTAAAAATGCTCACCAGTTTAAATGTGATCCAGAACCTATACCGTGGCGAAGAGTGAAAACCTCATTCTGTAATATAACCCTGATGAGGAATATCGCATGGAAGTACTTTTCCTTCTACGTACATTATCGTCTGTTCCTAATAATAACGGTAAGATTACTTCGCTTTATGATTTATATGGAGATAGGTATTTAAAGGAAATGGTATTAGGTGAAGGTTAGTTAACTTATCACCAGAATAAAATATTCTGTCAATTAAGAAACAAAAATCAATATAAAGATAGCCGAGGAGTAAATCAACGCAAAATTGTCGCAGTTGCAGTTAGCTGATGCATTGAATACGATCACTGATACTTTAAGAGTTTAGAAGCTCCAATACCCGTCGTAACTAAACGCCATTCCTTTCCGTTCTTCCGTAAGTGGCGGCTTTGCTCTATCCTTGCTTGCTAATGTCCACGTGCGACAATAAACACTTATGTACTTGCAATCAGGTGACCTGTCTGTCATCTTTAGTAAAACTATTTTCTTTGCTCAGCTATTTTCGACGCTTTTGGCGGGAGTCTTTATAGGCCTATCACTGTCTTCTATCCTCTCAGAGCTGGGCCAAAGCCGTCCTTCTAAAAAGATTTCATTTGAATCGGTAAGTTGGAGTAATTCTCTTATTAGATTAAAAAAACGCGTTTTTAAACTAATTTAATGTGCTTGCTTTATAAATAGTATACGTACCTCAGAGACCTAGTATAACCGGGGTCGTATTTCTATCTTACAACAAAAAGAGTACCTACTATTTATTTAGTGTGATATTTTTCTTTACAGTTATTGACGGTAGAAGCGTTAAATCAGAAAACTACGCTGGTGCTTCGATCAGACAACTCTTCGTTAGCAAGATCTATAGGATATGCGTTAGTGGATTTATCATTGCTTATATTTGTTTGTTTTATAAAAATGTTATGTATGACTGATATATATTTCAGCTACGTTCTGTCGGAACCTAATGCAACCGCACAAGAAGTGGAAAAAATTACGTACACAGCGTTATCACATACAGAGGTATTTTTTATTTCTTAAATACAACAGCAGGTCGGTCAAGAAATCTTTGAGGGAGGTCTATGTTGAGGATCAGACATCTGTGGCTGATGATGATGAAATCAAACATTCCTAACTAAGTGTAAGTTTGACTGCCTCGGTGGCATGGTTGAATTTCGGTACCACTACCGTCCTGAGGTCTTGGGTTCGATCCCCAGGTCGGGCAAAGTTATATTGGATTTTTCCATATTAGCCCGGAGTCTGGAATTTGTGGCCGATATGGCGATAGGCTCGCCCCCTATCACACCTGGGACGAAAGTATGTTTGGCGAAATGTGGGTGTTCGCTAGTGCGCCTCTACCTTACCCTTCGGGGATATGGGCGTACTATGTTATGTTATGTAATTTTCATCGGCAAACAGGAAGTATTAATTGTCGAGATTCGGTTGAGGATTCCATCCAAAGCGTCAGGCAATACATTTTATTTATTTTGGAATCACGTGTTATATTTATTGTTAATGAAATTATTAATGAATTAGTATAGCTCGCAATGCTGGCACTATGATCGCAAATTGTAATACAAATCTTTAATTTCTTACTGCGAAGGAAACCATGAGAAATCCTATATGTACAATAATTCTTCAAAAAGTGTTTCGAAGATATAGTCTACCAATCTGCATCGCGCCAGGGTGGTATACTAATGACTATAATTATTATTAGTACAGTATGACTGTGCTCAGCAGTGTGCCAGACTCTATGGTTTGATATTATTATTAATGATACTCTGACGTTCATAGAGTCTAACTGAATATTTGGTAACCCGGGCTATAGACTCCCCGCAGCATTATGTCTACATGTACGCTTATGGAATGGATGTGAGACGTATAAATGATTCTGTACTTGTAAGTATTACTATTTTTTATTCAATTACTAAAATTACACTTTAATTTTCTATTACATTTTCAAAGGCGTCCGAAAAAACACCGCGATTCATGCTCTTGCACCTCACATCTCTTGTAGTATTATATACCAATGGAATTATGGATTTGAAAGTTTAGATGACGGTAGTTTCAAATGTTTGTGGATCAGTGAGATGAAACTTGACACTAGAACGTAAACTTGTAGACTCATTCTAAAGCCGCGTTTCCTGCACATCTTTTTTCTAAACGAAACACAAAAAACACCTACACAAAACAACGTATTTCGCTGTCTCCTGCTCATCCTGGACCATAGACAAAAATATCGTGTTTTGTGTTATGTTGTAATAATAGTAATTTTAGCGCAGGAGACGCGGCTTTAGTTTATCACAGAAGAAGACTTTTAAAGTGGGTTGAGTTGTAATTAGTCTGTAGTTCGTCTGAGCGATTGGTCTTGTAGTTCAGGTACAATTGGTCGGCATTTCAGGTACAATTGGTCATGTATTTCAGGTACAATTGGTCGTGTAGTTCAGGTACAATTGGTCGGCATTTCAGGTACAATTGGTCGTGTATTTCAGGTACAATTAGTCGTGTATTTCAGGTACAATTTGTTCGTGTATTTCAGGTACAAGCTCTATACAGTCCTTTACATTACGACAACGCAGCAGCCTCCCGATCACTAGCGAGGGCATTCATGGCCATACTACGGCACTACACTGATGCCTTCGATGCCACCATAGAGTTCACTGACGACCCTTTACTGCTCGACCTTACTCCTGTTAGTAGCTCTTCATATAATTTCGCTCCCTTTAGTGTCTTTATAATTATTTGTGTTTATATTCATTTTTAAACAGCCATAGGACGTCCACTGCTGGACATAGGCCTGCCCCAAAGATTTCCAGATTATCCTGTTGGAAGCGGCCGGCATTCATCTTTGGGGGAGGCCTATGTCCAGTAGTGGACGTCCTGTGGCTGATGATGATGATGATGTTCATCTCTTTAAAAAGGATTTATTTAAAGGCTATGGGGTAAAGCGTGTAGTTTACTCCCTATAACAAGTTTTATAACTCTATCTTGTGTGTAGTTAGACTCAATATTAAAGGTGATGAGCGTCATTCTAAATGAATCATTGCCATTTAGACTATATTTTAGTACAGATGTTTAATGCAGTCACTTTTTGGGAACCTTTACGTAACAAAAGCGTTTTGTTTTCTCTGAAACATTAGCACCACGTCCTGATTCATGCATGCTCGATAGAAAACTGTCTAAACGTTTAAGGGCGACTTGCAGCGCTATATACTAATCTAGAGTTACACCTTATCTCGATTTATCATACAGCTTACTACTATCTTTAAATCAAGATTTGGGATAAATGAAGATTTATCGAGAGCTGCAAGTGGCCATAAAGCATTACTATTGTATGACTCTACCATGTATTTGGATATTGTTTTTTTATTACAGTGGACTACTGTCACAGCGCCGTTGCTAATTCAGTTTCTGTTGATTCTTACCATATCTCACATTACGCTTATACCGTCGCGGGAGCACGGTTTAGTGAGACACGTTCAGGTACATTTGTAAACTGATTTACATTTAAAACACGTAAACGCCATCATTTTAACAAAATACAGTGAAAATAACATCGATCACAGAGTATCTGTATACCGGGTGTTTCTAAAAGTTGGTACCAATAACAATCAAAGGTGGACTAAGAAAGTGACCACATGGAATGGTCCTTCTGGAAAACGCAAAAGAGGCAGACCTCTCGAAAGATGGTCAGATGAAATAAAAAAGATAGCGGGTGATAAATGGGTATCAGCAGCCCAAGACAGGAAAAAGTGGAAACTATTGGAGGAGGCCTTTACTCGTTGAGAGGTCCTTAATAGTATATAAGTATAATAATAATATGAATAATATGAATAAGTCTAAGAAAAAATAATAACAATTTGACAATGTAAACTAAACTGCTAAAAACTCATTGTATTCACTATTAAGGAAATAAATAAATGGCTATAATAATAAAAAAATACAGTCATGTACGACTAGATTTTTAATTTCTTGAACATTTTTAGAAACATGCAATGAACTTCTCGCCTGCCCGATATTGGTTCATGTTGTACTTCTGCGACCTGATTCTGTACTGGATACTGGTGGTTGTAATGACGGTGGTCATGATTACGATCATGCATCTCGTTGTGCCAGGAGCCGAGTTTCAGTATGGAGATCTTTGTGAGTTACTTCATCAGTTTCTATGTCACTACTAGCAGAGGTAGATAATGTGATGAAATCTCTTTCAAAACTTGGAATTACAAAGTACCCACAGCTGCTTGACAGCAGAAATGGACAATGGATCTTACGACGTATTTAAAGCAACAAATAATCATTCGCGAGACCTTTCATACAGTGTGCTAACTTATCTATTTAAATAAAAGGAGAAATTGAATAACTGATTGACTTATCAAGGTACAGCCGGGACTAATGGAACTAGGAACGTGGAATTTTTCACGCTGCTTCCTTTCATGACGTCGGCGAGCACTAAGAAAAAGCTAGTATGAATATTAACGTAACGTAAGCTCACGCCTGTATCCCCGAAAGGGTAGGCAGAGGCGCACTAGCCAACTAGTACACCCACATTTCGCCAGGCTTAGTTCCGTCCCATATGTGATAGGGGGTGAGCCTATCGCCATATCGGGCACAAATTTCAGATTCCGGGCTGATATGGAGAAATCCAATATCACTTTGCTTGACCTGGGGATCGAAACCGAGACCTTAGGACAGTAGTCGTACCGTAATACAACCACGCCACCGAGGCATTATTTCGTGTAAAGAAAAAAAATGTTTAATTTCAGTGGTGGTTCCGTTCATGCTCATCATCTACGGAATAGGCTGCGTGCCGCAAGCATACCTCTTCGGTTTGGGCCGTCGAATCACTCTCAATTCTATGACGTTCGTCATCGTCAATATGATTTTCGGTACCTCAATAATCTTTATATCAATATTATAATCGTCGACAAGTTTGGAGGGAATGGAATTGAACTTTTTAGTATTTTGAAGAATCTTGTAGCGGGTTGTAGCAATATGTAGTACCTCATCCATCAACATAAAAACATTTTATTGACAGGAGAGACAACCATAATAGCAAAAATATTCTTTGGAAACGCCTTGAATTATGCTCTACAGTTTTTGAGCCTGTCGCCACAATTCAATATGGCATACGCTTTCGTAAAAATTAAGAAGATATTTCTTTACAACAGCGAATGCCTCATTTTTAGAACGAGGAATCTTTGTACGTCGAAGACTGTTCATAAATGTTGTTGTGAGTACTACTTTTAACTGTTTGACAAATTGTAGAAGAAATTGGAAACAACACATAGGCTGAGATCTATAGAGCGAACTTCAACTAAGTCTAAGTCAAAGAAACGAACTCAGTGAAGATTTGCAATTTTGATATCGAACTTTGACTTAGTCCGAGCCATTTTTTATAAGAAAAACAGACTGACAAACAGACTAAGCAAAGATTTTTTTGTAAAAAATGACTCGGAGTTAGTCAAAGTTCGATTTAAAAATTCCAAATCCTCACAGACTTCGTTTCCTTGACTTAGACTTAGTCGAAGTTCGCTCTATAGATCTTAGCCACAGAGTTCTGGAATTCGTTCTTCAAATCGGGCTCACACTTGGTTTGCCTCGGATACAAACACCATATCTATGACATTATGAGGCAACATGACCGTGATCTGACAAATCTTCTTTCTACCTGCCCTTATCCCACCTTAATGTGAGGTCGGCACAACACTTTTTCAAGCATGTCGCAGAAAGGATTTGGCTTAGTTTTTACACCGACCGCCTGCCTGACATCAACCCTTTCTGAGAGGTCAAGTCCCGGGCAAATTAAATTAGAATATTCGCTTTGTCCGACTTGGGAATCGAACCCAGGACCTCCCGGTCCACAGCCCATACATACTGCAACTAAACCAAGGAGGCGACTGTCATCTGACAAATACAGGATAAAAATTGTTACAGCAAAATGTGGTATGCTCCAAGAGTGTTTCTCTCGAAAATCGTATTTATCAGTAGCTCAAGGTATTGCGATGGAAGTCATCGCCATCCTATCAACTGCCATACTGTTCACTACCGTACTACTGCTGATCGAGTATAAGGTACTACAGAGGGTGTGGATAGGACTCGTGTCGTTGATGTATACACGCGACTTCGACACTTGCCCACTGATGCCAGGAGCTGAGAGGGAAAAGAACGATGTGCTGGCTAAGAAGAACCAACTTAGAACTAAGCGAAGTAAGTATCTTTACTGGTAACGGACCGACTAGAAAACTTCTCTGATCGTGACGAAATTTATATGGGATGGGACCTTGGAATAAACTCTATCGAACACAAAAATAATTTTAAAAATCGGTCCACATTTAGCAGAGATATCGCGTAACACACATTTAAAAAATAGACGAATTGAGGACCACCTCCTTTTTGGAAATCAGTCGAAAAATAAAGACGAATTGAGAAACTTCTCCTTTTGAAATCGGTTGAAAAGAGCACGCGCGTCACCTGAAGCTAAGTGATCTGAAACGCAACAGCGAGCTGATGATTGATGGAAGTTCTTGTTTAAATGCTGAACTAGGCGTTAATTACTTTAAGTATCTAGTTTTTAGGGACTCGCAAGTCCCCAAACTACGTGCTCAGGGGTTTCTGCATGGCATTAGGTGCCGATCTTTATCTTATGAGATTACAATGGGACGTTCCGGCGACGCGACGGCTGTTATGCCAAGACTTTATGGAAAAATATTCTTATGTACATTTTAATCAATAAGCACTCATTTTATTATTTCATGCATGACTGCCTCGG
Organism: Clanis bilineata; assembly: GCA_036417725.1. Lineage (NCBI taxonomy): Eukaryota > Metazoa > Arthropoda > Insecta > Lepidoptera > Sphingidae > Clanis > Clanis bilineata. The sequence continues at coordinate 1,552,756 of CM071141.1, forward strand.
TGGCGTGGTTGTATTTCGGTACGACTACTGTCCTGAGGTCTCGGGTTCGATCCCCGGGTCGGGCAAAGTGATATTGGAATTTTTCCATATCAACCCGGAGTCTGTAATTTGTGCCCGATATGGCGATAGGCTCGCCCCCTATCACCTGGGACAGAACTAAGCTCGGCGAAATGTAGGTGTTCTACGTATATAGTTCGCTAGTGCGCCTCTGCCTATCCCTTCGGGGATACAGGCGTGAGCCTAAGTTAACGCCTGACATAATAACATACATAAGTAACCTAAATACATAAATACCTATGTTATTATTTCATTGTATAGAATTAGTAAGGTTCGTCAATGACTGCAGCACGTACAATATGTGCGATTATATTTCCAGGTGAAAGAGTAGACACATTCGGTGAATACCTTCTAGTATCGAACGTGTGCAAAAAGCACATGGGTGTGTACACAGTGCGCAACATTTACTTGGGTCTGGGGAAGGGCGAAGCGCTAGCAATCTCAGGTCTGCGGCGCCACGGCAGGATGAAGCTTTGTGAAATATTAGCTGGGTATAAACTGCCCAGTGATGGGAAGATATGGAGCATGTCCAAATGGAGCATGGATTTCAATCCTCATAAGGCAGGTTTTTAGTTGCGGTGGTTATTTAGCACGACATTGTTGGGTGTATGGAAATGGCTTCCAAAACCAAGGACAGATTGGTAAAAGTACTGGAGAATAAGGACAATGCATCAGTGATCACAAAAAAAATCAGCTGACGATCGGGGTTTTCGTTTTCGGAAGAGTTTCCTTTACATACGAATTTCGATTCCTTGGGTATTTTTTCTACATTAAGTAAAAATCTTTGTGGGAGGCCTATGTTCAACAGTGGACGTTCTTTGGCTGATGATGAAGTTAAAATCAGAATAAATATAATAACATGATGGATGTTGAAATATAAGGATGTGTAGTACCGCGAAGCTGCTACCTATCGAAAGGTTAATTATTATTTTACTGACTGTCTCGGTGGCGTGGTTGAGTTTCGGTACGACTACCGTCCTGAGGTGTCGGATTTGATGCCCGGGTTGGGAAGTTATATTGAGTTTGGCGATAGGCTCGCCCCCTATCACATCTGGAACGGAGTTTGCATGGTGAAATGTAGGTGCTCTAGTTCGCTAGTGCGCCTCTGTCTATCCCCGTGAGGATACGGCATGAGCTTATGTTATGTAACTGCTCTTACAGTACGCTCGTAACATATCAATAAGTTGTCAACGCGCGCCGCTGCCTTCGTGGATGACGGTGTACGACGCTTTGGAACTGGTCGCGATGCTGCGAGGAGTTCCTCGGTCCTATGTCCATGACGAAATACAGCAGTATATAGATGCTTTGGGTTAGGATATTATTTCTTCTCCCACCTGCCTGTACCCATAGTTTCAACGTAATACCTTTTTCTTATAATCTAATTATTGCTGATAGGTTCGATTTCAGACAAGCTTGACTCAATCATGCTGAATAAGCCATCCAATCCATGAGAAAATATGTTAGAAGAATAACTCTGACCGATTTGGAACTCGAACTTCTCAGTTCACAGCCTAAGAAACTGCCTTTATGGCCCAAGATCCGGGTACAAGATCACTAGGTTCATAATATACATATGTAGTTTTTTATGGATAATTATAAATGAGGGAATCTATTTTTACCAAGGTGCCAATCGACCGCGATTATTTTTTAAATAAAATAACATTAGTTAAAATACTCGCAGGCAAATTTTGATGAACATAGTGAACTTGCAGCTGGGTCTCGGCCTATTAGTGTTAAACCGAGAAGGCATCATGTGCTATTAATTAAAAAAATATTACAGAATTGAACCACCACGCCCACACTCCGGTAGGCCGAGTGTTGTCCAGCAACCTGACCCGCTTGCATTTCGTGACCGCTGTCATCGGAGCACCACCCATCATCATACTGGACGAGTGCACCGCCTACCAGACCGTCTCCGTGAGGAGGGCCATGTACTCCATACTCTACCACTTGAAGAAACGAGGACATGCTATATGCGTGGGATCTAGTAGGTGCGCGTTAGGAACAATTTGCTACGTGCTTATAATGATGATAATGTAATGGGGACTGGAGCAGAATAGACAGACGGACTTGAATACTGACTAATGTTTAAACTGTTGTAATTTTTTATAGCAGAAATCGGTAAACGAGTATATTGTTCACCTGATATCTTCGCCCATATACATTGGACAGCTGCTACAAAACGAATTAGTTATGGATGGGTTGTCGATTTTAAGGAAAGGAATAAGGATTAAGAGTGTTAGGGAGGTATTTATCTTCGGCAATCTCACTCGCTGTTCCAAATGCAACAAGCTTGAAGCTTTCTCTTCATATAGGTTTGAAGTGATGATCTGTTCAAGCCGGCCCGTTTATGCTGGAGACAAAATTGACCACTAAAATGCTCTCCCTCTTATCTGCAGAAAGGTTCAATACCCAGCAGTGGGACAGAGGGATCTCCATGTCTGTGCGGTTAGCCTTGTACTATGATAGAGAGCTGTTAGTACTGTAAGCTGTGTATTATCTACCATAGTGTGGAAAGTCACATGCCGTTAACCAGCCGGCTGGCGATCATGTTGGACGGCCACATATTCGACATTGACACCATCGACAACCTCGTGGAGCGGTACAGCAACAAGGGGTACACCGTGGTGGTACATCTCAAAGATGAAGTGGACATCACCCAGCTGTTCTCCAGATTCTTCAGGAGATATGTTGTTAACGATGTCTCTGAGGTATATAGTATTGTTGGCCATTATGTACTTATTCTTTAATGGGTGATTATTTTTTCTATAATAGGTACTTATGAGGTCCTGGGATTGCTGGATTGGATTGCAGAAATGTGAGGTTTTAGATTTGAAAATAATTGTGAATCATGAACGACTCGCGTTTGTAAAATTAGCCATAATAGGTAGTGATAGTGAGTAGTGATACTCATGTCCTTGCCTACATTAGATAGGACCGAAATAAGCTCAGCGATACGCGTCAATGCTCTAATAAACTTGATTCCATAAATTGACAATACAAATAGTCAGCAATAGCGCAGATCTGCGCAATCTTTTCAATCAATCAGTTATCTACTAATTTCTTCTAGATTTTACCTTCTATGCAACACCTTAGAAAGAACCGTACAAAGAATAAAACCTAGTCTAAATAATCAATACATTTCAGGTTCTAGTCAATATTCAAGTTCTAGACAATGACCTAAACTGGGCAACGATATTTGACAAAATGGAGCAACTGAAGGCGGAGACACGACAAGTTTACTCTTACATTGTCTCTGCCACACCAATAGACTACATTTATAATTCCATCATCAACAACGAAATGGGAAACAAAATTGCCGAAGATATATTCTCGTATCGACTTATTAAAAAAATTATAGCTCCCACTCCCAAGAGACGTCCGAAAAAGGAAACTGTTGAAGCACTTATGCGATTCGAGCAGAAATATTGTATTACTAAGCTTAAAGATCTGCCTTGGTCTGTTATTTTTCAACGGTAAAAAGTTTGATTTCAAAATGGCGGCATTCTACATAATTATGGTTTAAAAATTATTTTTTTGCATCCGCCATCTGCATGTTGGGGTCAGTTTGTTTTGTGAGTTTCTTTTTGTTTGATCAAAGGTGTGGACATCTATTGACAAACTGCTTTTCTACATTGATTTCCATTTCACTTTGACCAGTCTCTACCAACTAATCTTTACAACTTTTAAATGACCAGAGTTAAATCTGTTCATTATGCTGCTATCTTACTCCTGGGCAGTGGCCTCCCAATATTTTACTAAGGGTTTTTATCGTGTATTTTACCACTCTGGCCCTGTTATTTAATAGATCAACTTTTTTCATCTCTTGTACCACTGAGCGATGATATTAACTTGGCTTCCTAAAGTTCCTTTAGTTATTTTACGTCAGTTTTAACTTTATTCTTCAAGTATTTAAAAAAATAATTGATACTCTGATCCAACATTACTTCTACCTATATATTTTGCAATTCTATTGTGCAGAATAAGAATATCAGTTTTCTAAAAATCTCGGTGAATTTGTTCTACTAAAGAAGTTGTATTAATTTTAAGATTTGTTATAAGAACAGCTTTATTTATATGTTTTGTTAAGCAAGAGCGTGCGTCTTTGTTAAGTTTGTCCTTAGGCTTAATTACGACGATGTTGAATAATATTTATTATACTGCTTTGAAAGTAACTATTTTCTTTGCAATTTTTCAACTACCAGCCTTCTTTTGAAGGGCTTAGACCAATATTTTCGAAAACCTTTGTTTCGGCAATTCATTGACTGATGTATCATCAGCCATAGGACGTCCACTGCTGAACATAGGCCTACCCAAAGATTTCCAGATCGACCAGCAGGGTTACCACCACCTCTTATAGCAGTATTATTATAATCATTCTTCGTTTGGGAATCGGTTCAAGTAAGATTATTATAATACTGCTATAAGAGGTGGTGGTAACTCCCCTGTTGGAAGCGGCCTGCATACTATGGGTAGGTGTAATTCAACATTCTAAAGTTGTGATCTAATCAATACTTTCAATTCGGGATTTAGCTAGATTCAGAAATTCTTGAATACTCTTTTAGCTTAGTTATTACTTATCACTTTGTATACCAATAATTATTAAATTTTGACGTTGATCAAGAAATAAGCCTTCAATAAACCGCTAGACTGTTTATATTCGCTTTCACGTGCTATGATTCAAATACCTCAACCCAATATTGACAAATTTGACAGCCTCCGTGGCGCAGCGGGCGAGTAGCCGGCTGTGAAACGTGAGGTCGCGGGTTCGATTCCCGCACCAAGACAAATGTCTGTGCGGCCCACAGATATTTGTTTCGGGTCTGGGTGTTGTGAGACCAAGTCTCTCATAGTTCCTGATACCCACGACACAAGACTCGATCTTAGTGTGGGGTCAGGACTATGTGTGTGACTGTTGGGTGTATTTATTTATTTATTTATTGAACGAAACCCAAAAATAGCTCGTTTTGAAGAAAATGATCAAAAGCTTAATAATGACACTGGAAGCATACCCCTTTTCTATAGTAGCATGACAGCAGAATGAAAATCATTAAAATCTTGAATAGACATGGTCATAAATAACAAAAACATACTTGATTAATTCTATAGATTGTTTAGGTTAAGAATGGATGAATTGGATGATTACTTAATCTTAAGCAAGAGTTGGTGCCCGTGACGTAGCAGATAAACTGCATGAATGTTGCTCGAGATGGTATGGTCACGTTTAAAGAAGAATTATAGGAGTACGCCGCAGCAGTCTGGACCAGAACTCCCTGTGAACGCACCAAAAAGCGCTGCCTAAGAACCAATGGTCTCAATGTGGAAGATGTGAAGACCAAGCGAAGTGGATGCGTTTAACGGCCAGTCTCAATAAACAATCTCAGTTTAGAGTGCAGATAGATCGCGATTATGAACCAATCAAATCAAGTAATTTGACGGAGTCATGTTCAAACTGTGTTCTTATTGGCTAATTGTTGTAATCTATCTGCACATTCGAACTGAGATTGTTTATTGGAACCGGGCGTTAGTGCGTTTAACTCTGGCATTGATAACGCCAGGTAGGAAGACTGACTCTAAACTAAGCATAATTATGTGCTACCAAAAAGCATGTGTATCAGAACGTTTAAGCTACAAAACAGAATAATTTAATTAGCGAAAATAATCCTCTTCCCATTGTTAAATGTTAATAAAAGTATTTTTTTATTAATAATGATTTAATTATATTAATTGGTTAACTTACAATATGAGAGTAACTTAGCAAAATCACTAACACCAAGCAAACACGACTAGAAATGTGAACGAGTATAAGCTTCAGATGCATTGAGATTGCTGTAAGCATGATTGTAATGAGATATATGTATATGGTATGTTTACAACAAAAATGCAGAAAGCTCAAATAAATAACAAAATTCTTGAAATTGCAGTATCACCTACCATTATTGTATACTAAGTATGGAGACATGAAAGATTGCTAATCCATATTAATATTATAAATGCGAAAGTAACTGTTAGTTTCACAGCTAAACCACTGAAGCGATTTTGATAAAAATTGTCATGATGGCACCTAGAAGATAGAATTCTTAAAACCTAAGATGGTGGGTATGAGTGTTCAGGAGCGCATGATTAAAATGCAATCTGCTATCACGTTATTTTCCGATATGAAGGGAGTAATTCGAGAAAAGACATTTCGTATGGGCGGCGCCGCTATCAAGTTATTTATTATACTTTCTACCTGCCCTTATCCCATCTTAGTGAGGTCTGCGCAACACACTTCGTCAAGCATGTTGCAGAAAATGATTCGGCTTAGTTTTTACAACAGGCTAAGTTATTATTATTGTTACTAATTAACATCAATGTGTAGATGTTAAAACACTACTTTACAGAAATATAAACATTCTGTAATTGTATAATAGCAAAATAAAAACAGTGCTATATCTTTGGAAGTGTAAAATTACTTGTACACATTTTCTTTTTAGATTCGAAAATTTTGGCTATGTGTAAATCTAATGTTTAATATTTTATGGTAGTTTTAGCTGTTAGTAACATTAGTATTTTCTAGCCTATTATGTAAATACCTGCAATTTAGATACTAAAAAGGTACCAAATGCAAATTATTTCAATCAGCTTGCATGCAAACTCAAAGCACAACATATACAGCTCCGTAATTTATGTTCTTCACTGTAGTATTCCTCCTTTCTTTTCTATTTTCATTAAATAAGGGGAAATAACCTATACTAACTACTAAGAGCAGCGATAGCTCAGTTGGGAATGGTACGGACTGCCGAGACGAGTGTCGGAGGTTCGAGACCAACCCCAAAAAGAGCACACACCTCTGACTTTTCTATGTTAATGTGTTTTCATTATGAAATATCGCTTGCTACAACGGTGAAGGAAAACATCGTGAGGAAACCTGCATACCCGAGAATTTCTCCACAAGAATTTCGAAGGTATGTGAAGTCTACCAACCCGCATTAGGCCAGCGTGGTAGACTAAGGCCTAACCCCTCTCACTAGAAGAGGAGGCCCGTGCCCAGCAGTGGGACAGTAATATTACAGGGCTAATATTATTTTTATAATTATAACCTATACTAAATCCATTAAACTTGTAAGACCATAAACTTGGAGCTATTAATACTGATAAAAAGCGTTAGACAATTAACATCTAATGCAAAGTAGTATGTGATCTATGCAGCTCGGCTGAAGAGCCTCGGGCATGTGCCATCATATTCTCTATCCTATTTGTGGTCTCTCGAACCATAGAGAAGTCGGTGAGGTCTGGCAAGTCAAGAACAATGTGAGCAGAGAGACGTTTATACACCGAGTTTGAATCTTTTTTATTTCTCCTAGCCTCCTCATATTTAAGCTGTTGTTTTAGAAATATGGATTGTTTGAGCATTTCTTGTATGTTCTTAAAGCTTGCGGATGCACCCTCCATTGACTTTACTGCACTGGAAAAGAATAATAAGGTTATAAGTATACAATAAATCATTGTCTCAATAGCTAAGTGTATAATGAGACGTGGCAGGATTATATTCCCACTTGAACAAAATTGTTTAAACATAATTCAAAGATACCTGCCTCGGTGGCGTGGTTGTATGTTGGTACGACTACCATCCTGAGGTCTCAGGTTCAATCCCCGGGTCGGGCACTTAGCTTAACTTAGAGTAGGCACATCAAATATTTACCATCTACATGAAGTTGTTATAAGACAACCTCATTTTCTCAATCCCCGTTCCTATATTTTTCAAGTAAGTTCCTGGTTTTTGAGTGGTAGCACAGTCTACAAGCTCATCCGGTTTGATACTATATTATTTTATTAATCTTTATTGATATTTTTTTCAAGATGTCTGACTAAGCTATTTTTTTGAGTAATGGATTTATTAAACACTGTCGTTGGCAAAATCATCAAACTTTGATGGAGGCCATATTTTAAATAAAGAAGAAGAAGGTTTGATACTACTGTCTCACAGAAAACCAACAAAGTGGCAGCTCACTGTCGTGTTTCGATCAGTGAGTGAGATTTCCGGTGGCCCAATTCCCCCCCTCCCCTTCCCAATCCCTATTTCCCTCCCTTTAGGTTGGCAACGCATCCATGATTCTTTTTGTGTCTTGGGTATCTATGGGCAGTGGAGATCACTTACCATCAGGTGACGCATCTGCTCGTTTGCCAGTCTCTACTAACCATTTCATCTGCTTTTGTAAGCCAAAGAATACTAAGTACCTTAAAGCATACTCCACATCATAGCACCGTCCTTGCAGGTCATTTTGGAGTTTAGTAACCTCTATCCTCCTCTCAACCATGGGCGGTAGGGCTTTTCGAACATGCTCTTGGAGGCGGTACAGTGCTAATGACGGCTCGTTGGCTACTATGTGCATGTTCTCAGATATTCTTTCTGAAGCTGTAACATGTATCAAGAGAACAGTGTTAAAGAGGTGGTAAACAAAATAGGTATCAAGGATAGGGAAGGGAATGTGGGTTGTGTAGTATGGAAAGTTAGTATCAGTTATCACCATAATTATTTTTTTGAAAGTCGCATTGTATAGTGATTATATTATATAGTAGAAACCCATTCTGAATGTTAATTTATTTGCACTGGCATTCTAGAGCTTTTTAATAGTCCAAATTCAAAATTATTTTGGATAAATTGAACTGTGTTCTGTGGTATTAATTAATCTTTCTACCTTTTCGAGCCTTTGCCTCTAATTCAGCATCTCCTTGATATACAAACGCCATTATAAATCACAATTTATAAGCAAAGATCTCGCGAATATCCGATCTTCGCTGTCAACAAAAATAATAACAAAGAGCATATAACAAATGTCTTTCATTTTTTTTAATTTCCCTTTCGGGAAGGCAAAGGGATCTAGCCCATACAGCCTCGTCTTAAGTGCTTTTTATTTACTTATTTGCTTATATCTATTTTTTCACAAGTGTAATGAAATCGGATGTGTTCGATTTCAAGGCCCTGCTGGAGTTTTGGCGTTAATTCCATCCAGATTGATGCTTTTCAGACGATTTTCTCGCAGCAGAGGAGTCGAACATGGTCGACCCATCCACCCGACAAAAAGCGTACAAAATCACTCATTTCAAAGCTTCCACGTACTGTCCATCTTCGTTGATGTTTATTGCTTAGATTCACATCACATTTAAACCACAAGCACAACTTTAGACTAGAATATGTAATCATTAAAACAAGCGACCACCCGCACCATCAGAATTCCCACGAAAACTCCTCAATTAAAAATATTTCAGCGATGTTGCCAGTCCCAAAAATATAAAAGTCAAATTCGCCCAAGGTTTCTCTATCGGAAAATCAACGTGAAAAATGTCAAGATGTCTATTGGGAATTTGGGAAGTTAGACCCGATTCCAATATTAAAATCTGCCCCAGGTAAAATTAAGTATAACTCCAATTTCCATGATCTTTCTTGGATTTAAACAAGACTGCTAAAAGCCAAAACCGGTATTACTAATACAAATAGTTTAATTTCTACTATTTATACCCGACAAATGGCAACTTCTGGATATCAATTGTCAATTTGACAGTTCAAGGTTAATGAAATACACTATTTATTGTAAACATGGATTTTTATTTCACATTTTAAAATATAATTCTGTCTATTCTGTAAAACCAAGTTGTCTTAAAACAATATAACTTCAATAATAACAGCAATATTAAAACTAGTATGTACTTAAATAAAACTTGAAACCAAGTTCATTAGCTGCACAGTTTCATCGAAAACGTAATCTTCCTTATCAGCAATTATCAAAATGTTTTTATCATCATTACCAAACTGGGATCAAGGGTTCAATGGTATTAATTATAGTTAGTTCCGTTTCGGCACACTCAGTAAACGTTGGTGCTCCGCGTATATTCAGTTAGTGATTTTTTGGTCGTCGGTATTATAAAATATTTTTTCACAAATGATTGGTCGTAAGGTAAAATCAGTGGTAAGTATCTACTGAAAGTTGATTCCTAGATTATTTTATAATAAGCTAAACTTTACGACCAGTTAAACAAAATTCCTCAAATGTTATATTTTATTGACCTACCTGCACATATTAATTAATATTTCTTAATTATTTCAATATCATTCAATTCATATCAAATATTTTTTAATTATCATCAATTTGTATCCCTCTTAAAATTATCTTCTTCTTTATCTCATTTTTATTCTTTTTTCAGGACAGTAAGGTGTTTGAGAGTATATTTGATATAGTCCTATATTTTATGTTTCCATTAAGAATGTTGTTGAGATTATATTCCCTGTGCATCTTGATGGTGGATATTGCCTGGGTGTTTGTAAATGCTGTCTACGCAGTTTTACAAGCTATGTATGAGCTGTTCAAACCACCACCTTTGAAGTCTTTGAGATTTGAAACTGCTTTGGTAAGACTTATATTTTTATCTTATTTGTAAATACCAATTACATTTAGCTTATGTTTAAGGATTAGATATTTGTGTATGGAATAGGGAATATTTATACATATATTTACGAAATAAAAATGAGAATATTTAAGTAATGACATCAAATAAATTATTTACATACTCGCAAAGATACTCTACTAAAAAACAAAATTATTTCATTATTTGTTATTGTTACTTGTTTTTGTAATTATCAAAACATTATTTAACTATATGGATTTACTAGTCACAGGATGCAGGCCGCTTCCAACAGGTCGGTCTGGTAATCTTTGGGGGAGGCCTATGTTCAGCAGTGGACGTCCTATGGCTGATGATGATGATGATATGGCTTTCATCTTAATATTTGATAGAATAATAAAAGCAGCACTAAGATTTATTTGTTTCAAATGGTAAGTTATTACCATTAGGAATATATAAATAAAAGTAAATAAATTACTAATTTCAGGTTATTGGTGCAGGCAGAGGTGTAGGTCGCGAGATTGCTATACAACTTGCTGATTTAGGAGCTATAGTGCTCTGTGTTGATATTAACACTACAACAAATGATGACACAGTTAATTTCATTAAACGAAGAGGTGGATCTGCAGCTAGTTATATTTGTGACATTACAAAGAGGAAAAATGTACACACATTAGCAATACAAGTCAAAAAAGATGTTGGATTTGTCAGTATGTTGTTCTACTGTTGTGGAATACCCAGTCCAAGATCACTATTGACAAGGCCACCTCAAAATATACATGATACTTTGGACTTGACATTGACTTCTTATTTCTGGGTGAGTTTTGATATGAATGTTTGAAATATTATGATAACGTTTTTGTTTATATTTTCTCATATCATCATATCATTTAAATTGTTCTATTATTAATTTCAAAAAGTTAATTATATATGGCCATTAAGTTTATATTTTTACTATATAAATAATAATACTTTTACATTCATCATTATCATAAGCCTACTGTAAAAAAAATCAAATAGCTCAACATCACCCTTCTAAGAGTATAACCCATTAATTATGACTTGTGTATTTCCCAGCTGATTGACCAATTCCTACCCGAAATGAAGGCTAGAAATCAAGGACATATTGTTGCATTAACATCAGTAGCAGGACTTAGTTACATCAAGGATCAAATGCCTTTAAGTGTAGCTCAATTTGCAGTACAGGGTCTTGCCGAGTCGCTAATGGAAGACTTAAGAATGAACAAGATCAATAATCTACATGTGACTTTAATCCATATATACCCGTTCATTGTGGGTGATGAAAGTCCAGATGTTAAATTAAGGTAAAAAATACATAATTTAAATTTACTTATCCAAAATAGTTTAGCTGGACTGAATATAGTTAATTCGCCGCTAAATTATATATACACACGCTCAAGCCTGTATCCCCAAAGAGGTAGGCAGAGGCGAACTACCAATCTCACCAGGATTATTTCTGTCCAAACACTAACAAAAATATCACAATGAGCGCCAAGTTATTCTATCCGCATTTATAGTTTCATGATTTGATGCAATTCAAATAGTCGGTTATAAGTGTTTGTTACAATATGATAGATATATAGAATATGACTAACAAAAACTTTTAACGATTAAGGTGATGAAAGAGGCCTGGAAATTAGGCAAAATTATAATATAAAAACCTAAAAAAGGTGTAATAATTAGAGATGAAACGGATAGTGGTTTGACCGGATACCGGATACCGAATATTCGGCAAGTTACAAGGCTGAGCGCCGGATATCCGGCTACCGGATATTCGGCCTGAACTGAACCTGTATATAAGAAAAATCAAAAACAAAATAATTTATTGAATCCATAAAATGTCACACATTATTTAGATTCCGTCAAAAATTTTACTCTACCGCCAGTTTGGAAGCCTGGTTCGTCAGAGCAGAACGAGTAGGAAACTGACGTTGTGCTTTTCGAGAAAAAAGTAATAGTAAGCAGTTTACAATTAGATATTAATAAACAAACAATAAATCATAAACATATTTCATTAGATTAGAGCTGCTAATTTACAACAAAGTTGCCTCAATGTAAAATAAAAGCAATAAAACGTACTATTTCGATTGCTGAGCGACTCCCACAAGCACGGCGAATAAACAATAAACTAGACCGATGGATACAAATAGAAAAAAAATAAAAAAGTCGAGCAGACCAGTCCCCATAAGCAGCTCCCGTTCACGATTATGTCGCATGTGCCAGCCATCGGCCTCTCAACCATGTTGCAGGGAACTGACCGACACGGCACACGTCGTCGCCACAAGCATGGACTTTTAAGTGAGCATGACTACCTAGACCGATCACAGATTACAATAGAAAGAGACTACTATCATACCATTGCTACTAAACTCATACAGCATCGCCACAGTGTTAATTAATTGGACATTGTAATAAACAAAACAAAAAAAAAATAATGTCGTGACCATTTTAAAGTGGTAGAGCCACGCTGTAGACAGTAACGTCTATAGCACGAATGGGCCGGCTCGACCGGTTAGATACCACTGTCTCACAGAAAACCGACGTAAAGTGGCAGCTTGTTGTCGCGTTTCGTTCGGTGAGTGAGATTTCCGGTGGCCCATTTCCCCACTCCCTTTCCCAATCCCCTTCCCTCCCCTTCCATTCCCTCCTTTTAGGTTGGCAACGCACCCATGATTCTTTTTGTGTCTTGGGTGTCTATGGGTGGTGGAGATCACTTACCATCAGGTGACCCATTGGCTCGTTTGCCAGTCACTGCTATAAAAAAAAATGCGGAAAATTTTGTATTTATTCACCACAATTTGCCACTTGTTCATTTTGCGTACTAAACTAATTAATAAAACAAAAATTTTTGACGTGCCATTATAAAAATAAACGGTGTCCATAACCTTGTGGTATGATTTTCCTTGTTTAAAATAATGAGATTTTTTTAAATTTCACTATCCGGTATCCGGCCGAATATCGACTTACTATCCGGTATCCGGCCGGATAGTGAAAACAATGCCGGATAGGCCGGATACCGGATAGTTACCGGATATCCGTTTCATCTCTAGTAATAATTACTTTTAAGAGGCATTTCACATTTTATGCGAGATTTCCAAGATTTTGAGCGCCTAATTTACCATGATAAGAACGAGTTGAATGCCATTAAATACATTCAAAATATAGATCGATTCTTTTTGTTGACGTATTGTACAAAACATTTACTAATACTACTTTGATTTTTTAGTAGCGATTAATCTCCCGTACCTTGTTTCTTGAAAATAACGAAACAGGTCATCTTCAGGCTCCTAATTCTCTTAATAAAAGTCATTAAATGGACTTGAGAAAAATCCTAGATATCAGGCATATAAAACTGTTGACGTTTGGTAATCAGAATATCGATATTTAATCACACTAATTGTAAAAAAAAATAAAGACTGTGACGATTTTTACGATTTATATTCGAAGTTTATCGCGAGTTTTTACAAGGAAGAAAAGCAAATTACAAGAAACGATTTGTACCAAAATAAACTTTGTTTCATAAACAACCTAATTTTGTAGGTCAAATGGAAATATTTTTATTAATAACTTTTTTATTACAAAAAATACATCGCACAAAATTGCAATGAATTTGCGTTCGGAAATCAGTCGCGCGCCAGCGCTCGTCGAAGCAGGACCTGTGTCGAATATTTTCGCGCTGCTCCCGAACACTATAGAATTCGTAATTACAAAATATACCACAACTGACAAGTTTTGATCCATGAGAGTTTATTTTTTTTGATAAGTTATATAATTTTAATTATTGTACCTCGTTGTACTGTAATTGAATTTTATTAACCGACTTCAAAAAAGGAGGAGGTTAACAATTCGTCGGAGTCTTTTTATGTATGTTCCCCGATTATTCGAAGACGCCTAGGCCAATTTGTGAAATTAGTTTTTTGTTGAAAAGGGTATACTTCCCAGGTGGTCCCATTGGCACCAAATCAGGATCTGATGATGGGATCCTAGAAAAATCGAGGGTAACCATCAAATTTTATAGGGACCCATAGTATGTTTTATATATTTTCTAAAACTATATTGGTATTTGCGTCTGGTACTCATCATCTCATGTTGCTGAGCTGATGATGTAAAATATAACTCCTTAACTATTAAGAGTTGTTGGATAATTCTCTCAATATTACACTAAAAATAGATAAATAATAATTAAAGTTTAACAAAAACTGAAACTCGATTTAAGAATTGAAGACATTTTAAGTGTTCGTTTTTGAAGTCGGTTTTCAGTTTTTGTTATAATCATCATCGAAGTAATATAAATGCGAAACTTAGTGTAAGTGTATGTGTGTGTGTATGTTTGGTACTCTTTCACGCAAAAACGACCAAATAGATTTTGATGATATTTAGTATGGGGGTTGCTGACATCCTGGATTAACACAAAGTCTCCTTATTTTTTAAATCAACCCCTAATGGGATAAAACCCCGCGTAATAGATTTTGGTAAAATAAGGATACCTTCGACCCTAGGGACTCAATAGAGTTTATTTCAACCCCTAAAGGCATAAAATATGGGATGAAAGTATGTATAGGAATTCAGATACCGCTGATCAAACTGTTTTTGATGCAAGTTGGTATGAGGATACCTTTAGCCCTAAGATCAGACAGAGGTTGTGAAATTTTTTACCTCGAAAAGGGATAAAATAAAGTTTGAAATTTTGATTTTTTTGTATTTGATCCTTAGTGCGACATATTCTGTCATATTTTTTTTTGTTGTCTCCCACACACAACGACGGATCTGGTGTCATAACTAAAAAGGTGGTTGCCATTTTGTTTTTTTTCTGTTTTTGACCCGATTTACTTCAAAATCGTTATTAGGGCCACCGAGCAAGTCCGAAGGGCGGATACGGGGTCAAAACTAAAAAAGTGGTCGTATTATTGCGTTGTATTATTTGACAGCTAGTAATCTATATAAATAAAATATATAATACGAGCTTTTACCCGCGGCTCCACACGCGTATTTTTTAGGACTAAAGGGATTCTCTCTCAATAAATAAATACACCCAACAGTCACACACATAGTCCTTACTCCACACTAAGATCGAGTCTTGTGTCGTGAATATTAGAAACTACGAGAGACTTTTGGTCTCACAACACCTAGACCCGAAATGAATGAATGGGCCACACAGAGATTTGTCTCGGTGGGGGAATCGAACCCGAGACCTCACGTTTCACAGCCGGCTACTTGCCCGCTGTGCCACATGCGCATGTAGAATATTCAAATTAAAATGATAGATCAGATCGACAAATAATATACTTTTCCCTTCAATCTTATAATTTTAAGCATGTGGAGCTGCAAGTAATAACTAATTGACTTATATTTACTATTTTTAGCGCCCTCATGATGAAGTATTATTAGAATAGTTAGTTTTGTTGTTTCACAAATAGTATTAATTTTTAGTTCTAGCAATGGGAAGCCTGCAAATAGCTTCATCTATTTCGAAAACACGAAGATGTAATAATAATAATGGTGATATAAGTGCGGTATATAGTTTAAGAAAGTTGGTATCAAGAACAATTAAAAGCGTAATAGTAAAGTTAAAACATAAAAATTGAACCTAATTTGTCAATGCCTTTACGCATCAATATAATATACCATAGATGCACAGTTCTTTGCAAATATCCTCCTAAAAAGTGGTCTCAGGAACAAAAGAAAGAAAAAGATCACAAGTTCAAACTCAATCAACACAAATATAACTATGCGTGTGTTATAAAGTAGCTTTTTAATTGACATGAGCAAGCGTTCTTAAATTTGAAATTTGAAATTTAGAATTCTATCGGCGTCCGACTGTAGGCAAAAGAAGTAGGCAAAAGCACTCCTTTGCTGTCCCATTTTCCGAGCGTCAACTGTGCATCTAGGTAAATAATATATCGATGCCTTTACGGGATAATTTATATAAATTTAATTTGATTTTTTTTAATTTGATATTACACTATGTTGTAATAAGACTGGCTTGTTTTAGTATACATCTACATATTATATATAATAGTTTACAATACTTATATTATTATGATAAATAATAAAACTAAAATTCGGATGACTCGAGTTTAGTGAGATGCAAAAGTATCAAAATGTTTTAGTCGCGCCATGATCTCTTATCTGCATTTTTTTCTATTCGTACGCGACTCGGGTGTTTTTTTACCTATTCTGGAGCAGTCGAATTTTGTGAAATGGCTCTTAATTTTCGAAGCTGTAAAAGAAATGGTATCATTTGATAAGCTTTAATCCACTGCTTAACAGGTGTTAATGGTAAACCTGATATATATAAATACCTATTATATATTATAATGAAAGTGACATTGAAATAATTTTTGTTTCTTTCTCTATTTACCAGCGTAGTAACAGTATTAATGTTGCTTACATATGTTTCAATCATAAATTTGTTAGAATGCACTTAACCCATTCAACATTAATATTTTGATTGGGTATAAATAATAAATAAAAAAATAAAAAACACCCAACAGTCACATGCGTATGTTAGGTATAATACAATTTTATAAGCAAACATTTTATGACGTATTCTTACACATTTTCTGACCATTCAACACTCCATGTTATCAAATATAAGATATTTTCTTTCAACATACCCTTACCCTAATCTGGGTTCTAGTATAGGAACCGCGCAACACTCTCTGCTAGTATATATGTTGCAGAAAGTATTCGGTATTGTTTTTACGACCGTTGACGTCAATTACCTGTGAGGGATCCAGTCCCGAGCGACTCGAAATGAGAAAAACAGCTTTCCCCCACTGGCGTAGCGTGGGGGCGGCCGGGGGGGCCCCGGGCGGCACATGAAGTGGGGCGGCAAATTAAGAGAGGCGGCACCTGAAGAGGGGCGGCATACGGCGCGGCGCGACAAGCGCCGCAATTCTTTTCAGCATAAAAAGAAAATAAATAAATACGCCCAACAGTCACACATAGCCCTGAACCCATACTAGGTATTACCCAGTGGCGTAGCGTCGGGTCCATAGCACCGGGTGGCACATGAGAAGGGGCGGCAATCGTTGCATTTTTGTATAGGTACTTATGTAATTAAAAAATCAAAACGTATGCGCTAATGCACCATGTGTCTCGAGTGCGACGGATTCACGCGACACAATACGACGCGACGGGGCGACGCGGGCCCTGGGCGGCATTGGCGCCGGGGCGGCGCGGGCTCGGGGCGGCACAGGCTCGGGGCGGCGCGGTCGCCGGGGCGGCGTGGGCTCTAGACGGCGCGGGCGCTGAGGCGGTGCGGTCGCTGGGTGGCATGGACTCTGGACGGAGCGGGTGCTGGGTGGCACGGGCGCTGGGGTTGTGCGGGCGCGGGAACTGGAGCGGTGTGGGAGATGGCGCGGCGCAAGCGCTGGGGCGGTGCGGTCATTGGGGCGGCGTGGACTCTGGACGGCGCAGGCATTGGGGCGGCGCGGGTGCTGATGCGGTGCGGGCGATGGGGCGGCGCGGTTTTTGGGGTGCACGGTCTCTGGGACCGTTCGGTCGCCGGGGCGGCGTGGTCACTGGGGCGCGTGGGCGGCGTGGGCGCTGGGTGTCGGGAACGCTAGGGCGAAGCTGGGTGGCGCGGGCGCTGGGGTGGTGCGGGCGCGGGAACTGGAGCGGTGTGGGAGATGGGGCGGCGCGATCGCTGGGGCGGCGTGGGTACTGGGCGGCGCGGGCGCTTGGGCAGTGCGGACGCTGGGGAGGCGTGTGCTCTGGACGACGCGGGCGTTGGGGCGGCGCGGGCATTAGGGCGGTGCTGGTGCTGGGTGGCGCGGGCGCGGGCGCTAGGATGGTGCGAGCGATGGGGCGGCGCGGTCACTGGGGCGCGCGGGCGCTAGGCCGGCGCGGGCGGCGTGGGCGCTGGGTAGCGTGGGCGCTGGGGCGACACGAGCGCTGGGACGGCGCGGGTGCTGAGTGGCGCGGACACTAGGGCTGCGCGAGCGCTGGGGCGGCGCGGGTACTGGGGCGGCGTGGACTCTGGACGGCGCGGGCGATGGGGCGGCGCGGTTTTTGGGGTGCACGGCCTCTGGGACCGCTCGGTCGCCGGGGCGACGTGGTCACTGGGGCGCGTGGGCGCTGGGTGTCGGAACGCTAGGGCGGCGCTGGGTGGCGCGGGCGCTCGGGTGGTGCGGGCGCGGGAACTGGAGCTGTGTGGGAGATGGGGCGGCGTGGGCTCTGGGCGGCGCGGGCGCTTGGGCGGTGCGGACGCTGGGGAGGCGTGTGCTCTGGACGATGCGGACGTTGGGGCGGCGCGGGCATTAAGGCGGCGCTGGTGCTGGGTGCCGCGGGCGCGGGCGCAGGCGCTGGGATGGTGCGAGCGATGGGGCGGCGCGGTTACTGGGGCGCGCGGGCGCTGGCCCGGCGCGGGCAGCGTGGGCTCTGGGGCGGCACGAGCGCTGGGATGGCGCGGGTGGTGAGTGGCGCGATCGCTGCGGCGGCGTGGGTACTGGGCGGCGCGGGCGCTTGGGCAGTGCGGACGCTGGGGAGGCGTGTGCTCTGGACGATGCGGGTGTTGGGGCGGCGCAGGCATTAGGGCGGCGCTGGTGCTGGGTGGCGCGGGCGCGGGCGCTGGGATGGTGCGAGCGATGGGGCGGCGCAGTTACTGGGGCGCGCGGGCGCTGGGGCGGCGTGGGCTCTGGGCGGCGCGGGCGCTGGGGCGTTGAGGACGCTGGGGAGGCGTGGGTACTGGGCGGCGCGGGCGCTTGGGCAGTGCGGACGCTAGGGAAGGCGTGTGCTCTGGACGACGCGGGCGTTGGGGCGGCGCGGTCGCTGGGGCGGCGTGGGCTCTGGACGGCGCGGGCGTTGGGGCGGCGCGGGTGCTGAGTAGCGCGGACGCTGGGGCTGCGTGGACGCTGGGGTGGTGAGGGCGCGGGCGCTGGGGCGGTGCGCACGATGGGGCGGCGCGGTCGCTGAGGCGCACGACTGCTGGGGCGGCGCGGTCACTGGGGCGCGCGGGCGGTGTGACGGGCGAAATACAGCGCCTCGACGCCCGGCGACCACTAGATACTTTGACGACCGAACTTTAGAACATTATCTGGGACATGTACTTTCAATTTGAGTCTTTAGTTTGCACTGCTGTTGGTGACACCAAATATTTCCCGATGACAGTGTAAATTCCCACACTGCGATAGATTTTTTCTGTGAGTTTTGCTTCAGGTGTGGGTGAAGTGGAACCGCAAGGCCCTTGTAGTTCTTGATACCCATGATATAGGTTCAACTCCACCTAGTGTGGGGTCAGGATTACGTGTGCGATTGTTGGGTGTATATTTTATTATGTTCAGTACTCGTTATTTTAGAGGCTTTTTTTAATTATTAAATATATATTAAAAAAATAAAACATATTTATAAATATAAATGTATTCCCCTCCAATGGCGAAGCTCGGGGCCCAAACCATCGGCGGTTAAGACCCTCGAGTGAGGAAACCGAATTCGTATGTACAACTACCATGAATTTTTCACATTTCCAGAACCTACCGTTTAGGTGGTAGGAGGTGCGGACACGAATTCTTCGATCGAAAAATGGTTTTAGCAAACCCGTAATGTTTTTAAACGATCTATCCAACGATACCTCACACGTGATAACCGTAAAATAAAATCATCCCAAGTTTAGATGTACCCTACAAAATTTTTTTCAAGATTTTATAATACCATTTTGTTGGCGTGATTAATATGTATACACATACCAAGTTACAGCTTTTTAGTACTGATAGACTTTGAGCTAAATTGCGGACAGACAGACGCACATGACGAAACTATAAGCGTTCCATTTTTTCCATTTAGCTTTGGAACCCTAAAAATTAAAAACCGGCTTCAAAATTCTTCAGATATCGACCAAAGGACAGTGTTCAAATCCGCCTATGAATACTCCCCCAAAAGACGTTGACAATTATTAGTAATTAATTGAGTCGTTTAGAGATCAATTATTACAATCTCATGGATAGTTCATAATCTCGAAATCATAAAAAAAAGTTATTTTTTATTTTTACTCTGAATAATCCGGCTGCCATTTTAAATGATTTTTTTTTTAAGTTGTTCATAGCCATGGATACAATGTCCTTCAGCCGTATACTTTTTGTTATTTTTGGTACTTTATTTCCTACATCTAAGTTTTCGCAAGTGCAATGAAGTCGGATGTGTTCGATTTCAAGGCCCTGCTGGAGTTTTGGCGTCAATTCCTTCCAGGTTGATGCTTTTTAGACGATTTTCTCGCAGCGGAGGAATCGAACATGGTCGACCCATCCACCCGACAAAAAGCGCCCAAAATCACTTATTTCAAAGCTTCCACATACTGTCCATCTTCGTTGATGTTTATTGCTTAGATTCACATCACATTTAAACGACAAGCACAACTTTAGACTAGAATATGAAATCATTAAAACAAGCGACCACCCGCACCGTCAGAATTCCCGCCAAAACTCATTTTAAATGATATTTCACCAGTGTTGCCAAAGTTACAATTTTGCCCATATATTTGCGGATTTAACTATAGGTACCTACTAACTTTGCAGACGTGGTAGTTCGGGTTTATAGGGGATACCCATAACGTCTATTATTAATAATATTTTTGTAATTATAAAAAAGTGAATTCTAGTATACCCGAAAATTTTAAGTAGTTTGTTCAGAATCAGTAGTTTAATCCAATATAGTTTTTACATAGTATGCTATATATTTTTCTAAAACCAAAGTTAAATTCTTGCAAGTTGGGTGCTCAATTACTACCATTGTATTCACTCATTATCTGAGACAAATTATAATTTAACAAGCAGCAACGCCTATTTCTTCTGCGGATTTACTGCCTGTGAACTTTACTTTACTAACTTATCATCACACAAAAATTGTTTTTTTTTGTTGGTGATTTGGGCTAAAAAAGTATGCAAGCTGCACAATGTCTAAAAATATAGGATTAACCAAGGTTTACCTAAGCTTTATTAATAATAATATTAGCCCTGTAATATTACTGTCCCGCTGCTGGGCACGGGCCTCCTCTACTAATGAGAGGGGTTATAAGGCCTTAGTCTACCACACTGGCCTAATGGGGGTTGGTAGACTTCACATACCTTCGAAATTCTTGTGGAAAATTCTCGGGTATGCAGGTTTCTTCACGATATTTTGCTTCACCATTATAGCAAGCGATATTTCACAATGAAAACACACTTAACATAGAAAAGTCAAAAGTGTGTGCTCTTTTTGAGGTTGGTCTCGAACTTCCGATAATCGTCTCGGCAGTCCGTACCATTCTCAATTGCTCTATTGAAGACAAAAATAATTTTAGAAATCGGTCCACATTTGCCGGAAAAGTCGGATAATATACTCGTACAAAATTAGTCCGATGACTTGAGAATCTCTTTTTTTTAAGTCGGTTGAAAAGGGCGGCAAATTTCAGGGCGGCCCCGGGCGGCGAAAACCCACGCTACGCCGCTGCTTTCCCCAATCAAATACGATATACATTCGATGTTACATTTTTATTTATAATACTTGTATTTTTCCCCTATGGAAACAGGCGTGAGTTTATGTATGTATGTACTTGTATTTTTCAGGATACCTAGTTATTTCGGCACAATTACTCCTGTTGCAGCTGCGAACTCAATACTTGACAGCGTTCGACGCAACTACCCTGAGGCATCCGTACCCAAGCATTTATTATGCCTCGGACATCTATTACGAGTACTTCCTAGAAAAGCTACAGTTTTGATCAGAGACTTACTTGACACAGGAGTTGATTTTGCATGACTTAACCAGTATTGCCTTGTTAATTTAAGTAAATGTTTAATGTATTCCTTGCATTTATAAGTCGACGGATTATTCAGAAATATAAAAGTATTTATATAGTTTTAGTATTCACGGAAAAATATTTTTGAGACTGATAATATTAAAAATAAATTAAGGGAGGCGCCATATATTTTTGGAAACACATCATGTAAATATTTTTGTAAAACTAACATGTACTTTTTTTAATAAATAAGTAAACATTTTGATACTTTTTTTTAGCTTTTTCAAATATCCATTTCTAAAGAAATCATCATTATATATATATATATAATTTCAAAAAATTGCGTATCAGGATCTAAGTTGGTGGTACCCAATAATCCTACCCCCATGGTATGCAAGCGTGAGTGTGCATATTATGCTTTAAATATAGAAATATTTTATGAGGAGGAAGCTTCTGACCTTATATTAATAAAAATAATATTATTGTTTTTTTTGTATATTATATCCCTCTAATACACAATTCAGGATCAGCCCGGAACCTGGAATTAGCCTGATATAGTGATAGGCTCTCTTGGCGAAATGAAAGTATTCTAGTTCGCTAGTGCGCCTCTGCCTACCCCTTCGGGGATACAGGCGTGAGCTTATGTTATGTCCTTTATCAATTACTCAATAATTATGAGCAAATATGGCCGCCCAGAGCGTTGCAGACGAGCGTCATTTTTTACGTAATCAGTCTAAGGTAATCAGCATTCTAGTTATGTACCTATTGCATTGTTTTTTACTTTAGTTACTATTTTAATAATTAATGAAATTAATCATTCTTAAATTCACTTTTATTTTGTGCGAGCTTTATTGAAATATATGAGACTCAAGTTTCGATTCCAACTTTAGTTTTATACTAGCGAGGACGTTTATTAATTTGTATCAGCTATGCCAGGGGCACTGTCAAGACCATTGCCTCCTAGGTCTAGTGGCAGCATATATGGGTTGTGGACCGGGAGGTCCAGAGTTCGAATCTCAGGTCGGGCAAAGCAATTGGATTTGTCCATGACTGGCCGGTCATAAAACCTAAGCCAATCTTTTCCCCAACGTGCTTGAAAGCGTGTTGCGCCGACCCCACATTAAGGTGGGATAAAGGCACGTAGAATGGTACAATTTCCTATACTGGGTCAAGGATGGGTAACGGTATCAGTGGGATCTAGGCAGTAACTACAGTATCACGGCGCACCGGCTGTCTGCATCTGCAAGCTGTATTTTCAGGTCAACCGTGGCGATGCTGCCGAATCGCGATTACCTAGATACGACTGCTACCACCATTAATAAAAGATTGCAATAATAAATTACCCATTTATTTACTGATTTCTTAAGTTTACGCGAATGCTATTCATTGAAATAAAACTATTTTACGGATTGTATCACGATTTAGTTTTAATTATAAAATATCCATTTATTTAATAAAATTAAAGCTATAATAAAATAACAACTTAACATAACATAACATCTACGCCCACTAGTATCTCCACCCATATTTATAACCACTATATTATAGTCTACAACGAATATCTAATTACATATTTACATTTCCATACACAATTTGCCCGGGATTGGATCTCCTAAAGGAGCTTGACTTCAAGCAACCAGCAGGTCACAAAAAACTCAGTCGAAACTTTTTTGAAACATGTGTTCAAAACATGTGTTGCACCGATTGTATCTCGATGTAGGGTAAGAGCAGGTAAAAAGAAAAAGATACTAAGACATTATTACGTACGCTTACACGAAAGGGCAAAAGCGAACTAGAGATCAAATTAGCAAACACAACAAAGATTACAAGACTGTATCACCCACACACCCGCCACAAAACTCTTGTAAGCCAGGATCAATAATGGCACGCATTATTTTATTTACAATAGATCAGTCATAGAAATAAATTATAATTAGAAACATAGAATTGTGTTATAAGTTATAACAGCCAACAATTCACGTACATTAAGTTTTCATAATTGAGAAGCTACGATCAAAACATTGGTTCCTTTAAATAAATGCTTCAAGCAAATGTCTACGATTTAAGGTATAAATTGGTGGGATAACTCTTTTCTGCAGCACAAAAATAGTTTGAATGTCGGCAGCATTTTCTCACAACAACTATACGACAGTACACTCCCAGGCCCCGTAAAGTTTTGAGTCTAAAGTTATGCCTAAGAACTTAGTGTTATCCAAGTATACATGGTTTATCCCCCCTCCCCTCTGTTTATTATCGTAAAGCGTCGTAGAGATCGTACGATCTGCAGCACAAAAATAGTTTGAATGTCGGCAGCATTTTCTCACAACAACTATACGAAAGTACATACCCAGGCCCCATAAAGTTTTGAGTCTAAAGTTATGCCTAAGAACTTAGTGTTATCCAAGTATACATGGTTCCCCCCCCCCCCTCTCTGTTTATTATCGTAAAGCGTCGTAGAGATCGTACGATCTGCAGCACAAAAATAGTTTGAATGTCAGCAGCATTTCTCCACATCAATATACCATACGAAATACACTCTCAGGCTCCATCAAAGTTTTGAGTCTAAAGTTATGCCTAAGAACTTAGTGGTATCCAAGTATACAAGGTCGAATCCTAGGTGAGTGTTGTTCCAATATGATTTGACTAAATTGAGTGACCCAGAGGAGAGGTGACATCACACAGGCAGTCGGTCGTAAATAAATTAAGTTAAGTGACCCAGGTGGGAGGTGACATCACACAGGCAGTCGGTCGTAAATAAATTAAGTTAAGTGACCCAGGTGGGAGGTGACATCACACAGGCAGTCGGTCGTAAATAAATTAAGTTGAGTGACCCAGAGGGGAGGTGACATCACACAGGCAGTCGGTCGTAAATAAATTGAGTGACCCAGAGGGGAGGTGTCGTTACACAGGCAGTCGGTCGTAAAAAAACTAAGATCTCTCAAGGGACTAGCTGTTGATGGCAGGCAGGCAGTCGGTCGTAAAAAACTAAGATATCTCAAGGGACTGGATCCCTCAATGGGGGTTGACGACAGGCAGACAGGCAGTCAGTCGGTTGTAAAAAACTAATGTTTCTCAAGGGGCTGGATCCCTCAGAGGGGGTTGACGTCAGGCAGGCGGCCGGTCGTAAAAACTAAGCTAAATCCTCTCTGCCACAAAAAAAGCAAGGCTTATTACGGCTTGATCCCTCAAAGGGGGTTGAAGTCAGGCAGGCGGCCGGTCGTAAAAACTAAGGCTTGTGGAAATCTATGAAACAATCCAGAATGCATAAATTAATGCCACATTCTTTGCATTTCCAGACTGTGCGACTGTCCTTACGTAGCTGTTTGCAAAACCAACAGCGGCCTTTCTTAGTTCCATTAGGAACAGGAAAGTGGTTGCCTTCGACATTCGGACGGTTTCTAAGGGTCAGCTTGCTACCGACGTGGTTTCTCACACTTACTACTTTATCCTTATAAGTCCGAGTAATCACTCGGGCTTCCGTAGTCAGGTCGATCTTACGGTAGATTTTTAGTAAACCCTCCGCTAAAACCGTCCTGAATTGTCGCTGATTAATTTTAGTTTTGCTGTTGTAGATAACAAAGCAATTGAAAATGGCACAATTAAAAAGCCGTCTAAATAGTTTTTTGTACCAGACACGGTTCCTGGATCTTTCGAGAGGGTGGGCAGAGAGGTATTGGTCTTTACGGTCTATGCCGCCCATATTTTTATTATAGTCGAGTACAATACTTGGCTTGTATCGCATAATATTATTCTTCTCTTGAATGCCTACTTGGAGAGGATGATACGTAGATATCATGCTCACCAATTTGACATCTGCCCATGCCATCAACGATAAGTCCGCACAATATGTCGCCACGACTTCCCCTTGTCTGAGATCACTCTTTGTTATTGACTTCATCGAGGATGGTATAAACTCCCGGTGAAGCCGTTGAGTCCCAAAACAGTCTGTCCCATTTTGTTTCAGATATCTTGCTAATAATGGAGAATTGTAAAAATTATCCATTATTACGGTATGGCCGCGGTGGAGTAAAGGTTCTATTAAATTTAAAACAATTTTTGCAGTGGCATTACATGGCCGGTAATCTGGTCTGTCGTCAGTCTGTCTAGTGTTTTCGTTATTCTCGTTAGTGTCTGTCTGGTCATCCTGGTTGTTATACTGGGTTCCTTTACCAGCATAAACTAGAAATCGCCATAGATATCCAGTTTTGGATTCACATAGTTCGTATGTTTTGACACCGACCTTTGCGGCTTTTGTATTAATTTTTTGAATTATGCCTAATCGGCCGAACCATTTCATTAGTGATTCATCTATGGCGATTTCTTGATTAGGCTGGTAAAGGGCGGAGAACTGCTTATTGAAGTAATCAATTATAGGCTGGATTTTTTTTAATTTTGATGTGGAGTCAGCCTGCTGTATGGTGTTATCAGAAAAATGAAGCATTGACTTCAGCAAAATGTACCTATTGTAGGACATGATCCTCGATATATACGGCATGGTACCAAAGCCGTTGAACGAAAAATAAGATTCTTCGTTTTGGAGGGGGTATAGACCCTGTATAATTATGAGGGACAGAAATGAAATCATTTCTGTCCTGTCTGTGTCCTTCCATTGTCGAAGACGGGATTTGACAGACATGTCTTCGATAGAAAGTAATTTATGTGCTGCGTATTTATTAGTTTCCGTAACTAGCATATCTATAAAACTTGTGTCAAACATTTTTTCGAAAATGTCTGTGGGCTGCAAGTCGGAGAGGTCAAACGTGGGGCCTGGGGTGCCTGTAAAAATTTCTCTTTTACCTTTGAATGTCGACCTCTCCTTACTCCATTCAAAAGTAAAAGCGTCTGAAGACAAAACTTCCTGTAGAACAATGTCATTAGCAGTGTCTTCGGCCTGCAGTATATGTTGTTGTTCCGGAGTTAGCTCTTCGACGGTTCGGAGGCAGTTCACATCAAGTGGCTCCGGCTCCACTTGGTCGTCGTCGTCGTCGCTGTCTACGTCACTTTCGATTTGAAAACATTGCTCCATGCTTTCTTTGAACCGAGGGTGGTTTACATCTAGGAATAGTTAACAAAGCTTAAAAATTCGCCTATTTCACTGATTCTTGAGTTGTAACTTTGTACGGTAAATCTAAGATGATTTAATGTTGTTAAGGCTGCGCCACTATACAATATACGTATTTAATGAAATGCCATTTTCATCTGTGAACATATTATGGATGATGATGATTATATTTATCTCTAAATAAGAATAAGAATTGCAGTTCACATTTAAACATCAGTGACGACCTGATAAAGGTTGCAGGAAGTCGCTGGATGCAGGCCGCTTCAAACAGGTCGATCTGGAAATCTTTGAGGGAGGCCTATGTTCAGCAGTGGACGTCCTATGGCTGATGATGATGATGATGATGATGATGAATGAAAGTGCTTACCAATATTCGAGCGGCTAGCGATGACAACGTCGTTGCCCACCTCCAGTACAGTCTCATTAAGTAAATCTAAAATTGAGAAAAACATATTATTTACTAGCTACCCGTGCTCCTTCCTTCTCTGGGTGTTAATGGTCTATATCAAAGAACATATTGTGGATGATGATGATTATATTTATCTCTAAATAAGAATAAGAATTGCAGTTTACATTAACATCAGTGATGAATGAAAGTGCTTACCAATATTCGACGGGCTAGCGATGACAATTCCGTTGCCCACCTCCAGTAGCGTCTCATTAAGTGAATCTAAAATTGAGAACCACATATTATTCACTAGCTACCCGTGCTGCTTCCTTCTCTGGGTGTTAATGGTCTATATCAAAGAACATATTGTGGATGATGATGATTATATTTATCTCTAAATAAGAATAAGAATTGCAGTTCACATTTACATCAGTGATGAATGAAAGTGCTTACCAATATTCGAGCGGCTAGCGATGACAACGTCGTTGCCCACCTCCAGTACAATCTCATTAAGTAAATCTAAAATTGAGAAAAACATAATTACTAGCTACCCGTGCTCCTTCCTTCCCTGGGCGTTAATTGATCTATATCAAATAAAGGGATGACATTGTAATCATTGCTCGAAACTCACTTGTATGTGAACTGTCGGCGTCCTCATCAGTCACCACAACACTTTGCGGCGTAGATGGTTCTTCTCTAAGAAAGTAAGTGGAATTAGTACGATGTTATGTGATGGGTTTATAATAAGTGAATGGTTGAATACATACTTCCATGGGGACTGTTGGGAAGTCGACGGCACAGGTGATTCGACAACCATTTCACATGGGTGCCGCTCAGGTGATGGTTGTCTATGAAATTAAGGTAAAGATTAATTTATAATAATTTTATAATGAATGTGAATTATGGAAAAGTTACATACCGCGTCCTTTTTTTGCGGGGAGGCGCATCCGGGAGAACAATACGTTGTAGCTCCTTCTCCCTTTTCCTAGATAATAATTCGGCCTTCTGGGCCGTCGACAGGCCAGCAATATGGCGATTTGTTGCCCTATTGGCCTGCCGAATTGTTTCTAGCACTTCACTGAAAACAATTGTACAACTTATCCATCTATGCTAAATAATACTCCGAAAAGTGCATGCAAGTGTATTTTCAGTACTGTATTACGACAAAGATTACAGTAATATTAGTATTAAAAATATATAGGGACAGGCAGTCTTTGACAATTACGTTACAGATTTTGATGACAAGTTTCAAAATATGTTGAAAAATAATACATAAAACATCACTCACTTTTCACTGTCTACTTGAACCCTTCCTCGCCCCCTCCCTCTGCCCCCCCGTGACCTTCTTCCACTTTTAGTTGGAACGTTTGACCTAAAAATATAATCGAATATGTTTACCTACAGAGTGTCTTCATCACTTAAAAAACTCACACCTGTTAGAAGTGAAAGGCAGAAGTGCAATGCAATACTGATCAGAAAACTAAACATGCCTTTGACCGACCTGGGAATCGATCCCGAGACCTCAGGGCGGTAATTGTACCACAATACAGCTAGGTACGCCACCAAGACAGTTATATTAGAATAATATAATTAGAACGATTTATACGTATATATATGCTCACGCTTGTATCCCGGAAGGGGTAGGCGGAGGCGCACTAGCGAACTAGCACACCCACATTTTGCATAGCTTAATTCCAGATTTGAGATTAAATGATATCCAGATTTATGAGTATACTAAATACATAATATACATATACCGTGTAAAAAAATTAATAAAAAACACAAATCAAAATTGTTAGCTATCACAGAAACCCGACACAAGTATCTCGTCTGTACTGACCTCACATTTCAAACTGTAGTTGGTTACTCCAGTACCCAACGTACGTACAACGTACGACATCAACTCGGATTTGGTGTCAGACAATAAAAACGCATACAACATCAATAGAATTTAGGGTTACCAGGAAAACAAAAACTGAATTTCCCAAATAACGGGAAGTTTACATTATGTCGCGTCTCCTGCAGTAAAATATTACACAATACACCTATGCAAAACATGGTTTCGCTACACATTTTTATCTATGGTCCATTGTTCTTTGAGGAAGAAACAGCGAAATTAATTGTTTTGCGTATGTGTTTTTGTATTTTGTTTCGAGAAAAACACACTTTTTCAAGCATGTTGCAGAAAGGATTTGCCTTAGTTTTTACGACCGGCTGCCTGCCTGACAACCATTTCTGAGGGATTGTTAACCTAACATAAACTGTTATTGTTGTGCTGATGCTTTTAAATGTATATTACCAAAAAAAAATGAAAAAATTGTTACCATGAACTACATTTCAAATAAATGATGGGTACATTGTTCTAACATGGTATCCCTGTGTCTTATATTCTGTCCCTTACGGGTATACTGAAATGTGAGTTTTCTAGTTCGCTAGTGCGCCTCTCTACCACTTTGGGGATACAGGCAAGATTTACTATGTAATATATCATTTATTTAGTACAATGCAAATTGTTTATGTCCTTGTAACACAGTTTTAGCGTTCCACTGAGTTACGATTTGCTCTGCTGAGTTACAAAATTTCTCAACGGAACGTAACGTTCTTGCCCAACTAGACTTTAATTATAATTATCATTTGATTTCATATTCATTTGTTTTAATTTCCAAGAATACATAACAATTAACAAAGTGGATATTAGACTGTACTGTAAAATATGCAACATATCTTAGAAACTCCGTCACTAAATGGAAGATGTAAATGTATCACTGAAGAAACACAAAATACATATTATTTTTGTAGAAATAAAACATTTCGTAAGGTTCTTAACTGACAAAATATGCATCTAATAAGTAATTCTAGATAAAGTAAATAAAAATTAAATTATACTGTGTAGTTTTGAAATAGAGACAGAAAACATGACGTAACTCATGCGGATTTTCCACTTGGTGCATTTTCTGTCCCCGCATTCGTTCATCTTTTTAATACTGATATTTGTACTTAGTGATATTTTAATATTGAAAATCATAATCTGGATTAAATTTGTAAGGATTTGAGATGCGAATGTTATACCCTTCTCATAGAAAATATATTAAATATTTAATTTTGAATGTTAGTCGCCTCCTTGGTCTAGTGGCAGCATGTATGGGCTATGGGCAGAGAGGTCCTGGGTTCGATTCCCAGGTCGGACAAAGCAAATTTTCTAATTTAATTTGCCCGGGACTGGATCCCTCACAGGGGGTTGACGTCAGGCAGGCGGCCGGTCGTAAAAACTAAGCCAAATCCTATCTGCAACATGCATAAAAAAAGGAAGTATGTTGCGCCGACCCCACATAAGTTGGGATAAGGGCAGGTAGAAGAAGAAGATTTAACTTTGAATGTTACGTTTTCCTCGGAGGACATAGTAAAAACACCATGTTGCGTACATTCATAACCTACTTTTGAACAATAATAATATTATAATTCATACATATGGAGCCTATAATGTATACTTTCTGATGAAAATTGATTTCATCCCAAAATACACTGAATTATTTTTAAAATTATTAAAGAACTGCAAGGACACGCGAAAAATTCGACAGACAACGGATGAAAAAAATGCCCATATATGGCACACCATCTAATTTCAAAGAATCCGATTCAAAATAGGAATATAACTGATTAACTAAAAGTATATCATGATTCTACATAGCTTATTGATGACAATAAGTTATTAATTCTCTTTCAAACGATTTTAATGATCCGTTATTGGAGCTCAAATTGAAAGTTTATATAGCCGCCAAACGGTCATCAACGATTTCTTTGCAAAATTTATCAACCTAAAACTTGTAAAACAGTATATTTATTATACACGATTGTAAAGCGTATAATCTTTAGACTATAATTAAAACATTACAATTATAAAAATGTATAATTAAATACTATTTACTTACGACATAATTGAAGATCTCGACTCAAAAAATACCCGAAACAAAACCAAAGAGCATGTAAACTTTAAACAAAACTGCCACAGACTAGGGATGATCGATATTCATCGATGTTTAATAAATATCGATATTGAACTGGAAAACATCGATGTTTTGATTTCGATAACATCGACATATCGATGTTATGAGGATAAAATATCGAAACGTCAAAATATCCTTTTTAGGGCCATCTAGCGTTGTATGTACTAGCTAGGGACTAGATTGCTATCAAGTTCAACTATTTAACGCTCTAGCGTTAAATGACGCTATGACGGTGATCAACGTAATTAAAGTAAACCGTATGAATAGTTATTTCTTTACATTTCCTAAGGGATTAAAAAAACTGTCAACTTCAACGCACAGACTAACGCCCGGTTACAATAAACGATCTCAGTTTAGATAGATCGCGATTATGAACCAATAAAATCACGTCATTTGACAGAGTCATGTTCAAACTGTGTTCTTATTGGCTAAGTTTTGTAATCTATCTGCACATTCGAACTGAGATTGTTTATTGAAACAAGCCGTTAAAAAAAGAATGAATAGAGTAGCCATGCGCGTATACCCATAAGAGACTGAATATAATACATAGGGATACCATGTTGGAAAAATGTACCCATCCATTTATTTGGAATGTAGTTCATAGTAACATTTTTTTCATTTTTATTTAGTAATAAACATTTAAAAGCGTCAGTACAGCAATAACTAACGAGTTTATGTTTGGTTAATAATCCCTCAGAAACGGTTGTCAGGCAGGCAGCCGGTCGTAAAAACTAAGCCAAATCCTTTCTGCAACATGCTTGAAAAAGTGTGTTTTTCTCGAAGGAAAATACAAAAACACATACGCTAAAACAATTAATTTCGCTGTCTCTTCCTCAAAGAACAATGGACCATAGATAAAAATGTGTAGCGAAACTATGTTTTGCTTAGGTGTTTTATGTAATGTTTTAGTGCAGGAGACGCGACATAATGCATACTTCCCGTTATTTGACAAATTCCGTTTTTGTTTTCCTGGTAACCCTAAATTCTATTGATGTTGTATGCGTTTTTATTGTCTGACACCAAATCCGAGTTGGTGTCAGACAATAAAAACACATACGCAGAACGAGATAAAAAATTCTTCGTCTGTCTCTATAACTCACACTGTACTTAGACGTCTGATGTATATCTTCCTTTATCTAAAAGTGACATAGGTAGGAACCTTAAATTAAATTACCTTAAATTAATTATTCGAAATACCTTAGATTATCCTAGTAGGGACCAACGACAGTTGTGAGCAAAATATTTCTGGTTCCATTTGTCGCTCTGAAGATGTATCCAGAAATGGCTATTGCGTTGAGGAAATGATTGTCGAGGTCTAGGTCACATTCCAGCATAATGGGCCTTATTAAGAGTTTAGTCAAGTTACTCTATAGCTTACATTAAAGAGAGTGAGGAGATCGGTTTCATCTCCGTGACCTTGGCACCTGACTGGCAGCTAAAGATGGCGGAAAGTTTAGTGCATAAAAGTAATATAGTCGATGATTTGTCGATAAACATTTTGGTATTTTTGTGTTTTTACAAAGCAGTACATAAATGTTCAAATGTGAATATTTTTGTACGTTTATTATTTATAACTTATTTTTATTTGATTTATTTAAGATTATCAAAGATTACGTTTATTAATTAGTTAAAATATTACACTATTATTGGCACAATTAGTTTCAATGATAAAATCATCAGCAACAGAATGTGCACTTTAAACATTAACTCAATGACGACATCATTCATAAGACCAACTCAAAAAAATCGTTATCTAAACGCACTAGAGCTTTTCTAATCATACGGATTAGTCTCTGCCTCCTTATGGTAGTCCTCTCTTATGGTATACAGATGTGACAATGAAATATGAAATAACTAAATAAAACATTTTATCGATATCGAAACCATACGCAATGAATCACGCCCCACGTCACTAGACCACCATTTCAGCTGCCGTATTATTATTACTTTGTTCCGGGGGCGTGGCTTATTGACGGATGCGGGTCTATAGGGACAAAAACTTGTGTATTGATCCTTCTTTACCTGAGTTGACATCCTTTAGTAAAACAGAGATAGCATTATTTTTTTATGACTCTATCAAATTTTATACTCGATAGGGTGTAAAAGACAATAGGGGCCCTCTGTGCTCTATGGTCCCACCGCTAGCGCCATCTATTCTATTAATTTGTCCAGTTTTTCTTTCTCGATTTGTTTCTGTGATTTTGCGCTAATAAAAACAAAAATCGGTATTTTATTTTTAATTGTGCATTGTGAATTAATTTGTGAATAATTTACCACTGTTATAGACTCTGAAGTGAAGAAAACGGCGCAAGTGCAGGGACACCTGCTTACGGTAAGTTATTGCTTTCGTTATTATACAGTAGCTTGTCATCAAAGTCGATCGATATTAGAAAACTTACGATCTGTTTGCGAAAAGTGTCACAATACGGTGTAAAATTGTATTATTGGATGTAATTCCAATGATAGTTGGACGTAAACTAGGTGTCCTATTTATTATGAGAGCTTGAGCCGGAACTTTCTACGCCTGGTTTCCTTTGTAAGTTTACTTACATTTATCAGAATAAAAAAAAAAAAATCATATGTGTAAAGATATAATTGTTATATAATTGTATAAATATGTAATAAATATATTTGTATTGTTTTTTGAGCTCCAATGATAGCAGGTTTGTAATAAAAACTTGTATATCATATATGTTCATTAAATACCTATATTAAGACCCCATGTGTTTATTCAAGACATTGCTACCTAAATTATTATAATGGCTGGACCAATTTTGATGAAATTTGGTATGGCGGGTTAAATTTTATCTTGGAAATTAAATTTCCATGCAAACTGAGTCGCAGGAAAGAGCTAGCATTATAATAAATCTGAAATATGTAAGTCCCTGTGCTTAGTCTTATAATTTTGGGGAAACTGGTTCCACTTTCGGAATACCTGGTAACCATAGCAACAGATTTTAAACAAGGATTTTGCTTAACTTTGCCCCATTGTTTTATGTAAAATTATTGACATAACGGAGCAAGAAAGTATAATGAAATAAAAATAATAATCTTTCATTATTTTTATCTTTCATTAAAAATAATAATCTTTCATTATTTTTATTTACCCATTGATTTGTAAAGTAATGACAGAATTATTCATATCTACAAATTAGTAACTTTATTTTATTGTTGCATAGTATCATCACATAGACAAGGCCTAAACCCTCTCATTAGAAGAGGAGGCTCGTGCCCAGCAGCAGGACAGTAATATTACGGGGGTAATATTTAATTACTATAGTATCATTGAGTAGAAAGCAGGATTACAATAGCACATCACTCTGTAATTAATATTGCAATAATTTAAATATTATAAATTCTGATGTGTTCCACTATTTAAAAAGAACGAAAGAAAGAAAAAGACTAGTGGTCACCCAGTGATCAAAATTCAACCATAATTCATTAAATTTTTAAGTTTGAATGTTATGAGGGTGCTTTTGTCAAAGAGAAAAAGATAACTTTATGCATTTCTTCTCCATATAAACTTTAAATATGTCAAATTTCACCTTCATCCATTTAAACAATCTTATATCACAATAATACGATTATGCTGCACACATTATTGCATATTTAATTTAATTTGAATTGGACTGGTATGCTTA
The DNA here is from genome assembly GCA_036417725.1 of Clanis bilineata. NCBI lineage: Eukaryota > Metazoa > Arthropoda > Insecta > Lepidoptera > Sphingidae > Clanis > Clanis bilineata. The sequence goes on from CM071141.1 coordinate 1,588,028, forward strand.
TTTTAAGACACAGAAATTAAGTAATGTTACGAATATGACATGGAGAGTGCAGGCACTAAAACATTACACAAAACATGATACTTCTACAATTTTTTTGTCTATGATCCATTGTTATATGAGCAGGAGACAATGAAAAATCTTCGTTTTCTGTATGTTTCAAAAAACATGTGCAGGAGATGCGTCTTAAGACTTTAAAATTTTTATGTATTAGAGAAAAAAAAAATAATAGTCTAACATTGTCCAAGAGTTACCTCCTTGGTGTATTGGCAGTATGTATGGGCTGACCTGGAGGTCCTGGGATCGAGTCCCAGATCAGGCAAAGCAAATTTTCTAATTTAATTTGCCCGGGACTGGATCCCTCAGAGAGGGTTGATGACAGGCAGGCAGCCGGTCGTAAAAACTAAGCTAATTCCTCTCTGCAACATGCTTGAAAAAGTGTGTTACACTGACCCCACATTTAGGTGTGATAAGGGCAGGCAGAAAAAAAAGAGAAACATTAATAGAGTGTAACATTATTGCTGCACATGTGATTAGTAATATTGTAATAAAATGTCAAGGATTATTATCAGAATAAACTAAATTATAAATAATAATAAAATATGCATGTCTCAGTGTTATTTATTGGGAATAAATATTTGAAAGTAACAATGTCCAAATGTCTGTGTGGCCCACAGATATTTGTTTCAAGTCTGGGTGTTGTGAGACCGAAAGTCTCTCATAGTTTCTGATACCCACGATACAGGTTATACCTAGTGTGGGGTCAGGACTAGGTGTGTGACTGTTGGGTGTATTATTATTAATATATTGTTATTTAAATATATCTTAAAAACATATGAATTATAATGTTAATCTTCAAGGTGAAAATGTTAAAATGTTGATTTTTGCTCAAAATTTATTTCAAATTCCCAACAAAACCAAACCAAATGGAAATACAGTACTGTAATAAGATCAGCTATAGCTCAGTTGGGTATTGTACAGACTGCCGAGACGAGTGTCGGAGGTTCGAGACCAACCATAAAAAGAGCATACTCAGACTTTTCTATATTAACCGTGTTTTCATTGTGAAATATAGCTTCAATGGTGAAGGAAAACACCGTGAGGAAACCTGCATACCCGAGAATTTCTCCACAAATTTCGAGGGTATGTGAAGTCTACCAACCCGCATTAGGCCAGCGTGGCCTAAGGCCTAACCCCTCTCATTGATGGAGGAGGCTCGTGCCCAGCAGTGGGACAGTAATATTACAGGGCTAATATTATTATAACATAACATAACATAAGCTCACGCCTGTATCCCCGAAAGGGTAGACAGAGGCGTACTAGCGAACTAGAACACCCACATTTCGCTGAGCTTAGTTCCGTCCCAGATGTGATGGAGGGCGAGCCTATCGCCATATCGGGCACAAATTCCAGACTCCGGGCTGATATGGAAAAATCCAATATCACCTTGCCCGACCCGGGGATCGAACCCGAGACCTCAGAACCGTAGTCGTACCGAAATACCACCACGCCACGGAGGCAGTATTATTATAAAAATCTTAACAGTATTTGGTCAAACAGGTTGCAGGGGAATACTAGAAGGGAATTCCAGGCATTTCATTTACCCTTATGTAACAGTAAGCAATCCCGTTATTTCGAAATATGCATAAACTTGAGGTTAATAACCTCATTAGCGTTATTTGTTGGCGAGTACAAACCGTTTTTTAACCATTCGCTATCGATCGCCCCCAATATGTCTTAATGGCGATTATCGCTCATTCCGAATGTCTTTCGTCGTTTTCGGCGGCTTTCATTTCATTTCTCGTTATGATTAATTACTCCTTAATGACAGAAGGCATTAGCGGGACGTAAATGATTGTTGATTCGCGGGGATAAGCTGACGATTCGCCGGGTTGATCCCTTTTATCTGGATTACTGTTTAAAAGCGTTTATGCGTATTCAGAGCGAGGAGTAAACTGGTTTTTCGATTTTCTTTACATTTTGATTGATTGACGGCGTCTTGATTCTTCACGCTTTATGCACCAAGTAATGTGGATATATGTACATATGTGTAATAGATTATACGGTGTTTTCTGCTTTTAATGGGCGTTAAGGAATGTTTATTTCTATAAAACTTGAGGTCGTTGCCATGCTTTAATCGCTATACGTGTTTTCTTGGTCATTAAAATTATTTTGCTAAATGTTTCCTGGAATATTAAAGTTTTTGAAATACACGGATTATATCACGATTTGTTGGACTCAGTTCAACTCGTGACCGCGAAGAATGCGAAGCCTTCGAAACGTCGCGCTTAAAAAATAAAACAAATCGTGATAGAATCCGTAAAAATAGTTTTATTTCAATGTATATAACATTCGCTTAAATTTAAGAAATCAGTATATTCATGTTTACATTTTTAACGCAAAAAAGGCCTCGCAAATCACACATGTAGTGGGTGTGTACTGTATGTGGCTATGAGAGCCTTTCTCATAACACCTAGTCCTAAAACAATGGTCGTGGATCACAAACATTTTGGCTCTGCGGGGACCGGAGGAAACAGCGACCTCTTGTTACTCAGCGGGTTACACCAAAATACGCCTCTATAGGCCTCGATATTATGTAATATCAGTCTTATAATATTACTATCCTACTGCTGGGCACGTGCCTCCTCTATAGTACTAATGATGGGGGTAAGGTCTCTACCACGCGGGCCTGATGCAGTTTTAAGCTTGACTTACCTTCGAAAATTCTTTGTAGGGAAATTCTCCAGAAATTTCCTCACGATGTTTCCCTTCACCATTACAGTAAGCGATAATTCATAATGACTATGTACTTAACTTGAAAAAGTCCGAGGTGCATGATCTTTTTGCGTTGGTCTCGAACCTCCGACACTCGTATTGGCAGTCCGTATCAAAAGCAATATTTAAGTAGATTGTTGAATAGGCTGTCGGGCTCCAACTTACCTCTATAAAAACACCTATATTATGATTTATCAATCGAATAACCTTCACCTAAGTTTAAACACCTCAATACTTCCTATTACTTTGTCACACCAATCGGCCATGATTTGCCTTGATAACAATGACATTCAGATAAGTTGCTTAGTCTAAGTGTACGCATATTTTCCTCTAAATTATCCACAAGGTAAACGCCTTAGATAGATTTATATACATATGACAAGTTCTAATCAACAGAATATTGTGGATTTGAACCGATAAAACTAAATTGGCACAAAGGCGAATACGTGCACTCCGGTTAGAGCTTAACGTTAGATAACTAACTTAACGCCGCTTTATCTGTCAAAATTGTATGGCGAAAATCGCCGTTAGAGTTGACCATTCGGGCCCTAATCTTTTTCTTCGTCCAACCCAACGACCAGCTAGCTAGTAGTTAGTACGGTAGCGATTCTCGGGAAAAGGCCTTCTAATTAGTAGAGAAAGTTCGTGATCAGAAGTGGGACCACTGTTATTTGTATATCATAATCTAATATTGTTTGTTTTACCAATTTTGCCAAAGCCTATGCCAATTATAATCGTCTGCAACCTACGGTAGTTATCAGCCCCATTAAACTCCCACGCACCCGTTTCATGAAAGTTGTTTTATGAGCGGTCTAATGCCACGTTGCGATCATTAAAATTCTTTTCACGGCCCACGGGCGTAATTAGTTTCGATCCGCCATGTTTCGCGGGACACCCCGAATTAGGACTTTCGGCAGCGCGGTACGTTAATTTGGCTGGCGCCGTACATTTTCACAGTAATGTTTATTGGATTCAAAATGATTTAGGAAGATGTGATTTGTTGTTACGGTTGTTACAAATCCCGAAACGAATAACCAGATACTAAAACTTCGTCAATCTTCCTTTAAATGCAAATTACCTTTTCCTAATCACTATTTCCTTCCTTCCCAGGACAAGTAGCGGCAGAGAACACCTTATAATATGTAATACCATTAGTTTGGATGTCACTTGCATTACCGATGTCCATGGGCGACAGTAACTACCTATTTGCCATCTCGCGTAGCGTCTCCTTGTCTGCCTTTCTAAGCCAATAAAAAAATACGATCCTTTCGGTTCTGGATATTTATGTTTGGTAAGGATTACTTAGGTACTATCTTTCTACCTGTCCTTATCCCACTTTAATGTGGGGTCGGCGCAGCACACTTTTACAAGCATGTTGCAGAAACGATTTTGCTTAGTTTTTACGACCGGCTGCCTGCCTGACATCAACCCCCCTCTGGGGGAACAGGTAGGTAGGTAGAATCAAGCGGTCTATTTCGTTTTTGACTATAAAATTGATGAAAAGATTTCTGTAGTCCGGAAACTTGTCGAGAAAATAAAATCAAAGTTAATAAAAAAATATAGACTATATTCCCCGGCAGTTTTATATTGAATCTAGGTCGAGATAAACGAATTATGAGCGATAGGTTTTCCGATATATTGGATTTTATACGAGTACCTAAAAATGTGGGTAAAAACTATGAGCCTTTTGGTACAATTTGAAGCTATACGCAAATATGCACTGGTAAGAATTACTGCGAAATGTCATGCGTCTAATAAGTCTTCAACCTATAACACGAATTCAAATTCCTGTCTAAAGGCTGCAAAGCCCTTGAAGGAACAAGATCCATGGCAAGAATAAAGTGTATAACCCTTTATTCTAACCCACTACCTAAGTAAAGCATAGTACATATTTATGCAAAAATGAAGGTACTTTGTGCGCAGGTGTTCTCCCGACTTGGGGATCGGTTTTCCGAACCGCGCTTTTTCCACCGTTAAATTTGAATAAGCCATTACAGCCGGGTCTTACTGGTCGGCATCTAGCTTCTGAGTTAAATCCACCGTCACAACTTCAACCGCACCGTTCCTTAGTCTGTTCATTGGTTTTATAAGTGAGTTTACCCGCGAAATCGTTCCATTTAATAGCCTTCCAATTTTCGGTAATGCTTATCCTTTACTGTTACTCAGTCTTCGTAAATGGGTACAATGAAACTTTATATATAAAGGCTACTGAATGTACAAATTTTTGTGTTAATCATTTTTCGAATAGCATTCTTGCTAGTTTTAAGGGTATAATAGGAGGGACTTTTATGAACATAATATTTCAGTGAACAAACTGTGTAGGTTTTGGTTTCTAGACTATGTATTAGTTTTCTCAAAAAAAACTGCAATCCATCCGAGCTTGGCCAAATATTAATGAAGAAAATTTCAAGACTGAAGTACGAAAACCGAAATAAAGTAAGTTTCCAAGCCAAAACGGTAAATCCCTAAAATAACTAGATATCTGTCCAAGAATAATAGCAGTACAAATATGAAGTTATCAAGGTGAATATTACACAAAGCTCGGTGTGAGGCTTCCCACTATACGCAAAGCCACCTATAAAATATGGTCCCGTCGTATTAGACACTTGAACGATGTGGTTGGTGTTGCCAGATTCGTTCTTGCGAATACCGTTATTTAAAAACCATTTTATACCTGTCCCCTATTAGGGGACCGTTCCTTAGATCGATTTTTAAAACCAACTGAAATCCAGCGCTGCGTTATGGTTTGAACAATAACATAGCAATATGTTGAGTTGGCTACATTAATTGTCGTCATGAACCATGCACCGTTTTAGTATATGTTATTTTTTAAATTATTGTTCATTTTATGTAAGATGTTGCCTGTACTTTTTGGTTTAACAAATAAACTTTCTTTCTTTGTTCTTCTTTTCATTGATTTTTCGAGTGGTTAAAATCACGAACTGGAAGGAAGAATTACCTCGTTAGCGTGGACCCAGAAAGCTGTTTTGTATGACTGCTTATTATCGTATATTACGTTATCACTTTCTAAGAAATCTTAGATAATCACTGAATTTGAAGTACGATCATTTTTCCGTCTCTCTTACGACGCTTAATGTTAGCAAACGGGACGTAAGTGTACCGATATCTGGCAACACTATGTGGGGTCGCGTTGACCTGGATAACTAACGTATTGTTTTATCTCCGGAGCTCGAGGCTTCAGTAATTAAAACCTCAGGTTGGCGAGCCTCTCATCAACTGAGTACACAATGTGTAATTTATTTGTATACTCGTTTAGTGCCGTAATAATGTTATTAATGTTGGGGTTTGAGGTCTGTATCCCTAATTTTTGGGATGTGATTGTGTTTGATCGTTTGTAGGGTTCCGATTTTAGAATACTTACCCTGAATTCCTTCTATAAATGAAGCTATTTTGTTGCAATATCGTGTATTATTGCGTTGGTAATGTTATCTGACACTCAGGGCTCATTTTGCAATAATCTTAAAAATAGCTTGTGTTTGGGTTATAATTATTATATTTTAACCTTTAGTCAATACAATATCTGTCTAAGCAACAAAATTATTCATCGGAAAAAGTCATCTGACTATCGACAAGTTTAGTAAGCCCTAATAGTAATAAATTGTCGGAATAATAATAAGTTTCTGGAGGAACAAATCCCGAAAATGGTTAAACCATTACGTAAAATACGACTGGCTGTTAACCATAATAAACGAGAAATAATGGCTAGGCTCTATGATTTGGAATTGAAGGCGTTTTCTATAATATATCTTCTGGGACTAAAATTTTTAGATGAAGGTTTAAAAGTAACAAACAAAGCATCACCATCAACAAAATTGTTAATAGACATTCTGGCTTATTGCTACAACCATGACGAATTCTGACAAATGATATTAACCAATCTCGTGGAAACTCATTGAATTCCGTCGGTCAATTTCCTTTTCAAAAGGAAACTCTCCTAATTTGATATTTTCGAAACCATCGATGGAGGACTGACAAAAAGAACTTTATCCTCAAAGTATTTTGCGTTTCGCCCGAAGCTGTTCATAACCAAGTTTAATAAACTACTAATTTGCTTTTAAGATATCCCTTCATTCTTTTCTCCCCTTTGAAGTTTTCTTTTGTAAGTGGTGCTAAATTCAGAGACCATGGTTTTGAACATTGCACGATTGATTAACTTGAACTGAGAGAATACTTGCAAGAATCAAATCAGTATTTGTGTTTACATTTATTGTTTGCCGCTAGTGTTAGATGTATTGTAGCAGAGACTGGCAAACGAGTAGTTCCGGATTAGGTAAAGCCACAGGATCAACACAAACCTGGTATAATTCTGCGGACCCTTGACAATCGCAATATCTCTTAGACTAACTATTTGGATTGCAATATGCTTCTATCAGGTCCGTCCTCTTTACCGTTTAATATGAAAATTAATATTTCAGTTCAATAACTCTTAACGAAATTACTTATCTTAGTGTATTTGCTGATGTTCATCTGATCGGCACCTGTTGCTTCTGAAGTGTTGAAATAGAAGGTCATTACTTAGTAACTAGATATTCACAGAAGGGTGTTGAATATAGACGTGATATTTATTTCAATATCGGAGTTAAAACTTGCATGGATTTTTAAGGGTATTGTAAGGGTTGATAACGTAAACCCAACCGCTTGTGTTGTGTAACTTTACTTGTCTACAGTTGAATAATGAAACGAGCAGGTCTTTCGCATAATCTAGCGGAAAGTTTAAAATCGTTGGTTCCAATAACCAAAACACAAACGTACTTAGACACTACTGGTTGGTGGTAAAGACAGACTAGACATGTTTTTGCAAACCCCTTGAAAATTGGTCGTGACTCGCCTCGGAGTCACGATCTATAATTTGATATACACTGACTATTAGGATGTGACTTGTTTGTTAATTGCCGTCTATATGAAATTTTTAATAATTGCATATGCAAGAGGCGTCAGAAATATCAAAGAACAGGTGGACTTTAACAAAAATTTACATTTTAAGGAAAGAAAATGTAATCGCAAAAAATTAGGTGGGTCCGTATTTTGTCCAATTTCGCCAAGTTACTCTGTAATCTCGTTCACGTAAATTAATTAAGAACGTTTAATATTGTGGAATACGAGCGGTGTTCCCCTAGCCGCCGTTTTGCCTAGGTTATATTAAATTAGGCATATTTTTAATTTATTGGCCATTGTTAAGGCGTTTCATTTTGTTTTACACCTTCACGTTTTATGTTTTCACTTGTAGCTTGTGAGATGTTCTTTTAACTTCAATAAGCTTGCATGCTTTAATAGTGTTTTTGCAAATAACACCATATCTTGGAGCTTAAGTAGAAAAAATCGCGAACTACATACGTCATAGAAAGTTGTTAATAATGTATTGCGCAACAATTTTGTACGGGATCTAGTACAAAATGTAATATCCACCATCGCGTTCCTTTCGCAAGATACGCTATAATCTACGCTATAATTGTTTCTACATTACAAAAAATTGTATATTTGCTGTCAAAGCTGTGTACTCCTGTAATTGGTACATTCATCAGAATATGACTAGTTAGATACTGTCTTCAATGATACAATGTATGTACTGCTGGAGAACCTTTTATAAATAAATACATTACAAAGATGCTTCGCGGTTGTATTCGGATGTTCGTTAAAGTTCGATTGTTCTGACCTCCAACTAATCCTATGGTCCCAAGTTCCGGGACATTGTAAGCGTCCTACGTAATAAATTGTTTTACTAAACATCCCTAAGATTAATAGTTTGCGAGCCTTAGACGTGTGTTGAGTGAAAGCTGGTTTGACGGTAGACTAATGGTTTATAGTGGCTTGGCACCGGTTATTGTTTATGTAAAGTGATATTATTACCCCCTCTAAAACGCCACTCAACTTTAAAAGCTACTTAAATTTTCCTTATACGATTTGGATTGATAAGGCGGCCTCAAATAACATAACACGACTTCAAGTGTTTAAGTTGTGATTCAACATTCGAGGGTTAACTCTGTGATATTAATGTTCATTGCCGTGCACTTATCCTTCTATATTAATTAGAGGGGTTCTGCCTTAGTCCAGCATGGCATAAATAAGTAGCCGTGCTCAAATCGACATTTGAATGATGAATGATGATTTTGATGATCGATCAGGAAATCTTTGGCGGAGGCTTATATCCAGCAGTAGACGTGGCTGATGATGATGTTGATGATGATGAAGATAATGAGAGTCTAAATGCTTATAAAAAAGTCTATAACAATCTAGATAAAGTTTTGTGCGTAGAATAAATTGAACAGGAATATCTAACAGCTTACTGTAGCACAGATAAATGTGCGTTGTTTTTGTAAAACATTTTATTCCGTAATATATTTAAGATATACTGCGTTGGGCGTACGTTCCGTAACGTCGTTGCCGATGACGATATTTCTAATGGGACGCGCCATAACGTTCCGTATTTTAATGTCGTTTAAAACGTACAAAAATTACTCGCAGCGCAGTGAAGCGGCGTTAAACGCTTTTTATATTTCCCGAATGAAATTTTCTGTGTGAATTATTGTCGACGTTCTTCGCATTACACTAGCAGTGATGGGGCCGAAATGGCGCTGTAATGTTTACGAAATACATGAGTTTTATTTATATTCAAAATTGGTATAAGTAATGAGGATTGTTCCTGTGCGAATGGTATACCTGACTTTATTGGGTATACCCAAGAATTTCTCCACAATAATTTCGAAGGTATGTGAAGTCTATCAGTCCGCATTAGGCCAGTGTGATAGACTAAAGCCTAACCCCTCTCATTAGTAGAGGAGGCCTGTGTCCAACAGTGGGACAGTAATATTACACGGCTGATATTATAATGTTTCTCCATTCTTCCTCCTAATGTGCGTACATTTGACCTTGGCCTCAGACTTAATTGTAAGACGAATCCCCACCCACACTCCGAATGTAAACCATAAGAAATATTGAAGCAGGTGGCGTCTAGAAACGTCAATAAATAACCTCTAATAAACCCCTCGTACGAGTAACACGGAATAATATGATTCGGTGAGACGAGACGGTGGAATCCGCCTCATTCTCCCAACGACCCGGGGATATTGTTTAAATTCGCGGCGCGGTATGCCGGTAATTCATAATTTGTTTTGCTTGCTCATGATTCATTAATCGCGGGGCAGAATCGGATGGATTAGGCTGTCGAGACGGACTGCTGACTTTCTGACTGTAATATCTAATGTTAATTAAGCTTGAAGGAGAAAATCATCGTCATAATCTGCTTGCCCTTATCCCATATTATTTGGGGTCGGCGTAACATGTCTTCTCTTTCCACTCCCTCCTATCAGCCGCAATATCAGCACTCACTCCCTTTTTCTTTACATCATCTTTTACACAGTCCACCCATCTTTTCTTGTGTCTTCCTCTATTTCTGATACCTTCTCCACTCATCCTTTGAATTCTCTTTACAGCATTTCTTTCATCCCTTCTTATCACATGACCATGCCATGATAGACGTTCCCCTCTATTTTTTTCTGTTATTGGCGCCACTTTCGATCTTCCTCTGATATACTCATTTCTGAAGGAGAAAATCATCGTTGGAAAATTTGCATGCCGAATAGAAGATTTCAGCCTGGTAGATGAAAGGCAATCCATCGCATAAGTAGAAGTCGTGATACTCAGTGACAGTGTCTTCAGTTTCATAGTCATTTTCGTCAAATTTTGAACGTAGGTCTCTTAAGCAAGTTCCAAGTATGGCGGACCTGGACCACACAGGGTCCTATGCTAATGTTCTTTTGGTTTAATCATCTTGCTTGTATCGCCTTCCTTACGTACCCATATACCCAATCCTGGGGGTTTACCACCACCTCTTATAGCAATGTTATTATAGTATTGCTTCGTTTTTTTGTACCGGAATCGCTACAAGTAAGATTTGAATAATATTGCTATAAGAGGTGGTGGTAACCCCCCTGGTCAGTGGCGTAGGGTGTGAATTTTCAAGAGGGAAGCCGATGCTTGTTTGTCACTGAATTAAGATCTATTTTTAAGTAAACATTTCGCCAAAGGTGAGCCGGAAGTAATCGGGTTGTATAGACCCTTCGCCACTGCTTCCTTTCTTCACTGCTTCTGGCATCATCATCATCAGCCATAGGACGTCCACTGCTGAACACAGGCGTTCTGGCATATCTTTGCCAAATTATCGGTTTAGTAAATATATATTTATTAGAAGAGAATGCAACATCATTTTTGAAAAATATTACTTTTGTCACTACATAATTTTCATTAAACATTCACAATAGCAGTTTGTTTTAAATAAACTCGAGAGCCGCCTTCGGGATTAAAGGCAACGCGTTTCTGACTTACTCCAAACGGATTACTTATTTTTTGCCGGGGAACGGCTAACGAACTTTGCTTTGATGGGATTGTTTCCAGATCTATTCGAGTAAGTGAAACGTTGACTGAACTGAGTAACCGTTTACAGATCATGGTAGTATATTTTCCTTTTGCGTTGACTTACCCTATTGTTATGGATCGTTTAATTGAAGGCTTTGAGGCGGAGTAATATTAATATTTATGATGTTGAAATTTGATTCGACTTTTGGATTTGTTTTCAGTGTGAAGCTACATTTGTATCGATTCTGTGAACATTGAATACATAGAGGTTTAATATTACTGGCTATAGACGGGCTATCAAGCAAGTTTCCATACAAAAAAATTATCTCAATCTTCAGTACCCCCATCGACCATTTATTATAATGCATGAGAGATTATTACAATTAAAACCCTAGAATGTTTAGTGAATGATTAAGAATCACGTCCTGGCGCGCGTATATTTCAAATGAACTGAGCGACTTATGACCACTAGGTCATAGCTTTTGGATCACAAGTTTTGTGCTGAGGTCCCGTCTATATAATTTTGAATGTCTTTGATTGAATATTAGTTTTTTCTTTATTTCTACCTGCCCTTATCCCACCTTAATATGAGGTCGGCGCAACACTCTCTTTCAAGCATGTTGCGGAAACGATTTAGCTTAGTATTTACGACCGTCTGCCTGCTAGACGTCAATCCCATCTGAGGGATCCAGTCCCGAGCAAATTAAATTAGAAAATTCGTTTTGCCCATCCTGGGAATCAAACCCAGGACCTCCCGGTTCACAGCCCATATATGCTGCCACTAGGCCAAAGAGGCGACGATTAGATATTAGTAAGCAAGCTAATATCTTATCCTAGGTCTTTGTATTTGCTTAGATGTCTTCCTATTGATCAGTGAAAAACTTTAAATAAATGGAAAAATAATGGACTGCTTTGGTGGCGTGGTTGTATTTCGGTACGACTATCGTCCTGAGGTCTCGGGTTCGATCCCCGGGTCGGGCAAAGTGATATTGGATTTCTCCATATCACTAGTTCTCTAGTGTAGTAGTACTAGTTCTCTAGTGCGCCTCTGCCTAACCCTTCGAGGATACAGGCGTGAGCTTATGTCATAATATGTTAAAACTAATGTTGTAAAAACGGTGTATAGTCTGTGGCGCTAATTTGATTTAGAAATAGTTAACTAATTTTGATTTAGAAATACCTAGTTAATTAATTTTCCCCGTACCTCTCATTAATTTAAGATTTTTCATTAGCATTAGTATACAAATTCTGCCTAAAAATAGTTTGCAATTAGTTTTAATAACGTCCGCTGGATAAATCGATGCATTGTTAATTCGCAACCAGGTTTAATTCCTGGATAATCTAAAATTTAATCACATCAATGCATAATGTATGTGAAGTGACCACCTGCGTTGTTAACATTAAATTAGGAAATCAATTGGGCGTAGTTGTTAGCTTTAAATTTAACATTTATGTTATATTGGATGACATTTATATAAGTATATTTGACAGTCTCCGTGGCGCAACGGGCGAGTAGCCGGCTGTGAAACATGAGGTCGTGGGTTCGATTCCTGCACCGAGACATGTGTCTGTGTGGCCCACAGATATTTGTTTCGGGTCTGGGTGTTATGACACCTAAAGTCTCTCGTACTTCCTGATACCCACGACACAAGACTAGATCTTAGTGTGGGGTCAGGTCTATGTGTGTGACTGTTGGGTGTATTTATTTATTTAATTTAACGTACATACATACATAGACTCACGCCTTGCATGCATGAAGAATGTAATGAGACTGAATGATGCGAAAGAGGTATGTAAGTATCGTAGCAAGTGGAAATCCGTTGTCTCTGCCTGCCCCTTATTAGATATTGTGCTGTATTATGTCAATTCAAGCAATGTTTTTTTAAAAGAAGGTACTAGGAATTCGACGTAGTTGTGTAAAAAGTATGCAACCACCGAAAATCGTCACCAATACGATCTCAATTAATTTGGTCACTATGACTTCAAAAATAAATGTTGTTTTTTGTGGATTGGATCCTTTATTCCTTTCTGCATGCGTACGTACAATTAAGTAGATATCTAATTGTCTTTCTTTCCACAGTCCTTATCCAACTTGAATGTGGGGTCGCCGCAACACACTTTTTCAAGCATGTTGTAGAATGGCTGTGGCATAGTTTTTACGACCAGCTGCCAGCCTGACGTCAACCCTTATGAGGGATATATTTCTTACAAGATACCTACTTGTAAGATATATTTGTAACTAGATATTTAACGCTAAGTACACATAATTTTAATTATTAATACCACGACTCACAACTCGTGTTGTATTCGTGTCATACTATATCGGGTATACGGAAATTTCGGTGATACAACTAGAAATATTAAGTATCGTACAATTTGCATACGCACGTATACGGAGCGATTGTCTCGTTCATTCCTATTGTTTGAATATGTACTAAACATTTGGAATAATCGTATATGAGCTTCTTCTTCTTTTAAAAATAATGCCTCATGCCGATGCCACGGATATGCGATGATTTAGCCAATGTCAAGGTAAATAGAGCAATTATGTTTTCACAATGACCGTGACACCCAGATGGTACTGTACTGTATTAGTAGACTGTAAATTGATGTTAAAAAGAGCAAAGTTAGTTTCTTGCCCGTTCTTCTTTGGCGAAACAGCCTTCCGAACAGGTGGTAGAGTTAAAATTTTACGGAATCTAAATAATTTTTGAACATTTTATGGATTCAATAAATGATTTGATTATGATTTTTGATTTTGAGATGCTGGGATTATGGCGGTAATTCCTTGCAGTACGATGCCCCTCAGACGACCTCCACTCGGCGAATCAACCGAACAAAGCCAGCCAACGCACCAGGCAAAACTCATCAAAGATCACCGGTTAAAAAGTTTCCACATTATACTGTCCATCTTCACTTTAATTTCATGCATTAAACCACACCATTTAAAGACAACAAACACAGCTCTAGAGAATAATATGAAATAATTTTAACAAGCGACACCCACCCTGTCAGACTTCCCGTCAAAATCCCTCGTATAAGTCGTATATGAGCTATGTGTGTCTTGTTGTGTGATCTGTCGCCGACACGACAGGGATGTCAGATGGGTTAACGTAGATTTTTTTTATAGCAAAGACTGGTAAATTAGCAGATAGGTCAGCTGGTGTTAAGTGACCTCCACCGTCCAAAGACATCCAAGACACAAAAAGACTCATGGGTCCGTTGCAAACCTAAAATGAGGGCAATAGGAATTTGGAATTGGGCCACTGGAAACCTCACTCACCGAACGAAACGTGACAGCGAGCTGCCACTTTACATCGGTTTTCTGTGAGACAGTAGTATCACACCGGTCGAGCGGGCCATTCGTGCTGTAGACGTAATTGTCTACAGCGTGGCTCTACCACTCAAAAAAGTTTTATTTTGGTAAATGTGTTTCTTTTTCCGAGAACAACAAAGTGACTACAATAAGTTATTTTGTTCATGTGTAGTCGTATCGCTGAGCCATATCCCCTAAAAAAATAATATTTCTTTCTATCTATCTCTCTCACGCTCTTATCCCACGTTAATGTAGTGTCGGCGCAACACATTTTCAAGCATGCCGCAATAAGGATTTGGCTTAGTTTTTTACGACTGGCTGCATGCCTGACGCCAACCCCATCTGGCCGACCCAGTACCAGGCAAATGGTATTAGTAGAAAAACACCTCGCCCTACCTGGGAATCGAATCCAGGGCCTCCCGATTCACAGCCCATTATATAAACTCCAACTATACCAAGGAGGTGACCCCTAAAATAATATCGGTCGTTTATCGCAAGATAGAGCGGTTTGCTCTTTTCGTATTTGTTTAGTATAAAAAAGATACGTTATTCCTGTCTCGTTTAACCGTGTAATATTGTTTATATTGCCTCAGAATGGCGTTTAAACGACAATAAAACACGATAGGGTGTGACATGATAGATAGACGTTAAACAAATACATTTTTCCCCTCCAAGGGCGCAGAAAAGTGGGTTATTTCTCTCATTTCGGACCATTTCGGGAGTATTAATCATTCTTTCGTGAGTGCTAAACCGTGTTGAACGTAAGTTAGGAAAGTGGTAGGCAGAGGCGGTTAAGAAACTAAGTAGGAATCACACTCGACGCACGAAATACTGATGTGTTAGAGATGTGGAAGATTGAAAGTATCATAGTTTCCGATACACACGATACAGGTTATACCTAGTATGGGTTCAGAACTATGTGTGTGACTACTGGGTGTATTTATTCATTCATTTTAGTTGTTATTGATCTGTATTGCAAGATTTGGAGGTAATTGATTGAAGCTTATCGTACATGCGATGCAAAGATGGCATGGCACTGTAAACATTCATTGTAAGCTCGTGATGTGCAGAATATTAGACAGTATATCATAGAAACGATTTCGAGCACACTCTTCAATAGCGTCTACGGCTGTCAACAGCATCATGTAGGTTTGTATTTTCGACTGGTATTAAAAAAAGGAGTTTCTCAATGCGTCTGTATATTTTTTTATGTATTTTATTGGCGATACCTTTGCCAAATATGGAACGATTTTCAAAATTATTTTTGTTTTCGATATAGCTTATTCCAAGGGTGGTCACTTGTCCCATATAAATTTCGTCACGATTGGATACATTTTGAAGGAGCTTGAAAGTGGCACCTGTAGTAGATAGATAGATTGAAAGGAAACGTTTGTCTTGGTATGGGCATGTTATGAGAAGGGAAGAGACAAGAATGATGATGAAGAGAAAGATGGGTAAGAAAGTGATGAATATGAATGTTGATGGATGGAGAAGTAGAGGAAGGCCAAAGAAGAGGTGGATGGAGTGTGTGAGGACATGAAAGAAAAAGGGATCAATGACGGCTGATAGGCATGTATGGAAGTCGAAGACATGTTGCGGCAACCACAAATAAAATTGGGACAAGAGCAGGAAGATGATGATGATGGATAAATTTTGAAGTCGGTCCGTTATTTTCTTTCTGCCTAGCGTTATCTCGGTCTAATGGTCCGCCTTCCTACTTAAACGCTTCCACTTCGCCGTCTTGAGAATCCTCCACAGTACCTAAGACAATTGGTTCAGCATGTAGGTTTATATTATTACCGTATTATAATATCTGATATTACACATGTGACGTGAAACTATATCTGATTTTGAAACTCGAGTGGCTGGGATTCAACATGCGGTTGATTTAATTGGAACAGTGTCGCGTGTGCTATACATTTTGTAGTAAGCCTCAACTCAAGCACGCCTGAATATGATAACGTGGGTTACACACCGGGAGCATTGTTGACTTCTGTACTATTTGTGTTAATGCGAGATGTTTTTAATTTCGGTGGTGTCGTTGTATTTCGGTATTACAGTCCTGACGTCTCGGGTTCGATCGCCGGTGAAAGTGATATTGGGATTTGCAATTAAGTATCAGCCTGGAATCTGGAATCTGTGCCCCCTATTTCGATAGGCTCGTCCCGTATCACATTAGGGACGGAAATAAGCTTGGCGAAATGTAGGTGTTCTAGTTCGCTAATGCGCCTCTGTCTACCCCTTCGGGGATACAGGTATGAGCTTATGTAATGTTATGTGTTGTTGAGGAGATCCTGGGCCTGTAGAGCTTATGACGATGTTACGTAATTAGTAAAAGTGTTGTGAGGTGATGTTGTTTTGTTTTGTTTCAAGTCGCCACTGCGCATATCTGGCAGTAAAAATAAATGTGAAACTCGCTGCAGTAGGCGTCTAAACTTATCACCTAAACATTGAGTACCTAGCATAATGAGCTTTTC
This sequence comes from Clanis bilineata, assembly GCA_036417725.1. Lineage (NCBI taxonomy): Eukaryota > Metazoa > Arthropoda > Insecta > Lepidoptera > Sphingidae > Clanis > Clanis bilineata. The sequence continues at coordinate 1,604,966 of CM071141.1, forward strand.
AGGCTTTATTGGCTATGCTGCGCATCACATGATTTAAGATACAGTTGACGGTGGACAGATATTTCGCTGTGCCCGGGCAATGCTTAATTTCAATTCAATAGAGGTTACCCGTGCTCTGAAGTGGAATATGACATGATGATAATCAAACGCGAATGCTCCCAGTGAGTTCCCAGCTTTAGACATTACTAGGTTTATGTTGTTGGGAGAAGTGTCTCCGTTTCCAATGACTTGTATATTATTATGTCATCCGCATGTGTAGTGGTGAATGATCGTTTACGTCTGTCGTCATCACTTCTGCTTGTGATATGTAGTCATGTATTAATTTATGAGAATACTGGCTGGATTTTCTTCCTCTAAATTTCCTTGTTACTACGAAATAAGGTGCTTATTTTATGACCATTTCCTAGAATCTTATCATGTTTCTCGGTGATAAGCTTGATAAGGTACTTTTCTTATTTAAAGTTGTAAGTTGTGTCGCTACCGTGCACATAAACAAAGACGTGCTCTAAAACAATTCTGTAGTTTATTACAGTCACAAATCGCGTTATGGCGTTTAAGTAACATAGAAGGTCCCTTCTTTCAAATTTCCGAAAACTGTCGTTCATAAAGGTAAAATTAATTGATTTAAAATATTTTCTAATTTACTAAGGCTCAATTGCACCACTATTATTAACCTAGAGTTAGTCCTAACCGCAAGCTAAATTGACAGAAAATGTATGAATGACATGTAACTTAACTTGCGGTTAGGACTAACTCTAGGTTAATAATAGTGGTGCAATTGAGCCTTAATGACTAATTTTGCAAAACCCAGTCATTTGAAATAAACTAACTAATTGTAAATTAACCGTTAATATTTTATTAATTTACCGTCTGTAACAAGGGACCTTGACCCGCCCTTGAGTAAAGGAGGCTTTAGTGAAGAAATATGAATATCAAAGCAGACCCTTTTACGTATTCGGTAGTAAAATAGCAATTGTTTACTGATGGTATACAAGAGATTATTGACCAATGAGTTTTTCCAGTGATAAATACAGTCAAATATAAATATAACCACTCAACGAAAGGTCTTTTGACAATAACCAAAACAATGCAATTTATCAGCAATGCAAATTTAACAAAAAATTACTAGTGCCTTAAAATAATGGAGATTTTGCTAACAAAATTACTGAATTATTTGAAATAAAACTATTCTTACGGATTCTATCACGATTAGGTTTTAATTATTATTCCCGACGTTTCGAAGGCTTTGCAGTCTTCGTTGTCACGGGTCAGACAAACAACAACAACAACGAAGACTGCAAAGCCTTCGAAACGTCGGGAATAATAATTAAAACCTAATCGTGATAGAATCCGTAAGAATAGTTTTATTTCAATGTATAATATTCACGTAAACTTAAGAAATCAGTACTGAATTATTTATTTATAAATAGGTCGCTCGAGTCAAATAATATTCATAATTAAATGCCTCTAATCAAATCAAATCATTTATTGAATCCATAAAATGTTCAAACATTATTTAGATTCCGTCAAATTTTAACTCTACCGCCTGTTCGGAGGCGTCCGTTCTTCTCTGTTTCACCAGAGAAGAACGGAAAAGAAACTCTGACGTTGCTCTTTTTAACATCAATTTATAGTCTACTAATACAGTACAGCACCAGATACAGAAAGACCTTAAATTAGAGCAGCAAAATCATGATAACAATACTCTACTGTCCTAAAACTACTACTAACTACTCTACTGTCCTAAAGCTCCTGCCTTGACCTTTTTTTCATTGAACTAGTATCATGTTTACTACCTAAGATCTAACTGGGTCATTACATAATATAAAGTGAAAAGTTTTACGGTTCTACTGGGAACTGACAATAAAATTTCAGTGTACAAAGTATGCTAACTTTGCACTTTTGTTGTTGGCACTTTTATTGGAGTGAGCTCTTAAATTATGTGTTTCAAACTCTACCGAGTTTTAAGGATATCATTTACAAATAAATTCTTATACCTCTCGTGGTTAACTTTAAGGTGTATTTAAATAAATTGGTAAACAACGTAAGTGCTTTCTTTCCATACAATTTAATATTTATAGGGAAGACCATCAGAATATGTACTCCATCATTGAAGTTATTGGAATTATTGGGCATTATAAGACAACGGTGGATCTGGAAATCGTTGGGGGAGACCTATGTGATGTGATGATGATTATAATACAAAGGCTTGATTTTAACAATTAACTAAACATGTTTCATGTCTCATGTAAGCTTGAATAATTCGTGAATTTAAATGTGTTTTGACAGCGATGTCTATCATATTCTATGTATTGAGTGCATAGTGTAATGTAATTTTTTTTTATATCATGACTGGCAAACGAGCTGATGGGTCACCTGATGGTAAGTGATCTCCACCGCCCATATACACAAGACACAAAAAGAATCATGGGTGCGTTGCCAACTTAAAAGGAGGAAATGGAAGGGGAGGGAAAAAGGAATTGGGAAAGGAAGGTGGGAAATGGGCCACCGGAAATCTCCCTCACCGAACGAAACGCGACAGCAAGCTGCCAATTTACGTCGGTTTTCTGTGAAACCGGACGAGACAGCCCATGCGTGCTGTAGACGTTACTGTCTACAGCGTGGCTCTACCACTCTAATACTTGAAACTAGTCTGTTTTAAAGCATGATATCTCATAAAATAACACATTTTCTAAATCATGGAAATATTGTCCACCTTAATAAAAGCCATAGCCCTCATAATGATAACTAATTTTCTTACAAGAAAGAGGCGGAACCACTCACAGCTGGAAGGCAAACGTAACATTAGATATTATTGTAACTACACTACAGTTAGCATGGACCGGTTTGATGATATACAATTTGTCGTTATAGTTTGATATGCTGTAGGATTAGAGAATCCCGATAAATTGTTGATAAGTTTTATCAGGATATCTGTGTGCGTTTATTATTTAAAATAAGAAGTCTCTAGTAGAAAAATATTGATTACGTGACCGCATTATGCAGTTACAGATTTCAGATTGTGTGATCCGATCCTACGAATGGTATGTTTCGATTCTGTTTTTTGTCGCAAAATAAACATGATATCTGAGAGCTCCTAAACGTCAAGTAGGTACTATTAATCTAGCCGATATAGATATCAAACAATTTACAAACATAACATAACATAAGCTCACGCCTGTATCCCCGAAGGGGTAGGCAGAGGCGGACTAGCGAACTAGAACTCCCACATTTCGCCGAGCTTAGTTCCGTCCCAGATGTGATAGGGGGCGAGTCTATCGCCATATCGGGCACAAATTCCAGACTCCGGGCTGATATGGAAAAATCCAATATCACTTTGCCCGACCCGGGGATTGAACCCGAGACCTCAGAACCGTAGTCGTACCGAAATACCACCACGCCACCGAGGCAGTCAAACAATTTATAGAAATAAATATAATGTCAGCAACAATTATCTCTGTCTATAGAATTGGATGAGCACCTCAAATGCTTCTACAATACACAACACTCGTTAGCGCCAATGAAGCTTCACTGGATATTTTCAATAATCGAACGGTTTTGTTAAACACATTCCGAGCTCAGGCCTACAGGTTTGCATTTGACATTAACGTTGGAGCAAGATTTACCGTGGTGGCTGTGAACGCCGCGCGCCGCCCCATTGTGCGACTCGCCTCGTTTGTAATCCGCTCTTTGTGATAAAGTAATGAGGATTTTCAGTTCAAATAGGCAGTGTTATCGATATTAATGGCCGATTCGATGATGATCGATGGCCCCGCTTGAAGTGGTTTCAAACGTACAATTAAACTCGAAATCGAAATGAGCAGTAATATTGTTGATGAAAACGATTTTGGATTTCTTTTTTACTTTTTGAAATATTTTGTTGCTGCGATTAGATTAGCAATCTCCGTACAGCCAGTTTGTATTTTATTGAAAAAATATTTTTAAGTTAGATGTATTGGTAAAGCTACATACTAAAGCTACCTCTATAGATTCTTGAGTATAGAGGTAATTTACCCTTTTTAGCCGGGACTGTACGTCTGTCTCAGTGAAAATAAATGTATATTTGAAGCTTGCTTTTGAGTTTCACATAGTCATTAAGATTTCCGAAGCCTCAAGGAGTACCTTTTCTATACATGGGAGATTTGGAAACTACAGATACTACAGATCAAAGGCTTTTGGAAAAATATAAACGTTAGTTTTAAGACAGAAGATCACGACACGAGTTAGTTCAATTTGTACGTGTTTCTAATTTCTATCACTAACTTCTCTCGTAATAGATAAAAAGATGCGCGTTACAGTTTTCGGTTTTTACTCTTTGTCCAGTATTTTAGAGCAAGCCTTTCCATCTATCATCACCGTATACTGATGAACATACTCAACTTCAAATAAACGAATATCTTTAATCTACTTATTCTTTATAATATTATATTGTATTATGTAGATACTCCAAGGCGTAGCGTGTGTGTATAAATTGCTCCATTGAGCAACTGCTCACCTCACTGCTGAGCGTGAACGGTGTAACTACACCGTTCACGCTCCATTTGCTTTGTTGCTGTGGTGTCAAGATACATTGGTTGACTGTCTTCTCAGGTGTCCTGACCTTTACTGTTATTGTGTGTTTGAACAAGTCTTGCAACAATTAACGGCTGTTTAGCCTAATTTACGATAATAATTGCATTGTCAGAGTGTTGCTATAACATTGTTTTAACCATCTTTAGCGTTCAAGAGTTCAAGAAATCTATTGACGTTGAACATATTTGTAGTATATAAAGTAAATAAATCTACCATTAAATATAGTATGTCATTAACCATTGCTTCTACTATTTATAATAATATAGGGGGTAAGTATCCAGGTAATCACAGTTTATAAGAAATTTTAAGTTTTATTTTATTGTTGTTAGGTATTGTTTTATTTACACAATAAACTGTAATTAAAAGTTTGTTAGCATGTAATACCGCTTTCGCAGGATTAATAGTTTCCCAATTTGGCTTGCAAGCGATTTGTTCGTCGGTACAATATTAGTTTTCATTGCATATTACACCGTAAACCGTGTATAGGGAAAATTTAAATTACCTTGTGTTAATAAACTTCTTCAGTCTTCATCTTGCAATCGAGTAATTATAAACAATCATTTATTCATAGTAAGCTTTCGGAAGTGTTCGAATCACCTATTTTTATATTTAGTAGCGAACTGTAGATTTTACTTGTAAGATATTTCTCGGAATGTTTCTATGTACGTGATTAGATTTAGGTACCTCGGATCAACGATCTATTGGCGAAACGATGCGAAAGCAATCAAAGTGAGATAGGGCATTCATTTAGTTTAATTTTAGAGTAAGCACTAAAGTCGAAATGGTTATAGGGATAGTAATAGAATCTAACTTAACCAGTTTCTATGGAAGACGAGTCAAACTATTTAGCAATTGTAAACGGCATAATTGTAGCGACAGTCGAGGGTCGTAATTATTCTCGACGATCGATATAACAATTTGGACTACACAGTAATATCAGGGGTATCTGCTGGCTCATGAAGACCTACAATAAGGGTTGCCTTGGAATTTATATATTTTACTTAACTGGATAGTGAAAAGATGGAATAGATACATTTCGTAATATTTTATGTATATTGCCACCGGCTTACATATAAAAGTGTAGTATCAACCCTTTATACTCGACGCATACATCAGAGCGCGCTCATATTCGAGGTTTATCCGGAATATATGACAAACGCTCCTGCAGAATATCCGCAGACAGAAGCTCACAAATCCCCTGAACCTCCCCTACGGGATGTTACAGAACCATGCACCATATAGGCACCACATTTCAACGTGAATAAATATTTCGAGAACGTTCGAAATATTGTAAAATAGCTTGGACGTTTTGTAGATGTACTATTGAATGAATGTAATGAGTCGCCTTATTGGTCTAGTGGCAGCGTATATGGGCTGTAGGTGTTTTTTAACACTATTTGCCCTGAGACTGGATCTCCCAGAGGGGGTTGACGTCTGGCAGGCAGACGGTCCTAAAACCTAAGTAAAATCTTTTCTGCAACGTGCTTGAGAAAATGTGTTGCGCCGACCCCACATTAAAGTGGGATAAGGGCAGGTAGAAAGAAATACTATGAATGAATGTAAGAAATCTGTTATTGTTTTACTTTAACGAAAGTCAACCCTATTTGGTAAAAAATATTCTGTCCGTTGATATTGTCCATTTTTAAACCCAAATGTCTTCCGATTCAAAACGTTTATTCTCTGCTTTGATAAAAAATATTCTGTCCGTTGATATTGTCCATTTTTAAACCCAAATGTCTTCCGATTCAAAACGTTTATTCTCTGCTTTGATAAAAAATATTCTGTCCGTTGATATTGTCCATTTTTAAACCCAAATGTCTTCCGATTCAAAACGTTTATTCTCTGCTTTGATAAAAAATATTCTGTCCGTTGATATTGTCCATTTTTAAACCCAAATGTCTTCCGATTCAAAACGTTTATTCTCTGCTTTGATAAAAAATATTCTGTCCGTTGATATTGTCCATTTTTAAACCCAAATGTCTTCCGATTCAAAACGTTTACTCTCTGCTTTGATAAAAAATATTTTGTCCGTTGATATTGTCCATTTTTAAACCCAAATGTCTTCCGATTCAAAACGTTTATTCTCTGCTTTGATAAAAAATATTCTGTCCGTTGATATTGTCCATTTTTAAACCCAAATGTCTTCCGATTCAAAACGTTTACTCTCTGCTTTGATAAAAAATATTCTGTCCGTTGATATTGTCCATTTTTAAACCCAAATGTCTTCCGATTCAAAACGTTTATTCTCTGCTTTGATAAAAAATATTCTGTCCGTTGATATTGTCCATTTTTAAACCCAAATGTCTTCCGATTCAAAACGTTTACTCTCTGCTTTGATAAAAAATATTCTGTCCGTTGATATTGTCCATTTTTAAACCCAAATGTCTTCCGATTCAAAACGTTTACTCTCTGCTTTGATAAAAAATATTCTGTCCGTTGATATTGTCCATTTTTAAACCCAAATGTCTTCCGATTCAAAACGTTTATTCTCTGCTTTGATAAAAAATATTCTGTCCGTTGATATTGTCCATTTTTAAACCCAAATGTCTTCCGATTCAAAACGTTTATTCTCTGCTTTGATAAAAAATATTCTGTCCGTTGATATTGTCCATTTTTAAACCCAAATGTCTTCCGATTCAAAACGTTTATTCTCTGCTTTGATATTTAAGACATAACAACATCAAACACATTATAAGCAGCTTTTATTTCTGATTTTGTCCAAAATTGGTACATGCATAATATGTATCTTTAGCATGAATATCAAACAGAAGCATAATACTCTTGCATCCCAAAAAGACTCGTCCAATTTGTTGCGTATTTTCCAAATAATACCTTTGTGGGATTGTCGTGCGATCCCTTCAAATCCTCTTATATGTTTTATCGTATGCATAGTTTGTTTATCTCATTCTCTATATGGAAACGGTGCGTTTCGGTACTTTATTATTATTGTTATTGATATTGCCCATTCTCGCTCGTAGGGGATTCATTTAGCAAATTGCAAGGAACGTACGTTCTGAGAAGTAATGTGAGACACGTATGTGAATGCGATGTTGGAAATTAACTGGAGAGTTATTTCAATTGAAATTTGAGCAAAATTCTAATCTAACTTATCTTTCGTAACTCTGTAATTACGAATTGTCAAACTATCGCTCAAGTATATATTTAAAATGACTTGCACAATTTATTCGCTTTCTTATAAAATACAAAAGCCACTCGATAGAAATTTAGTAATACTGTGCTCTTTGTGGTAGTTGCCCAGTTTATAAGAGCATCAATTCTTCCGACATTCGTATTAGCTAATGGTATTTGGGTACTTTAACATTTTTCTAAATCTCATATAATAAAATTAATCTCGATTCTTAATATGCGTCATTTAAACGTACGAAACACTTATTCACTTGAAAATATATTTTTAACAACAATTTTTATTTCTTCATGTTCAGATTATACAATTTGAAGCAAGACTTCATTTCGTTCAAGTTCTGTTTCATAGACCAGTCTCCTAACTTCCCTAATGTACAAAATTTTACATTGTACTCGGCAGATAACGTATTCAGCTTCACTTATAAAGTTTAGCACAAATTATTAGAGCACATTGTTTGCAGGAAGTATTTAGACTTGGCTAGTTAGCAAGTTTGTTAAGGGTGACTTAAGAGTTCTCTGAAACCTATGAGTAGTAACATCCCGTTCACTCTGCAGTCGTCAGAAACTAGAGAATTTCGCTTTTGTGGCTTTGACATAAATCTGTTTTAGGCGTTTGGTACCGATTTAAGTTCATTCCACGTCGATCAATATTGTCTATCCATTAGACCTTCAACTTCAAAACGTGCATCAATTCTTTTCGATTGATTTCAATATTATTGAAGATTTGAAACTACATACGCCAAAACCGATAATATAATATAAGGTACTTTATGGAAAATAACAAGGCGCCATGTTATTATACCACCGCCCACAAGTTTACGTGCCTAGTCTGTAGTCTGTACTTAACACGTGACTCGACGCAAACCCAATTCGTTGTTTTGCTTGTTTTAGACCACTTATGTCTAAGATAAATGATCAAGGATTACGTCACGTGTTTTTGGATAAGTGGTAGGGCTGTGGTGTTAACATTTTTCCAACAGCATGAATAGGCCGATGAATGCAGGCAGCTTCCAACAGGTCGGTCTGGAAATCTTTGTTGGAGGCCTATGTTCCACAGTGGACGTCCTGTGGCTAATGATGATGATGAATGGATCGGCTCGATAGGGTTATTGCCACACCCTCACCGAGAACAGATGCAATGGCGCTGTTTGTTGCGTTTCGTATGGTTAGTGATTTTCAGAAGCCTGCGTGAGTCTCCTCTTCTCATTATCCTTGTCTTTAAGCTTGGCAACACATCCATGATTATTTTATTATTGTTTGTTTTCACTGTTTATAGTCGGTGAATATCACTTTCGACGTCTACTGTAAAAATCTTTCTGCCTTAAGTGTATTGATCTCGTCTGGAACTGCCGTTGGAATGAAGTTGAAGCCGAAGTTTACGATTTGATGTTTGGGAAATAAAAATGTGAAGCGTCCGTTATCCGGAGAGGTTAAATTGCAGTTTGAAAGTTCTTTGTGGTGTTGTGTGGGAGCTTGCCACCTTTATAAATACAGTCTCAATACTTACAGAGAGTATTTATGTCTAGTTTCTGAGGGTTTAGGATTCCTGTTTACTGACTGCCGTTCAGCACAAAATGTATAGCGCTAAAGCGAATCACTGTTCATAGATCAATATATAAAAATATCAGCAAAACTATAAGGTTTTACTGATATTTTTATATATGTAGACTGGTATAGATAATTCGATAGGGAATTATCAAAATCGGCTCGAATTGGAGCTATCTAAATGCATATTTCGGCTAGGTATATGATGTGAAAACGCAGTATGAAGACATGGAGGGTTGAAAAAATTGCTCACACAAACGCATCGCGAATGTGGCTTTTGTTGTAAGGATGTAAATGTTCGTTTCGGTGTGCATAATAAAATCCATTGATTCACCAGTGCATTGTGTGCAAATGTGGCTTTAGGAAGTTATGGGAAGGGAGTCCGCACACCTCATTAACCACATCATGATGATGCTGTAACTGGCGTTATAGTGTGCTCGGTCGGTCATCGTAAACGGATTTTTAATACAAATTACAAATCCTTTGTTCATTGAAATTCCCTAGTTTTTATTATACAGTTCAAAACATATTGTGCTTCGTGTTAAGTAAACATTATTATTTCGAAGTAACGTTGAATATCTCAGGTATTTCTGTGGCTCGCCTTGAACAATTTGAAAGTGAACAAACAGCCTACTTGCCGCGACTTCCCATTCATAGTATTTGTACTTTTGAGACTGTCATTATAGTCCAGGGTCGATAATTTTTAAAACCAAAAAAAATCATAGTAGGATGAAACCCATTAGAAAAAGAGGGAAATATTATAAAAATGAAAGGAAAAATAATTTACGGGCGATCTGAGGTCGGGAAGGGGATGGGGGTGAGTTTTTAAGGGTAAAAAACGGTTTTTCTCGATTTCCGTCAAAACTAAAAGTCCTATCGAAAAAAGTCAAATGGCAAAGTTATAGATAATAAAAAGATCTAAAACTTTTGTATTTACACTTTTTTCACATAACCTCAAAATTTATGTGAAAAAATCAAAAAACCAAGTTTTTGGTTTTTTATTTTTATCTTTTACAAAAAATTGTTTTTTGTAACGAAATTTTGTGAAAACTTACCTTTTTATGTCCCAAATACGCTGTAATTTATTTGATTAAAAATATTTATTTTTTCACCTTATTTTGAATTAATATCGAAAAAACACCCTAATTTTCAATCGAAAATTCACCCGTCAAAATATCAGCTTTTTTCAAAAAGTTGGTATGGTTTCTGTTCGTTGAAATCTCTACTTTCCGATGGTGAAAAAAAATATATATGTTACTATGGTAAATCTTCTCAGAAAATGCAATTGACTTTGACAACTTCGATGAATAAAAGCTGATGTCAAAGTCTCAAATTTTTTGTATTTATTGTCGATTCTTTTCTTGCTGGATACCACTAAACGATTCAAAGCTGCTTTTTTTTATTGCATACACTTGCTTATCATCTGCCTTATTGCAAATGATACAAACAGATTCATCCATGCTGATAATCTGAAAAGACAAAATCGAATTAATAATGTCTTCACTATTTAATCGTGAATAAACTCCCATAAAAAAAAAATATTAAAGAAATAAATGTCAAAATGTATGAATAATATATTATAAATCTATAAAAAATTTATAAAATATATATGAAAATCGGCAAAAAGTTTGTTTTATTAAAAATATATCTACGATATATATTTTATATATTTTTTATAGAATTTAAATATATTTTTATGTATTTTGAAATATATTTTTTTTTCATGGGATTAACTAAATTTGTTTGTGCAAAATTAAGGAGATTATTATTTTATTATCTTGTACAAATATATCATTTAATTTCAATTTTTAGGTTATGTTACGTTAAGCATACTATTTTTTAAAGAAAATATTACGATTTTTATGGTTGAGTTGATTGATACAGATAAAAATAGAGATAGTATTTACCTTCCTATGCAGATTCGAAAAGTTTTTTTGTTTTTTTAAGTAAACTTGTCACAATTATCTTCAAGAAACTCAGCGTGCACGTGTATTTTTATAAACGATGTTGTATACTGTACTGTATTTCGAATACTGGTTAGGCTAGCAGTTGTAACAGCTGCTACGAAATATATAGTATATAATAGTAGGCATGTATGTAGTAAGACCCAGACCCGCCTAGCCCCTTCCCCACTTCTCCACGAAATACCTTTTGATGGGCTACAATTTTTCGTAGGTCACTCAGGTATATATCGACCTATCCAAAGAATAAAGTTACATATGATAATTAATCGAAATTGCTTTTATATTTTTCTGAGCTTAAATTAACCTATATATTTAACTAATACTAGTATTTTTTTAAATTTATGACATAATAACAAGTTCAATTATGACATAGCTTAAAAAAATATTCACTAGTTAAATATACAGGTCAATAAATAAGCTCAGAAAAATAAGAAAGCAATTTCGATTCATTATCATATGTAACTTTATTCTTTGGATAGGTCGATATATAATTTATCTCAAAATAGTTATAAATAGGCATCTACGCATATAATTTAAAGAAAATTAGACAACTTTCTCCAAATATTGTAGATGTCTTATTAAATATTAATTTAATTAACTTATTTGTTTCTTAATTATAGTAGTATATTTTTATTTGCAATTTTTTTGTTATCAACGTCACATGAAATCTAACGTTTTTCGAGTAATTAAAGTGTAAATTTTAATAAATAGCTCAAAATTATTTATAATAATTAAAAAAAAATTTTCGAATTCAAGTTTTTTTTGAATTCTTGCATTTTCTGAGAAGATTTACCATAGTAACATATATTTTTTTCCACCATCGGAAAGTAGAGATTTCAACGAACAGAAACCATACCAACTTTTTGAAAAAAGCTGATATTTTGACGGGTGAATTTTCGATTGAAAATTAGGGTGTTTTTTCGATATTAATTCAAAATAAGGTGAAAAAATAAATATTTTTAATCAAATAAATTACAGCGTATTTGGGACATAAAAAGGTAAGTTTTCACAAAATTTCGTTAAAAAAAACAATTTTTTGTAAAAGATAAAAATAAAAAACCAAAACCTTGGTTTTTTGAATTTTTCACATAAATTTTGAGGTTATGTGAAAAAAGTGTAAATACAAAAGTTTTAGAGCTTTTTATTATCTACAACTTTGCCATTTGACTTTTTTCGATAGGACTTTTAGTTTTGACGGAAATCGAGAAAAACCGTTTTTTACCCTTAAAAACTCACCCCCATCCCCTTCCCGACCTCAGATCGCCCGTAAATTATTTTTCCTTTCATTTTTATAATATTTCCCTCCTTTTCTAATGGGTTTCATCCTACTATAATTTCTTTTCACTTTTCATTATTTTTAAAGGCTTCTACCCTGGTCTATTACTAGCAGAAAGGCGTAAATATGATGCTGATTTCAATATGTTTAACATATGAAATGATAGCAAATTGAAACTACGGTAGTACGAAAATCACTTATTAATCGAAAGTTTGACATGATCTGTCACAAGTGCTTTTTTTCATGCCTACGTATAAAGATTGAAAGCCATTGATTATAAAAAGAAGAAGAAGACCAATAATGATTTCTTTTTTATTGTTAATATTTCAGTCCCGGTCATGGGCAAATTGTTTTAGGAAAACCACGTTACCCAACCTAGAATTGAAACTCAGGACCTCCTCGGTCGATAACTGATATCGCAGCACATTACACCAAGTCGCCGATAATATTCTTTATACACTATTGTAGTCTAATGGAATTTGTGTCCGAAGTGGCGATAGATTCGATCACATCTGGGATGGAAATGAGATCGGCGAAATGTGGTGTTCTAATTATATAGTTTGGTTTTGCCTACCCCTTCTGGGATACAGGCGTTAATCTATGTATGTACCTCTATGTTTGTAGTACAGTTATAGAGATCAGTTTTATGGTCATATTTTTCGAAATTAGCTAAGGACCGGCGAAAATGTGGTTATTTCGAATAGCCAATTTATTTTTATCGTCGCGAGCTGCAATAACGGGATTTAAGGCAATTTCGCCTCGCGGCGGCACAACATCTTAATAATTACCGAGATATAAATAATTGGTCGTTACTTTGAGATTTGGCCCTTAATTTCTCGTCGGATAGATAACTTGACTGGTTTTTCGGATTTATTGTTTGTAGGCTTTTTATCGGCAGCGGTATTTTATTTTGTGATGTATTTTTAATACTGTTTTTGTTTTAAGCTACCTTCTGAAACTTCCTTTAATATCCATCTTGTTTTTTAAGACGTCCGAATTGGCTTTGTAACGTATGCAGTTCTATCGTACATGGTAGATGTATCGTCAGGATTATTGAGATCTGATGTTGTGATTTTTCTCTTTGAAATAACTTGCATCTTATTATTTGCATAGTCTATCGCAATGTAAATCACTCTTATTGAGATCTAGTTAACATCATAGAACAATGACCTGCTCAGATTAATGACTACATTAATCTGAGCAGATCATCCGAGTACTAACTCGAAACCTAATATCTTGAAATATTGCTTCTGCTGTTACATTTACTGATTCAGTCATCGTAACCCTTTGATGCATTACCTTCATTACTCTCGCTTTGCTCATTTTACAATGTTGTAATCTCCTGAGTGAATGAGATGAGTGAGTTCGGTATGCACTTCATAATTAAACCGACTTGTGCATCGTAATCACTATCGAAATTTTGTTAGTTCGATCGTCAACGTTGACTTACCCAACTTGTGCATCGATTTTGGGCTTAGTTCGACGGTTATTGGAGCTCGTTATTACAGCTTTGTCAATACTGATGTCGTTGATATTAGCTGCTACGGGCTTGTTTCGGTGTAATTTGAGATTATAGTCTTTGTCTTGAAAGTAATATATTTGATGTTGTAAACGGTAAAGTTAGTTTGTAGGACGTAGTCCCTTGAATAACTGGTCCAATTCTGACAATTCTATTACTATTGTTGTGAGAGCTATCTTTTTTTGTAAACATTTTTTGGAAAATTTTTGTACTAATATTCTATTGTGTAATTGAATAACCAAAAAATTTGAACATTGAATGATTTGGAGGGGAGATTTTGTAATTCATTAACAACAACTACGACATCGAACAACTAAAGTACAAAATGCATCTACCACTGCTTACAAACTTAAACTGGCCCTAACATTCGCATAATTTCCTTTTGAATGTCCACAAACGTCGTATGAAATATTGTAATAAAGCTTAACACAAGTATTACAAGTACGATGTATTCCTGTCTCCGGTGGAATGTGGGGATTAAGCTTGATGTAGCATAGCGCGGTAGATTATTTGTAAAATATGGTAAAAGTATGGAAGGGAGGCCTTTGCCCTGCAGTGGGACCAAACAGGCACATAAAAAAAATGGTAAAAGTGTGCTGGAAGATCTGTGGATGTGAAGAGTAGCAAGTGGGATGGATCTCCCTAAGGGGCTAGCGTAAGTAATGAAAAACTAAGCGGAATCCTTAGGCTTAAATAATCACAAGTTTAAAACTTAACTGACCGACTTCCAACTAGATCTGATCGTAACCAAATTTATATGGGACCACCCTTGAAATAAGCTCTTATCGAATATGAAAAGAATTTTGAAAATCAGTCGCCAATTGGCAGAGATATCGCGTAACATATATAAAAAAATATAGACGAATTGAGCACCTTCTCCTTTTTGGAAGTCGGTCGAAAAAGGGTGTTACGGCAATATTGGAGTGAAATAGATAATGCTAAAAATTCATAATCCTCACACGTTATAAAAAATATCTAAAAATATTCTTTAGCAGTTGAAATGGTGTAAATATTTTTCTTATGACAACAAAATTATGGCTAGAAAATAACTTTTTATCTTTGATCATAGATATAATTTTAAGTTGATTTAAAATGATTATATTAGTTCAAGGCAAAGCTTTTCTGTGCCTAAAGATAATATTAATTTTTCAGGTTTCAGTTTATTTTATGAGAAAAACCTGAGCTAGTTTTTCCCTCGTTAATTTTGGAAAATATCAGAGACCCTTTTATTATTCTAATTTCCATTTAGTGTTATTTCTATGAACAGTATGTATTTTCTTTTGCTGAAATAATGGAAATAATATATTTTTTAAATCTTTCGTTATAATAAATGTGTGGCTTGTATTGCTTCAATTTTACTATGCCCAATGATCTCTTCATCATCATCATCATTATCGTATAGGACGTCCACTGCTGGATATAGGCCTCCCCCAAAGATCTCTTATCAGTTCAATATTATATGTTTCTACTGTTATAAACTATACTGTCAATACACTGGAGAAGTACTAAAAGTACTCCAAACTCATGAGAAAACACAAAATTTTATAAAAGTAAATGAACTGAAAGTAACACATTTTAACTTCTACACATCATCAGAATCGTGTTATTTTTTCCAGCAGCTTCATTTTTATGATACTGCTCAGCTTAAGCCACTTATTTTTGTACGAATAGATGGATGCCTTCAAATGTTTATGACTCTCTGTTTTTGCCTTATCGCTCTTATGAGCATGATACCCAGAAAGGCTTGTAACATCGCATAGGTATATCGGGATCCTGTTGTGTGGATTCAACAGCCATGATTCGGGAATGTGCGGAAACGTGCGTTCTCCATTACTATTGTTCGTTCATCTTCCTTCGGTTGGTGTGTACCCGGCATTAGTAGAAAACCCTGCCCGAACCGACTTCCCGTTTCACATCCCCGTACACGCTGTCACTAGACCAAAGAGGTGACGTACCATATATGTAGGTGCGTATCGTCCATTAATATTAACTTATTGTATCACACGGGGACCTGGTTTAAAACGCATTAAAACCAGGCTCGTAGCGAAATAAATTTCTCTTCAACGACGGCTAGATATGAAACGGGAGCGGAGTTAACGAAGTGACAAATTATATCCTGCGCCACTGATGTAATGGTTTCCATAGCAAATAATATTTGTATACTTGGCACTTGAGGTTCGACCTTCGACAATAAAAATATAGAGGACTGGGCATAACTACGAAAGAAATGAAGCATTCCTAATATATGGAACGAAACCAAAATGGCGACTTTGCGAAAAAAGATTCCGTTTATATAACAGTTAGGCATCTTCTTCCTATTCCGAAATTAGTATTATTGTAAATAAAACACCGTATTTACAATAAAATCAATAAATATCTATACATTATTTAATTCTTATGAGACGGTGACTTACATGTTAATACATCACGAAACTAAAATGACGGAACCGACTACATAGTAACACGTATTTTTCGTAAGTTCGTTATGCCTGGTCCTCTAATTTTTTCTTTAGTCATTGGGTTTGACAGATTTTTGATTGGAAGAGTTACGCTGCCATCACCATCACGGCATTCATAGGTTATTCATATCAGCCTGCATATCCACCACCTTACACACGGTAACAAAATATGGTACCCATGGAATCAGTTCTAATGAACACAAAAAGGATTTTGAAATTGGGTCTACATTTGCCGGAGTTGTCAGGTAACATACATAAAAACGATCTGAGAACCTCCTTGTGATTCACACACATTTGTGGAGATCACGTTCCACAACCAGCCTGTGAGATATGTCACGAATGGGCTAGTTGCTCGCTGTTGGGTCTCGTTTGGAGAAAAATCTTCGGTAACACAATTCATGCTCTTTGAGGTTGGCATATATGGGTTATAGTTCACCTCTGGCTATTCCTTTGGTATTCATGCATCATGGTCTATGAATATTTATTGCATAACTAAAGCCTCATAAATAAAGAAGTATTATAGTAAAAAAACACCGAATCGAAATTTATTTTGAGATTTTCCATCTAAGCTTCTAAGCCTATTGTATAATCGTAATCTTTGTCTTATAAAAGGCACTATAGATTTTAATCCTCAACTTTGTTCTCCCATTTTCTAAATTAATAATTTCGTATAAAAACGTATTACGACTTTACCGATCGTGTTTCACGCAAACGTTACGTAAACTCCACTGATAAGATTGTGCCGAATCAGGTTTTAGGGCCGTGGAACTTTGATAAGCTCGGAAGGGGATTTGATTAGATTACCTGCCGTTTAGAGCTTTTCATATTATACGTCAGTTTTGACGGTAATTTAGCATATGATTCGATAATCGAACGATTAATGAAATAGATAATAAATGATATTCTGCAGCAGTACACCTAGTAGAAGTTTATTTTGACAGTTCCCGATTCTCGAAATCGACAATAGTTTGCGTTTTGCCCATACATTTGACTTACAACAGACCGCTTTGCGGAAACTACAACGAACTAAAAAAAATTGGAGAAACTGTTAAAACAGTTAAAGATAAATAATATAGTATTAGCAAATCCTAGCCACCCCAACTGCGAGTGAAGACTATTTTTGGTACTGGCCGAAAATGTTTAAAACTAGATTCTGATTTCTTAAGTTTACGCGAATGTTATACATTGAAATAAAACTATTTTTACGGATTCTATCACGATTTGTTTTAATTTTTATGCCCGACGTTTCGAAGGCTTTGCAGTCTTCTTGGTCACTGGTCGGACGTGACTACAGTCGGTTATCGAGATATATCGTGATTCGTGACACACATGCTAGGCGGGCTGATCTGACACGATCGCCTCACATTTTGTTAGAGAGTCCAATATCAATAATGTGAACGCTTTAATAATCTAGTTTTATTGAAACAAAACTATTTTATACGGATTCTATCACGATTTGATTTTATATTTAAGCCCGACGTTTCGAAAGCTTTGCAGCCTTCGTGGTCACGGGTCGGACTGAAAATAAAAACAAATCGTGATAGTATCCTTATAAAATAGGTTTATTTCAATACATACATTGACTTCGAAAACTTTTGCCATTGAATTTGCTGCCTCTAGCCGAACGGGGCACATACCCCGTATTAACATTAACATGATGATTAGAATTGGTATAACTAAGGAATATAACAATTAGTATTCATTTTGTAAGACGAGACGGTGAACTAAGTAACGTAAAATGATTTCGCCGTTTATAGCACGAGACGAGATAATTTCAGTATTTAGTTCAGGCAACTCCACTTAGTTGAATGTTCATCTTAATGCAAAGCTTCTCGGCTAGTTGTTGAAATAACACGGTGTTGTAATTAATTGTAGTTTTTATTTTTAAGACTATTGAGTTTATTTTCGAAGAGCTAGTAACTAGCTAGCTGCTAGTTGAATCGTTAGATCAAAAGTGTAAATGTAATGTGAATGTAGGTGTATGAGATACTTTAATTTCTTTAGAATAATGTATTATTATTATAATAATATTAGCCCTGTAATATTACTATCTCACTGCTGGGCACGGGCCTCCTCTACTAATGAGAGGGGTTAGGCCTTAGTCAACCTCGCTGGCCTAATGCGTGTTGGTAGATTTCATATACACTTGAAATTCTTGTGGAGAAATTCTCAGGTATGTAGGTTTCATCACGATGTATTCATTCACCGTTATAGCAAGCGATAATTCACAATAAAAATACACTTAACATAGAAAAGTCAGAGGTGTATACTCCATTTTGGGGTTGGTCTCGAACCTCCGACACTCGTCTCGGCAGTCCGTACCATTCTCAACTACGCTATCGCTGCATTTTTTAATTTCTTTAACACCTCTTAATGAACCTAAACAATGTTAAGTCCAAAAATCTATATATTTCTTACTTCAATCTGTATATATTTAAATAAATATGTAAATGTGTATCTGAAACAAATTATCCTTTACTTTTTCCGCGAAACAATATTATCGCGGGTCGCAATTTCCCTTTGTATGATTTTAATAGCGTGAATTTGGAGAAACGTAGGCTAAATTCGGCGGTTCCGAGCGCTATCTCGACGAAGGGCGAACGCGGCCGAAATTCACCGGCCTCGACCGCTATCGCTCTGGCAGAGGGCGCAACATCCGGCCCTCCAGCTTGTTTCGTTCGGTGACCTCTTTTCAAGGGCGATATCGCCTAGCGTTTCCTTTGCCGAATTTATTCCTTTAATGGGTGTGAAAATGCGATATTGTGTTACCAGTTACACCTTGCTTGTGATTATTTCTATATCTTTTACTATTAAACATTGTATTTTCACAAAGTAGTTCGTTTGCCAGTCTCTGCCATAAAAAAAAACTGATTTCTTGAGTTGGAATGTTATACATTGAAATAAAACTTCGTGGTCACGGGTTGGATCACGTGACCACGAAGGCTGCAAAGCCTTCAAAATGTTGGGCCAAAAAATAAAAACAATTCGTGATAGAATCCGTATAAAATAGTTTTATTTCAATGAAAATTATTAATTCACACTAAATATTACTAAGATTTCATATGAATCTGCTAAAGTTGTAATACGTCAGTCATTCTGGGGGGTTACCACCACCTCTTATAGCAGTTTTATTATAGTCTTACTTCGTTTTTTTTGTACGGGAATCGGTACAAGTAAGATTATAATAATATTGCTTTAAGAGGTGGTGGTATATTTTATATTATAGTTGTGTAATACGTTCGTTGGTGAGGCTGATGCTTGTTACTCCAGGAAGTCATCCACGTCGCTTAATAGATTTATCGTGTGTTCAATCATTGCTCTGAAAATGTCCGACGTAATGACAGTACATCGATCTTTCCGTGTTAATGCAGCTATTGGTAGCAAGTAGCTGTATTTACAGCAATTGTGTTGATAAGTGTCGGGAGAGCTTATAGCGTGCAAAAGGTTATCGATTTGTTTATAATTCCCTTTTCACACGTACCGGTTGTTCGGCAGCTGACATCGGTTGGTGGCGAAATAATTGAGCCTTCGTAATTATTTACAGTTGAGACAATACCATAATATGTAAAAACTCTGTTTTTTAAGTACAGCGAGTTTACATTATGAGACATAATATAAGGTCACGCTTGTATCCCCGAAGGGGTAGGCAGAGGCGCACTAGCGAACTGGTACACCCACATTTCGCCGAGCTTAGTTCCGTCCCAGATGTGATAGGGGGCGCGCCAATCGCCATATCGGGCACTAATTCCAGACTCCGAGCTGATATGGAAAAATCCAATATCACTTTGCCCGACCTGGGTATCAAACCGAGATCTCAGGACGGTAGTCGTACCGAAATACAACCACGCCACCGAGGGGTCATACATTATGAGACCTGAAATAATTATTACAATATTGTTGAATCTATTTTCCGTATGAAATGTAAGAGTTTTACTTTAGCTATTCTGTGACTACTACACCATGATATTGTTATAATGTAACAAAGAAGGTTAGACCAACTTCTACGATAAAAAACTGAAAACCGACTTCAAAAACAAACACTTAAAATTAAAAAAATAACAATTTCTTACTTTCTTTAGAGTCGGTGCTGAGGTCGAAGCAGATTAAATGAAAAGTTTTCAGTTCTTGTTAAACTTTAGTTATTATTTGTCTATTTTTGGTGTAATATTGAAAGAATTATCCACCAACTCCTAATAGTTAAGGAGTTATATTTTCCATCATCAGCTCAACAACATGAGATGCTGTGTACCAAACGCAAATACCTGAGTAGTCTTAGGAAATATATAAAACGCACTATGGGTTCCTATAAAATTTGAGGGTAGCCCTCGATTTTTCTAGGATCCCATCTTCAGATCCTTGGTGTCGATGGTTTGATGTCATGTGAAACAAAACTGACTCAACAAAGACTACTGGTGTAAGAGACCGTGGTACATCGACCTTCAGTCATCTGATAACCAGATGAGACATATCAGTTATTTACAAACATCCCTCTAATAGCTTGCTTATCGAGAAGTGTTCATAGATTTTTTTTTGTCTGGTCTGTCAATTAAATAATTTGAGCATCTTTTCAGATGATCTTTTATTTTTCAGGTGCATCTCCTCTATTTGGTTAAAAAGTCAGTCACTTCATTCTTTCATTGTCCAATGTCCATCACTATACAAAGTAAATCTTCGACAATTATTATTTGGAACCAGTGCCATTGTACCTCCCCGATCACTTTCCCCTGCTATTTATGCCATCATGATGTTTCTCAGTGGATGTTACCTGTTCTGTCTAAATATGATAATTATAACCTAGGTACGATTTCCGCTGCTTAATGAACCAAGTCTATATTCTGCATTTGCGCCTGCCCTGAACCTTAAGACGTTTAGATCATATACAATGGCCGCGGAGACATACTATATATTGTCCTCTAAATTCACTCGATTTGTACTCGCAGATTCGCGCAGCAGCGTTGATGTACGCATATGACGTGCGTTTATGTAATATGATTTATTTTCGCTATAAGCGTGCTTTTATCTTGCTTAACGCTTGAAATGCTTTCTTTGCTTCAGATCACACCGAGCCCGCTTTCAAGAACTTCTACATTGTATGGCTGTAAGTACCCACTTTTTTGTTTGGTTTTGATACAAACATTCTTTCCATTCAAAACTAGTACATAATTAATAATTGTGATAAATTTTGCTGGAATAAAACTATTTTTACGGATTCTATCCCGATTTAGTTTAAATTTTTATGCCCGACGTTTCGAAAGCTATGCAACCTTCGTGGTCACGGGCAGACAGACCAGGATTATTTATTATATTCGTTACTTATTCAGTATTAATTATTATCATGGCATGTTATTACTAAAGGCGTGTATGCAAGGTACTACAGTAATATTTGTTAGTAGATAACAATTGCAAGTATAACTATCATTATTGGTCCGAGTATCAATTATTTTGACAGTGTAATTCAAATCGAGCATTCATTATGGTGTTGGTTGAAATACAAATATGAGCACAAATTGAGCTCAATTTGACTTCGATTGTCGTAAGTATGCATGCTTTCATCCTGTAAAAATCCGCCGTTATATAAACAATCGATACTTTGGCAAATGCAGAATAAATAAACGTGAATTTCGCAGTACAAATAAATGAAAATAAAATTTATTTGCAAAGATACTTTTCAGTAGTTTCTTGAGTGCAGAATACGAGCTATGGACTAAGATCTTTCAATTCAAAACCACTACTTTTCCTCGACGAAAGACTTCATTTCATTGTTTATATTGTTTTTAAAAGACAATAATGTTGCTTTGATTTTTCGTATTTCTTTGCCATGGTTTTTATTTTTTCGTCTTAATAGGCTGTTGCACCTGTTTGATAATTATTTTGAGGACCATTATTTGCCACTTGTGCTTGGTTTAAAACAATTAATAGACGTTCCTTATATGTCGTCACAACCTCTAGTTATGTCGTATGAGTTCTAAGATGTATTGCCTGATGTATTAAGATGGCTCTTGTTGTCCTAATTTCGTTTGTTTGCATGTATATTGCATTCTAGAATTTGGTCTTAACTCGATATGGCGATTATTTTGAAAAAAAGTTTATGTGTATCATAACACATGAAAAGCTAAAATTCGCTATTTAATGAAATGGTATATTAGTGGTTTGTTATGTATATATTATTAGTTTTCATCCAAATTAACAATGACACATTGATTTAAAATTTCATCAAAACTTTTTGGATCTTTAACCCATGTACCAATTTTGTGTCTATAGAAACTAATACCGAATGAGACAGAATGATAATCACATACAATTATGGCATGACATTTTTGTGCCATATAAAGTTAAAGAAATCGGGAACAATGGTTGATTTTGGGTCAGCGTCGGAATATAAATGGCTATGGTAATTATATGGCGTACGTTATGAATGGACTTTCCTTATTCGCTTTTAAGGTTAGAGTGCAATTAATAAACTTGTGCGATTAATCCTCTTTAGCGCAAAATATTTTTCCTATAGTGGTGAGAAAAATATAGAAATAAGACTTATCAAAACCGATTTGACAAGGGTAATGGTTTTTAAGACACTAGTAAGCGTTTTCTTGATCGAATCGTTGCATACGTTTTTGTAGGCAAAACTGAAACTGGTTCATTGCTGTTCTACTACAACATTATTCTATTGTAATACAATAATTATCAGTTTTTATATAAAGTAAAAAAAGCGAAGTTACTTATCAAATATACTATCTCATACGAGGGCCCTTACCATCTTATAAGTGCTTAAGAAACAGTTGATCGTGCATGCCTTGTACCACCGAAGGGTTTCAATGCACACTTCCACGAAAGTGACTATTTCCTTCATTACAACGGCTACCTCTTAGCGATTTTAAAGACACCTTTTAAGAGTACTCCAAATTGGTGCCATTTTCGGTGAAATTACGATCGATGGTGACTCGTCCATTGTTAGTACTTTCGTTCTCCAATTTATTGGGAGGTGGGGGATATCGTTCCTTTTGTCTTAAAAAACCTTGTGTTGCCCGTGCACCTCCAAGCCATTTGTGATTTATAGCTTCTGCTCTCAGTTCTATATGTATTTATTCTGGATTATATCCGGGGTGGCAGATGTTTTTTTATACGTCTCCGTCGTCGGAAGGTCTATGGTCGTAAATAATGTTTCAGTGCTCTTGTGTTTAAATTGTGTTGTGGCTATAAATGTTTTTGGCTTTAAGTTTTATGTTTTGGGCTAGTAAAACAGCTTGGATGTTTTAATTAAATCAGTATCGAAGGTTTGTGAAGGCACTCGTAACTTACACGAGGTATGTCTTCGAGAAATGCTATGTATTAAGAGTCTTAATTTAAGACTATACATTTTTGATGTCACATGTGCTATACTTAAGTAACAACCATACTGCATGCATTTGATTTTGTAAGGAGTAATTATGCTACAGCATGTCATTAATTTCTTTCGGAGAACTTATGTTACCCATATTACATGTATCACCTTCAGCTGTATTTTGTCCACATATTAAAACAATAGCTCCGAAACAGGTAGCAGCGGTTTTTTTACGTTTTTCTCCGATATTTTTAACTTGGACATGTTTAAGAGCCGTTGGTACTTCCTGTGCACCCTTCAGTATCTTGACACTAATTTTATTCAGGCTTGAGGACGATGTGAAAGCCTTCGTCGAACAGCAAAACAATTTACGCACCTTTTCTGTTTTTTTAAACACTTTGTCCTTGCTGTCACGTCAGTGATTATTTTTTCCTCAGACCACATCTTTAAAACCACAATTATAATTTCTTAATAATCTTCAGTGAAGCAAGTTTGTTCTCTGTGGAGAGAATAATATATAATAAATTTTATGTCTATTGTTAAATATATTCTTTCCACATTGCCAGATAAAAGTAGCAAACTTTAAACAAACAAAAAGATAAATATTGATAACAATGTCTTAAGTAGGCTTCATTTGTCTAAAAGTTGATGTTGTCTCCAAATGTATTTATTTCCTTATTGTTCCTCCAGGAACGACACCATTCTGTATTTATTTCTTGTTATTGTTTAGGGTCAAGTAAATAGGGGTATGCTTTGAATATTGGTATTATTTATTGCCTCTTTTAATTTTTCTGGTCGACATGGCTGTTGAGGTGCCTAAGTGGTTTGTTTTTCAAGACAGGTCCGTTGCTACGTGTATTTTGTTTACAACTTACAAACTCTTATATTAGAAGTTCTAACTAAAAATATATTTTCCTTTTTTTATTTTGTAGATGTATAATATTATCTGCAATTTTCTTTTAGGAATTTTAACTGTCGCGGTTTGTGTCGCGTGTATAGATCGGTGTCAGTTTTTTCGCCGCATCAAGTTTTTCAACGTGATTGTATATTTTAAACATGTTTTTTTTTTTCATTTTCACGCCATGTACATGTCATCAAAAAATTTGGATAGAATATTCTTTACACGTGCGAATAGATTTTTTTTCCAAAATAAGAGGTCATTTGTTTATTTTAGAAGCTAATTAAAAATCAATTGGCGTAATAATTAGCGTGTGTTAATTTCTTGTACTTCCTTAAAAACTGGTTTGTACTAAGCTTTAATCCGAAAATTAGTCAAACTTTTTGTGTTGTCTAGCATTTTTTTAAATAATATATTTTTACCAAATCTTGAGTTTTTTTTTCAATTACTTAGAAATAAAATAATAGGTCAATTTTGTTCAGTACTCTTTATTTTTAAAGGTTCTTTCTACATTTTTAAATATATGCTATAAAATCAATACATTTAAAAATATAAAAATATTCCCCTCCGATGGCGAGGTTTGGGAATATTATAATTAATAGGTCAATTATTATTATATTATTATATAAATTATAGTTAAAATCACTGAAATTAACATAAAAAATGAAACGTGACTGGAGAAAAAAACAGTAGTGATTCTGATTAAAAATGAATCACTGCCATGTCTAAAACAAAAAATTACGTAAGAATAGTGTTAATACTTATTCCTATATTGTGGCGATGGAGAATCAAAACAAAAGGAACTATATCCACGAAACGAATAAGCCTTATAACTTCGTCAAGAAGCAAATGAGCCCAAATTGAAGTGGTATTATGCCGAAGACAAGGGTACTCACTGATGTAGGGCACCCGACCATTTACTCCTGTTATAAACTAAGAGTGTAAATCGCAACAATATTTACTAATATTTTATTACAGTACCAATTTGGCTTAGACCACATGACATCATCATAATACAATTTTCCCAAAACCAACGATGGTGTAGTTGACACCATGATCAAAATAAAAAGTTTATTCACAACACTCTTGACTTAATTTACAGGAATTTAACCGACACCGACGAAGTGTTCAACAACCCACCGCGGAATACTTTCACGCTCGATGTGAATGCATCCAGCCAAAGAGGTTTTTAATTTCGACCTCTGCAAAAAAATGTATTTAGTATATGAAGAGCGAATGAATACGGCTCGTCGACGCGTCGGCGTCGAAGAGTGCTCGTGCTAATGTTTTTCACCATTTTCATGTGGATAACGCGTTATTTTTCCGTTTTTTTCGTCATGCAATTTTTGTCGAGGACTGTGGAAGTTATTTGCGGATTAAGAGTGGTGTAATTTTTATGTTTGTCAATTTTGTCTCTAGTCTGTGGATGTGAAGTGTAGTGCTTTATTAATTTGAAGAGTTGCATAAACTGTTGCTGTGTTTTGCTTACTTTGCCTATGCTTTGTTGAATGCAGGGAATTGATTGCGAAAAGTAGGAACTTTTTATTTAATCGATTTTGTCGTCATTTTTATGAAATAAACTATTTAGCTTTTCAAATTACTCTATTGAATTGTTTATGTTTATGTGAATATGAGATGGTATCTCTTGAGTCTAATCGATTCATTATATTCTTTGGCATTAGTTTTTGCAGTCCCTTTGAATTCAAATAGCATTTATAGTACGTCTTTCTGAACATACACATTGTCTTGACACCTTACTTTAGTTTTATATTATTAAAAACTCACCTAGTCACTTCAATATCCAATATTCTTGAGGTGCTCGTTCTGCACAGTAAACATTTAATTCTATATGGATGCAACCCGTCGTTGATGCAGGAATCGTTCATCATTTATTTATCAAGGATTCTCGATAGTGGAAACTGAAAGCGTCACTAATGTAGTAGTAAAGGAAACGTCGACTGATATCTGTCGGGTAGTAAATGTAATGGAACCACCGTTTCTTGTAGCCGTTTCGAATTGGGTCACCGCGTGCGCTTAGAAATTGTGTTAGTGGTGTTGGATTTTCTGCAGTATTTTTTTTCTATTTCAGTCTCGAGCCTTTCTTTAGTGAAATGTAGTGAATAGCGCCGTATTTACTTTTGCCAAGGTACTGAGTAAATAAAACATTTCGGGTTCCATTTTGTAATTACGTATTTTAACGATTTTCAAGGCATTGCAACTAAAGAATGTTGCTGTAGTCTCATGATACATCATGAAATGGATGTGGTTAAATAGTTTATCTGTGTCTTAAAAGTCTGCGCCTCCTTACGTTTTAAGTCTCGTATATTTAAAGATTTATTTATAAGCACCCTATTACATGAAAATCGAAACGCCCTTTTTGTTCTCTAAAAGTCAGCAAGAAAGACTTTCTGCAAAATCATCAATAACTTTTAGCATCTGTGTTTCGTCCAGAGGGATTTTATTTTCGTACTGAGTAGGACCGCGTCATAGTGACTTGAGTCTTTCAGTAACGGATCAGGCAATATGTATCCAATTTCTTTCAAGAATATTGATTTCTCCAATTTTCGTAGTCTTTCGATTTGGTAATTTTCACAATTTAAGAAGAAGGAGAAGTGTAAGAAAATGAATGGAGAGATGATAATGGAGATAATTCGTTTACTGAAAACAAATTAGTTGTTGACATATGTAATCAGTTCTTTTATGACCACAGATTTTTATTAGTTAAGTGTGCTAGAAATCAAACATCAGCTAATACTCTCGTAAATAAAGAAGTGGAAACATTTTAAGATCATATTTTTAATTTTACGACACAAACTCTTGACAATCAAGCTGTTATTGAAATCATCGTTGCTTTTATAAAAATATACTTTGAAAGTGATGACAACATCAAAGCTGTTAGCGTTTTTCCATCGACAGGTCGTAAGTGATGTATCGTACTAAACGTGTATTCTTCGACAATATCCTAAAAGAGTTATTTAGTTATTTACAGTGTAAATATCTCGTAGGATATCAGCTCTGTTCCCTCGTATCACGAGTCACGACACCTAATAAAAACAGTATCAAACTTCATTTCATGCCAGCGACAGAGCGCTCGCGGTGTGTATAGCTTTCGAATCTAATTTACTCTCTCGCGCTACGCCTTTTTTGTGTAACATGTTTTTATAAGTCTTTGTGAAATTTATTTTTCAAAAGTGATGTGAGACTCATGTGATGTGTCTCCCTTTATGTGAACTTTTAATGTTTTGGTGTTGTACGTGATTTGAATTGTGTACTCATATTTTTAACTACATATACGTTCGTCATTGTTTGGTACTAACAATGGCCTCATTAAATTGCGCTAATCCAACCACTACCACTGTAATAATGGCGAACCAACTCTACCGACTCTAGAGAATAGTAGAGATGAACTGTAGACCATAAAACACGGTCATGACTTTTTAATTTTAAGGAAATTAAAGACTTGTGATGTAATTAACTTTTCAGCGGCTACAAATACTGACAAAACAGTTAATGCTGTTTCTACGTGACCTTTGCTAATTCAGATTATAATTAGTTTAATCTTTTTTCGTGCCATTTTGTAATTATTTTGTTTTTCTTTATTGTCATTAGTATGTTTCTCATTTACACATTTATCAAATAGAATTGCACAATACCGCGATGAACATAGAATCATACCGGATCACAAAAGGGTCATAAGTTTGCATTTGCTTTTTGAATTAAACATGCCGATGCAATTTTACAGTTATTATTACTAATAGACGTTTAAAACTTTGGTGCATTCAGAGTACCACTGTTTTATTATTTTTTTTTTATGTGGGGCGCTATGCCTCATTCTCGTTCCCCTTAAGTAAATAGAGGCTTTTCTATTCTCTTTTTATGTTACTTACCTCCTATCATAATCCTAATCCCTTCTTTGGGGATGCCTACTACTCCTAACTAACCTAGCTACTTTTCTTAGTATATAGGATACATGATGAGTACCACTATTACTTTGAAAGCCTTTCGCTACAGGCATTAGATCTAGAGTAGGTTCCATATTTAATGGTGGGTCGTTTTAGATATTTGTAAGGGTTGAAATGCTTATGGATATTTTTGGTCGTATTTTGAGTTAACGTATCGTAGTATTATAATTAGTTGATGAATCTAAGAAAACGCATTGAATTGAGAACCCCATCTTTTTAAAATCTGTGGATATAATGGGTTGATTTTATTCAACAAAAAAAAGTTTTAACCCCATTATATCTGCCCTGTTTTAACAATTTCGAAAATGTATCGGCAGTACAAAGATCAATTCGGCGGTCCTTGGCGACTTTATGAAGCTTTAATCTAGTAAACTCGCATTTTTTTATTCAAAACCAAATTTACCCACAAACCTTAGTATGAAAAGTAATCTGTGCTAACAACAGTACTAACCCATTTCAAGGTATAGTTAAATTCATAAATATTCGTTTACGTTCCCTTTATCTAACAAAACATTTTCCAAAAGCTAATTGTGCCGAGTAATTTAGTTTCGGAGGCGAGTGCTGTCCACGGCCGGTCTTTCCTCGTCGCCATTTATTTCGAGAGCCCTTCCATTTACCTCCGTTGCGTTCAGCCATTCATTTTACAATTGTTTTAATTGCAATTTAAAGCGTATTGCTGAGTTATCAAAGTACACTTTCAGTTATCTACGACACGATTTTCTTTATGTGCCAACTTAAGTGCGTCTCGTTATTTCACAGACCGTCTTGCTATCTGAAATCTGTTAATTTAAGTGTACTTTTAATTATTGCTAGTTGCTTTTTGACAATCATAAGTTTTTATTTTACGTTGAAAAATCAATTCTGAATTCCTTAATTCGACAATTCACGTCTTACATTCTCCGTCTTTACTAACTTTGTTCTCCCTCATATTCCGAGCAATGATTTTCCTCTTGTCCATTAGAAATTATTCTCATAATATGATTTTGATTCATGCATCGTTATATCCATTTTGGTTTCTAAATCAAATAACTTGATGACAAAAGTAACTATTTTGAATAGATTGAAACCAAAGTCGATTATTATCTATTGTCACCTTGCTCAGCTGTCATTAGTCCTTGTTAATGACTGACTTGTCGATGGATATTTAAGTCCGGTCGATACGTATAAAACAGCTATTAATATTAATTCATGCGTGTTTTCAAGGCTACATCGTTTTATTTCTTCAGTTTAGTCTTAGTGGTTTCTGGGTGACTTGATTACTTTTGATTTAGATTAGTTGCCGTATAATATACCTTTATTTTGTATTGCAGATTTGTGTTTTACTGTCTGTTGTATAGTTGTTTCCTGTACGAAATGTTTAAGTTAGTATTCAGAAATACTTTGCCGATTGCATTCTGGACCTTAATTCCCGCTCGTTTTAATTTCGTAAAAAAATTAGAATCGTCTTAAACAGTAGAAAAAAAGTTCAAAATCGAATTATCGAAATCGTAATGGGCGAAAATCGCCCCCCTTATTTCTTGCAAAAGTCGCAAGGGCCATTGTCGTTTTATGTGATCTATTTGCATGAACCTAAGTGTACTGAATCGTATCACTACTCGTATGTAGATTTATTTATGTGCTTTCGCTTCCATAAGACGATTCTATGCAAATTAATACCACCTCAAAGCGGATATCAATTTTGGTCGAATCCAACTAATTCAAATTAAGTTTGTACAACATTCAACGCGTGTATTTTTTGATGTTTATTATAGATTTATATTTCTGCATTCACTCAATATGAATTCAAATATTCTATGCGAAAGATAGAATTGACAAACTAGAATTGTGGTAAAAACCATATTCATTTTTGATAAGAATAATTCTCCAACTGCAAGTACTGTCATCTGAATAATATCAATAGTTTTGATTTCAGCATTTAACTATATTAGGTCAGTATATAATACAAAAGGCTGTATTGGTTGATCTATGGTAATTTCGTTGAATTCTCATAGGGTTTTCCATTTTGGAGTGTGTCATTCGCTGGTCGTGATGTTCAAAACGATCTTCAGTTATTACAGATTTCATTTATATTTTTTTTATCCTTACGTTGGCAAAATTTCGTCTTACACATTGTAGATGTTACCAATTTCTTTTTATATTAACTGTGAATAAAACACCACTCTCATCAGATATAGCAACGATATTGATATAAAAATTACCTCACTGTACGAGCCAAATGTCATTTCCTTGCCAAGTTAAGGGTATCGATTGAGAGCACATTGTGTTCAACTAACAAACATCTAGTATTGTGTAAAGAGTTTGGATTAGTTTTGTTAGGTGTTGTAGTGTATTCCTGAAGAGAAGCTACAGACAATGAAAACAAGTATTTTACTAATTCCTACGAGTTTTAACTTCAATTGTTATGGTGGATATCGCTTAGTTTAATACCAAATCCGAATATTTTCTTTTGTATACATAACATTAATCTTGGTTTATATGCAACGAGTTACTATTTCACCTTTCATCCCAGTCCGGGCGGCATTCCACTTTTCCTTTGGAGGCGATCAGGCTGCGCAGCAGGCTTCAAGATGTACATCACCGTTGGGTTCCGGCTGCGGCTTCGACTAGCCTTTGGGCGCCATGGAGTCATCATTCATCTTCCAGGTGATGGGTCAGTTGACACCTTTCAGATCCGCCCGCGGCTGCTCGCTCGACCTCCCAGACAAGGTCCGGCACGTAAGTCGGTTAGGACCTCTGCGGCAGGGCCGTTTGGGCGACCCGCGCCCAGCTGTATGTGAATACCCGCTGTAAGGCATCGCCTGCACATATACTTTTTAGTATCAAGTACTGCTAGTTACTCTATAATCGTTTTTACATTGCTCAACTTAATGGACATTCCTGATATCAGGCATGGGCGTTTCCACAATCCAAAACAACATTCTACAACGTTTCTGTTTGCAATTTGAGCCTCATTATTTTTGTTCAGCATGGGTATTTAGTCTCTCAAAACATGGCTGATGAAAAATGGCTCTAGTTTATATCCAGAATCTCTTAGAAGCCTCCTCCTAAACTCCCCAGCTTCAAATCGTTCTTTGAGGGTGAATTCATTGCCAACCCAATGAGGGTTTTCCAATCAAGCAATCGCTCGTGAGAGTGCTGCCTCTACATCTTGCTACAATGTCTCTGATTCGGAGACAAGCATCACAAGTCACCTACAATCAAATTCACGATTGGTTTATATAATGTAACAATGTAAAAAAAATAACTCGAATATATATTCCTAAAAATCATACCTGAATGTTGAGGGGAATAGTATCCCTTTCTATTTATGTAGTATTGGGCTGCATCACCACCACATTTTTTTATTTTTATATGCGTGCAATCAATACACCCAATTACAGACGGAAAGCCTATTATTTGGTGAAATTCCGCCATTAACTGGTGTTCCTCTCCAAAGATGTAGACATCTTTATGTAATGTGCAGCATGTCGAACGAACGCACGCTCCACTCTGTGGCATATATACGGCTGGTAGTGCCTTGAGATGAAAATCCCCAGCATCTTTTTGATATCTGTAAAACATAATTATCTTAAAACTAACTCATTATTAAGTATAGAATTGTATACCTAACTTATTAGATAATTAGAGGTAAATTAGAATCATTAATAATCCCTCACCGAAGAGGAATAACATACCTTACGTCGACCCCAACATCTTAGTGTCTGTTCTGGTGAGGTGCCATAACCTTTACGATTCAGCTTCAATTCTTCGCGAATCAAATCAATTATAGCGACAGCTGTTTCTTTGGTAAATCGGTACCGCTTGCCAAATTCCTTGTCATCAGAAGAATACGAATCGAATCTGTGCTGATACACTTTTTTCGCGAAGGATTTTGAATTACCTAAATGCCTTGCAGTGATTGTAAAGCTTGCATAATTAATGTGATATTTAAATTTAAATTGATTTCTTTTTAATTTTTTAAACAGTATATAACACCAATTTACTTTATTAAAATGTTACCTATTGTAAGAATGACAAACGTGTGAAACGTCAAACACGAAACAGCTGATCGAAATCGGCCATGTTTTTACTATCGCACGTTTAGAATAGGTTTATAGAAGGGTTCTAGCTTATATAAATTACAGACACTTTATAGGAGATTTTAGTAACGTTTTAATACTATTGAATGAAAATGAAAATGAAAATTTTGAATATTTTTTTTATCTTTGTCTTTGTTCTTTGAACTTTGAATGTCTTTTTTCTTTCAGTAAAATGATTAGCTTTATATTAATGACAATACGTCTTACGCTAAAAATAAACGTTATGAATAATTGTTTTTATTACTGACATTGCTTGCAGCTCTCCTGTTGCATGGAAGTTTTTGTGTCATATTTCCCGAAAAAATAAACAGTTTAATTCGGCTCATTGTGTGTATTGTAACGATTGATTCTCCCTTCTAAAGAATTCTTGTATTAGCCACGAGACCCCTTTTGCAAAGCCTAACTGTAGGACAGCTTAAAGTGTCGATGAAAACATTACCCTACTTTCTGTGACAGTCGGCTAAAATGGCATATAGAGGTAGTAGCAACTAGCCATATAATGATTTTATAATCGCTGTCATAAGTAAATGATTTGTA
The DNA here is from genome assembly GCA_036417725.1 of Clanis bilineata. Lineage (NCBI taxonomy): Eukaryota > Metazoa > Arthropoda > Insecta > Lepidoptera > Sphingidae > Clanis > Clanis bilineata. The sequence goes on from CM071141.1 coordinate 1,638,239, forward strand.
TCGAAAATTCTACAGATATTTTATTCACGTCGTTTTACCATGGAATTTCATCTGGCATTTCTTCGCTGACTAAAGACGGACCAACCAACAAACACACATCACATTTAGAGATAGTGTATTCGTGTCTCCATTGCCTCTATATACAGTAATACATCTAAGGGGACATTTAGAATGCAATAAAAACGAATTATAGCGGAGTGGCGTTTGCCATTCGGGGGTCTTTGTTTCGAAATGTCTCTCGCAACAAAATCGGATTGCAGCATCTGGGCACCGGAGATAGGCCCTCTCTATCCTCTAAACCTATTTTTCGTACAGTCATTGTCTAGTTAAATCCCGTAGTGAACTATTATGTAGCTCGTAATACAGTCGCGTTGTGTTCTAGAATAAGTTTGTTGATGTGCTATTTACTGCTTTTGATATTGTTTTTATTATTATCTTGTGGGTATTTTGCATTTTTGTGTACCAGTAGTGATAGGTCTTATCACAAATGTTTATTTTCATCATCATCTACAGGAGCTCCACTGTTGAACATAGGCGTCCTCCAAAGATTTCCAGAACGACCTGTAGGAAGCGTCCTCCAAGCGCAGTGTTGGACATCCAGAAATGAACTAAAAATTGCCGCAGGAAATCTTAATTTTAGGTTGCTTGAAAGTCATATTTTCTGTGCCATAAAGACTATTCGTAGATAGGTTTCCAGTGAACATCAGAACAACGCAAACTTTAATTCAAACTATGCAGCACCAATATTTGTACGCTCTCTTGCGAGTGATCATTCCCGAGGCTGTATCAAAGTGACAAGTAGTCGAATGAGTAGGGCGACCATCGGTTAAATTTTCCTGGAATCATTTTTGTTGTGTGTGTTTGTAACGAAACCACAAACATTGCCGATGTCTATGGGCAACGGTAAACACTTACCATCAGATGACCCAATAAAAATAAATGTGTTAAACTAGTACTTCGTTTCTAAGTGGCCTTAGAAACCCTATACGCACTAATAGATCACAAAGTAAAGTTCAATTCCTTCGAATCGTATAGTACCGACATTCGTAATATAAGATTTTTGTATACCTCATGCTTTTACTGGGAAAAATCCTATGAAGCTCGATTGTATGGCCACTCTATTCGTGATGAGAACTCTGTAATCGCATTAGTCGGAAGGGCCACGTGACAAGGCGCGCTTAATAAACTTTCCAACCCGCTATCGCTCGTAGTTCGCTCGTTCCGCTCATAATTTGTTCGTCGACTCTTATTAAATTCATAATTATGCGTCGCGAACCTGCCTCTGGATGGTACAAGTTGGAAGTTGAAGTGCTTCAAGTGGATTAATAGATTCTTTGTGGTAATAATACAAGGATTTTTCTTCGTGTGACTAAGACATACCTAATTATGTAGTTAAGTGTTTGAGAAAATATCGTTAGATCCTAAACTACATTTCCTCTCGTTAAAGGCATTTTATACCGTTTTTTATAGGAATTGGTGAACGAGAAAATAGGACATAGAATAGGAAAAATAAATCACTCATGAAAACAATGCCACTGACTTCGTTGATTTATTAATGCTTGGACTAAAAAAACATAAAGGCAAGACACCGCACCGTTGAGCCACTCTATTATTGCTATGAGGTATTTGCTCATAGTAACTAAGCTAGTTACTATGAGCGTTCATGCTATAGACTAGCTTAAAGAGCGGCCTTATAATTTCTCCAAGTTTGTTTATCAGCTCAACCTTCCAGTCCTAACACGAATGCTCGTCAGTTACACCACATCCACTAACAAAGTAAATAGCCGACACCCGCTGCCGCTCGCTCCACGCGCTGCGCCAGCAATAAATCAGTTGAGCTCGTCCCGACAGATAAACTTCAGCCGGCGCCTCTGTCGTAGCACTCGTAGCGAAGTTTTCACTCGCGTGTTCGTCTTACATCGCTCGTTTTGTCTGACGTCTGTCGCATCCCTGCAGTCATGAATACGTAATGTAATGGTAATGAATTGAGGCTTTTAAAGTCGATTGTTACCGCGATGTTCGATTGTGATGCTAATATTAGTACAGTGTGATATCTTTTCGTACAACGTAGTTCTTACTAATGCTGATCAAGAGGATGTTCTGAACTTTGACGGTCTGTTTTGGTCTTTATCCATTTCCCTTTCATCTAAAGACCAAAGCCCCTTTTCTCTCTTAATAACGCGTCCGCCTTGGTATCATCTGCCGCAGGAATTCCTCTGCTGAATATACGCAAATTTCCCAAAGATTATCTGTTATTATATTGGTCTTCATTGGTTCTAATTTTCTCGGACCATTACGTTCTCCTTTAACATTGAATTTCAAGACACATTCGATGGTGACTAGACATATGCTTAGTAACTGGAATTAAGCTAATATTAACCCGTCAGAGGCGTCACATAAATATGTTCCATAAGCGTATGGGCCACCGGAGGTTGAGCCGCCCGTGACTATGTACCCCCAGAACGTATATCGCCTGTACTTGATCAAAGTCTAACAATAATTCTGTATAACAATTAAAGTTCACAGCATTTACCTCGTGTTAGAACAATTCCAATAATTCGCTTGAAATGAAGACGCATGCTCCCAGTGTGACTGTTAAAAATCCCTTTACGATTGTCGGTGTTTGTTTATGTCGGCAATACGTTTGGCGTTGGTCGAACAGACTTGTCGGACAAATGGAGGTATTATGTACTAAATTACTAGAACGGACACGGTGAAGAAAAAAGTACGCCAAGTGCGTCTGTGTCACCTCAAATGACTGTACCCTATTCTATGAGGTGTTATTTATCTACTGGGAGTTATGAAAATATCTGTTTTGGGATGATGATGTCCGATATCCTCCTTGATGTATCCATCAACAGCGACACCCTGTCAACTTTTTGTAATATGCGCGCGAACACGACTCATGAAACCCAACTTGTTCACAAACACGCGATCAGAAGTATGACAGTTTTGAGATGAGAAGCGCAGTGCAATACCAGAAAATATTTTGTAACCCAAAGTCCTGGTAGTGCTCCTATAATAGGCTTGCCCACCATTCACCATCAAGCGAGGGACTCGCTTGTCCACACATTTAGTCGAAAACAATAAAAATCATGGTACACGTACTCTTTTTAAAACCGAAATTATTTGTGCACATTTTCTTCTCAATGTCCTTTCTAGTACATTAGGATTGAATTGTTCAATTCCCTGGTCGGTTCCGGACAACCGAACAGCCAGCCCGCGTGCAGGAGACGGATGAACTCGACCGGGTTTTATTTACTGAAATCAGATGAAAAATATTTCCGACAATTTTACCCGGGTATTGCGATTTATGACGGCGTTTGTCGCTGATGTATGTGTGTTTGTAGATGTTTAGGTTCTTATGGTTATTGTAAAATTAGTTTGATATTTCTTAAGTCAAAATAGTTGTTTTAATATCCTACACCAGCTTATAAATTTCCAACAAAAAATTTAAAAGTTTAAAATTAAACCACATTACTAAGTAAGTTTATAAATGCCACAAATGAGATGCAAAACACACAATAGTCAACACGCAAACTCACACGTACTTTTGAAATCGTCGCGTCCCAACAAAACATCGCTTTAAACGCAAGGTAAATACGAGAAATTTGAATAAACTCACACACACGTGTTTGTTGTCGCACAACCGGATGAAACCACAATGGCGTCGTTGTAATCCGGTTAACCGGTTTGTCGCGCAACCGGCCGCCAAGTGATGCTGCCTGTGACAGATTCCCGAGCGCGAGATTTAAAAAAAATGTAGAGAAATAAAAATGTTTTAAACCCCTTATCGACGTGCTGTCGCGCTTTTATGTTGAAAACCGGATAATCTGTTAACGATTTGTGTGTTGCGAGTTTGTTGCTGGTTTTTTTATTTTCTACGGATTATTTTTACTGATGTAAGTGTGTTTGACAACTCATGAGCTTACCACGAGTAGCTCCATTTTAATTTTGTCTCATGTTCTAGACGAGAAGCGACGAAAAATATACAATTGGCCGTTTTGAAAATGGAAGCAGTTATGCAAAAAAAGATTCAACCCATTAATCAACTACATTACTAAAAAACAAAACCCTACCGCGTAAAAAAAGATAAAAAGAATAAGAAACATCTTAAAAGCCTGAATAGCCAACTCATTAATAGAATACACTAATGGCCAGTTTTAAAGTTGAGCACCGCTCAAATATCTTTGTACTTCATTGTGTCCAATAAAGTCAATGATTAATAGTCACACTATGGCACTTCGAACTTCGAAGCCAGTTGATCTAACCGAAGTAAATTCATAAGATTGTAAACTGCACCGCGGTTTAACGCAGACGCTAACTGTGAATCTATAGAGATAATTGGATTGCAGTTAAGCCATTGTAAAGCGCCTCGCCGGGGACTCGCCAGTGCACTGCTTTCATTAAGTTTAACTGCAATCTTGATTCCAGTTTGGAGAAGTTATTATTTTTGATAAGTTACAAAAACTGTTGATTGCCATTCGCAGTTTGACCTAGTGGTTTTGTGTATGGAATTAGGCTTTGCAGTAATAGATGTTAGTCACCTTAATTGTTAAGGCCCAATTCCTCCCCCTCCCTTTCCCAATCCCTTTTCCCTACCCTTCCATTCACTCTTTTTAGGTGATCTCTTTTTCCATGATTCTTTTTGTGTCTTGGGTGTATAGACACCGCCCATAGGGGCAAGAGATAGATATCACTTACCATCAGGTGACCCATCTGCTCGTTTGCCAGTCTCAGCTATAAAAAAAAGTGATGGTAACCTCTGTTAGCGACTTTTTGTAGACCAAGTTCATGTACGTATTATTTGCAAAGATTTTGTGCGATTGGCATATTTAGGTCGTTCCAGCTTATGGTAGCTGCAAATTACATAGTAAAGATCAAACCACATAAAATCTGATTGAACCCACAAACTTGATTAGAGCCCCAACCTATAAGTACATATGTAAAAGTTTATATCGGTCGTCGGGCGTCACGTCGCAACATTCCTGCCGGTCCCCCTACGTCGATAAATTGTATTGAGCCCATAAATCCACCCGGGCCAATACCGGCTCTAGGGTCGTGCATACAGCGCCGTCGAGCGATAAACTATCAACGGCGACAGCTAGGAGATGTATAGTCTTACAGCAAAGTCTGAATCTAATAGTCTAATATTGACTGCTGAGGTTGGCTTTAAGACCTTGCTGTCCGTGTCGACATGTCACTAGAGTTAGCTGATATATGTACAGGACAAGCAAGTGAATTGTGCGGGTAATTGTATGTAACTACTACCAAAATGTTAAAAGTTGCCCCTTGACGAGTAGATACTTAATTTATCAATGAAAAATACATCTCCTTTTTAATTTTGTCTTTATTCTTCTTCTAAAGATAAACATAATATTGGTCGTTTTTTTTGGTAACTTAGACAGATGATTACAGCTCACTCATCACTATACTATCATTAGTAATAGTGGAGAGCGTTTAGTTCTAAAGAAAGCAAGAAAGAAAAAGAAATAAATAAACTTTATTTAGCAAATGTCTCAAGCAACAATGGGTGGGGAAAAAATAATCAAAACAAAATTTGTAGTACTATGATGTAACAAATTGGGTTAATTACCAAGTACAAATATGTTAAATTTTATGAATAAAGTAACTTCCGAGCATACGCAACATTATGCACCTATATCCTTAACCATATAGTCTATTCTAGATGTATGCATGGAAACAAAGTACAAAGTTAACAAAAAAATATGCTAAGAAACTTAGATTAAAAAAGTCACTAAGAAACTACTTTTTCACGTTTAGCGTTTTTCGCTAGCTCAGTGATAAGCCATATTTCTGTGTGCACAAGTCTGAATTCGATTCGACGAGTAAAACTGAACGACTGCGCTCTAATGGCGTTCTAATCAAACTTTCGACAACGTAGGGTGATAATCGCTTTTGTTTCGGTCTCTGTTATTGAGGACGGCATTCTGTGTGGATTTTACCTAAGAGACAATGTAACAATTTCTGTAAGGGTTGCTTGTGGTTGCATTTTTTATTACATAGACTCTGTTTGGATTTAAGTTTAATTGGATCTCATCGATTTAGCAAATTCCAATAATGACGTCGCATTGGCAGTGGGCTTTTGGTTTCGAAAGAATTGGGTTCTTCGGGTGGAGCATATTGAGGCGTGGCATTGACAAAAAATTTAGGTAATCATTTCGTATGCAGAATTTGGCAATGTTTTAATGCCTGCATTTTTATACCTACTTAAATCTTATAATGACATTGAGCAAGGGGAATCATCAAGTCGTTTTGTTCTTTTAAAATTTTTCTATATTTTTACCTTTCGGTTTTATAACGTAGAATGTTGGACGAACTTTTTTGTACTTGCTTACAGAAGTTTTATTAACTTACCTGAACTCTGACGTCTTACTCAAGTTCATAAAAGAAATCTTGTTTAAGATACATTCGTTTGGTTTACGCCTTTTACTTCATGTGAAACATTATACAAGGTAATTCTAATTCGATCCCACTGATAGAAGTCTTGAATTATGTGTCCAAATTTCTGTAGACTCGCCTTAAAATCATCATAATCAGTTTTACTTTCAAAACATCATCATCAGCTAGGCCTATGTTCAGCAGTGGGCGTCCTGGTGGTGATAATGATGATGCCACTTGTAAATACACCATCAAATAAGAATCTCGTTGTTTGTTGATATATTGGCTGATCCTAATGCCCTAAATTGCTTTCGGTTGCCAAAGTATCTAAAGCGACTTAAAACTAATAATCATGACATGTAAACATTATTAAGATAATTAGTGCAGTTCCTGGCGCTGTATGTTAGGTTGTTCTAAGTATAAGTCTAAGCACTTAGCTCTTTTCAAGAATTCCATTCACGTATTTCAATTAGGTCTTGCACTTAGCTAAAGTCTGAAGTCATTCAAACTGCATTTCGATGAATAATCCAAAGCAAATGTTTATGTTGCTTGAGCGAGTACAAGCTTACAAAACTAGCTGATTTATTTTAATAACAACGTCTCAGTACTTCGTTGCAGTCACGGGTGAGCCATTCACAAGTTAACGTTTCAAAATATATTATTCGCAACGCTGGCTAACTTTGATTTAGAGCCTGTTGAAATATTGTGTTATTAGTTTATTTCAGTAACAAAGAGTTTGAACTTGGTTGTTCATGGTCAAGTTCTTTATGCCTGTTTGCTAAAAATTCTTTTTTCGACGAGTTGGTAAATTAACAAGTGGATCGCATCTTCATTAGATACCGTCTTTAATAGACCGTTGTACTCTAAGAAAATGGAATAAGAGAGTACTAATTGTGCTGCGTAGAATTACAATTACGGCGGAGAGCTATGTTCAGCAGTAGATTCTGATGATTTGTATTATTTTTGAAAGCCAGTTTTAAACTATACTAAAGCCTGATAAATGCATGATAAATAAGGAATCATTTGATTCCATTCTCCGTTCATTTAAAAATATTTTGTGTTTTATAACACCTGCCGCATCAAATACATCCAAGGCTTGAAGAAATCCCGTCGCCTTCACAATACAGAATCGCGTGCACACAGCCAGCCAAATGGAGTGTAACGTGCAAATCGAGTTGCCCGCTGCAGATGCGTTGCCGGCTGCCACTGACAGATATCCGTGACGGTATTTAGGTCGCAATGGATGTTGAGCTCACCAAATAGGTCGCCTGTTGAGTGCTACTCGTGTGGAAGGAGCGTCGCCGTGTCTCCAGTTTCCTCGTGTTAAGATTTACTTGTTTTATTTCTCAAAAATGTACAGTTAAGTGAATTTCGTGATTGTTATTATAAATACTACAAAATTTTGAAAAAATAATCAACGTTGGTTTCAGTTTGTTGGCGAATATTATTTGGTTTTGTTACTTTTTGACCATTTATATTATGGCGACTAATCTTAAAATAATTTTCTATAAGTCTGAATTTGGCATTGCAATTTACATCGGATTATCGCTCAATAAACTGAACTGTGCGAAACATACCTCTACATATCAAATTGAAGTGGTAGATGCAGTGGGACTACAAAGTATCGACTCTGACTTCACATACGTCCGTTTTCCTCGATGGTTAATAAATTCTTAAATGAATCATTGTCAAACATCAGACATAACTTAAGTAAAGTTCTTCTTCATTTAAAATATATGCCTTCCGCGAAGTTATCAAAGTTATCAGCGTTGTCAGAAGAAGCGTTGTTAATCATGAAAGTTATTTAACATCAGCAAGCGGTAAATTATGAGTAAAGTGCGCCATATTTTTGTTTAAGCTCCAATTTGAAATTACCCTCTAGCATTGGAACTATCTAATCACATTTGTAGTCAGACATATCGTTGAAATCCCGTGCGTGTGTCGCCGCCGCAGCCAATCAGTTGTATTCTAATTTGTGTAAACAGAGCAAACGAGCAATGCGACTCGACTGCCTGCATTCCTGTTTTGTAATGTGCATAAGGTTTCATTTTGCACAAAAATAACATTGTAAACCCTATCTAGGCTTTCCTGTTTTACGGCCGGTTTCAATAAACGATCTCAGTTTAGAGTGCAGATAGATCGCGAATATGCACCAATCAAATCAAGTCATTTGACGGAGTCATGTTCAACTTTGTTGTTATTGGCTAATTTTTTAAATCTATCTGCACATTCGAACTGAGATTGTTTATTGAATCCGGACGTTAGAGTCCTACGGTAATTCTCTAACCTAACATTGTGTTTTGTCTCTTACCTCTTATCTCGTTTTTGTGAGTTTTTGTGAGAAAGGTAAAATACTTATAAATGTGCTCATCCATTCTGTAGAAGAAACTGGTTAACGTCGTCATTCTAGACACTGGAATGATAGACATGGGTAAAAATATAGTACATAATATACTGTTTTAGGAACACTGTCTAAATCCAGTACTGTTAATTTATTGCGCCCATCAAACACAGAGTCTGTCGTATATAGATGTATTTCAAATGTGGTGAAATCACTACGCGATGCTGCCAATGAAGGCAGGTGATGGATTATGGATCTTTACACCACTTGCAAGTCTCTGTCATGCCCAGTTAACATTGTCTATCCCAGTTCACTTAGTCCAGTTTAATAAAACGCCTCGTGAAGCTTTGCACCACTCAATTTTGTGAGCAGTAAGGTTCCATTTTGAGTGGCGGTGTTCGTTACCCACATTTCAAGATCTACACAAGTTTCGTCATTTGAAGGTTGTTTTGTACAGTTGGTATTGAATTTGATACAGAAGCTACCGCTTCGGCCGATGACAGGCTCGACTCGACCGTGAAAATGGCGCTTTTGAAAGTTGTATCAGAACTTATGACTTGCTTTTATAATGTGATAGGGATAATAAGTAATATTAACATGAATATGAGTAGCAGTAATTAGTAATTTAAAAAAATCTCAGACCGTAGCAGTAACTTTCCACGTTGTATTTGATTAGAGTTAGTAATATTTGTTTTGATCTACAAACAAATGTCATGAGCGATTAGGTCTTTTGGTAGTTAGGTCGTGGTTCTGACGGACGATATATTTTGTTATATTTCCTTGGCACCTTATTTTTCCCGTCCTTAATATGGAGAATTTAAAACTACTATCAATATTAAACGAGAACTGCAGTGCAGATGTGCAAATAAAATATACATTAAAACTCTAAAATTGATCCAACGAGCAATACCATTATACATTACAAAAACAGTTAAGGGAAAAATATGCCCCTAATTGCAACGAGTGGTGGTGATAAAGCCGAAGCATTACACCGAACAGACAGCGCAGCCTGCGAGTGTATAATGAATGGATACAAATTTGCATATTATCACGCCAAATTAAACTAATATTCGGCCTAACAGAGATGCCGGTGCCTCGTGCAGCGCCCGCTCAATGAATTGTCTGCTTCAAACGTTTTAATGCACATTTTGATTGTGAAATGGGTTGGAATTCAGAACTCGATGAGCGGCGACGATGTGTGTGACGTCAATGAAGCTTTATGATTTGAAGTTCATTGGAGATATCAGGGAGGGATTGGTAAGGAAGATTTTTATGCAAAATAGTTTATTTACTTTATAATTATCATGTTTAGTTTTGTATCTTATTCAGTTACTGTAAAAGGTCGTCCCTCAAGTGAAGTATCCTACACCTTCTTGCGTTTCAGATAGTAATTGAAGATTATTAGGGCAGGTTTCAAATAATTTGCGCTCAGCTTTATGACTCCATATACGAAAATGAATGTGTGTAACATCTGCTTATTTCATTGCAAGACATATGTACAATATGAGAAGAAACAGGTATAATCATATTTTTCCTTTTCTTGATCTTTAATGCGATGCGTTGTATAGTTTTGGTCACTATTCATTGAATCTGTGTTAGAACTTTGTTTGAATACTTTGCTAATGGTCATTCAAAGTTGGCTGTTGTTTGTTTGCTTTAATTGCGCGACCTGGCAACCAATCGATACGCCCGATAATGTTTGTTTGTATAGTTTGTGGGACAGCAATACATGGGGTAGATTAGTGACGCGAAAATTTTCCTGAATAGTATCTACAAACTCAAAAGTATCAAAAAGCAAAGTGAGACATGTAATACTAGCAGCGAGCTCTTGATTAAAACTGCGTGTCGTACTATGGGTGTGGTATATGAATTTCCTTTGCATTTTTTTAAATTCTAATACCAAGGCAAACAAATATTACACTGATCCTTACGGAACTCTGAACGGACGATTACACTCTATTCAATCACATTAATTATTATGATTTCTATGTTTATCTACAATAAAGAGTTACTACCTATCTATTTATCTAATTAGTGTTTGCTTTTTATTCCTTTTGAGCTGAATTCGTTCGGCGATTTTTTGACAATTAAAAAAATCTCATTTGTTAGCTATTCATATTCAATTAACTCTATCTGATTTCTGTGGATCGGTCTTTTATCTAATTGTTAACTTGATGGAAACTTCTATCCTTACAGAAGAAACATGGAGACCATTAATAGTAAATTCGATGTTCTTAACTGTAAACTTATAGCCGTCTTTGCAAGTTTCCACTCATATCAGTCGTACTTCACGAGTCCCATGAACTGGAAATATCATTTAAGGCTCCTCTGAGTTTAGTTCAGAAAGTATTTCACGCACCATCGACCGCGGCTTCTCTCCGCGCCTCTGTAGTTTACGAAAGTGTTCGTAAGAGACGATAGTTTTGCTAAAGCGTGTGTACTCATACGCGAAAGAGTTTCTTTGATGTTTTTTGTACGATTTTTACGTAGATTTTTGATAATCAGCATACCTGCTGGTCTGGTGTACATAACATCATTAGCCCCCCACTCATTCCCAATTCTTCTTTTCCTTTTCTTTAAGTTTGGGTGCTTATGGGTGGTGAAGATCAACACCTGCCGGATGACTTACTTGTTCTTTTGATGGTCTCTGCTATAAAAAGAAGAAAATACTGCATGATACTGTATAGTGAATTGCGTTCATACCCCCAACATCTTAGAAGTATGGTTCTACTGTAATTACAGAGTAGAAGAAGTTGGGGTCCGACCAAATAATGTATAAATCGGAATGCCTCAGAAGGAGGTACAATGTTTTTAACTGTTATTAATTTGTAGAAATTAAAGTAGCAAAAGCTAGTTAATCAAGTTTTGTTGCAATATTCGTAGTTATATAAAATTAATTTTGTTCGCGGCCACACGCGATTTTACTTCTTCATTGCATCGAAACTTCATCATATTGCAAAGAAAATCATAATATAATAATTAAACGTGTTCATTAATACAGTCGGCCAGAAAAGCTTTGCATCTTTCTACAAATCCTGCGATTTTTATTTCATTCTAACTCTAATTATGAATCTTATTTCTTTCAATCCTTAAAACCTGAGATGTACAAGAGATGCCACTACTACGTTCTTTGTCAAAGGAAATCTGTGTTAAATTTTTTCAAGCGTGCTGAGCCCAAAATTTAAATAATTTGATTTCTGTGCATTGGTTGCTCTTACTTTTATGTTACTTAACAATAAATGTAGTGGAAGCTACGAACCGTAAAGGTGAGGAAACAAGTGACACGGAACAAAGAGTTCATATTTCGCGACTTATCCACCACTTGCGTCCTTTCAAAATTTCCCATTTGCATACACTTCCTTTATGAATTTCAAGTGACTATTATTGCACGGAACAAAAAGCCTTTGTTCCGTTGTCTCTCGCAATTTATTATTGTTGACGGAATACCATTCAATTTGACAAAAACACGCAGCGCAAAAATTGCACACAGTCAACGGTTTTTAGATTGGATCGCGATGGTCCGTGGAGGATTCGATTCATAAATAAATATGGCGGCAGACGGACGCCATCTTGGCGCTTGGGCCGGCCGCGGCGTGTTGCGTGCGGCGCATGCTAAATAATCGCGTGTCGAAACACTGTACTGTGTAGTATATAATATTAACTGTAAGTAAATACGTCCTGTTTCTTACGACCCACTGACTTAATACAGCTTTTATCATCTCGTTAGCCTTATTGTGGAGTTAGTTCCTATTAATCTACGAAAAAAAGTGGACAGCGAAGTTGCAGATGTTTTTCCAGTAGTATCCTACTACTCATCGATTTTGTTATAATACTACTACCTCGGATATGGAACTACGACTCATTACCAGTTTGCCAGCTTTCTGCTTCCTCAGGAGGGCTAAGAACAGCTTTATTAAAAAACCTATGTATTTAAAGAATGGTGGTTTATCTCCTTGTTTGTGACTTAAAAACGCACCATATTTTATATCATTTTGTTATCCACAAAACAAACTGTCGAAATTAATCCCTTATAAAGAGTTTTGGGGTGCCTAAAACTTGGGACACTTTATTATACGGAAGGCTGATTTTGCAAAGTAAAACTTGGTTACTTAGGGTTCTTCGCAAAAAAATATTTAAGCCGCAACAATGGCGACGTAAACTTTCTTTAAGTTAGCAATATTCGAATGATGGAAAAAGTGCCAATTTTATTGTTGTGAAACTGGGAGTATGCGTATCCTTCATTTTAATTTCATAAACTTAATTATTATCATTACCATTGCGTATATATTTTATTTGTCATTTTATTTACATATCTATGTATTAACATGCCTTCATCCCATAGATTTGCATGATCTTATGAAACGAATGGAAACCATGAATTTCTACTTCCCAGGATTCTGACATTACATACATTTTTTGGTATTAAAATATAGAGACGACTTAACGTACTGATTTCTTAAGTTTACGCAAATGTTATACATTGAAATAAAACTATTTTATACGGATTCTATCACGATTTTTTTCTATTTTTATGTTTCGAAGGCTTTGCAGCCGATCCGTGACCACGAAGGCTACAAAGCCTTCGAAACGTCGGATCTAAAAATAAAAACAAATCGTGATAGAATCCGTATAAAATAGTATTATTTCAACGACATAACGTTTTATTTTTAAATAGCATTTAAATTACATATTCAGTTGCTTTTCGTATTCACAACATGGCGTTGTTATCGTGGCAGCATCGTCTAAATGAGGCCTAGAGGTGTTTGACCCAATCGTGCAAATGACTATCGCTTCACTACAACTTAGTTGATAGGGTTAGGGCGGGTCAATCGCTGAGCTTCGAGGAACCTATTACATTTGCATGCGGTCTAGGGTGGCAACTGATAAGGGTTGGCGCACACCACCGACTATCTAGTGCAAGTGGACTCAGCAGATTAGTTGATATCTTGAAGATAACACCTGCTTCGTAAGATAGCTGCTTGCATGAGAATTCAAGTATGCAATGGTGAGTGGTAGAGCCACGCTGGCTCAACCGGTATGATAGCACTGTCTCACAGAAAATCGATGTAAAGTGGCGGGTCGCTGTCGCGTTTCGCTCAGTGAGTCAGATTTTCGGCGGACCAATTCCCGTCCTCCCTTTTCCAATTCCTATTTACCCTCCTTTTAGTTTGTCAATGCACCCATGACTATTAAGTCGTGGGTGTCTATGGGCGGTGGAGATCATTTACCATCAGGGGACCCACCTGCTCGTTTCCCAGTATCTGGATAGCTATAAAAAAGTAGTTAAAATTAGAGATGATAATATTATAAAATATTCAAGTAATTGATGCAACCTATCATACATTTAATTATTAAAACTCATAGCGCAAGTGTGGGCTATGACAGCATTTGTAAACTACACTCTGTACATCGTTTAGTTTGAGCCTAACAAGCTAACTGAATCACACGGTTCGTCCGAGGTGAATAGATGCAAACGCACGAGCGATGCATCCCGTGCCAATGTCACTGAACGGTCGGGCCGGACCCGATCACACGTGTAATTACATTAGTTAGTACAGTTACTTGCCTTCAAAGAAACTCACGTTGAAGCGTTCCTACAGATTGTAGTTTGATTATCAAGGTATAGTTTCGGTAAGGCATGCTAGGTTCTCTGTATAACATTTAAATGACATGCATAAGCCTCAAGGCAAAGGCCTTCCAACACGTTGAACTTTAAAGTTGAATAGCTGGAAGCTTTTAAGAAAACCTGACAGATTGCTATCTATAATATTATGAATTTAAAAAGTATACACGTGCTAAACAATAAAACTTTGGAAACGATTTTGAAGATTTTAGAAATCTGGGAGTTACTGCGAGCAACAGGTAGTATGAAAATTAACATAAATTTATTTACCGCATTTCATGATGACAGACAATTTCGAACTTGTTCAAAACTATAATATCCCATGAATTGGAATGGTCATTAGCAATAATAGCATTCGTGTTGGACTTTAGTCCCCTTCATATATTGTGAGGGGAGCTCTCTGTCTACAAGGGGATGAGAGTAAATAAAATAGCATTGCAATGTACAATTTAGATCTTGAGTTGAAATATCCTCATTGGTGTAGTAGTTATATAGCTATGAACTGTGTGGTATGGTTGTGGATTAGGTTTTTGAGATGATATGTATTATGACCACATCGAATTATTAAGATGTGTTGTCGATTATATTACAAGCTTTTATTTAGTTTCATTTTTTGAAGTCTTAATCTAAGTTCTAATATGACAATTAGCAGCCACCTTCATTGTCGGAGTTACTACTGGCCTTACATTAGCTACAATGTGTCGTATTATAATTTTTTTAATGAAATATTATCCTGACGTAATATTTTATTGTGATTCATCGCTTTCTCATTACCATATTAAAGGGGTTCCCGGAAAGAGCTGCCATGTGGTAGCATTACTTTGAGGGATTTAAAATTCAATAACGCTCATTGCAATATCGAAAACACCCTACAGTTAGCTGTGAGATAGGTATCTATGAATAAGTAATTATATCGATCAATATTATTACACTTTAGCACTGTCTGAGCAGTTTCATAAACATGAATGATTCAGCTCGTTCCCAGACTGTCTCGGAAAACCGACGTCAAGTCACAATTGTCTACTTTCGTATTATCAATAAGATTGCGGGAAAGTTAATAAATAATTACCTTCTCCCAATTCCCATTCCATAACAAACTTATTGCTTCTCCAACCGCAACTGAGTTAAGAAAGTTGCTGCACTTAATTTGCTTTTTAATTGACTATTAGCTCAAAGGATAGTAATACTTCCACTGGAACCGCAGGCCACGTTTCCCGTTTCTAATGTAGACAGAAAACCACAAGAAAGGGCAATTTTATTTAAAAAATACATATATCGACTCTCGATTTAATAATAGACTTCTTGATCTAGTGGCAGCCTTTACAAGGTGTGGACTTATATATAGGTCTTGGGTTCAAATCCTAGGTCAGGAAACTTCTTCTTCTTATTTTTTTCTGAATTTTAGGGGTAGCCCTCCCTCATGGTAATATCATAATCTTGAAAATCGGTCCACATTTGACGGAGATATCGCGTAACATACATAAAAAAAAAGAATTGAGGACCTTCTCCTTTTGTTGGAGTCGATCGAAAATTACAATTGCCACAGATGTGTCGTAACATACATCAAAACAGCTTGATTAAAAACCTCCTTTCGGATATCCGTTGAAAAAGGATTCGGAACAGATGTATCGTTTTCGGTTGGCTGATGACTCATGCGTGTGACCAACGCGGGCCCGCGGGAAATCACGATATGACACCCATCTGTTCAATCAGAACCTTCCCCACCCCTCCCACTTTCGTCTTCCCCTCTCTCGTCCTCCGACACTGCTCTTGTAATTTTATATTTCGCATGTAACGTGCGTTAAATGTATTGCTCACGGTAGGTTACTTTGTCTCGATCCTTTCGAATTAAGTGAAATTTTTCGATACGAGTCTATATGCAGGTAAGTCAGTATTGCTCTTATAGTGTTGCTCAATTATCTTTTTAAAATGTTTCTATACCTTATTCTGTTATTCTAATTATGCATTAGCTGCTGTAATGACAAAAAGTATTTTAATACTTTATTAGTAAAATTGATAGCAAAATTGCTATTTAAAAGGGTGTTACTTACCCGTTGTCTTCGGGCGAAACAGCCTTCGGGACTGGCGATGAAGTAAAAATAAGCTAACAAAATTTACTGCATTTAAAAATAGCTGAGAGACTATTACCATTCATAAAACATGACTAGTGCAGCAAATAGGTACTTAATTAATTGCAGCAGTGGCAAGTAATAACATAATATCGCGGTCTCACGATTTAATATTAAAACACTGGTGCTTCGCGTAAAATGCACAAGTACAGATAAAAAACCGCGTGAAACTTTCTCAGAGATGTTTCTTGCAGCGGGATTACATTTTAAAATGTAATTCTGTAGTCTAATTTAAAATGTCAAAGCGCGGAATTTATCGCGTCTGAGGCTCTTCTCACTTTGCACTTTGGATATCAAAGTGTTTCACAGATAACCTAAATCTTCAAGACGCCACATTACGGCGAAGTCAGAGATGTCAGATAATGAAATTTCAACAACAAATGTTATATATGTAAGCTCGCAACGAACTCTATTTGAAGGTGTAGCCAAAATTAATTCTTGATACTAGGTCTTTAAACCTATGGGTTAATTGATTATATCAAGATAATGTTATATTTTACTTAGCAAAATATCGATCTACAATAATCTACATAAAACCAATGGTCTCAATTTTTCCTATGTAACTGACGATGTAACGTGATCGCGATACGTTTATATACGCGTGAATCAGTAAACATATTGTAATATGAAGTTTTATCTGTAAGTTGCCTTCTTACTCGATTTCGACACTTGGATTTTGTTTGTTGTGGTGTCGCTGGGCTTATTGGTCTCTACATGTGGTTGTGGTCACACTGTTTTATAAGCAATGTGGATCCGTGTCAAAGCTGAGAGGAATGAATTTGCAATGTACAGAAATCCGTGCTCTATCACGGACTGGATTATTTTATGTAGATCACATCACATAAGAATCGATGCAGTGATCTATGTATCTTCCGGGCCAAGTTGGATTGGTTGAGAGTGACAATTAAATTGACTGAACCCTAATTATTGAGGGAGGCCTATGTCCAGCAGTGGATGTCCTGTGGCTGATTATGATGAACCCTTATTACCTGGTCTGCACTTTGTAATTATCAGGTCCACACCTTGGACCTGGTCGAATTTACGGAACTAGAAAACCTATTACCGAACAACCATATATCGAAGGGCTTTTTCCATTTCATCATGTACGGCACCACCATATTTTAAAATCAGACACATCATGTGTGATGTTTCAAATCTAAAAACGCAAACATTCATAGTGTTC
Source organism: Clanis bilineata (assembly GCA_036417725.1). Lineage (NCBI taxonomy): Eukaryota > Metazoa > Arthropoda > Insecta > Lepidoptera > Sphingidae > Clanis > Clanis bilineata. The sequence continues at coordinate 1,655,917 of CM071141.1, forward strand.
ACTTGTCCTGGGATTTTAACCCACGTCCTCACGGTTCTCAGCCTAAGTACCCTGCAACTGGACCAAAGAGATGTCACATGTATGATTAACATTATTAAAAGGGGTATTCTTATGATTTAAATCCTCAAAGGGCATACGACGACGTCCACCGTTCCCGAGAGATTACTGGCGCGTCAATCGGTGAGTGGCCGCCGACCGCCACTCAAGAAATATTTCCGCAACGCTGTGCATCGAATACGCTATGTGAATTCAGCCGCTTCTACAAAACCTTGACGTGGAGCTAGTTTTAAAGATTTTTTTAAAGAAAAAAAATTGAATACCGTCTTTTATTTTTTTTATCATATAAATTAGCTATTGTTTGTGTCTTTGTAATGACCGGACAAAGTTCGTTCCTTTCTTCTCTTTTTTTGTTCTGTCTTGTGTTATCCCGACCGAATGCCAGAATCCGTCTTTTATTAAACGCTTCCACTTTGCCCAGTCATGATCCTCCTCAGGAAGACAATTGGTTCCGATATCGTGCAAAACGCCCAGCCAGTGCTTTTTGGGCTGTCCACGGGGACGCACCATTCTCCTTTCTTTTCAAAAATTTCGAAATTCTTGGTTATGCAGGTTTCCTAACGATGTTTTCCTTCAACGTTATAGCCAGCGATAATTTACAAAGAAAACACAGTCAACATAGAAAAGTCAGAGGTGTATGCTCCATTTTTGGTCTCCATGCTTCCGACACTCGTCTCGGCAGTCCGTACCATTCCCAACTGAGTAATGTTCTTTTTATTAAGAAGCTATGTAAAAAAATATACATATTTGTTAACCGACTGCCTTAGAAGGACTGTGAATGAGTGCCCAGTTTTACATGTAAATATGCAACGTTTCTAATCAACAATAAAAGATACGAGGTCTTTTTCCAGCAACGTGGGGATCGATGTTTAGAACTCCCGGCTAGACGATCACAGTCTGGCTACATACAACAAAGCCTATTGTTCGACTCCGACCTCGGGGAATACATGTCCCATGGCTTTTGTTCTGGCTGGATGTTTATCTAAATAAAAACCCTGCGTTTTATAGCATTCGGTTTGTATATGTCTAGTATGTTCGGTACGACTAAACGGAATGTTTTTAAAAGATACAACCATGATATACAATTTTTGAACGTCGACCATAGATACCGGAAATATCGGAGGTAAAGCAAAACTTCTACCAACTTGAGAATAGATAGGAACTGGTATAGAGAACCTGCATTACCTACCTAATTTATCTAGTTGGGTATTATTTGTTTTAAATTAATAATTGTTTCGCTCTAACTTATTGTAGCAGTCGTTTGTTTGCTAGAACATGTAATTTGTGAAAATAAAATTGTCTTTCGTTCAATGCTAACTAAGATTAAGTTCAGATCAAGGATTGATTTAAAAAAAGTACCCCATTACCGCTCTCATGGTTATAGGCAACCTTGATCCTTTTATCAGATTTCATCAAGGTCGGTTCAGCGGTGTAGCCGTGAAACGGCGCCGGATATACAGACAGAGAGAGTTACTTTCTCATTTATTATATCTATTAGTATGGATTTCAATATAATAGGTGCCCCATAAAACGGATATTTAACAGCATCAAAATATGAATAAAGTCTTGCGACATTATGACCACTACTCAATTCACTTCGTAGAGTTTACTGGATACACGTAATTTGATACATTAATTTCCAAATTAGCGTAGATACTTGACGTCATAAGATTAAATCTAGTTTCCATAATAAATCATACGAAATTTCGCCAGTTGGCGTCAATAAAGGCGGGAGAGCCAAAAGTCGTAAACAAAGGTTGTATAGAATTACGTCATGGAGAAAGTTAGTTACATAGTCGGTTGGCTAAGTATGAAGTACTAATGCATAGGGAACGGTGAGTGCCAGGTGGCCAGACGACAATAATCGGGCTATTTAATATCGCTCCCTCTGATATTGTTAGCAATGTAGCCTTTATTACAAGTTTTGATGGTTTCCTGTCTTTGTTTTCTTGGTTCAATTGATATCGATATTGCACGTTTTAACAGATTCACCTTAGACATGTTTTTAGTGAAATTTGTAGCATTTTACATATATCTTAGTTAGAGTGTAATTATTGTGTCCTATTTATACATATGTCTATTGAAAACATTCTTATTAGACGTGACTTATACTACTTACTACTTACTTACTACTACGTCCTTTAATATTGTGGTAGTAGGTTTCTTGTTTGTTGATTGTGATAATACAGTGCATAGAATACATCTAATATTTTTACTTGAAACTGACTTTTCTTCCAGGATTATTTTACGTTCCATAGTTTTCTTTGCGGAACAAATTTAAATAAAATAATTTATGTTCCACTGCCGTCTAAAACTGAAATAGAAGGTGCAAGTATCCAGACACCAGAAATCATATAAAATACTGGCGCAGACGGCATCCGTGTAATGTAAACTTGTAGAGGCAAACTGGATATTTCCCCTTCGTCTGGGTTCTTGACCCTCGTAATGTGTTCGGAACCCCCCGAAACGTACGACGAGGTGGGTCCCCAAAGCCCTCTTTAAATCTTCGAACACGCTCCTTGAATATTTTAACGTCTAGGGAAAGTTGAGTTTTAATTTAGTCATTATGGATGGCCATTTTCTTGAGGCAAGCTGGGGCATCCGAGGAGCAAATAAGAGTATTTTCTTTTTTTTTATTTCGGTTAACAAAACCGGTGACTACTGGTTAAGTTTTAGGAGAAATGCAAATTTAAGTTTTATAGAAGAGTTTTGGTGACAATGCTGAAAATTAAAACTCTTTGTTAGGTTCTTCGATTCATAGTTCACATCACATAGGTCACCGGAAATCACACTCACCCAACGAGACGCGACAGTAAGCTGCCACTTTACGTCGGTTTTCTGTGAGACAGGGGCATCAAACCGGTCGAGCCGGCTCATTCGTGCTGTAGACGTAACCGTCTACAGCATGGTTCTACCACCGAGATTTTATTACCATTTATTTTGTATTCATCAAAGGTACCCAAGGGCTATCGAAAAGTGACACTAGAATATGGATAGTCTAAATGCGCTTAGCCTTACCTCAGGTACAAGCTATTAGGCATTCTGGCCCTCATGGAACATGTTAATCTGTCGTAAAGTGTTATAGACTCGGCGGGACGCCAAATTAGGAACCCTACGAACGAAACAAATGGCTTCGAAATTCCGTCTGGATTCGGCTTACCGAGGCTTATCTGCAAAGATTCAAACATGTATTGGACATTCTGGACTCTGGGTTATCAAAATTATTTGCATTTATGTTACGTGTACAGGTCCATGTGTTTGCTCTGTGTTACACTTTTGCAAACTGGGAATTGAAGCGTAAGGCATAGCACGCACTGTGTGTGTATATCCGGGCTCCAATTCCATATTCCCTTCTGGAAGATCTTGTCTGAAAGACCACAACCTATATACGCCACTAGACCCAGGAACGACATACGGTACGTTACTTTCCAGTACAAAAATAAAGGCAACCAACCTCCTACCATAAAGTCAGTCCACTAAGAAAATCCGACAAATAAAGTCTATAGGAGCCTGCGTTTTATAGTGCGGTACTTAAACAACTAATAACACTAAAATACGACTCTACAATATAGAGGTATGTGAGTACAAGACGAAAGGGAAACGCGCGGTCTCCATCCTTACTAAATAATAAAAGCGAAAGTAACTCTGTCTGTCTGTCTGTCTGTCTGTCTGTCTGTCTGTCTGTGGCGTTTTCACGTCTAAACCGCTGAACCGATTTTGATGAAATTTGGTATATGGGTACTTTTAACCCCAAGGACGGACATAGGGTACTTTATTTTTTTTAAATCAACCCCTAAAGGGATGAAATAGGGGATGAAAGTTTGTAAGGGAATTTTGGAACCGCTTAATGGAGTTTGATGAAATTTGGTATGAGGATACTTTTGACCCTAAGGACACAATTGGGGTACTTGATTTTTTTTTTATCAACCCTTAAAGGCATGAAATAAGGGTTAATAGTTTGTATGGGGATTTTAGGTCCACTTAATAGATTTTTCTGAAATTTGGTATGGGATAGTGGACACCTTTGAGTTTAAAGACACAAATGGGCTACTTTTCTAAATCAACCCCTAATGGGCTGAAATAGGGGATGAAAGTTTGCATGAAGATTTTAGGTCCACTTAATGATTTTTTTTTAATTTGGTATGGGATAGTGGATACATTTGGGTTTAAAGACACAAATGGGCTACTTTTTAAAATCAACCCCTAAAGGGATGAAATAGGGGTTGAAAATTTGTTTCTTTGTTTTTGGGCCGATTGACTTCAAAATCGATATCTGGGTCGCCCCGTGGTTTCCAACGACAGAACCGCTGTCAGAACTGTCAAAAGTGGCCGCCATTTTGTTTTTCTTTGTTTTTGGGGCGATTGACTTCAAAATCGATATCTGGGTCGCCCCGTCATTTCAAACGACAGAACCGCTGTCAGAACTGTCAAAAGGGGCCGCCATTTTGTTTTTCTTTGTTTTTGGGCCGATTGACTTCAAAATCGATATCTGGGTCGCCCCGTTGTTCCAAACGACAGAACCGCTGTCAGAACTGTCAAAAGTGGCCGCCATTATGTTTTTCTTTGTTTTTGGGCCGATTGACTTCAAAATCGATATCTGGGTCGCTCCGTTATTCCGAACGACAGAACCGCTGTCAGAACTGTCAAAAGTGGCCGCCATTTTGTTTTTCTTTGTTTTTGGGCCGATTGACTTCAAAATCGATATCTGAGTCACCCCGTGGTTCCGAACGACAGAACCGCTGTCAGAACTGTCAAAAGTGGCCGCCATTTTGTTTTTCTTTGTTTTTGGACCGATTGACTTCAAAATCGATATCTGGGTCGCTCCGTTATTCCGAACGACAGAACCGCTGTCAGAACTGTCAAAAGTGGCCGCCATTTTGTTTTTCTTTGTTTTTGGGCCGATTGACTTCAAAATCGATATCTGAGTAACCCCGTTGTTTCAAACGACAGAACCGCTGTCAGAACTGTCAAAAGTGGCCGCCATTTTGTTTTTCTTTGTTTTTGGGCCGATTGACTTCAAAATCGATATCTGAGTCACCCCGTGGTTCCGAACGACAGAACCGCTGTCAGAACTGTCAAAAGTGGCCGCCATTTTGTTTTTCTTTGTTTTTGGGCCGATTGACTTCAAAATCGATATCTGAGTCGCCCCGTGGTTCCAAACGACAGAACCGCTGTCAGAACTGTAAAAAGGGGCCGCCATTTTGTTTTTCTTTGTTTTTGGGCTGATTGACTTCAAAATCGATGTCTGGGTCGCCCCGTTGTTCCAAACGACAGAACCGCTTTCAAAACTGTCAAAAGTGGCCGCCATTTTGTATTTCTTTGTTTTTGGGCCGATTCACTTCAAAATCGATATCTGGGTCGCTCCGTTATTCCGAACGACAGAACCGCTGTCAGAACTGTCAAAAGTGGCCGCCATTTTGTTTTTCTTTGTTTTTGGGCCGATTGACTTCAAAATCGATATCTGAGTCACCCCGTTGTTTCAAACGACAGAACCGCTGTCAGAACTGTCAAAAGTGGCCGCCATTTTGTTTTTCTTTGTTTTTGGGCCGATTGACTTCAAAATCGATATCTGAGTTGCCCCGTGGTTCCAAACGTCAGAACCGCTGTCAGAACTGTCAAAAGGGGCCGCCATTTTGTTTTTGGGCCGATTGACTTCAAAATCGATATCTGAGTCGCCCCGTGGTTCCAAACGACAGAACCGCTGTCAGAACTGTAAAAAGGGGCCGCCATTTTGTTTTTCTTTGTTTTTGGGCTGATTGACTTCAAAATCGATATCTGGGTCGCCCCGTTGTTCCAAACGACAGAACCGCTTTCAGAACTGTCAAAAGTGGCCGCCATTTTGTATTTCTTTGTTTTTGGGCCGAATGACTTCAAAATCGATATCTGGGTCGCTCCGTTATTCCGAACGACAGAACCGCTGTCAGAACTGTCAAAAGTGGCCGCCATTTTGTTTTTCTTTGTTTTTGGGCCGATTGACTTCAAAATCGATATCTGAGTAACCCCGTTGTTTCAAACGACAGAACCGCTGTCAGAACTGTCAAAAGTGGCCGCCATTTTGTTTTTCTTTGTTTTTGGGCCGATTGACTTCAAAATCGATATCTGAGTCACCCCGTGGTTCCGAACGACAGAACCGCTGTCAGAACTGTCAAAAGTGGCCGCCATTTTGTTTTTCTTTGTTTTTGGGCCGATTGACTTCAAAATCGATATCTGAGTCGCCCCGTGGTTCCAAACGACAGAACCGCTGTCAGAACTGTAAAAAGGGGCCGCCATTTTGTTTTTCTTTGTTTTTGGGCTGATTGACTTCAAAATCGATGTCTGGGTCGCCCCGTTGTTCCAAACGACAGAACCGCTTTCAAAACTGTCAAAAGTGGCCGCCATTTTGTATTTCTTTGTTTTTGGGCCGATTCACTTCAAAATCGATATCTGGGTCGCTCCGTTATTCCGAACGACAGAACCGCTGTCAGAACTGTCAAAAGTGGCCGCCATTTTGTTTTTCTTTGTTTTTGGGCCGATTGACTTCAAAATCGATATCTGAGTCACCCCGTTGTTTCAAACGACAGAACCGCTGTCAGAACTGTCAAAAGTGGCCGCCATTTTGTTTTTCTTTGTTTTTGGGCCGATTGACTTCAAAATCGATATCTGAGTTGCCCCGTGGTTCCAAACGTCAGAACCGCTGTCAGAACTGTCAAAAGGGGCCGCCATTTTGTTTTTGGGCCGATTGACTTCAAAATCGATATCTGAGTCACCCCGTGGTTCCGAACGACAGAACCGCTGTCAAATTTCTCAAAAATGGCCGCCATTTGTTTTTCTTTGTTGTTTGGGCCAATTGACTTCAAAGTCGATGTCTGGGTCGCCCATATTTAGACTAAAACGACAGAGCGGATCGACAAATCAAAAGATTTTTCCATTGGCCCTTCAAAATACGCGTGCGGAGCCGCGAGCAAAAGCTAGTCGACTATAAAGCTAAATCTTTCGAGTTACTCGTTCAGTTCTTCGAAAAACTAATTGAAGATGCGGACACGAACTCAGACGGAGCGGAAATTTGCAGAGGCTCAAATACACCAGGTGAGCTGTCTACTTTTCTGCCTTTGTCAGCCAATAAAAAACCCTTTCTATTTTTTTTTTTATTTTAGCATGGTAGGCTTATAGAGTCTAGCATCATTCTGGGATAGGGCCAACGTCCATCTAACTTAAATGCTTCTACATGAATGGTAATATTTTTACAATTGAAATACCTGTACCGTGAACATGGAAAGTCGATAACTCGTTTGTTTACAAGGCACCGGGTCCTGCGGTACATTTCACCCGGTCGGGCTCACTTCGTAATGAAACTAATAGGATTCAGCCATAACCCCGCGCTCGCAGCCCGGGAAAATATTGTGAATTAATGCATAAATGTGTTAGGATGTAATAAATTAATGGGGATTATGGAAGGTTGCCTCCGCGTAGCTGTATTTCGTACGCGGTATGACTCGTCCTGGATCGTTAGTAAGAGTTTGAGTAGTCTGTAGTAGTGCCACTTGCGGAAACTAAAGTAAAATAAATGTATGGAGTAAACAAAAAGTATCATCGCTTTGGAGAAGTTTCAAAACTGTCTCATACTTAGAGCTCCGGGTATGTCGATGATCGATCCCCAGATTATCTAAATTGATTTTAGATCTTTCTGAGTGCGTGAGTGAATAGGAGGTTTTATAATGTAGCGCGTAAAGGCTGAGCAATCCCTTACATTGAAAGTAACATATAATATTCTTAGGAGTTAGGATCCTTATAAAATTGAAGGCATCTTTGGACCAGAAGTGAATCAAAAACAAAATACAATCGGACCCGACCCTGATTTCCTTTGCACATATTAAACTAAAATGAATGGGACAAAATCTCCTCAAAACTCGTTTTTACACATTAAAACCACGAAAATACAATCAACCACGGAAAATGCTTCACATAACCTGATCTGACACGATCGCTTTACTTATCTAGTTTTTTAATATTTTCGGTCATTACCAAAAGAGTGTTCACTCGCAGTTAGGGAGACTATGTGATTCCGCAAACAATAGAAATAATGTTTTGGAAATCGTGTAACTCCGATAGAATACCCAGATCAGCTCCTAAATTGAGCTTAATTCTGGGAATAATGACATTCCTTCATAAATTATTGTGTGTAATATCTCTCGATTAATATATTGTTAACCTCCACTCGACTCCTAGATGCGATGACAAAAAACTTCACTGGAACGATTTTAATATATAATTCAAAAATGAATGGCAGTTTTATAATTGGTTTCAGAACTTTAGAAGGCATTGACCTTTATGTCTCGTCAAATTCAAATCGATCACTATGATAGCGTAAAACTAGCAATGACAATATAAAAAGATGTAAAAAAAATTATAATTGCCCCTATCTAAATGGTAAGGCCAGGATGTAGTCAGTTATGGCTATAGCACGAATGGGACGACTTAATCGTTTCAGTACTACTGTCTTCCAGAAAATCAACGTGAAGTGGCAGATCGCTGTTGGGTTTCTATTTTTCAATGAGCTAGAGTTCGGATAGACCGAATCCTACTTTCCTTCTCAATGTCCTTCATTTAAGGTTGGTTACTCATTATTTGGTGTTATGGGTGTCCAATTACGGTGGACTTACCATCACCTAACCCACCTGCTTGTTGCACGATATGCCTTACCACTTTAAACCATAATTCCATGTCTATCCAGCTTGCTAAACTCCCAAAGGTCGTTTTCAACAAATTCTTCAAACGTAAGTGCTCGATCTTGCACTCGAAACAATATTCGTAACAGATCTTCAATTGTCGAAGTACGACGGTGAACGCTCTTTGTAAACGCAAAGTTGAGATCTACTTCTGTGCAGTCTTTTAATGCACCACTTTGTATGAAATGTTGTGCGCTTCAAGTATTCCCCTTTGTCTGTAGGAGATTATATCGTGTAATATATTTTTTAGTGGAAGGTAGTATATGCAGTCGACTGTTTGTCCAAAATTTATTGTTTAAACTATTAACTTTGTCAAAATATGTTTGAAGTAAAGAGACAACTGCAACAAGCCTCATTATCCTTTTGAGTTTTACAATTGAATAAATTACATACAAGTCATGTCATACTCGAAGTTCGAATTTGTGATATAATTATAGGCATAGTCCTCTAACTCACTTCTGCCTATTCATTCAAAGTTGCAGGCCCGAACATATGTACGTAAAATGTATAGTAAATTCGTTTTATTATCTACTGCCTTTGCTTTTTTTCTATTGTGTCATGTTACTGTGCTTTTAAAACTTAATGTAATCGTATTGCCTGGTGCTGATCGACTAGCCAGCGATACAGTTTGGCACCGGAGCTAACATGAGAATTGATACGACAGATAGGCATGCTCGTCGATTTTTAAAAACGCTGTATTTATTTAGAACGCCAAATTGTCAGCTAACTCCATATCCAAATAGTGATTGGGCTGACCCAATAAAATAAAAAGAAAGAAGAAAGGAAACCCAGGTTTCCTTTCTATTTTACTTTCCATGTACAATGGAAATCTTCCCCGTGGACATTGTCTTTATGCTTTATGAGCTCGACCACAACGTCTCTCCATCTGGTTATTCGCTACTTTGTGCTTTTAAATATTTTTTTTACCAAAAATGTCAATCAATAATGGTTGCAACTTGCGATTTCTTGCGGGCAGGTGTCATGCGGTGGGGTTCGTGTTTTGATGAATGATCGCTGGTGCTGACGCCTTAGTATGAATTCGAAACCTTTAGGTCGGTAACCTCTGTGTAGGTATCTCGAACTACGAGAGACTTGCTGTCAGGTCCAGACGCGAAATAAATCTTTGATTTTCTTTATTATAGCATGGCAAAGTGACTACATTAATCGTAAGCGCAGTGAAGTAAAACGCAGTAACAGTAAAACAATTGATTATAAGAATCCGTTCTCACCGGAATCATGCCGGCTTATATTAATGCTTCTTCACACTCCGAAGAGGGAAAACCCAAATGGACATGCTTGATACAAGACAAGCGGATGATCGATGCAGGTCTCAATGAGGTACCACCACACCAGCCCTATCAACCATCAAGTCAAGAACTAGATATACCCTGGCTGATCCTGGAATGCGATCCAGTTTCATAATAGATCTCGTAGGACATTTTAATAATATCAACCCCATATCGCCAATAAAAGTCCATCACACACGATTGTCTATTACAGACGCGAGCGCCTGTCACACGACAATGCAATAAACGTTTCGCCCGCAGAATTCATGAATAAATTAAAAATATTTATAGTTTTACAAATTCGACGCCATTGCAGCGTTCCTTAGCATCGGGTCGCGTGTACCTAATGAGGGTTGCCACGTTTACTTAACCCCGGTTCCGTAAAATGTAAGAGTTGCATGTCTAACTTAGATTTAATGTGATTTACTGTGTAGATTAGGTAATAATATTTGTTTGGGTTTAAGATTTGGTTGCGTTATTGTGTGTTTTTTTATTAAAGTTGATCAATACTTACCTATGTTATTTACTCTACATATGTCTGTTATTTCTGCCTGGCCTTATCCCAGCCTAGTGCTAGGGTCCGCCTTCTTACTTAAACGCTTCCATTCGCCCAGTTTTAAGCATCTTCCACGATAAGACTATTGGCTCTCATATCATCCTCCAAAATGTTCAGTTAGCGCTTTTTGGGCCGTCCACAGGAACGCACCCCTGGTACGATCTGGTCCAGATACTTGCGACTGACGTACTCCTGAGGTGTTCTCAAAACGTGACCATATTTACTTTATGTACCTAATTGAATTTACGGAGTTTGACCGATCTATGGGATACGAGATTTGCAACGGTTTCTGCCTGTGGTTTTATCAACCAATGTCTAACATTCGCATACATAATTCAGACACAATACTAAGATACGAGACATGTCTGTAAGAACAATATTGGTGGAAAAAAGATTTGCCTCGGTGGGGATTTAAACTGCGGGCCCTTTTTCAACTACTATTCTATTCTCATCAGTTACATGTGTTTCATCATTCATTCATATGCTAGGGATTACTTTAGCTATCAAAAATAGTTATGCGTAATATAAACTACAGATCATAAAAATATATCCCTAGAGGTTTCTGAAGAAAACGTTTCATTTTACAGCGAGGGTTATAAAACCGAAGTGGATACTTCACTTGGATTATTTGCGTTATTTGGAATAACTTTTAAAAGCATATCTTATTTTCAAAGCATAGTTTGCTAAGATACAGCTCGCAGCTGTAGTCCTGAAAGAACCTACCTTGTACAACAGAACCTAAATCGCTAGAAGACGCCATTTTGGGATTTCGGTACTAGTCTGAGTCGTAACTAGTCGAGTGCAAATATGTTTACTCGCTTCATTCTTACACTCTTGATAGAGAGGTTGTGGTTTTATAATGAACAATGTGTTATCGATAGTATTTCGATACAGAAACCTTTGTTATGCGCCTCCATCGATTTCGCTTAGTAGTATCGCGAGAACCTTCCTGATATTCACGTCGTCACTCCAGCCCATATATTTTTCGGTAGTCTAATAATATCAGTGAGTCTACGTCTCTGCTCCGAAAACCAAATTGAGAAGAAAGACTTGGAATATAACAGTATCAGTACCTCTTAAACATTAAGTACTAAAAGTTTGTAAGTAAATCACTCCTTACCTTACCAATCCCTATTAAGGTTAAGGTGGCCAGCACATCAATGATTCTTTTGTTGGTATCATAGGTGTCCTTGTGCCATGGAGATCAGTTATCTTGAGGTGTTTCGACAGCTCGCATGCCTGTATGTGCCATAAGATAAATAATACTATTCCGCGTTTTGGTAACCCTGCTAGCAATCGATGGGTGCGGCGGCGCCGGGCCGGCCGACGACCGCGCGGCCCCGCAGCGCGATACACCGATCTTATCGACTACCACCCGCTAGCACCTGACTTCCACTAAACTGCTAGACTGGGTTACGTTTCTACGAGTATTGTGGGATATTTTCTCTTTGTGGATTTTCTACGATGAATTCCGAAGTGGGATGTCCAAACTCTACGAAGCGTAATCTTTTATTTACTGCCTCGGTGGCGTGGTTGTATTTCGGTACGACTACCGTCCTAAGATCTCGGGTTCGATCCCCAGGTCTTGCATCGTGATATTGCATTTTTTCCATATCAGCCCGGAGTCTGGAATTTGTGCCTGATGGCTCGCCCCATATCACATCTGGGACGGAAGTAAGCTCGACGAAATGGGGATGATCTAGTTCGCTAGGGCGCCTCTGCCAACTCCTTTGGGCGTGAGCTTATGTTATGGTATAATTTATTTAGAGCTGATAAACAAACTATCCATATCCAATATTTTTATGTATGTTTAGGTACTCTAGAGGTATATGTCCCGCAAATGAGGACCGATTTTCAAGATTCTTCTGGTGTTCGATAGATCTTGTTCAAAGAGTGGTGCCATATAAATTAAATCGGCCATCAATATTGGAATTTTAATGTCGGTTTTATACTTATGATTATTTAAGTGGCAGATTTGAAATATAAAATGATGTCTAAAATGTAAATAAACGTATAAACACTCTTTGTTTCTACCTGCCCTTATCTCACCTTGGTGTGGAGTCGGCGCAACACACTTTTCAAGCATTTTGCAGAAATTATTGTGCTTCGTTTTTACGACCGGCTGCCTGACGACGTTGTAGAGGAACGGGTGTCTGTGTTCCTCCACCAGAGGGGAGATCATCATCTCGTCAGGCGAGTGTAGTGCCTGACCGCCGCGGCCCCTCCGATGATTCATCTTCGGAGGTTGTATATATGCAACGCCTGCTGCAAACTTTGCTACCGTGATTTAGGATTGGATTGGTGACTCCATCTGTTGTTCCGTAGCTAAAGCCAGTGCCATTGTGCGCTGACGCTCGATGCTTGTAAGTTGGTTCGGCGCGCATTGCAGAGATGTCTCCACAACGTCAACTCTGAGGGATCCAGTCCCGGGCAAATTAAATTATAAAATTTGCTTTGCCCGTCCTGGGAATCGAACCCAGGTCGACAACCCATATATACTGCCGCTCGGCCAAAGAGACGACTAAATTAATGTATAAATTTCACATGTACCAACCACTTCTATAATGGTTTGCGAGTAATGTTCGTGCAAGACATTAATTTGTATTTTACGGCTACAGTCATTAGTTTAAAAGATTTTATTGATACGACGCAAGCTTACTTTAATTTATGCCATTTTGTGCACTTTACGATGTATTTTATGTTTTACAGATTGCGGCTTTTAAAAACTTTTTCTATGCAAATATAGAGGCTGTTGCTTCTTTTAATAGCCAAGATAGAGTCGGGGTGGGGAAATGGGCCTGGGGGCTGACTCTCAACACTCGATTCGAATTTTGTCTTCGATTCGACTTCATTTAGTGACTTAAAATTCCACCGAAATACAGTTAAAAAGTTCACTAATGTCGCGTTAAAAATTACCAAATGACAAGTTCTCGAATCTAATGCAACATTAGCGCACTTTTAAACTGGATTTGGTGGAATTTTAAGTCAATAAATGAAACGGAAGAAAGTCAAATTCGAATCGAGTGTCAATAGTCAGAGGGCTTCTCTAACGAAATGCAATCACTATTACAGAAAACTATGTGAAGCGGCATCTTTGTTATCATCATCATCATTATTCTTAGCTTTTTGGCACCCACTGCAGGACTTAAGCCCACTTTTACGCCACTCCTCTCTCTGTTGGGCTAATCTGTGCCAAGTGATATCTATTTGTTATCATAGCAATAATATTGACGAACTGCAATACTTACGGCCGGTTTTAATAAACAATCTCAGTTCGAATGTGCATATAGATTACAAAAATTAGCCAATAAGAACACAGTTTGAACATGACTCCGTCAAATTACTTGATTTGATTGGTTCATAATCGCAATCTATCTGCGATATAAACTGAGATCGTTTATTGAAAACAGCCGTTAAAGACCGACAACTCACCTAAAATCTTCTGTTATTGTGGGTTTCCATGGTCAGTGGTGGTCATATGCCTTATGGCGGGTACACCGGCCGAACGAAGGCGAAATAATCTATACCTGTTGCGTTCACACAAACAAACTTTCGCTGTTGTGGGAATGAAACAGGCACGATTCGTTCGTCTACGTTCGGCCCGGTGTGTACGGGCCGTTAGGGCAACACCTTATATCACACAAAAATAAGCAGTGAAAATAGTCATTTCTTCGGATCCTGCTTACTACTCAGTCTTCAAGACGGGTATATTCTATTTTTTTTCTATCGTATTTAAATTTTCTACAGCAGTAAATAAATCTCTGGTTTATTTTATTTAAACAGTTTCCATGATGTCACATGATCGGATTGTGGCTGCGATAGTTTTGACATCGCTGTTTCGCGACCACAAAACTGGATTGTGCATTTCTCGTGTCCTCACAAAACATTTCAACGTGGTACGTGACACCTGTCATGTCGAACCAAATGACCACTCATTTATTTTGTGTGTTTACTTATGGCCATAGTTGTCCAGTTCATAAATTGATGACTACAACTTCATCATGGCCATAGGTTGTCCTGCGGGCTTAGACAAGTGGCTTATGCGCTAGTCGAATAGAATAGACGAATAGAATAAATGTATGGGAATGACATAAGAGTACGCCGCATATAGCCTACTCTAAGCCATTTGTCTAAGCCTGTTCTGTCGCTGTTCACGAACTTGATCAATGTTTGGCACCGTTGTCTGACTGACTTAACTGATTTGTCTGTCTTGGCTATATCCCTAAATCCGTGCTGTGCTGTGGGTCACGACAAAGTTCCAAGGGGTTTGAAGTCCATATAGGGATTGCAAAGAAATAAAATCTTATGAGCCGCGGTCTCCAAATTGGCTTAGTACAACATCTACTAATTGTACTCAGAAGTCTTTTTATTTATTAATTTTATCGAAATATATTTTGCGTAGAAAGAACCTTGATTAGCGACAGATAGCATGGATGAGACCCAAACAGAAACATGTTAAAGTACAATGCCGATGTTCGCAGCACCGGCCGGTGCCGCGGCGCGGCGTCTGCGTGAATGCTACGCGCTTTGAAAAGGTGTAGTGATTAGTGAAGCTATCGTCGAACAGGCATCGCCCAACAATCTCTCAAAAATATCAACCCTGCGTTCTAACGTCTTGTCGCCTCTTTGGTCTAGTAGCAGCATATAGGCTGTGGACCGGGAGAGGGATACTGAATTCGATTCCCAGGTCGGGAAAAGCAAATTTTCTCATTTAATTTGCCCGGGACTGGATCCTTCAGAGAGGTTGACGTCAGGCAGGCAGCAGGTCGAAAAAACTGAGCCAAATCTATTCTGCAACATGCTTAAAATGTGTGTTGCGCCGACCCCACATTAAGGTAGGATAAGGGCAGGTAGAAAGAAAGACTATAGTATAAGTGGAGTGTCAGAACTCAGATGTCAGAAACTCTGCTGCATTACAGTGTCGTAAACGTCGGTGGTGCACCTTTAAATATTGAATGGATACATTAAGCCTTAGTTCACTTGCAGGCTAATGTACGAATTTGTCTACACTTTACATGGCTTCTTATGTGTCTGAAGGTTTATGTAACGTGCCTAATAAAATTAATTACTACGTCACTTAAGGATCAAGCTATAAAAAATTGGTAACTTTAGCTCGCGGATAACTAGAAGTAGTAGAATCATAATAACTGATAGATGACAGTATTTTGTGAGTGGTAGAGCCACCCTGTAGACAATTAAGTCTACAGCACGCAAGGGCCGGCTCGACCAGTTTTATACCACTGTCTCAGCGAAAACTGACGTAAAGTGGCAGCTCGCTGTCGCATTTCGTTCGGTGAGTGAGATTTCTATTATCACCATTATCCACACATTCACATTAATATCAGAAAACTGCTAATATATCGACACTAATATTAACGAAACTTAAAAGAATCTGTTTTCGATCTCTATTCTTATTAAAAATTGTAAATCGATCATTTATGATTAGATATCGTTTAAATACCTAGAAGCTTTTACATTAAATTTTGACATTAATATTGAAATCACAGACAGACACTTCAATTCTATTTGTTGGAATAGAATATCATACTTTAATTCTGTTTCGATTTGCGTGACTCGATGGTGTGAATTGATAAACTCATGGTTGTGCGTTGATTTATGACAAATTAACAAATTAAAACGAATCATCAAAATGATAGTGTGAAAAGCACATTATTATATGACATTTCATTACAAAATCTACAGTGGTTCAGACACTATCAGAAGTAATGACTAACGACATAATTAATCATTCCACATTATTTACCATGATTCAGTGACAAAGTCCATACAACACGATTCCTTTGGCTTACCTTTGCCAAAATTTCTTCAAATAAATAGTTATTTATTCCAAGGAAAACTAGTATCGGTTTCCCGTTTCGATATTTTCACTCTAGCGACTGCCGTGATTCCTTCACTCCAACATATCCATTATTTAATCTAGTATTTGGACTACTTGAGTTCACATTGTTGCATTTTTCTTTAATTATTCCCAAATACATAAAAATAAAACAAGCTCTTTATGAAGGCAGGTCCATAAAGGCTTACAATGATGATAATATTGATGATGTTTATAATGATGATGACGACGATTATAAGGACGATGGAGACAAAACTATATTCAGCGCAGCTTCTCCATTCATTAATTCGCACCATTCAATGTCAAATGTATCTTACCCCACTGGGTAAGATAATTTACTGGTAAGATTGTCTACCTAATAACAGAATTTACAATAGCACTGAGTTGGATGTGCCAAATCTCGTAATGCAAACACGTAACTAATCTTCTCTGAATCGCATAGTAGCAGTTAATGAGTTCTTAATGAAGTCATCCTGCTTCTTGACACAAAATGCTAAGAACATTAAGCTAAACGTTTCCTTAAAAATGTATGAAATGTGATGGAATATGGACGCTGTAATAGCTAGCCGAAATTAATTGCAGCAATTTTTTTGCGTTTCTATAAAAAGTATAATTAGGTTTCCTAAAAGGATGATATTGTTTAATGTATTTGTACTGCTAAATGTAAATGGTACAGTTTTGAACACTCAGATAAAAGGTCTGTGTTGTGTTTATTTAAACGTAATGCTTCGTAGTTTTCTGAGAATTTAACTGTTTACTCACTTAGACAGCAGCCACTAACCAGACTCTACAAAAAGTTACTCCTGTTTTATATTGTCCCATGACGGGCCTGCCCTACTAATGGGAGAGGCTAGGTTATTGTTCACCAAGCTCCCCTAATGTAGGTTTGTAGTTGATGTGGATTGTGGACCTTGAATATTTTTTACTGAATTCCTAGGTTTACAGCTTTCTGGTAAGCGATCGATATGAAGTTATTTAAAAGAGTCAAAGTTACATATCTTAAGGATAAGTCTTGGAACCCTGACTTTGATCAGTATTAAACATACCAGTTCATATTTCGGAAAATCAAGAAAATAGACACAAATTATTTGAAATAATCACACGCAACTTTATGTAATGGAATTTATTATGAGGTGTTATTATTTGTCTTATAATTTTGGAAAAGGATCTACTGAAATTATTCCAGGCCCGAATTTTAAATGAAGATAGTACTTGACACGTCAATCTCGTAAAGGG
The DNA here is from genome assembly GCA_036417725.1 of Clanis bilineata. Classification (NCBI taxonomy): domain Eukaryota; kingdom Metazoa; phylum Arthropoda; class Insecta; order Lepidoptera; family Sphingidae; genus Clanis; species Clanis bilineata. The sequence goes on from CM071141.1 coordinate 1,673,614, forward strand.
GCGTTTGTTCGCAGTTAAAACTTTGGTGAAACGCGTCAGTTGTGCCATTTTTTTGTTTGCATTCGTTTTTCTTTGAAAGTATTAGAAGCAATAACAATATAGTTCAATCGCGGTCTATTTAAATAAAAAATGAATTTATTTTGTCGTCACGTGTTGTTCTTCATTATCTTTGAAATAAAACTAGTTTTTACGAATTATATCGCGATATGTTTTATATTTATTTTAGTCCCGACGTTTAGTAAGCTTTACAGCCTTCGTGGTCACAGGTTCCGACCTGTGACCACGAAGGTGTTAGTGAACAGTCCTCTGTTCACTATCTTTATTATTTTAACTCCTATTTTTGTTACACAACGTATACCTATTGCTAATACAAGCGTTATACGTACATATTAATCTGACTCACGTACCTACTGTGTTATACACAACGTGACCTAAATATCCATTTACATGCAATCTTCTAACTTCTAAGAAACTAATTATTATTAAAATGAATCCAGATATAATCGGATAAAATAAATTAACCCTCCACGAGACGGTGTGACAAAAAACTTAGTTGAGAGATTAAAATATCATCAGATAACAGACAGCAATTTTCATTAAGGGTAAAATGAAAAAAGTAAGAAGGTCTGAGCCTTTTCCACCAGTTGGAATGAAACAGATGTTAAGACTCGCGCACTTCATTATAGTTGAATACAAGCTCACAGAATTTCCAACACAAAGGACATTTTTAAAATTAAAATCTATGCGATCCGACCTAGATGTGTCGTGTGAAATATAATAACCTTCCTCATTCCCGAGACGTTCTTGCATGAGATAAGAATTGTTAAATTTCCGCCGACATCAAGGATTTTGATATCACAATGTACGCTTCCTTTACCGGGGAGGTGTAACGAGATGTTACAAAGATTTCGGTGTAAATTCAGCAGAATGGGGAATTTGCTTCTTTGTTGTAACTGAAGCATTATGTCGATAATAATCTACCTTACGCCGGATATCTTCAGTGTTAGAAATATCTATACTGTCTCCGAGTTGAAGTGTTTCTGATTCGACGTCCATAGTATGTTCACCAAAAATATTAATATAATATTAAAATTATCTTTATGGTTTTAACAATACCACGTTGTACGGGATAACTTTTAATTTTTTCGTGACTAGGCAGTGACGACGTTGCGTCTGCCATCATATTCAGTGTAGTTGTTGGACATGAAGACTCAATTTTTGAACTTGCCAGAACGTGCAATGGTGGATGTTTATTATGTCACATCATCTATACGTACCAGTATGAGTAAAATGGAAGCATCTATACAGAAATGCTGACCTTAAAATTAAAAATAAAATAAACCTGATCCAGACGCCGAAAATTTCCAACGTTAGTTTTTGATACCGCTTTTATTTTTTAAACATTGGCATCAAATATGCAGTCCTCGATAAAGCGTGACGCGTTGTTAATGCACTTTCCAACCCCCGATGCGATACATAGGCGGTGGAACTTAAAACCGCGCACATTAAGGGCTCTTCCACACATCCACTTATTCAGCAATCGTTGTTAATCACAACAGTGCCATGATAAGAGAGGGGAAATGAAGCGGTGCCTCACGAGTCGTGACGTTTCACCCGCTTTGATAAATTAACGCAAACGCTCCACACCTGATGCGAGGTAACTTAATGACCGGCGAGCGGCGTAGTTCTGTTTGTGTTGTTTGTAATGTTTGGATTGAGAGTAGTAACTTTATTACAGAATGAACAAGTTAAGATGGAATTGCACCATCTGAAGGTTATGGCTGAAATTATTGTAACAGCAATGGTTAATGTTACTAAAGATCGTTTGTTACCAGAACTATTAGAATGTCAAAATCTTTATATTTCGTGAAACATTGCTTGTTACAATTAATTTAACCGACGGATGATGCAGTTACACATAATAGTGATCGCTGAATGATGAGACTACAATTAGATAAGAATCGTGGGTTTTCTCGAATCTGTCGAATTCTGTACATAATTTCACTCACTCTCACTTCACTCCTTATTCCCTATGTCTTCTCCTGTACACTTCATTTACTATACAAAACGTCTAATAAACGTACATGGAATCAGGGCTGCCGATTTTTTCCCACATGCATATTTTAACTTTAATAATTAAATTGCCTGGACTTTAAAAGAGGCCATAATCCCTGAGTTTGTTTCGTCATTTCTTCTCATGGATAGCTATGAAATGCCGACCCGGCGTTTTAAGGGATATAATTGACATGTTAAATTAATATAAACTATCCTATTTGCAGAATGAATTATTTGAGTTTGATCTGGTTATAATTGAGATACGAGGTTAAAAAATGAGCTGGTACGTTGACCCTGTAAAAAAGCATTATGAGGATTTGTTCTATGAGCGATTGTTTTATAATAAGATCGATGCCTAAATCTTGTATTTAAACAAAACTTTAAATTACAGCATTCTAACGTCCTAATGACCTTTCCCCTAAACTACATGCGTAATTTGGCGCCAACGTTCTCCCGTCGTCATAGCAACTAAAAGATTGCCACCGATCCGCATTCACTAGCGAGTTCGCGACCCATTTTTATTCGGATATTCGGTCAACCGATATAGGGTCAGGTATCAAATGCGTTGCCGTCCTTTTGGTATTTTATAATATGGCATACCTTTCAAAATGTATGTTCATTAAGACGTATTTTATTTGGAAAGTAGTAGGAGATCCGCATTTATCAATCGCATTACCTTCGCAGATAAGTGTTAGCTCTCTTCTTGCATATGCCTATCTGATCGTGGCTGTAACATTTTGGGGTAAAAATAAGCTGAGAGAATTGTTGAAATTGAAAAATAAAATAGTGAAACGTAGGCAATTTTGCATACCACTGTCTCACAGAAAACTGATGTACTTGCTGTTTGCTGTTAATTTTCGTACGATGAGTGAGTTGCTGTTAATTTTCCGGAGTCCCAAATAAATATTCAATCCCTACTCTTTTTCTTTCCACGGATGTAGTGGCTTGGCTTTTCCCTAGGCATTACCGTATTTATGAACGAAGGTCACCACTTTCTGTAAGATTGGTCCAACGTAAGCCAATAAACATATCATAGGAAATAGTTATGCATAACCTAAGCAACCATATTACGAATAGCTTATTCCTGTGTTTCGAACTCAAGCTCAACGTAGCTCACCGAAAATGCACCATAAACGATATGCTTTAAACTTGCATTTACGAACAGAAACTTTTTTAGTGCTGGTACGGTGTAAATCGTCTACATTGGCCGCTGTTTGCATACCCCACTGGGAAACTCTGTTAATTCAGTACTTGTGTTTCTTTTGGTAATGCAGCTACTTGCTGTTGTTTCGGAGCAAAATTGTTGCTTGTGGTCGTATTATGTTTTGCTGTAAATTGCTAATGCATGGTACTTATTCTAGACGTAAAACTGTTTAAAATTAAATAGTTATGGATAAAATTATATTCATTTCCATTGGCCAATTATTGTCTACGACGCATCAAAACAATGATTTTAATTCGATTGTCAAAAATATTCCTGCTAGGGCCGCAATTGAGGATTTTACAAAAACTATTATCTCACTATGACGCTGATGAAACCGTGAGAGTTACAATAAGGTAAAAAGAATTTGTAAAAGCGCGATAACAACTCGACTCGACGCCGTAGTTCATTTATTAATAAATATTACTTTAGCTTACTTTTCGCACTACGAGTAAGAATTTCAATTTGTATTTCAATGTAGTGGGAAGGAAAGGATACGAACCAGTTATCTTTTCTCATCAAATTGTGGGGCCTATTGGGAGCTTGTGGTCAATTCTGTACATTATGTTGAGTACAGTTGTCAGTCATAGTCAGCTCCATTCTCTGACAGTGAAATTATTCTATCGTAAATAATTGTCGGTTGAACGACCACAATTTACAATTACGACGCAATTAATAAAAGAAGCTTTAATTATAAAATACATAAAGTATTTAACAAAGTCTTCTGTAAAACAATAATTATTCAAATGTCGGTGTTGTTGTTTATCAAACAAAACATTTCTAAAAACCAATTACGACGTATTTAACTTTTCTTTGTATAGTAGCGTTGAATATTATTTTAGCTATTGGAAAACGAGAACGGTTTACGAGTTCGTGCGAATCCATCCCTCACGCAGGGGTTGAGTACGCATGCGTTGGACTCAGACGCGCCGCCCGCCGCAGTCCTTCGTCCGGTCTCGCCGACGCCGCCCGTAGCCCGCGCCGTAGCACAAACCGTAGCGCCAGCGTAGCGCGTAGCTAACCTAACCCTACACCTGCAGTGACGTACGAAACGTTACTTTTTTACAATAAATAACGCGTTATCGGCTACGTTACGTTAGTGTTTGTATTTGAGAGTGATAGTTGGCGTGTTGCAGTGACTAAAATACCGTGGTTGGTTATCTGATAAAGGAATATAGTTCGTATTGCTGATTGTGATGTAAGTTTATTTATTTTATTGCTTTTAGTTTAAGTTAACGATACTAACTTATACCTAGTTTCTTAAGTTAAGTTATTCTGATATAGGTTTTATGTAACAAAGTTGTAAAGTAAACGTGCTTCATTTTGTATAGAAATTACTGCAAAAGTAAGGGAATGAGTCATATAACATGTACTGAATTTCATTTGTCTGGAGTTGTGTGGTTTTACGCACTCTAAATTACTTCGTTTTATTATCGCACTTCGTCTCAATGCGTAAAGTTAACGGAACTAGGACATTACGTCATATACATGTCTGTGTTAAATGATTCCGCTATAAAGAGCTGCATCTATAGTTTAACTACTTAATAACTTAACTTAATGAATTTATTGTAAGAGAAACTAAATAAGAATGGCTATATTTTAAATATTTCTCACCATTTTCCATTTTAATTAATTGCATAGACCAGTACCTAGCAAAGGTGCAATAGTTGTATAATAAATAATACAGAGTTCACCTAATTTTTTTTTATTTACAAAGAATTAACTGAATGGATTGAGTACCGTCGAAAAATTGTAGTAACATACTAGTTTAAGTTTTTTGAATCTTTCTTTCTACGTGCCCTTCATTATGATCATCACCAGCCATAGGACGTCCACTGCTGAACATAGGCCTCCCCCAAAGATTGCCGGATTTCTACGTGCCCTTATCCCACCTTAATGTGGGGTCGGCGCAACAGACTTTCAAGCATGTTCCAGTAAAGATTTGGGTTAGTTTTTACGACTGCCTGCCGGCCTGCCTGTCTGACTTCAGCCCCCATCCTGGGGGATCCAGTCTCTGACAAATCAAATTAGATAAATCACTTTGCTCGACCTGGGAATCGAACCCAGGAGCTCCCGGTTCATAGCCCATGTATGCTGCCACTAAACCAAGGAGACGACAGGAAAAAAAAATTGCCTACTAATACTTGTTTACTTTACTTAATTTCGTACTAAAACAAGTGTTTAACATATGAGAACGTCAACTGACACACATCAAACCCAGCTATGTAGACCAACGATGACGGACGCGAGGGAAGCTAAAAACCTTCTGTGAAGTTATTTTTAGCGCTCCGAAGCGATTGTGTTACGTGTGAATAGCTTGGCTCGGTGTTGATACCGTTTATGAATGGTTATGTAACCATCTATTCACAGTTTTCGACTGCATTGTCATGACTCATAACTCTAAGGTCGAGATCTATAGAGCGAACTTCGACTAAGTCTGAGTCAAAGAAATCAGTGAGGATTTGGAATTTATAAATCGAATTTCGACTTAGTCCGAACCATTTTTGCAAGCAAAACAGACTGACAGACAAGGTAAAGATTTCATAAGCTCACGCCTGTATCCCTGAAGGGGTAGGCAGAGGCGCACTAGCGAACTAGAACACCCACATTTCTCCGAGCTTAGTTCCGTCCCAGATGTGATAGGGGGCGAGCCTATCGCCATATCGGGCACAAATTCCAGACTCCGAGCTGATATGGTAAAATCCAATATCACTTTGCCCGACCCGGGGATCGAACCCGAGACCTCAGAACCGTAGTCGTACCGAAATACCACCACGCCACCGAGGCAGGCAGTTTAAATGATCTGGACTAAGTAAAAGTTCGATTTAACAATTACAAATCCCCACTGTGTTCGTGACTTTGACTTAAACTTAGTCGAAGTTCGCTCTATAGATCTCAGCCTATAGTACTGTATGTAGATTCTGTGACTTTTTTACGTTTGAATACTATTGCCATGCTACATAAAGTGCGTCTACAGCACGAAATGGGCCGGCTCGGACGGTTCGTAACCACTGTCTGACACAAATCCGATGTGAAGGGACTCGGTGTTGCAATTCGTTCGGTGAATGAGATTAACGTTTGGATCGGAGTCTTGAGTTTGATTCTCACCCCAACAATTTTTCTTATTTTATTTGGACTGGAACCCCAGAGAGGGTTGACGCGAGGCAGGCAGCACTGTCGTAAAACCTAAACTGAATCCTTTCTGCAACATGCTTGAAAAAGTGTGTTGTGCCGACCCCACGGTGTAATAACGGCAGGTTGAAAAAATTAGATTTACGTTGGCTCAAAACCACCCCATACTTATCCTATTTCCCTCTTTTAAGATTGGTAACACGCCCATAATTATTTTATTACATAGCGTATGACGTAGGCAACGGAGATTTTGCGCTCGTTTGCTATGAAAAGCTCGCAATAATTTTGACCTATTTGACGTATAATCACATCATTTGATTACTTATGGAAATTATTGATATAAGTATGGAGTTATAAAAAATCAGCAAGATTTGGTTTTCATTCGATAAATGGCCATATTAATTCGACGATTTATAAAGCACGGTTTTGTAACAGCATATTTAACATTTAGTTATAAAATAATATTACAGTATAAAACGTACCTATAACTGTAGTTCAATAATATGTTTAAAATAAATATTCTTGTAGTCGACATTAGTGGGGTTGTATTGATTTTGTATGCAAATGTACAAGCAAATGGTATTGAGTAAATTGTTCAATTTGTAATATAATGACTACTGTGGCGCGGTAATCAAGAAGGGGGGAGTTGTCGCGTGTTCTATTACCTCATGTGGACAATTTCCGGGTTTGGCTCTGAAACAAATTATAATTTAATATTAATTCGCAAGTCGCCTCCTTGGTTAAATGACAACAAGTAGGGGCTGTAGACCGGGAGTTTCTGGGATCGATACCCAGGTCGGGCAAAGCAAATTTTCTAATTTAATTTGTCTGGGACTGAATTCCTCATAGGAGGTTGACGTCAGGCAGGCGACCGGTAGTAAAACTAAGCCAAATCCTCTCTGCAACATGCTTGAAAAAGAGTGTTGCGCTGACACCAAATTAAGGTGGGATAAAGGGATCCCCGGGTCGGGCAAGGTGATATTTGATTTTTCAGTATCAGCCCGAAGTTTGGAATTTCTGTGCCCGATATGGCGATAGGCTGGTTCCCTAACGGCTTGGGACAGAACTAAGCGCGGCGAATTGTGAGTGTTCTAGTTCGCTAGCGCGCCTCTGCCTACCCCTTCGGAGATACAGGCGTGAGCTTATGTTATGTTTATCTATTAATCACCCGAAAACCACCAACCACCCTTGTTAACCACAAGGGGGCGAATAGTATGCCCGTAGCTTGGCATTATTTTATTTCCATACTATTGTAGTTCTACGGTTAGATATATGAAAACTATTACGCTATCGAATCATTTTAGCTTTAAACGAAACCTGAAACAGATTTCGGCACGAAGCGACGATAAAATTTAAAAACAGATATCCTTTTATCACGAAATAGAAAATTCGTAACCATTTGTTAGCTTTGTTGTGAAGCTATAGAGATTTTAATTGAATTTGCTTTTCCTTTGTTATTTTTTACAAAAATAATGTTTAACATAACTTCAGACGTCGCGTCGTTGACGTCTCGATATTTCATTTGCATAAATAATATTTTCCCTTTCAACAAAATTACATTTTCAACTTTCAATACGTTTCATTATATTTTATACGTGTTTATTGGAAATATAAAATATTTTGGATTAAAGTAAATAGCTTTTACAATTGACGCACATAGCACGAGCCCGTAGCACGAAAATTTTCGAGTGAGTTTTCGAATCGACGGCGTTGCGTGCTCTTATGCTTTGTACATTAAAGCCTTTTTGTATACAGTGTTGTTAAAGCGAAGCTGTTAGTCATCAATATAATATACCCTAGATGCACAGTTCTTTGCAAATATCCTCTTAAAAAGTGGTCTCAGGAATAAAACTAAGAAAAAGTTCACAAGTTCTGATTAAATCAACACAAATGTAACCCTATGCACATGTAATAAAGTAGCTTTTTAAACGAAATGATCAAGCATTCATAAATTTGAATTTTAAAATTTGGAATGATGTCGGCGTCCGACTGTATGACTGTGCTTAAGCACTCTTGCTGGCCCATTTTCTGAGCGTCAACTGTGCATCTAGGTTACCAATATATCTATGCTGTAAGTCCATGAATCCTTCGTCACTGTGTGCGAGCTGTATTCGAAAACGTATTCGAAGTTTATTCATGCTAGGGCCTCTACGAAGTTCGTTCGTTCACTAACCCCTCAGAGATGAGAGTGCGTTGTATAAAATAGATGAGTCATCCGCTGATTCCGCCCCCAAATCCCAACGAATCCAATATAAAATTGCGTGGGGGATGAACACCGCCTCGTGATGTATTCCTTAGATTTCGATAATTAGTTTATATCCCCATGTTGGGGTTGTAGAGTAAACGTGCGTGTATTATAAAGTTGGAAAATGTGAGTTCGTTATTGTTTTAGATTGCTCTACAGAGTAATAGGTATGCTGTTAGTAGTATATTGTTTTTACCATTGTGTCACAAAACGCTGTAGACAGTAAAGTCTTACAGCACGAATGGGCTGGCTCGACCGGTTTGATACCACTGTCTCACAGAAAACTGACGTAAAGTGGCAACAACGTCGCGTTTCGTTCGGTGAGTGAGTTCATCCCCCCTTCCCCAATCTCTTCCCTCCCCTTCCATTCCCTCCTTTTAGGTTGGCAACGCACCCATGATTCTTTTTGTGTCTTGTGTGTCTATGGGCGGTGGAGATCACTTACCATAAGGTGACCCATCTCCTCGTTTGTCAGTCTCTGCTATAAAAACATTGCAAAAAGCAGCCAGCTTCAATCAATAGTTTCAAAGCTCACGTCTGTATCTTCGAAGGCGTAGTCAGAGGCTAACAAGAGAAATAAAACATCCCACATCTCGCCGAGATTATCATCCCAGATGGAATAAATGGTACAGTTTCACTACCTTCAATAAACAGATAGTCGGCAAATACTGAACAATATATGTACTTTGATCTGTATGCAGTTAGGTGTAAAATTATCACTAAAAACTAGATACCTATCGCCCGAATGCTCAAATGCTACTCAACATTAACGGCTTCTTACATTGATTTTCGCCATACAGTTGGGAACTTTACTATGTTTGATTTTGTACACATTTTTAAATGTACTAGGAAATAAAACAAAAAGAAACTCTTTTGTAAAATCTGCATCGAAATTTGAAAAATGAGTCAGTAATTCATATTTTAAAATCTACAATGAGCAAGAGTGGGGACGTAGTGGGGATATCTTGCTATCCCTTTCTAACGCACGTACCGTTATGGCCCTGACGTGATTTTACTGATACTTTTCGCATTTTGAAGGTTACACCAAATTTCAAATGCTTATAACTTCTTTATTATTAAGAATATTTCAATAATTTTTTCAGTGCTATATTTTAGATGACGTAAATTTCATATAAAATTAATTTAAAAAAATTAGTCGAGTACCCATTTTGACAGATAAGGCGACCTTAAGTATGAGCATTCGGCGGTAGGTGAATATACTACCCATTTAACTTATCTTTACTCTGCAGTCTATCTTTTCCATCGTAACCGAATATCCTATTAAATTCCAAGGTTGGACTAAAATACTCCAGGCCCAACAATAATTTCTTGAATGACGCATGTAAGCCTAACATTTGGACGTATTAGGCTGGCTTTGTACCGAGCCAAGGTCGACTAATGTACCATCTAGTTAAACATTCATATGGACAAACGTACTGTGAAACGTAATTACCTATATGAGTATTTGGAGACGAAGATGGCGCGCCATGGCGTATGGTTTTAATAAATTCCGTATGAGAATGGATGGGTGTTATGGGGTGTGACTTGTGAGTCATAGAGGATATTTTTGTTTATGTTCGGTGAAGTTGAGTGCTTTGGTAGAATTCTGGAATAGATTAGGAGACGAAAAGGCTCGATGTCTAGTCAAAACAATCCTCAATTACAATTTCTCGCTGCCTTCTTAGTATAAGTTTGTTTTTATCGAAGTAGTAGACAAACGTGCATATGACTAATAATAGAAATTAAGGTAAATGCAATCGATTCAATAAAAAAAAATTAATCCATAGAAATTATAGTAGGCACCCACTACAATAAAGTAACATGAAAAACATTCAAATATTGCTTTAATGTTCATACTCGTACGGAAACAATAAACACGTTACGTGTAAACTTTGACCTCTTTTACAAAATTAATGGTGTTACAATTTCTGTGCGTAATCGAAAATTATTGCACGCAACCGAATCGTTACACGTACGGCTTTGTGATTGGTGCTGGTCGAAAGGTAGATTAAGGCTACCACAAGCGACCGATAATAAGTCGAATCTACAAACGTCGCGTCGCGTCGCTTAAACTACGATATACAACCAGCAGGGTTACCACCTCTTATAGCAGTATTATTATAATCGTTCTTCGTTTGTTTTGTATGGGAATCGGTATAAGTAAAATTATAATAATACTGCTATAAGAGGTGACCCCCCTGGTAAACCCCTGGGTTCGTTAAAGTTAAAAGAGGTTCTAAATGTCAATGACAATCGTTGCACTAAGAATGCTATAAGTCCGTTGTACACTAGAATGTATTCGACATTTACAATCGCGGACAACATGGTCAGTCTATAAGCCGGAATGACTGAATTTGTAATCTGTGCTCTCGTACTATAATAGTAATAGAGCTGGTGTCCGATGAGTAAGGCTGACTTAAATAGTTCGTTTTTTTTGGTTTTTCAGTTACATAGTGTGAAAAAATCGGAACGTATGTGGCAAACGTAAAATACAATACAAACTTCATGTTGTACAATACAAATATAACCGCCGAATGTTCATACACTTAAGGTCGCCGTATGTCGTTTAAGGCCACCTTATCTGTCAAAATTGTATGGCGAAAATCAATTTAAGAAGCCGTTAAAGTTGATTAGCGTTTGACCATTCGGGCGTTAGTCGTACTGTATAAGGGCAGCCTAATCGAACGCCACCTCTGACTTAAATCGTCCCTCCGCGTTGGGCTTTAGGCGGCCGGTGCTCCCGAAGGGTATTTTATTGTTTCACCGAAAATTGTGGTGGCTGTCAACCTTACGTTAGTATTTTAATGTGGATTTCAAGTGAGTTATGTTCGTTGTTTTAGAGCAGTATTACGTGAACTGAATTTATAGTTGAGCCGGTACTGTTTTGACACAGGGTTTTTTCAGACAAACCCCATTTTAATATGAATAAATTTCATTCTGTACGATTTTTAAGTTATTCGGCTCCTTTTACTTCTTTACTTATAAAGTTTGCAGTGCATAACTTGTTTCATTTATTAAGAAGCTATTAAATTTAATTATAGCCGATGGGGCAGAAAAGTTCTCGAGTGGAGACCACGTACCGGCAAGCGCAGCGTAGGACGTCCACCTACAAGGTGGGCCGACGACCTGATAAAGGTCGCAGGAAGTCGCTGGATGCAGGCCGCTTCCAACAGGTCGATCTGGAAATCTTTGGGGGAGGCCTATGTGCAGCAGTGGACGTCCTATGGCTGATTATGATGATGATGAAATTTGATCTTGGAAGACGGTACTAAATTTAATGTAAAGCATTTTTTTCAATTGTTAAAGTTATGGGGCCATAATACTTCTTATTATACAAAGCCGCACTTTGTTACATAATTACATTTGTACAACAACATTTAATTAATATATTTTTTCGTATTATTCTTAGAAATCAAAACAAACTTTTGACAGCCTACGTGGCCCACAAACCAACAACCAACAGTCACACACATAGTCCTGACCCCACACTAAGATCATAATCATAAACAAATCAGAAACAAATATCTGTGGGCGGAACAAATATTTGTCTCGGTGCGGGGATCGAACCCGCGGCCTCTTGCTTCACAACCGGCTGCTCGCCCGCTGCGCCACGGAGGCTGTCGAAAAAACACTATTGAACAGCAAAGAAAAAAATATCGTAACTATTTTATTTTTAAAAACACTCCGAGAAATGCTTTATAATGTTTATCTGTAATCTCCGACACAAATGATTGTCGAGGCTCTGTGAGCAAATAAAAAAAAAAACAAATTAATGCAAGGCGAATTCACCAGCAACGCAACAGTCTGAAAGCCTTAATGAACTTGGTATTGTTTTCATTTGGATGCGATATCTTGGGGGAAGATAAATGGCCGCGGGGTTGACGCCGGCCTAGTATACGCCACTGTATTGTGGTCCACCAGTGATACACACGGATATGTGTGTTAACGAGCTTTGATCTAACATGCTCGATGGGAAATGATTAAGAAGAACAGGGCCTACATGCAACATGTACTAGGTTGAATGTGCCTTTATAGAGCATACGAAACTACACATAAGCTCACGCCTGTATCACCGAAGGGGTAGGCACTAGCGAACTAGAACACCCACATTTCGCTGAGCTTACTTCCATCCCAGATGTGATAGGGGGCGAGCCTATCGCCATATCGGGCACAAATTCCAGACTCCGGGTTGATATGGAAAAATACAATATCACTTTGCCCGACCCGGGGTCAAGCCCGAGACCTCAGGACGACCGAGGCAGTCCATACGGAAATCGGAGGGTTCTAAAGATATGACATTTGATGTATAGGTATACAATATGCATTTCTTCTTATTTGTAAAATGGTGTTATTATAATATCACTTAAACTACAAAAATAATGAAGCTACAAACGATGCAAAGTGGTTCGTAGTAGTTGATATATGTAAAGTGACATATTAGCGGCACTGTGCCAAATTTGCAATACAGCTTGGTATTGTTCCCCTACTTGATGCAAAGTAAATTACTGCGGGCTATTCTTCTATCTGCGGTTTTGTTGGTGAATCTAATGACACACAGCCGTGCGGAATTAATAACAGGCCCCTATTTAAACATACTACGATTTGCTTAATTAGTATCGGCATCTCCAATACTACAATTTATTCATAAGTAATATTAAATTTAAAATGTTATTAATAAATTTTGCGTAAAATCAAAACTAATTTAAAATACATTACATTCTAAATTCTGCTACAAACTTTTTTTTTACTTTTTGTCTTTTTGTTCGAAAACAAAAACGTCGTTTTGTTTGAAAACGTCCTAATGAATACTGTTTTTGACACACTTCATAAAAAAACTTTGATATTTCAAATACAATTGCAACTGGCCTCTTCAAACAAAGACGTTGGTAATCGATTGGCCTGTAATAAGTCAGCCGGCCTCGCCGTCCGTGTGTACTAGCATGCGATCGTTAACACGGTCGTTGACTCCGTGGGGTTGGCAGTGGGCACCCGGCACAGGAACCGTTCGATTGTGCCCTTTTCTGCATATGCGGGCGCCCACCCGAATATTAAGTCTGTAGCTCATTGTGTAGCGATTGATTGCTGAAACTAGTTGGTAAAGTTGCGCACTCATTGTCGGCAATCGATTGATAAAGCGGTGTGTACACATGTTCAAATGCAGATGTAGAACGATTAATGGTATTTTTAGCTGTAGATGTTTAGCAGAAAATTAGTATCGAACTCATCGATCAGCCCCCTGACTCTTGACTCTCGCTAAAAATTGCGCTAATGCCGCATTAGATTCGAGAATTTGTTAATGCTAATTTATAGGCGACATTAGTGCACTTTTTACCACGATTTTGGTAGAATTTTAAGGCAATATGAACCCTACAGTTCCGATCTTTAAAATAGGGTGGCCTATGAAAGTAGCTTTGATAAAGTTTAGACGTGTTCCGAATTACGATTAATTTAATTGCGAGATCGTGTGGCCTCCCTCGGTGGCGTGATTGTATTTCGGTACAACTATCGTCCTGAGGGTCTCGGATTCGATCCCTGTGTCGGGCAATAGATGTTGGATTTCTCCATATCAGTCCGGAGTCTGGAATTTGTGCCCGATATGGCGATAGGCTCGCCCCCTATCATATCTAGGACGGAAATAAGCTCGGCGAAATGTGGGTGTACTAGTTGGCTAGTGCGCCTCTGCCTACCCCTTCGGGGATACAGGCGTGAGCTTATGTATGAAATAGCGTTGATTCCGATTAAAATTATTATTAGCCACAAGAATACACCTAATTAGTGAATTGGAGTCACGTCGTCACCCCTGGCACCGCGATAGACTTGTATGGGAGTGCACCCTATGTGCTTTATATGTGCTATGTGCTTTACAATGACTCGACATATTCTGCTAATGGAGTGTAGCCCCCATGACTCATTTGATAGTTTGTATGGCGCCCTTCGCATAGCATGGGTTTGGCAAAGGAATTCACACGAATTTCCAGAATGCTTTCTCAAGTTACTTGATATAAGGAATGTTTGGCCCGAATTCCATGTTTTAGACTAACGGCCAAGTCGTTTATTATGTAGAGACTGTAGGTCTGTAGACGAAAATATGTTGAATTTATTACCGGATTCAAAATCGAAAAAAAACAATTTTGACTTCTGAAATGTATTTTGTTTTGTTCCATTTGATCCGTCAATAAACAACACTATCCGCCGAATGCTCATACACTTGTCTGTTAAAATTGTATGGCGAAAATAAATGTAAGAAGCCGTTAAAGATGAGTAGCGTTTGACCATTTGGGCGTATTTCAACTATTTCAGCCGACGTGACAATATTAACAACTGAATCGTCATTCATCATCAACATTAGCCACAGGACGTCCACTGCTGGACATAGGCCTCCGCCAAAGATTTTCAGGTCGACCTGTAACGTCAGTAATGCATCCAAATATTAGCTTCCTGAAACCATGTTTTATTTGGAACTTCTAAAGCTAAACTAGGCGTATCAATTGTTCCATCTTTCAATGACTATGTAATGTATTTTGGCAAAAACAAATATTATTATTATTTTGTACTATATGCCCATATAATGCACCTACTAGTATCATGGGAAAAAAATCATGGTGTTTTGTTTCTTCTGTACCTATAATGAATTAACCAGTTTGATTATTTTGTTTCAGGTAAGTATGGAGACTTGGAGTTTTACGTTATTTAAGGAAATCGTGAGTTACATTTAAGAGAGTCTAAATTGACGCTATACACCACTTAATATGTATACATAATTTAGCATCTAACTACACACAAAAAGGTGATGAAGGAATTTATGAAACGAGTCACTAGATTACAAAAGCTGATATTCGAGTAGTACAATTTGTACTAACTTTGCTGACGACCTGATAAAAGTCGCAAGAAACGCAGTATGCAGGCCGCTTCCAATAGGTCTCTTTCTTTGAAGGAAAAAAAAAAAACATACTCTGGCTCATAAGTCTGTACAGTCTGTACTGTAAGAAGTGCACAGGTTGTTGGTAAAGCCCCTGGGAACGTCACTGTTGGGAGTCATAGTGAGTCATAGCCAGTCTGTCGAGCTGGTCTAATTGTAACTGTTCGACTTGAATCCGTAAATGTCGGGTTTGGTGTGGCGAATTGGAACCTAAGGACCATCTTAGAAAGCAGCGAAACGCTTTTGGATTTTAAATTTCCGCTGTATTTTGACAGAGGTGCCAAAATCAAAGCCCTGTCAATTTGAAACTGAGGATAATATGAGATGTGCCATTTTTGTTCGCTACCCAGGAGCAAACAAAGAAACATTATTTGTAGTTAGTAACAACAGAATTGAAATGTGTACAGGCGTAGACCGTAGATACGTAATTTTATGTAAATTTTCAACTAAAACCACCTACATTAAACTGACAAACCGAGTTGATAACGCTGGAGCCGCAACGCAGACGCCTTAATTTAGTTCGTGTTTATATTTCACAAAACTTAATAGGAATTGTTGACACATTTCGCACACATTAAACTTAAGGATATGGGGGTGCGTCATGAACAGTTCCCCCCATTCCCCCCGCACCCCCAAGCCCCCACCCAGCCCCTCGTATATGTAACGTGTTTTCAAGTCTCAACAGTGATATAAAGGGATTTCTGCTTCGTAATAGAAAAACGCGCAATGACTTCGCACGGACGTCTTCATACAATTTTGTACGGAATTATATAGGAACCGTGCCTTGCCTGTTCGCTGAATTTCATTGTATCGTAAGGTTAAATAGGTCGACGTTTCTGGACGTTTATTGGCCCGCTCCACGTCGGAGCGTTCTGTATGGTGCGTGTTGTGTTTTATCGCTGTATTTTTTCTTTTGAATATGTAAATAAAGCTTGTTTTCACGGTGGATGAATTTTTGACGGCGGTCGTTTTCTTGTGTACATATTTTATACATTCCGCTATTGAATAAGGTATCCTTTCGTGCTTAAGAGTTAAGCGATGTTTGAGGGTCTTTGATAAAATTCTCTATTATATTAAGGGTTTTATGAAGTGATCCAGTCCTGACTTAACATTATGTCTATTATGTATATCAAAACGATACGCTCAAAAATACTTAATTGTGATAGATATTATTTTTGGGCTATTATCCCACTCCAATGTATGGTCAGTGCAACACACTTTTTCAAGCATGAAGCAGGAAGGATTCGACTTTAGTTTTTACGACTTACGACTGCCTCGGTGACGTGGTGGTATTTCGGTACGACTACGGTTCTGAGGTCTCGGGTTCGATCCCCGGGTCGGGCAAAGTGATATTGGATTTTTCCGTATCAGCCCGGAGTCTGGAATTTGTGCCCGATATGGCGATAGGCTCGCCCCCTATCACATCTGGGACGGAACTAAGCTCGGCGAAATGTGGGTGTTCTAGTTCGCTAGTGCGCCTCTGCCTACCCCTTCGGGGATACAGGCGTGAGCTTATGTTATGTGTTGTTTTGTTCGGTCGATTCGCCGAGTAAAGGGTATCTGAGGGGCGTCGCACTGGAAGGAATTACCGCCATAATCCCAGCAGGACCTTGACACCATCCACATCTGGGTCTCATGGTCATTGTGAAAACATAATTGCTCTATTTACCTTGACATTGGCTAAATCATCGCATATGCGTGAAAGCCATTATTTTTTAAAAGAACAAGATTTTTTATTATTTTTATATGAAACCCGAGACGTGCCCATGTTGGTGACGGCAACGCGACGCGACGTCGCATGTCCATAATGAAACTAATAGACATCTATCAAATTCGTGCCAGTCGCGATCGTTATTGTGGATAATCATCGATATAATAATATACCTAGATGCACAGTTGACGCTCAGAAAGTGGGACAGCCAACGAGTGCTTAAAATGTAAGTAAGCACTTGTTGGCTGTCAGTCGGGCGCCGACCGTTCGCCTGTGAAGATGCCTAAATGCTCTGTGAAAGAGTGCAAAAATAACACTCTTACAAAGCGCAAAACACATGGGATTTCATATTTTAAGTAAGTATAATTCCGTTACTTCATTCTTAAAACCTTAATCATGTTAAATTAAGTATTAAACGTGTATAAATAATTAATTTAACAAATTCAGTTAATAAAATATTTTGTCCCTTTTGAAATCATGATTTGGAACAATGAAATATATGGAGTCGTTTTTTTTTGTAAATATATTATATTTATTTTAAATTTATGAATTTTTTTATTAATTTTATTTATTAATTACAGATTTCCATGAAATGAAATAGTAAGAGATAAATGGCGTAAAATTATTTCCGAAGAAAGGAGAGAAGAAAATTTTAAACCCAATTACTCAAGTGTGGTTTGTTCAGATCATTTTGCCGATTCCGATGGATATTATACAGAAAAAGGGATTAGGAAAATAAAAAAGAATGCTGTACCAAAAATAAAGGTGATAAATTGTCATCAGCTACATTGTCCTTAACTAATGTTTACTATTTATTTTAACAATATGTATGCTGTTGGTGTACCTATAAATAAATAAATATTGCCACATTTATTGACTTTATTTTAGATTGTCGTAACTACAAGTTTAAATGAGGCAGGGTGCAGTACAAGTGTAATAGCTGAAAAAAATTTGATAC
This sequence comes from Clanis bilineata, assembly GCA_036417725.1. NCBI lineage: Eukaryota > Metazoa > Arthropoda > Insecta > Lepidoptera > Sphingidae > Clanis > Clanis bilineata. Next base: position 1,691,835 of record CM071141.1, read on the forward strand.
AGAATTCATCAATAGCAAGCATATACTAGGTACATACTGCCATGTAAAATGACTATTTAATAATTTGCGGCTAATTCTAATAAATGTTTTCAATCAAAGTGTGCAGATCATAAAAATTTGCCAACATGAACAAAGTTGAACATTCCGCTGTCAAATAATAATTTTAATGATTCATTCTCGCGATTTTTCATTTTTTAATTTTTCATTTTTATCTTGGATTCTCGGATTGAGATCATTTATTGGAATCGGTCGTTAGGCATAATTACTACAACATTGTGGCGTCATCATTTATTGGAAACATATTCATTTCCAGGAACCAGCAATTGAACCAATAAATAATGAAGGATCACCAATACCATCAGAATTTTCATCAATCTTTAACACACCTAAGACGTTATTTTTGAGAGATAATTTGAAAGAACGCAACCAAAAATTTAAACTTAAATCTAATTTAGTGCGAAACTTAAAAAGGCAGAACAAAAGATTAAGAAAACGAAATGATAGTATAAAGAAAATTATTAAGAATCTAAAGAGCAAAGGACGATCTTAGTGTGGGGCCAGGACTATGTATGTGACTGTTGGGTGTTATTTATTTATTTATGAATCACACTAAGGCAAAACAGTACTTATTTCATATTCATAACTCATAAGCATTCTTCTAAACATTTATACTCTATCTATCTCTTAATGTAAGTAAAATTATTATACATATATCGCCATTCTCATCTACATTGTACGCCACGTGGTCAAAATTTCTCACAGATAAATACAAGACCTATTCGACTCCATTCAATCTTTGTCCAAGTGACTAGAATGTTTCTTTTAATAATGTCAAATTATTGTCAAATTCAAAAACGATTAGAAATTCAAAAATTTCGAATATAGGAACGTTTGAACATTCAATTTAAAAAGCTACTTTATGCCGCGTCTATAAGGTCATATTTGTGTTAATATAATTAAATTTGTGATGTTTATTTATTTTGTCTGTCGAGGACACTGTTTACAATGATATTTGTATGGAACTGTGCATCTAGGTATATTATTATATCGATGTGGATAATACATTAAATATTGCCGTCAGGTGGATTTCTACGAATTTTGTTCTATCGATTACTAGAAATATTCAGGAGTTTTAAATTATTATTCGCATTGAACTTCTTTCTGTTGTTTAACTCGGATAAATATTATAGACTGTGATGTCTACAGAGCTAATAGACTGGCTCGTCTGCTATGATATCTCTATCTCACAGAAAACGAACGTCAAGTGACAGCATGCTATTGAATTTCGTTGGTGAATGAGATTTTCCGAGGCTCAAATCACAGAATTGGTCGCAAATAAACACAAAATCAGTATCACATACTACATTAAATTTCATTTTGTAGTACTTAAGTGAATCTCCTTGCTTTGATCATCTTATTTTTAAAATAAAAAATCGAAAATAATTGTAAAACTTTTGTAAAATTTTAAATAATAGTTCTAGAATTCGAACACCGATAATTTCAAAATCAAGATACATCGTGCATTCGGCTCCAAGTCGCTTCGCGTCAATATCCATTTCTAAAGCAGTGTTTTCCATCGAGGGTCAAAGAGAAAAATGAGTTTCTTTTTCCTTTAAGACGAGCGAGCGCTAATAGAGTGGTTTGGTAGAAAGTTTTCTCCCAAGCGGTTTCGAGTCTGTCGGCTTTATTCAAATTATATGGGGGTTCCGTGATATTTTTGCGACCTACTGTACTAATGGTGTGTCGTTACGAAGACGTTGCGTGAGTTTTGTGTATGTAAATCAATTTAGTTAATGTTCATCGTCGTTAATAGTACGAACGTATATACGAAAAGTAGCAGATAATATATAGTAAATACGTAATACTTATCGACAACGTCATTAAAGACGATATTTTTCATACTTTATACTTATTCCTTTATTATCCTACTTCAAAAATTATAAAAAATATGAATATAAGATTCTTTACCACAACGTAAACGTGGGTGTTCTAGTTCGCTAGTGCTCTTCTGCCTACCCCTTCGGGGTACAGGCGTAAGCTTATGTTTTGATACCATAACGATAAAATAAGAGTCATAATGATATTATGCCCCTTACTTATAAAAATATCTTATCTTTATACCATACATAGGTTGTCCCTTTCATTTTTAAACAATGCAACGCAAGGAAAAAAGTGACAGGTTATTCTTAACCATTTGCTCAGCTAAAAATGCTGTTTTAAGTAAGGCCCTATATGCTTAAAGAATGAACTTCATTCATACTCGTTCTTTTGACAATTGTCCGTTTTTTATTACCTTTATTTGGGTATCAATTTGTAATAAAAAATAAATGCTGAAGTCTAAAAAAACTACAATCGAAACAGTAAGTTTATTTAATGTGTAAAAAAAAATCTAATAAAACTGAACAATGAGAACTGAAAACTTCAAACCCGCACAATCCCACATAATCCCCGGGAAATAACAGACACAAATCCGAAACTAGAAAGTCCATCTAAGATAAATTATTAATATCACCCGGGGCATCGTAGCTGCACTCCCGGGACGCCTCCTTATTTTCAAACTGTCCCAACTTTTTACGTAAATCAATTTATTTTTTCCAAGGGGAGAGAAATGGGAAAAAGAATAATGCACGCCAGGTACGGTTCAAATTATTTTAAGCGAAGTTATGCCAATATGATTGTATTTTATTGATATATTTTATGTTTTTTCGACTGATTTCAATCGAATTCTTCTATCGAAATAATCGAATGCTTTTGACGAATCGGTAATCAATTCCTGTGTATTTTGTAATGTTACGCGATATTTATTTTATCCGCCAAATATGGCCCGATTTTAAAGATCATTTTTGTGTTCGATTGTTGAGCTTATTCTAATTCGTCCTTTATTATTCTTAAATGGATCCTTTATTAATTCATAAAACGTATTTTTAACAATGTTATATTTGATTCTGATATAACGTAATTCTTTAAAAATATATTTCAAGCGAAATATTGAAATATTAAGGTATATCGCTCTTTCAAATTGATTTTCGCAACTATTTTAATTTCTACGAATGTCTGAGCCGCGGCCGGTAACACCTTTTAGTATTAGAAATTCTTTACCTCACGATCTCCGAATAATGGATACCAAGTCGAGTATAAAATTGTCACGTTTTAACATTCTCGAGTTCATTGATCGTCGACAATATTTTATTGAAATAAAAGCGTGCCGGAGAACTCCGGTGGGCGTAGACCCCTCTACCCGTTTTTGTTTTTTCTATAGAGGTAGAAGAGGGGGGTAAACGATTAGTGGCGCGTTTTGTGATCCTGAGTGGTAGAGCCACGTTGTAGACAGTAACGTCTACAGCACGAATGGGCTGGCTCGACCGGTTTGATACCACTGTCTCACAGAAAACCGACGTAAAGTGGCAGCTGCTGTCGCGTTTTGTTCGGCGAGTGAGATTTCCGATGGCCCATTTCCCTCCTACCTTTCCCAATCCCTTTTTCCCTCCGCTTCCATTTCCTCCTTTTAGGTTGGCAACGCACCCATGATTCCTTTTGTGTCTTGGGTGTCTATGGGCGGTGGAGATCACTTACCATCAGGTGACCCATCTGCTCGTGTGCCAGTCTGCTAATAAAAAAAAATTATATCAATAATTCGGAAAATCCTTACCCTCCACACGAAGGCACTGTTCCAATTGGTAATTATCCTTTTAGTTGCCAAATTAGACCAGCTTAGCACACTGGCTTCCTGAAGGCAAGGGACCTCCAACGAACCAATAGAATCTGTGGGTGACTTGCAGGACTACTACTAATCTAGAGTTAGATCTAAACTCGATTTATCTTACAGCTCATTCGTATATTTAAATCAGGGTTAAAGATAAAACAAGATTTATCTAAACGTTGCAATTCACCCTTCGATCGTTTCGAGATTGAGTACATCTGAAGACATGACTTGATGGCGGGTTGGGGCGGGCATGAGGGTATCCCTGTATCTGCATGGGTCACCCGCCTCTCTTGTCCCAAGCCCCTCGATTTGATTCTTCCCTCTTCGGCTTCGGAGTGTGAAGAAGTATAAATAGGCCGGCATGATTCTGGCGACCACTGATTAACCCATGTTTGTCAGTGGTCGGCGGTCGCTAGTTTTTTTGGGCTGCACTACGCCTATCATTAGGTGCAATGTAGTTCGCCGTGCCCGGATAAAGAAAAGTTGTTAAAAACTCTCATCTCTTACTAAGTTACTAGTGAAAATTCATTAGCAATTACGTAGTTTTCAAACGTACGTAGTCGACAGAGCTTCCAAACATGCAATTATCCGTGCCGCTGACAAGCCATGACATTTATTAGTGCGTTTCTAACGCTATTTAGTTGTGTGTTGTGTATTCGCTCTGACATATAGCCCCTTACTTATAAAAATATTTGAGCGCTGCTTATTTTTATACCATAGGTTGTCCAATTCATTTTCAAACAATGTAATGCAAGGAAAAAAGTGACAGGTTATTCTTAACCATTTGCTCAGCTAAAAATGCTGTTTTATGCTTATAAAAACACTTTAGCTGAGCAAACAGTTAAGAATAGTCTGTCACTTTTTTCATTGTGTCACATTGTTTAAAAATACTGCTAGACCAGGGTAGAAGCCTTTAAAAATAATGAAAAGTGAAAAGAAATTATAGTATGATGAAACCCATTAGAAAAGGAGGGAAATATTATAAAAATGAAAAGAAAAATAATTTACGGGCGATCTGATGTCGGGAAGGGGATGGGGGTGAGTTTTTAAGGGTAAAAAACGGTTTTTCTCGATTTCCGTCAAAACTAAAAGTCCTATCGAAAAAAGTCAAATGGCAAAGTTGTAGATAATAAAAAGATCTAAAACTTTTGTATTTACACTTTTTTCACATAACCTCAAAATTTATGTGAACAATTCAAAAAACCAAGTTTTTGGTTTTTTATTTTTATCTTTTACAATTTTTTTTATTTTTTAACGAAATTTTGTGAAAAATTACCTTTTTATGTCCCAAATACGCTGTAATTTATTTGATTAAAAATATTTATTTTTTCACCTTATTTTGAATTAATATCGAAAAAACACCCTAATTTTCAATCGAAAATTCACCCGTCAAAATATCAGCTTTTTTCAAAAAGTTGGTATGGTTTCTGTTCGTTGAAATCTCTACTTTCCGATGGTAAAAAAAAATATATGTTACTATGGTAAATATTCTCAGAAAATGCAAAAATTCAAAAAAAACTTGAATTCGAAAAATTTTTTTTAATTATTATAAATAATTTTGAGCTATTTATTAAAATTAACACTTTAATTACTCGAAAAACGTTAGATTTCATGTGACGTTGATAACAAAAAAATTGCAAATAAAAATATACTACTATAATTAAGAAACAAATAAGTTAATTAAATTAATATTTAATACTACAATATTTGGAGAAAGTTGTCTAATTTTCTTTAAATTATATGCGTAGATGCCTATTTATAACTATTTTGAGATAAATTATATATATCGGCGCAAAATCGCAAGCTTATTTAAAAAGCCGTTGTTATTTCACGTTATTAATTCATTTTACAATTGTTAAACTGCTGAAACTTTAAAAGATTCTAAAAAGTTAAAATAATCGTTGTAATTATTTCTGTAACATTCGATATTCGGTATCGAGTAGGTAGTTGCAAATATTGCACCCTATAAAAGGAGTGTTCAGAGCAGATTCGACACAGTCGTGCTCCGGCACTCGGACTGTCCACATCCCTGACTAGGCGGTGCTCTTGAGCACCGTTAATAAAGGGAATTAGTGAATTTCAGTGTTCACTGTTGATAAATAGGATGACTAATCATCTTATTGTCAAAAGTGACGTCAGCCCTGCTGACGTCACCTTTTTTAAAAAACAACGTCAGCGTTGGCCCTCCGACATATATATACCTGAGTAGATAGATATACCTGAGTGACCTACGAAAAATTGTAGCCCATCAAAAGGTATTTCGTGGAGAAGTGGGGAAGGGGCTAGGCGGGTCTGGGTCTTACTACATACATACCTACTTTTATATACTATATATTTCGTAGCAGCTGTTACAACTGCTAGCCTAACCAGTTTTCGAAATACAGTACAGTATACAACATCTATCTATATATATAAAAATGAAACCCGTTATCCGTTGTCACGCCATCACGCGTGAACGGCTGGACCGATTTCGCTAATTCTTTTTTTAGAATACTCATCGAAGTACGAGGATGGTTCTTACGGAGAGAAAAAAATGAAAAATTGTCTGAAAAAGTCTAAAAACAACACTTTTCTGTACTCCCATACAATCGATTCGTAATAATACTTAAAAGTCAATTTGAACTTTAATACCATACCATAAAGTTCAAGTATTAGTGGAGAGGTTCCGGGAAGGCAAAACAATTGAGTGTCGTTAGTATCTACTGGTTCGATTTGAAAAATTCTTTTTGTGTTGGATAGCCCAATTATCGACGGTGGCTATAGGCTATATAACATCACGCTATGACCAATAGGAGCGGAGCAGAAATGAAAAATGTTTAAAGCCGGGGAAGTTTGTATATCAGAAACTACTGGTTAAAAATTCTTTTTGTGTTGGATAGCCTATTTATCGAAGATGGCTATAGGCTATATAACATCACGCTTTGACCAATAGGAGCGGAGCAGAAATTAAAAATTCTGCAAAATCGGGAAAATTTATATCTCAGACAGAAACTACTGGTTCGAATTGAAAAATTATTTTTGTGTTGGATAGCCCATTTATCGAGGATGGCTAGAAGCTATATAATATCACGCTATGACCAATAGGAGCGGAGCAGAAATGAAAAATGTTTTAAAGCGGGGAAGTTGATATCTCGGAAACTACTGGTTCGATGTGAAAAATTCTTTTAGTGTTGACCGACGGGTTGAATGATGGGGTGACTAAGGGATACCTGACGGGGTGACTGACGGGGTGATAGACGGGTGACAGACGTGGTGACAGGCAGGGTGACTGATGGGGTGACTGACGGGGTGACAGACAGGGTGAGTGATGGGGTGTCAGCCGATGTGACAGACGGGGTGACAGACGGGAAGACAGACGCGGTGACAGACGGGGTGACAGACGGGAAGACAGACGCGGTGACAGACGGGGTGACTGACGGGGTGATAGACGGGTTACAGACGGGGTGACAGACGTGGTGACAGGCAGGGTGACTGATGGGGTGACAGACGGGGTGACAGGCGGGGTGACAGACGGGTTGACAGACGAGGTGACATGCGGGGTGATAGACGGGGTGATTGACGGAACCGCACCGAAGTCACGTACTATCTCTCGAAGTTTAGCAAAACATATAATTACCTTTTTAGAATTATTGTGCTATAGGTGCCTACGACTCACTCTTTCAACCCTCTCTCTCATACGCAGACGAAGTTGCGCGGGTCAGCTAGTCGTTTATAAAAATACACGTGCACGCTGAGTTTCTTGAAGATAATTGTGACAAGTTTACTTAAAAAAACAAAAAAACTTTTCGAATCTGCATAGGAAGGTAAATACTATCTCTATTTTTATCTGTATCAATCAACTCAACCATAAAAATCGTAATATTTTCTTTAAAAAATAGTATGCTTAACGTAACATAACCTAAAGATTGAAATTAAATGATATTTTTGTACAAGATAAAAAAATAATAATCTTCATTTTGCACAAACAAATTTAGTTAATCCCATGAAAAAAAATATATTTCAAAATACATAAAAAATATATTTAAATTCTATAAAAAATATAAAAAATATATATCGTAGATATATTTTTAATAAAACAAACTTTTTGCCGATTTTCATATATATTTTATACATTTTTTATAGATTTAGAATATATTATTCATACATTTTGACATTTATTTCTTTAAAAAAAATTTTTCATGGGAGTTTATTCACGATTAAATAGTGAAGACATTATTAATTCAGTATTATTATTAAATCAGTATGGATGAATCTGTTTGTATCATTTGCAATAAGGCAGATGATAAGCAAGTGTATGCAATAAAAAAAGCAGCTTTGAATCGTTTAGTGGTATCCAGTAAGAAAAGAATCGACAATAAATACAAACAATTTGAGACTTTGACATCAGCTTTTATTCATCGAAGTTGTCAAAGTCAATTGCATTTTCTGAGAAGATTTACCATAGTAACATATATATTTTTTTTTAACATTGGAAAGCAGAGATTTCAACGAACAGAAACCATACCAATTTTTTGAGAAAAGCTGACATTTTGACGGGTGAATTTTCGATTGAAAATTAGGGTGTTTTTTCGATATTAATTCAAAATAAGGGGGCGTCCATAAATTACGTGAGGTGTTTTTTTAAATTTTCTGCCCCTCCCTCCCCCCCTGGTGAGATGTCGTGAGATTTTATTCAACCCCCTCCCCCATCCCCCAATCTCACGTGAGATTTTTCAAAATGTGAGTTTTTTACGTAAACGCGTTGGATTGTTATTGTAAAAAGAAAAAAACAAATTTGCTTCGTTTATTATTATTATTATTTTATTTACGACTAGTTAAGACTAGTAATCAATATTGCTGAGAGTTTAATTATAAGTGTAATAAAAATTTAACAATAGAATACTTAAATCGTAACTACTGTGATTAAAAAAAGAATACCTACTCTAATTCAGTCCATGGAGAATCATGCACGGTCTCAAGAGAGACTATCCATATGGTGGTTTGACAGTCAGTAAATGTAATACATTTACTGACTGTCAAACCACCATATTTGTTGAAGTATGAATGAAATTATTTTCTTTCGAAAGAATCAGTAAATGATGTTAATCGTATTACGATTACGCTTAAGATTAAATCTTAAGCATGTACAATCTGGATTAAATGGACCAAAATAGTATAATTTTTTTTTGTTTCAATCAGAAAAAAAATTGCGTGATATTTGCCGAGACCCCCCCTCTCTCCAACGTAAGATTAGATGAGATTTGACTCGACCCCCTCCCCCCCTTAAACACCTCACGTAATTTATGGACGCCCCCTAAGGTGAAAAAATAAATATTTTTAATCAAATAAATTACAGCGTATTTGGGACATAAAAAGGTAAGTTTTCACAAAATTTCGTTAATAAATAAAAAAAATTGTAAAAGATAAAAATAAAAAACCAAAAACTTGTTTTTTTTGAATTTTTCACATAAATTTTGAGGTTATGTGAAAAAAGTGTAAATACAAAAGTTTTGGATCTTTTTATTATCTACAACTTTGCCATTTGACTTTTTTCGATAGGACTTTTAGTTTTGACGGAAATCGAGAAAAACCGTTTTTTACCCTTAAAAACTCACCCACATCCCCTTCCCGACCTCAGATCGCCCGTAAATTATTTTTCCTTTCATTTTTATAATATTTCCCTCCTTTTCTAATGGGTTTCATCCTACTATGATTTTTTTTGGTTTTAAAAATTATCGACCCTGGACTATGCCTCGGTGGCGTAGTTGTATTTGGGTACGACTACCGTCCGTCGATTCCCGGGTCGGGCAAAGTGATATTGGAATTTTCCATATCAGCCCGGAGTCTGGAATTTGTGCCCGATATGGCGATAGGTTCACCCCCTATCACATCTGGGACGGAACTAAGCTCGGCGAAATGTGGGTGTTCTAGTTCGCTAGTTTACCTCTGCCTACCCATTCGGGGATACAGGCGTGAGTTTGTGTTTGAAAATAAATTTGCTCAGCTAAAATGTTTCTATAGGTAGGCCCATATCACTAATTGAATAATAAATGGGCAATATTTATTAAGCCCCTATTATTTGGGCATAGTTTTTACAAAACTTAAATCATACTTTTAATATAAGCAAGATTTTAGTTTTATAAAAACTAGCTTTAAATCTATATTTATCTCTGAGTTTAGTTTTGTTACACGTATGAACTCCCTCCATAATATCCTTATTTCCATGCCTCTTAAATAATATAATTAAAAGAATGTTTGCAGATTTTACTTAATATATTTGACAGACCAATTCTCAATCGATCTAACATGACGACTCAAAGACTTCTATGTATATTACTAGACAGGCTGATCGGTACATAGAATTTGCGCACTATGTTTCTGTCAATTGATCACTAATCCCTATAAAGACTGCTCGTTTTCTTAGCTGTCAAACGTCAAACACTCGGCGTAATGTGCCACAATACATAGATACATACATAGACTCACGCCCTTTTCCCATAGGGGTAGGCAGAGACAACGGATTTCCACTTGCTATGATCCTTACACACCTCTTTCGCCACATTCAGTCTCACTACATTCTTCATGCATGTACGTCGGTTTAGGGTACTGAACCATTCTCGAGTAAATCTCTCTGTGCCATAATCTTAGTTTTAAACAGCTTATACGTAGAATCCTTGTTACAATTATTATTCTCTGCTCCTATACAATTCAAAAGAAACAGTATTAACATTTCCAAATATTCTTTGTTGATATATCATCCTCTACATACATTATTAAAATATGCAACATAAGCTCACCGTTAGTATTAACAAAATAGCGATATACTCATGGATCTCGGAGTCGAGTGATATTTGATTATCGTTTGCATAAAAGTTTCACGTATTGTTGATATTGAAGGAAACTTTATGGAAATCGTAATTTCGAAACGTAGAAAGAAATACATAATTTGCAATGTTTTTAATAGCTTATTCTTCAAATTCTTCAAAAATGTACATAAGAATTGATGAAAGTCTGAACTTTTGCGGTTATAACTTTTTTTTATAGCAGAGACTGGCAGACGAGCAGATGGGTCACCTGATGGTAAGTGATCTCCATCGCCCATAGATACCCAAAACACAAAAAGAATCATAGTTGCGTTGCCGTCCTTAGAGGAGGGAATGGAAGGGGAGGGAAAAGGGCTTGGGAAAGGGAGAGGTGAAGTGGGCCACCGGAAATCTCACTCACGAAACGCGACAGCAAGCTGCCACTTTACGTCGGTTTTCTGTGAGACAGTGGTATCAAACCGCTCGAGCCGGCCCATTCGTGGTGTAGACGTAACTGTCTACAGGTGGCTCTACCACTCAAAATGCAAAGTCTTCCCAAGATTTGAGTCTCACAAAAAGATGGAGCGTTTTTCTACCGATTTCCAAAAAGAAGAAGGTCCTCAATTCGTGTGTATTTTTTATTTTTTTTATCTAGGAAACAGACAGAACAATAATACATACAACCTTTGAAATACAACATTAACACTTTTAAGTAATACATAATCCAATAAAGTTTCTACAGAAAAATAGTAATTAACAGAAGAGAGTGGACACAAAAACGTTACGTATGTTTTACGTTTTATGTATGTTACGCGATATCCCCGCCAAATGTGGACCGATTTTCAAAATTCTTTTTGTATTCGATAGAGCTTATGTCAAGGGTGGTCATATAAATTTGGTCACGATCGGATTTGAAGTCGGTATGTTATTTTTGTCTTGTCATTTCGACATGGTGCGTGTTCACAATGTTGGACAATAAAAATTGATTGTATAGCTCGCTGAACAACCTTCGTTTTTGGTCGTGAAATACACAAATATGTAAATTACTGCGCACATTTTATTGATCGCGTTGTAAACTTTTGTGAGATTTTTATATAATCGTAATGAAATAAAACTATTCTTACGGATTCTATCACGATTAGGTTTTAATTATTATTCCCGTAAGAATAGTTTTATTTCAATGTATAATATTCGCGTAAACTTAAGAAATTAATCGTAATGACTTGAGTTTGTATGAATACGGTTTCTGACTGAGGCGTCAGTTGGTTTTGGGTATTCTTACATGATTCAGTAATCTTCTCAATTTAAAAATAGCATATTATGATAATTATTTTTCTTAAGTTTTATCTCTCCGCCTATATAATTTATTATGGAATTTTTTTATCATGGTAATACTAACATTTTGCCTGTTTATGTGTGAAACATCGGTCAACGCTTCAAAATTATCCTTCAGATAAAAATTAGCTGATTCTTTATTTCTATGGCTTATGCGCTAGTCGAATAGAGAGAGAAGAGAAAGTAAATGTATGGGGATGACATAAGAGAACGTCGCATACAGCGTACTCTTATGTCATTCCCATACATTTACTTTTATATTCGACTAGCGCATAAGCCACTTGTCTACTATAATAAAAAAAACCCTTTAACCGCATTAATAACGCGGACCATCCATATCAGGTTCAACAAACCGTCGACGTGTACACCGTGATTAATGGATATTGTATACGCAAAGTACCTCCCTGATGGATTGTGAACTCCTCTCCACTGTCAGTCCGTGCATGCCTACTTGATCTCTTTATTTGTATGCAGCATTGTTTATTCTGTTGATGATAATGGAGCTATAGATTGGTACTGTTTAATCATACACTTCAATGTATAGAGGTAAAAGAAGAAGTAAAACTGTGTCACTTACGGCGAGTGTTTGACGTTTGACAGCTAAAGAAATGTGCACATCTTTATAGTGAGTTGCGGTCAATTGATGGAAACTTAGTGCGCAAATTCTATGTACCGAACAGCCTGTCTAGTAGTATACTTAGAAGTTTATATGTTTAATTTACACATTTATAATGAATACATATCTAATAACATACTTTTTAAGCAAGCAGAAAGGATTTGAGTTTGTTTTTAGGAGCGGCCACCTCCCTAACGTCCAGTGCCGTGCACATCATACAGAAAAAGAGACCCGGTCTACTCCGACAATTTGATAAATAAAGAAAATATCTCAACGAAAAACATAAATATTTTAAAAATTGTCGTGCTACACTTTTAAATTGAGACGGTGCGAGCTAAAATTATAATAACGATAGAAAGAATGATGATTGATGGTCATTCTTTCTATCGTTATCGATGGTCGTGCAAGAACTGAAAACATGAACTTTAAAAGTGTCTATCTTATTCTAAATGTTTGTGCACGGCCCTGCTAACGTGAACTCGCTATGGGAGACTGACGGAAATAAGCTCGGCGAGAAGTGGGCGCTTTAATGCACTTCTGCCTTCCACTTTGGGAATACAGGCTTGAGCTTAGGCATGTTAATTTTATATTGAAGTTGACGGTAGAATGCGGATCAAATCCTAAAAAACCAAGTAATTTCGCTAACAAAACGCGACGTAAATCTAATCCCGCAATTATCTTAACCGTTGTTTATAAAAAAGATAATTTAACCTTATTTACGTACAGACGTTTATATCCCGGAGTACCTTAATAAAATTACCTCGGTGCTCCCTCTTCGTTAATTATAGCGGCGACTTTACGCGGTCGGTTAATTTGTATTAATGACTTTAATGGGGGAGTAATGACTGTTTGGATGAACGTGTGTTAGTTGAGATGTAAGTGATAGAGCCATTTTAACTACAGCATAAACGAGCCTGCATGACCTTACCACTTTCTCAGAGAAACCAAAGTCATTTCGCAGTTGGCTGTTGCGTTTCATAAAGCTTTCCATATATGACCATCATTATCATTTCGTCATCAGCCACAGGACGTCCACTGCTGGACATAAGTCTGCCCCTATTATTTCCATTTATGACTCACTCCTCATCCAAATATCCATTCCTTTTATCTCCCCAAACTTAGATGTGTTTCAAATCTGAGTGTTGTGAGACCGAAAGTCTCATAGTCTCTGACACCCACGATACAGGTACCTAGTGTAGGGTCAAGACTAGGTGTGCGACTGTTGGGTGTATTTATTTATTTATTTTAATAATATTGTCTTCTCCTAGTATTGCCTATGTCCATGGATTATAGGAATCACTCACCACTAGGTGGCCCGACTGCTCGTCTGGCTTTGTTGACCAACAAAAAGTTGGTGTTGGATATTGGATATCTGTTATACCAATATTACATTCAGGTCGCAAATCATATTTTGACAGCGATGTCATGAAAATACTAGTATCTAATGACTGCCTCGATGGCGTCTGGTACTGCGTGCGCAGTACGACTAACGTCCTGAGGTCTCGGATTCGATTCCCGGGACGGGCAAAATGATGTTGGATTTTTCAGTATCAGCCCAGAGTCTGAAATTAGTGTCCTATATGGCGATAGACTCACACCCCTTACCACATCTGAGACGGAACTAAGCGCGGCGAAATGTGGGTTTTCTAGTTCGCTAGAGCACCTCTGCCTACATCTTTCATATGGCGTGAGCTTATGTCTAAGGAATAAAAAAATCTTTATATTTTTACCTGACGTGCACGCGAACTCTCACCGAATTTAATAACCCCGATGGTAATTTACGACCAGATTACGTATTCATCTCAAACGCTGAGCCTAAAATATAACCATTTACCTTACGCCAATAACATAAGCCTAAATGATTTACAAACGCGATTTAGTATTCATATCAACCAACACTGATTTAGCATGGATTTCAGGTAATAATGATTATGCTTAGGTGGTGAGATTAGGTGGCGTCTGGGTTTCGATCCTCAGGTCGGACAAAGTGTCGGAGAAAAACATGTTTTCCCGTGAGTATTTTTTTATTAAAATAATATTAATTAATTAAAAATACTCGCGAACAAATTTTGATTGTCACCTTAGCAAAAATAGATTCCCCCATTTATAATTATCCATAAAAATAGATTTTGACTACATACTTTATGAAGGTAAGATCTTGCAACCAGATCTCAGTCTATTATTTCTACTACCAACGACACATGGAAACATGACTGTTGCATAGCCTGTCACTTTTTTCCTTGCGTTACATTGTTTAAAAATGAAAGGGACAACCTATGGTTAAAGATAAGCAGCACTTAAATATTTTTATAAGTAAGTGGCGACGTCACTAACTCACAATTCGCGATCTAGTTTTCGAATCGAAAAGCCTCATGTGGGATTGGGTTGTCCAATTAAAATTTACTTTCGGTATCGGCTATGTGCTCTACCCCGATCATATTTTACTGCGAGAACAAGCTCGAAGGATCTTAGTGGCCCCCACCTCTGTGTACCTTTGCCGATTTTTAGAGAAACGCGCATGATGGGTGTCAAATATCTCAGGATATTGCTTTAGTTCTAAGGCTGAGATCTATACAGCGAACTTCGACTAAGACTTAAGTCAAAGAAACGAACTCTGCGAGGATTTGGAATTTTTAAATGGAACATTGACTTAGTCCGAGTCATTTTAACAAGAAAATTTTTGCTCAGTCTGCTTTTCTTGTAAAAATGTCTCTGACTAAGTTGAAGTTCGATTTAAAAATTTCAAATCCTCGCTGAGTTAGTTTCTTTGACTCAGACTTAGTCGAAGTTCGCTTTATAAATCTCTGCCTAAGTGTTTTTTCCCGTCGATATCAAAGGATCGTGCTATTATGCCACGTTACAATAAAGACATTTGCCATTTAGTAACGAGCGGTGCAGATTAATATATCTTGTGCAGTGCAGCATCCAACGGGTCAAGTGCCTCGGACTGTGTCAAGGACCGGTCTCCCCCGGTCACCTATAAATTATGTTACACCAGTTAGAGTCTTATGTCTTGGATACTTGGACTGTAATTCTCTCAGCGTGTTCGCGAGGAAATTTTATTCCTTGCTTTTAATTTTCGGGCGTTCGATTCTCATTTTTTTTTGGCTCCAGTGATGCGAAATGCCAATTAACATACAAGGTAATAAAATATTACAGTTGCGTTCGTTTGGTTTTATTTTGTGTCGAATTTTGAAATATTTAAGTTAGTTATTTATATCCTCCTTGAGCACGTGAATCAGCTGATGGTAAATGATCTCCACCGCCTATAGACAACCCAAGATACCAAAAGAATCATGGGTGCGTTGTCTTAAAGGAGAGGAAAAGGGAAGGAAAAAGAAGAGGAGGGAGGAATTGGGCATTCAGGCTGTTTTTATTTTAATTTCTTAATTTGAGACATTTTTAAAATTGACAGAAACATTCGGTATTTGAGAAAATATTTAAATTCTTTAATACAGTTACATTTAAAAGACGAGGCTGTACTGAGCACGTGAGCTTAAACCGACAAATTCGGAAACTTTCGCAACCTTCGTTTTTGGTCGCTTAGCACGTAACAAGTACTTGTGGGATTTCACAGGCTTCACTGAAATCCCGCCGACTAGCAATGGGTTCCGTGAAGTTTAAAATTGTCGGGTAGTCGGTGAAAAGTGGCGAGTTACGCCTTGGCGCGGAGTGCGGACAAATAGAGAACATTCGAGAGCGCTGTAAATGCGCCTCTCGGGCGAATTCCGGAGCGTTTATTTTGTTGAGTGTATTTTTCAAGGTTTTTAACACTGATAAATGGAGGAATGTGCTTTATTGCATTTTAAATGTAGTACATACAGTATCTCTCTCGGGCATTATAGCGTTGGGCCGTAAGACCGGCGTCTCCGACGTAACGTCACGTCTCCCCCAGGCGTGGCGGCAGTGTTAAAACACTTATACCCGCGATAACAAAAAATATATAGTTGGAAATATGCTCAGGGGTGTGAGCAAAATCAATAATATACATAAGCTCACGCTTGTATCCCCGGAGGGGTAGGCAGAGGCGCACTAGCGAACTAGAACACCCACATTTCGCCGAGCTTAGTTCCGTCCCAGATGTGATAGGGGGCGAGCCTATCGCCATATTGGGCACAAATTCCAGACTCCGGGCTGATATGGAAAAATCGATCGAATTGATCGAACCCGAGACCTCAGAATCGTAGTCGTACCGAAATACCACCACGCCACCGAGGAAGTCATATAAAGTTTAAAAATAACTTACAAACCGACTTCAAAAAGTCAATAATAACTAATTTGTTGCCGTATGCATCACGTAATATACACACACGAATTGTGGACTTTTTTTTATAGCAGAGGCAGGCAGGTCACCTGATGGTAAGTGATCTACCAATAGACTCAAGACACAAAAATAATTATGGGTGCGTTGCCGACCTAAAAGGAAGGGAATGGGGATTGACAAAGGGGGGGGAATTCGGCCACCGGAAATCGAGGACCTCCTTTTTATGAAGTCGGTTTAAAACGGTCAAAGTATTGCGTTTGTTATTTGTTTTAATACGCTTAATGTAAAAAGTTTAGTTTTCAAATCACGTCCCGGCGAGTTCCACTCGCGTTTCCATTGACGGCTCCAACATTATGATAACGAAGTGAAAGTACGTTCAAACACAAAGGACTCCACTCACATATTTTATTAATGATCCCGTGTTCAAAGACGTGAGCCGTTCTTATTTATATGTAAGGGTGGGTTGTTGATGCGTGGATCGATTGTGTTGTGGGTTTTGAACATGGTATTATGGTAGGTGACTGTGGGCCTACTGCTTAGTTTGAAAACGAAATCCGCAGTTGCGCACTTCATTTCGGACGTTTTGCTATTCTATCGCCCGAATCGTCAAACGCTACTTAACTTTAACAACTTCTTACATTGAGTTTCGCCATACAATTTTGACAGATAAGGTAGCCTTAAACGACATAAGGCGACCTTAAGTGTGTGAACATTCGGCGGTATGTGGCTCACACGTCCGACCGATATCGGTGCGATAAGTTTCGTTTCGATGAATATTATGCTGTGAACCGTTTGACAGCCCACTCTTCGGTGTTTGACATTTCGACAGTCCCTACGTATATAACGTATATACGTATATAAAGACAAGACAACAAAATGTCATATTTTTTTATTGCATATATGGCTTTAGATTGTCCGTACACTCATAACTATAAAGATCTTTTTTTTAATTATTTTGTATTCTAATAATTCTACTCTAAATACTAATCGAACAAGATAACAAGTATGATAATTCTTAAACTTATAAATAAACTTCATTTCGTTCTCCTGAAAACCTCAGTTTTTGACATGTCGCTTTGTACGTAGGGACCGTCGATTTATTTGATCCACGTGCATCTATGTATAATTAGTCTGTGCGGTAGAGTATCGGTCCGATATTGTTCATACGATAACGTTTCATAGAATACGCACCCTGAGGTCTGCCATAATAAGGACCTTTGCAATAAGGAAGTCAAATGGATACGGGGTAAGGGGTTTGGTCGGTAGAATCGCCTTGCTCTGGTGTGTCCGACATCCATTCATACTTCGGGGATCCGTACACGGAAGCCCCAGAGAGAAACCAGGTTACTGACAACTGGTCTATTCTATGTGATGGTTCGTGATGGATTCTGTTCCTATTACCAATCATCAATGTGCACCATTTTTCCTTTTTTCATAGCCAGTCGCCCCCTTGGTTTAGTGGCGGTGTATATGTGTTGTGGACCAGGCCAGAGTCCCAATTTCCGATCCCACAACGCGCGTTTTTCTGATACTTTAAAGAGCACGCACGCATAGCAGTCAGTTCATATCTTTCTGCAAAGTGTGCTCAATAAACAATCTACATGCGCTCTGTATTGAACCTAATTTGGAATCTAATCGGAACGATGCGGATGGCGTCGTTTACGCTCTTATTGCATTGATATAAAGTTCTTTCTGAACGGCTGCGTCAATAAATGCGGTCACTCCCCAATCGGTTCCATGATCGCATTAAATTGCCAACAAAAAGATTGGCACTTTGGCAGTTTTGATCGTGTGTTCCAGCATCGATAAAATGAAGAAACAAAGCGCGACGATGTTCTAAGGAATTTTCATGAGCTCGCTCAACCATGCCATATGTAAACATATACTATTTATTATTGAGTATACAAGATAAAGCGCCTTCATGTCATGCCATGCATTATACATTGCTGTACAAAGGTTTTGTACAAGGCTGAATGGAAATTCTGTTGATCTCGTTGTTTTTATTTGTGTTCTGTAATTTTCCTTTGAAACTCCTTTGTACACACATTTAGTAGGTAGAGGCTTATGTACGTCTTCATTATATAGTATAAAACAAAGTCGCTTCCCGATGTCTGTCTGTCCCTATGTCCCTGTGTATGCTTAGATCTTTAAAACTACGCAACGGATTTTGATGCGGTTTTTTAAAGGACGAGAGTGATTCAAGAGGAAGGTTTATATGTATAATACATGCATAAATTTATCCCCTGAAGGGATGTAATGGGGGATGAATGTTTGTCAAGATCTCACGCGGGCGTAGCCGCGGCAAAAGCTAGCTATCTATAAAAACTACGCAGAGGCGTAATTTTGTTAAGCTTATTTAAGCTCTTTCATGTACGCCTCTGCCTACCCCTTCAGGGATATAGGCATGAGCTTATATGTAGGTCGATTCTACGGGATTATTACCATTTACCACTGTCTCAGTAAAAACTATTTTTTTTCGTATTTGCTTTAATGCTTTAATTGCTTTTCGTAGGTACAGTAAACCAGATTTTCGAGGGCACGAATGTATCCTCTTATCAATTCTCATTGCTTTTAATACCATTTTTGCAGGCCGTCATTATTCTGGTGACACTCGATAAACCAATATTTGTTAGACTTAGCGGTCGCTGGTTGGTGCCTTACCATCAGGGGAGGGGCACTTTGCCGTGCTCGAGTTAAAAAAGCTTGGTTGTGCGATGTTGGTGAGTTACGGTAACACTATGGTAACCATGGTCTTTTTGCATTCGCATTGATAGAGAAGACCGTGGTACATCGACCTTCACTCATCCGATAACCAAAAAATAAAAAAAGCCATGAACACTTTTCGATAGGCAAGCTTTTATAGGCGTGTTTGTAAATAATTCATATTTGATAAAAAATATGTCTCATCTGGGTATCAGATGAGCGAAGGTCTATGTACCACGGACTCTTAGACCATGACTTGATCGCACATTTCCTTCAAGCCACTCCCAGTGTTACCAATTCCGCACTGTTTATAATACTCCCCGTTAATTATGACTTCATAATGCTGGCGCCATTGCGTTATAATGTTTACCGTGGACCAACAGCGGGCGGAGCTCGGCCGCGGCCGGCTCGAGTGCTCCACACACAGGCCTTTCTCATTAACGTGCATATTCCGTTTTATTTATTGTTGACGTAGGCCGAGATTGTATTGTTGGTTAATTAGTATATTGCGAGGACGAGGATGTGGGCGTTATATAGCAAAATGTGTACGCAGGTCACGTGAGAGTGCTGCGAGAAGAAATTGTTGTGTAAGAATAGCCTGTCACTTTTTTCCTTGTGTCACATTGTTTGAAAATAAAAGGGCTATTCTTTACCATTTGCTCAGTTAAACAGTTTTTATAAATAAGGCCCTATAATAGTAATGTGATTAGCCTTACAGGTCGAGGATGACTAACGCCCGGTTCCAATAAACAATCTCAGTTCAAATGTGCAGATAGATTACAAAAATTAGCCAATAAGAACACAGTTTAAACATGACTCCGTCAAATGACTCGATTTGATTGGTTCATAATCGCGATCTATCTGCACTCTCAAACTGAGATCGTTTATTGAGACCGGCCGTAAGTGATTTTGGGGACTTAACAAACGCACTATGCACAAGCAAGGCGCTCCTATGAAATATTGATACAACAAATAAATAAATAACGCCCAACAGTCACACACATAGTCCTGACCTCACATTAAAATACTAGTCTTGTGTCGTGGGTATCAGGAATTACGAGAGACTTTCGGTCTCACAACACCCAGACCCGAAACAAATACCTGTGTGCCACACAAGCATTTGTCTCTGTGCGGGAATCGATTCCGTGGCCTCTCGTTTCACAGCCGGCTACTCGCCCACTGCGCCACGGAGGCTGTCAAACAGTATTATTTATTACATTTGAGTTACAAAGCAGCCTGGATTACAGCACACAGTATGTGGTCAAAGTTATGTCTAACTTCATTTACCTCTCCCGTTGGCCTGACGAGCACTATTATTCCATTAGTAACAGAACAAACTCTGTCTCCACATTGTGACGGGCCCTTAGTGTGTTTAGACTAATGTTTGCCTTGTAATTAACGCTACTGTGCACTAACTACATTTTGTTACTTCGTATAGTATTAAGTACCTAATGAAGTTTTGGATGTTGTATGTGGTTTGTCCATTGGATATAGGCAGGTCCTTTCCGTGTGAGACTTATGCCCGTATTAAACAATAATAATAGCCCTGTAATATTACTGTACCATTGCTGGGCACGGGCCTTCTCTACTAATGAGAGGGGGTTAGGCCTTAGTCTACCACTCTGACCTAATGCGGGTTGGTAGAATTAACACTTATTACTTTCGTATTTCTTGTGGAGAAATTGTCGGGTATGCAGGTTTCCTCACGATGTTTTCCTTCACCGTTATAGCAAGCGATAATTCGTAATGAAAATACACTTAACATAGATAAGTCAGAGGCGTATGCTTCATTTTTGGGTATTACACAACACTAAGGCATAAACAATTTTTGGTCCAGTAGTAGCGTATGTGGACTATGGATCAAGAGGTTGTAGGTTGAAATTGCAGGTTGACTAAAGCGGTTTTTCTAACATGATTTGCACGAGATTAGAACCCGTAGAAGGGGTTCACGTCACGCAGACATTGGTCGTATTAACCAAGCCAAATGATTTCTTCAACATACTTAAAATGTGTTGCAGTCTCCAGATTAAGTAGGTTGCCGCAGGTTGGAATTTGCAACTAAGAATCTTGAAAATCAGTTTCCCATTTGCCGGAGATATCGCGTAACACACAAAATTCAGACGAATTGAAAGCGTTTTTTGAAGTCGGTTTAAAACTGAATACCAGAAAAACGTTTCTTTTCGAAACCATACGTACGACATACAACAGACTGCTATAAAACTTCCCCTCAAAGAGTACGCCATAAACTTTGATAGCGCCAGAAATCATAACAATAAGGGGGCCGAAATCACGGGTCGACGTCACGAGTCCTCGCCGAACGGGAAAGCAAAGACGAGCGTTTGTGTAAATAAACATCGGGTTAGTGTGCACCCCGCGCGTGCCCGAGTGCGGACACATCCACGTTTATTGCTTCATTTAAAGGGTTTTAAAGCAGATAAGTGCTTTTAGCGACGCCCTTATTAGGACCTGTGTACACGAGGACGCGCGCGATAGTAACAACGCTCGATGGGATGTAGGGCTGTCAACGTAAATGTAGTAATTAGCGATTTTAAGTTTGAAATTCCATCTTTGTGATTAAATGCGTTACGCTGTAGTGTAAATTTTGGGTGCTCATTGGAACACTCATTCTTAATCTTACAAGTAAATTATAATATGTTTTAATCTAAAATACCTACTAACTCTCACGTAGAATATTCACGTAGAATGAATCTTACTGTCCTTCAGAGGCCGTTCGGGTAAATAAGATGCACTTGGTATAGATGCTGGCAATAAATATGTGTTTAATTTTGGAGGATCAAAATTTACGCTTTTTATTAATTTCATTAAATGTTAGATATTCACAAATAATTTGTATTCCTCGGTGGTGTGGTTGTATTTCGGTCGTTTAGGTGCAGAATGTCCATTTTGCAAAAAAATCCAGTGAGGGTGTTCGCTAGTGTACCTCTGCCTACCCCTTCGGGAATATAGGCATGAGCTTATATTAGGTTCATTTCTATGAACCTAATATAAGCTCATGCCTATGAGCCTATATTAGGTTACCTCATGAAATTTAGGTTCATTTGATGGTAACTATTACTAAACTCATTTCTGTGTAGAAAATTATAGCTTTTAACAAAACCATGGCAAGTTTTCAGCACTGCTAGCCTACAAACATAACATAACATAAGCTCACGCCTGTATCCCCGAAGGGGTAGGCAGAGGCGCACTAGCGAACTAGAACACCCACATTTCGCCGAGCTTAGTTCCGCCCCAGATGTGATAGGGGGCGAGCCTATCGCCATATTGGGCACAAATTCCAGACTCTGGGCTTATATGGAAAAATCCAATATCACTTTGCCCGACCCGGGGATCGAACCCGAGACCTCAGAACCGTAGTCGTACCGAAATACCACCACGCCACCGAGGCAGCCTATATACCTCTATTATAATTAGTGTTTGGTTTAGAATATTCCACAATACACATAATTTAATTAAAGATTTACAAAGCTATTTGTTTCACAAGTTCGCTGTTAATTAAATCTGTGAATGTTTAATGTAATATCCTAATGGATGTAAGGTATTGCTTTCGTATCTGAGGCGTCGGATAATCTGAGGGTATAATGTTTGAGAACTAATTTACATACATCGTTGTGATGCTGAAGATAATTCAGATAACAGAATTTTTCTTATTTCCTTCCTTAAATATTTTTTTTATTTTTTACTATTATTCTTTTTATAATTTTTTAACGGGCCGGATGCTTATTCAAAAGGTGAATAAAATAAAATAAATTACTGTGACACTGGCAAAATCACCGCCAGGGCGGTGGAGCCATATTTCTTAAAAGAAGAAGAAGAAGAAGATAATTCAGAGTTATCAGAATATTTTACATTGTTGTTGCAACTTGTAACAGTAGTGAAATAAGCCTTTGGGCTTTATCACGACTCCGGTGCTCGTATTAGCTTGAATTTGTAGTGTTATATCTGAAAAAATATAATGGGCTGATCGGGAGGTCCTGGATTCCATTCCCAGGTCGGGAAAAGCGAATTTTCTAATTTAATTTGGCCGGGACGGGGTCCCCCAGAGGGGCTTGACGTCAGGCGGGCAGCCGGTCGTAAAACCTTAGCCAAATCTTTTCTGCAATATGCTTGAAAAAGTGTGTTGCGCCGACCCAAGATTAAGGTGTGATAAGGGCAGGTTGAAAGAAAGATATCTGAAAAAATATAACAAGGTAAGCACTTGGTCTATAATCTAAATTATAAAATGTCATACAAATAAGCATACAGATACTCATAAACATAATGAACACCCATACATAAAGTATTGCATAATAACTAATACCTAAGTACATATACTTTCTTCACTCAGATGTGGACCGCTAAAACGCTCATAAAATAACCACTGGCACCGAAACACATAAAAATAAAGCCCAACTCTTGTCCTACAGCACTGCAGCAGTGAATCATGAAACGGAATGAAAAAACGCAACACTTTAAAAGCAAAGCGTGTTGAACATTTCAGCTTTGTAGTTCAAACGTCCGACTAAAAGTTAATTTGTGTTAAAAACTTTTGGCTCGCAGCCCTAGCGGCGACGATGCGCGCGTTTGTTTTTGTCGGCAATGTGCGCGATTCTTTATTTTTACGGCCTAACGAACGTTGTTTTGCGATTTATATTCGTATTGTGTGCGCACAGTACGTACGTAAGCCAATCGACCGTCGTTGTCAATTATCAAACTTTTTAAAAGGGTAATGCTTGAAGCGATTATTCGGGCTCCATCGAGCGAGGAGTTTTTGACGTGTGGGGAGATAAACATGCAAAGTCGACGCCTAATTGACGTTTCAATATGGTCCACGCTGCGAAGTAATCATCATATGTATCGACTGCCTTGGCGGCGTGGTTGTATTTCGGTACGACTACCGTCCTGAGGTCTCGGGTTCGATCCCCGGGTCAGGCAAAATGATATTGGATTTTTCAATATCAGCCCGGAATCAGGAATTTGTGCCCGATATAGCGATAGGCTCGCCCCCTATCACATCTGGGATGGAACTAAGCTCGGGAAATGTGGGTGTACTAGTTCGCTAGTGCGCCTCTGCCTACCCCTTCGGGGATACAGAGTGAGGTTTTGTTATGTTATATACATAACAATACATATACATGTATTCACGTCTGGTTTTTACTATTGAGCTAAATTAACGCGAGACGCCGTGAAGCGTGGCTTATACATTATGTCAAAAGCAGATGAAACTGTAACCTCACCGTTATGATAGGGTATTATTTAGTTTCAATAGGTCTTAATTAATAAACACATTTTGATCTGACTGATCATAATATGGTTAAGAATAATCTGTCACTTTTTTCCTTGTGTCACATTGTGTGAAAGTGAAAGGGACAGACTATTCTTTACCATATAATCAGCTAAAATGTTTTTTTTTATAAGTAAGGCCCAATGTTTGTATCGGTTGTTTATTAGAGTTACTTTTGTTTAGATTGTTATTTATCATAACAACCCCAAATCATGTTAGAGATAAACATTTTCCTCGTTGTGTAAACATATTGAAATTTCATGTCAACAAGTGACTCATTGAGCAAAAAGCAAATTTTATGATTCTATACCACTTTCTTTCTAAACATTTGCCAAAGATTAACACAACTCTTTTTTTTTACTTTATAACTAACAAATTTGTTACCTATTAGTGTTACATATTGTGGGGGACGCAAAGGATGTTAGAATGTTCCCCCAAATTTGTTGCTGGATTGCGTAGGTTTCAAATGCCAGTGAAACAAGATGCGATGGGAAAAAACGTGTATTTCGTCTTTACCAGAAACAGTATTTTACATATATACAAGACGTCAATAACGCTATTCTTGCTGTTATTACTTGCTGACTACTTGCTGACTACTTGCTGTTTTCTTGCTATTTTGATTCTTCCGAACTGAACTGGACTGAACTGGCGCTGCCGGCTACCGTCGCTATACTTCAGTGCAGCGACGGCTCGGCAGTCTGCGTCAGGTGCGCCGGCTGTAGGCGGCGAGTCGGCCAATCGGGGCGCGCAGCGTGCGCTGCCCCGCGGGCGCGGGACGGGGGGGCACGTGTCGTGCCACGTGCCGCGAGAGGGAGACACCCGATTTGGGCGTCCCGCTCCCACACTATAAAATGATTTGCGATGAAGGAATAAAATTTATTAGAGTTTGATTGCTTGTCCTGCACATTCTCCCGCCGTGCGTTGCTCGGGGAGTCGGGAGCGACGCAATCTTCTCCCGTGCAGGACTCGGGCGCCGCAGCATGCGGCGCGATGATTGCGGCAGGGCGCCGCCACTGGCGGCTGCGCTGCTGATTGCCCGCAGGGTTGCGGGCTAAGTTCCGCGCTCGGCCGGCGTGGTTGGTCACCACGCTCGGCAGGCGCGGGCTGGACTCCTGATGATGCTGGCGGGGCGGCAGGCAAGGCCGGCGCGGACTAATAGCCGCGCTCGGCAGGCGCCGGCTGACCGCCTGGCATGGTCGTCGGCGGCCGTGTACCGCACTCAGAGGGCGCGGGCTGGCGGCCGGCCGACGGATGTGGAGCTGGAGGGTGCCGGCGCGGACTGTGAGCCGCGCTCGGCTGATGCTGGCTGGCTGTTGCGCACGGTCGTCGGCGGCCGCGTACCGCACTCAGAGGGCGCGGGCTGGCGGCCGGCCGACGGATGTGGAGAGCTGGAGGGCGCCGGCGCGGACTGTGAGCCGCGCTCGGCTGGCGCTGGCTGGCTGCCGCGCGAGTCTGGCGCTGGCAGCGTACGGCGCTTGGTGTTTGCGGGCTGTTTGCTCCGCGGTTCCGGCGCTGGCAATATGCGGCGCTCGGAGTATGCGAGCTGAGTGCTCTGCATGGTCGGCGCGGGCTGGTCACCACACGTGACCGGCGCAGGATGTCCGGCGCACACGGCCGGCGCGGGCTGACAGCCGTGTCCGACCGGCACGGGCTGGTTACCGCGCTCGATCGGCACGGACTGCGTACCGCGCTTAGCCTGTGCGCACCGTGCACCTGGTTCGGCCGGTGTGGCGATGTTACCGCGCTCGTCTGTTGGATCTTCTGCTGGCTCGATGGTGACGATCTTCTTCACAGGGCGACGTAGTATGCCACCCTTGGTGGCGATGTCCACCACTCTGATGGTGCCGTCCGGTCCTGGATGCGTGGCGGTGATGCGTCCCCGGATCCACGTGTTTCGTGGCAGTGTTCCATCCACGACCCGCACTAGGTCGCCGATGCGGGGCACGGGTCCTCTCCCGTGCGGCTCCCGCCGGTTGCGTAGCTCGGGGAGGTACTCCCGGAGCCAACGCGCCCAGAAGGAGTCGGCGAGGTGCTGCGTTGCTCGTAGACTGGCGTGCGGGCCGTAGGCGTGGTCAGCGGGGAAGCTCGGAGCGGCGAATGGGCCCTGACCGCCCAACAGGAAGTGGTTGGGCGTCAGGGCCTCCGGGTCCTCGGGGTCAACTGACACATGTGTCAGCGGGCGGCTGTTCACTGTGAATTCGATTTCTGTCAATAAGGTGGCCAGCGTTTCTTCATTAGGCTTCTTTTCTTCTAATACTGCCATGAGTGCAGTCTTAACTGATCGTACGAGGCGCTCCCATGCACCTCCCATGAATGGCGCAGCTGGAGGAATGAACCTCCAACGTATGGCTCTTCTTGACGCCTCTTGTTCGGCACCTTTGAGAAGAGCGTGTCGCAGCTCTTTCTGAGCTCCATGAAAGTTGGTCCCATTATCGGACCAGAGCTCGACCGGGCAACCTCGGCGCGCTATCATGCGTTTGAGAGCCAGTATGGCGGATTCTGCGCTGAGTGACGGCACCACTTCTAGGTGGACAGCTCGGGTGGTTAGGCAAGTAAAGAGTGCCACATACCTTTTCTGGGTGTTACGACCCACCGTTACTGTGAGAGGCCCGAAGTAGTCTAGTCCCGTGTAGGTGAATGGCCGGTGATAGTGCGCTAACCGGCATGCAGGGAGGTCGCCCGTCGCCGGCTGTGGTGGTGTCGCCGCTCTCATGCGGCACTTGAAGCACCGCCTGATGATTTCTTTCACTGTGGGTCTCAAACGGATTATCCACCGGTGCTGTCGACACTGGTTGACGACGCTCTCCGTGCCGGCGTGATGCAGTTGTCTGTGGATGTGCTCGATCCACAGCCTCGTAGCACGATGTCCACCGTCGACTATCGGCGGATTCTTGATGTCCTCGTCGATGTCTCGGGCGGCCGCTATCCTGCTTTTTAATTTAATTATATTATTGGACAAGTGTAGGCTGAGCGCATGCAGCCTACTATCACGCGCTACTGGCGCGTTAGCTCTTAGTGCCCGTAGTTCGGCACCAAAAGAGTCTTCTTGGGACGCCGCTATTATGAGCGTCTCGGCGCGGTGCTGGCACTCGGCAGGTAGCGGGATGAACGGGTCCGAGGCCGGAGTAATCTTCCTTTTGGTGGTTTGTTTTTTGGCGTTCTTACGACGCCAGTCCGGATCGTCACTCGGATTCTTCTTGTTTCTTTTATAATAAATGACATGCTTTCCCTTACCTCGAAACAATTCTACGGCCTGTAGGACTCTGGCCGCTGCTCGCAGGTACCTTGTCCATGTTGAGAAGCGGTTGACGTCAGGCAGGACGGCGCTCGGCTGCGGCGGCCGCCCGAGAGTTTTCAGGTTGCATGTCCTTTCTTCGCCCGTTGTGACGATCTGCTGTTTTTCTTCCCTTGGCCACGTCTCCGGATCGCGCCAAAGGAAGTCTGGCCCGTGGAACCACCTATGGTCTGCGCTGAAGTCATCTGGAACATCACGAGTTGCATCGTCAGCAACATTCCAAGCTGTTGGCACCCACCTCCACTCGTCGACTTTGCTTCCGTCTTCGATGGCGGCGACACGGTGTGCCACGTATGGCTTAAATGACCGCGCTCCTGTCCGGATCCAAGTTAAAGTTGTCCGGCTGTCTGTCCAGAAGGTGGTAGAGTCGGGCTTCCGCTGGTGCTCCTCCTTGGCCGCCATCGCCATCCTCGTCCCGAGGACTGCAGCTTGCAGCTCCATGCGGGGTATGGACAGGAGCTTGAGCGGAGCAACTTTCGCCTTCGCGGCGAGAAGAGTGACGGTGACTCGCCCGTCATCATCTGTGGTGCGCCAGTACAGTGCGGTCGCGTAAGCAGACTCACTGGCATCTGTGAACACATGTAACTCTACGTGTTTGGCATTGCTGAACATGGGATAGCAGCGCGGCACTGTTACTGTGCGCGCATCTCGGAGGTGAGCGAGCCACTTGCTCCAGCTCGCCGCTAAGTCCGCGTCCAACTGCTCGTCCCATCCCGTCCCACGGCGCCACACCTCCTGCAACAGCTGCTTTGCACGGATAGTGAGGGGGGACAAGAGACCTAGAGGGTCAAATACCGACATAACGATCCTCAGCGCTTGTCGTTTCGTTGGGACTTCATCCTGCAGCAGACCCGGTGATATGTGGGTGAGATGCACGTCGAACGCGAGCTGATCTTCCGCTGGCCTCCATATCAGGCCGAGCACGCGTTCCGCCTTGCCGTCCTCGATGTCGATGGTCGCTGCGTTGTTGGCTGCTTCACCGAGTGCCCGCAGCAATTCTGGGGAGTTGGAGGCCCACTTTTTTAACTCGAAATGCGCGTCTTTATGGATACGACGTACCTGCTTGGTGATTTCCACCGCCTTTTCCAATGAAGGGAAACTGTCCAGGTAGTCGTCCATGTAATGCTTTCTTTTGATTGCGTTGACCGCCTCCGGGTATTGTGGCTGGAACCTCTCCGCGTTCGTGTTCATTACGAAGATTGCAGTTGCCGGTGAACTTGATGCTCCGAAAATGAGTGTTTTCATTCTATATTCTTCTGGAGGGGCGTTGTCCCTGCGGTCCCCCCGCCAAAGGTACCGCAGGGCGTCACGATCCTGTTCTCGCAACTGCACCTGTAGAAACATCTCCGTGATGTCCGCAGTCACCGCTATCGGATGTTCCCTGAAGCGCATTAAGATTCCCGGAAGCGGCTGTAGGAGGTCTGGGCCTGTCAACAGTAAATCGTTAAGAGATGTTCCTTTCGTTTTTGCAGCGGCATCGTGAACCACACGTATCTTGTTCGGTTTTTTGACATTAAACACGGCAAAGTGTGGTAGGTACCATTTTCTATTAGCTGTAGATGGGGGTGCGGGTTCCGCATACCCCTTTTCTATGAGTGCATCCATTTGTTCACAATACCTGGCTTTGAGCTCCGGGTCTCTATCCATTTTGCGCTCAACGCCGTGCAACCTTCGAAGGGTGTTCTCATAGTTGTCCGGCAGCACCGCCTCCTCCGACTTCCTGGTCGTGCTTTCTGTCAGGGTCCTCAACGCCCTCTCGTCTGGGTCGCTGTCCGGTCTTCGTGGGTCGATGTATATGTTGTCTGAAGTAATGAATTGTCTTACCATAATTTCCATATCGTCATCAGTTGCGGTGTGACCCACGAAGTTAATCTGGTGTCCGAGGGCCCTGGTACGGCTCCCGTGGACCACCAGAGGAGTCAGCGATGCCACCGGCTGGTTTTTTCTGCCGGTTCTGGTGCGCTTGGCGAGCAGCAGGTGCCAGTTGTCCTGGCCGATGAGTATCCGCGGCCGGACCTCCTCCAGGTTGATCGACGTGACGAGACCCTTAAGGTGGCGGCAGTCTTGGATCGCCTCCTGCGGAATCCGTTGAGCACTAAGACATAAATTACTCACGGTCCGGGCCTGAATACTCCTTTGTTTCTTATCCGCTCCCTCGATGCAGAAGGACACGCGTCGCGAAGTCACGTCATCTTTGGTCTCCCCGTTGTAGGTGCAGATGCGCAGCGGCTCATCCGGACCGTTGGCTCCGATCGACTTCGCCAGTCCCTCGTCGATAAGGGTGATGGTCGAGCCGTCATCGAGAAGCGCGTGTGTATCTGCCGCTCCCGCCGGTCCGGAGATGCGCACTGAAACTATTTTCAAAAAAGATATTTGAGAAGCCCAGGCTGAGTTGACGTTTTCTTGTGGTTTTGGTTCTTCCGTTTCGTTCGCTGTGTTCTTCTTTACCGAGTGCAGGAGCTTGTGGTGGTAGCGGTCGCACTCATTGACACCACACTGCTTTTGTTTGCAGCTGTGCTGCCTATTGCGCCGCTTCAAGCACCTGAAACATAGGCGACCTTTCTTCGCCGCGTCCCACCTCGCGTTAACATCTGCGTTTTTGAAACGCGTGCAGTCTATGATGGCGTGACCCTCCTTTTCACAAAATTCACAGTGAGTGCCCGGCTTTTCCGATGCTGCATGCACTCGTTGTCGTCGGGGCGCTTCATTGCCCGGTTTGGCGGGGGGGCGGTCAGTGATCACTTCCGCCGTCGCAAATGGGCTACACAATTCCGCTTCTCTATTGATAAAGCGGCAAAATTTAAGGAGGTCAGGCTCACCTTTTGATTGTCCGGCGGCGAACTCGTACCACTGTCTCTTGAGTGTCGGTGTTATTTTTTCAATTAGCAACTTTGTTACCTCCGGGTTGTAGAGGTAGAGGGCGCAGTCGAGCGCCTGTAGAGTACCGACGATATTCTGGATCCTGGTCGCGAAGGTGCAAAGGTCGCGCGGTGCTTCGGTGAGACGCGGCAGCATGCGTAGACGCTCGATCTCGGCTGTGGCGATTGATTCGGGTCGTCCAAAACGCGTCTCCAAAGTCTTCATTACCCCGCTCGGGTCGGCGTTGGTGATGAGTAGTCCTTGCACGGCTTCCTTGGCTGTTCCTCGAAGGCTGCGACGTAGGCGAGACATATTCTCGATCGGCGAGAAGTGGTGTGCCGTCTCATTGTAGGCGGCGCGGAACGTTAACCAATCTTGGTGTGCTCCGTTAAATGTTGGCAACTCCGAATATTTCAGTGGTTGCCGGTGCTGTGCAGCTTGCACAGCCTGCGTGATAGCAGATGCCAATTCACGCAGATCGTTCGTGGGTCCACCCGAGTTCCGACACGCGTCGGGCGGTAACCAGGCCGCGGGTTCGATTCCCGGACCTAAATTCGTGGATCGCGAAGTACCACAGTTCGGCTGCCAGGACGCGGCGGTGGTCACTGGTAGCTGTGGTTTCATTGTTTCGTGCCAACCCGCGGGCACTGGTGGTATTCGCGGAATATCGGCATTCGCGGCGTTGTGTTCGGCGGCGAACGTTGCGTTGTTCGCGTTTGAGCGATCGATGCCGTCGGTGAATACTCGCGGTGGAAGCGCGGCACCCGTGTGCATGATTTCGGGTTCGGCGAACGTTCGCGAATGCTGAGTGATGTTCGCGTTCGAGCGGTCGAGGCCGTCGGAAAACACTTGCGGTGGAGGCGCGGCACCCGTGTGCGCATATTCGGGTTCGGCGAACGTTCGCGAACGTTGCGGGATGTTCGCGGTCAAGCGGTCGGCATCGTCGACAGACACTCGCGGCGGCGGCGCAGCACCCGTGTGCGCGTATTCGGGCTCGGCGAACGTTCGCGAACGTTGCGGGATGTTCGCGGTCAAGCGGTCGGCATCGTCGACAGACACTCGCGGCGGCGGCGCAGCACCCGTGTGCGCGTATTCGGGCTCGGCGAACGTTCGCGAACGTTGCGGGATGTTCGCGGTCAAGCGGTCGGCATCGTCGACAGACACTCGCGGCGGCGGCGCAGCACCCGTGTGCGCGCGATCTATTTCGGCGGTGAACACTCGCGACGGTTGCACTATATACGCGCGGTCGAAAGCAGCGGTGCTCACTCGCGGGAGTTGTGCATACCAGGACGTGGCGGTCGTCTCTGGTAGCGGGGGTGGAAGCGCACGCGTTGCGCATTCCGTATTCGCGGATGGTATAGACGACGTCGGGGGGCGCGGGGTTGGGAGCGCGGCGATGGCTCCCGCCGGTGCGGTCGCCCGGTTGTCCCAGGACGCTGTGGCGGTTCCTGGGACGGCGGCGGCGGCCGACGGCTGTGGGGTCTGCGCAGCGTGCGCAGGTTGCGCCTCCGACGTTGCATGCGGCCGGCTGGTTATTGCGAGCATTTGGTTATTTTCTAACCAGCTCTGTAGCCGACCGTCATGCTCGACCTCGGTGATGACGGAGTCTACGTCATCTTCCGCGCTATCTTCGGCTTCGATTACGGCCAGCCTGGCGGCGGCTAGCTCGAGCCTCGATTTCGCGAGTTCAGCCCTGGCTTCGGCCAGGCGGCGTGCCTTGGTTTTCCTGCTTCCGGTGGATGACGCGGGTTTGCTACGACGCGGCGGTTCCGTCGTGGCGGCTGGACGCTCCTCCACGGCGGGGTTCGTGACGGTTGACTCCGTCGTCTCCGTGGAGACGGTCGCGCCGGTCTCCGTCGTCGTGCCGGTGACTTCGGTCATGGTGCCGGTGGCACCAGTGACGTCAGTCGAGGCGGTGACGGTTCGCGACGTTTCCGTCTCCGTCGCGGTAGCCGAGGCCGCACGTCTTCCCACCGATCTAGTCACCGGCATTTTCCACCTACGAAATCCGGCTCGAAGGACCAGAAATTGTGGGGGACGCAAAGGATGTTAGAATGTTCCCCCAAATTTGTTGCTGGATTGCGTAGGTTTCAAATGCCAGTGAAACAAGATGCGATGGGAAAAAACGTGTATTTCGTCTTTACCAGAAACAGTATTTTACATATATACAAGACGTCAATAACGCTATTCTTGCTGTTATTACTTGCTGACTACTTGCTGACTACTTGCTGTTTTCTTGCTATTTTGATTCTTCCGAACTGAACTGGACTGAACTGGCGCTGCCGGCTACCGTCGCTATACTTCAGTGCAGCGACGGCTCGGCAGTCTGCGTCAGGTGCGCCGGCTGTAGGCGGCGAGTCGGCCAATCGGGGCGCGCAGCGTGCGCTGCCCCGCGGGCGCGGGACGGGGGGGCACGTGTCGTGCCACGTGCCGCGAGAGGGAGACACCCGATTTGGGCGTCCCGCTCCCACACTATAAAATGATTTGCGATGAAGGAATAAAATTTATTAGAGTTTGATTGCTTGTCCTGCACACATATTTTGTCTTTTTTTTGTGTTCTACTTATTGTTGCCTGAGACATTGGCTGAATAAAGTTTATTTCTTCTTTCTACTTCTTCTTCTTCTATATTTTTGTCGCTAAAGAATACACGTCACTATGTTAATGTGCTCTAGCCCTATTTCATTAATATCTAAGCAACTAAGGGACTTTACAAACTCTAATTACTCAGTACTGTGAAGAAGGTGTAAATTTGAGAGTCGTGAATATTTTAACTGTTATAATGGAGCTTGGAATATATTTCCACATTTTATTTCACCACATTTTTAAGAATCATTGTACCGTTTTAAAGAAAATTTACAAATTTTTTACACGGCGTTTTGTCTCAGGGAAATTGTAAGCAGTTTACAATTATGAGGTTAGGTTGGTTTTGAAATATTTATATGGTATTTGGATGAATATTTTACTTGTATTACATTCTTCACAGTCTTCTAATTTTTTTCGACGAGAAGAGCAATTTGATATCGTACCTTCAAACAATAGGAACACCAAAAAGTAAGTTGCAGTTATGTCGCGCCACCGCGTTGCTTATTTCATTAGAAAGAAGAAGAAGAAGAAGAAAAAGAAAGAAATGTTTATTCATGACATGGCATGTAAATACATTTACATATCTGAACTAAAATTAGCAAATAACATAATATCAGTGTCAATAAAATCGAAACATCACAGTGCGTATATTCTGCTGCATGGTTGCAGATATAGATGGTGCTGTGCTGCCTACTTACCTTTGCACAAAGATATTTAATATTACTATAGAGGGAATATCAAACAAGTTTCCGTACAAAAAATTGATCTCAAACTTCAGTCATCAACCACTTATTACAATGCGAGGGCGAATATTACATTACCCGATAATGTTTTCTGAATGGTTAAGAATCACGTTAGATAAGTTTATTCTCTCAATATTATTACGCTGGCCGACCTGGCGCGCGTATATTTGAAATAAACTGAGCGACTTATGACCACTAGGACATAACTTTTAGATCACAAGTTTTGTGCTGTTGTCCCATCTATACCTCTATATTGTTGATTGTCTTTGCCTTAGCATAAGTTTTTGCACCGATAAAGCACCCATAAACGAACAATTTAAATTAAATTGTGAAATTGATTTGTTGATTGACAAAACCCAATTGATCAGATCCAGACTGTCGGCAAAAAATAATTGATTTGATTTAATCCATGAGAATCTGTAGGAATCCAACCTTTAGACAGAATTAAGTAGAAAAGAAAAATCGATCGAGTGTGGTTTGAAAAATACACGCGTGTTAAAAATATTGTAAAATTCAACATTTGTGCTCCGAACGATCGAGGGCCATCCGTCAAATGTTAGTGAACGATTTGTACGTTGACCGTTTGGATGGATTTGTTTGCTCTGTATAGGGTTGGCAAAAGTGGCCCCGAGAGTCGGTCTGGGTAGGCATGGCCGCAGTATTCTATCAAGCAGCATTATGCAAGCCATGTTGTGGGCCGGTTTGAAGGACATTGTCAATGTCATTGGCCCTTATGGGACTGAACATCTCAAGTCTCAGCATTACAAGCGCAGTGCGGTGCCACTTGCCTGATATACACGATACGACTTTTTATCGCATACCATCAGGCTAGCGTCTGGTTCGTTTCGTCATTCGAATGCAACAAAAAAGTAAAATTAAACAGTACCACTTCAAGGACACCATTCGTCGTGAACTTCAGTGCTCCTTCAAGTAATCAATCTCCTTCCTTCAAGAGAATATACCATACTAATTGGGCAGGAGAAGCATAAAAAGCCTAACCATGTTGGAGCTTTTGAGCACAATAAAGTAATTACTCCGGACCTGGGTGTCTATTCTATAAAACGTTTTTGGATGAACGATATCAAACCAATACTCTACCGCATATACTAATATAGATGGACGTGGATCAAATAAATGTCAAACACTGAAGAGTGGGCTGCCAACCGGTTTACAGCATAGCATTCTCCGAAACGAAAATTATAGCACTAATATCGGTCGGACACGTGAGCTACGAAGATTCGCAAAACGTCCGAAACGAAGTCCGCAACTGCGGATTTCGTTTTACAAACTAGCCCCATAATATGGTTGATACTTGATGTATAATGCATCGACAGAATGATGGTAGCTGGAAGTTTCTGTCACTATCCAGATGGATACTAAATAATTTTATTTAAATTGAATACAAACTAGCAGGCTCGTGGCAACCCTATTTACGCGCGTGTCAAATGTCGGGCACACAGGATTCATTGGATATAACACGTTACACGATGCAATGTAATCTAAAGGCGACGTGTTTTGATTTGTAGGTACACATTATACAAAAACAGAGTCAAATAGGGAAATCAACCGACAGAAATTGATATTTTGAGTGCTCTAGACCTGGCATAAGGAGGGTTGTACCCTCGTATGCGTTTGTTTAATTCGTAATGGCAAAAAAAATAACTATGCTTTCCTATTTTACAAACATGACATATAATAAAATAAATACACACAACAGTCACACACATAGTCCCGACCCCATACTAGGTGTAACCTGTATCGTGAGTATCAGAAACTACGAGAGACTTTTGGTCTCAACACCCAGACCCGAAACAAATATCTGTGGGCCGCACAGACATTTGTTTCGGTGCGGGAATCGAACCCGCGACCTCATGTTTCACAGCCGGCTACGGCCACGGATGCTGAAGATATGAAGGATAGGTAATTGTAAAAACTTTTCTTCATAATCTTGGAGGAGTATTTGTAAAGGGGATCCTTTACAAATGTTCCTCCAAGATTATTAGAAGAATAGTTACAAAGGATTTTGTAACTATTCCTTACCTCCATTTATATCCGTTGTCAAAGATCCAAGTCTCTAGTGGTCTCCCAGCCAAGATCGATCGGCTTTATGTGCCGTGTCTAGACTGGAGACGTTTGCCTACTTAAACCATTAAGAGAAACGCAATCGATACGGAGTGCGCCCGTGTATCCGAGGACTTATCTGATTCTCCACAGACGTGCTTTCGACCACACGTGAGGTATTAACATGTTTGTCTCTTGTAATGTGTGCTTAGTCCTTGGGATTACCGATGTAACAATATATTTGAGATAATAGTACTTTTTTCGTAGAACGAAATGGCGAGACTAACCGTGCCAAGGGGTCGTTAGTACGAGTATTGAGTTTTTTTAAATGGTGATAACTCCATACAATTGCTTTGGAGCGCCACTCGGGTTTCAATCCTAGGTTGGTCTTTTTAACACGCAGATGCGGTTGACGTCAGGCAGGGCCTGTTATAAAAACTAATCCGATTCCCTTCTGCAGCGTGCTTGAAAAAGAGTGATGCATTCAAAAGGTGAATTTTACTTCGATAATTTTCGATGTATTGCAATGTTCACATTTTCTATATTACTGTCGTCCATCAACAGTAATCGATGTTCAGGTAGGAAATTGATTCAGTATTGGATGCCATCGTACGTAATTACATGCAGGATGGACGCGCGTGTCGCCGGACGCTACCCCGCGTCAGACGAGATCACGCGGCGTGTGACCGCACCATTTCCTATGTCCGTGTCGCAAGGGTATTGAGGTGGCTTTATGTATCGAACTGGGATTACCTATGTGTTGATATATTGATGGTGTGACGCTTTGATATAGCTTTAGCTTAAATTATTCTGATAATGTGTTGAAAATTATATTTCGACTGACTTACAAAAAGAAGGTCTTCAATTCGTCTGTATTTTTTTAATGTATTGTTCAGGCACGTGTCGCCGGACGCTACCCCACGTCAGACGCCATCACGCGGCGTGTAACCGCACCATTTTCTACGTCCGTGTCGCAAGGGTGTTGAGGTGGCTTTATGTATCGAACTGGGATTACCTATGTGTTGATATATTGATTGTGTGACGCTTCGATATAGCTT
Organism: Clanis bilineata; assembly: GCA_036417725.1. Classification (NCBI taxonomy): domain Eukaryota; kingdom Metazoa; phylum Arthropoda; class Insecta; order Lepidoptera; family Sphingidae; genus Clanis; species Clanis bilineata. Next base: position 1,729,119 of record CM071141.1, read on the forward strand.
TAACTTAAATTAGTCTGAGAATGTGGTGACAATTATATTTCGACCGACTTTCAAAAAGAAGGTCTTCAATTCGTCTGTATTTTTTTATGCATGTTCAGGCGCGTGTTGCCGGACGCTACCCCGCTTCAGACGCGATCACGCGGCGTGTGACCGCACCATTTCCTACGTCCGTGTCGCAAGGGTGTTTAGGTGGCTTTATGTATCGAACTGGGATTACCTATGTGTTGAAATATTGATGGTGTGACGCTTTGATATAGCTTTAACTTAAATTAGCCTAATGGTCCAAGAGCCCGTGAGTGCCAGACCTTCGGAATTTAATAAAAGCTGAAAATTTTTCTATGTGTGTCCCTAGTACAGGTAAGAATGATCCCCACCCATGAAGCTGAGGCAACGGTGGCTTTGGCAGGTAACAGGTAACAAAGGTGTATAAAATTCCATCTCAAATTTATCATAGAATAAAACTTAATTTTTTTATATTTGATTCATAATGATATCAAAACTCGCGTTGCTCATTGCCAGACAGTTAGTATGGTTGCAACCCTCTGCCGGACACCCTTAAATTATTATAATTTATAATTATACTTACGTTATATTATAAAACCTAAATTTTATATATAATTTTTTGGGGGCCTATTAATCTATGTTTACATAATAGCCGGACAGTTTCAACGGTTCTATCATCTTGCCAGACGCATTCAAAGTGAGCAGTAGTTCGGAGAGCAAGGAGCGTATACAGTAACTAGTTCGAGTGAGACAGAGCGCTTGGTCTATTGCAGCCCTTCACTGCGCATCCACTGTTATTAAGTTCAAATTGTGCAGTTTATTTTTTTCTTAATCGAGAAATTTCATTAAATAAATTTTTACAGTTTGAATAACAAATATTTAAAACAATACTCAGTAAAATTGTTCTAATACAACTTCAATCATATCGAAACTCTAATAATTTAATTTATATTATTTTTCATTTTTACGAAGTTTAGTATTTTCAATTCTATCAAAATTGTAAAGCCAATGAATTAAAGTAAATCAAATTTTATTGTTTACTAGCTGACCCGCGCAACTTCGTCTGCGTATGAGAGAGAGGGTTGAAAGAGTGAGTCGTAGGCACCTATAGCACAATAATTCTAAAAGAGGTAATCGGATGATCTACTTCGGCCGTCAGTCACCCCGTCTCTCACACCGTCAGTCACACCGTCTGTCAAACCGTATATCACCCCGTCTCTTACCCCGTCAGTCACACCCTCTGTCACACCGTATATCACCCCGTCTGTCATCACGTCCGTCACTCCGTCTGTCACCCCGTCTGTCACCCCTTCTGTCACCCGTCTGTCACCCCGTCTGTCACCTCGTCTGTCACCCGTCTGTCACCCCGTCTGTCACCTCGTCTGTCACCCGTCTGTCACCCCATCTGTCACCCCATCTGTCACCCAGTCGGTCAACCCGTCTGTCACCCCGCCTGTCACCCCGTCTGTCACCCCGTCTGTCACCCCGTCTGTCACCCCGTCTGACACCCCGTCCGTCACCACGTCCGTCACCCTGTCTGTCACCCTGTCTGTCACCCGGTCTGTCACCCCGTCTGTCACCCCGTCTGTCACCCCGTCTGTCACCCAGTCGGTCACCTCATCTGTCACCCCATCTGTCACCCCGTCTGTAACCCCGTCATTCACCTCGTCAGTCACCCCGTCCGCCACCCCATCAGTCAGCCTGTCAGTCACCCCGTCATTCCTCATGTCCGTCACCCCGTCAGTCATCCCATAAGTCACCCCATCAATCACTCCGTCAGTCACCCCTTAGTCACCCTACCATTCATCCCCTTGGTCAACACTAAAATATTTTTTCAAATCGAACCAGTAGTTTCTGAGATATAAAATTCCCCGCTAGCAGCATTTTTCATTTCTGCTCCGCTTCTAATGGGCATAGCGTGATGTTATATAGCCTATAGCCACCCTCGATAATTGGGCTATCCAACACAAAAATATTTTTTCAAATCGAACCAGTAGTTTCTGTCCGAGATATAAGTTTTCCCGATTTCGCAACATTTTTCATTTCTGTTCCGCTCCTATTGGTCAAAGCGTGATGTTATATAGCCTATAGCCATCTTCGATAAATATGCTATCCAACACAAAAAGAATTTTTCAATTCGAACCAGTAGTTTCTGAGATATCAACTTCCCCGGTTTTAAACATTTTTCATTTCTGCTCCGCTCCTATTGGTCATAGCGTGATGTTATATAGCCTATAGCCACCGTCGATAATTGGGCTATCCAACGCAAAAATAATTTTTCAAATCGAACCAGTAGTTCCTGAGATTAGCGCGTTCAATCAAACAAACAAACAAACAAACTCTTCAGCTTTATAATATTATTATAGTATAGATTAATCAAAGGGCAAAATTTTTTTAAAATAAAAAAGTTACAGTGAAATACACTTATTTTAATTAAATTTTTAAACATTTTCATCATTTTCATCGTCGTCGTCAATACATCCATATTCCTCGTCACTATTATTCCATTCTGTGGATTGATCGTCTTCAATATCGCCTTCTTCATTACGCACCCATAATTTTTTTGTCTTGGGTGTTTATGGGCGGTGGAGATCACTTACCATCAGGTGACCCATCTGCTCGTTTGCCAATCTCTGCTATAAAAAATAAAAATAACATTCGCGTAAACTTAAGAAATCAGTATTTCAAACGTGTATATTATCAAGTTCAAACTTGGTTAGGGCATGATTTGGAACCCCAGGTATGGGGTTGGACAATACGAAACGATTTTCTGGAGCCTATCATGACAGTTTTACCACCTGCTCCAGAAGATTTGCTAAATACAATTTTCTGCAACTGCAAGAGTGGTTGTGGTTCGCGATGCGGATGCAGGAAAGCGGGCTTGCATTGCTCTTTAACTTGTGGCCAATGTAATGGGCAAGCTTGTCTCAATGCTCTACTATATCAGAGCGACATTAACGCCGGTCTTACGACCCAGCGCCGTAATGCCCGGGAGAGATGGAAAACATCCGGGCGACACTGGGTTGAGTCCCTAACTCTATGTACACCCTACACCGGCAATACCGATTAAAAACACCGCGGTGGCCCTTTTCGGCGCTTGAGGACGTTCCGGGTTTCCCTAGGCGAGAAGCGCCCAGGCTTCAGCCGGAAACGTCACGATTTGAAAACCTATGTCCCGATCATTTTCACCTTGTGTTCCGATATTTCACACAATAGATCTGGCAACACTACTGTATACGCTCCTTGCTCTCCGAACTACTGCTCACTTTGAATGCGTCTGGCAAGATGATAGAACCGTTGAAACTGTCCGGCTATTATGTAAACATAGATTAATAGGCCCCCAAAAAATTATATATAAAATTTAGGTTTTATAATATAACGTAAGTATAATTATAAATTATAATAATTTAAGGGTGTCCGGCAGAGGGTTGCAACCATACTAACTGTCTGGCAATGAGCAACGCGAGTTTTGATATTATTATGAATCAAATATAAAAAAATTAAGTTTTATTTTATGATAAATTTGAGATGGAATTTTATACACCTTTGTTACCTGTTACCTGCCAAAGCCACCGTTGCCTCAGCTTCATGGATGGGGATCATTCTTACCTGTACTAGGGACACACATAGAAAAATTTACATCTTTTATTAAAATCCGAAGGTCTGGCACGCACGGGCTCTTGCTCTATAAGAATGTGTTGACAATTATATTTCGACCGACTTTCAAAAAGAAGGTGTTCAATTCGTCTGTATTTTTTTATGTATGTTCAGGCGCGTGTTGCCGGACGCTACCCCACGTCAGACGGCGTGTGACCGCACCATTTCCTACGTCCGTGTCGCAAGGGTGTTGAGGTGGCTTTATGTATCGAACTGGGATTACCTATGTGTTGATATATTGATTGTGTGACGCTTCGATATAGCTTTAACTTAAGTTAGTGTGAGAATGAGTTGAAAACTATTTTTTATCGTTTCATTGGTGCGTCCGAAGGTAATCGTGTAACTTAAACGATTTGACCTATTGGGCGAAATTCACACCGTGTTATTTGTTACGTCAAGACGATGATTGGTAATATAACATCGCGCTATTACCGTAGGCCTCGGATAAATTTTGAAGTCGGTTTTAAGCTTTTAAACTTGTGACACATAACATAACATAACATAAGCTCACGCCTGTATCCCCGAAGGGGTAGACAGAGGCGCACTAGCGAAATAGAACACCCCACATTTCGCCGAGCTTAGTTCCGTCCCAGATGTGATAGGGGGCGAGCCTATCGCCATATCTTGGCACAAATTCCAGACTCCGGGCTGATATGGAAAAACACAATATCACTTTGCCCGACCCGGGGATCGAACCCGAGACCTCAGAACCGTAGTCGTACCGAAATACCACCACGCCACCGAGGCAGTCTTAAACTTGTGATTACTATTTATATAACGGACCGACTTCAAACCTTATCCGATCGTGACCAAAATATCGGACCACCCTTGGCATAAACTCTATCACAAAAATAATCTTGAAAATATTTGCACATTTGGCGGAGATATGACGAAAATACATAAAAAAATACAAACGAATTAAAAACCTTCACCTTTTTTGAAGTCGTTTGAAAAACAGACGAATTGAGGACCACCTTTTTTTGAACTCCGTTGGAAATACAGTTATATATTGCTCTACAAGGTTATCTGCCTATTGGTAATTGGTAACATTTATTTTCCTCGTACCTTTATTTCCAAAACATTAGTTCCGTTCAATATTTGCGAATGATATTATTTCGGTCAGATTTTGCCGTCCGGTGTGTCCCTATTAGTCGGGTGATATGGTCCATTTCATGTTTTCGGGTTTCCTTGTTTGTCCCATAATATTAAATGGCGTATCTTTTTTACACGTGTCTTTTCCCACTCAATGTAAGGTTCCTGTGACACATTTTCGAGCATGTTATAGAAAAGATTAGGTTTAGTTTTTGTTAAAAAATTTAACCGACTTCAAAAAAAGAAGGAGGTCCTCAAATCGTCTGTTCTTTTCGACCGACTTCCACAAAAGGAAGAGGTCCTCAATTCGTCTGTTTTTTATGTATGTTACTCGTTATCTCCGCCAAATGTGGACCGATTTTCAAAATTATTTTTGTGTTCGATAGAGCTTATATCAAGGGTGGTCCCATATAACTTTGGTCACGATCGGTAAACTGGAAGTCGGTCAGTTAAGTTTTTAAACTTGTGATTATTATCTATGTTACGCGATATCTCCGCCAAATGTGGACTTTCAAGATTCTTTTTGTATTCAACAGAGCTTATTTCAAGAGTTGTCCAATATACATTTGGTCATCATCGTCAAGCATATGTCCAGCAGTGGACGTCCTGTGACTGATGATGAATTTGGTCACGATGGCATACATTTTTTAGTGATCTCCTTTTTGGAAGTGGGTCGAAAATAGCGAATATATTTCAGCCCGTAATTGTCTCATCTCTATAACTGTGCAAATCCTCGAACAATGTAGCACATTAAATTCGGCAAACAAAACCGTTTAGCAATAAGGCTTTTGTAAAGGGCTGTCTGCCCACTATTATTAGAACGTCTAACGAAAGGCCGGTATTAATAAATCAACTACCGACGCCCACCCGAAATAAGGTCACGTTAACAAAAACAAAACAACTGTGAGGTCGTAAGTTCAAATCCCAAGTAGGACAATCACAATTTGTGTTTTGAGATGTTCAATTCGAAAAATCCCGTATGAATAGTCAAGATTTAAATTTGTGTCTTTTATGACGATATCGCCCTGTAGTGTGTAAGTACTTACTTACACACTACAGGGCTCTAGATACACATGTAGGTACTTACCTACATGTGTATCTAGAATAAGTACCTATGTACCATGTTATGTATGGAGAAAGGTTGAAACGTGTTGATATGCCGGTGGTTGGTTTGACTTTATTTACGAGTGCTTACATTATATGTTACAATTACCGCCGAATGTTCATACACTTAAGGACGCCTTATGTCGTTTAAGGCCGCCTTATCTGTCAAAATTGTATGACGAAAATCAATAGAAGAAGCCGTTAAAGTTGAGCTGTGCTTGGCCATTCGGGCGTTAGCTTATATATTAATTAATGCTTGCACTCTACACCCCTAGGACCCCTAGGACTATCATAAGAAGGAGCAGAAATAAGTTCGTGATGTGCTTTAGTTCTCCAGATCACCAATGTGTATCCCTTTAGAGATACAGGCGTGAACTTATATAACAATGTGCCTAGATAGGCATTGAACCCTTTAATGAAAGGTCAATATAAATAAATCACACAAAACGCCTCGCCAAAACATTAAGGTCTCGCTAACCCGAATATGGAATGTTGACGCCTATAGATTTGATTAATTCATTTATTGATTAATTGTTCTGTGTTTGTAAACATTTGATTGTTGGTGACGAAAGTTATTAAACAGTAACTCGATTATGAGTTTTTATATTACACGCTAGCGACTAAGTAAAATAATTTGTATGAAAAATGCGTGATTGTAATATCCCGGGCCGAGCAATGTGATATTGGATTTTCCCAATATGGCGATAGGCTCGCCCCCTATCACATCTGGGACGGCACTAAGCTCGGCGAAATGTGGGTGTACTAGTTGGCTAGTGAGCCTCTCGATACAGGCGTGAGCTTATGTATGTTATGTGAAAAACGTCAATTCCCCACGTAACCGCTAGGGGCATTCGGGTGTTTGTCAAATATTTTATGGAGTCGCTAGCGTGAAATGACAACAAACAAACAAACCTCATGGTCGAGGTACAGATCCGTTCGTTTTTGTGTGCGTGTTTGTAATGTATTTTCACATGTTTTGGGCTCCAACTCCATTGCTAATGTCCTTGGGCGGCGATGATCATTTACCATCAAATGCTCTGCTTCTCATCTGCCAACGTAAAGCCGCGTCTCCTGCACATGTTTGGAAAAAACCACTAAAAACATCTGCACAAAACATACATACATAAGCTCACGCCTGTATCCCCGAAGGGGTAGGCAGAGGCGTGCTAGCGAACTAGAACACCCACATTTCGCCAAGCTTAGTTCCGTCCCAGATGTGATAGGGGGCAAGCCTATCGTCATATCGGGCACAAATTCCAGACTCCGGGCTGATATTGAAAAATCCAATATCACTTTGCCCGACCCGGGGATCTAACCCGAGACCTCAGCACCGTAGTCGTACCGAAATACCACCACGCCACGGAGGCAGTCAAACAAGGTTTTTTATTGTCTCTTGCTCATATAACAATTAACCATAGACAAAAATTGTAGAAGTACCATGTTTTGTGCAATGTTTTAGTGCAGGAGACGCGGCTTAAGCACATCAAATATAATGGTGAAGAGAAACATCGTGAGAAAACCTGCTTGAGAATTTCTACGTAAGAATTCCGTAGGTATTTGAAGCCTACCATCCCGCAACAGGCCCGCGTGGTAGACTAAGGCCTCTCATTGGTATTGAGGACCGTGCCCAGCAGTGGGACAGTAATATTACAGAGCAAATATTATTACAATTAATAATATTGACCGATAGAGCCACGTCTACAGCACGAATGCGGCTCGACCGGTTTGATACCAATGTCTCACAGCTGTTAATTTGAAGCTTGCTGTCGCGTTTCGTTCGGTGAGTGTGATATCCGGTGGCCCATTTCCCCCTCTCCTTCCATTACCTCTTTAGGTTTGCAATGCACCCATGATTCTTTTTGTGTCTTGGGTGTCTATGGGCGGTGGTCATCGATATAATAATATACCTAGATGCACAGTTGACGCTCAGAAAGTGGGACAGCCAACGAGTGCTTAAAATGTAAGTAAGCACTTGTTGGCTGTCAGTCGGGCGCCGACCGTTCGTCTGTGAAGATGCCTAAATGCTCTGTGAAAGAGTGCAAAAATAACACTCTTACAAAGCGCAAAAGACATGGGATTTCATATTTTAAGTAAGTATAATTCCCTTACTTGATTCTTAAAACCTTAATCATGTTAAATTAAGTATTAAACGTGTATAAATAATTAATTTAACGAATTCAGTTAATAAAATATTTTGTCCCTTTTGAAATCATGATTTGGAACAATGAAATATATGGAGTCATTTTTTTTTGTAAATATATTATATTTATTTTAAATTTATCATTATTTTTATTAATTTTATTTATTAATTACAGATTTCCATGAAATGAAATAGTAAGAGTTAAATGGCGTAAAATTATTTCCGAAGAAAGGAGAGAAGAAAATTTTAAACCCAGTTACTCAAGTGTAGTTTGTTCAGACCATTTTGCCGATTCCGATGGATATTATACAGAAAAAGGGATTAGGAAAATTAAAAAGAATGCTGTACCAAAAATAAAGGTGATAAATTGTCATCAGCTACATTGTCCTTAACTAATGTTTACTATTTAATTTAACAATATGTATGCTGTTGGTGTACCTATAAATAAATAAATAAATAAATATTGCCACATTTATTGACTTTATTTTAGATTGTCGTAACTACAAGTTTAAATGAGGCAGGGTGCAGTACAAGTGTAATAGCTGAAAAATATTTGATACAGAATTCATCAATAGCAAGCATATACTAGGTACATACTGCCATGTAAAATGACTATTTAATAATTTGCGGCTAATTCTAATAAATGTTTTCAATCAAAGTGTGCAGATCATAAAAATTTGCCAACATGAACAAAGTTGAACATTCCGCTGTCAAATAATAATTTTAATGGTTCATTCTCGCGATTTTTCATTTTTTAATTTTTCATTTTTATCTTGGATTCTCGGATTGAGATCATTTATTGGAACCGGTCGTTAGGTATAATTACTACAACAGTAATTGTGGCGTCATCATTTATTGGAAACATATTCATTTCCAGGAACCAGCAATTGAACCACTAAATAATGAAGGATCACCAATACTATCAGAATTTTCATCAATCTTTAACACACCTAAGACGTTACTTTTGAAAGATAATTTGAAAGAACGCAACCAAAAATTTAAACTTAAATCTAAGTTAGTGCGAAACTTAAAAAAGCAGAACAAAAGATTAAGAAAACGAAATGATAGTCTAAAAGAAATTATTAAGAATCTAAAGAGCAAAGGACGATCTTAGTGTGGGGCCAGGACTATGTATGTGACTGTTGGGTGTTATTTATTTATTTATGAATCACGCTAAAGCAAAACAGTGCTTATTTCATATTCATAACTCATAAGCTTCGTTATCTTCTAAACATTTATACGCTATCTATCTCTTAATGTAAGTAAAATTATTATAGAGATATCGCCATTCTCATCTACATTGTACGCCACGTGGTCAAAATTTCTCACAGATAAATACAAGAACTATTCGACTCCATTCAATCTTTGTCCAAGTGACTAGAATGTTTCTTTTAATAATGTCAAATTATTGTCAAATTCAAAAACGATTAGAAATTCAAAAATTTCGAATACAAGAACGTTTGAACATTCAATGTAAAAAGCTACTTTATGCCGCGTCTATAAGGTCATATTTGTGTTAATTTAATTAAATTTGTGATGTTTATTTGTTTTGTCTGTCGAGGACACTGTTTACAATGATATTTGTATGGAACTGTGCATCTAGGTATATTATTATATCGATGGTGGTGGTGATCATTTACATCAGTGACCAATCTGCTCGTTTGCCAGTCTCTGCTATAAAATATAAATATATATAGAGGTATATAAACCTCAAGTAACACTGTGAAGGTACCAAAACTAGTAAACACGCTATATAATGGCATTGTACCGTCGCGTCGCGTCGGAGTGGCTTCAGATGTTCAGAGTAATATACGAGCATCTGTTGTCGGCTCTCGATCCTTCACGTGTGATTACATAAGGCGCGTATTATATACGGATTAGTGAGGTGATGGCCCTCTCGTGGCATCGTGGCCTAACGATGTACATATCACGTGCCCTACGCAGTATGCCGCTTTATTGTGTACTAGCTGTTGCTTTATTATGACCTTTATAGTGAATTTTTAAAATCAATTCAGTAGTTTTTGAGTTTATCCACTATATAAATATTAAGAAATGTTACTTATGTTATTATAGAAATATTAATATGATATATTCTTGAGTATGTCGCAGCTCGCGGGCTCCTTGATTCTTCATAGTGTGAACACATGCAGACTGTGCCCATCGATAAACTCAATGCTCGTTTTTTTGGATTGCGCCTACTGTCAGGATCTCAATTCTTGTGGATTTTGAATTCGAAAAAAAATCGAATCCGTCATAAACAATTGAGGAAAAGAAGGATTTCGAAAAAAAGTAGCATGCGCGAGAATTGCCCCTTAGCTGCAGTTCCTTTACAAGCAACCTGACTATTATTTCCAACTGATCCCTTTAGCGTATAACACAACATTAGCTATGTATTCGTACGCCGTTCCTCCGTTCCCCAATACAATTTCGCCGGTATAACTTTTTGCATGGCCGCCGCGACCCCGGACCCTTCGGAACCGATGAGTTTTCGATTCATTTATGCCTTCTGACCGTCTGGACCTTTTTTATCGGCGCACCCATGAGATACATTCGCATAAATGTGCTTTCTACGCCTCGTACTGATTGGTTGAGGTAGTGTGGAAAAAATTGGATTCTGATGCTATCGGTACTATGAAGATTATAACTGGAAACCTTAACGGCCGGTTTCAATAAACGATCTCAGTTTAGAATGCAGATAGATCGCGATTATGAACGAATCAAATCACGTCATTTGACGGAGTCATGTTCAAACTGTGTTGTTATTGGCTAATTTTTGTAATCTAACTGCACATTCGAACTGAGATTGTTTATTGAAACCGGCTGTATATCCACCAAGGTGAATGGAGCGCTAGGAACATAGAAAGGTTTTTCGGTTTTCGACCCATTCGATCAGTCGCCACCATTACGTGTCGATAGATCGAATGAGCCGAAATCCCTGCTTCACTTTCAATGTTTCTAGCGCTTCGTCATCTTTTTTTACGTCTGTGCTTATATCATAGCTTTTTTGGCTTATGAAGGCAATCGATCAGCACTTAGCTGATGGTAAGTGGTCCCTGACGGTGATCGGGAAGGAAATGGTGTTTGTGCTCCCCGAAATCTCATTCACCACATTAAGCTCATCAAGTTATCACTTCACCTGCTGGTCTGCCTTCGTAAGCTAATAAAGTTACAAAAACCCTGCGTGTCCTGCCGCCAAATCTTTACCGAATTGCAATGATGTGGGATCGTCCCTTACAGTAGCCATTGTCAAATACAAAATCCGTCCACATTTGGCCAATATATGAAAGAAACAAAGAAAGAAAAGCAATTTATTAACCACCACCATAACAACGTAAAACAAATTAAAATAAAATTATAATTACAAAAGTATTGCGTCATTGCTGTGATAGGTAGGTGACCACTAGTATGACCATATCGCGTATTATTGTAGGTAAAATACAGACGAATTGCTAATCTCCTTTTTTCATACACGTAATACTGCTAGCAGCGATAGCTCAGTTGGGAATGGTACGGACTGCCGAGACAAGTGTCGCAGGTTCGAGACCAAAACCAAAATGGAGCATACACCTCTGACTTTTCTATGCTAAGTGTATTTTCATTGTGAAATATCGCTTGCTATAACGGTGAAGGAAAACATCGTGAGGAAACCTGCATACCTGACAATTTCTTCACAGAAATTTCGAAGGTATGTGAAGTCTACCAACCCGCATTAGGCCAGCGTGGTAGACTAAAGCCTAACCCCTCTCATTAATAGAGGAGGCCCGTGCCCAGCAGTGGGACAGTACTATTACAGGGCTAATATTATTATTTATTTTTTAATACTGCTAAACATAAGCCTCTCCCAAAAATTCCTGATCGACTTGTTGGATGCGGCCTGCATCCAGCGACTTCCATTTCAGTCGGTTAAAATTTAAATTCGTCCGTAAGGCGTTTAAGGTGGCTTAATGGCGTCTACCGCTTGACGGCTTGACGAGCGCGACTGAAACTTGTAGGATTAGCATGCTCCTCTACACACGGAACGATTCGAGTCCCATTGGCGGCGCGGCGCGGCGTTCAGCATAAGGATTGCCTGGATTAATACTCGCAAAAAACGACAGAATCCGTTTAGTAGCTGTCTTTTATTAAGAATCAAGATAAACATTTAATAATCGCCTTCGTTTGAGAAGCGTTGCGTCGAATTATGTTGGATTGGGTTTTTTTAATAATCGCATTTTGACAGGATTAACTGATTCGAAGTATTTTTGTGGTAGGAGGTACAAAGTATGACCTGTTTTTGTTTGTTTTAATATTGTGATAATATTGGGATATTGGCCACGGGTTAGACCACGAAGGCTGCAAAGCTTTCGAAACGTCGGACATAAAAATTAAAACCAAATCGTGATAGAATCCGTAAAAATAGTTTTATTCCAATGAATAACATTCGCGTAAACCTAAGAAATCATTATTGTGATAATACTTACGCATTGCACCAGTCGACAATCGATGATAGCTATCACAATATCCCGTTACCTATGCCTGTCATCCAGACATCCAACGTGCTGCACGAGGCCGCACGCGACGCCACCGCGGGAAATTACGTCCGTCCTGAGTGACGTCCGTCAGTGGCGTACTTCTGCGAAATTAGCTTTCATTGTTCCACTTTATAATTTATTATTAGATTCTGCTCGCGACTTCTACCACGTGGCTGCACCACCCTCTGAGTGTTAGATTCATCAGTCTGACCCGTGACCACGAAGGCTGCAAAGCTTTCGAAACGTCGGGCATAAAAATTAAAACCAAATCGTGATATAATCCGTAAAAATAGTTTAATTTCAATGAATAACATTCACGTAAACCTAAGAAATCATTAAGATTCATCATCTTCATCATCATCAGCCATAGGACGTCCACTGCTGGACATGGCCTCCCCCAAAGTTTCTGGATTCTGATTCAATCTGGACATCTTTGGGGGAGGCCTATGTGTTAAGATTACATATCGAAAATAGTTTAATCAACTTTCTTCTTTCTTTCCACGTGCCCTTATCCCACCTTAATGTGGGGTCAGCGCAATACACTTTTTCAAGTGTAAGCTGCTCCAGGCGAAAAAACGATGGTTGCTATTCGTAATATTTAATGTAAAAAGCTGCATAATAAAAACCTGCGGCAGATATTAGTGGGCCGCGCCGGATGTAGGCTGCACGCGATTGTTCCTGCGGAAATGAAACCCGTGACTTGAGCGACACCTGTCGGCGGCCTGCGTTAGTTCCACAAATTATGTACCCATGGTTTGTCAGTTGTAACTTGTATTGGTGAAGTTGAGATTCAATTTTCGGGAATATGTAGTTTAGTTAGACTGCCTCGGTGACGTGGTTGTATTTCGGTACGACTACCGTCCTGAGGTCTCGGGTCCTATTCCAGGGTCGGGCCAAGTGATATTGGATTTTTCCATATCAGCCCGGAGTCTGGAATTTGTGCCCGATATGGCGATAGGCTCGCCCCCCATAACATCTGGGACGGAACTAAGCTCGGCGAAATGTTACTAGTTCGCTAGTGCGCCTCTGCCTACCCCCTCGGGGATACAGGCGTGAGCTTATGTTATGCTATGTTATGTAGTTTAATTTCAGGTTACAGGTTTATGGGGAAAAATGAAATAGATTATTGCCATGAAGTATGAAGCTATAACGCTATTGCTTTAACGGTGAAGTAAAATATCATAAGGACTGGTTTCCTGAGAATTTCTCCACAAGAATTTCAAGGGTATGTGAAGTCTCCAATCCGCATAGACCATGGTAGACTAAGGCCTAACCCCTCTAATTAGTAAAGGAGGCCGTGCCCAACTGTGAGACAGTAATATTACAGGACTGGTATTATTATAAATCTTTTGATTATCATACTTCACGCCTAACTCTATTCTCTATTCAAATTTTTATTACAATTTATACATGAACACACGGTTTGTTTCAAAAGTAGGTTGTTATTTGGGTTCGGTCCCAAGCGGGTGAATTCAATTGCAAATTAAACACACACACATGGGGGTGCACTCAAAGGAAACATTACAAAGCTTTGTCAGAAGTTCTCACCTCTACATACGGGCAAATTAAGCAACATCTATGCATATACAGTGTATTTTACGTAAGAACGTACTATACAGACTTAATTTTACAAGAATATTATTAAAATTTCTTTCTGCCAGGCGTTAACCCGGCTTAGTGTCATAGGCCGCGTTCCTACTTCAACGCTTCAACTTCGCTCGGTCTTAAACATCCTCCAGAGTCAAACTATTGGCTCTCATATTATACTTCAAAATATCCAGCCAAACTGTTTGGGCCGTCCACGGTGTGTGTTTTTTTTTTTTTTAGCAGATTTTGGCAAATGAGCAGATGGGTCACCTGATGGTAAGTGATCTCCACTGCCCATAGACACCCAAGACACAAAAAGAATCATGGGTGCGTTACCAACCTAAAAGGAGGGAATGGAAGGGAAGGGAAGGGGATTGGGAAAGGGAGTGGGGAAATAGGCCACCGGAAATCTCACTCACCGAACGAAACGCGACAGCAAGCTGCCACTTTACGTCGGTTTTCTGTGAGACAGTGGTATCCAACCGGTCGAGCCGGCCCATTCGTGCTATAGACGTTACTGTCTACAGCGTGGCTCTACCACTTGGAACCACCTACCACTCCAAATGCATCGAAGTTTTGACATGTATATCGAAGTTTATTGGCATCACGCGGTCTACACGAGGATAGTGAGTTCATGGCTTGGTCCGGACTAACACGTATATACTTCCACCTTAATAATCACAAGTTTAAAAACTTAACACACCGACTTCAAATCCGATCGTGACCAAATATACATATATGGGACTACCCTTGAAATCGATCTACATTTGGCGGAGATATCGCGTAACATACATAAAAAAATACAGACGAATTGAGGACCTCCTCCTTTTTGGGAAGTCGGCCGAATATTACAGACGAATTGAGGACCTTCTCCTTTTTAGAAGTCGGTCGGCAAGACCTCCACGCACTTATAAAGACATACATACATACACACATAAGCTCACGCATGTATCCCCGAAGGCGTAGGCAGAGGCGTACTAGCGAACTAGAACACACACATTTCGCAGAGCTTAGTTCCGTCCCAGATGTGATAGGGGGCGAGCCTATCGCCATATCGGGCACAAATTCCAGACTCCGGGCTGATATGGAAAAATCCAATATCACTGCCCGACCCGGGGATCGAACCCGAGACCTCAGAACCGTAGTCGTACCGAAAAATACCACCACGCCACCGAGGCACTTGAAAAGACGTGCAGAAGCAAACCTACTTAACCTTAATAGATCAATTGATCTAGCTTACGGATTCGTCGTTTCACTCACATTCGCTCGCCATTAATATAATTTGCCCTGGGCTATTTACCGGTATTCGGCCGTTGCCCTAATTGCCCGATTGTCTGTATTGTTAATACGACCGAATCAGTCACGCTAGGCTATCCGCCCCGACCTATAAACGGAGCTATTAGTTCTCTCCTATCTGGGGTTAATGTGATTACAGATTCACTTACTGTTAACCTTTCGATGTTGTCTTGTTGCTTTTTTTATTTCAGAGACTGGCAAACGAGGAGATGGGTCACCTGATGGTGAGTTATCTCTACCGGCCATAGACACCTAAGGCACAAAAATAATCATGGGTGCGTTGTTAACCTAAAAGGAATAGAAGGGAGGGGGAAAAAGGATTATAATCTAACCTAAAAGGAATAGAAGGAGAGGGAAAAAGGATTGGGAAAGGGAGAGAGAAATTGGGCCATCGTAAATCTCACCCACCAAACAAAACGCGACATTGAGCTGCCACTTAACATCGGTTTTCTGTGAGACAGTGGTATTAAACTGGTCGAGCCGGCCCATCCGTGCTGTAGTAGACGTATCTACAGCGTGGCTTTACCACACAATCTTTTTTATTCAACAAAATCTTAGTTTCCAAACATTGTTAGATAAAAGAACATAGCAGTGACCAAAGCAGGTGTCTGCTACTTGTAACAGGCGAGAAGACTCTGATTAATGGAACTGTTTGGTTATCATTTATGATGCGAGCGTCAGCAATTGCCGCCAGCAAATCTCATGAGATTTGCTGGCGGCAGGATATTCGTATCCACCCGGATAGCGACCTCCATGTGTAAACATGGTGTAAACCTGCCATAGTGACACGCACTCTTGTGTGGTTCGTAATGCATGTAGCATTACGAGTATAAGTGCGTCGCGGCATTTCGTGGCTATCCCTGAGAAGTAATTCCGAAACAAACTCAAGGATTATAAGGATCAGTCAGTGGATATCCGTTTCGTAGAGGAGTATAATGCACATGACATAATGGTTGGAGTATGAGGCATGAGCGTATATCATTGTGTCTGCATCGTCACTGTCTTGTCGCAAGCCCTTCGATTTGGTTCTTCCGTTTTCGGAGTGTGAAGAAGGATAAATAATCCGATATAATTTTGGTGACCACCGATGTGATTGTTTGTCGATTATCATTTTATTTTAAGGCTGAATTTCAAAATATTACTCATGTTTAGTGTATACATTATGATGCAAGGATTTAGGTTGGGCACTCGCGTGTTTAAAAAGTGGTTCTTTCTTTTTAATTATTATGTTAGAATGCTTCACATTTATAATATTGAATTTTACTGTAACAAAATTGACCGACGCGACGTAACTGAGCCGCCAAATTGCTCCAATAATAAGTACTATTGTAGAAGAAAAGACCCGTGCTTCACGCTACGCAAACATAAAGCACAAAGCGCTGCATTACCCTCTTACCATCCACTTCACGCTTTCAATATCCACTCGCGAGCCACTAGACGGCGAATTTGCATGTCAATTTAAAGCGCTGCTTTCGCTTTGGTGTACGAGTACAGATTGCGTTGCAAGTAAATTGGAGCGCAAGGGACTACGTCATAAATTATTTATGTTATTTCTTATTTATTTAACGTGTGTTCCCGCCAATGACTGAAGAAAATATATAAGAACTTGGCATAACTACGAAAAATACGTGTTTACTATGAAGTCGGTTTTAGTTTAGCGATTTATTTACATGTAGGTAAGTTATCACCGTGTCATAAGAATTATATAACGTATACATATTTATTTATTATATGATAAATGCGGTGTTTTATTTACAATAATATTAATTTCGGAATGTGAAGGATCTATCATTCGCAAAGTCGCCATTTCTTTGTCGCATTTATTAAATATGCTTCACTTTTGTTAGTTATGCCTCGTCCTCTTATTTTTCTTTAGTCATTGGTTCCCGCCTTATGTCGCGTCGGTATGTGACGTAAGTCGGAGCATTTTCCCATAATGTGTTTTATTGCTGGGAATTGTTTAATTTCGAGAAGTTTTATGGGATGTATTGCATATTGCTTTGATATTCAAAGTACGTGTGGTGTTACTATTTGCTGCTATACATTGGTAGATGTATCGCTTGCTTGTCTCGTAATTCGACTGAAATAAAACTAAGAATAATTTACAAATAAAACAAGTTTTTATAGATTCTATTAAGATTTGTTTTTATTTGTAGTCCCGCCGTTTCGAAAGCTTTACAGCCTTACTGGACACGGGCCGGACTAACAACTAATACGAAGGCTGTAATGATGGCGACAGAATTCGTAAAAACTAGTTTTATTTCAACGTGTGAAATTCGCGCAAACCCAAGAAACATTAAAGAATTTCTTAGTCTTTTATTTCTTATTTTTTTCTCTGCACCACCCTAAGGTTAACTGGTAGAGAATGGCTCAGGCATTAAGTTCGCTGATAGTTTATGTATAAAGTGTATAAATAAAAAATAAAATAATATCACAAACACATAACGACTGCCTCGGTGGCGTTGTGGTATTTCGGTACGACTACGGTTCTGAGGTCTCGGGTTCGATCCCCAGGTCGGGCAAAGTGATGTTGGATTTTGCCATATCAGCCCGGAGTCTGGAATTTGCCCGATATGTCGATACGCTCGCCCCCTATCACATCTGGGACGGAACTAAGCTCGGCGAAATACGGGTGTTCTAGTTCGCTAGTGCGCCTCTGCCTACCCCTTCAGGGATACAGGCGTGAGTTTATGTTATGTTATGTTACAAACACATAAGTTCCCAACAAAATATTACTACTTATATTTATCTTAAGGACACGTTGTGCACGTATGTATCTCTATTCTCTACATGACAACGTGCCTGTTTGGTCAATTTCCCCGTGCTCGTACATCTTTGTTTATGAGAGCTAGTCTTGGATCGAGTAGCGGTAAGTTTGGCAACATTGCCAACACGATGCGGCTGCCGGACTGGTTTGCTGATATTGTCGCTTAATTTATTGGACTTGTACTGATTGCTAGATTTGACGATAACTCCGTCGCTTTGCAGTGGTTTACCAAGTTACTTATGTTGAGCTTAAATTTAAACTCATATATGGAATTCAAATTTATGGGCATAGCATATTTTACTAAAGTGTACTTTAATTGTCCACCTATTTCTGGCTCATTATCCTTTCGCAGTGGAATCATCCGCCTGCCTCGTCGTAAGCCCCTCGATTTGCTTTTTCCCGCTTCGAAGTGTGAAGAAGCATAAATATGCCGGTATGATTCTGGTCACCATTGAAATAAAACTATTTTTACGGATTCTATCACGATTTGGTTTTAATTTTCCGACCCGTGACCACGAAGACTGCAAAGCCTTCGAAACGTGGGGAATAAAAATTAAAACCAAATCGTGATAAAATCCGTAAAAAAATTATTTCAATGTATAATATTCGCGTAAAATTAAGAAATCAGTATTCTGGTCACCTATAAACCTATTGTATTTTGGTGGTCGCTGGTTTTTAGTCTGCACTGCGCTTATTATGTGTAGTGTAGTCACTTTGCCGGATAAAAAATTAATTACGATGCTTTGATTTTTTGCCGTCGTTTTAAAGCCTTTATGCCGCATAATATTTATTTTAGCTATGTTTGTATGTGCTAGCTTATTAAACATAATTGTTTTGTTACAGGTATGACGTGATCGAAATGTTGAAAAAAGGTGATTAATCAATCTGCAATATTTGTTGGCATGATATTCATCGGGCATTTAGCGTTTTAGCATGCACATGGTGTAGGAATTAATCATATTTTGAGTCTAGATTAGAGGTAAATTATACTTGTTTCATCATCATTTTTCTAATTGTACATATGTAGCTTCTAAAGCTGCCAGACCTCAAGAGACCGTGATCTCGTACTGCGTAGATCGGAACATAAACGGTAAACTTTTTAAATTTTGTATAACTTTGAAGGTAGCTATTGTAACACTAACATTCTTGGACAAATGACATCTCAGTCCAATCCGTGACCACGAAGACTGCAAAGCCTTCGAAACGTCGCGAAAATTATAACAAATCGTGATAGAATCCGTAAAAATAGTTTTATTTCAGCCACTAAAGCTGTTGCTTCATAAGGAATGTTAGAGAAATATGAGCGACGTGCTCATTAAGGTCCATCAACAGTATGACTGCGTTACAACGTACACTTTTAATTTTTTATAAGAAAAACTTTGTCTTTTGATGTAAGAACCAAGTACTTGTATCGGAGACATCGCGTCTCCGCTCGATATTAAAATAACGCCTAGAATTATTATTTCAAGTGAAACAAGTTGAAAGGAACACTTTAAATTGGAAGTAGGTTACCGGTTCGAAGTAAAGTTTGAAAACGGCCACGGTATCGTTGGGTTTTAATGGTGCAAAGTTCGCGAAGGTTTTTTTTTCTTAACTTGTTATAAAAGTAGACTGTCGCCTTCTTGGTTTGGTGGCAGGGAGGTGACTGGGAGGTCCTGGGTTCGATACCTAAGTCGGGCAAAGCGAATTTTCTAATTTAATTATTTTGGATTGGACCCCCCAGAGGGGTTTGACGTCAGTCAGTCTGCCGGTCGTAGAAACTACGCCAAATCCTTGAAATTTGTTTGAAAAAGTGTTTCGCACCGACGCGACCCCACATGGGGTGGAATAAGGGCAGGTAGAAAGAAAGAAAGTTATAAAAGTAGATCAGATCTATATTCGCATTATATAGCTTGCCGTTTTGTTCGTTCGTCGAATTTGGAAAACAGCATCGTTTTATCTGAGGAAAAATATATATTACAAAACCTTTTATTCTATGTCATCACCATTATCATTCAGGAGTCAGGACGTCTAATGGTGAACCTACGCCTCCCCTAAAGATTTCTAGGCCGACCTTTTGGATGAGGCCTACATCCAGCGACCTCCTGCGACCTTTTATCAGGTCGTGTGCCCACTATGTCCTTCTTCTATTTTCTTTTCTTTTTTGGTTAGTAGCTATTGATGAGTTTTAGTATTATCAATAAAAATTGGTATGTAATATGTGTCTTGCACAGTATTAGAGCCTCCAGAAATCGTATCTTAGAAAACGCAACAGCAAATTGTTTGTTTGGGCTCCATTTTCTGCACCCAGCTCCATATTGTAACAGCAAATTGTAACTTCATCTATTTACTGTGAGACGGTTTTGAACCGTCGTCTCATTTATTTTAACTTCTGGGTCAGAATTGTCTACATTTTAATATAGAGCGAAAAAACCTCGACCACGAGAAACTTTCTCAGACAATGGGCGCGTGTCATAAAAACTCCTTCCATCTATTTTGAGGTTATTGTCGTTACCAGTTTCTCCACTTATGAGAGTTGCCAACTCTCACGAAATGAAAGATACTTTTTCCTTTTAAATATCGAGTTTGGTTGTGTTAACATTTTGTATTGTTGTGTTGTTAACACTAATGGTCTTTCGGGATTTTAATTGTTTTAGGAATTTCTCTTGTTTCTGGTGTAGGAATGAGACCACTTCGTTAACATGGAATAATAAATGAATTATTTTCTTTATTTCGTTTTATGTTATTTATTTTATCTTTATGACACACATTGCTTATTTGCGACGACAGTGTCATATATCGAAAACCTCGATTCTACAGAAATCGCTCTTACGCCCAAATGGTCAAACGCTATTCAACTTTAACGGCTTCTTACAGTGATTTTCGCCATACAATTTTGACAGATAAGGCGACCTTAAAATACATAAGGCGACCTTAAATGTATGAACATTCGGCGTTTAAAATATCTAACGTTTTAAAATAGTTTTTTGCACAATCGAGGTTTTCGAGATAGTATGACACTGTCGTCTCAAATGAGCGAAATAGGTCATCTAGCAGTGTCTTATATATTTTAAAAAAATAAAAATAAAAATCTTTATTGATCACGTAGGCATGTAAAAAAGCACTTATGACAAGTCAACACAAGTAAATTTTTAAATTAGGATTAATATAATTTACATTATATATTTGTATTAGACAACAGGCAGGCAAGTATGGACATAATAACGATGGGATGGCTGAGATAGGGTGATAAGGGGAAATAGGAATAGAGTGTAAGGGAATGGATTGTATGGGAATGGCATATGGCAGGAATGATGGCAGGGGATTGACTGGAAATACTGGAAGCAGTTGGGATTGGTGCGTGAGGCCCTATCCTAGCTAACCTACCAGCCTTTCTCTAGCTACCTACGGATGACGACCCGAAGAAGAAAGGCAGAAAGAAACTCCGGGCTTATTTTTTTCATCATCAATTGTCACCATTTCTTTTTTATTTTCTTTTGTCTATTTTCCTTTTTAAAAAAAATTTGATTTACAAATTGTCAATACAATTGATAATCATATTTATATGGATTCACGCATCCTCAATACCACTGGAGGTGTAATTACCAAAAGAATGATTAAAAGGTGAAATGGCATTGTAGGATGCAAAAACCCATACTAACAAAAATCCTTATATCTATGTATATCACAAACAATAAGCTTAGTCATTATATGATTATTTTTATACAATTTATGGCATACACTTTCCAAATTGGTCGATCGGTCGGTCTGTTTACAATAAAAATATAATAAATATACCTAATGTCCTATATTATTATCAGATAACTATATTAATGTTAATGTCAAGCCAGTCAATGTACTTTAATCAAAAATGTCATTATAATTAAAGTAATTACTATTGTAGTAAAGTTAAAAAAGTTACTATTAAAGTAAAGAAAAAAGAAGAAGGCGACTCGGTTCAGTTAAGGTCACCATCTTGGTGCAGTGTGCAGAACTAACGCCAGACTTCCCTATCAGCTAAGTAGTCTGCAACGCTATAATAAGCCCTAGCCATTAAGGCACGTTTAACATAGGATTTAAATTTATCACCTGGTAAGTTAGTTACTTCGGAAGGAAGTTTATTATAAAATCTAAC
Source organism: Clanis bilineata (assembly GCA_036417725.1). Lineage (NCBI taxonomy): Eukaryota > Metazoa > Arthropoda > Insecta > Lepidoptera > Sphingidae > Clanis > Clanis bilineata. The sequence goes on from CM071141.1 coordinate 1,751,390, forward strand.
ACTATTTCCTATAAATGATTTATTTGATTTGCAGAGTCTTAATTTAGGAATTGCAAGTTTTTCTTTATTCCTCGTATTTATGCTATGTATTTCACTGTTTTTAGAAAAACTAATTAAATTTTTGCGAACATACATTATGTTTTGAAAGATGTATTCGGCCGGCAGAGTAAGTATATTAATATCTTTGAACAGTTCTCGAAGAGAGTCACGGGATCGGAGGTTGTATATAGCGCGAACCGCTCTCTTCTGTAGTACAAAGACAGTCTGCAGATCTGCGGCAGAACCCCACAACAAAATGCAATAAGACATAATGCTGTGAAAGTATGCAAAATATACCAACCTAGCCGTAGCCACATCAGTCAATTGTCTTATTTTCCTAATTGCAAATATGGCTGAGCTCAGTTTTCCAGAAATTTTTTGTATGTGAGGGCCCCATTGCAATTTGACATCTACTGTTACTCCAAGGAAGACAGTAGACGAGACTAAATCTAATGTTTTATTGTCTAATGTGATATTTGATTTTTCATGATTCATATTTCGCAATGAAAATTTTATACATTTTGTTTTTGAAGCATTTAGAAGTAAATTATTTGCAGAAAACCAATCTGATGTTAAACGAAGAACTTTATTTGACTCTACAAGATTCCTATCCTTCCTGTCTACCTTAAATATAAGCGACGTATCGTCAGCAAATAAGACTACTGCCATATTATTAATCATACATGGGAAGTCATTTATATATACTAAGAATAAGAAAGGGCCTAAGATAGATCCTTGTGGTACACCTATTCTAACAGGGGAACCCTTCGAAGAGATATTATTGATGAAAACTTTTTGTGTCCGATCAGTCAAATACGATGTTAATAATTTAAGAGCTGTGCCACGAATTCCATAGAAATTAAGTTTTGAAATAAGAATTCTATGATTGACGCAATCAAATGCCTTAGAGAGATCGCAAAATACTCCAAAAGCATCTTGCGATCCCTCCCAAGCTTCTAGCACAGACTTTATTAAGGCTTGACCAGCATCTTGAGTAGATCGGCCTTTTGTGAAACCGAACTGCCTATTATGGAGAATGTTATTTAAATTAAAGTGAACCAGCATTTGATTTAGTATAAGTTTTTCAAAAATTTTACTAAATGCTGGTAGTATAGATATCGGTCTATAGTTTGAAGCAGTATTTGAACATCCTGATTTATAAATTGGTATTACTTTACTTATTTTCATAAGATCAGGAAATATGCCGTATCTAATACAACTATTAAATATGTCAGCTAACATTGGCGCAATGTTAACAATGATGGAATCTAAGGCTTTAACAGAGAGTCCCCAAATGTCTTCAGTGCTTTTCATTTTTAGGCTCTTGAATACTTTTGTAATATCATAATGTGTGACTGGGGCAAAATCAAAACTAGGCAATGTTCTATTTACATTCTTTTTTAGGAATGATTCAGCTACTACTGGTGATGATAAAAGACATTTCGTGGTCTCGAAAGGAATGTTAGTAAAATACCTATCCAGAAAATTTGCAACAGTACATTTGTCTGAAACCAGTTCGTCATCAATAGTTAAAACTATTTGTCCGTCTTTAACCCTATTTTTACCAGTTTCAGTATTTATTATTTTCCATGTACTCTTAATCTTATCATCCGATTTTTTTATATTATTGCTTACATAAGCTGCTTTTGCTTGTTTACACACTCTTTTAAATATTTTTGAATATGTTCTTAAGTAATTATTGAACTTAACATCAGGTGTATAGGACCTTTTGTCATATAGTTCATAAAGAACATCTCTACTACGCTTAATACCTTTTGTTGCCCAGGCGCTGAATAATAGCTTATTTTTACACGTAGTGGTCTTAGACTTACATATTTTATTAAATTCACTTGAGATACTATCGAATAAAATTGTAAACATATCATTTGGGTGGTCCGATGTTGTCGATAAAGAAGATAAAAGTGAATTTACTGCACTACTAAACCTCTCCAAATTACGCTTTGACAGTGGCCTTATTTGAATTGTGGTTTTAGTATTCATAATTTTGTTACACCTTAGTTTGACTAACTGACATTTATGATCTGAACGGACACCTGAAACTAGCTCTTTGTGTGTTATATCAAAGTTACTTATGACATTATCGATACATGTAGCTGAATTATTAGTCACTCTAGTAGGCTCGTAAAATTGACATTTAAGATGAAAGGACTTTAAGAGTGACAAAAAATTACATTTATCAGTTGAGTTTATTAAGACATCAATGTTAAAATCACCACAAACTAAAACATTTTTATTAATTTTAATTTTCTTAAGAATATCCTCCAACTTTGATAGAAATAATAAAATGTTTGCTGATGGAGGCCTATATACACATAAAATAACATACTCATTTGTTTCTGCACATGCAACTTCACAGACTCGTTCAACAGACAATTTAGATAGGTCTTGTCTCTCTTTAAATGAGATACCATCCTTGATGAGGATCAAAGTGCCCCCACCTTCTGCTGAAATTCTATTGAATGAGCTGGCGACCTTGTAACCACCGACACTGAACGCCATCCTACTTGGCTTTAGCCATGTCTCAGTGAAACACAAAATATCTACATGATATTTTTCTATAAATAAATCTATGTCTAAAATTTTGCCAGAGAAACGGTTTATATTTTGGTGAGTTAAGATCAAGAAACTAGACTCATTCTCTGTTGTCGTATTTAAAAGTTTAAATTATTATTTGTATTTACTACAGTAATATTAGTATTACTACTAAAACCTGTAGTGGTCGGGAACTTCGTCATACTACTTATGACTGACTTAATATTATAAGCTAACAATGTAGCAATGTCAATTTTATTCCTATGTGATAGATACAAAGTATCTCTAGTCAACTTAAATTTACATTTCTCAATAAAACTATTGATGTCAAAAAATATAAATTTGTCACTGTACTGACTGGCTATAAACTGCATCTGCTTATTTAATGTATGTATATGGTTGTTTACCCTGTCTGACACATACTTAAGATAGGGAAAGGCACATAATATAATTCTATTACATTGTAGGTTAATCATAGAGGCAATGCTTTTTGTAATATCATTTTTGGTTAAATTGTCACTATTTCCAACCATAAGCAATATACATGATTGGGAACTGTGGTCCTTACTTACTATTTCTTTAATTATATCATTATAGTGCATCCCTGGCAGGCAGTTGTTTGTAACAGAATGCTCCAGGCTATTACTAAGTAGTGAACCAAAACCCTTCCCTATGCGGTCCGAGAACACAACAACCGCAGGAGACTGTACACAAGATGCCTCTGTGCTACTGATGCTCTGGATCACCTGAGAATCCGCAGATGCAGCTGTGTCAGCCCCAACTATAGACAAACTATCCACTGACTTTGATAAACTAGTGCTTTCAGTATTACTATTGTTATTTATTGAACATGGTAATTTATTTACTTCTCTATTTTTAGCTTGATTACTTATTTCTTCTAAATTGTTTTTATATAACATATATTTATTGTATGTAAGGCTAAGTGACTCTTCCAGCGTTTTAATTTCACATAATAATTGTTGTGTATCTACTTCATAAATTTTTTTGCTATCTTCTAATTTTATTTCATAGTTGTTTAACTTATTTAATAGTAATCTACGTTCCTTAATTAATTGTATATTTTTATGAGTGTATTTATGTTTTAAACTAAGTTGTTTATATTTCTTCAAAAATCTGGTTAATTTAATATATTTTTTTAACTTATTATGACTTAAATATTGTATGTTTTGCTGAGTTTTAACTGAATTATCAGTGGTAAGGTCACTCAAAGGATTAACAAAAGGAACTGCATTTAGGGGTAAGGGCCCCGACCCACCATGCACAAGTTCCTCATACAGGCTGTGGTTCACTATAGCCTCGGAGCACTCCTTCTCTCTATTGAGCCTATTTATGTGATCATTAGCACTAATAAGTTCACTTTCTAAGTCCCTAATCTTACACAAGGTATAAGGTCGTGCGCTGGGATATGTAAGGAAAGTCTGTACTTCACGAGTAAACATTTATTACTGAACTCTTAGGATACAATACACTGATATATATGAGTACATAGAACATACATCGTTACAACAAATAGTATTATATATATATATCCTACATTACACGCCCATCCGCCAAAAAAAAATAAAAAAAATAAACTAAAGTTATTTTTTTTTTATGTGTTTTTTTTTTGTTTTACAATCAAAGTAAATGTTGTATAAGTTCTTACGTACTAATGGTTACAATAATAGTGTATATTTTTTTTTTTTTGTTTTACAATCAAAATAAATGTTGTATAAGTTCTTACATACTAATGGTTACAATAATAGTGTATACGATAATATAACTAAGAATAAATGTCAGTTTGTATATAACGCCTAGTTCTGTTTTTATGAACAGTCATATGTTTACCTTTATAATTTATTTTTATATTTGGCTCTGAAATTTCTATTATCTCAAATGGACCAATATATAAAGGATCGAATTTATTTGTAATTTGTTCATTCTTAAGTAAAACCATATCGCCAATTTTATAACTAATTGCATTCATATTCTTGTCGTACATTATTTTTCTATTTTGTTTGCTATGAATCAAATTTTTTCTTGCATTGGTTACTTTCGCAACGTCTCCGCCGTTATATCATCTTCGCGACGTCCATCGAAGTATACTCGAGGCTCTCGTAACCCTGGATCCGAACGTCGGAAGGACCGCCTTAAATTTTGTACTGTTGTTTCTTCTCTGATCCATGCCAGATGGCATCTTTTGTATAATTTGTAGATAACATACAGTACTCCGGTTCCCAAGATAGTGCAGATAATAATGAGCACGATGGTTATGGCAGAAAGATGGTATTGTAAATCTCCCACTGTAGCTGCGTTTGATCCTATTGAATTTTGATTAATGAAAACGTCCTCTTTTTCTACTGTTGACCGGCACATTCTTATTTTCACTACTTGTGTACGAGTCCATTTACTTTAAAATAATCGCGTCGTCGAACCGAACCCGAGCCAGAACGCTGTATATGGCAGGGTCGCCATATAAGGTCGTGCGCTGGGATATGTAAGGAAAGTCTGTACTTCACGAGTAAACATTTATTACTGAACTCTTAGGATACAATACACTGATATATATGAGTACATAGAACATACATCGTTACAACAAATAGTATTATATATATATATATATCCTACATTACAAAGGCTTCTTCATATAGAGCACTACAGTTTAAAAAAGACACTGTCACCGCTTGGAATTTGTCCCGTTCCTCCGCAATGAGTTCACATTCTTGATGTAAGTCTACTAATTGTCTTTTAAGGGATACATTCATTTTTAAAATGTTGGTAAGTTCCTCTTCACTGTCCTCACGTTCTTGTAGCAGTTTTTGGCACTGATCTTTGGATGCCTTTAGTTCTTTGAGGGCCGTCCTCAGCTTAAACTCAGATTCCTGAACGGTAGCTCTGCGGGTCTGCATCGTTATCACTTTAGGCTTTAAATACACTGGAAATATAATACAGAGGGGACAGAAAACTCAAGAATAAGTTAAGAATAATTTGAGGAAAGTCAGTAAAGAATTTAAGTGGTAGTGGGTAGACTATTTACAGAGTAAGATATTAGATATTTAAAAGGGAAGTGTATATTATAAATGGAGTATAATAATATCTTACTAGTAGAAAAGTTGTGTTACTTTGTAAAGTATTTATGTAGTATAAGGCTGTCTGAGGCAAATGTTGCTGGTCATCAATTCTACTTCCACTATATTTGTCAAGTAGAATGAGACAGGAGCGTTGCCGGTGCGTTATGGACGAAGCTCACCACAGTGAGCAGTTAAATAAATGTTGTAAAGTGTGTTTTTATCGTATTTAAAGTAATACTCGCCAGATTTGTGATAATACGATTCAAATCCAAGAGACCGTTTATAGACGGTAGCGGACAGCGGTGACAGTCGGGAACAGTTCGAGTTTATATTTGCCGATATTGTTCAATTACAACAAAGAACCAATAAATATCTTATGAAATATAATAAATTAGCCACAATGCACTTATTTTAACATCTAATACAGCTTCAAATTATTAAAATACATTTTTGATTTTGATTAGTATGTTTACGTATATGCATCATACGTATGGCATAAATACAACCTGCGTGCAATCAACATCGTTGATGACTGGCGCGTCATGTTCTTAGACATGTATAAGTGTACACTTCATCATCATCATCATCAGCCACAGGACGACTATTGCTGGACATAGGCCTCCTCCAAGGATTTCCAGATCGACCTGTTGGAAGCGGCCTGCATCTAGCGACTTCTTGCGACCTTTATCAGGTCGTCCGTCCACGTAGCAAGCGCAGTATACATTTATTTACCATTAAAAACTGTTTTATTGTAAATGTCTGGAAACCTTTAAGCCATTGTTTACGAGCTAATATCACGTGGCCTTTTCTGGGAACAATGCGGGGTTGGCGATATTACCCACCTACTACGGCGACCTTTTCGATACAAATGTCGATCAAATTGCCCCGACTTCGATGTTTTGTTAGTAAAGAGAAACACATTTAATGTTATGTTTGGCATTAGGTCCGGATAACGCCATCTAGAAAGAAAAGTTGAAATTTTTAGTCTATCAACTGCTGAACAGTGGGCTCAGCGTATATAGCGTACTCTTATGTCAATCCCATACATTTATTCTATTCGACTAGCGCATAAACCACTTGGCTAGGCCCACAGTGTCGTTATGATTGATTTAATTCATTAATTAAAATTTATTTCAATACTGATTCAAGCTGAAGCTTCAGATTCAAGCAGCAACACAGTCCAGAATAGATCTGGATTGTGTTGCTGCCTGTGATATACAACAATCCGTGTACGGCTCTACTAGACCAAATAATCACAAGATTAAATACTTAACGGACTGACTTTAAAACTTATCTGATCATGACCAAATTTATATGGGACTACCATTGAAACAAGCCCTATCGAGCACAAAGAATATTGAAAATCGGTCCACATTTGGCGGAGATAACGCGTAACATATGTACATAAAAAACACAGACGAGTTGAAGAGCTTCTCCGTTTTTGGAAGTTCGTCTAGAAAGGAACAGCTTGGTTTCAATATTTAAAAAAATACAAACAGATTAACTTCTTAAAAGGAGCACTCTAAGCTCCTACAATAATCGCCATGAAACTGCCAGTGGTCACGTACTTGCGGTAGAGTAATTAAAATTAACAAAGAAAATCGGTTTGTGGATTCATTATGCGAGGAGGCGTAACAGCGAAACGAGGTCAGGTGCCCCATAAACTTACCAAAACCCAATTTGTATTCTATCAGTTTGCTGAGGAAAAATCAGGTGATAGAAATGAACGGCGCCTTGTAAAAACTCACAATGTTTATTTTCGCAACATTTTCTTTTAAACTGAAGAATATTTTGAAATTTGCCCTTTAACTTAGCTTTGGTAAAGATAAATGAGATATCTGAAATTCAATTTGTGATGTCTTAAACAAAATTACATTGTGGCAAGTTGATAGTGTTATTTTGTTCTGAAGTTTGTCAAAAGAAATTATGTGATTTAAAAATGATAAGTTATTCAAAAGATACATTTGCGTACGATGTAGACCAACATATACATAGAGCTGATTATGAAGGATTACCGTCTCCTGTGGACACTGACAAAGCTAATAGTGTGGCCAGAACGCTGCCTGACGTGAAGATAATTTCATAATAATGCTGACATCATAATGGATGGAAATTCAGATACACCATGGAATGAAGTTCTTTAAATTAATGAAAAAACAAGGTCCCGTGTCCAGCAGCGGGACTGTAATATTACAGGGTTTAAGATAAACGAAATAACATGTCGAAAACATTCTAAAATTTTTAAAGGAATTGAAAAAGCTCTCAATCCACTCATCGTAATTGCTGAAACAAGAATGACGAGTGACTTCCCAAATGGACCGCCATCTTCTCCTGTCACTGCTAATTAACAGTTATTAAGCGCAAGTACGCCGGGGGCCATTTAAATTTTCATCGTCGCCGAATGGAATCTATTCTCAGATCTCGCTTTCAATTTGAAAAGGGTCAAATTTTATGCAAATTTCGTTTTGTACTTCCATTTACATTGAATGAGGATTTCAATTCGGCCGTCTTGTGTTCCACGGTTGTCGCAAATTAGATTAATATGGCTGTAATGCGCCTTTAGAACTTACTCACCCGCTTCGGTTTTTACGAATGAGAAATAAGCGAGCAATAGATAGAGAAATAACATAACATACATAACATAAGCTCACGCCTGTATCCCCGAAGGGGTAGGCAGAGGTGCACTAGCTAACTAGAACACCCACATTTCGCCGAGCTTAGTTCCGTCCCAGATGTGATAGGGGGCGAGCCTATCGCCATATCGGGCACAAATTCCAGACTCCGAGCTGATATGGAAAAATCCAATATCACTTTGCCCGACCCGGGGATCGAACCCGAGACCTCAGAACCGTAGTCGTACCGAAATACCACCAAATACCACCACGCCACCGAGGCAGTCGGGCAGATAGAGAAATAGATGAGTCACATATAAGTGATCAGTAATCAAATTATCAATATTAATCAATATTATCAGAAAGAAAGAAAACATTTATTTCTATTTAATATATATATATCTCTTGTAGTTTTAGTTTTTAAAGATAGAGACACGAAATATTTTCGTTAACAATCTGTCTGTCCACATGCATAAATATTTAGATATGTATATCACTAAATATCGACTGAATTAAACTAACTAGGTATCGATGTTACACTTGTTCTAATACATCAATAAAAATATAATGTAATATGTAATAATTAATGATAAAAAATATCGTTTAATAGCCAAGCATTATTATAATATGATGTAATAAAAATGAACTGTTTGAAAACACCGGTACATGTAACAAACACCGTATCGATCTGGTAGTTTGGCACCGGTTACTGTCGGTGCCACGCGACCGGTATCGTTGGCCCCGATCGGCTCCCGGCTGGCACAACTCTGACGCACCAATTTCACGTGAACTTTAATGATCAAGTCTATGGTTACATTGATGTTGAAGTGAGGTTTTGGGTAGGAGTGGTGGATTGTATGACACATTCTACGAAGACTACCGAACTTTCAATGTGAGATGCTATAAAAGCGGGATCTGAGTGAGATTCATTCAATTCATTTATTGGAATTTCTACGGTTCTTTTAGTACAAGTGCTTTTACCTTACACATAGTTTATCAAGGACATGGAAACTACAAATATGAAATACGTTGTTTTCATAGTATTTAGTTTGAATATAGACGATGCTGCCATAGACACGTTGTAAATAGCATGACAAAAGTACCTATAGTTTTAACCCTTAAAAGCATGTGTATACATTTTTCACATTCATCGTCGTTACAAGGGCGGTGGTTGATTCATCAATAATTGATCCACTATCTCATATGTCACCGTTGTTCTGCACTTTTATAGCATACGTCGCATCCAAACTCTTTAAAATAGCATCGTATAAATGAAGCCTTCTGGTAGAATTCCGATGGTCGCACCAACAAATTCGTTCTTTGTCTACGTCTTAGCAAAGTCGCTGATGACATTGGATAGCCTGCCGTAAAGTTTAAAGCGGGTCGCGACTATCGGGAATCTGTCTTTAGTGATAAGTAGTTAGTCGAGGTAGCGTCTAACCTGGGGGCACGTGCATGCCGGTAGAGGCGGTGGCGGCGTGAGCGCGCGGCGCGCGGCGACATGAGCGCGGCCGCGCTGCGGGCGGACAGGGCGGACGGCGGTGCCGCGGGCGATTCCACGCCCGGCTCGGACGGCGGCGAGCGCATCACCAGACTCTTCCCCAAGTGCCGACCCAAGAACATGCAGCATCAGCACGACAGGTAACCCCGTGACGACATACCGCATTCTGGCGGATGGAGCGGCTGAGGATTTTAATGTCTATACATTTTAGATTGTAACCGATATGAAACATTTTAACAAGGACAATCTCGTTACAAACAACTTTAAATCTACGCTGTATTCCGTTTCGCACACAGCTTCTGGCTCTGAATACTGGGGTGAAGTATCTAAGGGCTTTACTTTTGCGTTTGATGTTATTAGTGAGATTGCTGGGACTGAAAGACCCAAGGTCTCGTTTCCCAATAGGTCAACGAATGACATCTTGTTTCCAAAAGTAATATTTAAAATGCTTTGATTAAATTCTCTGCCGCAGCGTCTGCCTGTATGCAGTGCCTCAAATTTCCTACTGCAGGGTTCTGTAATGATCCTTATCATGTATTGTCAATTATACCAGTATTATCAACGAGGTCATAAGACGACCAAGAGCACATTATTTTTTCGATCAGCTGTTTTAATCGTTAAAAATGACTATTACAAAAGTTAATCCCGCTCCCGTGTAAATAAAATTAGAAGCTATTATACGACAATTTTTATGAGTAATGGCATTATCTTAATGTCAAATAAATGTCGTAATAATGAGGATACAGTGGCGGCGACGGGAAAAGGGCCTCGCAAAGCCCTTCGCCCTAATGCTTGTTTATTGCCTGACGAAACTCTGGCAGATGTATGCCCTAATTTGCTTATGAAGGCTTTTTTAAGCAAAATATATTCAATTTTATCCGAAAGACATGCTGTGAATAATAAGTTATCGATTTTGGTTTTCAAATGTGATATTGGTACAGTATCTAATAGTTCATCCAAAGAATTTATGCTCTTGATTAATTATAAATATTTCTGAATGGATTGTTGATCAACAATGTTGGCGTAGGCTTAGGAAACGATGATAATAACGAAGTTTCGAAACGTCTTCCGACAATTAAGCCACTAATATCTTCTGTCTGTTGATTCCACCGTTGATGGAGAGGTAAGAGCCCAGCATGCAATGAAAAGTATTTTCTGTTGATTAATCACTTTAAATAATATGTAGGTATCAGTTCATATGTGCACGTCATGTAGCGCGTGACTATACTTATACATTATACAGTCATATAAAACTGAATGTACAAATATGAGCTGAAACAACCATTCTAAAGTTTGTAGCATCCTTAGATTTGAGCATGGGTTATGATATGAACCATCATCCATTAGATTGTATTAGTTCATTTCTATCTCTATTTATACTAACCTTACTTTCTCTATTACCTGATTCACGTTTGCTAAAAGGTGCATCATCTTTCTACGCAGATTAACTTCCGCGCTGGAGGGGCGCGACGCGAACATCAACAATGGCTCTTCGGATGAGGACCGCGGCACCGAGGGCCAGCTCGTCATACTCAACTCCAAGGGCGGCACGTACAAACTCAGGGACTCCAGGTACGGAATAAGATACGTTGTTTCTGGAGGGAGGTGATTTAATCAATATTAACAATGGGTGTTCGGATGAGGACCACGGCGCCGAGGGCCAGCTCGTCATACTCAACTCCAAGGGCGGCACGTACAAACTCAGAGACTCCAGGTACGGAATAACAACTACCCTACAACAATATAACAACAAACACAACCTGAAGGGCCGCGATTCTACAATATTGACAAAGTGTCTTCGGACGTGAAGCACGAGACCGAAAAACAGCTTGTCATAACGTATTCCATGGGAAACATCTACACACTTAGCCAATAAGATAAAGAGAGCAACTAGTGCAGCCATTGATCGCTAAGTTTATTTTCATTCTACTATGAGGCAAATTGCCTTTAGGTTACTATGCATACTGCAAAGCCTAACAAATTGGGGAATTTATTACTTGGGGTTTTCAATCAGGTGTTCATTATACTGCTTGCAACTTGGCCAATGAGACGATTAATATATTTTATTATAGTTTTCAATGAGCTCATGAATTTCCTGCATAGCATGAAAGTTCACTCCATATAACATTTGATTGGTTAACCATATTGTCCGACGAACCTCTAGGTATAATTGGATGTTGTTTACGTAACCCGTGTGGTTGTAAACAAGCCTATCTGTATGTGATGTACAACATTGGTTCAATCTGGTGAATTATTGACAGTGTTCAGCTTTAAGCTAGAGTTTAATCAATGTTTATTGGTACAGAGCATGTTTTATCAAAATGTCTGAAATAATTTATTACTCTCGTGCCTTATATCGCTACAACGTACAGTCTATGTATTTTGCTTTCGACATCTTGCAGAAACAAATCGTAAGCCATTTTATACAATTGTGGTGTCGCTGGAAAACGGAACAAATATTATGCGATAAAAATTTATTTAAAGTTGCACTTACACTAACCTAAATAATTTAGTATGATCTGTCTTTGTTAGTTTAGTGCTGGGTATGTCTGCTAATTTTAATCGAGCTAGATCCAACTGTTGTCATGTCAATGCTATTGTTTCACTTTGCCGCACATACACACATTAGTTCTTCCTAGTCGTTTTCTCGAATCAGAGACGCGTCTACTAATTCTAGGATTTGAATACATCTTGTATTTCATCAGGATAATAGAGATAGCGGGAGGTCGCGAGCTGTACTCGCAGAGTCGGACGAAAGCCGTGCGCAAGGTGCGACACAATAATACGCACAAGCACAACCTGAGGAACAAGGTCCGCTCGCTGCCCAAAGATACTGTTGATCATGCGGTCGACAACATCACAAATGAGGTAGGTCCTTTACATATCTGTTACATTAATCAAAATAATAATATTGACCATTTACCACATCTTTTGCCACATTTAAAAAACGCAAACAGCAAAAGAACATTCGACTAAGTGTCGTACATAAGTGTGAGAATTCCAGATAGTTTTTACTTTATAAAAGCCATAATGGCGTAGCTACATATGACGCTTTACGTACGAATGTTCCATATACAATACCAATTTGTTGGAAGTAGACGATAAAAACCTTCAATACGACCAACAGATAATACTTCCAGGGTAGTTGAGTTATTATTTACCAAAAGAAAGAAGAAAATTCAAACTGTATTTCACTGGTTACGATATCCCTTTCAGATATCCCTGCACAGAATAACAAACGAGCCGAAAAAGATGATATCCCGTCACACGTCGCCAACGTACACAAACGGCGACCGGGATCCCATCATCGAATCTAACACCATGGGCATTCCCAAGAACAGCTCCCCCATACTGGACCCCCACAAAACCAATGACGTCAGCACCAAAGGAAGTCCCATAGCGGTTGTGGCAGATGGAGAGGTCGTTGTCTTCGACGACAATGAGGATTGGAAAGGTAAGGTTTAGTTTGATTGATTTCAATTTAGAATTAACCGAGTTTGGTTAGTCACTACTGGCTTTATTTAAGGACTTTTAAGATTTTAGATCTTCGTGAAGTATTTTAACTTGGAACTTGACATAATATCAACTATTTTGTTACAAAAGGTCTGCCGGCCTATCCCGTCTTATTAATATGCTCGAAAAATAAAATTCTGATAAATATGGTTCAGATCCAGAGGGGGCCGACGTCAGGCAGGCAGCCGGTCGTAAAAACTAAGCCAAATCCTTTTTGCAACATGAAAGTGTGTTGCGCCCACCCCATATTAAGGTGGGATAAGGGCAGGTAGAAAAAAATGAAAGATGGTCCAGATTCAGTAACTATGCTACTTAAAATTACTTTCATGTTATTACATAATTTTATATCTACTTGATTTTAAATATGATATAATATTTGGTACAGTTTAAATATTTTCTTTCTGTCTGTGTCCTAACATTGATTGCCCTAAATAAATTAAGAAATGCGACAGCGGATTTTTACAGTTGGCGTCGAGTCAAAAAACTTGGGTATCTATATTTTTAATGTTATATGCTATGCCATAAGTATTTTATGCGTCAGTTTATTTCCTTTAATTATTTTTATTTATAGCACTAACTTAATACAACAGGTAACTTCAAAGTAATTTAATAATTTCATTACATTGCGTTATTTTATTTATTTTTCACCTATAACTTCTATTGGTCTCCGCTTTTATTTTTTTACACCTAAATCTGTAAATACAATTTCATTAATTGTATATCACTTCTATTATCCAATTTGGTGATTGAGTCTAATAGCTAGTTTTATTAACAGTAATTATTTAATTAGAGATTTCAATTGGATAATACAAGTGCAATGTTTGTCGCAACCACATGTTCTCGATGGTTTAATAAACACCAAGATTTATATAGCCAGAATCCGCTTCAAATCATCAAGGTGTTGGACGTATGCTGATGCGTAAAGGAAATGAACAATGAAATGTAAATTTACATCTATCTATACCTCACCGATATCCGAGACACTCAGTCCATCACTTACAATGAACTTTTACAGGATCACATTCGATATATCTACTCGGAATCGTGTTAAAGATTGTACTACAAGTAACATTTTTGAAATTTAAATACTGTGCTTTGTCCACGGCTCAGTATTATGCTCAATGAGGAGGCACATTAATTATAGAATCGTGAGCAATTGGTAGAGGCAACCAATCGAAACCTCATTCCGCTCCTTCCCGTTCAGACCATTGTTCATTACCATTTGTTCTCTCTCTTTTATTTTCAGTGATATTGAATTCTGTGTCTATAGGTTCGAGAACGGAACCGGACGTTAGTGACGATGAGGTCGATCTGAGTGTTAAAAGAACTTTAGACAATATAAAAAACTGTGATAGTGAGTTGTTCAATGCTAAAAGTGTTTTGAGCTGTGACGCGAGTGACTCGAGCCCGGACGACGTCAGACTGAGTGACGCGAGCCCGTCGGCGGTGTGGCTGTCGGGGGACGAGGACAAGGGCAGGGTCACCAGGGTGATAGGCGAGCTGCCGATAGCGGAGTACGAGGGCTCGCCGAGGAGGTACGGCATTGGCCCGCAGAAGACTGCGAGGTCGCCGCGGCCTGGATTTCCACAGGTCAGCATGCGTGCTGTAAATATCCGGTTTTATTACTTTACCACCCAATTCTAAAAAAATGTCAAGACGCTTTTCAGAATTATAAGTGATTTGAGAACTCCTTTGAAATTCTGGATTTGTAAGGAAGGGTTTTACCTTTTTTTTTACCTTAAGAATATTTGTATTCAACTCTAACAGATTAGTGACGATAATGGTCGTATGTTTCCTATATTATTGTTGGCTACTTTAGTATTCTTATTAGCCTGGCTTCTTAGTAGTCCAATTAAAATTATAAGCGCATCAATGGAAATGTTAATGCGTTGTTGATTGCCACTTATTTAAAAGATGAGTCTTTAATACTGGATGATTGGTTTGTATTCACAGAGGGTGGTGACAGAGAGTAGAGACGTCTCGCCGCCAGCCAGTTCGGCTGCCTTCGACTACTTGTACGAGTTTTCGGAGACGAGAAAGGTGCTTGAGGAGTTCTTCAGATGTCCGACGGTCCCTACTCAGACGCAGCTCAACGCTAATGATGAAATTGTTAATTTTCAGGTAAGGAAAGAAAAACGATAACACCAAAACAATAATAAGGATGTTGCTGTCTTTTCGAAATCAAATCGAAAAGATTTAATTATCGGCGTTGCACGAAACAAGTTTTTGGGGAAATTTTGCAGCGTACCAAGTTTGCTATTGATATTTATTTGCTCTAAAAAGCATGGCCAGACTATTAGACTTTTTTTGTTTTGTTTCAGGACTTAGATTACGAGCTGAGGCGGCAGACACAGGACTGTCCGTCTGAGAATGGACTCGAAGGTGGCAGCGATTCGGAGTGGCCTCAGGCCACCGAGCCTCTGGACTCACCACATACAACACATAACCACACCAACTTCTTAGGACTGCAGGTACTTTTACATGTAACTATTCGATACTAGTGATTTCATTAGTGTAAAAATCAAGTGGTGTTAATATTTTGGAATTGATATTGTCAGAACAACAATAGGGGCCGCTATATCACTTCAATACTAGGCGTTTGATATTAACGTACGAATTTAAGATGTCTATAAACCGGTATAAAATCCGGTATAAAAACCAACTTATAAATTGTTGGTGAAACGAGCAAGGCAGGAGTTGGGACGAGGGCAGGAAGAGTTGCAGGGCAAGGATTTACAGTGATCTAAATACCTAAAGTTTTATTCCTTTTATCTAAGGTTGGCAACGTTGGATGCGTGCCTTGGTATCATGGAAGTTTATGGGCGGTGAAAAACATTTACTATCAGGTGGTCTACCTGTAGCTCGACTATGAATGTTTTGGCATTTCAGGCTAGTGACTACGTAAAATATATATATGACAAACACTGGAATGCTTCTAGTGGTTACGTGGCATATTGATGATATTCATACAAATTATTTTACATAATCGCTAGCGTGAAATGTTAAGAAAGCTTATGGTCGAGCTACTGGTCGATTGTTAATCTTTGCAGTAATATGCTAAGAACCGTATTGTTTGTCGTCAAGCACCGCGACACGGGCGGGTCGGCGGCGTGCGCGGGCGCGGCGCGCGAGCTCAGCGCGGGCGCGTGGAGCGGCGCCGCGTCCCCGCCGCGCTCGCCCGCGCGCTCCCCGGCGCGCTCGCCGCCGCGCGCCGTGCCGCGAGCCGCGCCGCGCACCACACCCCGCACCGCCGCCCGCACGTCCCGCACGCCGCGCGCGGACCTGCCGTTCGCGCTCTCCACGGACACCAGCGACACCGCCAGCGACCTCTCGCTCGTGCTCATGGACAACGAACTCGTCGACCCTAAAGGTTGGTACCAGTATGTACTCAAACATTTAATAAACATTCTTAATAATAATATTAGTGCTGTAATATTACTGTCCCACTGCTGAGCACGGGCCTCCTCTACTTATGAGAGGGGTTAGGCCTTAGTCTACGACGCTGGCATAATGAGGGTTGGTAAACTTTACACACCTTCGAAATTCTTGTGGAAAAATTCTCGAGTATGCAGGTTTCCTCACGATGTTTTCCTTCACCGTTAAAGCGAGCGATATTTCACAATGAAAACACACTTAACATAGAAAAGTCAGAGGTGTGTGCTCTTTTTGTAAACCTTTTAAAAAAATAAAAATATTTTCTTTTTGAAATCGATGCATTTTTATTTGATCTGCATTGGCCCTGATCGTATATCAAATAGACAGCGTAAACTAATGACTTTACTGATATTAATAGTTTGAGTTTATGATAATATTACACATTTAAATAAGTGTTCGGATGCTATCGGGATTTGTTAAACCCTACCTCTACGTTCCAAAAGTTTTAAGAACCCGATCCGAGACCTGTAAAGGTTGTAAAAATTCGTCTCATCTCAGCGTAAACTAACCAAACGGGCCATTCGATTGGTGATTGACATTGATTGTTGATGTTTATCTCTATTTTATGGCCATACATGACGTGACGTAGTGCGGGGGTGAGGTTATTTATCACAGACGCAGAAGGAGGTATTCTGTGCATACAACTATAAGACGTACAACTACTGCAATAGGGCGTAGTTTCAGTTGTTTCAGTGCAAATGGAGAGCAGCCGCGCCGTGACGCACTACCCCATAGTCGAGGACGGGCTGTCGTCAGGACACGCGTCCGACACAGACAACAACAACCAGCTGCATTCGATACAGGTACATAACTGACTGCCTCGGTGGTGGTATTTCGGTACGACTACGGTTCTGAAGTCTCGGGTTCGATCCCCGGGTCGGGCAAAGTGATTATGATCTGACAACCAGCGCTGTGTTGTGGCACCTGTCGCAGCACAGCAGTAGGCTGAGTTGGCCACCTAATTGTCACAATTTTTTTTTGTGATAATAAATTATTTTTCTTTCTTTCTTTCTTTCTTCTTTCATATTGGATTTTTCCATATCAGCCCGGAGTCTGGAATTTGTGCCCGATATGGCGATAGGCTCGCCCCCTACCACATCTGGGACGGAACTAAGTTCGCCGAAATGTGGGTGTTCTAGTTCTCTAGTGCGCCTTTGCCTACCCCTTCGGGGATACAGGCGTGAGCTTATGTGTTATTACGACCGACTGCCTGACGTCAATCCCCTTCTGGGGAATCATGGATCTGTGTGTTATTAAAAAAACGTCTTTAATACATTTTTGTTTTTTGTTCACAGAATCACTCATCGGTGATAATAAAGGAGATTGTGGAAAACGGGACCAGTACTGAAGGGCACATGCTGTCTGATGCTGATCTGCATTCATTGGACCCATTAGGTATTACAGTATCATAATTATCGACTCGATTATATTTGTTTGTTACCACTACCTCACAGAAAACCGAAGTAAATTGGCATTTCAAAGAGGTTTTTACAAGATACCAGATATCCACAAACGCATAGGTTAACTGATGGTAAATGACCTCTTGTCTATGGACAGTAGACATCTTCATCAAGTAATCATGGAGACGTTGCCAACTGTGAATGGCTGTCCTGGATGCCGGCGTTCGATATCGTTTTTATAGGGGTAACACGTTGATTTGCGGAGGGGGATTTGGCCACTCACTCACTGAACGAAACGCAAGAGTAAGTTCCTTAGAGACGAATATTTTGTGGGAATACAGTGTTCAATCCAGTCTTAAGAAGTGTATGTCAGGGTGTGCATGTCACTTTCTATAAATATATTGGATAAATGTTGATAACATAAAAGATATAAAGAGTAGCGCCAACATAACAACATTAAATTTGATAATGGGTAACATATGTAGGTATTTTTAAGTTTCGCCGCACCAATAAAAAAACTGTAAAGTCTATACTGAAAAAATATTTTTTTTATTTTGTTCTGTTGTGTTATGTTAAAACAAAATAAATAGAAAAAGTTCGGTTTCTAAATGTCACACCATGTATACTGTGTAAAACCGCTATAATGCGCGAAAGTCTACATGTAGGTAAACTTCAGTAGGTACGCGTGAATCTCGCATCCACGGCATGCCGGACAAGTCCATTCATGTTTGTTATCGACAAAAGTCTTTTCCCGCTGATATCAGCTGTTTCAGGTCGTCCCGAACGTACTTCATGTGCAAAAATTGACAAAACTAAAAAACAAATCCTACGGTTAAACTATTTCATCTATTCGATTGATTTTTGGTACAAAGCCTTGCAACGTTGTAAGGCTGCGGACACGAACTCAGCGGCGGCGGCGGCGGCGTAGGGAGCGGCGGGGCAACGTATTGTTAAACCGGTCGGCGCGCCGCTCGCCGCGCCCCTGCCTGCGAGGCCAATCCATAAAATCTATGAACTGGAACGCACCGCTCGCCAAGCCGCCGCCGCCGCCGCTCCCAGCCCGCTGAGTTCGAGACCGCGGCCTTAAGTATATTGGTGTGATTGAATGTCGTTATGACGGCGCCACTCTGTATACTCGTACTATGTGAGTAGTGTGTGTGTTGTCAGCGTGCGAGTCGGGGCCGCCTCCCCCCGCGCCGGCGCCCCACCGGCCCGCCGACGCGCCGCACCACCACGCCACACACGCGACCCACACGCCGCACGCGAGTCACGCGCCGCACGTGACCCACGCGCCACACGCGCCCCACGCGCCGCTCGTGACCCACACGCCGCACCACCACCACGCGCCGCACCACGATGACGTCTACCCGCCGAGGTGAGACACGTAACATACACACGCCTGTATCCTCGAAAGGGTAGGCAGAGGCGCACTAACGAACTAGAAAACCCACATTTCGCCGAGCTTAGTTCCGTCCCAGATGTGATAGGGGGCGAGCCTATCGCCATACCGGGCACATATTTCAGACTCCGGGCTGATATGGAAAATCCAATATCACTTCGCCTGACCTCTCCTGGCCTCACCAAATTTATATTGAACCACCCTTGAAACAAACTATAACGAATACAAAAAGAATTTTGAAAATCGGTCCACATTTGGCGGATATCGCGTAGCATACATAAAAAAAATCAAGACGAATTGAGTACCTTCTCCTTTTTGGAAGTCGGTCGATAATATTTTTTAAACAGACACTGATTTTAACATAATGTTGAATTTAAAATATTGTTCATAGAAAAAGGCCGTCGTCAGCGCAAAGCAATGAGTCTGTAGAAATCAAGCCGACCAGCGGAGACGAAGGTAGATTATTCCTTCCTTCACTGAACAATTGGGTACTTGGCTATGTTTTTATACACTGTTTTATATGTAATAGCAAATAAAACAAAAAAGAAACCATCCTATAAAAACTGCATCGAAATTGGTTAAAAATGAGTCAGTAATTTATATTTTAAATTCTGCAATAGGCAAGAAAGAGGGCGTAGTTGAAATATCTTGCTATCGATTTCCAACGCACGTACCGTTATGGCGTGACGTGACTATACTGATACTTCTCTTTCGCGCAGTTTGAAGGTTACACCAAACTTCAAAGGCTTATAACTTTCGTATAGAGTATATTTCAATATATTTTAGGTGACGTAACTTTCATATAAAATTAATTTAAAAAGATATAGTCAAGTACCCAATTATTGAACTAATGACAATTTACAAAAGTTAATTCTGAAGTGCAATGTGCTTTAACTTCAGACGAAGCGGACACCGACCTCGAGACTGACAGACTGCTTGGACAACAGCGGACTGATGATCAGGGCTTCTTCGATGATAAGGTAAGAGTGCTTTATTAAATAACATTACCCTCTTTCCGGGACAGTCGGTAAATACGAGTAAAGCGATGGAAATCATACATTAAGATTCTGTCCCAAACCAACAGCGAAGTGAAATCGCGCGGAAGGAAAACATGACATAAGCCACGCCTGTATCCCCGAAGAGGTAGGCAGATACGCACAAGCGAACTAGAACACCCACATTTCGCCGAGCTTAGTTCCGTCCCAGATGTTATAGGGGGCGAGCCTATCGCCATATTGGGCACAAATTCCAAACTCCGGGCTGATATGGAAAAAAATCCAATATCACTTTGCCCGACCCGGGGATCGAACCTGAGACCTCAGAACCGTAGTCGTACCGAAATACCACCACACCACTGAGGCAGTCTTTATTTATAAATGTCCCTATAAGGTATTCAGACTCAATAAACTTAAAATGTCGGTATTATTAAAAATTACAGGTTTAAAAATAACGGTCCGACGTCAAATCCGATCGTGACCAAATTTATATGGGACCACCCTTGAAACAAACTATCAAACCCAAAAAGAATTTTGAAAATCGGTCCACATTTGGGGAAATATCTCGTAATGTACTTAAAAAAATACAGACGAATTGAGGACCTTCTCCGTTTTGAAAGTCGGTCGAAAAACACAAGACACTGAACTATCAGCTGTGACATAATTACAAGACATGTATGTCTAAATCTGAAGACACAAAGTCACGTACGAATCTTAGTGCATGGTATCAATAAAGACGGTGACTCAACATCGTATGACGACATAATCAGCTGTACAGTTGGGTACATAATATTACTAAACTTGCGACGCGCACGCGCAGTGACCTTGCTCTCCTATTATACATGGGCAAAGATTAAGTCGAAGCGTCTTGACGTGATATAATGCCTACATAACGATGTGAGTATAGAGGCACATACTTAGGCTAGAAGGTGGTTAGTAGGCAGGTATTGTTTTCAAGGGCTGAAGATATGTGAAAAGGGGGGGGGGGTAGAGCAGTGACAAATTTATTGACAAGGAAATAAGCTTTAGGGGTTTAACAAGTCCGTGTAGTTGGACTGTACAGCTTACGAGTAACGATGAATGCGCCAGGTTCATCGGTATATGTTAAATATCAATATAGCCCATATGGTATCAGAAACTACTAAATACTTTGGTCTTACAATAGTGGTCTAAAAAGGTTCTTTAGTTACATATTCAAATTATAAAACTACCTTTACTGAGTTAAATTCAGTGGATTTGAAACTGCCAGTAGTTTACTAGATTTTAGTGTAATTATTAGATACTACTTTTTGAGAACAGCCTGTATAAAGTCAAAAAGTAAACACTACAACCGTTAACAATATCGACTCCATCCGGTAATCAAAACTACAACTTAAAATATCACACCGTACCACAACACAAATGCATGACCCGTTCTATTTTTACACTATGTTTACTCTATGATCGCCTGTTTTATGTTTACATCTTCGTAGTCAGTGCAATCGAAGTCGTGGCGGGAAACGCGTGTGTTTACACAACGATATATTATCGATACTAAGTGCGAAGTGGTCGGCGCACTGATAACGACGTTATTAAAAATATGTTCATAATTCAGACATTATGACGGCATACGTGGTCGATAAACGTCTTTTAATACGATTTTGACAGTGTAGTAACAATTTATTAAAATAGATGTAATAATAATCGGTAAATGAAGAGCTATGACGATAAATAATTGTGTTGTTTTGTATCGAGTTTACGATTTTACAATGTGGCATTAAATATTTAGGAGTGTGGTGTATAGTTGGGTGTTATGTGCATCGATTTAAGAGTTATTTCCATGCGTTTTGTTTTGACTTTGACTCATATGTGGATTCCATGTGATCACATTTTGCACATATTTTTCCTTATACAAAATTAGTGATGTGATATCTCAATTCATAACAGATGTATAAGGTCCAATCAAGACATTCAAGATTTTATTAACATTCTTGAAACGGAGTATTTCAGGACCTAAACAAATACCTACGTTTACATTATTGACTACATAGATGGCGTTAAAAACAAACTTACATCGAAGTCTTGTCATTGCATATAATTAAGATATCAATAGTATCCGTGCCAAAATGAATGAAGAGGAAAGAAAACCGTGTTTGAACTACAACGAATCTTTTGAACAAGAAAACAACGATAATTTAGAAAAACAAATGTGCGTTATAAACAACGGAGAAAAGACACCATGTTTGGAAACGAATGATAATAGTTTAAGTAATGTTAATGAAATTGTTAAGAAATCTGAAGAAAAAAATCCGTGTTTGGATGCAAATGACAGTGTTGACATAATTAAAGAGGCTAATGACAATATCCTCAGTGTGGAGGATGTGAGTAATGTAAGGAATGATGCAAACACGCCGGCCGGTGATGTTGGTTCTAATGATGTGGTTGAGGCGATTAGTGATGTGAAACTAACCGATGACGAAGAAACTGATGATCAGGATGAGGTTGGAAAACATTTTATTGCATTAAGTGGTTGTAATATTGACTATCATAAGATGAGGAGTACATTTATAGAAAATTCAGAGTTTATATGTTGCAATAATGACTTGTAATTTTGCTTCAACTTTATTGTGTACAACATCCAAAAACACTTTATAGAGATAGAGTTTTAGGTTTAAATTGTTTCGGAGAATGTTATAATTAATTGATTGACAGCTATTACTCTAAGGCTCAATTGCACCACTATTATTAACCTAGAGTTAGTCCTAACCGCAAGTTAAGTTACATGTCATTCATACATTTTCTGTCAGTTTAGCTTGCGGTTAGGACTAACTCTAGGTTAATAATAGTGGTGCAATTGAGCCTAAGTTGACAGCGTAGTTCGTGAGTTAATTTAGTATTTAAAAATATTTATGTCGGTGTCGTTATGTTGACTTAAACAATGACCAGCCAAACTATTCGTAATAACAAATATTATAATAGCTTAAACATATTAGTATGCAAAGATCATTAAAAAATAAGTGGATATTTAATGTTATTTAGGAAGCGATTATAAAAATTACGCTGCAAAACTAAACTCTCCTCTTGTGTAGCCTACTGTTTTTGTAAAAAATATCTCGTAAGAATCTTGTTAAAATTTTTGGCATAGCTGCTTGATACTTAAACGATTTTTTTTGTCAAAACCCCCTTTTTAAAAACCGATGATGATATTAGGCCGCGTCTCCTGCACTAAAACATTATACAGAACTGAGAACACCTAAGCATAACATGGTTTCGCTACACATTTTTATCTTTGGTCCAGTATTCTATGAGCAGGACCCAGCGAAAATCATTGTTTTGTGTATGTGTTTTGTTTCGAGAAAATCTAGTACTGGAGACGCGCTTTTAAAATATGCACATTGTTTGTGGTGCAGGGCTGGCGCAAGCCGAAGTCGCGCACGGTGATGCCGGCGGTGGGGGGCGGGGCCGCGGGCGGCGCCGGGACCGGTGGGGGCGCGGGCGCGGGGGGCACGGGGGGCGCGGATGAAGATGCGAGGGATGAACACGCGCTGCACAACGGAAAGGTGCTCTGGGGGACTACAATGTTCCGTATAAACGCAACACGCACCTCCATGGGGTTTACCACCACGTCTTATAGCAGTATTATTATAATCTTACTTGTACCAAAACCGGTACAAAAAAAAACAATGTAAAGTCATAATAATACTGCTATAAAACGTGGTGGCACCCCCCCGTGTAGTTTAACTGTGATTGGTCGATGTGATGTCACAAGATGTATAGAGGTAGACATCACATATTGGTATTTCGACCAATCACAGTTAAACGACACAGAGGTGGATATTGCGTTTATACGAGACTTTCTGTGCTGTGCATTTTATACGTTTTCTAATAGCTACATACATACATGATCGATATCGGTCTCGTTTAACTCCGATTATTTATTTATTCATTAATATATTTAACTTTGCAATGCAATGTTTACCTATACCCGACAAAAAAAACTATTTCATATCGATATAAGTATGTATGTATCAGACCGAATGCCCTAAGAAAACCGGTCCACTCAATCCTATCAAACCTATAATTTTATAGCTGTAATCATAAAAAAAAATTCGCCGATTTTATAGACAAAATATTATCACCAATCGTCATAAAAACTATACCGTATGAAACATGCAAGTTCATCTAATCTTACTTTTACCTTTGTACACGACCAAAGTATCGGTCAGTTTCTGATATCCAAGTTCATAATACATTGTTATAAATCTGGGATAATCCGGGATAACGTAACTCCCTCCCGTCATTGCCTTTTTTAATAGTAGAGACTAGCAAACGAGCATTTTGGGCACGTGACAGTATGCCATCAACATAAAGAATCGATAAAGAATCATCATTGGGCGTTGCCAACCTTAAAGATAGCGAATATGGATTAAGTCGGGAAGGACGACTTGAAATCCTAGTTACTACACCTAGTTTCATCAAGAGTCTATTTATCGGTTAGACTATATAATTCTTGATCGGCGTATAAAAACTCAATTATACGGTACTCCAATAAAGGAATGTAGATAAAACAGCTCCCACGCTTAAAGTATTTGTACAGACATTTTATTAGTGGCGATGTACATCCGACTGTTGATAGCAGTCGAATATTTTATAAAATTGTTTTATAACGTCGGCAAACGAGCCAGTACATCGATTGATGGTTAAGTGATAATTGATCAAAGGAATCCTTTTTTTTATTCGTACACGTCAAAGTGACGCACCTGATGGCAAGCGCAGTGCAGTCCAAAAAAACTAGCGAACACTGACAAACACTGTGTATCAGTGGTCGGTAGAACCATGCCGGCCTATTTATGCTTCTTCACACTCCGAATCCAAAGAGGGAAGAAGCAAATCGAGGGGATTGCGACAAGACAGGCGGATGACCGATGCAGATACAGTCATACCCCCATATCCGTCTCAACCAAACATCAAATCATGCCGCAAGCCCCTCGAGAAAACCGGAAGTACACTGGCTGGTTCGGGAACGCGAACCATACACGGAGTGTGGGTCACTATGGCAGGTTTTAGAACCATGTGTACGGTGGTCGCCATCCGGTCAGATACGAATCTTTGGCAAATTCTACCACCAGCAAACTAGGACTGTTAAGACTTTAAAAACGTAAAAGCAAATAACAATTATGAATGAACACCTTTTGAAAATTTCAATATAAATATTTTTTGTTGCAGGACAAAGACGGGAAAAAGAAAAGCAAAAATAAAGAAGGTAAATTATAGTTGAATTATATGAGTAGTTTATATATGTTTTACATAGTTTATTCTTATGTATTCTTTTTATTTTATTGCTTTCTCACGACGTATTTTATGGTAAGTTTATGTACAACTCTTATCTAACATTGTTAACTCGTTCATTATATAATTCCCATACAAATATAACGTTAAAACTTAGATATCGACTGGAAAATTATCTGCGGTAAAGGTAATTAAAACCGTAAATAATCACATAATTATTGTAATTGTCAAATCATATCGATATATTACACGTATAGAATGAATGTGTACATATCGAATGTGTAATCCATTTTATTGGTAATTACAGAATCGATACGTTCAGTGTTGATCGAGGGCGTGCTGTTCCGCGCGCGGTACCTCGGCTCCACGCAGCTCGCCTGCGAGGGACAACCCACCAAGGCAACACGGATGCTGCAGGCAGAAGAGGCTGTGTCCAGGATTAAGGTAACCACGGAAATATCGATATCGATATAGGCCACTTACACGTACCACCCTAGGTTGTGTTCTAATCTGAATTAAATTGCATTTTTGTAACTTATTCTAACAATTTTATTGTATATAAATATTAAGTTTGGTTACAACATGATTATTTAAATCGATATACTTATGTAATAATTTGATTCAGGTTAAACTTCAGCTTAAGGTTTGTGCATTTGCCAAAGATGTATTGTCTTGGGCCTTTTCGATTTTAATATATTTTATAATTAAAGTTATCATACATAAAACTGGAACATTGTTTTAGTTCTCGAAACTGAAAATATTCAGTAAAAGTTATTTTCAAAATATAAAGTTGTGAAATATATTCTCATCGACAGTAAACGATGAAGACAATACATAAATGAATATATGAATATGATTTTCTTATACTAATATGACTAATAATAAATGTACTAACAAACGTTTCTGAATGAATTATCTATTTTTGTATCTGAAAAAAAGATCACATGTCATCTAAAAAATTATCGACAAAAACAAATCGATAATCCCAGTTATTTATAATATCCAGTGCTATTATTTATATTATTAATTCGTAATGATTTTATCGTTATTTTGTGTACATCTTAACTATTGAAAAAAAAATGCATTCTCACGTGTGTACGGCATTTTAATACGGCAGACAACGCCCGTGTGAATCGGTATAAATGTAAAACCATGTTCTTTATGTAGATGTTTCTATAAGAGCATGAAATTACTTTTGTGTCGTCATGAACCACACTTTTTAGCACTATCCACTTGACAAGACACCAGAAACCCACTGTTTATCGCTATACACAGTGTCGTTATGTCTATCTAAGGTGCAAGTATGACACAGTTTTGATAGGGATGTTGATAGATGTCGATGTGTCTTGTATATCGATTAATAATCGTAAAGTTTACTTTGTTGATAAACTTTTGTAGTATGTTTTCATACTTGACAATGATTCATCAAGATATCGACACATTAAATAAAAATATCGATATATCGATACACAGATATTTATGAACATGTCGAACGCATACTTGCATAACACTTGTAACTTAGTCGATGTTATGTTGTAATAACACTCAAAGGTTAATTGAGTTTAAAATATTTTGCTGAGACTCTCACAAATTTCCCAATTTATCAACTTACTTCACCCACTCACCAAATAAAGGCTTAATAACTACGCGTTAAACTACACCGTTTTGATTGAATTCTTAGCACTTGCTCATGATAAATGTCTAGGAACTCGTCTCTGCATAAAATATGGTTTCAACACAATATTAAAGGTATATTTGTAATGAAAATACTAATTACAATAATAATTCACACTCAACCCTATAGAAATTCACAAACTTTAATTAAAAATATGTTTCACTACAACCACTCAGCGTACCCCATACATTTTTGTTGTTGTTGTGATACATCAGGATGACTATCGAAACTGTTTACACATTACACACGTGTCCTGAGGCCCGAGCATGAATAACTTTGATAATCGCAATCAAATTGGGCTCTGATGAATTATTTTCTTATCCAAGCACGGCAAAATAATTACTCCAGATGGTAAGCGACCACCGACAAAAATTAGTTTATCGGTTGGCACCAGAATCATGCCGGACTATGTTTGCATCTTCACATTCTCTAGAGAGAAGAAGCAAATCGAGGGGCTTGCGACAAGACACTTGCATGGTTTGGCTTAAAATTTCATACAATTTGAGCCCGCATCTAACTAGATTGACAAAATTATTTGTGCTCCGGCCGCTAGGTCAGTACCCAAGTACACACCAAAAGGTTCGATATTCGATTCTGACGCATTACTTCATAACACGACATTTTAATTTTAAACATGTACGGTTGAATTTTAATTGTCATCCCATTAAGAATTTATTACCACTTCTACGACTACTTGAAAATTGCTCACAATCATCTGTAAATATGTATGTAATTTCATGCTCATTTAGGTTTAGTGTATTGAGAATGCTAGTGGGATATCCTTTATATAAACAAATAAAGTGATTTACTTAGATATTAGATATATCGAAGTGTCATGAGACTGACTTGGTCCTGTGAATGTTGGTTTTTTTTTTAAATTTCTTATGATATTGGTGATTGGTCCACAAACCTGTCCGCCGAACCATTTACGCTCTTATTGACTTGGCACTAGAGTATTTTTTTCAGTGTACTCCTCACCCCCTCGACCCGACCCAAGAAGATTGTCGGATCCCGTATTGGCCGGCTAGCCTCCTCTGAAAATGTTTGACTATCGCTTTGTGTACCGCTTGACGCTATGCTTTATACCATTATACGCCCATGAGTACGGTATCGAATGTTTGTGCGCAGGTAAGGTTACCGCATATGCAGTGAGAAAACGCTCAGCTAACATATTATTATAGTAATTTAGCATGATGTTTGACAACCTGCAGCTTCGACCGTAGTTTCATTTGGTCCAAAAAATATCGATAATTTGGAGGAATGAAATTTCGTTTAGAGCTTAGTTAGGGGCACCCGCTTTTACCTCCACGCACTGTTTCATGGTATGCACAGTTTAGCACGACACCCGATTCACACCGGCTGAAGCGGCCGTATTCCACCACGTAAGAAGGGAGTGCACACATCGCGGGTTAGCTTATACGCCTACGCACAACCGATATCGACCCCTATTCTAACGTTATTAAAGGTTAATTTTCCGTTAGGTTTGCTTTCATACTAACGACGACGGGACTGGTCGCTCGCTCGCTTCTCACATATCATTGTGTGTTGTATTCGAATTGTTTTGCTTGCTTTGCGCCAAAATTGTCGTGATTCATCGCAATTGGATTTAATAATACCGTAGCGCTTTCGAAAAGCATTGAAAAGCAAGCCAAACAAATGTTATGGGGCTTGGATCTTAAATACTATCGACATTATATCGATTTAATAAAATCCAATAGTAATAGTTTATAAAGTAATGTTAAGATATCATGCAGGTAAGGTATCTATCTACATATTATTATTTCAGTAAATATCGGTATTGTAAACAAAACTGAACCTCAATTATATTTATCGATGACCATATGTCTAAAAATCCATTGTATCGATGAGTTAGGAAACTATTGTTCGATAAGGCGAGGGATAATTCAAATTAAGGTCCTAGCCCCTAGGTATTTGGAACGAACTCGAGAATCGGATGCAAAACACGTACCCTCAATAAAAAATATCGATGTTACAACATTGATCACTCGTTTATCGATTACTTACTCAAGAGTTAAGAAAACAGAATTTTGATATAAATGTTTATACGGGTTAGTAGTCAGTACTGAAAGAGAGAGAGAGAGAGAGAGACGTCAATGGGACTGAATTTGATGAATATCGATTACTCAACGCTCCGGTAACTAATGTGATATATTGCCAGCCGTAGCTAGCAACTTGACGTGATTTCATTTTTAACCACACACAAAAACTAAGGAGATTCTCAGTTCTATGGATATATTTTTGTATTTTTATGCACTATTCATGAATATTATGTTATGATGACAAGGCCGGGATAACGCCAGGCAGAAAGAAAGAAAGTTGACAAAACATTTCCTAACGTGTACTTTTTTCCTATTTGATTCTGCCCTAGAGGGACCAAAATATAGTGTCCTACAGATCGAATGCACTGGTTTCATATTTGCTTTTCATGTTATAAACTCAGTATGTTCGCGTTTTCTCCTTCGGGGTTGTTTAATTTGAGTCAGACAATCGATTTGCCATTGAGTTGATATACAATAAGATTTAAAATCGAGTGTCACGTAGTTTATGAGTTGGAGGGTATGTGTCGTGCGGTATGTGAGAGCGAGAGGTAGCAGCGAGGAGGTGAGATGGTGAGATGGTGAGATGGTGAGACGGTGAGGAGGTTAGCCGGTGTGTGTGCAGTGGGGCTGCGAGGGTCCGTACTCGGGCGTGTACGCGGCGCCCGCGGCCGTGTTCCGGCTCACGTTCCTCGGCTCGGTCGAGGTGGACGAGGACTCGCGGCGGCGCAAGAAACGACCCAAAAAGAACATGGTCGAGGAGGCCGTCACTAAGATCAAGGTGGTTTGGCTGGCAGTCGTTTGTACCCGTAGTGTCGATTTAAGGGTCTCGCCGCAGTAAGACGGATCAGACGCCATCGGTTAAACATTTTAAAAAATACGCCGGTTTCGGTGCCGTCATAGTATTGCAAGACAAATAATCGATATATGTATATTATTTACCGGATTATCACTTAATTTTACCGAAGTGCTATTTGGCTTATTTTCTGAAATAAAATGTTGGCAACAAATCAATAATTAAATGCGAAACGCTATCTGTATGACATTATCTAGAAGCATGTGATACCTAACCCATCTCATTAGTAGAGAGGGCCGGTGTCCAACAGTGGGATAATATTATTACAAGGCTATTATACTTTTTATTAAAATATACATTCGGTGGTATACATTACGTCATAATGTGGCGAAACCCTGTATCGAAAAATTGGCGATTGGCGCTCAATTGTAATGAAGTACCGTAGTAATCCTAGCTTCCAACAACGATATCGAAGCTTGATTGAGAGAGTCTTTAATATCATCGATAATACGTCAACGAACAGCCGATTGATTGATTTTTTATGTATTTAATTGGATCTTTTTATGACCATAGTCTATACTTTAAAAACTAAATATTGAGCCGTTTGAAAAGCCTGATATATAAAAAATACCATAATGATGTTATCTACATTAGAGTTTTACTTTTGAAACTTATTATTTAAATAACAATAGCTATAAAACCGGACTAACTTTCCATACATTGGTTACGATACACGTAATTTTTACATGGCTGGGCTGAAGTTACATAGATACTTCACTCGTTCCAATGCTAAACACAATAACCATGTTTCCACCGGTGTCTACGTTCAGTCCGGCCACGTTAAAATGCATATAACTGTATTTACCACTAGCTTTGTTAATATTACTCGATTAATAAATACTAATGAGTACAAATTTCCCTTTCCGCTCACTCGGGTTATCATCAGGCTCTGGTAAGTTCTAAATTCTAAATTTACTATCGACTTAGCTAGTGATTGTATAATAGTACAAAGTAGGTAGTGCATATATTTTCACATTACTAAATGTAGTTTCGTAGTTTCTCACCTGTTTTACAATTTTAATTATAGTAATTTGATAAAATCTTGAAACTATTGGAACAATAACTCCTTAAGGTATTAAGTAAAAATCAAGACAATTTATTTAGTTTTGATGCTATAACTAAAAGTAATGTTATACTTGTTAAGCCTCAATACAGGTCAGGAAAGACGAATTGTAAATACGGAATTGGTAGTGGTGACTGGTGAAAATTTGCATAATTGAAGTCGGTGTCAGATTTCTTCCATTATTTGTTACTGTAAAGTACCTTATAATAATTGTATACCGATGCCATATTTGCATTTTTACTTGTGTAAGCCTGTAGGAATAGTATTCAACACATTTTAAATGTTTTGAATAGACATGCACAGTTAGTGTTTATCGATAAAATTTATCGATATTAATTACACTGATATATTCTTTGCAGGCGCCCGAAGGCGAAAACCAGCCGAGCACAGAAGTGGATCTTTTCATCTCAACTGAGAAGATCATGGTACTGAACACTGAATTGAAAGAGATTATGATGGACCATGCGCTCAGAACTATATCGTACATAGCCGATATAGGAGATCTCGTGGTGCTGATGGCGAGGCGGCGGTTCGTGCCGCATGAAACCGACTCCGACCAGCCGAAACTCAACCGTACGCCGAAGATGATATGTCACGTTTTTGAAAGTGAGGAGGTGAGGGTTTTTTTTATTATTAATTTTTTATTCGATATACGATTATGGAAGTCGCTGGATGCAGGCCGCTTCCAACAGGTCGATCTGGAAATCTTTGGGGGAGGCCTATGTTCAGCAGTGGACGTCCTATGGCTGATGATGATGATGATACACTTATGAAATTCTTAAACCTTATGAAATTTAAATCAAGTTTAAAATTAGACCACGTTTTATCAATAAATCTTTTAATATACAATGGTAAGCGTGTAATTTTATAAAACACTTCCATTTGTATGTTGGGAGGGAGAGAGATTAATTTTATCCTACAAATCTAATCCATAGATGCTTATCAGTAATAATAGAGGTCCATTCTTTCTTTCTATTTACCTGCCCTTATCCTACCTTTACAGAGGTCTACTATTACGTAATATATTTTGCAGGCCCAATTCATAGCGCAGTCGATCGGGCAGGCATTCCAAGTGGCTTACATGGAGTTCCTCAAGGCGAACGGCATCGAAGACCACAGCTTTGTCAAGGAGATGGACTACCAAGAAGTGCTCAACAGCCAAGAGATATTCGGAGACGAATTACAAATGTTCGCGAAGAAAGAACTGCAGAAAGAGGTACTCGATGGTTAACGAGATGCTAAGTTATTAGAGAAAGTAAATATCAAAGTCGTAATAGATTTGACAGTTTCCAAAAAAATAACGTAAGTTGAAAATTTCTCCATACATTTGTTTAGTAGCGCCATTTGAGATTGTAAAGGAATTTCTATTTACACTGGCTTTGTATGTTCTCGGTAAATTTGATGACGTCCTGAGTTCGACGCCTGTAATAAAATCAATTTGTTTTTACTCGAAAACCCATTATTTGATTATAATTTATTGATAGTACTAATATACTTTTGGTGAACTATAGATGCACTTGTTACACTTCTGCGTATACCTTAAAATATACTAGCGTAACATTATATTGTTTAGATATTTAATAAATTTATTGATAATATTATGTGTTAAAAAATAACCAATTTATCGATAAAGTATAATTGTATAAAACTTAATCAGAATAATTTAAAATGATGATTTATGGACAGGTCGTGGTGCCGAAGACGAAAGGCGAGATCCTGGGCGTGGTGGTGGTGGAATCGGGGTGGGGATCGATGTTACCGACAGTCGTGATCGCCAACCTTGCACCTGCAGGCGCGGCAGCTCGATGCGGACAACTTAATATCGGTACATAGATAACACAATGAAATTCGAAACTACTAGCTGGTCTCTTGTTAGTGTATTTTGTTATTTTATTTACCTATGATTTTTTTATTTTCACGATGTTGTGCTTTCACGCTAGCAATCATTTATTAACCATGAATACGACCCTTAGTAAAAGCCAAGATGTCTGCTCTTCAGGCTGGTTTTGAATTTGCGATTTGCGTCTCAAAAGTTCATACAAACTATTGACCCATCGTAGTTACAAATAGATAAGTAGATAAAAATATGCTTTAATATTTTTTATTCGCAGGTGATCAAATAATAGCGATAAACGGCGTCAGTCTAGTCGGTCTGCCGTTGTCGACATGTCAGACGTACATTAAGAACTCTAAGAACCAGACGGTGGTGAAGCTCACGGTGGTCCCGTGCGCGCCCGTCGTCGAGGTCAAGATCAAGCGACCCGACACCAAGTACCAGCTCGGGTTCAGCGTGCAAAACGGAGTGGTGAGTCCGAATCACATCGATAAATCGATATTCATAAAGCCATAGAATTAGGTATTAAATCGCCAATTGTCGCCTCTACGGGTTTATGAAAACGTACGGTATCCGGGCCTTGAAATCGCCCACATCCCATTTCATTGTGGTTGCGAAACTTAGTAAAGAAATAAGACGAAAAAAGAAGCACATAAAACGAGGCTGTATGGGCTAGGTCCCTTTGCCTTCCTGAAAAGGAAAAAAAACTAGGCAAGTGCATGCTGCATACTGATCACGCACAGTACAGGGTTCCGAAGTAAGGGTACCTAACTGTTACTTAAATATAATTTTAAGTGTATGGTCCATAAACTCATATTTGCTACCTGTTTTACATAATTAACAACTTCATATAAGTGATATTGAAAATAACTTGTATGACTTTTTTTTTTTTACTTTGGTGGTCTATTACTTATTAACTTGTAAAGCCTGTTTAACCGCTATAGTTTTCCTTTGAAATTCATGATATTTGCTACTACTGTGAATTTTTTCACGTATCCAAAACCAACCGTTTCGGAAATAGAGGGGGGGGGGGGCGCCCTACTCGACCAATTTTTTTCACTTTAAAGCTTAATATTTTGCAAACAGAGCCTCTAATCGAAAAATGATTTATGTAAACCTGCCTTGTTTTTGAAAGACTTATCCAATGATATCCCACACCATGGGATAGTGGAAAAAAAACCACCCTCACTTTATATGTAAGGGAGGCATCATCAAATTTTTTTTTTCAAGATTTTATCCCAAGACTTTCTTGGTAGTCATAGATATGTATACTCGTGCCAAATTACAGCCCTCTGGTACTTACAGCCCCTGAGATAAACAGTGGTCAGACAGACAGACAGACAGACGGATATGGCGAAACTATAAGGGTTCCTTTTTTGCCATTTGGCTTCGGAACCCTAAAAAGAAACAGTTATCGGAACGAAATAGAAACAGAAGCGAGCTGTCACTGGTCCGGTTTCTGTAAGAGAGTGGTATGTGACGGTGTGGTCGCGTGTGGTCGCGTGTGCAGATCTGCAGCCTGCTGCGCGGCGGCATCGCGGAGCGCGGCGGCGTGCGCGTGGGGCACCGCATCATCGAGATCAACGCGCAGAGCGTCGTCGCCGTGCCGCACGAGAGGATCGTCAACCTGCTCGCCACCTCGGTCGGGGAGGTACTACTGCACGATACAATATACCACACCTACAATACACTGTAGTCGGATTGCTGATTAAACGGAGTTAACTAACATTTCGAATGATGCCACTTTTTCATGAAATTTGAATAGTGCTGCCATCAATATAATATACCCTAGATGCACAGTTCTTTGCAAATATCGTCCTAAAAAGTGATCACAGGAATAAAACAAAGAAAAAGATCACAAGTTCTAATTAAATCAAACACAAATATAACCCTATGCACGTGTTATAAAGTAGCTTTTTAAACAAAATGATCAAGTGTTCTTAAATTTGAATTTTCAAATTTAGAATTCTATCGGCGTCCAACTGTAGAGAAAAGGAGTGCTTAACCACTTCCTTGCTGTCCCATTTTCCGAGCGTCAACTGTGCATCTAGGTAATTAATATATCGATGAGTACTGCGGTAAAAAGATCAAGGTTATTTAAACATTTAAATTCAGTGAACCGTTTCATTCTTTCATTTTCTAAAGTCCAACTCAAAAGCGCAATTCCTGCCTAATGTGTGATTGGCACTGCATGACTACTGAATTATAGTCATAGTAAATTACTGCAAGCTAAGTTATTGCACGTCTACTGAAATTTTTGTCATGGCTCATTATAAACAAAACTTACAAAAGCTATGAACGTAATTTTTCTCGAATAATAAAAGTATTATTTGTAATTTTCATTGTTATCATTTCGCGTAACTGTTGTGATTATTTACGCAAAATTATTTACACAGATATTTAGTCAAAGGGTCAAGCTGAAATTTCTAAAAATACGCAATAAAGTTCTAATTTTGCAAGCTGGTGCTGAGTTATTGTTTCTTTGAATTACATAAATTGAGCTAGGTCAATCACTATATTTTGAAAGTAAGCAACATTATTTTGGAAAGTGACATTACAATCTGTCAGTTTACTTAGCGTTAATTTAGCAATCGGACTATAGACATGTGCCAAAGCATTATGGGGCTTACTCATAAAAACAGTTTAACTGAGCAAATGGTAAAGAATAGCCTGTCCCTTTTATTTTCAAACGATGTGACGCAAGGAAAAAAGGGACAGCCTATTCTTAGCCATTTGCTTAGCTACACTGTTTTTTTAAAGTAAGGCACATAATCGATACTTTTAGACGCAATATTTATTTTTCATAATTATCGATAATTTTATAAAGTATCGATATAATAATATTAGCCCTATAATATTACTATCCCATTGCTTGACACGGGCCTCCTCTACTAATGAGAGGAGTTGGGCCTTAGTCTACCACTAGCCTAATGCGAGTTGGTAGACTTCACATACCTTTGAAATTCTAGTGAAAAAATTCTCAGGTATGTAGGTTTCCTAACGATGTTTTACGTCAACATTATAGCAAGGGATAATTCAATGAAAAGTATCTATATGCCAATTTCAAATTGTTTTCGCTCTCAAATATTGCATGGAATTCAGCAGTGGAAGTGTTTAATGGACCAATTTTTGTTATATTCTTACCACATATTCAAAGTTTTGTATATGTGGTAAGAATATAGCAAAAACACTAAGACTTGTATCAAGTTTATTGTCATAGCTGTCTTTCTTTATATTCCAGATCCTAATGAAAACGATGCCCACATCGATGTTCCGGTTGCTGACGGGGCAGGAGAACCCCGTGTTCATATAGACGCGCGCGCCGCCGCGACACAAGTGCCTGCTTACCCACGACTCGCCCGAACACTCGCCCGGACACTCGCACGAACACTCGCTCGAACACTCGCCCGAACACTCGCTCGAATACTCGCACCATTCGCCCACCGCACACACTGCCATCGGTGTAACTTGCCACTAATAATTAAAACGTGTATATTTTGTATTATTTGCCTACCCCAGTTAATATATTTAAGAAGATTGTCAACACTTCTGTATGAATTGAGCAAATATATCGGTTGCTGAATCTTTTTCTAATCATACAAATTAAGTTCTAAAAGTCGACAGTCTTAATAATGCTGACTAAGTTCATCGAATCGATTCAATTTGATACGAAGATTTTATAAGCGATTATTTTTCTATTTGCGATAGTTAATTGGCTGTCGTTATACGGCGCATTATCTAGTTCAATACAATTCAGTTAATAGTCCTGGGATCTGTATATTAGGGCTTTGGTTAATCCTCTTTAAACTATCCTAGTTACACCATCGCAATCGGGTGTTCACCGTTCACGCCGTCGACATTCGCTCAAAATACCTCCGTAGCAGGTCCCGCACTCGCTTATAACAATCATCGGCGCCAATAAACTATATTTCGTTTTTATCGATAACACAAAGAGCATAGAGATTGTGTCTATTTGCCAATTATCAATATTCGCATAAATAGCATTGGGAACGTTTTGGATTTGTAATCAGCATTTTTTGTTATTTTTCTGTTTAAGGCTGTTATA
This sequence comes from Clanis bilineata, assembly GCA_036417725.1. Taxonomy (NCBI): domain Eukaryota; kingdom Metazoa; phylum Arthropoda; class Insecta; order Lepidoptera; family Sphingidae; genus Clanis; species Clanis bilineata. The sequence goes on from CM071141.1 coordinate 1,788,727, forward strand.
CAAGTCTTAAACACTGTTTATACTGTGGGTAGAATATTATTATGTTGGTATAAAAAGTAAATGGGGAAATGCGAGTGATTAAAAATGGGTTTGAGTGTTCGATAATATTACGTTATGCCGAAATATTTCTAGCGATGAGAATCCTAGCATTAAATATTTTTAAAACTCATATGGCCTAACTTAATAGTCATATGTGTGTGAAATAAATGAAAGAGCGAGGTCGGGACCGCTTAGCTGTCAAATAATACTCAACAACAAAATGTGATGTGAGAATTATCAAAATGCTTAAATTGCTTACGTGGCTAAATAAGATAATTAGTTTGTAAGTCGTATCTCTCTTTAATTGTAATTTTAATTTTCTACTACGCCATTAGTGTTGCCACCCCACAAAAGTACACCATATTTTTCTCTCTCACACATTTGGCGTAGTCGAAAATGCTAGGAATATTTTCGAAAACAATCGATGTTTCTATCCCTTATTCGCACAGTGTCCATGTGATAGAAGTGAGCGAGATAGAAATATCGACACGCGAGAGTTATTCCTACGAATCGGTGATAAAGTTTTTGTCATGACAATGTGTATACATACTCCATTTATAAATGTATCTATTGAAATATCAAAACCCACTCATATCTGCTTAGATATTATTAATGTTAAAAGCTGACATCTTTAACATGTGGAGTATTTTGGTACGTCGATACCACGCGAACCTACATTGTTTAGACTTGTAATCTCATATTTTTAAAACGTTTTTATCGAATTCTTTAATTTTGTTATCTCACCAGAGTTATGTGTAAAGTAGTTTTAATTTTCTTTTTGCCATATTATTTTTAAGAATGCATTGTGCGTTCTATAAAAAGTTACGTTATTCCTTTTATTTCGATCGCTTTTCCACTTTGTTTCTAGACGTTAATGTATGCAAGCGATGCATTCCATTAAGATTACGTTAAGTATAATTTATTACGAACTTTTATAATTTGTTATTTTTTTATAGATATTAAGTGTACCGGTTGATCATGTTTACGGAACCCAATATGAAATTTATTGTGCACCATCCATAGTTCAAAATCGTTCATCAATATTGTGTATAGTTAAGATAGATCCATTAGGTTTCGAATCTCTTGCCGAGTTGCCCTTTTTCATGGATAATGGACATTTATGCCTCTTATCTCACACTCATATGAAACTTCCACAAGAGTGATAGAGACAAATAGTGTTCGATAATGCTGGCATAAATGTCGATAGCGAATAAGGCGCTCGCTGCAGATCGAGGCCTACGAATCTGCAGTGATCAAATTAAATGAAAAAAAACATGAATTGATTAGTCGATATAGTAATAAAAAGCATTATTTCGTGTAGCATCTCAAAAAGATATATCATATTTTGTAAATTTTATAGTGTCGCTATAGCATTACTATGTAACCTACAATATTATATGTATGTCCTGTGTTCTTAGCTAAGCTTAGCGCTCTGAGGACGAGTATATAACTATATTTATGTATAAAAAATATTAACAGGTATTTAAGGGGCTTGCAGACGCTCGGCGTATTCGATATATCGACTTATCGACATTCGTGTACACCGAGCGTGTGAGCTCAATAATTATAAACCACGATAGATTTACCCATTTGAATAACGGCTTCTAACTTTATTATCCCGAATCTATTACGCTTGGATTGTATAACTCTTTTTCTATATTTATTTGCGATCTTGACCAGTGGCCTGAATCCTTACACCTACATAAAAGCGATAAATAAATGAAAGTGTATAGAAAAATAATCAGATATTCGTCACAATACCCAAGGCCGCTGGTTGCTCACCCTTCAACATAGTTATTACAATCTGATATCTAATTTTATATTGCTAGCTGTTGTGAATAAGATTTATTTACTGTAAAACACTGATAATAAATAGCCTTTTATTGTGAATGCTGGTATGTGGTAGGTACACTGTAATATGTCGAAAAATTATTGTTGTTCTCATTTCTAAGAGTATTCTAGTCTGCATTAAAGTTAAGAATAAAGTGAACAAACTAATGTGCGTCGTTTTCTTGTGTATTTTTATCGATGTGTTTTATTATCGTATTTTATGTACCTATTTCCCGTTTTCGACCGATTTCAAAACAAGGAGGTAGTAAATTCGTCACTATTTTGAACCGACTTCCACAAAAGGAGGAGGTCCTCAATTCGTCTGTTTTTTTATGTGTGTTACTCGATATCTCCGCCAAATGTGGGCCGATTTTCAAAGTTATTTTTGTGTTAGAGCTTATTTCAAGGGTGGTCCCATATAATATTTGGTTGCGATCGGTAAATTGGAAGTCGGTTAGGTTCGGAAGTTAAGTTTTTATTTTATGTATGTTAGGGCGACTTGCACCACTATTACTAACCTACGGTTAGTCCTAACCTCAAGTTAAATTGAAATAGAAATATATGAAGGACATGTAATTCGTTACATATAATTAATTTAATGTCACCATATATTATCTGTAATTAGATGTAGTACATTATATGTAATGAATAACATGTCGTTCACATATTTCTATATTTATTTAACTTGAGGTTAGGACTAACCGTTGGTTAGTAGTAGTGGTGCAAGTCGCCCTTACTCGATATCTCATCCAAAAGTGGACCTATTACAAGATTATTTTTGTTTTCGAGTGCTTATTCCAAGTGTACCATATAAATTTGGCCATGATCGGATACATTTTGAAGTCTGTCCAATAATTGTATTGCCTAGTTCTACAATACAGGGGAGAGTAAAACTCTAAAGACAATTAACCACGAGTTGGTGGTATCTTAATAATTATCTGTCCGCATTATAAAGGAACCTGAAAGTGCACCAATCGTTTTCCAACTGCCCTAATACCACTTCAATGCGGAATCTTGTAACACAGTATTAAAACATCTGCAGAAAGGATTCGGCTTCATTATTACGACCGGCTACCTGCTTTACTTCAATATCTTGGGAGACCCAGTCTTTGGTAAATCATGTTAGAAAAAACGCGTTTCCGAACCTCATCGAATTTCAGTGCGTCATCATCTTTGTGCCCCCGGTTCACATCTATGTACCTACGCTACTATTTGACTGATAAGGCATAAAAAAGTGCTCTTTTTGTAGGTATAAATAGGTATCCGATATTTTGTCGCAGTTTGATCATGGGTTGTAGTGGCACATTTATCATGGGCGGTGGCGATTCTCATACAGACTTAAAGACAGTTGTTAAAGTTGAGCTACGTCTTCTCTTTATGTTTTTTGGAAACAAAACACTAAAACAAACGAAACCCCGAAGGGGTAGGCAGAGGCGTACTAGCGAACTAGAACACCCACATTTCGCCGAGCTTAGTTCCGTCCCAGATGTGATAGGGGGCGAGCCTATCGTAAATACTATAATACCTATAGTAAATACTACATATACCTACCTACTAAGGAAGTACTACTAACTACTGAAACTCAAATGAAACTGCTAACGCTGAATATCAAAGGGCTAGGAGCGACTTGCCCATGACTCGGTCATCTGCAGCGAATAAAAACACACGGATGTAAAAAAAGATGAACGGAGCGCTAGGAACATTGAAAGTGAAGCAGGGTTTTCGGCCCATTTGATCTATCGATACGTAATGGCGTGTGTGTGCGTAAGGCGCGTTTCTGTGCGTGGTTTCTCCGTGGCATCCGTTTCACAATTAAAAATTATACACCCAACAGTCACATACATAGTCCTGAGCCCACACTAGGTGTAACCTGTATCGTGGGTATCAGAAATTACGAGAGACTTTCGGTCTCACAACACCCAGACCCAAAACAAATATCTATGGGCCACACAGACATTTGTCTCGGTGCGGGAATCGAACCCGTGACCTCACGTTTCACAGCCGGCTACTCGCCCACTGCGCCACGGAGGTTGTCGATAGGCGAAATGCTGTCCTTTTTTTTTACGTCCGTGAAAAAACATTGTTTACTATACTTCGGTTACGAATACTTATATTCCTTTGGTCCTTCCACTTGTCGACTTTTGTTTACTACGCTTTTGTTTTGATGGTTGGAACAATGACTTTGTATCTAGAAAAATGATCAAAGTCAAATATGTTTATGCTTTATCAGATAAAGTGCAATAAAAATAGAAACGTATAATCATGCAGGTATATCAAAAGAGAAGTGTTAAATGGTCAATGAACCGCTACTTGCTAGTATAATCCTGCTACAATGATTCATAAAACGATTCTAGCTTTTTCTCAGACGCGCCTGCGTCGAACAAGCTGGCCCAATAAGTTGTTAATGTGGCTTGTCATTACAGATCCCGCTTTGAAACTTGTTGGCATACCCCGGATGCCAACTTAATCCTAAGAATCTTTATAGTTGGTTTGTTGTTTTTGGAGTTTTGACATTAATTTACATATTATAATGCCCTATTGACATTAATTCACTTCCTATCACATGTAACGGAAATAAGTTAAATGGCTCGTGGGCGTACTAGACTACCTGCCTACACTTTCAGAGATGCAAGCTTGAGTTTATGTTAAGAACCTACCTACGCACTTTTATACCGATATGTTTTGTAGGGCGAATTAGTACCGTCTTTACCTTAGCGGCACACGGGGCCCATACCTAGGGCCCCCCAAAGGTTGATAAGTAGTTCTTCTCTTACACTAGGGGTGCATCTAAGAAGTTACCAAAAAAAGGTCGCCATCACCAGGCAACCTAGTAGGTTTGCATACATCGAGGGGAGACGTGGGCCTGTACATTTAAAGGCCCCCCAATTGGGTACTTGAATGATATCTATGAAATTTATGCAATCTAAAATATAGCATTGAAAGAATTACTGAAATATTCTCAAAAATAAAAAAGTTATAAGCATTTTAAATTTGGTGTAACCTTCAAACTGCGGAAAAGAGAAGTATCAGTAAAATCACGTCAGGGCCATAACGTGCACGTACGGTACGTGCGTTAGAAAGGGATAGCAAGATATCCCTACTACTCTTGCTCATTGCAGAATTTAATATAAGAATTACTGACTCATTTTTCAACCAATTTCGATGCAGATTTTACAGAAGAGTTTCTTTTTTGTTTTATTTGCTAGTACATATAAAAATGTGTACAAAATCAAATATAGTCAAGTACCCAAATCTTGTGTGCCCAGGGGCCCATGCACGCCTTAAGACGGCCTTGGGGCAAATTAGCATTTTCGTATACAGTAGCCTACTGCCAGTACCTAAGTATCATCACATCACAGGCAATCCTGATGAAATCCTTATTTATTAAGAACATAGTAAGAAATGCGAAAACAATCTCGTAAAGTAGGCACCTCAGAAGCAGTTGAGTGGAGATCACCCATTTTAGAGGTTTTGTAAGAGTCTTGCTTATTTATTGAAACTTTATATAAACCTACATAATATCGTGACCTACAGAGTCGCCTCCTTGGTCTAGTGGCAGCATGTATGGGTTGTGGACCGGGAGATCCTGGGTACGATTCCCAGGTCGGGCAAAGTAAATTTTCTAATTTAATTTGCCCGGGACTGAGTCCCTCGTAGAGGATTGACGTCAGGCAGACGGCCGGTTGTAAAAACTAAGCCAAATCCTATCTGCAACATGCTTGAAAAAGTGTGTTGCGCCGACCCCACATTAAGGTGGGATAAGGGCAGGGAGAAGAATATCGTGACCTACAGACTGTAATTAATTAATATATGTATATTTGATTCAAAGAAGTACTGCAATGTGATTTTCCCAAAGTAAACACGATAAATACACACAAGCGAGTTATTTATCGCCTCTGGGCTATTTTCAGATTATAGGTAGAGGCTGTGAACTCGAGGTCTTGGGTTCGGTTCCCATGTCGGGCGGGGTTTTCTACCATGATATGCCCAAGACGACCCCTAGAAGGGGATTGGCGTCAGACAGCCTGGAGGTCGTAAAAACTAAGCCGAATCGTTTCTACAACATGGTTGAAAATATTTTGCACCAACCCCACGTTAAGGTGGGATGAAAGCAGTTGTAAAGAAACACAAATATGTATATTGTGAATATCCTGCTGATGAATAAAACACAAAAATTTACACTTCATAAGAAAGAACCTGCATTTTGGGATAATTGCTCTCTGAAACAACTTTAGATGATCATTCACTGAGCAGCAGTGCGATGGAACCATTGACCATCAAGGACTTGGGCTAGTCTGTCTTTGATGTCAAATTAAAAAAACTTGGGAACTCAGGCTGAGGACTATGACTAAGTCTGAGTCAAAAAAACAAACTCAGTGAAGATTTGGAATTTTTAAATCGAACTACGACATAATCAGTCATTTTTTACAACAAAAAACAGACTGACAGACAGACTAAGCAAACATTTTCTTATAAAAAATAAGTCAAGTTTGATTTAGTAATTCTAAATCCTGAGTTTGGTTCTTTGACTTAAACTTAGCCGATATTCGCTCTAAAGATCTCAGCCTGAATCTTGCACCTTGTCGGCATAAAAACCCTAGAGAAATCAATAACTTCTACATGACTTACACTTTCAAATTGTCACCTCCTTGGTTTAGTGGCAATGAATATACAAGTCTCGGTTTCAAATCCTAGGTTCAGCAAAACCTGTTTTCTGATGGTATTTACCTGTTGGATGCAGTGATTGATGTCAAGCTGCCAACTGGCTGTATATATAAATGAACAGTATACTCATATATTAATAAAGGTCGCAGGAAGTCGCTGGATGCAGGCCATTTCCAACAGGTCGATCTGGAAATCTTTGGGGGAGGCCTATGTTCAGCAGTGCACGTCCTATGGCTGATGATGATGATGATGATGATACTCATACATGGCTTGTATGCTGTAACATATGTAAATATATGTGACGTAAAAGGTGGACAATTAACTTTTTTTTATGTAACTGACGGAGAAACCAGCACATGGGTTACCTGATGGTAAGTGATCTTCACCACCCATAGACCCAAGAGAAAATGAATCCTAGGTGAGTTGCCAACCTAAAGGAGGTAATGGAAGGGGAGGGAAAAGGGATTGGGAGAAATGGGCCACTGGAAATCTCACTCAATGAACGAAACTCAATAGCAGGCTGCCATTTCGCCGGTTTTCTGTGACACATGGTTTTCAAACCAGTCGAGCCAGCCCATTCATGCTGTAGACCTTACTGTCTACAGCATGGCTTTACCATTAAAAATATTCTTTTAAATTTATTTAAAGCTGGTAGCTATTTATGAAGTGTATTGTGTATGTGTAGTAATTGGTAATTAATAATACATGAAATTAATATGTTTTGCAAGATAAGCATTTAACTACCTATATAGTAACATTTGTTTTGCTCTGGGAAAAAACATGAACTGTGAAGAATCCATATTTGATAAAAAGAGGAAATATTATTATGTATGAGGAAAAACCCAAGTAAGCAGTCACTTGTAAATACTTTAAATGATGATAATAATATTATAAGCATTAAGCATGCTGAATGCTGGTGAGACTGTGTGCCAGCTTCAAAAATGAAATATTGATTTAGCTTTTTGTATATTATGTATTTTGAAGTTTCATCACAAAGCCAAATAAAATTTACATAAATACAATTTATTGATAACTTTTATACAAGACATAATAATACACAAAAGATCCATATTGAAATCATGTTTGTGATTTGTGGACATAAATTCTAAGACGCTGTCACTTTTCTAAGTAAAAAAGGGAACATTAAAACCAACATCAGTGTCACTAGAGATCAGTAAACAGATATTTATTTCCAAGCAATTACTTCATATGCACTCAAGATAGTTACCGGTGAGACTTGTTACAAAGGCAAAACAACTTTGTGACAGTACACGCTATCCTTTGTATAAAATTAACCAAATGTGTAACCATGAAATATATACATTTAAGTCTCCAGGTATGTTTTATTCACTATCCATTATAATAGTAAAAAAATATGCATACCTAATATTGAAAGAAAGCTACATGTGAACAGGGAAACAATGATCTGTGGAACTGGCAGAGCGATGTAAGACAAACGAGGGGCAAGGCTACGGAGTTGTGGCCGGGCCGAGGCCGGGCCCACTAATAATAAAAATTTCCACAATTGTCTCTTCACAAGTTACTCGGTCTAGGGTGTGTAACATAACTTGCACTCTTAAAATCATGATATATCTGTTAGTTCCATCGTGGAGTGGCGCGCGCGGAGCAGCCCCGGAGCGGCGGGAGCGGCCGGAGCGAGCGATGCGGACGCGCCGTCCGGGTGGCGGCGCGGTGGCGCAGCTGCTCAGTTGTCCATGGCGTACCTCCGCGTCCACTCCTTTGCGTTTCGAATCGCCTCGCTCTCGTTCACCTTCCACAGCTCAGCCACGTCGTTGGCCAGCGGATCGTCGGGGTTCGGCGCTGACAGCAGCGCCTGGATCGACAACAGCACCGTGCGAATCTGCAACGCTGGGCTCCATTTGTCCTTCAGTATATCCAGACATATGCGTCCGAGCCGATCTATGTTCGGATGGTATATTTTTGTTATAAACCTAACCTTAGGCGCCGACATGGGATAGTCCTCCGGCAGAAATAATTCTAATTTGAACAGTCCTCCTTCGAACGGTGAGTCTTCTGGGCCTGTGACGATAACGTGGAAGTAGCGAGCGTTTGTTTCACTGGGTACCGCGCTGATGCCGGGCACCGGCTCCTGCATCAGTCGCTGTGTCTCTTTGATTATTCTACGTGGTAGGGCTGCCATTTTAAATATGCGGTCTAGCGCAATTTGTCAAACGAAAGCTAGTACTCATATAATTGTATAAAATATCTAGTTGTCTTTGCACTGAACGCTTTTTACAACAATTACTGAGGCACGTTTTCTAATTAACGAATTACAACTGCATTTTAGCCATGATAATGCTAAAAACGCGACTACAAAAGCGAAGGTACATCAATTTTTTTAAAGCACAGACAATTTGATCTTTGTAGCATAGAGAACACGTGCAATATAGAAATTGATGCGTTTGTAATTGAATTTTCAAATTAATCAATAAATAAATAACAAATATACAGTAATAGTTGTAATAAATTATGCAAAAGTACTAAGCTTACTTTTTAAATATTCAAAAACAATATCTAATTACAAAATTGAAATTCGTAAAATATATTCTGCTACTGACTACTAGATGGCGTGGATGTGCCAATCTTATAACGTTGTGTTTTAATATTCATGCATAGATGCACAGTTGACGCTCAGAAAATGGCGTAAAAAACTCGTGGAGTGCTTAAGCACTCCTTTTGCCTGCAGTTGGACGCCGATAATATTCTATTTTTCAAAATTCAAATTTAAGAACGCTTGCTCATTTCGTTTTAAAAGCTTCTTTATGACTCGTGCATAGGGTTATGTTTGTGTTGATTAAATTAGAACTTGTGATCTTTTTCTTTGTTTTATTCCTGAGACTACATTTTAGAGGATATTTGCAAAGAACTGTGCATCTAGGGTATATTATATTGAAGTCTTCATGGTGGAATTTTATTGAAAGTGTAGTAGTATTAATCATGAAATCTACTCATTTAGAGAAAAAAAAATTATAACGCTATTAATATTTGGGATAACAAGTTAATAGTCTTTGAAGACTTTGAATAGTTTAAAGTAAATTAATAAAATATATTCATCAGTCATCGTACCTAAACAAGACTAAAGTGGATAGAAAAGTTAATAGAGATTGACCGCACTGAATTAACATCGGTACAGGAATGATGACTTATTATTCAAAGGCCAGGGGGGTGACTCCTGACGCTCGATTCGAACTTGAATTCAATTCGGTTTCATTTATTGACTTAAAATTCCACTGAAACGAGTTAAAAAATGCAATAATGTCACGTTAAAAATTACCAAATAACAAGTTTCAAGTATGACTTTAAAAAAGGGCTTTAAAAGTCAATTTAGGTGGAATTTTAAGTCAATAAACATGATCCCGTGATCGATTGCCCTAATTAAAGCTCACCTACATTATGCGTTTTCTTTATTGATATAATTTTTCTACTTACCTGTAATATTTAAAATAAATTAAATACTGTTTTATTAATTCATAGGCCTTTATAGGGCACACAATTCGTCAATCCCAGATTTGTCGTGAGTTTTATTACCTGGCAACTCTAGTTTTATCTTCCACGGCACGGACGTGACAGCATTTCCAGTATCAGAAAAAATTAATTCAGATTCCTGGGTGCTAGGCACGAATGTAATAAAAAACGTATTGACATTCAATGCGGCACCGACGTCTTATGTAATTGATTTTAACGGCCCGAATATTTAGGTTTTATGGTATTAATAGTACCCAAATATTGGCACTCGTTTTATGACCTAGGTACCTAGCACGGATGTAAAAAAACGATGGACGGAGCGCTAGGAACCGTTAAAGTGGTTTTCGGCTCATTCGATCTATCAACATGTAATGGCGGCAACTGATGGAATGAGCCGACAACCCTGCTTCACTTTCAATGTTCCTAGCGCTCAGTCCATCTTTTTTTTACGTCTGTGGTACCTAGTTACCTTTTAGGCATTTTTTGTGTGAGTCGGTAATGTTTTTTTTTTGTAGCAGAGACTGGCAAACAGATGGATCACCTGATAGTAAATGGTCTTCACCGTTCATCGACATACACTATGACTATCATGGGTGCGTTTCCAAACTTAAAAGAAGGGAATAGGGGAAAGGGGAGTTTGGATTTGGACCACAGAAAATCTCGCCGAACGAAACAGTAAGCTGCCAGTTGCCACTTGATGTTTTTCTATGAGACATTGGCATTACAGTGATTCAGTGGGTCCATTCGTGCTGTAGACATTACTGTGTACCAGTACCGGATCTAGGTTTTTTAAAGCGGGAGCAAGCTGCTTATTTGCCCGATTTTACCGTCCCCAAATTAGGGCGCCCTCCAGATTTTGCCGCCTCCTAAATCCTGCTGCCCGGGGCACGTACAACCTCTCTCCCCACCCTAGATCCGGCACTGCTGTGTACAACGTGGCTGTACCACCATATTATCTGGATTATCACAATATATTTTTATAACAGCGAAATCCTCGCGAATTACGACGTATCTCTGTCGGGCTTTTGTATTATAATCCGGACACACAAGATAATTCTATACAGACAGCTCGGGGAAATGTGTGTGTTCTAGTTCGCTAGGCCACTCCTACCCCTTCGGGGATACAGGCGGCTTATGTATGTATGTAGACAGGTACACGTTTTATATTCGATTGAAAATAAGGTAATTTATATTACACTATACTGTCGCAAGTCGCGTTTGTAAAAATTAAGCCGAATTATTTCGGATATATGGTTGATAATGTGTATACGTCGACCCCGCATTGAAGTGATAATAACGCAGAAGATATTTCAAATAAAAAAATAGACTAGAAAAAATTTGACCTATTTGACTGCCTGGGTGGCCTAATTGTATTTCGGTACGATTACCATGAGGTCTCACGTTCGATCTTTGTTTCGGGCAAAAAGATATTGGATTTTTTCAATTCAATATCAGTCCGGAGTCTGGAAATATGAGTATGGGTGTTTTAGTTTACTAGTGCTCCTCTACCTACCTCTACGGGAATACAGGCGTGAGCTTACGTTTATGTTTTTATTTATGTAAAAAATTAGACCAACATTTCTATAAATTTATTAAAAGATCCAGTATCACACTCTGATATGAAATGTGGAGAGGAAGTCTGGTGCCCTGACCACCACGTGCTCGAAGTCCATGAACGAGAGCCGCCCGTCTCCGTCCACGTCTGCCTCGTCCAACACGCTCGCCACGATCTCCTCTCGTTCTTGAGGATGGAGCTCGCCTTTGGTCAGGAGCCTGGTGGCTTCCAGCAGGTCCTCGCGGCCGATGTACATGTCGTCATCTAGGTCGTAGATCCTGAAGGCGTACCTGTGGGAGGTAGGTTATCTTATAACTTTGATTAAGACTGAGATTTAGGGAGTGAAATTCGACTAGGTCTAAGTCAAAGAAATGCACTCAGTGACGATTTGGAATTTTTAAATCGAAATTTGACTTTGTCCGAGTTTGAATGGTAAAGACACTCTGTAGACAACAACGTCTACGTCATGAATGGGTCGGCTCGACCAGTTAAATACCACTGTCTCACAGAAAACCGACGTAAAGAGGCAGCTTGCTGTCGTCTTTCGTTCGGTGCGTGAGATTTCCATTGGCCCATTTCCCTCCTTCCTTTCCCAAACCCTTTTCCCTCCCCTTCCATTCCCTCATTTTAGGTTGTACGCACCCATGATTATTTTTGTCTTGGGTGTCTATGGGCGGTGGAGATCACTTACCATCAGGTGACCCATCTTCTCGTTTGCCAGTCTCTGCTATAAAAAAGTATTTTTTTACAAGAAATCTTTGCTTAGTCTTAGTCTCTCTGTCAGTCTGTTTTACCACTGAGAAATTATAACGGGCCTGATTCGCTCCGTCTTTCCATTAATATGTCACATAATCCACTTAGACTATGTTTCTTTCGTGCAGCCTCACCTTAATATGCCATGACGTAATATATTACTAAAATAACCATGATACCTAAAATACACCAAGTTAATTTTCAAAGTGTTCTGTTATACAAATAACAAATAGGTTATTAGGTAATGGTCATGGTCTAGTTCGCATGCCATTTTACTAAAAGCTAGCCGTTATTAGCATGTTATTATTGTAAATAATTAGGACATAGTTACTAAAACTGGGTTCTGTCAGAAGTTTCGTTGCTTGCGTGTGTGGTTTATAAAAGAGTTATTTTGAATTTGATTTTAATTCTGTGAATTATGACGGTTCGTTGGAATTGATAAAGACTGGGTGGTGATTGTCGAACAACGACAATAGAATTTGTGGTCTTTATTTTGAAAAAAGTATATCTATCGAATTTAATATTTCGTCAGTACATAATTTAGAACTTTTTCAATTCTTTCGTTGATCGTAGCATACACTGAAGAAGACAGAACATCGTTTTGACAGAATTACGAATTTATTCACCATTTATTACAATAAATAGTTACAAAGAGTTACAAAGAGATCATCGTAGGTGTCATCAACGAGCATGGGCGTCATCCATTGTCATCCATTGTTCTGTTTCTTTCTTTATTTTTATGGCCTTTGTGGTATTGCCATACTACAATTCTGCCAGTATCATGTAGGGAAAGATGAATATTTATCAAAGTGTAATTCATTATTTATAAAATTTATCAATGTCCATCTTACCGATTTATCTATTTTATAAAAAAAATACAATTTTGTAAATTATTTTTTAGGTGTGGATTTCTACTGCCGCATATCCCGAATTCCTTTCTCTTTTAATAAAAACAAGTAAGTTTTAACTGAATAATGCAATGAATCAGTATTTTTATTTTAAAAGATTATTATTATAGTAACTTTTTTAACTTATACTACAATAGTAATTATTTTAACCTTAATGACATTTTTGTTTAAAGTACATTGACTGGCTTGTCATTAACAATAATATAGTTATCTGATAATAATATAGGACATTAGGTATATTTATTATATTTTTATTGTAAACAGACCGACCGATCGACCAATTTGGAAAGTGTATGCCATTAATTGTATAAAAATAATCATATAATGACTAAGCTTATTGTTTGTGATATATATAGATATAAGGATTTTTGTTAGTATGGGTTTTTGCATCCTACAATACCATTTCACCTTTTTATCATTCTTTTGGTAATTACACCTCCAGTGGTATTGAGTATGCGTGAATCCGTATAAATATGATTATCAATTGTATTGACAATTTGTAAATCAAATTATTAAAAAAGGAAAATAGACAAAAGAAAAAAAAAAGAAATGGTGACAATTGATGATGAAAAAAATAAGCCCGGAGTTTCTTTCTGCCTTTCTTCTTCGGGTCGTCATCCGTAGGTAGCTAGAGAAAGGCTGGTAGGTTAGCTAGGATAGGGCCTCACGCACCAATCCCAACTGCTTCCAGTATTTCCAGTCAATCCCCTGCCACCATTCCTGCCATATGCCATTCCCATACAATCCATTCCCTTACACTCTATTCCTATCTCCCCTTATCACCCTATCTTAGCCATCCCATCGTTATTATGTCCATACTTGCCTGCCTGTTGTCAAATTCAAATATATAATGTAAATTATATTAGTCCTAATTTAAAAATTTACTTGTGTTGACTTGTCATAAGTGCTTTTTTACATGCCTACGTGATCAATAAAGATTTTTATTTTTATTTTATTATTATTTTTATCTGCAAGTTCCATAAAAATATTCTTCGTAAAAGCCTTTTTTGAAAAAAGAAGAAGAAAAATACTCTACGTTCATTCATCTCTAGACTGTTTTTATCGCTTAAGTAGAGGGTAGTTATGAATTTTACTTCATCCGACGCGAAAGTTCCGTGACGCGGCAGTTTTTGTGCTTTCCCGTGTGCGTTGTTAGACCCTGGTGCTTTTCATGCACAGTAGAATTGTGATGAACCTTGATTATATAAGTAGTCATAACACTACCTAATTACGTGTGCAGTAATATTCAAAATTGTGTAGCGATGTAAGTGAAGTTAGGTCATGAAACAGGTAAAACTTGATAGAGAAGCAGGAATGAGACAATATGTTAGGGTAATTAAAAGTTCTAGCGCAGACTAGCTGCCGAATAGTACCAGTCTCCTGGAACACCTTAGTTTTGAAACACATGGTGTTATGGTGACACAAATCACTGGGTTATTTCCTCGCGCGTGTGCTTGCGTCAAAGACATTTCTTTGGCTTGCTTATTGAACACGAACGTTTTGAATTGAACGCGAAACGCGAACTTGTGTGAAACATCGATATACTCGTATTATAGAGATATGCCTAGATTACGCACAGTTGACGCTCAGAAAATGGGACAGCAAAAGAGTGCTTATACGCTCCTTTTGCCTACAGTTGGACGCCGACAGAATTCTAAATTTCAAAATTCAAATTTAAGAACGCTTGCTCATTTCATTTAAAAAGCTACTTTATAACATATGCATAGAGTTATATTTGTGTTAATTTATTAGAATTTACGATCTTTTTATTTGTTAAGACAACAGGGACCACTTTTTATGGCGATATTTGCAAAAAACGGTGCATCTAGGGTATATTTAATTGATGCTGTGAAGTTTTAGGTACCTCTTGTTCATAAGTGGGTGAATGTGATCTAGTGAGTGTACGTGAGTAGTGCCTGTGAAGTGATAATGATTTGTGATGATGAGTCTATGATGTCGGACAAGAATCTACGGTCATTGGTAAGTGATTATTATTTTCTTTAGCTACAATTTCTATTTCAGAATGATTTCGTCTTCCCATTTATTCGCCTCCTTGGTCTAGTGGCAGCATATATATGCTGGGGACCGGGAGGTCGTGGGTTCGATTCCCAGGTTCGGCAAATTTTCTAATTTAATATCCCCGCGACTGGATCCCTCAGAGAGTTGACGCCCGGGCCGGCCGGTCGTAAAAACTAAGCCAAATCCTTTCTGCAACATGCTTGAACAAAGTGTGTTGCGCCAACCTCACATTAAGGTGGAATAAGGGCAGGTAGAATGAAAATTTCACCATAAATAAATACACCCAACAGTCACACACTTACTTCTGACCTCACACTCATTATAAGTTGTATCGTGGGTATCAGAAACTACGAAAGACTTTCGGTCTCACAACACCCAGACCCGAAACAAATATCAGCGTGTCACTTGTTTCGGTGCGGGAATCGAACCCGCAGCCTCTCGCTTCACAACCGTCCATAATGTGATACCCAATTTTTAAAAAGAATCATAGGTGCATTGACAAAAGATAACGAATTGAGATTGAGAGGAGAGAGGGAATTTCCGTCACTGGAAAATTGCGTCAAGATTCGAACCCAAACAACGTTACCAAGCTTTTATGTCCCTGGGCGCGGCCTCGCTGAACACCGACATCATGTCGAGGAAGTCTTCGAATGTGAGGTTTCCCGAGCCATCGTGTGAGAACACCTGACATATACGCCGCTTGAATGGATTCTCCTAAAAATATACAAAAACAAATTACTATTGTTCATGGACCAGCCTTTACTAGGTCCGGTTTACTGCTGTTAGTGAACATTATAGCCATTATGACCATCGATATATTATTTACCTAGATGCACAGTTGACGCTCGGAAAATAGGACAGCAAAGGAGTGCTTAAGCACTTCTTTTGCCTACAGTCGGACGCCGATAGAATTCTAAATTTCAAAATTCAAATTTAAGAACGCTTACTCATGTCAATTAAAAAGCTACTTTATAACACACGCATAGAGTTATATTTGTGTTGATTGAATTTGAACTTGTGATCTTTTTCTTTGTTTTGTTCCTGAGACCACTTTTTAGGAGGATATTTGCAAAGAACTGTGCATCTATGGCATATTATATTGATGATTATGACACTCAACATCAACATTTTTTGGTAGAGCCCCTCTGTAGACAGTAACGTCTACGTCACGAATGGGCTGGCACGACCGGTTTGATACCACTGCCTCATAGAGAACCGAAAGTGCAGGTTGCCGTTGCGTTTCGTACGGTGATTGAGATTTCCGATAATCAAATTCCTGAGCCACGCTTCCCAATCCCTATTCCCATTTAGGTTGGCAATGCATGCTTGATTCTTATTGTGTCGTGGGTGTCTATGGGCGGTGGAGATCACTTACCATCAGGTGACCCATCTGCTCGTTTGCCAGTCTCTGCTATAAAGAAAAGTCTAATGCGCCACGGTGGCGATCGCAGTACGGCGCCATTGAGTGTAAGTTTTTTATAGCGTATGCTGGCAAACGAGCAAATGGGTCACCTGATGGAAAGTGATCTATCTCTACCGCTCAGACACCCATGATACTATAAAGAGGATAGAGTGAATAGGTCACCAAGATACTCACTCGCTAACCGAAACTTAGCAGCGAGCTGCAACTTTACGTCGGTTTTATATGGCACAGTGGTATCAACGCGGTTTAGCCGGCCTATTCGTGCTGTATATGCAGACATTTAACAGTACATAAACGGGACTACAGCGCTAGACTTATGATTCAAAAGTTGTGACCTCGTGGTCATAAGTCACTCAGTCGTATTTGAAACATACGCGCGCAAGATCGTGCCAACGTAATAATGTTTAGACAATAAGATTGACGTACTTAATTCTTGAACATTGACATTCTAGAGTTATTAGCGCATTATAAGCGCCCTCGCATTGTATTAAGTTGTAGATGGCGTTACTGATCTTTGAGATCATTTTTGTTGACGTTACTAACTTTTTTTTATGGAAACTTGCTTGATAGCCCCTATAGCTAGTAATATGTAATCTCTTTGAGCTCTACCATATAGTCAGCTACAATGTCGTTACTTTTATTGGTAGCATAAATAGTCTAAGAACTTAGGTTTCAGTAACCTATGTAATGCTACGAGTAACTTTTGACCTTTCGTGTATTATATTGGTGTACATAATGTAGTTTTGGCCCAATGCCACAAGGTCAAAGGTTATTGCAAATAGTTTCATATACATTGGCAATACATTGTACTTTTATTTTTCTAAATATTTAAATGGAAATTTATTTTAAGTGTGAAAGTACTTCAGACTGCACAAGTATGCATCCATTTTTATATTAATTTGTATTATATTTAGGATGATAACCGCGAGGTCCAGGATTTAATTCCTTGGTCGATCAAATTGTAATAGAGTTTTTTTATTGTTTTCACGCATGAGTTACCCGATATTTTTTAAAGCATAGACTGGCAAACGAACAGGTGGGTCACCTATGGTAAGTGATCTTTACCATAGACACCCACGATGCCAAGAGAATCATTGGTGCATTGTCGACCTTTATAGAAAATAGAAAAGAAGAGAAAAGACTATAGAGTTTAGAAATGAGAGGGGTAATTGAGGTCATCCAGATGATATCTGGGTTTACCCAGATAATATTATGACTTTACATACAATTTTGACACAAGTGGGTCTCAAATGTTTGATTTGCATTGCAGTATTCGGGAGTAAATACACATTTTTTTTATATTCTTTATATTTATGCACAGCTTTTTTAAAAAACGTAAAAAGCTGTGGACAGGTTTTACCTTCAGTTAAAACTGTACTTACCTTAAGTTCAGGTAATCTTTCTATTTCCTCTACTGGCACAGCTATCGTGTGAGCTTGGTTCCCAGTCATTCGCTTCGGCACCAAGTCGGGGTTCACTTCCCTGAACCTTTTGAAAACCCTGCACATTATATTTAGGCAATATTATTAATAAAACAATCAGTGCTCTATACATGTACTTTAAGAATTACAACGATAGTATATAAGTTCAAACTTTAAAAAAAGTTAAAAAACCGGCTTTAAAAATGGACACTAAAGAGATAATAATTAATGATGTTAATTAATTCAATAATTGATTTCATGAACAATAGGATCTTGGGGGTATCGACCCCGATAACATGCATCCGCCTGTTATCGTAGACGGTTACGTGTACAGGACGAATGGGCCGGCTCGACCGGTTCGATACCACTTTCTCACAGATGACTGACGTTAAGTGGCAAATCGCGGTCGCGTTACGTTTGGGGAGTGAGATTTTCGGTGGCTTAATTCCCCTGTCCCTTTTCCAATCCCCATTTCCCTCGTTTTAGGTTGGCAACGCACCCATTATTCTTTTAGTATTTTGGGTGTCTATGGGCGGTGGAGATCACTTACCATCACGTGACCCACTTGCTCGTTTTCCAGTTCAAGGTCAAAAAAGGTCATCCCCGTCTCATCTGGGACGGAACAAAGCTCGGCGAAATGTGAGTGTTCTAGTGCGCTAGTGCGTCTCGGCCTACCCCTTCACTGTTATTGTGTTATTGTTTTATATATTACTGTTATTGTGTTATATTAAGGTAAGTCAATAGAAATCGTGTTATATGGACCCTTCGCCATTGCTATGAAGGTACTTGTAACGTAAATTACAGTACAATTAAAACCGTTGTTAATTATAGTTAATTAAACGAAAGTGTAATTATCAGTCTATAATATTCGACGGCTGATATTTGGGCTGTGTCCTCATTAATGAAATCGATATTCATATCGATACTCACACAGTTAACAAGCTATCAGTAACGAATTATTAAACTTTTTCAATTGGTTTGGGCATGTGGAGAGGATGGATGAAAGGCGATTTATGAAAGGTATTTATCGCGCGAAAGTGAATGGAAGGCTCGGAAGAGGGCGCCCGAGGACGACATCCATGGATCAAATAAGTGATCTTCTCCGAAATGGGCAAGTGAGGAGTATCCTCAACCGGCGGAAATGTATGAAAAGATGCATGAGTGTTTAAGAGGCAAAAGAGATGTGATTGTGGCGCTCAATAGTCTCTGTCTATCCCCATGGGATAGAGGCGTGAGTGTGTATGTATACATATGTATGTATGTAAACTTTTTCGTCCCATTGTTTTAGTTATCTTTTAGGGGGGGGTTTGCCATTACTTTTCACAGACAGACACAGGTTTTCGCACTGATGATGCTGCTGCCCATCATCAGCCTGTGATATTTAGCTGCGCCATCATATTGCGATGGTTATCCCGTCATCGGTCGGTAGTCAGAGCCTAGTCCGTTAGCCAGCAAGGTGCACCACGTGCAGGTGAGGATGGCTTGGACTCTGAAGCTTGGTGATTGGATCCCTTTGCCCCCTGACAAACTGATGAGTATGAGAAACGTGAAGTGTTTAAGTCAAATCCAAGGTGTTAAAAAACACCGGAATGGAATGGGTGCCGGTATCATGATCATATCACGGACGGAAATAAGCTCGACGAAAAATGGCTGCGTTAGCTGCGCCTCGCAAAGATCTTAAATAAGTGAAGTGGGATAAGTAAAGTTAGAAGACTGGGGCTTACTTATATTTAAGCGACGTTTAACTGAAACAGAGTTTTGTATCTCACATTCAAACTATTTGGAAAAGTAGTTTGAACCGAAGCTCCTTAAAAAAAACAATGTTTTTCAATCGCTATAATTATAGTAGAAAACCACAGCTCGCTGTATTGTGATTATTTCGTCCGAAAAGCGATAGTCACGTGCCAGAAGCCACTAACGAGGCTTAATCCATCGATGTGCGTCACTATTAATAGGTTTAGGGCGGTATTCGAGTTTCGACACGAGGCGGGCTCCACGAATTAAATAATCGCTTTTTTTATAGCAGAGACTCATCGATATAATAATATACCCAGAGACTGGAAAACCAGCAGATGGACCTCCTGATGGTAAGTGATTTCCACCGCCCATAGACACCCATGATTAAGAGTATCAAAGGAGGGCGATAAAGATTGGAACGGTTAAGGGGGAGTTTTGTTTCGTAAAACTACGTCTCCTGCACTAAAACAAAAAATACGTTACGCTACACATTTTTGTCTACGGTCCCTTGTTCCATAAAGGCGCGTCTACTGCAACTTTTTCTCGAAACAAAACACAAAACACATACGCAAAACAAGGATTTTCGCTGTCTCCTCATAGAAGAATAGACCATAGAAGACTGTGTAGCGAAACCATGTTTTGTGTAATTTGTTAGTGCAGAAGACGCGGCTTAAGCAGAAAACAACGTAAAACATTATTTTGTGTAGGTGTTTTTAAGTTTTGTTACATGAATATCAGCGACGGTCCCTACGTACAAAGCGACATGTCAAAAACTGAGGTTTTCAGGAGAACGAAATGAAGTTTATTTATAAGTTTAAGAATTATCATACTTGTTATATTATTCGATTAGTGTTTAAAGTAGAATTATTAGAATATATAATAAAAAAATATATCTATATAGTTATGAGCGTATGGGTAATCTAAAGCCATATATGCAATAAAAAATGTGACGTTTTGACTTGTCTTTATATACGTACGGACCGTCGTGCAGGAAACGCACCTTTAGGTGAACAGACCAACCTACACGAGCAGAGTCGCAAGCATCACCTAGTATATAATGTGAGCAAACGTTTGTAACAGTTATTGATAGTTTTGGCACTCTTGCAAGTTGTGAACAAACAAGACAATATTGCTTTAATTTGCTTTTTTGTAATAAATGGACGTATTTCATATTGTTTATATTCGCAGAAGGCAATATAGCGAAAGTAGTATTATAATATTATACTAGATTTTGCTCACGACTCTGTCCACATGTGTCCTTCTAAATTCTCATTGTATTTACATTGTTACTTCATTTTAGATCCCCGTTTTACATAATAGTAAACAGCTATTAATAATGGCGAAGGGTGAACTTTTAAAAGGAAAGCAGATGCTAGTTTCCTATAAAATGAATACCCATTTACTAGTTGGCAAAAGTAGGCCGGAAGGATGAATGAAATTAACCCTTAGCCACTGATAGATACGTTACCTAAGTATTTCTTTCCTTGTGAAAAAGGTACAGTCCTGTATAAATCACATTATCTGGTTAGTAAGTTTGCATTAATATGTAATTAATAGTTAAATTAGCAAATGCTTAGACATGTCTATTATCTTCTGTATATATGTATAAAAGGCGAAACTGATTGACTGACTAATGTATTATAGTAGGATTGCTTATTAAACGGAGTAAACTGACATTTCGAATGTTGCCAATTTTTCATGAAATTTAAATAGTGCTGCGGTAAAAAGATCAAGATTATTTTACATTTCAACTCAGTGAACCGTTTCATTCTTTCATTTTCTAAAGTCCAACTCAAAGTCGTAATTCCTGCCTAATGTATGATTAGTACTGCATGTCTACTGAATTACTGCATGCTAAGTTATAGCATTTCTACTGGAACTAAAGTCATGGTTAAACAAAACTTACCAAAGCCACGTAATTTTTCTCAAATAATAAAAGTAATATTTGTAATTTTCATTGTTATCATTTCGCGTATCTGTTGTGAATATTTACGCAAAATTATTAACATAGACATTTAGTCGAAGGGTAAAACTGAAATTTCTAAAAATACGCAATAAAATTCTAATTTTGCCAGTTAGTGTTGAGTTATTGTTTCGTTGAACTATAAAAATTGAACTAGATCAGCCATTATGTTTTGAAAGTAAGAAACATTATTTTGGAAAGTGACATTTCGATCTGTCAGTTTACTCCATTTAATTAGCAATCAGACTATAACATACATTCCATTGGAACTAGAAACGTGAAATTTTACACACGACTTCGTTTTATGACGTAGGCGAGCACAAATAATGGATTATTGGAAAAACATTTTCGCGCAGAAGATAAGAATTATCTTTAAGAATAGTTTATCATTTTTCCCTTGCGTCATATTGTTTAAATAAAAGAGTCAAGCTATTATTAAAAATAAGAAACGCATAATTATTTTTATAAGTAAGAGGCTATGTTGCTTAAATGGTTTTTTCATAAAAATAATCCATTTTAACTTGTAAACTCTTACCCCCTATCTTGTATTCAAAGACACGTAACTAGCCGAAAATATCATATTTATTACTTTGTACATCGACTGGGCATGTCGACATATTTATGTGACTGATACTATAATTTACTATCTCATACATTCAATCATACTTATCATACAAAATTAATTAATATTAACACATTAGGCGTTAACAATCAAAGTTTAGCATTAATCCAATTATGTACCACTTTATTAATTAAATTCGAGTTTATATCGAGAATTAATTACTGTCACTTTACTGAATTAAATTATATTTCGAAATTGAATTAGTTACTATCATTATTTAAGTGCAAAATTATAATAACGCTTTTAAACTGTCATCTCAGTTGAAATTGACTTTTTATGCAAGATTTATGACAAAGATTTTTATTTTTGTTTATAATTCATTATAAACCGCATTAAAGCTCCTCTGTGTTTCATAAATTTATCATGTTGTTGTTTGAGGGTGACTTGCAGCTAAATAATCTAGACTAATCTAGAGTTATGTCGATTTATACTAAAGCTCACTCCTATCTTTAAATCAAGATTTAGGATAAATAGAGATTTATCGCGGAGCT
Organism: Clanis bilineata; assembly: GCA_036417725.1. Lineage (NCBI taxonomy): Eukaryota > Metazoa > Arthropoda > Insecta > Lepidoptera > Sphingidae > Clanis > Clanis bilineata. The sequence goes on from CM071141.1 coordinate 1,811,639, forward strand.
GCAAGTGACCCTTACAAATTTATGTTATTGTCACTATGTTACGGAAAACCGACGTAAAGTGACAGTTACCTTTTTGTTTTGTACCGTGACTTTACCACAGGTCCAAATATCTCTCCTATTCCCTTTTTACGGTAAGCAGTCTTATGCCTTTGGTATTGCCATTATGCATGGTCGATGATAACCACTTACCACCAAGTGGGTCAACTGCGTTTGTAATTTGTATGTAGGTAAAAATAAGTATTATAAAAATTTACTACTGCTATATTAAGACGCTGTACACACCTGATAATCTTCCAACTGTTGTTCTGTAAACGTCACGATTTTGTTTCCCATGTCCGCACGGATTTAAAAAAATAAATAAATGATAAAGTCCGGCAGGCAGCCTGTTGCCGCGGCGGCCACAAAACACTGAACCGTCGTGGGATTAGGGCGTGAGTCGTGACTCGTGACGCACAGTGTACTCCACGCCAGAGACTCAAGGACGCCTTTATACAGTAGTACAGTACATGCCGATTTACGACTTTTCTGTCTATTTATTTTTATTGTGACTCATTTATGGATTTGTGATTTATTAGAGTTCGTCCGTATTCCGGGTAAAGAGTTGTGGTTTACGGAATTCGATTGCGTTGGGTCTATACTCTGAATTTGTTTTTTATAACTCAAAATATTTTGGGTGTGTAAGATTTGCAGATTGTTTTATATGTGATATTAAATAGAGTAATATAATCAGATATATTGTTTGTTTTACCTATAAATACCTCACTATTTGAAATTAAAATCTACGGCATATACTACCAGAAAAAGAATATTATTGTACGTGCTTAATAATGTACGCCGCCAAACATATATTTTTAACCTTATACTTATATTTAAACTATTTAGTCCCTTGTCCGTGTTCTAGTTCGCTAGTGCGCCTCTGCCTACCCCTTCGGGCATACAGGCGTGAACTTATGTTTTATGTTTATTTAATCCCTTTATACTTTATACAGTAAAACCTATATCCCTCGATAAAGGTTTGTCACCCTTCCAAATTTTCAATCTTCAACAATCTTGAACTTGGCTAATTAAATCATAGATGCTCCCAAAACTTACGCTGTATGTCATGAAGAATAACGGGATACTTTCGGTCTCTCAAAACCTTGATTATTCTAAAATATTTATAGAAATCAACTTTGTGTCGGCGCGAGAATCGAACCCATAGAGCACCACGGAGGCTTTTGGGCGACTCTACATAAATCTCTGTGACAGCTCAGTGCTCTGTGAACACGCAGACGGCTATTACTGGGAGCGGCTTTCGCGCCTGGAGTTACTCGCTGATAGCTGTCGGCGTGTTTCTAAATTAGGGAATGTTTTTGTAGTAGAGTTTGTACACGCAAACTGCGATTGTAGTGAGTTCGAATCCTGTTAAATGTGCTGTAGCCCGAGCACGAAAAACTAATGTAAATGTAAATCTATTCGAGTTCGCTGCGCAGTGATGACGTTTGGTTAATATTTGTTACAAATTTCATAGACGCGCATCGAGTTCGAATACATTTACGGTTGTCAGAAATTTTCCTGCTCAGGCCGCTGTAGTCGATATGTTTTACATACTGTGGTATCTTCTCTGTTTCCACTTTTCTTATTATATTGTTGCAAAGATTCGGCTTAGATTTAACGACTTGCTGACCGGCCTGCTTTTAGGTCGGCAACACACTCATAATTCCTTTTTTGTCTTGGATGTCTATGGGCGGTGGAGATCACTTACCATCAGGTGACCTACCTGCTCGTTTACCAGCCTTTGTTATAAAAAAATGAATATACTTAAACTGAGATAATTAACATAATGTGGAGTAACAGGGGCACTGGATTTAGTTTTCTGATTATTATTATTATTTTTGGATATGGCTCCTTTAGGGCAATTCTGGCAACACCAATTTGTCAAATTCACGCCAACAAATTAAGAAATGCAGTTAGTTTAAAAATATAATAAGACATACAAATTATTTTGTTGGTCTGACCGCGCCCTTAGGATCATACGTCATTAGGAAAATCAAACTTCATAAATTATTCGGCGCCTCACCCAGAAAATCCGGTGTTCGACACTCGGTGACATATTGACATGTTGTTCAACTTGTTCAGTTGTTGTTCATGTTTAAATATACCCGTAAATACATAAACTCACGCCTGTCTCCCGTTGGCGTAGGCAGAGACTAAGGAGCGCCAATTGCTTCGGTTCATACACATCTCTTTCGCTTCTTCCACAGTCATCAGTCTTTTCATGCACGCTCGTCGGTTACGAGAACTCCTTATTTGGCCCTTTTTTAAAAGATCGCCAATTTGGTCCATAAAAGTAAGTCTAGGACGTCCTCGGTCGATGCTTCCATTCACTTTCGCTACATAAATTTCTTTCGTCACTCTACTTTCATCCATCCTTTCAACGTGGCCAAACCACCGAAGCATTCCTTTCTCAATCCACGTCACTACATCTTCTTTCAATCCACATTTCTCTCTTATGCTGTTATTCCCCACTCTATCATTCAATTGCTATGTATGTCATATTATTTATGTAAATAATTTGACGCCATAATGACGTCAACAGTTTGACTGCCTCGGCGTGGTCCTGAGGTCTCGGGTTCGATTTCGGCGTTGGGCATAGTAATATTGGATGGATATCAGCCCGGAGTCTAGAATTTGTGCCCAATATGGCGATACGCTCGCCCCCTATTACTTAGGGGACGAAACTAAGCTCGGCGAAATGTGGGTGTTCTAGTTCGCCAGTGCGCCTCTGCCTACCCCTTCAGAGATACAGGCGTGAGCTTATGTTATGTTTTGTAAAGAAGTCGCCAACTAGTAATAGTCGTAGGCCACCTCAAAGTACACCAGTCCCCATCACGCTAGAGGAGGGATGCAGATTAGTGATCTTTAATGAAAATAAATTACAAATGTTGTCGGGAGGTTATCTCTACCTCAAGAATCTCATAGTCCTTCGCTCTTTCTTTCTACCTGCTCTTATCTTTAATGTGGGGTCGGCGTATTTTGCAGTAAGGATTTGGCTAAGTTTTTACGATTAGCTGCCTGCCTGACGTTAATCCCCTTCGGGGGATCCAGTCCCGAGCAAATTAAATTAGAAAATTCGCTTTTCCCAACCTGGGAATCAAACCCACGACCTCCCGGGCCACAGCCCATATAGCCACTAGACTGCCATTAGACCAAGGAGGCGACAATCTCATAGTCCTTATGAAACACAAAACTACTGCCACTATTTATTTAGGTTTGTTAAACAACTTTGTGAACGTATTTTGGTCTGTTTAATTTGAACCCAGATTATCCACCGTGAAGGCTCTCAGGGTGGATGTAATAATACTTGAAATTAATTACGTTCTAACTTTACAAACTTGGCAATTTCTATTCACGAAGAAATTCATTAAAATTTGTTTGCATAAATTCTTATTTTTTTATGTCGAAAGTTCTTTCAACTATGATCAAACCTACTCTTTATGAACCGAACACAAAAGGCCTTAATAATGTATGAAATATTAGCTATCACGCCTATGACGTATAACGTCTTACCACGGTTCATATTTTCACTTCATAAGCGCAGCAAAGTTGCTCAAAGTATGAACGGTTCGATATGATACGGGTATAACGATACAGGTCGGGGTACTATAATAGAACAACTAGTTATTTTTCCTTAAAACATTTGTTAACTATTATTTTTAAAGAAATAGAAAAAATATTGTTTACCTTAGTCTATGAAGCAGCGATAGCTCTGTTGGGAATGGTATGGACTCCGAGACAAGTGTCGGAGGTTCGAGACCAACCCCAAAATGGAGCATACACCTCTGACTTTTCTATGTTAAGTGTATTTTCATTGTGAAATATCGCTTGCTATAACGGTGAAGGAAAACATCGTGAGGAAACCTGCACACCCGAGAATTTCTTCACAGGAATTTCGAAGGTATGTGAAGTCTGCCAACCCGCATTAGGCCAGCGTGGTGGACTAAGGCCTAACCCCTCTCATTAGTAGAGGAGGCCCGTGCCCAGCAGTGGGACAGTAATATTACAGGGCTAATATTATACCATAGTCTATACAGTATCTTTTAATTTTAAGCATGAGGTGTTTACCGTAGAAAATTGTGCACTTAGTTCCTAATATTGTAAGTAGTAATTGTAAAACATTTTCTTAGTGTAACAATTGTGGTAAGCTAAATAAATTAAAAAAATACTACACTATACACTACACTTGACGATAAGTGTAGGGCAGTACAAAATATCAGCTACCACAATAGGCTTATCGGTGGTCACCACGATCATGCCTATTAATACTTCTTCACACTCTGAAGAGGGAAGAACCAAATCTTTAGGACAATCCTTTGAACATGCTCACCTATCTTTCTATTATTAAAAATACTGCAAAGAAAGGACACTCGATATTTTAGTCATGACAACATACTTTCCTTTTCATTTCCAACGCATGTATTGTCCAAATTTTATTGTTCATAGGTACTAAAGAATATACATGGATATTCCCCAAGTGTGTATGAGATTTAGCTAGATGCATGGTAAATTACTCACAAAAAGTATTTGTACGGTAATTAAGAATGAAAGGATTACAAGGGGCGCCCTAGGAGAATCTAAATTTTTTTATGAAGAGCCATGCTGTAAACAGTTACGTCTACAGCACGAATGGGCCAGCTCATACGGTTTCATACCACTGTCTCACAGAAAACCGACGTAAAGGAGGTTCGCGTTTCGTTCGGTGAGTGAGATTTCCGGTGGCCCATTTCCCCCCTCTCTTTTCCAATCCCTTTTCTCTCCCCTTCCATTCCCTCCTTTTAGTGGAGATCACTTACCATCAGGTGACCCATCTGTTCGTTTGCCAGTCTCTACTATAAAAATGAAAAGGTTAGCCAAAATATTTTGATGAAATAAATAATTTAACTGTCGAAAAGGTGTAAAAGATGTATGAAAGTGAAACATCTAAAAGAGGTTTAGCAGAATCATAGCTTCTGGTACTCTAAAGATTCTGAGTTTCTTCATAGTATACTATGACTGTGATATTGTGTATCACAATGACATATCAACCAGCGATTTCTTGTTATGAAACACACGGATTCTATCAAAATACAGAATTAGAGCCTCAATACTTGACAATATTCATGCTGAATTGTCGCTTTTGATTCCGGGTTTATATTCAAGCTGATTCATTAGTATGATTGGAAATTCCCGATATTACTCGTATGTGAATAAAAGGCATTGTGTGGAGTAGGGCGATGACCGAACACTAACCTAGTTACTCATTCTAAGGGGTTTTTACCCCCGTCTTACTGCTGGTAGGGTCGCCAGGATGTTTTTTCGTCTCTTCCGGACATTATGGCACTGAGTGGCATCGGACAACATACCTAAAAAACCGACGAATTGAGAATTAAGACCTTTTGAAGGTCGCAGGAAGTCTCTGGATCCAGGCTGCTTCCAACAGGTCGATATGGAAATCTTTTGGAGAGGCCAGTATTCAGTGGTTGGCGTCCTATGACTGACAATGTTGACATCCGTTTAATTGTGTTAATGATGCAGATACAGGGATACCGTCTCAACCGACCATCAAGTCATGCCGCAAGTCCCTGGAGAGAAATGAAAGTCATGTTCCGTTTTATACTCGTTTATTTAACATGCGGTTTAGGCCCAGCCTCCGCAGCCCTCCTCACAGCTCTGTTGCGAGGGGAAGTTGTTGCTGGTGGGAGGATCTGCTACAGGAGGACAGTGGTTGGCCCAGCGGATCTCGAAACACTTCTTGGTGTACCAGTCGTATGCAAACCTAAAATTAAGAATATCATCAGATGGAAATTCCTTTCTAGAAATATCTAGCAACGGAACGTGGGCTTGTCGCGTGCTGCTATGACGTCACTACAAAAACAGTCGTTCAGTACGCGCACCGCTCCCTGTCTGTGTATGAAGATTAGGTTGTATAAAACTGGTGTTAGTACCTAATAGGACTCTTACATGCGATAGTCGGTCTGGGTGGGTCCAACCGCAATGTCTAAAATCTTCTTTCTGCCTGGCGTTATCCCGGCCTTCGGCTAGGATCCGCCTTCCTACTTAAACGCTTCAATTTCACCCGGTCGTCATCATCCTCTATAGTAAGGCCATTGGCTCTCATATCTTCCTCTAAAACGTCTAACCAGCGCTTTTTGGGCCGTCCACGGGAACGCACCCCTGATGCGATCTGGGCCAGACACATGCGACCGACGTACTCCTGAGGTTTCCTCAAAACGTGGCCATACCATCTCAAGCGACATTCTTGTAGTTTATCTAGACGGCACGGACGCCAATACTGCCGCGGATGTGCACATTACGTATACGATCCAGTCGTGTAACATTGCACATACACCGCAGCATCTTCATTTCCGCAACGTGGTTTTGCCTAACATGACGCATCCGCAATGTCTAAAATGAAGAACGAAATGTTTTCTTACCTCACGGCATGCGGCCAACGGTCAGCTGCTGCAGACTCAATGAGACAGTGTTTCTCTGGCGGAGTTTTCTGACATGCATCGGAGTCAACTAGAAAATAAATGCACCAAATGAAATCGTTCATTCAATTCTTGATCGACAAAATCCATTGGATATCGTCTTAGTACGAAGACATTCAATAGTACATAGACGAGACAACTGCACGAAACTCGTGATCCAAAAGTTGTGACCTCGTGGTCATAAATCACTCAGTCGTATTTGAAACATACGCGCGCATGGTTGTGCCAGCGTAATAACGTTTGGACAAAAAAATTGTTTACCTGTTTCTTGAACAGTTCTAGGGAGTAATTTGTATTAAGGGCCCTCTATTGTAATAAGTGGTAGATGGCGTTATTGACGTTTCAGATCTTTTTCGACCGACTTCCATAAAGGAGAAGGTCCTCAATTCGTCTACATTTTAATTTTTTTTATGTATCTTACGCGATATCTCCACCAAATGTAGACTGATTTTCAAAATACTTTTTGTATTCGATAGAGCTTATTTCAAGGGTGGTCCCATATATTTGGTCACGATCCGATTTGAAGTCGGTCTGTTAAGTTTTTAAACTTGTGATTATATAACATTACCTTTATTTATTTTTTTACTTTTCCTCATATATACCTGCCTTGTCTTTTCTCTACAACAACCAAAGATTGACTGGTAGAGAATGCCTCTGGCATTAAGTCCGCCTGTATATGTCTATGTATAAAGTATTTAAAATAAAAAATAAGCTAATAAATTATATTATGAAAGCTTGTTTGATACCCCATCTTTAGTTAGTAATATTAAATATCTTTGGTACGCAAAGAGGTTGCCATCGCAGTCGCGAGTACGAATAATTGTGATTTCCGTTATTCCAAATCCCCCTACTTTTCCCAATCCCCATGTCCTTCCTTTAAGGTTGATAACGCACCTCCTTCTTTTGGAGCTGTGGCTGGTGGAGATCATCTTGTAGTTTCCTGAATAAAATTGGGTACTTGACTATGTTTGATTTTGTACACATTATTATATGTACTAGCAAATAAAACAAAAAAAAAACTCTTTTGTAAAATCTACTTTGAAATTGGTTGAAAAATGAGTCAGTAATTAATATTTTACATTCTACAATGATCAAGGATGGGGAAGTAGTAGGGATATCTTGCTATTCATTTCTAACGCACGTACCGTTATGGCCCTGACGTGATTTTACTGATACTTCTCTTTTCCGCAGTTTGAAGGTTACACTAAATTTCAAATGCTTATAACTTTTTTATTTTTAAATATATTTCAATAATTCTTTCAGTGCTATATTTTAGATGATCTAATTTCATATAAAATGTATTAAAAAAGTTAGTCAAGTACCGCGTGTCCCTACCACTCAATTTGTAAAACTGACTTAATCCAGTGGTTTGTTTACAACTTTGGCAGTAATTTTTACGGAACAAATGTTTGTAGTAAACACAATACTATTTTAAACACACATTCGTAAATAAAATATAGCGTTATACATCGAATAACAATGTTCAACATTAGATTTAGACATGACTGGTTGATGTCATTTTCAAAGAAGAAATCAGAGAGGAAAATATTAAGAAAAGTCTGAATAGATTTCGGGTTCGGTAAAGATGTGCCAGCCAGTGGCGAAGCATGATAACTTTTCAAAAGGAATCCAATGACACTCTTATTATGAATAACCTGTTTATTAATAATAATAAAAAAAACATTCCTCGTGAAATTCACAATGCAATACTAGATATTGTCCATGACTTCGTTCGCCTGGAAATGTATTAATAAATATATCCCGTAAAAACCGCACATTTTTCGGATAAATAGTAGCCTATGTGTTATTCCAGACTATAATCTCTGTGCGAATAATCAAGGTGAAGAGATGTAGTATTAAGATATATGAGAGAGTGTGAGGTTTCCGAAGACGACGTTATGGATAGAGCGAAGTGGAAAAGAAAAACAAGGAAAGCTGACCCCACCACCATATAGGATAAATAGCTCGGAAGAGAGAGAGAGAGAGAGAGAGAGAGAGAGAATCTCTGTGCCAATTTCATCCAGTTCCGTCCATCAGTTCAGGCATCATGTCGCGCGAATTAGTACCAAAAATCCATCAATCCAAACTGCATTTATAATGGTAGTAATTGATATTATGTGATAAAAGTGACTTACGTGCTTCTGAGTAGCACACCACACTCAAAACAACTAAGATAAGAACAACCTTTGACATAATGGTACAATAGTATATTGTTATCGCAGTGTGACCCGTGCCACTGTTGTCTTACTGGCGTGTTCCTTACTTTATATATAATTGAATGAACTGAATAAAATTATTAAAAATTGATCTTAACGGTGTATGATTGGTTTGATTTTTACGCAATAGCGTACTGTAGAACAAATAGTACATAATCTAACAGTCGTAACATCTTGATTCTGCACTAAGTTATTTTTTCCAAGCACGTAAAAGTGTGTACTGCACGTAATGGAAAGCTCAGTTCTTTCTTTCTATCTGCCATTATCCCACCTTTGGTTTCGGTGAAACTTATTTTTTCAAGCAAGCAAGGATTTGCCTTAGTTTTTACGACCGCCTGCCTAGCTGACGCCAACCTCGTCTGAGGAATCGTGTTCCGGGCAAATTTAATTAGAAAATTAGTTTTGCCCGACTTGGGAATCGAACCCTCCGGTCCACAGCCCATATATTTTGTCACTAGACCAAGGAGGCGACTAAATGAAAAGCGTAGTGCAGCCCAAAAACGACTTATAAATAGTGAATTTATCAGTGATTACAACCCAGAAATGACCAGACCAGTATCACCAGTATACCAAGTGTTAGGTCATGCATGCGCAGTCAGGCACTGGATGCAGGCTGCCTCCAACAGGTCGATCTGAATATCTATGAGGGAAACATTTGTTTAGGAATGAACGTCCTGCGGATTATGATGATAGTGGTCACAGTTATAGAAACTCGCATCGCACGACAGACTTGTTACGACACAGCATTATCGTTCGATCTTTCTTCCTATCATAGAAATAGCGTTATCCCGGCCTAAAAATCACGAGGGTCCGCCTTCGAAAACGCTTTTACATCGCCCGGCCTTGAGCATCCTCCACAATGAGAACCTCCACATTGGTTCTTGAATCATCCTCCACAACACATTTGCAGTTTTGGAATAACGATCGAGAAATTATTTTGCTTAATTTTGTAACTTTAATAGTCTCATTGTTAGCACGAAATATAAAGGTCTAATGCCCTAGAAATAGTTGAAAAGTTTTGTGCAACAGCACGAAGCTTTAAACTATCTATTCGGATTCGTATTTGAAAACTTCACGAATGCGGCGCAGTAAGCTCCATACGATTACGTAATCGAAAGTTGTTGAACTTTAGTTACTTCGCAAAACTTAAATACAAACTTATAGATGTTCTACCACGTGACTACCATTTATAAATTGATTTAATAACATTTTGTGGAGTTGTAACTGGTAAGGTCTCACCTCTTTGGTTTAGATGCAGTGTATGTGCTGTGGACTGCGAGATACAAGTTTCAAATCCCAGGTTAGGAAAAGTGATTTTTAGGCCAAAGGTTACGAGTACGTAATATAAAATTGATAACTACAATTTATTTCGTAATATTATTATCACAGACGTTACCCAAGCCGCCATAGTTACACTAACGCCATCTACTTTCTTGCGTAAAAACTAAGTTTGTGGATAGTACATAGTCCTGACCCCACACTAAGATCGTGTCTTGTGTCGTGGGTATCAGGAACCTAGAGAGATGCACGGTCTCACAACACCCAGACCCGAAACAAATATTTGTGGGCCACACAGACATTTGTCTCGGTGCGGGAATCGAACCCGCGACCTCTGGTTTTCACAGCCGGCTACTCGCCAGCTGCGCCACGGAGGCTGTCTAATTTGAAAGTACAGACAAAACACTGTTTAAGTTAATTACCGCTTATTTCTAAGTAGGATCTTACATATATTATGTTTATATGTACTGAACTGTGTTGTCACAATATGTTTATTGTATTAGTTTCAGATCCAAAATCAATTTTGTTTTTCCATTTCGATCGCCAGTGAACCGTGAAATTATATTTTCGTCCAACTTACATACGCGTGAAACGTGAATTAGTTACTGAAATGATTGATTATTATGTTTCTATGGTAACTGGTAGATTACGTCTGCTCTTTTAAACCGTCGGAGGCGGCACATATATATATAATATGTTACATAAGCGTATGGGCCACCGGAGGCCGACCCGCCCGGGACCATTTAAAGACTGATCAGTGCCACATTTTATGTGAATTTAAAACAAAGTGGTTACATGAGTGGCTGAAAATGCATTCAGAATTTGGAACTGTATGAGGGAGTTGTTAAAATCAGTGTTCGGTAAATATATTAATTTGATTATGCTTTCAAAAACTGAGACTCAGACTGCATTCCTGTAAATACTAGATAATAACTTTAATTCTACTTAACTAGACCTTGTTCTTAGATTTGGCATACATAGAGTCAATGGCGTGTAGATCATAGTGACAAAAAGACAAAAAAAAAACAATAATAGGTAGCAAAAATGCAAAAAACCTATTCAAATTGCTTCACTGATTATCTTTTAAATTGACATGGTGATGACTACGATGATGATAATAATGATGGTGATGGTGAACATCAATGCCGAAGGGTATTTTTTTTAAAGAAGCCGATTCTAGTTTCACTTTGAATATCAGTCTATGTTAAATTAATATAACTGTTTCGACAAAAGTTTGGCAAAGGCAAACAAGCAAGAATCGTATTATATGGAACTTGAAGGGTCACTGCTGGTTATGATGGTGATGCAAGGATTGAAAAAATAAAATCGGTCTTTTTGTCTACACTTATGTAAACTGCTGTGCACGTCACTGCATTCATTATTCTCATCTCTATTCGTAGAAATATCTACGTATTCGTATAGATATGAATGCAAGGTTTATGCTAAACATAACAAGATCTGTAGACAGACTATAATCCAGAAGGCTGAGCTACAAGGCTGGACTGCATAGCTCTGCATAACTTTATGCTAAAGTATCAATGTACATTGTCCATGGGTGGTAGAAAGCTCTATGGTATCTTTATGCGAAAGATTCTATACGCACGCGGATGTAGAATTATATTGTGATTTTTTGTAATTGTAGTGAATTTGCAATTCCATTTGTGAAAATTATTTGGTACAAATTATTTACAATGGATACGCAAATTAACAAGGATGAAAATTAATTTTGTTTAAGTTATTAAAGGTCCAGAAACACTTTTGTCGTGAAATAATCACGTATGGTACGTGGTCGGTGATAAAGCCAATGAAGATCAAATGAAAAGGCTCCAAAGACAGTAAGGAATTGTTGTTATTTTTTTCTTTTAACTCTTCAGTTTTGAAGTCGGTTTTAAGTTTTTTTTATTTTAATTATTTAATCGTTTTTTATTGTTAGGAACAGATATTTGAATACTGTATTTTTATAAAAATAAAAAATTAACTCCACCGTGACAGTGCGCACACTGCCGTGACCAGGATTCGAACCTGGGTTACTACGGCCACAACGTAGGGTCCTAACCACTAGACGATCACGGCTGTCGGAGCTGTTGGTAAATACTCTTAAACAGTCGATCGCCATTCAATGACTACGTTAACAAGTTAGAAAGTACTGCACTGTAACGCTGAACTCTTGTAATAATTACACTTTCAATTTTATTGCATTATAATAAGATACAGATTTACAACTGCTGTGACTGTGGAGCAGCCAAGGTGGTAGTAAAACGAGAGGGTGTTCAATCCCGCACCAAGTCTAATTTATTAGTATTAGTTTCGGATCTTGTTGTGAATCTGATACCTACAATATAAAACTCGTATATTCATGTGGGCTCAGTCTGTGTGTGGCCGTTAGATATTCTAGTTTCAACTATATAAATTTCAACTACATAAATAAATAATAAACAACACCCAACAGTGACATACATAGTCCTGACCCCACACTAAGATCGAGTCTTGTGTCGTGGGTAACACGAACTTTGAGAGACTTACGGTCCCACAACACCCAGACCCGAAACAAATATATGAAGGCCATACAAACATTTGTCTCTGTGTGGGGATCGAACCCGCGGCCTCTCGCTTCACAGCCGGCTACTCGCCGCTGCGCCACGGAGGCTCTCTATGTAATTTCAATATTGTTATCAGATATAATAATAGTCGCGTCCTTGGTCTAGTGGCAGTATGTATGGGCTGTGGACTGGGACGTAATGGGTTCGACTCCCAGGTCAGGCAATGCAAATTTTCTAATTTAATTTGCCCGGGACTGGATCCCTCAGGGAGTTTGACGTCAGGCAGGCGGCCGGTCGTAAAGACTAAGCTAAATGAGCGAAATCAACATAACATAACATAAGCTCACGCATGTATCCCCAATACGTCAACCATCCTGAGGTCTCGGGTTCGATCCCCGGGTCGGGCAAAGTGATATTGGATTTTTCCATATCAGCCCGGAGTCTGGAATTTGTGCCCGATATGGCGATAGGCTCGCCCCCTATCACATTTGGGACGGAATTAAACTCGGTGAAATGTGGGTGTACTAGTTGGCTAGTGCGACTCTGCCTACCTCTTCGGGGATACAGGCGTGAGCTTATGTTAAAATATGTATATATGTTTAAAAATGTAAAAAAAACTTTAAAAATAAAGAGTACTGAACACATAATAATAATAAATTATAATCATTTTAGAATTCCGTTATCTTTGTTGTTAATCAGAGCATAAAGTGAAAGTTATTGGGCTACGTATCGATTGAGACGCATAATTTGGACAACTCTCTCACCAGCTCCGACAGCCGTGATCGTCTAGTGGTTAGGACCCTACGTTGTGGCCGTAGTAACCCAGGTTCGAATCCTGGTCACGGCAGTGTACGCACTGTCACGGCGGAGCATTATTTTTTGTATACATTTGTAAAATATTAATGATAGTTAAACTGTTTTTATAAGTAAGACCCATAATATTTATGTGATGGTTTTGAAATATTATTTGTTCGATCCCTGGGTCCGGCGAAGTGATATTGGCTTTTTCCATATCAGCCCGGAGTCTGGAATTTGTGCCCGATATGGCGATAGGCTCGCCCCCTATCACATCTGGGACGGAACTAAGCTCGGCGAAATGTGGGTGTTCTAGTTCTAGCTATGTTATGTTATGTGTTATTTGTTCTGTCTTTCTACCTGTTCTTATCTCATCTTAATGTCAGGTCGGCGCAACACACTTTTTCCAAACATGTTGAAGAAAGGATTTGGCTTAATTTTACAACCGGCTGCCTTCCTGACGTCAACGTTTACCCAGACGTTTCCCCAGAGGAGTCTGGGGGATCCAATCCCGGGAAAATTAAATTAGAAAAATCTCTTTTCCCGACCCTTGAATCGAACCCAGGATATCCCGCTCCACAGCCCATATACATACATATGTTGCCATTAGACCATAAAGGCGACTAAGAATATTATAAAATTATTTGTTATTCTTATTAATTTATGTTATTTAAATAAACTTTAAATCGTCGAGGAAGCATGTTCTGTCGATTTGCGTAGCGGAGGCTTACTTGCCGGCTGGCTACGCCACGCTCACGCGTGTGCTACGCCGCGTAGCAACGCGAGTGCTACGATCCGGCAGATGGTGTTTTCATAAAGTTAACGCAACTTGCCAGACCAACCCACATCATTTTTAGTCTTAGAAAGTGTTCTGACCCATCTGTTCTATAATCCATTATATTCGAAATTCTTTTTGCCATAATACTAGTCAAATACAGCTATAGATGATAAATTGTCTTCTCCATCGCGATGTTGCTATTGTGAGTTAATAAAATGCAGACATTGCAAACCTGTGGAAATAAATGGATCACTGCAGTTGATATCAAAAGAAGTGCATTCAGAACTATAAAAATACAAAGTAATGTTTACAGATGCTACAGTCTTAAAGTCTTATTTTAGTTTTCGTTACAGATATTATGTTTTCTCATGAAAAGCGTTTTCATTAGGAGGACAATGTTGCAACGAATGTTAATAGTTTTCAATATTTATTCGCTTTATGATGGCAAAGAGATTTAATATTACTAATTATAATGAGGTTATCAAGCAAGTTTCCATACAAAAAAAAATCTCATACGTCTGTCAATCTACCACTTATTACAATGTGTGGGCACTTATTAAAATTGACACCCTAGATTCAGTGACGTGCACAGACATTTCGATCAGGGTAGACCAAAAACTTGCAAAAAAAATTCTTCAACTTTTACACCACCATTACAGTTAAAATTATTATAATTATTGATGAAATATAATCAGGGCACTGCTTGCTTCTTTAACAGTTTGAATTTGATTTTTCGTTATGATTTATGTAAATAGCAAAATTTGAAGGTAGACAGTGTCCCTTTTTCCATATGAAATGCACGCCACTGCCTAGAATGTTCTGTGAATGTTCAAGGATCACGTATAAAATTTTATTGTCTCAACATTATTATGCTGGAAAGAGCTTCCACTCGTATGTTTCATACGACTGAATGACAAAAACTGCACATATTTTTTAGAAACAAAACACTGAAAACATCTACACAAAACAAAGTTTTTATTGTCTCCTGCTCATGTCACAATAGACCAAAGACAAAAAAAAATTAAATACCATGTTTTGTGTAGGTGTTTTGTGTAATGTTTCAGTGCAGGAGACGTGGCTTTATGACATGGTCACAATTTTTTTATCACAGATTCGTGCTGTTGTTATGATGGAAATGGATGGTTGGAATGGAATGGATGCAGTATGGTACAAGTTATCACAATCACCTATAGCCATACCGGACACAAATTCCAGATTTCAAGCTAATGCTGGGTAGAAAAATTCAATATCACGTTCCCCGAACCGGGGATCGAACCCGTGACTTCAGAACGTACTGCGCATGCAATACAACTACGCCACCGAGGCAGGCAAAAATCATTTTATAAAGAAAGCCTTTACACTCCGAATGTTGGTGGCAGCTGGTAGTAGGATATTCGTATCCGACTGGATGGCGACCACCGTACACATGGTGCTAAAATCTGCCATAGTGATTCACACTCCGTGTGTGGTTCGCGGTCCAGGATCAGCCAGAGTACTTCCGGGTCTCGAGGGGCTTGCGGCATGATGGTTGGTTGAGACAGGTATGGGGGTATCCCTGTATCTGCATCGGTCACCCACCTGTCTTGTCGCAAGCCCTCGATTTGATTCTTCCCTCTTCGGATGCGGAGTGTGAAGAAGCATAAGTAGGCCGGCATGGTTCTAGCGACCACTGATAAATACAGTGTTTGTCAGTGGTTGCTAGTTTTTTTGGACTGCACAACGTTTACCATCAGGTGCAGTGTAGTCACTTTGCCGTGCCCGGATAAAAAAAAATAATACTTATGATATTATATAGTTTCATTTTGCAAGATATGCTAGATCTTATAACAAAGGCTCTATATGTAGCTAGCCAAAGATAAAGGAAATCCTCAAAGACCTTTTAATTTATCTTTAATCACTCAACAACGTCTAATCTGTAAAAACGTGACGAAATTACTCACTTTACCTGGTTTTAAGCTGGTGGGAGGTGGACACCTCACGCGTTAGAGATTAGGGGCGGTGCCATAGAATATTAAATAGCTTTACGATTAGACGAGTCACTTTGTTAAGACTTTAAGACCCAGCCACTTTGAGTTTAAATGGTAGAGCCACTTTGTAGATAATTACGTCAACAAGTGGCCCGGCTTCATCACGTCAATGACGCTGTCTCACATAAAACTGACGTGAAGTCACAGCTTGCTGTTACTTATTATTTATAAAAAAAATATACTTTTTTAAACTAACACGCGCTAACTCGGCTACCTAGCTAGCTAACGCGGGTAATGCGATATAAGCTCAAATTAGCTGATATCGATATTATCATCATGCAACATTATACGGGTGAAAAAGCACTTTATTCAGTTTATGATAAAGTTAAAATTTAATTATAGGTCTTTACGGAGTGGATCCTCTGTTCACAGTACTATTATGTATTCTATGACATCGCTCACGGCTTTGTGAAATTACCACACGTACTCGATCGTAATTGGATATTATGAAATGTAAATATTGTAGCTGGACGTTTATTGTGGGGCTTAGTTTGAAATTGAATTTTATTTGTATTTATTAATTTTATTTTTATTATTGAATTTTTTGTGTTTGCGCTGAGCATTTGTTCTTTTTATACGAAGCTGTATAGTTTGTGAGCATTTTACGGTGAATCTTGTTATTAAAATTAGCTGCTGGGTACGTACTGTGCGCTACCTTTTTTAGGTCGTTTATTGTTTTTTATTGTTTATCTCTATAAATAAAAGACAGATCTAGAGTACCCTAAACCAACGCGAATGTATGAAGAGAGTAGATTAAGTGAATGTATGTATATAAAGTAGTATGTATGTATGTATATAAATTAGAATCGGGCGAAGTGGAAATCCATAATCTCTGCCCATTCCTATGGGATGCAGGCGTGATATCATGTAAGTAGGTAAAGAAAAAGCAATCAAGCAAGTTGATCTATCACTTTTAGTAATACTAAGGCTTCTATAGAACGTACTTCGACTAAGTCTGAGTCAAAGTAACGAACTCAATGAGGATTTGGGATTGTTAAATCGAACTTTGACTTAGTCCGAGTCATTTTTTACAAGAAAAACAGTCTGAAAGACAGACTAATAAAATAATTTCTTGTAAAAAATTACTCGGACTAAGTCAAAATCCTCAGTGAGTTTGTTACTTTGACTAAGACTTAGTCGAAGTTCGATCTATAGATCTCAGCCTAAATTAATTAAGAATGTGTAACTAGTAAATAATCACAAGTTTTAAAGATAAAAATCCGATTTCAAAGTCTATCTGATCGTGAACCAATTAGAGTAAGCTCTGCTGAACACAAAAATAATATTAAAAATCAGTCCTCATATTTTCATCATCGTGATTAAATAAAGCGTGTAAAAATACCTTAGACAAAAGAAGATAGAGGACAAGACATAACTACGAAAACATGAAGCATTCCTAATGTATGGAACGAAACAAAAATGGCGACTTTGCGAAAGAAAGATCCCGTTACTACTGTTAGGCTTCTTCTTTATATTCCGAAATTTATATTATTGTAAATAAAACACCGTATTTACAATAAAATCAATAAGTGTTACATTATTTAATTCTAATGACACGCTGACAACTCACATGTATATAGATCACGAAACTAAAATGGCGGAACCGGCTTCATAGTAAATACGTATTTTTCTTAGTTATGCCGGGTCCTCTTATTTATAATTAGCCCTATAATATTACTGTCCCACTGCTGGGCACGGGCCTCCTCTACTAACGACAGGGGTTAGGCCTTAGTCTACCACGCTGGCCTAATGCGGGTTGGTAGACTTCACATACCTTCGAAATTCCTGTGAAGAAATTCTCAGGTATGCAGGTTTCCTCACGATGTTTTCCTTTACCGTTATAGCAAGCGATATTTCACAATGAAAATACACTTAACATAGAAAAGTCAGAGGTGTATGCTCCATTTTGGGGTATATAATAAGCCACTCAGATCCGTGGATCCAATCAGACTAATTTAATTAAGATATCAATACTGCCAATAATTATTGTCAATTAAGATTGATGTGGATTTGATAAGATATAATTGGGTACTTGACTATGTTTAATTTTATACGCATATTTATATGTAATGCAAATAAAACAAAAAATAAACCCTTTTCTAAAAACTGTATAGAAATTGGTTGCAAAATGACGCAGTAATTCATATTTTAAATTCTGGAGTGGGTGCATATTGGAGGTGGTTCCATATTTTTGAGAATATTTCAATATTTCTTTCTGTTCTATATTTTAGACGACGTAAATTTTACATAAAATTAATTTAAAAAATTAGTCAAGTACACAATTATATTGTAAACTCTGACCTATAATAACATAGAGGCTAGGAATGAATAATAATGTTTTTTTTGGTTAATATAATGTTTTGGTTAGTACGCCTATATCCAGCGTACGGACGTCCTGTGACTAATGATTATTTGAAAATAAAGTACCCGATTTCCTCATTTAAAAACAACATAACGCCTCTCTCCCTTGAGGAGCAGGGGTGAAACTAAAACACCCAAATGTCGGGCTTCAGTCTCTTCATGTTTTGTAATTTGTAGAATTGACAGCTCAAACACAAATCGTCATTAGACATATTACATTAATTATCAGCTTGAGATAAGTACCCAAGACCTCACAGATCTTATCCTAAGCTCAGTTTTAGTATTGTAAACTCGACTGCAACCTCATCTCGAACTCACTCTAGAACTCATTAGTATGGACTGGTCTGTCAATGAGTTTGTACCTCGCGGCGAGTTGCGGTTTCTGGAACTGGGTCGTGGCTACGTCGTTTTATCTGCCACTGACATCAGCTGTTCAAATGCTATTCAGTTGCTTGAATTGTTTAGGTAGAAACGGAATAAAATCATGCTGGTATTCGATGTAACTTTATTAATCCTTAAATTAGTGGTATGATATTGACAGCCTCCGTGGCGCAGTGGGCGAGTAGCCGGCTGTGAAGCGAGAGGCCGCGGGTTCGATTCCCGCATTGAGACAAATGTTTGTGTGGCCCACAGATATTTGTTTCAAGTCTGGGTGTTGTGAGACCGAAAGTCTCTCATAGTCTCTGACACTCACGATACAGGTTATACTTAGTGTGGGGTCAGGACTAGGTGTGTGACTGTTGGGTGTATTTATTTATTTATTTATTTATTTATTTAATGATTATTATAATATTTTGAGTCGTAACTCTAGCGTGTAAAGTAAATAGAGGTATATTATGTTTTTAGACCTCAACCTATGATAGTATTTTAAGTACAATATGTCTGTGAGAGAGCCCTGACACCCATAACACAAGTAAAATCTTAAAATGGGTGCCAGAGTTTTTCCTCAGTTAATGTTAATGTAACGCCAAGTGATGTTCATTTAAAATAAGATAACCTTTGCACAATTTACTTTTGTGGAATAAATAATTATTAATATTTAGTCGAATCCTTGGCCTGTAAAGCGGGAGATCCTGGGATCGATTCCCAGGTCGGGCCGCTTGTTTTTCTAATATTTGATATCAGGTAGGTAGCCGGTTGTATAAAACTAAGCCGAATCCTTACCAACATGCTTGTAAATTTCTGCTGCGCTGATCGTACACTGTGGAAAGAGAGATGATCAATTATTTTAGATTGTTTTATAGTTTGGATCATTTCTGCATAAGTATGGCCAAATTTAGAGGCGGTAGAGCGTCTGTTTAGGGAGATGGCAATTTGAATGAATCGCAACTCTATCAAGATAGTCATTAACGTTTTGGTTCAGTTTATCTATCGCTTCTGATAAATTGAAGCGCTTCCATTAAACTTTGCTAATGAGTACTCCGTAGATGCTTTAGCTGTCCACATTACTCGTAGTTTGCAAGCGGCTGTTAGCGGTCGTCCGGGAAGGGCAATGCAATTACAAACTTCATAGTGGTTCTAATGTAGTGCGGGACCCTAAATACAAATTTAAGTGTTGTAACTTAAGGGTTGTCACGGCCCCACGTTGTGCAGCTGGAACAACTTACTGATGAGATTTCATCAGCGGCAGGGGAAGGAGACGAGAAGAAAAAAACGCGATGAGGGTAGATGAAAATTTATTGTACGATGCTCGATGGTGAAATACATTGATGATACGTCCCATAATAGGGTGGAAACGTTAGTACTGAGTAGATGGTACAGAGTTGTCCCAACCAGGTGGACTGGTGGAAGCAACTTGCAGGAGATAATGCCTTTCGCTTTCAGAGAAGCAGTCCTATTCAGGTGGAAGCTACACACTACAGGATCCAAGACATTAGACTGAAGACAATATTGCAGATATTGGGCCTTACTTAAACAACATTTTTAGCTGAGCAAATGGTTAAGAATAACCTGTCACTTTTTTCCTTGCGTTACATTGTTTAAAAATGAAAGGGACAACATATGGTATAAAGATAAACACTAAGCAGCGCTTAAATATTTTTATAAGTAAGGGGCATTAAGTCGCGACGTCATTAGAAAATGGCAACGACGCGCTAGCGAATTCGAGCTTGGCGCCATCTCTTGGCGCGTTACATGAATTATTAGGATGGGATGTTACAGTGTATATTTAGAATGTAGCAGCGATAGCTCAGTTGGGAATGGTACGGACTGCTGAGATAAGTGTCAGAGGTTCGAGACCTATCCCATAATGGAGCATACACATCTGACTTTTCTATCTTGTGTGTTTTCTTTGTGTAATATCGCTTGCTATAACGGTGAAGGAAAACATCGTGAAGAAACCTCGAAAGCATACCCGAGAATTTCTCCACAAGAATTTCGAAGGTATGTGAAGTCTACCGACCCGCATTAGGCCCGCATTAGAGTATGCAGCGATTTGGCTAGCATTGGTATTGTCGAATTTCATGGGTCGACGATGACCACTTACCACCACTTAGCCCATTTTTAATCCTAAGCCAATAGAAACAGAACTCCCTCTTTTTTGAAATTGGGAAATCATACAGCTTTTCTTATAAACCCGACACGTTATAATGTAACAAGTGTCTCTTGGGTTGTCTCTATTTTAATAAAAGTTTGAGTTTTCTAGACGTCCGAATTTTGTCGCAGGCTGAGTTCATCGACCTAATCTCAACTCTATGAACTCGTTAATGCATTATTAACATAACATTAAGTTTTATGGCGTTGAGGAAAATGGCCGTCAATCGCCTCAGGCCAGGATTGACGCAAAGGAAACGCTACGTCGAGTCTGCTCAGATGGAGAAATTACAGCGTAGCCTTGCGCAGTATTCTACTGAATAGATTTGGCAAATTAGAGGTACATAGATAGTATTATGCGTATACCCGAAGGGGAAGGCAGTGGCGATCTAGAGAACTAAACACCCACATTCCGCCGCGCTCATTTACTAGATGTGATAGGGAGGCGAGCCTATCGCCATATCTACCCATAGGCCAGCATGATTCTGACGACCACTGATAAACACAGGGTTTGCAGTGGTCGCTAGTTTTTTGGACTGCACTACGCTTGCCATCAGGTGCAGTGTAGTCACTTTACCGTGCCCGGATTAAAAAATAATATCGGGCACAAATTCCATATTCCGTGTTGATACTTGAAATCTTCCAAATGACACGTGAGTTGACTGAGAAGTCGCTGGATGCAGGCCGCTTCCAACAGTAGCCCGAGCACGAAAAACGAATGTAAATGTAAATGTATTCGAGTTCGCTGCGCACTGATGACGGTTGGTTAATATTTCATACAAATTTCATAGACGCGCATCGAGTTCGAATACATTTACGGTTGTCAGAAATTTTCCTGCTCGGGCCGCAGGTCCATCTGGAAATCTTTGAGGGGGGGCCATGTTCAGCAGTGGACGTCCTGTGGCTGATGATGACGATGATGACTGAGATATGAATTTGTGATCAGTATGTTGGTAGACTTGCCTCTTATTTCTTCACGGAATGCGAAATAAAAGTTTTCATAGAAAAATCGGCCCTTGATAAAATTAAATTAAAAATTACTTTATTCAAATTTAATTTAAAAAACAGTGCTAGCAGCCGCGCGTGCTTTTCCGTCTGGTTTGTTTTGACCTTTTTCGCTCAGACCAATTTAAGAGACACAAAATTTTATAGCGTCTTTAAAATAGTTTTTAAGAACTCTGTCCTTGCTGCGAGATTTATTAAGTTCTAGTTGACGGCAAGCTGTGACTTTTTATGAAATATGACTTTTATTATTAATCTTTACGTTGCGATGCGTTCAAACGAGAGCAGTTTTATAGAGATTCACGTTTTAACAACTTCGAAAAAGAAATGTATTTCTCCTCTAATAATTTTTTACGCAAACCTACGCAAAAATTTAAGAAATCATTTTTATTAAATGAATAATCGCCTCCTTGGTCTAATGGCAGCATGTATGGGCTGTGGACCGAGAGGTCCTGGATTCGATTTTCAATCAGGCAAAGAAATTTTTCTAATTTAATTTGCCCGGGACTGGTCTCTCAGAGGGGGTTGACATCAGGCAGGCGGCCGGTCGTAAAAACTAAGCCAAATCCTCTCTACAACATGCTTGAAAAAGTGTGTTGCGCCGACCCCACATTAAGGTGGGATAAGGGCAGGTAGAAAGAAAAGTCACTCTTCGCCACTGCTACTGGACATGGTAGTTGCCAAAGCCGAAATTTGCAGTTATCAACTTAAAACTTTACATTATGCTCCATTTTAACTTGTTGGTCGGACAACCGCTGGTCGTCCATTAAAACTTTCTATGTTTCGGGGATTTATGAGCTGCCCTCTGATAAATTGCGTGTTTTTGGTTAACGCGGACGTGGCTTAAGTGCTTTTGTTTTATGTTCGTTTTCTTTGCTTCCTAAGGATTAATCTTCGTATTGCACTTTGTAAGTGGTAAAGTAAGGTATAGTTATATTAGACAGGAATGTCTAAATGAAAATTTGTATAAAAATGGCGGCTTGTTGTCGCGTTACGTAAGTGGAATTTTTGAAGGCCCAAATCCAATTTTTTTATAGCAGAGACTGGCAAACGAGTAGATGGGTCACCTGGTGGTAAGTGATCTCCAGCGCCCATAGATGCCCAAGACACGAAAAGGGAGAAAGACATAGAAACGGAGGGAAAATGAAGGGGGGAAATGGGCCACCAGAAATCACACTCACGCAACGAAACGCAACAGCAAGCGATTTTACGTCGGTTTTCTGAGAGATAGTGGTATAAAACCGGTTGAGCCGGCCTATTCATGCTGTAGACGTAACTGTCTACAGCGTGGCTCTACCACTCAACGCTATTTCTGGTTCCATTAGCCATGGTATTCGTGGGCGTTTGGGATTTACCATCTTAACCTGCTTATTCGTTTGCTGCCCTTTCTTAATTGCTGTAAGAAAATACATTATTGTATCTAATGATTATGAGTAGTCTCGTGAGTTAAATAATATTTTTTTTTTGCGTGGCTTAACTTAAAAAGTGTGTCTCTTTAATGCCAATACTATTTGACATAAAATAATAAGGCTACCACTAGTTTTACACTTTAACAGCACTTAAAAAATATACCTTTACAAGCGTGTAGCATAAAGAAATTGTCTTAGTATTTACGATCGGTCGCTTCCATGGCCTCAATCCACTCTGGGGGGTCCAGTTTATTAGATCAAAGGTTAAAAGTAAATTATCTTATACAGCTTAAATATATGTCTGTGTAAATTGAATTCATGACCTATAGTGTCTCAGGTGGCTGTTCATTGCCCCACAGTCTGTCTAACTAGTGTTTCAACTAGCTTTACATCTAACTAGTGTTTCAACTAGCTTTACAATTACGTTTATTATTCCAAACTCCAAAGTTTGTAATATTAAGTTTATTAGTGAATTTAATATAATGTACCATACCGTGGATTGTTTCCAAACTCGGCCACATGATTCAAAACTAAACATCCAAACTTTACAATATCTAATACTAATGGAATATTCATTGCGTAGGAAACTAATATGTTTAACATTAGGGTCTTCATAAATAAACAGTTACTCTAACCTTCAATCACATTTAATATTTCCTCAATTTTAGTTCGTTTGGTTATTCTATGTCAGATATCAGGAACATTATTTCAACTTCTAACTCGAGAGCAACAAATTTCATGAAATAAATCATGTCCATTACGGCCGATGAAAGCCACGTCATCGCTATCACGTCACCATCCGCGGCGACAATAAAACTTCTGTGAGTGTTTCATACACTTTATTGCTTCACGGATATTATTCTCCATAAAATCTCAAACAACCAAGTTTATAACGAAACGAGCGGCGCCCCGGCGAGCCGAGGTGCCCGTAGACTACACGAGGCACTGAGAGACAGGAATCACAGATCGACAGAGCTTAGAAGATAGACGGACATCAATACAGCAAGCTTGAAGGGGGAGGGCGGGGGGACGGGGCGGGACGCGCGAGCCGCGGGTGGAAGGCGCCGAGGGCCGCCTCGTTCGTGGACGAGGGACGTTCTTCCCGCACGCGCAGCTGCGGCAGGCGCCACGCCGTGCACGCTGACGTTAACGCGTGCCGGTTCAGCACCCAGTACGCGACAGCATTCAACGCTGAGTGAGCATAACCGAGGAGCAGAGCGTAGTGCGCCACCATAATCGGCACGTGTAGTCCAAAAGCGCCACAGATCACCACAGCCGCGTGCGGGCACCAGCATATCGCGAAGATCCCCGCGATGCCCATCAGAACGTTGCCGAGGCGTCTTCGAGAGCGGAGCGTTGATGTCTGTGGTTGAGGGCCGAGTAGGCTCGGCTGGAGCTTCTTAGCTCTGACGTCACCAACGTCGACCGCGTCACGGCGTTCCCTTGGGCCGACTCCTGCGACGATGATGACGTGTGTAGGTCTGCGCATGAGCGGCACTGGTAAAGGCAGCTCCCCGTGCGCGGCTCGGGCGGTGAGTGAGAGAGCTGTCAGTTTGACGCGGACTGCCCAGTGGCATCGGGCCACGACAATCACGGGAATACAGTAAGTGACGATAGCATGCGCTGCGGCCAGCGGCGGGCACGACACACAGGTCGTGGTCAGAGCGGCGGCACCTGAACAGAAAAAACACAACATTAATTATTAGAATCCATATTAGAATTGATAGCCTCCGTGGCGCAGCGGGCGAGTAGCCGGTTGTGAAGCGAGAGGTCGCGGGTTCAATACCCACATTGAGACAAATGTTTATGTGGCCCACAGATATTTGTTTCAAGTCTGGGTGTTGTGAGACCGAAATTCTCTCATAGTCTTTGACACCCACGATACAGGTTATACCTAGTGAGGGATCAGGACTAGGTGTGTGACTGTTGGGTGTATTTATTATCATTAATCTTAATACAATAATAAATGCGAAAATTTGGATGAGTGGATGTTGTTACTCAGTCACACCAGAACTGCTGGACAGATCTGGATGTTAGGCATAGAGTTAATATATTATTATTATAATAGTCTGGAATGGTATATAGACTTCTTTTTATCGCAGAACTTTCGTGGTATAGATTAATCAATTTCTACGCAAACGAAGTCGCAGGCAAAGATCTGAATACACTGCCGCGTACAATAAAGTTCTTAATAAAAACTTTGAAGACGAAATGGAAATCAATAAGCAATGATTTTATACTACTTGGTGCTAAAGTTTAAAATTTATATCAAGTTTAAAGAACTCACTGAGCATAAAAGCCGCGATCCAGACAGCGGCAACGGCGAGGAACGGTCGGGCGTAGACTGTCGACCCTCGACCACGACGTATCGCGCCGCATCGGTCTGCTGCTATCGCCACCAGAGACAAAGTACTCGCCGCTACTGGAAACGACTGGAATGGAAATAAGATGTTAAAATGTAATCTCGTTTCCTTCTATTGTGGTCCGGGAGGTTCTGGATTTGAATCCCAGACGACGGATCCTGATTTCTTTAACATGATTTGTCCAGTAACATTGGATACCTAAGAGGGGTTTGCTATAAGACATTCAGTGGGTCTTAAGAATTAAGCCAAATCCTTTTTTAAACATGGTGGATGACAGCAGGTAGAAGAATAAGATTATGAGAGATCCAGGAACTTCCATCTTCAATTCTGATCTGCCCTTGCAGAGACGATAACAGTGTTTCCTCTGATGTAAAGACATGAACACAGGTTCATTAACCATCGAGTCATTACTTTTTTAAACACCTTAGCTATAAATCAAAGGCGAACATCACCTCAATATAATATGTGACGTGGCAAGGCAGCTGGTGGATCCTAGCTGCCCTTGTCGCTGCGAGCGGAGCGCTGGCTGCGCAGACCAGGAAGTCAGCTGCGCATGCACTTAGCATCTGTGGAGTGCGCAATCTTGCAGCACCAGCTGAAGCCAGGGCTGCCATTAAGCTCACATTTCCTGAAAAGGAAAATTATTTTTCAATCCTTTTTGAAGTGCCAGTTGGTCCTTGTAACTATATTCAACTTAATCTTTAAAGTCTCTTTTGCAATGAGCTAGTAAAAAGATTCACAATTTCAACTGGTAGTTACTTTTTAAGTCTTATAAAATTCCAATACGATCATCTATCGAGTCTGATTTATCTGATGTTAAAATCTTTGTTGGAATTGCTTTCATGTCTGGAAATTTTATTGGTTTATTGTTCAGAAATATAAGCTCTCCCTTTGATTTGGGATTTGAAAGGGTGATGTGCTTTTAAAATTTATTGTATCATTCATGATACCATTTTAATCTGAGGAGTTCAAAGATTTGGGTACTTCTTTTCACGTAACGTTTTGTCTTAGTGATTTATCAATAACTTAATATTGTACTTTAATGATGACTGGGTTTTGATTTAACGTCAATGTAAAGATTTGTAACCAAAATATAAAATACTTAGAAATAATTTTGAACAGTACAATTTCAATATGATTTCTATTTTTGGGTTGCAATTTAAATATCTCAATTTTACAATAATGTATCCATTATAAAGTTAGTCTATACCATGAGCCTTCAAGAAATCCACGCTTAAATGAAATCATTCATTCCTGTTATTTTATTGAAAGAGCAGAGTAGTATTACAAATGTGAAGATAACAGCTAGAGGCATTCGCCGAATGGATAGTTGTACCACTAATGGATGAAAATAAAGAGGAAAGGTCACGGACAACATTTTTAGCGAACCTTTATAGTGTTGTTAATAATACCGTCGTCTTCAGGATATCCAAATGGGTCATGTTACAAAGGTTAAAGCTAAAAGTATAATTCAGATGTATTTATTCGTCTCCTAAGGGTGACTTGCATTATTACTAACTTAAAGTTAGTCCTAACCTCAAGTTAAATTAAAAAATATATATATGACATATAACTCATTACATGTAATTCATTAACCCCCAAATGGTCAAACGCTGCCTAAATATTTAGGATGGCCTTACCGATTTAAGCACTCGTTATTCTTCAATTTGGCATGGTCAAACAGAACCTATCTCTTCACATTAAATGTAAGCAGGACCCAGTTTAAGGCCCGCTTATTTCATAAAACGGCATGGTCAACAAGTGCCTAAAGTTTGACAGCTATTTAAGGCCCGCTTAACTAGCATTTAATCGAGATTAGTTTGAGAGTTCCTGCGACCAATCTCAAATGAAACTATTGTATAGTTTGTGATGATGTATGGATGTTTTGTTACTCTTTCACACCAGAATGTCTGAAGAGATCTGAATGAAATTTGGCACAGAGATGGATTAAAGTCTGAAATAGCACACAGGCTACTTTTTTCCCCGGAAAAATGTATGGTTTCTATAGGATAGATTTGTTTAAATAAATAAAATTTCACGCGAACGGAATGGCGGGCATAGGTTTGTATTTCATGATTTCCGTGTTCCGTGTAGTGTTTAATAATATATACCTATTACCTACCCCTTGATTTCAATAAAATGTATTTTTCCTCAATTTATCGCACTCGTAGAAGCCAAGACAAATAAAACACTTCAAAAATACAATGATTAATTTTATTACATCCGATTCAACACTACTGCATGTTGCCGAATTCCTCAATCCTCTCCAATATAATGGTTTTTATATGGTTCTGCTGAAGCCGGCGTGAACTGGGACGTCCTAAATTCCTTTATCAGATCGGGCCGAGTATTTTTCTTCTTTCTTCACACGGTCAGACACAGTCCCTGGCAAGAAAAATTCAAGAAGACTTCTTTCATTGAAACGCTCCAAGAAATATCCTCCATATCCAAACTTCATAGTTTCCATAATCTCTTCATCTGCGTTGATGTTTATTACATAAAACAAAATCACTTCACATACAACAAACACAGTTCTTCTTCTTCTTCTTCTTTCTTTAAAAGGTGGCTTCCATCGTGGTATTGATGATTCTGCCAATAACAAAGTTTGTAGTGACTTATAAGGCGAGACTGAATAATCGGTTTGCAGGGATTTTGAATTTGGACATTGGACGGTTGAGTTATTATAAAAGGGTAGCAGGTAATGGACACAAACATCATTATTTAACAATACAACATAGAATATGGTTAAGGAATATATGAAAAGGGGCAGACATATTTTTAATACAGGGGATCAAGGTTAAATTTTATAATCTAATATTATTTATTGATATAAACCTAAACAAGAAATCGATAAGGGAGGGGTTGGATAGTGTTAGAAGGAATGTCAGGTTCACTGGACGTGGAATTTCAGTAGGAAGGAGATCATACAGAGCAATATTTAAATTCTGACAGTTAAAGAAAATATGTTCAAGGGTACCATCCTCTAGACCACATTCACAGAGAGAACTGTCTCTTATTCTAAGTTTGGCAAGAAAAACGGGTGAGCATACATGACCTAAGCGAAGACGGATAACAACAGAAGTGACCCATTTGTCATATGAACGAAATTTTAAGAACCATGGTTTAGTTGGAATGTCAGGTTGGATTCTACTGTACCACTTTCCCTTTGTTTGTGTGGTTTTCTCCCACGATTTAGTCCATGATTCTGACATTTTGGATTTTGCATATGTTTGAAGGTCTCTACCATATACAGCTGAATGCGTAGGTAATCCATAATTAACGGCCTCCTTGGCTAAGAGATCAGCAACTTCATTACCAGTGATACCTGTGTGACTTGGGATCCAGGCAAGAGCGACTTCTATACCCATACAATGACATCGGTATAATGCTTGTTTAGTTTTTAATGTGACACTAAAATTATCTTTGGAATGGAAGGGGAACTTAACAAGATCAGTTAAAGCACTGAGTGAATCAGACAGAATCAGTGTTTTGTTCAATTTGTGTGATTCGCAGTAAAGGACTGCTTCCATGAGAGCTATAGATTCTCCAGTATATGTAGAAAATTGAGAGGGACATTTAAAACTCAAAACAATTTCGTATTTAGGAATCCATACTGCAATTCCGACATTCTTGTCCTTGGCCAGTTTAGATGCATCTGTATAAATAAGAAGCCAATCCTTCCAGTCTTCACCAATTATACTACAGAATAATTGGTTTGCACCAGGAGAGTTTTTCTCAATACCAAAGTTTAACAAAATTTTGGGTTGATAAATTAAAGAATGAAAATCACTCTCAAAAAAAGGATTTTTGTTAAATTGAATAATTGAACATGGAAGCGATTTCAGTGTGGAATAACTATTAATTAAAAGGGGGGTAACTTTATGTAACCAGAAATCTGATTCGCTAACAGACGTAGCCAACTGAGAAAGTGTAGGAGTAAGAGGATGGGAGGAAAATTGGATAACCTTGGAAAGAAAGCGATCTCCGAGGTATTGTCTACGTAACGCAAGTGGAGGATCAAGGCTTTCGACCTGTAAGGCATTGATGGGAGATGATTTCATAGCTCCTGTGATAATGCGTAAACATTTCGACTGTATTTTATCCAATTTGCTAAGAGCTAACTTATTGCAAGGTTCTAAAAGAAAAGAGGCATAGTCAAACTGACTCCTGATCAATGCATTGTAAAGTAGTTTTTGATTATAGGGGTGGGAGCCCCATCGAACGCCAGAAAGGACGCGCATAATGTTAATACTTTTCTGACATTTTTCATAAATATGGTTAATGTGATGAATCCCGGTAAGCTTACTATCAAGGATAAGGCCTAAAAATTTAACTTTGTCGTTGATTGGAATAACTTCGTTATTTACACGTAAGTCTATAGGGGGAATATATCGTTTACGCGAAAAAACAACTGCTTTACATTTAGGAATGGAGAGACTAAGACCATGTTCAGAAAGCCATATATTAAGGTAATAAAGGGAACTATTAAGTCGATTAGTACATTCACTCAAAGAAGAAGATTGGACAAATAACGCAATATCATCAGCGTATTGTAGAATATTTGAAAAATTATTGACTGAGAGCTCCAGATCACGAGTATATATATTATACAGAAGGGGGCTTAAAACAGAACCCTGAGGAAGACCATTCCAGACAGTTCGTGAGGGGGAAACGGAATCATTACAGCGGATGGAAATGTGACGGCAGGATAAGAAGTTAAAAGTGAAATTGACCAACCTCTCCGGTATATTCAGCTGGATCATTTGATCCCTGAGTATAGGGAGCTGGACATTGTCGTAAGCAGAACTTACATCAAGAAAAATTCCAATTACATTTTCGTTATTTGAAAACGCCGTACGAATTTTGGTTGTTAAAATACTGAGACTATCACTTGTGCCTAAACCTCTTCTAAACCCAAACTGGCTTTTTGCCAATAGACCTCTGTTTTCTGCAATCCATTCCAGTCTATTTTTAAGGAGATGTTCTGAAATTTTAGCCAAAGTGGATGACAAGGCAATCGGTCTGTATGAAGAGGGAGAATTAGGATCTTTCCCTGACTTTAAAATTGGTATAATAATTTGTGTTTTCCATGATTCAGGAATAGAGCCAGAAATGAAATAACAATTTATTAAATCAAGGAAGTATTCTTTAACAGCGATAGGTGATTTGCAAATGAACGAGTATGGGATACCATCGATGCCTGGAGTGGAGTCCCTCAGGTGGTCTAAAGCACAGCATAACTCTGAGTATGAAAAAATATCGTTCATTTTATCAGGGGTATAAGGGGAGGCACGAGGCTGGGATAGAGAAAAGTTATCTAGTGATGGGACAAATGGGGGAGCAAGGTTGTTTATAAATTGGTCCAGCCAAAGACTAGGGTCATTAGAGGACACGGTGATATTCGACTGCACTCTTCTAAAGGAATTGATCTTCTTCCAAACAAGTGTAATTGGGGTACGGGGTGATAAAGTCTCGCAAAATTTCAGCCATCCTTGTGATTTCTTTTTTGACAAAGCTCTTTTAGTTTGGGCTGTTACTCTTTTAAAATTGATGTAATTATCGCGATTTACGTTTTTGACAAAATTATCTTCTGCTAAATTGCGATTTCGGATGGCAGTAGTACAATCGGAATCCCACCAAGGAGGAGAAGGTATTTTATCTGTGGGTCTTTTTATTGGAATCGATTCTTCTGCAGCCTCATGTAAAGTGGAGACAAAAGAGTCATAACATGTAAAACAATTGGTTAAATCAATCTTTGGAAGTTCTAAAATTTTACTACTAAGTATAGAAGAAAATTTATTCCAGTCTGCGCGATGAAGTTTATACTTTAAAAGTGGGCTAGGCTTAGGTGAAGGAGAGAAGTTATTAAATAAAGAAATAAGAATTGGAAAATGGTCGCTTCCATAAGAGCAGGGGAGGACAGACCATGTTTGATTGGATACTAGAGAGGGAGATGAGAGGGAAAGATCAGGCGCATTACTATTTTGATCAGGAGCTGCTCTACGTGTGGGAGTACCATCATTTAAAACACATAAATTATTATCGTCTAGTAAATCTAAAAGATATGATGCAGAAGTGTCTATGGAGCTGGAACCCCAAAGAGTATGCCTGCAGTTAAAATCTCCTAAAACGAGTTGAGAACCAGGAATGGTAGATAGGATTGAGTTTAATTCAGAAATGTTAATTTGATTAGGATGAGGAATATAAACAGAGAAAAATGAGGAGTTAAAAGCTTTGATAGCAACTACATTTAAATCACAGCTGTGTAAAGGGATAGTGATAAGAGAATAAGTAATAGTTCTTTTAACAAGAAGTAAGCAGCCTGCACGCCCATCATCTCTGTCATCCCGCAGGCAGGCGTATCCAGGAACCCTGAAAGGGGAGCCAGGCTTCAACCAAGTCTCCGAGATGGCAACGATGCTAGGCTTATATCGATTTAATAAGTATATAAGGTCATGTTTCTTGGGTCTGATACTTCTAGCATTCCATTGTAAAATGTGAGTCGTCATTGTGAACCACGAGAGAAGATAGGAGTTTTTTAACTAAGTCTATAACATTGTACGGTAGAGGAGAATTAGAGAATTTAGAATGTCTATTATTCAGAGCACAAGTAAGCAATTCTATTAAGTTGTCATTGAGGGTTGGGGAAGGAGATTTCTCCTGAGGTGAGTTATTTATAAAGGCGCACCCATTTGGCATAGATGGGGGGGGAAGGTCAATAATTTCTCTATGGGCTTGAGGATAGGGTGATTTTTGCGGTCCAGGTCTAGGCCGAGAGGGACTAGTTACAGTTTTTTTATGAGAGGAAGTCACAATAGTAGGTAGGGGACGAGGTGAGGCAGTTTGAGGAAATTGAACATTAGGTCCTAGCTGGGAGTTTATTGGGATTTGGGATTGTATAGTAGAGCGGGTGATTTCTGCATAGGAGTGTCCAAGAGGGGGTAAACGCTGAGAGGCCTCTGAGTAACTTAAATTCTCTTGTGACATGAGCATTTTAATTGATTTTTGTCGAGAGTATTCAGGGCATTTAATATCAGTGGCTTTGTGTGCACCTCTGCACAGTAGACATGTTGATTTTTCATCTGAGATTTCGCAGGTATCACCCGTGTGTTCCTGAGCGCATCGATAACAGCGTGGTTTGGATCTACATTGAGACCGGACGTGACCAAACCGACAACATGCATGGCATTGTATTGTGGGTAATTGATATATAGATACCGGTAAAGAGGAGTGGTAACAAAATACTTTTTCAGGGAGAATTTGTCCTTGAAATGTAAGTACAATAGAAGTTGATGGAACCCATGATGCTACACCATCTTTAATCATTTTGGTATTTAAACGTCTAGCTTTAATTACCTTTCCACAAGGAGATTTAATACCACTAACCAGTTCTTCTAGGGTCCAGTCTGTTGGAACAGAACGAATTACACCCATTCTAGATAACTGAAATTTAGGGATTGTTGCATTAAATTTATGTTCAGAAAGGAGGGGGTTTCCCACAAAGTTGTTAGCCGCCTCAGCTGTTTTGAAATCAACTGATATCCTATTTCGTCCTAAGGCACGTATGCCCCCATCAACTATATTGGAAATATTATGCTTGTATAGAAATTGAGCAAAACGAAGAATTCTTATAGATAAACCAGCAGAGGGATCTGGTTGTACTCTGACAACATGGACAGAGAATGGTGCACAATCTTTTTCACTATACCTCCATTCTGTTTCAGCTTCAAATCCAGGAACTGTATAAACGCTCTGTATGGAGTCACTTGGGGGGGTGCTTTTTTTACCAATATTGGTTAAAGGTTGTTCTGCAGTGCGTTTTAATGATTTGTGGGATATTGGGTCAACAGATTGGGACATTTCGGAATCTGTAATATAAGTTGAATCTACCCCCTTATCGGGGGGTTTATCTTTCGGGTCCATAATCCGATGATTATGGACCAGAATACATTAAATTATACTTACAGTTTTGTTATCGACACACAACAAGTTAAACCACCACCAAAACACAAATAATAACAACTCAACACAAGGGGTTTCAGAAAAGATCGCCAGAAGAGATCCTGCTTGTACCGCGTGTCAAGCCGAAAAAAAACAAAACAAACACAGTTATTTAATTACGAAAATAAATATAAACAAACAGGTCGCCATTTGCCAATTATTTTTTTTCAATTCTTCCACACAAATCATTGACTAAGGACGAAAGATACATACTGCCAAGTGGTAAATATTTTAACAAGATACTAATAAATTATAAAAAGATCCATTTTATGTTCCGTTTCTATTATATAAAAATGTATAATAACAAAAAATAGACAGAGATAACATAAACATTACAGAAAAAATTACTACAGATGAAATATGATCGGAATGGCACATGGAATGCAAAAAGGTTAAATAAACATTATCGAATCATGTATTCTGCCAATTATTTATTATAATTATCTTAAAAAAAAAAACTAAATGAAATAAAATGATTCTACGTGAAACGAAACAAAAAATGTAATTTTATAAAAATTTTGTAATCGAGAACAAACTTTTATTATCTGTAGCAAAATGATTGATCCTCAGCTGATTTTTCCGCGAAGTCTTCTCAAGTGCGTACGACCATGCCGCTCAAAAATTATTGTCTGCTTAACTTTGGGTAGTGCTCAAATGACTTGGATGATTGAGCACTGTTTGACCATTCGGCCCTTAATGTCGTCATATATTATCTGTAATTACATGTAGTATGACATGTAATAAATTACATGTCCTTCATATGTTTGTTTTTCAATTTAGCTTGAGGTTAGGACTAACTACAGGTTAGTAATAGTGGTCCAAGTCGCCCTAAGTATTCTTATCCTATTTTAATGTGGCGCAACTTTTTGAAATATGTTGTGAAAAGCATTCGGCTTAGTTTTGACGACCGTCTCTAACCACGCTAAACATAACCTCAAATGGCTATCTGCTCGTTTGCCAACTTGACTCATCTGTTGTGCGCTTGCTGTACATCATGACGCATCATCACTCATCTTACCAATGATGCCGATGATGGAGACAAGCACGTAGAGCGCTAGGAGTGTGGCGAGCGTGTGCGCATGCGCCTCCCCCGCCGGCTCCGGCTCCGCGGCATCGGTTACGTTATCGTACATCGCGACGCATCATCGGCACCTACGAACAAAGTTTATGGTCTTTAGCAGTGGAATGGTTAGTAGAGCAGCATCATCAATCAATCAATCAAAATATTTATTAAATCCATAAAATGTTGAAACATCATTTAGATTCCGACAAATTTTAACTTTACCGCCTGTTCGGAAGGCTATTTCGCCAGAGAAGAACGGGCAAGAAACTCTGACGTTGCTCTTTTTAAAATCAATTTACAGTCAGTTACTAATACAGTACAACACCAGATACAGAAAGACCTTAAATTAAACCGTGATAACAATATATTTTGTTAGATGTAGGACCAAATAACATACAAGATACACTGAATGTCTCCCACAGCTACGGCAAGTTGAGCTGAAACAAACACTGTCCAGACAGACCAGTCTCCACAAGCAGCACCCGTCATTATCTGTAGCGCCAAAATTTAAGAGAAAGAGATTTTTTCAACCACAAGACAAAAAGTAAGCGAGGTCCTGTCATGATGTGTAACCATTGTGACAAAAAAACTGTCGTAAAATGGCAGTTTGCTGAGGTACTGTTCGTTCGGTGAGTGAGATTCCTGCTGACCCAAACCCTCACTCCCTTCCCAAAGTTCCCCTTCTTTAAAGTTGGTAACGCACCAATCATTATTTTAGCATCATGTGCGGTGGAGATCACTTACCATCAGTCGACCCATCTACTCGTTTGCCAGTCTCTTAAAAAATTGCAGAAAGAATTTGGCAAAATTTTTACGACCGCCTGCCTGCCTGACGTCAATCTCCTTTAGAGGATCCAGTTAAATTAAATTAGGGAATTCGCTTTGCCCGACCTGGGAATCGAACCCACGACATCCCGGTCTACAGCCCCTATATGCTGCTACTAGACCAAAGAGGCGACAATCACTAATCTTTATCACTGAAAGTAAATATACATCCGGTTTCACAAAAGATATAATCCAGTACAACAAAGCTTTCAACGTTACTAGATTAGGAAGTCTAAGAGGAAGTAGTAAGCACTTTACTGAACCTGAAAGCGGAACAAGATTCCATCGCTGCAGCGGTTTATGCAATTTATTACTAACCGTTCCAGCCTTTTAGTGGTATAGCTTTGGAATTTTATAGAAGTTTTATGAAGGAGGCGATTTTCTATTTTGTTTATAACAATCTTTTTTCCTGTCTGTCCTTATCCCACCTTGATGTGGGATCGGTGCAACACACTTTTTTATGTATGTTGCAGAGAGGATTTGGCTTAATTTTTGCAACCGGCTGCCTGATTAACGTCAACGCATAACAACGAAGTGAAGTAGCAGCACGTATGAGTTGTAGACCAGAAGGTTCTGGGTTCGATTCACAGGTCGGAATTTTCTAATTTTATTTGACGCGGGACTGGATCCCCCAGAGGGGGTTGACGTCAGGCAGACAGCCGGTCGTAAAAACTAAGCCAAATCTTTTCTGCAACATGCTTGAAATAGTGGGTTGCGCCAACTCCACACTGA
Source organism: Clanis bilineata (assembly GCA_036417725.1). NCBI lineage: Eukaryota > Metazoa > Arthropoda > Insecta > Lepidoptera > Sphingidae > Clanis > Clanis bilineata. Next base: position 1,848,070 of record CM071141.1, read on the forward strand.
GATGGGATAAGGGCAGGTAGAAAGAAAGAAAGTGTGTCTATGGGCGGTTGAGATCACTTACCATCAAGTGACCCACCTGCTCGTTTGCCACTCTCAGCTATAAAAAAACGAACTGTGTTCCATAAAAGTATCAATAAACTCCAAATAGTCTCCAATTTCCAATAACAATGTCCAAATAGCCGATAACAAAATTATAGCAAAGCAAAAATGTTCGCCGCGTGCTGCAAGTGGAAACCCAATGCCGTCCAAAGGCATTCCGACTGTAATAACCGTTTGGGGGTTTATTCTCGTTTTACTGCACACCCTGTATTGTCAGTTTTTGTAACATTCACATAGCTGATGGCTGTGTAGAGGACGTAAAGCTTTTTTAGTACGAGTTGGAACTTGGTAATGTAAAATTCTTTTTGGTACTTACTCTACGTTTTAAAAATCGAAAAAGAACACCTCAATATTTCTGCTTTTTAGGGTTCCGGAGCAAAACGACAAAAACGGAAGACTTTTAAATCCGTCATGTCGTTCTTTCGTCTATCCGTGTTTTCCATACATCTGAATGAGCGATGACTTTTTTATTCGCACAGATATTGTGTAGAAGAATAAGTTAAACGGTATAGACGTTTCTAAATTGATTTTTTTTTCAATAATAATATAATAATATTTTTTTATCAATATCAATAATAATAAAGTTGTCTCCTTGGTCTATGGGCTATGGGCTGTGGACTGGGAGGTCCTACGTTCGATTCCCAGGTCGGGCAAAGCAAATGTTCTAATTTAATTTCGGGACTGGAGGGATCCATATCCATAGGGGGTTGACGTCAGGCAAGCGGTCGATCGTAAACACTTAGCCAAATCCTCTCTGCAACGTGCTTAAAGACATCGGCAATGCCATAGCCATATGAAATACGTCGTGAATGGGCTACTGTATTAGAATTTACATGCAATAATTGTACATAACACTAAAAAGCTACAAAACAAATACTCATAGTAACCGCTAATACGACGCGACAGCGTTTCGTAATCATATTCATATTCATCAATCGGTAATTAAGGACCCGGCTGTTTGAAAATTCAGTTACATCAATAAGTTTGTCATTTTTACTTCGCGGTAGTCACCTAACGTGGAATTTGGATAGGTTTTCAGCAGGTCGATTCTCTAAGAAACGCCACAACGTTGCGATCGACGACAAGCTCCCGCAGCACACATCGTTGAGATCGACGGAGCGTTCAACGTTGATGGGTCTTAGACATAAGCTCACGCCTGTATCCCCGAAGGGGTAGGCAGAGGCGCACTAGCGAACTAGAACACCCACATTTCGCCGAGCTTAGTTCCGTCTCAGATGTGATAGGGGGCGACCCTATCGCCATATCGGGCACAAATTCCGGACTCCGGGCTGATATGGAAAAATCCAATATCACTTTGCCCGACCCGGGGATCGAACCCGAGACCTCAGAACCGTAGTCGTACCGAAATACCACCACGCCACTGAGGCAGTCTCTTGAGTCTTAGAGAATACCATTTTCCATACATTTATGTCAAACAGCTCGCTCGAGAGAGCTAGTTCGCATAAACGCCGTCTTCACGTATAGCGCTAGTGCGTGCGCTTTGTACCTTGCTGAACACAAAAATGAAAACATCGTTGCAGCAACGATGACGCAACGTTGTTTTCACAAATGATACCTCAGAGAATCGACCTGCAGCTTCAGCACACTGCCTCTATACCAAATACCAATGAAGTATTTATATTAACATAGCTTACAAAATTACGTCAAACCAATTTTACATTTAATTCAGATTTTTGACGAGGGTCTACATTACTTGAATATGTTTTAAACCTTGTTGGTCTACCGACATTATGTTTAAGATAGACATTGGACTTCGATTTATATTTTCACACGCTAATGGTCGGATAAAGATTAAATTTTTTTTGAAAAAAAACATCATCGTGTAAGTGACAAAACTAATAAGAACTTTAAAAAAGTATGCTCCGCCGTGACAGTGCGTACACTGCCGTGACCAGGATTCGAACCTGGGTTACTACGGCCACAACGTAGGGTCCTAACCACTAGACGATCACGGCTGTCGGAGCTGGTGGAAAGCGTGCATTCGGTGCTATAAAGCAGCAAAATTGGAAAGGCACGTTGAAGTACTGTACAAAGGTAACGAAAAGTGCTATTAAAATCGTGCGGAATTCATTATACTGGAGCACTTTCACATTTAGTTCAGCAGAGGTAGTTAAGAGTGCAAATAAAGATAAATATCGCAAACTAACAGCTCTTTCGGTTTTGCTTTGATTTTTTTAACATAACATAAACTCTGCCTATCCCTGAAAGGGTAGGCGGAGGCGCACTAGCAAACTAGAATATCCACATTTCGCCAGGCTTATTTACGTCCCAGATATAATAGAGGCTATCATCACATCGGGCATAAATTATTAACCAACTTCAAAAAAAGGAGGAGGTTAACAATTTGTCTGAATCTTTTTTTATGTATGTTCCCCGATTACTCGAAGACGCCTGGGCCGATTCGAGAAATATTTTTTGTTTAAAAGGGTATAATACCGAGGTGGTCCCAAGTCATGATCTAATGATGGGATCCTAAAAAAATCGAGGGCATCCCTAAATTTTATAGGGCCCCATAGTGTCTTTTATATATTTCCTAAAACTATTCAGGTATTTGCGTCTGGTACACATCATCTCATGTTGCTGAGCTGATGATGGAAAATATAACTCCTTAACTATTAAGATTTGGTATCCACCAACTCTTAATAGTATTCTTCCAATATTACACTAAAATAGATAAATAATAATTAAAGTTTAACAAAAACTAAAAACCGACTTCAAAAACGAACACTTAAAGGTAAAAAATAACAACAATTTCTTACTCCCTTTGGAGTCGATTAAATGAAAGAGGCACTTTTAAGTGTTCGTTTTTAAGTCGGTATTCATTTTTCTTACCAAAGTTTATTATAGTACCTAAAGGTTGATAACAAACTAGTGGGTCAGTGACCCCCATTTCCATGATTACCCACAAAATCAAAAGAATCATGGCGGCGTTGCCGATCTTCAACGAAATGAATGGGATTGAGAAAGGATACAAATATTTGTGTCTCCCAAAATGTCACCGTACGAAACAAGGATCCTTCACGTCTGTTTTCAGAAGACATTGATAATGATATAGGGAAGCCAGTCCTTGCCGTAGGCGAAATAGCCTACATGAACATTTTGACATAAACAATTTTGGATAAGAAATTCATTTTATTTCTTCTTTACTTCAAATAAAGCATAAGGTCATGTCTGTATCCCCGAAGGGGTAGGCAGAGGTGCACTAGCGAACTAGAGGTAGAACACCCACATTTCGCCGAACTTAGTTCCGTCCCAGATGTGATAGGGGGCTAGCATATCGCCATATCGGGCACAAGTTCTAGACTTCGAACTAATATGGAAAAATCGAATATCACTTTGGCCGACCCGGGAATCGAACCCGAGACATCAGGACGGCAGTCGTACCGAAATACAACCACGCCACCAAGGCAGTCAAGTATAGAGGTACATAATATAAAAATGTTAATTTCTCTAGGATTTAGTATCCATACCAAACAGTATAAAAATTAAATCACTATACATTTTTTTTTAAATCCAAATAAAATCCATTTTTTTAACAGGAAATCAATCTTCAAACAATTCGTATTGGCATAACAAAGACCGGCAAAAATGGTTACAATAATTAATTAAATGAGCAACAAATATTTCCCTTAATTAAAATGAATTTTAGAAAAACAACCCACCAAGTATTTGCTAGTTAATTATTGCCTTTTGAAGAGTAATCAAAATCATGAATATTCCGTTTCAGAATAACAAATAATTGGAAATTCAATTATTCGTTCGTGTTATTGGAAATGTTTTCACGTAATTCCCGCTTTAATTTGTGCGAAACAATTAATTTTGGACATTGCTTTTTAGCGTGTGACGGAACACTGAATGGTTTTTGAATGGTAGGTAAAGCATTTTGTAGACAATTTTACCTGCACTGTGGGTGGCTCGACCGAATTATTAGCGTCTGCTAATAAATAATGTGTGGCTAAACGAAAACGTCACATCACGTCACGCAGGACTCACGTCGGTCGTAAAAACTAAGGACGAATTTTTTTTGCATTTTATTTTAAAAAATGTGTTGCGCGGTCCCCACTGTGGTAGGTAGGTAGTGGTAGGACAAGTAGAAGAAGTAGGAGAGACGCTAAAAGCAGAAAAAGCTTTTGCCTTCGGATGGAATGAGTTACAGTTATATTAATACACCTTCTACAATCTCAGACTGCCTCGGTGGCGTCGTGGTATTTCGGTACGACTACGGTTCTGAGGTCTCGGGTTCGATCCCCGGGTCGGGCAAAGTGATATTGGATTTTTCCATATCAGCCCGGAGTCTGGAATTTCTGCCCGACATGGCGATAGGCTCGCCCCCTATCACATCTGGGACGGAACTAAGCTTGGCGAAATGTGGGTGTTCTAGTTCGCTAGTGCGCCTCTGCCTACCCCTTCAGGGATACAGGCGTGAGCTTATGTTATGTTATGTCTTCTACAATCTGAGATTTGATTGTCGAATCTCACAATTTTATCGATATCATGGACCTGCGAGTATATTAAAATAAGCATTATAAGCATCCCATAAATATTTCCACTCGATAAAGCTCGCAAAGCTTATTATGGCTTGAACCTTCACCTCGCTGCAGCACAATTTCACAAATGAATCCCGCTGCTTTCTCACGGGAATCGCGCCGAGGTCACATACAAAGACAAATGGATTCAAAACAGGAATTTAGGGATATTAAAAGATTTTGGGATGACCTAGTCATTTAATTTGTCCGTCTGGATAGATACCATCATCATCATCATCATCATCAGCCACAGGACGTCCACTGCTGCAAGCCGATTCCAACAGGTCGATCTGGAAATCTTTGGAAGAGGCATATCTCCAGATACCATCATATCTTTATCATATCATCATCATCTATATCTATATCATAATTATACCGCTTACCATTGCATTCGGTAAACAATGTTGTGTTATTACTGTGTATTTATTTGTTTTCATAGCAGAGACTAGCAAACGCGCAGATGGGTCACCTGGGGGTTACCACAACCTCTTATAGCAATATCATTATAATTTTACTTGTACGGATTCCCATACAAAATAAACCAAGAACCATTATAATAATACTGCTATAAGAGGTGGTGGTAACTCTTCAGATGATAAGTGGTCTCCACCGCCCATAGACACCCAAGACACAAAAAGTTTAATGGGTGCATTGCGAACCTAAAAGAAGGGAATGCAAGGGTAGGTAAAAGGGATTGGGAAAGGGAGTGGCTATCGGAAATCTCACTCACCGAAGGAAACGCGACAGCGAGCTGCCACTTTACGTCGGTTTTCTGTGAGACAGTGGCATCAAACCGGTCGAGCCGGCCCATTCGTGCTGTAGACGTTACTGTCTACAGCGTGGCTCTACCACTCAAGAAGTATAAGCATTTAGTCTATGAATCTGTGATATAGGTTGACCAACTGGATAAACTGGGCATCTCGCGCATATAGCCTTATATTTAAAACTACCTATTATTTTTGTACTGACTTACGAAGGCAGACGGACTCACCTGATGATAACTGATTATTGTCGCCTATGGAGATGACGAATGCCAGAGGCACAGCTAAGCCCTTGCCTAACGTAGATGGGAAAAGAAGGGGAGGGGTTTAGACATCTGAAAAATTAAGTCATCATTGTAATTATTCACATTTGTTATAAAAATACATATTCTTTATCATACTGTAAGATTTCACACCCTTACGACGTAATTTATGATACGTCATATCCGATCCCAGCTCAACATTCCCAGTGGTACAATCTGTGACAGGAACCAGTCGATTCCCATACTTCCTTGGCCCAAAAACGATTTCCGCACATCGACGTTCGCAACGCTGTGAAAATCCGATATTACGTTACCACAGTGCCAAAACTGTCCATGTCAATTTCCTGGGATTTTGCAGCAAAAATTTCATGCGGTAAAATCAAGTTTGCAGTTGACATGTTTTACATCCACATTTCGCCGAGCTTAGTTTCGTCCCAGATGTGATAGGGGCCGAGCCTATCGCCATATCGGGCACAGATCCCAGACTCCGGGCTGATATAGAAAAATCCAATATAACAATGCCCGACCCGGGGATCGACCCTGAGACCTCAGAACGGCAGTTGTACCGAAATACAACCACGCCACCGAGGCATTTTACTTTAAACCTAAATTATTTTAAAAGCTCCAAAAGTAATGTTCGAAGGGCTCTGTCATTGGTGAAGGTTACCGAAATTCGCATTAAAACGTGTTTTACTTACGCAATTTCACTTGGTAGGCGACGAAATAGTCCAGACACGTACTATATGACTGCGACACTACGCGGACATTTCAGGCGACGTTTCCATTGCTGTTTCAATAGCTCTATTTGCAAGGACCGGTCGTGTCAACCGCGTAATGGATCGTTCAACGTCCTCGTACTACTTTTGTACTGTTGAGCTGATGTGTGTTATGTATTTGCAGACATTCTTTACTGTTCTGCGTGTTAGAAGAAAATGTATTTTGATGGAGTATTTGGACTAAAAGTCATCTGATGCCCAATTTTCTTTTTATGTTTCTTCAAATAGACACGTACTATATGACTGCGACACTACGCGGACATTTCAGGCGACGTTTCCATTGCTGTTTCAATAGCTCTATTTGCAAGGACCGGTCGTGTCAACCGCGTAATGGATCGTTCAACGTCCTCGTACTACTTTTGTACTGTTGAGATGGTGTTAGGGTTATGTATTTGCAGACATTCTTTACTGTTCTGCGTGTTGGAAGAAAATGTATTTTGATGGAGTATTTGGACTAAAAGTCATCTGATGCCCAATTTTCTTTTTATGTTTCTTCAAATTATTGTCGACGTATCGGTTTATGACAGCGCATTTGGGTTGAGAGAGTTGTAGCTTTGAGTTGAAATCTTAATTCCCGGATAATAAATTATTATCATCATTACAAATGTGCTTGTAAGAGCATCTATCATACTGATTTCTTAAGTTTACGCGAATGTTATACATTGAAATAAAACTATTTTTACGGATTCTATCACGATTAGGTTTTTAATTTTTATTCCCGACGTTTCGAGGGCTTTGCAGTTTTCGTTGTCACGGGTCTGACCCGTCACCCGTTTTATTTCAAGCATCTATCATATCTAGGCATCTATCATGAGACTATGACTAGACTATTGTGAGACAGAAATATGCTCTCCGAGCTATGGGTACAAGCGCTTATGCTATGTTTGTGTATTTTAATACTGAATAACCATTTGAATTTTGTGTGCCAATTGTGGTTGCAATTCACGTATCAACGAGGCCTAATATGTCCACAACCGTCGAGGGTTATCACATCTGTGCGCCCTGTGGATTGGGGACGTTTGGAGAAATCCACCACGGTATCCCCTGCCCGTCGTAAGAGGCGACTTATAGGGGCCATCGGGTCACAGCACCCCTTTTAGTACTTTTGTACATGCGAGATTGGACGACAGCGACATACCATTTTTGAGTGGTAGAGCCACGCTGTAGACAGTAACGTCTACAGCACGAATGGGCCGGCTCGACCGGTTAGATACCACTGTCTCACAGAAAACCGACGTAAAGTGGCGGCTTGCTGTCGCGTTTCGTTCGGTGAGTGAGATTTCCGGTGGCCCATTTCCCCCCTCCCTTTCCCAATTCTTTTTCCCTCCCCTTTCATTCCCTCCTTTTAGGTTGGCAACGCAGCCATGATTCTTTTTGTGTCATATGTGTCTATGGGCGGTGGAGATCACTTACCATCAGGTGACCCATCCGTTCGTTTGCCAATCTCTGCTATAAAAAAAAAAAGCACAGGTTGGCCACACAGGTTGGCCTGGTGCTATTGTTGACATCGAGGACCTTCCGCGGCGGGGGCTTATGAGCTTCCTCAGAATGGAGACAGGCCGCAAGGCGACACCGCGCAGGGGCGGTTCCAGCTGAAGCCTGGGCGCTCTTCGCTTAGGGAAACCCGGGGCAGTCCCAAAGTGCCAAAGAAGAAGGCCACCTCAGGTTTTTAATCGATATTGCCGGTGTCTCTAAGACTATGTATACCTGTACATAGTGTTAGGGATTCTGTCCAACGATCGCCTGGATGCTTCCCATCTTTCCTGGGCGACGAACTCGATATAGCCGCCACGTCCTTCTCCCATGCGTGGCGGTAGCGGTTAAATGCATTTCCCCGCGAAAACAAAAAAAAGGGCTATTACAAATCAAATCGATTTGTTCTAAAGCAATAATTTCCTCGCCAACATTTGCCAACGTTGGCCAACATCAGCCCACATAAGCAATAATTTTCTATGTAAATGAGTGAATGCGAACGTGATGTGTGAACAGACCGCCAGATCAAATTGCCAAATGCCAAACGTACGTCCTACGTCGATCGTCGGCATTCATCACAAACTAGCATTACCCGTAAGGCCATAATTAGCACTCTGCTTGCGGCTCCGCCTATATTAATCACTAGAGCGCATTGGCGACTTGTCTCTTTTGTGTAATGTATGGAAAGTATACGAAAGTCACCCAGTTGTGACTGCCTAGGTGGTGTAGTTGTATTTCGTTACGACTTCCGTCCTGAGGTCTCGGGTTCGATTCCCGGGCAAAGTGATATTGATTTTTTAATATCAACCCGGAGTCTGGAATTTGTGCCCAATATGACGAAAGGTTCGCCTCACATCTGAGACGGAACTAAGCTCGGCGTAATGTGGGTGTTCTAGTTCGCTAGTGCGCCTCTACCTAGCCCTTCGGGGATACAGGGAAAAAACTTTTTTTTCGCGATATTGCTCAGCAAGGTAAAAGATTTATTTGCAAGTTTAATGAACAGTAAATCCTCGGCAAAAGTTTCAAATGTTTACACACGCTTCCACCAAGCCCTGGCTCCAAGCTACAAAAAAACCGCGCAAATGAACTTGCGAGCTACAGAATAGTTTGTGGAAGTAAACTTCTGCAAATTATGTTGCTAGTTTAAACTCGGCCTTAGATTAACATCTATAATTGGACCGTGTTGTGCAGAAATGATCCAAGCCACATTTCTTTTTTACATCAATATGGTCTATAATGGCTTAGACTTTAGATTCATGTTGGCATGAATAAAAAATGTGGGTTGGATCATTTCTGCACAACACGGTCCAATTCTACAAGATTCTTTCCATTTAAACCTCTGAAGTTTAAAAAATAAACGTTTACAATACTAACACAAAAGAACAAAACGTTACCAACATAATATTACTGAGTTTCATATTGTTTGAGTTTGGAACAGAACAAACTAGAGTGGGCGAGATGAATGCGCCCCAACTTCGCGAAATGCTATGTTAAATGTATTTTATTATTACAAAGGTTTGCGACTATTCTGCCTCAGGTTTTGTGACCAGAGTCTATACTTTATAGGTTAATTACATACAGAACTATAAAACTTACCACACGTTAAATAAATTTTAAAACGTAAAACTCTACCGACTTCGTATTATTTTGAATAGACGTTAGATATCAACTAAAATTAAGCAGAATGTACAATTATTCAACGCAAGTTCTTCGGCGACACTAAATAACCTTTTTTAATTTCTCTAGCGATTTCATTTAAATATCAGTTAAATATCGATTAGGTAATATGTTTTGATATCTACTTATTTTTATTTGACATGGTGGCCAGTAATGAAATATGTAATATAAATTTCATTTCATTTTGTAAAATACTGGCACAAAATTTAAAATAATAAAAAGGCGCATAATTTGAAAAAAGAACATTGCACGATTCGGCAACTCTAACAAATTATTACACTGCAGATAAAATTAATTACGGGTACGTAGTGTTGCAGGTACTCGATATATCGATTACAGAGTACCGATACGAGTAATCGACATGCTCGGATCGCGGAGCGTTTGATTGGCTGCAAATTTGGTAGAGTAATTAAATACCTACGCGAAAGTGATGTTCCGTGAACGGAGTTTTGAGATTGTAGTTCTATGTGTATGGTACTTACACACACACTAGCGCCTGTTATTAAAGGGTAGGCAGAGATTACAGAGAGCAGAAATCACAATTAGTCTAGATTACTAGCAGTGGCGTGCAGTCTATACAGACAAAGAGACAATGTCTACCCTGACAATTTGCCAATTAAAGAAAAAAAATGCCAGTCATAGACACTGCCGATAGAAGTGAAAACTTATAACTTAGAATTTTAATATTAAAATTTGAAATTTCATAATGTTTAAATTAAAATTATTAACATCAATCTGGTTTTCACATCTATTGACACTCCGAGCAAGAATTATATATATGTTTATATGGTTTATTTATTATTCAAATATATTACGGGCTGTACAAGATCATGACAAAATATAAATCTATAGCTACAGATATAATGCTATTATGCATGTCGGTGAAACGAACTCACAAGACTTTCCCCTACCAAAAAGTGCTTAACGCGGCGAAAGAAGTTTTCACTTCAAAAAACTCCATCAGCTAATTAAAACTTCCACGTTCGGCTTATATTTCAAATTGACTGGTGATCAATGATAATAAACGATGCAAAAATAGAATAATAATAAATAATAGAATAATAGAATAATAATAAGTTTAAAAACTTAACGGACCGACTTCAAATCCGATCGTGACCAAATTTATATGGGACTACCCTTGAAATAAGCTCTATCGAACACAAAAATAATTTTGAAAATCGGTCCACATTTGGCGGAGATATCGCGTAACATACATAAAAAAAAACTGAGGACCTTCTCTTTTTTGCAAGTCGGTCGAATACCAATATTTAACTGTTTTGTCTACCTCAAATCTGAATGCCTGTGCACGTCACTCATTGCTAATTATCCAACAAACACCTCTTCCTCAATCCCCTTCCTTAAATGTTAGCAGTGCACCAATTTTATGAGTTATCATCAAAGACTGGGACGGAACTAAGCTCAGCAAAATGTGAGTGTTCTAGTTGGCTAGTGCGCCTCTGCCTACCCCTTCGGGGATACAGGCGTGAGTTTATGTTATGTTATGTTATCAAAGATTTCTGTGTATGCTACTAGACACGCTGATTGGTACATAGAATTTACACACTAAGTTTTGGTGAATTTACTGCAACTCACTATAGAGATATGCTGTTTTCCTTAGCCGTCAAACACTCGTCGTAATGTGACACAATTTTACTTTTAAACAGCTTTACTTTTAAAGTCTTTGGCAATCATTCCTCCTTTTATAATAACACAAAAGATAAAACACAGAAAACAAACGTGAATATTAATAGCAATAAAACAGGGCGCGTTTTACATTTTTCCATCAGTACCGCCTTAAAGGAACACTGATCCAATTTTTCCTCGTTGAATAATGTGAGCATGAATTCCAGTGACACTTTTATATCAGTCTTGTTTTATTTACATATTTTGCAAGAATATTTGCAAGTGACAGCTGTTGACAGCAAACCAACCTTAACAAGTGTGTGGGCAGTAATTTAAATTAATAATGTAAGCTCCGTAATAATTATTCAAAGATATTTAACATCGACTGCCTCGGTGGCGTGGTTGTATATCGGTACGACTGCTGTCCTGAGGTCTCGGGTTCGATCCCCGGGTCGGGCAAAGTGATATTGGATTTTCCCATATTAGCCCGGAGTCTGGAATTTGTGCCCGATATGGCGATAGGCTCGCCCCCTATCACATCTGGGACGGAACTAAGCTCGGCGAAATGTGGGTATATTAGTTCGCTAGTGCGCCTGCTGCTGCCTACCCCTTCGGGAATACAAGCTTGAGCTTATGTATGTATGTAAACATTACGCTGGCACAGCCTTGCGCGTATGTCTCGAATACGACTGAGTGACTTATGACCACGAGGTCACAACTTTTGGATCACAAGAATCTTTTAAAGTGATACGACCGCATTATACAGTCATATGGTCATCTATAGAATAAGTGACCTAGTGGTCACCCAAGTTGATAGGGAGAGGAACACCCACAACCGGTCACTGGGTCGGACGATCTCCGATCACCGTAAATAGACGGTTGACAGCGGCAAGCAAGTAAAGCTTGCGCTATCGTGCGCATTTAAGAGTCGTGTGTGTGTCTTCCGCACGTAGAATGGGCAAATCAGAGGCAAAGTTTGAACACGAGAGGCTAGAAGAGCCAACTCCTACGAGGGCTGCGGCTGCACGCATCCGCGTACCACGTATCCCCGGCACAACGGAGAGAGCGGATCATTGCGGGGTTTAATCGGTAGAACGGTTCAGACCGGTGAGTCCCACATACCTCTGACATACCTCTCCTATGAATTCATGAATGAATGAATTTCCCCCTGTTAAAAATATAAATAAAAAGGGATCACCCAGGTCGTCACTCGACAGACCACCGTTTGTCATCTAGTCGGTATGTCGCAGTCGCTAAGTTCTGACCGCTACCTTTATAATTGAAGAAAGATAATTAAGCTTAATATATTTCGGGTCTTTATATCTGTAAGAAGAAATGAGTTATGACAACGATAATAATTAATTATACGATGCTCTGTTTCAACTGTAGTGTTATTACGATGGAAGCAGTACCGCATTAGGGTACAAAAAAGGAATAAATACAATATCAAAATAAAAAAAAACATTGATTATATAAAAACAGATTATGGTATATCGTCCAGACGGTCCACGCCATGGTCGTAAAAACCCTCAAGCAGAATGTTTTCAGCAAAATATTTGGGTGTTTTCGCCGATCCAACATTTGAGTGGGATAAGGGCTGGTAGAAGGAAAGAAGAGGTAATGTCGGCGTGACATTTTTAAGCATGTTGCGGAAAGGATTCGGTTTATTTTTTATGATCATCCCCCTATCTAACATCAACCTTCTCTGAAGGATTCAGTCTCAGGTAGATTTTGTTGTAAATGAGGCAATATAAAAATATAGAGTCACAAACAGAGTCGTTATACTTGGGTTTCAATTCACAACATACCATTTATACTTGAGTGGTAGAGCCACGCTGTAGACAGTTACGTCTACAGCTCGAATGGGTCGGCTCGAACGGTTTGATACCACTGGCTCACAGAAAACCGACAAAGTGACAGCATGCTGTCGCGTTTCGTTTCGGTAAGTGAGATTTCCGGTGGACCATTTCCCCCCTCTCTTTCCCAATTCCTTTCCCCTCCCCTTCCATTCCCTCCTTTTAGGTTGGCAACGCATCCATGATTCTTTTTGTGTCTTGGGTGTCTATGGGCGTTGGAGAACACTTACCGTGAGGTGACCCATCTCATTTGCGAGTCTCTGCTGTAAAAAAATATACAACATATCTGTTACTCAACGGTACACCATATACTAAGTATTTTATAGTATAAACCCTTTATAATCTATATTTGATACTTCTATATAGTGCAAATCCGACTCTGTAAGACACTCATTCTTAATTTTAGCAACGTCACCTTGTCTCACCAGGTTGTTTATCATACAAAGCTCGCGCTTATGAGCTTAATAATAAAATGCTGAATGTCATATCATCATTATGATATGGCGCAGCGGGCGAGGAGCCGGCTGTGAAGCGAGAGGCCGCGGGTTCAATTCCCGCACCGAGACAAATGTTTCTATGGCCTACAGATATTTGTTTCGGGTCTGGGTGTTGTGAGACCGAAAGTCTCTCGTAATTCCTGATACCCACGACACAAGATTCGATCTTAGTGTGGAGTCAGGACTATATATGTGACTGTTGGGTGTTATTTATTTATTTATTATTGTAGCATAGTACACATAGGTAGCTTAGTTCTATGTTTTGTTAATGCAATTAGATTTGAAAATAAATATGAGTTATCGTATTGTACAATTGTTATATGACCCGCGTATTCATCAATTCGCATTTATTCCCGAATTCGCGTATTTAATGTTTTCTTCTTCGTAGAGCACTAAACTTGAAATTATTATTGATCGGTTTGGATGAAGTTGTGGGGATTAAACGTCTACTTATTCTATTAAAAATAAATGCGTGAAGCATTTGCGATGATATAGCCGATGTCAAGTTAAATAGAGCAATTATTTATTTTTTGTATTGACCATGAGACCCAGATGTGGATTATCTCAAGGTCTTTCTGGGATATATCCAGTGCGATGCCCCTCAGATGACCTTCACTCAGCGAATCGACCGGACAAAGCCAGCCAGCGGACTAAGCAAAACTCATCAAAGATTAAGTTTGATGCTTAAAACCATATTACTTAAAACAAAAAACACAACTCCAGGTAATAATATGAAATAATTTTAACAAACGAAGCTTACTCTGCCAGATTTTCCGTTAAAATCCAAGGCTATACGTCGTATTATTATCAATATTTATTATTTTTTAAATAGAAAATGGGACAGACTCCTTAAATATTCTTCTTTAATTTGCCTTTATTGAGAAACTTTACATGAAATACCAGGGAAAATTTAATTTTATTATTTCTTGTTAAAATGTCGTCTACCGTCCTGCGGTCTCGGGTTTGATCGCCGAGTCAGGCTAAGTGACATTGCGTTTTTTTATTCAATATCATATGTATATATTTATTACGTACGTATATTTACGTAAAATTAACTATGACGTAATAAAAATCAATACATTGATAAGTGTATGTAATACCCTACATTTATTATTATAAAGTAAAAGTAGTATGGAAATTTATTTTTACAAGTGGTGAAAAAGTCGCAATATTTTTCCACAGCGCGGCATAAACAAAGCAATTTAAACACCGACGTCAGATGCTTACCTTTGTACCAGTCTAACAATAAAAACAATAAAAGAAAAGCAAAAAGCCAGTCCGCTTATCCGCTACAACACACCTTTAAAAATTCAAAGCATTTTTTGTCGCTGTTTATAAAGTGAGTTAGCGAATGTTATTCAAAGAGCTCGATAATCTTTACACCTAACTTGAAAATACAAATTGTAGCCGTTCTAGAATTGTGTGAAAGTAGAAAGCTTTTAAAAGCAGATATTTTATATGGTACATACGATAAACTAAGTTGGGATGTGTAAACCTGACCTATGTTTTTTATAGCAATCGGATGATATATGAGTGACATCCACAGAATAACATCCAAAACTGGATTCTTCGACTTCACTGGCGAAGGGCCCTTATAAAACAATTCAAATACATACACGTACCGGCTTCCTCTTTATAATACTCATCCATCACCACTAAATGCCTAACCTACCCTCAAACATTATACAACGCGTTATTCGAAGTTTTGATACAAAAAAATAACATAAGCTTACGCCTGTATCCTCGAAGAGGTAGGCAAAGGCGCACTAGTGAACTAGTACACCCACATTTCGCTTAGTTCCGTCCCAGATGCGATAAGGAGCGAGCCTATCGCCATATCGGGCACAAATTCCAGACTCCGAGCTGATATGGAAAAATCCAATTTCACTTTGCCCGACCCGAGGATCGAACCCGAGACCTCAGGACGATAGTCGTACCGAAATACAACCACGCCACTGAGGCAGTAAAAAAATTCAAAAAAATATATAATAATTATGGATCATTGTCGCACGTCTGACGCTTGACGCAACCTTCCGAAGTATACATTAAAACCATCATTAAATTAACTGTCGGCGTCGAGAAAGTAATTTTAAAGTTTTACAATCATCCAATGAGAAACTTCGCGATCAGAAAAATTATTACATTATATCGCGTGATGAAAATTAAAACTTTTTGTAATATAAAAACAAATTCGTTTTGATTTAATGATAGAACGTAAATTGGAACGTCTATTAGGGTTTACTTAAATTAGAAAATTGCTATCTTTCTTTAATTTGAAATTGTAGTGAAAATACAAAATTCAATATTGGGATCCAAATTAAAAAATATTTCTTTCAATAGTTCAGAATGGATGAAACAATCATCTATTCACTATTGCAACTTTAACATAAAACTTCATGGATTACAATTCATTCTTTCTTTCTATCTGCCCTTATCCCACCTTAATGTGGGGTCAGGACAAAATTACTTTTTCAAGCGTGTCGGTTTTCTATGCGACAGTGGTATCAAACCGGCCTAGCTGGTCCATTCGTGCTGTAGACGTAACTGTCCACAGCGTGGTTCTACCACTCAATTTACCATATTATCAGGTAATTCTTTCTACCGGCCCTTATCCCACCCTAATGTGGGGTCGGCGCAACACACTTTTTCAAGCATGTTGCAGAAAGGATTTGGCTAAGTTTTGACGACCGGCTGCCTGCCTGACGTCAACCCCCTCTGAGGGATCCAGTCCCGGGCAAACTAAATTAGAAAATTCGCTTTGCCCGACCTGGGAATCGAACCCACGACCTTCCTATCGACAGCCCATATATGCTGCCACTAGACCAAGGAGGTGACTACCATATTATCAGGTAATAAATGTTTAAATGAGGAGTTGAAGACAAGCAGGTAATCAGTCCCAAAAACTAAAACGCAAATATTTTCTACAACAAGAAAAAGTGTTGCACATACCCCAACATGAAAGTAGGAATAGGGCAGATAAAACTAGAAGAAAACGTAATGATTTCTTAGGTTTACGTGAATGCTATTCATTGAAATGAAACTATTTTTACGGATTCGATCACGATTTGGTTCTAATTTTTAAAACCAAATCGTGGTAGAACCCGTAATTTTTAAAACCAAATGACAACTTAGTCTGACCCGTGACCACGAAAGCTGTAAAGCTTTCGAAACGTCGACCATAAAAATTAAAACCAAATCGTGATAGAATCCGTAAAAATGGTTTAATTTCATTAGAAGAAAACGTTAAAAAAATCCAAACACATCCAAATCCAATAATTTATAGTAAATACTCTCTGAATGCGTTGACTTTTAAACTTCGCCATATAGAACTTTTTTGAGGAAAACCTGACCTAAAATAAAACCTAAAAATGAGCAACAAAGACTCTACAAGTGGTTTCTCCCATCTATCGAATACGGAACGGTTCAAAGAGTCTCAAAGGCTTTGTAATCACATTTTATAAAAACTTCCCTAATTCAATTGTAAGCGCCTTGTACTTTTAATTTCTTTATAACTGAATTGTAAAGATATTTTAATATTCCGCGAATTTTGTTTGATACATAAATATTTCGTTGTATTTTATATTGTTTTCTTGTTGATTGATTAAATGTTGTAAAACTAGTTAGATAATTGTGAAAGAGATCTTATGCCTTGTTTTGTCTTTAAGAGACGATTTGATGGGTGTTTTACAAGAATCTTTTACAAATAACCAACTTCAGTTGCCGCAATCTTCAACTTTTAAATAGATTTTTTTAATAGTTGCTAGTTGCATAAACACGCAGGTACGTAGCAATTCTACAAGGTAGTTGAGAGATACCAGTTGTTGAAACTCCAGCGCTGTCTGCAAATCATCTTAGGTTACAAAATAAGTTATTTACAAGGCTGCACAGCCAATATACAGTGTGCATTTTTAGTCAAGGGACATATTTAAACACACGGCAGTTCATGCTTGCATGTAACTAATAAAATATACGCAAAAAAAGATAAATGGCACATTGAAATAAAACTATTCTTACGGATTCTATCACGATTAGGTTTTAATTATTATTCCCGACGTTTCGAAGGCTTTGCAGTCTTCGTTGTCACGGGTCAGACTGAGGTGTCATTTGTCCAAAAAAGGTTAGTGTTACAATATCTACCATCATTAAAAAATTATATAAAATCAAAAAAGGTTAATAATATGTGTTCTGATCTATGCAGTACGAGCTCACGGTGTCTTGAGTTCTGGCAGCTGGTCTTTTGGGTTCCGGTTTAATAAGATGTATAATTGGATCCCAGGTTTGTGCAAGCTTCCAACCATCTTCTCTATTGAAATTAGGATGTTTTTTAATTTCAATAGCCTCGCGTATCATCCTAGGGAGGAATCGGTGTTCTTTGGCGAAGATTTGTGGTTTATCAAATCTAAGATAATGTTTGCGATTTTTGCGACAGGTTTACGGATAACTAAAACATCTACGAAGGCAAGAGATTTATTATGTTTTAACTCCATTGTGAATTGAATTTTGTTATTACCTCTGCAAGAACCAGGCGTGTATAAAATTGATTGCGACTGTGGTCTCTCTTACATCGGACAAACAAAACGGAATATAGGGACCCGCGTAAAAGAACATATAGCTGACGTAAAACACCGACGCTCTACGAAGTCTGCAGTTGCTGAACATTCAGAGGAAGGCTCCAAACATTATCTTAGATTTGATAAACCACAAATCCTCGCCAAAGAACACCGATTCCTCCCTAGGATGATACGCGAGGCTATTGAAATTAAAAAACATCCTAATTTCAATAGAGAAGATGGTTGGAAGCTTGCACAAACCTGGGATCCAATGGGGAACTTGCACGAAAATTATAACGAGCAATTGTGTTGATAAATCAATAAATAAAACCTTGAAATGTGCTATGATGAAATTTGTAGGATAAAATACTTGATATTTTACAAAATATCTTAATTAGAAATTACGTATAATGGAACGTTATTGCAAAACCCAAGTGACGTCGTTGCATTAGGCAGTGTTTCCAGGTTGGGGTATTTTTCCCAATTTTGCGGAAAACAGTTGTTATGTTTAGTATGGTGATTTATAAATGAGTATTCGAAGGTCCTCCTCTTTCCAAATTCTTTTCTTCGTGTAACTTTCCCATCGCTCCGCTCAACATTCAAGAGTGCATCTTATTTTAACTTCGTTATTTAATGAAATAGCTTTTGGGGAAATTGTTGTGCGGTATGAGGAAATTTTAAACGATAGGCAATTATAGCGGTTCATACGTCATCGTAGGCAATGTTCAACAAAGTTCAAACGTCATTGTAGCCGTCAGTGTCAACTGAGATGTCAACAAAAAGCAATTTTTACGCGGTGACGTCACATCCTTTTTTGGCGCGGGGTTTTGTAAGTCATATTTTGACTTGCGATAATTAAATGATTTGTGCATATTTTAATGTTTTTCTTTCTTGTGTGTTTATTCGAGACCTAGTTCTTAACAATGAACTAAAAAGAAAATTACATGCAAGTTCCCTATACATCTTATTAAATCGGAACCCAAAAGACCAGCTGCCGGAACTCAAGACACCGTGAGCTCGTACTGCATAGATCAGAACACAAATAATTAACCTTTTTTGATTTTGTATAATTTTTTAATGATGGTAGATATTGTAACACTAACCTTTTTTGGACAAATGACACCTCAGTCTGACCCGTGACAACGAAGACTGCAAATCTTTCGAAACGTCGGGAATAATAATTAAAACCTAATCGTGATAGAATCCGTAAGAATAGTTTTATTTCAATGTATAATATTCGCGTAAACTTAAGAAATCAGTATAAATGGCACAGTACATTTTTTTCCCTAAAAAGTCTCCCAACGTGTCTATAACCTTGTGCCAGCTACTTTTTCGACCTATCTTATCTGCCATTACGTATGAATAATCCTTAGGTATGATCCGTTTTCCCTTCATACTTCCAACGTGGGTTGGGACAGGCCAAAGTATGTATTTAAATAAAATTCTCGAAAAAAATTAGATCATACATTATATTTATATATTTTGGGACAAGAATCAAACGCCGAGTGACCTTTTACAGGTCCCTCGACTAAACTCACATCACTTTATAGTTGCAGTATATAATAGCCTAAGGGCGACTTGCACCACTATTACTAACCTACAGTTAGCCTTAACCTCAAGTTAAATTGAAATAGAAATATATGAAGGACATGTAATTCATTACAAGTAATTAATTAAATGTCATAATTTATTATCTGTAATTACATGTAATGAATTACATGCCCTTCATATATTTCATTTTCAATTTAACTTGAGGTTAGGACTAACTGTAGGTTAGTAATAGTGGTGCTAGTCGCCCTAAGAAAATCTATCAAATGTTACAAACTTCTGAGAATAGGTAACGCTAATCGACAGCGACATTAAATTTATTATCTCCACTTGTTCGCTTCAATTGAGTTTGTAGGGACACAATACAAACTCAGTACAGAAGGTAGACGCGACGGTCCTAATTGTATTCGTCACAAACAAAATCACTTACAACTTTTACCTGCTTCTCTGACAGCATGGAATTCCCGTTAGTCAACTTTAAGTGCCGAACAATGTAAGGTGTAAGGTTGCTAAATTGTTATGAAATCGCGGCCATATTTTTTATAGCAGTGACTGTAAGAAACGAGCAGGTGGTTCATCCGGTATATCTGGTCGAGCCGGCCCATTCATGCTGTTGAGATAACTGTCTACAATTTCGACTGTATATTGTGACTAGTCACGCCACAATTACTTTTTTTTTATAGCAGAGATTGGCAAACAAGTAGATGGGTCACTTGATGGTAAGTGATCTCCACCGCCTATAAACACCCAAGACACAAAAAGAATCATGGGTGCGTTGCCAACCTAAAAGGAGGAAATAGAAGGCGAGGGAAAAGGGGAGGGGAATGGGATTGGGAAAGGGAGGGGGGAAATGGGCCACCGGAAATCTCACTCTACGAACGAAACGCGACAGCAAGCTGCCACTTTACGTCGGTTTTCTGTGAGACAGTGGTGTCTAACCGGTCGAGCCGGCCCATTCGTGCTGTAGACGTTACTGTCTACAGTGTGGGTCTACCACTCTAGAGTGTACTTTGTCGAACACTCTAAATAAAACTAAAAATTGGCTAACAAACAATATTTGAAAACTAGCAAACCTTTTGAACGGCGTACATTTTGTGGCAATACATAACTCGTGCGAAACTAAATTTGTTTCATTTCGTATTCACCGCGCACAAACTTCGCTTGATCTAAGCCATCACGACTTGTTTCATATTACATCATATTGTCAAAATTTCGTAGGACCTTACATCTTTTTCTTTTTTTTATTCGAACTAAGACTACACTACACCAGTGGCGTGCAGTCTATAAAGCAATACAGTCTACCTTGACAATTTGTTATTGACATAGAAAAATAATCAAAATCATAACCGAAAATAGGTTGGCAAAACAGCAGCGCCCGGCTCATATTTTAAATCGACTCAGGGTACTGATGGTAATGTAAAAGTTGAAAAAAATAATTTTGAAAGCTTTTTGTCTACCCTGATTAGAATGTTGTGCACGTCACTGCACTACACCTGATAGAAAGCGCAGTCCAAAAAAACAGCAACCATCGTAAACAGTATTTTATCGATGGTCTGCATAAAATAAATGTTTCTTCACGTTTCGCTTTAAGGACCCAATATCATAGGAGGACTAGGAGAAACTAAATCGAATCCTTTCTGCAATATGTGCCTTTACTGACCGGCTTCCAAAAAAATATTTTTTTAAAGTTTTCGGTAGTTAAAGTAATAAAAAGTCACAATTATTCATAAAACGGTGATAGTTACCACGGGAGCCGCAAGCCTTATATTATCGTTTTAAATCGTCCCTAATTAAATATTTACTAGTTAAGGATCGTTAATACCCCTTTTGGTTAATCATTAAGCAAGCAGTTAAATTTCGGTACAAATCCTAATGGAGGCGGTTAGCAAAATCTCTGTTGTGCATAAAGTAACAGCTTGGGAGGTCGGTGCTGTGTACCATGTCGTGTAATTTCATTCTAACATTGTATAATATTTAAATAGGCTGGCTCCTTCATAAATAACTAGGTTTTGTTGGCAACTTAACTTGTATCCATAAAGTTACATACCTTTTTCGACCGACCTCCAAAAAGGAGAAGGTCCTCAATTCGTCTGTATTTTTTTATGTATGTTACACGATATATCCGCCAAATGTGGACCGATCTTCAAAATTCTTTTTGTGTTCGATGAAGCTTCTTTCAAGGGTATAAATTTGGTCACTATCGGATTTGAAGTCGGTCTGTTAAGTTTTTAAACTTGTGATTATATAACCAAATAGACAGGACAACAGCGTGAAACTTGTGATCTAAAAGTTGTGACCACATGGTCATAAGTCATTTAGTCGTATTTGAAATATAGCGCAAGGTTGTGCCAGTGTAATAATTTTTAGACAGTAAAATTACTGAAATTGTTTTATGTGATTCTTAAACATTCACAGAACATTCTAGGCTGTAAGTTGAAATAAGCGCCTTTGCATTATAATAGGTAGTAGAGCCGTTTGAGATAATGTTATACGGAAACTTGTTTGATAGCCTTAATAACGAAAGTTTGAAAATATAAATTGAAAACCTCTGTGGCGCAGCGAGCGAATGAAGCGAGAGGCCGCGGGTTTGATTCCCGCTCCGAGACAAATGTTTGTGAGACCCACAGATATAATAAATGATCATAATAATATTATTATTACTTATGACTGCCTCGGTGGCGTGGTGGTATCTCGGTGCGACTACTGGTCTGAGGTCTCGGGTTCGATCCCCGGGTCGGGCAAAGTGATGTTGGATTTTTCCATATCAGCCCGGCGTTTGAAATTTGTGCCCGATATGGCGATAGGCTCGCCCCCTATCACATCTGGGACGGAACTAAGCTCGGCGAAACGTGGTTGTTCTAGTTGGCTAGTGCGCCTCTGCCTACCCCTTCGGGGTTATGTTTGTGTAATATTATTAAACAACACTATAAAGTTTTATTATAATGGCCGTTCAAAATCATAAAATGATTTACAATTGTTTTATCGCCTGCAGCAAAGATTATAAAAATATATTTTCTTTCGGTATCTCCAGGCGTCCTTGGGGTGTCGCGTCGCAGAAAAATGCGTCGGAATAACGTGTTCTTGTCCCCATTTTCAGGGTCTGTATAAAATAATAGAACCAAACGTGATAGTAATACAAAACTTCAGATGATGTTGTGTTATATACGTATGTAAGGTACGCTTATGGTTCCAAAAATAATTGTTCAAAATATGTAGTAATAGTTATTTAAACTGGTTTCTGGTTCGAATCTCAAGTCGGACGAAGAGGTTCCTCTAATTCGATTTGCCCGGGATGGGGGGACACTTACAGCAACTTACAGCGCAATTACTGATGTAGATTTAAACCTAAACTCGATTTATCCTACAGCTAACTCCTATAAATCAAGATTTGGGAAAAATAGAGATTTATCGCGGAGCTGCAAGTGGCCCTAAGGGGATTGACGTCAGACAGGCGGCCTATCGTAAATACCAAACCAAATTATTCCTGCAACATACTTGAAACAGTATCTTTGACTGCATATAAGTGGAAAATGTGCAAGTGAAGTGCCAGAAAAAAATAAAGATGATTCATAAATTATAATAAAATTAATATAATATGAGCCCTGTATAATTACTGTCCCACTGCTGGGCACGCGCCTCCTCTACTTATGAGAGGGCTTAGGCCTTAGTCTACCACGCTGGCCTAATGCGGGTTGGTAAACTTCACATACCCTCGAAATTCCTGTGAAGAAATTCTCGGGTATGCAGGTTTCCTCACGATGTTTTCCGTCACTGTTATAGCAAGCGATATTTCATAATGAAAATACACTTAACATAGAAAAGTCAGAGGTGTATGGTCCATTTTTGGGGTTGGTCTCGAACCTCCGACACTTGTCTCGGCAGTTCGTACCATTACCAACTGAGCTGTCGCTGCTTTCATAAATTAATAATCGATATTATAACTACTGAAATAATGTAAAATAAATTATATAAAACATTACCATTGTTCCAAGGCGGTTGGGTATTAATCGAATTTAGCATAAGAAAGATCTAGATTCCATTAAAATCTCGCCACCAAAGAACTTAAGGAATTGGCACAGCGAAGCTTTTGACCTTAAACAAATGACGTGTCTTTATATGGCATTGCTCAAGTCTATGGGCGGCGGTTACCGCTTACCAACAGGCGGACCGCTAGCTCGTCTGCCCACGACGGCAATAAAAAAAAAAAATATGGACAAATGTTCTATGAACCCGACATTATTCACAGAGCTTGGAACTATTATTTAGGAAAGAGGAATAAACTTAAATAAACCATTAAGACATTTTTGGAAAATTACCAACTCCATCCGAAAATGTATTTGGCATCCATCCAAATCGTTGTAATACAAAAATAATGCTCCGCCGTGACAGTGCGTACACTGCCGTGACCAGGATTCGAACCTGGGTTACTACGGCCACAACGTAGGGTCCTAACCACTAGACGATCACGGCTGTCGGAGCTGGTGAGAG
Source organism: Clanis bilineata (assembly GCA_036417725.1). Taxonomy (NCBI): domain Eukaryota; kingdom Metazoa; phylum Arthropoda; class Insecta; order Lepidoptera; family Sphingidae; genus Clanis; species Clanis bilineata. The sequence goes on from CM071141.1 coordinate 1,872,228, forward strand.
GGCTGGCGAAATACACCGCCGCATTGCGACGGAGCGCGTTTTAATTTTTATTTTGCAGTGTAGAGTGACGCTACGGTTGAATGAATTTACACAAATCGCTGGGTTCCGCGATGTAATTAGGTACTTGACTATTTTTTTTAATTCATTTTATAGGAAATTTACGTCGTCTAAAATATAGAACAGAAAGAAATATTGAAATATTCTTAAAAATAAAAAAGTTATACGCTCTTGAAGTTTGGTGTAACCTTAAAACCGCGGGGAAGAAAAGTATCGGTAAAATCACGTCAGGGCCATAACGGAACGTATATATCCCCACTATGACCCCACTCTTGCTCATTGCTGATTTTAAAATATGAATTACTGCCACATTTTTCAGCCAGTTTCGATGCAGTTTTTACAGGAAGGTTTCTATTTTGTTTTATTAGCTATTACACATATAAAAATCTGTATAAAATCGAACACTGTCAAGTACCCAATTGCAAAATATTTTCATATAATCATAATTTAAAAAAATTGTCGCCTCCCTGGTCTCGTGGAAGCATATATGGGCTGCGGACCGGGAGGTCCTAGATTTGATTCCCAGGTCGGTTAAGACATTACAACATAAAGCTCACGCCTGTATCCCAGATTATAGACGTAAACTAGCGAACTAGAACACCCATATTTCGCCGAGCTTAGTTCCGTCACAGATGTGATAGGGGATGAGCCTATCGCAATATCGGGTACAAATTCCAGACTCCGGGCTGATATGGAAAAATCCAATATCATTTTGCCTGACTCGGGGATTGAACCAGAGACATCAAGACGGTAGTCGTACCGAAATTCAACTACGCCACCGAGGCAGTCGTATGTATGTATACCGTAATTTATGAGAATTAAAACCTACTGGGTACTCACTTCCCGTGAACTCAGAATCTTGAAATTTGGTACCAAGCAACGTATTATAGCACAGATAAAGGTAAAATTGCGAAATTCATTCATCATATACCTACAGGTTTGTACGGAACCCTAGGTGCGCGAGTCCGACTCGCATTTGGGCGGTTTTTTTTTGGTGGGTCAGGGGGGGGGGTGATAATTCTAGTCATTTTAGAAAATCTTCCCTAAAACAACAAAACTAGTTTTCTATATATTTCTACTCTGTCGACTCCATTTTCAGTCGGTATTAGAAATGCTGAAACGAACGTTCACGGAACCCAGGCACTTGAATAAAATCCATGTAATCGAAACGGTACAATTTTAATTGGACTGCCGCTCGCCGTCGGGTACAATTAATTATTTGACAAATTTTATTTGATACTTGATTTTAAAGGTTCTAAATTAACATTCAAAATGATTTTGATTGTCTCTTCAATGTTCAAATATTAGGGTAGAGATGTAGTGCAGCTTTAAGTTTATCGTGCGATGTTTCTTCAACTTTTAAAGATTTTAATTTGTTGATGTTTTTCTACATCAAATGATTACAAGATACAATTTTGATAATTTTATTCGAATCCATCTCGAAGCGCTTTAATGTTTTTTTTTTAAGAAACTGATGTCAAAAACATCTTATTATAGAGGTATATTGCATTTGCTGGGGCCACTTTTACGATAAACCCTGTTCAATTTATATAATATTATATTATACTATTATAATAATATAAAGGGCAGAGATTTGTATATATATATTTGGTAATGATTCTAGTCAGAAACGATTGTACCAATTTTATTTTTTTATATTGTCACGGTCAAGTGACTACACTGCACTTAATAGAAAACTATATTATCAACGAATGAGATCGGCTATTTTTTATCCCGGAAAATTGTACGGTTAGATAGATATATTGCTAATAAACTTCCACGCGACCACCTAAAACAGCTAGTACATCATATCAGCCCATTTCCGGCGAGAATATCACATTCTAATAATTTAACTGAATTTATACACTCATTTTTGGAAACATATTCATCAAACGTTCATGCCTGCGATCAAACGATATAAACTGTCAGACAATATGTCGATATCGTAACACAGGGCTCAATCAAATCCGTATTTTGTCATAGCCATTTTTAACGCAATCGTTCACAACATGTAATCGTTCACAACTGTAACATACGAATCATTGTTCATCGATGTCAAATACTCTATTGGATTTCATCATTTCTAGCCAGTTATCTTACGGACTGTAGTAAAATAGGATGGCATTTACTGAAACTGCCTCGGTGGCGTGGTTGTATTTCGGTACGACTACTGTCCTGAGGTCTCGGGTTCGATCCCCGGGTCAGGCAAAGTTATATTGGATTTTTCCATATCAGCCCGGAGTATGGAATTTGTGCCCAAAATGGCGATAGGCTCACCCCCTACCACATCTGGGACGGAACTAAGCTCGGCGAAATGTGGGTGTACTAGTTGGCTAGTGCGCCTCTGCCTACCCCTTACATACAGGTGTGAGCTTATGTATGTATGTCTTTACTGAAACTCGTGAATTCTTGTAGGTTTTGTATTTTACGTTATGCTAAGAATAATAGGTCTGATTATAAAAAAAAGTACATAATTTAAGCGGTAGAGCCACGCTATAGACAGTTTCGTCTGCAGCACGAATGGACAGGCTCGACCGGTTTTATACCACTGTCTCTCAAACAATCGATGTAAAGCAGCACTTTACTATCGCGTTTCGTTCGGTGAGTGAGATTCCCGGTGGCCCAATCCCCACCCTACCTTGCCCAATCCCTAATTCCCTCCCTTTAGGTTGGCATTGCACCCATAATTCTTTTAGCGTCTTGGGCGTCTATGGGCGGTGGAGATTACTTACCATCGTGACCCACCTTCGTGTGCCAGTCTGCTATAAAAAAAACTTTAACTCTACTTGATTAAAACTTTACATCTTCAAAATCGATTAAAAATAAACAATAAAAACTCAAAAATACGTAGAATTTACATCAAATTATAACTCTCTTTGGAAACTCTGCATATCAACACAGTTCCTTGAAATACGTTGTAGAAAGAGACTTAAGGAATTTGAGACGTAGTTTTGTTCTAATACCGTTATAATTTACAAACCAAGCTAATTAGCTTTTGGTTCGTAAAATAATTATTATTTATCTCAAATTGCCTCTTAAACTGCCTCGGTGGCGTGGTGGTATTTCGGTACGACTACCGTCCTGAGGTCTCGGGTTCGATCCCCGGGTCGGGCAAAGTGATATTGGATTTTTTCATATCAGCCCGGAGTCTGGAATTTGTGCCCGATGTGGCGATAGACTCGCCCCCTATCACATCTGGGACGGAACTAAGGTCGGCGAAATGTGGGTGTACTAGTTGGCTAGTGCGCCTCTGCCTACCCCTTCGGGGATACAGGCGTGAGCTTCTGAGCTTCTGTTATCTTAAATTATTAAACATACATTTTCTTAGCGCTATATCTTCGTTCAAAGATATCGTATTATAAAGGATATAGGGGCTTGCCGCTTTACGTCTCGACTCTACCTCAAGCTTTGTGCTTATAAAGCTGCTCTTGACAGCTCACTCGTCCATGAAAGTACTGATAACCGGCTGCAAGGTCTCTTCCAATAAATATTGTTGTGATTTTATAGGAAACACTTTTTTAACTGACTTTGATATTGATTTTTTCCATATCAGCCCGGAGTCTGGAAATTGTGTCCGATATGGCGATAGGCTCGCCCCCTATCACATCTGGGACGGAACTAAGCTCGGCGAAATGTGGGTGTACTAGTTGGCTAGTGAGCCTCTGCCTACCCCTTTGGGGATACAGGCGAGATAGGCGAATAGGGGGTGAGCCTATCGCCGTATCAGGCACAAATTCTAGACTCCAGGCTGATATTGAAAAATCAAATATCATTTTGCCCGACCCGGGGATCGAACCCGAGACCTCAAGATGATAGGCGTATCGAAATACAACAACGCTACCGAGGCAGTCTCTCAGTCAGTATTATTAACCATTCCTAGCGAAAATGATAATCTTGATATAGATTAGCTACACTTTAAAATGCATTTTTAATCATAAAATCTTTCAAACAACTTCAACTATTGAGCTCTTTCATACAGTAACAAAAAGAACTAGCCCATTGTTCTCGCCCTATTGTTTCCAAGCGGTCGACTGAATAATGGTGTGGACTATGTTCTTGACTGAAGCCCTTGAGTTAAGTCCTTTTGAGTCTAGAAATACTTAGTACTTTCGAGTAGATATTGCAAGGCTTTAAATGTTAATGTCAATAGAGGACTTCTAAACCTTAGGTGTGGATTTTATACCTATGAATATTATAAAGACGTTACTTTCTAGAATTTGATAATTCGTACCTTTTTTTCGACCTGCTTTTATCCCACTTTAATGTGAGGTCGGCGCAACGTTTTCAAGCATGTTGCAGAAAATTAAACGTTTTTTTTCTCAATAATTCTCTGTGTCTGTGACAAATAAAGTGTTTTCCTTTCTTCTTCTTTCTTTCTTCTTTCAAAATGTTTTGCTTAATTTATGACCCGTTAGTCGCCTGCCAAACGTCAAGCCCTCTGGGGGATCCAGTCCCGGGAAAATTGTGTTAGAAAAACACTCTGTCCGATCTGGGAATCGAACCCAGGACCTCCCGGTCCTCAGCCCATATATGCTGCCACTAGACCAATGCGGCGAACACCAAGAGGCGAACTTGATAATTTGTACCTAGGGAGTATATCTGGAACAGCTGAACCGAATTTAAGTATAATATTTAATTTAATATGTGTATGTCGGACGAAAGATGGGCAAAACGGACTACCGAGTGGCACCCAGACGTAACACAGCGTCGACGCGGCAGACCGAGAACGAGATGGCGGGACGAGCTCAACACGTTCCGTTCAGACTGGACCAATTTGGCACTGGATAGGGAGAAGTGGAAGAAATGGGGGGAAGCCTTTGCCCAGCAGTGGGACAGTAACGGCTGGAAAAAAAAAAATACTAATCACTCTATGATTGAATGACATAAGTTATATTTATCCTGAGTTCAGGACCTTTGAGTTCAATTTTGAAGTCGGTTTTCATTTTATTTTTAAATTAAGATTTTTTTTTATTAAAATAATCTTACAACTGGTATATTGAGTAATATTTAAATAAAGAATTATTTCCGATGTTTCATATTATTAAACGAGTCAAACCATAGGAAACGGTTAGTTTTTATGGTAATGTTATAAAGAAATATGACATTACCATAAAAATATATAATACCATAAAAGATGATAATAATCACAAGTTTAAAAACTTAACTGACCGATTTCCAATTTACCGATCGTGACCAAATTTATATGGGACCACCCTTAAAAGAAGCTCTATCGAACACAAAAATAATTTTGAAGATCGGTCCACATTCGGCGGAGTTATCGCGTAACATACATAAAAAAAATACTGACGAATTGAGGACCTCCTCCTTTTTGGGAAGTCGGACGAAAATATGCTTCATCGGCAAAGGGTGAAATAAAAAGGGAAACCGACGCCATGTTACACGTTTTATATTCTCTGTAATTATAGCATTTTTATAGAGGTAGTATCTATTTATCAACGTAAAAACGTAAGCCGGTAGGAATCGTATTGTATGGAGCCTATGTCACTGGTGTCTAATATGGGAATAGGCTCGTCTTCAATCGCTTAGCGTGACGAAAGAAAACTTGGCGCGTGGATGCACTTATTCTTTCAGCTTTGCCTACCACTTCGAGAATACTGGCGTGCGGCTATACTATAGTATCATAATCATCATCATCAGCCATAGGACGTCCACTGCTGAACATAGGCTTCCCCAAAAGATTTCCAGATCGACCTGTTGGAAGCGGCCTGCATCCAGCGACTTCCTGCGACCTTTATCAGGTCGTCGGTACGTGAACTATAGTATCGAGAAGAGGATAAATTGATTTTAAATAATATAAATTTAGAGATTGTTATGTTATATGTGTAAATTTTGAATAATAAATAGTAATCATTAATATTAAATACACATTTTGACATTGTAAACTACTGACAACAACAATTATTGTAATTGTTACAATAAAGAGTTCTGAACATTGTAATTCAAACATTTTTATAACCCATTTGATGTCCCACTGCTAGGCAAAGGCCTCCCCAACTTTTGCCACTTCCTCCAATCCTGTGGTACCACCTAGGACAAAAAACTTATTTTAATAATCAAATATAAGAATAAGCTTAAGCACTCTATTGCCAGGTTTTGTGTAGTCACTTTACATTACTTACGTCATAAGTGGTTACATAAATCCACGTCTTCCAAACAACTCTACATAACAGTCTCACAGTTCATTATCACAATTTACAGCAGCACATTTGAACGACATTAGAGGCTAAAATCTTGAGACATTCAGAGATTTGAAGGCCTAATCTGTACCGCACCAATCCTTTATGAAATGGAGACGGGACCGACTTGAAATGAAGTCAGAATAATGTCTAATTTAACACACCCTTATTGAGATTTAACATTTACATAAAGCATGGCACAAGCTATGCAAATACGAAGAAGACGGTGTTTTAAAAATGTATTGTTCAACTAATAATCACAAGTTTAAAAGCTTAACAGACCGACTTCAAATCCAATCGTGACCATATATTGACCTTGAAATAAGCTCTGTCGAATACAAAAAGAATTTTGAAAATCGGTCCACATTTGGCGGAGATATCGCGTAACATACATACTAAAAAAAATACCGACGAATTGAGGACCTTCTGCTTTTCGGAAGTTGGTCGATAAATAATTTGGGCACTACATGACTGTGAAATCAATGTATCGCATTTATTGTGGGTTTTAGTCATAGTAACAATCTAAAGGCGACTTATACCGCTATTACTAATCTAAAGTTACACCTTATCTCGATTTATCCTACAGCTCACTCCTATCTTTAAATCAAGATTTGGGATATATAGAGATTTATCGCGGAGCTGCAAGTGGCCGTTAGTATTTATAAATTATTTAAATCGTTAACTGTAAACAACTAGAGTAAGCAAAACACGAAAAAACTCAAGGGACGCATAAACCCTTATAAATACAACTCAACTCATTACGAACTCGTTGAAGTTAGAAAATAGAAATATCATTTTGCCATTCAAGTTTTTATCTCGTTAAAAATGTTTCGAAAAGAATTATACAAACCCACAATATTTTTATATGACAATCGGGAATACCACAATGTCATGTTGGGGACGCCAAAAACAGTATTTGTACTCGTGGAAAGGATCTTTATTTATTCAAACTTTACCCTGTTAGCCTGCTGTTCTGTTAGGCTAATAGTCTGCTATCACTGTTCGCTTGGTGAAATTCAGCTACAATTTTGATACAACTTCAAGCAGGGTCATATTTTTAGCGAATTTCCACCAGTAAACATGTTTATTGAGCGCTGCTTGAATGAATAATAATAGGATTCAGGAGACCCAAATATCTCGTCCACTTACTTCGCATTGGCCCCACACATTCTGGGCGTTGGTTACAACAATCATCAGCGCCCCTAGTACGAGTTGGTTTTGACCGTTCGCCTATTTGTAAACGACAAAGAAATTGAATTAGTTTGAAAGATAATATAGTCAGTTTTAGACAGCCTCCGTGGCGCAGCGGGCTAGTAGCCGGCTGTGAAGCGAGAGGCCGAGGGTTCGATCTCCGCACCGAGACAAATGTTTGTATGGCCTACAGATATTTGTGTCGGGTCTGGGTGTTGTGAGACCGAAAGTGTCTCGTGGTTCCTGATACCCACGACACAAGATTCGATCTTAGTGTGGGGTCAGGACTATGTACATATGAGACTGTTGGGTGTATTTATTTAAAAAAAAAAGTTTTTGTCCTGAGTGGCAGGAGATAGCATAAGATCGTTTTTATTTTCTCCGCATATTCATTGTAGTTCGTTGGATTTTCTGTAAGTGGAAGAATTGGAAATATTGGGGGAGGCCTTTGCCCAGCAGTGGGACATCAAATAAGCTTTTAAAGTTTTTCTCGGTACATTCATTGTAGTTCATTGCAATTTTTCACAAGTAGTTCTGACAATCAAATGAATAGATAAAGTCAGAGTTATCTATCATCGATCCTACAAATTGTCAAGACTTGGGCAAGAGGCTCAGGTAGACCGTTGTGTTTCTTCGTAAGTTAGATAATAAAAACTCATTACGCGTTGTGTGAATAGACATGATATGGAAGCGAACAGTTAGATGCAATTTGTTTACCTAGTGCGACCGAAGCCTTAAAGAGCGTCGAAACATTTCGCCTCATAAGCAGCTTTAGAATTTTATATGAATTACAAAGTTGAGTATAAGTAGGCTTACTGTATATGATGATAAATATTAAAAATAAAGATTTTGTTTTTGTTTATTTTTTTCAACTAAGTATTATATATTATCCAGTATTTACAAAGTATCTATGGAAGTAAGCAAGTACTTATTATATTATGAAATAAAAAGAAAACCGATAGTTTATGTATATTCATCTTAGGCTCAATTGCACCACTATTATTAACCTAGAGTTAGTCCTAACCGCAAGTTAAGTTACATGTCATTCATACATTTTCTGTCAATTTAGCTTGCGGTTAGGACTAACTCTAGGTTAATAATAGTGGTGCAATTGAGCCTAAGTAACATAAATACAAGATAGTCATATACAAAATTGAACCAATATTAATAGTGTTATTACTCAAATTAAAACGAATTTATAAAACAGACTAATAAAATATTTTCAATTAAGTTTTTTTTTTATAGCAGAGATTGGCAAACGAGTAGATGGGTCCCCTGATGGTAAGTGATCTCCACCGCCCATAGACACCCAAGACACAAAAATAATCATGGGTGAGTTGCCAACCTAAAAGGAGGGAATGGAAGGGGAGGGAAGGGGATTGGGAAAGGGAGTGGGGAAATGGGCCAGCGGAAATCTCACTCACCGAACGAAACGCGACAGCAAGCTGCCACTTTACGTCGGTTTTCTGTGAGACAGTGGTATCTAACCGGTCGAGCCGGCCCATTCGTGCTATAGACGTTACTGTCTACAGCGTGGCTCTACCACTTAAAAAAAGTTCTGCAATACGATTTTAATTGTAAGATTTAGTTTCATATTTATGGCTACATATAATGCATACACTTCAGAATGTATTTTTCATTATTAATTTGACAATGAATTATATATTACGTCCAAAATGGAGTACATTTGGAATGGCGCCAGCTACTCCCAAACTTACGTGCAAAAATCAGCCGTCCAGTCTTGAAAGTAATCTTTATTAACTAGCTATGATCTCGTCTCCACCCACGGTCTTTATTCCGACGAGACCCAGTCAGCATGATAAATAATAAGGTCTCGGGTTCGATACCCGGGTCGGGCAAAGTGATATGGAATTTTTCAGTATCAACCCGTAGTCTGGAATTTGGGATGGAATCCATTCATCCATTCCATCTGGGATGGAACTGAGCTCGGCGAAATGTGGGTCTTCCAGTTCGCTAGTGCGCCTCGGCCTACCCCTTCGGTGATTCAGGCGTGAGCATAATTATGTTGTTATTGTAGAATAATGTAACGTATAAAATAACACGTAATATAAAACCTGCGAATTAAAAAGCAGACATAAATATTATTGTGAGAGGAAAATACTCTTCATTTGACAAACATGGCATTAAAATAAACATAATTATAGTCTTTATGTGTCTTTCAACATTTTTACATTCAAAAAAGTCTCTCTCGCTCCGTGTTTACTGCAGATAAAGTTGTTTGACCCTTGCCAAAATACTGGCTTTTTTACAATTCGCGACGGCTCAATTTACATATTTTGCTACGTGCTAAAACATTTGGCGAGAAATGTTTATGGAAACGTTTAAACATTTAAATTGAGGCCGTAAAGTCTTGTATGCTCAGAGCTTGAACTTGCACAAGTAAGTAATCGACAGAATATCTTTCTTACTCTTTCTGTAACTCTCTCTCTTTAGTAACTTGGAAAGCAGATAGCAGATATTTTGATAATAAGTAATCACTATCATAAATATCGGCATTGTCTGGAGCATTCAGCACAGGCAACGTTTTGCGGGGATCAGGAAGAAGACAAAATAATTAGATCTTCGACCAATCTCTCTTAATCTATTATACTATATGTATTTCTCTCTGTCTCTCTCTCTATTTAATCCTAGCTTTTATTCCACCTGATGATGATCGGAGATGACGGGTTAAATATCGGCAAGACACCCACAAGTACCTATTTCAAAGCGTTTTGAGTGTTCACGAACAATGTTAATCAAAAGTATTCAAAATAACAATAGACATACATTATACGCAATAAAAACTACTTCATTTTATATATCTCGGTGTGAATCCACCCTTACGTCGATTGTGAAGAAAAATGCAAGCCATTTGCTGGTGTTTGCACTCCCTCCTATAATCCTGGCACATAAGACGTGGAGGAATGCGTCTGGATGGCTGAATAATGTCTGCTTTTTAATATTTCATTCATGCAATGTATTTATTATTATTTTTATGTATGACTGCCTCAGTGGTGTAGGGGTATTGCGTGCGCGGTTCGGCTGTCGTCCTGACGTCCCGAATTCGATCCCCGGGGCGGGCAAACTGATACTGGAATTTGTCCCCGATATGGCGATAAGCTCGCTCTCTATCATATCTGGGTCGAAACTCTCTCTGGGACTAAGCTCAGCGAAATATGGTTATTCTAGTTCGTTATTTCGCCTCTGCCCACCACGTGGAAAATTATAAACAAATCTATCTCTCTAGAACCATACTTCTTTTAGGATAAAAGTAGCCCATGTACTTCCAAATTATAATCTATATCGGTGCCAAATTTCATCCAGATCCATTCAGCTTTTTTGGCGTGATTGAGTAACATACATCCATCCAAACTTTAACATTTATAATACTAGGTAGTATATTTTAAATGGTAGAGCTATACGTTAGTCAATTTTGGCTACAGTATGAATGCGCTCTGGACCGGATTATTATGACTGTGTCACAGAAAAACTTATTGTTGGTTTCGTACAGTGAGTGAGATTTCTGGGGTAATTTTGTCAATGTTATATGGTATTTTATTGTTGGTTTCGTACGGTGAGTGAGACTTCTGGGGGAATTTTGTCAATGTTATATGGTATTTTATTGTTGGTTTCTTACAGTGAGTGAGATTTCTGGGGGAATTTTGTCAATGTTATATGGTATTTTATTGTTGGTTTCGTACGGTGAGTGAGATTTCTGGGGGAATTTTGTCAATGTTATATGGTATTTTATTGTTGGTTTCGTACGGTGAGTGAGATTTCTGGGGGAATTTTGTCAATGTTATATGGTATTTTATTGTTGGTTTCGTACGGTGAGTGAGATTTCTGGGGGAATTTTGTCAATGTTATATGGTATTTTATTGTTGGTTTCGTACGGTGAGTGAGATTTCTGGGGGAATTTTGTCAATGTTATATGGTATTTTTTGTTGGTTTCTTACAGTGAGTGAGATTTCTGGGGGAATTTTGTCAATTTTATATGGTATTTTATTGTTGGTTTCTTACAGTGAGTGAGATTTCTGGGGGAATTTTGTCAATGTTATATGGTATTTTATTGTTGGTTTCGTACGGTGAGTGAGATTTCTGGGGGAATTTTGTCAATGTTATATGGTATTTTTTGTTGGTTTCTTACAGTGAGTGAGATTTCTGGGGGAATTTTGACAATTTTATATGGTATTTTATTGTTGGTTTCGTACGGTGAGTGAGATTTCTGGGGGAATTTTGTCAATGTTAAATGGTATTTTATTGTTGTTTTTAGAATAATCTGCAGATTTCAGTATTTATTAAGTATTACTTTTACATGGAAATAAAAATAACTTTGCTGTACTTGCACCTCTATATACCCCTCAGTATATGCAGGCGTTAACTTGAATATAACAAAACGCGATCTGGTGAAAACATTCTAAATCAGCGAATCTTGACGTGAATAGACAAATGGAGCGAGTTAGCGATAACAGAGTTTAATTAAACGCAATGACTTGAATACGATGATATACATCTACATTAATAATTTGAGTTGGTGTAATAAACACAGCTATAAGTAATTGGCTGTGAACCGAAAGGCTGAGGGTTCAATTCCCGTCGAAAGTACTAATGTTTTATATTTGCTTACGAAGGGATATAGCAGGCGTCGTGGCGTCGTTCCCACTCACCTAATAAGGCATAAGAATAGTGAATCGGGACTGTCTCGGTGGCGTAGTTGTATTTCGGTACGACTACCGTCTTGAGGTCTCGGGTTCGATCCCCGGGTCGGGCAAAGTGATATTGGATTTTTCCATATCAGCCCGGAGTCTCTAACTTGTGCCCAATATGTTAGGCTCGCCCCTATCACATCTGGACCGGAACTAAGCTCTGCGAAATGTGGGTGGGTTCTAGTTGGCTAGTGCGCCTCTGCCTACCCCTTCGGGGATACAGGCGTGAGCTTATGTATATATGTATGCATGTTCTCCATCTATACGAGACATATGTATATAGGTACACCCGCCACCGTAACTCCTGTAAGCCAGGAATAACAATCGTTCTTCGTTTGTTTTGTATGGAAATCGGTACAAGTAAGATTATAGTAATACTGCTATAAGAGGTGATGGTAACCCCCCTGATCTTTCCCCCTACATGACAAAACAAGACAAAAACGCTCCAACCTAAACATTAACAACATTAAATCTTGAGAAGACAGTAATTGTTAGCCTGGAATTAATGCCATTGCCTAACAGATTTAGGTAACAAAGCCAAGAATTATCCCCGTTTAGGGTACCTAGCTTGATAGATAAAGGATCCATTGTATTTTGTTAAGATATAAGGCAGTCTAGCGGGTTTAAATGTTAATTCTGGTTTCAAATATTTAAACCCGTTAGAACGACACGCGAACGAATAGAACGAATCGCCTATAGACACCCATAACAAGGAAATCATGAGTGTGTTGCCAAGCTAAAAGGAAATAGGGATTGGAAAAGCGAGGAGTTGGAATTGTGCCACCGGTAATCTTACTGACCGAACAAAACGCGACAGCGAGCTGCCACTTTACGTCGGTTTTCTGTGCGACAGTAGTATCAAACTGGTCGAGCCGGTCCATTCGTGCTGTAGACGTAACTGTCTATAGCGTGGATCTACCACTCACTATAGTTAGGTTTGTGCCTTGGTTTTACCGCATGTTGCCCACGACTCAGTTCGCAAGGAAATTAATTGCGAATACACTTTATTTGATTTAAAAAACTATCAAATAGGTGGAACTCCGAGAAAAAGCTAGTGTTAAATAATTTTTGGACGACCTTTAGGATTTGTAACTCATTTTCTAGATTTTTCTATTTGGTAACAGCTGCAATCGATTTAGCGTACCCTCGAAGGCTCAGAGTAACAGAAAATTCAATTTATTTATTGAAAAAGCTACCCGCTTTGTTCACTTCAATTTCGTACAAAAACATCCATAATATTTTGAGCGTTATTTAAACTTTATTAATTTAACTTTTTATTTAACTTTATTAATTTAACAAGTCTAAAGTAGACGCAACATTTACTTCTTCCTCTATCTGCCCTTATCCCACCTTAATGAAGGGTCGGCGCAACACACTTTTTCAAGTATGTCGCAGAAAGGATTTGGCTTAGTTTTTACGACCGGCTGCCTGCCTGACGTCAACCCCCATCTGGGGGATCCAGTCCCGCGAAAATAGTGTTAGAAAAAGACCACGCCTGACCTGGGAATCGAACCCAGGACCTCCCAATTCACAACTCATATACATTCCCACTAGACAAAGGACTAGACACAACATTGACTAAAATAGTTAATTAAGTATGATTAAATAATATAAAATCAAAGTGTAACGATGCAAATACGTAAAATAAAGGTATAAAAATAACAGCTACAATTAAGTGTTTTATAATGGCCGCAATAATTATTGGATTTTACAAGAGAGTAAAACGTTTCGGTTATCTGTCCACCTTGTACGTGACTTGACCAGCGCGGCGGCCCGAGTTGGAAAACTGACAATCGTATATGTATTTGAGCTCAGATATTTACCAAATGACATCTGGAAGTCGCAAGAAGTTATTGGATGCCTGCATCCAACTGATCGATCTGGAAATCTTTGGGAGACCTCTGCCCAGTAGTGACGTTTTGTTGCTGATGATGATTTTCGGAAACTATATGATAGTTAAGTTGTAGTAGGTACTTTAATCGTCCACTAAGTTGGGAACTTCAGAAGTCCTGTATTGCCGCTATAGGGGCTGGTATAAATCAAAACTTGCGACAATGGTTGGCTCACATACCAGCCTCGTTTATTGCGACTTAAAAACTGGTGAGTCTTGGAAGTATAAAGAAAAAAATTACAACAAATAAAATTCAATTTGTGTTGGTGATGCCAACACAATACGTGTACATAGTGTTAAAACCTCACACAGTAATACCTCCTTGTGTGAATCGAGTTCCAGGATTAGCATTATTAGAGTATGGGTATATCCTTGTGTCCCTATGCCTGTATCGGTCATCCGACTTCCTTAGCGCAGTCCTCGATTAATTTATTTTCTCTATGGAGTGTGAAAAAGCATCTATATAGACCGCCATTATCCATCATCCATTTATAATAATGGATGACTATTATTTATTTAAATATTTTTTAGTCTCTTTAAAAGCGTTATCAGTACTTAATTACAGTCTTACAAATAAATCCTTATCTATGTCCTTACACAGTATTATTCAAACATAAAAGCTATTTCATTAATTTAATTGTGAATGAAACAAGCAGGACATCAATAAATTAATTACTTAATTAAAATTATTTATCGTTTGTAAGTACGACTAATTAGCTGTTCGTTACAAGCTCTTGTATAAATTGGGCAAAATGCTTTGTTACTGAGACGTCGGACGCACAGTAAATAGAGTTCAGTATGTCAAGTTGAAATACGTTTATGGTACTAAAATCATATTCTTTTATTATTTTAACCGTTCGTGTCTCATGATAAATTTACTTATTTGTTAATTCTCCCAGTGGTGATTGACGTCAGGCAGGCAGCCGGTCGTAATAACTTTGAAAAAGTGTCTTGCGCCGACCCTACATTAGAGGTGGGCTAAGGGCAAGTAGAAAGAAAGTTAACCATAAAATGTATGTAAAAATTAGGTGCAGCATTTGAGACCGATAAATACGAATGTGTTTTTCTTTTTTATCTTGTTGTTGTCATCAAAAACCTTTTTTGATATTAGATATAATAGCTCTGCAGGCTTTGTTGTTCCATTTTATATAAATATTTATTTTACTGCCTGACTGCCTCGGTGGCGTGGTGGTATTTCGGTACGATTACGGTTCTGAGGTCTCCGGTTCGATCCCCGGGTCGGGCAAAGTGATATTGCATTTTTCCATATCAGCCCGGAGTCTGGAATTTGTGCCCGATATGGCGATAGGCTCGCCCCCTATCACATCTGGGACGGAACTACGCTCGGCGAAATGTGGGTGTTCTAGTTCGCTAGTGCGCCTCTGCCTACCCCTTCGGGGATACAGGCGTGAGCTTATAACATAACATAACATAACATATGTGCGTGAGCTTATCTATGTATGTGTATTTTTTTATGAATATATATTTTCTATGGAATAATCTCTGTTTTTTATGCGATTGCAATATTTCGTTATTTAGTTCAATATTGCCTCGACAATATTATAATTATATGTCGGAGGGCCAATGTTAATGTTGTTTTTAAAAATCGTGAAGTCTTGCTGACTTCACCATGGCTGACGTCACTTTCAATATTGTGATGATTACTCATATTATTTATCACCAATAAACACTGAAATGCACTAAATTTCTTTATTAGCAGTACACAACAGCACACTCCAATTGGGGATGTTGACAGTCCGGGCACCCGAGTGTCGAATTTGCTCTGAAAACTTCTTTTATAGGGTGCATATTTGTAACTACCTACTAGTTACCAAATATTGAATGTCAAAGAAATAATTATAACGATTATTTTAACATTTTAGAATCTTTAAATGATTCGTCAATTTAACAATTGTGAAATAAATTAATATTGTGAAATAGCGCGGGTTTTTTAATTAGCTCAAGATTTTGCGCTGATATACAGGGTGTTTCATAAAGTTGGTACCCATGAAAAGTCTGCACATAGAGCCGGTGATTGGCAACTTTTTCGTGAAGTTAAAAACTCTATAGGCCTTATAGTTACTGAGCAATCAGACTTCGAAAATAATATGAAATCTTTCGTTGTGATGACCCTAGATCAGCTGGCAGCGGTCAACAACACATGGTTACAAAGACTAAATAAAACTAGATGTGTCTGACTGACCTGCACACAAAACTTTACTAACTTAACGAAATGAACGAATGGAACGATTTAGTTTTGTGCGCGATGACTAAAATTTAAGTATTTTACATACTTAAAATGTATACGAATATTTTTTTAAAGTAAATGCGTAAATTATAATATTACACTTGCTTAGTGACAACAAAATAGTGATCAACTTTTCACTTCTTTCATTTAAAAGCACCTCTGCATGTCTAAACTAATTAGGCATGTATCAAATCGCCCATATTTCACAACGAACATTCACTACTCTTTGTTAGTCGCGTGCGCAGAGGGGTAGGTCACTGTCTCTTGCTATACCTATGAAGTCCACGTGGACTGTCGCAAGAACTCAAAGAAAAGTCGGTAGTTTATCGCCAATCAGACATTAGCGGCACATATTTCAAAAGCGGTAGCTGTGTCTTTTGAGTATTGCCTGTATTACCGCGCTAGGGATGGGCGGTTGATAATTATTAAATATGCAATGAATTGATTGATTCAATCGATTAGAATGATTCAATATTTAATACCAAAGTTAATTCATTATTCTAATTAAAATTTACATCCGTACTTATCGTAATTTTCGCTTTCTACAAATGAAGTACAACTTTTACTTGTATGAATATGATGCATTGTCTTAATCTTTACGAACTATTTTATTTTCTGAGCTGATACGAATAATGTGGTGATTGCAATAACTTGACCCAAAACCTGGACTTCGGTTAAGCATTCTTACAGGGTTTTTTTCACCTACCTGAAGGTAGTATTAATTTCCATTAAAATTATTCGAATATTTAGTACCTAGTTCTAATGATTATCCGAATAGATCATACTAAAGCATCACTATGTTCGAACTGCCATATTTCCGCGGCACTTTTTTAACTCTTTGCCAATGCGCCGCTACGTGCGGCAATCCTTTGATAGGAAGCCGGCGCATTCCTTGTCGGCAAACTTTTCGCCGTCAATAAAAACACACTACACGACAGAACGCTAAAAAATTATGAAAATAGATAAAATGGTTCTGCATAATTTTGTAATTGTAGTTAATGTTGATTTTTATCCTATAATACTGACTTTTTTTTATGATGCTTGATGCGGATAAATAAAAACGTATCAAGAAGTTTTTTTAAATTTCCGTTGGATGTTTTTTTTTTCTTCAGTTCATAGTAGCCTATCGGGGTTTCTTAATTATGCCTTGTTGAACTCTACCGCCATATTGAAAATTATGTACCTTCATTTCGGCAGTTGCTAACTAACCGTAAAGTTGTGAAGTCGCTCTCAACTTTTATAAAAATGTCGCGTGTGGCGTTTCATCGAGGCACGTTTCATCAAAATCCGCTTTTGAATCAGTAACCCCACAAATGTTAAGAAACACTAGGTCCTTGATATACCACAGAATAATTAAGTGTTTGGAAAAAGGATGAGCTCATTTCGAACCCTATTTGTGAAGGAAGTGTTCATAGAAGAGTGTAGTACAAAGTTCTTGGTGCACGAAACGCAACATGTGGTAAGTGGACAATTACACTACTAATCTTTTAATACATTGTTCAAACTCAGTACATGACGATTGTTTTCTATTAAAGGAAATAAATTACATTTAATAAAAAAATAATCCTCATAGAAAGCCACCACGCTGCCGCGGCGTCACCGCCCGTGCTATCTGTTGGAGTACAAAGAGAATACCGCGCTCTGTGGTGTATGTACCTACACTACGCGTCGCGTCGTCAATGAAGTCAGCTGATTAGGGTTGCACGATTTATTATTCCACAAATATTAAGTATGAAACGTATACAAATTCGAAATCGCGTGATAATTTTTTTTTCTCTTCACGGATATGTTGTTAGACAGATCCTCAATCTGTATACCTTTTATGGATACCAACTTTATGAAACACACTGTATATCGCATTCACTCTATTGCAAGCTCCGTTATCGTGGCATAGTTGGTTACGCAATGCAAATTTGGACATGTCCCTTTTGAGACCACTTGGTATGGAATAATATTGAAATACAGAAGCACATGATATAAACTATACCTCTATAGTCTTATACATAAGTAAAATGATATAAGATAATTAAGGCGGTACATAAATTACCTCGCGGTATTTTCCAATCAAATACAAAATAGGGAGGTTTATAATTCGACTATATTTGTTTTTCAGAGTCTTAAAATAGATTAAATTAGGTAATAAAAAAAACCCAACAGTACAACACATAGTCCTGACCGTGTACTAATAAACGAGTCGTGTATCAATTTCCTCTATATTAATGTATACTGCATATTTATTTTCGAGTTGCGTTACTGTATTTTCTATACAATCATTCTATTTTTAAACAGGCAAGGATGCACTGAGTTGCTACCGGCTACAAATGAGATGTTTCATATGGTGCGCCAACAACAACACGCCTGCGTTACATCGCACAACACACGTGTATGTGATGTTGTTTGCTCGTAATTCCGAACTACATTACTGTACATTTATTATATGTAGAGGAAATCTTGGTATTTTCCGTTGCAAAAGCATTTTGATATAAATCCTTTTAATAATATAATTTGGTAGTGCTGTGAGTATTGGAGCTAAAAAATGATAGCACCAGCAGTGGCGAAGGATGTAAATTTTCGAATAAGAAACCTTGACTGTTCTTCTATTTATTAAATATCTACCTCGAGAACATTAAATTAGTTAAGTTTTTACTAAAAACTCCTTCAATGCCAGCTATTACAAGTACAGAAGAAATCATGAAGTTAATAAACAAAACTTTGAAGATGAGAGAGTTCGCAATAAACTTCACTCAACTAAACTGCAAAGGAATTCATAATACTTACAACCACAGAATGAAATGAGCATTTCCAGTATTTATACAATGAAATTAAACATTTCAACGACTTATAATCACAGTTTAAAAACTTAACGGACCGACTTCAAATACGATCGTAACCAAATTTATACGGGACCTTGAAATAAGCTCTATCGAACACAAAAAGAATTTTGAAAATCGGTCCACATTAGGCCGAGATATCCTGGGTTCGATTCTCAGGTCAGGCAAAGCAAATTTTCGAATTTAATTTGTCCGGGACCGGATCCCCCATAGGGGGTTGACGTTAGGCGGCCGGTCGTAAAAACTAAGCCAAATCCTCTTTGCAACATGCTTGAAAAAGTGTGTTGCGACCTCACATTAAGGTGGGATAAGGGCACGTAGAAAGAAGGAAAGAAAGAGTATAACATTCGGGTAAACCTAAGAAATCAGTATCTCAACTTCGTATTGAATTTTTTGTTGCTAACTGGCAACTACCACCAAAATCTCTTTAATAGTTGACGGTTACGGCAATTAAAGACACTTGTGTGCAAAACGCCTTAATGTAAAAGGCATTCCGTTTCAAAGTCGAAGCAGGCTCAGATACACCTGAATTGTATTAATCAATTATTCAAATACAGCTAATTGCGAATAGTGTTCAAGGTTTACAGCCTAACTAACTCAAGTGAACCTGTGTAAAATACGTAAATATATACAACAGTCATATACCTACCTTGGCCCCACACTAGGTTTAATTTATAACATAGGTGTCAGGAACACCCAAACCCGAAATACCTGTCAATAATCGTCACTTAAAATAAACTTTAATTTTGAATATTATACTCACAATTTTAAAAACTTAACGGACTGAATTCAAAATTATCCCATCGCGATCAAATTTATATGGGAACCCTTGGAATAAGCTCTTTCTTTCTACCTGCCCTTATCCCACCATAATGTGGGGTCGGCGCAACAAACTTTTTCAAGCATGTTGCGGAGAGGCTTTGGCTAAGTTTTTACGACCGGCCGCCTGCCTGATGTCAACCCTCTACGAGGGATCCAGTCCCGGGCAAATTAAATTAGAAACTGCTTTCCCCGACCTGGGAATCGAACCCAGGACCTCCCGGTCCACAGCCGATACATACTGCCATTAGACCAAGGAGGCGAGGAATAAGCTTTATTAAACACAAGAGAATCCTGAAAATCAGTCCATATTTGGCGTAAATATCGCGTACATACATAAAAAAGTACAGACGAATTGAGGACCTTCTCCTTTTTTGAAGTCGGTCAAAATATCATAAACCATGTTACCTACGCATTTTACAAGGTTCTAAACTAATTTCTTAAGTCAAATAACAAATTATTAAGTATTACCATCGCGCTGGGCAGCACAAGACATTAAACGCTGGATAATTACCTGGTAGGTAGTAGGTACCAGCAGCGCCGCGTGTAATAAACCGTTAATTCTGTTAATTATAAACGGATAATTTATCGCTGCTTGTGTACAGAACCTTCTCATTACATTGCGTTGTTTATACTGAGTGCGTCGTAAAATAATGAAGGTATTTTGGGATAGACTTCCTCGGTGGCGTGGTAGTATTTCGGTACGACTACCGTCCTGAGATCTCGGGTTCGATCCATGGGTCGGGCAAATTGATATTGGATTTTTCCATATCAGCCCCGAGTCTGGAATTTGTGCCCGATATGGTGATAGACTCGCCCCCTATCATATCTGGAACGGAAATAAGCTCAGTGAAATGTGGGTGTTCTAGTTCGTTAGTTCGCATCTACTTACCACTTCGAGGATACAGGCGTGCGTTTATGATGAATGTTGATAAAATAAATAAATGCACCCAACAGTCACACATATAGTCCTGACCCCACATTAAGATCGAGTCTTATGTTGTAGGTATCAGGAAGTACGAGAGATTTTCGGTCTCACAACACCAAGACCCGAAACAAATATCCGTGGGCCACACAGACATTTGTCTCGTTGCAGGAATCGAACCCGCGACATAACGTTTCACAGTCGGCATATCGCCCGCTGCGCCACAGAGGCTGTCGAATGTTGATGAATGATGCTTGTTCAAAAAGAGAAAAAGATTTTGTTTCAGCTAGTTACCAGTAAAATTTTTAATGGGCGGAATCATGAATATACAGTATTTCAAATACGAAGGCGAGAAAATTGAGAAAATGAAAATGATCGTTTTGTAAAATTTTTAAAATTCGTACGAAGGAGCCATGTCGTAATGGTAAGCTAACTGCAAATCAAAAGTAACGACAAATATCAGCTCTCATATTTGTTTAGCCGCTCTCATCGCTATAATTAGGAGCTTATTAAACTGCGGGATTACGCTCTTTGGTGCAGGCTTTATGCAAAATAGCTACCAAGATTCTAGTAAATTAATGCTAATCTGTAACGTTGCCCGTTACTCACGTTTATCGTGTAATAGCTAGGTTTGCAGCTTATATTTGGACATTTCTGTCAAGTATTTGAGTCGCAGATCCTTGTAGACGGTTATCTACAGCAGGGAAGACCCGACTAGCTTTTTTATACATGTTCACAGATACATAACATAACAAAACCGAAGTAAAGTGGCAGGTCGCTGTTGCATTTCGGTAAATTCGATTTCCATTGAACCAAATCCCACTCCTATTATTTTACCCATATTGGTTTCGTATTACGAGAGATTTTTTTGGTTTTCCTTTGTTTTCTTATCTAATTTTTGCTTAATCATTAAAATATGTTATAGAATATTTCGACTAAAACAACAGATCGGATCGATAAATCAAAAACCTTATATTCCTACAAAACACACGTGCGAAGCCGCGGGTAAAAGCTAGTTTATAATAAATCCTTTATGCAGTATAAAACAGACTAAGACTTATACTACGTAAAGACCGAAAATAGGCCTCTCCATATGCCTTAATAGTCGCTGGATGTAGGCCACTTCCAACAGGCAAATCTTTGTGGGAGGCCTATGTCCAGCAGTGGAATTCCTGTGGCTGATGATGATGATGATGATTCAAATTAGAAAGATGTGACATAACCCTCCTGATGATTATGAATAAAAAACTAAAGTGGTAGAGCCTCGCTGTAGACAGTAACGTCTATAGCACGAATGGGCCGGCACGACCAGTTAGATACCACTGTCTCACAGAAAACCGACGTAAAGTGGCAGCTTGGTGTCGCGTTTATTTCGGTGAGTGAGATTTCCGGTGGCCTATTTCCCCACTCCCTTTCCCAATCCCCTTCCCTCCCCTTCCATTCCCTCCTTTTAGGTTGGCAACGCACCCATGATTCTTTTTGTGTTATGGGTGTCTATGGGTGGTGGAGATCACTTACCATCAGCTGACCCATCTGCTCGCTTGCCAATCTCTGCCATAAAAAAAAACTAAATGAATTCTTCATGGACGATAAAACTAAAAAAATACTAAGAGTTTTCTCTTCAAACATATTGAATAAATTATGTGAGTCGGTACAGTTACATTTGCTTTATACAGTTTTTGTCGAGTTTCGCCTCCTTTGTTCATACTGCGACGCTCAGTTTGAGATTACGCTTCATTTTGCTTCATTTCGCTCCACTACATTCTTTCACGCGTGAACTTCGCACTTTCGGGATTTGGTACAGTGTTTTTGTTGTATTTTTCGCGTGAGTTAGGTTTTTGTTGCGTATAAGGAAGAAAAATGGAACATTGGCTTTCTGTTAACATCTTTCTGGAACACCAATATTAAAAAAGATTCCATCCTCTACACATTTCCTTTAAGGTTGGCGACACTTCTTTAATTCTTTTAGACTTACGTCTATGGGTATTGGAGATTTAGAGACCACACAGACTGCCTGTACGACTACTGTCTTGATGTCTCTGGTTCAATCCCCGGGTCGGACAAAGTGATATTGGGTTTTTCAATTCAGTACCAATCTGAAGTCTGGAATTTGTGCTGGTATAGCGACAGGTTTGCCTTCTATCACGGTACAGAACTAAAGTCAGCGAAATGTGGGTATTCTAGTTCGCTAGTGCGCTTTTGCCTACCTCTTCGGGGATGCAAGCGTATGTATGTCATCTACTACCATAAGGGTCCACACCTACTCGTTTCATTCTTTCTACCTGCCCTTATACAACCGTAGATAGTCACGGGCGGCTCGGCCTCCGGTGGCCCATACGCTTATGGAACATACCTCTATATATGTGCCGCCTCCAACGGGTTAATGTGGGGTCGGCGTAATACTCTTTTTAAAGCATGTTGCAGAATAGATTTAGCTTCATATTTACCGACAGGCAGCCTGCCTGACGTCAATCCCCTCTGAGCTACTCCTTTGCTCTACTATATAAAAAATGAGCTACAAAAATTATAAAATACAACTTGCTACATCACATTACAATATCATTTACAAAACGAAAACAAGAAAGAATTTTGGCAAAATATCGCTACAATACTGTATAGCCGTATCTGAAATTGAAGCTCCGAGCATTACAGAGTTGAAATATCGGAGTTTTCTCTCAGTTTGATAATTGGTTTATTATTGAAAGAGGCATACACTCTTGGAACAAAAAAGCTTTGAGAATTAAAATTGTGTTTTTCTAAAGAGGCTGGCTCAAGATTAAGTAATTCATCTAAATAAGTAGTGACATGATGTTATGATGGAAATAAGGAACCTTTATATACTTTCTTTGGAGTCGATGCTAAAGCCGAAGCAGATTAAATGAAAAGGTACCGACTCGAAAGAGAGTAAGAAATTGTTGTTATTTTTTACTTTTAAGTGTTCGTTTTTTAAGTCGGTTTACCGTTTAAAACTTTAATTATTATTTATGTATTTTTAGTGTTTATTACTGTTTAGTAGCCTGTAATATTGGAAGAATTATCCACCAACTCCTAATAGTTAAGGAGTTATATTTTCCATCATCAGCTCAGCAACATGAGATGATGAGTACCAGACGCAAATACCTGAATAGCTTTAGAAAATATATAAACACACTATGGGTCCCTATAAAATTTGAGGGTTGCCCTAAGTTTTTCTAGGATTCCATCATCAGATCCTGACCTGGTGTCAATGGGAAGTATACCTTTTTGAACAAAAATAAGTATTTCTCGAATCGGCCCAGGCGTCTTCGAGTAATCGGGGAACATACATAAAAAAACCGACGAATTGTTAACCTCCTCCTTTTTTGAAGTCGGTTAATAAAAATAGGTTATAATAATTTGCCTCTGACCTGAATCTACCCCTTCACAATGTAAGTAATATGTATGTACGTAAAATAAATAGCTACCGAATGTCATGATTCCTGACTGATCTGTCCCATGGATATAAACTACATATATAAACAGAACAAATACATGACAAGTTACGAGCGCAGAGTGCTCTCGTTTATTGACGTTATGAAAGTATGTTTGCGGTCAAATGTCAAGATGAGGATGATAGGGGTGATCGGGGATATAGTTCAATATTACTTTCTGTTGTCAGTAGTTCGACCATGCGTTTTATTGACGCTTTCGACCGACTTCCAAAAAGGAGAAGGTCCTCAATTTTTCTGTTTTTTATGTATGTTACTTGATATCTCCGCCAAATGTGGACAGATTTTCAAAATTATTTTTGTATTCTATAGAGCTTATTTCAAGGGTGGTCCCATATAAATTTGGTCACGATCGGATTTGAAGACGGTCTGTTAAGTTTTTAAACTTGTGATTATTCTTTTTTCTATTTGCTTTTACCTCACCGTAATATGGCATCGCCGCAACACACTCTTCTAAACATGATGCAGAAATTATTTGGCTTAGTTTTTAAGAGCGGCCTGCCTGACGTCAACCCGTCTGGGAGATCCAGACCTGGGAATTGAACCCAAGACCACGCGGTCGACAGCCCATATACTGTCTGTCCCACCTTTCCCGTTGAGTTGTCCAGCGACGGGACTAGTGAGACTAATTCATCCCATGATACCACTGTACCAAGGAGAAAGTGGGGACCAATTTTGATTTGGTATGAAAGTAGCTGTTTTGCCTGCATCCAGGGGGCTACCACCATCTTTTATAGCAGTATTACTATAATTTTACTTGTACCGATTCCCATACGAAACAAATGAAGAACGATTATAATAATACTGCTATAAGAGGTGGTGTTAACCCTGCTGCGACTTCCTGCGCCCTCGATCTCTCTCGAAATCTTCAGAACGACGTCGATCTGGGAATATTTGGGGGAGGCCTATGTTCAGCAATGGACGTCCTATGGTTTATGATGATGATGATATAGGTAGCTGACATCCTGAATTACCACATACGCTACTTTCTATCCTGTAAAATAAACCACTCGGAGTCGCGGGCCACAGCTAGTTCCAAATAATCCCATGAGATCGATGGATACAAATGGCGAAGCTTGACGCAGCTCGGCCGGCGATTTGCCACTCGGCCGGCTCTTTCATGGCTATTTACCGTTCCCCACTGAGAATACAATGGCGCTTATATTTATATCAGTTTGTACCGCGAGAAACACTTAGTTTCAGACGCGAATGAGACCATTTTACTGGCATTACTTTTTATTACGCTTAAGTGTTTTAGATAAGGTTGTTGGTGATAAAATTTAAATTGTTGCAGAATTCTACAGCTTAGGACATAAGTGCGCCTTGCAACATTCACATAAACCTTGATTTATTTTAAAATAAACTCGATGGAATTATAAAATCTGTTTAATGTCTTGCACGTCGTCGATTTGTATTACACGATTTAAATAAATTATTACATAATGATATTTTAATGTTCGTATGTAATAAATTCAGCATTTTAGTCATAATCTGGAAGTTGCACTAAGACTATTTTTTTCGATAAACTTTGAAGTTTTTAAAATTGAAACGCCGTATCAAACAAACATGACCAAAATGACCAAACATGACCTTCTTTCTGAGGACGTCGGGTAAAGAGAACAGCAAGCCCTTTTGCCGTGATATACATAGTAACTAAATCACGTTTTCCATCTCTTTTACTAAGTATTATTGACATTCTTACTCTAACACTCATATGTGTAATCTAGTAAAAGCAAAAGTAATTACCTACTTATGAACATATTTTCCCCTACAACTTATCAAGAAGTTGACAGCCTCCATGGAGCAGTGGGCAGCCAGCGAGAGGGCACGGGTTCGATTCCGGAACAGATATTTGAGATCTACAGATATTTGTATCGGGTCGGGTGTTGTGGGACCGTAAGTCCCTCGTAATTGATACTCACGATACAGGTTATACCTAGTGTGGGTCAGGAATATAAAACTGTTGGGTATTTCTTTTTATTAATGTTACGTTTACTCGAGTAATAATGGATACTTGATTATTAATAAGAGAACGAGTGCGAAAAGATAGATTAAAAGATAGTTCTTATTGTTGTATCTTTTCGATTCCAAGCTACATTTACATACATTACAAACATACATTATTATACACTTTATTCTTTGTTGTGTATGTATGATTATGTGTGTCCAAGCTACACTGACGTTTGTGGAGTCAATATTTTGGACATTTAACATTTGTTATATTAATAGTCACAAGAGGTCACAAGTTTAAAAACTTAACAGACCGTCTTAAAATCTGATCGTGACCAAATTTATATGGGACCACCGTTGAAATAAGCTCTATCAAATACAAAAAGAATTTTGAAAATCGGTTCACATTTGGCGGAAATATCACGTAACATACATAAAAAAAATACAGACGAATTGGGGTCCTCCTCCTTTTTGGAAGTTGGTCTATAATAAGTAAAGTACAACAGTCACACGCCTAGTCCTGACCCCACACTAGGTATAACCTGTGTCGTGGGTGTCAGAGACTATGAGGGACTTTCGGTCTCACAATACCCAAAATTGAAACAAATAACTGTGGGCCACACAAACATTTGTCTCAATGCGGGAATCGAATCCGTGGACTCTCGCTTCACAGCCGGCTAATCGCCCGCGGCGTCACGGAGGCTGTCATATTATACAGAACTTTAGCGTTTTAGTTGCTCTGTCTACCCGTACCTCTCTCTCTGTTCCTTCTTCTCTATCTGTGTGTGGGATGTGTAGAGGCGCGTCTCCTGCTCACGTTTTACTCGAAACACTGTACTAAAACATATACACAAAACCTGGTTTCTCCACATTTTTGTGTTTATAGTAATTGTTATGGAACAATGCTCATGGGAGTAGGAGACGAAGTGTGTCTCAACAGAAACATTGCTTTGTGTAATGTTTCGAGAAAAACATGAGCAAAATACGCGCCTTTATGTGTATAAATGTGTGTGTTTATGTTCGTTTAATAATAAATAATAATATTAGCCCTGTAATATTACTGTCCCACTGCTGGGCACGGGCCTCCTCTACTAATGAGAGGGGTTAGGCCTTAGTCTACCACGCTGGCCTAATGCGGGTTGGTAAACTTCGCATACCTTCGAATTTCTTGTGGAGAAATTCTCGGGTATGCAGGTTTCCTCACGATGTTTTCCGTCACCGTTATAGCAAGCGATATTTCACAATGAAAACACACTTAACATAGAAAAGTCAGAGGTGTATGCTCCATTTTCGGGTTGGTTTCGAACCTCCGACACTTGTCTCGGCAGTCCGTACTATTCCCAACTGAGCTATCGCTGCTTATGTTCGTTTACATACCGTTAAATGGAAATCCAAATGGATTAAAATCATTCAATAAAACGTTTACTTCCAGTACCAGTTCTATTGAAAAGCACTCCAGCTAGTAAAAATCAATAGTCGTGATCCGTAGAATAGAGGAAGCATCGTAAATGTGCTCGCATTAATACTTGTTTCTGGTGCGACAGATAAAACTTTATTAACTACGTACATTACTCAGGTAGACTAAGTGAAAAGCTATGTATTCAGTATATTCTAGTTTTGTTAACCTCTCGAGCAGAAGCGTAGAGGTTTGGAAACTTTATCTGACTTGTATTCAGCTGGGTTACCACCACCTCTTATAGCAGTATTATTATAATCGTTCTTCGTTTGTTTTGTATGGCAATCGGTACAAGTACGATGATAATAATACTGCTATAAGAGGTGGTGGTAACTCCCCAGTTCTAAATGCGTCAATTAAATGCAGAGTTTTTTTGACAATTCACACTGGCACCAAATTTATATGAAAAACGTCAGTTCCCCACTTAATCGCTAGAGGCGTTGGGATGTTTGTCATACAAATAATTTACGTAGTCGAGCTATAGATCTTTAGTAAAAGCAGAGTCTTCACGCGTTTTTTATTTCACTTTTTTTTGTCGCCGCCTTGGTCTCGTGACAGCGTATATGGACTGTGAACCTGGACGGCCTGGGTTCGGTTCCCAGGTCGGGCAACGCAAATTTAATAACACGAATTTCCCAGACCGAGTTTCTCGGATGAGAGGTGTTGACAAGTAGGACATAAAAAGTAAGCCAAATTTTTGCAACATGCTTCAAGAATATATTACCATTAAGTAGGATATAGAGTTGTAGAAAGAAAAGTCGTTGCAAAACTACGTTCAACCTATTAAATTCATTCGAAACCGTTTACTTTGTTTTAATTAAATATTTGACAACGTCTGTGATTGATTTCGGTATAAATATTTACAATCAATTTCACGCCGCTCATCGGTTATGTTGAAAATTGAAAACATAAATATTTATATTCAATATTTCAAACTGTTTTATAAAGAAAGCTAGTAAACGAGTAAGTAGGTTACATACAACTTTAGAAGTGTTTTCATTATGAATTATCACTTGCTATAATGGTAAAGGAACATCATGAAAAAACTTGCATACCTGAGAATTTCTCTGTGGCGCAGCGGGCGAGTAGCCGACTGTGAAGCGAGAGGCCGCGTGTTCGATTCCCGCATTGTGACAAATGTTTTTTTTTTTTTAATGATTTCTTTTACACCTGCCATTATTTATTTTATGGCAATTTTGAGTTCTGTTATTAACATATATTTTTTATTTTTTATTATATCTTTTCATTAATTACAATTTATTTCTTATTTTATGATTATTGTATTTTAATTATATTATACTATACTAACATTAATATGGAATTATATTAATTAAATTATTATATTAATATGGAATTTGTGCCCGATATGGCGATAGGCTCGCCCCCTATCACATCTGAGACGGAACTAAGCTCGGCGAAATGTGGGTGTTCTAGTTCGCTAGTGCGCCTCTGCCTACCCCTTCGGGGATACAGGCGTGAGCTTATGTTATGTTATGTAACATTAATATTATTATGAATTATTTTACACTCTCATTAATCATATATAAATATATATATACATACACACACACATACATATACATATATATACACATACATTTTAATATTTATTATCAATTATATAATATTGTTATTGTAATACTTTGTGACAAATGTTTGTGTGGCCCACAGATATTTATTTCAAGTCTGGGTGTTGTGAGACCGAAAATCTCTCATAGTCTTTGACAACCACGATACAGGTTATACCTAGTGTGGGGTCCGGACTAGTTGTGTGACTGTTGGGTGTATTTATTTATTTTATATGTGAAGTCTTCCAACCCGCATTAGGCCAGCGTGGTAGAGTACCCCTCTCATTAGTAGAGAGACCCATGTCCAACAGTAGGACAGTAATATTACAGGGCTAATATAATTTTATTACTCACCAGTCACCACTCACCATGCCTTTGAATTGTAATGAAATTCATATTTCGTTATATTGGTGCGTGAGTAAATTATGCTTCCTTTGTCTCATTTTCCAGAAAGAAAACGAATAATTCTACCTCGTAACTTATTTGTCATATTCGTGGCTGTATAAATAATGTTTCCTTTGCCTAATTTTCGAGAGAGAAATCTTAATAATTCTCCTAGCTTATAATATTAGTGGCTGTACAGCTTATATTTCCTTCGCCCAATTTTGGGACCGAAAACTAAATAATATTTACCCGTTTCTTTTAGTCCAAATATTGGAAGCTAATTAACAAAAATAAGAAAAATACCTCAGTAATATAAGGGAAACCAATCCACAGAACTTGAATGGTTACAGAAAGGGGGACAAAATGGACGAATGGGATACAAAAACTCTATCCCGAATCTAATCATACTTTCGTGGTATATTACGCAGGACGTCGTTTTTAGGGGTCCGTAGCCGAATGGTAAAAGTAAAACTTATGATTTCATGATACGACCGGTTCTTCGGTCGTACCTCAAGAGCCATTTTACTTTGAGATTATTGAGACTACATAGATGAAATATAATTAATACTCGTATTTCAATGGTAGTCTATAAACCGCTATACAATGGTGACATAAAGTTACAAAATTAATAATCATACGCACAGAATACGCTTTTAAAGAGATGTTCTGAAATCAAGTTCGTATTAAAAAAAAAACTAAATAACAATTAACTAGTAAGGCTTAAAATAATTTTAACGAAAAGATCGAGTGAGATTTTTATTTATTTTAGTTTTTGTTTCGTTGTTTGTTTTTAAGTAAAATAGCCTTTAGTAAAATTCATGAAATTTTAATAATTTTTATTCCTAATGCGGAACCTTTCGCTATAATTTGTCTGCTACGTTTAGATGTGCTTTATGTTTAAGTTTAAACGATTTCAGATAGTTACCGAAGATTGCCGATCTGCGTTCGACTTCATCCACAATCGATTTCCTTTGCCTACACTTCAGGCTTATTATTGTAATGTAGGTTACATGATATTCATAAATCAGATTTTCGGCATACAATAGCATGGACGCTGTTCGTAATCCCTCAGATATAACGAACTTATTTCCGCTGCTTTCACGTCGGATTTTATCGGAAACATTTTTTCTTTGATCGCGAGGAACAAATTCTTATACGGCCATGTATACTGCCAGTTCCTTAGCCTTTATTGGAAAATGAGAATATTAAAAAAAATTGAGAGTGATATTTAGGGGAACATATTTTGATGAATTGTCCACACAGATTGTGACTACATTTTCCATCACGGCTTTTGAAATTATTTTCCAGGGAGTAAGTAAGTAGTATTTTTAGTACTCAGCGGTAGTTACAAGCATTTCAATTTAAAACCAGTTAAGAACTATGTACATACTGCCTAGCTCTCTGGGTCATATAATATTTATAAGTGGTTATTGCTTTTTAATTGTTGGCAATTTAAATAAAAATTGGCAACAATTAAAAAGCTATACGCTGTGACGAAAGTCCCACAAATCCACCTATTTCAAAGTGTCATAGACCATTTTCTTTGATATTTATGACGTAAACCCACATCACTTTAAATTACAAATACAACACAATAAATACTAGAGTATGAATATATTCAAATATGAGGCCGACCGCACTGTCAGTCTACCCGCCAAAACTCCCTAAACCTAAGGCTGCGTACACTTCCAAAGTTTCTATGCATGAACTAACAATAGATTTCATTATAAAGAGACTATAAACTACGCGCCGTGGTTTGCAATTCCTTTATGATAAACGTTTATTGCAAAGGTCAAAACTTATCCTATATTCTACAGCAATACTAGAGTTTAATGACTATTACGGGATAAATTAAGCATAATAAACTAAATATTGGTACTTATATATCCATTAAGTAATACCAAAGTCATTTAAGTTTGAAGGGTTTGAATCCGGACGCAATCTAAAAGTTTCGAAGTAAATTGAGGGTCAGAAGACATTCTAAATCAATAAGCTTTATAGTTAGAGGGGATCGTTAAATGTACAAAATATTGTCATACATACCCATATTTTTTTTATAGCAGAGACTGGCAAACGAGGAGATGGTTCACCTGATGGTAAATGATCTCCACCGCCCATTGACACCCAAGACACAAAAAGAATCATAGGGGCGTTGCCAACCTAAAAGGAGAGAATGGAAGGTAAGGGTAAAGGGATTGGGAAAGAGAGGGGGGTAAAAGAGCAACCGGACGAAACGCGACAGCAAGCTGGCACTTTACGTCAGTTTTCTATGAGACAGTGGTATCAAACCGGCCGAGCAGGCCCATTCGTGCTGTAGACGTTACTGTCGACAGCGTGGCTCTACCACTCAAATATCCATACTTTATTTACACGCCTAGTCTAGTATTACTTAGCATGTTTTATTAGAAGTAACATCATCCCCACACACACTACACCAAAAAAAAATCATAATCGGATAAGTTTTTAAGTCGTTCCGTTAACCTTTTTAATAATAACATATTTTGCGTAGGGGGTAAACAGAGGAGTATAATCAATAACATCTGGCTGTGACATTGTTAAGTCTTCACAAGACGCTCTACGCTTTGTGCATACAAAACCGTATAATGATACCGCTGGGTGATAATTGGAAATGCAATTACGTCGTGTAGAGTAAACGCTTGGCCGGGCTTCATTATCGATGTATATAATGTATTGTGTACTTTGTACATGGATACGGGCTGTTGGGTCTTTGGGGCTATGTACTATGTATACATTACGGAAACGGCACTAATCTTCAATTAAGTTTTGTTTCGCAATAGTCATTCAAAAATTAATAATCATCATCATCAGCCATAGGACGTCCACTGACATATGCCTCCCCCAAAGATTTCCAGATCGACCTGTTGGAAACGGCCTGCATCCAGCGACTTCCTGCGACCTTTATCAGGTCCTAAAATTAATAATAATACTATGTAAATATAAATTTATATTCCGGAATAATTTTTTTTTAACAAAAATACCCTAAGTCACTCCTGTATAATAAACCGTAAATATATTCGAACTCGATGCGCGTCTATAAAATTTGTATGAAATATTAACCAAACGTCATCAGTGCGCAGCGAACTCGAATACATTTACATTTACATGACATTTTCATGCTCGGGCTACAGTCTTTACGATATACTCTTGTTAATGTAATGTACATCACAATCATGATAGAGTAAATTGTTATGCCATATTGCATAGAATTTAGAAACAAAGCGTCGTCCTTTTTTATCTTTTAGGCTTTAAAAGATATATAGTTGATTTTTCACATAAAAATAATATTAGCCCTGTAATATTAATGTCCCACTGCTGGGCACGGACCTCCTCTACTAATGAGAGGGGTTAGGCCTTAGTCTACCACGCTGGCCTAATGCGGGTTGGTACTTCACATACCCTCGAACTTGCGAAGAAATTCTTGGATATGCAGGTTTCCTCACATAAAAAGATCAAAGTTAAATTAAGTAGACTTAACTCGTGAGTCCTTTAACTTTTAAACTCGTGTCGTGTGGTGCAGCCTTAACAATTCTAAAGTTTTCTTTCACCCTACCTTTATTAACCGTACGGCTAGTTTTTAACAAGGGTACTTTATACTTCAAAACTCCTTCTTAGTCCAGTGGTTATATGGGGTGTGGACTGGGAGGTCAAAGGTTCGCATGTCGGGCAGACATTTTTGGTCCCGGTACTATTGGACACAAATTGGAATTTGTAATTAAGTGATATTGGCTGCTGTGTTTTCTGGACAATACTCGGCAGCCAATATCACTTTACTCGACTAGACTCGAACCCGAGATCCCATGGTGATCGTACTGCGTAAAGGCACCGAGGCAGTCTTAAAAGACTAAGTTAATGATAATATAGCAGCGATAGCTCAGTTGGGAATGGTACGGACTGCCGAGACGAGTGTCGGAGGTTCGAGACCAACCGCAAAAAGGAGCATACACCCCTGACTTTTCTATGTAAAGTGTGTTTTCATTGTGAAATATCGCTTGCTATAACAGTGAAGGAAAACATCGTAAGGAAACATGCATACCCGAAAATATCTACACAAGAATTTCAAAGTTATGTGAAGTCTACCAACGTGGCCAGGCCAGGTAGGCCAGCGTGGCTCTCTCTTTTTAGTAGAGGAGGCCCGTGCCCAGCAGTGGGACAGTAATAACAAGGCTATTATTATTACTCTTATCTTCTATTAAAGTCTTAAAAACTCCAGAAAACGAATGTCTAAATTCCTTACTACAGTTAACTAACGAAAGTAGCCCCCTTCAAGCACGACCAACCGTTTCCATTCACTAAAATCGCCACGTAGCTGTTCAATGACATTTACAGGCTGAAACATCATGATTCATTCGTCCGATCACCGATTGACAACTGAATGGGGTCTATGGGCGTAATTTATCAAACAGCCATGACGCATTGCGACACTACCCTTAACATAGGGTAAGTGTGAATCACAGACGTAAAAAAAAGATGGACTGAGCGCTAGGAGCATTGAAAGTGACGCAGGGTTTTCGGCTCATTCGATCAGTCGCCGCCATTACGTGTTGATAAATTTAATGAGAAAAAAACCCTGCTTGACTTTGAATGTTCCTTGCGCTCTGTCCATCTTTTTTACATCCGTGGTATGAATGTACACTATTTGTACCGACTCCAAAAAGGAGGAGGTTAATTCGTCGTTTATTTGTATGCAACGCGTTATCTCCAGAACATGAGGAACGATTTTCAAAATTATTTTTGTGGGCGATAGAGCTTAATCTAATTATAGTCATCTCTCATAGGGGCTTACTTATAACAATAGTTTAACTGAGAAAATGGTAAATGGTAAGAATAGCCTGTCCCTTTTATTATCAAACGATGTGACACAAGAAAAGAAGTGACAGCCTATTCTTAGCCATTTGCTCAGCTAAACTGGTTTTAAAAGTAAGGCCCATATACATCGATATATTATTTACCTAGATGCACAGTTGACGCTCGGAAAATGGAACAGCAAAGAAGTGCTTAAGCACTCGTTTTGCATACAGTCCGACGCCGATGGAATTCTAAATTTCAAAATTCACATTTAAGAACGCTTGCTCATTTCGTTTAAAAATCTACTTTATTACACGTGCATAGGGTTATATTTGTGTTGATTTAATTAGAACCTGTGATCTTTTTCTTTGTTTTATTCCTGAGACCACTTTTTAGGAGGATATTTGCAAAGAACTGTGCATCTAGGTTATATTATATTGATGCCCATATAGGTCAAGATCTGATGAATCATTCCGGAGTAAACTCTTCATCAAACAGCACACATGCCGATTGAATTGCTTTGTACTTTAAATTAAAGCTAACACCACAAAGTTGCATTCCAAATAAACTTAAAAACCGACTTGAAAAGCCCGATAACTTCAATGCCCCTTACTTATAAAAATATTTAAGCGCTGCTTATCTTTATACCATAGGTTGTCCCTTACATTTTTAAACAATGTAACGCAAGGAAAAACGTGAAAGGCCATATTCTTAACCATTTGCTCAGCTAAAAATTCTGTTTTAAGTAAGGCCCTATAAGTACAACGATTTCTTATTTTCTTTGGAATCAGAGCCAGGGCCGATATAGACCAAATGAAAATGCACTATATGTATGTGTAAGTATGTATACTATTGGAAAAGTTTCACGTGTAGACGGAAATGTCCCGTTTTATAGTCCCGAGACGATAAAGGTATCCATCAGGCGATTACCGAGAGCCCGTGACGTCATAAAACCAAGGAACTTATAAATAACTGCCAATAAATGATTCAGGAACATCAATTATTAACTCGTATTTATATTATAGATGAGATTTTATGACCACTTTTGTAATATTATTATATTTAGTTCCTTTTAAGTGTGGAAACTTTTTATTAGCTTTTTTTGTAAATATATTAATATTAATTATATTCAAAGCAACATAAGACTGCCTCGGTGGCGTAGTGGTATTGCGTGCGGGATACGACTATCGACCTTAAGTCTCAGGATCGGTCCCCGGGTCAGACAAAGTGATATTGGATTTTTTAATATCAGCTTGGAATCTGGAATTTGTGCCCAATATGGCGATAGACTCGCATCACACTATCTGGGACGAAACTAAGTTCAGCGAAATGTGGGTGTTATGGTTCGCTAGTGCGCCGCTGCCCACCTCTTCGGGGATACAAGCGTGAGTTTATGTGTGTGTGAAAACGAAGCAAATTATGAATTTAGCTACAAAGAAAGCGTGTAAATAGTACCTATTCATTTTTTACTTGGATGGTATAGTAGGCGTCCCACACTCGGTATCAATAAATTCGGCTCATCTGCTAGATCACTTGGGCCTTACTTATAAAATCATTTTTGCTTATCTTTTCGCTAAGAATAGCCTGTCACGTTTTTTCCTTGCGTTACATTGTTTAAAAATGAAAGGGACAACCTATGGTTAAAGATAAGCAGCGCTTAAATATTTTTATGAGTAAGAGGCAAAGTCTCTATCTTGCTTAAAGAGACCACAAAATAAAATTGCAGTAAAACCGTACAGTTTTGTGGGACTTTTCTAATAGTTGAAAATATATTAAACTCAAAATAATCTAACCTCAATAGGAAAACAAAACGAATTTCAAAGCTTCCTCGCTCACGTGAACCTTGCAACAATTCTCTATTTCAAGATGAAACGTGCCATATTGCTAATTTGGGTCACGTATCCAATGCAATGTTTCATTTTAATCGAATCGATTACAATGTTATATGTTACAGTCGATACTGTTTTTGTTACATTGTATTATTATCGATAGTTGAATGTTAGAATCAACGGAAAGTAAATACTTATGGGCCCTAAAAAAACAGTTTAACTGAGCAAATGGTAAAGCCTGTCCGTTTTATTTTAAACGATGTGACACAAGAAAAATAGTGACAGCCTATTCTTAGCCGTTTGCTCAGCTAAACTGTTTTTATAAGTAAGAATCTATTTGTTTTTCGTGCTAATACTACTACTTTTACTTTTTTTATAGCATAGACTGGCACATGAGCAGATGGGTCACCTGATGGTAAGTGATCTCCACCGCCATAGACGCCCAAGACACAAAAGAATCATGGGTGTGTTGCCAACATAATGAGAGGAAAATAGGAATTGGGAAAGGGGAGTGGAGAATTGGGCCACCGAAAATCTTCCTCACCAAACGAAACGCAACAGCGAGCTGCCACTTTACGTCGGTTTTCTGTGAGACATAGAACTATATATTTCCTTGTCGTTTGTCCTTATCGCACCCTACTATGGGTTCGGTGCAACATATAGTTTGAAACATGTTGCGGAAAGGTTTCGGCTTAGTTTTCACCACCGGTTGTCTCTATGACGTCAACCTACTCTAAAGCATGTAATCCCGCGCAAATTGTGTTAAAAATGCATTTTTTTGGCTGGGATTCAAACTCAGGACCTCCCGGTCCACAACACTGCCACTAAGCAAAGGAGATGACAGGAATTTCCCATAGTAATATTAGACACATATTATTAACTTATATTAGACACATTTCCAATGAAGAAAAAGGCAAAGGTCAATGACTTACAATACACGAAACTCGTTCGTTAATTGCGAACAAAACCCCAGACCTTTGTTACATTTCTATCTCACAGTTATCTCATGTCAAGCGCAAGTTGTGGGGAAAATGCTGAGTCATCCACTCACAGATCTCGTGGGACGCCCTTTATCGTCCGACCAAGGTAAACGTCTGTATCACTAGAATTTTGATGTGATTTGGGATTCTTTATATCGTAATGTGATTTTTATAATGATTTCTTAGGTTTACGTGAATGTTATTCATTGAAATTAAACTATTTTTACGGATTCTATCACGCGATGTGATTTTTATGTTTACGCGAATATTAGATATTGAAGGTAAAATTAGTTTTTAATACTGACAAATCACTGCTGATTTGAGGTTGAGCTGGTTGCTTCCGAAGAAGGGTAATGTTTTTATTTGAATTTGTGTCTTAAATGGCCAAATACATTCAACAGTATATAGACAACAGCACAAAACTTGTGATCCAAAATGTTATGACCTAGTGGTCATAAGTCGCTCAGTTTATTTGAAATATATGCGCGCCAGGTCCGCCAGCGAAATAATATTGAGATAATAAACTTATCTTACGTGATTCTTAACCATTCACAAAATATTCTAGGATGTAAATTGTAATAATTGTTCTCGCATTGTAATAAATAGTTGATGGCGGTTTTCAAGTTTGAGATCAATTTTTTTTGTATAGAAACTTGCTTGATTAACTATAGCTATAACTTAACTATAATGAGGCTCTCTATAGTTAGTAATATTAAATCTCTTTGTATATGGCGATGAGCTAGTCTCTATCACATCTGGGACGGAACTAACTCGTCGAGATATGTGTGTTCTAGTTCGCTAGATCGTCTGTGCCTACCCCTCCGGGGATATAGGCGTGAATGTATGTAGATACCGGGGTGGAGCCATATTTCAACATATGTTCAAACATTTCTTAGATTCCGTCAAATTTTAACTCTACCGCCTGTTCGGAAGGCTGTTTCGCCAGAGAAGAATGGGCAAGAAACTCTGACGTGGTCGTTTTAACACCAATTTACAGTCAGCTACTAATACAGTACAGCACCAGATACAGAAAGACCTTAAATTAGAGCAGCCATGATAACAATAGATTTTATTTAAGAAAAAAAGATTTTTTTTTTACGTATTTTATCACTTTTTTTTATTATTTAATCCTGACGAAAGCATTTTGAAGTACGATTTGTGATGGCTCGAAATAAGTGGTAGAGTCAAGCTGTAGCCCGAGCACGAAAAACTAATGTAAATGTAAATCTATTCGAGTTCGCTGCACACTGATGATGTTTGGTTAATATTTCATACAAATTTCATAGACGCGCATCGAGTTCGAATACATTTACGGTTGTCAGAAATTTTCCTGCTCAGGCCGCTGGGTGCATGTCTTAATTTATATTAGCTATGTCAACCTTGTGGCGAAACTCGAATTATCTTTTATCTCATTACCATCCTTGTTATTATTTCATTTATTTTTCTTTAGTAAATCGGTTTATCACGTTGTTACCAAAGTTATTATTACTTTTTTGTTGTTTTATTTATTTTTATCAGGTGCTGCAAGTGAGCTTTTTAAATGTCCTGCGATTGTTTTGGATATTTTTTAAGCTCTAGAGTGACTTCTAGCGCTATTACTAATGCAGAGTTAAATCTAAACTCGGTTTATCCTACAGCTCACTTCTATCTTTAAGTCAAGATTTGTAACGAATAGATTATCACGAAGCCGCAAGTAGCCCTGATTTAAATAAATAAATAACACCCAACAGTCACACACATAGTCCTGACCCCACATTAAGATCGAGTCTTGTGTGGTGGGTATCAGAAACAACGAGAGACTTTCGGTCTCACAACACCCAGACCCGAAACAAATATCTGTGGGCCACACAAACATTTGTCTCGGTGCGGGGATCGAGCGCGCGGCCTCTCGCTTCACAGCCGGCTACTCGCCCCCTGCGCCACGGAGGCTGTCAAGTGAAGTACTTATAGCAAAGTCACCATATAAAATCGAGATTACATGACTAATATTTTGAGGCTTTTTATTTGAGGCTTTCATCTTACCTCTACTATACAAGTGCATTATTAAAACAATAGCATAATATTTGAATGACCCTCGGGGACTTGATGTCAGGTAGACAGCTGGTCGTAAAAAGTAAGCCAAATTAGTTCTGCACACTTTTTCCAGCATGGCGCCGATCCCACATTAAAGTGGGATAAGGGCAGAAAGAATGAAGTATAATATTTGAATGAAACATTGTTTACGAATTTAATTGCGATTTGGCTTTGCCCGTGACTTTCCTAAAGTTTTTCAGCTTTCGTGGTCATGAAACAAACTAAGGTGTAGGTCAACCGTTAATAATTTAATTCAATAAATAATTTAATTTAATTTAATTTAATCATGTTCGCGTAAACACAAAACCTATAAAATAGGAGAAAGTCTATCGAAAACGCCAAAAATCGAAAACAAGCCAAGGTTTTGCGGCTTTCTACAGAAATTACTTTACACTTTCAACCCCTAAACAATCTTCTCCCTGGAGGCTAAGGATAACTGACGAAACTTCATCTCCCGGTCGGCGCCGCGGGCTATAGGTTAATAGCAACCCCGGGATAAAGGACATTTTATTTCTTATTCAATGTACAAACATTTTTCTAAATCCCCATTCAGACGGAGACAGTTTGGAATTTAAAAGAAAACTGGCATTTATGAGACTGTATCATACATACATATGTACATACATAGACTCACGCCTTTTTCCCATAGGGGTAGGCAGAGACAACGAATTTCCACTTGCTACGATCCCTACACACCTCTTTCGCCTCATTCAGTCTCATTACATTCTTCATGAATGCACGTCGGTTTAGGGTACTTTTTGAGCGACTTCCAAAAAGGAGAAGGTCCTCAATTTGTCGATATTTTTTTATGTATGTTACGCGATATCTCACCAAATGTGGACCGATTTTCAAAATTCTTTGTGTATTCAATAGAGCTTATTTCAAGGGTGGTCCCATATAAATTTGGTCACAATCGGATTTGAAGTCGATCTGTTAAGTTTTTAAACTAGTGATTATTCCCACTCGAAATCAGGTCTTCCACCACACGGGTAGAATTTAAAATGCGCGTTCGACAATTGTTGCTGAATGAGGTTGCAAAATCTCGTAACTAGTTAATTATTATATCTATTATATTATATATGTATATCTATATATATTTATTAACTTATAAAACCTTATAATTATTATAGTTATCTACTACTAGAGTATAGTTATCTTAATCGATAAGCTCTTGAATAAATTATACTTCATGTAATATTTCTCCAAAACAATCAAATAAACAAAAAACATATCATTACCGTTATATTTTTAAAAATAAATACACCCAGCAGTCACACAGATAGTCCTGACCCCACACTAAGATCGAGTCTTGTGTCGTGGGTATCAGGAACTACGAGAGACTTTCGGTCTCACAACACCCAGACCCGAAACAAATGTCTGTGGGCCACACAGACAGTGGGTTTTCTGTGAAACAGTGGTATCAAACCGGTCGAGTCGGCCCATTCGTGATGGAGACATTACTGTCTACAGCATGGCTCTACCACTCAAGGTACACACAATTCACACTATCCCTATAAAATTACACAAACATGACCTACAAACATTATGATACACAGACGAAGCGCCGCGCCGCATTACAAACATAGACATACAAATAAGATCACGTCATAGGACAGAATTTAGGGTGCCTTCACGTCTCGGTCACGCGTAATATGCCTTTAATAAAACTTATCGTAAATTCACTTTCAATGACACACAGATAATATAAATTGCACAAAATGACAGATCGATGCAAATTTAATCTTATCTGTATTTGCCGACCATGAAAACTCACCCACGATTAAAGCCGCCAAAATTTCCGTACCTACCAAAATTTTCACTCGGCGATTGTGCCTACCGGAGCATCATATATAATCTGTATTGACTTACCGCAAACAAATTCTGAATTCAAATCAGTCCGTTCCAATCCGCTTTGCCGATGACGGGACCAGTGTTCCATAACACTAATTTAAAACAATAGAGCGAATAATGCGTTTGAATTTGGAATAGTTTTATTTTTTTATTACACCTATATGGAATGTCACATTTTACACTAAGAAGTTTTAAATTCGAGCACAGATAATATAGATTTTTACTACTTTTAATCTACGTATACCACAAGATAAAATTATGTTTTTGGTTGCCAATTGTTTCATACGCGCGTGTAGTGACGGTTGCGCCGCATGTCGATGGGCGGCGTGCTTGCGGCGCGGCGGGCGCGCTTACACTGAAACTGAAAAGAGCTTTCAGGACCTGTCTACGCGGTGAAACATCGTTATTATGGATATATCTATCAAAATCTTCGAATCGCGAAAATTTCGATTATAACATTACATCGTGGACAAAATTCAATAATCTTCTGTATCACATTTTAATCTAACAGTGTTGTCATGAGAACAAATTTTGGCAAAACCTGGTATACAGTTTTTAACGCTGTAGTTTTTAACAGTACGATAACGATCCGTATTGTTAACTAATTTTGTAAAATTGCAGCTTTTAAATAACTATTTTTAGAACCTGTTCAATTTGACCTCACAAGTAAAGCCGCGTCACTTTACACAAAACATGTATTTTTATCTATGATCCATGGTTATACGAGAAGGAGACATCTAAAATCGTTGATTTGCGTATGTGTTTTTGTGTAATGTTTCGAGATAACTAGTGCAGGAGATGCGACTTTGGACAAGCGCATCTTACACATAACATGTCTTATGTATGGTATACTATTATACTAAGTTACATTTGCCACGGAATTATACCAAATGACAGAAATAACATACGATTATATAAAAAAAAATTAATCAGCCCTATAATATTACTGTCCTACTGCCAGGCACGGGCCTTCTCTACTAATGAGAGGGGTTAGGCCTTAGTCTACCACGCTGGCCTAATGCGGGTTGTTAGACTTCATATACATTCGAAATTCTAGTGGAGAAATTCTCGAGTATGCAGGTTTCCTCACGATGTTTTCCTTCACCGTTATAGCAAGCGATAATTCAGAAAGAAAATACACTTAACATAGAAAAAATAGAGGTTTATGCTCCATACCCAACTGAGCTGTCGCTGCTTAAATAGTCACGGGCGGCTCAGCCTCCGGTGGCCCATACGCTTATGTAACATTTATGTGACGCCTCCGACGGGTTAATTAGTATCAAGCTGCTTAGTATAAATAAATAACACCCAACAGTCACATACATAGTCCTGACCCCACACTACTAGTTTTGTGTCGTGAGTATCAGGAAATACTAGAGACTTTCGGTCTCACAACACCCAGACAAGAAACAAATATATGTAGGCCACACAAGCATTTGTCTCGGTCTGGGAATTGAACCCGCAGCCTCTCGTTTCACAGCCGGCTACTCACCCACTGTGCCAGAAATATAGAATTATATCCAAACATATTGCCCCTTACTTATAAAAATATTTAAGCGCTGCATATCTTTAACCATAGGTTGTCCATTTCATTTTTAAACAATCTAACGCAAGAAAAATAGTGACAGGTTATTCTAAGCGAAAAGATTAGCGAAAATGTTTTTATATATAAGGCCCTATATACTTAATTGTTAAGTGGGTAGATATTTATTTACATTACTGGCATAAGGATTGGCAACACACTTTGATGGTTGTATAACACAGTTCGTATTATATGCAACATATCCGTAGATACATAGTCGACAGCACGTGTTTCCACATTGTAGTAAAGTTCAGGCTTATTCGTTTTACGACTTGTTGCCCGCCTTACGTTAGTTCTCGGAATTTTCTACGCTACGTAATACGTATGCAGAAAGCTATTTACGAGGAATCATTCTTTGATAAAATTATGTAAACTTTATTTTATAGGGTTATCTACGTCTGAATTAATATAATGGGCTTACGTCAGTCTCAAAGAGACAGAGATGTAAATAGTATCTTTACTGTTATTTTTTTTTATAGCCGAGACTGGGAAACGAGCAGATGAGTCACCTGATGGTAAATGATCTAC
Organism: Clanis bilineata; assembly: GCA_036417725.1. NCBI lineage: Eukaryota > Metazoa > Arthropoda > Insecta > Lepidoptera > Sphingidae > Clanis > Clanis bilineata. The sequence continues at coordinate 1,915,567 of CM071141.1, forward strand.
ACCGCCCATAGACACCCAAAACACAAAAATAATCATGGGTGCGTTGCCAATAGGAGGGAATGAAAGGGGAGGGAAGAGGAATCGGGAAAGGAGAGGGAAAATGGGCCACCGGAAATCTCACTCACCGAACGAAACGTGACAGCAAGCTGCCACTTTACGTCGGTTTTCTGTGAGACAGTGGTATAAAACCGGTCGAGCCGGCCCATTCGTGCCGTAGACGTTACTGCCTACAGCGTGGCTCTACCACTCAAAGTCGTTCATCAACCTTATTGGATTCTCAGTCGCCTCCTTGATCTAGTGGCAGCATTTTTATTATTTGACAGCCTCCGTGGTGCAGCGGGCGAGTAGCCGGCTGTAAAATGTGAGGTCGTGGGTTCGATTCCCGCATTGAGACAAATGTCTTGATATTTATTTCGAGTCTAGGTTTTGTGAGACAGAGAGTCTCTCGTAGTTACTGATACCCACGATACCAGGACTATGTGTGTGACTGTTGGGTGTATTTATTTATTTATTATTAAAATAACTATGACACACAAGCGTCATATCCATAAGAAATAGATAGAATATAGTTTTAAACTTAAAGACTAATATATCAAAATTATGTTAATTCACTTTTATTTTTAAAATAACTCACACCCTAGCATTATGATGCTGTATAATTTGAAAATTATAGCCTTGATTTAAGGATATGTCCTTAATAAGCATCAAGGCTATAATTTTCAAATTAGACACTAATGGGTCCCTTACAAAACTAATTACATAATGGCGTTAAGCGTAATGAGATGAAACTTTGCGACAAAAGCGTTTCAAAGAGCTCTGTCGGCAATTACGAGCATCATTACACCTCGATTAGTTTGCTTTCTCATGTGTTACATAGATTAATCCAAGATTAGATTTCTAATCATCTTAACTAGTAAAATCATAAGTTAAAAACTTAACGGACCGCCTTAAAAACTTATCCCGATCAACATAACATAAGCTCACGCCTGTATCCCCGAAGGGGTAGGCAGAGGTGCACTAGCGAACTAGAACACCCACATTTCGCCGAGCTTAGTTCCGTCCCTGTGATAAGGGGCAAGCCTATCGCCATATCGGGCACAAATTCCAGACTCCGAGCTGATATGGAAAAATCCGATATCACTTTGCCCGACCCGATCGAACCTGAAACCTCAGGACGGTAGTCGTACCGAAATACAACCACGCCACCGAGGCAGTCATTACGAAATTTATATGGGACCACTCTTGAAATAAGCTCTATCGAACACAAAGATCTTAGAATTCGGTTCACATTTGGTGGAGGTATCTGGGAACATACATAAAAAAATACAGTGGAATTGGGACCTTCTCCTTTTTTGATGTCGGTCTATTATAGCCAGTGTAATTATTGGATGTGGTTCTTTCTTTCTATCTGCCCTTATCCTACCTTAATGTGGGTTCGCAACACTCTTTTTCAAGCATGTTGCAGAAATAATTTAGCTTAGTTTTTCCGACCGGCCGCCTGCCTGACGTCACTCCCTTCTAAGGGAATCCAGTCCCGGGCAAATTAAATTAATTTGTTTTGCTCGACCTGGGAATCGAACCCAGGACCTCTCGCTCCACAGTCCCTATATACTGCCACTAGACCAAGGAGGCGACGTAATTATTGGCTGTCATAAGACATAATACCTACTTAGTTGCAGATTTTTTAAATATAATCACAAGTTTAAAAACTTAACTGACCGACTTCCAATTTACCGATCGTAACCAAAATGGGACTACCCTTGAAATAAGCTCTATAGAACACAAAAAGAATTTTGAAAATCAGTCCACATTTGGCGCAGATATCGACTAACATACATAAAAAAATACAGACGAATTGTTGACCTCCTCCTTTTGTGGAAGTCGGCCGATGGAATGTATAAAATTATGAAAAATGTATGGTAATGAAAAAACTTTATTTCTCGTTACCATTTTCATCATATCGATAAAAGTTTGCCAAACAATATTATTTATCAATCACTCTCAATCTCATGAATGCAAAGTCTTTCAATGTGTTGAAAAGATCTCACAGTATTTACATATTTCTGAGCTGCCAAACGATTTCCATCTATACTACTAAGGTACCAAGTTTCAAATTCGTATGTAATGCTAATGAATGACGCAGAAGCTGTAATCTTGTGTTACGCACTCTGTGGCCTTTAGAATTGATGCCTCGTTCCGAAGTTTAAAGAATGCTCTGCGGAAATGCAGTTTTCCCGTTTCGAATTCCTTTAGTGACGTCAATTCCGTATTGCGCTTAGGAATTTGAATGATTCGTTTTCTATATGAGGAAAACTGACAAATAAATAAATTAAATAAATAAAAATGTTTATTGGTCACGTAGGCACATCAAATGCACTTATGACAGGTCACAACAAGGTCTAGATACATTTATATAATAATAATAATCATGTTACACCACTATCAATTTAGAAAACAAGCAGGCAGGTATGGACACAATAACAAGGATGGGGATTAGATAAAAGGTTGTGATTTGTAGGAAAGGGAACGAACGAAAATATTATTTCAAACACTTTCTTATTTTAATCTCAAAATTTATTTTCAAGTGCCTAATAGCAGTCAATATGAGGTCAGAGTAACACTTTTTAAACATATTTCAAAATGAATTTGACTTTGTTTTATCGACCGGTGCCCGTCTGACGTCAACCCCCTCTGGGAAAGGTCTGGTCTTTCGTTACCTTAGAAAACCATGTTTTCTCGACCACTAGACCACGGATAAGAAGAGAATCGAAGTTGCGAGAGGTATTTGGGCCCACGGAAATCCCATTCACCTTACGAAACTCAATATTACAATGCAGGGCTGTTTCCATATACTTACTAACATATACATATAAAATCCCCGTCATCTAATTTACGTCACACGTCGCGGTATTCTATTGTCGCGTATCTCAGAACGTACCATAATCATAAGTTGAGGTGATGAATACAAATATTAATAGCCGTGTCTTTACATAAGAACACGAGGCTTATAAATAGTTACATAAGCTCACGCCTGTATCCCGGAAAGGGTAGGCAGAGGCGCACTAGCGAACTTAGAATACCCACATTTCGCCGAGCTTAGTACCAACCCAGATGTGAAAGGGGGCGAGCCTATCGCCATATTGGGCACAAATTGATAAATAATAGCAATTGGTATCAAGTTATCACAGTGACCATGAAACCCAGATGTGTACGATATCAAGGTCCTACTGGAATTTTGGCAGCAATTCCTTCCAGTGCGATGCTCCTCAGACGACCTTCCCTTAGCAAATCGACCAAAGAAAGTAGGCCAACACAGCTGAGACAAAATTCATCAAAGATCACCAATTAAAAAGATTACACATTATACTGTCCATCTTCGCTGAAGTTTGGTGCATAAAACCACATCACTTTGAAACAACAAACACAACTTGAGACATTAAAATGAAATAATTTTAACAAGCGAGAGCAAATAGTGAGTTGCGCCAACCCCACATTACCTTGTCCCAACAAGGGCAGATAGAAGAAGATTTTTAAAATTAAATTATTAAAGTAACATATTCAATTCTGTAATTTATTTCAGCTGTGTTATATTGCCGTTTGCTTTCACCTACTGTTAAATACAATTATCTAATTGGTTCCAAAGTCTGAAAGAGTAGGCAACAAGTTGAATCGGATTTGACAGCCTCCGTGGCGCAGTGGGCGAGTAGGTGGCTGTTAAACGAGAGGCTGCGGGTTCGATTCCCGCATTGAGACAAATGTTTGCGTTGCCCACAGATATTTGTTTCAAGTGTGGGTGTTGTGAGACCGAAAGTCTCTCTTAGTCTCTGACACCCACGATACAGGTTATACCTAGTGTGGGGTCAGGACTAGGTGTGTGACTATTGGGTGTATTTATTTATTTATTTATTCTATGTACGGCCCTATTGAGTCGATATGAACTACTGACTTTATGACGTAGTACAGTTTTAACTAATAAGTACACGAACAACTACTGAAGCACTAGCTTTGTGTTCCAGTCTACTTCTAACTCTGGATCCATACATATAAATAAAATTAAAGTGTCTGTTTGTAATGTCTTAGTAACAGTTTTTCCTAAAGGATAGGACTTTAAATACCGGAAAACTGAGTTTAAAAAAGTTGCCTGTCTGTTCCGACTAATTTCCGGACCGGCTGGACTGATATTTACAGAACTTCCACTACATATACAGAGCTGACGTTGTAACTTGTATGGAGTAACTTGAGCCATTTTTATTTTTGAAAATAATCACAGTTTGGTTATTTGTTTTTATTATAGCAGAGACTGGCTAACGAGCAGATGGGTCACCTGATGGTAAGTGATCTCCACCGCCCATAGACACCCAAAACACAAAAAGAATAATTGGTGCGTTGCCAACCTAAAAGGAGGAATTGGAAGGGGAGGGAAAAGGGATTGGGGAAGGAAGTGGGGAAATGGGCCACCGGAAATCTCACTCACCGAAACGCGACAGCAAGCTGCCACTTTCCGTCGGTTTTCTGTGGACAGTGGTATCAAACCGGTCAAGCCGGCCCATTCGTGCTGTAGTCGTGACTGTCTACAGCGGGGCTCTACCAATCAAATGCCACGCGGATGAAGTCGCCGGTTGCAGTAAGTCTCGAATATGGAAGTTAGTGAAACCTCGACAGTTATTTTAGTTTCTACAAGTAATCGTTACGTATATTACCAGGAATTAACAGAGTATGGTTTGCATAACAAAGTTTATAAGTCGCCTTCTTGGTCGAGTGGCATCGTATAGGCTGTGAACTAGAAGGTCTTGGGTTCGAATCACAGGCCGGTCAAAACAGTTTTTCTAACATGGTTTCCTTGGGGCTACATCCTTAGAGCGGTTCCACCTGCCCTGATCCTACCTCAATGTAGGGTCGGCAAAACACACTTATTCAAAAGAATGTTGCAGAAAGAATTCGGCTTAGTTTTCTGCTAGCTGCCTGCCTGACTTCAACCCCTTTCTGGGGGATCCCGTCATCCGAGTAAATATTAGAAAAACACAAGACTACCCTGGGAATCGAACCCTGGACCTACCAGTTCACAGCCCACCGTCACTAGATGAAGGAGGCGACAGTACAAAGAAATCCTTTAAGGGCCAGTTGCAGCTCCGCGATAAATCTCTGTTTATCCCAAATCTCGATTTAAAGATTGGAGTGAGCTGTACGATAAATCGAGATAAGATGTAACTCTAGATTAGTAAAAGCGCTGCAAGTCGCCATTTATGTACAGAGGAATCGACTGCCTCGGTGGCGTGGTGGTATTTCGGTACGAATACGGTCCTGAGGTCTCGGGTTCGATTCCCGGGTCGGGGAAAGTAATATTGGATTTTTCCGTATCAGCCCGGAGTCTGGAATTTGTGCCCGATATGGCGATAGGCTCGCCCCCTATCACATCTGGGACGGAACTAAGCTCGGCGAACTGTGAGGATTCTAGTTCGCTAGTTTACCTCTGCCTACCCCTTCAGGGATACAGGCGTGAGCTTATGTTATGTGTTATGTAAATGGAAAATAAACTGGGTTTTGTTTACAAAATAACACAAGATCATTTGCATACTACATATCTGGGTCAGTCGACAGTTCTAATCACTTAGCCAAGAGAGCGGTGAATTGTTTATGGACGGGATGGAAACTTATTTGTTAAGGATTATAGAGATCCGAGGGATTTTATCGAAGTTTGAAACATTATGAAATTCAAGCAGATAGAGCAATGGTTGGAGATTTTTTTATATTCCAGACAACATTGTCAATAATCGGATAGATTGATGATTATTTAATAGAATATAAAATAATAATAATAAAGCCTTTTATTTTCCTTATTTGAGTAACATATTATAATAGGTAAAAAAGTGGGAAAAAAACAGATAATTGAAAAACACCAAGAAGAAAGAGACGCAAGGCAGAGGCTTCAATCTTGCGTTTTATTTTTTATTTTATTTATTTGGAAAACAGACGAGATGTGCAATGTATCTTACCATCTATATGATTATAATGATATATTTTATTGTACACTCCACTACATTTTCACGAATTACTTAATATTGAAACTAAAGGTACAGTGAAAATGAATTGAGTGTACTTAACATAGGTTGTTCTATGAATTTTGGTGCAACATTAGTGAATTTACAATTTCTTTTTTAAAGGTTTTACTTTTAAGGACAAAAATAACTATTTCGTCTATTGTGGAATATTGAAAGCTGAATATAAAATAAAAGGAAATTAGAAACCCTATTGTGAAAATAGAATTGAAATCCGCTCAAAGTCCCGTAAATAATGATTATAATTTTTTTAAAGAATTTTATTTCCACTTAATAAAATAAATAATTAATAACAACCAACAGTCACACACATAGTCCTGACCCCACACTAAGATACTAGTCTTGTATCGTGGGTATCAGGAATTATGAGAGACTTTCGGTCTCACAACACCCAGACCCGAAACAAATATCTGTGGGCCACACAAACATTTGTCTCGGTGCGTGGATCGAACCCGCGGCCTCTCGCTTCACAGACTGCTATTCGCCCGCTGCGCCACGGAGGCTGTCTTCACTTCTGTCACTTGTCTCCATAGGTATGATTTGATTTACTTAGTAAAAATAATAATGATTTAATTACAAATCCTGAAAGGTACGGGCTTTAGTTTATTTAAACCTAACAGCATGTACTTTATTGCTAAAATATAAAATATATAACTCCGCCGTGACAGTGCGTACACTGCCGTGACCAGGATTCGAACCTGGGTTACTACGGCCACAACGTAGGGTCCTAACCACTAGACGATCACGGCTGTCGGAGCTGGTGACAGAGCTGACAAAACACCGAGCCTGATAACAACCTCGATCACTTTCACGGTCCAGTTGTCGCAATCTGCGCAAGAGTTGTTAAATGTATTTACATTAAAATGAAATGGCAACACGCGCTTGTAATTACGCGACGGCTTTCGTAACCAAATCATTGATATTTGCATTTACTAAGCATATTCTTAATTAATATGATGCATCAACCCCATATTTAGATGGGATAAGGGCAGAGAGAAAGAAAACAATTCTTAACATTCCTCCATGGTCTAGTGGCAGTGTATATAGGCTGTGAACGGCGTTGTCTTGGGTTCAAATCCCAGATCGGATGAAGCGGTTTCCTAACATAATTTGCCCAGAACTGGCTCCTCCTGAGGGGTTGGCTACAGGCAGGCAGTCAAAAAACTAAAATAAATACCAAAACACACCCAATAGCCACACACATAGTCCTGACTCCACATTAAGTTGAACCTGTATTGTGAGTATCAAAAAGTACTAGACACTTACGGTTCCACAGCACTCAGACCCGAAACAAATATTTGTGGTTCACACAAACATTTTTCACGGCGTGGGTTTCGATCCGGTAGCCTCTCGTTCTCAACCGTCTACTCACTCGCTGTGCCATGCTCGAAAAGCATGTTGCACCAACCCCTAAGTGGAGTGGGATATTGAATAATCACAAGTTTAAAAACTTAACGAACCGACTTCAAATCCGATCGTGACCAAATTTATATGGGACCACCCTTGAAAAAAAAAAGAATTTTAAAGATCAGTCGACATTCCGCGGAGATATCGCGTAACATACATAAAAAATACAGACGAATTGAGGACCTTCTCCTCGGTCGAAAATACATACGATGTAATTATCTTAAGTTTTATCAATGATCAACTAAGTCGGTAAAAGTCTAACGTCTTACAAGCTTCCACATTGCGTCAATATTTAGAATTGTACAAAAAATATATACGACATTGATAATTTACGTTTTTATAAATCATGGCAAAGAAATTGTTAGAAAATAGAATATTTCCCACGGACGAGCCTTTCAAGTATTTATAAAACAGTATAAAAAAATCTCATATTTAAAGCTTTTATAAAATTGAACAATACGGACTTAGCTAGTTTGCCAAATAACGCATAAATACATAATACTTAAATTTCAAAAATATCTTCCATAAATAATTGAAAAACATTTACATAATTACGTGTGCTCAGTATCACCTCATCCCAATACTTTGATACATCTTTTACAAAAAACATAGCTCCGCCGTGACAGTGCGCACACTGCCGTGACCAGGATTCGAACCTGGGTTACTACGGCCACAACGTAGGGTCCTAACCACTAGACGATCACGGCTGTCGGAGCTGGTGGGAAAGCTGACAAAACACTGAGCCTTGTTATAACAAACTCGATCACTTTCACGGTCCAGTTGACACAAATTGCGCAAGAGTTGGTAAAAGTATTTATTACTTATACATCGAAATTACCAACAATATGGTTACTTTAAAAGAGGCCATAACCCTTGAGTTTATTTCGGCATTCTTCTCAGGGATAGCCACGAAATGCCGAAGCCATTATGGTATAATAATAATATTAGCCCTGTAATATTACTGTCCCACAACTGGAAACGGGCCTCCTCTACTAATGAGAGGGGTTAGGCCTTAGTCTACCACGCTGGCCTTATGCGGATTGGTAGACTTCACATACCTTCGAAATTCTTGTGCAGAAATTCTCGGGTATGCAGGTTTCCTCACGATGTTTTCCTCACCTCACCATTATAGCAAGCGATATTTTACAATGAAAACAGGTGTATGCTCTTTTTGGGGTTGGTCTCGAACCTGCGACACTCGTCTTGGCAGTCCGTAGCATTCCCAACTGAGTTGTCGCTGCCATATTTTTTTTCAATATACAATATAATATACTCGTAATTGACAGGTGAAAGTGATATGAAATATCCTATTTGCAAAATAAATTATTTGTATTTGAATTTACGGTAGCACCTAAATTAAATAAAATGCATATTTAAAGTACAATTGAAGTCTTATCGAGTGGTAGAGCTACGCTGTAGGTATGTCTACAGCACGAATCGACTGGATAGACTGGTTTGATACCACTGTCTCACAGAAAACTGTAGTTTGGCTAATCGTTTTTGCATTTCCTTCAATATGCAAGATTTCATTACGAATTATCAATTCTCCATAAGATTAAGTAAGGAGATTAAGTACTATCATATGACGCGCCTGCTCGATTACCTGTCTTTACTGTCTACCTGCCCTTATCCCACCTTGAAGTGAGGTCAGCGCAACACACTTTTCAAGCATATTACTGAAAGGATTTGACTGTTTGTCGTCCCACTGCCTGCCTGGCGTCAACCCGCTCTGAAAGATCCAGTCCCGAGCAAATTGAAAATGCGCTTTGTTAGACCTGGGAATCGAACCCACGACCTCCCTTTCCAAAGTCCATATATGCTGCCCCTAAACCAAGGAGGTGACCATAAAAAAAATTAACGTCAAAAGAAGGTAAGGGTTAAACATCAATGCTCTGTCCTAGGATGCCCTATAGGTCTCAAAATACAACAATACCTTCTGAAATCCCATATCAGAAACTGATACTTGCGCATCATAAAATTATATTCGTAATATGCAATCGCAATGTCTCATTTCGTAGCTGTCTACGCATTTACTGAGCTACGAAGGTCATGTTCTATTGGACGAAATTCATCTACATCTATATTTTCCATGTCAGTATTCATATCATAATGATTTCTTAGTTTTACGCGAGTGTTATTCATTCATTTTAAAATATACATATTTTTGTAACAAAAAGTAAGCTCCGCCGTGACAGTGCGTACACTGCCGTGACCAGGATTCGAACCTGGGTTACTACGGCCACAACGTAGGGTCCTAACCACTAGACGATCACGGCTGTCGAAGCTGGTGACGGAGTTGTTCAATGATTTGATCTTGTTTCACAACCAGAGCACTTTCACTACGCATTTCGTAAGTTTGAGCAAAGTACGTCGTCACGCAATCTATCTCTTCAGCGGTCTTAGCAAAGTGGCTTATGCGCTACTCGAATAGAATAAATGTATGGGAATGACATAAGAGTACGTCGCATGTAGCGTATTCTTATGTCATTCTCATACATTTATTGTATTCGCCTGTTCTATTCGACTAGCGCATAAGCTACTTGTCTAAGCCCGCAGAAGTGTTTTGTTGATTATATTATGTACTATAACAACTGCCTCGGTGGCGTGGTTGTATTTCGGTACGACTACCGTCCTGAGGTCTCGAGTTCGATCCCCTGGTCGGGCAAAGTGATATTGGATTTTTCCATATCAGCCCGGAGTCTGGAATTTGTGCCCAATATGGCGATAGGCTCGCCACCTATCACATCTGGGACGGAACTAAGCTCGGCGAAATGTGGGTGCACTAGTTGGCTAGTGCGCCTCTGCCTACCCTACAGGCGTGAGCTTATGTTATGTTATGTTAACAACTTCACTGGTCCAGTAGCAACGTGTCTAGGCTGAGAACCGTGCGGTTCTGTATTCAAATTACTACACACATGCTACATACACTAGCTGTGCCTCTGCCTACCACTTTGGAGATACAAGCGTGAGTTTATAGATACTTTATTTATTTACAAATTTCAAAATCATAGTTTCATGCAAACAATGTAGGCCTATCTTGTATATAATATTGAATCTATTGGGCCAGCTCAATGTGATTATTAGGATTATTGCACTGAAAATAGATATGAAGCGGTTGATGATTACGATTCTTGCGGTTATTATGTTGAGTGTTTTTTTTCGGAGACCAACCCTTCCTCGCTCCTTTCTTTTACACCATAAACAGTATTTATTTGCCCTTAGTATTGCCAAAATCCATAGACGACTGTAATCACCATCAAGGAGGCCGTCTGGTCGTCGGCATTCGTAGGCCAATAAAAAAAGTCTTCAACACCAAATGTTAGACCATAGACGTAAACTATAAAGACGTGAATTCATAAAAAAATTTAACAACATTTTTGTTTATTCTGTCGTAGTATAATGAGTCCGTTATTTACACTGTGTAATTTTGAATATACATTTAGCTGTTTATTGCTTTGCTTTGATACCATGAAAGTTTAAACAAAAATAAGCTCCGCCGTGACAGTGCGTACACTGCCGTGACCAGGATTCGAACCTGGGTTACTACGGCCACAACGTAGGGTCCTAACCACTAGACGATCACGGCTGTCGGAGCTGTTGAGAGAGCTAACAAAATACTTTATCTCATTGTGAGAAACTAGATCACTTTCACGGTTGATTTTGTCATTTTGCGTCAGAGTTCACAAAAAATACCGCTTTGTACTCTGAAATCAACAAATTACCATCTAACAGTAAAATGAAGTAACATTTGGAGAATAGATCAATGACCTATAATACCGACCTCCTCTATGTATATATAGTTTTTGAATGGTAGAGCCACGCTGTAGACAGTTGCGTCTACAGCACGAATGGGCCGGCTCGATCAGAAAAACGACGTAAAGTGGGCAGCTCGCTGTCGCCTTTCGTTCGATGAGTGAGATTTCCGGAGGCCCATTTGCCCCCTTCCTTTAGGGGAAAGGGATTGGGTCCCCTAACCTTCCATTTCCTCGTTTTTGGTTGGCAACGCACCCATGATTATTTTTGTGTCTGGTGTCTAAGCGATAGAGATCATATACCATCAAGGGACCTATCTGCGGGTGTGCCAGTCTCTACTATAAAAATACAGTTATAATATTAACATGGAAAATTATATTAAAATATTCAAAAATAACTTAGCCAACAAACAGCACATGTTCCAAAGATGTATCGGTACGAGCTATACAAAATCATCTGAAGAGGTAGAAAGTAGGGCACGGCGGGATCCCGAGGGATCCGACAAAAGCCCGATCCAGCCCAGTGTAACACTTGACCCCACAATGGTTCACTTCCAATTTTCACCGGTAATTGAAACGCCTGAAGGCTTGTAGTCCAAGAGCTAGTCATGTTTTGTTACTATCTTATTAATTTCTGGCTGACGTACAATGTTACTTAAGTTTATCTAAAGCTGCGTCTATTGCACTAAAATATTACACAAAACACCTACACAAAACGTGGTTTCGCTACATATTTTTATCTATGGTCTATTGTTCTACGAGCAGGAGTCAGCGAAAATTATTGTTTTGCGCATGTGTTTTTGTGTTTTGTTTCGAGATAAACAAATGCATGAGACGCGCCTTTATCTTTACTTATGCTTATCTTTATTCATCTTTGATACCTTTTATTACCACGGGGATAGACATATTTTTTTGAATCCTCCCGATTTCGGAGGAAAAGACATAATTACATCGTCTCCTCGCCGTTCCGCCCAAAATTCACATCAAAATGTGCACTAAGTCCAAACGCTTTACCTTCAATTAATTATCTTTTAATATGCCTTCTTATCATAATTATATCCTCTAGGTCGATCTGGAAATCTTTGGGGAAGGCCTATGTTCAGCAGTGGACGTCCTATGGCTGTTGATGATGATGATACCTCTTTGAATTGTAAAATACCTACGAAGTCATTTCTGTACTTGGGCGACCAAATCCTCTATGTCTCGATTTATACAGTAATAAGATAATTCCCGCTGAACAATTGATACGTGCTGTTGACTTAATATTGGAAAATGGAAAAAAGGTCTTGGGTTCGATCCCCGCGTCTCTATTAATAATAATACTCTTATGCTCGAACCAATTATGTTTTCATTCTTTATCCCATCCTATCAACCTACTTTTAAGTATGTATACACTGAGGTGCACATAAAAAAATATAATTAGGTTATAAAAGTCATGTGCAGCTCCTAATCTATAATTGTATAATCGAAGGGCGACTCCGATAACATTATTATCGGTTATTTGGTGCGTTAGTGAGATTGTTATCAGCGTGCGTGACGTGGACTTCTATTGCATATTTGCTCTTTCTCCTTTACCGTTCCGTAATTGTTGAGGATCGTGACTCCATTCTAGACTCTTCGATAGCTCTCAATAGCCTTGGCATTTGGCTTGACTGAATTTGATATTGAAAGAGTCTGGGGTGCGTCCTCATGGAGAGCCCCAAAAAACGCTGGCTGGACGTTTTGATATGAGAACCAATAGTCTTACGGTGGAGGATGGTCAAGACCAGGCGTAGTGAAAGCGTTTGAGTAGGAAGGCGGGCTCTGGAATTAGGCAGGGATAACGACAGGCAGAAAGAAAGATTGAAAGCGTCTCAGTCAAGCAGACAGCTGGGTCTTTTGATGAGTGATCACCGTAACTATTTGCGAGAGAGATCTTTATTGCATTGCCAACTTTTAGGAAAATAGTTATTCCTGGTTGGGAATATTTGCCGTAAAAAAGTGCTAAGTGGTATGGTGGTATGGTAAGTGCCATGGCCACTTTTACCCATAGATATTGATAGAAACATATATACAGCCTAGACGCTGCATACCATGAAAAGAAAAGGAGTGGGAATTGGAATGTGGAAAGGGTATTTAGACCTCCTCACTATACACAAGCAAGCAAGGTGTCACTTCGCGTCGATATTATATTATCAGCTTAGATTAATAAAGTCATAGATACCTAATCCACGCGTAAAAATCTTGACATTCATGTAGAGCTACTTTAGCCACCTTCGGTCGCTGGTTCCACAGTTGTCATAGAAATGACATCGCGGCAACTCTCTTACCTGTTATCGGTATATGTATTATCACATCTAATTACGCTTTAGGCAAAAATATCAGCAGAGTGGCTCTATCGCTTTAAATAAATTAGTCATAACAAGTTTAATTTATATTAACTGCCCCAATTACCAATAATACGTAATTAAAATTGCGTATGCCTAATTATAAAGTAATTAATACATCGCGTGTATCACGTTTAATCAAGCAATGAAAGACCTTGTATAAAGGCAGAGCGGTAGGGGCCGCAGAAGCAATAGCGGACGTAATAAAGATTTGCAATGGCAAGTATTAGGTAGTTTAGAGTGGTAGAGTCACGCTGTAGACAGTAACGTCTACAGCACGAATGGGCCGGCTCGACCGGGTAGATACCACTGTCTCACAGAAAACCAACGTAAAGTGGCAGCTTGCTGTCGCGTTTCGTTCGGTGAGTGAGATTTTCGGTGGGCCATTTCCCCCCTCCCTTTTCCAATCCCATACCCCTCCCCTTCCATTCCCTCTTTTTAGATTGGCAACGCACCCATGATTCCTTTTGTGTCTCGGGTGCCTATGGGCGGTGGAGATCACTTACCGTCAGGTGACCCATCTGCTCGTTTGCCAATCTCTCCTATAAAAAAAAGTATTAGGTAGGGTGTGGATTCATATTTTTTGTCCCGGAATGCATAGAAATCGTTAAATAATAAAAAAAAATTATAAATAACACCCAACAGTCACATAGATAGTCCACACCCACATTTCGCCGAGCTTACTTCGTCCCTGATGTGATGGGAGCGAGCCTATCGCTATATCGGGCATATGTCGGTGCACATACTTTATCAAGCATGTTGCAGATTTGGCTTAGTTCTTACGACCGGCTGTCTGCTGACCCCACACTAAGATCGAGTCTTGTGTCGTGGATATCAGGAACTACGAGATACTTTCGGTCTCACGACACCCAGACCCGAAACAAATATATGTAGACCATATCATTTGTCGTGTCGGTGCGGGAATCGAACCCGCGACCTCTCGCTTCAAAGCCAGCTAATTGCCCACTGCGCCACGAAGGCTGTCATTGTACGTAATAAATATAGCGGAATTTCATCGTAGTATATGCCGATAACAGTTATAAACTGCTTATAATATTTTATCTGCCTCGGTGTCGTGGTTGTATTTCGGTACGACTACCGTCCTGACGTCTCGGGTTCGATCCCCGGGTCGGGAAAAGTGACATTGGATTTTTCCATATCAGCCCGGAGTCTGGAATTTGTGCCCGATATGGCGATAGGCTCGCCCCCTATCATATCTGGGACGGAACCAAGCTCGGCGAAATGTGGGTGTTCTAGTTCGTTAGTGCGCCTCTGGCTACCCCTTCAGGGATACAAGCGTGAGGTTATGTTATGTGTTATATAAAATTTTATTTCCGCTGTCCAAAATTCCAATCCCTTTTCTCTTTAAGGTTGGGAACGAACTCATGAATCTATAAGTATTGTAGGTATTTAGAGACGGTGGATATCTTACCCTCAGGAGACCCACCTGCTCGTTTGCCCGACTCTGTTATAAAAAACGATCATAAAGTTATGCGTTAAATGAAATATTTGTAATACCTCTATAAGTTTGAGTAAAATCTCTATAAACTATAGCTTTAAATAAAAAAATTAATGTAGGCAAATTAACAAGAATAATTTATTATTCGATTCAAATGTCCTAAAAGAAATAACTTTTATACTGTTATTTGTTTACATACTGTTTTGTTATAATGAGCAAAAAATTTGCTCCGCCGTGACAGTGCGTACACTGCCGTGACCAGGATTCGAACCTGGGTTACTACGGCCACAACGTAGGGTCCTAACCACTAGACGATCACGGCTGTCGGAGCTGGTGAGAGAGCTGATAAAACACCCAGCCTCGTTGTAACAAAGTGTGTACACTCACAATTACTTATTTTAGCAACTCTTGCGCAAATTGTAACGAATTGTATAGTGAAAGTGCTCTACTTGTGGAACAAGTTAATGATATTGAACAGCTCCGTCACCAGCTCCGACAGCCGTGATCGTCTAGTGGTTAGGACCCTACGTTGTGGCCGTAGTAACCCAGGTTCGAATCCTGGTCACGGCAGTGTACACACTGTCACGGCGGAGCATACTTTTTGTGAGAAAAATATGTATCCACTAGCTGTTTTTTGCGTGGAAATATATTTTCCGGGTTATAATTTATTTTCTGCGATAAAAAGCCTATCTGTGTTAATCCAGGGTGTCAGCTACCTTCAAACCAAATTTCATTAAAATTGGGCCAGCCGTTTTATTATGAAGACGTAACAAACATACAAACACACTCACAAACGTATAGTTATTATATATCGCGATAAATAATATAAAATAATAATATTAGCACTGTAATATTACTGTCCCACTTCTGTGCATGGGCTTCCTGTACTAATGAGAGGGGTTATGCCTTAGTCTACCACGCTGGCCTAATGCGGGTTAGTTGACCTCACATACCTTTGAAATTCTTATGGAGAAATTCTCGGGTATGCAGGTTTCCTCGCGATGTTTTCCTTCACCTTTATAGCAAGCGATATTTCCCAATCAAAACACACTTAACATAGAAAAGTCAGAGGTGTATGCTCCATTTTGGGGTTGGTCTCAAACCTAGAAAGCAAGTTGGTCGGTTGGTGTGTTGAAAGCACGAAACATACACCCTGGCGTTGCTCTTTAAAAACCAATTTAGAATTAATTACTACTTATTCATCATCACCATCATCAACCATAGGACATTCACTGCTGGACATAGGCCTCCACCAAAGATTTCCATCATCATCGTCGTCATCATCATCATCACCATCAGCCATAGGACGTCCACTGCTGAACATAGGCCTCTCCCAAAGATCTCCAGATTTTCGATTTCTGGCAAGCGCAGCGAAGAACGTTCACCTACAAGGTGGACCGACGGCCTGATAAAGGTCGCAGGAAGTCGCTGGATGCAGGCCGCTTCCAACAGGTCGATCTGAAAGATTTCTATATTAAAGATTTATTCTAACTAACAAAGAAATAATTATGAAGTAACTCCTTAGCATAAGCTCACGCCTGTATCCCCGAAGGGGTAGGCAGAGGCGCACTAGTGAACTAGAACACCTACATTTCGCCGAGCTTAGTTTCGTCCCAGATATGATAGGGGGCGAACCTATCGCCATATCGGGCATTATGGGCCTTAGCTGTCATAGAAAATATGAGTGAAAGTCGTTCACTAGGAGTCAAAATGAAAAGTCGCCTCCTTGGTCTAGTGGCAGCATATAATATGGGCTGTGGACCGGGAAGTCCTAGGTTCGATTCCCAGGTCCGGTAAAGCGAATTTTCTTATTTAATTTGGCCGGGACTGGATTCCTCAGAGGGGGTTGACGTGAGGCTGAAACATGCTTGAAAAAGTGTGTTGTGCCGACCCACATTAAGGTGTATAAGTAATAATTACTTTCACAAACTCTTGCGCAGATTGCGACAACTGAACCGTAAAAGTGATCGAGTTTATTCCAACAAGGCTCGGTGTTTTGTCAGCTCTCTCAACAGCTCCGACAGCCGTGATCGTCTAGTGGTTAGGACCCTACGTTGTGGCCGTAGTAACCCAGGTTCGAATCCTGGTCACGGCAGTGTACTCACTGTCACGGCGGAGCTTACTTTTATCTAGCTAAACAATTTTATTTTATCAAAAATTTTCTAAGAAAAGGTTGTCTGGTAGAGAATGCCTCAGGCATTAAGTCCGCTTGTACATAGTTTATGTATAAGGTGTTTAAAATAAAAATAAATAAAGAATAAAATTTGCAATTCGTCGAGATTTTTTATATGTTACACGATATCTCTGACAAATGGGGACGGTTTTTCGGCCGACTTCCAAAAAGAAGAAGGTCCTCAATTTCGTCTGTATTTTTTATGTATGTTACGCGATATCTCGGCTAAATGTGGACCGATTTTCAAAACTATTTTTGTGTTCGATAGAGCTTATTTCAAGGGCGGCCCCATATAAATTTGGTCACGGTCGGATTTGAAGTCGGTCCGTTGAGTTTTAAACTTGTGAATATTCAAGATTATTTTCGGGATCCATAGAACTTAAATATTGCAATGCTAATCCCGCATGTGTGTGTTAAGGTTTTTTATACTATATTTGAAGTTTGTTAATGTTCGTAAGATTTTGTTTAATTTATAGGCGCTTATGGGCTATGGTGGTATATTATTATATCGATGGCTATGGTGGCCAAATATTGATCTTTGACTAGTTTGCAAGCCCTTTGTTAAAAATGAATATGACGTAGCTTTTTGGTCTAATGGTAGCGCATATGGGTTGATAGCCTTGAGTTTCTAGATTTCATTCCCAGCTCATGAAATAAAGAAAGAAATAAATAAACTTTATTTAGCCAATGTCTCAAGCAACAATGAGTAGGAAAAAACAAAAAAAAACAATATATGTAGTACTAAGAGGTAACAACTTGGGTTTAACTTTAAGTACAATCTTTAATTAATTGATTCAATTTTATTTTGATTTTTTGATTGATAATATTAATAATAAAGTGACCTCTGAGCATACAAAACACCATATAGAGGTATAACAATTTGTGTTTAAACAATTCCAAGAATACATGTAAAAATGGTACGGCAGTAGGCACGCCCTCATAACATGAAGGGAAAGAAATTTGAGCAAAACATAGATGCAGTATTTTCACTTCCACTCACCTATTTAGGATATAAGCGTATAAAATAATATTACTTGCATAAAGATTTGTATAGCACCAACTCTTGCGCAAATTAACATAAGCTGACGCCTGTATCCCCGAAGGGGTAGGCAGATGCGCACTAGCCAACTAGTACACCCACATTTCGCCGAGCTTAGTTCCGTCCCAGATGCGATAGGGGGCGCGCCTATCACCATATCGGGTACAAATTTCAGGCTCCTGGCTGATATGGAAAAATCGAATATCACTTTGCCCGACCCGGGGATCGAACCCGAGACCTCAGGACATTAGTCATACCGAAATACAATCACGCCACCGAGACAGTCAACTCTTGTGCAAATTTTAGTAAATCAACCGTGAAAGTGATCCAGTTTCTCTCAACGAGATACAATATTATGTTTACTCCATCACCAGCTCCGACAGCCGTGATCGTCTAGTGGTTAGGACCCTACGTTGTGGCCGTAGTAACCCAGGTTCGAATCCTGGTCACGGCAGTGTACGCACTGTCACGGCGGAGCTATGTTTTTGTTTGTTGTTGCACTTATTCTACAAATATTTCATACAGTGTAGAATAACTTTTTTTTACTATTTTCAGCTACATTGAACCATTGGGCTATATAGCTCCTTAACTACAGTGACGTCACCGACTTAAGCGTTTGTTTTTGAAATGTTCTTTTTGATATTCCACACAGTATTTTGTTAAAGACGATCAAAAATATGAATATTTATTATATGAATTAACTCAACAAATAACTTTCTGCAATTGCGCCGACCCCACATTAAGGTGGGATAAGGGCAGGTAAAAAGAAAAATTTGTAGTAATAAACTCATCGAGTTGGCTGATTCATATCACACACAAAATTGTCTACACCGTGGCTCTACTGCTTATTTTCGACCGACTTCCGAAAAAGGAGGAGGTCCTCAATTCGTCGGTATATTTTTTTTTGTCACGCGATATCTCCGCCAAATGTGGACCGATTTTCAAAATTATTTTTGTGTTCGAAGGAGCTTATTTCAAGGGTGGTCCCATATAAATTTGTCATGATCGGATTTGAAGGTTTTTTTTTAGCAGAGATCGGCAAACGAGCAGATGGGTCACCTGACGATACGTGATCTCCACCGCCAATAGGCACCGAAGAAACAAAAAAAATCATGGGTGCGTTACCAACCTAAAAGGAGGGAATGGAAGGGGAGGGAAGGGGATTGGGAAAGGGAGTGGGGAAATGGGCCACCGAAAATCTCACTCACCGAATAAAACGCGACAGCAAGCTGCCACTTTACGTCGGTTTTCTGTGAGACAGTGGTATCTAACCGGTCGAGCCGGCCCATTCGTGCTATAGACGTTACTGTCTACAGCGTGGCTCTACCACTTGGGAGTCGGTCCGTTAAGTTTTTAAACTTTGTAATTATACATATTTTCAAAATTCTTTCGAAAATACACCAGAAAATATATCCTGGTATGGAATAAAAAGCTATGGTCTCAGGCGTATTTAAACGCGACATAAACTGGATTAAGTTACGAAGCAGTTACCGACTCGTGGGACTGAATTACGATTTTTTTGCCTTTTGCACTGCGTTTTAATTATTTTAAGTTAAAAAGGAGCTCAACCTGGGATTTCAACCCAGTATTTCACGTTTTTATCGTAAGTACCGCTAGACATGTCACTGTAGCCCATTAGCTAGGCGATATACATTTTTGGCAATAAATAAATACATCCAACAGTCACACACCTAGTCCTGACCCCACACTAGGTATAACCTATATCGTGGTTATCAGAAACTATGGGAGACTTTCGGTCTCACAACACCCAGACTTGAAACAAATATCTGTGGGGCACACAAACATTTGTTTCAATGCGGGAATCGAACCCGCGGCCTCTCGCTTCACAGCCGACTACTCGCCCGCAGCGCCACGGAGGCTGTCTAAATGCATAAATTGTATATTTTTGTGAGTGGTAGACCCACGCTGTAGACATTTACATCTACAGCATGAATGGGCCAGCTCGACCGGTTTGATGTCACTGTCTCACACAAAACCGACGTAAAATGGAAGTTCGCTGCTGCGTTTCGTTCGGCGAGTGATATTTCCGGTGCACCAATTTCCCTCTCCCTTTCCCAATTCCTATTTCCGTCCCGTTAGGTTGGCAACACACCCATGATTCTTTTAGTGCCTTTGGTGTCTATGGACGGTGGAGATCACTTACTATCAGGTGGCCCATCTGTTAGTTTGCCAGGCTCTGCTGTAAAAAATAATTTGGGTACAATTATTTACGATAAGATTTATTATACATAATTAAAATCTAGTTGTGTAAGTACGGATAAATTATATTTATTTATTTAATTATGTTCAGCAGTGGACGTCCTATGGCTGATGATGATGATGGTGATGATTTAATTATTTAATGTCGCCTCCTTTGTTCTAGTGGCAGCATGTATTGGCTGTGGACCGGGAGGTCCTGGGTTCAATTCCTAGGTAAAGTGGGTAAAGCAAATTTTCTAATTTAATTTACCTGGGACTGGATCCCTCATAGGGGTTTGATCGCAGACAGGCGGCCGGTCGTAAATACTAAGCCAAATCCTCTCTGCAACATGCTTAAAAAAGTGTGTTGCGCCGACCCCACATTAAGGTAGGATAAGGGCAGGTAGAAAGAAAGAAGAAAGAAAGATTTAATTTATTTAATTTGCATTAGATCGCAACAGACATGGAGATTTTAATATACTACGTTCATAATACATACATACATTAGCTCAAGCCTGTATCCCCGAAGTGGTAGGCAGAAGCGCACTAGCAAACTAGAACACCCACATTTCGCCGAGCTTAGTTCCATTCCAGATGTGCTAGGGGGCGAGCCTGTCGCCATATCGGGCACAAATTCCAAAATCCGGGCTGATATGGAAAATCCAATAACACTTTGCCCGACCCGGCGATCGAACTCGAGACCTCAGCACGGTAGTGGTACTACAACCACGCCACCGAGTACGTTGAGAATGATAATACAAATCAAACAAATAATAAACAACATCCATTATCAATAGATTTTGAATACAGTTTTTGTCGTACTCCGCTCAAGCTGTGACAAATTGTAAAGTGAAAGTGCTCTGGTTCAACAACAAGATAAGATTATTGAACAGCTCCGTCACCAGCTCCGACAGCCGTGATCGTCTAGTGGTTAGGACCCTACGTTGTGGCCGTAGTAACCCAGGTTCGAATCCTGGTCACGGCAGTGTACGCACTGTCACGGCGGAGTTAATTTTTTTATGAAAAAAATTGGCGCAAATCTATTGGCGAAAAACCATTATACCCCTTTTAAATATTCCTAAGCAATGTTGTTTAGCAGAGACTGGCAAACGAACAGATGGGTCACCTGATGGTAAGTGACCACACCGGCCATAGACACCCAAGACACGAAAAGAATCATGAGTGCGTTGCCAACCTAAAAGGACAGAATGGACGAGGGGGGAAAAGGAATGGGAAAGGGAGGAAGGTAAATGGGTCACCGGAAATCTCACTTACCGAACGAAACGCGACAGCGAGCTGCCAATTTACGTCGGTTTTCTTAGAGACAGTGGTATCAAACTGGTCGAGCCGACACGTTCATGCTGTGGACGTTTCTGTCTACAGCGTGGCTCTACAACTCAAAAGTTAAAATTTTAAAATCGTTTTCCCTTTTTTACTTACGTCAAGTAGGGTAAGAGTAAAAGAGATAAAACAATGCTTATGTTTGCATCTATGAAATAATGCCCTCTCAGGCAATTTCTATATGTGAATCTATCTCGGTGGCGTAGTTGTTATATGCGGTATGACTGCTGCTCTAAGGGCTTGGGTTTGATCTCCAGGTCGGGTGAAGTGATAGTCGATTTTTTGCTCAGCATTAACCCGAAATCTGGAATTTGTACGTATATAACGTAAAGCTTATACCCTGTCACATCGAGGGACGGAAGTAACCTTGGCGAAAAGTAGGTGCACTGGTTGCGCCTCTGTCTACACCTTAGAAAAAAGAGGCGTGAGGGTGTCAGTACATTGTAAGCTTATATAACAGACGATCTTCGTAGTCCGTACTCGTAGCTCAATGAACGCGTAGCATAGCTACGTCAATCGATGTAGCTAGTTCAGAGTTCTATGCATCACATATGTACTTTGTTTCTATGGCGCGCCTCCTGCACTTCTTTTTTCAAAACAAAATAAAAACAAGGTTTCATTGTCTCCTGCACGTAGCATAATGGCCCACAGATAAAAAATACATGTTTTTTGTAGGTGTTTTGAGTAATATTTTAGCAGGCGACGCGGCTTTATTGTATTTTGATTACTATAACATGAAGTATCTAGTATGGATGATACATATTTTGCCATTTTAGCCACGCTGTAAACAGTAATGTCTACAGCATGAATGGGCCGGCTCGATCGGGCAGATACCACTGTCTCACAGAAAACCGACGTAAAGTGGCAGCTTGCTGTCGCGTTTCGTTCGATGAGTGAGATTTCCGGTGGCCCCTTTCCCCCACCCCTTTCCCATTCCCTATTTCCTCCCCATCCATTCCCTCCTTTTAGGTTGGCAACGCACCCATGATTCCTTTTGTGTCTTGGGTGTTTATGGGCGGTGGAGATCACTTGCCATCAGGTGACCCATCTGTTCATTTGCCAGTCTCTGCTATAAAAGAAAAAAAAGATAAACAAACTAAGCAAAGAATTTCTTATAAAATATGACTCGGATTAAGTCAAAGTTCGATTTAAAGATTCCAAATCCTCACTGAGTTCGTTTCTTTGACTTAGACTTGTCAAAGTTCGCTCTAGAGGTATAGATCTCAGCTTTAACACCTTAAGTCTCAGGATGATGAGCGCAGTACAGGGCCACCCAGTGCTTTGTTATTCAAAGTAATATAAGGGTGTTGCTACTGTTCATGAGTCGTATAAGTCGTATCGCTTCTCAGCAGGCGAACGGGTTGCTCTCGTTATTTGATTGCATTAAAAGATAATTTTGTGAACTCTTGCGCAAGTGACAACTGGACCGTGAAAGTGATCGAGTTTGTTACAACGAGACTCGGTGTTTTGTCAGCTCTCTCAACAGCTCCGACAGCCGTGATCGTCTAGTGGTTAGGACCCTACGTTGTGGCCGTAGTAACCCAGGTTCGAATCCTGGTCACGGCAGTGTACGCACTGTCACGGCGGAGCATTATTTTTTTTGCAGTTATGTCTACAATAGACCCGCATCGACATATGTGTCCAGTTTGATACCACTTCATAATAGAAAACCTACGCAAAGCTCCCTTTCCCAACCCCTATAACTTCCTTAAGGTTGTCAACTCACCCAAGATACAGGCGGTGGAGATCTCCAACAGGTGATCTACCTACGTGTTTGCTAGTCGTTACTATATAGTTTTAACAATATAGCATAACCTCACGCCTGTACCCCCGAAGGGGTAGGCAGAGGCGCACTAGCGAACTAACACTCACATTTCGCCGCGCCTAATTCCGTCCCAGATGTGATAGAGGGTGAGTTTATCGCCATATCGGGCACAAATTCAAGACTCAGGGCTGATACTGAAAATCCAGTATCACATTGCCTGACCCGGGGATCGAACCCGAGACCTCAAGACCGCAGTCGTACCGCGCACACAATACCACTACGCCGCCGAGGCAGTCAAATATAATTCTTTTATCTAATAAGAATTTCGATATTTATGCTAGCCAACATCAAATAATAACTAGAATTGATTGAATTTCCCGAAGAGCTCTCAATACCAAACTACTTCAATTGAAACTCGTAACGAACAACAAGTAACTATCCAGTATTGCATTTCAAGCCTTCAGTAACGAAGTCTCATTCACCAGTTTACAAGCGAATCCAACACAACGGAATATCGTCTTATAGACTGAGATTCAACTACAAGATTACTACTTTCTTATGTATACATACATACATAAGCTCACGCCTGTATCCCCGAATGGGTAGGCAAAGGTGCACTAGCGAACTAGAACACGCACATTTCGCCGAGCTTAGTAGATGTGTTAGGGGGCGAGCCTTAATTTAAGAACGCTTGCCCATTTCGTTTAAAAAGCTACTTTATTACACGTACCTAGGGTTATATTTGTGTTGATTTAATTAGAACTTTAGATCGTTTAGCTTGTTTTATTCCTGAGACCACTTTTTCGGAGGATATTTGCAAAGAACTGTGCATCTAGGGTATATTATATTGATGTACGCAGACGAAGTTGCGCGGGTCAGCTAGTTAATAATAACTTTTTGAAATATACAATAAGCTTACTTTAATATAAGACATTTGAAATATTCTATCTCAAAACATCCTAACTTCATAATAGATGATAGACTTGAAAAACAAACATCGTTAAACCAAAGTTTAACTCGATTTTAATGTCAAATCAAAAAGAAATAACAAGCAATCATATTAAAGTTGTGAGTTGTAGCGTAAGACAGCCGCGTAATTGAATCTCGTCGAGGGACAACACGTTTTGGGAGGACAGACACCGGTCAGGTGGACCACTTGGCTGGTTCTGATGGCCCTCAATGAGTAATACTCTTTTAGTGGCAGCGTGCTGTGGGCCCAAAGGCGCTGGATTCGATTCCTAGGTCGGGCGGGGTGTTTTTCCTGAGAGTAAATTTTTTTTTATAGCAGAGATTAGCAAACGAGCAGATGGGTCACCTGATGGTAAGTGATCTCCACCGCCCATAGACACCCAAGACACAAAAAGAATCATTGGTGAGTTGCCAACCTAAAAGGATGGGAGGGAAGAGGATTGGGAAAGGGAGTGGGGAAATGGGCCACCGGAAATCTCACTCACCGAACGAAACACGACAGCAAGCTGCCACTTTACGTCGATTTTCTGTGAGACAGTGGTATCTAACCGATCGAGCCGACCCATTCGCACTATAGACGTTACGGTCTACAGCGTGGCTCTACCACTTGAAAATAATCTAATCTGCTAAATGAGGTTTACGTCAGGCAGGCAGTCATTTAAAACTAAGTCTAATCATTTCTGCAACATGCTTAAAGTGTATTGCACCGATCCCTAGATTGAGGTGGTATATGGATAGGTGGAAATAAAATCAGTGATCTAATAATATAAATAAAATCTAATGGTTCAAATCTTATACCTTTACTAGCGTAGTCTTATCTCTTTTAACAGCTATGTGAACTAATGGCGAAAAGTTCTTATATTATTGCGTATCTTTCCAGGTTACTAACTTAAAGATAATGTAACATTTTTTTTATTGCAACGGCTGACAAACGAGCATATGGGTCGCCTGATGGTAAGTGATCTCCACCGCCCATAGATGGACACAAAAATAATCATGAGTGCGTTGTCAACCTAAAATGCATGAAAGGAAAGGGAAGAGGGATTCGGAAAGAGAGGGCGGGAATTGGGCCACCGGAAATTTCACTTTTTTTCAATTTCACCGAACGAAATGCGACAGTGAGCTGCCATTTTTCTGTTTTTTCATTTCATTTTCCAGTTTTCTGTGAGAAAGTGGTATCAAACCGGTCGGGCCGGCCCTTTCGTGCTGTAGACGTAGCGTGGCTCTACCCCTCAAAATACAAACACTTCAGAAACATTGGCTTTCCTTTTGATAATTCTTCACCCATCGCCGCTGTAAATTGAACATCAGTGTTCTAGAAATTGAATTTGAATTTGACAATCCTTTCATAAACGTGATATGTAGAACAAGAATATGTAAAACGAACCTCCAAACCAAATAATACGAAACAACTCTGTAGCTTTGACGTTACCACATATAATAATATTAGCCCTGTAATATTACTGTCCCACTGCTGGGCACGGACCTCCTCTGCTAATGAGAGAGGTTGGGCCTTACCACAGTGAACACAAAAAACCAAATTTATATAGGACCACCCTTGAAATAAGCTCTATCGAACACAAATAATTTTGAAAATCGGTCCACATTTGGCGGAGATATTGCGTAACATACATAAAAAAATACCGACGAATTGAGGACCTTCTCCTTTTTGGAAGTCGGTCGAAAACATCAAAGACACTTCCCAATTAATTATGGTAATTGGATATTCTGTTTGTTAAACAAATTTGCCTTTACATAAAAGCTGTTATAATAATATTTAACATTAATTTGCAGTGAGAGCGAACAATGCCGATAATCCCGCAATTTCTCCGAGGTGCCACGAGATTGCTTCATTAAGCGGGCAACGGTGCCTTATCTCCGGCTTTATAAACTTAATTATTTTCCTATGGGTGCTAAGACCGTGGTTTTGTACTTTATCTCGAGAAAAGTCGATCTGAAAATATATGGATGTTCATAGCATGTTCACAATTCTTTTTAAGTTACAATAATAATATTCTTCCTTAGGCCGGGATTACCTTGGACACCGCTCGAACATATTCTATCTTCTTGCTTTTCTTTCTTCTCATTTCTTCATTATAATAATTTTCTTAAAATAAATAACATAACATAACATAAGCTCACGCCTGTATCCCCGAAGGGGTAGGCAGAGGCGCACTAGCCAACTAGTACACCCACATTTCGCCGAGCTTAGTCCCAGATGTTATAGGGGGCGAGCCTATCGCCTTATCGGGCAGAAATTCCAGACTCCGGGCCGATATGGAAAAATCCAATATCACTTTGCCCGACACGGGGATCGAACCCGAGACCTCAGGACGACAATCGTACCGAAATATAACCACGCCACCGAGGCAGTCAGAAGAGAGAAGTTAAAATAAATGTTCTTCTCGTACTTTGTGATACCCATGATATAGGTTAAATTTAGTGTAAGGTCAGTCTATGTGTGTGACGGTTGGATGTAAAAAAACAATAAGCAGTACATTAATGCTGTAGTAAAAGACTACAAAGTTGCTTTTTCATTTTATAAAGTAGAGCGACGATGAAAGTCAGATGGGCTGAACTCTCTCAGCGTTTGAAAATCCACACGCGTTGTAGGTTGGCAGACAAACTCGTAACTAAGGCCGCGGAAACGAACTCAGCGGAAGCGGAACGGCGGCGGCGGCACGGGGAGCGGCGCGTTTCAGTTCATAGATTAAAATAGAACTGGCCTCGAAGGCAGCGGCACGGAGAGCGGTGCTACGGACGACCCGTGTAGCAAGCAATACATTGCCGCCCCGCTTCCCGCGCCACCGCCGTATCCGCTGAGTTCGTGTCCGCAACCTAAAACTTATTTACAGGTAAACCTAAATAAGAGCACAAACAAGCGCCTTGTCTGCGCCCCGCGGCGATCACCCACTTTGCTGGGTTGTTTGCTTGCGGCGCTTTTACTCAAATCCATACAAGAATACAGAATCTATTACAGTAGCGAAGTGGATAACACTATTCTTATTGGCTTACCTTTACGAAATTGTTATATATATATATATTGTCGCCTCCTTTGATTTTCAGATTTTCTAATTTAATTTGCCAGGGACTGGATCCCTCAGAGTACGTTCAAAAACTAAACTAAATCCTCTGCAAAATGCTTGAAAAAGTATGTTGCGCCGACTATGTTGACCTCACTTTAAAGTGAGAGAAGAGCAGGTAGAAAAAAATTGTATATCCATAGGCTCACGCCTGTATCCCCGAAGCGATAGGCAGATGCGAACTAGCGAACTAGAACACCTACATTTCGCCGAGCTCATTTCCGTCCCAGATGTGATAGGGGGCGAGCCTATCGCCATATCGGGTACACATGGACTCCGGGCTGATAATGAGTATAAAACCCCAATATCATTTTGCCCCACCCGAGTATCGAACCTAAAACTTCAAGAGGGGTTACCACCACGTGTTATAGCAGTATCTATTATTATAATATTACCTTGATTTTTTGTACGCCTTAGTAGCCTCCTGGGTCTAGTGGCAGCATTAATGGGCTATGGACCGGTAGGTCCTGGGTTCGATTCCCAAGTCGGGCAAAGCGAATTTTCTAATTTAATTTACCCGGGACTGGATCCCTCAGTGAGGATTGACGTCAGGCAGGCAGCCGATCGTAAAAACTAAACCAAATCCCTTCTGCAATATGCTTCAAAAAGTTTGTTGCGCTGACACCACATTAATGTGGCATAAGGGCAGGTAGAAGGAAAGACTTTGATTTTTTGTACGGGAAACGGTACAAGTAAGATTATAATAATACTACTATAAAACGTGATGATAGACACTACGCCACCAAGACAGTCCTGCCTAAGTATAATATGTACACTATACAAACATAACATAAGCTCACGCCTGTATCCCCGAAGGGGTAGGCAGAGGCGCACTAGTGAACTAGTACACCCACATTTCGCCGAGCTTAGTTCCGTCCCAGATGTGATAGGGGGCGAGCCTATCGCCATATCGGGCACAAATTCCAGACTCCGGGCTGATATGGAAAAATCCAATATCACTTTGCCCGACCCGGGGATCGAACCCGAGACCTCAGAACCGTAGTCGTACCGAAATACCACCACGCCACGGAGGCACGGATGTACACTATAATATCTAACAAAGGGTCTATTTCAGGTCAAAGCCGCCTCAGACATCAAATCTTTGAAAGAGCAAGAAGCATTATATTCAGAGAATCTTTTGCCTCCTAAAATAGATTGAATATTTTATGCCAGTAAGATTTCTTGTGCCTAAAAAGCCACAACTAATTCCGTTAAGAGTCTGATATTAAAGTCAGCATACAAACTTGTGACCCGGTAACATATGAACACTAACTTGATAAAAGCAAACTGTGGTTCCGTGGAAGCGTTCCAAATCACTTCCAACTTAATGGAAATTGACATAATCCAGGCACAATTGAGTACGAATTCACTGAAGCATTTTAAGGAAATTAGAACGAATAATAGCTGGCTTAAATAAACATTGGTAGAGCTTAGACTTACGTCTACAGCACGAATGGGCCGGCTCGACCGGTTTGATAACATTGTCTCACAGAAAACCGACGTAAAGTGGCAGCTCGCTGTCGCGTTTCGTTCGGTGAGTGAGATTTCCGGTAGCCCAATTTCCCCTCCATTTCCCAATCCCTTTTCCCTCCCCTTCCATTTCATCGTTTTAGGTCGGCAACGCACTCACGATTTTTTCGTGTCTTGTGTATCTATGGGCGCTGGAGATTACTTACCATCAGGCGACCCACCTGCTCGTTTCTATAAAAAAAAATAGTAGTAGAGCTCCGCTGTAGATAATTGAGTCTACGGATGCATGAAGATGAATTTTAAAGAATCCCTTCCTTTAGAAGGCTTAGGGATTTTGGGCCACCGGAAATCTAGATTAATTGAAAATGCAAATTCAAGTCTTTATTCAGTAATGAGGAGAACTTTTCAACGTCAGTGAATTTATCGGTCCTTCAGAAAAGTCCACTGAAATTTTGCAGAATAATCTCCATTAAAGCTCCAAAAAAGACCTAATAAATATGCGCTATGTTCCCCGATAACTTATTTTCGTTCAATGCCCATTAAAACTACATTAACATTGATTTTTTAAATAAAAGCTTTAGATTTTAAAACATTTAGCAATTTTATTTTATTTTAGTTTAAAATCTGGCCTGGTTTTAGTTCCATTAACTTCGCCAAAGTTTAAAATTTTTCTTGCATTAGTTTTCGATAATGTACAATGTTATGTCACGTTCTTTTATACAAATTGTATTACCCCTTGAGTGCTAGCCCAGCCTGCATGTTGTATGAGTAGCTCCACCATCTTATATACTAACGCCGGACAAATCCTTAAAAATAAATTTGGACATGTGGATGTCATGGACATACTTTATGAAGTATCCAATATTCTATGAAACACTAAAATAATCTTGAAAATCTATCCACATTTTCCGAAGATGAAGAGAAGAACCTCCTTCCATTTGAAGTTGGTAAAACGAGAAGACTGCTCGGAAGACTTCACATATTATGACAAATCAACGGAATCATTATATCTTAGGTTTACGCGAAAGTTACACATTGAAATATAACTACGGGTCGAAGCGACTCGTGACTATGAAGACTGTAAAGCTTTCAAAACATCGGTACTAAAAATAACAGAAATAAATGACATCCTCCGTGGCGCAGTGGGCGAGTAGCCGACAGTGAAGCGAGAGGCTGCGGGTTCGACTCCCGCATTGATACAATGATTTGTTTGGCCCACTGTCATTTATTTCAAGTCTGGGTGTTGTAAGACCGAAAGTCTCTCATAGTTTCTGACGCTCACGATACAGGTTATGCTTAGTGTGGGGGTCAGAACTAGGTGTGTGACTGTTGGGTGTATTTATTTATTAATATTTACGTAAAAACTAGTTTTATTTCAATAAATCCACGGAAACTAGAACAGTTGGTCGCCCTACATTAGTTGCAAGCTTCTCTTGCCAAATTGTATATGTATACCTATACATTTTATATGTATTGAATAAAGGAGAAATTGCGTATATTGGGTTTCCAATGTATTTGAATAAATCCAGAATCTAGTGCTGTACAAAGATAATAAAATGTTGTTGATATGTTATTGAGCTACATATATACTATTATTAAAGTATGTACTTATATACATTAATTCTAGATACAACTTCAAAAGACAAGATTCTTCTTGTTACACAATAATTGGTTGCTTCGGAAAACGTCGGACAAAAGAATAACGAATCTTTGTGTAGTCAACAGTATAAAATCGAATTACACTGTCTTTGGATCAGACTTTTATCTTTAACCATCCTTAAACGAAAGATCATAGACAAAATAGAAAAATGATCATTAGTTAGAAAACTCGAACGGTTAACCGAATAATGAGGTAATGCAAAGAAAAACATTTTTATTTTCTACCTGCCCTTATCCCATCTTAATGTCGGGTCGATGGGACATACAATTCCAATCATGTTGCAGAAAAGATTTGGCTTATTTTTTACGACCGGCTGCCTGCCTGACATCAACACCTCTGAAGGACCAGTCCCGTGCAACGTAAATTAGAAAATTTGCTTTGCCGACCTAGAACCGAACCCAGGACCTCCCGGTCCACAGCCCATATATGCTGCAAAAACCAAAGCGACAATGCAAAAAAAAACATTGTATTCAAATAATTATAATGAAGATAGATTTTAAATTAATTCGAAGATTCGAAGATTTTAATTCGCGCTTCTTGGTCCTGGGTTCGATTGCCAGGTCGGGCAAAGGAAATTCTCTAATTTAATTCGCCCGGGACTGGATCACTCAGAGGGGGTTGACGTCAGGCATTCAGCCGGTCGTAAAAACTTAGTAAAATCCTCTCTGCAGCATGCTTGAAAAAGTATATTGCGTCGACCCCACATTAAGGTGGGATAAGGGCAGGTAGAAAGTATGACTAAAAGTATGTTAGAAAATTTACTTATATTATAATTTGAGTGGAAGGACCGCGCTGTATAGAGACTCCCACAATCCGCGAATATATATGTAGCTATTTAAAAAACATAAATAAAGACGAATTTATTACGTCCTTTTTAAGTCGAAAAAGGCATATTAATTAATTTATTTATTCAATATATATATTATTATTATTATATATTATTATTATTTATTTATTTATTTAATTAATTGTATCGACAATTTGTAAATCAAATGATAAAAAAAGGAAAAAAGACAAAAAAGAAATGGTGACAATTGATAATGAAAAAAATAAGCCCGGAGTTTCTTTCTGCCTTTCTTCTTCGGGTCGATATCCGTAGGTAGCTAGAGAAAGGCTGGTAGGTTAGCTAGGATAGGGCCTCATGCACCAATCCCAACTGCTTCCAGTATTTCCTGTCAATCCCCTGCCACCATTCCTGACATATGCCATTCCCATACAACCCATTTCCTTACACTGTACATATTCCTATCTCCCCTTATCATCCTATCTTAACCATCCCATCGTTATTATGTCCATACTTGCCTGCCTGTCTTCAACTTTATAGCGAGATAATGTAAATTATATTAATCTTAATTCAAAATTTGCTTTTTTTTATAGCAGAGATTGGCAAACGAGCAGATGGGTCACCTGATGGTAAGTGATCTCCACCGCCCATAGACACCC
This sequence comes from Clanis bilineata, assembly GCA_036417725.1. Lineage (NCBI taxonomy): Eukaryota > Metazoa > Arthropoda > Insecta > Lepidoptera > Sphingidae > Clanis > Clanis bilineata. The sequence goes on from CM071141.1 coordinate 1,947,749, forward strand.
AAGACACAAACAGAATCATGGGTGCGTTGCCAACCTAAAAGGAGGGAATGGAAGGGGAGGGAAAAGGGATTGGGAAAGGGAGTGGAGAAATGGGCCACCGGAAATCTCACTCACCGAACGAAACGCGACCACAAGCTGGCACTTTACGTCGGTTTTCTGTGAGACAGTGGTATCTAACCGGTCGAGCCGGCCCATTCGTGCTATAGACGTTACTGTCTACAGCGTGGCTCTACCATTCAAAAATATAATTGTGTTGACTTGTCATATAAAAATATAAATCTTTATTGATCACTCATGTAACAAAGCACTTATGCTTTGTTACATGAGTGATCAATAAAGATTTATATTTTTTTATTTTTAGGCGACGTAGCAGTGGTAAAATAAAATCAAAAATTCATTTCAATAATTTTGGTAAACCAAATTCCCACAACAAAGCACGTTGCTGTAAATCGCCGCTTAATGTGTTCAGGATCGAATTTCCAACACATATAGGATTATTGTGGCCGTCTCGCCGTACATTTCATGTAATACTCCGATATTACCAATACTGTGCGGATTTATGTGCGCGTAATGCTTTCAGTCGTTTTCTTCATTTTATATTTTGAAATAAAGCTGTTTGAGTGATCACTGTCGAGAATATAGCAGACACATCTTTAAATTATAACATAACATAAGCTCACGCCTGTATCCCCGAAGGGGTAGGCAGAGGCGCACTAGCGAATTGGAACACCCACATTTCGCCGAGCTTAGTTCCGTCCCAGATGTGATAGGGGGCGAGCCTATCGCCATATCGGGCACAAATTCCAGACTCCGGGCCGATATGGAAAAATCCCATATCACTTTGCCCGACCCGGGGATCGAACCCGAAATCTCAGGCCTGTAGTCATACCGAAATACAACCACGCCACCGAGGCAGTTCATATGACATAAATTATTTAATTTATCATTATTATTGGACATAGCCGCCTCCTTGGTCTAGTGGCAGTATGTATGGGCTGTGGACCGGGAAGTCCTGGGTTCGATTCCCAGGTCGGGAAAAGCAAATTTACTAATTTAATTTGCCCGGGACTGGATCCCTTAGAGGGGGTTGACGTCAGGCAGGCGGCCGGTCGTAAAAACTAAGCCAAAACCTCTCTGCAACATGCTTGAAAAAGCATGTTGCTCCGACCCCACATTAAGGTGGGATAAGGGCATGTAGAGAGAAAGAAAGATTATCGGACATATTGTACATACTTTGAATATCGGACGAAGTGTAAAATCGGACAACGCTAAAATATTGGGAAAGTTGACACATTTTTAAATGAATTTTGTGAATTTTGAACCCAGAGTGCCAACCACATAAAAGCAGAAACATTTAAAAGTCTCCAGCTTCTCAGTATTCTAGCATTGCTCGATCTTACACTTCGTTCGATCTTTTTGGGGTCTCCACAGGCTTCCCGAAGCGACCTCCGTGTGTTGAGGATTTAAAAAATACCATTATAACGAGTGTACCAAAGAATTTTAACGGAGTGTACATTTTAATTTTTTGTTCAAAAATCATCGTATCGATACTAGGAAAGCAATAATAATTCCAAATAAAATGAATCACACAGATTTTTTTTTAACCCTAAATAAATATTAGATTAGCTAATGTTTAACTTGTTACCGGTATCCAGAATTTACTCTTACAATATTTATTTTCCCCAAATGTTGATATAGGACAAAGTTCAAATACGTTTACACGGTTCAAAGCAACCTATGCGGTGTAATAAAAAAGTTAGATTTCAATTGTCAAAATGAACATAACATAACATAAGCTCACGCCTGTATCCCCGAAGGAGTAGGCAGAGGCGCACTAGCGAACTAGAACACCCACATTTCGCCGAGCTTAGTTCCGTCCCAGATGTGATAGGGGGCGAGCCTATCGCCATATCGGGCACAAATTCCAGACTCCGGGCTGATGTGGAAAAATCCAATATCACTTTGCCCGACCCGGGGATCGAACCCGAGACCTCAGAACCGTAGTGGTACCGAAATACCACCACGCCACTGAGGCAGTCAAAATGACATAATTTTATTTTTAAAAAAAGTCGCCTCTTTGATCTAGTGGCTGAATATATGGGCTGTGGACCGGGAGGTCCTGAATTGGATTTTCTAGTCGGGCAAAGCGAATTTTCTTATTGAATTTGCCCGGGACTGGATCCCTCAGAGGGGTTGGCGTCAGGTCGGCGGTTGGTCGTAAAAACTAAGCCGAATTTCTACAACATGCTTGAAAAAGTGTGTTGCGCCGACCCCACATTAAGGTGGGATAAGGGCAGGAAGAAAAAGGATCTGGTTAATTTTCAATATATGTTTGTTTCCCAATCAAGAAATATAATACAGATTTCAGTAGCGTGATTTGTCCAAAATCTTTAAAGTTATCCCCAAAGGGGTATACAGACACGCAAATAGTGATCTTACTTACTTACTTTTTGGAGCATATTGCCTTATCGGGCACATATTACATACTCTAGGCTGATACTGAGCACAAAATCTAGAGGTATATCACTTAGCCCGACTCGGGGATCAAGCTTGAAGCCTCAGCCCAATGACCACAGTATAAAATAACGAGTCCTAAAATTTTAACAAACCTAGTGGGTTTTCCACAGAACCTTTAGGTTAGGTTTTAGCCATACCTATTATTGGAATCAAGTTTAACAGCTCGCATGATAGGACCCACTAAAATTATTTCCGTGGTGTTTCACATCTGGCCTCTCCATTTGTAAGTATAAATTTCATGTGTTGAATAAAAGTAATGAATAAAACTTGACTGCCTCGGTGGCGTGGTGGTATTTCGGTACGACTATAGTTCTGAGGTCTCGGGTTTGATCCCCGGGTCGGGTAAAGTGATATTGGATTTTTCCATATCAGCCCGGAGTCTGGAATTTGTGCTCGATATGGCGAACAAGGTGGACCGACGACCTGATAAAGGTCGCAGGAAGTCGCTGGATGCAGGCCGCTTCCAACAGGTCGATCTGGAAATCTTTGGGGGAGGCCTATGTTCAGCAGTGGACGTCCTATGGCTGATGATGATGATGATGATGATGGCGATAGACTCGCCCCCTATCACATCTGGGACTGAACTAAGCTCGGCGAAATGTGGGCGTTCTAGTTCGCTAGTGCGCTTCTGCCTACCCTTACGGGGATACAGGCGTGAGCTTATGTGTTTAATTCGTTTGATACGGATATTCTTTGATTCAGTTATTCTGTCTCTCTCACTCGTCTATCAAACATCTTGATATTATTATGTTTGTAATAGTAATGCTAATATAATTTAAAAAAAATTGAATAGAATATGAGACTGTAAATTAGCAAAAAATGTTATAATAATCAAAGGTTCTGCAATGAAAAAGTCAAGCAGGCAGCCGGTAGTAAAAACGAAGCCAAATCCTTTCTGCAACATGCTTAAAAAGTGTGTTGCGCCGACTCCACATTAAGGTGGGATAAGGGCAGGTGAAAAGAAAGAAAGAATAAATATATTACTAACTATTGCTTTAAGCTATCGCTATACCAGCTTGGACGATTTTTCTGGTCTATCCATATCTGTATATGGAGCAAATTGACTACTTAACTGATTTTTAAAAAGTATATAGGGCTATTTATTAGTTTATCCTTAACATGTAAAAAAATATTTCGATCGATCGTCAATCACATCCGCGTTGAAATTAGGTTGAGCTTTAAACAAAAACACGACAAAAATATACCAAATAACCTGACAGTATGACTTTGGATCTTAGGCCCTTTTGGAACAAATATGCAAGAAAAATGAGTAATGTGACATCATGCAACGTGATTGATGTTTACAGTCACGTGACTCAAAGATAAAAAATTAAGTACCTGAGCCGCCTCTGACGGGTTAATAAACTCAGCCGTTGCTAATAACGTTTAATAAACTCAACTATTGCACACGTTATTTCGATGATAAATCTATATTCCAACACAAATTCATTGATATTGGTTACTTTAGTCTAGTACCAAATTGTCAGATTTGTGTAAATGCGCAGTAAAAAATATCAGGCGTTCCTGAGTCATTCTTTCCGTACATCACTCCTTTAAGACTTTTTGAGACAAAGCCTTCAAGGTTCAAGCTTTATTCATACCATCGTTCAATACGTAAATGCAAATAAAAAATCTCATACATGATTATATTATACGGGGAATTCTGTCTGCTTTTACCATTATAATATTAGTTTTTATACGAGCTCCGGCGGGACTGAAACATTAAATCACACAAAAGGACTCCAATTTTTACAAATACATTTAGTACATTATTCATTTATGCTTATTTTAATACTAGCTTTTGGGCACGCTGTGCTTACGGTAATAAAATAAAATGTAAACAAATAAATGTAACTAGCGTGAGAATCGAATCCGGGATGAAAAGTTCTATCGTCTCCCATTGTTACCTGTTTAAAAAAAAGAAAAATCTTTTTCGTTAATCATTAAGTTTATCTACTTACATAAAATCGCGCCTGTGTCTCCAAAAGGGTAGATAAAGGCGACTTAGAGAACTAGAACACCCAAATTTCGCTCAGCTCATTTCCCTCCCAGATGTGATAAGGAGGCCTTATTATCGAGCACAAATTTCAGACTCGGGACAGATAGAAAAACCCAATATCATTACATAACCCGACCCGGGGATCAACTCGAGACCTCATGACGGTAGTCGCACTGCGCACGCAATACAACTACGCTACCCAGTCTCTCAACATTAGGTTTACGTTTCTATAAAACATTTTCATATTGTGAAAGTTCCTACAATTCTGAGCGAAACTCACCAGCGTGCATTGCTATTAATTTCAATCAGGCGCTTGAAAACTACCAACGTGCATACAGAAACAACTCCGTATACACAACTGAGTGTAAAACGTTGTTAACTAATGAGGAAATACACAAGTTGCTCTTTATTCATTTTACAGAGTATGATGCGACGTCTACATAGAAAATGGTTTTCATTTACCTATATAATGCGTTGCAACTTTTAACCGTGTTTTAAATATATGTTTATTTCGTCGTCATTATAATTTTGTGCGGCTAGCGTTGTATGTTCTTAGAAGGGAAATATTCTCTTACTTATAAATGGTTTATTATTATTATTGAAGTTAATTTGATGTTGCTAAACAACCACGCCTAAAGGGCTGAACTGATTTGGATGAAATTTTACACAAAATCACATTGGCGAATGCATGTTTGTGACGGCGAAGTATTCTAATTGAGACATATTTAATAGACATAAATTAGTGAAGGTAAGCTGTAAAGAATCGTGTTATATGAACTCTTCGTCACTGAGTCAAGCACAACGTCCCCGCCGGCGTAGCAATAATATTTATCTAAGTGGAAAATATGGAATATAAAACCAACATACATGTTTGTTTTATATGTTATGTTATGTTGGTTTTATATTCGACTGCCTCGGTGGCGTGGTGGTATTTCGGTACGACTACGGTTCTGAGGTCTCGGGTTCGATCCCCGGGTCGGGCAAAGTGATTTTTGATTTTTCCATATTAGCCTGGAGTCTGGAATTTGTGCCCGATATGGCAATAGGCTCGCCACCTATCACATCTGGGACGGAACTAAGCTCGGCGAAATGTGGGTGTCCTAGTTCGCTAGTGCGCCTCTGCCTACCCCTTCGGGGATACAGGCGTGAGCTAATGTTATGTAATATAAAACCACAATACTTATATTGAAAATGCGCATTTATAAAAGGCTATAGCCGAACTAATAATAAATAATAATAATTAATACACCCAACGTGGCAAACATACCTGACCCCACACTAGGTGTAACCTGTATCGTGGGTATCAGAAAATACGAAAGACTTTCGGTCTCACAACACCCAGACCCGAAACAAATATCTATGGGTCACACAGACATTTGTCTCGGTGCGGGAATCGAACCCGCAACCTCACGTTTCACAGCCGGCTACTCGTCCGCTGCGCCACGGACGCTGTCAAAATCCCATTAATTTACATACTGTATGAAACATGTAATGCAAATTGTACCTATGTATGATTTTTTATTCATTACTTTTATTCAAAACATGAATTTTATACTGCTTATGACGAGTTGCTCTTAAAATCCCTCATTCTTGACGTTTTAATTATGCCGAATAACCTGAATATATTTCCACAAATACAGAAATATTTTACGCGATACTCTACTCTCGGGATGTTAATGAGTGTTGTAAAATAATTAACTAAAACCAGAATATTTTAAATAATTTTCATGTTAAAAATGCGTTTCAGTTTGTGGAGGTAAAAACATGAATTATTTATATCATTAAACTTTATCCTAATTTGATTAGTTTTGTGATTTGCTTTCAATCTTTCCACCTGCCATTAGCGCAACATACGTTTTCATGGAAGTAGCGGAAGGATTCGGCTTTAGTTTTTAAACAACCCATCTTGGCGTGTTGCCAAATAATAACATGAGTTATATTTTATTATTTAAGTGTACCTGTACCCATTTTCGTTGTTACGGCTGGGCTCAAGCGTTGGCTAATTAAAGTTTCTTTCTTTTCTTCTTTCTCTTAGAATCATTCGAACCACAATAGGTAATTGTTTTCTTTCTATCTACCTGCCCTTATCCCACTTTAATGTGGGATCAGCGCAACACACTTTTTCAAGCATGTTGCAGAAATGATTTGGCTATGTTTTTACAACCGGCTGCCTACCTGACGTCAACCCCCTCTGAGGGGTCCAGTCCCGGGCAAATTAAATTAGAAAATTCGCTTTGCCTGACCTGGGAATCGAACCCACGACCTCCCGGTCCACAGCACTATAGGTAATAAACTATAGGTAATTGTCTATAACATACAAAATTTACGCCCGTCTATACTAATACTATAAAGCAGATTCTTTAAATTTTGGTTTGTAATGAACAAAGAGATTTAACCCGTCAGAGGCGGCACATATATATGTTCCATAAGCGTATGGGCCACCGGAGGCCGAGCCGCCCGTGACTATTTAATATTACTAACTATAGATGGGCTATCAAGCAAGTTTCCATCAAAAAAAATTATCTCAAACTTCAGTACCGCCATCAACCACTTATTACAATGCGACAGCGATTAATACAATTTACACCCTAGAATGTTCTGTGAATAGTTAAGAATCACGTATGAAGAAGAAGAAGAAGGAAAATGTTTATTGTCACTGAACGCAACATCAGTTACTCAATTGAACTTATAAATAATAAATTAATAAGCAAAAACAAATATATAATATAATAACATAGTGCATGCGTACTTTGTGACAAAAGGTGACCAACTCAGCATGTTACTGTGTTGTGATCAGAATCATAACACAGCGCTGGTATTCAGTGGTCACGTATGATAAGTTTATTCTCTCAATATCATTACGATGGCTGATCCGGCGCGCGTATATTTCAAATAAACTGAGCGACTTATGACCACTAGGTCATAACTTTTGGATCCCAAGTTTTGCGCTGTTGTCCGGTCTATATACTGTTGAATGTCTTTGGGAATGAATATTCTCAACAACTACAGAACGGATTTAAAAAAAAAACCATCATCTATGGAAAGCTACATTATCAGCGTAAACCTTTATCCCAGATAAATTTAAGTACAGTGAGTGTCAATATGAGTGGAAGAGCCACGCTGTAGACAGTAACGTCTACAGCACGAATGGGCTCGACCGTTTTGATACCACTGTCTCACAGAAAACCGACGTAGTGGCAGCTTGCTGTCGCGTTTCATTCGGTGAGTGAGATTTTGGGTGCCCCCTTTCCCCCCTTCCTTTCCCAATCCCTTTTTCCCCCCCTTCTATTTCCTCCTTGTAGGTTGGCAACGCACCCATGATTCTTTTTGTTTCTTGGGTGGTGGAGATCACTTACCATTAGGTGACCCATCTGCTCGTTTGTGAGTCTCTGCTATATAAAAAAAATATGCATACGAACGAAACCGCGAGCAACAGTGAGTTTAATAAAATTGTGAAATGTAGGTTCCTCAAAGTCCGTAATTTTTTATTTATCTCTTTTCATTCACTGGCTCCTTGCGGCGACATTTTTATTAACAACTAATTTAAACTTACTTTAAAGTCTTTAATTAACGCAGTTGAGAGTTTCATTTTGTTTATTTATGTTTAAATATTTTAATTTTCAATTACACGAAAGAGCTTAAACTATATTTTTGTTTAATTATATGTAGTACTCGGATTTTAGAGCAGCATTAATTATGTTTGGTGTATAAAGATAAGTTATTACATTAGTTCCAGGGTCCACATTAAATAAGGCCAAACTCAAATCAAATAGGGTCCTTTTGTATACGGAACTCTAAAGCAAATAATGATAAAAAAAAAAAAAAATTATAACAGAGACTGGCAAACAAGCAAATGGACCACCTGATGGTAAGTGATATCCACCGCCTTTAGACACCCAAGACAAAAAGAATCATGGGTGCGTTGCCAACCTAAAAGGACGGAATGGAAGTGGAGGGAAAAGGGATTGGGAAAGTGAGGGAGGCAAATGGGCCACCGGAAATCTCACTCACCGAACGAAACGCGACAGCAAGTTGCCACTTTACGTCGGTTTTCTGTGAGACAGTGGTATCAAACCGGTCGAGCCGGCCCATTCGTGCTGTAGACGTAACTGTCTACAGCGTGGCTCTACCTCTTAATGTACAATGTCAAAACACATAAACCAATTACGTAGATAAACGAGGCGGATATAAATAATATCTCAATTTGCTAATGGATTCACACGCGATCTAAATCTTTGCACTGTCAAAACGGATATAGTAGACTATCTTTTTTTTTTAAGCATGTTGCAGAAAGGATATGGCTTAGTTTTTACGACCGGCTGCCTGCCTGACGTCAATCCCGTCTGAGGGATCCAGTCCCGGAAAAATTGTATTAGACAATTCGTTTTGCCCGACCTGGGAATCGAACCCAGGACCTCCCGGTCCATAGTCTATATATGCTGTGACTAGACAAAGGAGGTGATCAATCTTGGGTATTATTTATGCACCGACTTAAAAAAAATGATTCGATATATTTGTGTTCGAAAAAGCTTATTCAAGGTTCACAACATAAATATTGCCATTCTACTAGTGAAACGGTATTTTTTTTGCAATCAGTATACAAAAATAATAATAATATTATCTCCTCTACTAATGAGAGGTGTTAGGCCTTAGTCTACCACGCTGTCCTAATGCAGGTGGTAAACTTCACATACCTTAGAAATTCTTGAGGAGAAATTTTCGCAAGTTTCCCCAGGACGATTTACTTCGCCGTTATAGCAAGAAATATTTTTCTTTTTTTTAATTCACAAAGAAATTACACTTAAAATAGAAAACTCAGAGGTTTATTCTGTCTGCTCTACCTCGGTGGCGTAGTTATCTCGGGTTCGATCCTCGGGTCGGGCAAAGTGATATTGAATTTTTCCATAGCAGCTCGGAGTCTGGAATTTGTGCCCGATATGGCGATAGGCTCGCCCCCTATCACATCTGGGACGGAACTAAGCTCGGCGAAATGTGGGTGTTCTAGTTCGCTAGTGCACCTCTGCCTACCCCTTGGGGGATACAGGCGTGAGCTTATGTCATGTTATGTATTCTCCATTTTAGGGTTGGTTTCGAACCTCCGACACTCGTTTCGGCAGTCCGTACCATTCCTAACTAAACTATCGTAGCTATAATCATTCAATATACAAAAAAAAGATAGAACAAGACATACTATGTACTAGAATTTCACAACATAAATATGTAACGCACCAAAATTGATGTTATCCCTAGGGATAGCAATTGTTTCGGGATAAAAATATTCATTGTTTTTGGTAGACTGCTCAAGGCGACGCTCTGATAAATAATATTTGTATGAACCACTCCTCAATTCCATCAGGATTATTAACGTACAAAATAAGAGAATATATTTTTCGTTTTATTGTCTTTGACTTTTAATTTGTCATTTTTTTACAAGCTCTAGCCGCGTCTCCTATAATGAAACATTATACGAAACACGGTATTTTTATCTATGGTCCATTATTTCATGAGCAGAACACAGCGTAATACGTTGTTTCGTTGAGGTGTTTTTGTGTTTTGTTTCGAATAAACATGTACAGGAGACGCGGCTTTGTATCCCCGATTGTATTATATTGTATCCCTGAACGGGGTAGGCAGAGGCGCACTAGCCAACTAGTACACCCACATTTCGCCGAGCTTAGTTCCGTCCCAGATGTGATAGGGGGCGAGCCTATCGCCATATCGGGCACAAATTCCAGACTCCCGGCTGATATGGAAAAATCCAATATCACTTGGCCTGACCCGAGGATCGAACTCGAGACCTCAGGACGGTAGTCGTACCAAAATACAACCACGCCACCAAGGAAGTCGTAGTAGTATTCAATATATTATATTATTATATCCCATGGATTCCGTACCGGGACGAGATTTAAATTCTTCCCTAATTTAAATGACAAACAATCTTGAGAGCTCGAAGATCAACCTTATCAGAAAGTATTAATAGCTTCATTCAAAGTTAAAATGGACGCCAAACGGTAATATTTACGAAACGCCTCCAGCCTTCCTTAATCACAGACATAAAAACTACAAGACGATACCTGTACTCCCTTTACTTCAGCACGCGCTGGGGTTAGATCTAAATCACCACTTATCCCACGTCACAGGTGTTTTCACCCAACTTTAAAAAAACCCTGTTATCGTACTAAGGGTGACCGCAGAGCTATGGCTAATCTAGAGTTAAAACTAAACTAGATTTATACTATAGCTCATTTCTCTATTTAAATTGAAGTACGGGATAAATCGAGATTTATCTAAGTGCTGCAAGTCGCCCTAAGGCTTTGATAATGCAGCACATCAGCACGGAGTCTGAAATTTATGCCCGATATGGCGATGGGCTCACCTCTTTATTGTTCTAGTTAACAAAATAACATGACACCAACACCATTTGGTGTTGATGCAGATAAACTATGTATGTGTCTTTATTGTCTTGGTAAAAAAATCTATAATAAAAATTGTTGTTTTCTGTTAAAAATATCTCCCAACTCGGCCGTGATTTTATACCCTTATCACATTTGGGACTGAAAAAAACCAGTCAAATTAAGGTGTTCAGGTCGCTAGTCCGCCTCTACCTACAACGTCGAATACAGGCGTGAGCGTACATATGTATGTATGTACAAACTTTACGGGGCTTCTCTGAGATTATCGGTCTGTGTCTTTAATGAACCATTTTCATAATTTGACAACGCTTTGAAGGAAGCTCAATTGTGTCGGCATAATGGTGCCGACGTTATGATACCGTGACCTATAACATCAAAGATTTCGTTATTAAATTTCCTTAGTAGTGTAAGGCAGCTTTGTTAAAGGAAATTCATGAAGCGAAATATCCTTTGTGTGAACACTTTAGACAAATTATTTAGTTAAGCATGTTATTTCTACATAGTCGCCTCCTTGGTCTAGTGGCAGTATGGCTGTGGACCCAGAAGTACTGGGTTCGATTCCCAGGTCGGGCAAATAAAATTTTCTAATTTGCCAGGGACTGAATCCCTCATAAGGGGTTGACTCCAGGCAGGCGGCCGGTCGTAAAAACAAAGCCAAATCGCCTCTGTAGCATGCGTGAAAAAGTGTGTTGCGCCGTCCCCACATTATTGTGGGATAAGGGTAGGTAGAAAGAAAAGATGTTATTTCTACATAAACTGTGTAGATATCAGAAATATCCTATTCCACTAAGTGTGTGTCTTAATCCCAACATAATTTGGACCGTGTTGTGCAGAAATGATCCAACCCACATTTTTTATTGATGCCAACATGATCTTAAAGTCTAAGCCATTATAGACCATATTGATGTAAAAAAGAAATGTGGCTTGGATCATTTCTGCACAACACGGTCCATTTGTGTTCAACGCAACACCCTTTTTGACAATGTTGCAGAAGGGATTCGGCATGCCTGACGTCAATTCTCTCTCGAATCTCTCTGCCGTAGGCATTCTCTACCAGTCTACCTGAGGGTGATGCAGAGAGGATCAGGGGCGTTACCACCACCTCTTATAGCAGGATTATTATAATCTTACTTGTACTGATTCCCATACAAAACAAACGAAGAACGATTATAATAATACTGCTATAAGAGGTGGTGGTAACTCTGCAGACGAGTCAATGTGGATGTATATAAATAGACGTAAAGAAAAATATATTTTTCAGCATACTGATTAAATACACTATACATATATGTAGTTACACACAATTTAAATACCACTACTTTATAATAAAACATAACATAACATAAGCTCACGCCTGTATCCCCGAAGGGGTAGGCAGAGGCGTACTAGCGAACTAGAACACCCACATTTCGCCGAGCTTAGTTCCGTCCCAGATGTGATAGGGGGCGAGCCTATCGCCATATCGGGCACAAATTCCAGACTCCGGGCTGATATGGAATTATCCAATATCACTTTGCCCGACCCGGGGATCGAACACGAGACCTCAGAACCGTAGTCGTACTGAAATACCACCACGCCACGGAGGCAGTCATGTACTTTATAATAATTAAAATAATATTTATCTCATATCATAATGGGCCTTACTTATAAAAACATTTTCGCTTCTTTTCGCTAAAAATAACCTGTCACTTTTTTCCTTGCGTTACATTGTTTAAAAATGAAAGGAACAACCTATGGTTAAAGATAAGCAACGCTTAAATATTTTTATAAGTAAGGGGCTATATTGTTAATAATTACTTTTTGAATCAAGTGTATAGTGATCCACTCTTTGGAGTACGCAAACCAATACTTCTTTCGCCTCACAGCCGAGTGTTCTGCCACTTGATTACACTTATAGTGGTTCTGAAACTGTAATAAAATGCAGTATCCAATTTATTACTGCTGCATCGTAGTTAAGCTGTACGTGGGTCGATCACTGCGGACTGCGGTCTAATCGCGGTCAGCTGTTGCATTTCTAACTGTACATAATTGGACTTACTTATAATATTTCCGCTAATCTTAACTTTAAGAGCGACTTGTAGCATATTTCTAATGTAGAGTTAAAACTCGATGTATCCTACAGCTCACTCCTATCTTTAAATCAAGATTTGGAATAAATAGAGATTTGTCGCTGAAGTGCAAGTGGCCCTGAGAATAGTTTGTCAGCTTTTTCTTACGTCACATTGTTCGAAAATGAAAGGGACAAGCTACTCTTAAATATAAAAAGCACGTAGATATTTTCATAGGTAAGGGTCTATGTGATATTCTGTGGTGATAACTATTGAGGTATGACTACACACACATGTATAAATCCATTGGACACCGGTTTTTCGAAGGCTGACTAATGCCTTTAACCCTTTGCCCTTAAACATCTATCAAATTAGGGCGACTTGCTATTACTAACCTACAGTTAATCCTAACCTGAAGTAAAAATGAAAAAAAATGAGTGACATGTAATTCATTACAGGTAATGTACTACATATATGTAATTACCATCGATATATTATTTACCTAGATGCACAGCTGAGGCTCGGAAAATGGGACAGCAAAGGAGTGCTTAAGCACTTCTTTTGCCTACAGTCGGACGCCGATAGAATTCTAAATTTCTAAATTCAAATTTAAGAATGCTTGCTCATGTCAATTAAAAAGCTACTTTGTAACACTATTTTGTAGAGCTTATTTCTAATAGGTTTATACTATATATTTATCTGTAAGGGCCGCTTCCAGCTCCGTGACAAATGTCTATTTATCCCAAATCTTGTTTAAAAAAAGGAGTGAGCTGAAGGATAAATCGAGTTTTAGTTTAACTCTACATTAATAAAAGCGCTGCAAGTCGCCCTAAAGGTTATATTCAGTTATCATAGAAATATGTCATCATCAGTATTCAAAGTTTCTGTAATATTTTATAATGTCTCTACTTGGAATGAGTTTTGAGTTTAATGAAAAGTTAAGAAAAGATTGATCGTCTACCGAGTCCATTACTTTATCCAAGCAAATACGAAAACAAAAGGTATCCGATTCCATCCATTAACCATTGTACCTTCTGCAGACAATTCACAATACAAGGCAGGGAAATCGATTGTTTTTGACGTTTGAGATGAAATTCGATATGTATAATTCTATTTTAACTTTCGATAAATATGTTTCTTAATAGTATATTTGCCTTCTTGGTGGGAACAGTCCCACCAGAGCCGGGAGGGTTCTGGGTTCGCTTTCCAGGCCGAGTAAAGCAGTTTTACTGGTACTGGTTTCCTCAGAGGGGATTGATTTCAGACACGAGTTCGATCATAAAAAGCTAAGCCAGATCCTCTATGCAACATGCTTGAAAAAGTTTGTTGGGCCAATCCCACATTAAGTAAATAAATAACACCCAACGGTCACACACATAGTCCTGACCCCACACTAAGAGTCTTGTGTCGTGGGTATCAGGAACTACGAGAGACTTTTAGTCTCACGACATCCAGACCCGAAATAAATATCTGTAGACCATACAATCATTTGTCTCGGTGCGGAGATCGAACCCGCGGCCTCTCGCTTCACACCCGGCTACTCGCCCGCTGCGCCACGGAAGCTGTCAATTAATTAAATGTCGTCATATACTACCTGTAATTACATGTCAGTCATATATTTCTTTTTCAATTTAACTTCAGTTTAGGAGTAATAATAATAGGTTAGTAATAATGGTGCAAGTCGGCCTTAATAGAATAGTCGCTTAATAGAATAAATTATTTAAATCAAGGACTCATAACACCATAAGAGTTGTTAATTCAATATATATTGTATGTTTAATGAAACTAGACTATAATTACACTAATGCTAAACTAATTTTAGTACTAGACTATACAACACATAATCATAAAACACATTACAGTAATTACACATTTAAAATACATCGCAGACACGTTAAAAAACTTAAAACATAATGCATACACTTAATTAAAATTTAAAATCTTATCTATTTTCTTTTATTTTCTTCATTGCTTCTTTTGAATTATTTTGTGCATCGTAGTCGTAGACGGTACTTAACTCCGGTAACCTAGCTTTATGATGTCTAAAGTACTCATACAGCTAGATAACCAAAGATAATTAACCAATCTACTTTCTTCTTTTCAGATCTTAGTTCTTCTTTTTGGATTTTGTTTCTTCTGTTTTTCTTACTTTGATGGTGTTTGAAGTAGATTTGTACACACGTTGTTAATATTGTCGTACTTCTTCTGTTTCTTTTGTTTTCTGTTTCCTGGTTTCTTGATTTTCTTTTTCTTCACTAGCTCGGAAGTCAATTGTGGATTGATGATATTGAACTCCATCTCGATTCCTGGAATTGATAGAGGATAGATATTAATATAAACATAGAAAAGACATTGGTAAGTAAGCGGTGTTGCCTCCTTGGTCTGGTTCGAAGCTCAGATGGGGGTTGACGTCAGGCATGCAGCCCGTCGTAAAAACTAAGCCAAATCCTTTCCATAACATGCTTGAAAAACGTTGCGCCGACCCTACATTAAGGTGGAATAAAGGAAGGTAGAAAAGTATTTACGAGTATAACGTCGTGAAGGTATAAGGATATTTTTAAAATGTTGCCAGTAATCCGAGTTACTCGTAACAACCTCAACCGTAGAGAATTTACTACGCTGGCTTATAATCACGACGTTAAAGGGGAACCTGAGAGGGTCTTTTTAAAACAGAGTAATGAGAGCAATTCCTTTGTTTTAAACGTAATTTCATTTTAAATTAGAGAGTGTGGTGTCTTTAATAAATGGTAGACCTAGTATTCGCCCATTTGAGTTCTTATCTATCTCTATTAAAAAAAGTATAAAATATCCTTTAGTGATTAATCAAACTTTACTTTTGCTGTTCAGTATTTGTACCTATTTAAATATACTAGAAGAAAGGCATTGATGGACCGTCGTAGCCGGCTGTGAAATTAAACGCGGCGAGTTCGATCCCCGCACAGAGGCAAATGTTTGTGTGATCCACATACGTCCATATCATCCACATTTGTGTGAGCCGTGACATTTAGGCCACGATTATTATATTTTGATGTCTACGTTTTGTAAGGATGGCGCTCCGAATCTTAAATGAAATAACACTCTGTTACACACTGCTCTAATTTTAACCAAATACAGGTACTTTACAAATTTATGGTACGATAAAATTTTGAATGGACTGCTTGTCGCAACAATTAATGCAGCCTATTTATATTTGTCCACGCGTTGAAAAGACACGACATGCAATTTTAATAATTATTTTATAACAGTTTCCTAGTTTATATAATTGTATAATAATGTCAGTAACTACATACACGGTATATACATAATAAAATGAATATTTTAAAGGGAATGTAATAATGAACACATAACATAACATAAGCTCACGCCTGTATCCCCGAAGGGGTAGGCAGAGGCGCACTATCCAACTAGTACACCCACATTTCGCCGAGCTTAGTTCCGTCCCAGATGTGATAGGGGGCGAGCCTATCGCCATATCGGGGACAAATTCCAGACTCCGGGCTGATATGGAAAAAGCCAATATCACTTTGCCCGACCCGGGGATCGAACCCGAGACCTCAGGACAGCAGTCGTACCGAAATACAACCACGGCACCGAGGCAGTCTCGATAATAAACACGCCAAAATAAAAATGCTTTTCTTCGTCTCTACTGCAATTAAACGGATTTAATTTCAGATGTAATCAAAAAGAACAGGGCAGATAGGGGAATTTCATTACCATAAAAGATATCTCAGAGTCGCGGAATAATGAATGTTTCATTTACAACTTTTTTCTTTGGTTATTCTCTTCTCGTGTACTTTGATTTACATTTTCCTTTGACGATACTGAAATGTATCGTTTTTAATGGAGCTAGAAGTACGGATAACGGCTAAATCTGCATAACAGCTGTGATTTGTGTGAAATGTAATGGAAACAGGTCAAATAAACAGGAGATAAAATGCACTGACTTTATGATAAACGTAAAACAAAATTGAATTATAATAGTTTATTTAAAGTTAAAATAGAGTTAATTTAAAGTAAATTCAAAATTGCAAACACTTTTAAAAGATAAGCACAAGCTATATTTTTAAGTATATATTCAAGACATACCTACATTACCAGAGTTTCGAATTAAATACGAAAATTAAAAAAGGTGGTACATCGAGTTAGAATTCTATAAAGAGTGTATTCCACTGTACAGTTTATTGACTGTTATCGCTAAATATAGATGTTAAGACATTTATAAATAAGAGTCATTTTCATTTGTTGACCAAAAAACTATTCAAAATCACCCAAACGCTAGACTTCACGAAACACGAACAACCAATTAACACAAAAGATTATTAGAATAAGTCAATGCACTCGCAAAAAACATCTTTATGAAGACCACCGCGGTGTCAGCAAATAAATTCTGTAAATATACGTCGAAACGTTGTCTATTTCGGAGAAATGTTTGCTTAAGTTAAATCTATGTGGAAACCAATCACCAGTATAAAATGATCCTTCAAAGCAAAGTATGTTGTATGTGAATGTTCTTGAAGGCGGTTTAAAGTACACTGGCCATGTATGATGGAGGAAATGGCGGCCTTCATCGGTTGACACTAGTATTTTTTAATGCCGTTTTCACATAACAGTTTTTATGCAGTGACGTGCACAGGCAATTAAATAAGGGTAGACAAAAATCTTGCATATTCAAATTCAAGTCATTTATTCTGCAAATAGATATTTTATTTCACTTTTACGTGTCATATACGAGTATATACTGAAAAAATAATAATGATGGCATTTCGTGGCGATCCCTGAGAAGAAATGCCGTAATAAACTCATAATTATTTTTTCCAATTTATTCTTGCTTTACTTTAACCTTCATGATCATTCTCTCGTCGATTAAAAATAATACACCCAGCGCATTTGTAAACTCTTTTTGGTAACCGTTTTTTCATTCATTATGTAATTTTAGCAAATTGTCATGGTAAACCATGTCTCTTTGTCTATATGAAATGCACGCCACTGTTATTATGGTGTCAGATTGCTTATGTTATAGGAAAATAGCGATGACAGAAAACAGAGATTTAATATTTCAGTAATATTAGAATTAGCCAAGTCAGACCATAGGCTTCAATGTATTATCCTTAGTTATAAGAAGAAATGATATTTATAGTATAAGTTGGTATGAATTATTTTATGTTGTTAAAAACAAATTTCAGGACAGGACATTGAACTTGGCACCCATTTAGATCTCACTTCTTTTGTCGTTAAAGTCAACAGAGGCATATATCATAATGTTGAATTTGGTTCTCATTTCAGATTTAGGTTTTTGATGGAATATTTGTGTGACTGCCTCGGTAGCGTAGTTGTATTTCGGTGCGGTACGGTTCGATCCCCGGGTCGGGCAAAGTTATATTGGATTTTGCCATATCAGCCCGGAGTCTGGAATTTGTGCCCGATATGGCGATAGGCTCGCCCCCTATCACATCTGGGACGAAAGTAAGCTCGGCGAAATGTGGTTGTTCTAGTTCGCTAGTGCACCTCTGCCTACCCCTTCGGGGATACAGGCGTGAGTTTATGTTATGTGTTATGTTATGTTGATATTATACTCATACTTATATGTAATAGCAAATAAAATGAAAAAGAAACCATTCTGTGAAAACTGCATCAAAATTGCTATAACAATGAGGCAGTAATTCATATTTTAAATTCTGGAGTGGGGGCATATTGGAGATATCTAACTATCCCTTTTCAACGCACGTACTGTTATGGCGTGACGTGATTATACTGATATTTCTCTTTCTCGCAGTTTGAAGGTCACACCAAACTTCAAAGGCTTATAACTTTTTTATTTTCGAGAATATTTCAATATTTCTTTCTATTGTATATTTTAGACGACGTTAGTTTTATATAAAATTATAATTAATTAAAAAAATTGTTAAGTACCCAATTGGTGTGAAAGTAGCTTAAAAGCTCTAACGAAATCTTTACTTTTTTTCATATCAGAGACTGGCAAACGGACAGATGGGTCACCTGATGGTAAGTGATCTCCACCATCAATCATGGGTGTGTTGTCAACCTAAAAAGAGGAAATGGAAGAGGAGGGAAAAGGAATTGGGAAAAACGGGGGAGAATGGACCACCGGAAATCTCACTCACCGAACGAAACGCGACAGCAAGCTGCCACTTTACGTCGGTTTTCTGTGAGACAGTGGTATCCAACCGGTCGAGCCGGCCCATTCGTGCTGTAGACGTTACTGTCTACAGCGTGGCTCCACCACTTACTTCTTATAAAGTTATCTTTTTAATATGCCTTTGCCTGTACAATAGGAAATCAACCCTTGACATTGAAGTGAGCAATTAAACACAACCTAGGAAAACATAAAGATCACAACTGATGTACACTGAAGGATTTATTAAGGAAATTAATATACATGTTTACGCCATTGTGAATGAGGATATAATATGAACCATGATTTTAATTATAGAAATAAACATTACAGGTCGGAATAACGAAATGCATTATAATTACTTTACGCAAAGTTTCACTTAGGACGACGTGCAGTGCTATTACTAATCTAGAGTTTACCTAAAATTGATTTAAGTTACATGTCACAACATAATATACATAAGCTCACACCTGTATCCCCGAAGGGGTAAGCAGAGGCGCTCTAGCGAACTAGAACACCCACATTTCGCCGAGCTTAGTTCAGTCCCATAAGTAATAGGGGGCGAGCCTATCGCCAAATCGGTTACAAATTCCAGACTCCGGGCTGATATGGAAAAATCCAATATAACTTTTCCCGACCCGGGGATCGCACCCGAGACCTCAGAACCGTAGTCGTACCGAAATACCACCACGCCACCGAGGCAGTCAATTACATGTCATTCGTATATTTATATATGCTGCAAGGCGCTCTTCAAAAATAAAAGTTAAGGTCCATGCATTTGCTGGATTCGATACGATAGCGTCTCGAATCTCAGCAGTCCCAATCACAACGGAGCTATCGCTGCTTTTTATCACCATGCCAGATACAAACAGCCCCACATTGATACCACCATAATATGGTCGCCTCCTTGGTCTGGCTGTAGACCGGGAGGCCGTGGGTTCAATTAACAGGTCGGGCAAAGCTATTTTTTCTAATTTTATTTACCCGGGTCTGGAATCTGGATTGTAGTGTCCAAAGGGTGTTGACGTCGTGCAGGCAGCCGCTCGAAAAACTAAGTATGTTGCTACGGGCCCACATTAAGATGGAATAAGGACTGGTAAAAAGGAAGAAAGAGTAACCACAAAGATTATACATAGTATGATGCAATTTTCAAATATTACAACCGGGAGGAACGCACTTTCTTTCTATCTGTCCTTATCCCACTTTAATGTGGGGTCGGCGCAACACACTTTTTCAAGCATGTTGCAGAAATGATTTGGCTAAGTTTTTACGCCCGGCTGCCTGTCTGACGTCAACCCCCTCTTAAGGCCAGTCCCGGGCAAATTAATTTAGAAAATTCGCTTTGCCCGACCTAGGAATCGAACCCACGACCTCTCGATCCACAGCCCATGCTGCCACTAGACCAAGGGGGCGACTACCGTACCGGCAAGGAACGCACTACCGTATCAAATAGCGAAGTCCAGTCTTCTTGACGGAAACCCATCAGCAACATATCACCTCACCCCGACAAAGTAACACAGGAGTAGAAAAAAAACATAATAATTTCCGTCCATTTTTTACCCGCCTGCGTGAAGAAAGAATTACGCATTTTCAGTCAGCTTTTGTCACCAAATTCTGTATAAATTGATTGTCGATGACATAATAGTAAGCCACGAGTCACGCCGCGACAACGACCAGCCATGGCCTTGTTTACTTCAACTGATCTATGGATATTTCCTATTTTGACGGAAATATTATTCTTATGTGCCATAATTCAATATAACCGATAATCGACTTTGATAGCGGACCGACTGCAAAACTTATCTGGTTACCTGGTATCTGGTTAAACTCTATCGAACACAAAAATAATCTTGATAATCACAAGTTTAAAATCTTATCGGACCGACTTCAAATCCGATCATGACCAAATTTAACACATTACATAACATAACATAAGCTCACGCCTGTATCCCAGAAGGGGGAGGGAGAGGCGTACTAGCGAACTAGAACATCCACATTTCGCCGAGCTTAGTTCCGTCCCAGATGTGATAGGGGGTAGTCGCCATATCGGGCACAAATTCCAGACTCCGGGCTGATATGGAAAAATCCAATAACATTTTGCCCGACCCGGGGATCGAACCTGAGACCTCATAACCGTAGTGGTACCGAAATACCACCACGCCACGGAGGCAGTCAGATCAAATGTATATAGGATTTATATAGAACCACCCTTGAAATAAGCTCTATCGAACACAAAAAGAATTTTGAAGATCGGCCTACATTTGGCGGAGATATCGCGTAACATACATTAAAAACAGACGAATTGAGGACCTCCTCCTTTTTGGAAGTCAGTAGAAAAAAAATTTAATACTTTTTCAATAGCCACAATCGATTGATGGTTCGTGCTTCGAATCGGAATTTAAATCGATTTGTAAATGACGTCAACACCGGGGCTGTAACAATCGCGTCAACAAACTTTTTGAGCTAGTTAATTAAAGGAGAATACAACCGGCTTTTCGCGATTTTTTACAATTTATTTTATGCCATTAAATGTTAATTCGTTTATGTCAGATAATTGCTAGTGTTGTATTCCGACATTTATTATCATCATCCTTTCATTATTCTTATTTTTATAACAGAGACTAACAAACTGCAGATGGGTCACCTGATAAAAGAAAGGAATGGAAGGGGGAGGGAAAAGGGATTGGGAAAAGGAGGATATGAATTTGGCCACCGAAAACCTCACTCACCGAACGAAATGACAGCGAGCCGCCACTTTACGTCTGTTTTCTGTGAGAGAATGGTATCAAACCGGTCGAGCCGACCCATTCGTCCTGTAGACGTAACTGTCGACAACGTCTCTACTACTCTACTACTCAAATCTTAAGGACCGACCGTCGATAAGATGATAATAATATAGTAGTGCTGGTTCTAAACAACCGTCAGAGTTCAATGACTTCTGACGGTCGACTTTGTATTTACCATTTGACCTGACCTCCGTGGCGCAGCGGGCGAATAGCCAGCTGTGAAGCGAGAGGCCGCGGGTTCGATTCCCGCACCGAGACAAATGTTTGTATGGCCTACAGATATTTGTTTCGGGTCTGGGTGTTGTGAGACCGAAAGTCTCTCGTAGTTCCTGATACCCACGACACAAGATTCGATCTTAGTGTGGGGTCAGGACTATGTATGTGACTGTTGGGTGTTATTTATTATTATTTATTTATTATTATTACCTATGTTGAAGCCCGTTGTAATTACAAAAAGAGCTGCAGTACGCATAAACCTTCCAAAAACTAAGCGAATAATTTTAAATGACGTAAGACCTACGTCCCACTTAAAGAGTATAGAATTGTTCGGCAACGTTTTTGGGTGGAAGCCAAACTATGTTGGTGACTAATGAACTGAGCTGCTATGAGCTGCAGAACAGTCTCGCCCCCGCCTTATTTCCACTTAGAAATATGTCAAATAAGATTAATATGTTTTGTATACATATACACTCACGCCTGTATTCCATAGGGTAGGCAGAGACTACTGAGCACCATAAGCTACGATCCTGACACACCTCTTTTGCCTCATCCACATTCATGCATCGTTTCATACATTTCCGCCGGTTGAGGGTACTCCGAACTTGCCCTGTACGAAGGAGATCGCTTATTTGATCCATATAGGATCGTGTCCGGCGCCCTCTTCTGGCCCTACCATTCACTTTAGCACGATAAATACCTTTCGTAAGTCGCCTTTCATCCATCCTCTCTACATGTCCAAACCACCTCAGCATCCCTTTCTCAGTCCTAGTCACCACATCATTCTTCAACTTACAACAATCCCTTATCTTGCCGTTCCTCATACGATCGGCAAGGGTGACTCCACACATACTTCGCAGGGAACGCATTTCCACCGCATTCACTCGACTTTCATGCTTCTTCTGCCAGACCCAGCACTCACTTCCATATGTAAGCGTCGGTATCAGCACACCATTGTGGACAGCCATTCGCGCCTTTTGCGACACTGCCTGGCTACCCACTATGGAGCGCAAGGTATTTTACCTCTAGTATTAACATTTGATAATTATGTGCTTAAAAAATAATATATGTATATATGTATGTGTTATGTGTATATATTATTTTTTACCTGTAGATCGGGAGGTCCTGGGTTCGATTCCCAGGTCGGGCAAAATATTTTTTTTTATTTAATTTGCCCGGGACTGGATCTCTCAGAGGGGATTGGCATCAGGCAGGTGGTCGGTCGTAAAAACTAAGCCAAATCCTTTCTGCAACATGCTTGAAAAAGTATGTTGCGCCGACCCCACATTAAGGTGGTATAAGGGCAGGTAGAAAGAAATTGTCATGTCAAGTCATGTACCAGTCGTTGAACTGGTTCTAAGAGACACACAGTTTTTACATGGCAAATTAGTATAAGCGTTAAGCACGACTGATTTGAATAATCCATATTTGTAGTACCGTATGTACGTAGTACAAGGTATAACATATTTTTCTTTCTTAAATAAAGTATAACTTCGTCTATATTTTATCGCTTCTCTTTCAATAATTTTATAAAATAAGCAAAGAAAAAAATAACGTATTCCAATTTCAAAAATAGACGACATAAATACGGTACAACTCGTTGGAATTCGTTCGAATTTCAAATCGAAAGCAGTTACGCGTATCGGCGCGGAATAATGATTGCGAATAGATAAAAACTCCCGAATTCTATCGAAACGCAACCAATAAATTGTGCATATTATTGTCGTATTAGCATATTATTCGTCTAGATTTCAATGCTAACGGACGGGGACTGGACGTTACGCATTTCGACCTTCGTGAAGCGTGAATTGTATTCGAAAACATACGATTTGAATCCGTTTGCGTTCGAGACGACGCTAATTCGTATTCATATGTGCGTACGGTGTTTGAATAAAGGTGTTTTTGTCGTTCCTCGTCGGAATTGCCTTGTGCGGACGTGATGCGAACAAACTGAACCGACCCAATGACAGAAGAAGAATAAGGACTTGGCGTGACTATGAAAAAATTGAAGCATGTATAAAGAGAAATTAAATTAGTGAAAGAAAGATCCCAATAACAATAATTAGGCATCATTTTAATAAAAATAAAACACTGTATTCATAATTAAATCATTACGCATTTATACTTTACCTAAGTGTTATGGTAAGGTGACATCTTACATGTAAATAGATCGGTAAAATAAAATGGCGGAACCATCAACAAAGAAAACACGTTTTTTTCGTAGTTATCCCAAGTCCTTTTTTTTCTTTTGTCATTAAACCAACCTAACTCGGTACGCGGTTGACGGCTTGACTCATTTTATGACGCGAAATGCACATAATGGCATTTTTTGTGTCAAAAACTAGTCTTTTTGCTATGTTTTTTGTAAATATCTGTCTATTAATCTATTAATATTAGTAAGAAATGTTGAAAAACACTAGTTTGATGAGAATCTACTCGCCAATTATAATTTTCGTGCTGTCAATGACCCTTATGACGAATGTTTCCAACAATTTCTTAGACAAATAATATTATGAAGCTATGTTTAGAAATCCAAACTCATGACTAAAATTTTAAATACATATATCTACTTTTACACAACAAAACCGCAAAGAATAGAATATAATGGATTTGGCTAAGTTTTTACGACCGGCTCTTTGCAGTCCCGGGGAAATTAAACTAAAATATTCGCTTCGCCCGACCTGGGAATCGAACTTACGACCTCTCGGTCCACAACCCATATATGCTGCCACTAGCTAAGGCCAACAACTAGTATTAAAATAAATTCTAACATCACCTTGAGTTACCTCAAAATTTCCACTCTAAAACTCACATAGTTTCGTTCAACTCAGCCTTGCATTTGCAGGAAAATGTTCTAGTTATGATCTAAGCTAGGGTTTATGGCGGCCTGCTATCTAGATTTTAGTGCGGTCACGTCGAGGTCATGTCACCATTAGACTCGTGACTTGCACGAAAAGCATTTGTACCAAATTATGCATTTACAAATTCCAAGCAACTGTTTTTAATACAAGGGTTACCACCGCCTCTTACAGCAGTATTATTATAATCGTTCTTCGTTTGTTTTGTATGGGAATCGGTACAAGTAAAATTATAATAATACTGCTATAAGAGGTGGTGGTAACCCCCAAGATCACGCCTGTATCTAATCTATCTGGGGTAGACCGCGTGTGAGATTGCCACCTAAAGAGTTATATTATATACATATGTATAATCTAACTCTGTAGTTGGTGGTGGTGTCTACCCCCATGGGATGCAGGCGTGAGTGTATGTGCATGGAGGTAGGCAGACTATTGCGCGCCACAAGCTACGACTCCAACACACCTGTTTTACCTCGTCCACACTCATGCATCTTTTCATACATTTCCGCCGGTTGAGGGTACTCCTCACTTGCCCTCTTCGGAGATCACTTATTTGATCCCTGTATCTCCTCGGGCGCCCTCTTCCGACCCTCCCATCCACTATCGCACGATAAATAACTTTCGTAAGTCGCCTTTCATCCATCCTATGATCCTATCCACATGCCCAAAATAGCTCAACATCCCTTTATGAATTCTAGTCACATCATCCTGTTTAGTACTCTTTATTATTGATGACCGTTGGTTAATATTTCATATAAATGTCATAGACGCGCATCGAGCTCGATACGAATTCAATTGCTAAAAATATTCCTGGTCGCGCCACAGAGCTGAGCATAAGAACCCAATATCACTTTAGGCAACCGAGGATCGAAGTCAAGACCACGGAACTGTAATCATATCGCGTATACAACTACGCAACCGAGGTAGTCTACGTAAATGATTTTTTTAAATTACTTCTGAAATTCTGTATAAATTACTTAGATTGCGCTTTTTCACTTTACTGCTTCTTCAAAAGGTTTTTTCTAAGAAAAACGGACAAGAAACTCTTTAAAAAATGCTTTATAATGAATCTCTTAACTGGATAAAAAGAGCTTGGAAAATGCAATTAACATACAATAAAAAGGCATTTAATTAACAAATGTATTAAAAAATAGCACTTAATTAGCGAAAGAAGCTTTCTATATTATAATTGACTAAGCGTTCGATCGCAACTTTAATTAAAGCTTAATTAAACCGAATCCATTTTAAATTACGTTCTAAACGGTTCCAGAATGTATACATGTAAAAAATAGATACGTTTTAACCGATTTCGGAAGAAGGAGGTTCTAAATTCGTCGGTCTTATTATGTTACTCGATATATTTGGAAATATATCAAGACTGTCTCGTTGGCGTGGTTGTATTTCGGTACGATTATCGTCCTGACGTCTCGGGTTCGATCCCGGGTCGGGTAAAGTGATATTGATTTCTCCATATCAGCCCGGAGTCTGGAATTTGTGCCCGATATGAGGATAGGCTTGCCCCCTATCACATCTGAGACGGAACTAAGCTCGGCGAAATGTGGTGTTCTTAAGTACGCTTCTGCCTACCTCTTCGGGGATACAGGCGTGAGCTTATATAATTATGTAGGTCACGATCGGATAAATTTTGAAGGCGGTCCGTTAAGTATTTAAACTTGTGATTATAGGAACCCCGAAATCGCAACCAACCTTTCGTAGTCGGTTAAAGGCGCGAGCGAACATCTGTCCAGAATAAATAAGCCGCCAGACGAACCTTTTATGGTGAATGTAATTGCTGTAGAAACTCAAGTAATGGCTTATTCAATTCGAAGAGTGATCCGACCAGTTTCTTTTGCCATGCGCAAGTAGCCAGCCCCTAGTAAGACTTTTCATACTTCTCGAAAACTGTGATGATTTTTGATTTATCCATATATTTTAGACTGCCTCGGTGGCGTAATTGTATTTCGGTATGACCACCGTCCTGAGGTCTCGGGTTCGATGCCCGGGTCGGGCAAAGTGATATTGGATTTTTCCATATCAGCCCGGAATCTGGAATTTGTGCCCGATATGGCGATAGGCTCGCCCCCTATCACATCTGGGACGGAACTAAGCTAGGCGAAATGTGGATGTTGTAGTTCGCGAGTGCACCTCTGCCTACCCCTTCGGGGATACAGGCGTGAGCTTAAGTTATGTTATTTTAGTTCGTTGTAGTTTGCAAAAAAGCTAGCAGCTAGTTAAATGTATGGAGAAAATGGAAAAACTTTCAAATTATCCATGGATCGAGCAACTATAGCGGAGTTTTCATCATGTGTGCACTTCGGCAATTTACAAACAAATATGCAGTGTAGTCGAATCGAATACTTTTTCGAAAATGTGTAGTGCTAAGTTCAAGGTGGTGACGGGACACAAATCACTTATAACAAATGCTTAGCATATAGCGTACTCGAGTCGAATACTTGTTCAAAAATGGGTCATGCTAAATACACTATAATGACGCGACATAATTTGTCGGTGTGCGACCCAGCTCAGTAATGAAATACGAAATCCGCCGACCACATCGCAAACTACTTTATACTTCATACTGACACATTGATTTTGCGATATACATTGAAGTGCTACAGTTTTGACACGCCATGATTTATATCGGCTTGACATCGAAATTGCTTTTAAACTCCAGTAAAAAATGAACTGAATAGAAGTTTGAAACATGCTGACTTGGAAATAAAGAGCCAGTTTTCGGTTCATATTAACGTCGGTCATGGACGTAAAAAAAGCTGGACGGAGCGCTAGGAACATTGAAAGGGAAGCAGGGTTTTTGGCCCATTCGATCAACACGTAATGGCGTGTGTGTGCGTAGAGCACTTTTGTACAGGCGCGTTTGTGTGCGTGGCTTGTCTGTGGCGTCCGTTTAACTATAGGCGAGATGGTGTCCTTCTTATCGACCGACTTCCAAAAAAGGAGGAGGTCCTCAATTCGTCGGTATTTTTTTCTTTTTATGTACGTTACGCGATATCTCCGCTGAATGTGGACCGATTTTCAAAATTCTTTTTGTGTTCGATAGGGCTTTTTTCAAGGGTGGTCCCATATTTGGTCACGATCCGTTTTGAAGTCGGTCAGTTAAGTTTTTAAACTTGTGATTATTTTACGTCCGTGACGTCGGTCTAATGCGGCACTTGTTGAAAACTGGACTTAAAATAATCACAAGTTTAAAAACTTATCGGACCAACATAAAAAAAATATTCGATCGTAACCAAATTTATATAGGACCACCCTTGGAATAAGCTTTATTGAACACAAAAATAATCTTAACACAGACGAATTTATCAACCTAAGCCAAAAACTAAAGTACATAACTTCATGTGTATATTATTGGATACAGCAAAAGACCAACCATGATATGCCGAGCTTTTTTTAGCGGCCATATTAATTTAGCGAATGTATGAAGAGATTGATGAAAGTATATGAAGCGAAAGTAGTGTGTCAGAATCGGGCGAAGTGGAAATCCATAGTATCTGCCTACCCCTACAGGCGTGATATTATGTATATATGTATTAGCTTATTTGTAAGCTCCTAAAGCTCCATTTTTACTAGGACATTGTCGCATACAATTACCTTTTTTAAACACTTCTAAAAATAAATACATGCAACAGGCAAGAAAATCGTTGTTAATGGAGTAAAATCAAGACAAAGATTTCGCAAGGGACCCGAAAAAGGGCGGCCATTAACCCGAAAACAATTCGCACCCGCCTAAAGATCAAAGATCGACCCTCACAAGAACAATTTCACTTAAAATGTTAAAGAAACAGTAACTGCCAACGAAATTAGGTAACAAAAGTCTTTGATGTTCCGAAATCCTGATCGGAATGGATCGGGTTACCATTATTTTATTTAACAATTTGCTGTAATGGGCGGTTATTGGATTTGTTACTGCGGGTCATTTAGGGCACCCATGTTAGTGGGTAGCTTTGCTTTAATAATATAAAAACCTTTATTGAGTGTTAGAGCCACGCTGTAGACAGTAACGTCTACAGCACGAATGGGCTAGCGCAACCGGTTTGATACTGTCTCACAGAAAACCCACATGGCAGCGTGCATCGTTTCGTTCGGTGACTAGGATTTCCGGTGGCCCATCCCTTTTCCAATCCCTATTTCCCTCCTTTTAGGTTGGCAACGCACCCATGATTATTTTTGTGTCTGGATGTTTAAAGGCCGTGGAGATCACTTACCATCAGGCGACCCATATGTTCGTGTGCCAGTCTCTGCTATAAAAAAAGGGAATATGTGCTTGCTCAGTACGTTACATTATTTTTATTACGTTCGTGCTGTAGACGTGACTGTCTACAGTAGCGGTCGACAACACATGGCCCGCGGGCCGCATGCGGCTAGTAAAATCCTATTTGCAGCCCGTGAAGTCCTATTTGCAGCCCGTGATTGTTTTATAACAACACATAAACATAAGCTCACGCCTGTATCCCCGAAGGAGTAGGCAGAGGTGCACTAGCGAACTAGAACACCCACATTTCGCCGAGCTTAGTTCCGTCCCAGATGTGATAGGGGGCGAGCCTATCGCCATATCGGGCACAAATTCCAGACTCCGGGCTGATATGGAAAAATCCAATATCACTTTGCCCGACTCGGGGATCGAGCCCGAGACCTTAGGATTGTAGTCATACCGAAATACAACTACGCCACCGAGGCAGGCAGTGTTTTGTAAATTAGTCATAAATATCTAAAATGTTATAGATTATACCTCTATAAATAGAAAATATGAGGTGAGGCCCGCCTTTACTGTATTTTGCCACCTTGCAGCCCCTGTCTGCCAAAAGGTTGCCAACCACTAGTCTACAGTGTGGCTCTAAAATATCTATCTAATATCTAACTTATTTAGATACGTATGTATTATTTATGGACCCGTTTTATATGAAGGAAATCTTAGAAAATCTGCATACGTAAATCCTCAGGTCCGATGATCCGTAAGGTCTACAAAGCTATATTATGTCAGCGTCTTGGAAGTCCAGCACCCACTAAAGGTCCAAGTAGAGAGTAAATAATAAAAACTTAACAGACCGACTTCAAATCCGATCGTGGCCAAATTTATATGGGACCACCCTTAAAATAAGGTCTATCGCTATCGAACACAAAAAGAATTTTGAAATTTGGTCCACATTTGGCAGAGATAGCGTGTAACATATATTAAAAAATATATAGACGAATTGAGGACCTCCTCCTTTTTGGTAGTCGGTCGAAAAAGTACAAAATTCTTTGTGAAATTACGGAAAGTTTGTAAAATCGGTCGTCGTTATTTATTCTGCTCGCATAGTTCGCTTCGTTTTTCTCTTTCAAACATTTCTTTGCGTTAACTTTTTGTTGGAGTAATATTTACTTGTAACGCGGAATTGGATTTTTGACCCACTTTCAAAAAGGAGAAGGTCCTCAATTCGACTGTTTTTATGTATGTTACGCGATATCTCCGCCAAGTGTTGACCAATCTTCAAAATTCTTTTTGTGTTCGCTAGGGCTAAGTTTTATTTGTAAATTAGGAAAAAATACGTGAATATATCTGGGGTTAAGTGGCAACGTGTATGGGAATCCAAAATCCAATTTCAAAATTTAAAGACTCACTAAGTACATAAATTGTAGAATTCTTAATCGCATCACTTCATTTTGATGAAATAATTGATGGTAACAAGCTAGATTCTAAATTCAAAATATTGCTTGATTCCACATTCGAAACAGACTACGACAGAACTGCCAACATCAAAACATAAACTAAACAGAAAAACATACGCGTGAGGTTCGTACAATTTGATTAGTAAACTCGATGGCAACTGGCAAGTCGTGGAAGTTAGTTTGGGAGACAGTCTACGCCTCAAGTTTCGAGGCACGTCCGCTTGACAGTTGACACATGCCTCACGACTCCTAAACGTTCGTTTTATTATGGTAATTGCTGTGTGGTTCGTATTTTTGACAGCTTCGCTAATATTGAATATAGAACTTACAAGAAGTGTGTTTCGGTTTATTTTTGCACGTTTTGCATTTTTATTAGTTTGGAATATGGTACAAAAGTGAAAATAATAATAAATAAATAAATGCACCCAACAGTCACACACATAGTCCTGACCCCACACTAAGATCAAGTCTTGTATCGTGGGTATCAGGAACTACGAATTCTACAGCTCACTCCTAAACTTAAATCAAGATTTGGGATAATTAGTGTTTTATGGCGGAGCTACTAGTGGTGCTAAGTAACAAATAATCTAACGATTATTACTGATCCTTTGAAAGAAATAGGGTTTGGTAAAAAAGCAGAGAAACTTTTCTTCACACATGTAGGTAAATACAATAATCTAAATTTGATATAAGTCAGTGTCAACACCGCCTATGTATATTCTGTGCAAACTAATTCCAACAATACGCAACCCTACTACGAAATTTCGCAAAGTTATGAAACTTAGCTTGCGATTTAGATACAATCCACTTAGGAACTTCAATATGATGCTGCCGCCTGCAAGTATTCAATACGT
This sequence comes from Clanis bilineata, assembly GCA_036417725.1. Taxonomy (NCBI): domain Eukaryota; kingdom Metazoa; phylum Arthropoda; class Insecta; order Lepidoptera; family Sphingidae; genus Clanis; species Clanis bilineata. Next base: position 1,979,240 of record CM071141.1, read on the forward strand.
ATTAATAGCATAGCGCCTTCGAGAAGCAAAGGCAAGCGTGCTACGAATTCTGGTCGTAAAACTAAGATCTAATTTTGGTTGTATTCTTAGTTGTGCGAGTTTCGACATTATCTGTTTTGTTAATAATATTTGCCCTTTTACTGTCCCACTGCTGGGCACGGGCCGCCTCCACCAATGACAGGGCTTAGGCCTTAATCTACCACGCTGACCTCATGCGGGTAGACTACACATACCTTCGAAATTCTTGTGAAGAATTTTCTCAGGTTTGCAGGTATTTTTCCTCGCCATATTTTCCTTCACCGTTAAAGCAAGCGATAATTCTCAATGAGAAATACACTTAACATAAAAAAGTCAGAGGTGTATGCTCTTTTAAAGTTGCTCTCGAACCTCCGACAATCGTCTCTGCAGTCCGTACCATTCCCAACTGAGCTATATCTGCTTTTAATTTTGTTATTGCATCATGTTTTAGTAACGACTTTATAAAGCCTTACAACTTTATAAAGCCAAAGTAGAGAGGCTATGAAGCAAGTTTCCATACAAAAAAAATTGATCTCAAACGTTAGTGACGCCACCTGCCACTCATAACAATGGAAAGGCGCTTATTACAATTTACACCCTTGAATGTTCTGTGAATGTTCAAGAATCACATAGGACAATTTTATTTTCTAAATATTATTACGCTAGCACAACCTTACGCGATGTTTCAAATACGACTGAGTGACTTATGACCACGAGGTCACAACTTTTGGATCAAAAGTATTTACTCTTGACCCGTCTATGTACTGTTGAATATCTTTGTTTAAAGCTTACGTATCAAATTCGAATTTTTCAAACATAGAATAATCGAAATTCTTTTTTTAAAACACACCAGTTTCTTGACGTTACACGTCCAGAATGCTAACAAAGTGCACAAAAAGGTATTTTCTGTGTAATTTCACACGAACATTAAAATAATACGAAACGCACTTGCATACAATCGGGATACGTGTCACGTAAGCGTTTTAAATTTTGTAAACGCATTCGTCGACGTTTTGTATTCTTCGATGTTAAATTCGTAGTAGCGGACACCGATGAATTTATAATTCGTTCACATTATAATAGAATATGATCGTTTGCATTGGTTATGAAGGGTGGTTTTACTGCAAGCGGGAGGATTTCACTATAAAAACTATGATTAACATTGACTAACAAATTGAATGTTTTCGACTGACTTCCAAAAAGGACGAGGTTCTCAATTCGTCTGTATTTTTTTATGTATGTTACGCGATATCTCCGGCAAATGTGGATCTATTTTCAAAATTCTTTTTGTCTTCGATAGAGCTTTTTTCAAGGATGGTCCCATATAAATTTGGTCACGATCGGATTTAAAGTCGGTCTGTTAAGTTTTTAAACTTGTGATTATTTCTTCAATATTAGAAGATATATCGCCTTCTTGGTCTGGTGGCAGCATATACAGGCTGTGAACCGGAAGGTCTTGGGTTAAATTTCCAGATCGGGTGGGGTGTTTTTCTATCAATTTTCCCGAGACTGTTTCTCCCAGACGAGGATAGGCGGACAGGCAGCCGGTTATAAAAATTAATCCAAATCCTTTCTATAACATATTTACAAGTGTATTGCACCGACTTCACTTTCTGGGATAAGGGCAGGTTCAAAGTAAGTCTTAGAGAATGTATTGAGTTTTTTTTAAAGTCACAATAAAACCAAAAACCATTGAACGTACAATCAAGTTAACTGCTTCTTTGAAAAGACTACAAGTAAAAAAACTCGGTTGTGACGTCAAGTCTCCATTTAACAATAATAAGTAAACTACTTATAGATTTCCAACGAAAAAAAGTTATAAAATAAAACCGATGCTTCTCGATAAAATGTCAATAACGTAACAAGCTTGCGATATCTTATTTTTATTTGCCTAGAATGCTATTCAATTCATACCACGCAGCCATTGGATGCGATGCTAAAGCTCAATGACCTTACACTTATATTAAACCGGATAAAAAACCTGACGAATGACTGTGGCGAATACACCGAAATTAAATTATAAATACCTTACGAGTTTTTTGGCTTTGTACAAAACCATTTTCTATTTAATAAATATAAAGAGTGATATGAATAGTGATTGGTTGATTCCGCAGTATAGATACCTACTACAACGCATTACGTTAGCGCGGACAGAATTTTTATACATAATTATCCTGTGACGATGATTAATAGTTAAAAACCGTTAAAAATATCTTAACCTTGTCTCACAGATATTTATATCTTATTTTAATAGCTTTATAATATAACAGCTTTAAATTGAATAAATTTAACATCTAATTTAAATATCTACGTATTAATTTTAAAACTAATTACAAAAAATATTTTAAAACTTCAAATATGTAGGTATTATTATTAAATGTTATGCCACTTCTAATTGATCGCAAAATCAACGTGTTCTTACAATTGCATTTCATATAAAAATATTAATTAGTATTCCGCGACACTCGCTTGCAGTCTAGACACCGCTTCATTCATCGCGCCCTCTGTATAATGGATTCATTCATTACTCACTATTTCTCATTACCAGACGTCATTAGGCCGACTGCTGTACGATTACGATTGCCACTCCATATAGTAATTATGTATATAGAAAACTAATTACCTATTCATAATTATGGTAATTTTTAGCTTTTTACGCGTAGGGCAGGAGGCAATGAACGCGTTATAAAATGTGGGAATTTATTTGGTTGCTTTTGTTCGCCGCGAGATGGCGTAAATCACAACTATTTTAACGGTTTCAATTCAAACTTTTTCGGATATAAAAACTATGAATGGGAGAGGAAAAACTGGTTTTCGAAACACGTAATCCTAACAGCGTCCAGGAAAAGTCTTTGGGCGTTCAATACCTCTAAAAAACTGATTACAAACTGACATTTTGTTATCTCGGACCTAACAAAGGCTGCCTATAACCGAACGTGCAGGTAGACAGGTATGTTTTTTTTCACCCACCGCGGTATCCGGTTACTTAAGCAAAGAATGTACCTTGTCCACTACGAGGCACATAAAAAAAGTCGGTCACAAGGCACAAAAACACAAAGGAGTTAGCGTGTGAGACAAAAAAAATGCGTTTACCTCGAACAGACGGACAGATGCTCCGGCACAATAAACCACTTGATCAATAGTCGGGACACTAAAGAACGTGTATTCCTCGCAGGTGGCTACACAAGACTGAGAACCGATTTACGAGGAGCCTCCTTGCCCCCCGCTCCTTTACCGTTGCAGGCGACAAAGGGGAAACTTAAACGACGGCGAGGGCCAAGTACGGACAGGTGGACTATGTACGCATCACTTACCTGCCAAGGGAGGAGAAAAAGATAAAAGGTACCTGCGATCCGGTCCGGACTTCGAATTAATTGGTCGAAACCGACTTCGGGACGGTTTATGCCGTACTAGTGAAACATTTTTTTGTGTGGTCATTAATTTGTGGAGATACGGGGAACGGGTTTTGAGGAACAAATGATAGGGTAAAGTTGCATTGTATTACTCAGTTTGTTGTGCTTTTTGCTGTAATTTAACAGTGCACGTGTAATTCGATTAAGGAATTCACTAATTACGGTGTGAAAAAGTTTGTTCTTGATACGTAACCAATAGGTATTATAGGTGTAATTTAAGCTATAAAAAGTGCATTTACACCGGATGTTATTAAGTGTTTTGATGTTTTATTTTCAGTAATAAGCACAAATGAGCAAACGGAATCTATCTCATCCAAAGATATTGATCTACGATCACATCCCTACCAATTCTAAAATCAAATTCAAATGAATTCCAAAATTGAAATAGAAAGAAATAAACTTCAAATAGTGAGTTACAGTGTAATTTTGCGTAAATTACCAATTTTCCCACATTTAAGCAAATGGGTACACCCACTTTGTCCAAAATGCGCCAATTTGTCCGTACATGGCCTGTCACGTACCATTGGTGTTTAGTGAAATTGACCATGACGCCGCATAATTCTTAGACAAATATTGGAGCCATTGATGTGTAACTACTATATTTGGCATATTTTATTTTAAGAATAAGGCTGAGAAAACCGCAGTTGCGGACTTCGTATCGGACGTTTTGCTATTCTATATGGCTCACGTGTCCAACCGATATCACTGCTATAAGTTTAGTTTCGGAGAATGCTATGCTGTAAACCGTTTCACAGCCCACTCTTCGTTGTTTGACATTTATTTGATCCAAGCGCTATCTACATTAGTCTGTGCGGTAGAGTATCGGTCCGATATCTTTCATCTGATAACGTTTTACAGAATAGGGTGTCTATTGAACTTTTTAGTTATCTAGTTCACCTCTACCAAAATCCTTTGAGGATACAGTAGGTCTAGCCTTAGAGAATCGACCTGCAGACCTCTAAAAAATTTTGTTTTCATATTCACATTTCCAAGATATTTAGCCACATGACAGGTACATGACATGACATTTTAATGCAACGGTTCATAATTTACACAGATCTTTTGATAAAATACTCATAAAGTCTCTAAACTAATGTTTGGCTCGCCTTGAAGGTTATCCACGATCAGATTTTATCGGCAATGTCCGAATTTACATAAGCAAATGAGGACGTGTCACGTGACACCAGCGTGGTGTATTTATAACTGTTTGACGTAATATTCTGTTGGAAGGATCATGGCACGGACGTAAAAAAAGAAGGACACCTTCGTGTCTATAGTTAAACGGACGCCACAGAGAAGCCACGCACACAGGCGCGCCTGTACAAAAGTGCACTACGCACACACACGCCAATAGAGGATGTTAAACTAATGTGCTATCAGAAACTGCTGACAAGTGTTAGGGGTTTAAAGGGATAGGCACTAATATATACGAGGCTTGTATATAACAGTTCGAAAAGAGATTCCTGGTCGCCCTATTTTATCATAAAAATACCACGTGTTCAAATTGAATTTGCACCTGACAAAGTTGTAGTGTCTGAAAAGGACAACCCACCCACCTGGCGATAGAAGTCATGCGTTCACGTTACATTGTCAATTAAGGAGACTTTATTTATTTACTTTGTGTAATGACAGCATGGTGCAACGTGTGAGTGGCTGAAGCGAGAGGCCACGGGTTCGATTCCCTCACCGAGACAAATGTTTGTGTGACCTACAGATAATTTTGTTTCGGGTCTGTGTGTTGTGAGGCCGAAATTCTCTAGTAGTTCCTGATCCCATGATACAAGACTCGTACCTTACTGTGGGGTCACTACTATGTGAGACTTTTGGGAAAATCGTTGTACAAAAATATGTCCATAAAAATCGCCACAATATATAAGAGAAGAGACAGACAAATAAAATTAGGTATTTTAGGGATAGTAATTAGAACCACTCGCCCTATTTATAAAGTCAATAAGTAAGGATTTTCGACTGACTTCCAAAAAGGAGAAGGTCCTTAATTCGTCTGTATATTTTTTTTTTGTTATGTATGTTACGCGATATCTCCGCAAAATGTGGACCAATTTTCAAAATTCTTTTTGTGTTCGATAGAGCTTATTTCAAGGATAGTCCCATATACACGATCGGATTTGAAGTCGGGCTGTTAAGTTTTTAAACTTGTGACTATTACTGCACCGTCTTTGAGAAATTTATAAGTTACCACAGAGAAGACCCTGAAGAGCGAAGTCGAGAAAAATCTATACAATATAAATATTTGTGATAATTTTGAAAGGTTAAGTGCCTTTAAATAAAACAAATGGTCGATTTTTTATATCCACTTATTATTTCCTCAAAATGTTTTCCTTAATTTTTTGGTCACTGGAAAAAGACTAAGGAAACACTTTTAATTAACTTCTCGACACCATTATGTAATTGAACGCCAAGGAACGTAAAGTTTTTATAACCTTCCGTCAAAAACGCCGGTGCATTCTTAAATGTATTAAAAAAGTTATAATAACCGCTTCATAAAAAGGCTTTCACGTTAATTAATGGATATTTTAGATATATATTATTTGAATTTTACTATTTTGTTATTACCAAAATATTCTGATACATATTATTCTCTCCTAGATATATCAGACGCTTCAACACAATAGTCTTGGTAACAATAAAATTGGTGACATTTATTTAAAACTTACAAATTTTATAAGCGCGCAAAGAACTCGTATCGCCTTCGATTGTCAAAATTATTATTTATAAGTGAACTCTCATTTTCTTAAACTACTCTTGAAGTACCGTTATTATATAAAACTAAAGAGCATAGTCTCCAATTAAGAAGATGCCTTTTACTCTTAAAAAAATAAAAAGTAACAAAAACCCATTAAAAAAAAAACAAGGTACATCACCAATTGGTAGACTAACAAAGCCACTTTATCAAGTGCATTTAAAAGGTCCTTAACTTAGGGTTGCAAAACTAAACCCCCAATTATCAGTACAAGCACCCGAACAATAAATTTTACACCTCATACTTCAAACAAAAGTGACAATACAAAACAGTCATAACTCGAATTGTGCTCTTTGTTTAATTTTTTAATATCTTCGGGAGTTTCGAGAAAAATGTTGAACAAAGCGATGCTGGTTTTCGATCAGGTAGTTAGGCGTTTCTCAGAAACACGGACAGTAAATTTTTATAGTGCCTCGTGTTATTGGGTTTTAAAGTATTATTAGTTAGTGTTTGAAGTGGTTGTCGTATTATAATTACACGTGCACTTAAACTCATTGTTATTGGTTCTTAATAAGCATATTTCACAGTGCCTATTTTCGCTGTATTATAATTTATCTGGAATAGAAATAAGCTTCGCAAGATGTGAGAGATTTTATTTCTCCACGAAATTATTTAAAAGTTCTTATGTATTTAAACTTTTAAATCGGTACTTATACGAATGACCGTCCATATAGTTACATCTCAAACTCAATTATGTACACTATTATGTTTATGGGCGGCGGTGATCACTTAACATCAGGTGACCCACTTGCTCGTTTGCCCCCTCTTCTATAAAAAAAAATATTAGAGTTTACACCATATTTCAACTTACATACAAAGTCATCAATTAACCCTTCTCAATATTCTTCCAATCAATAAACGACACTTCATAAAGTTTTTATTCAACGCAAAAGGATACAAAAGACATGTATACAAGTCCGATGGTACCATAGATATGTCTATATCGAGACAGGAATCCATGGCGCGGTCGTGACGACAATTTTAATGCACCCCGTTACGACGACCGCAAGGGTCCCCATCGGACTAAACTTCGCGGGATATTATCGGGAATATACTTGAAATATTTAGCTGGTTAATACTGTCTTACAAAATGAGGGTTAATTGAACAATGATTTAAGACGTTTGAAGACAATCATGAGTGAATGAAATATTTATAACACTACATTCACCTTTAAAGCTTAACCGTGATAATAAAATATTGATAGAATGTAATTTGGGAGCTAAAATAATTAGTAAAGTCCGTAATTTTTTTTTCTACCTAGCGTTACCCCGTTCCAATATGGCGCCGGCACAACACAATTTTCAAGCATATTGTAGAAAGAATTCGGCTTAATTTTTACAAGCAACTGCCCGCCTAAACTAAAGCTAACCCCCTCTGGAGAAAATAAATTAAGCCCATCATCTTGAAATCTATCATCTTATCAACACAGTGATAGCACCGTGATTACTAAGGTTTAAAATTATGATCAGTGTAGTGTCGTAAATAGAGCTAAATGCCACAACTAATCCTTATGTACTCAACAACTCAAGTAATAAACTTGTTTATAGCCCGAAGGAATTCAAACCGATCTCACCACTACTTGTAAATTACCGTCAATAAAACGCTGAAAATGTATCCAATAAATATAAATTGCTAATAGTTTGCCAATCGTCTGTTACATGCAAAAAGTCTCCACACCGTTTCTAATTTAATTTGGACATAAGTAATAAAATGAAATGATGAACGAGAGCCGTGTACGGTCCGTCGCGCCGTCTCGACGTTCACACGAGAAATTCACGGTCACTGACTATGTAAATGTAGAATAGTGACTAATTCTGAGCCGAATGAAACTACAGTTAGCAAGGCGGAGAACAAAGGAAACCTAACTGAGCCCGTTCGACATGAGGCCGACGGTATCTCGTCACTCGCGAATCTCGGCTAACGACATGCTATGTCTAATACCAGCCGGATGGTACAAAAGGTTTTGTGTCAAATATAAAACGATTGCGTCTCGTATTCATGCGTTTAATGGCGGTTTCGACAAAGCTGTTTTGTTAAGTATTTGTGTTATTTAAAAAAATATGTCTTTGTGTTTTGTGTGTCGTTGACATTTTCATATACTTAGTATCCAGTCTCTCACATGCAATAGTTTGTTATGCGTTTACCGATTTTATATTAATTACACATGATTATCAAATCTAATTATTTATATACTTTACAACAATTCATAGTACTTATATAGTTGTACTGTTTACACTGAATTAATATTTGTCAGGAATAATTTAACGAATAAACGTACTGATTTTGACAAAAAATAAACAAATTAAACTCTGGTGAAAATATATTTTGGAACCACACTTCTATCAGATTCGCATTATAAATTGAAGATATCCAAGACACTACACATTTTACTTGTAAAAAATAACTCTATCAAATATACATATCCTCGAATACACCGCGTCATGGCCACCCTACAAAGACTTTTCCGACATTCTTAGCCGAGCGGATTCACACGGCTGTGTTGTGAATGATAGTTATATACATTCACGGGTTGTGACTATGTAAATAAGTATTTAAATTCTAACACACGCGGGGAGCGGACAGCAGCGCGGCGCGGTGACCGACCGCCGGCAACCGGCCACAGATAACCAACCGCAAAACATTGGCCGGAACGGGAGAAATTTTTAATTTTTATAATTACACCGTACGAGGAATGTGCATCGCGGTAATGCTTTCTTTTGGCGGTTGGATTTAATGTTTTATGAACAGATATAGATAGATAGATAACTTCTTATTGAACACCTTAATAATTAACAATTTAAACAAGATAAACCTTAAACTATAAAATGTTACAATAGGCGGTCTTATCGCTTAAAGCGATCTCTTCCGGACAACCTTATGAGGGAGTTAATTAAAGGGTCTGCAGGCAATTGGGGGTGTATAATAAATAGTTGTATAGAATAAATAATAATTAAGTACTTAGATAAATATATTCATAATATATAAACAATTTAAACACCTATACCTATAGTCATGCAAAATATAGTGTACGACCTACGTGAGCGATGACTGAATGAATGAATGGATATTAACTTAAAAAAAAATAGACAGCCTCCGTGGCGCAGCGGGCGAGTAGCCGGCTGTGAAGGGAGAGGCCGCGTGTTCGATCACCGCAACGAGACAAATGTTTGTGTGGCCCACAGATATTTGTTTCGGGTCTCGGTGTTGTGAGACCGAAAGTCTCTCGTCGTTCCTGATACCCACTACACAAGACTAGTATCTTAGTGTGGGGTCAGAACTATGTGTGTGACTGTTGGTTGTTATTTATTATTTATTATTATTATAATAATGAATATATACAAAAACGAATATTAAGGGTATTTTTGCTTTGTTTTCAGAAATGATTATAAGTAAAGTGTCTTTTAAAAATGAGAAGAGGTATTTTTTGGAAATAGGGCTCTTAACTTATTTTCATTCAATTATTCGTATATACCTTTACATAGATAATGTTATTTTTACTTTTTCTATGTCCAAGTATTATTTCATGTTTTTAGGCGTCTTCTCTCTGAAAAGAAGTACCAAAACCTTTTTACTCTAGTAACTCCAACGATATTTTAATATAATTCAGTAACACATTATTTTTCTTAAAAGATTGTTCCAGAAAATACTCGTAATTCGCACATCATTATACAACTAAGGACAGATTGAAGTGTGCAGATGTTATTTTACTGTGACCTGTAACAAGGAAAATGCATTGAAAATTCTCAAGTACGACCTACCACACAAGTTGGCTTTTCCTTAATTTGAGTGGTGTACTATGTAACCTTCTGAGAAGATTGTTGGTTGTGTTTTTTAATGTTTCTGTAGATTTAGTTTATGTAACTTTCTTGTCTATTTGCACAAAGACTGGAATTTAACCGACTTCAAAAAAAAGGAGTCTACAAATTCTATCTGTATGTATGTTATTAACTGTTAAGTTAACGCTTTTAAATTAGTAAAACAGCTCTCGAATACCCAAAGGCTACTAAAGTGTAACGGTTACTTACATACTTTTGCGTAATACTTTGACAAATAAGGCGGCATCAAAAGACATAACGCCACCTCACGTGTTTAAGTTGTATTTCAGTGTTCGGCCCTCGATGCTCAATCGTTTGTAAGTTTTGAACTAATATTACACCACAGCAAGCCAGGAAATTGTCATTACAACATTTAAATAATTAATTAAATAAATAAATACACCCAACAGTCACAAAGTCCTGACCCTACACTAGGTATAACCTGTATCGTGGGTGTCAGAGACTATGAGAGACTTTCGGTCTCACAACACCCAGACTTAAAACAAATACCTGTGGGCCACACAAACATTTGTCTCAATGCGGGAATCGAACCCGTGGCCTCTCGCTTTACAGGCGGCTAATCGCCCGCTGCGCCACAGAGGCTGTTAATAAAGTATAAGTTAAGTACACGCGTCCCCGTTTCGTTCTGTCCACGGGTCACCCGAGGAAAACTCATTAATCGTTGCCCAACGACATGTTACCGCGCGTCCAAACCGGGCCGAGCGAAGGCGAACGAATCATACCTGTCTCATTCCCAAAACAGCGAAAGTTTGCTTGTGTGAACGCAACAGGTATAGGTTTGTTCGCCTTCGTTCGGCTTGTGTGTACCCGCCATTAGATGCAACGATGTGAACGCGATCATCAGTTTCACATTAAACGTGTAATGTAATGACGGATTTCTTCATGTAAGTGTGATGACGACGGTTTTTAGGTTAGTATCGAGTGGTTTGTGGTAACCAATTTTAACAAAGGGTATTAGCACTATTAAAAGCGTGCCTGCCTCCGTGGCGTGGTTGTATTTCGGTACGACTACGGTTCTGTGGTCTCGGGTTCGATCCCCGGGTCGGGCAAAGTGATATTGGATTTTTCCATATCAGCCCGGAGTCTGGAATTTGTACCCGATATGGTGATAGGCTCGCCCCCTATCACATCTGGGACGGAACTAAGCGTGGCGAAATGTGGGTGTTCTAGTTCGCTAGTGCGCCTCTGCCTACCCCTTCGAGGATACAGGCGTGAGCTTATGTTATGTTTAAAAGCGGTAAAAGGGTAAGTATCCAAATTTAAATTTTACCAAATGGTAGAATAATAATATTAGCCCTGTAATAATACTGTCCCACTGCTGGGCATGGGCCTCCTCTACTAATGAGAGGGGTAAGGCCTTAGTCTACCACGTTGGCCTAATGCGGGTTGGTAGACTACACATACGTTCGAAACTTCTGTGAAGAAATTCTCAGGTATGCAGGTTTCCTCACGATGTTTTCCTTCACCGTTATAGCAAGACACCAAATTTACCAAATAGTAGCCAAACCATTTTAAGTAAAACTATATTGATAATATTTTAACCAAGTTCTTTTTTTAAAAACGGAAGAGATTCTCATTTAGTACAAGATATTTTAAACCAGATTGCCGCATTAGAGAATGACTAGCTAACTAAAATATGTAAATTAAAACTGTGAAATACTGTTTCAATAAAAGTGCATTTTGATAATTCTTAACGACAATTTTGGTTTGAATTATACGCAAATATATCTATCGAACAATGTGACACATATACCAATATGAAATAACTCAATAATGTTTCAACACATCACTTTGCAAGTCGGTTAACGTATTAAGTATGCTAATAACACCGCGTCCCTCCCGCCGGCTACATAAGACATCAACGCGCTCGCCCTGTCCAATCCAATCATGAACCTACATGTTATTCATCATAATACGTATTCACAACGGCTGGATTAGAATATTTTGAATTTTAAATTAAGAACCATTAAGTGTACGACATAATGTGGTAACATTGATGGATTTCTCTTTTGATTAAAAACGGTTTTAGGTGGTCAACTTACGTCATTAAGTTGGTGTAAAGCTATTTTTATGTTCATACTGGTTGTTAGTCGTGGTTCCGTAAGCTATTTTTATGTTCATACTGGTTGTTAGTCGTGGTTCCGCTTCCGTGATAAAGTTTAAATAAACTTTTCAGCTTTACAATATTACTGCAGACTAAAGTAGTTTTGTCTGTAAAATCTCATGGGTTGTAATAGGGACTGGTAGATATTCCGTAACGTCCAAAAGTTTTTGGTGCGCAATTATGCAAATGGTCAATATTACGTGATAAGGGAGGTAATAGAAAAACCTTCCACGCTGGCGGAGTTACTAGTACAAGCTAGTATATATAATAGCTTTAGTAATATCCTAAAAATGCTAAAATGTATTCTCAGAAAACATTTTATAACTATTTTAAAAACTACGATGACGCATTTTATATTTATGTTAAAATATGTATAATGTATACCTATACATATGTATGAATGCTTATATTATTATCTTATGAGCAAGAATCATTTATATGTTGTTAAAACGTGAAAGTCCGAAGCCGGTATGCATATTAACCTGAGACTACTCTCTGAGACTGGGTTGGCAACAAGCAAGTCTCTGACGAGTCTATTTTTGTCTCGGAACATTTTAAAGTCGAACGCAAGTTGGTGCCTTGGCAATTATATACTATTGATATCTCTAGTGGCGAAGGGTCCATATAATACAACCATTCCATTTGTCTTTGTCAAATTTTCGAACAATAGACATTAATTTATTATTAAAAGAGAAACAATTACTTAAAATATATTTCGTGTTTTTTCTAGAGTTCAACTCCTGTAACGAGAAAAGGACTAGAAGAACAAAGCGACAGGGATGAACCAACGAGCAACCACTAGTCACATTCAGACAAGACCAAAAGGTGAGTTATAGTTTCAGTTTTAATAATTCGTAAATATGATAATCGCTGAAACGACAATCGTGCCTCGCGTCTTTATATTCCGCAATTTCAATTCATTTTCCTATTTTCGGCCAATGCCAGAGATTAACAAAGCCTTACAGACGTTAGTCAGAAGTAAATTGTCGGTGTTGATGGCGATCGGTCAAGGCCTGCGGTGGGCGCAGACGAGGCGCGAACCCGGATGCGAGACGCCGAGACCGCCCGCAAAAACACATGCGAGTAACCGCCTTCTCACGCTTCTCACACTAGACAAAATTCGCCATAGAATGAAAAATAGTCTCTTGGAGGGTAGATTTTAGGACGGCAATTAGTTAATTACCTTCCTGAGACTTTAAATGTATGTTACATAAGTTTTCCGACTCGCGTGTAATTTATACATAAATCAGATTTTGCAACTCACCAGAAAACAACCAATGTGTATGGCGCAACAAAAACTGTGAGTTGTCGAACGTACGACTCAATTACGAAATGTGAATGAGATTGAGTTGGCAAATAAGGTGTTATAAAATCGTTAAGAAACTGGCCAGTCTAGTTACAAAACGCGTAAAAGGAACCGGTCAAGATCCAGTCTAGACGGCCATCGACAAATCTAGCCACGGACCGAAATAAATTAAGAAATGAACTCACCTGCGACGAGGCGTGGTGCGGATCGCGAGCGCATCCGGGTACTTATCCCGGGCGCCCACGGCGACCGCACGATTATTCAAGCTTGGCGGGAGACCCGGCCGTACAAACTTCAAACATTCACTTGGAGCCTTTTACACCGAACGACACGAGCACAGAGCGAAAAAGGCCCCAAGTGAGACGCGAGCGCGCGGCGTACCGCCAAGTTGAAGCAATCGTGCGGCTTCGGTAGGTTCACTGCGCGCACGCGGCTCGCACTGGGCGGCGGACGCGACTGGCCCGCGCCTGCGCCGGCCGCCGCTGCCCCGCGCTCTGCCACCGCCCCATTGGGCCGAGCGGCGCAGCCTCGCTGACGTCACCGCAGCCGATGACCTGCGCCGTGCGCACGCGCCAGCGGGGCCGCACGCGGGGGCGCCAGCGGGGGCGCCAGCGGGGGCGGCAGCGGGGGCGGCCGGCACTCACGCGACACTCGACGCCGGCCAACCACACCACGACACGTTACAGTCACTGCCTGACTGACTCTGACAACATTTCTTGCACCAATAACACGGTAATGTCTACCCAATATGGAAAACTCGACATAAAACTCCACTATAAACGTTTACGAGGAAACTGTACCGTGCGTGCGACCGTTCCGATCATCATGCGACCGCAACGTCGATGAGGCGGCAGCGAATCGCTACTCGCGTGTAATGTGTCGCTGGTCCAAAGTGAACGCCTTCACTTCTGACATGCAGCTCCGGCTGGATATTCACGACTCCGCTGCCCGTTGACGAATTATTCCGAATCAAATGTCCAAATCTGTGTGTAGGATCGCAATGAGAACGTTTCTACGCGCGACTAGACGGCTTATTCACTTTTGCCGCGTTTTTGCGTCTGGAAACAAACATGGCCGAATTTTCGTAATGGCCGCCGCACAATGGCGGCTTTCTTCGAACTCGGCGGGACCGGTTTGGGGCACGGCGAGATTTCGCGAACGGTTCCAACACAATTTCATGCATTAATTTTGTGTAAATTACGTCCAGCCTCTTCAGGCGGTCTCACGGCACTGAAATAACCGGTTTTCTAAACAACCAATAATATGTTTTCCATCGCCACAAGTTCACGTCAGTTGGCACCTCCACTCAAGGTTATATCGTCTGAATTTTACGTTGCATTTACTATTTCTCGGACTACGAGATTACTTGCATGATTGCCATTCACCACAACTCGTATGGAGGTAATATGTTCACTCGAGGTTAAAAATACTCGTCGGTTCAGTCAAACCAGTTCCAAAACAGTTAATATATTAAAATAGCTGATTGCCGACTATCGTGAGCGGCAACTCGCGTTACTACTGTTGTAAGAAATTTGTGGTTACAGAGTAGCATAAATATTACACAGTCTTCACTATACTTATTCCAATAGTGGCCTAACGCCCAAATGGTCAAACGCTACTCAACTTTATCGGCTTCTTACATTGATTTTCGTCATGACATTTTGACAGATAAGGCAGCCTTAAACGACATAAGGTGACCTTAAGTGTATGAACATTCGGCGGTTAGAGGAATATTTTTGATAATCGAATTCATATCAAGCTCGCTGCGCACAGGGGGGTTACCACAACCTCTTATAGCAGTATTATTATAATTTTACTTGTACCGATTCCCATACGAAACAAACGAAGAACGATTATAATAATACTGCTATAAAAGGTGGTGGTAACCCTGCTGATGTCATTTGGCTAATATTTTATATAGAAAGAAAGAAAGAAAATATTTATTGTCACTTAATATTCATATAAATGATAGACGCACATCGAGCTCGATCTGATTTCGATTGTCAAAAATATTCCTCTAACCGCCACTGTATTCAATAGAAATATAAAGTAGCTCAATAAAACTGGATACAAATTGACAATCTTATGAAAAGAAAACTGCATTCGAAGTTCGGTGACCCCTCAACTTCAAGCACAAAATAAAGATTTCACCTTTCGATACTTTCACACAAATTGTCGGTATTTAATACATCGCGGCTCCGTTGGCATTCGGACGGTCGTTTGGAGATAAACTGCGGAATGCAGTTCTGTGCATCCGCCAATGGCTCGCCACTCGCCACTCCGCGCCTGCTTTCACAAAATCCTTTATTCGTTTATTTTTATTATCGACACATTCCGCTGTATCGACAGCAGGAAAATTGTCGAATGCCATTCCTAATTATCACTTCACTTTGATGAAAATCGCAAGTTTGAAATTAACCCCAGGAGCGATCGTTCCTGAATTTTCGAATAACGTGTATAGTAGCTTTAATGGGAAAGGAAAACATTATGAGAAAGCTTATATACCTGCCTTAGGCCACCGTGGATATCTAATTTCCAGACGTATACAGGTAATTTTATAAGAATTTTTTTTCCAACAGTCACATACATAGTCCTGACCCCACACTAAGATCGAGTCTTGTATCGTGGTTATAAGGAACTACGAGAGACTTTCGGTCTCACTACATCCAGACCCGAAACAAATATTTGTAAGCCATACAAACATTTGTCTCGGAGCCCCCGCTCCAAACAGCCGGCTACTCGCCCGCTGCGCCACGGAGGCTGTCAAGAATGCTGATATTCTTATTTAGACAACAAATTTAACAATTAATCACTTTAATCTATAAGGGTCATCACATTCCTCAAGGAACAGAAGGGTTTCTAAATTGCATCATTTCCAAAAAAACCTACAGCTATTCTTTGTTATCTCAACCTATCGCCGAGTCCGAAATCACAGGTTCATAGCACCAAGACATCCTTCACTAAGTCTGCTAGCAGCTTGGGATGGGTCTCCCCATCTCATCAACCATCTAACTTTCGGCAGACATGATCAGCCCACACCCACTCCAGCGTAGAACTTCTACGAGCAGTATACAGTATCAAGTTACTTCTGTTTATGATGTCTCTTCAACTTGCGAATGTTGGCAGTCAGCTCAGCATATTTATCCTTATCTTTACGAGGCGCATTAGATCAGCAGCGCTCGTTATTCCTGTTCACTCTCGAATGTTCTGCAGCCATAACTTCCTCCCACCGATTGTCTTTTTACCAGATGCTATTTCCATCATTATGAGTTGAAGGAGCTCATACTTGGCATGTTTTAGTACGTGTCCGAAATATGTATTTTCAATATTTTTTACAGTATTCAAAAGATTTCAGATTTGACCAGCTCATAAAATTTTGGTTCCCTGGTAATCATCGATTTCGCACAGATGATAGTTTCTACATTTGACAACGAAACCTGTTGGAAATGACGCACAACAGTCATCATTATTCAAATTACGACTTTTTTCCTCCATACAAGTAATTTCATTTCAATAAACGTCGGATTTGAAGTGAAACTGTGACTCAACCCTCGCACTTTAAATTAGTCATCAAATGTATAAGTGTTCACAGTTTGTCATGTATGCCAAAGGCGGATATTAGTAGGATGATTTCTGGCCAAATGATTCATTTAATCAAGATGTATATGTTCTCTAGCTTTTACTCGAAGCTCCACTTTCATAAATAGCCGAGTATGATGAAGAAAACTAACGTTTTATTAATTTTATCATCATCATCCATTGGACGTCCAATGCTGAACATAGGCCTCCCCCAAAGCTTTCCAGATCGACTTGTTGATGTTTATTAATTTGGAGAACTGAAAATCTCACTCACAAACACAAGCCAACCAATTAAACTAAATCTATCAAAAATCTAATCAAACCTTAAAAACTACTTCAAAATTCTTCATATTATAACCAAACTTATAAGAGACCACCATTCGTCGCGTCCTTGGTCTAGTGGCAGCATATATGGGCTGTGAATCGGGAGGTTCTGGGTTCGATTTCCAGGTCGGGCAAAGCGAATTTTTTAATTTAATTTTCCCGGAACTGGATCCCCAGGAGGGGGTTGACGTGAGGCAAGTGGCCGGTCGAAAAAAAGTCAAACCCTTTCTGCAACATACTTGAAAAAGTATGTTGCGCTGACCCCACATTAAGGTGGGATAAGGACAGGTGGAAAGAAAGATAACGAACCACCATTGGAATAAGCACCATCAAACACAAGAATCCCGAACAGCTCTCCACAACCAATACGAATACCAATGGCATTATAACAAGCGAAACCTTTAATCTTCAAATAAGTTAAAATAAAATTATCTATTCCATTGCCAAGCTAAAGGTATGATCATCCAATCACAAGTTATGTTTTTTTAAGTGGTAGAGTCACGCTGTAGACAGTTACATCTACAGCACGAATGGGCCGGCTCGACCGGTTTGATACCACTGTCTCACAGAAAACCGACGTAAAGTGGCAGCTTGCTGTCGCGTTTCGTTCGGTGAGCGAGATTTCCGGTGGCCCACTTCCCCCCTTCCGTTCCCAATCTCTTTTTCCCTCCCCTTCCATTTCCTCCTTTTAGGTTGGCAACGCACCCATGATTCCTTTTGTGTCTTGGGTGTCTATGGGCGGTGGAGATCACTTACCATCAGGTGACCCATCTGCTCATGTGCCAGTCTCTACTAATAATAAAAAAAATGTTAATTTTAACCTTCCGTTGAACATGGCTGGCACATCACCTGATCATCCGACGCGTTGCCGCCGCGGCCGTCTATGATTCCCGATTAGACACGCCGTCTGCTCTTTGTAACGCAAAATTGCACAAGCGAATATTAAACACTCTACAATGAAATTTTTTTTTTTTATGGCAGAGATTGGCGAACGAGCAGATGGGTCACCTGATGGTAAGTGATCTCCACCGCCCATAGACACCCAAGATACAAAAAGAACCATGGGTGCGTTGCCAACTTAAAAGGAGGGAATAGAAGGGGAGGGAAGGGGATTGGGAAAGGGAGTGGGGAAATGGGCCACCGGAAATCTCACTCACCGAACGAAACGCGACAGCAAGCTGCCAGTTTACGTCGGTTTTCTGTGAGACAGTGGTATCTAACATTCTTACAAAGATGGCACCGCCTTTGGATCAAAGTCCTTTAGGCGAGATACTGCCTAACATACATGAAAAATACAGACGTCAAACCTGTTTTTCGACCGACTTCCAAAAAGGAGAAGGTCCTCAATTCGTCTGTATTTTTTTTTGTATGTCACTCGATATCTCCGCCAAATCTTCAAAATCATCGATCTTCAAAATTCTTTTTGTGTTCGATAGAGCTTATTTCAAGGGTGGTCCCATATAAATTTGGTCACGATCCAGTTATTCGAGTTTCAACTGACTGAATCGGCAGTTCACAGTTCTGGAAGTATTGCACAAAAATAGTTAACCGTCGACCATTCACAAGAGACGTGATGGTACTACAAACTAGTAGATTGACGTCAGAGTTCAGATTATACAAATATTTCCATTAAAACGCACATTACTAATGTATGGAGTAAGGTGAACACAATTTAGAACACGCTTTGTAAGTCTGGTCACCGAAGAGTGGATGCGGATTGCTGAGCCAAGGATGCGATAATTGAGGCCACACATAAATAAATCATACTGTATGCGGTTTACTGAGCTTATTTTATCCCTTTAATAACAGAGGGCGAAACTATTATCATACCAATGCCCTATACCCCATGCAGCAGCGTGCAGTTCATATAGATAAAGAGCCACTGTACTGTACTCTACCAATTTGCTATTTCTATAAATAAATAATAAAATTATGACTAAATATCATAACATAAGCTCACGCCTGTATTCCCGAAGGGGTAGGCAGAGGCGCACTAGCGAACTAGAACACCCACACTTCGCCGAGCTTAGTTCCGTTCCAGTAGTGATAGGGGGCGAGGCTATCGCCATATCGGGCACAAATTCCAGACTCCGGACTGATATGGAAAAATCCAATATCACTTTGCCCGACCCGGGGATCGAACCCGAGACCTCAGAACCGTAGTCGTACCGAAATACCACCACGCCACCGAGGCAGAATATGAACAATGACTAAATACAAATTTTCATAATCACAAGTTTAAAAACTTAACAGACTGACTTCAAATCCGATCGTGACCAAATTTATATGGGACCACCCTTGAACTAAGCTCTATAGAACAGAAAAATAATTTTGGAAATCGGTTCACATTTGGCGGAGATATCACGTAACATACATAAAAAAACAGACGAATTCAGGACCTTTTCCTTTTTGGCAGTCGGTCGAAAATCCACATTAATTTAATCTGAGCTGGGATACAAACCCAGAACCTCCCGATCTACAGTTTACATACGCTCCCACCAAGGAGGCGACGCTATAAGGCGATAAGCTATAGAACTATCAATAACGTGAGAAATAAAAATAAATCTCTGACATACATGGTTTTAGACGACTCTTTTAGTATTACACTTTCTTATATAGAGAAAAGACATCAAATTATTACTAAAGCCTACTTTAAATAGCATTACATTATTAATAATATCCAATGGCTCTCAATATAGCCCGATTCCAAAAATAGATTTTGGTTGTCGTGGGTTTTAAAAATGGAATCACCTTGTGGAAAGTGTCGTCAAAGTTATCTTTGAAGCCAATTTTGGAGCCGCGAAGAATTTTTGGCAATATTGGACCGCATTAAAAAGTTTGACAAACACTGTTCTAAATACTGCAATACTATGTATATTATGTATATTTGTAATTCATAAATTTTGAAATAAATTAAAAAAAATATTTCTTAGTTTTATGCGAATGTTACATTCAAATAAAACTATTTTTTACGGATTCTATCGCGATTTTCTTTAATTCTCGACGTTTCGTGATCACGGCTCGATAAAAATAAAAAAACAAATCGCGACAGAATCCATAAAACCCAGTTTTATTTCAACACTATTTTTCTTCCACCTACCCTTATCCTTCTCCAAGGTAGATATAGTTAGTAGTATTTCGATTTTCTGTATACAAACTAGCAATCTTCGTTACCTCCCTTCAGTGGATGAATTTCCAAAAATCTTTTCTTAGTGCTCGCCTACATCGTAAAAGGAAACCGTGTGTAAAATGTAACGTTCCTAATTCCAATAGTTCCGGCTGTACGCTGATACATCAGTAGCCCGAGCACGAAAAACTAATGTAAATGTATTCGAGTTCACTGCGCACTGATGACGTTTGGTTAATATTTCATACAAATTTCATATAAATAAATAAAATAAAAATGTTTATTGGTCACGTAGGCACATCAAATGCACTTATGACAGGTCACAACAAGGTCTAGATACATTTATATAATAATAATCATGTTACAACACTATCAATTTAAAAAACAAGTAGGCAGGTATGGACACAAATCAAGGATGGAGCTTAGTTAAATGGTTGTGATTTGTAGGAAAGGGAACGAACGGGATATGGCAGGAATGCTAGCAGGGAATTGACGGGAAAATAAAATAGGAAGCTTGTAGGATTTGACTGGAAATGTGAGTAAGGAAAATCACGCCGTGGACTATAAGGCCCTATCCTAGCTAACCTACCAGCCTTTCTCTAGCTACCTACGGATGACGACCCGAAGAAGAAAGACGGAAAGAAACTCCGGGCTTTTTTTTTCATCATCAATTGACTTTCCTTTTTTTTCTCAATTTTACAAGATACAACTCATTTAATTTTTACATTTTATATTTTATACGGATTTATGCATTCTTAAAATACCACTAAAAGTATAAGGTACTGTAAGTATGATTGAAATAATGCAGCATTGTAGGATGCATAAATCCATACTTACAAAATATCCTTATATCTATGTCAAAACAATGTACTTAATTATTAAATTTTACAGAGTTGATGGCATACACTCTTCAAATTGGTCAATCGGTTGACTATTGTAAAAAAAAAAAAAATTTAAAGTAAAATAGAATACCTATTAATAAATAAATATTATGTCAAATAACTATACTATTATGTCATGCCAGTCAATACAAAACGAAGAATAGTTATATAAATGTCAAATAAAATAACTTAATTATTAACATAATTAATATACATGGCGATTCAAAACAGCCTACCGTCAGTATTTTGTTGCAGTGTGCAGGACTGATTCCAGACGTTCTTATCAGCTACATAGTCTGCAACGTTATAATAAGCCCTAGTCATCAAGACACGTTTGACGTGGGGTTTAAATTTATGTTCTGGTAGATTTCTTACTTCGGAAGGAAGTTTATTGTAGAATCTAACACAATTACCAATAAATGACTTATTTGTCTTGCAAAGTCTAACCTTAGGAACTACAAGTTTGTCCTTATTTCTTGTATTTATACTATGTATTTCACTGTTCAAAGGAAAACTGTTTAGATTTTTCCGAACATACATTATGTTTTGGAAGATGTATTCAGCCGGCAGAGTAAGTATATTAATGTCTTTGAACAGTTCTCGAAGAGAGTCACGGGATCGAAGGTTGTATATGGCCCGAACCGCTCTCTTCTGTAATACAAAGATCGTCTGCAGATCGGCCGCAGAACCCCACAGCAGAATGCAATAGGACATAATACTGTGAATACTGTGAATGTAAGCAAAATATACCAATCTAGCCGTAGCCACATCAGTCAATTGTCTAATTTTCCTAATCGCAAATACGGCCGAGCTCAATTTACTTGAAATTCTCTGAATGTGTGGACCCCACTGCATTTTAACATCTATTGTGACTCCAAGGAAAACCGTTGATGGGACTATGTCTAATAGTTTATTATCTAATACAATATTTAATGTTTCTTGGGTCACATTAAGTAATGAAAATTTAACACATTTAGTTTTTGCTGCATTCAAAAGTAAATTATTTGCAGAAAACCAATCAGAAGCCATCCTAAGAATTTTATTTGGCTCGACAAGATTCTTATCCTTCCTATCTACCCTAAATATAAGTGACGTGTCGTCAGCAAATAAGACTACATTAGCCATGTTATTGATCATGTAAGGGAAGTCATTTATGTAAACTAAAAATAAGAAAGGGCCTAAAATAGATCCCTGTAGCACTCCTATCCTAACAGGACAGTCTTTTGAATAAGTATTACCTATATAAACTTTTTGTGTCCGATCCGTCAAGTATGATGATATTAATTCAAGTGCTGTGCCGCGGATTCCATAGAATTCAAGTTTAGAAATAAGAATTCTATGATCAACACAATCGAATGCCTTAGAGAGATCACAAAATACTCCAAATGCATCCTGTGATCCCTCCCAGGCTTCTAACACAGACTTAACTAAAATATGACCAGCATCTTGAGTACACCGGCCTTTGGTGAAACCAAACTGTCTATCATGTAATATATTATATTTATTAAAATGCACCAGCATTTGATTCAATATAAGTTTTTCGAAGATTTTACTAAATGCCGGAAGTATAGATATTGGTCTATAATTTGAAGAAGTATTTAAACACCCTGCTTTGAATATTGGTACTACTTTACTTATTTTCATCAAGTCAGGAAATATACCGTGTTTAATACAACAGTTAAATATACTTGCTAATATCGGGGCAATGTTTACTATTATTGCCTCCAGAGCTTTAACAGACAATCCCGAAATATCTTCTGTACGTTTCTTTTTTATACTTTTAAAAACTTTTATAACATCACTACATGTAACAGATTGAAAATCAAAGTTAGGCAATGATAAATTAACATTTTGCTTTATGAAAGATTGAGCTGCTTTTGGTGAAGATAAAAGATCTTTCGTGGTTTCGAATGGTATGTTAGTAAAGTAGTTGTTCAGATAATTTGCTACAGTATTTTTGTCTGAAACCAGTTCGTCACTTATATTTAAAACTATTTTGTTATCCTTAACCCTATTTTTCCTAGTTTCAGTATTTATCAATGTCCAAGTGCTTTTTATTTTATTATCTGAATTTTTAATATTATTACTAACGTAATCAGCTTTTGCCAGCTTACAAACTTTCTTAAAAATTTTTGAATATGTCCTTACGTAGTCATTGAAATTGACATCCGGTGTATAGGACCTTTTGTCATATAAATCGTAAAGAACATCTCTACTACGCCTAATACCTTTTGTGGCCCAAGCACTAAATCTTAATGTATTATTTTTGCATGTGATGGACTTTATCTTACATATTTTATTAAATTCTGATGAAACACTATTAAATAAACTTTTAAACATATCATTTGGGTTGTCCGATGTTGGAAATGAAGTTAGGAGCGAATTTACTTTAATGCTAAAGTTCTCCAAATTACGTTTTGATAAGCATCTGACTTGTATTGTGGACTTATTTTTAATTTTGTTACATTTTAGTCTGACCATCTGACATTTGTGATCTGAACGGACACCTGAAATTATTTCCTTACATTTAATATCAAATTACATAGACGCGCATCGAGTTCGAATACATTTACGGTTGTCAAAAATTTTCCTGCTCAGGCCGCAGTCATTCAGTTTCTCCTTTTCAACCGATTTCCAAAAAGGAGAAGGTCGTCAATTCGTCTGTATTTTTTTATGTATGTTACGCGATATCTCCGCCAAATGTGAACCGATTTTCAAAATTCTTTTTGTATTCGACAGAGCTTATTTCAAGGGTGGTCCCATATATTTGGTCACGATCGGATTTGAAGTCGGTCTGTTAAGTTTTTAAACTTGTGATTATATATACAGATTAAATAACCAATTCTAATTAACAAGGATGTATCTAAAGTCCATTTAAAGTGAACTGTCACAAACAGCTATGATTTAACACGATTATTTATAGCATATTCGTCATCCGGAAAATTCTCTACACTAGTTAGTTTACGCAGAACTCGCCAGCTGTAACTAAAGTCAATATTGAAATAAAACGATATTTACGGATTCTATCACGATTTGGTTTTGATTTTTATTCCCGACGTTTCGAAGGCTTTGCAGTCTTCGTGGTCACGGGTTGGACTCAGCAGTCCAATCCAATCGTGATCATCATCAGCCT
Source organism: Clanis bilineata (assembly GCA_036417725.1). NCBI lineage: Eukaryota > Metazoa > Arthropoda > Insecta > Lepidoptera > Sphingidae > Clanis > Clanis bilineata. The sequence goes on from CM071141.1 coordinate 2,003,723, forward strand.
TTCTCCACCCACTGCTGGGTATAGGCCTCTTCTTTGGCACGCCAAATGTAACGGTCCTGTGCAGTTCTCAACCACAAGTTTCCAGCCTGTCTCACAATGTCGTCTGACCATCGGGCTCCTGGTCTACCCACAGATCTCTTGCTATCTCTCTCTAATCTAATCGTGATAGAATCCGTAAATATAGTTTTATGTCAATAAATAGCATTCGCGTAAACTTAAGAAATCAGTATAAAGTCAATATTATATCGTGTCAATGCCGTCTCTAGTACTGTATGTCTACTTACTAACTGTTGCCCGTGACTTTGTTCGCGTGGAATACTATAATATTTTTTTTTTTATTTATTATATTTTAGGAAGACGTACAGGCTAATAATACAAATAAGTAACTAAAACTAATACTAATATTATAAATGCTAAAGTATACTATAAATCAAAGGATGGCTGTAGGAGGTATCAGAAATAGAGGGAGATCCATGAAAATATGGATAGATTGTAATAGATGAACAAAGAAAATGGGAGTGACTGCTGATATCACGGCTGGTAGGAGTGCCTGAGTGAAAGAAAAAGACATGTTACGACGACCCCAAATAATATGGGATAAGGACAGGCGGATGATGAAGTACATTTTATGAATTCTATTTGATTGTTAAAATTACTCGTGCTGGGACCTCAGGTATACCTATATAAATAAATAAATACACCCAACAGTCACACTCCTAGTCCTGACCCCACACTAGGTATAACCTGTATTGTGGGTGTCAGAAACTATGAGAGACTTTCGGTTTCACAACACCCAGACTTGAAACAAATATCTGTGGGCCACACAAACATTTGTCTCAATGCGGGAATCGAACCCGCGGCCTCTCGCTTCACAACCGGCTACTCGCCCACTGCGCCACGGAGGCTGTCAATATCGTGCTTCATTTGTTGTGTATGGGAATCGGTACATGTAAGATTATAATAATACTGCTATAAGAGGTGGTGGTAACCCCCCTGGTCTCTTTACCTACTCTTTTCTTTCTAGTTATTATTCCAAAGCATAAGGGCTTTACCGATCGCTTGACGCGCGTTGAATGCGAGTGAGTGAGGCAACGTTTGGCACGCTTTGAGCCTTTGGATTACCGCACTGATGTGAAAATCTCCAGACCTTTCACACCTCGTTGAGAATATTAAATCTTGTTGTCAAGCAGTAATCGGTAATACATACGCTCGCGCCTATATCCCCGATGGGTAAGGCAGAGACGAACTAGATATCCAGAACTGCCTTTCGCTGAGCTCATTTCCATCAATTCCATCACAGATGTAATAGGGGGCGAGCCTATCGCCATATCAGGCACAAATTCCCGACTCCGAGCTGACACTGGATTAGAAAAACACTATCACCAAAATCAAATTCAAAAAACTTATTCTGCAAATAGGATATTTCATATCACTTTCACATGTCAATTACGAGTATATACATTTCTTTCTACCTGCCCTTATCCCATCTTAATGTGGGGTCGGCGCAACACACTTTTTTCAAGCATGTTGCAGAGAGGATTTGGCTTAGTTTTTACGATCGGCCGCCTGCCTGACGTCAATCCCCTATGAGGGATCCAGTCTCGGGCAAATTAAATTAGGAAATTTGCTTTGCCCGACCTGGGAATCGAACCCAGGACCTCTCGATCCACAGCCCATACATGCTGCCACCACACCAAGGAGGCGACAACTACGAGTTGTCGCCTACGAGTACAATTACGAGTATATACCTATTGAAAAAAATAATAATGGCGTCGGCGTTTCTTGGCTATCCCTGAGAAGAAATGCCGAAACAAACTCAAAGGTGATGGCCTCTTTTAAAGTCCAGACAATACATGATATATAAAATCACAATTTAAAATGTCAACTTATTTCTAAATACAATAATATATTAATATGCCCATAGAGCATCTAACCCAGCGATCGAACCCGAGACCTCAGGATGGTAGTCGGTACGCGCACGAAATACTATGCCACCGAAGCAGTCCACTAAATACCTAGTACGATAAAGCAATCTTGTTCATATTCAGCGACTGGAATATGATTGCGGCACAATTTTTTGTGGTTTATTATCCATCATGTATAAACGTACTTGACAAGTGAGTAGTGGGGCCGGAGGAACTCGGCTGATTGATTTACATGGCCGTTTCTAACAAACAGGTTGTTTGGGGCTTTCGGGGGTCGTTGAACTCGCGACATGTGTTGAGAGGCCGGTGTATGATGCGTGGCGTCTGCATCGGGGACGTAAGTTCGTAAGCCGGATAGTTGGCGCCAAATAGCAATTTATGGTGACATTATAGATTAAGTAAATAAATAAATAACACCCAACTGTCACATACATAGTCCTGACCCCACACTAAGGTCGAGTCTTGTGTCGTGGGTATCAGGAACCTAGAGAGACGCACGGTCTCACAACACCCAGACCCGAAACAAATATCTGTGGGCCACACAAACATTTGTCTCGGTGCGGGGATCGAACCCGCGGCCTCTCGCTTTACAGCCGGCTGCTCGCCCGCTGCGTCATGGAGACTGTCGTAGAGAGGAGAGATTTCTGAAGGGTTGACACATTATTCCACTACCTTAAATTGTATTGCGCTACGACTATCGTGAGTTCTCAGATTCGATCCCCGTGCCGGATAAGAGAAATTCGGGTTTTCTGCAATGGTCTTTGGGTTTATCAGCCCGAAGTTTGGAATTTGTGCACGATTTGGCGATAAGCTCGGCCATATCAGATCATAATCTAAGCTAAATAAGCTTGGCGAAAAGTGGGAAGTAGTTGCACCTCTGCCTACCCCTTCGGGGATAACAGGCGTGAGGCGTGTAAGTACAATCAAATTATCATTCAATTAACTGAACATTGGTTTAATAAACACAGCTGTCGAAATACTTCGAGATTGTATAGCGCCTCACCGCACTTCTAACAACTCAATTTTGACTTTCTTTCAACCTTTGGGTAGCGATACACAGTTCATTACTACGAAATGATTAAAAAAATACCGAAATTTCATCTTCACCAATCGTTTCCGAGTAAAATGGTCCTAGCATACGGAAAGACGGACATGACGAAATTTTAAGTTGTTTTTTGCCAATTAGGTACCTAACCTGAAAACACAAAATAATATAAATATTGGATACAGAAGACTCCTCGTTTGTCGAAGTAGGTTAAAATATGGAATCATCTAAAGAAACTACATAATACTTTGAACATTGTCTATTGATTATTAACAATAAAGCATTCAAAGCGGGTGAATGTGATTGGAAAGTCTACATAAAGCATGGTCGTGATCGCCAGTGACTCGGCGCACTTCGTGTGAGTCACGTGACTCATTGCACGCGTTCTCCAGCCTCCCTGTACTTTCTCATAGGGCGTAGACCGAATACTAAAATGTACTCTCGACCCGCTCGCGTGAGTCACGTCTAAAAGTATTGACGAGTTAAATCATATCCCTACCCATGTCATTATTAATCTAAAACTAAGGGCCTAGTTTGTAAAACGAATCCGCAGTTGCCGACTTCGTTTTGGACGTTATGCTATTCTATGTGGCTCACGTGTCCGAGCGATATCGATGATATAAATTTCGTTGCGGATAATGCTATGCTGTAAACCGTTTGACAGCCCACTCTTCGGTGTTTCACCTTCATTTGATTTAAGTGCATCTATATTAGTCTGTGCGGCCCGATATCGTTCATCCGATAACGTTTTATAGAATAGACACCCTGACATAATCCAAATCAGTTCAGGGGGGTTACCATAACCTCTTATAGCAGTATTATTATAATTTTACTTGTCAATATTCCCATACAAAACAAACGAAGAACGATTATAATAATACTGCTATAAGAGGTCATGGTAACCCTGCAGATTTGTTCTCTTGATGTCAAGTTGAATGATTTCGGTCTATGTATTACACTCATCGACGGTTTTTTAAAAGGTTGATGTACAAAAAAATATTTTTATAAAGCATTGGTTCTAGAAATTCATAATGCATTTGACGACGCTTCTAACAACTTTTGACAAATGTTTTAAACGTATTTGAATCTAGTACAATCTAGGGACACGACGAACAATCCTCTCGTCAAGTATTTTGGCATTCACATAAGTGTGGAAACGGCTCCTGAAACTCGCCATGTCGATCCAATTGTCTGACACTCGATATCGGCGTAGATTGAAGCATCTGTCATTCGGTTTACTGCCTTTCTGATAGTCGTATTTTTTTTAATACAGACTGGCTGACGAGCACATGGGTCACCTGATAAGTGGTCTCCACCGCCCAAAGACAGCCAAGACACGAAAATTATGAATGCGGTGCCAACTGCAAACATATAAGGAGGGAAATAGGGATTGGGAAATGGAGGCGGCAATTGGGCTACCGGAAATCTCATTTACATTTTCATTAATGCAGCCGGTCGTGAAAACTAAGCCAAATCCTTTCTGCAACATACTTGGAAAATGTTGCATTAAAGTGGGATAGGAAGAAAGAAAAGACTACTATCGAACCCGAAACCCGTCTCAGCAGTCCATTCCACCCACGTGCTATTTGCGTCTAAGCACGGATCATCCCACGTCACACACCGAGACCGTACACTTTCGAAGCGCCCCGTGAGAAACACTATGACCTTTACCTACAGCACACAATACACAGTACACACTCTGTGTCAACACACAAGTTTGTTTAAACATCTATCCACGTGTACGTCTTTATCGACCGAGTTCAATAAAGGAGATGGTCCTCAATTCGTCTGTATTTATTATTTTCTATGTATCGCCATATCGGACACAAATTCCAGACTCCGGGCTGATACTGAATCACTTTCAAAATCCAACTCACTTTTCCCGATCCAAGATCGAAACCGAGACCTCGGGACGATAGTCGTACCGCACACGCAATACCACTACGCCACCGAGGTAATCAGTTTTTGTTTGAAAGGTGATTTAAGGGAGTATTCGTAGCCATAATTCAAGATTTGTGCAATATACAGCCGTTTGAAGAGCATTTATCCATAATAATAATAAGACGAGGCCCATTTCTACTCCAGTCAAATCTTTCTACAGCGCAACTTTATAGGTTTGTACTTTCACCAAACGAAGTTTACCAAAGCGCAATATTTTAATATTTCCCAGTCGTATTACTTCTTATACATTCTTTCCACATATAACAGTAACTAGGTGCTTACTCATACGAAATCAAGAAACAGTTGACAAATCTTAGATAATCTAGCCCGCGATGGCTATAAAGAAGGAGCCGTCATAAAACCCTCTTTATAGCGCATCCGCGTCAAACGGTGGGCCGTAATCTATGATCTTAATAAATTCTCTGACCCTCCCTTAATCATGAGAAAAAAGTCCCGAGTAACATGTTAATATGGTTGGAAATGCGTGGGTTGCAAAACAGTTTCGAACTTTTCCTACATTTTTAAGGAGAGCGTGGAACGAATGTTTTGTAGCTGTAGAACTCAATTGGAATACGTAATTGCCATCTATTCATGCTAAATAACGATGGACGGGTATTATAAAATAAATCGATTATGAAAATATTTCGAAATATCTCGATTATACCTTAGTAATCACTAATTCATTGCGCATTACAGTGAATGGGATATGACACTATAATTATAGTTTATAAGGAGGTCGTGAGAATGAAAGATATACATATTGGTAACATTATTCCGGTATCAAAATAAATTAATTACCAATTTCATAATCGATTATCAAGGTGAGTAATCGTGAAATATTTCGTTAAAAATGATTAAGTCTCTGGATGTGATTATTTCTTTCTCCCTTTGCATTCTCCACATTCATTCATTCAATCTCCACATCTATGTATCTACAACGAAACTACAACGACTAATAGCCGATCCCAAAAAATATCGCAATCCGAGTTCACAGATAGATTGCTTAAATCTACCAATCAAATGAAGTAATTTCAGCGCGCGCGATGCGGCGTCCTGTTCAAACTTTGTTCTTATTGGCTAATTTTTGTGATCTATCTGCGCACTTGGATTGAAATAGTATATTGGAACTGGCCGGAAATGTACCATGGATTGAACAAAACCAATAAAAATTTAGGAGAAATGGTATATGCCAAAACGAATTCCTAAAAGTGATTTTGGGATTTTTCAAATTTGTTTTCAATATGGCGATAGGCCGCCCTCTATCACCTCTGGGACTGTAGTAATTTCGGCGAAATGTGGGTGTTAACTAGTGTGTCTCTGTTTAACCCTTCGGGGATACAGACGTGAGCTTATATATGTATGTAATTCCTACTGGGGGCACCGGAAAATTCCATATAAAATTTCTAACCCTGATCCACATCTTTTTACTATTGCGGATATTAAAACAAGCAATTTTGAACTTTATAACCAAGCAGCTCTTTCCCACATAGTTCCATCAAGTTAAATGATGGATTGAATATGTACTGGGAATGCGTAAGTAATTCCCTAGTTGACGGAACGTAGCTGTGAAGGTTGATGTATTATCTAGTCTCAATACTCTTTGATGCAGTACTTGTTTAGATTTTTCTTATTCTAAGGATACTTTAGTAACGATAGCTTAGCATCGAAGAGCAATGACAAATCAGTTGGATGTGATATGGACTGCCGAGCCAAATGTCGGAGGTTCGAGACCAATCCCAAAATGGAGCATACACCTCTGACTTTTCTATGTTAAGTGTGTTGTCTTTGTGAAAGCTTGCTGTAACGGTGACGGAAAGAAATCTGCAGACTCTAAAATTTCTTCACAAGAATTTCGAAGGTTTATTAAAGACACTTATCATCAGCACTTGAAGGAGGCCTGTACCCAACTGTGAGACATTCAAAGTCAAATCTATGTTTAATAATGAAGGTACTTGGTTATTTTGTTGGTGTTTCTCCATACGTGAAATAGTTTTTCATCATTTCTTAAAGCGATTTTTCTAATTTGATTTGCCCGGAACTGGCACCTCCAGAGGGAGTTGACATAAAGCAGGCAGCTGGTCGTAAAAACTAAGCCTAATGCTTTCTGCAACATAGGTACTTGAAAAGTGTAATGAATTGGTCTTAAAAATGATATCCAGTCAAGAATTAGCGAGGTATGCGATTCTGAAATCGTGATAACTTTTCACCTCGTCTCTACCCCTCCCTCTCTAACATTATAATACGAGGCGGTAAAATCTGAAAAAATACGAAACCTTTAGGAGGACCTTTACCATCAACAAAAATTGGTTTGAATAGTTTTTCAGTAGTTATTGAGAAAATGGGAAAATTAATGACATTATGGTAGCCAATATTTTTTTTTATTAAATACTATTAAGTAAACAAAGCCTACCATTGCTTCTGTACATCAAAACGAAATGAAATAGATTATAACGTAATTATACATTTAGAGTTAATAACGATGTCGTGCATTAGAGTGGGGCATCGCTTCCCGTGCGAGGGAAAGTTTACTTGAAGATCACTATCGCACTTCCTACGTTACATCATTTGTATTGTATTCAGCTACATACTGCTTAACTACACCACATAATCACACTAATATTATAAAGGCGAATGTTTGTGAGTGTGTTCGTATGTTTGTTACTCCTTCACGCTCAAACGGCTGGACCAATTTTGATGAAATTTGTTATAGAGGTAGGTGACAGCCTGAAATAATATAGAGGTAAGCTTTTTTACCCGAAAAATAAATTTCCACATGAACAGAGTCTCTGACAGCTGGTGTTAAAAATATCACACTAATATTATAAAAGTCAAAATTTGTGAGTGCGTTTGTATATTGGTTATTTCTTCACGCTAAAACGAGTGGACCAATTTTAATGAAATTTGTTATAGAGGTAGGTGACAGCCTGGATTAATGTAAGCTTTTTATCCCGGAAAATAAATTTCCACGTGAAGTTAGTCTCTGACAGCGTGTTAAAATATCACACTAATATTATTAACCCGTCAGAGGCGGCACATATATATGTTCCATAAGCGTATGGGCCACCGGAGGCCGAGCCGCCCGTGACTATCTACAGCGAGAATTTGTGAGTGCGTTTGTATGTTTGATACTTCTTCACGCTCAAACGGGTGGACCAATTTTGATGAAATTTGGTATAGAGGTAGGTGACAACCTGGATTAACACATAGGCTTTTATCCCGGTAAATAAATTTCCACATGAAAGGAGTCGGACAACAGCTAGTGTTGAAAACAAGACTTTGCACGATTCGAAAAGTGACACCCCCATGTGTATCCTCACAGGGGTAGGCAGAGACGCACTAGAGTACTACAACACCACATTTCGCCGAGCTTAGTTCCGTCTCAGGTGTGATAGGAGGCGAGCCTATCGCCATATCGGGCACAAATTCCAGACTGATATTGAAAAATCCAATACAACTTTGCCCGACCCGGAGATCGAACCCGTCACCTCAGGACGATAGTCGTACCGCGCACGCAATACCATTACGCCACCGAAGCAGTCAAGTCTAACATCGTTCCCTTTCGTGAAATAACCGTTCCATTTTATAAAAGCAGAGTGTCATATATTCAGGAACGCAGAGGAAAAAGCGTCAAAGATTCCATTTCGAGCACTGCCATTAAGTAAAGGTTCATGGCCAGTAGTGGACTAGATAATCATTCGTTTAAAAACCGACTTAAAACCCAAAACATAGACCCGGTTTATATGAGACCATCTTTAGAGTAAGTTCTATCGAAAACACAAAGAATTTTGAAAATCAATTCAGATTTGCCAGAGATATCGAGTAACATACATAAATACTGATGAATTGAAACTTCCTTTTTGAAGTCGGTTGAAAATACAGAGGCTATTATCCTAAAAATCAGGCTTCCTGACTAAAACAGCGACATAACGTCAGATTTTGCTGCAAATTTAACACATAGACAAGAAAAAATGTTTTAACATTTTTTTTGCGTTTGAATTACTTACATATTGAAATTCAAATAATTTATTGCAAGTAGGATATTTTATATTGGGGATTCCATCCCGGGGTCCCGGGATCCCATAACTTTATATCAATTTTACGTGTAATTTTATATCAATATTTTTTATTTTTCCATATCAGCCCGGAGTCTGGAATTTGTGCCCGATATGGCGATAGGCTCGCCCCCTATCACATCTGGGACGGAACTAAGCTCGGCGAAATGTGGGTGTTCTAGTTCGCTAGTGCGCCTCTGCCTACCCCTTTGAGGATACAGGCGTGAGCTTATTTATGTTATTTTTTTACGTGTCAATGATATGTTTTTAAAAATAATGGCAACGGCATACAGTGTCTATACCTAAGAAGACAACAGATTTCTATGCTATCACTATTTTATGGGTCTCTTCGTCCCTTGATCTGAACTTCGCCCCCACTTTGAAAACCCTTGCTCTAAACAAAGCACAGTAGCAGAAACACTGATAATAAAACCATATAAATAAAACAAAGACGCTATGTTTGTGTGCGAGGTGACTTGTAACGACCCACCCAATTTAAATACAAACAAAAAGTTCCCAAATCAACTCGGATTTACTTCGAGAGGTTTCGTCTAGGTGGATTTGTTGTGAAGTGAGGTCTATGTGGGGAGAGGTAGCGGGAATCGACGCGACGCTCCAACTAACTCAAGCTCGAACCACTTTCGACTTCGTATTCGAAACGAGCTCGCTGCTCATACATCTTAGCCGACTCAAAAATGAGCTATTATTTTCTCACCTCAATTGTGTCATAAAATCGCTCTACCCAAATGAAGACTTACGATGAGAAAATATTGCTTTTGAAGAATTAATAAAACTAAGCATTTTACTACCACTTCAAAGATTTTGTAAATTTGTACTTCTAAATAAATAAATCGAAATACGTTCCTCCCACAATCTGATTTAATTATTCTATGACTTAATCGTAATTAATATTTCTCAGAATACCGAGTTATGAATATGCAAATAGAAATCGAATCTCATTAACAACTTTTATCTATTACGGATATGGACAAAGTAACTTCGTGACATGATATAGATTTCAAAGAAATTTATTTACATTGAAAAATGTACCTATACTAGTATAATAATCACAAGTGTAGATAGTCACGGGCGCTTCGGCCTCCGGTGGCCCATACGCTTATGTAACATATATATGTGCCGCCTGCGACGGACCTACTTCAAAACTTATTTGATCGTGACCAAATTTAGAAGAGACCACCTTTGCAATAAGCTCTGTCGAACAAAAAAATAATCTAGAAAATCGAACCACATTGGCGGAGACATCGCTTAACATAAAAAAATACAGACGAATTGAGGACCTCCTCCGTTTTGAAGGCGGTCTATAAATGAGAAAGTTTGGATGAATGTTTATTACTCAATCACGATTCACGCCACATCGGCTAAACGGATCTGAATTAAATTTGGCACAGATATAGATTATAGTCTGGAATAACACATAGGCTACTTTTTAAAATGTAGGGTTCCTGTGGGATAGATTTGTTAACAAATCCCACACGAACGAGGTAGCGGGCGACTGCTAGTATAGTATAAATTCTCATCAAAATATTATAATCGATATAATTATTAGATAAACCTGCTCTATATTAACAAATAGCGGACGTTATTATTCTTTTACTGTAATTTTAATGAAACGTCGAGCATGAAAATTAAAACCAAATCGTGATAGAATCCGTAAAAATAGTTTTATTTCAATGAATTATTGTAATTGAAATACTTTTAACAAAATTTAATATAATATCAGCCCTATATAATATTTAACATTCATCCTGATTCCAGAGGAGGTTAGCTAAATCATTTCTGCAATATGGTTGGAAAAATGTCTTACGCCGACCCCACAGTGAAGTGGGATAAGGCAGATAGAAGAAAAATATATTTATCCCACTGCCTCCTCTCCTAATGAGGAGTTTAAAGTTAGTCTTAAGTTAAATCTTATCTACTTTCTTAAATTAATACTATCTGTAACCCCCGATTCCGTTCGCGTGGAAATTTTTTTCGGGATAAAAAGTAGCCTATGTGTTATTCTGATGTGTAATCTAAGTTTCATCAAAATCCATTCTATAGTATTTGCGTGGAAGAGTAACAAATATACACACATACTCACTTTCATGTTTATAATATTAGTAGGATTTAAGTAAGGCTCAATTAAAAGCGTCTCCTGCACCAGTTTAATAATGATTTTCCCCGTCTCCTGCTCATAGAACAATGGATGATAGACAAATATGTGTAGCGAAACCATGTTTGTGTAGGTGTTTTGTGTAATGTTTTAGTGCAGGAAATGCGCCTTTAGGGATCACTCAGGATTCCCAGGGCTCCCCATGCGTCGTGTCTGATAATTACCATTTACCGATAACTCGCCTTCCGCTCCGATGTTGCTTCCCGCTGCCATATTGTCTTCCTTTCGCTTTGTTACCCGCTCCCGCGTCCGCTTGTAACTCGCGACCGCCACGTGGGAGGTTATACATGTGAACCAGCGGCTAACGCATCTGCATTGTGGGGTCAATGAACCCGTGTATGTTCGTGTTATAACGACCACTGTGAGAAGGTCACGAGTTTCGGCAACTGCGAATGTGCCAACGTTTATAATTTGAATACGAAAGAAATAATACCAGTTTTGTTTGAATCGATTCTGAGTTTTTTATGAAAAGTCTTTTCGGATATATATTTTTTTATACACCCAACAGTCACACACCTAGTCCTGACCCCACACTAGGTATAACCTGTATCGTGGGTGTCAGAGACTATGAGAGACTTTCGGTCTCACTACACCCAGACTAGAAACAAATATCTGTGGGCCAGCCCCAATGGTGAGATACTGCAGGGGTTTCCAGTATCCCATTAGCAGTTCACCAAAGGGGATAATAAAAAAAAAATATCTGTGGGCCCCACAAACATTTGTCTCAATGCGGGAATCGAACCCGCGGCCTCTCGCTCGTCTCGGGTTCGATCCCCGGGTCGGGGATTTGATATTGGATTTTTCCTAACCGCCGGTGGCTTGGGTCCCGAGCCTCGCCATCGGAGAGGAATATTTTTATATTTTTGAATGTATTTATTTTTATAGCATATATTTAAAAATGTAGAAAAAACCTTTAAAAATAAAGAGTACTGAACATAAAATAAATAATAAATACACCCAACAGTCACACACCTAGTCCTGACCGACAAAATTTATCTTCTTAATCTCGATTTATCTTAAATCTCGATTCGAATATACCAATGTATATAAACTTAAGTTAAAGATTAACTCTAGATTAGAGTTTAAGCTCGTCACCCTTATTATTATTATTACCACAAAAGAAGAAACACCCTACGTTTTCTCTCTTTCTATCATTAATCCTGTCACATTCAAACCACAGACCCATCCACCGTACAAAGCTTACAAAATGTTTCTTTTAATTCACATTTCCAACGGCATCCGAGGATTAGTATTCGGTATACATCTCGGTAAAAATTTACTTCATTTTGCGGGTAAAGTTTTCCTATTAAAATGGAAATCTAAATAAGACGTTGCTTTAAGGATTTTACGAACGTACATTTAATATAGAACACGGAATAAGTTAGTCACTGAATGATGTATTTTAGTAAAATAAATAAATAAATAACACCCAACTGTCACATACATAGTCCTGACCCCACACTAAGATAGAGTCTTGTGTCGTGGGTATCAGGAAGTACGATAGACTTTCGGTCTCACAACACACAGACCCGAAACAAATATCTGTGGGCCACACGAATACTTGTCTCGGTGCGGAGATCGAACCCGCGGCGTCTCGCTTCACAGCCGGCTGCTGGCCCGCTGCACCACGGAGGCTGTCAAAATACTCTATGAAAGTTCCTTTTCCTGCCGCCTCCTTGGTCTAGTGCCAGCTGTAGACCGGGAGGTTCTGGGGTCAAATACCAGGTCAGCCAAAGCCAAATTAGAAAGTTGTTCTAATTTCAATTGCCCGGGACTGGATCCCCCAGAGGGAGTTGACGTCAGGCAGGCAGCCGATCACAAAAACTAAGCCATATTCTTTTTGCAACATCTACAACATCATCCTTTCTGAAAAAGTGTGGTGCGCCGACCACACATTAAGGTGGGATAAGGATGCCCTTAACCCTTGTAGAAAGACTATAAAAGTTCCTTAGTGTTGTGACAGTGTATAGGGAATGTGAAGTGGGAGGTCGTTGGTCCAAATCCTTGGTGAGATAAGGCAGTTTAATACTCTTTGCCCGGGATTGGAACCCTCACAGGGGTTGATGTTGGGTGTCCAGGTCGTAAAAACTAAGCTGAACCCTTTCTGCAACATGCTTAAAACGGCTGTCACGGTCATCACAGTGGACCACTCATAAATTCTCTAAATATTACAAAGCAAAACAAATTCAAAAGAAAACCCACATCAAGATCTAAAAATAAGGCCCTAAACAGGTAAAAAGACTAAAGAGTTCTTTATCAAATTATCATGACATTTATTTGAATAAACATATCAATTATAGTTCATTTAATTACGAGTGGCTTGTTTAAGCTAATGTTATTGATGAAAACTGACTGAATTCCAACTTTTTTTTATCCGGGGATGGCAAAGTGACTACACTGCACCTGATGGTAAGCGTAGTGCAGTCCAAAAAACTAACGACCACTGACAAACTGACCCGATCGTGAGCTTTGTATGGGACCAACCTTAAAATAAGCTCTATCGAACACAAAAAGAATATTGAAAATTGGTCCACATTTGGTGGAGATATCGCGTAACATACATGAAGGTCTTTTCCTTTTTGGAAGTTGGTCGAAAAACAAGCAGGCCAGTCACCTGATGGTAAGTGATCCCCATAGACCATAGATATTCACGATATAAAAGAAGAGTGCATTACCAACCTTACAGGAATGGAATAGAGATAGTGAAGGGGAAAGGGGATTTGGGAATTGGACCATCGAAAATTTGTTTCGCCGAACGAAACGAGCTGATACTTTGCGTCAGTTTTCGACTGACTTCAAAAAAGGAGGTCCTCGATTCGTCGGTATTTATTTTTTATGTGTGTGTTATAGTTATTGTATTTGTAACAACTGGAACATTATTATAAAGAGTAAGGGTACTGACAACTCAATAACATAAAAGAAGGTCTATTGACTATTTAAAATAAAAAGGAAGTGTGTTGACTATTCTCAACTTAGATAGCCTTAGCAAGCACAGTCAGGCATTCGTTTCCTGAGCACTGTTCTGACTAGTCGCTTCGACTTCTTGATGTTAACAAGTGAACATATTAAAATATCTCTATACGTCGTAAGTCTTATTTATTTAACAACCGCCACTTCTATTATTCGCTAAAATGTGTTACCCGATATCTCCGCCAAATGTGGACCGATTTTCAAAATTATATTTGTGTTTGATAGAGATTATATCAAGGGTAGTCCCATATAAATTTAATCACGATCCGATTTGAAGTCGGTCCGTAAAGTTTTCTATGATTATCTGTGAGAAAATGGTACCTATAATGCCGCGCCGTCTGCACTAAATTAACTAAACACTAAATACGTTGTTTTGTGTATATGTTTTTTTTTGTTTTGTTTCGAAAAAACATGTGCAGTAAACCTGGATTAAAACAGGTTGAAACGGCTTCGTGCTTTAGTCTCATTGTTAGTCTCCAATGGAGACTCTCCATCAAGACTCTCTCATATACAGCCACCTGGATACAACTTGCTCAGATCATACATAAATGCGAATTTCAATTACCCATTGGTCGTACACATTGTCTTAACAACTGAACCGCGGCCCGTCAATGAAATGAATAATGTATGAACAAAAAACAGCAAAACCGATATCAATTCTAACATCTCTCATTGTCGGCGGAAACTACCAAAGGCGCAACTTCAAAAGGTAAAGACAAGTCAACATCGCTTTTTGCGAACCCCGTAAATAAAGACGCAAGCAATTCAATACAATATATTTTTTTAATTCGACTTAAAAACGGCCATGTACAAGTTGTCGGCATAATGGATAATATCGTGGCGTCGCCTTTAATGGCGAGGGACACGTGACGCCGCACCGAGTCGCGCCGAGTCGCGTCGGTGTCGGAGCGCACTCATTATACTGCGCCGGAGATACGTGAGCACATAGAATAGTTTACTGTAACAGAACCGTCAACTTAACTTACATCCTTCGAACCAGAGCTACGACTTAGTCTACCTAGTGAAAGCAGAAAAAGAAAAATGATTTATCAGTCGCCAGTATGTTTTATATTATTTAGCTAAATTAACTAATTATTAAAAATATATTGACAGCTCCGTAGCGAGTAGTTGGCTGTGAAATGAGAGGCCCACATATATTAGTTCGGGTCTGGGTACTGTGAAAATAAAACTGTCACGTAGTGGTGCAAACTACACAGAAGTGGTAAGCTTAGTTCAAAACGTAATCAGGTTAATTAAGAAATAATAAGAAACTATAGGATTTGGGTTTCAATGCCAGCTAAGCAATTAATGCAGTTGACGTTTGAGTATTATATTAGAAATATCACATATTGTGTTGCCCTCATGGTCATAATCGAGATATATTAAGATATTCCCAATGGTTCCACCTTAAACTCCCCCACCGCTACCATACACCTCTTAGTGCATAGGCAATAACAAGTATTTATTTCGCTGCTCTTCTACCCGTAATCCAGTTAGTCTATGTCCATGCAAATTGAACGTTGCAACGAAAGCGTTATCTCGACGGTCGCCGATTCGATTTCCCCACGAGCAAGTACAGAAAGTCAGGAGTCCTGTTATTTAGACTCAACATCGCCTCCTTGGTTTAATAGTAGCGTATATGGGCTATGGACCGGGAGGTCCTGAGTTCAAATCTCAAGTCGGTTAAAGTTTTTCTAACAAGATTTATCCGGAACTAGATTCCCTGAGGGGATAGACGTTAGGCATTCAGGCAGTCGTAAAATAAATTTCAACCGTGCGTGCTCTAGTTAGTTCTCTGCTCTAGTTACTATTTACCAACACATTTTATAATTTCTTCAAAATCACTGCCTCGATGGCGTGGTGGTATTTCGGTACGACTACGGTTCTGAGGTCTCGGGTTCGATCCCCGGGTCGGGCAAAGTGATATTGGATTTTTCCATATCAGCCCGGAGTCTGGAATTTGTGCCCGATATGGCGATAGGCTCGCCCCCTATCACATCTGGGACGGAACTAAGCTCGGCGAAATGTGGGTGTTCTAGTTCGCTAGTGCGCCTCTGCCTACCCCTTCGGGGATACAGGCGTGAGCTTATGTTATGTGTTATGTTCAAAATCACAATAAGAAGCTGAATACGTAAGCTTTGTAACAACTTCAAGCTGTCACACAGGGCTTGCGTGCAAATGTATCATGCGCCTGCGCATTATGCCGGTGGGATTAATTCAGACCACAGACGTAAAAAAAGAGGACGTGGCAGTAGAAACATTGAAAGTGAAGCAGACTTTTCTGCCGATCTGATTTATCGACACGTAATGGCGGAGACTGAGTATTAATGTGTGCGTAGGACACTTTTGTACAGGCGGCAGGCGCGTTTGTGTGCGTAGCTTATCTGTGGCGTCCGTTAAACTGTAGGCAAGACGGTGTCCTCTTTTTTATACGTCCGTGATTCAGACCTAAGCTGCATTATACGTCAGTACGGCGGACTTATGATTTATATACTACATTTAGCAACTGTCTCGGTAGTAGTCGTGTATCGTACGCGATACGAAGGGGCCCCAAGTCTTGTGTGCCCAGGACCTTAAGACGGCCTTAAGACGGCACGCATACCTTAAGACGGCCCTGGGACCCGTTCCACATAATTATATGCTACTTGTACCACTAGACCAAGCGGTCTAGTCTTTTTGCAATGCCTATTCTTTGATATAAATAATAATAATAAATAAATACACCCAACAGCCACAGACATAGTCCTGACCCCACACTAGGTGTAACCTGTATCGTGGGTATCAGAAACTACGAGAGACTTTCGGTCTCACAACACCCAGACCTGAAACAAATATCTGTGGGCCACACAGACATTTGTCTCGGTGCGGGAATCGAACCCGCAACCTCACGTTTGACAGCCGGCTACTCACCCGCTGCGCCACGGAGGCTGTCATATCAACATTGTGCCCAATATTTATGTGTAATCTGTAGTTCGACCATAAGGTATTTTGGCACTTTACGCTAGCAACTGCGTAAAATAAAACATAACATAACATAAGCTCACGCCTGTATCCCTGAAGGGGTAGGCAGAGGCACACTAGCGAACTAGAACAGCCACATTTCGCCGAGCTTAGTTCGGTCCCAGATGTGATAGGAGGCGAGCCTATCGCCATATCGGGCACAAATTCCAGACTCCGGGATGATATGGAAAATTCCAATATCACTTTGCCCGACCCGGGGATCGAACCCGAGACCTCAGAACCGTAGTCGTACTGAAATACCACCACGCCAGCGAGGCAGTAAAATAATTACATGAAAAAAGTTCCCCATATAACCGCTAGAGGCGTTCAGGTGTTTGTCATACAAATATTTTACGTATTCGAGTTAATGTATACAATATAGATACCTAAAGTCAGTGCTTATTTCGTGAATAATTTAAGATAAACGTTCCAAGAAAGTGGCTACCGACTGGCTGCATTAATAAATGTATTCAATTGACCTAGAACACTCCCACATTTTATTATACTGCGTTTAGCAAATGTAATTAAGTGTTTGAAATCGGTTTTCGTAATAACCGTTGCGAAATGTGTTGTTTTATTCATTAAATCAATATTTTGAGGGTCCTTGTGATATGCTTGATTTAATTTGACTGCTGGATGTGAATCAAAAGACTGCAGTATGAAACCTCATCCAGTTGTTTTACCGCAGCAAAGTTACAGTGATGCCCCTCAGGTGACCTTCACTCAGCGAATCGACCGGACAAAGCCAGCCAACCCATTAAGCACAACTCATCAAAGATCCCTGATTAAAAATTTCCACATTATACTGTCCATCTTCGTTGAGATAGTCGCCTCCTTGGTCTAGTGGCAGCATGTATGGGCTGTGGGCCGGGAGGTCCTGGGTTCGATTCCCAGGTCGGGCAAAGCAAATTTTCTAATTTAATTTGCCCGGGACTGGATCCCTCACGGGGGGTTGACGTCAGGTAGGCGGCCGGTCGTAAAAACAAAGCCAAATCCTATCTGCAACATGCTTAAAAAAAAAGTATGTTACGCCGACCCCACATAAGGTGGGATAAGGGCAGGTAGAAGAAGACTGTCCATCTTCGTTGAAATTTGGTGCATAAAACCATATCACTTTAAAACAACAAACACAATTCCCGACAATAATATGAAATAATTTTAACAAGCGACGTCCACCCTGTCAGACTTCCCGTTTCAATCCAATTTTTTTGGCAATCGAATTCGAATCGAGCCCAATGCGTCTATGACATTTGTATGAAATATTAACCAAACGTCTTCAGTACCCATCGAGTTCGATAGGAATTCGATTGTCGAAATTATTCCTGCTCGCGCCTCTACAATAGCAACCTGTGGATAACATAACTGCAATCAACATTAAATCAATGATTTATGACTGCCTCGGTGGCGTGGTTGTATTTCGGTACAACTACTGTCCTAAGGTCTCGGGTTCGATCTCCTGTTCGGGCAAAGTAATATTGGATTTTTCCATATCAGCCCGGAGTATAGACATTGTAGGGGCGATAGGCTCGCCCCCTATCACATCTGAGATGGAACTAAGCTCGACGAAATGTGGGGTGTACTAGTTGGCTAGTTCGCCTCTTCCTACCCCTTCGGGGATACAGGCGTGAGCTTATATTATGTGTCAATGATTTATAGACCGTTAGAAATTTCGTGCCTTATCCGAACAAAGAGACCACTCGGGTAGACCCTTGCGTTACGTAACGTATTCTACAACTGAATAATAACGCAGCAGTTCAAGTTACACTGGATACATTGACCAACGTATTTTGACTGTGGGCATCAGATTTCGACGGACACGAATCGGTTTTCGTGCCGAAGTGAACAACAAAAACGCTGATAAACGTGAGGATTTGTAAAAGTCACTCTCGTTGTACGTAAAGAAAAAAAATGCTCACGCCTGTATTTCAGTAAGGGTCGGCAGAGGCGCACTAGAGGACTAGAACACCCACATTTCGCCGAGATTAATTCCGTTCCAGATGTGATAGGGGGCGGGCATATCGCCATATCGGGCACAAATTCCAGACTCCGGGCTAATACTCAATTAGAAACTCAATATCACTTTGCCCGACCCGGGTATCGAACCGAGACCCCTGGGCAATGGTCGTTCCGCGCACGCAATACCACTTCGCCACCGAAGCAGCCAATGAGTATTATTTAGATACCTTTTTAACCGACTCCAAAAGGAGGAGGTTAACAATTCATCGGAATCTTTTTTTTATGTATGTTCCCCGATTCGAGAAATTCTTTTTTTGTTTAAAAGGGTATACTTCTAAGGTGGCCCCATTGGTACTAATTTAGGATCTGCTGATGGGATCCTAGAAAAATCGAGGGCAACCCTCAAATTTTATAGGGACCTATAGTGTGTTTTATACATTTCCTAAAACTATTCAGGTATTTGCGTCTGGTACACATCATCTCATGTTGCTGAGCTGATGATGGAAAATATAACTCCTTAACTATTAGGAGTCGCTGGATAATTCTTTCAATATTAAACTTAAAATTGATAAATAATAATTATAGTTTAACAAAAACTGAAAACCCACTTCAAAGGTGCTGAGGCCGAAGCAGGTTAAATGAAAAGGCACCGACTCCAAAGAGAGTAAGAAATTGTTGTTTTTTTTTTTACATTTAAGTGTTCGTTTTTGAAGTCGGTTTTCAGTTTTTGTTATTCAAAACACATACTCTTTCTCTCTTAGTTGTAACCACTCAAAAAACTCTTGAAAACACCTTTAACCTTAAGATATAATGTAGCGAAATTGACAATATCAGTTCTGAATTTTATGACAAATCCAAACATAAAATGAGTCACACGCAAAATATTTCTGTTCAAACGGAACATTCAAGTTTATTCAACTTCAACTAAATAGTGTTTTCAAAAACATCTCTGCATCTTTATGTCACTAAAAGATATTTTGCATTTTATATTATGAAGCTTAAGTATGCGGCTTATTTACATTTTATAATTTCTCAGACTCTTGTACAGTAGCGGCGTTTCCTGGCATACATTAATTTACGATAAATGTGACTTTAATATAAACATAACATAAGCTCACGCCTGTATCCCCGAAAGGGTAGGTAGAGGCGCACTAACGAACTGGAACACCCACATTTCGCCGAGCTTAGTTCCGTCCCAGATGTGATAGGGGGCAAGCCCATCGCCATTTCGGGCACAAATTATATAATATCATATAATTTACAAATAACACCTAAGAATAACATACATACAAAGGCTGAGATCTATAGAGCGAACTTCGACTAAGTCTGAGTCAAAGAAACGAACTGAGTGAGGATTTGGAATTTTTAAAGCGAACTCCGACTTAGTCAGAGTCATTTTTACAAGAAAATCTTTGCTTAGTCTGTCTGTCAGTCTGGTTTTCTTATAAAAAAATGTCTCAGACTAAGTCCAAGATCGTTTTAAAAATTCCTAATCCTGACTGAGTTCGTTTCTTTGTCTCAGACTTAGTCGAAGTCACGAACGCAGTGAGGATTTTGACTTAATCCGAGTTACTTTTTACAAGAAAATCTTTGCTTAGTCTATCTGTTAGTTTGTTTTTCTTGTAAAATATTACTTGGACTAAGTCAAGGTTCGCTCTATAGATCTCAGCATTAGTCTTGACCCATACTTAAGGCGCGTCTCCTGCACTAGTTTTTCTCGAAAAATTACACAAAAACACATACGCAAAACAACGATTTGAGCTGTTTCCTTCTCATAGAACAATGCAACATAGATAGTGTAAAAATACAAGTAAAAATACATGTTTTGACGCGGTTTAGTATCGACTTTTGTCGTGAACATCAGAAACTACCAGAAACTTTCTGTCTCGTATAAAACCGTTGTGTAACAAACAATAGGTCTATATGGGGATCGAATCCGCGGCCTGTTGCAGACGGCTATTCACCTACTGCGCCACGGAGGCTCTCAAATATTTAAGACCTTGTTTAAGAACTTGCGAAAACTGCATCAAAATCCATCAAATAACAATAGTACTTAGGGCACAACCTAGTTCTTTATCCCATCTTTTCTTTCTACCTGCTTTTATCCCACCTTAATGTGGGGTCGGCGCATCACACTTTTTTCAAGCATGTAGCAGAAAGGATTTGGCTAAGTTTTTACGAACGACTACCTGCCTGACGTAAACTCCCTCGGGGGGTCCAGTCCCGGGTAAATAAATTATGATGGAATCGAACCCACGACCTCCCGGTCCACAGCCGTCCATATATGCTGCAACAAGACCAAAGAGGCGACCCATTATTTCACTATTTTAAATTTCTTCATTGGTCCACAAAAACTTAATAAAATCTATAAGCATACTATCTTAACTGGCATCTTGCCGGATGCAAAATCATGACTTGGATATTATTATTATGATATAAGTACATGAATAAGCGAACCGCCTAGAGCAAAAACACTCACAGTATAATATCTATATCAATGTACATAATATTATGTATATTACGACCACGGATGTAAAAAAAAAGATGGACGGAGCGCTAGGAACATTGAAATTGAAGCACGATTTTCGGCGCATTCGATCTATCGGCACGTATTAGCGGCAGCTGGCGACTGATCGAATGGGCCGAAAACCCTGTTTCACTTTCAGGCTGAGATCTATAGAGCGAACTTCGACTAAGTCTAAGTCAAACTAACGAACTCAGTGAGGATTTGGGATTGTTAAATCGAACGTTGATATAGTTCGAGTCATCTTTTACAAGACAAACAGACTGACAGACAGACTAAGCAAAGATTTTCTTGTAAAAAATGACTCGAACTAAGTCAAAATCCTCACTCAGTTCGTTACTTTGACTTAGACTTAGTCGAAGTTCGCTCTATAGATCTCAGCCTCAATGTTCTCCGTCGCTCCGTCCATCTTTTTTTTACGTCTGTGATTATGACAACCTGTCGCCTCCTTGATCTAGTGACAGCATATAAGGTCTGTGGACCAGGAGGTAAAGCGAATTTTCTAATACAATTTGCCCGGGACTCGATCCCTCAGAGAGGGTTGACGTCAGGCAGGCAGCCGGTCGTAAAAATTAAGCCAAATTCTTCCTGCAACATGCTTCAAAAAGTGTGTTGCGCCGACCCCATATTAAGGTGGGATAAGGGCTGTTAAAAACATAATATATTATGACAACCTTCGTAGCGCAGTTGGCGAGTAGCGGGCTATGAAATGAGACGTCGCGGGATCGGTTCCCGCATCGAGAAAAATGGTTATGTGATCTACAGATTGTTTCGGGTCTGGGTGTTGTGAGATCGAAAGTGTCTCATAGTTTCTGATACCCACGATGCAGGTTATACCTAGTATGGGGTCAGGAGTGAGGACTATGTGTAACTGTTGGGTTTATTTATTATAACATCAGGTATTGAATAACGTTTAGGACGTCAAGTTACAATAAAATAGGGGTGATTTACTTCAACTAAAACTGGGTCTCCTGCACTAAATCATTACACAAAACACTTACACAAAACATGCATTTTTTATCTATTGTCCATTGTTCTACGAGCAGGTGACAGCTAAAACCGTTGTTTTGCGTATGTGTTTTTAACCCCCGACCCAAAAAGAGGGGTGTTATAAGTTTGTTAGTGTTTTGTTTCTAAAAAGCTAGTGAAGGAGACGCGGCTTTACAAAATCAATTCAAAATTGCAAATTGATTTAACTTCCGAAATGTACTAGCATTAATCTTCAAAATGGCAAAAGGAGCAAAAAATGTTTATCAATATCGTAATAATTCTTATCGTTTTTCCAAGATGTGCCTCTTACACGCGTAATTTGCATCCAACGATTCTGCATCTCGCAAACTGGGTGATTATACAAACGATAAAAAACACCAAATTCCTGGTAGAGGCATTTATTACGAAACGTCTCGGCTGAATCACAGTTTAAAAAAATACAGCTTCACAACGGATTGATCTCCATGAAACACGTCCTCATGTAGGACAATCGCATGGGTGGTACACATATCAAACAGCACGTCTCGGGTCCGTGACGATACGCTGGCCCCATCCACATCATCATCATCATCATCATCAGCCATAGGACGTCCACTGCTGAACATAGGCCTTCTCCAAAGATTTCAAGATCGACCTGTTGGAAGCGGCCTGCATCCAGCGACTTCCTGCGACTTCATCCACATACCTGATGTCTTTTGTTAATGATTTCCTTATATAATATTATGTCATGGCTCTCTTCTCTATCGTAGCCGCAGCCTAACAACATGGTCAAAAAATCTATGTACGTTGGTTAGTAAAAATTCTTCGAATGGAAATAAAATCCGTAAAAGTCTGGGCATTATGGTTCGTGCTTAGTATTTTTTAAGTGCTTAAACAAGGTTTCATCTCTTACGTCCTCAACCTAAACGTGAAAAGGAGAGGGACAATCTAGTTTTAAACTTAAGCACTACTTAAAATGTTTATTTTATTAAAAGGCTATATTATGTCTTCTTACAATAATAGGACACCTATAGAACAATATCGACCAAATCGAAACATGAAATCTTTAGTTTTATAGGTGTAATAATATCCAGTAACAGGTATTTGCTTATTAACTGCCTCGGTGGCCTAGTGGTATGCGTGGGCGGTACGGCTATCGTCCTGAGGTTTTAGATTTGTTCCCTGGGTCGGGCAAAGTGACATTGGATTATTCCGTATCAGCCGGATCCGAATTTGTGCCCGATATGGCGATAGGCCCGGCCGGTTCAAATATGGGACGGAACTAAGCTCGGCAATATGTGGGTGTTCTAGTACGTTAGTGCGCCTCTGCCTACTCCTTCCGGGATACAGGCGAGAGCTTACGGTATATGTAAAAGATATTTTGATGCAAAGATGTCGGAACCTTAGAGGCTTCTCACATATCCAGAGTCCATTAAAACCCGTTTAAAAAAGCCGTATAATTTTTAAGCTATGGCTGAATCATTGACCTATGCACGCTGGCTGTATGAAATGCGCCGCCGAGTCACGGACGCCCAAGGCCACGGCGGCCGTTACACAAAGCCGCCGATTTGCTAGTATTCCTAAGAAAAATCTAGCTTTTTGCCCCGTGACCGCATCGGTTACCATCGGCCGCGCTTCTCGACTCTGTTGTTTTATTCTCACGTCTGAGAATGCGTTGGTTTGTTACCTAGATTTTGGGATAAGATTTATGAATAAAGAAGTTAAAGTCTATTGTTCCATGATCACACTTCGGAGGATGCTTAAGATCAGCAGGTCGATTCTCCAAGAAACGCCACAATTTTGCGATCGACGACGAGCTCCCGCAGTGCATATCGTTGAGATCGACGGATCGTTCAACGTTGTTGAGTCTTAGAGAATAGCATTTTCCATACATTTATGTCAAACGCCTCGCTCGAGAGAGCTGGTTCGCATAAGGGCCGTCATCACGCATAGCGCTAGTGCGTGCGCTTTGTACCTTGCTGAATACAAAAATGAAAACATCGTTGCCGCAATGATGCCCCAACGTAGTTTTCACAAATGAAACCTTAGATGATCGACCTGCAGGCGAAATAAAATGCTCTGAATAGGAAGATGAACCTTGATGTTATGCCGCAATAGCGCCAGGCAATAAGCGAAGGAAGATTATTAAATAAAGGAATAAATAGATAAATAGCACCCAGTCATACACATACTCAAGAAGAAGCATAAATAGGCCAGCATGATTCTGACGACCACTGATAAACAGTGTTTGTCAGTGGTCGCTAGTTTTTTTGGACTGCACTACGCTTACCATCAGGTGCAGTGTAGTCACTTTGCCGTGCCCGGATAAAAAAATAAAAATAAAAAATACTGCTGACCCCACACAAGATACGAGTCTTGTGTTGAGGGTACAAAGAACTATGAGACTTTCGGTCTCACAAAACCCAATCAACAACAATGTAGTGGTTGCACTTGACTGTTATCTGTGGGCTATACAAACATTTTTCTCAGTACGGGAACAAAATCTGCGGGCACTCGCTTCGCAGCCGTCTATTCGCCCACTGCGCCACTTTGACTGTAAAGAAAAAAAAATAACATTAAGATATTTTAAAATAAGGCACGATAAAATTTTAAATTCGAAAAATAGTTTTTTTATAAGATTTTTTCGTCCCGGTATCTCTGTCGACAGGCTTGCCTCCATCACATGAAGGGACGAAAAAACCTTGACGAAATATAAATGCTATAGTTTACCGCTTCCAACCTCTTTGAGATGCATACCAGAGTTCACAAGCTATGTATTTGACAAAATATTCTGTCGTTAAAAAAATGTTGACTATTTTTACGCACGTCCTTTCCCGCAATAAGGCTTTGAAAGCAGCCTCGGGGATAAAGGTTTTATCGATAAATTATTTTCAAAATCGATTCAGTACTTCAAAAGACGCGCGTCCAAACAAGCTTTTAACTCAAAGATCAATAAATTGTAGGTGATAAAACTTATCTAGATTTAACTTGGCGCCTCAATACGAAATAAATAATTATTCAATTAATGATTGGTTTATTCAAATTAAACAAAAAATAATCTACTTCATTCTATTTTTGAACATATTTGATAGTCAAATTGTGTTTCATTTTTTAAATAAAGAAGCAAGTTTGCGATAATAGGGGATATTGTGCCCGGTGTGAAGCGACTTAGGCCGTAGGGTTGCCAATAATTCTATTATAAACATAATAGCCTATACTTTAACATAGCAATTTAAATTCATGGTAAGATGTGTTACATAAACTAAAAGGAAATAAATTAAATGAATATTACGAGCCCCTTAAAAAGCTCTGCTTTCCATCGACTTCCAAAAAGGAGATGTCCTCAATTCGTCTGTTTTTTTTATGTATGTTACTCGATATCTACGCCAAATGTAGACCGATTTTCAAAATTCTTTTTGTATTCGATAAAGCTTATTTCAAGGGTGGTCCCATATAAGTTTACTCACGATCGGATTTGAAGTCGGTCTTATAAGTTTTTAAACTTGTGATTATTACTAGTTTCATAACCTCGTAACCTTACTGCCACAGTTTATTTTCACAAATTACATTAATTTCATCCGTCTTCAAAAATTATGATTTTTGGGGTTTACGCGAATGTTATTTTTGAAATAAAACTACTATTTA
Source organism: Clanis bilineata (assembly GCA_036417725.1). Taxonomy (NCBI): domain Eukaryota; kingdom Metazoa; phylum Arthropoda; class Insecta; order Lepidoptera; family Sphingidae; genus Clanis; species Clanis bilineata. Next base: position 2,029,923 of record CM071141.1, read on the forward strand.
TGGATTTTCTTTTAACCGACTTCAAAAAGGAGAAGGTTCTTAATTTGTCTCTTTTTTTACGTATATTCTTATTTTTAGGTGTTTCGAAAGCTTTACGGCCATTATAAACTCAGGTCCGACCCTTTAAATGAAATCACACTAATATTATAAATCCGAAAGTTTGTGAGTGTGTATGTTTGTTTCCTCTTCACGCTCAAACGGCTGCACCAATTTTGATGAATTTTGATATGAAGGTGACACCCCTAGATTAACACATAGGCTACTTTTTATACCGGAAAATAAATTTCCATACGAACCGAGCCGCGATCAACAGCTAGTTCGTACAATAAGTTGGCAACCCCAAGTGCCGTCACGGGAAACGCGCGTGGCGTTACCTCCACGGTACACTTACCACCGGTTTGGATGGTGAACAGTAAGACGGTAACACTCGCTGATAACATTACCAATGGGGTTCTTTGAACTTTTGGGAACTTCAAATCGACAGCACCGTAATTACGTGAATGGTATTCTAGGTGGCGTGGTTGTATTTCGGTAAGACTACCGTCCTGAGGTCTGGGGTTCAATCTCCGGGTCAGGCAAAGTGATATTGGATTTTTCCATATCAGCCCGGAGTCTGGAATTTGTGCCCGATATACGATAGGCTCGCCCCCTATCACATCTGGGACGGAACTAAGCTCAGCGAAATGCGGGTGTTCTAGTTCGCTAGTGCGCCTCTGCCTATCCCTTCGGGGATACAGGTGTGAGCTTATGTTATGTGTATGTGGTATTTGTCGACGCTTGCCTGATGGTAAGCGATAGAATTACCCACGGTTGACGGTTATGTCGGGATCGCCGGTACCAAACCCCATAATGGGAGAAAAGGAAAAGACCCAGAGGACGCTACGCAGAGTCCCTAAAGCTGAGTCGTCTACACTAAAACATTACAAAAACATCTACACAAAACATGATTTAATTACACATTTTGAGTTTTGGCGGGAATTCTGACGGTGCGGGTGGTCGCTTGTTTCAATGATTTCATATTTTAGTCTAAAGTTGTGTTTGTGGTTTAAATACGATGTGTATCTAAGCAATAAACATCAATGAAGATGGACAGTATGTGGAAGCTTTGAAATAAGTGATTTTGGATGCTTTCCTCGGGTCGGGTCGGGTGGATGGGTCGACCATGTTCGATTCCTCCGCTGCGAGAAAATCGTCTAAAAAACATCAAACTGGAAGGAATTGACGCCAAAACTCCAGCAGGGCCTTGAACTCGAACACATCCGACTTCATTGCACTTGCGAAAACTTACATGTAGGAAAATAATTTCCCTAACTTGACATTGGCATAATGTATTTCAATTGCCATAAAAAAAAATTACACATTTTTGTCTACGGTCCATTGTTCCATGAGCAAGAGACAGCGAAAAACATTGTTTTGTTTATGTGTCTTTGTGTTTTGTTTTGAGCAAACAGGTCGTCAGCTTTGTCGTCTCCTTGGTCTAGTGGCAGCATATCCTGTGGATCGGGAGGTGCTGGGTTCGATTCCCAGGTCGGGCAAAGCGAATTTTCTAATTTAACTTGCCCGGGACGTCAGGCAAGCAGCCGGTCATAAAAACTTTGCCAAATCCTTTCTGCAACATGCTTGAAGAAGTGTGATGCGCCGACCCCAAATTAAGGTGGAATAAGGGCAGGTAGAAAGAAGGAAAAACGTATAAAAAATATATTATATTTTTATCTCGGTTTACAATCTGTATACCTGACGTCAACAGGATTTAGGTCATAGACGCCTATTCAAGTAACAATTACTATGTACTCAGACATTCCGTGTCATACATTAACACTTAGTAAAGTATTCAGTGGAATACTAAATATTTTCCTTATTGACACTTCTGTAGATATAGTGAATCACAATATTACACAACGATTTTGAATGATATATTGCCTAAATTATTCATATTTATTGTAGGCGGAGTAAAAACAACTTAACCATTTTGAAAAATCGCATAAATTATAACTCATAGTGACACCTCAGTAAGATACGAGTCTTGTGGCCTTATGGGTATCAGGAACTACGAGATAATTTGAATCTCGCAACACTCAGACCAGAAACAAATAATATTTGTAGATCACCATAGTCTAGGAGCTGCAGGTCAATTCTCTAAGGTTTCATGTGTGAAAACAACGTTGCGGCATAGTTGCGGCAACGACGTTTTCATTTTTGTATTCAGTAAGGTTTAGTAGTCGCCTCCGCGGCGTAAGCCATTATTATTTATGTAAAGTTAGAAATTAGTAGTAATAAATGGTTTTTTTATTTTTATTTTATTTATTTATTTTATTATTCAGCAAGGTACGACGCGTACGCACTAGCGCTATGCGTGATGATGGCGCTTGTGCGAACTAGCTCTCTCGAGCGAGGCGTTTGACATAAATGTATGGAAAATGGTATTCTCTAAGACCCAACAACGTTGAACGCTCCGTCGATCGCAACGATGTGCGCTGCGAGAGCTCGTCGTCGATCGTAACGTTGTAGCTTTTCTTAGAGAATCGACCTGCAGAACTCTTGATTGACAGTTGTACTTTTTTATAGCAGACATCCGCAAACGTGCATCTGGTGGTAAGTGATCTATCTCCACCGCCCACAGATACTCATGATACAAAATAATCATGGATGCGTTATCAACCTTAAAGGAGGGGAATAAGGACTACGAAGAGAAAGAAAGGGGGAATTGGGCTACCAGAAATCTCGCTCATCGAACGAAATGGAACACCAAGCGGCAAGCGGCCACTTTACGTCGGTTTCATGTGGTCTCTTTTTAAAAATCAAAGAACCAAAATATCTTAACAAGGTTTGCTTAGACAGTAGTAGACTAAGATTTTCCGCTATGATATTTACGATATTTCGACTACCTCGGTGGGGTAATGGTATTGCGTACGCGGTACGACTATCGTCCTGAGGTCTCGGGTTCGATCCCCGGGTCGGGCAGTGATATTGGATTTTTCCATATCAGCCTGGAGTCTGGAATTTGTGACCGATATGGCGATAGGATCGCCCCCTATCACATCAGGGACGGAACTAAGCTCGGCGAAATGTGGGTGTTCTAGTTCGCTAGTGCGCCTCGTACCTACCCTTTTCGATACAGGCGTGAGCTTACATCATGATATTTCACAATATTTATTAACCTGACATTTCCTTGTAACACAATAGCCTAAAATCGTACTTTTTGATGCCTAAATTTTAATTTAACCACTATTTCAGGTAAAGAATAAATCAGGATATTCCGCATTAATTAAATCAGATTCAAAGCCGAACGTATCTGAAGGATGCAAAGGTATTCAAGTAATGAGGTCTATAAATCTGGTTCAAGTGACAGTTAAATTGTAAAGCCGCTTGACTCATGAGTTTCTTGAAGCTCTAGGGCCTTACTTATGAAAACATTTTCGCTTATCTTTTCGCTAAGAATAGCCTGTCACTTTTTTCCTTGCGTTACATTGTTTAAGAATGAAAGGGACAACCTATGGTTAAAGATAAGCAGCGCTTAAATATTTCTATAAGTAAGGGCGACTTGCACCACTATTACTAACCTACAGTTAGTCTTAACCTCAAGTTAAATTGAAATAGAAATATATGAAGGACATGTAATTTATTACATGTAATTAATTAAATGTCATCATTTATTATCTGTAATTACATGTAGTACATTACATGTAATGAATTACATGTCCTTCATATATTTCATTTTCATTTTAACTTGAGGTTAGGACTAACTGTAGGTTAGTAATAGTGGTGCAAGTCGCCCTAAGGGGCATAGTTTTAGTTCATAGTTCCTTTAGCATATAGCCGGGCAAGCTTATCTGCATATGTTAGGAGGCCAACTGGTCTCGCTTAATGGTAAGCAACACCCATAAACAGACAGCCTTCATGGAATTGTAGACGAGTACCCGGCTATGAAACGAGGGACTGCGGATTCGATCCCCGCTCCGAGACATTGTGTCCACAAATCGTTCGGAGATGTACTGATCAATTCAACACATTTCTGTTTATGATTATAAATAAGACTTATCATGCATAGATTATTTTGGCAATATCTTTCTTTCTACCTTCCCTTATCCAACCTTGATGTGGGGTCAGCGTAACACACTTTATAAAGCATGTTGCACATAAGATTTGGCTTAGTTTTTACGACCGGCCGCCTGCCTGACGTCAACCCCCTATAAGGGATCCAGTCCCAGGCAAATTAAATTAGAAAATTTGCTTTGCCCGACCTGGGAATTGAACCCAGGACCTCTCGGTTCACAGCCCATATATGCTGCCACTAGACCAAGGAGGCGACGATTTTGGCAAAATATGAGAACAAAACTTTGGTAAAACATTTAACATATTCATACATTGTAGATTTGTAAATGTTTCGGCTGTGAGGTCAGAACAATGCACTTTAATAACATTTATGGGTTTTAAACAAAGCTCCCAACACGAATACAATGCGCGCCGAAATTCGAGACCGAATTGTTGGCTGAACTCGTGGGATTGTGCGTAACGGGCGTGGAGAACAACCGCATGCAGAGGCAACAATGTTTTATAAAATTTTTGGACCAACTTCCAAAAAGGAGGAGGTCCTCAATTCATCTGTATTTTTTTATGTATGTTACGCGATATATGTGGATGGATTTTCAAAAACATACATTAAAAAAAATACAGACGAATTGAGGGCCTTCTCCTTTTTGGAAGTCGGGCGAAAATTATAAAAAGACTCTACAAACGTATAATACGTACACGTATACAAAACACCACGGTTATATATAATATATATAATGTAAATTATATTAATCTTAATTTTAAAATTTACTTATGTTGACTGTCAGAAGTGCTTTTTTACATGCCTACGTGATCAATAAAGATATTTATTATTATTTTATTGTTGTGTGATGCCTATTCCCAAGCTTTGTACTACGCATGCGCACACAAATGCTTCCTATCTCATTTTCTCCCACGTTAAATCTTATGAATTTATGTGTCTGTCTCTTTTTACTGTCGCTTTTTCGTTTCATCGACTTTCAAATCACAACAATGCTAAAGAAGTTGTCACTTCAAAAAAAGACAGATGAATTGAGGACCTTCTTTTTGCAAATCGGTCGAAAACACACGAAGAAAAAACAATGCACACCTCAAACGCGGTTCGACTCCAAGAATGAACTCACAGTAACACAACTGTTCCGGAACATAAAATGGTGTGTCAAATTACACGTTACTTGCCTAATTTTAATATCTTTATGTTGGTACGGTCGCGACTCGCGAGACGCGGCTCGCTAGGTGAAACTACATCTAATTCACTCAATGGTTTGTTAATAATGCGTTTTGTTATCTCTCTTGTTACTTTTTGTGTGTTTTGTTATTTTTTATTACTTTTGGGTAATTAAACTTGTATATTTATCACGTCACCTACAAGGTGGACCGACGACCTGATAGTCGCAGGAAGTCCCTGGATGCAGGCCGCTTCCAACAGGTCGATCTGGAAATCTTTGGGGGAGGCCTATGTTCAGCAGTGGACGTCGTATGGCTGATGATGATGATGATGATGATGATTTATCACATAAGATGTTATGCAGACTTTATTTATGCTACAATTTTACAACAAACGTGGAAAGGATAAAATCCTTTTCTTTTACAGTTCTTACTCTCCGTAAACGACTATAGTTTTATGAAGTAAACGACAACTGTCAAAACTCAGCGGCGTGGTTGTATTTCGGTACGACTACTGTCCTGAGGACTCCGGTTCGATCCCCGGGGCAGTGATATTGATTTTTTCCATATCAGCCCGGAGTCTGGAATTTGTGCCCGATATGGCGATAGGCTCGCCACCTATCACATCTGGGGTGGAACTAAGCCCGGCTAAATGTGGGTATTCTAGTTTGCTAGTGCGCCTCTGCCTACCTCTTCGGGCGTGAGCTTATGTTATGTTATGTCAAACTCGTGATAAGGAGCCTAGGTGGAGCACATAACCCTACACTTTTGACTGTGGTAGAGCCACGCTGTAGACAGTAACGTCTATAGCACGAATGGGCCGGCTCGACTGGTTAGATACCACTGTCTCAAAGAAAACCGACGTAAAGTGGCAGCTTGCTGTCGCGTTTCGTTCGGTGAGTGAGATTTCCGGTGGCCTATTTCCCCACTCCATTTCCCAATCCCCTTCCCTCCCCTACCATTCCCTCATTTTAGGTTGGCAACGCACCCATGGTTCTTTTTGTGTCTTGGGTGTTTATGGGCGGTGAAGATCACTTACCATCAGGTGACCCATCTGCTCGTTTGCCAATCTCTGCTATACAAAAAAAAACAAATTAACGCTTCAGGATAACGGTGATAGGAGCTTATAGTGAAATATATATGTCATAAACCTCTGTTTTTTTTTATTTAAATTAATTTATTACACTCCACAAACGTTAAATGGGATTTAGTTACATCATCGTGGAGTCGGTCGGGCTCGGCAACATAGAAGATAAGGTAAAGATTTAACTTAAAACGAAATTATATCACTACATTAAATGTATATTTTTGTTGTATGTTACATAAGCGTATGGGCCACCGGAGGCCGAGCCGCCCGTGACTATTTAATAACATTCGATATATTCCGCATAAGTTAACTAACAAAACCCGGTTCTGTAATTCGGTACAGTTTGACCGTTTTACATAACGTGAGAGACAAGCATGAACTCTCCGATGACAAATACCTCCACTAGATTGGCACGGTATAAGGCCGCGGTCTCTAACTCAGCGGGCGCAGAGCGGTGGCGGTGGCGGCGGCGGCGCGGCGCGCGACGCGTTCCAATGCACAGATTTAAATGGAACTGCGGCCTGAGCAGGAAAATTTCTGACAACCGTAAATGTATTCGAACTCGATGCGCGTCTATGAAATTTGTATGAAATATTAACCAAACGTCATCAGTGCGCAGCGAACTCGAATACATTTACATTTACATTACTTTTTCGTGCTCGGGCTACTGGTCTCGGAGGCAGCGGCGCGACAACCGGTCTAGCAATACGTTGCCGCGCCGCTCCCCGCGCCGCCGCTGAGTTCGTGTCCGCAGCCTAAGAGAGACCCCGCTGCGACCACGGATCTATAAGTACGATCCCACAGCAGGGAGTCTCGCATACCTCGTTCCAAGTATGTAACTATTATTTCAAAAATATACCCACTTTGTGTCTGTAATCAAATATAAGTACCCAAATATATCGTATTCTTATAATAACATAGGCAACCTATAAGAAATATTTTCATGTCACACTAATAAAAAATGGCCATAAAGTTTTGCATATAATTTCTTTCTATTCATACAAAGTTCAATGTCTTAATATTTGGCCACCAAGAATAAACTGCTGGACCCAATGGCCTTATTTATAAAAAGTTTAACTGAGCAAATGGCTAAGAATAGCCTGTCCCTTTTTTCCTTGTTTCACATTGTTTGAAAATAAAAGGGACAGGCTATTCTTTACCATTTGGTCAGTAAAACTATTTTTATAAGTAAGGTCCAATATGTTGAAATGACAACGTATTTCTACAATAACAGAGATGTCCAATAGGACCAATTTTTAAAGCGATTCAAACTGCGGTAGAAGTATTGGAAATTTTATATTGAAACAAGATATTTATCCAATTTACTTGACATGTTATAAATACTTTTCGACTCATTTAATGAAATATGGATATCGGCGTTCAAAATGGACTACCCACAGGGATTAAAGATACTAAAGTTTGTATGTAATGCAGACGGAGCAGCGTGCAGAATGCTAGTACTTAAGTAACACTAACATTCAACGCGCTTTCTCAAAACGAGTCCATTGCGCCAGCGTAGGCGCCTAGGTCCCAATGAATCACCTGGATTCCTAGGAACTACCGACTGACTTACAACGACTTCCCACAACCACGCTTCATTGGCGAAGAAAAATGGTAAACTTGTGCTTGATTTGGATAATTGATGATGAACGTGGGGTTACATGTCATGGCGAGACAAATTGACCGTGACGGAGAATGTCTGATGTCTATAATAAATAAATACACGATTCTTTTAGACAAAACATCTTTAATCATTAAGAATAGGCCAGCTACCCGAACAAGGAACGCTGGATTTGAATCCCCAGCGGAAAAAGGCCGGCTCGACCGGTTCCATTCCATTATCCCCCAAAACACTGAGTACGAAGCGGCTGCTTTCTTCTGAGTTTTGTTTAGTGATTTCCACAGCCAATAGACACCCACGACACAAAAATAATCATGGGTGCGTTGCTAAACTAAAAGGAGGAAAACAGGGATTGAGAAACGAATGGGGGGAATTAGGTCACCGGAAATCTCATTCACCGAACGAAACGCGACATTGAGCGGCAGCTACGGTTTTATGTGAGACAGTGGTATCAAACCGGTCAAGCCGGCCCATTCTTAACTGTCTACAGCGTGGCTCTACCACTTAATTTATTGTCATTTATTGTCAACTGGCATTTAAAAGAGCAACGCCAGAGTTTCTTGCCCGTTCTTCTCTGGCGAAACGGCCTTCCGAACTGGCGATAGAGGAACTTTGACGGAATCTAAATAATGTAGTAACATTTCATGGATTCAATAAATATTTTGATTTGATTTGATTTGATTTAATGATCACAATAGCCGGCACATTTTCCAACCCCAAACAACTCAGTGTGATTTCATATTTGCTCGCATCAAATCACCAATGTAAGGCATGAGCCACAATAACCCGACATTGTAGGTTAGAGGTGTAGTCGAACTACGCGCTATGTGGGCGCGCCTTTCTAATTGAAACTTAGAAAGTATCTTCGTGAAGGTAACGTGTATTGTCGTCAATTTTTATTGCCCTCGTGATTAGGGTTACCATTTCAACATTCGAAATACCTGACATTAATTAAAGTTACAATCAACTTAAAACTCATCCGTTTTTTATTTTATTAGAATTGGAACTACACGTGGAGTAAATCCTATCGAATACAAAAACTTAATGGACCGATTTCAAAATTGATCCGATCGTGACATAATTTGTATTGGACCAACCTTGGATTAAGCTCTATCGAACACAAAAATAATCGTGAAAATCGGTCCATATTTAGCCGAGATATCGCGTAACATACATATAAAGACATACAGACATCAATATCTGTATGTTTTTGTATGTATGTGGCACTCAAGTGCCTCCATTTTTTGAAGCCGGTCGAAAAGGAATTATCAAAATTGTTCCATATTTATTGGTAGAAATGTGTGACGTATTTACATTGAATAAATTATTTATCTAAGACATATTTCATTAAAAATACTAAAATGTTTCAAGCCCCGGTTATTTTTGTGTTAGCGTATTTACAAATAACTGCTTTATTGAGGACGATAATTATGATAAAAAATGCTTTATTCTCTTTATGAAAATGTATTTATTAAACTTTTAACTGAAATTATGTAAAGGCGGACTCGATGCCAAAGGCATTCTTTACTAGTGTCAACCCAGGGTGGTGCAGAGAGTAAAAGCAGTAGGTATATATATTTAATATTTAAATTAAAGGAAAATTTACCATTTTACTAAATAATGTTTCAGTACCGACTTCAAATGCGATCGTGACCAAATTTATATGCGACCACCCATGAAATAAGTTCCTTCGAACACAAAAATAATTTTGAAAATCGGTCCACATTTGGCGGAGATATCGCATAACATACATAAAAAAATATATAAAAAATACCGACGAATTGAGGACCTCCTCCTTTTTGGGGAGTCGGTCGAAAATTGAAAAGTCAAGACTCCGAATAAGTGAAGAGCCGGACCAAGCCCAGAGACATGGTTACCCTACTCGCGATGCATTATGATTGCCTGTAAAGGCAAACCGATGTATGTATTGTCATCAATGTTTATTACTCTTACCATATGCCATGTTTATACTTCGTTTTAGTGTAATCCCGCTAAATTTACAGTTCAAGTTTAATACAACTAAGCACAAAAGGTATATTATTATGTTTTATAGATATACTTAGCTGAAGGATGATGTGGTGACCAGAATTGATAAAGGTATGTTGAGGTGGTTTGGGCATGTGGAGATGGATGCATGAAATGCGACTTACGAAAGGTATTTATCGCGTTTAAATGGAAGGGTCGGAAGAGGGCGCCCGAGGAGATCATACATGGACCAAATAAGTGATCTTCTCCGAAAAGGGTAAGTGAGGAGTACCCTCATACATACATACATAAGCTCACGCCTGTATCCCCGAAGGGGTAGGCAGAGGCGCACTAGCGAACTAGAACACCCACATTTCGCCGAGCATAGTTCCGTCCCAGATGTGATAGGGGGCGAGCCTATCGCCATATCGGGCACAAATTCCAGACTCCGGGCTGATATGGAAAAATCCAATATCACTTTGCCCGACCCGGGGATCGAACCCGAGACCTCAGAACCGTAGTCGTACCGAAATACCACCACGCCACCGAGGCAGTACCCTCAACCGGCGGAAATGTATGAAAAGATGCTTGAGTGTGAAAGAGGCCAAAGAGGTGTGTCAGGATCGTAGCTTGTGACGCTCAATAGTCTCTGCCTACCCCCATGGGATATAGGCGTGAATGTATGTATATATACTTAGTTATTTTTCGAGCTCTCTTAGCTCAGCCGGGTGTACTTACTATGGATTGCCTAGGTGAAACACGCAAAAGACACTTCTGACTTTTTAAAGTTTTTCTGTAGTGATTATGAATTATCGTTTCGCCTCCTCAGTCTAGCGGATGCATGTATGGGCTGTGGACGATGAGTTTAATTTCCAAGTCGAGCAAAGCGAATTTTCTAATTTAATTTTCCCGGGACTGGATCGCTCAGAGGGGGTTGACCGCCCGGTCCAGAGGTCCTGGGTTCGACTTCCAGGCAAAGCAAAATTAATTTGCCTGGGACTGGATCCCCTTAGAAGAGACTGACGTCAGGCAGGTGGCCGGTCGTAAAAACTAAGCCAAATCCTCTCTGCAACATGCTTGAAAAAGTGTGTTGTGCCGACCCCACATCTAGGTGGGAAAGGAAAAGTAGGTATTCTAATCCTAATTACCCGGGACTGGTTCCCTTATAGGGGACGTCAGGTAGGCGGCTGGTTGTAAAAAGCTAACCCAAATCTGTTGTGCAAATTGCTTGAATAAGTGTGTTGTATTCCCACATTGAGGTGGGATACGGCTAGGTAGAAAGAAAGAAAGACATATAAGTAAAATACCAAGCGGATACATCAGCCAAGAACCGACCTCAATGAGGATTTGGATTTTCTAAATCGAATTTTGACTTAGTCCGAGTCATTTTTACAAGAAAATCTCGAAGTCTATCTGTTATTCCTGTTTAAAAAAAAGGCTCGGGCTAAGTCGAAATTCGATTTAAAAATACCAAATACTCACTGAGTTTGGTTCTTTGACTCAGACTTCGTTGAAGTTCGCACTATAAATCTCAGCCTAAATATCAATACTTTCATATTAATGTAAGTGGGTGCAACCAATCTATATCATCTCATCGATGCACAATGCGTCAAATTCGAGTCGACGAAACGAAAGCGGGACGAACGGAAAACACGCGAACACACCGACAGACTATTAACCTCAATAAACAAACAAAAAGACGTCAAAATAACCGCCAAATTAATGGATGTGCAGGATGTGAAAGCTAACAAAAAATAGCAACCTCAGAAATTTAAAACAAAAAGAATTTTCTCCTTAAGGCGAGTCTCGTGATTTTTTCAAAACACTACACAAAAACATCTACACAAACAATGTTTCTGTTTGGACACACGTTTCCTGCTCATGGAACAATATACCATAGATAATCACAAGTTTTAAAAATTAACGGACCGATTTCAAACTTTACCCAATCGTGACCAAATTAATATGGGACCACCCCTGGAATAAGCTCTATAGAACACACGAAAAATCTTTAAAATGGGTCCAGATTTGACGTAGATATCGGAAAATATACATATAAAAAAGATACAAACGAATTGAGGACCTTTTCCATTTTTGAAGTCAGTCGAAAAGAATGTGTAGCGTCTATCAGCGAAACCATATTTTGTGTAGGTGATTCTGAACACAATAAGAATCTTGATAATCACAAATAAATAAATAATAATAATAAATACACCCAACAATCACACACATAGTCCTGACCCCACACTAAGATCAAGTCTTGTGTTGTGGGTATCAGGAACTACGGGAGACTTTCGGTCTCACAACACCCAGACCTGAAACAAATATCTGTGGGCCACACAGACATTTGTCTCAGTGCGGGAATCGAACCCGCGACCTCACGTTTCACAGCCGGCTTCTCGCCCGCTATGCCACGAAGGCCGTCTCAAGTTACAAAGTTACAAGTTTAAAAACTTAACGGGCCGACTTCAAATCCGATCGTAACCAAATTTTGGAAGTCGGCCGAAAATTGATCCACATTTACCGGAAATATCGGGTAACATACATAAATAATACAAGTAATATAAACATAAGCTCACGCCTGTATCCCCGAAGGGGTAGGCAGAGGCGCACTAGAGAACTAGAACACCCACATTTCGCCGAGCTTAGTTCCGTCCCAGATGTGATAGGGGGCGAGCCTATCGCCATATCGGGCACAAATTCCAGACTCCGGGCTGATATGGAAAAATCCAATATCACTTTGCCCGACCCGGGGATCGAACCCGAGACCTCAGAACCGTAGTCGTACCGAAATACCACCACGCCACGGAGGCAGTCCTACTAGTAGGCAACTATAATATACTAAAACACAATGCCCAGTCAACTAGATGAAATTGGCACACAAAAACAAGATCATTAAATTAACAGAATGACAAAAAATGCAATATATTATAATGAAATGAATATTCAATATGACTTTGACCTGGCGTTTCCTTAATGATTGTTTTATACTAGTTGTTCCGTGCTGTTTTGCTCGATTTCATAAAAATCGCGCTATAATTCGAAATCTCCACATAGGTCTTCGAATTGAGCTAATGCGAATAAAATTTATTAATATTTCGATCTGGAAATCTTTGGGGGAGGCCTATGTTCAGCAGTGGACGTCCTATGGCTGATGATGATGATGATGATGAATAAAATTTAGCGAATTATTTTCAGACTATCGATCTCACAATACCCAGACTAGAAGCGAAAATAAATATTGAAGGACCACACATGTTTGAGTAGTAGACCCAAGCTGTAGACAGTAACATCTACAGCACGACTATGTCGGATCGACCGGTTTCATGCCACTATCTCACAGAAAACCGACATAAAAGGCAGCCTGATTTTGCGTTTCGCTTGGTACGTGATACTTCGGGTTGCCCAATTCCAACCCTTCGTTGCTCAATCCCTATTTCCTTTCTTATAGGTTGGCGTCGCACCCCTGATATTTTTATGTTTTGGATGTCTATGGGCAGTGAAGAGCACCTACCATTTGGTGACCCACCTGTTTGTTTGTCAGTCTCTGCCTAAAAAATCTGTCTCGGTACTCGTGCGCTGCGAAATGGAGGCTGTCAATTTATTTCTTAATCAGCGTTATCCTGGCCTAATGCCAGGGTCCGCCTTCTTAAACGCTTCCACTTCATCCGGTCTTTAGCATCAGTCAGTAAGACCATTGGCTCTCATATCATCCTCCAAAACGTCCAGCCAGCGCTTGGTCCGACGACGAGGACGCACTCTGGCTATGATCAGACCGCCTAGCATGCGCACCACCAGAACATTTTGTCAGCGCTTTTTGTCCTGTTATAACCGGTTTTCTCTATTTGTCTACGGACACTAACATGCGTCCTCGTTTATTTTCATACAATATTGTATACATGTAGACAACATCTCGACAGTCGATTATCGGGATATCGCGTGGCGCACATGCTAGGCGCGCTGGTCCAGACACTTGCACCAACGTACTCCTGTGCTTATCCCAAAACGTGACCATCGCAAGCTACATTATTGCAGTTTATCCAATGTCAATTAAATCACTACAAACCGAAATACTGCAAATTATTAATATAAAGTAACCTTTCATTGTTTTTCAAGTTCTATAAAGTATTCCTAAGAATTTTTATACCTCTGAGCACACAGACAAACTACATATTAAATGTAGAACGTGCCATTAAATCGGTTCCACACAATAGTCTATTAGTGAAGCGACGTAGGCGGCTGAGCCTAGTTGTATTTCAACAGACAGCGGCGCCCTCTGGCGGTCGTGGTTTTTCCAAGAAATAATTACATTCATAGCCTACTTAGAACCTATCATTATGTCGATGCCGATAAGTTATCAACGCCCCGGACTAATGTAAGAATTATGGAAATAAATATAAGAAACGAACTGGCTTTTATGCCTAGGTTTTAGGCCCACTTCCACAAAAGGAGGAGGTCCTCAATTCGTCGGTATTTTTTTTATGTATGTTATTCGTTATTTCCGCCAAATGTGGACCGATTTTCAAAATTATTTTTGTGTTCTATAGAGCTTATTTCAAGGGTGGTCCCTTATAAATTTGGTCACGATCAGTAAATTGGAAGTCGGTCAGTTACATTTTTAATCTTGTGATTATTATTAACATGTTTTTAGGGTTCCGGAACCCGGATTCAAATGGCTAAAGCGAAGCTTTTTTTATATTGTAATATCCATCTGTCAGTCTGTATGTCAAAGCCATTTTCCTCATTCAATTAGATAATTATATGAAATGAAGCTGTTACTCGCAACTCCGTTCGAGTGGAAATTTATTTTCCGGAATAATAAGTAGCCTGCCTCGATGGCATGGTTGTATTTCGGTACGACTACCGTCCTAAGGTCTCTGGTTCGATCCCCGGGACGGGCAAAGTGATATTGAATTTTTCCATATCAGCCCGGAGTCTGGAATTTGTGCCCAATATGACGATAGGCTCGCCCCTATCACATCTGGGACGGAACTAAGCTCGGCGAAATGTGGGTGTTCTAATTCGCTAGTGCGCCTCTGCCTACCCCTTCGGGGATACGGGAGTGAGCTTATGTTATGTTTATGTTTCTGTGATAATAGATGGTATTTTACCAAATAAGACAAACAAACCTCCCCGGTCGCTTAATGGTTGACTACCCATGAATAGTAGCAGCACCACAAGCACTTTGAATAACAAAGCACCGATTCTGTCCAAAACCACGACTGTATACAAAACGGGTAATTATACTCTTACAATTACAAAACTTAATTTGTTAATTTCCTACATCGATCAATAAGTTTCTAATTACAAGTGGTTAGTCCACACTCCACATTTACTCATTAACATAATAATTTATGTATAAACTCGACTTAAATTAAGCCTGAGTAATTCAAACTGAATTATGTATAATTATTTAAAAATTACGTAATAGCTTTTAGGCGTGACTTCTATAAATATTTAAACAAATATCCTAAAACAAAAACAACACAAATAGCCCCTTACTTATAAAAATATATGAGCGCTGCTTATCTTTATACCATAGGTTGTCCCTTTCATTTTTAAACAATGTAACGCAAGGAATAAAGTGACAGGTTATTCGTAACCATTTGTTCAGCTAAAAATGCTGTTTTAAGTAAGGCCCATAAAGTTTAAGTATATTTATTTCGTTTAATAATAAATTAATAAGTGTCGCCTCCTTGGTATAGTGGCAGCGTATGAGCCGTGAACCTGTTAGTCCTGAGTTCGACTCGCAGGTCGGGCAAAGCGAAATTTCTAATTTAATTTGCCCGAGACTGGATCCCTCAGAGAAGATTGACGTCAGGTAGGCAGCTGGTTGTAAAAACCAAATCCTCTCTGCAACGTGCTTGAAAAAGTGTGTTGCGCCGACCTCACATTAATGTGGGATAAGGGCAGGTAGAAAGAAAGAAAGAGCATTTAGAGGTAGAAAATTCATTTTCCGAGGTACAGCTACTCGTCCACTGCGCCACGGAGGCGGTCAATATAAAGAGTTATCACCATCAATATAATATACCCTAGATGCACAGTTCTTTGCAAATATCTTTCTAAAAAGTGGTCTCAGGAATAAAACAAAGAAAAAGATCAAAGTTCTAATTAAATCAACACAAATATAACCCTATGCACGTGTAATAAAGTAGATTTTTACACGAAATGATCAAACGTTCTTAAATTTGAATTTTGAAATTTAGAATTCTATCGGCGTCCGACTGTAGGGAAAACGAGTGCTTAAGCACTTCTTTGCTGTCCCATTTTCCGAGCGTCAACTGTGCATCAAGGTAAATAATATATCGATGGTTATCACATACTATCTGATATCCTACCTCATTTGCCAGTCTCTGTTAAAAAAGAACTTCATAATTTAAGCTTACATCAAAAGATCTACACAAAGGTACTTCGGTTCACCGACCTCAGAATTACAGAAACACCCAAAAACATTAAAATAAATACATTTCACGCCCAAACCCCGCCCTCTAAGCCCAAAGACTTAACTTTATAATTATCGCATACTACATCTAAGTAAAAAGTGGTCCGCACATGAGATGCCAAACGGGTCTGGGTGTCAACGACCCCACTCGAATTAGTTGACTTGTAATAATCTATAGACGAGAACGTTTAAACGATTGATCGATCGAATCATTAACCACAGATATGATGACTTAAGTGCCGCTAAAGCAGCATTAAATAAATTATTTACTAATCTTAAATTCCGAATTTTAAAAATGCGCCGCTATTCACTTTACTTTAAAAGACAGATAACGCTGGTACTCGCTATTATTCAAATTATTATTCAACTATGTTATTAACTAACTGTCGCCTACTTGGTTTAGTGGCAGCATGTATGGGCTGTAGACCGGGAGGTCCTGGGTTCGATTTCCAGGTCGGGCGAAGTAAATTTTCTAATTTAATTTGCCCGGGACTGGATCCCTCATAGGGGGTTGACGTCAGGCAGGCAGCCGGTCGTAAAAACTAAGCCAAATCCTCTTTGAAACATGCTTGAAAAAGTGTGTTGCGCCGACCCCAAATTAAAGTGGGATAAGGGCAGGTAGAAAGAAATAAAGTTATTAACTAACTGTGTTACTGGTGTGTGGCCCATTTCCCCCTTCCTTTTCCAATCCCTTTTTCCCTCTCCTTACATTTCATGCTTTTGCGTTGGCAACGCATAATTATTTTTGTTTCTTGGGTGCCTATGGGCGGTGGAGATCACTTACCATCAGGTGACCCATCTGCTCGTTTGCCAGTCTCTGCTATAAAAAAGGATACATTATTTGAATTTGAATATGCCTATAGACTCACCCCTACGTCTGTGATAGAAATAAGCTCGTCGGGATAAGGATGTTCGAGTTCTCTAATTCGCTTCTGCCTAACCCTTTTGAGATACAGACGTGTGCTAATGTATTCTACTACAATAATGCAGGTTTGATATAAGCAAGAGCAATGACATCACCAGATTCAAATCTAAGCATAGCGTGCACGCGTCAACAAATCTTAGCATACAATCAACTTCCCACGCCTATTACTATTGTATAAACGTACTTCATACTATTCTTCAAACATCGACTCGCAAATCACACTAATTAAATTATGAGGTTCAACGTGTGCCTACAACTACGGAGGTTGGACGACCGCCAAATAAACTGCGTCGGTCGTTGCGTTAAGGTTAGTTCAGACTATCGACAATTATCTACACCGCCACTAAAGGCGAAGGATCCATAATATAACACCCAACAGCCACACACAGTCCTGACCCCACATTAAGATCGAGTCTTGTGTCGTGGGTATTAGGAACTACAAAAGACGGTCTCACAACACCCAGGCCCGCAACATTACTCTATATCTGTAGGTCATACAAACATTTGTCTCGGTGCGGGGATCGAACCCGCGGCCTCTCGCTTCACAGCCGGCTACTCGCCCGCTGCGCCACGGAGGCTGTCATTGTAATTTTTGTATCTAGCAATTAAGTTTGATCCACATTTTTTCATTGTTGTCTGAGGCATGTTGGCATATAAAGTTTCATCCTTTCTATCAGATAACACGATTCCTTCCAGCTTACCTGTCCCGAATTGCCTATAAAGGTATTAATTCAAAGAGAAAGAGCATCGGCGTCCCTTTTAGACATTTTCAGGTTTCTCCACTGCCATTTGTAAGCCAGGATTAACAACGGCATGCATGCATGCATTTATCGACATCAGTGTGAAGCTCAGCTAGTACTTGAAATGCATGCAAAACTGTTTTTTTCTCCCAACAAAATTTGACTGCCTCGGTGGCGTGGTGGTATTTCGGTACGACTACGGTTCTGAGGTCTCGGGTTCGATCCCCGGGTCGGGCAAAGTGATATTGGATTTTTCCATATCAGCCCGTATTCTGGAATTTGTGCCGGATATGGCGATAGGCTCGCCCCCTATCACATCTGGGACGGAACTAAGCTCGGCGAAATGTGGGTGTTCTACTTCGCTAGTGCGCCTCTGCCTACCCCTTCGGGGATACAGGCGTGAGCTTATGCAAAATTACTCAAATAGAACAATAGGGGAAGTTAGTGGATCTGAACGAATACTTACTCAATTCCCACTCCATTAAAGGTTTCTTGTAACTACGCCACCGAAACAGTAGTTTTTTTCGATGTTCTATTTTTATGCTAGAAAAGCACTATCGTTATTTACCGACTAAAAAGAATGTTATAATAATTCTTTCTATCTTTCTTATTATAATATAGTTGTAGCTTTGTTCATCCAAATCTCCTTTAGTAACTCTTTTACTTTTTATGTGGTGATTCATATCTACCTACCCAGTTATTGATAGTATTGATAGTTTGAAGATGAAATTATGCAATGAATAGATTTATAATCTAACATTTTGTTCGGGTTGTTTGTAATAGTTTTTGCGGTCGAATGCGTTTGCACAAAATCAGTAAAAAGTATAAAAATAATGTAAAGATTGTCCATGTTATTGACATTGGCAATTACTTTGCAAGTTTTAATCCCTGATTTCATTGTATTTGTTCCTGCATGACATTATATCAGTAGCCCAAGCACGAAAAACTAATGTAAATGTAAATGTATTCGAGTTCGCTGCGCACTAATGACGTTTGGTTAATATTTCATACAAATTTCATAGACGCGCATCGAGTTCGAATACATTTACGGTTGTCACAAATTTTCCTGCTCAGGCCGCTGTTTAATGATAGGAAGTGAGAAAATTATCTTTTGCTTCTCGGTCTCAGTTCCATTTATCTTTCTTTTTTTATGGTAGACAATAGCTTTATTGTAGCCTTACCATTGCCGATAGCCAATAGCGACAGAAACCACTTACCATCAAATGAGCAAACGCTCGTAAGCCTTAAAAAAATATCAGCAAAATTTATGCCATAGAATAGTTATTTACGTACAAGTAACACCAACGGTCCAACACTGCAATCTGGGCTACAGCATTGCAGATTTACAACCACGCGTGTGCGTTTAATAATTCGTGTAAATCAGCGTAGTGTACACGGTACACGATACTGAATATATAAAGCGTATCGTAAAGCGCAATTTACGATGACCGAACGAGGTACCTACAGAGGTAATTCACATAGAGTATGGTATCGTAAATGCTGTATCCCAGTAGAGAGAAATGGAATACGCTCTCTGTCTCATTTTTGTTGTAGTAGAGGCACGTTATAGGTAATTTAGCTGTCTCGATTGGATGGCTGGTTATTAACACTATACAGAACACCAACGTGAAGTTTCTGAATGTAATTAAGTGAAACAAAGTGATGCGTGTTGTTGCATTTTGTTGTAATGAGTGAAAATTTCGAAGTCCAAAATTGCATCTTCTCCGAAATTATTTTCCACGGAGGCAATGTTGTAGCTATATGTCCTAGCAGTACCATTGTCTATGAGTCAAGGAAACTTTTAATCATCAGAAGACTCGTCTAATGGATAACCTCCGTAAAACAATTGCAAAAAAAATACTGAGAACATATTGAATTTTGCAATGTACATGCATTGTGAAAAAAAGAGTAAAAATATATAATATCCCTTTCTCTTTCCGTTTCTGCCTCTTACAGAGTAGCATGTTAGCTATGTACTGTCTTGTATTACCACTATGACTGTACCTAGTCGTTACTCAGGCGAACAAAGCGCCGAGATCACAATCTGTCTTGTCTATAATATCTATGATGCGAGTTCATTGTCGGACGTGGAACGCTTTATAGGCTCTAGACGGATAGGAATTTTATTAAATTTTATCTGAACGTGTAGAGAAATGAACAAAAAGTATAGGTATTTCACATTTAGCCATATTTTGCAAGTTTAAAAATAGATTTATTTAGTAAGGGCGACTTACAGAGGTAATACTAATGTAGAGTTGAACCTAAACTCGATTTATCCTACGGCTCATTCCTATCTTTAAATCAAGATTTAGAATAAACAGAGATTTATCCGAAATATGTACACTGTCCGTGGCGCAGCGGGCGAATAGCCGGCTGTGAAGCGAGAGGCCGCGGGTTCGATTCCCACATTGAGACAAATGTTTGTGTGGCCCACAGATATTTGTTTCAAGTCCGGGTATTGTGAGACCGAAAGTCTCTCATAGTGTCTGACACCCACGATACAGGTTATACCTAGTGTGGGGTCAGGACTAGGTGTGTGACTGTTGGGTGTATTTATTTATTTATTTATCACGGAGATGCAAGTTGACCTTGGTTATAAGACCTGTTTGAAGACGCCACTAAATAAATCTAGTTTTTATTATTTCAATGACTTTCGTCAATATTATAGTAGGTATATGTATGTAGTATTTGAGGAAATATAATCATTCTACAGTGCAGCGTGCTTTGGCTGCAAACGATGAGGTCATGGGTTCAAGCGCCCCATAATTCGGACATGTTTTTTATTCGAAAACCACATCGAATTTAGACGGTATTCAATTTGTATTCTATATAGGTATAATGCAGTGATACCTAAAATCATGTACTCATGATTGTCAATTTATCGTTTAGCCATGTCAAGTTCGCCCTTTATGTTATCTAACACGAGAGTAACATTTTCGAAACAAAAACGCAAGAATAGCCCCTCTGTCTTTCCAATAAAGGCATTTTTGAGTAGTAGAGCTACGCTGTAGACAGTAGTGTCTACAGTACGTACGGGCCGGCTCGACCAGTTTGATACCAGTTTCACAGAAAACCGACGTAAAGTAGCAGCTCGCTGTTGCATTTTGTTCGGTTAGTGAGATTTTCGGTGGCCCAATTACCCCCCTCCCTTTCCCAATCCCTATTCCCCTACTTTTCGGTGGGCAACGCATCCATGATACATAATACATACATTATTTGTATCTTGGGTGTCTATGTCTATGGGCAATAGAGAAATACCATCAGGTGACCCACCTGCTCGATTGCCAGTTTCTGCTATAAAACAATTATATATTAGGTGTAAATTCCTAATATTAGATACATTCTATTATACTCACAATCAATAAAATATCAACTCTATTGTCCCTTATTATATTAGAACAACCAAACCATTTGAATGGAATCATTAATAGAAGATATTATTGCGGGATGTGAGAGCAGTGGCACATTGTAACTCAGTGGAAACTATGTGCTTTAAATAGTAGTAAAGTTATACAGTTAATAGCCAGCCGATATTCTGTTTGTTCTCTATGGACTTAACTGTTTAACAAGAAGAATTAATTGATATCACAGTGCCAAAGAGTTTATAACATAACATAAGCTCACGCCTGTATCCCCGAAGGGGTAGGCACAGGTGAACTAGCGAACTAAAACACCCACATTTCGCCGAGCTTAGTTCCGTCCCAGATGTAATAGGGGGCGAGCCTATCGCCATATCGGGCACAAATTCCAGACTCCAGGCTGATATGGAAAAATCCAATATCACTTTTCCCGACCCGGGGACCGAACCCGAGACCTCAGAACGGTAGTCGTACCAAAATACAACCACGCCACCGAGGCAGTCGCCAAAGAGTTTATATAATTCGTTTTAATCTGGACATGGCAAAGTGCCTACACCTGATGGTAAGCGTAGTGCAATAAAAATAAACCAGCGACTACCGGCAAACATTAGGTTTATCGGTGGTCACCAGAATCATGTCAGCCTATTTATGCATCTTCGCACTCTGAAGAAGGATGAAGCACACAAGGAGTGCGGGTCACTATGGCAGGGTTTAACACCATTTGTACGATGGTCGCCATCGAGGCGGATACTGGTATTGGCTTACCAGTGTCACACCGCCGAATTATAAATAGGTGTAAAATCACAAAAAAGTTGAATAAGGGCACTTGCAGACCTAAACTCGAATTATATTCTCTCTCTCATTCCTATATTTAAATCGAGATTTATCTAACTGCAAGTCGCCCTTAAATATTATTTTCCTTTAAATATATCCATAATTAAATGTTTGTATTTAAACGAGCTTTTAATAATGATAATAAAACAAAAGTTAAAACGTGCAACCAGATCAAGGGCAATCTACCCAAATATGGTATGACATAAGGAAAAAAGTGACAGGCTATTTTTAGCCATTTGCTCAGCTAAACTGTTTTTATAAGTAATGCCCATTGTGTATATCTGACTTATAAAGAAATATAAATAATATTAGCCCTGTAATATTACTGTCCCACTGCTGGGCACGGGCCTCCTCTACCAATGAGAGGGGTTAGGCCTTAGTCTACCACGCTGGCCTAATGCGGGTTGGTAGACTTCACATACCTTTCGAAATTCCTGTGAAGAAATTCTCAGGTATGCAGGTTTCCTCACGATGTTTTCCTTCACCGTTATAGCAAGCGATATTTCACAATGAAGATAAATATAGAATAAAGAAATATAGATTTTTATAAATAAACACATGAATAATGACACAAATCTCATGTGGTTTTAATCTTTATAATTTAACTCACATACATAATATGAGCTGCTATGTAAATTCTTGTATTCTGCAAGCAAATTGATGCTCAGATACTTTATATCTGGTGGTATATAGGCTTTGACGTATACAATTTAGTATTCTTTAGGTCGCCTTTTTTCAACACACCACGTAGATCACCAATCAGGTGCCAGAATATAGTAATATTAATTTATTATCTGTAACTCAACCATGAGTTTGTTGCACGTATTTACGCGAGCGAGGACGTAAAATATTTGTATGGAAAACGTCAGTTCCCGCGTAACTGCGAGTGTTGTTAGCGTTCGGGTGTTTTTTATACAAATATTTTAGATTCGCTATCGAGTTATGTTAAAAATACTCATAGGTGGCCTACTTATCGCCCGCCTTGGTAGCGTGGTGGTATTACATGCGCGGTATGTCTATCGTCCTAATGTCTCTAGTTCGATCCCCGGGTCGCGCAAAGTGATATTGAGTTTTTCTATTCAGTATCAGGCCAGAGTCTGGATTTTGTGCGCGATATGGCGATAGGCTTGCCCCTTATCATATCTGGGACATAAATAAGTTCGGAGAGGTATTAGTGTTCTAGTTTGCTAGTTTGCCTCAGCCTATCCATTCGGGATACATGTGTGAGCTTATGTATGTCAGTATGTAATTTATATGACTGCCTCGGTGGCATAGTTGTATTTCGGTATGACTACCGTCCTGAGGTCTCGGGTTCGATCCCCGGGTCGGGCAAAGTGATATTGGATTTTTCCATATCAGCCCGGAGTCTGGAATTTGTGCCCGATATGGCGATAGGCTCACCCCCTATCACATCTGGGACTGAACTAAGCTTGGCTAGATGTGTGTGTTCTAGTTCGCTAGTGCACCTCTGCATACCCCTTCTGGGATACAGGCGTGAGCTTATGTAATTTATCCCACATGGATCATTTAGTTTTTATAGTTTTCTATTCGTTTCGTATAAACCATCACTAAACGTATATATGAATGACTTTCTCGAGAGAAAATCCCCCAAGTGTGTTATTAAGATTTGATTTATCGTAGAACGGAATGACTACGGGAAATTATCTACAGGTTATAGACACGGAAATCTCAAATTTATTCGTTATGGTATCCTGCCATTATGCCATTAAATTTATGGTTTGTTATTGAAGAATTTTCGGGTATAAAACAGTAAAACACGTTCGTCTTTACTACTCTGTTTCCACCTGCATGCTAATGTAGAGTCGGCGCACTTTTAAAAAAATGTTGCAGAAAAGATGCCGCTTAATTTTTTCGCCTGACGTCAACTCACTCTGCGTTACTGACATAATGTGGGCGCAACTTTCCTTCACAAAAAATAACTACACCTAAAATATTACATATTTCCACTTAAAGTTACTTATTAAAATATTTACCTAAAAAAATGTATTTAAATATTAAGACTTAAATCTAAATCACTTACAATTCTTAACTTATTCTTATTATCTTAATAATATCTATTTACAATTTCATATTTTACCACGACGCATATCAGCTTATCGATATTGATATTAAGTATCGTAGATTTTATCGACACTGACATATCCCTATTGCGTTACGTACTGGCCGTGATAAATAATGTAATGCTTACTTCTTGACGGTAGAAATGGACCTTGCGTGGTAAGGTACCAACCTACCCAGATCTCCTCCTCTCTCTACTCCCAATCGCATGTGAGAGGGCTACAGCGGCCTGAGCAGGAAAATTTCTGTCAACCGTAAATGTATTCGAACTCGATGCGCGTCTATGAAATTTGTATGAAATATTAACTAAACGTCATCAGTGCGCAGCGAACTCGAATACATTTACATTTACATTAGTTTTTCGTGCTAAGGCTACAGTTATACCGATATCTAATGTAACTGAGTATAACATAGACAAATCGACGGTCCCTACGTACAAAGCGCCATGTCAAAAACTGAGGTTTTCAGGAGAACGAAATGAAGTTTATTTATAAGTTTAAGAATTATCATACTTGTTATCTTGTTCGATTAGTATTTACAGTAGAATACAAAATAAAATTAACAAAATTAAAAAATATATCTATATAGTTATGGGCGTATGGACAATCTAAAGCCATATATGCAATAAAAAATATGACATTTTGACTTGTCTTTATATACGTAGGGACCGTCGATGTATTAGAATTTTATGGTTAAACCTCAAGTGAAATATATAAAATGAAGTCACACGACCTTTCCCCTCTCATTATTAGACGAGGCCCGTGCCCAGCAGTGGGACAAATTACACGGCTAATATTATTATTATAGTTAAACCGCTTAAAGAAGCACACAAGAAACTATGGCTCCAGCTGTTAAATTACCGTCCAAATTAACCCTATGACCTCGCGCTCGTCTGCATCAGAACCATAATAACAGCGCAACCATCGGCGCTAACGTGCCACAACGTATCATTAGCGTTTCGCAACGGACGGCGTCAAAAAACCAGTACCCGACCACTATTAGCCTTTGAAATCGTATCTGAACTTAGCACGAGCAACTTTCGAGTGTGTATTCGAATAAACCAAGGCTTTTTTTGTGACACGAATGGGTCGACAGAAGGGTTAACACTACTGTCTCACAGAAAACCGATGTAAAGCAGCTTACTATTAACTTGACCCAAATCTCCCCTCCTAATCGTTCCCAATCCCGATTCCTTTTCTTTATGGTTGGTGATATCCAAGATTCTTTTGGTATCTTGGGTTAACCGTTTCCAGTGACCCAACTTTGCCAGTCTTTTCTAAACAAAAATATAAATTTCCAGTGGAAATGGACTTACTTAACTGGAATACCGCAGAGCCTGATATCTATACTCACAGCCCAAAACGAGTAACTCATTGCGTTAATAAAATATTATGAAAGAAAATTGCATAAATTATTATTCATACACATTTAATTGAATTAATGAGATGGGTTGCATTACGATTCACATACCCGTAGTATTGGATACAGTGAATAGTTCAAAAACGTAAGCTCACGCCTGTATCCCCGAAGGGGTAGGAAGTGGCGCACTAGCGAACTAGAACACCCACATTTCACCGAGCTTAGTTCCGTCCCAGATGTGATAGGGGGCGAGCCTATCACCATCATCATCATCATCATCAGCCATAGGACGTCCACTGCTGAACATAGGCCTCCCCCAAAGATTTCCAGATCGACCTGTTGGAAGCGGCCTGCATCCAGCGACTTCCCGCGACCTCTATCAGGTCGTCGGTCCACCTTGTAGGTGGACGTCCTACGCTGCGCTTGCCGGTACGTGGTCTCCACTCGAGAACTTTTCTGCCCCATCGGCTATCAGTTCTACGAGCTATGTGTCCTGCCCACTGCCATTTCAACTTGCTAATCCTCTGGGCTATGTCGGTGACTTTCGTTCTTTTACGAATCTCCTCATTCCTGATTTGATCACTTAGAGAAACACCGAGCATAGCCCTCTCCATAGCTCGCTGAGTGACTGTGAGCTTTCTAATGCGGCCCATAGTTAGAGGCCACGTTTCAGTGCCATAAGTCATCACTGGTAACACACACTGGTCGAAGACTATTGTCTTCAGGCACTGAGGTATTTTGGACGAGAAGACCTTGCGTAGTTTCCCAAATGCTGCCCAGCCGAGCTGGATTCGACGAATGACCTCTCTCTCAAAGTTGGACCTGCCTAGCTGGACCGCTTGTCCTAAATAGACATATTCGTCTACAACTTCGAGAGTTGAGTTCCCTATACCAATTGGGGTAGGAACGACATGGACATTCGACATCATTTTCGTCTTGTCCATGTTCATTTTAAGGCCTACTTGTTGGGAAACTCGGTTGAGGTCTTCGAGCATAGTACCTAGATCTTCCAGCGATTCTGCCAAGACAACGATATCGTCGGCAAATCGAAGGTGAGTGATGTACTCGCCATTGATGTTGATGCCGAATCTTTTCCATTCCAAGAGCTTGAAGGCATCTTCTAATGCGGTAGTGAACAGTTTCGGAGAGATAACGTCTCCCTGTCTCACACCTCTCTGAAGTGGAATAGCCCTCGTGCTCTCTTCTTGTACTCGGACCGACATGGTGGCGTTGCTATACAAGCACCTCAACACTTCGATGTAGCGATAGTCGATATGGCACCGCTGGAGAGACTGCAGCACAGCCCAGGTCTCGATCGAGTCGAAGGCTTTCTCATAGTCCACAAACGCTAAGCAAAGTGGCAAGTTATATTCCTCGGTTTTTTGTATAACTTGCCGCAGCGTATGTATGTGGTCTATGGTATTATAGCCTTTTCGGAAACCGGCTTGTTCGGGAGGCTGAAAGTCATCTAGCCTGTGCTCGAGACGGTTCGTGATGACCCTCGAAAACAGCTTATACACATGGCTCAGGAGTGAGATGGGCCTGTAGTTCTTCAACAAGGTATTGTCACCTTTCTTAAAGAACAGTACCACCACACTCCTGTTCCATGCTTCAGGCGTAGCGCCCTCGAGCAAGACAGAATTAAAGAGCTTCTGAAGGACTCTCAGTACCGGCGCTCCGCCCGCTTTCAGAAGCTCTGCAGTGATTCCGTCCTCGCCCGGCGCCTTGTTGTTTTTAAGCTGTCCGAGGGCCACCTTAATCTCGCACAGGCTGATGTCCGGGATATTTTCGCTGTAGTGTCGGACCAGCTCGGCTCTTGGGTCTTGGGCCGAGCCAGTGACGGGTTTGGCAACCGAGCTGTAAAGCTGTCCGTAGAACCTCTCAATCTCCCTCAATACCTCTGCCTTTGTCGAAGCTACGCTGCCGTCTTCCCCCTTCAGCTTGGTCATTTGGCTTTGCCCAATAGACAGATCCTTGGCGAACACTTTGGAGCCTTTGTTCCGCTCAATCGCCTCCTTTATGCTCACTGTATTGTGAGCACGGACGTCGTGTCGCAAGGACTTCCCTATTCGTCTATTGAGCTGCCTATATGCTTCAGCGTCGACGGAAGACCGCAGCGCCATAGATCGGCGTTCGGCCATGAGATCGAGTGTGTTGATCGAGAGTTTCTGAGGTCTATCTCTACGACGAGGTCTAAAAAATTTAGATCCCACCGTATGAACAGCTTCTACCAACCGGTCATTTATCTCGTCCACGGTAGAGCAATCAGCTAGGCAATCGAAGCGGTTTGTCAACTCGAGTTGAAAGCTCTCGGGGTTTTGGATATGGGTGCGAGTAGGGCGGAGCGTAGACTTCATCAAGCGATCTCTTTCCAACTTGACGTTGATATTCAATGTGCCTATCACCATATCGGGCACAAATTCCAGACTCCGGGCAGATATGGAAAAATCCAATATCACTTTGCCCGACCCGGGGATCGAACCCGAGACCTCAGAACCGTAGCCGTACCGATATACCACCACGCCACGGAGGCAGTCTACATACACACATACAGTTATTTATACACATTTAATTAAATTAATGAGATGGGTTGCATTACGATTCACATACCCGTAGTATTGGATACAGTGAATAGTTCAGTAATAATTTATGTTGAACGTATTTCAAGGAAAATGTTAACCCACCACCAGCTCTCAATATTACTCAAGATTAAGCTAACTTTCCCCTTTTCTCCCACAAAGGGCGGACCATAAAAATATATTATACGCCACATAATAGAGTCTCGTAGTAGGTCGGAACTCATAAGCGCGTCTAGATACCGGACACATCATTTCCTAGACTACAAATTTAAAATCATCGAAACAGATACAATACACAAAGATCAGTGCCCATGCAGAAATATATTTTACTATTGAATTCGTATCGAGCTCGATACGCATCTGCGACATTGTATGAAATATTAACCAAACATCATGAGTGTAGAGCAAGCTCAATACGAATCCTCGAGTCTCTGTATGAATAATTTCGCCATTAAAATAAAAAACAGAAATTATAAAGTCATACACATTTCTTGCTTATCGATAAATCTAATTTGATTTCTTGGCCTGTATGCAAGTTATGTGTCATGGGTAACTATGATCAAGTAACCCATCTGCTCGAGTACCACTAGTCTCTGCTATAAATAAAGCAGCATTGTGCTCCACTTTTTCGCCCTTAACTGTCTATCTAGACGAGTATATAATATCTAAAGGTCGGATATTAGCCGCAGTTCCGGCTCTAACAGGACCGTTACGATCTCTCGACTCTCCTCGGCTAATCTCTACTTTAAAGGTCAAATTCTACCTCTATACTCAGAGCACAGTTACTATAAGGCTAGTAAATACGTGATTACCTACAGAGCAGTAAAAAATAATCACAAGTTTAAAAACTTAACGGACCGTCTTCAATATTTATACGATCGTGACCATTTATATGAGACCACTCTTGAAATAAGCTATCGAACCCAAAAATAATCTTGAAAATTGGTTCACATTTAGCTGAGATATCGCGTAACTAACATAAAAAATAGTGACGAAATCAGCACCTTCTCCTTTTTTGAAGTCGGTCGAAAAATCATACAGTAGTAGTTCTGCGTAATTTATTGTGTTTCTTCTTCCGACTGCCCTTATCCCACTTCAATGGGGGGGTCAACAACTCGCTTTTTATAATAAAGTTTTTTCTATTGTATTTTTCTATTTTCTATTTTTAAAGTTTTTTATATTATCTATTATCTTTTTTCAATTTTTCTTCTTGTATTAGAGCGGAAATAAATTTGTTTTCTTTCTTTCTTTTTCTTTTTAAAGCATGTTGCAGATAGGATTCGGCTTAGTTTTTATGACTGATGTCAATATCCTCATATCTATCTATTCGAATTGTAAAATCAAAAACAGAACTTTTGATTGTCCCCTGCATTTGAATCCAAAACCTCTTCATACATTCCACTGCCACCAAACCAATGAGGCGACAAAAATGCAACTTTTTTAGTATTAATAACTTAACTATGTATAAGATAAAAAATAAATTACAAATGCAGTTTTTATAGACCAACAATGAGATGTATCGTGATGAATGGCGAGCGCTAAAAGCCTTTTAGCTGGTTCAACTGGACTAGACCCACCAAAATGCGCCAATCCATCAAAGTCTAATTTTGTTTCGTTATAAAAAACACAAAACATAACTTTTAAACTTGGAACAGAGTTCTATTATTACTTTTAATGTATCAAAACTGTTACCTACATAATTATTCGGTTTTTAAATTATTTTGGAAAATTGATAATGTTAACAATAGTATAGTAAAATATTTACTTAACTCATGAAATAAGCCATGACTCAGGATGCGTAGCTGTTTAAAATTATTCGAACTATGGAACATAAAACATCAAACCTAGGACTTTCCGATCCACAACCAATATACACTGCCGCTAACCACAGAAGGCGACAACAATAATATTAAAAATAAACATACTTTATAAACTAATCCTAAAAATAAACATAAAACACATTTTACAACAAAATGAAAGCTATTCTCCGAATAAAATTATTACAACCAACGTAAACAGAGAAATTCGATCCCGACGCGGCGCTCGAACGCGTACAATCCGCAATTTTATCGAGCATCTATAATCTACACCTTAATTAGCAACATTATGTAACAACGTGCAAAAAGCGAACAATTTTATATAAAAAATAAACTCGTCCATGTGAGCGGAGGATAAATCTATCGAGGGCCCAACGGCCGCGGCCGCGTCTCTCGGCCCGATACCAAAAAACAACACAAAAAATAAAAGCAAAAAACATGACTCCGCCTTCCACTGTCTGGTTGTAGTTGAGATTGAATGCAGTAAGTCATGTGTGATTTTAACATATAGAGGTTGTACGTCCTAAGTAATATTTAGATCTCATCATCATCAGCCATAGGACGTACACTGGTGGACATAGGCCTCCCCCAAAGATTTCCAAATTGACCTGTTGGAAGCGGCCTGCATCCAGCAACATTTAGATCTCACCGCGATAAAATATTATATTATGAAATCCCATATTACTAAATAAATGGTGCAGCCTTGGTGATGTTTTCGAAATTCAAAAATTTCAATCAACAATCCTCAAGAGCATGCCCTTTTGTGTTTTTACGTTAAATGTGTATTCATTGTGAACTTGTCTTAATGATAAAAGACACCACATACACATACCTGCGGAATCTTTACATTCATACAGTGACGGTAAAGAGCAAAAAAAATCAGCAGAATTTTCTAGCTACCAAGTATTACCAAAAATTAGTTAACGGATTGGGGTGAAAGAAGTCTCACTCACCAAACGAAATGCAATAAATAACAAGCTTCACGTCGATTTTCTGTGCATGTTTAGTGATATGACTGCCTCAGTGGCGTGGTGGTATATACATAGGTACGACTACGGTTCTGAGGTCTCGGGTTCGATCCCCAGGTCGGGCAAAGTGATATTGGATTTTTCCATATCAGCCCGGAGTCTGGAATGGCAATAGGCTCGCCCCCTATCACATCTAGGACGGAACTAAGCTCGGCGAAATGTGGGTGTTCTAGTTCGCTAATACGCCTCTGCCTACCCCTTCGGGGATACAGGCGTGAGCTTATGTTATGTTATGTTGTTATGTTTAGTGATATTTAACCGGTTGAACCAACCTATTCAGGCTGTGGACATATCATATACATAAGTATCTACAGTGTGATTCTACCATTCAGCTGAGAGAATTTGAATATAATTTTTGTTGTTGAGTCGAGCTACTGGATTAACACGTTGCTGTGGCCTGCCGGAGTGGTGGTACTCACATATTTTCGTACCAAGGTTATCTTTTCGCAAGTCGTACGCTACAGACACATATACACGTATATGTTGCGTCAGTTTGTATGTACTCACCATAGCCTTTATATTTACACTAATAATTATAGTATTAATTTTCTTTCCTGTTTAGCGTTCTCCTAATGTTGCATGATTTTTATGAATCTTTTCTTATTCCATAGATTATAAAAATAGGTGATTTATTTTGAAATCATTTTTTTTACCTCTAAATAGTTGAAGTTGCCCGCCTTTCCTTCGCTCTCTGTTTGGCGTAGACATTAATAATATTATGTTGTAAGGCTTGTGACTTGTGTCGTGGCGTGAGAAAATGATAACGGATGTAGTAAACAAGGATGAGTTATTTTATAATTCGTGTCATTCGAGCTTGTGGCAAATGATTGGAATATGGTTGATCCTGTTCTTATAGCATATTACTTTTAGCATGTTAAGTGAAAAACAGTAGTCAGTAAATTTGTTTACATTTTATGAATATAGAGGTACATACATTTACGTATATATTTAGATATTTACTAAAATAAATAAAAATAAAAATCTTATACATTCTAATACTTCTGGTTAAAAATAACTTTATAAGGTTACTAGTATTTGCACGCAGCTCTCGTTATTTATTTAAGTGCATTTTTTTCATAATTATAAACGCCCACTTTCCTCCATAAGAATATTTTCCGGTAGTATACAATCTCCTAACGGGATTAAATATTCCAGATTTAAACGAAGTCTAATAAGTTCGTTAAGCACATAAAATGTATATACATATATATATTTTTTTTATAGAAGAGGGGGCAAACGAGTAAGTGGGTCACCTAATGTTAAGTGATCACCGCCGCCCATAAACACCCACAATACCGGGGAATCATGGATGCGTTGCCGGCCTTTGAAGTATGTAGATATACGCTCTTTTCTTATATATATGTACTTAACTTACTTATATATACTTAACTTATAATAATTCATTATTTATACTTGCATTACAAAATCTATTTATATCCATGCAATATAAATAATCAACATTTTATTTTAATATTTGCCAAAAAATATTCGTATTTACGCAAATAAGACGTAAACACACCGACGACGCAATAAATGTAACTTATAGCAATGTGCGTGTGTCCGATGGCACGTTTTTATTGGCACGATAAATAAACGGCGACATTCGGGCCATGGGAGACGCGTGACCTTTCCGCGAGATCGTACTGACGATGACGTTTCGAAGTGTTGCGTGCCTTTCATCTACATTCAGTATTGGATTACATTTGAGTATTTTGTCGCTTACTTGGTCTGGTAGGAGCGTATGCTGTGGGCTGTGGACGGGAGATCCTGGGTTCGAATCACAGGTCCAATCTGATTTTTCTAACACGATTAAGTCTCTAGAAAGAGTTGACGTCAGGAAGGGGCCAGTCATAAAATCTAAACTTAATCTTTTCTGCAACATGCTGAAAAAAACATATGTTATACCCAGCTCAGGATAAAAACATGTATAAGGAAAGATTTAGGTATATCAGACTTAAGTTTACATTTTGCAACCCCAGAGGGGTTGACTGCAGGTAGGCAGCCGGTCATAAAAACTTAGCCAAATCCTTTCAGCAACGTGAGTGAAAAGGTGTATTGCGCCAATCCTAGATTAAGGTGGGATAAGGGCAGGCAAAAAGAAAAGATACTCAAGTTTACATTACCTGAATATTGCAAAATATAATGTAACAAGGACCAAAAATTTATGGATTTTGTTTGCAAGCGACATGTCACTAGTTTTCTTGTTATAATCACGCATATTAGGAGACTGAGCATTTGGATATACAAAATAACTAAAGAACATTTTTAAAATATAACGAAAGCAGTTTTTCTGCTGCAATGATATTTTCTATACATAAAAATTACAATTTATTTTGGCCACAGTTTTATTGATGATTTCAAAATGAACGCGTTGAAATCTTTTGAACGTCATTGTTTACTCCTTACCCTGAGAGACGTGTTGACTTTAAATGATACTTTACCATACAACATAATTATATTTCTTTCTTTCTACCTACCCTTATCCCACCTTAATGTGAAGTAGGCGCAACATACTTTTTCAAGCATGTTGCAGATAGGACATGGCTTATTTTTACCACCGGTCTGGCCTGTCTGACGTCAACGGTATCCAGTACCGTGCAAATTAAATAAGAAAATTCGCTTTACCCGACCTGGGAATCGAACCCAGGATCTCTCTGCCCACAGCCCATATACGTTGCCACTAGATCAAGTTTGAGTGGTAGAGCCACGCTGTTGACAGTTACGTCTGTCAACAGCACGAATGGGCCGGCTCTGGACTGGGAGCCACAGCCCATATCTGCTGGCACTAGACCAAGTAGACGATTATACAACATAATAATTATACCATTAACAAATTTTATTTAAAAATACTTTCCATATTTACTTACATAGATATATCCATCACTCGCGCCTCTGTCTGAACTAGAACACTCATGTATCCCTGACGTCATTTTTATTATTTTTATATTATCATATTTTATATTATTATCATATTTTTATATCGCCATATCGAGCACAAATTTTAGTCTCCCGGCTGATACTTGGTAGAATCCCTGTATACAGTAACGTCTACAGAACGAATGGGCCGGCTCGACCAGTTTGATACCACTGTCTCACAGAAGACCGATGTAAAGTGGCAGCTTGTTGTCGCGTTTCGTTCGGTGAGTAAGATTTCCGGTGCCCCATTTCCTTCCCTTTTTTTCCCAATCCCATGTCCCTCACCTTCCATTCCCTCCCTTTAGGTTGGCAACGCACCCATGATTTAGTATCTGGGGTGTCTATGGGCGGTGGAGATTATTACCATCAGGTGACCTAACTGCTCGTTTACGAGTCTCCGCTAAAAAAAGCCCAATACTGCTCGATCTGGAGATTGACTCCGGGCCGTAGTCATTCCGCGCATGGAATTCAACCACGCTACCCAGGCAGCCATATTGCCTTTGAAAATAATATTAAGGTCTATAAAAAGTATAGTAATACCTATACACGTACAAAAGCCTGGTATGCGAACAAAAAATAACCGCCGTCCAATTAAATTGAGTAAGGAAGTATTACTATTAAGTCATTAAACTTTGGTATTTTGTTTTATAGCACAAACATTTATGTCAGTGAATTATTGCAATTATTTCAACAACACGCAGTTGTTAAATGTTTAATACATCATGTTAAATTGATTTACTTTATAAATATCCTGTTGTTAAATGGAAGGTATAAAGAAGTACTAAACAATAATAAATATTAATAACAACATTTGCCTGTAAACGAAGAACAACTGAAACCAGAAAATCCGTCCAGTTTATTTCCATCCTGTGATTTGATACAACAAACCCAAGTAGGAAAGGATTGGATGGTAAGGTTCCTTTCCTTAGTAGACTTGCGATTAGTGTGCACAGAAGATTTTCATCGCCGTGACTTTTTTATTTCTCTTATCAAATACATATTCATATTTACAAAAAGTCACGACGAATAATGAATATTCGTTCAACATAAAATGAAGTCCAGTATCGGGTCACACTCACACTGTGTATGTATCCTCATATATTTCTTTAGACCGGACAAGAAACTCTAAAGAATCGAAGCGACAAGTCACTCACTAGGCCAGCGCGGCTGCTTAAGCTTAGCAATAGGCTCTTACTATCAGATGGGCGATCCGCTCATAATTTTTTTTTATAGCAGAACCTGATAAATGAGTATATGGGTCACGTGCTCGTTTCCCCCTCTTCTATAAAAAAAAAGTGATCTCCACCGCATATAGACACCCAAGACACAAAAAGAATCATGGGTGCTAGAGAATTGCGCCACCGGAAACCTCACTCACTGAACGAAACGCGACAACAAGCTGCCAGTTTACGTCGGTTTTCTGTGAGACAGTGATATCAAACCGGTCGAGCCGGCCCATTCGTACTGAAGACGTAACATCTACCCCGTGGCTCAACCATTCTACACTTGTCTGCTTTTAAAAGCTAACGTAGATCTTTATTGGATTTATTACAATGCTATCCTTATTAGATTTTCAAATCAGATAACCTAAGATATGAGGTATTTTTCTTTTTTTCTATCTGGCATTATCCCGGCCTTCTGCCAGTGTCCTCTTTCCTACTTAAACGCTTCCACTTCGCCCGGTCTTGAGCATCCTCCATAGTGAGGTCAAGATATGAGGTATAAGTACCGTTAAACTTCATATCTCGGTACAAAATACAGTCTCTACACCCAGCCTTAAATGGTCTTACGAAATTTGTCATAATACGTTCACTCCCATTTCATTAATATTAATAATAAAGATTAATAAATGAACAGTCGCACAATGTAATTGCATTTTGAAACAGTTTTCGAACGCGAGTTCACTTGTCATCTGTTTATCATTATTATCTCAGCCTATTGTCATCCACTGCTGGACGTAGACTTCCCCAAGTCAGCGTCAACCATCCCGGTAGAGTCTTACCAGTAGCCCGAGCACGAAAATCTAATGTAAATGTAAACTCGCTGCGCACTGATGACATTTGATTAATATTTCATACAAATTCATAGACGCGCATCGAGCACGAATACATTTACGGTTGTCAGAAATTTTCCTGCTCGGGCTGCTGTAGAGATTCATCTTATCCTTCAATCCAGGCTGTATTGAAAACATACCTTTATCTTTAGCTATCAACTTTTATGTCTACAAATGTAGTGTTTTGGTTATAAAACAATTAAGCGGTGCTATGAAACTATTTGCCTGAAGGAAGAAAGTTACAAGTTAGTTTAAAGTTAAGCATCGCTTGTAATAAGTAAAGAGTGTTGTGTTGACCGTCAGTCCCAACGAGAGGTACATTTCCTCAAAGAAACGTAAGCAGTACATATCCCAACCTTTTCTGTGAAAAAAGGTAACTTATAAAAAAAATCTTTATTAATACAACTGAACTGACTGGATCCCTCAGAGGGGGTTGACGTCAGGCAGACTGCCGGTCATAAAAACTAAGCCAAGTCCTTTCTGCAACATGCTTGAAAAGTTTGATGCGCCGATCCCACATTACGTTGGTATAAGGGCATATAGAAAGAAATAAATAATACAACATACTTTATTTTTTTTATTATTCTGTCTACCTATACGAAAATCATTGTCAGTTGACACGAAACTAAGCAATAATTACGTTGCCATATGATTTGTTTCATGAAAACCTACGGTTGTCATGTAACATTGTGGAATGCTACTTTGATGATTGAATTAAGGCTATGTTAGAGGAATAATTACAGGGGGGTTACCACAACCTCTTATAGCAGTATTATTATAATCTTACTTGTACCGATTCCCATACAAAACAAACGAAGAACGATTATAATAATACTGCTATAAGAGTTGGTGGTAACCATGCAGATCAAGGAAAGAAATAGAGATATTGCCAGCAAACCACATACAAACAAACATTAATCTAGCCGCGTAAAGGTGCTAAATATAGAAATGAGTATATAAATCATAACCGTCATTAGTTACGGAGAGGCGAGCCGTGGCCGAGCCTCGAATTCCCAATTATTCTAATTAAAACAGCTAGAGTTATGGCGCAGAGACGCCCGAGGTCCGACACCGCTGACCTGACACGACCTGGTCGGTTTATATTACACAAAAATAACATAACACAAGTTCACTGCCTTGAAATTCACTACCTTAGGAGTAGGCAAATCTCATCAGACCGTAAGTTCTTTTTCTACCTACCCCCATCGTACCCCAATGTGAGCTTAGCGTTTGGGATTTGACTTTAATTTTCACAACTGCAGCCCGAGCAGGAAAATTTCTGACAACCGTAAATGTATTCGTGCTCGAAGCGCGTCTATGAAATTTTTATGAAATATTAATCCAATGGCATCAGTGCGCAGCGAGTTTACATTTACATTAGTTTTTCGTGCTCGGGCTACTGGTCGCATGCCCGACGCGACGTCAACCTGATCTGGAGGATAAATATTAATTACAAGTTTAAAAATTGTAACCATAATTATATGTAGTCAATAGAGCTTATTCTAAAGGTAGTCCCATACCTTTAGAATAAGCTCTATTGACTACATAGAGAGGAGATATCGAATAACATACATACAAAATACCGAAGAATTGAGAACCTCATTTTGTGAAGTTGGTTGAAATTTAAAGAACGACAGCCACCGTAACGCAGCGGGCGAGTGTCTGTAAAACGATTGACAGGTTCGATTCCCGCACCGAGATAAATGTTTATGTGCCCATAGATTTGTTTCGATTTTGAGTGTTGTGGAACAGTAAATCTTGTAGTTTCTGATACTCACGTTATAGTATAAACATACTATGTATGTCAAATAAAAAAAAATAAGAAACAGTAAAATAACTTAGATATACTAAGGCCTGACCACTTTCATTAGTACAGGAGGCACGTGCCCAGCAGTGGGATAGTAATATTATGGGGCTAAATTATTATTATTATTATGTATGTGTTCAGTGTATTTATTTAACATTTAAAACAACTAGGTGTCTCTAGCGGATTTCATCAAGCACTGATGCATCGTTTCATATAAAAATTATAATCCATTCCCAAGATCTTTAATTCTATAAGCATTAAGCGTATTAAGGAGTGACACAATCCAAATATGACTCAGTGACCCCACCTTAGCCCAGTTGCACAAGTAATGCAACGTGAATGTATGCATATATCTACATATTATTGGTGAGTTTGATAACCTTTATTCAGACCAATAAGCACGTCGATAAATAGTATGTCGGCTTACGTCTCAAGATTTTTATTCGAAAGCTACCTAGATATAATGGCTTCTTTCTTTCTACCTGCTCTTATCCCACCTTAATGTGGGGTCGGCGCACCACACTTTTTCATGCATGTTGCAGAGAGGATTCGGGTTAGTTTTTACGACCGGCCGCCTGCCTGACGTCAATCCCCTTTGAGGGATCCAGTACTGGGGAAATTAAATTAGAAAATTTGCTTTGCCCCACCTGGGAATCGAACCCAGGACCTCCAGGACCTGCATTATTATAATTAAGTATTTCTTTCAACTTCCCTTTATCTCACTCCAATGTGGGGTCAGCGAAAGAAAATTTTACAGGCATGCTACAGAATGGATTCGGCTTAATTATTACGACCGGCCATCTGCCCGACATCCACATTCTTTCGGGGATCGGGTCCCGACCAAACAAGGCTAGATCACTCTGCTAAAAGAACCGCTTTGTCTGGGATTCGAACCCAGGAGCTCCCAGCCAACAGCTCATACATATATGCTACCACTAAACTAAGGTGAAGATGATAAATTAATTTACCAGCTGGCATTACCGAACACATTCTATTGGTGGATTTTCTTTCTCGCACTAATAATTGCCTATGTATGTGTCATTACAAGGAAAAACTACCTGTTGAACATGCCGTCATAAAGAAACAAAGACGTATATACATTTTGTCAGAAACAGATACAACTTTTATTCTTTGTAACAGAATGTCATTATTTTCCTTATGACGGCAATACAGTGGAAACACACCCTTATAGTCGGCAAAAGATATAAAAGCGAACGTCCTTAGACGCCAACTCCTCTAGAAGTAAGATTAATGTTGCCGAGAGTGTATTCTCACGAAATTCCGCACTACACTCTCACGACCACTCATTTATACTTGTTATACATTTTATAATTTATATTTATGGAAATTACACCTTAATATATCAACGCACTTCCATTAAACTCAGTTTGGTGGTAGAAATATTCTCGTACAATACACAACATATAAAAGATAAAAATTTAACTGGCCGACTTCCAATTTACCGATCGTGACCAAATTGATATGGGACCACCCTTGAAATAAGCTCTGTCGAACACAAGAGAATTTTGAAAATCGGTCCACATTTGGCGGAGATATCGAGTTACATACTTAAAAAAAAATACCGACGAATTGAGGACCTCCTCCTTTTTGGGAAGTCGGCCGAAAATGTACAACAGAAAATAATCATATACGATTTCGTGTCAATTTTCGCAAGCTTATTTCCGTCCCATAATATTATAGGCAGGGAGTCTATCGCCCTATCGGACACAAATAGACTCAAGGCTGACACGAAGCAGAATATCCAATATTACTTTTTGGGCCGCCCACGGGGACGTACGATCTAGTCTAGGCACCTGCGACATGCTCCTGTGGTTTCCTCAAAACATGACCATACAATTTCAAACAATCCTTCAGCAGTTTATTTTCCTCGCCCCCAATCACATCAACTAAGCTCGGTGAAATGTGGGTGTTCTAGTTCGATAGTGCATCTCTGCCTACCCCTTCAGGGATATAGACGTGAGCTTATATGATGTTATGGATTAATATTGTATTATTTCCAAGCAGTCTTAATGTATTTAAACGAACAAAAAGTACCAATCTAGTGCAATAAACAAAAATCGACACATTATAAACCGATTACTAGTTCCAATGTGGACTTATGAAGCAACAAAGTATAGTTACAGAGCAAATTTCAATCGAAATGGGCGAACATTTTCTTTAACGACGCTCTCGTTCCATTACGACATATTTTACCGGAGCGCTTGCGCCAAACGACATAACTGGTTTTTTCGAAATTTCCAGCTGTACAACCAGTCCATTATTATTTTTAAGTGCTTAAAATTTAATATCGACATAATATTTTTACGGCCCAAGGTATCTTATTTAGTTTATCGCGAGAATTAAATATTTTTATTGCTAATATTGCTCCTTGATATCCACTTTCTATAGTTTCAAAATGTTATTTTTATTACAATTTCAGTAATATTTATTTGACTGCGTCGATGGCAAAGTGGTAAAGCGTGCGCAGTACGACTATCGTACTAAGGTCTCGGGTTCGATCCCCGGGTCGGGCAAAGTGATATTGGATTTTGTCATACATATCAGCCCGGAATCTAGAATTTATGCCCGATATGGCGATAGGCTCGCCCCCTATCACATCTGGGACGGAACTAAACTCGGCGAAATATGGGTGTTCTAGTTCGCTAGTGCGCCTCTGCCTACCAATACAGGCGTGACCTTATGTTTAAACATGAGCTTTCTTTCTACCTGCCCTTAAGCTCAAGTATGCAAATTTATTACATTAAATAAAATAAAAAAAATACACCCTACAATCACACACATAGTCCTGACCCCACACTAAGATCGAGTCTTGTGTCGTGGGTATCAGGAACTACGATAGACTTTTGGTCTCACAACACCCAGACCCGAAACAAATATCTGTGGGCCACACCGACATTTGTCTCGATGCGGGAATCGTACCCGCGACCTCACGTTTCACAGTTGGCTACTCGCCGCTGCGCCACGGAGGCCGTCGTATTTATAATTTGGTAGTTATGCTATTCTTTCTGCTGGTCTCCTAGTGCTCGGATCAAAAGCTTTTACGACGCATACAAACTACAATCTCTACTAAATTGCACATTATACCTTTAGTGAGTTTCGACATTTATTACTTTGGCGTCAATATTTTTTGCTAAAAATATTGTTTTTTTTTATAGCAGAGGCTGGCAAACGAACGGATGGATCACCTGATGGTAAGATCTCCAGCGCCCATAGACACCCAAGACAGGAAAATCATGGGTGCGTTGGCAACCGAAAAGGTGGGAAATAGGTATTCTCACTCAACAAACGAAACGCGACAGTGAGCTGCAACGTCGGTTTTCTGTGAGACAGTGGTATCAAACCGGTCGAGCGGGCCCATTCATGCTGTAGACAGATGTCACTATACGTGGCTCTACCACTCAACTGCTGTTGCTGGATATATCTGATATAAACTCCGACAGCATCCATGGCGCAGCGGTAAGCAGGCGGCTAGGTAACAAAAAGACGTGTGTTCGATTCCTCCACCGACAAAATGTCACTGTGATTTATATATCTACCAATATGTGTGATTATTATTTAAAATATATGCCACTTAATGACAAACTTCTTTCCTTTCCAACTGCCCTTATCCCTGTTGTAGGAAAGAGTTAGCTTAGTTTAAATAACAATAACCTCCAAACTATAAAATTATATAACATAACATAACATAAGCTCACACCTGTATCCCCGAAGGGGTAGGCAGAGGCACACTAGCGAACTAGAACACCCGCATTTCGCCGAGCTTAGTTCCGTCCCAGATGTGATAGCGGGCGCGCCTATCGCCATATGGGGCACAAATTCCAGACTCCGGGCTGATATGGAAAAATCCAATATCACTTTGCCCGACCCGGGGATCGAACCCGAGACCTCAGAACCGTAGTCGTACCGAAATACCACCACGCCACCGAGGCAGTCAAAGTAAAATTATTTAATTCTATATTATTAATGTCCGAGTTCGGTCCCCGCACCGAGACAAATGTTTGTGTGGCCCACAGATATTTGTTTCAAGTCTGGGTGTTGTGAGAACGAAAGTCTCTCGTAGTTTATGAGTCCCATGACACAAAACTCGTATCTTATTGTGGGGTCAAGACTATGTGTGAGACTGTTAGCTGTTCCTTATGATATATTTTCTACTTATAGTGCCACTACATTTACCTCCAAGTATCACAGTATTATATAATACTTACCTTTATCATACAAACTTTATAGCTAGCTTTCTCAACAACAAGCGTAAATAATTCTTACAAAGTTTTTGTCTCATTAAACTAATGGGTGTAACGCCCCGAGACAAAGCAAAAACAAGCTTGACAAAACAACCTGATTATATCATTATACTCCAAATATTATTATATGAACCAGTGACAAAACCAAATTAAAAAGAAAATGAAGTAGTTTAATATCACGATTCAATGTGCTATAATATCAGTTATCCTTGGAAAATAATGTAACAAGCCTGAATTCTCAAAAGACATTTAGTGCCTTTATAGCTTACTTAAAAACTCTCAATTGTACACACAAACAGCACACTGAGAAGATTATCATCATCATCATCAGCCACAGGACGTCCACTGCTAGACATGACATTTTGACAGCCTCCGTGGCGCAGCGGGCGAGTAGCCGGCTGTGAAGCGAGAGGCCGCGGGTTCGATCCCCGCACCGAGACAAATATTTGTGTGGCCCACAGATATTTGTTTCGGGTCTGGGTGTTGTGAGACCGAAAGTCTCTCGTAGTTCCTGATTCCCACGACACAAGACTCGATCTTAGTGTGGGGTCAGGACTATGTGTGGGTCTGTTGGGTGCTATTTATTTTTAGTTATCCTCTAAAGGCCTCCCCCAAAGATTTCCAGACCGACCTCTTGGAAGCGGCATGTTGTGTATGATTGTACACAGAAAGAAGAAGTCTTAAGTAAAATTTTGAGAACTTTATCCTTTATTTCGATCCCTCAAGATTCAAACATAGAAGTAGATCACAAAAATATTTTTCTTGAACTCACTGA
Source organism: Clanis bilineata (assembly GCA_036417725.1). Taxonomy (NCBI): domain Eukaryota; kingdom Metazoa; phylum Arthropoda; class Insecta; order Lepidoptera; family Sphingidae; genus Clanis; species Clanis bilineata. The sequence continues at coordinate 2,072,788 of CM071141.1, forward strand.
CCATCCTACCAAAGCTAAATGGATACTTGACTATGTTTGATTTTATATTTTACCTAATTTTTTTCACCCATATCTTTGTGGCGTGGTTGTATTTCGGTACGACTACCATCCTGAGGTCTCGGGTTCGATCCCTGGAACGGGCAAAGTGATATTGGATTTTTTCAAGTCAGCCCGGAGTCTGGAATTTGTGCCCGACATGGCGACAGGCTCGCCACCTATACTGTGGGTGTCCTAATTCGCTAGTACGCTTCTCCCTACCCCTTTGGGGATACAGGCGTGAGCTTATGTATGTATGATGTATATCTGGCTTTTTTTTCTTTCTGTCTGTCGTAATCCTGGCCTTCTGCCAGGGTCCGCCTTCCTAGTTAAATGCTTTTACTTGGTCCGGTTTTGAGAGTCCTCCACCGTGAGACCATTAGCTCTCATATATTTGTCCAGAACATTATAATTTTTTGTTGGACAAACTTTTTCTTTTCTTTCTATTTGCCCTTATCCCAACTTAATGTGGGGTCGGCACACCACAGCTTCAAGCATGTTGCAGAAAGAATTTGGCTAAGTTTTTGCGACCGGCTCCCTGCCTGACGTAAACCCCCTTTGAGGGAATAATTTTTGTTCGACAAACATTAAACAAAAACACAGTAATAGTGATTTAAATTCAATCTTTCGGTAAATAACAAGAATGAACAAGACAAGGTGCAGATAGCTTCAGTGCCCACTCGTAATGCCGGCCCCTAAAATGGTATAAAAATAAGAACAAGTAAAAGGGGACTTTTTCAATGCAAGTCTCTTTCGACTATGCTTGTTAAAATTTCGAAACTAATTATTATTTTATTGGTCATTAATTATTTAATTACACTTTACAAACAACATTAATTGCTTGTGTTGACATTGACTTTCTAAATGTTGTCGCGATGTGTGTCGCATCGCGGTGTTTCTTTTCTTTTGAAAGCGTGTGTTGATCTCATCTCGTCGAAAAATATATTTTAGCAAAATTATAATCAATCAATCAATCAATGTATGCCATAAAATCAATGTAAGATTGTGGATATTTTGCTGGTAAACTTTTCACAGCCTTTATTTCATAAAATATATCACTGAAAGTTTGAAATTATATTAATTAGCATTACGATTGCTAATTTGAGACTTGAGCAAAAAAAAACATTTAAACAATTCCCTAAACATATATGATATAATATAATGCATAACACACATAACATAAGCTCACGTCTGTATCCCCGAAGGGATAGGCAAAGGCGCCCTAGCGAACTAGAACACCCACATTTCACCAGGCTTAGTTCCGTCCCAGATGTGATAGGGGGCGAGCCTATCGCCATATCGGGCATAAATTCCAGACTCCGGGCTGATATGGGAAAATCCAATATCACTTTGCCCAACCTGGGAATCGAATCCGAGACCTTGGGACGGTAATCGTACTGAAATACAACCACGCCACCGAGGCAGTCATTTAATTAACAATATTAATTAAGTACCATTGTACTACATAAAGTAATAAATATAGTTATGGTTACTAAGTGCTTGCGAAGACAGATTTCATTATAGAAAATGTTCGATACCCATTAAAGTTTCAATACACAATTAACAAGAAGGAAATACTTAGTCTGTTATTCATTATGGTTGTTAAATCTATTCGTGTTATGCTAGCTTTTGCGTATGGCTCCTATCGCCTGTTTTCCAGGAAAAAGAGTAGTTTCTTTCCTTTTTTAACCGACTTCAAGGTTATCAATTCGACTCGTATGTATGTAATATTGTTAGAATTGGGTACTTAACTATGTTTGATTTTATACACATATTTATATGTAATAGCAAATAAATCTGAAAATAAACCCTTCTGTAAAATCTGGCTGAAAAATGAGACAGTAATTCATATTTTAAATTCTGGAGTGGGGGCATATTGGAGATATCTTGCTATCCCTTTCCAACTCAGCTCAACCGTTATGGAGTGACGTGGTTGTACTGATACTTCTCTTTCCCGAAATTTGACGGTTACACCAAACTTTAAAGGCTTATAACTTTTTTATTTTTGAGAATATTTCAGTATTTCTTTTTGTTTTGTATATAAGACGACGTAAATTTTATATAAAATTAATAAAATAAACTAGTCAAGTACCCAATTGCATGATATTCGCATATGTTAGTCTATATTGGCTTCTGAATAGGTGTGCCAAATTTCCCAAGGTAATGTATATACAACCGGGAACCGGATTATAAGACTCAAATGGCGTTGGGCGGGACATGTGGCCAGACTGGGTGACGGCAGATGGAGCAGAATCCTGACAGAGTGGGCACCTATGGAGGGAAGAAGATCCGTTGGCAGACCAGCAGCCCGATGGGGGAACGACATTAAAGTGACCGCAGGAAAAACTTGGATGCATTAAGCGCAAAATAATGATCAGTGGCGCAAGGGAGAACAGGCTTATGCCCAGGAGTGGGCAAACAGAAGCCGACGATGATGATGATGTTGATGAATGTATATCATCATCATCATCATCAGCCATAGGACGTCCACTGCTGAACATAGGCCTCTCCCAAAGATTTCCAGATCGACCTGTTGGAAGCGGCCTGCAAGCGCAGCGTAGAACGTCCACGTATAAGGTGGACCGACGACCTGATAAAGGTTGCAGGAAGTCGCTGAATGTATATACAATGTATGTATATATGTGTGTATGTTTCTCTACGTATATCTTAGAAATCATAAATCGGATTGCGATGGATCGTTTTTTTAATGGACTAGGTATCTTTCAACTTATGGAATAGTACAAGTGTCATCGAAATCGTTTCAGTAGTTATGAAGATATGGACATAAATGTGGGAAAATTGTGAAGTCGGTTTCAAGTTTTTGTTAAACTTTTCACTCTTTAACTACATGTTCATGTTGTATTGATGGTTGGTTGGGGCGGGTATGGTACATCCCTGTGTCTACATTGGTCATTCGCTTGTCTCGTCGAAAGCCCCTCGATTTTCTTATTCCCTTTTCGGGTGGTGTTTTTTCAGTAGTAGAGCCATGCTGTAGACAGTAACATCTAGAGCACGAATGGGCCGGCTTGACCGGTTTGATCCCAATGACTCACAGAAAACCGACGTAAAGTGGCAGCTTGCTGTCGCGTTTTTCCTCCCCTTCCATTCCCTCATTTTAGGTTGGCAACGCACCCATGATTCTTTTTGTGTCTTGGGTGTCTATGGCCGGTGGAGATCACTTACCATCAGGTGACCCATCTGCTCGTTTGCCAGTCTCTGCTATAAAAAGAAGCATAAATAGGCCGGCATAATTCTGATGATCAGCGATAAACCAATTGCTTATATCTTTTGAATAGAGTTCGGAGACTGACGTAAGCTTTTGTACGAATACTTCTGTAGCCGTCTTTAAGGCAGAGTCGCGTATAAAAGCAAGTTCCTCATAATTCACTGAGAATGACAGAAAATAAATATCACGACGTAATGGATAAGTTAAAGATTTCCATTTATTTAACTTAATGGTAATTTTATATTTATAGTATTTAAATTGCATGTCTGAGTGTGAATACTGAAATGGCTTGAGGCTTTATATTTAATTTTAAAGATAAACAATAATTATGGCTAGTAATTGGTATTAGGTTATTTCATAAATCAAATTAGATGATTGAATAAGTAATTGATATATTGTTGGTTTATGGCTAAATTAATCACAATATTAATAAAATATTAAATTAATTAACAAAAATTAAATCTTTTTTGTGATAGTGCCGTGTAAATATGCCGTATTTATGATCTGTGGACCGGGAGTTCCAGGGTTCGAGTCCCAGAATAGGCAATGTGTATTTACAAAGCTGGAAATTAAATTGACATCCTTTTAGTATATCTACCTAGAGCCATTACTTCATACGAACAATACCAATTTCAGTTGATAATTTACGACATAATGGCCAATAAAAGGCGATATTAATTACCTTTGGTTATTTTTCGAGGCGCAGTTTATGACCTGCTTTTGGCTCCCACGAGCGGTCGCTGCCTTTTTGTTTCGGCTCCACTTCGCTTTTACTCCATCTCTGACCTCCGAACGGGTAAAAAAATGACCGCCAAAGTATACCCGACTGCCGTGGAATGAAAATAATTTAAAAATGTGAGGATGTGGTACATTTTTATTTATTTGTGGTTCAAACATTTCTTTAAAATACAGATAACCGAAAAGGCATAGGACTGAATCGTGTGAAATTTGTATTTGACTATCGAAGTCTTAAAAATAACAATAAAATCAACGATAGTTGAGTAGACTTATTTTCACAACCGGTGCTGGTAAAAATAGATTTCCATTTTGAAGATCATAATTAAATAATTAAATTAGATGAACTGTATTTCGTATAATTTTCCGTATCGCAGTATTTTGCAATATGTTATCCTTCATAATAAAATTCTTAGAACTTTATTCCGGAACAGTATAGGTTTTTAGAAATAAATTAATCAGAACTCTAAATTATTCACACACTGCCGCTTTTCCTCAAACATTTTGGTTTAATTTGATTTTCTTACTACAATATTTTCATATGTTGTATCAATTATTTATTATGAAGGCAAAAATTTACTTATTGAGGTACCTACTTCCCTTACACATTTAAGAAAAGAGTTGCAAAAATCGATATTTACATGAATCGTTATATCTATAAACTGTTTTCCATGTTTAAAATAATTATAAAAGAAAAGAAATTTACCTATTGAGGTACCTACTTCCTTTACGCATTTAAGAAAAGAGTTGCAAAAATCGATATACATGCATTGTTATAAACTGTTTTCCACATTTAAAATAATTATAAAAGAATTAAAAAACTCACATAAATACTTATTACAAAACAAGCCGAGTACAGCATAGCAACGGGTGTGGGTGTCCGCGGGGTGAGTAGCGCGGCCTGCGGGGAGGGGAGGCTGTGGCGCGCCTACCTGCGCAGACGCTCCCCAAAACGAACAAGAGGCTGCATTCCTGCCGCTCCCCTCCCCCCGCGCACCCAACCCTACCCGCCATATACACGTAGGGGTGTCATGCAAGGAAAATATTTTACCGGGAATTTCTGGATGAATTCTAGGAACCCAATAATAATTACCAAAAATATGGTTCAAATCGTTTAAAGCGAATGGAGTTTCTTATGTGCATAACAATGAAGCTTTTAGATTATTTAGAGTTTCTAAAGCTTTCTAAAGGACCTAATAATAGTACAATGAGTTTTTATTTACAAAACAATGTTATGTATATTTTGCATACAAGACAGATTCTTATAAAAACCTGCTGAAAATCCGCTCCACATGCACAAAACACATTAATTTATTGAATTTTTTTATACCGTTTTGATTTCTTATCTGGTTCATATTTTTAAATGAAATATCTTTAAGATTACGATAGGTAAATACATTAAATCAACATTTCCTCGCTATATATTTTGTCAGAAAATCTAGAAGCATTATGGCATAAACCATCCAAGAAATTTGATACGGTGTATAAAACGGTCAGACTTGTTTATATCTGACTACTTTATTAGATTTTAATGATACATAAATTCAACAGTTTAAGTTATTAGCATCAACGACACATAAAACATAAGACAAAGTCACTACTTAAATCAAAATTAAATTAACACATACATACATAAGCCCACGCCTGTATCCCCGAAGAGGTAGGCAGAGGCGCACTAGCCAACTAGTACACCCACATTTCGCCGAGCTTAGTTCCGTTCCAGATGTGATAGGGGGCGAGCCTATCGCCATATCGGGCACAAATTCCAGACTCCGGGCTGATATGAAAAAATCCAATATTACTTTGCCCGACCCGGGGATCGAACCCGAGACCTCAGGACGGCAATCGTACCGAAATACAACCACGCCACCGAGGCAGTCTTAAATCACTACTTAAATCAAAATTAAATTAGCAACAACATAAAAAGCGACTAAGTCCAGTGAGTGAGACTAAATGGACCGACTTTAAAATTTATCCTATCATGACCTTTAACCACCCTTGGAATAAGCTCTACTGATCACAAAAAAAACGTGAAAATCGTGTCGAAGATTAAAACATACAAACGACTTGATTATCTTACTTTTTTTGAAGTTGGTCGGAAAGCAAATCGCATTTATTCATACCCTTGAAGTTTTCTTGAAGAAGTTGAAGTCGATTAAGTTGAAAACTTACAATCACAAAACACCCATGTTTGTGGGAGGTAAAGATAACAAGCCTCAAATGATTCGCTTGCTCGTTTGCCAGTAGCTACTAAAAATATAACAATAACACATATATTATGAGTATTTGTAAATCATACAATTTAGAAAGAAAGAAAGAAAGAAATAAATAAACTTTATTCAGCCAATGTCTCAGGCAACAATAAGTGGGAGAACACAAAAAAAAACAAAAATTGTAACACTAATAGGTAACAAATTTGTTAGTTATAAAGTAAAAAAATAAGAAAAAGAGCACACAAAAAAAAAAAAACATCATGAACGTGCACATATCCTAAACCATCCGTGCCCGAGACATGACTAAAAAGGCCACAGGCTCAGTATTCGCCAAGTAGAAGTAGGTATCTACCTGACACTGGTATTCTGCCAGGGCCAAATTATTTACCTACCAGTAAGGTTGTGGTGCATCAAATAAAACACAGGTATGCGGCAACCCTAGCAAGTCCTCATCCCCTGCATCCCGACACAATGCGGACCTGTTGCCGACGGTGTGCCCCCCCCCACCCCCTCCCCTCTCCCGCCGCGTCTCCCGCCGGCCACTCGCACATTGCATCCTATAAATAATTCAAAACATCGGCCGATTAATTCTTGGCCGGTACCGATTCAACTGTCAATTAATGGTTGCCACATCGACCGCAGTCCGCAGCTCGAGTAGGGTTAAGTGGGTTGGTGGACAAGTCAATCGGTACGGGTTAAGTTCCGCCAATTATAGTTTCAAAACTTTACTATTGAAATCGGGTTCTTAAATATAGGGTTAATAAAAATGCCTTATTAGTGGCTTTTATATCGACGAGAATATTTCATAATTTACATACATACATACACACTCACGTCTGTATCCTATGGGCGTAGGCAGAGACTATTGAGGGCCACAAGTTACGATCCTGACACACCTCTTTAGCTTCTTCCACACTCATACATCTTTTCATACATTTCCGCCGGTTGAGGGTACTCCTCACTCGCCCTTTTTGGAGATGACCACTTATTTGATCCATGTATTTCATAATTGATTAACGTAAATGAAATGACGTGTGTTTTTTTTGTTCTTACACGGAGCCTGGTTAGGCAGCCGGTCGTTAAAACTAAGCGGAATCCATTCTGCAACCCTTTAAAAAGTGTGTTGCGCCGACCCCACATTGAAATGGTATAAGAGAAGATTGAAAGAAAAATAGCAAAGAGTGATTATGGTAACAAATCGGTAGAGTTAGGATATTCGTGCTGATATAACCCTCTACACTGTAGACTCTACACTCTACAGCATGTCTCTACCACTCAATAGTCAGTTTAATCCAAAACCTCGCCAGTTTTACGGTTGAAATATGCCGCAATATTATGATACGAAAATTTTAACGGAATACATAAATTACCTTCTTCCATTACGAACGTAATTTATGGTATATCGATGATAGTGTAAAATAAATGAGGAATAAAGCACAATGAAGCTGTCGATGAATAAAAATTGAAATATTTTTTTCGCAGCTCGATACTCAGTTTATTTTAATACTTCCAGACATTGTAAGGAATATTAATGATCGGTTTTATACCTTTAACGTAAATACGCTTTTTAGGTATAATAAGTAATAGTTGCCCGGTATTTGAGTGGTAGAGCCACGCTGTAGACAGTAACGTCTACAGCACGAATTGCAGGCTCGACCGGTTAGATAACATTGTCTCACAGAACCGACGTAAAGTGACAGATTGCTGTCGCGTTTCGTTTGGTGAGTGAAATTTCCGTTGGCCCATTTCCCCGCTCCCTTTCCCCATCGCTTTTCCCTCCCGTTCCATTCCCTTCTTTTTCTGTCTTGGTTGTCTATGGGCGGTGGAGATTACTTACCATGAGGTGACTCATCTGCTCGTCTGCCAATCTCTGCTAAATTTTTTTTTAAAATGTCTCACTAGTCTAGTGGCACTGTATATGCGCTAGGAGCTGGCAGGACCTGGGTTCGGTTCCAAGGTCGGGCGGTGTAACCTTCTAACAATATTTCTTGAAACTGGATTTCCAAGAAGAGGGGTTAACGTGAAGCAGCTGAAAAAGTACGTCGACCCCGAAGAAAAGTTGCCCAGTATAACATTCAGTTTTATAGACTTAATTTCATTTATTAAAGAATGTCAAATTGATTTAAGGATCTGTGTGCATTGTGCATTAGACTATCGACATTATGATAAACCTAAAAAGTTATTTTGAATATATGAAACGATTGAACGCCGTAGGCAAATTCTAGTTACTTAAAAACACTTCTGAGAATAAGTAAATCATATTTTAATAAGCACCCTAAAGAATAAAACATTCCCCGTGTAGATAAATAAAGCAAAATGATCCCAAAAACGTTAGTCATCTCTTCAAACTGCCGCAAATAGAGTAACAGAACTGCGGTTACAAGTTTTCCTCATTTCGTTTAGTAAGTGTCGACTCTCGACTGTATTTGTACTAATGATACGTAGGAATAAAGCGACGATTTCTAAGAACCCGCACTACACCTAAGTAGGCAGAGTGATTCATTTGACGTCATAACCAGTCCGTGGTCACCAGAACTTGCGGTTTTAAATATACTTTATGAATGAATACCATTTTGCCGCCTCCTTGGTTTAGTAGCAGCATATATGGGCTGTGAACCGAAAGGTCCTAGGTTCAATTCCTACGTCGGGAAAAGCTAATTTTCTAATTTACTTTACCCGGGACTGGATACCTCAAAGGGGATTGGCGTAAGGCAGACAGGCGATCTTAAAAACTAAGCCAAATCCTTTATGTAACATGCTTGAAAAAGTGTGTTGCGCCGACCCCAAATTAAGGTGGGATAAGGGCAGGTAGAAAGAAAGAATTAATATCATTTTTTATAACGGTCACTGGTAAAAAAGGAGGAAGGTCACCTGATAGTACGTGATCTTCACCACCCATGTTACCCATGATACTAAAAGAATCGTGGGGTAGGGATTGTGAATAGGGTATTTGGGCAACCGGATATCTCTCTCGTTGAACGAAAAGCAACAGCGAGAGGCCACTTAATATAGGTTTCTTTTATAGCCGAGGTTGGCAGGTCACCTGAAGGTAAGTGATCTCCACCGCCCATAGACATCTAAGACACAAAAAGAATCACGACTAAGTTGCCTATCTAAAAAGTGGGAAATAGGGATTGGGAAAGGGAAGGGAGAATTGGGCCACCGGAAATTTTGTAAGACAGTGGTATCAAATCGGTCGAGTCAACCCATTCCTGTTGTACATATAGCTCTACGTCGTTACTCTACCATTCGCAAAATTTCTAATGCATCATATTCAAAACTGCTCAACCTCTACATTCTTGAAATTAACAAATAAATCAAAATATATAAAGGAAATCTTCCTGGAAATCCGCTTTATATTACTGGCTGCGCCGACTTCCCACGCAGTTTCTGCCGACATTCTAACGCGACTGTTCGCTGGATCCGTGGGTGTCCTACTTGTACCTACCTCTTTAGGAATACAGGCGTGAGCTTATGTGTCATGAATGAGACTTAAAACTATTTTCTTGTTAATCTTGGCAATGAATTATTGTACTTAGAATTCCTTCCTCGGTGGCGTAGTTTTATTATGAGTGCGACACGACCACCGTTTTTAGGTCTCAGGTTCGAACCTCGTGTTATATTGGGTTTTCCTACTGAGTTCCTGCCCGGAGTCTGGATTTTTTTTATAGCAGAGACTGGCAAGCGAGCAGATGGGTCTGATGATAAGTGATCTCCATCGCCCATAGACACCAAAGACACAAATAGAATCATTTGCGTTGCCAATCTAAAAGGAGGGAAATAGGGATTGGGAAAGGGAGGGGGAATTGGATTTATAAATATTTGCCTGTCATCTGGATATTTTCATTTTTTTGTGTTTTTTTTTGTTTTGTTTTTTTTCTTTTTTGATGTTTTTTCTTTTATTTTATCTCCCTTTGTTTTTTATTGTGTATGTGACTGTATTCATTTAGAATTGAAAAACATAAAAGTTAACTAACAAGTAAGTAACCTACACTCGATTCATCAGTTTCAATGGAAGTAATGTATCACTAAGCCAAAGCGATTGTGTACAGAGTTCATAAACGATAACTACAATACAAACATCTCTAAATGAAGATAGTGAAGCTGTAATGTACCATTTGAGAACCTGTTCATCGATTACCATCTGCAGCAACTGGCAACCCGCAACACAATCTTGTCGACACATTATTTTGAATCCGGAAGGATAAAAGTTTGGAGAAAATTCTGTAATTTTCAAAGAAATTTATTTTCTACACTGCTATGAAGTTTTATTTTGGTCTGGCTGTATGCTATATGCTAATAGGTTAAAAAATATTAATAAAAAAAGTGTCCGATATGGTGAAAACCTCTCGCCCTATCACATCTGGGACGAAATTAAGCTCGGCGAAATGTGAGTGATCGAGTTCGCTAGTGCACCTCTGACTACCTCTTCGGGGATGCGGACGTGAGGTTATGTTATGTTCAAAAAGTAATTAAAAAAACTTAACGGACCAACTCCAAAATTTATCCAATCGTGACCAAATTTAAATTGGACCACCCTTGGAATAAGCTTTATCAACACACAAAAATAAACTTGAAAATCGCTCCACATTTAGCAGAGATATCGAGGAACATACATAAAAATAAAAAATACAAACGAATTGAGGACCTTCTCATTTTTTAAAGTCGGTCAAAAACCATTTTCACTAAAATAATGAATCTATCTTTACACAACCCTTAATTTACAAAAATATTTAAACTTTGCAAATAATACTTAATTTAAACACCGCTTAATTTAAAATAAATAAATAAAATAAAAATGTTTATTGGTCACGTAGGCACATCAAATGCACTTATGACAGGTCACAACAAGGTCTAGATACATTTATATAATAATAATCATGTTACAACACTATCAATTTAGAAAACAAGCAGGCAGGTATGGACACAAATCAGGGATGGGGCTTAGTTAAATGGTTGTGATTTGTAGGAAAGGGAACGAACGGGATATGGCAGGAATGCTAGCAGGGAATTGACGGGAAAATAAAATAGGAAGCTTGTAGGATTTGACTGGAAATGTGAGTAAGGAAAATCACGCCGTGGACTATAAGGCCCTATCCTAGCTAACCTACCAGCCTTTCTCTAGCTACCTACGGATGACGACCCGAAGAAGAAAGACGGAAAGAAACTCCGGGCTTTTTTTTTCATCATCAATTGACTTTCCTTTTTTTTCTCAATTTTACAAGATACAACTCATTTAATTTTTACATTTTATATTTTATACGGATTTATACATTCTCAAAATGCCACTAAAAGTATAAGGTACTGTAAGTATGATAGAAATAATGCAGCATTGTAGGATGCATAAAAAAATTGAACAAGTAAGACCAAAACATAGTTATAACACTCCATTTTTTCAAACATACTAGGACAACCGGGTGAGGTAGATGTCCTTATAAGTGGCACTCCACTCACGCGAGTAATTGCAAATATTCATAGTGGACGTGAAATAAAAAGCGAACAAACGGTGAACACGCACGAACAAGTTAGTTTAACGCAATTAATATCAATTACATGCCGCTGCTGTCTCCGGCGATGTCGCTTCACAGGGACGATTATAGTTTTTTTACCCTACGGCAAAGCCAAAGGAGAGTTATGATTCTAGTGTGTTTTTATCATAACAAAGTACCTAACTGGAGTGATGATAAACACAGTACAGTCCAAATATAACATAACTTATAAAAAAGCAATACTCTAAACTTAGTTCGTCATTTTCCTGACGTCAAATAGTTTGAGAGTGAAAGAGACAATCACAAGTTTAAAAACTTAACAGACCGACTTCAAATCCGATCGTAACGTATATGGACCATCCTTAAAATAAGTTCTGTCGAATACAAAAATAATTTGAAAATAGGTCCACATTTGGCGGAGATATCGTGTAACATACACAAGAAAAATACAGACGAATTGAGGACCTTCTCCTTTTTGGAAGTCGGTCGACAAACACCGATTAAGTTCAGCATCACTTGATTTTTTTATAGGTAAGATCTAATATTAAGACATCGTATTCTTCAGTGGTCGCCTGAATTATGCCGGCCTGAAGATCCTGGACATTCTCTGATATATATTCTAAAGAAGGCACTATGGTCGATGATAAGACTTTCTGATGCCGTCATCAGTTCCTCTCTTGGGAAAAAGTCGTCAAATTAAAGATTAATTGCCACAGCTTTGTTCTTTACACTGCTGTCAAAACCTTCTGGTTTGTACTTGTGTTTTCCATAAGTGTTTCTAAGAAATAATTTTTGTCTCGACTCTTGTATAATTTGGATCGTCATTTATCTTCGAGAAACTCTAGCCTCTCAGATGTTTTATCTATTTAACTGTTTAGATATTTTTCTCCATGACCATGTTTTCTACGTGATAGAGAGATATATCTAACACTGTCTATAGATACATTAATACCTCTAGATGTATATTCCCGCGCAAGTCCAGTGATTAATAACAACTCGGTCCTATGCTGGTACAACTTAATCACTTTTACGTTTTTTATTAAAACATTTCACGTAGCTGGGCACACTACTTTTGGATATTAATGGCTTTGTGGGTGGCTAAATATAATAGGGAACTTGCATGTAATTATTTTTTTATTTTATTGTAAAGAACTTTGTCTCAAATAAACATACCAAAAAAATAATTAAATATGCACAAATCATTTAATTATTGCAAGTCAAAATAAGACTTACGAAATCTAATTCATTAATCACCACACTAAACAAAACAATAATTTTCGGCAAAATTGGTAAATATACCCCAACTTGGAAACACTGCTCTATGATACCTTATGCAATGACGCCACTTGGGTTTTGTAATTACGTTCCATTATACGTAAGTTACAAGTAGGATATTTATAAAAATATCAATTATTTCATACTACAAATTTCATGATAGCACATTTCATTGATTCATTTATTGATTTATCAACACAATTTCTTGTTATAATTTTTTTGCAAGTTCCCCATTGTGAAATGAAATGTAGGTGAAAAGAAAAAACAGGAACCAAGAATAAAACTTTTAAAAATATGCACAAAAGCTACCTTGACATCATCGCAAATGCGTGGAACCCATTTTTTTTTTAAAGAATACATTAATTTCTTCAGTTTACGGGAATGTTATACATTAAAATAAAACAATTTTATACGGATTTACAAATCGTGATAGAATCCGTATTAAATGGTTTTATTTCAAGACATTTTAAGCTCTTGCAAAGGAGTAGATCATAAGCTCGCAACGAGTACTCTCATATATTACCGAGCTTACCGAAAATAAGCTTAACTCTATCTGTTCATGTGCTTAGTAAGATTATCTCCATACTGGAAAACTCATGTGAGATTTCCAGAGGTCCACCAACTACCAAGTCCCCTTCCATATCCCAATCCTCATTACCTGAAAGTTAGGAATGCGCTCATGATTCTTTTCATAGAGAGATCACTTACCTACCCTTAGGTGACTCACGTGCCCATTTGCCAGTTGGCTGGAAAAAGAAACATTCTAAAAGGTCCATACAATGGCTATACTACTATAGTACAAATAAAGTTTCCAATCAACTGAGCGTCTATAAATAGCGATCTATGTACAAGTCATGACTTCAGACAATAGGCTCTCCATATAATATACATTGTGGACTAGACGCTGGGAAGACAATCTCGGCTTAATCTCGGCGTCGGGTCGGTCGTGACCGAACGAGTGCCCGTGTGGGCGTGGCGCGGCGTGCTTGTGTGCGGCACAGTGTCCATTGGCTGCGCTTGCGCATCGACAGTTTTTATTCTCATTTATATGCATGATAAGTTTGGACGTCACGTCTCTCTAAACTACGTAGCCAAGACCTTGCCTACAGCGAATCTTTTCTGTATTTCTTTTCTTGCATTACCGACGGTAACCATTTACCATCGGCTGAACTAGTGAAAATAGATCTTCTTTTCTCATAACTCTAAGAAGAACAACTACTTTGATATTGATTTGATTTGATTTGCTTATTTGACTCCTACTTGCTAAAAACATTCCTCCTTCCGAGGCAGTCGGGTGAAAACATGTAGAATTGGAGCTAATCTTTCTCTTTTAATGTGAACACCATAGTAGTTGTTGATTGATTAGCCCTTCGCACTCCCTGTTTAAAAAAAGAGGGTTTTACTAAATACAAATAAAGTAGCGAAGAGCATCTCTGCCATGCACAGTAAAAGGTTCCGAAGTACCTTTTATAAAATTACAACAACTTTTTTTTTTTCATCTAAATAATCTGTTAACCGACCAAAGCGGATTTTCTCAATCTAACGCGTATAAGTGTTAAAATGATATTGGATACCCGAAATTAGTTAAAAGTTTAAATATAGCCCAATTCCAAAAAACCCTTTCCATTTCGATCCGTAGTTAACAAAAAAGGTTGTCCAAACAGGTCGAGGCACGTCAACCTGATCCCTCACGTACTAACGAAGTTCACGGATCGGCTCTAAAATTAGACAAAAGAAGATAGAGGACGAGGCATTCCTAATGTATGGAACGAAACAAAAATGGCGACTTTGCAAAAAAATATCCCATTAATACAACAGTTAGGTATCTTCTTTATATTCAGAAATTAGTGTTATTGTAAATAAAACACCGTTTTTATAATGAAATCAATAAGTATTTTTACGCTATTTCATTCTTATGACACGGTGACAACTTACATGTAAATACATCACGAAACTAAATAGCGGAACCAGCTTCAAAGTAAACACGTATTTTTCGTAGTTATGGCAGGTCCTCTTATTTTTCTTTAGTCGTTGGCTCTAACGGACAACTTCTCTATTTGGATGTTTTTAAATTATTAGGTGTTACCTGGTTTAAGACTTTATTTATTTTCTTCCTCTTCTTCTTTTAAAAATAATGGCTTCCACGCATATGCGATGATTTAGCCAATGTCAAGGTAAATAGAGCAATTATGTTTTCACAATGACCATGAGACTCAGATGTGGATGATATCAAGGCCCTGCTGGGATTATAGCGGTAATTCCTACCAGTGCGGTGCCCCTCAGATGGCCTTCACTACCAGTCACCCTGTCAGATTTCCCGGCAAAATCCGTATATTTATTTAGAGGTAGCTCACTGGACTTGACAGTCTCTCAGTTTCGATTCGAGCTCAATATGTGTCAAGTATTCATGAAACGACCTTCATGCGAATTCGGTTTTCAAAATTATTTGTGGTCTTCATCATCAGCCACGTCCACTGTTGAACATAGGCATTTCCCAAATATTTCCAGATTGACGGCAGAAACGGCTTGCATCTAGCGATTTGACCTCAGTCATCTGTTCAGATTAACGTCAAACTTGCTAGCTTGTCGGTACCTGGTCTCCTCTCGAGAACTATTTGTGATTACAATTCTGAGCTAATGCATCCGAATCGGGACGTTATAAATTACAGTTTTCTGTTAAGATAGCCTTCGGGTCTTACCGATCGCGAGCCAAATCCTTGGCACTCGTTGCACGACCGAGTAGTCATCCTCATCATCAACATCATTGCATCCATCAGTTCTTCATTACGACCGACTTCTTAAAAGGAGAAGGTCCTCAATTCGTCTGTATTTTTTTATGTATGTTATGCGATATCTCCGCCAAATGGGGACCAATTTTTAAAATTGTTTTTGTATTCGATAGAGCTTATTATAAGGGTATTCTCATATTTTGGTCACGATCGGATTTGAAGTAGGTCTGTTATGTTTTTAAACATGTGATTATAAAGTGACGTTCTTTTTCGAGCATAAAAGTGATCAAATCGATTAGTCATGTGTGGTAAATTCTGGGGGCTTCGAATTTAAAGGGGCTTCAGTAGCTCGAGCACGAAAAACTAATGTAAATGTATTCGAGTTCGCTGCGCACTGATGATGTTTGGTTAATATTTCATACAAATTACATAGACGCGCACCGAGTTCGAATACATTTACGGGTGTCAGAAATTTTCCTGCTCAGGCCGCAGAAGTCCCCTTCAAATACGAGATCATGGGCGAAGGCCCTCTTCGCCCACGCTTAGCCACGCCACTGTCTGCGCCACGGAGGCTGGCGTCTTCATGTCGTACGAGAATCTCTCCAAATGTATTATGTATGCCGTACGGGTTCTAACAATGGAAACGCACAGAGAACTTGTTTAGGTACACACGCGCACAAACGCCCGGTTAAATGGTCCATCTGCGAAGTCAACGCTCCCTCTGCAGATTCGGACGCGTGTGCTCGGTTTTTTACTTTGGTACTTATGTACGAACACTAAGATATATCTACCGTAGTACTGGTACTATATTACTATCTGTCATTTAGAATTATCTGCTTAGGTATATTACAAAAGGCTAAAGTTTAATCTTTCGTGCTTTGTGAAATTTATTTTACTATAAGAAAGCTACACATGACAATTTACTGTCAGGGGGTGTAGCCTCGGGAAATTACTAGACTAGATATAAAACGCAGGTCCCAATTTCCATAAAATGTCATTTGAATTATGTTTCTAATAATATGTACTTAATAGAAACGTACGATTGTCCAAATTACCCATTTATTTGTTTAAAGTAGTCTTCCATTACCAAATTTAATCTAATATAGTATTACCACGTCTTACTTTGTGTTTAAATTCCTATCAAATCTGTTAAAGGGTTAGACTAAAATCCTTTACCACATACTATGATAGAAACCATATTATAATATAATACCTATAATGAGCTCTATTGTAAATTACGTAATACAAAAGAAGTTATCAAATTCTAAGGTAATCTCATAAATATAACACGTTTAAATAAATATTGCGAGTATTTCCACTCCTAACAACGAAATAAGATCGTGATAAAGCCGCCTGGAATAGATTTTATATAAAAAAATGATAAAATCTTATACCAATGTTTGCTGTCATATTTGTTAGAACAACTTAGAACATTAGACTGCTTCGGTGGCGTGGTGGTATTTCGGTACGACTACGGTTCTGAGGTCCCGGGTTCGATCCCCGGGTCGGGCAAAGTGATATTGGATTTTTCCATATCAGCTCGGAGTCTGGAATTTGTGCCCGATATGGCGATAGGCTCGCCCCCTATCACATCTGGGACGGAACTAAGCTCGGCGAAATGTGGGTGTTCTAATTCGCTAGTGCGCCTCTGCCTACCCCTTCGGGGATACAGGCGTGAGCTTATGTTATGTTATGTTAGAACATTAAAAGTAGGATTTTGACGGGAAATCTGACAGTCGGTCGTTAATATTTTTTCATATTATTGTTTGGAGTTGTGTTTGTTGTTTAATGTGATTTGGTTTTATGCACCAAAATTCAGCGAAGATGGACAGCATAATGTGGAAACTTTTTAATCGGTGATCTTTGATAAGTTTTGCTTGATGCGTTGGCTGACTTTGTCCTGTCGATTCGCTAAGTCATCTGGGGGCACCGCGCTGGAAGGAAATGCTGCCATAATCCCAACAGGGCCTTGAGATCACATTGGCTAAATCATCGCAAATGCGTGGAAGCCATTATTTTTAAAAGAAGAAGAACTTTTAAAGTAGTTATTATAAGTATTAACAGTGTAGATTATTTAATTCAGGTCACCTTTTATTAAGTAAATAATTAATGGCCAGAATTGGACGCTCAAAGATTTTTTTCAATAACAGAACAGCGATAGGTCAGTTGGGAATGGTGTGTGAAGTCTACCAACCCGCATTCGGCCAGCGTGGTAGACTAAGGCCTAACCCCTCTCATTAGTAGAGGAGGCCCGTGCCCAGCAGTGGGACAGTAATATTACAGCGCTAATATTATTATTTAATATTACAATAGAACACGAACCTCAAATACGATTATCAAAATAATAACATAGCATAACATAAGCTCACGCCTGTATCCCCGAAGGAGTAGGCAGAGGCGCACTAGCGAACTAGAACACCCACATTTCGCCGAGCTTAGTTCCGTCCCAGATGTGATAGGGGGTGAGCCTATCGCCATATCGGGTACAAATTCCAGACTCCGGGCTGATATGGAAAAATCCAATATCACTTTGCCCGACCCGGGGATCGAACCCGAGACCTCAGAACCGTAGTCGTACCGAAATACCACCACGCCACCGAGGCAGTCAGTATCAGTATCAAAATAATAATCATCATCAATCCCACTATCCGAATCAAGTATCAAGGAATCAAATTTCAAAACATCTAATTTTGAACACTCAATGTATACATACGTTCATACATAATATAACAACATACATAATGTATATTGTGAGAACAGGGCTCGGAGGCAGGAAGGATCGCTGCGAAAAAATCGACCGCTCTCGTTGGAACTCGACCCACCGGACCGGTCCGGCCGAATCACCCTGTTACGTGCTGTTACTACGCCGCTTAAGATACATCGCTTGGGGCTATAAATGTTGTAACATGTAAAAGTGTAATGTAACAAGTGTACAGGTTAAAACAAATTAAAAACCAAAGACCGAGATGTTCTCATACAATCTATATATTATTAAAATATCACCAGTATTACAATTATATTATTTTTATTCTTATAAAATAATTACAGAGCGGGTCGTATAAAATAATTACAGAGCGGGTCGTGAGCCTACTGGTTTTGCTATCGTTCAATGCTCGAGTACATTTAATTTTGATGTTATGATAGTAAACTGTTACCACAAATTCAAATACAAAGGAAACTAAAAGGGGCGCCACCAGCCTCCGGGACAGACTGGAAATAAAATACGGAGGTACCTTCTAAAGGGGTTTGCGGAGTGGAACTCGCAGCCAACTCCGAGCACAACCTCATATAAAATGGGGTGATCCACCAAACACGTGGACACCAACACGACGCGGCCACGCGCTCAGTCACCCACGCAGCTGGCCCTGGACCGCACCTCACCCAGGCAATGCAGTCCAGAACAAGGAGACCATCCAGAAAGGATAGTAATATCCAAGAAGGCCCCTTGAGGGAACGCGAAGGATGCCTATAGATGGATGTCCCAAGCTGCCGACCTCAGCCTTAGGACCTTCTCGTTATCCGCTGGTACCGAAGCGCTGCATGAGAGCGCTGTCGGTGTCGATCGGTCTCTGCTGCGGCCCCCGCCTTGAGGCACCAACGAAATCGATGCTCGCAGACCGAAGCTCTCAAGAAAAAAGGGAACGCCCGATTGGGAGGCCGAGCTTTTTATACCTTTGCGCCAGGCAATAGACAAAACTCCATGACGCAAAACAAAAGTCCAAATCACAAATCGCAATTACTAACATGATTAACCATACCGATCGACATCTAAATAACTCAATAACTCATCTGTCAATCTGACAAAACATAATGTCAAATGAACTCTTTTTTTTTAATTACCCAAGGAACACGAGTCGTTCTGCCAACGTAGTCTTAACTAATCGATAACATTTTTTTTTTTATGTTACAGTACCCCCCTCCCTAGGGAAATTTTGCTTGCAAAATTTAACGCTGGTCCTCCAGCTCTCTACAACCCAAGACCACAACTCTGACCTAAAACAAGCAAAAAAAAAAACACAAATCAACGGACCGAGTTGCTGGCGACATAGCGAGATGATACGTACCAATCGGGCTATGCGTCCAGCTACTACAGGATACCGGAACTAAAACAACAAAAAAACTGCCGAGCGTTAGTGAGTGTATTACCATACTCACATGAAATATAACACTCAACATTACAAAACTCGTTACTACTGAGTCGTTGGCGACGCATCGAGGCGAACAGTATCAACCGGGGTGCGCGTCCAACAACTACAGAATCAACAAGAACAAAAAAAAAATAATTGTATCGAGTGGTAGGTTAGCTACCACACCAATAAAAGGTGACACTCGACACAAAACAAACACCAAAATCGAACCCACGACAATGTGTCGATGGATTCCCTATGCTAACAAAAATAGTTCAGCATAATAAGGCAAATAAAAAAAACACGATACTGCGGCCAGTCACTTGCTTTAAAGCAGCAGAGACTGTATCGCATTACTACTCTCCAAGCCAATCCTAAGACACTATGCTAGCCATTTGCAAAAATACTACGAGCAAATGCTAACAGTCAGGTACTGACTTCCTTACTAAAGGCACTGAGACATTGGCGGCGCAGCGAGATATCCACGAAAATCGGGTTGCGCGTCCAATGACCAGAGAAAAAAGAGAAGAAAGTATTTTAAACTTTCTTGAGGTGCTGGATATGCCAGGACCCCAAATTTTTACCAGTTGCAACACTCTCCAGTTCATAAACCAAGGGGGAGTGTTTGAAAACAACTCTACATTTTTCATAACGAGGTGCTAATTTCGCCATGAAGAATTTCCCCGCATCACTCAAAGGGAAAGTTTTCTTCCAAACAATATCGCCTACCTGATGTTCGGCAGTACTCCGACCTTTATTGTAGTTTCTAGAACTTCGGACGTGAACCTTTTCCAAAGCAGATTCAACCTTTGTAAAAATATCGTTCAGAATACCCAATTTAGTGGCATAATCGTCACGCGAAGCGCAGGTTAGGCCCACCTGAGAGTTCTTAGGATCTCCGTATACCTTTCCTGAAGCGATCGCTTCACGACCATGCACCAAATAGTAGGGAGTATAACGCGTAGATTCATTTTCAGTGTTGTTTAAGGCGAACTGAACTTTAGACAACGTGGTATCCCAGGAACGATGGTCGTCCTTGACTAAAATTGACACAGCCGTCATTACGGTCTTATTATACCTCTCTACGGTGTTAACCTGAGGGCAATAACGAGGTGTTAAATGAATTTGGGGAATGTCGTATTTCTGAAACAAAGCCTTCAAATCACTACCAGTAAATTGCGTTCCATTATCCGCAATTACTGTACGTGGAATGCCGTGTTTAAGAAACACTTCATCCTCAAGACGCTGTTCAATATTTTTACCAACAGCACGTCGAAGGGGAAACAATAAGACATATTTGGAAAAACAACAAACCACACTCAAAATAAACGTATGTCCCAACCTGGAACGCGGCAAAGGCCCTATCAGGTCCATACTTACAGTTTCAAATGGACGTGAGCAGACCTTCGGGTTACCCATCGGACCAGAAGGTGGTTTCTGCGAATGCTTGTACGCAGAACACTGATCACACTCCTTGACAAATTTTATTACATCTTGGTACATGCCTGGCCAAAAGTAGTGTAGAGACAGTCGTTTATACGTTTTGTAAACACCCAAGTGTGACAATTGATCACAATGACACGACCTCACCAAGTCTGATCGTTGGTCAGAAGGGATGACTTCTTTCCAATCAAAATCAGTAGGACAACGAAACTTACTTTTAGAATATCGATAGAGTTTACCATCGGCAATACAATAATTTGGACAAGAGGTGGGAAAATTTTTACATTTTTGAAAAAGGTTGTTATACCATTCACATTTCTGGATTTCCAATACCGGAACAATACGCGATAACGCGTCGGGTACGACGTTTTCCTTCCCTTTGCGATGCACAATTTCGAAATCGTAAGGAGACAAACGACAACCCCAACGAGCTAATCTACCGGTGGGATTAGTTAAATTGAAAAACCATTTTAAGCTAGAGTGATCGGTAACTATCCTAAAACGTGGACCTCCCTCCAAATAAGGTCGAAAATGTTCAACTGCAAACACTACTGCTAGCGCCTCTCTTTCGGTAGCCGAATAATTGCGTTCCGCCCTATTCAAAGACCTGCTGGCAAAAGCAATAGGGTGTTCAAGTCCATCCTCCAAAACTTGGGTTAAAGTGCCCCCAATACCATACCCAGATGCATCACAGTGCACAGTAAAAGCTCTGGTGAAATCTGGACAAGCCAGAATAGGAGCAGAGACCAAGGCAGACTTTAATTCATGAAACGATAGATCAGCTTCCTCAGACCAAACAAAAGGAGGAGCGTTTTTTCGGGTACTAGTTAAAGCGTGTAGCGGAGCAGCTATTGAACTAAAATTCTTGATAAATCTACGATAATATGAAGCGGTCCCCAAAAACATCTTCACATCCCTACGACAGGACGGAGTCGGGTAATCCACAATAGATTTAACCTTTGCTGGATCCGTACGTAAGCCTCTTTCGTCAACCACGTAGCCCAAATATTTCAATTCGCTACGAAAAAACTGAGATTTTGAAAAATTTACAGTCAAATTGGCTGATCTTAACCTGTCCAAAACCTGGGAAAGCAATGAAATGTGATCCTCAAACGTCGAACTGGCAACTACTATATCATCCAAATAAACGAAAATGCGACCATTAAATTCAGGGCCAAACAATTTGTCCATCAAACGCTGCTGCGTAGCAGGTGCTCCTGTCAAACCAAAACACATAACTTTGAATTGGAAGAGACCGCGACCTGGTACAGTAAATGCGGTGCGCTCTCTCGAACAAGGATCTAGTGGTATTTGCCAAAATGCACTTTTTAAATCAATTGATGAAAGAAATTTCGCGTCTCTAAGGCGATCTAAAATACTAGAAATGTAAGGCAAAGGATAGGCGTCATGCTTGCTCACTGAATTCAATTTGCGACTGTCGATACAAAAGCGAAGTTCACCGTTCGACTTAGGCGTGAAAAGGGTGGGGTTATTCCAAGCACTAGTGCTAGGTTCCACCACATCCTGTTTCAGCATTTCATCTAACTGCCTATTTAGTTCCACTAGGCGATGGGGTGAAATAGGATAATAACGCTGTTTAATGGGCAGACAGTCACCCGTATCAATGGTGTGAGAAACCAACTGCGTTCGCCCTAAACCTTTTTCCTCAAAAGATATGCTATTAAATTGACTAATAATATTATCGGCAACCACTCGTTGATCCGAACTTAAATTATTAAACGAAAGCAAGTGCACTTCCGACACGGTAACTTCACAACCTCCTGGCGAGCTTAAAGAGAATTCCTGGAATAAGCGAGGAGCTATGTTAAAAGCCTTCCAGAAGTCGACTCCCAAGATAAGTGAGGAAGTTACATCCGGTACTGCATAAAATTTTATAACTCGGGTCTGGTCTCGAACTTTGACCGGTAAGAACAAACAACCGAGAACCTTAGCCTGGGAGTTGTTAGCGGTAGCGATGTGCGTACAATCGGCACAAACTTCAAGAGAACAACCCCATGATAAAAATAAATCAGACAATTCTGAACCCAAAATAGATATAGATGCACCAGAATCTAATAAACCATTAAATATCGTATCATAGATTTCTACGGATATATGTGGACGCTCATCCCTATAAAATTGACCATGCGGTACCGACGAAACACACGGCGAGACAAAAGCGTTAAGCTTCGTTACATTCGCACTACTCTCAGCTGCATTGATGGTATTCTCAGAAATACCACAATGAGAACCATTTGGTCTTTTATCGTGACGGTACCGGTTATCTAGTTTTTTGGTTTATTAGAAGTCTTTCTGAGATCAGAACCCTTCACAGAACATTCCGGACAAGTGCGACTTGTGAAACCCTTTTTGCCACAACGGAAACACACTTTTTCTCGGGAGGGACAATCCCTCAGACTATGGGTGTTAACCCTACAACGCAGACAAGGATTTGTAACACTAGCCACTTCTACTCGGGGTTTTGAACTCCCTGCGTAACATAAGTCCCTAGCCAAGGAACAAGACGAGGGTTTCGGAGGCTCAATAAAAGAATCCGAGCGTTGCCAACTATCTTCCAGGCAACGGCAAACTCTCTTCAGTGCGGGCAAGTCTTTAACGGTATGGAGAGCTAATGGCACTGAATATTTGGGTTGAATACCATTAACAATAATGTCAAATCTTTCGTCCTCAGGAAGCGGAGTGCTAAGTCGCCCGAAATAATTCTGCATGACACTTATATAGGTAGAGATTTTCTCCGTACGACCCTGGGTACGATTGCGAATCTCCTTCAGCAAACGACGATCAAAATCGTAGGGCAAAAATTCGTCTATCAAGGCCTGCTTCAATTCTTCCCAAGAAAAAATACTATCCTTAATCCCTCTGTACCACGTTAAAGCTTCTCCATCAAATAACTCGACCGCAGAAGCGAAACGGTTAGCGACTGAAATGGTACGAGCATCACAAAGTTCCTCAAGACGTTGCAGAAAAACTTTAATACACGATTTGCCATCATATTTTAAATTCAGAGAACTCACCATTTGGCTCTTATGTCTCACCACTGAAGTCTCAGGAACTGGTGCACACGCCTCAGCACTCTTAGACTGGGCAGGACCTGCCTGAAATCCAGCAACCATAGTGTCAAGTGAGGATAAGATTTTATTAAGCCTTAAGGTACAATCCCTATATGTGGCAACCTCAGAATCTATAGGTACAATACGTGACAAACGGTGGTATAAATGGTGTGACAACGCTTGGGCACGGTTTAAAAATTTTGAAGTTTGTGAACGCTTAGGTTCAAAAATTGAACGAGATAGCTCTTCCAGTTTTCCATTTACAATTTTTAATTCCTCCTTAATATCACCCTCAAATGTATCAATAGAACATGGAGGTAACTCCTTAGCTAATTGCCTAATTTGAAGTCTTAAACTTTTAACATCAGTGGCCGGGGCAACATCCCGAACCATGACTTCATACTGCAATTCATCCTTAAGTAAAAGATTAAAACAAATAGGACGTTCCTCCAACATGTTGATACAATTGATTTGAAATATGTTACACAATAAACAATACAACCTCAAATAAAATAATTAAATTAAAATTTAAAATTATTTTTTAAGTTGAGGGTAGTTATAAAAAATTCTGGTACAAAATTTCTAAGTTGAAAATTATTAATTTAGATTTGCATTATAACAATTAAAATTTAATTTTATTAATACAAATCAATATTATTTTTAGATTCAGAAAAGCACAAAATAAGGTCATACAATATTCAAGGACAATACACAATCATTCACAACCTGTGTAAATGATTGTGAATGATGTTATTTCACTTTTAAATATATTAACATGTGGTATAACAAATTATTTTAGTTACAAAATCATAAACATCAGTAAACGAGCAATGAACTATTCACCATAGCGGAATGACATGGCAAATGCTTCCAGTATTAAAAAGAAAGAAAGCAAGCCCCACGTTGGGCGCCACTGTAACATGTAAAAGTGTAATGTAACAAGTGTACAGGTTAAAACAAATTAAAAACCAAAGACCGAGATGTTCTCATACAATCTATATATTATTAAAATATCACCAGTATTACAATTATATTATTTTTATTCTTATAAAATAATTACAGAGCGGGTCGTATAAAATAATTACAGAGCGGGTCGTATAAAATAATTACAGAGCGGGTCGTGAGCCTACTGGTTTTGCTATCGTTCAATGCTCGAGTACATTTAATTTTGATGTTATGATAGTAAACTGTTACCACAAATTCAAATACAAAGGAAACTAAAAGGGGCGCCACCAGCCTCCGGGACAGACTGGAAATAAAATACGGAGGTACCTTCTAAAGGGGTTTGCGGAGTGGAACTCGCAGCCAACTCCGAGCACAACCTCATATAAAATGGGGTGATCCACCAAACACGTGGACACCAACACGACGCGGCCACGCGCTCAGTCACCCACGCAGCTGGCCCTGGACCGCACCTCACCCAGGCAATGCAGTCCAGAACAAGGAGACCATCCAGAAAGGATAGTAATATCCAAGAAGGCCCCTTGAGGGAACGCGAAGGATGCCTATAGATGGATGTCCCAAGCTGCCGACCTCAGCCTTAGGACCTTCTCGTTATCCGCTGGTACCGAAGCGCTGCATGAGAGCGCTGTCGGTGTCGATCGGTCTCTGCTGCGGCCCCCGCCTTGAGGCACCAACGAAATCGATGCTCGCAGACCGAAGCTCTCAAGAAAAAAGGGAACGCCCGATTGGGAGGCCGAGCTTTTTATACCTTTGCGCCAGGCAATAGACAAAACTCCATGACGCAAAACAAAAGTCCAAATCACAAATCGCAATTACTAACATGATTAACCATACCGATCGACATCTAAATAACTCAATAACTCATCTGTCAATCTGACAAAACATAATGTCAAATGAACTCTTTTTTTTTAATTACCCAAGGAACACGAGTCGTTCTGCCAACGTAGTCTTAACTAATCGATAACATTTTTTTTTTTATGTTACAATGTATTTTATTTATGTAAATAATAAATTGTCTTTTTGAGATATTAAAATCCGTGGTGTTACGGTGTAGGGCGTACAACAATTAGTGCTTGAAATTATCTTTTTAATAACGTGGTATATCAAAATGATGAGAGCAATGCAGTCCAAATTCAACGGTGATAGTCGAAAATCTAAATTTAAAGGTTAAGTCATGTAAAAATATATTTTTAATACCAGCGAAACGAATGGGTCACCTGATGGTAAGTGATCTCCGCCGACACCCATATATTAATGCAATCATAAAAATATAGTAGATAAAAAAAGTAAAAATATTTTTTTTTCACATAGGTTCTTATATATTTTAAATGCACATTGTATTTGTTACTTTGAATAGCATCATCACTAAAAACGAATTTACCATATATTATTTGTTAGCCTATTAATTTAAACTCACCATTTTAAAAGAACTAAGAGTGCTCTGAATAAACTTGTCAAGTTATATTTAAAAAGCAATGCAATACCCAATAGCGGGCAGAAAATTTGAGTCAATTTTTTTAATTCACAGAAACCGTTAACGTTCGTACTCAAGAATTCGAGCCACGCATCGGTTACATGAAACGATTAATTAGTGGAATGAGGTGACCCACAGCGTCGACTGACGACTCGTAAGGGCGAACTTTCATATTCTGAATGTGCATATTGCCTTATGTATTAACTAGCGACCCGCCTCGGCTTCGCGCGGGTGCAATGCTGATATACATGAGTGGTAAAGTCACGCTGTAGACAGTAACGTCTACAGCACGAATGGCCCGGCTCGACCGGTTTGATACCACTGTCTCACAGAAAACCGACGTAAAGTGGCAGCTTGCTGTCGCGTTTCGTTCGGTTATTGAGATTTCCTGTGGCCCATTCCCCCCTCCCTTTTCCCTCGCCTTCAATTCCCTTCATTTAGGTTGGCAACGCACCCATGATTCTTTTTGTGTGTTGGGTGTCTATGGGCAGTGGAGATCACTTACCATCAGATGACCCATCTGCTGGATTGCCAGTCTCTGCTATAAAAAATATATATATATATATATCGGCGCAAAATCGCAAGCTTATTTAAAAAGCCGTTGTTATTTCACGTTATTAATTCATTTTACAATTGTTAAACTGCTGAAACCTTAAAAGATTCTAAAAAGTTAAAATAATCGTTATAATTATTTCTGTAACATTCGATATTCGGTATCGAGTAGGTAGTTGTAAATATTGCACCCTATAAAAGGAGTGTTCAGAGCAGATTCGACACAGTCGTGCTCCGGCACTCGGACTGTCCACATCCCTGACTAGACGGTGCTCTTGAGCACCGTTAATAAAGGGAGTTAGTGAATTTCAGTGTTCACAGTTGATAAATAAGATGAGTAATCATCTTATTATCAAAAGTGACGACAGCCATCCTGACGTCACCGTTTTTAAAAAACAACGTCAGCGTTGGCCCTCCGACATATATATATACATTATCTTGATCTATCAGCCAGCGTTTGCAATGGAAGCGCAAAAAATGTGTTTATTTACGACATCACATTAGGAACCTCCAAAATTATCAGTGATTCTCTACTATATTATGCATGTATATACATATACATATATATGTACATATACATATAAACCTTCCTCTTGAATCACTCTACCTCTATTAAAAAAAATCATCAAAATCCGTAGTTTTAAAGATCTAAGCATACATAGGGACAGACAGACGGCAAGCGACTTTGTTTTATACTATGTAGTGAAGATTGGTATATAAGGCTGCCTCGGTGGCGTAGTTGTATTTCGGTACGACTACTGTCCTCAGATCTCGGGTTCGATTCCCGGGTCGGGCAGTTATGTTGGGTTTTTCAATTAATTATCAGCCTGGGGTCTGGAATTTATGCCCGATATAGGCTCTTTACCTTTGCAAACTTATCCAAAAATATACAGGTACTTCATCATACTATAAAGTAATAGAGGTAATAATCGCAAGTTTAAAAACTTAACTAACCGACTTCCATTTTACCGATCGTGACCAAATTTATATGAGACCCTTGAAATACGCTCTATCGAATACAAAAAGAATTTGAAAATCGGTCCCCATTTGGCGGAGATATCGCGTAACATACATAAAAAAAAGTAGCAGCGACAGCTCAGTTGGGAATGGTACGGACTGCCGAGACAGGTGTCGGAGGTTCGAGATCAACCCCAAAATGGAGCATACACCTCTGACTTTCTATGTTAAGTGTATTTTCATTGTGAAATATCGCTTGCTATAACGGTGAAGAAAAACATCGTGAGGAAACCTGCATACCTGAGAATTTCTTTACAGGAATTTCGAATGTATGTGAAGTCTACCAACCCGCATTAGGCCAGCGTGGTAGACTAAGGTCGAACCCCTCTCATTAGTAGAGGAGGCCCGTGCCCAGCAGTGGGACAGTAACATTACAGGGCTAATATTATTTATTATTATTACATAAAAAAAACAAACGAATTGAGGACCTCCTTTTTGGAAGTCGGTCGAAAAAGGAAATAAGATTCGGTTTCCATTTGTAAATTGTCACCCTACTTATGGTCATTAGCCTATCCTTATCTATGTTATCTAAAGCCCGATAATTGATGCAATGTAGACTAGCAGACCAGACAGCTCGCCGGTCGATAGTTTCCTGGAAAGTCTCCGAGAGTCGAGAAAGTCATTTGGACGTGGATCTAGTTCCCTTGCCAACATAAAGATACACGAGTATTGCAATTTGGCAACGATACTCCGGTCTAAGTGGATAAACAGAGAAACTTTTTGAAGTAACGACATTTGAATCAGTCTGACATATTTATTTATTTGTTACTAACTTTTTTCGCAGCTCTGCCGACGTAAATGGTTTTTCTGGTATAATTCCTTATACATCAGCAAATTGGATAAAGAGCATGTAAATAAATAAATAAATACACCCAACAGTCACGCACACAGTCCTGACCCCACACTAAGATCGAGTCTTGTGTCGTGGGTATCAGGAACTACATGAAACGCACGGTCTCACAACGCCCAGACCCGAAACAAATATCTGTGGACCACAAAAACATTTGTGTCGGTGCGGGAATCGAACACGCAACCTCACGTTTCTCAGCCGGCTACTCGCCCGCTGCGCCACGGAGGCTGTCGAGGCATGTGGGAGTATGTTGGTGAATTTTTGTGTTTTACGTGATTTCTGATAGAAACAAACACCTTAAACGCTCCTCATATTTTCAACTTACTATAACTTACTACAAGGTGGACCGACGACCTGATAAAGGTTGCAGAAAGTCACTGGATGCAGGCCGCTTCCAACAGGTCGATCTGGAAATCTTTGGGGGAGGCCTATGTTCAGCAGTGGACGTCCTATGGCTGATGATGATGATGATGATGATGATGATGATGATGATGATATCATCCCTGCGATCCCTGACAGGTTTCAATCAGTTCAGTGATTTAACCATAAAGTTCAGTATTTTAACCATAAAAATATACAGTAATACAAAGCTACTTTCATATTTATATTATAATATTAGTATGAATTTGATAGTTGTCAATTCTATATATTACATTTGTTTTTATTTGCCTACGAAGGCGGACAAGCGGAAATTGT
Source organism: Clanis bilineata (assembly GCA_036417725.1). Taxonomy (NCBI): domain Eukaryota; kingdom Metazoa; phylum Arthropoda; class Insecta; order Lepidoptera; family Sphingidae; genus Clanis; species Clanis bilineata. Next base: position 2,102,684 of record CM071141.1, read on the forward strand.
GATTTGGATCGCATATATCACTTTTATACTATTATTTATTCTATTAGCCTTAAAAGGAAATTATTTTCTACCAAATATTATTTCTTAGAAGCATTAACGGTATTTATTTGCAAACATTTGCATACACATGTCTTTTTAAAATCTGGTTATGTTCCCATTCATTTGAAGCAAATTCTAAGGAAATCATCAAACACATCAATAAACCTGCTAATTTCTTCCATAAAATAAAAAGAAAGAAAAAATAAACATTTAATTAATTGTGGGTTGTGACACTATTTAATTTACAAATCAAATTCCGAATTAAAATAAATGAAAATGTAAAATTAATGATTAAAGTAATTTCCGCAGAATCAAAATTTATCGTCACGCGAAATATTTGTTTCGGGTCTGACCGTCTGAGTGTCGTGAAACTGAAAGTCCCTCGTAGTTTCTGATACCCATGACACGAGATTTAAATCTTGCCTGAAGTCAGGACTATGGGTGTAACTGCTAGGTGTTATTATTTATTTATTCATAATCTGTAGGAACTGTCGCCTCTTTTGTCTAGTGACAGTGTATATGGGCTGTGAACCGGGAGGTCCTGGGCTCGATTCCCAGGTGTGGTGTTTTTCTACCACTATTTTCTCGGAACTGAATCCCCAGATGGGGATTGACATCAGGGAGGCAGCCGGTCCTAAAAACTACGCCAAATCCTTTCTGCAACATGCTTGAAAAAGTATGTTGCGCCGACCCCACATTAAGATGAGATAAGGGCAGGCAGAAAGAAAGAATCTGCATCAGGAACTAAGAGGGACTTATGGTCAAACAACACTCAGACCCGAAACCAATATCCATGGATCCCACAAACGTGCATCGGTGAATCAACTAATAAATTGAAATAAGCCGTAAAGATTCACTGTAATCGTATAAAGCACGATTTAAATGAACTTCGGATGGTATAAGCGAATTGATATTTCAATGATTTCCTGCATTACGGTAATACTAATGTTTCACAATCGAAATGGCAGAACTGTTTACTGAGGAAAACGCCGCTTTATTCACTAGGTTTGCTTGCGGTTTTGTAACATTACCCGATTTGTAATATAACTATTATTTTCTAGATAGGCTTCATGTATGCGACATGCATACATGTCGGTTTAATGCTTGGTTTCTGATCTTCTGACAGCGGTTTATGTATTTGACAATTAGTTAATGGCTCTTATCATCGCAGTAGACATATATGTATGTCACAGTTATACAATGTTTCTTCTTGCTTGACTGACTCGGTGGCGTAGTTGTATTTCGGTACGACTACCGTCCGAGGTTCGATCCTCGGGTCGGGTAAAGTGATATTGGATTTTTCCATATCAGCCCGGAGTCTGAAAAGGCTCGCCCCCAATCACATCTGGGACCGAACTTAACTCGGCGAAATGTGGGTGTTCTAGTTCGTTAGTTCCGTATCCATAAACTATTGAATACCGTATTTTTGGAACGAAAGTCGAAAAACATAAAGTTCATCTGATAGTAAATGGTGCGATAGTGAGGATTCCATGTAGATAGTCACGGGCGGCTCCGCCTCCGGTGGCCCATACGCTTATGTAACATATATATGTGCCGCTTCCGATGGGTTAGTCTATTCCATCGTGCTTATTACTACAAACTTGTTAACTGCAAATATGCGCCGTTTAATGTATACAATACTTATAACTGACAAACTACTATTAGCTTCCATTTTGCAGATTTCTCTTCGCTCTGAAGTGGTTTAATAAACCTTAGTCATTTGTAGATGCCCTTATTCACCTCTGCCTACCCTGAGGATGCAGACATGGGCTTATGTTAATTAACACTTATTCTTGAATTAGATTTTTTTTTTTTATAGCAGAGACTGGCAAACGAGCAGATGGGTCACCTAATGGTAAGTGATCTCCACCGCCCATAAACACCCAAGACAAAAATAATCATGGATGCGTTGCCAACCTGAAAGGAGGAAATGGAAGGGGAGGGAAAAAGGGATTGGGAAAGCAAGGGGGAAATGGGCCACCGGAAATCTTACTCACCGAACGAAACGCGACAGCAAGCTGCCACTTTACGTCGGTTTTCTGTGAGACAGTGGTATCAAACCGGTCGAGCCGGCCCATTCGTGCTGTAGACATAATTGTCTACAGCGTGGCTCTACCACTCAAATAGATAAAAGGTTAGTGCAAATCAAAGAGATTTAATAATACAAGCTATAGAGGGGCTATCGAGCAAGTTTCCATACAAAGATTATGTGTGCAATTCACACTTGGTAGAAGTGAAACCTTCAAAAATGTTGGCTACAAGATAATGAGACGAATGTAAAATTTGGGGAAGAGGATAATTGTAGGTTTTAGTAATGAGCTTAGTGATAGAAAGTTTGATAATTGTTTTACAATTTATTCGCATATTTTATTCTTATATATTACATGGATTTTATTATAAAAATGATGAAAAGACTCTACAAACGTGTAAAGCCGGGTCTCCTGCACTAAAACATTACACAAAACACCTACACAAAACATGAATTTTTTATCTATGGTCTATTGTTCTACGACTAGCTGACAGCAAAAATCGTTGTTTTGCATATGTGTTTCTAGGGTGTTTTGTGTAATGTTTTAGTTCAGGAGACCCGGCTTAATACGTACACGTATACAAAACACCACGGTTGTGTGATGCCTTTTCCCAAGCTTTGTACTACGCATGCGCGCACAAATGCTTCCTATCTCATTTTCTCCCACGTTTAATCTTATGAATTTATGTGTCTGTCTCTTTTTACTGTCTCTTTTTCGTTTCATCGTCTTTCGAATCACAACGATGCTAAAGAAGTTTTCACTTCAAAAATAGATCTCAATCTTCAGTAACGCCATCTAGCACTCATTACAATGCGAGGGCGCTTATTGCAATTTTCACCCTAGAATATTCTGTGAATGTTCAAGAATCACGTAAGATAATGTTACGGTGGCACGACGTATGTTTCCCATAAGACTGAGCGACTTATGACCACGAGGTCACAACTTTTGGATCAAGTTTCGTGCTGTTATTGTGTCTATATACTGTTGAATATCGTACAAAGCCGTATACCGTACCATCTACATAAATGTGAAATGGCATCACGATCGCTTCAGACACGTTAAAAGGGTTTCTATGTTGAATTAAACGGTTTCGGATTAGCGTGCGTTGAATTTATTTAAAAATCTTTGTTTTGAGACTGCCTCGGTGGCATATTCGTTCTGAGGTCTCTGATTTGATCCTCAGGTCAGGCAACGGGTTTTCCGCTCTGTATTAGCTCGGAGTCTGGATTTTTTGCTGGATATTGTGATCGCTCATATTATGGGACGGAACACTGTATTATTTAATGTATGGTTAATTTTTTTATTTTTACTCGATTATTTAACTCGACTTTTAACCCGATTTCGGTGGAATTTTAAGTCAATAAATGAAACCGAATCGTGGTCAAAATCGAATCGTCCGGGAGGAGGTCAGATTCTGGGTTCAATTCCCAGTCCAGGCAACACGGTTTTACTAACACGATTTGCACAGGTCATTGTGGGATGAGAGAGGAAAAGAAAATTTATCTATGATTCATTCAAATAACATTACCGTAATTTGTTTATGTAAACAGGACAACACAAGGCAAACATAAATCTGTATTCGAATTTCCCTCTATCATAAAGCGCATTTACATTGACATTCACGATCCGCACAATAAATTGATAGAAAGCACTGAATAACTAATACGATCACGACACGATTTCTCATTCCCATTTCGAGTACTGTACCTTATATAAAAGGAATTATTTAAGCTGTGATCTAAACAGTTTTCTTTCCTTGATATATTGACAAGCAATCACAAAGTGCTTAACTTTTTATAGCAGTGTGTTTAACTATTTTTAAATATCGATATAAATAAAAAAGCGTGTTAATTAAATTTAATGCATTTCATTTTGTAATTAGCGCTTCACGCAAAATTTATTGTTAGCAATAGCAAAAAATAAAATAATAAAAAAAAATTACCTATATTTATTTTTTCCGCAAGTTCTTAACATTATCATACATTCTTTCAACCTTCCCTTATCACACAATGTGGGGTCGGCGCAACGTACAGTTACAAGCAAGTTGCAGAAAAAATGGGATTACTTTTTACGTCCGGCTGCCTGCTGGACATCAACCCCTTTCTGGGGGTTCCAGTCTCGAATAAATTAAATTATAAAAATCTACCCGACCTGGGAATCGAATCCAGGACCTCCCGGTCCACAGCCCATATAGGCTGCCACTAGACTAAGGTAGCAACCAATAAATTAAAAAATATAGGACAGTATAGTACATTTTTTTCTGCAAGTCCTTAACATTATCATACACAGTGTTCAATTAACATAACATAAGCTCACGCCTGTATCCCCGTACGGGTAGGCAGAGGCGCAATAGCCAACTAGTAAACCCACATTTCGCCGAGCTTAGTTCCGTCCCAGATGTGATAGGGGGCGAGCCTATCGCCATATCGCATAATTTCCAGACTCGGGGCTGATATGGAAAAATCCAATATCACTTTGCCCGACCCGGGGATCGAACCCGAGACCTCAGGATGGCAATCGTACCGAAATACAACCACGCCACCGAGGCAGTCAAAGGCACGGAGTGTTCAATTAATGTTTTGAAAATACACCGTCTACAACTAGGCAACAAACTGAATGTCAATACAAACTGATGCACAGACATACATACAAGGCTGTAACATGCAACAACAAGTCCGCACACCGCACTATCGTCCAATAACACAAACCAGGGCCCGCTTACAATAGCAACTAACGATACTACATGATACCAGGGTTGCCAACCTAAACATTAAAATTCATTCAATATTAATACTCTGATACTATGGCTAAGATCTATAGAGCGAACTTCCACTAAGTCTGAGTCAAAGAAACAAACTCAGTGAGATTTTGGCCATATTTTACAAGAAAAACAGATTGGCAGACAGACAGCAAAGATTTTCGTAAAAAATAGCTCGGACTAAGTCGAAGTTAGATTTAAAAATTCCAAATCTTCACTGAGTTCGTTTCTTTAACTTAGACTTAGTGGAAGTTCGCTCTATAGATCTCAGCCCAAATGCCTAGCGTATAGTAATATACATAATCTGATGTCTGTTTCTCCGAAGGTGTAGGCACAGGTGAACTACGACACGACCACGATACTATTTCCCACCCAAATCTAATAGGGGACGAAATATAGTAAGATATTTGTTTTTTTATTATAGTACTAGCTTTTGCTCGCGGCTCCGCACGCGTAATTTGTAGGGCCAATGGAAAAATCTTTTGATTTGTCGATCCGCACTGTCGTTTTAGTCTAAATATGGGCGACCCAGACATCAATTTTGAAGTCAATTGGCCCAAAAACAAAGAAAACCAAATGGCGGCCATTTTTGAGAAATTTGACAGCGGTTCTGTCATTCGGAACCACGGAGCGACTCAGATATCGATTTTGAAATCAATCGGCCCAGAAACAAATAAAAACAAAATGGCGGTCACTTTTGACAGGTTTGAAAGCCGTTCTGTCGTTCGGAACCACGGGGTGACTCAGATATCGATTTTGAAATCAATCGGCCCAAAAACAAAGAAAAACAAAATGGCGGCCACTTTTGACAGTTCTGACAGCGGTTCTGTCGTTCGGAACCACGGGGTGACTCAGATATCGATTTTGAAGTCAATCGGCCCAAAAACAAAGAAAAACAAAATTACGGCCACTTTTGACAGTTCTGACAGAGGTTCTGTCGTTCGGAACAACGGGGCGACTCAGATATCGATTTTGAAGTCAATCGGCCCAAAAACAAAGAAAAACAAAATGGCGGCCACTTTTGACAGTTCTGACGCGGTTCTGCCGTTCGGAACCACGGGGTGACTCAGATATCGATTTTGAAGTCAATCGGCCCAAAAACAAAGAAAAACAAAATGGCGGCCACTTTTGACAGTTCTGACGCGGTTCTGTCGTTCGGAACCACGGGGTGACTCAGATATCGATTTTGAAGTCAATCGGCCCAAAAACAAAGAAAAACAAAATGGCGACCACTTTTGACAGTTCTGACAGCGGTTCTGTCGTTCGGAACAACGGGGCGACCCAGATATCGATTTTGAAGTCAATCGGCCCAAAAACAAAGAAAAACAAAATGGCGGCCACTTTTGACAGTTCTGATAGCGGTTCTGTCGTTCGGAACAACGGGGCGACCCAGATATCGATTTTGAAGTCAATCGGCCCAAAAACAAAGCAAAACAAAATGGCGCCACTTTTGACAGTTCTGACAGCGGTTCTGTCATTCGGAACCACGGGGTGACTCAGATATCGATTTTGAAGTTAATCGGCCCAAAAACAAAGAAACAAATTTTCAACCCCTATTTCATCCCTTTAGGGGTTGATTTTAAAAGTAGCCCATTTGTGTCTTTAAACCCAAATGTATCCACTATCGCATACCAAATTTTAAAAAAATCATTAAGTGGACCTAAAACCTTCATGCAAACTTTCATCCCCTATTTCAGCCCATTAGGGGTTGATTTAAAAAAGTAGCCCATTTGTGTCTTTAAACTCAAAGGTGTCCACTATCCCACACCAAATTTCAGAAAAATCCATTAAGTGGACCTAAAATCCCCATACAAAATATTAACCCTTATTTCATCCCTTTAAGGGTTGATAAAAAAAAATGAAGTACCCCATTTGTGTCCTTAGGGTCAAAAGTATCCTCATACCAAATTTCATCAAAATCCATTAAGCGGTTCCAAAATTCCCATACAAACTTTCATCCCCTATTTCATCCCTTTAGGGGTTGATTTAAAAAAAATAAAGTACCCTATGTCCGTCCTTGGGGTTAAAAGTACCCACATACCAAATTTCATCAAAATCGGTTCAGCGGTTAAGACGTGAAAACGCCACAGACAGACAGACAGACAGACAGAGTTACTTTCGCTTTTATTATTTAGTAAGGATAAAGGATCTTGTGTAATCTTAGACCTTAATATATTCTCCCAGTAATATGTAATCCAAAAAATAATTGATATTTACAAAATAAAAGAGGATATCCTCCTATAACATTGAGTAAGATCACGTCAAGTGGACCCCCCATTTACCACTTGATCATAAAAATTTAATCTATATATATTTTTCATAAGTACTTATGATGGAAAAATGATCCCCCAAACGATTTTTAAAAATTTTGATTTTAACAAAATTTTTTTTTAAAATGAAAATTTTAAGCACTTTTAATAAAAAAATGGATTAAAAATCAACCGTAACGAAAATAAACAAATAATCTTAAGTCGTTAATATATTCTTAAAGTATAGACATTTGACCATGGATGCTGAAAATTCATTCAGCATCCATGGTCAAATGTCTATACTTTAAGAATATATTAACGACTTAAGATTATTTGTTTATTTTCGTATTGTTAACTAACTTTTAAGTTATCAAATGAAAATTTAACTCATTTCTTGGTAAAAAAATGCATTTTTTTTTCATCAGTCACATGCTTTATTCATTAAAGTTTAAGATTCCGGAAGAAAATTTCACTGCTCGCCATTAGTTTAAACAAAATGAATTTATTTATGACAGCGCGCCAGCCGCCGAGCGCTGTGGAAGCGCCGCGCTACCGAGCGTCTCGTACTGCATTGAAGCTTTTATCAGTGATAATTTAAAATAATAATACAAAATATTATTATAAAACAAATTTTATTATTATTTACGTTATATTATTATAATTATTATCAATAAAATTTTATTTTTTGTTAACAATATCATAAAGAATATAATCAATTTTTTTATTATTTTTACCAAACAGCGTAAATTTAAAAATAAATAATCAATTAAAAATTCTTAAAACTTTTATGGTCTGTATTCACTTTTTTAGGTCATTCAGTAAATTATTATTTTTGAATTTTCTAGTCAACACTCCATCTTTAGTTAACAAAAGAAAAACCGCTCCGTTACGATTTTCATTTGTTTTTCGCGTATCCGAAAAATAATTTAATTTCGCGAATTTTTAATTGATTATTTATTTTTAAATTTACGCTGTTTGGTAAAAATAATAAAAAAAATTGATTATATTCTTTTTGATATTGTTAACAAAAAATAAAATTTTATTGATAATAATTATAATAATATAACGTAAATAATAATAAAATTTGTTTTATAATAATATTTTGTATTATTATTTTAAATTATCACTGATAAAAGCTTCAATGCAGTACGAGACGCTCGGTAGCGCGGCGCTTCCACAGCGCTCGGCGGCTGGCGCGCTGTCATAAATAAATTCATTTTGTTTAAACTAATGGCGAGCAGTGAAATTTTCTTCCGGAATCTTAAACTTAAATGAATAAAGCATGTGACCGATGAAAAAAAAAAAATTTTTTTACCAAGAAATGAGTTAAATTTTCATTTATTAACTTAAAAGTTAGTTAAAAATACGAAAATAAACAAATAATCTTAAGTCGTTAATATATTCTTAAAGTATAGACATTTGACCATGGATGCTGAAAATTTCATGAATTTATCTCTTACGGTTGATTTTTAATCCATTTTTTAATTAAAAGTGCTTAAAATTTTCATTTAAAAAAAAAATGTTGTTACAATCAAAATTTTTAAAAGTCGTTTGGGGGATCATTTTTCCATCATAACTACTTATGAAAAATATATATAGATTAAATTTTTATGATCAAGTGGTAAATAGGGGGTCCACTTGACGTGATCTTACTCATTATTAACGCCAATTGACAAATGGTATTATTACTTTAGACTGCCTCGGTGGCGTGGTTGTATTTCGGTATGACTATTGTCCTAAGGTCTCGGGTTCGATCCCCGGGTCGGGCAAAGTGATATTGATTTTTTCCATACCAGCCCGGAGTCTGTAAATTGTGCCCGATATGGCGGTAGGCTCGCTCCCTATCACATCTGGGACGGAACTAAACTCAGCGAAATGTGGGTGTACTAGTTGGCTAGAGCGCCTCTGCCTACCCCTTGCGGGATACAGACGTGAGCTTATGTATGTATGTGTGTTATTTATTTTTAAAATCATCCGAAAATATGATGTTTTATCAGTTCGACCACAGACATGGAAACTGGGAAGACATGGAATAACAAAATACAGACAAAAACAAAATATGCCTAAATGGCGCCCATCGGGCACAGAACGCAGTGCCAACATGATAAAATTAATTATTTTAAATTGTTTCAACCCTAGAACGGAACTGCGTGGAACGTTCGAAATTAATTGAACGGGTTCCTGTAGTGACGGATGAATAGAACGCATGCTAAGTAAAGTGGAATCCCGCTGGCCAGTAACAATCAAATTCTACTTAACTGTACAACGCACATCGTTGGATAGACATTGTTCAGTTCCATCCAAAGACGCAGCGAAGTTAAGATAGTTAAGAAGCGTGGAGCAAAATTTATTCATGTTTTATGAGAACCATGGACACGGCTATTAATCCACGTGGCGAGTTTTTTAGACAGCTATTTTATTATTTTATTTAATAGTTTTAAAATATTAATATGCATAAAGAAATAAGCGCTATAACAGCAACTATTAAATTAATTATAGAATATTTAAAGTTAATATTTATTTTTTTTAAATATTCTATCAACAGGGGGTGATTCCTGATGCTGGATTCGAACTTGAATTCGATTCGGTTTCATTTATTGACTTAAAATTCCACCGAAATTGGGTTAAAAAGTGCATTAATGTCACGTTAAAAATTACCAAATGACAAGTTCCCGAATATTATGCAACATTAGCGCACTTTAAAAGTCGATTCCGGTGGAATTTTAAGTCAATAAATGAAACCAAGTCGAAATCACAATCGAATCGATTTTCAAAAATAAGGGGGCAGCTTATATCAAATTATCATAACATCGAACTCTCAAACCTTTTTTTATGGCAAAAACTATTTATGTATTATTTTTCCTAATACTTCCTGATAGTTTCTAATACGCATGACATGATACTATTTTTGTTTGGGATCAAGACTATGTGTATTTTAACTGACTTCAAAAAAGGAGGAGGTTAACAATTCGACGAAATATTTTTTTATATATGTTCCCCCATTACTCGAAGTTGCCTGGGCCGATTCGAGAAATTCCTTTTTGTTTAAAAGGGTATACTTCCCAGGTGGTCCCATTGGCACCAAGTCAGGATCTGATGATGGGATCCTAGAAAAATCGAGGGCAACCCCCAAATTGAATAGGGACCCATATTGTGTTTTATATATATTTGCATAAAACTATTCAGGTATTTGCGTCAAACTTACCATCTCCATATTGAACTCATTAATACCACGTCTACTAATTTCTGTATTACTAATATTTTTTTTGTAAGAGTACATATGAATCAATTTATCACATATCCATCTATCATTTAATAACTATTGTACTCAGTAGTTAGGACAACCATAATTTATGTTGTTAATATTGGATAAAACCATCACAGACGGACAAAATATAAAAATATATTTTATTTGTTTTACTCCTACTACAAAGTTAGACAACGAGCAAATAGCGCCACAGACAGTAAGTAATATCCACCATATACAACAACAAAACAAGAAGGATTATAAATGTCAATATTTTTGAAAGTGATTAAAAGAGCTGAACCAAGCAATACGCATATAAGATGAATTAAGAGGTCCATCTTATCTATAATTCATCTGTCAGAATTTATCTTGGTTGAATTAAGAGGTCCACTCTTAAAATTGACAGGAAACGTTCTCGCCGGAGTCAGAGAGCGTAGAGAATGAGAATAAATCCGAGTTAAGTGGGACGCATGGCAACCCTACATATTAAACATAGCGCACATTATTATAAAACAATGAAGGCTAATTTATAAAATTAGTCCTTGTTTCTGGTTATAAACAACTCACGCTGTGAACTACGTAAATTAAACTTCGAGTTTGTAGTTAGGGTTGAAATTGATGATAAATTCCTTCAAGATAGAAGACATTATCCATTTCATTTCCATTTCATGATCGATAGGGGGACAGTTTATCACCATACCATTCTACATGTGTATCCTGAAAATCAACATAACATAACATAAGCTCACGCCTGTATCACCGAAGGGGTAGGCAGAGGCACACTAGCGAACTAGAACACCCACATTTTGCCGAGCTTAGTTCCGTCCCAGATGTGATAGGGGGCGAGCATATCGGGCACAAATTCCAGACTCCGAGCTGGAAAAATCGGGCAAAGTGATATTGGATTTGACGTGAGACCTCAGGACGGTAGTCGTACCGAAATACAATCACGCCACCGAGGCAGACATCCTTAAAATTACTGTGTGATTTTTGGGTTCCGCGGGCAAATGGCAAAAACGGAAGCCTCTTAATCCAAAATATGATTTGCCTAGAATTTAAAGCCAGTATTCACGGGTACTCGGCCTAAGCACCCTGCGGTTGCGACTAGACCGACTAGGTAGGAGGTTATGATAAAATTACAAAAAACTACTTATGCCTAAATCATATTATAAAAACTCTAGAATAACAATCAAACGTGTTTTATCGTTTAACTACTTAACTAATAAGGTCTACAAAAAAATAGTAATCAACTTTAAACTGGTCACTGTAATCTATAATTTATAACATGTTTTATTGGCTTGACGAACCAATTAAAAAAAACATTTTTTGACGAGCGGACGACCCACCTCAATATAAATAGTTATAATCCCTGTGTGTACATAGATATAGGCTAGGCCACGGGCAAAGCTGTTTCACTGCCTACCGTTGAAAGGACGATAAGGATTGGGAAGGGAATGGTTATTTGGAATACCTAAAATCTCAATGAACGAAACGCAACAGCACGCTGCCGCTCCACGTTAGTTTTCTTTTGGGCATGTTTGCTGTAGGGAAATTTGCCTACAGTGAGGCTCCAGCAAATAAATTATAATTTTGGCATTAATATGGCATAGAACTAGTATTTTATGCCAATAAGACTTATATTGTAAACGTTCCAAAAACAAAATAAATTCTTAATTGAAGCAACTTATTTTTTAAATAAATACTTATCATATCACACATAATAAAAAGAGCATTACATTTCTAACGTTGGTACTTAATTTCAACTGAATATTAAAATAACGGTAATAAACTATAAAATCTCAGAGTTCTTTAACGGATGTCCAAAAATTCCATGCACGTAACAGCCCTACTGGCTCGAAACCAGACCAAAACTATATTTAGCTGTAATGTGTATAAACTAAAATGAATCACAATTATTAAGACAGAAGACTCTGTTTTGATTGTGAGTTATGTTCATAGCCGTTTTATGGCACCTTTCCCGTACTGAGTTCGTGTTAACTTTACCTATGTCGATACAATTAATTTTAATTTTATCTGAGAGAAGATATTCCACGAATTATACGTTTGTCAGTACGTTATATATAGGGAATTCGATTTCAATCCTTTTTCGACCGACTTCCAAAAAGGAGGTCCTCAATTCATCTGTTTTTTTTATGTATGTTACGCGATATCTCTGCCAAATGTGGACCGAAGTTCAAAATTCTTTTTGTGTTCGATTAAGCTTATTTCAAGGGTGGTCCCATATAAATATGGTCACGATCAGTAGCCCGAGCACGAAAAACTAATGTAAATGTAAATGTATTCGAATTCGCTGCGCACTGATGACGTTTGGTTAATATTTCATACAAATTTCATAGACGCGCATCGAGTTCGAATACATTTACGGTTGTCAGAAATTTTCCTGCTCAGGCCGCAGATTTGAAGTCGGACCGTTAAATTTTTAAACTTGTGTTGTAATCTCGGATCCCGTATAGTCCCAAGATTATCGCTGTATCGGGTACAAATTCCATACTCTGGGCTACTGAATCGAAAAACCCTATATCACTTTGCCCGATCTGGGGATCATACCCGAGACCTCAGGATGATAGTCATGCTGCTCATGAAATACAACGACCCCACCGACGCAGGCAGGGTGATAAACCAATTACAATTATCAAGAACCTCCGCGTCCATTTGGAAAAATAACAGGGGATTTAGGCCACAAGAAATGTCACTCTGCCTCAGAGGAACCTCATCAGAGATCCTCAGAGATCAGAGTTTCTTGCCCGTTCTTCTTTGGCGAAACGGCCTTCCGAACTGGCGGTAGAGGAACTTTGACGGAATGTAAATAATGTAATAACATTTCATGGATTCAATAAATATTTTGATTTTGATTTTGATCCCTCAGAGAGGGTTGACGTCAGACAGACAGAGGTCGTAAAAATAAGCCAAATTCTTTCTGCAAAATGTTTGAAAAAGTTGTTTGCGCCGGCCCACATTAAGGTTGGATAAGGGCAGGTAGAAAGAAAGAAAGAATTGTCACCCTCCGAACGCAACTTAACAGCGAGCCACTTCAGTAGGCCTACCATAAGATTTTTTGACACTACTCGCTAGCGACTCCGTAAAATATTTGTATCACAAACACCCGAACGCCTCTAGCAGTTACGCGGGGAGCTGAAGTTTTCCATACAAATATTTTACATCGTCGCTCGCGTAAATACGTGCAACAATCTCATGGTTGAGCTACACATCACGTCTGTGAGACAACCAGTCGAGCAGGCCCATTCGTGTAAATATAACTGCATGACTATCACTACACAAATCTTATGGATGTTATGCCTTACTCGGTATTGATAACAACCTAAGTTTCGATTCGATTGCTCAACAAACATTTACAAAGAGAAGTGTTTACGTTAGACATCTTGTTTATTATCATACTGATGCCACACACGACTCAAAAGAAAGTTCGGTAACAAGACATGAAGCGCGAGAAATAACCAAAATGCAGGTAATTTTAATTAAGCTGCTCATCCCCTCCCTTATTCCACTCAATCAATCAATACAAGAAAGATCTATGTCACCGAGACAGTCTCATGATAAAACCAAATAAGAACAAGAAGAACAAAATAAGGTACGTTTTGTATAATTTTCCAAAAACCTAAATTACATTTATGTACCTATAATTCTTCTAGCATTGTAGTTGTAGAAGGTAGTCGTTTTTATACTTTCATCATCATCAGCCGCAGTACTCCAGCGTCCCCCAATGATTTCCAGATCAACTTGTTGGATGCCTACATCTAGTGACTAATCTAGTTTACTTAAGAATTATCATCAAGTTACTCAATTCCACGTTTGTATCTGCTAAGAAACACCAAACGTATTTCATCATATTACATCGCAATAACATACTCAATCATAAACACATCTTTAATTATCATACATAATCCGGTTATTCCCCTTTACCCAACACAGGAAATTGATATTACCCAATTGAGAGAAATTATCTCGGATTTAACGACCCAACCTACTTCAACTCAAATAAATGTTGGCGCATTAAAATTGCAGATGGATGTTACCAAACGGCTAGTTGGAGTGATCTTATTGACTTGCCTTGAGTAAATGCAGTAAGTAAACGCGAGTGAAGATGGAAATCGGAGTTTCTCAATCTTGGAAGAAATGTTCTAACCTTGGAATGGTCTCAGAACTTGAACCGTACACGGAAAGCTGTTATCATGACAGAGAAGTGAACGTTACAGAAAACTGTCATATACTAAGCTGCGTCGATATTTTGATACATTCTCGCGTCGTCGTCGAACGAAACTCTCGCCGTTTTTCCCAATCTCAAACGGAGTATGAAGAAGCATTTATGCAGGCCGGCATGATACTGGTGGCCTCCGTTGGACACAAGCTCTATAGGTGGTTGCTGTCACTTTGCCGTGCTCGAATAAAAAAAAATCCTTCCTTTAAGGGTGGTAATGCATTATTCTATTGATATTATGGGTTTATGGGCGGTGGAAATCACTTACCATCAGGTGACCTGCCAGCTGGTTTGCCAGTCTCTGCATTAAAAATTCTTTTCAATCATGTCAGTCAAACAGCAAGACAAAAAGGAGCTAAACATTGAAGGAATAGAGAAGATTTGGTAATATAGAAGGAATAGGGAAGAGTTGGAAAGAGATTAATAAATATAAATTAAGATTAATCTAGTGGCAGTAAGCCATCCACGAGACAGGCTCGACCTACTGTACTTTTACTGATGTTCAACTTATTTATTACATCTTTATTTTAGTTTTATGGATAGTTAATAAATATAACAGGAGGCTATCATGCGTGGTATCATGGTACAAACGGCACACAATCGCGTAGTCTTATTTCGATGAGTCCCGTTTAGAGACCAACTAATGCATACTTAATTAACCGGCGCAAAAAAGGAGTTCTCAATTCGAATATGTTTTTTTGTTCTTTTTTGTTGATCAGCATCATGATTAGAACTGATAAGTATCAACATTGCGATTATTTGTGTCGTTTTTTATGGTGTTACCAGCAAGTGGTTATCTGCTAGTAAGTGATCACCGTCGTCCTTATTCAGACATTAGAGGAAGAACTTCGTAAAAACGAAGCCGTACCCTTTCTGCAACATACTTGAAAAGGGGTGTTGCTTCGACCCCACATTGTGGCATAACGGCAGATATAAAGAAAGAGAAAGAACTTCCGGGCTTTTTTGTAACTTCGACTATTTTTAGAACAACTTGAGAAACGTTACTAACAGATGCATCTAGTTGCATAAAAGCATTTCGTCTACGTGACTACCTTACGTCTTATAGAGCGTAGACTGTCACAATGTATGCAATGCGTCTCAAAGAGTTATAAAATATTTTATTTTTGCTGCAACATGCTTGAAAAAGTATGTTGCGCCGATCCCATATCAAGGTAAGATATTTTATGCACCAAGATTCTGCAAAGATGAGCAGTATAGTGTGGAAACTTTTTAATCGGTGATCTTTAATGAATTTTGCTTGGTGCGTTGGCTGGCTTTGTCCGGTCGATTCGCTGAGTAAAGTTCATTTGAGGGGCACCGCGCTAGAAGGAATTGCCGCCATAATCCCTGCAGGGCCTTGACATCATCCACATTTGAGTCTCATGGTCATTATGAAAACTTGATAATTACTATACTTACATTGACATTGACTAAATCATCGCAAATGCATCGAAGCCATTATTTTTAAAAGAAGAAGAGGAACCCATGCATTCAAATTCGATTTTCGAATACCCATAGTAGGCGCAACTAATTGAACCATTATGAGATGTAAGTCGAGAGCGATTTCTAACGGGCCTCGATTGTTGCCCGGCTAATTGAAATGAGCGGGTTGCGTTAACCGCCTCGTTTGTTTGCCCAGAGTGGGCCACGGTAATGACGTAATCGCGTGTTTGCCCGCATCAGCCCTACAACCTTTGCAGATACGTCATTATGTGCATATACTCAACGTAGTCCATGAGGATTGAGACTTGTGTGACTTCGGTAAACGTGTTGGTTACTGACTGATAGAAGTTTGTAGACTATCAGCTAACAAAAACAGCCCTTTCATTACTTCACAAAAACAGCCCCTCATTAATACTCAAAGAGATGACACACTGTTTCTAAAGTTACAGATTTGAACTCGAATTTTTAACACCTGCTTCGGTGGCGTACTTGTATGTTTCTTACTTTCGGTCTCAGGTTCGATCTCCAAGTCGGGCAAAGTGATATTGGATTTTTATCGGTATCAGTATCGGCCCGGAGTCTGGAATCCTGTGCCCGATATAGTGATAGGCTCGACCCTTATCACATCTGGGACGGAACTAAGCTCGGCGAAATGTGGATGTTCTATTTTACTAGTGCGCCTCTGTTACCCCTTCAGGGATACAGCCATGATATATGTATATAATTTGAGCATATTGGAATTTGTTGATTATTTGTCCATTACTGCACAACAAAGTTTAATATACCTCTACAATCATACTTGCATTTGTCTTGCATTGCATTGAGAAAACCAACAAGACTGGCCGTTGAATTTTCATTTTAAATGTTGAAACAAAAAAGCATCTCCTACTAACGAACCTCGCTCGCATACCGAATACTCGAATCGTTTCCGATCTCGTCTGAGACCCGATCCAGCCAGTCATCAATTAAAGCGAATGACGGCTCGTCCAGCCGGTTTGCCCACTCCGCTCGCCGCACCAGTGTTATTAAAGTGGGGAAAAGGGTGAACGATCACGTTGGAAAGTAAAATCGAGTTTTAAAATAATGATACGACGGAAATCGTACGTCGTGAGACGCTGAGTAATTGAACGATGGTTATTGTGAAAGTTTTTTTTAAAACAGAACTGTAAAAGACAATATTTAACATACATACATACATACATAAGCTCACGCCTGTATCCCCGAAGGGGTAGGCAGAGGCGCACTAGTGAACTAGAACACCCACATTTCGCCGAGCTTACTTCCGTCCCAGATGTGATAGGGGGCGAGCCTATCGCCATATCGGGCACAAATTCCAGACTCCGGGCTGATATGGAAAAATCCAATATCACTTTGCCCGACCCGGGGATCGAACCCGAGACCTCAGAACCGTAGTCGTACCGAAATACCACCACGCCACCGATACACCGACAATATTTAAATATCGAACATATATTTTTGTTTTTAAAACTAGGTTCGAAATTTAAAATAACGTGAGTAGCACCGAATAATAAATATTTCCAGATAATATTATAATACTAAAAAAGTTAACAGACCGACTTCAAATCCGATCGTGACCATATTTATATGGGACCACCCTTGAAATAAGCGCTATCGAACACAAAAAGAATTTTGAAAATCGGTCCACATTTGGAGGAGATTCGCGTAACATACATAAAAAAAAATACAAATTGAGGACATCCTCCTTTCTGGAAGTCGGTCGAACAGTACCTAAGCTTTATGCCAGGAAAATAAAATTTATTCTTAAAAACAAAACTCGTAACAATGATTTACAATCAAGCTCAATATTAAATCTAGACTGATTTCGATCTAGGTCGTGCCTAGACTTTATCTTGTGCAACGTGTGCACGTAACGTTATATTTAAAACATAATAAATAGTGAATGATCAATCTTATTTAGCCGGCATTATGAAGTCAAAATAATCATCCATCAGCCGATTGCATTGGCAACTGATTGCTTTTGTGTAGGACAAAACAACGTCTAGCCTTTGTTTGCGCATCGTCAATATTATTGATACGAAATTGGAGTTTATTCTCCGCAGGCTCTATCACTTGAAATTTCCGTTCCTCCTGTCTAGCTTAATGCTAACATTTTCTATGAACTGATTTCTTAATTTTACGCGAATGTTATACATTGAAATAAACCTATTTTTACGGATTCTATCACGATTTGTTTTCATTTTTATGCCCGACGTTTCGAAGGCTTTGCAGTCTTCGTGATCACGAGTCAGACTGAATCTGTCACGAAACTATCATTTGATAACGAAGACTGCAAAGCCTTCGAAACAACGGGCATAAAATTCAAACAAATCGTGATAGAATCCGTAAAAAAAGTTTTATATTTTCTATGAAATTATAGAGCACACTTAGATTGACATACCGTGAAATTACAGTACGAATATTTTATTTCATGCAGAACATTTTAATTTTTGAAAAGTAACAGTTATATGTAACGCTGTAGACCGGGAGGTCTTGGGTTCGATTCTAAGGTCGGGAATAGCGATTTTTCTAATTTGATTTGCCCGGGACTGGATCCCCAGAAGGGGAGTTGACGTCAGGCAGACTGTCATGTCAATCATTTCTGTAACATGCTTGAAAAAGTGTGTTGCGCCGACCCCACATTAAGGTGTGATAAGGGCAGATAGAAAGAAAGAACATTTCTAAACATTATGACTAAGCTTATTCAAATAAATGGTAGCAGACATACCTATGTCTGCCACCATGTGGCCAACCCAGCATAATGCTGTGTTATGGTACTTATGAGGCATACCAATAGACAGCTCTGGGTTTTTAAGTGATGTACGAAAGACATAAACATAACATAAACATAAAAACCCAACAGTTACACACCTAGCCCTGACCCCACACTAGGTATAACCTGTATCGTGGGTGTCAGAAACTATGAGGGACTTTCGGTCTCACAACACCCAGACTTGAAACAAATATCTGTGGGCCACACAAACATTTGTCTCAATGCGGGAATCGAACCTGCGGCCTCTCGCTTCACAGCCGGCTACTCGCCCGCCGCGCCACGGAGGCAAAAGACAGTTATTGCTTCTAATTGATGGACATATTAAAACTCAATAACGTCCCAGATCCTTTTCTCAATCAACCTCTTCTTAATATTTCACTATTAATCTACGAAGGTATAATTGTTTTAAATAACTTATTTTTTTAATAGCAGAGACTAGCAAACGAGCAGATGGGTCACCTGATGGCAAGTGATCTCCACCGCCCATATACACCCAAGACAAGAAAATCATAGGTGCGTTGCCAACCTTAAAGGAGGGAAATAGGGATTGGGGAAAGTTTGTGAATTGGGCCACCAGAACTTGTACTCACTGAACGAAACGCGACAGCGAGCTACCACTTACGTCAGTTTTCTGTGAGACGGTGGTATCATACTGGTCAAGCCGGCCCTTTCGTGCTGTAGACGTAACTGTCTACAGCGTGGCTCTACCACTCAAATACACACTTTTTATTATTCTTAATTTTTACGTTACTATGGGCCGAATGGTCAAACAGTGCTCAGTCATCCAAGTCATTTGAGCACTACCCAAAGTTAAGCAGCCAATAATTTTTGAGCGGCATGGTCGTACGCACTTGAGAAGACTTGGCGGAAAAATCAGCTGAGGATCAATCATTATGCTACAGATAATAAAAGTTTGTTCTCGATTACAAAATTTTAATAAAATTATATTTTTGTTTCGTTTCACGTAGAATCATTTTATTTCATTTAGTTTTTTTTTAAGATAATTATAATAAATAATTGGCAGAATACATGATTCGATAATGTTTATTTAACCTTTTTGCTTTCCATGTGCCATTCCGATCATATTTCATCTGTAGTAAATTTTTCTGTAATGTTTATGTTATCTCTGTCTATCTTTTGTTATTGTGAAGGTAAACACATTTTTATATAATAGAAACGGAACTTAAAATTGATCTTTTTTTAATATTTATTATTATGTTGTTAAAATATTTACCACTTGGCAGAATGTTTCTTTCGTCCTTAGCCAATGATTTGTGTGGAAGAAACGAAAAAAAAATTTTGGCAAATGGCGACCTGTTTGTTTATATTTATTTTCGTATTTAAATAACTGTGTTTGTTGTACGTGAAGTGATTTTGTTTTATGTAATAAACATCAACGAAGATGGAGAGATTATGGAAACTTTGAAGTTTGGATATGGAGGATATTTCTGGGAGCGTTTCAATAAAAGTAGTCTTCTCGAATTTTTCTTGCCAATGACTGCCGTCCGTCCCAAAAAAAATACTCCGCCCGATCTGAGGATGGAATTCAGGACGTCCCAGTTCACACCGGCTTCATCAGACCATCTAAAAACCATTATATTGGAGCGGAATTCGGCAACATGCAGTAGTGTTTTATCGGATTTAATAAAATGAATCATTGTATTTGTGAAGTGTTTTATTGTCTTGGCTTCTTCGAGTGCGCTATATTCTAGTTTAGATAATGATATTGAGGAAAAATACATTTTATTGAAATCAAGGGGTAGGTAAACACTACACGGAACACGGACATTATCAAATACAAACCTATGCCCGCCATTCTGTTCGCGTGAAATTTTATTTATTTAAACATATCTATCCTACGGAAACCATACATTTTTTCGGGGAAAAAAGTAGCCTGTGTGCTATTTCAGACTTTAATCCATCTCTGTGCCAAATTTCATTCAGATCTCTTCAGCCATTCTGGTGTAAAAGAGTAACAAAACATCCATACATCTTCACAAACTTTCGTGTTTATAACATTAGATTTATTTGAGAGTAGTCGCAGGCAATCTCAAACTAATTTCGATCAAATGCTAGTTAAGCGGGCCTTAAATAGCTGTCAAACGTTAGGCAGTTGTTGACCATGCCGTTTTACGAAATAAGCGGGCCTTAAACTGGGTCCTGCTTACATTTAATGTGAAGAGATAGGTTCTGTTTGACCATGCCAAATTGAAGAATAACGAGTGCTTAAATCGATAAGGCCCTCCTAAATATTTAGGCAGCGTTTGACCATTTGGGGGTATGCCCGCCATTCCGTTCGCGTGAAATTTTATTTATTTAAACAAATCTATCCTACAGAAACCATACATTTTTCCGGGGAAAAAAGTAGCCTGTGTGCTATTTCAGACTTTAATCTATCTCTGTGCCAAATTTCATTCAGATCTCTTCAGACATTCTGGTGTGAAAGAGTAACAAAACATCCATACATCATCACAAACTATACAATAGTTTCATTTGAGATTGGTCGCAGGTACTCTCAAACTAATCTCGATTAAATGCTAGTTAAGCGGGCCTTAAATAGCTGTCAAACTTTAGGCACTTGTTGACCATGCCGTTTTATGAAATAAGCGGGCCTTAAACTGGGTCCTGCTTACATTTAATGTGAAGAGATAGGTTCTGTTTGACCATGCCAAATTGAAGAATAAGGTGTGCTTAAATCGATAAGGCCATCCTAAATATTTAGGCAGCGTTTGACCATTTGGGGGTTACACTGTTAAGTTAGTTAAAATCATTTTAAAGCTTCCATTCCCATTAAGGCTCTCGAGATAAATAAACAGCATTACTATAAAGGAAAATAACCTAAACAGCGGAGTTATCTCGCTTTATCTCGTTTTAAATGGGGTGAAATTAAACTGAGCGCAATCTAAATGTAAGGCAAGAAGACTAAGTGGTCGATTTACACGCACGAGCCTCGAACCTTACTCTTCCGACAGATAGATTTACAATACCAATTTAGATACATCGTGTGTACATTTTAAAATTGATTCATGACTCTGCAGACTCGCATATTCAGGCGGATCGCAACGCGTAGCAACAAGAAATCGCTTGCATACAAAGACATATTAACCCGTTCGAGGCGGCACATATATATGTTACTATATTGGCCACTGTTGGCGAGCCGCCCGTCACTATTTAAATTGTAGGATTGAAGGATTTTTTCGATGCGGTGCGAAATGCGTTACCAGTTACCACACGTTACTGTGCGTGAGCCTAGTGACGTCATATTTTGTCGACTGTTTTATACATTAATATAATATACCCTAGATGCATAGTTCTTTGCAAATATTCTCCTAAAAAGTGGTCTCAGGAATAAAACAAAGAAAAAGATCACAAGTTGTAATTAAATCAACACAAATATAATGCTATGCACGTGTTGTAAAATAGCTTTTGAAACGAATTGATCAAGCGTTCTTAAATTTGAATTTTGAAATTTAGAATTCTGTCGGCGTACGACTGTATGCGAAAGGAGTGCTTAAGCACTCCTTTGCTGTCCCATTTTCCGAGCGTCAACTGTGCATCTAGGTAAATAATATATCGATGGTTTTATACTACTAATATCAAGGATTCATGGTTATGTAGGTACTATATACCTTGTAACACGTTTGTAAATAATTGTGGAGTGCATAATTTGAATAATTAATAGGTTCTGGGTGGTACTATCTACATGGCGCTTCCCATCAGGCGAATGACCGACTCATCGCGTCATAAAAACATTCTTAATACTTGTAACACCATGCAACATGCAAATCAGAGAGTTCATTCCGTTAGTTCTTGATCATCCGGGAAGTGTCGTACTGGTGGTCTCTGATCTGTACTGTGCTGCCTTCCATAATAGTAGAAGGTTTTTACCTACATAACCATGAATCCTGTTGGGCACCGCAAAATATCTCATCATCATCATCATCATCATCAGCCATAGGACGTCCACTGCTGAACATAGGCCTCCCCCAAAGATTTCCAGATCGACCTGTTGGAAGCGGCCTGCATCCTGCGACTTCCTGCGACCTTTATCAGGTCGTCGGTCCACCTGGTAGGTGGACGTCCTACGCTGTGCTTGCCGGTACGTGGTCTCCACTCAAGAACTTTTCTGCCCCATCGGCTATCAGTTCTACGAACTATGTACCCTGCCCACTGCCATTTCAACTTGCTAATCCTCTCGGCTATGTCATGCTATCTTATCTATTTAAAATAGCATTCGAAAAACTGTATTGCTGGCCCCCTTACTCGACTCACTTCGAGGGTGTATAAATTTGAAATTATTGCAAAAGGTCGTCATCTCTATGATAATAGAGGTCCAGCAACATTCTCGGTGATCAGGGGGCTGACTTTTGACACTCGATTCGAATTTGACTTCGATTCGAAGACTTCGAAATAGAGTTAAAAAGTGCACTAATGTCACGTTAAAAATTACCAAATGACAAGTTCTCGAATCTAATGCAACATTAGCGCACTTTTTGACTCGATTTAGTTGGTGGAATTTAAAGTCACTAAATGTAATCGAATCGAAGTCAAATTCGAATCGAATGTCAAGAGTCAGCCCCTGATCACCGAGAATGTTGCTAGACCTCTATTATCATAGAGATGACGACCTTTTGCAATAATTTCAAACACACTTAAACACCCTTGAAGTCCATTCTTTGTCTTTTGCCAAAAATAAACCAATCTTACTACTACTATAACTACGACAGTTTGGATGGATTCATGTTTATTACTTAATCACGCCAGAAGGGTTGAACGGACAACGATTAAATTTGGCACAGAGAGGGATAATAGTCTGTAATAGCACAAGCTCAGTTTTAATCAGAAAAAATGAACAGTTTCCGTGACATAAATTTATTACGCGAACATGGTCGCGAGCAAACAGCTAGTGTAATATAAATAATCACAAGTTTAAAAACTTAACAGACCGACTTCAGATCGAGACCAAATTTATATGGGACCATCCTTGAAATAAGCTCTAACGAACACAAAAATAATTTTGAAAATTGGTCACATTTGGCGGAGATATCACGTAACATACATAAAAAATATACAGATGAATAGAGGACCTCCTCTTTTTTGGAAGTTGGTCGAAAAAACGAACAAACCGCACTCCAGCCAGTAATAAATGCAGTAGAGATCGTGCACCGAACACGAGACCGCGGTATCTCGCGACACTACATTAATTTATACCGTGTCGCAACTCGCAACGATATCGTGCATCCACGTGAATATAAATTCGAATAATTTCCGCACGAAATTACCTGAGTAGGGCTGCGCTGTCGTGTCTCGATCGAACGTTATATTTCTAGAACCTCTAGAAGTCATTGGATACGTTTGTTAAACGTGTATGTACTTGTACTGCATTCTATAATGATGTAACAATAAGTTGTGTGTCAGATTTACAAAGCGTGTACTAATTTTGTACATACTAGCGATACAAAATGAATGCAACGTGGCTTGGTACTTAAAGTTTAAAACTTACGATTCGTGACCGATAAAATCAAGGGGTTTGTGACATAACTTGTAGTTGGTTGGGGTTGGTATCCCCATACCGGTAACAAAAACAGCCACCACCGACAGAAAATGGTTATATCGGTGGTCAGCAGAATCATGTCGGCCTATTTATGCTTCTTCATAGTCTGAAGAGGGAAGAAGCAAATTGAGGGGCTAGCGGCAAGACAGGCGGATGCTGCAGATATAGAGATGTAACCCCGTATTGACCACGATTTGCTTCTTCGGTGGCGTGGTGGTATTTTGGTACGACTACGGTTCCGAGGTCTCGGGTTCGATCCCCGGATCGGGCAAAGTGATATTGGATTTTCCCATATCAGCCCGGAGTCTGGAATTTGTGCCCGATATGGCGATAGGCTCGCCCCCTATCACATCTGGGACGGAACTAAGCTCGACAATATGTGGGTGTTCTAGTTCGCTAGTGCGCCTCTGCCTACCTCTTCGGGGATACAAGCGTGAGCTTATGTGTTGCTTCTTCCCTCTTCAGAATAATTATGAAGAAGCATAAATAGGCCGACATGATTCTGCTGACCACCGATATACCCATTGTCTATCGGTGGTGGCTGTTTTTTTTACTGCTCTGCGCTTACCATCAAGTGTCGTATAGTGTCATGCCCGGATAAAAAAGTAACTGATTTTTATATATTTTTAAAATGACAGGGTCTTACTTATAAAAAATATTGAGAACCTAGTTCTTAACTTAAACAGTTAACCACCGCCTAAGAACAGATGATATGAAATGTCCATATTTGCCTTTATTGTACTATACCATGAACATATAAAAATAACGTGAAAACTAAAAACAAAACCACAAAAATAATTCGAACACGATATATCAATAGTGGTGAAAGTTTTTAAGCGATAGTAAATTACAGAAACTTATATGGAGTGACCATCGAAAGAGGTATTAAATCACTTTAAACATAAAATAGTTACACAAGCGTGCCCCAATGTGTTTCATTAGAGGAGGTCGGGTAACACGTAACACAAACTGAACCAGGCTTCACTTGTTATTTATGTTTACTTTACATTTCTACTATGATTTCTTCATCAGCGATTGACAGGCTGGAATTAGGGATGCGTCCAACACGCTTATTTCAAGTGCAAAAATCGATTGTTAAAGCCCAGAAGCTAAATGAAAGTGCAAATACAATTAATAATACGTTTCTTTTACTAAATTATTTAATTAATTAACTAATTTTTCAATTATACCTTTAAGCGCATTGTTACAAAACAACAATAGATTTTTTTAAGGATGCGGGATGTTCAAAACTTTAATGGCTATTACTTGGAAGGACCATCATGATCAACGATAGGTTAGCTGACTTATCATTTTGATCCAATAAAGTAGATCAAAGAAATATACTTATAAAACTATTATAATATATAATTACGACAGCCTGTTTGTATTACGATTTTTCAAAATAGATTTATTTATTACAACGAATGGATTAATGTGAATCTAAAAAAATAAATTCTGATAACATTCAGTATTTTGTCGGCCATTTAGCATTAGTCCTAAGGCCTACATTCTAAGCATGTACCAAAGCTATTATAAAGCCGGAACTGAATATAACATCTTATCTATAAACCGAAATGTACAAGGACAATGACTTATGATCTTCCAACGCAAATTCCTTATCTCACGTTTAGACACTAAAATGCTATCTTGAAAAATACTGACTCAAAAACACAAAACAAAAAATCTTATCTAATATTTGACTGACGCATTTGCAGTTTTTTAAGATAGTGATTGGTAGTATAAATTCTGAACATAGATTATATTAAAATTATAGCTAGGTAATAACAGCAGCGATAGCTCAGTTAGGAACGGTATGGACTGCCGAGATAAGTGTCGGAGGTTCGAAACCAACCTCAAAATGGAGCATACACCTCTGACTTTTCTATGTTAAGTGTATTTTCATTGTGAAATATCGCTTGCTATAACGGTGAAGGAAAACATCGTGAGGAAACCTGCATACCCGAGAATTTCTTCACAGGAATTTCGAAGGTATGTGAAGTCTGCCAACCCGCATTAGGCCAGCGTGGTAGACTAAGGCCTAACCCCTCTCATCAGTAGAGGAGGCCCGTGCCCAGCAGTGGGACAGTAATATTACAGGGCTAATATTATTATATTATTATAGCTAGGTTAAATTAGTATTTTATGCTCTTTTTCTTTTTTTAGTTTCTTTTTTGCAACTTAGATAAATAATCACAAGTTTAAGAACTTAACGGACCGACTTTATAATTTATTCGATCATGACCAAAACTATATGGGACCATACTTAAAATAAGCTCTATCAAACACAAAAAGTATTTTGAAAATCGGTCCACATTTGCTGGACATATATAATTAAAAAAAATAATTAAATACACACGAATTGAGGACCTTCTCCTTTTTCGAAGTCGGTCGATAAACGAAATTCAATTTCGAGTTTTTTACACAACAACTTTAAATAGTCACGGGCGGCTCGGCCTCCGGTGGTCCATACGCTTATGTAACATTATATATGTGCCGCCCCCGACGGATTAAAGTATGTAACAAAATATTATCAAATCTAAACCACTATGTTAAAACACGCGAAGAATACCAGTCAATTAAGAAGCTCGTTTGTAGCGTCGGTTAAAAAGGCATATGATATACGAAATATTTTCCCACCGTCAGAAATGATGTCATTGCCGATCGAGTCTCGTAAGATAAAACAACAATATCTACTTTCCAAACGCGTGACTCACCGACTCACCTACCGAGATCGGAACACCAATCAACTTTTATTATAATTATTTTAATATCTAGCGCCATATTAGTTATAATGTTACTCGAAAATAGCTCATTAAACGAGCTATTTTAAACCGTGAGGTGTGCGTGATTTAAATAAACATTAACAAACTTAATAATGTAATATTAAACATAGAGGTAATACCTACTTCGGATATGTCGCGCGAAGAACTGCTGGCAATATGGAGAAACTCATCATAACCGGGAAAATAAATAACACCTAACAGTCACATACATAGTCCTGACCCCACACTAAGATCGAGTCTTGTGTCGTGGGTATCAGGAACTACGAGAGACGCACGGTCTCACAACACCCAGACCCGAAACAAATATCTGTAGGCCAAACAAACATTTGTCTCGGTGCGGGAATAGAACCCGCGGCCTCTCGCTTCACAGCCGGCTACTCGTCCGCTGCGCCACGGAGGCTGTCAAAGAATGGAATGGAAAAATGGAAGGCAAACGTCCAAAAGGAATGAACGCTGGTCTGACCAGGTGGCTGAGCAACTGGGAACGCCAGTCAGCGTCGCTATCTACCAGGCTAAAAACCGCTATAAATGGAAGAAGGCCATTGACGAAGTCCTTGCACGGAATCACGATCCTCAACAGTCATGAGGGAATGATGAAGAAGCAGGAGGAACATTCTTAAACTGGCTTTTAAATTATTATTATTATCTTTGGAGTCACTGGCGAAGCTGACGTAGATCAAACTTATTTACATCGCCAAAATAGACCTAAAAACCCATCAATATAATATACCCTAGATGCACAGTTCTTTGCAAATATCCTCCTAAAAAGTGGTCTCAGGAATAAAACAAAGAAAAATATCACAAGTCTTAATTAAATAAACACAAATATAACCCTACGTAAACGTAATGATCAAGCGTCCTTGGATTTGAGTTTTGAAATTAAGAATTCCATCGGCGTCCAACTGTACGGAAAAAGAGTGCTTAAGCACTCCTTTGCTGTCCCATTTTCCGAGCGTCAACTGTACATCTAGGTAAATAATATATCTAAAAACACATAAAATCTTGAAAATATGTTAGAGATATTGCAGAACATCTTATAATATGGTTGAATTGATAACCTTACTCTTTTTATATATGTACATACATACATAATATCACGCCTGTATCCCATAGGGGTAGGCAGAGACTATGGATTTCCACTTCGCCCGATTCTGACACACTACTTTCGCTTCATTTACTTTCATCAATCTCTTCATACATTCGCGTCGGTTAACTCTTTTTGAAATCGTTTAAAAAGTTGATGTGAGTTGGTCATGTCTTTCATGTCCGTCAAAGTATTTGAACCGCGGTACCGTGGGTTTCAGGTTCAAAAACCCTATATAGAGCTATCACAATTTCTTAAGACATTAATTCGAAAATTGCACGGTGTTGGAGCTTGTGTCCATCATGGGATTGCTCACCACATACAGGGATGAAATTTTACTCGGAGACTTTCGGGAATGCACCGCTTCGGGGAGTTGCAATTTTGTCTTTCACATATACGTGATACAGCTATTTTACTCTTACAATCAATCAACATACATGGAAATCGGTGTTCTATAAAGCCGGAACTGGCACGTCACAAATCACGCAAGCAAACGTTACTTTGCCTTTTCTCTTGACATAACTTCTTTAAACAGTCGAAAACGGTAGGTTTGACAAACACCTAGCATACACCCACAGCACGCGTGCTTGGAATACAAAGCAACGCACACACGCGCACACGCACCAATCAGAAGCGTGTGCGTAGGCTTTATTGTCTCCAAATTTACCGAAATTGGATTTGGAATTAAACAACATAACGGATATAGTAGTGTTCGCTTTGTACTTTTTTTAATTTCGAATCAAATAAATTCACTTTTAAAAACGTCTCGACTAGAAAGAGCCTATCGACCCTATAAAGTACCTATATGGTTGATGAGAGAGTCATACCATAATACTCGTATAATGGCAAAGTTAAAGTATGTGGAAGCGCTGCCAGTATTATGAATTTTGAAATCATTTTCTAAAGGCTACAATATCAAAAAATGTTGAAACAATTTGATTTGATTTAAGAGCCGGTTATGCTCCACTGCATAATATATCCTGCCTTCGCCTCATCTCTCAATAACTTGTATAGACCAGCTTGTAGAAGTCCAGATCTCGCCAAGTTCACTAGGCTCTACCGCGTCTACTCTCATTATAAATAGTATTTGCAACCTGGACTTTTTGGCTGATATAAAGTCAACAACTTGCATCAGGTCGATCTGGAAATCTTTGAGGGAGGCCTATGTCCAGCAGTGGACGTCCTGTGGCTGATGATGATGATGATTTCATATAATTCCCAAAGATCGAAAAATGCTATTTTTGAATCGCCGAACGAACAAAAAGGTTGCCAAGCTCTAAGCTGACGGTTCCAACTGAAACCGCATTTGACAGTATCTGATCTTCTATCTTGTGACCTTTGCAATATAGTTTCGGGAAGTGACCTTTATTATACCAACGACTAGACAAGATCTATTTAGTCTAGACCCACTGACAAGTCGGAAGTTATAAATCTCTGTGAACGTAAATATGAAAGATCATGGAAACTTTAAGGCCACTTGAAAGTCAGATCATCCTAACCACTGAGACTTTAACGCTGATCAAAAAGCGATTTGTTTATTGATTTAGCCTATGACGCCCGGGGGTGATAGGTTGCGAACCTATCGCCATATCGGGCACAAATTCCAGACTCCGGGCTGATATGGAAAAATCCAATATCACTTTGCCCGACCCGGGGATCGAACCCGAGACCTCAGGACGGTAGTCATACCGACATACAACTACGCCACCGGGGCAGTCTTGAAGCCTTTTTTGAAGTCGGTCGAAAAATCAATTAAGGCTTATATAGCGAGATATTCTCCATTAAAAAATATGGATGGTTCGCGGCAATTCCTTATACGTAAATCTTACTGCAAGGGTGCAAGGAGATGCATTAGTGTCGTGAGATCGTGCCGCGATCCCATCGGTTCGAGTCACGACTGCGGGACATCATGACGTCACGACACCAACCTCCAACCACCTTGAAAATTCAAGGTGAATTTTAAAACCGAATTTAATACTTGGCCTTTTTCGGTAGCTCCGTTGGGAATGGTACGGACTGCCGAGACGAGTGTCGGAAGTTTGAGACCTACCACAAATGGAGTATACACCTCTGACTTTTCTATGTTAAGTGTGTTTAATTTGAGAATTATCGTTATAGTTAAACGATGAAGGAAAACATCGTGAAGTAATCTGCATACTCAAAAATGTATCCACAAGAATTTCGAAAAAATGTGAAGTCTACCAACCCGCATTAGGCCAGCGTGGTAGACTAAAACCTAACCCCTCTCATTTGTAGAGGGGACCCGTGCCCTGTAGGGGGGCAGTAATATTACAGGGCTAATATTATTATTATTATTGTTTCCGGTAGCCAACAGGATTAAACCACAGATATTTTTTTAAATACGGTGCATCTGTGGCGTGGTGGTATTTCGGTACGACTACGGTTCTGAGGTCTCGGGTTCGATCCCCGGGTCGGGCAATGTGATATTGGATTTTTCCATATCAGCCCGGAGTCCGGAATTTGTGCCCGATATGGCAATCGGCTCGCCCCCTATCACATCTGGGACGGAACTAAGCTCGGCGAAATGTGGGTGCTCTAGTTCGCTATTGCGCCTCTGCCTACCTCTTCGGGGATACAGGCGTGAGCTTATGTTATGTTAAGCAAGTCGGTAGAATTGGTATGGAGTTTGTTGTTATTGCTGTTGTCAACTAAATCTTTTGAAAAGTTAACTGTTGCGTCAATTAAAGTTGCTCGTCTGCAAATTGCTTTACAGAACAGTATATTAACAGCCGAGAAAGCTGAGCTATATAACTAAATAATTCTTTATCTCGTTCCTATGGTATGTAGCTTAATAGCTGCCTTACTATAAATAAATACAAGTTATAACTTTCTCCATTTCCGTCCATACAATAAATTTTACAACAAATAAATCTCTAGAAATGATCCGTCAAGATTTGAGATAAGAATTTTCTTTTTATGACTCGAAAAAATCGTGATCAAGATGATAAGGAGCGTTTTGGAAAATGAACCAAAATTACTGTGAGTAAAGATTGGTCTGATTGTTTGTAACGGGTCGCCGACCGCGAGCTGCGCCCGCGCAGAGTGGACCGGCCAAAAAACCACCAATACTTTGTTCGACGAACGTTTCCAATGCACGAAGAAAGTTACACCATATAACCTGCGAACTTTATTTTATATAGAGCAGTATTATATTTTAATATACTTTTTATAACGACAAGAGGCTGAGTTGGTAGATTCCATTGAAGATTCCCGTCCAGAAAGCAGTGATGATGATGGATGAAAAGTGGTCATTGTGCCGAATTTTTCGATTAAAGAATAATCCAACAATTCCATTAGGGATTCCGTGACACCGTTGAAGAGTACGTCTGATAATCGTGACAGTGCAGTGCAGTGAGAGTCGAACGCCATTCACCAAAGTTATATATTTTGATACGCTTATAAGTACATTTAAATTATGGTCTGAATATAATGACACCAAAGATCCTTTGTTGTTCCTAAAACACACGACTTGTCTTAGCATGGGATCGAATATTTAAAAAAATATATATATTGAATATACATTAGAACTTTTTTATAACAATCCATCCCGTAAACTCTATTTAGAAACTATAAGCAGAGGCGTTTCTAAATGATGAAAGCAGAGGCTCAAATACCAATAATTTGTCAAACAAATTCGAATCGAAGTGGATCTACGCTTATGACATAAATACGAAATGTTATCAACGTGAAACTCGATACTTATTCGATTGTGAACATCATTCGTGCTAGGGCATCTGAAGTACGTATTTATAAAAGGATCCCGAACTCTTGTATTTTGCAGTAAATCATTTACATTTTCAAATCGAATCTAGATTTTATATCACATTTCGTTAACTTCATATTGCGTAAATCGAACTGTCATTAAAAACACGTTACGATACAATTCAGTTAAGAAACAAATCTTCTTGAAATGAAAATGTTTATTCAAACAGAAAATATTAGAATATTTCAATATTTGATAAAATGCAATAACTACATAGATATGAGTTTCCATTCGAAACACTTTGGCACATTAATATTATATCATTGTGTTTAGAAATAAGTTGACATTTTATATTTTAAATTGTTTCGCCATTTCTTCTCAGGAATAGCCGCGAAATGCCGATACCATTTTAATATTTTAAGTATATAATTAACATGTAAAAGCGATATGAAATATCCCTTGTAAGATAATGATTTGAATTTAAACGCCGATATAAAATTCAAAATATGTACGTATATACAAAATGGTATATTCTTGAGGACAAGCTCAATAGAAACATTAGAACATATTTCTAAACCCACACTAAGTTTAACCTACATCGTAGATATCAGGAACTAGGGACTTACGGTCTCACAAGACCCGAAATAACATAAGCTCATGTCTGTATCCCTTATGGGATAGGCAGTGGGGCACTAGCGAACTAGGACACCGACTTTTCACCGAGCTTAGTTCCGAAACAAATATCTGTGGATCAGACAAATATTTGTCTTGAACCCGCGTTCTCTTGTTTCACAGCTTACTGTCTTGTCCGCTACGTCACGGAGGCTATAGTTTGCCTAATTCCTTTTTACCCAACTGACACGGAAGAAAGCTAATGTTTTTTTAAATATACTTATAATCCAGTGGTATAAAATGTACTTATAGCAAATGAAACATCAATTTCGTACCCGGTAGGAATATATTGACAAGTATAATATAAAATTGTTAGTCATCAATATAAAAAAGCTTACTTGATAAATAGATGAACTAACGTACTTTTACTAATTAAAAATCTATGATACAAAATGTTATTTAGAATCCAGTGTTGTTTACGATACTGCAATGAGACTGGTCATTGATTGACTTATTTATTTATTTTATTTATTTATTTTTAGGAAAACTTACAGCCTTAACAATTTAAACATAATACTATGGCTATGAATCGGGGCTAACAACAAATTTCCACCGATAGATACAAAAATTAATAATATCGCGATAGCGTTTAAGGTGTGTTTGCATTATTAATTATAATTAAGAATCGGAATCGGATTGATAGGGAATACTGAATCGGGATACGTAAACCTAATGGACCAATACCAAAAACGTTTAATCAAATGTGTGGTCGAAAGTTATAAAACATTACCCAAGTCCGCGGTGTGTCCGGTCGCACTCGCACAGCACCTACATACTTATACGCATCTCAGCGCAGCCCATGGGGTATCTCAGAAGACCGCATTCCAGACGCCCCACGCTCTCCCACCCGCTACCCGCTGCCCGCTACCCGCCGCAACATGTTCTTTTATGCACCCATCGCACTTACCACCCACCAACAAGTACCACAACTTATTACTTTCCAATAGAGCTCAATTTAGATCAATATTTTAGAAATCAACTGCAGATAAAGGTTTGTATTCGGTCGCCGATCGACGTTGTTTTTTTAAGCACCAGCAAAACCACGGAAAGGATTAATTTGAAGCAAATAAAGTGTTACGTGAAATGTCGGCTTTACGTCATGGTATTAAGGATTACAGAATATCGAGTACTTTATTTATTTATTTATTTATTTTAAACACTTTATACATAGACATGTACAGGCGGACTTAATGCCAGAGGCATTCTCTACCAGTCAACCTTTGGGTGGTGTAGAGAAAAGACAAGGCAGGTGTAGATGAGGAAAAGTAAAAAAAAAAAAAAAATTAGGGTAAGGTTTAATAAAATGTTACACATATATAGGTACTCATAAAAATAAATATTAAGTTCATATATAAATAAATATATAAATAATCAAAATACATATGAATAATATATACAAGCATACACATACAAAGCGATCTTGGAATACTAGTGACATGACTCCACAACTCCATCGAACAATAGTTGACGAACTCTGGCTTTGAAAGCCAGTCGAGTATTGCTCGACCTGATCTCACGAGGAAGCGAGTTCCAGAGGTGGATCGATTGTATAAAAAAGGCAGAATGAGTAAAGTTTGAGGTATGGGAAGGACAATTAAGGAGGAGATTGTTTGCAGAGCGAAGGTTTCTATCATGGTTAGTGCCAAGATATTGAAAGTGAGAAGATAGATAAGAAGGTGGAGAAGGAGAAGTAAGAAACGAATAAAGTGTAGTAAGTGCGCGCAGATAACGACGTTGACGTATGACTTTAGTAGAACTTGAAAACGATGTAAATAAACCAATCCCATATTTTATGAATTGAATAACCCACGTGGATTAAAGCCATGTTCCTTTTATCGTTAATTAATACTGGATAAAATATGCAAGTGGTACAGAAAAACATACATATAAAGAAATAGCTTTTGCTCGCTTTTGCGCGCCCGTGTGAGACTTTTTCTTTTCAACCGACTTCCAAAAAGGAGAAGGTCCTCAATTCGTCTGTATATATTTTTTATATACGTTATGCGATATCTCCGCCGAATGTGGACAGATCTTCAAAATTCTTTTTGTGTTCGATAGAGCTCATTTCAAGGGTGGTCCCATACAAATTTGGTCACGATCAGATTTGAAGTCGGTCTGTTAAGTTTTTAAAACATAACATAAGCTCACGCTTGTATCCCCGAAGGGGTAGGCAGAGGTGCACTAGCGAACTAGAACACCCACATTCCGCCGAGCTTAGTTTCGTCCCAGATGTGATAGGGGGCAAGCCTATCGCCATATCGGGCACAAATTCCAGACTCGGGGCTGATAGGGAAAAATCCAATATCACTTTGCCCGACCCGGGGATCGAACCCGAGACCTCAAAACCGTAGTCGTACCGAAATACCACCACGCCACGGAGGCAGTTTTTAAACTTGTGATTATTATAGTATTTCTATTGTTATCCTTGTTTCCTACAAAACTAAACTAAACTTGGAATCGTTGTTTTACCCCTATATGTATTTATTTGAAAATGTTCTTTCTTATTCCTTGTACATATATTACCTATGCCTTCCCCTTCGAGGATACAGGCGTGAGTTTATATATGTATGTATATTATGTTTACGGGGCCAGAATCTAATGGCTTTGAGATTAATTAAAAGATAACCTAAGTGGTTGCTGTTGGCGATTCCTAATGACATTTGCAAAGGTTAAGATAGTTAAGCTTTGTATCACTTCCTATTAGATACGGACTGTAGTGATGGCATTTAGTGATTAACTCGAAGAATATTTTCAATTACAT
Source organism: Clanis bilineata (assembly GCA_036417725.1). Classification (NCBI taxonomy): domain Eukaryota; kingdom Metazoa; phylum Arthropoda; class Insecta; order Lepidoptera; family Sphingidae; genus Clanis; species Clanis bilineata. Next base: position 2,138,056 of record CM071141.1, read on the forward strand.
ATGGCGGCGACGGCTTGGCGATGACCATGGAAGACTCTGTTCAGCGGCTCGAGCAGGCAAATTTCTGACAATCGTAAATGTATTCGAGCTAGACGCGCCTATGAAATTTTTATGAAATATTACCCAATTTTCATGAGTGCGCATCGAGCTCGAATACATTTACGATTGTCAGAAATTTTCCTGCTCGGGCCGCAGTTACTATCGAAATCAGATGTGCAGGCGATCATCTAGCCTTATGCTAATATTAGTTCTAAAGTGCGTTTCTCGTAACATAATTATATTCTTTAACCAACTTAAAAAAATGAAGTTTCTTCGCTGTATTTTTTATGTATGTTACGCGATATCTCAGCCAAATGTTCGATTGACCTTACTCCAAAAGTGGTTCCACATCTGATCAAGTTCTGATGAAGAAGTATGGTGTGAATTCCGTAACAAATAACAGCATGAATATCACGATTAGGATTTCGAAGTCATTTTGTTTTCTTTGTTAATGGTTATAAAAACATAAGCATTCGATTGCATTAATCTTTAAAACAACGCATAAACTTTAAATTCCATTACGAATTAAAAATCACTGCGCACGTATTTACCTTAGCTTGAGCCCTTACAGGAACGTACTAAAAATACAAGCAAGAGTAACTCCGACTAGAAAAACAGCTTAACTCAAGAAATTGCCTGTCATTCCTTCGAGATACGCCAGGCATAAATCTTCGAGGAAATTAAAAGAGCTTCAGCAAACGTTCGATTAAATTTAACTGAGTAAACTTGTACAAGATGTAATAGTTCGTTTAACTGATTCATTATTTTTTGCAGATATATTATTGAAGAACAGATAAATATTAGAAGATATTTGACACAAATTGAATTAACTTCGGTATCTTTAACCGACTTCCAAATAGGAGAAGGGCCTCAATTCATCTGTTTTTTTTTTTGTATAAGTTATGAGATATCTTTGCTAATTGTGGACCAATTTTCAAAATTTTTTCTGTGTTCGATAGAGCTTTTTTCAAGGGTGGTCCCATATAAATTTGGTCATGATCGGATTTGAAGTCGGTTCGTTAAGTTTATAATCTTGTGATTATATTATTATCGTCACTTTTGTTTAGTCTTGTTAAATATCAGAAGCTTCATTAAATAAAATAAATAATAAATAACACCCAACAGTCACATACATAGTCCTGACCCCACACTAAGATCGAATCTTGTGTAGTGGGTGTCAGGAACTACGAGAGACTATCGGTCTCACAACACCCAGACCCGAAACAAATATCTATAGGCCATACAGACATTTGTCTCGTAACGGGAATCGAACCTGCGGCCTTTCGCTTCACAGCTGGCATCTTGCTGAGCCACGGAGCCTATCAAATACCCAAATAAAATTCTATAATAAAATTAAAAAAAAAAATAATAACACAATAACTTTGAAAAAGCAAATTCGTCAGAAACTCTATCGCATCTAAGTACAATAAAAATCCTTTTCAGCATATTTCTGCAAATTTTAAAACCTAAGTTAAAATTAACAATACAATTGTAAGGAACAAAGTTTTAAGAATAGAATAAATACGGAGGAAAAGCACAAATCCAATGACTCCATTAATAACTGTAACAAGCTTTATTTGATAAAACTACAGCCTCCACATTTCATTCTCGCAAAATCTACTCCCAACTAGGGTTTAATAACCGTATAATGGTAAAAAAAAAACACTTTAAAATCAATACCATTAATATGACACTATAAATCCTTTAAAATCCCTCATTAAGACAAAGAATCTTTATAGATGTCTGAAAGGAACAGCGTTTTAAGTGTCTATTGGGAAATATACGTTTTGGTCGTAAAATCGGTGCTATTCTATTGAATGCCTAGATCACCTAGGCGAGATCGCTTATCCGGTCGACGACCCTAGGCTAGCCGTGCGCTCAGTGCCTAAATATTTTAATACGCGTCATGTCTACATTCGGCTAATTGGAAATGATGGATGGTAAAAAATGTTAGGTTATTTCAAAGTTTTTTTTTGTTTTATTTTGTAGTATATAATCCCCCAGAGGTGGTTGACGTCAGGCATGTCATGAAACTAAGCCGAATTATTTCTGCAACATGCTTAAAATAGTGTTATGTATGCGATTTGGAACAACATAACATAACATAACATAAGCTCACGCCTGTATCCCCGCAGGGGTAGGCAGATGCGCACTAGCGAACTAGTACACCCACATTTCGCCGAGCTTAGATCCGTCCCAGATGTGATAGGGGGCGAGCCTATCGCCATATCGGGCACAAATTCCAGACTCCGGGCTGATATGGAAAAATCCAATATCACATTGCCCGACCCGGGGATCGAAACCGAGACCACAGGACGGTAGTCGTACCGAAATACAACCACGCCACCGAGGCAGATTTGGAACAAAGTTACAACAAAGCCAGAACGGTGGAACTAATCTCGATGAAATCTGGCACAGATATATATATATATATATGTACAAAGATCACAACGTGTTTTTTTTTAACAAACATATTTGGGTTTCCAACAATATTCCTCCTTTCACAGAATAACATAATCATGAAAATGAATTCCAATATATTGGAACATAATAAACGGCGTGTATTTCGCTGAGCCTCGCGATTGCATACAATAGACATCAACGCGCTATCTGCGCATGCGCACCCAATCTCAGACACGATTCAACAAATGTGGAACAATGTGTACAAGTTTTCTGTATAATATATACAGATTACAATGTATATACGTAAGTTATATTATAGTTACATTATGTTTTTTACCCTTATAAGTTGCTTATAATGACCTAATACTACACTCGACGTGAAATAAATCGACTACAGACACAACTTAATGTGCATTTATGTTATCAATATTTAACGTTCGTGACCTCAATTAAAATGCAAAATCATCTTATCAAATACAAAAATAATTATCAAAATTGGTGCAAATTTGAATTAAGTTATCATGACGTCCTATTATAGCTTTAAAATTATACTTTACTGTATTATTAATACCAATATATAGTCAGTGTTATCTATTAACTTACGAATAGTAACTATTAAATAGTCACGGGCGGCTCGACCTCCGGTGGCCCATACGCTTATGTAATATATTTATGTGACGCCTCCGACGGGTATTCTTCACAATAACTTTGAAAAAGTAAATTCGTCAGAAACTCTATCGCAACTAAGTACAATAAAAATCCTTTGCAACATATTTCTACAAATTTTAAAACCTAAGTTCAAATTAACAATACAATTGTAAGGAACAAAGTTTTAACAGTAAAATAAATACGGAGGAAAAGCACAAATCCAATAACTCCATTAATAACTGTAACAAGCTTTATTTGATAAAACTACAGCCTCCAGTCTCCGCCACAACCTTTGACATTCTTAAACGCTTGTCGACTAATTACAAACTTATTTTCAACTCTTTGTCACACAAAAATAAACCCTATATCAACGCAATATAGTTCATTTCTACAGACGTAAAGTTGGTAATAAAAGTGCAAAAACGACTACAAAGTTGGGCAAAGTTAATCTCAGGTTGCTTTGTACAGAAATAATAATTGTAAAAGTTTTAATTTAGCTACTCCAGCTACAGGAGTTTGGCTAAAGGTACCGTTCCGATCGTGCGATCTTATGAAAATAATTTAATAATTCAGTCAGTCTCTAATGTATTTTAAGTATAGCAAGAATATCTAAACAGCAATTTCAATGAATTATACTTGAGACGATGGACGACGGCGGTCGCCCTAAGAAACGGTGGCGAGACGATCTGGAAGCATTTGAACCATTATGGATGGTGATGGCATTGGATCGAGGGAAGTGGAAGGAGAGGGGGGAGACCTTTGCCCAGCAGTGGGATGATACAGGTTAGAAAAAAAAAAACTTGAGATGAGTACAATATGAGAAATTGCATAATTAATAATAATATTTTTAGGCAAAACGCATACGTAAAACTTTTTTTTTCTTTATCAATTGAATGAATAGTAGTAAGTAATAATATAGAATTAGTATATAATATAGAATTGATTGTGCTAAAAATAGTATTACGTATGTCTATATGAAAAAAAATATCACATAATAACTTTCGTAATCCTAATACACCGGCGACATTACTTGAAAAAAAACAACGAAAAATGCATATAATTATACAGCTTCTAACAGAAATAAACCTGACAATTTTAGTTCTGCTATAGTAACTGAATAATAGCAGTGTTTCGAGTGTAAGTTGTAACTGTCGACCGCACCGTGATTATCGAAACCGCACGCTAAAGTGTAATGAAGGCTAACCCCCTCCCCTTACTCAGCCTCCCCTCCCACCCTAGGTCGTCTGCTGCCCACAAATTGCAAATTATAACATTATCTCTTACATTTGTGTCACTGTACAGTTGGCCACGACGAAGTTAAGACTTGGGAAGTATGGCTTTTGATTTAGTTCTTTCCAGGCTGTTTGATATTCTTTGGAATACAACTATTTTTACGGATTCTATCACGATTTGGTTTTAATTTTTATGCCCGACGTTTCGAAGCTTTGCAGCCTTCGTGGTCACGGGTCAGTCTGACCCATTAAAACAAAATCATGATAGAATCCGTAAAATAGTTTTATTCCAATAACATTCGCGTAAACCTAAGAAATCATTATGTTTGATAGTCTTTGAGTTTTCTCTAAGACTCAACTGGTCTACCAAAGTCCTAAGCCGGAGAACTCGGGCTTACCAAAACCAGTAACAGTAAAGCTTCACCACTTACAAAATGTGTCCCCTAAGGATAATTCTCATTAGTCGTTAGAATTTTCTAATCACGCATGTTACAGAGATCGTAGGCGGTAACCATAAAAATAAAGTAAAAATACTGTTTGTCCAAAAACTATATTCAAAATTGAAAAAATGGATTCTACTTTATTAATTAAAACTTTATCATCATCATCATCATCATCATCGGCCACAGGACGTCCATTGTTGGACATAGGCCTCCCCCAAAGATTTCCAGAACGACCTGCATCCAGCGACAACTTTATACATGTAATATATTCCTGTGTCATAGAAGTAAAGATATACTTATATACACTTTTCAACGTATATTCGATTTAGTTGAAAAATTAAAATAATTACTTATAAAGCGAGTGTACGTTTATAGTTTAAAAAATAAGTAAAACAAGACGGCCTCGGTGGCGTGGTGATATTTCGATACGACTACCGTTCTGAGGTTTCGGGTTCGATCCCCGGGTCGGGTAAAGTGATATTGGATTTTTCCATATCAGCCCGGAGTCTGGAATTTGTGCCCGATATGGCGATAGGCTCGCCCCCTATCACATCTGGGACGGAACTAAGCTCGGCGAAATGTGGTTGTTCTAGTTCACTAGTGCGCCTCTGCCTACCCCTTCGGGGATACAGGCGTGAGCTTATGTTAAAACAAACATTATAATTAGACTAACACAAATATTTGTTGTTTCAAAAAAGTGCTTTTCTTTTTTCGTTCATATAACACAAAACCTTATACATTTGAGAAATGTATATATACAATTAACAAATTAGTGTAAAATAAATACACGTCGCTACTTAATGGTATACTTTACTCACTGTTAGATAAAACCAGTAAAATGGATACAGGAGCAAGTTTCAACAAGCCTGATAAATTAGTCGCGATTGTACGAACACGAAGCTGGCGGGCAGCGCGTGACTTATACTTTACAATATATTAGAATAAACTTAAATAGAGTAATGACTCATAATATATTAAATTGGCCGCTTCTTAGGCTAGTGGAAGCGTATATAGGCTATGAACGCAAAGGTTCTGGGTTCGATTTCGAGCAGTTGTTATTCTAACATGATTTAAGCGGGACTAGATCATCATGGCAGTTGAGGTCAGATAGACAGCCGATTGTAAAAAGTAAGCCGAATTCAAATTATATCACTTTGTTGATCTAGTTTCGTGTTATTTTGGTTGTACCAATGGGGTTGAATTCAGTTTTGTAATCGTAATTTGTAAGTTCCAAAAATACCTGTAAGTTGTTCCGTGGTAAAACCACGCACGTAGGCGCAACACATGCAAGCATGATGCTGAAAGGATTTGGCTTAGCTTTTACGACCGTCTGCCTGCCTCACGTCAACTTCCGTTTGAGATATATAGTCCCTGGCAAATGGTATTAGATAAACACTCCGCCCGACCTAGGAATCGAACCCAGTACCTTCCAGCTCACAGCCCATACTCATTGCCACCAGACCAAGAAGAAGACAATTTATATACATTACCTACATTATTACGTGAAATGATCATATTCGCTTCCTTGGTCTAGTGGCAGCATGTATGAGCTGTGGACCGGGAAGCCCTGGATTCGACTCCCAGATCGAACAAAGCAAATTTTCTCATTTAATTTGCCCGGGACTGGATAACAGAGGGGGTTAACTTCAGGCAGGCAGCAGGTCCCAAAAACTAAGCCAAATCTATTCTGCAACATGGTTGAAAATGTGTTTCGCCGACCCCATATTAAGGTGGAATAAGGTCTGTATGGAATGTCATATATATAATCAATATACAATCAATTTATATATGTATATATATATTTATATTTAATTAATAATATTTGTAGTTTGTCTACTTCGGTCTCTAAGTTTTTCTTCTCATAATATATTTATATACACCCACATTGCATGTTCTCCCATAGGTAGACTGGCAGAGAATGCGTTTGGCATTAAGTCCACCTTTATACATATAATCATGTATATAAAGTTTAAATAAATAAATAAATAAATAAATAAATAAATAAATAAGGGTAGGTAGAAAGAAAGATTACGTGAAATAATCTCAGGAATCTAATGAAAACCTTTGTCCTCCTCTGAACAAGACATAAAGCATACATTTACAGTAACTCCGATCTCTCATACAACCTTGAGCTGCTCTACACTCCCTAGAGAAATTTACCTGTCTTCTTAGTCTCCCAAATAATAAGGGAAACTTCGCGTGATATATTTTTATACAATGAAAACGTATTAATGTCTTCATATTTTGTACCAAGTCCGCCTTAAAAGCTAGATAATATAGATTGGCGCCTCCTTGGTCTAGTGCCAACATAATATGGGCTGTGGACCAGGAGGTCCTAGATTCGATTTGAAAATGACCTGGGCTTCAGGCAGGGTGTTCTTCTAAAACTATTTACTTGAAACTGGATCCCCCAGATGGGTATTGATGTCAAGCAATTTTTAACTTAATTGAAAAATTAGATGCTTTATAGCAGATGTAAATTATATTCTGAATTTTCTTCTTCTTTCAATCTCGTATATTGTCTTTCGATCCTTTTAACTACTCTTTTCTTTCTTTCTACCTATCATTATCTCACCTTAATGTGGAGTCGGTGCAACACACTTTTCCAAGCAAGTTGCAGAGAGGATTTGGCTTAATTTTTACGACCGGCCACAGCCCATACATTCTGCCACTAGACCAATAAGGCGACAACTTTAAACTACTAATCGAATAAAATAGTTATACATTAAAGCGAAATCAAATATAATATAGGTGCCTATCATATCAACGCCAAAATCAGTGTCAATAACTTTATCTACGACCAAAATCTCGAACAAGCAGTATATTGGTACTAATGTTCTAGAAAGTTTAGATGTTTATCGAACGTTGCACTCATTCAATGTCTAAAACTAAGTTTAGCTGGCTGCAAACGCCCTGTGTCTTATTCTATAATATATTGCCTGCCTCGATTACGGTCTCTGGTTCGATCCTCGGATCGGGCAAAATGATATTGGATTTTTCATGTCAGCTGGGGTTCTGGAATTTGTGCCCGATATGGCGACAGGCTCGACCCCTATCATATCTGAGACCGAACTAAGCTTGGCGAAATGTGAATGTTATATTTCCCTAGGGCGCCTCTGCCTACCCCTTCGGTGATACAGGCGTGAGGTTATGTTATGTTGTTATTACTGTAGTACCTATCCAGACAGACTCTAGCATGTAGAGCCACGCTGTGGACAGTAACGTCTACAGCACGAATGGGCTCGATCGGTTTGGTACCACTGTCTCCACGAAAACCAACGTAAAATGGCAGCTCGCTGTTGCATTTCGTTCGGTGAGTGAAATTTTTGGTGGCCCCTTCCCCCCTCCCTTTCCCAAACCCTGTTCCCCTCCTTTTAGGTTGACAACGCACCCTTGAGTATTTTTGTGCCTTGTCTATGAGCGGTGGAAATCACTTACCATCACGTGACACACCTGCTTATCTGCCAGTCTCGGCTATAAAAATAATGTGAGATTTCACCAAAGAAGGTGGAAAATTATTATTCCTATTCCCATAACAAACACTATGCAAGAGAGACGTGTCTCTGCGGTGCGAAAGATGTTACAATCTTTATAACACCATTTACGCATCCTATTTTATACATAATCCATTAATTGCCCCGGATTGGGACCGCTTTTTTCAACCTTCACGCAGCTTTTTTGTTCGCCAAGCACCTGTGCCTTACAAAAGACCCTTCGATGATTTCGATGACTGGTTATTTTACTATAAATAAACCACGACTTTACAATTTAAAGGTATATAGATATTTAAACTATATAGGGGTGGTTTAAGGTCCACTTTCGATTGATTCACGCGTAATGCTTTTCGTAAATTCTTTTCAAACGCAGGGCGAGAAGACGCGGGCACAGACAAGCCGAGGCAAGCAGGTAGAAAATCGATTGTTATTGAACGTCAGATATTCTCGTAATAATACAAATATATTATGAAAAGTCGACCCTTTGCCGAGAATGGATGCGTAACAAAAGGTATTACGTTTATTAGCTTTGTCGTTTTGCTGACGTTTTTGACACCAGTGGGACTGTATTGACAAAAGTCACTGGCCATGAGCCATGAGAACTGTTGAAGAAATGTGGCAAAGTATTTCATAAATAAATACAAAATGTACCTTGTCGACATAACATCAGCCCTACTCGAAAATAAAGTAGGAATATTATCGTCAAAGATATTCCATAGTACCTACATGTTATCGGTGTCTATTTAAAAAAGTCGGTCTTTAATTTTGTTACACTCTTTGGTAACACCTATTTTTCTATACTAGTTCAATAAAAAAGCTTGAATAGCTTTTTTATTACATTGTGTTAATAACGAAAAATGTACAGCAAATATATATGTTATAATCACGGACGTAAAAAAAAGATGGACGGAGCGCTAGGAACATTGAAAGTGAAACAGGGTTTTCGGCTTATTCAATCGACACGTAATGGCGGCGACGGATCACGTCCCCGAAGGGGTAGGCAGAGGCGCACTAGCGAACTAGAACACCCACATTTCTCCGAGCTTAGTTCCGTCCCAGATGTGGTAGGGTGCGAGCCTATCGCCATATCGGGCACAAATTCCAGACTCCGGGCTGATATGAAATATCCGATATCACTCCGGGATCGAACCCGAGACCTGAGAACCGTAGTCGTACCGAAATACCACCACGCCACCGAGGCAGGATCGAATATTAGAATATCATAAAACAATTATCAAAATACAAAACTGTTCAAACGATAATAGCATAATATTTAGTCCTGGGATTCTCATAATCTGTTGTGCATTATGTGTCCGCATGTCTCGATTTTCGCTCCACGCATTTGTGTGCATAAATCGCAATTAAGCTGCGGGCACCGGGCAGGCCAGCGCTCACCTGCCAGAGATGCCACAGGAAAACATAATCGCGTTATATTATTACAGCCGCGTCACCTGCACTAAAACATTACACAAAACACCTACTCAAAACTTGGTTTCGCTACACATTTTTGTCTATGATCCATTGTCATTGAGCAGGAAACAGCAAAAACATTGTTTTGTGTAGGTGTTTTTGATCACCTGACCAGATCGACCTGTTGGAAGCATAATATTTCATAAGCATTCATTCATAATACCTTCCAATTCTATTTCATGCGAATTTACTTATTTAATTATTACGCACAATACCGGGGAATACGTATGCGCATGTTATATTGGAATGTCTCTGATTTCAAGTTGAATTCTGTCGCCTCCTTAGTTTAGTGGCAGCACATGGGATATGGACCAGGAGGTCTTGCGTTGGAATCCCGAGTTAGATACGTATTTTTATTTCTAACATGGTTTGACTGGAATCTCGCAGATTTGCAGACGATAACCCCATTTGAAGTCAAATGGGGTTATCGTGAGGCAGACAAAACACTAATACGAATCCTTTCTGCAACATGCAAACATACTTGAAAAGTATGTTGTGACAAGCTCAGCATTCACTTAGTATGTAAACAATGTTTATAAAACATTAAATAAAAAGATATAATTCGTGAATACCGCAGATATTGTTACATATTATTATTTTATTATACACGAGCATTTGACTAATTGCTGTAATCGTATCTGACTAAACAATAACGTACCAATCATAGTCATTGCCAACCTTTTGCGTAGTAAGTTTTTGCTTAATTTATTTTAAACCTAAACACGAAATGCAACCCACATTTTCTTATGAAACTACAATATAACGCATTAATATGCTACTAATTTTCGTGTGTAGCAATTATTTATCTTTATAAACACGTGAGCTACAATTTTAATAAATAATAAATAACACCCAACAGTCACATACATAGTCCTGACCCCTCACTAAGATCGAGTCGTGGGAATCAGGAACTACGAGAGACTTTCGGTCTAAAAACACCCAGACCCGAAACAAATATCTGTAGGCCATACAGATATTTGTCTCGGTGCGGGGATCGAACCCGCGGGCCTCGCTCACAGCCGACTACTCGCCCGCTGCGCCACGGAGTCTGTCAATTTTATTCAAATAACCCATTGCCTACAAAACATGGAACAACGTACTGTATTAAAATTAATAGATCCAAACAAAGAACTACTCGAGTTGAAATAAACGGAACGCACTATCTTTAGATGAACGCGAGAGATTAGAAAACGATTGTTTCTTAATGCAAGTATCGTGCAGTGTCCCGCTGAATTCATTTTATCCGATCAGAAGAAAGTCCGTTGCGAGGTAGCGGCGCGGCAGCGGCGGCGGACCGACCGCGGCCCAACCGGTTATGCTAACGCTCATTGTGGTCAGTTTTTGTATACCAAACTGGCTGCATAGGCTTCGCTGTAAAATATTCGCTAAATTAAAAATAAGTTCGTCAAACGCTAAGTTCCTTGTCCAGCGTCTTATGATAATTTTGCGAATTTGATATCTAGGTACTTAATTGTTACGAGTTAGGGACCTTCAAGCAATGAGCATAGGCTCTTTGCTTGAAGGTCTCTCTACTCTATCTACCTCAAAGGCCGGCAACGCATCCATGATTCCCCTGGTATGATGATGATGTTTATGGACGGCGGTGATCACTTAACATCAGGTGACCCACTTGCTCGTTTGCATTGCTCTTCTATATAACAAAAAAAACTTGTTACAGTATACTATTGTTTAGTTATTTTCAAAAAAAAATATGATTCTGAGAGATTATTGCTGGAGCAGACGAGAAATTAAATTAAACAAAATTGTAGTTATATGCGAAAATTCCAAGAACTCTAGGTAGGTATATGGAGGCATATCGCGATGTGGTTACATTGTTGCACGTTGCTCACTATTATTTCGTTTAAGTTATGTGTATGACTTTACATAATTTTCGCGAACTGATGCAGATAACGCAATGTTAGAGGTGAAATTCTATCATAATAACCCTTAACACCGATTTAAGATCCTAGGCAAATATGTTAAATACGGTCATCTGAATACATAGGTAGTATGCTAATAGACCTTAACTGTTAATATGCAGTTTATTTGTGTTTTCTCTTACATCTTATAACACTAGTAATTAGCTAATATTGAATTGAATTTTATAAATAATATTGTACCTTTTAATATTATCTACTGTTCATCTCGGAGCACGGGCCTCTTATACTGAAAGAATAGGTATTTTAAAATTATGAAAAAAGGGACAACAGTTAGGGTCACAATTGCATTTTATGATATTTAAACATGATAATAACATAACTTATTATTTGTGTATTTATTTTAAAATAGAACTCTGAAGCCAAAAAATATCACGATAGTAAAAATAGCTTATGTGCTGCTATTCCAGACTATAAATTATCTCAGAATATTGTTACGCGTGCATAGTAGAACCATATCTTGCCGAACGCGCCGCGTTTCATCCATAATTGTACAGAACGTTCTAGTGCGTTCGAGCCGCGCTAAGGCGGGCCGCGTGACGTCACGCGCCGATAAGAGATCGACGAATATAAAAGGCGTGTGTGTGTGTTGGCGGGACAGTGTTTCTTCGGAAGCGATCGAGTGCGAACAACGAGCGACAAGCGAATATTCGGAGCGATTATTTCGACGCGTATTGTGTGCAGTACAGTGTTTAATTTTAAATAAAGTGCTGAGTCAGTTTCGAGAACAGTCGGCGTTTAATTGTTTGTCCTGAACCCCGTTAGCCCGTAACATTTGGTGTCAGAAGTGGGATAAATGCCGGTGTTCCCGAAAGACGACGAAGGTGTCCGTACCCGAAGCCAGCGCCAGCAAGAGATGGACCGAGGGCGTTTCGACGATAGTCCGGTACAAGAGCCGGTTTCGCAGCCAATGACGCAGACGACTGCAGGCCCATCTGGAGTGTCGCCAACGTGGGCACCTAGTGAATTATCGGCCATTATGTCGATGCTGCAAGAGCAAGCTCGACGTCAAGAGGAGCAAGCTCGACGTCAAGAGGAGCAAGCTCGACGTCAAGAGGAGCAGGCTCGTGAGTTGAAGGAGCAGCTCCAACGCGACAAAGAAGAACAAGCTCGACGTCAAGAGGAGCAGGCTCGTGAGTTGAAGGAGCAAGCTCGACGTCAAGAGGAGCAGACGCGTAAATTGGAGGAGCATCTGCAGCGTGGGCAAGAAGAGCAGGTCGTACTTATGAAGAATTTGCAAGCTACGGTCGGAAAGGAATTAAAAATCATGAAAGACCAAGTGGACCAGCATGAGCAGCGTATTGCAAAGGCCGAAGCCCAAATCGCCGACGTCAAACAACTTGTAGAAACACGTGTGTGTAGTGCCGCAAGTTCTGTGGTGGCTGCACCGTCAGGACGTGGTTTTAAAGTACCACCATTTGATGGCACATCATCTTGGCCGGCCTACAAAATTCAATTTGAGGCCGTGATGCAGGCAAACGGGTGGACCAAGGATCAAGCCAAGACTGCTCTAACCTTAGGTTTACGTGAGCAGGCCTTAACCGTCCTGGAGGCTCTTGGCGGAGATGTTACATATGACCAGCTGGTCGAGGCCTTGGAGTCGAGGTATGGTGATGCCCACCTGGAACACGTCTTTCGTGCTCAGCTTAAGGATCGAGCTCAACGTAATACCGAAAACCTACAGCAGTGGGCCCTGGAAGTTGAGAAGCTGGTTCGTAAAGCTTACCAGTCCACACCTGCACTGATTGATGGAATTCTAGTGCAGGCTTTCGTCGACGGAATCCGCGACTTAGAGGTGCGGGCTGCTGTGAGGCTTGGGCATCACGAGATCCTGAAAGATGCGTTGGCTCACGCACTGGAAGTGGAGGCTGTACGACAAGACCATCGAGTTCACCGCATTAGAGAGGTTGTGGCATCACCTCCACGCAATCGTATTCAGGGGTACAGTCCGCGTTGCTTTAACTGCGGTGAAAGGGGCCACCTCCGCTTGAACTGTAGAAGACGACGAGGTGAAAGAGAAGATAGACCTGACAATGAGAAGAGTAAAAGCAACTGGAGGCACAAGGTTAACAGCGCCGAACAAGCAGCAGGGAAACGAGTAAAGGCCAGGACTATGGGGCGGGTGCTGACCGGGGTCCATGAAGCCCCAAGGGTGTTAATCTCACAAGCACATGATGGGAAATCTCACGGTAATGCAGACGCCCTATCAAGAAGACCTTGTGCAGAGAACTGCAAGCACTGCGTCGAACAAGAGGTTAAGGAAGAAGTGCCTGTGCGAATAATAAGGACAGACCTCAGCAACGAGTGGCGAGACACGCTACTGGAAGCGCAGGATAGTGACGCAGATCTAAAACCGATCCTTGAGCGGTTAAAAGCTGGTACCGCGAAACCTAAATGGCATGAAGTTGCAGCGTTAAGTTCCACTACGAAGAGCTACTGGGCCCAGTGGGACAGCTTGGTTATACATGATGGAGTACTGTGCCGTAAATGGGAAAACGCAAAAGGCGATCGATGTCATTTGCAAATTGTAGTCCCTAGAGCTAAGATCCCAGAAGTTTTGCAGCTCTACCATAATGGATTATCAGGAGCTCACATGGGGGTCAAAAGAACTCTGCTGAAGATCCGCGAAAGATTTTATTGGATCCACTGCCGAGACGATGTTGAGGAATGGTGTCGTAAATGCACAACTTGCGCGGCTGTGAAGGGTCCTCATACTCGAAGTAGAGGAGCATTAAAAATTTACAATGTTGGAGCTCCATGGGAGCGGATTGCTCTGGACGTAGCAGGACCTTTCCCTGTAAGCGACAGCGGGAACAAGTACTTCATGGTGGTCATGGATTACTTCACGAAGTGGCCGGAAGTATTTGCCATTCCCAACCAGGAAGCTTCAACAGTCGCAGATAAATTGGTCCATGAAGTATTCTGCCGGTTTGGAGTACCTTTAGAAATTCACAGCGATCAAGGACGTAATTTTGAATCCCAAGTATTTCAGGAAACATGTCGAGTATTGGGCATTCACAAAACCAGAACGACCTCCTACCACCCACAATCTGATGGCATGGTGGAACGATTTATTCAAACGTTAGAGAGATACCTGGCAAAAGTTGTAGAAAGCAGGCAAAAAGACTGGGACAAGCACATTCAGCCGTTTCTAATGTCATATCGTAGTGCGGTTCACGAGAATACGACGGTAACACCAGCTTTCGCTAACTTTGGAAGAGAATTACGACTGCCTGCTGATCTGATAACTGGTATCCCTCCTGACACCCCGCGTAGTGTAACAGACTACGCGGACGATCTGCGCAAGAGATTGAATGACGTATATGAACACGTCCGAGTGTCAGGTCAGCAAATGTCCGAGAGGATGAAGACCCGCTATGACCGAAAAATGAACAACAGCGGTTTCGACGAAGGGTCACTAGTATGGTTGCACAACCCAGTTCGATGCAAAGGCAAGTCTCCCAAATTACAAGCGAAATGGGACGGACCCTATAGAGTTGTCACCAAGATTAATGATGTCACCTACCGAATCCAGAAAGGCCAGCGATCTGCACCTAAGATAGTTCACGTCGACCGTTTAGCACGTTATTATGGCTGTAACAATGCTCGGGACGAGCATGTCTTAGGAGGGGGCAGTGTTACGCGTGCATAGTAGAACCATATCTTGCCGAACGCGCCGCGTTTCATCCATAATTGTACAGAACGTTCTAGTGCGTTCGAGCCGCGCTAAGGCGGGCCGCGTGACGTCACGCGCCGATAAGAGATCGACGAATATAAAAGGCGTGTGTGTGTGTTGGCGGGACAGTGTTTCTTCGGAAGCGATCGAGTGCGAACAACGAGCGACAAGCGAATATTCGGAGCGATTATTTCGACGCGTATTGTGTGCAGTACAGTGTTTAATTTTAAATAAAGTGCTGAGTCAGTTTCGAGAACAGTCGGCGTTTAATTGTTTGTCCTGAACCCCGTTAGCCCGTAACAATATAATAAGCTCTGCTAAACATACAGATCCGTTCAGCCGTGCTAGGGTAAAGGGTCTCCCACACTGGCGCGGTATGCGGTAGCGGACAGCCGCGTGCCGCAGCTCTGGCCGCCGCGACAACACACTGCCGCGATATCACTGGCGGCCTGTAGCGTCATTTGTTGTAGTACTTTTAACCGACTTCAAAAAAAGGAGGAGGTTAACAATTTGTCGGAATCTTTTTAGGGTTCCGAAGCCAAATCGCATAAAAGGAACCCTTATAGTTTCGCCATGTCTGTCTGTCTGTCTGTCTGACCACTCTATCTCAAAGACTTTGAGAACTAGAGAGTTGAAATTTGACACAAATAGGGCCGAATGGTCAAACAGTGCTCAGTCATCCAAGTCATTTGAGCACTACCCAAAGTTAAGCAGACAATAATTTTTGAGCGGCATGGTCGTACGCACTTGAGAAGACTTGGCGGAAAAATCAGCTGAGGATCAATCATTTTGCTACAGATAATAAAAGTTTGTTCTCGATTACAAAATTTTTATAAAATTATATTTTTGTTTCGTTTCACATAGAATCAGTTTATTTCATTTAGTTTTTTTTTTAGATAATTATAATAAATAATTGGCAGAATACATGATTCGATAATGTTTATTTAACCTTTTTGCATTCCATGTGCCATTCCGATCATATTTCATCTGTAGTAAATTTTTCTATAATGTTTATGTCATCTCTGTCTATTTTTTATTATACATTTTTATATAATAGAAACGGCACTTAAAATGGATCTTTTTATAATTTATTGGTATCTTGTTAAAATACTTACCACTTGGCAGCATGTATCTTTCGTCCTTAGCCAATGATTTGTGTGGAAGAATTGAAAAAAAAAAATGGAGTTTTGGCGGGAATTCTGACGGTGCGGGTGGTCGCTTGTTTTAATGATTTCATATTCTAGTCTAAAGTTATGCTTGCGGTTTAAATGTGATGTGAATCTAAGCAATAAACATCAACGAAGATGGACAGTATGTGGAAGCTTTGAAATAAGTGATTCTGGACGCTTTTTGTCGGGTGGATGTGTCGACCATGTTCGACTCCTCCGCTGCAAGAAAATCGTCTAAAAAGCATCAAACTGGAAGGAATTGACGCCAAAACTCCAGCAGGGCCTTGAATTCGAACACATCCGATTTCATTGCACTTGTGAAAAATTAGATACAAGGAAATGTAGACAAAAAACACTTAAGACGAGGCTGTATGGGCAAGATCCCTTTGCCTTCCCGAAAGGGAAAATTAAAAAAAAAAATGGCAAATGGCGACCTGTTTGTTTATATTTATTTTCGTAATTAAATAACTGTGTTTGTTGTATGTGAAGTGATTTTGTTTTATGTAATAAACATCAACGAAGATGGAGAGATTATGGAAACAATGAAGTTTCGATATGGAGGATATTTCTTGGAGCGTTTCAATGAAAGAAGTCTTCTTGAATTTTTCTTGCCAGGGACTGTGTCTGACCGTGTCAAGAAAAATACTCGGCCCGATCTGAGAAAGGAATTCAGGACGTCCCAGTTCACGCCGGCTTCAGCAGAACCATATAAAACTATTATATTGGAGAGGAATTCGGCAACATGCAGTAGTGTTGAATCGGATTTAATAAAATTAATCATTGTATTTTTTAAGTGTTTTATTTGTCTTGGCTTCTTCGAGTGCGATAAATTGAGGAAAAATACATTTTATTGAAATCAAGGGGGTAGGTATGTATTATTAAACACTACACGGAACACGGAAATTATGAAATACAAACCTATGCCCGCCATTCCGTTCGCGTGAAATTTTATTTATTTAAATAAATCTATCCTACAGAACCATACATTTTTCCGGGGAAAAAAGTAGCCTGTGTGCTATTTCAGACTTTAATCCATCTCTGTGCCAAATTTCATTCAGACCTCTTCAGACATTCTGGTGTGAAAGAGTAACAAAACATCCATACATCATCACAAACTATACAATAGTTTCATTTGAGATTGGTCGCAGGTACTCTCAAACTAATCTCGATTAAATGCTAGTTAAGCGGGCCTTAAATAGCTGTCAAACTTTAGGCAGTTGTTGACCATGCCGTTTTATTAAATAAGCGGGCCTTAAACTGGGTCCTGCTTACATTTAATGTGAAGAGATAGGTTCTGTTTGACCATGCCAAATTGAAGAATAACGAGTGCTTAAATCGGTAAGGCCATCCTAAATATTTAGGCAGCGTTTGACCATTTGGGGGTAAATCTATCAAACTAAGAAAGACGTGGAATAAATTCTTGAACAAACATTTTTTTAGGCATGCCTCCCCTACATGTAAACTGGGGGTGACATTTTTTTCTCGACTATTTGCAAAGATTTGTTGTTTCCCTTAATTAAATCGCAACAACGCTTTGGAGGTCATTAACCCGGGGAGAATCTTGACATTGCAATGTAGGAATTAGTATGGAACTGTACAGCGCCATCTATTGATAGAAAGAAAACCAGAAACCAACCGAACGTATGTTCGCGGAATCTATGTCTGTTTCATTCACACAACAGCGAAAGTTTGTTTTTACACGCGGTACACGGCCTGATATAAATATTTGCAACTGACCGCGCTGTCACCGCTAGGCAGCCCCGTCACATAGACATTTAGTGGTAGTCTAAGAGACCGAGGTACATTACCTTTATTTATCTACACTATACGAGAAATATTTTTTATCAAATATCAATTATTTATAAACACGACTATAATAGCTTGCCTATCGAAAAGTGTTCATAGCTACTTTTGTAATTATCATTTGTTTTCATAACTGTTTTTTGCAGGCAAGCTTATTTGATTGATTTTGTAATTCAATTATCTTTCTTATGATGCCAATTTTTATTGGTTATCAGATCGATGAAGTTACTTATATTGACACACCTGTTCATTCTTGCTTGCCATGAAAAATAAGTAAACCAAACCTACCAAGGCATATTCTCTTTGTTAAAAAGTACCATTTAAAATATTTTTCGGTTATCAAAAGGTCATAAAAAAATAATTTTATAAAAAAAAGCTATGCACATAGTGTTTGTAAGAAATGATATTTGATAAAAAATATGTCTCATATGATTATCAGATGATGAAAGTCGATGTATCACGGTCTCCCCTACAATGGCGGTACTGCGGCCAGCCGCTCGCACGCCACGTCATGACCGCGTGTGTGTGAAGACTCTCTTACATTACTAGCGAATACACCACTACCGCCGCTACCGCCGCTACCGCCACCGCCACCGCATACCGCGCCAGTGTGGGAGACCCTTAAATTGAGTAACAAACAACCATCCAAACTTTGGCATGTAAGATGTTCTCATACTTCTTAACCGGTAAATAAGTTCGCAAATGGTTAACACCGCCATCTATTGTCGAGAAGCATAACTAACTTTTTTATTTGTTTAATTTCTTGGGCTAAGGTCAGAGATACCATAAGCAACTGTTGTGGTAAACAAGCGTTTGAAAGAGAATATAATCACTATGAAACGTTCGGTAATAACGAGAATGTCTTCCATTGTGGGTTAATTTATTTAGTCTAAGGTTAATTTATAGAATTTTTCTATAGTCATTGTCCAATCGCCTGCAAACTCAACTACTATCAGAGTTTTGGCGGGAATTCGGACGGTGCGGGTGGTCGCTTATTTTAATGTCTTCATATTCTAGTCTAAAGTTGTGCTTGTGGCTTAAATGTGATGTGAATCTAAGCAATAAACATCAACGAAGATGGACAGTATGTGGAAGCTTTGAAGTAAGTGATTTTGGACGCTTTTTGTCGGGTGGATGGGTCGACCATGTTCGACTCCTCTGCTGCGAGAAAATCGTCTGAAGAGCATCAAACTGGAAGGAATTAACGCCAAAACTCCAGCAGGGCCTTGAAATCGAACACATCCGATTTCATTGCACTTGTGAAAAAATAGATATAAGCAAATAAAGAAATAAAAAGCACTTAAGACGAGGCTGTATGGGCTAGATCCCTTTGCCTTCCCGAAAGGGAAAATTAAAAAAAAAAAAATCAACTACTATCAGTCGAGTGTCAATGTCTGATTGTCAAAAATGTCTTTTTGACGTATTTCGCCGACAAAAAATATTTGGAAAATATATTTTTTAAAACATGGGAGGCTCGCAGAGCACTCGAAAACTGAGTGTTGATAACGAAAATGCTATCCAAGTATCTCAAGAAGCAATAGATCGGATACAGGCTCAGCTACAGGCCAAAGTAAATATGATGTTTTATTACATAATTTAGATCAATGTCATGTCTGTATAAAACAAAATACACTAATGTTTGCACTTCGAAACAATTTTGTCCCAATATTCCGTTACATTTAATAAATTGATGTTACAATATTCGAGCGACAGCTATGAATATTAATGGCTTAAAAGTTGCAGGTTAAGTACTAGCCTGATCTGTTAAAACTCTGATGTCATTCTTACAATATTATCTCATAGCAATTAATTATAACAATGATATGAATAAGTATGTATTCACAACCTCCGCTGCCCTGCCTCTTATACCAAAATCTGTTGATATTTTGTATAATTTACTCATATGAAAAACTAAATTCATAGTTGATTTAAAAGTGTTTTTGAATGTGGTTTCTTAACTCCATAAGAGTTCTTTATTACTAAGCACTTATGCATGTTCTCAAAACCATTATCAAAAATTCAAGTTCAAAATATCCATTTAAATGTTATATTAATAAATGTAATGTTTGTTTACAAAACAAACCGCCCCTATCAGTAAAGGAGGTCCAGGCCAAATAATACTACACTGCATACAGGGCCAAAAATACCGCTTCCAACAGGTCAATCTGGGAATCTTTGGGGAAGGCCTATGTCCAGCAGTGGACGTCCTATTGACAATGATGATGATATAGGGCCAAATAATTATTATGATAATGATATTTACAGCAAGCTGAACAGCCACAGCCAACACCCCAGTACACTGCACCCCCACCACCATACTATGATCAAAGAAAACAACATGAGCATGCAGCTGAAGAGGCATACTGGGCTCGTCGCATTGAAAACTTAAAGAGGGCACATGATAAAATAAACAGTGGCATGCATATTGAGTATCAGAAGACATTGAAGGAGGCAAATGAATTGTTTGAGATGGTAAAAGATGATAAATTGGCCAGTAAGCTGCCGCCATGCCAAGAAGAAAAAGCTAAGGTCAGTTTTTACATGTTTTCATTATTTTTATTATAACATAACATAAGCTCACGCCTGTATCCCCAAAGGGGTAGGCAGAGGTGCACTAATTCTAGACATTTCGCCGAGCTTAGTTCCGTCCCAGATGTGATAGGGGGCGAGCCTATGGCCATATTGGGCACAAATTCCGAACTCCGGGCTGATATAGAAAATTCCAATATCACTTTACCCGACCCGGGGATCGAACCCGAGACCTAAGAACTATAGTCATACCGAAATATCACCATGCCACTAAGGCAGTCTTTTTATTGTAACTGGGAGAAATAATGCTATGACTAAAGCAATAAAACACAAATTCTAAGTTTACTGTTAACTTCAAATTTGTAAGTTAAGCTTTTTAAGTACTTATAGGATACACAAAAGCATTAAATTACTTGCTTTTCATATCTTTTTCTTTTGCATTATTGATGTATGCCCATATTTTTGTATATATAAAACATTACTTTATAAAAACATATAGTGTGTTTCTTGTTGTACTCATAGAATAATGTTTAAAACAGAATTAAAAGTTGTAAATGAAAACTAATTCACATTCCAGGTCCTCCAATGCTACAGTACAAATCCAGACAAGTCACTAGTATGTTCTGTGTTAGTGAATGAGTTTAATGACTGTGTATGCAAGAGCCGGGTGGCGGCCGTGACAGCGTCCTGAGCCAACCTGTATATTATCACTAGATAAAGATTCCACGCCCATAATCACTAACTAATAAACTGTGACTTCGGAGAATCAAGGCATGGCTCTGCACAGTAGATATAATTATTGCTGTATGAATAAAATGTTATTAATTTATTCTGTTCGTGTTCCTTATACCTCTGTATCATTTAAGCGCGTGATATTAATCATTATTGAAGTGATAATTTTTATCTCTGAATAATGATTGGCCTGTGTGTGGTATCTGAAAAAAACTGTTAGGTTTTTGGATTTCCGTTTGTGTATTTACAAATACTTGTTTATTTTTAAATAACAATGGGATGGATAAGGAATTAAGAGCCATTTCACAAAATTCGACTGCTCCAGAATAGGTAAATAGACACCCGAGTTGCGTACGAATCGAAAAAAATGAAGATAAGGGATCATGGCGCGACTAAAACATTTTGATACTTTTGCATCTCACTAAACTCGAGTCATCCGTATTTTAATTTTATTATTTTATCATAATGTACTATATGTATTGTAAACTATTATATATAATATGTATACTAAAACAAGCCAGTCTTATTACAACATAGTGTAATATCGAATAAAAAAAAAGATCAAATTAAATTTATATAAATTATCCCGTAAAGGCATCGATATATTATTTACCTAGATGCACAGTTGAGGCTCGGACAATGGGACAGCAAAGGAGTGCTTAAGCACTTCTTTTGCCTACAGTCGGACGCCGATAGAATTCTAAATTTCAATATTCAAATTTAGAACGCTTGCTCATGTCAATTAAAAAGCTACTTTATAACACACGCATAGAGTTATATTTGTGTTGATTGAATTTGAACTTGTGATCTTTTTCTTTGTTATTATTACATCTTCGTGTTTTCGAAATAGATGAAGCTCTTTGCAGGCGTCTCATTGCTTGAACTAAAAATTAATACTATTTGTGAAACAACAAAACTAACTATTCTAATAATACTTCATCATGCGGGCGCTAAAAATAGTTAATATAAGTCAATTAGATTTTACTTGCAACTCCACATGCTTAAAATTGTAGGATTGAAGGGAAAAGTTTATGATTTGTCGATCTGATCTATCATTTTAATTTGAATATTCTACATGCGCATGTGGCACACAGGCGAGTAGCCGGCTGTGAAACGTGAGGTCTCGGGTTCAATTCCCCCACCGAGACAAATCTCTGTGTGGCCCACAGATATATATTTCGGGTCTGGGTGTTGTGAGACCAAAAGTCTCTCGTAGTTTCTAATACTCACGACACAAGACTCGATCTTAGTGTGGGGTAAGCACTATGTGTGTGACTGTTGGGTGTATTTATTTATTTATTTACTTATTGAGAGAGAATCCCTTTAGTCCTAAAAAATACGCGTGTGGAGCCGCGGGTAAAAGCTAGTATTATATATATTTTTTTTTTATTATTTTTTTTTTATAGAAGAGGGGGCAAACGAGCAAGTGGGTCACCTGATGTTAAGTGATCACCGCCGCCCATAAACATCCATAATACCAGGGGAATCATGGATGCGTTGCCGGCCTTTGAGGTAGATATAGGCTCTTTTCTTGAAGGTCCCTAACTCGTAACGGTCAGGAAACACAGCCGCCGAAAGCTGGTTCCACAAGCACGTTGCACGCGGAAGAAAGTTCCTTGTAAAACGCACTGTTGAGGAACGCCATTCATCCAGGTGGTAAGGATGAAACTTCAGCTTGTAGCGTGTGGTACGATAATGGAATTCGGCGGCTGGTATAAGGCCAAACAATTCCTCGGAACATTCCCCGTGGTACAAGCGGTAAAGAATGCAAAGAGATGCAACATCTCTTCGCAACGCAAGAGGATCGAGTCGAATCGATTGCGTTTGACTATCGACAATCCGAACCGCTCTATGTTGGATACGGTCAAATGGAAGGAGTTGGTACTGAGGTGCCCCTGCCCAGAGGTGAGAGCAGTATTCCATATGAGGCCGAACCTGTGCCTTATAAAGTTGAAGGCGATGGGCCGGCGTGAAATACCGTCTCGCTCTCCCAAGAACACCAAGAGCTTTTGCAGCCAATTTTGCTTTATCTTCCAAATGAACGCCAAACTGAACATCACTCGAAATGTCGACGCCAAGAATCCTAATATTGCTCGAGGTACCAATAGGGGTGTTATCGAACCGAGGAAATACGAGAAAGGGAGTTTTTTTAGCGGTAAATGCGCATACTTGTGTCTTCTCGGGGTTAAATTGGACTAGATTTAATCGGCCCCAATCTGAGACTTGTTCCAGTGTGGTCTCGACTTTAGACACAAGCATGTTCCGGCACTCGTTAATGTTTTCCCGAGAAAGATTAGCCCGGCCGGTATATGAGGCATCTCCAGTACTGTCATCCGCATAGCAATGAATGCTGTTGATACGCAGCATATCATTAATATGTAGAAGAAACAGTGTAGGAGATAGCACACAGCCTTGAGGTACACCAGCATTCACAGGTTTGGATTCCGAGCAAGAACCGTCGACAACGACTTGAATGCTCCGCCCTGTGAGAAAACTGGTGGCCCAGTGGCAAAGTTTCTCGGGAAGCCCGAATGAAGGAAGCTTCGAAAGAAGTGCTCCGTGCCAGACCCGATCGAAGGCCTTCGCTATGTCCAGGCTCACAGCTAAAGCCTCCCCCTTGCTCTCAACTGCCTCTGCCCATCTATGAGTAAGGTAGACCAGAAGATCACCCGCAGATCGACCTTGACGAAAACCGTACTGACGATCACTGATCAGCTGATGATCCTCTAGGTACCTTAAGAGCTGGCAGTTTATAATGGACTCCATTATTTTGGAGAATAAGGGGGTGATGGCAATAGGTCTGTAGTTGGACGGGTTGGAGCGGTCGCCTTTTTTGGGGATCGGGTGCACAAAGGCAGTCTTCCACGACTTCGGGACCACGCCTTTTGAGTAAGAGTACCGGAAAAGACGCGTGAGTACTGGCGTCAACTCCGGAGCACATGTCCTCAGCACAGTTTTATTTAAATAGATTACTAGCTGCCAAATAATACAACCCAATAATACGACCACTTTTTTTGGTTTTGACCCCGCCCTTCGGACTTGCTCGGTGGCCCTAATAACGATTTTGAAGTAAATCGGGTAAAAAACAAAAAAAAAACAAAATGGCGACCACCTTTTTAGTTATGACACCAGATCCGTCGTTGTGTGTGGGAGACAACAAAAAAAAATATGACAGAATGTCGCACTAAGCATCAAAGACAAAAAAATCAAAATTTCAAACCTTATTTTATCCCTTTTCGGGCTAAAAAATTTCACAACCTCTGTCTGATCTTAGGGCTAAAGGTATCCTTATACCAACTTTCATCCAAAACAGTTTGATCAGCGGTATCTGAATTCCTATACATACTTTCATCCCATATTTCATGCCTTTAGGGGTCGAAATAAACTCTATTTGAGTCCCTAGGGTCGAAGGTATCCTTATTTCACCAAAATCTATTAAGCGGGGTTTTATCCCATTAGGAGTTGATTTAAAAAATAAGGAGATTTTGTGTTAATCCAGGATGTCAGCAACCCCTATACTAAATATCATCAAAATGTATTTGGTCGTTTTTGCGTGAAAGAGTACCAAACGTATGTGTGTGTATACACACACATACACTTACACTAAGTTTCGCATTTATATTACTTTGATGATGATTATAACAAAAACTGAAAACCGACTTCAAAAACGAACACTTAAAATGTCTTCAATTCTCAAATCGCGTTTCAGTTTTTGTTAAACTTTAATTATTATTTATCTATTTGTAGTGTAATATTGAAAGAATTATCCAACAACTCTTAATAGTTAAGGAGTTATATTTTACATCATCAGCTCAGCAACATGAAATGATGAGTACCAGACGCAAATACCAATATATTTTAGAAAATATATAAAACACACTATGGGTCCCTATAAAATTTGATGGTTACCCTCGATTTTTCTAGGATCCCATCATCAGATCCTGGTTTGGTGCCAATGGGACCGCCTGGGAAGTATACCCTTTTCAACAAAAAACTAATTGCACGAATCGGCCTAGGCGTCTTCGAATAATCGGGGAACATACATAAAAAAGACTCCGACGAATTGTTAACCTCCTCCTTTTTTTGAAGTCGGTTAATAAAATGCAATTACAGTACAATGAGGTACAATAATTAAAATCATATAACGTACTAAAAATAATAAACTCCCATGGACCAAAACTTGTCAGTTGTGGTATATTTTGTAATTACGAATTCTATAGTGTTCGGGAGCAGCACGAAAAAAATCGACACAAGTCCTGCTCCGACGAGCGCTGGCGCGCGACTGATTTCCGAACGCAAATTCATTGCAATTTTGTGCGATGTATTTTTTGTAATAAAAAAGTTATTAATAAAAATATTTTCATTAGACCTACAAAATAAGGTTGTTTATAAAACAAAGTTTATTTTGGTACAAATCGTTTCTTGTAATTTGCTTTTCTTCCTGGCAAAAACTCGCGATAAACTTCGGATATAAATCGTAAAAATCGTCACAGTCTTTATTTTTTTTACAATTAGCGTGATTAATTATCGATATTCTGTTTACCAAACGTCAACAGTTTTATATGCCTGATATCTAGGATTTTTCTCGTGTCCATTTAATGACTTTTAATAAGAGAATTAGGAGCCTGAAGATGACCTGTTTCGTTATTTTCAAGAAACAAGGTACGGGAGATTAATCGCTACTAAAAAATCAAAGTAGTATTAGTAAATGTTTTGTACAATACGTCAACAAAAAGAATCGATC
Organism: Clanis bilineata; assembly: GCA_036417725.1. Classification (NCBI taxonomy): domain Eukaryota; kingdom Metazoa; phylum Arthropoda; class Insecta; order Lepidoptera; family Sphingidae; genus Clanis; species Clanis bilineata. Next base: position 2,164,375 of record CM071141.1, read on the forward strand.
TATATTTTGAATGTATTCAATGGCATTCAAACCGTTCTTATTATGGTAAATTAGGCGCTCAAAATCTTGGAAATCTCGCATAAAATGTGAAATGCCTCTTAATAATGTTATCATCTAATAAAACAAAAATAATACATCATACATACATACTCTTTGAGTTAATATCAAACCTGTGTGATAAGACATGATCACATGATGTATGAGCTTAGTGTATGAGAAATGAAACTGATTATTGATGAAACATTGGTTGCCAAAGTGATGCATGTCGAAATTTATCAACAAAATATACTTTACGGTGACTTTAATAATGCTTAGCCATATTTAGTCCCTTAAAAATACAGTTAAAAAAATAATTATTGAACCAAAACAATGGCCGAGCCACCAGCAGAACAAAAGAGGCGTGTTCCATTATACCCAGGATTCCCAGAATTGGCAAGATCTGATGTTAGCATCTATCCTGCTTATTCAAGACTGGCTTTAGCTTAGTAAGTACCTATCTAGTTACGTATATCAGACCCCTTGAGCAGCTGCTTTATAAAGCCCTATGTGGTTCTTATATTTCACACGGACATGTGAACATTATGCTTGCATATCGGTTCTATTCAAAGATTTTTATGTATACTACTAGACAAGCTGTTTAGAGGAGAAATTGTGTCACATTAAAGCGAGTGTTTGACTTTTGACGGCCAAGGAAAAGAGCAGATCTCTATAGTGAATTGCGGTCAATTGACGGAAACTTAGTGCGCAAATTCTATGTACCGATCAGCTTGTCTAGTAGAATATATAAAAGTCTTTAGTCCTATTCATGAATTGTTTTCAACTATGTAAAAGTGGCCCACTACTGGTCAGTTCAATGAAAGTATTTTTACAGTCGCGTAGTCTGCCGTCACCGTTACCACTGGGCGAAAGTCGCACAGCGGAAGCAGTTCATGAAGGAGCTACTTAGTTTTGAAAGGCTCCAGTCAAATGCACTGGATGGTGTGAGGGTCCACCGTGAGTTTTCTCAGGGAATTCTCTCGCATGTCATTCCTCCACGACGGTACATCCAGAAGCTGACTCCAGACCCCCTCACTTCTAAAGAGAGAATGCGTGTAGAAGAAATTATAAGTGGGAGGGTGAATTTTAATGTCAAATGAACAAATGCTGAATATTATATTTTGTATATGTGTTATTTTAGATTGTATTGTAATACTATTTTCAATTGTTTATAATTTGTATTCTGTAAATCTTTATTTTCTATGCCTTGAATATCTTTTTAATTATGAATTTATAATGTTCTTAAATCCTACAAATACAATTTGTAGTTGGTAATGATTAACCATGATACTAAGATTCCAATATTGTTATTTTGAGATATTAACCAAAATGATAATCATATAAATAAATATCCAAAAATAAAAGGCTATTTAATAACGGAGTAATTTTAATCTGTAGCAATTTTCTTTTTCTTTATTTTCTTGCTCTTTTCCACATTGCTCTGTAAGTAATGTGCCTCCTTCTTAGCCTGTGCTATCTCCACTCGAAGTCGCTGCTTCAGCGCAGCTTTTTCGTAAGCAAGTCTCTCGCTCAAGTGTATCCATTTGAATCGCGGAATGTATTTAATGTTCCATATCATGTCATAGTAGCGGGATTTCTTTCTCGAGCCAATCTTTGTGTTATTTAGTTTGACTGCCACTTCTTTAGCAACTCTTTTCTTTTGAAATTCCACCCAGCCTTCTGTGAATTGATTGGGTATTCGTTTTCTCTTTTCGCCTTGTTCTGTAATATTAACATTTTTATTGTTAATTATTATGCTTTAACTTTTTTTGGTTTCCTTTTTTCGTTGCCCACTCCCGTCTCAGAATTTGAAGCCAAAAAATATAATAATATAAACAAGACATAAAAGCGTTTTTAAATATCGAAAGTGCTTAATACGAACTATAACCTCAAAATACTGACTATTGCTTGGTTGTAAGTAAATCCTTCCAATTTCACCGTACTGACTGAAAATTTCACGTATCTTAGCGACATTCATATACGGGGGGATAGTAGATAAGTAGACTATCCCTCGTTTCCTAGTTTTCTTCTTGTGAACAAGTTTATCATGTTTCAATTCATTTTCGTCAATATTCTGTTCATTTTCACAATCTAAACCGTTTTCTGGAACCCTATCCATCTCAATATCGTGCATTTTTGTCTTAACTATCAAATAATGTATCCTTTTTCTAGTTTTTATTTACAAACAAAAAAATCAATCTAAATCTAAACTGATATAAACATAACCTAAAAAACCGTGGGATTTTGAGTTTTTTTATTTTCCCTTTCGGGAAGGCAAAGGGATCTAGCCCATACAGCCTCGCCGGTTCCCTTTATAACAAAACTATGTACTTTTAACTGTCAACATTCTGACGGTGCGGGTGGTCGGTTGTTTTAATGATTTCGTCTAAAGTTGTGCTTGTTGTTTAAATGTGAATCTATACAACAAACATCAACAAAGATGGACAGTGCATGGAAGCTTTGAAATAAGCAATTTTAGACATTTTTGTCGGGTGGATGGGTCGACCATGTTCGATTCCTCCGAGAAAATCGTCTAAAAAGCATCAAACTGGAAGGAATTTACACCAAAACTCCAACAAGACCTTGAAATTGCCACATCTGTGTTTCATTGTTTTTTTATTCTGGCTTCGCATGACTGCATTTGAATGTTCTTGTGAAAACTTGTTTATTTTTATAGGTTTGCTTAAGTTAGAAAGAAAAATATGTAACTAATGACTTGGCAGCATGGTCTCCGACATTAGCCGGTTCCCTGTGGAACAAATGTAAAAAAATTTCGTTTGACGTTTTTGACATTAAACTGACACTGTTGTTTTGCAGACAAGGCCCTCAAGTTTGTGCTCCTCGCCATCCAAATAAGATAAGAAGAAGAAAGCCCTCAAGCCCCTCAAGCAAATTTATAAAGAAAGAAGAGGAAGTATTCCATAAAATTTTCTCAATTTTAAAGTTATAATATGGGTTGTGATGGAGGTACTATTCCGCGAAGAGATGAACTCGTTCGCATGAAAAAGAAACCAGAACAGGTAATTGTGTTTCATGAGTGTAGACTGTAGCTTAATCATAACATTATTTTGTTTGTAGTATGTTACCCAGTTACTTTACATTTCAGAAAGATAAAGACGCAGAGAGATCGTTCAAATGGCGGAATTGTGCATTGTCCCAACAACCTCTTCAGGAGCCCATAGTGGCTTGCGGAATGGGCAGACTGTACAGTAAAAGTTCAGTAATTGAATCTCTTCTCGACAAGGATACTAAGCCAGAATCGATTAGTCACATCAAGAACCTTAAGGTAAAGCGTTTTGTAAAAGCTTCGGTAAAAGCTTTTTGAAAATGCATATTACGAAATGGCTCATTACCATCATTGGAAATACATAGTTCACATTAGTGTTGCCAGATCTATTGTGTGAAATATCGGAACACAAGGTTAAAATGATCGGGACATAGGTTTTCAAATCGGGACGTTACCGGCCGGTTAGTATAACAAAGAAATCAAACCATTTTACGTTTTTTTTAATACAACTAAATTGATGGTCAAAATGTTGACATTGGCGAAGTTTCAATGCCTTTTTTAATCGCAGTTATATACCCCATCTGCGGGGTTTATGAGCCCCCCCCACAATTGGAGATAGGCCGCAATGCGGCACCGCGCAGGGACGGTTCCGGCTGAAGCCTGGGTGCTTTTCGCTAGAAAAATCCGGGGCCGTCTCTAAAACGCCAAAGAGGGCCACCGCGGGGTTTTTAGTCGGTATTGCCGGTGTACGGTGTACATAGAGTTAGGGACTCGACCCAGGGTCGCCTGGATGTTTTCCATCTCTTCCGGGCATTATGGCGCTGGATCGTAATACCGGCGACAACGACATAACCGCCACGTGTTCTCCCAGGCGTGGCGGTAATGGTAAAACACTTTTCCCCACGTTAACAAAAAAAAGTTATATACCCCAAATTTAGAGGATTCAATCCTGGGATTGAGTTCATACTTCAATTCTACCCACACTCGAAATATGCCCAGCCTAGTGCAAAGAGTGCACCGTTCTCAGAACAGTCGTTGTCGCAAAAAACCTCTCGGTGCCAGGTGTGATGTAAACCATGGTCGAGATCGCGGGAGCCTAGCGTGCAGAAGCTAACTTTTACGAGATGATGCATCTCACAGAAGGAGAGTGCCCAGAGAGATCGGGAACAATCTAATCCTTGATTCTCTGATTCTTTTTTTTATCTGATCCCTCCAGCCACCAGTATAGGAGGCGTGACTAACCCTCGCTTCCCACTTTGTGGTTAGGGGCGTTTGTAAAATTTAATCTCTGTATCGCTGCCTTTCGTAAGCTTGGACTTACACGGGCTAACGGAGGTCGTAACAGTTGGCTGTTATAGCGTCCCCAAGATGGACAGCAGTGCAGGTGGACCGCCTTGATCCGTCTTTGACGCCAAGGACGTCCATCGGTGGCTGGGGTTTATGAGTGCCTCTTCCGCGATTGGAGACGGCCCAAAGGTGGCACCGCGTAGAAGCGATTCCAGCCAAAACATAGGCGCTTCTGGCCTAGGGAAATCCGCAGGCTTTTAGTCGGTATAACTAGTGCAGTATATGTTAGGGATTCGGCCCAGTGCCGCATGGATATTTTCCATCTGTCCCGGGCATTATGGCCTTGGACCATTTTACCGCTAGTTAGCTTCGTTGAAAGTACATATATAACTTAATAAACCGTTCGATTCCCAAGTCGGGGCAAAGCGAATTTTCTCATTTAATTTGCCCGGGACTGGATTCCATGAACCATTTGGATGGCAGAGCTTTTTTTATCCACGGAGAAAAATCAACTCTTTACGGATATCTCCCAACCTGGGGTCAGTGGGATGGTTATGCCCTACTCGTCGGCCTTCCGCTCTAGTCTACAGTGTGTGGATTAGGAAGACTTCCTAACCAAAATACCTACACCGACACTACCGACTAAAAAAACCGTAATTGCCTTATTCAACGCAAGTGAGATGGTTCTGGAGGATGCGAAGTAACCTCTGGATTACTGATGGAACAGACTCTGCACGTTGCCTTTCAACTAGTCTCTTTGGGGCCGGAGCCCCACATATTTATGCCGCCTTTGGTAAGCACGACAAGAAGATGTTTTCGTGGCACCGAGTTGTAGATCTCAGAGGTTGCATCAATATAATATACAAATGCCACACATCCCCCGCTGTACGGCCCTGACCCCAATCCGCAGGACTGGAGGCGCCAGTCAACAACCAGACGCCTCTCTTCTTTCTTGGCGACTGGAATCTAAGCATTCTCGATCCCGTCCAGCGCTCTCATTTTCACGATAACACGTTCCAAGGACGAGGTCATACCGCGCCACGACCTCCGACTACCGACCAATGTAGCTACTAGCTGCTACTGCCGGCAGAGAGAGGCCGTTACCGGCTACAGTTCTGAGAGCGCTGCGTTCTTCATCCCAGGCTGGACACACTTTGAGAGTGTGCTGGGATATATCCTCGGGCAGTTGCTACAATAATGGCACACGACGAATTCTGAGAGAGAGAGGGCCTCTCTCCGCAGTACTGTCGAGCCTTTATCTCCTCCAAGCCTGCCATAAACCGCGATGAGACGCCTCCTCACGCCAGAAGAAAGCTGACAAAACAATAGCGGGACATTTGACTCTAAAACTAGTCTTATTTTTTCCCGTTCATTGCCTGCTAGCATTACAGCTGCCATATATCGTTCCCTTTCTTGCTAATCTAAGCCCCATCCCATTTACCTGCCTGCTTGTTTTTAAATTGATGGCGTTATAACATAAATTATTATTTAAATTGAGATTGAGGCCTTGATTGTTGTGACCAATAAAGATTTTATTTATTTATTTTAACAAAAAATAATTAGCACTTAGCTTATGCAAACTGACAGCTGAACTGAAATATAGTTTAACATACAACCGTAATATTTACCACTTTGTCGGTAAACGAGTATGAGCGACTGTTAAAATTTTCTATTAAAGTACAAGCTAAGAAGGATAGTCAGAAATCGGGACATTCGGCGTCCCGATCAAGGGTAAATCGGGACGGGTCACCAGACCCCTGAAAATCGAGACGTCCCGCGCAAATCGGGACATCTGGCAACACTAGTTCACATCCTATATTATGTATAGAATCTAGAATGTGATGGAATGTCGATATCTAACTTCTGAAACTTAGCATAATGTTATAAGATCTTGCCCAATCTATCTACAAACATTTAGGACTGTTCAAATTCATTTGTAAAATATCTACCTTTAACAAATAGTTTTATGTATTTAACCAATGGCATTAAAGAACTAAGGCTGAAATCTATAGTTCTTACTTAAGTCTTGTACCAAAGTCGACTCAGCGTAGTCGTCTTTGGAGTGAACTAAGCGAAAGTCAACTTTTGCGTATTTATAATTCGAACTCGAACTCAGGCTAGCCATAGTTTGTCTTTGCATAGTCTACTCAGACGTTATCGGTTTCACGCAGTTCCTTTGACAAAAGAAACGTAAGATTTTTATATATTTACAGGAGACGCGCCTTTATATTTGTAGGTTGTAAAGGAACGTATTACGTAATTAACAGCTGACAAAATGGCTGACGCTCTTTGAAATGTCAAGTGAAAAACAAACCGCATTATACATAAATCGTCTTATAATCCTTTCAGCAACATGCTTGAAAAAGTTCGCTACGCCGACCCCACATTAAGGTGGGATAAGGGCAGGTAGAAGAAAGAATAAACATGAATCGTCATCATTTGATAGTCAAAACATGGATTTATTATTTATTACTATTGTTGGCAAAATCATTAATATTTTGAAGAAGGCCATAATTTTTAAAGTAAGAAGAAACAAGATGATGATGATGAAATCATGATGACATAAAAAAAGCATTCTAAGCTCTAAAATGATGAAGTAAAGTGTAAACCACCAAGAGAATTACAAGGGCTCAAATATGCCAGGAGTCACAATCAGGTGAGTGAGTGAGGTGATCGACTCTGTCATACCTATTCCTAGAGCTCTAGCTAATCCACTGCCATTATTTCATATTAATATATTGACAAAAGTTTTATTAATTTATCAAAATTGTTAAAACAGGGATTTTGTATTTTGGAGACTGTTTACTAGCAAATTGTCTGTCTGTCTGTTTGTTTACTAGCAGCCCATGTAGAGTATAAATTGCATCTCAGTCAGCCAGCAAGCCCAAAGCAAAACCATGCCTTATTAACATTTCCTGCCAGCGGTGAACTGTTGAGGCATTACCATCTGGGTACCATCTGAGTGGTTAACCTGCAAGGCAAGCTTATTGTCAGCTAGACCATGCAAATTGCCATTGTGGTGATCTGCTGATAAATAATGAAAGATCTGAGGGAAACTCTGTCTGATATTTATTTCTTCTGTTTCAGAAATAACATTTTGAAGTTATTAAATTTTCACACATGCAACCAACTGCGGAACAAGTTATCAAACACAAGCAATATTACAGTAGTTTGTGCAGTAGGTATATTGCACAATAGTTGAGAATACCATTTATGTACTGTGTGGATTGAAAGAGGAAATAATAACGAGGATTGAGAAAGGAATGTTGCGGTGGTTTGGGCATGTAGAAAGGATGGATGAAAGGAGGCTGACAAAGCAAATATATATGGCAAGTATGAATGGTAGAGGTGGAAGGGGAAGACCTCATCGAACATTCTCTGACCAAGTCAGAGATTTACTCGAGAAAGGTCAAGTTAAAAGTACCCTAAACCGACGTGCATGCATGAAGAATGTAATGAGACTGAATGAGGCGAAAGAGGTGTGTAAGGATCGTAGCAAATGGAAATCCGTTGTCTCTGCCTACCCCTATGGGAAAAAGGCGTGAGTCTATGTATGTATGTATGTATGCTCACTCAAATAAACAAAGGTTAATATCAGAGATTGTAATAAATAAATATTATTCATGATAATTATTATTTTATTTACCTACTGCAAATCAATTTCCTGACAACATGTAACCAATTCATTCTCAAAATATCTATACATTATTTAGGCCGACTACATAATAATTAATATAATATGTACTTTCACTGATTCACTGATTCACTGTCTGTTTAATATGACTGCTAGGTGGACAGACGACCTGACAAAGGTCACATGAAATCACTGGTTACAGGCCGCTTCCAACCGGTCGATCTGGAAATCTTTGGGGGAGGCCTATGTTCAGTAGTGGTTGTCCTGTGGCTGATGATGATGATAATATTATTGGAGCAATAGCATGATGGTCACTGTTGCATTGTGGGTCGCCGCGATGAAGTCCGCCGTCCGTCCATTCCCACTGGTTCTCGGGTCACCTTTCGCGCTTTGCAAATGGCTCAGCAGAACGATTTTTTTAATTCTGAGCACGGTTTCGGGTTTAATGTTATATTAATTATTATTCAGGACAATATTGGAAGTTGTCAAAACATTTGTCTATTTTTTTGGCATCTTCTGGGTTACAAGTTTATTCCAAACAAAATTATCTATTTTCGTTAAACTTTAATAATTAATAGATCGATTTACAGTATAATAAACTGTACTGCAATATAAGAAAATCTCGTACCTTTAATTATTAAACATTTTCTAACAATAGTTTTGGTATTTTAATTTAAAAAACGTTAGAATGAATAAAACAATTTCTACATTTTATGTCAGTATTTCGATACTGGTATTACTGCATGCCGAACTGACAGACCGAAGTCAAGGTTTTGTGGACTTGAACTTAGCAAAGTTTTTCTTGTGAAAAATGACTTGGACTAAGTCTGAGTTCGATTTATAAATTCCAAATCCTCACTAAGTTCGTTTTTTTGACTCGGACTTAGTCGAAGTTCGTTCTATAGATCTCAGCCTAAATATCTGATCAGTTTATTAAAATTATTACTTTGTAATCCTACTGAATTTTCACCAGGACATTAAAGATTTGAAGCTGATCAAGAACCCTGCATACATACAGACGGACCACACAGATGGTGTAGTTGACAGTGGGAGTGCCCCTTACATCTGTCCCATCAGTGGCCTTGAGATGACTGGCAAGTTTAGGTTCATTTTCCTGTGGAGTTGTGGGTGTGTGCTTGCTGAACGAGCTTTGAAAGAAGTCAGGCAAAATATTTGCCATATGGTAATAAATATTTATGGATATAATAATACAATATTATGTACTTAATTGACACAAGGAAAGCTGACCCCATCATCATATTGTGGGATAAATAGCTTGGCAAGAGAGGGTACTTAATTGATAAATAAAATCACATAAAATAGGTGTAATTAGGCAACAATTTCTGTTACAATTATTCCCCATCATAATTTGTCTCAATCACTCCAACTATTTTGTCCAATAGTAGATGCTGACAAGCTGAAATAATGAACTTTATTTACATATTTGATTGATAATTTTTTTCAGTGTCAACATCCATTCACAGAGAATGATGTAGTTGTACTTAATGGAACTGATGAGGACATCAAACAGCTTAAGGAAAAAATGGCAGTACGTGTTGCTAACCGAAAGAATAGCAAGAAATCAAAATCAGAGAAAAAAATAGAAACAGTAGTCTCAACATCATCAGGAGAAACACCGTCAATTTCTAGGACAGAAGTTAAGAATGAAATCAAAGAAGAGCCAGAAGCTGGGTCAAGTAAAGCAGTTAAAAAGGAAATTGAAACAATACCACTATCGTTACCAAAGTTCAATCCTAACAAGCAAGCTAGAGGACATTTTGGTTCTTCTAAAAGAGCACACCCAACTGAGCTGGCAGATGACCCTTCATATAAAAAGACGAAGAAGGATTATAGCATTGCCAAGGATCCGCAGGCTAGTGATGTTTACAAGTCCTTATTTACTACTCATAAAGATGACAAGCAACAGCAGAGAGCACACTGGGTCACTTACAATCCATTTTATAATTAATGAAAAATTTACTGACTTCAGTCTTAGGTATTAATATTGCACTACAAGAACAGTCCAAATGTTTGTCTAACATGGCACATGTAGGAGGGGAATATTTCATAATATCAATTTTAATTTAGAGTTCATGTTAGTGTAATGGCGCGTACACACCGGTCAAACGAAGGCGAAAGTATTTATACCTGTTGCGTTCACACAAACAAACTTTCGCTGTTGTGTGAATGAAACAGGCATGATTCGATCGCCTTCATTCAGCCCGATGTGTACCGGCCATAATATTGTGATTGTTGGAGTGACAGTGGACTAGAAATAAAATAATTTGAATTACTTTTTATTGTTTTATTTAAGTAAATACTAAAAATATTGCACATAGGAATTGCACATAAATGGAATGTCATAGCAGCCAATTATTCTAATTTTTGTGCTTTGATTATAAAAGGTACACTACAATAACATACAAATGCCCAGCTTCACACTATTATGCAGGAAAATATCAAATAAGCCATAAATAACTTCTTTATCACCAATTATTATTGACATTATTAATAATTGAACATTATTTCACAAAATGACTAATGGTCAAAATCTAGATGTGAAAGTTTCTACACTTTATGTAAAATTGGGATCTACTGTGATACACACAATACAATTTAATATCAAAAAGAGAATGTTAATCAAATTGGAATGTATGAGATACAATAACATCAAGAATTTAATGCATAGGATTCAGATATAATGTAAAATTATTTAATCTTTAGGTGTTACTTTGGTATTGGTATTTTACTACAAATTCCCTACAGAGATCAATAATTATTAATTAATACTCGTATAATGCACTACTACTCTGCATAAGTCTATTTCATAAATGTATCTCTCGACTAACATCTGTCTATGCAACCTGAAGAGTCAGAGTTCATTAAGAATATAAGAAATCGCAGGTCTACAGCTATTTATTATTTTCTTATTAAAACTTATCATATTTGGTAGAGAGATCAAAAAGTGATTACACATGCAATACATAAAGGCAATCAAAACCAATATTATTGTGATAAAATCACGTATCCAATGTTATAGATTTTGTAAATATGTCCCAAATAATAGTTATAATTATTGATTGTCAAATGTAAATTATGAAATATAATCCCTAATGACATTTGGCGTATTTACGCCGTATCTTGTACAGACGCCAACGTGGCTTCTATAATAAGATTGAAGTCCAGCTCGTTGAGACTTGCTTTTGCTGTTAGAAGGTCGAGGAATGTGTCCAGCGGAGAGAGACGCTCACCAGAGGGCAGGGCTGCTATTCCGGCTGAAAAGATACGTAAAATAAGAAACCTTGGTTTAGTGGTAGCATATTATAAATCTTTCGACCTGGAAATTTATGGGGGAGGCATATAAATAAATAAATACACCCAACAGTCACACACCTAGTCCTGACCCCACACAAGGTATAACCTGTATCGTGGGTATCAGAGACTATGAGAGACTTTCGGTCTCACAACACCCAGACTTGAAACAAATATCTGTGGGCCACACAAACATTTGTCTCAATGCGGGAATCGAACCCGCGGCCTCTCGCCTCACAGCCCGCTGCGCCACGGAGGCTGCCAAATGCCAATATGTTTAGTATTGGACATCCTATGGTTGATGATGATTATGATAATGATGATATTATAAGGAGTGTGGAGCAGGAGGTTCGCACCACCAGCTGCATCATGTATGGTGGTGTTCACCTGTGTCTGGTCGCGGGCGGTGTCTCGCGTGCTCGTGGTGGTGCGTGTTGGCGCCGCTCAGCAGCGCCGCGGCGTGGTCGCGCGCGCGCACGAGGAGCGCGGCGGGCGCGCCCCACGCCGCCAGCGCGCGCCGCGCTCGACCCTCGCCCACCAGCTGGATCAGACGCAGCTTGTTGTTCACCGACGACTTACGCTCCTCGTCCTTACCTACGAAACACGTTCCGTCAGGACATTGAGCACCACTGAGATTTGAGATACCACTGTCTCACAGAAAACCGACGTGAAATGGCAGCTTGCTGTCGCGTTTCGTACGGTGAGTAAGATTTCAGGTGGCCCATTTCCCTCCCTCCTTTCCCAATCCCTTTTACCTCCACTTCCATTCTCTCCTTTTAGATCGGCAACGCACCCATGATTAGTTTTTGTATTTTGGGTGTCTACGGGCGGTGGAGATCACTTACCATCAGGTAGCTCATTTGCACGTTTGCTAGTCTCTGCTGTAAATAAAAAGGTAAACGTACAAGCTATGATCGCCTTCATGACGTCTATCTGCAGCTCGAACACGTTCCTGTGCACGTACTGTACGAACGCGTGGAACGGGAGCGCGCGGTACCCGAGGTACGTGAAGAACGAGCTGAACCCCTGCGGCAGGGGGAACGCGATCGAGTCCGTCGCCAGGTAGTACTGCTCCAGCACCTTGAACACGATCAGCGCGTGCGTCGGCTCCATCTCATCGCTGTGGGGCAGTGTTAGTAAATAAATCTACGAGGCTAACGCTTTAATGGTCAAACGCTACTCAACTTTAAGGGTTTCTTACATTGATTTTCGTCATACAACTTTGACAGGAAAGGCGGCCTTAAATGACCTTAAGTGTATGAGCATTCGGCGGTACGTGTACCAGACAAGACCTTTCTTTCTACCTGCCCTTATCCCACCTTAATGTGGGGTCGGCGCAACACAGTTTTACAAGCGTTTTGCATTAAGGATTTGGCTTAGTTTTAACGACCGGCTGCCTGCCTGATATCAACCCCCATCTGGGAGATCTAGTCCCGGGAAAATAGTGTTAGAAAAACACAACACCCCGCCTGAGAATCGAACCCAGGACCTCCCGGTTCACCGCCCACATACACTGCCAACAGACCAAGGAGGCCGGTGTTCAGACGAGACCATTATACTTAAATACACTTGGTGTGTACAAGCACATTGGTTGGTTGATTGATCCTCCTTAAGATTATGAATCATGGAAGACCGAGTGGACGTCCTGTGACTGGTGGTCATAAAATTATGGATCATTAATATTATGCTCATTTAATTATCCAAAAAGCATGCTCTTTTATCCACAGAGCATATTTCGTATAAGATTTTAACAAAAGAAACAGCATAATGGAATGACAACTGAAAATTTAAAAAATACTACATACAACTTACCTGATGTTTAATAGTTACATTAAACATAATAAAACCAAAACAAGCCAAGAAACCAACAAAATATAAAACACACCACTCAGAATAAAATGACAAACCAACAAAGAAAATGAAATATAGCTAAGAACACCAACAACAACCTACCAAACGAAGCACACGCATCTCATCTTTCTAAAGTGAAAACACAACTACAAAACAAAAGACCATAAAAATGCCCAAACGAAACCTTTATCCAACTGCTCCGGGAGAAAGGAATTGTAAAGGTACATCTCTTGCTTATGATTTTTTCGAACCATTACACAAAAATACCTACACAAAACAATGTGTTTGTTTAGACACATGGCTTGTGCCATGCACAATGTACCATAGACAAAAATGTATCGTGAAACCATGTTTTGTCTATCCCTGCACTAAAAAACACAAAATATGATTTCGGTACACATTTTTGCCTATGGTACATTATTCTATGAACAGGAGATAACGTAAAACATTGTTTTGTATAGGTGTTTATATGTTTCGTTTCGAGGTTAATGGGCTTTACTTAAAAAAAACAGTTGAGTTGAGCAAATGGCTCGGAATAGTCTGTCACTTTTTTCCTTGTGTCACATTGTTTCAAAATAAAAGGGACAGAGTATTCTTTACCATTTGCTCAGTTAAACTGTTTTTATAACGCCCATAATGTACAGGAGACTTTACGAGATCACCATAAGCAAGAGACTCGCCTTAAAACTCGCACAAAATAAAATCTCAAACAAAAGCTAAGTATGTGTGTCGTCTATTGTCCGTACATGAATGTGAACCCCCTGTGCTGGTTGTGTAGCGGCGCGGCGGCGAGCGCGCGCGCGGCGCACCGGCACAGCGCGCGAGACGCGTCCAGCTGCGCGCTCGCCCACCGCGTCGACACCGCGTGCACGCCGCTCTCCACCGCACCCGCACCACCCCCGCCCGCGCCCGCACCCCCACCCCCGCCCCCGCACACACCCGCGCCCGCGACACACTCGCGCATCAGGTGCACGCTCACCTCGCGCAGGTTCTGTGCGGTGGGTCGCACAAAGAGGTTACAATCAACGTTGTAACGATGTTCTCGCCCCCCATCGATATATTATTTACCTAGATGCACAGTGACGCTCGGAAAATGGGACTTCAGAAGTGCTTAAGCACTCGTTTTGCCTACAGTCGGACGTCGATAGAATTCTAAATTTAAAAATTCAAATTAAAGAACGCTTGCTCATTTCGTTTAAAAACCTACTTTATAACACGTGCTTAGGATTATATTTGGGTTGATTTAATTACAACTTGTGATCGTTTTCTTTGTTTTTATTTCTGAGACTACTTTTTAGGAGGATATTTGCAAAGAACTGTGCATCTAGGTTATAATATATTGATTTCGCCCCCTATCACATCAGCGGACTTAAACAAGTAGCTTATGCGCTAATCGAATACAATAATAAATGTATGGGAATGACATAAGAGGACGCTACATGCGGCGTAGTCTTATGTCATTCCCATACATTTATTCTATTTGACTATTATATTCGACTAGCGCATAAGCCACTTTGCTAAACCCGCTAGGACGCAAATTAGCGCGGCGAAATGTAGATGTCTTCGGGGATATAGGCTATCACATAGTATAGCCGTAATACCCTTCATATTAACAACCCGCATCGAATTACCTATTAATATTATAATGTATTCTCCTGACCACAAATATTTAATCCGTGTCGAAGTGCCAGTCTCTAGTTTGCATTCTTCTATCATGCCCAATATAGATCTAAACCAGTGGTTCTTATATGGTGGTCCGCAGACCACTAGTGGTCCCTGGAAGTTGGAACCACTTGAAGTGGTCCGTGAAGGCATTCAAAAAATATTGAGCAAGTAACAAAGAGTCAACACACCGAAGCGCGCCACGTGTTTCTAAAAAAATACTGCTGGTCGTGATTTTTTAAACAGTTGGTGGTACATGCCAAGACAAAAAGTTCCAATGATCCTTCATCACTAAAAGATTAAAAACCGTTGGTCTAAACAAACCATGGGAGTTATTAAAACTTAAAGGTATATTAAACCTGTTGGGAGCCGTATAATACACATTACATTAACGGTTCGGCTTACATTGGCTGTCCGTCACTATTTAACATATCGATTATTAAAAATTCGCTGGATGCAAGCCGCTTCCAACAGGTCAATATGGAAATCATTGGGAGACCTTGTCCAGCAGTGTTCGTCATGTAGCTGATAATGATGGTTATTAAAAATTGTCAACATACGATTTAGGTGTACACTGGCTCTATTTCTTTGAACAACTGCTTAATAATATTATTATGAAAAAATATACTGTTGTGGCGTGTGAATTTTTTAATATAAATGAGCCTGCTCCTCCGTTCCATAACACGAATCAAATTACAACTGCCATCGATCTGCATATCCTAGTCATATGATCCTTTTTTATGAATAAAATGATTAATAATATAATAATATTAGCCCTGTAATATTACTGTCCCAATGCTAGGCACGGGCCTCCTCTGCTAATAAAAGGGTTGAGGCCTTAGTCTACCACGCTGGCCTAATGCGGGTTGGTAGACTTCACATACCTTTGAAATTCTTATGAAGAAATTCTCGGGTATGCAGGTTTCCTCACGATGTTTTCCTTATTATAGCAATAAAATGATTAAGAGTACATAAATATGAACTTACTGCGGCGATGATATGCTCCTGCTTGCTGGCGGTGCACACGTCGATCTCGAAGAACGGCAGCATGTCCTGCGCAGTACCGATCGACGAGCGACGCTGCGGCGCCGATATAGGGGGGCCCGCCGCGCTCGGGGATAGTGGTGTACTGCAGCGGGATAAAGCCTCCGGCTATGGGATTTAGGAGGGAAACAAAAAGGTGTTTATCTATCGATTACTTATACATATATATCGACACTTCCGTATTGAGCACTGTCATCTTTTGTTACGATAAGTGTTGGACGCTTCGTTGTATCAATTCGGTACTCCAAAATATTTTTTTTATTCTAAATAAAATTGACGTCGTCTAAAATATAGAACAGAAAGAAATATCCTCTGAAATAAAAAAGTTATAAGCCTTTGAAAATTGATAAACATAACATAAGCTCACGCCTGTATCCCCGAAGGAGTAGGCAGAGGCGTACTAGCGAACTAGAACACCCACATTTCGCCGAGCTTAGTTCAGTCCCAGATGTGATAGGGGGCGAGCCTATCGCCATATCGGGCACAAATTCCAGACTCCGGGCTGATATGGAAAAATCCATTATCACTTTGCCCGACCCGGGGATCGAACCCGAGACCTCAGAACCGTAGTCGTACCGAAATACCACCACGCCACCGAAGCAGTCAATTGAATAATAAAATTGATATAACCTTCAAACTGCGGGAAAGAGAAGTATCAGTATAATCACGTCACGCCATAACAGTACGTGCGTTGGAAAGGGATAGCAAGATATCTCCACTAGGCCCCAACTCCAATATTTAAAATATTGTTACGGGCTAACGGGGTTCAGGACAAACAATTAAACGCCGACTGTTCTCGAAACTGACTCAGCACTTTATTTAAAATTAAACACTGTACTGCACACAATACGCGTCGAAATAATCGCTCCGAATATTCGCTTGTCGCTCGTTGTTCGCACTCGATCGCTTCCGAAGAAACACTGTGTCCCGCCAGCACACACACACGCCTTTTATATTCGTCAATCTCTTATCGCCGCGTGACGTCACGCGGCCCGACTGGTCGCGGCTCGAACGCACTAGAACACTCGGCACTTTTATGGATCGGCGGCGCGGCGCGTTCGGTTAGAGATCATTCTAGTATGTAGGCGTAACAATATGAATAACATACTGCCTCATTTTTCAAACTCATGTTTCTTTTTTGTTTTATTTGCTATTACATATAAATATGTGTATAAAATCAAACATAGTCAAGTACCCAATAGTGTTGTATTGTCTATGTAGTTGTATAAGTGTGTTTGGTGTACCCGTGTACCTGGTAGCAGTGCAGACTGACGCGCAGCTTGTCGTGCACCTGCCGCGGCGCGAGTCGTGCGGGCGCGTGCGCGGCGAGGCGCGCCCACACGCGCGTCCACACGTCCTCCGCGAACTGGCACACGCGCTGCCGCGGCGCCAGCACCACGGCCGCGCTGTTCCACAGCTTCTCTTGCGACACCGACACGCACATGTTGCGCACCTGCACAGTGCACAGTGCACAGTCAACATACATGTGTCATGTGCCTCCCCCGCCCTCCACGTCACCCTAGCAATGTCATATGTCCTGCATGATGCGCTGCAGCTCCAGGGTGTACTAACCTTGACATCGGCGAACTTGAGGTGCAGCGTGAAGGGCAGCATGTTGCAGAGCGGCAGCGCGGAGGCGGGCAGCGAACGGCGCGTCAGCGCATGCGTGGTGCCCACCAGGTACTCCTGCATGATGCGCTGCAGAGACACCAGGCCATCGCGCTGGTTCACGCAGGACCACGACACCAGCTGAATCAAATATTACCTCTTTAAGTATTGATAGCTTCAATTTGGTCAACTCGGGATTCTCATCAAACATTTTAAACTTCAACAAAAAGTGGACAGCTATGCTTATCCTGATACTACTCACGACCCCATGAACTTGCATTGAAGGGATATAAAAAGGATTACAAAAATGTAATAAAAATTATCTCCAAGCATTAAAATGTTACATAAATATTGTTTGATTTAACAATAATTCAATTATGTTCACCCTTACCTCTTCAGCTAAGTCCATGTTCCCCTCGTGCTGTATAAGATAATGCATGATGGCGAGCTTGTTTTCCACCGCCGTATTACTCTTGAACGTTGCGGCCAGGTCTTTATCGGCTACGGAAACCGTCACTATGTCCAGGGTGTTAAGGTCTACCATTGAATGTGGTCCCCATCCGAGGATTGGGGCCAGGCTTGGCCCACTCTCACACTCGTCTACCGGGATCACGATATGGCAACACGGTTCGTGGTTGAGACTAATGTCTATCAGATGGGTGTACAGCATCGGTATGTTCACGAGGAGGTGGTTATCTGTGAAAGAACACTCGTGTGAGTTATGCTCGGGAACTTGGCAAGAATACCTCAACGCCTGACGACTAAAGTATGATCATTATATGTCACCCGTAATGACTTAC
Source organism: Clanis bilineata (assembly GCA_036417725.1). Taxonomy (NCBI): domain Eukaryota; kingdom Metazoa; phylum Arthropoda; class Insecta; order Lepidoptera; family Sphingidae; genus Clanis; species Clanis bilineata. The sequence continues at coordinate 2,182,616 of CM071141.1, forward strand.
GGCACTGAAACGTGGGCCCTGACTATATAGGTGGTATAAAAAAGGTCACAGTCTCTCAGCGCGCTATAGAAAGGGTATTTCTCTATTCGAATCAGGAATGAGGAGTTATCCGTAGATGGGCGAAGGTCACTGATACAGCCCAGCTGAAGAGTCAATGGGCAAGGCACATAGCTCGTAGAACTGTACCCTTAGTACGAGATTTTCTCGATTCTCTAAATCGACGATAGTTTTCAATTTCTCCATAAATTTTTTAGTTCGTTGTAGTTTCCGCAAAGTGACACTGCTTGTCAAATGTATTGAGAAGACAGAAACTATCGTCGATTTCGAGAAGCGAGAACTGTCAAAATAAACTCGTATTAGGGGGTACTGAAATGGGGCAGAAGAGTTTCCAAGTGCAGACCACGTAACGGCGAACGCAGCGCTGGACGTCCATCTACAAGACAACCTTATAAAGGTTGCAGGAAGTTGCATGAAGGCCGCTTCCAACAAGTGATCGGAAAATCTTTGACGAAGACCTATCAATGTTCAGCAGCAGACGTCCACTTATAGCCACAGCTGATGATGATGAGCTTGGTAAAAGTTACAAACTCTTTACTATTAATGACGTCGCGTCGTTGTTACCTGCATAGAGAGTGTAAGAAGGCCTCAGAGACTTGGCTAGTGTCCACGGCAGATCTGGCACTACGCTGTGCACCACGCAGCCGTGTTGGAGCAAAGTGATGGAGTACGCGAAGTTCACTCCGGAATCCTTTAGATCCGCGCTGTCTTCCAACACTAAAGAGGTGGTCGAATCGTCTAACGGCTGAAAAAACATTCTAGATGTAGATAACACTTAACACAAATATAAAATGTATCCAACTGATTAACATAAATGTGCGCTTATGTTTATAATTTGTATGTTTGTCAATAAGTAACGCATTCGGCTGAATCGATATAAATATACACAGATGACAATCAGACCATGATGATTTCTTAGGTTTACGCGAATGTTATTCATTGAAATAAAACTATTTTTACGGATTCTAGCACGATTTGGTCGGACTCCGACCGACCCGTGACCACGAAGGCTGCAAAGCTTTCGAAACGTCGGGCATAAAAATTAAAACCAAATCGTGATAGAATCCGTAAAAATAGTTTTATTTCAATCAGACCATGACTTAAAATTGGGATATGTTTATTCACTCAGCTCCCGTACGAATTTAACGTGGACAGAACCGCAAGCAAGTTAAAAATCTGACAACATCCAGAATAAATTAACTATTTTTGTACAACGAACTAGTTATCAAGCTGGTGCGAGTAAAAAAACATACCTTATACAAATAGTGGTGACATATGCACAGTATCCCTCGCTGGTCGCACAGTATCTGCAAGTCGAGGCTGCAGTCGTGGACGCGCAATGGAATCGGATCATCCTCGTACGCACCACACGCAGCGCCCTCCGAAGTACTCGATACGTTCGGAAGACTTAAAGGGATGTTCATCTAGCGTACACGAAATATTATTATGCTAATGCGGAACGTTACTCGCCTCCTAGTGGCAGCATATATGGACTGTGGACCGGGAGCGCCTGGGTTCGATTCCCAGGGAGGTACCACGACGTCTTATAGCAATATTATTATAATCTTACAGGTACCAATTCCCGTACAATAAAAACAAAGTAAGATTTTAACCCGTCGGAGGCGGCATATATATTATCGGCATATATATGTTACATAGGCGTATGGGCCACCGGAGGCCGAGCCGCCCGTGACTATGTAAATAATAAGTAATATTAGCTCTGTAATATTACTGTCCCACTGCTGGGCACGGACCTCCTCTACTAATGAGAGGGGTTAGGCCTGAGTCTACCACGCTGGCCTAATGGGGTTGGTAGACTTCACATACCTTCGAATTTCTTGTGGAGAAATTCTCGGGTATGCAGGTTTCCTCTCGATATTTTCCTTCACCGTTATAGCAAACGATAAATCATAATGAAAACACACTTAACATAGAAAAGTCAGAGGTGTATGCTCCATTTTTTAGGGTTGGTCTCAAACCTCCGACACTCGTCTCGGCAGTCCGTACCACACCCAACTGAGCTATCGCTGCTGTCATAAAATATATATAGAAAAGAATACTGCTAGAGAGTGTATTGAACAACTTGTTGGGCGACAATTTTATTGTTGCTTAAATACATCCTCGCTGCCCAGTCCCCATCCCTCCCTTTTCACATCGGGCAACAGCTTAGCTGTACCCCTTGCATTGGCAATATCCATGAGCAACCGTAACCATTTACCACCAACTGAATATCGTATCATCTAATACGCGGGCGATAGAACAAACAAACAAGTTGCAGCTGTAAGTGCACGCCTGTGTCGGTGCATCTATAGATATGTATATACCTAGATATATTTGGCACGCGTTGAAGTCGAATACTCCGTGTTGAAAACCAAACTAGTGTTACAGATTGTTCCAAATAATAAAAAAAGTTTCTTTGATACGAACCCAATTTATGACTTATTATTATTTAAACTGCCTGCCTCGGTGGCGTGGTGGTATTTCGGAACGACTACGGTTCTAAGGTCTCGGGTTCGATCCCCGGGTCAGGCAAAGTGATATTGGATTTTTCCATATCAGCTCGGAGACTGCAATTTGTGCCCGATATGGCGATAGGCTCGCCCCCTATCACATCTGGGACGGAACTAAGCTCGGCGAAATGTGGGTGTTCTAGGCGCCTCTGCCTACCCCTTCGGGAATACAGGCGTGAGCTTGTGTGTTATTATTTAAACACAACGACAGGATTATCATTTTATCACATGAATAGAATACCTCTATAATCGCAATAGGTACCAAATATAAAATGTTAATTTTAAAAATATGAAAATAGAATCCACTTTCCAGTGAAAATTCCCTACTCTCAAAACTATTGTACGAAAATAGTTGCCAAAATGAATCAGTCACCAGTCACCACACAGAAATATTAATAGCAGGTAAGTATAATGTAGATTGTAGATGCATCACGTTCCCACGAAAATAAATGCAATAAAAATGTGCTGCGTAGTCGTGACTAACAAATGTGCCGTTCCTATTGAATATTAAAATGTTATGGGATACGCGGAAATCAGTAAAATACTGGTGTAAAGTCTTTTTGGGTAGTACTGACAATTCGCATCACCTTTCCACCGGCCCCTATACAACTACTATTACTTCTTCAAGTCTCTTCTTACTACCTGCCCTTATCCCACCTTAATGTGGGGTCGGCGCCACACACTTTTTCAAGCATGTTGCAGAAATGATTTAGCTTAGTTTTTACGACCGGCCGCCTGCCTGATTTATTATTATCAATGGACCTCTGCATGAACATTTGACAACCTCCGTGGCGCAACGGGCGAGTAGCCAGCTGTAAAGCGAGAGGCCGCGGGTTCGATCCCACACCAATACAAATGTTTGTATAGCCCACATATATTTGTTTCGTGTCTGGGTGTTTTGACACCAAAAGTCTCTCGTAGTTCCTGATACCCATGACATAAGACTCGATCCTGTCGATACCGTCCTGAGGTCTTGGGTTCGATCCCCGGATCAGGCAAAGTGATATTGATTTTTTCCATATCAGTCCGAAGTCTGGAATTTGTGCCCGATATGGCGATAGGCTCGCCCCCTATCACATTTAGGACGGGACTGGGCTCGGCAAAATGTGGGTGTTCTAGTTCGCTAGTGCGCCTCTGCCTACCCCTTGGGCGATACAGACGTAAGTTTATGTATGTATTAACCGATGTAGACGGACACGGTGCGTGTTAATCTCTCTCAAAAGGTTCTTACCTTTTAGGCAACTGCTGCTCAAATGTAGCCGTGACTCAAGAGCAGTACCGTCTTTACCATGAGGGCACACGGGGCCCGTGCCCAAGGCCCCCGATATACTGATTCTTCAATAATTCTTACTCTCCAAGAGTCCCTCAAATTTTTGTGTGCATGCCTTAAGATGGTCCTGCTCAAGAGTGTTAGTTAATACTCACGACGGTCTCATGCGGCAAGTCTGCGTGGAACTGCAGCGCGGAGAGAGTGGGCGTGGCCTCAGACGGAGACTTCACCTCCTCACCCTCGGCGAAGCTCTGCGCCGACTGACGGAAGTGGATGTAGTACAGGACCTGTATAAAACAATTACATTATGGTACTAATTGCATGTCGCCTCCTTAGTCTAGTGGCAGCACATATTGGCTGTGGAGCGGGAGGTAGTGGCTTCGATTCCCAGGTCGGGCAAAGCGAATTTTCTAATTTAATTTACCTGGGACTGGATCCCTCAGACGGGATTGACGTCAAGCAGGCAGCCGGTCGTAAAAACTTAGCCAAATCCTTTCTGCAACATGCTTGAAAAAGTGTGTTGCGCTGACCCCACATTAAGGTGGGATAAGGGCAGGTAGAAAGAAAGAAGTACTAATACCATACAGTTGAAAAGTTTGTTTGATTAATATTAATTTAACTAGTTCTACTTTGATATTACCTGATTGACACAATCCCATTGAGCCCAGGAGAAAACTTTAACAATGGTTTCTGGTTCTGGGTATATCCCATCAAAGCCCCATTTCTCGGTACCATCATCAAATTCATTTAAAAACATTGGGCTGCGGTAGATCTTTATACCTAGAACAAGGATTTTCAAAGATGTGTACATAATATCCTTGGCTGAGAAAACAAGCTTTTGTCAAAGTGTCATTCTAGTTGCATTGTCTTTAGATCCTTAAAATCTGAGTTCAACCACTTCAATCCCCACAATAAGCAGTAAAAAAAATTTAAACTGTCAGTCCATTCAACTATACATCTGCATAAAAAGTAGACTAGAAACTTAAGTAATGATGATGAGACTAAAATGCAGACAATCACCATGTTGGCAGCAGCCTTCTGGTGGTAGGATATATGGGCTGTGCACTGGGTCCACATCCAAGATGTGGCAAATCTTTGTATCAGTTTTACCGAGACTGGAACTACCTAAGAGAGTCGTTAAACTAAGCTGTATAATTTCTGCACCACAACATGCTCAAATGTTGTCAGTTGCCACACTAAAGCAGGTTAAAGTTCAACTTACATTCTAAATGTTTAAAAAGCAAAAATCTGTCATTTCGTATTCCAGGGCTGTACTTATTGCTTTTTCCGTACACATATTGTAACATAATCTGCTTAGTGGAACACTCTTCCACCTCCTCGGGTACCCGATCTTTATCAGGCAGCAGACAAATGAGATATGGACAGTATAGAGGCTCCTTTATTTCTGATTCATCATTCGGTAGAATCTTCACCACATACACAAGTAATGTGTGAGTGGCATTCACAGAAGCCTGAATGATATTCAGTTTGTCATCAAATGTGTGGAGTGTAGTTAATGATTTAGTCTTATTGGCATAAACACCAATGTTTTGTACTTCTTTATCATCCTTTGTGGTCGATATCCATGTCAGGAGTTGTGAACCATCTTGCTCCTGGCCTAACAGACGCCATTCTCTAGCCGTTACCTCTGAAACAACCCATGAAACCATCATTTTATAGAAATAAAGACATGTTTAACATCTCATAGGTTATGATTTGTAGGACTCCCAATTGAACATATTTTTATTAATATACATGGAGACTTGAATCGCCCTTACAGTAAATTATATTTGAGATAACTTAAAAGTCAGAGAGTACCGAAATTTAAAGTAATTTTGAAACAATCCTTTCTGCAATTTATTTTTAAATAAATAAGTACCAAGCATAAAGCCAAATTTTCTTTGAGAAATAATCAATACTAGATTAATATTCTAGAGTAACTTTAATAGTCCTCGCCATATAAGGCGTCCACCTCCTACCTTGTGACAGAAAAAGCTCACGATATGTGACATCAAATATCAATCGAATTCATTTGATATAAATAAAATTGAGTTAACGCATCACTAATTACACCTGTTACATAGTTCCGTCACATTTCGTCGACGAATTTTACGAGAGTAATTTGAGTGACTTGTTTAGGGGCAGTCTATTCGAAAAGAAAACATTGTTGTCAAAAGTCGACGCACCTACCTTCTTCAATCTGAGCTTCAAGAATTCCACAGAGTTTGACAGCTAGATTTTGCACAGCCATTTTAAATAATAATTCTTATGGAATTCACCTGTTTTACACACAAGTTATATTAATACCACGCCATATCACCACGTTATCAATTGAAATAGCGCACCTTTATTGACTTTTCTCGCTCATTTTCTATCAGCTGGCGCCCAGCTGTTAGAATAATCTGAAGTAAGTATTCAGGTCAACCAACCCAAGGAAAAATATTTTTACGATATGGTTGGCTATACTATGGCGTTTCATATGTATTTTAACCAATCAGATCAAAGCGCCGCTTATCCTCATGCGTTTCATTTCCAACTACATAAAATAAACACAGTTTCTAAACGTTCGCAATTACGTCGTTTCTATCGCATATTGTTTTAATAATAATATTAAAAAAATACTTTATACGCATGGTTTGTCAAAAGAAGCCGAAGGTCTATAAATATAAAGGTTTTATATGCATATAACCCCTGTTACCTTATATTTTAAGATTTGTGTCATTTAATTAATTGCTTTAGATTCTCTTTAAGTCACTAGTATCTACATCAGCAAAATTTGTAAAGATTATTTTTTGTTTCTTTTACATTACTTTCTTCGTGAAATGTAACGTGACCAAACGGTGACGTACATTTTCAGAAGAAACAAACATGAAGTTAGCAACTTGTAACCCCGCTGAGTACTAAAGTTTTACCGCGACATTTTCGCGCGGAAAGCCGGGCGTTATCGAGCCGTGAAAACCTGAAAAGTAGTATGTAAAGATAGAAATCCTGCTCAAGTGTTACATTTCTATTTATATTTTGTGATTATAAAGCCTTGTGTGTAAAATATATAGTAAAATCCACGGTATTTGTGCTTAATGTTACTGCTTCATATATAGTGTAGGAGGAAATTTGTTCTTGTGGATATTGGAATAATTAGTGAATGATCAGGTATGTTCTAAGTAAAAATTTTGTAACTTGAGGGTACGCTTTATCGTATACGATAGATAAATTTAGTAATAATTTCAGACTTTGCTCATAATTAGGTTATAAAACTACGGTGGGTGATAAACCAAGCCAATTATATTGCCAACGCCTGTGCCGTTTTAAGCCCTTTTACTTTGTTTCTTGTTCCTATATTTCATTTCTATATCGGATAAATGAGTGTATCATCTCATGCATAGGCTATTTTTATCAATTTCCATAAGTGGATGGGCCGAGAAACCCAAGCTTGCGACGTGTCTAATGGCGCTGACGGGATGATTTCGCGCGCGAATGTGACGGATTCGTGGCATTTTTTCGAGCAGCTGATTGATATATTTCAACATTTGAGCGAATCGTAATGATAGTTTATGCTTTTTAGCGAATATAAATCACAAAAATATACATATTACACGCGAATTACTGCCCCAAAATGCCCTTAGAAAATTTTTCTCCCGCCAATCAGCGGGGGGCACGCTGCAGGAACATCCATGTATTTGCCGTATAAAACGTTCAAATGTCGCATAGTTTTAGTACTTATATGATTCTAGAATTGCCGCAGTTAAAATAGAACCGACCAGTTTTATGTTAAATTTGGAAATATGCCCTCAATTACGGTTGTCAAGTGACATAACCCTATTTGCAACTTTAACATGACATGCGGTAATTTTAGGCATTATTTAACTAATTTAAATGCTAGAAATCAAAATGGAGTGTCATATAGTGAATCGGCGATATGTTTTAGGCTGTGGAGGTAGTGTGGCGGTGTCGCTGCCCTCTCTACAATGGCACACACTGGGTATGTACACACACGAGCTTCGACACCACATTCGAATGCTGACCTTGATGTGTATTGTTTATTTATTGCCATTGACACTCATTTGCAGTTCCTCCAGTAAATCTACTGAGAACCACATGAGCTTAAAGAGGAAAAGAAGCTCCACAGACGATGAGGTGAGTACAACATCAAACAATCACTGCACTGTCTCTTGAACCAATGCTAATATTACTCATTGCACTTGTAGTTAGAAAACCAGCCCCCGGTAAAGATAGCTTCAAGGTCTGACGATGACCTTGACAACCAGCCAACTCACAATGTTGTGGTGGAGTCGTCATCATGCTCCAGTGATGAGGAGAGCTCACAGTATGAAGGCAATGAACCGAGGAGTGTTTTCACAGACTTAGATTATAACCCAGACAGTTTCTTGAGCCCACCGAGTATACCTGACCTGCCTAACAGTGTGCTGAGCCCTTTGGAGAATGTTGCTAGAGGGGAATCAACACCACATTCAAATAAGAGGCCAAGGTATGTTTATTAACTAGTTGCGGATATAATTGATGTACATATCAATAAACTACATGTGTCCAATCAGTTGTTGTAAATAACATATTTGAGTTTCATATACAACTGAAATGTGAGGTTTTCCTCTGTAGATAATATTTAATACCAAGCATTTAAAAACAATATTCTATCTGTTGAATATATATTTTTGTCTTCCAGTACAATTAAGTCTGTGTGCCCCACACCACCAAAACGTAGATGTCCCTTGCCTGGGTTGTCTTGGGCAGATCCCCAAGATGTGTGGAACAGCATGTGTGATTGTGATGCCAGGTCCAGCATGAAGAAGAACCCCAATATGTTTGACAATCATCCGAACCTCCAACCCAGGATGAGAGCTATACTTCTGGACTGGCTGAATGAGGTAAGCATAATCTGTATGTACATCATATTACTAGAATATACTTATTTCATGATTGTTGTCTTGCATAGTGTAACATGGATGAGGTAAGTAAATGTTATTGTGGAATACTTGTTGTGATTTAGTTGGTAACACTTTCAGAGATTCTGTAAGGACATAATGACTTGATGCTGGAACTTATGGATGGAATGCTGACACTTTTTGTCATTTCAATTGAACTTTTATCACATTATGCATATTGTATGGATAGATTTTAGTACTATTTGTTAGATATTGGTCTTTTTAAAAGGGCTTGCAGTGTAAAGAATGAAATGAAGGATGTGTAAATAAGTCATTTGTTTAGGATAGAGGGAATTAGATTCATATAGGTACATCAATATTATATTGATGGTGTTTAAAAGCTCTTGATTTTATAAATGTTTCTTTACATTGCATGCTCCATTAGAACTTCATAGAATTTTCCATAGATATAAGAAGAAAGTAGTTGGGGTACAAACTAACATATTTTTTGTAACATTTCATGCAGCCATGCAAGTGGTTTCACACATGGGATGGTGAGTGTAAATGCGTTTTTTTCTTGCAAATCTTTTATATGTGAAAAGTGATGTAATAAAGGGTTCAATGACCTCCTTTTTTGCAATGTTCATTGAACTCTTGGCCACCGCGATCCCGATACACCACAATGATTTGATTTCTATTTGATTTTTTGCCAGTTTTATCCAGGTACATGGAAAATATGTAGGTCATGAAACACCTGAAGTTAAATAAAAAAAATATGATTTTTCTGCACGCCTAGGAACTTCTACGTTCATAATGGAACATTTGGTTCTTAGGCATTAAAAATCTATAAAATGACCCAAAACTAGTGTAGCACGTGGTGCTCGGGGGCATGGCATATCGCGAGATCGGAGCGTGCGACTTTCGTTACAACTCTATAAAAAACCGCAGAATATCAGGGCGATAAGTCCGCATTTTGTACAAATGCGACTCGTTTTCAGTTCCGACGATGTAGACATACATATTTCCTAGACCGACTTTGATACACTTAACTTATTATAATGATCCTAAGATAAAAAAGACAATATGTTTGAATAGTACTTCTAAAAAACCACAAGAGTACGCAAAAAACGTAAAGCGAACATTTTTAGTGGATAAAATTAATTCCTTTGATGAGCGACCCGCGAGGCCCGTCCATACAGACGCGACTCGCCTCCTCACTAATGTCGGGCAAATTCGATTTTCAAACACAGTTTCCCCGAGGCTGGGGGTTGGCTTCAAGGAGGCTGACAGTCGTAAACAATAAGCAGAGAGAGTGTGTGTGTGTGTGTCTTGGTGGTTTAGCTGCTCTAATTTATATATCTTTTTTGTATATGGTACTTTATAAGCATTTATTGTCAACTGGCATTTAAAAGAGCAACGCCAGAGTTTCTTGCCCGTTCTTCTCTGACGAAACGGCCTTCCGAACTGGCGATAGAGGAACTTTGACGGAATCTAAATAATGTAGTAACATTTCATGGATTCAATAAATATTTTGATTTGATTTGATTTGATTTGTGTGTGTGCCTTGCGACGACCCCACAATAGAGTGGGATAGGGCCAAACTTTCTACCTTCTGGGCATTATCTCAAAGTGCGGCCTACTTTTTTCTTTCTACCTGCCCTTATCCCAGTTTTTACGACCGGCTACCTGACCTCAACCCCCTCTGGCGGATTGAGTCCCGGGCAAATTAAATTAGAAAATTCGCTTTGCTCGACCTGGAAATCGAACCCACAACCCATATATGCTGCCACTAGACCAAGGAGGCGACCAAGAGTGCGGCCTACCGCTACTTAATATTCCCATCATGTGACCCATTGCATCGCCCAGTTGCTTAGATGAGATGAAATTTTTCTTAGGTATCGAAGTATCTGCGTTTACAGCAGAATGCAGTGCGCAAGTCGCCTGATAGTAATAGGGTACAAGAATATGTAAATAGAACACACAGCCCCCGCTACGCGGTCGCGACCCCATTCCCTTGTCAGTTGTCACCTGCTTACCGTCGCACCAAGGGAGCGGGACGCGTTTATTGACGCGGAATCTTAGTCGGTCAGAATGAGCTTTATATCCATGCAATACGTCATTAGCTTCATTTCTGCACAATGACACCAGCACAAATCCTAAAATATGGCTAGTCCTCTTTGCGTAGTACTAATCCGTAGTATCCGTCTGCTGTTAGGCTTCAGTTTCAGAGACCCTTTTTATGTGTGGTCAAGTCACGCTATAAACAATGATGTTTACATCATGAATAGGCCGACTGGATCGACTCGAGACTCGATACCATGGAATTTCATACAATTGGGTACGACTATGTTTGATTTTATACACATATTTATGTGTAATAGCAAATAAAACAAAAAAAAGAAACTTTTGTAAAAACTGCATCGAAATTTTTTGTAAAATGAGGCAGTAATTTATATTTTAAATTCTGGAGTGGGGATATTGGAGATATCTTGCTATCGCTTTTAAACGTACGCACTGTTACGGCGTGACGTTATAGTACTGATACTTCTGTTTCCCGCAGTTTGAGGGTTACACCAAACTTCAGAGGCTTATAACTTTTTTATTTTTGAAAATATTTCAATATTTTTCTGTTTTATATTTTAGACTACGTAAATTTCCTAAAAAAATAATTTAAAATACTAGCCAAGTACCCAATTGCCATGAGCGCTCTCTCGAAATAATCGGGTTCGATAGTTGAAAGCTGTTTGAGGTACGGGCCCTGAAGGAGGATAGACAGGTAACCCATAGACAACACACTGAATAATTGCAGAGTGCCTAGACTAGACAGTTACTCGTATAGTTACAGAAGCATCTATTTTGTTATATATAGAAAACCTATTATGATTGACCTTGACCAGTATCTATTTTCCGCTGAGCGAATAAATTGTTCCCTAGGTTATCAAAATGTAAAAACTTTCATTTAAACCGAAGTTAATTGACGCCAATGTAATAATAATAAATAATTATATAAAACGCAACAGTCACGCACATAGGCCTGACCCCGAAGTAAGATAGTATTATTGATTATCTTGTGGGTTGTGTGGCTTCACGGTTTAAATATCAAAATTACAAAAGTCTTTCTGTCTTCTAAAATTCAAACTCAAAACAAAAAATGCCAATAAGTTTTGGTTCAATCTGGGGATGGAAACCGCGATCTCTTGTTTCGTAGGCGTCTACACCCCTAGTATGCCACAAACGACAAGGTCCAAAACAAATGATATTTAGCGAGCATGTCATGCAGTGTAACCAGGCATAAAGATCTGTTCTATATGGCCTGCATTCAAAATAAACTGTGTTTCCTTTACTTTATTCTTTGGAAGCACTACACCTAACTTATGCTTGCTAAGAAAGATGTATCTAATCATTTGTAACTCACATAACACGAGTACCTATTTTGTATCTCTAAATTAAATATGTTCATTGGCACGTTTTACCACTCCACCTAGCTGCAGATCAGTATTGGTCTATTTATTCCAGAAAGACCTTACTCCAGTCGTCAGTTCGCAGTCTACTGAATATAAGGGAACGGGACATCTTTTGGTATCCCAACCACATTGCTCATGATAATAATCTTGTTAAGATACTTAACAGATTATAGATAAATCGAAAAATTCATCACGGGGAAGAGAATCCTTTTCTTTATTGATAGATAAAGTAGACTTATATCAGCTGCTTTCAAATTCTAAGCTATGTTGATTCTCGTTGGTCTCGTTCAGTCGGATTAAAAATTGTACAGCGTTAATTAATTTCTAACTATAACCCGTTATGTGTGATTAAACTTGTCGATTCACTACAATACTTTCGCGTGAATAATAATTATGCCCGCATGCATTAATTTTAAGGGCGTAAGTAGTAGTGTCGTACATATTTTGATCTGTGTTACGCCCACGCTGTAACTTGTATGTTGAATTTGCAGCAGTTTTAAAACTATATTGTCCATGGCAAGAATGTGCCACATAAATGTCTGACGCGTTTGTCCGGCGTCAGCAATATAAATTATTGTAAACCTAAGTGTGCCGGGGAAACCCGTCTTCGAACGAATACATTCCCAACCCTGAAAGTAAGGAGATGATGCCGAACTTGGTGGGATAAGATTGGGATGCGCTTAACAATTTTCCTACATCGGCATACCGATCTAAATCGTAGTGATCTTCGGTCCAAATGGGACAGTCGCGAAGGATCCAAGTATACCTGAATCTTTGGCGATGCCGTCTCCATGTGCTTTATGGCTCCTGTCCTTTTAAGAAAGATCTCTACCAATGACAGCGTTTACAGTTTACACTATCACGAAATGTCCCTAGGGCTTATTCTAGTCACAACGCCACTCTGAGTGTTTTCTTTAAATTATTTCATACATACTTATGTATGTATGTATGTAATATGTAATGTATGTATGATATTATTATCACGCCTGTATCCCATAGGGGTAGGCAGAGACTATGGATTTCCACTTCGCCCGATTCTGACACACTACTTTCATCAATCTCTTCATACATTCGCGTCGGTTAAGGGTACTTTTTATATTACCTTACTTACCTTATACTATTAGATTGTGGTTATGCTGTTTTACGTATAATTATTATTGCTTTAGTATAACGGTAGTCATAATAAACGTATCTGGATGCTTTTAAAATGTATAGAAACTTAATCAGCTGATTTATATCATTTTGTAATTTAAAGAATCGAGCGTCGCGTCGTGCAATGCAGCCAGTTTTATTACTCAGAGATCCTATAGAATTATACAATGGAACTTGCCGACACACAAACTGGATTTTAATAACACGAAAAAACTTGCTGTTACATTAGTAAATTCGTATTAACATAGGTTAATTAGCTTATGTAAGTAAAAGTTACAAATGCAAGTAACTACAAAAATACTGGATAGAAATGGAAACTCGTAACAGTTAGCAAAATCATTTGAAAACCATATTCGTGTCACTAATGTAAAATGTATAAAAAGAGTAAATTTTGGACCGTTTTACATCCGTCACGCCATGAATGCCGATGGTATTTTAAACCTTTACAGTTAACTAGCTGAAGGTCGTAACTGTCTTCATGATCATCGTTTTATTTTCTCCACCTACGGTCATCAACACAGTTTTTTACTTAACACGAGTTTTGAAATTCATACAATAATGTTAATAAATAAGTACAAAAATTGATGTATGGGCAACACGCCCCAAAACACCTCATATTTACCTTTTTATGGGCCCCATTGTATGACAAGAAACTTCGAGATAAATGTAAAACAAAATAGAGTTGGCGCAAGTCGGTTCACACAAACATATTTAAAAGTGCAACAAAAAGTTGATCAATCGAAAGCCGTTGTCGAATCTCGTAACTGTTAATGTGACAAAAAGCTAAATGGAGCTACTCGAGTAATGTCAATAGCAGAGGCGGATCCAGGGGCAGCCGGCAACGAATGGAATTCAACGCTTTCTTAGAAATAATTAAAATAGCATGAAAACCTCGTATCAATAAAAGGTACTAGTTTTGGTGCTTCTTAATTTAGTGGAAATTTCAGGACCAACATTCCTTTTATATGAAATAAACATTTACGAAAATAAATAATATATATAGATATATAATTTGAATTCAAACAAATCTTAAACCTTACTCCCGTAGGTTCAAAATGATCCTTTTATTTTTGTTCCTATCGACAACTTGACCCTCCTCAATGTACTCTATTTCTAAATACGCTCCTGTTCAATAAAGTTGAGGTGATACGACTGGCGGTAACTTTATCAATGGCCTGACAATGTTGAGATTTAATAGGTGTGATTTGTATGCAGAGACAAATTACATACGTTACTTGAACATAGGTGACATCGTGGAGCTACATTTTTTACGTGATAAGCTTACGGGAGCGGGGCGGGGAAGGCATAATTTGACCTTCGAATCTCACTGTACGAAAAAATAAATACCAATATTCATCTCCTAAGCTAGTACTAACACTTTAGATTTCTGTCCACAGATTGCTCATTAAGGAGTTTACTTCGTAGGTAGGTAGTAGGTAGGTAATCAGATGGAGACAATTTTTTTTTTTATAGGAGGGACTGGCAAACGATCAGATGGGTCACCTGATGGTAAGTGATCACCGCCCATAGACTCCAAGACACAAAAAGACGGTTTATGGTCTATAGCGTGTTATCAGAACAATTTATTAAAGTGCAAAACTTGAACTACTTTTGATTAGTTTAAATACAATAAGGCGCGATAAGACATGTACGCATTTCTCGTCTTCGACTGACTTCTTGCTACGGTAACATGGAGAAAAATCTAAGTTCACATGCTTTTCGCTTAGGAATTACTTCCAATTTCTTCTCACGTTGTAGATAAAGGCGACATGTGCCTCGTTTAGTATATTTCGCAATTTCAAGAGATTGGCAAACAAGCAGATGGGTCCCTAATGGGCGTAGCTATAGCTTTCTAATGGGGGATGTCTGACTATTCTTCACAGCCCCCAGTGGACAATGTATGCTTTAAGATAGGCAACCTTATATCATAAAACGTATCCCACTAATTTTCATTGGCATATTTCAGCATTCTCTTAGGGCGGCTATAATATTAGGGATAAATATATCAATCCCGCCAAATACGAAATTTTCCCAATTATGAAAGAAAATTAGATTTTCTACGAAACTGCGTGCGCAAAGCGTGACAAAAGAGATGGAAATTGGAGAAGGAGAACAATCTCAACAGATTATTGTATTAATATAATATACTAGATGAGAAAATGAAGAAGCTAGTACAGACTGGTTACTTAAACTCGTCCGTTTTCGGATAATATTCAGGTCTGCACTCCCGTAGGCCATGTTTGAAGCTATATTGACACTCAAAGTCAATACACTCTCTATCGAGCTCGTTTCTCCCGAATCGACTTACTAAGAGCGGCGATTGCTGACTTTATCCCTTTTCACTGTTCTTCTACGATGCAAACATTGTACACGCGAGTTGTACAATGGTGGATTCGCGGAAGTCAGCCGCCTGGGCCCATTCGGCAACCAACACTTTATTCTTGGCTTCTCGTTCTGTCACTATCCTTTTTGGTACCTTTACGACAATAACCAGGAGACGGTGCTGTAACACGACACTTTCCTGACTTATGGCATCTAACACCCCCCCACATACGTCCATAGGTCACCTGATAGCAAGTAATCTGCCCATATACACCCATGATAAAAGAATTATGGGTGCGTTGTCAACCTTAAAGGGGAACACGACCGCATGATCATAATATAATCTAATTCAAGGCCCTTAGTAGCACATATATATAACTGAATAAACCAACACCTTACCCAAAAAAAATAACACATAGCGTTTGACCACCCGCGCTCTCTAATGAACTTACAACTTTTTATTTTAACTCGCTTACAGCGGAGACATCCGTAATGAAACCTATTCATTAATGTCCTTAAATGTTATTTTCCTATATAAAATAGTAGATGTTGTTAGACATTTAACGTGTTCACACTTTTTAACTTTATAATATGTAATAGTACTAATTTAATATTGTAAACTCCGTTTGCGATCCTTAACTAAAATAAATAAATAATATTACACACGCCTGTACCCCAGAAGGATAGGTGTGAACGAGAGAGCTAGAACACTCGCATTTCGCTGAGCTTATTTCCATCCCAGATGTGATACGAGCGAGACCATGGTCATATCGCACATAAATTCCAGACTCCGAACTGAATAGAAAAAGTTTAACAAAAACTGAAAACCGACTTCAAAAATGAACACTTAAAAGTAAAAAATAACAATTCCTTACTGTCTTTGGAGTCGGTGCTGAGGCCGAAACAGATTAACGGCCGGTCTCAAAACAATAACTAGCGGTCTATACGAGCCTATAATATTGAAATAATTATCCAGCAACTCCTAAGAGTTATATTTTCCATCATCAGCTCAGCAACATGAGATGAGTACCAGACACAAATACCTAAATAGTTTTAGAAAATATATAAAACACACTATGGGTCCCTATAAAATTTGAGGGTTTCCCTCGATTTTTCTGGGATCCTATCATCAGATCCTGACTTTGGTGCCTATGGGACCACGTCGGAAGTATACCATTTTAAACAGTATCAAAATCGGGGACCATACGTAAAAAAAAGATTCCGACGAATTGTTAACCTCCTTTTTTGTAGTCGGCTAAAAACCCAATATCACTTTATCCTACTCTGAAGATCGAAGTTCGAACCCGAAACTTTGGAACGACAATCGTACCTTCTATCTTCAAACGAAGAATTACCTAATTTGCTCATTGAGGTCAGGATCAAATAAAACGGGTTAGTACATGCTACATAGTGTTGAAAGTATAGAACCAATTAGGACATCCTTTGGTCCCAAAACCTCGGTCCCTCGCCATCCAGATTTTGGGCTGAAACATACTTCATGCCTTTTTTTTTGTAGCAGAGACTGGCAAACGAGCAGATGGGTCACCTGACGGTAAGTGATCTCCATCGCCCGTAGACATCCAAGACACAAAAAGAATCATGGGTGCGTTGCCAACCTAAAAGGAGTAAATGGAAAGGGAGGGAAACGGGATTGAGAAAGACGGGGTAAAATAGGCCACCGGAAATCTCACTCACCGAACGAAACGCGACAGCAAGTTGCCACTTTACGTCTTTTCCCAAAGTGCGGAACCTTAGTGGACTCTGTAGAGTAAATCCGTTTTAAGACTTTGTGATGATGTATATCGTTGTCAGACAGAGGCGTAGCGAATACTAATATATACATGGGCAAAGTTGCATCAGCGAGCCCCTTTTTCTTTAATTCCCAAGATCTACCCACTAAGAGGGACTTCTTGTGAGGCCCCAAATAAAAACGCTTTTAAAGTGATGTTCTTTTTCGAGCGTAAAAATGATCAAATGAATTAGTCGTCTGTAGTAAAGTCTGGAGTCATCGCATTTAAAGGAGCTTCGCGAGGCCCCTTTATGTGCGAGGCCGCGGACGAGAGCCCACGCCTAGCTAAGCCCCTATTCTCAGACGTATCTGTTGTAGAAAAATGTTAACCCCATGCAATTAGGAAAATATTTATCGCCGTGTGTCGTAAATCAGTTTTTGTTTTAATAAAATGTCATAACGTGGTGCTCCTGTAACTTATGTACTACCTACTAAAAACTAGAAACGTCGGGCATAAAAATTAAAACCAAATCGTGATAGAATCCGTAAAAATAGTTTAATTTCAATTATGTACGACTGTTTAATGTTATATTCACTACATCAATTACATATAAGTATTTTGTGGAGACGACTAACATCACGCTATGGCTTGGAAGCAGTATCGACTACGTGGATAAAACTGCAAGGGGCAACTAGTAATTCTGTAAAACCAATTACAGTTTGTTTAAAGTAATAAGAATAAATACTATTATAACCATAATCTCAATTCGTGTTAGTCATTCTGTAACGCATTATTAAATAATAAAACCAGTCTGATCTGTGACCTGTAAGCTGTACAGCTTTCGAAACGTCGGAACTAAAAACTGAAAATGAAATAAATACAAAACAAATCGCGATAAAATCCGTAAAACCTATTTGGATTTCAATTGCATTATTTGTCAAAAAATTCATCTATCCAGGATTTTACCAATCGTCCAAAATTAAGACGTATATGATTCACACACACACAATGCGTGGGGTCAATGCTCTAATTAGGCGTCCTGTAAGTAAACTAGATATTACTGCGCTCTTACGAATAGTACAATATTCAGCCTTATCACATTAGACTTATTTTTAGATGTTAAACTTCATCTCACGGCAAGATGCTTCCACTCACTAAAACGAAATTTTACCTAGGCTTTTGCCTACATCTCGAGATTTATAATTCTTCTAGGTTTGTAGTGTACTCACGATTCCTTTGGCATTATTATCGTACATAGGCACCTCTATCAGGCGACGCGTCACGCGACGCACAAACTTGCTAGTTTGCAGGCTTTTACAAGTAAACGCCGCTCTGTTTAATAATCAAAATGGATATCGTTTTGTACTAAACCCCTTCCTTATTCATAATAAGTTAGTAGAGCGTAATAAGACCGCAATAGTACGTTTCATAAAAATTGTATTCATAATCGTTTAATAGCGATAAAATATTTCAACGTTCTATAGTGAAAATATGGCCGATTTCGATCAGCTATTTCAAGTTTGATGTTCTTTCTTAAAGACATTAATTTTGTTATAGTATATAATATATAAAAATAAGTCGGGTTTTCCTTCCTGACGCTATAACTCCAGAACGCACAAACCGATTTCCACGGTTTTGCATTCGTCGGAAAGGTCTCGGGCTCCGTGAGGTTTATAGCAAAGAAAATTCAGGAAAAATTTCAACAAAAAAGGGGGAAAATCTTTTTTCACACACAGCGCCATCTCTGATACATAGCATGTACTACAAACCAATATTTTAAGTAGATGGCGCCGGTGCGTGAAAGAAGATTTTCCAGATATTAGAGATTTCACAGACGGGGTGACAATCGAGCAGACAGATGGGGTGACCGACTGGGTGACAGACGGGTGACAGACGGGTGACACACGGGTGACAGACGGGATGACAGACTGGGTGACAGACGGGGTGACAATCGAGCAGATAGATGGGGTGACCGACGGGTTGACCGACAGGGTGACTGTCGGGGTGACCGACGGGGTAATTGACGGGGTAACTGACGAGGGTACTGACTGGGTGACTGACGGGGTGACTGACGAAAACGGACCAAAGTAGATCATCTCATTACCTCCTTTAGAATTATTGGATTATAGGTGCCTACAACTCATTCTTTCAACCCTCTCTCTCCTAGGCAGACGAAGTTGCGCGGGTCAGCTAGAAGTATAATATTTATATATATTTTATATTGATTGTTTCCAGCCAAGACTTCCTATTTGTTTCAAAGCTTGCCAGAGATAAAAATAAGCAACATTGTATTCGATAAACATATTTTAGTTCTGTTTTAGCTAAAGTAGGCAAAAGTAGGATTATGCTTTCGATAAGACCATGTTTTCATTATAAATAAGGAGGTATGTATTTGTAAATATAAGGTGCATAAACTCTACATAAGTATCGCGAAAGAATGAATGACCTATGAGATAGGTATATTGGGAGGAAAGTGCTCTATGGGTAAAGTGACGTCTATTGTTTGCAGGTGTGCGAGGTGTATAAGCTGCACAGAGAGACGTTTCATTTGACAGTGGACTATGTGGACAGATATTTGTCTAACACTGAAGACGTGCAGAAGGGCCGGCTGCAACTAATTGGTAAGTTTAATTACGAAAATTAAGTTTTAATTTTTAAAAGTTGTTGTTGTTTTAAAAAAGGGGTATCCTAATTGCTAGAGATAATTTTCAATAGTCATGAATATGAGAGAAATTAGAGGATTTGATTAAATTAGTCAGCTGAGATTGAAACAAAGTTGGTAATAAGTATAATAAAAATATTTAATGAGATATATTATATAAGGTATTATAAATTGACAAGAGAATCGAAAAAATCAGAAATAGTTTAAATATCCTATTCGACTGTATTTCCCAATCGTTATTTTTTCCTTTATGTGTTCGTCAGTGGCTTGTGTCTCTGGCATCGGTAATCGGTAATCCATGGTTGACGACATCTACTTGACAATATATTTTCTTTTTAGGTATCACATGTCTGTTCATAGCGGCGAAAGTGGAGGAAGTGTATCCCCCTAAAATAGGCGAGTTCGCGTACGTGACGGACGGCGCGTGCACCACCGACGAGATCCTGCTCGAGGAGCTGCTCATCCTCAAGATCCTGTCGTGGAGCATCACGCCGATCACGATCAACGGGTGGCTGAACGTGTACATGCAGCTCGCGAGCGAGGGCCGCGGCGCGCTGCGGCGCACGCTCGGCGAGCAGGAGTCCGGCGCGAACGCGCTGCGGCCCTACACGTTCGTGTTCCCGCAGTACTCGTCGCTCGAGCTCGCCACGTGCGGGCGGCTCGTGGACCTGGCCGTGCTGCACGCGGACGTGAACCGCTGGTCCGCCGGCACCGTGGCGGCGGCGGCGGTCGCGCACGCGTTCGGGCGGCCGCTCGCCGAGCGCGTGTCGGGGTTCGCGTGGGAGGCGGTGCGCGCGTGCCACGCGTGGCTCGCGCCGGCCGCCGCGCTGCTCGCCGCCGACGGCGCCTGCGTGCTGCGCGCCGCCGACGGGGAGTTCCTGCAGAGCGCCGCCGGACTGCACCTCATCTGCCCCGACATCAACACCGACG
The DNA here is from genome assembly GCA_036417725.1 of Clanis bilineata. NCBI lineage: Eukaryota > Metazoa > Arthropoda > Insecta > Lepidoptera > Sphingidae > Clanis > Clanis bilineata. Next base: position 2,203,593 of record CM071141.1, read on the forward strand.
AGAGCCACCGCGTGCAGCAACACAACGTCACGCTCGACATGTTCGTGAGTATCCACCTACCTCTCTCACTGTGTACTCTTACTCGCCTCGCACTTGATTAACTTGATACTGATACTTCACTTCGTATCGTACAGGATAAGGTGTACCAGATGATGTCGGAGCGGCCGGAGTGGACGGGAGCGAGTTCGTCGCGGGACGCGTCGGAGGTCCCCGCGGAGCACATCTACCCGCCGACGCCGCCGCAGTCGGACCACAAGAGCCCGAAGACCCCGGGCACCAAGACCCCGTCGTCGCGGCACGGAGTCACCGACGTGGCGCTGAGGCCCGACCTGCACTGACCGGTGAACTTTAGACGTTACTAATTTGTTTGGAACTACAGTGTAGTCGGTTTATTTAAACGTAGAAGTGACGTCGCCGCTCGCCGCGCGAGCTGGCGTCAACTGTTGCCGAGTTGTTGTGACGTGATCACGTGACTGACGTCGTCCTCGATGCGACCAACGTGTCGGTGTTGACAAACATGTTTGCGGTAAGGAAGATTACGCTACTGATATTAATTACATCTCGTGTAAACCTTATCGGAACTAAATGTACATAATATTGAAGATCTGATTCTGCTGGTGACCTTTGCTGGACAATATTATTAAAAACACGCTGAAAATGTAACGTTGACGTTCATGTAAAAATATTATATTAGTAACTTTCATGACTATTACTTTTTAAAACCACTACCGGTTTTTATGGTACCTACCTATTTAAATATTTTAGTTTCATATATATTTTTTATAAATTATCTCAATATTTATGATCCCAAGGTTTTCTCAATGAGTGCCGATATACCGGTATGTGAGTACTTCCATTAATATCTCCTTGCATCCCAATTGAGGGTTCAACTAACACGCAACTCTAACTCGCTGGTGTGAAGTGTAAGTGTGGCAGCTTCCTAACCGACTAGCGCACTAATCCGCTTTTTAGTGTGTGCACGAAATTAATACTACTTCAATTGGGATCTCAACTGATATATCATACATCTGTTACTGTTCTACCAAGCGATATAGACGACAGTAAAGCTAGAATTCCTTGTCGAATTTACAAGACATGTAAATGTAACAAAAATGCTACAAAATTCTAGCTTCATTTGGTCGTTAAGTTTCCTGATGAATAATGTCTCCATTCCTTTTCCATAAAGACCGTTACTTGCAACCCTCTTGGCTTTGCAACCCACTTACTGTCACAAGACCCAGTAACACGTATATACAAGTAATTATGCTCAATCACAATCATACATTGTCAACTTTATATACCGGGTTCGGTTTATAAGACAGAAGTTGAAAAAAATGTTTTCCTTTCAATACATACTTGTTCAAAATCTAAAAATTGTGTGTTGCCATAATAATAATGATCTGCCTATTTGTCTTATATCAACCCAGATTAAAATCCTGGCTCTAAGCTAATTTAGTATAATGTTCCAAAATAAAGGTCCCAGCAAGCCCAATTGACAGGGTTTGAAATAATAAAAATTGTCTTAATGAGGAAATTCTTAATGGATTGATCATACATTATTGCAGGAAAATTGATTAATGAAAAATATACACTTTAATCATTATAGCTATATGGATATAAACAAAGTAAAATTAACATAGTTAACATGCAGTAAATTAATGTCTGGAAAGTGATTATCATCTTTATGAACTGCATTAACTAGGTAGGTAGTGTAGGGATAGAAGGTAGGTACGTACGAGTACGTAGGTCATGATTTAAGAATTTCAATATTCATATATTGGTATCTATTGTCGCCTCAGACCCTGCTGATTGGTGAAATGTGTTTGAGAGATTGTTAGCAGCATCTCCATACAAATTGACTGAAGATATAAACTTAAGTACTTGTGAAGATTTTCACAACACGCATTTTATTTGGATTTAGTTTGGCTCTAATGTCGCAAAAGCTCTGCGGCTGCGTAACTCTGTCTTTTATATTGCATCGTCGCAGCACTCTGTGGACGTTAGTTGTCAACTAAGTTAAAAAAATGTCGGTGAAAACTGGCATTAGTCACCGAAGAGAACTTTGTTCCTATGTATAATTATTGTATGTTGGATGGCGAGCCATGTCCGGCCCGGCTCGCTGCTTAGACATTCCTATCGTTCGTGTTAATATAAGTTATATAACGTGCAAGGCTCAATTTACACCGTGATAGCAGAGATCCTCCAAGAACTAGCCAATTTTGGCAGTTGTGTAGGGTCGGTAGACTTGCGGCCGCGCAACCCGTTGAAGCCTGAGGGTCTTATTCATAATAGTTTAGTTTACTTATAAACGTTCAATATTGAAAACATGTCCGATTTCGATCAGCTGTTTCAAGTTTGAAGTTCTTTTTATAGGCTTAAAATGCATTTTAACTATAATAGGTTTATACCTTCGATAAGGGTTTTATTATGAATAAGGGCCTATGTATTTAAGTAATGAAAATTAATTTAAATTTACGGATTTTATCGAGATTTCCGGAACGATAAAATCCGTAAATACTAGTTTCATTGCAATGAATAGCATTCGCGTAAACCTAAGAAATCATAATGAAAATTAAGTTTAAAATCTCAATTTGTGTACATTGCTACGCTGCCTCCACGGTGTAAATTGCGCCTCAGAAATAGTACGTCGACAGTCCACCGCTTTTGTTTCTAACCATTATAATTAATTATTTACGAGTGTAGAGATCGTTAAATCTAAAATGTCACACGCCGCCACCAAGTTTAAACGTTATTGCACAGATCATTACTGTGATCTGTGAGGTGTCTCACCACTTGGGGAGGATCTATACAGTGCGTCGTTTGACATTAGTATAAATATATGGCTGGCGTCATACTATGAGGTTTTATACAGTCTTCAATTTTCAAAATTGTACGTACTTAAATGACGTCACAGAATATCTGTCATGTGTGACCGCGACGACTTTATGAAATTATGGGCCTTTAAAAAAACAGTTTAGCTAAGCAAATGGCTAAGAATACATGGCTGTCACATTTTTCCTTGTCACATCGTTTGAAAATAAAAGGGACAGGCTATCCTTACCATTTGCTCAGTTAAACTGTTTTATAAGTAAACCCCATGTGATCGACGGTAAATCAGCTGTCAGTGACGTGATACGTCGTAGTATGCCGTTAGCCTTATTTAGCTAGTATAATAATTCGTCTCGTGTTAAAGGTTGTGTTCACTCGTCGCTTTCTGTATTTAAATGGATATTGTATATAAGAATGTATTGCTATCGTAATCATTATCAATAAATATCATATTTACTTGTGTCGATACTGAGTTGTATATTGAATTTAAATAGACATCACTTTTACCGCATTGGTTGTGGTATCCAGGTTTAACACTTTTACCGCATTGGTTGTGGTATCCAGGTTTAACACTTTTACCGCATTGGTTGTGGTATCCAGGTTTAAGATGTAGGGATTTAGACGATCAATCGACGTATATTTCTTATATTCTAGGAATGTCAAATTGGGATGTTGTTATTTTAACAAATCTTTACACCGTTATTGTTTATTAGTATGTATATTTTTGCAGACTTTGTGATTATTTTATTATATTTTAAAAAATATAACAATCAGAAAATATCGATGTTGCATGTCTTAAACACTGGTACCATTGCGTCGTTACCACAATATGATTCTTTTCGTTTTATCGCTCAATCAAATTAAATCTTAATCAAATAAGATGTAACCATATTACGGAGCAGCCTAACTGAACTCTCATTATTTTTAGTTAATATAATTAATTACGCATAGTTCTTCACTTTGCTAATAAATTGTGTAAATAAATTGATAATTATATATTTATAACTATGATGATATGAACACTAATGTTCAGGAGACTGATTAATGATCATTAACAAGACTTGAGCGTCCCATATAAAGTATTAAATGGCACGCACTATCTTAAACCTAAATTCAACATTTCAACCAAAGATAGCTGGACGAAGATCTTCATTTTAAGAAGTTTTAAGAATTACTGGTATAATCTAGCTAATAAAAATGTATAGATCCAGCTGCAATGTATTAATGTGAAACGGCATTGGCTATGTAATTTATTGATGGTCAAAGATCAATAATTCTCTATGACAAATTGTATAAATTCCCTAGGGTTCGAAAAATCGAGTATCTGTTGTTCCCAATAACCGTTCCTCCCCAATTTGAATGTACAGATAGATCGCGAAAATGAACCAATCAAATTAAGTTATTGAACAGCGTAATGTTTAAACTTTCTTAGGGCGATTAGCAGCACTTAGAAAAAAAAGATAAGATAAGAAAAATCTCAATTTATGTTAAATCTCCGAATGACATGTAAGTTTAACCGAGTTTAGGACTAACAGTAGATTAGTAATAATTCTGCAATATGTCTTTATTAGATTTTGTTTATGGTGACGAGCCATAAGTCGATGAACATCATGATGTTATCGATCTGTTGATAAATGTTATTTTCCGTGCGTTCATCAATGCATTTTCGCAAAGCGTGATGCAAAGCCATCACGTGCAATTTTACTGTCATAGAGAATACCGATCCTGTGCCTAATTGATCGTATATGAGTCGAGTTGGTTGGTTTTGTGAAGTATGTTGTGGACACCTTATCAATTTATTTACAAAATAATCCGCAGTAGTCGATGCTATAATCGTCTATCGAGTATACGTCACTCGTACACTCGATATTATCGATATTATACTCGAACTATAAACTCGATGTAAATATTTTCTGTTTTTACGCTTCATATTTAATATTTACGCCTCTTTAGACACTAATGTTATAGTACTATGATTTTTATATCAAGCACGCGAGTTGACAATATGTGCCTACACAGCGCATGCTTATTTTTCTTTACATTTTCCTTTTTGTAGAGCTTACATGCTGACCGTATGCTATGACATTATCTAAATGAGGCTCTCATCATTTATTATTTAGGCACAAAGTTTTGTGTTCATTTTATTACAATACGCGCAGTACCTATAACAAGTTCCACTTGAAGTTAGTCACAAGCAGCATCGTAGTTAGTGTTATAGAGGCTAAAGGATGACGGGACGGTAGAAGTTTGGCGGTGTTTAACTTCAGGCTGGCCAGGTAAATGCGTCATTAGTTGCAAGCCTTTTTCTTAATTGATATTGGTATAATGGTACTGTTCTACACACGCAGTAGAAAATCCCAACTCGACTGTGCTTAATAAGCGCTCTATTTATATTTTATTACAGTATTCACATAAATTTTCTTTGTTTTTATTATAAGCTTAATAAATAAACGATGTCACGTTACAAGGCACCCTCATGTCCCTTTCAGCATGCTAGGGCATTGCCTGAATCTAATGCATCGACAAAAGAAGAATAAGGACTTGCATAACTACAAAAAAAAAAGTGATTACTTTGAAGCTGGTTCCGCCATTTTAGTTTCGCGATCTATTTACATTTGTCACCATGTCATAAGACTTAACTACTTAACGTATAAATACTTATTGATATTATTATAAATACGGTGTTTTATTTACAATAAGACTAATTTCGGAATATGAAAAAGATTCCTCACTGCTATATTGATGGGATCTTTCTTTCGCAAAGTCGCCATTTTGGTTTCTCTCCAAACAGACATGCTTAATTTTTTCGTAGCTATGCCTCATCCTTATTCTTGTTTTGACGATAATACAATGTTACATTACGTCCTACGTCCATATTCCCTTTTATTTATTATTTACCGTGACGCAACTAAATGTTAGCTGACCTCTTTACTTGCTATAATCATAGCTATATTCTTGCGCGTGATAGTGGTGTATTGAAAGCTATTGGTCTTTGGTAGACACTGTGTATTTGTAACGTGTCTTAAATATTTAATGAATATTCTCTAGCTATACTATATCATAATAAATGGTGTATAAGTGACACATGTGTATATAAAACTTAGAGAAATGGTTTTACTAGTTGTTAATATATAAAAGAAATGTAATATATTTATTGTATGACGAGCCACGCTAAACAATAGCAACTACTTCGATAAGATTTTGTACAAATATTTATATCTAACGGAAAATAAATTCAGTGATTCTAGATGGCTCACTCCTCGCTATAAACTGCGATACTAGCAATGCTCGTGTGTAAGACTTGTAAGGAACATCAAATCCATGATATTTTTTATACAAAAGCCGCACAAAATGATTGTTAGAATCTATAAAATTGAACCAGACTTTATTATAATGTTATTGTTAAGTTTAGAAATCGTTAAGGCATGATGCATGTGCATTGCATTGCGCGCCGAGCGAGAAGTCGGCCATCGCCAGTCCCCACAGAAACGGAGTTGTACCTAACACATTAGAACCGGGTATCTCGTAGCATTACTCTAGTTAATTGTTAGTAGCATTAAGTTGAACGATTACGCTTATCCACTAAGGCGAAGGCTCGCCTTATAAATAAGACTCTTATAAATTTGTTTTTTTTTTCTATTTGAACAACTTAAAATTATATACGTAGGGACAATAACGGAGTCCTTTTAGTTTTAAGTTATTTTTATATCAATTTATGGGAAGCTTATATATAATAAAACCGAGATAGTAATATAATAGGATTTTTCAATTGTATTTCCGGATAGTGGATGTGATCTCATACAGTTCAAGACGGAAGCCATTAATGTTTGTTGTTCGTGCTAGATATCGTTACTTGTGCAATACGCATGATCACATTGATTTGTACGTACACTTAGATGTCATCGAGTAAAAGTATTAAATAAATGGTGTTGATGATGATTTGAGACGTTTTATTTACGTACTTTGATGGCTCATGAGTCACACAGGGTTTGCTGTAGGATTATTATGCCTTTGTAGTAACATAATATTAAAGTCTCGTTTTAATTTATTTGTTGCCTGTTGGAACTTTAATGGCGAGATTGGCAGGATGCATTTCTATCTTATAGTCACTAAAAATTAATAATTGAACAAAAAGTTTGTCAAATTTTGACCCGCAACAAAAATTGATTACCAAAGATAGGAAGAAAGTCGCATTAAGATCTCCGCTTGAAATATCTATGTTATTGTTATTGCATATCCAATTACTCTTTGAAGCGAGATCTCTAAATATTTGACATTATCGACAAAACTTTAGAGTTATGCGCGCCACGAGATATCTCGATAATAGACTGTCGAGATGTTGTCTACAATATTCTACGAAAATAAACGAACGTATGTTAGAGTCCGTAGACAAATAGAGAAAACCGGTTATAACAGGACAAACAGCGTAGAAAAATGTTCTCGTGGCGCACATGTTCGGCGCGCTGGGCCAAGATCTATAGAGAGAACTTCGACTCAGACCGAGTCAAAGAAGTGCGAGTGACACCCTCATTGAGTTCGTTTCTTTGACTTAGACTTAGTCGGTGTTCGCTCTATACATCTCGGACTAGGCTAGAGGGCGAGAATGTACCGTAACAATGAAACACACTCCTCCGTGTCGTCTATGTAATAGTCTATTACATATGTAGAAGACACGACATAGACAATATGTGATGTCTATTACTAATAGATAATGTTTCGATTAATCACAGTACGGATGAGTGTTTCGTTTTTACGGAACATTCTAGGGACGCAGAGCAGTTAGTTCCCAGTTTTACGACCTTGACAAAGTACCTCGGGTTTAAGACTGGTAAGTTGTGGCGTTAACTGTAGTAAATAATGACTTCCTTAAATTAAAACATTTATACCTATATTTAAAACACACCTTTGGTACAATACAAATATTGGTATAGTACAATCTACACAAATATAATATAACATTAACAACTCTCCATGATATTGTTACTTGTACTAAATACAATGAAAACTGTTTACGCTATGGACGCGGATCAGCCATACTGCAACAAAAACAAAACACTAATTTACTGATACAATTTAGGCACATCTGAAAGTAATTTAAAAAAAAATCAATGATTTCAATTCAAACCTGATGGTAAGTGATCTCCACTGCCCCTATACACCCAAGACACAAAAGAATTGGGTCACCGGATATCTCACTCACCGACCGAAACGCAACAGCAAACTGCCACTTTCCGTCGGTTTTCTTTGTGACAGTGGTATCAAACCGGTCGAGCCGGCCCATTCGTGCTGTAGACGTAACTATCTACAACGTGGCTCTACCACTCAAAATTGGACGCATAAATGGCAAACATCGATGATGATTTCTCAGGTTTACGCGTCATTCATTGTATTAAAACTATTTTACGATTCTATCACGATTTGGTTTTAGTTTTTTTATTTCACTTGACTGCCTCGGTGGCGTGGTAGTATTTCGGTACGACTACGGTTCTGAGGTCTCGGGTTCGATCCCCGGGTCGGGCAAAGTGATATTGGATTTTTCCATATCAGCCCGGAGTCTGGAATTTGTGCCCGATATGGCGATAGGTTCGCCCCCTATCACATCTGGGACGAAACTAAGCTTGGCGAAATGTGGGTGTTCTAGTTGGCTAGTGCACCTCTGCCTACCCCTTCGGGGATACAGGCGTGAGCTTATGTAATGTAATGTATGTTTTTTTATTTCAAACATCGATGATTTGAATAAATATAAAACGCATAATGTACTGACACGTGTATGCTGACATCCGGAGTGGCGCTGACCGTGGAGACGGCGAGCGGCGTCAGGAACACGAACTGTTTGTTGTAGTGCAGCCGCGTGTGCTCCAGCAGAATGTTTATCACTATCGCGCGGTTCTCGGCATCCTGTACAGTAGGCAGGGACCGTGGATTTTCATCTATTTTCACTTTATATATTTTCAACAATTTAAAGCTGAATGGCTGAGTACACCTCATAACTTATAGCAGCGACTGGTAAACGAACAGATGGGTCACCCGTTGGTGAGTGATCACCGCTCATAGACACCCAAGACCCAAAAAGAATCATGGGTGCGTTGCCAACCTTACGGGAGGGAATTAGGGATTGGGAAGGGAAGGCGAAGCGGGAGCTGGGCCATCGGAAATCTCACTCACTGAACGAAACGCAACAGAGAGCTGCCACTTTACGTCGGTTTTCTGTGAGACAGTGGTATCGACATTCGTGCTATAGACGTAATTGTCTACAGCGTGGCACTACCACTCTCGCTAAGTTATGCGGTTTACTCATCGATATATTATATACCTAGATGCACAGTTGACGCTCAGAAAGTGGGACAGCCAACGAGTGCTTAAAATGTAAGTAAGCACTTGTTGGCTGTCAGTCGGGCGCCGACCGTTCGTCTGTGAAGATGCCTAAATGCTCTGTGAAAGAGTGCAAAAATAACACTCTTACAAAGCGCAAAACACGTGGGATTTCATATTTTAAGTAAGTATAATTCCCTTACTTGATTCTTAAAACCTTAATCATGTTAAATTAAGTATCAAACGTGTATAAATAATTAATTTAACGAATTCAGTTAATAAAATATTTTGTCCCTTTTGAAATCATGATTTGGAACAATGAAATATATGGAGTCGTTTTTTTTTTGGAAATATATTATATTTATTTTAAATTTATGATTTTTTTTTATTAATTACAGATTTCCATGAAATGAAATAGTAAGAGATAAATGGCGTAAAATTATTTCCGAAGAAAGGAGAGAAGAAAATTTTAAACCCAATTACTCAAGTGTGGTTTGTTCAGACCATTTTGCCGATTCCGATGGATATTATACAGAAAAAGAGATTAGGAAAATTAAAAAGAATGCTGTACCAAAAATAAAGGTGATAAATTGTCATCAGCTACATTGTCCTTAACTAATGTTTACTATTTAATTTAACAATATGTATGCTGTTGGTGTACCTATACATAAATAAATAAATAAATATTGCCACATTTATTGACTTTATTTTAGATTGTCGTAACTACAAGTTTAAATGAGGCAGGGTGCAGTACAAGTGTAATAGTTGAAAAATATTTGATACAGAATTCATCAATAGCAAGCATATATATACTAGGTACATACTGCCATGTAAAATGACTATTTAATAATTTGCGGCTAATTCTAATAAATGTTTTCAATCAAAGTGTGCAGATCATAAAAAATTGCCAACATGAACAAAGTTGAACATTCCGCTGTCAAATAATAATTTTAATGGTTCATTCTCGCGATTTTTCATTTTTTCATTTTTCATTTTTATCTTGGATTCTCGGATTGAGATCATTTATTGGAACCGGTCGTTAGGCATAATTACTACAACAGTAATCGTGGCGTCATCATTTATTGGAAACATATTCATTTCCAGGAACCAGCAATTGAACCAATAAATAATGAAGGATCACCAATACCATCAGAATTGTCATCAATCTTTAACACACCTAAGACGTTATTTTTGAAAGATAATTTGAAAGAACGCAACCAAAAATTTAAACTTAAATCTAATTTAGTGCGACACTTAAAAAGGCAGAACAAAAGATTAAGAAAACGAAATGATAGTCTAAAAGAAATTATTAAGAATCTAAAGAGCAAAGGACGATCTTAGTGTGGGGCCAGGACTATGTATGTGACTGTTGGGTGTTATTTATTTATTTATGAATCACGCTAAGGCAAAACAGTGCTTATTTCATATTCATAACTCATAAGCTTTGTTATCTTCTAAACATTTATACTCTATCTATCTCTTAATGTAAGTAAAATTGTTATAGAGATATCGCCATTCTCATCTACATTGTACGCCACGTGGTCAAAATTTCTCACAGATAAATACAAGAACTATTCGACTCCATTCAATCTTTGTCCAAGTGACTAGAATGTTTCTTTTAATAATGTCAAATTATTGTCAAATTCAAAAACGATTAGAAATTCAAAAATTTCGAATACAGGAACGTTTGAACATTCAATTTAAAAAGCTACTTTATGCCGCGTCTATAAGGTCATATTTGTGTTGATTTAATTAAATTTGTGATGTTTATTTGTTTTGTCTGTCGAGGACACTGTTTACAATGATATTTGTATGGAACTGTGCATCTAGGTATATTATTATATGAGTAAGATCACGTCAAGTGGACCCCCCATTTACCACTTGATCATAAAAATTTAATCTATATATATTTTTCATAAGTACTTATGATGGAAAAATGATCCCCCAAACGATTTTTAAAAATTTTGATTTTAACAACCTTTTTTTTTACAATGAAAATTTTAAGCACTTTTAATTAAAAAATAGATTAAAAATCAACCGTAAGAGATAAATTCATGAAATTTTCAGCATCCATGGTCAAATGTCTATACTTTAAGAATATATTAACGACTTAAGATTATTTGTTTATTTTCGTATTGTTAACTAACTTTTAAGTTAACAAATGAAAATTTAACTCATTTCTTGGTAAAAAAATGCATTTTTTTTTCATCGGTCACATGCTTTATTCATTTAAGTTTAAGATTCCGGAAGAAAATTTCACTGCTCGCCATTAGTTTAAACAAAATGAATTTATTTATGACAGCGCGCCAGCCGCCGAGCGCTGTGGAAGCGACGCGCTACCGAGCGTCTCGTACTGCATTGAAGCTTTTATCAGTGATAATTTAAAATAATAATACAAAATATTATTATAAAACAAATTTTATTATTATTTACGTTATACTATTATAATTATTATCAATAAAATTTTACTTTTTGTTAACAATATCATAATGAATATAATCAATTTTTTTTATTAATTTTACCAAACAGCGTAAATTTAAAAATAAATAATCAATTAAAAATTCTTAAAACTGTGATGGTCTGTATTCACTTTTTTAGGTCATTCAGTAAATTATTATTTTTGAATTTTCTAGTCAACACTCCATCTTTAGTTAACAAAAGAAAAACCGCTCCGTTACGATTTTCATTTGTTTTTCGCGTATCCGAAAAATAATTTAATTTCGCGAATTTTTAATTGATTATTTATTTTTAAATTTACGCTGTTTGGTAAAAATAATAAAAAAATTTGATTATATTCTTTATGATATTGTTAACAAAAAATAAGATTTTATTGATAATAATTATAATAATATAACGTAAATAATAATAAAATTTGTTTTATAATAATATTTTGTATTATTATTTTAAATTATCACTGATAAAAGCTTCAATGCAGTACGAGACGCTCGGTAGCGTGTCGCTTCCACAGCGCTCGGCGGCTGGCGCGCTGTCATAAATAAATTCATTTTGTTTAAACTAATGGCGAGCAGTGAAATTTTCTTCCGGAATCTTAAACTTAAATGAATAAAGCATGTGACCGATGAAAAAAAAATGCATTTTTTTACCAAGAAATGAGTTAAATTTTCATTTGTTAACTTAAAAGTTAGTTAACAATACGAAAATAAACAAATAATCTTAAGTCGTTAATATATTCTTAAAGTATAGACATTTGACCATGGATGCTGAAAATTTCATGAATTTATCTCTTACGGTTGATTTTTAATCAATTTTTTAATTAAAAGTGCTTAAAATTTTCATTGTAAAAAAAAATGATGTTAAAATCAAAATTTTTAAAAATCGTTTGGGGGATCATTTTTCCATCATAAGTACTTATGAAAAATATATATAGATTAAATTTTTATGATCAAGTGGTAAATGGGGGGTCCACTTGACGTGATCTTACTCATATCGATGGGTTTACTCAAAAAGATTTGAAATCGAATGTCGATAATAAATAACACCCAACAGTCACACACATTGTTCTGACTACACTAGATACTAGTCTTGTGTATCAAGAACTACGAGAGACTTTGTCTCGCAACACCCAGACCAGAAACAAATATCTGTGTGGATAACACAAACATATTTTATCGCGGTGCGAAAATGGAACTCGCTGCCCTCCGTTTCGCAGCCGGCAACTCGCCCACTGTGCAGGGAGACTGTCAAAAACGATGTTGGTGAATATATATAAGTTTACCATGTATACGTCGAACTCGTCCATGAAGTAGAAGGGCAGGTCGGCGCACTCCCACAGCGCCATGATGAAGGCCACCGTCGAGTAGGACCGCTCGCCGCCCGACAGCGCGGCCGTCGACCCGCTGGCTCTGCGCGCCGCCGCCGCGCCCCCCGAGCCCCCCGCGCCCCCCGCACCACGCGCCGCGGCCCCCCCGCCACGCCCCTCCTGCCGGCCGCTGCACGTCACCGTCAGCTTGCCCTCCACGTGGTCGATGTCCATGCTGCCCTGCCCGTACACAGCACTCGTGAGATATGCATCACACCAGACACAAAATTAAAATTATCATTGATACCATTTGCCATATAATTTATACGGTTCACGATTTGTTTACGAATCTCTTTTTGGGGATTTAAGATCTCCCAGGAATTCCTTTCAAACTAAATTATGTATGTGTATCACTTACGGAATAGCCGCGCACTGTCAACATGGAATTGAAACAGTGCTGCGCGCGGGCCGCGATGCGTGTCTGCACCAAGTGGCAGAACTTCAGGTGCTTATTCGTCGTGTCCTTGATCTGTATACAAAATACGTACATAAAATACTCTCTAGCTCATTAAGAGTAAACCTTAGTAAAAAGGTCGAATATACTTCGGTAATGAAGTTTACTATAACTCTGCAATGAGGTTGAGTATACCTCGGTAATAGTTCGAGTATAACTCGATAAGGTCGAGTATACCTCGGTAATAAGGTCAAGTATACCTCGATGACAAAGTCGGTACACCTCGGTAATAAGGTAGAGTATACCAGTAATGATGTGAAGTGCGTGTCTATAATGAGGTGTAGTGTACCTCTGTAATGAGCGTGTCGAGCCTGTCGAGCGCGTGCCTGGTGCGCGTGTACTTGGTCTGCACGTCGAGCAGGCGCTCCGCCACCTGCGCCTTCGACAGCCCGTCGCTGCGGATCGAGCTCAGCTTCTGTTGAATCTTCTTCAACTCGCCAGTCACTACCGACTTCTCCCTACGATTTTGTTTTTTCATTTTATTACAAATCAAACGTCAAGTTTAATATCCACGACACTTCGGTCTAATATTAGACAGCTGTACCATTGGGATCAAGGCAGCACGTACACTGAAGTAAATGGTTTTCATGTCCTTTCTGGAACCTTACCTAGGGTTATCAATCTTGGGACAGAGCATGAGCGCCTGTTCAGTCTTCTTGCTGATGACGGCGAGTTTCTCATCTAGTATGTCCTTGACGCGCGTCAACTTGCTGCGATCTTCGTTAACACGCTGTTGGTACACGGTGCGCTCCGATATACCCCTATCTACCTTCATCTGCTCACGGTCAATTTCTTCCTGATGGAACAAAATCAACATTTCCTTATACAACTTTCCCTTAAATAGTTGTAATTACCAAATGTGTTTTTTTTTATTATATCCAGTTACGTCGATAACATTGCCGTAAGCAAGCGTGTATGTATTTTATCATAGTTGTTTTTATTACATGATTATCATCAGCCACAGAACGTCCACTACTCGACACAGGACATTTTTGTATTTACCATAGTAAAAATACCATGTCACGAATATATATCATAGGACAGCCTCCGTGGCGCAGTGGGCCAGTAGCTGACTGTGATGCAAATGCAGGTTTGTATGACCTACAGATATTTGTTTCGGGTCTGGGTGTTGTGAGGCCGTAAGTCTCTCGTAGTTTCCGATACCCACGATACAGATACCTAGTGTGGGGTCAGGACCATATGTGTGACTGTTGGACATTATTTAGTACATTTTTTTTTAAACAAATTAAGAACAATAAAAAGTGATAATACAACTCACACTTATATTTCTACATTGTTCCGTGGCTTCCGCGAGTTTGCTCTTGACCTTTGCGATCTTGGCCTCGAATTCGTCCGACTTCTTCTTACACTGACGCTCCTCGCTAGACAACGCTTCCAGTTGCTCCTCAAGACTTTGTACCTTATTCTTAGTGAGATTCAGTTCTTCCATCTGAACAAACAAGATTTGGAGGTCAATTTTTTTTTTCGCTAGTGCATTTCCCGCATTGAATTAACGAATTATTCCAATAATGCTGGATTTAATTAAATTTAATATTTCATATTAATAACATAATACGTCACCTCCTTGGTCTAGTGGCAGCATATATGGGCTGTGGGCCGGGAGGTCATGGCTTCGATTCCCAGGTTGGGCAAAGATAATTCTCTAATTTAATTTGTTCGGGACTGGATCCCGAGGGAGTCGACGTCAGGCAAGGCGGCCCGTAAAAACTTAGCCAAATCTTTTCTGCAACATGCTTGAAAAAGTGTGTTGCGCCGACCCCACATTAAGGTGGGATAAGGGTCGGTAGAAAGAAAGAATTAATAACATAATGCTTAATTCAATATGTTAAACTGTAAAGTCATGTAGTACGTACTTTGCAATCCCAAGTTGTGAGTGGAGTTGGTACTGTTCAATATGTATAATATATAGAAATTTACCATCAGTTGAGCAGGTCGGTGGTCGCCTCATTTATTATCGGTATATACATAACAATAGCTGACCTGTACAACTTCTTCTGCATTTCATAAGAGAGAGAGAGAGAGAGAGAGAGAGAGAGAGAGAGAGAGAGAGAGAAATAGTGGGGCGTAGACACATAAAATACAATTCACACACAATGCAGATATGGGCACAAATTGCAGACTCTAGGCTGATATTAAATTGAAAAAAAAAACAAATATCACTGGTCTCGCCGGGGATCGAACCCGAGACTTGAGGACAGTAGTAGTAGTACATCAAGGTATCGGTATAAAGAGTATGAGTAGTGATGTCTCACGAGCACGGTGTGTTGCGGCGTGTGGTGGTGCTGCAGCGCGTCGCGCGCGCGCCGCTCGCCCTCCTCCGCCTCGTGCGCGGCGCCCATCACCGCCTGCAGCGACTTGGACGCGGCGCGCTCGCTCTCGCGGGCACTCTTCACCTCCGAGTTCAGCGAGTCCGCTCTAGCTTCCAGGCTGCGGAGCGTCGCTTCCGCCTCTTCGATTTCGGCCTTCACTTGTCTGACGATAGTTTCGCAATATTCAATATCCGGCTCGAAGGACCAACATTTTATTATACAATTCCCTACTGGTGATGAGCGGATGACAATTTAAGAACGTACAAACGTGGTTTTTAATGCTGATATTCATAAATAAAATAACGTATTTCATATTTAATTCGATTGTCAAATATCGTTTTTTACGGAGAGGAGTCGATGTCTTTATAATCATATCCAATTTAGGTATGTTTAATGTTATTTTACCTTTTCTTTTCAGCCGTGCTGACTTGCAAGTACTGGCTCTTTCTGGGACGACCGCCATAGCTGCGGTAGTTGGGCGCCGGATGGTACTCCGTAGTGTCTAACGTCACTATCTTTGCACAGTTTTCAGGCACGTTCTCAGCATTGTCCGATAACCGAATCGCGTCGTCTGGAGAGAATATAGTGTTGTGAATAAACTGTTTTTGTTTGGATCCAAGTAGATGACGATTGACATAAATGCACCTATTTTACGGGATTGAAATTCAAGTCAAAATTATTATTTGACTGAAAAGTAAACGCGAAGACATCGTAAACCTGCAATCCTAGCAATTTATTGCGTGTAATAAAAATAATAAACCAATGGTCGCCGATCATCAACACGACCCATCTCAAGAGTAAAGATTATGATACGAGTATTTGAAGAGTGGTGTAGTCAAGCTCGGATTCAATACTGACTGTGTTCCGGCACGAGCAGTATGGTCTCGAGCGCGAGGTTGTCGACCAGGTAGTTGTGCAGCACGGCGTCGGGCACGAGCAGCGCGTCCAGTGCGCACGCGTGCGCGCCCGCAAGCACCTTGTGCTGCGACACGTCGTGCCGCTGCGGCAGGAACTTGCTGCACGTCACCGACGGCTTCGGCGACCGCCCGTACACCTGCACACACCACCGCGACACACGTGATGCGTCAGTCTCATGACGAAAGAATCTATACCTGTTGCGTTCACACAAACAAACTTTAGCTGTTGTGGGCATGAAACAGGCATGATTCGTTCGCCTTCGTTCAGCCCGTTGTGTACGCGCTATCACATGACCTACTACAAACTAAATACTGTTCTGTACACTCACTTTGCCCATTATTTCGAACAGCTTCCTCGAGTCCGCCGCCGTGTTGACACAGAACGAGCGCACCGAACCGCCGAGGATATGCTCCAAAGCACCTCCCCACTCCTTCTGCTTCACTTTCAAGTAAGCACCTGAAATAGATTACTGTATTTTCATAACATTCTCATAGGACCTATCGTTACTTCACCTGTCTCCGACTGTTCATATTCGACCTGCGATATTGCTGCTTCAATGACCCTAGACTTTAGCATTATTTTACCAAGTGTTAAGTTCTCACCTACAGGTCCTCTGGGCGGTGCGCTGAACTCTCCCCTGGAGACGGCCTTCTCTATCTCCTGACACAACTCGACCATGTTCTTCCCGTACACCGCCAGCGAGTTGTTTCCGCGGGACTCCAGCTCGCGGCACTGCTGCTTCAATTGCTCTAGTATAAGTATCGAATATTCAGCTAAATGCTTATTTTGGATTGGGGATATAAGAGGAATAGCTGCTGAAGTATATCCAAGTTTCAACTGTGCACTAATTACTGGTAAGATCTTTTTTCATTCACCTTAGCGTCTTATCCCACTACAATGTGAGGTTAGCGTAATAGGTGTGATGTTGCCCATTTATGGTGGTGGTGGCTGTGATAAATTGTGGTGGTGACAGGTGATGGTAATGGTGAAGAGTGATGGTGGTAGTAATGGGTGGTAATTGGGAGGAGAAAGGAGGGATGAGGAGAGGGACGGGTGTGAGCGTTAAAGTTTCGAAATAAATAAATAAATAAATACTGCAGGCGTCCGGTGATGATTTAATTTTATTTATATAGTTGACTAACAAACAAGTAGGTGGGTCATCTGATGGGATCTAAATTTCTCAAAGACAAATACGATAGGAAAAGAAGCACGGGTGCATAGGCATCATCCTCAAGTGAAGAGTGCGCGAGTGCGGGAGTGTGGATGTGTGTGTGGTGTGTGGTGTGTGTGTACTCACTGAGCTTGTCCCGCTGGCGGCGCGCGTCCTGGTCGGCGCGGTCGGCGGCTTGCGCGGCGTGCGCGGCGTGCAGGCGCGCCTGGTCGGCGTGGTGGCGCGCCGTGTCGAGCCGCGCGCGCGCCGCCGCCGCGCCCGCCGCCGCCGCCGCCGCGCGCTGCTCCACCGCGGCGCGCTCCGCCTCGCCGCCGCCGCCGCCGCCGGACCTGCGCGCGCCCGGCACACACACTACTTACTGCATTCCATTCTGTTTAATACGAGTGTTACATCCAATTGTATTCAATACAATATAGGTATATAATATACCCTAAAGCTCAAACACCTCAATAAAACATTTAGACTTTTTTTTAAATAAGGGCGACTTGCACCACTATTACTAACCTACAGTTAGCCTTAACCTCAAGTTAAATTGAAATAGAAATATATGAAGGACATGTAATTCATTAAATGTAATTAATTAAATGTCATCATTTATTATCTGTAATTGCATGTAATACATTATATGTAATGAATTACATGCCCTTCATATATTTCATTTTCAATTTAACTTGAGGTTAGGACTAACTGTGGGTTAGTAATAGTGGTGCAAGTCGCCCTAAAAGAATAACAATAAAAATGTGGTGACAACCTGCGAATATTGCCCTCCTGTTCTATCTCCAATGAATACGCGAGCATCTTTCTGCGCGCACGTAATTTGTACTAACTGTACTGTGACAGTAGGCTAGCGACACGACACTTGGATCAGCTGATTTTATAAACATAACGTTAAAAACTATAGTACATATTCAATTATATTAGTGATTCTGAACACACCGCTTTCAGTTCCCGGGTATACTTAAACTGACGTTATACAGAGTGACGCAGACATAACGACATTAAAACATATCACATATACCTTAATATTATGTTGCAAGACTTCATACCAAAAATTAGTCGAATAGATGAAATAGTTTAGCCACAGGATTGATTTTTAGTTTTCTCAAATGTTGTACATAATGTACGTCCAGGGCGACATAATAGCAGTAAATTTTTTTTTCATCGATAACAAACATGGACGACTTAGGTGCCACTGAGGACCACGCGCTGCATACCTACTGAAGTTTACCTACATGAAGATTTTCGCTCATTATACCGGTTTTACACAGCATCAGTGATGTGACATTTAGTAACCGAACTTTAGCTAATTTTGTTCTAAAAATAGTTTTTTTCAGTATTGACGATATAGATTTTTATTGCTGTGGCGAAATTTAAAATGCCTATGCTACTTATTCTCAAATTTAATGTCGTTAGTTTGGCGCCACTCTGTATATCGCAGACCTATGATAAATGCAGTGCAGTCCCATCAGAATGTATCTTTTAATAAACAATTGACGTAGTATAGATGTAATGTAGCATGGATCCCTATAGCAGACTATAATGCTGCAAAAGTGGATGTACATAACTACGTATATTACAAATGTTACACATTATAATCACTCACTGTATGTTGGTGATCTCCCTGTCGAGGTCGTTCAGTTTTCTGCGTTCCCTGTTGAGCAGCTCGTTCTTCTTGCCGGTGGCTTGTCTCGCGGTGCGCAGACTGGCTTGTGTTTCTCGCGATTGCGTCTCTAACTCTTGAAGTTGTTGTTGGTTCCCTGCCTTCTCTTGTTTTTTCTCGTCCAAGCGATTTTTCAAAGCTCTAGTAAATAAATATTTCAAAGGATACATGAAACGATAAGAGGACCGCTATTTTTTGTATACTACACAAAAACTACTGACTGGATTTCAAACCACAAACGAGCCACGATCTTCTTTTTGTACCGTGATAAACTGCGATTACACATGACTTGCAGTTAGTACCTGAGTATAGGCATGTGTGATTACACATGCCTATACAACTATAGTTATATACCTATCTATAACCTATCTACCAAAGCTATACCAACTATAGTTTTGGTAGATTTACCATGCAGTAATTTACCTGATACAAGATTATGCGGGACTAGACACCTTCCCATTTTGCTACTGTAAACCATCATTAACAATGTCATGAACTCAATACTTACTCTATAGCAGCGTTACTGCCGCCAAAGTTCTCCTCCATCAGGCTGAGTTTGGCGGCCATCTTCTCGATCTTCGCCTTCGACTTGTCATATTCCCTCTGTATGTTGTTGAAGTCTCTCTGGAGCTCCGCAATCTCACTCCAGTAGTACTCGTTCTGCAACTGTTTCTTCTGAGCTTCCACCTCGTCCCGCGATTGAAGCTGATCGTAACTCGTTTTCCACTTTTTGTACTCTTTTTCTAAATCCATACAAGCCTTAAAACAAATCGAGTTATAATAAATTAGCTTTTACCCGCAATTTTCGTTGCGTCATTATATTAATTCAAACCCTAGTTCCTAATGAACTGCCTTTAAACAGTAAATAAATACATCCTCCATTAATTTGTTCCCTGTGAGAGAATCGATCGCACTACCAGGATAAAAGCCTCTCACTCTCGGCCCTGGAACTGTTTATGATCTGTTGATACAAGAAACAAGTGCCAAACAATACAGTTTGGCATTTACAAAAATTGTATAATAGATGAGATAAGATGTAGAATGTGAGTATATGAATTATATACTTTTTCGCTACATTTATAATTGACTGGGACACAAATACTTCCATGTCTTATGCCAAATTAGTTGAATTAACAATAATTGAGTATACAATGTCTTGTAATGACAGCCTCTGTGGCCCAGCGGGCGAATAGCCAGCTGTGAAGCGAGAGGCCGCGGGTTTGATTCCCGCACCGAGACAAATGTCTGTCTTGCCCACAGATATTTGTTTCGGGTCTGGGTGTTGTGAGACCGAGAATCTCCTGTAGATTCTGATACCCACGATACAGGTTGTACCTAGTGTTGGGTCAGGACTATGGTGTGACTGTTGGGTGTATTTATTTATTTACAATGTTAGTTTTGCGAGCTCACTACTGTTAGGATATTAAAAAATACACTATTCTTAAATAAATTCTACAATAACACCACAGAGATATCAATACAAGTAAACTAGTTTGGTCCATTTTATCTGTCAAGTATGTAGTTTGAGATCGAAATAAATGTTTTGTGAGTAGATAATAATTGATTTAAATATGCAAAACACTGTAAAGCATAATTTTTTTGTATTTATCAGTCATTTTGTGTGTAATGTTAGTGTTATGTTATAGTGATAAATAATTTCCTGGTAAATAAGGATACGACCTTGGATGGTTGAATATAACCACATGGATATGACTATTTAGCATGTGTTGTATGTACATGTGCCACACCTAATAATTTGAATAAGTGCTAGTATGACTCACATCTTTTTTTCTGCTCCATATCGCATTGGCTTTGTTACAATTCTCGAGAGCCTTGTCATAGTTTTCCTTAATAAGATCCAAATTAGTGGCCCTCCTGAACAACAAGTACTTTTTCACTTCACTGGTGTGGTGGAAGGACTTTGCCTCATCCTGATTAAGTACCGATATTGGGTTGTCAACTTGGATGTCATGAGCGAGGACTATCGACTTTACTTCTTCATACTTTGTTGATATCACCTCACCTATGAAACGTAATTAACTAAAATATTGCCGTCTTTTGTTTCGCCTCATGGAACTGGGTACTTGACTATGTTTGATTTTATACACATATTTATATACATATGTAATAACAAATAAAACAAAAAGAAACCCTTCTGTAAAAACTGCATCAAAATTGGTGGAAAAAATGAGGCAGTAATTCATATTTTAAAATCTGGAGTGGGGGCATAGTGGTAATACCTTGCTGTCCCTTTCCCACGCACGTACCGTTATGGCGTGACGTGATTATACTGATACTTCTCTTTCCCGCTGATTGAAGGTTACACCAAACTTCAAAGGCTAACTATAATTTTTTTGTTTTTGAGAATATTTCAACATTTTTTTCTGATGTATATTATAGACGACGTAAGTATAATATAGAATTAATTTTAAAAAATAGTCAAGTATCCAATTATCACAATGGAACTATAATAGGCTGAAAACTGCGCGATCCTGGATTAATGTGTGGTTGGGCAAATATTTGAGTTCTTGTATTTGAGCATATCTCACTTGAACATAGACTCATCCTCTGTCACAGAAGGGACAGAAACAAGATGCGAACAGTGTTTGTGCCGTTTTTCTATTCGCCCTTACCCACCACAGCAGGGGTATAGGCATAAGCTTTATTAATTAACTTTACAATCCCTAAATAAGTATTTCATCATATGAACATTTGTCTCAATGTGGAAATCTTCTTGCTTCTTCTTCAGGTCTAGCCGAACCAATGAGCCACAGGGACTATTTTTGTGCATCATGTCATAGTTAGTGATGGTGATTAGGATATACATACCTGCTGCAGACTTAATTTTATAGCCGGAGCTGCCAGACGCGTTAATCGTCCGGACAACTGTGATGTAGTCACCATAGAGATCGTGTTTGTAAGCATTTGCACTGCTGTTTTTTATTTTTATCTCTACTGTCGCTGAGTTAGTGCCTTTCTTTACTAATGCTGGAAAATTAATAATCATAATATATAATACAAACACTATAACATATTCCATTAACACGGTCTGTTTTGATGAAATATGTTAAAGTATTTGTTTAATAACATAAGCTCACGCCTGTATCCCAGAAGGGGTAGGCAGAGGCGCACTAGCGAACTAAGTCACCCACATTTCGCCGAGCTTAGTTCCGTCCCAGATCTGATAGGGGGTGAGCCTATCGCCATATCGGGCACAAATTTCAGACTCTGGGCTGATATGGAAAAATCCAATATCACTGCCCGACCCAGGGATCAAACCCGAGACCTCAGGATGGTAATCGTAGCGAAATACAACTAGGCTACCAAGGCAGTCTATTAAATAACATATATTTAATAACAGGCTATTTATTTAATAACAGTAACTAATAAACAGACATGTAGATAATAGAACAGGCCTAAGCCCAGCAGTGGGTCAATAATAATATTGGGCTGATAACGTATGAATAATCAGCCCTAATGATTATTTCAATTCCTCATTTTAATTATTGTATATTGTTTAGTGATAAGGTTTTATTATCCTTCTCATTATAACTATAGTTTTGCGGCATGTTTTAATTACCTATAGTCATGTTAAGTAACTAACATACTGCTCGTAACAATGAAACTTTTCACATAGTATTGGAACACTTCATATTATGATATTCCAATTAATGTCCATTGAAATTTAAAGTAATGAATAATTACGTAATTAATGTTTTTATCAAAGAATTTGCATCAAGGCAAACATCCCCACCATAAATAGAATAAGACAAAGGTTAAGGTCATTTACAAAATGTTATCACACTTTGATTAGAATTAGCCCAACATATTATATTATTATTCTTAATAGTTTTTATTCACTGCCTCCATGGTCTAGACGCAGCATAGATGGGCTGGGAGGGTCATCAGGTACATTGGGAGGTGATGAATTTGAATCTGGAGTTGACCAAATGGATTTTGTTAGTTTGCATAAACCATTCCTTATTACAATAAATTGAACTTTAACCACAAGATGGCGCAATAATTAACCTAAAGTGAAATGTTATCTCATTTGAAGGTATCGTCATCATCATCATCAGCCACAGGACGTCCACAGCTGAACATAGCCCCCCCCCCCCCCCAAAGATTTCCAGATCGACCTGTTGGAAGCGGCCTGCATCTAGCAACTTCCTGTGACCTTTCTTTTTTCATTTGAAGGCATATTATCTATTAAAGTATGGTATATAATAACTAGCTTTTGAAGTTAAGTAGTGTTTCTGTATTTGTTGGATAATCTAATACAACAAATCTATACCTTACAACATCAAGCACCAAAACTCAATTTTACAGGAGAGGCAGAAATGTGCTCAGCCAAACTTTGTGGGACCGTAAAATTACAGGGCTAATATCATTAGTATACCTTTGAGGTACAAAAATAACTATGTCATCAACAGACATGCAGGTTTGTTACTCTCTATTACTGCCATGGTAATCGAGAGGGCAGTAAATCACGAAATTACTATTATCTTTTAATTACATTTTTTTTATCTTTCTGTTGGTTATAGGCAACATGATCTTTCCTATAGTTTTTCTACTAACACGAATCGAAATAGCGAAATTGAATTTTAATCGCCGTTTTCTCGAAATCATGTTTTCGGACTTACTGCTAACTTGATTACCACGGCAGATAAGTGAAACAAGGCTGTTTAGGAAATAAATAAATTAGATATTATAAATTATAATAGCCAATGGTTCACCTTTCCTGTCCTATTATCAATATTTTAAATGTAGTTGATGCAAAACAAACCAGTGTAACTTCAATAGTATTATATTACAGTCAATAAAAAAGATATACATGCCAACCAAGATACAGTTGCAACCAGCCTGTGCATTCAACTATGAGTGTTCTTATTAGGATCCCAGAATTACATTGAGCGGCACTATATAACCATACGGAAAGATTATTTATTTATTCAACACACAGTCATTACAGGATATACCCATATATTGTAGTGTATTTGATGATATAATTATAAATAAAAATGTTGTTATACTTACCAGATAAACTGGTTCCTCTATTCGTAGCGGCGGCTCTTGATCCCAAACCGATAACCAAAGCCGCTAATATCGCACTTTTCCCGCTTCCGTTGCGACCGACTATAAAATTCGCGTGCGGATTTAACTTAATCTCAAAATTATCGTGGCAAAAGAAATTCCGCACGTGTATGGTAACAATGGAGCCGTCGATATCTTCTAATACCGGCTCGGACGCCATTTGAAACTATTTCTAAATAATATTTCAAATAAACTCCGCCAAAACTACGTCATCCCAAAAACATTAAACAACTTTGACATTAGGGAATAGAGATGCAATAATAGAAACTAATCAAAGCATTCGGTCGTAGGATATCGATTATGAATACATTAGTGCCCGTCACTGGCTGGAAATCCTGAGATAAAAATTCAAAACGCTTTTTACTGATTTTTAATCCCATGATCGTAATTCTTATCTTAGCTTAGACCATATATGACTGGAGACGCCACTCATAGCATTTCCCTTCTGCCGAGGTACAAGATTAAAAAATCTAACACGTTTATAAAAAATGCTTGTGGAATCGATTCAGTCATTGTCACAATCGTTTTCACTGCGGATCGTCCTGTGTCGTTCTCCGTTAAAAATGCCAGTTTGCGCAGTTATCAAGCACAAAAAAAAGACCAATACATTCAGGTGACAAAAATATGGAGTTATATTTCATATGTGACTATTTTAGAAGTAAACTATTTCCATTACCCATTTCCATTTTTGTAATACATTATGACGTAAAATTGTAACCATACGAATATCGATATCGATTGTCAATTGTATACGTAGCAATCGAATGACCGCATCTCCCCACAATTTTATAATAATGTAGTATGATGTCTAGATCGACTTAGATAAAATATGTGTCATGATTACACAGATTATTCCTAAGACTATTGTTTATTCACGTTCGGTCACCTCTATTTCATTTTTTAATTTGTTTATAACTATGGGTACTAAGTCTTTCAGCCGACATATTTTTCAATATGTAAGTTTTCACAAGCTCATTTACATTCTTTTGCTGGAGTTTAGGCGTTAATTCTTTTCATTATATTAAACGATGTCTCGAACACAAAGGCGCTCGGAAACAATAATTTATGGAAAACAGAACGCGATTTATTCGTCACATTTCATGTTCACAATAATAAAAGCTAAAAGATGCTCTTTGGCTAAAAGGTTTATGTCCAGACTAGCAAAAAAAAAAAACTTCGCCATATTTTGCTTTTGTCATTTTGTGAGAAATTCGAGGATAAAAATCTGTTGATGTTTGAGTAAATTGCAATTTTATCGTGTAATTAACTCTCACAATTGGTTCAAAATATACCTTTTTATTTGATGTAGATAGAGTTTTTTTACATGCAAGACCAGGACGATCAAACTCAAGGTAATTTCTTGCCCATACAACAGACGTTAAAATGAATTAGTTTTAAAGAATTTTAGGTGTTGCGGTATACCCATGTGTTTTCTTATTATTTTAATTTAGTATAAGAGATCCTCTGATTAAATGCCACTTCGTGCTTTTAGGTATTTTGCATAATACGCTTATTATGTACGTAAACATGTTCTTTTGATGTTCAAATTATCCGAGGGTAAACAATACAAGTCCGAAGTTCTAGAATATCTATTGTACCTATAGCATTAGATATGTACCGCATGATTGCTATCATAATATTGTTTATTTACCTTCTGTAAACATTATACAATGGTTGTTTGTTAATGTGTTACTTTTATTTTTAGAAAACACAATGAGTGACTCACCAGATCAGAATGATCCCCCGAAGGATGTAAGTATTCAATACGACTATAGTAGTATTTTGCCTATTGATAGTAATCTGGCTACAGGCTATGATGAAAGTAAAAAAATACCATTACATAAAAGTTGTCATTTGATTGCCCTTGATTTTTTTTATTAACTATTTAATCCACATGTTATACAGTTCTAATTTGCAGCATAACTTATTTAATTTGCTATTATGAGTTACAACGCATCTTGCATTTGAGTAGTCTTTATAACTACTCAAATGCAAGATGCCTGGTTAGATATTATTGTTATTGATAGATTATATCTTATTTATTTTTATTTATTAAATACAGTTACAGATAAGGTTTAACACAGAATTACATTCATAGTACACAGATTGTAAATAAATTACATACACTCTTGTCATGCTTAAAACAAAAACTATGTATATAATGTATACTACTAGACAGGCTGTTCAGTACATAAAATTTGCACACTGAGGATCTGTCAATTGCCTGAAACTTACTATAGAGATCTGCTCTTTTCCATAGCCATCATACATTCCCATAATGTGACACAATTTTACTTTCAAACAGCTTGTCTAGTAGTATACTCCGAGGTGTTTGGCTTAAAAGTATTAATTTTACACATCCATAATGTGTTCTTTAACTTATTGCAAATTGCCATTATTATGTTTTAGTACTTTAAGCCTATTGCATAACATTATTGAGGATTGGCTGTCAATGCATCTAGCTAGTTCACTGAATGGACACTTTACTATAAAATAAAGATGTTTGAGTGGTTATTATGAAATATCATGTTGTATTTCGTTGTTCTATATTATTTTCAAATTGTTTACTTTTGATGACAATAACTGATGGATGTCTAATTTATGCAATAGTTAGCAATATAAAATCATTCTGAGTTGATATCACACAGACAGCCAGTAGTTAAAACTTAGCCAAACCCTTTGTGCAATACAGTGGACTAATGTAAGCTAAGGTGAATATGTAATTGGGACCCCCAGATGTTTGTTTCGGGTCTGGGTGTTGCAAGACTGAACGTTTCTTGAAGTTTCTAATACCCACTGACCACTATACAAAAGCTAGAACATAGTGTGGGGTCTGGACTGTGTGTTATGTGGTGTATTTAGTTATTTGATGATGATGGACAAGTAAAATCAAAGGAAATAATATATAAAAATGTTGATCAAATCAACATTAAAATAGAGAATTTGCCAAGAAGCATATCGCTCTGATTTATTTCATAAGGATGTTACTTTTAAAAATGTAGTTCCCATGACATATCTATTAAATCATTATGGTATAATACCAATATAGATAGTACCTATGTCCAGCAGTGGACATCCTGTGGCTGATGATGATGATGATGATAATGATGAATATAGATAATAATAGATATAAACTTTGGTCGCCTCCTTGGTCTAGTGGCAGTACACATAGGCTGTGGATCGGGACGTCGTGGGTTCGATTCCCAGGTCGGGCAAAGCGAATTTTCTAATTTAATTTGCCCGGGTCTGGATCCCTCAGAGGGGGTTGACGTCAGGCAGGCAGCCGATCGTAAAAACTTAGCCAAATCCTTTCTGCAACATGCTTAAAAAGTATGTTGCGCCGACCCCACAGTAAGATGGGATAAGGGCAGGTAGAAAGAATAGATATAATCTTTGGGGGAGGTCTATGTACAGCAGAAGACATCCTGTGGCTGATGATGATGAGTAGATGACAACATATACCATAAATAACACAATATACATATATTTACAGCCAAAGGAGTTGGAGAAATTGGAAGAAGCAAAATTAAAAGCTAAATTTCCAAATGCAATGTTGGGGAGGGGGCCTGGTGGACACTCAGCATTCTTGCAGAAGAGGCTAGCTAAAGGGGTAAGAGTACACAATTTATTTGTTTTGTGACTTTGGGCAATTAATAATACACAGTCAAGATAAATTTGATGTAATGTACATTTTTTATAATACATAGACACCTTAAATTATAATGCTAAATGCATTGGTCTTGATCTACCTTTCATATATGTACATCCCTATACTATTTATCATAAAAAATAAAGTTCTATTTTTATATTTTCATTCTAAATCGTTTCCCAATAATATGTGGATGATTATGATGATTGATACATTATATTGATAGTTGATACCACCTTTTTGCAACATCTACTATATTGTAAAATCCTCTTAGTTTTAGGCAGTGTATGCTGGCCATAAACAATTTTCAAACTGTTTTCTCCTATTTCTTTCATTAGATATTTCTTATTTGGCAAAAAACTGAAACATATTTATTACGAGTCCTTAGCTCTTGGGCATGTGCCTTCATTACTTAAATTACTCCATCAATTCTTGTTTTTCACCCTAACAATAGGTAATAAATAAAAAGTTAAAGGAATAAGGTATATTGTTTTTTTGATAAAATAATGAAATCCTGAGTGTAGTGGTTTGATTTCAGCAAAAGTTTTTCGACTCTGGAGATTACCAGATGGCGAAGCAGCGTCCCGCAAACCTGGCAGCTCCGTTCAAAGCGCCGGCAGCTCCTGCCAAGCTGCCGACCGGCGAGGCGATCCCCACGCCCGACACCGTGCCCATCCGCAAGACTTCCATCATCCAGCCCAAGTACAGCACGCCCAGCCAGACCTCCTAGCCTCGTCCGTCCGCACCGCGTCTCGGCGCTTGCCGCTGACTAATATTCCAGATTTTTATTTTTGCTAATGCGTCACATCGCTTTAATATTACTAAGCACTCGTTCACTATTGTTAGGGTAGTCTGAAGTGGTATAACTCTGTAGCACTAAAATTGTTTTATGTCAACATTGTGATTAATGATAATAGTCTATGTTGAAATTTAAAAACATAATTTTTATATGAGCAAGTGTTATAGTGATGTATAAAATTAGGTATTTAGTATATTGAGGTATGTGTGTGCATTATGTTAAAAAGATATTTTTGAAAATATTTTATTGTTTCAACTCATTTGCTGTAGGCTGTATTAGCGAGGTAGAAACAAGTTCACTTGCCAAAATAACATTCTAGCTCCAAGTTATGTGCTTCTAGTTTTCATCATATTTCCTTCTTCACGATTTACATTATAATTGTCTCATCCTATATTTGTGTCTGTTGTTTGTACATAGCCTTATCATTATTCAATGCGCATGCTTACCGCTGCCAGATGTAGGCATCTCTATAAAAAATAACGTACACACATGTTATGCTTTAGAGATAAACATTTATTCATGGAATAAGAACAATTAGGAATTTGTGAAAATATTAAGGAAGTTGAACCTTGGTCCCTGTACATAATTATGTCCTATATTAAAGGAGTAAAGTGATCTTAAATAAGTATAGATCTGCTCTCTGTGGCTACATGTGGAGAAATATCGTTTTTATTTTTGTAAACTCATTTTTGTTCAACTTCATGCGACATAACAATATTCACCATTGATATTTACACAAATTAAAATCCAAGTTGAAAATAACTTCTCACATTGTCTACATAATTATTATATAAATAAAAACGTATTTACAGTAACAAAGCATCAGGGACGTACAAACCACATTTAAGTGTAAAATTAGCACGAGAGTGATACATGTATGGTATAAGGAGCATTGAAGAGTTAGCCATTATATTTAATTAAATAAATTCTTGATAATAAAATGTGTATCTTATTTTTATTTTCGTCTCTGTGCGTGTTTCGGGCAGTACTTATATTCGAGTTAACAATTCGAGATTACGCAATAAATGGCACTTTTATAAATAATAAATTAAATTGTGAGTGCATGGTCGTGGCCTCCTGCGGCTTCAATGCAGTCCAGTTCTACGCCACGATCCTGTCATGGCATACAATACTTCAATCTTTGGCCTATTATTCGTTATATTTGACTGCTTTCTGAAACAACACATTAAAAATGTTGTATAATGACTGACTGGGTACTGCACGTATTAGGTATTAAATATAAACAACTGACAAGAAACGGTATTTTATTTTTAATCTGAGCATGGCAAACTACAGTGGTAAGTGCAATATAGTTTGAAGAAACTAGGGACCACAGACTAATATTGAGTTAATAGGTAGTCACCAGTATCATCCGGCCTATTGACACATCTTCACACTCTGAAGAAGACAGAAATAAATCGAGGGGCTTACTACAAGGTACACGGATGACTGATGCAGACACAGTCCCATACAGCCCTGACCAACCATCAAGTCATGTCACAACCCCTCTAGAGATCCGGATGTACACTGGCTGATCCTGGAGTTAGAAACACAATGAGTGTGGGTCACTATGGCAGCTGTTAACACCATGTGTATAGTGTCGCCTGGCAGTAGTACCGCCCGGTCACCGTCCGGGTGGAGACAAATATCCTACCACCAGTACATTATTAGAGACATCAATTAAAAATAGCTGGCCTACCTAGTTCTGTTTTTATACCATTAAATCATGTATTGCAAGCAGTCGTCACCTGGATTCCAATGTACGTAGTCTGGCGTGGCAGCAGCCTGATACTCGTGCACCAGATCGTCGACGACGCTGCGGGACTCGTCAAACTCCTCCAGCGACTCTTTGAACATGGGTTCCTTGCGAAAAACTTCCAGGAACGCCTCTCGCTTACGCAGCTTATCAAACTGTTGCAGGCATCGGTCGAATAACTGCCAACAAGCATTATCAAAGTCAAAATTAGCTTGGCGCTCAATTGTCTCTGCTTACCCCCATGGGATGCAGGCGTGAATGTATGTATGTAAAATTATTATTTTTTAAAACTGGCAAACCTGGTACTAGATACCCAATTTAGAAGTATTTTTGTAAATTGGTTTTGATTTGCCAACAAGGCATGGAATATTCTAGAACAAAAATGCAAAAAAATTGTAAACGTGGCGAGCGCCACCTGGATGGAGGCCGGGCCCCACGGGATGAACGACGCCAGCTTGTGCTCGTCAGTAGTATGAACTCACAGATGATATGTTGGTGTGGTTGGCGAGCAGCAGGCCGGACACCTTGTGCGAGGCGTGCACGTAGGGCGAGCGCCGCGACAGCGCCACCTGGATGGAGGCCGGGCCCCACGGGATGAACGACGCCAGCTTGTGCTCGTCAGTAGTATGAACTCACAGATGATATGTTGGTGTGGTTGGCGAGCAGCAGGCCGGACACCTTGTGCGAGGCGTGCACGTAGGGCGAGCGCCGCGACAGCGCCACCTGGATGGAGGCCGGGCCCCACGGGATGAACGACGCCAGCTTGTGCTCGTCAGTAGTATGAACTCACAGATGATATGTTGGTGTGGTTGGCGAGCAGCAGGCCGGACACCTTGTGCGAGGCGTGCACGTAGGGCGAGCGCCGCGACAGCGCCACCTGGATGGAGGCCGGGCCCCACGAGATGAACGGCGCCAGCTCGCGCTCGTCAGTAGTATGAACTCACAGATGATATGTTGGTGTGGTTGGCGAGCAGTAGGCCGGACACCTTGTGCGAGGCGTGCACGTAGGGCGAGCGCCGCGACAGCGCCACCTGGATGGAGGCCGGGCCCCACGAGATGAACGGCGCCAGCTCGCGCTCGTCAGTAGTATGAACTCACAGATGATATGTTGGTGTGGTTGGCGAGCAGCAGGCCGGACACCTTGTGCGAGGCGTGCACGTAGGGCGAGCGCCGCGACAGCGCCACCTGGATGGAGGCCGGGCCCCACGGGATGAACGACGCCAGCTTGCGCTCGCGGATGCGCTGCAGCGACTTGTGCACTTGCGACGGGTCCACTTCACCCTGACAACACACCACATAAATATTTATAGAACCAACTATGACACACAGTTGTCAATTAATGTAGCTGCATATGAGAGCCATTATACACTTATTATATCAGTGAACGTAATATCTACTAATAATCTATTGACACAAAATTCACACCTGTATTATATTCAATATTGATATGTAACAGTGTTGGTTGGTTCTGTCGGGGCTGAGAGACACCATCATGTTCTTGGGCTGGAGTAACCTCTGCATCACGTCTAGTACTGTCGTTTTACGAATTTTCGGCGCCTGCATAAAATTGATGTGATAAATAAAGCATCAATTATATTGTTAAACTTTTTGCCCCATACTTATAAAAATATTTAAGCACTTCTTATTTTTAAACATAGGTTGTCCCTTTCATTTTTAAACAATGTAACCCAAGGAAAAAGTGACAAGCTATTCTTAGCGAAAAGTTATGCGAAAATGTTTTTATAAGGCCCAATGTTTACAAATCACAGTCAAAATAGATTACTTACAGCATTGAGCTCATGATCAGCTGTGAGTGGTGTGTATCCTGTCATGAGGAAATGCAGTCTGGGAGTTGGAATCAACGGGGCCACCAGACTTATCAGATCGTTGTTCATGTATGATGGGTATCTGTTAATGAATAACATATTTTTTTATGTAAAATATTATAGCTGATCGAATTATAAAAATATTTTTAGATAATAAAATAATTTGACTCTGCAAAAAGCAAATGTGTGCTACACAGAACTTCATGTACAACATGAAAAATGACAATTAATTGGGCACACAACTGTTTTCACAGTACTTTACCCAGAATTTTAAGGATTTCTGTTTTCAAATACCCATTCTTCAGGCTTTGTGGGTATTCTCAGGTAGTGTTCACTCACCATCAAGTAACGGAATAGCTTATTTACTAGCCTCTTCTTTATAAAGACAATAGTTTCATGATTCCATTTCCACCTTACCTTAACGTAGCTGTACTGGCACTCATTATAGTGGACACCAGAGTGTTGATCTGTGCAAACGATGGGTTCTGTATGTGAAGGCGATCGCTCGCGATGCGATTGAGCGCGGTGTTGTCTAACACCATCACACAGTCTGCACTCTCCGTCAGACGCTTTAATGTCAGCAGGGAATTGTATGGCTGCACCACTACATCACTGGAGGTTAAATATGTCACATTGTTACATATTTTATATTGATACATATTTATTGATGCCAGAAAATAACATTATATTGAT
The DNA here is from genome assembly GCA_036417725.1 of Clanis bilineata. Taxonomy (NCBI): domain Eukaryota; kingdom Metazoa; phylum Arthropoda; class Insecta; order Lepidoptera; family Sphingidae; genus Clanis; species Clanis bilineata. Next base: position 2,236,904 of record CM071141.1, read on the forward strand.
ATACTAGCTGTTCCCCACGATCCGTAAGCGTGAAAATTGATTCTCCCGGATAAAAAGTAGTCTATGTGTCAGTGGCGTGCATAGGCATTCAGGTCAAGCTAGACAAAAAACTTACAAAATGATTGTAATTTTCAACTGTTACATACCATCATCTTCACCATTGTCCCCATGTCCATTGAAAATATAAGCTGGGTGTTGCTATTTTGTAAAATGTTTTTTGGTCATGATTTTTTATATGGGTAAATAGCAAATTGTCAGGGTAGACAGTGTCTCATGCCTATATGGACTGCACGCCACTGTTTTGTGTTATTCTGATGTATAATATATACCTATAAGTTATAGGTAGCTGTAAAGCGGGGGTGGCCAACTTTATTCAATCCAAAATGTACTGATTTTGACGAAACCCTGCACTGTCTACCAATTACATAGTGGATACAAAATGATGCGCGCAGCAGTTGGTGATAACCATGTGGAGTCTGTTTTACGTATTTTTACCTATGAACATTATTATTAGGTATATTAAAATTATATATTTTTGCCTTGCCACGATCGACTGGACAAAAAGTTGCGATCTACCAACCGGTCGGTTGGCTACCCCTGCTGTAAAATTTCGCCCTAATCCATTTTGTAGTTTTTTTTTAACTCAACATCACATCACATGGAAAAAGCCTCATTATTACTTAACATAAGAGAAAGCACTAACCTTATTTCATCTAAATTAGGGAATACACTGTATGTCTGTACTAGTTTCTTGGGGAACCTGTCTGACAAATGTTCCAGGATATAAGATCCCATTCCTGAACCGGTGCCTCCAGCTATAGAGTGACACAGCACAAACCCCTGAAACAACATAATTTATATGCATCTAACATCTGCATACTGAAACGTAAAGCCGGATCTCCTGCACTAAAACATTAAACTCAACATTTTTGATCTTTGATCACATCTGCTTTCAAATTGGGCTGAGTTTTAAACAAAAAATGTAATTAGTATGCTCATTTATGAGCTTAATAAACCCATTTATGAGCTTATCTAATAACTTGCCAGGATGGTATCAGACCCTAGGTCTTAGTTCCCCGTGGAATAACTAAGCAAGAAAATTTTTCATGTATTGTGATAGGTGTCATGGGATTTACAGATAATAAAATTAAGTATTTATGTTATTAAAATAAAATTATCCTTGGCTTATTTTTAATAAATTTGTTGGACACATGATTTTGATGATAAATCTATCTTTCCACAAAAATTCAATAAAATTTGTTACTGTGCTCAAGTTCCCAATTGTAGAGGTTGTCCAATGCTCAGGCTGCTGCTAGCTTACAAATCTTACTGCTTCACAATATGAATGCATTACCTCCAAGTTATCACTGCCATCTGCTTCCCTGTTGATGATATCAAACACTTCCTCATTCAGTTTCTCTCCTTGTGCATATCCAGAGGCCCAGTTATTGCCCGCACCACCTCCGTGTTTCGATAGGTATACATTCTCAGGGTTATACAGCTAAAAATGTACACAACTTGGAATAGTAAAAATTTGTTAATGAAAGTTGATTTTATTTGATTTAGATAAGAGCCTGTATTGCAAATTATAGATTGGTGTCATGTCATTATAAAAATAGACAAGCTTTCGTATTATGTGGCCCTTTAGACAATTTGTGGCCCTTTAGACAATTGTGACAAATTCTTCTACCTGCCCCTAGTCCACCTTTATGTGGGGTCGCCGCAACACACTTTTTCAAGCATGTTGCAGAAGGGATTTGGCTTAATTTTTACGACCGGCCGCCTGCCTAACATCAACCCTCTATGAGGGATCCCGTATAGGGCAAATTAAATTTGAAAATTTTCTTTGCCCACCCTGGGAATCGAACCCAGGACCTCTCGGTCTACAGCCCACACATGCTACTACTAGACCAAGGAGGCGAATTTCAGTGACAAATATGACATTTAATTTTACAATTACTCTGGCTTTAAATGCGTCATTGCTTTTAATTAATGACATATAGAGAGACATTGCATCAACGCCTCCCTTACCTTAGCGTACGGCGAGTTCATAATAGTATGTATAACACGAGGCTCAAGATCGAGTAGCACCGCTCGCGGTATGTAGTGGTCATCGTCCGCTTGGTAGAAAAACACATCTTTACGATCCGATCCAGCCGATGCAAACTCTTCCAAAATACCCTCGGGTGATATCCCGTGTTCTATACACAACTGTTTCCAAAATTCAAAGCCAACTGCAAATTAAACATGACCATGATAACACCGAATATTCAAAATAACTGATGCACAACACAACTGTTATTCATAACAACGAAACGAATATGTACCCACTTTGATTACCACACTGGCCAAGTTGAAGTGTTATCATTTCACTTGGCATTTTGCTTTATTTTCTTTTGTAGAAGAAAATATAATTTAAATTATGTTACTCTTTTAGTTTCGTAATTTGTTTAGATTATTTTTATTACAACTGAATACAACAATACAATTGACAATAATCTGCCGCTGTTGCCCACATTGACAGTTGTTTGACTTTTGTATCGTTTATGGTACTAGAGATGAGGCCAAAGGATAGTCATGAGTTCATGACTCATGATATTTAATCGACTACCGTCTTAAGTGTATTAATCGCTTAGATTATTGATTAATCGAATCACATAATATCTATGGCTGTATATTATTATGATTTATTGTAAATTAATCATTAATGGAAGTTGTGCCCGATATGGCGATAGGCTCGCCCCCTATCACATCTGGGACGAAACTAAGCTCGGCGAAACGTGGGTGTACTAGTTCGCTAGTGCGCCTCTGCCTACCCTTTCGGGGATACAGGCGTGAGCTTATGTATGTATGTATGTAAATTAATCAATAATAGCAACAATCAAGCGTAATATGGTAACATTTTTGGACAAATGTCAAAAATCAAAGCTGTCAAAAGTTTCGCAAAAGTTTACAGGTGAAAAATATAATAGAAAAAAGTAATTTTATTATTTTCAATTAACATAAAAACGACCACCAGTTCAGTAACCCAGCTACAATTATTTGTCTGAAATCCTAGGCTCCATTCACCGATTACCCATTTGGGAAGTTCAAGGTAAGTGTTTCGGTCTTGGTATTCTTGGTTGATGGCCTTCGATTAACATATTTCTTAACTTTGTTATACAACCTACGGTGTATGTGAGAATCTACGAGGATAATGACGACGTGGGTGTCGCTTTCGAGAATGCAAGGTTCTCCAATAATTGTCCTATTACAGAAGAAAAATTATTAATATATGTACAAACTTTTTACTATGCTATAGCTGTTGTTTTTTACTTCATCCAGTAAGGAAATAACCGGACGCTTCTTATATAATTCCATTTACATAAATATACAGTAATGTCAGTGAAATGGTAATCAACATAAATCTTAGCTGTTCTTTCTAGTGATTGTTGTTTTTTTACATGCATAGTTTGTTGCGCCAAGCCGCAGTGAAGAGTCACAGCAATGCCGCGCAAACTTCTTAAATTCCTGATAGTGTTCGACAATACGTCATTATTATACTTCCCTGGACAGTTTCTGTCTGGTAAAGTGTTGATGGAACTACAAGATGATACACCAGTCTTAGGTAAGTAAGTTTTGAAACTATTTAACTAATTGCAATGACATAACATAACATAAGCTCACGCCTGTATCCCCGAAGGGGTAGGCAGAGGTGAACTAGTGTACTAGAACACCCACATTTCGCCGAGCTTAGTTCTGTGCCAGATGTGATAGGGAACGAGCCTAACGCCATATCTGGCACAAATTCCAGACTGGGGGCTGATATGAAAAAATCGAATATCACTGCCTGACCCGGGGATCAAACCTGAGACCTCAGGACAGTAGTCATACCGAAATACAACTGCCACCAAGGCAGTGCAATAATTGCAATTATTAAAGACAAAAACTTGTTTAATTCTTTTAAAACTTATATTACAACATAAGTCCAATAAGAAAAATAATACTACCTGTAAACCATTACATTAACCTTAATAATTGTAGCTTTAATTTACATAATCACTCTTGTATAGCTATCATAAAATATTTTTTATCCCATTCTATCCAGGTCTACATTTCCATGTAGTTGGTGAGGGAGTGGTGAGAGTGGGCTCTGGTCGTCATGAGAGACTTTATGACAAAGAGAACTATATTGATTTTAGGATGAGATTACTTGGGGAACCTGGTGAGCAAATAAAATTACCGTTATACATAGTTTTATCATGTCATTCACTTCACATCTTATGTAGATAATGGGCCATTTATAAAAACATTTTCGCTTATCTTTTCGTTAAGAATAGCCTGTCACTTTTTTCCTTGCAATACATTGTTTAAAAATAAAAGGGACAACCTATGGTTAAAGATAAGCACCGCTTAAATATTTTTATAAGTAAGGGCTGTATCAAAGAATGTTTAAACAATAATTCATTCTTTCAAACAATAATATATCTAATGTTATTACTTATTGTCAAGTTCTGTTAGTCATTAGTTATTTTGATATATAGTAGCTAACCTTGACATCTGGGATGTACTTTCACCAAAAAATTATATTATTATAATATATCTCCCATCTCAAAGCATTACATTTTGCTGTCATAGATAATAAATTGAAATATACTTCCTAATCCTCATTTCATATTTTCCCACAAAAGCTACTGGCTACTTGTGTTTCTAACATTCCTGAATTCTCATGGACATTGGTAACCCTATATTATTTCCCTGTTAGTGTAAGATGTTAATTAATGAATTTTAATTTGTGTTTGTCAGGTCATGGCACATCAGTGCTGTCACCAGGTATCCACAGCTTCCCGTTCAAGCTGGGCTTGCCAATGGGACTTCCATCCACATTCCTTGGCACTCATGGTTGGGTCCAGTACTACTGTAAGGCAGCATTGAGGGAGCCCAACGGTTTGACACACAAGAATCAACAAGTTTTCATTGTCATGAACCCAATTGACTTAAATCTGGAGCCACCTGTTTTGTCTGTAAGTTAAATATTTTACTATTTTTCAGTTATATTTTTTATGGTAGATTGGCAAGAAATAATATATTGGTAAGTAAGTTGGTTAAAATACCAATTTTCACGGAAGTAGATATTAGAATCTATTTTATAGCTATAATATAAAATCTGATACAGCATAATTGCCACAATTCAATGTCACTAATACAAAACTTTTTACATGGTCAGGGTTCCACATCTCACACACGTCAATATGACGTCATAATAGCTGTAAGCTATTGTATATCTATATCAGAGTTTAAGGCTATATTACGAACAACACAATTGTCAGGTACATCTCATTGAGAATGAACTTCAATTAGAAAACTAGACATAAGCTCACGCCTGTATCCCCGAAGGGGTAGGCAGAGGCGCACTAGAGAACTAGAACACCCACATTTCGCCGAGCTTAGTTGCGTCCCATATGTGATAGGGGGCGAACCTATCGCCATATCGGGCACAAATTCCAGACTCTGGGCTGATATGGAAAAATCCAATATCACTTTGCCCGACCCGGGGATCGAACCCGAGACCTTAGAACCGTAGTCGTACCGAAATACCACCACGCCACCGAGGCAGGCAAAACTAGACGTAATTAAAATTGATTCTCTCACTGTAGATCTACCAGAAAAAGACCTAAACTTTTCGAAAATTCGCTTCCATGGTCTCGTGGCAAATATCGGCTTCGAACCGGGATATCCTAGGTTTATTCCCAGGTCGGGCGCGATGTTTTTATAACACGATTTGCCTGCGAATATTCAGAGGTGAGGTGTTGTCAGACAGGCAGCCAGGCATAAAAACTGAATACTTTGTAAAACATGCTTGAAAAGTGTGTTGCGCTGACAACACATTGAAGTGGGCTGGAGGAGGAGGAAAGAAAAGATATTTTTAAAAAATCACTTAACTAGCTCTTTACGAAATTCTAAAACTATTAAATAACAGTGGATGGCAACTGATGAGTTGATGTGACTACTACCAGAGGTTGGGGACTGGAGTAAAGCAAAATGATATATTAGTCCTTTGGTTATTTTGACTACATTACAATAGGAGCTAAATTACGCGGGCGGGCTAAAGTACGAACGGTGTTGCAGGTTGCAACTACTCTTTTTAGATGTACAAGGTGGCGGTGGAGGCGATAAGTTATTAACTTCAATAAAACGTTGTGTGAGGAACAATCGCATGCACGCCTACTTTGCGTGCGTAGTCGTGTTGAAACCGTACCTTAAGACATTAGCGATTGTGCCGAGACTTGGTGCAAGCCCCATGTTGCGAGAACGTGCGAACCGCCCATCATTATCAACGACATGATCTTTCAGTTGTTATGTTAGTAATAATTGCATAAAACGCCGCGTTCTGCTTTTTTGTTACATAATAAGATGCATTTGAACTCATGACAATGAAGTGAATGTTGGTGGGAACTATAATTACTTAATTTGTTCCAATAAGTGTTAGTCACGAACTAGTGTTTATTTGTGTGAATATTGCGTTTTTGTAGTGAATGTATTACAAGTAAATGCCATTGACATTGGCGCTGATAATTTTATTGCATGTAGGAGTTAAACTTTTTTATTGAAACAAAAATAGATTTCTGGTATACTTAAAATGACATGAATATCATTTTCACATTTCAACACTGATCTTGTTAGTGGTTATTCCCATGATAAGTATAATATAGGTAAAAAAGGTCATCTCTGTAAGGATAGAGAGTGGCTATGTATCCCCTTCTTGTCGAGCTTATATTTGACCCAAAAAAATAAGGCGAGCCCAGTGTTTTGAGCAGCGAATCTAAGACGAATAGCGATTTCCCGACTTGGGATTTCAACAGTTCTCAGCTCATAGATAATCTGCTAGTTTTAATGAGATGAGGTTGAAGTCAGTTCAGTTGCGTGCAGTCAATATAGAATAAGGACACACTACTCTCACAATATGCTAATTATATCATTATAGAAAAAATCGTCACCAATCAAACAGCTTTTAATTTGACACGGGAATGTTGATGATAGTTGTAGTGAAGCTCTTAAGTTTCCGCGAATGCTATTCTTTGAAATAAAACTATTTTTTACGGATTCACGGGTTGGCTTCCAACCCGTCCAATCCGTGACCACGAAGTTTGCAAAGACTTCGAAACGTCGGAAATAAAAAAATAATAAAACCAAATCGTGATAGAATCTGCAAGAAATAATTTAAAATAATAATTGATTTAATAATTTATCTAATCTGAATACTGTGCACGTGATTGAGTCGGTTGTAAGTTGTATTGTGTATGTGTGTGTGTGTGTGTGTGTCGCAGCAAGAGTTCGAGTGTTCCGTGGAGCACCGCGTGGGCGTCGGGTGCGTGGGCGGCGGCGCGGTGCGGTGTCGCGTGGCGCTGCAGCGCGGCGCGTACGTGCCGGGCGAGAGCGTGGCGCTGTCCGCGGACCTGGTGAACGACTCGCGCACCACCATCCGCGCCACGCGCGCCGCGCTCACAGAGACCATACAGTACTCCGCGCACGGCAAGATCGCCGCCAAGGAGGTCACTAACTGCATTCTGCACTCACAGACATCTATGCAATGCGTAACATAATTAACGCACACCCGCAGACACCCCAATTGAAACATATAAATACAATAATTCATAGACTAAAATGATATTTACAACTGTTATTTACTTACTTTTAATTTTAGGAAAAAAACCTATTTCAAAATATACTGAAATCGATTCAGAAGACTATTCTGCACAAACTACTACCAGGGTCTGTGTTAATTATGTTACATGTTGTATATATAATAATATCCACTATATCCATCGATGGAATCCATATTAAGTAATACTTCTCATTTTATACCCTGCACGACACAACGTTATTGAACTGAACAGGGTGTGCACCTGATAGTTTAGTAACTAGTTTTTCCAGTAAGTTCCCAGAATTGTGTTTGTGTGTTGGATACGCGTAGTGTATTGTTGAACTCTGGCAGGTGCGCGAGCTGTCGACGCTGTCGCACGGCAAGGTGCGTCCGGGCGAGTCGGACGTGTGGCGCCACGAGTTGCTGTACGTGCCGCCGCTGCCGCCCACCAACCTGCGCGGATGCCATCTCATCTCCGTGCAGTACGATGTCTTCGTGAGTACACATATGTGTCTACTTGTTGGAGTAGTCTCCTGCTGCAGGACAGCTAAAATCATTGTTTTGTGTATGTGTTTCTGTGTTTTGTTTGAAAAACGCGCAGGAGACACGGCTTTATATATAGATTTGCAGAAACAAACAAATAATGCGATAATTTAAATCTATCGATAAATATATCGATATATCACAGAATCGATAATTGATAGTGTTTGTAGATAGTTTATAACGCCCGGTTCCAATAAACAATCTCAGTTCGAATGTGCAGATAGATGACAAAAGTTAGCTAATAAGAACACAGTTTTAAACTTTGAACATGACTCCGTCAAATGACTTGATTTGATTGGTTCATAATCGCGATCTATCTACATTCGATTCGATTGCCTCGGTGGCGTGGTTGTATTTCGGTACGACTACCGTCCTGAGGTCTCGGGTTCGATCCCCGGGTCGGGCAAAGTGATATTGTATTTTCTCATATCAGCCCGGAGTCTGGAATTTGTGCCCGATATGGCGATAGGCTCGCCCCCTATCACATCTGGGACTGAACTAAGCTCGGTGAAAAGTGGGTGTATTAGTTCGTTAGTGCGCCTCTGCCTACCCCTGCGGGGATACAAGCGTGAGCTTATGTATGTATGTATGTAAACTGAGATAGTTTATTGAAACCGGGGGTAAATGATTCTAAACACGTATGTTCCGCAGTTCATAATCGAGCCGAAGAGCCTGGAGAAGGAGGTGAAGCTGCAGCTGCCGATCCTGCTGGGCACGTACCCGTTCCGCTCGGAGCAGGAGGCGGCGGCGGGCACGCACTACCCGAGCACGCTGCCCATCTTCAGGCCCTGGCTCAACGACAAGCCCGACAACTGACCAATAACAACTGATCCGACACTACACCTGGATTACGCCTGCATCGGAAACCAGGAATCGAAGCTCAATCAGTAGCCCGAGCACGAAAAACTAATGTAAATGTAAATGTATTCGAGTTCGCTGCGCACTGATGAGGTTTGGTTAATGTTTTATACAAATTTCATACACGCGCATCGAGTTCGAATACATTTACGGTTGTCAGAAATTTTCCTGCTCAGGCCGCAGGTTTCTAAAAAAATAAACTTTGTTGGAGGTCAACTTTAGTCACCAAGTTTCTCATCAACAAATAAAATTTCCCTCTAAAGTTAAAGAAAGTTTGTATGGACTAAACTTATTTTTGTATCTCGATATATTACACATACATGAGCCCACGCCTGTATCCCCAAAGGGGTATGCACAGGCGCACTAGAGAACTAGTACACCCACATTTCGCCGAGCTTATGTGTTTCGATATAATAGTGAATTCAAAAATATTTTAGAAAGGTTGTCGACAGCATTTCAGACTGACATATACAAATGGTAGAAAAACATTCCAACATGAGTTAATTAATATTTTTGGAAAATTTGTATTTTAATTGGTATTTAAGTAATTGTATAAATGTGTTCGTTTTTATTCCACTGCCATCTTAGTAAGGCTATGATCCGAACCGAATTAACAAATTACTCACACAAGTAAAACTTAGCTTTAAGGTGCTGTCTAATAATTTACGTTGCCGACCGTCGTGTTCAGCGCACGTTTTGCACAGAACACGGGAGATGGTGATTCTATTCTGATCACATATATTGTGCTTAGAATCTTATGCCTCATCTAGATGTGCGATTGTATCGCATAAAGGCAAAGACTTTTATGTATTTACTAGACAAGCTGTTTCGAAGTAAAATTGTGACACATGACGGTGAGTGTTTGACGTTTCACGTCTAAGGAAAATTGCAGATTTCTATAGTGAGTTGAGGTCGATTAACAGAGACTTAATGCGCACATTCTATGTACCGAACAGCCAGTCTAGTAGTATACATAGAAGTTTTTGCATAAAGGTGATATCACAGAAAACTCTGATTTACGAAAATCATTTATATACGATTCTTTTCAAATTGATGAGGTAGCCACACAATAAATAAAGTCAGTTTTTCTATTAAATCCCCATCTACGAAATGTAATAACTTGTTCTGTCTAAATGAATGTTTAGTTGTTACATATCAATATTTGTTGAGCCCATTGTATAATTATAGTGCCATTACATAATCACTGACGAGTATCGAATTTATTATCGAAAATTGTAATTCTTAATAGTGGAATAAAACATTATTTTATAATGTACTTATACGCTAGATGTTTTATCTATAAGTTTATTAATGGCTGATAGTTTCTGTTGCCAGTGCTAGCTGATAGAAAAATATAATAGTCCCGTATTATGAACTTATTAAAACCATCTTATTGTCACTAAGAGGCAGATGTAATACCGTTTTTCACACTTAACATACAAGTGAAATTAGTAGGTGAAAAACAGCAATGCGGAGTTCCACAGCAATTGGTTGGCTTGTTAGATGGTGTAAGCTTGTTACCAATTATTGTACTATCTCTGATGAATTTTTATTTGAAATTCAATATTACATCATTCGACATACGACAGGCAGGAATTAGAATTATTCGATGTTGTGCACAAAATTGCTATATTTCGTGATTGTTCATTTTATTTGAGTGCTGATCCTCCTGAAAATATACTGATTCTAAAATATATTAAATTGGATTACATGGATCCGTGATTGTAAGAAAACTTGAATTTCATTTGCTTGATTGATTTTTGCCGTTACCTAATATGGTAGATTTTATATGTAAAAGTTTATAATACGGCTCTTTGTAAATCTTTGGATTTATTTTATTGGACTGAGTGAAAACTGGACCGAAACTATCGTCAAGTCGACTTAACTGTATACGCACTAATAAGATGTATATAACTAACCTGTGATATATAAACCGTCCATTTAACGTAGTTGCACTACGTGTGTAATAAATATTTACTATACAATGTGGTTTTATTATTTTCATATCAATCGTTTTTATGGCTGTGCAGAAGAATATATCTCTCATGAATGATTTCAGATTTTATATGAGACCGTAACTTTTACTCGCGACTACATATTATTATAGATTATCTATAACATACACGTAGCATTATACAGGGAGAAAGATTTAAACATAACGGTAAAGTCAAAAGATGAACATTGAATTATTTTATTCAATCATTTAGCACGGCTGTCTCAAAATGTGAAATGATTTTTCGATACAAAATTCTAATCGTAATGATTATAAAACTATCATATTTTCGGAATTTTAATATTCACTGGTAAAACCCTCCATATAGGAAGCTGTTATTGATACCACCTTTCTGCATCACCCTGTACATAGAATTTTTTAATGTGGCGGATAGTAAAATATAAAACGACGGTATTTTATAACCCACAGTTTATATTAAAAAATGTTTTTTTTACTGCTCCCCCACTCTTTCCTAGACATACTGGAATCGTATTTAAGCCACAGAAGCTATCAGGTAAAATTTAAAAATGATTAACCTCCATGAAATAAATTTAGGTGTCGCTCGGGGAAGCATTCTGGGTCCAACACTATACCTCATTTATACCGCTAATCTCGCAACTACCGACAATACGACGACTGCGACCTATGCAGATGACACTGCATAGGTCGCAGTCGTCGATATATCAGCTCATATCGATCCAAAAATTGCGTCATTGAAAAAAACTATTAATAATCCATTGAATTTTATTGGTTGAATTACATCAATGTTTTATAGACACTGGTTCACGTGAATTCGGCCATACCTCGCCTACACTATACACGCACTATAACAGCAGTTCCACACTTGGCGTATTTTCCACATGTATACATTATTGTACATACATCATAACCAGAGTATTTTGTAACGATATGCCATCACATTTAACTAACATAACGTAAGCTTGAAATAAAATTATTTTTACTGCACACACAGTCCGACCCGTGACCACGAAGACTCCAAAGCCTTCGAAACGTTGAGCATAAAATTAAAACTAATCGTGATAGAATCCGTAAAAATAGTTTTATTTCAATGTATAACATTCGTGTACACTTGAGAAATCAGTATAAGATAAGCTCACGCCTGTATCTCCGAAAGGGGTACGCAGAGACGCACTAGCAAACTAGAACACCCAGATTTCGCCGAGTATAGTTCCGTCCCAGATGTGATAGCCTATCACCATATTGGGCACAAATTCCAGAGTCCGGGCTGATATGAGAAAATGCAATATCACATTTAACTGATTAATTATATTTACATTAATTGTTTAATGAGAAGAATAACTGATAGCAAGGTAGAAACCATTACATTGCAGATTGCCATTTGAAGTTGCAGAATGCTGTAGGAACGGTTGTTTCTTATCTTTAATTATTAGGGGGGACGGCGCACTACGACAAAATTGTACTATTACAGTGTCACATGTGTTTTATTTTTTTCCATATAATGACAAATTCCGACGACACTGTAATAGTCTCAAAGACTGTCGACATTAACTAAGTGAAGAGGCGGCGGTATAAGAATATAAGTGAGAAGTGAATTTCAAAAACATTTCCATTTTACCTTATTATTCACAAATTACATGCTTAAAATTGTTTATTCTAGAAATTCATACTATTTCAAGTAAACATTTGCTGGGGTATAAGGCCATTATCTCGACTTATACAATGAGGGAAAAACTTAAATATTATTTAGAGTTGTATTGCATAGTGCGTGTATATGGTTGGCGGTGATCAGTATCCCTAATACGAGTTTATTTTGACAGTCCTCGATTCTCGAAATCGACGATAGTTTGCGTTTTGTCCATACATTTTATTAGCAGCGCCATTTTGCGGAAACTACAACGAACTAAAAAATGATGGATGAACTGAAAACCATCGTCGATTTCGCGAAGCGAGAAAAACTCGTACTAAGTGTATAGTTAAGATCAGTAGGACAACCATGATTTTTTTTTGACGTTACTCGCTAGTGACTCCGTAAAATATTTGCAACACAAACACGCGAACGCCTCTAGCGGTTACGCGGGGAACTGACGTTTTCTATACAAATATTTCACGTCCTCGCTCGCGTAAATACGTGCAACAAACTCATGGTTGAGCTACAGATGAGCCGCTCGATGTCGGTGTAGTGTTGACTGTGCGTGTGTGCGTGCGTAGACTAGGCCATCTTGTTGGCGAGCGCGAGATGCAGACAGGCGAGCTGCGCGGTCCACTTGTCGAGCGCGGAGTACCGCGCCGCGCCGCGCGCGCCCCGCGCCAGCTCCAGCACCGAGTTCACCTGGTCGATGCGACCGCTGATCGTGCTGACGAAACGATACCATACCACTGCTTAATACTCACTAGTCACTACAGCTACAGAATACAGGGTACAGCTGCTACTTCAACTGTTACTAATAACATCACTTATCTGACAGTGAATGTACCATCAAAATTGGTCTAACCATTTCAAAAATTAGCAGGAACAATCACAGTTTGACGAAAGAAATATTTTTATTTGTAAAAGCACTTTCTTATAGCAGACACTGGCAAACGAGCATTTGGGTCACCTGATAGTAAATGATCTCCACCGCCCAAGACAAAAAGAGTCATGAACGCGTTGCCAACCTAAAAGGAGGGGAAAAGGAATTGGGAAAGGGGGGGAGGAATTGGGCCACCGGAAATCTCACTCACCGAACGAAACTCGACAACGAGCTGCCACTTTATATCGGATTTGTATGAGACAGTGGTATCTGCCTGGTCTAACCAGCCAAACCGTGCTGTAGACGTAACTGACTACAGCGTGACTCTCAACCACTCACTCACTCGGAACATTACGGAAAAAAGTGGTAATACTCACTTATCCAATATGCATGTGACGAGTAAATTCTCGACCTCTTTCTCATCTATATTCAACTCTTTCGATATGAATGGTATGTGGATCCTGGTGTACGGGCCTATCAACTTGATCAACACTTGGGTGCGGATATTCCGCAGTAGGTCTTCTATGTGTTCTCTTATGAATGGGTCATCCATTATGTTGTTCCTGTGAATTTTGATGACATTTTTAACTGATTGCTAACAATACTTTAATATAACATATTTCTTTATAGATGATACTGGCAGGTGAACAGGTAGGTCACAGTAAGTGATTATCACTATTATGTTTTTATTACCAATAATCAGTAAGTTATAAGTATTCATGGATACTTTGAGATTTGAATTATTTAAAAAAAACATCAAAAATAAGCATATAAAAGATCCCTCATACCCCCTTAGTGCTTACATATGTAATACTTGAATGGCCCCTTTGACTACCAGCATCCTTTAATAAATACTATCTATATTGATATTATACTTTCAAAGTAAATAAATAAAACCCAACAGTCACATACATAGTCGTGATCCCACACTAAGATCGAGTCTTGTGTCGTGGGTATCAGGAACTACTAGAGACGCACGGTCTCACAACACCCAGACCCGAAACAAAGATCTGTGGGCCACACAAATATTTGTCTCGGTGCGGGAATCAAATTCGCGGCCTCTCGCTCCACAGCCGGCTACTCGCCCACTGCGCCACGGAGGCTGTCAATAGTTTGTGTTCGCACGTCATTTCATATCCCATGAGTTGTACCTATTGTGTTTGAGTATGGACTCGAAGTCGTTGATGTCGTTGTTCTGGTACGCCATCACGAGGTTTGTCATGGCGAGGATCTCGGGGTCGTTCTTGTACGGTTTGGCCTCTTGAGAGTCGAACGGGTTGATGCCGGATTTCATTAACCTTACCGGAAACAAAAATGAAAAAATATATGCGTGATGCGGTGGGGTAATTATAAACTTTGAAAATATGAATGCAATTACATCCGTTATTGCTCCTTATAGCCGTGCTTGCTGTTTATTTTAATTTTTAGTCCTACACTACTTTAATAGCCCTCTAACAGTTATGTGATGTAATCAGTGGCGATTTTACACATTTGCCGACAGTAGGCTATTTAACTTTTGCCGCTTCTACTGAGATCTGAAATTCCATACATTAATACAAAATTATATTAATTACATTTTTCTATCAATAAAACTGCAACTTTGATTTGTGGTCTATCATCCTGATTACATCAACTTTTCTCGTGATTAGTATCATTGAGAACTAGGGTACCGTTGTGTCAGTTCTTAGATTGTTTATTATTATAATTATAGTGTTTTTTTATTTATGTAAATAGAAACAAAAAAATCAACCAAATTTGCCGCCCCTTAAAATCTGCCGCCCTAGGCTTCAGCCTATTGAGCCTTTTGGCAAATCCGCCACTGGATGTAATTGTAGTCTAATAGAGCTGATAAAAATAACCGTGGTTAACTTACATGTTCGCTAGTACTAAATACTTTAGACACGTGGTCCTCCTGGGACTGCCCGACTCGTCATAATTCTTGAACGCTTCGAAGAAGTCCGTGTGCGCTTTTTCGAATTCACCTTCTCGCAAGTGCATTTTACCACCACATTCTGTAAAAGAAAGAATGTTTATAGAAAACGCTGTGCTAATAGATTGAGATACAAACTTGGTACATGAAATGCCATTACCTCTTATGACGCCCATGATGAGTGGATGCGGTATGGCGGACTTGATGTGCAGTGATTGTTCATACAATGCCTTTAGTTTCTTGTTGTTTTTCTGTGCTGTGTACATTTGTATCTCCAGTGCATATATTTCTAACAGTTGCGTGCCTTTCTTGAGATCATCCTCGCCTTCATCAGTCTATAATATGTATAATATATTGACTTAGAAGGTATAAACAGCATGTTAAAAAAAAGTTCATTAAAAAAGTTGAGTTTTTAGCAAAACAAAAAAATATCTGGTAAGGAAATCAACTTGAATACTATATTTCTTATAGTACATAAGAAAAAATATAGTATTACATTAATATAAAACACATAATCTCACGCCTGTATCCCGGAGGGGTAAGCAGAGGCGCGCTAGCAACTAGAACACTTAGCT
Source organism: Clanis bilineata (assembly GCA_036417725.1). NCBI lineage: Eukaryota > Metazoa > Arthropoda > Insecta > Lepidoptera > Sphingidae > Clanis > Clanis bilineata. The sequence continues at coordinate 2,252,919 of CM071141.1, forward strand.
TAGTTCCGTCCCAGATGTGGTAAGGGGCGAGCCTATCGCTATATCGGGCACAAATTCCTGACTGTGGGCTGAGATTGAATAATCCAATATCAATATAAATACTAGTACAATATAAATACTTCCATTATCTATTATATAAAAAAGATCTGGAAAGGATCGCTATTAGCGACAGAATTGCCTGCTCTATGTAACCCAAATTTTATTTTCCTGATCCTTGATTGAGTTTTATACTCTTATGTGTATGTCGTAAATTAAACAGTTTTAATATAATTTACTTTTGGCTGAAATTGGATTACCTGACAACTCTGGTGAAGTTGTTTTAATATTTTGGCTAGTTTGTTGAAGTCTCCTCTGTCGTAATATAATTTGCCGAGTTTCGTATTCGTCTTGAACCATAAGCGATCGTTCTTGGCGTCTTTCAGCGCTTCCAACGTAGTCTCGTAAAAATCTTGTAGCAATTCCATCTAAAACAATAATGAAAATGTATCATTAACATGAAATATTTTGTTTAAAAATTGAACATTGTTTTTGGAGCTACCTGTATATGAAAAAAACTACTTTGCCCAATTATTGCTTTATTGATATATATTGTGTGGCAAAAAATTACTTACACACATTTCTTAAAAGTTGTCCTGAGTTGGGCTTAATACTATTTTAAGTATTTTAAACAGAGTACTAAGGGATGTGATCCCCAGTTGGGTTTCATACTTCAGTCCCATATCCCCTAACCACAATCTATTAGAATATTAGAGGATAATTTTCATGTAATATACTAGTCACATCCCACTTTGTGCTGAGTGGAATGGGACAACCCACAACTAATGACTAAAGATAAATTAGGGGACCTGGCATAACTACGAAAAATACGTGTTTACTTTGAAGCCAGTTCCGCCATTTTAGTTTCGCAATCTATTTACATGTAGTTTGTCACCATGTCATAAGAATTAAATTACAAATAAATACTAATTTATTGTATTATGAATACCTAATTTTATTTACAATCACTTTAATTTCGGAATATGAAGAAAATGCCTAACTGCTATATTAATAGGATCATTTGTTCGCAAAGTTGCCATTTTTGTTCCATACATTAGGATAGGAATGCTTATTTTTTCTTAGTTATGCTTTGTCTTCTATCTTCTTTTGTCTAAGGATGTAACAGGTAAATATCAATTTTATGTCACTGATTGTGAATTGGACCGTGTTACGCAGAAATGATCCAACCCACAAAAAAAAATGATATTGATGCCAACCATGAATGATATTGATCTAAACCATTAATAGACCATATTGGTGTCAACTTTTTTTTTATGGTTGGATCATATCTGCGTAACGTGGTCCAATTGTGATTAATACTCACATTCCTAGAGGTAGAGATATAATCCAGGATGGAATTTATGGATTTCTCTGAATGGTTCCTTGTGACAGCACTTTTGATGTAAGTGAGAAGTTGCTTGTATCTGGACATCATTTCTGTAAAATTACCCTATAAATAATTACAATATTAATAAATGTTCTATAGAGCATATTTGTTAAGCTCCAAAACTTACATGTGTTATAGTTATTTCAAATTAGACCATTAGTAGTTGCCTACTTGGTCTAGTGACAGCATATATGGTCTGTGGACCAGGAGATCCTAGGTTCGATTCCCAGGTTGGGCAAAGTGAATTTTCTAATTTAATTTACCTGGGACTGGATCCTTCATAAGGGGTTGATGTCAGGCAGGCAGTCCGTCATAAAAACTATGCCACATCCTTTCTGCAACATGCTTGAAAAAGTGTGTTGCCCTGACCCCACATTAAGGTGGGATAAAGGCAGGTAAGAATAATAAGGTCTTTAACTTACTAATTTAAAATTAATTTTGATCATTTGTTTGAGAGCTTTGAACCCCCATTCTCCTTTGTCTCCTCCCTCCAATTCCAGAACCTTCTGGAAGCTAAGCAAGGCCGCTTGTGGCTCATCTTCTTTCAAAGCTTTACTGTTGTAATATTGGTTCTCCAGATCAACATCTGGCTCCGAGTTGCTGTCTTCTGAGTATTCCTAAAACATTATCTCAAGCATGAATCCTGTTAAAGGTAAGCAGAGGTGCAACTATACAGTTAAAACAACTTTATAATTAGGTTTATGGGCCTTAACAGAAAAAAAATTAAACTAACTTAGAATGTTAATGTTAGGGTCCATAATTATGTACTGTAATTAGTTTTTAACACCATTGTAAACAATTATGGAGAGCAATAAAATTGAATTGAATTGAATGTAATGTTATACAGTACATTTAAATGAAAGTTATGAATAAGTTATTCTGTAGAATATCAGAAATGAAGACACATCCAGTTCATCAAAATCAGCCTGTATCGCTTCATAAAACATAACAATTGTTATGCAACGTTACAGTGATGACAAAATAGATACCTAAGCATTAAACCGTCGAACAAACTTATTATTATTGCAATACAAACATTAAGCTAGGGAAAGGAGTTTGAAGATTCGAGATGACTGATGCGGCCTGTGCTTTAGCATAACTACGTCAACGTACCAAACCATAGTCCTCCTCCTCCTCGCACATATTATAATCATCATCGTTATCCGACATGTTCTATATGTTTTATTAAAATAGCAGAATAATTACAAATTGTAATTTTTATGAAATGATTGGTTATTTTTCTCCTGCAATGACGTCTCTTGTCTTGATCATTGACAAGTGTCAACTGTCAAGACAATGAAAACCATAAATTGAGTTTGAATGTGCAGATAGATTACAAAAATTTGCCAATATGAACACAGTTTGAACTTGACTCCGTCAAATGACGTGATTTGATTGGTTCATAATCGCGATCTATCTGAACTCTAAACTGAGATAGTTTATTGAAACCGGCCGTTAGCCTGCAACTTTAGTGAAAAAACAGAAATTATGGTACGGTCGATGGTTGTCAGAAATGCGTTAAAATGCCCGGAGAGTTAGTTTTAAACCTTGTCAAAGCAGTCTTATACATATTACAAAAAAACACCGCAAAATAATTTAACTATGTGAATGCAACCTAAAACGCGAACGCATTTATTTTTGCGCTTTATGATTGGTTTATTTTTATTAACCAATAAAACCACAGGTGTTTTGCCGGCAAAAATATATTTAGTTTGAACTGATAAATTTAATACTTACACGATGTTACAAAAATGAAACTACATTGTAATTTAAACACTGTTTATAATTAATTATTCCCAGCTAAGTAATTAAAATTAATTCGGTGTGAGGTAACGAGTTCCCGCGTTTTTTCGTCAGCTGGCCTGTGAATGGTTCATTGAACTTTCACAACATCTGTTGTCTTTACCGTTCCGAAATTTACTGTCGGAGAAAGATTTGTTTTACAAGGATATCCATTGTCTGCATTGATACTTACATTATATATGAATATACATAATTTCACTTAATTATTTCTTTTTTGGTAATTTTTAATATTACATATTTTTTTAAGTTATTATTTCGTATGATTATTTGATTTTGACAATTAGTAATTTCATCGTATTGTTAAATCTATAGAATGCTTCGGAACGGATAGTAAATACCAGTTATTTTTCCCGCTATTTACGAATTCAATATGAGCCGTGGCCAGTGAACGTATCGAATTATTCTAGACATTTCATTGATTTCACCATTATAAATTAACCATTCGCAAGTTGAACACCGCATTGTGTTTTAGCTCTTGTCTTATCGACTTATTTTTTTTATAATAATGGCTCCTACAGTTGACAAGGAAAATGTACACAATGGTGCCAGCGTACAGATGAAGGTTTGTTGATTTTTAACATGTGCTTCCTTAAATGTAATGTTATTGTGAATTATTCCTACGACTATGAATATATTTGCAGTCGCCAGTGAAGAATAATGTATTGGCGGCAAGAAATGAAAATTTGAGTGAAGAAATGGAAGTAGAGAAATCTGAAGAAATCTTAGATTTTGATCCTCAGAAAGAACCCCTGCTGCGGGAAAATCCCCGTCGCTTTGTTATTTTCCCCATCCAGTATCCCGATATTTGGGATATGTACAAGAAGGCAGAGGCATCTTTCTGGACCGTGGAAGAAGTCGATTTGTCGAAGGTGAGGTTATTTTAAATAAAATCACGCAATGCAGCGTTGTACCGACAAATATCTTTCAATAAGTAATTATTGAATTATCTTTTATTGCACAACATATATTACTAATGACTAAAATCTGTATCTCAAGACTTCTGTGCAATACTAATTTCATGTTTATTTTAAAACACGGGCATAATCTATTTAATAAATAAAAGTAAATTTCAAATAAGGTAAATTAATTCGGTTGTAGTACATTGTAAATCTAGTAAGTACATAATTTTAACGCTCAAGGTTAATTTTATATAATGCATATTTATCCTTACAGCTTTATATATATATATATAGGTATTGAATATAAATTTGGACTCATTTTTCTGAGCATTCACTTATAACTGTAAAATCATTTGATTGTGGTATAAAAATTATATAGAAAACAACTTCTGTTCAGATAAGGCCTAATACCTATTGAATGTAATCTTGTTTGCCCGACCATACACTTTATAATTTCAATATTTATTCCCACCCAGGATCTGATGGACTGGGCGAACTTGAAGGATAGTGAAAGACACTTCATCAAGCATGTGTTAGCATTCTTTGCTGCATCAGATGGTATTGTCAATGAGAACCTTGTCGAGAGATTCTCACAGGAAGTGCAAGTGACGGAGGCAAGGTGCTTCTATGGATTCCAGATAGCGATGGAGAATGTGCATTCTGAGATGTACTCGTTACTCATTGACACATACATCAGAGACCCTAAGGAGAGGTAAGTACTGTTAAATGTTGGGTAATCTTGCAATTTTTAAATATGATATAATATGTCATCATTTTCTATGAATTATATATTTAGATGTATGTAATTAAATAAGAATTTAGCCTTAAAACTAATAAGTAATTTAAATATGACCTAAACTTCTAATGAGACTGTTAAATAATTTGCCTATTAACACAGTTCTCATTGTCTATAAAGGTGTTCTACATAGATCACACTCTGCACTATGTGTTCACTACATTAACTCACAAGGATTTGTATATTAGTTATAAGGTCTCTATGGAGGTCGTAATTTCATGTATACCACAGAGCATTTAGGGTTTGTGCATCTGCTTTGGAAGAGTGGGTTCATTTGTATGTTTCTTTGTTTGGTATGGCTAAAACTGAATACTGTGGGACCTTACTAGCATTAGGACCTTTTCATATAAAACTAGCTGTTGCTTGCGACTTTGCGTGATTACTACAGGCCGTTCCTGTACATTTCCCAAGATCAAGGTAGCCCATGTTACTTACTGATAATTTAGCTTTCCGTAGGTGAAAGAATTTCAATAAGAAAAAAGGTAGTTCAGTAGTTTTTAAGGCTATTCATTACAAACAAAAATCCAAAAAATCATCTTTTCTCTTTATAACATTAGTATAGATACTGATTAATGTTTACTAATCAGCTAATAGTTACATTTTCCAGTAGTGGATTTTCAACTCAGCTTTACATTTTTTTGTAGGCACTGATTACTAAATACCTATACATATAATTTCTTATCTAAAAACTGTGAACTCTACTGTATCCCATACAATGAAGTTCACATATAAATATTAAATAACGGTGCCTACAATGTAAATGATAATTTAAAGTGTAGGCGTATACATAATATGACATAAGCAATTAAAATATTGCTTGCACTAGCGCGTTTTCCTGCACCCGTACATGATGTAGCGTTTGTAATGCTTAAAGACGATGCCGATGACTAATAAAAACGCATACGATGTTAGCGCGTCAAGACTTGCGCGTCGTTCATATTGGCACTTGAGTATGTCTTTCAACCGCTTGTTTTGAACGGGGATAACGTTTACACCCTCGTGCGTGAGTCTACGTTATGTATGACCTAGTACCGTTTTTAACATAAGTGCACACGGGGCCCGTGCTCAGGGCCCCCCGACCTTAGGGAGCCCCCGAAAGGCTGATAAGTACTTACATTCTCGTAAGAGAACACCATGGTGTAAACCCAAATAAAATAAGCTTGGGAACCCCTGTCTTACACGATCTTTTTACTCCTCAAGGCCCCCCTGAATTCTTGTGTGCCCAGGGGCCCATGCATGCCTCAAGACTGCCCTGGTATGACCCATGCTATTTTGGCACACCTCGAGTGCATATTGGGTCAATTTTTCACCCACGCCTACAGACACGTTCGGCGCTTAGCGGCACGAAAAAAGGCGGACAACGGTGAAATAACACTAGGAATGTACATATAACTGCAGTAGATATAAATGCATTTTCATTGACGACCTGTTAGGTTAGCGGCCCGCCGGCGACATTCCCGAGTCGTAATATCACGTACCTACCACATCCAATTGATTCAATGATTCATCATGGTTTAAGTGCCTACTACGGTTTTTTCCACTTTGATCGTGCAATGTTTAAAATGTCCTTGAGCTACAGTCTATCGCAGTTTCCCTAATTTTGCAATAAAAAAGGTCGTATCATCGCTCGAGAAATCGAACATTTTGCTATAGTTTGTGAGCTTTCCAATAATCAATAAATACTCGCCATATCTTGCTTTTGAGGTCGGCAACATAATATGTAAGTACTTAAGTACTCATAATTGTTATACCGGATGTTTCACAAAGTTGGTACTAATAACAACTCCACATACAGGGAAAACTATTTATAGCACAATGATAAAGTTAAAAAATAAATCACGAATTAATTAAAATCTATGCGACCTATGCGTCGCAATTAGCATGGGAATGGCTCTGTGTATGCTAATAGTAATTACCCCATAGGTGGTTTCCAAATGTACTGCAGCTGACCCAATGAGTCAAAATTTTTTATTCGTTACAAATTCAAATTTCCATTATTAAAAAACTATGAGCCTTACGGAATTTTAAACTTTACCGCTAGATTGCTAGCGATCCTCTTTTTATGTGTATTTATTATTGATACAACTTTATGAAACAACTGTAATTTTTTCCCCATAACAGAGACTTCCTGTTCAACGCTATCGAGACCCTGCCGTGCATTAAAAAGAAGGCAGACTGGGCGCTGCAGTGGATCGCGAGCAAGTCTGCCAATTTCGGCGAGAGGATCGTGGCCTTCGCCGCTGTCGAGGGCATCTTCTTCTCAGGCAGTTTCGCATCAATATTCTGGCTGAAGAAACGCGGGCTGATGCCTGGCCTTACTTTCAGCAATGAACTTATTTCTAGGGACGAGGTTTGTATTCTATATCTTTGGTCACTTCGCAAGTTGATGTCGTTAGTTACCTACAAGACAAAACATTTTCTTACAATAATGATGACGTAATTATGTTAAATATCCTTAAAACATACAAATTCCGATGGAGCCATGCGGTTACATCATCGATAGATTGGGTATTATTTTTAGACTGGGCAAATGCAGGTATCTTACAAAACATGTGTTGCCTTTGACACTGACTGCCTCACTATTTAAACTAAGTTAAATTTATGAATTTTAAAAATGACAGGAAATTGAGCTTTTTACTAATAATAACTTGTTATCACGTATCAGCAAATGTTTGTCTCACGTACAGCTTATCATATTCCACAAAATAAATGTAGGCTAACTGATGAATGACGCTTATGTATCACCACAAATACTCAGTTATATTGATAATGGTTTATCACATACTTACTTGGTACTCGGTCTTTTCCGGAAAAATCTATGTATTATCGCGCAATCACTAACGCAGATAACCATTCAATGCAAGGGCGCAGTGCAACAAGATAATTGTTTGCATGACCCATCTGGACGAATAGACTTTTCCTATCCCTAATGTTCCCATATTACCATTTACCATAGTTATTTGCTTATATTCCTAGCTTGATTGACGAGATGAGTATAAGATATCTCATCTAATGGTGACACATAGAAACTAAGTGGTGACAGTAGTTATGTACTGTAAGTGTAATGCTTTGCAGTTGGCATTATGCTCTTCATCCTGAGATATTCGATTTGTATATCATTTTTTTTGCAGCAATGTAATTGTAACATTACATTGTAACATCACTCCAAACCTTGCTGCTTGGCAAAAGATAAATAAAGAATCGTGATAAAGTTGAAAGTCCATGTGTCGCAATTTGCAACCTACTGTAGCTCAACCATGAGTTTGTTGCACGTATTTACGCGAGCGAGGACTTGAAGTATTTGTATGGAAAACGTCAGTTTCCCGCGTAACCGATAGAGGCGTTCGGGTTCATACAAATATTTTACAGAATCGCTAGTGAGTAATTTTAAAAATACTCATGGTTTGCCTACTGGTGGACGAAATAAGAGTAGTAGGCATTGTGTTACTGTAATGTATGAATGTAATTTATCGTGGTGGTGCACACAGGGGCTGCACACGGACTTCGCGTGCCTGATGTTCCGGCACCTGGTGCAGAAGCCGAGCGCGGCGCGCGTGCTGCGCATCGTGCAGGACGCCGTCGCCATCGAGCAGGAGTTCCTCACCGACGCGCTGCCCGTGCGCCTGCTCGGCATGAACTGCGACCTCATGTCGCAGTACATCGAGTTCGTCGCCGACAGGCTGCTACTCGACCTCATTGGCGAGAAGGTGGGTGACCCATTACCACCTTACGAACTTACCACTATATCTATAGATATACATCATGTCTTTGATATTTGTGATATCTACCAGCAAGTAATTATTGTTTGAATCAGATACTAAATGTATATTTTCTTTTCAGCATTACAATACAAAGAACCCATTTGACTTCATGAATCTCATATCCTTGGAAGGCAAGACGAATTTCTTCGAGAAAAAGGTGGGCGAGTACCAAAAATGCGGAGTGATGGCGAACCGCCTCGACAACGTGTTCACTTTGGACGCTGATTTCTAAACATCCAACAACCATATATCTGACTGGCTTATTCTCAGTATTAGCGATTGCAATCTTTGATACCAATGACGTGTGGGGTTTGTGCTATTCAACACTAGAATTTAACAAGGGTATGGTACCTTTTACCCAGACTTTACCGGTGGACCCGGTACTGAATATTTCTAAATGATTCTACTTAATGTCCTTGACTAAATGAAAATTATTTCGTTAATCTGTCTTTAATGCAATACAATTGTTTCAAAAAGTAGATGTAAGTACGTATTAAATTAATGATAATATAATTAGATTGATTTTTATCCACTATAATGATGTTGGAAAATATTTCCGACGAATAGGATGTTAAGTTACTTAATAAGGTAATCATTGAGATAATGATTGTGTGATAATAAACATTAATATTATGTAATGTAAGGCTATTTGAAATAAATATATAATTTTTGTAAATAACATCTATTAATTTATATTCCCATTAGGATTTAAAGGGTCACAAGACGTAATAAGTGATTTTTTGGAGAATATTAACTATGAAAATGTGATAGAACAGATAATACGAATAACTTGACTAATAAGTAGTAACTACATCATTTATAACAGATTATTCACGATAAGGCCTCAGTCGTCCTTGCGATCGTGACTGCAAATTCACATTAGCCATTTAACCACAACTGCACTTGAGATCCTTTCTCCTATAGATTATTATTTTCGACCGACTTCAAAAAGGAGAAGGTCCTCAATTCGTCTGTATTTTTTTTAATGTATGTTACGCGATATCCGCCAAATGTTGACCGATTTTCAAAATACTTTTTGTGTTCGATAGAGCTTATGTCAAGGGTGGTCCCATATAAATTTGTTCACGATAGGATAAGTTTTGAAGTCGGTCCGTTAAGTTCGTTAAACTTGTGATTATATACTGCAGATTTCTCCTTTAGAGATAGACAGATATACATATGTCAATTGGTCAAATTCCCATCAGTTATTTATGACAGCCTCGAGTTAAAAGCCTATGCCATCGATATATTAATTACCTACATGCACAGTTGACGCTCTAAAAATGGGACAGCAAAGGAGTGCTTAAGCACTCGTTTTGCATACAGTCCGACGCCGATGGAATACTAAATTTCAAAATTCAAATTTTGAGAACGCTTGCTCATTTCGTTTAAAAAGCTACTTTATTACACGTGCATAGGGTTATATTTTGGTAGGTGTTGATTTAATTGGAACTTGTGATATTTTTCTTTTTGTTCCTGAGACCACTTTTTAGGAGGATATTTGCAAAGAACTGTGCATCTAGGGTATATTATATTGATGGCCTGTGCAGTGTGCTCTCTCGACTCTCAGGATATCGACAAATGTTATGACAAGTCAATAAAAAGGCCTAGAAACAATATTTCTTTTCTATTTAAAATTACATTACATCGGATACCACACGCTTTTACACGCCCGGGCACAAAATAGACTTGTATTACATAGTATTGTTTCTCAATAGTTAACCTCACGTCTTTAGTAATTAAAACCCACACTTTAATCAAGGTTCTCCGAATATCCTAAGTGTGCCGGTATGTAAAAGCTTAAACACATTTGATTATTACTCATTCTGAACCTAGAGGAATGGAAACAGTCACTCAACACTTGTACAAATTCACATTTCGCGTTGCTGATACAACACAGGATATCCTTATGAGAAACTTTATGAAATAAATAAAAAATGACCATCGGTCTATAATAAATGCATTAGCGTGCATTCGATTTGTTTTGAACGAGACGTCTCAGCAGGCGATGTCCGGACAGGAACGTGATGAGGGCCAGCGGCAGCAGGTAGCGCATGGCTTCGAACATCGACAGCTGCAGCCACAGCACGGCGTACAGACCCAACGAACCTGGACAAACGGAAATATAAATAATTCTAAAGCAGCAATTACCTACTTGAGAATGGTACTGCTGAATCAAAATTCACAGGTTTGAAAACAACACCAAGTTCACTTCTATGAGTTTTCTTAAGTATTTATTCATTATGAATTATCGCTTGCTTTACTGGTGATGGAATAACAGGATGTCATGTAATCATAATAAAATTGTTAGTTTGACTTTTTATTGTAACATATTTTGGGTTCAGTCGCCTATGAATTACATACATACATACAAAATATCACGCCTGTATCCCATAGGGGTAGGCAGAGGCTATGAATTTCCACTTCGCCCAATTCTGACACACTACTTTCATCAATCTCTTCATACATTCGCGTCGGTTAAGGGTACTTTTTACTTTTAAGATACCTAAAAATTTGTGCATGTAAAATCCTTCTACTTGAGAAATCAAATATGTAATTATAAGCATTGTTGTCAACTATTAACATATCACATAGTCATAATATTATCATGTCTATAAAACTTTCCATAACAATGGCTACTTGTTGAAAGAACTTAAAAGAGATACATTCACAATACACTGTAAATTGGCTCCATTTGTTTGATAAGGTTGTTTCTGAGTACAATGAACTTATTGATCAAAAATTAGTATTATGCCTCTTGACCTTGGCTCTTGTACAATACTTGGTTTGTTAGGTAATGTAACTTGTAGCATTTGTAGCTGCCTACTCTAATCACACAGACAGCCTCTGTGGCGCAGTGGGCGCGTAAACGACTGTGAAGCGGGAGGCCGCGGGTTCGATTCCCGCATTGAGACAAATGTTTGTAGTCCACAGATATCTGTTTTAAGTCTGGGTGTTGTGAGACCGAAAGTCTCTCATAGTCTCTGACATCCACGATACAGGTTATATACCTAGTGTGGGGTCAGGACTAGGTGTGTGACTGTTGGGTGTATTTATTTATTTATAAGCCATCATAATTGTATGTTTGGAGATTTTTATTTCGATAACAAACCTAGAACATCCAATATATGACATCAATATTTACGGTTGATGCAAAGACAGTCCCTTCACTCGCGATGGCTATTTTTTCACATTTTTCTCTTAAAATGCCACCTCATTCATAACTAACTTTAGCAGTGGCGGAACTATTTCGTGGCAGGGCTGGCAAAATGCCACGGGCCCTTGGCCGGAGTGGGCTCCTAGCCCGAGGTGCCGCGAACTTATGTTATATTTTTATTATTTCAGTGATTTATTAAACTTCAATTACAACGTGACGACTTATACAGGGGTCCCAACCAACGAATTTGCCACGGGCCTCAGATGGTATAGTTGCGCCACTGAACTTTAGGGCAGAATAGAGATTGTATTTTTTTCAACTGTGTTGCTGAATAGAGATTGTATTTTTTTCAACTGTGTTGCAGAATAGATTCGTTTTGATGTTTACGATCGGCCGCCTTTGTGATGTTTACCCCCTATGGGGGAATCCAGTCCCAGGGAAATTGTGTTAGAAAAACAGTTTTTTCCGACCTGGAATTTGAACTCGGTACCTACTGGGGTACAAGTCCTAAATATGTTGCCATTAGACTGAGGGGGCGATATACTCCCAAAAGAGTACTCGATAAAGAGTATAGGTTATATGTATAATGAATTTACTGTGCTAGAGAAAAAAAAAACATATATTCAGGCGTACCTCCAAGCGCGAGATGGAATACGAGCGCGCTAGGCGTGAAGGGGAAGTTGGCGAAGTTGAGTCCGAGCCTCGCCCACAGCAGCAGCAGCAGCAGGAGCGGCGCGGCGCACGCGCACGCGAACACGTCCGACACCAGCCGCGCCGGCCGCGCCTCCGGGGAGCGGAACACGTGCGAGATCTCAGCCCGAGCGCCCGAGTACCACGCCTGAGACTTCGGCGCCACTTCGCCTGTACAACAGAAAGGACAATAATTTTTAAGGTACTTTACTTTTTTTTTATTATTGTAGAGGTATATGCCATATAGATTGTCTAAAATATAGAACATAAATAAAAATTGAAATATTCTCAAAAATAAAAAAAATATAAGCCTCTGAAGTTTAGGGTAAGCTTCAAATTGCGGTAAAAAGAAGCATCAGTATAATCACGTCACCGCCATAACGGTACGTGCGTTGGAAAGGGATAGCATGATATCTCCACTATGCCCCCACTCCAGGATTTATAATCTTGAATTACTGCCTCACTTTTTAACAAATTTCGATGCAGTTTTTACAGAAGGGTTTCGTTTTTATTTTATTTGCTATATAAATATATGTATAAAATCAAACATAGCCAAGTGCCCAATTGCGGCGTGATCAACTAATATGCTTTATTATAAAAATCTCACTGGACATTGAAGAATCTTTGCTTCGTCTAATTATAAGTTATAACAATAGATGAAGATCATGCTCACAGCATTATCACCATAATACATATTCAGTGTGTACAAATTACGATGAGTCAGAATATAGTGGGTATACAGAAGAGTTTGCTACATACCAAGCGCGTTGGCGTCTTTGCCGAAGTTGAAGAGCACGTCTCCGACTGGCCACGCTATGGGGTTGGACACGGCACTGTCGCCCAGGTATATGGTCAGTGAGTACGAGCCCGACATGTGGTTCAAGTGCTTGGCAATGCTGCCCACATTCTGAAAAAAGGCTTGACTTTATTTAAGCACTGAGAATTCTCGAATTTACAGCCTCCGTGGCGCAGCGGACGAGTAGCCAACTGTGAAGTGAGAGGCCGCGGGTTCGGGAATCGAACATTGAGCACAGATATTTGTTTCAAGTCTAGGTGTTGTGAGACCGAAAATCTCTCATAGTCTCTGACACTCACAATACAGGTTAGTGTGGTATCAGGACTAGACGTATGACTGTTGAGTGTATTTATTTATTTTATTTATCCACGGAAATTGTAAAATAATTAAAACATACCAGTTCAACTTTATATGCCTTGGTGTTGTCTGGTTCTGCGACGAAAATGGTCTCGTGGTCGGGCGCCGCCTGCGAGCCCACTCGTACAAACGCCTGCTGCACCAGCACCGGCTTGTTGTACTTGTCGCGCACGCTGAACTTCAGGCTCACCCTGCCACATCACAACCATAGATCAATGTAACGTGCCACCAAACTATGAATCAGTAATTAACATTAACATAACATAAGCTCACGCCTGTATCCCCGAAGGGGTAGGCAGAGGCGCACTAGCGAACTAGAACACCCACATTTCGCCGAGCTTAGTTCCGTCCCAGATGTGATGGGGGCGAGCCTATCGCCATATCGGGCACAAATTCCAGACTCCGAGCTGATATGGGAAAATCCAATTGAATGAATTAGTAATTGCCATTGATTATTTTGCTGCTACATCAATATTAAACTGTAAGACGAAGCAAGTATGTTTTTGTAATCAGGTTACACCTAATAATTATAATAAATTAACAATTGGTAAATAATGCATGGTAAGTTAGGTTAACCTGACCTTAATGAGCTAAAGGTAAAAACATTTTAAAGCATTTTAAAAATATCTTGAGAACAAGTCATCAACATTCAATCCAAAAGTTTGTTTGGAAGGAGTCAAATACACTTTGCAAAGTACTTACTTTTGCAAATGATCAGCTTGCAGCACCTCACTGAGCTTGTTGGGGTATGTAACAGTGGTTATCTTAGGACTTGTGGTACCATCCACATCACCAATACCAACTTCCACACTTCCCACTTGGATCTCTCCCAACACAGCTACATTCACATTCGTAGTCTTCGCTCCAGCACTCAATGCGATCTTGTACAGGCCATATTGAGCCTTAATCTTGCTCAAGTTAAGAACGAAAGTCGTGGGCTCATTAGGTTTCTGCGACAGAGGCTGTTTGGAGAGTACTACAACATCGTCGGCTAATCTCGTTCCGGATTGTGCGATCACTTCCTCTGGTTTGACGGCCTTCACAGCACGACCGATCAAGTCGGTGATGCCGAACTCGATCGCGTCCGATTCAGATGTGATGTACTTCTTGCCTTTGATAGCGATGCAGATTGGTGTTGGCTATTTGAAAAAAAAAAATGTTTCAGTGATATAAAAAGTTTATAAAAGTAAATTATCCTTTTCATTGCTTTTATGTAGCAGTGTGACATAAAACCAGGAAGTTCACCTCCAGTTTGACCATCTTAACATACAGTTCAAATAGTTTTGACTTTGAACCTATCAAAGCAATGTGATTTCTTAGGTTTACGCGAATGTTATTCATTGAAATAAAACTAGCTTGTTTTTTATTTATTTTTAGTTTTAGTCTGACCTATGACCGGATACAAAGGCTTAAAAGCTTAACGTCTCGACTAAAAAGAAATGATGATAGAATCCGTTTAAACTAGTTTTATTGCTATCACACCAATTTATATAGACCATATATAGAGCAATTATTGGACCACCTGCAAACATTTCAGATAACCCAAGAGTAAATTTGCCATACCTGCCGTCCTCAAGCTAAAATGCCATTAAGTGAATAAACCAAGTTTGAGACGTCACAAAAAACTTGGAAAATATTATCCTAAGATGTTTATTAGACTGGGGCTTTTATGTTTAATAGACTTAATAAATTGTATAGTTTAAGATTTAAAATAACCATAAGTGTATGAGAATAATGTATGAAAATAAATATTTTCCACATTTTGGAGACATCTCAAAATTAGGTTTATTCACTTAATGGCATTTTAGCTTGAGGACGGCAGATATGTTTCATTTACAAGTAACTACCTCATCATCAGCAAGTGCAAGAGCCGCATCCAACAGTAATGCGGCGCCCTTGGCAGAGTTGACGGAGCGGCGCGACAGTAAATACTCTGCAAACTTGTACCTTTGCTCCTCACTAAACGGCGTAGGTTTCTTCTGCGATTTGTAACTCCTATAATAATAATTCGCGTTAAATTCACTGCAGAGTACTTACTATCTATTTCTACTATTTCCTAAATCTGAAAATGTGGTGTGTTGAATTAGGTTGAGAATAGTATCTAGTATTACAATGCAAGTTCCCATTATTTATTTACTACTAGCTGTTGCCCGTGACTCTGTTCACATATGATCTAAATAGCTATAAAGTTTCATCAAAATCCATTCAGTTTTCCCCTGATCAGACTGTGATGAAACTTTAGTAGGGTGTTCTGGGGATGCCCACGACATTTTTTGACTGTTTGCGGATATGAACCATGAAGTTTTGTCCACATGCACCAAAAAGCTGATCACAGACTCGGTCAATATTTTCCTCACAAAATATTTTGTGTAATGCGTTTACATGTGAGATAGGTAAGAGAGTCCTGGTGAAACCGAGTGTAGCCAAATACTGACCTGATGATGGTGGTGAGCAGCAGCGAGGTGGCAGGCAGGCCGCCGTCAAAGTGCAGTGCTTTGGAGTCTGTCTCGTCGGCAGCCAGCAACACGCCCTCCGCGTGAGATATCGTCCATAGAGCGCATCCCATATGCTCACACATAGCGAATAGATAACCATAGCTAAAAAAATAACATTTATGATTCAACACTATTGAATTATTTTTAAACTAGGGATTTTCATTAGAAAATGACTGGATACCACAGTTGTAAAGTAATAACTTATGATTAATTACGATTAATTGCAATTTTCGAAGGGATCTCTATTTTGAATACATATAGCCCATGTTACTAGCTGATAATTTTTGAGCCTATTGTAATGAATAGGCTCAAAAACTACAAAACCAGGTAAATATTTTTAACAATAATACAAACATAAATCTTTTTCCTTTATAATAATAATTTAGATATTTATTATAGTTTATAACTAAATTGTCATCATGTTGTCCATATTTTCATACTACACACAAATTATAGATAGTACATTATCCAACACCCTGATTAGTTTTGTGACATTCCCATACAACAATATAGCACACAACAAATTGGGTGCTAACACAATGACAATTATTTACAGTTTATGTATTTGTAGAGACATGTATTTCATAAACTTCAACACCTTGATACGTGCCCACTGCTCCATCAACAGCATAAAATGAAACATTAAAACTCACTTAACAGGAGAGTCATCCTTCTTCAATATCTGTATGAGATTCTTCAAGCCATCCTCTCTGTTGAACACGTCACCTTTGTTAAATGCCTTCATTGAGTACACAGCATGGTAAATCTCAGCTAACGTTGCATCTTTCTTCTCCAAGGTTTGTACCGGGCCCTTCATGATGTCAGGTTTCAGGAAGTTCTGACAGCTTGTTAGTGCAGCCAGATTGGACAGTTGAAAAACTTGTTCTATATTTTGATGATCATATTTGAGGTTTCCTATGTCCTGTAATGAGCTCATTGATTAACTTTGTTACAGTGTAATTGGAAAATAATTCTTTTTTAAGGGCAGCAAGAGTTCTTAAACTTCAGTAAACTTTATAAATTTATGCCATCTTAAATATAAAACATACAGAAATATTGAAATATTCTCAAAAATGAAAAAGTTATAAGCCTTTGAAGTTTGGTGTAACCTTCAAACTGCGGGAAAGAGACGTATCTGTATAATCACATCATACCATAATGGTATGTGCGTTGGAAAGGGATAACATGATATATCCACTATACCTCCACTCCAGAATTTAAAATATGAATTACTGCCTCATTTTTTAACCAATTTCGATACAGTTTTTACAGAAGGGTTTCTTTTTCGTTTTATTTGCTATTACATATAAAATTGTGTATAAAATTAACCATCGCGAAATACCCAATTTTTCATTTGTCTCTGCAATTTCTAAGTAGATATGATCTAATGCACCCATAATTCGCCTAATATTATTACAGTATTATTACCTCACAGATATTGGGGACCGGAACTTTCAAAAGTGTCAAACCTTTGACAGCATAGTATAGAGTAGCAATGTCTCTGCTCTTCAAGCTCTCCTCCAAGATAGACTGCAGTCTCTTTACATCTATTGTACCCTGCAGTGTATTACCATTGCACAGCGCTAATGTGCTTACAAGCAATAACAATAATGCTGGAAATAATTATTAACAAATTATATACATAATGGCAGAAAATATTTTGTCGTATGGGTACATATTGTTGTGTAAATGTATCAGATGATCGAGCTACAAGTTTCCAACAAAACTCCAAGCATTAAGTAATAAGGTTATATTTACATGAAAAATTTAATGGCATTCAATATTATTCTTTCAGATTTCATGATTTATGTAAAATTAACAGCTTGTAGTCTATTGTAAGTTGTTATGCGAAAGCGTATGAATAATAACCTCTTATGGAGCAGTAGTGGCCGGGACCGGCGACAATCAAACCACTGACGTGTCTCTATTTGTTTAGGTAAAACATCACATAGAAACGGCAAACACTAGTTGTATTATTGAATATAGTAGAATAAAAACCATTTACCATATGCCAAATATGTAATCATTGCATTGGATTTTGTTAAAAATAATGATTAATACACTACTATTCATATGTTTGTTACACTTTTAAAGATAATGTTCTTACCTCGTGAATACATTGTACGTTTTAATAACAATCAGAGGAAACTCTGATTGTATAATATTACGTCTATAAATTTGGGATTCCTTCAATTCGTATGCATAAACTTAGGAAATTCTTAGAAAATGAGAAGCAAAGCGAGGTAACCGGCCTTACTTGACAACCGTGTTTGACAGAAAATGACAGAATGCACACGTAGCAGGACGTTATCAATGGACTTTCTCAAGTTTATTCAGATATTAGCAAAAATATGCATTGCAACAAATGTTTATTATTTATGATTATATTATATATATAAAATTCCTGGATAAGTGATATTCTTGTTATATCTTAAAGCCATCACGTCACCCGGGTTGGGCAGACTAGTTTAAACTCCAGAGCGTTAACATTAAAAAAAAAACTAGAAGTATTGCCAGCATAAAACGATAAAAAAGTATATGAAAAAAATCGACTACAGGTCATCCCTACTTCAAAACTTTGACAGTAGACAACCTAAAAAAATTGACAGATGTCAATTTGCATTGACAGTTGTCATAGTTGAATATTCTTCATCTATTCTATTTTTATTCCAAAATCGAAAAATTTCGATTGGTTTGTCTCCTTCCATTGTTTTCATTAAATTAACAAAATGGCCAGCGCAGTCGCTAAAGTACCGACTTTAATCAACTGTACGTATAATTGATTATTAAACAGTGCTCACATTTAATTTTTGTTGTCTAGTTGGTTATGTAATTCCAAATAATATATAGGTATTTATCGCTCTGTCAATTTTTGGATTCAAAATATTGTTTTTAAAGAACACAATTTTTATTCTTGCACTGATAATGTAACAAGATCATTATGGAGTTCTATCGTGTAATAGTAAACAACCTTGAAAATGGATGTCTTAGGTTATGTGTTGGGGTTAAATTTCAGCGGCTATCTCCAACGCCAGGCCAAAATTCAACATTTTCATGAAATACGCGAGAGTAGAGCTTGCCCCACCCAAGCTGAGTGAACTTCCTCAGATCAGGGCCGGCATTGGCAAATTACTCACCAGTGCCAGGAGTGGAGCATGGAAGGAGCAGTCTGTAAAGCAGGCGACATTGAATGTGCTCGTCGGCGCCGAGGTCCTCTTCTGGTTCTACATTGGAGAGTGCATCGGAAAACGCCACATTGTTGGTTACAATGTCTAAGTTATTCCTAAGTCCAGCTCTGTAGATATTATGTTCTGTGTAATAAATTAACATCAAACTCATTGCTATTTTATTTATGGTGAATTTTTCAATATCAATTTTTATTTGATGAGTGAAAACCTATCAAGGCAACAATATATATAAGCTATTTATAAGTTGTCTGACTATTGGAAAATGAGTCCTACATTACTGTAATTATAATATGTTAATTTAAGATTTTTTTAAAACAATTTTTAGTAACATTTCAAACATGGCCAATCAGTTTAATCTTCAAGGGATGTTTCTGTTTTGTGAAAATTGTAACAATTAACAATATTGGAATTATTTTTTGCACATAGATTTATCAGGTAAATTATTATCAGAGTAAAGTATGTGTGATGCTGAGTCATTTTTTTCTATGCCCATATTTGCCCATAATAAAATGAATATGCAGGTACTTACAAATTAAACACTTAAATCCTACATTAAATATTTAATAAATTAATTACAGAGGTGCACATTGTACCATAAAGTTATAAGGATTGCCGGCACTAGTAAACTTCAACTCTGTCTCTATTTCTGGAGGGCCCCGTAGCCATAACCTGTCTCTGTAGTAGTTGACACATGTTATGAACTCTTTCTCATTGTATCTTCCCACTTTTATTGGCACAAATGGATCTAAATGTTCAAAGCCCTGAAAACAACATTATAATAAGGTATAAACAATGTTGCCTTTGTGATAATGGCATTGGATATGGATTGTGGACCTGGGAGTTCCTGTGTTCAAATCCCAGGTGGGTAGATTGTTAAACTAAGCAGAGTTTATGAATATCTATTCTGTCTTCCTTCTTCATCAAAAAGCGATCTGACCTATTACCTTTTTGAACAATAAATATCTGGGCAAGAAACTCTCTTGATGATCATCTGGCAGGGCAAGTTGGTCGGCTGTCACCACTATCACACCATTTGTCTGTGAATAAAATAAAAGAATCAATAATTATATAACATCTTCTTAATTATATATAAAATTGTTACGTTCTGTGGTTATAACCTATATCTATGGAGAACCTATGCTACATAGTCGCTCGAAAAAAATGCTTACATATTTTCTAGCTTTTAAATGAGTCGCGTAAAACTTGTTCATCAAGAGCCGGGAAAAAAACTACTTAAAAAAATACAGCAATTACTCAGTACATCAAAAGCCCTTTAGTGCAAAATGGCAAAATGTAGAAGGGTAGTTTGATTATTTGGCGCCCTATACAACATTGTAAGTGTGGTATTTTTACCCAATCATTTTTAGTGAGTTCTAAGAAGGAGGTGGTGAGTGTAACTTCCTCTGGCTTCACTTGTTTCTTGGTGGGCGTGTTCAGACGCGTCATCGGATAAAAAAAGCTGTTAAAACCATCTATCGCCACAAAAGTCTTGCATCTGAAATCAAATGTTATATATTTTACCAATACATATATTTTAATTTTGTAATAATATAATATAAAAAGGTATGAACATATTCCAGAAATATTAATTTTAAAGAAAACTGTTACAATACAACTGGGACAGAACTAAGCTCGGCGAAATGTGGGTGGTCTAGTTCGCTAGGCCGCCTCTGCCTCTCGCCGAGCTTAGTTCCGTCTTATCTATCATGTCCTATAGCCCCCTAGGCTCGCCTATCGCCATATCGGTCACAAATTCCAGACTCAAGGCTTATACTGAAAAATCCAATATCACTTTGTCGGACCCGGTGATCGAACATGAGACCTCAGGACGGTAGTCGTACCGCGTAATTTATTCTGTATTCAATAAAACTATTTAAAGCATGAGTAGTGTACAATCATATTCAGACTAAGTTGTAGAGAATAGCTTACACTTTATTGTTGGACAGAGCCTTGATTTCGTTGAGTAAGACGTCGATGACGTCACACGCGTACTTGACGCGGTTGATGCCATGATCCACGAGCGCCGCCAGTGAAGACCCTGCCTCTGTAGTCTCACGCTTGCTCCATACATACTCTCTCGATACTTTTAACTAGAATATTGTTGTAAAACATAATGTCTTGCATTAAACACTTAACGCCCGAATGGTCAAACGCTCCTTAACTTTAACGGCTTCTTACATTGATTTTCGGCATACAATTTTGATAGATAAGGAAACGAAATAAGGCGTCCTTAAGTGTATGAACATTCGGTGGTAAGTTATTTCATGCCTGCTATTTCTTTAACACAAGGTCTTAATATTTTCGAATACAACAATGTTAAAATATAAAATGATCTTGACCACTTTAGCTTAATAATATGTGGAGAGTCCACAGTTCGGGCCCAATGACTATTATTTATGGTGGGGACGTCTGTAGTCACACAGATGGGTAATCATCTCACTTATAAGAATCATTTCCTTTAATCTCAGGGCCCAATGACTAACCTAAGAAAATTCTTGCAGAAATGTAGACTAATGCCTCCATGTACGTCAAACTTACTTCAGCATTTTTAAGTAGAGCTTGATTCTGATTCTTGAAGTGCAATAACCATGCAGCTGCATCCAGCGGCAGGTCTACAAAACCTTCATGTGTTTGGGAATTGGACATTTCTTTGTGCCGCGGTGTTCTTCTTAACCATTCGGAAACTGTTGTGACAGAGATAAATTTTATTTTACAATTTAAAAATAACATTTCGATGTTTACATTATAATTTTGAATAGGTTTTGTGTAACCCTAAAATGGATTGTACAAGTGTGGTTATGATTTATGATTTGGTTATGTCCATGATCTAGTGGCAACGTAATTATATGGGCTATGAACCAAGAGGTCTGTTTTTGAAGCCCTGTTTATGTAATGAATGTTCTTCTGAGATAATGCTTAAAAAAAGGTGTTACCTCCTCTCCACAATGAACTTGGATAAGATATGGGCTGGTGAAAGAATATACAACAGTTTTTAACCCATTCAAATAGGAAATCATTTAAACTTACCCCAAGGTACATGCACAATCAGATATCCGTTTTCATGAGCGTAATGTAATAAATGTGCCATAGTTAGAGATTTGCCAACACCCTTTTCACCATCTGCATAAAATATTTGCTAAGGAAATTATGTGTCATATTCGATTATTTTGGATTCTTTATTTTTGTTACAATATAGTCACAGGCGGCTCGGCCTCTGGTGGCCCATACGCTTATGTAATATATATATGTGCCACCTCCGATGGGTTAATATTAAATAATAGTTTGAAACAATAATGCTGTGAGAAAAAATAGAATAGAAATTTAAAAAAAAAACAAACTCAAAACAATACAAAAACAATAAAGTACATAGCGTGAAAAGGATACACAAAACATATCTAATGGCTGGTTGATTCATGTCAGATGCTTTGATGCAGTCTATAAGATCCAGTGCTGGTTGGCGCACCATGATAGCTGTCTCTGTAAATGTTTTTGTTTGCTTCATAAAACTCTTTGGAAGTCCTCCCGATCCAAAGAGCTGTTTACAGAGGTCTCGATTCATTGTATAAAATAAACCTAATTGATTTTCATTATGTTGGCTCTGCAATACAGGTTAGTAAATATAAATTGGATAATTAAACAGATTACCAATTTATATTTCAATAGCTGCATTTGTTAAGCAATGCGCTCATAATATAATACCGCAATTTAACATTATACACATTGTTACATGAAATCATCAACATAAAATAAAATTACATACAGGTGAGGCTTCTGTTGTTCTGAATGTAACAGCTTGAGAGTATCTCCGACATATATGCCTCCAATTACGTGACAGCATTTTATTATTATATGAATAATTTACAATTAGCAGCAACGTTTATAATATATATTTTTAGTTTTAAACAACATAACCTCAATCTTGCATAAATTGACAGTGACAATCGTGACAATAATTGTCAATTACTTTACGTTCAGAAATTAAATTTAAAAAAATGACAACATACATATCATAGGCTTACGCCTGTATCCCTGAAGGGGTAGCCAGAGGCGTAATAGCGGACTAGAATACCCACATTTCGCTGAGTTGCGTTCCGTCCTAGATGTAATAGATATAATATCGGACACAAATTCAAGATTCCGCTGATATTGAAAAATCCAACATCACATTTCCCGACTCGGAATCGGACACCGAGACCTCAAGGCAGGAGCCGTACCGGAATAAAAATACGCCACCAAGGTATTCCTCCGTCAGTAAATTCGTAATTATTACGGAGAAATTCTAATGTATGCAGGTTTCCTCAAGAACCTCAATGTTTCCTTCACCATTTTATCAAGCGATAATTCTCATTGAATACATACTTTACATAGAAACGTCAAATCAAATCAAACCAAATCATTTATTGAATCCATAAAATGTTCAAACATGATTTAGATTCCGTCAAATTTTAACACTACCTGTTCGGAAGGCTGTTTCGCCAGACAAGCAAGAAACTCTGAAGTTAAAGAGGTGCATGCAATTTTTTGCGGTTTGTTTCCACCCTCCAATTCTCTTTTCAGCACCTTGTACCTCTCCCAACTGAGCTACTGCTGTTTTTTTTAGCTTGAGTAAAAAAAAAAGATTATGCCAAAGTTATTTATTGTATTTAAACATAACTTTAATATTTTTTTTGCATTCTCTTTTTCTTGAAAAGACTAGTGGGTCTACTCTCGCTTTCCAATTTGTTTTCATTTTGATCTATTCTCTCTATGACATCCTTCACAACAATGGTTTCTGTGGGTTCAGGGCTTCTTAATTCCTCTGTATTTTTTTGTCTTTGATCTTCACAGATCACATTATTGTTTGCAATTAGCAAAGTTTTGCTAGGTGTAGTCTTATGAATTTCATAATTAGATTTTTTTAAAATAGATGTGGAACCTCGAAATGAATTTGGATAAGCTTCATAGATATCATTAGGTTTTTGTATGCCTTTAGCTGTATCATATGGAGATTTAACAGACTCTACATCAGAATGTTGAAAGGTCAGCTCCAATGTTTCACTGTCATCATCATCTGCAAATGTAACTTGCCTCTTCACTGTTGTGGTCTGTGATAGCTTTTCATCTTCAATTTCTTGAATGTCTTCACTTTCTAAGACATCATCCAGCCTGCAATGAGCAATAATTGTGTTATATTTATAGTACTTTGTACAAATAATTAGAGATTAAACTATATTTACAAACCTGTCCATCTCATCTTCAATGTCTTCAAGCTGTTCAATTTCATCCAGCCTTGACAATAAATCATTTTCAGTTTTAGTTTGATTCCTCTCTCTGTTTTTCAACTCAAGCAATTTATTCTCCAATTCATTCTGCCTATCTATCACCTGTTGTAATAAATCCAATTTCGATGTTTGTGGAGAGGTGCTAATAGTTGCTTTCTCTTTTGGCTCTATACCTTTATTACTTGCAACAGTTATCAATTCATCATATACCAGAGCATTATTTTTATCTCCTGTTTGTTTTATTATTTCTTCATCTTCTTTTATAATAAAGGAGTCATTACTGCCACTGCTGTCTAAATCTTCATTATTCATCTCTTGCAACTCATTCTCTAGTTCTTCTTGAAGTTCTAGTTCTTCGAGTCTCTGCCAGAGTTCTTCATCAGTAATATTTTCTATCTTCTCTTCTTTCCTACTGGCTTGTTTATACTTCCTCACATTTTCTCTGTGTTGTTCCCTCCAAGCTCTATCTTCTTCTTCTGTGTAAACTTCAACAATCTCTTGACCTTCATGTTCAAATAAATTTTGTTTACTGAATGATACCTGATTTTCAAGATACTCTTTTTCTTTTCTGTAGATATCAACTTTATCTTGGGCATCTGTAATAAAAGAGTGTACATGTTTTATGTAGCAACATAGTAAATAAAAAACCAACAGGTCAATCAGGAATGCTGCCCCAACAAGCGTCTGAGGTTTGAGATGAACCCTGAAAGGAACATGCACTTCAACTATTTTATGTTCAGTGTATATTCATTAAGCGCAGCGTAGGACGTCCACCTACAAGGTGGACCGACGACCTGATAAAGGTCGCAGGAAGTCGCTGGATGCAGGCCGCTTCCAACAGGTCGATCTGGAAATCTTTGGGGGAGGCCTATGTTCAGCAGTGGACGTCCTATGGCTGATGATGATGATGATGATGATGTATATTCATTGTGACTTATTGCTGACTATAACGGCGATGAGTAATATTAAACATAAATATATACACCCAACAGTGAAGGAAAAGATTGCAAGGATATCTGCATATCACAATCGTTAGTGGAGCAGACCCGCACCCAGTAGTGGGATACAGACAGCATTATATTCAACAGTGCCTCCGCATTTGCTCATTGCAGAATTTAAAATATGATTTTAATTAATAATTTTTTCGATGTAGTTTTTACAGAAGGGTTTATTTTTTGTTTTATTTGCTATTACATATAAAAATGTGTATAAAATCAAACATAGTTCTTCTTCTTTTGTGTCAATGGCTCCAATAACAATTAATCGACTCAGATCCTTCCTGACCAGAAGCCCGCCACTCCTAGAGCTGCGTAGTACCCAATTATAGGGCTGATATTATTATAAAAGTAACATATTGATAAATTTACTATTATAATGTGCAAGATGGTCTTAAATACATCTTGTGTAGTGTAATGTTGAAAATATATAACAATAATGATTGCAATTCTGACCTTTTATTCTATGTTGTCGCAAGACTTCAGCTTGCTTTAGGGAGCACTTAGCAAAATAATCAGCCCCGAGTGAAACGGTCACTTCATTTGTGTGTTTAATATCACCTCGGAACAATATTCGGCTCCCTATGGGCACCAAAACAGGCACGCGGAGTTTTTCAGAATATACATTAAAATCTAGTGACTTTAAATTCTGTAGATAATCTTCCCAAAAACACAAATTTCTTTCATTTTCCTCAATAGTCTGAAAAGTTTTGTTTAGTTTTATTTTTGTGTGATTAGTAAGTAATAGGTTACCAGAACGCAATATTTACCTTATTATAAAAGTTTCTTAGGAAATTCATATTGTAATATGTATATTCATCCACATTAAAGATTTTTATAATCAAAACGAAATCTCATAACAAAAATATAACCTCAAAACAAAAACATTCCCCTAAACACAGATTAAAAAGATGCCCATTGCCCATCTCTCGCAGAGTTTTTTTTTTTACGTTTTCTCTTTCGGGAAGGCAAAGGGATCTAGCCCATACAGCCTCGTCTTAAGTGCTTATTTCTTTATTTGCTTATATCTAATTTTTCACAAGTGCAATGATATCGGATATGTTCGATTTCAAGGCCCTGCTGGAGTTTAGGCGTTAATTCCTTCCAGTTTGATGCTTTTCAGACGATTTTCTCGCAGCAGAGGAGTCGAACAAGGTCGACTCATCCACCCGACAAAACGCGTCCAAAATCAGTTATTTCAAAGCTTCCACATACTGTCCATCTTCGTTGATGTTTATTGCTTAGATTCACATCACATTTAAACCACAAGTACAACTTTAGACTAGAATATGAAATCATTAAGACGATATGAGAATAAAATATGAAAGCGTGAAGGGCTGGTTTTGACGTATTCTACGCGCACACCGGTGCGCGCATCAGCACGGTAATGCCCGCGACATATTAACTTGTCAGCACAAAGACATTAAACAGTTTAGCCTAAGAGCCAAGATGCTAACGCGCGTCATGACCTCTTGGATTATGAAGATTAGATGCTCAAAAGAAAAAAAAGGTTGTGTCTTATATATTATGTTAACATTTATAAACTAGCCTAAATAGATAACTGAACGATCTGCAACTCGTTTAAATTAATAATTAATTATTAATTACCCATGCACAGCAGTGGGGCAGTAATATTACAGGGTTAATATTATTATATTGACCAAAAATTTTGAAACTTTTAACATATACCACTATTATAGAAATGTTGTTTTGGAATAATCTTAAAATTCTTAAGTGGTCTATTTGACAAAATGAACCTATTTCGATGAATTTGGGTATGAGGATAATTTTAGCCATCTCAATCTGCAGACAGGATATTTTTATGAATTCAGGCCTAATAGGGATGAAATAATTGTTTAATTACAATTTAATTCAGTTGCCTCCTTGGTCTAGTGGCATATATGGGCTGTGAACCGACAGGTTCTGGGTTCGATTCCCAGATCGATCAAAGCTAATTTAATTTAATAGATTTTGATGAAATTTTATATGAGGATACACTTGTCTTTAGGGACTCAAATGAGGTACTTAATTTTTTTTATTAACCCCTAAAGGGATGAAATACATGTTGAAAGTTTGGTTGGGCATTCGGAAACCTTAAAAGATTTTGATGAAATTTGGTATGAGGATACATTTGACCGTAGGGACTTGGGCTCAAATGGGGTACTTCATTTTTTTAACCCCTAAAAGGACGAAATAAGGGATGAAAGTTTGGATGGGAGTTCAGAATCCACTTAATGGTTTTTTTTAAATTTGGTATGAGGATATCTTTGGTCTGAGGACAGACACAAGGGACACAAGGGTTTATTTTTTTAAATCAACACCTATGGGCATGGATTGCTTTTCTTTCTTTCTTAAAAAAAATAGATGATAAAAGTTTATATCGGAAATTAGAAACCGCTGATTATACGGATTTTGATATAAGTTGGTATGAGGATGTGATGTTTTGCAAACATGTGTTTATCTGCAAAAAGGGATGAATCTTTCTTCTTGGTCGCACTCTTCATTTCTGAAGGTCGTGTCTGTCTTGAAATTTCCGTCGCATCTCTCGGATGATCTTCTTCCAGGTTTTTCTGTCGTTAGCCTGCCTCATTGCTGTTGTTACTGAGAGTCCCGTAAGTAGTTTTATTTGATCGGACCAACGGCTAGGCACACGCCCTCGCGGTCGTTTCCCTTCTACCTTTCCAACCAAGAGTAGTTTCTCCAAATTGGGGGGGTCCCGGCGAGCCACATGTCCAAAATACTGTAGTCAGCAAAGGGATGAAATAGGGGTTGAAATTAGTTTTTTTTAATCTTTGATCCGATTGACTTTAAAATCGATATCTGAGTCCCCCCGTAGTTCCAAACGTCGAAACCGCTCTTAAAAGTGACAAAAGTGACCGCCATTTTGTACTTCTTTGTTTTTGGGCCAATTGACTTCAATATCTATATCTGAGTCACCCCGTGGTTCCGAACGTCGAAACCGCTCTTAAAAGTGACAAAAGTGACCGCCATTTTGTACTTCTTTGTTTTTGGGCCAATTGACTTCAATATCTATATCTGAGTCCCCCCGTAGTTCCAAACGTCGAAACCGCTCTTAAAAGTGACAAAAGTGACCGCCATTTTGTACTTCTTTGTTTTTGGGCCAATTGACTTCAATATCTATATCTGAGTCACCCCGTGGTTCCGAACGACAGAACCACTGTCAAACCTGTCAAAAGGGGCCGCCCTTTTTGTTTTTCTTTGTTTTTGGGCCGATTGACTTCAAAATTGATATCTGGGTCACTCCGTGCTTCCAAATGACGGAACCGATGTCAAAGTTGTCAAAAGAGGCCGCCATTTTGTATTTATTTGTTTCTGGGCAGATTTATTTTAAAATCGATATCTGAGTCGTCCCGTTGTAGAATATTTAGACTAAAACGACAGGGTGGATCGAAAAATTAATAGTTTTTACCGTTGGCCCTACAAAATACGCGTGCGAAGCAGCGGGCAAAAGCTAGTATAAAATATGCTGCGACATGCCCAAATAAAATGGCGGCCACTTTTGACAGTTTTGACATCAGTTCCGTCATTAGAAACCACGGGGCGGCCTGGTATCGATTTTGTAGTCAATTGGCCCAAAAACAAAGAAAATCAAAATGGCGGCCACTTTTGACTGTTTTGACATCGGTTCGGTCGTTAGCAACTACGGGGCGACCCAGATATCGATTTTGAAGTCAATCGGCCCGAAACAAAGAAAAATCAAATGGCGGCCATTTTTGACAGTTTTGACATCGGTTTCATCGTTAGCAACAACGGGGCGACCCAGATATCGTTTTTGAAGTCAATTGGCCCTGAAACAAAGAAAAACAAAATGGCGGCCACTTATGACAGTTTTGACATTGGTTCGGTCGTTAGCAACTACGGGGCGACCTAGATATCGATTTTGAAGTCAATCCGCCTAAAAACAAAGAAAAACAAAATGGCGGACACTTTTCTTGATTTTGACCTTGGATCTGTCCTTAAAAACTACGAGGTGACCCAGATATATTGAAGTAAATCGAATTAAGGACAAAAAACAAATTTTCCATCCCTATTTCATCCCTTTATATGTATGTATGTCCCTTTATATGTTTTCTAAGTGGTAGAGCCACGCTGTAGACAGTAACGTCTATAGCACGAATGGGCCGGCTCGACCGGTTAGATACCACTGTCTCACAGAAAACCAACGTAAAGTGGCAGCTTCCTGTCGCGTTTCGTTCGGTGAGTGAGATTTCCGGTGGCCCATTTCCCCACTCCCTTTCCCAATTCCCCTTCCATTCCCTCCTTTTAGGTTGGCAACGCACCCATGATTCCTTTTGTGTCTTGGGTGTCTATGGGCGGTGAAGATCACTTACCATCAGGTGACCCATCTGCTCGTTTGCCAATCTCTGCTATTAAAAAAAAAAAAAAAAGGTTGAAATAGGGATCATGCCTGACATCCACCCCTTCTGGGGGATCAAGTCCCAAATTAAATTACAAAATTCGCTTTGCCCTACATGGGAATCGAACTCACAACCTCCCGGTTCACAGTCCATATATGTTGCCACTAGATCAAGGAGGCGACTAGAAAAGTACCCTCATACCAACTTTCTTAAAAATCCGTTCAGCCGTTTCTGGAATCCCATATAAACTTTTACCCCTTTAGGGTTGTTAAATTTGTGTCCTTTTGGTCAAAAGTATCCTCATACTAAATTTCATCGAAATCCATCAAGGAGTTTCAAAATGGATTGACTCCTAGACTATCAATGTCTAATATTTGACACAAAGAACTGAATAAACGTAATATCAGAGTTGAAAATGTCGAGCACGTCCCTCCCCTTCAATGGTTACCGGACGACTGAGATCGACACGGGCCGTCTCAGAAAACAATGATGTAATGCCACAGCGTATGTGCAAAACCAATTTTTTCCTTATTGTGATAAAACTATTTAACTTGGTGAAATTTTTTTTTCGACACATTTAAATTAATATTGATGTCTACGTTTTAAATCAAGTTACAAATTTATATCGTTCGCCGTACGGAAGATTCAAGGTTTTTTAAAAACAGATGAGAGGTAACTTTGGATTTTTTTTCTATCGAGAAAACTTTTAGTAATTATGTTTTTGCTCACGACAGAATTTAAGTTAAATGGTCTATTAATACATTTCCAAAAATTACCTTCGTAATCTTAGTACTTTAGGACACCCAAGCTCGTGAAAATCCTTATTTTGTTCTCATATCCTCTTAAAACAAGCGACCACCCGCACCGTCGGAATTCCCGCCAAAACTCTCTCGCAGAGAGTATTATACTCTTTGATGCCCATACATAGATATTTAGTTTTTTTTTTTTTTCCCTTTCGGGAAGGCAAAGGGATCTAAGCCCATACAGCCTCGTCTTAAGTGCTTTTTTTCATCATTTCCTTATATCTAATTTTTCACAAGTGCCATGAAATCGGATCTAATTCGTTCAGCAGAAATTGACTAAGGTTTGATACCGAGCTGCCAAGTCATATGTACTTATGAAACATTCTTCTTGGTTATTTATAGATAAGTGGTACCTAATAATAGTTCGCTCTGGGACAAATAAAAAAATTGTATTTTCTAGACGATTTATTATGATAACAACTACATAATCGATTAACATTCTACTGTCATTGAATAGACACGTAGAATCCGTAGTACGTACCTATACGTCAAAAAAGTTGAAAACATTGGTCGATTTTGCGTACCTATCCTCTTTGATTTTGCAATTTTTCTTCAAGGGAAAAGATATCTGAAAGTAAATGAAACATTTTCTAAAAGTGTATTCATCGTCCACATAAATAGCACTATATGTCATGGAGGAAAATAAATCAATTTTACACGAGCTATACGTTTATTCCGAGTGGAAACCTGAACCTGAATATATTGTGAGTTAGGACATATTTTTGTGCTTTTCGGCATATTTAAATTTTTTGATCATCTTTGTCTATTCATTATAATGTATTTAAGTTTTGTAATCTATATCATAAGCATGTTTTCAGCAAAAGCCTGATAATATTTTACCAGAGAATATCTCTGCCCTATGGAGATGGCTAAAGTTTTTTGGACCTAAGAAGAGTTTAATCGATAGTGTCACTGCGTAAGTATTTGTCATATTTGTGTAATTGTATAGTTTTATATTTGAATGTGTCTTTGCAAACACTTGCATTTTAGGCACAAAGAAAAGCAACAGAAATGGCATATAGCATTAGGGGATGAAGGAAAAGTTATTGCAGTGCTGACAGACAATATATTGGAGATTAGGACCAGGAGATCTGAGTATGCGACAATAGCAGCAAGAACAACAGGTACTATATCTGTATTAGTTGGTATACAACCCCAGTTACATATAGGTAAAAATAATAAATTATGATGAATTTATTCAGACCCAGTATTATATACTTAATAAGCTACAATATAAGATTTATTCTACACTGTTGTCTTGCTATTAAATATATATTAACAGTGTTTGTCACATCTATAGTTTTATGTGTTAATTATAGTTTATTGTTGTAGTGAATCGCGATCCTTATTCTCAATGGCGTAAGCTAGTGTGGAGCCCGGACTGTTCATTTGTGGTGCTAGCTTATGGGAATGGTGTGGTCAGCTTCTTTGACTTGACTGCTTCTAACCTGTTCAACATTCCTATTGTAAGTATGGGCTGCATAATATTATTTTTATTTTTTAATAAATATGAAAAACTATGACAATAATCTTTTATCTTTTCTAAAAACATCTTGTGATTGTTTTCAAGATGTCTGACTAGCAATTTTTTTTAATTATGGATTTATTAAACACTGTTGTTGGCAAAATCATCAAACTTTGATGGAGGCCATATTTTTTAAAATAATGAAGATGAAGAATACATAAGTATTAGCAAATTAATTTACTGCCTCGGTGGTGGGTGGAATTGCTTGAATGGTACAACTATCTTCCTGAGGTTCTTTCTCCATTGTCCTTGGATCAGGCAAAATAATTTGAGATTTTTCAGTATCACCCCGAATCTGGGATCTGTGCCTGATAGGCTTGCCCACTATCAATCTGGGACGGAACTAAGCCTGGTGATATTTGGATGTTCTAGTTCGTTAGGGCCCCTCTGCTTACCCTTTCAGGGATACAGGCGTGAGATGTATTTATGTCTGTAGAACATTCATAAAATTAACAATGCAACAAAAATGCCTTCTGGTCTGAGAAGCAATATTTAAAAATGTAATTTTTTGTCATAAAACATAAACATGTATTGTGGTATTCGTTTTGCAGGATTGCTCACGTCCAGGAGGGCTGGAGTGTACGGACAACACTCATGCAGTTGCTGATATAATATTTATGCCACTCAGAGTCAAGGATAATAAATGGTGAAGTAGCATTTGATTTTAGTTCTGACATTTTAATACATTTTTACAAAGCCTAAATAACAGATTTGTTGTAACTTAATTTACTCATAATGAATTATTGTTTAGTGAAGAAAAACATAATTATGAAACTTGTATATCTGAAAATTTGAGATATGAGAAGTGAACAAAGTATTAGTAGAGGAGGTCTGTGCCTAGCAATAGGGACAGTTCATAGTAATATAACAGCTGCAATTTAAAAAAAAAAATTTTTTACAGTTTACTGGTGAATTGTTTTTTTTTTTTTTTTTTTTTTTTTTTTTTTTTTTTTTTTTTCAAATATTCATCTGCGATCAGCCTCTTGGCTATAAGCAAATATGTTGCTGGATGTTTGACGTGATGTGTGCAGGGTTCCTGTGAGCACTGCACATAAAGTTATGCAACTTATTTATTCACTTTCAAGTATGTGCAGTCTCTTGAGACGTCTGGTGGTATATGGATGCAGCAGTGTCATGGCCAGTTGATTTGGGTGGTTAGTAAGTCTTTCCCCATAGGTTTTTCCAACAGACTGTATATCTTCCCTTACTGTGTTAATTTTCAGTTGCTCATGTAGCTCTGAGTTAGTTATAAACCATGGCGCATTGGATATCGATTTCAGTATTGAGTTCTGTAATCTTTGTATTATACTGATGTTTGATTTTGCGGCACTGCCCCACAGTTGAATTCCATAGGTCCATATTGGTTTAATTACAGCTTTATAGACAAGCAATTTATTCTGCAGAGATAGCTTCGACTTTCGTCCGAGCAACCAGTACAAACTCTTCATTTTAAAACGGGCCTGGTCTCTCTTGGCTTTAATATGCGATTTCCAGGTAAGTCTTCTATCAAGATGCACTCCCAAGTACTTGACACAGTCTGTTTGTGGTAAGTCTTTATTACCCAGCTGAACAACGGGGCAGCCACCTCTTCTGAGAGTGAATGTTACTTGTGTAGATTTAGATGTGCTTGCAGTTATCCTCCATTTATTTAACCAGCCCTCTACACAGGTTAGTGCTTGTTGTAGGTTTTTCGAGGCTGTTGCAGGATCTTTGTGGCTAGACAGTATAGCTGAATCGTCGGCAAATGTTGCTATAGTCACGTTTGGTGTTTGTGGAATATCCGCAGTATATATTGTGTAGAGTATAGGACCCAACACAGACCCTTGTGGAACTCCTGCTTTTATTTCGTGAAACTGCGAATAACTATCTGCCTCCCGAACTTGGAATAGGCGACCTACGAGGTATGATTTTAAGATACCATAGTAGCTGTGTGGCAATAGAGTTTTAATCTTGTAGAGGAGGCCCTCATGCCATACCCGATCAAATGCTTGTTGCACGTCCAGAAATGCTGATGTACAATACTCTCCAAGCTCAAGTGACTGTCGTATTTTGTTGCATACTCTATGTACCTGCTCTATTGTAGAATGCCCCTCACGAAAACCAAACTGGTGGTCAGGTATTACATTCCGCTCGGCAATCACCAGCTTAAGTCTCTGTAGAATCAACTTTTCCATCAGTTTTGCGGTAATAGGCAACAGGCTAATTGGTCTGTAAGAGCTAACCTCATTCTCTGGTTTTCCTTGTTTATATATCATTATTATTTGTGCTACTTTCCATTGCAAGGGAAAGTATGACAGTCTCAGAATGGCATTGAAGAGTACTGTCAGAAATACGATTCCTTTTCTCGGCAACTTAAGTAGAACTTCCTTGGTAATTAGGTCATAGCCTGGTGCTTTTCTGTCCTTCAGTCTCCTTATGTGTCTCAGTATCTCTTGTGGTGTTACGAGCTTCAGTGGCAAATCCATTTGAAAAGCTTGTCCAAGAGTTGCCTCTATATCAGATTCGTCTTCATTTTGGTTTTTTGATTTATGTGGAGTAAACACTGATGCGAGATGTTTAGCAAACTCCTCTGCTTTTTGTTTACTTGTTCTTGCCCAACATTGATTTGCTTTTTTAAGTGGAGGCTTCGTCTGTTGGGGTTGGTTGTACTTTTTTGTGTATTTCCAAAGTGAGTAGTTAGTTGCAGGTGTGGCTGCAAGATTTTCCAGCTTTGTTTGTAGTGTGAGGGCCTCTGCTTCCATGAGCTTTGATTTTAATTCTTTAATCATCTTATTATATGCTTTTCTGTCATGGCTATTTCTACTTGTATGCCAAACTCTTCGAAGTCGTCTTTTTTCTAGGACCATAGCTTTCAGTTCCCGTGGTAAGTTTTGGTTTACTTGTTTCTCATCTAGGCATGGAGTGCATTTCCAGCAGGCTTCTTGTACCAGGTTCGTGAAGTATTTTGTCGCTTTTTCAATATCCTCTTCGGTCTTGAGTCTAATTTTTAGTTCTATATGGGTGTCTATGTAGTCCCGGAAATCATCCCAATCTGTTTTATTGTTAAAAAGTGTGATATGTTGGTCATAGCTTATTATTGTCGTGCTGATGGTTAACAATACAGGAGTGTGGTTTGATGATCCATCCAAACACGATTCAGCGCGGAAGTAGTGTCGCGACATGCCTCGCATAATGAAAAAGTCTATTATATCTGGTCGTTTGTTAGGATCCGTTGGCCAGTGTGTAGGTTCTTTAGTTGAGAGAGTGATTAAGTTTCCATTGTCAATGCTCTTCAAAAGCTCTCTTCCACGAGTTGTTATTAACCTTGAGCCCCATTGTATGTGCTTTGCATTCCAGTCACCTCCTACTACAAAGCGACCGCCCAAAGTTGAGAAATACTGGTCAAACATAGCCTCACTTACTTTGTGCTTTGGTGGGCAATATATAGAAGATATATTAAAGTACCCCTGTCTGTCTTCAACGGCAACTGAAGCAGCTTGGATATGTTCTGTTTGAAATTCTGGAAGTAGATGGTGTCTAATTGATTCTTTTATAAGGATAGCAGCACCGGCGTGAGCTGTGCCATCCGGGTGATTTGTGGTGTATATTTTGAAGCCTGGAAATGTAATTGAACTTCTTGGTGTAAAATGAGTTTCTGATATGAGAACGATATCTAGATTATGTAGTTTAATAATGGTTTCTAGTTCACGTTTATTGGGAGCTAGTCCATTTATGTTCCAAGCAGCTATCTGGAGGGATGCCATTAAGACAATTTTCCTACGAGAATTGTAATAAGCCCTATAAGTGTGCTTATTTGTTGAAGTAGGTTTTCTATTTTTTCACTTTGTTTAATAATAATTTCTTCTATGAATGATGATTTTTCATTTTCATTGACTGTTGAGAGAAGGTGCCCTTTGACTTTGTCTGTGTATGTGGGCTTTATGTTCATGATTTTAACTGTGTTTTCTTTAGACACTGATGGGGGTGTTGGTGTATTTTCAGTTAGTGTTTCGACGAATACATTGTCCTCTTGTCGGTGTAAGTTTTGCTGTGTGGTCTCTTCTTGTGTATATTGTGAGACCAATCTAGTGTCATGTTGTGTTTCGCATAAGGGTATTTGACGTGTAGGTGCCTGTACGCCTGCTACAGTCGCAGGTCTAGCTTTTGATTTGCGCAGAGCAATTTCTAGATAGACTCTACATCCCTTGTAGTTAGCGGAATGACTTCCCAAGCATAACGCACATTTAGCAGGAGTAGTGCGATCCTTTTTAGGGCAATCTGATGTTCTATGCGCTTCTGCACATTTCACGCATCTATAGGGTCTGAAGCAATTATTTTTACTATGACCGTATTGCTGACATCTTTTGCATTGGACAATAATATTTCTCTTTATAGGGTCTTCAATTACCACTGAGGTGTTGTAAATATAGCGAATCTTCTTAACTTCGATATTTTTTTCACTTGGCTCGAGATTAACAAAGAATGTTGTAGTGGGTTGACGTTCGGGGCCATACTTAGCATTAATTATTTCTCCTCTGACCTTATTTCCCGTTCTTTCTATCTCTTCTACTATAGCTTCATGAGGTGTAGTGTGGTGTAAGTTTTTTATCACAATTCGGCAGCACTTATCTTCTTTTCTTGTGAATGTATGCCCTATTAGACCTTTTTCACGGACCAGTGACATAAGTGATTTGTAGGCTGCTGTAGTTCTACATGATACCCTGAGCTGGGTTTTATTAATAATTTTAAAAACATAATCTTCCTTTTGCAGGACTGTTTCAATGGTGGCAGTTAGTTTATTTACATCTTGCACTCCATATAGGAGTAGTGGTGGTGGTTTATTTTCTTTAGGAACAGATGGAATATTATTTGTTTCATCAAGTGGCAAGACTTCAAAACTGTTGGCAGTTGTTGTTTGTGGAGGCGAATCAGATATTCTCTTCCTTTTGCTGGCATTGTTTGTCCGAAGCACCGGGACTCTCTGCCAAGATTGGCCATTTTCATTAGCAGTTGTAGGTGTTAAGCTTGTATTACTTTCAGAGGGCTTTGTGAGGGCATTTTTATTGAAGAGACTAGGATGAAAGATTTGCTGGGTAAGTTTTTTTTGTCCCCTGTTGGATGATTCTCCGCTATCCTCGTGACTTTTGGGATCTCCCATTTTTACGTCCAAAATTCTCGATTCGGCAGGAATTTTACGAGGTTGGTAACATTTTGGGAGCTTCCGGCATCAAAGTGACAGCAGGTTAATGTCAATGTCATTTGACACTTGGAAATATTATAGATGTTGAGGGTAGGTACAAAATTTTGTCAATTACAAGACGTCAGCCTTGGGTTTTAAAGATCAATAATTATTCAATACTTTAGTTATTTCTAATGATTTTATATCACTACAGTCACCAAATGCACTAGTGTTCACTTTCACACAGTTTTTAAGCAGTAAAGCTTAAGTTTTGCACGAAATTTTGTAAATTATCACAAGAGCACTCGTTATAGACTTGTACTTGGCGGGGTTGCCTGGTGAATTGTTATGTGTATTTATTTAATTGTTAGAAGAACCTGGTTAACATTATGTGACATACTTTTTGCGTGTATAATTTCATAACACTTTCTACCTGCCCTTATCCCACTCATGTGGAGTCGGCGCAACAAACTTTTTCAAACATGTTGCCAAAATTGATTTGGCTTAGTTTTTATTTTACGATTGGCAGCCTGCCTGACGCCAACCCAATCTAGGGCTATAAGTTTGTAACACTATCTGACAACGTCCTGTGGCTGATGGTGATCTGGCAATATAAAAATGAATGAATGTTGGTATGTAATGTCATAGGAACTGGGAGGTAGTTGTGGTGACGTACGACGGCAAGCTGCGCGGGTACCTGGTGTCGCAGACCGAGGGCTGCAAGCTGCACCACACGTTCCGGTTCGCGGGCGGAGTCTCCGCGCTCGCGTACAGCGCGCAGCATCACACGCTGTACGTGGCCGGCCTGCCGCGCGGGAAGCTGAAGGTTACAGCTCTTACACGTTTCAAAAATTTTAAAAATTCAATGTAATTAAAATACGAATAGGAATGTCAATGACCTCTATCTGACAAATGTCGCTTGAAAAGTAAGTTTTGCAACGAACCCATATTTGCTTTCAATAATGTTTTTTTTTACTGTTTCAGTTACTCAAAGTAAAAAGGCAAAATTTAGTCAGATTAATTTAAAAAAAAAATATTTTCATTGTTAGCACATGGCGCAAGGTCGATCCTATTCTTATTTAAAATGCATTGTACTTGTCGTTGTCATAGAAATCTCGAGTTATAAAGTGTGTTTCCCACAGGAGCCGATGTCCCCTCTATGCGCTGGTATAACGGCATGGCGCATACTGAACGACGACCCGTTTTACAAGCTGTCCGTAGTGTCGGATCAACTCGAGGCGCAGCTCGCTAACGAGCGCTTCCACTTCTATATACCATTTGTCACCTCCAAGAATTTGGTATGTTATCGTTTTTTATTACTCCCCATACTCCTATCCCTCAGAGGGGGTTGACGTCAGGTAGGCAGCCGGGCGTGAAAACTAAGCTAAATCTTTCTGCAACATGCTTGAAAACAGAAAAATAATGTTACGCCGACCCCACATTAAGATGGGATAAGGGTAGGTAGAAAGATAGTTTTTTATTCATCACCATCATCATTAGCAACAAAACGTCCACTGCTGGACATAGGCCTCCCCTATTAATGAAACTTTTTTTAAACAAAACCATGTGTAATAGCAAACCTACTGAATTTGATGTTTTAGCAATACACCTGACTGATGCAATGACTGAGCAATGACTGCCTCGGTGGCGTGGTGGTATTTCGTTACGACTACGGTTCTGAGGTCTCGCGTTCGATCCCCGGGTCGGGCAAAGTGATATTGGATTTTTCCATATCAGCCCGGAGTCTGTAATTTGTGCCCGATATGGCGATAGGCTCGCCCCCTATCACATCTGGGACGGTACTAAGCTCGGTGAAATGTGGGTGTTCTAGTTCGCTAGTGCGCCTCTGCCTACCCCTTCGGGTATACAGGCGTGAGCTTATGTTATGTATGTCAATACACGTTAATTTACTTTTTTTTATGTTATCAGTCGTTCATAGTGCAAATGCAGCTGTCATCGGACTGTTCCCGCCTGGCGTGCGTGCACTGCAACGGCGACGTGTCGGTGTGGCGCCTGCCGCTGCTGCGGGCGGAGCGCCGCTGGCCGCTGGCGAGCCAGCCGCACCGCGACCTGCGCAACCCGCTCGTGCCCGCGGACAACCACCACGACGACTCGCTCTACCACGCAGCTGACGTCAACTGGTGGACTCGCGAGGTACCCACTGAAGGCGGAGCGTAGCCTACTCGTATCACACCTGAAGACAAAAAAAATTTTAGCTCAAAATGTCATGGTTAAAACCATTTAAAGAAATACAAGCCTTTGCTTGTCTCAGCCTTGAGGTGACTTTTTATCTGAAGTTGAATTTTCCCCATCACATATGTTATGCATTTGTTTAAAGAGGGGGAATCAACTATGTCACCTAATGTTTAGGGATCCCCATCGCTTATGGTCATCTCCAACACTAAAGAGAATATCAGGAGCACACTATGTTTCATCTTGATCAATATTATGATTTTTTGTGTTTCAGGAAATCATCCTGTCTCGGTTCAGCGGTGCAGTAACTGTGTGTAACATAGAGGACATGGTTAACATCCTGGGGAAGAAGCCAGAGTTCTTCCAGGGAACACCAAGGGTACATAAATTTTATACATATTATGACTCAACTGCATTAGAGTTTGATAAGATCAAAAAGTGTTGAAACTTTTAAATTACATAAATAAATACATCCAACAGCCACACACATAGTCCTGACCCCATACTAAGATCGAGTCTTGTGTCGTGGGTATCAGCAACTACGAGAGACTTTTGGTCTCACAACACCCAGACCCGAAACAAATATCTGTGGGCCACACAGACAATTGTCTCTGTGCAGGAATCGAACCGGCGACCTCAACGTTTCACAGCCGGCTACTCGCCCGCTGCGCCACGGAGGCTGTCGATGGCTGATGATATTGATATCTAGATGTCATTAATATTTTCTGAATAATTATAATATTTTTAATTTAACAGATAACATGTGCACACGATGGTACATTCATGGTGCTTGAGTGCGAGTCTAATGTCTTACCAGCGAAAAAATCACGCAGCGATGAAAGCGTAAGTATTGATTTTTAATATCGATATCAGACATTCAGTTGCCAGAAGCTTCAAAACTGTCGAGTGTCGACACTCAGTGCTTTACCTCAAGAATGGTTCAGTTCTCGACCCTGCTTAATTTTCTCGTCATAATAGCACCTATCTTACTCATTCAACTAAAAACAAAGTATCGACTTTATTCAATTATAATAGAGTTGATAATAGCATGCAAATATGACATTATTCTTTCTTTTTTTAAAAAAAAATGACACCCAACAGTCACATACATAGGCCATACAAATATTCGACTCAGTGCATCTTAACATGATGTTTCAAATAACAGATGGAAGTGGTGAGCGTAGAGATGGACACGGAGGATTCGATGCTGGAGCTGACTAAGGAACTGTTCAAGACGGTGTTGTACGCCATCACCGACATAGAGACGTTCCAGCCGAAGCCGAAGCGCATCACTGTAGTGTCGCGCGTGTACAGGCTGCTCGGAGTTAAGAGCACTACGCCCACTGACCTCTTCTCAAGGAAGGTAACACCATTCTGTAATCCATTTTATAAATCTGTAGCTCAACCATTTCTGAAGTTATACTTCTTTTTTATATTTGTGAATAATATTGAGAACTGCGCGAGCATACCGTTACGGCAATCCGATAGTATGAAGTTCGCCATCATTATACTTTTTTTTACTATCCTAATTCATATACAGACTAGACATCGATATATTTGAAATTGATTATATTGATATCGATAAATTGAAAGTGGATTATCGTTATCGCTAAAATTGACATTGATTATTGATATCGATAAATAGATATATCGATATATGATAATCGTATCAATACGGTATTTTCTTACCTATGTCAAAGAAAAATAACTTCTAACAAGTACACGCACCAAGTTTTTTGCACGATTCTCGCTAGCTATTACGTAAAATATTTGTCATAAGGTCATTCAAATTATGCAGTTGAGTGGGTCCTGGCTCCTGGACACCTCATAGAGTGCTGTAGCATATTTAGGTTGTGAAATAGAATATCCTAAGTTTTATCGAAATTAAATATTTTGAGTAGATAATTATACAATAATGATAAATAATATTCATTTCATCAAGTTAGATTATTTATTTGCATGTGCAATACAGCAGCTCTGTAGATTAAGTGAATTTACTTTAAAATTCAGATACAAAATTCGATCAATAAATACTAAATTACAAGTAAAGTAAAATAAAATATAATAAAATCTTTATTTGTTTCAGATTGAAAGCGGCAACTATACGGAAGCTCTAACTCTGGCTGAGAGGTTCAATCTGGACAGCGATCTGGTGTACCAACAGCAGTGGAGAAAAAACCCTGTCTCCACAGAAGCGATACAGAAATATTTAGTAAGTACAGTAGATGTTTGACGCTTTTTATTTTTAAGACACTCATATAGTTGGATTTGCTGAATACATTCAAAGGTATTGGTACTGGAAATTAGCATATTTAAAATGAGTTTGATCTATAATATCTACCTGTCGTTACAGTATAATAGCAATCGTGGCACTAGAATGCCAGAGTCCTCTTATTTATAATTTTCTAATACTACATAATTTGAGTATATTTTATAATTCACAATTTGCTCTTACGTCTTCACAACTCAAACCCTTTTCACCATCTTTCGAATCATACCAGTGATATGATAGCAGACAGGCATTTGCGTCGAGAACACGTGAGCATACCATATCAAGCATTTATCATGGAGATTGTTGCTATACCATTAATAAAATGTAACATAATATGTAATTACATAGAGCAAGGTGTCTAAGAAGATCTGGGCGGTGCACCAGTGTGTGGACAGACTGCCGGAGACGCTGCCCGCTGCGAAAGAACTGCTGGCGTTCGGACTACAGCTCACCAACGAGAAGATCCTCAATGGTAATTATTGCCATTTTAATTGAGAAAAAAAGATAATGAAAATAATGTGAACTTTCTTCTTATAGTCGAGGATGGCATAGGATGAAGGAGAATAATCTCTAACGCTCATGAATAATTTTATGTATGTGTTTCCCGAATTTCAAGGAAAACCATGATTTCTACATTGTCGATGTCAATAAAAATGACAGTGATGTTAATATTTATTTTCAATAATAAAATAGCTTGTACTCAATTACTTAAAAAGATTAACATATCTGTACCGTACAACAAACCCAGGCATCCAAT
This sequence comes from Clanis bilineata, assembly GCA_036417725.1. Lineage (NCBI taxonomy): Eukaryota > Metazoa > Arthropoda > Insecta > Lepidoptera > Sphingidae > Clanis > Clanis bilineata. The sequence goes on from CM071141.1 coordinate 2,295,627, forward strand.
TAGCAACATTTTTAAAATTCCTTGGTACCGAACAAACTTGGGACGTAATGCTCTTATAACTAGAATGTGTGCTCTATACAATGAAAATTGGCAGTAAAATTGATGTTGACATATTTAGCGATTCTGTCAACGTATTTAAAAGTAAAATGCTGGAATATATTATAAATTAATATATTTTTACATGTCAAGCATAGTAAGAGTAACTGTTGTACTAATTATTTGTCTATATACCTATTATATTATTATTGTTAATATTATGATGTAAATTGACAGGTTTCTGTTTGTAATTTCTCAATATTGTACACTTGCTGGAATAGTTAAGGATTTTGTTATTTTATTTTATACTCTTGATATTAAGATTTAATTGTAATATGTTGTCTTTTGGTAAATGCTGTGTATGCCCCTGTTTAGCGCACATATCAGAAATGTACCTACTTATATATAGAATTGATAATGTTTGTAATATGTAGTGCTGTGGGTGTACCTTGAAAATAAATAAATAAATAAAAAAATATTTCCAAATGGCAAGTGTTTTTAAACAGAAATCAACAATGAAGCAGAAGAGCCCATCACAGACCCCGAGGAGATAACTCCTGAACATCTGAACGCGTACACGAGTGAGCTGCTGCGATGTCGACACGTCATGCTTTTCTATAAAGAACGACTCACCCTGTACGAGGTGAACTATCTTTTTATTAGTACTTTATTACTTTTGTAATGATTTTAAATTGATTCGCGTTTTATTGGGCAGAAAAATATCCTATTTCATCGAGAGGGTGAGATTTCGTGTTTTATCTTTCACAATAAACAATAAATTTTGCTAAGGCGCATAAAGTCCCAAATCCAATGTCCGCCATTAAAGAACGCAGTGTTTCGTGTTCTATAAACAACTCTTGTGGAACCACTTTCCGCTTTATTTTCAAGACATAAAGTAGACCCACTATGCATCTGCAAAACTATATAAGATAATTTGTATATCGATAGTCCATCCTACGATGTGAGAAGTCAAAATACGTGAAGGACGAGTACGATCGGCTCCGTAGCAACAGCATAGTGCGCAGCGCTATAGAGATTGCTAAAGAGGGCCGCATCGAGGCACTCACGTGTCTATGGCCACACATCAAGACCACGGCGCTGCAGCTAACTGTGCTGGACATGCTGCCAGAGATAATCAACCCTATAGACTACCAGCATCTTTTGCCTACCAAGCAGCCGTGGCAATGGTTCGAATCGAAGTCACCCATCAAGGTACCCCCGTCGAAGTACGAACACGATTGGTGCAGGAAGAAAATATTCAAGTAAGTGAAAGTATGGCTAATATTTTAAAAAATAAATTTTCCACTTTACTATTTCCATATTACATTAATGTTTTCGATAATTTTGTTTATTTACCACTCTGTTACCGATATCGTTCTAATTATTCAATGTAGTCTTATTTAGTTAGTTATCCTAATATATTGCCAGTTTATTTTTTGTTTCAATTTGATACTATCATATTATTTAAAATATAAAATATACATACATATTTTTTAATAATCGAATTATCGATATACTTAAAGTGGGCTAAGTGTATTCCCGGAGTGCGTAATCGATGTGTGATATTGACTCAGATCGATATGGAGTTCGAACTGGTCAGAAGAGTCAGCGGAGGCGGAGACGGAGGGAGTGGAGGGGGTGGAGGGCGTGGAGACGGCGCCCGCCGACCCTGTGGAGGCCGAGCACGTGATAGAGCCGGAGGGCGGCGCCGACGTGTGCGCGTGGTACGGGCGGCGCGCGCGCGAGCTGGAGGCGCGCTCGGGGCTCGTGTCGCACGCGCTCGCACTCGCCACGCTCGCGACGCTCGGCGGCGCCGTGCCGGGACTCGACAACCTGCTCTTCCACCTGCTCACGCTCGACACGCTGCTCTACGACATCAATCTCGAGGGAGTTACGCTCGATCAACTAGAGAACCTTTCTGCCTTGGAGACCTGCAAGCTACTCATGAAAATGGTGGGTGTTTTTTGTATTGCGACTGAGATTAAGGGATGCTCATTAATTTAAGTATGAAAAAATGTATGTAATATTTTCTCGCAGTCGACTCCTGCGACATTCGTGGCGGATCTGAAGCAGTTCGTGATCCCGTTCCTGAAGCGCTACGAGCAGCTGATGAGGCGCACCGACACCTGTCTGCACGGACTCATCGACTACCTCGAGAACATCAGCGTCGATGATCTCTCTCCTATATTGTTGGTGAGACAAATTATAATTTTATTAATATTATGTTGACAGAACTTCAAAAAGTGTCGACTATCGATATTATCTCGTACATGGTACAATATCATTTTTAAATCGATGTTTGTTTGATTAGGTATTGCAATCTCCGAGCGAGTTCGAGCTGGATGTGCGAACCCATTTAGAGCTCGCGGAGCGTTGTCTGTTCGCGCACACCGGCACAGACCAACTCGACAAGGCGTGCGACTTACTCGACACTATACTCAAAGAAACGTGAGTCACATTTACATACTGGTTTTATTTTTTTTTTATATACGTAATAGTTGACTGACGAGATACCCGAACAACTAATTTGATTGTAAAGATAGTATAACCACCCCGAGCTGTAAATTGTATTATTTGTTTCCAGAGTTGTCGTTTTTTTTAAATCGATACTTATAAGGTTCTATGATAAACAAAATAAGTGGAACGTTAGATTTTTGAAGAAAGTTATTATTGACTATCGAAACTCAGTTGTTTAGATCATATTACTATTAACATCGATAATAACCGATTGGGATGAAAATTTAAGATCGATAAAAATGTAAGGTATCGATAGTTAGTGCTAAGGTGTAGTGTCTTAAGTAGTGTATGTATAGTGAATATTTTGTCGTTTGACGTGTGTCAGCGACGGCAGCATCTCGGGCAGCTCGCTGGTGCGGCGCGTGGGCGAGCTGGAGCGGCTCGTGAGCTGCTCGAGCCGGCTGGCGTGGCGCGACGTGCGCGTGCCGCCCCGGGACCTGCGCGATCTGCGACGGGACGCGCCGCACTGCCGCACGCTGCTCACCAAGATGGCCAGGAACCTCGCCAAGAAGTACCCACACTTATTAACATTTCGACCGGCTCATCTGAAACAGACATGACACTGGTTATCTTAAGCAACGTTTTAATATAAACTTTTAAGATCTAACTCACTGTGCATACGCCAAGACGTTCTTTGTATCTTATTCCAAATCAAATCTTAAATATCGATACCATGCTGTACTAAAATATCGGATAACTAAAAATTAATACTTTCACATTTTCCGCCTACTAACAATATTTTTATTGATGTGTGGAGATTATATCTAGACATAGTATTTGTTATTTTTCTGTATTATTCTAAACTATTTTCTTTTGAAGTATTAAAAAAAATTATAATGTTCGATAAAAAAATCCTACGCTAGATTGAATAACCATTTGTTTTTTAAATTAACAGTGAAGAAAAACCAACGCAACAAGATTGGGAGATGCTGTTAAAAGACATCCTCGAGTTGCAATCTACTATTTTTAATTGTATAACGAAAGAAGAATGTTATGAGGTAATTGCTTTAATATACGAATATTACGTTTTTCATAATTTCGGTAAATTGTTATTTTTTTCCCAGACGCTCAGGTGTCACCATGATAAAGGATGTTTTGCCTGTCGCAACAACTTTGAGTATATTCCATTACTTGTACAAATGTGCTGTATGGCAAATGATCCCAAGTAAAAATAAATGTTGTCTTCGTTAAAAAATAAAGAAAATAGTACAGTACAGATAAATGAATACTATTAAATCATAAAGTCATATTTTAAGTATTTTTACAAGATTTGTCCGACTTGTTGAAAAATATACTAATTACGATATGATTTGATGATGTATCGACCCAGTCGACCTTGAGGGATCGTCGTAAACATTGCTGATTGCACTGTGTCAGATCTACGCTTCGTCGCTGCTGACGTCGGGCGTGTCGTCCAGCATCAGGCTGTCGGCCGAGGTGCTGACGTGCACGGCGGGTGGTGTAGTGGGTGGTGGGGGCGGTGCAGGGGGTGCGGGGGCGGTGCCCTACACGCGCAGCGTCGAGCTCGTGTCCACCGCCGCCCGGGAGTACTTCAACTCCGCCTCCGCGCTCGACGACCCCGCGCTTGAACTCGCCAAGTCAGTACCGACACTATCGATATATTACGGGTGTATCGATGTCGAGCACAAACTTCAGAGTCTAAAGTTTAGACCATTGATAAAAATGTTGATTGGATTCGAATGAATCATTCAATTACCAGCCCTAGGAGTCACTATTATCCCACCCGCGTATTATGCTAGGGATTATTGAGTCAACTAGACAACTTACGTTAATAATTATATCGCCTCAACATATTTCTTGTGAGAGGTTGAATAATTTTCTAATAACAATATCTTTACACTGATTTGTAGATGTTGTTTGAGCGTCATAAAAGACGACAATCCTGAGATTCAAAAGGAAATGGATCTGATATCGGCACTGGAACTGTTAAGCACATTCAACTTGACGCTGTTACCTATACAAGGTTTGTGTCTAATTAAATGTATCAATGTAGATTGCAGTCCATTTTAAAGAGTTAATGGGTGTTTAAAACAATTAGTTATAGCTTCGCTGCATTCTGTCATCCCTTAATTTGACTATCGAAATGTATATTTTGATAGCCAAATCAATATGTTAACAATATATTATAGCGTTTTCATTCGGTTATTATACGTTAATATTGTTTCAGTTCGGTTGTGTGAAGATAGGATGACGTTAATCGACGAGTGTTTGAAGTTGGATCCGAATGCGTACTTGGCTAGTCACAAATTGCTCAAACTCGCTGAGCTGTTGAGGATCGCTGGTGATGATGAGAAAACTCGGTAAGCTTTAGATGAGTGGGCTGAATTCTATTTCCCACATTCGATAAAAAAAATATTATCGACATAAAATAATAAAAAGTAGAGTGGCAGCGATGCCACTAGTTTTATTATTATGAATCTTGTCTCATGGGTATCAAAACCTAGGAGAGACTTTTGGTTCCGCGACACCTAAACCCCAAGAAATATTTGTTCGATACAGATATAATAATGTATGTGTGCGTGTGTCGCATCGTGCGTGGCCCGCTTGTTGTTGTTTGTTCGTGATACAGTACTCGTATCATATGTTGTGTGTGTGTCAGCGAGGGCTCCGTGCTGGTGCGCGTCGGGTGGGAGGCGGTGCGCGCGGCGCCCGCGGGCTGGGCGGCGGCGGCGGCGGCGGCGCGCAGGCTCGCGGCGCTGCGGCACGCGCCCGCCGCCGCGCTGCTGGCGCGCGTGGCCGCCGCCGCGCCGCACGCGCCCGCGCCCGACCGCCGCGCGCTCGCCGCCGCCGCGCTCGCCACCGCCGCGCCCATGGACATCGAGGATATACTGCGGACGAGGTGCGTGACACCACTCACAATCGATAAATAAATAACACCCAACAGTCACATACATAGTCCTGACCCCACACTAAGATCGTGCTTGTGTCGTGGGTATCAGGAACCTAGAGAGATGCACGGTCTCACAACACCCAGACCCGAAACAAATATCTGTAGGCCATACAAACATTTGTCTCGGTGCGGGGATCGAACCCGCGACCTCACGCTTCACAGCCGGCTACTAGCCCGCTACGCCACGGAGGCACGATGCGGTGCTATTAGCCCATACTCAGAGGCGGATTTTCTCTAAGGGTGACTAGGCCCGGGCCTAGAGCGGCTGTGTATTAGAGGCGGCCGAAACAAAACGACAAATAGAATCCGAGACCTACAGACGGTCCAAAGCCCATATGTTCTGCCACTAAACCAAAGAGGCGATCAGTGGACCAACATATATAAAAATAAAATGTGATGTATATAAATATATATGTACAAAAAAAATTAGGATCTCTTTTTTTTTAGAATCAGTAAAAAATAAGGTTAGAAAGTGCGGCATCTAATACTGTACCTAGAGCGCCCATTATGTTTATCGATGGTCGTTGTTTTTTTTTGGACTGCACTACGCTTACCATCAGGTGTAGTGTAGTCACTTTGCCGTGCTCGGATAAAAAAAAAAAAAAAAGAACCTAAATCCGACACTGCACATACTAACTACGAGACGAGCCGATTGTCTGATAATAACCAGCTCGACTCGTTCAGTATTGCAGCTACTAGTTTCGATTTACTAACACTTATCAAATTTAATAAATAATGGAATTATGTAAAGTAAATTGTGATTATTTACATTTTAAAATGCTACGACACAACTCTGGCACGATGTAACTCTTACGTATAGCTTATTCGGTCTCACACGCCACTGCATCACTAACGCAAATAAAACAATTATAATATCCCTTTCCACTCCATTAATAGACTGAGCATCGAACTGGAAACTCTCCAACAAATGGGCGTGAACATGAAGGAAGCGAACCACCTCACCGAGCGGTGCCCTTCCACGGACGACGAGTTCGCAGACGCTGTCACCACGGTACGGCACACTATTTTACTTACTTGACCGACACAAACTCGATCTGTCTTATACGGAGAAATCAAAATTAAAAAATAATGGCATAAGATTAAAATAATGGATTCGCGCTATTTATTTCAGCCTGTTATCGAAAAGAAAGATTTAGTCGCACCTCCATCGACTGATAGTAAGATGCCATTCTTCAACTTTTTGCTGGACAAGTTTCAAAATAAATCATCTACTTCGTGAGTACTAATAGAACATTCTTATTTAATAGTTATTACTAATATTGTGTTAAATATTTACCGAATTAATATACATCCATATTTAAAAATATTTTGGTCCTTCGAGCAAGATATTTTGGTCCTTCGAGTGGGATATTAGTATCGATACCACACTTTTTTTAAATTCATAGTGAGACGAAGATTCAACCTGCCGAAAGTAAAGATCGTCGCGTGCGTTGTCAAGAGTTCTATCACTCTTTGTACCCGGAGCACGAGGTGACTGAGGAACATTACCGGTACGATCGGTTCTCGTTGCCGGAGACCGCGCCGCAAGCCATGAGCCACGCCGCGCTCAACTGGTTCTACATACACAACTGTCTTGAAGACGGGGCGAATAGAGACCTCGAGGCTGATGGTCAGTATCGTGTCTTTTAAGTATACAGCACGTATTGTGTTAAATCAGTTAAGGAATTGAAGTTTGTGAAACTGTCGATTCTCAGGTTTTTTTGCAAAATGGTCGGCAGAATTGTGATAGCCTGAAGTTAGCCAACAGCGATTAACACCTTAAAGTACTTCACCTGCCCTCTCGAATTCTCACCACCTTTTATCGTCTGAAAGCAATGGTTTTGATGTGGTTCGTTCACTCTGTTGATGTCGATGACAAAAGAAAAATAAGGATTTTGTATATTTATACACATTTGTACTTACAAAAAACGTGTTTTTTGAGGCCTTTTCAGCCATTAAAATTTCTTATAAGACTCGAATAACGTATGAATCCGTATTGATTTTAATAATAAATACGGTGTTTAATTTAAAATAATAATAATTACGGAATGTGACCATACACTTAAAATAATGTGTAATAAAATTATATTTAAGTAATAGTTACCGTTACTTCGGAACCCTGCATTGTGCGTGATCAGATATGCAGCATGCACTTGCTTGGTTGAATTGGGTACTTGACAATTTTTATTTATTCCTTTGATATGAAATTTATGTAATCTAAAACATAACACAGAAAGAAATATTGAAATATTCACAAAAATAAAAAACGTTATAAGCCCTTGAAGTTTGATGTAACCTTCAAACCGCGGAAAGAGAAGTATCAGTATAATCACGTCAGGGCCATGAAGGAACGTGCGTTGGAAAGAGATAACAACATATCCCCACTACGCCTCCACTCTTGCTCATTGCAGATTTTAAAATATGAATTACTGACTCATTTTTCAACCAATTTCGATGCAGTTTTTACAGGCACATTTCTATTTTGTTTTATTAGCTATTACATATAAAAATGTATATAAAATCGAACATTGTCAAGTACCCAATTGTTTTGTGATCGATTGGTGAGTGTTGTATATCGTGTGGTGTGTGGTGCCGTGTCGCGCAGTGTTGGTCGCGTGCGCGGGCTCGTGCGTGCACCGCGACACGGCGCTGAGCGTCGCGTGCGCGCTGCGGGCGGCCAGCGAGCGCGCCGCCTGCGCCGCGCTCGTGTCGCGCGCCGCCTCCGCGCCCGCGCTGTGCGCCGCGCTCTACGCCGCGCTGCTCAAGTGCAACGCGCCGGAGCTGCGCGACCACGTGTACAGGGCGCCGCCGCCGCAGGTACACACCACACTGCATTCAATGGACACGACTGAACACACTTCAACGGTCTGAACTTTGAGGCTGAGATCTATAGAGCGAACTTCGCCTAAGTCAAAGTAACGAACTCAATGGATTGAGGATTTTGGATTGTTAAATCGCATTTTGATTTAGTTAGACTCATTTTTTACAAGAAAAACAGACTGACAGACAGACTAAGCAAAAATTTTCTTGTAAAAAATGACTCGAACTAAGTCAAAATCGCCACTGAGTTCGATACTTTGACTTAGACTTAGTCGAAGTTCGCTCTATAGATCTCAGCCTACGTGGCAGACTCACGCTGTAGACAGTGACGTCTACACGAATGGACTGGCTCGACCGGTGTGATACCACTGTCTCATAGAAAACCGACGTGAAGTGGCAGTTCGTTGTCGCGTTCCATTCAGTGAGTGAGATGACCCAATTCCCCCTCCCCCCTTCTCTGCCCCTATTTCTGTCATTTTACATTAACAACACACCCATGATTCATTTTGTCTGGGATGTCTATAAACGGTGCTGATCTCTTATCGTTAGAAAAAAGAGAAAGAAAGGTTAGGTGACCCATCTGCTCATTTGCCAGTCTCTACTATAAAAAAAGGATTTGAACAAATTTATATGAGACCTGTCCTGCCAATCTCCCACAAAACAAACAGTATCGAACGCAGATAGCACATCCATATTTCGCCAAACTTAATTGCTTACCAGATGTGATAGAGGAGGAGCCTATTGCCATATCGGGATTCCAGACTCCGGGCTGATGTGGACAAATCCAATATCACTTGTACCGACCCGGGAATCGAACCCGCGACCTCAGGACGCTAGTCATACCGAAATACAACGACGCCACTGAAGCAGTCCATTTGACCCGTATTTATCGGAAATATAGAGGTTCATAAAAATACCATCGAATTAAACCTCCTCCTTTTGAAGTCGGTTGATAACGCACAAATGAACATCATCCCGATCAAAATATCACAATGGCATCATTATCGCAGATGGCGCGGACCACACTGAAGCAGAACAACGGTTCTGAAGAACAGCTTCAGATCATCCGCGACTGCATCGAGCGACTCACGAACATTGGCGAGGTGGCCACCATGAAGGACTTCGGGCTCAACGTCAACGCGCTGCTGTTCAGCGTCGACGAGGACTATCGGCGGGAGATCGTCTATCGACTTGCTAGGTAAGTTTTACTATATTTTCCATAATGCCAGTATCTGATACAGCGATGGGTATCGATTTGTAACTGATAGAGTTTCCCGGACTTGGACGCATAGCTACTGCCAGTAGCGGCATGAAGTAAGGCACAATTGAGCGAGATTCCAGAAATCGCCCGAGTTTTTTATCTAAATATAGCTCAGGCCGGTGGTATTGACAGCCTCTGTAGCACAGTGGGCGAGTAGCCGGCTGAGAAATGGTAGGCCGCGGGTTCGATACCCGCACTGAGACAAATGTTTGTGTGGCGCACAGATAATTGTTTCCGGTCTGGGTGTTGTGAGACCGAAAGTCTCTCGTAGTTCTTGTAGTTGATACCCATGATACAGGTTAAATAGTGACGGGCGCTGTCGATGTACTTGAATTGAACAATTGAACACGGTCGAACTAAGTAGGTACGCTTCTTGAGAAGCCTTCCCACAATACGTGCCGTGTCCAGTAACACTGCCTTCTGCGTTTGGCAGTTGGCTATTGATTGATATTCAAAGCTCTGAAGAAGGTGTCAATGGAGACTCGAGGGTTATCAGTTGATAATTTTTGATAGCCTAGGGTAGATTGAGTTCGTGTTGTGTGCACTGCCAGATCGTGCGAGAAGGAGCAGGTGGAGCTGGCGATGTCGCTGTCGTCGAAGTACGGGCTGGACGGCACGGCGGTGTGGGCGCAGCACGCGGGCGCGGCGCTGGCGCGCTCGCCGCTCGCGCTGCACGCGCCGCACCCGAAACATGCGCACGCGCACGCACAGTCAGTACTGAACGACACTCTAAATATTTATACATCTAAACAAATAAATAACATTCGACTGTCTGTTTGTAAATTTCAAATGTACTGCTTTTTACTAAATGCGTATGGAAGTATATACGTTACTTGTATAAAAAAAATTGTTTGTCTCTCTTTGTTCTGGATAATCTCTGAAATGGCTGGATCAATTTTACGGGATTTTTCACCGGCAAATACCAGATATTATGAGGAGTTGTTTAGGCTACTTTTATTTTAGATAAATTTTATCCAGGAAATTAAGTTTCTACATGAACAGAGTCACGGTCAACACCTAGTCTGTATAATTATATAAAAGGACTAGCTGACCCGCGCAACTTCGTCTGCGTATGAGAGAGAGGGTTGAAAGAGTGAGTCGTAGGCACCTATAGCACAATAATTCTAAAAAGGTAATGATATGCTCTACTAAACTTCGAGAGATAGTACGTGACTTCGGTGCGGTTCCGTCAATCACCCCGTCTGTCATCCCGCCTGTCACCTCGTCTGTCACCCCGTCTGTCAACCCGTCTGTCACCCGTCTGTCACCCCACCTGTCACCCAGCCTGTCACCCGTCTGTCACCCCGTCAGTCACCCCGTCTCACCCCGTCTGTCACCCTGTCTGTCACCCCGTCTGTCACCCCGTTTGTCACTCCGTCTGTCTTCCCGTCTGTCTTCCCGTCTGTCACCCCGTCTGTCACCCCGTCTGTCAACCCGCCTGTCTTCCCGTCTGTCACCCCGTCTGTCACCCCGTCTGTCAACCCGCCTGTCACCCGTCTGTCACCCCGCCTGTCACCCGTCTGTCACCCCGTCTGTATTCCGTCTGTCACATCGTCTGACACTCCGTCTGTCACCTGTCTGTCACCCCGTCTTTCACCCGTCTGTCACCCAATCTGTTAACCGTCTGTCACCCGTCTGTCACCCAATCTGTTAACCGTCTGTCACCCGTCTGTCACCCAGTCGGTCACCCCGCCTGTCACCCGATCTGTAACCCGTCTGTCACCCCGTCAGTCACCCCATCAGTCACCCCGTCAGGTATCCCTTAGTCACCCCATCATTCATCCCGTCGGTCAACACTAAAAGAATTTTTCACATCGAACCAGTAGTTTCCGATATATCAACTTCCCCGCTTTAAAACATTTTTTATTTCTGCTCCGCTCCTATTGGTCATAGCGTGATGTTATTTAGCCTATAGCCACCGTCGATAATTAGGCTATCTAACACAAAAAGAATTTTTCAAATCGAACCAGTAGTTCCTGAGATTAGCGCGTTCAATCAAACAAACAAACAAACAAACTCTTCAGCTTTATAATATTAGTATAGATAAACTGAATGACTGACTGATTGACATAGCGTACATCTGAAACAGGCTACAGGTAAGCCACTAAAGGCCGGGCCTTTGAGGCAAAGAGATAGGGATTGGGAAGAAGAGATATTATTTTAATCGACATAGTATTTTGACGTGTTTAATGTCCATATTATACAGAATAAGGGAAGCTCTGTGGGGCGATATACTTGGCACGGATCACAACGCGCTCATCAACTACTTCACATTGCTGAAGAGTGTGGACGACAAGCCGCTCATGTTCGGCCTCACCGCCGCCGAACACATCAAGCTGCTCAAGAAGGCGAAGGCGGCCTCCCCAGGTATTTACACCTATTGTTACTTGATGCTGGTTTGACGTATTACACTTTATAGATGAACATGAACCTATGATCTCTTTAAGACGGATCATGTTAAAGCGAAGTGATGCGTTCCGATATCGATATTTAGAAGATTTCATCCAAAATTATCGATTATATTTGTGTGCCAATTAATGATTATTATGGTGTTCTTTTTAATTTGCTAATGTTTCTTTATATCAACTTAACTAATTGAAACCAAAAAAATATATATTTCGTTACTGACAATCGAGTATTTAATATCTTTCAGTATCGATCATATTAGTAATAGGCGAAGTATAAGAGTCTAAATGGGAAGCGCAATTCCAAATGTTAGAAAGAACCAAACGACTGTACAAGGATTATTACAATTAGGAGTATTACAAGTATAAATGTCATAGAGACCTGGCTCCCCAGTCTCATAGAGCCTCAATGTTTATCAATAATTTTGTCCCTGGTCCTATAAGCTTTCTTTCTTTCATCAACCCTGGCTCCTAGTTGCTGATTTGTCGCCCTTTACACACGAGGACTCATTGACTGCAGACGACGTGGCGTCCATTGTCCAAAAATTTATTGAGCTCGTTATATTAGAGAAGCTTACATTTGGTGGTCACAGAGTTGGACTACAAGTTTCTGCTCGAGCAGTCGACCCCAGAGCAGTTCACGGCACGCATGGTGGACATCATGAAGCCTGAGAACGCGGGCATGGTGACCAAGTTCCTCAGGACTCTACCACCAGCGTTCAAGATCCCGGTGTCTGTCAACACATTCTACACAAAGTGGCTCACCAAGTATTTCTTCAGTGTGAGTAGCTATTAGCATTATTACTCCTATTGTTGCTGCATTCTATTCACGGTGTTTAAGAAGATTGAATAGGTATATTAGAATTATAGCTATACAATAATCTAAATAATAACGATATTAAAGTGAATTGACCGAGTAGATTTGCTTACAAATTCCAGGTCTACGCAATCTTAATTTGTGTAATAATTTTCAATTTGAAAGTATTATTTACAGCTTGTTCGATGCTATAATTTATACCCGGTACGGATAGGTACGACGACCCCTATCGGTGGTAAGGGGTTTTATATTTGCCCCGTGATCTGATAAGAGAAAAATGTAATCGACGAACTGTGGTGACTTTTTACGGGGATTTTACATTGTTTTTGATTTTAATTTTAATGTATTTCTGCCTCGAACAACGGTTATAAATTGTTAATTTGTGTGTTTTGATGCAGGTTTCTCCCGCTAACGCGACAAGTAAGAAGTGGATGCAGCAGTACCGGCAGTGCGCCAGCTACTTCAACAAGCTGTCCAAAGAGGACCTGCTGCAGTTTGTACAAGACACCTGCTTCACAGATGACGCCGTACAACGGTAATTACATAACTTACTTCTAGTATTTCTTCAGAAGTTTGTGTTTATCGAATCTAACTAGTTAGATAACTAAGCCGGCATTATCCTGGTGACTGCCAAGAAATACCATCCGCTTCAAAGATCGACATTTTATTAGAAAGGAACTTAGTAGTAATCACTTTGCCACGCCAGATAAAGTAAAATTTGCCGTTATGGAAAGTTCGCATCCGTTATTTTACTCATGAGACACACGTACATACGTCGTACACGTAAGCACACGCTAGTACAGGTGTGAGTCGAGCAGCAATATACGATCTATTGTATACAAACTTTCTTTCTTTCTACCTGCCCTTATCCCACCTTAATTATGGGGTCAGCGCTACACACTTTTTCAAGCAAGTTGCAGAAATGATTTGGCAAACTTTTTACGACCGGCTGCCTGCCTGACGTCAACCCCCTCTGAGGGACCCAATGCCCGGCAAATTAAATAAGAAAATTCGCTTTGCCTGACCTGGGAACCGAACCCACGACCTCCCGGTCCGCAGCACATATGTGCTGCCGCTAGAACAAGGAGGCGACTTATAAACAAATATTCGTATATTATGTTTATATATTGTGTATGCAGCGTTCCGGCTGGTACGCGCAACCTGATGATAATGCAGGCCGTGGACTACTGCCAGCAAGAACAGGAGAACTTTAAGAACACCAAGAAGTGAGTACTGTGTACTAAGCGTAACATTTTTTTATATTTCTTGACGTAAAAAATCACAATTGGGTACTTGAAAAATTTATTTTATGCCAGTCCGCCAAGCTAGTCTAATTTGGCAATAAGAGGAGCAATCCTACCAAGATGAATCCGTAAATTCTTTTAACTGATTTTATACGAAATTTACGTCATCTTAAACGTAGCACATAAAGAAATATTGAAATATTCTTAAAAATAAAAAAGTTATAAGCCTTTGTAGTATGGTGTAACCTTCAAACTGCAGGAAAGAGAAGTATCAGTAAAATCACGTCACGTCCATAACGGTGCGTGCGTTGGAAAGGGGTAGCAAGATATCCCCACTACATTCCCACTCTTGCTCATTGCAGAATTTAAAATACGAATTACTGCCTCATTTTTCAACCAATTTCGATGCGGTTTTTAGAGAAGCATTTGTTTTTGTTTTACTTACATATGTATAATAACGTGTATGAAATGAAACATAGTTAAGTACCCCATTATAGAGAGAAAGTTTCTCGTACAATGTATGTGAGAACAAAATATGTGTTTAATTATTGAATGCCTTTATCGCACAGCAAAACTTTCAAATCAAATCAAATCAACTCAAATCGTTTATTGAATCCATAAAATGTCACACATTGTTTAGATTCCGTCTAAAATGTTTACTCTACCGCCAATTCGGAAAGCTGGTTCGTCAGAGAAGAACGGGCAAGAAACTCTGACGTTGCTCTTTTTGAGAATAATAACCAGTTTACAGTCAGAAATACACAACCAAAATAAGAAAACAAAAAATTTCAATAATTTACATTAGATTAGAGCAGCCAATCTACAACAAGGTAACCTCCATGTAAAATAAAAACAATAAAACGTACAATTTCGATTGCTGAGCGACTCCCACAGGCACGGCGAATAATCGCCAAACTAAACGGATGGATAAAATTAATGAATGTAATAAAGTCAGAGCAGACCAGTCCACATAAGTAGCACCCGTTCACGGGTATGACAGATTCAGATATCAGATATTTCAGATCTGGTTCCGGAGTCGAGACAATAATCGTTTCTGTAATTAATTTGTATCTGGGTATTGTGAGACTACGGCTTTTTTAATTCTTGATATTTTACGACATAAGTTGAGTCGCACTTTAGTAGTCGCACATTGGTTCAGGAATAATATTTGTTTGGTGTTATCTTTTTTTTAATTTGTAGTGAGCAAACGTGGGCGCACGTGGGACAAGAGCTGACTCGTTGGGCGCGCTTCCTCGAGAACTTCCACTCGTCCACCGTGCAGCACATCATCGACAACAGCAACGTGCCGCGGGACGAGATATGGCCGTCAGTTATTATATATTTGTATCCGTAACGAACGTTGGCCGCACAGTCATATAGTGAAGGTGTCTTATTGACCCACTTGGAAAAAAGGAGAAGGTCCTCAATTCGTTTGTATTTTTTTTTGTGTATGTTACGCGATATCTCCAACAAATTTGGACCGGTTTTCGAGATACATTTGGTCATAATCGGATAAGTTTTGGAAGTCGGTCCCGTTATTTATATCAAAGACTGGCATACGAGCAGGTATGTCACCTGTTGGTAAGTGATCTCCACGGACCACAGATACTCAGTTCTAAAATACTTCATGGGTGTGTTCCCAAACATTGAAGGAAGGGAATATGGGTTGGCATGGGGATGTGAGATTTGGGCCATTGGGAATGTATATAATGTTGTTTTGGTGTTGTGCAGTGAGCTGGAGAAGAGTCACGGGAGTCCCGACACGGTGTGCGCGTGCCTGGCGCGCGTGCTGCTGCGGGCTGGTGGGGGTGGAGGGGGTGGGGGTGAGGCGCTGCAGTCGCTGCTGCACTGCTTGCACGCGCCGCTGCAGCTGCACCACGTGCTCGCACTCGCGCCGCGACACTGCACGCAACTCAGGTACCATACCAATCCCCACTACATACAATACTCATAACACTTATGTCGGGTACCAACCAGCCGAACGAATAATCGCGAATCTATGCCTGTTGTATTCACACAACAGCGAAAGTTTGTTTGTATGAACGCAGCAGGCGTAGATTCGCGAATGTTCCTTCGGTTGGTGTGTACACGCTATTACAACACCCACACTGATCACTCACTACTCGGTACTCACCAATGTCATATGATACATCAAACCTCACATTCTCCAACGAACGCTACCTAACTACATACCTTTTTAATTGGTAATGGTAGGCAATTTACGTAAAACACGTAAACGCAATTTATGATACAGTCGTCCATGGACATCGGCAATGTTAAACCACAACCAAGCTGCTGTCTACTATAAAAATAATTGAACTGGTGCGGAGGCTAATTTGAGCCTGCGAACGAAAATGTCCCACTGAATGAATGGAACAGCAAGCTCCCACTTTACAGCGCCTTTAACTCGATCGAGTCGGTTCTTACTTGCACAACGTGGCTTTACGGCTTATATTTACGTCTAATTATGGTTTTGTTGTACAGAGACGTGCAGACCCTAGTATCGCGACTAGGCCAGCTGCACAAGGAGGGTGTGAAGTTGCCGGACGATGTGATCGAGGCTACCTTACAGAAGTGCACCGAATTCGGCGTGCCACCTCACAAGCAGATCGGGCTGCTGTCCCTCAGCGAGCGGGGCCGCGACCACCACTCGGGGTCTGATGCTCTCAAAGTGGCGCAGTTCAGCGTCGACCTGTTCAGAGCTGAGTGGCCTGACGCGCCGTATCTAGAGGAACTCGACGGTATGAACATCTCGATCAATTAACTAATCTAAAGCCTCCCAATACTGATATTTTTTTAGTGGTAGAGCCACGCTGTAGACAATTACGTCTACAGCACGAATAGGCCGGCTCGACCGGTTTGATACCACTGTCTCACAGAAAACCGACGTAAAGTGGCAACTCGCTGTCGCGTTTCTTTCGGTAAGTGAGATTTCCGGTAGCCCAATTCCATCTCCCTTTCCCAATCCCTTTTCCCTCCCCTTCCATTCCATCCTTTTGGATTGGCAACGCACCCATGATTCTTTTTGAGTCTCGGGTGTCTATGGGCGGTGGAGATCACTTACCATCAGGTGACCCATCTGCTCGTTTGCCAGTCTCTGCTATATAAAAAAAATAGATAGTGGTAGTGGAAGCGTTAACTTATGTTCTTGCTGTACCACTTCGAAACTTCACAAAACAATACATTTAAGCGACCTAATTAATTCCAGAATCGAAGTTATTGATAGATGGAGGCCGGCAAGAGGTTTTCACTCAGTTCCTGAAGATATCGGACACTTGGCAACAGAAGAAGGCGTTAGTGGATGTGCTCAACTGTTGGCCGCCCACCATGATCAGGTAACTAACGCATGCATTCCATAACTAATTTCCACCTGCCCGCAAATCTCATCCTACTCCTATATGGGGCCGGCAGCATTTTTCCATCCTGTTATTCTACTATTGCGTCACCCTCGAATATCAATAATTGGGTAATTTACTGTGTTTTATTTTATATACCTATTTATATGTCATAGCAAATGAAACGAAAAAGAAACCTTTCTGTAAAAACTGCATTGAAATTGGTTGAAAAATGAGGCAGTAATTCATATTATAAATTCTAAGGTGGGGGCATATTGGAGATTTATCTTACTATCCCTTTCCAACGCACGTACCGTTATGGTGCTAACGTTATTATACTGATACTTATCTTTCCCGCAGTTTAAAGGTTACACCAAACTTCAAAAGCTTATAACTTTTTTAATTTTGAGAATATTCCAATATTTCTTTCTGTTTATATTTTAGACGACGTAAATTTCATATAAAATTAATTTAAAAAACCCAATTGTATCCTAGTGTGATTACTGCTTATATGTATTATGTATTGATTTGTAGTGAGACTCGCAGCTTGTACGGCGTGTTCCTGCACGCCCTGCTCACAGACACCGCGGATCATAAGGGCAGTCTCGTGCTCATCAAGCTGCTGATGAGGCGGCCTGCTCTAGTTGAAGAGGTGATTTATTAACAACACAACTTTAAAATACCTTTTTAGATGAATGATGATTTTCAGATCGTACCAGGGGTGCGTACCCGTGGACGGCCCAAAAAGCGCTGGCTGGACGTTTTGGAGGAAGATATGAGAGCCAATAGCCTCACTAGGGAGGATGCTCAAGATCGGGCGAAGTGGAAGCGTTTAAGTAGGAAGGCGGACCCTGGCAAAAGGCCGGGATAACGCCAGGCAGAAATAAAGAAACACTACTTTAAAATACCTTTTTATACATATGTTTCGGCCGAGTTGGAAAAAATACGAAATACGACATGAAATAAACTGAAGCAAATGACTAGTTCGTAGAGGGAGGTATTAACGAATGTGACGTCAGGGAAAATATCAAGAAACGACAAAATGTCAAATGTCGCCACATCTGTATCTTTCAGGAGGTGATATGGCTCGTGGAGAACGTGTCCGGTGAAGCAGCTATCAACGCTCTCTGGATTATACTGATGAGTAAAATTGACCATTCCCATGAACAAATAATAAAGCTAGTCATAACGCATAAGGTGAGTTTAAATTGTTGAAATTTAAATTGGTGATTATACCGAAATGCTAAAATAACATAACATAAGCTCACGCCTGTATCCCCGAAGGGGTAGGCAGAGGCGCACTAGCGAACTAGAACACCCACATTTCTCCAAGCTTAGTTCAGTCCCAGATGTGAGGGGTGGGGTGAGCCTATCGCCATATCGGGTACAAATTCCAGACTCCGGGCTAATATAGAAAAATCCAATATTACTTTGCCCGACCCGAGGATCCAACCCGAGACCTCAGAACCGTAGTCGTACCGAAATACCACCACGCCACCGAGGCAGTCGTTCGTTATCATGTATGGTATAAAATGGTATTACAGATTGTACAATAAAAGCAAATTTAATTTTTGCAGGAATCAATAATGAAGCAAGAGATAGAAGACGATTTAATCAAAGAGCTGTTGGACAATGAATTGTTCATAAAATTGGTGCAAACTCCATTGTATTCGAGTATTATAAATTACATTATAAATAAAGAATCGTCGGCCGCCGACATAGGACCGTATACCATAAAATGGGCTACGGAGCAACTGCTCAAAGCAAAATATTTAGCAGAGGCTGGACACTTGCATCTAATGACTATGGGTGTCCCATCAGCACTGCGCGGTTTTACTCAATCTATTATGTATTGCAAAAATATATTAAATAAGAATTAAATCAATAATCATCTAAGTTATTAAATTATAAAGTTATTGAAATATATCTGTGTATGGGATTTATGCGTTTTTTTTTCACACCTGCGACCTCAGAAATCAGGACAGGAGACACTACGCCACCGAGACAGTCCAAAATGTTTCCATGATTTTCCTAGTACGTAGTAATAAATTCTGAAACCTCCTTGGCGCAGTTGGCGAGTAGCCGGCTGTGTAGCGAGTGGCCGCGGGTTCGATTCCCGCACAGAGACAAATGTTTGTGTGGCCCATATATATTTGTTTCGAGTCTGAGTGTTTCGAGACTGAAAAGTGCCGAAAGTCTCTCTAGTTTTTGATACCCACGGTAGTGTGGGGTAAGGAGTCAGGAATATGTGTGTGACCAAGGACGTCATATTTATATGTGTGACTGTTTTATTTATTTATTAAATATTTGCTTATAACACGAGACGAAATTAAACTAGACGTATCCAAAATATAAGAATAGCATACATGAGTATAGTATGTGACTGGTCAGACTGGACTGGTGGTTGCAAGGTTTTTTTTTTTAAAAGAAGCATTCTATTAAACCTCAGGTTATTCTCAACGCTTGATCCATAGATTTTGGCTTTTTACTTCAAGTGTCAATTGGAGTTTTGGCGGGAATTCTGACGGTGCGGGTGGTCGCTTATTTTAATGATTTCATATTTTAGTCTAAATTTGTGTTTGTGGTTTAAATGTGATGCGTATCTAAGCAATAAACATCAACGAAGAGGGACAGTATGTGGAAGCTTTGAAATAAGTGATTTTGGATGTTTTTTGTCGGGTGGATGGGTCGACCATGTTCGATTCCTCCGCTGCGAGAAAATCATCTAAAAATTTTAAACTGGAAGGAATTGACGCCAAAACTCCAGCAGGGCCTTGAAATCGAACACATCCGACTTCATTGCACTTGCGAAAACTTAGATATAGGAAAACAATTTTCCTAACTTGACATTGGCATAATGTATTTCAATTGCCTTAAAGAAAAAAAAAGTGTCAATTGTCAATGTCATACTTCGATTTTTGAGGTTAGTATTATAATTTACAAATATCAGCGGAAATAAAAGCAACATCAAAAACAACATAAAATAACACAGAAATTGTCAATAACAATGTTAAGCGCGATTAGGAACACATTACGCGTGCCTGTTATAAACGTGGCACGGTTATTTCAAACCACTGCGCCGGTAACAACGGAAAGATTCGATCACAAAAGAATACCAGCAGACGATGAAGGTGTACAGGGAGAAAAAGTAGTTGATCTTGACTCCGTATTAAGAGCGTAAGTTTGTACAATATAATTTATACAAGTTCATTGATTATATACCTAAGCCACTTTTAAAAGAAAGAAGAATATTTTTTTGATAAAATACAAGTAAAAAGTTGTATTTAGACAATCAACAATCCAGCAAAGTAACCCATGCAAGCTTGCATGTATAAAATCTTTGAAAGTTCAGTACAAATCTGCTAGACTATCCTTGCATCATACCCCACTTCTGAAATTTCTTATACAACCCACAGTTAAAAACTGATACTAATTACTGTGTATGTTTATATCTCTATTTTAGTAAACAAAACATATTTCCAACATTGGAATCTGACTACCAACTATACAATGGTGTTCCATACAAAGATTTACCCATTTGCAATATCCGAGTTAGCCACAATAACACAATATTCACTATGACAGACTTCAATGGGCATGTGAAGCTGATAAGGTCCTGTGGTATGGAAGGATTCAAGAACACCAAGAAAGGAACAAATATTGCTGCACAGACCACTGCTATAGGTGTTGCTACAGTAAGTGAAATGTTTGTTAATTTAACAACTCAAATACTTCATTTCGTGGGGATTTAGTTATTGCTTATTTGTCATAATATGTAAATAATAATTTTACATCTCACTTATAAAATGATTTAAAATAAATCTATACATTAATCTGCTTGTCTTTCACCAAGAATGTAAACAAAATAATTAGTCTAAATCTGAATGAATTTTGTTTTTGTAATAGTATTATAACTGTCCATATACTGTGTGACATTTTTAAAGGATTAGAGAAAATTGGTGCATTAAATCTAAAATTATTTTTCAGAAAGCAATTGACAAAGGTATAAAATGCATCAGAGTGAGAGTAAGGGGTCTTGGACCTGGTCGTTTGGTATGAATCACTATTTATTCTTATTTTATTAATAGCTTTCTGTCAGTAAACCAAAACAATTGGAACATGTAAAGTAAATGAGATAATAAGTATTAAGTTTTCTCAAATCATGTAACTATTTTATTTATATAGTAACGAGAGGGATTAGCCATTAGTAGGGGAGGCCTGTACCCAGCTGTGGGACAGAAATATTACAGGGCTAATATTATCCTTATTATTTATTTAATTTGAACTTTATTAACTGTGTTCATTAACTGCAAAGCCAGCTAGTTCCAGTAACTAGACTCTTAAGGAATATTGGTGACAATTATCAATGTTCAAGTTGTATTATTAATTTCAGTCTGCAGTGAAAGGACTTCAAATGGGTGGCCTAGAGATTATTTCAATAACAGACAACACTCACGTGTCTTGGAACCCCCCAAGAGCAAGGAAAGCTAGGAGGCTGTAGATAGTAATATATTTACCTATGTGTATGTTAGTAAATAAATAGTAATTAAAAATACAAATGTTTTATAAACTTATGATTTAATAAATATGTACATTATTATTGCAAGACATTTAAAACCCATATTTTGATTGAGTTTGCCTTTTTGACATTCTGTTGTTTGCCCATTGGTTTTGTAGCTCTGCCTCATTAGCTTTAGCCTGAAAATTTTTGTACATTTTACAATCATGTAGACAGTTAACATATAGTTTTTTTTTTAAAGAAGAGGGAGCAAACAACCAAGTGGATCACATGACGTTAAGTGATCACTGCTGTCCATAAACAAAAAAAAATAAATAATAATACACACAAATGTAATGTGTGATTTTTCTTTTTTTGATCAAAGTGGGTATCTTTACTCATTATCAAGAATTCTAAATAAAACACTTATTACCTGATGTGCCAGATAAGTGATTTGATGTTTTCTTTTCTGCTGACTGGTTGGTTCATTGCCCTTCTTTTTGCTGACTGACACCCTTTTTGTGGTGTCGTCCATCAGTCCCTTGAACAACATTGCGCGCGCATCCGCCAAAATTTCTTGTTGGTTTACATCAACAATTTCAATATCTTCTTTCCTGCGTTTACCACGCGCCCCGCATAACTTGAGTATCTAGTTGTTACAAAAAATAGTACATTCATTAAATTTACTTTTAGTGCAGTAGCCTTTAAAAGACCTTCAAATTTTAAAACTGTTGAAAATGTACTTACAGCTTCTTCATCCAACACAGTTTCATTACTATTTGATTCCATTGCAATATAATCATTATTGTAACTTGAAGCAACATCTGCATATTCCATACTGTTAGGATGATGTGAGTCAGTTGGTTCAACTTGATTCTCAACAGTATTTGGTTTGAAATAAGATTCAATGTTGAATGGTTTAACTTCACTGCTTGGTTTGTTTGGCCTTTCAATATTTTGGTCAATATTCAAAGGCACATCTTCAACAGGAATTTCCATAGGTTTGTGAATAGAGAAGAAATCATTTTCCACTCCATCATTATCACTGTCATCTGAATAATCATTGATGATATGTTTGGAATCAATTTTAGGCTTTTTCACAGGAGTTGGTAGGGTTTCCTTTTTCTTAACATTTGCATTATTCGATTTTTGTGTCAGTGCATATGGCAGAAATGAATTAGTAGTTGCCTTCACACCATTCCTTGGCTGTGGCAGGATACTAAGAAGACCTGACTTTTTCTGAAAACAATAAAAATGTTATTTTGTAGTTCAAGCAAAAATAAATAAACACTGAAATTGTTACTTACTCCATTTCCCATTCTAGGTTTAGGTGCAGGCACACTGCTCTCCACATCTTTGAACTGAAAAATAAATATTATTAATCAAGAATCCTATCCAAGCTACAACACATTTTAGTGATTGTCTGGTAATACTTTCTTTCTATCTTCCCTTATCCCACCTTAATGTATGGTTGGTGCAACACACTTTTTAAAGCATGTTGCAGAAAGGATTTGGCTTAATTTTTATGACCTGCCTAATGTCAATGCCTTTGAGGGATTGTCTGATAAATACATATGCTAATGGGTATAATGGAAGCAAGTAATGCAACTTTATCTAGTCTATTTATGAATACTAAATAACATGATAAAATGCATAATTGATATACATTTATTTAATACAATATCCATCAAATGCTTGTACACTTAAGGTCACCTTATGTCATCTGAAGGCTGCCTTATATGGCAAAATCAATGTAAGAAGTTTTATGAGTGGTAGAGCCACGCTGTAGACAGTTACGTCTACAGCACGAATGGGTCGGCTCGACCGGTTTGATTCCACTGTCTCACAGAAAACCGGCGTAAAGTGGCAGCTTGCAGTCGCGTTTGGTTCGGTGAGTGAGATTTCTGGTGGCCCATTTCCCCCCTTCCCTTTCCCAATCCCTTTTCCCTCCCCTTCCATTTCCTCTGTTTAGGTTGGCAACGCACCCATGATTCTTATTGTGTCTTGGATGTCTACAGGCGGTGGAGATCACTCACCATCAGATGACCCATTTGTTCGTTTGCCAGTCTCTGAAGATGTTAAAGTTGAGTAGAGTTTGATCATTAGGGTGTATGACTTACATCATTAAGTGACGGCACGGTGATCTTAGCTTTTGGTTTCAATACATTTGATGATTCTTTTTTGTGTAAGAATTCATCATCTTCCTCAATGACTTGTGGTTTCTTTGAGCTTGGTTGAGGAAGAAAATTGAACAAAGTGCCTTCTATGCTTGGTGCTGTTTCATCATTGTGTTCCTCTCTCTGAGTTGCTCTGATTTCTTTACTAAGCTCTGCAGACACTGAAATAGTCCTACTTATGAAATTCATTCATATTTTTATGGTGGTAATAATTATAACAACATCAGCAGCCACAGAATGTCCACTGCTAAACAGACATCCCACAAACATTTCCCAATCAAATGTTGAAAGTGGCCTGCAACCATTTACCATAATAATTTATGTTTGATAAGGTAGGTGGACCGACGACCTGATAAAGGTCGCAGGAAGTCGCTGGATGCAGGCCGCTTCCAACAGGTCGATCTGGAAATCTTTGGGGGAGGCCTATGTTCAGCAGTGGACGTCCTATGGCTGATGATGATGATGATGAAGGTAGGTAGGGGGGAGATGTTTACCCAGCAGTGGTATGATACAAGTTAGGAAAGAAAAGGTAGATGCAAACAACAATGTACTTGGTGTTTACATAAAAGATGACAATATTTTACTTTTAATTTACAGAATGTTTGGGATATAATATTTATTTTTATGCCTTAAAAACATATTGTGAAATACTATTTATTTCATAACAGAATATTCTCGTAGAATAACTTTTGGCGTAGTTTACTAAGGCTCAATTGCACCACTATTATTAACCTACAGTTAGTCCTAACCGCAAGCTAAATTGACAGAAAATGTATGAATGACATGTAACTTAACTTGCGGTTAGGACTAACTCTAGGTTAGTAACAGTGGTGCAATTGAGCCTAAGTGATATTAGACAGGTAATTGTTAAATAGGTGAACTGATTTATTTTACCTTCCACTTTCTTATGAGTCACTGTATTAGTGGTTTCTTGGTCATCCTCTTCAAATTCACTGGAATCACTGTTGTCATAGGCTACTAAGGCCATAACTTTATTAGTCTCAGCTAAACTTGTAACAACTAACAAATACAGAATGGCGTTTCTACGTAGCTTGTTTATTGAAACGTTGTTTTTACTCAGAGCAATATTTATTCGAAATATTGTCTTGCTTTTATCGAAATGAATACATCGATTAACATTTAATATTTCTTTTGATACGCAAGAGCTTTTTAAATGTTTTTATACCATCACTGTTCCATTTTTCATTTTTGACAAATAGTAAAATATTAGTGATTGATGACATGACTTTGACAAATGACAATTTCTATTTTTTTAAATCGAATTAGCGAAGGTTCGAAACCATACTACTTTATTACCTATCATCTTGCAATCTTGCAAGTCGAGTCTTGCCAGCACACGGCTTCATAGTTCATACTTCATACTAGTCATGGTCGTTACAACGATCGCCGTTTAAGTAATAGTATTATTTCTTTAAAACGACATTAGTGGTGATTTGGAAATCACTACTAACGTTATTGAAAAGCTTTCAGGTTTTTAAAATTGATCAGAGACAGAGACTGTATGCGCCATCTATAAGAATTTGCTAAAACTAATGTCTACTACGTTTGAAGAGTGTATCAATTTGCTATAGTGACATCTAGCGACTTTTAGACACAATTTTCGATTGCCATCTATAGAAATAAGCTGGAACTATTATGAATCATGGGTTAGTAATTTTAGTGTTAAATTATTACGTAATTCAAATTGTTTAACAACATCTAGTGATTTTTTTGGAAACTATTTGCAGTCAAGGTAAGTAAATCCATTTAAAAAGCCGACAATTCGGTTTATAAACATTGGATACTAGATCTTTATTTTCTAGATAATAAGGCGTATTTTTGGTCGTATCGAATTGCAACCTACGACCTTTATTATTTTGTAGACGAAAAAGCTATGTAATGATACTGATTTAAAAATACTTTTTTATTCTTATTTCAACTAGAAAGTGATGACCATCATAATTTAATATGTGTGTAAATGCTAGTCGCTATTACGGCGATGCAGTTAGTTTGTTGACACTGCTTCATGAACTTCTACGCAGATTTGTTTGAGCACTGCTCGAAACTCGGAGATTCCCGGTTAAGAATTTATTCCTTAAAAACGTCAATTGTTTCATAACTCGCTTTAATGATGCTAATAAAAACTTTAAATTAATATTGTATAAAACTACCTTTTTCATTAAAACAAAATTATGTTATTAAATATCCAAAAAAGAATTAAGAACACGTTACGATCCGAAATACGACAAGCACATCAACAAAACGCGGGCACCAATAAAATGACCGCGATTCACAAAATAATATTAGAACGAGAAAACCGTGTTTCGTAATAAAGCTTACTGCTATGAACACAACTGCGGCGATTCTAGATAGCTGCGGCGATTCAGACAGCTGCGGCGATTCAAGAAGCCGCTATCAAAAAAGTAACCTATAAGTTACTAAAGCCGCGCGGCGGAGAATCGCTGGTAGCTTTAAATAGCGATTTAAAGTAATAGCTTTGTAAGAATAGCCTAAGCGACATAACCTAATGGCAAAAGTGAGCCGTTGTTTCCATCGCTATTCATACTGTCAGCTTGACTTGTCAGTAGCTGTCAAAACTTTCCACAAAAGCGGTTGCTGATGGATTTGTTGAAGAAAATAATTCAGACCACCAGCACAATTTTCTAGAAATTCATCAGCAATATTCGATACTTTTTTATATTTGGAGTCTCGAAAACAGTTGTGAGTATAAAATACATATTTGATTTTGCTAACGAGATTATTCGATGAAGAACTGAGTACAAAAATTCTACTCCATTTGCAGATCAATATGCCAAAGAAGTTTGTGGGCGAGAATAGCAAAGCTGTAGCAGCTCGACAGCGAAAAGAAAACGCCAAAACAGAAAAAGACCAAAAAGTCAAGAAAATGATAGAGGATGCAGAATGGGAAGATAACGATGATAAACTTAAGAAAAAGCAACAGAAGAAGGTAAATACAATTTGATAAATGTGGAAGAAATCATGTCTTCTTAGAATAAAACTTATATTATATTGATTATTTAAATAGGTGTAGGCTCGATCGAAAACTACCAGCAGTGTTCACAGAAAGCCATGTCTCTGCCACTAGTTTTTCTCGAAACATTACATAAAAACACGCCAAACACAATTTTAGCTGTCTCCTTGACATAGAATAATGGGCCATAGATAAAAAAAAACAATATCTGGGCCTCAACTGTTGTTATTATATATGCACTGTTCAGGTGGCAGTCCAAATTTATGACTTTGTTATATACCTAAGAATGCAATCTAAATCGCTAAAGTTTTATATAAATACATCAAATTTAATTATATTGGGGTCTGTTTGTCAGGATGACCAAGAGAAAAAGCGTTTAGAACAACTTCAAAAGAAAGCTGAGGCCAAAGCACTGCTGGAGAAAGAGATGGAGTCCATCAAGGGCAGTGTCAAGACTGCCCCACCGCCACCTAAGATCACACGTGCACAAATACAACAAATGAAGGAGAAAACCATCAAGGCTGAACCTGCTGCCCCAGTGGTAATTATACTCTGTTATAATTGCAATACATCAATGCTATGGGCTAAGTTTAACTTTGGTTCAATAGCATGCAGTCTCGAAGACAGAGACATTGTGCATCCTGACAATTTGTCAATTGGAGAATGTCCATGCTCAGCTTATACAGTATGTTTCATAAAGTTGGTATCAATAATAATTCCACATACAAGGAACACAATTTAAAGTGCAATGGGAAAGTAAAAAAATAAAAATTGAACTTAATTTTTGTAATCATTTATTAAGCATTTTTAAAATCGAAATGTGACCTGTAAATCATCACAAAAAGCATGGGGTGGCTTTGTATATGCAAAAAATAACTAATTATGCCATAGGTGGTCTGCAAATGTACTACAGCTGACTCAATGAGCCAGAAATCAATTTTTCGTCACAAATTCAAGTTACCATTATTCAAAAACTATGAGCCTTACGAAATTTTAAACTTTACTGCTAAATAAATAAATAAATACACCCAACAGACACACACCTAGTCCTGACCCCACACTAGGTATAACCTGTATCATGGGTGACAGAGACTATGAGAGACTTTCGGTCTCTTAACATCCAGACTTGGAACAAATATCTGTAGGCCACACAAACATTTGTCTCAATGCGGGAATCGAATCCGCAGCCTCTCGCTTCACAGTCGGCTGCTCGCCTGCTGTGCCACAGAGGCTGTCAAATGTGTCAAAGTGATAGCCATAGTGTTTGTAGTTATTATGGATACCAATTTTATAAAACATCCTGTATATTACATACAACCTTACATTATATCAAACTCATTATATTTATTTATTATTCATAATAAATCAGTTGGTGAATGTAAAACACAGGTACATTGATTTGTGAACATAAACAACATATGACATGTTGCAGCCATCTAGAGTTGTTGTGGAGGAACCACCCCTGGAGGAGAATCTCAACAGGATACAGCTGGATGGAGAGGTTGCACAGACTGTTGATGAAGCTATATCTGTTCTAAGGTATGCTATGTATTCTTTATTCACAAATAGAAATAGAAATTGTATTTTTTGAGTGGTAGAGCCATCAATATATTATTTACCTAGATGCACAGTTGACACTCAGAAAATGGTACAGCAAAGAAGTGCTTAAGCATTCCTTTTCCGTACAGTTGGACGCTGATAGAATTCTAAATTTGAAAAATCTAATTTAAAATTCTTGATCATTTTGTTTAAAAAGCTACTTTATAACACGTGCATAGGGTTATATTTGTGTTTGATTTAATTAGAACTTGTGATCTTTTTCTTTGTTTTATTCCTGAGACCACTTTTTAGGACAATATTTGCAAAGAACTGTGCATCTAGGGTATAATATATTGATGGGTAGAGCCACACTGTAGACAGTTACGTCTACAGCACAAATGGGCCAGCTCAATACCATTGTCTTACAGAAACCCAATGTAAAGTGGCATCTCTGTGTCATGTTTCATTCGGTGAGTGAGATTTCCGGTGGCCCAGGTCTACCCTCCCCTTTCCCAATACTTATTTCCCTTCTTACAGGTTGGCAGTGCACCCATGATTCTTTTTTTGTCTTAGGTGTCTTATGGGGGGTGGATATCACTTACCATCAGGTGACCCATCTGTTCGTTTGCCAGACTGCTATAAAAAAAATATATAATTTGTTTAGCAGTGGATGTCCTATGGCTGATGATGATGATGATAAATAAACTTGGAAAGGGACATTGTTTACCTGTTAAATCCCCATTGTAAATATTAAGTATACATAACATAGTACTTAACAATATACTATGGAAGCTTTGTCTGCTTTGCAGTGATAAGGCTGATGTTGACAAACATCCTGAGAAGAGATTGAAGGCAGCTTTCACTGCATTTGAAGAAATTAACCTGCCAAGACTGAAGGCAGAGAATCCATCACTAAGGCTCTCTCAACTCAAACAAATGCTCAGGAAGGAATGGCTCAAATCACCACAGAATCCTCTCAATCAGACAGCTTAAACAGTTTGTAAGCATTTTGGTTGTGTTTTGTCAGTTGCATAAAATATTTTTGAGTTATGTCATAGAACTTCCTCCAACACTGGCGCCTGGAGTTTTCTTTGAATAATAAATGTAGCTCGTCTAACGCCATGTTGTCTGAGGGCATAATTATGTGAGATATTTTTTCATTGAATAACTTGTGGTCTATTCAGTTTTGTTATTTGCAACTGAATTTTTTTATTAAAATAAGGTTTTAAACTATGTACTAAATATAATATTATGTATGTCTATCTAATGCAATAACAATGGGATATTGTGATTGTGCACACTGCTCAGTGTAAAACTTGTTTGGCATTAGTCTATTGATATGATTAAAACATCAAATAAAGATTAGGTATTTCAACCACTTAAAAATGTGGTAGTAAAACTAAATATTTTGGAATATTATTTATTGTATAAGGTCAAACAGTCTTACTTAGTAGGACAAGTTTTGTACTGTAGTCATTTGAAAATATACTCAGTAAAATTCACTCTGGCTCATTACTGTACTGTAGTGGTATACCCTTACGTCCCTCCTCTGCCCTTTTCACCTCTGTCTCCCCTAACTTCTGCTCCAGACCTTTCCAAGACCTGTCATGCAGGTTGCTGCCTATTGATTCTAGTGCCCAATTTTGTCTTTCTGCTAAATCTTGACTACTACATTGATTATTATCAATTTTGGTTTCTCTTATTCTGCCAGTAATAAGGCTGACATCAGTTTGTTCCTTTACATGGTCAATGTCACAATGGTGACGCTTGCCAGGCAGCAGATCATCATAGTCTGTGACATGTTGTGTAAAGTAAGGTTCTCGGTTTGAGTTCAACGCCATCTCCAGTTCATATGGGTATACAATTGGTTTGTAAAAATCACGGTTGCTGTAGAGGTCATTCTCTGGACATGCTATAAGTGCATAGATGTCGATCTGTAATGGAATACCTATGTTATTGTCCAGTATTAAAAGGGCCCAACATTAAATGACAGTATTTCATTGAACACACAAATAAAAGATTCTTTTATTAACAGATTTAATCCAATAATGAAAATCAGTGGCAAAGGTCCATATATTTTTGGCTTACATTTTTACAATTTACAATTTGTTTACTATTTTTTTATATCAGAGGTATAAATGAGCAGGTGGTTCACCTGAATATGCCAAGTCATCTCCACTGCCCATATACAGTTATACATCTATGATCCTGAAAGCTTCATGGGTGGATGCTTTGCCAAATAAAATGGAGGGGTATAAATAAATTACAAAATTATGATAAATCTTTCATCAAATAGTACTCACTTCAGGAAAATTGGCCAATTTAGCAACATTAGGTTTTCCTACAGACACTATGTAACTCTTCTTCCCATTAACTTTACACAGCTGTTTCATTCTGGTTATGATGTCCTTGGTTTGATCTCCAGCCAGCTTGCACACCAAGATGCCTACCACATTGGCATCCTTACATTTCTCTACCAGGTAGCGTCTGCGTTTAAACCATGTTGTCTCTTCAACATGTTCTAATTTATTAGATTCTGGGTCAAGTAAGTACCATCCTGCGGCTAAAATGTTCATTATTTTATTAATATTTCATTTTTTTACATTGAAATGATATGATAACTTGTAATGAATTTAATGAATTTACATAAATCTTTTATCCTACATTGACAATGATATGGAAGTTGTGCAAAATAATTTGTTAATATTCTTTAGATAGATTGTTAAGTGATTCTTACTTTAGGAAGATTGGATACTATAGATATTTCATATTATCTTGAAAGCTGTTGTGAAAGGAACAACTTTATTTAGTTAACCCAGTCTAAAATAAAAACCAAACCTGCAACTGATATAGTGTAGTTAAACAATGTCTGTCCTTTAGAACCAATGTAGATGCAGATGCAGTCTCTGAGCATCTCTGGGGAGAATACACTTCCTTCCTTGTTTTTAACAACTCTGCCCAAGAACCTGTCAGGTATGTCTTCCATTTCTATACTAGCCACATAACTTTGTGAATAATGTTGGAACCAAAGATTGGTCAAGTCATCTGAGAATAAGAAAAAGTCTATTAGTCTTTTATGGTATTAATTGTTTAGTTTCTAAAAAAATATAGAAAGCAAGTCCCCCCTTATTAAATAGTCACAGGCGGCTTGGCTTCTGGTGGCCCATACACGTATGTAACATATATTTGTACCGCCTCCAACGGGTTAAGAAGTAAAGGAATAAGTATTTATAATTGAGGCGAAACAGGTGTGTAAGGATCGTAGCAAATGTAAATCCGTTGTCTCTGCCTACCCCTATGGGAAAAAGGCGTGAGTCTATGTATGTATGTATGTATGTATATTATCCCAAAAATAGAATGATATTCCACCTTTACAATGTTCAAACTCTTCATCATAAAATAGGCAAAGTTTCATATTGTTATCCAAGTTGTAGCTATTGGAAATGGTTCTAATACAGGCTTCAATATTGAGTTCTCTCTTGGGCAAAACAATATGCACAGGTATATTGGTTTTGGAGAAGCATGTGCGACCGTAGTGCACTATAGCATCACTTTGAACATGCATAGCTGCCACAGAATCGACACAGCAACTGAAAAGAAAATACCAGTATTAGAAGATTTTTAAGTAACATAATAACTAAATTGTGTAAACAAACATTTAATTTTTAATGTTTACCTTGCGTACGAAGTGTCTCCAAGAATGTAAACATCCACGTCAATTCGCTTTTTGATTTCTTCGTAAATTTTTGCACTCACATTCAAAAGTTCATCAGGAAATTGTAGACATACCTGTGAGATATTACATTATTTACAAATAGAAAGGGAATAAAGCAGTTTTAGCAAAATAAGGCACCAAATACCTTTCCAAAATTGTTGTCCCTGATCCACTTGCACGTTTCGTTTATATCAAATCTGGAGTCAATGTCATCATATTTTTGATCATTTTGTGCTACAGGCAACTCACGTTCAATACATATTTTACCGTCTGTTGTAAAATTAGCCATTTCCACAAAGTTTACTCAAGAAATTAAATCCAAACTTAATCCAAATGCCACACACAATCAAGTACGCGAAGCTGTCAAGTGTCAAATTGGCTCAGTTTGTCTATGGTTGATTATTTTATCCAATGACTTTTTTTTTTTACATTTGTTCCACAGGGAACCGGCTAAGGTCGGAGACCATGCTGCCAAGTCTTTAGTTACATGTTTTTTCTTTACAACTGAACCTAACCTATAAACTAACTATAACTAAGTTTTCACAAGAACAATGAAACACGGATGTGCCGATTTCAAGGTCTTGTTGGAGTTTTGGCGTCAATTCCTTCCAGTTTGATGCTTTTTAGACGATTTTCTCGCAGCGGAGGAATCGAACAAGGTCGACCCATCCACCCGACAAAAAGCGCCCAAAATTACTTATTTCAAAGCTTCCATACACTGTCCATCTTCGTTGATGTTTATCGCATAAATTCACATCTCATTTACACCACAAGCACAACTTTAAACTAGAATATGAAATAATTAAAACAAGCGACCACCCGCACCGTTAGAATTCCCGCCAAAACTCTGACTTTTTTTTAAACGAAGCCAAACGCATACTTAGACCCGTCGGCTTGTGCGTTACGTTAGCTCTATATTTTATTTTTTACGTTTTCTAATCGTATACGATTATTTAGATTAATTAGATTGGTTCATAGGGTCATACTAATGATCAGAAATGATCTAACACCACACAATAACCATTTATACAGCAGGGATAGTCTAAAATGTCACCATTCAAAAGGTTTACTCAATTTTCCATTTAAAGTCCTACTTGAATAGAAATTAAAAAGTAGGGAGGATATGCATATAATTCTATTCAATAATTTCTAAAGCATAATATTCTAAACACAGATCTGAAATATATTTGATGGTTCATGGTTGCAAACTGTCTTTTATTATGAAATAAAATTGAGGTAGTTTAGAAACATTTTAATTACAATATGAAAATAAATAAAAATGCTTATCTAATTAATATCCTTCATCACTAACACTAATAGCATAATCAGGGTAATTGTCTTTAATAAGTTTGGCTGCAATTTCATGGTCAGCCTTTCCATAGCCCTGAGAGTAGCCATAGATGTGTATCTTCTTATTGTCAGGTGCATGGGAAATCCTACCTCCACCTAAAGGTTCACAATCTAAAGGCTGAAGCTTTTCTTGCACCTGAAAAAAAACAATGCTACTTTTATTCTTTCTACCTGCTCTTCTAGTAGCAACACCTCAAACAACAGCTAGTTCTAATATAATTTTAATTTGAACACATACAATCATATACAGTTGTATTGACAATAATAAAAAAGGTTGTTATTCAAACAGAAACCTCAACGCTATTTACCTCATCAAAAATATCTGAATGATAGTTGCATCTCTTGTATCCTCTTACAATAGTAATGGATGGTTCCTCATTATTTTGTTCCTTATCATATACCTTCACTAATATGTACTTAAATATTCCAGAAGGGTCAATATCAACTTTTAGCACGGCATCCAATGATGTAGAGGACATTTTTCTTACAATTTGTAAACTATAAGGTGCTGAAAAAAAGATTAAGTTAATTCAGGAATTATTGAAATGATAGATACAAAATTTAGAAGCTAATTTTAAATGTAGATGGAGGTGATATTGTGTGTAGATAATAGGTTATTGACATAAGTACGTCTACAAATATATGGGGGGACCAGTTATCGGGCACCCAAAAGGATAAAAAATATGTTTGTTTGAGGATATTTAAAAATATCTATGATCTCTCTAGAAGTCTAGATG
This sequence comes from Clanis bilineata, assembly GCA_036417725.1. Lineage (NCBI taxonomy): Eukaryota > Metazoa > Arthropoda > Insecta > Lepidoptera > Sphingidae > Clanis > Clanis bilineata. The sequence goes on from CM071141.1 coordinate 2,329,981, forward strand.
GACTAAAATTAAAAATTATGAGTAATACATACTTGTGTTTGCAAAATATAGGTGATCTAACACCAGACGCACACCTTTAAAATACGTTCTGTTTATTATCCTAATTATCATTCGAACAAAATGAATTGCTAGAGATCAATATAATGAAAAAATGCAGAGGAAAAATGAATAACCTTCCGAAACGCCGAAATGTCAAATATGTCAACTCGACACTCGTCTTTTTTTTTACAGTTGTTTCACAAGGAACCGGCTAAGATCAAAGACCATGCTACTAAATCATTAGTTAGTTACATATTTTTCTTTCTCACTTAACCTAACCTATAAACTAACTATAACTAAGTTTTCACAAGAACAATGAAACACTGATGTGCCGATTTCAAGGTCTTGTTGGAGTTTTGGCGTCAATTCTTCAATGCTTTTTAGACGATTTTCTCGCAGCGGAGGAATCGAACATGGTCGACGCATCCACCCGACAAAATGCGTCCAAAATCACTTATTTCAAAGCGACCACCCGCACTGTCAGAAATCCCGCCAAAACTATTTTTTTTAAATTTGTTCCACAGGGAACCGGCTAAAGTCCGACTTTAGCCGGTTCCCTGTGCCAAAATGGTAGCCATAATGTTTTTCTTTATTTTGTGGCTGATTGACTTCAAGATCGATATATGGGTCGCCCCGTAGTTCCGAATGACGAATTCGGTGGCACAATCGAAAAAAGGGCGCCATTTTTTTTCCTTTATATTGTGGCTGATTGACTTCAAAATCGATATATTATGCATTGAACCTTAGTACCTATGTAACATAGAAAAATATGTAACATATATATTTGTTCCACAGGGAACCGGCTAAAGTCCGACTTTAGACTAGAATATGAAATCATTAAAACAAGCGACCACCCGCACCGTCAGAATTTCCGCCAAAACCTCCTTGACATTCGTCTCAAAAGACATTTGTCAAATATGGAAGAGTTATGAAGTTGTTTCGTCGGCTAATACCCCACGCTTAGACCCCACGCCTTAGATTATCCCCCACGCTTAGACCCCACGACACGAGTAGATTGCAGGACCCGTAATCAAGATAACTGGCAGCTAATATGGCCGTTAATGTTATTGTTTTCGACAATTGTATCGGTATAATTTTTTTTGAATTTGTTTTGAAGTAAATCCGGTCATAAACAAAAAAAAAACAAAATGGCGGCCATACTTTTTTTTGGACCTCGGATTCATCCTTAGGAACTACGGGCGACTTGCAGGGATTTCACTATAATCGCCATTTTATTAGTCCCCGACTTTGTCCTAAACTTGATTAAAATCAAATGTCATATTAGTTGCCCCGAATTCACTCGCAGCTCCGCAGTAAACCACGATGAATCTTGTAATAAACCCCATTTTGGAATCATTTCAGTTTAACGTCTTGCACGTCGTCGATTTACCCCTTATCTGGATTAAAATAAACGACAAAGTTAAATCATCGGGGCCGCCGGTTTAAATGGCTAATCGCGATTATTGAATGTCAAACAACATAACATTTTCATATTATTTCTTGTTGTTTTATGAAAATAATAATAATAATAACACTCAACAGTCACAAACATAGTCTTGATCCCACACTTGTGTCGTGGGTATCAGAAACTACGAGATACTTTCGGTCTCACAACACCCAGACCCGAAACAAATATCTGTAGGTCATAAAAACATTTGTCTCGGTGCGGGGATCGAACCCGCGGCCTCTCGCTTATCGGATAGCCTTATCGGCTGTGTGGTCGTCTATCACATCTGGAACGGAACTAAGCTCGGCGAAATATGGGTGTTCTAGTTCGCTAGTGCGCCTCTGCTTACCCCTTCGGGGATACAGGCGTGAGCTTATATTATGTTTTCTACTATGACACCCAGCTCATCAGTTTCAACAAGTGGGTACCTCGTTTTCTGATTCACGCATGTACTCCGCGATGTTCTCCTATTTTTAGGAGACAGGGGGTTACCACCACCTCTTATAGCAGTATTATTATAATCTTACTTGTACCGATTCCCATACAAAACAAACGAAGCACGATTATAATAATACTGCTATAAGAGGTGGTGTTAACCCTGCAGTTGTTTACGAGATGATAAATTCCGCTTGAGCTAACAAAGTGCAAAGTTACTCCTGGTTACTCCTTAATAAAAATAATAAAAATAAATAAATAGCCTCATCATATGTGTGTTCGTATTACATGTAAACATTTGACGACTATTGACTTAAGAGAATCTATTGAAAAACCATATAAAACAAACTAGAATTCGTTTTATGCGAAATTGTTATGATAGATCTTTTGATACGGAACTTTAGATATGAATCTAACGGAACGTAAAGAACGAGTAGTAGTAATGAAATCGCGGATTAATAATCTACACTCGGATTTCTTAAATCGAACCAGAAATGTGTATGTGCAAGACAACTAATGGGACATTTAATTTAAATGACATTTAGGACTGAATCATGTATTAATAAAACGACGAATAGAGTAAGATGCAGTGTTGCAAAAGTGTAAAATTAAAACTCGTTAGATTTCGCATCTGAAAATCGGGAGATTTTTATTCGGAATGAAACACAAGTATTTTATGTTAATAATGCGTTCATTTATTTAATTATAATCAGTAAGTTACATCATTTATAGTTTGATATATTGTACATTGATTAATCATTTTCGTCTTCTTACCACCTGGAGGGGCGTGTAAATAGCCCAAGCTCCACGCGGGATCGTAATCGTGAAAAAATGTTAAGGTACATTAATAACTACCTACACAATAGAGAATGATTACACCTTGCCTCACAAATCAACCAAACAGCAACCAACTGAATCGTAAGCCACTCACCTGGAATGTTCGAAGCCGCTACGCAGTCCAGCAAATCAGTATCCACTAACAGCTCCAACCTCGGGGTGGTAGGTACATTGGTATATGGTGCTTGACGGTTTCGTACGTGCACTCACTTAACACAAACCAGGAGTCTACTAATGCACTTGTGAGAACAAGGTCTTTTTATTGGCACAATGCCATGTTCAGTTTAAAGTCCAGAGCACATCTTGTCTGGAGGCTTCACTTCTTGAAGGAGTCGTTAAAGTTACAACACGTTACAACGACGAAAGTAATAGGAAGTGTCAACGCGCATGCGCCGAACCGCCGAATTCTTCATCCATCTGGCGGAAGTTTTTGGCGAACGCAAGAATTGTCCAATTACAGTGAACGGCATCACATCGTATATTAGCGTAAATTGCATTCAAATGAGTGACCCGTTCGACCACAGATGGCGCTGATAAGTAGTTGCGAGGACAAGATGTCATGAATTGCAATTAATTAAATATATATTAATAAAAAATGCTCAACCATGCTCCCCGCGTTGAAAGTTCCAAGAACTTTCGAAAGAAAAAAAATAATGCTACATTCTATTAAAGAACTTATAACAGAATGAAACTATTCAAATATTTTTAAGTTAATTATAAATGAGAATAATTGTCATTAAACAAGAATTAAATGAGAAAAATCTCACGTAACAACATTGTCAACCGTGAGTTAATTGAATTAAATTAAATTAAATGATTACTCATGACTGAAACTTATTGAGTAGGTATAGGGTACAACTTAACAATAGGGCGCTTAAAATTGCCAAATTTTGTTTTTACCGTCGCGACCCTCACGACATTATCAGTACCCGGATAAACTTCGGTTATTATTCCGATTGGCCAACTTAAAGGCGGTGAATCGTCTTGACCCACAAGTACAACAGTTCCGACCTGAACTGGTTTCTCTGGGGTTGCCCATTTCTGCTTAACTTGCAGAGTGTGCAAATACTCGATTCTCCACTTTTTCCAAAACGATTGGACCATACTATCCAGCAGCTGTTTACGTTGTAATAAATTAACACGTTCATGAGTTACGTCAGCGGCCGGTAAATACTTCAATGGGGTTGACATTAAAAAATGTGCGGGTGTGATAACCTCCGGATGCGGATCAGAAGTTACCACATTTAAAGGACGAGAGTTAAGTATACATTCTATCTGCACTAAAACAGTTTGTAACTCTTCGTATGAAAGCAGTTGATTACCGATAACCCGATATAAGTGAGTTTTTAAACATTTTATATTAGACTCCCACATTCCGCCGAAGTGGGGCGATCTTGGAGGAATCATTTTCCAATTTATCCGTTGTAATTTCAATTCCGCGGATATGATTGAATTAAATTTGGAATTTAAAAGAAACTTATAGAGCTCATCAAGTTGAGCTTTTGCACCAACAAAATTAGTACCATTGTCGGAATACAAACAAGATACAGGACCACGACGAGAGATGAATCGCTTAAACGCGGCTAAAAAGGCATCTGATGTCAATTCGGAAACAAGCTCGACATGTATAGCCTTAGTGACTAGACATATAAACAAACATATGTACGCCTTTTGAGCATGTTGACCTCTACGACGAGTAAGAGTTATACGTATGGGGCCTGTATAATCGACACCGGTGTGTACGAAGGCTTTAGCTTCAGCCACGCGGTACGCAGGTAAGTCTGCCATCCGAGGAGTCGGGTGCGACGGGTTCACACGAAAACATACGTTACATTTTCGGACAATCGATCTTATAACAGTACGGGCATCCAATATCCAAAATCGTTGTCTTAAAATGGACATCAATAGTCCAGGACCTGTATGGCAATTCATCTCATGATAATGTCGTATAATCAATTCTACAACGAGATCGCGTTTTGGAAGTAAGGCTGGATGTTTGGCATCAAATGGAAGGTCTGAATGAAATAATCTTCCGCCAACTCTAAGTATGCCCTCTTCATCTAAGAAAACTGTTAAATTTTGCAGTTTCTTTGACGGTAATTTACCGGTTTTAATTAATTTTATGTCCTGCACAAAATGTACAGATTGAACCTCGCGAATCATAGCTCGTTCCGCGATTATCAAACCTTCAACAGATTTCAATCTGTCATCTTTTCGATGTATGAAACGAAAAATGCAGACGATAGTACGCAATAACTTGTCCCATGACGAGACGCGCTGAGACAACTGACACAACAAGGGGAGTTCCGGTTGCGTCGTCACTGTCAGAACATTTATCTTATGTTCAGGTAGCTCTCCAATATTTGTGGGAGCGAACGGTTTAATAGGCCAAGCTTCGGGATCGCTAAGCATCCACGCGGGACCATTCCACCACAAGTCATGAGAGACGAGGTGGGATGGTAGCATGCCCCGAGAAAGGCAGTCACTAGGATTATCTTTCCCAGCTATATGAAAGAAATGCTCAGGAGCCAAATTTTCGTGGCACTGGGCAATGCGGTTACTTACAAAGATTGACCAACGGTGCGGGGATGAATGTATCCATGATAACGCAATCGTTGAGTCCGAAAATGCATACACTTCAGCGATTGGCATGCGTGCAGCGTATGTGTCCTTAACAATTTTGACTAATTTAGCCATTAGCACGGCGGCGCATAACTCGAGCCGAGCGAGCGTTATTATTTTTGTTGGCGACACTTTCGATTTTGCACACAAAAGTCTCACCCTAATACCCGACGGATATGTGCAATGTGCATAAATCACACATCCATACCCGTTCATACTCGCATCACAGAACGCAACAAGTCGGACAACGCAATCCATTCGAACACCAATATGTCGCGGAATACGCAATGTGGCGAGCAATGAAAATTCTTGAGCAAGCGATAGAAAAGCTTTAACCACATGCTCCGGTGCGGGATCATCCCAACCGATTTTGCTAAGCCATAATTCCTTTATCAATAACTTAGCATAAAGAATTACGGGAGCAACCAAACCAAGAATATCAAACAAACGGGCTACCACAGACAGTATATTCCGTTTTGTACATTTCTCAGTAATTGGAGCGGATGTGAAAAAGAACTTATCCTTACACGGATCCCAGGACATCCCGAGAACCTTTGATGAACTGCTTCCGGTGTCAAATTCCAATGATTTGCGATGCGAATCAGGGAGACTATTAAGTAACGTCGGTGAATTACTGGCCCATTTAACTAAGTCAAATGAACCTGCTTGAAACAAAGCAATAAGATCCTGAGAAAGCTGCTTAGCAGTCGCTTCATCAGGAGCGGAATGCACTAAGTCATCCATGTATAAAAACCCATTAACTATTTTTGCAGCTTCAGGGAAATTCGTACTCATATCCGCAGCCAGCTGTCGCACAGTGCGCATAGCTAAATAAGGGCTGGACTTGAGACCAAATGGAACGCGATTAAATTGAAATGTGCGAATCATTTCATTCTCATTAAAACGAAATAATATGCGCAAATATTTACGCTGGTCATGAGGAACACCAATACGTAAATACATTTGTTTAATATCAGCATTCATAGCGATTGGGAATAAACGGAAATCTAACAAAAGCAAAAATAAATCAGCCTGTAAATTAGGGCCAGTATGCAAAACGTCATTCAAAGACAATCCGGTATGTGTCTTCGCGCTGGCGTCGAGAACAATGCGCGGCATCGGTTTGTCCGAGCGAACAACGGCATGATGCGGTATGTAATAACCGCTATCGGAGATTTTGGACTCGTCAACTTCGCTTATATAACCGTTTTGTACATAATCCTGTATAACATTATTATAGGATTCTCTCAATGACGGAAGTTTATGAAACTGTCTTTCCAACGCCACAAATCGACGGTGAGCTACAGACCGGGAATTACCGAGTTCAGAAGGATCTTTACAAAAAGGCAGATTAACTGTATAGCGCCCTCCGTGATCACGAGTCACGGAGGACGTAAAAATGTTTTCACATTCCGTCTCTTCCGGCGACAACCAGTGAGTCTGAGGTAACTCCTCAAGTTCCCAAAATTTTTGAACTAAGTCATTTAGTGCTAACGCCGTAAAAGAAGACGTGTTATTAGAGATGCCGTCATCACGAGGGTAATTTCCCATCAAAACATAACCGAATACGGTCGCCAACGCGAGTGGAGCGCGAGTGCCTGACTCGATCCTACTTCCCAAGTATATGTACGGAAATAGCTGCGCACCCAACACGACGTCGATATTACCAGGGATGTTCCAACCTAAATCAGCGAGCGGTACGTCACGAAGATGATTTAAGTCACTATCCATCTCTATTAAATGCGAAGGTAATTGATCGGTTATGGATCGAACAACTAGTGCACGTATACTGAATTTTTGTTCAGGATATACGCGGGATTCAATATCCAAATAAACATAACCATAAATCGGTCGTGAAGTAGAACCAATACCATTAACAAAGGAATTACTTAACGGTATTATTTGTAAATTAAGTTTCTGGCAACAATCAGTTGTTATTAAATTATTTTGGGAGCCGTTGTCAATTAAACAACGCACTACCTTCTTACATCCTGTATAATTACCCTTAGGTCGAGCGTACACTTGAGCGGTTGCTAACAAGATAGTAGCACTCGATACTACTGGCAGTGCAACCGATGTATTGTCACACTGCGCCGGTGAAGTTATTATATTCGCATCCGTATGTGTCGTTTGTCTAACTATATTATGACTCACGGCATCACTAGCGATCCGAGTGGCGGGCTGCGGCGGCGTCGGTAACGAACTAGCACCGGACAGCGACGAAAGCCCGAGCGCGGCAGACGTCGCGGGTACCGAGACCGACTCAACAGAATTATTCAAGTCGGAAACGGTCATTACATATGATTTTGTTACATTTTTATTTTTCGTAAAATGTAAACACTTATGATGTCGTTTCTTGCATATCTCGCAAACTGACGACGAGTTACAACTTGATAAACTATGCGATACACTTAAACAGTTAACACAACCACGCTTAGATTTAATAAATTCATATCGCGCATGCGGAGTAGGCAACTTCTTAAACTCCGAGCAACTATAAAGTTGAACGTGATCATTTTTATTGCAATACGCACAATGTGACGTAGGCGCGTCCGCAAGCGGAGCCCCGACCGCGTCGGAGGCACCGTGCGCCTGCGGGAAAGTGTTGTCGCTTACGACGAAAGACTTGTAGGTATGTTGTACGCGCTTATCGCGTGGCGCTTGAACGGGAGGTTTTTTCGTATTCGAATACGCACACACGGTAGCCGACCGTTCTAAAATCTTAACTTGATCTTGAACGAACTTAATTAACGTCTCAGTAGACGGGAATTCAACGTCACGAACTGACATCTCAAATGCTTGAATGGTTTGAGAATCCATCTTTCTCAGTGCACAGTTCAGTAATATAAAGTCGGTTAAATCAGATATACCTAACTGTTTTAGAGCTGACATTGAGGAAGTATATTTATCTATAAACCAACTCAAGCTATTGCTACTATGCGCACAAGCCTTTAGATCGAGAATATTATTTAGATAATGAGTACCTAACTCTCGCTTATCTTGGTATTTTTTTCACCAAATTATTCCAGATAATATTATAGGTTTCACCATTAGGTACAATACCTGCCGTAACCTTCAATGCGTTGTGTGTCAATTTACCTACTAAGTACTGCACACGCTGCGAGTCAGTAAGCTGTTTATTTTCGTGAATATTTGCTTTAAACGACTCATAAAAAATAGGCCAATTTTCAAACTTACCATCAAAACTAGCTAATTGGACAGGCGGTAATTTTATACCTTTATGGGTTTCCGAATCTTTGTTGTCAAGGCGCGACGGCAACTTATCCGTGCTCATCTTATTTCGAACGCGTTTAATACGAATATACAGATCTTCGAATGATTCTAAACAGGCATAATCGGGACTCGATTCCGGTTTTAGTGTTAAATTTATTTGATTTATTTGATCTATAATGGACTCGAACTTACTTCTGATGTCATCAATAGTCTCAGTTTCAGTCATGAATTCCTCATTCGATCGCGACTCGAAAGAAACAATGTTTTTCGACATATTAAAAATACGATTAACGCGCTTGAACAACAGTTCTTTTTTATGCTCAAGCATAGCTAACATAGTTTGCTGGCTTGTTTGAGCCATTTTAAAGCTTAAAAAACCTTATAAACGTGAGAAAACTCAAAATTACAATTAACTCACTGTTATCAAATAATTACGTGAAATATTGCGAAACTTGCAATATGGCGGAAATGGATGCCAATAATCGGCGAAACAGTAACTTTTTACCAACTTTAATTACGCAAAAAGTACTAAGCTGATGAGCATCCGAGCTCGTAAAGGACCATAAGGGATGGAGGGGCGTGTAAATAGCCCAAGCTCCACGCGGGATCGTAATCGTGAAAAAATGTTAAGGTACATTAATAACTACCTACACAATAGAGAATGATTACACCTTGCCTCACAAATCAACCAAACAGCAACCAACTGAATCGTAAGCCACTCACCTGGAATGTTCGAAGCCGCTACGCAGTCCAGCAAATCAGTATCCACTAACAGCTCCAACCTCGGGGTGGTAGGTACATTGGTATATGGTGCTTGACGGTTTCGTACGTGCACTCACTTAACACAAACCAGGAGTCTACTAATGCACTTGTGAGAACAAGGTCTTTTTATTGGCACAATGCCATGTTCAGTTTAAAGTCCAGAGCACATCTTGTCTGGAGGCTTCACTTCTTGAAGGAGTCGTTAAAGTTACAACACGTTACAACGACGAAAGTAATAGGAAGTGTCAACGCGCATGCGCCGAACCGCCGAATTCTTCATCCATCTGGCGGAAGTTTTTGGCGAACGCAAGAATTGTCCAATTACAGTGAACGGCATCACATCGTATATTAGCGTAAATTGCATTCAAATGAGTGACCCGTTCGACCACAGATGGCGCTGATAAGTAGTTGCGAGGACAAGATGTCATGAATTGCAATTAATTAAATATATATTAATAAAAAATGCTCAACCACCACCTCTTACTACCTATTTTCGTGAACATTTTCTCATATTTATTAAAATTGTAACAACATTGATTGTTGTTTTCTATACATATTTTTGTGTGTAGAAGACCTACCATTGACTTAGTGGAAAGTTTATTGCGTTATTTTTGTGCGAGCTCTTCGTAACTAAGTTTTAACCTTGGATAATGACGCCGTGCAGCGTAGTGAGACAATAATGTCTCACTTGGAAAGCCTTCACGCCGCGGCCGTGTACTGTCGTTATATGTGTTATATTTCTATGACATGTGCATGCGATTCTATGAATGGACTATAATGAACGACTAAAGCAAGTATAAGTTATCCAATTTGGGAAACAACCCGAACGAAGTTATCTTCAGAGACATTTGACAGCCTCCGCAGCGCAGAGGGCGAGCAGCCGGCTGTGAAGCGAGAGGCCGCGGGTTCGATCCCCGCACCGAGACAAATATTTGTGTGACTCACAGATATTTGTTCCGGGTCTGGGTGTTGTGAGACCGAAAGTATCTCGTAGTTCCTGATACCCACGACACAAGACTCGATCTTAGTGTGGGGTTAGGACTATGTATGTGACAGTTAGGTGTTATTTATTTATTTTCCCTTGTATACTCACCAGACAATAATAAACTCTATTATAAGGTATTTCAGTACAATTTGCTTTAATATACCGCGAAGTTGAATGGCCGTATTTTATTGTATGTAGTATTGTCGTATTGTATTATATTACAGGTTTCTTTTAGTTTTGCCGTATTAATAATATTATTTTCCATTTTTTATAAGAATATTATTTTACATTAGTTGAAAATCCAAAAATTCGGCAGATAGGACTGCTACATCGGGACATCGTGAGCAATGACCAAAATCAGTAAATATCCCGATAAATTGGGAAATTTTGTAACGCGGGCAAGATGCCTACACTCTTCACTACTCCAAATTCATAAGTTCCGTTTCACAAAAAATATATAACCACAATCACAATTCCGCATAAAAAAATATTTTTTGCATTTTAAAATAAACCAAATCCCAACAATTACTCATTATTTACGTTCCGTAAATTTCATATTATTATCTATAGTGCCGTCTCGCAACATCTATCATCACAATTTCGCGTAGAAAGAATTGTATTTTATTTTATATGATATTTCAATAGATTCTCTTGTGTCAATAGTTGTCAAATATATAGTTTTAATTCAGTTTGAATACATGTAATATAAACATACATACGACGAGGCTGTATGTGCTTGCTTCCTTTGCCTAACTGATGAAATGCAAAATTGAAAAAAATAAATCAGAGTCAGTTGTCTAGATTACGACTTGTCAACTAGACATACGTATAATATTTCGCGATAAGGAATGGTCACTTTAGTTCGCGGCTCCTCAACGAACTAGTTCGTTCTTTTAGTTCTCGTTTCGAATCAATGAAAGACTAAAAAGATATTATTTGCACGAATTTTAACCGACTTCAAAAAAGGAGGAGGTTATTTATTAATCGACTTCAAAAAAGGAGGAGGTGAATTAACCGACTTAAAAAAGAGGAGGTTAACAATTCGTTGGAATCTTTTTTATGTATGTTCCCGGATTACTCGAAGACGCCTGGGCCGATTCGTTTTTTTTTATTCTTTCATAATATGCTGCTATTTTTTTTTACTTGTACATATTTGGGGAGTAGTGACGTCGTCTAAGGGACAACCCTTACCAAACGAACCCAACGATGACTGTGGCCTACTTACACAGTAGGCCAGCAACACCTTTAGGTTTAAGCCAACCTTATCTGCATGTGGTACACTCTTCTGAGTAACGGACTAGGTGCTGGCGAAACCTGGGTTCTTGCCTCGCAGGGTATGGGGGACAGACCATGGACCAAATGTTTGCCATTAGATCGTTTTGCGAGTCATGCATGTTGAAAAAGAAGCTTCTGCATATCGCTTTCCTGGATCTGCAGAAGGCTTTTAACTTTGTGTCCCGACGGGTGGTGTGGTGGGCACTAAGGTTCAAAGGGGTGCCAAAAGCTTATGTTGACGTTATCGAAGACATGTTCTTCCGATCAAAGTCTTTGATTCGGACTGCTTTTGGCGTCACCAAACCCTTCCCGTTCACTATGGAAGTTCAGCAACCACCGTGGGTGTTCATATACGCTGATGTCTAAGACAAACAGCGTCTAGGGGCCGCTTGAAAATGGCCGACTGAAAGGAAATGTGCTAAAGATCAAGTACATGAGTTGCGTACACGTAGTATTTTATAAATATTTTCAAATATTTTTTATCGAAGAAAGTAAAAGAAAATATTATGATGTGTTGCCATCTGTGAGACTAAAAAGTGCTGCGCACCATATTTTAATATAGCTTGAAAAAGCACGATATTTCCCTAGTGGTTATTGACTACGTTATGAAAACAAGACCATCATTTGGCCAGTACTTCTGTGTATATGTGCGATACGTGGTCTGTCAGCGTTATTTTAAGGAAATCCAGACGACCCCAAAAGCGCTTGCTGGACTTTTTAGAGAATGATACGAGAACCAATGGTCTTACTTTGGACGATACTCAAGACTTAGAATCTACCTAACTTATCAAACGAATTAACGAACTAAAGAACGAGAGATCTGGTAACTAGTTCGTTCATTTCTTCTGTGGGAGCTGTCTTCCGCACTAGTTCGTTCGCGAACTACACAAGTCTATTGTCAACAATGGTAATTTCTATAATAGAGGTATAATAAAATGTTATCAAGAAGTAACTTTGCAATTCGTTAATTTAAGTGAAATTTATCATCTAGAAAACAACGCTCTCCTAGAAAATAGAATAACTAATGTACTTTGTAATATAAGAACATTGCGGAGTTCGAGCGTGCACAAGAAAACAAGGTTCTCGCTGATGGTTATGAACTAAGTGTGGAGTTGCGCCAGTTTCAAGGCGTTTGTGATGCGTGTGCCGAAACCTATCTTGCACCGAGGTGCGACGAGACATCGAGGAAAACTTTTACTGCTGTGCCGGGTCGGGCGTGGGTGGTATACCACCGCTTTCAAGGACTAGTGCCACACGTGCGCACACAAATATCGTGCATAATAGTGAAGTGTTGTAATGATGTGGTTTTTCAAGAGATTATGTACATACAATGTTAGTTTGTAAGGTATATGTATGGGTTATTTATAATAAAATACTCTTCCTAAAAAAATCTTGGGTTTTTATATATTTTACGAATTCATCATCCTTGTTTGATACCAAATCGTGTTCAGTGTAAAAAAACAAAGCCATTTTTATCATAGATTTTCATTAAACAACAAGAAATAATGTGAAAAGTTTAAATTCTTTGGTGAAAAGGTTATGTTGTTTGTCAATAAAATCAAGATTAGCGACTTTAAACCGGCGGCCATGCCCATTTAAGTTAAACGTTTATTTAAATCGAGATGAAGGGTAAAACTACGACGTGCAAGACGTTGAACTGACATGATGCCAAAATGGAGTTTATTTTACGATTAAACGTCGTTTATCGCAAAGCTGCAAGTCACCCTACGACGCGACCAAGATATCGATTTAGAAGTAAATCGGGTCAAAAAAAGGAGTCATTTAAATGCTCTAAGGGTCAAAAACAAAATGGTTGTCACTTTTTCATTTTTGACACCGGATTCGTCGTTTGGAATTACAGCACGATCCAGATATCAATTTTGAATTTTGGCACCGGATTCGTCATTCGGTACTAAGGTTCAATGCATAATATATCGATTTTGAAGTCAATCAGCCACAATATAAAGGAAAAAAAATGGCGCCCTTTTTTCGATTGTGCCACCGAATTCGTCATTCGGAACTACGGGGCGACCCATATATCGATCTTGAAGTCAATCAGCCACAAAATAAAGAAAAACATTATGGCTACCATTTTACTTAGGTAGGTTAGGCATTTGACCATAGATCCTTATACTTAATTTCGTAGCTAAACATGATGTTAAATAGGTAAAATTAAAATAATATATTTCATCAATGTTCATTTTCTAGACACCATACGACATCACTGTAAAATTGTGGGGAGATGTGGTCACTCAATTGCTCCTTACAATTGAATATTGATTAAATGGTTTTGATTTTCCGTAAATATGTACATATTACAAATATGGAAATGGTTTACTTCTAAAGTAGTTACATGTAATATATAATTCCATAATTTTATATTCTGAATGTTTTGGACTTTTTTGTACGTGCTAACTCCACATACGGTCATTTTTAACTGAGGACTGAACGCCACGAAAACGATTGTGAGACTGACTGAATCGATTCCACAAACAGTTTTTATGAACGTGGTGGATTTTTAAATTTGTACCTCGGCAGAGGGGAAATCCAGTCAAATTGCTCTAAGATATATTTTGTCGATAAAATATTATCGAAATAGTAAAATCACTAGACCACCATTTTTGTTGTCTTATATTTATATATTTTTCTTTAGTTATTGGTCACGATTTATATATATAAAAAAAAAAGAGTTTTTGGCGGAAATTCTGACGGTGCGGGTGGTCGCTTGTTTTATTGATTTCATATTCTAGTCTAAAGTTGTGCTTGTGGTTTAAATGTGATGTGTAGATACACACTGTCCATCTTCGTTGATGTTTATTGCTTAGATAAGCAATAAACATCAACGAAGATGGACAGTATGTGGAAGCTTTGAAATAAGTGATTTTGGATGCTTTTGATTTTGTCGGGTGGATGTGTCGACCATGTTCGACTAATCCGCTGCGAGAAAATCGTCTAAAAAGCATCAAACTGGAAGGAATTGACGCCAAAACTCCAGCAGGGCCTTGAATAGGGAACTTGCATGTAATTTTCTTTTTAGTTAATTGTTAAGAACTAGGTCTCGAATAAACACACCAGAAAGAAAAACATTAAAATATGCACAAATCATTTAACTATCGCAAGTCAAAATATGACTTTCAAAACCCCGCGCCAAAAAAGGACGTGACGTCAACGCTTATAAATTGCTTTTTATTGACATCTCAGTTGACACTGATGGCTACAATGACGTTTGAACCGCTATAATTGCCTATCGTTTAAAATTTCCCCAAACCGAACAAAAATGTCCCCAAAAGCTATTTCATTAAATAACGAAGTAAAAATTAATTGCACTCTTGAATCTTGAGCGGAGCGATGGGAAAATTAAACGAAGAAAAGAATTTGGAAAGAGGAGGAACTTCGAAATCTCATTCATCAATCACCATACTAAACATAATAACTGTTTTCCGCAAAATTGGGAAAAATACCCCAACCTGGAAACCCTGCCTAATGAAACGACGTCACTTGTGTTTTGCAATAACGTTCCATTATACGTAATTTATAATTAAGATATTTTGTAAAATATCAAGTATTTTATCCTACAAATTTCATCATAGCACATTTCAAGGTTTTGTTTATTGATTTATCAACACAATTGCTCGTTATAATTTTCGTGCAAGTTCCCCATTGGAACACATCCGATTTCATTGCACTTGACGAGGCTGTATGGGCTAGATCCCTTTGCCTTCCCGTAAGGGAAAAAAAAATGCTTATGGAATTTACTAAAATTGTCAAATTCGTGTTTGATGGCTGGTGTGCATTTTTGTTGGTGTAATTTGATATTTATATTATAATGAGCACAGGATCTAATAAAATGGACTCTAATTTAACTGGTAAGCACTATTTGTGTAACAACACAAGTAATAATGTATGCTTCCCCGCAAGGCTACGATTATGTACGGTGCAATATGTATGGAATTATGTATGATCTTTGGATAGAAATGTATACGACAAAATAAACATGCCTTCACAGGACTATCCGAATTGTTTTTGTGCTACTTTGAAATAAAACTGTCGCTTGATAAAGTAAACTTTGCGTAACACCCACTTCAAAAAATACTGGTAGTACCTATTGAATTATTTGTGTAGGTGGTTTTTTCTCACTTATGCATATTATCCTCTATGGGGAAGCAGAGTCTCAACTAGTGCTCGCATTTCTCGCGAAGGTCATTTTTGTCCCAAGATTCAAAGCTTGGTTTAGGGAAGATGAGACCTTGCCACCTGAAGCAATGTTTAACAGCCCATCTTCTTATCTATCCTAATTCCTTTTTTGAAGGCCTGTAACATATCCATGATGCTTCTGGTATTGTGGGTTTTCATTGTCATTGTTCATTTATGATTAACCTGTTGGAAGAGGCATAATACACATTATATTAACTGCTCAGCTGCCGGTGGCCGAGGCATCCATCATAAGTTTAGTTTATGATATCTTGACCCCATGAAACACCTTTTCTCTAGG
The DNA here is from genome assembly GCA_036417725.1 of Clanis bilineata. Lineage (NCBI taxonomy): Eukaryota > Metazoa > Arthropoda > Insecta > Lepidoptera > Sphingidae > Clanis > Clanis bilineata. Next base: position 2,346,109 of record CM071141.1, read on the forward strand.
TACTTGGGTGAGCTTCTTCACAGCTGCAGGTATACCTTCGGATGTGGCAGCTACTTACGCTCTCACCTTCACCGAGAACAGGATACAGATGGACATGCTACTAGACCTGAACAAGGAGTACTTAAGAGACATGGGTGTTACAAGAATGGGAGACATTATTGTCATACTAAGGTGATTCGTTTCATACATTTCTTCTTCTTTATTTGATAATCACAAGTTATAAACTCATAGATCAACTTTAAAACATATCCCATTGTGACGAAATTTATATGAGACCACCGTTGAAATAAGTTCTATCGAACACAAAACAAATCTTGAAAATAGGTTCATATTTGGTGGAGATATTGTGTAACATATAAATACAGATGAATTGAGCACCATCTCCTTTTTTGAAGTCAGTTGAAAAATATGTTATGGCAAAACAAAGAACATATTATAGTAGAGATTAGTGGGATACAAGCACCTATCAGTTAGTTAACTGCTTGCCTGATATACAATAATAATAATAATAAAACTGGAGTATTGCCTGTAACCAGCAAAATAAGCTGGTATACAGTAAATAATTACTATGGTTTGATGAGCCATTTTCTGTCACAATATATCAAATGAGGCAATATTTGTAGGTTAATAACTGGGAGTGTTTTAGGTGTGTCCTAGTAATGTTTTAGGCTAATTAAATGGTTCTGTATTTATTAATGTCATAGGCTGAAATCTATAGTTCTTACTTAAGTCTTGTACCAAAGTCGACTCAGCGTAGTCGTCTTTGGAGTGAACTAAGCGAAAGTCAACTTTTGCGTATTTATAATTCGAACTCGAACTCAGGCTAGCCATAGTTTGTCTTTGCATAGTCTACTCAGACGTTATCGGTTTCACGCAGTTCCTTTGACAAAAGAAACGTAAGATTTTTATATATTTACAGGAGACGCGCCTTTATATTTGTAGGTTGTAAAGGAACGTATTACGTAATTAACAGCTGACAAAATGGCTGACGCTCTTTGAAATGTCAAGTGGAAAACAAACCGCATTATACATAAATCGTCTTATAATCCTTTCAGCAACATGCTTGAAAAAGTTTGCTACGCCGACCCCACATTAAGGTGGGATAAGGGCAGGTAGAAGAAAGAATAAACATGAATCGTCATCATTTGATAGTCAAAACATGGATTTATTATTTATTACTATTGTTGGCAAAATCATTAATATTTTGAAGACGGCCATAATTTTTAAAGTAAGAAGAAACAAGATGATGATGATGAAAACATGATGACATAAAAAAAGCATTCTAAGCTCTAAAATGATGAAGTAAAGTGTAAACCACCAAGAGAATTACAAGGGCTCAAATATGCCAGGAGTCACAATCAGGTGAGTGAGTGAGGTGATCGACTCTGTCATACCTATTCCTAGAGCTCTAGCTAATCCACTGCCATTATTTCATATTAATATATTGACAAAAGTTTTATTAATTTATCAAAATTGTTAAAACAGGGATTTTGTATTTTGGAGACTGTTTACTAGCAAATTGTCTGTCTGTCTGTTTGTTTACTAGCAGCCAATGTAGAGTATAAATTGCATCTCAGTCAGCCAGCAAGCCCAAAGCAAAACCATGCCTTATTAACATTTCCTGCCAGCGGTAAACTGTTGAGGCATTACCATCTGGGTACCATCTGAGTGGTTAACCTGCCAGGCAAGCTTATTGTCAGCTAGACCATGCAAATTGCCATTGTGGTGATCTGCTGATTAATAATGAAAGATCTGAGGGAAACTCTGTCTGATATTTATTTCTTCTGTTTCAGAAATAACATTTTGAAGTTATTAAATTTTCACACATGCAACCAACTGCGGAACAAGTTATCAAACACAAGCAATATTACAGTAGTTTGTGCAGTAGGTATATTGCACAATAGTTGAGAATACCATTTATGTACTGTGTGGATTGAAAGAGGAAATAATAACGAGGATTGAGAAAGGAATGTTGCGGCCGTTTGGGCATGTAGAAAGGATGGATGAAAGGAGGCTGACAAAGCAAATATATATGGCAAGTGTGAATGGTAGAGGTGGAAGGGGAAGACCTCATCGAACATTCTCTGACCAAGTCAGAGATTTACTCGAGAAAGGTCAAGTTAAAAGTACCCTAAACCGACATGCATGCATGAAGAATGTAATGAGACTGAATGAGGCGAAAGAGGTGTGTAAGGATCGTAGCAAATGGAAATCCGTTGTCTCTGCCTACCCCTATGGTAAAAAGGCGTGAGTCTATGTATGTATGTTCACTCAAATAAACAAAGGTTAATATCAGAGATTGTAATAAATAAATATTATTCATGATAATTATTATTTTATTTACCTACTGCAAATCAATTTCCTGACATGTAACCAATTCATTCTCAAAATATCTATACATTATTTAGGCCGACTACATAATAATTAATATAACATGTACTTTCACTGATTCACTGATTCACTGTCTGTTTAATATGACTGCTAGGTGGACAGACGACCTGACAAAGGTCACATGAAATCACTGGTTACAGGCCGCTTCCAACCGGTCGATCTGGAAATCTTTGGGGGAGGCCTATGTTCAGTAGTGGATGTCCTGTGGCTGATGATGATGATAATATTATTGGAGCAATAGCATGATGGTCACTGTTGCATTGTGGGTCGCCGCGATGAAGTCCGCCGTCCGTCCATTCCCACTGGTTCTCGGGTCACCTTTCGCGCTTTGCAAATGGCTCAGCAGAACGATTTTTTTAATTCTGAGCACGGTTTCGGGTTTAATGTTATATTAATTATTATTCAGGACAATACTGGAAGTTGTCAAAACATTTGTCTATTTTTTTTGCATCTTCTGGGTTACAAGTTTATTCCAAACAAAATTATCTATTTTCGTTAAACTTTAATAATTAATAGATCGATTTACAGTATAATAAACTGTACTGCAATATAAGAAAATCTCGTACCTTTAATTATTAAACATTTTCTAACAATAGTTTTGGTATTTTAATTTAAAAAACGTTAGAATGAATAAAACAATTTCTACATTTTATGTCAGTATTTCGATACTGGTATTACTGCATGCCGAACTGACAGACCGAAGTCAAGGTTTTGTGGACTTGAACTTAGCAAAGTTTTTCTTGTGAAAAATGACTTGGACTAAGTCTGAGTTCGATTTATAAATTCCAAATCCTCACTAAGTTCGTTTTTTTGACTCGGACTTAGTCGAAGTTCGTTCTATAGATCTCAGCCTTAATGTTTATGAGTTCATAACAGCAAATAATATTTCAGTAATAATGGGATTCAGAAAATGGTTTCATTCGCTATGTTGTCTGGAAACAATGAGGGTTTTGTAATTATTTCATTTTAAAAACCAAATAATGAAAGAGGTTTTATTTATAATAACTATAGTTATCTTCCTTGGTTGTTTAATAAAGTGTTTTTTATTACAGGCACGCGAAGCAAGTGCATGAGAATACAGCACGCGACAGAGTGTTGGGCACCACAGCCAATCCTGTAGTCAAAGTGCCAGTTGCAGCCATCACAGGACGATCTACCGTCTCCCAACCGTCATCACGTGAGTTTGGTACTTACTAACATTATAATAATAATGAGCATTTAGTTTCGTCTCCACGGTCTAGTGGTAGCATATATGGATTGTACACCGGTAGTTCCTGGGTTTGTATCCCAATGAAGAAATGCCGTATTTTTAAAAGTGGGGCTGGGTGTGATGAACCCCGATGGGATTTGTTTCAGGTAGGTTGCCATTCGTAACATTTGAATATAATAGATTGTGTAACATGCTTCAAGAAGAAGAACATGCCAGTTTGGCATTGCCTGCAGTTATTGTTTAAATAATATTATGTTAAGTTTCCAATGTATCTTTATTGAATGTATTGGAAAATATTGAAAGTTAGTAGTCATCCTTCCATTCCCACAATTTTTAATATTGCATATGAGACACCTTCCAGCATTTGCTATTTTCGTATTCAATTATTAGATAGATACTATCTTTTATACACACTATACAAAGTACAAGAGTTAACGCAGTAGCTTGTCCAGGCCCCTCATTTAACCTACAGCGTCAAATGCCACAAATTCTTTAGACTACTCAATGTGCATTAACGTAATTGCGATTTATATAGAAACAATAATTTTCCATGCTTCTGCTTGAAGAAAGATAGTCTGAAGAAAAATAGTATCTTAAAGCAAATGTTTAGGGTGACGAGCGCAGTGCGATGCCACCTAGTGTTTTGTTATTCAAAGTGATGCTGGTGTTGAGAGGCTTGATCTGTTCGTCATGCGATTGTAATTAACGTTGTATTTTTTTTAGCTGCTAGCCGTATTTTGGAGCATTACACACGGAACCCGCAGTCTCAGGAGCCTCCAGCGCCGGCGCAGAAACTCAAGAGGAAGTCTATTGAATTTACTGACGATGGGTAAGGAAACAATGTAATCAGATCTTAATATATTAATATACGATATATATATCACGTTACATGACGATACAATGCATGAACTCCGCCATAAGTTGCGTTTAGAGTTTTAAATAAAAGGAACAAATAGGTAGAGGTACAATTAAGCATGCTTTAAGATACTTTTCAGGGTAAATTCACAGATGAACAATCAAAGGATGCTTCATTTCTATGTAAACGAAGATAATTTTGTAGAGCTGCGAATAATGTCCATGCGCTCGGTTCGTTTACTACGAGTACTTAGGCTGAGATCTATAAAGCGAACTTCGACTAAGTCCGAGTCAAAAAATCGAACTTAGTGAGGATTTGGAATTTATAAATCGAACTCAGACTTAGTCCAAGTCATTTTTCACAAGAAAAACTTTGCTAAGTCCTAGTCCACAAAACCTTGACTTCGGTCTGTCAGTTCGGCATGCAGTAATACCAGTATCGAAATACTGACATAAAATGTAGAAATTGTTTTATTCATTCTAACGATTTTTAAATTAAAATACCAAAACTATTGTTAGAAAATGTTTAATAATTAAAGGTACGAGATTTTCTTATATTGCAGTACCGTTTATTATACTGTAAATCGATCTATTAATTATTAAAGTTTAGCGAAAATAGATAATTTTGTTTGGGATAAACTTGTAACACAGAAGATGCCAAAAAAAAAGACAAAATGTTTTGACAACTTCCAGTATTGTCCTGAATAATAATTAATATAACATTAAACCCGAAACCGTGCTCAGAATTAGAAAAACCGTTCTGCCGAGCCATTTGCGAAGTGCGAAAGGTGACCCGAGAACCAGTGGGAATGGACGGACGGCGGACTTCATCGCGGCGACCCACAATGCGACAGTGACCATCATGCTATTGCTCCAATAATATTATCATCATCATCAGCCACAGGACATCCACTACTGAACATAGGCCTCCCCCAAAGATTTCCAGATCGACCGGTTGGAAGCGGCCTGTAACCAGTGACTTCATGTGACCTTTGTCAGGTCGTCTGTCCACCTTGCAGTCATATTATAGTTTATACAGACAGTGAATCAGTGAATCAGTGAACGTACATATATTAATTATTATGTAGTCGGCCTAAGTAATGTATAGATATTTTGAGAATGAATTGGTTACATGTTGTCAAGAAATTTATTTGCAGTAGGTAAATAAAATAATCATTATCATGAATAATATTTATTTATTACAATCTCTGATATTAACCTTTGTTATATTAACATAAATGGTAATCTCAACTATTGTGCAATATACCTACTGCACAAACTTCTGTAATATTGCTTGCGTTTGATAACTTGTTCTGCAGTTGGTTGTATGTGTGTGAAAATTTAATAATTTCAAAATGTTCTTTCTGAAACAGAAGAAATAAATATCAGACAAAGTTTCCCTCAGATCTTTCATTATTAATCAGCAAGATCACCACAATGGCAATTGGCATGGTCTCGCTTACAATATGCTTGCCTGACAGGTTAACCACTCAGATAGATGGTACCTAGATGGTAATCCCTCAACAGTTTACCGCTGGCAGGAAATGTTAATAAGGCATGGTTTTGCTTTGGGCTTGCTGGCTGACTGAGTTGCAATTTATACTCTACATGGGCTGCTAGTAAACAAACAGACAGACAGACAATTTGCTAGTAAACGGTCTCCAAAATACAAAATCCCCGTTTTAACAATTTTGATAACAAATTAATAAAATTTTTGTCAATATATTAATATGAAATAATGACAGTAGATTAGCTAGAGCTCCAGGCTATGGCTTCAGGTATAGGTATCACAAAGTCAATCACCTCACTCACTCACCTGATTGTGACTCCTGGCATATTTGAGCCCTTGTAATTCTCTTGGTGGTTTACACTTTACTTCCTCATTTTAGAGCTTAGAATGCTTTTTTTTATGTCATCATGTTTTCATCATCATCATCTTGTTTCTTCTTTCTTTAAAAATCATGGCCTTCTTCAAAATATTGATGATTTTGCCAACAATAGTAATAAATAATAAATCCATGTTTTGACTATCAAATGATGACGATTCATGTTTATTCTTTCTTCTACCTGCCCTTATCCCACCTTAATGTGGGGTCGGCGTAGCAAACTTTTTCAAGCATGTTGCTGAAAGGATTATAAGACGATTCATGTATAATGCGGTTTGTTTGTTTTTCACTTGACATTTCAAAGAGCGTCAGCCATTTTGTCAGCTGTTAATTACGTAATACGTTCCTTTACAACCTACAAATATAAAGGCGCGTCTCCTGTAAATATATAAAAATCTTACGTTTCTTTTGTCAAAGGAACTGCGTGAAACCGATAACGTCTGAGTAGACTATGCAAAGACAAACTATGGCTAGCCTGAGTTCGAGTTCGAATTATAAATACGCAAAAGTTGACTTTCGCTTAGTTCACTCCAAAGACGACTACGCTGAGTCGACTTTGGTACAAGACTTAAGTAAGAACTATAGATTTCAGCCTTAATTCACCATATTTTATTTATTTTATTTAAAAGTAATCTTACTTACGTTATGAGGTAGAAAATATAGGTAATATTGAAAAAAATATATTTGATAGTGTAATGAATAATGATGATTGTAATGATTTCCTCTACAGAACTGATGATGTAAAATTGAAGAAAGCACGTCTCATACGTTTTGGGTCTCAGGGAAGCACACAACAGTCAGAAGGTATGTACATGTCACATTCATAGTCCAACTTCCCAAAAAGGAGGAGGTCCTCAATTCGTCGGTATATATTTTTTTATGTAACGCGATATCTCCGCCAAATGTGGACCGATTATCAAAATTCTTTTTGTGTTCAATAGACCTTATTTCAAGGGTGGTCCCTTATAAATTTGGTCACAATAGGTAAATTGGAAGTCGGTCAGTTAAGTTTTTAAACTTGTGATTATTTTTAAATCTTAGGAGGGGTAATTGAAATATTACCAGAAGTAGGGGTTGATGTTATTATTTATTTTCAGGTCCATCAACCAAACAGACTGTATTCTCCCGTCTCGGCAGTAACGAAGTTACTAAGGCTTCAAAAGCCGCAGTCAAACCAATATACGCACGGCTCGGTTCAAAACCCCAAGAGAAGCAGCAAGTTGTGCCTATCGAGAAAGACGCCCTCAAATACGAGGGCATACTGAAGTCACCGGTTATCAAAAATACAGTGACAGTGACCACAACAAAGAATAATGTGAGGAGGATCGCTATGGGAGCGTGTACTATGCGAGCAGACGAGCCCCCTGTCAGTGTGAAGGAGAAACTGGCATTACCCAAAGCCAAGTCCGTGAAGTTCTCAAACCATGTTCAGTACAAAGAAATTGAGGTGAATAAGAAACAGCTGAAGGGCAAAGCTGTGACCACAGTGTTCAATAAGCCAGAGAGGCGGTTGTCTATGCCTGAGACCAAAGATGTAAAGGCCAGGTTAGGTGTCAAGACTGTCACTAATCTGACGGTGAACAGGAATGTCTTCCATAGACTGGGGGCTTGATGCAGTTTGCTTGCGGTTACTGTGGACTTGTGATACGTTGTTTTAAATTAATGTGTATAGTATACATAAGTTTTAATTTTTACAGTCATATCCTTGACATTTTGGTTATGATGTGTGTTAGTCATGAATGTGGATATTTAAATAATGTGACCATTTCAAATCCAAATTGAAACTATGTTTAATTAGCGGGAAAATACGGTTTTGTAGTGATGGTTGCTTTAAAAAATTTAAGGCATTGGAATAATGAAATATGACATAATACTATTATGAAAATGTAAAACAGACTGCCTCGGTGGCGTGGTTGTATTTCGGTACGACTACCGTTCTGAGGTCTCGGGTTCGATCCCGGGTCGGGCAAAGTGGTGTTGGATTTTTCCATATCAGCCCGGAGTCTGGAATTTGTGCCCGATATGGCGATAGGCTCACCCCCTATCGCGTCTGGAACGGAACTAAGCTCGGCGAAATGTGGATGTTCTAGTTCGCTAGGGCGCCTCTGCGTACCCCTTCGGGGATACAGGGTGATCTTATGTATGTATTATGAAAATGTAAAACAGACTTTATAACTAACATGTAAATTATTTTTTAGAAATATTGGAATCTTATTTATTTGGAGACAAATATCTATGTGTATCTATGGGGCATAATAATACACTGTAAAGGTATGCATGAGTAACATATCTTTATCTTTATAAGTGAGGCTGTGTCTCCGATTATGCAAGGAATAAGGTACGTATAAATAAAATAATAGGGAACTTGCGTGTAATTTTTTTATTGGTTCATTGCAAAGAACTACGTCTCAAATAAACACACCAGAAACAAAAATATAAAAATATGCACAAATCATTTAATTACCGCAAGTCTAAATATTACTTACAAAACCCCGCGCTAAAAAAGGACGTGACGTCACAGCTTAAAAATGCCTTTTTGTTGACATCTTAGTTGACACTGACGGCTAGTGACATTGTCTGGAATGACGTTTGAACCGCTATAATTGCCTACCGTTTAAAATTTCCCCATACCGAACAAAAATTTCTCCAAAAATGTTGAAGCTATTTCATTAAATAACGAAGTAAAAATAAGTTGCACCCTTGAATCCTGAGCGGAGAGGTGGGAAAGTTACATGAAAAAAATAATTTGGAAAGAGGTGGACCTCCGAAATCTCATTCATCAAGTACCATACTAAACATAACAACAGTTTTCCGCAAAATTGGGAAAAATACCCCAACGTGGAAACACTGCCTAATGCAACGACGTCACTTGGGTTTTGTAATAACGTTCCATTACACGGAATTTCTAATTAAGATATTTTGTAAAATATCAATTATCTTATACTACAAATTTCATCATAGCACATTTCAAGGTTTTGTTTATTGATTTATCAACACAATTTCTCGTTATAATTTTCGTGCAAGTTCCCCATTCATAACACGGACGTAAAAAAATGGAAGGAGTGCTATGAACATTGAAAATGAAGCAGGGCTTTGGCCCGTTCGATCTACCGACACGTAATGGCGCGTGTATGTGTAGGGCACTATGGTACAGGCGCATTTGTGTGCGTGGTTTCTCTGTGGCGTCCGTAACCATAGGCGAGATGGTGTCCTTTTTTTTCTTTACATCCGTGGTTCATAATTACTATCCGATTTCCAATAAAAGTTTAAGATCATTTATAGATTGTACGTATTTGTGCTGCGTATGCGCAGGAAACATGCCCAGTCTGTAATGGTTGTTATTGCATTAGTGCAGTTTGATGAAAGCACAAGTTCGTCGTGTTGTGTACCAAGTGCCTGTTTTATTACCTAATGTTTTTGTGTGTGGTGCTTTAGATAATACTACATGAATGATCAAATTTCTTTGAACACACGGTAAATCCCGATGCAGATTTCAGTTTGTTTTTCTTGCTTTTTGCGACTAATCTCGTTTTGTGTTTATACATAAGTATCTTCTAACATAACATAACATAAGCTCACGCCTGTATCCCCGAAGCGGTAGGCAGAGGCGCACTAGCGAACTAGAACACCCACATTTCGCCGAGCTTAGTTCCGTCTCAGATGTGATAGGGGGCGAGCCTATCGCCATATCGGGCACAAATTTCAGACTCCGGGCTGAATTGGAAAAATCCAATATCACTTTGCCCGACCCGGGATCGAACCCGAGACCTCAGAACCATAGTCGTACCGAAATACCACCACGTCACCGAGGCAGTATCTTCTAACGATTTTAAAACTAGTGTAGGATGCCTCAATAATGATAAAAACACTCTCTCATATCATAAACTACTTATTATAAACGTAACATAACATAACGGTTATGTATTATGCGTACTTAATTCATGAGAGTGTATTTGGTGTCGTATATAACACTTGGTCTTTATTTTTTGAAGGACCAATATGAGATAATGTGACCATCTTGAATATACCATATATGTACAGTGGACCAAGCCGCCGCTTGATCACCCTTAAGACCAAAGTCGCGTGACAAGAACATTATTCTCGGCGTAAGCGCGCACACTACGACACGCAAAAACCAGTTTTACGGCTAGGAGGCGCGGAATCCATTACTCATGTAAATGTGAGTGTGTCGAGACACTGTAAATCGTTCAAAGGAAAATGTTTAAAAACTGGATCACCGGCGACTTGGTTAACTGTACATACATGAACAAATCCTGCAAGTGGAAAAAGTTCCCTCATTGAATATATTGACGTGTAGACTGATTGTATTGTAAACAAGGACTGCCTCGGTGGCGTGTTTTTACGACTACTGTCTTGAGGTCTCGGGTTCGATCCCCGGGTCGGGCAAAGTGATATTGGATTTTTCCATATCAGTCCGGAGTCTGGAATTTGTGCCCGATATGGCGATAGGCTCGCCTCCTATCACATCTGGGACTGAACTAAGCTCGGCGAAATGTGGGTGTACCAGTTGGCTAGTGCGCCTATGCCTACCTCTTCGGGGATACAGGCGTGAGCTTATGTTGTAGTTTTTGTATGTGCTGCAGTGTCACGCCATGAGGTCGACTATTAAAAAAATAATATGGTGACAAGGAAAAAGAGGGGCTTCTGATGTAGCATACATAATAATTAAAGTTTAAAATTTTTAGAAACTTTTGAGTGTTGTTTTGAAGTTGGCTTTCAGTTATAGTTTTTAATGTTATCTGTGTAACATATAGCTTGAATAATGAATGAAAAATGATTAAGAATAATGTATGAAGCTGTTAAGATTGTAGAGTTTCAACGAATGAATTTTAAATAATTTGTTTAGTCAATCGACTATCGTCGCTTATTTTATTCATATCGAATTCTTGTTTTAAGTAGGTGTAAATATATAAAATCTATAAAATAAACTCTTTGTGTCACTTCAAACACTGCTATAAGTTCACAATCTTATTGCATCCCTTGATTCTTTAAACTAAGAGGCACTAACGGTTGCATAACATCCAGGCCAGATATAATTGGATATTTGACTATTGTTTTAAAGTATTCAGGGCTATTTATTAGTTTATCATAAACATGTAAAAGTATTTCGTAATTTATTTTCATATATTTAGTTAAAAAAAGGAAGAATTGTTATGTATAATTTAATTTGCCGGCAAAACGCTATCTGTTAACTGTAGATACGGGTGACGTCATTGTTCCTTACCATAGATACAATCGCTTATAAAAAAACACTGAGGAAATAACATTTATGATTTCAAACTTAAAAAAGAGGCAGATATTTCGTCGATCAGATATCGATCGTCGATCAGATATCGATCGTCGATCACATCGACGTTGAAATTAGGTTGAGTTTTAAACAAAAATACGAAAAAAAAATAGCCTGGTAGTATGACTTTGGATCTTAGGTCTTAGGCCATTGTGGAACAAATCTGCAAGAAAAATGAGTAATGTGACATCATGCATCGTGATTGGTGTTTACAGTTACGACACTCACAGATACAAAATTAAGTATTTCACTAAAATAAAATTTAGAATTTTTGATAATTTCCTATTGCACACGATATTTCGATGATAAATCTATGTTCCTACAGAATTTCTTTGATATTGGTTACGTATAGTTAAATAATCAATGATCCTGCGGGAATCGAACCCACATTCTCGTTTCAGCAGAGTGCTGAGAACTCGCCCGCTGCGCCACGGAGCCTTCACGTGAATAAATATTAGCATTTCAAAATAGATAAGTGAAACTTATAATTATTTTGATCCTCTTTATTGCCGTTGCAGACAAAATGGCGATGTGCAACAGTCAACAGTCGAAAATTACAACTGCAAAAAAATATATATTATATTTTCCGTCTGAAGTATTATGAAATTTAGTTTCAGAACTTTAGTTTGTCAATTATGAATGTTGAGTATTGTTGGGTCTACAAAATGATTGAGGTGAAATGCCGACATTTACATCATGACTAAGTAATTAACTCAGATTTAAAATTAAATTTGCCAATAAAATGAAGTAATTGCGTTACGCATTTTGTTTGTTAAGGCGATTGACCTGACGGCAGTCGACAGCCTTCATGGCGCAGTGGGACAAAAGCTGGCTTTGGAACGAGAGGACACGGTTTCAACGGCGTCCTGAGATACATTTTTATGTCATCCTCGGGTGTGGATGTTCAAAAAACAAAAAACTTTTTCTATTAACTTCTATAATAATTGAGACTTGAATTTTTTTTTAGTAATATGTGGTAAGAGGGCATTGCTTTGATGGGCATCCGACGTTTCAATCACGTGGTCGAGTCGGTTTTCTGCGAGACAGTAGGATTTCCCGGTCGAGCGGTCTCAAACATGCTGTATATTTTTTTATTGTCAGTGCAGCCCTATTGAACACATGTAGTTTACAGAAGAAACATATTTTTTATAAGTATAGGAGAATGTAAAGAATGGTGTTCCATTTTTATCGGGATTAGAATCTCGGGTCGGACAAAACAGTTTATCTGACAAGATTCGCTCTGTGCGTCGTAAAAAGTAAGCCGAATCCTCGAAAATATGTTCCATATTATAGTAGGACAAGGTCGAAGAAAGAAGGGGAATATAAATAAGTTATTCATAATATTATGTATTATAATGAGTTTATTTTTAGTAATTTTATGAACCTCAATGTAAATGCCTCGGTGGCGTGGTTGTTTTTCGGTATGACTACCGTCCTGTGGTCTCAGGTTCGATTCCGGTTCAGGCAAAGTTATATTGGATTTCTCCATATCAGCCCGGAGTCTGGAATTTGTGCTCGATATGGCGATAGGCTCGCGCGCTATCACATCTGAGACGGAATTAAGCTCGGTGAAATGGGTGTTCTAGTTCGCTAGTGCGCCTCTGCCTACCCCTTCGGAGATACAGGCGTGAGCTTATGTGTCAATGTAAATAAATATTAAATATACCCCATTCTTAACATAAAGCAGATATTTCAGTGACAATCAATTAAGTCTACAACCTTGTTTACTATAGATAGTGATTTCTTAGGTTTACGCGAATGTTATTCATTGAAATAAAATTATTTTTGTGGATGCTCATGCTTCTATCACGATTTGGTCTTAATTTTTATGCCCGACGTTTCAAAAGTTTTGCAGCCTTCGTGGTCACGGGTCGGATTAAGGTGTACGTTGTCCAAAAAAATATAACCAAATCGTGATAGAATCCGTAAAAATAGTTTTATTTCAATACTATAGATGGTTAAAATGATTATCTAAAAATGTTTGTACCTAGCTGTACCTAGTCATAAGGTTTCTATTTTGATAAGTACCTAATAAATGATGTTGTATTTTATATTTTTCTATTATCTTGGTTATTCCGAATATTTTCTGTATAGGTATTTGATCATGCATATTATGTAAGTTGACATTTGTGTTTATAAATTGATTTTTTTTGTGTGCTCGCTTTGACGATTGTCTTGTCGTGTCATATAATAAGATATTCGACGAGACAAAAAAAACTCTGCTCTAGGTCGTAGAGAAGTGTATTGTATGATATTTAACATAGAATTTACACGTAAAATCAGCAACAGCTATCCTATACTTATCGTATTTTGAGTGGTAGAGCCATGCTGTAGACAGTGACGTCTACAGCACGAATGGGCCGGCTTGACCGGTTGGATACCGGCCGGATCTTGATCGAACTTTCCGACTTTCGACTTCTCCCGCAATGTTTACATCTATATTGTACAAGTGTAATTGTAGTTCTCGAATGTCTCCAAGAGTGTGACACACTGACGCGGTATCGATATCACGGTCTAATTAGAGCAATGAAACCAGTACATCCGTGCACCACGGACTTAAAAAAAAAGATGGACGGTGCGCTAGGAACATTGAGAATGAAGCAGGGTTTTCAACCCATTTGATCTATCGACACGTAATGGCGTAATGTGCGTAGGGCACTTTTGTACAGACGCGTTTGTGTGTGGCTTCTCTGTGGCGTCCGTTTAACTATAGGCGAGATGGTGTCCTTTTTCTTTATGTCCGTGCACTTTCGCCTTGCGCGCCGCCCGTGGGCCGTGACCGCTACAAGAAAGCCTAGGAAAGTAATGACTCGATATCGGATGTTTGTTTATTTACAGTAAGACGTGTTGCTATGCTCAAATGATACTTAATAATGCTTTTATATGTATTTCCTCTAGCACGCGAGTCGCTACTTTGCTCCGTTGATAAGAGTCTTCCCAAAATAAAAGGAGCTGTCAGGAATAGTAGTTTTCCAATAGTAAAATTATGCTCAAAATGATTAAAATACCGATTTCTCTAAAATTGGATATTCGTAAAATTGATGGATGATGAACTAGGTAAGGTGATGAATATAATTATTATAACCGACTTTGTAGTTTGACAAGCTTATTTCTATTTTTCGACGCATACGGGGTTCAGCCCATTGCCTTGCAAATGTATGTGATTTTTCGAAACGATAGCTTTGTGTTTGTCCTCTAGGATTTGAACCCATAATCAACGGTTTGTCTGTCAGTGTAAGCATGCCGGCAGCCTGACACAAGTCTGATAATCGCGCATGTGAAAGGGAAGTTTCCGCGGCGGCGCGGCGGCCAAGGTCCGAGATCCATCACGCAGATTGTACTTCACGCCTTAATTCTTCTGAGGTAGGTACGAACGCCTCACCTGGCAAATTCTTTTGACAAAATGTCGGAACGTCGCTATGGATATTAGATTGTACAAGATTATTTCAGTAACTCGTCGTTTCCTCACAACGTTTTTTACACCGTAAGAATATTGTACCTAACAAGGTTTTTTCGGAATTCTCATTATTCGCATCTTGTTATAACTTTTAAGCGTAAACGTAGCTACGAATTTTTGAATTCGCTGTATGAAATTAAATTATTCGCGTGCGGTTCTTGCTCCGCATTTAGATGTGCGTCCACCTTTACAAAGAAGTTCAAACCATAGATTTATCAGTCGACTAACGTCTCGTTCAAACAAATGAAAAAAATACCTGTGCGTCTCGGGATGCTCGAGAGAAGTGATAACTTAAACTAATCTAAATTGAACTATTTAATATTGAAATTGTTTAACTTGAGAAAAACTTAGGTTATTATTTAAACTTTATGGACCTTACTTATAAAAACATTTTCGGTTATCGTTTTGCTAAGAATAGCCTGTCACTTTCCTTGCGTTACATTGTTTAAAATGGAAGTGACAACCTATGGTTAAAGATAAGCAGCGCTTAAATATTTTTATAAGTAAGGGGCAATGTATATTAATATGATAAGAAGCCAGCCAGAATGGCGCCGTAACGCGTTACGCGTTACGTTACGAAGCGGTTTACCCTCCCGTAAGAAGTCATCACTTCAAAAAAGAATACGATTGGAAGTAATATCTACTCAAATATTATATTTGATTCTATTTGAAAACCTTTTGTTAATATTACAGATTTAGCAGACGTTCCGTTTTCATTTAATGGTGTGTTTACTCTAGTCCACTGGCTTACTTCGTTAAAATGAGTGATATCATTGATTAATTTCAGAGTCGCCAAATGTAATCCGAAAATATCAGTAGAGCAGCGAATATTAGCGAAAAAATCAATGGATTCACAAACCTTGACAACAACTTACTGTTTTAAAAGCTTCAATAACTTGTGTTATGTCTTACATACATCAGCACATTTCAAAGAAGCTGTAGATTTAATGGAACTTCAGTACAAGTGTCTTACTGCCGAATGCTCATAGACTTAGGTCGCCTTATGCCGTTTAAGGCCGCCTTATCTGTCAAAATTGTATGGCGAAAATCAATGTAAGAAGCCGTTAAAGTTGAGTGGCGTTTGGCTATTCAGGCTAATTTGGGTAAACCAGTAAGTACTTCATCTTTCAACTATCTCTAGTACCTACATTCTTTTACAATGACGTTGGAACCGCCTTAATATTGTTTGTATGATTTTTTTTACATAATAACTCATTTTCATCTCATAAAAGAGTTAGATGCTTTTTCTACCTACATAACACACATAACATAACATAAGCTCACGCCTGTATCCCCGAAGGGGTAGGCAGAGGCGCACTAGCCAACTAGTACACCCACATTTCGCCGAGCTTAGTTCCGTCCCAGATGTGATAGGGGACGAGCCTATCGCCATATCGGGCAGGAATTCCAGACTCTGGACTGATATGGAAAAATCCAATATCACTTTGCTCGACCCGGGGATCGAACCCGAGACCTCAGGACAGTAGTCGCATCGAAACACAACCACGCCACCGAGGCAGTCAGTTTTTTCTACCTACCTAGTACCTAATCTCACATCATGCACCAGGTCAGCCAATATTCGTGAACATTTATTTACATTTGTCTTTCCGTACATACCATTCGCATGTTATATGGAAAAAGTTATACACGGAACGTGAGTATTTGAATTAATCATGAATATCCAAGAAAGTAACAGCAGATTATGTAAGGTCCTATTAAATTATGCATAGACATCATTATTGTAAACTTTTTACGTTCATTAAATTGTGTCAGGTTTTGCTGTTTGTATTGTTGTTAAAATTAAATAGTTTTTCATAGCGAAGGCCGGTGTCCGAGTAAGTGGGTCACCTGAAAGTAAGAGTTCACCATCGCTAATGAATGCCAGGTGAATTTGTTTAGATTTTTGAGTGGCCAATATGAGAAAAGAATGGTGAGATGTTTTGGGCTTTCGACATAAGTTATTATAAAAATTATAAGTACGTTATTTATCGGTAGGTATCTATGTTACAGTCGATACAAATGTAAGTCTATCCCTAGTTGTGTCGTGATTTTGAAGCATAGACCTGTAATTGGTATTTGATTTTTATTTGAAAAGTTAAATATTGACATGACTGCCTCGGTGGCGTGGTGGTATTTCGGTACGACTACGGTTCTGAGGTCTCGGGTTCGATCCCCGGGTCGGGCAAAGTAATATTGGATTTTTCCATATTAGCCCGGAGTCTGGAATTTGTGCCCGATATAGTGATAGGCTCGCCCCCTATCACATCTGGGACTGAACTAAGCTCGGCGAAATGTGGGTGTTCTAGTTCGCTAGTGCGCCTCTGCCTACCCCTTCGGGGATACAGGCGTGAGCTTATGTTATGTTATGTTAAATATTGAAATTGTACCTAATAAATAAATAAACAAATAACACCCAACAGTCACACATATACTCCTGACCCTACACTAAGATAGAGTCTTGTGTCTTGGTTATCAGGAACTACGAGAGACTTTCGGTCTCACAACACCCAGACCCGAAACAAATATCAGTGGGCCACACAGACATTTGTCTCGGTGCGGGAATCGAACCCGCGACCTCACGTTTCACAGCCGGCTACTCGCCCGCTGCGCCACGGAGACTATCTTTTACCTACGTTATTTGCTTAATTATTTCTTAATTGTTCGCTATAATCCTTGTAGGTACTTCTAAGTATAAATTAAAAAAATGGTTATTGAAATGTAAAAAAATCT
Source organism: Clanis bilineata (assembly GCA_036417725.1). Lineage (NCBI taxonomy): Eukaryota > Metazoa > Arthropoda > Insecta > Lepidoptera > Sphingidae > Clanis > Clanis bilineata. Next base: position 2,363,946 of record CM071141.1, read on the forward strand.
TTCAAATCTGTTGGGGAAATATTTCTCAAATAAATTTTGAGCTCGAGCGTGAAAAGTGCGATGAACTACGCCCTTACGTTCGTAATTGATGACACGGTTATTACAGATGAATGGCATTGGGGTTGGCCGATTTTGTTGACAATAAGAGAAAAGCTGTTTTTACCTTAACGCATTTTTTCTAAACTATGTTCTTATAATAGTTTAATCTATGCAATCGAAATTGGATTTAGGGGAAACCTCGATAATAAGCTACAATTTGTACGTGTTCGAGGAAAATAAACAAAACGTAAAAGTATTATATCACTACGGAACATTTCTTTTGTCAGTGATTACAATTACAGTGGTACAGGTCTTATAGAATTTGTAACCCGCTCGGCGATTACGCAATGAATTGCGCCCAAACCTATTATCGTCCGTTATTCTTTAAACGAACACAATTGTAGCACAGGAAGTAGAATACACAAATTTGGATCAAGTTGACAACTAACCGAATGACTGTTTTGTGTACTTGTATACTTTACAATTATCCAACACGGTACTGTTGAGACGAATCTGCAAAAAGACGATAGTCGTTCGTTGGTTGCGCTCGCGCACGCTAGATATAAGTGCGCGGAGGGCGCGCGCCGCCGCAGTGCCGCTCCCACTGGCTTCAACACAACGTGGCCCACCATGGGGAGACAGGTACATAAATACATTTATTAATAATTCAATAATTCCATTCAATATTTGTAATATCGACCTTGCTCACCGTAAATAATTGAATGGAAGTGAATCAAGTGTTTTCTCTTTTGTTGCAGGCATTATTAACGCTTGCGTGTTTGTTGGCGGCGACCGAAACATTAGGCGACCCGGCGGCGCCGAAGGGTTCCTTGGTCGCAGACAACGTCAGTGCTGAAAGTGCTCCGAGACTCTATCGTAATGTACAGCTTGGTGTTTATGCAAGTGCCGCGCCACACGGTGCATACTCCGTCCAGATTCCGGCGTTCATTGCCGCGCAGAAACAAGCCGCGTCTCGGATTGTACCAGTGACTCAAGCATTTCAAAACGGGGGATATCTTAAAGATTCATACGGGAATCGATTTGTGGGTTCTCCTCAGACGATGGCTTTCAAAATGACACTCCCGCAACAGTTTGTGCAACTTCAAGAATTGCCATCGCACCTCTCTCAGCCTATCGTCGCAGCAGCGGCCACCTATCATCAAAGGCAACCGTCTCCGTTTGCTTTTGGATCGCACTACACTTACCCATTACAAGGAGCTTCTTCACCACAACGCTTCGGCATCGCCCAACCTTTCGTGTATGCTGGAAGCTACAAAGCATTGGCGCCGTCTACGCCGAATCGAAATACAGCGCAGGAGCAATCCACGAGCAATCGAGTTGTGTATGCGAATACGCATTCTCAAGAACAATTTACACCAAAGTTCCAACGTTATCAAGAGGCTCCTAGAGGTAGAGACGACAACGGAGCGTCAGTTCAATCGCAACAAGCCAGTCATCATCATCATGACAAGGCACAATTGCAAGCAGGTCCCAGGAATACAGCCGTACATACTGTTGTCAACGGAAAGAAAACAGTGATTCATTTAAAAACGAATCCACCCTTACCCTTATTGGACCTTAGTCTTTTGGAACCTTTAACTTTTGAGAATCCCCTCGTACCTCAAGTTCAGCATTTTTTGCCTAGGATTAACCAGGCTACGTATAAAAAGTTACCAAACCCAAATGTTGATGATGCCAAGTCATATGAAAAGGAAATCATGGTGATGAAGACAAAATCATATGAGAGCAGACCTACAAACCATAGAGAACAGGACGATGCTCCCAGAAATAAAGAAACAGAACCAACGCAAGAAAGTGATGTTGAAATTGAAGATGAAGAGTCTGAGGAACCAAATGTAAAAATCACAGGTAATCCTGATGGTGAACCAGAAATTTCTTATGAAATTGATTCCCCAAATTACAAGGAAACCTACAATGAAAAAGCTATAAGCTATAATAAGGAAACTCAGTCGGAGCCTGTTCATTATACTTATGGGTCAAGGACTGATAGTGCACCTGTGACGTACAGTTATGCGCATAATACGAAAGAACCTCTTAAAATAATGGATATGCACTACGAAGGTAACGGTTTAGGACCTATGCATCTTATATACAGGTTTAAACCGGAAGAACAAGCCAGGGAACGAGATGAAAATTCTAAACAAGAGTCACCTCAACGAAACGATCACTCTGGCGAAAATACAGAATCCGAAAACGAAAGTCCTGTTAACTATCATCCGAGAGAGCATGGAAATCACCACGAGCGGCCTAAAGAAGACACAAATGTTCGATCTTCCAAACCAGAGTATCGTGAGATACAGTACCATGAAGTACCAAGTCATAGTCACCGTAACACTGTGCACGCAGCTCATCCTCAGCGCCGTCCTCTGCCGCCTCGCGCTAATGTGCAAACTATAGAGGCGTTACAACCTGAAACCCAATACGAAGAGAATATCCGCATTGTTCCGGATCCTAAAACCGCTCAGATAAAGGTTGATCCTAATCAGCACGTACCTAAAGGACTTACGGTTCCTCAGCAACAAGTTGAGCCATCTCCTGTGCCCCAACAGCAACCGCATCCTTCCCCTGTACCGCAACAAGAGACACAAGAGCTCCCCGCACCTCCACCAAGCCCATATAGTCCACCACCACAACACATTCAAGAAAAATCAAGGCGCGTTATCATTCAAGAAGAAACTCCGGACGAAATGCATTTGCTTCGAGAACAAATTACTGCTAAAATGATGAAACAGCAAGAAAATAATGAAGAGGACTTCGAAAAAGCGTACAAAAACGCCGCTTTCGGGTTTCCTGCTTACAATAACAACCCTGGCGATGTAGAAAAAGAAATTTATAACCCGCAAAGTTACGGAAGGCTTCGTCAGAGCAACGATTATGACGCAGAACAAGCTCCGTTTGAAGAGTACCAGGGGGACGGCGACGAATACCCCAAAATGGCACGATTGACTTACAAAGATGCGAGGGACAAAACTAAGGAGGATTATTACTTAGACTATTCAGTCAGTAGACCCGAAAGTTTGACGGATCGGTATAACAATAAGGTTGAATATTACAAATTATATAAAAAACAAAGACCCGAGCAGTATGAAGACAACGAAGAGAAAAAGAAACAAAAACAAAATTCTAAATATACGGCGGGGCCATTTGTTTTTAATGCTCGTGAAGAGAAACCTAAGCCAACCTTTGCTCAGTACAAAGCAGCTCCTAAGTTTGAATACGACTACTCTAAGAAAAATGCACGGGATAGCTCCGCGTTTGCGTCGCGACCTCTTCCGTGGTATAAGAGTAAAACAAATTTTGTAGAGCCACAGTTCCAATATGGATTCGAACCGATACCTATTCCCCGCCTCGACAGCGAGCTCGCCGCCATGGCGAGTAACCACAGTCCGGAAAGTGAAAAGCCCGGCCTGAGAAAGAAAATGTATAAAGAAAACTGGTACATCAAAAAGACTAGCGTCGCCGGCGCGAAACCGGCTAGTTGATAACTCATATTTATTACGCTAATTTTAATGTTACTTCATAAATTTTAGTCTATAAGCATTAATTTAATAAAACTATTGTTTTTACCTCCTACTATTTATTTTAAATTTCATTATGAAATTATTTATCATTTGAGTTACGTGTTGCATATTTTCACTACTATTCCCGATAGTTTGAAGACGTGCATGCTGCTCTGATTTTTAATGAGAAACCTTATGTAAGAATACTTTTGCGGTTAGTGCATTACGTGATTGCAGTAGCCAGTAGCCGCTCCCGTTTTTATTGTTCATCGAAATAGAAATAAATTAAACCAAACATTGCCCCAGTCAGTCTTCGGAATCACTCACCGTACAGTGGGCAAAAAGTTTACAATACAACTAAAATCAAACTCGTTTAAATATGGTGCAACGATTACCAAAATATTTTTCGTAATATTATTGCATTGTATCATCCAATTTTCATAGCTGGTTTTTCAAAGTTAAATTTTCACATGTTTTTAATTATCGCGGAAAGCAAGTTTTTGCGTACTTAGTATTTCATTTTTCGGATTCTGTCAATTTTAATTTATCAAAGTTAATATTCCGATAGTATCATTCAATTTTTTCTCATATCGCAAAAAAAACTATAAAAGAAGTAACTCGTTATTACCGATTTTTAATGCAAATTATAATTTGAACTATGCCCTGTTTAAAAAATTTGTTGAAATTACCAGAAAATTGGTGTCACGTGGGGTCATTCATTCACAGAAACGCGAGTGAGACATCCACGTGCCTCCGTAGTGATTAATCTCAAAATCGAAGTTAGAACTGTAAAAACTAAAAACAGAGCCACAAAAATATCTCGAGACACTGTTGGATCTTGTGCAATACTCAATTATTTATGCCGAGACAAGTTGCAAGATGTTTTTTAGAGGGCACCAACCAAAAAACAGATTCTATTTAACGATTTTACTGTAGGAATTTGATATTAGCCAACCGATCTCATTAGACTATAGTGCTTGGCAAAGATTTCACTTCCATTGAAAACTATTGTTTTTTGGGAAGTTAGCCGCAATTACGTTACTATTATATTTTATCTGCTAATGAAGCGAGGAGAAAGATAGACGCATTTTACTGCTAATTATTTGTTGTAGGTTGTAGAGCAACGTTAAGGATCTGCCTGGTGGATGGTGCTCCAATCAACATTCTATTTAGAGCGCAGCTTGAAGTTGTGCGAATATAAATTACCAACCAGACTGAAGTGGAAATATGTAGAATTGCCCAGAGGAGATCAAAGTTGGTGGGTAAAGCGAAGATCTCGCTACAATTCAGCATCCAAAAAGATCAGAAGAAAGAGCGTACACTGCATGAGGTCTACCTTTAGATGTAGGATTCACTGATATCCATAGTCAAAGGGCCTACTTATACCCTGTAATTATAGATATTTGAATAGTAAGTGAATACATAATGCAGGATTTCACTAACTGAATAATCAATCAAACAGCTATATTAGGTAGGTTTTGTGATTTGTGTATGTGTTTGTGGTAGTTATTTGTAATCTTGCTAACTTTAATATAATAATTCTTAAGATAAATTGAAACTCTATTAAAAAATAAACGTATTTAATTTTATTAAAATACTGTCTACTACCTTATATTACATCATAATATTTAATTTAACTCCTTTTGAAGCTCTTCAATTGAACTCACATTCATATCACAAGACACTGCACTGTAGGCAGAAGCGCTCTTTAAATATTCGGAGCACTATTACAATAGCTCACTTCATGGCATATTTTCTATATTATGTCGCACCTATAGAATTACAACGACATAAATGCAAAAGACTTGACAATGAGATAGATGCCTTCCATAGTTTGTCACTTTTAAAAATAAATCTTTGCCCTAGGTACAAAGTAAATTTTGCTATTTTTTACACTTAGGTACGTTATTGCTATTTTAGAGGTGCGATGTGACTAGTAAAAAAATAAATATGCGATATAAAAATTCGAATATTCTGAATTTCGAAAAATTTACAATCTAGAGAGACAATCATTCACTATTATCTATAAAAAATATAAAAATAAAACAGTATAAAAAGGGATTCAGTGACGACTTGTTACCGTTAATATTTTTTTCCTTAATCTGCTATCTATATTTTCTATGTGTTTCTGTATCGATCTCTATTACGCTTTTTCTTTTTAGAAGGCGTACAGTCATCACCACGGATGCTAGACCGAGGGCCATTGCCATGACCGCCACAATTATGACTCCTGTTGATATTTCAAAACCATTATCGAATAGCTCAGCAACCAACGCTACGGGCCTTAATATTTTCACAACTGGTTCACAGCCTGATTCTCTGACGTACTTCGCCCAAGTCCTGTTGGCGTAGGTGAGCTCCCTTGGCTTCATGAACGGTCTTCGGCCTGGCACTGTTTTGTTGATGGTTGTGCTCATATTGCGCAACTGCGTCTCGTTGTAGTGACAATAAAGGTGTTTCTTCTTCTTGTTTCCTTTCACCACGATGTCTTTCTCGGCACTCTTCGCGCCAATGAGCACGTCCAAGTCGCCTTTGATCATATTAGCCCAGTCCCACATCTCTGCAATCCTGCAGTCACATATGAATGGATTTCCAAGAAGATTAAGAGAATGTAATTTTGGATTGTTTAAGAACACTTGCGGATCGATTGTTGTGAGATTGTTGTTGCTTAAGTTAATCTTCTCTAAATGTTGTAGTCTTTCTAAGAATGCGAGACTTCTTTCTGTTGAACTTATTCGGTTTCCAGCTAAATTCAGATCTGTTATGTTGACTGTGTTTTGGAATGCATCGACGTTCAACGCTGTTATGTTGCAGTTGCTCAAGTCCAGTATTGTCACTTGAGATAATTGTTTGGGGAAGACAGGTCCTGTAGTAGGAATCACTAGAGGATTCCCGCCAAGTTTGATCTCTCTTAAGTCCATGTAAGTCAGATTTTTGAAGAAAGCGTTTGCATTGAGAGGCCTTTTGAGACCGCAGAATTCTAATTCCAATGTAGTCAATTGTGTCAGGTTCCCAAACAATCCAGCTTCCAGCGACAATAAATCGTTCCCAGATAGTACTAGTCTTTTCATTGAAGTCATCTTTGCGAATGAATCTGGTCCGATATACGACAAGTTACTGTAGCCCATATTTAAATATTCCAATTTCTCAAGAGGCGCTAGTAATCTGGTAAATACGTTATTAAGAGGGTTGTAGGATATATCTAATTCGAGTAGATTGTCAAATACGTTGAAATTGTCTGGGAGATTATAAAGTCCACAATTACTGAGGAATAATTTCTCGAGTTTTGGTAATGGTGCCAACGCATCACGCAGGTCTGGTGCAAACAATGGATTTCCAGAGAGGTAAAGGCTCTTGAGACGGGTAGCATTTGCGAACGCCTCGCCAGATATTGGCCCCAGAATTTTACAGTTAGATAAATCAAGTAGTTCCAAATGATTGACGCTATTACCTAACGTGGCTGCAACATCTAAATCGTGTAATTCATTGTCTGCTAAGATTAGTGTTACTAAGTTAGTGCAATTGGAGAACGTGTCTTCAGAGAGATAAGTAATTCCAGATTTTCTGAGATTCAAATATTCCAACCTAGTCAATTTCCCTAGAACTTCGGTCCAGTCTGTACTGGTTAAGAAATTGCCGGCTAGTTCCAAACTCTTGAGATTCACGCTCGATATGAACAAGTTTTCCGAAATGCTGCTAAGTTGGCAATCGTTAAGCTTCAACGTCTCCAAGCTTGTAAGAACATCGAAAATTCCGCCTTCGAGTATCTTGAGAGGATTATTTGAGAGATCAATGCTATTTACTGTGGTTATATTGTCAAAAAACTGTGGATTGATGTAGGAGAGATTGCAGTTGCTGATGTCGAGGTACTGGAGCGTAGTGGAGATCAAGAAGGGGCCGTCCACGTTGCCGATGGGATTGTCTTGGAGTTCCACGTTTAAGAGACCGCGAGAGTCTCTGAAAAAGAAAACACATAACATGATAAATATTTATTAGAGAAATAGATGCATATAATTAACGTAAAATACCTACGACGACATATTAATCTTAATTTTACCTATATAAGAATAAAGATATCATGATATAAGAATTTTTTCGGAACAAAATTCGGAACTATGTCGTTCCGACACTGTTAATAGAGACAGGCGAATTAATAAATTACCTATAACAAAAAGCTGTATTATCATTAATAGTTATGTCATTTTATCCTAAGAGCAATAAAGCTCTAATTACTGACTTTATCGTTCATTGACTCAAAATCACTATTAATCTGGCCTTCTGTTATGTAAGGGGGCGTCCATAAATTACGTGAGGTGCTTTTTTAAATTTTCTGCCCCTCCCTCCCCCCCTGGTGAGATGTCGTGAGATTTTATTCTACCCCCTCCCCAATCCCCCAATCTCACGTGAGATTTTTCAAAATGTGAGTTTCTTACGTAAACGCATGTACAATCTGGATTAAATGGACCAAAATAGTATATTTTTTTTTGTTTCAATCAGAAAAAAAATTGCGTGATATTTGCCGAGACCCCCCCTCTCTCCAACGTAAGATTAGATGAGATTTGACTCGACCCCCTCCCCCCCTTAAACACCTCACGTAATTTATGGACGCCCCCTAATTGCAGTTGCAATTTTAAGCTTGACCAAATCATAATGGCAAATATGTAATAGGAAATATTGTAAGCGGATTCAATTTGCATTCGTTGTGTGACCATTATCTAATATTGGCACCACTAGTTGGCAGCAATTTGTCTCGTTTCTGGTTGTCGTGCCATAACAAGTTCGTAAGCAATTGGACAATTTTATCATCAGCCATTGTGTCCAGGAATGAATGTCAGATTGGCGCGCAAACAATGTTAACTCGTGTGAAAATAATATGGAAGTATATTTTGTGATACTTTTCGTAGGTATTAAATTGACTGCACAAAGTAAAAAAACTGTTTCAAACCTTAGAAAGAGCATTTCTTCAATTTTCGAGCTAACATCTTAACATGCTCCCTTTACATTCCAGTACTTCGCTATGCCCTATAAATAACCCTTAGAACCGGTCTATAGTACGGGATGATAACTTGTTTAAAATGTTTCTGCTGTACCTTTTAGATGGACTGTAGATTTGTGTAGATCATTCACTTAGCCCTAAGAAAACTTTTATCCATAGAATATTTTTTTGCTTTGATAGATGTTTCGTAATTCAAACATTTCAAATTGCGAAAATCGTTCCACAGATAAAAGTTATATAGCTACCGAAAAAAAATCCCTTCGCTTAATTTTCTAGTAAATTAGTTCCTCATTCCATACCCATGACACTCTTAACTTTAATCATATCTTACTCTAGTGTTTAGATTAATGGCCGTACATTCTTATATTGTTGGTGATATTAATTTATTAGAAAAAATACTTACAAGAAAGCCTCTGGATCGACGTAGGTAATATTGTTTCCTGACAAATCAATATCAATCAGATACTCCAGCCCTCTGAAGGCCTCTCTCTCCACCCTCCTCAGCTTGTTGTTGGCGATCTGAAGTCTCCTCATCTTGATGTCACTGGGAAATGGCTTCAAGGCAGTTATATTGTTCTCGTTCAAGTCTAGGATGTACACGCTGAGGCTTAGCTCATCGTAAGGTACTTCAGTGAGGTTGCTCTCCGAACAATCGGTCACCCAGTTGATCCTGAAGTAGTGACAGTCACATTCGTCAGGACACTCCAGCTCGAAGCTGTCTCCATTGAACCCGAGAGTCAGGCTTGTCGCCAGGTACACCGCCAGTGCCGTGATTGCGATCATTTTGCGTGGAGGTCTTCAAATTATCTGAGAGTCCATAGTACATCTGGAATTAAACATCATGTTTGCTAAAATATTGCTTGGTATAATAGTGGAAAATACAGCTTAAATCGTCGTCGTGGCATTATTTAATTAAATTCCATAGTGTACTTAGCGTAAATATTTTGAAATAATACTCTTTTCTTTTGATCATATACTATTACAATAACATAAATCGGTAAAATCAGCAGGTCGATTCTCTAAGGTTTCATTTGTAAAAACAACGTTGCGGCAAAGATGTTTTCATTTTTGTATTCAGAAAGGTACAAAGCGCACGCTCCAGCGCTATGCGAGATGACGGCGCTTGTGCGAACTAGCTCTCTCGAGCGAGGCGTTTGACATAAATGTATAGAAAATGGTATTCTCTAACGCCTGGTTCCAATAAACAATCTCGGTTCGAATGTGCAGATAGATTACAAAAATTAGCCAATAAGAACACAGTTTGAACATGACTCCGTCAAATGACTTGTCTTGATTGGTTCATAATCGCGATCTATCTGAGCTCTAAACTGAGATCGTTTATTGAAACCGGCCATTAGACCCAACAACGTTGAACGCTCCGTCGATCTTAACGATGTGCGTTGCGGGAGCTCGTCGTCGATCACAAAGTTGTGGCGTTTCTTAGAGAATCGACCTGCAGGTACATAGGTGCTATTTTACAACAAAAATAAAACGAGACATAGACATGAGCATGATTTATAAAACTTAAAACGAGCATGACTCATGCCACATCACAAAAATAAGACCTTATAATATATTTCGTAAGCAATCGCTTGGACCTGGTGATTTAGGGCTTAGCCTAATCAAGGCAAAAGTATTGTCGAAAAAAGAACAATATCCTTAGCCACCACAGGATGTGTGACTAGCGCCTTAAGTCACTCTGAACGTATTGTGAATTGTACTAAAATTATTATTATTTATTGTCAGGAATCAACTATGGACATCCGTCTACTCAAAAATCAATAACTCCTATATTAATAGCTATCGATTTGCGCGCTCAAACGACGGGGATTTTTCCATTCGGGGACGAAAGATACCATCCAATCTGTTATGTAAGTGTCTTTAATAAATTAGTTGAAGCAACCACTTGTATCTATTGAGATATCAGTCTATGTAGGCACACTTACTAAAAACAATAACATAAGTAAACACAAACGTCCTTGGTAAACAGACGCTAATGTCATAAATAAAATTCAATGTTATTTATTATTATTTACGCCAAATAGTCAAAATTATAGCATTTTGGAAAACATTGATCGTAGTCAGTGTATCGTATAATTAAACGAGACAACAATAAAAAGCAGATGGAACAATCTGAACGATAATTATAAACATTTACACAGTAATAATCGATCCGTCAGTAGTTCAACATCTGCAAATAAACTAAGGTATTATAGCAGTTGCAATAGTATCTAATTCAAGGTATGAAAAATCAAATTCGACGTGATATCATGCTTTGTGTGACCTACCGAAATCTTTAAAATAAAAATTACTCTCGTTATACGTATACCTACATATCTCATCTCTATCAATATCATTTGAACCACGAATTTTTAAACAATAAAATAAAAACTTTTGTTATTGTGAGTGTTTATATGTACCAGTGCTTATTATTTACATTCAGTTTGATCTTTTTAAGATAAAGGGTCACTCAGTTAAAAATGTATATTTAGCTGTTTTTAAAACGATTACTTCGGTTTTCTGTGAGGCAGTGGTTTCAGTGCTAGGGACGGTGAATTAGGGAATGGCTACACCCTTCAAATGACTAACATATGCAGCGGGTCAGCGATTTACTCACAAAAAGTGACGACAATGTTACAATCTGGCTTATATTGCCATTGAGTACACTACAATACCATACAATTACCGTGAATGCGACAAGCGACCTTGTTATTATCCGACAAATTACTCGCATAGCATACATTGTACGGATTACCATTACTACCACTAGCCAACGGTACAAAGGAGGGATTTACATATGTAACGTGTATCTATTTTGGTTGATGATCTTTTAGACTTTTACAGTTGATACTTGATAGGGTTTCAAGAATTACTTCAAAGATATGCTTAGGATCCTATGATGGAGTTAGTTTTTGATGGAAATGAAAATCTATGCTACAATCGCGTTTTATTTTAAGCATTGTAATCTTAGATTAATAAAGTCAATTGTAATCTTAGCGACAAGAAAACAACCCGATTATGAAAGAATATTTTGATGGAAAATACATACGATTATAGAAAGGCTCATGATGCAGTAACATGGGTGTGTAGAGCAATACTTTCTTTCATTGAAACTGGAAGGTATCGATTGCATGTTCATTATGTCATTTGTCGTGTTCGTGAGACTCTAGGGGAAACTTTATTTTGTAATTAAACCAATAATGAAAAGAAAACAACCATTGCGCTTTCTGTTGATGAATGAAACGATTCATCCTAAGGGAGTTCAGACTAAGAAAGATGATAATATGCGGATTAATGAAACGTCTTTGTACACTGACGCAGTGAGTCACTACTCACCAGTCCATTAATCAGGAAATCAATGGACGCAACATCGAAAGTAGATCATCATTCCTTTCGAGGCATGTTAAAAGTTGTTCTCGTTAGTACCCGAAAATGTATAGTAACAATAAAACTATAATAGAGGTATATTTGGACTTCATTTTATCGTTTATAAAAAGGCCTATTAAGCGATCGTGCTATAGTAGCTGCTTACAAGCGTAGAGCAAGTTGCTTGTCAAGTAACGCTTGGTGTCGCCAAAGATTTGGTCGCTGTTACGTCAGGGAACGAAATCAAATTCGGGGATACATGGCTGCTCTTGTTCTTAAACCCCGAAACGGTGGATCTCTATCCACCTTTTCGGGGAAATCAGCTTGAATTTATAGCGATTATTCTGGAAAGGGGTTCGGAGGCAGCCGAGCGTGCAATTGTATAAGTCACAAGTCTGACGGGAGCTAATGGGCGACATCCTGCTCGGGCGCCGTAATCTGCGTCCCGCCAGAATTTTCCAGAAACATAACGCCAGCGCATGCGAGCCTAAAACGTTTTTAACAGAACTTGCAATGTAAACAAATTAAGTGAGTATATTATCGCTATGACCTAGCTATAAATGTAATGATGCATGTAGAGTTCTACTTATAAGGTAGCGAAATCTACATAAATCTTTGTAGACGTAATAAGAGTTTTATGGGATTTTTTACAAAAGGCGTAAATAACTTTGTCCGGCAATATACAAGTGATGCGTTGGGTATAAGGGGAGTAGGCTTGTGAGTTGTGAGTCTACTCATACTCATTGGTGTGTCTAATCGAGTGCCTCTTGGACAAATTCTTCTTCCTGTTCTCATCCCACTACACTGTGGGGTCGGTTCAATACCTTCACTTTTTCGAGCGTGTTTGTACAATAAATTATGTCTGACTGCCTGTCTTAAATCTACCGTTTCTGGGAGGGCTAGTTTCGGATAAATCGTGCAAGGAAGATTACGTTGTTCGACCTAAGATTCCAACAAGGAGAACGGTGGAGCGTGGTCCGCAGCCGCCATTTATACAGCTAGAACTAGACGAAGAAGGCGATATTCTTCTTCTGAGCCCAAATTAAATTGTTCACTAATATTGTGTGGTGTTCAATAATGTACACAATCAAATTGACACAAATTCTCATCGATATAGATGCACAGTTGACGCTCGGAAAATGAGACAGCAAAGGAGCGCTTAAGCACTCGTTTTGCATACAGTCGAACCCGATGGAATTCTAAATTTCAAAATTCAAAAATTACACGTGCATAGGATTATGTTTGTGTTGATTTAATTAGAACTTGTGATCTTTTTCTTTGTTTTATTCCTAAGATCACTTTTTAGAAGGATATTTGCAAAGAACTGTGCATCTATATTATATTGATGCAAATTCTAGATTAGTCAGAACTAGACGTTATGGTTTTCTAAAATAAGCAAAATGCTGGCAATGTCATATAAACGTTGTATTGTAAATTACAAGTGCGGAAGAGTTATGATGACGCGACGTGGATTGAGTGACGTGCAATCTGAGTGGTCAGCCATCGATCATAATAAATGAGCTCAGGGGATTAAGGTGTCGATATGTACTACCGCCTACCTTATTTTGTAATTGCATTCGTTTTTTGCGTATTTCTTTCCACATTTGTACGCCTATTTAAACGTCAAACATTGTTTACATTGCTAATAAGAGAAAATGCGGGTTTTTCCTTAGGTTTTTTAAACCACCGACTTATTTAATTTTTTTGCCACGCGCCGATAATTCAATGTCCAAGAAAGTGCTATTTAATTAATATTGATTTCAATAAACGAAGGCTGCAAACGCAACGCGAAGATAATTGCCATGGTGCAAAAAATTAAGTCCTAGATGGAGTCTAAAATGTCGTAAGAAGTTATTATAGCAGTGTTATTGAGTCATCAGTCTCGATAGTGTATATAATCTGAATTACTATTGTCCATTCAAGCCAATGCGTCTTTATGTGATGTCATAATGTAACAAGGTGTAATTATTGTATATGTATGTATGACTCAATGCGTTCTTCCTTTTGGTATTAGACGATCGAGTTCAAAGCGAATTAGACTATGATTAAGAGCATCTATTAATTAATGTTTTTTCATGTTATGCCCACAAAGTCACCATATTATGCTGTAGGCACATCATAATAATATAACAACAAAGCATAGCAATACAAAGGATAACCTTTGTATGGGGTTTAGTTAAAAAAAACGCTCTATTGTGCGGGAAATTAGCTGTGCACTACCGTGCAGTGTTCTTCATTAATCTGTATTCTGCATATTTAATACAAAAATGGATGAATTTAATTTATATTAAGACATATATACAATTTTATTTAATTTTTAATTCAGATAAAAGTATAGTGTGTCACAAAATCAAAACTACATGGAGGTAGAGTCGGGAAAATTCTTGATACAAATTACTTAGGTACCTAGGCGTTATAAAATCGGCCAGCGGTTTTCGTATTCATGTGTAAAAATGATGATATCAATCCGGTCTACATTGCATTTATGGCTTTCTCAGCTTGATAACATTTGCAACATTTTATGGTGAAGGAAAACATCCGACGGAAAACTCCGCGATCTTGAAACTTAGCAATTCGTTTCTTTGAACCACTACGAACCTATTAATTATTAATCATTGGTATAGGCATGGAATTCATAGTTATGTTACTTTATGTTTCTTTTCTTGTTTCTTCCTTTCCTTTGAATCCCATATAAACCCCAGTATCTACCTATCATCAACGTGGAGCGTGGTGTAAGTGTGTAACTAGTTAAACGTTGATGACGCACTTTTTTATGTGTGTTGGATATTAGCAAACTTAAGGGCAACTTAAAAAGTCGAAACTTGATGAAAATCGTAGTGTTCTAATTTAATAGGTTTAATATAAAGTGGGATGATGACGCATTATTATTTATTAACTTAGCAATAGCCATTGCATATAGGCACGTTTTTAACATCATTATGCTCTTACCAAAAGTAGAAAACATGTTATAAAACGTCGCGGAAATGCATAGTATGCGTTTACATTATAAAGTTTATTGCACAAGCGATCATTGTGCCGTTTCTTAAAATCTAAGGATTATTCACATCCACTGTCCACTAAACTCATCGGATACCGAAAAGTCACAGAGTAGGTGTGACCTGATTGTGACAACACAATACGATGTGACCTCGCGAAGGGATTTACTGTCGATCTATGAAACAACTTACATGTAAAGATCAAGACGTGTGCTCGCCACCGGCCACGGGCTGTACTGAAGGCAGACTGGCTGTATAGTATTTACTTTGGTATTTACATTGCCCATAGTGCTGTCCACTCGTGAATAACGAAATTACTCGGCATATGTATATCGAATGGATTAATCGATAATGTTAATTAAAATCTTTTCCAAATATTTTACTTACATTTGCAAATAGTGACGAGATCACGAATTATTGACAAACTATCTCAGCAGCCTTACTAAAGAAGTGTAGCAATTGTTACCGCTAAAGTAATCTTATTCGCGTTATTGGTAAAATGAAAATTATTTGCGCGAGGGAAAGGATTCAAAAAAGGTGTAATTAAGGTGCAATGAATAGGAATATGTTTCTTTATATTTATTTTCAATATACCAAAAATAAGTACATAAATGAAGGAAGAGATGCGACAAGTTATTCGGTATGCGCAAACTGCAAAGTAACTGATCATATAATTGCTTCAAATATGTGACTAGGCGCTGCACATCTGCGTGCTACCTTTGCTCTTATCACATTTGTTACTTGTTTGTTACACAATAGTACAGTTATTTTCAATGTCGAAAATACTCAATGTGAAGACTATCGGTCAGTAAGTAATGAATTTGGTATATATAGAGGTACAATATATGCGTATATACTATACATACGCACATCAGGGTAGGTTTTTCATTTAACTAATAATCTTATGACTTAACTATAGAATCGATTATAGAAGTTAGCAACAGGTATTACGTAAGGTGAAGTAAAATAAACGTTAGATAGCATTAAATTTATAAAATTTGTGGTAAAATATTACTAGATAATGGATTACGTACCGGCTACGCAACTAGCGATTCGAGATTACTGCGACGCGACGGCGCGGCGCGCGGTTAACGCTTGCTTACCTAGGGTATTATCGACTGAAGGCTATTATTACGTTGACTCTTGAACTCGATGAACAAATTAATCAAAATACCATAATGAACATAAAAATATATTTTCGTATCTCAGCGAGTGCACTGAAACAAGGGCCCGCGGGTTCGAAGTTCGAACCCCGCATCGAAACAAACTAATAATTATGTTTGTGTGACTCACGGCTCACCCACCTAGTCTGGTCATTCCTGTGCACTGATTTGCGCCGTTGCTGCAGTATGTGTGTCAGATTCCTTGTGTATGGGCACCGCTGGCAACGCCCTAATCACGGTACTGATGGAGAATATGTACTTATGTCATAATAATATTCGACATATCGCTCCAACTAGATACGGGGTAGGCAGAGGTGTTTACCAGCCGGACCCTTGGTAAAATTGGTGATAAATTGTAAGTTTTATTGAAAATAGATCGGTACTCGAAGTGAAGTAACAAGTGCATAGGTACATATCTACATTACCAATTCGTATTTCCACTTTCCATTATGAAAACGAGTAAAATGGGTTAAGAGCAATCAGTTTCCCTTTAATAAGGTTAAAGACTCGTTCCACTTGCGCCTCGTGATCTTGTTAGGTACACAAACAAGCCAATTAGCCCCCGTCTATGCCATCGCGTGATATGTGAATTGAAAGTATATGGCACAAAAGATAATGTGGCATATAGATGCCAATTAAGCTAATGTGTTAAGTCGTTGTCGGTTTACCTTGTTGGCTTATAGGCAGTACGTATACCTACTTATTACATATTCTGTACGACATGACTGCTTATGCTAGACAGTAGAGATAAGTTATGGCGAGCCTATAGGAACTACCTATAGCTGTTAGCTCCACTCCTGTTGAGCAGGCAGATTCTTACTCTAAGTAAACGGAATTGACTAATGTGTGGATCTGTTCTACCCCAATAATGTGTTTATCTTTGCTCTATTTTTATCGCCCTCATACTCATATATCGACGCTGGTATAAGGCGTTTCTCTTGACCTTTCTCATTTGAATCGTGGTATGTATGTAGGTAAAAAAACCCGGGCGGATGTAATTGGCTAGGAGCTCGGTGCTTGGTATGTTATTTGGAAGGGTATTTCATTTACCTTGTAAACCTAATATTTACTGTAATATACAAGATAAAGGCGCATCTCTTACACTAAAACATTACACAAAACACCTACACAAAATGTGGTTTCGCTACGTGGTTTCGGTCCATTGTTCTATGAGCAGGAGATAGCGTATATAGATAAATCATTGTTTTGCGTATGTGTTTATGTGTTTTGTTTCGAGAAAAACAAGTGCAGGAGACGCGCCTTGAAGAAAACATTAAACATGCATCGCGCACACAAAACAATAAAAATATCAAAAAGTAGTTTATTCAACTGGCAAATAATTTTTTTTTTATGGCAACATCGTATGGAAACGTCAAGAAGACGGTAGAAAAATAGCAGACTTTTAGGGAGTGCTAATTTTTATTATTTTCAATTAGTTTATTATTTTAACAATGGCACAAGTGGAAGCCGGCCAATCTTCGGACGAGGAGCCATTGAAGAGTGTGTTCGACCAGGCCATGAAGCTGTTCGACAACATAGAAAAGGGCAAGGAACCTACGAACAGTGATCAAGTTCAAGTTCGTATTATATGGAATTTCGCTCATAATTATTCTTCACTTAAGTTAAAAATAAATAAAACAAAAATGAGAAAGCTGGTTGTGGCCATCAGGCTGATTTTCATGACGATTTTTATGTAAAATAATTATACATATTGAATTATTCAATGGCAACTAAACAGTAGGTTTGAACTGGGCGAGTCGCACTCCATGATAAATGTCCAGTCAGTATAAATTCAAAACTTCTTGCTAGTATAAGTATCATTGATCTGGAAACCGTCGAGGAATGTAATCAGTTTGAACTTTTATTCCATGAATGTGATGAAACCAAATTCACTATCCAACATACTGATATTTTTTATGTCTGAACATCTTGCATTAGCTGTCTCTCTGAGCAGTGCTTGAAAGGAACTCTTACACGAGGGGGAACACATTTTTCCTGTGTTTCCTATTTTAACTAACTTCAAATAGGGGAGAGGAAATGCAGTGAGATTATATTTTTTAAATAAATAAATACACCCAACAGTCACACACATAGTCCTGAACCCACACTAAGATTGAGTCTTGCGTCGTGGGTATCAGGAACTACGAGAGACTTTTGGTTTCACAACACCCAGACCTGAAACAAATATCTGTGGGCCACACAGACATTTGTCTCGGTGCGGGAATCGAACTCGCAACCTCGCTTTCCACAGCCGGCTGCTTGCCCGCTGATCCTGTGGCTGATGATGATGAATGAAAGCCACATTGTTTCAGTTAAGCATCAAAGCTACAATATCAAAGTTTGAGAAGTGCACAAACATGGTGTCACTGTCAGGGATGTTTAGCCAGAACGAGAGCATCGAGGAGCTCCCGACAGAGACTCTGCAGTACCTCCTCCTGCCTGCCCTGCTCGGTACGCTCAGCTTGAAGATCTGCAGCCTGCCCAGGAAACAAGTTATAGATGTTGCTGAAGTATATTTTAGGTAGTTTATAATAATACAGATACAAATATTATTTTGTAAATCTTGATCTTCATTATCAATGATCCTTTGTACGAGGATTATATTATGTATTGACAGTAATATGGGTTATAAACAAAAAATAAAATTAAATTTTTAATTAACACTTCTACTCCAAAAGGGAGTTTTATCAAATACAGGTAAATGTGAAAGTGTACATTTAGTATGTAGTGGCTTTGCTGTGTTCCTGACATTGCCGAAATTCACAGGCAGTCGTAACCACTTACCATCAGATGGGCTATCTGCTTGTCTACCTTTTTAGGCCAATAAAAATGTATGATGTGAATGAAACATTTCATAGGTTATAGGTAACTTTTTTATATTCCAGGGACTTTCTTCAAAGGTGTAAAGACTATGGAGTCACAAATGTGGATATACCACAACCTGCAGAAAATGGATCCAGTACTGTAGACCGGCCACAGAGTGAACAAGCTAAAATTGTTAACATGGTACATATTCAATTAATTGATAGATATCTTTACAGCCCTTATATTTCTTACTAAACTATCAGTGGCGTGCATTTCGTATAGACAAAGAGACAATTGACATTTGACATTAACAATCTACCCTGATAATTTGCTAAAATTACATAATGAAAGAAAAAAATGATCATCAAAAAGAGTTTTTCAAAGAGCGTGAAATCGATGTGAAGAAAAAAAAAAAAAAAGAATGATCATGATGGTTGAAGTAAAGCAAAAATAAATTTAAGAAAATAATGATGCAAGATTTTTGTCTACCGTAATCTAAATTTCTGTGCACGTCACTGTATACTATTTCTAATCTGTAGATGTAGCATAAGTATTATTCTGGCACTTAATTATGAATCATCATCATCATCATTAGCCCATTATGAATAATGATTTAAAATAAGAGGCAATACAGAAATTGTAGTAAAACATTTTTACAAATTGCAGGTAATGACACGAGAAGCAAAAATCAAAAGATATAAGGAAGGAAAGGAGCTTCAAGACAAACTTAGTACACTAACAAAGTCTATGTCATCACCTATTGTAGATGATGAGACTAAAAGGGAGTACTTCATCACACTCCTAAAAAGCTATGTGAATCAGGCTTTAGACGAATTGAACAGTATAGAGCAGGAGAAACCAATATTGGAGTATATGGCCAAACATGCTGGTGGTAAGTTAAATAGCACAGTTTTAAATAGTCATATTAAATAAACATATTTGGACTACTCAAGGTGTAATTTGACTAATGTTTAACAAACTTATATGGTTTTTACATTTTAAGTACCTTTTTAGTTC
The DNA here is from genome assembly GCA_036417725.1 of Clanis bilineata. NCBI lineage: Eukaryota > Metazoa > Arthropoda > Insecta > Lepidoptera > Sphingidae > Clanis > Clanis bilineata. The sequence goes on from CM071141.1 coordinate 2,383,849, forward strand.
AATGGTGATTATAGTTTAATGCACTTATTTTCCAATTTTGAGAAAGGTATCAATGTGTGTGTGTGAGAGAGAGAGAGGGAGAGAGAATGGGAGTGAGAGATCTGTCACTCACTTTCGGGTACAGATCATGTCGTTATCAGTGTTGTTAAAAGTGGCTTATATCCGCAAGTTAGTTTCCTCATCATATACTGAATCAATAATGGATATAAATAATTAAAAGATATCAATATCGACAAGCATTGATTACCATATATGGGCTGTGGACCGGGAGGTCTTGGGTTCGATTCCCAGACTGGCAAAGCGAATTTTCAAGTTTAATTTGACCGGAACTGGATCCCCCAAGGGGGTTGACGTCAGGCAGGCATCCGGTCGTAAAAACTAAGCCAAATCCTCTATGCAACATGCTTGAAAACGTGTGTTGCGCCGACCCCACATTAAGTTGAGATAAGGGCAGGTAGAAAGAAAGATATCGTCAAGATGGTTATCGATTATTTTCAGAACCGAGCCGCAAAGAGAAGCCGCGTGCGCCCCCACTGAAGCCCGTGATAATAACTCGCGACGCCGTACAGAAGGCGGTGTTCGGCGCCGGCTACCCCGCCATACCCGCCATGACTGTCGAGGAGTTCTACGACCAGAGGGTCAAGGAGGGAATGTGAGTACCCTGTAATATTACTGTCCTACTGCTCAGCACGGGCCACGGACCTCCTCTACTAATGAGAGGGGTTAGGCTTTATACCATGCTGGTCTAATGCGGGTTGGTAGACATCGCATACCTTCAAAAATCTTGTAGAGAAATTCTCAGGTATTCAGGTTTGCTTTTATATTTTCCTTCAGTGGTCATGTTGTGAATGTCTGTTACATCTGTAAATTACACGCACACTCATAATCGCCGCAGGGATGCTTTAATAATACGCCGAGTAATATTTTGTGGATACTGAGCAGTTCTCAAAGTGATGCAGGCTAGGGGAGGCTTTGGTTTGTCAGGTATTAACACGGGAGTAGTGATTGTACTTTCTGTAAATATTACTATTAGATATTCTGTGACGAAGTACAGGCGTTCAAACAATTGGGTATTTGACTATTTTTTTAAAAGTATACAGGGCTATTTATTAGTTTATCTTAAACATGTAAAAAATATTTCGTAATTTATTTTCATATAATTAGTTAAAAAAGCAAAAATTAATAATCCCACGGCGATCACATCCGCGTTGAAATTACGTTGAGCTTTAAATAAAAATACGAAAAAAAATACCCAAATAACCTGGCAGTATGTTTTTGATTTTGATTATGACATCATGCATCGTGATTGGCGTTTACAGTCACGTGACTCACGAATAAAAAAAAATAAGTAATTAAATTACTAATTTATAATAAATTCCTATTTCACACGTTATTTAGATGATAAATCTATGTTCCTACAGATATTCATTAATACATATTGGTTACTAACTTATTATAGTCACTTAACTATACTACAAGAGTTGAGAAACTTAAAAAATATTAAATGTTTCAATTTTCTTTCACAGATTCCCCGGTTCTTGCACAAATATACCGCACTCAACAATACAAAGCACGCAGAATGAAGCTGACGAATCTGAGGAAGTAGAGAAAGTAAGAGTCCTTTTAAAGAAATTATAATATTTACCATTTTCTACACTTTTAGCACTTACGTAATAGATGTGTCAGCGCACTATTCAAGTGGCAGCATGGAGCACTTGGACTGAGAAGCTAGTGATCCTGGGTTCAATTTCCAGGTCGGGTAATCTCAGTTTGTGTTTACAATAAAAAAAATCACATATGAGTTTCCCGAGACTGGTATTTGGGCCCGGTATATTTCTACGTAGAAAAACGTCGATGCTGATATGCTGCTTGAAAAAGGTAAAACCAACAATCTTACATTTATAACATTAACTTAATATAAAGAATGCTAGTTAACACCTTCCGTGGCGCAACGGTTTGGTAGCCGGCTGTGAAATTAGAGGCCGTGGTTTAGATTCCCGAACTAAACAAATGTTTGTGTAACCCACAGATATTTGTTTAGGTTCTGGGTGTTGTGGGAGCGTAAGTCCCTTGTAGTTCTTGATACCCACGATACAGGTTAAACCTAGTGTGAGGTTTGGACTATATATGTGACTGTTCAATCTATCCATTCAGTCGTTCCCTCAATGCTGAGGATCTTGACTGCAGCAGACTGAGGTTATAAGAGCCCTCCATCTGGATCTATCCTCAGCGAAGTGAATAACCTGATAGTGTGACTGTGGGGTGTCTTTAATCTTTTTTTTGGTCATTTGGCACAGCATCTGCATCTAGGCACGCACAGAGATGCGAGTTATTGTAGACCAATTTGATCGCGTTAAGTTGACTGCTATGTGTATGGAATATATATAGCACTCTCTATTGCCAATCTGAAACTATAAATTGCATACAAGTCGTCAACTTTAACTTCACCGAATAGGTAGGAAACATTCGGCATATACATGACGCCACAAATGATACAGTACTCTTGTAACTTCCACTTGTGGTTACAGGAGCGGCTGGTGGAGGATGATGACCCTGAGGAGTTGGCTCGGCAGCGCAACATGGACGAGTACAAGGACGACCACAGGCGCGGCTGGGGCAACAGATACAACAGGAGCTAACTCACAGTCGATATTACTGTCTACAGGAATATTCATACACAATACTTGAGTCTAGACTCTGGACACCGTGATTATGGTAGGTACTATCGATTGAAGAAGTATCGATTTGATATCGATAATAAAGTTACGATACTATCGATATCGTATCGATTTACACGTCGCGTCAATACTGGGCACTAATAAGTAGCGAAAAAGTGTACTTCTGGTCCTTAACATTTATATTATTTGTATTTATTCGACATCTGGTGTCTGTTTTGTTTTATCAATCAATTGGTATTATCTATCGTTTTAGTCGATATCAATAGTGCTATAGAATATAAAATGAGTAAACTGTATTGATACATGAAAATCCGTTATGCATGTAATTTTATACACTGCGACGGTAATAATAGGAATGTGATACTAAATATTGTAAGAACTCTGCAATAATATCGATAATCTTTTAACTGGCGAATCGAGTTTTGATAAGTTTCATGTTGAGTTTATGGAGTATCCTGTATGAATATTCCTGTATAAATATTTATACATTTGTAACGCAAAAATCAAACTACATAATGCTCGTATTGTTATGTGTTTAATAAAATATTCATGAAGTCAATTTTGACGTTTAATTTATTGTAGTTAAAAATATCAGAGACCAAAATTTATTTATTTGCCGTATTCTCAAAGAATGTGGGCATGGGTAACAGAGTGTTCACCACAAGAAAAAAGTGGGTTTGTTAGACCATGGAAAAGGCCCTGTGGATGAACTGGACGCCTTTTAAAAAAACATTACCCTCTTACCGTGGAAGTTGGGTAGAGAATTCTTACAGGCGCTCAAAATGGGGATGTTATGTGTGAAAGAAATGTTGGTAGTTACTAGGCGTTTGCTCAGGAATGGGACAGTTGAACGCTTTAAACAATGTAACGCAAGGAAAAAAAAATCAGTAACAGGTTAATCTTAACCATTTTCTCAGCTAAAAATGCTTTTATAAGTAAGGCCCCATATGACTCGCTGGTTGAGTAACCTCTGTTAATTGAATCCTCTGAGGCTGAAATCTCTCGGGACATAGTATGTAATACCAAACGTCCTAGTTTATATGTATACATATCACAGTGTATTCTCGAAGGGATGTGTACATAACCCGTGCACACAGGATTACTGCCGTCCTATTATGTAATTGGGGGCGAGATTATCTTAGCACATAAGCAGTATGAACGAAAAAAAACATCAAGCGCCTTATAATTTTATTATAGCTTATAGAAGAATAAGAGTTTTCATAGATGTACAGGCGATGATGAGACATGGGTGAAGCCGTGAAGGTGACTACACAATGAAAATTACTATTTTACAAGCAAATATCCTCTGCATTATTGTATGAAGTAACATTGCTTCATTAGTTGGGGTATTATTAAAAATGAAAGGGACAACCTATGGGTTAAAGATAAGCAGCGTTTAAATATTTTTATAAGTAAGGGGCTTTGTGGTAGCGATTAGGGGCCATTCAAGTATTACGTAAGCGGCGGAGGGAGGAGTCTTTTCTTTACTTATTTTTGCTGATATGGTGTATGGGAGGGTCTGGATGGTGATTACGTCCAGCGGCGTAGCGTGGGTTTTCGCCGCCGGGGCCGCCCGGAAATTTGCCGCCCCTTTTTAACCCACTTAAAAAAAGGGATTCTAAAGTCATCTGACGAATTTTGTACGAGTATATTACCCGACATTTCCAGTAAATGTAGACCGATTTCTAAGTTTATTTTTGTCGTCAGTAGAGCTTAGGTAAACCATGGTTAATCCTACATATTTGGACATTGTGCTACATGTTTAGTTTAATAACTCATAGATACCTAATCCACGCGTAAAAATTTGACATTCGTGTAGAGCTACTTTAGCCACCTTCAGTCGCTGGTTCCACAGTTGTCATAGAAACGACATCGCAGCAACGTCTGTTACTATAATTTTTAAAATGCTTTCCTGTTGTATCTTGTCGTGCAAACATTATTCAGGAAAAACTCACAAGTGCTCTGGAATCTCATTTCAAACGGTAAATAATCGAAATCAGTTTATTTTGATTGATAAATTACGAAAGTAAAATAAGTTCGGTCGTCAAAGTATCTAGCGGTCGTCGGGCGCGAGGTGCTGTATTCCGCCCGCCACAGCACCCCAGTGCCCGCGCCATCCCAGGGTCCGCGCTTCTCCATAGCCCGCGCCGCCCCAGCGCTCGCGCTTCCGTGCGCCCGCGCGCCCCAGTGACCGCGCCGCCCCAGCGCCCGCGCCGCCCCAGCGCTCGCGCCACCCCAACGCTCGCGCCGGCCCAGCGCCCATCCCGCCCGCGCCGCCCAGAGCCCACGCCACCCCAGCGACCGCGCCATCCCAACGGCCGTGGGCCCCAGCGTCTGCTCCGCTCCAGTGGCCGTACGCCTTAGCCTCCGCGCCGACTCAGCGCCCGCGCCGGTGTCACCCCAACGCCCGCGCCGCCCCAGCGCTCACGCCGCCCCAGCGCCCACACCGCCCAGATCCCACGCCGCCCCAACGCTCGCGCCGCCTTGCGCCCGCGTGCCCCAGTGACCGCGCCGCCCCAGCGCCCGCACCACCAACCGCCACCCCAGCGACCGTGCCATCCCAACGGCCGTGGGCCCCAGCGTCTGCACCGCCCCATCGCCCACGCCCGCGCCGCCCCAGCGCTCACGCCGCCCGAGCGCCGGCACCGCCCAGTTCCCACGCCGCCCCAGCGACCGCGCCGGCCTAGCGGCCGTGCTGCCCAACGTCCGCGCCGCCCCATCGTCCACGCCCGCGCCACCCTAGCGCCCGCGCCACCCCAGTGCTCACGCCGCCCCAGCGCCCGCGCGCCTCAGTGTCCGCGCCGCCCCACCGCCCGCGCCACCCAGATCCCACGCCGCCCCAGCGACCGTGCCATTCCAACGGCCGTGGGCCCCAGCGTCTGCACCGCCCCATCGCCCACGCCCACACCGCCCCAACACGTCATGGTGCATTAGCGCATACGTTTTGATTTTTAGTAACTATTTTTTGAAGTAACTATACCCGACGCTATGCCAGTGAGTAATACCACAGGGTAATACCTAGAGTGGGGTCAGGACTCAGGGCTATGTGTGACTGTTAGGGGTATTTATTTATTTTCTTTTGATGCTGAAAAGAATTGCGGCGCTTATTGCGCCGCGCCGTGTGCCGCCCCTCTTCAGGTGCCGCCTCTCTTCATTTGCCGCCCCCCTTCATGTGCCGCCCGGGGCTCGGGGCCCCCCGGCCCCCCCCACGCTACGCCAGTGATTACGTCAGCAGTATTTATGTTTTTTACTTTATCGGATTTTCTAACCTTGGTTCTTGGTTTAAACCAGAACACATTAAATGCAAGAAAAAATGCAAAAACTAATGTTTACGTGAGCATGGAAGGCGGGAGGTAGACCTTTGCTTACTTTTGCTGACGAGGGTGGGGTTAATAATTATAAAAAAATCTGTTTACGTAATAGGTACTTGAACAGCTCCTTCCTGCACATGAACCTTTACTCTTGGCTTTACCACTTGGTAGTGTGCCCTCCGCACACCTGTTCTAGTAATTATTATTTCCTAGAGTTTCAGTCCTGCGTAATTTCCCTTCCTGTCATTCGATTATTGCTGAGAATAATTTCTCAGTGTTTAAAGTTTAAACTTCTGTCCACCTAGCATGCGCGCCACGAGATATCTCGATAATCGGCTGTCGAGATGTTATCTACATGTTGTCTACAATATTGTATGAAAATAAATGAGGACGCATGTTAGTGTCCGTAGACAAATAGAGAAAACCGGTTATAACAGAACAAAAAGCGTAGACAAAATGTTCTCGTGGCGCGCATGCTAGGCGGGCAGGACCTCATTTGGTCCTATGACCCATTTTCGTTTACATATTATGGTACATTTTATTGGCTAAATAGGTACCTGTCTTCAATCATTGCTTGTAACTAGCATTATTGAAAACTTAAACGGGCTTTGAATTGTCATGAAAAACCATAAAACCGCATTTGCTCGTTTATATTTTTTTATAGCTGAGACTGGCAAATGAGCAGATGGGTCACCTGAATATGATAAGTGATCTCCACCGCCCATAGACACGAAAAGAATCATCGGTGCGTTACCAACCTAAAAGGATGGAAATATGGATTTTGGGGTATTGGACTACTGGAAATCTCACTCACCGAACGAAACGTGACAGTGTGCGTGTCAACGAGACAGTGGTATCAAATCGGTCGAGCTGACCCATTCGTGCTGTAGACGTAACTGACTACAGTACAGCGTGGGTCTAATACTCAAACTTACTCTTACTTCATGTAGGGACATATTATTATTGTATGTAGGTCACGTTAGCGCGATGCATGTGTGCAATATCTATGCTCTGTTTGGCTATATTGTCACTAGGCTGAAATCTATAGAGCGAACTTCGACTTAGTCTAAGTCAAAGTAACGAATTCAGTGATGATTTAGTCAGACTTAGTCCGAGACATTTTTTACAAGAAAATCTTTGTTTAGCTGACAAACATGTCAGTCTGTTTTTCTTTAAAAAAAATATCAGGCTTAAGTTAACTTTGACTTAGACTTAGTCGAAGTTCGCTCTATAGATCTCAGCCTAAGTACTAACAAACGATTACATTGATACTATAGTTGCCGTGGAATGATGAATACACTGCTGACAAAGCACAAATGCAGCCGAATCACGTATGAAGTGTCTAGACAGAGTGATGCCTCGTTCCACAGCTCGCATTACGACAGTGATGAAGATAACACGAAACAAGCCATTAAACAACTGTTACATGACACTTATTGCACTTTCGTTTTCGTTGAGGTGAAAGCGTGCAGGTGTACCATTGATATACCATCGATTCATCGCAGCAACGACAATATGAATGAATGCATGTGTTATTATTTAGTCATGTTGTTAAGACACGTCTCCTGCAATAAAACATTACACAAAACACCTAAAACATGTGGGGCCTTACTTATTAAAACAGTTCAGCTGAGCAAATGGTCCAGAATAGCCTGTCACTTTTATTTTCATACAATGTGACACAAGGCAAAAAGTGACAAGCTCTTCTTAGCCATTTGCTCAGCTAAACTGTTTTTATAAGTCATTATCTAAGTTATAAGTAAGGCCTGTAATTTTTATGTATGTATCTATTGTTCTACGAGCAGGAGACAGCTAAAATTGTTGTTTTGCGTATGTGTTTTTGTGTAATGTTTCGAGAAAACTAGTGTAGGAGACCCAGCCTTATTATCTAGTAATGTTGTTAAAATGCGTCTCCTGCACTTAAACATTATACAAAACACCTGAAACATGTATTTTTTATCTATGGCCCAATGTTCTACGAGCAGGTCAGCTAAAATCGTTGTTTTGCGTATGTGTTTTTGTGTAATGTTTCGAGAAAACTAGTGCAGGAGACACGGCTTTATCTTGCCTGTGATTTATTGGGATGGATTTTCCAATGTTTCAGATTGATGAGTTGATAAGAAACTAAAAATAGTTTATTTATGAAGTGTCTAAATATGAACGATGCAAAACAGCACGTTTTTGCACACGTTAGCAAATAATAAGTTAAAATATGTGACAAAAATGTTATCTGGCTATTGAAATATCGATCCTTATTAATAAAAAGTAAGTCATGTGTCATGCTATTTGAGTCGACCAAAGTAGAAATAGGGAGAAATAAAAAGAACATTTTCTCAAAGTACCCTCTTATAATGATTACTATTTAATAAAATTAAAAAAAAATATTAATCATACACCTACATTATTGTGTCAGGTTCAGAAATTTTTATTTGTGTATTGACATTTGGCGGTAGTCCAGCTAAAGGGTAGTGGATATTAGCTCGGCAGTGGTGCCAAATGTCCGGGATCATCGCCTCTCAAACACAATCCTGCATCACGATCGTCTAAATACACATGGCAACTTATTCGTCAGTACCTACGTTGCGTCAAGTAGCTAAATACTCCACACCGCATTCTAAACGTAAGTACCTACAGTATATTCTTTATATTTAGGAAATACCTACTAAAAAGTGAAAACTAAGCGCAGGTTTTCTTTCTATTGTGGAATGAATGCCTAGAAACTCCTAGGTACTTTTAAGTTTGGAGAATTATTAAGGTCATATTTACCCACATTACATGTACCGGAGCAGTGGCCCCTGTGATGGGGTCGGGAATTTTCCCTAAGAGTATTGCTAATTCTTGCCAAAAGTGCAATAAAAAATTTCGTGCCCCACGCTTAAATTCTATTGTTTTTTTTAAAGATTGGCAATTTATCTGCGGCTTCTGCGGTAATACGGACATTAGATATAAGTGGTTCAAAACCAGTAAAGATCAGTTACTGACAAATGATTTTGTCATAAATAATTATAAGTAGACACATGGATTGGAAAAGAAACATAAATCCCACACTGTCTCAACGCTATATGTGACACTGTAACAAAAAAAAACGTTTTTCTGAGACCTAATTTAAATTTTATAATTAGAGAAGGTCCATGGTTATAAGTGAGACAGTTTAATTAAGGGGCAATATGTGAATTAGTTTGTGCAAAGAGGCAGGAGGCTAGATATAGGGCGAGAGAGAGCCTCGTGCAGCGCGCCGTGGAACGATTTCCGCGACGCGTTTATGGGAAGTGGCGCGGGCGCGTGCGCGTGCGCCGCCGCAGCCGGAAACTGTGGGACGTGCGTCGATCACAACTTGCGTGTGATCTCGTGGATACGGCATACAGTCACATACAACTACATCATTTTGCAACCGCTTACTGCAAGTTGTATGTAGTTCCGAAAAGGAATCAACCTACAAAGTACAGACACATAATTTTCTAATGTTCTTTTTAGTTTAACATTCGTGAAAATCTTAAGGCCTACTTATTTAAATATTACCTACGTTAATTTTTGTATGCAGTAGTAATTTATAAATTTTTAATACCTACTAGAAAACATGTCTTATTTTTTTTAAAATAAGGGATTTTTTCCCTAACATATTTCTTATCCAATATAGTAACCGCAATGGGTATTTTGTATACATTAATAATATCTACCTACTGCTGTAGGTATTTATATACGATGAAAGATTGTGAGGAATTTGTATATTTTCTGGAAATAGAAAATATTTTGAAATTGAGTTGAATACTTGAGTAGTTAACATTCTGTAATCTTAGATTTATTTACAAAAAAATACGTTATATTTCGGATAATATTTGAAATTGTGCCACCGTAAATCTCACTCACCGAACGAAACGCGACAGCGAGCTGGCACTTTACGTCAGTTTTCTGTGAGACAGTGGTATCAAACCGGTCGAGCCGGCCCATTCGTGCTGTAGACGTAACTGTGTACAGCGTGGCTCTACCAATTAATATATCAATTATGCCACATCTATTTGTAACATTCGTAGGTAGAGACGAGCCAAGGCCGACCTTTGCCTACAGTTAATCGATTACTTATCGTTAATTCATTTACATTTTAATTGCCGAGTGCGACAGCCGTGAAGATTGTTACTTTGACGTCTCTTATGAGAAAGGAGATCATATTGAATGATGTTGACATGGTACCGGTTCATACAACAATACAAAACAAACAGAGACAATTGAGCGCCACAAGCTACGATCCTGACACACCTCTTTTGCCTCATCCACATTCATGCATCGTTTCATACATTTCCGCCGGTTGAGGGTACTCCGAACTTGCCCTTTACGAAGGAGATCGCTTATTTGATCCATATAGGATCGTGTCGGGCGCCCTCTTCTGGCCCTACCATTCACTTTAGCACGATAAATACCTTTCGTAAGTCGCCTTTCATCCATCCTCTCTACATGTCCAAACCACCTAAGCATCCCTTTCTCAATCCTAGTCACCACATCATTCTTCAACTTACAACAATCCCTTATCTTGCTATTCCTCATATGATCGGCAAGGGTGACTCCACACATACTTCGCAGGGAACGCATTTCCACCGCATTCACTCGACTTTCATGCTTCTTCTGCCAGACCCAGCACTCACTTCCATATGTAAGCGTCGGTATCAGCACATTGTGGACAGCCATTCGCGCCTTTTGCGACACTGCCTGGCTACCCACTATGGAACCTTTTTGTGTATTGTGTATTGTAAAATGTGTGTATTGTCATTTACTTAATTTAACTTGTTATACATAATAATAATATATATACCCTTTTGTAAATAATAAAAACTCACAGCGTAGGTACTATTTCACACCGCACAAAACACACACATTAACATACACACAATCCCGTAAACATCAAACAGGGGGAAGCATTGCTATGCGAAAGTCCTGCCTCTCCGGAAGATCCCCCTACACGCACACATACCGGCACAGGGAGGACCTACGTATCAAATAGCGAAGGTCCCCTCCTTTGCCGGGCACACCCCACAGAACACACACTCCACTCTACAGCGACACAAATCACCACTACCATAATAGAACACAGGAAAAAAAAAAAAAAACCACTATGGAACGCAAGGCACCGTTCACTTTATTACCAGCCATCACTCTCCTTTCAATATCCGTATCACACTTTCCATCTCTCGTTAGCATACTTCCCGGTTCATTGTGTCCTTAAAGATCTTTTTGATAATATAAGGCGAACGACCAACCGAGTCACCCGATGGTAGGTGATCTCCACTGTTTGTTAACACTATAATCCTACAAAGATAAGAGTATCATGTGACGGTCTCGGATCTTCAATAAAGGGAACGGAGATAAAGCCTTCTCTGTCATACAAAGGTTCTGAAAACTGGATCTACCGATATCAAATTCACAGAAAATGCAACAATATTATGGAACAATATCTTAGTAACAACGTCACGGTTTCCTATGAGACAGTTGAATTCCCCTGATTGGGTTGAAAAGGGTATTCTTATTTACGTACGAACTGACAGAAAGTTTATCTTAGTTATTGTTATGTTTAGCAGTGGACGTCCTGTGGGTGAGGATGATGACATGACGAATGACAATAAAGACAATTTTTTCGCCTCTGTTAACTAAACATTTATACCTACATCAACTTATGCAAAGGCGAAACGGAAAAAACGCATCGTTTGTGTAAGTTTAAGTTAAGATACCTAATGACCGGTCAACTATTGAGATAAAATAATTAATTACCCGTGACATGCGAGCATCATTACATTATACGATACGCATAATCCAAACGTGTTAATAATTTAGCATGCAGTAATTTTGCATCACGCAATACCTATCGATAAACAGCAGTTAAGAGTTTTTTTAATTTGCAATTCGAAATACACAGGACTCTGTGCTATGATATAATGGTTAAAAATTACAAATAATCAGTCATTTATATTCACCTTTATGTATTGTAATCATAATAGATCTTGATACGATTAATTCGTCATATGTAGGTTAAATCGAGTTTAAGACTAACTCTAGATTAGTTATAGATCTGTCACCCTAAATATAATTTTGTAATAAAAATTCAGACTAAAACTAGCATGCAGAAACAAATAGAAAATATCTTAGTTGCAACAAATGGCACACATACTCAAAGACAGTAACGATAGGCCATTATTATATGAAATTCCAGCAATTTTATTCAAGGCACGAGATCTGTAACGGGCAGGTTGAGATGTTTACAAGCGGCTTTGATTTAGCATAACATTAGAGAAACGATTTCTAGACTGTAGTTATGCAGTTCCGTTAAGGCTGCTGCCTGCTACCCAGTTAACGATTACTGGGCCGTATTCAGTCTAGCAAGTGGACGAACTATACGACTTGTATTGTATTAAGGCCTATGTCCAGCAGTAGACGTCCTGTGGCTGATGATGATTATGACGATGATGAAGGAGAAAAACTAACAATGGCCTTTCTTTCCATCTGCCCTTATCCCAATTCCTAGAAAGCCGGTGGCAGGATATTCTTGTCGCACGCCCCTCGATTTGCTTCTACCTTTTTCAGAGTGTGAAGAAGCATAAATAGACAGGCGTGATTTTGGTGAACACCGATAAATCCATTGTTTTTTGGACTGATTTATTGAAGTCAATGAAGTGTCGGATAAAAAGGCATTAATTTTCTCCATACATTTTTCACGAGTAGTTCGTTGTAGTTTACGCAAATGACGGTCCTATTCAAATGTATGGAGAAGATGTCGGAGAAGATGGAAACTGAGGCCCGAGCAGAAATATTTTTGACAATCGAATTCGTATCGAACTCGGTGCGCATTGGTAACATTTGGTGAATACTTCATACAAATGTCATAAAATTCGATTGTCAAAAATATTCCTGCGGGCTTAGACAAGTGGCTTATACGCTAGTCGAATAGAATAAATGTATGGGAATGGCATGTGAGTACGCCGCATATAGCATATTTTTATGTCATTCCCATACATTTATTCTATTCGACTAGCGCATAAGCCACTTGTCTAAGCCCGCTCTAGGTCCGCTGTTGTCGATGCCGAGAAGAGAGAACTGTCAAAGGAAATAAATTTATTTCTTTTGTTTTGATATAGAAATTGAGTGGTCACGTCGGGTTTTTATAATGTAGTTATTTTCGTGTGATGTTCATGCTGTGAGCATACAAACAGTTCATGCCTTGTCTTAGATAGCGCTGGGTGTGATCGATGGCTGCAGTTTCTCATGATATTCATACATAACTGTTTGTCGTAATCAAATAAATAAATAAATAAATAAATAAATAAATACACCCAACAGTCACACACATAGTCCTGACCCCACACTAGGTATAACCTGTATCGTGGGTATCAGAAACTATGAGAGACTTTCGGTCTCACAACACCCAGACTTGAAACAAAAACTGTGGGCCACACAAACATTTGTCTCAATGCGGGAATCGAACCCGTAGTCTCTCGCTTCACAGCCGACTACTCGCCCACTGCGCCACGGAGGCTGTCAAATAAAATCAAAAGTAGATTATCAGAGGCAAAACCATGGGTTTTTTATGTTACTCACTATACATAAATGTATATTGTATTATAGGTTGGCATAATTCTGTTATTCGGCTTAGTATCCCCGAAAGGATAGGCAGAGGCGCACTAGCGAACTACAACACTCACATTTCGCCGAGCTTAGTTCCGTCCCAGGTGGAATAGAGGGCGAGCCTATCGCCTTATCGGGCACAAATTCCAGACCCGGGCTGATATGGAAAAATCCAATATCACATTGCCCGACCCGGAGATCGAACCCGAGACCTCAAGACCGTAGTCGTACCGAAATACAACCACGCCACCGAGGCAGTCTGATGCTCTGGTTCTGATCTCGTTCTGATAATCATCGAAAATTAATTAACTCGCTGTTTGTGGGTGGTTGCTATTGGATTGTACTAAGCTTACAATCTGGTAGCGTAGCACTGCTTTTTTAAATCAGAATGGTATAAAAAAGGGAGTGCTGCAGAAGTTACTTTCGTATAAATTAATAGAGAGGCGTTAATTTTAGTTTCGCTTTATAAAAACAAAGATGATAAGTAAATAACAACTCCAATGCCCTACTTTTATTCATTAGAAAGCTATTATGTTTCAATATAAATGCATTATCATAAACAAATTAGCACTTCAAAGACAAACGAAATATAATAGGTACTTTCTAAAACAACAAATACAAGAAATGTATTTGTTTGAAAGTCTGATCATCTACCAAACGGCACATCCTTGATTGCCTTCATGAGAGAATGAGGCTTTATTATCGAAAGAAAATGGGTAGAGATTGGGAAGAGTTCTCATGTTTCATCTCACATGTCATTTGTCAGATGACTATTCAATTTTGACATCGCTCGCATTATGTAATAACAGGCGGGTATTTTAATCTTCTTCGATTTTTTTTGTACGGGAATAGGTACAAGTAAGATTATAATAATACTGCTATAAGAGGTGGCGATAACTGTCCAGGTATATATCTATGTAACAGGCAAACTTACCTACTTGAGTAATGACTCTTTCTTCGTGAGTTTCCTAGAAGTATGAACTCCCATTAGGAACCTCCAACCCGACCCTGCACAAAACAGTGTGCAGTTGATATGCGCAGACCGTCTGCAGGGATTTGCATATCAAGTGGCGAGTGGCGTGGCGTGGCGTGCAGTAAGTGTGTCACGTGGATAAGGGACAGGTCCCATTGTAATTACTCCACGACAGTGACTAGTCCAACCTGTCATAGTCATAGAGCACGCGTGGTTTGTTGTGAAACAACTCAAACAACACATTGGTTTAATCTAGATATTGCTATGGTTTTTACTAAATATCATCTTTAAATGATCTAATAATACGACACATCATCAGTAGCTCCACTATGAGTTTTTTTTTTAAATTTCACGCTAGCGATTTCGTAAAATAATTATTGAATTTTTTTTCTTATCAAAGGGTTACTCGGAAGACAGGGCAACACTAATTTCAATTGGGCTTAGATATTTAGCATGTATACAGTCTCATTTATAACTGATTTCAACGTAAGCTCAAGTCTGTATTCTCGAAGAGGTAGGCAGAGGCGCACAAGCGAATTGGAACACCCATGTTTTGCCAAGATTAGTTTCGTCCCAGATGTGATAGGTGGCGAGTCTATCGCCGTATCAGGCACAAATACTAGAGTCCGGTCTGATATTGAATTGAGAAGCCCAAAGATTAAATACACCAATTAAAACTAGAATTCCTCTATCGAAAGTCCTCAAACGGGAGATGAACAGTCAACATCTAAAATTATATGCGATCTCTATCAAATAACGTATTTATGCAATTTATTTGCTGTGTAATTGTGAGTAGCGGTTCGTTAGATTACATCGGAATTCTCGAGCCGAGGCGAAAATGTTTACAACCAGCATGATTTATGAGCACGTCGGATGATAGCCGCAGCAGTTGCGGGAATGATAGCTATGTGCGGTGATCGGGTTTCTACGAGGTCCATTTAATGTTAAATGTGTGTAAAGGCGCGTCTCCTGCAGCTTGAGTGGTAGAGCCACGCTGTAGATAGTAACGTTTATAGCATGAATGGGCTGGCTCGACCGGTCGGATACCATTGTCTCACAGAAAACCGATGTAAAGTGGCAGCTTGCTGTCGTGTTTCGTTCGGTGAGTGAGATTTCCGGTGGCCCATTTCCCTCCTCTCTTTCCCAATCCCTTTTACCTCCCCCTTCATTCCCTCATTTTAGGTTGGAAACGCACCCATGATTCTTTTTGTGTCTTGGGTGTCTATGGGCGGTGGAGATCACTTACCATTAGGTGACCCATCTGCTCGTTTGCCTGTGTCTGCTATAAAAAAAAGTGTGTAAAGGCGCGTCTCCTCCACCTTTTTTTGTTTAACCGCGAAAACGATTTATCGATACCAGTCCACTTCGGGGGAAAGTGGAATGGATATGTTGGACTCGCCGGTCTTACGACCCAGCGTTTAGCCACATGGGAAAGATGATTAACATCCAGGCGACCGCTGGGCTGAGTCCCTAACATTATTTACACCCTACATCGAAAATACCAACCAAAACCCTAATGGCCCTCATGGACGCATTATGGACGGCTCCGGGTTCCGTTTGTCTCGAAACAAAACACAAAAATACATACGCAAAACAATGACTTTCGCTGTGTCCTGCTTGTAGAACAATGGACCATACATAGATAAAACAGTGTAGCGAAACCATGTTTTGTGTAACATTTTAGTGTAGGAGACGCGGCTTTAGAATTAACATCATGTACTATAGGGGAGAGAGGGTGCACGTGCCCCGGGTGGCAGGATTTGGGAGGCGGCAAAATCTGGAGGGCGCTCTAATTCCGGGGCGGTATATTCGGGCAAAAGTGCAGCTTGTGTACCCGCTTTGAAAAATATCTGGATCCGGTACTGCCTATAAGTAAAAGCCAAAATCATAGCTTCTATCCGGTAGTATCTAAAATTGATTTTAAAATCTTTGCCTCCAGCCATTTCGTACGGTAGGCAACAAGTATTGTCATGCAGGCTGTAGCAGATACTGATTTAAAAATCTCGTGGTCGCCTAATATTATAAGTAATTTGTGATTTACTCCAAAGAATTTTAATCTTCCTTCTACAATAATGAGTGATGTATTAAAGAGTTAATAATATATATGTTAGGTTTAATAACAATTTTTGGAACCGAATCGTATTATGGATTCCGTCTATGGTTTTAATCGTATTACTCCTGTGGATGAGTAAAGCCGTCTGCACAGCGGGAGACAGCGAAAATCTTTGTTTTACGTATGTGTTTTGTTTCATGAAAAACTAGTGCAGGAGACGCGCCATTACTTGTGTCGACAAACAAAGTGGAGTAAAATAAACCAGTCGCCCATGATGCGATGACATTGTAGGTCATAAGAGTTTAAAAACAGTAATTTTTCTCGCACATTTGATACATTATCTCGTTTTATCTGTGAATACACAATCTCCTATCGTGCTTCGGTTAGTTTAGAACAGTGTTATTCTAAAGACGAAAGTGAATTTCAACGTATTTTTCAATTAAAAATGTTGCAGAGTGAAGTGAATACCACAAAGGTCAGTTTTTGTTGTTGCACATTTTTTTCGAAACAAAACACAAATATCACTTGCACAAATCAAGGTTTCTTTATTTTCTATTGCTCATTTACCTTGCCTCATGTAACAATAGACCATAGACAAAAGAACTTAGAAATACCATGTTTTGTGTAGGTGTTTTGTGTAATGTGCTGGAGACGCGGCTTTACATGTCGCCCGAATAAAACTTCTATACCGAATTTGTCGTATATCTCGTCAATTACTTACCTTGAAAATTTTACCGTTTTGAAAAGATAATGGATACGTTTTTTTGTTTTTTTATTTATGTTTGAATAGATAAGTTGATAAGTAATGCAAATAAAAAAAAACATGAAATCTGTTTATGTGCAGTGAGCTTGATACGAATTCGATTGTTAAAAATATTCGTGCTCGGGCCACAGACTTTAGCCGTTCTACTGTAAAATGGAGTATTATGTTCGGATATTTCAACTTATTCAAAGATTGATGACTTGCGCTTGTTTAGAGATTGATGATTTTTAGGGTCAGTACTTGAAAAGGAAAAACCGAATCCTTATAGGATCACTTTGTTGTTTGTCTGTCACGACCCTTTTTCTCAGGAACGCATGGAGGTATCTAGCTGAAATTCATATTAAATACCCAGGTCTCTTGGAGCTTTGAAAAAATCAAACTAGTAAGCCAACGCAATCAAAAGATACAGCCGTTTATGCCGCGATTTTCGACACTCGCAAGGGAATCAAAACTTACAGGGTACTTCCCGTAAACTCAAAATTTCGTCCGAAGTAACGTCTTATAGCACAGATAAAGGAAAAATTGCGAAATTCTTTATATACCTACAGGTTTGTACGGAACCCTCGGTGCGCGAGTTCGACTCGCAATTGGCCGATTTTTATTATCTCGTTACATTTATCATTTTTGCAATTTTTCGCAAATCGAGCCAATTCGCCATCATGATGATTGAAAACTGGGTTTACCCGCTCTTTGTGAATATCCACGTGTTCGGATTTGTCACACAACGTGATGGATTATTTGGATATTTTTTAATACACTTGTTGATTGATTTATATTTACATTTGTTTCGGATTATCATAACATTGTAAATCGTCATTGGGTGTCAGGGAATTTCACGTACCATACGAAAAATTCACGTTATTTCACGTTGGTTTTGTGTGATATTTATACCCGATCACGGCAAAGTGACTACACTCCACCTGCGCCGTGCAGGGTGGTTACCAACACCTCTTAGAGCAGTATTATTATGATCTTACTTGTACCGATTCCCATACACAACAAACGAAGAACGATTATAATAATACTGCTATAAGAGGTGGTGGTAACCCTGCAGACATTAATAATAAGCGGCCATCGACAAACAATGGGATTCCGGTGATTGATGATTCTTCATACAGACAGCCTCCGTGGCGCAGTGGGCGAGTAGCCCGCTGTGTTTAGCGAGAGGCCGCGGGTTCGATTGAGACAAATGTTTGTGTGGCCGACATATTTGTTTCGAGTCTGGGTGTTGTGAGACCGAGAGTCTCTCGTAGTTTCTGATATCCACGATACAGGTTGTACCTAGTGTGGGGTCAGGACTAGGTGTGTGACTGTTGGGTGTAAAAAAAATACATAGAGTCACGCGTCTTTTACATAGGGGTAAGCAGAGACACCGGATTTCCACTTTCTACGATTCTTGCACACCCCTTTCGTCTCATTCAGTCTCATCACATTCTTCGTGATTCTTCGTGCCTATTTATGCTTCTTCACACTTGCAAGAGGGAAGAAGCAAATCGAGATGTTATAATAAACATACAGCCACTAGCACAAAAAAAACATTACGAAACCAAAAGTTATTTATAGAGACAGTAATAAATTTCTAACTGCCCTCTAAATACGAGTGCTATACTAACTGTACTAAAACTGTCATGAAAGTACCTTATTGTTCCTTAAAAGGATAGTGAAGTTATTGTTCTGGACACACGGCGTTAGTGAATAGAGAGTTGGGAAATGAGCATACAGGCCACACAGTATTTAAGACTGTATATTGGAGTGGGAGAATGGGGTGCAAGATATGGAACTGGACACCCAACAGTGACAAACATACTCCCGACCCCACACTAACATACGAGTCTTGTGTTGTTGTTGTTGATATTAAGAACTACGAGAGATTCGGTCTCAACACCCAGACCCGAAACAAATATCTGTCACACATATCTGTGGCCACACAACATTTGTCTCGGTGCGAGGATCGAACCCGCGGCCTCTCGCTTCACAGCCCGCTACTCGCCCACTGCTCCAAGAGGCTGTAAATTATTTATAATAGATTGAACTATGCAACTGATGTATGACTAGGATGATTACGCCTTTGCATAAAAATAGCCGGCATTTTCATCACGGTGAAATTTTTAAAATTTACCTATGATTTTAACAAGGTGTGACTGACTGTGGCAAGTGGCTGGCGTCAGTGTTGACTAAGCAAATTACTGTTCACGTGTGAACTGGACGTTTTACGAAAGTAGGTATAGCACCAAATTACATCACATTATGTTAGAAAGTTGGTTCGCCGTGAACATAAAAATTTCGCCAAGATTCTATTGGACCGGTTGACAACATTTAGCAGTAACGTGCATAGAAATTCAAATTAGGGTAGCCAAAAAACCAAATTATTGCATGCTTTACCATCTGTTTTTTACCTGCCCGGCGGCGTCAGCGCAACACAATTTTTCGTTCGAGCATGTTGCAGAAAGGATTTGGCTTAGTCTACCGGCGGCCTGTCTAACGTCAACCCCTACTCAGAGATCCAGTATCCGGCAATTTTTTTTCGTCCGGGCACGGCTAAGTGACTAATTACACTGCACCTGATGGACCCCACTAGACCAGAGGTTCCCAAACTTATTTTCTCTACTGCCCACTCTAAAAATAAAATATTTTTAGTGCCCCCCATTTTATTACCTATAAATAGTGACGGGCGGCTCGGTCTCCGGTAGCCCATGCGCTTATGTAACATATATATGTGCCGCCTCCGACGGGTTAAAAACCACTATAACTTCAAATTAAATAAATTATTATAAGCTATATCAGCGGTGATCCCCTTTTTTCTGGGTCTCTTACCGCCCCTCTATAGGCATGCAGCGCCCACAAGTGGGCGTTATCGCCCACTTTGGGAAAGACTGCATTAGACCAAGGAGGCGACTATCACCACGGACATGTTCATGTACATACGTTACCATCACCATCACCATTATTGCCATGTTCATGTAAATACATATAACTAGAGCGCGATAACATTGAATCTGATAGTTTTTGCTTTGTTTAATTAGCTAACTTTTAGGGTGGACACTATACAGTGTCTCTTTGTCAGTACGCACTACACGGCACTGGTTTAGTGTCCATTGTTTATAGGATTGTTATGAAGATAAGTTTTTCGGTCTCGTCGCAATCTAGGGCGCTTCCTGTTAGTTATGTCATGTGAGTTGATTGCTAACTTCTAGAATTGTTGAATATTTCCTCCATTCTAATTTATTTAGTCTGTAATAAGTGCCGACTAACATTTTGCAATTGTTTCGCTCTTAGATATAACTGTTTATGTTTTGAGGGATTTTGGTCACCGGAAATCATCCTCACAAGAAAGAAATGGAATAACGAGCAGTTATTTTATTTATTTATTTTGGGTACATACTGAGGTAACAATATTATTGCTTAAGTATGATACATGTTTAAAGTAAATGTGGTAATTACAGCTGTATAACTAATAAACACAACATAATTCGACCGTAAGCCGCCAATACCTCCTAAGTGCTTTGAGATCAAGTTTATAGGAGACAATAAAAACTAAATATATTAAAAAATATACGTGATATTTATGCACCCAAAATCCAAGTTTATTAATTTTACAAGAGTATAATATTGCTAATAAGAAAATATTTACATCACGTTCCATTAGGACTAACACATAGCGCAAAAACAATATTTTTGTAAAAATGTTAGTTAGGAGGTATTGGCAGCATACGGTCGATATGTTGAGTAAAATAAACAATTTATTAACTTATGTATAAATACTGCACGGAGGAAGGTTCCACAACAGAGGTGTTTTGTAGGAGGGAGTCATTAAATATGCCACCAGTCGAGCCCATTTGTGCTCTAGATATAAGTGTTCACCACGTGGTCTGCCTGATAGAGCCTATCGCTCAATCACAGTGCATTCAAGCTACAAAATCTTGTGTTTAATCATCGATCAATTAACAACGTTCTTGTTTACCGCCTGAGCTTACTCATAAATATCTGGCATTGTTAAGTGGTAATTACCATACGTTTATGGCGCACCATCAGAGCCCAAGGTCCTGTGTCTTGCCACGTGCTGGTACATGCCTGTTTGTATAATACATACCACGATCGCCCTGTAAGTCTTGTTTACTTCTCAATCCATTATATTCCATCATGTGGTTTTCTCAGTTAAGTTATAACTTTTAAAAAAGTTTAACAAAACTTAAAACCGACTTCACCATTTTCACACATTTAAGTCCATATCTTCAAAACTACCGATTAACCTAACCGAACCGATTTTGATGAAACTTTCACTATTCCCTAAGTTGAAAGATAAGAATAAAAAAGATTAATCGCAATCCGATTTGCAGTATAAATAGGCCGGCATGATTCTGACGACCACTGATAAACCCATAGTTTGTCAGTGGTCGCTAGTTTTTTTGGACTACACTACGCTTATCATCAGGTGCAGTGTAGTCACTTTGCCGTGCCAGGATAAAAAAAAGTTTCTGCGTTATTCGTGGATAAACATACATACATACATACACATATGGGGCCTTACTTATAAAAACAGTTTAGCTGAGCAAATGGTAAAGAATAGTCTGTCACTCTTTTCCTTGTGTCACATTTTTTGAAAATAAAAGGGACAGACTATTCTTAACGATTTGCTCAGCTAAACTGTTTTTATAAGTAAGGCCCATAAAGGCACATCTGTTCATACGCCCATATAGACTAACATATGCGAATGTTTTGCAATTCTAATAATATTATGCAATATTGTAAATACGGGTCGAAATTATAATCTCCTTTTTTTGAAGTCGGTTCATATATGTATGACAGTAGATACAGTCATAATATGCCATCGTCTTATTGACCTAGTGGCAGTGTATATGGGCTGTGAACCGGATGGACATGGGTTCGATCATGTAGGGCTTTTGACTGAGATTTCGAGGGCGGGACGTTTTCCTAACATGATTTGTCCGGGACTAGATCCTTCATAGCGTTGGCGTCAGTCAGGCAGGCGGTCGTAAAAACTAAGCCAAATTCTCTCTGCTACATGCTCAAAAAAGTGTGCTACGCCGAACCCATTTTCGAGTGGGATAAGGTGGAAAGAAAAATTGTTTAAAAATTGACAATTGACAATAAAATGTGATATTTGAATATAGTTACCTACTTTAAAACTACGCAATCGTCTGCACTCAATTTGGCATTGATTTACTGTTTTGACACGATAACGTAAGATAATTTTGAGCAAAGTGCAAGTGTGTTAAATAACTTCTATACATTTCGACTTCTGTGATGAGTAATGGCGCTGGCAAAATTTATCTGAGATTCTCTTCCGCAAAACATATTAGTCCGATAAAGAAAATAATATTAAAAGTACCGATAGCCATTGTGTCATGGTAGGGACTATCGAAATTAGTCACAAATCTAAACCCTAAACCTAGTTTATTTCATCATCATCATCATCATCAGCCATAGGACGTCCACTGCTGAACATAGGCCTCCCTCAAAGATTTCCAGATCGACCTGTTGGAAGCGGCCTGCATCCAGCGACTTCCTGCGACCTTTATCAGGTCGTCGGTCCACCTTGTAGGTGGCATGTTTAAATTTAAATGTTAATTTAATTGTTTAAATGGCAGTGGGCAGGGCACATAGCTCGTAGAACTGATAGCCGATGGGGCAGAAAAGTTCTCGAGTGGAGACCACGTACCGGCAAGCGCAGCGTAGGACGTCCACCTAGTTTATTTAATCCTAGTTAATTCATTTATTTATTTAGACACTTCATATACAATGTATATAGGCGGACTATGGCGAAGGCCTTCTCTACTCGTCAAACTTAGGGTGATACAGAGTAGAATAAGGTAGGTGCATAAGAAAAGAAAAGAGTGATGGCTTGCAGGGGAACTCTGAAGTTTTTTAAGTGTATTTTATTGTTAAAACTTACTTGAAATCGTGAAGAAATCGGCATGTGCGTAATAAGAACTTCGAAGGTTTTTGAAGTCTACTTATTAGCATATAGCTCTTTTCGACCGACTTCTAAAAAGGAGGAGGTCTTCAATTCATTTGTATTTTTTTTATGTATGTTACGCGATATCTCCGCCAAATGGGGACCGATTTTTAATTATCTTTGTGTTCAATAGAGCTTATTTCAATGGTGGTCCCATATAAATTTGGTTACGATCGGATTTGAAGTCGGTTTGTAAGTTTTTAAACTTGTGATTATCATATTGTGTTACCGGGAGAACCTATTATTAAACAATATGGCCAAACGACTATTTTTATCGCGATATGACTAGCCTTAAATACACATGACAATAAACTAATTCTCGCGAGGACGATGAACTAAGCATTTTATAGCTTACGGAACACTTGTGACGTTCACAGGGTGATTTATTTAAGTAATATAATATTAACTCACTTGTAACAACTTAAACATTTATGAGGAACTTCTTTCTTTCTTGTGATCTGTCCTTGTCCCACGTTAATGCGGGGTCGGCGCAACACACATTTTCAAGCATGTTGCAGAGGATTTGGCTTAATTTTTACGACCGACCGCTTGCCTGACATCAACCCCCTATGTGAAATCCAGTCTCGTGCTTTGCCCGACTTGGGAATCCAGGAAGGAAAGTTCACCCATTCTACCTGGAACCACCAACTACCAGCACAGTGCGTTTCCAGAGATCTTTTTTCCCACGCACCTGCAAACTCTGGAACGAACTTCCCTCCTCGGTGTTCCCTCAGCGCTATGACATGTCCTTCTTCAAACGAGGCTTAAAAAAGCATTTTTCACAGTAGGCAGCGGCTTGGCTGTGTCCCTGGCATAGCCGATGTCCATGGGCGGCGGTAACCACTTACCATCAGGTGGGCCGTCTGCTCGTCTGCCTTCTCATGCCAATAAAAAAAAAAGGAACTCAGGACCTCCAGATTCACAGTCCATACATGCTGCCACTAGACCAATGATGCGCGAGTGTGATTTATTTACGTAATATTACATTTACTTAGATTAACAACTTAAACATATAAGCTACATATATTAGGAACAAAGTTATTTTGGAAAAATAATACAGTTTATCAGGTTTAGAATTTATGATTGCTTTGTTATGTTTGTAATTTTTAATTCACAAATAGGATAGTCGATGCTGATAAGAGGATTAATCTGGAAGGAAAATATAAAAGATTGCAAATATTGTATAATTATGTGCCCAACAGGGTCCACAATTCTATACTATATCATCTTATAACAGCTTTGTAAACAACAATTGTGGAGTGCAATAAATTGAATTTGAAGCTTCCTAACAATAAGTGGTGCTCAATTTAAAACAGTGTTTGTCTCTTTCGAATTCAAACTATTGGTTGTAAGAAAGAAAGGAAAGTTCTGATATTCATAAGTAGATAAACGGTATATTGTTAACATAATTAGATATTAATTCCTTAACGTCCTTTTTAACTGAGGTTTCAGTAAAGTCTGGGCATTAAATAACACAATGACAAGCGTGTCGAGCACAAGTATAGGCAGTTGCAACGTCATTGAGCACAAGTAAACAATAAATTGTCATTTATATCATGCCGCGTACACACCAACCGAACGAACGACCGCGAATCTATGCCTGTTCCATTCACACAACACCGAAAGTTTGTTAGTATGACCGCAACAGGCGTAGATTCGCGAACGTTCGTTCGGTTGGTGTGTACATGCCATTAAAAGCTGTGCTGTGCTTTACTTGTCTAAAGGAACTTTATAGAGCAGCACAAGTAAAGGAACTTTATAGAGCAAGCTGTATACGACTCCATCGAATCAGTGGGATGATGTCAGGGCAGGCGTCGCGACGCCTATCTCAAATGTCGACGCTAGTTACAACTCTATAGCTTAGCAAACTTATGTGTGTGCAGTGTGTGACATGACGGGGACGCCATTAGTAATTAGTAAAATTATTTTAAATGAATAAATACGTTGGTTATGAGACCATTTTGAAATTACATAAAATAATTCAAAATATTGTATGGTGTTATAAAAAAGCGTTTTAACTTATCGATACCGTAGAATTATGTTTATATCCTACTATCCTAATCCAAGCAAAGACGAGTATGTTTGTATGTACGTATGTTGGTTGCGGTCATCCCTGGAACTACTGCAACGATTTTTGAAGACCACTATCGGTAATCTACACTATTCCAGAGTGGCATAGATTTATTTATATTATGAAAAAATTGGCGAGTCGTTTTTTTATCGCGGGGAAACGGGATTTACGACTGCTGCCGCGCCCGGGGGATGGGTGCGATTCCTCGGCCTAACGACCCAGTGCCATAAATCCCGGGAGAGTGGTAACCTCCTTGATGATAATGCAACAAAACGGTGTTTCCAAATACAAATGTTTGCCAAGCTATAATGTCGTTAGTTTTAAGTTACGTAACCGCATGACTACGAGAGACGAAAGACGCGGCACGATGGGCGTCTCCTACAGGTTTACGATGTGTAAATCCTGTGATATGTCTTTGTTTTGTAATCTCTCGTTAGAGGTTGCGCTACATTGAGCTTCGCTTACGCAATCAAATGAAATGGGACAAACCATGCAATTGTCCTGATGATTTTTATTCATTGTGAGCTAGTTGCTTAGGAAATATTTTGTACCATGGTAATCTCTAGGTTACTTTAGCAGTGAGCACACTAGTTTTTATGTTCTGATTCATAGACAAACTATATGGCGAATGGATCGCTCCATATCAGTGATAGATCGGCAAAATGTGGGTGATTCTGTATCAGTAGGTACTCTAGTTCGACTCTAGTTTCCTATAAGTAAAAACTAAGCCGAATCATTTCTGCAACATGTATGTATGTATGTATGTATGTACATAGGTAAATATGGAAAATGGATACAGATTAATTGACAATACCAAAAAACTCCATTTTATGTAATTTTTACATACATACAGACAGCCTCCGTGGCGCAGTGGGCGAGTAGCCGGCTGTGAAGCGAGAGGCCGCGGGTTCGATTCCCACATTGAGACAAATGTTTGTGTGACACACAGATATTTGTTTCAAGTCTGGGTGTTGTGAGACCGAAAGTCTCTCATAGTATCTGATACCCACGATACAGGTTATACCTAGTGTGGGGTCAGGACTACGCGTGTGACTGTTGGGTGTATTTATTTATATTTATTACATATTCCATCATCGACAACTAAGTTTAAGGTTAGTATTGTTAGTGCGTCACTTTACATATGCTTAGCTATAAACACTAATCATTTTGTACTTTTTATTATCTAACAAGTTAGATAACATTTCGTAAACATTAGTTTGTGATTTACAAATGGTTAATAAATTAAATTAATAGTCATCTCGGGAGAAAGTGGAATCCTGACTAATTATAAGAAGAGCTCGCTTATTTATTACGTAAATAACAAGTCATTATAATAACCATTTTCTACATTTAGTCTGAATAAAATTTTAAGTCTTATAAAAATCAATTCTTATTTGTAAACACAAATCTGACAATGTTTTTAGATATCATCAATACGAAATTCATTATACAAATTACAAGCTTATAATCAGTTGATTGGATAACGTAATTAACATTGATGTAACCGATTCATTCATAGACTTCCTAGTCAGCTATTATAATCAATGAAATATATCCGAGAAAGCAACGGCTTCAAATATCGATGCACAATACTTTACACTTAGTAATTACATTCGGAATCACGATGTGCTCCAATTACAGCCAGAATGATAAAGTGTTTGTGAAATGTATACTTTTTCACTCATTCCAGTATCCACGGAGAGTTTTAGATTGTTTTTACTCATTTTAATTACTCGTGATTGATTGTGCACATTCTTTTTCACTGTTAGAGAATATAAGTTTAACGCTATTTTTATCGGTATTTGTGTATCTTTGCTAATTTAGAAACTGGAATATGTAATCATATGGGCCACGTTTACGTCTCATTTCAGTTATATCGCGTGTACGTTGGTAATTGATGAACAGTTCGATATTTTCAGAACTTGTGAGAGTTATTATGATGGATTTAGTTTAACTTTAAAGTGTTTTAAGTGTATAATGGTTTTATTGGTAACTCATTCTTATACTATAATAAGACTTATTTCGTGCATTTACTGCAGGTAAATATTTTTAGTTCATTCATGGTTTGAAGTTAAAACTTTGATTGATAAATAATGTTTGATTTGTATCCTGAGGATAGAGGATGATTGAGCAATACTGTTCCTTGCTTCCTGTTCCCGATTAGTCCTGGTTTAATTTAACTTATTTCAAATGTATATATGTACCCAACATACAATTCCTCTTGTATATTGATCTATAATTGGTAGAAGTTAAATATTTAATTGTATATTTCATTTATTACCATCTAATGCCGCATCTTAATTTTTTTTCCACATTATCATAGAATTTACATATAGGAATTTTAAAAATAAACTACAGTGAAACGAGCAAATGTGCAAAATGTTCATTTTGAAGTTGAGTTACAACGTTTTTTTTACGTTATTATTATTTACTTCCAAAGAGGTAGCAGTGCAAGTGACGATGTATGGTGTTAAATTGTTATGCAAATGATGGTGAACATGAATATCTAGTGAGCTCTTCAATTGAGCTTCACTGTCCGAGGCGTCTCTCACGCATGCTAATATACACCTCTTTATTGTCTACAAAGAGCGAGGTGTAGAATATTCTGGAAACATTGCGAATATTCTATTATTTTTCAGTAATGGATTATAATGACGTTCGATTCTCCATGTACTAGACTAGCTGTTCGGTACATAGAATGTGAGCACTAAGTCTCAGTTAATCGACCTCAACTCACTATAGAAATCTGCTCTTATCCTTAGCCGTGAAACGTCAAACACTCGTCGTCATGTGCCACAATTTGACTTCGAAACAGCTTGTCTAATAAATACATAGAAGTCTTTGTTTGTAACATAATGTGTTTTTAAGGCTTCTAACGGACCGATTTCAAATCCGATCGTGACCAAATTTAAATGGGACCACCCTCGAAATAAGCTTTATTGAACACAAATTTTGAAGATAGGTCCACATTTGGCGGACATATCGTGTAACATACATACAAAAATAGACGAATTGAGGACCTCTTCTTTTTTTGAAGTCGGTCGATAAACAGTATATTTATTGTAATTATTTATCAATGCAATGAAACGCTTCCTTCAAGATCTCTATTCGTAGTTATTATTATCGCATTACGCGACGCTTTTCTCAAACAATCTACATTTTTGTTGAATCATACATATCAGTCTGACGCTTATTTATTTGTCAAGAGGATAGGCAATCCCGCTACGAATGAATTCCCTCGAATGAAGGAGGTCCTCAATTCGTCGGTTTTTTTTATGTATGTTACGCGATATCTCCGCCAAATGTGGACCGATTTTCAAAATTATTTTTGTGTTCGATAGACCTTATTTTAGAGCAGCGATAGATCAGTTGGGAATGGTACGTACTGCCGAGACAAGTGTCGGAGGTTCGAGACCAACCCCAAAATCGAGCATACACCTCTGACTTTTCTATGTTAAGTGTATTTTCATTGTGAAATATCGCTTGCTATAACGGTGAAGGAAAACATCGTGAAACCTGCATACCAGAGAATTTTTCCACAAGAAATTCGAAGGTATGTGAAGTCTACCAACCCTCATTAGTAGAGGAGGCCCGTGCCCAGCAGTGGGACAGTAATATTACAGGGCTAATATTATTATTATTATTATAGACCTTATTTCAAGGGTGGTCCCATATAAATTTGGTCACGATACGTAAATTGGAAGGCGGTCAGTTAAGTTTTTAAACTTGTGATTATTCTAAGATTAATTCATCACATTGTAATGTTTTAGCCTATCGTAAATGCTTCGACGGAGTTAGAATACGATGCACAACGGGCATTGCTAATACAAATGTAACTCAACAAGATAGTAAATCTGTATTACGTCCACGACTTCATTGTAAGCATAGTGGAGGAGCGATGTCTTGCTATGTAAATACATTGCGAATGTTATTAACAACGTTGCATTGAGTGGCTCTCGTGAGTAAACACATTCGTTTGTTCATTTGTTGCAGTATTTTCAAACATAGTGAGCTGTTCGGAATACAATGTGGCTTAATTATTGATCATGCGTGATTGTGAGAGTTTCTTGATGCTTCTTCTCAGACCAAAGGCCCTAAATAAAAACCAGGCGTGACAATAGGTGACGCCAAGTTAATGTTTTTTTAAGCTATTGCATAGCTTCTATTGCGGGCCTGAGTGTGGAGAAGAACGAAAATAACCTAACACCCCCCACTCCGACCGGCACAGCGGTGATACTTTTTAGTTTTGCCATCTATCGATGAATAGCAGAACTTTTAATGACTTTTTTGAAATATCACGCTTGTCTCTTTAGTTCAGCAACTCGCCTCTAGGTGGCATTGGTTGTATCGGCGTTACTGCGCATGCGTAATCCGCCTCTTCGCCCCGCAATCTGGTGACTCATGTCTGCTTAGAGTTTCGGCGTTAGGGCACCTCCTCTTTGTATTTACTTCATGGTACGACTATCAAAGCTCGCACGAATCGAGACGAGCTGCTCCGAAATCGGACGAATACGTAATCAGCTGTTTGTGAGAAAGTATATAGGTGTATTGATTTTGGATGCCATGCAATAGCTTTACCCCGAGTGCCACACGTTTGCTTTTTTTTGTATGGAGTTTACACTGGCATCCGAAAAGTCACGTGACAGCTGTCAATTCTGCGGCTCTAGACATAAACCAAGCGTGACGTTTGATAAAGCTAGGCTTTAACGCTAATGTTTTTTTTTGTATGGAGTTGACACTGGCATCCGAAAAGTTACGTGACTGTTGCTAATCTTGGTCGATACAAAAAAAAAACATTGGCGTGAATGCCTAGCGTTATCAAACGTTACGCTTGGTTTTTGTCTAGGGCCCCAGTGGTAATTTCCGAGGCACAGGTAGATGCATGACGTGAAAAGTTCCTATATAATAGTAGCCTAGTTACTGAATAGAGATTTGAATGTGTTATAGATTCTTTCATTTCAGCAGTATTTTGGGATTTTCTGACGCTTAAATCTAGTACACTTCTCATTCTCTTTCTTTAAAGTTGGTAAGCACCCATGATACCACAGCTGTATGATTCGGCTATAGTCGATTCCTATATTTGCGAGATTCTTGTGGCATAGTTAGTGTCACTATACCCAAAAAATCACGCATCACCCATAGCACCCACTATACTACAGTGGTTCTTAGAGGCAGTGCAGAAAATTTATTATCATGGGATCTACCTGCTACCAGCACGTGTCTGTTTACAAAAACTTTATGCTGTTTATTACATGTATAACCAGCCAATGGACCAAGCAAAACCCATCAAAGATCACCGGTTAAAAAGTCTCCACATTATACTGTTCCTCTTCGCTGAATTTTGGCGCATAAAACCAAATCACATTAAACAACAAACACAACTCCAGACAATATGAAATAATTTTAACAACCGACGGCCACCCTGGCAGACTTCCCGTCAAAATTCCATTACTTTTCTATGCTGCATTCAATTATAATCAGAAATAAATGTATAATATTTCTATGGAAATAAAACAAATATACCTGAAAAAATAAATATTTGGAAATAAGTTTCAGAAAAGCAGAGAATCTCTTTGTAGAAAAGACAT
This sequence comes from Clanis bilineata, assembly GCA_036417725.1. Classification (NCBI taxonomy): domain Eukaryota; kingdom Metazoa; phylum Arthropoda; class Insecta; order Lepidoptera; family Sphingidae; genus Clanis; species Clanis bilineata. The sequence continues at coordinate 2,414,868 of CM071141.1, forward strand.
TTCGCTTGTATGCGCTATGTAATGTAGCCTGTCACGTTATGGGAAATCATCTAGGTTAGCGCATTTATCTCGTCGCTGGCTCTCAACATTGACCGAGATTCCATCGTTATTGACCTTACTGTTTGTTTTGGCAGTTAATGTTAGTGTTGAAAAATTATACTACGTGTATGTGTAGTTATGGCATGTTATTACTCACGCGAGATGTTTGTAATGCTTATATCTCGAGAATTTCGCCTCGTAAACAAAATATGAGGGTGCGTTATTGACTTTTATTTGACGTTTGGTATTTTAGAGCATGCTATAAACTTCTACAGAGAATAGTATTCAACGCTTGAATTATTCTTAGAATGGGCTTTAGCTGTAATTGTTTTATTCTCTTGAAATCCTCACTCCTCTACTCATATAAATAGTTTATCACGGAACTAAGCTGGGCGAAATGTTGGTGTTCTAGTTCGCTAGTGCGCCTCTACCTACCCCTTCGGGGATACAGGCGTGAGCTTACGTTATGCTATAAGTAATTTATTGAACGTCTCAAGAATCTCTTTTATTATTTGTACCTGCCGTTATCTCACCATTCTGCCCTTATCCCACCAAAGTGGGGTGGCATTATACTTTTTAAGCATGTTTTAAAACATTTGGTATGGTTTTCCGACCGACTGCTTGCTTGACATTAAACCCCTCTGGTAGCACATCGCATATTCCATCCCCAGTTAAATTGGGTGATTGTTTCAATTTAAAAACTCAATTTGCTACTTTCCGACTAGGTGTGTATTGGAATTCTGCCCGCCTAGATGCGCGCCATGCGAAAATGTCTACGTTTTTTGTCATGTTATAGCCGGTTTTTCCTATTTGTCTACGGACAATAACATGCGTTCTCGTTTATTTTCAAACAATATTGTAGACAACATCATCATCTTTCTAGTCGATGGGATGAGAAAAGTTAAGAATTATTGTAGGGCAGACAGGCGAGAGCACGACTCTTAGCACTAGCAAAATATACATATTTGCACAACAATTGTAACAAATAGTATTATTCATCTTTATTTATCGGTGTATAAGACTTTATCTCACTGATTGATACGAACGTACGAGATCTCATATTGTTTCTTATCATTGCAGATTGTTAACTCGGTATCTCGTAATTTTTTGCACTAGATGTACCGAATTCACATGTTTTTAAAATCATTTCATTATGTAAGTGAATGATGTGATATTACGTAAAACGGAACGGACTTTTTCATTACGTTTTTTATTTGTAATTAGTGTCAAATGTGACGTTTTGTTAGACATTAATTAATTATTGTGAATAAGTATTATGTTTTGTTATGCAACTTTTTTTTTTAGATATCTAGTTATACATCTACGGTCCAATAAAACAAAGTAGTGAAAACTTGTTACTTACGACTTTGTTCGTATGTATGAAAAAATCAAGTCCGAAGAGAGACCGGAGTGTTTCCATATATACAAGCAATATTTTGTAGTATTGGTTAATTGGAGATTTCTGACCATTATTTTGACACAATAATTCGGTTTGTCTACATCTTAGACAAAAGAAGATTGAGGACAGGGCATAACTACGAAGTCATGAAGAATTTTTAAAGTATGGAACGAAACAAAAATGGCGACTTTGCGAAAGAAAGATCCCATTTAAATGTTTTATTTACAATAATATTATCATTTTGATGACTCGTTGACAACTTACATGTAAATATATCGCGAAACTAAATGGCGGAAACGACTTCATAGTAAACACGTATTTTTCGTAGCCGGGTCCTCTTATTTTTTCTTTAGTAATTGGTCTACATCTTAGGTATACATGTCTATGGGTTTGTCACTCCCGCTTTTCTCTGCCTGGCGTGGCGTTATCTCGGCCTTAGCCTAGTACCAGAACCGCTTCCACTTCCCAGTCTTGATCATTCGCTTCAGTGAGACCTCTCTCATATCTTCTTTAAGTTTCAAAACATTTAGCCAGCGCTTTTTAGGTCGTCTATGCCATAGATGACAGATCGTTCCAGCGGACCCACCCATAGACGTACGGATCTATGGATATACGGCTCTATCTATGACGATCTATGGGGACGTACCCCTTGGAACGATCTGGTTCAGACACTTGCGACCGACTTGTGCTTAGGTAGGTACTCCCACTGACCAAGATTTTTTTAACTGTTTAAGTAAGACTGATTTTTTATTCAAGTATTCCAGCATTTATGTTGAAAACAAAAGGCAATAACGTTACAAAAGTTGTAACAATTTAAAAGCAAAACTTGTCCGCCATTTGCAAAAATACAGACACATAAAGAAATTACATAACTCGAGCACAAAACCTACATCCATACGAAAGCTTCCTAATTCGTGTATTGAATCTAAAGTACCAATAAACAGTTTGTTACATTTGAAAACCTAATTTTGGATGGCGTCGTACAATGCATGCGTAATAATGGTCTACTTGATATTACGAGCTATTCAGTTATTATTCAACAAAACTAACCTAAACTATACTAACCTAAACCTAAACTAAACTAATCCAAACCTAAATTAAAGGAAGTCGGCCGACTAACCCAATCCTAAACTAAACTAAAAGCCCATTATTGTGGTTAATGTTTTAGTTATGTTTCGGTCGAAATGGAATAAAATTTCAGTTATATACTAAACGATTTATACTCAAGTTTATGTTTAGTTGGTGACAAAGAATAGCCCGTATTATTATGTATATAGAAACATGAACGCGGCACTTATGCCATATTTTGCGTGTATCGCACGTTATGAATGTTTAGTATTTATTATAAAGTTATTTTATGCTATAAGTAATTATAGTAACGTTGAGATGAGATTGTAACGGCAATTATATGTATGTATTAACCTTAATCCCTAAGGGAATTAGAATTAATTTTTGATTAGGAAATATTTTCATCTATGCATATTTAATCTAAGATATGTATTTACCACGTACCGGCAAGCGCAGCGTAGGACGTCCACCTACAAGGTGGACCGACGACCTGATAAAGGTCGCAGAAAGTCGCTGGATGCAGGCCGCTTCCAACAGGTCGATCTGGAAATATTTGGGGGAGGCCTATGTCCAGCAGTGGACGTCCTATGGCTGATGATGTTGATACGTATCAGAAACTACGAGAGACCTTTCGGTCTTATAACACCTAGACCCGAAACCAATGTGTGGATGACACAAATATTCGAACGGCATTGAACCGGCTGCCTCTTTCTCCACAGCCGGCTACTAGCCTACTGTGTCACGGAACCTGATATACCGCAATACTCTTTAATTTGATGTGCATTTGGCACAAAACAAACATGCACCATAACCGTTTGTTTTGGAAACACTTTACATACATAGATGCCGTTACAAACATTAAGAGCAGTTCAAAATTGTCTCTGAATGTGGACTCCATTATAAAGTGCACAATTAGAGGTAGTGAGGTAAATTGAACTAACACATCTCGCCGAAGTGTTTCAGTAAACACTTATGATACAGTTATGCAGCACAGTTGTTTGGAATGGTTAATTATGTGGTTATACCTTTTGTTATTTTATTTCGCTTTTATAAAGTTAATAACGTTAACATTCTAGTCAATTAAAAATTGGTTTGTTTCTTCCTTCTTCGGATTCGGAGTATGAAGAAGCATAAATAGGCCGGCATGATTCTAGGGACCATTGATAAACACAGTGTTAGTCAGTCTCCACCATTCCTGCCATATGCCATTCCCATACAACTCATTCCCTTACACTCTATTCCTATCTCTCCTTATCACCCTATCTTAGACATCCCATCGCTATTATGTTCATACTTGCCTGCCTGTCTTCAAATTTATAGCGAGATAATATAACTTATATTAATCTTAACTCAAAATTTGCTTGTGTTTACTTGTCATAAGTGCTTTTTTACATGCCTACGTGATCAATAAAGATTTTTATTTTATTTATTTAAAGTTAGATTTTCCTTATAAAATCATAAACTGCGAAAGCGTTTATAACGCCTAAATGCCCCATTACCTTATCAAAAACAACAGTTAATTGTCCATAGTGCGTGCGTGCCGAATGCCGGCCGGCCCTATATCTGGAAAGTCGCCAGTCGTCAGTCGTGGTCGCAGTGCTTACTGTTCAGTGCTGCACCTCGCATTCATAACAACTTCCTTGGACATTTGCTCACAATTACATGCCAACGATGTTCTATTACACAACCAGCCCCAGTTAATTGACGTTTAGACGCAAATTACGCAAGGAAAGAGCATTCGCACCGGATTGTGTAAAATGGGCGGAGGAAAGTTCTCGAATCAAGCGGGAAATTGACGTTGATCGATGTTACTTTTATTTTAGGTCGTGAGGTTACGAGGTAATTAATATAAGATTTGTTCGCATTTGACACACATTTGGGTCTTGCTGAGGTCTATAAAGCGAACTTCGACTAAGTCTGAGTCAAAGAAACAAAGTCATGAGAATTTGGATTGTTTTATTCGAACTTCGACTTAGTCCAAGCCATTTTTTACAGGAAAAACAGACTGACTGACAGACTAAGCAAAGATTTTCTTGTAAAAAATGACTCCGACTAAGTCAAATTTCGATTTAAAAATTCCAAGTGCTCACCGAGTTCGTTTCTTTGATTTAGAGTTAGTCGAAGTTCGCTCTATAAATCTCAGCCTTAAGACTGAGAGACTTAGGACTGTGCAGTGTCCTTGGGTCCATCCCCGAGTCGAACAAAACAAAGAGCAAAATGATATTGGGTTTCTCTATCCAGTATCAGCCCGGTGTCTGGAATTTGTGCCCAATATGTCATAAACTCGCCTCCTAGTACCGGGTACACCAACTGAACGAACAATTCCGTAGGGCCATCAGCGATGTAGACAGCACATTTACAAACCGTGAAGAGAAAGCCACGCGCTGTAGACAGTTACGCGTACAGCACGAATGGGCCGGCTCGACCGGCACAGAAAAACGACGTAAAGTGGCAGTTCGCTGTCGCGTTTCGTTCGGTGAGTGAGATTTCCCCATGTGACCTTTTCCCGATCCCTATTTCCCTCCTTTTAGGTTGGCAACGCACCCATGATTTTCTTGTCTTGGGTGTCTATGGGCGATGGAGATCACTTACCATCAAGTGACCCATCTGCTCGTTTGTCAATCTCTGCTATTAAAAAAACCTTTGCCGTTGTTTGGACGATTCGGTTGGTGTCGGTATATTACACAATGGACGAAATAAGAGCGGCGATCGTTAATTTCGTGACTATTCTCTTGATAGACAAACTAGACATTGCTATTAACTTTGTTTATTAATTCCATTTAGATGATCTTTGAATTAAATTCTACAAAAGGGCGACTGTTACAAATAACGATGTAATAAGACGAGTAATAAAAGCGTTTCATAGTAGAAATGCTCTATAAACAGGATTTAGACAGTGAATCTTATTGAAACTTTCCTCATAGTGTGTAGTAAGGAAGTCAACTGTATCCAGCTCGCAGTTAAACGCTATTAACTCCTGCGTGCGTTTATGTCGCAACAAGTACAGTCAATGCATGTCTGCGATTTAAAGTCGCTTATAATGGTTTTAAAATGTCTTAATTTTAAATAACTCAACTTCTTAATAACTTTCAGCACATTGTTACTCATATTAGTTTGTCAAAATGATACTACAGCGCAAACGGTTCTGTTAACTATAAATACAAAAAATTTAAGAACAATTCAATGTGAATGATCTTTTACTATACTATGGTTTATCTGTCAGATACTGGCCTAAAAATAAAACCAAATTGCGATAAAATCCGTAAAAACAAGTTTCATTTCAAGATACTGGAACGTTTATCGCCACACAATTTTTACAAAAGGCGATCTTGAATGTCATAATACGGCCTCAAGTGTTTAAATATTCGGGGTTAAACTTAAAGGGCTTTCCTTACTTATACCTACACACAATTTAGCTGAGAAAATGGCTAAGAATAGCCTGACCCTTTTATTTTCAAACGATGGGACACAAGGAAAAAAGTGACAGCCTATTCTTAGCAATTTGCTCAGCTAAACTGTTTTTATAAGTAAGGCCCATAACATTTAAAACAGTGGATAACAAGGCTACGTTTAAATACATACATACATACATAGACTCACGCCTTTTTCCCATAGGGGTAGGCAGAGACAACGGATTAAACTAAACGTTTAAACCCAAAAAAATCTTTTGCCAATCAAATTGAAAGCCAAGTATGGCATATTTTTTCAAATACGTTGATGTCTTGATAATACCTTTAAACGTAGCATTTGATTCGACTATTTGTCGCTCGTGTGCGGAGGTTTTAATCGTAGTGTGACAAATCTAGGTTTATTATAATTTTACTGTTACCGGAGACTGTATCGCCCAGCCTTTATGATGTTATGTGCCATTAAGTTAATGTAGTGCGTTGCATTAGAGTTTGTTCGCAGATTTTCTTTGCGATAAACGTATGTTGCATACATATATACAATTTACGATATCTTTGTAACCATTTACAAGGTTTGAGTAGAAGTTCTTCATATTCTAAACAAAGACTTTTATGTATAATACTAGCTGACCCGCGCAACTTCGTCTGCGTAGGAGAGAGAGGGTTGAAAGAATGAGTCGTAGGCACCTATAATCCAATAATTCTAAAGGAGGTAATGAGATGATCTACTTCGGTCCGGTTTCGTCAGTCACCCCGTCAGTCACCCACTCAGTACCCTCGTCAGTTAACCCGTCCATCACCCCGTCAGTTACCCCGTCAGTCACCCCGTCCATCACCCCGTCGGTCACCCCGACAGTCACCCTGTCGGTCAAGCCGTCGGTCACCTCATCTTTCTGCTCGATTGTCACCCAGTCTGTCACTCCGTCTGTTACCCGTGTGTCACCCGTCTGTCACCCTGTATGTCACTCGTCTGTCACCCAGTCTGTCACCTGTCTGTCACCCGTCTGTCACCCAGTCGGTCACCCCATCTGTCTGATCGATTGTCACCCCGTCTGTCACCCAGTCTGTCACCCAGTCTGTCACCCCGTCTGTCACCCGTCTGTCACCCCGTCTGTCACCCCGTCTGTCAACCCGTCTGTCACCCCGTCCGCACCCCGTCTGTCACCCCTTCCGTCACCCCGTCTGTCACCCGTCTGTCACCCGTCTGTCACCCGTCTGTGAACCCGTCTGTCACCCGTCTGTCACCCAGTCGGTCACCCCATCTGTCTGATCGATTGTCACCCCGTCTGTCACCCAGTCTGTCACCCCGTCTGTCACCCGTCTGTCACCCCGTCTGTCACCCGTCTGTCACCCGTCTGTCACCCGTCTGTCACCCGTCTGTCACCCGTCTGTCACCCGTCTGTGAACCCGTCTGTCACCCATCTGTCACTCGTCTGCAATACGTCTGTCACCCCGTCTGTCACCCGTCTGTCACCCGTCTGTCACCCGTCTGTCACCCGTCTGTCACCCGTCTGTCACCCGTCTGTGAACCCGTCTGTCACCCGTCTGTCACCTATCTGTCAATCGTCTGCCATACGTCTGTCATCCGTCTGTCACCCCGTCTGTCACTCCGTCTGTGACCCCGTCGGTCACCCCGTCAGACACCTCGTCAGTCATCTCGTCAGTCACCCCATCAATCACCTCGTCAGTCAGCCCTTAGGTCATAGTGTGATGTTATATAGCCAATAGCCATCCTCGATAAATAGACTATCCCACAAAAAAATATTTTTTCAATTCGAACCAGTAGTTTCTGAGATATCAACTTCCCCGCTTCTTAACATTTTTCATTTTTGCTCCGCTCCCATTCGGGACGCCGCGCCGGGTCAGAGTGACGTTACCATCGTATAAATATTGACAAATATTGACGTCACTCAATTGTTTTGCCTTCCCGGAACCTCTCCACTAAAATTTGAACTTTATCGTATGGAATTAAAGTTCAAATTGACTTTTAAGTATTATTACGAATCGATTGTATGGGAGTATAGAAAAGTGTTGTTTTTAGACTTTTTAGGCAATTTTCAAATTTTTTCTCTCCGTAAGAACCATCCTCGTACTTCGAGGAATATTCTAAAAAAAGAATTAACGAAATCGGTCCAGCCGTTCACGCGTGATGCCGTGACAACGGAAAACGGGTTTCATTTTTATATATATAGATAGATTACATTAGACAGGCTGATCGGTACATATAATTTGCGCACTATGTTTCGGTAAAGTGACCGCAACTCACTATAGAGATCTGGGGGGTTACCACCTCTTATAGCAGTATTATTATAATCTTACTTATACTGATTCTTGTACAAAAATAACGAAGTAAGATTATAACAATATTGCTATAAGAGGTGGAGGTAACCCCGCTGTTCTTTTCCTTTCCCCTCAAACGTCAAACACTCGCCGTAATGCGACACAATTTTACTTCTTAACAGCTTGCCTAGTAGTATACATAGAAGTCATTGATTATAAAATATTATTTAGGTACAGGTAGCGAATAGAAGGTAGTTGTTCAGCAGTCGACGTCCTATGGCTGGTGATGATGATGATGTAGGTAGCGAAGTATTGCTGAAAACCGTGACGCCCACAGTACAAATTTTTATACCGGTGTTTTTTCGGTTTGACGGAACTATTATACTGGGTATTAAAATATTGCATCATACATAAAAAATAATGACGAATTGAGGACCTCCTCCTTTAGAAGTCTGTTTAAAACTCGTATTAATCGTCTGATAAAATGTAAGTGTGTAAAACAACATAACCACTTCCTTAACATTAAACGATCATGTTCTAACATATAATTGGCATGTGTAGAAAGTGAACCGATTTAAAAATGAAAATTGTTCGCAACATCTGTGTTCGCAATACAGCCGTCAGCCACAGACGACAACCAGTTACATTAATATATAGCTTGGCAAAGTTATCTGCGAATGCGGTGGGGCGCCACACTATTCATCTGATGACACCATACTGTTTCGGTGCTTTCCCAATGGAGTGTCTTTTAACTGCCTCGGTGGCGTGGTTGTATTTCGGTACGACTAACGTCCTGAGGTCTGGGATCTCTGGGTCGTGTATTGTGATATTGGATTTTTCCATATTAGCCCGGAGTCTGGAATTTGTGCCCGATATGGCGATAGGCTCACCCCCTATCACATCTAGGACGGAACTAAGCTCGGCGAAATGTGGGTGTAATAATTCACTAGTGCGCCTCTGTCTGCTTACCCCTTCGGGGATACAGGCGTGAACTACTACTACTATGTGTATGTGTATGTTATGTCTTTTACTCCGAAAGCAATAATATTTTTCATTATTCATTCTTTCCAATTCGGAGCTCCTTTCGAGATTTTTTGAATTGACAAATGCAGAGAATTCGGATCGTCCAACCTGGGGTTTGAACCTCAGGGCGTCGAGTCCTCATGCTCTAGTGTCAACACTCAGCATAGTCCTGATTATGCTGCGACTAGCTGATGGCGGTATTTATTTGGCACAGAAAATAAAACAAGACTTTCACCTTCCAGAAAAGGGTTGATGCTGGGCAGACAGAAAGTGGTAAAAAACGGACCCGAATAATTTCTGGTACATATTAAAAAAAGTCCTCTGCATATTGTGTGGGACAAAGGACAAAAAAAAAGATGACACTTATTGTTTCTGTATTTCGCCGCACGCAAAGATATTTTCTCTGAGCTGTAGTTGACGGCAATAGCTGCGGTTGTGAATTGTGATCACAATGTAATTATGTCCAGTCTCGCTAGTAGATCGCTCTGACTAGTGACTACGCATGCCGCCAATGGCACGTTCTTTATACACCCTGAAGAGTTGCTCTTGTATCAAAATAATGACGCACACACAATAAATAAATGAAAATGGTTTCTTTATTTGTTAATAAATACAGCTAGAATGGCGATAACCTCGCCCACTATCACATCTGAGACGAAAATAAGCTCGGAGAAATGTGGGTAGTTCTAGTTTGCCATTCCACCTCTGCCTCCCCTTTCGGGGATACAGTGAGCTTATAAATATAGTTAAAATTAATAATCTTTCCGTTATTTTGTTTACATCTAAAGGTTGATGTCTGACCTTAGATCCGACGATCGTGAAATATTGGTATTGATACCGTTGTTTGGTCTGTTAATGCTATAACATAGTGTAAATATTTGGCATTCCTATGTGTGTATGTGTGGATTATTGCCTTTATACGACTTTATACAACGGCTATAATTCACAGAGTATGTAACTCTGTAGTACCCACAGAAAAAGTTTTTTTAATTTTTATGACATAAGTTCTTGCCTAGCCTGTACCCCGAAAGGGAACTCGACCCGGTTGAAGTACTGTAGTTCTAGTGTACTAGAGCATCCAAATTTCTATTGATTATTATGTTGTGCCGCACCTGTGTACTCGTAGGCCACAAATTCTAACAAACACATTTTTATAAATGGTCAAATCATAAGGTTCCAAGTGGCTCACGCCAGAAACAAGCGCGTGCTCAAGAAGAGCGCGCTTTCACGACACTTTCACGATTTTAGCATTCGGCGCGACTCGGGGCTTGGCCGACCGCCGAACTGCCGCCGAGTCTACGACAAAACGTAATTATTGCCATTTACCGCCTACTTCCTGCCATACGTGATCCACATTCACTTGGCTGCGTTATGTAACAGGGCTTGACAAGTGGGCGGAATGTTGATGGCTTCATTTGAAATACCTACAGTAGCAGTACACATACATACATAAGCTCACGCCTGTATCCCCGAAGGGGTAGGCAGAGGTAAACTAGCGAACTAAAACACCCACATTTCACAAATTCCAGACTCCGGGCTGATATGGAAAAATCCAATATCACTTACAATATCACTTACAGTAGTAGTTATACAGGTCCAATGCGTGCATCTAGAGGTATATTAGTCTGTGTCTTCTTCAAACTTCTTCCCATCATCATCATCATCAGCCATAGGACGTCCACTGCTGGACATAGGTCTCCCCCAAAGATTTCCAGATTGACCTGTTGGAAGCAGCCTGCATCCAGCGACTTTCCTTCTTCCCATATCCCACTCCAATAGGGTTGCGCGTCGAAGCAACACTTTCAAGCATATTGTAAAGAGGATTCGGATTTGTTTTACCACCAGTCGCCTCCCTAGTGCTTGATGACCTCTGAAGGATCCAGCTCTGGACAAATCATGTTAGTACAACAGCTTTGCTGACGATGAATCGAATTCAGGACGTCCCGGTCTACAACCCATATACGCTGCCAATAGGCCAAGGATACCACTGCTAAGTTAAGTCTGCGCTTGATCGGTTTTAGTAAAAATACGCTAGCATCGTCAAGCAGACGGAAATCAAGCAACCTTGCACAGTATGAGAATATTTAGTCTAAGAACAGTCTTATCCTTGTCTGCCCCAGGGGGTAATGTTCTATTCGTGGTTACGGCCGCCCCGTGGCGAAGGGCCCTTAGATCTCGATTCATTCCGGCTTCCTTTTAAAAACTTGTCACTGAATTAATGAATATATCTCCGTATTTTACAATTTGTATCCGTTTTACATAGTTACGCAAAAAATAAATATTATTATTTAATTTATTGAAGATGTCCGACAAACTTCTCATACTGGATCTTCAGAGGGTTAAAATTAGGCACGTAGCCACTCGAAAAATTATGCGGAACCTTTCTGCAACTTGCTAAAAATGTGTGTTTCGCTGTCCCACATTGGGAGCTATTGAATCCCGCAGCAGCGTAGGATAGTGAAATGTGAATATATACCTCTAGTATAATAGAGGTAGTGTAATATGAATGTTGATGTATGGATAATTAGAGGAAAGCCAACGAAAAGGTGCGTGTAGAATGTAAGAAAAGAGATGAAAAGAAAAAGACTCAACGACGAGATCATGGCTATCAGTAGGTAGTAATGTTATTTACATAGAACACGCAGATTCCTATTCCTTTTTGGATGATATAATATTATCTTGTTAACATAGCAGAAATAATTACAAACACACGAAAGGCTATTGAGGTTTCGTTAACAATAATTACAATGAAGTCGTGCGGCGCGTCGATCATACGAGCTCCTCAGCGGCCTTCGTTGCTATCATTCTCATGAGTTAAGACCACCGCACACCTTTCAGATGGAGTGTGTATACGATGAGTATTATCGTTTGTAGCACTTTTGATCAGTATCGAAATCTAGAGGATCAGCAAGATCGTAAGTATTAAATTGATTTTGTTGCTATGACCAACGTACCTTTTTCGTTTTTACATGACGAATTCTTCATGGATCCCTCCTGTTAATTACGATGCGGAATGCCTAAATTTTACCTAAAACCACATTCTTGTCGCCATATGCATTATTAAAGGACTTTGGGACCTTCTAATGAAACGCGCCAAACCTTTAATGCAAAGCTATAATAACACTTTCTAAATCATCATCATCAACAGCCACAGGACGTCCACCGCTGGACATAGGCCTCCCCAAAGATTTCCGGATCGACCTGTTGAACATTTTACGGATGGAGAATTAATTTGCTCCCCCAGCAACTATATACATAGTCTACAATATTATTCGCCAAGTATGTTTTCTAGTTTCTACGCGAAGCTTACTTAGTGCAAATAAAAGATAAAATATTCTTATTCCTACTTGCGTCTGTGGCTACTATTTCGAAGATAACAAGCATACATGTGTAATGTTTCTGTGTATTTTTATTAGAGAAAGTGGATCTGATGATAATTATAAGTTTTCAGGATTTATTTACGTTCTATAATTTCCTGCAAAAATTAAAAATCATGTATATACCTACATATATAATATTATGGTTACTTTTACATGCATTGTTTACTTTAAATTGTGTAAATAAGCCTTAACACAGTCGTGATGTGAATACAATGTGTCAAGTATATTGCAGTTTCCTTGTACACGCTTCCTATATGATAATGTAACATCGATTAGAAACATTATCAGACGTTGAGTGCGGTGCGACTGGTACCAGTGTTATGTTTGAACGGATCTGTTTACTCCACACAGTTGCCAAAATATTTGTAAGTTCTTTATGCCTTTATGCATTCATCAATATCAGCTACAGGACGTCCACTGCTGAACATAGGCCTAGGCGCAGTGCTCGAAACAGACAGAAATGCGTGGGAACGTCGTTTCCCTATTGTAAAAAGAATCACAGCGTTCCCTCCTCTCTATTTGAAGTCATGTGAAAGTCAGGAACGCTGGGGGAAAATGCGTTCCCTGTCGTGAAAAAGACTTCCTCCGAGGATTTCCAGACCGACCTGTTGGCGGACTTGGTAAAGGTCGCAGAAAGTCGTTGAATGCAGGCCGTTTCCAACAGGTTGCACTGCGTGTATTCTGTCACTGCAAGTTAAGATACTGTGTCCAGAGGTATTGGCGTCAGTCACCCAGTGTAAAAACTATGGAATATTTTCCGCAACATCTTTACAATTTGTTCCGCCGACGTCATAGTGAAGTAAAGGCAGATAGAAGAAGACAGCAAGTAGAAACTACCCTTAATCGTAGTGCCTAGTATGAGTTTCGACGAGGTAGGCAGAGATGAGCGAGGCTATCCCGCCCACACACTCGCAACTTTAACTCCTGTAAGCCAGGATCGACAATGACACCGAGCAATGAAGCTAGGCGAGCTTCTGAGAATGCAAAATTGTCTTTATCCCGCAACGAAAATGAATCAAACAGAATGATAGGGTAGAGTTAGAATTAGTTGGAAGGCAAATGAATGAAATGAAATGAATATAGTAGAACTACAGTAGGTACTCCGTTTAGCTCATCTCATTTCCCTCCCTTCATGTGGGGTTATCGCTATACCCGAGAGGAATTCGATCCCCGGGATATTTTCGAATGAGTAAGTAAGATAAAAAGTAGATAAATAATGTTTTTATTATTGTGGTTGTTTTATCTGCTGTCCATATTTAAGCTTTACCACTTCATAATATACTTTAAAATGACAACGGTGCCTTACATCTGATCCATATTGACGATTTTAAGCTACTGAGGATTATTATACTTTCGTAGAATAATGTCGTATTTGCAACCAAAGAATTTTAATACCGGTCGTATCATTAATCTAAGTATACAACGTCTTTTCTGTAGTAGATATTTATTGAAGTATTTCTAATCAATAATAAAAAGGGGAGTTTGTCATTCCTTCTTATTTTTGATCATTGTCAGTTGTTTATTGGTCATGTAATCGTCACCTTTAAGAAAAAACGTTATAAATTTTTTTTGCAAAATTGAGTTTAGATAGTCACGGGCGGCTCGGCCTCCGGTGGCCCATACGCTTATGTAACATATATATGTACCGCCTCCGACGGGTTAATAATGTCCCAACTTTTAAAATTTTTGCTTTGATTCTCATACGTATGTGTATTCCTATTGGTTTGGAACTTACAATCCGGTTTAAAATAAAGATATTTCTGAGTAGCAATGGGTGTTTATGAGTACGAGAACACTTTATTAATAATATTATTCGATTTAATTATGTTTTGTGATATATCGATTGTAATCAATACTAATTCATTGTTCACATCAATGGGTAATGTTTAAGGTTGTAATCATGTAAAATTTAATATAATCGCAAGTAAAATATGCAAATATCGGTGTATTGTTGCAGGATAAAAACTATGGGATGTCTGTAAGCCATTTGCAATTACGCCGCACCAACAGTGTGACCTTTTGGCGCCAGTTAAATACAGAATGCGTGAGTCTGCAGTTTTATTTTACTTTTATATTCGCTTTTTAATTTACAGAGACTAAATTAAAATTCCATTGCAATGCTTAAGGACTAATATGGGAAGAAAGAAAGAAATGGAAGGTTGAAATCAGCTTTTTCTTAAGTTTTTTGGTCTACTCATTTATTATTATATTTCTACGACATGTAGGTATTTTGGCTTGTGGACGGATTCTAATTAACGCGCTGAGGATAACTCAACATGAATAGGTCAACTTTAAACCACGCTCCTGTAAAGTTTGTAAAAAGAAGTTTATCCCATTTTGTCCGTTAGGCAGCTATTGTGTTGGTGCACGACCCGGGTCATACGGTCATACGTAGTTTGGGATAGTGGCCCTAGCAGGAATATTTTTGACCATCGAATTCGTACCGAGCTCAATGGGCGTTAATGACATTTCTATGAATTATTAACCAAATTTTATTAGTACGCAGCGAGCTCGATACCAATTCGATTGTAAAAATATTCCATCTCGGGCTGCAGGAATCGGGACTATGTGTGTGACAGTTGGATATATTCATGCTTTCTAATACGATTTTCCCGGGATTGGATCCCTCAAAGCGAGTTGCAGTCAGGCAGGCAGCCGCTCGTAAAATAAAAGCCGAATCTTTCTACAACATGTTTGAAAGAGAGTGTTGCGCCAACCCCACAGTGAAGTGCAATAAGGGCAGATACAAGAGGAGTTGGGGGTATTCACTTTGCCTCTACCAATGTTTTTTTTATAGTAGAGACTGGCAAACGAGCAGATGGGTCACCTGATGATAAGTGATCTCCACTGCCCATAGACACCCAAGATACAAAAAGAATCATGGGTTCGTTGCCAACCTAAAAGGAGGGAAATAGGGATTGGGAAAGGGACGGAGGGGGCGGGAATTGGGCCACCGGAAATCTCAGTCACCGATCGAAACGCGACAGCGAGCTACCACTTTATGTCGGTTTTCTGTGAGACAGTGGTATAAAACCGGTCGAGCCGGCCCCTTCGTGCTGTAGACGTAATTGTTTACAGCGTGGCTCTACCACTATCAAATATTAGATATTTTCTTTTAGTATTTTGTAAGAGATGCGAGATTCAAGCTATTCGCTGGTACCAGGATCCACGAGAACGGCATTCCCACGGTACATGTCATTTAATACTGTTAATATACAGTTAGATTTATTATATTAAATTACTTGTTTTACGGTTGTTCTGAATTATGTAAGAGTACGTTTAATTTATGTAAAATAAATTGTTTTATGGTCATGCAAATGAGGATTAACGTATTTTTTTAAACACGTGTGTTTGAAATGTAGTTTATAAATAATTTTATGGCTATTGATTTCACATAACATAACATAAGCTCACGCCTGTATCCCCGAAGGGGTAGGCAGAGGCGGACTAGCCAACTAGTACACCCACATTTCGCCGAGCTTAGTTCCGATCAGTTATTGATTTCATGGTGATATAATGAGTGTATTGGTATATCTTGTTGTGTCTTTCTCTATCATGAGATACATAAAACAAGAAAGACCACACATCTAGTGATGCAGTATAGTATTATTCAGACTAGTAAGATATATTTTTCTCTCCAGAGAGAGAGAGAAAAGGAGAAAAATAATTTCTTTGTTAAATTATAATATTAGCCTTATAATATTACTGTCCCACTGCTGGGCACGGGCCTCCTCTACCAATGAGAGGGGTTAGGCCTTAGCCTACCACGCTGGCGTAATGCGGGTTGGTAGATTTCACATACCTTCGAAATTCTTGTGGAGAAATTCTCGGGTATGCATCTTTCATCACAACGTTTTCCTTCACCGTTATAGCTAGCGATATTTCACAAAGAAAACACACTTGCATAGAAATTTCAGAGGTCTATGCTCCATTTGGGGTTGGTCTCGAACCTCCAGCACTTGTCTCTGCAGTCCGTACCAGTCCCAACTGAGCTATCGCTGCTATTCTAATTGTTAAATTACCCATGTAAATATAGAAGTAATATTTACAGCTATATCAAGATAGCTGTAAATATTGTACACTCAAGAGAACACACATAATCCTGGTCCCACAGTAAGAAAGCTTAGTGTGGGTATCAGGAACTACGCCTTACACCGCCAAATATTACACTACGTACACTTAGGTCGCCTTATCTGTTAAAATTGTATGGCGAAAAATAATGTCAGAAGCCGTTAAAGTTGTGCAGCGTTCCAGTATTCGGGCGGTAGTCTATGAGAAACATTCGGTGCCATAACACACCGACCTGAAGCCGCGTCTCCTGCACTAAAACATTACACAAAACACCTACACAAAACATGTATTTTTATCTATGGTCCATTGTTATACAAGAAGAAAGCAGTCTAAAATCTTTGTTCGGCGCATGTGTTTTTGTGTAATGTCTTGAGAAAAACTGTTGTAGGAGATGCAGCTTTATAAATAAATATAAATAAATAAATAAATAACAGTACACAGTCACACACATAGTCCTGAGTCCTGACCCCACACTAAGATACTAGTTTTGTGTCGTGGGTATCAGTAACTACGAGAGACTTTCGGTCTCACAACACCCAGACCCGAAACAAGCCTCTGCCTCTTGCATCACGGCCGGCTACTCGCCCGCTGCGCCACCGAGGCTGCTTTAGTTAGACAAACATATTTTGTTTGCATTTACTACACAAATTACACCTATTTTTTGTTTCAAATTATGTTGGCATTGTGTAGTAATCGATTTAATTTCTGTACAATTTTGCGATGTTAACCTTCCATTGGCATTTGGCATTTGAGCACGCAGGTCAGCGTATTATAAAATCGTTTTAGTTTCGACAAATTTGCGCCAACCTTCACGCACGAGTTCCTTAAACTGTTTCCGTTTTTTTGGCGGAAAATATTAGGGACACGGCTGAGGTGGATTGTAATTTGATCGTCCACGCGATGGTCATGAACTTTATGCAACGAGCGGTGCACGAGTCGACCGCTAACGATCGTCAGGCACGTAGTAGAGCGCGCCGGAGGGGGCATTTTCCACTCTGAAAAGCTAATCTAATTTCCTCACCTTGCTTTTTTGGCTTAGCTTTTTTTCCTTTTTAAAGGGCATCTTTGTGACTGAGTTTTATCACTTTGCTTTTTAACTTTTTTATGTTTTTGAGGGTTTTGTAACTAAATCACTTGTTACGGTTGGAGAGACTTCTCGAGCAAGAGCAATCACAACAGATCAGAATTTCAGAAAACAGATATATGCATTTTTCTCTTGTTCCGACAAAACTGAAAAAAAGTTTTTCGCATATATGGATGCAATGAAGTATCTCTTGACGTCTACAATAATATCAAATATCAATTACCACAAAATAGTTGAAATATATACCATAAGTGAATTTCAGAAAACAGAAAGATGCATTTTTCTTTTGTTCCGACAAAGCTGGAGAAAAGTTTTTCGCATATAAGGATGCAATGAAATATCTCTTGACTTCTACAATAATATCAATTGCCACAAAATAGTTGAAATACATACCATAAGTATACGAATAGTCTTCAGCAGCCCAAATTTCAATTTGTTTAAGTTAAAAAAAGCATATGTGACCTTTATAAATCTTGTACATATAACATCAGAAAGAACTGGCGTAACGTTATTCCCCCTTTAAAACTCCAATTACGTCCCTGTGTTGCCCCTGTTAATATTACAGTAATGTAAATCAACTAATGATGTAATATTATAACGTAATTATCGACGTACAAATAGCAATGGCGCTTCGTGGTGAAATGATGCGTTTCTTTTGAATTGCTAATAAGTAATAGGTGCCGGTGTTGCGCAACTACGCATGTTATAATGCTAAACAACGGGAAATGTTATATGTCTAGTTCTTTAGCATTTGCATATGTTTATATTTATTGCGGCAATTAATCTTTTATGCTGGCTGCCTCGGTGGCGTGGTTATATTTCGGTACGACTACCATCCTGAGGTGTCGGGTTTGTTCCCCGGGACAGTGATATTGGTTTTTTCCATATCAGCCTGGAGTCTCGAATTTGTGCCCGATATGGCGATAGGCTCGTCTATCACATATGGGACGGAACGAAGCTCGGCGAAATGTGGGTATTCTAGTTCACTAGGGCGCCTCTACCTACCCCTTCGGGGTCATAGGCATGAGCTTATGTTATGTTTATGTTAATTTTTGATCAATATGAAATCTCAGTTTTATTAATTCATTTGAAAAAACCTCTGCCTACTTAGGGCGACTTGCACCACTATTACTAATCTTCAGTTAGTCCTAACCTCAAGTTAAATTGAAAAAGAAATATATGAATGACATGTAATTCATCCCCTCAGAGACCCACATGCCTGTCTCAACCGTCCAATCATGCTGCAAGCCCCTTTAAAGAAAAGGAATATACTGGCTGATCCTGGAATGCGAACTACGATATTATATGAGCTGTGGATGTGTTTTATGCGTTTTCTTGAATAGCTAATAACAAGCTGCAAATTACCAGCAAGTGTAATAGCTCATTTTCTTATATTGTGTTGGCAAGATAAGCTATATTCGATTAGTTGTTGCCGTTTCTCCTATTCGAAGAACGACCGTTCTAAATGGAAGCGATAATGGCGCTGATTTATGTACCGATACTAAATAGTAAATATCACTTTCTTTCGCCTTCTTGGTCTAGTGGTAGCGTATATGGGCTGTGATCCGGGTCCTGGATTCGAATCCCAAGTCTGGCAACTCGGTATTTTAAACACGGCACAGCAAAGACCTCTGTTGAACTACAGCAAGAAATTAATCATTTCTATCGTAGAAGAAATTAATTTTCGACCGAATTCCACAAAAGGCGGAGGTCCTCAATTCGTCTGTATTATTTTTATGTATGTTACTCGATATCTCCGCCGAATGTGGACCGATTTTCAAAATTCTTTTTGTGTTCGATAGAGCTTATTTCAAGGGTGGTCCCATATACATTTGGCCACGATTGGTAAAATGTAAGTCGGTCAATTAAGTTTTTAACATGTCATGTATTGTATGGCATGTGGTATTTGGCGAATACTATTTGCTTTTAATTAATTTGCTTGCATAATTTTATAATGTACCTACGAGTACGTAAGCCGAAAAACTGGCAGACTTGTTTAGCGCTCTATCGAAACATAGAGACTTTGCACGACTTTGTGATATGATACTGTTAAGATTTACTTCAACTTCTTATTAAATTTGACATTACTCATGAAATATCTCTATCATGTGGACAACGTGAAGAATGTTAATGAGCGAAGTTTTACCACCGAGCTGGTTAGTTGTCACCAGGAATTTGTTAGAAACCGCGCAACCCTGATTTATACTAGACATTTGATCAGAAAGCGTTACGATTAATTTATTGAATGAAAATTTTGTTTTACCGCCGCGTTAGAGATTGTTGAGATCAGTTTAATATATTGAATGTTACGATTCATAAATTCTAAGTTAAAGATAATGAGCATAATAAATGAACATAAAATGAAATATTAATAAATGTCTACATTAAACTTTACGATTTCTTTTTCTTAGAGCAGAGACTGGCAAACGAGCAGATGGGTCACCTGATGGTAAGTGATCTCCACCGCCCATAGACACCCAAGACACAAAAATAATCATGGATGCGTTGTCAACCTAAAAGGAGAGAATGGAAGAGTAAGCTGCTATTTACGTCGGTTTTCTGTGAGACAGTGGTGTCGAACCGGTCGAGCCGGCCCATTGGTGCTGTAGATGTAACTGTCTACAGCGTGGCTCTACCACTCACAAATATTGATATTGTTTTTTTTAATATCAACCTAGAGTCTGGAATTTGTGCCCAATATGGCGATAGGCTCGCCCCTTTACACATCTGGGACGGAACTAAGCTGGGCGACATGTGGGTGTTCTAGTTCGCTAGTGCGTCTCTGCCTAACGCTTCGGGGATACAAGCGTGAGCTTAAGTTATGTGTCTTTTGAAACCGGTTCTTAAATTTAAACCTTTTCACTATTTTCACAACTAACGCATTTATTATTTTTGTGTTAAAAGTTTTCGTTTTCCAAGTCACAGTAAAGAATAATAAATAAAATTAAAAAATACTCGTGAGTAAGCCTTGGCAACAGTTAGTTAGCGAAACTTGTTTAAATCTAACTGTTGTGTAAAACCTTGTAAGATAGTTTTCATTAATCCATTGCACACTTTTATTTATATTTAACCAATCGTTTTTGGTAATATAAATGTACCTGTGGGCTTAGCCAAGTGGCTTATGCGCTAGTCGAATAGAATAGTTGAATAGAATAAATGTATGGGAATGACAAAGAGTACGCTATATGCGGCGTATTCTTATGTCATTCTCATATATTTATTTCATTTGACTATCCCTTTTCGACTAGCACACTTTTACAATAGAATTTGTATCGATCTCGCAGCGCACTTATGACATTTTGACAATAAATAAATAACGCACACACTAAGATCGAGTCTTGTGCCGTACTCGTGGGTATCAGGAACTACGAGAGACTCTTGGTCTCACAACACCTAGACACGAAACAAATATTTGTGGGCCACACAAACAATTGTCTCGGTTCGGGAATCAAACCCGCGGCCTCTCTCACAGCCGGCATTTCAAGGGTGGTCCCCTTTTGGTCACGGTTGGATTTGAAGTCGCTCCGTTAAGTTTTTAAACTTGTGATTATTCAAGTACTATTTGTGTTACCGGTGTTCTAGGCCAAAATGTCAAGGTACCTACTACCTGCCCCACACAATCGAGGTAATTAGAGGAAATTGCACGCGTCAATACAATTGTCATTGTGGATACCACAATGCTGCGTTGACGCATGTTCAGTGGATTTTGCGAATCGGGTTCACTTCCATGGACCGTGACATGTTACGGGATTTTTAGGTATTATAGGAGTGAAAGTAGGTCGTTGATGATTCACCATAAACCTACAAAATGTTAGAGGAACTTGTTTTTTATTTGTGGGCCTACGGTAAAGTAAGGTCATACCATTAAGGCTGAGATCTATAGAGCGATCGTCGACTTATTCCGAGACATTCTTACAAGACAAACAGACTTGACTGCCTCGGTGGCGTGGTGGTATTTCGGTACGACTACGGTTCTGAGGTCTCGGGTTCGATCCCCGGGTCGGGCAAAGTTATTGGATTTTTCCATATCAGCCCGGAGTCTGGAATTTGTGCCCGATATGGCGATAGGCTCGCCCCCTATCACATCTGGGACGAAACTAAGCTCGGCGAAATGTGGGTGTTCTAGTTCGCTAGTGCGCCTGTGCCTACCCCTTCGGGGATACAGGCGTGAGCTTATGTTATGTTATGTTATAAACAGACTGACATATAGACTAAGCAAAGATTTCTTGTTAAAAATGACGAGGACTAAGTCAAAATTCGATTTAAAAAGGCCTCTCTGAGTTCGTTTCTTTAACTTAGACTTAGTCGAAGTTCGCTCTATAAATGTTAGCCTAAGTAGATACGTCTTTATACTTCCGTACTTCGTAAATATCATGTCTTTCTTTCAACCTGCCCTTATTCCATAATGTGGGGTCGGCGCAACACACTTCTTCAAGCATGTTGCAGTAAGGATTCGGCTTAGTTTTCACGACCGGCTGTCAACCGCCTATGGAGGTTCCAGTCCCGGGTAAATCGAATCAGAAAATTCGTTTTATCCGACCTCATTTCGCGGCGCTTAGTTCCGTCCCAGATGTGATAAGGGAGCCTATCGCCATATCGAGTACAAATTCCAGACTCCGGGCTGAAGCTGAAAAATCCAATTCCACTTTGTCCTACCCGGGGATCGAACCAGATACCTCAAGACGATAGTCGTACCAGGCACGGAATACCACCACGCCACCGAGGCAGTCATTTTTCTGTGAGGTTAAAGTCCTTACTTAATATAAATCCTTTTTCAATTTTTTTGCGAGTGTCAGTGCGCTGTTCTTGTTGAATCGACGGATGTTATGTTTCCCGGACATCGTGATGTTTGTCAGTTTACAGGAAAGACGGACTGGGTTCAACTGAGGTTGATTTTCAGACATCGGATTAAATGAGGCCATAGAACTCGTTGATTTCAACCGACTTTATAAGATATATTCTTATCTTGTAATTACTGCCTCGGTGGCGTGGTTGTATTTAGGTGCGACTACCAGCCTGAGGTCTCGGGTTCGATTCCCGGGTCGGACAAAGTGATATTGGATTTTTCCATATTAGCCCGGACTCTGGAATTTGTGCCCGATATGGCGATAGGCTCGCCCCCTATCACATCTGGGACGGAACTAAGCTCGGCGAAATGTGGGTGTACTAGTTCGCTTATGCGCCTCTGCCTACCTCTTCGGCGATTCAGGCGTGAGCTTATGTATCTATGTGTTAAACTAAAGTCAGGTATCCTCCGATCTAATACTTGAAACGCTTACGCTTCTCCCGTCTTGAGCATCCTTTACAGTAAGATTAGACCGCTCTTCAGTAGCTCGAGCACGAAAAAGTAAATGTAAATGTATTCGAGTTCGTTGCGCACTGATGACGTTTGGTTAATATTTCATACAAATTTCATAGACGCGCATCGAGTTCGAATACATTTACGGTTGTCAGAAATTTTCCTGCTCAGGCCGCAGGCCGTACGGGAGGACGCACTCCTTGTACGATCTGGTCATTTGCAGCGATGTACTCTTGAATTTTTTTGGTGTTCTACTTTGATTTTTATTCTAATAGTTGATGCCAGATGACGGGGTAGGAATAAAAGTTGAAGAATCTCTAAATATCGCAAACCACCAATTGGGTTTTGACTAAGGCCTTTATTCATAATAACTTAGTGGGACGCTATAATACCGCTGTAGGACGTTTCCGAAAAATTGTTATTCATAATAGCTCAATAGCGTTAAAACGTTCCCAAAATCTTCCATAAAATGTCTGCAATTTATAGAAGCTGGCACCCTACTTTAACGCTTCAATAGCAAAAAATATGGCCGATTTCGATCAACTGATTCGTATTTGACGTTCCACCAGTTTTGGTTGGGATTAATTTGAGGGTGCCTGCGACTTCTATCATAAACATTAAAAAATAAGCTCACGCCTGTATCCCCGAAGGGGTAGGCAGAGGCGTACTAGCGAACTAGAACACCCACATTTCGCCGAGCTTAGTTCCGTCCCAGATGTGATAGGGGGGGAGCCTATCGCCATATCGGGCACAAATTCCAGACTCCGGGCTGATACGGAAAAATCCAATATCACTTTGCCCGACCCGGGGATCGAACCCGAGACCTCAGACCCGTAGTCGTACCGAAATACCACCACGCCATCAAGGCAGTCTTCTAGACTTCAGAGAGACTTCTATCAAATGCAATTAATGTTATAAACACGATGGTTTGTGAGGTTGTATGGATGTTTTGTTACTCTTTCACACCAGAATGGTTGAACGGATCTGAATTTAATTCGGTAAAGAAATGGATTATAGTCTAGAATAAAAATGTCTAGGACAACAAGACAAATAAATGTGATGCAAAAGTTATGACCTCATGGTCATAAGTCGCTCAGTTTATTTGAAATATACGCGCGCCAGGTCGGACAGCGTAATAATATTGAGAGGATAAACTTGTCTTAAGTGATTCTTCACCATTCACAGAACATTCGAGGGTGTATTTATTTATAAAGGAATAACACATAGGCTACTTTTTTCCAGAAAATGTAGGGTCTCCGTAGGATAGATTTGTTTGAAGTCAGCTAGTATTTAATATTTTCCGTGTGGTATTTAATTACATACCTTGATTTCAACAAAACATATTTTTCTTCAATATCATCATTATCTAAACACGAATATAGCGTCACATGAATAAATCATGAGAAATAAAACACTTCAAAAATACAATGATGAATTTTATTAAATCTGATTCAACAAAGAATACTTATGCACGCATGTTGCCTAATTATTCTTCAATACAATGGGTTTTAGACGGTTCTGTTGAAGCCGCTGTGAACTGGAAAGTCCGGCCCTGAATTCCATTCTCAGAGAAGGCGGGGTATTTTTCTTACACGATTTGAAAGCCCCCTTTCTTTTCATTCATACGCTCCATGGAATATCCTCCAAATCTAAATTTCATTTCCAAATATCCATAATCTACCCATCTTCGTTGATGTTTAGGTATTGCATAAAACAAAATCACTTCACATGCAACAAACATAGTTTTACTTTGATTAAATTAATTAAATAAATATATAAACAAACTAAACTGGTCGCCATGGTTGCCATGGTCGCGCGCGAATGATTGTTTTTTTTTAGGCCATCGCTCCATGACTTTCCAGAGACAAAACTTGTTAAAATCACGTTTTATCTATGTACTAGCAACATTGTGACACGGTAAATATATTTTAGTTAATGAAGCTATAGTAAACTATTATGAATAAAGAATTTTATTGAACCTTCGATAGGCTTAAAATGCATTTTTACCAATATGAGTTTATATCTTCGATAAGGGTTTTATTATGAATAAAGGCCTTAGGGTTTTGATAATTTGTTTGACATATCAGTTTAGGTTATGTATAATTCTGTACGATGGCTTGTGAATAATATTTGTGTATTTGGCGTTTAATATAACCACAATGTTGTTATGAAAGCAGATTTGTTTATAGTAGCTATAAAACTTGAGTTTACTCGTAGTCATAAAGCCATCGACAATAATCACAATAAGATACAGTTTATAACAGCGTAGATAATCACTGTAACTATGAAATTAAGTAAGGAACGTTAAACTTTCTCTGTACACCTGAATATTCGTTTAAATGTGGGAATTTTGATACACTTGCTCTCTCGTAAAAGTGAAAGGTTTTCGCAATTAGTATTGCTCGTTGTTTAACTTAAACAAACGATTTTATTGATAGAGTTTGAATCGCTCTCTTCGTGGCTTCGACCCCCGAACTTGTGTTTGTTCCCCGAACCAATTACCGTTTGTAAACTGAGGTTTAATGACTTGTCACTGGTGGTGGACAAAAATTGAAGTTAAATCGTCTTCGGTCGGCGACCGGACCGGACCGGACGTCAATCTCGGTGAAGTGCGCTCATCCACCGCAAAAACTTTAAATTCATTTATCATGTATGACGTGATTTATATGGATTTTTTACGATTTTATACCCAAAAAATTGCACCTTAATGGCCTCTCAGTTGTGCATGCTGAATAAATTCTGCATTACTGTAATGAGTTTTTAGAAATTGAAATATTTACTTCGCTCCGACGGCGAAGGAAAGCATTGTAACGAACCATTTTCGCGTTAATAATTGTTTTATTAATTATAATGAATTGTACGTAAATCAATTAAGAGTTTACATGAGTAATTCAACAACTATCAATTTTTTAGGACGTATTAAGTTTATTTTACGGTGTTTTCGACCGACTTCCACAAAAGGAGGAGGTCCTCAATTCATCTGTATTTTTTTTATATATGTTACTCGATATCTCCGTCAAATGTGGACCGATTTTCAAAATTCTTTTTGTGTTCGATAGAGCTTATTTCAAGGGTGGTCCCATATAAATTTGGTTATAATCGGTAAATTGGAAGTCAGTTAAGTTTTTAAACGTGTGATTATCTCATTTGTTGTAATTATTGTTCAGATTGCAAAAAGAATATTTTTTATCCGGTATTCCCAATATTTAAGTCTAAATTTTTGTTGACGATATTTGAAAACAGCGAATTAAATATTTTGGAACCAAATAAATAACAAAAGTTGATCACGACTTAAGATGATTGTCATGTTTTACCTTCCAAACACCACGGCATCGTGCAAAAAATAGAATATTCCGTAAGCCGTAATAAGATAACACAATTTCTCAAATAAAGCCGTATCTTGCACTAAAACATGACACAAAACACGGTGCTTTTGTCTGTAGTCCATTGTTCCATGTTCTATGTTTTGTGTAGGTGTTTTTGGGTTTTGTTACGAAAAAACATCTGCAGGAGACGTGCTTAATTATTTGTAGAATGTTTCCTAACAGGTATCAATGCAAGTATTTACTCAGGTATTTAAATTCAACACAATGCAAACAAAACGGCAAAATCAATAATCCCCTTTAGAAATATACCAAAGCGCGTTGTTTACAAATATCTTTCATGTGATCCTTTATCTTAGCTTCCTGTATTATAAATAGACGTGTTCTGTATCTCGTACATCGTCGTATATCTCTCTTGTTTACTTGCATTCACAATCTCTCAATCTCTTATCTTTGACAACAGTGGAAAAGTTTATGTATATCTACCTCTTTGAATACTAGTCGGAATTGCTGGCTTTATCGATTTTTTTAGATGCTTTAAAAACGTTCGAAATTTAAACAGTTGTAGAGATGTGGTGAAGTCCAACTGAATCGATTATTTTGTAAATTTCTCTAATCGATTGTTTAAGTTTTTAATGCTATCAATAACGCAAAAGTATAATTGTTTTTTTTGGAACCTCAGAGCTTATATTAGTCCGTTATTCGACGAATTGAAAATAAATGTGTGTTGAGGCTTCACACGAGTTTTAAAATGTAAATATTATGAAAACACAAAATACCTGTGTTAGGAGATAATAATTGTCGTTGGGAGCAAAAGTTATTGTAAAGAAGTGTTTGTAGAGTAAGAATAAACATTTTTTTGTGGAAACAGGGTGTTTCCTGTTGAAATAGATAACCCCTGTTGAGTAGCGGGAAACAGACCTTTAGAAATGTAAATAAAACTATCCATTCAGCCTTGTACCTCCTTCATGTTTTCGTTCAAATTAGGATCCCAAGGGACAAGGATATCACACATAGTTTTATTTTTAATTTAATTTGGTGAGACTCCCCAAGTAATTAATACTATACACCTTAATAAGTTTATGGACCGACAAAATTATCTTACCTGATCGGGTTGGTAGTCGGTACTACCGCCTTCATCCAGATTTAAGTGAATTGGATTCATGTAAATTGACAATAAACAGCTTTGTTGTATGGTTTTCGGCGGTATAGCAATGACATTGCGGAAGGTTTATGTTTTTTCTTTAGGTGCCAATGAACAACTAATCTGGTTCTGTGGATGTTCAAAGATGGTGGTAGTTATCTACCAGATATATTTAGTATTTTTATTTATAATGTACGTTGCATTCAGCGAAACCACATTAAGAGTGAACAAAGTATATTCTACTTTACCGGATACTTCGGTTAATGTAAATACAAGCCGTTGAACAAACTGTCTCTCCTTTGATGCAATATTTACAGAGATGTTACATAAACTGCCATCTTTATTGCAAATCACACGTCATTGCACTTTTTCTCATGTGTCACCGCGTTGCATCACGATTCTTCTTCCATTCGTTTCGTTTTACTTTTGGAAAGTTGCAATCAGGTTGTTCTAAGGTTTTGTTTTTATGTTTCGTTCGTAGTCGAATCATTACGTAATCAAAGTCAGTCAACATTGCCCCTAGCTATAAGATTTAAGCATTTGGATATTTATTTTTTGTATTCCTGTACTCTTGTAGTCTAAGATCTATAACTGTTTAACATTGAATTTGCTTTTGTCAATTTGACGTAAATGCTGAATGAGAATATAATGTATTTTAAACAATTAAGTACAATATAAACGTCACGTACCTGAACTATGGCCTTCTTAATTGAATATTAGATTTAGAAGAAGCATATCATGAATCATTAGAAAATAATATCTGTTGTTAGAAGTAAAAATAGTATCTTAATACATTTTCGACTTCCCAAAAAGGAGGAGGTCCTCAATACGCCGTTTTTTTTGTATGTTACGCGATATCTCCGCCAAATGTGGACCGATTTTCAAAAATCTTTGTGTGTTCGACAGAGCTTCTTTCAAGGGTGGTCCCATATAAATTTGGTCATGATCGAATTTGAAGTCGGTCCGTTAAGTTTTTAAACTTGTGATTATATATTAGAAAAACACACTACTTCACAATGTAATCTGCTGGATTACCTACTTCTTTCAACATATTATTATCTGTTTTGTATATCTTATCAGCCATCACTCCGTTTTTAAACCATACACGACCCAAGTTTTTGAACCAAGTTAATTTTAAAGTGATCTATCTAACTTTATCATAAATCGTACTATGTTTGCTAGATAATATCCATAATAAATCATTAATTTAGTAAAAATATGCAAGTTTGTTTCAGTTAATTATTCCATGTTTGCGCTTCGCCATGATGAATCATTGTTGATTTAAGTGTTTCTAGAGCTTCTTCTACTTTTATATTTATTATACATACATCTGTTGGGTGTATAATACTAATTGTTATGATTGTAATACGGTTCTGTTACGTTTTTACCTGTTATATAATTGTATCAAACAAGAATGTATGTTCTGTTTCATCAATCATGTCTAAAGAAATTAGCCAGTTCCTCCTAAGAAATTACAATACCATTTATACCGGATGCATTTGGGAGCGCGGGTGGCGCAATAGATCGTGGGATACTTATAATTCGAAATGCACCTGGAGCGATAAATAAAAAAATGGGTGCGCGTGAGGTCGCCACAGAAAATCATCTGTGGGCAGGTTGTCTCGAGCGGCTTGAGCGCAGGCTGTGTAGCCAAGCGAGAGGTACACCGCGTCGCGCCGCACCGCGCCCGCCGCCGCGCCCGGTACCGACACTCGATTCATTCTCGATTTCTCACCAGCGCCAGTGCCGCGCCAACCGCTGACATTATCGCCAGCCGTGTCTTAACGCCGTCTCGAAGTTTTTGCGTGTTTAGAAAAAAGTATATTTAATCGAAGTCCGAGTGTTTTGTAAAGTTGGTAACCTTACGAGTTTTTGAATTTCGAATAACGAATTGAATGGTGTTGTGAACAAGTGAAACAATTGTTGAAAACATCTACCTGAACGACGCGTGGCGGAACATAAAAACAAACTGTTGTCTCGCGTTCCGAATGGTCCCCGACAATAATTAGTTTGGTAAAAGTGAGTGTGTGTACTGTGAACGCTTGATGGTTCAATTAGAACTGTTCTGTTGAGACATTTGTTCCTGAGAATAGCAATCGGGATTACGGATGTTGAAGCTGGTTAGTGTTCACTGATGGCTTTAATGCGTGATTCAGAGTCACACGATCATTATTAAGAACCGTCATCTAGTATATCTCGAATCGATTTATATAATCGATTATAAGTGGCATAATTTTTAGTTCCTGCACATCCCTAATGCTTTATACTCCCGGTGGTTGTCAATATTGTTCTTTTTTTAAACTCAAAATGCTCGGTCTCTGCCTTAGTTCGCCACGTCTCAGCCATGAGGTGAAAAGGCCATGATTATCCTTACGTCCAAAATACAAGAAATTGAGTTATGCTTGAATGTAAAATGTTATACCATGTTGGTAAATTGTAATACCAAACGAAGTTGATAGTTATCGTACGACACAGTTGATAACGTCGACAATCGTACATAATTATTGTTTTTAAACACGCTGATAACATCGAAAGAGTCGCCGAGTCGCAGTCTGAACCAGAACGATACACACAATTTCGGATAACATTTTGTAAGGATTACGGTCTTGCTACAACATAATTTCATCACACGTTCAATTTTATTGCGTTACAATTATTATAAACCATTGTTTTCTGCAGTCTCGTTCAATTTCATGTTTATAGTTGTCTGAGTCGCTTTTTTATTTCTTTTTCACACATTGTAGTTATTGTTAGAGCGAAAAGGAGGCGAATATATCTGACATCATCAGGATAATTTGATAATCAATTTGACTTTACAGACTTGAGATCAAATAAATTAATTTGAAGGGCGTTCAAAATATTATCGTTGTGTTTACCTTTTTTTTTTAATAATTCATATCCCATAGATTATCACAGATTTGTTTGCATTTAATATTATGTTAATGATTCATTGGTCTGATCAATGAGTTTCGGTATGTTATTGTCGTGGGTTGTTCAAGTTCGTCTGTTTCGTTTTAAACTTCCTGTTTCTTTGTATTATTGTTATTACAATACAAATTGTTCATTGTAATTAACGATTTGATTTTGAACAATGTTTGTCTGTTTGATTCAATTCAGTATTATATTATGTTTTATTCGCAAATAAAATAAAAACATATTTCGTGTTGTTTTGGCATTGTTCGGTTTCTGAAAAATAATCTGTTTTAATTAGATAGTGTTTCCAGTATTATTCATCAGTTTACTTATTTTATATTTAATACAAGTTATACCTATATATAAAGGTCGCAGGAAGTCGCTGGATGCAGGCCGCTTCCAACAGGTCGGTCTGGAAATCTTTGGGGGAGGCCTATGTTCAGCAGTGGACGTCCTATGGCTGATGATGATGATACCTAGATGAAGAAATTTAATTATTCATGAAAGTGATTTTTCCCGAAGCTATCTGCAAGTAGGGTGTTCTCTAATAAGCTACTGATGCTGTTGAGTTATTTGACAAGTGGTTTTGCTAACTGCTGCATATTTGACGTCACCCTAACGCCTTCTTAACGTTAAATATTAATCCTCTGCTTCACGGTTTTCGGCTACTAAACCAATGAGGCGGTTGCTTTCTTGAGCGTCCTAGGGCGATTTGCAGCACTTAAATCTCGACTTAAATAATATGTATATGAATGAGATGTAGTTAAATCGAGTTTAGGAGTAACTTTAGATTAGTAATAGTGCTGCATTCGCCCTACGGTGGTTGGCGGGTGAAAACGAGATATTTCTTGTCCCGGTACTCTAGGTACTACAGGGGTATTCCATATTGCTTCATATGTGGAAATCCTATTTGTTAGAAGTAAATGGGTATGTTGCTAATACCATTATTTCATTCGGAAGTTAAAAATTTTATTGAGTAATGCTTACCTACTGACATATATGTTATAGCCTTAATTGTATACTGACGTCAAGGAGGTTAACAGTTATTAATTATCATTTACAATTTAAAAAAGTACAATAGTAAATATAAAAATACCAAGCTTTGTGGAATTCTAACATTGAGAATGATTATTTAAAGAGTCCACTTTGTAAACTGTACTATATGGAACATAGGTTCCATGAGGCAGACAAAAATATTCCCTATTTCCCTTTTTTAATATCATGAGTGGTGAGGGCGGTGTAGGACATTTACCATAAGGTAATCTGTTCGTTTGCCAGTCTCTAGAGGTAGATACCATACTACAATCGTGACGTATTTATCATGATACTTGACTATCATATTTCCGCAATATCGTTATGGTATACATCTTATTGCTCTTATTCTTTGCTTTAAGAGCTTCCCGCTTGCTAAAGCAGTTGAAAGTGTCCTCTATTTCTTGATATCGTTATGACTCACAATACACAGTTCTTTTACCTTAAACTTCTCGATGAAAGCTCTTAGGCTTGCTTCTACATCTCTTCTTTAGCATATATTACTCAATAAATATATTAAATTATTTTCACAATCATGCCTTTGTCCCGTAGAGGTAGGCAGATAACATTAATTTCCACTTCGCACGATTCTAAACATACTACATTCGCATCATCTACTTTAATAAATATTTTTATCATGTTTTCCTATGCCGTAATTTTTAACTTCCCTAAACTACAATTTAAATGTAATTTGATCGAATGAAAAAACAACAATTTAAAAGACATCGAAATACTCTAAATCCTTGGTAACATCTAGCGTAATGTTAACTTTAAGAAATGTTTGTCACTACTTATAATGTCATTTTTCGCCACTTCCCTTCAAATCGCACTGAACTGTCACAGAGCGGCGTGATAATGATCACGCTCTAAGTCTAAAACAATAGAACAACTACACCCGTCGTTTGGCTTTATAATTGGTTCATTTTTTTCAGTCGCAAACCGTTCCAGTCACCCATTTCCAAGTTATTTTTAGCATTGCGTGTTTACTGTCACTCGGTTACTAATCGGCTATGCGTACATTCAGTAGCACAAGTTATAAGCTGTGATTGATTAACAGTTATACTTCTAGATCTTCTAGCTGTTTTAACTTTTAATTATTGTTTTGATAGTGTTATTGTAAAGACCGATGACATAATATGTTCCTGTACCGAAATTCAGCAACAAGTATTTTAATACATCGGTGATTCCAGAGAAGAGGATAATTGTTTAATGTATACTCAAAAATCAAAATCAAAATCAAAATCATTTATTGAATCCATGAAATGTTCAAACATTATTTAGATT
The DNA here is from genome assembly GCA_036417725.1 of Clanis bilineata. Classification (NCBI taxonomy): domain Eukaryota; kingdom Metazoa; phylum Arthropoda; class Insecta; order Lepidoptera; family Sphingidae; genus Clanis; species Clanis bilineata. The sequence continues at coordinate 2,447,614 of CM071141.1, forward strand.
CCGTCAAATTTTAACTCTACCGCCTGTTCGGAAGGCTGTTTCGCCAGAGAAGAACGGGCAAGAAACTCTGACGTTGCTCTTTTTAACACCAATTTACAGTCAGCTACTAATAAAGTACAGCACCAGATACAGAAAGAGCTTGAATTAGAGCAGCTAAACCATGATAACAATAGTATAGGACATCTAATAATATAGGACAAAGTAACATACAAGATACACTGAGCGACCCCCGCAGCCACGGCAAGTTGAATTGACACAAGGGAAATAAAACAGTCCAGGCAGACCAGTCTCCACAAGCAGCACCCGTTCACGAGTATGACGCATGTGCCAGCCATCGACCTCCTCAACCATGTTGCAGGGAAGTGATCGACCCGGCACACGACGCCGCCACAAGCATAGACCTTAAGTGAGCATGACTACCTAGACTGATGCAATGGGCAAATAAAGTACGCCACAATACAACACCGTACTGTTTAAGACATCAATGCGGAATTGAAGACAATGGATCGCCTTATAAAAAACGTTTGATTTATGTTTTAGGGCCATTTGCCGCTTCGTAATAAATCCCTATTTATCCCAAATCTTGATTAAAGTTAGGAGTGAGCTGTAGGATTATTGAGCTTAAATTTACCTCTGGATTAGTAATAGCGCTGCAAGTCGCCCTTCATATTCTGTAAAAGATTTTATTAATATTTGAATTAAACGTTTTATAGATCTTTAGGTGGAGATATGTATACTCGTAATTTGGTAAGTTCCTTTTGAAATTCGATGGTACTGTCTAAATCTTTTATAATAATAACTTTAAATTCAATGTTCATAATAAGTACAATTTCAACATTTACCTTACCTCTATTCTATTATGAAGTTGGCGTTAGCGTCTAAACCTGGCTTAGCTTCTTCCAGTTACATAATCAAAGAAACACTATTAACTAAGGAGCCAGTAATTTATGACAATTTCACTGTACTATCATATCCATGGAACAAGGAAGTCAACGCTAAATTCAATTGCGTCACGTAAGAGTCTAATTTGGTGGCAAATGGTTTTGGAGTGTCGCTACGTCCGGCCATAGGACAGCGGGATGTCGATCTATACGTTAAAAACATAAATGTTTGTCGCAATGAAAACATTATTGACGTGCGAAACGGAGTTTTATTTTTGTGACACTATTTATGTCGTTCTAAAATTATGTTCACTGTAATTATAGAGTGAGACGTTATTATGTTTTATTTAGTAACGTTTATCATCCATGAAGATGTTGTCGATTGTGTCAAGAGGTTTATTTGAGGTATAAGGTTGAAACAATGTCTATCAGATTTGTTGGACAAATATGATTGACCGCCTTAAATACATTTCAGAATCAAGTATACTTTCAATCAATCTTCGGTCTACTTCAATACTCCTAAATTATACCAATCAAGATACAAACAGTAATCATGTAATATTATGATTTTTAATGTTCAAAGAGTGATTTTTCGTCTGACGTCACCTGTACAGATAGCTGTGTGCGGATGTTTTGTTCGTCGCACGTACCTACTTCAATATTTTTTATTACACCATCGTGATTTATGTCGAGTAATTTTTTGCGTTGTGCATACGTTGAAATGATCTATATAATCGCAAAACTTATTATTTATATGATCTTTATCTTCCCCTTTTTGATCACCTACACTTTAAGAAAGGTGGAGTAATAGCTTTTTAGTAAATGTATATTTTATAAGTTTTGGGTTCACTTAAGTCATCTAAGACAGTTATAACAAGAAGTAAGCTTGGATTTCCTACAGGAGTGGTTCCGATAGCTCCTCTATCAATAATTTAATACGTATTAGATACCTACTTGATTAAGCAATCAGACGTCTAAACTCACAAGTGCTAGTCTAACAACCAGGTACTACTTCAAACTGTCGGCTTATAAAGGCTTAAGCAATAAGTCTCTTCAAGATAAACATTGAATGACTAATAATATTAATCAATACTAATATTAAAGACAAATATGAGTTTGTTGGTTTGTCCATGGTGTAATAGGTTAAAATTGTAAGGCTTTTAATTTAGGGATTACGTGCCAGTTATGGGTGCAGGCCGCTTCCAATAGGTCGATCTGGAAATCTTTGAGGGAGTTTATGTTCAGCAGTGGATTCTGTGTGGCTGATGATGATGATGTACCAAAGAGTGACATAGTCTTCATTCCGGAAATGTGGCTGGATAGTGGACAGCCAGCCTTTCACGTGGGCGAAGCCTTGATAGCAACGAAAGATAAAAGGTAGTATTAACAAATCTTTGTAGGTCTAGGTAAAAATGTTTATTCCTAATCCGTGAATGTTTCTGCTAATTTTACACTTTGAAGGTTAGGGCTGTAAACGTCACGCTTCATACAACCTCTTTTTAATCAGTTATTGCTATCTGACTTGCGTCGCTCACTGTACGATAATTATCATTTTACATTAACTTGGACTCGCGCGTTTTCTCTGTCTCACGTATGCTAGTGTTCTCTCCACGCATGTTACGTCAACTGATGATGGATGCCCGTTTTGGTGCTGCCTCCAGTTTCACTGCTGACTGATGGCCGCATTGTCTCCGATTACATTATTTACTTTGCTAATTGCTTACCTACTCGGTTTTTATTGCATTGTTGAATTACAATACAAATCTTTGCTGATACTTTTGTCTTTGGAGATTGATGTTACATTTAGTCTCTATTACGTGTAAAGAAGTAGAAGGTCTTTGATATTAAAAACTGTATTAAAAACCGTTTTCGGTTTTTCAGTAATGCAACTAAAGTATTTCCAGACAATTTTCTATAGTCCAGTACAACTGTTATTAATGTTTAAAGACCTTAAGATGCGTCTAAAATTAATGACTGCATTCCAATTAAGCGGGGACTAGTTTTAAATAACAGTTTAAATATAATAATACATATTAATCTATTTATTTATTTATTTATTTATTTATTTATTTATTTATTTATTTATTTATTTCACACAAAACAGGTTACAACCATTAATACACAATTATTCTTACAAAATATGCTTAGTTCTAGTTGTGACCCAAAATTTGTGTTTAAAGTAATGTTAATTATAGAGGACGAGTTGACAATATTACGAAGTAGGTAGTAATGTTACGTTATTAATTATTAAGTACATTGAAGTGACTTTAACTAAATAAACCAAATTTAAGCAATAGTAAATAGCCAATAGTTAACGGACTAAGTAATAAGTAAGATGATAAATAACTATGACGTATGATGATGTAACATAACATAAAAATATATAAAGAATCCCTCAGTTGATTAATTGAAGATATTTCGGATCTCTCTTTTGTAAGTAGTGATCGTATTTATATATATATCTACAGAAGAATTTTTAATATTAAGTTCATTATACTGCCGACACATTCGTACAATGGGATTATAGTAGGATGTATTATTGCGAAATATTAAAAGGGAAAATACGTTTGGTTTCCGACACCTGTAATTAATGTTGAAGTTAAGACAAGATAACAACGATGGAGAATCCATAAGGGAATGAATAATCTTGTATAAACAAATAAAGTCGCTAATGAAACGTCTTGATTCAAGCGAGTGAGTGTGAAAATATGCCAATCTGGCTTTATATGAATTCAATTGCCGGTGCAGATTAAATCTAAAAGAAACTATCCTGAAACAAGTCCTTTGAACACTCTCGATCCGGTCAATATGAACACGGTAAAATGGAGACCAAATGACAGCTCCATATTCTAAAATCGTTCTAACCAATGCGTTAAATAAATGAAGAAGACTGCGAGGATTTTTAAACTTCCTGGTTACCCGTGCTACAAAACCCAGAACCCGAGAACTTCTTTTGACAATATATTCATAATGATTTCGAAAAGAGAGTTTATCATCGAATAAGATCCCTAGATCTTTTGCTACATTTTTACGTTCAAGGGAATGGTTGTCTAAGGAATAATTAAATTCAATTTTGTTATTTTTTTTGGTGAAGGAGATGATAAAGCATTTTTGAGTGTTAAGGAACATGTGATTGACTTTACACCACTCACTTATAATGTCTAGATCACTTTGTAAATCAATGGCACTCCGTACGCTTGTAACCTCATTGAAAACTTTCAGGTCATCTGCATATAATAAGCATGGACACTTCAGGCAGTCGATGAGGTCATTAATAAAAATGATAAATAGTAGAGGTCCAAGGTGAGATCCTTGCGGGACCCCTGAGGTTACCAGTACGGAAGATGATAGAGTACCATTGAGCGCGACTAGCTGAGTTCTTCTGGCAAGATACGACTCAAGCCACCTCAGTAAGCTGCCGTGAACGCCAAAAAATTTCAATTTAGAACATAATATGTTATGATCCACCTTGTCAAATGCTTTCGAAAAGTCGGTGTAAATAGAGTCTACTTGAGTGTTACGTGCAAAGGCTGAACATAAATAATTTTTATATTCCAGAAGATTACTTATGGTAGACTTTTTGCTCACAAAACCATGTTGCCTAGGGGAAAGAAGAGGTTTGACATGGAAATATAATACATCATAAACAACGGACTCGAATAACTTTGCAAAACAAGATAGTATACTAATAGGCCTGTAGTTTTCACAAGACGACTTATCGCCATTTTTAAATATTGGAACTACATGTGCTATTTTCCATTTACTTGGGAATACCCCAGTTCGTAAAGAAGTGTTAAAGATAATGTAAAGGGGTTTGGCAAGTTCTATAGCACATTGTTTCACAAAGAATGGTGGCAAACCATCAGGACCGGCTCCCTTCGACGAATCGAGATTTTTTATCTTGGCTAATATTTTATGCTTGGTAATAGCAATGCCGTCTAAAGTGGTAACACTAGTGTGAGGTAAAGTGTAAGAATTACTGGTATTACCTTGATCACTTTCAAATACAGAACTGAAAAACTTGGAAAATAGTTCACAGATACCCTTGTCATCAGATGAACTAAGATCACCGTATTTCATAGATAGTGGGATGGAATTGTTTGAGTTCCTTTTACTGTTCACATAGTTCCAGAAGAATTTAATGTTTGAAGTCATAGCTTGCTCAACTGTAGATACATAGTTATTGTAACACTGAACAATTAGACGTTTACTACGAGATCGTAATAGACAAAATACATCATAATCGCGAGGATTGTTATATTTTTTATGTAACTTATGAAATTTAAGTTTCTCAGCAATGCATCGTTTTAATCCAGGTGTATACCAAATGGGGAAGTTATCCTGACCTTTGGAAATCATACAAGTATTCTCACGTATCAGCTTATCAAGAATGTTATATAAGACAGCAACGTTAGTATCAATGTCTGAGGATGAAAGTAATGAATCCCAGTCCACCTTGGATAAGGTTGACTTAATATTTTCATAATTACATTTATAAAAATTTGGTCGCTTCTTACGTTTAGGTACGTGGAATTGTGTTTGAGAAACAGACGGAAGTACAAACTTAAGAGGAGGGTGATGTTTGTCTAAGCGGATAAGGGGAGTCGCTTCATTTACAACTAAATTGTCCAATGTAGAGAATACTAGATCTAAGCACCGGTTATTAAGATTAGGTATTATGTTAAATTGGTGGAGGTTACATAAATGGAAAAAGTCAAGAAGTAAGTTTGATTTTATATCAGATGAAGGGCTCGGTGATGCATAAGCAGAATCATTATTTTTAGTCCAAGTAATGTTAGGGACATTAAAATCACCAATACATATAAATACCTCTGAACAGTTAGAATTTGTGATATTTTTCTTACAATTAGTATAAAAATCTGTTAAATAGTTCGTTGATAGATCTGGAGGAAGGTAACAAAGACAAAAGTTAATTATATCACCACGCATACAGTTAGGCAAGATTTTGATCCAAATATCTTCAATATTACTTTCCCAAGACGACAGACGTGCCACAGTGAAGCGTTTATTAATTGCAATTAAAACTCCACCACCTTCACTTTTATTTAAACATGTGGTATGTCGGTCTCGTCGGAATACATTATAATCATTACTAAAAATTTCGTTAGTAAAAACACTGTCATTCAAGTTTGTCTCAGTTAAACATATCACATCATAGTTGCAATTTAGGATATTTACATAGAGTTCGTCAGTTTTCGACCTTATCCTATTTACATTTTGATAATAAATATTCATGATGTAGTACAATAATTTATAACAACTGTAATCAGAAACAAAGTAAAAATTTAAAAAATATTTAAAAAATGTTTCACAGAGGAGAACTACGGACAAAGGGTTTTCAGTGTCTCAAAATTTTTAACAAAAACAGCTTTAGAGGAATCATCTCTACGCATATATATGCGTCCAAATCTAACCCATACATACTTAAAATTACAAGTCTTACCAATTTTACGCGCTTCGGCATATAACATTTTAGTGTCAGGCGACAAATGTTCAACTACGTATATTCTATTCGGATCACCGTCAATACCCAGATGTCTAGAATTTAATGATTCACCAACATGCTTCTTGTTGAATCTGTGCACCGCCGATAATACCATATCTCTCTGCCGAGGCGATGACAGCGTAATCAGTATGTTACGAGGCCGACCAGAAGAAGAATCAATTTTCGCAATACGGCGACATGCGCGCAAAGATGAATCATCGATAGTGATTTCAAGCAAGTCTGTTAATTTCTTGAAAAGAGTCGAAAGATTTTCATTGCGAGTTTCTGGTACAGCCTGAATTTCAATATTGTGACTTCTTGACAGCTTATCCATAGCGCTTAGTCGATTGTCCAGCTTACGTAGAGATTCTTTGAGACGTGAGTTCTCATCAACAATACTTTCAATAATAGAGGACTGTTCCTCCAATTGACGCTTAAGCATTACTTGTTCAGTTTTAATTTGATCCTGTCCGGAGGAGATAGTGGTGATGTTGTCATTAAAACCATCCTTGAGTTGTTGAATTGCGTCCGCCATTTCACTCTTAACCATGAGTTTCAGATCTTCCTTTAGAGCATTACGGAAGCTCGACATGAAATGAGTTAAAGTTACATTTAACTTTTGGTCAAGAATTTGTCCAATCTTCTCAATGGTAACCGATTCACCAGATCCAGATGAAGTTTTTAAGACACATGATACGTTGGACTCATCAACCATTTCGCTACGGTCGAGATTATCAAGAGACATGTTCATCGAGTCCTCATTCACCGGCATTTGATGACTGCGTACAGGAGTGTTGCAATTGGACCTAACACGCCTAGTGACATTATTGCAAGCAGGACACACCCACGAAGCTAGGTACTCGTTACTGAGTGCAGCATATTGAGCGGTTTTAATATTTAAGCACTCATAATGATAATCCAGACTGCATAAGCGACAATGAAGGAAAGTGTTTGGCTTAAGTGAGCATTTGCAAGCACTACAATTATTATTCATTGTTATTTATTAAGTTTCATATGCAATATCAAAAGCAAAGCAGACGCAACACATCAACAAGCAGGATCCAGTCAATAATAAAACGCAATAAGTAATAGAGGCTCAGGATAGTAGCCGTAAATTTCGTCACGCCGATCCGCAGCTAGCTTGGCCTAGAGGCACCGGCGCGCACACCGCGACACACGCCCGCGTCAAAGTTCGCTGGTTCAAATCACGTATTCATCAAAGCACAAATTAATATTGTTTTTAAAAGAATTGTATAATTTAAAAATTGTCACAGTCTCACAGATTCCACGATGCGTAGAGCACTTGAGTGAGAGGTCCGACAAAAACCAATATGGCCGACACCACATATGGGCGACACCTCACGAAAGAACAGGAGGGACCGATATAAACCAAATTCACTCACAAACTGTTAAAAAATTTAAAAAATTATAAAGCAGTGCGCAACACTCAACACGTCCACCTCGCTCGAGTACCGAGGAAGGAAGATAATAAATAATCGTGCTGAAAGAAATATAATCGTGCTGAGGTGACATTATGAATGCATTTTATTAAACAAGTTCCACATCATCATAAATCTAAATACTTGCAATGCTAGATTGAGACGAGACATGAAGTCAAGGAAAAAACTTTGATGTAGGATATTTTTTTTTATTAATCTGGGGTCGATTTACTCTCTTCTTCTTGTAAAAATAATGGCTTCCACGCATATGCGATGATCTAGCCAATGTCAAGGTAAATAGAGCAAATATGTTTTCACAATGACCATGAGACCCACATGTGGATGATCTCAAGGTCCTCCAATGCGATGCCCCTCAGATGACCTTCACTCGGGGAATCGACCGAGCAAAGCCAGCCAACGCATCAAGCAAAACTTATCAAAGATCACCGGTTATACATTTTTCCACATTATACTGACCATCTTCACTGAAGTTTGATGCATTAAACCACACCACTTAAAGACAACAAACATAGCTCTAGAGAATAATATGAAATAATTTTAACAAGCCCTGTCAGACTTCCCATTAAAATCCAAATTTACTCTCAATCTTATTTTGAAATTTGTTGGTGCCTTTCTTGTCTAACCAATTTTGTTACTCATCGATATCTTACCCAATCACTTAGCTAGTATACACATGCATACGTATATTTTTCTAGAAACACTTATCTTTAAATAAATTACCTTTCAAGCTTACATTGAAGAAAATAATATAAACGAGCGGAATTCCTTGCGACCTTTCAAGGGAAGGACCGTCAGAACTACCCATTTATCTAAAGGCCAAGTCGTGTTGTTCAAGGACGCAGTGCCATTGCTCGAGGCTAACAGATGCGTTTAATTAAAAAGCTGGCTTGTAACTAGGACACCTAGACTCGGCAGGTTATGCTAATACCGGTGTGGGTTGTCGAACATCCTAACTACATTATGTCTACTAGTTTTCTAGATGCTGTGAAGCGTAAATGTTGTGATGGAATTATAATACTGTTTTTTTCTTCATTTATGATACAAAATCTGTCGGGTCAATATTTTGTATGACTAGGTGTTACTCATTTCGTTATATCTGAATGTTCAAGATATTCATGACGACGTTAATTAAATTTGATTTAGTAATACAAATATAATTTGTTATTCACCATTACTACTTGTATTGTATTAAATTTAGTAGTTAGTGACCGTATATTTTTTAATTCAAAACATTTAAGTTAAAATAGTTAAGACTTGCCCTCTACGAAATTCAGCAAACTATGTTTTTGCTTTCGTTCTTACAAATGACTACTTATATGAGAAATCTGACTTGATTTTTTTGAATGAATTTGGAAGTAAATACTTGTGCTAGTAAAGAAATATTGACAATCTTGTCACTATACCTTTCTTCTAGTTCGATGAACAGGCCTACAAAGATTAGCTAGAACTACGTCGCTAACCACATATCAATAGCTTCCAGATAGTTATCAGCCATTTATGTTAATTCATGAGATTTTCCATTCAACGTATACGTTGTTCGCCTTGAACTTCCTACGTCTTAGATATCCTATTTAGAATCTTATTTAATTCTAATATGGTTGCGATTGACTTGTACATCCTCAGAAGGCAGCAAAACGTAGATTTTATTGAGATTTGCATCACGTACGAGGCTTTGTTTTCGTTTGTCAAGTCATAAACTAGATTTGTCTGTGGAATCTAAATCTATTTTTGGGTATTTCAATGACATGAAATATTTGTTCAATTACATCACTTGCTTTGTTTCGTGTGTGCAAAATGAGATTTGGCCTCCAAAATAGTTAAATTACTTACAGTGATACTTCATAATTTAGAGACATGTATTGTAATATTTTGTAAAATGTATTCATGTTTCCGTAGAAACAACTTTAATATTATCAAGAGTATGTCGATAAATAGTGTTTAAGGAAAGGAAATGTACTGACACCATTACTAAAATTGTAAAAAGATTACCATTGGCAGTGGTGATCACTAATCATTGAGTGGCTCATTTGCCTGCTCTCTCATAAAATCAATCCTTTATTGTGAGCGATAATTTATCTCTATTCGATCTTTATAAAATTTCACGGTATGTTCATTACCATAGTCATGTGTAAGGCGTAACTTAGAACTAAGCTTACATATGTATATATACGTTGGTCGGCTTATGATCCTTTATTAAGTATCCAGCTCATTGACTGCATACTGCATAGTTGATATTCTAGTATTATAAAGATTCTATTAGTATGGTATGATATATTTATTCAGTGATGCACTCATATATCTTACCCTTCAAGACGTACTTAGAATATTAATTAATTGATTAATATCAATGCAATGTTTATTATAGGTAGTGTTAATGAAACGACCTGATGACTTCAGTTTGCCTTTAGCGTTTCATTTTTAATTATCGGTTCCTATTTAGTCAAGCGTGTTATGTATCTTTGAATGAATATTACCGTCAATGTAAATAAGTATTCGCTTAACGAGAATTCCATGCAGATAAGTGACGTCACATCCATTAATCAAGATGGAATCTGTCCTAAATCACGCGTTCGATGTAAGCACTTGAATGTTGATAAGAGGTTCGTGACATTCGGTGACTGATATTATGTGAATGTAGACTTTACGGTGACAAATTAATGTTCGACGTGGTTTGTTGGCCACGATTGTTGACCTAGATTTTTCGTAGTAAACAAAATCTATTTTTACTATTAGATAAGTTTCTTGTACTTTGTTTCGTTCTTTGTTTGGAGCAAGAAGCGACCTTCGAAGAATTTGTTTCGTTTCTACTTTCCCATACTTTACATTGCCACACATTTAGTTTATAATTTACAGCAATTAAGTTTATTTTTTCTGCAATGGATTTATCGCCAAGTGCGATAATTTTAATACCTATAAAAGAGTTAATTCTATTACTATCGAGTTGTTCATCATTTAGACAATACACCCTTAGATTTCAACCCGATCATTGCATACACAATGTCGGAATTTTCCTTATAAAAACTGGCATCAAAAGCCACGCCTCATTAGTAAGCACGATACGTGTAGTAAAGCCATCGTTAACATTCCTTACGTAGTATTTTTTATTTTTCTTCGATTTGGGATCCTTTAGTCCTTATTAGATAGTCCTTATTATTCTTCGTTATTAAAATATGAATTTTGAAACACCAAGAGGTTCTTTATAATTATTGTATTTCTTGGACAATCATTCGGGCGCTCAACGTATTTTATGAAGTGCTAATAATAAATTGTTGAATTTCTTCAGGGTTCAATTCACCCCATTTCCCGGGTTTTATTCTCTTTTCTACCTGCATTTGTTGTTATTATTTTAAATTCAGTACTTGCGGATAATTATTGGTTGTGTTTATTATAAGACCTGAAATCAACGCGCTTTGAGGGAACTAGCCCTGAGCAAAACATGTTAGAAAAATTGCTTTGCCCAACCTGGGATTAGGACCTCTTGTTCCACAGCCTGAGCTGAACTTTGAACGCTGCTTCGAGATGTTTTGAGATTTTTCTCGACCTAAAATTTTAAGGATTTACTTATATCATTACTCAAATTGGTCGCCTGCTTGGGCTACGGAGCAAGAGGTCCTAATCCTAGGTTGGGCAAAGCAATTTTTTAAGCACGCTGATCCAGCGCGGCATTATGATTGCCAGCGAGTGCGACACGCGTCGAATGATTGCGTCACCGATTGTTCTCTCAGCCAAATAGACTGCGACTTAGTGGTGTGGTGCAACACTTTCAATGTAAGCCTACGAGACAATGAATAATTTGTTCCAGCATGCTATAAAACCTGCTTACGAGATGGAAAATATTGTTTTCTGTTAGCTTTGTGATTTGTTGCTGTCATGTTTAAGTTGGATGCTATTGATGTAACATGCCGTGTGATGATTGCTTACATAAATATAATATGTAGACATCAAGTTTCCGAATTTCAAATGTCATACACTCATATATAACATTAATGACTGCATTCATGGCCATGGGGGTAGACTTATGTCTAATAGAAGTTTATTCTACTGAGTGCCTTGATAATCCCGACATACCTTTTTTGCCATTTCCGCAAATAAATCTATTCGTACATTTCCGCCGGTTGATGGTATATCTACCTTGTCCTTTTCGGAAAAGATCATTTGTACGTGAGGTTCTTCTCCGTTTGTGAAGATTTACTAAGTTTTTTCCAAAACCACGCCACTAAAAACATCTCTTGATCAATTTCTTGTAATGCTTCTACATGTAGATTGTTATTACGTTTTAGAATCTTCGGCTTTGCGTCGCTGATGATATTGTCCGTTCTCTGATATGATATTTGTATCTACAAAGTAGCAATTAGGGTTATTTTCCTCGAATTTTAAATCTAGTGTCATCATTATCTTCCTACCCTTGTCTCAATTGTATTTGGGGTCAGCGCAACATGTCTATCACCCGTCATCTTGTCATTCATCCCTTTTTCTTTCATGCCCTTTCTCACACACTCCATCAACCTTTTCAATTTTGAATCTATTTTTATTTATATATGTATGTGTATCTAAATTGATTGCAATATTAAATCTAGTATCTAAAATTCATAGTATGTGTTCACTACGCAATGGGACGTTAATAGATTTCATGAACTACGGCGTCTTTGGACCTTAAAAATTAAATAAAAACTGTACTTAGAGTAGTTAATGTATATTATTCATGAGTAGGTATCAGAATGAAAAGTGCCATGACAAGATTATTGATACTCCTGTAAACTATTTGAATATGGTCATTGAAGCCACATGCCTCACGGCCTCATAGTGGTTATGGGGACATAGCGACACGTAGCCCATGGCAACAGTGATGCGCATCGACTTCGTTATTATTTCGATGAACATATTGAATTGCTAACCTCTACGTTATAACCATGCTTACATATTAATAATCTTGTTGCTACACACTGGTGCCTCTATATCTGTACACGGTGTTTTATAAAGTTGGTATCAATAACTACCCTTAAAGAACGTCGTTTTCGTCTGGCTCATAGTTTTTGAGTGATGGAAACTTGAATTTGTAACGAAAAAAAAAATCTTTTTGGGTCAGCTGTAGTATATTTGCAAACCACCTATGGGGTAATTAATTATTTTTAGCATAAACAAAGCTTATGTTAATTGCGACGATTTACAGGTCGCATTCCTATTTTAAAATTCCCCAAACTTACTTATGCATTAAAAAAATTAAGTTCAAATTTTATTTTTTTACTTTACCATTACGCTTTTAATCAACTTTATGAAGAATCTGGTATAGTGGAATAGAAGAGAGAACTTTAGTATTAAATTATCAAATATGTCCGAGTTATGAATCTCTTTCTTACCCGACTGACTCGGAAGGAGGGTAATGTTATTGTCTGTATTTTCAATGTCAGTACAACTTTTAAAAAAGATTTTATGTAGACCATGTAATAAAATATTTTTAATTAACTGCTATAAACCCCGGTGCAGATCCATTGCGAGTTGGAACTTTTAAAAAATTGAGAGAACGTTTGAAAGGCATGAGTCGGCTCAAAACTGCAATGCGCCCACGCATGCATTATAAATCAACGGCTGTTAGTCAGATTGAAGGAATGTCAAGTTATTGTAACCTTGCGTGAGGTAACAACGATGTGAAAACAACTAGCAATATCAGTTATATTGGAAGTAGAAAGGTACATTATTATTGTCTTACCTCTTTGACAACGCAGTCAATCGAAGGATCCTTTGTCATCTAGAACCAATATTTATTGATGTAGCGAGAACCTTATTGCAATACTGGCTTTAATCATTTTTCGGGATAAAAAGAAGCCTATGTCGCTCAGAAATTTTGTAGCTTTGTATTATGTAGTGAAATATTTTAAAAATTGGGTCAGTAATTCGGGATATTAGCGTGTTCCAAACGACTTTATGATGATATTATACATTTCAAATGTAATACATTTTTACCAGAGCCTTTTCAACTTGAATTTAAACCGTAATTGTTCTACTTAACTTGCTTGGTATGAAATATAGAATGTCTCAAATATAGAAAATACAAAAGCAAATTATATTATGCGGTTCCGCCATTTGTTTAATTTACAAATCCATTTGATATACGATGTGAAACTATAATATAATCCTCGTGTTATACAATGCATTAACATAATTCAGCGGCGAGTGCCGCGACTCGTCTCTTTTAATGATGTTACGTATGAGGCTATCGTAATATCTAACAATCCAATTTAATTTGGGTGAGATTATTATCTTAATTATTTAGGATTTTCAGAATAACTATAAATCTCACGATTTTATCGCTCTTGTGTAACGGGTTTTAAATTTGTGTGTTGACATGTGAAGTACTGGCAGGTTGAGGTTGGAATTAGTTTATTTTTATTTCAAAATTACGATTCCAAATTTAAAATATAAATTAGTTAGAGCCAAAGACATCTGAAAACATTAAAATTTTCGTTATATTAATATTTCGCGCCATTGTTGCACATTTTACTATGTGTAGGTCGTATTACTCTATCTAATATATAAAATTCTCGTGTCACAGTTTTCGTTGCCATACTCCTCCGAAACGGCTTGACTGATTTTGATGAAATTTTTTGTGCTTATCCGGTATCTATGAGAATCGGCCAACATCTATTTTTCATTCCCCTAAATGTTAGGGGTAGTCCACCCCTAAATATTTTTTTATTTTTTAGACAACATTTTTAATTTCTATTTTTTTATGATACAACATACAAAAATACAAACAATCCTCAATTTTCACCCTTCTACGATCAACCCTTATTTTTTAATAGCCATTTTAGTAATCTAATCATTTTTCCTAACCGGTCGAAAACTGATCAATCGTCATTTAATTAGTTATCCCCGCCAGATGTCTACAGGTGTCACTTGACAGGCGGGGTGACGGACGTGGTGACAGACGGGTGACCGACTGGGTGACAGACAAAGTGTCAGACGGGGTGACAGGCGGGGTGACAGACGGAGTGACAGACGGTGTGACAGAGGGTGTGACTGACGGGGTAAGAGACGGGGTGACAGACGGTTTGACAGACGGTGTGACTGACGGTGTGAGAGACGGGGTGACTGACGGCCGAAGTAGATCATCCCATTACCTCTTTTAGAATTATTGTGCTATAGGTGCCTACGACTCACTCTTTCAACCCTCTCACTCATACGCAGACGAAGTTGCGCGGGTCAGCTAGTAGTCATATAATAATAATTTTTGCAATAAATAGTCGAATAACGATATCTTTGGGTAACTGTTTTTATTAATTTCAAATAGCTTGCTGGTGCTTTTATATTAATATTCGGATATGAGGCTATATATCAGTTGCCTAATACGTTTTAGTTCTTATACGTGACACAATGAAGATTTTTATCGTACATAGTTAGAGAAAAAAATGGACCTTACATAAGTTGGTACACTTCCTTGGCCGATTTCGAAACACTGTAATAACGGTTATTAAAAATATTTCGAATTTTTGATTCGTTATTCTCCGAGTTGGGAACTTTCGCGTAATTTAGCAAATGATAATTAGTTACTGCAAGTCACTTTCATTTTTTAAATTATGTCAGTCACATAATCAGTGTTGCGCCATTTCAAATTTTTGATTTAGTACTCTTATGAATTCTTTATTCATTTTCATAGTTTTAAATTGAATCAATTATTTTGAAGAAATTTTAATTTACCGAGAGGTAAGCGAGATGCAAGATGAGCGAGGCCAATTTTTTATGGCTGAGATTGTGTTTTTCAGTTTTATAAGGGCGACTTGCTTAGACAGCCTCCGTGGCGCAGCAGGCGAGTAGCTGGCTGTGAAGCAAGAGGCCGCGGGTTCGATCCCCGTACCAAGACAAATGTTTGTATGGCCTACAGATATTTGTTTCGGGTCTGGGTGTTGTGAGACCGAAAGTCTCTCGTAGTTCCTGATACCCACGACACAAGATTCGATCTTAGTGTGGGGTCAAGACTATGTATGTGACTTGGGTGCTATTTATTATAAAAAAAAAAAAAAAAAAAAAAGTAATTACGTATGTATGATATATCTATGGGTGACTTGCACCACTATTACTAACCTACAGTTATTCCTAACCTCAAGTTAAATTTACAGAAAATATCTGAATGACATGTAATTAAATAAATAATAAATAACACCCAACAGTCTCATTAAGAGCTAGTCTTGTGTCGTGGGTATCAGGAACTACGAGAAACTTTCGGTCTCACAACACCTAGACCCGAAACAAATATCTGTAGGCCATACAAACATTTGTCTCGGTGCGGAGATCGAACCCGCGGCCTCTTACTTCACAGCCGGCTACTCGCCCGCTGCGCCACAGAGACTGTCTATTTCAAAGTTAAATTTACAGAAAATATATGTATGAAAGCGTATTATGAAAGACATGTAATTCATATATTGTACTACCTACTTACTAATTGGCACTGACAAAATCATAGACGCATTGCATTTAACACGCTTTTTAAAAAGAATAATAGTAGAATAATCGTTAGTAATTTTCACTTATCAGTCCTTTGGTATACTTTATCATTTATCAAACAGCGGTCATTACCCTTGGATAAGTATTGAATATAATGATAGAAAACTGCGATGCGATTAAAGCTTATTCTGTTACATGATAAAAGATATTTACTGCTACCTGAGTTCATGGTTTTTTAATAATATCCATATAAATGTAAAAAAATCATACGCCTCTACCAGTAGCGAAGGGTCCACAAAATACGATTCCCTCCGGCTTACGTTTTTTATATATCAGAGACTGACAAACGAGCAGATGGGTCACTTGATGGTAAGTGATCTCCACCGCCCATAGACACCCAAGAAACAAAAAGATGGGTGCGTTGCCACCCTAAAAGGAGGAAATGGAAAGGGAGGGAAAAAGGGATTGGGAAAGGAAGGGGGGAAATGGGCCACCGGAAATCTACTTCACCGAACGAAACGCAACAGTAAGCTGCCACTTTACGTTGGTTTTCTGTGAGACAGTGGTATCAAACCGGTCGAGCCGCCCCATTCGTGCTGTAGATGTTACTGTCTACAGCGTGGCTCTACCATTCAACAATTTACGAATCAATACCTTTTCCGAATTGTCTACTAATAAATTGTTATTAATTATAATATGAACTTGCATCGGCTTCCCTTTCAGAAATGTTCACCCTTCGCCACTGGCGTCTATTATGCTCCACCATGGTGTCAGTAGGAAGAAATAAAGAAAGAAAGAAAGAAGGATAAAAAGAAAGATTGATAGAAAGAAAGATAGATTGAAATGTTTATTGGTACTAGTATAAAATGCAACATTAATAAGATTATACATTAAATTAAACTAAAACTAAATCCAAAGAGAAGTGTTGCATGTCCATACCGTAACCAGGGGTAGGGGGCCATCTCAGAATTAATCTATGTTGTGACGTGAGCCACAGCACTAGTGACTAGTGACCACACAAGTAGTATTGCACAGATTATAGGTTATGTTTACGTTTGATTTGTCAATCAACGCATTAGCGGTACATTTACGCAAATCAACGGTAATTACATAGGGGCGACAGGTTTGTGTAATGTATCGGTATGTTAGCATAACATAACATAACATAAGCTCACGCCTGTATCCCCGAAGGGGTAGGCAGAGGCGCATTAGCGAATTAGAACACCTACATTTCGCCGAGCTTAGTTCCGTCCCAGATGTGATAGGGGGCGAGCCTATCGCCATATCGGGTACAAATTCCAGACTCCGAGCTGATATGGAAAAATCCAATATCACTTTGCCCGACCCGGGGATCGAACCCGAGCCCTCAGAACCGTAGTCGTACCGAAATACCACCACGCCACCGAGGCACCGATGTATGTTAGCAGTTAGTTCAAAAGGGATTTTAAACGATCCCAATTCGGAATTATAATTCCAGTGGTAATATTTTTGGTTTTTTACGAGTTCATACACTTAGGGCGACTTGCGGATCGATTATTAGTCTAGAGTTAGAACTAAACTCGATTTAGTCTACAGCTCATTGCTATATTTAAATCAAGATTTGGGATAAATCAAGATTTATCTAAATGCTGCAAGTCGCTTAAGGTCGCCTGATGGCTTTAAATCGCCTTATTTATCAAAATTGCATGGTAAAAATCAATGTAAGAAGTCGTTAAATTTGAGTAGCGTTTGACCATTCGGGCGTAAGTTTTCTAGTCGCGTCTTTGATCTAATGGCAGCGTATTTGGGCTGTAAACCAGGAGGTCCCGGGTTTGATTACCGGGTCGGACTGGGTGTTTTTCTAACACTATTTGCCAGGGACTTGATCCCCCAGATGGAAGTTGACGTCAGGCAGGCAGTCGGTCCTAAAAACTATCAAATACGTTTTGCAACATGCTTGAAAAAGTATGTCGCGCCGACCCCACATTAAGGAGGGATAAGGGTAGGAAGACAGAAAAATAACACATTAATGTTAGTTCAGACTACAGACAGTATGCACGTCCTGTCATGGTGCATGCAGCATGCTTACGTCATCGGATCCGTATGCCGTAGAAGGTGTTTTGAGTAGAGTGCAGTCGTTGTCCGGTTGTATCACTTCACACTTGTACAGTACTGCATGTTGATGTGAATCACGGCGATCGTTGACGTCACGAGGACGACATTCCTCGAGTCTTTTACCTCTTCGATACTTGTATAGTAAAATTGTCGGCATCCCCATATTCTTTACTTTTCGGCAAGGTTTTTATTTTACGACCGACTTCCAAAAAGAAGAAGGTCCTCATTTCGTCTGTATTTTTTTTGTTACACGATATCTCCGCCAAATGTGAACGGATTTTCAAATTTATTTTTGTGTTCGATAGAGTTTATTTCAAGGGTCCCATATAAATTTGGTTGCGATCGGATTTGAAGTCGGTTTGTTGAGTTTTTAAACTTGTGATTATTCATATACACATACCCTTAATATGGGGTGGTTTTAGCACTCACTGCCTTTTTAAGCGTGCTGCAGAAAGGATTTCGCTTTGTTTTTATTACCGGCTATCAACTTGGTCTAAGGAATCCAGTCCCATCAACATAGTGTTAGAACAGCAACTTACAAGCCCGCCCTAAGATTTTAAGTCAGGACCTACCTCACTGCCCTACCATTAGATCAAGAAGGCCTTAAAATCTGCTATAAAAACATCTTGAGTAAAATCAACATAAAGACTCCATAATAAAGTATATACAAAACGATAATTCATATATGAAATCAGTTGTTATATAAAGCGAAAAGAATCAGAAATAATTTGATGATGTAAACGGATTATATAGAGAATTTCCAAATAAATATTTAACACAGACACAAAGTGATATAAATTATACAAATTCTTGAACATCCGGAACCGACCCACTATCGCTTGCGGGCTTTGAACCCGCACATGTGGCGGTACCATTATGTATTTTTAGCTTAACTGTTACAGCTTGTCGCTTTTGGTGATAGATGTGGTGTATAGTTATATACAGATGAATACACAGGAATAAAATAATCATGAAGTTTATAAAACCATGAAAATCTACTTCAAAACCCCCGACGTGACTTCTAAGGTGTCGTTTGTTAAGGAGTTTCCGGGCTCCTTCATCAGTGATCAGCGGCCTGAGCAGGAAAATTTCTGACAACCGTAAATGTATTCGAACTCGATGCGCGTCTATGAAATTGGTATGAAATATTAACCAAACGTCATCAGTGCGCAGCGAACTCGAATACATTTACATTTACATTAGTTTTTCGTGCTCGGGTAACAGATCTACATCAAGCAGGTGGCCAGTTGTAAATTTTTTTTATAGCAGAAGCACCCGAACAGATGAGTCACCTGATGGTAAGTGATCTCCACCGCCCATAGACACTTAAACAAAGGAATCATGTGTGTGTTGCCAACTTAAGAGGAGATGGATTGGGAAAGGGAGAGGGGGAAATGGGCCACCGGAAATCTCACTCACCGAACGAAACGCGATAACAAACTGCCACTTTTCGTCGGTTTTCTGTGAGACAGTGGTATCAAACCGGCTTATTCGTGCTGTAGATTTTACTGTCTACAACATGACTCTACATACTTACCCGAATTCTCTTTCATGCAAAACATACTTAAAATGTGTGTGCTGATCCTACATCGTTGTAGGATTAGGAGCTTGAGAAGATGACTGTTGTGAGACCAAAAAACTTGTAATTCGTAATATTCATGAAGACTCGTAACTCGTGATAAAATAAGTATCTGACGGTGTGTATTTTATTTGTTTAGCTTTTCAAGTGATTAAATTGCTAACTTATATTACCATATTTAATTTTATATAGACATTAAACAGTGTGGTATTGAATCTCTTTGATTTTATAACATCTGGAAACCAAAGTCAGATTTAAAGTGTGATAGAGTTCCATTAGTATATTAGTTAACATCGTATTACATAACATACATAACATAAGCTCACGCCTGTATCCCCGAAGGGGTAGGCAGAGGCGCACTAGCCAACTAGTACACCCACATTTCGCCGAGCTTAGTTCCGTCCCAGATGTGATAGGGGGCGAGCCTATCGCCATATCGGGCACAAATTCCAGACTCAGGGCTGATATGGAAAAATCCAATATCACTTTGCCCGACCCGGGGATCGAACCCGAGACCTCAGGACAGTAGTCGCACCGAAACACAACCACACCACCGAGAAAGTCAGACATCGTATTATTTATTTATGTTATGGATTTTTCATCTGGTTGTTCATTACATAATTTATAATGCTTGTAAGGTAACATAATATAATTTTGTTGTACTCGTATTTTAACAGAGTTGTAATAATTTTGGCCAGTAATTTTATTACGCTATAATTATTAATTTTTGGTTATGTAATTTTGTCATCTCACTAAATCTTTCTTTCGTTTATTATGAAGCTGTTGCGATTACAAAATAAGAATTTAATTTTATCTGCCATAAAAACGATTTTAAAACTGTATAAAACGTAACAGAATGCCAAGTGCTGGATATTGAATTTGTTATGTATCATATTGCAACATCGTCGCAATTATTCGTTTCAATTCGGCTAAAAACTTTTGTAATATTTTACAGAGGCGCATTTAGAATCTATGGCGTTTGTTACACAATCGTTTATGTTATGCAAACACGTCATAATTTCAAAATCGCCAAATAGCGTATTGACGTATTGCTACGCAGCCAAAAACGCGTTGAAACGACGAAGTAATCTGACGTTTAAACTTTAAGGCCTTTATTCATAATAACTTAGTGGGACGCTATAATACCGCTGTAGGACGTTTCCGAAAAATTGTTATTCATAATAGCTCAATAGCGTTAAAACGTTCCCAAAATCTCCCATAAAATGTCTGCAATTTATAGAAGCTGGCACCCTACTTTAACGCTTCAATAGCAAAAAATATGGCCGATTTCGATCAACTGATTCGTATTTGACGTTCCACCAGTTTTGGTTGAGATTAATTTGAGGGTGCCTGCGACTTCTATCATAAACATAAAAAAATAAGCTCACACCTGTATCCCCGAAGGGTTAGGCAGAGGCGTACTGGCGAACTAGAACACCCACATTTCGCCGAACTTAGTTCCGTCCCAGATGTGATAGGGGGGGAGCATATCGCCATATCGGGCACAAATTCCAGACTCCGGGCTGATATGGAAAAATCCAATATCACTTTGCCCGACCCGGGGATCGAACCCGAGACCTCAGAACCGTAGTCGTACCGAAATACCACCACGCCACCGAGGCAGTCTTCTAGACTTCAGAGAGACTTCTATCAAATGCAATTATTGTTATAAACACGATAGTTTGTGAGGTTGTATGGATGTTTTGTTACTCTTTCACACCAGAATGGTTGAACGGATCTGAATTTAATTCGGTAAATAAATGGATTATAGTCTAGAATAAAAATGTCTAGGACAACAAGACAAATAAATGTGATGCAAAAGTTATGACCTCATGGTCATAAGTCGCTCAGTTTATTTGAAATATACGCGCCCCAGGTCGGACAGCGTAATAATATTGAGAGAATAAACTTGTCTTAAGTGATTCTTCACCATTCACAGAACATTCTAGGATGTATTTATTTATAGAGGAATAACACATAGGCTACTTTTTTCCATAAATGTAGGGTCTCCGTAGGATAAATTTGTTTGAAGTCAGCTAGTATTTAATATTTTCCGTGTAATATTTAATTACATACCTTGATTTCAACAAAACATCTTTTTCTTCAATATCATCATTATCTAAGCACGAATAAATCAAGAGAAATAAAACACTTCAAAAATACAATGATGAATTTTATTAAATCTGATAAAACAAAAAATACTTATGCACGCATGTTGCCTAATTATTCTTCAATACAATGTTATGTTGAAGCCGCTGTGAACTGGAAAGTCCGGTCCTGAATGCCATTCTCAAAGAAGGCAGGGTATTTTTCTTACACGATTTGCAAAGACTGGAAGCTCCCTTTCATTCATACGCTCCAAGGAATATCCTCCAAATCTAAATTTCATTTCCAAATATCCATAATCTACCCATCTTCGTTGATGTTTAGGTATTGCATATAACAAAATCACTTCACATGCAACAAATATAGTTTTACTTTGATTAAATTAATTAAATAAATATATAAACAAACTGGTCGCCATGGTCGCCATTTGCCAACGGGTGTGTCGAATTGCGCGCGCAAGGCGCGCGCGAATGATTGTTTTTTTTATTAGGCCATCGTTCCATGACTTTCCAGAGACAAAACTTGTCAAAATCACGTTTTATCTATGTACTAGCAACATTGTGACACGGTAAATATATTTTAGTTAATGAAGCTATAGTAAACTATTATGAATAAAGAATTTTATCGATCCTTCGATAGGCTTAAAATGCATTTTTACCAATATGAGTTTATATCTTCATTAGGGGTTTTATTATGAATAAAGGCCTAAATTGTTATTTCAGATGCGAGTGCAAGTCGTTGTTTAGCGGAATAGCAAACCCCACCCCTGTATGCAAGGTTATTTTAGGACAATAGTAGAGCATTTACATATATTGTAATGTAATATCCACCATACAATTTCGACGGATATTTGAATTGCTTTTCAGTTTTCGGTCATTAATCGAGCGAGTTCAAAAAGGAGGTACTCAATTCGTATACTCAGGTAAGTATGTTATGCGATATCTTCGCCATATATGTACCAATTTTCGACCAATTTAAATAAATGAGAAGATCTGCAATTCGTCTGTATTTTTTTTGTTATGTATGTTCTCCGATATCTTTTTTTTTATTATCCGAGCACGGCAAAAAAAATGGTGAGATAAGTTTAACCAAAGATTAAACAAAGACTAATAACGCTTTATAGAGCTAAATTTTAGCCTTCGTGGAGGTGGTGGAAGTCAGAACTATGTGAATGACTGATTGCGTGATTTTTTTATTTCTTTTATAGCAGTGATCGGCATACGAGCATGTGGGTCACCTGATGGTAAGTGATCTCCACCGCCCGTAGACACCCAAGATACAAGCGTATCATGGGTGCAACCGAAAATGAGGGGAATAAGGATTAGAAAAAGGAGGGGGGAATTGGGCCACCGGAAATTTCACTCACAGAACGAAACGCAACAGTGAGCTGCCACTTTACGTCGGTTTTTTGTGAAACAGTGGTAGCAAACCGGTCGAGCCGGCCCATTCGAGCTGTATAGATTACTGTCTACAACGTGGCTCTACCACTCAACCACAACAACGTTAAGGTCATTTCTACTAAAAGTAAGGATAAAAACGTTGTTTTGTTAATGGTTTTGAATAGTGCAAATATGTACGTATTCGATTGTATGATAACCGCGAAAAGCACACACCACCGACCGCGTCACAAACATTTATTCTAAAATTATGAAAATCGTCGGAATGTCCATATATTATAAGTTATGCAAATCCGGTAGGTATGATAGGGTTGCCAAATGTTTTAGTTAAGCTATTTTGCTCTATAATGGGTTTATTTATCGATACAAAAGGTTAAATATATTTTCATCATGTAATAATTTTATATCGCTGATGCAAAAAATATTATACATACTAGAAAAACGATAAATACTGAATGACTGATCATGTATTTAATAGTATATTTAAATAACTTGCATATTTTGTTTATAATCATGACACATATAAATCATGTCGAATCCTGAAGAGCGCTACTGATTTATTTGTAGATGTACTGTATTATTTTCCCACTTCCAATTATAATTACCTATTATTTATGGTGTATTTTTTGTACATAGCTGGCAACCCTATTCAAATTCAAGGAAACGGCGACATCCACGTTATGTTTATTATGGATTATTAAGCCGACTGCAGAATAATGTGTTTAATATTCACTTTATGTATTGACATTCCGAAACGATGAGTGGTTTAGGTTAAATAACACGACGTGATTCAATTACAAGGTTTAAAGCAATAGGTGGCAGTATTTCTAACGGGTCAGTTAAAGAGACTTTTAGCAAACGACCCATATATATAGGAGAGTTTAGAGAAGTCTTAGGACATGCAAGGGCTCTTAGGAATTTGAAATTAAGATATATTTGTAAATAAGATAATGGGAATGAAACAAAATTAATCTGTTTTAACTTCTGTTTGTTATATTTCCCGGGAGCTTTGAGCTAGTTCCCTGTATGTGTATAATATGTAAAAGAAGATTCTAAATGGTAATTATAATACTTAATAAAATACAGAATACACTATACTAAAGTGTACAATGTGACATATAAAATAACATAAACAATTTGGTTGTAGGAATCATATATCTACTGTCTTCAATCTTTTCCGTACCCTAGATACCAAAGAGGATATAACCATTACGCTGACTAGGTTTGTAGGTTTGGTAGCCGATGGTTGGCATAGGGTTCGTCATCGCTAGTGTAAAAGTTTAATTAACAAACAACTATCTATCTAAACAACAGACGCAAAACGAATAGAGAACTTCGGTAGTGATAGAGAAAATAGGTACATACACTAAAGAGTCTAAATTTCAACAGCACAGGACATTCATGATCGCGTGGGTGCTCCGGAAACGGCGTCGGATGCTTCAGATACTTGTATTATAATGAATGGGATGTGGCCGACTGCTGAGAGATTATTATGCTGCTAGCGATTGTGAGCTTCACCCGATGGAGGAAAGGCGTCATTCAAAGTAGTTGTACGGAATATTAAAGGGCAGAGACTAGTAAAAACGGAAGTTGGATTTACCTTTTTGATCTAGTACTGGTATATTTGGATACATCACAGCTGACTATTTTGAAATAAAAATACTTTTCTATCAATGGTCAAGAAACTAAGATCAATTGCTTTACATGTTGTGTATCTATTATCTACCCCGTATTATTACTATCCCACTCTTGTTTCCTCAGGTTTCCTCTACTATTAAGTCGGCCTAGATCACCACACTGATCTCACACCAGTTAGTTAAATACACATACTTTTCAAATTCTTAAGAGGAATTCTTTGGTTGCTGGTTTCTTTCCGATGTTTTCCTTCTTCATTAAAGCAAGCAATAACTCTCAAATGTTGTAATGTATGCTTAGATATTTGTTGAACTGTGTTCACACAGATATTGTCTAACTGCTGGTGGTTCACATACACGTGACATCAGGTGTGTGGCCTTGCGTTATCAGTTTGCAGTGGACTGCGCCGAGCCGCCGACGTCAGCCGATAACACTGTTTGATGTGATAGGGTGTGGTTGGTTGGTAGCCTTATGTAGATAGTGGGACATGTACTAGAGTCCAGAGGCTTAAGCACGAATAACTTCGACAATCGAATTCGAATCGAGCTACAGCTTACCAACGTAGCGTTTTATAAAACACATCTACCATTCAAATTGCTTCTATGTAGAGCACTGTGCCTTACGGACAGACAGACGTATATGACGAAATCATTAATTAGGGTTCCGTTTTTACCATTTGGCTACAGAAGTCTAAAAATACACACAACAATACAGTATAATCATGACCCTATACTCGGTTTAAACTTTGGCCTATATTGTGGGCATCAGGAATTAAAAGAAACTTTCGATACTACGCCCATAATACGCAGATTCTGTGTCGGTGCCAGTTTTGGGCGTTGAAAACGATGCAGGTTTTCGTTTCCTCCATTTATTTGACTTGCAACGTCTCTTGCGAAAACTACAATAAACTAAAATACACTATGAAGAAAACAAGAGCTTTCTAGCAGTTTCAAAACTCAAAAGTAACTGTAATTAGGGGCACTGTGAATCACACAAATATATCTCGGTGCAGTGTCCTTAAATTAGCCAGCAGTTTGTGAATACGTGACCGTAATTTGAAGCTGTTTTGCATGCTCGCCCGTTATTTGGCGATTAATTCCACTTATCTCCTCGTCTCGAACATAAGTTAACATGACGTGACAGCTTCACCTGTCTTATTCATCTGATTACGGTTGAACAAACTTCTTGACGGCGCCTCATTTGTTTTAAATTCTTTAGGAGTAATAAAGTGAAGTTGCTGCGATAGTATAATCTTTATTGGATAATTCATAATTGTAAATTATACACACACACATAAGCTCACGCCTGTATCCCCGAAGGGGTAGGCAGAGGCGCACTAGCGAAATAGTACACCCACACTTCGCCGAGCTTAGTTCAGTCCCAGATGTGATAGGGGGCGAGCCTATCGCCATATCGGGCACAAATTCCATACTCCAGGCTGATATGGAAAAATCCAATATCACTTTGCCCGACCCGGGGATCGAACCCGAGACCTCAGAACCGCAGTCGTAGCGAAATACCACCACGCCACCGAGGCAGTCTAATAAATGTAAATTATATTACGTTCAATATACGAAATCGATCTAATGTTATTCTGTATTGAAATTCGCGTTGGTATTTCTATATTCTACGACTGCTTTTAATATACACAGGCAGTGTAGTGTGCCAGCAACTGTTGTATTATGTTCTAGTTTCGCGAGATTAGATGCGACACAATAGTTGACGAAAAATAGTTATAATATTATTATATTCCCTTAATTTTACGTCCTCCGCCTTCCTTATCCAGCCGCTTCAGGCTACGTCGCGTCGCCAAGGATGCCGCAATCTGGGAAAGGCCTATGTCCAGCAATGGACGGATACAAGCTGATGATGATGATGATGAATTGTTCGTTTTGGTGGAATGCTTCAACATATTAGAAGTTAATTATCAGGGTTTTTGATATTAGTGAAATAAATAAAACACAGATGTTTAGTATTGTGACTTATATATGTCGAA
Source organism: Clanis bilineata (assembly GCA_036417725.1). Classification (NCBI taxonomy): domain Eukaryota; kingdom Metazoa; phylum Arthropoda; class Insecta; order Lepidoptera; family Sphingidae; genus Clanis; species Clanis bilineata. The sequence goes on from CM071141.1 coordinate 2,474,707, forward strand.
GGGCCAACGCTAACGTTGTTTTTTAAAAACGGTGACGTCAGCACGGCTGACGTCACTTTTGACAATAAGATGATTACTCATCTTATTTATCAATAGTGAACACTGAAATTCACTAACTCCCTTTATTAACGGTGCTCAAGAGCACCGTCTGGTCAGGGATGTGGACAGTCCGAGTGCCGGAGCACGACTGTGTCGAATCTGCTCTGAACACTCCTTTTATAGGGTGCAATTTTTGCAACTACCTACTCGATACCGAATATCGAATGTCAAAGAAATAATTATAACGATTATTTTAACTTTTTAGAATCTTTTAACGATTCAGCAGTTTAACAATTGTAAAACGAATTAATAACGTGAAATAACAACGGCTTTTTAAATAAGCTTGCGATTTTGCGCCGATACGGCCATTCTGATAGGCGGTGCGTGCTCTGCACCAGCCTCGAATTTGTTGTGAATACTCGTAGAAACAATTTTTTTTTTTCTCTTTTTCTTTCCTTTTCTTTTTTTCTTTCTTTTCATTTGAAATAGCACGTGCTCCTATTGAAAGCTCATGGTTGTACGCCGATACGGTCATTTTGAAAGACCTCGTTTATTATTGCGAATTTAAGATTCCGACTTTTTTTTTTTTAAACTACCACCGGATCCAAACGCGGCCCTGCCTGAGAAGACCCGGCGAAACAAACTCAGCGGGCAAAATTTCCTAGCTCACAAAACAATTTCCCGAATTGACCACTCAGGATTTTTCAAATTGACCACTTATAATTTTTAAAGTTGATCACTGACGTTGACATTTAGACTTCAAAAATGACTGCAACAGTGTCACATACACCGTCTCGATCAATCCTGACCATAAATCAGGTAGTTTTGTTTTTGCATTGAATTCTGAGATGAAATTGCACAGAAATCAAAATACGGGTATTTAGACGCACCGCGTGCCCTAGTTTATATGGTTTTCAGAGGAGGTATCCGACCAGCCTTGCTAGACCATATTATCAACATTTGTACAAATGTTCCACACAATGCACAATCAGTAGTCAGTAGTCAGAGTGCGATGCTCCACGCATTTATGCACTTTTCTTACGGGGATAATGCCGTGGTCCACAGGGGTTCTAAAGGAACGGGAAGGGTCGATGCTGTGGCGCTGAGCGGTCCTGTACGCCGTGGTCCACAGAGGCTCTGAAAAGTTTCCTTTTTTTTTTTTTTGCAAATGCTCCACGCATTTTTGCACTTTTCTTATGATAATTCTGTGGTTCTGAGCGGTCCCGTACGCCGTGGTCCACAGTTTTTTTTTTTTTTTTGTATTAGGGATGATGCTGTGGTTCTGAGCGGTCCTTTACGCCGTGGTCCACAGGGGCTCTAAAGGAACTGGGAAGGATGATGCTGTGGCCTGGGCCTTTATTATTGACCGTGGTCCACAAAGGCACTGAAAAACTAGTTCGAAAGTATCGATCGAACTGAAAGTATCTCGGATTGAAAGTATCAGTCGGATTGAAATATCAGTCGGACTGAAATATCAGTCGGATTGAAACATCAGTCGGACTGAAACATCAGTCGGACCGAAACATCAGTCGGACTGAAAGTATCCGTTGGATTGAAAGTATCGATTAATAGGGCAGAAAGGTTCAAGTTAAATGAGTGGGATAGTGATCCCACTTCTGATGTCGGAGGGCCAACGCTAACGTTGTTTTTTTAAAAACGGTGACGTCAGCACGGCTGACGTCACTTTTGACAATAAGATGATTACTCATCTTATTTATCAATAGTGAACACTGAAATTCACTAACTCCCTTTATTAACGGTGCTCAAGAGCACCGTCTGGTCAGGGATGTGGACAGTCCGAGTGCCGGAGCACGACTGTGTCGAATCTGCTCTGAACACTCCTTTTATAGGGTGCAATTTTTGCAACTACCTACTCGATACCGAATATCGAATGTCAAAGAAATAATTATAACGATTATTTTAACTTTTTAGAATCTTTTAACGATTCAGCAGTTTAACAATTGTAAAACGAATTAATAACGTGAAATAACAACGGCTTTTTAAATAAGCTTGCGATTTTGCGCCGATATATAAATATTGGAAATCATTTATTGAAAGATAAATATATGTCTGTGCTGAAACTAGATTTGGCGAATTCGTTCTTACTCTAGCGTTGAAAAATGTACGTGTATATAGTATAAAGCGAAAATCGCAATCAATTATATTAGATTATCAGATCATAACCTAACCTACTCGTAACACAATTAAGACAATTCTGGAGCGCACATTAATCGTCATATCTAAGATAAATCTGTATTATAAACGTTTCGCAAATGCTCATTGTGTACGTTTTGAAAGGATTGACTAATGATCATTTCGCAAATCTCGCGTGTTCACTGCACAAATATCATTGTACTCGTATATAGAGGTAGATGAATGATGTGGTCTCTGAGTGTGATTGTTCTCATTATTTTTGGATCTATCATTGTTTGAACTTGATGTTTTGGATGATGATCTATCATCTATTTTGACAATGGCATTTAATTTACAATACATACATTTATTACAAATCACGGACGTAAAATAAAATATGGACGGAGCGCTAGGAACATCGAGAGTGAAGCAGAATTTTCGGCCCATTCGATCAGTCGCCACCATTACGTGTTGATAGATCGTATGGGCTGAAAACTCTGCTTCACTTTCAATGTAGCACTCCGTCCATTTTTTTACATCCGTGCTACAAATGTTATGTCGATTTGATCAGAGATGCATAGACAAAAGATTCTCGTGGTATCTATAATTTTTTCAGATCACGAACACTAATTTAAGAGATAACCGTTGCTAGTAAACTACCTCTATGATATCATTATTGTTTATCATTACATTTACATTATTGTTTATCATTACATTTACATATTTACACAAACAAAACTTTAAGAAAATATAATATAAAAATGGTGCATTCTCTCGCTGGCATAACAGGCCTCAAGCTGTTCAATATTTATTTATTACGGAACATTAGCAGTGTACACGATAAAATAATGCTTAAATTATATATCGCTAATTTGCAATGACATCTCAAAAACTTCGATCTTACGGAAAACGCTTTTAAAGTTAAAGTTTTTAAAGCGTTTTTTGTAAAGTCGGTGTTTTCGTGATATCCGACAGTGTAATATTTCGTAAGCCTTGATTTTACAGAGAATGCTTCTAAAATTAAGTTTTAAAAGCGTCATATCTCGAAAGCCTCGATTTTGCAGAGAATGCTTCTAAAATTTAGTTTTAAAAGCGTTTTCTGTAGGATCCAGGTTTTCGAGATATCACACTGTCGTCGCGAATGTGCAATAAATTGTAGTTATGTGCTTACCAAATAAAGGGCCTTACTTATAAAACATTTTAGCTGAGCAAATGGTTAAGAATAATCTGACTTCTTTCCTTATATCACATTATTTGAAAATAAAAGGGACAGACTATTCTTAACCATTTGCTCAGCTAAAATCACTACATAGTATAAAACAAAGTCGCTTCGCGCTGTCTGTCTGTCCCTATGTCCCTATGTATGCTTAGATCTTTAAAACTACGCAACGAATTTTGATGCGGTTTTTTTAATAGAGTGATTCAAGAGACTTGACTGCCTCGGTGGCGTGGTGGTATTTCGGTACGACTACGGTTCTGAGGTCTCGGGTTCGATCCCCGGGTCGGGCAAAGTGATATTGGATTTTTCCATATCAACTCGAAGTCTGGAATTTGTGCCCGATATGGCGATAGGCTCGCCCCCTATCACATCTGGGACGGAACTAAGCTCGGCGAAATGTGGGTGTCCTAGTTCGCTAGTGCGCCTCTGCCTACCTCTTCGGGGATACAGGCGTGAGCTTATGTTATGTTATGTTATGTGATTCAAGAGAAAGGTTTATATGTATAATACATGCATAAATTGATCCCCTAAAGGGAGCTTTAGGGGATGAAATGGGGGATGAATGTTTGTCAAGACTCTCACGGGGGTGTAGCCGCGGGCAAAAGCTAGTGTTTTTATAAGTATGGCCCGATGTCATTATGCATTTTTGAAAACAATGAAGTAATGCCATTACATTGTCGTACTCAGGAATCTCCGGAGGTCCGTATGTCGCTGGCGATGCAGCCGCGGGCGCCGGACCCCTCCGCGCTCGCCGCCTACTGGGCCGAGTACGAGGACCTCTGCCGGCAGATCAGCACGGCTCACCACAATGACGACGATGACAACCATTATGAAGGTAAGATATTTATTTTTCTTTAAAAAAAATGCTGGTGGTGATTTTGCCAGTGTCAGACAGTAACATAATAGCTGGTGTTTATCTATTAAGTTTTGTATTATCCGGGTAAAAAATGGCAAGTTATTTATTATTCGCTGTTATGAGAAGCAGGACTAAAAAACTGGCAGCCAGTCGTAAAAAACTAACCTTTCTGCAACATGTTTGAAAAAGTTTGTTGTGTCGACCCCAATCAAATGGGATATAGGCAGGTAGAAAGATGTTGTAAATTGAAATATGTACACCGTCCTTAGAGCATTTAGGACTGGAGACGCCACTCATAGCATTTCCCCTCTGCCGAGGTACAAGATTCATAAATCTAACACGTTTATAAAAACTGCTTGTGGAATCGATTCAGTCATTGTCACAATCATTTTCACTGCGGATCGTCATGTGTCGTTCTCCGTTAAAAATGCCAGTTTGCGCAGTTATCACGTACAAAAAAAAAGTCCAATACATCCAGGTGGCAAAAATATGGAGTTATATTTCATATGTGACTATTTTAGAAGTAATCTATTTCCATTTCACATTTCCATTTTTGTAATAAATATTACGTAAAATCGAAATACATAATCGATTATCAATTGTATACGAAGCAATCGAATAACCACATCGCCTCATAATTTTATAACCACATCGCCTCATAATTTTATAGTGATGTAGTATGGTGTTTAGAAAATCGACATCGATGAAATATGTTGTTTTAATATTTACCTATTGAACATCATGTTTGGCTACGATATTAAGTATAAGGATGGTCAAACGCCTATCCGGTTTAACATTTTTTTTTAAATGATAGGAAGCTCCATAATACCTTTTTATTGGGTATAATGATTTTTTTAAGGATTTATACATTAGGTGCTATTAAGTATTTTCGTTTATAGATTAAATTTCTTACATAACAATTCTTCATTTTTATAAAAGTTCTAATTTATATTCAGACTATCGATACAACTATCGACTGTAAATATCGACTGTAGTCTGTCCCTAATCGTTATTCCTCCCCCTGCCCCCTCAAAAATTGACAGACTTTTTTCCTCAGACTATAAGCTCTTTGGCGTCTCCAGTCATATATGCTCTAAGACAACGTCATACTAACAGATTTTTTTATTCATAAGTCTAACTTGGGATTTTGACGGAAAGTCTGACAGGGTGGGCGTCGCTTTTTAAAATTATTTCATATTATTCTCTAGACCTGTGTTTGCTGTTTTTAAGTGATGTAGTTTAATGCATCAAACTTCAGTGAAGATGGACAGTATTATGTGGCTAAATGGACATGACATTAGCCTTGACATTGGCTAAATCATCGCATATGCGTGGAAGCCATTATTTTTAAAAAGAAGAAGAAGAAGAATTAAGTCTATCTTGACACTATATCTACACAAATATATAAAATTTTAGTGTCTGTTTGTGATTTCATATTAACAGATTTTCACTAAATACATATGAAAGTACCTTCGGTTCTTATATCAAAAAATAAGAAGTAACTTACATAGGTTACTTTTATTTTAGAAAAATTATATACCGGCAAATAATTTCCACGCGAACGGAGTCGCGGGTAACAACTAGTCTAAAATAATTCACGATCACGACCTAGACACAGACAAATGCAAATAACTCACTTTTTGCTACACTTTTTATGTAATTCATTCAAATCTGTGTCGCGATGACAGTGACTTGGTTATTTTTAGAACATTTTTGCTTGTTTTTGTACACTACGGTATTGTAATGCCTTTTGTTATGACACGAAATTACACAAAACTTGTTTCTATAAGAAATACTAAAGAAAGTGTAATTCTAAACACATTCATATATATCATCTTCATTATTAGCCATAGAACGTCCACTGGTTGACATAGGCCTCCCCCAAAGATTTCCAGATCAACCTGTTGGAAGGGCCTGCATCCCGCGACTTCCTGCGACCCTTATCAGGTCTTCTGTCATTCATATACATAATATTATCACATACAAATTACGTTCATATATATGGCGATATATTAAACATAACAGATTTTCTTAATCATATCTTAGAATCTGTTGAGCAGAGAAATGAGGATAAAACTATATTTATAGCTTGAAATAAGTTTTACGTTACATTACCGCGAATTGATTTTAATGATAATAATATTATACATTAATTATAACTTTAAGATACGATTTTTCAGTATCCAGATAATTTTTATCTGACGTTACATGTATGAAACATCCGTCACGGCAAAAATTAACCCTTACGTAAAAGTTTTCAGGCTATTGAAAAATCAGCTATCTAGGCTTTATTGTAGACGAGTAATATGTCAGTAATACAACTTATACATATTAATTAATTAATTTAATTAAACCCAGGTTTGAAAAACAATAAAAAAAACATTTATCAGGTGGTCTGTATAAAATTTAACTTGAATCAACTTACTGAACTTAAGCGAAGTCATTAAATGGGTAAGAGGAATGACTCATCACAATAATAATTAAATTACATTTCGCGATGTTCTTGAAAATTATGCTAACGTTCACACATGATTTCTTAACTGTGTTCATTTAATCCACGGCCATCGCTGCCGGCCCAGTTGCGCAACTAGCGAGATATTAAATAGAACGGAAGGTTGTACGGTAACATTTTATCATTTATTGCCGTTTATGTAAGCTAATTATGTTTGTAATTAAATTTGATGATCGTGAGTGTTATTAATGAGGAGTTACGGATTATATCGATATGAGGCAATGAAGGCAATAACTTACGGCTGGTCCTAATAAACGAACCAAATAAACAGTAAGGTAACTTTTGACACTCAATTCGACTTGGATTTAGTCCGATTTTGTTTAGTTACTTAAAATTCCACAGAACTACGCTAATGTTGGAGTGGTAGAGTCACGCTGTAGACAGTTACGTCTACAGCATGAATGGGTCGGCTCGACCGGTTTGATACCACTGTCTCACAGTAAACCGACGTAAAGTGGCAGCTTGTTGTCGCGTTTCGTTCGGTGAGTGAGACTTCCGGTGGCCCATTTCCCCCCTCCCTTTTCCCTCCCCTTCCATTTCGTCTTTTTAGGTTGGCAACGCACCGATGATTCTCATTGCGTCTTGGGTGTCTATGGGCGGTGGAGATCACTTACCATCAGGTGACCCATCTGCTCGATTGCCAGTCTCTGCTATAAAAAAAAAAACATGTTGCAGAAAGATAGTAATAGACGATATTGCAAGTTGGTGGATATTTAAAAGTCATCGTGGTAAAGTTAATAGTGATATATGGCCATATATATTATTAATATATCAGAGTCATAATAATAGCAAATATAATAATCTTTATTACACTGCAATTACACGGCGTAATTTAAAAGTAAACAGTGCCAGATAACCAATGTTTGTTTTCACATTTGAATTGCGACTAAGTTTTTCGAAGCGAATTACGTAACTAATGGAAGTATATTTAACCGACTCCGAAATAAAGAGGTCCTCAATTCGTCTGTATTTTTATGTATGTTACTAGATATCTGCGGCAAATTTAGACTGATTTTCAACACTCCTTTTGTGTTCGATAGAGCTCACAGGGGGTGGTCCGTATTTGGTCAATTTCTGATGAATTTTGAAGTAGGCTTTTACGAGAATAAGTTTTATTTCCCTGTTTGTCTTTTTGCTTTAATGATTGTGGAAGTTTATCACATAAACTGAAGGATTTGAAGATTCGTTATTTATGATTTTGAAATATAAAATTATTCGCGTACTAGGTAAATACGCGCTTAACGCTTTGTTGAGTAAATTGTTACGAAGTACTAATAAGCTATTTAATAAGTTTTTAATCCACTTTTTACAATATTTGCCCAGAATTCTTATAAGGAAAATGTAGTCTGAAATGTGACCGAAGTAAATTCGCATCAATAATTCCACATTCCTTCGCAGGGATAAAAACTAGCCTTTCTTAAAGGTTAACGTAAGGCATTCTTTTGAAGAAAAACAGCGTCTTCATACTTCATAAAGGTTTTGTATGGATGATTAATGACTGCGTGTTATGGAGATAGTGCTTATTAAAATTCAATAATGATCTCTTATCTTTTTCTTTGCCTTAATCCCATTATAACATGGTGTGTAACATTCTTTTTTAAGGAAAAAACGGATTTGGTTTCGTGTTTACACCGTCTGGTTGCCGGTTATTTTTTGGTGGAATTCTATACCAGAAAAATCGTGTAAGAAAAACAGTTTAACCAGACCTGAGATTGAAAACTAGGATCTCCCCGTCCTAAAGACTGAAAGATAACGAGAATGAAATGTTTAATTTACATTTTGGTTTTGAGACACAAAAAATGTATACAGTTTTCAAATAACTATGAAGCACGGTCTTTTAAGAATCAAGAGATTATGCAGAACATAAACTTTCTTAGAATGTTTGTGACAAAATAAGAAACTAGAGGTAAGTACGACTTCAGAGTGAATTATTAATTTACAACACAATGCTTGAGCATTGCTTTGTCGTCTGAGTTGCCTTGACACACCTCGTTCTTAATGGATATTGTAACATATACCTAAGTGGTAAAGTACATACGGCATAACATTTAGAAAGCTTTAACTACCATTAAAAGAGGTAACGCATTAACCGTTCACTATAAAAAAGTGGTTAAAGCGTTAAACGTAAAAAGATTTTAAATAGTGGACAGTATTCGTTTTTTCTTACTCATAGTTTTAAAAAGTATGGGCAAAGGAATCTTGGTCATTCTCTCTCGATTAATATTTTTTTACAGTTACCTTATTGCTGTGTTTTTTAATGTGTCCAGGCAGCAAAATCCTGAATAAAAAAATATATTATAATCTTGGTAAATGCCATCTTTATTTGCATTTTTTTAAATTTATCTACGTACTTGGTGTCAATTTACATTAATTATTTTTAGCATGGAGATTATATGGTTTCTGAATATCTGATTATACCTGCCCTTATCTCAAGTTACTGAGGGGTGGTTTTTCAAACATGTTGTATAAAAGATTCGGCTTTAATTTTTGCGACTGGCAACCTGCCTGACGTCAACCCCCGTCACGAGGTCAACATGGGTTTCTGAATATAATAATAATATTAGCCCTGTAATATTACTTTCCCACTGCTGGGCACGGGCCTCCTCTACTAATGAGCGGAGTTAGGTCTACCACGCTGGCCTAATGCGGGTTGATAGACATACCTTCGAAATTCTTGTGGAGAAATTCTCGGGTATGCAGGTTTCCTCACGATGTTTTCCTGAATAGTGTCCTTTAAATCTGTATAATCAAAAATGTCAACATAACGTAATTATGTCTTACTATACAATCATACATCATACCATTGTGTGTTTAATAATACATATTAAAGAACTCACAAGCCTGTCTGATTACAACTTTTTGCCGCGGCCTTGAAGTCGCATACCTTCGGTTTCCTCAACAGTTTCTACGAAGCCATTACCGGGATCAACCTATAATAAAATCCTTTGGTGCCACTCCTTAAGATGCCGATTGCGTTATCAAACCATTGATTTATAAACTCGTTTTAAGGCATTTGGTCGTGAATTCGCATTTGTCTGTTGGTCTATAAAGGTATGTATTCACTAGGTGTTTTGCGGGTAACGCAGGGGTCGCAGATAAGTCTTAAGTGTAGGGCACAGACGTATAAAAAGGAAGGACACCATCTTGTCTATAGTTACACGGACGCCATAGAGAAGCTACGCACACATTAACACTTATAACACGCTCAGTCGCCGCCATTACATGTCGATAGATCGAATGGACCGAAAACTTTGCTTTCAATGTTCTTAGCGCTCTGTCCTTATTTTTTTACGTCCGTGGTGTACGGCTCCCATACTTCCACACTGGGACATGTCACATGTCCCGATGTGGAGCTTTGTGTCCCGGTCAGTAAGCCAGTTCTCCCGGTCGCTGGGTAATAAGATCGACCTCCAGGCGTGGCGTGTTGCCGGCGATGTACACCAATGTTCAGAGACACTCACATCACTCTACTGCTATGGCATGTCTCAATTACATATCACTTTTAATAAAAAAATATTTTTTTATACAATTATTTAAAACGACTGAATGATTTATGACCATAAGGACACAACTATTGGATCACAAATTTCCTGCTGTTGTCCCGTCTATGTAGGTACTATTGAATGTTTTTGGTAGATGTGGATGATGTCATAACTTCATACTTTTGTACCTACACCTGATTTATGAATGATGCATAATGATGAATATGATAAAGCTTGGCCCAACTTGACAATGACGTTCAAACTTTTTGTCAAGGACATGGTATTTCCCAAGTCAAAAATAATTCTAAGTTTTCCTCACGATGTATTTTTATTACGGTATTTGTTACGTTGGCACAAACATTGGCCCAAACACACAAATAACATCCGCAATGAACGGGCTTGTATAACCTGACTAACTTAAATGGCGCGCCCCTGCGATCCTTGTATCACTTAATTTGAGTGTAATACGATTCGAAGTTGTGTGGCGATTCGCGTTACATTGGATCTCCAATAAGAATTGTTAATGGTCGACCGTGACACGATAGTGTTTACTCTAGCGTGAACACTCGCGAGCGTCTCTCATATGCGGAGAACGGTACAGCTATTACAAATATAGTGTTGGGTTAGGTCATGTGTTTCGCCCTTGTGCCCTACAGGACGTGACAAGTATCTCATTGACAATCGAAGGTTGACAAGTGACAACCCTCAACAATTTTATCCAGCCACTGATGAAGATACGATTAATCGTCAGAATGCTTTTTTCCACAACGAAGACTATATCTGAACACACCTGTCTACGCCGCAAGAGCCGCACATGCCGCAGTCATATTATAATTTATAAATTATTTACGTAGCCATAGTCGCTGGATACCTGTATCCAGCGATACAGCAATCTATATACTGGAATTATTTGGAGGTCTATGTTCAGCAATGGACGACCTGTGGCTGATGATTATGGCAATCGGCGCCAAACGCACAAGCTGCTTGACTCGGATGCGCCAATTCTCAAATGCATGCGTGCATAAGCTTACGCCTGAATCCTCGAAGGGGTAGACAGAGGCAAACTAGAACACCCACATTTCGCCGAGCTTAGTTCTGTCCCAGATTTGATAGAGGGCGAGTATATCGCCAAATCGTGCACAAGTTCCAAACTCCGGGCTGATGCTGAAAAATCCAATATCACTGCCCGACTCGGAGATCGAACCCGGGACCTCAGTACGACAGCCGTACCGCACACGCAATACAGCTACGCCACCGAGGCAGTCCTCAAAGCCTTCAATGATGAACATTAATATGCTCATGTGTTTAAATACTGCCGTTTCGCTATACATCGGGCACGTCCAACCCGCGGAGCCAATGGGGCGTCGCCGCGGACGGCAGCCCGTTATATCGGAATGAGATTCTTCGTGGTAACGGGACCGAGCGGCCGCGGATCACGGCTCGTGTCAGCATGCCCCTCAACCTGGGGAAAACCTGATGCTGGACACTGCTGAAGGGGTACATATCTTTAGCGAATTATGGTTGATTTTCATTTGATACAACCTGGTTGAAATAAAGAGGGTTGCGCCCCGAAATGATGACGGCTGTGAAGATTTAGAAAATACGAGACTAATAATAAAAACAAATCGTGACAAATTCCGTAGCATTTACAAGAAATCCTTGATATAATCTAGGCTATTGGGATCAAAGATCGAAGGTTTGAAATGAAAGAGAAGAAGAAGAAAGAAAAGCACATTTATTTGTCACAAATACACGACATACATTATTTTCTTACACATAATATTATTTATTTACTTATTAATATAAAGGAAAAGAAAGCAAGCTGCAAATGTCTTATGACAGTAGTGGAAAACCGAATAGGTGATTGGTAGATTAATAGACTAGATACACATGCATATAGTCTATAGTGCTTAGATAGCAAATTAATATTATGTCGTGTCATCAATATAATATACCCTAGATGCACAGTTCTTTGCAAATATCCTCCTAAAAAGTGGTCTCAGGGATAAAACAAAGAAAAAGATCACAAGTTCTAATTAAATCAAACACAAATACAACCCTATGCCCGTGTTATAAAGTAGCTTTTTAACGAAATGATCAAGCGTTCTTATATTCGAATTTTCAAATTTAGAATTCTATCGGCGTCCAACGGTAGGGAAAAGGAGTGCTTAAACACTTCTTTGCTGTCCCATTTTCCGAGCGTCAACTGTGCATCTAGGTAAATAATATATCGATGTGTCGTGTAGTCAAATTACATAATTATTATTTGATAAGAGCATTGACTTATCATAAGTCAATAGATGAGTGTCACATAAAGACTATCGAAATGACCAAAGAATGAATGAGAGTATACTATAGGTATAATGAGATTCTTAAATAGCACACCTTAATGCTAAAAAAATCAACGGTTTTATGTAAATTATTCGAGGAATTCTCTAAAGGTCATTACTTGGATGGGGCCGATACTAAAAGTCAGGTGTAGAGTGTTTACACTTTACAACAACATATGATGAAGAATTTCCTGACATAATTCTTGTAACGCGTCATTAAAATGTTAATGGTTATCATGATGCTATTAAATGACTGAATATTGCTAAACTAATTCATCGAATATGTAGCCAGCTTAACGAGGTTATAACACATTTTTCGAAACCAAAGTGCTTACAGTACACATTACGCGTAAACTGTGGTCGCGGGCTTCATTATTGCAAAATATTTAATGCTACGATGGCCTTTATTTCACTTTGTTTTGACGGTGGCAAAGACCTTTCTTCTAAAAACGTACAATTTATTCGGTGATTTAATTTTGCATGCTTAGAGGTTAATGTAATCAAAAGAGCGTAACGGCCTGTGGCACCGCTTTTGGCGGCAGGTTGCGGCAGGTGGATAATTTCATCATTATAATGTTAGATGTAAGTGATAACTGGGTAAATCCTAGATTAAATGGTTCCGAGCTAGATGGGTTATCTTATGTTATGTGTAAATAATAATTGTGGCCACTCAAGTTAGAATCTTACTAGACAAAGAATTGAGAGAGATAAAGAGTGCAAGGATTGCAGGAGTGGCTTATTTAAAAATAAACGAACTTAATAAATAAATACACCCAACAGTCACACACCTAGTCCTGACCCCACACTTGGTATAACCTGTATCGCGGGTATCAGAGACTATGAGAGACTTTCGGTCTCACAACACCCAGACTTGAAACAAATATCCGTGGGCCACACAAACATTTGTCTCAAAGCAGGAATCGAACCCGCGGCCTCTCGCTTCACAGCCGGCTACTCGCCCGCTGCGCCACGGAGGCTGCGAGTAATAGAAGTCACTTTGAATATAAAACGAGAGTGTTGTTTAGTTTCACACTACAATACATAAATACAATCACCAAGTTTAAGATCTTACAAAACCGAATTCGAAATTCGTTTTATTTTGATTATATTTATATGGGACCACCCTTGGCAGATGCTCAATCAAAAAAACGAAACTTTATACTTAAAAAATGCCGTCGTATTTAGAACCTTCTACTTTAAAATTTATAGTCACCAATACCACTGAGTTTTCAATGAGGAAGTTCTGCGACGGGTTAGTTAAAACCGCAATCTTTTGGATACTTTCAAGAAAATAAAAGTTCCATATTTGGTTCCCGTACTAAGACATGCCAGGTATGAGCTTCTGCAACATATAATGATGTAAAAAATAGCGGGTAAAAGGAAAGTCGGTTGTAGGGAGAAGTCATGGCTGCGAAACATCTGAGAGTGGACAGGGATTGCGAGCGCTGCTGAACTATTTCGCCTCGCAAAGGATAAAGATAAATATATTGAGCTGACGACCAACCTCCTCTAGTTGGAGAGGCACTACGAGAAGAAGAACTTTAAAATTTATTTAGAAGCTTGGAACTAAAGAATCTTCGGTATTGTACCCAGTTCTCCCGAAGTTTATTTCTAGTGTAATATATAATTTTGATGATAACAAGGAGAAGTCATGGCTGCCAAACATCCGAGAGTGGACAGGAATTGCGAGCGCCACTGAACTATTTCGCCTCGCAAAGGATAAAGATAAATATACTGAGCTGACGACCAACCTCCTCTAGTTGGAGAGGCACTACGAGAAGAACTTTAAAATTTATATAGAAGCTTGGAACTAAAGACTCTTTGGTATTGTAGTACCCAGTTCTCCCGTTTATTTCTAGCGTAACACATTATTTTGGAGATAACAATTATAATTACTTAATCTTATCTATTTGATATAACGTTGCATAACTAGTTATCTTTACGTTCTAATTACTATCAAGGACATTGTAATTTTTGTTTATCGTTATAATGCCGACTTTGTTAATCTCACAACAATAAGGATGTCGAATTTAACTATCAGTAGCCCGAGCACGAAAAATTAATGTAAATGTAAATGTATTTGAGTTCGCTGCGCACTGATGACGTTTGGTTAATATTTCATACAAATTTCATAGACGCGCATCGAGCTGAAATACATTTACGGTTGTCAGAAATTTTCCTGCTCAGGCCGCAGTTTTCCCTTTGCAACTCATCTTGGGAGGGAGTTGAAACAAGAAAAATTTGGGGACTACACTAGCAAATAAGTGAATGTTTCCAATATAAAGTGATTTCCATTGGCTTTATAGGGACAATACCAAAACTTGTACGTTGGCCTTAGGAAAAAACTATTAGGATTCGGAGGATATTTTTTTTGCCGCGTAAATTACTGCCTGTACGAAACGCAATATTTATTAATTAACGACACAGAATAATTATGATTTTGGCGCTAAACAATAACAAACAAAAATTCAGCACATGTAAAAACATTAGTACTATATTTTGACACACATATATATATTTTTAGACCTTGACGAAGGACATTAATTTATTTTGTAATTACCTGTCATACTAGATCACCTTCTACCAAGCCTTCGAGTGCGAATGAAATATTTTTATGGCCTATTTAATTAAACACGTTCAATTGAATTGCACTTGTCTAATTTGTTAGACAATTTTGTTAATTCTCGATAAAAAAATTAAGGTTGCTTGCAAAATGAAGGTTATTTTTTTAATTACTATGTAAAGCAATCAAAGAGAAATATCATGCCTGTATCAGCGAGTAAGGTGAATATTAATGGGGACATTAATGATCTTTCACGGACACTTGCATTTCATATTCCATTTCATTTGACTGCCACGGTGGCGTATTGGTACTGCGTGCGCGGTATGACTATCGTCCTGAGATCTCGGGTTCGATCCCCGGGTCGCGCAAAGTGAAATTGTATTTTTTAGTATCAGCCCGGAGTCTAGAATTTGTGCCCGACATACCAATAGGCTCGCCCTTTATCCAGGACGGAATTGAGCTCGGCGAAATGTTGCTGTTCGGGTTGGGCCTCTCCCTATACCTTCGGGGTTACAGGCGTGGGCTTAGTATGTATGTATTCCATTTCAATTATTGTAATACTATTTCAGGGTCACTTGCAGCTCCACTATAAATCTCTATTTATCCCAAATCTTGATTTAAAGATAGGAGTGAGCTGTAGGATACATCGAGCTTAGATTTAACTCTAGATTAGACTATTTACTAATAGCTTTGCAAGTCACCCTTAAAGAGTTAAACTTAAAGGAAAGAATAATGGAAACATGTTATTGATTGCTTTTTGCTTATTCTGTGTTCACTATATTTTGTTACTTTATATTCAAAGTGTCAAATATTGGAGAGATAAAGAAATAAAACTGTGACTAAAATCTTAGGGCCACTTGCAGCTCCATGATAAATCTCTATTTAAATCTTGACTGAAAGATAGGAGTGAGCTGTAGGACAAATTGAGTTTAGGTTTAACTGTACATTAATAATAGAGCTGCAATTTGCACGTAAAGGTTAGACCTCGTTTGGGTCATACCTTTCTCATTGTATATAGGACGGAGTTCGAATACTCGTGGATGGCATAATAGTAAAAGTTCAAAGTGACCGCGGCGTCCTACTAAGTAGCAACGTTTCGCAACTGCGCAAGTATCCTTTAGATGTGCGACCACGGACCGGCGAGCAGTGTGGTTGCAAGTTGCAACACTGCTCTGCACAGCATATCAATTGGACCGTGTTACGCAGAAACGATCCAAGCCCCAAAAAAAAAAAAATAACACCTATATGGTCTATTAATGGTTTAGAACATGTTGGCATTAATAACATTTTGTTTCATTTTTTGTGGGTTGGATCATTTCTGCATAACACGGTCCAATTGTGGTCGGCGGGTCGTTTGTCATGGGGGCTGGCGACCATCGGCTATCAGATTATTGGTTTAGGAACATGTGTAACCTGTTAGCATAAAGGTGTGTCTCCTTCATCTGTTTTTTTTCGAAACAAAACACATACGCAAACCAATGATTTTCGCTGTCTCCTGCTCGTAGAACAATGGACCATACATAAAAATGTGTAGCGAAACAATGTTTTGTGTAGGTGTTTTGTGTGATGATTCAGTGCAGGAGACGCGGCTTAGCACTGATATTTAATGTGTTTTTATAGCGAGTCTCTTGTATATTTACTTTAACATAACGTTGTCTGCTTCCGTCAAATACCTACTCAACTAACGGCTTCTTTCGCCATACAATTTTGACAGATAAGGCAACCCTAAGTGTATGAACATTTGGAGGTAAAACAACTAAATTGATGGGGCCCAGTACAGCTTGGGATCAAGTAATTGTAATTTGGCAAGTTGCCTTTGTTGGTAAGTGCTCTCCACACGATAAATTTTCTGCCCCATGAGTATCAGTGAGCACTATGTGCTCTGCTTACTGCCATCCTCTTTGGAGAAGCTCTATGTTCACCAGTGAACGTCCTGTGGCTGATGATGATGATGAAATAATTTACGAATATTATTTTGGAGCGACCGACCGAGCGATCGCCTCCTTGGTCTAATGGCATCATGTATGGGCTGTGGACCGAGAGGTCCTGGGTTCGATTCCCAGGTCGGGCAAAGCAAATTTTCTAATTTAATTTGCCCGGGACTGGTTCCCTCATAAGGTGTTGACGTCAGGCAGGCGGCCTGTTGTAAAAACTAAGCCAAATCTTTTCTGCAACATCCTTGAATAAGTGTGTTGCGCAAACCCCACATTAAGGTGGGATAAGGGCAGGTAGAAAAACAAAATTGGAGCGACCGAGCTCATTGCATTACCACTCAGTATTTGAAGTGCTGGGTAGTCGTATTGCATACCACCACGCAAACTGTTGAGCGACCGAGCTCATTGCGGTGCCACTCAGTATTTAAACAATTTAAAATGCTGGGTATTCGTACCGTTTACTACCGAAGCAAGCGGCTTGCTCTCGTGTTGTCATTCTATGTTCTATTGCAATTCAAATAGTTCTAGGTCACACATACACCTGCGTATGCCTTAATCATATACCACTAATTAATCCGATATCATTGTTAATAGCTGCCTTAGCTGGTCTCAATTCCATATCTATTCATCGGCACAGAACTCAGAAGTGGCTGATGGAGTGGTTTGCGTAACTAGCGCGTAATGCTAGTTTTGACGGACACTCGAGTACATATTACGTGTCCTTATGGCAATTGATATAGTGATTAATGACTTACTTATAAAAATATAATAGCGCTGCTGATATTTAACCATAGGTTGTCGCTTTCATTTTTAAACAATGTAACGCAAGTAAAAAAGTGACAGGCTTTTCTTGGCGAAAAGATAAGCGAAAAAGTTTTTATAACTGGGGTACTTTTAAATAAAAATTATGACATAGCATAACATTTTGACAATTCCGAGCACATATTTTTCGAAATGTCATATTCTTTGTTTTAATTTTTATTTATTACTCTATTAGAACCCCACATAGATAGCTAAATCCTATTTGCAACATGCTTGAAAAAGTGTGTTGCGCCGACCCCACATTAAG
The DNA here is from genome assembly GCA_036417725.1 of Clanis bilineata. NCBI lineage: Eukaryota > Metazoa > Arthropoda > Insecta > Lepidoptera > Sphingidae > Clanis > Clanis bilineata. The sequence goes on from CM071141.1 coordinate 2,492,844, forward strand.
GTGGGATAAGGGCAGGTAGAAGAAGATGGGATGTTATGTGAGAAGCGAAGGTGGCGAGTATATTGTTATGTCGCGTATATATATTCCCGAATACTGAACACTTATGACTAATATCGCCTTTATGTGTGATGTTAATCGTTGCATGATGCATCCTTTCAAAGTTAAGTGACGTTAGTCGATACTTGCTTATATTATCTGTGTTGATTATTTCGCTATCAAAGACACGATTAACATATTTATGTCAATGTGTGCCTTTCAATTAGTGTACCAAATGTTTATTTATCGTTTTATCAATTATATCGTACCATTGTAATGTTTTATCTATATTTAAGACTTATATTTAAAATTTCGCATATCATTGACATATGTTCACTTTGGTCATTCATTTTATTGACACGAAAATGTCATCATAAATTCACTTAGGGGAATCCCATGTGTTAGACTCGTTTTAATAATAATCCGTAAATTCTGGATATTAAGATAAATAATAATAACCCATAAAATAATAGGGTGATACCTTAATGCTTTGCATGTCATTCAATGTGATATGTAAGGAATATTTATTTATTTATTATAAGTTACAAAAACAATATTTCTTCGCCAATCATAGGATAAAACTAAATTATTACTTATTAATATTTTATATAAGCTACGTACGTTGTTATTGCAAACTTCCAAATAATCTGATATTATATCACGTATTTTCGGCTGACTGACGCGAAGATGAGTGCGTCTTTAAAGAAAGCTATCGAACTAAACACAATTTGTTATTGACAGTGTTAATGAAGGTGATGTCAGAGGTATGGTATCTCTTCAAACATTCCTTGAGTAAAAGGTTTCAAAAGCGGAATGTCTTTTCGAAATAGTACCGTGTATGTATCACGTTTCTACGATAAAGTAAAAACAATGAAAGCCGTGGATAATGTATTACAATTGTACGTTTAAAATGTAATAGATATGTGATATACTGTCTCTTTAAACAAAGAACATTAAGAACGTCAAATGAAACATAATGTCAATATAATAGACACCAATCGCTATTAAAATACGTAATCGAGTCATACGTATTGTATTAAATAGAAAGTTCAATAAAAATAGTAAAATCACTTAACAACAAGTGAAAGGAGCGTAAGATCTCACATGCTTTGATTGGTGTAAGAAACTTCTTCACGCTTCTAGAACGATTGAAGGAATATCACCCCTTACACCTTCGCAATAAAGTCTGTAATATGTTTAGTTTAACGCATGGAAAAGCTTTATAACTGGTGTCATAAACTGTGATATAAGATGCTGATTACGAGGGTTAGAATTATGGCGCACTTCTAGAGAGAGGGGAATTAATGTTACTGCTTAGTTACATTCAAATATGCTTTATAATACGTTTAGCTGAATAATTATGGTATCTGCTGAAATAACTAACGTTTATACAATGTTACGATAACATTCTTTAGTTTTTTAGTACAATATTAAAAATAATAAATAACACCCAACGGTCACATACATAGTCCTGACCCCACACTAAGATCGAATCTTGTCGAGAGACTTTCGGTCTCACAACACCCAGACCCGAAACAAATATCTGTAGGCCATACAAACATTTGTCTCGGTGCGGGGATCGAACCCGCGGCCTCTAGCTCCACAGCCGGCTACTCGCCCGCTGCGCCACGGAGGCTGTCATATTATATTGGGATAATAATTCCTGAGTGGTAGAGCCATGCTGTAGCTGAATGTTAGAGCCATGTTGTAGACAGTTACGTCTACAGCACGAATGGGCCGGCGGGATCGGTTTGATACCACTGTCTCACAGAAAACCGGTTACGGTTCGTCCTGTGAATCATATTTTTGATGATCCAAACCCAAAGTCCCTATTCCCGTTCCTTATGGTTGGCAACGGTCCCATAAAGAGTTTAGGCGGCGGAGATCGCTTACCATCAGGTGACCCACTTGTTCGTTTGCCAGCCTAAGACAGTGGAGTGTGGTAAGTTCGTAACCTTGTGCCGTTCTTAGTAATGGTTCATTATTTCACTGTCATAAAACGCATTGCTCTTGCCCCAGATTTGGTGGTCAATTAATATCGAATGCCGCGTGGTTAATAAATTTAATAATAATATTATTTATGATCTAGGCGTGTTTTAGTATGGTGGGAAATGTGGGTTGATCGTGTATCGATTGATGTGGTATTTTTAATGTAACTTTGTAATTGGTTATTATAGTGTAATTCTAGCATCAATATACTATACCCTAGATGCACAGTTCTTTGCAAATATCTTCCTAAAAAGTGGTCTCAGGAATAAAACAAACAAAAAGATCACAAGTTCTAATGAAATCAACACAAATATAACCCTATGCACGTGTAATAAAGTAGATTTCTAAACGAAATGATCAAACGTTCTTAAATTTGAATTTTGAAATTAAGAATTCTATCGGCGTCTGACTGTAGGCAACCGATTTTCCGAGCGTCAACTGTGCATCTAGGTAAATAATATATCGATTAATTCTAGTCTAGAATACGGATGCTTATTTTTTTTTCTACCTGCCCTTATCCAACCTTAATGTGGGGTCGGCGCAACACACTTTTTCAAGTATGTTGCAGAGAGGATTTGGCATATTTTTTTACGACCAGCCGCCTGCATAACGTTAACATCCTATGAAGGATCCAGTCCCGGACAAATTAAATTAGAAAATTTGCTCTTGGAATCAAACCCAGGACAATCCCGATCCACCATACATGCCCATACATGCTGCCACTAGACCAAGGAGCGACAAAGGATGCTTATGAGTTAAATAAATGGATCATATTATTCATTTGATTTTTCAATAGCCAGATGGATCACCTAATGGTAAGTGATCTCTACCGCCCATAGACATCCAAGATACAAATGTATCATGGGTGCTTTGCCAACTGAAAAGGAAGGTAGTAGGAATTGGGGAATGGTGGGAATTGTGCCACAGGAAATCTCACTTACCGAGCGTAACACAACAGCGAGTTGCCATTTTACGTTGGTTTTCTGTGAGACAGTGGTATCAAACTGGTTAATCCGGCCCATTCGTACTGTAGACATCACTGTCTACAGCGTGGCTCTACCATTCAAAAGTATCCTTCAGATTGTCCCGTATAACTTACGACTGTCCCGTATAACTTACTGTTCGGTTATTATTATTATCGTGATATACCAAATGGGAAATTAGTTAGACAACACAATAAGTCCACAAAGTTTGTATAGAAATAATGTTTATTGTAAATGGTATAAGTACAGAACACATATTAATAAGACAGACAATAGGCGTGAACACAGTGCCGGACTCCACAGTACTCTACGAACTACTCGTCCTAACAACTAAGCATGCATGTGCTTACATTGCATTATAGCCGTTACAAGATAAAAGTTACTTGACTTTAAAAATCAGCCCTTATCTTTATTGTAGAGTTTAGGAAAATTATTTTTCGATGCTTCCACTTCGCTTCACTGTAACATCATCTGTAGTACCTAACTTAAGTGATGATTATTCTTTTAAATTATCTGGACATTATGCCCCTTACTTATAAAAATATTTGAGCGCTGTTTATCTTTATACCATAGGTTGTGCCTTTCATTTTTAAATAATGTAACGCAAGGAAAAAAGTGACAGGTTATTCTTAACCATTTGCTCAGCTAAAAATGCTGTTTTAAGTAAGGCCCTATAGGCTCGTTTTAAGCTACAAATAGCGATATATCGGACATAAATAAAAATAAAGTGTACAAAACGGAGCTAATATATCATATCTAACGCTTCTAAAGTTTGTTGTTCCATAAACAGAAGTACCGGCAAATTACAATTTAGTCTTTCCATTATATTTTTTGTTAGTAGTCAAATGTCATCAGCTAATATGGATTAACTAGATGTACTTAAATCCCACACAGATTAAAAATAGTAGTTAATTTGTATCCATTCTTTGTCAGATAAAAAAAAAACTCGGTGACTTAATTATTTCGTGTTTCGCTATATCTTAGATGACTAAGTAAGAATGAAGTAATTTATGCAGAACGATAATTTATTATATATTCAGTGGTCTAGTGGCATACATAGGCTGAGAACTATTAGGTCTTCTAATCGGGGAACATAGAAAAAAAGATTCGACGAATTGTTAACCCCCTCCTTTTTTGAAGTCGGTTAAAATTTTTAAAAGTCATTCTCGATTGTTAAGTTGGTTAAGTTTTGAGATGTACCTAGATTTTTTGCGTGGACCGGCATTGGTCAAATTTACGGTACAGGTAATTTGGAATTGGCTTCAATATTTTATATTTATTACGTGTGGTTTATCGACAAGAATTACGAGTCACTGAACTCTGAGACACGTAATTCAAAAGCGAACATACTTGGTCTGGCGCTTGATATAGAGGATATTAGGTACTATCATCAATATATTATACCCTAGATGCACAGTTCTTTGCAAATATCGTCCTAAAAGTGGTCTCAGGAATAAAACAAAGAAAAAGATCACAAGTTCTAATTAAATCAAACACAAATATAACCCTATGCACGTGTCATAAAGTAGCTTTTTAAACGAAATGATCAAGGGTTCTTAAATTTGAATTTTCAAATTTAGAATTCTATCGGCGTTCAAGTGTAGGGAAAACGAGTGCTTAAGCACTTTGCTGTCCCATTTTCCGAGCGTCAACTGTGTATCTAGGTAAATAATATATCGATGACTAAGATGATCAATGTATATTACGGGGATTGTTTATCTACATATCTATACTCATCTACCTGACTGGCTCGGTGGCGTGGTGGTATTTCGGTACTACGGTTCTGAGGTCTCGGGTTCGATCCTCGGGTCGAGCAAAGTGATATTGGATTTTTCCATATAAGCCCGAACTCTGGAATTTGTGCCCGATATGGCGATAGGCTCGCCCCCTATCACATCTAGGACGGAACTTAGCTCGGCGAAATGTGGGTGTTCTAGTTCGCTAGTACGCCTCTGCCTACCCCTTCGAGGATACAGGCGGGACCTTATGTTATGTTATGTTATGCTATACTCATCATAGGCCACTGGACGTCCACTGCTGAACTTAGGCTTTCTCCAAATATTTTTAGATCTACGACCTGCGATACTCTACAGCGTGGCTATACCACTCTACCACTATTTAAACGATTTTGAAAAAAAAATTCACTGTTACAAAGCGTTGTAGTGTAGTTATACCATCCCTGAGTGACAGGTTACTTTTTATCTCAGGAAAAGACTTATATGTCAGTAGCCCGAGCACGAAAAACTAATGTAAATGTAAATGTATTCGAGTTCGCTGCGCACTGATGACGTTTGGTTAATATTTCATACAAATTTCATAGACGCGCATCGAGTTCGAATACATTTACGGTTGTCAAAAATTTTCCTGCTCAGGTCGCAGATCGAAGCCACAAACAAGCTAGTTTGGATTCAAGCCAAATTTAAAAGAGTTACTAAGTGAATAACTCTTTTACACATTTTAGAAGAGCAATTCAAGAAAATCTTTTGGCACAAGGTATTTAAAAGGTGGTAAGCAGGATGTCGGCGTTGATCTAGAACCTTCCTTCGTCTATAGTTTCACATCCATCACTTCTGTACCTAATGAATTTTAAATTGTAGGAACTTGACAATTTTCGGTAAATATTTTTAAGCAAATGACATCACGTCTCACCGAATTAAATCTGAGGTGGGGTATTAATGTGTTTGGTTTTGCCTACATCAAATATTTACTAGTTCCGCTTGCCGATGATGTGGTCAGCCGTCAGTACAATGTGTGATGACAAACATATCTGATGTCAGACTCGTCGCCAGGAAGTCAGCTCGTTTTATCAAATACTAATGAGATGACGCGGATAGGTTTTAATGCCATACAATCACGCCTGTTATTACCAAAAGGGTACGCAGAGGCGCAATTGGTTCTCACAGCTTTTGCCAAAATTCCACCTGTCCTTAACCCACACTAATGCCTGGTTGAGGCATCACACTGTTTTAAACATGTTACCAAAACATGTTTACAAAGATATGACTTTATTTTTTACGAAGGCTGGCTGCCTGGCGTCTATCTCCTTTGGGGAAAAAAAATCGTAAAGATTCTTCTCTGAAATAAATGAATCAACACCGCCTCATATACTACTTCGGAACGATCCATTATTATAGTTGCTATTCAGTTTATCTACTCTATTATCCATGGGTACATTCACACTAGGAAATTCATTATACGCTATATTTCTGATACTTTGATCCTCGGAATTAAACAACTAAAATGATACAATGTAGTTTAAAAATGCCCACCTTATTATCGCATTTCGACCTCCATTTACATTGTACTTATTTCTATTCTAAACCAATGTATTCACATTGCTTTTTGTCTCAGCCAAGGTCTGAACTAATTAATTGTAACTTCACTGTTAAGCTAGAGATTAACTTGACAGAGGCACCCGGATATCATGTATTGAATAATAAAACTTGTAAACAAAGCCAAAGTACTATGTGCTTCCTTGAAGTATGGTTCTTAATATAGAAGAGACCAACAGTTGGTGATTGGAATACGCAAAGACCCATAATTATCATCTAATTAAGCACCAAGATCGCAAAGCACGCGACGAGGTTTACATCCATGGCATATTCAGATAATGTTTAGGACAAATCTCGAATCTTCAAGGACAAAGACTTGATTGTGTTGAATGAAATCGAAGAACACGTCCAGTTTAATACTAAATTAAAGTGCGTTATTGAAAGTAGATCATAAAACGAAAAATTAAAACGTCGTGAAGGTCGTAGAGGTTAGCGTTTTACAAGGCTAAATCGATTTTCGGAAGGGAATTTTGGTTACCACTTACCATCAGGTGCACTATCTGTACATAATTAGGCCTTTGTAGGCCAATATATAAGAACTTATTTCTTTCTTAGTTTACATTTTCCGATAGCGTTATTGGTTAGATTTAGGAATATGAGAGTTTCTAAATAGATACACTTTTGGTGCATGGTTCTGTTTATCTTTGTTGAAATAATAGATAATGAAAAGATAATGGTCACTGTAGAGATTAGGCATATGTTGGTAAAACAGAATACTAGGCGATTACGGGTCAACCGTAATGTATGCGAAGACAAAAAACCTTACGTTTATGGAATTTACTATAAATAAATACCTATTTCCCTGGAATTATCACCTATAATAATTAGAACAAAGGATGAAAGAAACAGTAAGCCGTCTATTCAAATTTTGATCTCAAGATTCCAAACCAAAGAAACCATCTATTTGACTAGAATGGTTACATATCCTTTTAATTTTAAGGCATCAATCTCCTTAATTGACTAACAGTCCCACTACTCAGCTAATTAGAACAAAGAAGATAAATGAACGATCATCAACTTTGTCCCCTTAAAATAAGACCTCACAAAGCCATCAGAACCTTCACGTATGCCCAGGGCCACCAGACAACAGATGACATCATGTTAATTGTCATTAAGGCCATCGTAATGCAGCGAGCAAGGTTCAAGGAACTAATGTACCTCCCATGAATGAGACAAGGATGGTAATTTTGAAACTTATCATTTAAGGAGGTATTTAATGGGCATATACCCATTTAACCTAGTTAGGATAGATCTGTTTGATGAAGTCTGGTCAATATTGGTTTTTTATTTAGATGTTTATCAACACATCCTTTGGAGGTAATAATTTAGATTACATTTGGTTTTTGAAGATGTTATTATTAAAAGCGGCCTGCTGACCATAGCTAGGGAAATGCTTTCTGAATAATTTCCATATATTCTGAAAACGGAAGCCATATATTATTAATCCCTACGAGGGTGACAAGATCATTCACTTCACACACCGTCTACTAAAAATCAATTACTAACAGTTATATGTTGTACGTACCTCACCCGTTTTGCAATGCTCGTGACTAGCATCTAATAATTTTGAGCTTTTATTTTGATTTTAGATCGATAAAGTGGTTCATTTACTATTATTGCAACAACACCATTAAATATATGCGAGTTAATATAAAACCCATAACGGCTTATTACCGAAATATCATTAGTCATGTCCTGGGCGTGCGGCCCAATTGTGCCACATTAATGTATTGTCCAAATTCGAGCCGAGCTTAATAACACAGACGCCTCCACAAACCGCTTTTGCGTAGGATGTATTTTTAGCATTACCAACTTTATTTACCACTCTGAAAGTCATTTTTACTATGAACGGTCTAAGAAGTAAGTCTTCTTCGCTGGCATCAGTAACTTTGTTGTGCTCTTTGTCATAATAATTTTGATCTGTAGGTACATCTAACCTAGTTTTTTGTAACAATTGAATGATCTCAATTGATAGAGGTGAGTGCTAATTTGTCTAATTAATTCCATTGTAGGTGTGTACCGTTTTGATGGACATTATAAGCATGAAGATAATAATGCTGTTGAGAATATGGTTTTATGTTTCTTTGTATTCTAGATATTTAAAGTAGGTTAGTAATCTAGATTATATTGGATATCGCTTATCTGTCACGTGTAAAGCTACTAAAGACGCAGTTGCTGAAAGTGAGATATTTATTAATATCCGTGATAAAATGAAACGAATACCCAATACCAGATGTGTTCAAATAAATTCCATATATGGCGAGAAGTATTGGAGTAACAATTTTCTTTGAATGAAGTGGAATCCTGTAAAAATAGTTTTTTTTTTTTTTTCAATTTATTTTTAGGCTTTGTCGCTTAGCGACCATATCGCCTAGTTGTAAAAACAAAAATATAAATTGAACATTGGTATAACAAAACTATATGTTAGGTACAAATCATTTCGTAAGTCCTAATTCTGCTAACTTATATAACCTAATAGCTTCGTCAGACAGAGGGTAGGCCAAGATACAATTACAAAAACCAACGTCAAATATTCTATTTTGACCGAAGCATGATCTTCTATAGTTTTCATTTCGCACACACTCCATCAAAATATGCTGTGCATCCTCTAAGGTCCCACGTTCTGCACAGTTGGGAGACGGAACTAGTTTCATCAAGAATGCAAATCTATTAGATGGAATGTGTGCAGAACGGAGTCGAAGGGCTGTCACAACCGTCCTCCGGTTCATACAATTATTATCAAACCATGGATACTTAGGTACTTGAGGCTGGATAGTACGGTACCAAATACCCTTTTCCCGAGACCTTTCGTCAAAATATTCTTGCCACCAAATTTTGCATTTATCTTTAACTAATTTTATGCGTTCAGAAAATAGAGGAATAACCACAAGTGGAATCCCGTCTCATACAGCTTGTTTAGCTAAAAGGTCCGCAGTTTCATTACCTTGTAACTGGATATGAGAGGGAATCCACTGTAAAAATATTTCTCTATCTGCTGACTTTAAACGTAGGATCAACTCTAAAATACGATAGGCAATCGGTGCACCTCGCATTGAACTCGAGGTGCATCGAGCCAAGTGTTGCAATGAACTTTTGGAGTCTGTTAAAATAACAAACCTATCAAAAGAAATTGACTCGATATACGATAAAGCTTCCTCTATCGCAATCAACTCTATATGCATGATTGATAAATCAGAGCTAATCCTAAGCTTAGTGTGGCAATCCTGTAATGGATCGAAGAGTGCTGCACCCCCGTTAACTCCCTCCTTAGAACCATCGGTAAAAAATTTATAACAATTGTGATATTTTTGTTCAATATACGTAGTACACAAGACATTAAGGGCATGGTTACTATATAATCTCTTTGCACGATCCATCAAGGGAATATAATCAAATACTACTTGTGATAAATTAACATTACTAAGCCAAGTCTTTAATGAAAACATTTCGAGTTGATTACTGCTATAAATCGGCACTGAATTCAATTCTGATTGAATTAAAATAAGCAAAGGACGTTTTTTATTAAACCAATACGAGGACCGAATACTACCGGAAAGGTCTAGTAAAGCTTTGATAGTTGTATTATCGGTGTATGACTTAGTTTTAAGCCAAAACTTGCCAGCTAAAAATTTTCTGCGATTACAAAGAGGTGGGAGGCATAAATCGCACTCCATGACGTGGATTGGCGTACTTCGAATATACCCTCCAATTATACGTAAAGCTTGGTTCTGGATCCGGTCTAATTTAAGCAAATTCGTTTTAGAGCTATTGTCATATAGGAAACTACCGTAGTCAATTCTACTACGTATTAATGTGATAAATAATCGTCTCAAATGCATTGGATGAAGACCCCAATTTGATCCTGCCAGAACTTTTAGCAAATTTAGAAATTTAGAAACCTTTTGCTTTATTTCATTGATGTGCTTACCCCAACGCAAAGAGCTATCCAGCCACAATCCCAAATATTTGAAATGGTTAACTAATAGTAAAGGACAATTGTTTATTCTAACTTCAACGTTGTTTCTATACCCACCCTTCTTGAAAACACACAATCTACTTTTCGACGATGATATACTTAGTCCGAGAGCGTTCAATAACGAATTAATTCTATGACAAGCAATTTGTACCTCCCTAATTGCAATATTTACTTCACTGTTTGAAATATATAATACGAAATCGTCGGCATATTGAGAAATTTCTACGTTTCGTATGTCTTTACATATATGTAGGGTGGCAATATTGAATAGCAATGGAGACAGTGGGTCCCCTTGAGCTAATCCACGGCCTGTAGTTCTAGTAAAATTATAGCCATCTATAGAAACTGTAAGTCGTCGTTCGCATAAATATGCCCAAAGGTATAAACAAATCTTTGATCCCACTCCCAAGTGATCTAGTATATTAATTAGACACGACACATCTACATTATTATAAGCACTGTCTATATCAATAAAACAGGCAACAGTTACATGACTTTTGGAAAATCCCGTTTGTATTTGTGACACTAACCGTGTGAGGCTATCATAACAAGATCGACCTTTACGAAAACCGACCATATCTGCAGAGAAAATTGATTGTTTTTCAAGATACCATTCAAGTCTTTTATTTATAATTGAGTGGAATATTTTGCAGAGACAGGATATTAAAGCTATGGGGCGAAAAGAAGCTTGGGAATTTGCTTCCTTACTAGCTTTTGGAATAGGGAATATCTTAACTTCACGCCATTGAGAAGGAACATAACCGGTGCATAAAAATCTGTTGTAAAGACATAATAATAGAGATTTGCCTATAGTTGGTAATTTTTTTATCATAGAAAACGAAATATCATCGCTGCCAGGAGCTGTATCATTTTTCTTTATTGAGTTATTTAATTCTTGTATTGTGATATGAGACTCTAAAATATCATTTTTTGACTGAATATGTGGTTGAGAAGGGTTAACATAATCGGGAGTTAAATCAATAAGCATCTTTTCTGTTTTCTCTGGGTCGATGCAACGATTGCTCTGTTTCGATCGATGCCCCTTAACCCATCTCATTCTACGCCACATATCAGAAGGTGAGGTAGTTTCATCAATAGATGAACAAAATTTTTGGAACGATTGACATTTAGCTAAACGAATCATTCTCTGAGCAGTAGATATTTTATTTTTAAGAGTTTCCAAGTTCTCAGGAGAAGGACACCTTCTAAGATTTGATAAGGCTAGTCGTCGCTCTGCTACTACCTTGGATAAATCTGCAGTCCAGTAGGGTTTAGGTGTAAATTTGCTGTCAATATGTAGTGGAATTTTGATAAATGGTATGGAAGCATCAGCTGCGACGAGTAAAGTGTGTTCAAATTTATTGTAGAATTCTTGACAATCATCGGGAATATTAAAATCTAAGAGTAAATTTTCAATTATAGTCGAATACTCCAGCCAATTACTTTTCTTAAAGTTTCTCTTTTTAACAAATTTTCTACTGAAGTTCGGAGAAGCACTTGTCATTTTTATGATTAAATGGTCACTGCCTAAACATTCATTCGTAATATTCCAATCAAATAAAGTAGCTATGTCGCACGAAACAAAAGAAATGTCCGGAGATGATTGCTGTAACAATCCATTAACTAATCTTATTCTAGTTGGAAAACCATTGTTTATTGAAATGTAATTGTGATCCAACATGCTATCCAAAATTTGGGATCCTCTTTGATCAGTCCGTGGCGACCAGTTAGAATGATGCGCGTTAAAATCACCCAATATTAACGACTTACTACTACTAAGAGAAAACATATAATCCCAATCACCTTGAGTCGTATTGATCGTCGATGGACAGTATACTGAAATGATGTTCTCAATATGTTGGCAATTAGTAATTTTGACATGTAGAAGTTCAATCCCTGTATTTGGGATACGAACTGAACATACCCTTGACTTAACCGACTTATGAGTCATAATAGCTACCCCGCCATACCCGTCTGCCCGATCTGATCTAAAAATATTGTAGCCATTTATGTTAAAGTAACTCTCCGGTTCAAGCCATGTTTCACTTAGGACAGCTACATGAATTAATTCTTGGGAAAGAAATGATTCGAGTGATATGGATTTGGGTCTTAGACTTTGACAATTCCATTGTATTACGTTAACGGTAGAATGATTGCTATTGCTATCCATAATTTTCGGTAAAAACGTTCATAAATGTCGATAGTAATGTACTAACAGTTAAACCTCCGCCTATTTTTGCTACAATCCACTCTGTAAATATTGATATTGCATGATAAATTTTTTTTTCCAGCGATTCTCTACTTAATATAATATTTTTAATTTTTGACAATAACCATATTAGATTCAATTCTTTAGGCTTATTAGAATTATCACGGGCCTCATTAGCGTCACACAAAGAGATATCTGGCTGCTCGTCCACACTGTCTGTATCCATTGCAGGTGGTATAGGGGTTGGAGGGCGCGGAGCTTGCCGTTGCTTCTTAGTCTTTCTCCAGCTTTTTGATGCTTCAATTTCGCCTTTATCACTAGGCGATTTAAATAAATTTGACATCAAACTATTATTGTCTGCGTGGTTTGTAACCGCAATAACAGGGGCTGAAGTTTGCGAACTGAGTACCGGGAAACTTTCAGGATTTAGGACAGGGCTAGCACTTCTTTCCAATATTGGAGATGGAGGTACATATAAAGTCAGAGCTTTCTGATATGTGCAGTTGAACTCTGCCATCAGTTCCCTTATTCTTCTTTCCTTTTTATAAATTGGGCAGACTGATTGTAAAGCCATATGGTTACCTGTGCAATTGACGCAACGAAATGTTGTACTTTCGCAATTACTATGTCCTTTAGAGCACTTCGGGCAAATCGCCTTTTTAGATGGGCACATCTTCCAAATATGGCCATATTTCCAGCACCTGGAGCATTGGGTGACTGGGAATATGTATTTCTCGACTTTTAATCTCAGTCCATGGATAGAAACATGTGTAGGTAGCATAGCACCTCTAAATCCAAGACGTACCGATTCCGATTTAACCCAACGGTCTTGAGATTCTCCTTCGTTATTTTTTCTATTCAGTCTCTTAGTAGATATGATTTCTACGTCGCAAATAAGATTGTTAATAATTTCCTCATCTGTGACATCCAATTCGACATTTTTAATTATACCATAGGACATACCAACCTCAGAAGTTTTCTGGCACCTCCATCCAAGTTCTGCAAAGGTCTGGCAGTTAATAAAAATATCAGCACAATCATCTTCTTCAAACGTCAAGAACATTTTATACGGCATAACATATTTGAGTTTCTTTATTCCTTTAATATTATTTTCTTTCAACAGACGAGCTAGACTGAACTGTTTAGGCAATGCATCTTTACTTATCACACATATTTCAATTCTTTTTTCTCCAACCTCTGTTTGACTAGATCTTCTCACACTCTTACGCCCTCTAGAAACGATACTCCAACTATCATCCGACAAATTATCTTCGCGAGTTCTCTTTTCTCCTCTATTTATTTCGTCTATCATCATTAAATCCCGACACTCCATAGTTTCCGATATCAGTTCCGACCTGTTATTTGCATCGGATGTCAAGCCATTTGGTACTGAACTGTCTACACTATAACATTCATTATCCATCGCACGGGGCCTGCGCTCGGACGCAGACCGCGCGCGCTTATCACGAGGCAGCAGGTAAAAAATATTAATTGATCACAGAGAAAGGATACACGTAACACGACCTATTGCCACAAAGCAAACGTGTGCACTGTAAAAATAGTTGTTCCTGGACAGTAGTGATTCTTTTCAAAGTATGACTAATGAAGAATCATCAATCAATCAAATATCAATATTGAGGAAATTTCTTCGTTACGAGATATCTAATAATTCTTGGAACAGATTTGTGCAATCTGTTATTTAATGTATTCAGCCGCACTGGTCATGCGATGAACTGCTTTACTTTGTTAACATAATTATCATTTGATTGGTTTATATTACTCTGATAGCTTTGTAAGAAGCATAATGTTCATAATTGTTTTAGGTACTCTGGCTTCTTTGTTTGTCTTATTTCTGCTTCGTGTGTACCTTTTATTTTTTACATAGGCAGATGAAGGGTTCAATTAATTTATGAACTTCTTTTTGAGTAGTGATTGGAGTGTACTTGTGTGTGTTGTTGTGTACTCCTGGTTCAGTTGCTCGTCTTCATAAGCCAAATAAAGGTATAGTCTCCTATAAGTAATTATGTATTTTAAGACAAATGACAAATTGCTTCATCAGCAGTGCTATTGATAAGTATTGAGTAACGAGCGACAGTGTCTTCCAGCCTACAATCACGACTCATTTGCAGTATCCTGTGTAGACCTATGGTTAGAGCTCCTTGCGGATACGTCGTCCTCCTGTATAATTGACTGTATTCTGCAATACCAGTAATTATACTGTTTGGTATAATATGTGGCGACGCACGTGTTGTCAAGCACGTGCCCGTTTTACAAAATGTGATAAACAAGGATGAGCGTAATTTGAAAAGTTTTAAAACCTTAATGACACTTTGATAAGAGAAGGCGTGAACGGGTTAAAACACCCGGAGATTAGGAAAAACGATTGCTATACAGAATATAAAAATATAAATGTACAATACATTTACGATTTGGTCACCACTAAAAAGCAGATATATTGTGGTTCTTATCCCAATTCTGAATATACTAACAATTAACATAGACAATTAATAACTTGATGAGCTACTTAAATAAAATTATAAGGGTCTATTGACTGCCTCGGTGGCGTGGTGGTATTTCGGTACGACTACGGTTCTGAGGTCTCGGGTTCGATCACCGGGTCAGGCAAAGTGATATTGGATTTTTCGAACTTGTTGAACTAAGCTCTGCGGAATGTGGGTGTTCTAGTTCGCTAGTGCGCCTCACGCCTGTATCCCCGAAGGAGTAGGCAGAGCTACTCCTTCGGGGATACAGGCGTGAGCTTATGTTATGTTATGTGGGTCTATTACCACCCTGGCATTAGGTCAGGATAATGTCAGGAAGAAAGAAGGTCTATTGTAACATTAAATTATGCTGGTACTTCTTGTAGAAAAAGCGAAGCTAGCCGAAGCGCATCATTTAAATCGTAGTACTGTATATCCGTGTGATAGCTAAGATGTTTACGAACTAAATACTAGCTTCTCTTATCTTATTGTAAATGACACGTATATTATGAGTAAATAAGATTAATGTATGTATACAAATAAAATAGTGATGACATTTTGTCACGTAGACCCGAATTGGCTTCAAGGTACAATTTTCCATTGATTTCACCCGAATACTTTTTTACGAATATCTGCGAAGGGGAAACGTAATGCACTAATGCCGGACACGTTCGATCTATGTCGACACCACTGACTAAAAATTCGAGGTGACCTTCTTCAGCGCATGGGAGACGATATCGGGGGATTTGGAGTATACTATCGAGTCTAGATTGTTGTTGGAACATTGCCTTTCGACCGTCTTTCCTAGAGGAGTAAAAGTCTCACATTCATAGCATTTACAAACTAACATGTCCTATGTTTGCATCCATGTGAACAAAGGTTCAAAGGTTGTAACCTGCTTGATTATCAAACTACTAGTATCTGCCTCCCATGGAATAAAGTTGTACTAAAACAAACACCTTTGTCACTATATTTACAGTGTCATGTCCATGTCTTAGATGACACACAAACGTCCACTTTCTCGTGGGAGACCAACGCCGGCATTGTTCCGCAGGTATAATGCCTACATTGTATTACTTTCTTCGGTTTTCAATGGCAAATATTATGATAATATTGTTTTGTTATCGTTTGATTAGTAAGCTTTCATTCAAGAGACAATTGCGGTACCAATTCATTTTACTTTCAGTTTCTTGTGGTTATATTTTCGCATTGACGTCGTAAAGACTTGTAATGTGAATTTATGATAAGTAGTTCTGAGAGGTGGTGTTATCCAGGATGTCTAGCACGTACAACTTTCGAATTAGTATTCGAAATATCAAATCGAACATATTGCGCGTTTAATGCATTTGTTTGTTTAAGGATAGTTACAGCACTTTGTAAAAAAGCAGTGATTTGATGAGTGATATAAAGGTGTTAGTCACATTTAGTTTACACTTTCATATCCCTTGATACTTGCTTGTAATTAGTCTTGATTCTAAGTTAGAACTCTCTGAAGACAATTATTTCAATTTAATTATAATCAAATATCCTACAATTGTTGCAACACTACGGATGCATGTAATATATAACAAATAAAATAAAATTATCGACAAAGAAAACAGTTTTGATATTATGTAAAGCATGCGTAACACGCAAAAACTGATTCCTAGTCATCAATGCGTGAATAAAAGTTCTACTAAACGTTCCAACTAGAACAATAAAGGCTCCCACGTAATTAACATTTTTATAAACTCTGTCTACCCCGCGGAAGGGAGCAGCCGTTCTCACGATACTGGGAATCCGAGTTCACTCACCGAGGGTCAAGACGATTAATAAACAGCTAATGTATATGTTGATGAACATTAAACTCAATTGATTCCTCATATTGCTTACGGACTGCCTCGGTGGCGTGGTGGTATTTCGGTACGATTACGGTTCTGAGGTCTCGGGTTCGATCCCCGGGTCGGGCAAAGTGATATTGGATTTTTCCATATCAGCCCGGAGTCTGGAATTTGTGCCCGATATGGCGATAGGCTCGCCCCCTATCACATCTGGGACGGAACTAAGCTCGGCGAAATGTGGGTGTTCTAGTTCGCTAGTGCGCCTCTGCCTACCCCTTCGGGGATACAGGCGTGAGCTTTTGTTATGTTATGTTATGTTATGCTTACGGAGCTTTCAGAACTAACTTGCGTCTTGCAGTATACTATATTCTTCATCTCTACCTGCCCTTATCCCACCTTTATGTGGGCTCGGCGCAACACAGTTTTGCAAGCATGTTGCAGAAAGGATTTCGCTTAGTTTTTACGATCGACTGCTTGCCTGACGTCAACACCCTCAGGGATCCATTCCCGGGCAAATTAAATTAGAAAATTCGCTTTGTCAGACTTGGGAATCGAACCTAGGACCTCCCGGTGTATAGTCCATATATGCTGCCACTAGACCAAGGAGGCGACGATGCAATTATCGCTATTATGGTGATATATTTGTTTAAGTGTTTTCTTACTTTACAACTTATCAGGGTAGACTGTGTCTCTATGTGTATATGTACTGCACGCCACTGATTATTACTAGAGGATGGGTCATGCAATTGTTAAACTACATTCACGATCATTAGACCAGAAATGTAAACAAATATACACCAACATATCGATGATGTCTAGGATATTTGATGTAATTCAATGGCGTTTTTTGTGATGTGGCATAATTTTTTGTGCAATAATAGGTAATATGCTTATAAGGTTGAAATTGAAGGTCCTAAAAATAATTATTTAAAAGTGATTATATTATTATTAATAGATATTATGAATATACTTTTATCATCCGGTATTCAATAAACGTATTTAACAGCAACGTTTAGAGGGATACTTAGTACGAATCATTTGGGAAAACACTTCTGTAATAGTTTATTGTATAGTAAAGAATGATGATAGAATCTCTATACATAGATCTGTGAATAAATTTAACTATTTGTATTCAAATGTGCAAGGCATTGGTATGTAACTTTGCACATACGTGATATGCTCGCGTGTGTTGAGCGACACGCATGCGTATGCGACAAGATATCCTACACAATGGCGTACTTTTGTTGGACATGTGTAAGGACATGTACTTGTGCTTGTCCTTTTATAATTATTCTTGTTTATTCATTATCACCATCAGCCACAGGACGACCACCAAAGATTTCCATACAGACTTGTTGGAAGCGGTCCTTTTGCCATAGACGCCTAACTTACCCTCTGTCCCATAGAGTTATGTGTTCATGGATCAAAGAGATTTAATATTACTAACTATAGTATGTTTATTTGAGTTTATAATAATTGGAAATCGAGCTTCAGACGACACTTTAATAACTAAGTACGCTGTCCTTTCACCATTGAACTTTGAAGGTATTAAGTAGGAATAAAAATTAATATTTCTACAGAAAAGTAAACATTAATCAATATGAGCGCTGGATCATTGGACAGTTTCAATACAAACTTGTACGTGCACAACATACATCAAAGTGTGGTCCTATTCTGGGTGCTATGTATATGCTGGCGCCTTTGTAATATGTAAATATTCGAAACGCATTCTCACTTGAGATTCGTTCGAGGATATAATGATAAACACAACGAAACGCTTTGACATGTTTGTATTGTTTAACGAAAATAAATCCATGAACATTTAAAATTCAACGGTCAGGTTTCGGAGATAGCATGACTGCTGCGTGAAGTTTGGAGTGACAGCTTTTATGTCCACACTGGTTGGTAAATTCTTCTTTACGAAATGCATTTCGAATTCAAAATCTATGTGATAAAGTTCGCGGATGGCATGCGATGGCTATGGTCCTAGAATCTAACAGAAGACATGAGGATGAGAGTCCATTGTCTCGCTATAGAAAATGCTAGAGTTCGAACGAAGTGGAAGCGTCTCAGAAGGATGTAGATCCGAGCAGTAGGCCACGTGGACGCCAGGCAGTTAGGAATGCGAATCCTTGTAACCTACCGAATTTCTTAGTATGCAATTTTAGCTGCTTCTTTTTATATTATTCCAGAGCTATAGCTAAAGCTATTAAGTCGTAAATTATAAAACAAGCTCCTTCTTCAATTATTTGTAATAAATCAATGCCTTTTCCCTTGCCTTATTATTAATTAGAAGCTGCCTAGGGCAGTTCCATCGACAAAGTACGTTTCCTTGCAAAATCATGTAACTCTAAATACGGAACAATAAACGAGGATGTACCGTTACAATTGCGGCCAAATTCGCCCATCCGAACGGGGATAGTGTGTTAAGTGCATGTGTACTTGACTAGAATTGAGAATCGAAGATCGCCCCACTTGATTCTGGTGGACATGCATGGGCCACTTTAGCGGGAATACTAATAGGGTTAATGGGTTGCTAAAGCGACCGGAGCATTAGCACGTACTTAGCTTAATGGACTCTTGGATCCTTGCTTTCTTTTTAATAGTAAAATGTAGTCCAACAACGACAGACGATGAGGTGAGAAAGTCCAACAAGTTAAATGTGTGGTGTTCTTGTCTATACTGGAATTTTGAGAACTTTTTTGGCTGACAGAGAAATTGTAACCTTTCGAAGGTCTAATTTATATTAGTTTATGGAAACATGAGTTTCCGTCGGTATATACCCTGAGCCGAGTTTGTGATTGGAATGTGTCCGGAATGGTGATAGACTCACCTTTAATATTTAGGGCGGAAAATAATCTTGGAAAACTGTGGTTCTTATAGTTGCAACTTTGTCTATTATGGCGTGATTCTTTGTTATTGAGCGACAAGGAAATCAGTTGTAAATAAAATAATCTCAAATTGTAGTGTCTATTTGTACGAACGTATAACATTTTGTACAACAACTCAATAGCATTTTGTTCACGTAACAGTTCATTTTGCATGTTCATAACATCTTATTCATAACAGTCTTTGTACTCAATTACCTTGTTAAAGTCCACTCTGTTAATGTCCAAGTTAATGTCTTTCCGATGTATCACAATGGAATTTGCGTTGCCATCTCGATCGACGTATGGTAATAAATCTCGGCATTCAGTACCGCAAGCCAGCCGCTTCCTGAATGTTACGCATAAATTACTATAATTAGCAACTTCAATTCCTTTCAAGGATAAAGTATTTCTAATGGTGCTGTGTATGGTAAAAACTGAATGTCTTTTGTAATTACAGTGGGTTGTTAATGGAGTGTTTGCTTCAGTGCTACAATGTTTGTGGTGTACGTGTCTTGCTTCTGTAAAGGATTGTATTAATGTTTAGTAGAATTAACTATAATGACAGTTTAGATAAAAACTAATTTATTTGCTAATTGAGCATTTGAGCTAAAGCCTAAAATCTCCGAATTTTGTATTTCTACTTTGTAACTTTAATTTGTTGAACTTCTGTAAGGTAGTAATGAAATAGGTTCTGGTGAGGGCTTGCTCTGAAGATGGTACTAGGACTAAGAAAACATAAATTCTAACAGTTTCTTGTCAATGCCTTTATCATCATCATCAGCCATAAAACGTCCGCTGTTGCATATAGGCCTCCCCCAAAGATTTCTAGATTGACCTGTTGGAAGCAGGCACGACGTTACTCAAGAGTAGTTTGGTTTCTATAAATAAATGAACGTTTTAAAATTTCGCTTGTTTTAGAGTTTCCCTCTTTATGCAAGCAAATTTTTACCTCATTATAATGGTTGGTAGAGATTTTAATTGTTTTCCTTAATTGTTTTCATTAGGTAATATCAGCGGTTTTGTTTTTATTTAAAAGGACACTTCAATCTAGTTTCTATCAAAACTGTTCCATGGCCACAATCTATAAATAGGAGAACAAAAAACACGTCGGCATACAATATCTTAAGATAACCCGATCACGAGCATTTGATATTAATGTACATAAAATGCACATCATTTGTTCCTTCAACAAGTATCTGTGTAGTACGTCAACTGCGTATTATGCAAAGTGCTTCATTACTAAATACAGTTTTAATGGCAACTAGGTATGAAGATTTATCATCTGGTGTTATTTTTGAGTGAGTATTTGGTTTTATTTTAACACTAGATTCATTTTCTTTCACTTTGGCGAAATTGTTTCTCTTCAAAATATCTTAAACATATGTACATATAATTTGTATTATATATAGTACCTTACAATTTTAAATCCTGTTTAGTGGCTCAAATATTAGACCTGATTTTTCATTCCTCTGATGACTGATGTTCATTATTATCCTTTTTTGGATTTACTTCTATTTCATCAAATTTCAATGTTGGAGTGTCTTTGAAGAATCTAGTGATCTTCATTTCTTTTTATTTTGGAAATTAGTTCAAATAATTCAATTAGTAATAATTGAGATTATAATGACTTCGGAACTTAAGATAGCGTGATGAAACAAAGACAGTATTCATTGCAGGAAGTATATGTGCGTGAATTCAATTTTAATTAAGACGCAATGTCTTTGTTGTTTTTTTATTTCTTTTGTTACAACACAACATAAGCTCACGGCTATATCCCCGAAGGGGTAGGCAGAGGCGGACTAGCGAACTAGAACACCCACATTTCGCCGAGCTTAGTTCCGTCCCAGATGTCATAGGGGGCGAGCCTATCGCCATATCGGGCACAAATTCCAGACTCCGGGTTGATATGGAAAAATCCAATATCACTTTGCCCGACCCGGGGATCGAACCCGAGACCTCAGAACCGTAGTCGTACCGAAATACCACCACGCCACCGAGGCAGTTTTTGTTACTGCAGGGTTTAATACTACATATTTCGATTTTTTATCTGGACACGGCAAAGTAGGCGTAGTAATAGGCGAATAGGAATATCCTACCACCAGCAAAGTTTTCTTTCTAATTTTCATAAAAGGTTAAACTTACAACTACTGTTTTTAAAAATATGACAGTTTATTTAAATATTGTGTAAAGATGTTTTCTTATTTTTTCTTATCTTGACGTGACACTATTTATCAATCACTACTGTGATGCGTGCTCTTCTTATTTTCAATACAAAACAAGTCTAAAGTTTAATGTGGCGAAAGACTGTAAAAGTAATGAGAATAATCTGCTTAAGAGCGAAATTTTTAAAAGCCAACTAATTTTAAACCGAGTGATTTTTGATTTAACATAATATGCTTCATACATTAAACGTAATTAGCTTCTGAGAAGACAGCCCTATTGCCTAACGCCCGGTTTCAATAAACAATCTCAGTTCGAATATGCAGATAGATTACAAAAATTAGCCAATAGGAACACAGTTTGGCCATGATTCCGTCAAATGACTTGATTTGATTGGTTCATAATCGCGATCTATCTGCACTCTAAACTAAGATCGTTTATTGAAATCGGCCGTTAGACTAGTGTCGTGTGACCCATGGTGCCCATTGCATTGATAAAATTTTGTTAAGTTTCATTTATAGGGAAGATTTTATTTGATATGTGGATAATGGTGTTGATTGCGCCACATTAATCACTCTTAGGTCAGAAGAACTGAAAGTGTCTCAAATTACCTTACACCAATAATTTTAGACCTAAGTGTAATTTTGTGTGAAAATACAGTCATCAGTACAATGTGCTAATCTTAAGGGTCACAAGATAATGGAAAAATTGAGACAATGAGAAGTATATTTAGAAGGATTAGGGTAGATTAGGTTTAAATATAAACCTAAATAAAATAATTGCATATTTTCGTCTTATTATCTAGGTGTAACCTTATTTCCAGTGATAAAAACTGAGTAGAGACTAGATATGCACAAAAACCTTTGTGGAGGTTGCTTTTTTGGTCTTGACCGTTATTGTTATCTAACATAACATAAGTTCACGCCTGTACCCCCGAAAGGATAGGCAGAGGCGCCCTAACGAACTAGAACACCCACATGTGATACCCCCGTTACAGATGTGATAGGGGGCGAGTCTATCGCCAAATCGGGCCCAAATTCAAGACTCCGGGCTGATATGAAAAAATCCAATATCACTTTGCCCGACCCGGGGATCGAACCCGAGACTTCAAGACGGTAGTCGTACCGAAATACAACCACGCCACCGAGGCAGTCGCATTGTTATCTAATGTGATAAAATACTAATAAATAATTTTCCACAACTCTATTTTAGGAACGGTTAAAAGTTATGTTAAATCAATGACGTTGGAACTTCCTATTGAAATAGTGATTTTGGTTTTTTCCATGATTTTTTTCCATTCACAATTCTGCATTCATCAAAGACACCTTCTTCTTTAGTCCGTAGATGTTTACTACTTTCTATTCTATTCTATCCTATTGTGTCCCACTACTGGGCAAAGGACTCCCCCATCTTTTTCCACTGTTCTCTGTCATGGGCTAGTTCAGTCCACGTAGGCTCGTAGGCATCCATATCATCACGCCATCTCTTCCTGGGTCTACCACGGCGTCGTCAGCCGTCGGAAGGTCTCCACTCCTTGCTGATTTTGGCCCACCTATCCGGTAGCATACGAACCACATTGCACCATTAAAAACTTAATAAATAACCCCTACTCTTGACACTCGATTAGAATTAGACTTCGATTCGGTTTCATTAATTGACTTAAAACTCCAGCGAAAGCGATTTAAAAAGTGCGCTAATGTTGCATTAAATTCGAGAACTTGTCATTTGGTAATTTTTAACGTGACATTAGTGCACTTTTTAATTCTATTTCGGTGGAACTTTAAGTCACTAAATGGAATCGAATCGAAGTCAAATTCGAATCGTGTGTCAAACAGCTCCCAGGTCAGTCTACTGAAATTGGAGCCTAATTAATAATCACAGCTAAATAAAGCAATATTGTTGTTTATTTTCTTTATCGTGTTCTAAGGAAAATCTCAGTAATTCCAATGTCATTCACTAATCTACAATTTATTTGTTATTGTATAGACTTCACCCTCATTAATAAATGATTTAACGAAGCTTTATCTCTTATCAATGCGGGCATTATTTTCGTGTTCGATTTCTCTATTACTGAGTTAGTATGTTTTATGCAGCAGTGTGTGGAAGTACTTTTTATAAGTGAATTAAAGTTTTAAACGCGACACAAATTGCAGTGAAAATGGTTGTTATTCTGAGATTTTATACAGGAGATTTTATTTTTGGATCTGAAAGTGGTAAGTTATTTTAATAGCTATTAATATTTAGGCTTAATTGTTGCTCAAAGATATGAATCGATGTTGTTTTCTGGTTTTAGTTTTTGAGGGCCTCTTGCAGCTCCGCTATAAATCTTTTTCATCCCAAATCTTGATTTTCATGTAAGCTGTAGGATAAATCGAGTTTAGGTTTCACCTAAGATTTATTAATAGCGCTGCAAGTCGCCCAAGGGACTAAGGTGCGGTCATTCCCTATGATTTTTTATGAGTCCGTAATTACGCTCAGTGCAGTTCAAAAAAATCAGCGGCAGTCGAAAATTTATAAAAACTAAAAACATTAATTGTCGATTGTCACAGATTTTTATTTATGTCGGCTTTCACCATAATCATGTCGGCAGGATAAATCAATTCTTCTTTTTCAGTCTTCTTCACACTGCGCTGACTCTTTTCTAATGATATGAAGCAGTTTATAATTGAATAGAGCGTTCTTAAATAATAAACACACTGTTTTAGTAAATAGTTGAGACTTGACTACTTTTTTTGATTGTGACTACTTGGTTTACTATCTGCATTAAAAATAACCGTTACGTATTAGTTGACGTACGCTTTTTGAATCATTACAGTTTTGTTGCACTTTTATTCATTACTTATTTTCGTTTCTATGTGTGTCGCAAATGTGTGGGATTGGCTGTCTAATATCCAGTTTATTAAAATAGTTCATATCAATTATCAGATATTAAAACCTCTTAGTAGCTTTGTACGCGTCGCTGCATTATACTAATAGTATAAAAGACTTAACCGAGGGATTCTGGCTTCGATTTGAGTCATTATCAGCGCTATGCAGTCAAATATACTAGCGACCATAGATAAAAATGAGTTTATCGATGATCGCCAGAATCAAGTCAACCTGTATAACTCGTATCGTGCATATGCTATGCATCTATCCCGAAGAGGTAAGAAGCAAATCGAGGTACCTGCCAGGCTGCGACAAGACATGTGAATAACTGATGCAGATTTTTCAATGCATGACTATGTTATCTAGTATTTTCAATCGTATTCCATTCACATAGGACCTGCGTCACGTACTATTACTACGCTACAAAAATAATGTATCCATGTGACTACTGCATAGTACGAAAATATCTCGTCTAGACGATCGCGGTACATTGACACAAATACTTCGCCATGCGGTTGATGGTGTTTAGCTTCGTAGTTCGTACCTTTGTAAGTTTTCACATAACATCATTCATTGCAACGTCCAACAGTCCAAATGTTGGTCCAACCGCCCACGTGTAGAGATAGCTTGTGAACTTTTGATGATAGAGAATTTGGTTCGAGCTACAGATTGGATTCATGTCGGATACTTGGAGGGTTGGTCCATCGTGTTGTATGTCGATATTCGGGTGATTCACATTACCTACGGGAAAAGAGAGTAAATGAGTACCTCGGATTGGAATTTTTGGCGACATGTCGATAGTCTTTGTCACATCACGAAGCAGGAAAATAATGTTTTCGAATCGTGGGTGGACCGTGACACAGACAGAAGTTTAACTCCTCTACCTTCATCCTATACATATGAATGTGTATGTGATCACCCGAGATCAGTACTTTTATCTCCTAAGCTGTTGTTACCTTGTGATTTTCCTGTGGTTTAGTCTGCATGAAACTTTTTTTTATTATTATTTAATTTTTAGCTTCTTTATTCCATTTTTTCTATTCTGCTTCTTCTATTCCTCTATTTTTCGAAGTCTCACTTCGCTTAATTTTAAATCCATAATAGGTATGTTGTATATTACTTCCTGAATTTCATAAAGCCAAAAGTAATTTTGCAAGCTTCAATTTTTGTTAATGTTTGTAGACCTAAGATATTTCTATTTTTTCCATTTCGTTACGAGATCAATTTTAAAGGTCACATTCAGTAATCAAACATAAAATAAGTATGTTTGGTTACTGAATGTAACTGACTTAACCTGTCCTTCTAAAGGGAATTCAGTTTCCTTTTGTTATTTTACGACTAGATCTATTCGATTTCCGTGGCCCTTATTTTATTATCATGTTATATATTCGTTAATCCATTGTTTTATAACCATTATTATATTACCTATTATCATTCCTTTGTTATTTAATGAGGAAAATGGTTTAAATTGTGTCGCATACATTCTAATTTATGTTTTTATTGGCCGTTGTAATTTATAAATTCACTTAGCAACGAATCGTTATTGATGTTGTTTTGGGTGATTATTTTAATCCAATGATTGTCATTTAGGCTTAAAATTAAGGAAGTATTGCCAATCAGAACAATACATTATAATCGATAACTATATCATATTAGTTATCAAGTGTCATACATAATACAAGGGTAATAAGTACCGTAATGAGTGAAAAGTTCGGGAAACAATATTTATTGGAGATTTTACATTCGAACAACGCGTTTGAGTCGCCATTGGAATTTATTCCATTTATAAGACCTCTATCTATCATGGGATATAAATAAGCTCGGAGAGCCATGTACTAATTGCACTTTGGATGCAAGTGCGGACATGATTTTGTGTAGTTACCTGATGCTATAATTGACCTAAAACTTAATAAATTTTACGTAATTCCTTTTATAATCAAATAAAATAACCAGAAACGGAAATGCCATAACACTTTCGGACGGGAGATGAATTTCGATTGGATCTATAAATACACGGCACAACATCCCGGTGGCGAGCGTCGGGACGCGCAGTGCGTCGCGACGCCGCGCCGCGCCGCCTCGACGTCACGGGACTCTACCGCGTTCATTTTTCGACGTCGACAATAGTGCCAACTCGCGGACTTTCTACGTCATTGTTGAGCAGTGTTCTTTTTGACAGCTGTCAATTTTGAAAAATTTAAATTCCTTTTTTAAGTGAGTGATTTTTTGAATTAGTGTTTTATTCTAAACTGTGAATTCAATGCGTATTTCAATCTGGCTATGGTTTCACTTGTTTGGTTATTTTATTTTGAGATGTTGACTATAAATTATCCTGAATCAACATGATCGTTAAAACCGACTTCAAAAAAAGGAGGAGGTCCCACTCATTGCACTGCTAAGTAATAGGGGTCTTTTCTAGTTCACGTATTTTTTTTTTTCTCAAACTGAGCGAGTAACATAGTCCACCGATATATTTCCAATTTATAGGACTATCTGATGGTCCGCGAAATATTGGCCCTCCACTTTATCTACTTTTGGAAATCCCTCTGCTACTGTATATTGAATTTCAACAATTCTTGCATAAGCCATTTCTGATTCATTCCATTATTCATTTTCAATAACCTATTTCCTGCCGATACCGGTATTAGCCTAATCTTGGCGTCCTATTGTCTACCGATGAGTAAAGCTTTATCACTGATATTTCTTTTACGATAACACGAGATCCAGTGACGTAGACTGAACGAAATGTTTCGTCACTGCTTTATCATAGTTTGGCAACGCTCCTGATGCGTTACGTTCATTTCAGTTGTGTACAATTCGGTGTTCATTCATTAAACGTTGTGAATAATTTTTGTGCGAAATAAATGTGTGTGATGGGTGCGTTGTGTCGGTTCCACGCGAAATATGTTGTGGGTGAGTTTATTTTTTCCACTTCGTAACTGTTTTTATGATGATGTTTCTTTCGGTAGAATAAATAAAGCCACGTCTCCTGCACTAAAACATTACACAAAATATGGTATTAGCTCTAATTCTTGTCTATGGTCGCTCCTGCACTAAAACATTACAGAAAACATGGTATTTCTAATTTTTGTCTATGGTCCATTGTTACATGAGCAGGAGACAATGAAAAACTTTGTTTTGTGTAGGTGGTTTTTGTTTTGTTTCGAATAAATATGTGCAGGAGACGCGGCTTTAGTTTATCAATCAATCCAACGAATGTAGGAATAAATAGTCACAATCAAATCTTACGCGCCGGTTTGGTTACAAAATCAATTACTGTTGTGTCTGTACTGTAGCTACTATAATCTTTCTACCTGCCCTTATCCCACAATGTAGGGTCGGCGCAACACACTTTTTCAAGCATGTTGCAGAGTGTATTTGGCTTAGTTTTTACGACCGGCCGCCCGCCTGACGTCAACCCCCTATGAGGGATCCAGTCCCAGGCAAATTAAATTAGAAAATTTCCTTTGCCTGAACCCGGAATCGAACCCAGGTCCTCCCGGTCCACATCCCATACACGCTGCCACTAGACCAAAGAGGCGACTGTAGGTACTATAATAATATGTATAAATTATAGAGAGCATGGTTTTGGATAATTATGTGTTATTAATATCGTTACACAGAAAGAATTTCCACTGCTAAATAAAAATACGTTAAATATCGATAACAAAGGAATCACCACGTTTAGTTGTCACACCTCTATTTTATATCCCTTGAAAGATCAGCAAAGTTGGCGCGAAAGTGTTAATATTGAAGCGAGTGTGTTAACCCTCATGTGGAGATGTTAACCAAAACACGGGTATAAATTACCCCAAAACAACATCTGCAGCGGCAGACGGGTTATGTTGGGATTCGCCAGCTTGTTTACATAAGTAAGTGAAGTAAATTCTGACTGCTGTGCTTTATTTCAAGTTGAGTAGTGAGGTGCTCAGAGTCGATGACAACTGGATGCTTCTTTTTTATTTATTTAATTTAATTATTTTTTTTATTTAATTAAAAGTTAATTGGGGCTTTAGGTTCTATTTATTTATTTAGTGTCGCCAACGTAACGTACATTA
Source organism: Clanis bilineata (assembly GCA_036417725.1). Lineage (NCBI taxonomy): Eukaryota > Metazoa > Arthropoda > Insecta > Lepidoptera > Sphingidae > Clanis > Clanis bilineata. Next base: position 2,521,625 of record CM071141.1, read on the forward strand.
TCTCAATGCAACATTAAAAAATAAATGTTCTAAATCCGTTTAAAATATGTAGATTAGGTCAAGTTTTTATAGTTAGACTATTGTGTATTGGTTGTCGATTATATAGCGACATTATTTTCTCTATAAAACGTATTGGCAACGGTCGCTTTTCAAGAGCCAAATATTTAGAATAATTAGGCGTTTTGACAGTTAATGTAACATCTGTAAAACAACATAAATATTCTTCATATAATATTTACATACTTACATAGACTCATGCCTGTATCCAAGAAGAGGTAGGCAGGGGCGAACTAGAACACCCACATTTCGCCGAGCTCATTTCCATCCCAGATGTGATAGGACGAGATTCTATCGCCATTATTATAAAAATATCTCATTATTGAAAAAGATAAAGAAGAAAGAAAAAAAACAGAAGAAGAACGCGCGTTTCCTTCTTTGTAGTGTTCACATCACTATTACAACTTGAGTATAACATTTACATTCTGTATTTGCATTGCAGTAAACGCCTTGCAAAATAAGTGTCTTCATATACCAGATAATAAATTTTAACTGCGACATTGTCTCAAGATGTTTTTCACAAATATTGCTTAGAAACGAATAAATACGAATAGCTTTTAACATATAACTAATTTTACCAAATACAGTATATTTACGTATGTATGAAACAAATTGAAGATCCGGGTGGAGTTTCGTTGTTTTTTGAATAAAATTGTCAACACAATAACTCCAGATTTGGATAATTTGGATTGTCATTGTAATGAAGGTGACAACGGAGATGATAATCAAAATAGCCAATTACCCAATGTAGCTTTGCCAACACGCTATGTTAACAGTCTTCGGCAATTCTTCCACTTTAGTTTCTTGAGATTTGAAGAAAGATAATCGCAAGTTTAAAAACTTAACTGACCGTCTTCCAACTTGTTTCGATCGTAACACGATCGTAATCTCTATCGAACACAAAAATTTTGAAAATCGGTCCACATTTGGTGGAGATATCGCGTAACATACATTAAAAAAGTACAGACGAATTGAGGACCTCCTGGTCGTTTGCCAGTCTTTGCTATATAAAAAAAAGTAGGTCCGTTAAGTTTTAAACTTATGATTATTAGATTGTGAGGTATCGATGAATAAGATCATAAGGAATGTCGATACGCTATAACTCCGCGAGTTTTTACAAAATAATTTATCTAACTTGGCCATTTAACTAATCATTTGAATTGTGAGAGTCATCGAAACAAAGAACATTCAGTTAACAGAGACGTTAACCGCTGAGTCAGACAAAACTAAATATAGTAACGGCAGGACCGCGAAATATAACCATCCTGCCCACAACCCACGACTGTTTGTTAGAGAATTGTCATTTTGTTTGCTTTTGAGAGAGGAAGCCACTCACGTCAACTGGGTTTAAATGTGATAATTGATTTTGGAAATACACACCTAGTAAAAGTAGTACAAGCTAAGTATACAATAGTTCGAGTTTCTCAATCAATTTGGTCTTAAAATAACTGCAAATAATAGGAAAAATATAACGCCAAACGTTAATGCTATCGAATCCGTAAATTCGTTACCAACTCACACTAAGCACACAGTATTTGATTTTACTTTCAGTTACCTTATCTGTCTAAAAACCAACCGTATTTGCGTATAATAACACATAACATAAGCTCACGCCTGTATCCCCGAAGGGGTAGGCAGAGGCGCACTAGCGAACTAGAACACCCACATTTCGCCTAGCTTAGTTCCGTCCCAGATGTGATAGGGGGTGAGCCTATCGCCATATCGGGCACAAATTCCAGACTCCGGGCTGATATGGAAAAATCCAATATCACTTTGCCCGACTCGGGGATCGAACCCGAGACCTCAGAACCGTAGTCGTACTGAAATACCACCACGCCACCGAGGCAGTCGAGTCGAGTAATTCGAGTAAGTTTGGATACGGGATAACGTATTATTATTAGTTAATAAGAATAAGTACAACTAATGATAACTTATTAATGAATATAGAACATGTGAGGATATTAAAATTTTAATGTAAAATATTTCTAACTCACCATGCGGTCATCTTTGGATAACCGAGGCTAGTTCAGGCTTCGTCTTTTGGCACGAGGCTACAAAGGTGACCGAAACAACGGTCAGCCTAGTTACCTGAATATTTCTTTAAAAAACTAAAAAAATGTGACTAAAATGCCCCTTGACCTATGGCGTAATGGATCTAATACTGAATATCTACTTACTTTTCTTGTCAGATTATTATTATGGGTATTTTTTTTTTTATTCTACTGCCCTTATTCCTTAATGTGGGGTCGGCGCAACACACTTTTTCAAGCATGTTGCAGAAAGTAGTAGTTAGTTTTTACGACCGGCTGCTTACATGACGTCAACTCTTTGAGGGATTCAGTCCCGGGCATATTAAATTAGAAAATTCGCTTTGCCCGACTTGGAAATCTAACCCAGTACCACTAGATCAAGGAGGTGACTATAACTTACAATATACCGGGTGTTTCATAAAGTTGGTACCTATAATAATTCCAAATACAGGGAGAACGATTTCAAGTGCAATAGTAAACTTAAAAAATAAAATTTAATTTAATTTTTTTAATCAATATTAACCATAGGAATTTTAAAATCGGAATGTGACCTGTAAATCGTCGCAAATAGCAAAATAACGGCTTTGTGTATACTAAAAATAATTAATTAACCCATAGATAGTTTGTAAATGTGCTGCAGCTGACACAGTGAGCCAGAAAAAAGTTTTTCATTACAAATTCAAGTTTTCATTTTTCAAAAAATATAAGCCTTACGAAATTTTAAACTCTACCGCTAGATTGCTAGCCATCCTCCCTTTAAGTGAAGTTATTATGGATACCAACATTATGAAACACCCTGTATACTCGTTTTTGAGTAATTTGATTTTATCTGAAAACAACAAGGACAACCCGTATAATTACTCAAATAGAGTAACTTTCAGTTTGATAAAATAAGTTTCGATTTCTATTTGCCTTGAATCTGGATGGAGGTGGAACATAGAATCTAAACAAAACACATGGACGTAAAAAAAAGTTGGACGGAGCGCTGGGAACATTCGGAGTGAAGCAGGTTTTTCGGCTCATTCGATCTATCAGCACGTAATGGCGGCGATTTATCGAATGGGCCGAATACCCTGCTTCAGTTTCAATGTGCCTAGCGTTCCGTCCATCTTTTTTTCACGTCCGTGTGTTTCGTTTAGATTCTATGTTCTGCACATACATATGTTCTATAAATCATATTATGTTAGTCAGCGCTTTTGACAAATAATATAATATTAAAATACCATACGTAGTATACCAGAACATACTTCACTCAAAATAACCTCAAAAGATTAATAGTTATACCAATGTCTTCCACTTATCCTTATCCCACACCAATGTGGGGTCGGCGCGTTCGATAAATAAATAAATACACCCAACCGTCACACCCATAGTCCTAACCCCACACTAGGTATAACCTGTATCTGTAATCGAACACGCGACCTCACGGTTCACAGCCGGCTACTCACCCGCTGCGCCACGGAGGCCGCGGGTTCGATCCCCGCACCTAGACAAATGTTTGTATAGCCTACAGATATTTGTTTCGGGTCTGGGTGTTGTGAGACCGAAAGTCTCTCGTAGTTCGTGATACCCACGACACAAGAATCGATCTTAGTGTGGGGTCAGGACTATGTGTGTGACTGTTGGGTTATTATTATTATTTATTATTATTATTACATAAGCGCCTCGGTCACTGGTGGCCGGCTCGGCCACTATCTTGTGATCATTTTCGATAATAATCAAATTGGTTGTCATATCACTATTGCATGTCCAAAATACCTTCGTTTCTTACTAGTATATTCTAATAGGTCTGTAACTTAAGAACCGTTTAAATTAATGTAAGTAATCTACCATCGAATCGCTCATGAGTTCTTTAACCTTCATTTTTTCAAATCGCCAATTGAAGTTCAAACAAAAAATCTAGCTTTATGAAGTCATGCGATGGTTTAAGACATCGCGGAAGGTGATTGTTTGTACAATTTAGGTACAAAGTGATAAAATGATGCAGCTTATTTTGGCGTATAATATTTGTAATTTATATAATGTCGGTAATAACACATGGCCGGAACCTATTGAGAAATTTGGGGAGTAGGTACTATGATCAACGTTAAAGAGTTTTAAAAATTTCGAGATTCTTCTTCTTTTAAATATAATGGCTTCCAAACATATGTGATGATTTAGCCAATATCAAGGTAAATAGAGCAATTATGTTTTCACATGACCATGAGACTCAGATGTAGATGATCTTAAGGTCCTGCTGGGATTATGGCGGTAGTTCCTTCCATTGCGATGCCCCTTAGATGACCTTTACTCTGCGAATCGACCGAACAAAACTAGCCAACGCATCAAGCAAAACTCATCAAATTTCCACATTATATTGTCCATCTTCATTGAAGTTTGTTGCATTAAACCACATCACTTAAAAACAACAAACACATATTTAGAGAATAATATGAAATAATTTTAACAAGCGACGCCCACCCTGTTAGACTTCCCGTCAAAATCCCAAGTTCGGGGTTAAACAGGGACAATGCTTTAGCGCAGTTTTGTAAAACTGACGCGACGTGATATTTTCCTTGCAGTGTTTAGGTTGTGTACAAGAAATGTTGTTTTAAATTATTTATATGTACCTACTTCAATGGTTATTCAAATGCATAAATACCGAATTGAGGCGGCTAACGATCTTAGACAGTGTTTTCGTAATTTTATTATTGATTTTCCTTAGAAGACAGTCGTCTTACAAAGTCACAAAAATGTTATTTTACAATAAGTCAGGGTTTCTGCACAGTCATGTTTATGCTAAGACGTATTTTTGTCTCCTTTATTTTTAAGTATTGTTTGTAAAATATCGTTGCTTTTTCAAATTTTCCGGTATACAGCATTCAGTATTCAGCGTTATTTTAAAAATTCATACCATAGGATGTTTGATAAGACATTTTATGTGATTATTGTTTGGACTGCCTCGGTGGCGTGGTAGTATTTCGGTACGACTACGGTTCTGAGATCTCGGGTGCGATCCCCGGGTCGGGCAAAGTGATATTGGATTTTTCCATATCAGCCCGGAGTCTGGAATTTGTGCCTGATATGGCGATAGGCTCGCCCCCTATCACATCTGGGACGCAACTAAGCTCGGCGAAATGTGAGTGTTCTAGTTCGCTAGTGCGCCTCTGTCTACCCCTTCGGGGATACAGGCGTGAGCTTAGGTCATGTTATGTTATTGTTTGGAAATACTCTGTCTATTCATCAAGTGCAATGTAATGTCAGTAAAATGTACGATTGGTGTTGTTATGGTTTATATCGCTTAGGTACCATCAGCAATTTCGTATCGTCTTGTTGTAATAAACAAAATACGATAAACCACTATAAAACAGATTGCCTCGTTGGCGTAGTGGTATTGCTTGCGCGTTACAACACTATCCTTACGTCTCGGGTTCGATCCCCGGGTTGGGCAAAGTTAAATTGGATTTTTCTATTCAGTATCAGTAAGGTAACTTTCGATTCGATTGCGACTACGATTCGGTTTCATTTATTGACTTAAAATTCCACCAAAATGGAGTTAAAAAGTGCGCTAATGTAGCATTAGATTTCAGAATTTATCTTTTGGTAATTTTTAATGCAACTTCGTCTGTATTTTTTTTATGTATGTTACGACATATTCCCGCCAAATGTAGACCGATTTTCAAAATACCTTTTGTATTCGATAGAGCCTATTTCAAGGGTGGTCCCATATATTAAATATTCACATAATTTGGTTACGATCGGATTTGAAGGTCTGTTAAGTTTTTAAACTTGTGATTATTACCTAGATTTCGGTGGAACTTTAAGTCAATAAATGAAACAGAATCGTAGTCTAAATCGAATCGAGTGTCAAAAGTCAGAGGGCAGTATGGCGATAGGCTCGCCCCCATCACATCTGGGACGGAAATAAGCTTGGCGAAATTTGTTTTCTAGTTCACCTCTGCTTACATACTATGTTCGATAAACCAATTTACTGAACTTCATTTGCTTTGTCCCACAGAAGGCGAACTAGAAACAGAATGGCTGCAAGCGGCAGGACTGGGGTCGCTAGCGGCGCCGTTCCAAGCCGGGTTAGAGGTCACAGAGGCCCAGCTGGGTGAGGCGGTGCGCCCTCTCCCGCGGGAGCAGGCGGCCGCGGTCCGGCGGAGAGTTCGGAGGCTCAATAGGACAGTCAGGAGGAAACGCGCCGCCTCTAGAGCCAGGAAGCCTGATATTAGAGACGTGTTCCGGGATTTGGAGGTTAGTTCACCCGATTTTAATACCTTATTAGTTATTACCATGGAAGTTATGGATCAATTTCAATTGCAGTTATTATGCCACTACATCAAGGACGCACTTCATTGTGGGATAAGGGCAGATTGAAAGAAAGGTTTTGACTTTGTAATACTAAAATCCAACAGGTCAATCTGGAAATCTTTGGGGGAAGCCTATGTCCAGCAGTGGACGTCCTATGGCTGATGATGATGATGATGAAAACTAAAATAATAATATGGACGCGACTATCATTAAATATCGTTTAAATGTGTTAATTTAGTACACGGCAAACAATGTTTTGGGTGTATAGAGATGTAATTAGCATTGTTATTAAGACTATATGTATGCCTAAACTGATTTAATGAAATGAATGTCACAAACAGGAAAAGATCAGCGTATTCGAGGTCCAAAAAATATAACATTTATCATGTTGTTGATATTTAAGTTGCATTTCTGAGAAGTGAGAGGTTAGTGACTGCACACCGGCTACCAACAAACGCAACAGTAAATATAAATTGGTAGTTCGTGGTCAATTTTCATGGATTTCTTGAGTAAATATACTTCGAGAGTTCACCACACCTCAGCCTTAGCGTTTACTGTTTCATCTCTGAGAAATAAATAAAAGTTTATTAAACTTTTAAAAGCAGTCTCCCTGGAAAGTCATTAACAGCAAAAACATAATAATCTGAAGCAAAAACCTATGCCATTCATAAATAATATTATATAGAGTAGAGTTGTTTTGGAGTCGGTGTGATTGTTGATGCTAGTCAAATTACGACAAAGTGCGAATTTTATTATTTTGCTAGTGACGCCGACGCTACATTTAAATACATAAGTTTGTCATGTAATACCTAAATACGTTGAAAATCATGGCTAGTTCCACAATAACTAGATTAACTACACAAAAGTCTGTCGGTAGTTACTGAAACTAACGGCCGGTTTCAATAAACAATCTCAGTTCGAATGTACAGATAGATTACAAAAAATTGCCAATAGAAACACAGTTTGAACATGACTCCGTCAAATTACGTGATTTGATTGGTTCATAATCTCGATCTATCTGCACTCTAAACTGACATCGTTTATTGAAACCGGCCGTAAATTAACTAAACGGTCAATGGTATGTGATTGAGGCGTGTACATGTTCATTTATTTATTCATGGACATTTGCATAACATTACTTTACAACACCTGTTCATAACTTCAAAACAAAACACCGGTAAGTTTATTAATAAAAAAATTATCATGTCCGTTCATTTTTTCCATTCAACAGAATGAGTAATGGTATTCATGTCAGGAGATTGAATAAAAACAACTATGATTCAAATTTTAAACAATTTGAATTTAACTGAAGACAAAGGAATATTCAGGTTGTTTTGAACAAAAAGACGGTCTGCTTTGCACCAAACAGAAATGAGAGAAGGTGCCGGCAGCTAAAGCCAGGTCTCCTGCACTAATACATTACACAAACCACCTACACAAAATATGCATTTTTTATCTATGGTCCATTCTACGAGCAGGTGACAGCTAAAATTGTTGTTTTGGGTATGTGTTTTGTTTCGAGAAAGCTAGTGTGTGAGACCCGGCTTTACATAAGTCACTCAGGGATTACGGTAGGAGAACGGAATACACGGATGTTAGGAGTTTTAATCGATTTGTTCGCGAATTTCGTCGTGAAATATGAAGCAGTAGCTCGAGTGAATAGTAATAATAGATCAAATATACGAAAGAAGAGGGATATTCCGTGTGATAGACGGATTTTCATCACGATTATACTGCCCCCTGACTTGACACTCGATTCGGTTGTCAGAAGTCAGGTTCAGTTCAGTTCAGTTCGGTTCGGCTGAATTTGAAAACTTACATAACATAAGCTCACGACTGTACCTCCTGAGGGTAAGGCAGAGGCGATCTAGAACACCCAACATTTCGCCGAGCTTAGTCCCGTCCCAGATGTGATGGGTGGCGAGCCTATCGCCATATCGGGCACAAATGCCAAAAAATCAATATCACTTTGCCCGATGAGGATCGAACCCGAGACCTCAGGACGGTAGTCGTACCGAAAAACAACCACGCCAACGAGGCAGTCACTCAATTTGAAAACGTGTCATTTGAAATTTTTAACACTACATTAGCGCACTTATTTACTCGATTTCGGTGGAATTTTAAGTCACTAAATGAAATCGAATCGTATTCGAAACCGAATCGGGTGTCGAAAGTTACGCGCTATTTGGTCATTCATTCCAATGTCTATACAAATTAGCGTTACCATGTATTGAGAATAGCTCCACAAATCTTTGGATTAGCTTTAGACCTGCAGTTGTTAGTGTTTTGCTATAATGTTATAAACAATTGTGATTGTTGTAACATAACATAAGCTCACGCCTGTATCCCCGAAGGAGTAGGCAGAGGCGCACTAGCCAACTAGAACACCCACATTTCGCCGCGCTTAGTTCAGTCCCAGATGTGATAGGGGGCGAGCCTAGCGCCATATCGGGCACAAATTCCAGACTCCGGGCTGATATGGAAAAATCCAATATCACTTTGCCCGACCCGGGGATCGAACCCAAGACCTCAGAACCGTAGTCGTACCGAAATACCACCATGCCACCGAGGCAGAGATTGTTTTAACTGTACGAACAATATGCATGGTATAAACAACGTTATATTATTTTTTCACTCTCTTATACCACAATTAACAAATTTCGTTTATAACATGTCTATAAGGAAACAAGTTTGATCGCAAATCTTTTAAGAATCGATTGTTAGTCATTTTGTAGATACGTTTTTGTTGAGTCACAAAACCATTTGAGATGGTCGCTATAGATACAAGATTTTCCTCTAAAAGTTAAATGTTCTTTGTTCTTAGGATTAGACGCATATTTACTGGTAGAAATATGCTATACATGTATTTAAAGTCATATGCACGAAGAATTCTTTCATATAGGGTAAGAAGTAAATCATGTGTTAATAACAAATAAATTCAATAAATAAATTACTTATTTATTTAAATTTATTAATTTATAAGCTACTTAGTGCTTTTTAAATAAAATGCTTAATTTATTTGTTTATTTATTATTTATGTTACACCAACGACACATCACAACACAATTCTTATGTATAATTTATATAGATATGAGGGAAACCAGACAATGTGAAATGCCTTTACTTTAATAAAGCCGAAGAACAACTTTGCAACATTTAAAGTAACTTGTCAGCTTCATGAATATTAGAAAATAAAAACTATATTAAGAATAGAAGTATCGCATAGAGTACTTAGCTCTACAAATGCCTGGTCGTCTCGTCATTCAATTGCAATAAGATTAATGTTTTTTAACATCTCACAACGTAGTTGGTGAGTTTGCGGATTTTTATTAAAAATACCATAAAAAGTATCTAAACTCGCAATCTCTACCAGTTACCACGAATTTTCACACATAAAAAGTAACTTGAAATAACTTTCATTTGTACCAGCATTTATATTAATGGCAATATTATGGCGGTCCCAGTGCTCTGGTTTTCTCTTAGAAAACTGAGTTTTTCTTTTCACAACTGCGAGCTTTCACAAGCACGTGACTTCTACACTTATGATTATTTTATTGATGTGTATATCAAGTTTATTAAGTGTCATTAAATTATAATTATTTAAATTAAATCGTTGTAAATAATGGAATGTGGATTTGAATAGAGAACATTAAAGGCTTAACGTTAACGTCTTCTGATCATGTTTTTCTAGAACAAAACTCAAATACAAACATGAACCATAGACAAAATGTCTAGCGAAATGTTTTGTATAGGTGGTTTGTGTTTTGAGAAAAACATATATAGGAGGCGCACCTGACATGAACAGTTTTAACCTACTGTCTTACTGTATATTTATTTATTTAGGATTTCTCAAAAAATCATTTATTTTCCACATTCTTTTCATCTCAAAATACAGTAACAATGCCACATACAAATGATAATCAAACATTGTAACTTCGAGAAATGCCCAAGCATTTACGTCATACGCCCATTACCGAATCCAAACAATTAAATAGAATTTATTTGGAATCCATTAAAATATCAGCGGAACTCTGTTATTAACTAGTTGAAGCGGAGAAGTTTTAGGGCCACAGATAACAAAGTTAACGTTCATTAGATAAGTACGCAATTAGGGCTTATGCGATATCGTAAACCACTTAAGATACGGTAACTCGGTGGGAGGACGAACGACTCAAATTAAGGAGTGAATGGATCGGGACTTCGGGAGTTATATTCTGTGAGCTTTTTAATTTTTTTTAAACTGTTAAAGGAGCGTCTCCTGCACTCAAATATTCCACAAAACACCTACACAAAACATGGTTTCGCTACACATTTTTAATGGTCCACTGTCCCATGAGCAGGAGACACCGAAAATCATTTTTTTTGTGTAGGTGTGTTTGTGTTTTGTTTCGACAAAAATACGTGCAGGAGACGTGCCTTAAGACACGTTGGGAATGTTTTTAAAGCCTTTGAAATCCGATGAACTGTCAAACCATCTGATGGTAAGTGGCTACCACCGCCCAGGAACATCGGCCATATTAGGGATGAAGTTGAATCACTGTCCACTGTGGAAAGGAAGAATAAAGCTATGCTTGTAATTGATATTTACAAAATAAATTTAAGTGCAATCGTACATGTTGCAGAAACTTTAAATTTCACGCGATAAAGGCGAAATTAATATTTATGATAATTTTATTTACGATCTTGACAATTCACATGACTGGAGTTACAAAATGTTATTGTTTATATTTCTCATTCACTAATCTATTACGCATTTAATGACACATTGGAATTCGAAACTGTTTAGATTTTTAATGTAAAATGAAACGATTTATTTTAAATCTTTCCTTTATTGAATCATCACTCACTCTCATTAAGAACCGATTAAAGAAATTCATTCACTTTCAATAGTTCGGTACTGCATCACAACACTAGTCTAATTGTTTGTCTATTAGTTTTCGGTCAATGTATCGGACGAGAACGTTTTTTAGTTCAAACTGACCGGAGTGTACTCGTAATTTATAATTTAAACTGTATTTATTTAAAGGTCTGTTTTCTATATTTATTAAAAGATGCAAACTTTCAGACGTTTTTGTGATTAAAATCTGGTTCTTCAAAGGCAAAATTTAGTGCTGAAAATATGCTTAGATGTTTTAATTTAGGCATTTCACAGAGGTGTCAAAACAAAGCTTTGTAAATTTAAAATTGCAGCAACCTTGCAGACTCCCTTTCCGTGTATTGACAATAGGTGTGTGGATTTTAAATTAAAACATGGATAATTTGGTGCGTAATTTGGATGATTTATTTAAAAACACTCGTGTAGTAATTATTGGTACAACGGACGTTTAAGTTAACACTAATTGCATGCTGTCCGGTTAATTTCAAAACGAGTGTGCGTTGCGTTGCCGACGAGTGTAGTTGTTTGTACTCGTAAACTATGATCTGTGACACGGTGCGGTTGAAGGTGTGCGAGAAAGTAATCAACTGCAAGGGATTGGCATTAGTCAGGACTTATTTGGACTCTTTGGTAAGCCTCTTAAGCTATGCAGGTGCACTACGCAGTGCATTATACTTTTTTTATTGGCCTAAGTACTTACCTTACTTTGAAGAGTAATTTCGATCGTTATTTCAGAAATGTAAATTGTAAACAACTATCTACCTATCAATTATGTCTTCCCAATAAGGAGGAGGTCCTCAATTCGTCGTTTTTTATGTATGTTACTCGATATCTCCGCCAAATGTGGACCGATTTTCAAAATTCTTTTTGTGTTCGATAGAGCTTATTTCAAGGGTGGTCCCATATAAATTTGGTCAAGATCGGTAAATTGGAAGTCAGTCAGTTAAGTTTTTAAACTTATGATTATTTAATATTTCATAGTTACGTGGGAAACGTATCTTTGTATAATAGTATACCATTCATGGACTGGGATTATTTTCCTTAAGCCGCGTCTTCTGCACTAAACATTACACAAAACATGGATTCCCTTCACATTTTTATCTATGGTCCATTGTTCTATGAGCAGGAGACAGCTAAAATCGTTGTTTTGTATGTGTTTTTGTATTTTGTGTCGAGAAAAATAGGTGCATAGGACGCGCTTTTACGCGGTCAGAATTAGCAGTTCCAAAAATAATTATTTTTAAGCAGGATAGATATTTGTTTACATTTCTGGAATAAGTAAGGGTCATGAATTCATGAAAAGTTTTTTAGACGTAGGTTTTAATTTGTTTTTTGGTAGCCGGCTGATAAAAATGAGAAATATGGTAACGAGCCTCTGGTAAACGTTTGAAAAATGATGCGTTTTTGATTTGGAAATAAAATGTTTCTTGGGGTTAGTAAATAGATAAGGATTTTTATCGGATAAGATAGATTTCCCTAGTGGTAGATGTGTCAGAATTTGAAAAAAATGCGTAGGAAAGATTTGGATATTATGCCTTAGCACGAATTTTCGACTATGTGTTCGAGTCGAGTTCAAAACAATACTCGTTAAAGTTGAGTAGCATTCAGTATTTAGGGGATAGTCTAGATGAAAAAAAACATCCTCTCCATAAAATAGTTTAATTAGGCGGTACTAGGTAGTGCGTGAATTTAGGTCATATCCCGCTTACTATACCGGGACTTATTATTTTTTATGCTTTCACAATTGCGTTTCAATGCTAAATAGATTATGTTTATAACATTAATGAATACTATTGCTCATTTTTATCTATCTATTTTCATACAATAGATAGTAGGAACAACTGTGACAGTAGATAGAAAGAAAGAAAGAAAGAAATGATTATTTATTGACACAATTGTGATGGCGTACAGGTACAAGACATGGAAACATATATTTAATTATACAAATATCTATGTATGTACCTAATTATTAAATATCAATTATCAGATAAATAAATAAATAAATAAAACATTTTATTGGCACGTAAATTACATATAGGTACAGGAAAAATCCAAATAGCTTATATGTACAAGAATATACACAATTTTGTTCTGCTGGTACTTAAAATAGGTTAACCTGTGCTATAAGTACCAGCAACCTTCCAGTGTTACAGAACAGGTTAGCATAGGTTAGCAAATGCTTAGCAATTTAACTTATGGATCACAGGATATGCACCACTCACAAGCACATCACTATACGAGATGTGTATTGTATAGGTACTTATACGGTCTTATAATAACTTAGTGGAGCTTATATTATAATTGTTCGATAGGGAAAACATGGCCGATTTCGATCAGCTATTTCAAGTTTAAAGTTCTTTTTATAGGCTTAAAATGCATTTTAACTAATATAGGCTTATACCTTCGATAGGGGTTTTATTATGAAGGAGGGCCATAGTGTATATTTTTGACAACCAAATTATAATACTATGACACGCAAGCTGGTAGTCTGTAAAGCAATCAAGTCCGCACATTTATACTGTATGTTGCTCAATGCTGCTGACTGAAAATAAAATACTTCATTGATTCTTTTCTTTCTTTCTACCTGCCCACCAACCACTTTAATGTGGGGTCGGCGCAACACACTTTTTCAAGCATGTTGCAGAAATGATTTGGCTAAGTTTTTACGACCGGCTGCCTGCCTGACGTCAACCCCCTCTGAGGGGTCCAGTCCCGGGCAAATTAAATTAGAAAATTCGCTTTGCCCGACCTGGGAATCGAACCCATGGCCTCCCGGTCCACAGCCCATACATGCTGCCACTAGACTAAGGAGGCGACTGATTGATTAGATCTTGATAAATAAATAAATAACACCCAACAATCACATACATAATCCTGACCCCATACTAAGATCGAGTCATGTATCGTGGGTATCAGGAGCTTCGAGAGACTTTCGGTCTTACAACACCTAGACCCGAAACAAATATCTGGAGGCCATACAAACATTTGTCTCGGTGCGGGGATCGAACCCGCGGCCCCGCGCTTTACAGCCGGCTACTCGCCCGCTGCGACACGGAGGCTGTCAAATTGATTGGAGGCTTGATTATTGATAAGAATATTTAAGAAGCTCTTCGATACAAAACATGTCATTTTGCACACTTGAAAACATGTGACTGTATATAGATAAAACAAACTTGGATCTAATCCTAGCGTAAATTCCACAGATATGTAGATTCCTACAACATTTACAATGTCACAGTCGGCCGTGATAAGATTGCACTAGTGTTATTAATTTTTGTTTTCGCTATTTACTTTGATGATATCTGGGCGATTAATGTCGTACTTTGGATAATAATGTAGTTGCTAAGATATTAATGCTGCAATTACCAAAATGTTATCAAAGGTAACTTCACGTGTCAGTAAATGTCTGATCATGCTCTCAATTTTGATACACATCTATAGATTTTTCTGCAGATTGTTTCTTATTTCATTTTAAGTCTAGAACGATATATCTGCTCGAATGACTTTATGAGCGATTTGGGTGTTGTGAGTCCGAAAATCTCGTAGTTCTTGATACCCGCGACATACAATGAGTATTTTAGAAGTATCATGTACGTAACTGTTTGTGTATATATATTTTTTTTAATATTAAAAGTCCCATACGAGAGTTGTACAACCTAATGATAACGATGAGCATCTTTATACAATTCAAGTTCTTATGTTGTTTTTTAAATGATAATAAATTATTATTAACGTAAATCAATTTTCAACGCACATCAATTTCAACGATGTCGCTCCTTTAAAGTCGATATCACAGATAAAATCAGTCAATTCAATATCTTATTGACTAAAACATATATCGAATTTGCATATCTAATCAATCTGTTCGCTCGTTGAGCATTAAAACGACCCGAATCATGTCATTAGCGATGGACATCACTATTCATGTTTTTGCACGTGTTTAAAACGCGTATAACGTATTTGATTAATCGATTTGGACACAAAAAGCATGTTCTTATTCAGTAAAATACTGTCGATAAGTTTTTTGTTGCCATCTATACAGTTTTAATGATGCGATTAAGAATTGTTATGCAATAATATTATAGCCTCTAGTCCAACATAACATAACATAAGCTCACGCCTGTATCCCCGAAGGGGTAGGCAGAGGCGCACTAGCGAACTAGAACACTCACATTTCGCCGAGCTTAGTTCAGTCCCAGATGTGATAGGGGGCGAGCCTATCGCCATATCGAGCACAAATTCCAGACTCCGGGCTGATATGGAAAAATCCAATATCACTGCCCGACCCGGGGATCGAACCCGAGACTTCAGAACCGTAGTCGTACCGAAATACCACCTCTAGTCTATACTATATCTATACATATATCAGAACTACTGGTTCGAATTGAAAACAATATTTCACTGTTGGATAGCCCATTTGTCGAGGAAGGTTATAGGCTATATAACATCTCGCTATAACCAATAGGAGCGAGGTATCAGTGAAAAATGTTACAAAAAAGGGTATTTTTCCGCGCCAACGGACAACAGCTAGTAATCTAATTGGGAAAGGAAAAAAAGTGACGAATTGCCCTAAATCTATATCTAGATATTATGTAGTGCCTAGGATAGCCAGATCTTTAGCGTGCTTTAGGGATAGGCCTATGTTTAGTAGAGGAAACCAAGTTCATGATGATAAACTTTATAAGGATTCAGTTGTCATAAGGTCGCAACCAAGTTAGTTACATTTATCGCAAAGCTAGCGTTAGTTTTGCTTCAAACATGGCTTATGGGAAAATTTCAATGCAACAGCAAACCTACGTTAGGTTACCAAAAAATATAACTGCGTAATAATTTGATGTAAAACTGAATGTATACACTTGTAATGATGCGTGCAGGAAGTGTGGTGCGTTTATTGTTTTCCAGCGGTTTTCAAGGCAATTGCAGTAATCAACTACTATGATTGATCATTTATTACAAAGTAATAGTCACGAATATTAAACTATATATTTTAGGCATTTTTTTTATCATAGCACGGTAAAATAACTACAAAACACATGTTAAGCATTGTACAGTCCAAATAATCACAAGTTTAAAAACTTAAGCGACCGACTTCAAAACTTGTCCGATCGTGAACTTTATATGGGACCACGCTTGGAACACAAAAAGAATCTTGAATATCGGTCCATATTTGATGGAGAGTAACATACATAAACAGAATTGAGGATCTACTCCTTTTACTCGGTCAAAAACTCGCGACTATCGACAAGCAAGAGGTATACCGGTCGTCACCAGAATCATACCAGCCCTTTTTGTGTTTCTTTACATTCCGAAGAGAAAAACAAATCGAGGGGCTTGCGACAAGAGACATGAATAACCGATGCAGACAGAGGTATTTATCCACCCTATCCGATCAAGTTATGTCATAACCCCCTCGAGAGAACTGGATATAGATTGATTGGTCCTGACCACACAAGGTGTGTGGATTAGTATGGAAGGTTCTAAAACCATATTGTCTACTGTAGTCACCACGAGCGTAGGCAGGTTTTAGTATAAGGGGTTTCAATAAAATAAAACAACATTAATGTGTTACATAACATTAATATTCGGAAGCCTATGTTCAGCAGTGGGCGTCCTATGGCTGATGATGAAAATGACTCATATAAAAAAAATAGTTAAATGGTAATGGGGGTGCTTGCTTCCCGTGTCGGTTTTTAGCCCGCTGCGTCAAGCTATCTATGAAGGATGTTCATGTTACTCATAACTAGTTCCCCAAGGACGAGGTCATTTTCGAGGTGCTCACGGCCACTAACGTCACGTCTGAGCAGGGACATCGGAGGAAGTGACGTGGGTTCCGTAACTCGACTTGTGTGTCACTCGTAGCGACTCGGACCGGTTCTGCCAGGGCTGTCTTATCACTTATGTGAAGTTTATGTTTAATGGAAACTGATTTTTATATTTATTAAGTTTGTATTTGATATAATTAAGATATTTAATTGTGCCGTTTGCTTAAATCACCCTTGGCTTACTTAATACTTTTTTAAAACGTTCATCCTCGCAGAAACAAATCATGTAGGCCTATCTATTCATTTCAAAGTTATGGCGTTGTAAAAGGTCTTAGGCTTTAGCTCCAAACACTATACATAAATATAAGTAGCAAGCTATTCAAACACTGAATCGGTACTCAAATCTAAGGTTTAGTAGTACCCGAATTAAATGTAATTTAAACTCAATTTATGGTCGTATTATGAGATATAGATAATATTATCTACGTGATGAACGTTATTTGTGTGATCGTTTAAGATTGGTGTATTTTCTCTAAATCATTGTTCAATCCCATCCTCACCATATTGACCTGCGGCCTGAGCAGGAAAATTTCTGACAACCGTACATGTATTCGAACTCGATGCGCGTGTATGAAATTTGTATGAAATATTAACCAAACGTCATCAGTGCGCAGCCAACTCGAATACATTTCATTAACATTAGTTTTTCGTCCTCGGGCTACTGTCTACACGCCTAGCCGGTGATCATTCATACGCAATTTCTCGCAGTCGACAACCGTAGAGTAATGATCCGATTAGTCGCCCATTTACGGATTCATTACGGACGACTCTCAGTATCGGAGACGGCGTACATAGGCTCGTGGAAGTTTACTATGTAAACAACTTTTGAAGATCTATGTAGACACACGAATGAGTGTTAAAACAGAAGGATTTTATAGTAATGGCTATTATAATCACAAGTTTTAAAACTCAACGAATTTCAAAATTTATCCGATCGTGACCAAATAAGCCACCTTGAAATAAGCTCTATCGAATATAAAAAGAATCTTGAAAATCGGTCCACATTTGGAGATATCGAGTAACATATATAAGAATAAAAAAAATATAGAGACGAATAGAGGACCTTCTTCTTTTTTGAACATAACATAACATAACATAAGCTAACGCCTGTATCCCCGAAGGGGTAGACAGAGGCGCACTAGCCAACTAGTACACCACACACTATGATATTCTTTTTTGAAATCGGTCGAACACAGTAGGTAACTTAACGAAGTAGGTTAACTGATTATAATGTCCATTGAAATTATGTATGCATAATATCAGAGCAATGACGTATATCGGAGATAAAGCAAGAAAGAAATAAACTTTATTCAGCCAATGTCTCAGGCAACAGTGAGTTGGAGGGAACAAAAAGAATAAGACAGAATATGTAGCACTAGAGATAACAACTTAGTTAATTACTAACTACGTGTTGAATATTATTAGTAAAATAATCACAAGCTTAAAAACTTAACTGCCCGACTTCCAATTTATCGATCGTGACTAAATTTATATGGGACCACCCAAAGAATTTAAACGCGGGACCACCCTTGAAATAAACTCTATCGAACACAAAAAAATCTTGAAACTCGGCCCACATTTGGAGATATCGAGTAACATACATAAAAATAAAAAAACATACAGACGAATTGAGGACCTCCTCCTTTTGTGGAAGTGGGTCGAAAATGAGCACCCACAACACCATGAACGTATAAAGATAAGAAAGTAATAGAAACTATGAAGTAACCTCCTCCCAACAACACGCAACAGCAAGCTGTTACTTATCGAATCACTGGGGAATTGTTCTACTGTCTACAACAGCATAGCATATACTGATGTACCTATACAATACGTATATATACACTGTTGTATATCAGTGTAGCAGTGTATATAATAATCACTGAGGTATTTTTTTTAAATACACCCAACCGTCACACACCTAGTCCCGACCCCACTAGGTATAACCTGTATCGTGGGTATCAGAAACTATGAGAGACTTTCGGTCTCACAACACCCAGACTTGAAACAAATATTTGTGGGCTACACAAACATTTGTCTCAATGCGGGAACCGAACCCGCAGCCTCTCGCTTCACAGCCGGCTACTCGCCCGCTGCGCCACGGAGGCTGTGAAATTAAATCCATCTTACCATAAAATCTTTTGTAGTAGTATTGTTTATTGATTATTTAGGTAATATTTATATTTAGGTGTTCTTTTTTTACTTAAATTGATAGAGGAATCCCTAAATAAAACTTTTGCTGCATATAACTGTTTGTATTTTTAATAACGGCAAAGGAATCGAACAATATGTCATTCTATTGAAAACAAAGGTCGTTTACAAAACGCGTTACCAAATACGGAGAAATTTCATCGACATTGGAATATTCATTAATCTATTGGCTTTCTCTAAATATTATGTAACATGCGGGGACAGATACGTAACCAGTTTCACTTTTTACGTTCGTCAACACAAAAAACTGATTATCTTACTTGGGAACCACATTGTCCTCAATATAGGTTTTGTTTGAAAACATAATTACAGTTTAAATGATTATTGCGTAAAAACGAGGTCTCGTGATGGCGGAAAATTGTTGGGTAAATTCCCAACAATTTTTTACTTATTTAAATACGTATTAATATGTATTTTTTATGTTACACGATAGCTAATGTTTTTCAAAATCCTAATAGTAAGCGTAGTAAACTTCAAATATGTATAATACATATAAGTACTCAACAGTCACATACATAGTCCTTACTCCTTACCCTAGATGTGCCACGGGTAGTGATGGGATTCTTTTCGGATAAATATCGAAGCGCGAGTAAATATCCGTAAACACCCGTTGCTACTGAGTACTGCGCATTTCTTTATAGTTTTTTTTTTAAATGTTGTGATTGAAGTTTTATACTATAACAGTAACTATAACTTTTTTCATATGTATAAAATCTACGTAGAAACACGCAAAAACTAACTTCTTTGTTGTTACGTTATAAGTATAAATTATACATAAGCTTAATTTAATATTTGATTTAGTTTAAAACCTCAAACAATCACAACATTGCAAAAAAAACTATAAAGAAATGCGCAGTAAATACTCAGTAGAAACGGGTGTTTATGGATATTTACTCGCGCTTGAATATTTATCCGAGAAGAATCCCATCATTAGCCACGAGTATCCTGGAGTAAGACACGCGGTCTCACAGCATCAGAGTCCATACAAATAATATTCAACGTTGAGGGAATATATTATTATATTCCTTAACAATCGTCAGATCTCCGTAACTCAGTAATAATAAACTGGCCTGAAATCAAATGTATTCTTGCTTCTTTTATTCACTGTTTTATATAAAACTACATTTACCCACAAGTTTAAGTTTGTTAACGTCTTTGTTTAAGTTGTTTGGTCCATGTTGTGGTTGCATATAATCAGAGTTGCAGTTATGTATGTTTTCCTTACTATGCATGAAATATAGTACTTATTTAATATTGTAAACTCCGTTTGCAAACCTTAAATAAATAAAATAATTTTTTTTTTTATATAAAAAACTGAAAACATATTCCTTAAAATATTCGCAAGAAATATTATTTTACGTCAAAAATTATATAGATATCGCAATCAAATTTTTTGTAGTTTACGTCCCAGTGTTAAACGTTTTAATAATTATTCATTAAAATGCTATGTTGCAATACTCTTACATCAATCCCCATTCTTCGCTAAGTGCCTTTTGATTGTCATTTGTCGTGTCAATTAAATCTGATGTCATGCCTCGTATCACAGCTGTTTTAATTGTGCGTGTCTTTCTTTATCTCAATAAGTAATTACGTTTTAATAACTAAAGTGGGGACATCTATCGTGCAAATTATTATCTATCTCTACTTATATATATCCCGAAAATACTATAATTCAATATAGCAACACTCTCACGCCCGTAAACTGGAACGCTATTCAACTTTATCGGCGACTTACATTGATTTTCGCCATACAATTTTGATAGATAAGGCGGCCTTAATCAATATAAGGCGACTTTTTAGGTTGAGATCTATAGAGCGAACTTCGATTAAGTTTAAGTCAAAGAAACGAACACAGTGAGTATTTTGACTTAGTCCGAGTAATTTTTTACAAGAAAATCTTTGCTTAGTTTCTCTGTCAGTCTGTTCTTCTTATAAAAATGACTCGGACTAAGTCAAAGTTCGATTTAACAATTCCAAAGCCTCACTGATTTCGTTACTTTAACTTTGACCTAGTCGAAGGTCGCTCTATAGACCTCAGCATAAGTGTATGAGTATTGGGCGGTCTATATCTTATATAGAATATCTTGTGATTAACGTTATTTATCGAGATTTATTTGTTAAGGACAAAGTTGAAGTTGCGAGTGTTTTAGGAACAAATTAATTTGAAAATAATTTTTATAATGTAGATACATACAATAGGTATGGTTGTTTTCTATGTTTTCCGATCTACAATATTATTCCGCCTCACTATAACTTTCATAGTAAAACTAAATACAAAAACTAGAGCGTCGGGAACTATTTTTCCCAGATTAGAAAGCACATGTACAAACATGTCATAAATGGAGAAATGTTGGTTTTCCTGAGCGTTGAGTCGCGGCTGCTGGCTGTGTGAAGCATCTTTTTATGGCTAAGAAGGCAATTAGCAACAACTGTTGTACGTTTATCTCTATAACATGTTCACACAATTTCAATTCTGCTTTCTTTATAGATATTGACGGGATGTCATCAGTCTGTGATTATTATGATTTCTGGGCATTTTTGGTCCTGCGACAATCTCACTAAACATATTAAGAGCGACCTGCAGCTTTTAGATAAATCTTGATTTATATCTAAGCTCAATTTAAATATGCGAACGATATGTAGGTAAAATGGAGTTCAGGACTAAGTCTACATTAGTAATAGTGCTGCAAGACGCCCTAACTGTTGCTAAAACAAGCTGATATTTAACGTTGATTTACAATGGGAAAAGATAATATCCTATTGCTAGTAGCGAATTCATGGTGTAGGCACTGGCAACATTTTTGTAATTATATTCTCGTAAAGCTATTTAATTGATAGATAGATAGATAGATAAATAACACTTTATTGAACATAAACATTTTGAAACAGTAAAAACAAGAAACTTAAACTATACAATGTTACAATAGGCGGCCTTATCACTTAAAGCGATCTCTTCCAGACAACCTTCTGAAGGAGTTAAGAGGATCAGCAATGTTAGTTTTTTGGAGGCTCAAAAACACCCTCCCCTTTCCCAATTCCCTTTTTTGTAAAGGCTGCGACTTAGTTATAGTTCGCCATGGATTAATTGTTTACCGTCCATAGCGTTCGTATTGTCGAATGCGACGGTAACCGCTTACTATCATATGGGTCTGCTATGCCAAAAAATTTATCACCACCCTTCAACTTATAATAATATAGTTTTACTTTTACCTTGGTGGTTAGTAATACTTGTCTACCATAGTTATTGATGTTGTTTGTTACAGAACTCAAGTGGAAGCGAGCCGCGGTCGCGCAGCGCGACTCCCGACTCATTGGATTCTCTGCCCAGCGGTGGATCCGGCAGCCCCCCTACAGAATGGGCCGATGCGGCCACCCCACCAGACTTTGTGTTAGTTATTACTTAATTATGAAATAATGTCTATTTTTACCGTCCAGCAGCATTGTGAAAGCATGGTTGTGTTTCCTTTGAAGGACATTTTAGCCAGTGTAATTACTGGATATTATGACACTTAACATTAATGTCTCAGTAAGATGCGCGTAGTGCGGTGCCACTCAGAGTTTCGTTATTTAACTTGCGACATAGTGTGGCTACTGTTCACTGGTACGTAGTTTACTCGTATTGCTTACCGTCAGACGAGTACCTATACATATACGAGTATATACTGGTTCAGGCACCTTAAAAGGATAGCCCATTTCGTTAGTGCCGGGAACTATGAAGGACTTACAAGTTACAACCCATAACACTCAAACTCGAAACACATCCGTGGACTACATAAACAACATTTGTCAGATAGTTTTTGGTCCTCTGCACTACAGGAGCTGTCGTGTTATTGAGTGTCACTATGCTTTGTTTTTCATAAATCCAGTTTCATATTCTCTAATATGGATTTGTTGTTACAGCGACAGTTTTCCGCCTGGCGCGCACGCTCCGCTCGCCCGCACGCCGTCCGCGCCGGCGGCGCCGCGGCGGGCTCGTCTCTCGCCGCCGGCGCATGCGCACTCGCCGCCGCTGCCCATGCACGAGCTCTTCAAGCCCAATGACCTGCACTGGGCTGACATCGCTACCAATACCGGTCAGTGTATGATCATAAAGCACTTAGAATCCCCAATCGCTACGTCTATGCTTGTTTGTTTAGGGAGTTTACTCCGAACCTCGATGCTGAAGACCAGGCGAAGTGGAATTGTTTAAGTAGGAAGGCGGACCCTGGCACTAGGCTGGGATAAAGCCATGCAGAAAGAAAGAAGTTCCATCGGATACGATATCTTGAAAATCGGTCCAAATTTTCGGAAATAATAATCACAGTTAATTGACCGACTTCCAATTTTGCGATCGTCACCAAATTTATATGGAGCACCCTTGAAAGAAGCTCTATCGAACACAAAAAGAATTTTGAAAATCGGTCCACATTTGGCGGAGATATCGAGTAACATACAAAAAAAAATACAGATGAATTGAGGACCTCTTCCTTTTTGAAAGTCGGTTGAAAATACGGAATCTAAATAAGAAACTCCTCTTGAAGTTGTTAATAAATTGTCATTTAATTTAATTGCAGAGGGTATCGAGTTGCTAGGCTACCAAAGATACGGTACAGTGCAAGGGCCCAGGATAGGCAGGGAGCGCATCAACGGCACCATACTCAAGGATGATCCTTTCATGTAAGTTAGCTGTAGCTTGTAGCCAGGTACTAAGATTTGTAGACGGATCTAAGTTTCTTTCCGCTTGCCTTTACTGCACTTCAGTATGGCGTCGATGCTACAGTATTTAGACATCATTTGGAGGACGGTTCAGCAGTGGAAGTTTTGTGACTGACGATGATGATGTTGATAGCTATGGTGATTGCGATAATGATAATGTTGATAACTATGGTGATTGTGATAATGATGATAACTGTGATGAATAAATTTACACAATAACTATTTTTATACTATTTTATTGGAGAACAAATGGACACTTGAACCAAATGTAATGACAAGACGTGATGTGTGTAAAGAGCATAGATTTTTAACTTAGATTTTTTTTACAAACTATGGTGATTGTGATGATGATTATGATAACTATGGAGATTGTGATGATGATGATGACATTACGTATATTCTACAGTAACAAACACGCGGCAGTGTCGCGCGCCAAAAGTGCCGCGTCCGTGCAGCATCAGCAGCCGCTCAGCTTCGAGCACAAGTTCAACCTCGACAGGCAGATGCTCGAACACAATGAGGTAATACATCACATTAGCGTAATGATAATAATGAGACGAGGACAATATATTTGAAATGCCTAATTAGATATATGGTCGTTAGAAATTTAAATGAAAGAACTTCGCCAAATTATGACGAAAGTGTAAAATTTGGCGTTCCATGAAGCTGCGTAAATATATTCCTTATTTGTAAAATATGAACACAAAATAGTCAAATCATAACCACGACAACATAAAATTTTAAACTTCTCGGGTCATTAATTAATTTATCTCGAACCCGCAGCCTCTTGCTTCCCAGCCGGGTATTAGCCTGCTGCGCCACGGAGGCTGTCAAATGGTCCTCCATATTCAGTAGACATTATTCCTTTATATTCTTTATTTCTGCAGGAGTGGCCAGAGGAGGAGAGCAGCGTAGACATAGAGACGATAGGCGAGCCGCAACTGAAGCGACTGCAGCCGCTACTGTGGCTGGAGCTCACCGCACTCTTCGACAAATACTCGCTGCCCTTCCACAAAAGGAAACCACCCAAGAAGAAAAGGAAAGAAGGTAAGGCTGAGACAGCATTGTAGGAATTACGTTTCGAATATAAGGATATAAGGAGATCGAAACCAGGACCTGGTACACACAATCAATAATTGTATGCTGCTACTAGACCAAGGAGGCTTGATAGTAAGCATGATAATTGATAACTGCCAGCATTTCACGAAGATTTGTTTACAACTAACGCAGCGTTCATAAACGCAACTCAAAACTTGAGGTCGTGCTATGTAATTTGAGGCTGCCTTATCTGTTAGAATTGTAGGACGAAAAACAATGTAAGTAGCAGTATAAAGATGAGTAGTGTATTCGAGGGTAAGTCTCATAGTCAAAAAATAATTGCAATCTGCGGTTATAGTGATTATAACCGTAGATTGCAAATGATTTTTAAATATGGACCATGAGGTGTAGGAGTATGTAAAACAAGCAGCACATGTGTTGCAGAGGGTTCCGTGTTCGGCGTGTCGCTGGAGACGCTGGTGCGCAAGGACATGATGCTGTGGGAGGAGACGTGGAGCTGCGTGCCCAGCGTGCTGCGCGCGCTCGCCGCCACGCTGCGCACGCGCACGCACGACGAGGGGCTGCTGCGAGTCTCCGGGAACAAGCAGAAGGTGACCATACCAACATAAAAATCTAGAGGCCGTCACGCATTCCTTTATTGCCGTATTTTCAAAAATAACAATGAAATTATATCGGACTTGGTAAATATTCTTCCAAGCGTATATATTCCAAGTTATAGCTTCCAACTGGTCGATCTGGAAATCATCTTTAGTCCAGCAGTGGACGTCCTTTGGTTGATGATGATGATAAGTCTTTTTGAATAACAAATAAAAATAAGATACTTTAACCATGTTTATTGTATGATGTATCTCATGTCATTTTTCATAAAGGTTGCGTCACGAGGTTTAGTTGAATTGACAATGAGCTCCTTGCGAAAATAGCGTAAATAAAACCAAAGCATGTTGTTTATGGTATCAGCGGCCTGAGCAGGAAAATTTCTGACAACCGTAAATGTATTCGAACTCGATGCGCGTCTATGAAATTTGTATGAAATATTAACCAAACGTCATCAGTGCGCAGCGAACTCGAATACATTTACATTTACATTAGTTTTTTGTGCTCGGGCTACAGGTGTCCGAGCTGTGCCAGCTGATCGAGCGCCAGTGGTACCCGGAGCGCGCGGCGGTGGAGCGCGTGCTGGCGCAGAGCAAGGGCCACGACCTCGCCGCCGTCTACAAGCGGCTGCTGCGAGCGCTGCCGCAGCCGCTCCTCACGCAGGAGCTCATGAGACTCTTCTACCACACTTATGGTCAGTACTGATTACCATAGAACACTGCACCAAACATATAAATACACCCAACAGTCATGGCTGGCTGTCAATAGAATTAACACTTTTATCATCTTGAGATTAATAAGATCCCTATGGGATCTCACATTCTTAAGCGAACATCTTGCTCAAAGGACCACGAAGTCTTAACGGCAGGACCTGACGAGCTCTACCATATTCTTTCTTCCCACCTTTTTTTTTGTTTTCATGGGGAAAACGATTTATCGCTACCAATTCACCCCGGGGGGAAGTGAACTGGTTATGTTGGACTCGCTGATCTTACGACCCAGCATTCAGCCGCCCGGGAAAGAACCTGCCCATATGCTCCAATGTGAAGTCGGCGTAACACATTTTTTCAAGAATATTGCAAAAAGTATTCGGTTTAGTTTTTATGACAAAGTACCTGCCTCACGTCATCAGCCTCTCAGCGGGATTAAGACCCCAAATAGTGATTGATATATGGAAATCTGACGAGTTAACTTTAAATTATTGTTATAGTTCTAAATGTGTTTTACTCTGATATTTGCCAATCCTGTTGTTATTAGTGTCGCAATACTAGTCAAGGGCCTCCTCTTTACTTATGAGAGGAGCCTTAAGTACATTTTACTTATGAGAGGAGCTTTAAGTCCACCAGACCAGCTTACTAGGGGTCGATAAACTGCGATGCAATTCATTTACTAGAATCCTGCTCGAAGGACCAATTTAACGTAATTTTTCTACAGCCCTCAACGGCCCGACCCAAGGAAGAGCCTTGAATCTGCTGATCCTGCTGCTGCCGCCGGAGCAGCGCGCGACCCTGCGCGAGTTGCTGCGCCTCGCCAACGAGATCGTGGCCCGCAGCGACACCAACAAGATGAACGAACATAATGTCGCTATGATCATTGCGCCCACACTCTTCCCGCCCAGGTATTGAGAATCAATTGATATAAATTACATTGTGTGATAGTCGTTGTATTTTTAAATGCCTTTTTTGGAGGTCTTATTAGTTCTTATCTATAAAAGTTTTCTTTCAAGTTGAGCGGTAGAGTATGCATTTTGTAAATTAAGTTACATTAACTTATTAATTTGAGTGGTAGAGCCACGCTGTAGTCAGTTACGTTTACAGCAAAAATGGGCTGGCTCAACCGGTTTGATACCACTGTCTCACAGAAAACCGACTAAAGGTAGCAGCTCGCTATCGCGTTTCGTTCGGTGAGATTTCCGGTGGCTCATTTACCCCCCTCCCTTTCCCAATAACTATTTCCCTGCTTTTAGGTTGACAGCGCACCTAAGATTTTTTTTGTGTCTTGGGTGTGTATGAGCGATGGACATCACTTACCATCAGGTGATCCATCTGTCGTTTGCCAGGCTTTGCTATAAAAAACTTAAGTATGCGAAACGATTTTTAGTCCATCGATTTAAGTCCACTTAATGTGTTCAGTAAAATGAGACTAAATATTCCAGCCTTCTGATCAAGCCATCAGACAGCCTGGAGACCCAACTGGCCACGGCGGCTAACAGCTGTCACGTGACAGAAGCCATGATGCGATGGTGCGAACAACTCTGGATTGTTCCCACTTCACTGCTCGCGGCGGCGCAGAGGAAACCACCACAGCATCGACGGAACCACCACACCTGAGAACTCTGTACATACTGTAGGCTCAGTGTGAACTTGACCTTGGCACTCAAGGTCACAAGGTTACTGTTGAAAAACTGCATTAGTGATTTAACGGTTGAAATCTATTTTAAGTGTTGTCTGTACATACTATAGGCTCAGTGTGAACTTGACCTTCGCACTCAAGGTCAAGGTTACTGTTGAAAAACTGTACTAGTGATTTAACGGTTGAAATCTTTATTAATTGCATTGTGCAGGTTAGGAAGTGGTGATGACCTTGACTCTGAAAGGTCAAGGATAATACCAGAGTGCACTTGAAATTGGGAGAAAAACTTGACCTTGGCACTCAAGGTCAAGGTTACAGTTGATAAACTGCATTCGTGATTTAACAATTAAAATCTTTATTAAGTGCATTGTAAAGGCTAGGAAATCGTGTTAACCTTGGTTCTGAAAGGTCAAGGACTAATGCATGGTGCACTCGAAATTGGAAATCTTTACTATTTCGTTGTATACATTCTGTAAATATTGAAGCACTTTGCATCGATGTGACCTCATGAAAAGGTCAAGGTCTAATCATGGACGTTAATTTATAACTAGGATCGATTAGTGACCTCATTAATCAAGGTCAGTGGACTCGATTTTGAGGTCTGCAGTACTCAGTATGTGTAAAGGTGCTCACATAAGTATTATACTTAGGTAAATATATTATCATTTAAATGTATGTCAGTCATATTGTGCTGTGCTTGTAATTTTTATTTTCCGAACAATATTATATGCGTGATATGATATTTTTAATTCTTATAACTTGTTTAATATAGTTATTATATCGTAATTGTGAATGAGATGCCAAATAATCATACTTTTATTATTTAGTTTGTATTTCACTTATTATTCCAGTTAGAGGCTACGCCTTGAAATTAAAATTACGCAAAATTGAATGTGGTGCCATTAATTTTTTTTGGGAATATAAAATGGTTTTGAAGAAAATGCTGAATGCAGATAGCCTATCTTGCAATAAAAATAATTATGTGGTATCCATTTTGAACAAATTAAAATCACTTTTATTGTTTTAAATATCATGTATGGTTTAATAGCTAATTATTACAAAATAAAGAAAATAAATTGATTTAGAAAAAATATCTTATTTTCTTCAAAACTCAATTTGCGGTTGTAATTAATTTGGTGCCTTTAGTTGATATTCGTATATCAGAATTTGTAAATAACACAAGATACCGTCGGCTCTGTAAAATATATTACCAATATCTATTAGACAAGCAAAGACTGACTTGGTGTATTATTATAATGTAACAATTATATTATAAGATTATTTACTTGCAAAAATAAATAAACTGTATACTTTGTAGTTGTTTTAATTACATTATGGTATAAAATATCTAATGAGGCCAATGCCTACCGCCTACCTACATTTCTCGCTAGCGACTGTGTAAATAATTTGTATGAAAAACATAAAATCCCCACGTAACTGTTGTTTGTGATGCAAATATTTTACGTAATTGCTACAAAGACTTGTATGTCAGTATACATAAAAGTCGAGTCGCTAGCGTGAAATGTCAAAAAGTTCATAGTGGGCTGAATTGTGAGGGTATAGTCTGATTGCTAATTAAACGGAGTAAACTGACAGATCGAAATGTCACTTTTCAAAATAATGTTGCTTACTTCCAAAACATAGTGATTGATCTAGTTCAATCTTTATCATTCAAAGAAATAATAACTCAGCACTTGCCTGGAAAAATAGAATTTTATTGCGTATTTTTAGAAATTTCAGCTTAACACTTCGACTAAATGTCTGTGTAAATCATTCTGCGTAAATAGTCACATCAGATACGCGAAATAATAACAATGAAAATTACAAATATTACTTTTATTATTTGAGAAAAATAACGGTCCGCACATTCCTAGCTATTGTAAATTTTGTTTATAATGAACCATGATTAGAATTCCAGTAGACATGCCATAACTTGCATGTAGCAACCATGCAGTAATTTACTATGACTATAATACAGTAGACATGCAGTACTAATCACACATTAGGCAGGAATTACGACTTTGAGTTGTACTTTAGAAAATGAAAGAATGAAATGGTTCATTGAATTGAAATGTTTAAATAATCTTGATCTTTTTACCGCAGCACTATTTAAATTTCATTAAAAAGTGGCAACATGCGAAATGTCAGTTTACTCCGTTTAATTAACAATCCCACTATAGTAGAAGATGCACCTAACCTGCGGGCTTAGACAATTGGCCTATGCGCTAATCGAATAGATATAGAATAATAATAAATGTATGGGAATGACAAGAGTACGCCGCATATAGCGTACTCTTATGTCATTCCCATACATTTCTATTTGACTAGCTCTTAAGCCACTTGGCTAAACCAGCTGTGGTTTGTCGTTATGAAGTACCAGGCGCGCATGAATTGTGAGGAGGTAATGAAACTTGACCTAACCTTGTTTTGCTAACCTGTGGTTTGGCGATATGAAGTACCAGGCGCGCATGAATTGCGAGGTTATGATACCAAAGGCACAAAGGTTCCAACGTCATTGCACCATCTACGGTTATCTCAAGAAACTTAAAATGTTATTTTCATGTAGTAGCTTTTTTGTTTTCTGCCATCTCATTAAAACGAGGATTCTTGTGCTAATGAAAATCACCCTATAAAATGTAGGTATGTGAAATAAAAAGTTTTAAAAAAGATAGTTTAATCTTACATTTAAATGTGGAAATACATAACTGAAAAATAGTTTTAACATTTAATTCAAACACTCAAATTGCCTCACATTGACCATTAATACTTAATGTTCTTAATTAAATATACAGCTTCATTATCAGCTCCGCACAGGATCCTGCCTTTATCACAATGTAACGTGTTTATGGCTTTATGCAATTTAGGCATGAGCGAATTCACCATCATAGCATTCTTATCGTCTAAAGACAACCACGCCAGCTGTCCATCAGGGCCTTTGGAGCTCTTGGTCATAGCTTCCATATTCCAATCCCAAATCTCTCCAGAAACCGATGACGTTAGGAGTTTGTTAGGGTTTTCTGGATGGAACTGCATTTCAGTAACTCCTGCTGAATGTGCATTGAGTAGGGATGTGGGGAAAGTGTTGACCCTCAGATCCCATACAGCTAGAGATCCTGATTCGCTCCCAGCCAGAATTATGTGCGGTTGTGTTGGATGGTTGATGATGCAGGTGGCTGCCAGTTCGTCACCAGCAAGGAGGAATGATGCAGTGGGCTTGTTATCTGGTGATCTGAGGTCCCAGATCTTCATGTGCCCTCGAAGGTTGCCTGTAATGATCTGGAAAAAAGATATAGATTATTAATATAAACGTGTTTAATTTATTGAAAAAAACTATCATATTCCATAGATATTAAAAAAAAAACTTTGATGTCATCAACTGTTCAACATTTATTTTGATATTTTGGGATTTTAGAGTAACTACGCCGCTTAAAAAACAAAGACGAAGTTCTGATAATGTGCTTGGCTAAGTTGTTTGGCGCTCGACCACTTATTTCAATTTAATCATAATCGAAAATGTGTTAGTTGATTAAAAGTAATGTAGGTTTATGCAGTAAACATCAACGAAAATGGATAGCGTATGGAAAAAAAAATATTAATCAGGATGGAGATAGGATTTTCGTCAGAGCATAGTTGGTCGACCGTGTATCATTGTTCCGATTCGAGAAAATCATATGGATTCTAAAAAGTATAGTACAGTTTCTATTACGATGATTTTCGGAATTGACGCTAACACTACAGCAAGACCTGAAATAGACCACATCTGCGTTTCATAGTTATTGTGTAAACATAGATTTAGTTAATATAAAGGTCAATGTAACTTTTAGAAGTAGCAGTATAAAATATGAAAAAAATGTAGTGACTAATTTGGCAGCATGGTATTAGACCTTAGCCGGTCCCTATGCAAAAAAAGAAAAACAAAATACTATTTGGCAGCATGACCTCAGACCTTAGCCGGCTCCGTAAGGCACGAATTAAAAAAACAGAAACAATTTCGGATCCTAATTCGTAAACATTAACTTGGGTAAACAAATTTGTTTGTTATTGTGGTTTTTGTGGGTGATTAAACAAAGCCCAAATTGTTCAATTATTTCACTACTAGAAAAAAAAACAGTAGATATGGCTCGTGCCTTTCTTCTATTGAATTTACTTAACGAGGCGTATTCTTTAGGCCGTCATGGTTCTAAACAAGATATCGAGATACGTAAAACAAGGCTATTGAATAAGCATAAGAACTTTGTTAGAAAGTATATGTTGTCTGAAGAACTGGTAGACAGTATTTTAGAAGATATTAAACAATTTCTGAAACAACCTAAGCGGCAGGGAAGATCACTGTCTTTCAAAGTAAAGGTAATATTGTAGGCAATATCTTGTTGTTTTATTAATGCAGTAAACGTCTAGAAATTGACAGAGACACACGCAATACACATATGGCTGTTAATATTGCATTGATAAGAACTTTGGAATTGATTGGCTTTGAGAAATGACTAATAAAAATGATGTATACATTAATGTTACTAATGTTTATTTATTTCCTTACTTCTGAGTTTTTTTATAATTCTTTAAGTCTTGGCATTCTTTAGTCACATAAAGACTAAGGTGGTCAACTGAAAACCAGTGCTGTGTTATGGTGTGAACCATAACTAGCACTGCTGCGTTGACCACATTTGTCACCATGAAGGCTCGCAATGTTTTAGTATATAAGTTTATGTAAGTTGTCCTTTTTTGGTTTGACAAATACACTTTATTTCTTTCTTGCTAATATGTATTTTACAGTTACTATGCACACTCTCTTTCTTCACAAGTGGATGTTACCAAAAAATGTGTGGTGCATATAATGCTAAGGTGTTAGTGTCACAGGCATCAATGTCCCGCTGTATACATGAGATTGTCAGTGCATTAAGCCACCCAAGCATTGTACAGAAATATATAAGATTTCCACGAAATTCAGGAGAACGGCAAAAACTGAAAGAAAAGTCAGTGCTTGTTACGTACTAATAAAAATATATTGTTTATTTAAAATAAAACAATAACATTTATATGTAAATTATAGATTCCTCAAAAAGTACCGTATCCCAGGAGTGATAGGATGTATTGACGGGACCTATGTTGCCCATAGAAGACCATTGGAAAATGAAGAGCAATATTCCTGTATCAAAGGCAGCCATGCAATAAATGTGCAGTTGGTACGATAAGCATTATGAATATTAATTAATGGATAAGTCATTTTACATTAGCATAAACCACTCTCTCTACAGTGATAGGAATGTAAACTATAAAGCCATGCCTCCTGCACTAAAACATTACACAAGACATGGTTTTGCTCTACACATTTTTATCAATGACCCATGAATAATGGGCAGGATGCTTCAAATATGAGCACGAGACAGCGAAAATCATGTTTTGCATATATTTTTTTGTATTCTGTTTTGTGAAAAACAAGTGCAGGAGACTGCCTCTATACCCACAGTATTCACCCAGAGCTTATTTTTCATCACATGCCTGTGGTGGAAATTCTATCTAGGACATCAAGATTTCTCAGGTTATTGAGAATTGCTAATGGGCTGCCATTGAGCCAATAATGCAAGATGTTAACAATATTGCATTTTATTACAGATCACAGATGCTGATTCAAATATACTATATGTTGACGCAACACATGGAGCAGCTACTCATGATAGTGTAATATTTAATAATAGTTCTATTCGTAACCAACTTGAAGGTTTGGTGAATGCTGGCGAAACTGTATATTTGCTTGGTAAGTTGTAACCAATATCCTTTGAAGGACATTGTAGCCGATGTCATTTCTGAGCATTATTAACTTCTAATGTCTCAGCATGATGAGCACAGTGCCGTGCCATTTTGTTATTTTATGTGCAGCACGGTGTGGCTACTGTTCGTAGGTACATAGATATATTACTAACCTACTGCAACATGCTTGAAAAAGTGTGTTGCGCCGACCCCACATTAAAGTGGGATAAGGGCAGGTAAAAAAAAAATTAACATTGTCTCAAACCAATATTCAATTAGGTTCTGATTGAATTAACTGGCATGTCCAATGGCTTAGCAGTGGAAAAAGATTTGATGAATAGAAAAGCAAAGTTCCCATTATTTATTGAAATTCACTGAAATTGTTCCAGGAAATTCTGCACATGTCCAGCAACCATATTTGATGGTACCAGTGGTTGATTATAAACAAGATACACCTGAAGCTCATTACAATAAATTGCATGCTGATGCATATACAACAGCTGAGAGAGCAATAAGCAGACTCAAAAGAAGATTCCAATGTCTTATGGTAAAGAAAATGCTACATTATCATCCTGAAATGGTAACCAAAATTGTGATTTCTTGTTGTGTGTTACACAATATGCGCAATGGTGCAGCGCTTCGTATACCAATGACGGATGACAGTTACATGCAAGAGGAGATAAAATTCCGTGATGCTATGGGAGCTCTACTTTCCACTACAGTTTCACACACAGAATCTGAAGCAGGACAGTCAAGTCGACAAGCCTTAATACATAGTTTATGGCGCGCATAGAAATTTCGTTGAAATTATAATTAATTAAAATAGTCCATGTTTATTTATTGATTTTTTTTTTATACCTGTAGTAATCCTTTCATATTGTAGTGTATTTTTTCTTTTTTTAAATAACAAAAATTGAGAGTTTCAAATTGTCTATTTTCAATAAAACTGAAAATGAAAAGAACACACCCAACAAAGTTGTCCTACACTTGAAATTGATGTGTCAGACTGATTTCTTAAGTTAACGCGAATGTTATAAATTGAAATAAAAATATTTTTAGAAATAATGATTTGCTTTGATTTGATTTTTGATTAACCAGCTGCCAGACCTCAAGACACTGTGAGCTTGTACTGTGTAGATCGAAATATAAATGGGTAACTTTTTTAATGTTGTATGATTTTAAAATTTAGGTAGATATTGTAACACTAACATAACAAATGACATCTCAGTCCAACCCATGACCATGACAATGTTTGTGGGTTCTACAAGTGTTGCTTTTGAGGTCTGAGTGAAAGCTGTGAGACATTTTCTTATTAGATTCTAAACCTGAGATCTATAGAGCGAAATTCAACTAAGTCTGAGACAAAGAAACTGTAGGGGAACGGGTGTCGGTGTTCCTCCACCAGAGGGGAGATTTCCTCGTCAGGCGGGTGTAGTGCCTGACCGCCGCGGCCCCTCCGATGGTTCATCTTCGGAGGTCGTATATATGCTACGTCTGCGGTAAACTTTGCCACCGTGATTTAGGATTCGGTGGCTCCATCTGTTGTTCCGTAGCTGAAGCCAGTACCGTTGTGCGCTGACGCTCGATGCGTGTAAGTTGGTTCGGCGCGCATTGCAGAGATGTCGCCACAAAACAAACTCAATGGTGATTTGGAATTTATAAATCGAACTTCAACTTAGTCTGAGCCATTTTTACAAGAAAAACAGACTGACATACACACTAAGCAAAGATTTTCATGTAAAAAATTACTCGGACTTAGTCAAAGTTTGATTTAAAGATTCCAAATCCTCACTGAGTTTGTTTCTTTAACTTAGACTTAGTCAAAGTTCGCTCTATAGATCTCAGACTAAAGCTCATGACACATCACTAGAATCTTTATGTAGTCAGGACATGTGTGTGACTTCTAATACCAATTATAAATACTTACTTCATTATGCTTCATGAAGCATACAGAATGTAATGAACAGCTGTCAGCTCCTGTAATTGAACGGGTCACATCCCCTCTCCTTCCATTCAGAATATTGATGTTACCTTCCTCCCCAATGCTTACAATGTCACCTTCTAAAGTGTCTAGGGATGTACATGAGCATTCATTTTCACTGCAACAATAGTTGGTTATTTAACTATGAAATAACATACATAAAACATAACATAAGCTCACGCCTGTATCCCCTAAGGGGTAGGCAGAGGCGCACTAGCAAACTAGAACATCCACATTTCGCTGAGCTTAGTTCCGTCCCAGATGTGATAGGGGGCCAGCCTATTGCCATATCGGGCACAAATTCCAGACTTCGGGCTGATATGGAAAAATCCAATATCACTTAGCCCGACCCGGGGATCGAACCCAAGACCTCAGGACAGCAGTTGTACCGAAATACAACCACGCCACCGAGGCACTACTATGTAACAATACACTACGAAATAAGGGTTTATAATAATATGCTGCAATATTGTGTACTTATAGGTCCTAGGATAACCAACAAAAGAAAATAAAAGAAAGACCTCAGGTCTGGGGCCAGTTAGTGATTCTTTCTAACTGTATTTACCAGGACTGGATCCCCAAGGTGTTGATGTTAGGTCAGCAGCTATAGGATCCTTTCTGAAACTAGCCTAAAAGTGTTTCACTAACACCACATTGACGCGAGATAGCAGTAGCTGGAAGATCATGAGACAAACATCAATGTTACTCACCCATAGTTATGCAGTTTATTCCAGTGGTATACTTCTCGTAGCGGTGTGTTCTTATCGTAAGCACTAACTTCCAGTACTTTCACATCACCGTTAGATATCGACACTGCTATTTTATTCTTCTCTGTGAACTTTATCTGCGTGACGTCACCATCCACAGGGTATTCAGACAGTTGCCGAGGGTACTCCACCTCCTCATCCTTGTGAGGGCTCTCAAAAGCCCAAACTTTTACAGAATTCTCATCGTCATCCCAACTTCCAGTGAAAAAACACTTTGTTTCCACATAATCTTCAGGTATCCATCTCACTTTGTTTATCTTCTGAGATACGAATGTGCCTTGGACATCAAGCGGCATGTCTTGATTTTTTTATTTAATTTGGTTTTATAACTAAAATACTGAGCGTTTGTTTACTGATTGCAAAATTAACGAAATATCAAAATTCAAATGTCAGGTAGACCGTAGAATTTATAGGTTATATTTTTACTTTTCTTTTCACGCAGATTATGATAGCGTACTATATTGTTATCGTATATTTTATTTTACTATTCATGAAACCCCTCTCCCTAGTAGAGGAGGTCCGTGCCCAGCAGTGGGACAGTAATATTACAGGGCTAATATTAATTAAAATAATTCATGAATTAAATAAATAAATAAGATTTGAGAAATTGTAATTTATTAATTTATTTCTTTCACTCATGAACTATCTATTAACTTAACTATTTGTTTATTATGCAATATTTTTTTTTTTTTTTATTATTAGCGGTTACACATGTTATGACATGTATAATAACGTGAAATGAAACGTTACTGTCAAATGTCAATTAAATTCAGAAACTGAAATAAATTTAGGTTTATTTCATAATTAAAGTTACTACTTTAATTTTACATATTTACCTTTTTATGTTGAGATTATAAAGACGTAGGTATATGTCAAAATCTTAGTCAAAATGTATTATCGAGTTTGGTGTGGACACAATAACTGAATTGAACTGAATGAAGAATCTGAATCGAGTTTTCGAATTTATGTTTATGTCAAGCGTCAGCTGTTTCCTGTTTTAATGTTTACTAGAGGTTTTGGCGGGAATTCTGACGGTGCGGGTGGTCGCTTGTTTTAATTATTTCATATTCTAGTCTAAAGTTGTGCTTGTGGTTTAAATGTGATGTGTATCTAAGCAATAAACATCAACGAAGATGGACAGTATGTGGAAGCTTTGAAATAAGTGATTTTGGACGCTTTTTGTCGGGTGGATGTGTCGACCATGTTCGACTCCTCCGCTGCGAGAAAATCGTCTAAAAAGCATCAAACTGGAAGGAATTGACGCCAAAACTTCAGCAGGGCCTTGAATTCGAACACATCCGATTTCATGGCACTTGTGAAAAATTAGATATAAGGAAATGAAGAAAAAAAAGCACTTAAGACGAGGCTGTATGGGCTAGATCCCTTTGCCTTCCCGAAAGGGAAAATAAAAAAAAAAAAAAAAATTAATGTTTACTACCTGTTAACAATAACAGCTGTATTGTGTATTTTTTATTTTATAACGCTAAACGTGTTGCTTTCTATAATATTATGGTTCGGGAAGCTGTCCTGCCGCCGGCACAATCCGGAGAATTTATCGCTAAGCATGCTCGCCATGTAAAAATTCACGAAGATGGCCTTGATAAACTATGCAAAGAGGTAATGCAATACTTATCTTATTTCTATAATAGACTTAATAGAATCATGTTTGTTTATTTTACCTAAGCGGTGCGCTTACTATTTTATATACATACCCATAACTTCACCCACCCTACCCATAACTTAAACCGGCGTCTTATTTTATAGATAGTAAAATCGTGTTCTTCAAGTAAGCTGCAGATTCCTGATACTGGTACAAATATTACCCGTCCAAATAAAGATGATCCTCGCGCCGCAGACTGGGTGTTTGTTGCTGATGCACTCAACTTTTGCTTCTGGTCTTATACTGGTGCTGAGAAGTGGACAGTTGATGGACAATCCGGGTATTACGCTTTGGAAGCTGCTCTGAGTAGAGCTATCAAGGTATTAAATTGATTTTAATAAATCTAATTGTATTCTAGAAAAATGTTTATATTGAATATTTGTGTAGTTAAAATATATTCTAAAGATATTAAGATTAAATTATTTTATTAATATTCCTTTAATTTCTTCAGGAAGGCAAGGACATAGCAAACCCAGAATATTACTCAAAAATTACTGAAGAACAATTAAAACACATTATGAGGAGTGACAATGCCACAGAAATGCCTCTTTTCAATGAGAGAATAACAATACTTCATGAAGTAGGGAAGATTCTTCTAGAAAAATACAAAAGTACTTTCGTGACTTGCTTGAAAGAAGCTGATAAATCTGCTGAAAAATTACTTGATATTGTAGTTGAGAATTTCCCTTCATTTAGAGATGAGGCAGTGTACAATAATCAGAAAGTGTCTCTTTACAAAAGAGCACAGATCCTGGTGGCAGACTTGTGGAGTTTCTTTGATGGCACTGGGTTGGGGGAGTTTGATGACATTGGCTGTATCACAATGTTTGCAGACTACAGAGTGCCTCAAGTATTGGTGTACTTTGGTGTGTTGAGCTACAGTGATGATTTGATGGAAAAGTTGAAAAAAGGTATATTTTTTGTATATGCTTGGAAGTAGACACTGTTTACCCAATAATCTGTATTTCTTTGTATCATATTAGATTAAAAAAATGCCAATATTTAAATTCATTGATTTCGTAAATCAAAAACACATAATATTATTCTATAATTTGATAATGTATATTTGGAACCTACATCGCTAATAAGGAACAAAATCTGGAAACATACAACCACATGTAGCAGACATATCTATATTATCAATTTTTTAGATCTTGTTGGCTCAGTGTTTCCAAATGAGTCTTGTCTCAGACATCAAAATCTGGTACCCAACAAACTCTAGCAATGAAGGTGCTGAGAGCTTTCGAAAGTTATGTATTTCATCATTTCAATAGCAACATATGGCCCACAGTTCAGACTTCTATGTATACTAATAGAAAGGCTGACTGGTACACAGAATTTGCACACTAAGTATCCGTCAATTGACCGCAACTCATTTTAGAGATCTGCTCTTTTGCTTAGCCGTCAAACACTTGCTGTAATGTGAAACAATTTTACTTCTGAACAGCTCGTCTAGTAGTATGCAGAAGTTTTTGCTACAGTTTCAATTATATATTTTTTAACCAGATGAGTTACTACCAAGTGGTTCAGATGAAGAAGTCGAGATTCGTGGTTGTTCGATCCACGCAGTAGAACTTCTGAAGAAGAAAATAAAAGAAGAATTGGGGAATAAACAAGAAGTTGAAGTTCCTAATTCAAGTCTCATTGACTATTATTTGTGGTGCTACAGACGGAAATACGCCGAAGATATGGAAAGTGTACCGTTCCACAAAACTTATGGAATATATTACTGACAGGTTTTATGCATTTTTATTTGTTTACTAGCTGTTGCCTGCGACTTCGCGTGGAAATTTATTTTCCAGGATGATATTTTTCTAAAATAAAAGTTGCCTAAAGTGGAAGCGTTTAAGTAGGAAGGCCGACCCTGGCAGAAGGCCGGGATAACGCCATGCAGAAAGAAAGAAAAGAAAAGTAGCCTAAAGCCTGTTTCCTGCACTAGTTTTTTCAAAACAAAACACTAAGTACATCTACACAAAACAAGGGTTTTCATTGTTTCCTGCTCCTATAATAATGGACCATAGACAAAAAATTATACCATGTTTTGTATAGGTGTTTTGTGTACTGTTTTATTGCAGGAGACGCGGCTAAAGTTGCTCCTTATAACATCAGCTATCTGCCAGTGAAAGTCCCGTCATTAGGTCCAGCCATTTCAAAAATTAACCGGAACTGACAGACAATTTAAAAAAATGTTTTTATATAAGTACCGTATATACTTTCATGTGCATTTTGTGAAAAGCTGTTAATTTGAAATTACAAACACCCCAATTTTATTTATTTGTACATAAATAAAATAGGACGTCCATCTACGAGGACCGACGACCTGATAAAGGTCGCAGGAAGGAAAGGATGCAGGCCGCATCCAACAGGTCGATCTGGAAATCTTTGGGGGCGGCCTATGTTCAGCAGTGGACGTCCTATGGCTGATGATGATGATGTACATAATATGTATGCATAGATGAAGACTGTGAAAATGTATATTATTAGAGGAATTGATACTAATCATTGAGATGCTATGGTACCTATAGACAGGTATATAAAGAATCTAGTACCATATATTTCAAACATTACTATCATCAAGTGATACAGTATCACTGGTTTGAATATGTCACACATTGTCATACAGTGAGTCAACTATAAATTAGATGATTAGATTATTTTATCTGTAGTATCTGACTCATTCTGGGTTTTCGCAGCATTCTGCAACTCACTAAAGATACTGGGTATATAGGCACTGACATATAATAAGTACTGTACTGACACATAACACTAAAGCATATGAAATGTGGAATAACTTAATACATGCATCGTACATTGTTGCAAATGAAGCTACTTCTCTTCTTTAAAAAAATGGCTTACACACTTTTGCGATGATTTAGCCAATGTTAAGGTAAATAGAGCAATTATAAATTTTTCAAAATGACCATGAGATCCAGACGATCTCAAGGTCGTGCTCTTGGATAGTGGCGGCAATTCATTCCAGTGCGATATACCTCAGATGACTTTCACTCAGTGAATCGACCGAACAAAGCCAGGCAACGCACCAAGGAAAATTCATTAAAGATCACCGGTTAAAATGTGTCTACATTATACTGTCCATCTTCGCTGAAGTTTGGTGCATAAAACCACATCACTTTAAACAACAAATACAACTTAAGACAATAATATGATATAATTTTAACAAGCGGTGCCTACCTTGTCAGCCTTTCCGTCAAAATCCGAAGCTACTTCTCCCCCACGTTCTAGATTTTTAATCATTATTTTTTACTGATCTACCCCCTTTAATCTATCCAAACTGTATTTGACTTCGGGCTTGTTGCCTTCTTCTAGCCCAATCAACAGCATCTTGAATTGCAGTAATTAAAGAATCTAATACCACATTATTGAGTTACTGGGAAATTAAAAAATATAATACTTCATGTTCTCATTTAATCATAATAATAATGACACCCTTCTCCGCAAAGAAATTTCAGATTTGTATGCGTTAATTCAATTTTATCACATTGATACAGTGGTCCCCTTGGGTTTTCAATTATTGCACATCCTACGATATGTCTAATATTAAAATATAAATATACAGAGTGTTTCATAATTCACGTTGGTACAGTATAAAGATCAATAAATAGAGTGCCATATAATCAGTTATTATATGTCACTGTACGAATAAATGTTTATGTCACCAAATAACAAAAGTATATGCCAGTAATATTAAGCTCATTCATAGACATCGTTGATGTTTATGTGGCACTTAGTGACATATATGACAATTTGTTTTGAACCTCTACACTCCGTAAAATACACAACCACTAAACATAAAACCCAGTTATATATTTATTTACAACTTTGGCATTAGCTACAATTCCTTAAATAAAAGAAAATACACCGATACAAAGATTACAAAATGGCACTAAATATTTACACCATAACCTATATTCCTTATCTTGGGGTTAATCATTCGATACTTCCTTCTAAACTGATGATGTAATTATATTGATTACTGGTAATTCTATTGATAGATATATTTACTGGAACTGTAGACCATACTTATATTTTCAATTATTATTGATTGCTTAATTGACATTTCAAAAGGATATTTTTATAGAATTTCCCCCTTATTACTATTTACCATTCCTTCCATCCATCTAATGAAAATTTTAATTAATGATTTTCCATAAATACCTCACAACGAAAGTGTTTCAACTACATGACTTGTTAGAAGAAAACAAGTTGTAGTCCAAACACTGCGATTACGCACTGCTTACATAATCATACTTTTTAACAACTTAGAGAAGACCAGCAAATTAGGGCTGCGCCATATTATGACAAATTACACGCCGCCAATGTTTAGTCGGACATATACTCGTATTATTCACCAAAGAGGTTTTGCAACCGACGATGATTGATAAAATTGGACGTTGTTGTACAGAGATTATGCAGCCCACAATAAAGAAAAT
Source organism: Clanis bilineata (assembly GCA_036417725.1). NCBI lineage: Eukaryota > Metazoa > Arthropoda > Insecta > Lepidoptera > Sphingidae > Clanis > Clanis bilineata. The sequence continues at coordinate 2,564,218 of CM071141.1, forward strand.
CTGATATCGACATCATATATCTATTTTATATTGATCACCACGGCATCATGAACTACTTTTCTTTATTTGTTGAAATATACTTGAAAAAACACGTCCATTTTTAAAATGTATTCCGTTACTTAATTTCGTCAATGTCGGTAGTGTGGCGAGGTACTTAAGGCTTGTTGGCCTTCTGACTGTTGATAATCAACGGTATGGGAAAACGAGTTTTTGATGGATCGCTAAATACTATCATTACTCTTGCTACACTGATAAGCTAAGGTATGGTTAGAAACATTGGTTTTCTTCTGATTTCTTAAATTACTCCATAATGTAGACATTAAACTGCTGATATGAAATGTCAATAGAAAATCAAAACTACTGAATCATCATTTATAGTCGATGATTCAGTAATTAGATTTTTATATCAGATCAGAAATAACATATTCATTGTAGTAATACTCATCGCTTTGTTCAAAATTGTTTTCAAGGTATAAATTTTTTTAATCATCATTGATTTTTCATCATGCATTTTGAAATTTGGATTTTGATTCTGGTTTGCTTATCTTTATCGCGTTGACGATATTTTAAACTAACATATCAGTATTTCTAACCTAACTTTACTTTACACTTTTCAGTGTAGTTAAGTCCATAACCTCATTTACTACTGCTGAATTTTGATTTTAAACTTTCGAAAAACGCTAATTTAGTCTTAATGGTACCGGGTTCAGGGAGCGGACTGCCTGGTCTACTGGACTCCTTTGTAACTTCCTCAATGCCTTCAGGAATTTCTTTGGACCCTCCAGGAACGGTCAAAGGCGTAGCCATAGACAACTTGAGCTCTTCTCTGAATTCTTTGGAGATACTCCTGGCTGTGAGACTGTGCATGTAGATCGGCTTGCTGACTGGCTTGTCTATGTCGTTCAGGATGTTCTCTTTACTCCTCCGCCATCTGGAGTAAGGTTGCGGGACCTGGGAAGATACAAGTCCTTTTAAAATTATAGATTAGCTAAACATAATCGATCTGTTTCGATAAGGGATTCTGGATATGGGATAAATTTTGCTATTTATTGTCATTGCAATATATGTAGTTGCAGATGTTTAATGTCTAATGATGTGTGTCTATTTTATCAGTATACCTCTATATTGAAGTATACCTAACAATCGTGAACCGTATGCAAATTAATATCTGTATATTTAGGAACAACGACACTTGAGATAAACCGCGTAAACACGCAAAAGTGTTTTAAAGATATGTATGACCAAAAAAATATTTATCTACTTTTAACTTCTCAAACTTCAAAAGAAAAAAAGTATTATTTTACGCTTTTTATGATTTCACATATTTTTTAGTTTGGCCATGGTTGTCCATATCAGTGTGCCTACGGAATGTAAATGTTCATGTAAGCGAATAATATAAACGTTTGTTTGAACTAGAGATCACTTGGTATTTATTGGATCATGAAAGACAAATAATTATTATTTGATCGCTTTAGTCTTTTCACAACATAGGTGTATGTAATACGTGTTGACTTACCTTGACAGGCTCGTTTATGTTTTCCATGCTCACAAACTTTTTCGCCAATTCCTTCACTTTAGGCAAATGTGGTAGCACGTCATCGAGTTCGCTATTAACTAGCCTCGCTTCCTTCTCGGTCGGTGTATCCTCGTCGGCATCGCCAACGGGACTGGGGCTATCATCTCTAAAGATGCTCTTATCTTCAATATCGTTGTTGTCACTGCCGTCAGCCTCATATCTTGTTGATAACTTATCTTCTGGTTTACATTTGACAATTTCACCGGTCTGCACGTTGTAGATTTTAATTGAGTCTTCTAAACTACTAGAGCTTATATAGGAGTTATCGACACTGATTGGAGACTTGAGTCCCTCGTTCTTTTCGTTTTCATAATCAACGTTTGCCGTGTAAGCCGATTGTAGGATTTCTTCGAATTTCTTATCGGTGTCATCGTCAACTATGGCCGGTTTAGCGGAAAATAGCATTTGTTCATTAGCGTCTTCATATTCGATTAATATATCATTTTGTTTGTTCAGAATTGTTATAGAATCCATTGGATGGTCTTTAGCGAATTTGTTATACTGTTGGTTCGTTGCGATCGTGTTGAACTGTTTTATAAGTAATCCCTGAAAACGTAATATGTTTATGATAAACTGTATCTACGATCTATTGCATATATTACACTAATGCAATAATAAGATTCAATTTATAATATTCTATAAAATATTTCTAAAAGCCCCAAATCGTGCCATATTCTACTTTTTCTACTTAATTATTACGTGTTAGTAAGAGCTAAGGTTTATAGATCCTCTTGCAGATAGTGTGGAAAGTGTTTTAAAATATCTTACGTGCGTTTAAAAATAATATTGTTACGTGATAAGAGATGTTATTTAATTAGTACACATTTAATACGAAATGTAAATAAGAATGATAGAATATGAGTTGCTGATGTTAATTATGTATTGTATGACGTTCGGAAAGTGTTTTCTGCGAAGTTAGTCAAGTGACAAGCGCTGCGATGCTGTTAGTCATAATCTTTCCAAAATCGTACAACACTCACCACACACTTCTTCGATTATTACTGTTGTAAATATTACTGAAAATGTTTAATACGAAGTATACATATCTATGTATATATTAGGTGCAGCACTAGAGATTCTTTTGTATTAATATAAGTGCAGAGTGCTGTTAGTCAGCGATCCACTGTTTAATTCAACAAAACATGCCAACTTTACACACATCGAGTATAGTTTTGTGTGTAAAAACGAAGATATTTTAGATAATGTGTCGATCGGCTGATGTATGGACCTTTCACCGTATCGTTTCGCCTAAGTAGAGTTTCTGGTGTCCTAACCTAGTGTTAATGCTAATGTTCGACTTTGTCTGTCGGAGGTATCGTATGGTACACAAGTAAGATGTCGTGGTAGTTCGTTACATTTGTCAGTAGGGTGGTGTCAGAACGGAGGTGGATAGACACGGGAACTATTAGAAGGTGCTCAATCACCACATATCGGTACGAAAGCCTTTGCTTAACCTGAGACTCCCACCGAACGCGTAGGTGAGAGGCGCGCGCCGCCTGGCTCGCCGGCACAGGTCGTCGCTGCGCAGAGTGTTGCTCCGCCTAACATTGTTGTAAGTCTCGAATAGGTCCTCGGTGATTTCGGGTTTGGTCGGTATCTTAAGTCTAACTATATCCTCGTTTTCCACATAACCGTCACCGCCCTCGCACACATTTGTATATTGCCTTACGTTGTGTGTGCGACCGAGCCGCCGATGCGGCGCATCGACAGGGTTATCGCTTTGTCTATCAGGGTGTTCGAATATGGGGTTGATTGCGAAGTTGGGGCTCGCATTTCTGGGGCTGAGTACGGCACGGACGATGTTCTGATGAAGGGCGGAGGCCTCGAGGTCGCTCAACGAGCTGCTGGCACTTACAGGCGAGGCGAACTCTGTATCGAAATTGTCTAAACTGGTCGACTTGTTCATTGAGGATATGGAGCTCGTATCGCTGGAGCTGCCCTTTTTGCGCCCGCCTGATGAAGCTTTCGCCTCCCTTATGTAATAGTCCCTGCCGTATCTGCGCAAAAAATAATCTGTTAGCCTTATTACTTACAGTTATAACAATCACTCACAATTCACTAGTTACTTATCTAATTTCAACGTATTGGACTGGAATAACTACTAACCGTTTGTATTGTGGAACTTCATTATTCAACACGTCTTTCAGTACCCTTGGAGACGGACTCTGTGATCTCCTGTCCATCCTGTTCACATTCTCAGAACTTAGAGTTAATGATATATTACTATGGTTGATCTCTCTAACTGGTGTCTCCAAACTGTCCATGGTGTCATTGTCTGTAACGTCATCTGATAGCTCATGGTGTTCTTCCATGTTGCTTTTAGTTATCATATCAAAAAGAGAGGATGTGCTTTTTGCTGACAAACGTTTTTTTATTGCTTCTGGTGAATAAGGATTGTTGGGCATATCCACACAATTCAACCACTTTTTCCGTTCTCTGTATGCTATTGTACCTGTAACATTTTAGTAATTAGTAAAGGAACACTGGGTATTATCAGTTTTCTATTAAAGTTTTTGGTTATCTTACCTGGTATTAAATCGTCTTGGTCATTTTCTTGTGGTGGGTTCCTTGAACAAAAAATAGGTAAATAAAATGGTTGATTTTTTTGGCCCGGTTTTGTCCAACACTTGTTTCTCAATGTGAATCTACTTATTGAGCATTTCTTAAAAGGCAGCAAACTGGTTATTGGAAATTGGGATATTGTTAAAGTAAATAAAAAGTACCTGTATAGTTCCTCAGAGTATAAGATGTATAGGTACAGAACTTTAGAAGAAGTTAATCTATATCTTCACTAATTACACTAGCAATTGGCCAAGTTCAGAAATTATTTTGTTTAATTTATGCATGGGTTAGTTTACTCACTCAGTAGGAGTGTCTTCAAAATGTTTCCTCCTCAAACTGTCTGCGTACCTCTGGACAGGCCGCGTCACTGTCTCTTCGTATTCACTCTCTCTTTCATGGTGGCTTAGAGTGTTTGAGGATCCTGACAAATAAAACAAAAACATCTTTAGCTTTATAGCTTGTTTCATCTAATGAGCGTATATCATAATGACCATTAGAGTAGATGGTTCGTTTTCAGATCGGATCGAATCGAATATTGATAGTTTTTGACATGATTTTCCGATTTCTTGTAAAAAAAACGAAGTATGAGAATATTAACTATTCTTTTTATTAGAAAAAAAAAACAGTTATCGTGCTTTTATTGTAATAAAATTAGTTAGGCAACTATTATGTTAATTTAGTTTTACAGATTATGTCATTTTCCTTTTTATTCTAATAATACATACTCGTATATTTACCTTTATCTGGGAGACTTTCTGCACTTCCATTGCAGACTTCACCGTTTGTCTTGACATCATCAGCATAACCATTAATGTCGCCATTCAAACCAGTCCTATGTATTTCTTCAGTCATTGAAAATTCTGCTTTAGGCAACGGGCCATCGCCAATACCCAGTACTAATATAGAGTCATGACTTCTTTCCACTTTATCAGAAGTATTAACATTAATAGTCTCAACTATGGTGACGTTATTGTCGTTGATTTCATTGATTATTTTGTCCATAGATTTTTCATTTCCTTCATACTCATTTTCAACGAGTTTGTCAACGTCGTCTGGGTTTTCAATAATTGTTAGGCTATCTGGTTCCATATCTAATGGTTCGTCTATTTTAATTTTACCCCCAATGATATGTTTGGAGTCTAGTACTTGTTTGATGTCGCTCTTGTATTCCCCATCTTCGGGGTCGCTCGCATTGTCTGACAAGTCTGTGGTGTCGTCTGCATCTCTGTCTCCGATGAGTGCTCTGTATTCCGTGTTAGAGTTTGGAACTAACATAGGCACAGGGACTGATTGTACGGTCTTGATCTTCTTCTTTTGAAACAGCCAGTTCTCTTCCCAAGTGCCGTCGACTGCTTGTAAATCACTGCCGGAGACTTCGTCGAAGTCGCGGTCTTCGTTTTCTGTAACTGATATTAATTAACTTTATTTAGTACCAACTTGTGTATTGGTATCGAATATTTTAGTAGTTTATCTTATTAGTTGTTTGGGTATTTGTATTGAAAGAGATAGAAACAAGGAGACAGTATACCTGACTGATGGACTATGTCACCGCCGAACTCAGGGAAGGGCACGCGACGCGGCACCTCCAGTGCCTCGTCGGTCGCCTCGCCCTCGTCCCAGTCTGACACATCTTCTTCATGAAGCTGTATGAAGTATTAATATTTTACATTAATTATTTAGTAAATTTATTATATAGTAAATTATTCTATTCTATGAGATCTATGATATTAGATTTCAACATTGTGTTTTCAACTTCACTTATTTGTAAGTAGTATTCATTTGTTGATATGACACTGTTAGCTTGTTTCTACACATCATAATCTGTTTAATACTGATTGCAGTGTACTTTGGTATTAAAATGACTCATTATCAAAACAACTTTTGTACAATGGTCATAAAAATCGTAACACGAAGCCTAATTTGAGAGAGAAAAAACGAGACAGAGGCGAAGGGGGAAAATCATGACGGGAGCCGATTGTGCATTTTCTTCTAATTTACACGTATTTGTCAAGCCGACTTTATGGCTAAGCTTACCTTAACTTAAGAATCGGATTGTATGGTCCAGTACTCCAGTCGTTCACTCAATGCCAAGAATCGTGGCCACAACAGACTGAGAGTGAAGTACTTACAGGAGGTGTTATATCCCGGGTGTGCCTGGAGTTGAGAGACCGTGGAGAGGATCGCTCCGAAGGTGTGGGACTTGCGCTGGCTGAGTGAATCCCACTGCTGCGACCGCCCGATCCGTTCTCATTCTGGTACCGCTCGATCACCTGTAACGGTCGAACGTAGACTAAATAAGGAAAGGAGTGAACGTCTTTGGAAGTGAAGGAATTACTGTCGCCTACTTGGTCTAGTGTCAGATTAGATATTTCTGATTGTGATAATTATATTGCACAAGATGGTACAATTTTTAAATAATGAATAAGTATTTTGTAACCTAATATTATTCACGAAAACACATTAAATATTATTACTAAAGGATTACATTATGCATCGATAGCACTTACAGTACCTACAGCCTAAACAATTCGCTAACGTGATTAAGTAAATAAGAAGGCACATTTCACAAAGATAATAATGCTTTAATTATGATGTATGTGAAATTGACTAATATGGAATGAGTAACAAAAGCGCATACCTCGCCGTTTCCCTCTGGATAAGAAATCACCATGTTGTTTAAGAAATCGTACATATCAAGCAATTGTTTTGTAAGGAAACAGAGCGATTTGCGATTGGTGAAAAACTACAGTTCACACGATGCACTTTCCTACTGCGAAGTGGAAAGAGTGTAGAGTAACGCTAGTGGAGGTTACGACATGATTACGCGTAGGGCTGACGATGTGCATTTCTTTTCAGAGGATTTTACACATATTGAAGAACAATGTTAAATTCAAGCTATCTTGCTTCTTTTACAAATTATTTAAACGAGACCATAACGTGGTCTTTGACAATCAATGTGGACAAAAAGTTAAAAAAGAATTTTACCACAATATTTTATGTAGTATATTATACATTTTAATTCGATTTTCTGTGAGCTTATGTTTTTGTGTTAGAACGAAATTTAATTTCAAGAATAATTAAAAGCATATTGGGTAATCCTATTTTTCTTATAGTATCTTTATCTACAAGTGAGGCTTTAAAAATGCTTTCTCATCCTAGATTTAATCTTTCTAGAAAATAAATAGTTTCCATAATAAGCCACGTAATTTCTAATCGCCGCGTTACGATAGCCTTATCGGCCAATAAATGTATTAAATGATAAAAAACGATTGACCTTTGTTGAACTCACTGTGCAACATTTGAACCAGGATTTATGTTTTCATTAATTAATATTTATCGCGGATTTCGTAACCACGTTGTCTATCTATGAAAAACACGTCTCATAAGAATGTTATTTCCTTGTAATATTATGGTACCTACTAATTTGTTGATAACCACTTAACAGAATAGGCAAGCTTAGGAAACTTTGGAACAACCATCTTGGATGGCGTTAAAACAAACACGAGGAAGAGGTTCGGATGATTTGTAAAGACCGAAAGGCATTATGGTTTGAGGTAAAGAAAATAAGATAAAGAAAATAGGAGAGGTCACAGGAGGAATGGAAAACGAGCTGACCGGTTTTGCTAAAAAAGATAATGTAGAAGAAAATATGCTTCGATGTGCTTACTGAAGAGAATGATGTCTATCATAAGTAATTAGATTAACTATCTAAACGACGATGACCCGAAAAGGAAAAACAGATAGGAATCCAGCAATTAAAAAGAAAAATATCTCAATTGAATTCAGTATGATTTTTAATAATGTATGAATGACGAACAAGTAGGCACATGTAGTGTATGAAAGTAATCGAAATGATACTCAATAAATTTCTCAAAATAATATGAGCAGTAGCCACAAGTGAGTCAAGGTCTGGCGACATCTAGAGCAGACGATAAAACTGATAAACAGTTACGAAACATTTGTTAACAACATAACTGTCGATTGAATCTAGTTCCCGTTTGAAGTGTTTCGATTATCGATATAAGTTTCACTAAAGCTCACCACAGAACATTTGATAATAAAAATGTCAAAACTAGGAAATGCAAAATTGAATCTGTCAGACATTCTAGTAAAATAAAAATAATAAAATAGAGATTATCTCTTACCTAAATACAACCACATGTAGAAATTGTTATTATTTAAATAAGTAAGAGAAAATTTAGATAATAGCAATTCCTAAATTCTTGGAATGTCTAAGAAAAACGGGAGACCGCAAAAACCATGCACCATTTGAAGTAAAAGCGCGTATACATAACTGTAGCGAAACAGTACAATTCCGAGATTAAAACATTAACAGCATGATACATTTCTTAAAGGAGAAAGTGTGTAGCCGAGTAAAAAACATTTTTTAGAATTAAGTACGACATACCGAAGTAGCCGTTAGCTAAATAAAACGTAACATTACGGTGTTATTTACGTTTTTATTTGTTTAAAAAAGAATTTTTACATCTGAATTTTGGGTATCTTGTACTGATAACTCATACTTACTTGAAAATCATTTACAATCTAAATCTAAAACATTGCTAACTTTATCAATGATTTATTTGTATTTTAACAGAGAGGAAGGGACTTTGAAAAGCCTACCTAATTTTCTCAAAACCTAGGAAAATCCACATTATTTAATTGTCATGAAGTCAAAAATGTAAAAAGTACACCAGGAAGCATTTCACGGATCTTTTATTACCGTGACATACCGGTATTGCCGCGACAACTACATTTATAATTTGCATCGTATCACGGATTACGGATGGATTACTTGCACAAGTTGCCAATCGCTTTTCAAAAACATCATGCCACTTTAATTTTAATTTACATCCCTAATTTCACCTATGCATCGATCACGTTTAAATTGAATCTAATCATTGTGTTAGTTTCTGCATTTACCTTTCCTTCCTTCACACGATCTTTCTTTAGAACTACCATTTTTATTGATATTTTACATCAATTCACTCTTATAGGTATTGATTAATAGTACACTTCACTTTCAATTGACACAAATAATTCCACATATATAACGATAAGTAAGTCCATTACTTGTGTTAGTTGTTACCTTTCTTTCCTTCTCCAACTACAAACTTTTATGGGCTTTTATGCACATTTCACTGTTTTTACCAAGCTTCAACTCTTCACGAACTTCTTTACGATGGAATTTCACCTTCACATTGTACCACTTAAAATACTGAAGAAAACTCACCGAAAGTATGGCCGCGATCACATACAGACATATCAACGCCACAATACTATAAAAAGTGAGCATTTTTGACTGATAACGTACCAAGCGGCATCGCTACATGCCCCTGCGTGTCTACTGAACGAAATCAGCTCGTACATAGCTTATTAATTGTGATAATATAATTATTTATGACTTACCATTTCTTTGTACCGATGTTCGGTTTGTGTCTAACAGGATGAAGAATAATAACGTATCTGCGATAAGGTATCGACAGATAGCGAGATAAGTCATCGAAGGATCACTTGTCCCGTTATGGAAAGATTGATCATTTTAGATGCTCTATTTTTGTTTATCTGTTGCGTAAGTGATTGAGAGGAAGATTTCGAAGGAGGAATCTGAGGGAATTTGATTAAAACTAAGCAAAATCATTTAGGTACATACATGGCACACAATGTGTGAATTCTAACAACTTTAGATAACACACAAAATAATTTTCCAACAGAATAATCTATTAATACTCTAGAATGGATGATTAGCAAAAATATACCTACTTTTATAACAGACATTACGCCTTATCATTTGATAAAAAGCGAAACAAACAATTTTCACTTTGATGTAAACATTTAATACACTAATGTACACATTACGACGCACCGTTTTGTCAATGGTTTGTTGCGCTATGGTTATACATTGTGAATTGTTATACAGTTAGATAATCTTAGATTTTAGATAAGATAATGGATACAGCGGCTTAAACACAGAAATACGAGTAGGTATATGTTTTTTTTATCTTGTACTCTTATGTGTGGAAAAATACTACTTGCAAGAACCATAGCTTAGCAGTTAGTACCTTAAATGTTTGGTAGAATTTTAAGCATAAAATAATGACCCGGTTCGGATAATTCAAACAAAACTGAATCGAGCAACTTCAAAATTGATTCGATCATGACCAATATATGGAACCATCCTTGAAATAAGCTCTATCGAACACAAAAATAATTTTGATCTGTTCACATTTCGCATATCGTGTAACATGCATAGAAAAATATAAATTTTGTTATATGTTTCGCTATGTTTTGCTACATATGTATATATATATTTATTTGACAATGTACATTGACTGGCTTGTCACTATAGTGATGATAATATTGTTATTAGATATTATACTTGTTATCATTTATATATTTTTATTGTAAACAGTACGACCGATCGACCAATTTGTAAAGTGTGTGCCATAAATTATATCAAAATTATTATTAAGGATATTTTGTTAGTATGGGTTTATGCATGCTACAATACTACTTCACCGGTTACATTCTTCTGGATATAATATGATAGTGGTGTTGGGTATGCATAAATCCCTATAATTATCAGTTGTACCCAAATTTGTGAATATAATTTGATAAAAGAAAAAAGAAATGATGACAATTGATGATGAAAAAAATAAGCCCGGAGTTTCTTTCTGCCTTTCTTCTTCGGGTCGTCATCCGTAGGTAGCTAGAGAAAGGTTGGTAGGTTAGCGTGGGTACCCTAGGATAGGGCTCTGTAGTATTTTCATCCAATCCCACCAACTCCTATTAATTCCCGTCGCTTCCCTGTCGGCGTACCTGCCACATCCCGTTCCCTTTCCACGGTCCACAAACCTCTCCATTCCCCTTTCCCCATAGGATCCTATTCTTCTAACTGTATAACCTGCCTACCTGATTCCAAATTCATAGCATTCTATAATATAATAATATTATAAGAAATACTTAAATCTAAATTATGCTTTTTTGACATGTCATAAGTGCTTTTATATGCCTACGTGATTAATAAAGATTTTTATTTTATTTTTTATTTATAATACAGACGAATTGATGACGTTCTTCTTTTGAACTTGGTCGATAAAAATCAGATTTTTGTAAAGAACGGAATAAGAGTTACAACTCTTATTATTATTTTAGATGATTATTGAATTAATTATTAAGTAATAATTGGATTCTTCTATCCATCAATATAATATACCCTAGATGCACAATTCTTTGCAAATATCGTCCTAAAAAGTTGTGCGGGACGTCGCAGCACCTGCGCCCCGCGCCCCGCGTGCCGCGCATGCGCACCGCAACTGCGCATCGCGGCCCCCCCTCACACCGGCCCCCGCTGGATCAACTCGCGCGCTCATTGGCCGAGCACACAAGCCAGAACATCGCGCACCTTAGAACTCATCCCGACGCGTCCTGGGGAAGAAAATTAGCCACCCTGGATCGCAGCCGGCAGTCCGGGATCCGACTTCAGAAGAAGAACTTCTAAACCAAGAAAGAAGATAAATCAAGAAAGAAGGGAAATCAAGAAAGAAAAACGTGTAGGGAACGGCGTTTTTGTCAAAACGCACGATTGTCGCATTGAAATTCTGTACATATTGTTTTAAAACGAACTACTTTATTGTTTCAATATAAGGCGAAAATATAGGTATTTTGTACAGAATAGTCGCACAGTTTCTTTCTCCCCTCCGACAAGAACCTGCAGCCACCGGTGTCTGGACCCACGCAATCCCAGCGCACCCGCACATTTTCTGGTCCTTCGAGCCGGATTAACGTGGGTTTAAGATGCCGGTGACTAGGTCGGTCGGGAAAAGGACTGTGTCGGCTACTGCGACCGACTCGACCCCCGGAACATCGTCTGCGACGCACACAGATACCACCGTATCGGGCACCGAAACCAGCGGCATCACGACGGAGTACACGGGAACATCGGCAGCGACGCAAATATCAACTTCGCGATCTCCCCCCGCCGCCTCGCGTTCCCCACCGTCGCACCGTGTCCACCGCCGCCGCCGCCCGCCGCCGCCGCCGCCGCCCCCGTCACCGCCGCCGCCGCGCGCCCCGCTCCCCCCGTCGCGGAACAAGAACCGCTCGCCGCAATAACCGCGTCGAGAAGAAGCAGACCGGCATCGATCAGAAGTTCCAGATCACGTCGCCTCGCCAAGGCCAGGGCGGAGCTCCTTCATCTCAAGGTCCAGTTGGCCGCCGCCCGCGTCGCGGAAATAGAAGCGGAATCAGACATCGAAGACGACGCAAGCACCGCCGTCACGGAAGTCGAGCAAGAACAACGCGTACACAGCTGGCTAGAGAATAGCCGCTTGCTCGCGATCGACGACCGACCGGCCGAAGTCGCGCACCCCGAACCTCAGCCGCCGACCGAACCAATCCCAAGAAGGGATACCCCGGCGACTGCACCGGCGGGAGTCACTGCCGTACCCCCGCACCCCCCGCGCCCTTCGACCCCCGAACCATCGATGTCTCGGCCGCCGCCGCCGCCCCCGCCCCCGCCAGCGACGTCAACTTCGCCGCATACTGCCACACATCTTTTTGAAGTCGGACTCATGAACACGACTGCGCAGGTACCGCCGCCAGTGATCACCGCCGCATCCTGGCAGAACTTTGGGACTACGCAGCCGCATCCAGAGGTCGCCGCCGCACCCTGGACATCGGACCACCTGAACCTCGGCACCGTGCAGCCGCCTCCGCCAGCGCCCGTCACCGCCGCCGCCGCGCCCTGGCACCCGAACTTTGGTTGCGCACGACTGCCGCCGTCCGAGACCCGGACATCGAACCTGAACCTCGGCACCGTGCAGCCGCCTCCGCCAGCGCCCGTCGCCACCGCCGCCGCGCCCTGGCACCCGAACTTTGGCTGCGCACGACTGCCGCCGTCCGAGACCCGGACACCGAACCTGAACTTCGGCACTGTGCCGCCGCCTCCGCCAGCGCCGGCGCCCACCACCGCGGCGCCCTGGCACCCGAACTTCGGCCGCACTGAACCGCCGCCGCCCGCGGCCTGGCAGCAGACCTACGAGACGTCGCAACCGCAGCCAATGATCACTTGGCAGAACTCCGGATCTGCGTCGCCGCCGCCGCCGCCACGAACAGATCCGCCGCAGTGGACGCCGCCCGCGCCCGCTCCCGCTCCCGAACCCGGCGGAACGATCGCCGTCCACCAGAAGAGGACGGACCTGCAGGAGCTCGCATCGGCCATCACGCACGCCGTGCAAGCAGCGCAGCACAAACAACCATTAAGATTCTTGCAGAAAGAAGCAGAGATATGCGCGCCGTTCGCACCGCCCGAAGCTATCAACGATCGAACGCCCAGCAAACCGAACACCGAGACACGTCGGCAACGTGTGCACACAGTCGCGGAGAAGAACAAGACTAGCTGCGTCTTATGTCAACAAGAACATGGAATCTCCGAGTGCGCCACGTTCAAGAACGCAAGCACCGACACTCGCTGGGACTTAGCCAAGAAACATCATTTATGTTTCAGATGTTTACGCACAAGAACCAAACAACACTCGTGTAAGCCTAAGAAGTGCGATATCGACGGGTGCGTGCATTTACATCATAAGCTCCTTCACGCCAAGAAGAAGGACACAGAACAAGAGGAACAGAAGGTCAACTCCGCATGGTCACCGAAGGTATCATTTCTTAAAATAATACCAGTACGAGTTTCAGGACCGGCGGGAGTTGCCGAGACCACAGCGCTGTTGGACGACGGGTCTACGATCACCATCATCGACGCGAAGCTCGCTAGAGATATCGGAGCCGACGGCCCTGAAGACCCCATGCACATCGCCACATACAACGGAGACCTGGAAAGTTACGCCAAGTCACAACGGGTAAGCTTCAGGATCAAAGGCGCGAACCAGCGTGAAGAAACGATCCAGGCACGCACCGTAGAAAATCTACACTTAGCGGCACAACGCATCCCGAAGGAAGCCATCGAGGAATGTGAACACCTGCGGGGCATACTCTCCGAGTTGCAACCGGGCGAGGCGGAGCCTAAGATCCTAATCGGTCAAGACAATTGGCACTTACTTCTCGCCACAGACGTCAGGATCGGCAAGAAACACCAACCCGTCGCGTCCCTCACAAAAGTGGTCTCAAGAATAAAACAAAGAAAAATATCACAAGTTCTAATTAAATCAAACACAAATATAACCCTATGCACGTGGCATAAAGTAGCTTTTTAAACGAAATGATCAAGCGTTTTTAAATTCGAATTTTCAAATTTAGAATCCTATCGGCGTCCAACTGTAGGGAAAAGGAGTGCTTAAGCACTTCTTTGCTGTCCCATTTTCCGAGCGTCAACTGTGCATCTAGGTATGCTTCTATCGAATAATGTAGTAATTGTCAATGTCCTGAAGTGAAGCATGGAATTGATTGAATATAACGGACCGACTTCAAATCCGATCGGGACCACGATTGAAATGTGCTCTATCGAACACAAAAATAATTTTGAAAATCGGTCCACATTCAGCGGCGATATCGCGTAACATACATAAAAAAACAGACAAATTTAGGACCTCCTCCTTTTTGGAAGTCGGCCGAAAAAAACACTAAAGTTACTAGAAATTGAAATAAAACATAGTAGTTCAAATATGGATTAAACTGTGTAAAATTCAATGCAACCCTAAATTACCGAGGGGTGCGCACTCGTCTAACGAAGCACTTGTAAGAGTTCACATCGATAAGTGCGCATGAATGTTTGAATTGCACTTGAACTAGATACAAAGTTGGTAACACTGCGCCAGTGCAATACGAGAGACATAACGGTCACCTGTATGTCACTCGTAACGTGGTCCATAATATTAAGTCTTTATCACAGCCATGTAGTTTCATCAAAATCCGTCTAGTATTTTTGCGTGAAAGAGTGACAAGCATACAAACACACTCACAAACTTTCGCCATTATAATTAGTGTGATTGTAAACTAATTTAATTGCGTTTGGAAAATCAGGTATTGTGTGTTGTGGGCGTTAAAAATTACCAAATGACAAGTTCTCGAATATCATGCGACATTAGCGCACTTTTTAACTCGATTTCGGTGAAATTTTAAGTCAATAATCACAAGTTTAAAAACTTAACTGACCGACTTCCAATTTACCGATCGTGATCAAATTTATATGGGGCCACCCTTGAAATAACACTATAGAACGCTCTATAGAACACAAAAATATTTTTTAAGATCGGTCCACATTTGGCGGAGATATCGAGTAACATACATAAAAAAACGACGAATTGAGGACCTCCTCCTTTTTGGAAAGTCGGCCGATAAATGAAACTGCATCGTAGTCAAAATCGAATCGAGTCTTAAAAGTCAGGGGGCTGGTTCTGAATTGCCAGCAATACCAAGTCTAGATATTATGGTCTACTAACTACTAATCGATGTTGTAAGACATCCATTTCGAAAACAAATATTTGTATCGATCCGGGAACCGAATCTATGTCCTTGTTCTTGCCTGGCTATTTACTAAGCCTACCCTCCCCGTATAAATCTTCATCAAAGCTCTGCAACAAACCGTAAATTATGATATTTATATGAGATGAAAACACAATTTGAATGTCCATTAACCATGCGCAATAGTTTTTAATTGCTATAATGCCTGCTATTATACGCAATTATTGTTATTTATCAACATTACATATTGCCTTGACCACACACCGACCTATTTCGTTATGTTGCACCCCATCATTGATTTTAAATATTTCTGTAGACATGGTGACTTGAGTGGTAGAGCCACGCTGTGGACAGTAACGTCTACAGCACGAGTGGGCCGGCTCGAGCGATTTGATACCACTGTCTCACAGAAAACCGACGTAAAGTGGCAGATTGCTGTCACGTTTGGTTTGGTGAGTGAGATTTCCGGTGGCCTATCTTCCTCCCTTCACTTTCCCAATGCCTTCCCCCCTTCCATTCCCTCCCTTTTAGGTTGGCAGCGCACCCGTGATTCTTTTTATGTCTTGGGTATCTATGGGCAGTTGAGATCACCATCAAGTGACCCATCTGCTCGTTTGCCAGTTTCTGCTATAAAAAAATATAAACCCAACAGTCACATACATAGCACTGACACCACACTAGGTATAACCTGTATTGTGGGTATCAGAAACAACGAGAGACTAGGTCTTACAGCACCCGTACCCGAAACAAATATCTAAGGGCGACACAAACATTTGTCTCGATATGGGAATCAAAACCGCGGTCTCATTTCACAGCCGGCTACTCGCCTACTACGCCAGTCGCCACGGACGCTGTCAATGAGCTTATGAATACTGTAATATAACCTCCGTCTGCTGTGAGACAGTGGTACTGCGGTAGAAAGTCTAGCCGGCGCAGCCCGTCTTTAGCGTGACTCTACCTCTGGAAATCAGTTTTCTATCTAACTCTATAGTTGGAGCTATGGGGCCTAACTTATAAAAACAGTTTAGGCATCGATATATTATTTACCTAGATGCACAGTTGACGCTTGGAAAATGGGACAGCAAAGAAGTGCTTAAGCACTCGTTTTGCATACAGTCCGACGCCGATGGAATTCTAAATTTCAAAATTCAAATTTAGGAACGCTTGCTCATTTCATTTAAAAAGCTACTTTATTACACGTGCATAGGGTTATATTTGTGTTGATTTATTTAGAACTTGTGATCTTTTTCTTTGTTTTATTCCTGAGACCACTTTTTAGGAGGATATTTGCAAAGAACTGTGCATCTAGGGTATATTATATTGATGAGTTTAGGTGAACAAATGGCTAAGAATAGCCCGTCACTTTTTTCTTGTGTCAAGGGATAGGCGTCACATATTGACGTCGATAGCGTCTCTGAGAAAATCATTTTAGGTACCTACAAATGTGTATGACGTAGTGAATGTAATATTCATATTGTTGTACATGTTTACATTTTCCGTGACCTATTCACTGTGGTATAGCGAGGAGGTATAATGAGCAATATGTAGGAGTACATGAATACTAGAGGTACATAATACTACTAATCCCAATCATAATGTTGTGTGTTATTTATTAAAAAAAAAAAAAAAAAATTTACGAATGAATTCTTTTCCACCCGACCAGCTCTTATCCCACTCCGATGTGGGGTCGGCGCAACACATTTAAGCATGTTGCAGAATGGATTCGGTTTCGTTTTTACGACTAGCTTACTGACTGGGGATCGAACCCAGGATCTGTCGATCCACAGCCATGCACGGTGGTCCTAGACCAAGGAGGCGACGTCGGAGTTCTCAATGACAGTGAACATACTTAAAAAAATAATACGGACCAGATACCGATGAATTGAGAACCTATGCCTTTTTTTTAGGTGGTTTAAAAAAGTCAGGAGAGTTCGCATAAGAATTACGAACACATTTACTTTAAAAAAAGGACGAGGATCTCAATCCGTCGGAATATTTTATTTGTAACAAAAACTTAACGGACCGACTTCAAAATTTATTCGATTGTGTCCAAATATGGGACCTCCCTTGGGATAAAACCTATAAATAATCTTTAAAATCGGTCCACATTTGGCGGTGATATCGCGTAACAACAATAAAAAAATACAGACAAATTGACAAACATCTTTTGACGTTGGTCCAAACGGCTTTATTTAGTTGAAGCCAAAGCTGGTTTACGAACCTTATTCAATATGGCCGCCGCCAGTAAGTCTTCGTAAGTTGAAGACTCTATGCTCGGCGTATGGGACGGCTCGGTCGCGTACCGCGCCAGCGCCGGCATCGCTGCAGCCTCCTCCACTACCCTGGCGACCAGCCGCTTGAGCTGCACGTGGGCGGTGCTCGCGCTAGACGGGTGTCTGCTTGAAGCGCTTGATGGGGACGCATTGCGAGGTGGTAAATCTGTAAGGAGGTTCATAGTTACATTTTTTTAGATTACGAAGGCACAGGAAGACGGTTGCATATGGACATCGGCAATAACAGAAGTTCAGTAGTACATAACTACAGCAAAGTAGCTGCCTGCCATGTTGAAGAAAGGAATAGTAAGCGACAAGGGGAAGAGGATCATAATAAAACACCCAACAGTCACACAAATAGTCCCGACCTCATAGAAGTAGCTACGAGGGATATAAATCATCCAGCCCCGAATTAAATATTTTTTATTTTATATTATTAACTATATATCTATCTATCTATCTCTTGACACTCGGTTCGTATTTGACTTCGATTTGGTTTCATTTAGTTACTTAGAATTCCACCGAAATAGAGTTAAAAAAGTACACGAATGTCACGTTAAAAATTACCAAATGACAAGTTCTCGAATCTAATGCAACATTAGGCCAATTTTTAATTCGATTTTGGTGGAATTTTAATCAATAAATTAAAACGAATCGAAGTCATATTCGAAGAGTCAGGGGGCAGGATATCTTCAATCTAAGTTGACTTCCTATAAATGACATAATTGATTG
The DNA here is from genome assembly GCA_036417725.1 of Clanis bilineata. Classification (NCBI taxonomy): domain Eukaryota; kingdom Metazoa; phylum Arthropoda; class Insecta; order Lepidoptera; family Sphingidae; genus Clanis; species Clanis bilineata. The sequence goes on from CM071141.1 coordinate 2,582,782, forward strand.
CGTCCATATTTTGCATTTCACAGTAAACCGCTGAGTAATGTTTGGAGAAGCAGACAGGAATTGACACTTAAGTAAGATGCAAACACCAGCAGTTCAGTAGATTAGAGCGTGCTAACAGACGTGAGGTGTGGAGCTGTGGATGTCGTAATGCGTGCATCCGTCGCATGTCTCGCCGCAGTGTTGACAATAGAACTGTTGACAAGGACGGATTTAAAATAACTGTCAGTTTTGGCCATAATTAATTTTCAGTAGAAAAGGTTACCGAGATGAATGCTGCATTTCAAAACAGCCTTAGGAGAGTTCTGACATTTTTTCTTTGTAACATAGTAAAGAATCATTCATGCTTATGAATTTTGATGGTTTTGAAGTACCTACTAACTCTCATTAGGCGATCGTAAACCAAGGCTCACTCTCATTAGAAGAGATTTTCAGTGCCCAGCAATGATACAGGGCAGATATTATATTTTGTCTTTGATGATAATTAAAATAATTATTTGATGTTCGTTTGAAACGGGTACAACTTTGAAATCATGGAAATTGCTAATTAAAAATCTAATTAATTAAAATAATCCTCACAAATCTCGTGTTCACGGCGTGAAGTACCTACAGTTATGAACGCTGAGAAGGGGTGATATCGCATATAATTATAATTCCTAGATGCATCTTAACCCGTCGGAGGCGGCACATATATATGTAAGTTACATAAGCCTATGGGCCACCAGAGGCCGAGCAGCCCGTGACTATTTCTACGTGACAACTAAAAACGAGCGGCACCGGGTCGATCCGAGAATCAATGTTAAAATCAACTAATGTCTCTCGCTCGCCCCCTGTCACATAGGAACGGAACTAAGCTCGGCGAAATGTGGGTGTTCTAGTTCGCTATTGTACCTTTGCCTACCCTTTCAGGGATACAGGCGTAAGCTCATGATATGTGTACTTAGTAAATAGTAACCAATGACACAAATCGTATTTGGGTGTACGACTGTTGGGTGTTATTTATTGCCGTCCTCAAGCTAAAATGCCGTTAAGTGAATAAAGCTAATTTTGAGATGTCTTCAAAAAACGTGGAAAATATTATCCTTAGGTTTATTAAACTCTGGCTTCTATATTTAATAGACTAAGGCTCAATTGCACCACTATTATTAACCTAGAGTTAGTCCTAACCGCAACCTAAATTGACAGAAAATGTATGAATGACATGTAACTTAACTTGCGGTTAGGACTAACTCTAGGTTAATAATAGTGGTGCAATTGAGCCTTAGCACCACTATTACTAACCTACAGTTAGCCTTAACCTCAAGTTTAATTGAAATAGAAATATATGAAGGACATATAATTCATTACATGTAATTAATTAAATGTCATCATTTATTATCTGTAATTGCATGTAGTACATTACATGTAATGAATAACATGCCCTTCATATATTTCATTTTCAATTTAACTTGAGGTTAGGACTAACTGTAGGTTAGTAATAGTGGTGCAAGTCGCCCTTAGAGGTTTATTAGATTGTGGCTTTTATATTTAATAGACTTAATAACTTGTTTACGATTAAAAATAACCATAAGTGTATGATATCCCTAGGGACCATATCTTCCAAGTTTTTTGGTGACATCTCAAAATTAGGTTTATTCAAGCTAGGTTTTGTAAGCTAGCTAAGCTAGGTTTAGCTTGAGAACGGCAATAAATAACACCCAACAGTCGTACACCCAAATTAGTACGATTTGTGTCGTTGGTTACTATTTACGAAGTACACATATCTTGCACAGGACAGCAGTTTATTTCGCTAATTTCCACACCACAAAAGACCATAAATTGTGTCATGAGCATAAAGTTTTATAGTTATTCCATCATTGCTTTTGGTTTGAGTATGTGGGTATGTTATTTTTATCCCGTATCGAGGTCGTATTGTGACCTCAGCAGAATTACCTTATGTGTTCTTTAAGGGCAAACAAGCGACTGACGCCATAGTCTATTGTAGTGCGCATGCAATGACTTATTATATTATTTGTTACAAACGTGCAGTCTTTAACGACATAGAAAAAGATGCAAAGAAGACATAGTTGGTTTTGTTCTAAGTGGCAGGAGACAGCACGAAATAGCAAGAAGTAGCAGAATTCGTCCAACAAAGTACAGAGGATTGTGGGTCACTAAGTAGGCTATTTAAAAAAAAGGTTTTAATAATATCTTAGGAGCACTTGGAGCTCGCCATAAGTCTTGATTTAAAGTTAGGAGTGAGCTGTAGGATAAATCGAGATAAGGTGTAACTTTAGATTAGTAATAGCGCAGCAAGTCACCCTTAATTGCTATATGTATAATAATGTAATAGGTATATAGATCTTATCCCAAAAACAGTACAGATTGATTGCTATTTAGAGCGGTTTCTCTTGCAGAAAAATATGTTTTTTTTACAAATTAGTATTAGTTCTCCAGAAGGGGTTCACGTTAATGTTAGCCAGACCGGTCGTAAAAAGTAAGCCGAACCTTTTTTGCATCATTCGAAAATTTATGTTACGCCGATCCCATATCCAGTGTAAAAAATAGGTATTATTTTACAAAACTGAACCAATCCTAAAAACATGCCTTGAAATGGAAGAGCACTTGCATAAATACGTTTCGCGGAATACTTTAGGCTTGCAGGGCTTTTATCGGTTGGCCCAAATAAATAATTAATAAGACTCGTTAGACATCGATGTTAGACAGCCAGATAAACATGCCAACTTATGTAACAAGCTCATTACAACTTGTTTATCATCTTTACAATTATGTACATTATAAATGACAGTTTAACATAATTGAGAAGCTTACGAGTACTTCCTGATTCTAAATGTTAACTTCGTGAACCAGTTATAGAGCACAATTATGAAAGAGCATAACATAACATAACATAAGCTCACGCCTGTATCCCCGAAAGGGTAGGCAGAGGCGCACTAGCGAACTAGAACACCCACATTTCGCCGAGCTTAGTTCCGTCCAAGATGTGATAGGGAGCGAGCCTATCGCCATATCGGGCACAAATTCCAGACTCCGGACTGATATGGAAAAATCCAATATCACTTTGCCCGACCCGAACCGACCCGAACTCAGAACCGTAGTCGTACCGAAATACCACCACGCCACCGAGGCAGTCAGTTATGAATGTTATGATAGAGCTTGTTGTGAAAATCGTCATATTCACACTAGCTCTCTTTATTTCGGGGCTAGGTAATGTGTAAAACATTACACAAAACACCTACACAAAACATGGTTTTGGTACATATTTTTGTCTATAGTCCTACGACCAGGAGACAGCGAAAAACATTGTTTTGTGTAGGTGTTTTTGTGTTTTGTTTGGTAAAAATACGTTCAGGAGACGTGGCTTTACACTTATCTCCCTCGTATGATGTGATAGAGGGCGATTCATCGCAGTCTTTTGTCGCAGATGATTTCTGCAGTTCTTGTTATGTACGAGAACAGAATTACATGTACGAAATGAATAAATACACGGAATTTATGTTTTTAATAACAATCTAAAATGTTGACTATTTTTTATGGCAACCGGTTGTCCGCTTGAGCTGTGATATTAGTATTTATGGTAAAATAAGGTAGGCGAGTTGCATATTTTATTAAAAAATATAGGAGTCGAAACTGGTCAGATAATTCAGACAGTCAGATTTTTGAACAGTGGTCAGTTAAAGTCAGTTGTTTTCAGTGGTCAGTTTTTTCAGTATATTGTAGTTTTGGAACGTACATAAAAAAATATACGACGCTGTATTGCAAGGGTTCCCAAGGTGATATTTTTTATATTTTGAAATATGTCTCACTCAATCCTCACGCTCTCCCCGCGATTTTTTTAAATTTGATGTGAACTTCGTTCGGTCAAATAAAGTCTGATTTTTTATAGTCTATCCAGCAAAATCAGACTTTTTGGACTATAAAATTGTTTCGACCCCTGAAAATAATGTTTTGATACACTGCGGACTTTCCGAATTCGTTTTAAGGAATATTTATTTTAACGTTTTACTATTTTAAACGTTTGTTAGAAAAGCTAGTTGGTTCTTAACTTTCCGGCTTTACCTAACTTCCGACAGGAAAACGTAGAGTAGTCAGGTTTTTCCAATTGGTAAAAAAAACTTGAATTGCTGAGGACGTGGAGCTTGGTATCTATACTATGGTTTTAAAATGCCCATCTGATAATGACGTAATAACTAGCTAAGTATTTCCTTGATGTTCCGATTTTGTAATCGCGGTATTACTCTATGACTAACATGATTCCTGAGGATTAAAAACCCGGAATTGCTAACAAGTCGACAAGAACAAGAATTTTGGATAATATGATTTCATTTGCAATAATTCAATTGTTTTATTTTATTTTGCGATTGCTAAAATATGAATATTATTCACCTCTAAAACTATTTAAATATAAGTCGTCTTTTATATAAAGCTAAAAATTATCATACCTTATGGGTAATTATACACACCAAAGCCGCTGACCCGCCGCGGGCTTCTGTCAGCAACTTTTGTCAGCTTCAGTCCTTGCAAGTCAGAAAAGTCATAGGTCGCCGGGTGGTGTCGGCGGGTCGGCGGCTTTGGTGTGTATTACGCTTTATGGCAAATAAATGTTAGCCACTTAGAAATTAATAAATTTATTTTCAAGCAATAAAAACTCGGAGACAGCATTTTCTCAATTCGAATAATTTCTTATACATAAATAATACTCACCCAAAATCTCTTCAAGCCAGTAACATGAGATGTACAAGAATATGGCGACGCCGAGCCAGAATCCGATCAGTAACACTGCCAGGTACTCCCACATTGTGCACGGCGCATCACTAGCACTTCACTAGTTCATTTGTGATATTCATCTGAGCCATTCATTTTAATTGCATGTTTGAAGATCTGATGGTGTTGCCGAATGGTATTTTAGTATTAACAACTTTGAAATTAGTAAAACTGACAAATCCATAGATTTTTAGAAATACATTTGCTATAAATTTTCGTCTTTTGCGTCTTTCATCCAGAGATATAAAAAAAATTACAAACGAAAATCACCCTCTCGCTCTCAATAAAACGAATCAACATCATCGATCAACATCGGACCATCTTATATCTGGTTTTTAAATAAATCAAGATTATATTTTTTTGCTATGAATCGAATTTATTATTGGCTGCCTAGGTATTGGGGTCGGCAGGTGACCCTTACGTCTACTTACAGGTCACAAGAAGATCTAATCGAATCAAAGAGATTTACCGCCGTATGTTCAAACACTTAAGGTCGCCTTATGTCGTTTAAGGCCGCCTTATCTGTCAAAATTGCATGGTGAAAATCAATATAAGAAGCCCTTAAAGTTGAGCAGCGTTTGACCATTCGGGCGTAAATATTACTAACTATAGAGGTGCTATCAAGCAAGTTTCCATACAAAGAAATTGATCTCAAACTTCAGTACCGCCATCAACTATTTATTACAATGCGAGGGCGATTATTATAATATACACCCTAGAATATTTTGTGTATGGTTAAGAATAACGTAAGATAAGTTTATTCTCTCAATATTATTACGCTGGCCGGCCTGGCGCGCGTATATTTCACATAAACTGAGCGACTTATGACTAGGTCATAACTTTTGGATCACAAGTTTTATGCTGTTGTCCCGTCTATATGACTTTGAATCGAATCTAAAAAGTAAATCATACAGGCGCGTCCCGGAAGGAAAATATTTAAGTTTTGTAAGCGAAAATTCGATTGTCAAAAATATTGCAAACTGCTGTAGCCACAGGTGAGCAGTCTGTTTGTCTGCTTTTGTAAACGAATAAAAAAATGTATCTTGTAAAAACTTATTAGTTCCATATCACATTCAATGACATAACCTAAAAATTTGCATGTGTACGTGAAATTGAGAGGCCGTGGGACCTCTCAAATTCTCTGAGGAAAGTGTTATCGTCAGTTACGCAATACAAGATAGCATGTTATATCACGATGACACTGGAGATGAAGATGATTTATTTTGTTGAACATGATTAACTACTTGTGGAAACAACAGAGGTATGTCGGACGCAAGTGGTTGGACCAGATTGTAATAGGGGGTATGTCCGTGGAAAGCCCAAAAAGCACTGGCTAGACGTTTTGGAGGAAGATATGAGAACTAATGGTCTCATTGTGGAGGCTGCTCAACAGCGGGCGAAGAGGAAGCGTCTAAATATATTTAGTCTACTAACCAGCATTCGGCCAGCATGATGAACTAGACCCATTAGGGCATTAGCCTCCCTTAAGTGGAAGACGATGTGCAGCAGTAGGATAATAAAACAGGTGAATAATAAGAAACTATTTTAACATTTTATATCTTTCAAATTAGAAATTAAGATCCTCGTTAAATTAATAGGTGCCTCCTTAAATTACCACTAGATTGTATAATTTTCATCGAAATTTTATATACAAGATCAAATAACAATGAAAGTTTCGTCAAATTGATTGACATTAGAGATATCTTAAAACATTATGTAAAGAACAAGATCATTTTATGGATCGTAAAATAAATTCTGCAAATATATGTAAGGAAAAATATATCACAACAAAGTAATAAAAACATACGAAATTTCACTAAAATAACTCGTTCTGAGGTATTATGAAAAGGATGAAAGATTAAATGTATTGCAAACACCTGAATCGTCTGTTTCACATTTATTGTGTGATGCACAAATTGAGAAAGCAAGAGGAGCCCTAAAGACACGAAAAGCCATTAAAAATTCATCTCGCCTTCCTACAAGGCCTCGGGTATTCGAAATCCAGGCAACCATACTTATCATTGAATCAACAATGGTTAAAAAATTCTGCACGGATCCGCACAAATTCCACCATCAGAACTAGCTGTATGATCACCGAACAATAACGGGTGCTCGTGCATTATGAGACATTGAAATTCTTGACATGGTTCTACGTAACGGAGATCTCAGCAAAATAGGTTTTGACTTAGTGACAGACATTCCTCACATATAGCTCAAAATTAGCATTCAGCGTACTTAAGCTTATTACGGTCATGGACTTAGTAATTGTTACGGTTAGAGCAATCCTGTTAGATTTTGAGTTATAAACTTTAGTTATCTGAGATGTTAGCGTTGGGTAAAGTAAGGTAAAGATTTTTGGAGTGCGGATTTGAGGGATATTAATAGATATAGCAGAATGGCAAACTAGCACGTGGGTTGTCTGACGGTATGTGATCTCCACAGCCCATAACCACACGATACCAAAATAATCATGGACTGTCAACCTTAAAAGTATATAATAGGGATGGAGAAGAGTTTGGGCCACCGAAAATCTCACTCACCAAATGAAATGCAACAGCAAGTTGCCACTTCATGTCGGTTTTCTGAGAGACTGCGGTTTATAACCAGTGGGTAGATAATGGTGGATTGATTATCGGGATGCTGGAATTGCGTTCCAGATTAAACCATTTATAATTACTGACTTCAAGCCGGCATAATTCTTCCGACTGTTGAAGGAAGCCATGTCTTTTCTTGGTCAACGATATATTTGAATTGTAGTGTCCTTCCTATCTATTAGAGGAGTGGAGTAACGTCAGCACTCAGCAGGCAATCGGTAGTAATAACAAAAATCCTGCAACATATTTGCAAAATTGCGCCGACCCCACATTGGTCTAAGATAAGTGCCGGTAGAAGAAGAGTATCATTGGACGCACGGACGTAAAAAAAAGATGGACAGAGTGCTAGGAACATTGAAAGTGAAGCAGGGTTTCCGGCCCATTCGACCAGTCACCGTTATTGCGTGTCGATGTATCGAAAGAGCCGAAAATCCTGCTTCATGTTCAATGTTCCTAGCGCTCCGTCCATCTTTTTTTTACGTCCGTGCATTGGACGCAGTGTTATTTTGCTGGCCAAGATAAAAATATACATCAAAAATAAGCAATGTTAGTTAAAAATCAGTATTGGTAACATGTTTGGTGACGAAATTTTCCGTTTGGCATATGTTCACATGTTTTGGTGTAAATAAAATGTTATGCATTCTTCGTAATCGATGGAACGGTATCGTCCCGCGTCCGTTTCACAATGGAAGTCACTTTTACTTTCACTGTATGTTAATTAAAACAGTTTGTTCTGATTTTACATCTCGTTTGCTCGTCTTGTCATCGTTAGTTTGTTAAACAATCTTAATATATTAATATTGGAAAAAATTAACAGGAAGATATTATGATACTTAATAATAAGGTAGATCCACGTTTAAGACATCATCTTTTTTACCACTGTCTCGCTGAAAACTCATCAGTCAAAATCACTAGTAGAATTTACATGCGATAGTTGTTTGTACCTTGCTCTAATTTTCAGAATAATTTGAAGATTAACATTTGGAAATCGACTTCAGAAGTATTCATTCTAAATTAATTTCCTTCTAGTTATGTATTTGGTTTTTAAATTCTTGTTAAACTTTAACTGTTAGTAATTAATTTTTAGTATCCTATGGGACTAGAGCAGCGATAGCTCAGTTGGGAATGGTACGGACTGCCAAGTGTCGGAGGTTCGAGACAAACACGAAAATGGAGCATACACCTCTGACTTTCTATGTTAAGTGTATTTTCATTGTGAAATATCGCTTGCTATAACGGTGAAGGAAAACATCGTGAGGAAACCTGCATACCCGAGAATTTCTTCTCAAGAATTTCGAAGGTATGTGAAGTCTAGCAACCCGCATTAGGCCAGCGTGGTAGACTAAGGCCTAACCCCTCTCATTAGTAGAGGAGGCCCGTGCTCAGCAGTGGGACAGTAATATATAATTATTATTATTATATCCTTTGGGACTGCTCTATTCTCATCTTCCTGCAAATGATTAAAATATATCTTTATAATTTACTTCGGTTTAATTACAATTTAGAGTAACTGGTTTACAAAGCGTTCGAAAATTTTACTATAAAAATATACAAATATAGAAAACTTAAGGAAGAATTGAAAGATCTTGAATTAAAAGCCAGGGTAAGACCTTGATCTCTCATCCATTTACATGACCAGGATATGATTTTTCTTGCTCATGCATCTGAATTGTAATTAAAATAGTTTTTTTCCTCACAACTTGTTTATTATTCTGACAAATATCACAATACTACAAGGCCGTTGAGAAGTATCAACGTGAATTTTAAAGATGAGACTTCCGTTTCGTTTTTTTAATGTGGTAAATCTGGTATCTATTATTAGATTTAATTACATTCTTATCTTTATTTTATCAGTACCTAAACAATGTTTGTGATGTAGATTAGTGATTGCCATCCCCTTATTTTCGTAACGCGGGAATCAATCCCGTATGCATGACATTATGATTTTATAGAACTACATTAAAATGCATTTTTGGCATTAGCAAATCAATTTAATTAGAATTTAAAGCCACCGCAGGTGCAGCGTGGAGAAGAGTAACTGAGCACCGAAACCACTGGAAGGATTTGGGTGAGGCCTATGCGAAAACAATCTTTACCAATGACGTAAAAATTAAACAACAACGTTATTATATTATGACTATAACCTCTGATACTTGCGTTCGCAACATGTATTCTCCGACCTAACTACGATAATACCATTGGCTTGCCGTAAAGTCAAGCTAATTCTATAGCCAGCAATGGGACATCAGGAATACCCGACTTAAAATCAATTTTTATACTGGTTTACCCATTTTTATGATCATCATCATCATATTAATTTATAAACCGGCCTTGTTTATTCTCTGCAGCACCCAAAGGTTGACTGGTAGAGAATGCCCCGGGCATTAAGTCCGCCTGTACATATTTTATTTATTTATTTAAAGCACAAAACATATTATGTATAAAGTGTTTAAAAAAGTTTAAAGCTTTTTGTTTTTGTTTTTTATTAAGTGTTTGTGGTTGTTCTAGGTCGCTAGTGCGACGCTGCCTACCCCTTTGGGGATACAGGCGTGAGCCTATGTTATGTTATTATGTTTAAAAAAATCATCAACTTCACGACGTCCACTGCTAAACATAGGCCTTGTCTTTTTATTTTATATTGTTATATTACAAGTAACTACTTGATTTTTTGGAGTATCGCTTTTGTTTTCTTTTAAGACTATTGCTGGTCAGATACGAATCAATTTAATTGAAACTATTGGCTCCGCGTGATTACGTCTTTGTTATGAAAGTGATGATCTTTACTGTTAACGCAAACATAATGTTTAACGCAATGTTAATAAGCAAAACATAGAAACATGCAATCAGTGTTACGCGGCCACAGATTATTATGGGAATTGATTAATCTTAAGTAAATTAATTTTTATTCATTTTTTTAATATTCTTATTTTACTTGTATTTAAAAACAAGATTTTAAACACATGGAGTAACATTGTTAATTTAACGATTTTTCAGGTAGCAATAAAATTTTAGAAACTCTAAAAACCATTTATTTGCCACAAACAATACATATATAGCAAAAAACATAATTAATATTAGTACCTATATCTAGAGGTACATATATTATTGAGTGGCGAGGGGCCAACTCAGTGCGTGCACTGTTTTTCAGTTGGCTCCTCCCAGTTTGTACATTATAATAAGCTCTATCGAACACAAAATGAATTTGAAAATCGGTCCACATTTGGCGGAGATATCGCGTAACATACATAAAAAAATACAGACGAAGTGAGGACCTTCTCCTTTTTGGAAGTCGGTCGATAATGCCCTTATTATCGAATGTGGACCGATCTTCAAAATTCTTTTTGTGTTCGACAGAGATTCTTTCAAGGGTGGTCTCATATAAATTTGGTTACGATCCGATTTGAAGTCGGTCTATTAAGTTTTTAAACTTGTGATTATATTATTGCAACTCCCAGTACTTATAACAACGACTCGTAACACCAGTAGCCCGAGCACGAAAAACTAATGTAAATGTAAATGTATTTGAGTTCGCTGTGCATGACGTTTGGTTAATATTTCATACAAATTTCATAGACGCGCATCGAGTTCGAATACATTTACGGTTGTCAGAAATGTTCCTGCTCAGGCCGCTGGCTGCTGAAAGGGTGATCACTTTATTATGCAATTGACAGAGTATTTATTTTAAAGTTTTAACAACGCGCTCTTTTCAGGATTCAAATTGTTTCTAAAAATTGAACACCTTAAGCAACTCAATTTTTATATGACAAAGCTGATTATTTTGACATTAATCCGCTTTTGGAAAACCGAGTGTTATTAATTCGAAACATGACATGCAAAGTCAATGGAAGTTTTCAGGTAAATGTGCAGGCAACCAACGCATAATTAGCCATGTATTTAGTAAATAAACTAATTATGATTCAGTTCGCGAACCTTGGGTTTTTAGACTCTCATTTGGTTTGTAAATGAGGATCTGTCTTATACGTTATTCATGTACTATGACTATTTTACTCATATTTACTTATGTTGGACTTTACGCTTTATCTACCATAATATAGCTGAGATTTTCAAAATTGCCTCGGTGGCGTGGTTGTGTTTCGGTACGACTATGATCCTGAGGTCGCGGGTTCGATCCCCGGTTCGGGCAAAGTGATATTGGATTTTTCCATATCAGCCCGGAGCCTGGAATTTGTGCCGATATGGCGATAGGCTCGCTCCCTATCACATCTGGGACGGAACTAAGCTCGGCGAAATGTGGGTGTTCTAGTTTGCTAGTGCGCCTCTGCCAACCCCTTCGGGGATACAGGCGTGAGCTATGTTATTATGTTATTTTGAAAATTGAAAATTCATTGTGTTGCTCCGGATCGGAAGATAGGAATCTGATATTGGATGAAAATATAAGGACAAAGGACTGTAGATCAGTGGCATCTCTGTTTAACCCAGATATACCGGCGTATGTTTAAAAAAGTGATGTTAAAGTAATTTGAATATTTGTACTTGCATATCTGAATATTTTATTGCATTCGTGATATAGCCAACTTGCTTTATTCTACCTACCCTTATCTCACCGTAATGTGGGGTCGGTGCAACGCAATTTTCAAGCATGTTGCAGAAAGGATTTGGCTTAGTATTTACGACCGGCTGTTTACGATGTAGCCAACGAGGCTGCTGCTTGTGACATAGCCAATGAGGAAGGAAAATACCGAAATGATAAATACAGAAACATCTTTGCCTCGCTTTACTATCTAGGGGAAAATTCTGACTTCATTATACTCACTCACGCCTGTTATCCGAAGGTATAGGTAGAGGTGCAATTAGTATACCTCCTCCGTAGCAAATGTTTGTGTGGCCCACAGATATTTGTTTCAAGTCTGGGTGTTGTGAGACCGAAAGTCTCTCATAGTCTCTGACACCCACGATACAGGTTATTCCTAGTGTGGGGTCAGGACAGGTGAGGTGTGTGACTGTTGGGTGTATTAATTCTTATTACCTACTTATCACCAAGTATATCCCGTGATGTGACAGTTGCGCCCTATTATCATGGGCACTAATGCCTCAGTGAGGAATCCTCGCATATTTATTAAAATAGGTATCTCCATTACTCCATTAAGTTGATGCCGTCCTTTTTTGGTTTGACAAATAAACTTTATTTCTTTCTTTCTTTCTTCTTTCATTAACTACATTGAATAAATATCCTAAGGTGTATCTGTAAACGCACCAGTGTTATGTTTAGAATCCGGTAGAGGGCACTGTATTTCCTCTCGGATTCTGTTTTTGAAATATTTAGTATATTGTATTGTTTTATTCCGTTGTTTTACGTTCTAATAAAAATGCGACCCTTGGATTTCGACGGGAAATCTGACAGGGTGGGCGTCGCTTGTTAAAATTATTTCATAATCTTTAGACCTGTGTTAGTTGTTTTTAAGTGATGTGGTTTAATGCATCAAACTTCAGGAAGTTGAACAGTATAATGTGGTCATTTTTTAACCGGTGATCTTTGATGAGTTTTGTTTGGTGCGTTGGCTGGTTTTGTTCGGTCGATGCGCCGAGTGAAGGTCATCTGAAGGGCATCGCACTGGAAGGAATTACCGCCATAATCCCAGCAGGACCTTGAGATCATCCACATCTGGGTCTCATGGTCATTGTGAAAATATAATTGCTCTATTTACCTTGACATTGGCTAAATCATCGCGAATGCGTGGAAGCCATTATTTTTAAAAGAAGAAGAAAAATGATACCAAACAGATATCTTATTAAATTTTTCAAAATATAGTATACCTAATATTGAGCAGAAAATAATAATATCGCTTTTCCCGATCTGGGTATCGAACCTCAACGCAATACAACTGTGCCACCGAGGCATTATGTATTCCACATTAATCCGTTCCACTTGCGATTTCGAGGAAAGAGGCGACATTGTCACGGTCATATTTGTAAGGCAATAGGTGATACGCGATGGCACGCTATGGTCATTCGAGTGCTTATCACGATGTACGAAAATTAGGCAAATAGACGGGGCCGTTATGCGTAGTTAATCAACAAACATAAAAAATCAAGATTCGTTTTGGGTTCGATTCCCGCACCGAGACAAATGTTTGTATACACCACATATATTAGGTCAAAAAGACTCTGGTAGTTTCTGATACTCACGATACAGATATGACTATGTAGGACTGTGTGGGACTTTTTTGTATAGCAGAAACTGGCAAACGAACAGATGGGAAGTGATCTTCACCGCCCATAGACACCCAAGACACAAAAAGAATCATGGGTACGTTGTCAACCTAAAATGAGGGAATGGAATGGGAGGGAAAAGGGATGGGAAAGGGACGGGGGGAAAGTGGCCACCTAAAATCTCACGTCGGTTTTCTGTGAGACAGTGGTATCAAACCAGTCGAGCCGGTCCAATCTTCGGCTGTTGGGTGTATTATTTATTTACTAATTTGTAACACCGAAGTTAATACTGGGTATTTCTTATTTGGCACGAATAGATCGAACACAGTCTTTAATACAAAGCCTAAGAATTAAAGAACTTGTTGTGGACTGTATATGTATATTTTTGTTATTAATTAAAATAACTTCTTCTTCGACGTAATTGTTTATTGATTTTCTTGATTCGTACTGTACACTTGTTCTTACTTCTTACTGATTTTCATACTGTTCTTACTTTTTACTACAATTCTTACTGTTCTTCATACATTTCTTACTTTTCTTCCTACCTACTATTTACAAATTTGGGGCGCTTAAGTACTAATTTCACGCTCGCAACCGGGACCGAGTGCGCGCCTTGGTTTTAGTGCGCGCGCGAACCGGGCGCGGGCGTGTGTCGTGGCGAAAGCGTGGCGAGAGGGAGACCTTTCCGCAATAGCGGCGTCCCGCTCCCACCCTACTGTTTACATATTTACAATACATTATTATATACTAATTCTTAAAATTAATTCGGGCTTGGCGTCCTCAACATCCTCCCCCCGGCGCAGCTCGCGTAGCCTCTTCTTGTCGCAGGACGACGAGCTTGCTGGTGGGTCGCTTGAATGTTCCTGTCCTAGTCCTCACGTCCGCCACGCGTACGCCGCCGTCGGGTCCCTCGTACACTCGCTCGACGATTCCTCTGGGCCAGACGTTACGTGGCAGCGTGCCGTCTGCCACGATGACGATGTCCCCGGTGCGTAGCTGTCGTCTCTCGTTCAGAGACTCGCCTCGAGGTATCAACGTAGGCAGGTACTCTCGTAACCAACGTCGCCAAAACTGGTCAGCGAGCGCCTGACTTGCTCGCCAAACTCGCCGATCTGCGTCGGCGCAAGGCCCGGTTATTGGCAGGCCGTTCGACGTACCCAATAAAAAATGATTCGGCGTCAATGCTTCCGGATCGTCGGGACTCACGCTCACGTGAGTTAGTGGTCGTGCGTTGACGGAGAATTCGGCCTCTGTCAATAATGTGGTCAAAACTTCTTCCGCCGGCGCCTTCTCACGAAGCGTAGCGTCGAGCGCGTTCTTGACGGAGCGTACAAGCCTTTCCCACGCTCCACCTTGATTTGGAGCGCCGGGAGGTATGTAACGCCATTCCATCCGGTGCTTCCATCCTTCGTCTTTAAGTGCCGACGACCACTCGTTGTACGCGGCCCGCAGCTCTTGATCGGCACCTCGGAAGTTCGTCGCGTTGTCGGAATACATCAGCCGCGGCCATCCTCTTCTAGCTGCCATCCGTCGGAGCGCCATGATCGCGGAGTCCGTTGTCAGTGACGTCACAACCTCTACATGGACCGCGCGAGTGGTGAGGCACGTAAACAACGCGCCCCACCGCTTCTCTCGGCGGCGTCCCACCTTGACCGTCATGGGCCCGAAGTAATCGACCCCGCAATTAGTGAACGGGCGATGAAAGGCGTCGAGGCGGGCGCGTGGTAGGTCACCCATGATTGGTGCCCTTGGTCTTGCTCTTCTTATTCGGCAGATCGCGCACTCCTTTTCTATGGCGCGTACAGTTGGCCTTAAGTGTATGACCCAGTACCTTTGCCGTAGATCGTTGGTGACACGCTCTCTATTGGCATGTCCGGCGGCACAGTGTTCGCGTAGCACAAGGAGACGCGTGAGTCGATGTCGCCCATCCAAAATGATCGGCCTCTTCGCGTCTTGGTGTGTTGTCGCGGCCTGAATGCGACCGCGCACTCGTAACACGTCCTCCTCGAGCACAGGGTCTAGTCTGAATAGACGGCTACCACTCTTAATCGGGCGCGCGGCCTGGAGATTGCTTATTTCTTTCCCAAAGCTGTCTTGCTGTGCTTGTTTTATAAGCTCCTTTTCCGCGCGTTCAATATGTCTATACTCCATCTCGGTAGCTCGGCGTCGGCATATATCTATAAACGCCAATGCCCTTGCCGTAGCTCGTACTAGCGTTTCGTATTTAGAGAAACGCTCTGGTTGCGGAAGCCATGATTCCCCTGCGTCCGTGATGTGCAGGACTTCCGCTTCATTCTCGACCTCTTCCTGTGACTTGTCTTCAGTGGGCCACTCGTCCTCGTGTTTATACAGGAAATGAGGCCCTTGAAACCAGCGGTCGTTGTCGCTTATCACGTGGCTGTCTAATCTTGTCGCGTCGTCTGCCACGTTTTCTTTTGTAGGCAACCATCGCCACTCATCTCGGTGAGTAAGTTCCGCCAACTCGCCGAGCCGATGCGCGACGAACGGCGTATATCGGCGTGCATCGTGCCGAATCCAATGCACTACCGTAGATGAATCCGACCAATACATTGTCCTCCGTATCGCGATTCCGTGCTCCTTTGTTATGTGAGTGGCAAGCCTTGCCCCGATGATCGCTGCTTGCAGTTCCAGACGCGGAATAGTCTGTGTACGTCGTGGCGCTACCTTAGCTTTAGCGGCCACTAATGCGACTTGAACGCGACCATCGTGGCTTGTCACCCTCCAGTACGCCACAGCGGCATACGCTTGCTCGCTGGCGTCGCAGAACACATGCAAATCCGTGTGGAAGTATCCTCCCAACGCGTAGCACCTTGGAAGACGTAGTTTGGTTATCTCTTCCAATTGCGATAACCACATGTAAAAGAGCTCCTTCTCTTGGTCTGGTATTGACTCATCCCAGGATATCTTTAGGCGCCATAAACTTTGTAATATTATTTTCGCCCTGATGGTGTAACTACTGAGTAATCCCAGCGGGTCATATATGGACATGACCGCGCTGAGTGCTTCCCGCTTCGTCGGTGCCCTTTTCTGCGCTCGCACTGGCTCTGGGACTCGGTTCATAGATGTGTTGAACCCCAATTCATCCTTATCGGCGTTCCATATGAGCCCGAGTATTTTGTTCTCTTGTTCGTCTCCCCCCAGTGGCGTAAACGAGTTTGCGCGTAATTCAGTGGGCACGTCGCGTAGAGCGTCTTCATGACTGGCGCTCCATTGTCGAAGCGTGAAACTCGCTTCTGCGTGCACTTTCCTTGTTTCGTGTATGGCTCGTTGTGCTTCTCGTATGTTGTCATAACTTGCCACGAAATCATCCATATAGTGACTCTTAGTTATCGCTTCCAGTGCTTTTGGATATTCCTCGCCGTGTTGTTCCGCACAAAGTGTGCCATAAAAGGAGAACTCGCTGCGCCGAAAATCATGCTTGACATCTTGAAATGTCTCGGTGGATCGCTTCGCTCCATACCCCGCCACAAGAATCCTTGTGCAGGTTGATCCTCCTTGCGTATCTTCACTCGTAGGAACATTTCTTGGATATCGGCTGTCACGGCGATCGCTTTCTCCCGAAAGCGAAATAATATACCCGGTAGCGATAACAATAAGTCGGGCCCCTCTAACAACTGACTGTTGAGACTCACGCCATTGCTTTTTGCCGCAGCGTCAAATACCAATCGTTGCTTGCCCGGTTTGTTGATATTCTGCACGGCGAAATGCGGTAGAAACCAACCAACACGACTACTCATCTCTGAACCATCGCATGGTTCCGCGTATCCTTTTTTGAGCAAGTTTTCAATTTGCGTGGTATACTCTGCAGCGAATGTCGGGTCCGAGTCCATCTTCCTTTCCATGGATTTAAGTCGTCGAAAGGCTTGATCATAACTTGGTGGCATCTTAATTTTATCTTGACGCCACGGTAGGCCAACTTCATAACCATCCTTAGTTTTCTTAATTGTTTCTTGGACCAACTGCATGGCTCGTTGGTCCGCTTCACTGACGCGCCGTTGTTGCGCGACCCCTAAGGCGTCTATTGTGAAGTGAAATTCGACTAAGTTATGAAGTCGCTCATCTTCATGTTTCCCCGTGCATTTTTCTGTTACGTGTAGAACGCTGTCTTGAGACTTGATTATTCTACGCGGTACCGTGCCGTGTACCACCCATCCGAGCTGAGTTCTTGAAGCCGCTGGTTCGCTGGGCTTGCCGACACGCAGCTCTTGTGATACGATTATTTCCCAGTGATCAGTACCCACTAGTATGCCCGGTCGTGTTGTAGCGTAGCATATCACGCCTTGTTCTAAGTCGCGGAGATGTGCATACTTCGCTATATTTTCAGGCACTGTTTGACGGTGCAACTTCATGTCTTTGATAGTTCGCGCCTTTATGCTGTGTGACGTGTTTTCACTCTTTCCGCGAACTTGCACCGTGACTAACTTACTTGTTTCTTGTTTTTGTGACATATTCACGCCGTGGAGGTATAACGGGTGCCTCGGACCCTCCGCACCGACTTTTCCGGCTAGATCTTCGTCGATGAGGGTGATTGTGGCCCCTTCATCCAGTAAGGCGTAGGTATTCACCTCCCCCCGTGGTCCGGCAACCACCACGGGGCACATTTTTAACAGCACTGTTTGTGCGCCGGTGGCTTGGTTTGCGGCTACCGACAAAACAGCTTCGTCACTCTGTGGCTCTGATTCTGTTGCAGGCTTGTCTTCCTTGTCATAGTGCAACGACGCATGATGTGGGCGATCGCATTGTCTTACGCCGCATGATTTGGCTTGACAACTCCCGCGCCGATGTCTGTAGTGTGCGCACTTGAAGCATATTTTCTTTGCCTTCAAGAAGTCCCAACGTCGTTCCACTGTTAGGGCTTGATATTTCGGACATTGGTGCATTTTGTGAGCTTGTCCGCATTCGGGGCATCTGTCTTGTTCCTCCATTGTGTTGTATACCGCGTTCAATTTCCTTTTCGGGATTACCGCCGGGTTTCTTGTTTCCTTTCTCGCAGCCGCGCTTGTAGATGGGGCATAACTGTAACGCAGCGCGCGGTCCGCTTCACGCATAAGAAATCTTGATAACGTAACTATTTCTGGATCTGCGGTTTCTTCGTATTCGCTTGCGTAATCGCACCATCTTGAACGCACATGTGGGCTTAGTTTGTCTAGCACTTCTCTTGCTAACAGTGGATTGTAAAGGTAACCTCGGCGGTCGATAGTCTTGAGTATACATACAATATTTTGGAGTTTTATCGCGAAATGATTGAGCTCGGTGGCGGACGATCCCGGTTTTTGCAGCCTTTTTAAATCTTCGAGAGCCTTGTCTATTATTACTTCAGGCCTCCCAAAGCATTGTTCTAATGTTCGCATAATAACATCTGGGTCGGTGGCAGTGTGTAAAAGCGCGGCCACGGCGTCACGGGCCTCTCCTTTCAAACAACTTCTGAGCCGTTGTATGTTCTCCGCGGCGGACACGTGGTATATTATTGTGCTGTCCTGCATCGCCGCTTTAAAAGGCAACCATTCATTTATGGCCCCCGAAAAGGTCGGCAAGTCCGTTTGTTTTAATCTCGGCCGTGCCATTTTTTCTAAAGTCGCCGCCAGATGTTCGATGTCGCCTTTTGTTCTCGTTGGCGTCGGTGAGCTTTCTCTTACTACGTCGAACCGTAATTGTTTATGATCCGTTCTCGGATTGGTCTGCAACCATTCGTCGACTCGCCGATGTCCCTCTTGTGGACCCACCGGCTCTTCATGTGTGCTTTCTTGATCGTCTTGGATTACAGATACCTCGGCCGCTAGGCGTTTCTTTATAAGCTCTGCTTCTAATTCCAACTCTTTTCTTCTGATAACAGCCAACTTTTCCGCAGCCTCTAATTCAGCCATACGCAGTCTTGTATTGACGCTTGTTGTCGACCGGTGCGAGCGTACTGAACGCGCCGGTGATTTCGACCTTTCTTCTCGCTGCGTTTGGCACGATGTACCTGCGGTGGCTGTGAGTAGCGTGGTGATTTCGCGTCGCTCCGTACTTGTAGGCTTAGAGATTGGCGAGGCCGGCGGTTCCATTGTCAAGCGCCTGACTCGCTCGATTTCGATCCGACGTCTCTCCTCCTCTTCGTGGCTCGTAGTGGGTTGTTCGCGGCGTTGTCGCTCTTCTAATTCCGCAATGTCACCTTGACTTCTTGTGACAACCATCGCGTTCGGTAGATGGTGCGGAATTCTTTAGCTAGAACGTTCGCGTAAATCTTCCCGTCTTGAGCGCCTTGAGCGTAGCTTATCGCTTCGGTTTCCTTTATTCGGCCTCTTGATTCGGCCTACCGATGAACCGCTAAATGTTCTCTCTTGATCCGGCTTACTCGAAGGACCAGCAAATGTTGTGGACTGTATATGTATATTTTTGTTATTAATTAAAATAACTTCTTCTTCGACGTAATTGTTTATTGATTTTCTTGATTCGTACTGTACACTTGTTCTTACTTCTTACTGATTTTCATACTGTTCTTACTTTTTACTACAATTCTTACTGTTCTTCATACATTTCTTACTTTTCTTCCTACCTACTATTTACAAATTTGGGGCGCTTAAGTACTAATTTCACGCTCGCAACCGGGACCGAGTGCGCGCCTTGGTTTTAGTGCGCGCGCGAACCGGGCGCGGGCGTGTGTCGTGGCGAAAGCGTGGCGAGAGGGAGACCTTTCCGCAATAGCGGCGTCCCGCTCCCACCCTACTGTTTACATATTTACAATACATTATTATATACTAATTCTTAAAATTAATTCGGGCTTGGCGTCCTCAACAGAACTTATGTACCACTGTGGTGATGTAAACTTAACTCAATACAAAATATGAGAAACTTAAGGAAATACGCCGTAATTACAAATTACTATAGAACTTCACCATAATAATAGGAAAGATGAATCTCTTAATAGCATCTTCACGGCCCAAGACCTTCATATAGGAAGAGCCCATTGAACAAAATAAACAAGGAAGCGTCGACGGCATCGCTTTCTTAAGAATAAAGCAACGCGACCACTTTCAACTAACGAGGAAGATCTGAACTTGCATAATAAATTACCTACGTCTAGTACTTTTTACTTTCAGCGGAGATGAGTTAGTGCTGTGGTCTGAGTGACGGGAGTAGCGGAGAGCGTTTTTTTCTTTGGTAATGTATACACTATCATACACACTATTTGTCGCCTCCTTGAGTTAGTGACAGCATGACATGGGCCGGTCCATAGACCGGAAGGTCCTGGGTTCGATTCCCAGGTCACGCAGAGCCAATTTTCTAATTTAATGTGCCCGGGAATGGTTCCCTCATTGGGGGTTGACGTCAGACAGGCGGCCGGTCGTAAAAACTAAGCCAAATGCTCTCTGCAACATGTCTGAAAAACTGTGTTGCGCCGACCCCACATTAAGGTGGGATAAGGGTAGGTAGAAAGAGAAAGAAATTACACACACTGACTTTTTCATTCACCTACTTACGAGTACATACATAGACTCACGCCTTTATCCCCGAAAGGGTACGCAGAGATGAACTAGCGAAATACGAGTAGAGATCTAAATTTCTAAGTCATTTCCGTCTCAGATGTGATTGGGGCGAGGTTATAATCGGGCACTCATACTGTACTTTGGAATGATGAGAGAGCAGAGACACGAGCAAAATATTTTTTGACAATAGAATTCGTATCAAGCTCGCTGCCAAAGAGATTTAAATATTACTTACTATAGAGGGGTTATCAAGCTAGTTTCTATACAAAAAAAACATCTCAAAGTTTAGTACCGACATCGACTACTTATTACAATGCGAGGGCTATTATTACAATTTATACCCTAGAATATTCTCCCTCTCAAGATCAGGTCGCCTACAACCCGCTTGGCTTTCAAATTGAGAGTTCGGCAGTTACTGTGGAATGGAGTTGCAGAATCATCACATCAGTTTATTTAATCATATTATCTATATTTAGTATGTAGTATAAATATGTATTATAATTATGTTATATATTATATAGATCAGTTTATTTATAGTGTATTTTATGTCCTTATATGTAATAATATATTTCCTTATTATCTATCATATTATGTTATGTTTAGTTTACTCGACATTTATGCACCTACCTTATACATCTCTGCATCACCCTAAGGTTGGCTGGGAGAGAATGCTTTTAGCATTAAGCCCGCCTTTATACACAATGTATATAAAGTGTAATAAATAAAAAAAAAAAAATATATGAATGGTTAAGAATCACGTAACATAAGTTTATTCACTCAATATTATTTAGTTAGCCGACCTGGCGCGCGTATATTTCAAATAAACTGAGCGACTTATGGCCACTAGGTCATAACTTTTGGATCACAAGTTTTGTGCTGTTGTCCCATCTATATACTGTTGAATGTCTTTGCTCGCTGCGCAATGATGACATTTGGTTAACATTTCATACAAATGTAATAACAAGCATCGAGTTCGATAATTCTTGCTAAGTCTACTATACATGAAGACCTCAATATTATCACTGAATTCATGGACTAAGCGTTTCAGGATGGCAGTCGTATTGCGTCATAAACACAATTCAAATAAGACACTCGCCAGTGTGGTCGACACATATTGCGTCCGCGTGCATTAATGGTCATAAAATTTACATATATAATAAATAAATAATAATATATCTATATGTTATAAGTTTTGGCTTGGCCAATATCTGCGTCGTTGGTATTTGAATTTCACATTTACACGACTTTGCTAACTCAATTATAATACAAATTCATTTACTACATGTCTAATATAATGTGAATTGTGAAGATATTGTGTAAATAATTAATAATTGTATCTATAATTTTGTCTTTAATTGATGAGACGAAACGACTCCTTACTTATAATTATTTCACATAAATAATATAATAATTTAACCACTCATATACTATCTGGTGTTAATTCTCATGACATTTTTAATGTACCTTTCATTGTTGGAAAGACAACGGTTCAAAGTGGGATGCCACTGTGATGAGCGAGGGCGATAAGATTTTACTCGCTGTCACTCATCATTTGACCAGTTCCGCCTAGTGCAACAGTATAGCGCCCGGTCCTACAAATAGGGCCTAGTCTAGACAACTCCGATTTTCACTTTCAACGCAAATTACACATGAACGGGTTCGCTTCGTCGATGTCGTCGTCCGAATCGAAACGCGAAAGACCTCTTTATACTTTATTGCGTTGACATAAAGTCCTATTTGATCGATAGTCGATTTCGCGTCGATAGTGTTGTCATCCTTAAAAGGCATATGCACACGAGATGACTTTTAAGGTATCGGGTTATTTTCCATACTTATTTGTGCAATAAATTATTGCAAATATTTGGTCGAGAGCCTTATTTCGTTGATTTTTATTGGAATCGCATCTGATTTTGGAGCATATCGACCAACATAGACATAGCGTGCTTAAACTGCTGGTGCCGATATTTTGAAGTGAAGGCCTTTTGTAAATGCTTGCTGTTTTTTAATGCCAAGTTGATATCTTTAAATAAAACATTATGCTAATACTGATGTCTTACGATAAAGGGCTGTGACTTCATTTTTTCAAATACGACGTTTATGACGTTTTGACAGCCTCCGTGGCGCAGTGGGTGAGTAGCCGGCTGTGAAACGTGAGGTCGCGGGTTCGATTCCGGCATCGAGACAAATGTCTGTGTGGCCCATAGATATTTGTTTCGGGTCTGGGTGTTGTGAGACCGAAAGTCTGTCATAGTTTCTGATACCCACGATACAAGTTACACCTAGTGTGGGGTCAGGACTATGTATGTGACTGTTGGGTGTATTTATTTATTTATTTATACTGATTCTGAATTAGTAAGCACTAAGTAGTAAGCAGCACCTGCTAGGTGGACCGATGACCTGATAAAGGTCGCAGGAAGTCGCAGGATGCAGGCCGCTTCCAACAGGTCGATCTAGAAATCTTTGGGGGAGGCCTATGTTCAGCAGTGGACATCCTATGGCTGATGATCGACATCATATCAATCATAATATCAATCAGTACGTGATGAATATTTCTTATACACACGTATTAATGACGTTAATCTACATAAATAAATGAAATCATTAGAAACTCATGACCTGGTGAGAGGTGCCTTTTAATGATTCTTAATTACGTCATCAAATGCGAACGTTCGATCGAACGTACGCGAAGCCAGAGCGATTATTTCTGCCTTGTTTTTGTGCATATCGTTTAGCAAGGCAATTGAATTACATATGTGATAATAACTTAGGCGTGGAAACTTGTTCGAGACAGGTATTGATGGTAAAATTACAATTTTATAATAACTTAAATGGCTTAAAAAACGGAGTAAATTCCGAATTCGTATGTATTTTTCCTACGCCTCACGTAATCTCCGCCAAATGTGATTTCAAAAGGCTTTATTATTTTAAATGAGAAATTATTGTTGTTTTTCAATAAGTTATTAATTTTTGTACTCAGTCTTTAAAGTTAATCTTTTGATTTTAATCGCCTTGATGATACTTATAAAAAAAAAATGATGTAAAATAGAACAGCCACATAATATTAAATATTATTACTTCTTTATGGGAAAAATGTTATGAGGTTCAAAACATGGCACATTTTCAATCAACTACGAACAAGAAGGGTAACGATTTTAATACAATGTGAAACGATGTTCATTATAAACATTGAATCGGCGTATTAATCGCAGTTGCATAAGGTTACGATGTCTTACTCAATTAAACATGTTAAGGGGAAACAGTTTGTAGGTAGAAAACGTCTCTACCATTTAATTTTGAATTACATTGTGCGCAGAAGTGATGCCAGGATAATTAAAGAAGACCTGTAGGTCTTGACATGACTCCTTATTAATATAAATTGATATATTATGGCTGATGATGACGATGTTGACGATGATAAAAAACTAGGAATCGAAATAAAAATATTTAACGTTGATTCTTTTAACAATATGTAGAGGACAATCTTATGTTTAAAATACTGAGCAGTGTTTAACAGCAATTTACATTCAGCCAGCAGAAGTATTGAAGAAAGTTAATTGAAAACGAGCAGTTTAAACGCAAATGAACTCAGAAGCACTAACCTTGATTAACGACAATCGAAACGATAAAGATCTCGTAAAAGTTTAGGGTTACTGTCTGCACTACTGGACTGATTTCGAAGCGTGCTTTAGCTTTTATTTTGCTTGATTGCTTTCTTAAATGTGGTTTAATGTCTAATGGATCATTTGGTTAAAACTTAAATTATTTCTTTCACGAGGCATTTTAGTTTTATTAGCATCAAGCGAGGTATGGGCATATGTGGTACAATTTTGGGATATGATCATGGTGATAAGAAAAAAAAATATGCATCTCTCGGCAAAATGTAATTTGGCTAAGGACCGCTTTTTCAATTGCTAGATAGTTTTATCTGAAGGATAACTGAGAAGCTTTGACAGATGTTTCATAGGCTTTCATAAGGTCAGAAATATTAACCTGATAAAAATTATAACTATTGAATTAGCCCCGAACGAATTGCCCAAGCCTGGATGTGAAACAAGGTTTCTTATGAATAGCTGCATTAAAACTTTGAATATGTTATCTGGTAGCATGGTAACCAAATTAGTCTTATGAAAATGTCGTGCGGCCACGCATGCCTGTGTTTTTGTGTAATGAGGATAATGCGAATGGTAATTTGAGTTAATTGCGGTTGCATACAATTAGAGGCTTGGGTGGTGACGTTAAATGAATACATTATGGAGGAGCTGGTTTGATTCTAATAAGCAAAATATTTTCGGCAACATGGTTCGGAAACTTTTAGGGCTGGTGGATACAACAAGTGCCTAGCATACAGCAATTCCATTAGTGATGTGATACTTTGTAGTTACTTCAATATTTTTCGTGGCCTGAGGCTTTTTTTGAATGCTACATTTTTTAATTTTATTATTGAGGTATCGGAATATTATTTTGTCACTACTTTGAATTTGCTAAATAAAACCTCAGTCACCGTTTTAGAATCGAAGTTATTAGGTAAAGAATTACAAGCTAGAAGAAGATGATTTTTGAACATAAGCAAAGCTAATTAAGTACTTAACATGTACTTGCTGATGCTTAGGTACAATGAATAAATTAAATTGAATATTAAATCTAACATAACGCGTTTCTTTCAATATTAGCTGCCTTTGTGAATTACCATACATATATGTTAGGTCACTGACTTCCTTTAGCAGTTTACATATACGTATTGTGTTAAAATTAACAATGCTTGTCCCCGAAAGCAAATAGAATTCGACTTAGTTTTACTAATCGGCGTCATTATCTGCGTGCTTCACGTCAACATTTCTGACGTTTTTCGAATTTTTTTCCAGTGAAACGAGCTATTCTGGAAACCTCGGAAATATTTCATAAAATACTGAATCAAGGAATCAGACCCGGAATCGTATTAGAAAATCCTCTTTGAGCTGGTATTCGACCCCAGGAGCCCGACGATTTTGGTAGTTTTGATGCAATCCTCCAAGTCAGTCTTAAAGATTATAGCTATCTACATAAATTATATATCAATGGATACCGTCATAATATTGACGTGAACATGTAAATGACCATATGCTAAACACATAAATAACACACCATAAGATTTCTTGCACGATGACACAGCATTACCTAATTATAACTAGGAGAGTGTGTGAGTTGAGATTTCGCCGAGTTTCCACAGTAATAATGGTGTGGGTTCCTACAGATCCTATATATTACGCGTGGGAACGTTATGTGGAACAATTATGAGCGAAAACTGCGTGCACTTTCCCAAACATGATGCGACAGTCCCACATCGCATGCTAAGCTATAAGTAGTAGCTAAACTAGCATGTGAAGGAGGCAGTATTAGTCTGGGTGTCAAAATTCTACGTTCGCCAAGATTCGAATTTGGCTATCATCAGCGTCATCAATGTATTTAATAAGTGTAATTCTTTTTAATGTCTTATTTTATGTAGCCCATCTTGGCAACTCAAAAGAGACGGAATGTTTCTTTTTCCATCTTATATGTTAGTCCTATTATATCTTTATAAAAAAAATCAATCATTTTAAACATTTTGCGACTGTTTGAACAATACTTTATTATGCTATATCTATCGCTTGGTTCATTTACTGGATCAACTCAATTTCCTTTTTCTCAGGTTATATCTTGTCAACCATCTTATTAGTTTTTGTAATCGTGTTCCATTTTCCATGTCATGATTTCTTTCTTCACAAATTATTGATTCTTTTTTCAACTGTTTTTACTCCGTAACTTTGTATTTCGTACGTCAAATCACCGTTCAGATTTCGGGGCGATCTCCGGATTGGATTTTTTATGGAATATTGGAATTTGCGCCTAATATTGCTATTGGCTTGCCTTTATCACATCGGCTGAAAAGGCTTAGTGCAGACTAGGTACTCTAGTTGTTCCTATGCGTATCGTGTGGGAGATAATATAACAGACTGGATGTGACTGCGTGTTGTTGTTTGATCTTAGAAATGAAGGGAATTCGTAAGCATAAATATAGCAAAAATTACACGTGTTTCTGGTATTTTTTTTTTCGGCCTTCTATGCCGGGGTCCGCCTTCCTACTCAAATGCTTCTTCTAGTTCGCTTGGTTTTAAGCAGCCTCCATAGTGAGACCATTGGCTCTCATATTCAAAACGTCCAGCCAGCGCGATTTGGGCCTGATACCTGCGACCAACCATCTCAAGCGACATTCCTACAATTAATCTGCGACGTCGTGGACACCAAGATTACCTCGTGTTTCTAAGATAAACTATAAAAATCATTACATTACATGAACTTCCTCATCCACCGATTGAGTTTTTATTTAAATCACACATCTTACGATGCCTGAGAAACATTTAATTACCAAAAATTAACATACAATTTTGCGAAAACGTTTTTGTTACGATGCGCACTTTGTACCGAGTACCGAGGACTGGTTATGTTCAGCCAACGTCAGTCGAAGAATAAACATTTAATTATATAAATACTACGGCAAAAACTGAGTACTGAGTATGTACATATTGTTATCGTGGTCTTTTTGCCATCTCATCATCGTCGGAGCAAAAACAAGTGGATGTACAAAATAATAAAATATTATTCATATTAAATTACGTTGAGGCGCGTTCACATGATATATTTTAGCACATTCGATCAATTATCAAAAGTTGTAATCGATCAAATATATTATATCTAAAGTTGTAACTTCATTAGGGGGAATTTTACATACATCAGTGAGAAAAAAAGGTATGAATTTTAAATCATAAAACATAAATGTAATGAAAAATTTAATTAAAGCTAACACTGATTTGTTTACTAATTATGTTTTTTAGACACTGAAAATTTAGTGCAGACTTGAGATTAAATTAGAGAGATGAATTTATTTACAATTTATTTTTGCCTTTGTTAATTTTCAAAAACTCAACGTACATTATATAGTTATAGTTTGCTTATTTTATTAATTATTATAATTAGGACAGTTATTTAAAGCTATAATTTATATTAGTCATAAGTTTATATGTTTTATTTTGACCAAAGTTACCAACTAAACCAAAAGTACATTACTCATATTTAACGGTTCTTCTCAGTTATGGAAATTGCTAAACCAAAATTTGGTCATTGGTCAAATAGGTTAAACAATTTGGCTACTGTGGTATACCTCAATAACCGTGAAATATAAAAATAATGAATTCAGATGAATCATGTAAATTATCTGCGGATATTTTGAGATTAAAAATGGTGGGATTATATGATGACGGATTTTCATGTATAAAAAGTGATTAGGCAAGCCTGATCTTTAAGAGTTCAGGAGATACTAAATCCATTCGACCTTGGAAAGTTCAGATTAATTTTAATGACTAATTTATATCTCTAGAAGTGACATCCACAGGAATCCTAGGTAGAGAAAGAATGTGATTACATGATGTTAACAAAGGTGTTGAAATTAATCATAATATTTATTGGACATTGATTGATGTTACATCAGCTGAGAAAGTTATAGGCGTATCGGGATATTATTGATGTTGTGATTGTATGTCATAGGTTTAAAATAGCGTAGTTTTATAGCAGCGATAGCTCAGTTGGGTGTGGTACGGACTGCCGAGACGAGTGTCGGAGGTTCAAGACCAATCCCAAAATGGAGGAGACACCTCTGACTTTTCTATGTTAAATGTATTTTTATTGTGAAATATCGCTTGCTATAACGGTGAAGGAAAACATCGTGAGGAAACCTGCATACCCGAGAATTTCTTCGAAATTCGGAGGCATGTGAAATCTACCAACTCGCATTAGGCCAGCGTGGTAGATTAAGGCCTAACCCCTCTCATTAGTAGAGGAGGCCCGTGCCCAGCAGTGGAACAGTAATATTACAGGGCTAATATTATTATTTTATTATTATTATTAAGTTTTAGGTATGTAGGTACGTGTGATGCATCTTTATTCTGTATCCATAATACTCGTAGCTGTAATACGAGTTTTGACGGTTGCGAATATCATGAGAGTTTACGTTTTCTGTTATTGTGAATAGTGGCGCCACTTGCGGAAACTACAATGAACTAAAACAGACAACGAAAACGAAATAATGAAAACCGGCAAATTTTTATATGCTAAATACAAAGTAAAAACCAATGAAAAATAATCAGTAGCCCGAGTACGAAAAACTAATGTAAATGTAAATATATTCGAGTTCGCTGCGCACCGATGACGTTTGGTTAATATTTCATACAAATTTCATAGATGCGCATCGAGCTGAAATACATTTACGGTTGTCAGAAATTTTTCTGCTCAGGCCGCAGCTGTGAAGCGAGCGGCCGCGGGTTCGATTCCCGCATTGAGGCAAATGTTTGTGTGGCCTACAGATATTTGTTTCAAGTCTGGGTTTTGTGAGAACGAGAGTCTCTCATAGTCTTTGACACCTACGATACAGGTTATACCTAGTGTGGGGTCAGGACTAGGTGTGTGACTGTTGGGTGTATTTATTTATTTATAAATAAAAATCGTTTTGTCTCTGCATCACTCTTATGTAGATTGGTAGACAATGCCTTGGCATTAAATCCACCCTTATACATGTTTTGTATATAAAGTTGAAATATATAAATAAAAAATAGACCTTCAATGTGAACGCGTCTTTAGCAAACCCGCCGTTAAATTAACAAAAACCATACTGTGTACAGGTTGAATTTTGTTAAGGCAACAAGTTTGGCCTCACTCGGTAAATGTGGGGGCAATGGGCATGGTGCGTGGAGTCACTGACATGGCCTTGTTCACCGGTCATTCCTGCGTACATATTATCCTTTTATCCTTTTTTGCTTGTCCTTTTAATAATAATAATAAATAATATCAGCCCTGTAGTATTACCGTCCCACTGCTAGGCACGGGCCTCCTCTACTAATGAGAGGGGTTAGGCCTTTTTCTACCACGCTGGCCTAATGCGGGTTGGTAGACTTCACATACCTTTGAAATTCTTGTGGAAAATTTCTCGGGTATGCAGGTTTCCTCACGATGTTTTCCTTCACCATTATAGCAAGCGATATTTCACAATAAAAACACACTTCTCGAAAAGTCTGAGGTGTTTGCTCCACTTTAGGGTCGGTCTCGAACCTCCGACTGTCCTTTATATGAGACTATTGAATAATTATTGCATAGCGTCGAGTCTAGCGCCAGGCTTATTCTAGGGATTTTGCAGTAAAAGTCTATTAAAAGGGAGCAAACGAACGAGTGAGGAGACGCGTGTTCACGCGATGCTGAACTGGGTAATTTGTTCATCTTCTTTACTCATGAACATGCCAGTGCCTGCCTGACATCAATCATCCTCTTTCCCACCCGGACAAATCGTATTACAAAGACACCCCACCCGACCTGGGAATCGAGCGCGGGACGTCCCGGTTCACAGCCCGTATATCACGAGAAAAAGTGTCCAAAATTGCCCTTTAAAAGCCAAGGTCGTGGATCTCATGACATCACAACGCTTATGCAAACAGTTGATAAGCCGCGGACGACTGATAACACGGTAACTGTGGTACCTGTTCACTTACATGTAATTTATGAATCGCATTCGTTAACTACATTGAATAGAGTACAATTTATGTGTGTGAAATTGTATGTTCCTTTTTGAATGCTCAGGCACAATCAGTCTCTGACAAAAGGGTGATTCATTAAATTCATTAATTAAAAAAAGTTAAAAGAATGAAGAACGTAATGTGTATTTAATTTTATACATTTATATACGGAGTTACTTCTACAGAACGAATTGGCAGGCTCGACCGGTTTGATACCACTGTCTCACAGAAAACCGACGTAAAGTGGCAGCTCGCTGTCGCGTTTTGATCGGTGAGTGAGATTTCCGGTGGCCCAATTCCACCTTCCCTTTCCCAATACCTTTTCCCTCCTCTTCCATTCACCCCTTTTAGGTTGGCAACGCACCCATGATTCTTTTTGTGCCTTGGATGTCTATGGGCGGTGGAGATCACTTACCATCAGGTGATCCATCTGCTCGTTTGCCATTCTTTGTTATAAAAAAAACTTTAGCTGGCACATTGGCTTCTTCATTGTTAAATTTTTTTTTATAATAGAATAGTAGATACCAAATATTACTTTGGAATTTGGAATATTACCTCAACGATTGAGGCCCCATCTTTTATTTGTCAGTGGTGATCTCATGAGAACTAACAAACACGTGATTTCATATAATGGCTAGGAAAAAACTCATTACTTTAATGTTTTGTGCTTCGTCTTATTATGTTTTTTTGGTTTATTAACCATGTTAGACGTGTTTTTAAATTTAATTAAAGTACTCTTCAATCCAGAGTTGCAGCGTTGGCAATGCGCTATAAAAAACGAAGATCTGAAGTGGTAGAGCCACGCTGTAGACAGTAACGTCTATAACACGAATGGGCCGGCTCGACCGGTTAGATACCACTGTCTCACAGAAAACCGACGTAAAGTGGCAGTTTGCTGTCGCGTTTCGTTCGGTGAGTGAGATTTCCGGTGGCCCATTTCCCCACTCCCTTTCCCAATCCCCTTCCCTCCCCTTTCATTCCCTCCTTTTAGGTTGGCAACGCACCCATGGTTCTTTTTGTGTCTTGGGTGTCTATGGGTGGTGGAGATCACTTACCATCAGGTGACCCATCTGCTCGTGTGCCAATCTCTGCTATAAAAAAAAACATATTTGTTTACTGGCGTAAGAAGGCGGACGATTAGGTGATCCACAGCAAAGTACCTAATTTGGGGATTGAGAAGGGGGTATTTGGACCTCCGGGTATTGCCGATTAGTAAGAAGGCGTTATGATTTATTATATAAGAGGATATTAGTAGATAGTAAATCTAAGAGAAAATGTCATCAGCTTCCGTTTAAAAAAATATTATAAGGCAAATAGAACGTCATCAGTATGTAAAGATATGCGAATTTTTAAACGAATAATTAAACAGATTATAGCAATTTTTATTTTATGGCTTGAATCCAAAGATATTTCATATTACTAACTTTAGAGGCGCTATCAAGCAAGTTTCCATACAAAAAAATTGATCTCAAATTTCAATACCGCCATCAACCACTTATTACACTACCACTTATTATAATAATAAATACACCCAACAGTCACACACATAGTCCTGACCCCACACTAGGTGTAACCTGTATCGTGGGTATCAGAAACTATGAGAGACTTTCGGTCTCAAAACACCTAGACCCGAAACAAATATCTATGGGCTACACAGACATCTGTCTCGGTGCGGGAATCGACCCCGCGACCTCACGTTTTACAGCCGGCCACTCGCCCGCTGCGCCACGGAGACTGTTAAGGCAATGCGAGGGCATTATTACAATTTACACCCTAGAATGTTTTGTGAATGGTTAAAAATCACGTAAGATAAGTTTTTTCTCTCAATATTATTACGCTGGCCGACCTGGCTCGCGTATATTTTAAATAAACTGAGCGACTTATGACCACATAACTTTTGGATCACAAGTTTTGTGGTGTTGTCCCGTCTATAATCTATATAATGTTGAATGTCTTTGCTTGAATCCTTTCTGCATAACTACATCCGATTCTAAAAGCACTTTCGAGTTCAGCATAGATAATATTCATTTCCTATTCATGAATTAGTCAATCAGTTAAGATATTTATGATTCCTGATGCAATTATGTTACGAATTCTTTTTATTTCGTCTGGGTATACTACTGATTTAATTGGTCAGTGCATTCAAACAGACAAGTGGGTCACCTGTTAGGAAATAATGCATTATTATATATGAAAGTTTGGGTATCTAATATAAAAGAATTTGTCTACGTTATTGTGTAAGTATTTTCAACTGACTTCCAAAAAGGAGGAGGTCCTCAATTCGTCTAAATATTTTTATGTATATTACGCGATATCTCCGCCAAATGTGGACTGATTTTCAAAATTCTTTTTGTATTCGATAGAGCTTAATTCAAGGTGGTTCCATATAAATTTGGTCACGATTTGAAGTCGGTCTGTTAAGTTTTTAAACTTGTGATTATTTTGTGCACCTCTGCCTACCCCGCCACTTGACAGTGAAGCAGGGTTTTTGACCCATTTGATATATCGACACGTAATGGCGTGTGTGTGCGTAGGGCACTTTTGTATTGGCGCGTTTGTGTGCGTGACTTCTCTGTGGCGTCCTTTTAACTATAGGAGAGATGGTGTCCTTTTTCTTTACGTCCATGCCATACATTGTGCCGATTCGTATAGTAACTCGCATATAAACGTGCCTGCTGGTTTTTGTTTCGGTGGTACAAGCAGGCATTGCGAATGTAAACGAATTTCCATAACAGGTGCTTGAAACAATACTTTTCAGAATAATACGTATTAAAGCAAATACGATAAACAAAGAAGACGCTTCACTATGTATCTATAGTCTGCAATAATTCCAGAATTAAAAGTTTTATTTGATCTTGTTTCGTATAAGAAAAACATCTGTTTGAGGGATCGTAATACTGTGAACGCGCATCTCCTGCTCATGTTTTTCTAAAAACAAAACCCAGAAATACCTACACAAAACATGGAACAATGGACCACAGACAAAATTGTGTAGCGAAACCATGTTTTGTGTACATGTTTTGTGCAATGTTCTAGTGCAGACGAAGCTTAAAATACACACAAAAATTGTGTGGATGCGAGTTTGATATCTACTGTGACGGATTTGCAGTGTTAGCCGCCATAGGGCCAGTACTAGCTGCCGCTTCTTCTTTATTAGTATCAGACTCCAAAAAACGAGGTGTTCCTCATATTATATATCTTTTATGTATGTTCGTCCACCGATCGCGTCCCTGGCCTAATGACAGCACTAATTTGTCTAATATATATACGCCTATATACATATATGCCTATATAGCACATATGGGTTCGATTTCTCGTTTCGTATTTGGCACAAACGCATCGCCAAGTTGAAGTGGAGATGGGCGGGAAACTTGGCTGGACGGAATGACGACAGGTGGACCAAGGCAGTTACGGAGTGGTACCCCAGAAACGGTCGAAGACTGGGCAGGCCACCGGCTCGATGGTCGTATGATATTACGAGGTATGCCGGCAAGCAGTGGATAAGGGATGAGCAGAACCGAAAGGAGTGGCGTGATCGAGAGGAGGCCTATACCCAGCAGTGGGTGGATACGGGCTGATAAGATAAATAGATTTGGCCCCTAATAACATAAGCTTACGCCTGTATCCCCGAAGGAGTAGGCAGAGGCGCACTAGCGAACTAGAACACCCACATTTCGCCGAGCTTAGTTGCGTCCCAGATGTGATAGGGGGCGAGCCTATCGCCATATCGGGCACAAATTTCTGACTCCGGGCTGATATGGAAAAATCCAATATCACTTTGCCCGACCCGGGGATCGAAACCGAGACCTCAGAACCGTAGTCGTACCGAAATACCACCACGCCACCGAGGCAGTAATATATAGGGTGTTTCAAAAAGTTGGTATCACTAATAACTACACTTAAAGAGGTGGTGGCTAGCAATCTAGAGGTAAAGTTTAAAATTTCATAAAGCTCATAGTTTTGAGTAATGGAAACTTGAGTTTGCGACTTAAACATGTTTTCTGGATCATTGGATCAGCTGCAGTTCATTTGCAAACCACCTGTGGTAATTAATTATTTTTAGCATAAACAACGCCATTCCTGTAATTTCTTTTTTCAAGTCCTGTAATTGGGACGATTTAAAGGTCGCATTCCGATTTTAAAATCCCCATGCTCAATAAATGATAAAAAAATAAGTTCAGTTTTATTTTTTTACTTTACCATTACCTACGCTCGAAATCGTTTTCCCTGTATGTGGAATTAAAATAAATAAATACACCCAACAGTCACACATATAGTCCTGACCTCACACTAAGATCGAGTCTTGTGCCGTGGGTATCAGGAACTACGAGAGACTTTCGGTCTCACAACACCCAGACCCGAAACAAATATCTGTGGGCCATACAGACATTTGTCTCGGTGCGGGAATCGAACCTGCGACCTCACGTTTCACAGCCGGCTACTCGCCCGCTGTGCCACGGAGGTTGTCATTACTCAATTGTTATTAGTGCAAACTAGCCTTAGGGAAAACCCACCCCTGGATATTTAATAAAGTAATTCTATGCTAGCTGTATTAGCACACATTCAAAATTGACTAAAGGAACTTTATGCCTCTTTCTGAGTAATTTTGAGTTATTTATGTAAATTTTAGCAAATGACCAAGTTCTATTATCCTCCTCCTAGTCGCCTCCTTGGTCTAGTGGTAGCATGTATTGGCTGTGGACTGGTCCTAGGTTCGATTCCCAGGTCGCGCAAAACAAATTTTCTAATTAATTTGCCCAGGACTAGATCTTTCAAAAGGGGGTTGACAGCAGGCGGCCTGTTATAAAAACTAAGCTAAATCATCTCTGCAACATGCTTGACAAAGTGTGTTGCGCCGACCCCACATTAAGGTGGACTAAGGGCAGATAGAAAGAAAGAAAGAAAGACTAAGTTCTATTATATTATTCATCCCATTTCACCTAGCGGGGCCTTGTGTTCTTTTAGAAGTTGATTAATTAAAATCAACGCGTCAAAGTAATCAAAATTATATTGAGTGTAAAATTGATTTGTTTTAATAGATAATTATAATAGTACAAAAGTCATGGTCAGCCAGCACGTAAAATAAATGTCGTGGCAGAATATGAAATAGGAAATCCCAACCGATTGGTTAATTTTTAATAATTAACAAAATAATATGCAATCCATAAAAATCATTATTTTAAGCATTACAAATTAGTAATTTGGTAATTAAAATCAATTCCGTAATGAGCGTAGATTATGTATCTACCTCTTTCGTATGTTTTGGTAATAAATACTCGTATTATGAGGAAATAATTATGTTGATATCCTTATAGGTATTCAACTGAATCTACATAAAGTAAAAAAAATATGTCTTGGCTGCATGGTTTCAGGCCATAGCTGGAACGCACAATTAAAAAAAAATTATATTCTTAGATTTTTTGAAATTTACCCCACAATTACTGGAATGGTAATGAATTATTGGAAAACTTCGCAGCTAAGTGATAATAAAACTTATAGCGTCGATGTTTTAAAAAATAATCAAAAATAATTTAAAATTAGCAATATCATAAGGGACCTATAATTTGCATTAAAATAACAATGCGTCATTTTGCAAACACCTGTGCAAATAATACCACTCGACAACACCCGATAATGTTCACAATTAATTCACTTACGAATCACAAATAAAACGTCACATCACATTCCCGCGCAAAAAATGTCATAGACAAAATGACAAATTAATTTTTTTCGGCCGGTGAAAAGAGGTTTACGAAAAAAGTCGGAATCGCGGCGCGAAAAATTCTGAGCGCGAGAGGCGACGAGCGTCGCGTGCTATTCACTCTGAGATAATGCGTGCGCGTTAACTCGATGGAAACGGGGCGGGTGCTACCACGCCACCGCTAAATCGCCGATTAAAACTATGGGCTACATAAATATTGTATGAAAATCGTGGCTAAAACATAAAACTGACCATTTAAACGTTTATCAGAATTACAGTGTTGGAGCCGTGTCAGTGAGGATGGCGTATGTATTGCCTTTGTAATACTTAAGTTTGAGATGATTATGTAGGTACCGAAAATATTTTCCAATTTCTGTAGTTTGCTTATTAATAATAACATATAATATTTTAGTGCATAACTCTTCGCCACCAGCTGATATTTCTTAGGTCTTACAATACTACTTTATCCAAAAAGATATACAACACCATTTAATCGTGAAAAACGAAAAGAAAATAAAATAACCATGTCACTGGTAGCAGTAAATATTTTCTATTATAAAATTAGTAAATATTTTCCGAATAAAGTTTTCCAAAATAACTCAGGTAACGACTAACGACCGGTTTCAATAAACGATTTCAGTTTACAATGCAGATAGATCGCGATTATAAACCAATCAAACCAAGTCATTTGACGGATTCATGTTCAAACTGTGTTCTTATTTAATGATTTCTTAGGTTTACGTGAATGTTATTCATTGAAATTAAACTATTTTTCTTATTGGTAAATTTTTGTAATCTATCTGCACATCCGAACTGAAATTGTTAATTGGAACCGGGCGTAAGTCAGCTGTAATCGCTTGTTCGCAGTATAATTAAAATTGATCACGTTTTTTAAGCACTTGTATGTATTCTGTCCTACAAAAAGGCTATTAGGATGACTTACTTTAGTGACCCAGTGTCTGGTAGTCCATTATTTAATGTGTTTCTATATTTAAGCGTTGCCTTGACATCTGATTTATAATAAGCACAAGTTTAAAAACCTAACTGACTAAATTCCAACTTGATCGGACCAAATATATGGGACCACCCTTGAAATAACCTCTATCGAACACAAAACTAATTTTGAAAATCGCTTCACATTTGGCGGAGATATCGCGAAACATACGAGTACTTAAAAATGCAGACGAATTGGGGACCATCTCTTTTTTTGAAATCAGTCGAGAATGCAACATCAGGTTGTTATGTGATAGAATCTATAAGATAATGGAATATTAAACTAATAATGTTCTTATCAACACTTGTATTATGCATCGTAAAGTACCAAAATTCTAATAATAAACGCGTGCGTCATATACCAGCAATAGACATTATCTCAACAACGTCTATCAGGAAACTTCACTGAATAGAACTGAATAGCACAATTATTTTAAAATTATCATCTAAGTTAGCTATTAATTTTTTTTCAACGAATTTAGATTCAAATCACTACAAAACATAACACATTTTACGTAATATAGCAAAAACAGTATCTCACTAACCAAAGATTACGTAATTATTAATGTACCTGAAGACGCGACTCGCCAAAATATAGGCATTCCACTCGGAAAGATATGCATTTAAAAAATAGAACACGGAAATATGTGAAATTTTAATATTGTTACAAATATTTAATAATCACTAGTTTAAGAACTTAACTGACCGATTTTCAACTTGATCCCATCGTAACCAAATATAGTATATGGGACTACCGTTGAAATAAGCTCTATCGGATACAAAGGTAATTTCAAAAATCGGTCCACATTTAACGAAGCTATACGTAAAAAAATACAGACGAATTGAGGACCTTCTCCTTTTTGGAAGTCGCTCG
Source organism: Clanis bilineata (assembly GCA_036417725.1). NCBI lineage: Eukaryota > Metazoa > Arthropoda > Insecta > Lepidoptera > Sphingidae > Clanis > Clanis bilineata. The sequence continues at coordinate 2,620,935 of CM071141.1, forward strand.
AAAACCGCCAGTAATTCACCAAAGATTAAAAAAAATGTAGACTAAATATACATTTACTTAATGGACCGACTTCCAAAAAGGTGAAGGTCCATAATTCGTCTGTATTTTTTTTTATGTAGAGGTATGTTACGCTATCTCCAAATATGGACCGATTTTCTTTTTGTGTTCGATAGAGCTTCTTTCAAAGGTGGTCCCATATAAATTTGGTTACGATCGGATTTGTCGGTCTGTTAAGTTTTCTTTAATCAAGTTCTTGTGTAACTCAGCCACGGTATTTCACGTGGAGCGCACAATAAATAAATAACATAATGTTACTCTTAATTGGGTGTGTATTGGAGATCGTAACACATGTGTCTGTTACTAAGACGCACATAGGAATTTTCTATTTATACTGTTTTAATCAAATCCCGGATTTAGAATGGTTAATAAGTCCATTGATCTTTCGGATGTGGTAAAACTCGAAAAGGGATGTTATATATTTTCGGCCGACTTCCCAAAAAGAAGGAGGTCCTCAATTCGTCGGTTTTTTTATGTATGTTACTCGATATCTCCGCCAAATGTGGAACGGTTTTCAAAATTCTTTTTGTGTTGGATATAGCTTATTTCAAGGGTGGTCCCATATAAATTTGGTCACGATCGGTAAATTGGAAGTCGGTCAGTTAAGTTTTTAAACTTGTGATTATTTATGTAGTGCCTACATTCTCTTTTTCGGTCTGGCATTATTATAATATACATACATCGATATAATAATATACCTAGATGCACAGTTGACGCTCAGAAAGTGGGACAGCCAACGAGTGCTTAAAATGTAAGTAAGCACTTGTTTGCTGTCAGTCGGGCGCCGACCGTTCGCCTGTGAAGATGCCTAAATGCTCTGTGAAAGAGTGCAAAAATAACACTCTTACAAAGCGCAAAACACATGGGATTTCATATTTTAAGTAAGTATAATTCCCTTACTTGATTCTTAAAACCTTAATCATGTTAAATTAAGTATTAAACGTGTATAAATAATTAATTTAACGAATTCAGTTAATAAAATATTTTGTCCCTTTTGAAATCATGATTTGGAACAATGAAATACATGGAGTCGTTTTTTTTTTGTAAATATATTATATTTATTTTAAATTTATGATTTTTTTTATTAATTTTATTTATTAATTACAGATTTCCATGAAATGAAATAGTAAGAGATAAATGGCGTAAAATTATTTCCGAAGAAAGGAGAGAAGAAAATTTTAAACCCAATTACTCAAGTGTGGTTTGTTCAGACCATTTTGCCGATTCCGATGGATATTATACAGAAAAAGGGATTAGGAAAATTAAAAAGAATGCTGTACCAAAAATAAAGGTGATAAATTGTCATCAGCTACATTGTCCTTAACTAATGTTTACTATTTAATTTAACAATATGTATGCTGTTGGTGTACCTATAAATAAATAAATATTGCCACATTTATTGACTTTATTTTAGATTGTCGTAACTACAAGTTTAAATGAGGCAGGGTGCAGTACAAGTGTAATAGCTGAAAAATATTTGATACAGAATTCATCAATAGTAAGCATATACTAGATACATACTGCCATGTAAAATGACTATTTAATAATTTGCGGCTAATTCTAATAAATGTTTTAAATCAAAGTGTGCAGGTCATAAAAAAATGCCAACATGAACAAAGTTGAACATTCAGCTGTCAAATAATAATTTTAATGGTTCATTCTCGCGATTTTTCATTTTTTAATTTTTCATTTTTATCTTGGATTCTCGGATTGAGATCATTTATTGGAACCGGTCGTTAGGCATAATTACTACAACAGTAATTGTGGCGTCATCATTTATTGGAAACATATTCATTTCCAGGAACCAGCAATTGAACCAATAAATAATGAAGGATCACCAATACCATCAGAATTTTCATCAATCTTTAACACACCTAAGACGTTATTTTTTACAGTTCATTTGAAAGAACGCAACCAAAAATTTTAACTTAAATCTAATTTAGTGCGAAACTTAAAAAGGCAGAACAAAAGATTAAGAAAACGAAATGATAGTCTAAAAGAAATTATTAAGATTCTAAAGAGCAAAGGACGATCTTAATATGGGGCCAGGACTATGTATGTGACTGTTGGATGTTATTTATTTATGAATTACGTTAAGGCAAAACAGTGCTTATTTCATATTCATAACTAATAAGCTTTGTTATCTTCTAAACATTTATACTCTATCTATCTCTTAATGTAAGTAAAATTATTATACAGATATCGCCATTCTCATCTACATTGTACGCCATGTGGTCAACATTTCTCACAAATAAATACAAGAACTATTCGACTCCATTCAATCTTTGTCCAAGTGACTAGAATGTTTCTTTAATAATGTCAAATGATTGTCAAATTCAAAAACTATTGGAAATTCAAAAATTTCGAATATAAGAACGTTTGAACATGCAATTTAAAAAGCTACTTTATGCCGCGTCTATAAGGTCATATTTGTGTTAATTTAATTAAATTTGTGATGTTTATTTGTTTTGTCTGTCGAGGACACTGTTTACAATGATATTTGTATGGAACTGTGCATCTAGGTATATTATTATATCGATGTATACATAGGTCCGCCTTCTTAAGCGTTTCCATTTTGTTTATTATCGCCCGACTTCCAAAAAGGAGGAGGTCCTCAATTCGTTGGTATTTTTTTAATGTATGTTACGCGATATCTCCGCCAAATGTGGGCCGATTTTCAAAAGTCTTTTTGTGTTCGATAGAGTTTGTTTCAAGGGTGGTCCCATATAAATTTGACCACGATTGGATTTGAAGTCGGTCCGTTAAGTCTTTAAACTTGTGATTATTATAGTTATAGTTATAAAAGTAATATAAGCAACCTCTGCACTCAAGACGCTGACGTATTTTTTATTTGGTTGCAAATAATAAATTAGGCATCTGTCTAGCCCTTTGAAAACACAGGCATGAATTTGTACTACGCGTTTCAAATTAGAATAGGATCGACTTTGTGTCATGTTGTGTCTTGGCTGTCAATTTGAATCAGTTAGGTAGGGTCAGCAAAACAAAATTTATTTTTAAATAATTAATAAATAAATATTTACGAATCATGGACGAATATTATATTATTTAAAAGTGAGCTCTTCACTTTCGCTGATCTCTGGATCACTGACTGAGATGGCATCCAAGAGAATATTAACACTTAGCGTCTTCTTTACTTTCTGGTGAATTGATGCCAACAATGAAAATAAGTTTTTTTTTAATAATCATGACTAAATTAAGACGTTTTTTCACTATGAGTTAGTAAAACAAAAAAATATTGAATCGCAAATAAAATTTCGTTGCAAAGTTTACTTTTCAAGTGACATTTGACAGATAGATTGTCAATTCGACAGATTGACGTTCCTATTCTTATTTGAAACGCGTAGTAAAGGCGCGTGTTTTTCTCGAAACAAAACACACAAAACAAAAACCAAAAACAAAACACACACATACGCAAAACAATGATTTACGCTGTCTCCTACGTATAGAGACCGGCATAACAACGACCATCGCAAATAATTTGTCGGACTTTTTTGCATTGAAATTAACTGCAAGTCCTTTCGTGACCATGTTCCCAAGCTGGATAAAACAGGAAAAAAACGCATATGAAGAGGGTCCAAATTGTCACGGGTTAATGACCTAAAATTCGGTAGCCGCGAGTTAATGATAGTGTAGCTTGTTTACTGGAAGGGAATACGGGATTTTCAGCCGATGCAATTTGCGTGAGTGATGATAGTAATCGAATTAAAGGTAACTGTATTTTTTATTCTGTCACGGCAAAGATTGGGCCTAAAGGTAATTACAGTGCAGGGGGCTGATTCTTGAAACTCGATTTGAATTTGACTTCGATCCAACCTTATTTAGTGACTCAAAATTCCACCTGAAATCGAGTTAAAAACCGCGCGGGAAGGTGGTCACCTTCGCTTACCAAAACGACCGAACAAAGTGGGCCAGCTAACGCTAAAAGCTAACAGCTAAAACAAAATTCATCAAATATCACAAATTAAAAAGATTACACATTATACTGTCCATCTTCGCTCAAGTTTGGTGTATGAAACCACATTACTTTGAAACAACAAATACAACTTTATACATTAATATGAAATTATTTTAACAAGCGACGCCCACCCTGTCAGAATTCCCGTTAAAATCCATGCGCAATTGAGTGCTCCAAAATAAGTCCTTTTTTTCCACCTGCCTTTATACCTTAATGCGGCGCGAAACATCTTCTCAAGCACGTTGTAGAAAGAACCTGGCTTAGTTTTTTACGATCGTCTGGCTGCCTGACGTTAATTCCCTATGTGGGAACTGGGAACCAGTCCTGAGCAAATCGAAAAACACCTGTCTGACCTGGAAATCGAACCCAGGACGTCCCAGTTCACAACCCCCATTCACTGCCATTAGACCAAGGAGGCGACAATACGAAATATAAGCAAATAATTTATAAAATATTGACATTATTAAATAGTCATTTATGTTGAAATACGATATTATTTGATAATTATACTTTAACATCTTGTGCAAAAACAAATGGTAAACATTAAAAGGTGTCGTCAATTCTTATTAGTCGCAAGTTGCACAGGTAATGTCGTAATTTATCGTAAATTTAAAGCATTTAGAATGTCAAAGTTTAAGAATCACGGCCAATTGTTCAAGTAAACGATTATTTTAAACATGTTTTTTCTTGCCAAACATGTCTTTTGATAACATGAAAATTGTCGTTACGTGCAGACAAATATATGTATTTTTTTTAATAAAACTTAACAAACGTTCAGGTTGGTCACCTGCTAGTAAATATCACCGCATCTTTATTAAGAGAAGAATCTTAGTTTGAGGCTAGATATTAAAGAATAGAACCAAGATAGAGAAGCATGTACAATATATGTAACAAAACACAAAACACCTACAATACATGTAACAAAACACAAAACACATACAATACATGTAACAAAACACAAAACACCTACATTTAACAATGTTTTTGTTGAGACATACGTTAACTCCCGGTCTTGGAACAATGAACCATAGACAAAAATGTAGCCACAACCATTTTTGTGTAGTGTTTCGAGAAAAACAAGATCAGGAGACTTTTTTAACTAATGAATGCATTTTGTATACTTGTGTACTTTTCTCATAACTGTACCCATAACTGACTGGCTGCTGTGAGATCCTCGACGAGACGCCTTGCCTTCATGGTTATAGCGGCAGCTTATACGAGTGTGGATCTCAAGTTAGATAACCAGTGGTGTGCATAGACAACCAGTCTATATAGGCAAAGAGACATTGTCTACCCTGACAATTTGCTATTACATATCAAGTAAAGAATATAAATCATAATAAAATACAAATTTTCAAAATATCAGCGCCCGGCTTATATTTCAAATCAGTATGTGATAATGACAGTGATTGTGAGAGTTGAAGAAAATAATTTTGCAAGTTTTTTGTCTACCCTGATTGGAATGCCTGTGCACGTCACTGTAGACAACGCATGTTTTTCTATCACGATTTCCCCGTGACTTGATTATATCTGTCTGTCCTACCTCTCCCGTTGAGTTGTCCAGCGACGGGACCAGTGAGGCTAATTGATCCCACTAGTCCCACGTATCCTTTCATTATCCTTTCATACGTATGGTTACTGTGGGTTTATTAATTTAATCGTACCATATCATAATTTCTTTATACCTGCATTTATCATGCTATTTTTTCAAGCATATTGCAGAAAGGATTCGGCTTCATCTATGAGCGACGGAGATCACTCAGCGTCAAGCAGGCAAGCTTTTTCTGCCTTAAAATGGAATGTCATGAACGCGAAACGATCTCGATTCGAGTTCACAGTCGAAATTGATTCGTGCTCTACTCAGAGGAAATCCACAAGTCGTAGAAACGTGTGCAACATCTCAAAAGTAACATCGTGTGTTACGTACGATTGTGTGGAATTTGCGGACGTGTTATGAAAGTGCTGCGTCAGCGGTACGGAATTCTATTATTTCTGCTCGTTCCCTCACTGATATGGAGAAAGTATTCACTTAATTCTGCTAATACCGCATTTGCAAATTTTTAAATCTTATGGGATATTTATGAGATGGCGAAAGTATTTTTTACGTAAAATCATCTCAGTTTGGTCGTAACGCCTCATACATTTGGCTGATCGTGTGGTGACAAACAGACTAAGCAAAGATTTTTTTGTAAAAGATGATTCGGACTACGTAAAAGTTCGATTTAAAAATTTCAAATCCTCACTGAGTTCGTTTCTTTGACTTGACGAAGTTCGCGTTATAGATCTCAGCCTAATCATATTTCACCAAACGTCATCAGCATCAGTGCGCATCCAGCTCGTGCGATATCGATTTTCAAAATTATTCCTGCTCAGGCCGCTGTTTAACGTACAGTAACCGGTTAAATATTGGACACCAGCTACTTTTTAAGCATGTTCCCGTAAGATACAGTAATTGACATCAACCCTCGCACTTCCCTAAGGAATCCAGTCCCAAATCGTGTGGGAAAAATCGGATTACCCGACTGGAATTCGAACACAGGGCCACCCGATTCAGTGCTCGTATACTTTACGACTAGCTAGACCAAGGAAATCCCGAGAGCAATTCAAAATATAAGCATACCTACTTCGTTTAGTCGCAGTTTAAGTACGATCAAAAGCAGAAACGCCAGTCATTCATAAAAGACTCTAATGCCTTCACAATGACCTTCAAAGTGATGACACTTATTAAAGCAATCATAGTGAACGTTATTGAACTATGCACTTTTATTATTGACACATGATGTTTAATGGATTGTAATCATAGACATGTATCTGTGATTTTAATAAAAACTAATAGGGCACAACAAATGGAAATCTGGGGGAAGCTTATGTTCAGCAGTTGATGTCCTAGGACGTTTTTTTACTTATTTTTAGGCTTTGTCGTTTAGCGATCATATCGACCATAATAAAATTCATCATTATCATCATCATCAGTCATAGTCATAGGACGTCAGTCATTGGTCTCAGTGTGATGTAGCCAAAGGATGAAGCATTATTTAAAGTTAGAAATTGAAAATCAGTATCCTAAAACGGCAAAGTGTGATTTTTTTTTTAAATATCTAAGGCAGAGAAATCCCAGGAGGTTTCCACCACCTCTTATAGCAGTTTTATTATAATCTTACTTGTACCGATTCCCATACAAAATAAACGAAGAACGAGAGGTGAGGAAAGAGGTGGTGGTAACCCTGCTGGCCACTGATAAATTGAGCGTCTGCCATAGCTCGCGGGAAAAAATAAATTTCATATAAATATAAAGGACTGACTCCGTGGCGTGGTGGTATTTCGGTACGACTACGGTTCTGAGGTCTCGGGTTCGATCCCCGGGTCGGGCAAAGTGATATTGGATTTTTCCATATCAGCCCGGAGTCTGGAATTTGTGCCCGATATGGCGATAGGCTCGCCCCCTATCACATCTGGGACGGAACTAAGCTCGGCGAAATGTGGGTGTTCTAGTTCGCTAGTGCGCCTCTGCCTACCCCTTCGGGGATACAGGCGTGAGCTTAGGGTTTGTTATGTTATAAATATAAACTGTCGTAGATTAATGGAGAACCTGACGGTCTATTCCCCTACAAAAAGCCTTCCATTCGACACTGAAACAGCAGTACCGATCTTTTGGAAAAGATTTGAGCGATTGAATAAGTAAACTTGAATTTTGTTGGGCTCCTTTTTCCGATTACCTGGGTAAGAAAAGTGTAAAACTAACGTCATTCCATTTTCGACCGACTTCCAAAAACGAAGAGGTCCTCAATTCGTCTGTATTTTTTATGTATGTTACGCGATATCTCCGCCAATTGTGGACCAATAGAGTTTATTTCAAGGGCCTCATCTAAATTTGGTCACGATCGGTAAATTGGAAGTCGGTCAGTTAAGTTTTTAAACTTGTGATTATTATTAGTACGCGAGCATGGCTGATGGCAGGCCATAGGTTTTTCTCCGCACGGTTTGACATTGGAAAGTTACAGCAGCTGATAAGAGTGGCGGTCACCGTCACAAATCGATTCACCATCAACATCTGATATGCACGGATTTGTACGTAAATAGGCTTGCTATAGTTTCTGTAAACCTGAGTTCTAGTTACTTTTTTACCTGTTCACCCCATCAATATAATATACACTAAGGGCCTTACTTCAACCAGCATTTTTAGCTGAGCAAATGGTTAAGAATAACCTGTCACTTTTTTCCTTGCGTTACATTGTTTAAAAATGAAAGGGACAACCTATGGTATAAAGATAAGCAGCGCTTAAATATTTTTATAAGTAAGGGGCTAAATGTACATACATACATAAGTTCACGCCTGTATCCCCGAAGGGGTAGGCAGAGGCGCACTAGCGAACTAGAACACCCACATTTCGCCGAACTTAGTTCCGTCCCAGATGTGATAGGGGGCGAGCCTATCGCCACATCGGGCACAAATTCCAGACTCCGGGCTGATATGAAAAAATCCAATATCACTTTCCCGACCCGGGGATCGAACCCGAGACTTCAGAACCGTAGACGTACCGAAATACAACCACGCCACCGAGGCAGTCTTGATCTAGATGTACAGTTCTTTGCAAATATCCTCCTAAAAAGTGGTCTCCGGAAAAAAACAAAGAAAAACATCACAATTTCTAATGAAATCAACACAAATATCTAGGTAAATAATATATCAATGGTTCACCCTATCGATATAATATATTTATCGAAGGTTCACTTATATGTTTCATATCTTTACCCAAAAAAAGATAAATAAAAAAAAAACTGATCTTGTTTCTGATCACAACTGGCTGTGTATTTTGAGTAAAGAGTTTCTTTCATGAAACAAGCAAAGTTTCGAGTAACAATATTATATTATTGTATTCTCACAAAAATGCATAAATATAGTATTTATTTTTCATGTTCCACAACAAAAATGCGCATTTAATGGTGAACTTTTATTTTTGTATTCATACATACATACATAAACTCACGCCTGTATCCCCGAAGGGGTAAGCAGAGGCGCACCATTGAACTAGTACACCCAAATTTCGCCGAGCTTAGTTCCATCCCAGATGTGATAGGGGGCGAGCCTACCGTCATATCGGGCACAAATTCCAGACTCCGGGCTGATATGGAAAAATATCACTTTGCCCGACCCGGGGATCGAACCCGAGACTTAAGTAGCTCAACCACGAGTTTGTTGCACGTATTTACGCGACCGAGGATGTAAAATATTTGTATGGAAAACGTCAGTTCCCCGCGTAACCGCTAGAGGCGTTCAGGTGTTTGTCATACTATTTACGGATTCTATTTTTTACGATGTCGCTAGCGAGTAATGACAAAAAACTCATGGTTGGCCTACAGAATAGGTAGTCGTACCGAAATACAACCACGCAACCGAGGCATTGTATTAATAAAAAAATATATAATCGAGATTTCAAGCTATTTAAAGTTTAAACTAGACTCATGGTGATGAAATGAAGCTTTTTTTTTACAGAATTCGCAGATTTTCGATACAGAATGTTGCGAAATGTAATTAATGGAAATTAATTACATAAAACCAGCCCACCTCAAAAGTCGACATTGAAGGTTGTCACCGTAATGCGTGGCCGCATTTACACCGACGCGTATAATTCAGGCGGTAGAGGCTTGTTATAATCTTTCATAAACATACATACATAAGCTCACTCTTGTATCCCCGAAGGGGTAGGCAGAGGCACTAACGAACTAGAAAACCCACATTTTGCCGAGCTTACTTCCGTCCCAGACGTGATAGAAGGCGAGCCTACCTCGCCTATTCCCTTGAAATTAATGAGCGTTTCTTGAATAAAAACCCAGAAATATTTATTGCATAATATTTAACAGCCTTTTGACAGCCTCCATGGCGTAGCGGGAGAGTAGCCGGCTGTGAAGCGTGAGGCCGCGTGTTCGATCCCCGCACCGAAACAAATGTTTGTATGGCCTACAGATATTTGTTTCGGGTCTGGGTTTGTGAGACCGAAAGGCTCTCGTAGTTCTTTATACCCACGATACATGACTCGAGTAGTAGTAGAGTAGTCTTAGTGTGGGATCAGGACCTATGTATGTGACTATTAGGTGTAATTTATTTATAATTATAATATCATAATATTACAGGCATGTGTAAGCGAAGACTGCGTGTATAAGGAGTGCAATTTGGCGGCAACCTTACTGTTCGGTAGCTGGTACAAGGGCGGTATCCCGTTACCAATGACATTCAACAGTACATAGACGGGACAACAGCATGAAACTCGTGATCCAAAAGTTGTGACCTCGTGGTCATAAGTCACTCAGTCGTATTTGATTTCGCGCGCTAGGTCGTGCCAACGTAATCATGTTTGGAGGTTAAAATTGTCTTACGTGATTCTTGAGCATTCACAGAACATTCTAGAGTGTAAATTGTAATAAGTGCCTTCGCATTGTAATACATAAGTGGTAAATGGTGCTGACGTTGTAGATTTTTTTTTATAGCAGAGATTGGCAAAGGAGCAAATGGGTCACCTGATGATCAGTGATCTCCACCGCCCATAGACACCCAAGACACAAAAAGAATCATGGGTGCGTTGCAAACCTAACAGGAGGGAATGGAAGGGGAGGGAAAAGGGATTGGGAAAGGGAGTAGGCAAATGGGCCATCGGAGATCTCACTCACCGAACGAAACGCGACAGCAAGCTGCCACTTTACGTCGGTTTTCTGTGAGAAAGTGGTATCTAACCGGTCGATCCGGCCCATTCGTACCATAGACGTTACTGTCTACAGCGTGGCTCTACCACTCAATATTTTGTATGGAAACTTGCTTGATAACTCCTCTATAATTAGTAATATTACATCTCTTTGTCCGTTACACATGACTTTATGACAGTTGACACACTCGCCGCCGAATTTGTAATATTACCAACATGTTACTAATTCGTATACATAATTATTTAACATGTGTAACCTTTAACTGTCGCCTCCATGGTTTAGTGGCAGCATATATAGGCTGTGGACCGGGAGGTCCTATTCGATTGCCAGGGGGATTACCACCACCACTTATAGCAGTATTATTATCATCTTACTTGTACCGATTCCATTATAAAACAAACGAAGAACGATTATAATAATACGCTATAAGAGGTGGTGGTAACCCTGCAGGTCGGGCAAAGCAAATTTTTTTCATTTAATTTGCCCGGGAATGGATCCCTCAAAGGGAGTTGACGTCAGGAGGCAGCCGGTGGAAAAAACTAACCCAAGTCTATTTTGCAACATGCTTGAAAAAGTGTGTTGCGCTGACCCTACATTAAGGTGGGATAAGGGCAGGTAGGAAGATAGAAAGAAATGTGTAACCTTTAACATCGTTACATATTTGGCGTGCGGCATAAACATGTGCAAAAATAATTATCTGAATTTAACTTCAACTGGACAACTTACAACTTTATCTTTCTGTTATATATCAGAAGGCTATATACATACACATAAACTCACGCCTGTATCCCCGGGGGGGTAGGCGGAGGCGCATTAGTACCAACACCCATATTTCGCCGGGCTTAATTCCGTTCCGAACCGAGTCCTCAGCATGCGCGCCACATGCCATGCGTGAACTCAGTGAGGATTTGGAATTTTAAATCGAACTTTGACTTAATCCGGGTCTGTCAGTCTGTTTAAAAAATGGGTCAGACCAAGGCGAAGTTCGATTTAAAATCCAAATCTTCACTGAGTTCGTTTCTTTGACTCTGACTAACGGTCGGTTTCAATAAACGATCTCAGTTTAGAGTGCAGATAGATCGCGATTATGAACCAATCAAATCAGACGGAGTCCAAACTGCCTCGGTGGCGTGGTTTTATTACGCTACGACTACCGTTCTGAGGTCTCGGGTTCGAACCCCGGATCGGGCAAAGTGATATTGGATTTTTCCATATCAGCCCGGAGTCTGGAATTTGTGCCCGATATGGCGATAGGCTCGCCCCCTATCACATCTGGGACGGAACTAAGCTCGGCGAAATGTGGGTGTACTAGTTGGCTAGTGCGGCTCTGCCTACCCCTTCGGGGATACAGGCGTGGGCTTATGTTATGTTATGTCCAAACTGTATTCTTATTGGATAATTTTTGTAACCTATCTGCACATTTGAACTGAGATTGTTTATTGGAACCGGGTGTTAGTCGAAGTTCGCTCTATAGATCTTAGCCTAAATTTCATACATACATACATTCACGCCTGTATCCCCGAAGGGGTAGGCAGAGACGCACTAGCGAACTAGAACACCCACATTTCGCCGGGCTTAGTTCCGTCCCATATGTCATAGGGGGCGAGCCTATCGCCATATCGGGCACAAATTCCAGACTCCGGCTGATATGGAAAAATCCAATATCACTTTGCCCGACCCGGGGATCGAACCCGAGACCTCAGAACCGTAGTCGTACCGAAATACAACCACGCCACCGAGGCAGTCGGCAGGCAAACCTAAGTTTCATGAATGTATAGTATTGTACTTTACTATTACTCCGGCTACTCATTTTTTAACGATTAACGCAATGGTAAAATCCTTGGAACTTTTACCCCATGAATGGCGAAATAGAAACCAATTGTAATTACCAATGCAATTTTTATTTCGTTCCACGCAGAGCGCTACGCGTTTTGGTATTAAAAAATATTATATTCATTTATATTCCACTTTGCTCGTATTTTATAATAATTACCGAAATCATAACGATGCAACATTTAAGTTTATGGTTGGCTTTATTGTGCTTTCTTTGTATAAAAACAATATGTGGAAAAAACATTCATCATTTAATTAAGCTGAGTGCGGTTTTAATATTTATAACAATAATTTTGTTGCGATACCTATCTTTGTTCATAACATAACATAACATAAGCACACGCCTGTATCCCCGAAGGGGTAGGCAGAGGCGCACTAGCGAACTAGAACACCCACATTTCGCCGAGCTTAGTTCAGTCCCAGATGTGATAGGGGGCGAGCCTATCGCCATATCGGGCACAAATTCCAGACTCCGGGCTGATATGGAAAAATCCAATATCACTTTGCCCGACCCGGGGATCGAACCCGAGACCTCAGAACCGTAGTCGTACCGAAATACCACCACGCCACCGAGGCAGTCGATCGAGATCTTTGTTCATATTCTATATAAATAAAGAGTTCTTTTAGAACTTGGAATCTTATTATAATAATAATATAATATTAGCCGAATTGGAAATGGAATAATGGAATTTGTGCCCGATATGGCGATAGGCTCGCCCCCTATCACATCTGGTACGGAACTAAGCTCGGCGAAATGTGGGTGTTCTAGTTCGCTAGTACGCCTCTGCCTACCCCTTCGGGGATACAGGCGTGAGCTTATGTTATGTTATGTTATAATATTAGCCCTGTAATATTACTGTTCCACTGCTGGGCACGGGCCTCCTCTACTAATGAGAGGGGTTAGGCCATAGTTTACCACGTTGGCGGGTACCAACCCGCGAAGCACTTATTACAGTATACCAATACTTCACATGCCTTTGAAATTCTTGTGAAGAAAATTCTCGGGTATGCAGGTTTCCTCACGATGTATTGCTATATTGTTGGGTATGATTGAGAAATATTTATTTCGGTTCTGTGTGTTGTGAGACTCAAAAATATTTCGTAATTCCTGATAAATATATAAATAACATAGGCCTCCCCCAAAGATTTCCAGATCGATCTGTTGGAAGCGGCCTGCATCCAGCGACCTGCATCCAGCGACTTTCTGCAACCTTTATCAGGTCGTCGGTCCATCTTTGGGGGAGGTCTATGTTCAGCAGTGGACGTCTTATGGCTGATGATGATGATGATGATGATGATGATATAAATAACACCCAACAGTCGCACATAATATAGTCCTGACCCCACACTAAGATACGAGTCAGGAACTACGAGAGACTTTTGGTCTCACAACACCCAGATCCGAAACAAATATCTGTAGGTCATACAAACATTTGTCTCCGCTTCGCAGCTGGCTACTCGTCCAGTGTGCCACGGAAGCTGTGTTTAAATTAAAATGTTTGTCCAATACTTTAATGTGGGAAAAATAACGATAAAATCTAGTGAACCTACCCAGGTCTCAAGTCTCAACAAACATCACAATGCGCGAATGGACACGTCCTTTTTTTCTTTCACTCGCTCCCACGGTCCAGTGCTATAAAAAGTCTGGATATTGCCCGAAGCCTAGTACGGGAATGGCGACTTTTATGGCCGTTTCGTAAACATGAATGCTATGCATAATACTGCCAGGATGTTGTTGACTTTTTAGCTTGCAGTTGTGGTATAAAGCAACGTGACAAAGCGCTTGTACATACATAAATACACTCACACCTCTTTTTCATAAGGTAGGAACTAGGCAGAGACGGATTTCTACTAGCTACAATTTTTTCGCCTCATTCGGCCTCATTACATTCGTACATTAAAGTGGCGTTGCTAGTGAAATGTATAGCGAAAATATACATACATAGACTCACGCCTTTTTCCCATAGGGGGGTAGGCAGAGACAACGGATTTCCACTTGCTACGATCCTTACACACCTCTTTCGCCTCATTCAGTCTCATTACATTCTTCATGCATGCACGTCGGTTTAGGGTACTTTTAACTTGACCTTTCTCGAGTAAATCATCATCTGACTTGGTCAGAGTATGTTCGATGAGGTCTTCCTCTTCCAACTCTACCATTCACACTTGCCATATATATTCGCTTTGTCAACCTCCTTTCATCCATCCTTTCTACATGCCCAAACCACCGCAACATTCCTTTCTCAATCCTCGTTATTATTTATTCTTTCAAACCACACCGCTCTATCTCCACACCATTTCTTACCCTATCTCTTAAAGTCACACCACACATACTCCTTAAACTCTTCATTTCTACTGCATTTATTCTACTTTCATTCTTTTTCCGCCACACCCAACTTTCACTACCATACATTAGAGTTAGTTTACAGCGAAAATATAGATTTTTACAAACTGTCGTAATTCGTACTAAGGGCATACATCCTCAGTACAAGTATGTTGACTAAGGTGTTTAACCTTATGGATCCCGAACGACGGGGACTTTTTTAAACCAGTTTCCGATTCCGAATTATATGGGTACTGTCTGCCACAGGGTTCGTTACACCACGTCAGAATGACGCAGGTTCGATTACCCGTACTCATACTGTTTTACTCATATTTCATGGAATTGAATTGACTTGCTGTCGACTGGGTCAAAGGCGGTTGATGTCAGGCAGGCACCCAGTCGTAAAAGTTAGGCCAAATCCCTTATGCAACATGTTTGAAAAAATGCACCGACCCCTCATTAAGATGGGATAAGAGTAGGTAGAAAGTGGGGAGCAGAATTGGTTACAGACTCCAATCATTCCAGTTTCTGGTATATTTTGCTTTAAGTGCAGTAAGTTGAAGAGGAAGACCTCATCGAACATTATCTGACCCAGTCAGAGATATATATATATATATATATATATATATATATATAGAGGTATATACAGACACAAACACATAGACACACGTACACACGCGTGCAGTCATAGCTTTTTATGTAATAGTATTTAAATGTTACCGATAGTTTAATATAGGTACATTCGATCTCATAGTTTTAGCGTATATGTAAAAAATTAAAAAAGTAAATAGTACAACTAAACTGTTTGTATAACGGCACCAAGCCATCCACGAGACAGGCTCGACCTAGTGGGGATGGCATCAGATATCCTAAGACCTGTAAACACCCAATTTATTTAATACACATTATTTTTGACGCTAGTGGAATTGCGAGCTAAATGTGGTTAATATTTGGTTCGGTTAAAAACCTAATGAACCATAAGCATTTAGCATGCTGACGTCAGATGGACCGTGACCGCGCCGCGGCGCGTGCGCAGCCGAACGGAAAACCTGCGCGCATACATTGTAATAGTTAACTAACTTGCATGCGATTACGTTAATAACAAGTTCACTGTGGGTTACTGACTTGTACTTAAACAGAGCAAGACGCGGTGTCACGAGGGTGGTGGGAAGTGGTAGGGTTGCAGTGGCGAAGGGTCCATACAACACAATTTCTTCCGTCTTACTTTTGCCAAAATGTTATAGGTTATTAAATTTTTTTTTTTTTTTATTTATTCATGAACAAGTATAATTAACTCAAATATTAATACAATAAACAGTGAAGAGAAACCATCGACGGTTTATATCTCACTGCCGTCGCTCACAGCTTATATTATGCGCTTAGTAATTATTTATTAAATACTTAATAATAATAATTCTAATAGTTACTGCCGTGCGATCACTAAAAGGCCATTTTATCTACCGACTTCCAAAAAGGAGGAGGTCCTCAATTCGTCTGTATTTTTTTATGTATGTTACGCGATATCTCCGCCAAATGTGGACCGAATTTCAAAATTATTTTTGTGTTCGATAGAGCTTATTTCAACGGTGGTCCCATATAAATTTGGTCACAGATTTGAAGTCGCTCCGTTAAGTTTTTTAATTTGTGATTATTTATGGTGGGACTTCTGCGGTCGCAGACGGGTGATCAGCTCACTTTCAGAACTATGTATTTCATCCAAAAAAGGCCTTTAGATGAATGAATTAATCTCGAGATGTTTCCAACAACGTGGAAAGTATTGTCCGTCCATATATTCAGCAGCCAATTGTAAGCTAATCCAAATCCTTTCTTTAACATGCTTGAAAAAGTGTGTTGCGACGATCCCACATTAAGATGGGATAAGGGCAGGTACAGAAAAATGAACCCTAGAGATTTACTAGACTGGCTATATTTAGGCTTAACGAAAACAAGTGATTGGGATTTGCTCGACCCGAGGATTACTACGCACGCAATACTACCGCCGCCACCTTTTCTTTCTACCTGCCCTTATCCCACCTTAATGTGGGGTCGGCATAACACACTTTTTCAAGCATGTTTTATGATCGGTTGTCCGTCTGACGTCAATCTCCTCTAGGGGATCCAGTACCAGGAAAATTAAATTAGAAAATTATCTTTTCCCGATCTGGGAATCGAACCCAGGACCGCCCGGTCCACAGCCCATCTATGCTGCTACTACATCAAAGAGGCGACTAACTGCCTCCGCCACCAAGGCAGTCAATTTATTTTGTTAATTTAGCGTAAAATCCTAATATTATTAACACTAGGCGGAACCGACAGTACCTCTAGTTTCTAACAATCAATCAAGCAGAAAAACTAATGGCATCTATTAGTATCCATTAACCACTCAACAAAACATAGTTTTTGAGGGCAACGAACTGAATTAATTATGCTTTAAGAGATCTTAACTCCGCAATCATTTGATTCTCGAAAGTTAGGTTTCAGCCGACTCCGGAAAAGAGGTGTTAAATTCGATTTTTAGGGTTCCATGCCTGAAAAGGAAAAAACGGAACCCTTATCGCGAGGGAGCATCAAGCTGAAATTCATATCAAATACTCAGGTCTACTGTCCCTTGGAGCTGTGAAAAAATAAAACTTCTAAGTCAACGCAATCTAAAGATACAGCCGTTTATGCCGAAAGTTTTCGACACTCGCAAGGGAATAAAACCTACAGGGTACTTCCCGTGAACTCAGAATCTTGATATTGGTAAGAAGCAACGCCTTATAGCACAGATAAAGGAAAAATTCCGAAATTCATTATATATCACAGGTTTCTACGGAACCCCCAGTGCGCGAGTCCGACTCGCACTTGGCCGGTTTTTTTAATAGCAGAGACTGGCACATGAGCAGGTGGGCCATCTGGTGGTAAGTAGTCTCTTCCGCAAATAGACATGCTCTAAAAGGTGGGGAATAGGGATTGGGAAAGTGAGGGGGGAATCGGGCCACTGGAAAACTCACTCATTGAATCAGCCGCTTTACGTCGGTTTTCTGTGAGACAGTGGTATCAACTATCAAAGGCTCAAACTGTGCGAGCCTGCCCATTCGTGCTGTACACGTCTACAGCACGGTAGCGTTACTGTCTACAGCATGTGTGTATACGATACCACCATTTAATGTGGATCGATCTTCAAAGGAGTTTAATCCGAGGGTGGCACAAGCTCCGAAATGAAATGCATCACAAACTCACAAATGAATTATCGAAATAAATAATAAATAAATAACACCCAACAGTCACACACATAGTCCTGACCCCACACTAAGATCGAGTCTTGTGTCGTGGGAATCAGGAACTACGAGAGACTTTCGGTTTCACAACACCCAGACCCGAAGCAAATATCTGTGGGTCACACAAACATTTGTCACGGTTCGGGAATCGAACCCGCGGCCTCTCGTTTTACAACTGGCTTTAAAATAACACATAACATAAGTTTACGCCTATATCCCGAAGGCTAGGCAGAGGCTAACGGAAGAACACCCACATTTCGCTGAGCTTAGTTCCGTCCCAGATGTAGTAGGGGGTGAGCCTATCGATTGGGCATAATTCCAGACTCTGGGCTGACACTGGAAAATCCAATATCACTTTGTCCGACCCGGGGATCGAACCCGAGGATCGAAACCTCAGGACGACCGGGCAAGCAATAGCACTACAGCACAGAGTTAGGCAGTGATTTAAATAAATCCGAACGAAATGAGGTTATAGAATGCTTTAAAATATTTAGCTATCAATTCGCTGAAGGAGAAATATCATACAATATTAAATAAAGAACACACAAGAAAAGTCGACAAAATATATACGCCTGCGAAAACGCTAAAGCAAAGTTTTGAAAAACAATACATAAAATTGTCAGGCGCCAACAAACAACACGTAAACTGCAAACAAACGTGCTTATCCACTCTTAATGAAGTATTAGTTACAAAAAGCATGCTGTTTATCTGTCAGCATTTATAATCTGTGCACAATACCGTGACGTATTCAAGTAGAAACCACTATAGGATAGAGCGAGAGTAGCGTTTGTTTTAAGTCTAAGCTTATAATAAGGACAGTTACGAATACGTTTACAGCACGAATGGGCCGGCTCGACCGGTTTGATACCACTGTCTCACAGAAAACCGACGTAAAGTGGCAGCACGCTATCGCGTGTCGTTCAGTGAGTGAGATTTCCGGTGGCCTTTTTTTTTCCCCACGCTTACCCAATCCCTTTTCCCTCCCTATCCATTCCCTCCTTTTAGGTTGGCAACGCGCCCATGATTCTTTTTGTGTCTTGGGTGTCTATGTGCAATCATCATCAGGTGAACCATCTATTCGTTTGTCAGTCTCTAATATAAAAAAAAATAAGAAATTATATTCTTGTAGTAGGTCTAGCTCTTCCTGATTTTGAAATAAATCTTTTATTTTCGTAATTTGAAACGCCACGACTATTCATGAACAATGGTAATATTACAATTACAAAATATAACATGCCACAGTATTTCGTTCATCATTGCTATTCCTTAAATTATTATTTCTTTTTTAAGTTCTTCAAATTAAAACAAACTAATCTCGCTCTACCCTTTTAAATATAGTTGTTGAAAAAAAGACAGTGTTCCAGTGCATGCTACGCTATCTTACGTGTTAGCGCGTCACGTAGCGCGGTGGCGAGCGAGGCCAGCGCGTTGCGCAGGGCCGAGTGGTGTCGCTCGAACATGCTCTTATCTATACAATGGCACTACTGTTACTACCATGAATGAGTTGCTAAGCAGATGAAAGGATTACAACTAACCCCTATTTAGATTTACAGAGTGGAATGTATAATAGAGGCGATTAAATAAACAGAAATCGTATAATTATAAAATCTTAGTAGGCACGAGACACCTTTTTACATCAAAATAGGGCTCAATTCCTTTAAAATTAATTTTGCAAATTATTTTGCACTTCAATAACATAACTCGTCAGTAATTGTGAATTGTGAAACTTTTTTTACTAAACTGTTATGTTGTCGGTTTCGCAATATGGCCTCTTTATTTTGGACTGCAAATAAAGACCGTACTCACTTCCAGATTCATTTGGAAAAAAGTTTTGTGAATTGTGTTATAATTATGTATTAGAGTATGAATTAATTAGCTTTTCGAATAAAGCGATATCTTGGTATATTATAGCTGTTAGTTTCAATAGCTCGCTTTCGTTTGTGAAAGAACATCTTTACATCATGTTGGCGTATCGGAATAGTTTTACCGGTATATTTATACCAAATTTAATATTAATATAAATTTTCAACAGTTTTTAATAATATAAATAATGTTTATGTTATTACTCACAAGATGGATGGTCGTACAATGACGCGACTCTGGTCCCTTCGAGAGGACCTCCCGCCAATTTAGCCGATATAGTCTCCAAGAACTCCCTGATGGTTTTGAGGTCTTTACGCGTCGGCCCACTTGGACCTGGGCTGTCGTCTCCATCGCCTTCTTCGTCTGAAATTAAATATTTAGGTTCTAATAGACATTTAGCGCCATCTGTGATTACAGAATGAACTAAAGTAATGCAACAATAACATAAAAGATGGCGTTGACAGGTTAATTTAGCTTTATTTTTGTTTAGAATCATTGGTCTACGTCTCTACTCTTTAAGGCTTTTAAGAATGCAAACTATATTAATCCAATATGGTGGTACCAAGTACGGATCTACTGAATGAAAGACGTATCCACACTCTCACGGTCGCTTTATGTCTTAAATGAGTTCAATTTAATGGAGGGGTATTATATTCCTCTCGTCTCTATGGTTGCTAGTCGGTACGTACCAATTTGCTCTAGTTTTTCAGTGGATATAGACCAAGGCATGAGGCTGACGGCCCGATGGATCTGCCTCAAAAACCACGCACCCGATTCAAATTTCACTGGCCTGAAAAAAAAGGAAAAAACATACTTAGTTTTCTGTTTAGAAAAAGTTTAAAAAGCGTAAAACCGACTTCAACATTTGATCTTGGCCTTAATATGGGATCATCGTAGCAAGTTGATATTAAGCTTTATAAAACACATTTCAATTAATGGAGATATAAAGTAACATTTAAAAAATATATATTGACAAATTCAGAACCTCTTCTTTTGAGGTCGCATGATAAAGTTTTAAAAGCGGTTTTTAGTTTTAAACTAGTTTGTCCCTTTCTTTCTTACGTCAAATAATTTGAGCGTGAAAGAGATGAAACTATTTATATAAAGTGTTTGTATATTCAATGTACCTACTCTTTACGCTTTATTTAAAAGTAGGTATAGAGCTCAAAAATGTTGCTAAAGTAAACTTAACTTGTTAATTATTATTTAATGACGTATAGTGTCGTAAGTGCATTGACATTTTGAAAATGTTGCTTATTCGTTATATTAATTCGTTATAAAAAAATAACAATAAATGCCAATGCGTGTTTGTTAATTTGTTTGACTTTCATCTCGTCAAGAAATTTCTATCTATACTCATTTTTTTTAAAGAGAGGGCGTGGTTACTCCTTTTATTTGGTTATATCAAATAAATAATATAAATAAATAACGCCCAACAGTCACATACATAGTCCTGACCCCACACTAAGATCGAGTTTTGTGTCGTGGGTATCAGGTACTACGAGAGACTTTCGGTCTCACAACACCCAGACCCGAAACAAATATCTGTAGGCCATACAAACATTTGTCTCGGTGCGGGGATCGAACCCGCGGCCTCTCGCTTCACAGCCGGCTACTCGCCCGCTGCGCCACGGAGGCTGTCTGGTACACACTGGCGGGTACACACTAACCGAACGAAGGCGAAAGAACGTTCGCGAAGGGCCATTCCCACCCTTCGCCAAAAGACATCAACGCGGACGAACAGAATGTTACGAATTCATCATTACTTGAAAACTCTCCACAAGTATTTCAAAGTTATGCGAAGTTTTAAATGTTTATTACAATAATTAGTTATATTATTGTTACTTGACAAACAATCACAATGTTTAAACAGTTTTAGGACCCAGACATGTAGGTATGACACAGACAATTATCTAACAGTAAGTAGGTAGGTACTAGGTACCTATTCGCTCATGTAACAAGAAAACAGACAACAGTCAGTCATGTTTTTTTGTTTTAGTTATTATAATACAAAATAGCTGCCTATGAATGCCTCCATGGCGTGGTGGTATTTCGGTACGACTACTGTCCTGAGGTCTCGGGTTCGATCCCCGGGTCGGGCAAAGTGATATTGGATTTTTCCATATCAGCCCGGAGTCTGGAATTTGTGCCCGATATGGCGACAGGCTCGCCCCCTATCACATCTGGGACGGAACTAAGCTCGGCGAAATGTGGGTGTACTAGTTCACTAGTGCGCCTCTGCCTACCCCTTCGGGGATACAGGCTTGAGCTTATGTATGTGTATGTAAAATAGCTATGTATGTGCAATGTAAGCATGGATGTGAGCTTTAAAGATGTGAGGAGCTGGATTTAAATAATCACAAGTTTAAAAACGTTTCAATCAGCCCGGTTCGGTGCGGTACTCTAAAGTCTAAACCACTTTATTTTTACCTGCCCTTATCCCTTTATGTGGGGTCGACGCATTACACTTTTTTGAGCATGTTTCAGAAAGGATTTGGCTTAGTTTTTACGACCGGCTGCTTGCTTGACGTCAACCCCCTTCTGAGGGATCCAGTTCCTGGCAAATCGTGTTAGAAAATCACCCCGTCAAACCTGGGAATCGAACCCAGGATCTCTCGGTTCACGGCCCATATACTCTGCCACTAGCCCAAGAAGGCGAGGTACTCTAAAATACTTCTTAATTAAATTAATAACAGTAGTATTACATACCCTAGTATCGATTCTATATTAAGTGTTTTCATTGTGAATTATCGCTTGCTATAACGGTGAAGGAAAACATCGTGAGGAAACCTGCATGCCCGAGAATTTCTCCACAAGAATTTCGAAGGTATGTGATAGCTCCCAGCCCAAGTTAGGCCAGCGTGGTAGACTAAGGCCAGTCTTTGTAGAGGAGGCCGGTGCCCAGCAGTGGGGCAGTAATATTACAGGGTTAATATTATTATTCTATTACATACTTGACTGCCTCGGTAGCGTGGCTGTATTTCGGTACGACTACCGTCCTGAGGTCTCGGGTTCGATCCCCGGCTCGGGCAAAGTGATGTTGGATTTTTCCATATCAGCGCGGAGTCTGAAATTTGTGCCCATATGGTGATAGGCTCGCCTTTGATCACATCTGGGACGGAACTAAACTCGGCTCTCTGCTTACCACTTCGGGGATACAGGCGTGAGGTTATGTTAAGTTATATTACATACTCGTGAGCAAAGCAGATGCAAGGCACGACGCCGCCGCGCCTGTCGCCACCACAGCTACGGCAGATGCTGTCGTCTTCTGCCGACGCTAAACATCGCCTGTGACGGTCCTGATCATTCCTGGAACAAGTCATCGAGTCATGTGTTATTGAGTGGTAGAGCTACACTGTAACTGTACCGTTCGGTGAGTGAGATTTCTGATGACCCATTTCCCCCCTCCCTTTTCCAATTCATTTTTGCTCCCCTTCTATTCCCTCCTTTTAAGTTGGCAACACACCCATGAATTTTTTTGTGTCTTGAGTCTATGGGCGGTGGAGATCACTTTCCATCACCCATATGTTCGTTTTCCAGTGTCTTTTATAAAAAAAACACGTTTCAAGTTTTACATTACTCCTCCAAAACGTTTGGGGTTAATTTAATTCTTTCTCGTGACGCATCCTTTCCGTTATTAATAAAAAAAACAATCTATAAATGCTGATAATCGACGGCGTCGGTAGCGTAGTGGTATGGCGTGCGCGGTACGACTATCGTCCTGAGGTCTCGGGTTCGATCCCCGGGTCGGGCAAAGTGGAATTGGATTTTTCAGTATCAGCCCAGAGTCTGGAATTTGTGCCCGATATTGTGTTAGGCTCGCATATCATATCTGGGACGGAACTAAGCTCGGCGAAATGTGGGTGTTCTAGTTTGTCAATCCCGCTCTGCCTATACCTTCGGGGATACAGTCGTGAGCTTATGTTATGTTATAAATGCTGATACATGATATACAATTGAATCATAATAATTTATAGTATGAGTTTTGTTCCACTTGTCGATCGCCTTCCAAAAAGGAGAAGGTCCTCAATTCGTCTGTATTTTTTTATGTATGTTTCGCGATATCTGCGGCAAATGTGGACCGATTTTCAAAATTCTTTTTGTATTCGATAGAGCTTATTTCAAGGGTGATCATATATACATTTGGTCACGATCGGATTTGAAGTCGGTATATTAGTTTTTATTTTAATTTCTTTTTAAGATCTCATTCAAATCTCTCTCTTTTGAAGTCGGTTTTTAGTCCCGAACTCCACTAAGAGTAATAACACAATTGCCTGCCACCTATGTGGTAAAGCGTGTTGTGACATAGAAGCGTGTTCGTCGAGACATGGTCTTCGATGGCTCAACCGTTGATGGAACGGTTACCTCATAGTTTGTTAATCATGTAGTCAAGTGCTTTTTACTTTTTTCATCAGTTAAAAAGTTTTGTACACAGTGTAATAAGACAGCCAGACAGTAGGTAGATTTTATTTTTGAACCTCCCTTTGTTATTAACAGGAGTTTTCCATGAGGAATATTGTATACTATAAGAAACTATGTATAATTACTGCCTCAGTGGAGTAGTAAGTAGTATTGCGTGTGTGGTCCGTGCCGTCCTGAGGTCTCGGGTGCGATTCCCAGGTCAGGCAGTGTCAGGTCAGGCAGTGATTTTTCTATTCAATATCAGCTCGGAGTCTGGAATTGGTGCCCGATAGTCATATCATATCGGGATATTGATTTAAAAGTGTCTTCTTGCATTAAAGTACAAGTTGCAACTTCCGCATTGCAATCAAAACGAAAAGTTAGAATCGAAACAGGTTTATTGATCTACCAGTACGCAATGCACTTGCCTGATAAACACTGTCATTTTTGCCACACCTGCGACTTGCGTAGGCATTTTACGTCGGTTTTCTGTGAGAGGTAGTCCCAGTCGAGCCGGCCCATTTAAAATTATGTGCAACGTGACTCTGCCGAGAAATTATTTTTCAATTTGTCAAGAACGATTTGTAAATATAACGAATAAAATATTTTTACTCACACTCTCTTTATCTCCCCCTTCTCGCTCTCTATCTCGCTCTTTCTCTCTCAATTCCTATAAGTTGTTGTCTATTGTCAAATACCCTATCGCATCTGGATCGGCGAAATGTGGGTGTTCTAGTTCGCTTGTTCGTCTCTCTCCATCGATGGGGAAACAGAAGTCTATGCTAGTTATGTATCTAGAGGTATATCCAACAATTGATAAATGGATAGATATTTGTTAACATTATGGAATAGCGCTCATGAATCCGCTTTAATGTTTCCGCGAGCGTTAGAAGTTTGTAAAATGTTCCATAGACAACCTTTCTAGATGTTTGCACAACGATAATTGCAAGCGTCTGAGCGACAGGCGGTGCCGGTGCCGATGCACCGATTAGTGGTCGTTGCCTCTCGTTCCTGCTTGCCCAATGTTGATCAACCAAACAATATTTAACAGCTATATTAACATTAAAATAGAATCGTTTATTGAATCCATAAAATATCACACATTTTGAGTGGTAGAGTCACGCTGTAGACAGTTACATCTACAGCACGAATGGGCCGGCTCGACCGGTTTGATACCACTGTCTCACAGAAAACCGACGAAAGTGGCAGCTTGCTGTCGCGTTTCGTTCGGTGAGTGAGATTACCGGTGGCACACTCCCCCCCCCCTTCCTTTCCCAATCCCTTTTCCCCTCCATTCTACCCTTGATTCTTTGTGTGTGAGTTGTCTATGGACGGTTAAGATCACTTACCATCAGGTGACCTACATGCTCGTTTGCCCGTCTTTACTATATACAAAAAAAAATTATTCACAATTCTTGTTGACAATCTATAGGTAGAGTCATGATGTACATAATTTTCCTTGCAGCACGAATAGACAGGTTCGACTGGGCCATATAAATATTTGTCTCAGACCGGGAATCCTACCCGCATCCTCTCGCTTCACAGCGGGCTACCCTCCCCCCACAGCGCCACGGAGGCTATTAAAATGGATGCATGTAAAAGTCTGGTAACGTTAGTTTAGTTTACGTCTCATTTTAAACCGTATCCTAATATAATTGCCAAACTAGTTTGACACTGAGGTTGTGCCAAGGTCGAAACTTTTATGTAACTAGTTGTTTTACCTCAATTTTGTTCTATAAGATGATTTAGTATTTATTATGTTATTTTGTATTGCTGCGGAGGTATTTCCGGGTGTTATGGATGAACTCGGATGAAGTTTCTGTCTCACAGAAAACCCATGTGCGTTGCTGTCTCTCGTTTCGTTTGGTGAGTGAGGTTTCCAGTGGCCCTTACCCAATCACTCTTCCCTCCTCTTCCATTTCTCCCTTATAGGTTGGCAACGCATCCATGATTTTTTCGTGTCTTGTGTGTCTATGGGCGGTAGAGATCACTTACCATCAGGTGACCCATCTGCATGTTTACCAGTCTCTGCTATAAAAAACGGGTCTTAAGCCAACCACCGTGCCGGCGTATTAACACGTCTCCTAATAAATCCCTATATCAGTCTTGGTGAATGGTGAAAGAGTGCTAATTTGAAATATCATGTTTAACAGTTCTTCGGAAGACCCAAAGAGTCTCCGAAATCATTGAGCCTGAACTTTATTACATGTAATTTTCTATCTTTCCATCTGCCCTTATTCCAATTTGGTGCCGTGCATCACTTTTTAGGGATATTGCAGAAGGGATTTAGCTAAGTTTTTACAACCGGCTGTTTGTCATCTGTACCTCTCCTCAGATTTATAACTGGAAATAGCTTGCAATTTGAAAGTAGTTTTAACCCTAAAATTCATTAGCAGGTTGTGAAGAGGCATTATCATGGCTAACTTCTCTAAAATTGCTTTATATTGAAAAATTCAATATCACTTTGCCTGACCCGGGGATCGAGCCCGAGACCACAGGACGGAAGTCATACCGAAATACAACTACGCCATCGAGGTAGTATTTATTGCTTGTATTTAAGTGTAAGCAAAGTCTGAGCAAAATTTAAGTGACATCTAACAGAGCCTTAGCGAAGGTGAGGACTATGCAAATATAACTAGCATACTTAATTAGTTCCTCTTAAATGAATGCACCAAAACATTTTTATATTTCCTTCAAATTATGCAGATTTTACCAGTTTCCGACATTCTTCCGTGTACAATCCTTATTTATCTATATGTTTAGTGGATTACTTGCTAAGAATAGGTTAATAAAATTAATTAATCATTATATTACTAATGCAATACCTAAATAATATGATTTTTGGACACTTCTTCTTTTATAGATTCAAACCCTTTTTATATTTCCTTCAAATTATGCAAATTTCACCAGTTTCCGATGTTCTTCCGTATTTCATTCCTTTAATGGATTACCTTGCCAAGTTATTGGTTGATAATATTAATTATTATGCATTAATTGTAATGAATGTTATGATTTTTGGACACCTCGTGTTTTTTATCGTTTGTAATATCACTGTTAAATATCAAACGGAGTTTTTGTCACAGGTTGTTTCATAAATATGGTATCGATAATAATTACACTTAAAGACAGGATGGCTAACAATTTAGCGGTAAAGTTTAAATTTCGTAAGGCTCATAGTTTTTGAATAATGAAAACTTGAATTTGTGACTAACAATTTCTTTCTAGCTCATTGAGTCAGCTTTAGTAAATTGCAAAACTACCTATGGGGTATTGAAATCAAACTATTTTTACGGATTCTATCACGATTTGTTTTAATTTTTATGCCCGACGTTTCGAAGACTTTGCAGCCTTCGTGGTCAAGGGTTGGACTGACTAACGTCGGGCATAAAAATTAAAACAAATCGTGATAGAATCCGTAAAAATAGCTTTAGTTCAATGTATAACATTCGCGTAAACTTAAGAAATCAGTACCTATGAGGTAATTAATTTCTAGCATACACAGAGTCATTCCTATGCTAATTGCGACGATTTAAAGATCGCATTCCGATTTTAAAATCTCTATGCTTAATAATTGATCAAAAAAATTAAGTACAATTTTTATTTTTTAACTTTACCATTACGCTTTAAATCTTTATGTGTATTTGTTATTGGTACCAACTTTATGAAACACCCGGTATAAACAAAATAATTTCTAGAGCGAACCGCGGTTGTCCCAATAACTCAACATAACATACATACACATAAGCTCATGCCTGTATCCCCGAAGGGTAGGCAGAGGCACACTAGCGAACTAGAACACTTACATTTCGCCGACCTTAGTTCCGTCCCAGATGTGATATATCGCCATATAGGGCACAAATTCCAGACTCCGGGCAGATATAGAAAAATCCAATATCACTTTGCCCGACCCGGGATCGAACCCGAGACCTCAGCACGGTAGTCGTACCGAAATACAACCACGCCACCGAGGCAGTCTCATAGTAGGTAGTAGCAGGCACCAATAACTCATAGTTATAAAAATGTTGTACCTAATTGTATTTCTTTGTTTCATGGTAATTATATTTTATATTGTATTTCTTTGTTTCATGGTAATTATATTTTAATATGACTGCAATAAAGCATATTCATATTCTTAGTTCAAAATTTAATAAATTAATATTGTACTTGAAATAAAACTATTTTTACGGATTCTATCACGATTAGGTTTTAATTTTTTTTTTTGGAATAAAAATTAAAACCGTATCGTGATAGAATTCGTAAAAATAGTTTTATTTCATTGTTTAATATTCGCGTAAACTTAAGAAATTAATATTGTACTGTTGAAATGTCACAATATTTTCTGCAGCAGTGCGAATATTTTGTAGTCCGATTTAATAAAATATTATATTAGACCTGTTATATCTGTCCCACTGCTGGGTACGGACCTCTTCTACTAATGAGAGGGGTTTCAGGTTACGCTTTATCTAATGCGAGGTATACCTACTAAGGCCTAATGCGTGTTGATATACCTTCACATACCTTCGAAATTCTCAAGTATGCAGGTTTCCTCACGATGTTTTCCTTCGCTGTTAAGCAAGAGATAATTCACATCTTATTTGTAGTTAGTTGCTTATTTTTGAATATGTGCTACTTGAAGTTATTTCGAACAGGAAAAATATTAATAGTATTTTGCACAAGCAAGTTATTACCAAATTCCATATTTTAACATGAATTCCATTAAGTAGTCGATGGAGAAGTCCTCAAGCTAAAATGCCATTGTGAATAAACTTTATTTTGTGATGTCTTCAAAAACGTGGAAAATATTATCCTTAGAGGTTAAATAGATTGTGGCTTTTTTATTTAATAGACTAATAACTAGTTTACTTTAAGATTAAAAATAACTATAAAATCTCCAGGGACCATATTTTCCACGTTTTTTGAGACTTCTCAAAATTAAGTTTATTCACCACGGCATGTTATATTAGCTCTATCGAACACATCAAATAATCTTGAAAATCGGTCCACATTTAGCGGAGATATCGAGTTACATACATAAAAAAATTAAATAACCTCTCTTTTTTAAGTGGGTCGAAAATTAGGTATGAGTAAAAAAAACTAAGAAAAACGAAGCCCCGTGTTTATAAAAAAAATTATGGCAACTGACATTATATCAGAAACATTAAAAGAAAGCTTCTCAATGAGTTTTCAAGGCTTGTAGCTTTGGAAAACATTTCGACCTATCCAAAGAATAAAGTTACATATGATAATGAATCGAAATTGCTTTTTATTTTTCTGAGCCTAAATTGACCTGTATATTTAGGTAGTAAATATTTTTTCAAGCTATGTCATACTTTTACTTGTTATTATGGCATAACTTAAAAAAAAAAAAACTAGTTCAATATATAAGTCAATTTAAGCTCAGAAAAATAAAAAAGCAATTTCGATTTATTATCATATGTAACTTTATTCTTTGGATAGGTAGATTTTTTCAATACTCGTACCTACGCATAATGATGGTCATCATTATAATATGTAATTAATTTACTTCTGAATAATTAACTGGATATGGAGGGCCCGGCATTAAGTGCACTTTAAAAATTAGAAAAACCGAAGAAAATCAAACTTCTTAATCAAAATCCTACCATTATAACTATAATTGTACTTACTCCAGACATAATATTTTATTTACAAAATATATTATATAGCTATTTACTAATTAAACAATAACTGAATATGTACACAATAAAACAACATTTTCTTCAGTCGACTTTCATCACTGTTCTGTAACTCATAATGTTCAAATTCCACTATCAGTCATCATCAAGATCAAACCACATGGAAGTCGCGCTCATAGAGTCATGCTCCCGCGCCTGCTCCTCCGTGATGATCCTCAGCACCACCACCTCCATCATGCACAGCGCAAAGAGTATCAGGAACACTGCGAAATTCGACCCCTGATGATGGAACTGGAAGGCGTTTGGCAAAGGTCCTGGGGGCGGCCATGCGGCAACTCCGAAACTCATGAGACATGATGCTCCTGAGAAACTCATGGTTGATTGCTTTAAGCCATAAATGAGGAAATGAAGAAAGTTTGATGATATTCCACCTTATTACTATTTTTCCAGTTTAGTCCAATTTTATTTTTATTTGCAACGCATTCTGACTCTTTTAAATAGTAACCAGTTAGAAGTTTTGATGGTTTTGCACTTTATTACTTTTTTTCCAGTTTAGTCCGTTTTTTTAATACAATACGGGCCGACTTCTTTTAAACTTCAGGCAGTTATTCTTATCTTCTTATCTTATTTGGATGGCGAGGAGCACAATATACGACTATTTCGCCAGTGTTACGTGGAAAGGCAGTTATTCTTCTTTAATTTGCTCCATTATCAATTTTAATATTGTCTGTACTACATTTTCTACCATCAATTTTTGTTGGTATTCAGTCCATTCCACTTCAATTTTTCACGCAAACGACATGTAAACAAACACAGATATCGCGTGCGGCTTACACACTATCCTTAACGTTTATGCACACTGGCCGGAAAAAAACGCTGCGAGACGATCGGCAGCCGTGCACCAGCTCGGCGGCGGACCCGGCTGTTGCAAGCGTCTTATGAAATATGTATCGCTTTAGATTCTCCGTTGGGAAATGAAATGCGAGTGAGCGCAATCGTTTTGCGGTCACGGCCGCGGGTCGTCGACGTTGTGTGCACGACCTTTAAGATCTTATTTGTACAATTACCGGAACGATTTTGGCCTGAGGTTTCGGGTTCTATTCCCGGATCGCGTACAGTGATATTGAGTTTTTCTATTCAGTAGCTGGTTGAAGACTGGAATTTGTGCAAGAAAAGTCTTTGAGAATGAACTCAACGAGCTCGGCGAAATCTGGGTACTCCAATTTGCTACTTCGATAGAGGCCGTGAAATTATGCATGTATTATACACGGACGCAAAAAAAGATGGACGGAGCGCTAGGAACATTAAAGATGAAGCAAAGTTTTCGGCTCATTCGATCAGTCGCCGCCATTACGTGTCCATAGATTGAATGGGCCGAAAACCCTGCTTCACTTTCAATGTTCCTAGGGCTCCGTCCACCTTTTTTTATATGTCCGTGGTATTATATTAGTTTTTAAAAAAAATGTTCGCTACTTTAATATCAATTGTTCACTTTATTATGATGCTTGAGAACATTTTAAAATTCATAGGTATTTTAATTTAATTACAGTAGTTTTTGTACATGACGTATCTTAGAGCTCCGGGTATTTTAATTAATACATAATTATTTATTTTTGCTTGAATAGAGTACTTACATGGTAACAGGCTCCTTCTTTTAATTCGAAAACGTATTCGCAAGTTATTCGCGCTAGGATCCCTAATCAAAACTACAATTTGCACAAAAAATATTTGTACAAAGAAATTAAGAATATAATATTAATATACTTATTCTTAATTAATATTTTATCGCGTAGTTGTATTTCGATACGACTACCATCTTGAGGTCTCGGGTTCGATCCCCGGGTCGGGCAAAGTGACATTGGATTTTAACATATCAGCCGGGAGTCTGGAATTTGTGCCCGATATGGCGATAGGCTCGCCCCCTATCACATCTGAGACGGAACTAAGCTCGGCGAAATGTGGGTATTCTAGTTCGCTAGTTTACCTCTGCCTTCCCCTTCGGGGACAAGGGCGTGAGCTTATGTTATGTAGTAATATTATCGTTATATTAAGAGTATAAAGTGCTGCACCCTAACTAAATCCTGATTGATTATCTATTTACTCTATACTCTATACGTATATAAATTATAAAGAAAACATGTTGGTTTATGTTTTTGAAAAATGTATTTCATTTTGAATAAAACTACTTTTTTACCAGATTTATACAAAAGAGTTAAAAAAAGGCGTCGTTCTTATCAGAAACAAGTATTCGCGTAAATAACAAATTAAATACCTATAAATATTATTAAAAAGTTTTCCCCAGAATGACATGGGCTATATTTTATGTTAGGAAAAGACTTTTCCAATGCGAGCTAGCCCGCGAATAACAATTAGTTATTATTATAGGAAAATGCATCGGAAATGTTTAAAGTTAAGTCATAACTCATGGTATCAGGTAGAGTCGTTGCCTGATATCCCATTTTCGCTATCTATTTAGGTCACTCGTGACAAATTGATTTGGCACTTGGTTATAGGACAGTTTGTTTGGATTATGTTGGTTTTGTTTACATTGATACATTTGAGTGGTAGAGCACCGCTGTAGACAATCACGTCTTCAGCACGAATGGGCTGGCTCGACCGATTTGATACCACTGTCTCACAGAAAACCAAGTGGCAGCTCGCTGTCTCATTTCATTCGGTGAGTGAGATTTCCGGTTACCAAATTCCTCCTTCATTTCCCAATCCCTTTTCCCGCCCCTTCCACTCCATCCTTTCAGGTTGGTACCCATGATTCTTTTTGTTTTGGGTGTTTATGGGTGGTAGAGATCACTTACCATCAGGTGACCTATCTGCTCGTTTGTAAGTCTCTGCTATAAAAAAAAACATTGATACAATTGTATACAGAGATATATTATAGTCTGGAATGGCGACTAGGCTACTTTTTATTTTGGAAAAATGTACTGTTAAAAATATATGATACGCGAACGAAGTCGCTGGCAACAACAAGTACAAAGAATATATATTCAAACTCAAAATTCTTCGTTTTGAAGTAAAATTAAATTAAATTTTTAAACACCTTTATTCGGATGCTAATTATAATATTAGCTCTGTAATATTACTGTCCCACTGCTGGGCACGGGCCTCTTCTACTAATGAGAGGGGTTAGGCCTTAGTCTACCACGCTGGCCTAATGCGGGTTAGTAGACTTCACAGACCTTCGAAATTCCTGTGAAGAAATTATCAGGTATGCAGGTTTCCTCATTATGTTTTTCTTTACCGTTATAGCAAGCGATATTTCACAATGAAAATACACTTAACATAGAAAAGTCACAGGTGTATGCTTCATTTTGGGGTTGGTCTCTAACCACCAACACTTGTCTCGGCAATCTGTACCATTCTCAACTGAACTATCGCTGCTGAACTATCAGGTGCTAATTAAATCTCCAATAATGTATGAATTACTCGGGTACCATTTACCAAGTTTACCAATTATATAAAAATGGGTCATCCACTGTACAATAGTAAGTAGGGCGCAAGTAAATTAGCATTGAATATTGGTACTAAATATTTCGGAATCACATGATTATTTAGGTTAAAATTATCATTGAAATACAATCGGGAAAAATATTTAAATAGTTCATTGACTACTTACTCATGTACCTAATTGTTTAAGACAGCAATGTGAGGGCAGCCTTATTAGGGTCTCCACAGACCTAAAACAAGACAGACTTTGAAGGTAATTAACAAAGATAGTCTTGGAAGTAATCCAGAGTTCATTTTCGGATCTCTGGTAGTTCGCTAGTTCTTTATATTTGGTTGGAGTGTCTTCTAATTTCTGATATTGTGCCAACGAATTTAGCAAAGCTATGTTTTGACAATTGGGTTCTTGACTAATTTTTTTTACTAATTTTATATGGAATTTATGTAATCTAAAACATAGCACAGAAAGAAATATTGAAAAATTCTTTAAAATAAAGAAGCCTTTGAAGTTTCATGTAACCTTCAAACTGCGGGAAAGTGAAGTATCAGTATAATCACGTCACGGCCATAACGGTGTGAGAGTTGGATAGTGATAGCAAGATATCCCCACTACGCCCCCACTCTTGGTCATTGCAGAATTTAAAATATGAATTACTCTCTAATTTTTTGACCAATTTCGATGCAGCTTTTACAGGAGGATTTATTTTTTGTTTTATTTGCTATAACATATAAAACTGTGTATAAAATCAAACAAAGTCAAATACCCAATTTTATTGTCTTACTCTAATTATTACACTGGCATGATTTTACGCGCGTATGTTTCAAATACGGCTGACTTATGACCACGAGGTCACAACTTTTGTATCACAAGTTGGTGTTGTCACGTAAAAAATATGTCTCATCTGGTTATCAAATGAGAGAAGGTCGATTTACCACGGTCTCTTAGACCATGACTGCCTCGGTGGCGTGGTTGTATTTCGGTACGACTACCGTCCTGAGGTCTCGGGTTCGAGCCCCGGGTCGGGCAAAGTGATATTGGATTTTTCCATATCAGCCCGGAGTCTGGAATTTGTGCCCGATATGGCGATAGGCTCGCCCCCTATCACATCTGGGACGGAACTAAGCTCAGCGAAATGTGGGTTTACTAGTTGGCTAGTGCGCCTCTGCCTACCCCTTCGGAGATACAGGCGTGAGCTTATGTTATGTTATGTTTTCGTAAACCATTACGTCAATGTGGCAACAGTTGCAAAATGCAAAATTAGCGGGCAATTCCAACGTCATTCGCAAATTTTTAAGCATAGAGTTATTGATTGACAAACTGACATTCAAACGTCAGAGCGTCGCGTCACAAGTCACAACAAAAATGTTTATATTCATTTCATACAAAGACGCCCCTGAGCTTTCAAATACGCGCAGAAGATCCTCAGACATCGACCTATCTATCGAGAAAACGTTACTGGTTAACCCGAACTGTCCAGTAAGGATAATGCTGGAGTACATACGGAAGAAGTGCAGGCTTGGCATCTTCACCCAGTTTGACTTGTGCGACGACACCGGGACACTCAAAGGACTCTTCAGTCTGCCCACTTACGCCTACGCCACTGAGATGTTTGAGCATAAGAAGACTTATTACGTCATAGTTATTAGAACGGTAAGTTCTGAGTGAAAGAATCACGCTGCAGACCGTTTCGTCTACAGTACGAAAGGGGTCGACCGGTTTGATACCACTGTATCACAGAAAGAGAATGCCTCGGTGGCGTGGTGGTATTTTGGTACGACTACGGTTCTAAGGTCTCGGGTTCGATCCCCGGGTCGGGCAAAGTGATATTGGATTTTTCCATATCAGCCCGGAGTCTGGAATTTGTGCCCGGTATGGCGATAGGCTCGCCCCCAATCACATCCGGGACGGAACTAAGTTCGGCTCGGAAATGTGGGTGTTCTAGTTCGCTAGTACGCCTCTGCCTACTCCTTCGGGGATACAGGCGTGAGCTTATGTTATGTTATCACAGAAAATGGACGTAAAGGGGTAGCTCGCAGTCGCGTTTCGTTCGGTGAGTAAGATTTACGGTAGCCGCGCCTCCCTTGGCCAATCCCCATTTGCTTTCTTTTAGGTTGGCAATGCACCCATAATTCTTATTGTGTCTTGGAAGCTTTTGTCAGTTTCTGCTATAAAAAAATGTAGGTTATTAAGAGGTTTTATGGAAAAATAGCTCGTTGCTTTCTGTACGACGATGTGGAATTCGGGAAACCTTTTAATACCAACTACCTACCACATCCCGAAATCCCGTTAATTTATGTAAAAGATCTGCAATGCATTCACGTTATTCGGTCGGTAGATATCACGAAAGCCTTTTCCCTTGTTCACGGACTTTGAGTCAAAAAAGTATTTTTATTAGGAAATGGACAAACGTCAGTCAGTCCTGCCGCAGTTAAACCACGAGAACCGTTTCTATCTGGACCTGAAGGGGAAGGTGAAGCGGTACCTCCTGACTGGGGAGAGCAGCCCTCCAGGAGCGACTCCAACGCCCGTTGGAAAAATGACTCCTTCTCCACCGCCGGTTAAACCGCCGACGAAGAAGAAGTAGACCTTTATAAGATGCCAAGGTGTCGTAAGTGGTGAAGCGTTTTGAATTAGCTCCTTGAGATTAAATAACTTCACATGTTATGCAGTGTATTATTGCGGTAAGTTTTGTATCAGGCGTTGCGCATTAAATAAAATAGTAAATAATAGAGTTCATGAGTCGTGACCACAGATATATATATAAGAGATATAGATATATGATAAGTGTGTAATATGTAAGTGACTCATGAACATAGGAACTGGGCAGTAATCGCGCGGCTCTCCTACATTTTTTTTAGAAATTGGCTTTTTAGTCTAGTGTAAGGTAGAGTTGCTTGGTCGCCTCCTTGATAGTAGCAAAGTATATTTAACTCGAATCTTTCTGGCTTCCCTTTTGCCAAATCAACTACTTATAATTGGGTATTTAAAGGGAACACTGGCATTAGCCCTTTATGTTTGCTCTTCGCTTTCACTCTTCGCCATTAACTCCCGGGGTCTCGGCTTGACGGTCGGTCACGAATCATTGAATCTCATATTTTATAAACCGATTAAAAAAGGAAATTCGAAAATATCCTG
This sequence comes from Clanis bilineata, assembly GCA_036417725.1. Taxonomy (NCBI): domain Eukaryota; kingdom Metazoa; phylum Arthropoda; class Insecta; order Lepidoptera; family Sphingidae; genus Clanis; species Clanis bilineata. The sequence continues at coordinate 2,657,596 of CM071141.1, forward strand.
TCTACTATATATGACGTAAGCCATCGTGACCATAAAATAGTCGTGCACCGACTACATAAACACAGTTCAATTCATGGTGTCCATATTATGGTTTGTATAGAAAACTTACTAATCTATGGGAGTCGTTGCACAGCTCCCGGAAGGATGGCGGACACGTGCGCAGGAAGCGGCTCAACGTGACGGGAATGGACAATTAAGAGATTGTGTAATCATCATCATCATCGTCATCAGCCATAGGACGTCCACTGCTGAACATAGGCCTCTCCCAAACATTTCCAAATCAACCTGTTGGAAGCGGCCTGCATCCAGCGACTTCCTGCGACCTTTATCAGGTCGTCGGTCCACCTTATAATAGTCAACCATAATAAAAATAAAAAAGTTTAAAAAAACACACATGACTTTCCCGGAGTTAGATTTTGTGCTTAGATACATACTCGCCGTTTTATATAGAAGCAAAGATAGCGCTGATTGCAAGGGCCCATGGTTTTGTACTTTTGTATAGCAGAGGCTGCCAAACGAGCAGGTGGGTCACTGATGGTAAGTGATCTTTATAGATCTATAAATCCACTCATAGACACCCAAGAGCAAAAGAATCATAGGTGCGTTGCCATCCTAAAAGAAGGGGAATAGGGATTGTGAATGTAAAGGAGGATTTGGGCAACCAGAAATGTCAGTCATCGAATGAATCGCAGTCAATGTCCCGTTTACGTCAGTTTTCTGTAAGCTGATAGCGAACTGGTCGAGCCGACCTAGTGCTTTAACATAACATAACATAAGCTCACGCCTATATCCCCGAAGGGATAGGCAGATGCGCAGTAGCCAACTAGTACACCGACATTTCGCCGAGCTTAGTTCCGTCCCAGACATAACAAGGAGCGAGCCTATCGCCATATCGGGCACAAATTCCAGACTCCGGGCTGATATGAAAAAATCACTTTGCTCGACCCGGGGATTGAACCAGAGACCTCAGGACAGTAGTCGTACCGAAATAGAACCACGCCACCAAGGTAGTCTGCTGTAGACGTATCTATTCCACTCAAATTCTGTAATTTGGTTAAGATTTTTACACGACAGCTTCAGGTAATGTCTCAAAATCTTATTTAGACAATCACATGACGAATGGTCATGGAATCATGATCGTCTTTGACATGAAATAAATATAGACTTGGTAAATCGTGACAGCACGGCTGCATGTCTCATACATTAGCTCACATGCTAATTGTTTAAAAGGCTGTGCCATTGAATGTAGCTATTACTGTATAGTTATACATGAAAGCAATATATTTTAAAACCATATTATATATATAGAATTCATAAGATTATTTACGGTGAAAACAAGACCTAGGTCTTAGGAGTAGGCAGGTTTGAACTAAAGCTAGGTATACCGCAGAACCAAAAATACGAATGGCGCTATAAAAATAACAAAATTCAGTTTAGTGCATGACTGGTGTGATCTGAACCCTTCCAAGGGAAAGGAGGCCTTCTCCCAGCAGGGTGCGAAACAAGCCCAGAAAAACAACCAGAAGTAATCAGAAAAAGAGTTAAATGTACAAAATAAGCCGCTTCTTATCTTGTATCACATAAAAACACCGTCATAACAACTTTGCCAATGAACTGGCATAAAAATAAAAAGGTAAAATAAAAGAAAAATATTCTTTCGAAAGAAAGCCGCTCGGAAATGTGACCAAATACACGGGCACGGTTGCAGGCCGGCTCAGCGGAGCGTGGCGCCGCGTTTGGTGCAAAATGATGAACTTCAAACGAGAGCGTGGCAATAGAGGCACCTACATACCGGTAAATTGAACAAAAAATGATGACGTCATAATACTGCAGATCTGCATTGAATTATTTTTTTAAGTGCCTTCTGTGGGCCCTACAAGACTGTAATCATTTGCAAGCTATTGTGATTTATATTGCAAAACATAGTTTTGTGACGAAAAAAACAGTTAAATTCTGCCGTTTTGTCCGTTGAGTGTTATATTTGGTCGTCCAAATCCCTATCTTATTCAGTCAATATTCACTTAGTTTAAGATAGATAATGCAGCCACCACCATTAGTATTGTACTGATTTGCTCTACGACGTCTTTCCACTTGCCCTTACTCCATTCCAGTGCGGGGTCCGGACATCTCACTGTTTCAAGCACGTTTCAGAAAGCATTCGGCATTATTTTTATGACCAACCTTCATGACCTCAATCCCGTCTGTGAGATTAAACCCCCTCTGGATCTATGAGTTGATATTGTTGCTTAGTTATTTTATTTTATGCTTTAAAAGAAAACTCGTTTCTTTGCGAGTCCACTAATACAGTCGCGGAAAATTCTGAGGATTAGTTTGGTAAACAACCTTTTAATGTCTTTTATAATTTTTGTATCAATATAATAATTAATTAATCATTCCATCATCATCATTAGACACATGGTCGCGCACACAGGCGCATAAGCGCCATTGCACAAATTCTATTAAAATTTTGTTAAATAAATAAGACTTAGCAATTACAAATTAACATTTACTACAATGTGGAAGAGCGGGGCCTTCTGGAACAAGTATCTATGAGTACTTACTAGAAGATTCTAATATTGTATTTATTTTTATAACAGAGTTGAATCAATATTTCATTTCATATTTCATTTCAAAATATTGCATTTAATTATAGATATAAATCCGTTTGTCCTGACTGAGTGCATAGCCAAAATTACTAAATATAAAAAGCTGAAAAATTATAGATTTATTTTATGACGTATGGATCGGTTACGAAAGGTTTTTTTTGGAACTTTAAGAGGGGGATATGGGGTTCCAATTTTATATGAATAATCAATGGCAACATGAGTGGAAAGACTCAGGCGAAATCTCGAGCTAAAGATAACATAACATAACATAAGCTCACGCCTGTATCCCCGAAGGGGTAGGCAGAGGTGCACTAGCGAACTAGAACACCCACATTTCGCCGAGCTTAGTTCCGTCCCACATGTGATAGGGGGCGAGCCTATCGCCATATCGGGCTAAAGATAGTTACAATATATAAATAAATAAATCTAGTCTTGTGTTCATAACATAGAAAACATTGCTATTTATAATAGCAATGTTTTTATAATCTAAATAACGTATTTAGATTATCTAGAAACCTCTACTTTTGTATTCTGTTCGGAGTAAGCCCTAATACTAAGTTTTCTCAATTGTTATAAATATTGATTTCGTAGATGTTTAAATTCCGATTGCATCGGCTACGCATTAATTACACGGATTTTGTGTAATTGAAAATTGTTGCGCGGTTATTGTTTTCGGATTTCGCTTCACCGCCTTTGTCTAACATTGACATTATTTCTAAATTATTTTTGGCTTCGTGTAATTACGACTATTTCTATTTTTACGGAGTTCTGTAATCAAATTTAAAAATATTACTTCTCAGATTTTTTTTGCCTTGCCTAAAAATATGTAGTAGGATAAAATGTTGTTACATTGTATAGTATAGTATACATTAGAAATTAGATACTTTCGATTTCTCTTACAATATTTAGAAAAAATAGATAGTTACTCAATAATTATCCGTGTGATTATTAGTTTGTATAGCACATGAACTAGATTTTGAAAAGTATAACTTCATTATACTTCGTGGAAACTCTCACAAACCCAGTGCAAATTATGGGTACGTACCTAGAAATAATATAAAGAACTGTACCTTTTTTCACCTTTAAATTCACCACAAATATTTCACAAACATAAAATTTTTTTTTTCACAAAATTATCACTTTTGTATGCACTGAATCCAGAGTTGTTTCGGAGCGCGCGAAGATTCGAACTTGACTGGATGTGAGCGCACCGCCAATGAGAAATGACTGGCTGGCTGACCGTGCCATGCTGGCTGTACGGCTATCAATCAGTGCCGCGTTATAATTGGGTGGAATGTAAATAATATTTGGAATGTATTTTGATTATTAAAATACATAATAAGAGACTGTATGGGCTAGATCACTTTGCATTACTGATAAAATGGAAAATTTAAAAAGACGTTTTTTTTATTTTACATTAAAACGGGAGACTCTTGCACTAAGACATTACACAAAACACCTACACAAAATATGTTATCTATGGTGCATTATTCTACGAGCAGGTGACAGCTAAAATCGTTGTTTTGCGTATGTGTTTTTAGTGTTTTGTTTTGAAAAAACATGTGCAGGAGACGCGGCTTTATTTAAGCATGTAAAAAACTCATTGCGATTTTGTTTTTATTTATTTTGCACACACATAAGTCCCACATGTAAGTAGTACAGTACCTACAAATTTATTTCATTTGATCCAAGCTAAACATAGGACGAACATTATGTAATTTAAATTTTAAATAGGTACTACCTCAAAGATATTCAATTCAATAGTATATAGACGGGACAACAGCACAAAACTTGGGATCCGAAAGTTATGATCTATTTGGCCATAAGTCGCTCAGTTTATTTGAAATTTAAGCGCGCTAGGTCGGCCAGTGAAATTATGTTGAGAGAATAAACTTATCTTACGTGATTCTTAACCATTCACAAAGTACTCTAGGGTGTAAATTGTATTAATTGACCTCGCATTGTAATAAGTAGTTGATGGCGGTACTGAAGTTTGAGATCAATTTTTTTGTATGGCAACTTGATCTATCAAGCCCCTTCTCATTATCATCATCATCCTCCTGCCCTTGTCCCAATTCTATTTGGGGTCGGCGCAACATGTTTTCGACTTCCATACATGCCTATCAGCCGTCATCTCGTCATTCACCCCTTCTTCTTTCATGTCCTTCCTTACTCACTCCATCCACCTCTTTTTTGGCCTTCCTCTACCTCTTCATCCATCAACATTTATATTCATCACTTTCTTACCCACGTATGTCTCTTCCCTTCTCATAACATGCCCATCAAGCCCCTTCTAGTAAGTAATATTAAATATCTTTGTACCACCTATAGGTTTTAGTCTACTGTCTAGCCTAGACGCAGATCATGATGTCATTTCTCCGCTACACATTTACTCATTGAGCAACTTGCAGAATATTTCTCCGAATTTCTCTTATGAAATGATTTGTTGCAATATAGATTTTTTATTTATTTAACTATGTATGGTCAGACATGTTTTCCGGTACAACAATCACCTGTGAACTGTGGGAATGGTCATTTTCGGGTTCAATGCGCATAATATTAGGGTGAAATGGAATGTCGATCGATATTATTAAAAATGAGGAGGTTGCCAATTCATTCGTATGTTTTTACAACATGGCTTTAGGACGCCTAAGAGGGGACTTTTTATATTGATAATTTTCTATGAGGCTTTGGTTTAAACCTGATGGAGGAACGTAAGTCGAGCCGGCTCATGCGTGCTGTAGACGTAACTGTCTACAGCATGACTCTACTACTAAAACTTGTTACGTGAAATAGATTTTTATTCAGTGCAAATCCAATGCAGTGCAACTTTACGTTGAATATAACCGACAACTTATATCAAATAAAACTATTTTTACGGATTCTATCACGATTTGGTTTTAATTTTTATGCCCGACGTTTCGAAAGCTTTGCAGTCTTCGTGGTCAGTCTGACATTCACGTAAACCTAAGAAATCACTACGACAACTTGAAAATAATTATTAGTTATAGTCCAGCGAGTAATTTAAAGATTATCGATTAGATATCTATATTATTATTTTTAATTTAATTTGTTGTAAATCTCATGATAATGACATAATATGAACTAAATTTTGTCTGAAACAAACGATTTTTATTTTATTTACTTTAATAGTAAAACTGCTCTAAAAGGCAGTCCCAGTGAGTCCCCAGCGAGTCCGACCCGTGACCACGAAGGCTGCTAAGCAATGATTAATTTCAATGAATAGCATTCGCGTAAACCTAAGAAATCATTATGCCCTAGAAGGCTTCTATTGTTTCTGCAAACAACGTAGAAAGGGTGTATAATAACTGCAGATTCAAAATGCGACGAGCGCGACATTTTTAAAATTCGAAAATTGAGTAAAAAGTCCGTTGCGCCCGTTCTCCGGTCACGGTTTGTGGATACACTGCCGGCTCATTGTTGTACGTACAAGCGGATGTGACGAAATCTGCCTTTTAATGCGAGGCCAATTGTTATCTGTGATTAATCGACTCCCAAAAATGTAAACACTAGAAAAGACCTTATTGCACATGGTAGTTAGTAATTTGTTAATACACGTGGTAGTTAGTCCGCACATCCTACATCTTTTCTTTCTTTTCTTTCGATCTTAGTGTGGGGTCAGGACTATGTATGTGACTGTTGGGTGTTATTTATTTATTATTTATTTATTTCTTTCTACCTGCTTTTATCCTATCTTAGTGTGAGGTCGCCGCAACACACTTTTTCAAGTATTTTGCAGAAAACATTTTGGTTTAATTTTTACGACCATCGGCTTGCCTGACGACTACCCCCCTCTGGAGGATCCAAGTTGGGAAAATCGTGTTAGAATAACACCCTTCCAGATCTGGAAATCGAACCCAGGATCTCCCGGACCGCAGCCTATATAGGCTGTCACTAGATCAAGGAGGCGACGATAGCAGCGCTATGCAAAATATAAAGGCAGGTAGAAAGAAAGTGCTGCTATCTGTTGATACAAGACTGCACTAACTTTGCAACTACTTTAGTAAAATTCATATAATTTTTATGATATGTAATAGATGGCGTTGTTACCACATTTCTTGCTTTTCAATTTCACTTTCCAGTAATTTTTATTTTATAGTTAAAATAGTATCATTAAAGTCTCTTCTTCTTCTTCCGTAAAAGAACGAAAGTCACCGACATAGCCCAGAGGATTAGCAAGTTGAAATGGCAGTGGGCAGGGCACATAGCTCGTAGAACTGATAGCCGATGAGGCAGAAAAGTTCTCGAGTGGAGACCACGTACCGGCAAGCGCAGCGTAGGACGTCCACCTACAAGGTGGACCGACGACCTGATAAAGGTCGCGGGAAGTCGCTGGATGCAGGCCGCTTCCAACAGGTCGATCTGGAAATCTTTGGGGGAGGCCTATGTTCAGCAGTGGACGTCCTATGGCTGATGATGATGATGATGATGAAAGTCTCTTCTTGGTCTAGTGGCAGCGCACTTATATTTGCTGCGGACTGGGAGGTCGTGGGTTCAAATTCCAAGTTTTCACAAGCAGTTTTCACTTGCCCAAGTTTAGATTCCCAGAAGGGTTGATGTCAGGCAGGTAGGTCGTAAAACCGAGAGCCGAATCATTTCTGCAACATACTTCAAAATGTATATTCCGTCGACTCTACAGTGAAGTGTTTTTTTTTAATACAGAGACTGGCAAAGGAGTAAATGGGTCACCTGGTAAGTGATCTCTACCGCCCATAGCCACCCAAGACACAAATGTATCATGAGTGCGTTGCCAACCTAAAATTATAGAATGGAAGGGGAGGGAAAAGGGATTGGAGGAGGGAGGGAGGAAACGGGCCACCGGAAATCTCACTCACCGAACGAAACGCGACAGCAAGCTGCCACTTTACGTTGCTTTTCTGTGAGACAGTGTTATCAAACCGGTGGAGCCGGCCCATTCGTGCTGTAGACATAATTGTCCACAGCGTTGGTCTACCACTCAAAAAGTTCAGTTAGAAGAAGAATAGTATCAGAAAAGTATAATTTTTGACTTACTTGGGCCACGTCAATCCATTAGCGACGAGGTAGCATACTCCAGAGACAATTCCCGCCAGAAGTCCGAGGCTCACTCCAGCTGATAACGATAATGTGTCCGGCATTTTGGATTTAATCACTTTATAACTAAGTTTAACACTTTTAACACTTCAACACTAATTTTCTTCAAACGCCATACTCGAGTGCATGTTCTAGATTAATTTATTTAAGTGAGTGTGTTTATTGATAATAAATATCCTTCAAGATTAATAAAATAATAACATTATTCAAAGTTTTATCAGTCAACTTTAGTGGAAAACTGTACTTGCACGAACTCTTTGTGGGGGTAGATTATTATAGGCGTAATGAAAAATTATCGAACTGTAATTAATATCTTAGGTACCTTCATTATATTTTTTATATTTTTCATATTTATTATTTTCATTATTCAGGTACCCTAAACCGTCGTGCATGCATGAAGAATGTAATGAGACTGAATGAGGCGAAAGAGGTATGTAAGGATCGTAGCAAGTGGAAATCCGTTGTCTCTGCCTACCCCTATGGGAAAAAGGCGTGAGTCTATGTATGTATGTATGTATTATTCAGGTCGGTTTAGGGCGACTTGCACCGTTATTACTATCCTACAGTTAGTCCTATCCTCAAGTTAAATTGAAAAAGAAATATATGAAGGAATGTAATTCATTACATGTAAAATGAAATTAATTAATTAATTACATTTTAAGTTTACGCGAATGCTATTCATTGAAATAAAACTATTTTTACGGGTTCTATCATGATTTGGTTTTAATTTTTATTCCCGACGTTTCGAAGGCTTTGCAGTCTTCGTGGTCACGGGTTGGACTGTGAAAATAGTTTTATTTCAATGAATAGCATTCGCGTAAACTTAAGAAATCAGTAAATTTCAAATTACCACATTATTACAAGTTTTTTTTTTAAACTTGCCCTTATCCCACTTTAAAGTAGGGTCGGCGCAACACACATTTTCAAGCATGCTGCAGAGAGAATTTGGCTTAGTTTTTACGACCGGCCGCTTGCCTGAAGTCAACCCCCTGTGAGGGATCCAGTCCCGGGCAAATTAATTTAGAAAATTTGCTTTGCCCGACCTGGGAATCGAACCCAGGACCTCCCCATCCACAGCCCATACAAGCTGCCACTAAACCAAGAAGGCAACAATTATTACAACATGGCTTTACGACTCAAAAATGTATTTTCAGTTATAAGTTGTAACTATAAATGAAATAAATGTACTTTTTCTTATTTCATTTTATAAACCTTTACCTTTTCGGACCTAATAAATAAATAAACGGTTATGAAGAATTTATTACGATCTAGCCTATGAGATTAATTAGCAATTTTGATCTAACTTCATTTCTAATATAAAAATATCTTTTCGAAACATTTTCTAGTATAAAACACCTTAACTACGAAGGTATTTTAAGAATTTTAAGCCCTAGCCCATAGAAATATAACCCATTATGCCTTAGCCCCATTTCAATTTAAAACACACGAACCCTGTTCGCTCTCGGGTACATAGTAGAATGTCTTTGTTTATCCTTTATCCACATTCCGGGATCGTACCAACCCAAAGACTTTCAATAGTATAGACGGGACAACAGCACAAAACTTGTGGTCCAAAAGTTATTACCTAGTGGTCATAAGTCGCTCAGTTTATTTGAAATATACGCGCGCCAGGTCGGCCAGCGAAATAATATTGAGATAAACTTATGTTACGTGATTCTTAACCATTCACAAAATATTTTGGGTGTAAATTGTAATAATCGTCCTCGCATTGTAATTAGTTGATGGCGGTACTGAAGTTTGAGATGAATTCTTTGTATGGAAACTTGCTTCATAGCCCCTCTATCTCTTTGTACCATCCACTATTAAAATAAAAAGGTTACAAACTAAATTCACTGTAAACTGTTAGTTATGTATAACATACTAACATACCTGCATGTTTGAATAGGTTGGCAAAGATAAAATACAGCATTGTGGTGGATACTTGGGTCAACATAAAATAACATAAGCTCACGCCTGTATCCCCGAAGTGGTAGGCAGAGGCGCACTAGCGAATTAGAACACCCCCAATACATGTCGCCGAGCTTAGTTCCGTCCTAGATGTGATAGGGGGCGAGCCTATCGCTATATCGGGCACAAATTCCAGACTCCGGGCTAATATGGAAAAATCCAATATCACTTTGCCCGACCCGGGGATCGAACCTTAGACCTCTGAACCATAGTCGTACCGAAATACCACCACGCCACCGAGGCAGTACTTGGGTCAAGTAAAAAATATTGTGTTTTCTAGCTTAGAATCACCCCGGGGTCGACGATACGAGACGTTATATTATTATAACGATAGGCGATAGACGATAGATAAAATAAGTTTGACGAAACTGAGTACATAAGTAGTATATACATACATACGTACGTACATAGGCGCATAAGACCTACTGCTTTTTGGTGCTTCTCCCCAGACCAGAGGCCTTTTCTGCATCACAGGTAGATTCAATGTAGAGTTAAAGTGCCCCTAATTACTGAATAAAGATTTGAATTTGAATTAAAATATTTATTTTAATTTGCGACCCACTTCATAAAAGGAGAAGGTCGTCAATTCGTCTGGTTTTTTAATGTATGTTACGCATTGATATATTAATTACCTAGATGCACAGTTGACGCTCGAAAAATGGGACAGCAAAGGAGTGCTTAAGCACTCGTTTTGCATACAGTCTGACGCCGATGGAATTCTAAATTTCAAAATCCAAATTTAAGAACGCTTGCTCATTTCGTTTAAAGCTACTTTATTACACATGCATAGGGTTATATTTGTGTTGATTTAATTAGAACTTGTGATATCTTTCTTTGTTTTATTCCTGAGACCACTTTTTAGGAGGATATTTGCAAAGAACTGTGCATCTAGGGTATATTATATTGATGATGTTACGCGATATCTCCGCCAAATGTGGACCGATTTTCAAAATTCTTTTTGTGTTCGATAGAGCTTATTCCAAGGGTGGTCTCATATAAAGGTCACGATCCGATAAGTTCTGAATCAGTCCGTTAAGTTTTTAAACTTGTTTTAATTCATAAACATAAACATACATAAGCTCACGCCTGTATCCCCGAAGGGGTAGGCAGAGGCGAACTGGCGAACTAGAACACCCACATTTCGCCGAGCTTGGTTCCGTCCCAGATGTGATAGAGGGCGAGCCTATCGCCATATCGGGCACAAAATTTAATTCATAAAGTGTTTTAATCATCACAAAATCGTAATTTCCTTTCAATAAGCGCTCGATGAATAAAAAACGCATTGCTCTGACGACGATGCAATCTTCTTACGTAATGTGTACTTACTACTTAGTGATACATTACGTATGTAACATCTTATCTAACTTATCAAACTGATTTTAATCTGTTGCTATAAGAAATCCATAATGGATGTAGAAGGCTAACCGTAGGCATTTTTTTGGTAATTGTACCAGTAGTGATTGGTTCAGCTACTTCCTTCGACCTAAGTGATGGGATTATTTTCGGATAAATATCCCAGCGCGAGTAAATATCCGTAAACACCCGTTTCTACTGAGTATTTACTGCGCATTTTTAATATATTTTTTTTGCGATGTTGTGATTGAAGTTTTATACTATAATAGTAACCAATAGTAACTATAACTTTTTTGCATATCTATAAAATCTATGTAGAAACACGTGAAAACTAAGTTCTTTGTTGTTACGTTATAAGTACCTATAAATTATGCATAAGCTTAAGCATGTTTGATTTAGTTTAAAACTTCATGCAATCGCAACATTGAAAAAAAGACTATAAAGAAATGCTAGAAAGTAAAGTAAATACTCGGTAGAAACGGGTGTTTATGGATATTTACTCGCGCTTGGATATTTATCCGAGAAGAATCCCATCATTAGACCTTTATAAAGGTACCTTTTTCGTTTGAATTTCATTGATGGGTTACATACTCTGTCATATTTCATGTCAAGAAGGATTATATTGTCAATACTAGGATAATCTAAGGTCAATACCATGCTCTTTGGCCAATACTTGTAAGCTTGTCACTCATTATTTTGATATTTTTAAAAGTTTTATTTTTATTGATTGTCTTTATTATTTACATAAATGGCAAAACAGACCCCTGGTCTGTACCTGCACTGCTTGATTGGGATTCAATGCAACAATTTCACAATGATAGCGGCAGACCAAACTACTATTCAGAGCATCATTATTTTCAAAGATGGTAAGGGATGAATCCTTAATATCTATCCTAGGTGAAATCCTTATATATGTCTTATATTTATAATTATCCTTACATTTGAGTGGTAGAGCCACGCTGTAGACAGTAACGTCTACAGCAAGAATGGGCCGGCTCGAGCGGTTAGATACCACTGTCTCACAGTAAACCGACGTAAAATGGCTGCTTGCTGTCGCGTTTCATTCGGTTTCCCAATCCCTTTTTCCCTCCCCTTCCAATTCCTCCTTTTAGGTTGGCAACGCACCCATGATTCTTTTTGTATTTTGGGTGCCTATGCGCGGTGGAGATTACTTACCATCAGGTTACCCATCTGCGCGTTTGCCAGTCTCTGATATAAAATATATATATAATTGGACTGATTAAACTGATTAATCTCTATTGCGACGTTTGTTGTGACGGAGTTTGGTCTTCCAGGGAATAAAACCATATTAGGGACGTAAAAACAAACCTTGATTTAGGCCGCTTCCAACATTGTTGTCTCATCATCAGCCATATGACGTCCACTGCTGGCCAACATAGGCCTCCCCAAAGATTTCCAGATCGATCTGATGTTGTCTCTTATTGCCCACTAATAACTGGATTCTTATACCATCAAAGAGACACAACAATTTATTATTACCATTTTTGGCGATATGGCTCTGTCCTTTGGAGCAATTAAAAAAAAAAAGTGCTTGCACTATAATGCTTGGCGGCAGAGACATTGCAGTATTATCTATTCAGACGGACTCTCGTATATTAGTGTCCTTATCACCAGTGTCAGTAGTTAAATATTTGCACTATACATTGTGCAGTATGCACTTTCGAAAGGCCGTCCAAAAATAGCTGATTATCAGATAAATCAGCGTCCGCAGTGCTGTATAACCTTCGTTGCGACATTTTCCATTATACATACATTTCCTTGAAGATAATTGACGCGCTATTTGCTTTAGTTATCTATGAGAGACTCGAGCCTCGACCAAATTTCTAGGTTAACGTTTGACTATGAGTGACAATCGAATCAATGTTTAACATCTTTATTCTAATTAGGTATGTCTGTGGTTTTAGATAACATGGCCTCACAGGGTATATTGGCTATTTCAATTAATTCCATTCGAAATTCTCCTGTTACGGCTTTGATTATGAAACAAACAGAATGGTTGGAATGGTTTCAACCGACTACAAAAATGAAGGCTATCTCTTTTGTATCCTTAGTACGAGTTTATTTTGATAGTTCTTGATTCTAGAAATCGACGACAGTTTGCGTTTTGTCCATACATTTGATTAGCAGCGCCACTTTTCGGAAACTACAATGAAGTAAAATATGTATGGTGAAACTGTAAACTATCGTCGATTTGGAGAATCGAGAAAAATATATACTAAGGGTACTGTATATTTTTATGTATTTCACACGATATCTTCAACAAATGTAGATCTATATTTAAGGTTATTTGGTATTCCACAGTTTATTACTCCAAGGCTAGGTTCTTGTCTGTGATTGGTCCCATTCTAAGTCAGTCAAGTGAAGTACGGAGTAGTCCTTAAGAAAAAAACAGCATAGTGAGCTGTTGAAGTGGAATCTCAAGTTTTTAATCTTTATGATTATTTTTATTAAAGATCACGCCTGGCAACTGTCTGATTAGCAGGGCAGTACCTAACTATAACCCAGAGTATTAACAGATGTAGACAAGCTCCACAAGATCACGAATCATCTAGTGATGGGACTGATAGGAGATCCAGGGGACGCGGTCCAGTTCGCCCAGTTCGTGTCCAGAAACATGCAGCTGTACAATATCAAGAATGGATACGCTTTGGACACGGCTGCTGTTGTTCACTTCACGAGGACAAGTCTGATGGAATCGTTGAAGGAGGGCGTAAGTCTTCTGTGTTTCAATTATTACATCGACTTATCGACATCGATTATTTTTTGAGTGGTAGAGCCACGCTGTAGACAATTACGTGTACAGTTCAAATGGGCCGGCTCGACCAGTTTATTAACACTGTCTCACAGAAAACCGACGTAAAGTGGCAGCTCTCCGTCGCGTTTCGTCCGGTGAGTGAGATTTCAAGTGGCCCAATTGCCCCCCTCCTTTTCCCAATCCCTATTTCCCTTTTATGTTGGCAACGTACCCGTCTTTTTGTGTCTTGAAAGTCTCTGGGCGATGGAGATCATTTACCATCAAGCGACCCATATGCTCGTTTGTAGTCTCTGTTATAAAAAAAAAAATTAAAAACTTACACAACCTCGGTGGTGTAGTTGTATTGCGAGTGCGATACGACTACCGTCCTGGGGTTCAGGTTCGATTCCCAGGTCGGGCGAAGTTATATTGAGTTTTTCTATTCAATATCAGCCGAGAATTTGTAAGCACCTAGTAAACATTTAATTATCACGGTAAAATTAGATATCTGCCTAGGCCTAGTGTGTAAAACGAAATCCGCAGTTGCGGACGTTTTAGGACGTTTTGCTATTCTATGTGGCTCACGTGTCCCACCGATGTCGGTGCTATAAGTTTCATTTCGGAAAATGCTATGCTGTAAACTGTTTGACAGCCCACTCTTCTGTGTTTGACATTTATTTGATCCACGTGCATCTATATTCGTCTTTGCGGTAGAGTATCGGTCCGATATCGTTCATCCGATAAGGTTTTATAGAATAAACACGCAGACGATCACGAAAGACTTTTTAATGTACTTAGGACAGCAATATGTTGTTTCTAAATTGACGATGTTATATTACGGAGAAAAGAAAGGCGACGTGTAAAATGTTCTGGCATGGCATATCAAATGATAATAATGATCTATTGTTACCCCTAGCTACAAGTGCGTGAGAACCTTTCGTTTTCCCTGGATGGAGATTTTTCTATACTCTTTTTATTACATTATACACATGCTCAAGACCGGGCGAAGTGGAAGCGATTAAGTAGGAAGGCGGACCCTGGCAGAAGGCCGGGATAACGCCAGGTAGAAAGAAAGAAAGATACACAGTGGCGGATTTGCAGTGCTGGCCGCCCTAGGCCCGACACTAGGGACCGCCCCTTCTTTTTAACCTACTTTAAAAGTTCTTTTGGTTGTAGAAAATGCCGTGAAATTCAGTAAGGTGAAAGTTACCAAAGTTTTAGTTTCGTTTGGTACAGCCGCCCTAGGCCTGGGCCTAGTTGGCCTTAGGGGAAATTTGACACTGATTATACAGCTGTTTATCGCAAATCTACTAAAATAGGTCTTGCCACGAGATACAAAGTATTATACATATATAGCAACGAAAGTGGAGCTTACTAACTGCGAAAGAAATTTTAACTTAATTCATTATCTTGCCACCTAATTAACAGCCGAATGTTCATACACTTAAGGTTGCCTTATGCCGTTTAAGGCCGCCTTATCTGTCAAAATTGTATGGCGAAAATCAATATAACAAGCCGTTAAATTTGAGCAGCGTTTGACCATTCGGGTGATAGACTCACAAAACTTAACCTTTTTATAATGTACATACAGCAACATAATATATATCAACTCTATAATGCGTATCTGGTAAAGGCCTATGTCCAGCAGTGGACGGATACAGGCTGATGATGATGATGATGATAATATCAACGCCGTCAATATGTAAGGAGAAAAAGGGATTTTAGAGATAAAATATTATGCTCATTAAAGTTTCATCTCTACTAAGTAACATTTTTGGAACAACACCAGCTGAATTTAGTATGCTCATGATTAATTTCATCTCTATTGGTCAAGCCTTTACATCATTAATATACGGTACTGAATAAATATACGTAATTTTCAATTAATACGAATATGTAATCGCTTACCGGCCATCCGAGCCGATGCAACCGCCGGAGAGGAAATTGAGAACATGTATAATCTAATGTAACAGGTCTGCATTAGGTCAACATCTTCACACGTTCCGATTACTTTTCTTATTTTCGACCGACTTCCAAAAAGGAGGAGGTCCTCAATTTGTCTGTATTTTTTATGTATGTTACGCGATATCTCCGCCAAATGTGGACCGATTTTCAAAATTCTTTTTGTGTTCGATAGAGCTTATTTCAAGGGTCCCATATAAATGGTCACGATCGGATTTGAAGTCGGTTTGTTAAGTTTTTAAACTTGTGATTATCTTATTTTATAAACCTTAAGGCCGGCAACGAGCAGGACTTGACAAGAAATCGCTACTTAGGCTGAGATCTATAGAACGAATTTCGACTAAGTTTAAGTCAAAGAAACTGCCTGTCGGTCTCTTTTTCTTGTAAAAAATGGCTTGGTATCTGTCGTCGTTGTAGCCTGTTTCTGGTATCATATTTTATATCCCTTATATTATTGTACTATTTATTAGTATGTATTAGTATATAATATTCCTATGTATGTATTTTATTTCTATTTTTAGGTATGTAAATTTTATATTTTCTATGTCTATGTAAAAATTCATATTATATACATATAGTATGCATTGTTATATCCTATCCCTTTATTGTAAACCCTGCCTAACTTTCAATTCCTCTCCATCGATGGTTGTCTGGAAGAGATTAGCTCGTTTAGAGATCGCTTTTAGCGATAATGTCGCCACTTGTGGCACAGTTATTCTGTTGCTCTGTTAGAGTACAATAAAGAGTTTCTATCTATTTATCTATCATGAAAGTCGAAGTTCGATTCAAAAATTCCAAATTCTTACTGACTTCGTTTCTTTGACTCAGATTTGTCGAAGTTCGCTCTATAGATCTCAGCCTTAGTACCACCCATTGCAGCCCTACGTGAGAATACATTACACTCCTTCCGAGGGAGTCGAGTAAAAACTCTACGTGCATTACATAAGCATATAAGGTCACGCCCGTATCTTCAAAGGAGTAGGCAGAGGCGCACTAGCGAACTAGAACACCCACATTTCGCCGAGCTTAGTTCCGTCCCAGAGTGCTAGAGGACAAGCTCATCGCCATATCGGGCACAAATTCCATACTCAAAAATCCAATATCAAGGTGGACCGACAACCTGATAAAGGTCGCAGGAAGTCGCTGGATGCAGGCCGCTTCCAACAGGTCAACCTGGAAATCTTTGGGGGAGGCCTATAGGTGCATTACCGATCAAAAAATAATAATGAGCCTGCTCAACCGGTTTGATACCACTGTGTGAAAACTGATGTAAAGTGGTAGCTTGTTGTCGCGTTTCGTTCGGTGAGTGAGATTTCCGATTTTTAACTTATTAAGTCGATCGAAAAAATGGGGATTGGAAACTGCAGACTTGGGTTTACGAAAATACAGGAATATTGTCTGAATACTATATTTATTTACATTCAAAGTTTACATTCATATTAATTCAAATGGCATGTACATACTTTTCCGTGTTTTTTATGCAATACGTCCAAATACTAGAATTTCTAAGAATTTAAAAAGTAAACTGTATTGTGTGTATTTCTCAATAATTACGTGTTCAGTGATTGTAATTTACATTCTGTAAGTGTGTGGACAATGGATCACTTCCTTGTCTTATTTTAGACTTCTCAGATCGTGATTGAAATATGCAATATATTGAAAGTGCACTCACTCTTGTTTCGCTGTTTTAATCTATAATAGGCATCTAAAATTGCAGCACTTTAAAAGAAA
The DNA here is from genome assembly GCA_036417725.1 of Clanis bilineata. Classification (NCBI taxonomy): domain Eukaryota; kingdom Metazoa; phylum Arthropoda; class Insecta; order Lepidoptera; family Sphingidae; genus Clanis; species Clanis bilineata. The sequence continues at coordinate 2,675,065 of CM071141.1, forward strand.
ATTACTTAGACAATGCGGTATTTCCAGAATAACAAAACCGACACTGGTATTCACAGAAGGATAGACAGTGTTGCAAATAAATAATAATAAATAACAACCATCAGTCACAAACATAGTCCTGACCACACAGTAAAATACGAGTCTTGTGTCGTGGGTATCAGGAACTACGAGAGACTTTCGGGCTCACAACACCCAGAACCGAAACAAATATATGTGGGCCACACACACATTTGTCTCGGTGCGGGTATCGAACCCGCGGCCTCTCGCTTTACAGCCGGCTACTCGCCCTCTGCGCCACGGAGGCTGTCTAAATTATAGTGAATTGGATTTCCATTTATTATTTTCCTGCATGGTTACATGAACTTTGATATTAAGTCAATGATGTAAGTTAACAAAAACGATAAAAAAATCGTACATTTATCTTATTCCCGAAGAAGCAGAGGTGTATCTATTTTTGGCCAAGCTTATTTCCGTCCCATGATGTGATTATTATTAAATAAATATTCACTGAATATGAAGTAATTGGTATCAGTGACGTGCACAATCATTCGGGTTAGGAAAGACAAAATCTTGTCTTATCTGTGTCCATTTGAAAGATAATCTGAGTGCGGCAATTTAGAAAATCCATTTTCGTTTGTAATGCTTTTTCTTTTTTTTTACAAATTCCCAGGGTATAAAGATAAATATAAAAAAGACTTTTTTTACTGTATGGACCGCACACCCTTGATTGATATATCCCACAAAAATAATTAAAATCTAATATTTGGGGACTTATTTTTGTCGCCTTCTTGGTCTAGTGGCAGCATGTATGGGCTGAGGACCGGGATCCTGAGTTCGATTCCCAGGTCGGGCAAAGCGAATTTTCTAATTTAATTTGCCCAGGACTGGATCCTTCATAGGGGGTTGACGTCACAGGCGGCCGGTCGTAAAAACTAAGCCAAATCCGATCTGCAACATGCTTGAAAAAGTGTGTTGCGCCGACCCCACATTAAGATGGGATAAGGGCAGGTAGAAAGAAAGAAAGATTTATGGACTAATTTTTACTGAAGTACATCGAAGTGGTAAATTACAGAAACCCAAGATGGTGAACATGCTGTTAGCTGGCTACGATGAGAAGAACGGTGGTGAACTCTACACCATAGACATCCTCGCGTCATGTATGAAGGTTCCGTACGCGGTCCATGGTTTCGGAGGATTCATCTGTATCGGGATATTGGATAAACTCTACAGTCCTTGTAAGTATTATATCTTCAGATTTAGATGAAACTGACTGAGGGTTTAGCGTACAGCCGAAACTATCTAGAAACGTGAAATTTTACACGCTGCTTTTCTAACATGGGCAAGCACTAAGGATTTACGACCGAATAAAAAAAGGAGGTCTTCGATTTGTCTGTATTTTTTATGTAAGTTATGCGATATCTTTGCTAAATCATTATAATTTTAAGAACATAACCGATCGACTTCATAACGTATCCGATCATGACCTTTATTTGGAACCTCCCTTTAAACAAGCTCTATCGAACACATAAAGAATTTTGAAAATCCGTCCACATTTGGCGCAGATATCGCGTAATATAAAAACAATAAAAAAAATACAAAGGAACTGAGGACCTTATCCTTTTTTGAAGTCGGTGCAAAATGGACATGACACGACTGGAGCTACTAGACTTCTATAGTCCACCAGGCGAGTCGGTCGTGAAAGTGTGTGAGTTTTTGAGTGGTAGAGCCGCCCACGAATGGACCGGCTCGACCAGTGTGATATCACTGTCTCACAGAAAACCGACGTAATCTGGCAGCTCGCTAGTTTGGGGTCAGGACATTTATTATATGTATCAGAATGGGTTTCAAAAATCTTCTATCATAAACTCGTAATGTTTAGGGCGTAAAGAACATTTCGGCATAAAAAAATAAGGAAGACAGCAACAGAAAATCTCAATTTCAATGTTTGGAATTAAACTATTTTTACGGATTATATCACGATTTGGTTTTAATTTTTAAGCCCGACGTTTCAAAAGCTTTGTAGCCTTCGTGGTCAGGGGTCAGACTAACACAACAGACAAACGTCGGGCATAAAAATTAAAACCAAATCGTGATATAATCCGTAAAAATAGTTTAATTTCAATGAATAACATTCACGTAAACCTAAGAAATCATTTCATTGTTTGGGTTAATCCTTATTTTAAGTTTAACCTATTTCGTATAAGAGTTAAGGCTTTATCCTAAATGTGCTATAATACAATGATCTTTAAACATCATTTTCAGGGTTATCAGAGACGGAAGCCTACGAAGTGATAAAAACCTGCATTCAAGAGATTCACAAGCGATTGTTTGTGAACCTGCGTGACTTCCAAGTGAAGACTGTATCCAAGTCAGGTGTAAAAGTGATGCCCTCAATTAACCCGGCCACGTTTATGGTTAACCAATGATTTTGGGTTCGAAATGTTTTAACAGGTATTAATATACAGATCTAAACTTGTAATAATTCCGTTCTTTTGTAGATTTCTTTTTATGAACATAATATATGGTATAATCTCTGTTTATTTTCGACCGATTTCCATAAAGGAAAAGGTCCTCAATTCGTCTGTATTTTTTGTACGTATGTTACGCGATATCTGCGCCAAATGTGGACCGATTTTCAAAATTCTTTGTGTTCGATAGAGCGTATTTCAAGGGTGGTTATAAATTTGGTCACGATCGTATTTGAAGTCGGTCTGATAAGTTTTTATTATATCAAAAGGAAATTATTATGCAAACATTCAAATGTTAAAAACGATATCTCAATATTATTTTTATATTGGTCATACCATTATATACGGGTCATTAGTCTCTGGTGCGAACATGTGAATATTTACTACATTACTCGAATGTGGGATAATCTTGATAGAATAGGATAATGTTGCTTAAACGGCACTGTAGTTAGTTGCCAGTTGCCACATGTTTAACTCGCCCTGGGAAAATGTTGGTGGGAATACGATTATCATCTCAACTTACAGTTTATACTGGATTAATTTCTAAATCCGTGCCTAATGCCTAATGACTGCCTCCGTAGCGTGGTGGTATTTCGGTACGACTACGGTTCTGAGGTCTCGGGTTCGATCCCCGGGTCGGGCAAAGTGATATTGGATTTTTCCATATCAGCCCGGAGTCTGGAGTTTGTGCCCGATATGGCGATAGGCTCGCTCCCTATCACATCTGGGACTGAACTAAGCTCGGCGAAACGTGGGTGTACTAGTGCGCCTCTGCCTACCCCTTCGGGGATACAGGCGTGAGCTTATGTTACGTTATGTTATGTTATGCTATAAGTTTTAGTGGTAACCCCCCAGGCCGAATATCGTAATCGTTGCCCTTTGGCTGCGGAACCCTAATTTACATAAATTACAGCGACATGTTAAAAAAACATCCAACAAGTTTTGAAGAGCAGTGACAATGTATGAGTACATTCCATTACGTGAAAAGTGCCTCTTACGTAGTCTTGTGTGAGCAAACATCGATTACACATGCCTATGTCACATTAGGTAAACAATGTGCTACTACGCTATGCAGAGCGATGCCATATCTAACACATATTATATTTCGAAGGTCCCTACGTACAAAGCGACATGTCAAAAACTGAGGTTTTCAGGAGAACGAAATGAAGTTTATTTATAAGTTTAAGAATTATCATACTTGTTATCTTGTTCGATTAGTTTTTAAAGTAGAATTATTGGAATACAAAATAATTAAAAAATATATCTATATAGTTATGAGCTTATGGACAATCTAAATATATATGCAGTAAAAAATATGACATTTTGACTTGTCTTTATATACGTAGGAACCGTCGATTTGTTTGGTATTTATTTTATTTACATTTTTAGTCTCGACGTTTGTATATATTAAAATGGAGGTAGATATTGTAATATTAACATTTTTGGACAACTGACACCTTAGTCCGACCCGTGACTACGAAGACTGTAAAGCTTTCGAAACGTCGGGAATAAATGATAATAAAAAATAAAATAAATACCAAACAAATCGCGATAAAATCCGTGAAAACTAGTTTCATTTCAACATATTATATTATAAATTGGAAGAAAGAAAGCAGTAGAAAGCAAAGAAAGTAAGTATCAGTATATCCAGATGGTAACCATCTTCTACCTGTTTTTATGTTTTTGCGGGGAAAAGCGTTTTACCGCTACCGACCATATATGTACTACCGACACGCGTGGGGGGAGACGTGACGTTTATGTCGAATTCGATGACCCAACGTTAAGTCGCCCAGGAGAGATGGAAAGCATCTAAGCGACCGTTGGGCCGAGTCCCTAACACTATGTATAACCTACACCGGCAATACCGACTAAAAACCCCGCGGTGGCCCTCATAAAACCATCTTCTACCTGCCTTTATCCTACCTCAATGCTTCGCAACTTTTTAAGCATATTGCGAAATTATTCGGCTTAGTTTTTACACTTATGATGGGTCGGGGCCGCCTTTCTAACGTAAGTCTCCGTCTTCGAACCCGGGAATTCCTGGTATTGTAATGTAAATCCCAAAAGCGAATCTTGCATTGTTAAATTACACGCGAATTTCTCTTATAATTGCAGACTTGTGTTTGATTTAAATAATGACTGTTTGATAATGCATTTTTAGAGTTCCCTAGGCAAATAGCACAACGGAACCCTCATATTTTGTCATGTCCGCATGTCTGTTCTACAGCTATTTATTGAGGCTGAAAGCTATTTGCATCGCGTAGTTTCGGCCACTACGCTCGTATAGAAAGGTAAGTAGGTAAGTACCAATCCGCGTTAATCTCACATGATAACAAGTCGCGCATGAGTCTCACATTATCGCGAGTGATGTCTCAGGGCTACTGTTATGCAAAAATTATGACTTGTACAAGCTGATTGATTGTTCACCACATATTAAACTATCGTTTAAATACCCATTAACTAACTAACTGTAATCCGGCATTTTGGCTCCTGTCTATTTGCCAAAATGCTGGATTACAACAAGTTGAGATTTCATATAAGGAAATCTGAAATCTCAACTTTTGAATCATTTGATGTTAATATTTTCGTTATTATTACTTTTAAAAATATTTAAGCGCTACTTATCTTTATACCATAGGTTGTCCCTTTCATTTTTAAACAATGTAACGGAAGGAAAAAAGTGACAGGTTATTCGTAACCATTTGCTCAGCTAAGGTCTGTCAGCTCTTCTTCCTAGTCGTTAAACTCTTGACAGAATTGACGTGGTGGTCACTCATCACCAACAACAGCTTTTCGGGTGCATTCATTGAGGGAGCTTTTCAGCGAAGCCTTCACCTGGTCAGTCCACCGCATAGGTGACCGGTATCGAAGCTACTCCAGCTATTAAATGAAGAGTAGGTATACAATTTCTAACATTCACAGTTTTTGCCTACACCATTCAGGCATTGGCTCTACTTTTCAAATGGCTATTTAATGAATATTATAGTTATCTTAATCGATTTTACTTTCTATACTTTGGTGCTTAATGTCGTTAAGGAATATAATGATTTCTGCATGACGTATTGAGTGTTAATTTACGTAGAGTGTGTTTTCCTTGTATTACAAATACGAAGATAATCAATATCTACCCAGTTTTCAAATAATTCTAGATCTAAGACCTAACGATAACGTCAGCTCACGCCTGTATCCCCGAAGGGGTAGGCAGAGGCGCACTAGCGAACTAGAACACCCACATTTCGCCGAGCTTAGTTCCGTCCCAGATGTGATAGGAGGCGAGCCTATCGCCATATCGGGCACAAATTCCAGACTCCGGGCTGATATGGAAAAATCCAATATTACTTTGCCCGACCCGGGGATCGAACCCGAGACCTCAGAACCGTAGTTGTACCGAAATACCACCACGCCACCGAGGCATTCCTTTCGTTATATAGTTTAAAAATGAAAGGGAAACCTATGGTTAAAGATAAGCAGCGCTTAAATATTTTTATAACTAAGGGGCATCATCGATATATTTCTTGTTACACGCAGAAGTCATATCAAAACATTTCTGGCCTTACTTAAAACAGCATTTTTAGCTGAACAAATGGTTAAGAATAACCTGTCACTTTTTTCCTTGCGTTTTATTGTTTAAAAATGAAAGGGACAACCTATGGTATAAAGATGAGCAGCGCTTAAATATTTTTATAAGTAAAGGGCTTCATCTTCACCGTGTAACAATGAACAATTGCTTTCAAACAAATGGTTGTAAAATACTAAAACTAGCAATACTGTAGATATTTTATTAGTAATACGAAAGTGGATGTTTTATAGTGTTGCAAATGACCGCAGAATACCTAGGACTAGATTACAATAGGATTAGTCGAGGCTCTTTTTTACGGCAAAGGACGGCAAATAAGAGAGTGGGTCACTGATGTTGAGTGTTCTCTAATCACTCAATGTCACTTGTATACCGAGTGTTTCTTAAAGTTGGTACCAATAATAATTCAACCTACAGGAAGATGTAAAGCTAAGGTAGAAATCGCTTTAAACGATAAGACCGCCTATTGTTTACACTTAGTATTACTTAGTCCTTTTTGTAATTTGTTTTTTTTCTTGGTGTGCAATAGAGTTATCTATCTACCTATCTATCTATCTATCTAAAGCGTAATAAAAAAATAGAAATTAGAATTAATAATATGTTTGATTGGTAAAGCTGCGTTGGAGACAGTAATGTCTACAGTACGAATGGGCCGGCTCGACCGGTTTGATACCACTGTATCACAGAAAACCGAAGTAAAGTGGCACCTTGCTGTCGTGTTTCGTTCGGTGAGTGAGATTTCCGGTGGCCCATTTCCCTCCCGCCGTTGCCCAATTCCATTTTCCTCCCTTTCCATTCCCACCTTTTAGATTGGCAACGCACCCATGATTCTATGTGTCTTGGGTGTCTATGGGCGATGGTGATCACTTATCATCAGGTGACCCATCTGCTCGTTTGCCAGTCTCTGCTAAAAAAATTGCAGCTTAATATTTTTTATAACTACTAATGCGACCTGTAAATCGTCACTATTACCATAAAAACGGCTTTGTATATGCTAAACAAAAACTTTGCAAATGTACTGCAGCTGATCCAATGAGCCAGAAAACATTTCTTCGTCACAAATTAGGTTTCCACTGCACAAAAACTATAATCCTTGAAATTAAACTATTTTTACGGATTTTTATGCCCGACGTTTCGAAAGCTTTGCAGCCTTCGTGGTCACGGGTCAGACTGGACGAAGGCTGCAAAGCTTTTGAAACGTCGGGCATAAAAATTAAAAAATTAAAACCAAATCATGATAGAATCCGTAAAAACATTCACGTAAACCTAAGAAATCATCAACTATGATCCTTACGAAATTTTAAACTATACCGCTAGATTGTTAACCATTCTCTCAATAGGTGTAGTTATTATTGATACCAACTTTATGAAACATTCGGTATAATGTACGACCATAGATGTACGACATTGAAAATCGTTACCGTGTTCTACTCGAGGCATTTTCCTTTTCGAATAGCTCATTGTTTACATATACTTGGAAGTTTGGCCTTGTCAACATAAGGGCCTTTATACCACCTTTATGTGGAGTCGGCGCAACACACTTTTTCAAGCATGTTGCAGAAATGATTTGACTTAGTTTTTACGACCGGCTGCTTTTCTGACGTCAACCTCCATCTAGGGGATCCAGTGCCAGAAAAATGGTGTCAGAAAAACACCACGCCTGATCTGGGAATCTAACCCAGGACCTCCCGGTTCACAGCCCCTATACCGTGCCATTATACCAAGGAGGCAACCAAGACCGAGCTGTCTGTATTTATATCAAAACGCCCAAAAAAGTAAAGTACTAGATTTTAATTATCTTTTCTTTTCACCTGTCCTTACCTTACTTAATGAGGGCGCTACATATGTAGTTATTATTTCTAAGCATGTTGCAAAACGGACTCGTCTCAGATTTTACAACTGCTTACCTGCGGCCTGAGCAGGAAAATTTCTGAAAACCGTAAATGTATTTCAGCTCGATGCGCGTCTATGAAATTTGTATGAAATATTAACCAAACGTCATCAGTGCGCAGCGAACTCGAATACATTTACATTTACATTAGTTTTTCGTGCTCGGGCAGTAAGTAGCCCATCAACATCAATAGATGTCTTTAGGAGAATTCAGTCTCAGACTAGTCACGTTAGAAAAACCGTCACCGAATGGGATTCGAACTGATGATCTTCCAGTCTATAAGGCATATTTATACGCGTTAACTAGTCCAGTGAGGCGATGTACAATCGCCTAGATTTTAATTAAGTAAAAACCAAAACTTTCCTCATGTACTCTAATCCAGAAAAGTGTTTGAAACGATAAAAACGTTTTCTATTTCCACACGAAATCCCTGGATTTAGACGATTACGATACCCATTCAAAGGATTTAGCGGACGAGAACAGAGTGTTTTTTTTGTCCCAATGTCGAAATAAGTTACATTCCTCCTGCTTCTTTTTATACAGGGTGTTATATAAAGTTGGTATCGATAATAACTACACATAAAGAGGGGATGGCTAGCAATTTAGCAGTAAAGTATAGAATTTCACAAGGCTCTTAGTTTTTGAATAATGGAAACTTTAATTTGGAACGAATTTTTTTTTATATTTGTAAACCACCTATGGGGTAATTCATTCTTTTTAGCATACACAAAGCCATTTCTATGGTAATTACGACGATTTACAGATCGCATTCCGATTTTAAAATTCCCATGCTTCGTATTGATTAAGTTCAATTTTTATTTTTCAACTATACCATTACATAGTTTTCAAGCTTTAAATAGTTCTCCCTCTATACCATTACGCTTTAAATAGTTCTGCCTGTCAGGGAATTTTTATTGGTACCAACTTTATGAAACCCCCCATATAAAAGGTTTGTTTCGTTAAAATTGTACATAAAGCAGATACAAGTTTAATATTATATTATGTCATTTGGTAGGATATACCTACATGTTATTCATCACTGTGGCCATTACAGATATATGTGGGCCAGTCAAACGCTACTCAACTTTAACGGCTTCTTACATTGATTTTCGCCATACAATTTTGACAGATAAGGCGGCCTTAAACGACGTAAGGCGACCTTAGGTGTATGAACATTCGGCGGTTAGTGATCCAATCAAGTTTCAATGTCTAGTAATGGAGCCCTTCTAGTTTTATAAACATTTTTGTTTACGATTACTTTTCTTTCTACCTGCCCTTATCCCACTTTAATATGGGGTCGGCGCAACACACTTTTTCAAGGATTTTGCAAAGAGGATTTGGCTTAGTTTTTACAACCGGCAGCCTGCCTGACGTCAACCCCCTATGAGGGATCCAGTCTCAGGCAAATTAAATTAGAAAATTTACTTCGCCCGACCTGGGAATCGAACCCAGGACCTCCCGGTCTACAGCCCATACATGCTGCCACTAGACCAAGCAGGCGACTTTTACTTTTGTTTACGATTACATTTAGTTAAAATTATTTTGAAAGTTATTTTGAAGAGACGACATTGTCAATAATCTTTTACATAACCCTTGTGTTTATAATTACCATAATGTTTGAAGGTGTAATCTTCTCACATAAATATTTTACGACTAAAACAATAAGAAAGTGTGGTGTTTGACAACATTGCATAATAGTAATGTGAGAGTGATGTTTCCGACCGACTTCCAAAAAGGAGAAGGTCCTCAATTCGTCTGTATTTTTTTATGTATGTTACGCGATATCTCCGCCGAATGTGGACCGATCTTCAGAATTCTTTTTGTATTCGAGAGCTTATTTCAAGGGTGGCTCCATATAAATTTGGCCACGATCGGATTTGAAGTCGGTCCGTTAAGTTTTTAAACTTGTGATTATTATAGTTACAGTTATAAAAGTAATATAAGCAACCTCTGCACTCAAGACGCTGACGTATTTTTTATTTGGTTGCAATTAATAAACAGGCATCTGGATATAGCCCTTTGAAAACACAGGCACGATATAAATTTGGTTACGATCGGATTTGAAGTCGATCTGTTAAGTTTTTTCTTACAATACAACTACAAATACAAATACAAATAATTTATTAAGCACCAAAAACATAGTAATGACAAAAATAATTGTGCAACGGTCCGCGCACTAGGCGCACCTGTATCGCGGGAGACCAGACATGCGAGTATACTGCGGGCCTATCACTCAAATGCCGCTAAGGACCCCATTTCCTTCCTTTTAGGTTGGCAACGCACCCATGATTAGAATCTTGGGCGTCTATGGGCAGTGGAGATCACTTACCATCAGGTGCCCCATCTGCTCGTTTGCCAGACTATGCTATATAAAAAAACAAGGGCGAATTGCACCATTTAGACAAATCTCTATTTATGCTAAATCTTAATTTAAATATAGGATAAATCGAGTTTACTTTATATAAGAGCTGCAGGTCGACCTAAGTGAATAAACCTAATTTTGAGATGTCACCAAAAAGTAGAAATTATTGTCTATAGAGATTTAATAATTATAGCTATTTCTAAGATTAAATTAAACAAGTTATTTAGTCCATAAAATATGTATAATAGCTTTTCTTTGCACTTACCCCTATCCCACCCCAACAACACACGCAACACACAAAGGATTTGGTTTAGTTTTGCGACCGGCTGCCTGCCTGACGTCAACCCCCATCTGGGGGATCCAGTCCCGGGCAAATTAAATAAAAAAAAATCGCTTTGGCCGACCTGGGAATCCATCCATCCCGATCCAGAGCCAAAAAATATGTATAATAGCTAGGTACAGTCTAATAAATCTTTTTAGTGCAAGGAAGGCAGTTTAGTGAAATAGTCGCCTTTTTAGTCTAATCACAACATATTATATGGAATACGGACAGTGAGGTCCTGAGTTTGAGTCCCAGGTTGGGCAATGGTTTGGTTTTTCTAAGAAGATTTAATCAGGACTGGATCCACCAGAGGTAGATGTCGTCAGGCAGGTAGCCAGTTCTGAGAATTAAACCAAAGCCGTTCCTTAACTCGTCTAAGCTCGGCGAAATGTGGGTGTTCTAGTTCGCTAGTGCGCCTCTGTCTACACCTTCAGGGATACAGGCGTGAGCTTATGTTGTGTTATGTTCCTTAACATGCTTAATACGAAATTCAGTAAGTTGTTTTTTTACACAACGCGGCGCATTCGGAGGTCTCGGGTTCGATCCTCGGGTCGGGCAGAGTGATATTGGATTTTTCCGTATCAGCCCGGAGTCTGGATTTTGTTCCTGATATGGCGATACTCTCGCCCCATATAACTTATGGAAATGTGCTCGGGAAATGAAAATGAAATGAAATGTGGGTATTCTGGTTCTCTAGTTCGCATCTGCCTACCCCTTCGGGGATATAGGCGTGAATCTATGTATATATGAGATTTTTTAAAAGATCTGTACATTTGTCAAATTATTCTTTGACTTTGGACAGAAAGGTAAATTTTATTACAAAAAAGATTTTCCCTACGTTTGTTTTAAGCCATTTTCCTCGTTTTTTACACCCGTAATTTACCAATGTAGGGCTTATTTTTAATAGTCTGCTTGTTTAAGATAAGAATGTCTTAACTGAAATAATTACCAAAAGAATTCGCGAAGTAAGAGTAAAATATAACACATACGATAAGACATACGACTACATATTTTAACATAGGTCTATTTTAAATAGTACCTACTTACTTTCTCAATCTTTTTATAACGTAATACCAATACCATTTTTAGAAAAAGGAATGAAAATATGTAAATTATTGTTAACTAACTACATATGTAGTTAGTTAAGTATGAAGAAAATGTATTCCTATTTATATTAATTACTAATTTATTAATTATTAACTAATTCACGCATTTAGTAACTTGATGGATAGCTTACCAATACACACACTCACTTAAATAAACACACACAACAAAAATAATAGAATTAAATATATCTGAAAATCACAACACTTTTCTGAACTAACGCGTTGTTCGATATTTAACCTTCACAGATTGTATTAGAGTGCACTTTCCGAAAGAACAGACCGCTTGGTAGGAACGCGCAAGCCGGTGCGCGGGCGCAGGTGATCTGACTCTTATCACGAGGCTGGAGTCATCTTCTCTGTTAGGGTGACCATTTTGAATGAAACTATAGGATATTAGTAAAATTAGATGTGAATTTAAATTCATTTTTTTTGGCCACGATATTATTTGTGATTTATAAAAATAGGTACAGTACAGTAAGTAAGTAGAATTTTACAAATAAATAAAATGTAAGTGAACATTATTAATTCAGGACAATGCTAGAATTTAAAAATATGGACCAAGACCACCACATAAATGATCCCATATTAATATTACATTTTAAACATATCATTCGGCCTGTACTCCTGTATGGGTGTGAGACTTGGCCTGCCCTTAAGCGACATGTTAGGCAAATCCACGTCGCGGAAATGAAGAGGCTGCGGTGGATGTGCAATGTTACACGACTAGATCGTGTACGTAACGTGTACATCCGCGGTAGTCTTGGCGTCCGGGACGTGGCAGATAAAATGCAGGAATGTCGCTTGAGATGGTATGGCCACGTTTTGAGGAAACCACAGGAGTACGTCGGTCGCATGTATCTGGCCCAGATCGTGCCAGGGTTGTGTTCCCGTGGACGGCCCAAAAAGCGCAAGATATGAGAACCAATGGCGTCACCATAGCGGATGGTCAAGACCGGGCGAAGTGGAAGTGTTTAAGTAGGAATGCGAATTAGTTTTAAATTGCTTACATTGTTTTTAAAACGTGTCGGTGTTTGATATTATAGATTTTCATCCATATCTTCTTCTTCTTTTAAAAATAATGGCATATGCGATGATTTGGCCAATGTCAAGTAAATAAAGCAATTATGTTTTCACAATGACCATGAGACCCAGATGTGGATGATCTCAAAGTTCTGCTGGGAATATGGCAGTAATTCCTTCCAGTGCGATGTCCAACAGATGACCTTCACTTGGCGAATCGACTAAACAAAGCCAGTCGACGCACCAACCAAAACTCATCAAAGATCACCGGTTAAAAAGTTTCCACATTATACTGTCCATCTTCACTGAAGTTTGATGCATAAAACCATATCACTTAAAACAACAAACGAAATAATTTTAACAAGCAACGCCCACCCTGTCAGACTTTCCGTCAAAATCCTACATCCATATCATTCTTCTTTATCTTAGTAACTTCCATTGAAATAGTAAATAATTACGGCATATATATTCTATTCGTGTATATTCTAAAACATTATGTAGGTATAAGCTTTATCAAAGATTTTCCTTCGTAGGGATTAATGAGAAATCCTTAGTGAGAAATCTTTATCTGATCGAGCGCGGGATTGGATGTGGGTGTTTGAAAGATCAAATATTTTTTTGTCTGACGTTCTGTGATGTAACCATATTACCAATTTAGATGGACTAAAAATAAGTTCTGTTCGACGTAAGACTCACGCCTGTCTGTAGGAAGAGGCGTACTGGCGAACTAGAACACCTACATTTCGGCGAGCTTAGTTCCGTCCCAGATATGATAGGGGGCGAGCCTATCGCCATATCGGGCACAAATTCCAGACTCCGGACTGATACTGAAAAATCCAATATCATTTTGCTCGATACGGGGATTGAAGACCTCAGGACGATAGTCGTACCACGCACGCAATACCACTACGCCATGGAAGCAGACAAGTTGAAGTTAAGTAAAAAAACACATATATAAAATTATGTTATTAACAGAATAATGGTAGTGGATACGCAATATCTAACGCAATGCTATAACAAAATAATAGAATGCAATGAAACAAGTTGCTTAGTAACTGCTTATTATCCGTAGCGATAAAAGTCGAATCAAATCCGACATTTTTACATTGTTTTTCTACTATCTATTGAAGCATAAAATTAGCATTTCATGCAAAAACAAAACGCCGTGCAAGCAACAAATGCCGTGATGCTAGATTACATTGGATATAGATTTGTTAATCCTCTTCAATCTCATGGTCACCCGAATGTAGAAATGAATGAAAGTGTAATCTCTTAGAGCGGAGCCGCTGTGTGCCTATAGTGTATATATGTACATGTGTATGTATGTACGTATGTATGACACATGACCGGAACGTCTGTGCTTAGATGAAAGTGCTTAATTAGCGGACTGAACGAAGTATCTTCTAACAACTACGATTTATTAATTAGGTAATGTTTTTTATGGTGTGTTAAAAAGAGGTATGCTTTCTTTTATATTACCACGGCATTGTGCATACAAAGAAATCAATAGTAATTTCATATCAACTATTCAAATGAGGTTTTCATATTATGTTGCCGTGATATAAAGAACTAGCAGCTAGCTAACTAAATAGCAAAATTATGATAAGAATTGTGGTATTCTAAGATGTTGCGGCGATTCATGTCGATACATTCGTTTCTTAACCGACTGCCTCGGAGGAGGGTATTGTTTTATATTTAATTTATTCTGATACTATAGCGTCGAAAAAGCACTACACGTGAGCTTATTTTCTAATTCGAACACTCATTAATTTGAAGTGGATTTCTATTGTATATTAAATTATTGAGGACAGTGTTGCCAACTCAGGAGTAATTTACGAGAAAATATTTATCGACTGACTTCCAAAAAGGAGGAACTCAATTCATCTGCATTTTTTTATGTATGTTACGCAATATCTCCTACAAATGTGGACCGATTTTCAAAATTCTTTTCGTATTCGATAGACCTTATTTCAAGGGTGGTCCCATATAAATTTGGACACGATCGGATTTGAAGTCGGTCTGTTAAGTTTTTAAACTTGTGATTATTTCTAATAACGTACTTGAAGATAATATTAACAGGCCTGCTAGAACATTATTATCTTTTCTATGTCTCTACTTTCTAGCACGAGTTAATTTTGATAGTTCTCACTTTTCGAATAAGATAACAGTTTACATTTTCTCGATATATGTTATTTTTCGTTGTTCTGCATGAGTTAGGAGCTGTTGGTCTGCATGAGGAAAACAAAAGTCGAAAATTCATCTTTTTGCAAACTGTAAAATAGTACTAGGGGCACTGTACTGCATCTTAAAACTGTTAAATGGCCTTGACCCCACGTAATGTTTAGCAAGCAGATGCTACGTGGACACGTGGTGAAGGTCGATTGTCGATGTTATTCAAATTGTTTTGGCAAATTATAAAGTTAGGGACGTTTTATTATAAGGCTACTATTCTAAACGAGGTTTAAAAAGAGGGCTCACTTCATCATTTCATTGCCAAAGCAATAGACGCTTATTCGAGTTACTGTCAGGGGGCCACTAACTTGTGTGCCAATTTTACATACCTACTGCCCACGTCAGAGCTTTGTAATTTCAAGTATAAAATTGATTGGATTGAACTGTCGCGTATCGCAGTTTTCTGTCTTGAATCTTGATCGCTAACGTAAAAGTGTAGGTATTTTAGAGCTTAATTTGTTTAATTATTTGACCGCTGTTTTGGATATATTTTTGTTTAAAATCTTTCAATTTGTCGCATATGTATATTACAATTATCAATAATCAGTTAACATGATGCTCATCAGTTTAATGGCAACGTCTTCAGATAAATTAAAATAACATTAATATTTGTACTGCACTTTTTCGCATAAAGTGTAGCAACACTACGATTATGCGGAAACATCGGAGACACCTTTTTCCCAAGTACGTGTACTGAAGTGTGTCCTATAGCGGCAGTTATCTGTTCTAGTCGAGTGCGCATGCGCTGTTGACATCACATTACACTGCCCAAGTTACCTCTAATTGGTTTCAAGTACCTTATCAAGTTGTTTATAAGTAAATTGAAGTATTTTGTTATTAACACAAATAAACAAACAGTGTGTTGTCTCTGTCTACCCCTATGGGAAAAAGGCGTGAGTCTATGTATGTATGTGTGTAAACATACAGTAAAATAACACCGAATTATTTCGATAATTAAAAGAATAAATTAAAAAATCCAGTATATAGTTGTCAAACCAATAGTTTCTATGTGCATTTTTTTGAGATTTCAACATTTTGACTAATATAGTTTGCCACCCAAACTTTGATAGGTATATAAAAAACACTATGTGATTCTAATCATTACGCGGCGAACAATGAGAACTAGAAAGAATATGCTATAAAATATGCTATCAATAGCATAATAGTAGAGCCACGCTGTAGACAGTTACGTCTACAGCACGAATGGGCCGGCTAGCCCGGTTAGATACCGAACCGTCTCACAGAAAATCGACGTAAAGTGGCAGCTCGCTTTCGCGGTTTGTTCGGTGAGTGAGATTTCCGGTGGCCCAATTCGCCCTCCCCACTCCCTTCTTTCCCAATCCCTATTTCCTTTTTTTAGGTTGGCAACGCATCCTTTTAAAATAAATAAAAATGTTTATTGGTCACGTAGGCACATCAAATGCACTTACGACAGGTCACAACAAGGTCTAGATACATTTATATAATAACTAGCTGACCCGCGCAACTTCGTCTGCGTATGAGAGAGAGGGTTGAAAGAGTAAGTCGTAGGCACCTATAGCACAATAATTCTAAAAAGGTAATGATATGTTTTGCTAAACTTCGAGAGATAGTACGTGACTTCGGTGCGGTTCCGTCAATCACCCCATCTGTCACCCCGCCTGTCACCTCGTCTGTCACCCCGTCTGTCAACCCGTCTGTCACCCGTTTGTCACCCCGCCTGTCACCCAGCCTGTCACCCGTCTGTCACCCCGTCTGTAACCCGTCTGTCACCCCGTCAGTCACCCCATCAGTCACCCTGCCTGTCACCACATCTGTCACCCCGTCTGTCACCCTGTCTGTCACCCCGTTTGTCACCCCATCTGTAACCCGTCTATCACCCCGTCAGTCACCCCATCAGTCACCCTGTCTGTCACCCCGTCTGTCACCCCGTCTGTCACCCCGTCTGTCACCGCGCCTGTCACCCATCTGTCATCCCGTCTGTCACCCCGTCTGTCACCCGTCTGTCACCCCGTCTGTCAACTTCCCCGCTTTAAAACATTTTTCATTTCTGCTCCGCTCCTATTGGTCATAGCGTGATGGTATATAGCTTCTAACCATCCTCGATAAATGGGCTATCCAACATAAAAATATTTTTTCGATTCGAACCAGTAGTTTCTGTCTGAGATATAAACTTTCCCGATTTGGCAACATTTTTCATTTCTGCTCCGCTCCTATTGGTCAAAGCGTGATGTTATATAGCCTATAGCCATCCTCGATAAATAGGCTATCCAACACAAAAAAAAAATTCAATTCGAACCAGTAGTTTCTGAAATATAGTCTTTTCAACATTTTTCATTTCTGCTCCGCTCCTATTGGTCATAGCGTGATGTTATATAGCCTATAGTCACCGTCGATAATTGGGCTAACCAACACAAAAATATTTTTTTAATTCGAACCAGTAGTTTCTGTCTGAGATATAAATTTTCCCGATTTTGCAGAATTTTTAATTTCTGCTCCGCTCCTATTGGTCAAAGCGTGATGTTATATAGCGTATAGCCATCTTCGATAAATAGGCTATCCAACACAAAAATAATTTTTCAATTCGAACCAGTAGTTTCTGAGATACCAACTTCCCCGGCTTTAAAAATTTTTCATTTCTGCTCCGCTCCTATTGGTCATAGCGTGATGTTATATAGCCTATAGCCACCGTCGATAATTGGGCTATCCAACACAAAAAGAATTTTTCAAATCGAACCAGTAGATACTAACGACACTCAATTGTTTTGCCTTCCCGGAACCTCTCCACTAATACTTGAACTTTATGGTATGGTATTAAAGTTCAAATTGACTTTTAAGTATTATTACGAATCGATTGTATGGGAGTACAGAAAAGTGTTGTTTTTAGACTTTTTCAGACAATTTTTATTTTTTTTCTCTCCGTAAGAACCATCCTCGTACTTCGAGGAATATTCTAAAAAAAGAATTAGCGAAATCGGTCCAGCCGTTCACGCGTGATGGCGTGACAACGGAAAACGGGTTTCATTTTTATATATATAGATAATCATGTTACAACACTATCAATTTAGAAAACAAGCAGGCAGGTATGGACACAAATCAAGGATGGGGCTTAGATAAATGGTTGTGATTTGTAGGAAACGGAACGAACGGGATATGGCAGGAATGCTAGCAGGGAATTGACGGGAAAATAAAATAGGAAGCTTGTAGGATTTGACTGGAAATGTGAGTAAGGAAAATCACGCCGTGGAGCCTTTCTCTAGCTACCTACGGATGACGACCCGAAGAAGAAAGACGGAAAGAAACTCCGGGCGTTTTTTTATCATCAATTGACTTTCCTTTCCTTGATCCTTTTTGCGTCTTAGGTGTCCATGGGCGGTGGAGATCACTTACCATCAGGTGACCCATCTGCTCGTTGGCCAGTCGCTGCTATAAAAAAAAAAAAAATCAATAGCTGTTTTACATGAAAATGTTTTTACTCCATATCTCAAAGTTTAATTTTAAACACATAGCAGATATTGGGTTGACAATGATGATATACCTAATTTACACTTAAGGGATTGTTTATTCTCGCGACGTTAGTCAGAAAATGAAATTTGTTCACATTTAACAAATCAGAATGTTAAATATTAGCACCGACTTGGATTAAATGTTTATTCCTTAGGTGGTATCACATTGAAAGGTTTTTAACTGAAACTGGACAACGTGATATGATGGATAGTAGGCAAGGAGCCATTATATTTTTAAAAGAAGATGGATAGTGGATACATATGTAACTAAATAATGAATACACCCAACATTAGATTAAGTATCTTTCAACTTAGGAAATAGTGTAATAATAGTATTTAAATAGTGGAAGTGCAAAGTTTCATCAAAATCGGTTCAGTAGTTTTCAGGATATGGACTTAAACTGTACTAATAACCTGAAAATAAACATGTTTAATTTTTAAGTCGGTTTTTAGTTTTTGTTAATTTATGTATGTTCATGGAAGAATGCTACGTTATATATCTGAAGTACTGCCCTACTCATCAGCACCTTATCTAGTACTATAAAACATAAACCCTTAATCAATCAACATGTACCAACATCAAAGATATTTAATACTACTGACTACAGAGGGGCTATCTAGCGAGTTTCCATACAAAAAAATATCTCAAACGTAGATAACGCCATCTAGCACTATAATGCGAGGGCGCTTATTACAATTTACACCCTTTGACTGTGGACTGCGGACCGGTAGGTCCTGGGTTCGATTCCCAGGTCGGGCAAAGCAAATTTTCTAATTTAATTTGCCCGGGACTGGATCCCTCAGGCATGCAGCCGGTCGTAAAAACTAAGCCAAATCCTGCAACATTCTTGAAAAAGTGTGTTGAGCCGACCCCACATTAAGGTGGGATAAGAGCAGGTAGAAAGAAAGAGTGTTCTGAGAATTCAAGAATCACGTAAGACAATTTTATTGTCTAAACATTGGCGGGCACGACTTTCCAGGCGTATGTTTCATCATCATCAACATCAACATCTACACAAAACAAGTATTTTTTATCTATGGTCTATTGTTCTACGAGTAGGAGACAGCTAAAATTGTTATGTGTTTTAGTGTAATGTTTCGAGAAAAACTAGAGCAGGATACGCGGTTTTATGACCACGTGGTCACAACTATTGGATCACAAGTTTCGCGCTGTTGCCCCTCTATGTACTATTGCATGTCTTTGACCTATATACATTATGTCCTCAACGAAAATTGCGTAGACATTCGAGATTGTTTGCACAAAATGATTACTACTCAAACAATGGTAGAACCTTATCAGATACTCGCGTGGAAGAAAATTCCTAGGAACATAAACATTACGCATCAAGCTATAGTACCGTGGCCTAAAATCCTAATAAAGCCAGCCAGATTAACGGCCGGTTTCAATAAACGATCTCAGTTTAGAGTGTAGATGGATCGCAATTATGAACCAATCAAAACACGTCATTTGACGAAGTCATGTTCAAACTGTGTTCCTATTGGCTAATTTTTGTATTCTATCTGCGCATTCGAACTGAGATTGTTTATTGAAACCGGCCGTAAGCCTGCTACGATATCATCATCATCATCATCAGCCATAGGACGTCCACTGCTGAACATAGGCCTCCGCCAAAGATTTCCAGATCGACCTGTTGGAAGCGGCCAGCATGCAGGCCGCTTGTTGTTGTTGTTGTTGTTGTGTGGGCTCCATTTTCCGCAATCAGTCCATTCCACTGATGGACCATTGTGCGTGACGTGATGCCAGCTAAAAGTTTAGCCAGCCTAGCTCCGACCAGAAGCGCAGGATCTTCCTGGGGTCTCCGCAGGCTTCTCGGAGCGACCTCGGTGTGTTGAGGATTTTAGCCCGTTGTGCAGCAACGCCTTCGCATTCCAGGATGACGTGGGCAGCTGTTTCATCGGCCGACAGGCATCCCCTACACAGGGGGCTGTCGGTCATACCTAGAACATACAAATGTTTGTTAAGTGGGCAGTGTCCAGTTATGGTACCTACGACTATGCGTAGAGATAGCCTATCTAAGGACAGCAAGCGTTTAGTTAAGCGAACATCCGGGTGTGGCACAGCGTCCCGAGAATGTTTGCAAGTGCTCATTGTAGCCCATTGATCAGCATGTTGTTTTGATGTTCTTTGGCGGAGCCATGACCTTATCTGGTTGAAGGGCAGCGGTAGTGTTGGACTAGGTCCAATTACTCGTTGGTCTGACCCCCCTCTAGCCAGCTCGTCTGCTGCGTCGTTGCCTAGAGAGCCACTGTGCCCCTTTATCCACTGTAAAGTGACTTGGTTCCTAGAACCTATCACCTCCAGTGCTTGGTGGCACTCTAGTATGAGCCCAGACTGGATAGTTAGCTGAATGGTGTAGTTCTTGTTGAAGAAGTGTTGTTTGGGCACCTTGTCATTAAGAGCTGCTATCATTGGATGGTAGTTGATAGCTTCTTCAAGGATTTTAGTGTGAGCCCCGTTTGTTGAACCCCAGAGATTGAGTGATTTCAATCTTACGGCCGCTGAGGTCGCCTCTTGTTGAATGAACAGCTCAAGAGGCGGCAGTCCCAGCAATACCTCTAGCGCCGCTGTGGGGGTAGTTCTCATGCAGCCCGTTATAGCTGTACAAGCTAGCCTTTGAAAGTGCTGCAGTTTATTTTTGGCCGTGGTCAGTGTGGTTCTGGGCCACCAAACCACAGCACCATAGGTGATTATGGGCCGTATAATGGCAGTGTAGAGCCACGCGGTGATTCTGGGATGTAAGCCCCAGGTTCTCCCCAATAACCTCTTACATTGCCAAAAAATAGTACAGGCCTTCTGTAGTTTGTTGTCTATGTGTCTATTCCATAGCAGTTTGTCGTCCAAGATAACACCTAAGTACCTGACTTCTTTGGTAAGGGTCAGAGTTGTGCCTTGGAGACTGGGTAAGCGAAGGTTATTTATAATTCGCTTCTTTGTGAACAAAACCAGTTCCGTTTTTGATGGGTTCACTGTCAAGCCCTGCTGAGAACACCATCGTTCGACGATTTTGAGTGCTCCTTGCATAAGATCGCAAAGGACTGCCTCGAACTTTCCCCTTACGAGGATAGCTACATCGTCTGCATAGCCAACAGTATAGAAGCCCGCCTCGTTGAGTGTCCTGATCAGGTCATTTACCACGAGGTTCCAGAGAAGTGGCGAAATAACTCCTCCTTGTGGGCAGCCCCTTGACACAAGGGCGCGTACGGTGCTGTTTACTGTTACTTGCACTGCTCTTTTCCTCAACATGCTGTCGATCCATTTGATTATGGATCGATCAGCTCCATGTCTGAGCAGTGCATGGCTTATGCTGTTGAATTGAGTCTTGTCAAAGGCCCCCTCGATATCGATGAAGGCTACAAGCGCTGATGATTGTGTTGATAATGCACTCTCGATTGGCGAGATAACATTGTGAAGCGCTGATTCTGTTGATTTGCCTGAGGAGTAGGCATGCTGTTGGTGGTGTAGAGGATAACGCGCCAAGGCCCCATCCCTGAGATCTCTATCACAGAGTCTCTCCATGATTTTAAGGAGAAAGGAAGTGAGGCTTATGGGCCTGTATGACTTTGGCTGTGTGTAATCACTCTTACCTGGTTTGGGTATGAATACCACTTTTACTTCTCTCCATTTAAAGGGTACGTACTGGTACTCAAGGCATGCTCGGTAAATCCTTACCAGATGTGGAGCAATCGTATTTTTGCTCCACTGGAGGAGTCCAGGAAAAATTCCATCCAAGCCGGCAGCTTTGTATGTAGAGAAGATGTTGATTGCCCATAGTATCTTTTCCAATGTAACTATACGATGAGCAGTATTGGTGGCTTCAGCAGTTGGCTGGTCAAAGTGCTGCTGATCCGTTTCTTCCCATATAGTGCTTTCTGTGATGCAACACTCTGGGAAATGTGCATTCAGTAACAGCTCACATATTTCGGTATCAGATTTTGTGTAACTGTTATCTGGTTTCTTCAAGGAGCCTAATGTTTTGTGGGGTTCGCTGGAGAGAATTTTACTTACCCTGGCTGCTTGAGTGTTTGATTCGATGTTGGTACAGAAGGATCTCCAGCATTCGCGTTTGCGTTCACGGATGCGTTTCTTATATGTCGCCTGAGCTTGCTTATACGCATCCCAGTCCGCTTCCTTCCGTGTGTTCTTCGCTCTGTTAAACAGTTTGCGTACTTTACGCCGTAGTCTTTCAAGTTCTGGTCCCCACCACCCGTTACGGTTGGTGGTCCGTGCTACTAGCGTTGTTAGCGGACAGGTTTTATTATAGGTTTCTATTAACGTTTTCGTTAGTGTATTTTCTCTCTATGTCGTCCGGCTTTTCATAATTAATGGGAATCCTTGTAAGAGCTGGATTCTCCGACACTAGCCTCTCGAACCTTGCACTGTCTGTCCGTCTCGGGTTGCGCCAAGGTTCCGCCATTTTAGGAGCCACGTTGAGTTTATCTCTCACCCATCTATGGTCTGAGTTTGACAGGTCATTCGACACATGCCATTCGGATATCTTTTCCGATATACTCTCCGTAGCGAGTGTAATGTCTATAATAGTTTGATACCTGGAGGTTACAAAAGTAGGTTCTGCCCCCCTGTTTAAGAGCCTGAGATTAGTGGAGAATAAAAATTCAACTAAATTCTCACCTCGTCTGTTAGAAGTGTCGCTGCCCCATAGGGTGTGGTGGGCGTTTGCGTCCGCCGAGATCACCAGCTCCAGCTTCTTGTTTTCGCAGTGTTTGATGAGATTTTCCAGCTCAGCCGTCGGTATGTCAGCGTCGCCCGGCAGATAGGCAGACGCCATAATGACCTCAGGGGTGCTGGGGCAGTTGCTCCGGAGCCTGACCGTGGTCAGATCTCTAGAACAGAACTCATTCATTAAAGCTGCGTTGATCGATTTGGGTACGTAGATGCAGGTGCGTGGATTATCTACGGAAGTGTCGAGTAAAATCTTACCTCCAATGTTGTTTAGACCACAAATTCTGCCCTTCCTTATCCACGGCTCCTGGATAAGGGCGATGGTCTTGTTGCTAACCTCCAGCATTCTTCGCAGGGTAGCCGCTGCGGTTTGTTTGTGCTGGAGGTTAGTTTGTATACAATTAGTGAGGGGAGGAGGAGTGAATTGGGCTTCTCACCACCCCGTCCGCTTCCCTCGGAATGTCCAGGCCAATCAGCCCCTCGACTTCCTCCACCAGGTAGTCATAGTCAACTGACCCGGCGGGCTGGGATGCCGAAGAGGTTGAAGTCCCAGCCTGCCTCTGCCTTTCGGCGGAGGAGAGCTGGGTGACCTTTGGCTTACCGACTTCACTCTGCCTTTCGGCGGAGCTTGGCCGGCCAGCCGTGGACATAGACGCGTCAGCTCCCGGTTCGATTCCTGCGCTCTCCCTCTGCCTTTCGGCGGAAGGGTCGCAAGGGACCGTGGGTACTGCCGCAGTCTCAGCAGGGTCAGGCGGCAAGTCCTGCAGCCTTCCCGAGCTGCCGAAGAAACGAATGTAGGCGTTGCCAAGCTTATAGCACAGCCTCCGCCCCCTCGCTAAAATTCCAGGTATATCCTCGGCTGGAATGCCGAGCACCAGAAAGGTCCCCGGAGGGTTCCCCTCATGGCGCTCAGCATTATAAAGCGACCATTTGCTGACCCGATACCACCTGTTCTGACCAGTCAGGACACGCTGAATTGTCCCGATCTCGTCCGAACAGGCCGGCAGCAGGACTGCAGACTTCACCCTTCTGGGGATGTCTTTTTGTCGCCTTACGACCAGCCGAGTACCCGGAATTGGTGACTCGAGCGTGGCTACGATGTCTCGTAACCACTCGACGTCCTTTGTGTCCTCGCACTGTAACTTTAGCACTCCCTCGCTATGGAAAGGTTTCCCACGGAAGGAGGGCCAGTACGGGACAGTAGTGGCGGTACACGGAGTATCTGCAATGCTCTCGATGCAGGACTCCAGGGTACCCTTAATGTTCTCCACCTGCACCGGTGTCAGGTCGGCGAAGGGCTCCGCCATCACGGCGACAAAGAGGTCGTTCAAGACCACAGTGTCAGCGTACGTGGCGGAGCCCCTCACCGCACCGATGCTGGTGGAAGCCTTGGACCTCTTCGCGTCTCCGCTTGGAGGTGACTGTGTATCATCGGGGCGAGGGCGCTTCGGTACTTTGCTTTGACCCTCAGTGCTATGGGCCGCCGCTTTTCCCTTCGCTCTGCCACCGCGTTTGTGTTTTGGCCTCTTAGGTGCTAAGGATTTCTCCCCCGCACCCTGGCTGGGTTGGGTCACCCTTTCGGCGTCCTGCTTCGCCCCAACCCGGCTGCTACCAGGTTGGTTCGAACGCATTGCACCTACTGGGGTGGTCGGGTCCGAAACCGGCCCCTTGGCAGCCTCCTGCCTTGCGGCGGGTGGCTGGTTCCTGTCCTTCCCAGCTTGAGCCTCTTGCGCTGCGCGCTTCGCCATGCGTTTCTTTTTTTTACGCAAGTCCGATGGCGTGCGCTTGCGTTGGACTAACTTCCATACCTGCTCACCTACCATCGGAGAGGTGGGAGCAGTGGAAGTTGTTGGCCTTGGACAGGGCGCTTCAACAGCAGCAGCCTGCCTCTGTGTTGGTTGGGGCGCTTCCGTGGAAGCTGCGACCCGTTTATCTTTTTTGCAGGGCGCTTCCTTAGAAGCGGCGGCCTGCGATTTGGGTTTACTACTCTTTTGTTTGTGCATGTTGATTGATTTGTATATTCATTCCCCATGGCGTCCCACCCTCCTGGGAGCCCGCAGATGGGGATGCTCATTCGAGCACCAGGACCTACCACGGGGAGTATAGGATCCAGGGTCCGTGATGCAGCGAGTCTGCACGGTGCGAGGGAGGCCATGGTTGTCAGACCGAGATTTTGGTCCGTACTCACCATGGACCCCGCGCTCCGCCGACTGCGCACCCCATGACCCTGCAACCCTCGCCAGCAACCCTTAAGGGGTGCCCCTGCCGGTTACCTCAAGCTGGCTAGTTCCTGAGGCTGTCGTTTAGGTGGAATGCCGGACCAAAGAGGGCGTGTTGTCCCCACAGGTAACAACAACCCGACCTGTGGTAGACTCAGCCCTCCAGGACTCCATTATCCCCCCCTACGACGCTCAACTACGTACGGCACAAGACGTAGGTGGGCTCAATCCTCTCCATGACAGAGAGGCCGGTCAGACACGCCCACAGGTCACGACCTGCCAGTCCTTTTTGCTGCGTGGCTGCAAGGTCGCTGGTGTAGCCTCTTCGGAAGAAACTCCGGCGGTTTTTGGAAGATACTTTGCCAACAACGAGTAAGACCCCCTAGGAGGAGTTACTCGTTGTCGCCCAGGTATACCGGCGGTGAGGGGTAAGCATTCCATTAGGACGTGTCCACGTGGACTACCTATCCCGCCGCACACGAGGAGGTGATCTTCAGTATACCCTTGCAGGCCGCTTCCAACAATATCCAACATTATCCTTTATCTGATAAAGGTCGCAGGAAGTCGCTACGATATCGCGGGTACATTATTATCAACCCAATTTAACAACGTGTAGCCCTGTAATATTATTGTCTCACAGGGCACGGGTCTCTTCTACTAATGAGAGGGGTTAGTCCTTAGTATACCACGTTGGCCGTATGCGGTTTGGTAGACTTCACATACCTTTGAAATTCTTTTGGTGAAATTCTCGGGTATGAAGGTTTTCTCACGAGGATTTCCTTCACTTATAGGAAGCGATAATTCACAATGAAAATACACTTAACGTAGAAAAGTCAGCGGTGTATGCTTCATTTTGTGGTTGGTTTCGAACCTCCGACACTCGTCTCGGCAGTCCGTACCATTCCCAATTGAGCTATCGCTGCTTAGTGCTTTGTCAATAAACTATATTATATTTTGCCAATTAATCTATTTTTAATTTTATTACAAATACTTACGGACTCCGAATTGCCGTTTTAGCGCAGAGAAAAACGGGCAAAAAACTCAAGCGTTACTTTTTTAAATGCAAGTTTACAATCAATTACTAATAAAGCACCGAATACAGAAAAATTACTTAAATTCAATCAGGTAAACAATGACGGTACTATCATAGGACATAAAATCATGCAAATGGCTCATTGAGCGACCCCATAGAGTATTTAGACACATGAATAGAATATGTACATTCGGTTTTGGCACATCTTGCAAACTAATAGACAGATAATTCCCTATAATAATAATATATTTCGGATGATTTGGTAACTGGCGGCGCACGACATGTATCCGATATATCAGGCTCGGATATCCGGCAGTACCGTTATGCCGACTGCGAGAGATAGTACGATTCTAACACAGCTCACGCCTGTATCACTAAACGGGTACAGAGACGAGGCAGAAAACTAGTACAATATTCAACGAGCAGTGGCGTAACTACACGGTGGCATGTCGGCAAAATGCCACGGGCCCCCGACCATAGAAGGCCCCAGCGTTGATAGGAAAGAGTTCGCAGACCGAAAAAGCCGTGGAGTCACAGGCTGCAAAGACCTCCAATTAATTTACCACGGGCCCCAACACTATAGTTAAATGATCTGATAAAAAAATTCAAACTACCAACTTTAAACCTCCATTTTACGAAGATAATACTAGCATTTTTAAATCCGAACTCGATTGGTCCCATTCTGAATAGGATGATTTACATGCGGCTTTGACCTGATTTTTCGAGTACCGCACCACACTCGCTGAAAATTAATCGACTGCATTCGCTTTTATAATGGAACTAGTGAGAATATATCTGCAGAGAACAATTTTTACTTTTGGACATATTTGATGATTGATTAAATTGGAGTTGAAATTAAGACTGTCCCGTCTGACCCATGACCACGAAGGCTGCAAAGCTTTCGAAACTTCGGGCATAAAAATTAAAACCAAATCGTGATATAATCCGTAAAAATAGTTTAACATTCACGTAAACCTAAGAAATCATTAAATTGGAGTTCCTGTTATTAAGCTCGTCGAACCAGAGTCCAGAAGAACATATTTTTTTTACAAGTCATATTTTTTTGTAAAAATATCTTTGAGCACTCCAGACTCCTAGCTATGTCGTCCAAAGGCACAATCGTCATTATTTTGCATCATCTTATTCTATTTTAAGCTTTTTAGAGGTTGTTTCCCTCTTTTTACGCAGTCGGGTATTTGTTTTTACTAAGTAATAAGTAATTAACTTTATTTTTAAATTGTAGCGCCTATTGGTTATACAAATAATATTTTGCTATAAACTTTTCATCAGGTACTTATGTTCAGTACTCTTTATTTTAAAAGTTTTTTTACATTTTTAAATATATACTATAAAAATACAAATACATTTAAAAATATAAAAATATTCACCACCGATGGCGAGGCTCGGGACCCATACCATCGGCGGTTAGGACCCCAGAATGAGGAACCTCCTCACTCATCATCGGGTACATATTATTATGGTATTTTTAAGCTCACGCTGCCAGGACAGTGGAAGTTTTATGGTGTAAGACGTATAAATAAATAAATAAATAAATAAATAAATAAATACACCCAACAATCACACACATAGTCCTGACCCCACACTAAGATACGAGGCTTGTGTCGTGGGTATCAGGAATTACGAGGGACTTAAAAAATTTGTCAAGTACCCATTTTTAACACTCTAAAAATAATAAAACGTACTTACAATATGAAGTTTTTTCTCTAACAGCACTAAAAATAACTATTCAGTTCACCGAAGACACGCACAACATCCGAAATAATAATTGAAGTCAACGTATTGATTGACTGTTATCAGGGACTAACGAATTCAAGTATTTTGGCCGATGTGTGAACGCAATAACATCTCTATGTCTATTGATAAAAGTTGAAATTAATTTGGCTAAGATAGTTGATCAAATTGCGAATTGAATTACTATCTGGTTACCATATACTACCGACAAAAAGTTTGAGATCACTTGTAAAAACTTTGATGCTATTTTTTATCTCGATAAGGCGAAGTGGTGACACTGGATCTTATGGTATGTAGGTATACATTTTACACGCTTTATATTAGCTTCACCTGTATGTATTTATACATAGACTCACACATGTATCCCCGAAAGGGTAGGCAGAATCGAACTAGAGAACTAGATCACCCACATTGCGCCACGCTAATTTACGTCCCAGATGTGATAGGGGGCGAGCCTATCGCCATATCGGGCACAAATTCCAGACTCCGGGCTGATACTGAAAAATTCAATATAACTTTGCACGACCCGGGGATCGAACCCGAAACCTCAGAACCGTAGTCGTACCGAAATACCACCACGCCACCGAGGCAGAACTCTTTATACTGAAGAGTTATTTTAGTGCGGTGTGTTATAAGCGTTTTTTTAACTATTCTTTATTTTTATTGTTTTACGAACTCCAATAAGCATACGGCTCATGGTAAATGGTGAGGGTCGACCATGTACATCGATAATACCAGGGGCATATGTGAACCAAGCCGCTGCCTAGGGCCTCCTGCCTGCCTAGCATGCGCGCCACGAGATATTTCGATATTCGACTGTCGAGATGTTTTCTACAATATTGAATGAAAATAAACGAGGACGCCTGTTAGTGTCCGTAGACAAATAGTGAAAACCGTTTATAACAGGACAAAATGCGTACACAAAATGTCCTCGTGGCGCGCATGCTAGGCGGGCTGGAAATGAGAATTCGGGAGGGGAAAGATTTTGTAGGTCTATATTTGTAATACTAACCTCTGCCTCGGCGGCGTGGTTGTATTTCGGTACGACTACCGTCCTGAGGTCTCGGATTCGATCCCCGGGTCGGGCAAAGTGATATTGGATTTTTTCCATTTCCGTCCGGAGTTTGGAATTTGTGCCCGATATTGTGTTAGGCTCGCCCCTTTCACATCTGGGACAGAAATGACCTCGGCGAAATGTAGTGTTTTAGTGCACTAGTTATCATCTGCCTACCCCTTCAGAGATACAGGCGTGAGTCTATGTACTAGTATACTCGGCAAAGATCCTAGATAACGTTGCCTTTAAAGTATGACTCAAGGTTGTATAGGTTGTTGACCTACTAACTACCGTTTCAGAATATAGATGGGTCGTTTCATTTTTGCACGTTTTATTATGTGCGTGAAGAACTGTGTTAAAACTTAACTTCCGTCTTAGTTGTATAAATAAATAATTTATTTTTAATTTATTTATTTATTTGTGCTTTTTTAGGTCGATCTGGAAATCTTTGGAGGCCTATGTCCAGCAGTGGACGTCCTGTGGCCGATGATGATCATGATTTGCATTAGCTATCGAAAAATAATCATTATTATTATTTATTACCCGCAAGTATGGACTTCATTTTTGTCTATTAAAACCCGTGAAGCCTTTATTTTCATCGCTTTAAAACATATATTTCTTTAATAATTCAATCAGAAAATACAATTTAAAAAAGTTAAAAAAAGTTTTTATTCTTACCCCTTTCAAATCCGGCCTACACACGCGCCCCTCACGGAAAAACACGGGGTGACGGACAAACATCGCGCATGCGCGGTCCATTTCACCATGTCACCCCATAACCTAAAAGGGAACAATTTAAAACATATTGTGTATTTTTATTGAGTGTTGTTGCTACGTGTGTGTCCTTCTCGCCATTGGTTGTTTCATCGGACCATCGTAGAATTTAGTCTCGTTAAAAATCGCGCGATTTCTTCGTCGCTAGTGAACGCGATGTGCCGACTGTGTTCCAAAGTTTTTATTAAAATACTCCAATTTAATACTTCTACGGTAAAAAAACAGTATTGATTACAGATAAAGACTATTTTCAAGTGATATAATGTGTGATAAAAGTGTTGGAAGGTGAAAAGGTGCTATTTTTGAGGTTATTTTCAACCGTGCCGTTCGTACTTACTATCAAAACATATTTTCGTAAGTTTTACTAGACGTGGTTGTTCCAGTAATATTGTATTTGTTATCAAAAGTATGAGGCGTATTTTTGGTTAGCGATAAGTGCAATTCATCCATTTACTTTATTATAACGATAGGTTTTTCCTTAGAGGTTTTTCAAATATTCTTTATTTTGTTCAATCTACCTGCTTATTCACTGCTTATATTAAATTAGGCCTATATTTTTTATCGAGGCTAGGCGAAATGAATTTTTTACGTGTGACTACATTTACAATTACGATTGAAATAAATAGTTAAAAACTTAGAAACATTTAATGACACATTTAAAAGGAAAAGTAAAACTTGTTGATTATTAAAAAAATTTTAAGTAATAGGTACTTACAACTTTATCCTGGGGTATAATTTTAAACAGATGTTTCACAGTAACTGTCAAAAATATTCTCTAACGCCCGGTTCCAATAACCAATCTCAGTTCGAATGTGCAGATAGATTACAAAAATAAGCCAATAAGAATTCATTTTTAAACATGACTCCGGCAAATGATTTGATTTGATTGGGTCATAATCGCTATCTCTCTGCACTCTACTTCTAAACTGAGATCGTTTATTGAAACGGGCCGTAAATAACATTATAACATAACAGTTATCTTTCTTTTATCTGTCTTTAGAAAATTGGCTCATAACTACTTAATTAGGTTAATTAGTAAGTTTGCTTTTAAGAGGACACTGCTATTCCAATCTTGATTATTCTTTCACTCTTAGGAAAAGATACATAATCCTTGCTTGATAGGACGCTTTCTATTTAGAATCTATCGTATTTATTATATAATTAATGCATTTTTATTGTTAATAGAAATGCCTATATTTTTATTTAATAGACTAATCTTGGAGTTTTTCGTCATCACGTCTCCATAGTAATAGTCATGGCCGTGCCAATCAGTCTTATCGTTGGGAAACGACAGCCTTCTGCGTTTCATTAAAATTGTCGTACTTAGTCGTTTTTTTTATTAGTCATGGTAAATTAGAAAAACTACACATTGTTACTCATTCGTTTACTGCTGGTCTCGTTGTTTGTTCTAATTATAAAATTGGAGGGGATAGGTGTATTCCACAAAAAAAATATTAGTTTTTAAGTACAAAATAAGTGACTATCACGGATGAGAAAACATTTAGGGCCACTTGCATCTCCGCGATCTCGTGTATTCCACCAAAAAAATCATTTTTTAGTTTTTAGGTACAAAAGAAGTGACTATCACGGATGAAAAAACACTTAGGGCCACTTGCAACTCTGCGATAAATCTCCATTTATCCCTAATCTTGATTTAAAAATAGGAGGGAGCTGTAGGATAAGTCGAGATAAGGCGTAACTCTAGATTAGTAGTAGCGCTACAAGTCGCCCTTAGCGCAACTCAAATCCGTCGCTTAAAGTTTATTGCGCAAGCAATGATTCAAATCAAATAATTTATTGAATCCATAAAATGTCATACATTGTTTATATTTCGTCAAACATTTTACTCTGCCGCAAGTTCCAAGAGCTGACTCGCCAGAGAAGGACGGGCAAGAAATTCTAACGTTTCTCTTTTTGCGAAAAAATAATAATAAGCAGTTTATAATCGGACATGAAAGAACCGAATTCAAAACCAAGTTCAATCTACAGATCGTTTCGTAAGTTAAAAATATCAAAATGTTTATATTTCGTGCAATAACTTTAACTTTGACCGACGGATGGTGCAATTGAACCTCATCTCAACTGCGTACATCTACCTTGTTGGCGCAACGACCCAAAATGAGTACTGACTCCTGCCTCCGACATCAAAATACGTCAGTTCTCCTAAAAACGTAATCCTAACTGCAATGACTTTTATAAAAACCGTAACCAATGAGATGAGATCGTATTCCTTGAAGCACAAAGGGTTGCGTTCAGGAATAATCAATACAAAATAAACGCAGCCATCCTAAAAGATTAAATTATGAAGACGTGAGCGACAAATCAACTGGAAAGATACTCAGCGTTGGAACGGTGCGCTGAGAATAATTGAAAGATTTTCCGTCGAGTAGGTAAATTCAAGTTTCTAGAGTGGATATTCCTGTACCTCAGATATCTCCGTAGGGTTTAAACCCATAGGTACTTAGGACTTTAAGCTAGGCAGGCTTAGGACTTTGGTGGCCTTCATAGTCTCATTGTTTGTCGGCGGACGTTGGTTTTTTTGGACCGCACTGCGCTTACATCAGGTGCAGTGTAGTCACTGCCGTGCTCGTAAAAATCTAACTAATTTGCCAGATCATTGTCTGCAGATTAAAAGTGGTAAAAATAAATATTCCTGGAGATAATATTGTCCTGTTTTTTATATATATCTAAATCAAATCAAATCGTTTATTAAATCCATAAAATGTTACACATTGTTTAGATTCCGTCTAAAATGTTTACTCATCTCTTATTTCTTTTATCTTCTCTTCTATTTATCTCTTCATCTTGATAAATCTACATCCATCTCGGTCTACAAAAGATTTGCTACTATTTGTTTCAGTTTGGGTTGATTGAAATTTTTAATAGCATCACCGTGGTCCATTATCGCATACTAACCAACCGAGTAAAATCGATTGGCGTATTAATTGTGATTCATTATCTTTGTGTATATTTCCATTTGGCCATATAATAGTAGTAAGCAGTTATGATACTGCCTTCAGAAGAATGTAACGTCATTGTGGATTTTTTCATGTGTACAATGTTCATCTGCATCCGATTATAACTTCTAATAGGCATAATATAGAGTTGTGTATTATTAGTACAAAAATGCTCTTAGAAATTAACAATTTTGTCATCGTTGCGAACTCACGAGACAATGTAAATGTATCTCTAACATTTATCGTGAGTATCCACTTGAAGAGACAATTTTCCGTAATCATTTTGACAATTTTAATCCACTGCTGTAGTTGTAGTACCTAACCATCGATATATACCTAACTCATAACAAAAATTCGGAGATCGATAGGGCTGTACGTTTGTCAGTTTTTTTATTTTTGTAATTATGATTGTTTGTTGGCATTAGACAAGCGTGGTAGACTAAGGCCTACTAATCCTTCTCATTAGTAGAGGAGGTCCGTGCCCACAGCAGTAGGACAGTAATATTACAGGGCTAATATTATTTATTATTTATATATTTAATACAAAATAGTATGTATTATAAGGGCAATAATTTATTAACGAATTAATTATTGAAATGCCTCTTATACTACGGGAGAACGGTTTTATATTTGTTGTTAATTAAACTGCCACGGCCTAGTTGTATTTCGGTACGACTACCGTCCTGAGGTCTAAGGTTCGATCCCCGGGTCGGGCAAAGTGGTATCGGGCTTTTTCGATTCAGTATGAGCCTGGAGTCTGGAACTAAGCTCGGTGAAATGTGGATAACCATTCTGGTTCGCTAGTACGCCTCTGCCAACCTTTTTGCAGATACAAGCGAGAGTTTATATCATGTTGTTAATTTAGAAATCCGTTGCTGACTCTCCAGGAATTTCCGACATTAAATTCCCGAGACCAGACACATTCAATTTCCTGGGAACTGAAACCCAGGAAAGAACCCTAATTTATATTAATGTTTGGAATTAATATTTTGAAAACTATTTTCCTTCTCTCACTCCAACTATTTTAAATATCGTAAATAAAAAAATATTACGTAAAATATCGTTTTGCAATTTTATTTTACGCCATAAGTGCACTTATCGATAATCGAAATACTGCATTATTTCCAGCAATTTTTCTTTGAGCAACCAAAGAAATAGCATAAAATGCAAATACAATCTGTTGCATTTCAGAATTTACACAATTGAAAAAGGCATGGGTCCTATGACGACATAATGAGTAATTTAAAACATAAAGTTTATATCAGACTTTTAAATAAAATGTTTTGAAGGAAATAAATGCTGCAATTAACGGGCTAATAATATTGCAATATTGTCACGACGGTGCTATAAAGAAAGATAAAATATCAAATAATCTAATAGGGGATCAACTGCCGATAGAACCGAAGCCATCTCGTTACCACCGAGATATCGACCATTACGCCTCAATCCTCACGCATATGCACAATGTAATACTTCATATAATGATTATATATAAAAACTGAGATAGTACGTTAAGTGTGGTGAAAACTGTGCGACGACCATGTCTCTGACCAAAGAGATGAAAGTGAACGGTCTATGCAATCCATCTGAACCGGCCAATTCGAAGTTGTTCCTACCAGATGATACGTCCAGACGAGCATCCATATCGGGCAGTGTGATGGACGGACTGACCATGGACTTGAACAAGGCACCATACGTAGTGTACAAGAATAGGTGGGTGATATTAACATTATTTGTGATGTATTCAGCATCAAACTCGGTACAGTGGACTCAGTATGCAATAATACAGGACATAGTGATGAAATACTATGGTGTTAGTGGTACAGTAGTTTCGTGGACTTCTATGGTGTATATGATAACGTATGTGCCTTTGATAATGCCTGGGAGCTGGCTCTTGGACAAAACGGTGAGTTTATTTTGACTTTTATATTATAATTTGATGTGTACCAAATATGAAAAGATTTATAGGATTCCAGCAGTCTTTTTGCAGTATGAAGCCGTATGTATCTTTGATTGGAATCCAGCAAACATCTTTTCGAATCTTTTGGGATGATACATTACTTCTCTGATTGTCCAATGTCCAAATAATAGAACAGAATGGGTTATGAACAATGTCTTTTATTGAAATAAAACTATTCTTACGGATTCTATCACGATTAGGTTTTAATTATTATTCCCGACGTTTCGAAGGCTTTGCAGTCTTCGTTGTCACGGGTTAGACTGTTGGAAGCGGCCTGCATCCAGCTACTTCCTGCGACCTATATCAGGTCGTCGGTCCACTTTGTAGGTGGACGTCCTACGCTGCGCTTGCCCGTACGTGGTCTCCACTCGAGAAATTTTTTGCCCCATCGGCTATCAGTTCTGCGAGCTATGTGCCCTATAATCGACCGGCGAGTGAGACTGTTTTCAAGCTAATCGATAAAGCTCGTTTAAACATCGTTGCAAAACCGCGGTCGGATTTAATGCGTTCAGAGTACGATTAACGATAAAATAGCTACTATTATTTTATTTCAATGTATAATATTCGCGTAAAATTAAGAAATCCATGTCTTTTATATTTCCTCACTAATTCAATCTTCATATTTAGCAAAGCAGATAAATAAGACATCGCTCCTTAAAGTTGGTAGTTTGTCACATTTTCAAAACATTATGGGCCTTTCTTATAAAAACGGTTTAGCTGAAGAAATGGCTACGAATAGTGTCACTTTTTTCCTTGTGTCACATTGTTTGAAAATAAAAGGGACAGGCTATTCTTAGCCATTTGCTCAGCTAAACTGTTTTTATAAGTAAGATCCTAGGAGACCATTTTATAGATTTTGAACAATGACCATTCCGCTCAGTGAAGTATCGAGCTGATCAATTGTCACTTCTGAACATTTAACAATTTGATCAATTGTCACGTCCATATTTGTAAATCAATCGATGGTAATAATATCGTTCATTGTACATTTCGCGACTGCCATTTTAACGGCATCTACAGCTTGGCAAAAAAGAATATGACGCGGGGAAAATTGGACTAAAATATTTAGTATCTGAATTCTTATTTTATTCTACAAATTATTTTCAGCTGAAAATTGGAAATCCCCCCAAAAGCCCATTAATATATACATACACACTCACGCCTGCATCCCATGCGGGTAAGCAGAGACAATTGAGCGCCACAAGCTACGATCCTGACACCTCTTTTGCTTCGTCCACATTAATGCATCAGTTCATAAATACATTAAATAACAATAAATAAAAATAACTAACCGCCGGTGGCTTGGGTCCCGAGCCTCGCCATCGGAGGGGAATATTTAAAGCTCGTTTGAACATCGTTGCAAAACCGCGGTCGGATTTAATGCGTTCAGAGTACGATTAACGATAAAATAGCTACTATTTACTCGCCGTCGGAATTACAGGACCAAACCAACCGTCCGATCAAATGAAGTTTGTAGTAGGAAGCGTTCGAAGTTTGGAACTTGCAGCCAAAATCCCTTTTGTCTTTTGGGTGTAGACGTATTAGTCCAAGGCTCTTTAATCGTCAAAAACGCACAGAATGTAGTTCGTTGCTCGATTAGCTTATCGCGAGTGAAAATATCGGTTATAAAACCGCAGTTAATCGTATTTGTCGTAAAAGTAGACGGACTAAGTACTTATATCGCTGTAGTCACATGACAACAATCTCATCTAATACCAAAAATGACTCACCATAAAATTATCTTGTATCCAAACGAATTCGGTGTT
The DNA here is from genome assembly GCA_036417725.1 of Clanis bilineata. Classification (NCBI taxonomy): domain Eukaryota; kingdom Metazoa; phylum Arthropoda; class Insecta; order Lepidoptera; family Sphingidae; genus Clanis; species Clanis bilineata. Next base: position 2,711,745 of record CM071141.1, read on the forward strand.
AATACAATATCTACGCATTGTAAATTACGATCCATTTTTAGAAATCTATACTTTTATATTATCTATACTGTTATTATAAATGCCAAAGTTTGGATGAAGTGGATTGAATTAAAACTAGTTTAAACAAAACTAATATTTATACTAATAATAGTTGTTTCCGACTGCCTCGGTGGCGTGGTTGTATTTTGGTACGACTACGGTCCTGAGGTCTCGGGTTCGATCCTCGGGTCGGGCAAAGTGATATTGGATTTTTCCATATCAGCCAGGAGTTTGGAATTTGCGCCCGATATGGCGATAGGCTCGCTCCCTATCACATCTGGGATGGAGCTAAACTCGGCGAAATGTGGGTGTTCTAGTTCGCTGGGGCGCCTCTGCCTACCCGGGGATACAGGCGTGAGCTTATTTATATTTACGTTCAATAGTTGTTAAGATTGCGTTTTTGCCAGAAGTAGAATCTACTTAGACGCATCTTATAAGTGTGTTTGCTTTAAAGTGTCTTTGCTAGATGACTCTACATAGGCGCATCTAATAATATAGATGCGCCTAAGTAGAGTCATCTAGCAAAGACTTTCACAACCACTTCAGTGTTACATTTTGTTCACTTCTGCGATGTCTGCAAAGTTAGCACTTAACAAGTTGTGATAGATGGCAGCACTCATGTATGTGATCGTTATAATAATGTGACAAGTTTATAACTTTAAATCTTAGTAAATTTAGATCTAAATCAACTAACATAGTTTAATCTATCAAAATAGGTACCTATCGCTGTCAATAGGTTGGCCCCTAATCACATCTGGGACGGAAATAAGCTTAGCGAAATGTGAGTGTTCTAGTTCACTGGTTCGCGTGTCCTAATTCTTTCTGGAATTCAGATGTCAGGGGGGCTAGTTTGGAAAACGAAATCTGCAGTTGCAGACTTCATTTCGGACGTTTTGCTATTCTATGTGGCTCACGTGTCCCACCGATATCGGTGCTGTAAGTTTTGTTTCGGAGAATTCTATGCAGTAAACCATTTGACAGCCCACTCTTCGGTGTTTGACATTTATTTGATCTGTGGCGATCCGTCCGCCGCAATTTGAAGCTTGGACCCCCGCCTTACAATTTGGCTTTATCCGCTCCGCTTATGGAACTTGGGCCAGATCCTAAGCAGTGACGCATGAGCCGTGGCGCTGTACGCCAGCGACCACGCGCACTCGCTCGCTCGCGCCTGTACCTGCATGCTGCCACCTCGCTTGCACTCAACAGCTGATCGGACCGTTACAAATTTGAAAGGCTTACGCAGATGTAGGGGGGTGTTCAGCTCGTCGAACCCCTACAGATCCACGTGAACGATATTAGTCTGTGCGGTAGAGTATCGGTCCGATATCGTTCATCCGATATCGTTTTATAGAATATACACCCTAGGACGGAAATAAGCTTAGCGAAATGTGGGTGTTCTGGTTCACTAGTTCGCGTGTGCCTATTTCTTCTGGAATTCTGGCGTCAGTATACGTAAGTTAGTTTTGAACTTTTTGTTGTACATTGTTTGTAGTCTTTCAATGATTTTGTTGGTCACGTTGTCTTCAGATAGCATTGAACTACGTCGCTGCTGTAGTCATTTAGTGTAGTCAAAAAAATATCATTGTCCGTGAATTAAATTGTGTTAAGCACTACTACTACTTACTACTTTGATAAACAAATGTACAATAGATAATCATTACATAAATAAATAGTCAAGAACACACAATAGCGTTTTATGCATAATAGGTTTAAACAGGAATTTCCACAATGCCTTTTTATTGTTGAATGTGAAGCAAAAAATGTGGAAATTAGTTTTATTTGAAGGAAAAAACGTTTTTTCTCGAAAACTGTTTGACAAAAACGTGATACGTTATCAATAGTAATGTTATTTCACTATTATCTGAATATAAGTTCATCGTAATTTTAATTAAAGGCCAAATAAGGAGTCCTCGTAACTGACGAGCGTGCATGAAAAGACTGATGACTGAGAAACGAAAGAGGTGTGCTTGAACCGAAGCAATTTGGACAGCCTCCATGGCGCAGCGGGCGAGTAGCCGGCTGTGAAGCGAGAGACCGCGGGTTCGACTCCCGCATTGAGACAAATGTTTGTGTGGCCCACAGATATTTGTTTCAAGTCTGGGTGTTGTGAGACCGAAAGTCTCTCATTGTCTCTGACATCCACGATACAGGTATACCTAGTGTGGGGTCAGGACTAGGTGTGTGACTGTTGGGTGTATTTATTATTTATTTATTTATTAATTGGCGCTCCTTAGTCTCTGCCTACTGCAACGGGAAACAGGCGTAAGTTTATGTATGTATGTAATTTTAATGGGACCTATATTTATCGAAGCAGTTATAGTACAAATCAAGTTTAAATAAAAAATAAAAATTATGAATTAAATTAAGTATTCATGACAACAATTTGAGGAATGTCTAAGCAAAGTCTATGCCCCGAATGGTCAAACGCTACTCAACTTTAACGGTTTCTTACATTGATTTTCGCCATACAATTTTGACAGATAAGGCGGCATTAAACGACGTAGGGCGACCTTAAATGTATGAACATTCGGCGGTAAGTGCGCCCAAATAAATCTCCGTATGAGTATAATTTAAAGTCATTTTTATCACCTTCTTAAGCAAAATAGAATTGGTTCATTTGGAAATATGTATTCTAGTCTCTTTTACAAACAGTTGCATGTTTTCCAAAGTTGTTCTTTCCATTTTCCACAATTTTATCTAGCGATATTGTAAAAAATATAAAATCACATATTTACGTCTTTTTATCGTTTTTCTCACCCATAATAATTTAATATAGTGATAAAGTAAGCCTTCATAGACAATAGGTATTAATTATTATTTGCTACGGAATGTTCAGTAATAAAATGATAGCAAGTCACTTCATATTGTTTACCGATAATTCACTAAATAACCAAGGGCAATGTCTTTTAGATGACGAAATCCTTTTGTTTCAAAGTAATTTTCCAAGATGGCGTTTATGGATCGTAGCAAGTGGAATCCGTTGTCTCTACCTACCCCTATGAGAAAGAGGCGTGAGTCTATCAAGTACCTGAGGCACCCCTCTCATTAGTAGAGGAAACCCGTGCCCAGCAGTGGGACAGTAATATTACATGGCTAAAATTAACTTGAGGCACTGAGGACCAACGTGACAAGTGGTGACTTTTCGTAACAAAGATTCGCCTTTGCAGTTCGTGTGTAAACTGTAATAACTGTAATAGCATTTCGATTTGTATCACAGTTGCCTGATTTTAGAAAAATTAAGAATTTAAATTCTTAGATCCATCATCCATCATAGATTACCATCGGGTAATACCCCCAAGAAAATTGTCTCGAGTCTCGACAAAAGAATAATCGTAATATAACGTCTTCACTGTACATACATACGTAATCTTCAGACGGAGTGGTAAATTTTATTACACGTTATCAGTCATTTTAACTGCAGGATTATTGTTCAATGCCAAATTCACACGGATACGCCATAACTTTTTAATCCGAAATAAAAAATAAATTTAGAAATATTGATAAATCTCGGACTGCCTCGATGGCGTGTTGGTATTTCGGTATGACTACGGTTCTGAGGTCTGGGGTTCGATCCCCGGGTCGGGCAAAGTGATATTGGATTTTTCCATATCAGCCCGGAGTCTGGAATTTGTGCCCGATATGGCGATAGGCTCGCCCCCTATCACATCTGGGACGGAACTAAGCTCGGCGAAATGTGGGTGTTCTAGTTCGCTAGTGCGCCTCTGCCTACCCCTTCGGGGATACAGGCGTGAGCTTATGTATGTATGTATAAATCTCGGAAATCTATTTACGAAGAGATATTAGATACCCGTAATCCATTTTTGCGATGTTTTTTTCTCATTTGTGTTTACATAAAACATCGTGAGGAAACCTGCACATCTCCGAAAATTCTGCACAAAAAATTTCGAAGGTATGTGAAGTCTATCAACCCGTAATTAGAACAGCGTGGTAGACAAAGGCCTAACCCCTCTCATTAGTAGAGGAGGCCCGTGTCCAGCCATGGTACAGTAATATTACAGGGCTAATTATTATTATTATTTTACATGTATGGAGATATATCTGTGGGCTCCACAAACATTTATCTTAATGCGGGAATCGAACCCGCGGCCCCTCGCTTCACAACCGGCTACTTGTCCGCTGCGCCACAGAGGCTGTCCTGATTTAAATTTTAAAATAGGACAGATATTAGTTTCAAGTCTGAAAGTGTTGTGAGACCGAAAGTCTCACATAGTTTTTGATACCCACGATACAGGTTACCTAAACCTATTGTGGGGTCAGGACTAGGTGTGCGACTGTTGGGTGTATTTATTTATTTATTTAAATAAATATGTTTTCTAATTTACTTCCCCTTTGAGTAGCGGTTTATAGAACCTTCCATCCCAATTGCATATATAATATGTAGCGCCAATAGTTCTCCAGTAAAATTGCTATAACATACGTACGGACAAACGGACATGACATGACGTTTGAGTTTCCGCTTTTGACGTTTGGCAACGGAACCCTAAAAACGTAAAACATTTATACATGTTCTCTGTGGTGCAGTGAGCGAGTAGCCGGCTGTGAAACGAGAGGCCGCGGGTTCGATTCCTGCACCAAGACAAATGTTTGTGTGATCTACATAATTATATTTTCTTTCCGGTCCGGGTGTTGTGGAGCCGTAAGTTCCTCGTAGCTCCTGATACCCAGGATACAAGCTAAACCTAGCGTTTCGGTCGGTGAGTAAGATTGCCGGTGGCCCATTTCCCCCCATCTCTTTCTCAATCCCTTTCCCCTTCCCTTCCATTCCCTCGTTTTAGGTTGGCAACGTACCCATGATTATTTCTGTGTCTTGGTTGTCTATAGGCGGCGGAGATCACTTACCATCAGGTGACTTATTTGCTCGTTTGCTAGTCTCTATAAAAGAAAAATCTAGCGTGATGATGTGATGAGTGGAGTAGCGAATTTTTTTTTTATTAAAAAAAAAATTTGGAACGTCACGGCCGTATCTTCGAAACAAGTATTCCGTTTAAAGTGCGCCAAATGGCCCGTGAAGATTAATGGACGGGCCGCTCCATCATTTCAGATAGCACAATTGTACATTTGTGATTTCGTGACATGACCCTACTTAGACAATTAGAGATTAGATGGTCATTGAAAGGACATAGGACTAAGGCTGAGATTTTTAAATCGAACTTCGACTAGTCCGAGCTATTTTTTATAAGAAAATCTTTGCTTAGTCTATCTGTTTTTCTGCGTTCTTTTCTTTGGTAGAGCAGCTTTTTAAGATAATTCGAAACATTTTGTATTACAAAAAAATATGTAAACGCAGGAAGTCGCTGGATGCCGCTTCCATCAGGTCGATTTGGAAATCTTTGCAGAAGACAACTATTTTCAGCAGTGGACATCCTCTGGCTGATGATGATGATAGAAAGAAAGAAAGAAAGAAAGAAGAAAGAAGAGAAAATTTATTATTATTGGACTACATACCTACAGAAAGATATAAATAAAAAAAATACAATTGTATTAGGTAGACCAATAACAATGATCCCCCATTCAGCTACTATGTTGCAGTCCAGCCTAAATTGAGCAACAACGCTGATTTATGATTGATTATAAATCGTAATCAACCGGGTTTTAAACCGGCCAATAAAATTTCCGATCTGTACAACATTGGAACCACGCCTGGAACAAGCTCTATCGAATACAAAGTCGTGAACATAGGCCCACATTACCGCATATATCGAGGGACATACATAAACCGACGAAATAAGAACCCTAATCCTTTTGAAGTCAGTTAAAGCGGGAATTTATGTACACAGTTTAAAATTAATATCGAAAGTTCCACTCAAAACTTCCATCTAGGCGCTTGGTGTGTTTATTCAAAAACTTAATGATTTTCAGCTCGACTCGACCGCCAACTTTCCCCCTCTGTTTACCTTTCAATATTTTTCCAAGAAATTAATCAGGAATTGTCCAAAAACAAACATGGCGGCCGCAAACTCGCCACCGTCTACGTAACAAAGCAACTTTTGGTAATTAATCTCCATTTAGTTATAACAAAAGGGACAATGCGATGCCTTGATATTGTATTAAAAGTCGATCGTGTTTGTTTTTGATGTCGTTTCGGTGGTAGAGCGTATTTTTTTTTTTTTTTTTCATAGCAGTGATTATGAAAGGAGCAGATGAGTCACGTGATGGTAAGTGATCACCGCCCATAGACACCCAAGACACAAAGAGAATCGTGGGTGCGTTGCCAACATAAAAGGAGGGAATGGAAGGGGAGGAAAAAGGGTTTGGGAAAGGGAGTGGGGAAATGGGCCACCGGCAATCTCACTCATCGAACGAAACGCGACAGCAAGCTGCCACTTAATGTCGGTTTTCTGTGAGACAGTGGTATCTAACCGGTCGAGCCGGTCCATTCGTGCCATAGACGTTACTGTCTACAGCGTTGGCTCTACGACTCAAAAAATCTCTCACTCTAAATTGTATTATATTTTGATGCAGAACAAAATTAAGGATTTTCCACGAGATAATGGAAACGCCAAAAGCGGGGGGGGGGGGGGGAATAAAAACTCTAGTGTTGTGTAAGTCTGTAGTTAAAGCATACATTAAGCCGCGTCTCCTGCACTAAAACGTTACACGAAACATGGTTTCGCTACACATTTTTATCTATGGTCCATTATTCTATCAGCAGGAGACAGCAAAAATCATTGTTTTGTGTATGTTTTTTGTGTTTTGTTTCGACAAAAACAAGTGCAGGAGACGCGCTTTTCACACATCCAGGATATACGTAAGGTAGAGCTAAATAGAGCTCTGTGATTATTCTTTAAGGTGTGTCACTCTGGCACTAGATGGCATTAGCAGGTGGCAAAAGCTGATCGCGTATAGAATCAAAGTATATTATTACCGACGTAAAGTGGCAGCTCGCTGTCGCGTTTCGTTCGGTGAGTGAGATTTCCGGTGGCCCATTTCCCCACTCCCTTTCCCAATACCCTTCCCTCCTCTTCCATTCCCGCCTTTTAGGTCTGCAACGCACCCATGATTTTTTTGTCTTGGGTATCTATGGGCGGTGGAGATCACTTACCATCAGGTGACCCATCTGCTCGTTTGCCAACCTCTGCTATAAAAAAAAAAAAATTGGTTTACAAGTTTACTTATCGTAGGATAACCTGACTATTCATTCGATTCTGAAGTTTGTTCCATCAATAAGAATCTTTGTTATTCCTTATATTATAAGCTATTTTTCATTATGGTAAAATAAATTTCTTTGAAAGAAATTCTTCTATGCGGGAGGAGCCTCGAGCAAATGCCAATGCTAAAACCGTTTATATAACCTTTAATAACTGCCTGCCTCGGTGGCGTAGTTTTAATGCTTGCACGGTACGACTACCGTCCTGAGGTCTACGCTTCGTTCCCGGGTCGGGCAAAGTGATGCAGGGTTTTCTATTCATTATCAACTCTGAGTCTGTGCTAAGCGAAGTGTCGGTGTTCTAGTTCTCTAGTTCGCCTCTGCCTACCCTTCGGTGATACAGGCGTGAATATATAGAGGTATAATAACAACAAAGGATTATATCAAGATATAGGGCCTTACTTATAAAAACTGTTTAACTGAGCAAATGGTAAAGAGTAGTCTACCCCTTTTATTTTCAAACAACGTGACACAAGGAAAAAAGTGACAGACTATTCATAGCCATTTGCTCAGCTCTTTGTTAATTTTTATAAAACTAATTTAAACATCTGGTAAATTAATCTTAAAATTTAATGTTAATTTTTGTCTGATGTAAACACAACAAAAATGCATGCTGTGGTTGCCTGTAACTGGGAGCAATGATATAAGTGTTAGTTACATAAGTTTATTTGTAACCCCTTGGCGATCCTAAATAAATAAAATAAATAAACTGTTTTTATAAGTAAGGCCCTCAAGCATCAATATAATATACCCTAGATGCATAGTTCTTTGCAAATATCCTCCTCAAAAGTGGTCTCAGGAATAAAACAAAGAAAAAGATCACAAGTTCTAATTAAACCAACACAAATATAACCCTATGCATGTGTAATAAAGTTGCTTTTTAAACTAAATGAGCAAGCGTTCTTAAATTTGAATTTTGAAATTTAGAATTCCATCGGCGTCGGACTGTATGCAAAATGAGTGCTTAAGCACTTCTTCGCTGTCCCATTTTACGAGCGTCAACTGTGCATCTAGGTAAATAATATATCGATGTCCTCAAGCTTTAAAAGCAAGTTAAGCTATAAATTAATTTAACTACTGTCCAAGCATCACTGAGGTCAAGGTTCTGAGGTTGTAGGTCCCGGGACCCTGCGGTCTCGTTCCCAGACCCTTTGCATACCGTTCCGAATTTTCCCTCGAAATTTATGGAGGGTCCTCGGATGTAAATCCTTGAAATAGCGACGTTGCGGGACTGGAGTATTTTGTGGTGGTATGCGTTACTTTGTCTTTGGTATTATTATGCGGAACAGTGTCTATTTTGCTAACCTTATTTGTTGTCCTATGATAGGGAGCGAATCTAGTCACCTCCTTGGTCTAGTGGCACCGTATATGGGCTGTGGGCCGGCAGGTCCTGGTTCGATTCCCAGGTTGGGCAAAGTCAATTGTTCCAATTTGTTTTGCTGCCCGGAACTGGATCCCCCAGATGAGGTGTTCGTGTCGGCAGCCGGTCGTAAAAACTAAACCAAATCATTTCTACAACATGCTTGAAAAAGTGAAAAATTATTATGGTAAATACTACCACTATAATATCTAAAATTACAAGTTAATAATATTGTTTTCAAATGTATCATATTGCTAGTTTAAAATGAAGAATGATTTATTTACTGTAATTAACTTAACTTATTTCTCGTCGTTGATGAATAAGCTTAAAATATAAGACACTGCTTTGTTCTAAATTATAAGCAGTCATATTCATAATCCTGGTACTGGCAATACTGGTAGGGACACATCATCCGCGAGTCCGAATTTTCGCTAATCGTATTTTTTTTTTATTATTCTGGCATTCTAAAACGGTTCCTACTACCTTTGATGTTTAAACTTAAAGTGGATTGAAGAATAGTAGTTAAAATTATACAGCCAGCTCAGGCTATGTCTAATCTCATGCATGCTATGCTTAACTATGTCAAATCTCATGCCACGCCAAAATCGAGAAGCTGGATTGTTAGATCTGATTGTTTGTTAGATCTGAATCTAGCACAGTCTGGCACACGAACAAAATATTGCAATGATTTTGTGATATCATGTACGAAATAATCCATGACACAAAACGTGGTTCTGGAATCAAGTGTCTAACAATCCAGCTTCTCGATTTTGTCGTGGCATGAGATTTGACATAGTTAATTAAAACTCGTAGCAGTGGTACCTGACTAGTATCTGCTGGTGGAAGAATATTCGTATCCACTCGGATGGCGATCATCGTACACATGGTGTTAAAATCTGCCATAGTGCGACATGACTTGATGATTGGTTGGAGGCTGGGACATGTATGGGGGTATCCCTGTGTCTGCTGTCATCCACCTATCTTGTCACAGGCCCCTCGATTGGCTTCCCTCTTCAGAGTGTGAAGAAGCATTAATAGGCCGGCATGATTCTAGTGACCACAGATAAACCCATTGTTTGTCGGTGGTCGCTAGTTATTTTGGACGGCACTGCGCTTTGCATCAGCTTTAGTTTAGTCACTTTGGTCGGATAAACAAAAAATGACACGATTTTCGAATCCTACTTAAACAATAATAATAACAATTTTAACAAGTTTAATTTTTTTTTTTTTTAATTTAATTTTTTTTAACTAACAAATTTGTTACCTATTAGTGTTACATATTTTGTTTGTTTTTTTTTTGTGTTCTCCCACTTATTGTTGCCTGAAACATTGGCTGAATAAAGTTTATTTCTTTCTTTCTTTCTTTCTTTCTTTCTTTCTTTACTTAATTTACCAGGCACCAGGGTCTTAAAAAATATTTTTAGCCTATTGAATACTTATTTACTAGTAATTAGTTATACTAAAGTACTAAAACATTACAAAACACCTTCACAAAACATGGTATTTCTAAATTTTTTTGTCTATGGCCCATTGTAATAATGGGCAGTGTACAATGAAAAACCTTGTTTTGTGTAGGTGTGTTTTGTTATTGAAAAAGCATGTACAGAAGACGCGGATTTAACTGAACTGTTGTGTGAAGAGGAAAATGAACGATTATTTAGTTATTTTTAACTAATATTGCCGTTGATAAGCCTCCGAAAAACCGGATTTTAAAATCAGAACTCGTAACCGAAACACATTAAAGAATTCGGACTCACCGGTGAGTGTAACCGCAGCCTACGTCACTTTAGGCACCTCCGCTAATGGTATCAGCAATTATCTTTAAACACTAATATAATTAACAAACCTCTAATGATGTATTCACATTCGGGGGAGTGTCGTGATTCGTGTGTGAGAATTTGGGTACTGATTACAACAGCATATTATCATCGCCTCCTTGGTATAGTGGCAGAATATATGGGCTGTGGACCGGTCCTGGGTTCGACTGCCAGGGTAAAGAAAAAAATTTAATTTAAAATTCCCGGGGTTAGAACCTCCAGAGAGGGTTAACGTCAGTCAGACAGTCGGCCGTAAAAACTAAGCCAAATCCTTTCTACAACATGCTTACTTACAACATCATTCTTAGTAAGTTAACATGATCGTGATAGTAAAACGGAACCATTATCTCGCCATGCATTTCCCAACGCTCTATAAAGTGTATTTGGAAATAATTTTCCTTTATTTTTCCTTTTTCCCTCCCCTCCCATTCTCTCATTTTATGTTGACAACTCACCCATGATTCTTTTTGTGTCTTAGGTGTCTATGGGCGGTGGAATCACTTACCATCAGGTGACGCATTTGCTCGTTCTATGCTATAAAAATATACTTAGATAGACTCACGCCAGTATCCCAGAAGTGATAGGTAGAGGCAATTTAGAGAACTAAAACATCCACATTTCGCTGCACTCATTTCCAAAATATTTATAACACTTTAATTTTTGTCCTAAGAATTTGAATAATGCTGATAAAACAATTCGGGCATCCTTTGCCCCTTGTAAATATTAACATAATACATAACATAAGCTCACGCCTGTATCCCCGAAGGGGTAGGCAGAGGTGCACTAGCGAACTAGAACACCCACATTTCGCCGAGCTTAGTTTCGTCCCAGATGTGATAGGGGGCGAGCCTATCGCCATATCGGGCACAAATTCCAGACTCCGGGCTGATATGGAACAATCCAATGTCACTTTGCCCGACCCGATGATCGAACCCGAGACCTCAGAACCGTAGTCGTACCGAAATACCACCACGCCACCGAGGCAGTTGTAAATCTATACTAATATTATAAAGCTGAAGAGTTTGTTTGTTTGTTTGTTTGTTTGTTTGTTTGTTTGTTTGTTTGTTTGTTTGTTTGTTTGATTGAACGCGCTAATCTCAGGAACTACTGGTTCGATTTCAAAAATTCTTTTTGTGTTGGATAGCCCAATTATCGAAGATGGCTATATGCTATATAACATCACGCTTTGACCAATAGGAGCGGAGCAGAAATGAAAAATGTTGCAAAATCGGGAAAATTTATATCTCGGACAGAAACTACTGGTTCGAATTGAAAAATTCTTTTTGTGTTGGATAGCCCAATTATCGAGGGTGGCTATAGGCTATATAACATCACGCTTTGACCAATAGGAGTGGAGCAGAAATGAAAAATGTTGAAAAGACTATATTTCAGAAACTACTGGTTTGAATTGAAATATTTTTTTTATGTTGGATAGCCTATTTATCGAGGATGGCTATAGGCTATATAACATCACGCTTTGACCAATAGGAGCGGAGCAGAAATGAAAAATGTTACCAAATCGGGAAAATTTATATCTCAGACAGAAACTACTGGTTCGAATTGAAAAATTATTTTTGTGTTGGATAGCCCAGTTATCGACGGTGGCTATAGGCTATATAACATCACGCTATGTCCAATAGAAGCGGAGCAGAAATGAAAAATGCTGCTAGCGGGGAATTTTATATCTCAGAAACTACTGGTTCGATTTGAAAAAATATTTTAGTGTTGACCAAGGGGATGAATGGTAGGGTGACTAAGGGGTGACTGACGGGGTGATTGATGGGGTGACTAATGGGATGACTGACGGGGTGACCAACGTGAGGAATGACGGGGTGACTGACAGGCTGACTGATGGGGTGGCGGACGGAGTGACTGACGAGGTGAATGACGGGGTGACAGACGGGGTGACCGACAGGGTGACAGCCGGGGTGACAGATGGAGTGACAGACGGGGTGACAGACGCGTGACAGAAGGGTGACAGACGGGGTGACAGACGGGGTGACAGAAGGGGTGACCGACTGGGTGATAGACGGGGTGACCGGCGGGGTGACAGACGGGGTGACTGGCGGTGTGACAGACGGGGTGACAGAAGGGGTGATAGACGGGGTGACGGACGTGGTGACAGACGGGGTGATAGACTGGGTGACAGCCGGGGTGACAGATGGGGTGACCGACTGGGTGACAGAAGGGGTGACAGACGGGGTGACGGACGTGGTGACAGACGGGATGATAGACTGGGTGACAGACGGGGTGACCGACTGGGTGACAGACAAGGTATCAGACGGGGTGACAGGCGGGGTGACAGACGGTGTGACAGAGGGTGTGACTGACGGGGTAAGAGACGGGGTGACAGACGGTTTGACAGACGGTGTGACTGACGGTGTGAGAGACGGGGTGACTGACGGCCGAAGTAGATCATCCCATTACCTCTTTTAGAATTATTGTGCTATAGGTGCCTACGACTCACTCTTTCAACCCTCTCTCTCATACGCAGACGAAGTTGCGCGGGTCAGCTAGTATTATATACTCATAAACAAGGTACCCTTTTCGAAATATTAATAAGGGCCGGCAAAATATCCGCAAAGGGTTTGACAAGGTCAGCGACGGAATAACCAGATGTTTAAGGGACAAAATAATTTCATACTGTATTCTTAATGTTAATTGTAATATTATTTCACGGACGTAGAAAAAAGAGGACATAGCGCTACGAACATTGAAAGTAAAGCAGGGTTTTCTGCCGTTCCGATCTATCGATACGTAATGGCGGCGACTGAGTGTTAGGCTGAGAACTATAGGGTGAACTTCGACTAAGAGAGAGTAAAAAACGAAGTCAGTGAGTATTTGGAATACATCCATTTAAAAAAAAATGATCTTCGACTTAGTCCGAGTCATTTTTTACAAGACTCGGGATTTTGAAGTACTCGTTATGATGATTAAGTCGCCTCCTTGGTCTAGTGGCAGCATATGTGGGCTGTGGACCGGGAGGTCATGGGTTCGATTCCCAGGTCGGGCAAAGCAAATTTTCTGATTTAATTTGCTCGGGACTGGATCCCTCAGAGGGGGTTGACGCCAAAAACTAAGCCAAATCTATTTTGCAACATGTTTGAAAAAGTGTGTTGCATCCCCCCATTAAGGTGGGATAAGGACAGGTAGAAAAAAAAAGGTGTAGGTAGATAAATAAGGCAATAAGCGTGGTAACTGATATGCCGTGGCTGTGCACTACCTAACCTTTCGAGGATATAGATAAAATAAGTGTGTGCAATGTCATAAACATGTAAACACAGTAACAAAGTAAGTTGATGTTTAGTAAACAGTACCTATCTTGTTGCATCGTGTCTCGTATTTTATTGGTCTATGATTCACTTATTTGTATTTTAATCATACAACAAAACAAAGATAGCAAATTATTACAAACACATTGTAATCATTGGATTAACTTGATTATGATTTTATTATTGCTGATAAAGGGCGACTTGCACCACTATTAAATTACCTATTACTACCTACAGTTAAATTCGATTATCGAACGATCTAGTGTATAATTATATAATATAATATTGTACGAGAGCCCTGGTACCCATAACATAAGTTAAATCTTACTTTGGGTACCAGTGTTCAACAAATGATATGTAAAATGTAAATATTGTGAGTAAATAAATAAATAAAAAAAAAAAAAGTAATATGAATGACACGCAATTCATTACATGTAATGTACTACATGACAGCCTCCGTGGCGCAGCGAACGAATAGCCGGCTGTGAAGCTAGAGGCCGCGGGTTCGATTCCCGCATTGAGACAAATGTTTGTGTGGCCCACAGATATTTGTTTCAAGTCTGGGTGTTGTGAGACCGAAAGTCCCTCATAGTCTCTGACACCCACGATACAGGTTATACCTAGTGGTGGGGTCAGGACTGGGTGCGTGACTGTGGGGTGTATTTATTTATTATTTATTTACATGTAATTACAGATAATGTATGACGACATTTAATTAATTACATGTCATTCATATATTTCTTTTTAAATTTAACTTGAGGTTAGGACTAACTGTAGGTTAGTGATAGTGGTGCTAGTCGCCCGAAATGGTTAGTTATTTATTACTAACCCACGTTTAAAGGGACGCGACCGATCGCGACGCGAGACATATCGCAGCGACATCCGACGAGTCTTTACTGTACGAAACTATAGGAAAACAAAAACATGACTTATAAAGGCGCGTCTCCTGCACTAAAAAATTACACAAAACACCTACACAAGACTTGGTTTCGCTACACATTTCTGTCTATGGTCCATTGTCATATGAGCAGGAGACAGCGAAAAACATTGTTTTGTGAATTGTATAGATGTTTTAGTATTTTGTTTTAAGAAAAACACGTGCAGGAAACGCGCCTTTAGTTTACGACTACCGCTCTGAGGTGTTGGATTCGGTCCCCGGGTCGTGCAAATTGATACAGCGATAGGCTCACCCCCTATTTCGCGTTATAATGAGCTGGACAAAATGGGTGTTCTAGTTCTTAAATTCGCCTCTGCCTACCCCCTCGGGGATATACTAGTTTGATGCCAGCCAAGTTATTTTGCGAACGTATAGTCTCCGCACGTCACAGTCGTAAGTTATAGATATTGTTGCAATATCTGAATGTTTATTATCCATTTTTTAAAGTCCATAAAAATGGAATTGCTAACAACAGTTAAATGCTATCTAACAAGATAGCATTTTCTTTCTTTTGTGTTACATTTAGTTTAATATGTCCTGTTATGGAAAAACTTAACGTATCGACTTCAAAACTGATCCGATCGTGACCACAAAAGTAATCTTGAAAATTGGTCTACGTTTGGCGGAGATATCGCGTAACAAAAAAAAATACAGGCTAATTGAGGACCTTCTCCTTTTTTGAAGTCGGTTGAAAATACCAACATTGCACATAAATAAATATTTCTTCCCTAGACCACTGCTAGAATTAACTCATGCCAGCAAACTGCGATATTATAAAATATCAGTAAAAATATGATTAAAGTTTAAGTTGGATATGTTATTTCCTGCAAAATGAAATCAAACCAAAACACAAACAATCACATCCTACAATCAGAGCAATTCAACAACATACGGATCATGATACAACACAAAAAGGATGCACAGGAAAGTGACAACACAACACTCGTGCGTGGGGAAAATGGAAAATCAGTCGGCGGGCGGCAAGCGCGCGGTACACACGTCCCCGACTCGGTTGTAAAAAAACACGCGCGCTAAACACGACAATAATACACTCCCAAACGTGCCATAAAACGACAATAATGACGGAAACGAAGAATTTTGAAGTATGCGGTAGTGTTATGGACGGGGTGGCGGAGAAGGGCGGCGTTTTGGAATCGCCAAACAAAAAGTTGCCAACTGAATATACAGTATATCCTATTAGATGGTTGGTGTTGTTTATATTCGTATTCTATTCAGCATCTAATTCTATGCAATGGGTGCAGTATAGTATCATTCAGGATGCTGTCGTGAATTACTATGGAGTGTCCAGTATCATGGTCTACTGGACGTCTATGATTTACATGATTACGTACATACCGCTCATCTTCCCTGCGAGCTGGCTCTTGGATAAGACGGTAAGGACTTTTTTAGATCATTATTATCGAAATATAGGCCTCCCCAAAGATTTGCAGACCGATCTGTTGGAAGCGGCCTGCATCCAGCGACTTTCTGCGATCTTTTGGGGAGGCCTATTTCCAGCAGTGGACGTTCTGTGGCTGATGATGATGATTATCGGAATATAATTTACTAATATTTATTACTAATTCAAATTGGACACAGTAATGCGTAAACTAGTTCACTAACGAAATAATTATAATTAGGTATTCAAAGTTACATTGTATTTAAAGGGAGATTAAACCTTCGATATTTTTAAGTGAAAAAGAACACTTTTATTTTTAGAAGTAACCGTGCTTTTATAATGTTTTCACATATGTCGTGTTTTCAAGTGCCCACCGATTTTCTTTAATCCCGGGATCGAACCCAGACACCTCTCGCTTCACAACTGACTAGTTGGCTGTTGGAGGCTATCTGATTTAGCTAAGCATGTTGCCGAAATTATTCGGCTTAGTTTTTATTACCTACTAGCTGCATGCCTCACGTCAATCCCGTCATATTCTTTCTTTCTACCTGCCCCTATCCCACCCTAATATGGGGTCGGCGCAACACACTTTTTCAAAGATGTTACAGAAAGGATTTGGCATATTTTTTACGACCAGCTGCCTGCCTCACGTCAACCCCCTCTGGGGGATCCAGTTTCGGTCAAATTAAATTACTATCTCTACACTATCCTCATACTATCTATCCAAATATATTAAATTAGAAAACAATAATGTTTTGTGGTTTATACGTTAAGTAACGTTACCTTTTTGGAGTTTACCATATCGTTCTTTAGGCAACGGAACTGGTTTGCGCGTTTATTGCAAAAACCCACCGACTTTTTTGGCCAAATCTACTGCGTAATAGGCAATCTGGTTTTTTGTATAATAAAATAAAATATGATTATAATAATAACGTACCTACTGGTTTTATCATTGCATATTCAAATAAACATTTATAGCAAAAAATATCTAGAGTGTCTATTTCTGGTGGTAGACCTCACACCTCGTCGCATATAGACTTAAAAACAATGGCATAAAGAACACTTTGCCATTATAAATTCATTAAGTTCATATTAAGCTGCGTCTTCTGCACTAAGACATTAGACAAAACACCTACACAAATCATGGTTTCGCTACACATTTTTATGTATGGTCCATAGTCTATGAGCAGGAGACAATGAAAGTCATTTTGAGTATGTGTTTTCGTATTTGTTGTCAGAAAAAATAGGGCAGCAGACACGCCTTTATATTCACGGACTAGATGCAATACTAGAAATTCATAACGGTTTTCTATAGATAAAGCCGCGTTTCCTGCACTAAATCATTACACAAAACATGTATTTTTTTATCTATGGTCCATTGTTCTACGAACAGGAGATAGCTAAAATCGTTGTTTTGTGTAGGTGTTTTAGTGTTTTGTTTCGAAAAACATGTGCAGGTGACGCTGCTTAAACACTACCCTGGTCTAGTCAGCTCATTCATACTGTAGATAACACTCGTATTGACTCTATCGTTTGGAAATCTTCATTCATTCGTTTAACAGTTTAATACATTACAATAGCATAGATAATAAAACTTCCATTCAATAACATAATTTAAGAAGTTCTATCATATTAACAGTCTTCGCATTATGCATCATCGCTCAAAACAGTATTGGCAAGCTTTAAATCTGTATATCGAGGATCTTGATTTGGATTTCCACATTGAAGAGCAACTGTTTTTCTAACCCGATTTGTCCAAGACTGAATCTCCCGGACGCGTTGAAATCAGGCAAACGGTCGGAGGTACAAAATAAAGGCAAATCCTTTCTGCAACATGTTTTAAAAATGTGCGTTGCGTCGACTTGGACAATGTGGAAAATGATTAAGTCGAAACATTCATAGGTCAATTAGAATTAAGTCACCTACAACAAAACGTACCTAATTCGATGAACTCGTTTAGTTTATCTCTGAGTAATTATATTTCTCCGAATAGCAACAAAATACAATTAGGATGAATCGTAGTATTATTCCATGTTATTGATAATACCATACGGAACCATATAAAATAACTAGAAAAATAATTGGAATTTGGAAATATCATTAATATATATAATCATAGTCCAAGTTGAAGTCTTGTAATTAATGGAATCGAGCTACTGTAAGGCTGAGATCTATAGAACGAACTTCGACTAAGTCCGAGTCAAAAAAACGAACTTAGTGAGGATTTGGAATTTATAAATCGAACTCAGACTTAGTCCAAGTCATTTTTCACAAGAAAAACTTTGCTAAGTCCAAGTCCACAAAACCTTGACTTCGGTCTGTCAGTTCGGCATGCAGTAATACCAGTATCGAAATACTGACATAAAATGTAGAAATTGTTTTATTCATTCTAACGTTTTTTAAATTAAAATACCAAAACTATTGTTAGAAAATGTTTAATAATTAAACGTACGAGATTTTCTTATATTGCAGTACCGTTTATTATACTGTAAATCGATCTATTAATTATTAAAGTTTAACGAAAATAAATAATTTTGTTTGGAATAAACTTGTAACCCAGAAGATGCCAAAAAAATAGACAAATGTTTTGACAACTTCCAGTATTGTCCTGAATGGTAATTAATATAACATTAAACCCGAAACCGTGCTCAGAATTAAAAAAATCGTTCTGCTAAGCCATTTGCAAAGCGCGAAAGGTGACCCGAGAACCAGTGGGAATGGACGGACGGCGGACTTCATCGCGGCGACCCACAATGCAACAGTGACCATCATGCTATTGCTCCAATAATATTATCATCATCATCAGCCACAGGACATCCACTACTGAACATAGGCCTCCCCCAAAGATTTCCAGATCGACCGGTTGGAAGCGGCCTGTAACCAGTGATTTCATGTGACCTTTGTCAGGTCGTCTGTCCACCTAGCAGTCATATTAAACAGACAGTGAATCAGTGAATCAGTGAAAGTACATATTATATTATTTATTATGTAGTCGGCCTAAATAATGTATAGATATTTTGAGAATGAATTGGTTACATGTTGTCAGGAAATTGATTTGCAGTAGGTAAATAAAATAATAATTATCATGAATAATATTTATTTATTACAATCTCTGATATTAACTTTTGTTTATTTGAGTGAGCATACATACATACATACATAGACTCACGCCTTTTTCCCATAGGGGTAGGCAGAGACAACGGATTTCCATTTGCTACGATCCTTACACACCTCTTTCGCCTCATTCAGTCTCATTACATTCTTCATGCATGCACGTCGGTTTAGGGTACTTTTAACTTGATCTTTCTCGAGTAAATCTCTGACTTGGTCAGAGAATGTTCGATGAGGTCTTCCCCTTCCACCTCTACCATTCACACTTGCCATATATATTTGCTTTGTTAGCCTCCTTTCATCCATCCTTTCTACATGCCCAAACCACCGCAACATTCCTTTCTCAATCCTCGTTATTATTTCCTCTTTCAATCCACACAGTACATAAATGGTATTCTCAACTATTGTGCAATATACCTACTGCACAAACTACGTAATATTGCTTGTGTTTGATAACTTGTTCCGCAGTTGGTTGCATGTGTGAAAATTTAATAACTTCAAAATGTTATTTCTGAAACAGAAGAAATAAATATCAGACAGAGTTTCCCTCAGATCTTTCATTATTAATCAGCAGATCACCACAATGGCAATTTGCATGGTCTAGCTGACAATAAGCTTGCCTGGCAGGTTAACCACTCAGATGGTACCCAGATGGTAATGCCTCAACAGTTTACCGCTGGCAGGAAATATTAATAAGGCATGGTTTTGCTTTGGGCTTGCTGGCTGACTGAGATGCAATTTATACTCTACATGGGCTGCTAGTAAACAAACAGACAGACAGACAATTTGCTAGTAAACAGTCTCCAAAATACAAAATCCCCGTTTTAACAATTTTGATAAATTAATAAAACTTTTGTCAATATATTAATATGAAATAATGGCAGTGGATTAGCTAGAGCTCCAGGAATAGGTATGACAGAGTCGATCACCTCACTCACTCACCTGATTGTGACTCCTGGCATATTTGAGCCCTTGTAATTCTCTTGGTGGTTTACACTTTACTTCATCATTTTAGAGCTTAGAATGCTTTTTTTATGTCATCATGTTTTCATCATCATCATCTTGTTTCTTCTTACTTTAAAAATTATGGCCTTCTTCAAAATATTAATGATTTTGCCAACAATAGTAATAAATAATAAATCCATGTTTGGACTATGAAATGATGACGATTCATGTTTATTCTTTCTTCTACCTGCCCTTATCCCACCTTAATGTGGGGTCGGCGTAGCAAACTTTTTCAAGCATGTTGCTGAAAGGATTATAAGACGATTTATGTATAATGCGGTTTGTTTTTCACTTGACATTTCAAAGAGCGTCAGCCATTTTGTCAGTTGTTAATTACGTAATACGTTCCTTTACAACCTACAAATATAAAGGCGCGTCTCCTGTAAATATATAAAAATCTTACGTTTCTTTTGTCAAAGGAACTGCGTGAAACCGATAACGTCTGAGTAGACTATGCAAAGTCAAACTATGGCTAGCCTGAGTTCGATTTCGAATTATAAATACGCAAAAGTTGACTTTCGCTTAGTTCACTCCAAAGACGACTACGCTGAGTCGACTTTGGTACAAGACTTAAGTAAGAACTATAGATTTCAGCCTTAGTATCACCTGTTCCAACGTGCTGGTAGTAAGTGCTGCAGGGTTACCACGACCTCTTATAGCAGTATTATTATAATCGTTCTTCGTTTGTTTTGTATGGGAATATTGACAAGTAAAATTATAATAATACTGCTATCAGAGGTGATGGTAACCCTGGTATCTTCAGGAAATTAAAATTTAGTTATTTTAGCTTACGTTCAGCGGTGAACATCCTATGGTGATCCTGATAATGATGATTATGTGTTTCTTAATGTCAGTGATTCTGACCAAGACTCGGGAATTTGGTAACTTTCTAATCGACCTCAACCACCTCATTCACGTTAGTAGGGTGAACTTCTACTCGGGCTGATGTTTCTTAAATTTAATTTAAAAAATACTTGAGCCTATATAGAGATCTCCCAAAGATTTCCAGACCGACCTATTGGAAGCAACTATTTCCAATTTATAATATGCGAGTCCTGATAGCTGTCAGTTGTCACGCGTACTTCCATAGGTAAACCCTGCTACCACAGTGGTACTTTTCTACGCCCCCGTCGCATATAGGTGCCAAGTTAGTGATCACCCGGATGCGACTGTCTTTGCTCTTGAAAGTGTGATTCTTATGACTGCACTACTTTTTCCATCAGATCTAGTGCAGACATCTTGTCGTGCTGGGATAAGAAAAAAATACTTGACGAATTGTGTATTTAATGATTGCACTGACATTGACCTCGAAAACAGTTCTGTATGAATATTTTACATACAACAAAACTCTCATGGAGGTGAATAGAAAAACAGTTGAATGTCGGCACCCGCGCGATCACCTCCTCGACCTCGGTGTGAACAGTCGAATAGAATTGAAAAAACTCGTTTCAAATTTAAAACCGTTTTATAAAAAGAAATAATGACGGAAAAATTCAGATTTCACGATACAGAAGTGTGCGGCAGTGTTATGGATGGAGTGAGGGAGAAAGGTGTTCATGATGCTCCGGAGAAAAAGTTGCCAACTGAATACACAGTATATCCTGTTCGGTGGATAGTTTTGTTTATATTCGTGCTGTATTCTGGGATAAATGCGCTTCAGTGGCTGCAGTACGCGATCATCGTAGACACTGTCGTGAAGTACTATGGAGTGTCCAGTAGCGTAGTCTATTGGACCTCCATGGTCTACATGCTTACTTATATACCGCTGATCGTTCCTGCGAGTTGGCTTTTGGATAAAGCGGTAAGGATTCTTCTATTCTTTATAATATTTGGATATAATATTCTTCATAATTACTCGTCGCTTCCTCGGTTTAGTGGCTATTCTAGGTTAAAATTCTAGGTCTAAGCGGTTTTGCTAACACGATTTGCCCGAGACTATAAAAACATAAATACTAAGCGGAATCCTTTCTACAACATGCTTAAAAAAGTCTCTTTCGCTGATCCTTCATTAGACTGGAATAAGACCAGATGGAAAGATTTAGTAAGAGGTCTGATGAATAAGCACAATATTTCAATATATGATGTTATAAGTGAAAATTTAAGTCACAGACGTCAGACAGGTGGCCGTGTAACCATGAAATTAATTAACTGTGACATTATCCAATGCAGTATGGAAAACAATAAATGAATTACCAATTAGTGTTATCTTTTTTTAAAATATTCAAAATTTCAACAATATGCTTCTGTCAGCATTAAGCTATCACAAAAGTCTATAGTTTATTAGAAAATGTATTTGAATAGCAGCAATGGACCAGTTTGGTAACAATGATTAACAGAAAACCGATGTAAAGTGCCAATCCCCTGTTGCTTTAAATCCCTATTCACTTCCTTAAAGTTTAGCAAAGCACACCTGATCGTTTTTCTATCGTGCATGTCTATGGGCGGTAGAGATCAGTTATCATTAGCTGTCCCATATATTTTGTTGCCAGTTGGTGCTATAAAAATACTAACTATACCTACCTAATTAAATCTTCGAGCCACACTCTCCCAAAATATCATATAGACAAAGACACAACTTGCAACAATTCTACTATTAATAAATCAAAATATTTGATATTATTGAAGTAAATTAGTTACTAATCTCATAATCGATTATGAAGATTTGTAATTTAGATATGATTGATTACGCAGATCATTCATAATCGTCCACATCTTGCCAATATTGTCTAACAAAAATTCAACATCTATAATCCATATTCATATTATCCTCGTATTTATAGAAGCCATTAATCGAACAACAGATACGGTGCCATTGATAAACGCACACAACCTCATTAAGTATACAACCTATTAATTTCACGTTACAATGGTCAGTTCGCTAGCGTAATAGATCCTAAGGGTACACATTGTGTAGTTTGCTTTGATTAGGATGTTCATGTTGTTATTATGATTGGGATTATATAGGTAATATTAGTTTTGTGTAGAATATATTCTGGATTTCTAACTGATCCGTAATTCCTCTAGTACTCGAGTCAATCACATAGGATTAGTCAAAGACAGCATCTAAAATAGTCAGGTGATCAGATTGATTCTTTTGTTACATTCTTGTTAGAAAGAATAATAACATAATGACTACAGAAATCACATGTCATCAAACAGCATAAATAGCTCCAACAAGAACGCAAGAACACGATAACAATAGCAGTCGACAGGCTAAAACGTCTATTATTTATTCAAGACAATCGCTGTCTGTGAATAGTTTTGCATTAAATTAAAAAATCGCACTTAAATGGTGCAGTGTCGTCATTCTGAAATATAATGAGTGTTTCAAAAACCAGGCAATTCCAGAACAGATTCTTTATCTGTGTGGGGTACGAAAACTTAAAAAAAGCTTTGTTTAGTCGAGAAGTCTACAGGTGGTTTTATTTTGTATAGATTAAAGACACTGAAAACTAACGAAGATCATCATCGTAATCAAATGGATTATCTAGAAGAAATGGGAAATTCCATGGATCCTTTAGATTAGATCAGATAGAATTTCATTTAACTGCGATATGCTTTTTTTTTAAATAATTTGCCTGAAATTGTCTTTTTGATCAATACCGTTTAATATCCCTAAAAATTGCAGATCAATATAGTTCTAATAGGGGAGAATTATCTCAATATTTTAAAATTGCATATTTTTCTGTTATAAATAAACTATATTGAAGACGAAGTTAATATATTATTATCATGTAAATGAAGTCGAATAAACAGAAGAAAAATTAACATTTACTAAAATGGACGTCTATATTTGTTTGTATGATGAAGCTAGATCAGACGGTCCCCATGATGAAATATGGTTACCATCGTCAAGCGACTGCTAATCGAATAAACGAAAGGTAGATATGGGGATTGGGAAGGCGTATTTTAGTCTCCGGAAATCTCGCTCCCCATCATCCAGATAAAATGACATCGTACCTAACGTAACGCATCAGTTTTCTATGAATAGAAATAATTAAGACAAGCGCGCGTCGACCTCTTTAGTCTACCACACGTGATCTCTGCTTTAGAGGAGCCATGAAACAAGTCTAGCACTTATCAGTTTGACCTTATTTAAGATATATTCTTTTTTAAAGCAGGACCTTGAAGTTTGTTGAAGGAAGTATGAAGAATTTGTTCCGAGAAACGCAAGTTTCTTTATCCGTAATATAAACAAGAGAGGATAAATTAAAAAGAAGGTTTATGAACAGAGAACACAAAGGCCCTTCTTATTTTTGTTTTGTAAACTTTCCACGTTCTGAATTAAAGGACTCGGATATTGCAGCTCTAAGAATTAAGTGGAAATGAATGTAATAGAAGCAACGATTGCGAAACATTCATTTTGTATTTATCCGGTACAAGAATATACGTTTAGCAAACTTACTTAGATCTCGCAGAAATACATACATAAAAAAATAAGCTTCAAAGAAATAATAAGCTTCGAAGCAAAACAATAAATACTATTAAAGTAACTAAGTATGGGGCTGTATTTATAGTTCAATAATGTTCAATAATCATCATCATCAGCCACAGGAAGTTCAGTGTCCACTTAATGATTTCTTAGGTTTACGCGAATGTTACTCATTGAAATAAAACTATTTTTACGGATTCTATCACGATTTTCAGCATTCGTGGTCACGGGTCGGACTAAGGTGACCCGTGACCACGAAGGCTGCAAAGCTTTCGAAACTTTGGGCTTAAAAGTTAAAACCAAATCGTGATAGAATCCGTAAAAATAGTTTTATTTCAATTCAGTCTCCACTACTAAGCCTAGGCCTCACAAAATGTTTCTTGTCTTCGCCAAAAGTTAGCTTGAGAGTCTTCAATAACAACTTCTATTTCATTGGCTATGTATTACGTAGTACGCTTTCACTCAGCGTTTATAGGCGGTGCCAACGTCATTGGTAAGACACAATCGTGAATCAATCACGTGTTTGCCAATACGCTAAGCTGAGTCGTATATCTGAACAAGGGGCTGTTTTCGCAACTCATTTCACTGATCCGGATGATCGGGAGAAAAAGGCTTTTTCGCGTTCCAATGAATATCTCGTTATTTGTTTCCGTGTTTGTTATATCGTATCCATCAACGTAGGTTTCCCTTCGAAATTAATGGATTTTAGTAGCAGAAGGTATTAGTTGTACAATTTGGTTAGTTAGATGGATTTACCTTCAGTAATTATTATCGATAGTGTCGCCTGCTTGACCTAGTGGCATCATACATGGGTGGACCGGGAGGTCCTGGGTTCGATTCCCAGGTCGGGCAAATCGACTTGTCTAGTTTGATTTTCCCGGGACTGGATTCCCCAAACAGGGGTTGACGTCAGGCAGGCAGCCGGTCGTAAAAACTAAGCCAATTCCTTTGTTCAATATGCTTGAAAAAGTGTGTTTCGCCGACCCTTCAATATGGGCAGGTAGAAAGAAAAAAAGAAAATAATTATTATCTATAGTCTATACCATAGACTTTATAGTATATTCAGTTGTATAGCCTCTATACTCTATAGCAATTAGAGCTTTCACGTATTACAATAGATTTTGACTACAGCGGCCCATATCTCCATGATATTTCTAACGATGAGTTTTGAGTTTATTATACTGGGAGTCCTTTGCCCAGCAGTGGGACACAATAGGAAAAGAAAAGAAAGATAAAGTAGTTCTTATAAGTATCAAGATTATTGCGGTCTTCTGCTCGTTTGCCAAAATACATTCTCGAATTCATCTAAGTTATTGTAATAGTTATTTAGGTAAAATATAAACAAAAAATATTAAATTATGCTGAGTTTTGAAGGTTATTTTTTGCGGTAGTAATAAATGAACGTCATATTTTAGGTTCTAAAAAAAGTTAGACACTCAATTAAACCCTGCTGAGTGTAACACAAAAACTCGATGAAATGCTTGGAGCACTGAGTTTAATATGCCATTCTTACTCTGGAAAAATCATTTTTCATTTCATCTTTCTTTACGGGTTTTCACGTTCAATTAATTACTTGGTGTGATGGTAAGGGCGGTTCATTCGGGTATATTAAGTTTTAGATTTAGAATGTGCGTACACATTTACATATTATGAGTATTTTAAATCATACGTTTTATGTATATTGTTGTCCATACTTAAGTATATGTCATGCCTGTATTCTCGAAATGGTCGACATACGAACATTTACGGTTTGTCGATCAATTTTCAAGTCAATAATTCATAATAGGTGGTGAGACTATAGAAATCACAATAGTAAATGACTACATACTAAAAAGTCGCAAATTTGACCCATATGCCGAACGCGGGCAGCTGATGCTAGTTTTACGTGTTAAAATTTTAATACAAAATATTATAGGATATACAACTATAGCAAGAATTGAACACGTTAAAAAGATAAAAATTCTGATTAAGTGTAACGAATATAGACATTCGTAGCTTTGTTTGCGGTTGTTAAAATAGATCGGTAATAAACTGCGGATGTTAGTAATCGTCGAGGTGTAGGTAATCTTGCGAGATGGTCACGATAAATTGTCAATGATTTTTCCTGCTGGTCCAGTATGGAGGTAAAAAGACATGAAAAATTAACAGGTAAAAACACTTGTAAGTGGTAGAGCCACGCTGTAGACAGTAACGTCTATAGCACGAATGGGCCGGCTCGACCGGTTAGATACCACTGTCTCACAGAAAACCGACGTAAAGTGGCAGCTTGCTGTCGCGTTTCGTTCGGTGAGTGACATTTCCGGTGGCCCATTTCCCCACTCCCTTTCGCAATCCCCTTCCCTTCCCTTTCCATTCCCTCCTTTTAGGTTGGCCACGCACCCATGATTATTTTTGTGTCTCGGGTGTCTATGGGCGGTGGAGATCACTTACCATCAGGTGACCCATCTGCTCGATTGCCAATCTCTGCTATAAAAAAAAAAAAAAACTTGAAGGCAGTGACTACATTTAAGAAGCTCTGCTGATGGCTCTACTTGTTAAAGGTGTCTTATCTTTAATTCTTAAGTAATTAGGTCAAATGATATATATCAAATATATATAATACATATATATAAATCAAATATATATAATACGGCAGTCTTACTAACAATAGATACGATACACACCAGAACACTTACTACGCCACTCGACAGTTTTATTTTTTTATCCGAGCACTACTATATGCTATGTACCTAATTGTAAGGATAGTGCAGTCAGCAAAAATTGCGATCACTGACAAAATAAGAGTTTCGATAAATCAGTAGTCATCAGAAGCACGTCCTCTATAAATGTTTCCTGTCCCTTTATTTTCTTCTTCCTTCTTCGGACAAGACAGGCGATTGACCAATGCAGGCACAGAGACACGAAGATGTAACTGTGTAGCTGCTCCAACTAACCTTCTAGTTAATCAGAATATAAACCGGATATGCAGTTTTATTAGTGCTACCAATCTAGTTTATTTTACCGATGCTAATAAATTACAATGTAGCACACATACCACATAACATTTAACCTTTAACATATTATCACAAATTGTAATCCCAAGCTACAAGCTCCTGATGAAAATATAAACATTCACGCCTACGTATGTATGTAGATGCTTAGACGCAAATGTGCGAAGGTTTTATTTCATCCCATTCCGCTAATGACGCGGCCCGTAACGATATTGTGACACCAGCCGCGATGACGCCGGTGGAAGCAATGGCTCCCAAGTCCCATTACGTTGCTTCCATTTTATAAACTTTAATTTCGAAATGTTAACCGTCACTGTTTCGCAATTCGGGTCTGGAACGGTGGAATTGATGTGCAAATATTCCAGGGTTTTTTTTATGTGTAAAGCCACATCGTTGTCAGTTTAGTCTTCGCCATAGATGTGACAGCTCATATTTTTGAGTGGTAGAGTCCTGCTGTAGTTTTTTTTATAGCAGAAGCTGGCAAACGAGCAGATGAGTCTCCTGATGGTAAGTGGGTCTGCACCGAACATAGACGCCCAAGACACTAAAGGAATCATGGGTGCGTTGCAAACCTAAAAGGAGGGCAATAGGGATTAGAAAGGGGAGGGGGAAAGTGGGCCACCAGAAATCTCACTCACGGAACGAAACGCGACAATAAGCTGCCACTTTACATCGGTTTTCTGTGAGATAGTAGCATCAAACCGGTCGAACCGACCTATTCGTGCTTTAGACGTAACTGTCTACAGAGTGGCTCTACCACACAATACATACAAGTAAATCTTTTAAAATTCAGAAATACCCCCCAGTAAAAACACGATTTAAAGTATATGTTTGCACAAAGTACCTATTAATTAATTTCCTCATTATTAATGTCATTCATTATTTTTCAAATGCTACCGAACCTGTTTCTAACTAGCACTTTTAACGTCAAGGTCATTTAGTGGGAACTAGTTATTGTTACTGTTTTTGTTCAGTGCATGATAAAATATATTAGCAAGATATACGTATTTTCGCTTAAGTCTAAACTACCTACTCGAATAGTAACCGCTCTGTGCAGTAACCTCGACTTTACTTGCTTTATTTACAGAGTTCTTGAATGCATTTTTATTATTATCATATTCTTTTTCGGTCTTCTCATTTTTTTATGCAACTTTATCATCTGCCACAGAACGTCCATTATTGGACATAGGTCTCCTCAAAGATTTCCAGATCACCCTGTTCGAAGCGGCCTGCATCCAGCAACTTCTTGCCACCTTTATTAGGTCGAAATTTTTGTCCTAACTCCTATATACCTAAATCAAAATCCATACTCATTGTTTCACTGGTAATATCTGCAATCTATTTAAATTACTCTATAATTGAGTATAAGATTAGCTTTTACCGATTATGACACTTTGGACCCTTCTAAAATTATACTCCCACACATAAGAATCAGTCTTCTTTACGACCTCTTTGTTATTCAATGAGTTGCCAAAACTCATTGTGGAGGATAATGTGGTGCTAAGAAGCGTATTAAGGGTGCGTGTGTGTAAGTACCATATTTGCAAACCTTTGCGTCACCTGCCGACGTCATGGTTCATGTGATTCAAAAGGCCGTTTGAAAAGTCGAAGTTATTATACCAACTGTAATAGAATTCCTTATGAAAAATCATAACATGTATACTTTGGAATAGATGTTAACCTACCTACATAAGCTCACGCCTGTAACGCCAAAGGCGTAGGCAGAGGCGCAATAGCCAACTAGGACACCGACATTTCGCCGAACTTAGCTCCTTTCCAGAATTGGGAAGTGTAGGAGTTTGCAATAACCTGATTTAATGTATTCCGAAGTCGTTGGTAAATGGTGTACTCATTTGAAGTTTGAACAGTGACTACTAAAGTTATCCATGATTTTTCTGGAGTAAGTAACGTTAATTCCAAACATAAAAGGTACAATTTATCAATCTAATTAATTTCGACAACAAGTATTTTAAATATTTGTTGCATTTACTAGTTATCAACCCACGATGTCTGTAAAATATTAATCTGTATGTATATTATGAAAGTCGTTTATATAAACAAAACACATAGTAAAACAGAAATAGAAAAAGTCTATAAGACTGTTTAGTTGTATTACTAAGTTGTTTTGTAAACATTACAGACCTAACATTCATACTTTTATTTTAAACAAAGAAAAATATTCTAATAATAACAAACCACTGCCTCGGTGGCGTGGTGGTATTTGTACGACTATGGTCCTGAGGTCTCGGGTTCGATCCCCGGCTCGGGCAAAGTGATATTGGATTTTTCCTTATCAGCCTGGAGTCTGGAATTTGTGCCCGGTATGGCGATAGGCTCGACCCTTATCACATCTAGGACGGAACTAAGCTCGGCAAAATGTGGGTGTTCTAGTTCGCTAGAACGCCTCTGCCTATCCCTTCGGGGATACAGGCGTGAGCTTAAGTATGTATGTAACAAACCAAACATCCTACAGAATATTCCAAGAGAATATTCTAATCGATTCCTGATTAGTAACAAGCAATTAACTTTGATAAAGTCTGTAGGAAATCCAGTGGTCCTTCGAACCGGATCGAGATTAATTTGCGAGAGATAGGGCAAGGTTACGACATCTAACGTAACTAGTTACTGATGCTGACGGGGAGGAACACAAACCGTGTGTGATTTGATTTACTGCCGACTGAGTTTAGGTTGCATTTGTTAAGTTTTGCGTTTACATGTGGAATAATGCATCTTTCTCTATTGCAATTTACATTCGCATGTAATACGCGCGTATTACACTAACATATTCATGTATCAATAGTATAAATTAAACAATTCGTAGTTAACGACACAGGCATAGTCAATCCAGGCATGATAGAGCTAGATTGTCTTTTATCTCGCGCAACCCCTGCGGGTATTTAGTGAAGCAAGCGATAAGGGGTCATTTTTAAAGAATATTAATCAATAGCAGTTAGAGTAGTGCCTATACGTGTTTTATCATGCACCACTACATTTATGACCATGCCTGCTTAACTTTGAAAGGTAGAGAATCTATAGAAGATCTCACCATGTAGATTGAAAATGATTTAACATTTAATATAGGTTTTTTTTTATTATTTTTGGAGGAGTTCTATGTTCAGCAATGGACGTCCTATGGCTGATAATGATGAAGTATAACAAATTATATAGGCTTTCATTTCTATCTCAGTTATTACGTTGTTTATATGGTGTATCCTTTGGGTGTATCATTCAATTGCGCTAGTCTGGTTTCAAATGAAGTATAACAAATTCAATAGGCTTTCATTTCTATCTCAGTTATTACGTTGTTTATAGGATGTATCATTCAATTGCGTTAGTCTGATTTCAAATCCCCTCAATAGATTGCAGTGCACGCATTCAGTAGTAAACTTGTTCTGCATAGTAAATAGGGTTGAGTAGTTTGTACATACGTCCGACCATCTGTAATGTTACTAGTGGTTGGTTTAATCACTGTCTAGTGCTAGGTAAACGTTGAGAGTGAATATCTAGTCCATAGAAATAATAAATCAAATGTTATTATTGTGTTTGGTGAGACGGGTTTAAAACCTATAGGGCCTTACTTAAAACAGCATTTTTAACTGAGCAAATGGTTACGAGTAACCTGTCTCTTTTTTCCTTGCGTTACATTGTTTAAAAATGAAAGGGACAACCTATGGTATAAAGTTAAGCAGTGCTCAAATATTTTTATAAGTAAGGGGCATAGGAGATAACTTTAGATAGTAGTCAAAACTCTGTATAATTATTGTTTTTCTATTCGAATTAATGGACGTTGTGTTACCAAGCGAAGGATTTTATCTAATATAGGTTTTTTTCTTAAAACGAATCCTTGAATGTTTTATACAAAGGTTTTAATTATTTTATGTTCAAAAATAAACTTCCTTTTACAGACATGGTGTTTCTAAAAGAATTAATAGCACCATATATATTCTGTTAAAATATTCAAATAAACTTTATTCCGGAGCGAGAATACTTGCGTTTGAAGCAAACAATTTTCAATATTCAATAAATATGTCGGTAGTGATATATGGCAATATATCCGGCAATGTCTGGCGTGGGAGATAGGAGGTCCGCTTGTCCCAGGCAGCTCGTGGTTTAAAATCGTTATAACAAAATATTTTATAATGTTCCGATATGCTGAAATTATATTTAGTTTGCTAGTTTGTCATTAAAACTTTTCAATTTATCATCAAATTATTGCCTACTTGTACAGTGTACGGGCTTAGCCAGATTTTAGTATCAAGGAGGGAGGGGAGGTGTGTGTTTCAGGAAAATATAAATACTGTAATATTTTGGGTATTTGGGGTGGTAATGAACCCCCAAAACCCCCCTGGCCTGGCCCGTGCCTGCCTGTTTGCCAGTCTCCGCTTCATTATTTTCGTCGTTTATTCGTAATTGTCGACGAAGATATTGTCAGCAGCTGTCGTGTGAAAATGAAGAAAGGGTTTAACGAACATCTGACAAAGTCATTAAATTAAAGTATCTGGTCGTTTGCAAAATCATCAAATTCTCTTAATTTTGAAATCCGTTTTCAAATAGGTTTAGTAAGCGTAACGTCCTTACCATTTCAGTTGACCTAATTTCTAATTCTTGTACAATGAGGGCTGAGGGCAGGATATCAGAACGTTTTAACTTGCCGTCACATTCAGGATCCATAAGATTAGGAGAACGGTCGTGACTCGTGACTGCTAAAGATAACGTCCAAAATCCAGATAGTTTTATAAAAGGTTTAGAATGAACTTCATTGCCTAGTACAGTACTAATAGACTGTCTCAAAAGTATTATATTATTAAACGCATGTTAGATTTTGTTACAAGTATAACCTAAATATACTTCATAATATTGGCCAAAATAATGATAACTAGAGAACATAGAGATGTTTCCAATGTAGATAAATATTAAATATTTATTTATTTATAATTAATACTCATACTTTATTGTACATCATACAGAAAAAAGGAAACAATAAATTTAAAAATTTTGCTGGATGCAGGCCGCTTATAACAGGTCAATCTGGAAATCTTTGAAGGAGGCCTACATCCAGCACTGGATGTCCTCATATGGTTGATAATGGTAATAATGAAATTAAAAAAAAGACTTAGTGCTATGTATAAAAATGTGATTGATTTAAAAATAAATCAACAGACACATTCGCAGTCCTTACCTCGCACTAAGATAACTAAAGACTCTTATGTAGTGGGTAATCAATTCAAGAACTATGAAAGATTGTCGTTCTCACAACTCCCAGGCTCGAAATAAATATTTAACTATGGATACCACAAAAATTTATTTCAATAAGTGATGACAATCGAACCCACAACAACTAGAGGTACAACTGCCAACCATCATTGATAGAAAGCAAAGAAAGAAGATTAGAAATCTAGGAACATAATTTAGTATTCTATTTACGAGCCTTTAACCCAATGACATCAAATTACAAAGTTCGGCGAGCCCTAAGTCAGTTACATGGAATGTGTTGGCAGCTGGAGCTGAAGCTATAAAGTTTTGTATGCAAATTGGAGTATGTTCACGACAAGAAATTCTAAGTGAATTGTGAGTTGAGATGCTGGCTAATCTGGTAAACTGTTATAAGTTATTGGACGTTAATAAATTCCTTTGAGAGGGGCAAACCAAATTCACTAATGTATGGATAATTTACGAGGTCACTTACACTGAAAAGTCCGTTCCGGGTAACGTTTTGTCTTGAACAGTTCCTTAGAAATTTTATTCATGGGATCTTTCATCCGGTACAAAGGTAACTTAAGCAGAAGAATTATACACGAAATGTACTACGTACGTCTTATTATCACCGCACTTTTTCTTATAGTAGAGGATGCCAAATGAGCAGATAGGTGGGTCACTTGATTGTGATTTCCACTGCCCTTAACTTTCACGATGCTAAATGAGTGCGTTGCCAAACATAAAAAGGGAATATTTATAGGGAATAGTAGCGAACATTTGTTCTTACGAAAATCGTTCACTGAATGAAACGCGAGAGCAAGCTGCAATTTCACATCGGTTTTCGAAGTAAAATAACCTATATGTAAAACATTGTAACTGCCGTTACCGTCATCCTGAGATTTGCGGCCTTGAAAATTAGGCTTTGTAGATAACAAATCTACAAACTCATAAGCATAAAGCTCAAGATTTAGATGGCTTAATCTAACGAATATATCCCTTTATGTAAATTACAGCGGTTGACACGACATTACATCCCCAACGCTCACATTACGAACCATAAAGGAATATTTGTCACAAATACTTGCACACTGTTGGGAAATTTAATTAAACAGCAGCGGTTTTGGATGCTCCCGTGGGTATGCAGCTTTTTGTTATCGAGTTTGTAAAACAAGTCCATGCTTTCGCGAAAGCGTTTTTAATTAAACTTGTTTTTGGGATACTTGTTACGGATTATTTTTAACCGTTTAATCTGTTAGGTATGAAGAGCATCAGACATTAACGGTGCTTCTCTAGCAGTTATTAAACTTGTTGTGTCAAGATAGGAACATTATTCTAAAAGTAGAACAAATAAATAAAAAAAGTATTTTTTCCTATTGGTTTGGCCACGTTGAAAGGATGGATGAAAGTAGAGTGACGAAAGAAATTTATGTAGCGAAAGTGAATGGTAGCATCGGCCGAGGACGTCCTAAACTTACCTTTATGGACCAAATTGGCGATATTTTAGAAAAGGACCAGATAAGGAGTTCTCATAACCGACGAGCGTGCATGAAAAGACTGTGGAAGATGACTGTGGAAGAAGCGAAAGAGGTGTGTTTGAACCAAGGCAATCGGCGCTCCTTAGTCTCTGCCTACCCCAACGGGAAACAGGCGTGAGTTTATGTATGTATTTTTTCTTTCGTTGCTTAGATGTACCTAAATCACTTAAGGATTTTTGAAATAATCCGAAATAACGACGAAAAGGACGATTAAGTAATAGTAAGGATTTGTTTTAAATACCAACTTTTACAAACAACAAGTTCTTAATAGAAATTCATGAAGGGAATTTTAATGCAAAGAGCACAAAAGGAAAAGTTTTCGGTTTAACAACTGATTGATCAAGATCTGGTTTTAAACAAAAGTTTTTTAACAATATAGAATTAAAATTATCCTTTGAAAACCAATATAAACTTCGAGAATTTGTTTTAATTACTATGTAGAGTATACCTGTACCTGCTTATACTTGTAAATAAGTTATTATAAAACCACATTCCTATAGCGAAATTCTTGGTAGGCCATATCTAAGTGAAAGGCATATTAGGATAAAAACAACTTACTGCAGAGAAAGCATTGAGTCCTCAACGTTACTAAGATATACTGTCTATTTATATCGCGTGAACTGAGAGGTCTTTGGTTCAAATTTCCGGTCATATTTGCCCGAGACCGGTCGTAAAACTAAGTCGAATTCTTTCCTACACAGGCTAAGAATAGGATGTTATGCCGCCCCACATTAGGTGGAAGAAGAATAAAGAAGAAGAGTTCGTTCATAATTTTAGCTATGGTAAATATGTTTCATCATCATCATCATCATCATCATCATCAGCCATAGGACGTCCACTGCTGAACATAGGGCTCCCCCAAAGATTTCCAGATCGACATGTTGGAAGCGGCCTGCATCCAGCGACTTCCTGCGACCTTTATCAGGTCGTCGGTCCACCTTCATCATAGGGCTAATGAAATTATGAGGTTGATAATGAAGATCCGAAGTTATTTGACGGTTATGTATAGCAACAAGATATTAAGTAACTTCGGTGTTAATTCAGTCTCCAACAGAAAATAACTCGAATAACAATTTAATAAGAAGTTTTATTCGTTGTTCTTAACTTTTTATATCTAGCTCATATCAATAATTATTTATGAATGACCTGCATACATACCACAATTTGATTTATTAGCTAAAGATAATAATATCATGTCACTTAACCTACAAAGTGGCAGTTTACTAACATAACATTTCTTTAGTATACAATTAATATTATGTTCTCTTACCACTAGTTTCTTCATCGAAAGCTAAATTCAAAGAAAGCTGTAAAATAAAAGCAATCACTAAAGACACTTTACTTTCATCGTTATTTTTGCCTGTAAAAACAAATAAATTGTATGAAAAATATCGATTCCCCACGTTAGCGCTAGAGATGTTTGTTTGTTCGTCATTTTTTTACAGTCAGATTTTACATACCTAGTGCTTGCGAGAAAAGTAAAAAAATTTCATGACCGACCTACTGTATATATTATGTCAAGTAAAAGATATCTTTTACTTTAACTGAGTTATTATTTTAGCTGTATATCAAGAAACTGGGGGTAAGACATGTTTCATCACAACAACAGTTCATTGGTTATCGAGTCGTAATGGTTACTAAAATAATGTTCATTAATTGTAAATCTGATATTAGAATAAATAATTTAAAGGACTGCTAAAGAATTTAGGCCTGTACCTGAAAGAAAATTCTGGTTAATAGATGGCAGGTATCAATTAAAGTTCGATTTGTCGAGAAATCTCAGCTGTTATTGAACATTTTCACCGAAATTCCTTAATAATTACAATTATCAAACTATAGAAAGTATTACATAGAGATCTAGATAAAATACTGCCTAGGTGGCGTGGTTGTATTTCGGTACGACTACCGTCCTGAGGTCTTGGGTTCGATCCCCGGGTCGGGCAAAGTGATATTGGATTTTTCCATATCAGCCCGGAGTCTGGAATTTGTGCCCGATATGGCGATAGGCTCGCCCCCTATCGCACCTGGGACGGAACTAAGATCGGCGAAATGCGGGTGTTCTAGTTCGCTAGTGCGCCTCTGCCTACCCCTTCGGGGATAAAGGCGTGAGCTTATGTTATGTATGTTATGTTATCTAGATAAAAGGTGGTGAAGTTTTACAGCAGTAAGATTTATAGTATCCCAGAAGTGTCCAGGGGGGTTTGATGTCAGCCTAACAGCCTGTCAAAGCCAATTATTTTCTACAACATGCTTGAAAAAGTGTAACCCCACATTGTGAGATAATGGCAGGTTGAAAAAAGATGAATATTGGACCCCATAGCAGCCATATTTATAATAATATTATCTGTGCTGTATAGAATGCTGTTGCGGTAACACTCGGTCTATCGATGTTCTGATCTTTAACAAAAAACTTATAGCTAAGATACATAGTCGCTGGCAGCCTACAAATTGTACAGTCAGTCTGATCTTATCAAAATCCATAGTCAAGATCAGTATACAGCAATGCAACAAAATTCCTCTGACATTGAAGGTTTAAGGCCGGTGATCATCTGCCATCAGGTGACACAGTTGTTTGCCGGCCTCCAGCAATAATAAAATGACGAAATATGTAGGTAAATAGGAAAAACCTTGAAATACATAATCTCTTTATGTGCATGACATATTTAATATCACTTTAAACACAGTTAAACGATTAAATTGTTAAAGTAATCCGAAATGCAGATCCAAGGATCTACATTTAATTAGCCTTCATTCGAATATAGAGGATGAAAATGTTAACATATCCACATAATACTTGTTACGTTTTTACATTAGCGTAAAAGGTTACGGATTTATCTCAAATAGGTTTGTTTATTCCATCAATTTGTATTGTAGCTTATAAGGACATGTTATGTGGTGTAAGAAATATTATCGTAACTGTAGTAATATGATTACAAAACAAGTTAGATCTAGTTCCAAAAATGTGTATTTATTACGAGTTACGACATCAATGTTTTATATCTTAACGTCAATAGTTATTTTTAACCGATTTCAAATTCTCACTTTCTTAATTCCTCGGTATTTTTAGACCACTAGGCGTGGTAGACTAAGGCCTAACCCCTGTTATTAGTAGAGGACGCCCATGCCCAGCAGTGGGACAGTAATATTACAGGGCTAATATTATTATTATTTTATTTGGCTCGATATCTTCGGTAGAGTTTAACCAATTTTCAAAATTCTTGTGTTCAATATAGCTTATTCAAGGGTAGTCCCATTATGAATATGTTCAAGATCGGATGAATTTTGAAAATGATTTTTTTTTTTTTTTAAATAACACCCAACATTCACATACATAGTCCTGACCCCACACTAAGATCGCGTCTTGTGTCGTGGGTATCAGGAACTACGAGAGACTTTTGGTCTCACAACACCCAGACCCGAAACAAATATCTGTAGGCCATACAAACATTTGTCTCAGTGCGGGGATCGAACCCGCGGCCTCTCGCTTCACAGCCGGCTACTCGCCCGCTGCGCCACCGAGGCTGTCAAATTGTATTTATTATACTTGAGATATAATTATTAAACTGTATTTTTATACTTGAGATATAATTATCTTACGGCGTCACACCCTATTCCCCACTTTTATACATGGTAAAGTAGACCCTTTATCCTACTCGGATTGCCCATAGTGTAAATAACTAACCATCAGGTGACTCTCATCTCCCAACCTTTAAAATAAAACATGAAGTTTGGTCATCAACCTGAGTAACTGTTGAACTGCCGCATGCACGGTATGTAAAAACCTTTGGAAAACCGGAATGCTTGAGGATAAAGTTTGCAATTTATTCTACGTGCCGATTCAAACGTAAGGTTGGCATGAATTTTTATGTCTTCAACACCATTTGGGAGGTTGGTGAATGTTAAAACGTAGTTAATAAGTTACCATTCATACTTACTGCATAGACTGTATACTAAGTATGTAGTAGTGTATGTACATTGTCTCGGTGACGTATTGCTTAAAAACTATGTTTAGACCAAGTTGCCAACCCTATTGATGTGACGACTGGTTTCGCAAGCTTCGAAATAAATTGCTGTGATTACATTCTGCATTAAATTGTGTGTTGTGCTTGTTTTGTATTAGGTACTGATATCTGGCTTGATATATTTATTTGATTAACACACGCCTTAACGACTGAATAAATCTAAAATCTGCAATTTTCAAAGTTATATTATCAGGCTAGGATAGGGCCTCACGCACCAATCCCAATTGCTTCTAGTATTCCCAGTCAATCCCCTGCCACCATTCCTGTCATATGCCATTCCCATACAATCCATTCCCTTACACTCTATTCCTATCTCCCCTTATCACTCTTAGCCATCTCATCGTTATTATGTCCATACTTGCCTGCCTGTCGTCAAATTCAAATACATATATAATGTAAATTATATTAATCCTAATTTAAAAATTTACTTGTGTTGACTTGTCATAAGTACTTTTTTACATGCCTAGGTGATCAATAAAGATTTTTATTTATTTTTTATTTTTATCAATATTATGTTTTGTTACTTTTTCTTTCTGCCTGGTGTTATCCCGGACTTCTGCCAGGGTCCGCCTTCCTACTTAAACGCTTCCACTTCGCCCGGTCTTGAGCATCCTCCACAGTGAGGCCATTGGCTCTCATATCTTCCTCCAGAACGTCAACCAGCGCTTCTTGGGCCGTCCACGGGAACGCATACCTGCTATGATTTGGGACAGACACATTATGTTTTGTTACTAATGTTGTTTATTTTAGACAAAACAAATGTTCAAATAAGAATGCCTTTAAAGGTTCATCTCAGTATGTAAATAATATATCGTCAAAATAAACATCTACGTATACAGAAGAAAATTGAAAGCAATCTCGCGATAATAAAACTCAGTACAGAATGACATACGAGTGAAGACGCGAAGGGAATATTTGTGTACTGAACTTTATGTGTATAAATATGAAGAAAATAATAGCGTTGTATTTTCTGTGTATTTTGACATATTGTGACTGTCCTTCGTGATTACTTAAGCGGGGCTTCATCACATACGATATGATGTGTGGGAGTGTGGAAAAATTCAGTAGCATTAGGTAGGCACTTACTTGAATTATATTGAGTTTTTGTCACATAATTGAAATAATAACAATGAGACGACAAAATCACATAAGAATTCAGTAAACCTAATTAATTTGATGCAAAATTACAAATTTTCTATTTGGATGTAACGAATGGGAAAGGAAAATTGTTGTAGGTTCCAAAATGGAAACTTTGACTGAAGATGACGTAGAAATGCGCATTACTTGCTGAAAATGAAATGTATTTGACAGGACAGGATTAATTATAGAAAATTAATAGAGGATATATTATGTAATATCACGAAATCTAATCGAGGATAAAAGTTACGATGACATTGTAAACTATCTTTAATCAATTTCAGCTGATGTTGGGATTTGTTTCATTAGATATGTACTATAAGATTTACACCTGGGATGGAACTAAGCTCGGCGAAATGTGGGTGTTCTAGTTCGCTAGTGTGCCTCTGCCTACCTATTTCCAAAGTTTCTATTCTATTCTAAAATAATTGAACTATAAATGTGATCATAAGTCGCATGTCATTAATCTAAGTATAAACCTTCCTTATTGATACCTGCTATTATAAAAGATACTAACTAATTTAAAATATACTGACTACTTACATTTACCAAAAAAACACTCTGTTTATAAGGAACATCCACAAAAATCAAGGACTGAAACTACAAAATCCCAATTAAAGTTTCTTTGTTACTAGACTGTGTGCCAGTATCCGAACTGGGTTAATGAAATTAGTGTTCGCCTCTACAGTGATCAGGCAATGTCATCAGGCGACGCCACTTACACGAGAAACAATGGGAAAGCGTCAACGAAGCGTTCTTCAAACAGTTTACTTAGATGTTTTGTTTGTAAACTGAATACTATCGTATCTGTAAATCTTATAAAACATCGTATTGATATCTGATCCTATTTATTTAGAAGTGGTTATGGTTCTAAAGCCTTCTCATTACCGCAAATTACTTTTAATTTCCTAAGTTACTTGAATTTCCTACTTTTTTGGTATTGGAATTCATCGTTTTAAGTTAAGGTTTTAAGTACATATAGTGTAATTTCCTTCCTAAATTATTCAGATTCATAGAAATATATGCGTTAGATAGCATTGTTGTGTTTTTCGTATATTTCAAAAATAATCTACTACATGCACTAACTAATATTGGATTTTTCCATATCAGCCCGAAGTCTGGAATTTGTGCCCAATATGGCGATAGGCTCGCCCCCTATCACATCTGGGACGGAACTAAGCTCGGCGAAATGTGTGTGTATTAGTTCGCTAGTGCTCCTCTGCTTACCCCAGCGGGGATACAGGCGTGAGCTTATGTAATTCCATATTAGCTTTTTCTCTTAAAATATTCGATGTGCTCAGCAGATTATGCATGTTCAATTTTTTTAGTTCATCTTTGCCTATGCCTTCTAGGCTTTTATAGGCCTGAGTCCATGTCTCTAAAACAATATATTGCCTACGGCTACACTCGCGTGAGTGTCTGAAGCGGGACGGGATCGTTATCCCTAGACATGACAGCCTGTCTAGGAGATACAATCCCGTCCCAAATCTCCTAGTCCTGTCGTATTTCCATTTTCTCTATACAAACTTTCATCTCCCATAACACCACTTTAAAAGATTAATGTCTATGAATCCTTTCTTACAAATTCCAATAGTGTCGGCTATACGCTATACAGATAGCTGATACGTCAATCAGTTTCCCCATACAAATATCCTGCCTCTGTGCCCAGCCAATAACCTAATGCAAAACAATATGATCCATATCAACTTGCTTGCCTTCACATAAAACTTTGATTTTCTATTCCAGGGTCTTCGTGTGACAACAATCATCGGAGCATTCGGAACATGCGCTGGCGCGTGGCTGAAGGTGTTCTCGGTGCCCCAGGACATGTTCTGGCTGGGCTTCCTCGGCCAGACCGTGGTGGCCATCTCCCAAGTGTTCATCCTCAACGTGCCGCCACGGCTGGCTGCCGTGTGGTTTGGTGCAGATCAAGTGTCTTTTGCCTGCAGCATCGGAGTGTTTGGTAACCAGGTATAATTAATTCATGTTTTTATCAAGAATATCTAAAATATCTGTTCAAACTTATCTTTGCGATAAAGAGACAAATGGATCATTAGTTACGACTAGACAATGCTTTCAATTGGATCTAATTGTGCAAAAACCATCTTTTATTTCCTTCTTTCTACCTACCCGTATCCCACCTTAATGTGGGGTCGGCGCAACACATTTTTACAAGCATGTCGCAGAAAGGATTTGGCTTAGTTTTACGACCGACTGCCTGCCTGACGTCAACCCTCTCTGAGGGATCCAGTCCCGGCAAAATTAAATTAGAAAATTCTCTTTTCCCGACCTGGGAATCGAAGCCAGGACCTCACGGTTCCAGACCATATATGCTGCCACTAAATCAATGAGGCGAAAACCAAATGCAAAATATGCAAAAACTATCTATAAAAAGTAAAAATAAAATTTGTGCCCGATATGGCGATAGGCTCGCCCCCTATCAGGGACGGAACAAAGCTCGGCGAAATGTGAGTGTTCTAGTTCGCTAGGGCGCCTCTGCCTATCCCTTCAGGGATACAGGCGTGAGCTTATCTTACATTATGTATGTAAAAATAAAATATGCCGACATCATACAAGATTGTCATAAAAAAGGTGATCTTTTGTGGTTGGATCATTGGTGAATAACTACGTCAGTTATAAACGAGTGAGACAAATCGCAAAGTAGGTACATGACATTGAAAATTTTACAATGGAATATTTAATAGTTATTTAACTGTTATTCCAAACCACAATGCTACTTAAAAGTTTCGTACTTCGTTACATATAAAAATATAGACATTAAAGTA
Source organism: Clanis bilineata (assembly GCA_036417725.1). Lineage (NCBI taxonomy): Eukaryota > Metazoa > Arthropoda > Insecta > Lepidoptera > Sphingidae > Clanis > Clanis bilineata. The sequence continues at coordinate 2,753,951 of CM071141.1, forward strand.
CTTAAACGCGAACCTAAAAGCTCAAGTCCTCACACAGAGTGGCTCTTAATGGGACCCGTCCAGTATTCTAGTGTTCGATGCTAATCAAACGCTAATGGATCTTTGAATGGAGAAGTTATAGGGAACAAAGGAGGGAACGCTTAGAAGGGTCGCGCTGTTTGCGTTTCTGTTGAAGAACTTTCGAAGGAATTGTATGGAGACGATCTAAAAATGTAAGGTGCGGTGTCAACTCATTTCGAAAGAATTTGCTAAGGATTTAAATTAGGCTTGAGTGTTGCTGGATTATAGTTTTTACATTTTCCTCAGATGGACTATATTTCAGTTAATTTCGAATAATTATCTTTTTATCTTATAATTACTGCTTTGCTGGTGTGGTTATATTTCGGTACGACTACCGTCCTGAGGTCTCCGGTTCGATCCCCGGGTCGGGCAAAGTAATATTGGATTTTTCCATATCAGCCCGGAGTCTGGAATTTGTGCGATAAGCGCGCCCCCTATCACATCTAGGACGAAACTAAACTCGGCGAAATGTGGGTGTTCTAGTTCGCTAGTGCGCCTCTGTCTAGCCCATCGGAGATACAGGCGTGAGCTTGTATTATGTTGATGTTAAATATTAAATTATCCGATTATTTTATTTTAAAGGTTTTCATTTTCATTTCATAATAATATTCGTTACGTATACAAATAACAATAGCTTACTATAAGTACTAGACCTACGTAACTAACGAATATCTTCAATGCCACCTTTAACAATATGGACAATAAAATCCGTTTAAACGATGACCTTACTCTGTACCGAGAGAAAAATTGTGCGGACAATTTTCTGTACCATTTCCGTCTGCGTCTGATGTGATAAGGGAAAAATAATTTAATTCCGCCAAAAAGGTTCTTTGTGGTTACTTATTATGAAAATTACAAATGAGACGCCTCGGGCTACGTCGACTTTTATAACAAATCCAAGAAAATTATGTGACTATGGAGTCTCGCGCTTAGGAATCACAACGCCGCGCCATAACAAATAATGAGACGGTAATTGAAGATAATGTTCTGCAATTTATTCTTTTATATTGCCCTGTTTCTTGTAACTTACTGAATTGTTTTGCGTTTCTACTTCCAAAACGATGATGTCTGCCGTTTGCCTTTCAACCTATTTACGTTGCAACTTGTAAGATATTGGTTTACAAAAAGGTGATCAAATTAATATTCAATTAATATTTTAATGCCTCTGTCAACATATGCTCATATATTACATAATCTGCCTGGTCTATTTGCATTTTCCAGACTAATTGAATTAACTTTAAAATCAAGTAGTCTCGCATGTTTACAGTTTAGTGACTGCAGCAAAATAAATCCATAATAAAGCTACCAATCTAGACCACGACACCAGGAAGAGTTTATCCAATTTGCTGCAATGTCTGTGAGGGGTCCTCACTACGGTGCGACACGTTTGTCTGATCATACTAAATTGAACCGAATTGTATGTTGGCATTATTACTGCTTGACGCTAGCTGATTTCGATGCTTAGTAACTGACTATTCGTATTCCTAACCTAAGCAATGCAACTAGAAAGTCCAGTTCGCTAGCTTCGAGTTTTTTCTTATCTTCAAACTCCGTTACTTCATATTCAGACCTTACGTCTATATGCGTCCACTCTTGGAGTAAACTATTTCATAAAATATAATCATCAATTAGCCTTTATTCGACCCAAACCTACTTAACATATATAAGACTTACACCAGTTAAAGAATTTCGTCTTTTTTTGAGATATTCGTTAATTTATGTCAGTTTGCTTTAGTAACTTCAGTTATTAGGTTTATCAGCTCAGTTTGCAGTCTGTTATGAAGAGATCATTATGTTCATAATTACTACGAGGTATCAGCCATCCGACCTGCCATTATATAAGTAAAGTGCTTCGAGCGTAGTAGTATATTAATTGAATGTATAAAGAAACATGTTTTCCAAAAGACTTGGTAATTCATAAATGGTTTATTAGTGTGCTATGTGTAACTATGTTAACTAATAACATCTGTATCATCATCATATCAGACACAAAATGTTCACTGCTGAATATATTTATTACTTTTTTGTAATAGGTACCTACTGTGAAACTTTACGACAGAGTTTTCAATAAAGTTTCTGGTATTATATCGACATAAAAATAAGGAGGTTCTAAATTCGTTTCTGTTTCAAACTGTGCAGCTGTAACTGGCCGTCTGTTATCAGCGTTAGTATTATTAGAATCTTGAATGGGTATTTTAATAACATACTATTAAGAAAATTACAAACACTGGTAGAGGTCATCATTAGTCATGAGGAAAACTCATTAATGTGAACACTCGATTCGCTCGCGATGACAAATACTGGTATAGGTTTCAGAATTTTACCTCTAAAGTCTAAAGGTTATCTAAGTGACAAATACTTGTATAGGCTTCTGAATTTTACCTCTGATGTCTAAAGGTTATCTAAGTGACAAATACTTGTATATGTTTCTGAATTTTACCTCTAAAGTCTTAAGGTTATCTAAGTGACAAATACTTGTATAGGCTTCTGAATTTTACCTCTGATGTCTAAAGGTTATCTAAGTGACAAATACTTGTATATGTTTCTGAATTTTACCTCTAAAGTCTTAAGGTTATCTAAGTGACAAATACTTGTATAGGCTTCTGAATTTTACCTCTGATGTCTAAAGGTTATCTAAGTGACAAATACTTGTATAGGCTTCTGAATTTTACCTCTGAGGTCTAAAGGTTATCTAAGTGACAAATACTTGTATAGGCTTCTGAATTTTACCTCTGAGGTCTAAAGGTTATCTAAGTGACAAATACTTGTATAGGCTTCTGAATTTTACCTCTGAGGTCTAAAGGTTATCTAAGTGACAAATACTTGTATAGGCTTCTGAATTTTACCTCTGAGGTCTAAAGGTTATCTAAGTGACAAATACTTGTTTAGGCTTCTGAATTTTACCTCTGAGGTCTAAAGGTTATCTAAGTGACAAATACTTGTTTAGGCTTCTGAATTTTACCTCTGAGGTCTAAAGGTTATCTAAGTGACAAATACTTGTATAGGCTTCTGAATTTTACCTCTGAGGTCTAAAGGTTATCTAAGTGACAAATACTTGTATAGGCTTCTGAATTTTACCTCTGAGGTCTAAAGGTTATCTAAGTGACAAATACTTGTATAGGCTTCTGAATTTTACCTCTGAGGTCTAAAGGTTATCTAAGTGACAAATACTTGTATAGGCTTCTGAATTTTACCTCTGAGGTCTAAAGGTTATCTAAGTGACAAATACTTGTATAGGCTTCTGAATTTTACCTCTGAGGTCTAAAGGTTATCTAAGTGACAAATACTTGTATAGGCTTCTGAATTTTACCTCTAAAGTCTAAAGGTTATCTAAGTGACAAATACTTGTATAGGCTTCTGAATTTTACCTCTGATGTCTAAAGGTTATCTAAGTGACAAATACTTGTATAGGCTTCTGAATTTTACCTCTGAGGTCTAAAGGTTATCTAAGCGACAAATACTTGTTTAGGCTTCTGAATTTTACCTCTAAAGTCTAAAGGTTATCTAAGTTGTGTTCCTTCTTTGAAACTGCTGGTAAAATAATAATGCTCATCATTCTTCGTCATAAAAGCCACCCACCGACTCTTGACCATCAGTATTTTGAATGGTAGAGTCACGCTCACTAGTTCGTCAGTCACTATATTTCTGTCAGTAATGGGCTGGCTCGACCGGTTTGATACAACTGTCTAAATCAACATAAAGTAACAGCTCAATGTTGCGTTTCGTTCAGTGAGTGAGATTTCCGATGGCGGAAATCTCCCATCCATTTTCCCAATCTCAATGACAACCTCCGTGACGCAGTGGGCGAGTAGCTAGCTGTAAAGTAAGAGGACGCGGGTTCGATTCCCGCACAGAGAAAAATACCAAACCGGTCGATCCGGCCCAATCGTGCTTTAGAATTTACTGTCTACAGCGTGGCTCTACCGCTCATAGAACCAATAGCCACTAGACCTGTATGGAAATATTTATCCGAAGGGCTGACACTAATCCAAATGAACACTGAATCAAATCTAATATGAAAATAGAGAACAAGTCCTTTTAAAACCATCATTCTTATCATCAATTGGCAGATTCAAGCGAAGTCGCGGTCGAGAGAGTTTACTGAAATAAGTATACTGCGTCAATACTCGTTATTGCTACCAAGTAAATCTATATCGCATGCATGAATAAAAACACCATTCGTGAATTTTATCGAGAGATGACAAAAAATATTCCATGCAATTTCATTCCGTTTTTTTGCGCTTTCGGCAATAAATTCGGCTGTCGCTTTTTTCTGTTTTATATTTTCAGCAGTATTTTGTATCTGGTAAATCTGGACTATAATATATGTAGTTTTTTACGTTTAGTCAATGCTAACAAGACATAATAGATAGAAAACTTAAAGATATCGCCCAATGTCTAAGATTTTTAATAGTTACGTATACACAAAATTCTTCTTAAGCTAATACATACTTCTTATGTTCTTGTGCATTAAGAAATCCACAATCCACCGAAAGAAAGTTGTTTAAAATAACTTTAACTTTTCTATTCTTACTTGATTATATTTTCTACGTGTCATCTATTATATTAATATCTACTTTCTACTTTTCTCCCTCATATTTCTTTTTACCTCCCTTTATCCCACCTTAATGTGGGGTCGGCGCAACACACCTTTTCAAGCATGTTTCAGAAAGGATTTGGCTCAGATTTTACGACCGGCTGCCTGCCTGACGTCAACCCTTTGGGGGATGGACTGACTTTATTAATTTGACTGGATCTCCCAGGCAAATTAATTTAGAAAATGCGCTTTGTCCGTCCTGGGAACCGAACTCAGGACCCCCCGGTTCACAACCTATATATGCTGCCATAAGACCAAATTTTTCTCCTTCACCAATGAAAACATATTTTTTCCCCACCATTTATTCATATTCATTTATCATTCAAGCTGGTGACTAATTTCCAGCGTTTACATAGCTGTGGATTCCAAATTGGTGTATAAATCATTTTTAATCACCTTTTACGTGTTAAAGCATCGATTTTGGGCGAACTCGTGTTATTACATTTTTTCTTATGTTTACGCTGATCACTATCGATCAGTCCACACAATCGGTTTAGACTGATGCTGATTCAATTCATTGTTGTTTGTTTGACAGTCGACAATCGACCTTATATTTACCTATAGTCAGATTGCTAATTAAACGGAGTAAACTGACATTTCGAATGTTGCCACTTTTCATGAAATTTAAATAGTGCTGCGGTAAAAAGATCAAGATTATTTAAACATTTCAATTCAGTGAACTATTTCATTCTTTCATTTTCTAAGGTCCAATTCAAAGTCGTAATTCCTGCCTAATGTGTGATTAGTAATGCATGTCTACTGAATTGTAATCATAGTAACTTACTGCATGCTAAATTATTGCATGTCTACTGGAATTATAGTCATAGTTCATTATAAACAAAACTTACATAAGCTATGAATGAGCGGAACGTAATTTTTCTCAAATAATGAAAGCAATATTTTAATTTTCATTGCTATCATTTCGCGTATCTGTTGTCGATTATTTATGTAAAATTATTTACGCAGACATTTAGTTGAAGGGTTGAGCTGAAATTTCTAAAAGACGCAATGAAATTCTAATTTCGCAAGTTAGTACTAAGTAATTGTTTCTTTGAATGATAAAAATTGAACTAGATCAATCACTTTGTTTTGGAAGTAAGCAACATTATTTTGTAAAGTGACATTTCGATCTATCAGTTTACTCCGTTTAATTAGCAATCCAACTATAGAGAACATTGCACTCACCGTCAGGTCCAATAAAGTAAATTTGCCAGGAAAAACTAAACATAGTACCGAACTAAAAGATAAAACTCACAACGGCTCAGAGTGCTATTGATGCAACTAATCCAATTTATACGAGTACCTAGATAGATGACAACCTTGCGTCAACGTGCGTAAAAATAGCTTTTTTACAGTTTGATACGTTATTTGTATTACAACACTAACGTCACGATTAAATTACTGCCTAAATTAAATGTAAGGGTGATTCTAATTTTGAGGATAAGCCAGTATTACTTGCATGTGTATACTTAACTTCGTAAATCCAGGAAATGGCCTCATTACTTTAGAAAAAAAAGTAAATACAGCCATATATTCTCGGGATTAAGAATTTGTGGGATTTTGAATACCGTAGTAAGAAAAAACTGATTGACTTACCAACAGGTCAATCAACGTACCTATGCATACAGTTGAAAGTTGAAACCGCTGGACATGGGTGTATGAAAACTCTATCTCTCTTTGCCTAGCGTTATCCCATTTCATTTGGAGTCGGCTCTCCTTGTCATTTTTCGCCAGAGATGTCGATTTTGAGTCCACGAGTTATTTACTTGGGCTTTCTTCAGGTCGTTGTTGGTGACGGACATTCAAGTTTGTGTGGGTCTTCCTCGCTTCTTCGGGCCTGTGTTTATATTTAGGACTTGTCTGGTCGTATGATCATCGGGTCTTCTCATTATGTGTCCATACCACCTAAGACGAGTCTCGGCGAGCTTTTCTTCTATTGGTGTTATCTTGATGCTTCCGCGGATATATTCATTTCTCACCCTGTCTGACAAGGTGACTGACTCCTTCTGCCCACCTCAGCATCTTCATTTCCGTGGTATGCAATTTGGCTTTGTGGATCTTCTTCATAGGCCAACATTCGCTGCCATAAATAACTTACATGGGGGTATGAAAACGGATTTTTTTATTAGGTCTTAGGTTCTGTATGTAAGGGCGCACTAAGAAGGATTTTTATTAAATACGACTGCCTCGGTGGCGTGGTGGTATTTCGGTGCGACTACGGTTCTGAGGTCTCGGGTTCGATCCCCGGGTCGGGCAAAGTGATATTGGATTTTTCCATATCAGCCCGAAGTCTGGAATTTGTGCCCGATATGGCGATAGGCTCGCCCCCTATCACTTCTGGGACGGAACTAAGCTCGGCGAAATGAGGGTGTTTTAGTTCGCTAGTGCACCTCTGCCTACTCCTTCGGGGATACAGGCGTGAGCTTATGTTATTTATACCCTAATGAGGTTAAATAATAATTTAAACAGATAAAATGAAAGAAGATTTCTATTATTTTCAAATGTAAAACAACTCTATAGACTCACCTTATCAATGAAGTTAATAGATATTTTACCGATAGTGGAGAAAACTGGGTCAATTATTTACATGTAATTTTCGATTATCTTATCGCGAAAACAATTAAATACATATTACCTATATTGTTGTTTAGTCGTATTCGGTGTTACACCACAAATGTAATCATAAGCAAATTAAAAGATAATGCAATCTGTTGTATTGCCAAGATAATGCTGGATTACGACGATTTATAAGTTTTACATCTTCAAGCAAATAGTGTGTTTACACGTTTAATGTTTCAACGACAAAGCATTAAATATGACGTTTTTTATTAGGTTTTCGTAGTGCATTGACACAATGGAACTCTATACCTGTACATATATAGAGGACTTTGATATAGATAAACTGTTGTAACTAATTTACAAATACATCATTATAAACTTAGATTAATAAAGTCAATTATAAAGTTCTGTATTCTAGGCTTTCGGAATTCCAGGAATACTTTTCACTGAGTTTCTAAAAACTGAAAATGTTCATGGTTAACGTCAAACCTACTAGCTTACCGGGGAATCTAGTAGGTTTTGGCTTTGCATACATCGAGGGGGGCGTGGGTCTACACATTTAGGTACCAGGGGGACAAAAATAATTTTAGAAACTCCTGTTCCATAATGTTAAAAGGGTTTCAGAGTATCATTCGTATCGAGTTTTTACAAATTGATTTTCATTTTTTTTTATGTTCTTAATGATATGGTCACCTGTGACTCCTTGGTTTTTTTTCGCAACCTATCAAATCGTCAACCGTCCAACAAGTATTCTTTGTTTGTTTAACGAAAACGTAACAAAATCCCAGAAACTACTGAATAATACACGGTAATGACGACAGTGGCACGACATAGAATGACAACATCAAGACGCAATATACATGACGAAGCGGTAAAAACGTGGCCAAGATATATTGTTTTGGTTTACCTGTTGACGTCTTTACGTTTTTGGACTTTAATCTACCATGTAGCGGTTGTTTCAGAAAGTTAGAACCAATAACAATTATACATAAAGGGAGAACGGTTTAAAACGTAATGATAACGGAAATGAATATTCTATTACCAGCATACGATCTTATGTTACATTGTCTTACACTGTAATTTCTTATTTGCAGCTGGGTGCAGCTCTCGGGTTCGTTCTACCTCCTTTACTAGTGAAGGCTCAGGGGACAACAGAGGAGATTGCGGCCGATTTTCAACTCATGTTCTATCTGGTGGCTGGATTCACCAGTGTGTTGTTTGTCTTCATTTTATTATGTAAGTATTTTTTTTTATAGCAGAGACTGGCAAATGAGCAGATGGGTCACCTGATGGTAAGTGATTTCCACCGCCCAAAGACACCCGAGACTCAAAAAAATCATGGGTGCGTGGCAACCTAAAATGATGGAATGGAAGGAGAGGAAAAAGGGAGGGGGAATTGGGCTACCGGAAAATTCTTCAATCATGCAGCCGTTAGTGGTCGTTGCTGAATTTATAAATTATAAACTTCTCCCCAAATATTAACTGCAGCACCTTATTATTGTTGGAAGATGATTTTAAATTAGTCTGCTCCAGATTTTGTTTTACATTTATTCAAAACTTCTTAGCTGTTAGTTACAGAACGTTCAACATACACGTTAGATAAGTGACTTACAGGCTGACATCTATAAAATGAACTTCGACTAATTCCGAGTCAAAGAACCGAACTCAGTAAAGATTTGGAATTTATAAATTCGACTTAGTCCGAGCCATTTTTTACAAGGAAAACAGTCTGACGAACAGACTAGTCAAAGATTTTCTTGTAAAAAATAACTCGGACTAAGTCAAAGTTGGATTTAAAAATTCCAAATCGTCACTGTGTTCATTTCTTGGACTTACGACTTAGTGCAATTTCGCTCTAAGTATATATTAGATCTCAGCTACAGACTGATCACTCGATGAGGGGCATCTAAAATATGGGTCGTCTATGCATGGGTAAGCTGTGTACACTTACATCTAACTATGATGAGCCAGTTGGTAGATGATAGTGAATTTAATTTAGTGTCATTCCAATTGTCTGCTTCTTTCAATTAATTCTTTCCTTTTTTCTAGTCTTCAAAGCGGCTCCAAAGACCCCACCGTCAGCCGCAGCCGACCTCGGCTCCAACCTGGACTCGAACTTCCTACAATCCATCAAGAAGCTGCTCACGAACAGGAACTACGTACTGCTCCTCATATCCTACGGTTTGAACGTGGGAACGTTCTACGCGATCTCCACTCTCCTCAATCAAGTCATATTGACTTATTATCCGGTGAGTGTTATGACTGGTTAGTTTGTGCACGTTTGTCCATTATGCACTTGGCTTTGTCGGTGTTCCTGCACGACGATCAATACCCCTACTACGAGGTTTTTTTAACAGTTCTCCATTCTTGAAATCGACGTTAGTTTGCGTTTTGTCCATACATTTGACATTGACTAGCACTAGACTAGCGCCACTTTGAAACTACAACGAACTAAAAAATGTATGGAGAAACTGTAAACTATCGTCGATTTCGAGAATCAAGAAAAACTCGTACTCAGGGTACAGATGACTTGTCTGCTCGTATGCCGACAATCTACCTCTACAATCTTCTGTAATATTTTAAAGTCGAAAGTTTTTGATAGTGTATGTTTGTTACTCTTTCACGCAAAAACTACTGAATGGATTTTGATGAAACTTTACAGTTATTATTATAGATTATACATCAGAATAACACATATGCTACTCTTTAACCGGGAATATAAATTTTATTCCGGTAAATAAACCAGCTAGTCAAAAATATGTGGTCGATTACTTTTGTTTGCTTGGAGTTTGGATTCAGGTTAAAACTACGAGTATCGCTGTTCCAATTGAATGTCATTAAAGAATTAGCCTTTTCGAAAGAGGATTGATATTTTAATGACTTACAATGTCTTTCATAACAGGGAGCGCACGCGGACGCGGGTCGCATCGGTCTGGTGATCGTGGTGGCGGGGATGGCCGGATCAGTGCTGTGCGGACTGGTGCTCGACAAAACGCACAAGTTCAAGGAGACCACGCTCGCCGTGTATGCCGCCTCCGTCGTCGGCATGGTCATATTCACGTTCACGCTTGACTGCGGCATCATCGGGGTTGTCTACATGAGCAGCATACTGCTTGGGTGAGTTTACACACGTAGACAACTCTATAGAGAATTAGGGCTTAGATCTCAAATATCACCTTTACTCGGAAATGCGGCATCATCGGCGTTGTCTACATGATCAGCATACTGCTTGGGTGAGTTTACACACGAAGATAAACTCCATTGAGAACTAGGCCTTAGTTCTCGAAGATCATCTTTAGATATATTATCTATCTGCACATTCGAACTGAGATTGTTTATTGAAACCGGGCGTTAAGCAGTATATTGTTTGGGTTAGTTTACAAATGTAGATCGACTCCATAATGATGAAGTGCTAAGTCTTCGAATACAATAGATATACTGCAATCGTTTGGTCTGGGCTGTGAGCTCAGGATCTCTAAGTTTTCATTTTAATTCTAAGTACACACCTGCATCAATATATGATTATAATGGATCTGTTATTATACTGACTGCCTCGGTGGCGTGGTTATATTTCGGTACGACTACTGTCCTGAGGTCTCGGGTTCGATCCCCGGGTCGGGCAAAGTTATATTGGATTTTTCCATATCAGCCCGGAGTCTGGAATTTGTGCCCGATATGGCGATAGGCTCGCCCCCTATTACATCTGGGACGGAACTAAGCTCGGCAAAATGTGGGTGTAATAGTTCGCTAGTGCGCCTCTGCCTACCCCTTCGGGGATACAGACGTGAGTTTATGTTATGTGTTATGTTCTGTTATTATACCTAGTTACTTATCTAAGCATAATGTTTATAGATTCTTTATGACCGGATACTTGCCCGTCGGCTTCGAGTTTGCATCTGAAGTGACGTATCCAGAACCTGAAGGTACTACGTCGGGGATACTCAACGCTGTTGTACAGGTAGGCATTGTACCTACTTATATAATTTATTAACAATATTACTGTCCCACTGGGCACAGGCCTCCTCTACTAATGAGAGGGGTTAGGCCTTAGTCTGACACGCTGGCCTAATGCAGGTTGGTAGACTTCACATACCTACGAAATTTTTTGGAGAAATTCTCGGGAATGCAAGTTTCTATACGATGTTTTCCTTCACCGTTCACACAACATAGAAAATTCAGAGGTGTATGCAGTCTCGGCAGTCCGTATCATTTCCAACTGAGCTATCGCTGGTCCTACTTACTTACGAGTACTTATAATCTATTCTGTAGTCTGAAACCGCGTCTCCTGCACATTGTTTTTTGCGAAACAAAACAAAAACAAAACAACAAACAGTGTTTATCTCCTGCTCATGAAATTCAATGAACCAATGGCCCATACAATGAGTAGCGAAACCATGTTTTGTGCAGGTGTTTTGTGTAGTAGTGTTTTAGTGCACGACACTCGGCTTTATGTTGTGTTTGTTGTTAGAAGTGATAAGAGGTTTGATACAATAAACATGGACGATTATAGCGAATATATGGAAACATTGAAATGGGAGCCTGACAATAATATTTTATTTATATATAACATTCGAGCATGAATTTGAAGAGTTCCTTCAAGGTGTTTCGTCGACGTATGTCGTCGATGGGTTGACATGAGTAATTTGACTGGTTTCCGGGAATGCACCTAGAAAAAGTCTTCGAAAAAATTATATCATAATTTAAAGTATCTGGCTGAAAGGCTTTGTATCTATTGCTATAAACAAACGAAAAAAAAATAATATCCATAGATTAAAATATCATGATTCCTCTAATGACTATTTAATTAAGCGGCGCTCGTATTTTATTATAACGCCATCTATTCGTCAAAGTCAGAACAATATTCAAAATAAATAATATTGTTTCTTTCGACCTGCCCTATTCTCAAATAAGTGTAGGGTCGGCACAATAAACTTTTTTAAGCATATTGCAGAAAGAAATTGGTTTCGTTTTTACGACCGACTGCCTGCCTGAAGTCAATTGGGGGATCCCCAAGAGTCCTGGGCAAATCGTGTTAGAAAAACACCCCTCCAGACCTGGGAATGGAACCTAGGACCTTCAAGTTGACAGTCCATATACGCTGCCCCTAGACCAAGAAGGCGACTATGTAGTAGGAATAAGAAAGTAAGAAATTAATCATTGATTCTTTCAGTTATTCGGGATATTAACAACGCTGCTTTACGAATGGATGTTGAGCACGGTTGGCGACCGCTGGGCCAACCTAGCCCTGTGCGCTCTCCTAGCTTTCGGCACCGTCATCACCGCCGGCATCAAATCCGACCTAAGGCGACAGGCTGCGCAGAACAAGGGTTAAATCTACAACTTACATTCTAGAGTAGTCTAGATCCTTCAGTTTTGTGATAGTGTGACTCGAAACTAATTCTAAGTTAACGGTTACTCAAACCATGATATTTATTGGTAGTAAAATTACCTGATACGAGTATGTTTATGTGTTTGGTTAAACTGTTTTATAGAGCGGTGACTGTGGATGTTTTTTTAATTCCTTGTTCATTGTAACATGAACTTTTACTTTTTTGTTTAAAATTTTCCTCTCAATGACATAATGATCCTCTATAATGAGTGATTGTAGCGTTAAAAAATCATAATGTTTATTTCAGTTTGCAGTTAAGCTATTAAAATAAATAATAAACGTGGTTTTAAATTGAATGGCATTTTTGAATAATACTATGGAGCCAAAAGTATATAATGTAACACAAAATGTTCAAGTATAATGTTCGGTCCATAAATAGAAGGCGTTGATTAATAAGTGATTTTAAACTATTGACTCCAGTTATAACTGCCGGTAAGTTCTAGTGACCAGTAAAGAATGTGAATACCTACTATTATATGTAATAATAGTATAACCAAAGTATTGTATACTTTTTACAAAATATATGTTCATTTCTAGAATGGATTAGAATTGTGTATTAATGATCTTGGTAATCGATAATCGTGACAATAAATCTTGTGACTGTAGACGTTTTATGAGAATATTTTGAGAAAATATAGATAATATCGTAAATATTCAGATGTGTGAAATGTAGATGGAAATATACGTATTTTTGGATAATTTAACCATATTAACACTGAAAATAATACCGTAAACTGTACACCGTAGAAAGTGAGTTCCGTATATCGAGCTAGGTGTTCATACTTTTAATTGATCCGTTGTATTGTAGACTTATAAGCTACCTCTGCATGTGAATCTTAACAGAGTTATTATGTATATACTAGGATTCATTATAATATTAATATATCGTTCTTTAACATTATTCAAATCTAGATTTTTTCTGTAATATAAGGATAATTAATAATAACAATGACATCTCCAGTTTTAGACATATATATTTATCGCTATCCTACTCGTGTGACTAGTGAGATTGACAGAAGTTTGCAAAAGAGTAATGAAATCTCCCGAAATCGATACCTTTATTTCAATACCGATAATATAAACACGAGAGTCCGGGTACTGTAGTTTTGTTGTTGGAAGTGATCACTTGCTACGTGTTATATTATATAGTTCATGATTATCATTAGCTGAATTAGGACGTTCACTGCTGGATATAGGCCTCCCCTAAACATTTCTAGATCGACCTGTTGGAAGGACGAGAAGTTATACACTTACTATAAAGTGACATTAAATTATTATTTTAACAAGAACTTCAGCATTATTGTTGTCGTCATTATTATGGAAAATTCCATGTGCTAAAAATAAGCTTCTGTCTTGAGGTAGTATAGACCAAGTAGACGTAGGTATAAATTGAAAGTATTCGGTCTAAAGGCCACTTATAGTCCAAATTGCAGGTCTTTGTTGTGATTTTTTTTGTTGTATAATATTTTATATTAAGCGATTTAATTCCAATGGATAGTATTATTGCATTTTAGGACGTTCCTAAGTGATTTTGAAAATAAAGAGCTTAGATTAGGTCTGTAAATTGTAAAAGCTGTGTTATACTTTACGCTGTACAGTAAAGTGATTAGGATTTTTTGTTGTTTTATATACATGTTGTTAAGTATATTTTATTAAGGATTTTAAATCTGTCATGTTTGTGATGAATAAAAAAATATGTAATCTCTTAATTTTAGGATATTATACTTATAGTGGCGTTTCATTTCTAGCTAAATTTGTAATATATGATGTACATGCCACCTCGTATTTCTTAAAATTATTATTTTAAAATGTTAATGATATTACTGCAATAACATAAACCCACCAGTCACATATATTTAAAATCCTGACCCCATAACAAGATACGGGTTTAATCGTGGGCATCAGAAACTACGAGACAATTTATTTCTCACAAAACCCAGACCCGAAAGTAAAATATTAATATTATATTTATGTGAGGATCGAACCCGCAGCCTCTAGCTTCACAACTAACCCGTTGCGTCACGGAGGCTGTTAACAAAAGTACGATTTACATTTATATTAATTAATATTAGATAATAATTTAAATTACGAATTTTATTAACATTTGTCTTTAGCTAATCGCTTGATTATATGCGCTTGCGTATACATTCAACTAGGATCCAGGATTATATAGAACAATAATTTTAAATTTCTTACTATAAAACTTTAAAAAGTATATTTTTCCTTAAGCAACAATTCCTATAATTCTTCTGATTTGTTGCATTGATAGTTGGAGCGCCAGTTTTGAAAGGTTGCTTTTTATTTTTGTACCTTCTCAACAAAGCTTTATTCTTCTTTGGTAATTTAGAATGCGAGTTTATAATAGAAATGCGCCGCCATATATGTGCGAACGGTTCTAAATACCCAACTTCCAGAGGCTTTCAATAGAGTTAATTGCTTAAACCACGTGTCCTACACTTGTTTTTCTCGAAACAAAACACAAAAACACCAACACAAAAAAATATTTTGCCTATCTTCAGCTCATGGGGCAATGGACCATAGACAAAAATGTGTAGCGAAACTAAGTTTGTATAGGTGTTTTGTGTAATGTTTTAGTGCAGGAGACTATAAACCATATTAGTATTTCATCAAACATCATTCATAAATCAAACATGAATAATTCACGATAAATATGAGAATGAAATCTTTGGAAAATAAAATACATCTAGAATTTTGATTATTACGCGTAGGAAAGTAATTATGATAACAGCTAAACTTCTGTAATGACAATAATTCAAAAAGAAATATCGCATAATATAGCATACTATTTAAAAATTATACAATTTGTACTGAATATATACAAATAATTTATGTATTTATATATTAAATGATGATATAACCAAACTTTGAAGTATTTTTTAATAGTTTACAAACATTAATCTTATAAATTGTATTATAAGTATATGTGTATCGTATTATCAAAGACAATAATATTGTAGTAGTCTATTCTGTCGACAGAACAACTTGTCTAAATGTAAATCTTTTTTTTCATGCACTAAAATTAATAATATTGATTTTACAATAGTTTTATTGATGTTATTGTGATTACAGCATGGCAAGTGCTAATAGACTATAATAGGTAGCAATGTGTCTCTGTATTTCGTCAGCTATCATTCCAATCGATGTTGTAAGTAGTTATAGGTAGGAAGTAATTGATGTAATTTAATATTAAATATAAATGTTCAATAAACGTACGTTGATGAATTAATTTTATTTTCACTCCTGTCTTTTGCTGTTTAGCATCGCAATGCCTCATTTGTCTAGTAGCAGTGTAAGTACTTAATCTAAAATTATTGAGGTTATAGTTTAAAAACCCAATTTTTTAGTTAATTTTCAACCTACCTCACTAGGAGGTTTTCAATGTGTCTATTTTTATGTAGATATATTATGTTACGCAATATCTCCGGCAAATGTAAAGTGCCCGCTTACTGATGCATTTAATTTGGTGAGTGAGATTTCAGTTGACCTAATAACTTTTCACTATTTCCCTCCGAATGATTTATCTCCTATAAGCTACTAAGCAACGCACCCACCGGTGTTCATGGGTGGTCCGTGGTGGAGATCACTCTCATCAGGTGACCCATCTGCTCGTTCGCCAGTCTCTACTATAAAAAAAATGAGGGGCGAATTTCAAGTTCCTTCTTGTATTTAATAGAGCTCATTCCAAGGACCATCCCGTATTTTGATAATCGTGAACCAACCCTAACGGATTTCAACCCAAAGGTTGGAAATTGTTGAAATACCGCCATCTATGAAATAATGTATGTACCTATGACTATTGAATATAGATGGCGCTATTAAATTTGACATTTCGTGGTTTGGCAATGCTGAGGTACGGGTTGCGGCTTACAGCCAACGCCTGACCAAACAAAAATAAACCTTATAAATAACTTTATAAGACTGATATTGATAATCAGAAAGATATTTATTTTGACATTTAGTGTTTTGTTTGTTTGCCTGCAGATTGCAGTTGCTACAGCGGCATTTTCATTTTTAAGAAAATGTTCTGTGATTTATAGAAAATTCTGTATTATTACAATAATACTGATTCAAATTATAATGCGTGAGTACAAATCTAGCCGGATTGTAGATAGGTGCCAATCGGTAAGATGAAAATCCCCACGAAATTGGTTATCGCATGAACATAATATTTTTAATGTTAGTTGTTTTCGACATTTTATAATAAAAGTCCAGTGTTTAAGATGAATAACAACAATAAAAATCAAGTAGGACGTGACATAGTCTGCCGCAGTCACTCAGCGAGGTCTGAACGAGGTTTGTTTTTATTATTTTTGTAGACGATACTCAAAATCTTTGTTTGTTTGTTGATTGATGATTATTGGTGATTCGTTCGTTCCTTCTGAATATACAAACATACATTTGGTTTCCATTCGTTTATTAAATTCTGGTAGTCCTCTCACATAGAAGAATATTTTCAGCTGGCAGTATAATTCTTGAGATGGTTGAATGTCTGACCTCTCAGTGGTTGATGTTATATTTTGTCCTCATCATCATATCCTTTAACCATAAATAATCCATAGAACTTTTATTTTTTTATTTGGCCCCATCAAGACATTGGTGATTTTGCCACCAATGTGATAATACACATTTAATAAAGTAATTAATAGAAAACTAAAAATCCATTTAATTAGATTATTCACAAAAGTGTAGGAATTCTTCCAGATCTTTACCGAGTGTGCCCTTCAAAGTTAAACAAGAGGGAGTTAGAGGACCTCTATTTTGCACTGTTGGAAAATAATTTAGAGTTGAAAAGGACAATCAATGGGCAGAGGGAGAAGATAAAAGTCCTTTCGACGAAGGTGCAGAGGATGTCAGCTGCACAGAAGGGCAGCTTCGGTAGAGAGTCCAGGGAGTGTTGTCTCACAACTAAAGCTGTTGTTAACGAACAGAAAGACACGTAAGTTTGAAGGTTGTGTTGTATTTATGGTGGGGATATCTGCAGGATCACATACAGATGTAACCATTTGACTGTTATGAAGGCTGTGTATCACATTTTTGGGATCTGTCACACCGGCCATTAAATCTCATAAGAGGCAGTCTACACCATGAGTTTCAACTGCAAGCTAAACAAGTCTCTAAGGCAGCAGTCGGCAACACGCAGCCCGCAAGCCGCATGTGACCCCTGGATGTCCTATTTGCGGCCTGTGATTGCTTTGTAAATTAGTCATAAATATCTAAAATGTTATATATTCTAAAATGTTATATAAAATATGAGGTGAGGCCTGCCATTACTATATTATGCCACCTTATGGCCCCTGCCTGCCAAAAGGTTGCTGACCGCTGCTCTAAGGCATTGTGCTGTAATTTGCATTTTACGAATGTCCACCTTTGTCCAACACTGGTCCTCTCACCTGGTCATAAATAGTTAACATTGCATTAACATTGACAATGCCAACACACTGCTTATTATATAAACGAAAGCAATAAGGATTGAAAACTGGAGAGGGATATTTGGACCTCCCAAAATCACAGTCAATGTAAATGCCAACTGCAACTTTTTGTTTTTTGTGAGACAGGTTTAACAACAGGCCTTCTATTTAGAATTAGGCCTTACATCAGCCTTGATTAATTTTATTTTCCAGAATAGCTGAGCTGAAGAAGTCGAACGAACGCATGACGGAACGCATACGCCTCTTGAATATGAGATTGTGTTCTGCCAAACAGTTTGTCAAACGCAGCCCCACACAGTCCACCACGCGGTGTGTCAAATGTTCCACACAACCAGCTAGCTCACCCAAGTTAGTTCTTTTTACTTAATAATGACATGAGATGGGCGAGGAGCACAAGAAAATCCCTAATAATATAATATGTAATTATTCACAGAAATAGTTCCACAATCGCTTTGAACACTAATACAAGTGAAACACACCTGAAGACCACGGTGGTTTCTTGTCATGACCTTATCGAAAAGTATGTATTAAATAAAATATAATAAAATAAAATAAATTACACCCAACAGTCACACATAGTTCTGAACGCATAGAGAGACGAGTCTTATACTGTGGGTGTCAAGAACCATGAGAGCAATAGAGGTGCAATCAAGCAAGTTTCTATAAAAAAAATGATCTCAAACTTCAGTACCGCCATCAACCATTTATTACAATGCGAGGGCGATTATTACAATTTACACCCTATAATATTTTATGAATGGTTAAAAATCACGTAAGATAAGGTAATTCTACTCTGGCCGGCTTGCCGCGCGTCTATTTCATATAAACTGAGCTCCTTATGACCACTAGGTCATAACTTTTGGATCACAAGTTTTGTGCTGTTGTCCCGTCTATATACTGTTGAATGTCTTTGCATGAGATATTTTCAGTTTCACCATCCCTGGACATAGACAAATATTTGTGAGACCATACATTACAGATTGCCTCGGTGGCGTGGTGGTATTTCGGTACGACTACGGTTCTGAGGTCTCGGGTTCGATCCCCGAGTCGGGCAAAGTGATATTGGATTTTTCCATATCAGCCCGGAGTCTGGAATTTGTGCCCGATATGGCGATAGGCTCGCCCCCTATCACATATGGGATGGAACTAAGCTCGGCGAAACGTGGGTGTACTAGTTCGCTAGTGCGCCTCTGCCTACCCCTTCGGGGATACACGCGTGAGCTTATGTTATGTTGTGTGTACCATACATTTATCTCTATGTGGGGATCGAACTAGCAGCCTCACGCTTGCTACTTTGCTGCCACAGAGGCTGTCAAATAACTGCAATACAATAAATGTTAATAATAATTCACAGAGACAATATGATCACTACTACAAGATCCATGCAGACTGAAACTAACAATCAATGCGAAAAGTAAGTATGCCCTTTGCACATAATGTTTCTCATAGTGAGTTATTTGTAGTCTTTCAGTTGTAGACGCCTTTTTTATCTAGTGGCGAGTATATGGACTGTGGACCGAGGAGTCCTGTATTCGAATCCCAGGGCGTATTATATTACTATTTTCCCGGGACTGGATACTCCAGAGGGATAGATGGTTAACGTCATAAAAAGGACCTAAAAATGCGTAATATTAGTAAAGCTGTAAGCGGTAATAATTTCAATACAAGATAAAATATCGAATTAATAAAAATATTTTACAGAGAAGATTCTGAGAAGCCATGTAACGAGAACAAATGTAGAACTCTCATGGAGGAGTTGAAACAGAAAATCGTTAACTTGCAAGAGGTAAATTGTGTTTTAATATTTTGTGGCACAGTAAAGTGATTAGAATTGTATACCTTAAGCCACGTCTCCTGCACCTATTTTAGAAACAAAATAAAAAAACACATTCGCAAAACAATAATTTTCGCTGTCTCCTGATAGAACAATAGACCATAGATAAGAATGTGAGCAAAACCACGTTTAATGTAGATGTTTTGTGTACTGTTTTAGTGCAGAAGACACAGCTTAACTAGCTTTTACAAGAATTTCTAGAATCACTTCTTTTATATCGACATATTTAGGTGATTTGCATGGTTATATGGTTGCTAATACAATTTTATTAGGCGCTTCTGACCAATTTTCATACCTTAGGTAATTCCTGTCAGGTTTTCTAAGCCTAAATGTAGCAAATGTCCTTCCTTAGCGTTCAAGGCTTTCACATTCATAATGTTAGGAATAAGAGGTAATTAGATCTCTATTTGTATTGAAATAAAACTAGTTTTTACGGGTTATATTGCGATTTGTTTTCGACCGACTTCCAAAAATGAGAAGGTCCTCAATTCGTCTGTATTTTTTTATGTATGTTCCCCCATATATTTGACAGCCTCCGTGGCGCAGCGGGCGAGTAGCCGACTGTGAAGCGAGAGGTCGCGGGTTCGATTCCCGCATTGAGACAAATGTTTGTGTGACCCACAGATATTTGTTTCAAGTCTGGGTGTTGTGAGACCGAAAGTCTCTCATAGTTTCTGACACCCACGATACAGGTTATACCTAGTGTGGGGTCAGGACTAGATGTGTGACTGTTGGGTGTATTTATTTTTTTATATATTCGCCAAACGTGGACCGATTTTCAATATTGGATATAATTTTGTGTTCGATAGAGCTTACTCCAAGGCTGGTCCCATATAAATTTTGTAACTATCGGATATGTTTTGAAATCTGTCCGTTTTTTAGTCGTTTATATATCATGTGTTCATTTTCAAGTGTTCTAAACTACAGGAACTTTCAAGCACCCATTCTGAATATTCGTCTCGTATCGGTCGGCTGGAGAATGAAGTGACGTCACTACAGGTGCGAGACAAGGACACACAGGACATCGCTTCTAGGCTCACTCGGGCTGAACTACGAAACGGTACGAAACAGTTGCAAATAGTAACAAATTATTTTATTTGAATTGAGGGTTATCTTTAGTGGCGTGCGGTCCATATAGACAAAGAGACAATATCTGATATTTTGATTCATGACCATAAACATTTTCTTAAAATAGCTGCACCCGGTTTATATTTTAAATCGATATGTGATGATGGTCATGTTGACTATAGTAATGGTGATGTAAAGAGAACACTAAGTTTTTTGTCTACCTTTATCGGAATGTCTGTGCACGTCACATATCTTGCAATTATTTGGAATTATATCTTTCTTATTAAGGGATGACTGCTTCGGTGGCGTGGTTGTATTTCGGTACTACTACCGCCTTGAGGTCTCGCGTTCGATCCCCGGGTCGGGCAAAGTGATATTGGATATTCTCAATATTAGCCCGGGCTCTGGAATTTATGCCCGATATGGCGATAGGCTCACCCCCTATCACATCTGGACGGAATTAAGTTCGGTGAAATGTGGGTTTTCTAGTTCGCTAGTACTCCTCTGCCTACATACAGGCATGAGCTTACATACGTATGTATGTATATATATGATGGCGCGTACACACGGGCCAAACGAAGGCGAAAGAATCTATACCTGTTGCGTTCACACAAACAAACTTTTGCTGTTGTGTGAATGAAACAGGTATGATTCGTTCACCTTATGAGTTTTTTATATGTGGGGAATGAGTTTAGCGTTTCGGCGGTTAATGTATAGCCTTATACGGTATTATATCCAGGTGAACTGGCTATGGAGTTGTCTATAGAGAGAGGCAAAGTAGCAGAGCTGGAGACGAGTGTGAGGGCCGCGAACTTGTCGAGCAAGGTGGCCGCTACCATCGAGGGACACCTGGCTAATGTTAACGTGAGGCAATTGTCGTTTATCCTACTACAAAGATATTTAATATTACTAAGTATAGAGAGGCTATCAAGCAAGATTCCATACAAAAAAATGATCTCAAACGTCGGTAACGCCTTCTACCACTTATTAGTGTAGTGGCAGCATGTATGGGTTGTGGACCGGGAGGTTCTGGGTTCGAGTCCCAGGTCAGGCAAAGTAAATATTCTCATTTAATTTGCCCGGAACTGGATCACTCATAGGGGGTTGACGTCAGCCAGGCGGCCTGTCGTAAAATCTAAGCCAAATCCTCTTTGCAACATGCTTGTAAAAGAGACTATGAGAGACTTTTCGGTTTCACGGAATCGAACCCGCGGCCTCTCGCTTCACACTACTCGCCCACTGCGCCACGGAGGCAGTGTTTCCAGACGCTCGCATCCCCCCCCCCCCGGGAGCCTCACCATTTGGGAACCCATGCACTATACCACGAAGACAACAACTATGTGTGTGACTGTTGGGTGTTATTTATTTAATGTTTCAGCAAGCAAGACGCGAGTCATACTCCCGAACGTTACCATTGTGTTCCCCCTGCTGTCCTGCTGAATGGGATCAACGCTCACCAAAGGTATGTCTCATGTTTTAGAGTAGCGCGTTCAGAAAAGCTTCTCAACTTATATTCAATTTTACGACGTGGATCTTATCAATAAAATAAAACAAAAAAAAAATTGTAGATGCGATAATTTGGTAGTGTTTTTTTTAAATTTATTTTCTATGAAATTGACGTCTTCTAATATATAAAACAGAAGAAATATTGTAATATTTACAAAAATAGAAAGTTATAAGCCTTTGAAGTTTGGTGTAACTGTCAAACTGCGGGAAAGAGAAGTATCAGTATAATCACGTCACGCCATAACGGTACGTGCGTTGGAAAGGGATAGCAAGATATTTCTAATATGCCCCCACTCCATAATTTAAAATATGAATTACTGCCTCATTTTTCAACCAATTTCGATATATTACAGAAGCATGCATGCAGCAATGCATTTTTTACAGAAAGTTTTTTTTTGTTATATTTGCTATTACGTGTAAATATGTGTATAAAATCAAACATATTCAAGTACCCAATTCTGGCACCTGGATTTGTTGATTTGAATGGTAGACAATAACGTCTTCAGCACGAATTTGACGGCTCGACCGGTTTGATACCACTGTCTCACAGAAAACCAACGTAAAGTGTCAGTTTGCTGTTACGTTTCATTCGATGAATGAGGTTTCCGGTGGCCCAATTCACTTTGTTTTTATTCCCCTTTTTTAAGAATAGCAATGCACCCATGATTCTTTTTGTGTCTTGGGTGTCTATGGACGGTGTAGATCACTTACCATCACGTGACCCACCTGCTCGTTCGCCAGTCTCTGCTATAAAAACAAATAACGACTTCTTGTCGACAAATACATCAACTATCGGCTAACTCAATACTGTTTTGGACGGTACTTAAGTCCGACCATGAGTTTGTTGCACGTATTTACGCGAGCGAGGACGTAAAATATTTGTATGGAAAACGTCAGTTCCCCGCGTAACCGTTAGAGGCGTTCGGGTGTTTGTCATACAAATATTTTACGGGGTCGCTAGCGAGTAATGTCAAAAACACTCATGGTTGGCCTACATGAGTTTTTTTTTAACATTTTTCGCAAACGACTCCATAAAATATTTATATGGAAATCACTCGAACGTCATTTCTGTTGACTTGAGAAATTAATGTTTTCATGCAAATTGTATTGGTTTTTTGACAAAAAAAAACTCATGGTCGAGCTACTTATCATTAATCACAACCTTGCATGGGGTAAAAATAACCCCTCCCATGGTTACAGATGCATCAATCCACGCCTACCAAAGTGGTCAGCTCTGTCGAAGTCGTCACAGTCGATAAATACGAAATAAAAAATATGATTAACTCTGACGATTCCGGGTATACTGACGCCAATAAGAGCAGTGAATTACCTGATGATAAGGTAAATAGAATGTATACTTTATTTGTTTATCAATAGGGATGATAAAGTATTTTTTATAACTATTATATATAGAATAATCTTAATTAGGTAAAATTTCATTCACTCAATCAATGTACGTTGTGTGACGTCACGCCTTGCATTACGTCGTGACGGTGTGAACGTGCGAAAAAGAGCGAGATATTCGAGTGCCCATTTTTCCTTTAACCTGCTTTGTTATTAATTACTGGTTCTAAAACATTCAATTTAATACTGTTTTCACTGCTGTTGATTTGTTTGGTCCGCTTGTTGTCAAAATTATTTATAATAATATGTAATGATTTTGATACAAGTGCTTAAAATGCAGGGTCTGAATAAAGTAAACGAGGAGTTAATGAAAAAAATTGTAGACTTGCAGACGAAATTGGACGAAATACAGGTTTCTACTGTGAGTATCGTATTTATTATTATTGGTACTATCGACTCAGCTCGATTCGAATATGCCGTCGAAAGTTAGTCTGACATAATTATAATGCATAATATTTCCTTGAAAACCGAATGATTTTTCGAATCACGTGTTTATCCTTCGAATATCTTCGCCTAGACCAGAGTACCCACATTTTGCCTAACTTATGTAGGAAATTGGCCGCCACTCACTAAGGTATAACAGGCATGTGTGTGTGTTTTAGTGTACTATTATATCGTATTTTGATGTATAAACTTATTACAGACTAGTCAAACGGTATTAAATGGAAAACCGACTGTAGCGCCTAATAATTCTGAGGAATCGACAAAGGACAAAGCCGATGATAGGGTATCCGAATATATCATAAATCATGACTGCGTTATCATACAGCCAGATAAAGATGTTATACCAGAGGTAAGTAGACGTAAATTACTGGGATTTTGCCCACACTAGTTAACTCCAAGGTCTAATTTTTCAATAGCCATTTTTTTGTGCAAAAATTGTGACAGAGACTGTATAAACATTTGGTGGATTTTGACGGGAAGTCTTGAGAGAATGAGCGTGGCTTTTTTTCATATTATTATTGTCTAGAGTTGTGTTTGTTGTTTTAAGTGATGTGGTTTTATGCACCAACTTTCAGCGAAGATGGACAGCATAATAACGTGGAATCTTTTTAACTGGTGATCTTTGATGAGTTTTGCTTAGTCCGTTGGCTGGCTTTGTCCGGTCGATTCGCAGAGTGAAGGTCATCTGAGGGGCACCGCACTGGAAAGTATTGCCGCCATAATTCCAGCAGAACCATGAGATCATCCACATCTGGGTCTCATGGTCACTGCAAAAACTTGATGGCTCTCTTTACCTTGACATTGGCTACATCACCGCAAATGCCTGAAAGACATAATTTTTAAAAGAAGAAGAAGAAACATTTGGCCATGTAATGAGTTATCCCTCAAAACTTATCTGATAAGTTTTGTGACTATTGAAAATTCGAACCTAAACAAACTCTGACATCTCGTCATTGTAACGCTGTTCTTAGCGTGATAGCACTTTGGTTCGTTATTATATGCGTGAAAGTTTATTTAAATGAACTTGTAGTATTAAATAATGTCTATTTACAAAATTTCAGCCAACAATTAATATAGTAGATATCACAAGATCAGATCTGAATACGGAACAATCTACCTCAAACACGCCACCCGTCATCAAAATAATGAGTTCGACGACAATTCCGACCGCTAAATATCCGCTGGTGTGGATGAACGAGGGACAAAAAAATCTGGAAGATATTGACGAGTAAGTTATTGCGCTGTTAAAAATATTGATTACAATAGATAGGTAGATAGTAGTAAGTCTTTATTGAAGACACACACAGAGAAAAGGTAACATTAAATAACACAAAACACTGCCACAAGTGGCGCCCTTATTGCTTAAAGCGATCTCTTTTAGGCAACCATTATATGAAATCTAACTTGACGGGAGACCGCAGCGACAGTATCTAATTATAAAAATCTAACATTAAAATACTCCAATTTCAGTGGCTCTTTCACAATAAAACCGAGCGATAAACCTCCAACGCCCGAAGAAAAACTAGAAGTGGAACCATCAAAAGACAATCACAACAGATTTCAAATACCAGGCCCTATACCTTCTGATACTAACACACAGAGACATGCCAGAAGGCGTAGTAATGCCAAAAAAGAGAGACAGATGAGCAAAGAAGAGGAGACTCTAGTTAAAGAAACTGACGGTGAAGAAATAGTGAAGAATCATAAAGATGAAGCGATAGTAAATTTCGACAATGTCATACATGATACAGACGATGCCTCAGTGAAATTCATCGATGTCAAACGGAAGAAGGATTCCATAGAGCTATCGAGACTGAGGTTGGAGAGAAAAGTGTCTAAAAATGCTTCAGACGACATGCCCGCGATTGAAGAGAAGACATACGACATGATCCCAATGGTAGAAGAAGAAAAGGCGGTGCCAAACGAGCGGGAACCGTCGTTAACTAACTATTACGTGGATCCTATGAAATCTACTCGCAAGCTGAGTATCGACGAACATCGGACGGAGCCGGAGAAAAAGCACGCTCAACTTGGTGAGTTTATTGTTTAGTAGATGTTTCTCACAGCATCATTCCCGTGATAATAACATTTTCCCGGGATAAATAATGATGAGACATGATCCTACCCAGATAGATAGAACCAATTATGCTATGGAATCTATATTACAGATAAATTTATTTATAACAACCTACCTAACCTATAGCTTTCTTTCTGCCTGGCGTTATCCTGGCCGTCTGCCAGGGTCTGCCTACCTATAGATTTTTTTCTAATGAATGGTATGTTTCCTCATAGTGGATTTTATTGGGTGTAAACTATTGATGACTAATATGACCCATTGCTATAAACAGTACGTGGAACATAACTTGCTAAGTCTTAGTTTAGTTACATCGCTCGCGTTCTACATGACTTGAAATTCGTTAGTCTTTCTAAAAGTAGCTACGACAACGATATTGGCACGTTTCTTAGCGCTTGTATTGTGATAGAGTTTAATGAAGCAGCCGATCCGTGGGTATCGGAGCGTCCACTCCCGGAGCCGTCTCCGCTGACGTCATGTGCCCGCGGGGCGCGCTCGTGCGCATGCGGCGTGCAGCCGCGCGTGCGCACATCAGTAGTCTTCGCGGAACACAACACCGACAAGTTCCAACGATGTCGGTGCAGGCAGAATGAATGTGAACGAGAGAGAAATTCCTCCATCGGTACAGAAACACCAAAAGCGTTTTTTTGTGGATGTTATTATTACGTCGAAAAAGTTGTGTAATAGATTATCGATTAGTGTCGATAACCGATTTTTCATCACTACTTTCAATTTCACACATTTCAAATTTTATTTATTTACTAGCAATTTTCTTCGTAGCTAAGTTAGCAATATTATATAGGTAATTATGATGTCATATTATTTCTTATAAGATACAACAAGTTGTAGCTTAGTTATGTTTAATCATTGCATTAATTATAATTAGGACATAGTATCCGTTTGAAAATCAGTTATCTGGGTGGAAAAATTAACTATAAAATTATTTTTACAGGCACCCAAATGGAGTACCAAACTGCAGTGGAACCTTGTCCACCGTACAAGAATTCAGTGATGAACGTTCCCGCGACGTATACCGTTGAAGACAAGTCAGGTGCCAGCGATAAGGACACCGACCACGAGATATCCGCCATGACTGATCTGCCTACCGAGAGGGATGGTAAGTGCTCTGTAGTAGCATGGTCACTTTGTATAATTATTATACTTATTCGCTATAGAGTGGTGATCTACTACGATATGTGTGTAGATAATTAAGCTTAGTACACGAATGGACATGAAATGGATACTACTGTTTCCGAGAAACCGACACGACCTGAAGTAGAAGTGAGATTTCCGGTGTCCCTAACCTCCATCGCCTTCACATTCCCCATTCCCTTCCATGGATTACCTGATGGTAAGACACAAAAAGAATGATGAATGCGTTGCCGTCCTAAAAGAGGGAAATGGGGATTGGGAAAGGTAAGGGGGAATTGGGCCACCGAAAATCTCACTCACCGAACGAAACGCGACAGCGAACTGCCTCTTTACGTCGGTTTTCTGTGAGACGGTGGTATCAAACCGGTTGAGCCGGCCCATTCGTGCTTTAGACGTAACTGTGTATAGCGTGGCTCTAGCACTCAAATTTGTAAATAAATTTGCATGCGAACAAACTCGAGGTTTATTCTTCGTCGAACGTCTTTTTTCGATAGACAATAGTCCAGCGGAGACGTTATCGCCCGGTGAACACAAGTATACGAGTACGGGCACGGGTACGGGCACAGGCGCGCGCTCGCACTCCACTACTACTGACTACGGCACGCTCAGTGAAGGGGAACTGCCCACACTGGGGAGAGGTACACATACATACTGCTTTAGTTAGTAATCCTGGTAGTAGGTTAGTAAATAGTAGTGATGCGGATAATCAATTATTTTTCATAATTGATTTTTCAAATATTTTTAAACACGTGATCGATGAATCGGTTAGTCAAATATTATCTCAGCCTATCGCCATCCATTGCTGGACGTAGGCCTACCCAAGTGCGCGCCAACCATCCCGGTCGATTAATAACATAATAATACATCTTGAAAAACAACCGATTATGATAAACAATCGATTATTAATAGATTATCCACACCACTAGTAAATAGTAATGAGCTCGTCCCCATACCGGACACAATACAAATGTACGATTTCTCTACGATCTCAAATCTCAATATTTGGAAGTTTTTTCTCGTTATTAACGTTATACTAAGTTTTAAAGACTTTTTTTTTATAGTCAGAAGATTATCAGTTGGAGAGCGACCGACTACAGACGTAATGCCGTAAGTGTGGTATTTTTTTTAAAATAAGGTAAATTTAAACTCGATACCTACTTGGTTTAATATGGTGTTGGTTGGTGTTGGTCAAGACATCGCGTATTTTGTATACTCAAAAGACCTATCGATTTGAACTAGTTTTCTTAAAATGACAAAAAAAAAATACCGATAAAAACTTACCCAAATCTTTTCTGAATGCTTGAAAAAGTGTGTTGCGCCTCGCATTAAGGTGGGATAAGGACAGGTAGAAAGAGAGAAAGGTTAAAAAAAATCACGAACCTAGATCTACATTTCGCATCGACTTCATTCAGTGGTAAATACTCATCATCTTCCCCAGCAGCAGTGCCCATCGTAAGTCTTCTCATCAGAAGATGGAGGAAGCTTTGCACGCCATCACCGAGGAGCTGGCGCGCTGCAAGCAACTCCTCCTCACACAACGGCAGCACCAGGTCAAATGTCTCACCACTATCATGTAGACTTGGACAGTAGTTTGTGTATGTAGATAGTGGTATTTAAAGGTGATTGCTCTTGATTTTCTTATCGATAGAAAATTCTATCGAGTGAAGGTGATTAGTTAGTGGTACTTGAAGAAGTTCTACGTAGTCGATTGTTCTCGATTTTCTAATAAAATCGATACAATGTATGATCGAGTGAGAATGGATCACTCTGTAATCAACAGTGCACTATAGTCTGACAGTCCAACACTTAACTCACAATCGATTAATACAGAGTCTAATATTATCAAAGTGAACGAATTGTTGGACGATCGTGTAATGCTAGTATTAGTCTTGTAACCAGACCAACAAGTCGTATGGTAGTCCTGTAGTTGTACATAATATTCCATTAGAAAATCTGTCAATTTTATTGGTTGACTGATGTTGTCATAATGAAATGATTTAAATTAAAATTATTTAGTGAACAAAATCGATGTTAACATACAATAACGTACACATACATATCCATGTAAGAAAACACTATGTATAAAACAAATGACTATTTACTAAGTTATTGATTCCGGAATAAAATTCATTATTTATTATTACTTTTGACGATGCAATATGGTAATAAGTTCCTTTTGTAATACAATTATTTATGTTAGTTAGGTAAAATACTTGTATAAAATATTTTAAGATAGAGAATATTTTTCGTACAGTAAACAGTACAGTATACAGTATTTAGGTAAGTTATAGCCGATAGACGCACATCATTTCTATTTCATTACATAACATAATTATAATAATTATATGTAACCACTACGTACATAATGTGTATACTCCATTTTTCTACAATGATTTTAGTAATCTAATATGAATATTGTGTATTTCTGAATCAGGGGCTTTATTTATTATGACCATACTATCAATGGGTTAGGCGGTCCTGTCACGTCATCTTAATGCAATACGTATGGAAAAATGTTCTCTATGCCATTTTCTTTAAGTATATATTTCATTAATGCGATGCATTACACACTCGATATAAACTTTGGTCATAGAGAAAAATGCCAGATCTCATGTAAATTCTACAAATAGATTTCTATTTTAAAGACACATTAATTCCTTCGGTACACTAAAGTTTAAAATACTATAAAATAAATGCATTCCGAAACAAATCAATGTTTTCATTCCACCCTCCGATTTTAGCGAGATAACGTGAAGTTAGTGGATGCGGACGTAATGGCGGACTTGTGCCCCGCCCCAATAGCATTGAAGCGGGCACGTGCGAACCAAAGAATCGGCGATAACTTCACACCCAAGTGTATCTTCACGCTGCACATCGGCACCGTGGTACTGTCTGATGAGGTCTGGATGTTTTATAAGTAGAATTGAATTAGATAGATTAGGTTTAGTTAATAACTCTCATAACTAAAGATCACGTTCGGAGTACCCTCAAACGGCGGAAATGTATGAAACGATTCAAGGGTGTAGAAGAGGCAAAAGATGTGTGTCTTTAGGCACCCCCAAGGAATGCAGGCATGAGTGTGTACGTAGTCATAGTCATAGTCATAGTCATAATTTTATTTGCATACCAAGTGTACAATTTGGTCTTAAATTATTTATAACATGTGCTTATACTTAGTAGCCTTTGTCAGGCATTGCAAATTTGAAGGCGCTTAATGAATACATGAATAATTAGACCTAATATCTAATGTATTTGTAACTTAATCATATAGGGTAAATGTTAAAAGACAAAAGAAAGAACGAAATATATATTTGTCAAATGTATAAGAAAACAAAATATATATTTATACTATGTAGATATTTGTGGAGTGTGTAAATTTATTTATTAAAGATCATGTAAATATTCCTCTATTGTGTAGTAACATTTCGATATGAGATAATTTTTAAGCTTTTTAGTAAATGTGGTTAGTTTTTGTTCATTTTTAATATCGACGGGTAACTTATTGAAAACTTTGATAGCCATGCAATATGGGCTATTGTGGAGCATTTTTATTCTGGAAGGTGGTAAGCACAGTCTAGTTTTATGACGGGTGTTTACATTATGAATTTGTTCCATTTTTGTAAAGGAGTTGAAATTTTTGAATACATGAGTGCATAAATCTTGTATGTATATGGAGGTTAATGTAAGGATTCTATACTTGACAAAGTACAGTCTACAGCTCTGGGTATTATCTATTTCAGCTATAATACGAATACATTTCTTTTGTAAAATAAATAAGTTTTTCGCATTTATACTATTTCCCCATAACAAGATTCCATATTTCAACCATGAATGTGCGTAAGCGTAGTATCCTGATAGGGCTGTTTGTGTGTCAGTGCTGCATTTAATTTCAAAAAGGACGTAAGTGAATTTGGATAATTTTGCTTCGATATGTTCTATATGAGATTTCCAATTTAAGTGTGTATCAATGTGGATGCCTAAAAGACTAAATGATTCTACTGATTCTATTGGCGTATTTTGGAATATAAAATCTATGTTAAGGGGGGGGCTTTTATAGGATCGAAATTGCATAATCTTGCTTTTATTGTAATTAACCTCTAGATTGTGATCATCAAGCCAGTGTGTTATATTTTTTAGAGTGTTCTCTAATAGTGTGCTTACATTGTCATCCGTGCTACATTTAATTAAAATGGAAATATCATCAGCAAATAACACCGGCAATGTTGTTTCTTTATTTAGGGTTTTAGGAAGATCGTTTATGTATAACAGAAACAATATGCACCCTAACACACTTCCCTGTGGTACTGAGCAAGTCAGAGGTATCACATTAGATCTAATTGTTTTTATTTCATATGTTTGGATATTGTGATTTTCGATTTGTACTGTTTGTTTTCTATTATTAAGATAGGATTTAAACCAAAGATAAGCAGGGCCGCGTATACCTGATCCATATAGTTTTGACAATAAGATGCTATGTGACACCCTATCATATGCTTTGGTCATGTCAAGCAAAAGTCCTAACGAATTTTTTTTGTCGTTAATGTGCTGAAGGGCTGTCTGTATGTATTTATATACTGCAGATGTGGTGGATCTAGATTTTCGGAATCCATTTTGGCATTCATCGAGGATATTATGTTTTTCTAAAAATGGGTACAACTGGTTCCACATAGCTTTTTCAAAAACTTTTGAGAATGTAGGTAACAGTGATATGGGCCTATAATTACTGGGGTCTGTTAATTCTCCTTTTTTATGAATTGGCTTTATGAGTGAGATTTTCAATAGATCTGGAAATTGGCCATTTTGAAAACTTTGGTTTATAAGAAGGGTTAAAGGAGTTGAAAACTCTTGTGCACAAAACTTTAATAAGGTAGAAGGGATTTCATCTATACCACTACTGTGTTTCATTTTAATTTTTTGGATTATTTTAATTGTTTCATTTTCTTGAATGTCGTGTAAGTATAGAGAATTTATTGGTGAATTTATTACAGGTCTTCCGATTTTATTGTTTGTATGTTTATTGTCCGGTTTTAAGCCTACCGATGCAAAGTATTTATTAAATGAGTTAGATATGACTATGGGACAATCGACGTTTTTGTTTTCAATTTTTAGGGTTATATTATTTGTTTGTGTTTTCTTGGTCTTGCCAGTTTTTGTATTAATAATACTCCACATAGTTTTTATTTTGTTATCTGAATTTCTCATTTGTTTAATATATGCTAATCTTTTCGAAGTTTTTATACTTTTCTTTAATATTTTGTTATACATTTTATAGTATTTTTTAATCACTGTATTCTGTGTTTCGTTTAATATAACTCTAAGTGCTCTTTTATTTTTACAAGACTTCTTTAATCCTTTTGTTAACCAAGTCTTTTTTACATTATTTTTTATCCGACATTTTACTATTGGTATATATTTATTTAAATTTAGTGTTATATGTTTAAGGAATTTGTCATAATTTGTGTTTAAGTCACTATATGTATTTATGACGTTACTCCAGTTTATATTTTGTAATGATTTTTTAAACGAATGCATGTTTTTGATGGTAAATATTCTTTTATCTTTCATCCAAAAGTGTTCATTTTTGTTATGTTGGTGTTTTGTTTTTATTTTGATATTGATTGATTTATGATCTGACAACCCGTAATCTTTGACATATGTTTCATTTATTATAGATAAATAGTTTGTAAATATCAAGTCAATGCATGTTGATGACTTTTTTGTTTCCCGTGTTGGTGTTCTAATGATTTGTTGTAAATTGTAGGATCGCATGAAATTTAAAAAGTCATGCGTTTGTTTCGATTTATCAAAGGTATTTACGTTAAAGTCTCCTCCTATAATGATATATTTATTTTTGTCTTTCACATTTATCCTGCTAAGAACCTTAGTTATTTGTTGATAGAATATATTAATTTCACGGTCGGCTCTATACAATCCTATAAAAATACAGTTAAGTTTAGGAATTTCTATTGCACTTAATTCAATTATATATTCTATGGAGTTACCAACAATATCCTTCCTCTCAATATATTCTAACGTATCTTTTACAAACAGGCAAACACCTCCCCCCTCGTGTGATTTTCTACAAAATATTGATGCTGTTTTATATCCCGGTAGCAAATTAGAACTAAAAAAATGCTCATTTTTCCACAACTCAGACAATGATAGTATATCAATTTTTGTTTCTAACAATAAGTGTTCAATTAGATGTACTTTGTTGCCTATACTTTGGATGTTTTGAAATGTAACTGTAACCGTATTATCGAAAAAAACTATTTTCAACTTCATTTTCTTCATTTGGGGTGGTATAGTGTAGTTCTTGCGCCCTTACGTGTTGAGAAATTTCTTTTACACTGCATTGATTTATGGATGTATCTATTACAGCAGTCTTGATGCAATCTGAGGGTGATATCTCCTTGCCATTTACAATTAGTTTATTATTCTTTATATAGGCATGGTTGCCATTTTGTCGGGCTAACTTTAATTTCTTCCTCAGGTCGTTTCTTTCCATTAGAGATGTTCCTTCCAAATACATTTCCACAGATAACCCAGTATTCCTGAAGCAACAAGCATTTTCCATTATATACTTTGTCATTCTTTTACTGTGAAATTCTATATATATTGGTCTTTTGTTTCCTCTTCTTCCTATCCTTTTTATTTCTTCCACATAAGGGTTAGTATTAAGGTTCATTATGTCATGGAAAACTCTGTTGACTTGGATGTAAAGGTCTGTTTCTGTTTCGAAGCACATTTCTGGTATCCGCGTAGTCCTATTCTTTTTGGGCTTTCTAAATCTTTTAGTTGTTCTTCAATCATATTTATTTTCATATCAATCGCGTTGATGTCTGCGTTGACTTTTGAGTGCGCCTTATCTGTTATGGGTGGGCTCTGGGCAGTACCTTGTATGCTAGTGACAGCATTTTTGAATTCAGTTTGTATGATGTTCCTGATATCTAGTAGAATGGAGGATTTCAAATTTTCAAGTTTTTCGTCTAGTAGTGTGTGGATTTGATGGAAGGTAATAATTTCATTTTCAGATGTTTGGGGAGTTAGAGGCTGAGTAGTCGGAGTATACTGATATATTATATGTTCTTCGTTTGTATTGCTTGTTGATGCTGTGAGCTGTTTTTTGGAGTTCTTAGTATATTTCTCCGGTAAGGTGTTCCCTAAAATGTTGTCACAAGATATATCTTGTGTTATATCACAGCCACTAAAACTATCTTTACTTTCTTTGGCACTATGTTTGGTTTTTGCTTTATCAATAATTAAATTGTTGTGTGGTTTCTGTCGTAACTGCCTCGACTTTGTGTTGTTAATCAATTGCGGTATTTGTGCGCTTTTTGGTGATGATTTCGGGGTAATAGAATTTTTATTATCTTTCCGTAGGATATTATTTTTTTGTCTCAAGCATGCCCGACATTGCCATTTACTTTTGTGGTCCACAGTCATACTATTATAAAAACGTTGATCTGAGACAACAGCGCAATTCAAGTCGAAGTGGTTATAGCAATTTGAGCATGTAAGGTATTCCCTGTTTTTTACATTTTGACGACATTTCGCACATTTAACCATTGTACCAAGCTAAACAAATTATTTTTATAAATTATAATTAAAAAATCTTTCTTCTTATTGACCGAGGTTTGAACTCGCGGACGCAGACTTGGGCTTCACGGATTTCAACGTCGTACTAACAAACTGCGCTATTTCAATGTTAGTCCAGTTATCGAAATAAGTAATCTGATATGACGATACGTTGTTCAAAATAATGCAATGACAAATGGTGCTAGTGTTTGAATTTTAACTGTTTTATTATTTAGTTAAAACATTGTTTTTTCACTTTATTTCACTATCACGCATAGTTTTTACTTCACTTATTGCTTGAGTTACTTCTTTATTACGGGCAATGATAAAATAGTTCGTTATTTGGAGGTTTTATTGTGGTTTATTATTGAGAACTGACAGTACATTTAAAGTCGTGATTTCTAGTTATTTCTTGCAAGTCACGTTTAGATAACACTTTCACTTATTAATTGTAACTTGTAGTTGTAACTTTTTAACAATTACTGATATATTAATAACTTTAAACTATTTTATTTCAAAAAAATACGAAGAGCTAATGTTGTTACTTAGAGCAGCGCCCCCATTACAATATGATTATATAATTATATAATATTATTACATAATATAAGCTCACGCCTGTATCCCCGAAGGGATATGCAGAGGCGTACTATCACTAGATGTGATAGGGGGCGAGTCTATTATAAGTGTTATGTAAGTTTACTTGAATGATCAGATAGAGTCTCGGCTTGGAATAGAGATGTGATTTGGTGTGACTAGAAAGTATGTATGCCTAATGGCTTTTTTGCAGCGACTGGCAAATGAGCAGGTTCTGATGATAAGTAATCTGCACCGCACCTGCTTTCATGTCCATGGGTGGGTGTCTACCCGTGATACAAAAACCCCTTATGGTTGATCAACCTCGTTTCGCTCTAGCTCTACCACAACAGAATTCGGGAGGGTAGTTACTATATTTCGTTGGTCTTTTACTATAAATATGCCGTTCAATTCCCTACATTTGGGAGGGCTCAATTGCTTTTGTTTCCACGGTAGACGGTAGGCCGCTTCACTAAAAATATAATTAAATTTAACATAACCTCTTTTTTTGGAGTCCGTTAAAAAGGATTATTCGTTAAAGTGTATGTACGCAGGCTGTAGTGAACTCCCACGACATGTCTCTGGTGCTGACGTGGAAGTTCTACGATCAGAACCTGTCTATGACGCGCATGCGCGCCGGCCGCGTCGTACTCTTCGACTTCTCCACTGAGTATGACGTCAAGATCACCGATGACTTTCTTAATTACATGAAACAGGTAAGTTTTGGAGGATGTATGAGAACCAATTGGCTCAATATGGAGGATGCTCTAGACCAGCGGTCGGCAACACGCGAAATCCTATTTGCAGCCCGTGAAGTCCTATTTGCAGCCCATGATTGTTTTATAAATTAGTCATAAATATCTAAAATGTTATAGATTATACCTCTATAGATAGAAAATATGAGGTGAGGCCCACCTTTACTGTATTTTGCCACCTTGCAGCCCCTGCCTGCCAAATGGTCGCCGACCACTGCGACTATGTAAAGTATTAGTATATTCTAGACTATGTAAAGTAGAACCGTTTAAGTAGAAAGGCGGATCATGGCATTAGGCTAGGATAACACCAGGCAAAAATAATAAAAAAACAAAGCAAAAAGACCTACACATCAGCTCAAGTCGTTATTTTCCAGCTCCACACTATTTTTCTTTTTGACTAATTTAATTTGGTTTCGCGATAAAGACAGTTTTGCATTCTCAAAGATTCGCTGAGTTTCGGTGCTCGGTGTTGATAAATGCATGCCATTGTTGATCTTGGCCCACAGGCTTTTTTTTATAGAAGAGTGGCCAAACGAGCATGTGGGTCACCTGATGTTAAGTGATCACCACCGCCCATAAACATCCACAATATCAGGGGAATTGAAGTTGAAGTTGAAGTGGTGGGAGTGTGGGCGCGATATGGGAAGACTTGTTAAAGCATCAAATATCCCTTTCTATTCCTAATTTTCACCACTTTTTATTGCCATTATTATTATTTATTACATAACATAACATAAGCTCACGCATGTATCCCCGAAGGGGTAGGCAGAGGCGCACTAGCCAACTAGAACACCCACATTTCGCCGAGCTTAGTTCCGTCCCAGATGTGATACGGGGCGAGCCTATCGCCATTTCGGGAACAAATTCCAGACTCCGGGCTGATATGGAAAAATCCAATATCACTGTGTCCGACCCGGGGATCGAACCCGGGACCTCGGAACCGTAGTCGTACCGAAATACCACCACGCCACCGAGGCAGTATATTATTTATTATAGTTATTATTTTGCCACTAAAGTTATTGTTTTCCTCAATTCTTGTGCATTTAGCAACGAAGTGGTACGCACATGAACGAAAAGTACGATCAGATTACGTATGAGCTTATCATGTAAAGATTATTTTTTAATTCTTAGATTTCTCATATCAATACTGTGTTTATTGACTATTTAGGAAGAGATGCCCATCATAATATGCGAGTTGGATAAACATGACGAGCCGTTTGCAAGCTGCGCGCTGCCACTACGCGAGGCATTGTTGCATACAAACAGAAGAGCTGACATGTCTTTGGCTTTGGTAGCTATCGTTTTATCTTTGTTTTCGACTAACTTCAAAAAAGAAGAAGGTCCTCAATTCGTCTGTTTTTTTTTATGTATGTTACGCGATATCTTTGCCTAGTGTGGACTGATTTTCAAGATATTTTAGCGTTAGATAGAGCTTATTCCAAGGGTGGTCCCATATAAATTTGGTCACGGTCGGATACATTTTTAAATCGTTCTGTTAAAACTTGTGGTTATTGCCTTTCAAGACATTTTATGCCTATGCTAGTATAGAATATACTGATGCTTCGATGATACCTGTTGCAAAATAAGGTAAGTCGTAGGTCATTGGAAAAAAAATTATAGACACACTATATCTCTATACTTGCAGATGTCTTTTTTTATGGTGTATGGTAAAGCCACGCTGTAGACAATTATGTCTACAGCACGAATGGGCCGGCTCGACCGGTTATATAACACTGTCTCACAAATAACCGCCGTAAAGTAGCAGCTCGCTGTCGCGTTTTAGTGAGTGAGATTTCCGGTAGCCCAATTCTCCCCCTTCCCAATCCCTTTTCCCTCCCCTTCCATTTCATTATTTTAGGTTGGCAACGCACCCATGATTCTTTTTGAGTTTCGGGTATCTATGGGCGGTGGAGATCACTTACCATCAGGTGACCCATTTGCTCGTTTGCCAGTCTCTGCTATATAAAAAAAAGTACGCACGCTAAACATAGTTGGTCAAAACATTGGTTGGTCCTTGTGTGTGTGTAAGGTGGCCGGTCCGCTGCTGCAGTCGGCGCGCGGCTCCGACCCGCTCCACGGCGGGGACGAGGTGGGAGTGCTCGACCTCTGGTGCATGCTGCGAGCTGAACCGAGGCTGCTGCCCGCCATCAACCGCGCCATAGCCAGGGTACTGTACTGACTTCACCCGCAGGCCGCATTCATCACACTACAATAAGGGGTTGGTGGAACAAACTTCAAGTATGTTGCAGTGCCATCAACAGAGCCATAGTCAAGGTATTGGACCGACTTACACCCACAAGCCGCTCTCATCACATTACAATACGGGGTCGGCGGAACAAACTTCAAGTATGTTGCAGTGCCATCAACAGGGACATAGCCAGGGTACTGTACCGACTTATCCGAAGGCCGCATTCATCACACTACAATAGGGGGTTGATGGAACAAACTTCAAGCATGTTGTGTCATCAACAGAGATATAGCCAAGGTACTCTACCGACTTACACCCTCAGTCCGCATTCATCACACTACAATAGGGGGACGGCGGAACGAAATTCAAGTGTGTTGCAGTACCATCAACAGGGACATAGCCAGGGTGCTGTACCGACTTACACTCGCAGGCCGCACTCATCACACTACAAATAGGGGACAGCGGAACGAACTTCAAGTATGTTGCTGTGCCATCAAAAGAGCTATAGCCAGGGTACTGTACCGACATACACCCGCAGTCCGTACTTATCACACTACAATAGGGGGTTGGTGGAACGAATTTCAAGCATGTTGCAGTGCCATCAATAGGGACATAGCCAGGGCACTGTACCGACTTACACCCGCAGTCCACACTCAGCACACTACAATAGAGGTTTGGTGGAACAAACTTCAAGCAAGTTTTTTTTCTCATAACAGAGCCATAGCCAGGGTACTGCACCGACAACAATACTTCGAGCTGCCCTCATCAGACTTCAATAAGGGATCAGGGCAACATACTTTTTAAGCTTTTTACAGTAAGAATTCTGCTTAGTTTGTACTACTGAATGCTTGCTTGACGTCAAGTAGGGAGTCCGTCACCACTCAGAGGGCTTAAACAATACAATAAATAGCTCAGAAGTTTGAGGCTATGGATTTGACACCCGCACTAAGGCAAATGTTTGTTATAAGTCTAAACATATTTGTTTTGAGTCCCTGATACCAATGACAAAAATTATGAATGTTGTAATATGGAAAATATGGATTATGTATTGACAGCCTCCGTGGAGCAGCGGGCGAGAAGACGGCTGTAAAACGTGAGGTCGCGGGTTCGATTCCCGCACCGAGACAAATGTCTGTGTGGCCCACGGATATTTGCTACGGGTCTGGGTGTTGTGAGACCGAAAGTCTCTCGTAGTTCCTGATTCCCACGATACAAGACTCGATCTCGGTGTAGGATCAGGACTATGTGTGTGACTGTTGGGTGTATTTATTTATGTTGGATACCTACATCCATAATTTTGACCTTTATATTCTTTCTGTGAAGGAGAATTATTTGTTAGTTGCTTTCCAGCCTGCCCCTCGTAAAATAAAGAACAACAGTGCCAGCGCGCAGAGCATGCCGATGCCCAGTGCCTCCCGCATCATGGAACAGATCCTGGAGGATGACCAGTCCATCGACGGACTCTCGCAGGAGCTGGACCTTGGCCGCGGACGGCACCGAACTGGTGAAAATGTGAGATGTTGTTTTACTAACATCATTTTATACAGGGTGTTACAGAAAGTAGGTATTAATAGCATTGATAAGAAGAATAACAATGTCAATTGATTTTTGTAATAACATTTGACGAAACCTGTATTATTTTCATAATAATATATCAATATTCATAATAATTTCATAATTTAGCACCAAATTATTTTTAAATTATACAAATGTTATGCATATGTTTTATCCTTGTGATTACATTCATGACACAATGAAGAAAGTGACAGACTATTCTTAACCATTTGCTCAGCTTAAATGTTTATATAAGGCCCATTGTACCTCAATATTCAAATTGTATAATGTAATTCTGGTAATTTGTGTAATTATTTCTATCAGCATAATTAAAATAATCCCTGATTTTAAGCTCACGCCTGTATCCCCGGAGGGGTGGGCAGAGGCGCACTAGCCAACTAGTACAGCCACATTTCGCCAAGCTTAGTTCCGTCCCAGATGTGATAGGGGGCGAGCCTATCGCCATATCGGGCACAAATTCCAGACTCCGGGCTGATACGGAAAAATCCAATATCACTTTGCCCGACCCGGGGGATCGAACCCGAGACCTCAAGACGGTAATCGTACCGAAATACAACCACGCCACCGAGGCAGTCATCCGATAACGTTTTATAGAATAGACACTGTTCTCTCAGGCATCGTCCCGTCGCGAGAATAAACCCGACGGTACGAGTAGAATGAGCGTCGTTTCACGAGTGGCGCCGAATAACCCCGATGAAAATGGAACACCCTCTGTAGTGCCGGCCTACGATTACTTTGATGTTTGTATAAAAGTTCTCCTGCACTAAAACATTACACAGAACACCTACACAAAACATCCATATTTTATCTATGGTCCATTGTTCTACGAGCAACAGCTAAAATAGTTGTTTTGCGTATGTATTTTTAGTATTTTGTTTCCAAAAAGCTAGTGCAGGAGACGCGGCATAATGTACACCTACATGCTCACGCCTGTATCCCCGAAGGTGTTCTAGTTCACTAGTCCGCCTCTGCCTACCCCTTTGGGGATACAGGCGTGGTGGTATGATTTCTTTTTTTATTTGTTTGATTTGTAATATTGATGCATAGAAATAGTCTGAGATTTTTTAAAATATTGATAGAAATAGAGTCTGCGACTCTTTTTAAATATTCATAGAAGTATAGTATTTGATGGATTTTGACGGGAAGTCTGACAGGGTGGGCGTCGCTTGATAAAATTATTTCATTTTATTCTCTAGAGCTGTGTTTGTTGGTTTTAAGTGTTGTGGTTTAATGCATCAAACTTCAGTGAAGATGGACAGTATAATGTGGACAATTTTTAACCGGTGATCTTCGATGAGTTTTGCTTGGTGCGTTGGCTGGCTTTGTTCGGTCGATTCGCCGAGTGAAGATCATCTGAGGGTCACCGCACTGGAAGTAATTACCGCCATAATCCCAGCAGGGTCTTGAGATCATCCACATCTGGGTCTCATGGTCATTGTGAAAACATAATTGCTCTATTTACCTTGACATTGGCTAAATCACCTTATATGGGTGGAAGCCATTAGTTTTAAAAGAAGAAGCAGTTAGTATTTGATGCTTTTTGTATATTAATAGGTGAACAAATACCCAGTGATGCGTAGAAGAAGCTCGCAGCATCCATACAGCTCGGAACATTCTGATTCATTAAATACGGTAGGTATGTCT
This sequence comes from Clanis bilineata, assembly GCA_036417725.1. Classification (NCBI taxonomy): domain Eukaryota; kingdom Metazoa; phylum Arthropoda; class Insecta; order Lepidoptera; family Sphingidae; genus Clanis; species Clanis bilineata. Next base: position 2,795,801 of record CM071141.1, read on the forward strand.
TTTCGTGTTATACATTTTTTTATAGCATAGGCAACGACAAACGACTGACAAATGACAAACGAGTTGCCACCTTGGTCTAGTGGCAGCATATATGGGCTGTGGACCGGGAGGTCCTGGGTTTGATTCCCAGGACGGCCAAATTTTTCCTAATTTAATTTATCCGGGACTGGAACCTCCAGAGGGGGTTAACGTCAGGCAGTCAGTCGGCCGTAAAACTAAGCCAAATTTTTTCTGCAACATGCTTGTAATAGTGTGTTGCACCGACCTCACATTGTGGGATAAGGGCTGGTTGAAAGAAATAAACAAACAAACGAGCAAGTCGGCTATAGACATCCGTGAAATCAATAGAATCATGAGTGGGTTATCAGAGTTAAAGTACGGGTATAAGGATCCGGAAGGGGAGTAGGAAATTGGGGCACCGGAAATCTCACTTACCGAAACAAATGCAACAGCGAACAAGTTTACGTCGTTTTTCATTGAGAAAATGGTATCAAACCGGTCGAGCCGGCTCATTCGTGCTGTAGACGTAACTGTCTACAGCGTGGCTCTACCACTCATTCTATTAACGCCCAATCTCATGGTAGCAAAGTTTAATGTTGGTTATTGTTGAAGAAATTGTTCTCAGCACCTTAATTTAGCTTTATGTACGTTTAAAAACGATTGAATTATGTTTTTAATGTTCTAGGACTTTGGACCCAAAAACCCTGAGGAGTTTGCGCCTAAAAGGTTAACCAGTGTTGGTATAGAAGGAACCTCTAAGTTGCAGTCACCGGTAAGTAAATACCATTCATCATCATCATCATCAGCCATAGGACGTCCACTGCTGAACATAGGCCTCCCCCAAAGATTTCCCGATCGACCTGTTGGAAGCGGCCTGCATCCAGCGACTTCCTGACTAACTTCGCAGTATTATAATAATAACTATAATAAATAACCCCCAACAGTCACATACATAGTCCTGACCCCACACTAAGATCGAGTCTTGTGTCGTGGGTATCAGGAACTACGAGAGACTTTTGGTCTCACAACACCCAGACCCGAAATATCTGTAGGCCATACAAACATTTGTCTCGGTGCGGGGATCGAACCCGCGGCCTCTCGCTTCACAGCCGGCTACTCGCCCGCTGCGCCACGGAGGCTGTCAAAGTAACTTAATTAAGCCACGTCTGATTTCTTTTATATTTTTATGCCCGACCTTTCGAAGGCATTGCAGTCTTCGTGATCAAGGGTTAGACTGAGATGTCATTTGTCATAAGCCATGTCTCCTGCACTAAAACATTACACAAAACATTTACACAAAACATGGTATTTAATTTTTTTTTGTCTATGGTCCATTTTTCTATGAGCAATGAAAAACCCTTTTTTGTGTAGGTGTTTTTGTTTCGAAAAAACATGTGCAGGAGACGAGCCTTTACGTACCATTAAAAATTCAAACACACAAACATTTCAGAAGGTCGAAATATCCCATCCCTCTCCTATTTAGTTTTCTTCTTTGAAGATTTATTTGATGTAATTCTTTTATGTATTTAATTTACCCAGTTTTGTAGTTTATTCTCATAAATATTTCTTTCTGCCTACCGTTATCCTGGTCTAATACCTGGGTCTGATTCCACTTCGTCTGGCTTTGAGCATCTCATTCACATATTTATTATTAAAGAATTAGATTGTGAGAAATTATTAGGTATCATAATACGAACCGTACTCTTTCTTTCTACTTGCCCTTATCCCAACTTAATGTGGGGTCGGCGCAATACAATTTTCAAGCATGTTGCAGAGAGGATTTGGCTTAGTTTTACGACCGGCCGCCTGCCTGACGTCAACCCCCTCTGACGGATCCAGTTCCGGGCAAATTAAAGTAGAAAATTTGCTTCGCCTGACCTGGGAATCGAACCCAGGACCCATGGTCCACAAACCAAACATGCTGCCACTAGATCAAGGAGGAGACGAAGGAATACAAGCCGTACTAATAACATTATATAATGTAGTTACAGAACATGTCGTCCGGAGTCATAATCAACGAAGTGGTAAATAATTTATTATATCTTAAAAATGCATTCTTTTGAACAATTCAAACGATTCCGTTGTAACATAACATAAGCTCACGCCTATATCCGCGAAGGGGTAGGCTGAGGTGCACTAGCGAACTAGAACACCTACATTTTGTCGAGCTTAGTTCCTTCCCAGATGTGATTGGGGGCGAGCCTATCGCCATATCGCGCCCAAATTCAAAGTTGTAATATAATTAACTATCTTTCAGCCAGCCAACATAAGATCAACGGAGGAGATGAAACAAGCATTGGAGGTATATAAGCTACATAACCTGTATTTTAATTTAAAATGGTCTATTTTGGACCAAGAAACTACTAATATTACATAACATAACATAAGCTCACGCCTGTATCCCCGAAGGGGTAGGCAGAGGCGCACTAGCGAACTAGAACACCCACATTTCGCCGAGCTTAGTTCCGTTCCAGATGTGATAGGGGGCGAGCCTATCGCCATATCGGGCACAAATTCCAGACTCCGGGCTAATATGAAAAAATCCAATTTCACTTTGCCCGACCCGGGGATCGAACCCGAGACCTCAGGACCGTAGTCGTACCGATATACAACCACGCCACCGAGGCACTACTAATATTAAACTGTAATATACTTGCAGAGAAACGTCCAGACCAATATTTTTCAACCTTCGTCGAGGCTAGCCGCATCGGAGGTAAGTGAACAAGTGGGTACTTGACAATTTTTTAAAATAATTTTATATTAAATTTACGTCATGTGAAATACAGCTGCCTCGGTGGCGTGGTTGTATTTCGGTACGACTACGGTTCTGAGGTCTCGGGTTCGATCCCCGGGTCGGGCAAAGTGATATTGGATTTTTCCATATCACCCCGGAATCTGGAATTTTTGCCCGATATAGCGATAGGCTCGTCCCCTATCACATCTGGGACGGAACTAAGCTCGGCGAAATGTGGGTATTCTAGTTCGCTAGTGCGCCTCTGCCTACCCCTTCGGGGATACAGGCGTGAGCTTATATTATGTTATGTTATGAAATACAGAACAATTGCTGCAGTTGGCATTAACTCCTGGAGCAGTTATCAATGGCAGCTTCAAGCTGTTGACTATGATTGTAAGAAAGGTCCGTGTATGTTGATCACTGGCTAACTGCTAGAGCAGTCCATGGCCGCTTTTGGGATGAGCATTAGGTTGAGTTGATTCAACAAAAATAAAAAAAAATGTAATGTAACTTTCTCGGACCATAGGCCTTAGGCAAAGAGATTCAATATTACTAACTTTAGAGAGGCTATAAAGCAAGTTTCCAAACAAAAATAATTGATCTCAATCTTCAATACCACTTACTACAATGCGAGGGCGATTATTACAATTTACACCATAGAATGTTTTGTGAATGGTTAGGAATCAATAAATAAATAAATTATTTATTCATATAAACTGAGTGACTTATGACCACTAGGTAATAACTTTTGGATCACAAGTTTTTTGCTGATGTCCCGTCTATATACCTACTGTTGAATGTCTTTGGTCTTAGGTCACCGTGGTACAAAATAGTAAGAAATCTGAGTAATGTTACGACTTTCCGCTCCACAATATGTATACACTGCCACGAGACAAGGTTAGGTGAACCACTTGCTCGTTTGCCCCCTGTTTAATAAAAAAAGAGGAGGCGATTAAAGATTAGAATGCAACGTTATTTTTCAGGCCGGTTCCCAAGCACGTGTTAGCATTGGATCATTGGTGAGTGTTGATTGTTTTTCTTTCTTTCTACCTGCTCTTATCCGACCTTAACGTGAGGTCGGCGGAACACACCTTTTCAAGCATGTTGCAGAAAGGATTTTTCTAAGTTCTTACGACCGGCTGGCTGCCTGATGTCAACCCCCTCTGAGGGATCCAGTCCGCGGGCAAATTAAATTAGAAAATTCGCTTTGCGACCTGGGAATCGAACCCACGACCTCCCGGTCGACAACCCATATGTGTTGCCACTAGACCAGGAGGGAGTGTTGATTGTTTTTTTACTGACCTCAAAATAATAAAGGTATACATAGTATAGCGTTAAACGGAATGCTTTATCAAGTGCATAACCAGGCTTTTTATAGAAAGAACGAAAGAAAAGTACTTTACTATACTCTGGCTGTAAACAGTACTTTTTTAATATAATTGTACACTTGCCTTCTACACTCTGGCATTGGCAACATTGACGTTCGTTACGACACGGCCAATAATCACAAGTTTAACTTAACAGACCGACTTCAAGTCCGATCGTGACCAAATTTATATGGGACCACCCTTGAAACAAGCTCTATCGAATACAAAAAGAATTTTGAAAATCGGTCCACATTTGGCGGAGATATTTCGTAAAATATATTTTAAATAATACAGACGAATTGACGACCTTCTCCTATTTGAAAGTCGGTCGAAAACCTAGTATCACTTTGCCCGACCTAAGGATCGAACCCGAGACCTCGGGAAGGTAGTGGTACCGCAATACAACTACGCCCCAAGGCAGTCGGTACTCTATAAGGTAATTTTTATTTTTTTCCTATAGAAATCAATGATTGGGCTAAGACAAAAGGCGATGGAACCATCAATGTCCGCGGTAAATATAATCCTTACTAAATAATAAAAGCGAAAGTAACTCTGTCTGTTTGTCTGTCTGTCTGTCTGTCTGTCTGTGGCGTTTTCACGTCTAAACCGCTGAACCGATTTTGATGAAATTTGGTATATGGGTACTTTTAACCCCAAGGACGGACATAGGGTACTTTATTTTTTTTTAAATCAACCCCTAAAGGGATGAAATAGGGGATGAAAGTTTGTATGGGAATTTTGGAACCGCTTAATGGATTTTGATGAAATTTGGTATGAGGATACATTTGACCCTAGGGATTAAAATGGGGTACTTCATTTTTTTCATCAACCCCTATAGGGATGAAATAAGGGTTAAAAGTTTGTATGGGGATTTTAGGTCCAATTAATGGATTTTTATAAAATTTGGTATGGGACAGTGGATACCTTTGAGTTTAAGGATACAAATGGGCCACTTTTTTAAATCAACCCCTAATGGGATGAAATAGGGGATGAACGTTTGTATAGGAATTTTAGGCCCACTTAATGGATTTTTATGAAATTTGGTATGGGATAGTCCATATCTTTGAGTTTAAAGACACAAATGGGCTACTTTTTTAAATCAACCCCTAATGAGATGAAATAGGGGATGAAAGTTTTTATGGGAATCCAGAAACCGCTGAACGGATTTTTAAGAAAGTTGGTATGAGGATAGTTTTAGCCCTAAGGACAGAAATGGGGTGCGATATATTTTTATCCTACAAAGGGATGAAATAGGGGTTGAAAATTTGTTTCTTTGTTTCTGGACCGACTTCAAAATCGATATCTGGGTCGCTCCGTGGTTCCGAACGACAGAACCGCTGTCAGACCTGTCAAAAGTGGCCGCCATTTTGTTTTTCTTTGTTTTTGGGCCGATTGACATCAAAATCGATATCTGAGTCGCCCCATGGTTCCGAACGACAGAACCGCTGTCAGACCTGTCAAAAGTGGCCGCCATTTTGTTTTTCTTTGTTTTTGGGCCGATTGACTTCAAAATCGATATCTGAGTCGCCCCGTGGTTCCGAACGACAGAACCGCTGTCAGACCTGTCAAAAGTGGCCGCCATTTTGTTTTTCTTTGTTTTTGGGCCGATTGACTTCAAAATCGATATCTGAGTCGCCCCGTGGTTCCGAATGACAGAACCGCTGTCAGACCTGTCATAAGTGGCCGCCATTTTGTTTTTCTTTGTTTTTGGGCTGATTGACTTCAAAATCGATATCTGAGTCGCCCCGTGGTTCCCAATGACAGAACCGCTGTCAGACCTGTCAAAAGTGGCCGCACTTTTGATTTTCTTTGTTTTTGGGCCGATTGACTTCAAAATCGATATCTGGGTCGCCCCGTGGTTCCGAACGACAGAACCGCTGTCAGACCTGTCAAAAGTGGCCGCCATTTTGTTTTTCTTTGTTTTTGGGCCGATTGACTTCAAAATCGATATCTGAGTCGCCCCGTGGTTCCGAACGACAGAACCGATGTCAGACCTGTCAAAAGTGGCCGCCATTTTGTTTTTCTTTGTTTTTGGGCCGATTGACTTCAAAATTGATATCTGAGTCGCCCCGTGGTTCCGAATGACAGAACCGCTGTTAGACCTGTCAAAAGTAGCCGCCATTTTGTTTTTCTTTGTTTTTGGGCCGATTGACTTCAAAATCGATATCTGAGTCACCCCGTGGTTCCGAATGACAGAACCGCTGTCAGACCTGTCAAAAGTGGCCGCCATTTTGTTTTTCTTTGTTTTTGGGCCGATTGACTTCAAAATCGATATCTGAGTCGCCCCGTGGTTCCCAATGACAGAACCGCTGTCAGACCTGTTAAAAGTGTCCGCCATTTTGATTTTCTTTGTTTTTGGGCCGATTGACTTCAAAATCGATATCTGAGTCGCCCCGTGGTTCCGAACGACAGAACCGATGTCAGACCTGTCAAAAGTGGCCGCCATTTTGTTTTTCTTTGTTTTTGGGCCGATTGACTTCAAAATTGATATCTGAGTCGCCCCGTGGTTCCGAATGACAGAACCGCTGTTAGACCTGTCAAAAGTTGCCGCCATTTTGTTTTTCTTTGTTTTTGGGCCGATTGACTTCAAAATCGATATCTGAGTCACCCCGTGGTTCCGAATGACAGAACCGCTGTCAGACCTGTCAAAAGTGGCCGCCATTTTGTTTTTCTTTGTTTTTGGGCCGATTGACTTCAAAATCGATATCTGAGTCGCCCCGTGGTTCCGAATGACAGAACCGCTGTTAGACCTGTCAAAAGTTGCCGCCATTTTGTTTTTCTTTGTTTTTGGGCCGATTGACTTCAAAATCGATATCTGAGTCACCCCGTGGTTCCGAATGACAGAACCGCTGTCAGACCTGTCAAAAGTGGCCGCCATTTTGTTTTTCTTTGTTTTTGGGCCGATTGACTTCAAAATCGATATCTGAGTCGCCCCGTGGTTCCCAATGACAGAACCGCTGTCAGACCTGTCAAAAGTGTCCGCCATTTTGATTTTCTTTGTTTTTGGGCCGATTGACTTCAAAATCGATATCTGAGTCACCCCATGGTTCCGAACGACAGAACCGCTGTCAGACCTGTCAAAAGTGGCCGCCATTTTGTTTTTCTTTGTTTTTGGGCCGATTGACTTCAAAATCGATATCTGAGTCGCCCCGTGGTTCCCAATGACAGAACCGCTGTCAGACCTGTTAAAAGTGGCCGCCATTTTGTTTTTCTTTGTTTTTGGGCCGATTGACTTCAAAATCAATATCTGAGTCGCCCCGTGGTTCCGAATGACAGAACCGCTGTCAGACCTGTCATAAGTGGCCGCCATTTTGTTTTTCTTTGTTTTTGGGCTGATTGACTTCAAAATCGATATCTGAGTCGCCCCGTGGTTCCCAATGACAGAACCGCTGTCAGACCTGTCAAAAGTGGCCGCACTTTTGATTTTCTTTGTTTTTGGGCCGATTGACTTCAAAATCGATATCTGGGTCGCCCCGTGGTTCCGAACGACAGAACCGCTGTCAGACCTGTCAAAAGTGGCCGCCATTTTGTTTTTCTTTGTTTTTGGGCCGATTGACTTCAAAATCGATATCTGAGTCGCCCCGTGGTTCCGAACGACAGAACCGATGTCAGACCTGTCAAAAGTGGCCGCCATTTTGTTTTTCTTTGTTTTTGGGCCGATTGACTTCAAAATTGATATCTGAGTCGCCCCGTGGTTCCGAATGACAGAACCGCTGTTAGACCTGTCAAAAGTAGCCGCCATTTTGTTTTTCTTTGTTTTTGGGCCGATTGACTTCAAAATCGATATCTGAGTCACCCCGTGGTTCCGAATGACAGAACCGCTGTCAGACCTGTCAAAAGTGGCCGCCATTTTGTTTTTCTTTGTTTTTGGGCCGATTGACTTCAAAATCGATATCTGAGTCGCCCCGTGGTTCCCAATGACAGAACCGCTGTCAGACCTGTTAAAAGTGTCCGCCATTTTGATTTTCTTTGTTTTTGGGCCGATTGACTTCAAAATCGATATCTGAGTCGCCCCGTGGTTCCGAACGACAGAACCGATGTCAGACCTGTCAAAAGTGGCCGCCATTTTGTTTTTCTTTGTTTTTGGGCCGATTGACTTCAAAATTGATATCTGAGTCGCCCCGTGGTTCCGAATGACAGAACCGCTGTTAGACCTGTCAAAAGTTGCCGCCATTTTGTTTTTCTTTGTTTTTGGGCCGATTGACTTCAAAATCGATATCTGAGTCACCCCGTGGTTCCGAATGACAGAACCGCTGTCAGACCTGTCAAAAGTGGCCGCCATTTTGTTTTTCTTTGTTTTTGGGCCGATTGACTTCAAAATCGATATCTGAGTCGCCCCGTGGTTCCGAATGACAGAACCGCTGTTAGACCTGTCAAAAGTTGCCGCCATTTTGTTTTTCTTTGTTTTTGGGCCGATTGACTTCAAAATCGATATCTGAGTCACCCCGTGGTTCCGAATGACAGAACCGCTGTCAGACCTGTCAAAAGTGGCCGCCATTTTGTTTTTCTTTGTTTTTGGGCCGATTGACTTCAAAATCGATATCTGAGTCGCCCCGTGGTTCCCAATGACAGAACCGCTGTCAGACCTGTTAAAAGTGTCCGCCATTTTGATTTTCTTTGTTTTTGGGCCGATTGACTTCAAAATCGATATCTGAGTCGCCCCGTGGTTCCGAACGACAGAACCGATGTCAGACCTGTCAAAAGTGGCCGCCATTTTGTTTTTCTTTGTTTTTGGGCCGATTGACTTCAAAATTGATATCTGAGTCGCCCCGTGGTTCCGAATGACAGAACCGCTGTTAGACCTGTCAAAAGTTGCCGCCATTTTGTTTTTCTTTGTTTTTGGGCCGATTGACTTTAAAATCGATATCTGAGTCACCCCGTGGTTCCGAATGACAGAACCGCTGTCAGACCTGTCAAAAGTGGCCGCCATTTTGTTTTTCTTTGTTTTTGGGCCGATTGACTTCAAAATCGATATATAGTCGCCCCGTGGTTCCGAACGACAGAACCGATGTCAGACCTGTCAAAAGTGGCCGCCATTTTGATTTTCTTTATTTTTGGGCCGATTGACTTCAAAATTGATATCTGATTCGCGCTGTGGTTTCGAACGACAGAATCGCTCTCAAACCTGTCAAAAGTGGCCGCCATTCTGTTTTTCTTTGTATTTGGGCCGATTAACTTCAAAATCGATAGCTGGGTCGCCCATATTTAGACTAAAACAACAGGGCGGATCGACAAATCAAAAGTTTTTTCCGTTGGCCCTACAAAATACGCGTGCGGAGCCGCGGGCAAAAGCTAGTTAATAATAACACCCAACAGTCACACACATAGTCCTTTTTTTTTGTTTTCGCGGGGAAAAGCGTTTTATCGCTACCGTCACGCCTGGGGGGAGACGTGACGGTTATGTCGGGTTCGCCGGTCTTACGACCCAACGTTAAGCCGCCCGGGAGAGATGGTAAGCGTCCAGGCGACCGTTGGGTCGAGTCTCTAACAATATGTACACCCTACACCGACAATACCGACTAAAAACCCCACGGTGGCCCTCTTCGACGCTTTAGGGACGGCCCCGGGTTTCCCTAGGCGAGAAGCGCCCAGGCTTCAGCCGGAACCAACCTAGCGTAGTGCCGCCTAGTGGCCCGTCTACATTGTGGGGGGCTTCTAAGCCCCCGCCGCCGAAGGACACCCTCGGCGTCAACGACAGCACGAGGCCAACCACCCGTGCTGCCGTCCATCTCACACACATAGTCCTGCATGGCGATTCTCTAAGGTTTCATTTGTGACAACAACGTTGCGGCATTTTATAGCTAAATTCTAACAATTAGGTTCTTACGTTAGAATTTTTTTTTCACTTTTTTTTCTAGATACATAACCAGGAAATGCAAGACCAGGAAGCGGACACTAAGAAGCTGAAAAGAAGACAATCCAGCCGTTTCAATTTCGGTAGATATTTTTATAGTTATTTTATTGTGCTGCGCCCTTGTTTCACAATGTTTTATTCAGGATAATAATATAAAATAGTCATTTGATAGAAAAAAATTGAGCGTGCCTTTGGCTCCTCCTTTCAAAATGTATCCAAACTTTAACACTTGTTAAATTAATCAAGGAAGACTTTTAACCAATTTTTTTTGGCATCGATATATTATTTACCTAGATGCACAGTTGACGCTCGGAAAATGGGACAGCAAAGAAGCGCTTAAGCACTCATTTTGCCTACAGTCGGACGTCGATAGAATTCTAAATTTCATAATTCAAATTAAAGAACGCTTGCTCATTTCGTTTAAAAACCTGCTTTATAACACGTGCTTAGGGTTATATTTGTGTTGATTCAATTACAACTTGTGATCATTTTCTTTGTTTTATTCCTGAGACCACTTTTTAGGAGGATATTTGCAAAGAACTGTGCATCTAGGGTATAATATATTGATGATTTTTGGGTTCAAAGGGGCGAAGATGTATTCTTTATGATAGAGTTTAGGATGATTGAGCCAAGGTTTTTTTGGTCTATTTTATATAGAAGATACTATTGGGTATTTGATTAACTTTTTTATTAGTTTTATATGAAATTTACGTCATCTAAAATATAGCATATATAGAAAGAAATATCCTTAAAAATAAAAAAGTTATAAGCTTTTGAAGTTTGATGTAACCGTCAAACTGCGGGATAGAGAAGTATCAGTATAATCACGTCACGCCATAACGGTACGCATGTTGGAAAGGAATAGCCAGATACCTCCAATACGCCCCCGCTCCAATATTTAAAATATTAATTACTATCTCATTTTTCAACCAATTTCGATGCAGTTTTTATAGAAGGGTTTCTTTTTTGTTTTATTATTATTAATAAATATGTGTACAAAATTAAACATAGTCAAGTATCTAATTGTGCTTGCTCTAAACATTTTGTTTATAGAAATGTTTATAATATCAGGTAAAAAGTCAAGTTCCGACGTTCCCCGACCGCGCAGGTTTATCGCGCTAGACAATGACCAAGAGATTGCTAGGAGGTACGACAACATCAGCAAAATTATAGGTGAGCTTTCATCAACAGCGTTTAACAAGCAGGTGGGTCACCTCATGGTAAGTGATTGCTGTTCATAAGCCCGAATGGTGAAACGCTACTCAACTTTAATTTCTTACATTGATTTTCGCCATACAATTTTGACAGATAAGGCGGTCTTAACCGTATCGTATCGGTATCGTCACTGACGATACCAAAAAAATCATGAGTACGTTGGAAGGAAGGGAATAAGGATTGGAGGAAGGAGGGATCTCCACGGTAGTAAAGATTAAGCCGAATCCTTTCTGCAACACACTTAAAAAGTTAATTACGCTGACACTCCAGTAGAGTGGGATAAATAAAAGATAGATAGATAGATCAATATATAGATAGATAGATAGAAACTCTTTATTGCAGACACACACAAAGAAAACAGGTAACCGAACAGGTGAGCAACAAAAAGACTGTGCCACTAGTGGCGGCTTTATCGCTAAAAGCGATCTCTTCCAGGCAACCATTAGGTAGTAGGCACCAAGTAGGTGGAGAGAAAGAAAGATTGCTAGTACCTTCCATTTGACTTGTAGAACTCTGAAGTTTACTTTAAATATTTTACTCTTGGCAGGCTCTAACAAGATGCACGATAGTATATCAAAGAAATCAGTCACAATCGATCATAAATATTGTGAGACGTCAACACAGCAACCAGAGAAGGTAATATATTCAATCTAAAAGCATTAGTATGTACATACCAAAAATGTAATCAAAAGATAAACGGCATCAATAAATTGTAAAAAAATAACTGCCCGATTTCTAACTTGAACTCTATCGAAAACAAAAAGAATTTTGAAAATCGGTCCAGATTTGGCGAAGATATCGTGTAACATCATACGTATTATAACTTCTTTATGGAAGTCGATCGAAAATAGCTCATTCCAAATTTTATTTATTCACTTTTTGGGTGTGTTGGTAGGTCACCTGATGATAGTAAATAATTTCCATAGACAACCCATAATACCTAGAGAATCATGGCTGCGTTGTCAAGGGAGGGGAATAGGGGATTGGGAGTGAGAGGTTTGGGCCACCGTAGAATTCACTCGTCGAACGAAACGCAACAGCGAGTTGCCACTTTACGTCGGTTTTCTGTGAGACAGTCAAATCGGTAGAGCCGGTCCATTAGTACTGTCGACTTTATTACTACAATCATGATTATCCAATTTATAGATTTAATACTCGACTGAGACTGCCTCGGTGGCGTGGTGGTATTTCGGTATTACTACGGTTCTGAGGTCTCGGGTTCGATCCCCGGGTGTGGCAAAGTGATATTGGATTTTTCCATATCAGCCCGGAGTCTGGAATTTGTGCCCGATATGGCGATAGGCTCGCCCCCTATCACATCTGGGACGGAACTAAGCTTGGCGAAATGTGGGTGTTCTAGTTCGCTAGTGCGCCTAGATACAGGCGTGAGCTTATGTTATGTTAGATTTAATACAATTAAGTACAAATGCAGCGATAGCTCAGTTGGGAATGGTACGGACTACCGAGACAAGTGTCGGAGGTTCGGGTCCAACCCCAAAATGTAGCATACACCTCTGACTTTTCTATGTTAAGTGTATTTTATTGTGAAATATCGCTTGCTATAACGGTGAAAGAAAACATAGTGAGGAAACTTGCATACCAGAGAATTTATTCACAGGAATTTCGAAGGTATGTGAAGTCTACCAACCCGCATTAGGCCAGCGTGGTAGATTAAGGCCCCCTCTCATTAGTAGAGGAGGCCCGTGCCCAGCAGTGGGACGGTAATATTACAGGACTAATATTAATATTATATTATTTTACAATTAAATACCAGGACGTACCAGCAGAGGAATCGTACCACAACCAAAGCATCGACATTACGATCCTCTGGCTGGCCTTGAACGAGGAGTGTGAAGCCATGATGGACCCTAAAGTGCAGCGCCTGTACGTCGCGTACAGCTTCCTGGGCCGGAGCGGCGCTGACCTCGAGACACCAGTCAGCCTGCCCAAACCGAAGCACTATGTCGATAAGTGCTACTTCAATTTTAGGAAAAGTAAGTATTTCTTATTACTTATTACTGCCTCAGTAGCGTGGTTGTATTTCGGTACGACTACCGTCCTGAGGTCTCGGGTTCGTTCCCCGACTCGGGCAGTGATATTGGATTTTTCCATATCAGTCCGGAGTCTGGAATTTGTGCCCAATATGGCGATAGGCTCGCCCCCTATCACATCTCGGACGGAACTAAGCTCGGCGAAATGTGGGTGTTCTAGTTCGCTAGTGCGCCTCTGTCTACCCCTTGGGGGATACAAGCGTGAGCTTATGTTGTAATTGATTAATGTATTTTTTATGTCAGTAGCAAAACTGGTTACCAATTATTTGATATTATTTTTAACCACCAATTACCTGTTGTCATAAGACTGTAATGCAAATTGTTTTTTTTCGAGGGATTTTAAGCATGTTAAGTTTATTTAATTAAACTCGATGTAAATTCAAATACATTAAGTTATAATAATTATAAAATCTTATTTATCAGAATTTACTAACTAAAATATAGGTAGGCCATTGCAGTTATTTATCAAATATCCAAAATGTTTGAACTACCAATTAATTACCTGTCATTATCCTTAGCTTGCAATGCAAACTGCTTGCCGTTTGATGGAACTTTATTTTATGCTTGTCAGTTGTTACTATTAAACACGAGAATTACGTTTCGATATAAATTCAAATCTAATACCTAGTTACTTTACAAAATCTTACCTATCAGAATATGATCAACTAAAGCCGGGTATCCTGCTTTAATAACTATTTAATAAAACAACTATTTTAGCTGTGACCTGCTCGTAGAACAATGGACCATAGATAAATAATCACAAGTTTAAAAACTTAACTGACCCACTTCCAATTTACCTATCGTGACCAAATTTATATGGAACCACCCTTGAAATAAGGTCTATTGAACACAAAAATAATTTTGAAAATCGGTCCACATTTGGCGGAGATATCGCGTAACATACATAAAAAAAAATACCGACGAATTGAGGACCTCCTCCTTTTTGGGAAATCGGTCGAAAATGCATGTTTTGTGTAGGTGTTTTGTATAATGTATTAGTGCAGGAGACCCCCCCGGCTTAAAACATAACCTGATACGAAAACGCGTTCTACGTTTACTTGTGATGCTTTCATTTGTTTTAAAATCGATACTTATACTAGTTTGTAAATACTGCCACCTGTAGCATCTTTGTTAACTACATTCACCCCTCACAAGAAGCAACCCCTGCAGCTTCGCAAAGCTCCCAACAGGCAGCGCTAGTGTAGAATTACATCGCAGTGTCAAGATTCTCCCGCAAATATAGACCCGAATGGGGCGTAGCGAGTGAAGTCATACTTACCTGGCGTAGGGGACACCGTGATCATGAAGGCGGTTCCCCCAGGGCGAGGCCCACCCATTGCACTGCGGGTGGGAATGACCCCTGCGATTACCCCTAATGTGGGTAACTCGGACGCGTAATTTTTGGTAGTGGGGACTGCGTGCGCGCCGTCCCCCTTTTAAACTTAAAAATGTTAAAGGTTCAATTGTACGCACTACGCATCTTGTTTGACGTATAGGTGAATCCGAGTTAAAATTTTAAACATATGTTTGATTATAGAATATTCAAATTGTAATAATTTATTCTGCAAATAGGATATTTTATACAATTTTCACATGTCAATTACGAGTATATTATATTGATTCTAAGATATTGATAAAGTAATAATGGCGTCGGCATTGAAAATTATTGTTATTGAAAAACATAATTTAAAGTCGATATCAAAATAAATTGATTGTAGAGTAAAATAAACATACTCTTTAGTGCCATCCATACTTTAGTCTAGACCGTTACAGCGAAAAGTTGTATAGATACTTATATATTATTCCGGGCTGATACTAAAACTCAATATAATTTTGCCCAACTTGGGAGTCGAACCCAAGACCTCCCGATTCACAGCCCATACACAATGCCACTAGACCAAGGAAGCGACGTTTATGTATGTTTTATATTATTTTTTTAGAATATACATTAGCTATTATAAGACCACATTTATTATTAATAAAAAAAATAAGTTGATTGCAGCGACCGCTATTTAAAGCTATTGCAACGATAAAACGCTTTTAATAACAAAGCTTAAGTTATCACGATATATATAACCAATAACTGTTTAATGAAAAAGCTGTCAGCTTTTTAAGATGTTTCAAATAATATAATTTAAAAAAAATCGTAACAACGTGATGAACAAATCCGTTATTTCCCAAAACATAAACCCAAATTGTCTGTCTGTTTTTTACTTTCCCACTATTATGCCTCTAAACTAATTTTGATTTGTGATTTAGCTTCCCCAAGAAGGACTTGTGGCCCGGTGGTGTGATTGTGGTGTGGCCGTAACTAAAAAGGCAGACGAGCAGACGGCCCACCTGATGGTAAGTGGTTACCGCCGCTCGTGGACATCATCAATGTCAAGGATACGGCCATGCCAATGCCTACCGTGATAGCCTCGTTTAAAGGATATGGTATAACACTAGGGAACACCGAAGGGGGAAGTTTGTTTCAGAGTTTGCAGACACGTAGGAAAAAGACCTCTGGAAGCATACTTTGCTGGAAATAGTTGGTTATAGCTAGAATGCATTAACTTTTCTCTGGTGACAAGTGGTGCGATAGTTGAAAGAAACGATGGAATCTTCTGAAACAGTTCCTCAGAGCATTCCCCACTCCTCTCAAACTGTGGAAGGGATTTCCTAAGATCCAGGTCTTTAATCCCAACAGCATTCCACTTGCACGACTGTGATCTCCCACTTCTTGGACATATGGCGAGATGCCATTCGGCTGATAAAACCACGGCGAAGCCTACGGACTGCATTATCTTCAGTGTCGTTAGTGAACCACCTGAGGATCCCCTGGGATTGGACAGCTGTGAAGATATTGGGTGAGTGTGCTGTCACTTTGCTGTTATTTCAGCAGATTAGTAGAATATTTAACTAGCTTTGCATTCTTCTCTTCTAGCTTCCAACCTGGTAGTAGCCGTCTCTCAAGCTTTTAACTTCCAGAGTCACGTGTATATCCCATACACTTTGAACCTTTCTACTGGCGAGATCGCTAATGGAATGTTATTTTGTATAGAGGTTCAGCTCTGTATTATTAGCGCTTCGATTCTGATAGTTGGAAATACACGTTTCGTTGAGGATCTGTGTTCCTCGACAGGCAGGCGTACCTGTACCTGGGCGACATCCTGACGTACAGCGCGGGCAGCGAGGAGTACACGGAGGTGGTGCCCGTGGTGAGCGGCGCCGGCGTGTGCGGCGTGCTCGCGCTGCGGCTGGACGGGCTCGGGGTCGTGCGCCGCTGCCTCGCGCTCAGCCACTCGCAGCGGGACCTATCAGTACTGCGCTGCTGGTGTGTACCTGTACCTGTACCTGTACCTGTACCCGACGTGCTCGCGCTAGTGCTCGCGCTGCGGCTGGACGGGCTCGGGGTCGTGCGCCGCTGCCTCGCGCTCAGCCACTCGCAGCGGGACCTATCAGTACTGCGCTGCTGGTGTGTACCTGTACCTGTACCTGTACCTGTACCCGACGTGCTCGCGCTAGTGCTCGCGCTGCGGCTGGACGGGCTCGGGGTCGTGCGCCGCTGCCTCGCGCTCAGCCACTCGCAGCGGGACCTATCAGTACTGCGCTGCTGGTGTGTACCTGTACCTGTACCTGTACCTGTACCCGACGTGCTCGCGCTAGTGCTCGCGCTGCGGCTGGACGGGCTCGGGGTCGTGCGCCGCTGCCTCGCGCTCAGCCACTCGCAGCGGGACCTATCAGTACTGCGCTGCTGGTGTGTACCTGTACCTGTACCCGACGTGCTCGCGCTAGTGCTCGCGCTGCGGCTGGACGGGCTCGGGGTCGTGCGCCGCTGCCTCGCGCTCAGCCACTCGCAGCGGGACCTATCAGTACTGCGCTGCTGGTGTGTACCTGTACCTGTACCTGTACCTGTACCCGACGTGCTCGCGCTAGTGCTCGCGCTGCGGCTGGACGGGCTCGGGGTCGTGCGCCGCTGCCTCGCGCTCAGCCACTCGCAGCGGGACCTATCAGTACTGCGCTGCTGGTGTGTACCTGTACCTGTACCTGTACCTGTACCCGACGTGCTCGCGCTAGTGCTCGCGCTGCGGCTGGACGGGCTCGGGGTCGTGCGCCGCTGCCTCGCGCTCAGCCACTCGCAGCGGGACCTATCAGTACTGCGCTGCTGGTGTGTACCTGTACCTGTACCTGTACCTGTACCCGACGTGCTCGCGCTAGTGCTCGCGCTGCGGCTGGACGGGCTCGGGGTCGTGCGCCGCTGCCTCGCGCTCAGCCACTCGCAGCGGGACCTGTCAGTACTGCGCTGCTGGTGTGTACCTGTACCTGTACCTGTACCTGTACCCGACGTGCTCGCGCTAGTGCTCGCGCTGCGGCTGGACGGGCTCGGGGTCGTGCGCCGCTGCCTCGCGCTCAGCCACTCGCAGCGGGACCTGTCAGTACTGCGCTGCTGGTGTGTACCTGTACCTGTACCTGTACCCGACGTGCTCGCGCTAGTGCTCGCGCTGCGGCTGGACGGGCTCGGGGTCGTGCGCCGCTGCCTCGCGCTCAGCCACTCGCAGCGGGACCTGTCAGTACTGCGCTGCTGGTGTGTACCTGTACCTGTACCTGTACCTGTACCCGACGTGCTCGCGCTAGTGCTCGCGCTGCGGCTGGACGGGCTCGGGGTCGTGCGCCGCTGCCTCGCGCTCAGCCACTCGCAGCGGGACCTGTCAGTACTGCGCTGCTGGTGTGTACCTGTACCTGTACCTGTACCCGACGTGCTCGCGCTAGTGCTCGCGCTGCGGCTGGACGGGCTCGGGGTCGTGCGCCGCTGCCTCGCGCTCAGCCACTCGCAGCGGGACCTGTCAGTACTGCGCTGCTGGTGTGTACCTGTACCTGTACCTGTACCCGACGTGCTCGCGCTAGTGCTCGCGCTGCGGCTGGACGGGCTCGGGGTCGTGCGCCGCTGCCTCGCGCTCAGCCACTCGCAGCGGGACCTGTCAGTACTGCGCTGCTGGTGTGTACCTGTACCTGTACCTGTACCCGACGTGCTCGCGCTAGTGCTCGCGCTGCGGCTGGACGGGCTCGGGGCCCAAATTTTTCAAATATTATACTAGCCATAATATAAATCATGCGTATTACGGTAGTTTATTCGACAGTAAAACTTCACTCAACCAGCCATATCTCAATTAACAGATGTCAATCAATCACACTTGCAGAATATATTTCTCGTAGTTCAATATATTTTTCGTATTACAGATCTCGGACACGTTTCTCCCCATATTCAATCCAATACGCTATTAATAGAAGAATAAATTATTGGTGTTTATAAGAGTAACTGTATAAATATTTATGCAATAAATAACTGTTTATATCTATTTGAATCTCAGTTTTAATAATTATAAATAATAATAAATACATAATAATACCCAACAGTCACACACATAGTCCTGACCCCACACTAAGATCGAGTCTTGTGTCGTGGGTATCAGGAACTACGGGAGACTTTCAGTGACACAACACCCAGACCCGTAACAAATATCTGCGGGTAACACAGACATTTGTCTCGGTGCGGGGATCGAACCCGAGGCTGTCGATCGTGATCTATCATTAGTGAAAAAAATATAAATACCCACCTTTGTCTCGGTGCGGAATTGAACACCAAGCCTATCGTATCAGAGTCTATTCGCCCCTTATGCCACAGAGACTGTGATAACGTTGACGTCCGCCCATAACCGCGAAAGCTTTACAATACCGCTCTGTTTACCACCAAGCAGTGACTACGAAACTGTCTGTACAGACATACATCATCGTAGAGACAAGAGTGGCGTCACGAGACGATTACAGAACATTGCACGGTGCCACTAGTCAGTAGTAGTGCAGTGTCGAGTGACGGCGCACGCGCGGCCGCAGTCGCTGTCCAACCCGTTTCGTAATACATTGATGTTTCGCAACCGCCCCGCCGGACCCTCGCCCCACCGACCCACCAACCTACGTGTAAATAACGTCCTAGCATCGCAAACATTGTGGTGTCCATACATTCGCGACATATACACACTATTTAATCATGTGATTTAGAAGGTAATGTAATTAAAAATTAAAATGATCACAGGCGGCAACAATTATGAAAATATAATTAATATTATTATTAATAAAAATTAGTCAGCTGTAATAACGCCCTAGCATCGCAAACATTGTGGTGTCCACACATTCGTGACATATACACACACTCTATTAAAATATGTGATTTAGAAGGTAATGCAATTAAAAATTAAATTACAAAATAACGGCAATAATTATTAAAAAAATAATTTTAACTTTTAATAATTAATTAAAAGTTAGTCAGCTGTAGCAAATACGTAGCTACTCTATGATTATAATCCAATATTAGCCTCATGCTTCAATATTGTTAATGAAAATAATAATTGATTTTTATTTTTAACACCAAGCCAGCTACCAATTACACGGATGATCAACTTTGAAAATTGATAAATTAGCGGTTGGTTCAACAAAATGTTTAAATAAAAAAAAAATAAACAAAATGTAAAAAAACAAACAAGCCAAAGTAATTAAAAAAAATAGTAATTTATTTGAAAACCTACGTATCAAATCATCAACATAAGTCGTATTGTAAAAGACATGATTTTTTTTTTATTATTATCTTTATTTTCACCAAAAAAGGACATCAAAGTAGCATTCAAAGCTGTTTTTGTGAAAATAAACCGAAGAATTACCAATTATCAGCTCACGGGTAGTAGGTTAGTGGCAAACAAATAAATTACCGAAGTGTCGTTAAATTTCGAATGTTTTCACTCACATTGACATTAATTGCTTTTGAAAGATTTGTGATGCGATCAAACGTTACTAGATTTAAAATAGCAGATAGGTTATTTAAAAAAAACGCCTTCAACGCGAAGTTTGATTAAATTATTTTATTATTATTTTATTTGATTACTAGGGCGATTATGGTTCACGAAAAAAAATATCCGCTAACATAAAAAAAGAATGAATGAGGCGAAAGAGGTGTGTAAGGATCGTTGCAAGTGGAAATCCATTGTCTCTGCCTACTCCTATGGGAAAAAGGCGTGAGTCTATGTATGTATAAAAAAAATTTAAGGTCCAATTTTTAACAGAACGATAATGTTAACTAAGGGTTAATTTGCTACTTTGACATATGTTTCATAATAAGAGCTAGCGCGCATGGGTTGTTTTTGTCACCGCATTGCACCTTGACTATTTCCTTACATTTGATAAGAGTAACATTTTACCGTCGACCATAGTCATTGTGATTGCAGCAATGGAGAAAAGAGGAAAAGGGTAGGGATTGAGAAGAAGATGACAAGACATTCCCAAATCTCACTATTCGTAGAAAATGTAACAGCAAGCTTCTGCTTTGTAATGATGTTGCTTGCGTTTAGTGACAATAAATATTTTCTTTTTTCTGTAAAGGTTTTCTATGAGACAATGGTAAAAACCCCGATCAGGATCGAGTCCATTTATACCAAACGCAAAATTGTCTCCAGCGTGACTCTATCACTTACTATTACTTCAGTTTCATTAATAACGTGAGTGAAATAAAACAAAACATTTCAGATATTTCTATCTAATTGTGTATGTCTATTGAAATAAAGCTGTTTTTACGGATTCTATCACGATTTGGTTTTTAATTTTTTTTAGTCCGACCCGTGACCACGAAGAATGCAAAAACGTCGGGAATAAAAATTAAAAACCAAATCGTGATAGAATCCGTAGAAACAGATCTATTTCAATGTATAACATTCGCGTAAACTTAAGAAATCAGAGTGTATGTCTATCTCACTCTTCGTAGTTCCTTTTTGTCTAATTCCCTTTTAAATCTTTCGTCAGTTGATTTTGTAAAGACGGCTATTTTGCACGATTTTCATTGATGAAAACTAGTAAACAAACGGTTGTAACATTTTTTGTTCTTCTGTTTTTGTTTGGTCTATTAACGTGGTAACCTATTTCCGCGCAGCTTTGTAGGTAAATGACTCAATTTACTAGTAATAACTCGTACATGATGTAGGAATATTTCATTGTTATATTGTTTAGTCTTATGCCTAAATAATAAAGCTCATCTCAAAATTTAAAAGCGTTTTAAATCGTTTAAGGACAATGTCAAAATTATATTCCATAACAATAGGTATAGATAAGTGGCCCATAAGGTTGAGTAGCGTTTTGGTGTTCGGGGGTTAGAGTTTTATATACAAATCCTACAGTATAAAAAACATTTCATTAAATGTCTTCATTGATACTCATCAAAATTTCTTTCTATTCATTTCATCTCTGAAATAATTTAAAAATAGTAGGCGATCAATTTTGTTTAACCTGCGGCAACATCTGATTAGCAGAGTTGATGAAACCGAAAATATCGCAAAACAATTCTGAAAAATCGATTCGATTGAAACTTCTGATGTTTTTATAATCGAGTAAAAAGTGTTCAATGTTATTGTAATTTGGAAGTGCATTTTACCTACTGGCTCTTGATTTTCGTCGAAACTTGTTTTTTTTATAGCAGATATTGGCAAACGAGCAGATGGGTCACCTGATGGTAAGTGATCTCCACCGCCCATAGACACCCAAGACGGCCAAGACACAAAAATAATCATGGGTGCGTTGTCAACCTAAAAGGAGGGAACGAAAGGGGAGGGAAGGGGATTGGGAAAGGGAGTGGGGAAATGGGCAACCGGAAATCTCACTCACCGAACGAAACGCGACAGCAAGCTGCCACTTTACGTTGGTTTTCTGTGAGATTTTGGTATCTAACCGGTCGAGCCGGCCCATTCGTGCTATAGACGTTACTGTATACAGCGTGGCTCTACCACTTGGTTGTCTTGTTATCGCTATAAATAAGCATGACTCGCATCTGTGAATTACGAAAGTTTTTCACTAAAACACTTCGACGTTTGAAAGTATCAACCGGCTGTTTCACGTAGTAGCTTTTAAAGGCCTTTCTGGTTCCATTTTCATACAATATATTTTAGTCGAGTATCTTAGTCGAGTTTAATCGGTCAATCAATTTGACGAATGCACAGGCGCTAGACGTCCTTGCCCCAGTGTTGTGCCAAGATTCGGACGCATTTAGATCGGCCCACCAGAAGCTGAACTATCGCACACTTTCTTTCACAACCAATCAATCAATAGCCCACCTTATTATCAGAACATTAAAGACGAAATTAACAGCAAATATAAATTTGCGTGTTGTTACATCGAAAAACTTTTCTCGTGTGTCGTCCAATGGATTTTGAACCCTAATTAATTAGACGAAAGTTGTTTGTTTGTTATTTTTTGAGCATGGTAAACGCTAAGGAACGCGGACCTGATTGGTGGGCTGTCGTGCAGTGACATTTCAAATCTGTCACTCTCAATCTAGGTATCGGTATTGGTCGAATCGAAGAGTACATCTTTAGCACCCAGTAAACTTTTTTTTGTCAGTATCTTGTGGCCTGAGACGACCTTTGCAGCGTCACTGGGCGAACGGTCGGCCGCGTTAAAAGTGTCGTTGTCGAAATTAAATATAAGAATTAGCTCATCTACAGCTTTAGGTATGTAGAACTCGACTAGAGTGGGTAATGCGAAAAGGTCAGAAACACTCGTTTTACCAAAGGGACTCTCGGTTTAACTATGATATTCATTGAGATGTCATTTCAATGTTGTTTTAATTAAAACCAATATCAGACCACATTCCATACAGACTAACAACATTACGAGTCTAACATGAATGCTCTGGACAGTTAGGTTGAGACTCCATGAATGAACACCACTACATGTCAAAAACTGATGTAAATCATACTCGTGAGACTTGAAACAATTCAAACAACCCACACAATACACGTGCTTCAACTAGACACAACCGTACAAATGCACGCACACGCATCATCCATTTACGCGGCGGTTCAAGTATTTACGCATTCTTTCAGTCATCTGTCAGATTTCTGATATCTTCTCTTAGGCGATCCTCGTGATCTACAATACATAATTCATTTAGAACACAAAACACAGGGTTATCCACAATTAATAAGTCACATTTACTTTATTTTCTATTTATTTTATTTCCATATTTTGTGATATGGTGAGGAGACGTGTACCTATCTAAAGCCGGGTCTCCTGCACTAGCTTTTTCAAAACAAAACACTCAAAACACAAAACAACTATTTTAGCTGTCACCTGCTCGTAGAAACCACCAACGGACCATAGATAAAAAATGCATGTTTTGTGTAGGTGTTTTGTGTAATGTTTAGTGCTGGAAACCCGGCTTTAGACTGATTATGATAGATATAATGAAGGTATAACATGCTCATTCCAACAATTCTTCAAAGGAATGTGGGTGCATTCCAATCTGCGGATTCCAAGCATTGAACATTTACTTACTTGTGTGCTATTACGGGGCTTTGAGTATCAGGTGCACATCTAATAGTTAAGAACAATTCAATTATTCCATACACTTTGACATTCCATTCTTTTACTTCTAGTTTTTCACGTTCTAATATATTACTTTTAGCATCCCAGTTGCTATTGGTTTATTTTTCAAGTCATCTACAATTTCTATTAGAATTATTAGATCATCATCATCTAAGCCAAAGCGCATAACTTTAATCATAGTACTATTCGGTACTGTTAGCCGCCTGATTTGATCCAGTGAATCACTGCTTGGACATCAGCACGCGCAGTTGACATTTCCTGAAACACTAGATGGAGAACGTTTATACATCGGGGCGTAATTAAAAATTGTTACTGGTTTACGCTAGGGTTTCGTGGAAAGATTTGTGATGAAGGTTATTTGTACCCGTGGATTATAATAATTGTGACGAAAATTGCTAAATAGTCCATAGCCTAGCTAAAATCACAATTAACTCTTGATTTACTACCTAAACTTTTGAGTTTTGAATTCTAGAAATGGGCTATAAAAATTCGATAATTGTAAAACCAATTGGGCATTTTATTGATCAGTATTAAAGTGGTAGAGCCACGCTGTTGACAGTAACGTCTATAGCACGAGTGGGCCGGCTCGACCGGTTAGATGTCCGACCGACCTCTGTCTCACAGAAAACCGACGTAAAGTGGCAGCTTGCTGTCGCGTTTCGTTCGGTGAGTGAGATTTCCGGTGGCCCATTTACCCACTCTCTTTCCCAATCCCCTTCCCTCCCCTTCCATTCCCTCCTTTTAGGTTGGCAACGGACCCATGATTCATTTTGTGTTATGGGTGTCTATGGGTGGTGGAGATCACTTACCATCAGGTGACCCATCTGCTCGTTTGCCAATCTCTGCTATAAAAAAAAGTATTAAATTAACGGAAGATAAGCCCGAGGCATCTAAATATTCTCTGTACCCTAAAATGAGCTTGAACTCATTATATTAATTACTATCATCACATCGTAAAACCAGTCATCGCATAATACATTATACATGTTTATTTGGCACAAAACCATCTTTCGTCTATTGACGGAACTAAATTGGGTCGGAAATTATGCTTCTAAAATAGCAACACTGAAACTAAATTGATGAATTTATTCGTAACTAGAGTGGTCCAAACATACGAAATTATGATTTAACGTCAAGATAGTCCATATCAAATTATAGAAGATTCCTAAATTGGAGGGTACAGAATGAGTGGTAAAAGTTAGATCTCGACGTTATTTTGGGTTAGTTTCGAAGTCGCGACAGCCCGTATTGCAGGCCGTATCCACTCCCTACTGAGCTCAGTAAAGTAAGTAATCAAAATTGGTTTTTGAACAGCGGAAATATCCATATATATATTGAAAAAGCAAGAAATGGCTTTATTCTAGTCACGTCGCATCGGTTCGAAACAAATAAAAAGAAATCTGCGCTCATCAAAACCAACATTATAAACAAACACATTTTGATCTGCCTCATAATACAGATTTACTGCCTCATTCTTCTGACCATACTTTATATGAGGCATAACATTCGGTGTGTTTAGACATTTGCTCGTTTCCGTTGCGATTTATTTTAGTTCATCCGATTCTATTTTAACTGGATTTACTATTATTTGTTTTGCGAATGAATGGAAGTATATCTCTATTTTATATGATGCCCCTCATCAATCCTTACCTATACCATTCAATTTTGAGTGCATTACGTAGTTAGATTTTAAAATTGTATAGGCTAGAATTATCGAGTCTCGAGGTTCATTTGCCTAGAAGTTTCTAAATTTTAAATGCATTGTGTCATCTCGGGCATCCCATATGCTATTTTGTATTTCTAAATCTTTTGTCTTTTTGACACAATTGAATTTTGTGTGGATAGTGTCTATAATAATAAAGTATGTTCTAGAAATTGTTTTACTTATACTGTAGCAGTTGTGAATCTGTTGCACTGTCGGTTGATTAATATAAGTCAGTTTTTAGATTATAAACAAAAATTGCATCATTTAGCCAAGCTTCAGTCTTGTCTATAATGGCGAGAGACTTTCTTCCTAGTTTCTTCCATAATGATGAGTTTAGGAAAAAAAATTGACGGTGTACGCGTTAGTTGCATTTCTGTATACCTCTCTAACTCTACAGGTGTCAGTTTATGTCATCTTCTTTCAAGCAATTAGTGTAACTGTAAAGTAACATAATTATTTCCGGATATTTGTATTATTTACTCTAGTATTCGCTCGGAAGATATAAACGCCTTGACACTTGAAATATTTTCGTTGCACCGTTCGTTTGAATGACCTCCATCTATTGCCAGGGAATACGTAATAACGAATATGTCATGTTTCAGGAAGTTATTGTAATATATTACACAGTCTTAATATTTTGATACGATCATTGCAAGAAAACGGTCACTTTGATAAACTTTTTATTGCAACTAGCCACACCCGTCCTTGAAGCTTTAATTACTGTTTAAATAAAGGTACAATGTTGGATTTAATGGAAGCATCAGATAATACCATTTACATAAATCAATTGTAGTAATTTATTTCACTAAATATGGATTACCCTTAAAGTTACGTCATGAAATCTAATTCAAAATTTAGAACCATTCACGTTAAAAGCAATTTCATCGTCTACCCAATAGCTTTTTACTACAGACCACGAAGGAGCATAGAAGTTATAAATCATGTACATAATTGTATGAAAGCGAGCTGATATTTTTGTCCCATGCTTCGGTAGTCGGTCAGCTCCGTGCTGTGACTCGGTAAAGCATTGATCTGAAGTGTTGAGAGGAACGCGTCGCTCTATCTAATTATACATGTTGTCTAATGAACGTATAATGAACTGCTGTCAAGGGATTGCTTTGAATATGGATGTTTACAACCGTTTACTTTCTTTGGAAGGCATTCCTGCTTTAATCACATTCCCCCTATCAGATATGAATGTTAAGTGCATTTTTTTTAAATAATTTATACTTTAATAATTTACATTACAATAATTTTGATTCTACCGTGCTACAGGTTCTGATAGATATCAGTAAACGATAGAGCAAATAGTCCAACATATTTTGTCTTATTCTTTTTGTTCTCTCCCACTCATTGTTGCCTGAGACATTGGCTGAATAAAGTTTATTTCTTTCTTTCTTTGCATCAGAGTTATTAATCTAGATTTTACGAAAGAAAATTGTCCTCAATGAAACGTCAAATTATTTTTCTTTATTTTTAAACGAGTTACATAATATATAAAAAAATAATGTGCAACAATTATATTATATAACATATAAGAAAGACAAAAGTTATGTATGCGATAATAATCTATTGAACCAACAATTTATAATAAGCATATAAGCTGTAAAAGGCGATATTCATATTGATCACTGATACTTCGAGACAAACAGACAACTGAATATTATTGCAAGTGCATCATATTAGCGTAAACACAAACATGTTTTCAGGAATAAGTCAAAATAAATAAATCCGTTTATTTGCAGAAGACGTAAAGTGATGCCAAATCGCGAACCTTAAATATTTCTAGTGTAATACTCATAACCGAATAATGCGTGAGTTGTGGAGTAGAGGATGAATGGACGAGAATATCTATAAATATAAGATTAAAAGACTATTTAGGATACCATTATAAGTTTCATATGAGGATATTTTTAAATACTTTGTGATATATTATCGAATTGAGAATGAGATGATGTACCTACTTCCTTTTAGAAGTAATTATCATCACAAATGTTCTCCTGCTTTTATAATTCTTTGAATATCTTCAAATCGAGATACAGAAATGCAAGCTCATAATTTTAGAGTGAAACAGGCGAATACAGTTCAGTTTGTTATAAAATGACTGCTTTACTAATCACTGACGAGTATTTCTTTCAACCTTGTATGTTTTTGTGGAGATTCTTGGTAATTTATCATGTCAGCTATTATGAGACTAATCCCTGTAGCAACTAATGTTTCACATAGTTTCATTAAACCACATGTCACCAGTTCACCACTGGACTACATTACGGGAATAGCTAGTTTTGAATGTAAAGCTAACGATTTGATTCGTGACGACCTTCGTGGGACTGATGCGTTATTGAAACCTTGTCTTTTTGTAAATAGACTGGGGATTTTAGATCCGATATTTCTACGATATGCTTTTGGCCAGCATTTCATAGATATAGATTAGAATATTATATCGGATGTTAGTTAACTTTGAATTTGACGACACGTAATTTAGCTAAATACCTGTACTACAGCTAATGCGTGCAGTCTATTTAATGTACCTACATGTTATCCATGTTTTTAAAGTTATTTTACTTTATAATTTCATGGATTTCATTGACGAAAGCTAATTATGCAAAAAATACGTTCGGATTGTGGTTGCTAACGAGCAAAGAAAAACTAAGAGATTGACCATAGATCTCATTCATTAAACTTATTGGGAGTTCAACTCATATTATCCATACGAAAACTTATCATCCCCGTTCCTCTCGGTAAAATACCTAAGTACGTTTTCTACAATACTACTATGATAAAGCATTCTTTACAACAAGTTCAAGTATATCTACTTGGCAGGTGTACTTGGCATCGCGGCGACAGCTTCTGTTGCGCTACATACCTATTGCCTACTACGCAACTGCGGAATTAACTGATGCATATGCACTGCCAATATCTCATCCCGCGTGGAAGACGTGGTATCGTAAAACATCTTTAAAATTGAATAAGGACGTAAACTAAAGAATATTTACTTGGGCAATAGCCAAGCTGGTTGATTCCGGTAGCATGTTACTCGTATACAAGGCTCGTATATTAGATCTATAAGATATACCTCTATAAATTACCTACATCGTATGACATTGATCTCTATCTTTATCGAATTTCGGTCCTGCTTTATAGTACAGTATTACACTACTTTGCAGTTTATCAAAATGAATTTAGGCTTGTTAGTATTTTAGCAAGTTTGTTTAAGTTTATTTATATTTTCTGCGTGTGTCTACAGTAAAGAGTTTTCTATCTATTCTTGTTGTTCACCAATAATAAATTTTTTTCTTCGCTTTATCACATTTGAATTATCTACTAGTTTAATTGATCATGACTGGAATCGTTTTTTAATATTGATATTCAGGAGAATTTGCCTTTTTGATCATATTCTTTGTCATAAACTAGAGTTTTCCTCGATGGTGGTATGGTCTTCATGGTAGTTCCATTAATCTTATTAAAACCCAGGATTCATTAGCATTTTTGTTGGTCCATCTAATAACTAAATGGGAAAATATACTTATTAGAATTTTTTTCTGTATTATAAAGAACTGCTATTTACACAATTAGCTTATGAGAATAAGTTTATGACTAGCGAAGCAGTATAGTTGTCATATCTCCAACATTAGTTTCGCCTCAGTGATCATGAATCTGACTCAAGTTCGCTAATATAATTTAGAATAGATCAGCGGCGTTGTATCGCGACAATGAATGAGTATTATTAATATCACTTCGAAATATTGGGATGTTCGTGCGTGTGATTATTGCTGTTGATTATGGAATAAAAGCCAGTTTCATACACCTCCCTTGGCTTAACACTGTTTGATAGCATCCAAGACTATTACACACTGCTTAGCTTCACACAAAGTTATCAGAAAATTTTGTTTAAAGTTATGTCTAGGGTGGACTATACCTCTAAAGTAAATATCGGAGCTAAGATCATGGACTAAATACAAATAAATCTTGCATTAATCAACGAACATCAACGCAAAATGATATAGTGTTAATGCGTATTAAAGTATTAATAAGAACGGACAGCAATCATTTCTGTCACAAAACCACACCGGGTTCAAAATACTCATATGTTTTTAGATTTTATTTGCCGCGATTACAGCGAAACTTTCACGATTTGACGTCAACGGAAAGAATTTATGTAAGCACGATTCTATCCCGGATTTGTACCGAACAGTTGATGACACAATCTGATATAGAAATCTTCAGATCCTGCCTAACATTGTAATGGCAGCAAACAAAATAAAAAACAATTGCGTTCGGAGTTAAACGCTAAACAAAATGTCTGATCAAATATATCAAACAAAAGTGTCTAGAAATGCCGTGAATGTAGCAATACAATTATACAAAACTCAGATACAAGAAAAAACAAATTATAGTGACATCGAAAACTAATAAAACGTTGCTGCCGCTGACTATATAAATAATAGAATATTCCTTAAAACTCATGACAACTTTCTCAAAAGGGTGGATGAATTTTGAACACAGACATTGAACCAGTGATAGTGTATAGTGATTGTAAATAGTGTTTGTGAAACAAACTAATCTTCAGTATTAAATTTAGTGTAAGACACAATCATGGAACACTGCACACAAGACATCATGACACGAGAAGCTATAGGTCAGTGTTACAGCTAAATTACACAAATCAATTTTAAAGCGAAATAAATGCACAGTATTGAAGTTAGACAAGTCATTACAGACTATTACATTTTTAAATCACATTTTATATTAATCTACAAATATTTAAAGTTATTATTGCATTGGTAATTGTCACCCAGGCCTTTTAAAAAAAGGTGATCGTTACTTTACTTTAACTAACATCTTTAAAAATCCTGCAATTGAATCTTTTGAAATTAGATTCATTACAATTACATTAATTTTGTTTTTTTTTTAAATTATAGGTCTTATAATTATATCACACCTTACATGATAACTTTTCAAAATATTTTTTAAAGAGTATTAGACATCTAATTTCAATAACTGTGCATTTACTCGCGGTAATTTGGTAATTCGAAAGCTATCGTAGTATTTAAACAAAAATTACTCATTGCGAGTTTTTAATTACCGCTTCTAGATGTTGTAAATGTATTTACTAGTATTAAATTGGTAATTATTGGCTACTTTATTACGTAAATAATATTAGAAGACGCTGACCGTCATGTAACACACAAACAGTTTCTATGTCAGTTACTTAATTATAACAATACTGAATACAGACTAAATACATGTTTCTTCAATATATCTTGCAGATAATCTTTTAAACATACCTAGTTATTAATGAATTTGTTACTGGGCATTAATTCATTGCAACCTATCTGGGTTGCTCTTAGTTCTGTTAGAACATCATCATTGATGGAACATTAATTAACTTTATCTTGAACTGCACATATACTCCCAAATGTACTAAAGATTTTCCCAATCCAATAAGTACCAAATTATGTTTACACTATCCGCAAGTCGTATTGAGTATTAATCTAAATTCTATAACAACAGAAGAATTCCGCTATTGTACTACATGAAACGATACAATAAATAATTAGCAATTAGACCTTCCAGTTCTTGGCAACTGAAATGTAATAGCATTTTCATGTATTTAATTTTCACACGTTAATTTAATTAGGACCTAACTGAATGTAATATTGCTGTATTATTTTATGAAAGGCCTTGTATTCTGCACTCTCTATCTACATAAGGGGGCGTCCATAAATTACGTGAGGTGTTTTTTTAAATTTTCTGCCCCTCCCTCCCCCCTTAGTGAGATGTCGTGAGATTTTATTCAACCCCCTCCCCCAACCCCCAATCTCACGTGAGATTTTTCAAAATGTGAGTTTCTTACGTAAACGCATGTACAATCTGGATTAAATGGACCAAAGTAGTATTTTTTTTTGTTTGTTTCAATCAGAAAAAAAATTGCGTGATATTTGCCGAGACCCCCCCTCTCTCTAACGTAAGATTAGATGAGATTTGACTCGACCCCCTCCCCCCCTTAAACACCTCACGTAATTTATGGACGCCCCCTAACAATATTACTGTCTTTACACTTGTCACTACTACGAACATCTACTTTTAGTGCACACGAAATAACAACACAGTTGTCATGATTCACCTCTGTTACGTATGTAACATCTTTCGCAACTAATAAACATTCAACTTCATTTGTCTTTACTCACAATTTATTAATTTTAGAGTTTAGACGTTACTGTGTTGCATCATTAATGTTTATTTGTTTACGATGGATTTATTCAAAAGGCCATTTTACTCTAATTTCCTATAGATTCTTGAAAACTTTTCGATAAATCCATTCCATGCACTCATTCTATTTCTTCGTGTCATCTTTGTTTATAACTCTTCCGACTACTTGTTTGTACCGTGAAAACTTTCGAGCTTTGATTTAACTTTAATGAGTTATGATGAACTATTTTCGATCAGAGTTGATCAGTACTTCTTCCGATTCGTATGAGTTTTGGTCATAACTATCTTTTTTATTTGTCAATTAATGTTTTAACTAGGATTTCAAATCATCAGTTGATTATTTTTAAATTGATTTTAGAATAAATTCAGTATAATGAATCAAGTCGATCAACAGATCGATCTGGAAATGTTTGAGAGAGGCCAATAGCAGTGGATGTTCTGTGGCTGATGATGATGATGAATAAATCAAGGCTCGTAGGTAGTAACTAACTGAGTGTTCCTGTCACGAGTCACGAGTCCCTTCGGTCGCGGTGTAGTGAGAGTGTAGTCCCGGTGTGTTGTGCAGAGTTCGGCGAGTGGTTGAGCCGGGTGTCGGTGCCGGCTCTGGTCTGCCGGCGGAGGAGCCTCAGCGAGCGGCGGGCCAGGGCTCGGACGCTACAGATCATCATGGATGTGAGTATATTTATCTACTTACTTTTTATTGTCCAATCAAATGACTAACTGAATCGCTTCCTTGGTCTAGTGGGAGCATAATGAGCTGTGCAACAGGACGTCCTAGGTTTGATTCCCAAGTTGGGAATAGCGGTTTTTCTAATTTGATTTGCTCGGTACTAGTCGCCTCCTTGGTCTAGTGCAGCACATATGGGCTGTGTACCGGGAGGTCGTGGGTTCGATTCCCAGGTCGGGCAAAGCGAATTTTCTTATTTAATTTGCCCGGGTCGTCAGGCAGGCATCGGGTAGTAAAAACTCCGCAACATGCTTGAAAAAGTGTGTTGCGCCGACCCCACATTAAAGTGGGATAAGGGCAGGTAGAAAGAAGATTTGCCCGGTACTGGATCCGCCATATTGGAATTGACGTCAGGCAGGTCGTAAAAACGAAATCGAATAATTTCTACAACATACTTGTAAAAGTATGTTGCGCCGACCCCACATTAAGGTGGGATAAAGGCAGGTGAGGGTAGGATATAGGTACTGAATGTACTGCCTCGGTGGTGTAGTTGTATTACGTTTCTACGATTACTGTTCCGAGGTCTCGAGTTCGATCCCCGGTTGGGGTTGTGGGTCTTCTACTTCTCCAGTTCCTATCTGATTTAAAATTTTAATCGTATCCACACAAAATGTTGGGCATAAAAAATCGTATGATTAAAATGCATAGAACTAAATAGCAATGTCACATTAATTTCATCTCAACGTTATAATTCATTACAAAAATTTGGTATGCGAATTATCTCAACGATAATTGTTGATCGGTTAAATGAATCAGCACGTGATGGATAACGTGTAAATGTTATCTTATTTAGCTTTATTTATAACGCGAGATCGAAACATTTGCCAAATCACAACAATGTTTTATTTATAGAACTGGTGTTTAAATTCTCAGACAGCGACATCTGTGCATTGCGTCTTGAATCAATTGGTCATTGACTTTGCTTGCTCATTCAGTTTGTTGTAGTTCACGCAAACGTCAAGAGATGGCACTGAGCTGTATATTTAAAAAATGTTTTTTTCATATACGTAAAAGCTCATAATTTTCTGGAACATTTCCACTTATCAAGACTTTCGATGTGTGTTTTGACTTTGGACGGAGCTTCATTATTTCAATTCAGTTAATATATTTTACGAAGAGTGATTTATTGATATGATTGAAATAAAACCGAGCTTTAGCCGCAAGTGGCAACTTATATTTATACTTACTGTTACTCGCGGCTCCGCGTCCCTGATATTAATTTTGTAGCCGGCTGTGAAACTTGAGGGTTCGATTCTCGCTCGGAGAAAAATGATTGTGTGATGGTCAAATATTAGTCTCTTGTTAGGCAAACAAATGTTACCGATAATATTTTATGGTTTCTGATACACCTGACACAATACTTATATCTTGCAGAAATCAGTCGTTTTCGACCGACTTCCAAAAAGGAAAAGGTCCTCAATTCAGTTTTTTTTATGTACGCGATAACTCCACCAAATGTGGACCGATTTTAATTTTTTTTTACTCGATGGAGCTTATTTCAAGGGTCCCATATAAATTTGGTCACGATCGGATTTGAAGTCGGTCTGTTAAGTTTTGAAACTTGTGATTGTCTCTTCAACCCATAGAACAGTCAATCGACCTTTGTACCACAGAATAGTTTAATCAACTGTTTTATGTTTTAAAACATATCTTTATAAACATTGAATTTTGTGAGTGATGGAGCCGTCGAGCAGTGATATTGGATTTTTCAATATCAGCCCGGAGTCTGAAATTTGTGCCCGATATGCCGATAGGCTCGCCCCTATCACATCTGGGACGGAACTAAGCTCGGTGGTCTAGTTCACTAGTGCGCCTCAGCCTACCCCTTCGGGGATACAGACGTGAACTTATGTGTATGTATCTCTTACCGGTGCCCCTGCTCATTTGTCAGTTCTGCCATAAAAAAGTCGAAATTCGCGTTGATCTAAAATCTCGTCGATTTCCTGCCACTGTGCGTGTCTATTTGTATTCCCGATCTATTTTAGTGTCGCACTTTACAATGTTTTGACGGGTTGGTTGACTGATGACTGTGTCATTTGCCACGGAGGTGTGTGGAGACTGGGATTGAAGAGGTGCAACGTCGGCCGCTGCCCACGGTGATTAGAAAAAAAATAAAGGATAATGTTTTAGATTCACACGATTTTAGATTCTTTTTGAGTCTTGGGTGTCTATATGGGTGGAGATCACTTACTATCAGGTGACCCATCTGCTCGTTTGCCAATCTCTGCTATAAAAAAAATATCATGCCGGAAATATCATCCTGCAGAAATGCTTCTTCACGCGTCGTTTATGGACCCAATATCTTAGGAGAGACGTAACTCGAGCCGACAAACTATTCCACAAGGTATCATGGTATTACTTTTACATGTCAGTTACCTATATCTCTTAAAATGAATGTCGCCATTTCAAAGCAATTCCTGTAGGTCAACCATAAGTTTTTTTTGACATTTCTCGCTAGCTGATATTGGATTTTTCCATACCAGCCCGGAGTCTGGAATTTGTGCCCGATATGGCGATAGGCTCGCCCCCTATCACATCTGGGACGGAACTAAGCTCGGCGAAATGTGGGTGTACTAGTTCGCTAGTGCGCCTCTGCCTACCCCTGCGGGGATACAGGCGTGAGCTTATGTATTCTCGCTAGCGACTCTGTAAAATATCTCTGAGATATATCTGAGACGAAATGCCGAAACAAACACTGGAATTTTCGGCCCTTTTATAGTCCACACAATTGGGCACTTGACTATTTTTTTATTAATTTTATATGAAATTTATAAAACAGAAACATTGAAATATTCCCAAAAATAAAAAAAGTTATAAGCCTTTGAAGTTTCGTATAACCTTCGAACTGCGGCAAAGTAAGAAGTATCAGTATAACTTCGTCACCATCATAACGGTAAGTGCGTTGGAAAGAGATAGCAAGATACCTCCACTATGCCCCCACTCCAAAGTTTTAAATATGAATTACTGCCTCATATTTCGACCAATTGCGATGCAGTTTTTTCAGAAGGGTTTCTTTTTTTGTTTTATTTGCCATTGCATATAAAATTTGTATAAAATCAAACATAGTCAAATACCCAATTATTAAAGTTAAAATATTCGCTAGTCCCTGCTATACCTTACGGTAGATAGGCTACTGACGGAAACTCGACGCGTTCATGTCACTACGTGGTTGATGCCCGTTGATGATAAGCTCATCACTTCTTGTGGCAGTGGCCCGCAGCATGAGCGAGAACCGCTCCGCGAGCTCTTCGCAGAACACACCTGAACATTCACATTGATTACAGAAGTGCACACGCTACCTTACGCGAGATAGGCTACTGACGGAAACTCGATGCGTTCATGTCACTACGTGGTTGATGCCCGTTGATGATAAGCTCATCACTTCTTGTGGCAGTGGCCCGCAGCATGAGCGAGAACCGCTCCGCGAGCTCTTCGCAGAACACACCTGAACATTCACATTGATTACAGAAGTGCACACGCTACCTTACGCGAGATAGGCTACTGACGGAAACTCGATGCGTTCATGTCACTACGTGGTTGATGCCCGTTGATGATAAGCTCATCACTTCTTGTGGCAGTGGCCCGCAGCATGAGCGAGAACCGCTCCGCGAGCTCTTCGCAGAACACACCTGAACATTCACATTGATTACAGAAGTGCACACGCTACCTTACGCGAGATAGGCTACTGACGGAAACTCGATGCGTACATGTCACTACGTGGTTGATGCCCGTTGATGCTAAGCTCATCACTTCTCGTGGCACCCGCAGCATGAGCGAGAACCGCTCCGCGAGCTCTTCGCAGAACACACCTGAACATTCACATTGATTACAGAAGTGCACACGCTCAAGTGGGAGTAATTTTTATGTATATTTAAGCGCTCATGTTATTTTCAATGTGCCGCATTCTTTACAAACGTATTAGTATAGAAATAG
Source organism: Clanis bilineata (assembly GCA_036417725.1). Taxonomy (NCBI): domain Eukaryota; kingdom Metazoa; phylum Arthropoda; class Insecta; order Lepidoptera; family Sphingidae; genus Clanis; species Clanis bilineata. Next base: position 2,832,001 of record CM071141.1, read on the forward strand.
CTTGTCGTGATCGTCGTTATAATGAGTTGAGAAATGTGATCGAAGTTTGTTGTTCAGGAAACTTCGATTATAGCATAACTTAACGTAACTTAATGGTGCTGGAATTCGACAGGGCCTAACGGTCTCCTGGATGTTTTCCATCTTTCCTGGGCCGCTTAACGTACCCAACGTTACGTAAGACCGGCGAATACGACATAACCATCACGGTGACCCCCTAGAGGTGTGGTGGTAGTGGTAAAACTCTTATCCCCGCGAAAACAAAAAAGGTTTTGGTTAGGCTGGTGATTCTCTAATCAAACATAACATAACATAAGCTCACGCCTGTATCCCCGAAGGGGTAGGCAGAGGCGCACTAGCGAACTAGAACACCCACATTTCGCCGAGCTTAGTTCCGTCCCAGATGTGATAGGGGGCGAGCCTATCGCCATATCGGGCACAAATTCCAGACTCCGGGCTGATATGGAAAAATCCAATATCACTTTGCCCGACCCGGGGATCGAACCCAAGACCTCAGAACCGTAGTCGTACCGAAATACCACCACGCCACGGAGGCAGTCAGTCTAATCAAACAAAATAATAATAATACAACATCAGATAGTGTTGAAGATGTCAGCTTCTAGATGCATTATAAGCCTAAGAAAACGAATTAACGGGGCATAATTAGATATTAAAAATCATTTTAACCCTCGAAATCACAATTATTGTTAATTATTCCCAAAGCACAATACCCAAAGGCTTTCTAGATTTTGGAAAGGGTACTTACGCTTACGTGCCACTGCGTAAATAATTATTATGATCCATGTAGATGTAAAAATAATCTTCGAAGAATATGAAAAAATATAATATTTAAATACATGTCGTCTGAACGTCTACAAAAAAAAAGAAATAAAAATAAACAATGTTAGGATAATTAACATGAGGTGTGGGAGTATATTCTCGCGAAAATCTAACATTATAATAAATAGAAAACGCGTTGAACTGCACGGCCCTGAACCAGTTAACTAATAATAAATAACCAGTGGCGAGTGACCGCACCGCAAACAGAACTCTGGAAATGTTCGTCACAGTTACATTTGACGCCATTTCCTCCAGTTTCACGGTTCTCTGTTCATTCATTAATCTTTTTGGTACGGTACAAAACACGAAATGATTTTACTGGATAGATGTAGAGAGCTTACTTTCAGATGTTCATCTGTTTTGTCATTGATCCATTATCGAAGTTGAGTGAAGAAGTGCTAAACTTAACCAGTTTGTCCGTTTCCACAACCAAATTTAAATTTTTCTTGATTTTGGTTGATACTTAAAGCATTGCTTGACTAATAGTTACTATGTCAATCGCAAAATATAGGAGCAACATCATCCAAGGAGATTAGCTTACTCATTTGAGAATCTATAATAGACAGTATGTGGTTCCCACATGTAACAAAATATGGGGCTTAATATTTGTTTATACTTACTAATATATTGTCAAGAAACGCTTTATTACAAACAAATTTTTTTATCATAATAATCATGATGGTAAGCGATCGTCCAGAGACAGAGAAATAGAGATGAACAGATCCACAAACACATGCACTGTAGATCTTAGAAAATTATACCAGAGAAAATGTAGATAAGTTACAAATGTTCCAAGGAAGATGATTGGAAATTAAAAGACGAAAAATGGTTGTACACTTTTTAAGATGTGGAAACAGTGCAACTTGAACTTACGTTAATAACCCTACCAATGTGATAAGTTATAGTAAACAAGCGCGTTTCACAACGGTCACCTTGACAGAACACCCGCCGGTGCCAAAGCGTTCGTCGATAACCATTAATCACCGGGAAAATCGCGATCACTGCTACGTTTCGAAACTCCTTACATTGTGGACTGTGGAACCATAATTTACTACATTAGTAAGGATTATAGTTTGATTACGATTTAAAACTTAAAAAATGGAAACATGAAAGTCCATAATAAGAACAATTCCTCTCTTTCTATTTCTTTGGAGTTTGTGCCGCGGCTGAAGCAGATCAAATGAAAATGCTCTAGGTTGCCAGATTGCTCTAGATTAAAATGCTAGATTTGACTCTGTTCGACTTATTGAATAAAATTTCATTGAACATAGTAGTTACTTCTTCACTTTTTGTAACAACTAACCCCAGAGCACATGAAGGTCCAATACAACATCTGATTTAATTGGTCAAATTCTTGTTGCGTAAAATTAGGACATTAAACGCCGCAATGGCAGATATGACCGTAGCCTTATAATTCATATTTATAATCAGACATTTTGGTTAATTTGCGACGATACATCATGCCACCAATAAATGTTGCTAATTTATAGCAGCTCATAAACATTTATTGGTAAGGGGTGTTTTGCACATCTGCTTCATCTGAATTAATATTTTATTTAATGTATCCAATCGGAATTATGTATCCCGCTTTGTATTATTTATTTTATGAAAAATCTAGATAGCTCCATAGTATACATTTGTTATTAATCTAAGAACAAATATTTAAATCATTTTCGTTGGCATCTTCTTTATTTTTTCGACAATCTTATTTCAATTATTTCGTGAAGTTCAAGATGTTACATAACGTAAATAAAGGATTAATTTTGTCCCCAAAATTGTCGCTCGGCGCCATGATTCTTTGATGTTTCGTCTAATTTTGTAAGTTTATTCGTTTTATTACGGCAAAACTCATGAAAGTGGTAGTACATACATACACACATAAACTCACGCCTGTTTCCCGTTGGGGTAGGCAGAGACTAAGGAGCGCCAATTGCCTCGGTTCAAACACACCTCTTTCGCTTCTTCCACAGTCATTAGTCTTTTCATGCACGCTCGTCGGTTACGAGAACTCCTTATTTGGCCCTTTTCTAAAATATCGTCAATTTGGTCCATAAAGGTACGTCTAGGACGTCCTCGGTCGATGCTACCATTCACTTTCGCTACATAAATTTCTTTCGTCACTCTACTTTCATCCATCCTTTCAACGTGGCCAAAGCACCGAAGCATTCTTTTCTCAATCCTCGTCACTACATCTTCCTTCAATCCACATTTCTCTCTTATGCTGCTATTCCTCACTCTATCATTCAACTTCAGCGTGAAAGTGGTAATTGTAAGGAAAATTCGAGTTGTAATGATTTGGCATAGATAGTGATATTCAAAATCCAAATTACGCTCTACTGGGAAAACGAATCATTATTTATTCGGTCCACTTTCTCTTGTTTCACTCATAATTAAATTTTCACTGAGTCATGGATTGTTGAATTACTCATTTAATTTTTTTATCGTACAATTTACTTGTTCGATGAAACTTGTATGTTGTATGATTTTGGACATTTAAATTGGATGTTTACTCATATTCACTTTCAGTTTGATTTAGCTACATATCTATTGTTATTTTTTAATTAAACACCTGTACTAATTTAACAAACCTGATAAAAACAATACAACGAGATGATGTTATACTGTTCAGTGATAATATATTTTGAAGATAATGGGCCTTACTTATAAAAACAGTTTAACTGAGCAAAAAAAATAAATCTTTATTGATCACATAGGCATGTAAAAAAGCACTTAGGACAAGTCAACACAAGTAAATTTTTAAATTAGGATTAATATAATTTACATTATATATTTGAATTTGACGACAGGCAAGGCAAGGCATGGACATAATAACGATGGGGTGGCTAAGATAGGGTGATAAGGGGAGTTAGGAATAGAGTGTAAGGGAATGGATTGTATGGGAATGGCATATGGCAGGAATGGTGGCAGGCGATTGACTGGAAATACTGGAAGTAGTTGGGATTGGTGCGTGAGGTTTTATTTTCAAACTATGTGACACAAGGAATAAAGTGACAGGCTATTCTTAACCATTTGGTCAGCTAAACTGTTTTTATAAGTAAAGCCAAATGAAATAGGGTACTTTAATCGGAATTATTGGACAAATAATCTTTTCAGTAAGTGAATCTGCATGAAATTTAGATCAAATGGTAAATTAATAAATCAGTCGTGCTTTCTATGCCATAATGTGTGTTGCTGACATGGGCCATATTAACAACCATATGTCTCTCGCGTCGTGGTCGCCTTGTCGTGTCGCACAACGAATATATGGCTTACATTTGTGAAGGGCCTTAATAAATGACGACACGTAGGATTTACGAGTGCATAATTTGTTTGGATGCGACCCAATTCAATGCAATGGTTTCCTGTATTATATTTGGTTGGAGTGATGTTTGTCTCTTTGGGGGAAGGTTCTTGTAAAGGTAACAACGACAGCAGGTTGATGGATGTTGAAGACTATCAAGAGTCTTGCCATATTTATATTTTTTACTATTTTAGTATTATTTTTTAGGGTTCCGAAGCCAATATTCAAAAACGGAAGCCTTATAGTTTTCCGCGATTAAACTCAGGGACTATTAGTACTAGAAAACTGTAATTTGGTATGGATATGATTACATATCAACCACGCCGATAAATAGGTAAAATAAAACAATACAATGCAATACAAACTTTTTATTGTAAAACCAATTATTAATAATACAGATTAATAAGCTCCTTATGATAACATTTTTACAAAATAATATTTCGCAAACAGAGTCTCCAATCAAAAAATAGTTTTCGCAAACCCGCATTATTTTAGAATGACCTATCCAACGATACCCCACACCATAGGATAGTCGAAACTACTACCAAACTGAAAACTTGTAAGAGAATCCTGCTTAGAGAGCTCGTCTCAGGTTATCTTATTCTTTTTCCGGACTAGCAAAAACATTTAAAGCATTAACGTCTACTGACCAATAAATAGCCAGACACTAGAAAATACAAGTAATTACTGTTTTGGCATCTGTATCAAATTAGCATACGCAGCGATTACTCTTTCTAAAAAATATTTGATTGCAGGCGTTGCTCTTAAATCTCTGGATTTATTGAATATATTTCAAATGCGATCTTATAGCTATAATTAATGTCATTTGTCTAATTTTATCAGGTTGTTCGTCTAATTGTAAGATTTTATCTCGAGGTGAGTGTGCAAAACCTCCAGTTTCGTTTCTTTCGTTACTGTTATTTGATCTTGCATTACAGATGTTGTAATACTTTTAGCTTTTTCTCCGTCTTAGGCTGAGATCTATAGAGCGAACTTCGACTAAGTCTAAGCCAAACTAACGAACTTAGTGAGGATTTGGAATATTTAAATCGCTCTTTCACTTAGTCCGAATCATTTTTATAAGAAAAACAGACTGACATATTTTCTTATAAAATATAAGTCGGACTAAGTCAAAGTTAGATTTAAAAATTTCAATTCCTCGCTAAGGCTGAGATCTACCTATAGAACGAACTTCGACTAAGTCTATGTCAAAGTAACGAACTCAATGAGGATTTGGGATTGTTAAATAGAACTTTGATTTAGTCCGAGTCATTTTTGACAAGAAAAACAGACTGACCGACAAACTAATAAAAGATTTTCTTGTAAAATATGACTCGGACTAAAAAGTCAAAATCAAAGTCAAAAAAATAACTAAAGTCAAAATCCTCACTGAGTTTGTTACTGTGACTTAGACTTAGTCGATGTTCGCTCTATAGATCTCAGCCTTAGTTTCTAAAGCAACAAAATTAACCTTTTTGTAAGACTTTTAAATAATAACTGCATTAAACGCTGATGAGCAGAATTTTTTACACGTTCCGTAGTTAATAATACTCATTTTAACCTTCACCGTAGCTGGAGTACTAGCCAAGCACTTAGCAAAAATATAATATTTCCCTTCACTAACTAGAAAGAAACAGAATCTCAGACATCAACAAAAAAAATTGTTTTTTTGGCACTGTCTATCAATTTTCACTTTTACTGTTCAGTTTGTTTTTCAAACAATGACACTTGCGTAGCATTTATATCTGGATTTTACGACGTGTGCAATAAAATAGTCATTTTTGTGCGATTTTGAGGTTTTGAGTGCATGGACATAAAATGTTGTGTTCTGAGAATCTGTATTGTCCAGTAAAAATTGGCAAAAATAGACGGCGACGTCCATTTAAAAAATAAACGTCGATATCGTTCGAAAGATAATTCATTCTCCGTTGTTTGTTTACAATTGAGGTTCGAATATTTTTCCATAATACTTGGCATCAGCACAGGTACTTAAATATCCCTGTCCCGTTCATCGAACAGTCATAATCTCATCCCACGCCGTTTCCTCGTGGCTTTCCCCGAATGACAATATTCATGTTTATAAGACAAATGATTCAGGGATTCAGGTTTATGAAGGTAATGACTTTTAAACAAAGGATGCGACAAGCGACGCCATTTCGTTTATTCCTCAGTATTACCCCTGGTATTACACATTTTACTGTCGTTTATATACTTCGAATAAACTCAATAGTCTACGGTTTCCCATTCCAGTTTTAGAAAGCTGTGACGGAAATTGGCAATTTTTACCTAATGACGTAAATGGAGAAATGCTTACGCGTAGCAGTTCATGTGATTTACCTCTGGAAATACCAGTTGGGTATAACATATTATGGTCCAATTATAGTAAAATGAAAATAAACAGATCAACTTTATTTATAACCCTTTATTTATCTTACAATTCTCGAAGAAAAAAGAAAAATAAATGCATTGTTTATTGATAGATTAATAAGATGGCATCGTTACTTATTTACACAAGTAACGATGTGCAAAAAATATTATTTCATTTCATTAGGCAATATCACTAGGCAAATAAAATATCATTTAATTTCATTTCAAGTATTACGTATCGCCCCAAAGACATCAATGTATCCACCAAAGCTCACCTTTAATCACCTTGCGAAAACATTGCACGCGAAAATAAAATGGTAATCTTTGATCTCAATCATTCGTATATTTTTAATAATACGTTTACATTGAATAACGTTCAAACATTTCGGACGACAGATGCAATAAATCTGAATCGAGGTAAATTCGCAAACTGAAATGAGTGGAATAGGTACTGCCGGAGGTTGTCTATGCACAGAGTCGAATCTAGGAAGGCATAGAAGCAATTAATAATTAAGTAAATTAAAACATCAATTATTTATAAAGAGCATAACATACATAAACATAACATAAGCTCACGCCTGTATCCCGGAGGGGGTAGGTAGAGGCGCACTAGCCAACTAGTACACCCACATTTCACCGCGCTTAGTTCCGTCCCAGATGTGATAGGGGGCGAGCCTATCGCCATATCGGGTACAAATTCCAGACTCCGGGCTGATATGGAAAAATCCAATATCACTTGCCCGACCTGGGGATCGGACCCGAGACCTCAGGACAGTAGTCGTACCGAAATACAACCACGCCACAAAGGCAGTATAAAGGGTCTTACTTATAAAAACAGTTTGGCTGAGCAAATGGCTACGAATAGTCTGTCACTTTTTTCCTTATGTCACATTGTTTTAAAATAAAAGGAACAGACTATTGTTTACCATTTGCCCAGTTAAAACAGTTTTTATAAGTAAGGTCTTATTATATTACCGTACACACTGTAGGCGTAGCGCTGACTTCTGACCTAATATTTAATTTTGGATATACTCGTAGATGCTGCTGGGAATTTGTGCCCGATATGGCGATAGGCTCGCCCCCTATCACATCTGGGACGGAACTAAGCTCGGCGAAATGTGGGTGTTCTAGTTCGCTAGGGCGGCTCTGCCTACCCCGTCGGGGATACAGGCGTGAGCGTATTTTATGTTATGTTATGTTCGTAAATGCTGCTATAAGGATTGATGAACCAAGATCACAGTGGCATACCTATGCATCAGCCGCGCGCATCCTTTGAAGACTGAGTTAATTTACAAAAAATGCCCTTACTTAAAAAAACATTTTCGATTATCTTATCTTTAAGAATAGTTTGTCACTTTTTCCTTGCGTCACATTGTTTGAAAATGAAAAGGACAAAATATTCTTAAAGAGAAGCAGCGCCTAAATATTTGTATAACAATTTTTAATCGATGCTTAACTCAAACACTTTTTGTCTCTTAATTCAAATAATTTGACACAAGGAAGAAAGGGACAAATTAGGTTCGAAATCTACCACCGCTAATACATTTAAGTAAGACTTTAAAAGGTTAAGTAAAATCTCCTGTTCTTTATCGTAACAATTTTACCCTCAGCAAAATTCTAGATCCGCACCTGACTGACTACTCGTATATTTTGAGAATCCTTTAAATAGTCGTACTAGATTTGTGTCTTGTCTACGCAGAGGGGACTCTTTGAACGTGATCCAATGATGCACTCTCTTTTGTTTTAATTTATTGTAATGAAAATGAATGGCTTTTATCTTTCTTTTGATCGTTTTCAATGCCGCAAGTTCAGTGGCCGAGGTTATCGTGTTTAAATGATTGATAGTATGAGGCTTCCTTTTGTGTGCCAAAGGATGCAAAATCCGAGGTGACTTTTTCTGAAGAATGAATTGAAACATGTAGTGTTGGCGCAGTTTATTATTGTGGGAACATTTAACCCTACTGCGGAACCCTGTCCTGTGCGTGTTCAGATATGCAGCATGCACTTGACCGGTTTTTATTTTTATTTTAGTCATAGCTTATAATGGACATGCCCATCCTATCATACTTTAAAATAACGTATATGCACATTAACTTACTTATCTAAACTCAATCTTAGTTACTTTTAATTCGACGATGTACTTAAAGGTGGAAAGACAATGGTGCCGCTAATAATGACGCACATTATTCTTGTATCACACTTGGTACCAAATCTTGGTACATTTGTCTTCACAAAAATAAGTGACAAGATAACTGACAGCTGTCATGTTGCGTTCCGCCATCTTTAATTCCCGCCAATCTTCCATTTTGGCCCGGAAAGGTCTTTATTCGCGTTCACTCACCGGTTTTTTGCGACGCTCATAATTTTTAGTGCCAACGTAAATTGCTGCGGCGATAATATATTCTCTGAAACCTCGAGGAAAAATGTTATGAATCGCTTCATGGAAAATGTAATTGACATTATAATATCTGTAACGCTACGGAAAGTAGGTTTTGATAATTTGTTTTATAAATTATTGCTCGACTTTCATAGGCAGTTTATTAAGTCATAATTTTTTAAGTGATATATTGTTATGAAATTGTCCTGTTCTATTTACTATTGTTATTGTTGTATTCTTCAGCAAGATATTAAAATGTTGGTACATTTTATATGCTTTGTATGGTAATATGTTCATTTTATAAGTTGTTGCCTGTCCTCTTTTGGTTTGACAAATAAACTTTTCTGTTGTTGTTCAAAGGTGTTATCCGCTATTACTACTAAAACCACAAAATTAAGGAGGTATTCTTATCGAATTGTTGGACCATTTACTATCTCTTTTTTTAAGTCGAAAATTTTCTGTAATTATAAACTTGGTGCGATCCAACTTTGACATAGTCAGAATCATCGCAAATGCGTGATAGCCAATTATTATAAAAAGAAGAAAAAGAAGAAACCTTTCTTTCTTTCTAATTTGTTTGGAGAGATAAAATTCTGAGAAAGGGGACTCTGTGAATGGGGATCGATACTCTCGACTAGAGTCGTCTATTACTGAAGTTACTATGTGTTAAGTTTAATGATTACATATTCTAATATGTTATATTAAATGTATACAAAATAACCATTATCGACATCACAATAGTGATAGTAAAAAGCAGACAGAAAATAAATAAATAAACACTAACTGTCCAAAATTAAAATTGAGTGCCTGTATAATGAGACAATTGATAGACATTTCCAAAGTCGATGTCGAAATCTCCAAATAGAAGCGGGAGCAATGTCACCACATCTATAATAAGCCCCAGTACACCTGTCCGACATCCGGCGGAAGTGGCCGACAGCGCGCAGGTGTTGCGAAATACATAGCTCTTGTGATTTTTCTAGATTTCCTAGTAAATGTCTAGTGCTATCTAGATTTATATGAGTTATGTTTTACACTGAATAATTACATTAGAGTTTTATAGCTTGTGTTATGTATTGTTCCACATGCCTATTCGAAAGTGACCGATTTTTTTAACGATTTCATGATAATTTTTTGACTTTTTTCTAGCAGAGCCTGGCAAACTAACAGATGGGTCACCTGTGGGGTTACTACAACGTCTTATAGCAATTGATATTTTGTTTTTGTAGCATGCTGTCCTTTGGTTATACTACTGGCGTGAGTGAGACAAGATCATTACCGTAGCAGTTTTGTAATTTTTGCTTTAGGGAGTAAGTTGTAGATTGAAAAGTGGTTATTATTAAAATACATACATGATTTATCTCTAAAAACAAAGAAAGTTTAGAGTGTATTTCACCAACCACCAACATTTTTATTATTTATTATTCGAATTATTATTATTATAAAAAAGAATTGATCATAAGTACATACATTTTACGTTATGCGACAAACAAAACTTTCCTGCAATAGGACTGCTCGAAAAAAGCTTGTGGTAACCGCCCTGGTGGTAAGTGATCTCCATCGCCCATAGACACCCAAGACAAGAAAATCGTGGGTGCGTTGCCAACCTAAAGGGAGGGAAATAGGAGTTGGCAAAGCGAGGGGGGAATTGGGCCACCCGATATCTCACTCACCGAACGAAATGTGACAGTGATCTGCCACTTTATGTAGTTTTTTTGTGAAACAGTGGTATCAAACCCATGATTATTTTTGTATCTTGGGCGTCTGTCTATGGACGGTAAAGATCATTTACCATGAGGTGACCCACTTGTACGTTTGCCAGTCTCTGCTATAAAAAAGTTACGTTATGACGTTCAGACGGACATAAAAATAATGAGATCCGTTTTTGTCATGAACTTTAAACATGCACCAGCATACGTAACATGAATTTACCAAAATAAAAAAAGGAAAACCTATAATTAATAATAGATAATATGATATCACATCCCACATTTTAGTGATATCTGCAAAGCTAAAAACAAGTTTTCGTTTCTTATTAATTTCGCTCTTAAGATTGCAAATTAAATAAACAATGTACACATTGCCTGAGAAATAACGCGTCGACTGTTCCGTGTGCACATTTCTATGAAAAGTCTACAGCTTGGCGTATCCGCCAATAATGACTATGCTATCAATAGAGAAACTTTTTCCTCGAGTAATAATTTTAACTATTACTAGGACAAGAAAACAACAACATCAAAATAATCATAAGCTCACGCCTGTATCCCCGAAGGGGAGGCAGAGGCGCACTAGTGAACTAGAACATCCACATTTCGCCGAGGTTAGTTCCGTCCCAGATGTGATATAAATGGCGAGCCCATCGCTATATCAGGCACAAATTCCAGATTCTGGGCTGATATGGAAAAATCCAATATCACTTTGCCCGACCCGAGGATCGATCCCGAGACGTCAGGATGGTAGTCGTACTGAAATACAATAACATCACCGAGGCAGTCATGAAAATAGTCATGTAAATTTTGGATCGTAAAATGAAGCAGAATCCTTTCAACATAAAAATGCTTAAAAACATGCTTAAAAATCTCTGACAACACAATGGAGTAGAACAAGGCTAGGAGAAATAATGAAATTAACATATTCTAGATTTTCTTAAAAAACAACCACTCAGACTCGAAAGTCCACATACTAACAAGACACGTATATATTCTGATGAAGCTATTAAATTTACCGGAGGCGAAAAAATACTGATGGTTGCTAGGAAATGGTCGAAGCAGATACAAGACACGTGAGGATGAAGGTAGAGGTCGATCACAACAAAGTTCTGTCGGCCGAATCGGTTGTTTAATTTTACAGCAAAAGGGGGTGACTCCTGACGCCCGATTCGAACTTGAATTCGATTCGGTTTCATTTATTGAATTAAAATTCCACCGGGATCGAGAAAAAAGTGCATTAATGTCACGTGCAACATTAGCGCACTTTAAAAGTCGATTTCGGTGGAATTTTAAGTCAATAAATTAAACCAAATCGAAATCACAATCTAATCGAGCGTCAGGACTCAGGAGTCCAAGTTGGAATGTACCCTAAGGCCTCCTAACTGAAGAAAAATCATGAGGTTTGATTAAAGTAAATGAAGTGGAAGTAATAGATGTCATTAATAACAGTATCACGCGAAAAGAAAAATACATAGTTTCTGTCCACCCCATCATGATACAGCCGTAATAAGTACATGTACAATATGTACTCATACTCCTATAGATGTATAACTGGAAGCTACCAACCGCAGTTTAGCGGCACGTAAATTATCCCTGATCAAAGAACACACGATACATTTGCAGTGTTCACCTGTCTTGTTTGAAGCAACTTCACCACTGTTCTAACCGTTTTATGTATTATCACGGGAAACTGTTAATCAATGTGAGGTTTGTACGATTTAAAGAAACTTTTGGGGTTAGGTTAGGTTAGCTTTTCTTCGATTTTCAAGTTCATACAGTTGTTCATTGACGTCGTTAATTTACAGGCGTTATAAATTTATTCGAAAAAACATAGTGCACTGTCCAACATGTTAAATAATATTACGTAGATGCTTCTTGATCGCAAGTGGCCATTTGGGTCTATTAGATGTACGAACTCCATCAATATGTATTTCTGTTACATTACATTAAACACTCGAGGTCGACTAATTGAAGAGGTACCTTAACGGTATCTCTAACATAACATAACATAAGCTCACGCCTGTATCCCCGAAGGGGGAGGCAGAGCGCACTAGCGAACTAGATCACCCACATTTCGCCGAGCTTAGTTCCGTCCCTGATGTGATAGGGGGCGAGCCTATCGCCATATCGAGCACAAATTCCAAACTCCGGGCTGATATGGAAAAATCCAATATCACTTTGCCCGACCCGGGGATCGAACCCGCCGTGACCTCAGTACCGTAGTCGTACCGAAATACCACCACGCCACCGAGGCACGCCACGGTATCTCTAATCAGGGCCTATTTGTAATCTGTACTTGTATTTGATTTTGTAATATAAAATACTGTCTTTACTGCTTTAAGGACTGTCTTACGACGCAAATGTATTGGCGGAATCCGGTGCCCTATACCTAATATTGTCATTCGTAAAATCGTAGTATTACCAAACAAATAAAGCATTCTTGCATCTTCATATATGGTATTTACTATGTGATAATTTCGATGTCAAGCAGGTATTAGGTACCTATATCTGTATTTCGTAATAATATAAAATTTATTTTAGCATGCTGATCGTTGACAAAGAGGAATGAGTACCAAAATTTAAATATATCATCACAGCTTTGTCAAATTGATCTTTGATGTAATTTATTATTCGTACAAATTTATTTGCGGTTGAACCGAAAATACGCCGCAGCCTTGAACCGGTTGCGCAACCACCCTTTGATGTCATCCATTTCATATCTATATTCAATATCGCATCAAAATGGATTTCGTTTCGTAAGCATTTTTAAATAGGGATAATGACGTCCATGGAATTGGCATATGATATTCTATTCCTCCACAGGCATCTGAGGCCAACCCTGTTTTATGATGTAGGTATCTATTATTTTACGATACGTCATTCAGTAATCTTTGACACTCGATTCGTTTGCAACTACGATTCGGTTTTATTTCATCATCATCATCATTATCATCATGAGCCAGAGGACGTCCACTGCTGAACACAGGCCTCCCCCAAAGATTATTATTATTATTAGATCGGTTTTATTTATTGACTAAAAATCCACCGAAATCGAGCTAAAAAGTGCACTAATGTCGCGTCAAAAATTACCAAATGACAAGTTTTTAAATCTACGTAACGCGAGATTAGCGCACTTTTTAACTCGATTTCGGTCCATTTATTTTTCGATATTTTTATTCTCTTTTAAAGTTGGTGGAAATTATGTTGCAACCTATTTTGTCAGTTTTCATCTTACTACTTATTTTATTGATATGCGCCACCTGTATTTATGTCATACTAGGTCGTCGTCCCAGCTACGTGGCATCCTACGCACCACCTTTCTTGCGTACTCATTATTTTGGCCAAAATATTAATATTGTTTCACAATAATAGCTATACGTCGCCTCCTTGGTCTAGTGGCAGACCTTATTCAACTGTTCTGTGAGTGGCAGCGTATAGGGGTTGAGGGGCGGGAGATTCTGGCTTCGAAGTTCAAGAAAATCTGGGGATTTGTGTCGATGTTATCATGGTTTGACTGGGACTAAATTCTCTCGAGGGGCTTGGCGTTGTTGTAACATGTTTGAAATTGTGTTACCTACGCCGAACCCACCTTGGAACACATCCATGCGTCATGTTGTAGGACACGGGTCTTTACTTACAGTCAGAAATTACAGAGTCTACCTCGTTGGAGTAATGCGGTTTGTTATTCAGATGCCTTTGAGATTCTTTTATCTGGAATTCTCAGGATTGTCAAATTCTTCATGTTTTCTATCATACACAAAAAGCCAACGATGTGATGCACTAGGGCTGGAATTTTAATCTACGACACCATCGCTGGCTTGGTTGTATTTCGGTACGACTACCGTCCTGAGGTCTCGTCGGTCGGGCAAATTGATTTTGGATTTTTCCATATCAGCCCGGAGTCTGGAATTTGTGCTCGATGTGGCGATAGACTCACCCCCTATCAAATCTGGGACGGAACTAAGATCGGCGAAATGTAGGTGTTCTAGTTCGTTAGTGTACCTACTCTACCCCTTCGGGCATACAGGCGTGAGCTTATGTTATATTATGTCTTCTAACTGTATAGTCGGTACTATCATAAATTTATTTTAAACAATCAAATTTAAAAGTTAAACAACTTTCAGCACTCAAGTTATTTTAACAAACCCATAAATCCGTGTAAATATTTACACGCAATCTCGGTAAGAGTTTACCTTTGTGCGTCAATCGCCATACATTTTTATTAAAGCGAAAATAACCAGAACCTCGACCATAGAGACAATACATTAAAGTAGACAACTCATGGAATTGTCCTCTGTATCTGGTATCAACATTATCAACGCATACCGCAGGAAGAAAGATATATGGAAGGTGTATCTGTTTTTCCTATCTTTATTTCATGCGACATGCATTATAGGCGCTTCGTTATTGTCTTCAACACATGTGTGTATTAATGATTCAGAAAGTCAACATTATGTCAGTAATCCCAAAGGGTCAGAGGAACAGCCAAACCATTGGCTTCCAAAATGGTGATTGTGAGGAGACGCTATTTACGGCAACACTACAGGCCTAAATACAAATAGCCTGTGTATTTGGTTTCACCAATCCCAATCACAATAGAGTAAGCTCTCAATTCACGTTGGTTTTCTGGTAACAGTCCGGTCCAATGGGCTCTTTAATGCTATTGGCAAAAATTTACAGCCTCTTCTACAAGTTACAAAGAAACTTGCCTACTGAATATTAAAATATTAGATAGAAATTATTTTCCATTGCTTTCTACTGGTTGCCTCTTTGGTCTAGTAGCGGTATGTATGGGCTGTGGACCGGGAGGTCCTGGGTTCGATTCCCAGGTCGAGCAAAACAAATTTTCTAATTTAATTTGCCCGGGACTGGATCCCTCAGAGGGGGTAGTAGCCGGTCGTAAACACTAAGTCAAAGCTGTGTAGTCCTGTAATTGGTATATTCATCAGATGACTATTTAGTTAGATACTGTCTTCACTTATGTAATGTGTATACTACTAGAGAACCTTTTATAAATAAAATAAATAAAAACTAAGCCAAATCCTCTTTGCTAAAAGCATATGGCTTGAAAAAAAGTGTGTTGCGCCGACCCCACATTAAGGTGGGATAAGGGCAGGTAGAAAGAAATAAAGCTTTCTACTGGTTACTTTGTCTGTATTACTTGCTTCCTCTATGCAGATACTATATCTATATCCTCGAATCGGTGCAACCGCGAAGGTCCGCGCATTCAAATTAAAACTGAAACGAAAATAACCTACATTTTGTTTACGAGGTCAACGGCTGACAACTACCTACGTTTCTATTTATAGATTTTAATTATCAAGACTATCAATAATAAATTATTCTGGCAAATTTGCTCTATCGCATCTGGGACGGAATTAAGCTCGACGAAATGTGGGTGTTCTAGTTATCTAGCCTCTAGCTACCTTTTCGGGAATACAGCCGTGAGCTTATTATACTTTTTTCTATCAATAAAGGTTGCTACACCGCGCTCTATCGTTAATGCAGTTGCTGATATTAAACGTTCCCGGTCTTTTCTTTTAAAAATAAAATAAAATAAATATTGGGTGTATTTATTTTATTTTATTTATAAAACAGTCACACACATTAGTCGTGACCCCACACTAAGATCGAGGCTTGTGTCGTGGGTATCAGGAACTACGAGAGACGCACGATCTCACAACACCCAGACTCGAAACAAATATATGTGAGCTACACAAATATTTGTCTCGGAATCGAACCCGCGACCTCACGTTTCACAGCCGGCTACTCGCCGACTGCGCCACGGAGGCTGTCTATTATAATTATGGGATAAGTATAGGTTCTAATATCCTTTCCAATGCCGATGTTAAAATATTTTAGAGGAGACGACATCAGTGAATTTATTGAACCCTGATATTGAAAGAATTGATGAAAAACGGGCTGAGTCTTCATAATAGGCAAATAATAATAGACTATTCTTACTTTTTCTGGTACTTGTATGTTTGGTGTGGTATCAATAAATGTGCCAACACATGGAATCAGTCGTTTGAAAATATTATTGCACTTATTCAGTAATAAACGTTATATGTAAAGAAATTTTATTCACATCTTTGATAAAAAAATGTATATCCTAAAGCGCTGACATAAAATCGGCTGAAGCGCTTCCCGAGGGTTTTCTTTGTCAACTCGTAATTTATTATGTCGACAATATTCTTGATACTCTCACAGGAGTGAAAAGCGATGGACCTATAATGAGGTCACCCACGTTCCGACTGTAAAATTAAAATGATTTATGCTAAAATTTATTTGTTTTGTACCAACTGAACGACTTTCGAGTGTGTTTACTGATGTTTGACAGTTTACGTAACTGAAACATCAACGTATGCCGAATTACGTATTAAGTGCGTACGAATATTTTTTTTTGTTGTAAATTTTCAGGAATATCTCCAAAACAAAGTTGGAAGGTGATAAATAAAATCACAGCAATCTACGTGTAATTTTCGTTGTTTTTTCACAATGGAATTGTGTCATACATTTCGGCTTAAGTAAATCCATCTTTCTTTTGTTTATAAATAACCTGTAACCGGAACAAATATACGGCACACCGTCTGCGTGGAAGGTGCAAAGCCGTGCTCCCGCGCTTTAAGCTCCGACGCCGAGCGTCGCACCGCCAGTCACATTGAATACTCCGCCAAGAGCACACGCGTCCACAGCCGCGATAAAATACACGATCGGGACTACCAAACATAACATAAACTTACTTCGTAACTCTGTGTAAACAAATATGATAGCGTGAAACTCACAACGATGTCGTTCTGTAGAATCACCGGCCGCAGTAGAGGGCTGCCGAAGCCCAACTACTTTCCGCTCCTCGCTCCAATCTCTCCAGCTGACGCGAAACGTTGCTGCAGGATCACCGGCAAATCTTATGGGCTGCCTTCGCACCACTACATTCCAGTACTACTTACGGCCCGCTCGTCGAAGGCAAAATGCAAAATAACAAATGTGTCCGGAGAACTTGGACCTCACCACTACTCACCAGAAATAAATTATGGAAACAGAAAACATGAAATGCTAGCGGACTACAGATATATTTTCCCCGTACTCGATGGCTCTACTGATGCACAGAAAAGTTTAATGGAAATGCTTTTGGGTAAACAAGTGACAGAAGATAAACGATATGTATACACGGTTGATGAAAGAAAATGCAGCTTGGTGTTCTCCGCTCAAATGGAGATGGCAGTGCGTGATGGAGATGTTAGAGATGTCATGTTGGCGAAAGACTCGGACACAGTGTTGATCAAAACAAAGCAAGGACGTAGCGTTTCGATGGACTTTAGAGATTTTACTGAGGACATAGAAATATTTGAAGGTGAGGGGCCAAATGCTGAAGTGCTCAAACAACGGGAAATTGAAGAATTGGAAGAAAGAAAGAAAAAGAGGAAACGTGCAGGTGGTTTAACTTCTATGAAGAAGATATTTGAAAACAAAGAAAAACTAGCTGAGGTACAAGAGATAGAAGAAGAAAAGCTTCGTCAGGACCGTAAAGCTAAGAAAGCTAAGTTAGAGGAAACAAAATATGAGAAGTATGATGTTAGAACTTATTCATATAATAATTTCGATGCCCACCACATGCGCTCCAAAACCAGTATTATTATGAGCAGTGGAGAGTGGAGGGAACACATGCATCCATTACTTGAATCTTGGGATTGGGAAGCTTTTGAAAAAGAAATAACTGACGAACACATTCAGCCAAAAATTACTGAACTTCCGACACCAGTGAAATTAATACCGTATCACTGTGACGCCGAAATCTATGAAGTGGATCGCAATATAAGCGACGTTTCAGTTCCTTTAGAAAATGTGCCCTGTGTTAACCCGTTAAAACCAATAAAGGCAAGGCCGGCCGAAGCCGTCCTTAGTGCCGTTAAAGAAATATCAAAAGAACGTTTAACAGAAACAGCCGACGTAACTGAAAAATTAATGCAATGTGATAAACTTGATATGCTTCCAACAGTGGATAATTTGCCTGAGGTCGTTAAAAATATTAAGAAGGGCAAAAGAGAGAAAATAGCCAAGATTTCCGGACTGACACTTGACATAAACAAAGCCAAGAAATTCGTGCCCGGTCAGTTGGTAAACACACCGCAGGGACCTATTTTCGTACCCGGTCAGACAGTCGAGACGCCAAATGGACCAATTTTCGTCCCCGGTTTAAGTGTTAACACCCCAGCAGGAGCGGGCTTGATACCAGGACATATTGTGACCAATGAAAATACAAATGAACCTTTCTTCCTCGCTGGACAAGTATTACACACTACAAATGGCGAAGAATTTGTTTGCGGACAAACTTTTAAAAACAAAGATGATTCTTATAAATTCACTGAGGGTCAAACGGTGATGTCTGAAGAAGGGTTGAAATTTGTTCCAGGAAAAGTCGTGACTACTGGAGCAGAGGATGTCTTTGTACCGGGCCAATCAATTATCACGCCAGATGGGGTGCAGTTTGTCCCTGGACAAACAATATCGGAACCTAGTGGAATTACATTTACGCCTGGACAAAACGCGAAAATAAATAATGAATGGCAGTTCATACCGGGTCAAGTATTACATCAAGATGACGAACTTCACTTCGTCCCTGGTGCAACGATCGCCACACCAAATGGTTTGAAGTTCGTGGCAGGTCAAACAGTCACCTTAAACGGAGAATCACATTTCATTCCTGGTATCACTAAAACCAATAGCGACAATAATTTAGAGTTTGTTCCGGGAACCACTGTTGAGACTATCGACGGGCCAAAGTTCATTGAAGGGCAAGTTGTACGAACAGACTGTGGCGAAAAGTTTGTGCCTGGTAAAACTATTGTTCAAGCTGATGGACACGTAGAATTTTCTGTAGCCAAATCGGTAGAAGACATCACATTCACAGAGGGAACGCCTATGGGCCTCCCGATTGATATCAAAACATGCTCGTTATCTGAAGAATCCTTGTATGTATTCGGTCATATGGTGCAGACAAGCAAAGGGATTGAATTTTATCCAGGACCAAGAATACCGAAATTTGAAGGCAAAGTTGTACCTGGAAGATTAGTCAAAAATGAAGCCAACGAATCTCGTTTTGTTCCGGGAATGATGGTTGAAGGTATTTTTGTACCAGGACAAATAGTATTCACTGAGAATGGTGAACAATTTGTCCCTGGCCAAGTTGTTGATACTGCGGATGGCCCCAAATTTGTACCCGGACAAGTAGTAAATACGAAATCGGGGCCAAAGTTTGTACCTGGTCAAACAATACATACAATTGATGGCCCACGATTCGTACCAGGACAAATTATTGAAACCAAAGCTGGCCCTACTTTCATACCTGGCCAAGTCATATCCACAGAAGATGAAGGCTCAAGATTTGTCCCCGGTCAAGTAGTGGACACTGAAGAAGGGCCAAGATTTGTACCCGGGCGAGTCATAGAAACAGATGACAACGGTGTTACGTTCGTGCCTGGACAAATAGTACAAACACCCGAAGGATTAAAATTTGTAGCTCCTGATCTTACAGAGGGTGAGGAAGGTCTTGAATTTTCCGTTCAAAGTTTCGTCGTTACTCCTGAAGAATTAAAATTATTAAAAGTAAAAACAAACCCGAATGATACTACTTCAACTAAGGGAGAACTAACTATAGATACTAAAATGCTAAGACAGTTATCGGAAGCTGGAATGTCAATTGGTAGGCAAGTTCCTGCAGATTTGCCAGCAATCAGTGTTGTGCTTAATCACACCAAGAACGCAGAGGCTTTGAAAGCATTTGTCACAGACTTTGGTTTAAAAGATGAAGTCGCAAATCAGTTGATGGATGTCATTACATCAATCATAGAAATGAGTGCTCACTTAAAATCTGAAATACATGAAAATCATAAGAGTGATAGCTCCAGTGATGAAGGCATAAAAGGAAGAGTTAATAAAAAAAAGTTGAAAATTGATGAGCGAAACGGCTTCATCGGTGGTAACGGACAAACTGCTCATCAAGAGCATGTCAAAAACTCTATTGCTGCAGCTGTACTCGCTGCTTTGGTTACAGCTGAGCAGTTTGAAGAAGTCAATAACAATAACAGCAAAGAAAAGTATCAAATGATCCTAAAGTCTATAGATACAATATTAGGAAAAACCATCGATGCTGATTTTGTATCTGCTATGTACAGTATACTTCAAAAAGAAGAAGACAAAGAAACGCTTTGCGAAGAAATTCTAGAAAACACAACGGAACCAAAAGTGGAACTAATAAAAATCGCCGTAAACAATGCCTTACACAAACATTCCTTGACAGAAGAAGATATAATAGAAAAGTTTGGTGACTTTTTGAGCACTGAAAATGAAGTCTTAGGACCGGCGTTCAAAAACATTTCAAAAAGTGACACGAAGCTTTTGCATCATGTCTTGGGTTGTATCTCAGATTCGATATCATTTATCAAATCCAACCGTGAAGCAACGGAAACGCTTCAAAAAGCGATTGTATCTGCTGTTCAAGAATCAAGTAGCAAAGAAGTGGAAGCCCTGTTGCAAGAAAATGACAAGGAACATTTGAAAGAATTAATCATACAATCTGTGGGGCTCGCAAAAATACTCGGAATGAGAGACATCGCTTTGAAGTTAATGAAAGTCGTAAACGAGGAAGATTGCTTGGCTAAAATAGCGACCGATACCACCAGTATTAATATATTAAAGCGTTTGACAGTTATGAGGAAACTCGCCGATAAAACTCCGAGTCTGCATTCAGCTTTACGCAAACTGGAATCCGATCCGGAACTAGCTCGCACAGATCCCAAACTTAGAGACCTTGTACGAGAAAGTGCTGCACTCATGATTATTCCAGAAGATCCACCTCTAATGACATCCGAGGATGTCCCACTTAGCTTACTTCAGCCTGAAAACAGTCTCGCTATGGAAGACTTTTTATTCCAGCGTAAGAAGCAAGTCTCTGGGGCCCTTTTGATCATGAAGAAAGGATTACAGGCGGTCGTACCTCGTGAAGCTAGTCGAGCGGTACTTACCGGTCAAGTGGCATACACAGTACTCGATGAAAATGGAATTAGACATTTTGAGCCTTTACATGTATTCTCAGCTTTAAATCTAAGCCAACCGACGGCACATCGCTTCTCTATGTACAGTTGCCCGGTCGTAGATGACCACGACGAAGACCTCCAAACATTCACTGGATACTGTAACATTAGCAATAATCAAAGAATCACTAGGCTTGGTGGCTGGGGGCGGAAATATAGCGGAGTATTACTTGACAGAGAAAACACTAGGAGCAGAATGAGCAGCTTAGAAACTACGCCAAGTTACAAACGATATTCTTCTAGATCTATGTCGAGATCTCGTTCTAGTTGTAGCAGGAGTCCCCCTAAGGTAACATAAAACAGTCTTAGAAAACATGAACAAGTATATTTTGTGCATTACTAAAGATTTATTTTACTTTGTTTCAGGTAGAAGATGTGGTAGTGGCGGCGACTGATTACACCGCAACCGCCGATGACGAAGTGTCACTCAAGTCAGGTGACATTGTTGAGGTTCTCGACAGCAAATCCGCTCTCGGATCCAAGTGAGTACCGTCTTTACATTTGGCATGCGACTACTTTGGCTCTATTATCGCGCTTTGTGAAACACAACTCGATACACTAAACTAATACAGATCATTAAACACGTCGTTCACTATATCTCATCGTTCACCACGCATCCTGTCTACTAACAACGTTACGATATTTAACCCACATTTGTCACGAACAACCAGGAAACTAGTTTGCATAGGTGATATATTAAGAATGCATCTTTATAGCATTTGATGGGTCACACATTCCGCCGTGGGCTCTAATACTGTATAATTTTAGCTGGAGTTCGTTGCACCGTGGCTTGCCACACGTCGTGATCTAATTTCGCCTATTAATGCACTTGTTTTCTTACCCGACTACGATCGCTGTAATGTTGTTTATATGGCTCTATAAACACGGATATTTCCCCCAAAGCTTCTAAACACGGATTTCGACATATTTAGCACAATCATCAAAGACAGTATTTCGGAATCGAGTATCAGAATCGCGGAAACATGACGCCGTAGTCTGGATTTCAGCATATTTTTTCATTGAATCATAAGCATGTATCATAATTTCGGGGTGGAACACCACTAACATTCTTTCATCATCATTTAGTGCTTAACTATCATCGTCGAAGTGACTGTCTGATGTCATAATGTGAATTATTGGTACAGGTACAGAGGGCGTGTGTATTGTTACGAGAATCATTTCTTCCAAACCAGAGGTCCGTCTCTGGACTATGTATTTAGTGTACCTACATACAAAATGTATTATTACTGATTCAAGATGGAAACCGTGAAGATCATCGTCATTACGTCATTGTATATATCTCGCTTGCTAAGATATCGTATTGTATCATTTATATGTTGTGATCAATTATATGTAATGTGATAACATAGTATTCGACGTGCACCTTTAGATGTTAAGTGTACAATTCATGTGCAATATTTTAATTGAGAAGATATATAATAAAATTGACTAAGTTGTGGACTTTCCTTTTAGTTTCTAATAAACATATATATTGAAGTTAATAGGAAATAATATATCATTAGCAATCGGTGGAATCAAGCTAAGCTTTAGCTTTGAAGATTTTGTGAATACTGTTTCTTAAGAAATATTAGATTTAGCATTTATCAATTTCTAAAAAAGAAATTACGTGATTTTTTTCATTAGAATATAAGATATAATTGATCTGCTCACTGAGCTTAGGATTTTAATAAAAAATACACTTTAAAATCTCTAAACAACTGTTTTATTTAACTTCAATTGGTTTTGTTGCTTACAACTTGATTCAATCAGGATATATGATATCAGCCTACGTGGATTCACACACGTAGGTGATTATCCCGACGAAATCTTAATCTTACCAATACTAGACATTTATCTCATGCCACATACGATTGTATGTTAAAATATATTTGTCATATCTTGTTCTATGCTTTATTTGCTGTAAATATGAAACTGAACCAACTGGCGTCATGCCAGGGTTTTGAACCATAGCCCAGGCCAGAGATAGGATAATCTTGTGTTCTAAATTACAATATTCATAAGCCTGAAGTGATTGTGTCATGGACCGTTTTGTTAAAGGGTATAAAGAAAATAAAGATGTTGATAAAATGAGTCATCTGTAGGAGCGGATAGATGACTTCGTTATCTGGAATAATCCGAAATTAGACTGATTCACAACATTTTATTCGATCATAAATATAATTTTACTGTTGAATACCAAAAGAAATTGGTGTATACTTAGAAAAACAAATAATTCTGTTTGTACATTAACTTGCCAGTAAGTATAGATATAAATTATGGTATAAGTTTAAATTATAAAACACTAAAATACAAACTCTATATATTCAAAAGCTTTGATAGGTACAAAGAGTATAAAGCAGATAGCGTATGAAGTCTGAAGATATGTCTGTATTTTAATAATTATACCAGATGTGAAAATAAAATAAAATCTGGAAGATTACTTCGATATTCAAAGAGTTAAATATAAGAAAAACTTGATAATGCTAAATACCAACGATAAATAGTAAATCAAACGCAATACAAAAATAGCCCAAGTCATAATATTTGCTAAATATAGGGATGTAGCCACAGACATGTAGACATGTAACTAAAGGTTAATAGTGTGAGATAACAAATTAATGCAAAATATAAACAAAAAATAGACGACAATACATATTCAAGTATAACTATCTATGTCCACATCATGAAGTTTCTAAAAACAATACTCTATTTTTAAAGTCGCCACGCCAAAAATACAGAAGTGTGTTAGGAAAAGTCCAGACAAAACCGCAGGTTGGACTCTAGATGTAGATCTAGCCGGGCATTTCCGTTGGCGATCAGCCAAACCGATCCAGGTGGAGAGCCGCTAGCACCACTTCGATTTATAGCTTCATACCTCTAGTAAGATTAGGATAACAGAACACACTTGAAACACATACAACAGCCAGACACATAGACGTCATACAACATTAAATTACTGCAGAACATACACGGGAAACATCGTTTATTCGTCTTTCACAATTAGCAATTAGTTTCCTATAAGGATTGGTAACTCAAGGTACCATATTGTCACAGGAAAATTGCTGAAGAGGAAGACAACGATGTAATTGATGATTTTTTGAATGACTATTTCGTAAGCCCAAAAATTTAATTGCAGTAGGTGTACAAAGTCGCATGACTAAAAGTATGGCTCTGATATGAAGTGTTGAATAAGCAAGCCTAGCAATATTTTATGAAAATTGTTAAACTATTATGAGGTCATTCGCAGAATCCATACCCAAATCGTAGGAAAAACATTTTGATTGCACAAAAGTATCTGTGAAACAACAAAGATGATTCAGGAACATCTAAGGGCTCAGAAGGTACTCGTATGGTACTAAGGAAGCTCGAATGGTGCCGCGCTGACGTCACAAAGTTTCTGGGCCAGCCTGAAATAGCGCACGCAACTTGCGCCGATCGCAAACCGAGTAACTCCCAACTAATTAGTAATTGTGGGTTATGACGTACGGCACACCGTCTGCGTTGTGTAACAACCATAACACCAAATATCAACAACTTTATTAATGGTTGTTACCAACCTTCCAGTGGCAGTGCGACGTAAACTTAGCTAGCTGTAGTTTTGAATAATGCCGCTATAATGGCGAAAATAATTTCTATTTAGGCACTTCTTACGTACCCATATTTTCTTCTCCTGTACGAACTCGGTGCAACATTTTGATTTACAATTCGCTGTCTAGGTTATTTGAGTTTGACTAATTGTCTGGTTAACGTCTAACCTTGCGAGGAATTCAAGTTCGGAAAATTAAGCTTTTCAAAGACATTTGCAAAGTGCTCGCTCATACCAGTTAGACTAAGATTTAGACAGATAGACTTGCTATCAAGGAAGCGAAATGTATTTTTCTTTTTATCTGCCCCTATCCCACCTTAATGTGGGGTCGGCGCAGCAAACTTCCTCAAGTATGTTACTTCCTCAAGAAATGATTAGTTTCATATCACCAGATAGTTTTTACGACCAGCTGCCTGCCTGACGTTAACCTGTCTGTGGGATAGAAGCGATATGCATTATAAGATAATAAATGCAACACAAAACATTATTGTAACAAAATGTGTACACAATAATAAAATTTGAAATAAATGTTGATATTCCTCCATAAGCTCGGCAAAATGTGGTGTTCTAGTTTACCTACATTTACCTTCTGCCCACCCCTATAACCCAGGCGTGAGTGTATGTATATATTCCTTCATATAATCCTTTATACAATATGCTTGAAAAGTGTGTAACTCGACCTAAAATTGGAGTGGGATAAGCCAGAGAAGGTTCAAGAAGATCTGAATAACATTTGAAAAATATTTCTATTTGTAATTGAAGCAGTGTTTTTACAAAACAGTGGTTATTACTTACCTTGACCGATTTTCGCATAAGAGAGACCTATCAAAGTGGTACCAATGTTCTACTTCTGAGCACTAGTTCGTCATACTTTGTTTGCCTTGGACTGCAAATCCTAAAACGTGCGTCCACCTTGCTTACTGATTGACAGGTACTCTCATGCCAAGATCTCGAAAATAGCCTCTAAATAAACTAGATGGACACAGATGCAACCGTGACACTGAAACGACAACGCCAAACAGTTGATGGATGGCAACATTACCTCAACCCACTCGGACACCACAAGAATATAATTATAAGTACGAAAATAATAAAGTCTGTGCATAAATACTTTCATGTATTGCGATTGAAGATTTGGTAAATTTACGAAAAACTGCATCGCCTTTTAATAACGTAGATACATAGATAGATAGATAACTCTTTATGGCACACCAAGAAAAAAAACAAATAAAAAAATAATAAATTAAAACGTACATACTTAGGCTGAGTAGCTATAAACTTCAAGGTTCAAATTACAGTTTAAGATTGAGAAATTAACAATATTTTGCAAAAAAAATAGTCTAATGCTCTGCCATGGACTAGAAAGAAGCATAGCATAGATGTGGGCATCACAACCTATTGGTTAGTTAGGCGGTCAGGCAAGGCAAGCTCAAGACCTCGTTTCCCTTTGTCGTTAGACGACGACGACGAAAACGCTGACATGGGTAGGTGATAATTGAATTCCGAAAAATATAGTTTGGACCTCAAGCTCTCGCCTCTCTAAGTCCATTAGCACTTTATATAAACCAGAAGACCGATGGTTCTAGGTTTGAATCTGAGGTCAGGCAACGCATATTTCTAATACTAATGAGTGTGCAAGGGAAGGTATTTTCAATAGAGACTGTTCATGAGTTAGAAAGCGTTAGGCTATTTTTACTTATACAGGAGAAAATATATTGAGAGAAAAAAACTCAATCCGACTACAGAAATAACAGCACATATACATGAAAATAATTCTTATCCAAAATACTGAAATTAAGGAATTAATATTTTTTTTACTAATGCGGCGAGCATATTGTCGATTCAAGTCGATTGTAATGTCGAAAATGACTCTATATTAGAAAGACACTAAGATTAAATGATTAATTATCTCACTTCATACCTTCAATTTTAGATTGGTAAAAGATTTTTGCAGGACAAATATAGGGAATCTATGCCTCTTCGGCATAGTGGCGCTTTCTAACAGTGACATGATTATCAAAATCACATTAGTTAAAAATATTTGTATGAGTAAATCCAGAGATTAGCGCGTTCAATCAAACTTTTTAGCTTCATAATATTGGTATAGATTACTATTGATTTGCTGATGTTTTATATTACGTCAAATTCCTATACACATTCATCATCATCATCATCAGCCATAGGTGTCCACTTGCTGAACATAGGCCTCCCCCAAAGATTGCCAGATCGACCTGTACACAAACACCTGTACACCTGTTCCTATACACATTACACGGATTAAATATATTATTCAGCGAATTTTATTGTGTCTTTGACAACACACTATCTTTTAGCAACACCTTTTAATAAATCCCTTAAGACCATGCACGTCAATTTAATTATTGAAGACCACAGTGCACGATTGAATGAGATAGAATTAGTACTCATTACTTCAATAGTTTCCCCTTATTGTGTAACTAACAGAATGTGCCCTATCTCATATATCCCTCCCACTCCCAGGGGCACGCGACTGGCGAGCCTCGACGTGACGGCTCAAGTGCTGGACAACGCGGCGGCGAAGCACAAGATATCTGTACGACCGAAGAAAAAACATCCGAAAAGCAAATCTGGAAGCCGAATAAACGAGAGCAACGAAAGGTATGGTAGAGCTAAACGTTTGGTAATGAATGGAAAGCGTGTTCCTTGTATAGTTTGGTACTACCATTTCGAAAATTTGTTCATTTGAGATGTAATATTGAGGGTTTGACCCAAATAGACATAAAGAATCGCATCGGCTGATGCTACCAATAAATACGCCACAATGGTAAACCATTGCTATTATATCATTAGTTCCATCTTTAATTGGTTCTGATATAATGGATCCCTTGTATCCAGGAATCCTGGATCATTATAGAACCTTCACGCGGGTGAGATCGCAGCTCAAAGTTAGTATACAATAAATCATCCATGTCCACCGCACGTTATTTTAACCCAATTCAAAATGTGTTGACAGGGCTCGCTAATTTAGCCCGATGCGATGACACTACAATGATTTAACACGATTTTGTTAAAAGCCGCCTGACCCGATTTCATATTTTACGTATTTTGCAAATTTCAAGGAATCCTACACATACTCTGTCACCCGATCTAGCTTTGTAATAAAATCTTTCTTTCTTTCTTTTCTATCCTATTGTGTCCCACTGCTGGGCAAATGAATAAAATATAAATCAAAATTCTAACAAAATAACATTTACCATTTTGTTTATACTTTTTTTTATAAAACATGGCTCCAAGATATTAGATTCTATTATCTATAGGTGATAGATCTATATCTGTAATAGATTCATTAAACACGATATCATTTATAGCTTTTACACTCTGTTAAAGAGTTACCTCTATATTCAGCTTTCGGTTCATTGTTTTACAGTGCAACAAAGATATCGTATTTGAGTGCGATAGAATGTTATTTTAGTCAGTACTTCATCCTCTCAGCTGCAGCAGCCAATGTGGCGTCGTTTTCATCTCTAACTAAATACTCTGCAACATTTAATGTTACAGTACATTAGTCATTCGATATTTAGTAATATAGTTATTTGTGGTTTAGTACCATTCTCCTCGATAAGGCCAGTCTGTCAAGCTGGTGTTATTTGATAAGGGAAAGACAAATTCGTAAACCATACAATGGAAAATGAGTGGCGGTTAGCCCTAAAAGGACAGAAATTTCAAAAGATAACGAAAAGTGTAGAAGCTTACTTTACGAAGACCATAATGTTAGTTACTTATTAATTTTGATAAATGCGAAGAAAAATTGAAATATTCAAACAGACAGACTGAATATATTAATCGGTTATAATTTCTATAACATTTGATATCCGGATTCAAATCCGCTCATAGATAGAAATCCCGATGATATATTACGATTTCCTGTACTAAACGTCTACACAAAATATTACTACAAGAGATTTGAATTTAAAAACTCGGTCAACTGTGTTCTTCATCCGCACATCCGGTGTAACGTGCATTTCTCATTATTTTAAAGTTCCAAACATTGGTGACCTAATAGTACCTTTGTATTGCATGCGACGATTACCAATTCGTTTGTATGAAGAGTTCACCCAATTATTTATTCCAAAATCTAAAATTGAAAGAAAATTGCAAATAGGCAAAAGATGCATATAGTGATATCACTATTCTGATATCTATGATGCTGCAGATGTACAAGGGAAGTCGTTTTATTGTTTACAAGTTTGTAAGGAGATAGTGAGATTCTCCTAATAGTGGGTAATTTACTTATGCTCACAACAATATATTTATATTTTGGAATCAATTGATGATTATGTCTTCGCAATGGGTAATATAATAGAGCTCATTTGGTTAAGAAATAATCACAATTTTAAAAACTTAACGCACCGACTTCAAATACGATCGTAACCAAATTTATATAGGACCACCCTTGATAGAATCTATGTCGAAAACAAAAAGAATTTTGAAAATCAATCCACGTTTGGCGGAGATATCGCGTAACATACATAAAAAAAAACGAATTGAGGACCTTCTCCTTTTTGGAAGTCGGTCGAAAGTAAAGGAGAATTGGGCTATGCCCATAAATATGATACGTTAATATGATACATCATATCGAGGGTGCAATAAATGCTACGTAACTAATCGTCTAGATCGTAATGTTTACACACAATTCTTAAAACTATAATATGATGAATTATTATGTGTGTGGGTGCTATCTTTATTTAAACGAATTCTTCGGTTTGTATGTTTACTGTTGAAATACATAGCAATGTAATTGATTGGCATAAAACCTAGCAAAATGTACATTCCATAGATAAAATGTTTATGGAACACAAAGTTATGGAATTCCCTGCACTCACAAACTCCTATTTCTCCAGAAGCTTCAGTTTATTCTTAGTTAAAACAGTGAATGCTAACTTCCATTCTGACGATTTCTTCCTATTCAATAATATATAAAAACTTTTTTGGACCAGTTACATTTTTGACAAAAACATTTTTAATACAAACGATTTAATAACTGTCGAAAGACACGAAAACTCTATAATTTTAATAATAGGTAATAGAATTAATTGTTTCCTTGTCATCTGGAGAAAGCCAACAGGATATATCACTCGTGGCATTCAAATTGGAGTCAAAACATTTCGCTATGCACAGAAACTATTAAACGATGATTTATTAACAAAATAAATCTTATGTAAATGCATTTAATTTTAGATATTTGAGTGTTGTGCGTGTGTTAGGCACCCCGCACCTGCTTCACGCTGGATTTATTATAACAAGATTTGTAATGACACCTCTTTGATAATCAGTCTGCCAAGCTCGCATAAAACATGCAGATGAAATTAGAGAAATTGCCAAGGTCAGGTCAGTAGGTTTTGCATTGAACTTGAATTTAGATTGTTGCCGTTTAAATGACTGTGAAAATATCATCATAATCATTCCTAATATAACCGATTCCGCAGTAACTAATCGGCTCTTGTTAATTCGCCCGATTGGTTTGTGTTTTCGTCGACTCATAGCTACACATGTTTTAGATTAAAAAATGTATTCCAAGATGTCTAAGCGGATAAATATATTATAAATTTGGGATACCCTCAAATGCACAAAAAATCATAATGAGTAATATTGGGTCAACGTCCCCTATTTGCATAATGGAAAGAACTTTGAAATCACACAATCATTTGTGCGGTACGCCCGACAATAACCAGCGTATCTTGAACCTTTGACGAGGAAAATTGTTATTTCATGTAAAGAAATTACGCAGACAACTCGGCTCCACGTGAAATGGACCAAAAAATTGGCCTGAACGCAGTTCCCAAAATAAAATACGTGCATTATTAGCGTTATTAAGACGGCTCGACTCGACGCGGGGACAAAACGATATAGTGTTTCACTACTTTTTCCTTTCTCATTGTATGTTCTACTTCAGCCTCAGCCACGTTGGCCAGCTTTTTGTCGGACAGATCTAATTGCGGAGCGTTGGTTGTCGACCCAGTTTCTTTTTGGGTGGTTTTAACATCTTGTTTGACAGTTCTATCATCGCTTATTGGTCCACTAGTTTTTGGATTTTAATTTTTACTTTCAAATGACTATTTACTTCAATGTCTTTGAGAGCTAAAGACGTTTTTCCTGTTGCCGAGGATTTTCTTTACAATTTTCCCTATATTCATTGAACATTAAAATGATAACATGTTGAAGCCAAGATGAATATTATTTTTAAATAAAATGCCTTTTTCTAGAATTTAACCGGAGTGCATTCTGTTACATCAGAAACGAAGTATTTAAGCTATATAATAATCAAATGTCTCAGATTTATCTAAATGTTACTTGTAAAAGAATCTTTTACTTCATCACAATAGATGCTATTTACATTTGCTCTAAAGTTGAACATTAAATTTTGAAACCATTATCCTTACTCAAACTATTCTATTCTTGGCTTAAGGGCATCTATTAAGATAGTAATATATTTAGGAAGATAATATACACACATAATTTAAGCATGAATAAAGGCAAACCTGTCTACCTGTCTGCCAACATAGATTATGACTACTAAATAACGCATAACGTTTTTATGAGGTTACAAAATGCCGCGTTAAAATAATAGGTTACGTTTTATTATCAGACATAGCTGGCGCTTGAGAGGTGTTGGTATTGATGTTATCGTGTTTATGGAGCTTCACGCCTTCATATTTTACTAAAGTGGATTTGTGAAGGTGGAATTGATGAGATATTTTACGATATTATCAAAAATATGTTCTTTTTGTGCCTCACGGACATCAACGCCTTGAGGCACAAGTCACTTGAGGCATAAGGGGTATCGTAGAAGAGAATGAATTTGGAATTGGCACTGGAAAAAAATTGGGCCTCTTTAATTATCACTCAACGTAGGCATCGCAAAATCGGTTTGCTTTGCGAGATAGTAGTTATAACCTGATCAGCTGTTTAGGTAAGCTGATGAGGGAGGCCTACAGCGGCTTTACCAACCGCAAAAGTCATGAATAACTAGAACAGCAGGACTTAGGCTCTACATAGGGGCGGATCCTAATGCGTCGGAGCCAACGCATGCAGTCGATATTGCCTGTGTAGTCATGACAGCCTCCGTGGCGCAGCGGGCGAGTAGCCGGCTGTGAAACGTGAGGTCGCGGGTTCGATTCCCGCATCGAGACAAATGTCTGTGCGGCCCACAGATATTTGTTTCAGGTCTGGGTGTTGTGAGACCGAAAGTCTTTCATAGTTTCTGATACCCACGACACAGGACTTGATCTTAGTGTGGGGTCAAGACCATGTGAGTGACTATTGGGTGTATTTAAAAAATAAAGTGTTAGGGACCCAGCAGTCACTCTGATATTTTTCATATTTTTCGGGCGTTTCAATGCTGGGTCAGAATACCGCTGAATCCGATATACTTAGCTGTCACAAGTGTTGCTTCAAAAGATAACGGAGCGGTTAACGCAGAATGATAGAGATAGAGTAGTTGTGTTGTTACATTAGATTTCTATCGGCAATGAGATAACTAAGTTCTGTATTTTATAGAGAGTTTTATGTGAGATTAGCATGTTCTATTATGTCTATAATTATTTTCAAAATAATTACTTCAAAGTCTCCGTTATTTCATAATTCATACACAACAGTAAACATTTTTTTGAAAATCAAAATGCATCTGAGACCCGGGATAGCTGAAACGAAACACACCATTAACCCAAATTTTGGTAATATAATATTAATGTTGCTATAAATTCGACGCATGCCATAATTCCGGTATACTCTGTATTGCCAACCCAGAAAATGCCAGTTGGTAACACCGAGTCTTTCCAATGTTTTCTCCTTTGATGATAATAGCGGTAGATTGAGGCTATTTTTTAACCCTGTGCCATGAACTCTAATTGGAGTGATGGATTTGGGACAGCCATCCGTCTCGGCCGCATCATGACTTATTTTTAGGCGTTAATGGCTGCTAGATTATTTGAGATTTGTGAATATGATTTACTAACATTAGCATGTGATTTTAATCGTTCTAAAACTGTTGACGGCTGTTTGTTATTTCCACACACTTTTGAAAACAAAGAACAATAATCTCTAACTGTTATTCTATGGACTTCGTTTTTTCCTGGTGGTAGTGGATAGTTCCTTCTTATACCATATTTTAAAATCCTTCTGCTATAACGAATAGAACTTTTAAAACTTCGTACAGTCTATATTCTAGACGCCTATCCGGATTGACTAATCGCTTTACTGCAGAATCAAGGTAATAAGGAACTTGCACAAAAAAATTAACGAGAAATTGTGTTGATAAATCAATAAACAAAACCTTGAAATGTGCTATGATGAAATTTGTAGAATAAAATAATTTATGTTTTACAAATAATCCTAATTATAAATTACGTATAATATAATGGAAAGTAATTTCAAAAGCCAAGTGACGGTATTGCATTTTCGCATCAGAGCTGTGTTTCCAGGTTGGAGTATTCTTTTTTAATTTTGCTGAAATTTTTATTGTGTTTAGTACGGTGATTGATGAATGAGATTTCGGAGGTCCTCCTCTTCCCTATAAATTCCTTTTTTCTAGTAATTTTCCACCTTTTTGCGCAGGATTGTAGAGTGCATCTTATTTTTACTTCGTTATATAAAGAAATATCTTTAACAGTTTTTTTTAAATACAAAATAGTATTTGTCTATCGTAAAGAAAGTACTTGTGCACGTCACTATACTAAAGCTTTTAGAAAAGTAAAGTTTCATTGAACCCTTGAACTGCGTTGATTCACAATTTTCAACAACGCGGAAGTTTTTTGATTGACATCAGACGGGCATCTCTACTCTGATTCATATTTCATGCAGGAGCAAATTGCCACATAATTTATCAAAGAGAATGTCTCGAACGCAAGTGGAACTGTCGTCACTTGTGCCTAAATGTCGGGTAGAGTAGACATCAGACATATCCGGAGTCTTGACGAGCGTGACCAACACGTTGCGTATTTTAATTCATGATTTTCAAACAGAATTACGACATACATAAGCTCACGGTTGCATCATTAGAGGCGTAGGCAGAACTGATGTAGAGAACTTAGAGATATATCTATTGTCTTCGGACTTTTTTCCGTCCCTTCATGTTATAGGGGACGAGCCTATCGCCTTACTGGGCCGAAAACTTTAGAGGCGTAGGCAGAGCTGACGTTGAAAACTTAGAGATAGATAATGCATTTAATGTCGTTGGACTTATTTCCGTCCCTTCATGTGATAGGGGACGAGCCTATCGCTTTACTGGGCCGAAGCCGAAGCCCGAAGCTCAACTCCCCTAGCAACTCATACATACACTCACGCTTGTATTCCCAAAGGAGTAGGCAGAAGCAAACTAGAACAGTCACATTTTCCGAGCAAATTCCAGACTCCGGGCTAATCTTTCTTTCTTTCTACCTGCCCTTATTCCATCTTAATGTGGGGTCGGCGTATCACACTCTTTCAAGCATCTTGCGGAAATGATTTGGCTTAGTTTTTACGACCGACTGCCTGCCTGACGTCAACCCCCCTAGATATTAAACATAAATCCAATGTTCACGCATCAGATAGGCTACTTTTTAAACCGGACACGCGAACGGAGTCGCGGGCAACATCTAGTATATAATATTCCAAGTAATCACAAGTTTAAAAACTTAACTGACCGACTTCCAATTTACCGATCGTGACCAAATTTATATGGGACCACCCTTGAAAGAAGCTCTATCGAACACAAAAAGAATTTTGAAGATCGGTCCACATTCGGCGGAGATATCGCGTAACATACATAAAAAAAAATACCGTCGAATTGTGGACCTCCTCTTCCCACTTCCCAAAAAGGAGGTCGTCCACAATTCGTCGGTATTTTTTTGTCATATGTATACATACCTAAAGGTTTAGGTAAACCAAAATCAGTTCAATCAGCCCAACGGACCACTTTAAAAATAAACACACTAATTTTAATTATGAGCAGATGTTTCGGCAACTGAACTTTGTAGCGTCATTATCATTATCAAACTATTTTAAACCACCGTCAGACAGGTCTCTGTCAGAGCGCTCACTTCTGTCAGCTCCCTTAACAAAATCTTTCGAAAAAAAAAATATTGAATCGATACAAAAATAAGCCCGGGATAACCAGGCAGAAAGAAAGAAAGATACAAAAATAGAACTTTGTATTTTGTTATACATTATCTACTAGTAAAACTTTCTTTCTTTCTACCTGCCCTTATCCCACCTTAATGTGGGGTCGGCGCAACACACTTTTTCAAGCATATTGCAAAGAGGATTTGGCTTAGTTTTTACGACCGGCCGCCTGCCTGACGTCAACCCCCTATGAGGGATCCAGTCCCAGGCAAATTAAATTAGAAAATTTACTTTGCCTGATCTGGGAATCGAATCCAGGACCTCCCGGTCCACAGCCCATACATGCTGCCACTAGACCAAGGAGGCGACGTATCTACTAGTAAAACAACGAAAACTAATTATAATTCTCTCTCTCTTCCCAGCTTTAATCCCACATGGTGGTAGGGTCACCTCTCCGGGTTTTTTCTTTCCACTTCGCCCTGTGTGGAATCTTCCTCTGAGACTTTCCATGTGACAAGATCTTTCTTCACCACGTCGCTCCACCTGGTTTTCGGTCTTCCTCTGGATCTCCTCCCGGGTAGGGATAGACGCAGTACTTTTCCGATATAGTCGGCGGATTTTCGCTTTATATGGCCGAACCACCTTTTTTTTGTCGCGGGGAAAAGTGATTTACCACTGCCGCCACGCCCGGGAGGGGTGGACGTGGCGGGTATGTCGGGTTCGCCAGTCTTACGACCCAGCGCCGTGATGCCCGGGAGAGATGTTCGACATCCGGGCGACGCTGGGCCGAGTCCTTGGCCTAACCACCTACCACCTTTCTTGGACCTTGTCAGCGATATCGCGCACACCAAGACTTCCTCGCACGTATTCGTTACGTATTTTGTCCAATTTCGTGACGCCGCAGATCCATCTCAGCATTTTCATCTCTGTGGTTTGTAGAGGTTTGACTTGAGTTTTGGTGGCGAACGAAAACTAATTATAATTAACATAACATAATATAAGCTCACTCCTGTATCCCCGAAGGGGTAGGCAGAGGCGCACTAGCGAACTAGAACACCCACATTTCGCCGAGCTTAGTTCCGTCCCAGATGTGATAGGGGGCGAGCCTATCGCCATATCGGGCACAAATTCCAGACTCCGGGCTGATATGGAAAAATCCAATATCACTTTGCCCGACCCGGGGATCGAACCCGAGACCTCAGAACCGTAGTCGTACCAAAATACCACCACGCCACCGAGGCAGTCGCAATTATAATTAAGTTAATTATTTGTAGTTACCATTTACGTACTAATTATTGTCGCCTACTTGGTCTCGCAGCATAGACCAAGGAGGCTGTGGACCGGATGATCGTGAGTTCGATTCCCAGGTCGGACAAAGCAAATTTTCTAATTTAATTTGCCCGGGACTGGATCCCCCCCGAACTTAGCCAAATCCTTTTTGCAACATGTTTGAAAAAGTGTGTTGCGCCGACTCCACATCAAGGTGGGATAAGGGCAGGTAGAAAGAAAGATCTACGTAGTAATTATTTGGTAATCCTTAATACGGTATAGTCTGGAATTTGTGCCCGATATGGCGATAGGCTCGCCCCCTATCACATCTGGGACGGAGCTGGGCTCGGCGAAATGTGGGTGTACTGGTTCGCTAGTGCGCCTCTGCCTACCCCTTCGGGGATGCAGGCGTGAGCTTATGTATGTATGTATGTAATACGGTACCGAAGATGGCTGAAACTCCAACATATTATTGAGAATATTACATAATAACTATATTTGACCCAAAAATCTTGCTAAATCTCATTACTGAGAAATTATGAAACTGAGCAAAAAAGAAACCGTTCCGATACCGGGAATCGAACCCGAGCCTCCTGGGTGAGAGCCAGGTATCCTAGCCACTAGACCATATCGGATATAGTGCCTACATTGAATTAGTCGTACCTATCATAGTACTTGTGATATGTTTATAGATTTGATTTGAGATCTTGATTCTCATTTTTTTTTATTGTAAAATTGTCACTTCCATGCACTGGCGTGCACAGTCATTAAAATTGGGGTAGACAAAGAAATTGCGTAATTATTTTTTTTACTGTCAAATAAAAATATAAGCTGCTATTGTGAAATAATAGTTGTGGTGTTTTTTCTTCAATTATAAAGGTAATTGGCAAGTTATGTCAGGGTACACAGTGTCTCTTTGTCTATATGGGCTGCACGCCACAGCTTCCATGGATGTGATTACACCGTCTTTGTCTTTAAATAAATAAATATCGAAACTTACTTGAGTATTTCATATTATTGAAATAAGGATGTATAGAAAAGTAACGGACTTATAAAATGTATCGTTGCTTAATTAATAAAAAATAAAAAGCAGCGATAGCTCAGTTGGGAATGGTACGGACTGCCGAGACGAGTATCGGAGGTTCGAGACCAACCTCAAAAAAGGAGCATACACCTCTGACTTTCCTATATTAAGTGTTCCATTACGATAATTCATTGTGAATTATCGCTTGCTAGTACGGTGAAGGAAAACATACTGTTGAATGTATTTGCACCCAACAGTCACACACATAGTCCTGACCCCACCCTGAAAATTTAATTAAAATTACACGGGCAATATCTTTAATATCACAGAGCTTTTTTGAACAATCAAATCGACGTTTTTATAAATAGTAAAAATAAACCATACTAACATATCGCAACAGTTCACGAGCGTAGCAAATATACTGAGAACCTAGCACGAATCACTATCGACTACGTATTCGAATAGAGCTCGCTACGCACTCGGTACTCATTGGTTCGTCAGAGTGCACAGTGGTCTCGACTCTCGAGTCGAAAGTTATTCGTGGTGAGGGCTAAGGGTTCTGAAAACAGACGCACAACCCGTTACGAAATGTTAGGGAAAACGGGTGGGGCCGGGCGGTCTCAGTTAATTTATGAGTTCTGAATCGACTTTTGTTTATCTTTCTATTTATAACAGTCTGTTATAAATAGGGAGGGGGAGTTAGGTCACCGGAAATCTCACTCACGGAACGAAACGCGACAGCGAGCTACCACTTTACGTCGGTTTTCTATTAGACAGTGGTATCAAACCGGTCGATCCGGCCCATTCGTGGTGTAGACGTAGGTCTACCACGTTTTTTTTTTTCTACCTGCCTTTATCCCACTTTAATGGGTTGGCGTAACACACTTTTTCAAGCATGTTGCAGAAATTATATGGCTAAGTTTTTACGACCGGCTGCCTGCCTGACGCCAACCCAACGCCCAGGGGTTGACGCCAATCTGAGGGGTCCAGTCCTGGACAAATTAAATTAGAAAATTCGCTTTGCTTGACCTGGAAATCGAACCCACGACCTCCCGGTCCACAGCCCATACATGCTGCCACTAGACCAAGGAGACGACTAGACGTAGGTCTACCACTAAAATATAATATATTTTCTACCACCAGAATATAATTAAATTAATCCAGATACCAAATACAAAACTAGTTATTTTATCATCAATTAAATTAGTCGTTTGTCGCGCGATCTGCCCAATTTAAAAACCAAACATTTCCAACACTGCTTAAAAGTGTTTTATAAACGCTGCCCAATTATATTTCGTTTTGTTTTTCATAATAAATTAAAAGGCACTCATCACGGCCCGTTTGGGTTTCACGCAGTTTTTAATCGAGGGCGACATGAATGAATTACTTACATGTGTATACCTCCCGTCAAATTTGGACGAACATTCTCAATTTTTTGGGGTCGAGCAGTGTTTACCCGTTTTATATTTCCGTGTTTCAATTTGCTCCTAAATTGCGGATTAACTTTTTCTTTGCGTGCTAAAAACGTCAACATCTCGGACAATTAATTAAGGGACGAAAAATGTTTTTAAATTGAATGTTAGTTTTAATCAAAGAACATGATATGATAATTAATGAAGATTTATTATTGCTATTGAATCATTCTTATATACGGTATATCATCTGCGTAATCATCACCATCATCAGTCATAGGACGTCCACTGCTGAACATAGGCCTCCCCCAAAGATTTCCATATCGACCTGTTGGAAGCGACTGCCTCGGTGGCGTGGTGGTATTTCGGTACGACTACGGTTCTGAGGTCTCGGGTTCGATCGGGCAAAGTGATATTGGATTTTTCCATATCAGCCCGGAGTCTGGAATTTGTGCCCGATATGGCGATAGGC
The DNA here is from genome assembly GCA_036417725.1 of Clanis bilineata. Taxonomy (NCBI): domain Eukaryota; kingdom Metazoa; phylum Arthropoda; class Insecta; order Lepidoptera; family Sphingidae; genus Clanis; species Clanis bilineata. The sequence continues at coordinate 2,871,525 of CM071141.1, forward strand.
TCGCCCCCTATCACATCTGGGACGGAACTAAGCTCGGCGAAATGTGGGTGTTCTAGTTCGCTAGTGCGCCTCTGCCTACCCCTTCGGGGATACAAGCGTGAGCTTATGTTTATGTTATGTTTATGCTGTTGGAAGCGGCCTGCATCCAGCGACTTCCTGCTACCTTTATCAGGTCCTCGGTCCACCTACAGGTGGACGTCCTAATATGCTTAATACGGAGGAGTTATTTCAGTTTAAATATTGCATTGATAACTTAGTAGGCCTATCCGCGGCTGAGACCGTGAGAAAAAAATTTAACTATAGTTAAAAAAATAAAAGTTCTTTGTTTATTGCAGGATTTATACACATAAATGAATCAAATATGTTATTTTGTCTCGTCATACATATCCGATATGGTCTAGTGGCTAGGATACCTGGCTCTCACCCAGGAGGCTCGGGTTCGATTCCCGGTATCGGAATGGGGCCGTCTGTTCGTTATTATTTTTAAATATCGATTCTTGCATCATTTATTTTCTAAAAGGTATTGCTTTGAATATTTGTGCCTACTTGTACCAGTTTTCCTTTCACCAGGATTTACAATATTAATAACTACCGGTTTCCAGCGAGTCCGGTCGCGTGGAAAATTATTTAATTATTTATTTATTTTATTTTTCCGGTATAAATAGTAGCCTATCTGTTATTCTGACGTATAATCTACCTCTATATAACTGTGAAGTTTCATTAAAACCCATTCAGAAGGTTTTCCGCTAAAGAGTAACAAACATACATACACATACTCTTTCACGTTTATAATATTAGTAGGTATTTCCATCCCGGAGTCTGGAATTTGTGCTCGATATGGCGATAGGCTCGCCCCCTATCACATCTGGGACGAAACTAAGCTCGGCGAAATGTGGGTGTTCTAGTTCGCTAGTGCGCCTCTGCCTACCCCTTCGGGGATACAGGCGTGAGCTTATGTTATGTAATATTAGTAGGATTTCTGAATGTCCAGAGTTCAGCAAAGAAGCATATACAAGGCTGTGAAAGAATATTTAATCATTAGATTAATTAGAATAAAAGTTAATGATAAAACGATTTATCTTACATCGAGGAAGAAATGAACGGTGAATTTGAGTATATTAATAAGAGCGTATCATTGAAATAAAACTATTTTTACGGATTCTATCACGATTTGGTTTGAATTTTTATTCCCGACGTTTCGAGTTTCAGAAGGCTTTGCAGTCTTCGTGATTACGGGTCGGACGAATAAAACTTCGTGAATAAAAATTAAAAACAAATCGTGATAGAATCCGTAAGAATAGTTTTATTTCAATGTATAACATTCGCGTGAACTTAAGGAATCAGTAAGAGCGTATCACTTGGCTTCGGTCCACAAGTCCCGACTGCCGTGTACAGCACACAAAACACAGTTCAAATAATTGTTCAATTCATGAAAATATTTCAACGTAATAGATTAATATCGCATTATATCTTTCTTGTTTTACAAACGCGACCGCGTTACTTCAGAAATGTGCTAGAATGAGGAATTGTTTTCGCTTTGAAGTTTGAACGATTTTTGGATGGAAATCAAAATGATTTTAGGTCGCGTTTTATTTAATTTGAATAGTAGATTCGTACTAAGCCCGCTCTGTAGCCATGGCCATTAATACGAGTTTTAGAAAACGGTGTAGCTGAAAAAGCCGGTTCGCATATGTACCACAAAAAACGAGTTTTGATATTTTTCAAAAATGACAATAATTTTCGTTTTTTCCATAAATCTGACTAGTACTGCCCCTTGTGAAAACTGCAATGAACCGAAATAAATGTCCAGAGAAAACTAATGTCGTTTGAAAGATGTGAAATGGTGAAAATTATGAAAACTAACTCGTACAAGAGATGCAGTATTATCTACTGTACGGGCGACAACAATTGATTCAAATCTTTATTAAGTAAATAGGCTAGAAAGAAAGGAATAAAAGAAAAAAAATTACCATCCCTACAAGCAAACACGTACACATAAAATAATAGAGATACACATGGCGGTGCTTCGGAAAAGCCCACAGGTCGGAGAAGCTTTAAGAAACTTAAGCCACTTTTGCATGTTTTTTAATGAATAAAACCACGTGGTAGAAGCTCATAAACATAGATGGTAGATAGTCACGGGCGGCTCGGCCTCCGGTTGCCCATACGCTTATGTAACATATATATGTGCCGCCTCCGACGGGAAGGAAAAGATTCTCTTTAATTTTAAACTGCTCCCTACCCAATTATATTAACATTTTTCTTTCCTTAAATCTTTATAACAATATGCTTAAAAACCCGTAACAAGTAAGAACCTACCATAAATTATGAAGTACTAGCTGACCCGCGCAACTTCGTCTGCGCCACATATGCATAACAGCGCATGCCACGGAAGCTCTCAAAATATTATGCATATGTATTATACATATAAACTTTCCTCTTCAATCACTCTATGTACTGACTCTATGACTGCCTCGGTGGCGTGGTGGTATTTCGGTACGACTACGGTTCTGAGGTCTCGGGTTCGATCCCCGGGCCGGGCAAAGTGATATTGGATTTTTCCATATCAGCCCGGAGTCTGGAATTTGTGCCCGATATAGCGATAGGCTCGCCTATCACATCTGGGACAGAACTAACCTCGGCGAAATGTGGGTGTTGTAGTTCGCTAGTGCGCCTCTGCCTACCCCTTCGAGGATACAGGCGTGAGATTATGTTATGTTATGTGTTGTCACTCTATGTATTAAAAAAACCGCATCAAAATCCGTTGCATAGTTTTAAAGATACAAAGGGACAGATAGAGAGCGGGAAGTGACTTTGTTTTATACTATGTTGTGATAAACAAAAATACTATGACGATTCCTTATGTATGCTAACATCAAATTAATACGCTAGAAATAGTTACAATCAAAAACACTGAAGTAATAAAAAATTGGGACAGCACATTACTTGGAAGTATAATTTCGATACAATAAGCGCAAATATAGCACATACAAATGAGACACATATTTTTGACAAATATGATTTAGAGATATCATTGTGGCACATAACGATCCGTTTACGAAACAGTGCCACCGGGTTTTTAAAATCCAGTAATATATCTTCAAGCAACGGTCGTGTTCCCGACATGCTAAATGGGATGAGGTGGGATTAAGAAGACATTAAAGTATTATCGCCTACTGAGATATCCCAGATGTTTTATTTTTTGACAATAATGTTTTGTCTTCTATCTCTATTTGAGCTGCTGCTAAAAAGATTTGTGAGATGTAATTATCGATATTATTCTTTCCTTACAGAAACTTTTTATTAATGAAATATAAGGAAACTAGAGTAAGAAATATTTTAATAGTATTATTTCACATTTTTAAATATTTCTATGATTTTTAATAGATTCCTTACAAACAAAAACGGTTTCCGCACTAGGCGTACCTGTATCGCGGATTCGGCATGATAATATGAAATTAAAAACACACTGAACACTTTAATGAGTGTAAATATACGTCACATCTCAGTACATTTAGGACGAAGTCTAGGCTAGTGACCGGTCGTTGTTCCCTATAAAATGCGTCATTTCCCCATTATCCGATTGACAGCTTGGATACTTCCGACATGCCGCTAATACGGTTTTGTTTTCTCTCGTAAAATATCAAAGGGATGCCTAATAACTGAAGACAATGATGTGATCCCACGATTCTTTCAACATATTTTTTGTTATTATTAAAGTTGATAGCTGAATATGTGCTATTGGTTTCCCGCCAAAAAATAATTATTATCGAGCTAGGGAATATGACAAATAGATTTGTAAACAGTTTTTAATACAATGAGTAACTACTTTTAATAATATTTCGACATCAAAATTAATTAAACTGTTACTACTGTAAATAATTACGATATTTGTTTTTTAAATGTTGAAATATTAAAACAATGTTTTTAACCTCACTTTTTTATATAATAAAAACCTAACTCGCAATATTTACTGAACTCCTCTTCAACCTGCCCTTATCCCACCTCAATGTGGGGTCGGCGCAACACATTTTTTCAAGTATTTTGCAGATTGGATTTGGCTTAGTTTTTACGACCGGCCGCATACCTGACGTCAACCCCCTATGAGGGATCCAGTTCCGGGCAAATTAAATTAGAAAATTTGCTTTTCTCGACCTGGGAATCGAACCCAGGACCTCCCGGTCCACTGCAATATTCACTTAACTAAGTAAGTAGGTATATCAAATATTAGGTCATTACACACAATATCATTATACGAAGAATATAGTAAGTATCTGGGCTGCACAATTCGAATTCCATTGCATAACACGGTATATTATTATATCGATGCATAACACATACAAAAAAGTTTACTAATTCTGGCGGGAATTCAGTTTTGTTTATTTTAATTAATCCTTACAAGAATATTTAAAAATGTTTACAACAGAGACTGGCAATCGAGCAGGTAAGTAGATCACATGATGGTACATACGTGATCACCGCCACCCACAGCACCCTTAATACCAAAAGATTCATGGGTGTGTTGCCGACCTTTAAGGAAGAGAATAGGGACTCGGAAAGAGAGGACAGACTCTTCATAGTTTGAATTAAGACTTTTCTTTCTACCTACCGTTATCCCACCTTAATGTGGGGTCGGTGTAATCCACTTTTCCAAGCATGTTACAAGAAGATTTACGACCGGCAGGCCTGCCTGACGTCAACTCACATCTGGAGATCCAGTCCCGGGCAAATAATGTTAGAAAAAAAATCCGCCTGACATGGGAATCGACCACAAGACATCTCTATTCACAGCCAATATATTAGTGGTAGTCCACTAGACCAAGTAGGCGACTATATTCTAACAAACATATTTAATATGTACTATTGAATGTCTATATAAATATCATCTGCGCGTCAAATTTCAGACTCTTTAATTTTCCTGGCAAATGAGCAGATGTGTCACGTGATGGTAAGTTATCTCCACCGGCCATAGGCACCCTAGACCACCGAAAATCTCACTCACTGAACGAAACGCGCCGGCAGGCTACCACTTTACGTTGGTTTTTTGTAAGGCAGTGGTATCAAACCGGTCGATCCGTCCCATTCGTGCTGTAGACGTAAAGTAGCAACACAGAAAACCGTTGTAAAGTTGCAGCTTGCTGTCGCGTTTCGTTCGGTGAGTGAGATTTCCGGTGGCCCAATTAATCCTCCCCCTTTCCCAATACCTTTCCCCTCCCCTTCCATTTAGCTTGGCAAAGCGACCATGATTGCTTTTGTGTCTTGGATGTCTATGGGCGATTGAGATCACTTACCACCAGGTGACCCATCTGCTCGTTTGCCAGTCACTGGTATAAAATAAAACTGTCTATAGTAATGGCTCTACCACACAAAATATATAAAACCAGACTCTTGAATACAAATTTTGTTGTTGCAGATGGTTGGTGCGAGTGATTGAAGATGTGCAGGGCGGTGAGCTGCGGACACGGCAGGGCTACGTGCCGGCGCGGGTGCTGCAAGAGAAGCAGAGTCTGGAGAGAGACCAGACCTCCCTCGCAGCTAGGAGACAGTGAGGATTTTCATATACAATATTGCTATAGCATTTTTTTTAATAGTCATGTAGTTTCTATAAGCAGCGATAGCACAGTTGGGAATGGTACGGACTGCCGAGACGAGTGTCGGAGGTTCGAAACCAACTCCAAAATCGAGTATACACCTCCGACTTTTCAATGTTAAGTGTGTTTTCTTTGAAATTAAACTATTTTTTTAAGGATTATATCACGATTTGGTTTTAATTTTTATGCCCGACGTTTCGAAAGCTTTGCAGCCTTCGTGGTCACGGGTCAGACTGAGCCGTGACCACCAAATCGTGATATAATCCGTAAAAATAGTTTAATTTCAATGAATAACATTCACGTAAACCTAAGAAATCATTATGTGTTTTCTTTGTTAAATATCGCTTGATATAACAGTGAAGGAAAACATCGTGAGGAAACCTGCATACCCGAGAATTCCTCCACAAGAATTTTGAAGATTTGTGAAGTCTACCAACCCGCACTAGGCCAGCGTGGTAGACTAAGGCCTAACCCCTCTCATTAGTATAGGAGGGCCGTGCCCAGCAGTGGGACAGTAATATTACAGGGCTAATATTATTTTTTTATTATTATGTAGTTTCTATAAATATGTAGCTGTAACTAAAGGTTGTGATTATTGTACATAGTCGGTGCCACAATGTGGTTGGTATACTTCCTTATGGATTAAACCCCAGTCGCAAAGGGTTAATACAACACGATTCCTACCGGCTTACCTTTACCAACTTATTGGCTTAACAAATAAGTATTCATGAGAACAAAATTCTACATCGGCTTCTCTTTTGAAAAAAGCCACCCTTCGCCACTGTTAAACCCTCTATAAAAATAAATAGAAAAATTTGCTATATTTTGCAAAAAGACCATTCTATGAATAGAAATCGGGTGCATGTTTCTGTGGGCCATACAAACGGTAGTCTCGGTCCGGGAATGGAACCCACGGTCTCTTGCTTCACAGTCGGCTACTCGCCCGTTGCGCCACGGAGACTGCCTAAAAAATATTAGATGTTTAATATTTACACATTCTTTCTTAATAGCTTCATTTAATATATCGGTGGCGCTCCAACTCATTACATTTGGATGAAAAAAAACGACGCTGATCCACAATTTGGCGTCGAATGTGATTTGGCAAAGAATGTTCTAGATGACTCATTCGTAATGTTTAAATACACAATACGACTGAATATTGGTTGAAGACTTGTGGAGATGGTGACGTCGACTGTGGTTGCCTCGTAATAGTCTACTTTGATGTTTATATCTTAGGTCTAATCATTATGATGAGTCAGTGTTTGAGACTAAACTCATATTGTGAAAGCACTAAGGCTGAGATCTATAGAGCGCACTTCGACTAAATATGAGTCAAGAAAACGAAATCAGTGAGAATTTTGAATTTTTAAATCGAGCTTCGACTCAGTCCGAGCCATTTTTTACAAGAAAAACTGATCTAACAAATTCCCAGAATGAGTAAACTTTTTTCTTTCCACTTTGCCTTATCCTAATCTAATGTCGGGTCGGCATAACACTTTTTCAAGAATGAATTCGGCTTACTTTTTACGATAACCTGCCTGTCGTCAACCCTCTGGAGATCCAGTCTCCAACTACTTTTTTTTTTTTTTGTAGCATAGACTGGCAAACGAAACAGATGGGTCACCTAATGGTAAGTGATCTCCACCGCCCATAGACACCCAAGACACAGTAAGAATCATGGGTGCGTTGCCAACCTAAAAAGAGGAAATGGAAGGTGAGGGAAAAGGTAAGGAGGGGGGGGGGGGAAATAGGCCACCGGAAATCTCACTCACCGAACAAAACGCGACAGCAACCTGCTACTTTACGTCGGTTTTCTATGAGACAGTGGTATCAAACCGTGCGAGCCGACCCAATTCGTGCTGTAGACGTAACTGTCTACAGCGTGGCTCTACCACTCATAATATCTTTTTTTCACCACTTTTTACACCACTCACTTTTCCCGGCTATAGAATCGAACCCAAAACCTTTCGGTTCTTCAGCCCATACACGCTTCCACTTAACAAAGAAGGCGGTTTTTAGTAAATAACCATGATGCAAGTGTCTGGCCCAGATCGTACCAGGGGTTCGTTTCCGTGGACGGCCCAAAAAGCAATGGCTGGACGTTCTGAAGGAAGATGGTCCTCACTTTGGAGGATGCGCAACACCAGGCGAAGTGGAAACGTTTAAGTAGGAAGGCGGACCCTGGCAGAAAGTCGGGATAACGCCAGGCAGAAAGAAAATTTCATGATAAGACCATAAGCTATTATAAGGTCGTACATTATTTCTAAATTCAAAGCTCTCTTATACAAATAACAAGGATCGGCACAACACTAATAACCATTGCTTTGAAAGAATGCCTAGCCATTTGTAAAACTGTATCGCTTTGGTGAGTTTACTTAGTACGTTTCTCAATTCAATTACTTCGAGGAACTACAGGCTAATACACATTTCAAGTGTCACGACCAATTTAATGGGCATGAATACGTTACTAGGGATTTTCCTGTCAATTTTCCTCTTCGTTGTGAAAGTTTTCAAGGAATTCTTATGAATCTTGCAATGACTTATATAAAAGTTAGGTTTTAAGGATTGCGGATCTACTATCCTCAATCAAAATCATCTCAATGCCAAAAAATGGTATATCTTAAAATAGATATTAGTTACTTGCAATTTCCAAAATAGCGTTCTAAATACCATTGCAGCATGTAATGAGTGGAAAACCGCGACTGAGTGCAATTTGCTATAGCGCTTAACGAGCTAATAAAATCTTTATGGCTGTTTTAAATGCAGCTGTATTTGTACACTGCAATAAAATATGAAAAATATTAAATGTCGTATTTGAATAAGTACTAAATGAAGTTCTTAATCTAAAAATAATCGTATGGCGATCTAGAGATCTGCGGCCTGAGCAGGAAAATTTCTGACAACCGTAAATGCATCGAACTCGATGCGCGTCTATGAAATTTGTATGAAATATTAACCAAACGTCATCAGTGCGCAGCGAACTCGAATACATTTACATTTACATTAGTTTTTCGTGCTCGGGCTACAGAAGGCGCGACTTGTTAACGAAGTACGGATTTTAAAGGTGAAAGTAGAAGAAGAAAACAGCCTCCGTGGCGCAGTGGGCGAGTAGCCGGCTGTGAAGTGGGAGGCCGCGGGTTTGATTCCCGCATTGATTGTCTCAATGCGGGGGATGTTTGTGTGGTCCACAGATATTTGTTTTAAGTCTGGGTATTGTGAGACCGGAAGTCTCTCATAGTCTCTGACACCCACGATTCAGATTATACCTAGTGTGGGGTCAGGACTAAGTGTGTGACTGTTGGGTATACTTATTTATTTATTTAAGATGAAAATCGTATATTCTTTATTGTAGCAAGATTCAAGAGGATGCACTAAATGCATGGTTATTTAATTGATTTTGAAGTTTCGCTTGCTCTAAAGTAGAAAACGTCTTTGAGTTATCTAAAACTTCTGCACAAGAATTTTGTAGGCTACCAATAGGAGTAAGTCTACCAATTAGTATTAGGCGAGCATCTCTTTTATTACGTGTAGCCATCCATATAACAATAGGACTAACAAAAATAAACAGAATATATATAAATCTTTTTGAGAGCTAATAATATTGTGTAAAGTCTCCTGCTTCCATCTTCGTAAACAAGTACTACAAAGTATCATTATTTACCTTAAAATATTTGAAATAATGAACCCTTCATCAGCACACGCTGGTGCCAAATCACGAGTGTAATCCAGGTCGACCATAAAGCGGTCACCACAATCTTCACATTTGGCATTTCATTTCTTCCTGTTATGACATTTTGAGCCTTGTCTTAGCATGTAACGAAGTATTTTAAGTAAATAAATAAAAAATATTTATTTGCAACATTGGAAAGTAAAATCCTAGTACTTAGTCGAGATTACACCAGGTAGAAAGACGACGACTGCCTCGGTGGCATGGTTGTATTTCGGTACAACTCCTTCATCCTGAGGTCTCGGGTTCGATTCCCGGGTCGGGCAAAGTGATATTGGATTTTTCCATATCTGCCCGGAGTCTGGAATTTGTGCCCGATATGGCGATAGGCTCGCCTCCTATCACATCTGGGACGGAACTAAGCTCAGCGAAATGTGGATGTTCTAGTTCGATAGGGCGCCTCTGCCTCCCCCTTCGGGGATATAGGCGTGAGCTTATGTAGAAAGAGTATATTTTAAGTCTGTGTGTACTAGTAGTTAGCGCTAATTCTTGCAGTCTTAGAAACTCACGATTACATAATGTTATAAACGTTGTTTTTCATACATTTCTCTGTTTATAAACAATTTCGCGATGTTTTGGAACAAGAAATATATGAATGTAAATAGTTCAACATTTATAAATCTATATTCGTCATTTACAGCTAACGTTCTAGGTCCAGAGTTCAGAATTTCAAGTTCCACTTTCTCCCTGTTCCTGTTAGTAATAAACTAGCTAAAATCTCATACATTATTTATTCTCAAAAATTACCTTATTAAATCAGTTCCATCTCAGCCACGGATAGGTATTCGAACTACCCACGATCTACTTCTGACAATAACTGCTTTAGAATCGCCATCTCATAGTATACACACGCTATTTGAGAATCATGAAAATTACGAGCAAGAACTATTTATTTTTTAAATTGGCTGTACCTGCTAACTGCAGCATACAATAACTGAGGTTACGTGATAAATCTTAAACAATGTTCATTAAACTTTGACACAAGACAACAAATAAACAATGATTTAATGGTTTCTTAGGTTTACGTGAATGTTATTCAAAACCAAATCGTGATATAATCCGTAAAAATAGTTTAATTTCAATAAACAATGATTTGTCTAAACCTCTAAACCTATATTTATAGTAATTGATGATTATTGAGTGCGTACCAGACACTGAAATATGCTCCTAATAATAAATAAGAACTAATTTGTCGCATTATAATTATCGGTGCCAAGTCTGATGACATGCTGCAGGGGGATAACCATGTATTTACTGTTTATTCCCCCGACTCTTATCTGTTGGAAGAATAAATATTAATATTAATCCAAAATTCCTGTTACTTGCAATCTTGATACTCCATTAGGATACATTTAGATAATGTTAGTTTAGCCGATATCTCACAAAGATGTGGACCAAAAAAGATACTGTTTTATGTATCCTCTGCTGTCTAAGCAATAATTGTCTAATTATGTTTTACTGCGTATGAAAAAACTACTATGTTACTTTGACGGCTATTTACTCTCTATGCATGCTACTTATTCCTAGAGCATCATATTCTATGAAGAAGAAACTTTTATTCTATATGTTATAAACAAATTGACATAATGTAAAAATAATTTGTCTAAAGTTTACCTTTCAGGCGTTCTTGTGAAAATATTCTATACAAGGTTCACACTAGATAGTAACAATTGGACGCATGATGTTTATGTCTGTAATTCTATAAATTCTAGGATAAATATGTTTTATGAAGAAAATGTAACTATCACAACACAAAGCATGTTCGTCATCATCATTATCATCATCAGCCACAGGAGGTCCACTGCTGGACATAGACCTCTAGAGGATTCTAAGGATGCCAATTCCTTTAAATTAAAATATCATCAACCAAGACATACGGGTAGCATTTTTCATTATTTCGCCAAGTTAGCAGTTTCTAGTTTAGGTTCTCCACTTTAGAAAATATAAAAATGTTACACGTGTCAACAGTCTCCATAACGATCGTATCCATGAGGCTAATAAAATAGCTTGTTCGATCCGGGAATCCAGAATCACGTCGTAAACAACCGCTCCAGGTGTGCCATTTGCCAATGCAATATGACGTGTTCCTCTCAAAATATCACCAACTCCAAACGAATCCGCATCTCACACGTCCAATTTATCATGCCGCTGCCCAATTACTCTTATGGTTGTCTCATTAGGAAAGACCTCGGCCAAAACGGCCCGTATTTGTCAAAATATCAATCAATTTTCCAGTTGTCTACCTTGGCAGTTGGCAATTGCCTTTGTGAAGAAAGTACACCACGTCTGTTCTAGTAGTTTAGTCGCGTTTGGCAAACCTGGGATCGTGAATGAAATACATAGTACAGAATCATTTATGTCTTATGTTATTACATTAATAAAATTTGAGAATGATATTATTGCGATCCTGAATTATGTTGTAAATATATTGCGAGACATAAAAACTTTGTAAATTTAAATGTTATATTTTTAGTACTGTATAGTAGATTACTTTCTACTTTTAGCAGCACAGGTAGTTCTTATTTCTTGCATTAGATATAAATATATTGAATCCACCATGTGCATTTTTGAAAAATATAACTGACTTGTGTATAATTATTGTTTTCATTAATGAAATTGCCATCAAATTATCAAATTTATTTCTGAAAACATTTCAGCATTTACACGTGGAGCTGCCATAAACCACACTGTTGTTGATGAGTTGATATTATATCATTAGTGACACAATATTGTTCATTTTAGTTTTTCCTTCTATGACCTTGGTCATATCGATTTCGATTCGATTTCTTCCTTAGTACTAATGCTTTCTTATTCATAAATATACGTCATAATGTGGTGTTAAAATTAAAAGGAGTATTTTACAACTGCACGCATAGAGCTTCGTATAAAAGTATTATTATAATTGTGAAAAGATTAACCGAGGGCATACATTTATCTTCATTACCTGTGTTTCTTTTGGCGATGTAGGAGAAAACTTACCCACCGGACCTGCGGTACGGCTGACCTTGCGAATCTAGTAATATAACGATTCATTCACACGCGCCCACTCGTCCACCTCTTGGCGAATCATTTGGATGCCCTCACACTGACTCATCAGGCGAGAAGTTCGTCTAATTTATAATAATGTTTATCATTCCGTTCCGCTCGTCATCACGTGGAGGTGAAAAGCGTTTTGCTGTTCTGATGATGGAATTATTGATGATGATTTTATTGGTGTTTAGGATGAGTGGGTTTTTAACCTAGAGCTAGTTTTTAGACGTCCTTGAAATTGATATCTTGGGAATTTGGACTTTGGAGTCTGATTGCGTCTTGCGTCTTTTGACGAGATATGCTGTATATTGTTTGCAATAAGAGAACCAAGCTTTTCTGATATGAAAAGCTTGTTTCTAGATAAGATAGTATCTAAACTTCGGCTTTGGATACGCGCATCACCTCTTAAATAAAGATCAGAAATGTAGGTTAAATTATGGAGTTTTTAGCTGGTATGAATCCGGCATACCGTGCGACTATTAGCTGGGATCCAAGAGGAATGTAAAGAAATAATAAAAAAAGCTACATATATGGATATACATTCATACCATGCTCCCTCATACAAAAACGAATAAACGCAACAGAGCGGGGTTTTAGTGACCATAAATTAGCCAATAGTAATTAAGATTTTTTTTTTAAAGTAATACAGCAAGCCTATATTTTGTTACCTACAGGGCCGTGGTTCGAGAGCTAGTTGAAACGGAGGAGGAGTTCGGCCGGGACATGCTTCAAGTGGTGTCGCGCTACATGAAGCCCATCGACAAAGCCACCACGCCCAAGCCCGTGTTCGACAACAGGGAACTACTCTTCTCCAACTTTAGGCAGATATGCGAGTTTCATAACACGTAAGTTAAGATTCCGTAAAGATATTTGTTGACATTATGGACAATATAGGCATTTCGGATTGGAAGATAGCATGGCGAAATGGTGCAGAAACAGCTAAGAAGTCAAGCTTATGAAGAACGGTTTTATTACTTCTAGGTACTTACTTTACGTCTACGCTTTTTCCTAGATCACAAAATTTGTTGCCAATAATCTTCTAACTATCATTAATCAAATCACTGAAGCAAGATATCGCTGGATGCAGGCCGCTTCCAACAGTTTAAATAATCTTGATATTTTTACCGCAGCACTATTTAAATTTTATGAAAAAGTGGCAACATTCGGAATGTCTGTTTACTCCGTTTAATTAGCAATCCTACTATAGCAGTGGACGTCCTATGGCTGATGATGATGATGAATCAAATCACAATGCCTTTCAATGTTTGTCGTTTCCAGGGTGTTGCTGGAAGGTATAAAGTACTACGCGGGCGAGCCGAAGATGCTCGGGCGAGCTCTGTTGCGGATGGAGCGCGAGTTCGACAAGCACGTGGCGTACTGTCGCGACGAGCCGAGGGCGCAGCACCTTCTAGCCTCCAACCCGGTTGTACAGAAGTACTTCCAGGTAAGAACTATGTAGCAACACCAATAGTACTATTCGAATTGGTATGATTTGTCACTGATGCAGTTTTTTTTATATATAGTAGAGATCTCCACCGCCCATAGACACCCAAGACACAAAAAGAATCATGGGTGCGTTGCCAACCTAAAAGGAGGGAATGGAAGGGGAGGGGGAAGGGATTGGGAAAGGGGGGGCAAGGGCCACCGGAAATCTCGCTCACCGAACGAAACGCCACAGCAAGCTGCCACTTTACGTCGGTTTTCTGTAAGACAGTGGTATCTAACCGGTCGAGCCGGCCCATTCGTGCTGTAGACGTTACTGTCTACAGCGTGGCTCTACCACTCAGAAAAGCTCAGTTGGAGGTTCAAAGCCAGTCTTGAGATCATCTACATCTCGACTGGACTGCCTTGATGGCCTGGTTGTATTTCGGTACGACTACCGTCCTTAGGCCTCGGGTTCGATCCCCGGGTCGGGCAAAGTGATTTTGGATTTTCCATATTAGCCCCAAGTTTGGAATATGTGCCCGATATGGCGATAGGTTCGCCCCCTATCACATCTGGGACGGAACTAAGCTCGGCGAAATGTGGGTGTACTAGTTCGCTAGTACGTCTCTGCCTACCCCTTCGACGATACAGGTGTGAGTATTATGAATAATGTAGGTACACATAATCTGACTACAGTCAGCACCGAAGCATTATACGAACTGGTATGACTCATTTAAGCAGTTGGAGGTACGAAACTAGCCTCGAGGGCGTGCACTATGACTATGACTTCAATATAGAAATGTTTAGTATTTGATTACCTTTTCTAAATTATGTATGTGAAGAAAAACCACGGGAGAAAACTTGCATACTTAGGACTTTACCCCTTACCTACATAAGAATTCTGAACGTGTGTGAAGTCTTTCAACCAGTATTAATATTGATTAATATTCTCGTTGGAGTAATGTCTGACGTAGCAAATCAATTTCTAACCCCTAGTTGAGGAATCCCATACCATGACAGCTGTGGTATTATAAACATACAGGGCTGATATTTAGCTGCAGCTCCTACCTAAGATATATTATACTAGCGACATCTCTACATCGAAGCCAATATTAAATAAAACTCCAGTGATGTAGTTTACAACTAAACTAAATCTAACAACCGCCATCTATGATTTCTTTGGAGAACTATTTATGAAATATGAGTCAATGTAAATTTCACCAGATGCCACTACTATCCACATTAGAACCGTTATGTTCAAAATATTATGTTACAAGAGTTTACATATTTATTTATTTGTGATTCAAAATTGATTCATACGTATTGCTCAATGTGTATTTTGGGGTATATCAAGTATTTAAATAAATACATAGGAATATTAGTTAGGAAGACAAAGCTGGTGATGGGCCGGGCGCCTCGGCTCGGCTCGTCGGGCACTTGGCCAGAATCTATAATAGTTTGCATGCCGCACGGTGCCGCATGATCGCTGTCAATTCTGCCCGTCATATCGGGGGCAATCGCCTGAATATTCCAGCATAAACATTCTATTTAAGATAATAACTTTGCTTGTGGCTCCGCTTGTCTAGCTATGAAATGTTTTTCTTCTAGAATAGTTTATCTAATCGTTTAAAGCCTATGTCCAAAGTCGGACTATGGTTTTCTTTTGTATCGAAATTTATTAAAACCCGTTCGTACACTAATTATTTAACAAACATCGTATTTTACAAACTCACAAGCGTTTAAGCTATTTACTGTGTTATTAATCTAAGCTATTTACCTATGATATAGATCATGTTGTGGCACAGTTATTCTGTTGCTCACCTGTTTTTATGTGTGTGTCTGCAATAAAGAGTTTCTATCTATCTATCATATAATACTAAAATTTACTCGAAGCTCCGCCCGCATTGTTATTTCTCCTATCGTAAATACTTTCCCGGGATAAAACCTCAAAAACCTATACTCTGCCACTTTTCCGCCCGTAATTCGTAAAGTATTTATATTTCAAAAATTGTTATAGATTAGTTGCTGCGGACAAACTAACAAACACATTTTCGAATTCATAATGTTACTAGAATATGCTCGCGGCTACGTCTGCGTGATGTTTTTTTTTAATCACTCCCATTTATATCCACTTCAGATAATTTTCTTGATGACATTTTGTTAGGTGCTTCATCTCCCTACGATTATATGTTTTAATCTCTCATCTCTATATCATCACTGTCAGTTTTTTTGAGACCAACGAAGGCTATGTTCTTGTATTAGGTTCAAGATTCATACTATATTTTATTAAAATTGGCTTAATAGTTTATGCGTGACAACGAAACAGACACACGGAGTTTCTGCATTTAGTATTGAATTTGGCTCGAGAATTTCAGAATATTTTGATTTAAAGCGCATGTGATCATCTAAAAATGATCTGTATTTTTTTTATTTATTAATAAATGGGCTGTCTTAGTCAGTACCTCTCATAAACATGCTAGCGATGCTTTTCTCACCTGCTGGCAATTGGGAATGTAAAGCGGATGCTCTATTTTTCGTTATCTTATAATAACAAACTGTCTGTAAGTTTGATTTAAATATTGTAACACATTTGGTTACTTTCACGTGCTCTAGATAAAAACAGCTGTTTAAAATACACTTATTTGGTTTATTTATCTTGATCAGACGATTGTAAGTCACCGCAGATGATTATAAGTGTTAGTGACATGATGACAAACAATTTTGCTTTCAGCGTTAATGATAGCCGGCTCGACTGAGATGTTACCACTTTTCACGGGAAATAGACGTTAAGTGATAACTTATGTAGCGTATTGCACTTGAAGCAAGATTGCCGGAAGCCTCTTTTGCCAATCCCCATTCTCTTTCTTCAAAGTCAACTTAACGCATCCATAATTATACTATCCTATCGTACTATAACTTACCATCAGGATTAGGGCGTGTATCATTAAGTTTTCTTTAGAATTCGATGTATATAGCATTTATAGTAAAGTTTAAATCATTGTATGTAATGTATCATTTCCAGCTCCGGAAGAAAGGCAGAATCGGAACTACTGAGAGCGTTTTTAACAAGCTTGAATTATATCCGTTCTCATAGAAATGTTGTATAAAAAATCACTAATCCTCACCACATTAATTGTAATTCAGGCCCTCATCACACATACATCGATTCTAGTCTAAGCACTTGTCTATCAAAATAGTCTCAGCTTGATACAAATCTATTATAATATGAAAGATTGGTACCTACGTAATTACGTATATGTATGACTTGGGACAGGTACATTTCATTCTGTTTACCAAGTATTAGTGGAGAAATGCCAATTGATGTGCTCACTTTTTGTACATGAAGCGTTCGCTTTGACTCCTGAAGAATGCCAAATGGACAAACGCAAAAATAAACCAGTTTTGAGATGAGATTTAAACCAGTAAATCTTCATTCATAACCGAGATGGTACAGTAGGCCAGTGTGTACTCGTCAAACATTATGTAACCAGTCTCTTGTTTTTGCCAGAATTGAGCTTCATAATTTGGAAGGAATACAATAAATGACATGATTACGTAATTGCAATATTTTCGAAAATCTTTGAATGTAAAAATGTATTTCGTTTATTATCTACCTCTCATTATGTTTCAAATTAAATGAAATAAATAACACAGCGTAACTAGGGTTTTCAGGTCTCTAATTTCTATATCTACAATAACTATGAATTATAGAAATGATGTTCGAGGGATCATATATTCCTAATACATTGTCATCTAAATAATTGCCTTTGGCTTTGAGAGAGACACGTGTCTTTGGAAAAAGATAGCCGTAGCTAAGTACCGTAAGAGAATGAACATAAATCATCAGGGCAAAAGAACTCTTTGATGCCAGAAATAAAAAAGAGAATAATGCTGATTTTTTTTAATTAAAATTAAATGACGAAACTAGCAAGCCACTCGCCTGATAGTAAGCGATACGACTACCTATGAACAGTAGCAATAACACCAGCTCCTTGAATAGAAAATCACGGAGTGACAAAGTGCTACACCCATCACCCTGAGATATTACGAGTTAAGTCTCATAATGCCCAGTAATTACACTGGCCACAATGTGTTATGTCCTTCAAACCCAAACAGAACTTGGCTTGCACGCTTGGGAGGTAGAAATAGACATTGCAGTGGTACCTAGGTAGGTACGATCTTTGGAAATCCGTCTGGTCTGGATACCTACCCAGACCAGACGGATTTCCAAAGATATAAGAGTAGGAGATTCCATAAGAGTTCTACTGCCGATAAAAGTGATTTCATCAGAAATCCAGAAAAGTAAGAAAGAAGGTAAAAAGATGTTCAAAGATTGAACGCTACATAAACACCGCAAGAATAAAAGAGTTGTTTGGATACCGTCGTGCATCGGAATTGGCGTAGTGCAGGAATATTTACCTAAGCGCTTAAAAATCGTCATCTTTGACTCAATTCCAGAAATAAGTATACAATAATACACCAGGGGTGCGCCTACACATCTTGCTTCCTGACGCTATTAAAACAATTCGTCATATTTTGGAATTTTCATTAGCATTAAATATAATATTAGCTAAACTTTGAGTTTGATGTGCAATACTCGTAATTTCTAGTCGTGCGTCAGAATATGAAGCAGCTGTTTTGGATTGTTACTTGAATCTTTACATTTGTTGGATCTGGTTTTAAATTTATAAAAAAGTCGACAAAGAGAATCATGATCAAGAAATGACGATTTTGGTAATCCAATGCCAATATGAATTTTTATAATAAATCAAGAAATCACATGCGAATGTTCTACAATTTCTATACCTTCAGGAAGTCTTTAGTCTGTCATCTCTATCTGACGGCGGTTTAGCTCAAACATGTTTAGTTCATATTTATTTGAACCCTCTGGTAGATAGTCACGGGCGGCTCGGCCTCGGGTGGCACATACGCTTATGCAACATATATATGTGCCTCCTCCGACGGGTTACAACCACGTATATCTAACAAATCGTTAATAGAGTTATACGTCAATAGATAGTAATATAATTCGAAATGAGAACTATGTTTATCAGATAGACATCCACATTAAATTCTTCGCTAAAACTTGTACATTGCCACTAAAATGGATCTTCAACTAATGTAGTAGGAAGGTGATGACACAGTATTGGATAAGCTTCAAGAGATTTGATCTTGCCTGTGACCTTAAAACACAATAAAATGGTAATGAGTAAAAAGTGTTTTTCTTTTGTTGGCGTCGTTTCGGTCACGCTTTTAAAGTTTATAATTTTTTTGTACGTGTATTATGCCAACCGCAAGCATTGTGACGATGACATTGAATTTGAAAAATACTAAACTCTATTATCGTGTCATTTCAAATCTGGATCTAAAGACCCAAGGTGGTTGGAGAATATCTGTTTAAATCCTACTAGCTATTGCTGTGGATATCTATGACTGTTGTTCTGTTTAAAACAGTGACTGAAGAAAAATTAGAGGACGAGGGTTGACTACGAAAAAATGAAGCATATGAAACATATGAAACGAAACCAAAATTGCGACTTTGCGAAAGAAAGATTCCATTAATATAGCAGTTGGCATCTTCTTCATATTCCAAAAGTAGTATTATTGTAAATTAAACACCGTATTTATAGAATCATTAAGTATTTATACGTTATTTCATTCTTACGACACGGTGACAACTTACATGTAAATTGCGAAAATAAAATGGCGGAACCGGCTTCAAAGTAAACCTTAGTAAACGTATTCATCGTAGTTATGCCAGGTCCTCTTATTTTTTCTTTAGTTATTGGTTTAAAATAACAGCTAACTTCATAGCATTTTGGCTAAACTGACATGATAACTTCATGTTATTTATAACCATCTTATATTTGATACATTTTTTTTTCATACACCTACCACTAAGATTTCGCTCTATGACAAGGGCCTATCATACCCATCTAAGTTGAGATGTTTGATTTAATGAGGACCACTATTTATCAATGATTTGTTTATTAGCAACTGTGATGCAAGTCCTCCCATTAAAATGTCAATATTAAACACATTTAGTTTGACATGAACGTTGTTTCAATTATAAACTTTTCTTTGCTTTTAAAGTACACCAAATCGAACTGTCTACAACGTAATTGTTTCTTCTTTGGTCGATAACAATCGGAAGGACATCCAAGGTTTGTTTTTTAACCTTGGCTACCCGACCCTGAACAGTTCCGATAGACAGTCACGTCACAGGAGAAATGTAACCATTAAAAATTGTTCAGCAACGTTCTAAGTATAGCGTCAGTTGAACGATGCGAGGAGATCAGCAGTCGCTTCTGAGCCGCGGTCGCGACAGGCAAGCTCCAGCATCGACCTCCGACCACTCGCACGAGTGAAGTGAAGTGATTGTGTTTCTTTGTGATATCGTGACATCAGGTACGACTGCGGCCGGCGACGGACAGCCCATGTAAAATTAGCAACGGCGCGCTTTGGTTGTGTGCTTCCCAGGCCAATTTCAATGTTACTGGTGTTATATTACGTACATCGTCTGGTTTATTTCTGTTTTTGCGTGGGTGATGGTAGGGAGTTTTTCTGCGTTCACTGCGCGCCCGGCCGCGGCGCGGACGTGACGCCCACCACATGGGTGACCTTGACCTATATCACATGCTTTATATGTATCTATATCATAATACCAATCTAGATGATGTTTTTGTCGTAAATAGCCTGTTGAAAGATATTTTTATTTTTTCTCGAGACGTAATGTTTTCACAGTAGTCTAACCTACCTAATTGTTCTGCTCATGAAAGCTGTGAATATGTTTTGTTTATATGTTAAATTAATATGGAATAACAGTTGATTTCACAATGTGATATCACAAAGATGTTTCTTGTTGCTATCGAATAAAATAATAAAAAACATCGTCGTGAATATCACACACCATTTAACAACAGACATCAAATCCATGTTTATTACAACCAACTGAAACATGTAACGCATGCCAGAAATTAGCCTGAGCTTGTTCACGCCGCTCTCATATATCTTAAATCTGGTACATTCAATTATTTAGGAGGGAACGCATTCCATCGACTTCGATATAGGCTATAGGCTGTTTTAATTGGCAATTTAAATTTTGTTTATCTAAACATATTTAAATGTATGGGCATTAAAGAGGCAATAACCCCTTGAGTTTGTTTCGGCATTTCTTCACAGGATAGTCATGACATGCCAAAGCAATTATTATAATTCATGTAAAAGCGCATTATATAACTTTCCAATTTGTAACGTCATTTTGTAACAATACTGCATTTTGTAACTCAATTGAATTTGTTAAATGCTACATCACACAGTATTTGGCTATATCATGTAACCAAAAAAGTTGACGTTATGTACTGGATATGTAAACAAGCTTAATAAGTATGTTGATATTGCATTAACTGCTCAATTATTTACAACATTATGCATACCCTTAATTTGAAACAAAACTAAAGCTATGCTTCCAGAAATATTTGCATATGGTACAAAGATTTAGCTACTTTAGCTACTAGCTACTTTGAATGTTTAACTAAAACTAAATTCGACACGTTGGAAAACTTTGTATTTGTCCGAATTACGTTGATTTATTACTTCCTTTACACCCGTGGCAAATCAAAAATACCTCTCGATATAACACTAAATAATCCGTACACTAGTCAATACAAATGTTGAAATTAAACTATTTTTACGGATTATATCACGATTTGGTTTTAATTTTTATGCCCGACGTTTCGAAAGCTTTTCAGCCTTCGTGGTCACGGGTCAGACTCGTGTCTGGCAGTCTGACCCGTGACCACGAAGGCTGAAAAGCTTTCGAAACGTGGGGCATATACATTAAAACCAAATCGTGATATAATCCGTAAAAATAGTTTAATTTCAATGAATAACATTCACGTAAACCTAAGAATTCAAATGTTCTTAGTTTTAGTTTTCGTATGCACTGTAGATAGAAAGTTTTAACTTAACTATGTCAAATATACTTGACAATACTACGTTAACCTGTGAAACTTTAGGATTGCCTTCTGTTACATTAACTCTACGTAACAGGCTCT
This sequence comes from Clanis bilineata, assembly GCA_036417725.1. Lineage (NCBI taxonomy): Eukaryota > Metazoa > Arthropoda > Insecta > Lepidoptera > Sphingidae > Clanis > Clanis bilineata. The sequence continues at coordinate 2,893,355 of CM071141.1, forward strand.
CTGTTCTTTGAAAATCAATATACAAAACATAATAAATTATGCACTTATATAAAATTACGTTCTGTTTGCATATCATGGCTGTAAATATAGATTTACACCGTACATTTCACAATGTTTACAAAGGTAAAAGCGTGTGGCGAAAGCGCCATATGCTTGTGTGCTTAATTTTTCAAATCCTTTTCTCAAAGTAGTGTATGGCCTTAGAGTAATAACGTATAGAGATATAGTCTCATACAAAATTCCTTCGGAAATTGAAGCCGATAACGATTCAATGTGTGCATCGTCGGCGCGTAACTACTTGAGCCGACACACACATACGCACGTAAATAGTGTTGCAAGTAAAAGACATATTACCAACAAAATAGGGAAATCGAAAGTGTTCTAATAATGATACACTTCTTTTATTCTGAACTTAAAAAACATTTGTATAGTTTTGAACCGACTTTAAAATAAAAAGGTTCGAATTTTTCTGTATAAACATAACTTTTTTTATCAATTGTTCGATAGAGTTGTTCGTAATGTTCGCGTTCGCGTTGTATGTGTATGCTTGTGTATGTATAAATATTATGATTATGAATTTATTTATGTATATTATATGATATATTCTTTTATAGCTATATATCGCAATGATATTTAATATTATGAGTATATGTAACATTATATTTAATACTTTTTTTTTCTTTTTATATATTATCATGCGATCAGTCACGAAGACTATAAGCAGATGCGGTGCAGTAGAATTTAACACTACCCTCATTTTTATTTTCTTCATATACACCCGCCTTGTCTTTTCTCTGCACCACCCAAAGGTTGACTGGTAGCGAATGCCGCTGGCATTAAGTTCGTCTGAACATATTTGTGTATAATGTGTTTGAAATAAAAAGGAGACGGAAACACTTCCATACAATCTTGGGCCTAGATTGTAAAAGGATGAAAGTAGTGTCAATTAATAGATAGTATATTATGAGATCATTACTGAACATTTGGCGACTTTTTGTAATCTGAGAACATAGTTATGAGCCTCACTTTGACTTAAATAAAAGTGAGGTTATGGAACAAACTATACGCAAACAACTGATGTTTATAAGTACAAATCTTACGTATTGATATGTTTTAATGTAGATAACATACGCTCACGCCTATATCTCCGAAGGGATGGCAGAAACTCGAACACCCACATTCGATAACTAAATGTTGATCACAAAGACGATTATTCTCAGGAACATAATATTTCTACAGACTGAGCAACATTGTTCTATTTAAAAGATGGAAAACACCCAAAACGCACACGCACGAAACAATACAAAAAACGAAGCAAATGAAAACGATTTTTTTTCAGGGAACCAGCTAAGGTCTGAATGCATGCCGCCAAGCTATTCAGTTACTGTTTTTTTTTTTTCAGAACTATTTATTGTTAGTTTTTATGTTTTCAATTATTTTTACTTGAATTAATCATCCGGGTCTAACATTATATATACATACATACATATATACATATATATATATATATATTTTTTAACTCATTCATCTTAATCGGTAAAGTAATCGATTCTATTTTAATAATGTCCTTTACTTATTTTTCAGATATCTCATTTTCTAGATTGTGAATTGGGCAGATTTTTTTATATTTTGAAATAAAAAAAATGTCAAATTTTTGGGCCATATCTCAACTCATTACATTTTGGCCCAAAGATCCCCGTCTCCTTTTGGTTTTTATTTGTTCGTTAAAAAAGATTAAAAAACAGAAAATCCTTTAGGTTTAATCATACCTATTTACATAAAAATCGGTACAGTGATATAACCATGAAAACGCAAAAAACACACTTTCCGATTAGAGTACGCATAAAAGTTGAAAATTATTTTCTTTAACCCTTACATCACCAATTACTATCATCATAATCCCCATTTTGATATCAAACATAAGCTAAGCTGTGTTATTTGATTTTGTTCATTATTTATGTTAATAGCAAATTGTCAGGATAGGCAGTGTAGCTTTGTCTATACGAAGTGCACGCCACTGCACAAACAGAGTTATCGCAGAGTTAATTAGTTTAATATGAATATAGATTTGCATTTTAACTAGAACATCATTTGTTTGCGTATAGTTTATTCCATAACCTCACTTTTATTTAAGTCAAAGTTTTAGTAATGATCTCATAATATACTATATCTATTAATTGACACTACTTTCATCCTTTTACAATCTAGGCCCAAGATTGTATGGAAGCATTTCCCTCTCATTTAATTATCCCTAATAGTATTTAAAAAATGGGTAAATTTGTTGGCATTATTGGCAACATTCATAATGATTCATAACGTAAATGGCGTCTGTCATTTTTACAATTTTATTTGTAGTTTTGATGAATGTTTTACTTAATATTAAAACATGTCAGCAATTAATTACTTGTGAAATGTTATCTTTATATTTCCTTGGTGCTTGTTCATTGTATTGTGACATCCTTTGATAGCGCAGTTCGTCATAATATAATTAAATTTGTGGGAGCTCTTCATACTAAGACTTGACATAGGACACTGACACGCCGTGCGGCGTTGGGTACCTAAACCGGCTCACCCAGAACGCCTTCACGCCGTGGCCCTGTACTGCGGTTCTATGTATGATATTTCTATGTGTATGGCACGGTTCGCAAATAGCAATATCTCTGCTCTCTTCACACCACTGCCACCATTCATATTGGTATCTCTTTCACGCTCCTAACCCCGCGTTTCAAAATATTTTGAATTAACCAAACAAACACATCCTGTGTTCCGTTCCAGCTGCGTTACAGCGCACTGGCGTAAATCTGCACAGAGCAAACTTAATATGTCAAGGTGAAACAAAATTATTTGCAGATCTTTTAACGATATTTCGCATGTTAGAGATTATGCATCTATTTTGTATCATATTTTTGAAACAAACGTTGCCCTTATAAAAGAAAACCGATTTTTTAGAAAAAAAATTTAGACAGTGAAAAGCATACCTAGTATGCTGCTATGGTTTAGTATTAGATAGTGTAGGCACTATCTACAAATTGTTTAATAATATAATTTGATTTAAATAACTAAATGTAATTTAGTTTCCAACATTCAAAGAAAATAAATAAAATAATGCGTGCACGATTATGTGTCATGTTAAGGCATGTGCAGTCGTGTCTAATATTATGCCCCTTACTTATAAAAATATTTAAGCGCTGCTTATCTTTAACCCACAGGTTTTCCCTTTCATTTTTAAACGATATAACGCATGGAAAAAAGTGACAGGTTATTCTTAATCATTTGCTCAGCTAAAAATGCTTTTATAAGTAAGGCCCTATGAATCCTGTCAAATTAAAATTAGTAGAGGCTTAAAATTTTCGTTCGCTAACATTGTATATGTTCATTTCACGAAGACGCGCTGGCTCTGAGCATTTAGCACTATCACTTGGAGTCTTGACCTTTTATTTTCAGTGCACAACACGTATGATTCTAATTGATTTTTTATTCTACATTACATACCTAGTAGTAGTATAGTATCTTTGGTGCATATCAATATGGAATAATATGAAAGCAAAATTAAGTTCAAAACTCAAAATCTGCGCGGCTGAATGTGTTCAAGCACACCCATTTGAATGAATTAAACTGTATTCATGATCTTTCAGTCACGTGTTCATTCTAAAACTAACTTTTGACTTTTCACAGCTACGCTCTTGTAATAAAATTTCTTGCCTCTGTTCTATGTCTCAATTATAGTGTTATTTTTCATTGTAAAATATTTAAAATTAATTCGGCAGTTACATATTATATTACTCCACATACAATATTACCTTACCTTACAGTCTAAAATATTTGTATAGATAAAAATGTTGAATCCAATATTTTGAATGATTATAAAACTCCATGTCACAAAATACTAAGAACTTTATAAGTAATACGTGCCCAACTAGACACGATTGCATTGACGAGGCTACGTCACAAATTCGTAGTCTTTGTCTGTGCTCGTAGCCCTGTGTCGTACTCGTAGGTCTATGTCGTAGCCGTAGGTAATGCTCGTAGGCGTCACGTCGCGTCGTAGTTAGAAAGTTCGTAGCGGCTAACTTAAAGTTGTCTGTGTCGTAGCGGGTCTAATTCTATGTTTATGCTACCATTATCCCATGGAAGTCCATGACATATGATAAAAAATAAATTTTCCCAAGAGAATCTTCCGGTTCACGTGTGCTTTTACTACTAAACTAATATACTACGTAGGGTGGATGTCATACAATAAAATATTCCTGCCCTGCATTATTTAATTGCTTATCCAGTACACTTTAAATAAAACCCACGATGTATCTCATCTCAATGATTTGGGACAGGCCCTAGGCCTTACTTATAAAAACAGTTTAACTGAGCAAATGGGAAAGATTAGTCTGTCCCTTTTATTCTCAAACAATGTAACACAAGGAAAAAAAGTGACAGAATTTTCTTAGCCATTTGCTCAGCTAAACTGTTTTTATAAGAAAGGCCCTTAATATCCAACTTTATTGAAGTGAACGATTTTTTTCAACTGACTTTTTTCTGCGCAATACACTTTTCAAGCATGTTACAGACAGGATTTGGCTAAGTTTTTACGACCGGCCGCCTGCCTGACGTCAACCCCCTATGAGGGATCCAGTCCCGGGCAAATTAAATTCGAAAATTTGCTTTGTCCGACCTGAGAATCGAACCAGGACCTCCCGGTCCACAGCCCATACATACTGCCACTAGACCAAGGAGGCGATATTTTCAACTGACAATAAAAATCGAATACCATTAAATCATAATGTAACTATTATAATGTATAGGTAATGTTGAGTAACACAGTACCTACAATCAAAGAAACAGTATCGTTGCTGCAACACGGTGAAGCAATTCGACATAATACATTTTGATCGCGTGCCAGTATAGTACAATTATTTACTTGTAAATTGGTTTTGTGTACGTTCTACACATTTATCTAAGCCTCGTCAAATTGATTGTTGCCATCTGAAGAAAGCAGTTCTATTTTTGAGTCTGCCAAAAACTAATGTAACTTTCCATGACATCATACTTGGTACAAGCGCAACTGTATGCAATCCATACAGACAAATTCACTGTATAAATCTTGACAATTCGCTAATTTAATATAAAAAACCCAAATAAAATCTCTACAAAACACGGCGATAATCATTGATGATGACGCTGGATTAATAAAAAAATGTTTTTTGCCTGCTCTAATCTAAATGTCCGGTCTGTACACGTCTATGTGTACCTAAAGCTGCGTATCATATACTAAAACATAACACAAAAAACTACACAAACATGATATTTCATTTTTTTTGTCTATGGTCCTTTGTATAGCAGTGATAGCTCAGTTGGGAATGTTACGGACTGCCGAGATATGAGACCAACCAAGTTTGAGACCAACCCCAAAATGGAGCATACACCTATGACTTTTCTATGTTAAGTGTATTTTCATTGTGAAATATCGCTTGCTATAACGGTGAAGGAAAACATCGTGAGGAAACCTGCATACCTGACCGACCCGCATTAGGCCAGCGTGGTAGACTAAGGCCTAACCCCTCTCCCTCATTAGTAGAGGAGGCCCGTGCCCAGCAGTGGAACAGTAATATTACAGAGTTATTTAAAAAAATGGTCCTTTGTTACATGAGCAGGAGACTCGAGGAGACAATGTAAAACCTTGTTTTGTGTGGGTGTTCTTGTGTTTTGTCTCGAAAAAAGATGTGAAGGAGACCCGGCTTAAGGGAAGATGTTTTTTTTTCTCGTAGCATTTCACGTATGTATATATAAAAACAAGTAGGTATAATACATTAAGGGTGACATATATACTCCTATCTTTATCAAGATATATGTATAATCCTAATCCTCCTAATGTCAAGATTCGGGATAAATAGAGATTTATTGTGGAGCTGCAAGTGGTCCTTAAATAGTAATCTAATTATCTATTTCCGGTGGCCCATTACCCCCCTCCCTTTCCCAATACCTTTTCCCTCCACTTCCATTCCCTCCTTTTAGGTAGGCAACGCACCCATGATTCTTTACCATCAGGTGACCCATCTGCCAGTTTGCCAGTCTCTCTATACAAAAACTAAATTGCATTAAAATAACGCACTTTAACCATACTAAAAGATCGATGAGGCCTAAATCGCTCGGGGTTACCTTGCATTCAGTGAGTAGTATGATACTACTACCAGTGGTATCAGTAGTATGTACATATAGAAAGCACGCGCATTTGGCTCGCGGCCATTGACCCCGAGTATTATTTTAATTCAGTAATTTCAGTCGTTTTGTGTTCCTTATCACCAGTTCTCGTATCTGTCTTTACTGTCGGGAGCATATCAATACACGAGGGTGTATGTCGCGCAACGCCCAAACCCAAAACATAAATATTCGTTTCTATTATCTTAAAAACATACATACATACATAAGCTGACGCCTGTATCCCCGAAGGGGTAGGCAGGGGCGCACTAGCGAACTAGAACACCCACATTTCGCCGAACTTAGTTTCGTCCCAGACGTGATAGGCGGCGAGCCTATCGCCATATCGGGCACAAATTCCAGACTCCGAGCTGATATGGAAACATCCAATATCACTTTGCCTGACCCGGGAATCGAACCCGAGATCTCAGAACGGTAGTCGTACCGAAATACAACCACGCCTCCGAGGCAGTCCCATTCCAATAACACACAATACCTATTTCACTCTCACATATATATTTTCCCAACTAAATGGCGAGACAAAACACGCGATTTATCGTATACCACTTTGAATAAGTAAAATACAGTTGATTTAATGCTCAAGAGCTTCTGCATTCGGTCTCGCTCTGTTTACATTCGCAACGTATTGGCGCGCGTTCAATGACGTCAGTACCACTAATTATGAAATACGTTTATTATGATGGGCATTTTAAATATTCGGTGCTTTATTTTTATATGCAGCTAGCGTCAACCCGCGACCTCGATCGATGACTGTCAAAACAAAATATTACGTCGGGCTGGACGTTAGAAGACGTTGGAGTCCTAATAAAAATCCATGCCAATGATCTACTTAAAGAAAATCTTGAAAGCTTATGTTATAAAACTGAACGGACTGACTTCAAATCCGATCGTGACCAAATTATAAGTATTTGGGACCACCTTTGAAATAAGCTCTATCGAACACAAAAATAATTTTGAAAATCGGTCCACATTTGGCGAAGATTTCACGTAACATACATAAAAAAAATACAGACGAATTGAGGACCTTCTCCTTTTTGAAAGTCGGACGATGATTTTTTAATAAACACATATATATGAACACGTATGTCTTATTATCTTAGTAGAAGTATAACATACATCTTCATACATTATTACTAAACTTTAGAAGTGGTATTTATAACAAAACATTGTCAGAACTTCTAGTGATTTCTCCACACTCCTGCGGGTTTAGACAAGTGGCTTATGTACGCTATATGCGGCGTAGTCTTATGTCATTTCCATACATTTATTCTATTCGACTAGCGCATAAGCCACTTGTCTAAACCCGCTGTTCTTAAAGTTTTCTATTATACCTTTGTTTATGTCATCTATCAGCGATTACAAGACCGACTAGAACTTTGAAATAGAAAGTAAATACTGCACTGCACTAATCACACTGTCCGTTAATTTCATTGGCAAATTCGAATATTCTGTGTTCTGCAAATCGTAACACAACAATCTTAACGCTCTGCTATTGGTGGTTGAAATAGACAAATTGATGATATATCCAGATTCCAGACAGACTCTCATATAGCAGGAAGCATATAATTTAAAATCGCTAATCATTGTATTTTTGTACTGTGCTTAATACACGCGTATTAATCAGGAACGTTTTTTTATCCGCGCACTGCAAAGTGACTATACTGCACCTGATGGTAAGCATATTGCAGTCCAAAAAAAAAAAAACACCGACAAACAATGGGTTTATCAGTGGTCACCAGAATCATGCCGGCCCATTTATGCTTCTTCACACTCCGAATCCGAAGAGGGAAGAAGCAAATCGAGGGGCTTGCGATAAGACAGGCGGATGACCGATGCAAATACAGGGATCATACATCAAGTCATGCCGCAAGCCCCTTGAGCGAAACCGGAAGTACACTGGATGATCCTGGAACGCGAACCACACACCGAATGTGGATCACTATGACAGGTTTTAGCAACATGTGTACGGTGGTCGCCATCCGGTCGGATACGAATATCCTACCACCAGCGACTTATTACGACATGACATGCATGCAGTGGACAGAAGAAGTTATAACTCGCGAGTCGAAAGCTGCGCTATGTGAGCAGTATTTACGACTTTCAAACCGTTTAGTTACTAAACTCCTAATACATGAGATGAAATACTATGTTGCAATTTCGTTAGTACTTTGTTGTTAATTTTACGATAGTTAAACATTTAATTCGCGCGACAAAATTTTAGTGTCGTGTATGAACAGATATTTTTGATTTTAACGATTATAGTCGCAAGGTGGATGGACTCTGTCAAGGCTATCAAACTTATATTTAGATCTTGTTAGATTATTTTAAACATGTCTGTATCTCAAACCGCTACTCCGTTTGTTTTCTTAAAATCGCTACTTATACTCTCAAATTATTTTAATAACGATTACAAAATCATTTGCGCTTATTCGCGCTTCATTATCTTATTGTGGCTATTGTAAACACTTTGTATTACCAAATCTTCTCGCATAACTACAGGGTGGCATGTCGGCAAAATGCCACGGGCCTACGACCATAGGGGGCCCCAGCGGTGATCGGAAGGAGGCCTCGGACCGAAAAAGCCATATAGGGAGTCTTAGACTGAAAAGACCTCCATCCAATGAATTTGCCACGGGCCCCCAACACTACAGTTACGCCACTGCTTCTCGCTGTCGTCCCGCTTATCAGTAGCTCAACCATGAGTTCTTTTTCCATTTCTCGCTAGGGACAATACACCAAAACGCCCCTAGCTCGTAGTCGTTAGCGAGAAATGTTAAAAAACTCATGGCTGAGCTACTGCTGCTATAAATTAATATATTAAAACAAGAGTTAATATACGGAACATAAAGCCCCATACTTATAAAAATATTTAAGCGCTACTTACCTTTAACCATAGGTTGTCTCTTTCATTTTTAAACAATGTAACGCAAGGAAAAAAGTGACAGGCTATTCTTAGCTAAAAGTTAAGCGAAAATGTTTTTATAAGGCCCATAATGTCCAAATGCTATAGTCAAATTGTTTACATGTGAATTCTATAAACACGGAAAGTATGTAGCTTTACTTCGATGAAATAATATATTTCTTGCAACAACTTTTAGAAGCATTACCTAGTCCTAGTTAGTATGAAGACGTATGAATTATGGATAAACTAGACATATCACAATAAATTGAAACTTCGCGAATATATACAGTCTATCCGGTTTGGAATCAGTTAACCCAAATGAATTCTTAACAAAAATATTTATGAAACAGTATTTTGTAGGTACATGATAGTTGGTCAACGTGCTAAAAACTTGTTAGCTATTTATGTTAGATTTGATTTTAGACGTTGACAAAAAAAATCCATAGGATATAGCACACTACCAATACACACCTAGAGCACCCTTTGTCAATATTATCAGCATTGATGGGACTACTATAACTTTTTACGTAAAATAGGTTTTGTAATATTTTACAATTAGAAAATATGAATTTATACAACAACGTTATAACCTAATTTACAATAATTCATGTTTTAAATAGATACATCTGTAGATTTACCGTTAAGTGTGTGTGTCAAAGGACACTCATTCTTTTTAACATGAAATCTGGAAATTATACATGATGTATGAAGCTGATATTTGATAGGTTATATGTAGGTTTTAGGATTTTGTGATATGCCGTATTGGGGGTCTAAATTTTATATCGTGTTAGATTAGAGTGGCATAAACTTGATCACGCAAGCGAAGCTACGGATCAAAGCTAATGTGTAACTGATATTTCTATTTATTTGCAGGACTTAGCAGACAAACTCGGAGACGATAAAGGCATAACCGAACATCTTAAACTACCGATACAAAGGATCAACGACTACCAACTTCTTCTTAAAGTAAGATATCATCAATAGTCTAGATATAATCCTGATACAATACTTAATATTGTGTATTCTTTATAAATTAACGTTATATGAAAATTAAAGCTTAAAACTTATTAAATAAATATTTGTTACCAGGAACTAGTGAAATACTCTCAACGCCTCGGCGAAGATTGCTCCGACCTCCGTAAAGCCCTAGAGCTCTTCCTCGGAGTCCCGAACCGCGCTACCGACAATAAATTCCTCGCTAGTATCGAAGGGTATCGCGGGAACATCTACAAACTAGGCCGGTTACTCACGCACGACTGGTTCACTATCACAGACCCTGAGGGGAAGGCCAGCGAGAGATACCTCTTCTTGTTCAAAGCCAGGATCTTGGTCTGCAAAGTCAAGAGGGTCTCCGAAGACCGATCTGTTTTTGTGTTGAAAGATATTATTAGGGTAAGTGTCGATGGTGCATTGTGTTATAGATTGGCATTTTCTTTCCTGGATTTCTTTATTTAATCATTTACAATCTCTTGTGCCGCCATACCTCACTCCTTGATACTGAAAGGCTGCAAAGAACAAAAATTAGTAAAATAACCCGACTTCTAAAATCCCTGACTAACTATCTTCCGTGCAAGAAGTTAATTTTCTAGAGATATTTTTTTTATTTGGTTTAAAAGTTTTAGTTAGTTCTATTTTGGATTTTTACAATTCTGATATGTCTGCGGCACTTATTTCTTCTATTATAGTCTTCCTCTGGTATACATTTAGTTTAGCGTGTGCTTTTTTCGTTCATTTTCATTGTTTTAACTCATACACATATAAGTAGAGGAAGCTGTAAGTTAAATATCAAAGCGCACTTGACTAAAACCAAAGCTACTTCGTACTTTATGATCCATGTTGACACCTCATAACGCTTATTGAAATTGCCCATAAATTTACCAAATTGCCCATTAATACGCTGTAATGAAAATCATCGTAAATGAAAGTTCAGTTATAGACCTACTCAATCAGTACGATGTCTTGCCTTATGTTATTAATAGCAGTATTATTATTTTTATCGCATTTGATCGCGAAATCTTAATCATTCGTTTTGTCATATCTTAAGTTAGTGTTGATACATTTGTAATAATAATTCATTTTCATAATACAAACCCTGTAACAATATACCTCTATACTTTGAAAACACCATTAACTATATTGAAAATCCAGAAATTTCTACTCATTCGTACGGTGTTAAAATCGGCGCCGACATTTGTTACATCATCTCTACGTCACACAACGTTGCCTGCATTACATCAGCCTACACTATTCTAAAAATTCACATGCTCATTCATTTAAAGTATACGACGAATTCGATTGCACACAGTATCTAACTCCTAAAATAGAGCCATTTGAAAAACCATCCATTTAAAGTTGGAGCCATTCCAAACGTGTCTCCGTTTACTGAATACGACAACTGACATTGTGAATGTACGCCATTGATCTTGATGTCAATAGTGAAGGCACGACATGTAATGTTATCAACCTGTTGGAATGCTACATCTTTGTTGTCTAGTTGTTATAAATAAATTTCGTAGTAGCGTCTCACTCATAGTTCATTTGTATTGAGATTCATATGAACCAGCCAAGACCAATTTACTTACTTCCAACGTCAAAAAATAAGCTAAAATATCTAAATAATTTCAATTATAAACATAAACCAGATGAACGAGAAAGTAATTAAAATAAATAACTGATGTTTTACAGCTTCCAGACGTCGAAGTAAACGACCTCCCCGGTGAACCACTGAAGTTCGAGCTTCACCAACAAGGTTCAGTTATCAGTCTCGCTGCTCACAAGGAGCACGTGAAGACTGCTTGGTTATCTGAAATCAGGCAATACGCCAGTGACCTTGGTGAGTTTTGACGTAAACTATATGGTGTCTTATTTATGTAAAAGAACCATTAGAAAGGCTCATTATTCTGTAATAATGATGGCATTTATTGGTTAATAACTTTGTATACTGAAAGGCGCCGACATAACGACGTTAAATTATACCAGATATACTTTACTACTTTGCAAGGCGGTGTACCAAATACCTGTCCAATAGGTGTAATAGTTTAGCCACAGGGTTGATTTTAATTTTTCAAAATTCATGCATATGATGTACGTTTGAAGAGACATAAAACAGCTGATATTAGCAGTCGAAGACTTTTGTAGGTAACAAACGTGAGCGAACCTGTCTGGCGCGACTCTGAAGCGAGGACCGTGCCGTATACCTATTGAAGTTTACCTAATGTTGGTTTGTCCGCTCATAAAACCTTTTTTATACAGTATAAATGGTGTGACTAAATGTCGTGACGTAAGTGATCTTTTTCTCTTTATTTTGTTTAAAAAAAATATTTTTTCAGTGTTGATGTTACAGTTTTTTTTATTGGTACGGTAAAATTTAAAAATACTTATGTTACTCATTATCAAATTAATGTCGTTAGGTTGGCGCCACTCTGTATACATACCATTACAGAATTACTACGTTTGATTGTGTTTGAAAATATATATAACTTTACTTTTTCCCTTGCAGTTGCTCTAGCAGAACACGCAGCGGATGATCTTCAAGTTTTACCACCACCCGAAGTAACTGAAGCTCAGGAAGAGAAAAAGAAAAAGAGAGAATATACGGAGGAAACACAAGTTGAAGTAGGACAGGAGATCAAAGAAAAACGATCACGAGTTGATGAAATAGAAGTTACAGAAGTTGCGACCAGAGAGGAATCTTTACAACAATTGAAAGCTAAAAGAAAAGCGTCTCTTGAAAGTGCTGTAGCTAAAAAGATTTCAAAATCTGAAGTCGTTGAAGTTTCATCAATTAGTGAAGTTCATGAAAGTGTTAGTAGTGAAGTAAGAAGTGAAGTCACATCTGATTTAGAAAGTAAATCGTCTGTGACTGTAGGTTCTTATATTGTCGAGACAGGATCCGTTACATCACAATCGGAAAGTCAACAAACAGTTATAGCGGCTACAACACCTGAAGTAACAGTTGAAGAGCAATCTATACAACTATCTCAACAAACATCTGTAGAAGTAAAGGAGTCGATTCAAGTTTCATCTATAGAAAGTCCCGGAGAGACTAAACAGGAATCGTTGGTAGAATATAAAACTCAGGAATCTATTCAAGAGTCATCATTAACTGAACAAACAACCGAAGAATCCACAAAAAAGTCAGAAGTTGCAACTGAGCACATAGCAGCAAATACAGAACAAAGTTTGCAACAGGTGACATCTGTTGAACAAAAATCAGAAGAGGCTGTTATAGAGACCATAAGACAAGATTCCCGTGTCGAAGAAAGCTCTCGAGTAACACAGCAAACCTCTTTTGCCGAGCAAAAATATTCGCAGGCGGTTACATCAGAAATAACTAAACAGGGAACATTTATTGAACAGAAAACATCAGAAGAATCTTCACAAGTTGTTACAGCGACAGCAGAATCTGAAAAAGTAGCAACCGCTGAAGAACAACCGCAAACAACTTGTCAAGATATAGAAGTAAAACGGAAATCTGTTGAAAAAAAATTTGAAGAAGTCGTGAAAACCGAGACTCAAGAACAACAAACAACACCCACAGAACAAGTTGCACAACAAATTGAGAAAACAACAACTGCTCAAGCAATACAAGAAAGTGTTCAGAGACAACAATCATTACAAGACAAAGTAGAAGAAACTGAACAGTTCAAATCATTAGTTGAAACCACACAAACTACTACAGTAGAAACTACAGTTACCCCTCAAGAAGCAGTTGAAGTAAAATCAACTACACCCGCCCAAACTGTTGATGAAAAATCCGAACAAGTCAAAGTAGCAGGAAGTGTAGTTACAGAGAAGGTCGTAAGTTCCACTGGCGAGGCAGTTGCAACAGAAGTTCAATCAAACGATCAAACTGTAACCACTGAGGAAACTGGTGACGACGAAATGTCGAGGTATAGCCGCACTTCGCGGGCAACTGGAGGTAAGTAAATACAACTCATTATACTCATATTGAATCTTATTTTTGTTCAAATTACCTTTATTTGTTACTATTTTAGAATACTCCAGCAGCAGTCGAAAAATATCCAGTGGCGGTCGATATGAATCTTCATCCACTTATGATAGCACCGGATTAAGCTCTTATTCACGACGTGAAAGTGGTTCGCGCCTAGAAAGCGGAGCTCGCCTAGAAAGTTCGAGATATGAAACGGGAGGATCTATTGAAGGTGGTGCCTCCTCTCGATACGAATCCAAGTATTCTAGCTCATCTAGAACAGACGGAGGTTCTAAATATGGCATAGAGTCGAGCTACGAAAGCAGCAAGATCGAAGGCTCCAAGTATGGCATAGAATACGACACTGGAAGCAAACTTGACAGCATTGCCTCTAAGTATGGGAAGGAGACGGATACTACCAGCAAATTGGATTCTATCGCGTCCAAATACGGAATTGAATCTGATTCTGTTAGTAAAATCGATAGTATTGCATCTAAGTATGGAATGGAAACTGAAACTACTAGCAAGATCGATAGTATTGCATCTAAGTATGGAATTGAAACTGAAACTACTAGCAAGATCGATAGTATTGCATCTAAGTATGGAATCGAAACTGAAACCACTAGCAAGATCGATAGCATCGCGTCGAAGTATGGCATCGAGTCGAAATATGAAGCGGAGGGTCGAGCTTCTAAATACAGTATCGAAACTAGCTACGACGGTGACAAGATTGAGGGAGTTGCTGCTGCTGTGGAATCTAGATATCAAAGCAAGAACGGAGCTACGGCGACCGAAACCAAGTACTCAAAGTCGGCTATCTCCAACGGCTCGATAAGTAGCGGCGAGTATGAGAAGACTTTCTCTCGTACCGTCTCTCAGGATGGCAAGCCGGTCTTCTCGAAGACATTGGAAGGCCAGAACATCGAGCGTAAGTATGCACAGGTAGAAGTAAACACGTAGACTCGTCACAACTATAGTGCTTGTACATACGCTTGTAGAGAACTAACTGACACACACATTAATGTAACGCTTAAACCCTTACACTATTTCTACATTTCGTCCTAGAGTTCGTACGGTATCTCAACACAAACAATTAAATCTTGTGACTAAAATTTTATATGTGCCTATATTTGAACCAAATTGTTGATGGCAGACGAAACTTATTGAAATTTTTGAATTTACCATGACCGTACGGGCTCCCATAACCAACATCTGAATCCCCAGCTGGTGAGAACGCGGTGTTCGAATGCGCGCTGTTTGATTCCGCCGAGTCGGTGGAGATCACGTGGTTAAAGGACAACAAGCCGCTGACGGACCGGCTGATGGACCGGTGTTCGATCTCTCACGAGTCGGGCGGGAGTCACCGGCTCGAGCTCAAGCACTGCAGGGAGGACGACTCCGGGGTCTACACCGCACGGGCTGAGAACGCCAAAGGGAACGCCCATTGCACGGCTCAGTTAGTCGTTCACGAGTGTGAGTCCACTGTTTCCTTCATTCTTCCGTGTTTGGGAAAGACTGAATCACTGAAACAAAAAACTATGTTATATCAATCAAAATGTAAAATTTTAACTGAAAGTCTTTCCTAAACTTAATAATGTATTAATTTTTCAGAATTTAAGTAATACCATTTTTCTTGTCCGTAAATGTGCATGTCTCATCGCGATCATCGATTAAGACATCGTAAAGCGGATAACATGTAGTTTAATACTTTGTCAACATGCTGTTAATTTTCCTGTATTTTGCACCTAAGTCTCGCGCATGACACCCTAATATTAAAAAGCTACAAGCAATATTTGACGGCAACCTGCTTACTGCAGATATGCTTGACCCCGTTTAGAGTCTATTAGAAGAAATTGTACTTATTTCTTAATGTATTACAGGTGTTTTGGATACAACGATTAGAAAACAAGCTGAATTGGAACCACATAGGGTGCAATTTTTTTCTTTATCATAATATTGTTGTATTTTCAGTTATTTATGAACAACATCGAAGGGATAAAAACAATAACTTTTTTATTGACAGTACTTTGTTAATATTTTTAGTGACCGCTGAAGAAAGAAAGGAAAGGAATGCTCTAAACGCTCCTTACTTCTTAGTAGCCCTGAAAGATACCGAAATAATGGAAAACACCTACTTACGATTCATGGTCAGAGTGAAGGGCACACCTAATCCTGAAGTTAAATTGTAAGTTTTAGACAATCTCTTGCTTTATTTGCCTTTACTTTTAAAGATCTAAATGTTTCACACCGGCAGTTTTTTTTAGTTTTTTAAAGGTTTCTCAAAAAGGTTAATCAATGTTTTCTAAACGCGAGCACTTTATATAGGTATTTAAATGTATTTATTTTTATTACCAGCTTCCGTGACGATAAAGAGATTGTGACCACCTCGGAGTCCGACCGCATCTCAATCATCAGAACACGAGCGGATAAGGGCTGCTACGAGTTGGTGATCCCAGACGTGATGCCATCCGACGCGGGGAAGTACTCCTGCCGCGCCATGAACATCTACGGCGACGCATTCTCCGAGGCCACTGTCACTGTAGTTGGTGAGTTATATAGTCGTTACAACATCTTATACCAGGACTGCTATGAGCTAGTGATCGCAGATATGATATCCTCCGACGCGGGGTAGTACTTCTACCGCGCCTTCAACATCTACGGCGAAATAGTCTCCAAGGCCATTGTCCCTGTAGTTGATGAGTTGTACAGTCATTACATCATCAGGTCCAAGGGCTGTTTCGACACAAACGTACTAAATTAAAATACTAAATTTTTAGGCCTCAATGACCCATATTGTTAGTTTACAAATTCCTTATTATCTGTGTTATGTAATGCCCCA
Organism: Clanis bilineata; assembly: GCA_036417725.1. Taxonomy (NCBI): domain Eukaryota; kingdom Metazoa; phylum Arthropoda; class Insecta; order Lepidoptera; family Sphingidae; genus Clanis; species Clanis bilineata. The sequence goes on from CM071141.1 coordinate 2,910,239, forward strand.
TAATGGTAGATTCTTAATCAATTGACTTTGAAAGTAGATTTTTTTTTTCTTTGAATTAGATGCCTCATGCTGAATAAAATTTGATTCTCACACTAATTTGCGACATTGAAAGTCAAGTTCTCCAGCTGTTTTAGCTATAACCCGTTTATCATGTAGGATATTACTAAATTAGTTATCCTATAATGAATGGCATGGACGAGTTCTATAAATAGCGTTGTACCGCATTTTTATAACGTTTGGACTCGCTCCAGCGTTTGTTTATAGCTCTATATATGTATCCGAGATCGAAATTAGAATGTTGACTTTCGTGACACTAATGTGCGAAATCCACTCACTATTACGTAAACGTGCTTTCTTGACATATTTTGGTTCAGGTTAAAACTTTATTATAACAACGCATGCAAACGATGTAATAATTGAGGCAAATGAAAACATATGGACAATAATAGTCTTATTGAATATGGGATTAAGTAATCCATTGCACATTATTTAGCAGAAAAGACTAGCAAGAATAAATGCCCATTATTATTTTGTTATGTTCTGTAAAGTTAATATAGTCTGGAATTAACCCCTTTTGAACAGACTCTCCTTAATTACCAAATATTTCTTACAGATGATAAGAACATCTTCGGAGAGCTACTTGCAGGAGGTGAAGGTTTGCTGGCTAAAGGTGAAAAGCCTACCTTCGCCTGGAAACGGGATGGAGAACCCTTTGATCCCGAAGACAGATTCAAGGTAAATATTAAATTGACTCAATATTGTACTTAATTTTGTCCTTCGTTTGAGATTATTTAAAAAAAAAACAAAATATTTATTGAATCCATGAAATGTTACTACATTATTTAGATTCCGTCAAAGTTCCTCTACCGCCAGTTCGGAAGGCCTTTTCGCCAGAGAAGAACGGGCAAGAAACTCTGGCGTTGCTCTTTTAAATGCCAGTTGACAATAAATGCTTTTAAAGTACCATATACAAAAAATATATAAATTAGAGCAGCTAAACCACCAAGAAAATACATACAAATGAATTTTTGTAGTAATAATTGTGTATCAATGATTGCAACCTGTTTTGTATGAAATAAAAAAATACAAATAAAAACATACAAAAAATACAATACAATAGCTCACTGAGTGACCCCACGGCCACGGTGAATTTAGTTGAGATAATTAAAAACAAGCTAGGTAGACCAGTCCACACAAGCAGCACCCGTTCACGAGTATGACGCATGTGCCAGCCATCGACCTCCTCAACTATGTTGCAGGGAAGTGATCGACCCGGCACACGACGCCGCCACAAGCCATATCTCACGTATTGTGTATAGCTCAAATAATGTTTGTCTAGATGATAGCAAATCGACAAAATTATATCCAATATCTATAATTTAAGAAGACAATTATTTCCATATTATTGCGGTGATAAAGCTCAAATGTTTAATTAATCGAAATAACACACAGTTATACGAAATCTCTGGCTGATAGGTTTTTTATCTAACTCGTATAACAGGCAATAGCCTCGTGATGCATCAACTTTTTTTGTATTCAGCCAGTGTCTGGAGCGCGACAATAATATCATCTTTAACGACCACCGATGTTCCTCTAACACCTGAAGTTGTACTTGGGTGTCAGTAACGACCGTCAAGTCACTTGGTCCTAACCTTCTCTTCTTATCTGCAATCTGTTGTAGGTGCTGCTGGGTGATGATGAAGACTCCCTAGCGCTCGTGTTCCAGCATGTGAAGCCTGAGGACGCGGGACTGTACACGTGTGTGGCCAAGACTAGCACCGGCAACATCTCCTGCTCCGCTGAACTTACTGTCCAAGGTATGAATTTCATCAATATCTATTGAGGTAACATAACTGAATAATGTCCCAGGAAGATCTGATTTACAGATAGCCAGGTCGATAGAATTCTGGTGAGGAAATGCGTCTAGTACTATACTGAACTTATCAGTAAAGTCACTTTTCAATCGCATGATAATAAACGGATCATCATCATGTTATAACGCTACAATGCTGGACTCAGCATTGTAGCGTAGTGTCTAGTTGACTAACTAGACACTACACATGGCTTGAAAAGGATTTAAATTTTACGAATTCTGTGACAAAAGTTCGACCTTCCCTATAATCTTGTGCAAATTGATTTAGAAGACTCAGAAATCATTATGTAAATGCATATGATTTTGAAGTTGAGTAACTTTATCGTACATGTTATAAAGAAATCTTACATAATTCCTGGACAAATGGATAAAACAATATTCCCCTGCAGGTGCTGTCCATGAGCTCCACCGTGAACCTGAGAAGCCTACTCTCACCATCGAGCATCGTGAAGCCATCGTGGCTATGGGAGGTTCTGCCATGCTAGAGCTGCAGTGCAAGGGATTCCCCAAACCTAACATCGTGTTCAAACACGATGGAAAACTCATTGAACCTGATACCAGGCATAAGTGAGTAACGTAGTTCATTCAATTTTAAATCTTACTGCATACAAAATTAACTAGTTGGAGCCTGGACGGTTGATGAAGCATATCCTATTAGATTAAAAAATATATGTTGAATTCCATTTTTTCGATCTTTTACCTGAATGTGAGGTTAAATGTGTAGTTTTATTTGAATAAGGTGTTTTATTTATAATTCATTTTTATTTGTTTATTGTTGTAAAGTCTCACATTAAGACTATTAAAGCGTATCGATTAAAGTGCCGATAACTTTCGACCAGGTATTCGAATAGACCTCGCTTCGGTTTCAATGAAATTTGAAACGAAATAGTAATAACGTAATGGAAATTTAATGATGCTTCGTAGTTAGATCTCCATAGACCTTAACCATCCATTTATTCCTTCCTCCAGATTCCTATACGAGGATGAAGAGAGCATGTCTCTTGTAATCAAGAACGTGACAGTAGCCGACGCTGGTGAATACGAGGTGACCGCCTCCAACGATCTCGGCGAAGACACCAGCACCTTGCACCTGATCGTTAAACAACCGCCTAAGATCAAGAAGGTTGAGAACCAGACCTGCATGGTAGGTTGCCTTCTTCTGTATGTAGTGCTCACGTGACGTCACGGACACGGTCAAATTTACGTGAAATTATGTGGAAGCAGGCCAGTCATTGCTGCAGGCGAATGAATGTGTTACTTGTACAGATAAATATTAAAGAAGTCATTGTGCTTCGTCACGTAGATTGTTGAATATAGGTCCACCCTGCGGCAGGGTGGACTGACGATCCAAAATAGACATATGTGTTACCTACTATTGAAAGAAAGAAAGAAAGAAAGAAAGATTTATTATCATTAATTATTAATAGTAGATTTCGATACTTAGCCACATGTATTAATTTCTATCATAAGACGTCATCACCGTACTTTAAAGCAACGATAAACTGGCCATCAAATGCTGAACTACATAATAATTTTTGACCCTTAAATCTGTCGATATTAATTTTCCTTATCTTTCTAAGGTTGGCTCCACCCACACAGTAACGGTGGAAGTGGAAGGCACCCCCTCTCCTGACGTCACGTTCTACAAGGACGGCGTCGAGATCAAGAGTTCGGAGCGGATTGTCATCACCAAGGAGTCTGAGCTGGTGTACAAGATCACCATCAAGGATTCCAAGCTCACCGACTCCGGCTCTTACTCTGTTGTCGCTAAGTAAGTTCTTTCATTTTCTATTTTCTTCTTCTTTTATCGACCGACTTCCAAAAAGGAGAAGGTCGTCAATTCTCAATTATATTTTTTTATGTATGTTACGCGATATCTCTGCCAAATGTAGACCAATTTTCAAGGTTCTTTTTGTATTCAACTGAGCTTATTTCAAGGGTGGTCTCGTATGAATTTTGTCACGATCGGATAAGTTTTGAAGTCGGTCCGCTAAGTTTTTAAACTTGGGATGGCATGAGCAGTCATCAAGTTCGATAGTCGAAAAGATTTCGTGCTCGAACCTCTAATTCAAGTGATCAACGCCGCCCACAGATACTCACAACATTAAAGAATACACAGAGAAGTTTGTTTTCCTTTGCCATTTTCAATGGTGTCATTTTGCAATACTAACATGTTTTTGTGTTATTTTTCTGTTCTTCTGCCTAAGTTATTTACTTGATTCTATGATACAAAATAAATTAAATTTGAACTGCATTACCGACATGATAAAATGTATTTTATGTACTTCTAGGAATGAAGTGAACCAGTGCTCGGACTTTTGGCAGTGGCATGTGACCTCTGCACCAAAGGTGACGAAGAAGATGGGCGGCTCCAAGGTCTGCAGCGAGAAGGAGACCGTCACCTTCAACATCGAGACGGAATCCGAACCCGCACCCACTGTCAAATGGTAAGGGAGATATGTACAACAAAATAATCTAAAGTTTCTAATCCTCTTTTAATTTAATATTACTAAATTTTCATTCATGTGAAGAGCACCTACCTGGACGTTGTCCTCGTCGCCACCTTGGTCTAGTGGCAGGATAAATGGAGTGTGAACTGGGAGGCCCTGGGTTCGATGCCCAGGTCGGGCAAAACGAATTTGCTAATTTAATTTTCCCGTTTCTGGATCCCTCAGATGGGTTGACGTCGGGCAGGCAGCCATATTTCTAAATATTTATTCATGTGAAGAGAACCTCTACCGATCTACTATCGATAAAACATAACATAAGCTCACGCCTGTATCCCCGAAGGAGTAGGCATAGGTGCCCTAGCGAACTAGACCACCCACATTTCGCCGAAATTAGTTCCGTCCCAGATGTGATAGGGGGCGAGCCTGTCGTCATATCCGGCACAAATTTCAGACTCCGAGCTGATATAGATAAATCCAATATCACTTTGCCCGACCCGGGGATCGAACCCGAGACCTCAGGCCGGCGGTAGTCGTACCGAAATACAACCACGGCACCGAGGCAGTTATTGTCGATAAGAATCGCCAAATCGCCAAATGGAAATAATAATAATAAGTCTTTATTCACATAAAAAGGTACAAATTATTGATGACGGCCCTGATCTCTGTGCTAGGTTCTGTGACCTGTGTTACAGAAATCAGTGTCCTCTCACATATATTAGTGACAATAAAATCTATGTAAATAAGTGCAGTGAATTAACCGGTTAATTTATTTAGATTATAAGATTAAGATTAATATATAATTGAGGAAATAAATATATAATTGAGTTACATTGGGGACTATGTTTGATTTTACACACATTTTTATATGTAAAGCAAATAAAACAAAAAAGAAGCCTTTCTGTGAAAACTGCATCGAAATTGGTTGAAAAATGAGGCAGTAATTTATATTTTAAAATTTGTAATAAGCAAGAGTGAGGGTGAAGTGGGAATATCTTGCTATCCCTTTCCAACGCACGCACCGTTATGGCCGTGACGTGGCTATACTGATATTTTTCTTTCCCGCATTTTGAAGGCTACACCAAACTTAAAAGCTTAAAACTTTTTAAATTTTGGGAATATTTCAATATTTATTTCTGTACTATGTTTTAGGTGATTTCATATAAAATTAATTTAAATAAACTAGCTTATAAGCCTTTAGCCAATAAGCCTTTGAAGTTAGGTGTAACTGTCAAACTGCGGGAAAGAGAAGTATAAGTATAATCACGTCACGCCATAACGGTACCCGCGTTGGAAAGGAATAGCAAGATATCTCCAATATTTAAAATCTGAATGGCTGCCCAATTTTTCAACCAATTTCGATGCAGTGTTTACAGAAGGATTTCTTTTTAGTTTTATTTACTACTACATATAGATATGTGTATAAAATCAAACATAGTCAAGTACCCAATTATTTAAAAAAAAATGTCAAGCATCCAATTGTCTATTGTACATTTCATTAGTTTCTGTCCGCGGCTCCAACCGTTTGAAACTCTACACTATTATCGAAAAGCTGTTATGTCTGATTTTTGTAATTTATCGAATCGATTAATAGATTTTTTTTTTTGGTAATGCAGGTTCAAGAACAAGACGGAGTTGACAGAATCGTCAACGATCAAGATATCGTCATCAGGGTCGGCGCACTCGCTCGTCGTCACGTCGGCGGCGCGAGCTGATGCCGGAGAGTACTCTTGTGAGGTAAACTAATACTTTAAATCTGTCTTTGCTCTTTTATTTATAGCAGAGGCTGGCAAACGAACAGATGAGTTATGTGATAGTAAGTGATCTCAACCGCCCATAGACACCCAAGACACAAAAAGAATCATGGGTGCGTTGCCAACCTAAAAGGAGGGAATTAGAGATTGGGCATGAAACCATGAAGTCATGACAACCTCCGTGGCGCAGCGGGCAAGAGGCTGCGGGTTCGATTCCCGCATTGAGACAAATGTTTGTGTGGCCCACAGATATTTGTTTTAAGTCTGAGTGTTGTGAGACCAAAAGTCTCTCATAGTCTCTGACACCCACGATACAGGTTATACCTAGTGTGGGATCAGGAGTAGATGTGTGACTGTTGGGTGCATATATATAAAAAAAACGGTGGCGTGGTTTTATTTCGGTACGACTACCGTCCTGAGGTCTCGGGTTCGATCCCTGAGTCGGGCAAAGTGATATTGGATTTTACCATATCAGCCCGGAGTCTGGAATTTGTGCCCGATATGGCGATAGGCTCGCCCCCTATCACATCTGGGACGGAACTAAGCTCGGCGAAATGTGGATGTTCTAGTTCGCTAGTGCACCTCTGTCTACCCCTTTGGGGATACAGGCGTGAGCTTATGTTATTTCTTATAAAAAAATTATAAGAACCTAGGTTACCTACCATACGACTAAACTATCGCTGCTTTTATGTTATTTACTTGTAAGTTGTGACATGTGACGTATCGGTCAGGTGCGTAACATCCACGGGAGTGCGTCGGACTCGTGCGTGTTGAACGTGCGCACCGGCCCGCAGTTCACGCAGCGGCTGCAGGACAAGTGCGCGCGGGCGGGGGACAAGCAGATCGAGTTCACCGTCGCAGTCGACGCGTACCCCGAGCCCAGCGTCAAGTGGTGAGTATTTTTTTAACCCTGTAGGTAACATAAAATTTGCTTGCTGTATGACTTAATATTTATGTGCTTTTTATAGCAGAAAATGGCAAACGAACAGATGGATCACCTGATGATAAGTGATCTCCAACGCCTGTAGACACCGGAGACACAAAAATAAATATGGGTGCGTTGCTAACCTTAAAGGAGGGAATGAAGGGAAAAGGGAATGGGAATGGGAAAGGGGTCACCGTAGATCTCACTCACCAAACGAAACGCGACAGCAGGCTGACATTTTACGTTGGTTTTCTGTGAGGCAGTGGTATCAAACCGGTCAAGCCAGCCCATTCGTGCTGTAGACGTTACTGTCTACAGCGTGGCTCTACCACTCAAATATCAATATTTTATAGCAGTGCTAGCATGCGGAGGTGGGTCACCTGATGGTAGTGATCTTCACTACTCTCCACCCATAGGCAAAAAATCTATTATGTAGGAATTGGGAAAGGGAGAGGGGAATTGGGGTCACATGAAATACCACCCTCCTAATTGTATGGTATGACTATATGGTAGTATGTATGTGATAACTATATGACTCAAAAATCTGTAAAAATCGATTTTGCGGATTCTATCGCGACTTGTTTTTGTTTTTGGTTGCAATGTTTCAAAGGTTTACAGCCCTCAAGATCACAGGTCGGTAATTTTTAAGATCGACCGTCTGCCTGCCCCCACCCTCTAGGATATAAAGTCCCGTGTATGTATGGATAATCACGTTACCCGACCTGAGACACGAACCCAGGACTTCCATAACCCATATTCGTTACCACCAAACCAAAGAGGCGATAATCTGAAGTCCATAACTTAATATGAAAACAAAGTACATTTTATTGCCCTTTGACATAACCTCTAATCGAACCCAGGTACCTTGGCGACGTAGAGATCACGGAGAAAAAGTCTGTGTTCACGCGAGTAGACACGGGCAACACTCACAAGCTGATCCTGAAGGAAGTGTCTGCGGAGTACTCGGGCCAGTACTCCTGCAAGGTCTCCAACGAGCTCGGAGAAGACAGCTGCCAGGCCACCTTCACTGTCAACAGTTAGTACCTTTCTTTCTATGCCCTTATCCCACCTTATTGTAGGTCAGCGCAACACACTTTTTCAAGTATGTCGTAGAAAGTATTTAGCCTAATTTTTACGACCAGCTTATTTGACATCAACCACCCTTTGGGGGATCCAGTCTCGGAAAAATCGTGTTAGAAAAACACTCCTCTCGGCCTGAGAATCGAACCGAGGACCTCCCGTTCGACACCTTATATCGGCTGCTATTAGACCAACGAAGAGACTTTTCGAACATAAAGTTCTTTACGATTCGAAAATATGATTAATGATGAAAATGAAAGATAACTGCAAGCAATATTCTTAATGCATTGAAATAATGATCAAAACTTGATTGAGCCGGCCTTTACTTGTAACTGTAGATAAACACTGCACATTAATATTAGACAACAATGATAGAATTTTAGCTGTTATCAATGAAAATAAAATAAAAATAAGCGAAGCTATTATTAACAACTTGAAACAATACCATTACAACATATTAATGTAGTATTTTTTTAGGGAAGCCACGTATCACCAAGAGCTTAGTGGACATGACCGTCGATGCCGGTCAGACCCTCAAACTCGACGTGGAGGTGGAAGGATGTCCCGAACCCAGGGTCAAGTGGTATAAGGACGGGAAGGAGGTCACCACAGATGCCAGGATCAAGATAGAAAGAGATACTCAAAGGTACAACTGATTTAAGTTTAAGGTTTTGTTTATAACGATTTAAAAACATGATGCTTTTCCATACCACCTCTTCTAAAAGTATCAGTGTTAGTACTCTCAAAAGATGTGTAATTTTTTTCGAGAAAATTAAATCAATGTAGGGTAACACACTGCATACACATGCACATGTTGCATAAAGGATTCAGCTTAGTTTTTTTTTTTCAGAAGAAAATATATTCTTAAGCATCCTAAAAAAAATACAAAATGTATTATAACCAATATCGCATTTAATACACACAATGTGTTCACAGATTGGAGAACTATCACCTAACTGTTACTCTGGTGAAGGAAGAAGATGGCGGAGAATACGAGGTCAGGGCTGAGAACGAAATGGGTAGCGTCTCATCTAAGAGTACTGTCACTGTACACAGTAAGTATTACTTCACTAGATTAGATAAAGGATAGTAGACGAAAGCCAAGTAGGAGTGAGCCAGTCTAAGGCACAATATTAGAGTTATTGGATTGTCAAATATCAATTTTACATAGGCAACAAACTGCGCCAGCAAACACACATACACAGTACACACAGCACATGTACACACAATTACACACAAATGGTAAGACACTTAGCAGTTTCGACCTGTCAGTCCAATTGACGACACAGTCACAGCTCGACAAGATGGCGGTAACGGGTGATGTAGTAGTTTGAATTAACATAGTATTTGATTCTTAGATTGCTACTCTGCACGAATTAGTTTTTTTCGTGTGGTGTCCATAGATGCCAATATTGACAATTTGGTAGACTTACAGAACAACAAAGCATTCCAAAAACTGAATGCTGTATTTGATCACTTACATATGTGTCTCAAACCCACGTTATCCCGCACATTTCCATTCCATTGTGACGTATTTAATACTTTACTCCATTTATAATAACCATTTGATTGTTACCATTTTGTTGTTGTTGTTTAATAGCAAGAGAAGTACATACCAGAATCAGCAAGGAAGAAGTTGAAAGTGAACTCGATAGTAAGGCTAATAAAAAACCTTTAGAAGAAGAAGTGGACATAGGAGAGAAACAAAAAGCAAAGAAAGATAAAACCAAACCTGAGGTTATTGAAGAAAAATCTATATGGGATGAAGATGAAGATGCTGCTATTAGGAAGAAGACCGTTGATGAAGTTGATAAACCTAAACCATATAAAGCTCAAAAGTCTGTAACTGAACCAGAAGAAGCCGAGGAAAAGTCTTTCTGGGATGATGTACAAGAGGATGAAAAGGCTAAGAAACCCAAAGTTGCAGAAGTTCAAAAACCTAAAGACAAAAAGGCAAGGAAATCGTTTTCTGAACCTGAGGTTATAGAGGAGAAATCCATTTGGGATGACGACAACAAAGACCAAAGGTCCAAAAAACCGATAATAGAAGAAGTTGCATCTCAGGAAAGTGACAAAGCAGAGAAATCGGTTACAAAGCCTGAAATCGCTGAAGAAAAATCTTTTTGGGATAATGTTGATGATGACGGTAAAGCTAAAAAGCATAAAGTGGACGATGTTGATGAACCCAAAATTGACAAAGGAAAAAAATCTGTAACAAAGCCTGAAGAAGCTGAAGAAAAATCATTTTGGGATGAAAACCATAACGAGAAAGATAAGAAACCGGTAATTGAAGAGGTAGTAACAGAAAAGAAAACTGCCGAAAAAGGTGCCACCAAACCAGAAATAATCGAAGAAGTCCCAATAGATGACAATTTGAAATCATCCAAACGTAAATCCGTCAAAAAAGAATCCGTTACAGAAGAACCTTTAAGTGCAGATATAGAAGGTATAAAATGCTTCGCGCTTCATATCAACTTAGCGACAGCTTATTATGCGAGAATCTCACATTTTCGCGCTCATTTGTTGCATGCTTTTAACCCGTGTTCTTAACAGGCTCGTGTGATTTGTTATGTTTAGGACGAGTTTTCGAAACAGTGACAACATTCAAGACAGGTGACGACGGGTCTATAGTTATGTCCAAAGTAAGCAGTTCCCGCTCTCATGGCGCTATAATTTCAGGTCAGTATAGGGCTTCTCACCACCTCTACCCAATTCTAATATCATTTAGTTTCATTATAACTTTTCACTCGACAACATTGCTTAAAACCTTCTTGTTGAAAAACGCTGTACATCAAATGCATGTCTTAGCTGTTCAATAAATACTGTTACGAAAAATCAATATAATACTATTTTAACTGGTAGGTCCGGCCGAAACGCGCACTTTACACAAAATGACATCAACCTCCGTCTATTATGATGATGATGATGATATTGATGGCAGAAAGCTAATTAAACCTAACAAACCACACACAACTTCGTTGGAAGTTGAAGAAATTGCAACTCACAGCTATATCTTATCTGAGTTGGGCCACTTTACTATACCTGATTATATTAGGCGAGGCACATACGGAATTATTGAAGAACCGCAAACTGATTCCGATGCTGAAAGTGCGAAAGGGACTAAAACTTTTGCTAATAGAGCAATCTCAATTATGTCTCTATCAGAAGATGACATGAGCTGGCAAAATGAATCCCTCTCTCGCGAAATTTCCATAGAAGACCTTTCAAAAACCATATTTGAAATTGACGACACGAGAAAAGTGTTTAGCAAGGACTCTTATGTACGGTCATCTTCGTTCAAGGAAGACTATTTTACTGGTGAAGGTGACGAAGAATCTGTAATTCTTAACGAAAAATCTGAAAAAGTATTCGAAAACGATATCACAGAGAAACTCATTCACATTTCAAAAGAATTTGATGAAAATGAATACAATAATGTAAAAGGTAAAGTAGAAGATGATATCAAGAATAGAATCGTGGAAGAATTTGTTCTTGGGCCCGAGAAAAAATTAAATAGTATAACGAAAGATGTTCATGAAACAAGTGTAGAAAGAAAAAGAAAGAATGAAACAAAACTTTTTATAGTGGAAGAGGAAGATGACGAAGTAGAAGCATTACTGAGACGAAGCCAGAGGCAAAGGAGCATATTAGACGATATACTGAATCAAGAAGACGAAAAAGGTAATTGTCCAAAAAAACGTAAAATATTTGAGACGGGGATCGTGACGCGGTGAAAGTGGCTGGCATTTGATGATGTAACGCTACGCAGTGTCAAGGGAGAATAACATATTTGTTCGCTTAAAGTCCGAAATGAAATAATAATAATAATAGCCATAACGATCTGTCGTTTTAAAACCTTCTGAATAAACTTTAAACTCTGCTTCTAACTTAGTATGATATTACAATTTAAATAAAATGACAGATCATTAGAATCACCCGTTGATGCCGTTAATATCTATTCCATGTACTCGACTAATGGCTATCGTATGTTTGTTTTAGAACGCATGCGTAATAACATTCCCTTCTGGCATACTAATATTTGGAGCTCGTTGCGGAACAAGTGTTAAGTCGTTGCCAGCATCTGCATCATCATCAAGGTAATTCTTTACTGTATTCAGTGCAATGCTTGCATGAACACGCTTTGAAGCACAGGTCTTGAAAAACACTCGCCACAAAGGTACGTATCGATACACTTTTACAAATTCGACACAGATTTCTGCAGATTTGGCACAAGACCTCGTAAGTACTACACACCCGTCAACATATTTTATTTTATAACAATCGCTGTATATACTGCGGCACAAACTCTATATTGGTTATTTGAATTGTACATAATTATTCTTTTTTGTTTTGTAGGAGCTTCTACTTTAGCTTTGGTTGAAGATTTCGTTGGGTATTCTCGCAATATTATTGATGTATATAGCATTATGTGCTGTAATTGGTTATTTGGTATATTCTCTTGTAGTATTGTCTTTTTGTACATATACTTCATTCGGATGTTTATGTTTTAGTAGCAGTCTTAAATTTTGAGATATTACCTATATCAATTCTCTTCAGTTATCCATTCATTCTGTTATTCTGTATTATAGAAAATCTATTCCGTCTTAGTATTTTTTTTGATTCTAATCTATCCTTATTGCATTTCCAGCACCCCCCACCCTCAAAGAGAACACACTGAAGGACGGACACGTCTACGAGTCTCTTCCACTAGTCTACACTGTGCAGGCATCTGGAAACCCGAAGCCGACGGTCCGTTGGCTGCACGATGGCAAGGAAGTCAAGCCCAGCGCTAGGATCCATGTCACGAACGATGGAGATGTTTACAAGCTGGAGATCGATAAGGTGGATATGAAGGACGCTGGCCAATGGCAAGTTGAGATCGGCAATGACCTCGGCAAGAATGTGCTGAAGGCTGATTTATCTGTTTCACGTGAGTAATTGAATAAAACTGTTCTTTATCTATATTATATTTTTGATGTCTAATTAGAAGTGTACTGTTGGCGAAGTTCTTGAAATTATTTTAGAAAAGGATGAAAAACTTAATTCCTTTTATTTCCTTTGATCTGCATTGGTTCTGGCACCGACTCCGAAGTAAAATAATAATTATTTATGACTTTTATTTACGTAATTTATTTATAGTTTTTCGAAAATACAATGCCGACGCTGAATAATTTTTCAAACAAATAAGATCAACTATCCAAATTGGTCCACGCGTCTCGGACTTGTCGGTGTGGTGAATGTACTTAAAAAATATATACCTACAGAGTACAGACGAAATAGACACGTCTTCTTTTAGACCGACTTCAAAAAAGGAGAGGGTCCTCAATTCGTCTGTATTTTTGTATGTTTCCCGATATCTATAAAAGTGAATTGATTTTTAAAATTCGATAGAACTTATTCCAAGGATGGTCCCATATAAGGTCACGATCTGATAAATTTTGAAATTGGTCTTTAAGTTTTTGAAGTTGTGATTATTTGAAATATGTGAATTAAACATTATATCCATGTATCAAGCGCAGCGTAGGACGTCCACCTACAAGGTGGACCGACGACCTGATAAAGGTCGTAGAAAGTTGCTAAATGCAGGCCACTCTCAATAGGTCGATCTGGAAATCTTTGGGGAAGGCCTATGTCCAGCAGTGGATGTCCTGTGGCTGGTGATGATGATAGACTAAGGCCTGATCCCTCTCATTACTAGAGGAGACCCGTGCCCAGCAGTGGGACAACAGTAATATTTCAGGGCTAATATTATTTTCCACCGATTTCTAAAAAGAAGGAGGTCCTCAATTCGTCTGGATTTTTTTTTATGTTCGCGATATCTCCGCTAAATGTGGACCGATTTTCAAAATTCGTGTTTGATAGAATTTATTTCAAGGGTGGTCCCATATAAATATGGTCACGATCGGATTTGAAGTCGGTCTGTTAAGTTTTTAAATCGATTATTTATTTTATTATTTTGATTTTTTTATTTATTATTATTTTAATTTTTTATTTTTTTTTTACTAAGCTCGGCATAATGTGTGTGTTCTAGTTCGCTAGTACGCCTCTGCCTACCCCTTCGGGGATACAGGCGTGAGCTTATGTTATGTTATGTTGATTTAAAAATAACATATCCACATATCGATATATCCTTTTAAATTTGCGATTATTTATTTTATTATTTGAAATAAAAACATATATGATATCGATATATCTAGCGGAGAGCGAGCTGCGCAAGCCCAAGTTCACGCAGCCGCTGCAGGCCGTGCGCGTGCTGCAGCGCTCGCCCGTCACGCTGCGCGCCGTCTGCACCGCCGACCCGCTGCCGCACGTCGCCTGGCTGCTCAACGGCCGGGAGATCACGCCCGACGCCACCATACTCACCTCCGCAGAGAACAAGGACGTCGAACACGGACTCAAGGAGTGCACCTTCACGCTGCACATACCGACGGGTGAGTGATTAGTTCAAAACAGACGCTGGTTCATTTATAACCACCTGACAACGTCCCACGTCATTGTGCGTCGGTATAGTTTTCAAGCATGTTACAGATATGATTCGAGTTAGTTTTAACGAACCGCCGCCCACGTCAACCCCCTATTGGCGATCCAGTGCCATGCAAAAACTCCCGATGTGGAAATCGTTCACAGCTTATATACTAAAGAGACATCGTGTCTCCTTATACCACTGTGTTTGGTTGTATTATTTTTTTGTAATTCCAGATATTTTAACCAAACATTTTCATACGCTATTCATATTCTTTTCCGATAATTTATTTACAAGAATTTCGAAGGTATGTAAAGTCTACCAACCCGCATTAGGCCAACGTGGTAGACTAAGGCCTAACCCCTCTCATTAGTAGGGGAGGCCCGTGCCCAGCAATGGAATAGTAATATTACAGGGCTAATATTATTGTTATTATATTCATATTCTACCTACCCTTAACCCCATTTCAATGTTGGGTCGACGCAAAATGTTTTTAAAAAACATGTTGCAAAAATAATTCGGCTTTAGTGCACATTTCAATACATTTATAATAATATCTTCTTTATCATTAGGACGTCACGCCGACACCGGTGAATACACGATCCAGGCTAAGAACAAATACGGTATAGGCGAGAGTTCAGCTCGACTCGACATCCTGCTGCGGCCGGAGATCGAGGGCCTGAAGGACGTGACAGCTGTTCCTTATGAAGAGACAACCTTCATCGCCAACGTCCGTGCCAACCCTATCGCTGAGATTCAATGGTAAGGGCTTTCTATTGTTATTTTCAACCTACTCCAAAAAAGGAGGAAGTTCTCAATTCGTCTGTTTTTTTATGTATAGTACGCAATCTTTTCTTTCTTTCTGAACTCGTGATCATTACGATACGAGATGTGGTGATGATTAATACTTAAGTTGTAATTGAAAATAATTAGCCCAGGAGCCATCCACGAGGAGGACCTGATGATCTACAGACAGAACGTACAAGCTTTTATATATTATGGATATGTCATTTTGCTACTAATTCATGAGTTCACGGCGAAAGGCGTGACAAAAAATGTTAATATACTGTGATCAAAATTAAATTGTTGCAGTAAATATCGATAACTGAATCTAGGAGAATTGATCAACAATCAATCAATCAATCAATCAATCAATCAATCTTTATTGTGTGATTTTTTGGTACAAAAGATGTTATACATAATATTACAGTTCCATAAAAAATCTACCCTGTCGGGTGTACACAATTTCTATAGTAATATAATTATTTAAAATTGAAAATATATTATTAATTCAATGTCTTAAAGTATTCAAATGATAATGTTGTAATTAAATATAATGTCATAGCTGTTATTTAAATATCTAAAAGTCATCAGCAAGGAATTCATCAATTGTATAGTAACACCTGTTAACTAGTAAATTATATAATTGTCTTTTAAATTCTATTAAATTTATTTTTTTCATGTCATATGGTAGCTTATTAAATATTTTTGGAGCCATACACACGGTGCTCTTATGCATTATGGCAGTTTTTGAAGCTCTCAAAGCAAAATCATGGACATAGTTTCTTCTAATATTACCGTAATGTTGCTCAGATGCTTTTCTAAAGAGATCGTTGTTTTTCTTTACAAAAAGTGCAGTCTCATAGATGTAAAGACATGGCAAGGTTAATATTTTTAGCGATTTAAAGTATGGTTTGCATGTATCAATGGTCTTAAGTCCGCACATAGACCTGATGCACCTTTTTTGTGCTTTAAATATGTATTCTTTTTCACACGAGTTGCCCCAGAAAATTACTCCATAACGCAGTATACTTTCAACATATCCATAATAAGCAGTGACTACGGCAGCTTGATTAACTACTTTTCTAAGTTTGTAGAGAGCAAATGCAAACTTACTTATTTTTTTAATTATATTGAACGCATGGTCTTTCCAGGTTAGTTTGTTGTCTATTATTAAGCCTAGGAATTTAGTACATGTCACTTCTTCAATTTTTTCATTTTTAAATGTCAAGTTAATGTCAGGAGATATAATTCGTTGTTTAAATGTCATTATTTTGGTTTTTGATAGGTTCAATATTAAATTATTATGATCAAGCCATTGTACTGATTGGAGCAATGCATTTTCAATATCCTTCTTATAATCTTTATCTTTTTCACGTCTTATGATGAGAGTACTATCATCAGCAAAAAGAACTATAGGATAAGATACGTGCTTTGGAAAGTCATTTATGTATATTAGAAATAGCAGTGGTCCTAGCACGCTGCCTTGTGGGACCCCATATGAGATATTGCGAATGTGTGAGACAAACTTGAGTTCCTTTTTACTATTTATACAGAGTTGTTTTATTTCCGTACACTGAGTTCTATTGCTGAGATAAGACTTTATAAGAGATAATACATTTCCTCTTATACCATATATATAAAGTTTTTGTAACAGAACATTGTGGTTTACTAAATCGAAAGCTTTGGTCATGTCCATAAAAATAGCGCTAGTTAGAACTCTATCATTCATATCTGTCACTATTAAATTAAGGAAGTCATAGATAGCCATATTGATAGAATAATTCTTTCTGAAACCTTTTTGCTCTTTAATTAGAATATTGTGTTTATTGAGGTAAGAATACATAGATTTATATATAACCTTTTCAAATATTTTGGACATAACAGGAATAAGAGCAATTGGTCTGTAATTGTTGATATTAGTTCTTTCATCTTTTTTGAATAAGGGCTTGACGATAGTTGGTTTAAGTTTACATGGATAATTCCCAGAGGAGATACTTAAATTAATAATATGACTAAGAGGTTCTGAAATTACTTCTGCAACATACTTTAAAGCTTTGGTCGAGATACCGTCATAACATACACTAACTTTGTTTTTTAGATCATGAATTATTCTATAGACTTCATTAGGTACAGTAGGGGCTAGAAACATAGATTGACAAAACATATTATTGGAACTCATAGTGCACAAAGATGATGATTTCGAAAGTAATTCTGCTTGTCCGATAAAGTGATCATTAAATGCGTTCGCAATATCAATGGGATCTGTCTTTTTAACACCATGACAATTGATCTCCGTTATGTACTCATGTGGTAAACAGTATTTATTTTCATTTATTATTTTCCATGTATCTCTACTTTTGTTTTTTGACGTTACTATTCTGTGATTATTTTTGGCTTTTTGTGTTAATTTAATAATTTTCTTGAGCCTCAATGAATATTTTTTTAATTTTATATGATTAGATAGGTTTGGGTTTATTCTATGCTGCCATAGGAGAAGCCTTTTATTTTTACTGCAGCGTTTTATACCAGGCGTTAACCAATTCGAATTCCTTCTTGATTTTATTTTAATACTAATTACAGGAAAGCACAGGTTATAAAATAGCTGGAATATGTCTAAAAAGGAATTATAGGCTGAATCAGCATCTTCCGACATATAAACATCAGAAAACGTCAAAGAACCTAAACAGGATTTAAATTTAAGCAAATTTTCATAGCTATAGTCGCGCACTTCTATATTCCAACTGTTTAGTATATAAGTTTTTTTAATAGGAATTTTTATGGTTTGAGCTGTGTGGTCGGATAAGTTAAAGTCGATCACGTCGGAAACACATTTTCCTGGGATATTCGTTGCAAAGTTATCTATACAAGTGTTACTTTGTAATCGAGTGGGTTGTTCAATTTTTAATTTAAGATTAAAGTTAAGTAAGTAATTCGTGAAGTCAGTTGAGGTTTTGTCTTTTTTTAACATATTAATATTAAAGTCACCACACACCACAATTTTTGTGTGAGATTTATAGGAAATTTTTGGTAATATACAGTCAAGCTTTGAGTAAAAAATATCGAGATTCGACTTTGGGATTCTATATAAACATATAATAATAAGGTTATGCTGTTCTATTTCGATTGCACAACATTCAAAAATTCCTGCAGCTGATACATTTTTAATATTCTTAAGCTCTTTATATTGGTGACCTATTTTTACTAAGATGCAGGCTCCTCCTCGTTTTGAGTCTCTAGAAAAACATGCTGCCAGTTTATAACCAGGTATATTAAGAAGATCTTCATGTCCACTCTCCATAAAATGTTCTGTGATGCAGATAACGTCTATGTTAATTCTTTGTAGCTCTAATAGCTCATATAAATGTATAATGAGTTGATCCGATTTATTTATTAATCCTGCGATGTTTTGATGCATAATTGACAAGTGTTTATAGAAAAAACTTATTTGAGATATCGTTAGTGTTATTGGTTTCATTTTGGATTAACATATTTTTTATGTTCATAAAAATATTTCTCATCCCTGTGTCATTTAGGCGTCCTTGTCGCCCTGAAAACATTTTATAGTCATATGTCAGATGCGCATTTGAATCCAGTAAAACAGCATATCGGTGTGTTGCATTGTCCAAATATAATAAATTGTTAAATATTTCTATTCTTTTATTAAAAATTGTTGTAAACGATCTACATTTATACGTTGGCGCACATATAATAATGTTTGTATGTTGTATTTCGGAGTGAGGTAGGAGTCTTTAATAATAGATTTGCTTTTTCTGTCCAAATCTGTATATTTTAATCTCTACTACCGTTTCGCAACGTGTTATAGCTGTGAAGAAGAAACGGCGAAAGAAACTCCCTCAGCAACACAAAGTGTAGTTAGGAAGATAATAACGATGAATACAATTATCACTTCATCACTGCTAAACTTACAACAATCAATCAAATGTAATTACAATGGATTTTACTACAATAAAGTGCGCCGAAGGCGTGCCAGTCTGTTCCTTATATTAAGATTCGGTCACTCAACTTCCTCCTGCGCACCACCACAAGTCAACAGAAAATCCATATCCATTAAATCGAGATAAAAACAGCAATTCTATTTTAACAACTTCCAGTCAAATCAGTGACTTATTTTAAATTGCATTAGTCAAAGCAGCAACGTAATAACATGTCGAAACGTCCCCAATCATGGATCTCAAAACGTTTCGACAAGATAAAAGCACCAGTAATCAAGTCAGTGATATTATAAAGTATGAAGTACATAGGTCCAACCAGCAACTTAGTATAAAACATTAGCAACAACAAATAAAAGTGCCGGTTGTCAAATCACTAACTTATTTTACAATATTTGAATAACTTGTCTAAAGGCATATTAGACAAATCAGCAACTTATTTAATATTATCAGCATAGATTGTTGAATACAGGTAGTCAATTTGACATTCAATTTTATGATATTATCATCACTCCGACACGGCCATTCTGCAAAAAGGTCGCCTCTGACCTTTAAAGAAATTTACTATCAACCCTCCGACACAGCCGAAAGGTTTGCATTTAACCACAAGGTACTTTGCATAAAGTACTTAGAAATCTATTACTGTCTGCAGTTATTTGCCGACAATCCACGAACAAATTGTTAATTCAGAGGCCTTAGTCCTCGATGAATGAAGGATACAAATCCAAGATACGTGTATTCAGCAATTTTGCAACATTAATACACTTAATTCGGAGACCCCTGTTCTCAACGAATTCACGACAATTTGGAGGCTTCTGTCCTCAACAAATACACAACACAATTCTGCGTCTTTTGTCCTCGACAAATTCACAACATAATAAGGAGGCCCCTGTCCTCGACAAATTCACAACACAATTAGGAGGCCCCTGTCCTCAACAAATTCACAACACAATTAGGAGGACCCTATCCTTGAAAAATTCACAACATAATTAGGAGGCCTCTGTCCTCGACAAAGTCACAACACAATAAGGAGGCCCCTGTCCTCGACAAAGTCACAACAATAAGGAGGCCCCTGTCCTCGACAAATTCTTAACACAATTAGGAGGCCCCTGTCCTCGACAACATCACGACATAATTCAGAACTTCCTATCCTTGACAAATTCACAAAACACAATTCCGAAGATGCCGACCTCGACTAATTCGCGACACATGTTTAATAAATTTATCTAAGACTTACGTATTCTAAAATCTCGCAGCGAAAAATAATCAAAATTTCTTTCAAATAGGAGTTATAAACCTTTGAAATCTAGCGGAAGTGATAGTAACTTATAAGTTGAAGTGTAACATAATTAGCACAGTCTATAATAAAGTATTAAACGAAGTACACGTCTACTCAAACTCTCCTACATTACAAAACAACAAAAAGAGATACTCCGTATACTGACTCAAGGGCCATAATGGTGCGAGCATTGGAAAGGGATAGCATGATATGCCCATTATGGGCCCACTCTTGCTCATTACAATATGAATTGCTGTCAATACGCTTTTTTAAAAAAAGATCAAATATAGGCAACTATCCAAATCAGAGATCTTGATACAAGAACAGAAGTATTGTTTGTGGAAGCAACCAAGAATAATTTCCGTACTTTCCAACTCTCTACAATAGCTGCATCTAACGAAATCAATCGTTAACTCGCAAATCACAGACTCGAATCCCTCACTCGTGAGTAAACTCTAAGTTCCTCATCACGGCAATATAGTGGAGTCACTCGAATTCAATAATGACGTGCCTCAACAACTCATCTTTCAAATTTTCAAATAATAATAAGATTGTGAATAAAAATCGAATACGATATCTAAAAATTTACATTGCAATTCTATGCATGGATACACCTGAAGGTAACGCTGAACTCACTTTCGAATCATGACTCGTGAGGAATCGAACCAGTAGCCACTCACATTTCATAAGCTTGCGTCGCCTCGCGACCCACAAGTTGCAACTCGTGGAAAGTTTTGCTCGTTCGTAGCTCACACACTGTATAATACGTGAAGCATTTAACTAATTGAGGTAAACGAAACATTCGACGTCGCGTCCCTCAATTTTTGCTAACCAAGCATAATACAAACAAAATGCATTGCGTATAAAATACAAATGTCAACTATTTATATACGAGACTTTCATATTGTTACATAAGATGATACTTGCAAATTAATATCATAATATCAACCATTCAAGAACTTGAATTGTACGACTTCGTACTCTATATTTATACAGTTTGCGTTTATGTGGGACCAATATTTTAATAGACAATGAAAACATTTATGAGTAATATCTTGCATTGACCAGATATTTTTTTAGTTTCAGAAAACTTCTGAATCTACTTTTATCAAATTTTCCTATAAATAAAGAACACTAAACATCGAATCGACTACATGATTCGCACTAACATGACACATCACTAAACTTCAACAGTTTGTGAATCAACAATGATTCCGTGTAGATACATCTACTTCCAATGCATCACGACAATTACAAAGGTAACATCATTACTCCAATGAAAATGCAATGAACATATGTCGAGATTGAAAGCTATCATCGGATTATTTAACTTCCATATTTAAATAATGGACCACTTTATTATACTTAGATGTGTTATGCCATTAATAAACATAATGCTCTGCTACTGACCTTTCTTGGATAGTAACAAACCGACTGCCGTACAAAATTCACTTCAATAATTTGTTAATTACCAATCAAACTTTTCACCACAAATAAAGAGCTGTGGCATCCTGAAGTGGTTACCTTTACATTAATTGCTTACGTTAAATAAAAGTAACAAAATAAGATTAGAACACCAACATCTCGCCATATCCCAGATAGATAGTAGGCAGGTATGCTTGACAAGTATACAGTGCTCGTTGGTCAGATCACATCATATTCTGGTGTAATACTCGACGCTATAGCAGGTTTGCTGCTGGAGTGTATAAACATCATTGATCCATGAGTAGACAGTATCCTTTCCATCAGTTTCGTAGATATACATACTGCTTATCCGATGTATTTATGTGCATCACCTGTAATCGAGAAAAATATTTCAAAAGTATCATGAATTTAAAATTCCTCGGTCAATTCTGACAATAGCTTTCTTGACATCATCTGGTTTGTCTCATTCAAATTTATCTCGAATTTTCGATGTCCAGCGAATGTAGTTCCATTTTTGTAGAAAAACTAAAAATGTTGGACCGGGTTGATACAATAGTAAATATTCCATTGCAATACCAAATGCCAAACTGTATATCTGTAGTAGAAAAATATACAAATATTTTAATTCACAAGTTCATAGTTTCTTTACTATGTATTTTTTTTATAAAATACACCACAATTATAGCAAAAGACAATAATCGCGACTACTTTTTTTTTTATTATTTGCAGTGAATCAGGTGGGTAATTTTATGGCAATTGATCTCTCCACAGACACCCCAACACTAGCCCACGCAAAAATTGTATTGCTCTAGAATCGTAAACACGTAACATTCAAATTTTTCAATACCAATTTTTTGTTGAGACTAGTCTGAGTCAGATTTGAGACAAAATCTCCGTGATTTCTACTACTACTACTACTACACGGATATTTTCAAATTACTTTATCAATTTCAGAAGGGAAATTTAGTATTTAACCCATATTTCATGATCACGTTCTCGAAATTGTGTGTGTATTCTAATACGCACTTTTCCAAAGAGCCCCACACACCCAATGTCAACAATTATGCGATATCAGGTGTTATCTATTTAAGTTGCTCGTGAATAGACTATAGTGAAAGTGGGTATAAATAACTAAAGGATAAACGTAATTACAAATACTGCGCATTTTCACGCGCAGTCCATTGATCAATGGCGAGAAATGTCACGCAACCCCCGCCCTAATAATCTTAGGAACACATCATGAACCTCGGTTGCGCGCTGCTCTCGCGCTTGTTTACGACAATTGGTGATAAACGACTGAATAAAATTATTATTCTTTTTAGATGCAGGTAGTTACAATGATTATGGCTTTGACTATAAGCAAAGACATTCAACAGTACATAGACGGGACAACAACGTGAAACTTGTGACCCAAAAGCCGCGACCCCATGGTCATAAATCATTCAGTCGCACCTGAGTCACACGCGCGCAAGGTTGCGTCAGCGCAATGTTTAGAAACAATGTTTAGGCAACAAAATCGTCCTACGGGACTCCTGCATATCCACAGAACATTCTAGGGTATAAACTGTAGTAAGCGTCTCAGCATTGTAATAAGTGGCAGACGTCGCTACCGACGTTCGAGTTCAATTATCGTCAGAAACAAACAAAATATTTCAGAATAACCGAAATGTAGGCTTGCATAAAAACTTTTGATATATTTGAAATAGGTTTGCAAAAACATTATTTTATAAAAATCAGTAATATTAAAAGATACACAACGCATTCTATTACACGTGATTGCAATAATAAATCTCGAAAACGAATCGATCATATAAAACTACCAAGTTGTATTATTACCAACTCTGTACAGTCTAGTGTAAATCTAAATACACCTCATTGATTTTATTCCATGATACTTGGTTACGATTTTTATAATTGTTATTGGTCGCAACATTTTGTATCCAGAAAACATTCAATTTAATTTATATGGATATATCAACATGCAGGTAGATTTTTTTTTTAACGTAGTGACACAAATCTAAATATCTCAAACCAACCACTAGTTTTAACCTTTATCAATAATTCTAAGTGAGAATTAATCTGTACATCATAATAAACCAGAAGCGACTCACCAAAATCTGCAGATCTCTAAACAAAACCTGTGCCTGCAGGTATTCAACTATCCCATAGTCGTAGTTTCTTGCAGTTTGACCACAATGAGAGGGCTATGGCATTATGAGTTTACGCAGCACACCAACGATGTGAATATAAAAATTTGTGCGACAACAGGTAGGTAGGATTCATTTTCTTATTCCGTCCGAAAAATCCTTTTGCATGTCATAGTTATCGATTATATATCACTCCACATAACTTATATCGATGATATTATGGCTTCAGATCCCACTTCTGATTTCGGAGTGAGGTAGGAGTCTTTAATAATAGATTTGCTTTTTCTGTCCAAATCTGTATATTTTAATCTCTACTACCGTTTCGCAACGTGTTATAGCTGTGAAGAAGAAACGGCGAAAGAAACTCCCTCAGCAACACAAAGTGTAATTAGGAAGATAATAACGATGAATACAATTATCACTTCATCACTGCTAAACTTACAACAATCAATCAAATGTAATTACAATGGATTTTACTACAATAAAGTGCGCCGAAGGCGTGCCAGTCTGTTCCTTATATTAAGATTCGGTCACTCCACTTCCTCCTGCGCACCACCACAAGTCAACAGAAAATCCATATCCATTAAATCGAGATAAAAACAGCAATTCTATTTTAACAACTTCCAGTCAAATCAGTGACTTATTTTAAATTGCATTAGTCAAAGCAGCAACGTAATAACATGTCGAAACGTCCCCAATCATGGATCTCAAAACGTTTCGACAAGATAAAAGCACCAGTAATCAAGTCAGTGATATTATAAAGTATGAAGTACATAGGTCCAACCAGCAACTTAGTATAAAACATTAGCAACAACAAATAAAAGTGCCGGTTGTCAAATCACTAACTTATTTTACAATATTTGAATAACTTGTCTAAAGGCATATTAGACAAATCAGCAACTTATTTAATATTATCAGCATAGATTGTTGAATACAGGTAGTCAATTTGACATTCAATTTTGTGATATTATCATCACTCCGACATGTATGTTTTTAACAGCATCTCTAATATAATATATTAGCTCGTGATAATTGTTGGTGGTCGTGAAATCTGTTTCTCCTATTAATATCACACAGTAGTCGGTTTTATTAAAATCCTGAATCTTTAAGTTTATTTCCTGAAAGATTTGTTTAATGCCGCCATTTGGATATGAATAATGACAGTAATGGAATGCCGTAAAAGTATCTTCAATAATGTTGCATAATTTGTTTGTGTTATTACTGCTAATGACACAGAGTTTGTTTTTTGTTCTTTGTGTCTGAAGATTACTGTAACTTCGTTTCTTATTTGTAATGCGTGATGTTAAACTGTCATACTGAGTAGATTTGTCTTTCATTTCGCGTAGTTCTAATGTAGTATTTTTCTTGGAATATTGATGAGCATTTTTAGGATCAGAAGAAGTATCTGATTTTAGTGTATCTTTATTTGGCGTATAGTTTGGTTTGTCAGTAATTGGTATTTTTGATGTATTTCTCATTTTTATTAAATCTATATCTTCTTTAAGAGCGGCGTTAGTTGTTTTTAAAATGTCTATTTCGCGATAAGCGACCTCTAGTTTCAGAGTTAATTCATTAATTCTATCTTTAAGAATTTCGTTACATTCTTCATTGTCATCCGAAATGTTTGGTAAATCATCACTACTACTAGTGCCATCTAGCGTGTTTTCTGTTTGGTTTATATGATCTTCATTTGTATTAATGTCTAAATTTTTATTTCGACGACTACGTGTCATAATTGTTCTAGCGAGATTCATATTTAGTAAATTAGAAAATTCAGATAATAATAAAAAATGTTTCTCGCGGACTAGGGGTTCGAACCTGCGGACAGGTGTTCAGGATGCGGTTTGTTCAATGTTGAGCCAAATTGTACAACGATAGTATGATGAAATTACTTATAGCAATTGAAATATCAGTTTGAAAGGAATTCGTTACGTAGTGTCTAATGATTAATTTGAATCTTTCCGCACCAACCTTCAAATTTATTTTATGAATGCAAAAAACAATTTTTCACTTTATTCACAGTTGGCCCCGTATTTATTTTAACTTTGAGATGAATTGTTGCTTTTTGTAGTATTTAAAACACTTAAATTAACTTAATCGTGACTTAATAGTTTTGGTATAACACTTCACGAAGTTTGTTTTTAATTTGCAGAAACTATTTCATTTACTTAGATAACGTTTGTGATCGTAATTCTCACTATTTTGCACTCATTTAAAACTATTGTATGATGATTTTAAAATTTTATCTATTTTAATTTGGATTTTGAAAATTGGACAATAACACTTCGTTGTTTATCGTAGCAGCGCCCTCTAGCGCATACTACAATAGCCCTCTACAATAGATAAATAAATAAAAAAAATATGCCGCACTACGGATTATAGCTACAAAAAACCTTAATCCTTACAGGAGTAAAGACGGATACGTCATCAAACCGACGACTCACTACGAGATCATCGAAGACAAAGCCGCTGAGAAGTACCAACTGGTTGTAAAGAAGGTTGGAGTAGATGATGCAGGAGTTTACACGCTCACTGCCAAAAACGAGGTCGGAGAAACTGCACAACAGGCCAGACTTACAGTGCACAGTAAGTGGGGGAAAGATTATTATTACTTTTTTTAAATCGATATCGATATTTCAAAAGCAGTTTTATCGATAACTGTATTGATTTGAATTCATCTATTAAAGAAATCCAAATGACTAGTTTCGACGTGTTGTATTTCGATGCTATTCTACATCGAAAGCCAACTTATTAGCATATCGACAATGTTACGGGATTTTGAACAAGTGTCTATAGCTTTTTTATTCTTGTTCCACCTGCCTTTATCCCAGTCGAAAGTGGGTCGGTGCAATACACTTTATGCCGCGTACACACCATCCGAACCGTCGCCTGTTGCGTTCATATAAACAAATTTTCGCTGTTGTATGAATGAAATAGGCAGAGGTTCGCGAACATTCGTGAAGAACATGAAGTGTATTGCACCGACCCACTTTCGACTGGGATAAATTCAGGTGGAACAAGAATAAAAAGGATTTTAACCGTAATACAGATTTATTTTATTTTATTTTATTTAGATTAACCATATTACAAAAAGGATTGGGCTTATTTTTGGCCGGATGTAAACTCTCTTATTCAAAATCGTTTGTACTTACGAAAACTATTTTGCTCATCAGCTGGACAGCCTATCTTCACCAAACCGCTGCAGAAGCAGACGGTGAAGGACTACGACGACTGCACGCTGAAGGTGAGGTGCGACGGGGTGCCCAAGCCGGAGGTGCACTGGTTCCTCAACGGGAAGGAGATCTCGAACGACGAGCGACGCACCGTCACCACGCAGGTCGGCGGACAGGTCGACAGCGAGCTCGAGATCAAACACTTCAACTCTGCTGATGCTGGAAAGGTCAGTATATACTACACCTAGACTCATGCTTGTTTTCCCGAAGACGTAGGCAGAAGTTCTAGCCTACTAGACTACCCACATTTGTCGATCATTTCCGTCCTAGATAGGGGCACAAGGCACTAGGCTCACTCTCCATCACATCATGAGGGGGAAGTAACAATAAGTTTGTCAAAAAAAGGTGGACTAGTTGCATTCCCCTTACGGGATTGGCAGACATGACATGACGGGGTAGTACCAAAAAGTTTGTCAGAAAAAGTATGGATAGATGCATACCTTTTGGGAATAGCAAAGATGTATATAAGTTTATTTGAAATGTTAATTCCTCTCTACTCTTTCTTTCTTTCTACCTGTCTTTATCCCACCTTAATGTGGAGTCGGCGCAACACAATTCTTCAAGCATGTTGCAGAAAGGATTTAGATTAGTTTTTCCAGTCCCGGGAAAATAGTGCTAGAAAAACACCACACCCGGCCTGGGAATCGAATCCAGGGCCGCAACCCATATGCCACTAGCCTCTCACAAATTACACAAGTAAATTCTACTCTACTATCACTCTATTATTACGTTACAGTACAAGGTTCGCGCGGTGAATTTGGCGGGCGAGGCGGAGTGCGATGCTGCCGTCTCCCTCGCACAGATAGCGCCGGGCTTCACTCACAAGCTGGAGCGGCAGAAGGACGTGGATGAGGGAGAGCCTCTCGAGCTGAAGGCCAAGGTCGATGGCAGCCCCATACCTACTGCCAAGTGGTAAGTCGTCCTGTGCCTACTTCGTCGTCCACCTAAAAGTGTTTTCGACCGACTTCCAAAAAGGAGAAGTCCTCAATTCGTCTGTACTTTTTATGTATGTTACACGATATCAAATATATCACATGTGGACCGATTTTCAAAATTCTTTTTGTGTTCGATAGAGCTTATTTCAAGGGTGGTTCCATATAAATTTGGTCACGATCGGATTTGAAGTTGGTCCGTTAAGTTTTTAAACTTGTGATTGTTATAGCACACACTGGCAAAGGAGCCGTCACCATTAGGTGACCGTCAGGTGACTATTAGGTGACACACCATCAGGTGGGCGGTGGAGATTAAGTGATCTCAATAAACAAAAAGAATATACAAAAAGAAACATGGGTGTGTTGCCAACCTAAAAGAAGGGAAAATGGATTGGGAAAGGAAGGGAGGAAATGAGCCTTCGTAAATCTCACTCACCGAACTCTACCACTCAAAAATATTTTCAAAACTTGTAATATTATCGATCTGTCCGCTAGGTACAAGGACGGCGCCCCCCTCTCCCCCGAGGACAGTCACGTGAAGCAGGTGTCGCTCCCGGACGGCACGGTGAAGCTGAGCATCGAACACGTGACCCCGGCCGACTGCGGCGCGTACAAGCTGGTCATCTCCAACCCGCACGGAGACAACTCCGCGCTCTGTGCAGTCGCCGTCAACCGTTAGTGTTGCTTTACAGTACTTTACACCCGCCTTTACAACACTTCCACTACCGAGGATGTTGTAGAAAGGATTCGGCTTAGTTTTCATAACCGGCTCCTCAGAACATGAATCTCTTTCTAGGCGATTCAAGTTCGAGCAAATGGAGTTAAAAAAAACACCCTACTCGACCTGGGAATCGGACCCAGGACCTTCTTTCATAGCCTACATACATACGCTACCACTTATGTGATAAATGACTAAACTATAAAATACCTGTAAACCACACACGACTGAAAAAGTCCCACACAATGTAAATCACACATACATACACATAAAGGTAAACCCCGATGATAATAATATTATGGTGGCCAACAAAGAGTTAACTTAATTTTATGTGTGTGTGTTATTCTTAAGTGAAAAGTATCGCGAAAGTTACAACCAGTGCCGGATCTAGGGGGAGGGGGGCGAGAGGGTGCCCCAGCCCCGGGCGACACGATTTGAGAGAAGGCAAAATCTCGAGGGCGCCCTAATTTGGGGGCGGTAAAATCCGGCAAATTAGCAGCTGGCCTCGCTTTGAAAAATACCTAAATCCGGTACTAGTCACAGGATTCTCGTTGTCTTACTAAGTGAAATAAATAAAACCAAATTAGTAGAAAATAATTAAAGCGAAATTATTATTTATAGCCACTCCAAGGAAACCATCGTTCAGCCAAGAGTTGGAAGACGTAAAGGCAGTGGTCGGAAAACCACTGAAACTAGAGGCCAGAGTCATGGCGTTTCCCGCACCGGAAGTTAAATGGTTCAAGGACGGTAAGTTAAGCTGATTTTTTTTAACTGAACTGGTGTTAACTTTGTTTTTCAAACCAATAGGATGTTACACTTTGTTTCTTATAAAATAAAATAAAACCTTTGAAATTTTAGTGCACGTATAATTTACATAAAACTACTCTCGACTTTGATTGTGAACTTCTTTTGTAAAACTATCGATATTTTTCCCAATTCGGGCAACAAAATCGTATTCGTTTTTTATTCTAAAAACCGCTGGTGTTAAAAATGACGGGGATCGGGAAGGGAAAGACGTAATGCGCGTCTCACCTTGTGTCGACACTCGGCACATGCACTGTGTAAAGAAAATGGTATGCAAATTATGAAAGATATTTTTTTGGCATACAGGTCTCCCCGTCCGTCCGTCGCAAGCGATCAATTTCATCAACCAGCCGGGCGGCGTGATCGGGCTCAGCATCGACAGCTGCAAGCCGGAGGACGCCGGCGTCTACTCACTCACCGTCACCAACAAACTCGGAGAGGTCACTACTGACTATTACATTAGCATAGTCTTTTTAATTTTTTTCTTTCTAATATCACCTCATTCCAAGTGGCGTGCGGTCTATACAGTACCAGTAGATACTATTAACCCTGACAAAAAACAAGTAACATTTTCATTCGGCTTATATTTTAAATCGAACGTTGATTAATGATAATGATAGTGATGTTCATTGTGATGAAAGAACCGAAAAACATTTTTAAGTGTTTTGTCCACACCAAATCCGAATGCCTGTGCACGTCAGTGCTTATTCCCCAGCCTGCGATACTGAAGCGTTACAATTGGGTACTTGAATATAGTAACCAATATCAATGAATTTCTGTAGGAACATATATTTTTATCATCTAAATAACGTATGCAATACGGATTAATTAAAAATACTCCAAGAATAATTTTATTTTAGTAATTTAAATACTTATTTTTTTATCTGTGAGTCACGTGACTGTAAACACCAATCACGATGCATGATGTAAGATTACTCATTTTTCTTATTTATTTGTTCCACAAGGGCATAAGACCTAAGTTCCGAAGTCATACTGCCAGGTTATTTGTTAATTTTTTTTCGTTTTTTTTTTAGTTTGAAATCATAAATGTTATTTCCGCAATAACATTATTAAAAGCTATTTTGTATCTATGGTAAGGAATGACGTCACCCGTAGCTACAGTTAACAGGTAGCGTTTTGGCGGCAAACTAAATAATAAAAAATAATTGGTGATTTTTTTAACTAAATATATGAAAATAAATTACGAAATATTTTTTTACATGTTTAGGATAAACTAATAAATAGCCCTGTATACTTTTTAAAAAATAGTCAAGTACCCAATTGGTAAAATACTAAAGATAAAATACTCAGGATCGTTTCGGGTAGAAAGGCAACGTAAAAGACCTTGATTTTAAGTAAAATTTATCAGACACGACGTATATTATTTTATGAAATTCAACATCTTAACAGGATGAGCGCAGTGCAATTATATGCAGTCCAAAGTTTCAACGTGTTGCCAAATCTGGTCCTATATTATGAATCATCTACGGGCAGAGGTTAAAATTTGATCTCGTTTATTCTAAATTTACCCTCAAATCGGTAGTACGTATTGAATTTTTAATCGATAATTAATAATTAAATGTATTTTAGGTCGGCTCCAAAGCGAATGTGGAAGTAACGCAGAAAGAACGCAAGCCCGCGTTTATTGCTCAACTGCAGCCGTCGAAGGTGATCGAAGGGTTCCCCGTCAAGATGGAGGTCAAGGTTCTTGGACACCCGCCACCCACCATCAAATGGTAAAATATGATGATACCAACCTTGAGTTAGTTTTTTTTATTACGGCGAAATTTAGTCAACGTGTATCAAAAATACACAAAAGTTAGTTTTTGGTTAACCATTCTTGATTGATGGATAATGTGATGTTTGATCATATTGGTGTAATTAATATACAGATATTCCGTTGTGGTTGTCTCTGGTGTTATGATGATATAGTTTTCGTTCCTTTTTAGACTATGTTATATTGTAAAAACCATTGGCGTCCTTAATAAATAAATAACCGTCTGTTCACACATATGCCGTTGTATGTTGTATGAGTACGCGAATATGAACCTTATTTGTTTGTTGCTAGGACTCACAACGGCAAAGAGATAGTTCCGGACGGGACACACGTGCGCGTAGTGTCACAACCCGACGGTTCGCACGCGCTGCTCATCGACAAGGCGACGGGCGCGGACGCCGGACAGTATGGAGTGGTCGCCACCAACCCGCAGGGAGAGATGACCAGCAACGCTGAACTACAAGTCGCAAGTCAGTAGAGAGATTGTCACGTCCCAGTACAGTCTTTACACTAGCGTAACAGCACACAGGGGCCGGTTCCCAAAGCTGAAAGGCTGATAAGTATTTACATTCTCTTACACGATCAATTATTCTTTTTCTATAAAGGACCCTCGAATTCTTGTGTGCCTGGGCCCACGCATATCTTAAAAAGGTCCTACATCACCCATATGGTGTCATTCAAATTAATCGTCAAAAAACCCGTTGAAATAAGCCCTATCTAACAAATATAATCTTGATAAGCTCTATCGAACACAAAAATAATTTTGAAAATCAGTCCACATTTGGCGAAGATATCGCGTAACATACATAAAAAAACAGACGAATTGAGGACCTTCTCCTTTTTGGAAGTCGGTCGAAAATCGGCGCATATTTGGCAAAGATATCGAATAACTTAGGTAGAAAACATACAAACGAACTGATTGTATCCATCTTTTGAAATCAATTGAAAATGTCATCTATAGCATTTATATGGTAAAAAAAAGTAACTGTTTCAGAAATCTAGATATGTAAACCTAAACAAATAACAAGCGTAACCAAACGACTATCATCACCATTCCCCAGGTCGTCAAGACGACTCGACTCCTCAAGAGCGTCCACAATTCATCCACGGGCTGCGTGACGTCACGGCGGACGAGGGGCAACCCTTGTCGATAACCGCCCCCTTCGTGGGCAACCCCGTGCCTGAGGTAACCTGGACTAAAGACGGACAACCGCTCAAGCCCAATGAGAAGATACTGCTCACCTGCGATGGAAAGAGAGTAAGTTATCATTGTCATGTTAGAGTCTATTTTGATTAGGCTCAAAATGATGTTCTATGTTTTTCTATTTTGAATATCTTTCATTTAGATCAATCGTTATTTATAATTAATTTGCTAGGCAACTGTATGTACCTACCCGAAGCACCCGCTTACTATGTCGTCTAGTTATCGAAACTTATGATATAAAGTGGGTTGAGTCGACCACATTGGAGTGTGATAAAGGTAGGTAGAAGAAAAAGTTATCGATAATCTTCCACTTGCAACAAAAAATATTTTATCTATCCGTTTGCATGTCAGTAATTCCGTTTTTTGAGGGAATTTATCGATGAAGGTATCCTATTGTGAAAATAATAATATCGGCTGTTGATGTCCAAAATATCGATTCACTAATTCGACTTTATCTATATCGACAGTTAGAAAAAAATCCCGACCATCGTCATGCGTTTATGCGGTAGTCACTAGAATAATGACGGTCTAATTAGGCTTCTTCACAGTGCGAAGCGGAGAGAAACAAATCTACTGGATTTAAAGTTACTTTAGTTGGAACTTGCGGTACACTTTAAACTGTGAATCGTTGTTCAGGTGGGTCTGGAGATCAACCCTGTGGAGGTGCCGGACGCGGGCGTGTACGGCGTGAAGCTCGTCAGCCCGCTCGGGGAAGACTCCTCCGAGGGGAAGATCAGCGTGCGCAAGGTCTACCAGCCCCCCACCTTCGCGCAGAGGTTCACTGATCTGCAGCAGGTACAAAACTCTCATCTCTCTTTGTTATATTGGTTATCTTTCTAGCGAATGGCCAAACAGAAGTGGAGTGATGTAGAGTATAGAATACTTTAAGCTATGTGAAGCTATCTATTTTATTATCATATTTAATTTTTTATGAAAAAAAAACTGCATTCATTTAAAGCTTATACTAATTCGTATCAATTGAAAATTACTGAATATCGTTGGAGGGCATAATTAAATATGTAATACTATATTAAACGTCGATTTAATGCATCTCTTCATTGAGATTATTTTCACCCTATTATGATAGATGGCGATCGTCATACCGTGCTTAAATTTCAGCTCATGAAATATTGATGTCGATATATTTTTGGCCTTGAAATAAGTTCATAAGCATTTCATTCATTTTTATTCAATGCAAATCCCCCCCACTATACCAATAAGATTTAATAGACTAAGCTATAAAATCCATGATCCCACAGCTACCAACATTCGACGCGAAGTTCCCGGCGCGCGTGTTCGGCATCCCCGCGCCGGACATCACGTGGTACAAGGACGGGCAGCCGCTGCGGCCCTCCGACAAGTACAGCATCAAGCGCGACGGCGACGCCGCCTGTCTGTACGTGCGCGACCTCGTGCCCGGGGACGCCGGCGTCTACAGATGCGTCGCCACCAACAGGGAGGGAGAGGCGCAGTGCGAGGCCAACCTGGAGGTTGTCGATAAGATGTGAGTATACTCATCAATCATACATACAGCCATGGCCTTACATCACTAGTCTTGGGTCTTATATAACATAACATAAGCTCACGCCTGTAGGCAGAGGCGCACTAGTGAACTAGAACACCCAAATTTCACCGAGCTTAGTTCCGTCCCAGATGTGATAGGGGGCAAGCCTATCGTCATATCGGGCACAAATTCCAGACTGCGGGCTGATATGAAAAAATCCAATATCACTTTGCCCGACCCGGGATCGCACCTGAGACCGCAGGACGCTAGTCGTACCGAAATACAACCACGCCAACGGGGCAGTCTTATATATCTTATATATGCGTCTTAAATATCAAGATCTATGAGATGTTCTCGATCGCATAACGATATTGTTTCGGTGGCCCCTCAACCTATGTAAAACCGGTTCCACCATACATAGGAGTTGAATTTTTAATAACACATCAGAACCAACGCAGGAAAATTTCTACACTAAGTATATATAAACACGGACAGCGTTATTCAGACACTAAGTCTCGCACTCACATTACTAGTCTTGTGTCATAAATATCAGGATCTAAATATCATAAAGATGTGCAGTATTGATTCGGTGGGAAAATCGATCCTGCGATCCCTCATTTCACAGTCATGGAGGTAGAATTTTTAAAAACCTTTCAAAAACAACGCAACAATACTCCGCCACATTATGTAATTAGACATAATATTTAACAATCTACACGGACGACGGCACATATCGATATCGATCAAAAATATTTCTAGTAGTATTGAAGAAGTACTCGAGTATATTTTTACTTGGATAATGTTTCCTGGAACAGTGCTCGCAAGCAGAAGGTGGAGCCGCCGTCGTTCCTGAAGAAGATCGGCGACCTGGAGGTGTTCCGCGGCATGAGCGCCAAGTTCACCGCCTGCGCCACCGGCACGCCTGAACCTGACGTCGAGTGGTAACGTACCCATATAGTTTACTCTT
Organism: Clanis bilineata; assembly: GCA_036417725.1. Classification (NCBI taxonomy): domain Eukaryota; kingdom Metazoa; phylum Arthropoda; class Insecta; order Lepidoptera; family Sphingidae; genus Clanis; species Clanis bilineata. The sequence continues at coordinate 2,945,504 of CM071141.1, forward strand.
CTTCTACCTGCCTTCATCCTATACAACTGTGGGGTTAACGCAACACACGAAATAGAAAATATAGAACAAGCTGAAAAGATTCGGCTTTTTAATGTTTACGACCAGCTACGTTCCTGACGTTAACTTTTACTGAGGGATCCAATCCAGGGATTACAAAATCGCTTTGTCCGGCCTAGAATTTGGACCAAGGGTCCCCGGTAATACACGGTTTACAATAAACTATGAATATTCCCTATATTCTCCTTCCTTTATCTAATAATCAACAATGTATTAGGATATTTGCACAAATTCATTTATGTAGTAATACAAATTCTCATAACCACAACACACACTGTGTGGGTGCGGGGCGAGCTGAGGTGGGAGTATGACGGTTCCAGTTCCTGCACAGTTTCCTGCATTGCATTTGGATCAAGATCGAGTTTACGGATCTATAGGGCGAGAATGTTCCGCACCAACGCAGCACGCACCTCCGTTTAGTTTATTATAGTGGGGTAGGAGCGCGTTGATAACAGTTAAGGTTCGTCCAGTGAGCTTCATCGAAAAACATTTTTTTTTATCCTGATGTATTTTTTCGTGATAGGTTCCACAACGACGTGAAGCTGTTCCCTTGCGAGAGGATCCGCATGGACAAGGAGTCGACGGGCCTGCTGCGGCTCACCATCAGCGGCGTGGACGTGAGCGACACGGGCGCCTACCGCTGCAGGATCTACAACACGCACGGCGAGGACAGCTGCACCGCGCAACTCACTTACGACAGTGAGTATCCAACATCAGCAGCAGCGGCAACGGCAGCATCAATAACATCATCAGTAATAGCAGCATCAAAAACTACATCATCAGTAACAGCAGCATCATACACTATATTGTCAATAGCAGCAACATCATTATCAATAATATCAGTAACAGTAATAACATAAACTATATCATCAGTAGCAGCAGCAACATTATCAATAATATCAGTAAAAGTAATATCATAAACTACATCATCAGTAGCAGCAGCATCATTATCGATATTATCAGTAACAGTAATGTCATCAACTATATCATCATTATCGTCGTGAACATCAAAATTATGAACAATATTATTTCCATAATCCAAATGGACAAGGATTCGACGGTACTGCTGCGGTTTAGCATAACAGTCGTGAACATCAGATTATTAACTTAACCACAATACATCATTCATAAAATAATCATTTTCTTTCTAGCTCTCGAGCCTCACACCGGCAAGCGTCCTATCTCTGACCAGTACTCTGACTTCGACAAGATGAAGAAGACTGGCATCCCGATGCCGCTGGCTGACAAACCCATCATCTCTCGTATGGCTGACAGGCATCTCACTCTCTCCTGGAAACCGTCCATCCCGCATGCACCGAGGTTCCCAGTAACTTATCAGGTAAAAAACACTTTTAATATCGAGAACTAGTATGTAACAAATATGACTGTAGTTAGCGAACAGATCCAATAAACAAGCTTGTGTGATGGGATGACCTTAGTTTCAACAAAGATGAACAAGAAAAATTTCTATGATAAAATGAACTTTCTACCTGCCCTTATCCTACTAAGGTGGGGTCGGTGCAATACAAAGTGTGTTCAATCATGTTTCAAAAAGGATTTAAAAATTAAATTTATATCTAGCTGTCTGCCGTCAACTCCTGGGGGATTCAGTCACGGGCAATTCAAATTAGAAAAATCGCTTTGAATCCAGGACCTCTCGGTCTACAGCCACGAGACCAAGAAGGGGGGGACTATGTTAAAAATAAACAGGCACAGCAAAACAAAATCCAATCTCTTTGTATCGTGCAGGTGGAGATGTGCGAGTTGCCCGAAGGCGACTGGTTCACGGCGCGCACGGGGCTCCGCTCCTGCGTGTGCGACATCCGCAACCTGCAGCCCTTCCGCGACTACAAGTTCCGCATCCGGGTCGAGAACAAATACGGCGTCAGCGACCCCTCCCCCTTCGCCATCACGCACCGCTCCAAACTCGAACCGGACCCGCCCAAGTTCATCCCCTATCTCGAGCCCGGTATCGACTTCAGGCCGGAGACCTCTCCCTACTTCCCCAAGGACTTTGACATCGAGCGTCCTCCACATGATGGATACGCCCAGGCTCCTCGTTTCCTGCGCCAGGAACATGATTCCCAGTATGGTGTGAAAGGACACAATGCGAATCTCTTCTGGTTCGTGTACGGCTATCCGAAGCCCAAGATGACTTACTTCTTCAATGATGAGCCTATTGAAATTGGTGGGCGGTATGACTGGAGCTACACTAGGAATGGACAAGCCACTCTGTTTATCAACAAGTAAGTAATTATGTCATTTAGATCATATCTTTATCTGGTGGTAGGATATTCGTATCTGCCTGGACGGCGACCACCGTACACATGGTGCTAAAACCTGCCATAGAAACCCATACTCCTTGTGTGGTTAGCATTCCAGGATCAGCAAGTGTACTTCTAGTTCTCTTGTGGCTTGCGATATAACCTGATGGTCGGTTGGGGGTACATCTCTGTGGCTGCATTGGTCATCCATCTGTCTATCATAAGCCCTTCTATTTGCTTCTTCCCTCTTCGGATTCGGAGTGTGAAGAAGTACAAATAGGCTAGCATGATTCTGGTGACCGCTGGGTCATTGGGTATTTGTACCTACTCCTCCTCTCCTCTCCTCATTTTATCAGTATAAAACCATTGTCATTGGTCATTTTTTTTTTTGGACTGTACAAGCTTACAATCAGGTCACTTTGCTGTACACGGATTAAAAAATCTGTAGTTTACATTGTTGTTATACTGATATTACAGAATATATTTTAAACTTTTCTGAATAAAACTTTATTATTAAAATACTGATATAACTTTCTCATTATCATGACTGTATTAAACTATCACAACTTTTATAGGATGTTGGAACGCGACGCCGGCTGGTATGAAGCTGTAGCCACCAACGAGCACGGCCAAGCCCGCCAGCGAGTCCGTCTTGAACTGGCTGAGTACCCCACTTTCATCAGAAGACCTGAGGAGACCGTGGTGCTGCAGCGTAAGAACGCACGCATCGAGGCCAGGGTCACGGGCGTGCCGTACCCAGACATCAAGTGGTACAAGGACTGGCAACCATTGGCGCCCAGTGCTAGAATCAAGGTCAGTTGTTCATATCAAACAAAGTCAGAAGTCAATCAGTTAGTCAGTCAAAAAGTAGTCAGTAACTTAATAGTAGTTATTGTCATTGCCAACAATTTATCTTTAATGTAAAGAAGAAGCTGGACAGAATAATATTTTTTAGTCTTCTAACTCTACAAAATGTAACGACAAAGCAGCGATTTTCCGTTGATTTTCTACAGGTCGATAAAACACGTCAAGGCAACGATATATATTTGTACAGTACCCCACTTACAGACTGATGATATTTGACCCCCAGATCCAGTTCATCGAGCCGGACACCACGATCCTGGTGATCAACGACGCGATCCTGAAGGACGAGGGTCTGTACTCGATATCGGCTCGGAACGTCGCCGGCTCGGTCAGTTCGTCCGCGATGTTACACGTAGAAGAGAGCGAATACGAGTACTCTGACAGGTGCGTACCAATATTCAACACCTACTGATTACAGCTTGTCTGTTGGTATACGATACTGAAGGACGAGGGAGTGTACTCTGTCCTAGATTTGATGAAGCTTCAGGTAGGTGTAATATTGAGTATCGATATTATATTTGAGTGGTAAAACCACGCTGTAGACAACAACGTCAACAGCACGAATGGGTCGGCTAGACCGGTTTGATACCAATGTCTTACAAATAACAGGCATAAAGTGACAGCTCGCTGTTGCATTTCATTCGGTGAGAGGTTTCGTGAGTCCAAGTTTCCACCGCTCCTTCCCAAACTATATTCCCTTCCTTTAAGGTTAGCAATGCATCCGTGATTCTTTCGCGCGGGGGCTTCTGCCACAATTTGAAAAGGACCTCCTGAATATTTTTTCCGGAAAAATCAAGAGGCCTCGCAAAGCTGTTGACGCCGACGTTCCAGCCTGGTCTAGCGCCATCACTAATAAAATGTATATTTTTAGTGTCGATGTAGTTATCACTAATGGGTAATATGTCAGGATCCGCGAGCATCCTCCGCGCGTGAAGCCGAGCAGCAAGCCGTTCGGCGACTTCTACGACATCGGAGACGAGCTCGGCCGCGGCGTGCAGGGGGTCGTGTACCACGCCGCGGAGAGACTCACCGGTCAGTATGATAACCATACTTACCCCCGAATATTCAAACACTTAAGTAGCTCAACCATGAGTTTGTTGCACGTATTTACGCGAGCGAGGCATCGATATATTATTTACCTAGGTACACAGTTGGCGCTCGGAAAATGGGACAGCAAAGGAGTGCTTAAGCACTCGTTTTGCATACAGTCCGACGCCGATGGAATTCTAAATTTCAAAATTCAAATTTAAGAACGCTTGCTCATTTCGTTTAAAAAGCTATTTTATTACATGTGCATAGGTTTATATTTGTGTTGATTTAATTAGAACTTGTGATCTTTTTTTTTTGGTTTTATTCCTGAGACCACTTTTTAGGAGGATATTTGCAAAGAACTGTGCATCTAGGATATATTATATTGATGGAGCGAGGACGTAAAATATTTATATGGAAAACGTCACTTCCACGCGTAACCGCTAGAGGCGTTCGCTGTTTGTCATACAAATATTTTACGGAGTCGCTAGCGGGTTCGACTGCCTCGATGGCGTGGTGGTATTTCGGTACGACTACGGTTCTGAGGTCTCGGGTTCGATCTCCGGGTCAGGCAAAGTGATATTGGATTTTTCCATATCAGCGCGGAGTCTGGAATTTGTGCCCGATATGGCGATAAGCTCGCCCCCTATTCTGGGACGGAACTAAGCTCGGCGAAATGTGGGTGTTCTAGTTCACGAGTGCGCCTCTGCCTACCTTTTCGGGGATACAGGCGTGAGCTTATGTTATGTATGTTATGTTATGCTAGCGAGTAATGTCAAAAAACTCATGGGTAGCCTACTAATCGATTCACTGGCGTAACTATGCTGTTGGGGGCCCGTGGCAAATTCATTGGATGGAGGTCTTTTCAGTCCGAGACTCCCTATATAGTCACGGGTTTTTTCGGACCAAAGCCATCTTCCGATTACTGCTGGGCCCCTTACGGTCGGGGGCCCGTGGCATTTTGCCGACGTGCAACCCTGTAATTACGTCACTGGGTCGGTTTATGTCATTTAAGGCCGCCTTCTCTGTCAAAATGGTGAAAATCAATGTAAGAAGCCGTTAAAATTGAGTAGCGTTCCAGTTTTCGGGCGTTAGACACACATTGTAAAATAACTATATTCGAAATAGTAGATGGTGGGTATCTATTTACAGGACTAAGGTTTTTTCTGAAGTTGACAACATTTGAAATGTCTTTCTGGTCATAAAAAAAAATTGAAGTAGGTTATCCTCCCTTCCTATATGAAGCTGATTCATATAAGATTTATCAGTATTATGTCATCTTATGGCGAGTATACATCGGCCGAACGAAGGCGAACGAATATATGCCTGTTTCATTCACACAACAGCAAATGTTTGTTTGTGTGAACGCAACAGGTATAGATTCTTTCGCCTTCGTTCGGCCGGTGTGTACCCGCCATTATTCCGAAAGAGGGTATATCTTCTCATCAAAATATTTGAACTTTATTTCGCAGTGAAATTACTTATCTTCGACTTTCGAATCTGAAATACAAATAGAAATTAATCTCGCATTTTAAAGTGAAGTTTCATCGGCTTCGCAACCAAATAGGGCTTCCATAGAAAAATATGTTTATCTTCCCACAGGTCGCAACTACGCAGCGAAGATAATGCACGGCGATTCAAGCCTGAAGCCGTTCATGAAGAACGAGCTGGACATCATGAACCTGCTGAACGACCGGCACCTGATCCGCCTGCACGACGCGTACGAGCACGAGCACACGCTGGCGCTCGTCACCGAGCTGGCGGCGGGCGGCGAGCTGGTGCGGGACCGGCTCCTCAGGACCACCGCCTATACCGAGAGGGACGTCGCCGGGTACATGCGGCAGCTGCTCCGGGGACTCAAGTACATGCACGATAATAGCGTCGCGCATCTCGGACTTACTGTGAGTTATCTTCTCATTTAGTCTTCGTTATGATTTCTTAGACGATAAAACAAAGGAAGTTTAAAGCTCCTCTATGACTGTATTATAGATACCTACGCCCCACTCTTTCTAACTTTGTCTAATGAGATGCAAACGAAGTTTCAGGGGTCAACTAGTATGATATAAAATCCCTTAACTTATTACTGAAACATTGATAATCTTCTAAGGATGACTTGTACCACTATTACTAACCCACAGTTAGTCTTAACCTCAAGTAAAATTGAAAAACAAAATATATGAAGGACATGTAATTTATCTTAGGTTCTTTGTTACATGGTGGGGATTTTAAGTTGTTCATAATTCAAAATTGGAAGACCTTAACATTAAATGAAATCGATATAAAATTGCTTGCGAAAAATCAAAATAATAGTGACTTTTATTATCGATATAGATGATTGTATTTAAGTTCACATTGATAATGATACGAGTAGAAGATCTATGCAATTGAAAATTCAAGTCCTGCTGCTTAGTGAATATAGAATTATAAATTGTTTTGACTAATAACTACTTTAGGTCTGAGGTCTCGGGTTCGATCCCAGAGTCGGACAATGATATTAGATTTTTCAGTATCAGCCTGCAGTCGGGAATTTGTGTCCGATATGGCGATAGGCTTGCCTTCTAACACATCTGGGACGAAACGAAGCTGAAATATGGGTGTATTAGTTCGCTATTGTGCCCCTGCCTACCCCTTCGGGGATACAGGCGTGAGCTCATGTGCCTATATAACTGTCAGATCGGCGAGCTGCTCCTGTCGCACGCCGGCAGCGACGAGCTGAAGATCTGCGACTTCGGCCTATCGCGTCGCATCCAGTTCAACAAGCACGCGTCCCTCGACTACGGCATGCCCGAGTACGTCGCGCCGGAAGTCGCCTCCGGGGAGGGGGTCTCCTTCGGCGCAGACCTCTGGAGCGTCGGCATCATCACCTACATCCTGCTGAGCGGACACTCCCCCTTCCGCGGGCTCAACGACCGCGAGACCCTCACCAGGATCAGGGAGGGCCGCTGGGAGTGGCACGACGAGGAGTGGTGGTCCAGGCTCAGCATCGAGTGCCGCGACTTCATCTCCAAGCTGCTCGTGTACAACTGGCACGAGAGGATGGACGTGAACGCGGCGCTCTCGCACCCGTGGCTGACGCTCGCCGACAAGATTTATCAGGAGGAATACCAGATCACCACGGATCGGTTGAGGAACTACTACAATTTGTACAGGTGAGTGCAACTGAAAGTTATGTCCAACTTTATAAGCATCTAGTAATTGTATGCATTGACTGCCTCGGTGGCGTAGTTGTATTTCGGTATGACTACCGTCCTGAGATTTCGGGTTCGATTCCCGGGTCGGGCAAAGTGATATTGGATTTTTCCACATCAGACTGGAGTCTGGAATTTGTGCCCGATATGGCGATAGGCTCGCCCCCTATCACATCTGGGACGGAACTAAGCTCGGCGAAATGTGGGTGTTCTAGTTCGCTAGTGCACCTCTACCTACCCCTTCGGGGATACAGACGTTAGCTTATGTTATATTAAGTTAGTAATTGTAATGGTCGTTGTCTCCTTGGTCTAGTGGCTGCATAGATGGGCTGTGAACCGGGAGGTTCTGGGTTCGTTCAAAATTCAGGCAAAGTTAATTTTCTAATTTAATTTGCGTGGGACTGGAGCCCTCAGAGAAGGTTGACGTCAGGTAGGCAGCCAGTCGTAAAAATAAGCCAAATCCTTTCCGTAACATGCTTGAAATAAGGTGGGATAAGGACTGGTAGTAATAAAGAAATTGTGTAGGTCTTTCGACATTTTCTACAATAAAGCTAAAATAAGCTGGTAATCAATAATAAAAAAAGTCATTAACAATTGAAATCTATTACTAGATACACAAGGTGAAAATATATGCTAAAAAGTCGATAACTTTTACAAATACTCATCATCATCAGGATCCCTGAATGATCATCATACCTTTAAAATGACTTGCTATTTATTATTATTTAATTTCTGCTGCTAAATATAGTAATTTTAAATAAATTTTTTGAGTAGTAAAGCCACGATGAAGACAGTTACGTCTACAGCATGATTGAGCCGGCTCGAATCGTTTGATACCACTGTCTCACAAAAAACCGACGTAAAGTGGCAGCTTGCTGTTCCCAATTCCTTTTCCCTCCTTTTCCATTCCCTCTTTTTAGATTAGCATCGCGAACCCATGATTCCCACACCCATGATTTTGTATCTTAGGTGTATATAATCGGTGGAGATCACTCACCATCAGGCGAGCCACCTGCTCGTTACCGTCTCTGCTATAAAAAAATGGTGGTGGTGATGATGGCGAGATCTTTGGGGAAGGCCTATGTTCAGCAGTGGACGTCCTGTAGCTGATGATGATGATGATGGCGATGAAGTTGGTGGTGATGATATTGAACATGATGGTAACGATAACGCTGTTCTGTGTACAGAGACTGGACGAGTAACGCGCAGTGCCGCACGTGGTTCCGCCGGCGGCCGCTGAGCGGCGCCTTCGAACATCCCTCCAAGATGGTCTACCCGCCGGGAGAAATATACACGCCTGAAGGTAACCTCACATTTTACTGTATACCTTAACTGCCGCGGTGGCGTGCTTGTATTTTACGACTACCGTCCTGAGGTCTCGGGTTCGATTCCCGGGTCGGGCAAAGTGATATTGAATTTTTCCATGTCAGCCCGGAGTTCCACATTTCTACACGTGTGTCGAATAAATAGTTGGACCGTTGCACAATCGTGTGATGTTGGTATAAAACATTCAACAACTCTCTGTTTTATTCATATTAGAGAAGGTCTTCTGAGGGGCACCACGCTGGAAGGAATTACCGCCATAATCCCAGCAGGAATCCATAATCCCATAATCCCACATCTGGGTCTCATGGTCATTGTGAAAACATAATCGCTCTCATAACCTTGACATTGGCTAAATCATCGCAAATGCGTGGAAGCCATTATTATAAGAAGAAAATATGATTATTTATTCAGGTACCCCAGATCGGGATCGCACGTCACGCGAGAGGAAACCAGCTGAATGGGACCTCAAATTCAAACAGTGGGACCATCCTGATTGGGAAGTCTCTGCTACATCTGAGAGCCAGTACGTATTACATTTTGAGAATAACTTTTTTTTTTATATACCTAGCAGTCTGTGTGATGTTTGGATCTCCGAAAATCTCAGTGACCGTATGAAACATGACAATGAGCTGCCAATTCACATTGGTTTTCTGCAATCATCATTCCCAGCTTTTTGGCACCCACTGCAGGGCATAAGCCTCCTCCCTTTTACGCCACTCGTCTCTCTGTTGGCCTAATCTGTGCCAAGTGACACCCGCAAACTTCTGCAGATCGTCTGACCATCTGGATAGAGGTCTTCCACGGGACCTTCGACCCTCAAGCAAGGTTTTCTGCAAGGCACTAAATAAATGGACGATTCAACCCATTTACGGTCTAGGCAAAATTATCGACAGAATGACTACCACTTACAACACGGTCAAGGCCTATTTTTGATCATCTTACATTATGAAAGCTTATGGGACTTCCCATCAGTACCCTTAGTACGAGTTTTTCTCGATTCTCAAAATCGACGATATTTTACAGTTTCTCCATACATTTCTTAGTTCGTTGTAGTTTCCGCAAAGTGGCGCCGCTAGTCAAATGTATGGAGTAAACGCAAACTCTCGTCGACTTCGAGAATCGAGAACTGGTAAAATAAACTCGTACTAGGGGCTGACTTGACTCGATTCTAATTTGACTTCGATTCGATTTCATTTAGTGACTTAAAATTCCACCGAAATAGAGTTAAAAAGTGCACTAATGCCAAATGATAAGTTCTCTAATCTAATGCAACATTAGCGCTGTTTTAAACTTGATTTCGGTGGAATTTTAAAACAATAAATGAAACAGAATCGAATTCAAAGTCGAATCGAGTGTCAAGAGTAAGGGGGATAGAGATCAACGCGTTCGACCGCTGTCATTAAAATCAAAATAATTGTTTCAGTTATCAGAACGGCCCCGACACATACTTGCTGCAGCTCCGCGACACTCAGTTCCCGGTGCGCCTGCGTGAATACATGAAGGTGGCTTGTGACCGCTCGCCGGGATACAGCCTTAATGTGTTCGATACTTATGACCCTAGGGTAAGTGTTTGTTACCTACAAAGACATTCAACAGTATATAGATGGGACAGCACAAAACTTGTGATCCAAAAGTTATGACCTAGTGGTCATAAGTCTACGCGCTCCAGTTCGGCCAGCGTAATAATATTGAGAGAGTAAACTTATCTTACGTGATTCTTTACCATTCACAGAACATTCTAGGGTGTAAATTGTAATAACCGCCCTCGCATTATAAGTAGTTGATGGCGGTACTGAAGAGAGATCAATTTTCTTGTATAGAAACTTGCTTGAGAGCCCCTTTATAGTTAGTAATATTAAATATCTTTTGTTACTTACTTATTTAGCGTTAGACTAGACTGGTGTAGACTTTTTTTCAGTCTTGCAGATTTTTTTTTTAACCGTGGTGCTTTACATATATTATGTTCTCCAGTTTTAAATATCCTTAGACTCAAGGTAATGCTTCGTGCGTAGACATTCTGATAAGCGGGATAAACAAATACTTGCAAAATATTTTTTATCTCGTACATCGCCGTTACATCATCATTTCCATGACGCCTTAAAATATAAGCCGGGCGTTACTATTTAGAAAAAATATTTATGGTCTGATTTTTTGGTCATGATAGCAAATTATCAGGGTAGACTTTGTTTCTTTGTCAATATGCACTGCACGCCACTGTCTATAGTTTACAGTGGCGGAGGGTGAAAATTTCTAAAAGGAAGACTGATGCTAGTTTCTCTCTTAATACTTATTTATTAGCAAACATTTTGGCGAAGGTCAGCCGGAAGGAATTGTGTTGTATGGCCCCTTCGCTGCTGATAGTTCATTATTTTGTATCAAGTTTTATAGACAAGTATAATTTAACGTAATTCTAATAAAAAATTGTCTATATATAGACGCCAATCATCCGCGAGCGTCGTCGCTTCACCGACATCATGGACGAAGAGATCGACGACGAGCGACGCGAGCGCATCAACAACTACGGCGCGGAGACTTACACCATCCGCAGGCTCAGGCACGAGCTCGGCACCAGGCTCGACAGCTACGCCGAGGCGCAGGCCTTCATGGAGGCCAAGAAGGACGGACAGCTGCCCTTCTTCAGGGAGAAGCCGCAGACCCTGCCCGTCAGGGAGGGAGAACCCGCGCAACTCTCCTGCTACGCCGTCGGAGACCCCAAACCCGTCGTGCAGTGGTTCAAGAACGACATGGTCATCGCTGAAGGTCAGAGGATCAAGATCGTCGAGGACGAAGACGGAAGATCAACCTTAAAATTCGAATCGGCGATGCACCACGACGTCGGTTACTATAAGGTCGTGGCGAGGAACAAGGTCGGACAAACGGTAGCAAGGACCAGGATAGTCGAAGCGACCAACCCCGATGCCCCTGACAGTCCCACCGCGACTGAGATATCCGACACTGAAGTACTCTTGAGGTGGAAGCAACCGAAATATGACGGAAACTCTCCTGTTGTCTGCTACAGCTTACAGTACAAAGAAGGCGACAGTGTCGAATGGAAAACCGTAGCTGATAACATCGACCACGAATTCTTCGTAATAAGAGACCTACAACCAGACACTAGCTACCAGTTCAGACTGTCTTCCCGCAACCGGATCGGATGGAGCGACAAAGGCATACCCACAAACCTGATCAAGACGAAAGAAGCCGGCGCCCCCAAAGTAGAAGTCACGAAGGCGATGAAACATTTACAACAACTGACTGAATCTGGACAAGAAATCGTATTGGACGAAGACAAACCGAAATTAGACTATGCTACAGAGAACAACCCCATCGATTGGTACACGGCGAACACTTTCACGGAAAGGTACAGTTTCATATCGGAGTTGTGGCGCGGCAAGTTCTCCATTGTGGTGAAGGGAGTCGACAAGACCAACGACAACGTTGTCGTTGCCAAAATCCTGGAGAACAGACAAGACACAGAAGTCCAGATCCAGAGGGAGTTCGAATGTTTAAGGAGACTGAGGCACGAAAGAATATCGAACTTATTAGGGGCGTACCATGCTCCCGGTTCACCAGTTTCCGTCATGATCTTGGAGAAGCTCCAAGGCGCTGATGTCCTCACATACTTGTCCAGTCGCCATGACTACACAGAGCAGATGGTGGCGACCATCGTGACGCAGATCCTCGACGGGCTCCAGTACCTGCACTGGCGAGGGTACTGCCATCTCGACCTGCAGCCGGACAACGTGGTGATGGCATCAGTCAGGTCAATTCAAGTTAAGCTTGTAGACTTCGGATCAGCACACAAGGTCACGAAGCTGGGCACGAGTGTACCACAAGTTGGTGATTTAGAATACAAAGGTGGGTGTATTTTGATTTCAGTACCATCTGATGATTTGTTTTTAAAGAAATACCAAACAACATAGGGCCTTACTTATAAAAACATTTTCGCTTATCTTTTCGCTAAGAATAGCCTGTCACTTTTTTCCTTGCGTTACACTGTTTAAAAATGAAAGGGACAACCTATGGTAAAAGATAAGCAGCGCTGAAATCTTTTTATAAGTAAGGGGCTTATTGACAGCAAACAATATACATGTGTGCTTCCCCATCTAGTCGATCTGACAGGTCGGTCTCGATCAGGCAGGTTTATATACCTACAGGCGCGTCTCCTGCACGTGTATTCCAAACACCTACATAAGAATGTTTTTTGCTGTTCTGCTCTGCTCATGGACCATAGACAAAAATGTGTAGCGAAATCAAGTTTTGTGTAATCATTAAGTGCAGGAGACACGCCTTCACTGTGTTGATTTGGTAAGTCGCGCAGTTCGTTACGTACTTAGTTAACAACCCAATCGATTTGTCTCGATCGAATATATTGTAGTGATCAGTCAAGACGATCGAATTGGATCGACTCCAGTAATTAAATAAAGGTATTGCATTCCACTGTTTAATCATTACCATTCAAGTATTAGGTAAGCAAGAGGGGCGGGGGTTTCTTGTCATTGTTTATTTTTATGACATGATTTAGATGGTGTTTACGTCAGCAGTACTTATTTCATTTTATTGGATTTGCTTATAATAAAGAAATAAGAACACATTGAAACATTCATATCGACCGTAAGACGCCAATACCTTCTAAGTGCTTTGAGATCAAGTTTATAGGAGACAATAAAAACTAGGTATATTAAAAAATATAGATGATATTTATGCACCCAAAATTCAAGTGTATTAATTTTACAATAGTTTAGTAGAAATAAGAAAATATTTACATCATGTTCCATTAGGACTAACAGATAGCGCAAAAAACAATATTTTGGTAAAATGTTAGTTAGGAGGTATTGGCAGCATACGGTCGATATAATAATGTAGGTACCTATATGTTACAATTATTATGTAAGAGCTTTGCTTACTTTTGTTGACGAGGGGCAGGGAGGCGTTAATATTTGTAAAAAATTTGCTTACGTACTTGAACGGCCCCTAAGACATAACGTCACTGCCTTATTTCCTTATGCAAAGATCTCCGATTGTAATTATTTTTCTAATTTTGATCGTTTCGTGTTCCCCAGCCCCGGAGATAATAAACGACGAGCCGGCGTACCCGCAGACGGACATCTGGTCGCTGGGCGTGCTCGCCTACGTCATGCTGTCGGGCCGCGCGCCCTTCCGTGGAGCTGATGATGCCGAGACCAAGCAGAACATCTCCTTCGTGCGGTACCGCTTCGAGCATCTCTACAAGGAGATCACTCAGGTATACGCATTACTCAACATACGAACTGTGGTGCTCAATACGTTCATATTGTGGTACAGTCTTATTATCATTAATACTTATATAGGGTATCTCATCACCGTCAATATATTAAGCAGTATCGCGTAATACGAGTCTCATTGTTTCGAGTACTCAAGGAAGCGTACTCATACTACGCGACCCATATTTTAATATTTTTATACCCCTCCCCCCTCGTTGACGACCCGTAGTGTATGCCAAGACCCCCCCTCCTCCCCTAATTTTCACGTAGTAATTTATAAATATGTTTTAAAATAATTTTTTGCCGGAGAAAGGATACAAAAAATCCCTAGAGGATATAACTACGTGACGAAAATCTAAGAACTGTGACCAAATGTCGTATTTTGAAGACCCCCCTCCCCCCAGAACGGGTCACGTAGTATTTGTACGTTGCCTAAATATTGTACTTATGGCCCCTTATAAAAATATTTGGGCGCTGCTTATCTTTAACCATAGGTTGTCCCTTTCATTTCTAAATAATGTAACGCAAGGAAAAAAGGGACAGGCTATACTTAGCAAAAATATAAGCGAAAATGTATCGTATTTGGACATTAGACCTTCAATGTCCAAATACGATATCTCATTGTCTTTAATATTGTATCTACAAGTAATTTGTGTTGTTTTGTACAGGAAGCGACGCGGTTCCTAATGTTCCTGTTCAAGAAAGTGCCGCTGAAGAGGCCGTCGGCGGAGGAGTGCCACGAGCACCGCTGGCTCACGCAGAGCGACTTCATGAACAAGAAGCGGGAACGAGCCGTCTTCCTCGGCAACAGGCTCAAGGTAATATTACACACTAAGTTACAAAGCATCATTTCAAATAGCTATCGACCATCGATTTGCTCTAAATAATGTTCCATCTGCTCTACCAATCACTATGGAATTGGCGTATTTTCGAGCATGTTACAGAAAACATTTAACTTAAATATAAATTCCACCATATACTTTATGTAGGCCTACCGATAGCAATACATAAAAAACCTGTACCTACTTTGCCTTGCAAGCGGTCTTTCGAGCTGGATAAAAAATTTTATTGTCATTGTTTTTTATATTCATTGACCAAATCCGTCTCTACTACAGTAGGCCTGTGGCCAGCCGATGAACAGTAATATATTTTGGTGTTGATATAGGAATTCTCCGACGAGTACCACGAGCGCAAGTCCCGCGAGTCATCGCAGGCGGACAGCGTGGCGGCCGCCTTCGGTCAGCTCTCGCCGAGACTGCTCACCCGCTCCAACAGCATCCAGGACGAACTCCTCACCACCGCCACCTTCGCAGCGATACCACACTGAACTACCACCGTCTACCATTCTACCAATCTACTACTCTACCATTCTACTATTCTACCATCACTCCTGTCAAACTTCAAAATACCCTTGGAACTATTGCGATATTTTAAAAAGACAAAGTTTCGAAGGCCTTTGTCACCTCACAGGGACATTTAAATCTTAAATAATTGTAAGATTTTTGTTGCTACCCCTTAAAATTCGGTGACAGATGATTCGTCATAGTACGTGGTAAACTCAAATTAATTAAGGAAATTAAAAGAGTTTAGATATTATTATTGTACGCAAAGTTCCAAAAAGAGTAGAAACATATAAAATAAATCCTCGAAATTTCTTACAGTATGTAAATTATCGATATTACGTTTTAAAAACCTACTTGTTTACGATTCACTAGTGAATTCTCTCAGAACTATTTTTACCCGCAGTAGTTCCAATGGTCGACAACCATCCATCAATCATAATCCATATGTACATTTCAACCACAAACGAAAGTCTAGTCACAAAATAAATTTTTGTTACGAAAAAAAATTGTTATTGTTAAGCTATTTATTATATACAACTCTTTTTTATTGTTTATTTATTTATACTAATTGGTATATAACGATGCTCCAGTATTAATTGATATTAATAAAGAGCGAAAGATCTTATAAATCGCATTTTATTCACTATAACACAACCCTAAAACGGAACATGGTAAGTAAAAAATTACGATTACACAACTTCATATACGATGTAGAACTGGTGTAAATTTTATAGAAATTAAATCATTGGAGGACATATAAGCAAAAGTCCTTACAAAATGTTTGGATAAATGTAAAAAAATAAAAACTGAAAAATATACAAACATGCAAAATGCAATCACATTTTTTTCTTTCCTTCATTTATATCAAATTTTAGATACATTATTATTGTTTTTATAATTATTTCCTTCTTTCTACATGTCCTAATCCCATCATAATGTGGGGTCAGTGCAACACACTTTTTCAAGCATGTTGTAGAAAAGATTAAGCTCAGTTTTATTACGTCAGGATGCCTGCTTGACGTCAACGTATTATTTTTATGATATTTTACATAATTTACCCTAATTATAATAAGTTAATTTACTACAAAAGAACCACACCAATTCTATCTCCAATTCAAGAAGCCTTCTGAACATGTGTAGGTTTAAAAGCTTAAATATGTATGTGACTTTAGTTCAAAAAAGTTGCATTAACCTGAAAATTAAAGTTTAATTGTGCAATAAAAATACATGAGAACACATAACGAGTCTAAATAAAATCTGATTGCCTAAACCTTAAATTATTCTACAAAAATTACACCAGTTAAGTATAAATAATTTTAATAATATTACATAATGTTGCAAAGAAAGTTCAGATTATTTACATACATTTTATTATTGGCAATATAAATTCTAATTTTCTACTTATGATATTTGGCGATATGATATATCAATGTTACAATTTTCACGGAATTATAATGTCAAGTATTTAAAACAATCTTTAAAATTTATTTAACATTTCAGATATTTTTTGTGATTTTAATATTCAGAAATACAATTAAAATTCAATTCAGTATCATTCTATATTGACAGGTGTTAGAATCGAGTAAAAAATAAGCATAATATAGCACATTATTAAGCTCTAATATTCGATAGAACACAACTGGTTTATTTATACCCCAATAACAATAGTTTTTTAAATAAAATTGTATGATTCCTGGACTTTCTAATTAATATTTTGGAGTATTTATTTGTTTTAATTACACCTTGGTCCAGATCATTCAGTATAAATAAATAACACCCAATAGTTACACACATAATCTTAAGATACCAATTTTTCTGTCGTGGGTATCAGGAACTACGATGAGACTGACCCGAAACAAACTGTCTGTGAAATCTGTGGGCCTCACAAACATTTATCTCGATGCGGGATTCGAACCCGCGGCCTTACGGCCTAGATTTAAAATAAGTTTAATTATAGTCTTCTATTGTGACCATAGACTTTAGTCGAAATTACATTATTGTAATGATTGAAACTTAAGTTTTTACCATTACTAGATAATATTATTCTGGAGTGCACTGCATTTACCATAAGATGTAATGTAGTCACTTTGCCATACTCAGATAAAAAAAAATTGTCGTCACAACTGTCCCCATTTCCATGTGAGGTTGGCGCAACACACTTTTATTAAATAAAACGCAGAAAGGATTAGGTTTTATACGTGGAATCTTCTGGATAATAAAAATTAGATTGTAATTGAACAAATAGCAATGAAAAAGCATTTCTTTTAAAAATAAAACGGCTTCATGATTTTGCCAGTGTCACAGTAATTTATTATATTCACTTTTATAGTATCTGGCTTGTAAATCACTACATAGTATAATACAAAGTTGCTTCCCGATGTATGCTTAGCTCTTTAAAACTACTCAACGGATTTTGTTTCTTTTTTTTAAATAAATAGAGTGATTCAAGAGGAAGGTTTATATGTATAAATTGCAGCCGTAGGAAGCCGGGTCGGGTCGCTAGTTAATTATAAATAGCAGTTAGCTAAATCAACTAATTGACAGAACTCTTCGCATCTAATGTTATTTGCATTATAAATATCCTTGACTATTACTGATATACATCATATTAATAGATACTGAATGACCTGACTGTATCAAAATTTACACGCACACTATAAAGCCTAAAGACGCCACACAGACACATACAGTATTGTATGAAAACACCATTTTAATAATATGGTTGAAAATTACATTATGAAATAAAAAAATAAATAAATTGTGTTTGTGATCCATACGAGCATCAACCAAATACATTTATGTAAAACACAATCATATGGTATTTTTTGTTGATTTTGGCCTTTCATTCTGTCTCTTTTGTTAGGAATTAGTTTTTTTTTGTTGTATAACTGAGTCTCAGTGAAAGAGGCAAAATAAGGTACGAAAAATAATTTATATACAAAAATGTTCCTTCAAAACCATATTCTTGTAAATGAACCATTATCATTGTGTTTATAGTACCCACAGCACCTAATAAGCTTACGAGAGGCACACTTACAATGTGGTGTCTTGTAGGTTTATTTGTCTATACATTTACAGTAACCGCATGTTCATACACATTTAACGAGACTAACTTGGCTTAACATGGCCGCTTTGCTGGTTTTCATCTTTTCCCTTGAGCTATATATTCTTGAACCTTAGTTTGGAATTCAGTTTTGTTCTTATTGTACATTTCCGATGCTTCTATATTGAGTGGATCTTCAAAGTTTAAGAGATCCTGAAATTATACATCATTTTTGTTTAATAACATAACATAAGCTCACACCTGTATCCCCGAGGGGGTAGGCAGAGGCGCACTAGCGAACTAGTTCACCCACATTTCGCAGAGCTTAGTTGCGTCCCAGATGTGATAAAGGGCGAGCCTATCGCCATAACGGGCACAATTTCCAGACTCCGGGCTGATATGGAAAAGTCCAATATCACTTTGCCCGAACTGGGGATCGAACCCGAGACCTCAGGAGGTAGTGGTACCGAAATACTACCACGCCACAGAGGCATTTTTGTTTAATATTGTTATATTAACTTAACTGAATACATAGATTAGAAGAGTGTTATCGGTCGATTGTACAGATGCAGAGGCTGGTTGCTACCTAACCTTTTTATTAGAAAATAGAGGCCACTATGATCTCCTAACATGGTATCAGTCACATTAGAACATTTTCAAAGAGGTTTATTGTTTATGGTGGGGATGACTGCAGTCGCACAGATTTATTAGAACTATATCAACCTTTTTAGAAGAGGTTAGAGGAGGCCTATGTGTCTACAAGACACAGACTGATGTATACATAATTATGGCTTTGAATTTTAATATTTATGCATTAAGTTTTATTTATCAAAATTACTTTACAATACACACAAAAGCTTGACCAGCATGATGATAGGTACTATTATTTAACACTATTGTGACATAATACGTACAGTAAAAAGTGAGTTGAGACCCCATACAACGTCTTTCAGTCTTCTTGTGGGTGCCCAGCCATGCTCATCAATGGAAGTCTGACGCAGCAGGGACAAGCAAATGTCGCCTTCAACACTTATGTTAGGATGCCATAACTTTGTTAGACATTTCACCCGAGGTGGCTGGAAAGTTTTAGGGGAAACAATAATTATTTTCAAATTTTATGTGTAGGTCATCATCCTGCCTTAATCCCACTTCAATGTGGGGTCAGCACACAATTTTATTTTTTGGGGAAAACCAATCCTCTTTGAGGCTTCAATGTACGAAATTCTCTGTAAGTAAAAATGATTAAAAAAAACATTCATATTACAAGCAGTTTTTACTATAATATAAGTGCTAAAGACACTGTCTAATCTAATAAAGTTCCAATCAAACCCCAACCAACCAAAAACAGATTTTTAAAATTACCACAATTGACTTATCTTTTAATTAATTTATTTCATGCATGGGCTCAGGGCTGTGGATCAGGGACCCTGAGTTTGAACCCCAGGTTAAGAAAATTAAATTTTTTAAGATTTTTTGGACTAGCAAGATGTCTGACTAGCTATTTTTTTGAGTAATGAATTTATTAAACACTGTTGTTGGCAAAATCATCAAACTTTGATGGAGGCCATATTTTTTAAATAAAGAAAAATATGTTTTGCCCAGGAATTGAATCTGCAGTTTGCCCCCAGAAGGTTATCATCAAGCAGGCAGTCTGGTTTAAAAACTAATCCAAATCCTTTCTGCAACATTCTTGAAAAAGGTTGATGCACCAACCCTACACAGGCTGGAAAAAATCTGCCAATTCAAGGGCTAATACATTCAATAAATATGCATAATAATGTACATAATCTTTTAACATTATCAGAATCAATAAGAAGTACATCTAGTATATGGCTTCAGACATTCATCAGACTGACTTTTAGAATATAAAAACACTAATATTTTTATATAAAATAGAAAGCAACACTACTCACAGCCATATTATAGTCCTCCGTTACGAAAATACTAAATTTAAACTTGCCACCTTGCCAATAGCCTTCGTCGGGCGCAACAGTCAATACGAAATCACACAACACATTAGGGTCCTCGAAGCTCACACTACACGTAGCTGGCAAGTTCTCGTTCATCTCCTGAACTTCCTTGACCAGCAGTTTGTCCCTCACGGATATACGACGAGCAGGTTCATTCGCAATACCATTACTGGTCTCAGAATACTCCTTTTTAAGTTTCCTATTAAGCGTAATCATTGTAACGTCATAAAAATGTAAAAGGGGACTACTATAACATAGCAACGAAAAATTAGAGCTATTTTTCGAATTATTTCAATAACAACCCCTGTCCGCACGGCTTGCAAATTGACCTGTCATCTGTCAGTCAGTCATAGAGGTGGGCGTTTATAGAATAACTTTGCCAGATATCGATGCCACTTACGCAGTTACTACTTTCTAGTCATGAGCCATAATTATAAACAAGGCCCCTTACTTATAAAAATATTTAAGCGCTGCTTATCTTTAAGAATAGCTTGTTCATTTCATTTTCAAACAATGTGAGCAAGGAAAAAAGGTGACAAACTTCATAATCGATTATGAAATTATGAATTCCTTATTTATTCGATTAATATTACTTATATTGGACTAATATCACTAAATTATGAAGAATCAATGTTTTATATATCTTAATAAAAATCGCAAATGAAATATAGGTTCATTATAAATTATAATCAGAATAATCTGATTATCGTACACTTTGACTTATGTCGGCACTCGATTGCTTTATGGCGTTTACAAACTAACCGAATGAACGTCCGCGAATCTATGTCTGTTGCGTTCATACAAACAAACTTTCGCTGTTGTGTGAATGCAACAGGCATAGATTCGCGATCGTTTGTTCGGTTGGTGTGTACCCGGCATTAGGATAATAGGGTATATCTGTTCTGTGCTCGACTGTACATTTGTATACTTATTAACTCTATGTAGTTTGTGTGTGAGTCACAAATTGTGACATTTGTTTAACTGTCATTCACCGGCTGACTCATTTTTATCAAATTAAGTCAAAATAATTGGAAGTAATGGGAGAATATTAGGTTAAATTAAAGTAACAAAAGTTTTTTTACGTAGATATTTATAATAGTCAATATAGCGTTACATTATGGCAGAGATATCGTGGCCTTGGCAGTATAACTTTCCTCCTTTTTTTACGTAAGTAAACTATTAATTCATCTTACGATTTTCACTGTAGTGTCCGAAAACATGGAATTGCTAGGGAAACAGTGGAAATACATAAACGAGGGCAATGTGCACATTGTTCTGCAGTTGTTAAACACAAACAATGTTCTCCGTCTTGTAAAAGAAGTTGGAACTACTGATTTTACTCATATGAAAAACGGTGTGGATTTCGTAAACAAAGTCATGAACCCACTACTAAATAACTATTTTGACACAAAAGAAGAAACTGTGCATTTGTCTGTAGAGACGTTAGAGAACTTAAGCCTCGTTTTAGAAGCGCTCCGGCCTGAACATCGAAAATTTAAAGCGATTATCAGTACTTATGCTATATTAGCACCGAATCTCGCTGTACTCAGCTCCGAATGTAAAACAAATTATTGTTTAGAGATAAAACCTAAAGAGGGATTCATGTCCAAAAGCCTGCAAACTCATTCAATGTGTTATTTTTGTTTGAAACAATACACAAAGTTGCAAACAAAACAAATAGAAACAATCAGTAATTACTGTCCTTTAGATTTGTTTTCCGGAATCAGGATAAGAATGAAACATGCTCTACAAAGTTTAGCAAACAATCCACAGAATAATTTCAAATTATTTCAAAATGGATCTCTTGTTTACGATGAAAGAAATAATAGAGAAGAGTTTGATGTATTTATAAAATCTATTAAGATTTTTGCTGATACTGATACATTTTTTGAATTTGTCATTAACATACTACTTGGTCATGAAAGTGCAGCGTATAATAAAACACACCATGATTATAAAAATATATCTTCAAAAGAATGTGATCAGAGTAATAATTTAGCACCTACATCATTTTTGTACAACCTATTACAAATCCAAAAATTAACAGAAACAATAAACATGAATGATATTAAAGAAATAAATTCTGATTATGTTTCAATAATATTAAACAAATTAGAAAGTGAAAGGTTAGATCTGACCATACAAAGTAATAAAGATAAATTCTTCAATATACTAGAACCAATACACATGGCTTTAATATCAGCTGTTGCTAAGGATTGTTCAATTATGATAAGTTTCTCACAAGACCTTGATGATAATTATGCCTACATTGAAGTTAATGATAGCAAAATAGCATATAAAATTGCTGTGACAGATCTGGAACCTAAATCAGTTAAAAGTGTACTGAAAAGAATGGATAATGAAAAACAAATGATTGAAAATTATCAGAAATTTATGGAAATGGAGCAGTGTAAGTATCATTGAAAGATAAGAAGGCACCTGAGTAAACAAGACAGAATGTGTAAATGCAACAAATATTATACTAAATGAGTAATGTTAAGTCAAGTTATTAAGAATAAAATAACAGTTTCATGTATTAGAAAGTACATTTCAAATTATCTGGTGAATCAGAGATTTCCATCAGCTACAGAAATAATATATTGACATAATTGACATAAAAATCATGCCATCTTGACTTGCTGATTGACTGAAAAATCCTACAGATTTCTATAATATCAATCAATCTTTTAAAAATATTGTTTTGTTTCAGAATCCAACCACACACAGAAACTAGAGCCAAACAGTTAGAAGCATGGCAAGGCCTTATCACTGACTATTTGAAAGCTACTAAACAATCAACAATAGATGTTAGAGAGTCACAAAATAGTCCATTATTCAATAATACAGGTATAAAACGGAGATTATCACAAGAGGCCATAGTAACTGTTTTAGAACATATGGCAAAGAGTGGCCGGGCTACATCATTGGATAAAAGTAAAAATGTATGGGAGGTGTACTGGCACTCTTTGGATGAGTGGGGCAACATGATATATGGTTGGGCGTGTGATAATGGACTGAACAATTCTGTTTGTACTCTATTTGAGCTGAGAGAAGGTGAAGACACTGCTGATCAAGGTCCGAATTTTATTTTCAATGTTGCTACCTACCTAGTAGGGGAAAAGGTAGTTCAATTATCACAGGCAAAGTTAATCTGGGATATAGATTTAGCTAAGAAACTGGGACCCTCAGAGGGGGTTGATGTCAGGCAGGCAGCCGGTCGTAAAAGCTAAGCAAAAACCTTTTTGCAACATGCTTGGAAAAGTGTGTTGCGCCAAACCCACATTAAGGTGGGATAAGGGCAGGTAGGAAGAAAGAAAGGTATAGGGCAAGTCTATCGCCATTTCAGCTCGAAATTCTATATGATCAATTTGTATGTAATGTTTTTTGAAAACCCTATTATTTGTCTTTTTTCAGAATTCCATGGTCTCGACATGAATGTTCTGGTCAAAGCGTTAAAGGCATTAGAAATGAAAGGCAGATGTGAGGTTATGGACTTTGGTGACAGTCAGGGCGTCAAATTCTTCTGAACTTACAGGGTATTAAGACCAAACAACTTAAGAAGTAATACAAACAAAATCATTACACAATCAACATAATAGGGATTGGTGTCACTGCTTTTTTTATTGAATTCATTAAGTAACATGTCCCAATATCTCCAATATCTGAAAAAAAATATAAATTCGCTAAATAATTAAAAGGTTGAACATGAACATTAATAAGTTGATGCCTGTATCCCTGAAGGAGTAGGCAAGGTGTGACAGGCGGCGAGCCTAGCGCCATATCGGGCACAAATTCTAGACTCCGGGCTGATATGAAAAAATCCAAAACCTCTTTGCCCGACCCGGGGATCGAAACCGAGACGTCATGATGGTAGTCTTACCGAAATACAACCACGCTACCGAGGCAATTAAAAAGTTATGACATCCAAATCTGATAAAGGCGTAACTGTCAAATGATGAATAGTCAAGGACGTGACGTCATCTCATAGAATGTCCATTACGGTGCAGGTGTGCGAGGGAGACAGATATATGTTCCCACTACACACCCATTTGCTCATAACTAGAAACAAAATACATATGTGCTCATTTTTTAACTACCTAATTTTGATTATTTTTGCGCAGTAACGTTTGTTTTTGTTATGTTTTATGGTATGTATTAAATATTGTACAAATTCGATCAAAGTCAACAACGCAATTGTATAAAATTACAGCAACTTTTGATGCTTCAAAACAAATACTTCTCGCTAACAAGTTGTTTATGCTAATTTCATTGAATAACTTCAAAGCTGCACAACTCTATATTGTGGCAATACTCGAAAAAACTATCTTAGCATTATATTTTAATATTTCCGTCCACTGCCAGGATGCCTCTGAAATGAACTGCTACGACATCATGGCCATTTAGTACGAATTGAATTTGCCCGCGACTGGATCCCTCAGAGGGGTTTGACGTCAGGCAGGCGGCTGGTTGTAAAAACTAAGCCAAGTCTGCAACATGCTTGAAAAAGTGTGTTGTGCCAACCCCACATTAAGGTGGGATAAGGGCAGGTAGAAAAACATTGGCCTAAACCTAAGAAATTATTTAATGCCCATGCTTTACCGATTCCTTAAGTATGAGTAAAATCCGAACTTTGGAAATTTCTTTTTACACTTTGTTGTTTTATTAGACGGTAAATTGCGTAGGTATCTTTAAAGATACTATGTTTGCCGAGGTAGTCGTTTTTTGACTATGGTTTATGGAATTAGAGGCAATTATAAGACTAGCAGAATTGGGTATTTGACTATATTTTTTAAATTAATTTTATATGGAATTTACGTCGTCTAAAATATACAACAGAAAGAAATATTGAAATATTCTCAAAAATAAAAAAGTTATAAACCTTTGAAGTTTGGTGTAACCTTCACATTGGGGAAAGAGAAGTATCAGTAAGATCACGTCACCGCCATAACGGCACATGCGTTGAAAAGGGATAGCAAGACATCTCAATATGCCCCCACTCCAGAATTTAAAATATGAATTACTGCCTCATTTTTCAACCAATTTCGATGCAGTTTTTACAGAAGGGTTGCTTTTTTGTTTTAATTTTTAATGTACAAAATAAACATAGTCAAGTACCCAATTTTATTGTTGATCAGTGGACCTTGGCCTTAATTTTTGTCTTTAACTTGAACTTGGAAATAAATTATTACCGCCTTGTCATCTTAAACCGGGTCTCCTGAACTAGCTTTTTTAAAACAAAACATTAAAACATATACGCAAAACAACTATTTTAGCTGTAATCTGCTCGTAGAACAATAGACCATAGATAAAAAATACATGTTTTGTGTAGGTGTTTTGTGTAATGTTTTAGTCGAGGAGACCCGTCTTTAGTATACCTCTGTTATAGTTACACAATGTTTTGTCTTGCTCTATTGAGTGATAATAATCATCAGTGTGATAAGGACAAAATCATTGTACAAATGTGACAGATGTTTACATCAATTATTATGTAAGGCTTTTAACATACTTAGGCTCAATTGCACCACTATTATAAACCTAGAGTTAGTCCTAACCGCAAGTTAAGTTACATGTCATTCATACATTTTCTGTCAATTTAGCTTGCGGTTAGGACTAACTCTAGGTTAATAATAGTGGTGCAATTGAGCCTTAATGAATATATTTATGAAAATTATATCTTCAACAGGATTCTGTAATTTAAATTTGTCAACGAGTTGCGCTCATTATTAACTCACTATTAACGTTGAATGCATTTTGTTAAGTTGTAAATATCTTAATGTTGAAATATATTGATATGATATTTTATAATTATTGTTTTCATAATACACCCAACAGTCACACATATACTTACCTTATTATAATGGTATACATAACTTCAGTTCTTTTTAAGCATGTAGAGGTTATCTCTAAGAAATGGAAAACTTCTTACCGGCCAGTTCCAATAAATGATCTCAATCTGAGATCTCAAAATTTAACCATGAAGGCCCTTATAAAAATATTTAAGCGCTGCTTATCTTTATACCATAGGTTGTCCCTTTCATTTTTAAACAATGTAACGCAAGGAAAAAAGTGACAGGTTATTCTTAACCTTAGCTGAGCAAATCTCAGCTAAAAATGCGTTTTTTATTTATTATTTATTAATTAAGTAAGGCCCATAATTATAAAAACTTATTTTAAAAACTTTTTCGCTTATTTTTTCGCATGTCACTTTTTTCCTTGCGTTAAATTGTTTAAAAACGAAAGGGACAACCTATGGTTAAAGATGAGCAGCGCTTAAATATTTTTATAAGTAAGGGGCATGTTGATCCCACACAATCTAGAGTGACTTACGGCATGACTTAATGGTTGGTTGAGACGGGTATGGGGGTATTCCTGTATCTTCATCGGTCATCCGCCTGTCTTGTCGCAAGCCCCTCGATTTGCTTCTTCCCTCTTCGGATTTGGAGTATGAAGAAGATAAATAGGCCGGCATGTTTCTGACGAGCATTGATAAACCCATTGTCTGTCAGTGGTCGCTATTTTTCGACGGACTTCCAAAAAGGAGGAGGTCTTCAATTCGTTTGTATTTTTTCGACCGATATCAAAAAAGGAGAAGGTCCTCAATTCATCTGTTTTTTTATGTATGTTACGCGATATCTCGGCCAAATGTGGACCGATTTTCAAAATTCTTTTTGTGTTCGATAGAACTTATTTCAAGGGTCGTCCTATGAATTTGGTCACGATCGGATTTGAAGTCGGTCCGTTAAGTTTTTAAACTTGTGATTATTTTGGACTGCACTATGCTTATACCATCAGGTGCAGTGCGGATATCAGGAACTACGCGAGACTATCTCACAAAACCCCAGACTCTAAACAAATATCTGTGGGCAATAGTGGGCCACACTAACATTTATTTCGGTGCGGGGATCGAACTCGCGCTTCACAGCCGTCTTCTCGTCCATTGCGCCATGGAGGCTGTTGCAGATTGAATCAGTCTTAAAACGCATGTATTTAGGAAGAAACCAGGTTAGGCAGACCTAGTGAGCTACTGCTCGCCGATTTATTTCGATCCCAGGATGGGTGACTTCTGCGTAACACGGTCCAATTATGGAAGTGAATTTTGCATTAGTTTCTATTGATCATTCCACTTGTTTTCTGTAATATCATTAAAAGATTTATTTTTATTTACCCGCGGGTTGCTATTCACCCCGATTCACAGTATCGAGACCAAATCCAACCACATGCACCTCATCTCCCTTCCAGGGAATCGAATACAGGCCTATTCCCCTTCACACAGCCCATAGTATCCTCCATTGGTATGTATAACCAATGTTCCAAAAGAAGGAAATAAAACACAAGAAAAATTTTACAAACCTTTAATTCGACTGACCAGTGTAAAGTTTTATTTCAAAATTGTTCACTTACATGTGACCGTTAGGTGTATATTACCTACCTTAGAAAAAAAAGGTATAAATTCTTAAAAAATGGACTTACATCTTGTACTTAACAATATGATACAGTTATTGATATAAATGTTTACGAATTAACAAATTGGAAGAATTATTCATTATTGAGAAACATTTTTTAGGTTTGAAAATAGAAGCACATTAAAATAATAATTTGAAAAAAAAAAACATTTAGATATTCCACCGTTGATTGATGGTCAATGGAGATTGCCGACAAAGAAAAAGTTAGTGAAAAGATAAACATAACATAAGCTCACGCCTGTATCCCCGGAGGTGTAGACCGAGGTGCACTAGCGAACTAGAACACCCACATTTCGCCGAGCTTAGTTCCGTCCCAGATAGGGGTCGAGCCTATCGCCATATCGGGCACAAATTCCAGACTCCAGGCTGATATGGAAAAATCCAATATCACTGCCCGACCCGGGGATCGAACCCGAGATCTCTCAGTCCACAGCTAAGACATGCTGCCGCTAGCCTAGGCAGTTAAAAAGAGAGGTTAAGAAAGCAAGTTAATAACTTTAAATCATCTTAAAACAGGAGATATCGATATTCGAAGTTCCTGAATAAATGAATCCGATTTGACGACTTACAAAAATAAGTAATTCTTCGAATTTGCTAACCAGTATTTCTAAGTTTCAACCATATTATAATGGTATACAATAACTTCAGTTCTTTTTAAGCATGTAGAAGTTATCTTTAAGGAATGGAAATCTTCATAACAGCCAGTTCCAATAAATGATCTCAATCTGAGATTGTAGATAGATCTCAAAAATTAACCAATAAGAACAAAGTATGAACATGATGCCATCAAATGACGTTAATTTGATTGGTTTATATTGGCGATCTATCTGCACGCTGCGATTGAGATCGTTTATTGGAGTCGGCTGTACAAGCGTATCTCGAACTAACTATAAAGGATCAGTCTTCAACCAAAACATTTCAACATCTATACGTTTGACAAAATCAACGAATAAATTAAAACATATTTACAATTATTCTACCTCAACCTTAATGGTCAGCACTGTTGCGAAGATACTTGCGGTCGCTTTCAATAAACGATCTCAGTTTAGAGTGTGGA
Source organism: Clanis bilineata (assembly GCA_036417725.1). NCBI lineage: Eukaryota > Metazoa > Arthropoda > Insecta > Lepidoptera > Sphingidae > Clanis > Clanis bilineata. Next base: position 2,974,351 of record CM071141.1, read on the forward strand.
TAGATCGCAATTAAGAACCAATCAAATCACGTCATTTGACGAAGTCATGTTCCAACTGTGTCCTTATTCGCTAATTTTTGTAATCTATCTGCACATTCGAACTGAGATTGTTTATTGAAAGCGGCCATAAGTTCAATTTAAAACCAACCGTTGCTTACTTTCAAATACAGCTTATATTATAACGATAAATATGTACCGCTCTAGACCGCCATTTTTTAGTAACATCAGCCATAACAGTAAGAAATTACGGTTGATTTTCGATTATCGTCGTCCACTCTTCAACCGTCAGCGCTGAGCCTAAATACGGAACTTATGCAAAACTTACCCTAACTCGAGTTACAAAATTGTGCTCCACTTGTACTTTGTATTATAAACAAAACAATTTCGGCTTATTCAATTAGTTAATTTGCGCTTACATACGTCCTGTTTAAAGTTTACATATAAGGCATTACTTATAAAAACATTTTCGCTTATCTTCTCGCTAAGAATAGCCTGTCACTTTTTCCTTGCGTTACATTGTTTAAAAATGAAAGGGACAACCTATGGTAAAGATAAGCAGCGCTTAAATATTTTTATAAGTGAAATTGTTTTTATAGATAAGGCCTATAATTATTACCTTATTATAGACGCCACTCCACGTTGGTATTGCAACTCTAACGCTAGTTGCGCTAAAATAACTTATAGTGCTGTTCACAATAGACAATACGACCGATACTTTAGGCATCACGGGCGTAGCCAGGTTTTAGTTCCCTGAAGAAAATAAAACAACACTAATGTGTTACCAAACTTTAATATTCGAAATATGAATGCTATATATTAAGATTAAAAAGGTAGAAGGTAGGTAATATTTTGGAGATTTGGGGGGGGGGGGAGGGTTAAAACCCCAATAACACCCTGGCTACACCCGTGAAAGGCATAGTAGATATACCTTTATGTATTATATGAAATACTGTGAGACAACATATAATACTAAATAATGTATCGAACATAAAATCGTAAGCGCCATAGAACCTGGTCAAACAGACCAATCACCATCACGGTACAGTGGTGGTGACCTGACAGTACTGTCTTTAAATCACAGATAATTAACTCGCGTCTTATGGAATGTTTCAATGAGCCTAACTTAATATTTTCCTTGGTATACAACACTACCGAAGTATTTAATATTAGATCTTTATTTTATTTGCACAAAACTGCACGAGTGCCATCTTCAGATTCGTTTGCCGTCCCAAACCTTGACCAACGGTATTAGAAAAAATCAAAAAACCACACTAAGGGCGACTTGCAGAGCTATTACCAATCTAGAGTTAACCCTAAACTAGATTTATCCAACAGTTCACTCCTATCTTTAAATCAAGAGTTGGGATATAGAGATTTATCGCGGAGTTGCAAGTCGACCTAAGTGTTGCGCGACGTGGATTCGAACCCAGGAGCTTTTGGTCCACAACCCTTATTAGTAGTAGGTACGCTGCTGTTAGACCAAGGAGGTGAAAGCAAAATCCTTATTCGACAAAGTAATTTAAAACTTAAGGGCAACTTACAACACTTAGATAAATCTCGATTTATCTCAAATCTTGATTTAAATATACGAATAGTTAAATCGAGTTTAAGACTATAAGTAATAGTGCTGAAGTCGCCCTTAGATGAGTAAATTGGTATATCCGAAGATCTTTGAAATGTAAAATATGATGTCACATTTCCGCTATTCAGTATTCCAGAGTCCGTTTTATACAATATATGCTAACAATCTATACAAAACACCTTCAATATTTATAAATACTTAGGACACGGATACTCAATTTCACCTACTTTTGCTTAACTTTAGTTACCCGATAACACCCGACAATGTGACGCAATGTAAAATTATTAAAGCATCTGTCTCTGGGGCGTACACACCAACCAAACGAAGCGAAAGAATGTTCGCGAAGGGCCATCGGCGATGGAGACCGAACGTTCTCGATCATTCGCGAATCTTCGTTGTTGCGTTCACACAACAGCGAAGGTTTATCTCTGTGAACGCGACAGGGAAGATTCGCGAATGATGATCGCGGGTGGACCTTCGCGAACGTTCTTTCGCCTTCGTTTGGTTGGTATGTACCCGGCATGAGACGAATCAAACAACACCTCATATGTTAAAATCCGTCAAACCGTTGCGAAAGAAATGTACATACTAATCTCAAATAAGCACAAGCTTAAAAACTTAACTGACGGACTTCCAAGTTGACCCGATCGTGACCAAAATTTGGGACCACATTTGAAATAAGCTCTATCAAACACAAAAAAAAAAATTGAAAATCGGTCCACATTTGGCGGAGATATCGCGTAACATACATAAAAAAATATAGACGAATTGAGGAACTTCTCCTTTTTGGAAGTCGTAAAACATTGCCTTTTTCCAGTGCAGTCGGTTAGCTTCACTATTGGGTACTACGCGTCATATAAAGCAAAGCAAAAGTCGATGAAAGTGAGGAGTTTTCTCTATCCATAGAGAAAGCTAATACCTCCATAATACTTGCTTATGGCCTTGGAATCCAATCCTACAAATGGTCACTACACTCTAAAGCCGCGTTACAGTACCCATTACTCCTCTCGATGCCGTTGGGGACGTTTGTGATGGTCCCATTCATGGTCCCATTAGTCTTCTCAGCGCAGACCACCAGGTCCACCGATGGTACCACAGCGTTACCACTCTTACTGCCTGGAGGACGGTAGAACCACCACGCAAGGAAGAAGAATAAAAGAGAACAGAGCTTCCCGACTAGTGCCAGGACAAGCATATACCTTAAAAAGAAGAAAAAATTGATTTTTTAGCTGATGGCTTTAGGGTCATTTTCTATAAGGTAAACATTTTAATTTTTTAAATCAAGGATGATAATAAATGCTCTTTACCTGCTCATGTTAACATTATCGTACTGCAGACAAGCGCCAGTTTTTTCACAAGAATTGGACCACAAAGAACAGGATAAGTCGATAAGGAAGCCGAAGAGGAGTGGCGCGGGAATCGTGCCCAGGAGTCGAACCTTGATCCATTGGATACCAAGCGCGAACGAGCGCTGGTCTTCGCGAACACATCTGGAAAATGATCAGAACAGTAAATTATTATGGGAACAAAGATGGGCACCATGAATAGGTACGGGTAGTTCCTGCTGCAGATGTGACGTCTCAAACAGAATGACAACAGTAACCTGAGCGTGGCGGAGAGCGCGGGCATGGTGGCGAGGAAGGTGAACAGCATCACGCAGAAGGAGAGCGTCACGAACAGCCACAGATACGGACAGTCCGAGCTGCAGATGCTGTTGATTGCCTCGTAGCTTACTGATGCGTTGGTCCCTAGACAAAAACATGAACTCAGATACTTTTAATAAAACTAGAAATTTGTACATAATCGAAATTGATAGGTTACTTTACTCGTATCTACATATATGATTTTAATTATACGGCTCTTACTTTTTACACCTGTCTTGTCTAAGTCACCTTCAATAGGAACTGAAAACTGAACTCGAATCTGGCACTGAACTCACCTCCGAGCGTAGTGTAGACTGGGAGACTAGTATTATCTGCGGGTTGTATGCAGCCACAGTGGTGGAAGAGTTGTGCGTCCCCCAACAGTTCCCGTCGCGTGCACCCCGCGTGACACGGCGAGTAGTACACCGCCCCGTCTGCGCCGCATACTGGCGCGTATGCTGCTTGGGCGCATGCGCACTCCAAGTTGCATTGGGAAATTAGACGATCACCTCTGTAGGAGAAATATAAACGAATAGGCATAGTGCTCCAGGATGTAGAAGCCGCCTTAAGGGCTGGACATCAAATTGAAATAGGTAATATCGATCGTAAAAAAGCAGCCGATGACTCCGTTGAGAATGGTACGGACTGCCGAGATGATTATCGGAGGTTCTACACCAACTCCAAGTTATGTGTGTTTTCTTTGTGAATTATCGGTTGCTATAACGGTAAAGGGAACATCGTGAAGAAACCTGCATACCCGAGAATTTCCGGTATCGGTAATCGAAGGTATGTGAAGTCTACCAACCCGCATTAGACCAGCGTGGTAGACTAAGGCCTAACCCCTCTCATTAGTAGAGGAGGCCCGTGCTCAGAAGTGAGACAGTAATATTATAGTGCTAAGAAAAAAAAACGAAAGTTATGTTGACACTAGTAGTAGTAACAGAAGATATTTGTTAGCTTAATGACCTTTCTACCACTTCTACCAGACTAGGTATTCTTATGTTCAAAACACGTGTTGAATAACTTACATACCCTGGAACAGCAGGACTGTTGTACGGCACGGTGACACCGGCAAAAGGATAATCGTCACAATTTAGAATGAAGCAGAAAGTGAAGCCAGCGGCTATGACGGTGGCTCCTACACAAAGCTTGATGATGCCGGCACATGCCAGCTTCCACCTCTTGACCAGCCATCCACCAAGGAATGTTCCACCACCCCCAGCTGGCACTGTAATAACTCCTGGAACATATAGAAGATGAGCCTTAAAACTTTTTGTAATCAAGTGCTAATAATATTTGCGTCTCTTTTTTGACATACTTACTTTAAACTAAAATATAATTAGATACTCGATATTAAAGGGGCTGCGGTTTTATTGCTTTCTTAAACTTGTGGTTTATAAAAAATAACCAGGCTTTAGGAAACAAGAAATTGAATCTTTAATCCTATCAAGATAAGATCCGCTTTCACGAGTATAATGGATGCAACTTAGAAAATCTCACCTAAAAGTAAAGCAGCATCTGACGCTCTAACAGCAAACTGGTTCTCGATTAATTTTGGAAGGAAGGCGGCGAACCCTGAGATGAGCATCCCTTCACTGGCACCAGCTAAGTTTAGGAACATGAATGTCGGGTTCTTCAACAGTGCTGCAGCTGCTCGAGGCAGCTCGTGTAGAGCGCTGAAGGCCGCTGACTTTGACGCCGCACCTTCGTGAGCTTCTGATACTTTGGATGCTCGTATTTCTGCCGCACCTTTTGATACAAAATATTTTGCTTTTATAGTACAATTAATAATCCAAAAATATATATCCATAAAAAAGCACGGGTTAGGTTTTATGCAGTTCTAGATGATTCTAATTTTTTTATTTACAATTAAAAAATTTGTTTGCCTAGAACACACTTAGGGCATAAAATCACGTGTTACATGTTCATAGGCCATGTTATTTGCTTCTTATAATTCAAGGACTGATACGATAGAATATAGTCCACCAAATAGCAGTAGGTATTAGGTCTAGGTATGTGAAGTCTACCAACCCGCATTAGGCCAGCGTGGTAGACTAAGGCCTAACCCCTCTCATTAGTATAGGAGGCCCGTGCCCAGCAGTGGGAGAGTAATATTACAGGGCTAATATTATTATTATTTTATTAGGTAACTAAACTCGACACCTTACCTGGTAACTCGTGTGGAAAGGCCATTAAAGGAATGGCAACGATGAGACACAACAGCATGGAGAGTATGAAGCCGATCCACCAGGCACCGATCCACACAGAACTCTGAGGCGTGATTCCTAACCTGGCCGAAAAATAAACCCATTGAATAAAGGTGTCACAATGGATTAGATTAAGAGTAACTCAAGAGGTAGATTTCGCAAAAAGCGTCTCAAAGTTTCCTGTGCAAATATCAGACTAAGATCTACCTTTTAATTAAAATGTTCGGTAGTTGGATATGTTATTGCAGGAATTACTGACGCAAAACAATAGTCTCATGCGAAGAGCATATGAATGGAAATATAACCGCATCAGATACTTTCGAGATATTTTAGCATAAATTAAGAGCCTTTATGGAGGGTGAATATTGCTAACCGTTGCTTTATTATTACTCGTACGATCATGTTATCTTATGCAAATTCATCGGTCAGTTCAACCATCTAAGCAAGGGTTGGTTTGCGTTGCTTCTGTCTGTGATTCGAAACTACATTAGAGCTGCACATTTTAATTTTATGTGCACATGGGCGTTTCCATTAAATTCTATGGAAAGATTATTTTCCTCATAGTAGTATTTACTTCTTATTAGATTGGTATCTAATTTCTGAACTTGTTGAATGAAATTACAACAAATTAAGTTTATGTCATCAATATTATTAATCTTGTAAACATCGACGATTCAATATTTTTGGTGTAAAATGATGTAAAATGTAAAATAATTATTTTAGTTGCAGTTCAAGATTTAATTATCAATTTTTAAGATTTTATTTCCTGGCAATTTTAAAAATCAATCGTGTTTCAAAACCAAAAGTGTTTTATGAATTAATTTTTATTTTGATAGTTGTAAGTATGGTATGTTATTAATTTTGATATTTAACTGACAAATTGTTGTATAGCCGAGCTTAAAATTCAAATTATTTATAACACTCTTCGATGGAGGTCCCTTTCAAGCCACAGTTGTTATCAGGAATGAAGGCAAGGGGACCGTATGACTTATAGCTCACACTATGACGGCCCTCGGCAAAACAAAGTGGTATTTAATAATCCCGGTTAAAGAATAATAATAATGAACCAACCAATCTTTGTTCACTTGCAATAGAGATGAGGACCTCTATTCAAGTGTGCATCGTAAGGAAATGCTATGATATCACAAGGTACTGGTAATACAGATCTAATAAGTACCTACTAGATATCTTTTAATATTCTAGAATAAGGGTTAACGAACGATTTAGTGTCAATTTAACGCTATTGAAAGAACTTTACAAAGAATAGTCAGGAATAAAAAAAATTTAGAGGTAAAATCGATCATTATGCAGCTTCCTCAGTGCTCCTACTAATCGCCAAAAAGGGATTTTTAATTATTGGTAAATATGATACTATTAATAGTAGCGCAAGTGTTGAAGTAAATCAAAACTAAAATGTGCTACATCATGTACCAACTGACAAGAACTAACAGCGAAAGCAGGTTTAATTAAAAATCCCAAACATGTTTACAGTTACCAAAAAAAAAACTATTGAAAATTCGTAAAAGTACTCATAAAATTGATGAAGCCAGTCATAGCCCACAGGTCGTTGAAAACTCCTGCTTCGTCCCCCGTGAAGCCCTGTATATGTATACGGTGAAATTAATTTGGCGAAAAGTCGCCTGCGCGTGTGCTCACAATGAGATGAAAGCGGAAAGGTAAGTTGGCTGAATGAAGCCCTGCCGTTGCCGGTGGAATGGAATATTAAAAAATAAATAAAAAAAGAAAAGCATACGCGTCTGGCTTTCTGTTCGCATTTGTTTGTGATTGTGAAGAAAAGTGCGTATCGGTGTTACTTTTAAGTTTTCTTTTCTGCGTGTAAAGTGACAAAATAACATCGATTCATTTTGCGCATTTTGGCTTAGATTTTGGCTATAACACTTGCTAAGTTCCATATTCTGTTAAAAAAACATTCAAAGTGATAATGTGATAATTCGCTAATTAGTTGTGCTCCATTAGTGGAAAATGGGAAAACAGTTGCACTGTCCACTACTGGGAGCCGTAGTAAAAAAATAATATAATTTGTTATTATTATCTACCTAAGTAGGTAATGCTCGAAATTGTAATGATGAAAATCAAAGACTTCTATTATGAACATTGAAAAGCATGCGTACATGCAGAAAAGGGCACATTATTAGCATTTTTCCAATAAACTAACATTAAAAAACAAGCGTATTATGAACTCGGCCTACCAGATTGCTAGCATGAGATGAGTTCGAAATTCGGCAGAGGTAACATTTTCGAAACTTCTCTTTGGTTATTAATTTTTTAAAAGCAATTTAAACGTTGAAAATATGTACTAACTCATATGGGAAGGATACTTCCAAGTATACGTAAAAAATATTATGTCAGTTAAAGTAAATAAAAAAAAATATTAGAGAACATTTTTTTAAATTTTGTGAGATTTCAGATTGTAGTAAAATGAAGACTTTATTACGACAGATGTCGCTTGAGATCCACAGAGCTAACTTAATTTTTAGGAAAATACAGACTGACAGACAGACTAAGCAAAGTTTTTCTTGTAAAAAATTACTCGGTCTAAGTCGAAGTTCGATTTAAAAGTTCCAAATCTTCACTAAATTCGTTTTCTTTTACTCTTACTTAGTCGAAGTCGCTCTATAGATCTTAACCTTAGAGCATTAAGACTTAAAAGGGCACAGCGGCTCTCTAGGCAACGACGCAGCAGACGAGCTTGCTAGACTAGAGGGGGGTCGGACCAACGAGTAATCGGACCTACTCCAACATTACCGCTGCCCTTCAACCAGATAAGGTCATGGCTCCGCCAAAGAACATAAAAAAAATGCTGATCCATTGATCAGCGTTTGATCCATTGATCCCGAGAGTGTTTGCAAGTGCTCATTGTAGCCCATTGGCAATCCTCATCGCACCGAGAAGCCTGCGGAGACCCCAGGAAGATCCTGCGCTTCTGGTCGGAGCTAGGCTGGCTAAACTTTTAGCTGGCATCACGTCACGCACAATGGCCCATCATTGGAATGGACTGATTGCGGAAAATGGAGCCCACACAACAAACAACAAACAAACAAACAAAGACTTAAACTAAAATGAGATGATTAAATACTTACGTTCCCGAATCTACGGTGAGAAAGTCTGTATAAATGGTGAGCATTTGTCCGCCCAGCACGTATCCCAGCGCTGGGCCGACCACCGCCATCGTGTAGTATACACCTGCGAAATAATAATAAATACACCCAACAGTCAAACACCTAGTCCTGACCCCACACTAAGTATAACCTATATCGTGGGTATCAGAAACTATGAGAGACTTTTGGTTTCACAACACCCGGACTTGAAACAAATATCTGTGGGCCACACAAAAATTTGTCTCAATGCGGGAATCGAACCCGCGGCCTTTCGCTTCACAGCCGGCTACTCGCCGACTGCGCCACGGAGGCTGATTACAATTAACAAGCATAATTACTAGTTTATAGGTTATGTAGAGGTTTAAAATCATTCACCGAACGAAACGCAACAGCAAGCTGCAATTTGATGTCAGTTTTATGTGAGACAGTGGTATCAAACCGGTCGAGTCGGCTCATGCTATAGACGGTACTGTCTACAGCGCCAGCGTAGCTCTACCACTCAAACTCTTTCTTCTTTCTTTCTACCTGCTCTTATCCCAACTTAATGTGGGGTTGGCGCAACACACTTGCAAGCATGTTCTAGAAAGGATTTGGCTTAGCTTTTACGACCGGCCGCGTGCCTGAAGTGAACCCCCTCTGAGGGATCCCGGGTAATTACATTTAAAAATTCGCTTTGCTCGACCAGGGAATCGAACCCAGGACCTCCTGGTCCACAGCCTATATATACTGCCATAAGGCCAAGGAGGCGACCGATGAATGACGATGGTGAATTTCCATTATGGCATAAATATGTATCCGTAAATGTTACTAGCTAACAATATACGCGTGAAGTGTTAAAACGCTTGCGCGCCCGGTCCCAGTAGCACAAGTATCGCGTTCCTTTATAAATCCATTCTCCAACACGTTGTTTTCACAGTTGAAAGCTGCAACTCACGGCGTAAGGCTTGTGCGACACTAGGAGATGATTGTAGCTTCAATTTCTTTTACGGCAAAGATTGCAAAATGAGATGGTGAGTCACGTTTATCGCCCTTAGACACTCACGATGTCACAACAAAGATTGCTTAGTGGAGGGGAATTTGGGACACCGAAAATTTTCCTCGCTGAACGTAACGCACAAGCAGCTTCACCTTTATAAACTACAAGGCTCCATCATTAAGAATTACAAAGGAGACAGCAACGTAAATAGTCTAGATGTTTCTTATTGTTTTATCAATTTTATTGTCCTTTATTTTCATCTTCGCAAAATTATTTGTTTAATAGGTATGAGTAAATTAAAAAAACCCTGAGATATTGGATGTTAAATCTCTTAATGGCTAGTAATTATAATGTCTACAAGGTCCTTCGAATGAGAACGCAGTATTGCTTACTGTTGCTGTGCGATAGTAATAGATATTGCAGAGGTCCCTACCCACACAGACTCTCCCGTGTGAGAGTCCTACGATCTTCCAGTGTTTTATAGCTTGCAGTACAGCACACGGCTAGGCGAGTTGAAATCTCTCGATACCACAAGAGGCGCACACATCACGCCCTGGCGGGCCGCTGAATGCGTTCCCTCGTCCTCCGCGGCCACTTATACTCGAGAGGGAAACGATAGAGCTCCACTGGAGCGGCTGTTACCAACGCTTTTATTCTTTATACGCTTTTTCGAGGTAAAGACATTCTATGGTTATTTATGATTTTATTTATGAATTTAGTCGCTCTTGCGATGTTTTTAGCAGATTTACTTTCTACCTCTATAGTAGGTACCTCCTTGTCATCTCCTTGGTCTGTTGGCAGCATGTATGGGCTGTGGACCGGGAGGTCGTGGGTTCGATTTCCAGGTCGAGCAAAGTGAGTGTTCTAGTTTTATTTGCCCGGAACTGAATCTGAGGGCAGAGGGGGTTAACGTCAGGCAGACAGCCGGACAAAAAAACTTTGCCAAATCCTTTCTGCAACGTGCTTGAAAAAGTGTGATGTATCGACCCCATATTAAGGTGGTTCAAGTAGAAAGAAAGACTTTCTGTAGTATCTAAGAGATGTAAGTCTAATAATTAATCTCTAGGAATTCAAACAAAAAGTTTGTACTTAGTTTCCTGTGTTCTATGCCAATATCCTATAATACCTATACAAGGATACAAGACGAACATCCTGTGAATATAATATTTTGCCAGTAACAAGATTTAAAATACTATTTCAACAGGTTAAGAGGGCACAATTTATTCAACAAGGAATATTTTAATGTTTCTTTAACTTACCCCATCAAAAGGGGTAAAGTCAAAACAATAGCTATAGCTTATAACAGTTTGAAATCAACATTAACCGGCATGCAGTTAATAGAGTTGCGACCGCAGAAATGCATTTAGAAGCATTTCCGACGCAGACGCCTCAACAATCAACATACCCGATGCAAATAATCGTCTGCGGGCTTCGGTGTTGTGTGATTGACTTTAGGTGTTTGTCGAAATTCTATTAATTCGTCTCGACTCTCGACTGGTTATAACATCGTGCAAGTGTACACCTGTCGCCCGTATTTACGAACATTATTGCGAGCAGCGACAATATTAACATTTATGATACAATATAATACAATTATTCTTTATTGCAAACCATTTACACACACAGAAATAACAATTATAAGACAAGGTGCTTAAACTATGGTCAACAATGGGCGGTCTTATCGCTGATAGCGATTATATATATATGATAATAAAGGTTTGATTCGTTTTTTAGTGGTCTACATACGGAAAGCTACACAGAAAAGAGCTTCTGGACGTATGAAATTATTCAGGTTCATGAGTATCTCTATCTGTGGCCATTTACTACCACTGACTGATCATTTAATAATTTTAATATAGCTTTGAAATGTACATTTTCCAAAACTTAAGAATGTGAAACTTGAAAGATCTTTTTGTTTTTCGATTCACTTAATTACCCCATTTCATATTCGAAATGCTCCCGTTTACCCCATTACGTACGCAACTAAAGTATGAAGCTAAGTAGCCCTTAGCAAATGGAGAGCTGAGATTATAAAGTGAGGCAATACAAGCGAGTGGTTTCTTGTGTTTATAGCCTGCCGTAGTGCCGTAGTGCCGGACCGAGCATTATCCTTACGAGCTACATTATGCCTCTATATGAGTGTTATACCAATGGTTATTATATGACGCCTTATTATGATGTCGCCGACTCCTTTACAAAGTTGGGGTATTTTCGAGATATACCCCATTCGATATAAGGACTTTGTTGTGATACTAGGTTCATATCTGTCAATTCTAAAAATAGTTTTTATGTTTTAAATGTACCTAACCGTTAAACAGAAAAATCAAATTTCAACATTAAGTAGCCAAATACAGTTGACCTTTTCTTCTTCTATGAATGCTGCATAATGTCGGAATTTGGAATTTATGCCCGATTTGGCGATATGCTCACCACCTATTATCACATCTGGGATGAAAATAAGCTTGGCAAAATGTGGCTGTTCTAGTTCGCCTTTGCCTACCCCCTAGGGTATACATAGATGAGCTTATGTGTGTAACATTAATAGTGTAACTCACCTAAATACACTGAAGACATCTTCTTAGAGACGTTTTCGTCTATGTAGGTGACGCCGAGGGTGAAGAGTGGGGTGGCGCCCGCTCCATGCAGGAGTTGAGCGAACACGAACACGGCTACCGCCCAGGATCCACCCTCCACTGGTGTGTTGTCGTCGCATCTGCTCGACTGACCAATAAAACAGAATCTTTTAGACTTGGGGTAAATCAGAATATGCAAAACAAGAATCGAGGATCTTCTTTCTTTCTACCTATCCTTATCCCACCTTAATGTGGGGTGTGCGCAACTCACATTTTCAAGCAAGCAAGCAGAAAAGATTTGGCTAAGTTTTTACGACCGGATGCATGCCTGACGTCAACCCCCTCTGAGGGATCCAGTCCTTGGCACATTAAATTACAAAATTCGCTTTGCCCGACTTAGGAATCGAACCCAGGACCTCCCTATATATGCTGCCACTTGACCAACGAGGCGACTAAATACCTTCGTATCTACTTAATGCAAATTTCCATATTTTTATGGAAAAGGTAAGAACAGTGTAGCTCCCATATCGTGCAGTAATTGTTGAAAAACGAACACGGCTACCGCCCTGGAACCTGTGTTGTTGTCGCATCTACTCGACAGACCAATAAAACAGAACCTTCTAGACTTGGGGTAAATCAGAATATATAAAACAAGAGTGATGAAAGGTAATGTTTATTTTTTAAGGAAGAAGGTAACTTTGTATTGCAGGAAGTAATAATCACACCTTAGGTTAACTTTCTACAAAAAATGGCAATCGCATTGGTTTTATAATGTATGAGAGCAACAAATCATCAAAAATATTCGTGGATCACACAGAGTACTTATTACGAGACGTCTTTTTTTACAACCCGCTAAACTAGTAGTTTATTTGATTATAAAAATATATAATTACCGTCCGATTAGCATTGCAAAGGTCATCAGACTCTATGCTGGCGATCCTGTTGGGTGGTACGAGGAAGTGGGGCAGTGCGAAGAGTAGGGAGCCAGTGCCCATGAGCAGCACGCCCAGACCGAGCCAGCGGGGCTTGGAGGAACCACTCCGGCCGCCCAGGTACGTGACAGGAGCAAGACAAGCGAAGGACGCCATGTCGTACCTGCAAGATACTAAATAAATAAATGGTCTTGAAAGAAATTGAAGACTTGCCAGTTTTGAACAGTGAGTTATAATTTACCAGAATAAAAAGTTATTAGTATTATTAGTAGTATTAGGCTGCCTCCGTGGCGTGGTGGTATTTCGGTACGACTACGGTTCTGAGGTCTCGGGTTCGATCCCCGGGTCGGGCAAAGTGATATTGGATTCTTCCATATCAGCCCGGAGTCTGGAATTTGTGCCCGATGTGGCGATAGGCTCGCCCCCTATCACATCTGGGACGGAACTAAGCTCGGCGAAATGTGGGTGTTCTAGTTCGCTAGTGCGCCTCAGCCTACCCCTTCGGGTGTACAGCCTTGAGCTTACGTTATTATTAGTATTATTTTGTTGTATCCATGATGTTTATAAAAATGTCTATTACAAAAAAGGGGATAATATTTGGTCCTTACACTGTCTCGGTGTGTCATCACCTCGCTGTCTATGGTTCAAGCATTTGAAATGCTGCATTTATGAGGGCTATTTGAACCATCAACCAGAATGAAAATAATAATATCCAATTGTTTGAATTTTATACAGAACAATTAACGAGAAAGTTGGAGAAATGATAATATTATGGTAATGACTAAAAAGGTTGGAATTCATAAGGAAATCGATGAGTTTAGCAAAGTGGGTTTCATTGTCTGAGAAAATTTAGTAAAGGGAATATGGTAATAGGCAGAAAACGAAGACTTTTTATTTTAATCTTCCATTCTGCCCAGATCTCGCCCCAAATCGCATCTGGGACGGAACTAAGCACGCCGAAATGTGGATATTCCAGTTCGCTAGTGCGCCTCTGCCTGCCTCTTCGGGGATACAGGCTTATGTTCAGCCCAGATTTAGCTTCTTTCGACATAATTTTTTTTTGTACTGGCTTGTTCGCGTCCACATATAACAACAAAGTGCTGTATTTCGTTTCCCGCCACAGTACCTACAGCTATACAGCATCAAGCTGTACCTTTACTTGTCACAACCACGACGCAACCTACATGAAAGGCATAGGCCTCCTTTACCAATAAGAAGAAGGAAGGTATTAGTCCACCAAACTGGCCTAATGTTTATTGGTTCACACACTTTCGAAGGTTTGAAAGAAATCACTCACTTTAGAAAATTATTGGAATTTAAAAACTCACCCTCCAGCAATGACGCCTGTCTGCATGGACCGCAGCCCAAACCTCTTTTCTATGGTAGTTATGACCACGTTCACGAACCCGTTCACCACCATACCTATAGACAAATAGAGAACAAGCTATCAATTAATGTTGTAGAATATGTTGTAGAATTGTTTTGAAACTAGGTCGTGGCATATTTAGAATACCAAGTTTTCTATGACAGAGCCACGCTGTATACGAGTTACAGTAAAGTTACGTCTACACTCTACAATATATCTTCTTCGTCTTTTAAAAATAATGGCTTCCACGCATATGCGATGATTTAGCCAACGTCAAGGTAAATTGATGGCAATTATGTTTTCACAATGACCATGAGACCCAGATGTGGATGATCTCAAGGTCCTGCTGGGATTATGACGGTAATTCCTTTCAGTGCGATGCATCTCAGATGCCCTTTACTCGGCGAATCGACCGAACAAAGCCAGCCAATGTACCAAGAAAAACTCATCAAAGATCACCGGTTAAAAAGTTTCCACATTATACTGTCCATCTTCACTGAAGTTTGATGCATTAAACCACACCACTTAAAGACAACAAACATAGCTCTAGAGAATAATATGAAATAATTTTAACAAGCGACGCCCACCCTGTCAGACTTCCCGTCAAAACCGTCTAGTCTACAATATAAATGGACCGCTCGACCGTTTGACTTGAATTTACAGAAAACTGACGTAAAGGCAGCTCGTTGCTGTATTCCGTTCGGTGAGTGAGATTTTCGGTAGCGAAAATCCTTTCTCTCCTTCCGAATCCCTATTCTCCTCTTTTTGGTTGGCAACGCACCCATTTTTTTGGCATCATTCTATGGGTGCTAGAGATCACTTACCATAAGGTGACCCATCAGCTCATTTACATCTTTAGTATGTATAATTACAAGTTTAAAAACTGGTCGCCTACTTGATGCAGTGGCACCTATATGGGTTGTAGACCGTGGGTTCGTTTCCCAGTTCGGGCGGGGTGGTGAAAATATGCTGTTTTTCTAAGACTTTATTTTCATCCCGGGATCCCCAGATGAGGGTTGACGTCAAATGGGCAACCGTTCGTAAAAACTAAGCCAAATCCTTTCTGCACCATGCTTAAAGAGGGTGTTTTGCCAACCCGTGATCAATTTATATGGGACCACCCTTGAAATAAGGCCTTAATAATTTTGAAAATCGGTCCACATTTGGCGAAGTAAGCGCGTAACATACATAAAAAAAAACATACGAATGGAAGACCTCCTCCTTTTTGGAAGTTGGTTGAATATAGCTTAAAATAGAAACAATTCAAAAATATGTTTAAATATTTTCCATGGGGTCTTTAATATACAAAATATAACAACATACATAACATAAGCTCACGCCTGTATACCCGAAAGGGTAGGCAGAGGCGCACTAGAGAACTAGAACACCCACATTTCGCCGAGCTTAGTTCCGTCCCAGATGTGACAAAATATGGATGAAAATAAACAATATTGCAAAACCAAGATAAAAACATTAGGATTAAACTATTTGCAGAATAACTGAACACCAGACAGTAATCGATTTAAAATCGGAAATTGAAAATTCAATATCGATAACATATCGCAAAACAAAAATAGGGTCAAACAAAAATAAGCCAACGCATCGGAAATCGGTCGGCGATTATTAAAGTTGCACGTCCGAACCGGACGTTGCGACGAGACGGACGGACAGACAGTTTCTGAAATAGACTGGCGTATGTCGATATCCATTATTTTGAATCTATTATATTTTAAAAGCAATTAGAGCAGTCTACGAATCGAATAGAATCGATCGTTAAAAAATGTGCCCATTTGAATTTAATGATTTTTTATCTAAACACTAAAGTCAAAATGCAGCGGCGGCACGAAACCATCGTGCTGTTTGTGGTCGCCAAAGGCGGTATACATATGTGGGGCTCCCGCCCCACTCCGGATCCCCTGGCACCGTCTCACATGCGCTGAAGAAGGCAAGCACGGGTTTTTAGTCGGTAGTGTCGGTGTAGGTATTTTGGTTAGGAACCCGTCCTAATACACATTCGCTGTGGACTAGGGCGGAAGACCGACGAGTCCGGCATAACCATCCCACCTCCCACGGTTAGAGAGGTCTCCCTAAAGTGTGGATTTTCCCCGTCGCAAAAAAACAGTAGAAATGTAACAAAATGGACAAGTATAACAACATCGCGTTTCAAAAATATTAAATTCATATTTCGCTATAATATTTTTTGGAAAAATTACCATAAATATTGCAAAGTTTTATCGAAGCAGGAAATGGGTTTACGCTACAATAAACTCTAATTATAAAGTGTTTATGTCCATTTCTATGGAAAATCGTGGCTCGATGATTACACAAAATAATTATTTTAACATTTTGATAGTATCTAATGATTAAATTATCCACCGGAGCATTGAATTTGATATGCTAAAGTATTTTTATTATACACAAAAAAATAGAATATTAAGTATGCAAATACCAACAAGTAGGTACCTATTCACTTTATTAAATCGAAGCCATCTATAATATTATGAATAGATTTAATTCGTACTATAATATATATTTTTCTTTTGTTGACAATATTCAAGATTTAGGATTTTTTTGCAAAAAGGTGATTAATTCTACAATACCTATGTTTTCAAAGTCATCTGTTAAGCCTCTTCCTAGATATTTACTATCTTGATACAATAGTACAGACAAATAGATATTACGTGTTAATTAAAACAAAGCCTGCCGTTTTAAATCTTAATGCCGTTACTACACGATCGTCCAACAGTCCGGCATCTAAGCTCTCGCAACTTATGATCAACCAAAAATTTTTTTTGTTACCTTTGCATACTGCATATTGTCACATAAATCGTTTTGGTTTTCACGGCATAAACTGTAACTCGTGTAATATATTTTATATAGACAGCCTCCGTCGCGCAGCGGGCGAGTAGCCGGCTGTGAAGCGAGAAGCCGCGGGTTCGATTCCCGCACCAAGACAAATCTCTGTGCGACCCACAAATATTTGTTTCGGGTCTGGTTGTTGTGAGACCAAAAGTCTCTCGTAGTTACTGATACCTATGACACAAGACTCGATCTTAGTGTGGGGTCAGCTATGTGTGTCTGTTGTAAAAAAATTAACTCCAACTTCATCATATATTCACGAACCACTGAAAGACATAAAGACACGTGGAGAGCTGTACGAACTGTTGGACTACTGAACAATTGTGCAGTGCCGGTATAATATTCACCACAAGCCATTTACCTAGCCGCAGCCTACTTCGGTAATGGAAAATCGAATGGTTACGCATAATAACTCTCCTAAATTTTATACAGATCGTGTTCTTTTGGTGTGAGGATCCATTAGCCTAACCAATATTGTTTGTTTCGCTAAACGGGCTCAAACAATAGACCCTCGGGAGCGCGGGGCCACTAGATACGATGCTGGGATGTCGAGTCACGTACTGCCAAAAATATCGTTTAATCCTTGTGACACAACGAGCATAAAGGAGATAAAAAATTAGTTTGATATCGATTTTTTGATATTATTATACATAATGTGATTTCCCAGACAGAGGATGACGTCAACCAGTCGTTAAAACTAAGCTAAATTCTTTCTGCAACATGTTTGAAAAAGTATGATCGCCGACCCCACATTAACGTGGGATAGGGGCAAGTAGAAAGAAAGTTATAAGACATAATGTGAAAAGCAGTGTAACGTTTATAATAAAAGTCTAAAAAACATTAATCTGTTTTACAAACGAGATTTTGAATCAAAACAAACAAGGAATAGAAAGAAAGAAAATACAGAGAAAAATATATATGTACAAGCAGCTCCTAGCTTTAATGGAACTAGACTTTATAGTGTTAAATGCATAAAATTATATTCTCAGCATTCAACCACTTATTTGGATAATCACAAGTATAAAACTTAACGGACCGACTTAAAATCCGATCGTGACCAAATTTATATGGGACCAGCCTTGAAATAAACTCTATCGAACACAAAGATAATTTTCAAAATCGGTCCACATTTGGCGGAGATATCGCGTAACATACATAAAAACAGACGAATTGAGGAACTCCTCCTTTTTGGAAGTCGGTCGATTATTGATCCTTGGTAGGTAACCAACATTCAACTCGAAACTGAAATACCGAAAGCAAATTCTATAACCTCGGTGTACCCAAACCCTACTAAGCTGCTTTTATAAGATTTGCAAATGAATAGCCGAAGTATTTTACTGAATGGCGGTAGAGGTGTAAAGGATGATTAATTAGACGAAAACTGCAATATCATACTCAATTAATATAGGACGGTAGACATAGTAAACCTTCAAGTTGTTTTTGGTGAATCTACTTTATATCAAACTGGCCATTATCTGGACTTTCGCCTGCGTAATTACGTTGAACTTTACCGCCTGGGACTATGATCTGCAGCCCGAGCAGGAAAATTTCTGACAACTGTAAATGTATTCGTGCTCGATGCGCGCCTATGAAATTTGTATGAAATATTAATCAAATGTCGTCAGTGCGCAGCGAGTTTACATTTACATTAGTTTTTCGTGCTCGGGCTGCTCAATATAAGTTTGTTCAAACTTCCATCCGTATAATGTATAAAATGAAGTTCTCATTCACAGTCCAAAGTCCAAACTCTTGGACCCAGAAATTTGAAATTTGGAGAGGTCTTTTAACGATGCAATATGAAAGAATATTACAAAATCCAACGATTATACTAAAGAGTAGAATGCAGTTCAAAAAGATGTTCAAATCCCCTCAAACAGTTCAGGCGAACACTAACAAAAATTTTAAATATTCTCAAAATCCAAACTATTACGTTTTAAGTGTACACTAGATAGATGTTTTTATCACAAACGATAAATTAACCAGGACACTACGAGCTACCACCCGAAAGCTAATTTATAAAATGAACAGAGGCTTGTTTCGATCCAATACATTGTAATATCACATTATGATAATCGGCTTGTACGAAGGGATTACTCCGTATGATATTGTGCATCCAAATTCAACAGCAGCAATTGTTATGATGTGAAAATATAAGGAGATCGAAACAAATTCGAATGTATTTTTAATGCAAGAAGATTAATTAGTGACAAAACCATGAAAATAAGTTTATTTTATTCTATTTATTCTAGAAAGAATCCACGATTAATAGCAAAACACCTTGAAAAAAGTATAGAATAATAAAGCGACCCTAAACAAATAAAGAAGAACATTCAATAAACTAGACTAGAACAGTAAATCCGTGCAATCGCCCAAGTTGTTAAACTGCAGATGCGCTTTCGTAATACTCAAACTAAAAGAATTCAAACTAACAAAGAGAAATCCTAGTAACGCTAAGACTAATAGCCGTGTCCGTCTGGAATCCAAACTGATGTAAGGTATTACGGGATCGGCGACTAAGTCCCGGAAAACAATAAAAATGTTCCGGTCCGCGGTTCCGGGCTCGGGCATGTTGATGTATGGAGTATGGATGCCGAGCGCCGCACATTTGTGGCCAGGCGTATCTTTTTATCTATCTAATTAATTTGTTACCAAAGTTACTAATAGAGTGAACTTTTCAAGTGAAAATCGCACTAACTATTGGGTATTGATTTTTATGTAAATGTTATAGCTATTAGCGCTCTACCCGCGTCTTTCACGCATTTCCCTTTATATTACCAAATTGCATTAATGCCGAACAAAAATCCCTATATCTATATAAACATTCCCTATATCTTCCTTACCAGGTTTCTTGAGATAAAATATAAATAGCCTATATTAGCCTTCCTAATGGTTTGTAGCTTTCTCTTTCTTTATTTGCTTCAACATAGCAGAATCAAAATCTGTCTGGTGTTTTTATTATTAAAAATTTCAAATAAATGAAGAGCTCAATGAATACTCTGGTTGGGATAAAGTTTTATAATCACAACATCGATTCCATCATAAAATCAACTCTTAACTCAAAAGTTTCCACAAAAACAGAAGCACGAATCCAACCACTGCAACCCCTCGTAAAAGCGAAGCATTTTCCTGGCGCATTTAACGAAATCAAAACCTTTTAAGACATGTTATTAACCGAGTCGGTACTCGGTAGTAGCTAATCCGTGCATACCTGGAGTTTCACGGTTGTTAGCACCTCAACTACAAGTGGTAAGGGAGCGTACTACGAGTACATTTGATTCGATTAATACGCGCGACTAATTTGACGGAGACTTCGTGATGGAAGCAAGTTTCAAGTACTGCAGTTGCCAGTGTTTGCATCCTTGAGTGGCTGATATTTTGTGTAATGCTAAATTAATTAATTTTATTAGTAATGGCCGCGTACTTAGGTGTTGCAAATGCAACGGTAACAATAATGTTTTTGGATGGTTATTTACGACTTCAAATACAGTGATGTGACGCGCAAGCCGCTCGCCCATAAACTCATGAACACTTGCGACACCACAGGCTCTTTCAATAAGTGCTGAATACACTTCATCATCATTTACCATCAGGTGACCTACCTGCCTGTTCGCCAGTCTTTGGTAAAAAAAATACATTTATTTTAACAATTAACTCTTATCTTTTAATAGATAATGAGTTAAATCGCTTACTTGTACATAAAGTAGGAAATACGCTTGAGTTGGTTGTGAAGTACGGGCATTGAAATAGACTTTATTGGAATTTAAGAGCTAATGAAATTGGACTGTTTTAAACGTTCAATTACAATAAGTGGAAGAGAAAGCGAAGCTAGGGGAACTACATTGCAGATGGAGCAGAAAAAATAAAATAGGTATGTTTTTGCACAAAATAGGCGTCTGAAATTTGCTAGATTATTTTCGAGGGATCCTCTCGAGTCTCGGTAGCATATCGAGAACAGTACTGATACTACTGGTTAAATAAGATTCTATTTTAAATATAAATACTTAACGAAACAAATGTAGGCCAGCTACGCAATGCTAATTTTTGTTCTTGAACTTTACATTAAGGTCTTTATAAGTTGTAACTCCTACCAACTCGTAGGTGGGATTTTTTAAATTTACAATACAAATAACAAATACAAAAACTTTAATGTTGAAGTATTTAATTAAAAATTCATCGCTTCCATTTTAGCCAAATGCACCGCACAGGCCACGTAGATTTATTATCTTTTTCTATTGCTATCGATCATAATATGAAATGTCTCTATTCATTTTGGTATCATTTAGGAAAGAACGATGCCGATATCAATAACATTGTTAGCGCTTGCTTGCTTTTTGATAATGGTACCAAAATGTGATGCATTCAATACTAACTTTTGTGGGCTTTCTGTCTACGTGGCCTTATCCCATACCGTAATGTGGGGTCGGCGCAATTTCAAGCATGTTGCAGAAAGGATTTGGATTCGTTTTTACGATCGAACGCCTGCCTGACGTCAACCCACCTCTGGGGGATCCAGTCTCGGGCACTTGCCCGCATTTTTGTAATTATTGAATTCATTCATTAGAAAAATCCGACCCACCCTGGGAATCGAACTCAGGACATAACGGTCCTCAGCTCATATATGCTGCCACTAGATCAAGGAGTCGATTCTTGAGGGTTATCTTTGCAAAATCGAAAATACAAAATACAGAGCACCTATACATTTTTGCACAGGCATAACGATAAAAGAGAAACTGGCAACATTAAACTTGTCCAACTTTCACCACTAATACTTGAAACAACTTAAATGAAAAAATACAAACCCAAGCCCTATTAAATCTACAAATAATCCCAAGATTCGATGTCGTAAGAACAAGCAATGGTCAATAATAACAGATATTATAATATTAATAATAATATTTTTATGTGTGTGTCTGCAATAAAGAGTTTCTATCTATCTATATTATCGGATAACTTCAGTGGAGTGTATCGGACACTTTTTAAACTGTTCTCGTACCTGGTACCGGCTACCAGCCTCATACAGTTGGCAAGGTACGGTACTACGACGCGGCAGCGGGGACCCTTCAGCTGCATCCACACTGAGTTTGCCTCAATAAATTCTATAAAATATTTTTTAAAGCAGAATCCGTTTTAGTTATTCACGAATTTCAAACATTCGAAAATGTATTTCAATATTCAGCAAATCTTATATGGGATTATCGTTTGAATAAGCTCTATCAAAGAATCACCGTAAGAATTTTGAAAATTGGTCTACCTTTGCCGGTGGTATCGGGACATACATACACCTTTTTGAAGTCGGTTGACAGTAGTAGTAATTTTATGGAATAGCATAAGTAATCATCATAATCAAACATACGTTACATGTAGAATACATGAAGGAATGAGAGGATCGACGCGACGGTCTTCTGAATATTAGAAGTACTTATCTGATGTAGAGTAACAGCTGACTGTTGCGTTTCGTTCGGTGATTAAGGTTTCTGGAGGCCCAATTTCCTCTACCCCTCCGAACTCTTATTTCCTTTCATTCATTACATTGGCAATGCATCCATCATCATCATCATCATCATCATCATCATCATCATCATCATCATCATCATCATCAGCCATAGGACGTCCACTGCTGAACATAGGCCTCCCCCAAAGATTTCCAGCTCGACCTGTTGGAAGCGGCCTGCATGCAGACATAGCCCAGATGATTAGCAAGTTGAAATGGCAGTAGGCAGGGCACAATGCATCCATGATTCTTTGATATCATGGGTGTCTAATGTCTATGATGGAGATCATCAAGTGACCCACCTGCTAGTTTGCCAGTATCTGCTATAAAATATGTATAATAATAATGATAATGTTATTATTGAAACAATTTATTCCAGTATTGGATATTCTAGCAAGTTGGCGAAGTCATATCTAATAAAGAAGTAAGTACAATATTGCTTTGCTCCCGGTGCAGCTAAGGCGCGCGATTTCACGAATCACTGGTCTTTAAGTGGCACGCTACTACGATCCTGCTAATAATCGGGAATTGTTCCTATACTCAATAGTTTATAAACTGCTGTATTGGATCAGACAGTACTTATTGCTTTTTATTAAGGAAGCAATGAAACTTCCTCGATAATTCCATCTTATTTGTTCTTACCGTTGATTAAGATTGGTATGAGGAATCATGTGTTTGGAGGAGAAAAATTATTAACTACAAAAATGTATATACTTAAACATTTCTTGGTTGTAAAAGCAGGAGCAGGCCATAAAGTTCAGTCTACTATAAAGAATTTAATCTGCATACTAGTTCTGACTATCATGTCTCGAATTCGAAGAGTACTAGACTACTGTTTTGAAAAAGAAAGGGAAATTTCAAAAGCGTATTTTATCAAGCACAGCTTAAAACCAATTTATTTTTTCATACACGAATATGCTTCAATTTAAATCTAATCTTGTTTCCTGGACGTCCTTTTGAGGGCAGTGCGTTGCCTAAATTCAAACGAGGAATATCATAAAATCCCTTTAATACCAGCGCTGTCGGCTCTCAGTTGGCAACCTCTGACACCGGCAACTTTTTTAATTAATTCCAGCCAGAGGTGCCAAACTAATTAACGTGTGTAAATTAACGCGTCACAACTTTTGATTAATACATTGCATTATTTAAACTTCCAGAGTCTTATAAGTTTGAAACAACCTACCTATGTTTGGATTATGAAGTTGACAAAGAAACTGCAAAAATATTGAAATAATACTACTTATACGGATTCTATCACGATTTGTTTTTGTTTTTATTTTTATTTTTGCAGCCTTCGTCAATAATAAAAACTAATTATGATTGAATCCGTCTAAAATAGTTTAATTTCAATGTATAACATTCGCGTTAACTTAAGGAATCAAACAGTAAAAATGTCGCAAACAGCATAAGATTTAGACGTATATAATTCCGCTGTAGATGCCCTAACTTGTATTTGCATATCAAAACATAAATTTCATTTTAGATATTGTCTATCATGGTGCAATTTTGAGCGTAAGGAGTTTCGCTTCAGATTCAAGATATAGAGATGGAATCGAAGATAAGTCAGTTAAGAAATAGCTAACATTTTGTAACAAATCGGTAAGCAGTAGATCTTATTCATTATAATATAAAGCATACGGTGCAGTTAGTTGGACTTAAGACGTTTTAATGAATTAAGAGGATTTTAAGGTTAATGCATTAACAACGGAAGATTTATATGAAATCTCTCAACCCGCATTAACCGAGCGTTGTAGACGACGGCCCATGCCCAGCAAGATAGAAAAATTAAATGACTTATAGTTTTATTAACAACTGATTCTGCAAAAACATTAGCCGACGCTTTTTGTTTAGTCTAGGTAAACAAAGCGTCGCTCCAAGTTCGCCATAACTTATCCAAGACTCGAAGGTGGAAAGCGCACCTCATTTAACTTCGGACATTTTTATCATTTCTCATTTTGTTTTTATATAATGCAGTTCGAAAAAGTTCTTACAACGAGTTTCAAAGCTTTTAATTAGAATTGAACAAGCATTGTTTTTACTAGATTAATGTTTAGAGAATAGAATGAGAATGTATCCTAGAGCTATAATCAGAATAACAAAAATATTGTTACATTAAATTATTTTTCCATATCAGCCCGGAGTCTGGAATTTGTGCCCGATATGGCGATAGGCTCGCCCCCTATCACATCTGGGACGGAACTAAGCTCGGCGAAATGTGGGTGTTCTAGTTCGCTAGTGCGCCTCTGCCTACCCCTTCGGGGATACAGGCGTGAGCTTATGTTTATGTAAATTACTGTTCATTAATTTAAAGATTACTGTTAAGAAATTTGTTTACTGTTTGAAAATTTAAATTACTGTTTGAATATTTTGAAAGATAAGTAGTACCTACAGTATATTTGCAACATAGCGCTGATAAATACAAGTAGTATAGCATTCTACTACTAATATAATAGTGGTTGTTACTACTGAACAATATAATTCACGAGTATGTATATAACCAAGTTACATATTGGCTTGGCTCTTATTTATACAACAGTCACACACATAGTCCTGATTCTCCTATAAGATTCGATTGTTGCGATATTGGTTGCGGTTATAAGAAACTACAAGAGACTGCCTGTCTGTCTTATAACACTCATTAACGGCCGGTTTCAATAAACGATCTCAGCTTAGAGTGCAGATAGATCGCGATTATGAACCAATCAAATCACGTCATTTGACGGAGTCATGTTCAAACTGTGTTCTTATTGGTTAATTTTTGTAATCTAGCTGCACATTCGAACTGAGATTGTTTATTAAAACCGGCCGTTAGACAAACCGTAACAAACATTTGTGGGTTATATTTCATTTCGTTTGGGTGTAAGAACCAAATCCACGGCCTCTCGCTTCTTTTAAAATATACTTTTGGTGATGTCTTTTAGCAATCCCTAACTAATTTTAAATGCTCTCTATAATCGCAAATATAATATCTATAGAATCGAAATAAAACTATTCTTACGGATTCTATCACGATTAGGTTTTAATTATTATTCCCGACGTTTCGAAGGCTTTGCAGTCTTCGTTGTCACGGGTCAGACAAATAATAATAATAATAATTAAAACCTAATCGTGATAGAATCCGTAAGAATAGTTTTATTTCAATGTATAATATTCACGTAAACTTAAGAAATCAGTATCTATAGAATCGATTCCAAATAAAGTAAAAAGTATTTACACACACTAAATTCGAAGTTTAAAATATAAGCGATCCCCTTGTAAAATGACAATTAACTTCAATAATACCTATAAATATGCAACAAGGCGGAAAATGGGGTAAGCGTGTTTAATAAAAATAAGATTATCGCCTGGTATATTACATAGAGTTATAATCTCATGATTTGTAGGAATTTGTGGGGCTGTTGAAGTGTTATATTGCATACATAATTTAATACATCTTCTCCCTTATGGATGTCTTCTTGGATTTGGGAACGTGCATTGTATTAATAAAAGTGTTTCTGGGTAAAGAACTATTTCTTCAAACGTGAACCATGTGCTTTCTTCTTTTAACAAAAAATAAAATTTATTTTTGGACTACATTGAGTAGTGTTTCGACAAATCATAAGCAGGAGACGCGCCTTTACTTCATTTTACTCGAAATTCGAAATTTAAATTAAGAAGCCAGAAGCAAGGAGGTTCTATAAATAAAGATTGTGACACTTGCATAATATTTTGTCATTAAAAATGCGAAGTGGGCGGAAAATAAGCCGGCACATCGCGTACACCTGTTGGTAGAGGCGGGCGCGGGAACGGGCGCCATAACTCCTCGGCCACACCGCGCCACGCCGCGCCGCGCACCGCCAGCCAAACTTAATGCAGATTTATGGCGGAACTAAGTTCTGTACACAGATACTGTATAAATTGAAGCTCTTTGTATTTATTTTTAATTATTTTCCGAATATAATTCAAATTCCAGACTCCGGGCTGATACTGAAAAATCCAACATCACTTTGCCAGACCCGGCAATCGAACCCGAGACCTCAAGACGAGAGTCATACCGCGCACACAATACCACTACACTACCGAAGCAGTGTCGGTCTGGACTCAGGTAATAAATGGTTACAATATTACCAAGTATATTTTCCAGTTGTCAAACAGTTCTCGGAATGTTGTAACAGTTTTAACAGCTGAATAGCTGTGTAAATAGTAAATACCTACTATTATCTGACATCGCAGTGGCAAACAAATTGATAGCGACTTGAAACTGACTTACGCCCGGTTTCAATAAACAATCTCAGTTCGAATGTGCAGATAGATTTCAAAAATTAGCCAATAAGAACATTGTTTGAACATGACTCCGTCAAATGACTTGATTTGATTGGTTTGTATTCGCGATCTATCTGCACTCTAAACTGAGATCGTTTATTGAAATCGGCGGTTATTCAACTCTACCAAATGACTATTCAGATTTTACTCTACGAGACACAATAGCAGCATTTTTGATATTACTCTATATTCGTTTTCTTTGAGTATTGTCGGTGTAGGGTGTACATAGTGTTGGGACTCGGCCCAACGTTCTCACGGGCGGCTTAACGTTGGGTCGTAAGACCGGCGAATCCGACATAACCGTCACGTCTCGCCCCAGGCGTGGCGGTAGCGGTAAAACGTTTTTTCCCGCGAAAAAATATAAAGGGGGCCAGGTGGGGTAAATACATTTTATTTTTAAAGATATGGCACTACCGCACCATCGACGAATTTGCCAGTATCAAACAGTAATATAGTCTTGTTATTTTCTTATCGAAACGACGCATTCAAGAGAAGTATTCTGTATTTAATATTTTTTAGACTATATCAATACAGACTATTGACTTTTTTCGCCTACATTTGCAACGTTATCCTTTCCAGTGACGCAAACTCCTTGTACCGGCAAACAGTTCTGCTATATTGTATGAAACCGGTGCACACCACGTAATGGCTTTCAAATGTCGGCTATAGGGTTACTTTTGTTTATAAAAATACTGCCGTCCACCTTTGTTATACACTGTTCTCCTTTTTTATACAGTACAAAATATACTCTGTGGTTCATGGTGCGGATAAGTGGGAAAAAAGTCGTTTTTAACCGAGTTAAAAAATGAACGAGGTTCTTAATTCGGTCAGTTTTTTATTTATTTGTATGTATAAGTCAAGGATTAATATCAAAAAAACATATGTCCGTTGGAGGTAATCGCCAATCCAAGAGTTTTAAGTGGTAGAGCCACGTTTAGACAGTAAAGTCTACAGCACAAATGGGCCAACTCGACCGGTTGGATACCACTGTCTCACAAAAAACTGACGTAAAGTGGCAGCTTGCTGTTGTGTTTCGATCGCTGAGTGAGATTTCCGGTGGCCCATTTCCCTCCTCCCTCTCCCAATCCCTATTCCCTCCTTTTAGGTTGGTAACGCACCCATGATTCTTTTTGTGTCTTGGGTGTCTATGGGCGGTGAAGATCACTAACCATCAGGTGACCCACCTGCTCGTTTGCCAGTCTCTGCTATAAACAAAACTAAGCCGAATTCTTTCCGCAACATTCGTATAAAACTTTTTTGCGGTAAATTGACATTGGAGTGAGATATGGACAGGTAAAATAGTGTTTCGTCTCAGATGTGACAGGCGACCTGGGATAGAACCCGAGACCTCAGGGACGGTAGTCGTAACGTGCTACCAACTACTCCACAGGGCATTCAACCCATATACATACCTAATAACAAAACATATTAGAATTCAGACTGTTAAACATATTTCGAAAAGTAAACTAAAATTCTAATATCTCGGTGCGATATGCTATTCCCCAGGTTTTGGCTTAAGACATTGCTAGATACTGATATACCGGGATGAGTTCCCGGGCTCGTGTTCCCGCTCCCGGGACTCTCCCGGGAAATTACGGCAACCGCGTTGTTAACTCCGGATATATGCTCGTTGTTTTCAAGTTTTAATAGTAGTATTAATATTATTTTGGTATTAAATCATAATTTATGACCATAGTCCAGTTATTATTCGTTGTATGTTGATATATGTTATTTTTCGTATAGAGTAAAAACAGTATTATACGATTTAATTATAAAAAATAAATCGTCACGGGACGGCAGATGCGAAACACCGAAACTAATTGTACTGAAATTAAAAATATGCATAAAATGTAAGTATTAAAGGAAATAATTATAAAATACAAACCAGTATTAGGCCAGCGTGCTACACTAAGGCCTAACCCCTCTCATTATTACAGGAGGCCCGTGCCCAGCAGTGGGACAGTAATATTATACATATTTAAAAAAACATGGCAATCACTAAATAACTGTCATATTATTATGATTTGGAAGACCGGGATGGACACTCTTATATTCATATTAAACGACCATCATGAAAATCCACCAGGGTTATGGGTATAATTGATTCAAAACCATAATAAACCAATATACGTAAAATTACTTGGTTGATGTAATTAAAATTCATGGTAGCAAACAATTAAGTGTCTTTTGGCATTTAATTTTGCCCCAAGCAAAATGAAAGTGCTTAAAATTGATATTAATCTTATAATGTATAAGAGAAAAGCGTATTCATTTTCACTGGCTATGGAAAGTGTCGAACATTTAGAGCGTTTGTATTTAGTATGTGGTTGTGTAGTGTTGTGGCTGGTTTAGAGTTAGATTATTTTAGGGTGTATAATATTTTTTTGAAATTTAACTATTTTTCACGGATTCTATCACGATTAGTTTTAATTTTTATGCCCGACGTTTCGATGGTTTGCAGTCTTCTTGGTAACAGGTCGGACTGACTGACCAAGACTGCAAAAAAATTAAAACTGTAAATTAAAACTTCGTGATCGTGATAGAATCCATAAAAAATCGTTTTATTTCAATGTATAACATTCGCGTAAACTTAAGAAATCAGTATAATATTTTCTTATAGTGAAAACAAATAAAATTACTAATATTTTATAATTACCAAAGGGAATAATCAAAACTATGTATCAAAAATACATACACACAGACTCACGCCTGTTATCTCTGAACGGGTAGGTAGACGTAACAAGTGCACCGAAAATGAATATAAATATCAGGGAGAAATACCATATAATTAGGTACAATGCGTCGTGCGGCTATCTCTCCAGAATTGTACCAAACCCTCAATTTAAAGAGCAAATTGTCGTGTAAATCTAGTTATCTTCGAGAGGGGGCACTCTGTGTTTTTTGTTAATATTAATTAATATATTTTATTATTTCATTAACCCTTCCGTTGTTTGTTTTGGGTTTAATTAAAGCTTCCTGTTGCTTAAGTGTTTGGAACCGTCGGACCGACGCAAACGTGGTTTAAACTTCGTATTGTTTCATAATTTATAGCTATTGTGAGTTAATCTGGATGAAACGATCAATTAGCTATGGGTTTTAAACGCAATACTTGACTTAAACTCTGTATTTATTGTTTATTATAGAAGTATGCTGTGATGTGATATATTTCAAATTTGTATTATTTTATGTGACTCAGGTGTTTATTGAATTAAGTAAGAAATCATTGCATATTTGAGTGTTGCAAATTTAATCGAAAAAAAGAATGTAAGAAAAATATTTAATATAATATTTGCTTTTCTTTATTAGTTCTAATTCGGCACTATATGATCGTCCAACAGTCCAACATATGGCTGCAACCTACTCCCTTACTCTTGACACTCGATTCGATAGTGATTTCGTTTTGGTTTCATTTATTGACTTAAAATTCCACCGATATCGACTTTTAAAGTACGCTAATGTTACATAATATTCGAGAACTTGTCATTTGGTTATTTTTAACGTGACATTAATGCATTTTTTAACTCGATTTCGGTGGAATTTTAAGTCAATAAATGAAACCGAATCGCATTCAAGTTCGAATCAAGCATCAGCGGCCTGAGCAGGAAAATTTCTGACAACCGTAAATGTATTTCAGCTCGATGCGCGTCTATGAAATTTGTATGGAATATTAACCAAACGTCATCAGTGCGCAGCGAACTCGAATACATTTACATTTACATTAGTTTTTCGTGCTCGGGCTGCTGGAGTCACCCCCTTGTTCTAAATCACAGACTCTCCACTCTCCAACATCATATTTCTTGAACTTATCCTGTACACGTGACATATGGAGCGAACAGTCGGACTGTTGGACGATGATGTAGGACTAGTATAAGCTGTTAGGTCCATGTTATGTATCTCCCAATGTAATTTCACTTACTCTCAACTCATTGTTCTTTCGCATAAGACATTCCTTATCTACCTTCTGTACTAATACTGCCTTGAACTTGAAATAGAAACAATCGATCAATAGAGCGTTTACAGCCATATAAAATGACGTGACTGTTGATCGTAATAAAGTTACAACAGTAACACAAAAATATTTACAAGATACCGTTCGGATAGATATGAAACTACAAAGAAAGGTCTACTCAGTAATTATCCAGGATGATGATGTTCTCCTCTGGTTTCTCGGCCTTTTTCAATCACTTCAAAAAAGGAGGTACTCAATAAAATCCGTCTTGTTTTTTTTTATGTATGTTGCGCGATATCTCCGACAGATATTGACCGATTTTTAAGATTCTTGTTGTGTTCGATAGAGCTTATTTATATGGGACCACCCTTGAAATAAGCTCTATCGAAGACAAAAATAATTTTGAAAATCGGTCTACATTTGGCGGAGATATTACGTAATAGATAAAAAAATACAGACAAATAGAGAACCTTCTCCTTTTTGGAAGTCTGTCGATAATATAATATAACGTCAACCCCACATTGGAATGGAATTGAAGTAGGTGGAAATGATACTATAAGTACAGTATAGGCAATATATAACAAACGACTAACGAGACGCCGCATTTCAATGACGAAACAATATATGAAGTAGCATTTCTCGACATAACATAACATAAGCTCACGCCTATATCCCCGAAGGGGTAGGTAGAGGCGCACTAGCCAACTAGTACACCCACATTTCGCCGAGTTTAGTTGCGTCCCAGATGTGATAGGGGGCGAGCCTATCGCCATATCGGGCACAAATTCCAGAATCCGGGCTAATATGGAAAAATTCAATAACACTTTGCCCGACCCGGGGAACGAACCCCAGACCTCAGGACGGTAGTCGTACCGAAATACCACCACGCCACCGAGGCAGTCTATCTGTCGATAATATAATATAACGTCAACCCCACATGAATGGAATTGAAGTAAGTGACAATGATACTATAAGTACAGTATAGGCTAAATATAACAAACGACTAACGAGACGCCGCATTCCAATGACGAAACATTATATGGAGTAGCATTTCTCGACAGTCGCCAGAATTTTGCCGGCGTACTACGGTCGCCACTCCATCGGAAATCATTGCCAATTCACCGAGTGGACTAACATAGCGGTGCATAAAAATTATTCAAGGTGAAAATGAAACGCAAATGGCGTGTTACAGTACTTAAAGTTGGCGTGCGTCTCACTGAGCGTTTAGCATAACGTGATCAATAACCTATTATTTGTTGGGGTTCCGTCACAAAGGTCACAACTCATACCACGGGTGTAATTGTCACAAAACATGATTACCAGCAGGTCGATTCTTTAAGAAACGCCACAACGTTGCGATCGACGACGAGCTCCCGCAGCGCACATCGTTGAGATCGACGGAGCGTTCAACGTTGTTGGGTCTTAGCGAATACCATTTGTCATTTATGTCAAACGCCTCGCTCGAGAGAGCTAGTTCGTATAAGCGCCGTCATCACGCATAGCGCTAGTGCGTGCGCTTTGTACCTTGCTGAATACAAAAATGAAAACATCGTTGCCGCAACGTTGTTTTCACAAATGAAACTTTAGATAATCGACCTGCAGTTCAAGGGTACCCATAAAAATGTGCTGCAGCAAAACGATCGTCCTTTATAAATTCACATCACTAGACTCCTATACTCACAAACCAGTGACGTGCTGTCCATGTAGACAAAAAGACACTGCCTACCCTGACAATTTGATATTTACAAATTGTCTATTGTCATAATTGTATGGCAGAAATCATTGTAAGAAGCCGTTATATTTGAGTAGCGTTTGACCTTTCGGACGGTAGAGTTATAGGGCCTTACTTAAAACAGCATTTTTAGCTGAACAAATGGTTAAGAATAACCTGTCACTTTTTTCCTTGCGTTACATTGTTTAAAAATGAAAGGGACAACCTATGGTTTAAAGATAAGCAGCGCTCAAATATTTTTATAAGTAAGGGGCATAAGTTGTAACATACAACAGATCTTTTATAACCATTGTTATAACGTCGACATACGAGTAATACTTCGAAAGAGGCGAAGATTCCCGATGTAAATAACTTGAATCATAACAGTGTACATTTTTCTTACAGTTTTCCTCTTCCTACTGTGATTGGAAATTATGTTTGTTGTTGCATGTTGTTTTTGTTCTATATTGATTAAGGATGTGTGATGATTGATGTGTAATTTTATATCAGAATTTTTGTTTACCTCTGCTGTCTGAGTAACGAAAATTGTTTACGAGTAATTTCATAGTTTTTGTACCTACTTTTTGGAGAACAAAAACAGTATTTTGCTAACAAACTCAACATCGTGAAGGCGTAGCTGTGAAAGAATATCCCGCAGGTTCTATTCTCAAAAAAAAACAACATACTGATACTAGTGGCGATAGGTTCCTAGAACACAATTCCTTTCGACTTACATGCCAAACTGTATCCTAATAATAAATATTAGCAAATTGAAAATTAATTCGGCTTTTCGTTTAGAAAACTTTCATCGTTTCCAACTTTTTTTTTCAATTCGAACATCAAGACTAGGACAAGAGTCTAGGTCTCTGTGTCTAGGTATGGTCCAGGGCCTAGACCGTGCCATAGACCAGTGATGTGCAGTCCATATAGACAAAAAGACATTGTCTAACCTGACAATATGATATTTACCCAAATGACCTTTAAAAATCTTGACAAAATGACATTTTCAAAAAAAATGCATGGCTCGGTTTATATTTTTAATAGACACGAGAATAATGATGATGATAGTGAGGTTAATAGTTGAAGAAAATAATTTTGTAAGTTTTTGTCTACCCTGATCCATATGCCTATGCACGTCACTGCCATAGACACATAAATGGGCCATTTAAATTCAACTTATGATTCAACCATCAACCCAAAAAAAAACAAATAAGTCGGAAATAAGGCAAAAGATCACAACTGTTAAAAGGAAGCAAAATCAAAGATTTACGATCCGACAGAACCCTGGTTCATTTCCCAGTATGAATATGCACGTTAGCTAGTTTTTCAACAGTTTGCGGCACATCGGCACAGTTAATTTCATATGGAAAGTGTGCGACTGCTATTGTTTCTCACGACTTACTTTCTACGGGGGTATTCACCACTCCCATCCCATAAATACGTGTTATGTTTCCACGTAATATTGACTTACAAAATGACATAATTCTATGTTGATTAGCCATTTATATTCTGCTTGAATTGCAAATCGTGTGATTGATGTCGCTTTTAATGGATTTATGCCACTTTTTTCGTGTTAATAGTGTTGGTATTGGCATAATTGATAACTATTAAAGCTCCCTTTAACCCGTCGGAGGCGGCACATATATATGTTACATAAACGTATGGGCCACCGGAGGCCGAGCCGCTCGTGACTATCTACATATTTTACATAACATAAGCTCATGCCTGTGTGGTGTGGACTAGCGAACTAGAACTCCCACATTACTCCGAGCTTAGTTCCGTCCCAAATGTGATAGGGGGCGAGCCCATCGCCATATCGGGACAAACTCCAGACTCCGGCCTGTTATGGAAAAATCCAATATCACTTTGCCCGGGGATCAAACCCGAGACCTCAGGACGGTAGTCGTACCGAAATGCGATTACGCCACCGAGGCAATTTAAATATTTAGAAATTCCAAATAAGGTGGATCTGTAGGAATTTCAAGTTAGGCACAAATAAGTAACTTCCAAATATTTGATTGAAGGATACTGATACAAAAAATTAAAATATACTCCTACGCTAAAGATAATTGCAAACAGCAATAAACTGGTTAAACCGGTTGGTACTGATAAGTCACATATGAGTTCGCAGTTCTGTTGTGTTTCCTCGTCCGAATTACCAAAGTATATCCATTTTGACAAAGGTAAACTCCACACTTGCCTCGGTGGCGTGGTGGTATTTCGGTACGACTACGGTTCTGAGGTCTCGGGTTCGATTCCGGGTCGGGCAAAGTGATATTGGATTTTTCCATATCAGCCCGGAGTCTGGAATTTGTGCCCGATATGGCGATAGGCTCGCCCCCTATCACATCTGGGACGGAACTAAGCTCGGCGAAATGTGGGTGTTCTAGTTTGCTAGTGCGCCTCTGCCTACCCCTTCGGGGACACAGGCGTGAGCTTATGTTATATGTTATGTTGTAAACTACACACTGTACTTACTATCTTACAAATTATGGGCCTTACTTATAACAAAACAAGGAAAAAAGTGACAGGCTATTCTTAGCCATTTGCTCAGCTAAACTATTTTTATAAGTAAGGCCCAAGAATACATCATTGCCCTACACCTTTTCTTTTTACCTGTCCTGATCCTACCTTAATGTCGGGTCGGAGCAACACACTTTTTCGAAGATGTTGCAGAAAGGATTTGGCTTAGTTTTTACGACCGGCTGGCTGCCTGACGTCAACCCTCTCTAAGGGATCCAGTCCCGGGCAAATTAAATTAGAAAATTTGCTTTGCCTGACCTGGGAATCGAACTTAGGACCTCCCGGTCCACAGCCCATAGATACTGCCACTAGACCACGGAGGCGACTGCCGTACACCTACCCATAATTAATAATTCTAGTATTTTATGTGTTAATGGACAACTAAGATAACTTCCTATAACATAGACTGATGATTAGAATAATTGAAATCACAGAAACGGTAGTGTACATACTAGATTCTTAGAAGATACTTACCCTGTATAGCTCCCGCCCAGCACAGCCAGAAGAGTGCCCATTTCGCTGTCCTGAACCGTTGCAGCCACCTCGGTCTGAACACCCCCCAGCCGCACAGCAGACTTCGATCTTCATCCGCACCTGATGAGTCACTGTCTTCTGCCCCGGGCTGGAACAAGAAGTAGAATGTGACAAGTAATTTTTAACCAAAATATCTTTATCGTCTTATTTTTGCATGAGGTATGGATTCTGGGGTATGGAAAACGAGAGTATGAGGATTAGTAAATTGTTTTAGTTTAATCTCAAACAGTATGTATAACAGTATTAATTCATACACCCAACAATCACATACATAGTCCTGACCGCACACGAATATCGTGGGTATCAGAAACTACGAGAGATTTCCAGTCTCACAACACCCAGACCAGAAGCAAATATCTGTGGGCCACACAAATATTGGTCTCAGCGTCTCGCTTCACAGCTGGATATTCGGCTATTGCGTCACGGAAGCTGTCAAGATAGATACATGTAAAATGAACCTTCTGATGTTTAAATTAATTTCATAATTCATTGATTAGATTTTAAAAATTAGGCTACTAAGAGTAAAAATCAAGAATAAAAAAGAATTCAGTAAAACAAGATAATAATACTGCATCTGACATGGCATATTATAATGATAAATAAATAAATAAATAACACCCAACAGTCACATACATAGTCCTGACCCCACACTAAGATCGAATCTTGTGTCGTGGGTATCAGGAACCACTAGAGACTTTCGGTCTCACAACACAATAATAATAATCATTCGCCATTGGTCTGAACACACCTAAATATTCCATCACTATTAAAGGTTCAAGTAAATGTGAAGCATGGGCACAACTCATCAGTCACGTGAATAGCGGCTCCAGCGTGAGGCATTCGAGTGACACTTCTAAATGCTGCTCTAACACATGGAAGAAATAAATCAAGGACCAATTCTGACCCATCGTACGATAATACCAATTAGTCCATACCGGAAGATCAAACAGTCGTTTGTCTGTCCTAATCAAGATATAATGCCACGCGCCATTCAGTTGTGACTTGTGCAGTGTGCTTGTGGCGGGGTAAATAAGGAATATAGTGGGCGTTTCCGATTGTAGACGGTTAAAGAATTTCGTCTGAATCATATTTGAGATTTATCGCTACTACATTGGTTCGTGGAAGTGGGTGTTGGATTTTAAAATAGTATGATGGTCTATTTAAGACTGCCTCGGTGGCGTAGTTGTATTTCGGTATGACCCCCGTCCTGCAGGGTTAACACAACCTCTTATAGCAGTATTATTATAATCGTTTTTCGTTTGTTTTGTATGGGAATCGGGACAAGTAAGATGATAATAATACTGCTATAAGAGGTGGTGGTAACCCCCCTGAAGTCTCGGGTTCCGATCCCCAGTCGGGCAAAGTGATATTGGATTTTTCCATATCAGCCCGGAGTCTGGAAACTGTGCCCGATATGAGGATAGGCTCGGCACGGATCATATCTGGGACGGAACTAAGCTCTGCGAAATGTGGGTGTTCTAGTTCGCTGGGGCACCTGTGCCTACCCCTTCGGAGATACAGGCGTGAGCTTATGTTATGTTATGATGGTCGATTTAATGAGTTTAAAATACGCTGCTTGAGATTCGAGGGTGTGTTCATAGTACATAATTGTGCCACCGAAATCTCAGCGCGACAGCAACCTGCCACTTTACGTCAATTTTCTGTGAGACAGTGGTATCAAACCGGTCGAGCCGGCCCATTCATGCTGTAGCCGTAATTGTGTGGAGCATGGCTTTACCACTCATAACACTCACATTCCAATTTTATTTGAGGTGGGTCCCCGAGCACTATGTGTATGAGGTAATATTTGTAATATAATACAAAATGTAAATAAATAAGACCTTTGAAAAAAAGGGCCTTTTTCGTTCTAGCACCGGCTACAATTTCAAATACAAGTAACTAATTGGGTGAACTGCGGCCTGAGTAGGAAAATTTCTGACAACCGTAAATGTATTTCAGCTCGATGCGCGTCTATGAAATTTGAATGAAATATTAACCAAACGTCATCAGTGCGCAGCGAACTCGAATACATTTACATTAGTTTTTCGTGCTCGGGCTACTGGTTTTAATAAACTAGCAAGACCTACAATGTTAACAGACATATTGATGATTATTAAATCATAATCATTAAGATCTTAAGAAATTCCCCTTAGCCATAATTTTAATACAAGGAGATTACTCTGAACGTTGAAGTGATCAATTACGTCTTAGAAATGTCTTGTAGCTAACAATGTTTCCACAATACAGACTGGTTGCCTTTGAAACTTTGAATTACTAACAAGCGCTTTAGCAAATCCCACAAAGAATTGCCATTAGAATGAATTATATGACTAGAAATTTTTAAGCGCAGAATTTCGATACCGATCCACGATCAAATCGTGCAAGTTGTCCAATCATTCGCACCCAAGACTTCCCGATCAATGGATCGGGAAGTCTTGGGTGCGAATGTACGGGTAATGTACCCGTAATAGGCTGCCACTAAACCCAAGGAGAAAATTGAAAAGGCGAAATTGCTTAAGTACTCATTTCATAATCGATTATCAAGATTAGTGTTCACATCATTCGATTATGTCTTTGCCCGGAAAAAAAGGTCATCATTCATGATCGCCCACCACTGTGTAGTGTATACTGCCTCGCATGTCCCATATAAAATCCATTCAGCTATTGAGCACGTCACGTTGTGCTGAATGAGTGGTCTGTACAGTCTATAGTGTTATTACAAAGAACACAATGGATGTTAGAGGCGCAGCACATAATGTAGCTGATATCCTGTGCTTTGTGTCTTTAAACGAACATGGCGGAGTTGAGTTGAACTAGCTTTATGAAACGGAGATTGGTGTTTAAGAGGAGTAAAATTAACTTAGTATTTATGGACACGAAAGAAATGATATCGATCTATGTAAAATATTAGTTCGAGATAAACATGCGTTGATTTTGTGAACATTACATTGAATTTCTTAAGAGAAGATATTGTCTTCTTCGAGGATAGCCAGAATCGATGAACGATTCATTAAATCTTTTCATTGCATTAAGATTATGTATATATAAAACATAAGATCCCACGAACATCTGCATATTCGAAGAGAAAGCCGAGGTGACTTATAGAACCATCCATATATTGCCAAGCTTATTGCCGCCTCTTTATGCAATAAGGGACAAGCATATCCAAGAATATGTTCAGCAGTGGACGTCCTATGGCTGATGATGATGATTATATCCAAATTAAAATTCTGCACTCCTACTGCTGATTCTTCTGTGGTTTTGATTAGTTGCCCGATGTATACAGCTCTGCCTTAAAGTTACGCAAGAATGAGTATAGCAATTTCTTGGAAATTGTATGTTAAACAAGTTCGTTAGGGTTCAATTTAGGTATGCTGTGACCTTTTTATTACCATTTGACCTCAGGTGTGGTAATGACCATGAAAAAGGCTGCATTGAACTAGCTATATAATTGAACATTATTTTCTAAGAATAAGGTCTGCGGCAAAGCGACCAAGTTGTCAATTTGAGACGTGGAGACAATATAACTTCTCATACAGAGGCGCCGCGCCAGATAATCATGAACATTTAACTAATTCATTTATTTATTTTTGACACTAAGGGCCACTTGCAGCTCCGCGGTATAACTCTATTTATCCCAAATCTGGATTTAAAGATAGGAGTGAGTTGTAGGATAAATCAAGATAAGGTGTAACTCTAGATTAATAACAGCGCTACAAGTCGCCCTAAGCAGAATTGCTTAATAGCACACGTACTAATTGACTATGAAATTGATACAACATGGAAAGAGGCTCAATTGATGTTGTGTCAATTGTTAAATCTCTACCGTAATCTGGGTCAATACAGCTGATATTGTCAACCACTCACATGCCACAGCATAGACTTAGCAATGACGTGTAGGTTAAATCGAGTTTAGGAGGAACTCTAGATTAGTAATAGAGCTGCAAGGCGCCCTAGTGTCTAAATCCAACAGATGTAGAGATTTTTCAAGGAGTTTTATTAAAGCGAGCCTTAAAAGCTAGACCTTGCTAGGCTCAAGGTTGCGAGGAATCAAGCATTTTTTATTTAATAAAATACAATTTGTAACCACGCAAATGATTATTATAATAATTCTTTATTTTTTAATCTACACGCTGAATGATCGATCAGTTTCTTTCGTGCCTATACATATTTGTAAGCAAGGTTGTGACTTGTGACGCATTCACTTACTTAATTCTAATTGAACTTGTTGAAATAATTATATTAATTTTCATAGACTGCCTGGCGTAGTAGTAAAGCCTCGACACCGACGTAAGGCGATTCTGTTCCTTGGTGTTGAGGAGAAGCCAAAAGAAGATTGTTGCGCAGCAGTTATAAGTGTTATCAACAACACACTCGCACTGAAGAATATTTCGGCTGCAAATCTCACAGTGTGCCACAGGATTGGCGCTCCCAGGAGTGATCACCACAGGCCTATCCTGGTTAGGTTTACGGAACTTGCGGATCGATCTTCTGTCTGGAAAGCCAAAGCGAAGTTGAAGGGCGCATCCATCTCGGTAAAGGAGTTCCTGACGAGATCCAGACAGCAGATTTTTGCCCGGGCACGGCAGCACTTCGGTATGCGGACTTGTTGGACTCAGGACGGTGTCATAAACATTAAGGTGGGAGATGGACGTATGAAAATTACAACTGCTAACGAACTCGACACGTTAATTGGGAAGTATCCCAAACCACCAGTTCCATCCTCATCCTTGTCTTGTAGCGGCGGGAGCTCTGCAGAACAATCGACATCAAAACCCAAATCACGTAAGCAGTGATACTCGGGTTTCTTGCTAAATTTTCTTTGACATCGTTAACTGTTTCGGAACTAATGACTACCTTTATGTTTAATGTACTTAATTATTTTATTTCTTTTTTAGTGTCTTCACACCACTTTAGAATAACAACTTGCTTTTTGTTAGCACTATGACAACAAAACAATTTTATTTCGTATCTACCCGCAGTTCGCAACAATTTATATGTAATCATTGTTATTTGATTTGATATTGACTTTTTGTTGTAACACTGTTAAGAAGTGTGTTCCGAAACGTAAGGTGGATTATGTATTTTTTCACGTCTATATTGTCTTTGAATTTCTTTATAATATTTTGTTTTTTGTCATGAGTGTAAAGCTTTAATGGTGTAAAGTATGAAGTCTGCTGGCGGGTGGTGCAGAGGTCGTTTAGTTGCACTACTACCAGCATCCAGACACTTAGTATTTAGTCTTATAATAATCTATTTCTATTTAAATATTTATAACTATAGTTATATATTTAACATATTTGTATAAGTATGATATATTCTGATGATGATTCTTTTCATTCTGCGAACGAATCTTCTACTTTTTCTAGCGACAACAGCTTCTGTTCGGTGACTGATGGGCTCGGGGACATGTTAAGGCAGGCTTTCAATGCGGACGCTCGTCGCGCATTTAACGTGTGTCACATCAATGCCCAGAGCATCCCCAGTCACTATAGTGACCTGCTGGATTCATTCACTGACGTTAATGTTCATGCCGTCCTGATTTCCGAGAGTTGGCTCAAGCCTCATCTTCTTTCTGCTACTTATCCCCTCCCTGGTTTTATTCTGATCCGGAACGACCGAGTTGACAGGAGAGGGGGTGGAGTCGCTATCTATCTTCGTAGCGACTTTTCCTATAAAATAATTGCTTCATCTTCTCCTTCTTGCTTAGCTTCTGCTGAATATATTTTTCTCGAGGTTTGGGTCAAGGGAGCTAAAACCATACTTGGTGTTGTCTATTGTCCTCCCTCTATCGACTACTTCTTCAGTCTCGAAATGATTCTGGAATCTCTAGGGTCAGAATATGAACACCACATCATCATGGGTGACTTCAATACCAATCTCCTTGTCCCTCATTCCCCTCGTTCCCATAAACTCCTTAATATAATTGAGTCGGCCAGTTTACACGTTCTGCCTCTGAAAGCAACTCATCGTAACGCTGATGGTAACGATACCTGGCTCGACTTAATCCTCATTTCCAATATCTCCCTTGTCCACA
Source organism: Clanis bilineata (assembly GCA_036417725.1). NCBI lineage: Eukaryota > Metazoa > Arthropoda > Insecta > Lepidoptera > Sphingidae > Clanis > Clanis bilineata. Next base: position 3,016,155 of record CM071141.1, read on the forward strand.
GTCATGGGCAATATCTTGCCCCTGGTTTTTCCCACCACGACCTCATTTTCCTATCCTACGCCCTTAAACCCTTCAAGTCACCACCTAAGGTTCTGCATAGGCGTTGCTTTGCACGCATGGATGTGGACAAGCTGCTCAAGGACGCTGCAGCTATTGATTGGGGACAACTGGCGGTAGCCACTACAGTCGATGAAAAAGTTAAAATATTTAATAATAATGTCCTCTCACTGTATGACGTTCATGCTCCCGTCAGAGAAGTTAAACCTAAACGTTCACCTGCGCCTTGGTTAACGAAGGGGGTTCGGATGGCGATGAGGCGTAGAAATCGAGCCTTTCGTAAATATAAAAAGGATCGTACCGAGGATAACTGGGCCTTGTACAAGACTGTTAGGAATCGGTGTACTCAGATGATACGCAATGCAAAACGCCGTCACATTCTCGATAACATCGTTTCCTCTTCTTCTGCCAATGTGTGGAAGTTCCTTGGGACCCTCGGCATTGGTAGGAAGAGTCTGCTAGACTTCCGGGGTAACATTGGTTTGGATGATATCAACAATCACTTCACAATTCCTGTCTCGCTTGATCACCAAACCAAATGTCATACCCTGAATTTCTTGGCTGGTCTTCCTCATCCTAATATTAACACTTTTCACTTTTCTCCAGTCGAGACGGCGGAGGTCAAAAAGACTATCCTTTCAATAAAGTCCAACGCAACAGGCTGCGACAATATTAGTCGCCGCATGCTTGTTGCTATCCTGGATTCTATTATACCCGCTATCACCCACATCATCAACTTCTCCTTCAGCACTGGGGTATTTCCGTCCACCTGGCGAAAAGCCCTTGTTATTCCTCTGCCTAAGATTCCTAACCCAACCCTTGTCAACCATTTCCGACCCATATCCCTTCTTCCCTTTCTATCCAAGGTGCTCGAGGCCTGTGCCCACAAACAACTATCCAGGTTTGTACACATGAACAGCTTGTTAAGCACGAGGCAATCTGGTTTCAGGCCTGGTTACAGCACCGTTTCCGCACTCCTTAAAGTGACTGACGATATTAGAACTGGGATGCAGGACACTAAGGTCACTGTGCTGACCTTGGTGGACTTCTCGAACGCTTTTAATACCGTCAGTCACGATATCCTACTGTCTGTCCTTTCCAACTTAATGATCTCCGCTGAAGCTCTGGATTGGTTCTCGACTTATCTTCAAGGTCGCCAACAGTCGGTGCGTCTTGGTGAGGCTTCGTCAAGCTGGCGTGATCTACTGTCTGGTGTCCCTCAAGGCGGTATACTTTCTCCTTTATTATTTTCTGTCTTTATTAATTCCATTGTCCTAAATCTTCAGTGTGCATATCATCTGTACGCCGATGACCTTCAAATCTATGCTCAGGCAGGCGTCGACAATGTGGCTGCCGCTATAGCCGAAGTAAACAAGGATCTGGATCACATCAAAAACTGGTCAGACCGTTTCGGTTTGAGTGTGAATCCAGATAAATGCCAAGCCATCATTGTTGGTAGTTCGCGGTTAGTCAGTAGACTGGATACTTCAAGCCTGCCTCCAGTGTTGTACAATGGCACGGTTATTTCTCTGTGCCCCTCTGTAAAAGATCTAGGACTAATTATAGACTCCACACTGAGCTGGCAACCACAAGTCACTTCTGTCAGTCAAAAGGTCACAGGCACGCTTCGCGCTCTCTATCGCCTGAAGAACTTCCTCCCGTGTACAACCAAGAAGATGCTTGTGCAGACCTTAATTTTCCCTATCCTCGACTATGGTGATGTGTGCTATTTTGATCTGAATGCAGTACTGCTCAACAAACTTGACCGTCTTCTTAATAACTGCATTCGATTTATTTTTAATCTTCGTAAGTATGACCATGTGTCTTCTTACCGCTCTCAACTTAAGTGGTTACCCATTCGTCAGCGCCGAAATCTGCGCGCACTCACTACACTTTTCTCTATCCTTACTTCACCGACTCCCCCTTCTTACTTAATTTCCAATTTTCAATACATGGGATCTAACCACGAGAGAAATCTACGCTCCTCAAGCAATCTTCTTCTTCAGTGTCCTTCCCACAACTCTGATTTTATTCACTCCTCCTTCGCTGTACAATCAATACTATTATGGAATGCGCTCCCACTCGAAATCAGGGCGTCCACCAGTCGGCTCACTTTCAAATTGAAAGTACGAATGTTGTTAGCTGATGGAGTTGCAGAATCATAACTTCAACATATTCATACTATATGTATGTATAACTTTATGTATATATTTTATATATATAGTTCTATAATATATACGATATAGTAGTGGTATTTTATTTGTATGTAACTGTATATGTAGTTTTATATGTAGTGTATTTAATCCGTATGTTTAAAAATATATTTTTCTTTACGTCTATTTATATACACCCACATTGTCTCGTCTCTGCATCACCCTCAGGTAGACTGGTAGAGAATGCCTTTGGCATTAAGTCCGCCTTTATACATTTCATGTATATAAAGTTTAAATAAAATAAAAATAAATAAAGCTTGCGCGTTACGACTGCCGTCATGAGGTTTTGAATTGGATCCCCGGGTCGACCAAAGTGATATTTGGTTTTAAATTCAGGATCAACCCGGAATCTGGAATTTGTGCCCGATATGGCGATAGGCTCACCCCCTATTATATCTGAGACGACTGGCATGACATAAACCTTCAGAGATACAGGCGTAAGACTATGTATGTAATTGTCATATAGTATTTCTTTACTTGGGAGAGGTTACAAGCTCAATATTTAAATTATTCTCTTTGCAATGTTTTCAATTATGTTCATACAATATTTTAATATTATACATACCATAGTTTGGTATAGCAGATGTTTCTCTGGCATAAATCTAAATGAAAATACGGCTTAGTAAAATATAATGAGTATTTATTATAATTATCATGACGGTATCATTATAGCTCATCACAATAAACTTAGACAAGGTTGATATGAAAAACGAATTGTCACAGTCCAATGGTATAACAGACATTGTATAGAGGGGTTAACGTTGCGCAGATAGCGGTCGTAATAACTAAGCAACATGCTTAAATTAAGCCCCTTACTTATAAAAATATTTAAGCGCTGCTTATCCTTAACCATGGGTTGTCTCTTTCATTTTTAAACAATGTAACACAAGAAAAAAAGTGACAGGCTATTCTTAGCGAAAAGATAAGCGAAAATGTTTTTATAAGTAAGGCTTTAAATTTGTACAGACGACGAGGAGTGGTACAAAATATGGGCAGATGGAAAGCTAACTCGTAATCTCCGGAATTATTAATCCAATTCAATGAATTCTTTTATAAATTAGAAGTTATTATATACTGCTGTTTCTTCGTGAAAACGTGACCTCTAATAAAAAAAACATACTTTCAAGAGAGCCAAACTATAATCAAAGGCTAGATGTATATAAATTCAAGCATCTAGTGATAGTATTATGATAAGAATGATACCAACTTATCGATAAACTCTGACTTAGGTCAGAAGTGCGTCATGTGAGTCTATTAGTCGAGTGATTGGGGTTTACATTAATGGAGCTGTCATGTTAAAATACAATATATTTAGAAAGGTCTTCTATATAATATATTGTAGCGAGAATTAATTCATAAAAATAAGTGTGTAAAGAAATTACAGGCCGCTTCCAACAGGTCAATCTGGAAATCTTTTGGGGGAGACCTATATCCAGCAGTGAACGTGCTATGGCTGACAATGATGCTGATGATGAAAGATACTTCTGTTCCAAAATTCGTTCCTTTTATCGACCGACTCCCAAAAAGGAGAAGGTCCTCATATCGTTTGTATTTTTTTAAGTATGTTACGCGATATCTCCGCCAAATGTCTGTCCGTCTTTCTTCTTCGGGTCGTCATCCGTAGGTAGCTAGAGAAAGGCTGGTAGGTTAGCTAGAATAGGGCCTTATAGTCCACGGCGTGATTTTCCTTACTCACATTTCCAGTCAAATCCTACAAGCTTCCTATTTTATTTTCCCGTCAATTCCCTGCTAGCATTCCTGCCATATCCCGTTCGTTCCCTTTCCTACAAATCACAACCATTTATCTAAGCCCCATCCTTGATTTGTGTCCATACCTGCCTGCTTGTTTTCTAAATTGATAGTGTTGTAACATGATTATTGTTATATAAATATATCTAGACCTTGTTGTGACCTGTTATAAGTGCATTTGATGTGCCTACGTGACCAATAAACATTTTTATTTTTATTTTAATGTTGACCGATTTTTAAAATTCTTATGTATTCGATATTTGAAGTGTGGTCCCATATAAATTTGATCACGATCGGATTTGAAGTCGGTCCGTTAAGTTTTTAAACTTGTCATAACTCTAGTACTTACATATTATGAGGTAGTGACTAGTGTGTAGTAAGAATAACATGAAAATAGAATCATCGGAGCCAACACAGCTCCTGCACTAGTTTTTTCTAAACAAAATAGTAAAATCACCTACACAAAACAAGGGTTTTCATTGTCTCTATGTATCAATGGACCATAGATAAAAAATCGTAGAAATACATATTTTGTGTAGGGGTTTTGTATAATGTTTTAGTGCAGGAGACGCGACGTAACTCATTATATTTTGTAGGTAAAAAATATTATCTATACACAATTAGGATAGATAAAATAGAGACATAAATGTTTTATTACAACGCGACGTGACGTTATATTTTTAAGACTTCCAACCACTTGTTCCAATAAATAAGTAGCACTTTAAATTCGGTAAGATTACACAGTATTTCGATCAATCGAGCTGTCTTATGCAACATTTTTTGGTTACAAGTTTATTTATAATAAATTATATTGTAATTACCCCTATAATTTTGATCACCAATTGCTATCATCAGACAATTTTTTTTTCAGAAATATCCTTATTTTATATCTTAGTACATAAAAACCTACCATTTTCAAGCATCCAATCTCCGATTCCCACTATATTAATAACATAGCGGCACTGTCCCGCGCGTGTAAAGTTTGGATCGCGCCCGTGCGACAGCGCGGTGGGCGGGCGACCGGCGACGCGACCCTTCGCGACACACTGAAGCCACAGCCGGCTTGCACCCGTATATAAACAACGGGGTGGATAGTAAACGGGGAAATTTAACATAAAACTAATAAACGGTACATTCACTATTCTTAGGAACCTCATAAAATCGAAGTTATCTTTGGAACAGAAGTGGATCGTAACAAAATACTATCGGTTATGACCCTGGTTTCCTTAACAACCAGTAATTTAAACGTCAATTCCTAATTAGGAATGGAATACCGGTCGTGAATACACTTTGAATATGAAAATGTATGTATTGGTTTATCTTTCACGCAGCAATAGAGTAACGGCTCTACATTTTAATTTGTACTGAGATATTTTATCGGCTAGCGAATGAAATACTTGTGTGTACTTTTGCCTGTATATAATAAAAAATACCTGCTAGTATAACTGAATCCTTTATCTGCGCAATCCCCCCCTTTCCCAATCCCTATTTCCCTTTTAGATTGGCAACGCATACATGATTATTTTTCTTTCTTGGGTGTCTTAGGTTTCTGTGGGCCGTGGAGATCACTTACCAGGCGACCCATTTGCTCGTTTACCAGTTTCTACTATAAAAAAAAAAACTACTCATTCATGACAATATTGCAATAAAGGCTTAGAAGACGTCATTCACGTCGATTCAATAGAGTCTTGATTTGTCCGTAAGTGTTGTACTACATTCATAATTATGATTGTCTGTAGCATTGAATTCAAATAGTCCATGTGAATTTATTATAAGTAGGATTTTCTTATAATATACGGATTATAAATGTATCTAATCAAATATGGAATATAACTGACTAAGTACGTGGTAGTTTGGATGTTTGTTGAATAGGCTAAAATCTTTTGATAATAACTTCTCATTTTAAGAAATCATCATTGTAGTTACCTAGAGGTATATCTTTAATATAGGTAATTTATTATTTATGTCCGACTCCAAAAGAAAGAGGTCATTAATTTGTCTGCATTTTATATGTATATTACGCGATATTTCCGCCTTATATGGACCAATTGTCATGATTATTTAATAGAGATTATTCCAAGGGTTCCATATAAACCATTCCATAACCCTTGAGTTTCGGCATTTCTTCTCAGGGATAGCCACGAAATGCCGACGCCATTATTACTTTATCAATATCTTTAAATCAATATATACTCGTAATTGACATGTGAAAGTGGTATAAAATATCCTATTTGCAGAATAAATTATTTGAATTGGAATTTGAACATATAAATCACGAAGATAATACTCGGTCAGTTAAGTTTAATCATTCTGACACAATGTAAATATTCACAATATCAAAAATCCACAAACACAGCTATAAAAATTGAATACAAGCGCATAATAGTCATGTGAACGGTGACCACAAATCGCGCACAACTGAACCATTCGTCAAGGTTCAATGAAGCAACAATGAGGTTAGCTTTATACAGATGTTATTGTTAACAGTTTATGTGAATGTAGTACATATTTTTATAATTCTGTCAAAACTAAATGCACCTATGTAATTTATCTATGAGAGAGAAGGGAAAACCAGCTTCTTAGCTCAACTCTACCAATTAAAATAAATATTTCTAAAATAAAAATGTGTTTGTATAATTTTGTCATCATATTGGATACGAAGTCAATTAAGGATAAACACTTGGAAGTTTCAACATCCATTAACTAGGTATGAAGTATTAAAAGGTATAAGATTAATTTTTTACATAAAGTAGTACGTTTATCTCAATTCTAAAAAGGCTTTCGGTGGCGTGGTGGTATTTCGGTACGACTACGGTTCTGGGGTCTCGGGTTTGATCCCAGGTCGGGCGAAGTGATATTGGATTTTTCCTTATCAGCCCGGAGTCTGGAATTTGTGCCCGATATGGCGATAGGCTCGCCCCCTATCACATCTGGGACTGAACTAAGCTCGGCGAAATGTGGGTGTTCTAGTTCGCTAGTGCGCCTCTGCCTATCCCTTCGGAGATACAGGCGTGAGCTTATATTATGTTATGTAAAAAAAAAAAATTACACCGAAACAATACAAAACACACTTAACTATATAAATAACTCTTACATTTTTGCTTAATTATTTCATTGTGAAATAATTTCATTTCCAAGATGCGTATTTTCTTTTTCTCAAAAGCGACAAGGAAGTGCATTAACGTGTTTTTGTTCTGTATTCTGCGCGAGTACTGCGCTCGTGCGGCCGACTTGACGTGACTTTAATTTGAATTCGGTACAAAATTAAATTCGCGCCATATTTATGGCGTTTGGAGGGAAAACGAGTGTTGCCATGTAAAATAGCCTTTTACACTAGTATACCGTTTGAGGGAAAGTCTTTTTAATATATTCCCATGTATTTTAAGTGATAAGAGTTTCTCGGTTGATTTAGCTGGTGATATTTTGTAAACATACGCTCAATATTCAAACAGTCGTCATTAGCATTTAGTATAGGAGACCTTGTGGCTACTACGGTGGTACTGGCTTGTAATTTCCGAAACAAAACAAATATGTTAATAATGAAGATACATAGAGTGAATATAATAGAGTTGAGAATGAAAAAACACAGGTCACTCTTAAATATTTTTGACACAAGATTTCTTTCACAAATCCAAATTAATATAAAGAAATATTAATTTAATATTGTTTATCAAAAATGCGAATATTCATACCCGTGTTTTCCTCCTGGACGATCGCAAGTCGATGGTATGGAAGCCATCGTCCACCGCGTCGAATGCCTTGTTGACGCACCCGCCATCTTCCGAAGACATCTTCAAGCCTGACAAAATAAAATGGACCTGAGTTACTCAGACAATCATAATATTTATTATTCTTTCTCTCTGCCTGCCCTTATCCTCTACATCACCGTAATGTGTGGTCGGCGCAACACACTTTTACAAGTATGTTGCAGAAAGGATTTGGCTTAGTTTTTACGACCGACAGCTTGCCTGACGTCAACCCCCTCTGTGGGATCCGGTCCCAAGCAAATTAAATTAAAAAGTTCGCTTTGCCCGACCTGGGATTGGAACCCAGGACCTACCTACACATAATATTTATTATTCTGCCCTGTTAATAGTCACGAGTCGCCTCCTGGGTCTAGAGGCCAAGGGATACAGACCGAGAGGTCCTGGTTTCCAATCCTAGGTTAAGCAAATCGATTTTCTAATATGATTCACCCAGGACTGGAATCGCTTAGGGGGCTAACGTCAGGCAGGCAGTCAGTTGTAAAAACTAAATCAAACCCTTTCGACAACATGCTTGAAAAAGTGCTTTGCGCCGACCTCAAATTGTTGAATAAGGGCAGGTTGGCAAAAAATAAGTACTAGTAGAGTAACTACTTGAGTTGCCATATTGGTCATAGCCCGACCCTGAGTTTTTTTTACATTCCACGCTAGCGATTACGTGAAATGTTTCTATGGAAAACACTCGAACGCCTTTAGCGGTTACGGAATTGTCAATTTTCATACAAATGATTTTACGGCGTCGCTAGCGTGAATGTCAAAAAACTCATGGTAGAGCTACAGGTATGGAACAATGGTTAGTTGAGAATTGGCATGGATCGCCAAGACGTAAATCTCAGGTGTGACCCCATCTCTTATTAGAGATGGTCGTATCGTCATATCGTATGCTCTTGCATACGATATTCGACTTTTATAACTGCATTAATGAATTAATTGTCGCTTCCTTATTGCTTGCTTGCTATTACGAAAGGAAATTATAACTTTTCATAACAATTTCAACAGTTCGTCGTTCTCATTTTATTATTTCTATGAACGTAAATAAGTAATTATGTGAAATCTCAATAATCTTAGTATCTACGAAACGACTTATTTCGAAATAAGCACGTAACAATGCAACAGTATGTCGCTATGAGAATCATGTTATACGACAACGTACACAGCGTGTTCAGGGTTGGCACATTCGGATTATTTTTGTAAAAGAGTAATCGATAATTTATATAAATGCGATGATAAACCGAAATGTAGACCAGGTGGTAAAAGAAATAAGCGCTCTAGGTGAAAACATGTCACACTGCTCGATATGCAGTATGCACAGTACCTTCGGTGTACTGTAGACAGTAGAACAATGTTATAATCACCATCTGGCGGTTCCATTCATGACGTTAAAATTAGCTATATCCATAAATAATAATAATAAATAATATCCAACAGTCACACATGAGAAACTTTCGGTCTCACAACATCCAGAACAGGCCATGCAAACATTTGTCTCGGTGCGGGAATCGAACCCGCGGCCTCTCGCTTCACAACAGGTTACTCGGTCACTGCATCAAGGAGGCGGTCATAGTAATAAATCATGTCATAGCATGTCTCTACCAATTTCGAACCTACCATCTTGTTCTTCATTAATTAGTCTTCCACTGCGTCATGAATGCCTGTGGCAGCCCTACACACATGTTCTAGTTCACGATAGTTCCACTACTGTCACTTTTCAATATCTGCTACATAAATAATATAGCGGATTATAGCGCGTACCTTTCTCTGACATCACGGATCATAAGTTCCGTTTCACCGAACAAAAAGGGACACTTTAGCCCTTCGTGTATTGATTGTTAATGAACGCTTGGTGTAGTGAAAACAATAACATATTTTGTAGGTATAGTAAACCATTAAAGTGAAGGCTTGTTCAAACATTGTAAATAAATCTAATAAAATAACAATAAATATACCTATATATTTCATTTGTCATATACCATTTTATTCAAAATGTTACGTTGTATGATCTAGCATGACTTCGGTTACAAACAATATCAGCTAAGCTAAAATAAACTAAGCTCGGTAAAATGTGGGTGTTCTACCTCGTGTATACATAAGTTTTGAGACGAAAGAAAAGTTGCATAACTTTTTTAATATTTAACTTATATTTTTAAAATTTTCAGTAAGCATTAAGTAGATAATAAATAATCAACAATAAAATATAACTATTATTCAAAATGACCACCCTTGTTTTTAATACGAACGACGCGAACGTTGTCCAGTACTGCTCAAGAGACACGATGCGAGGATGATCCTCTTCACCGACGAAACAATATTTACTGTCGAAGAAAAGTTTAACCGAACAAAACAACAAAGTGTATGCCAAAAGCAGCAAGGACGTCCCAGCTTCAGCACGGAATGTCTCGCGTACCCATCATCCGGCTAGTGTTATGGTATGGTGGGGCGTTTCATATGAAGGTGTGACTCCGCTCCTTTTCTGCCAACATGGCGTCAAGGTTAAAGCTAAAAATTACCAAAATGACATTTTAGAGCCTGTTGTGAAACCCCTGACACGTACTTTATTTCACAACAAGGACTGGGTTTTCCAGCAAGACTCCGCGTCATCCCATAAGGCAAAAACCACCCAAGCTTGGCTGAGGGAAAATGTATCGGCCTTCATCGCGTGGACGAATGGCCCTCCTCCAGCCCCGACCTCAACCGGCTGGATTATTCATTGTGGTCTGAATTAGAGCTCAGGGCCTGCCGAAAGTCCCACCCAAACTTGGAGTCACTGAAGTAAGCCCTCGTCCGAGAACCAAAGGGGATTCCGCTGGAAAAGGTTCGTGCTGCCATTGATGACTGGCCATTCGTCTAAGGGCCTGTATTAAAAACAAGGGTGGTCATTATGAACAATAATTATATTTTATTGTTGATTATTATCTACCTAATGCTTACTGAAAATTTTAAAAATATAAGTTACTTATTAAAAAAGTTATGCAACTTTTATTTCGTCTCATAACTTATGTACACACGAGGTACTTAGCTAGTGCGCCTCTGCCTACCCCTTCGGGGGTACAGGCGTGCGCTTATGTTATGTTATCTATGAAATCATCATCATCATCATCATCAGCCATAGGACGTCCACTGCTGGACATAGGCCTCCCCCAAAGATTTCCAGATGGACCTGTTGGAAGCGGCCTGCATCCAGCGACTTCCTGCGACCTTTATCAGGTCGTCGGTCCACCTTGTAGGCTGGGCAGCATTTGGGAAACTACGCAAGATCTTCTCATCCAAAATACCTCAGTGCCTGAAGACAAAAGTCTTCGATCAGTGTGTGTTACCAGTGATGGCACTTATGGCACTGAAAATTGGCCTCTATGAAATATCTCACATGAAATAATTGGCATAGGTATTTTAAGTATTTGAGAGGTAAACTGAAGCGTAGATGAATTTTCATTCCATTTTTTATTTGATTTTATTTTATTTCCATTATTAAGTTAATTAGATCAAGTTCTTTCATCCACCTAAGCTTCGAAACTGAAACCCAACGGATTTGTTTTGTCCATTGTAAATAACATCATTATTACTTCGCTTCTATCCAAGTTGATAAATTCAAAAGTCGTTGGTTAAACATAGCACAGGATTACGATTCATGGAAGGATCTTGGGGATGCCTTTGCTCAACATTGGGACACCGCAAGCTAGTAGTTACCTTACCTCACCTCCTATCCAGCTTCAAGGGATACTTGATGTTGCACTGACTATGCACATATGTCATCATCAGCCAGAGGACTTTTACTGCTGGACATAGCACATACATACTGTAGATAGATTTGCATCGGCTTTTATGACTTGTAGTTTCCTTGACATCAATCCAAATTCAAACAAACCATAGATAGTCGTAGGTATGACCTAGGATGAATTTAGAGACGAGGCCATCAGGGTAATTATTTTAATCACGCACATTTCCCTAGAGGGGGTTGACGTCAGGCAGGTAGCCGGTCGTAATAACTAAGTCAAATACTTTGTGCAACATGCTTGATAAAGTGTATTGCGCCGACCCCATATTAAGGTGGGATAAAGACAGGTAGAAAGAAAGAAAGAAAATGTTTATTGTTTATTTGTTGTTTATTGTCAACAACGATGCATAATAAGTAGTACCTATTTATTGTTGAAAGAAGACGCTTGTTTTCCCGCTTTATAAATTAATGTGAGCTATCCATCCATCATGTTCAGCAGTGGACGTTCTATAACTAATGATGACGACAATGATGATGATGATCCATCCATCCATAAACTTACACCTGTTTTACTTAGGGGTAGACAGAAACTTCGGATTTCTACATGCTATAATTCTTGCACACCTCTTTTACTGACATTCTATCGTCATTTTATGGCACTTCTGATTTAACCTTTCTCATGTATACATCTCTGAAACATATTTTTATTGATATATACCTCTACATGTAAATGCAGCTTGACAACCTTCGTGGCGCAGCGGGCGAGTAGCCGGCTGTGAAACGTGAGGTCGCGGGTTCGATTCCCGCACCGAGACAAATGTCTGTGTGGCCAACAGATATTTGTTTCGGGTTTAGGTGTTGTGAGACCGAAAGTATAAATACACCCAACAGTCACACACCTAGTCCTGACCCCACACTAGGTATAACCTGTATCCTGGGTGTCAGAGACTATGAGAGACTTTCGGTCTCACAACACCCAGACATGAAACAAATATCTGTGGGCCACACACACATTTGTCTCAATGCGGGAATCGAACCCGCGGCCTCTCGCTTCACAGCCGGCTACTCGCCCGCTGCGCCACGGAGGCTGTCTCGTAAAGTCTCTCGTAGTTCCTGATACCCACGACACAAGACTTGATCTTAGTGTGGGATTAGGACTATGTGTGTGACTGTTGGGTGTATTTATTAATTTATTTATTATTTAAATACTCATATTCAGATAGGTAACCACTTGTGAACAAATATAATTCAATATTATCTGACAAATACGATATAATTTTCCGGAGCAGTGAGCGGCACGCTAGCGCGACAGTGCGCGGCGTCGCTGCGGAAAATTGCCTCGAACACGCTCCACGCCTCGGATTTAGCTCATCTAAATGTTTTACACCTTGTAAACTATGAAATGTATACTCGTTTATACAAAAGGCCATTTTATTTTCCATCTAATTTAGCTAGAACTTAAGTCCCTTGATATTAGGTGTATAATACATCTTCCTACGAACAACCCTTCAGCGCGGGCTAGATTGAAATAATTAACTCGGAAACAAGGAATATGGCATAAATAAGACGAGACCTATCCAGTAGTACGGTGGAAAATACTGTAAATTATAATAATGAAGTCTATTATACTTTTGTATACAATTTTTTGAGTGGTAGAGCCAGGTTGGCAGTAACGTCTACAGCACGAATGGGCCGGCTCGACCGGTTTGATACCAATGTCTTACAGAAAACCGAGGTCAAGTGGCATCTTGCGTTTCATTTGGTGAGTGAGATTTCCGATGACCGAATTCCCCCCTCCCTTTTTCAAGCCCAATATACCCCTTCTTTTAGTTTGACAACGAATCCATGATTCTTTTTGTATCTTGGGTGTCTATGGGCGGTGGTGAACACTTACCATCAGATGACCCACCTGCTCATTTGCCAGTCTTTGATATAAAAATAATACTTTGATAACTGACAAAATCAATCCTTTTTTGTTGGTATCAAAACTTGCAGAAGGAGTTTTCTGGTACGTACAAATGTATAAAAAATACCAACGAATTGATTACTTCCTTCTTTTAAAGTCGGTCTAAAATATAATAATAGTTGAATTTGTAGTTACTAGTTAGTAAGTTTATGACCGTAGGTACTTAAAAATAAAATATTTAGTCATTTTTATACCAGCACTACACTAACGCCCAACAGTCCAACATTCGTTCACGTGTGTGTAGTGCGTGAATGTCCGTAGCTCGACCCTCATGGTCGATCGTTTTTTGACATTTCACGCAAGCGACTTCGTTAAATATTTGTATAACACCCGATCACATCTAGCGGTTACGTAATTGATGTTTTCATCTAATTATTTAACGTAGTCGCTAGCGTGTAATGTTAAAAAAAAACTCATGGTCGAGCTTCTGATGACGTTAGAAACTTTGTTTTGATTTTCATTGATTATCGACCGAATGGTCAAACGCAGTCAAAATTAAAGTTGAGTATTTAACAGTTGCTTATATTGATTTTCGTCCTTCAATTTTGACAGATAAGACATGAGACATTGGAGTCATGTTGGAGTGGTGGATGGTTCGACGATGGTGTAGTGCAGGCATTAAATAAATATGCACAAGGTTTGCAAACGTTGTCTATGTTATCACCGGATTTCTCTGTACATACAATTTTATCTTTATTACGTCTAATATAAGTCACGGTTAAATGAAAATACTTCATCACGACTACTTTATTCACTGCTCATGTGTCTTGTGGCAATACTGCCACTTAGCGTAAGTATACACTTACTCTAAGAACCGTGGAGATCAGGATACAAATCCCAAGGTGGGACGACCAAAATATTGGTTTGAATATTATAATTCAACAATTTTGTCATTTTTAGGGTTCCGAAGCCAAATGGCAAAAAAGGAACCCTTATAGTTTCGCCATGTTCGTCTGTCTGACCACTGTTTATCTCAGAGACTATAAGTACTAGAGTGCTGTAATTTGGTATGAGTATACATATCTATCAAACTCAGAAACGCGTGAAATAAAATCCTGAAATTTACTTACTTCGGAACGCTGTACTGTGCGTGATAAGATATGTAGCATGCACTTGCCCGGTTTTTTTTTTACATATTAGGTCGGTAAAGTCGATCACATTTATGGGTAGAAATAAGCTCGTCAATCAATGTACCGCTGCCTATATCATCTGCTATAAATACGTAGTCATATAATTATATTATTATGTTTATGCTACCCTGAAGCCAACGAGGCTCGTTTATTATTCTGCAAGGCGCACCACGTGCAAGTACGACTGACTAATGGTCGGTATGGCGGTGTATGTCGCCAGCCATCGTAGCCATTCACTAACTTGCGTAATCTAATGTCTTTGTTGGCGGCAAAACATCGTGTTGTAACGCTATTTCCCGCGCCTTTTGTGGTGATCGTTCGTAATTCAAATTCTTTTTTTTCCAATTTGCGGACTCTTGGTATCAGTCTTTTAGGTCGTCTCAATGTAATATTTAATATTCTAAGGATAATTCTATACTGATTTATTAAGTTTACGCGAATGCTATTCATTAAAATAAAATTATTTTTACGAAACTTGCCTTCGAAACGTCGGGAATAAAAATTAAAACCAAATCGTGATAAAATCCGTAAAAATAATTTTATTTCAAAGGATAATTCTAACTAAATTAATACTTGCTGGTAAACTAATAAGAATATTTGTTCATGATGGAGATCATCGCCCGTGAACAATTGGACCGTGTTGTGCAGAAATGATCCAACCCACAAAAAAATATAATACCAGAAGAATAGTTATGGATAACTTGCAATGGGCAAAGGTATGGATATTAGGATGGTGAAGAAAGGGAGAATTAGGAACTCATGAAATCTCGTTATACAAAACGCAAAAGCAAACTACCACATCCCGTGACGGGTTTTTTGAGACGGTGGTAGGTCCGCGGTCGAACTGGCGCTACCACTTAAAAACCGGCATATTAAAATAAAATATTTTTTTATTTTTCTCTGTAATAGCGGTGATGATATTTCGGTAAGTAATTTTTAATTCTTCATGAAATAATTAAAATTCCTACAACCCTGCTCAGACGCACGTTAACATTCCCGCCAAAAATATTTTGATTGGCGCTAGATAATTTAGGCAACGATGTGTGATGATACCTTCAAGATTATATCTGTTGATCAGCACTAACATAAACATGCATAAAATAGGACATAATTTTATCTATTATTATTTTGCTACTGATCTTTGAACTTGTAAACCGTGCATATTTAGAACACAAAATAAATTATATTATCTTAAGATGAAAATGCAATATGTATGGTTACATCACACAAAAAATAAATAGTGTAACACACGTACAAAGATTCCATTACGTGAGAGAATGCGCATAATTCACTTCCTTATAAATCTTATTTTATCGATAAATTATCAAACTAATATATGACATATCTCTACTTATGTCTAGAATACATAATGATCAATATTACTGTTAGCAAAAACTACAAAATACGAGATTTTGTAAAAAAAACTATAATGTACATTGTACACGGCTTCTCAGCCACTGCGGCATGGCTCCTGTCAAAATACTAATGGGTCTTATCCCTAGATAGATAGATAGAAAGATGGCATCATGGATGCTCATTGATAGATAGATGGGCATCCATGATCATAAAATACAGCTCACCACTTGTTACGTTATTTGGAATTGGTTAATTCCACAATTACTTCGTTTAACTCAGTGTTGTCAGACCAGTCATTATGTATCATTACGAACCCATAAAACTGCCATGTGGCGTCCACCGTGACCGCAAACTAACACTCATACCTTACTGATGGTTTCCGCGAGCCTCTATAATATGTTTACAGTAATGTTAGTATAGCTCGGGAAAGCATCTTTTGTGGTCACACTACTCATGGCCTATTTGGGATTATTCTCGGATAAATATCCAAGCGCGAGTAAATATCCATAAGCATCCGTTTCTACTGAGCATTTACTGCGCTTTTCTTTATAGTTTTTTTGTAATGTTGTGATTGAAGTTTTATACTATAACAGTAACTATAACTTTTATTCATATGTATAAAATCTATGTAGAAACACGCGAAAACTAACTTTTTTGTTGTTACATTATAAGTATAAATTATGCAAAAGCTTAATTTATTGTTTAATTTAGTTTAAACCTTCACACAATCACAATATTGCAAAAAAAACTATAAAGAAATGCGCAGTAAATACTCAGTCGAAACGAATGTTTATGGATATTTACTCGCGCTTGGGTTTTTATCCGAGAAGAATCCCATTATACCTATATATATCAGCAACGTAGGATACCTGTAGCTCAACCATGAGTTTGTTGCACGTATTTACGCGAGCGAGGACGTAAAATATTTGTATGGAATACATCAGTTCCCCAGCGTAACCGCTAGTGGCGTTCGGGTGTTTGTGATATAAATATTTTACGGAGTCGCTAGCGAGTAATGTCAAAACAACTCATGGTTGGCTTCCTGATCAGAGAACCACTCGGGTTTTCCGTCAGTTTAAGGAAGACCGAAATTCAAATACTAGGTCGGGCATTGAGCACGAATGGGCGGGCTCGACCGGTTTGATACCACTGTCTCACAGAAAACCGACGTAAAGTGGCAGCTTGCTGTCGCATTTTGTTCGGTGAATGAAATTTCCGGAGGTCTATTTCCCCCCTCCCTTTCCATTCCCTTCTTTTATGTTGGCAACACACCCATGATTCTTTTTGTGGGGAGTTTTGGCGGGAATTCTGACGCTGCGGGTGGTCGCTTGTTTTAATGATTTCATATTCTAGTCTAAAGTTGTGCTTGTGGTTTAAATATGATGTGAATCTAAGCGATAAACATCAACGAAGATGGACAGTATGTGGAAGCTTTGAAATAAGTGATTTTGGACCCTTTTTGTCGGTTGGATGGGTCGACCACGTTCGACTCCTCCGCTGCGAGAAAATCGTCTAAAAAGCATCAAACTGGAAAGAATTGACGCCAAAACTCCAGCAGGGCCTTGAAGTCGAACACATCCGACTTCAATGCACTTGCGAAAACTTAGATATAGGAAACAAAGTGTAATAAATAATAAAACAGTATACGGCTGAAGGACATTATATCCATGGCTATTAACAATATAAAAAAAAAACTTTTTGTGGCTTGGGTGTCTATGGGCGGTGGGGATCACTTACCCTCAGGGGACCCATCGGCTCGTTTGCCAGTCTGTGCTATAGAAAAAACAGTTCTATGGTATGTCATGTCAACTGGGTACTTGACTTTGTTTAATTTCATACAATTTTTTATATGTAATAGCAAATAAAACAAAAAAGATACCCTTCGAAATTGGTTCAAAAATGAGGCAGTAATTCATATTTTAAATTCTGCAATGAGCAAGAGTGGAGGCGTAGTGGGGATATCTTGCTATCCTTTTCCAACGCACGCGCCGTTATGGCAGTGACGTAATTTTACTGATACTTCTCTTTCCACTTCTCTTTTTCAAGGTTACACCAAACTACAAAGGCTTATAACTTTTTTATTTTTGGGAGTATTTCAATATTTCTTTTCGTGTTACGTTTTAGATGACGTAAACTTCGTATAAAATTAATTTAAAAAAATTAGTCAAGTACCTAACATGACCTGTGAATACAGAGGTGGGCGTAAACACTCGTCAATATATTTTAATGAATTATCTTCAAGTTAATTTGAGCATTGACATCATCACAGCAATACATTATTCAACAAGAGTTGCATCCAAAGTCTGATTGATGTTTTATTGTTTGATTTGTAATATAATTCTGTTTTTTTATGTGTAATGAATACTTATTTTGTTATAACTTTACTTATCTCATTATATTAGGTATAACATCATTTGTGATCATATCAATAAATAAATACATTTTAGAGCTACACTTATACGCCTTCAATTTGCAAGTAAAATCTTGTGTTACATGGTTGTTGCACGATATCAATGCAATAAAAGCTTAAAATAACTCATTTTCACGTAGAAAATGTATTCCGAACTGAAACGATGCGTGACATATTTTACGCTCTTTATTGACATCAATCTCTTTCTAGCTAGCTCAAGCAGAATTGGAGAAAAGCTTACCAAACATCAAATCTTTAGAACATTCGCGGATAGTTATGCCAGTCAAGACATTGAATGACAGCTCATGAGGAAAATGTACGGTGAACCGCAAAGCATTCCTCAAACATGTTGAATGTAAAAACGCCCGAATGGAGAATGTCTAACTTCAAAGTTCTACGACTGTTTTCTAGTTTCATTTCCTTCTTCTTCTTTTAAAAATAATGGCTTCCACGCATAATGTCAAGTTAAATATTGCAATTATGTTTTCATAATGACTATGAGACCCAGATGTGGATGATCTCAAGGTCCTGCTGGGATTATGGCGGTAATTCCTTCCAGTGCGATGCGCACAGATGGCCTTCACTCGGCGAATCGACCGAACAAAGCCAGCCAACGCACCAAGCAAAACTCATCAAAGATCACCGGTTAAAATTTTCCACATTATACTGTCCATCTTCACTGAAGTTTGATGCATTAAACCACATCACTTAAAAACAACAAACACAGCTCTAGAGAATAATTTTAACAAGCGACGCCCACCCTGTCAGACTTCCCGTCAAAATCCTAGTTTCATTTTGACATCCTAGTTTCTCGCGTCATTTCGATTTAAAATACCTTCCTCGGGCCTCAAGGAACCTCAGAATTAAAAATCGTATAGTCTACACTCGTATTTCCCATTTTTCGTTTACCAATTAATCTTTTGAAAATAGTATATAAAAATTCTAATTCCAAACACATCTTAAATAACTATGAATTATTCAACAAGCTTTTCACTTTTAAACGGGGAAAGCTTATATTTTCAATACAGTCTTGTTCTTATTTAGAATATAGCAACGCGATTGTTCAATGTACGACCCGTTTTTAATCTAATGCCGTTGGAAGCCAAGCACATGATATATTTTTTGTTTATAAAACTGTTACAAGTGCTTTTCCTTTCTGTATTATATAATCTCAATTAGATGACTTTAGATTCTATATAGTTGAGACTACATTTGATATCAAATTGTGGGTTAATAAAGCTTGATAGACGTTATACACTGGTGTAACTAATTAAAATACTATTGTAATTGGTCTGGGTAGTCATGCTCGCTTAAAAGTCTGTGCTTGTGGCGGCTTCGTGAGCCGGGTCGGTCACTTCCCTGCAACATGGTTGAGGAGACCGATGGCTGGCACATACCCGTGAACGGGTGCTGCTTGTGTTGACTGTTCTGCTCCAACTTTATTACATTCATTAATTTTATCCATTCGTTTAGTTTGTCGATTATTCGCCGTGCCTGTGGAAGCCGCTCAGCAATCGAAATTGAACGTTTTATTGTTTTTATTATACATGAAGGTTACCTTGTTGTAGATTGGCTGCTCTAATTTAATGTAAATTATTGAAATTTTTTGTTTTCTTATTTTGGTTATATCTGACTGTGAACTGGTTATTATTCTCAAAAAGAGCAACGTCAGTGTTTCTTGCCCGTTCTTCTCTGGCGAATCAGCTTTCCGAACTGGCGTTAGAGTAAACATTTTAGACGGAATCTAAACAATGTGTGACATTTTATGGATGCAATAAACGATTTGATTTGATTTGATTTGAAATGTAGGTTAAATTATTTATGCATGTCTTGCTGCCTGTGATATTCCGGGTAAGTATTAGGGTTTGCTTAGACACTTCCACTTCATCCAAACTTGGGCATCCTACCTAGTTAGGTTTAGTGTATTTTCTTTAATTCCTTAGCCAACGCTCTTTAAACCATCCCTGGGCTCGCCAATGTCAGCAAAATAGAACAAAAAAGAGAATAAGTAATTTACAGTGACAGATTTAGGACATTCTGGCTCCTTAGTCTAGTGGCAGCATATATGGGTTGTGGACCGGAATGTCATGGGTTTGATTCCCAGGTCGGGCTAAGAGAATTTTCTAATTTAATTTGCCCGGTAAAGGATTCTCCACAGAGGGTAAAAACGCAGCCAAATCCTTTCTGCAACATACTTGAAAAGTGTGTTGCGCTAACCCCACATTAAGGTGGGATAAGGCCAGGGAGAAAGAAAGAATTTAGGACATTCTTAACAAATTAGAGCTGATGAAATAATGAAACATTTAACAACCTTCCAAACGGCATCTATTTAATGCTCTGACATTATGACTAGAAAAGGTTTTTTACGATATATATATTTTTACGATACTAGTTTTAACGATATCAATTCTTTAATTAATCCGAATCATTAACTAAATATAGAGATGTAATCTGTATCACACGACGCGACGCCACGGAACAAATAAAACGCCATTTCCTCCTTTTTGGTTGCAAAACGTGTTACGTGGCCATCGGAGGCTGACAACCAGTTTAGGAGGGTGAAAGAGACAGGGAGAGCATTATCTGTTTCACACGAGAGTGAAAAGATCATAACCATAGCTCTTTTTTATGCGAAATATAATAAACTTCGACGAGTTTATATTTGTTGAGTGACGAAGAACCTAAATCTGAATAATTTTTAATTAAGACTGAGATCTATAGAGCGGACTTCGACTAAGTCTAAGTTAAAGAAACGAATCAGTGAGGATTTGGAATTTTTAAATGTAACTGACTTAGTCCGAGACATTGTTTACAAGAAAAGCTTTGCTTAGTCTATCTGTCAGTCTGTTTTTCTTGTAAAAAAGGCTCGGACTAAGTCGAAGTTCACCTTAAAATTTCCAAATCCTCACTGAGTTTGTTTCTTTGACTCAGACTTAGTCGATGTTCGTATTAACCCGCGAACAAGCAAGTGCATCAACGAATGGTGGCAACTGATTTCTACCACCCATGAACACAGATAATAAATAGTTGAAGAATGTCTCTCCAGCCTAAACTCGAGCCACGAACACGATCAAAATTGCAAACATTTATCGACAGGGCGCAACGAAGCTCAGCGAATCTATGGGATTGTAAAACCGTCTTTATCCCGCAAATTAATCAAATTATTGTAACAACAGGAGCAAAAGTTGCTGAATTGTTAATATAACTGTTAACAACGTGGCTCTACCAGGGGCCTTCTCTACGCCCCCAGATCGAAACGAGATTGCCACGCTTTATCGCATTTTTGAAAATAGACTTAAAGAGAATCGTATAGAGAATATTTTTCCAAACAAATTTCTTTAAGTCAACATCACTTGAGTGTATGTTTGAGTGCGTTAAGTGTTCATATGGTCATAGAGAATAAGAGCCCTGTTAGTCATGCATCTATAAATTGCTCGTTTTAGCGCAAGTTTTATTTATTATTATTTACCTACAACATTTACAATTACGAATAATATGTAGAATTAACATTTTAAGTATTTATAACCTTCATGAATCACATATTCATTGATATTCACACAAAGTACGATCGGCACATGTTTGCTTCATGTCACAAATTTGTAAGATCGCAATTGCAAATTCTGATACCCATGTCCATGACACACTATAATAGTATTTGTGGGCTTGGGAGATTGTGGACTAGGTGTGTGTTTGTTTCTTATGTGGTTTGTTTGAATGTATTTATTTCCTATATATACGTATCTTTCTGATATGTCGATAACTTTAACCATCAAAAGGACTTCTTTAAAATAATAATGCAGTAAAAAACTTAACGGACCAACTTCAAAATATATACAGCCTCCGTGCCGCAGCGGGCGGGTTCAATTCCCGCACCGAGACAAATGTCTGTGTGGCTCACAGATATTTGTTTCGAGTCTGGGTGTTGTGAGACCGAAAGTCTCTCGTAGTTCCTGATACGACACAAGACTCGATCTTAGTGTGTGGTCGGGACTATGTGTGTGACTGTTGGGTTTTTTATTTATTTATATCCGATCGTGACAAAATTTATATGGACTCTTGAAACAAGCTCTATTGAGCACAAAAATAATCTTAACAATCGGTTGACATTTGATGGAGATAATGCGTAACATACATAAAAAATACAGATGAATTGAGGACCTTCTTTTTTTGAAGTCGGTAAAGACAATAGACACTTATTTTCATAAACAAAAAATATTTTCTGCCTTTTGTAAGCGCTAAACAAAATCCCATGGATTGTATACCTGATTGTTCTACAGGTACCCACTAGTTGGTTGCATTGAATGATGAGTCACCAAAAAGTTTGCGACGGCATATTGAGCTTTATAAACATGGGCCACTCTTGCACCGAAACTCAAAACAATGTGATTTCTTAAGTTTACGCGAATGCTATTCATTGAAATAAAATTATTTTTACGGATTTTATCACGATTTGGTTTTAATTTTTATTTCCGACGTTTCGAAGGCTTTGCAGTCTTCGTGGTCACGGGTTGGACTGAGATGTCATTTGTCCAAGAATGTTAGTATTACAAAATCTACCTTCATTTTAGAATTATACAGATTTAAAAAGTTAACCGTTTATGTTCCGATCTACGCAGTACGAGCTCACAGTGTCTTGAGGTCTGGCAGCTGGTCTTTTGGGTTCCGATTTGATTAAATGTATAATTGGATCCCAGGCTTGTGCAAGCTTCCAACCATCTTCTCTATTGAAATTAGGATGTTTTTTAATTTCAATAGCCTCGCGTATCATCCTAGGTAGGAATCGTTGTTCTTTGGCAAGGATTTGTGGCTTGTCAAATCTTAGGTAATGTTTGGAGCCTTCCTCTGAATGTTCGGCAACTGCAGACTTCGTAGAGCGTCGGTGTTTCACGTCAGCTATATGATCTTTTACGCGGGTCCCTATATTACGTTTTGTTTGTCCAATATAAGAGAGACCACAGTCACAATCAATTTTGTTCAAATTAAAACCAAATCGTGATAAAATCCGTAAAAATAATTTTATTTCAATCAAAACAATGTTTTTGTTTAGACACTCGTTGTCCCCTGCTCATAGAGCAATGTACAATAGACAACATTTCCATATTTTATTCAGAAACAATGTAAAAACTAAATCCACAGCGTAATCTAATCATGTCATTACATTTTTTTATATATATAATACTTCCTCTTGCAATCTGTCTTTACGACATTCAGCAATTGGTGGGTTTTGTAAACGGGCATGTACGGCACGAGTCCACTGACGCGTCCGCTTCGTCACGAATACTCTACGTTAATAGGTCTTGTGGTATTTTTCTTCTTAGTCTACGATGCAGAGTTGGGTTATTCATTAGATGCTTCGCAACTATGTTGGGGTGTTGCAGTAATCTAGTTTTGTACGCTTCTGCACATGTTTTTATATTATATATAAATGTCATTACATGTGCATTTTATAAAGGGAAAACCACAAAACTCATAGCCTACTTAAAGTTAAATGTTCACCGGAAACGGAGAGCATTTCTTGGAGGTCTCCGTCATTGCGGACGTGGTGTGCGGCGATCATGTCTCAGGCAGCCAGGCCTCAGGGTGACGAGCGACGGACCATGCAGTTCTTCTTACTTTCTTTCTACCTGTCCTTATCCCACCTTAATGTGGGGACGGCGCAACACACTTTTCAAGCATGTTGCAGAGAGGATTTGGCTTAGTTTTTACGACCGGCCGCCTGCCTGACGTCAACCCCGTATGAGGGATCCAGTTCCGGGAAAATTAAATTAGAAAATTTGCTTTGCCCGACCTGGGAATCGAACCCAGGACCTCCCGGTCCACAGCCTATACATGCTGCCACTAGACCAAGGAGGCGACTCGACGGACCATGCAGTTATAAATTAAAATTCAAAGTTCCTGTTCTATGTTCCTATTTATTATGGTGCTTGAAGTCAGGGAATTGAAAATAATGTAGAGCTGCACCTGCGATTTCCGATTCAATTTATTATAATCAAAGTAGTCAGGAAATAATGCAGTTTTAATTCAGGTACATAAATGTCACTCATACTTAGATTATCTGCTTCATAGAACTTAAGTTGAAGTTCGTGAAAACTTTACTACTTCCAGTAGAGCATTTCTAAAAATCATCAGACATTTTTGAGTGGTCATCGTTAACTAGTTAAGTATATACTTAACTAATGTTATTAACTCCCAAAATATCATTACCACATATTGATAAAAAATATATATATTTTGCAAATGCTACTTTCATGTAGCCATTAGTAGAAGTACTTGTAATATTTAATGTTCATACATTTTGTCATAATTTTAGACTCAATCTATGAGAGGTAAAATTGTTTACATCGCAAATGTAAAGACTCCGTTAAGACAGGTTTTAGGCTATGCTCATACAGACGCGCAGGCGACAAAGCACAGTACCGTGAAGATTTTATACGTATACAAGTAGTGCATTTGAAAATAGATATTTAAATACCTAGTAGGTTGTACTAAACTGTATCAAATTTAATGCATTTACAAGTGATTATAAACTTTTTTGACTTATTACAAAACAATGCATCCTTTATGAGTTTTCACTGTTATATACTTTCACAAATTATGATGCATGACGACCTTAATTTGATAGCGCTGCCTGGATATGTCTCACTCTCAGGTCTCAACATACACGTAGCCTAAATCACGTGGTATGCGCAAAATTAATATCATATCTAGTGTTTTGACAAAAGCAAACCTCCAACCTTTGACCTCAAACGAAGATTCAATAATAACCTTTGCTAGAAGCTTTGCACTAAAACATGGTTGCGCTACATATTTTTATCTATGGTCCATTGTTCTACGAGCAGGAGAGAGCGAAAATGATTGTTTTTCGTATGTATTTTTGTGTTTTTTAGAGAAAATCAGGTGCAGGAAACGCGCCTTAACATACGCATAGCCCAAACCACTTGTTATGCACAAACTGGTAACAATAACATGGCCGCTCTCTAGTCTCTATGCAAGAGGACGCGCAGTTTCTATAGGCTGACAAATTTATGAGATTTCCTTTCCTATTAAGATTCTATATGTTGGAGAATATAACCGCTTTCACTAATTTTTAATCAAAACATTAAACTACCAAATTAAATGAGCACATTCGTTCGTTTTAATGAATGATTACTCGGAATTTACTGTTGTACAAAATATTTTGAATTAACAAGAAATTACATTTAATATGTATCTACTTACGACTACATTCATTAAAATTAACTAATTTAAATAGTTGTTCTATTTAAGTGATTAGGTATATAATAATCATAAAATATTATTAAGCTTTAGTAAATTAAATACAGTATTTATGTACCTATCTACGTGCTAGGTGGTTAATTAAAGTACCTTTACGAAGTAGGTAGTTGCTAAGATAATCAGCATTGATCTCTTTCAAGCTTTTCTTGGTTAAAAACTATTTTTTATTTGATAACCTTTATTAAACATTAGAGCAATAGTCTAAATAAAAATTCATCCAACTTTCAAAATATCTTCGTCATCTCATTAATAGTCTTATTCTATCTGCCCTTATCGCACTCAAATGTGGGATTGGAACACTTTTTAAGTATGTTGTAGTAAGGTTTTGGCTTTATTTTTGAACCGAATAGACTGCCTGTCTGACGCCAATTCTCACTGGGAAACCCAGTTCTAGATACCTAAATCGTGTTAGGAAAACCGTTTTGTCCGACTTCCGATTCAAACCTAGTACGTCCTAGTCCAAAGTCTTTATACGCTGCCACTGAACCAAAGAGGCTGTTTGGTCTCCTTGTTCCACAAAGTTAAATAGTTACATAAGTATTTAAATTACCATTGTGTAATTTTAACACTGGTATTAATCTTGTTAAACACTTTTTATTTTATTAACATTTATTATTGTTACCATTGGCAATATGATAAATATAAAATTTTGACTGCCTCGGAGGCGTGGTTGTATTTCGGTACGACTACCAACCTGAGGTCTCGGGTTCGATCCCCTTGTCGGGTAAAGTGATATTGGATTTTTCCATATCAGCCCGGAGTCTGGAATTTGTGCCCGATATGGCGATACGCTTGCTACCTATTAGATGTAGGTGTTCTACTTCGCTAGTACGCCTTTGTCTACCCCTTAGGGGATACAGGCGTAAGCTTGTGTTATGATAAGATATTTAGAGAAGTACCTATCTGCTTAAAAAATAACGTATATAGGTACTACATTGGCAATAACCTCGCTTAATTACAAAGAAAGTAATTCAAACAAGTTTTGCTACATAATATCAAGGTGCGTCGAAACAAGTCTACAGTACTAAACATTGTCTGCGTTGACATAAATAACAAAAACAAAACACCATCAACACACAAAAGTGGACTGTTTTAACCCGCGTTTCCTGCATTAAAACATTACACAAAACACTTACGCAAAACATGGTTCCACTACACATTTTTCTAGCCGGAGACAGCGAAAATAATTGTTTTGCATATGCGTTTTTATATTGTTTCGAGAAAAATAGGGGCAGGAGACGCGCCTTTACAAACGTACCTTAATTAAAAACCAATTTTACCACACACTTATAAAACCTGCATACTGAACTAAACGTTCGAATTGCAAAAAACATCTGTTATATAACCTCACCTAGTTCTTTAGCACTTCATATCCAATAAAATAATGTAGTTAAATCACAAGCACAACACAACACAAAAACTGTTACGGAATCACTGACGTAAGAAAGTAAAAGTGAGTTTGGACGCGGGTCGCGGATACGTGCGCACGCGCACCTGTCTAGCGGTGGACTGCGCTGGTCAAGGACCGCGCAACCTGCCCGACAGGATGTAGGGCTGCTAGCTTGGCTTCACGCTCCGCCACCCTTATAGTTTTTTTATGGTAACTTATGAAATATTGTTAGAAGCAAGCTATATGCTTCTTATGGTGCTTGGTAAATAATTGCTTGGTAATCGTCGCCTCCTTGGTCTAGTGGCAGCATATATGGGCTGTGGATCGGAAGGTCGTGGGTTCGATTCCAAGGTCGGTCAAGGCGATTTTTCTGATTTAATTTGCCCAGGACTGGGTCCCCAAGAGAGGATTGATGTCAGGCAGGCAGCCGGTCGTAAAAACTTAGCCAAATCCTTTCTGTAACATGCTTGAAAAAGTGTGTTGCGCCGACCGCACATTAAGGTGGGATAAGGGCAGGTAGAAAGAAAGAAAAGAAAAAGGTGCTTGGTAAAAAGTTATGATAAAGCCCTGGACATGACCAATCCATGAGTAGTTGCCAAATCACTGTCCACCGTGGAAAAGAAAGAAAAGGAGATGGGGAACGGGGGAGAAAAGGACCTGCAAAAATCTTACAAAAAGCAAGTTGCAATAATGCCTATTTTGTAAGGAGGTTAATAAATACAAAAGCGAACTCATATGTACATAATATTATATATAAGCTTATAATGTCACGTATGTATACCGAAAAAGGTAAACAGAGGTGAACTAAAGAACTAGAACATCCATATTTCGCCGAGCTTATTTCCATCCCAAGTATGTGAGGTGGCAAGCCTGCCGCTATGTCAAGCAACTCCAATCTCCGGGCTAATAAACGTAACGTAAGCTCACGGCTGTATCCCCGAAGGGGTTGGCAGAGGCGCACTAGCGAACTAGAATACTCTCATTTCGTCGAGTTTAGTTCCGTTCCAGATGTGATAGGGAGCGAGCCTATCGTCCACATATCGTGTATATTGGACACAAATTCCAGACTCCGGACTGATATTGAAAAAACCCAATATAACTACGTCCGACCCGGGGCTCGAACCCGAGACCTCAGGACGGTAGTTGTAACGAAATACTAATGCGACACCGAGGCAGTCCCTATACTTAATATAATATTATCTTACAATACATTGTTACACCGAACTAGATGTAGAGTTTACGATCGCAGCTAGCGTCAATGACTCTACCAACTAAAAGGTTCACTGCGCACCCTCATATAAATTAATTATAATTTATTGTGGCTGTTTTAATTATTCTACCGGATTATTAATGGTAAGTATTCCATATTATTCTCTAGATCTGTGTTTGTTGGTTTTATGTGATGCGGTTTAATGCATCAAACTTCAGTGAAGATGGACAATATAATGTGGAACCTTTTTAACCGGTGATCTTCGATGAGTTTTTCTTGGTGCGTTGACTGGCTTAGTTCGGTCGCTTCGCCGAGTGAAGATCATCTGAGGGTCACCGCACTGGAAGAAATTACCGCCATAATCCCAGCAGGGCCTTGAGATCATCCACATCTGGGTCCCATGGTCATAGTGAAAATATAATTGCTCTATTTACCTTGACATTGGGTAAATCATCGCATATGCGTGGAAGCCATTATTTTTAAAAGAAGAAAGATTCTACCATGGTCTTATAGGTGTGTTGTGTGATGTGTTTTACTCCCATGACTCATAGATAGAGACAGTTAGATTTATACCACAAAATAGTTCAAGATTTTTCTTTCTACCGGCCCTTATCCTATCTCAACGTGGGATCGGCGCAACACACGTTCAAGCATGTCGTAGAAAGATTGAAGATTTGGCTTTAACTCCTGTAAGCCAGGATCGACAATGGCACGCATTTTACGACACGACGTCGAGAAATGAAGCTCGAAGAGTCTATGAGAATGTAAAATTTTATACCCCGCATCTAAATTAATCAGACGTAAACATAGGGATTAGTTAGCACGCAGTTAGTCTATAATTTAGATAATGTAACACAAATCATAACCACATACTTCAATATCTACTAACATCTTTATCAAAAACTTGGCTCTCAAAAGTAGACCGTTCATATATTCACATTTCACGTTCCTCGATAAAAATAAACGTCGGCTAATACATGACACAGTGGTAAAGAAAAACCATGAAAAGCTCTCATCTTCCCGCGGCAACTTTACACGTCTTTGTATACCCTCCGGCCCTGCACAGTGACACACATGTGCCGCGTGACGTAGGGGACGGACTTGGATAATTCTTTAGGCGGTAAACCCCCAAAGTACCAGAATTATTTAATATCGACGCCCGAAAACATACTTGTCGTATGTCGAAAAAAGTCGAATACGACTTTTATATATCATTGAAAAGAGAAAAAATAACGGCGTCTAATGAACTCACTCTTGTTTTTCTATGATCAAAAAAAGTTTGATACGATGTTGAAACAAACTACTTTTTAAAAAACATACTTCACAACATTTCACAACGTTGTAAATCGTCAAAGATGTGTCACTTCATTTAACAGGTACGCCTAAATCGCTTCCAGTATTTTCTAAAGACATCCAATGTACGACGTACAACAAAGTCAACTAGATAATATGGTAACGACGTTGGATTCACGTTAATTCAGAGTGATTTGATGTCCCCATGGAACTCACTTCAGAGATACAACGTTTTTGCTGTTTAGGATTAAAATATCGATTGATGTACCTCATCAAAAGTCGTTAATAAACTAAATTTAGAACTATTTAACCTATTTCAAAAAATGAGCTTTAATTCAAAGAATACGCATTACAAATATGAAATTAATATCTCTTTTGGTTTAAAATTTATGATTTTTTTAAATAGTTTTTTGGCTCTCCTGTAAAGTTGGATTCTTCGAGATACTACAAGTATGCTTTCGACCGTCGATATAATTGGGTAGGCACTCCGCTCGCGTTGATGTCTTTCCCATTATAAATCAGGAATAAAAGAAAACTGATTAATCTACTAGCAGCAAACTGACAATAGCGAGTTCTAGGGTTCAATTTTGTTCTTCTAGGTTTTTTACTATTTTTAGTGTTAGGTATATTCAGTCTTTACACCAATTAAAATAGGCTTAGGATCTTTATTCGTTCGTACATTAATAATGTCTATCACGCTAGATCTCCACTAATATTTACATTTAGTATTAATGTTTTATGGGAAAGAGTAGATCCATATTATCAGTAAAATCTGATGAGGAGTCACGAGGGAAAGTTGAGATTTTTTCATCAAGGGAAACGCACTTCAATTTGGCAGTTGCTATAGATATAGCGAATTCATAATATTATCTCATACATGCAGTACCTAGGTTCGAAAGGAGATTTAGGTCAGGCGGCCATCCAGTCGTAAAAATTAAGCCATATCCTTTCTTCACATGCTTGAAGAAGTGTGTTGCGCCAAGTCCAAATTGAAGTGGGATAAGAACAGGTAGATAGGAAAGACATGCAGTACCTAGTGCCGACTGTTGCTCGTTGACGTGTAATATAAATCTCCCGAATCCGGCCCTGTACGTGTCATTTCATAGCCTTTTGTTTCGTGTTGGCTAATCTCCAGTTTACTTTCATGCTTTCAGGCCCCACTCCCACCTCCACAGTGACTTTTGATATGCCTTTATACCTGTTCACAACGACAGTTTTTGGTGCATACGAAACAAGTTCCTAATGTTTTTTAATAGTTGATTTGTATTTCGCCAGCAAAAAAGTGTTTATTACCAACAATTCGTGATGTAAGTAAATCTAATGGTTGCCTGGAAGAGATTGCTTTTAGCGATAAGGCCGCCACTTGTGAGCTGTGGTACAAAAATTACCGATTTTTATATGTGTGTGCCTCGGTGGCGTGGTGGTATTTCGGTACGACTACGATTCTGAGGTCTCGGGTTCGATCCCCGGGTCGGGCAAAGTGATATTGGATTTTTCCATATCAACCCTGAGTCTGGAATTTGTGCCCGATATGGCGATAGGCTCGACCCCTATCACATCTGGGACGGAACTAAGCTCGGCAAAATGTTGGTGTTCTAGTTCGCTAGTGCGCCTCTGCCTACCCCTTCGGGGATACAGGCGTAGCTTATGTTATGTGCATGTGTGTGTATCTACAAGACAGAGTTTCTATCTATCTGTCTATCTAATTTCATTCTTTATGCGGGAAAAAATACCAATAGGGATTATATTTTCCACGTTTTTGGAGACATCTCAAAATTAGATTTATTTACTTAACGGCATTTTAGCTTGAGAACGGCAGAATAGTAACCCAGACTATGACTACTCCAGTCTAGCTATTCGGGTGCTTTTATCTATAGACTATCTAGACAGTTGTTGCAGATTACAATGAGTCTGCTTGGTGAATGTCGCTCGTACTAAAATATTAAGTAATCTTCTACTCAATCTACCTCTTCTAATTACGTATTTAAACTTCCATAAAAACATTGGCTTTGACTGCCTCGGTGGCGTGGTGGTATTTCTATACGTCTACGGTTCTGAGGTCACGGGTTCGATCCCCGGGTCGGGCAAAGTGGTATTGGATTTTTTCATATCAGCCCGGAGTCTGGAATTTGTGCCCGATATGGCGATAAGCTCGACCCCTATCACATCTGGGACGGAACTAAGCTCGGCGAAATGTGGGTGTTCTATTTCGAAAGTGCGCCTCTGCCTACCTCTTCGGGGATACAGGCATGAGCTTATGTTATAAAAACATTATTGTTACCGGTGCATTTGCAACACTAATTTATTTAATTATACGTGAAATTAACTTAATGCAAAGGAATTAGCAAAGGATGGACGGTGACCAAATAGGAAGTAATAAAGATTTCTCGACGACGACGTTGAAAGCAATACAGTTGCCAAAAGTACGGAAGTGGCCGATTTATGGGTAAGTAACGAATTAAAACAGAATACATGATACGGCTTGTTGATTTTTACCCGACCTCAGAAGGTGGGTGTTAAAGTTAAGCCACGTCTCCTGTAGATGTTTTTTCGAAACAAAACACAAAAACACCTACACAAAACAAGGTTTTTACAAAAACTTTTATATATACTACTAGACTGGCTGTTAGTACATAGAATGTGCGCACTAAGTCTCTGTTAATCGACCTCAACTCACTATAGAAATCTGCTCTTTTCCTTATCCGTGAAACGTCAAACACTCGCCGTCATTTGCCACAGTTTTACTTCGAAACAGCTTGTCTAGCAAATATCTATGTATATGTAGTCTTTGGGTTTTTCATTGTCTCCTGCTCATATAACAATGGACTACAAAAAAAAAAATAGAAATACGTGTACGTAAATATAGGTATATGAGTACGTAATGTAGGTGTTTTTGTGTAAAGTTTTAGTGCAAGGAGATGCGGTTTACACTGTACCTACACTATATGTAGCTCTCCGTCTATTATCAACCATTTGTTATGTTATCATTAATTTAACAAGCAACGTTAATCATTAACGTTGTTTGAACATTGATTGCAATTGCTCTGCAATCCATATTTTATTATTATTGGTCTGCGAACTTGACACGCTTGGCTAGTCATTACGATAAAATACAAAAAGGTCAACGTTCCAAGTTCCGTATCTCGTATAAATACTCTTTAGTTGACAAAAACAATAAGGCCTTGGCAAAAAAGAAAGGAAGCTACACGTCCCGTCGCCATCTTGTCGCCATGGCATCCAGCTAATTGACAAAACCCTGTCTTTTGAAATAATTTTACTAAAATAAATAAAAATGCTTTTAAAACGCTGACTTACACCGATCAAGATGAAATTGTTGAAGTTTCATTTAAGGTATCATCCCCCAGGATTGATATTGGAGTACCTGCAGAAAGGCGTTGTTAAAAGTAAAGACATCGATCTGCTGGATTTAAACGCTAAGTAAGTAGCAAAGTATTTTAAGGTCGTATTCATTAATCTAAGATAAGTAGATTCTTGAGACTTTTAGCACACTTTTACTACCTCTTGAAATCTAGTTCCAATTTCTATATCTTCAAACGCAACAACATCATTTGCTTTATGTAAAATTGTTGTTATTGTTCATCACGTTTCTTAAAGTGTAATAGCACCTGTGCCTCCGAAATCCGAAAACATTAATAGAAAAGTGCTTTGGTAACTAAGTACATTTACGAACTTATTTCATGGAAAAGGAGATGCACGAGAGAGATGCCTATCACCACTTTGGGCTCTCTCTCTCTCTACTCTATTATTGTTTCTAAAATCTTTACCACCATAAGGGTTGGTTCTACATGAAGTTTTTTATTTCCTTCAATCAGTGGAACCGCAAAAATAATAAGTATAAATCTTATAAAGCTCATCTTAAATATTAATATTTTATGATAGTTCAGATATAAAAGAGATAGGCAAGCGGTTGTACATGAAGGAGGTGCTGATCACGGAAGACGTCCGGGAACAGTTGGAGCAATGTCTGGATATTCTGAAGAAGAGGATCGAGCACGAAGGTCCAGCTGGGAAGAGGTTCTATATATACAAGACGCTGCAGACGCATGTACTGCCTCTGACCAATGTAGCTTTTGATAAGACTGGAAATAGGTGACTATACATTTTAAACTAGACATCCTAATTACGGTTAACATGAAAATTATAAAATACAATCTACACTTACACTTGTTGTCTCAACAATACAAGAGTATCAAAATTATTTTATATGAGTTTGACTCTTATGTTAACAAACAAGTTGTTGTATAGATTACTACGATTTTATACTAATCTCCTTAACAAAATGTGCGAGAAGTAAACCTTTCATTTTAATTACTGATACCATCTTTATTACTAATGTTATTATTGTGAAGGTGTCTGTCAGGCAGCTACGACCGGACCTGCAAGCTCTGGGATGTGGAGACTGGTAAAGAGCTAAAGTCCTTTACTGGACATCAAAACGTCGTCTACTGCGTTGGTTTTAACTTTCCCACTTGGTAAGTACCCTATTACATACCTTTTCTACTTCTAGAGGTAGGTGGTATGTTTCTCAACGTTTAGAACAGTTCGTTAATTAGTGACTGCCTCGGTGGCGTGGTGGTATTTCGGTACGACTACGGTTCTGAGGTCTCGGGTTCGATCCCCGGGTCGGGCAAAGTGATATTGTATTTTTCCATATCAGCCCGGAGTCTGGAATTTGTGCCCGATATGGTGATAAGCTCGCCCCCTATCACATCTGAGACGGAACTAAGCTCGGCGAAATGTGGGTGTTCTAGTTCGCTAGTGCGCCTCTGCCTACCCCTTCGGGGATACAGGCGTGAGCTTATGTTATGTTTTGTGTGTTTAGTTAGTCAGTTTAGTTAACGTTGAGTTTTTGTTTTCTTCACAGATATGGGTCTGAAGTTTTATTATGTCTTGTCATGGTTTAGCTGCTCTTATTTATGTATTTCTTTATGTATTAGGTACTTTATTAGTATTTGATTGTAAAATCGCAATTATAAGAGCAACGCCAGAGCTTCTTGCAGTGTAATAAAATGTTCAATCCTCAATAACCTTTTATCAGCAATCGCGTGCTGACTGGTTCGTTCGACAAGTCAGCCAAGATTTGGGACCCGGAGACTGGAGAATGTCTGACAACGCTGTGGGGACATCGAGGGGAAGTGGTCGCGGCCCAGTTCAGTGCCAAGGGTGACCTCGCAGCCACCAGCTCCATGGATCACACCGCCAAACTGTATGATGTTAAAACTGGTAAGCTGAAAATTGCGATTAGATAAATATGTTAAGTACCGCAATAGGACGTAATTGGGTTATTGCTTTCGAAGTCTTACTTAACCAGCATTTGAAGCGGTGCTTTAAGAACATTTTTTTTTCTCTTTCAACCTCAAACTATTTGACATGAACGAATTTTTTAAGCAGTAAATCATTTGAAAATGTTTATAATTAAGGGATTGTGTATTTTCATATATTTAAAGAGAAACTAGTGATCAATGATTATGTTCCACTTATCTTACTAGATATGTTGCAATATTAAGTTGTTCAACGTCGCGCTTTGCTACTATGGTTTATTTTAGTGACGCTGTGTTTGATAATTTCTCGTGTTTAATTACTCACAAACTTAAACCATCATAATTATAATACAAATATTTTAATGTGAACATATTGTTCCAGGTGCCGAAATACACACATACACCGGACACACGGCGGAGGTCATCGCGCTACAATTCGACCCCAACGAAGGCCAGAGGATGATCACCGGCTCATTCGACGGCACCATATCTATGTGGGACACCAGGGCTAAAGAGTAAGTAGAAGTTGGCGATACATGAAGCGAATACAGTGAAACTATTACAGCGCCTGGTGAAACGCAGAGAGCAAAAAGTCATACGTGCTCTTTGATTGAAATAAAATGTATAGGCCCGGTTTAATAAATTAAAAACTAAATGAACAAGTATGAATCTTACATTATAATACATCTGATGATGAGCATCATGGATTATGGAGAACCTAGGCTTTAATTAATTAACTAGCCGCTAGCATGTAACTGCAAATCCAGAGTATATTCGAACAGCCTGATTCTTCCGACGATTGAGGGATGTAATATCTGTCCAAGAAGCTGACAATACTTATCATTAATAATGATGTCACACGCTAATTATAATTATCTTCGTCAACAGCCGCGTGGCAGTGTTTCAAGGTCACGATGGTGAAATATCGAACGTGCAGTTCAACTGGGATAGCTCTCTGGTCGGTTCCTCGTCGCTGGACGGCAGCGCCAAGCTATGGGACGCTAGGAAGACATCTTGTCTGGCTACCGTGGCTGGACACACTGATGAGGTTAGCATAAAAACACCTTTCAACTTTCAACCTACTTTTTTGTAGTAGAGACTGGCAGACAAGCAGGTGGATCACTGATGGTAAGTGACTTTCAATAGCAAGCTACCACTTTATGTTGCATTTCGATACCGAAATGTCATCTGACAATGGTATCAAACTGGTCAAGCCGATCAAATTGTGCTGTATTCGTAGACGTAGATACTTAAAAAATGAGGATACCTTCAATTTTCAATTTATCTGTGTGATTTTATGTATCTTATTCTATATTTTAACCAAATGTGGTCCGCTCATGACTCTTTGATGATTTAGGATACTTATCTATGAGTTTTTGTATTGACCAGGTCCTGGACATCTGTTTCGACTGGGCCGGCAAACGAATGGCGACGTCTTCAAGCGACTGCTCAGCACGTATTTACGACGTCAGGTCTGACTTCAAAGAACTTGCCGTGATGCGAGGACATCGCGAAGAGGTGTCGAAAGTAAGAGATGACTCAGTATGTAGTTAAAAATACCAGATTAGCACAAGGTTATGAATTTTTTAAGGGTTGTAAGGGGTAGGCAATAGGCATAGGTGAACTATCGAACTAGAACATCCACATTTTGCCGAGCTCATTTCCGTCCCAGATGTATAAGTGGGGCCGATGACGTGATGGCTATTGGCAATACATCTACACCAAGGAGGTAATCATGAACCTACGTGTTTTCAAAAAAGGCTATTCTCCTTCCAAGGCAGTCGGGTAAATAAACGAGGGTTGCACTCACGTATATTTTTTATCTGTATTAAACGAGCAGATGGGTCACCTGATGGTAAGTGATCTCCACCGCCAATAGATACCCAAGACTCAAAAAGAATCATGGTTGCGTTGCCACTCTAAAAGGAGGTGATATCTATATATACCTATTGTGATATCTCGGGCATATGTGATTCCCATTTTCAAGATTCTTTTGTTCTATAGAGTCAAATACATAATTATAAAGTCAAATTGTGACGAAGAAATACAGAGTACAGATTATAAAACTCCTTAAAGTCAACAGCAACGTCGCGATTGGGCTTTTCACATCGTCTAAGATCCTAAGCATTATTTACAATACTCTTAGGTTTGCTTCAGTCCAGCCGGTGGATGCCTTCTAACTTCATCAGCTGATCGCAGCGCCAGAATATGGAACACCACGACTGGAAATTGCATTCAGGTATAAAGAAGGATTACTCTAGGCTAGCGTTGGATCCTCACTGCAATTTCTTTGGAGTTTTGTGCAGTTCAGGTATACCAGAGCTAGAGTTATAGCAGAGGTTGGCAATCGAACAGGTGAGTGACCTGATGGTAATTGGTCTCCATCTAAAACGTCATAGAGGCGTTACCAATCATAAAATATATTAATGGGGAAAGGAGCGTTTTGGACAACTCACTGAATGAAATGCAACAGCGAGTTGCCACCTTATGATGTGCGTCGGATTTCTATGACACAGTGGTATCAAACCGGTCGAGCTGGCTGGGCGTACTATAGACAACAGACATAACTGATGATGTGACTCTACTAATTAACAAAAATCTGCTTTTTGATAATTGGGCAACTAGGGGTGATTTTTACACGCGAATTTATCGGTGCTTCGGAAAAGCCTTTGAAAAAGAAGAAGCATCAAGAAACTCAACCTTACCTAGGTCTTTATTTGTTATGTCGATTTAAAGTTATAGAGCCTTATAAAACATTTTAGCTGGGCAAATGGTTAATAAGTCATCATTACTACACCTGGCCATGTCCAGTGCTGGCCCGTTTCCATGCCATGCCATACTTCCAAACCCTAACTTTGATCCTTTCCAGGTGCTGTCAGGTCACCAGGGGGAGATATTTTCGAGTGCGTTCTCGTACGCAGGTGACGCCATCATCACCGCCTCGAAGGACAACACCTGCAGGATATGGAGATGATTAGACTGGTGGATGTAGACCTCATACTCGTACAATAAAATACTTACAGTTTGACTTCATATTTTTGATGACCAACCTGCATTAGGCCAGCGTAGATTAAGGCCTAACCCCTCTCATTAGTAGAGGAGCCCGTGCCC
Organism: Clanis bilineata; assembly: GCA_036417725.1. Classification (NCBI taxonomy): domain Eukaryota; kingdom Metazoa; phylum Arthropoda; class Insecta; order Lepidoptera; family Sphingidae; genus Clanis; species Clanis bilineata. The sequence continues at coordinate 3,054,073 of CM071141.1, forward strand.
AGCAGTGGGACATATTACAGGGCATATAATATTATAGGGCTAATATTATTTATTTTCGATGACATTGCCCGTTACGCCGCGTCTGCTGCACTAGTTTTTCTCGAAACATTACACAAAACACACACGCAAAACAATGATTTTAGCTGTCTCCTGCTCGTAGAACAATGGACCATAGATAAAAAAAATCATGTTTGGTGTTGGTGTTTTGGGTAATGTTTTAGTGCTGGAGACGCGGCTTTATTTAAACACTTTTGCGCACTTCTTATCTTTAAAACTAGTTTATCACTTTTTCCTTGCGTCACATTGTTTGAAAATGAAAAGGACAAACAAGTTCTAAAGCGTTAATGTTTTATAGGTAAGAGGCAACAACTTTTTAGGGTTCCGAAGCCAAATGGCAAAAATGGAACCCTTATAGTTTCGCCATGTCCGTCTGTCTGTCTGTCTGACCATTGTTTATCCCAGAGACTATAAGTACTAGAGTACTGTAATTTGGAACGAGTATACATATCTATCATACTCAGAAACGCGTGAAATAAAATCCTGAAAAAGAATTTTTTTTAGGAGCCAGCGCCCAGCAGTGGGACTATAAAACTACTATCGTTACTCAGCTATATTATATTAGACCTACACTTATGTACAATTTGTTATGGCTAATGTAATACAATTAACACAAACATGAGGTATTTATAAAGTTTTCCTGTGGCCTAATCAAGGAAAAACACATTATGTATGTACATTGCATATACGTTAGAATGCCAGTAAGCTTAAAGGCAATTGTATTTCAATCGTATAGTACAATGCCACTGACGAGAATTATTATAGACATTAATCTTCGTCGACCGTCGATATGGGCTGGGAACCAGAAGGTCCTGGGTTCGATTCCCACGTCTGGTATTGTTTTTCTAACACTATTTGCCGGAGCCTGGATTCCCTTGGATTGACCAGGCAGATAGCCTGTCGTAAAAACACCCAAATCCTTGCAACAGCGTGGAAAATTGTGTTGCGCCGAACCCACATTGTGTTAGGCTTAGGGATAGGGGCAGGTGGAAAGGAAAATAATCTTCGTTGACTGTCAATACTAACCCGAGGATGATTTCAGTATAGTCTTCTTCTTTCACATTTATCCCACTCTGCAGTTGATCAGCGTAATCCACAGATATTTGTTACGGGTCTGGGTGTTGTACCTAAGCCCTCGCAGTTCCTGATACCCACGATACAGATTCGGAGCTATGAACCTTACTTATAAAAACATTTTCGCCTAACTTTTCGCTGAGAATAGCCTGTCACTTATTTCCTTGCGTTACATTGTTTAAAAATGAAAGGGACAACCTACGGTTAAAGATGAGCAGCGCTTAAATATTTGTATGTCTGTAAATGTTGGGTGTATTTTTTTTTATCAAAGTCTAAAAAATATCTGTAAAACTTGCTATGGATTTGTAGACTATCTTGAACCAGGAAGCTGGTAATGACAAAAGAGTGACACAGACGGCAGTTGACGTCATGCATTAACAAGTTGGGTGGGACGTGGGGTGCATCCAACCGGCATGCGGCATCATGTATAGGGTTGCCAGGCCTTAAAATAAAAAGCCGGTCTTTTAAAAGTGACATATTGAAAACCAAACATACCTTTGTAAAGCTGACATTTTTATAATAAAAATAAACGGACCGACTTCAAAATTTATCCGATCGTGACCTTATATGGGACCCCCTGGAATAAACTCTATCGAATTCGAAGTGGTTGGCGCTCACTTGGGGAGGCCTACATTCAGCAATGGACGGCGATAGGCTGATATAAGTTAAGATAAGAATACAAAAATAATCTTGAAATCGGGAAATATACATTAAAAAAAATACAGACGAATTGAGGCTTTTTTGAAGTCAGTCGAAAATAAAGGGTTAATCTTGTGAGTTACCTTTGCCGCGCCGCACATCTCTAAATGTATACATATACATACATTGGCATGTTCCAAAAGCAAGTCCGACACAAATATTTCGCCGGACATGACCGAAAATGCCGGACATGTTCGGCTACAGCCTGCTGCCTGACATCCCTAACATGCAAGCTAAATGCATGTATTTATTACACGCCTACTAACATGAATCAGTATACATTCTTTTGAATTATCTTGGAAATCTGTATGACAGTTTGTAGATTTGTATTTTACTCATAGAATACTAGAATAGTAATGATTAATGAAGGGGGAATATATAGAAAAGGTTAATTTTATCTACTATATATTTTTTTTAAATACATTGCCCCTTACTTATAAAAATATTTAAGCGCTGCTTATCTTTATACCATAGGTTGTCCCTTTCATTTTTAAACAATGTAACGCAAGGAAAAAAGTGACAGGTTATTATTAACCATTTGCTCAGCTAAAAATGCTTTTATAAGTAAGGCCCATATTGTTTAATAGTTTAAATAATAGAGTGCTTCTTTTTATACCCAAATTTTCTTATAAAACGTTAAAGAATTAGTGCCATAATAATACATCAGCTATTAGGTACTTAATTTTTGACAAGTTTATAAAGAAAAGCCGGAAAGAAAACCTTGTAAGACTTGGCTACTAATAAAGCAATCGTCAACAACAACAAGTTTAAGAAATTAACAGACCGACTTCAAATCCAATCGTAACCAAATTTATATGGGACCACCCTTAAAATAAGCTCTATCGAACACAAAAAGAATTTTGAAAATCGGTCCACATTTGGCGGAGATATCGCGTAACATACATTATAACATAACAAAATACAAAGGAATTGAAGACCTCCTCTTTTTTGGAAGTCGGGCGATAATGATTAATGAAAGATGAAATCAAAAGATAAATTTTTCTTTTATTTTACTTATTTTTCTTTATAAAACATAAAAAAATAGCGTTCTAATGATGCACCTATAATATTATATGTAGTACTTTACACCTCGACTGCCTCGGTGGCGTGGTGGTATTTCGGTACGACTACGGTTCTGAGGTCTCGGGTTCGATCGCCGGGTCGGGCAAAGTGATATTGGATTTTTCCATATCAGCCCGGAGTATGGAATTTGCCGATATGGCGATAGGCTCGCCCCCTATCACATCTGGGACGGAACTAAGCCAGGCGAAATGTGGGTGTCCTAGTTCGCTAGTGCGCCTCTGCCTACCTCTTCGGGGATACAGGCGTGAGCTTATGTTATGTTATGTTATGTTACTTTACATCCTATTATAATATTATAACAATAAAATTAAGAATCAATTCCAGAGATCTTTCATTATTGTGAATCTAAAAAACCGTTAATAATTCTAGGGAATATTTATTTTAGAAGTCGTTTAAGTTGTTTATTAAAGTTTTATCGTTACCTTTGTCATGCTACAATTAATAAGTAATATTAACCTACTGAGATAAAGATATTGATATAGCGCGAGGCAAATTGTTTGCATTACATATCTAACATTATTTACTAATACATGGCAAAAATATTTTGTATTTTACAATGTCGATAAGAATTTAGGGGACCAGAGTTCATTTCCTAATAACAATTACTGTTTGTTTTACTATCTGGTTGACGTATGTTAGACAAAAACGTGTACCTATTTATAATTAACATCACAACACGGAACTCCGATACGCCGATCTTATGGGCCTTACTTAAAACAGCATTTTTAGCTGAGCAAATGGTTAAGAAATACCTGTCACTTTTTTCCTTGGGTTACATTGTTTAAAAATGAAAGGGACAACCTATGGCATAAAGATAAGCAGCACTTAAGTATTTTTATAAGTAAGGGGCTATATATCTCGATTTTTATTGCCATTGTGGAATATGTAACTACTTACTTAGCTTCCGTCTAACAGCCCCTGTCACTATTTTCAGCCTCTGTCATCCTATTCGACAGCCTCCGTAGCGCATGGGGCGAGTAGCCGGCTGTGAAGCGAGAGGCCGCGGGTTCGATTCCCGCATTGAGACAGATATTTGTGTGGCCCACAGATATTTGTTTCAAGTCTGGGTGTTGTGAGACCGAAAGTCTCTCATAGTATCATGACACCCACGATACAGGTTATACCTAGTGTGGGGTCAGGACTAGGTGTGTGACTGTTTGGTGTATTTATTATTATTTATTTAGTATACAGCCCATGTCACCCAATGCCGTTTTTACTTTATGCCCTTATACCATGAGCCCCCGATCTCACGGACCCCCAAAGGATTAATAAGTAGTTACATTCTTAATAGTCCATCTCACTTCAAAGTTATGTCGATTACCCTGACCTAAATTTTCTTCGGACCAGCAGTGGTCCTATGCAGTTAATCCTTTTTACCCACTTCTGCCCAAGATAATGTTCACCAGAATGCAAGGCTGCTGCTGAGCAGCTCAACAGCTATAAACACAGCATAACAGCTAGGTTATGCTTTCAAGTTACAAATGATGCTCTATAAAGAAATTAAATCGCATCGACTTCTTAGCCATTTCGTTTAGACGAAAATAAACCTTACTAACAAAGTGCAAATTGATGACGTCAACTACAAATGAATAGTTCAACAAGCCTCCATGTACCCAACAAATTACGAGCAACAGCATCAATAGATAAATGATAAAGCCATGCTATACAGTTTTGCCTATAGCATAAATGGTCCGGCCCGACCGGACTATTGCCACAGACTAAAAAATCTGACGGAGCTTGCTACTCTACAGTGCAGCGTTCATTGGAAATTGGATTGGAATTTAGGAGTGCCGAATTATTTCCTTAAACCCGAATTTTCTCCTTCTATTTCCAGTCCCTATTCCTTTCCTGCTCAACATCATGATTACTTACAATCTATATTTCTGTACTTACAATCTATAGCCCGAGCACGAAAAACTAATGTAAATGTAAATTTATTCGAGTTCGCTACGCACTGATGACGTTTGGTTAATATTTCATACAAATTTCATAGACGCGCATCGAGCTGAAATACATTTACGGTTGTCAGAAATTTTTCTGCTCAGGCCGCAGGTGACCAATTGATATTTACCTACCGTAGAAAGAAAAATAGGGTTTGGGAAATAAAGAGGGTATAGTTTAACCATAAATCTCTAAATGATGTATATTATACCAGGGATCTTCCATTCGCCGACGTCTCAGCATGTTTTGGCAGACTCCAACGATCTTATCACAGTGGCTGTTGAAGCAGCACTTTCCTCACTCGATACCATTTAATGTTATCTTCTAACATAACACCCCGACATCGGACCCGCTGATCGTAGCAGCCACGCACGCTGGTTCGACCTCTAACTCTAGTCCCCAGCGAAAGTTCAACTTGAGGTCGGAGCCTTCTAAGGCGCCTCTGTGCTCAATCACAGTCTAATAAATATATTTCTGGCTAGAGCGTCATAAGCATAAGCCAGCTATAATTTTAGATCAAGCTGAAAAGCAGTTTAACCTACCAGTACAAATCCATTAAAAAAAACGGTGGTCGCTATAACGCCTTTACAAAGACTACTATAAAGACTTTTTAAAACAAACAAGAATCCTCACCAGACCTGCGTGGCAGATAAAGCCCAGACTGTGATAGTCTCATGACCCCGTCATGCTTTGACTCCTCTATTCAGTTGATCTTGAAAAGTACGTAGCAGTGGAATCGTAATATAAAGGGGTGTTATTATAATAGGATAGGTACGTGCGAATGAAAAGAAACAGTGTCATCGATATAATCGCACTCATCCTGACATGACGGCGCGCCGAGACAAGGGTCAAACGAACTTCGATAACGAGGCATACGAGCAGACAAGTGCTCCACTTTTAGGCGTAATTTACATTACCACGGAAGAGAACAAAAGGAAATGGAAGTGATGGTTTAGAACGAAATTGTGCATACCATTTTGAACTTAAAACGTTGCTCAAACATTCCCAAGCAATAGGTTGCTCTGTTTTGGAAAGTATTCTGGTAATTCCATAGAGTCGATTTATACATAATTATATAGGTAATTCAGTGAAATATCTGTAAAATTTTCTTCTTATTCTCATCAACGGCAATGACAGTATTGATAATAAAGCTACCTTAAACAATGATTTTTTTTATAAATATTTACTTATCAAGTTTTGATATTGCTCCCCAGACGAGAATTGAGCTATTTATTTTTTCATTTTCTCATTGTTCGGTACTAATGTACTATCCACTAGAGCTAGTACATTATGACTTCTAATAGCCAAATAGATCTCCTTTATTTTTGTATTATTATTATATTATTTTCGTATATTATTGCATAAATATAACGAAAAACATTAATTCTATAAGTAAAGTTCCCACAAATCAATTTCAGAAGAAGAGAAAGAAAAGTAAAGTAAGAATTTTTTTGAAAAAGTAATACATGAATGTCTTTGGTAATACAGTACTAAACTGTTTAGATTTTAGATAAACACAATGTCGAAACTATTATTTACCACATTCGAAATATTACAGTGCTTGACACCTTGACACTATTATCGTTAATAACATAACATAACATAACATAACATAACAAGACTTTTATGTATACTAAAAGTCTTTGTTAATAACAGAAACCTATAGCTATAAGGATAAAAAAATAATAATAATTCTTCACGTACCTACCTATTCATAACAGGATATTTGTGGATAAATAATACCTAACATTTTCTGCAAAACAATCTGGACTTAAATCAGTTGTTGCCTTCAGTGTACATATTGCATAATGTTACTTCGCGGGAACATTTAATACCATTCGACAGTGAGCGCGGTATGGACGCGTGGTGGACTCCAACAGCGTTAATCAAAATGTGGCGATACATCGGACTTCTTACTTTACTCACTATTGTACGAACGGAGGATAAAATTAAGTTTGAAACGAAGTTATTCACAGTGCCTTTGGACCATTTTGGATTTGCTAACAACACCACATTCAAGATTAAATATTTGGAAAATAACGACTATTGGGATGTAGGCAGTGGTCCAATTTTCTTCTACACCGGTAATGAGGTAAGAAAAAAGTGGTAATTAGATATCGAAATGAGGTATTCCAATCTGTTACCATGGTAACGATAACGCGTCCAAGCGGGTTATGAATTATGAAGTACCCTCTTACTATCTGTGAATACAATGTATGTAAGATGTAAATATTAATATTGTTTAACTGTGCTTTGTACCATGATGTCACTGGCTTAGATTAAATATTTGCAATAAGTGATACGATTCTGTCTGTAATTAATATGTCATCATCATCATCATCAGCCACAGGACGACCACTGCTGGACATATGCCAAATGTAAATATGTATCCAATGTTTATTCTGAATCATATCTTGTTCTACAAAATAAAGTGTAATCACATAATAGTTATGGTGAATTATAGTTAATTTAACGAAGCTAACATAACGTCACGCTTGAAACAGGGCCGCCTTATATTATGCAGGGGTCCTAAGTTCCGAATATAAGTTATAAAAAAAATTGAGTTCATTTTTTTTTACTTTATCATTACGCTTTAAATCGTTCTCCTTGTATGTGGAATTGTTATTGATACTGACTTTATGCAACATTCAGTTTATAAAGTTAATAAACTAGTGCAGGCTATCTCACTTTGGATTTTTCAATTTTAAAATCACACTTCTTGCAGCGCTATTACTAATCTATCTACAGGTCTTTTTTATATTTAAATTGAAATCTAGGATGCCGAACAGCAACGTGCAGGGTCGGTTCCGGCAGCATTTCAGAGATTACTCCGGATCCCCCAGGACCGTCGCACATGCGCTGAAGGAGGCAACCAGGGGTTTTACAGTCGGTAGTGTCAGTGTAGGTTTTTTGGTTAGGGACCCGTCCTAATACACATTCGCTGTGGACTCTGGCGCGAGACTGACAAGTCGGGCGTAACTATCCCTCCGCCCCCGGGTTGGAAGGTATCCGTAAAGTGTAGATTTTTCCCCATGCCAAATAAAGTTGCCTTTTTCGTTTTTTTTGTCTGGTATGGCGATAGGCTTGCTCCCATGACCCATCTCACGTGAAGAATAAAGAGACGGAAACAAATTCGCTGAGTTATGGGTGTTTGAGTTCTCTAGATCACTTCAGCCATGGGCACCGCCAGGATATTTCCAACGGGATTCATCTGTGTCTTTTTTATATTAGAGTGGAGTTTGCCACTTAGCAGGCGTGTCGTCGATGATAAATTATCTGAGAAGAAGGTTATTTGGCGTACCGGAAATCTTAATCAACATTTTAATTTCTTATACATCCGAGACTGGATCATCCAAAGAGGAGTTGACGCAAGGCAGACAGCGGGTCTTAATGATTAAGCTCAATACATAAACGTCGTAATTATAATGTGAATGGGACTGTCGATCAAACTGCATACATATAGATATAAGCTCACGCCTGTATCCCCGAAGGGTTAGGCAGAGGCGTACTAGCGATCTAGAAGACTCACATTTCGCCGGGCTTTGTTCCGTCCTGCAGGGTTACCACCACCACTTCATCATCATCATCATCATCAGCCATAGGACGTCCACTGCTGAACATAGGCCTCCCCCAAAGATTTCCAGATCGACCTGTTGTTTGTTCACCACCTCTTATAGCTGTATTATTATAATCGATTTTCGTTTGTTGTGTATTAGAATCTGTACAAGTAAGATGATGATAATACTGCTATAAGAGGTGGTGGTAACCCCCCTGGATGTTATAGAGGGCGAGGCTTATCACCATATCGGGCATAAATTCCTATAAAACCGTTAAATAATTAACTCTGAGAAATGGGGATCCAATCCTAAATAACCTTCCCAATAGGTATTTTGCGAAAACGTACAATAAAATATTGTTTATTAAGTTTCTATCTCTGGTTATAAGGTCGTTCGTCAACACATATGTAAGTATTTAACTATATTATAAATGGGAATAAAATTCATACCAAAATGACGTAATTGGTAAACACTGATAATTCTAATAACATTGATAACCCAGGTTCATGCTGAATATCAACATTAATTACAGTTTTTTTAGGGTTCCGAAGCCAAACGGCAAAAATTTAACCCCTTATAGTTTCGTCATGTCCGTCTGTCTGTCTGTCCGCGGTTTAAGCTCTGAGATTATCTGTACTAGATAACTGTAATTTGGCATGGGTATAAATATCAATCTTTCTTTCTGCCTGGCGTTATCCCGGCCTTCTGCCAGCGTCCGCCTTCCTACTTAAACGCTTCCACTTCGCCCGGTCTTGAGCATCCTCCATAGTGAGACCATTGGCTCTCATATCCTCCTCCAGAACGTCCAGCCAGCGCTTTTTGGGCCGTGCACGGGAACGCACCCCTGGTACGATCTGGGCCAGACACCTGCGACCGACGTACTCCTGTGGTTTTCTCAGAACGTGGCCATACCATCGCAAGCGACATTCTTGCAGCTTGCATTCATTCATCCCAGCTCGGCTTAATATTACTGGATACACCGATCACTCAATTACAGGATAGGTTTTCCATCAAATGCACTAAATATTTCCATGTTACAGGGCCAAATTGAGGTATTCGCAAACCACACTGGTTTTATGTGGGACATAGCTCCGGAATTTAAAGCGAAAATTGTCTTTGCTGAACATAGGTAAGTAAAATATGCATAAAACAACCAATACTAGTATCATCATCATCATCATCAGCCAAAGGATGTCCACTGCTGAACACAGGCCTCCCCCAAAGATTTCCAGATACTAATATATTGCGTCTATATTCATCATTATCATCAGACACAGGACGTCCACTGCTGGACATAGGCCTCCTGCAAAGGTTTCCAGATCGACCTGTTGAAGGTGTCCTGCATCCAGCGACTTCCTGCGGCCTTTATCAAGTCCTCGTCGTCCTATCGTCGTCTATATGCAATATAATTCCTTTCTATTTCAATATGAGCTGACTGGTGTCTGGACTGTTCGTTGGCCAATCGAGAGTGGAGACCAATGCCTTGATTTTTTTACAATAATGATTATCTTTGCTAGATTCTGATACTGAGATTGCATTTTTGTACTTATAAGCTTCCTACTTTTCTCTACTTATAGAAAAATGTACATGGTTTTAAGTATTTAACGAGCCTATATTCGTAATATTTCTTAGGTTTACACGAATGTATTTACAATCAATTTACAATAAAACTAGTTATTACGGATTCTATCGCAATTTTCGAGGCTACATTCCTTATAGTTATCTAAAATCAACCATGAGATCCAAAAACTGTGTAGAATAAAGGAACAACCGAGCTAAAACATCTTTCAGATATTATGGTGCCTCAATGCCCTTTGGAGACAAGTCATTAGACAAGGAAAACATAGGATATCTAACATCAGCTCAAGCACTCGCTGATTATGCTGACTTAATTAATTATCTTCAAGGAAATAAATTGAATCCGCAATATCCAGTGATTGCATTTGGAGGTAAGTTCAATTGTCATATTTAAACAAGAAAATATGCGGAGTAATGAAATATCGAATTAAAGTGGTAGAACCACGTTGTAGACAGTAACGTCTATAGCACGAATGGGCCGGCTCGACCGGTTAGATACCACTGTCTCACAGAAAACCGACGTAAAGAGGCAGCTTGCTGTCGCGTTTCGTTCGATGAGTGAGATTTCCGGTGGCCCATTTCCCCACTCCCTTTCCCAATCCCCTTCCCTCCCCTTGCATGCCCTCCTTTTAGGTTGGCAACGCACCCAGGATTCTTTTTGTGTCTTGGGTGTCTATGGGCAGTGGAGATCACTTACCATCAGGTGACCCATCTGCTCGTTTGCCAATCTCTGCTATAAAAAAAAAACGAAATTAATTAATAGAGTCGAGACCTTTGCCCAGCAGTGGGACAATAAAGGTTAATTAAAAAAAAAAAAATTAATAGAGTCGAATAAAATTATAAATTAAGTAACAGATTTTGTTCTAGATAATGAAAGTCCGGACTTGATAGCAGCGTTATTTTCATGAACAGACTTGGATGTTCAAATTATTTTTGTGTCTTAACATGGTAGTAAAATTTATATAAAATATACTATTTGCAGAATATATAATAAACTAGCTGACCCGGCGAACTTCGTACCGCCTAACAGTTAATGAATGTCGTGTTACTTGTATTAATATATATTAATATAGATAGAAACATAAAAGTATTTTATTATGATGAATGATGATGAATACATACCGAATGAGAATAAAAATTAAGAAAATAATAATAATTAAGTACTTCAAACACATGTCAAAAAAAAATTTTGAAAACTATGTTTTGCAGATTGGGATACACTCTGATTAATTAATTAATGGGATTTTCATTCAAGCACCTTGTCGTAAACGACATTCTTTGTTTTTTGGTCATGCGCAAGAACAAATAAAGCGGATGGTTTGCCGACACGTGAGCATGCCACGTACAATTGACCCTGAGGAAAACATGTATTTTCCAGATTGAGGCCACAAATAGTCAAGGATTGGCCCTGTGATTTGTTGATCGTCATTGCGAAGGCAAGATGAATCGGGAATTGAATTCGTTTAAACTCAAAGGGAATATCCGTTGGGATCATCCGAATCCTTGGAATAAGAACTTCCTCATCTTTAAATTTTCCTTTAAGTATCGACGCGTGAATCACATTGCTCATCAGTTTTCTTATCACTAAACGCGTTCCATTGCACAGTTTTGGTTGGTTTAAATTTCTAAGCATGATAACTACCGAGCCAACCTTCAGTTGTAAATTGTGCTGTGGTAAACCAGGCACATCCAAGGAGTTTAAAAATTCAATTTGATAATTAGTGGCTTCTTCTTCGTTTGTTACACAGTCGATAGATTTGAATGAATGCAGAGTACCTTCGATTTGATTTTGACTTTTAAAATTGAGGTCACCTACATCTTTATTTTTAGCGGCCAAAATTGCTCGCTCACTTAACCATTTAGTATTTTTGTGGTTAGCAATGATATCCGGGAATACTTTGTTGATAAGCTCGTCCTTTGATGAGACGAAATTGCAAAAATTTGAAGGAAATGAAATCAAACCGCTCGATTCGTCATCAGGAACACGGCCATTACTGTAAAGTAAGTCGGCTGTAAAGTCAAAGCCATAGTTATAGTTAGATTTACAAACATTTTTTTTTTTCAAATAATAAGATGCCATTTTTATTTCAGAGACCAATACAGAAATCTAATAAACTACATTGCAAATTTTTTTTACAATCATAGAAAATAAAGGTTTAACGTAAATTACCTTAAATGTCGGATTATATCCGTGTTCTTCGATAACTTCCGCCCCAAATGAAGTCATTTGGAAACAGACATTGTATTTTTGAGTGTTCGCTAGAAAATGTCGTGATTCTAGTGTTTCGCCGTAAAGCAGGGAGCTCAATGGCTCTGGTGGCGGGACCAATAATGGCAATTTCACTTTACCACTAAGGCAGCACATACCAGGCGTTTCACCAGCAAACTTCAATGCGCCACAATACTGGCAAGCAACGTCCATTGGACCAATACAAACTAAACAATGCAAGCTGTAGTCGATGGTGCAATCATATAGAAACGCTGCTCGATTCAAATCAGTACTTGAACCATTTCTTCTTGCACTTCGAAGATTATTCCTCTGTTCATCTGTACGATAAGCTGGACGATTTCTCGTTTCCAACCTAGCCGTTTCACTGGCTGCCTCTCTTTGCTCTTGTGTTTGAGAAGCACGAATTAAGGCCCTTCTTCGCTCCATACTTTTTTTATTTCCAAAAATAATACCTAAGATTTATTCTACAGTTTGACAAAAGTGTAAATGTCTTTTTATTAGTTTTTTTTTTAGTTTTATTCTACAGTTTGACAAAAGTGTAAATGTCTTTTTATTAGTTTTTTTTTTAGTTTTTATTTTTTTAAATTTTTTTTAGTTTTTATTTTTTCACTGTTTTTAATATGTATTCTGCTATTCGGGGAGGAGACAAATCCAACGAATCAAAAACCATGAAAATTGGTTCAGCACATCTCGAGTTATAAGTGTTGTAACAAACCCGTCTTTGTTTTATATATATAGATTATTTGAATTTGAGAATCATAAGTTGGTACCATAATTATTTTTAGTCTATAAACGCAAATAGATGTACCAACTGAACGTGTTCTTCGAAGCACGAAGGCCCTAAATACTTTTCCATTATTCAGCGTCACCCATCCAAGCGCACTTTGTGTGTCATGAATGCCATCTGCATTAAGTACGTTTGTTCGTTGGGAGCTGTGGTTGGTAGTTTTGATGCAATGAGTATCAATCGAAATCTATAAAGAGCATTCATTGATATTTCTGAACGCCACATTGCTATCATTGTTTCAAGTTAGAATTTAAGTGAAGTTCATTTGTTTTATTTTAATGACCGTCGGAAAATAACTCAGCTAATCACAATATACCTACTGTTGGACGTCGCGTAGGCCTTTCCAAGTGGCCATCCGTTAATATAGTAGTATAGTTTTGGACAATGGACAGCCAGCATCCATCGTATCAGCCCACGCACCATTTGGAATAATTTGTGAGGAGATATATGAAGGAATCTTCAGCACAGGCTTCCATACCACTTTTTGACCGACTTCCAAAAAGGAGGAGGTCCTCAATTCGCCTGTATTTTTTTTTATGTATGTTACACGATATCTTCGCCAAATGTGGACCGATTTCCAAAATTCTTTTGACGATCGGATTTAAAGTAAATCTGTTAAGTTTTGTGACTATTCTTATGCGTGGTTGCTGCACCAACCATAAGACTTGTTTTATAAGTGACGGGCCCAATTCCACATCGGCCTATGAGGAGCAATATGTAGCGTAGTAAGAATCCTCGCCCGCTTTGGTCTTAAGGATTCCAAATTATTCTACTGTTGTTACTGTTCCATTATAAAAACTATTTTATTCCAGGATCATACGGTGGAATGCTCTCAGCGTACCTCCGCATGAAGTACCCTCACGTGGTGGCTGGAGCAATTGCTGCGTCAGCTCCGATACACATGTATCCTGGCATGATACCCTGTGATGTGTTCAACAGGATTGTTACGTCCAGTTACAAAGTAGCAAATTCGAAGTGTGCTGAAAATATTCAAAACTCCTGGAGTTTAATCAGGTAAGCATTATTCGTAATTTTAGGAAAAAAACAAGCCAATTTGTAATATACTAGCGTGCCGCGCCGACTTCGCACAGGTAATGAAACATAATATGCCTCGTAGAGTCTCGTAGGGTCGCTAAGCTTTATCGAACTATTGAATAACGATCACGGGAGTGATTGCATCAACCAAAGATAACATCAACTGGGTCTCGTCATGAGTTTGAATGTATTTTCTCGCGCTTTAAATTTTGCGATAACTTGTAATAAATACATTGTAAAATAATATAATAATGAATTATAAAAATGCTAAGGTAACTATCGTATTTAAGTTGATAAGGATTAATATTTTATCCGTCTAAATAGCTTTGCAATTAGGTACCGCATTGTAAGTGAGCATTGTTTTAGAAGATCAAATGGGTATAGTAAACTTTCCTTAAAAGATAGATGCCACCGCGGACGTTTTGTAGCTATAAAGAAATATGCCACCAGGAATATTCATTGTTCTTTTATATCTCAAAGGAATTAGTCAGCGTTTTCGAAGAAGGCACCCAGACGGCCGACAGTGCCAACAATTATCGTCATGTTTCAGCCATATATAATTAAATTATGTACCAAAACGTTCCTCAAGAAACACTCTATCTATTAGTGAAAACGTTCTCTATCTATTAGTTTTTTAATTTATCGTGAACATACAGCATGTACATGTACATGTACATATTTTACATATATACAGCTTACTTTACTGTTGCTTACAGGAGCTTCGCAGCGACAGCAAACAATTCCGAATGGCTTCACAAAACCTGGAATTTGTGTGGTGCTTCAAACTCCACTATTAACGCTGACCTTCTAATAGATTATCTAGAGTCTATGTACGTGACGATTGCGATGGTTAATTATCCATTCCCATCGGATTTCCTGATGCCACTCCCTGCACAACCTGTGAGGGTGATCTGCCAGTACTTAAACGAGACTTTAGCGGACAAGAAACTCCTAGAAGTAAGTATCATCCTATTTCATTAACATCATTATCTATAGTAATGTAAACGTCTGTGATCTAAACTATCGAGTTTTCGACAGACTTCCAAAAAGGAGAAAGAAGGTCCTAAATTCGTCTGTATTTTCAAAATTCTTTGTGTTCGATAGAGCTTATTTCAAGAGTGGTCCCATATTCTCAAGTGGTAGAGCCACGCTGTAGACAGTAAAGTCTATAGCACGAATGGGCCGGCTCGACCGGTTAGATACCACTGTCTCACAGAAAACCGACGTAAAGTGGCAGCTTGTTGTCGCGTTTCGTTCGGTGAGTGAGATTTCCGGTGGCCCATTTCCCCACTCCCTTTCCCAATCCCCTTCCATTCCCTCCTTTTAGGTTGGCAACTCACCCATGATTCTTTTTGTGTCTTGGGTGTCTATGGGCGGTGGAGATCACTTACCATCAGGTGACCCATCTGCTCGTTTGTCAATCTCTGCTATAAAAAAAAAATATATATATATATAAATTTGGTCACGATAGGATCAGTTTTGAATTCGGTCCGGAAGTTTTTAACTTGTGATTTTTATTATTTTATTTGCAATAGTTGAAGATTTTCTTTCTTTCTTCTTTCTTTCTTCTTTCTATTTTGTATTTACAAAATGTGTTGATTCACTAATATTTGTTTTAATTAATAAAATCCCTTTTTTAATGTATTTTGTTTCCAGGGAATAGGAAAAGTTTTGTCAGTGTATACAAATTATAAGAAGGAATGTCTTAATTACACTGCTGGTGATAATTATGAAAATCTGGACGCGAATGGATGGGATTATCAGGTAATTATTTAAAAGTAATTAACAAAAACAACAGTTAATTTAATCATAATGGACTTTTCCCTTCGTTATTAATACTAGGGATTAGCACAATAAAAAAAATCGGCTGGCGTATATGCGATTATTTCGAAGAGCTTGTAACATGACTAAATTGGTAGGCGCTTTTACATCACTGCCTGCATTATTGATTTGCTTATCCTGTGCTTGTGCAGGCCCCTCGATTTGTTTCTTTCGTCTTCAGAATATGAAAAAGCATCCACGCGGATTGCATGATTCTAGTGACCACTGATAATCTTATTGTCAGCTGTTGCTAGTTTTTTACACTGCACCGCGCTTGCCTTCAGGTTTAGTGTAGTTAGTCTGCCATGCTCTGATAAAAAGTAAAGATGCATAATTACTTTTTTTATAGCAGAGACTGGCAAATAAGCAGATGGGTCACTTGATGGTAAGTGATCTCCACTGCCCATAGACACCCAAAACACAAAAAGAATCATGGGTGCATTGCCAAAAAAGAAAGGAATGGAAGGGGCGAAAAGGGATTTAGAAGGAGAGGGGCGAAATGGTCCACCGTAAAATCTCACTTACCGAATGAAACGCGACAGCGAGCTGCCACTTTAAGTCTTATTTATATCGTACTGTCGTTTCGAAAGTCTCTACCACTCTCTTCACTTCTTCTTCTTCTTCTTTACTATAATTATAGACACCGCGTTTCCTTCTAGTCTTGCACAGAGATGGTGATGCCAATGTGTGCGACAGGGAAGCAAGATATGTTCGAACCGTCACCGTGGAACTTCACCCAGTTCTCCGAAACGTGCCATAAGAAGTATAACGTGTACCCTCGACCTGACATGGCTAGGATAGAGTACGGCGGCAGTATGCTACAAGCGGCAACTAATATTGTATTTAGTAATGGCCTTCTGGATCCCTGGGCTGCCGGTAAGCATCACAATAAGAACAATATAAAACTATATACATAGCTC
Source organism: Clanis bilineata (assembly GCA_036417725.1). NCBI lineage: Eukaryota > Metazoa > Arthropoda > Insecta > Lepidoptera > Sphingidae > Clanis > Clanis bilineata. Next base: position 3,070,855 of record CM071141.1, read on the forward strand.
CCGAAGGGGTAGGCAGAGGCGCAGTAGTGATCTAGAACCCCTACATTTCGCCGAATTTTGTTCCGTCCCAGATGTTATAGGGGGCGAGCTTATCGGCATATCGGGCACAAATGCGAAACTTGCGACCATGGTATAAGCATTGCAACCAGTACCCCAAAAAAGCTAACATTACGTTTTAATGCAATCCCAGGCAATCCAGATTTTCTACGATTTGCCTAGGACTTGATCCCCCACAGTTAGTTAACATAAAAGAAAACATCAGGCAGGCAGAATTAGTATAAGACGCGTTACCGGTCGATGGCATACGTACATGGCGACATAAAAACTACTTGGGTATGCCACTTTAATGTAGGGTCGGTAAGCCGCGCAACATACTTTTCTTAAGCATGCAGGTGGCTCAATTTTTACGACCGGCTGCCTCACGTCAACCACCTCTGGGGGATCCAGTCCCGGGAAAATCAAATTAGAAAAATCGCTTTGCCCGACCTGGAAATCGAACCCAGGACTCCCGGTCCACAGCCCATATACGTTGCCACTAGACTAAAAAGACGACCGCCATAGAAACTACATCATATTACAATAAATATTTTCATACATACCTACTTGTTTAAAATAATAACGGAATATTATTTTATTTTAGGAGGAATCCTGAATAGTCTGAGCGACACGGTAAAGGCTGTGGTAATTATTGACGCTGCCCACCATCTGGATCTAATGCGGAGCAACAGCGCAGACCCCGAGTCCGTAAAGATGGCCAGGAACATCCACAAGGACAACATTCGCAACTGGATCATTCAGTTCAAGGAACAAATGCGCCACCGAAAACCCTAGCGTGTGATTTGGAAATTGTGACAATGTGAAATTGTGATTTTTGACGTTTTTAATAAAACTTTATAAATTATATTTATTTCGAATTATTGTTTCCTATCACAGCTCCAGGTTATTCACTGGTGTAGGCGGCTTTCCGACTGATACAGGAAGTTGACAATGGTAGTTACAACTTACGGCCTGTATCCTTGTCGCATTGTCACGTTAGTATACCCTGCCCATCGTAAGAGGCAACTTATAAAGGCCGTCGAAGGTCACAGGCGCGCAGCAGGAAGCTGCCCGGGTGTCCCAATGCGCGGTAGAGGAACACCGTGGGGTTTTTAACCTATACCTATCGTTTTTATCGCGTGAAGATAGAGTTGTTTGATAGAACTGGGGGGTTACCGCCACTTCTTACTTTCTTTCTTCTGTATCCCCACAGGGGTATATAGGCAAATGCGCACTAGGGAACTAGAACACCCACATTTCTCCGAGCTTAGTTCTGTCCCAGATGTGATAGGGGGCGAGCCCATCGCCAAATCGGGCACAAATTCCAGACTCCAGGCTGATATGAAAAATTTAATACCAATCTTAAAGCAGTATTATTATAATCTTATACGTTTTTTTTGTACTGGAATTGATACAAGTAGATTACTAGATTAAATAAGAGCTAGATGGTAAAAGGACTCACTTCTAGAATCATAAAAATAAAGAAAAAAAATATTGACATTTGATAACTAGTAATAGACTGCCTCGGTGGCGTGGTTGTGTTTCGGTACGACTACCGTCCTAAGGTCTCGGGTTCGATCCCCGGGTCGGGCAAAGTGATATTGGATTTTTCCAAATCAGCCCGGAGTCTGGAATTTGTGCCCGATATGGCGATAGGCTCGCCCCCTATCACATCTGGGACGGAACGAAGCTCGGCGAAATGTGGGTGTATTAGTTCGCTAGTGGGCCTCTGCCTACCCCTTCCGGGATACAGGCGTGAGCTTATGTTAATAGACATAATGTTATTTTTATATTTTTATATCGATATTAAGTATGGATCGATCTCTTATAATACATAATAATATATGATTTCATTAAATTGGAAAAGTAGATGTGAAAAATCTAGATATAATAAACGAGTACTTAAATCTCTTTCAAAGTAAGCATTTTATTTAATAATCCTTATAATTTTCTAACCCATGAGTGCGTATGACAAAATATTTGGAGTTATAAAAAAGAAGTTTGGAGAACATTTGCGGACCCTAGGGGGCGTTGCTATCGTGCACTCGATAATAAGAAATCATAATACACATTATATCGATGTGAATCGATATATCGAAGTATAAAAATATCGCCATATGTACACTGCATTTTCCCATCCCTATTGAAAACATTTTGAGTTTTGAGGTTATGCAAAACCAAACAAAGTAATTTCAAATTTCTAAATACCTTTCAATAAAATAATATGTCTACTATGTGCAGATACTGTCTCGCAGAAGAAAACAAGCAGTACCGGCCGGGGTTAATGTGCGAGACTTGTAAGTGTTTTGTGCACCTGAAGTGTTTACAGAGGCCCGGTACACCCGGCGATTTTGTTTACGACGTATTTTTCGAGTACATTTGTGAGGATTGCTCCCATAATAAATCCGAGCTGTTTTCAAGAAACAAGTTTCCTTGGTAAGTGCGTCTGCTGATGTAGTTTAGTCATTTCTAACTTTACTCTTAATATTTGGTGCAATAACCAGAGACCAAAGAGATTTAATACCACTTACTAACTGTTTAAAGCCTCTGCCAGAGACCAATAGAAAAGCTTAGGCAGACGTAATAACTATTTAAACAAATAAGCCAAAATCAAGCATAAAATGTTTTATGGATTCACTACACCTGCCCCAGTCACAACTAGCCATTATTAAACCCACCACTCTATTTTACTTTTTCCTCTGATCTTTGTATCCATTATAAATTGTTTTTCTTTCTTTTTCCTTTTATATGACAAAGTTATATTCATTGATCGAGCATAGCAGTGATGCATTGACTATATCTCTCTTGCTCCCTTTCGTTGAGTTGAGCCGCCTTTACCCAAAGGAGTGTTGCATAGCCGAGTGTGACAGCTCATTCTCATTCACTAACAAAATAGATATCTCAGTGTGCTTAAAGATTTCTCAGCCTATCATTAGCCATCTTAGCCGTACACTATTTTTAAATATAGTAGAGACTGGCAGAGTGATTATTATTATTATTATTATTATTTATGGTGGGGACATCTGCAGTCGCACAGATGGGTGATCAGCTCACTCACCAGAACTATTTCACCCTTAATCCCAGTCTACATGGCACTCCACTTCCACTTCGGAGGCAACGTGGCAGAGTAATAGATTGGTGACCTAATGGTAAATTCTCCACCACCCTAGTCACCCAAGACAAAAAGAATAATGGGTGCTTTGCCCACCTAAAAGGAGAGAAACAGTGTTTGGGAAAGGATCCCCTATCTTTTCCCTGGATTGGGGCACCAGAAATCTCACCCCCCGAACAAAATGTGACAGCAAGCTGCCACTTTACGCTGGTTTCTTGTGAGACAATGGTATGGCTTTTTTTCAAGATGTCTGACTAGCTATTATTTTGAGTAATGGATTTATTAAACACTGTTGTTGGCAAAATCATCAAACTTTGATGGAGGCCATATTTTAAATAAAGTAGAAGAGACAGTGGTATTAAACAGGTCGAGCCGGACCATTTCCCTCTCTATCTGCAGAGTGGCTCTACCGCTCACAAATTTCTATTTTATTTATTTAATATTACAGGGTAAGTGTGATATATCTCACTCTGAACCACTTGAACACACAATCGTACGGGATCAGCAACCATGGCTACTTCCATTACAAGACTCACATCTGTTCTTTCATCGATAGAAACTGGCCAGCACTGTTTGGTTTACGTTCGTAAGTATTCAGCTACTTTATTAGTCGTGAAGGGTGCAATTTTTGTAAAAAGGAAGACGGTGCTTCTATCTCTTTGATTAAACACCTATTTATGATTAGTTTTGGCAACAAAAATATGATCATGTTGTATGAACCCTTGGCCACTCTACTCCAATGTAGGGTCAACGCTAAACACTTTTTCAGATTTGTTGCAGGAATGATCCATAGCTACCCATGTGTGGTTTATAAAAAAATCAATCAAATGCTGGCTTTAACTAAAATAATACCTAAAAACCACAAAATAACATTTGTCTCTACAATTTTGTATCTTATAGGAGTGTTAATGGCAGCATATATGGCCTGTGGACTTAAGTGTCCTGGGTTCAAATCCCAGGCCAGAGATATGCTTCTTGGATACAATTTAACCAGGACTGAATCCTGTAGAGCAGGTTGATGTCAGGAAGTCATCCAATTGTACAATTAAAGCTGCTCCTTTCTGCAACATGATTAAAAATATTTGTTGCAAACCCCACAACGAAAATTAGCAAAATGTAGGTGAACTAGTTCACTAGTTCGCCTCTGCCTACTCCTTCAGGCTTGAATTTATGTGATACAATAATATTTTTACATTTCCAGAAAACAGAAAAAGAATTGGGTGGGAACCATCGCCGGTGTCCTGTCGTTGTACAATAAGCTGTTCTTCAAGTCGGGGTCAGCAGTGCTTGGAGAGCCTGGCTGGTGGAAACTCCTTCATAAATTCTCACCAGCTGTCGCAGCACACATAAGTGAGTAAATACTAATACATAGTATTGCTGGTGGTATAGTAGTACTACTACTAACTAATACATAGTAGCCCGCCTAGCATGTGCGCCACGAGAACAATTTGTCTACGGACACTTACATGTGTCATCGTTTATTTTCATACAATATTGTATACTACATCTCGACAGTTGATTATCAATAGGTATATATCGTAACCCGTATGCTAGCCGGGCTGGGGATCGAACCCGAGACCTCAGCACAGCAGTCGTACCGAAATACATCACGCCACCAAGGCAGTAGTTATACTATACCTCTCAATGTTTAACGAATGGCTATTGATTTCAGTTCAAGAGGTGGCCCGAGATAAACCGAAGGTTCGTGCACGCAACCAGACGTACATGGATAAAGCATTGTTTATAACCAAAATTACGGAAATGGGTATGTTGTTGTTTTTTATATTCATTTTTTAAGGCACATATTGGCAAACGAGCAGGTGAGTCACCTGATGGTAAGTGATCTCCACCGCCCATTGACACCCAAGACACGAAGAATCATGCTTGCGTTGCCAACCTAAAAGAAGGGAATGGAAGGGGATGGAAAAGGGATTAGGTAAGGGAGGCGGGAAATGGGCCACCGGAAATCTCACTCACCGAACGAAACGCGACAGCAAGCTGCCACTTTACCTCGGTTTTCTGTGAGACAGTGGTCTCAAATCGGTCGAGCCGGCCCATTCATGCTATAGACGTTACTGTCTACAGTGTGGTTCTACCACTCAAATTCCACACATTCATCATCATCAGCCATAGATGTCCAATGCTAACATAGGTCTCCAAAGATGCCCATTTTAATTTTTAATATTATGTCTTGAATTTTATCTTTCTACATTTGTAGGAATTTAAATTGCTGTTTTTGTCTCGCTAGCGATTTTCTTCTATTATGTACTAAGAATGTCAATTGCGTTATAGCATGTAAAAGTGTTATGTATCACTAAAGACTTAAATGCTTTACAGCTACACACAAAAATAATAATTATAATTTTATTGTCAGGCTACAAGGATCTAATAAACAATGATTCGGAATCGGAATCGTCCAGTCCTACGGTTCCGTCAATTCCGTCGGTTCCATTGAAGAAGCGGCGCGTTGACTCGGACGAGCTCAGCGGAGTGTCGAGTACTTCCTGTCATGAACACTGCGACTCGGACACCAGGTAACAACAGGGGCTTATTTGGGCTATCCCTAGAAAAACGATAATATCTTGATGTTTTGGTGTGCTTTTAACTTATTTTCCTCATATTTTATTTTTAATGTGTGGTATGCAATAGAATGAGAAATACTGTGATGACGATCTCGTCATCACAGTATATCTCATTCTATTGCATTTTTGAGATTTGAGAAAATATTTTAGTTTTGGTAAACACATATCATTCATTCCATTGAGTGCTAGAGCAGCGCTGTAGACCAGAGGCTCACAAACTTATTTTGTCTACTGCCCACTTTGAAAATAAAATAATTAAAATTAAAAACCACTATAACTTCAAATTAAATAAATTATTGTGAGCCTATATTACCCTTTTTTTGGGTCTCTTACCCTTTTGGCATTAAGCGCCTAGGGGGCGTTATCGCCCACTTTGGGAAAGACTGCTATAGACAGTTACATCTACAGTTTTAATCGGGTTTAGTTCCGTGAGTGAGATTTCCGGTGGCCCAATTACCCCCCTCCCTTTCCCAATCCCTATTTCCCTCTTTTTAGGTTGACAACGCATCCATGAATCTTTTTGTGTCTTGGGTGCCTATGAGCGGTGGAAATCACTTACCATCAGGTGACCCATATGCTCGTTTGCCAGTCTCTGCTATAAAAAAAACTCTGCTCTTATCCCAATGCATTGTGGGGTGGGTGCAACACATCTTTTCAAGATTTGTCTGTAGTGTTTACCACCAGCTATAGTAAAAAAGCAGTGATAGCTTAGTTGGGAATGGTACGGACTGCCGAGACAACTGTCGGAGGTTCGAGATCAACCCCAAAATGCAGCATACACCTCTGACTTTTCTATGTTAAGTGTATTTTCATTGTGAAATATCGCTTGCTATAACGGTGAAGGAAAACATCGTGAGGAAACCTTCATAGCCGAGAATTTCTTCACAAGAATTTCGAAGGTATGTGAAGTCTACCAACCCGCATTAGGCCAGCGTGGTAGACTAAGGCCTAACCCCTCTCATTAGTAGAGGAGGCCCGTACTCAGCAGTGGGACAGTAATATTACAGGGCTAATATTATTATTATAGTAAAAACAACATCGTGCAAAACTAATTTATTGTCACCTGTGAATTATTTTAGAAACGAAATATTGGATGATAATGTGAACGAAGACTTGATGCACGTCACGGCCAGGGATATGTCCTTCTCAGACTTGGAGTTCAAAGGTTTTGATTTCACGCCGGACAACCAAATGCTACCAGTGCAGGTAAGTTGAAATCTACAAGTAAAATTTCATGACCTGCTAACTCATTCATATACACCAGAGGTTCCCAAACTTATTTCGTCTGCTGCCCACTTTGAACATTATTTTTTGGCGCCCCCCATTTTTTTACCTACTTATATCAACGGAGATCCCCGTCTTTCTGGGTCTCTTAACGCCCCCCTTTAGGCATGCAGCGCCCATAAGGGGGCGTTATCGCCCACTTTGGGAAAGACTGATCTACGCCAAGATGTCTGGACTTGAACAACTGTTTTAACGGCGTGATATTGCAATATTCATATTCTCTATTTTGAACCTTATTTTTAAAAACACAAAAACAAAATTGAAAGATAACTGTAGTAGTTAAAAACTGTGTCACAGCTATTATCGTATATTGTATATTGGATTTTGACCGACTTCCAAAAAGGAGAAGGTTCTCAATTCGTCTGTATTTTTTTATGTATGTTACGCGATATCTACGCCAAATGTGGACCGATTTTCAAAATTCTTTATGTGTTCGCTAGAGCTTATTTCAAGGGTGGTCCCATATAAATTTGGTGACGATCGAATCAATTGAAGTCGGTCAGTTCAGTTGTTTCAGTATAAGTGTCCCGATACGGCGTTAGGTTCGCCTCCTATCACATCTGGGATGGACAATAAGCTCGCCGAAATGTGGTTATTCTAGTTCGCCTCTGCCTACTCCTTCAGGGATACAGGCATGAGCTTATGTTGTGTTTATCGTTTTTTTTTTAATTGTTGTGATCGATTTCGTTGTTACTTTGAAAAGTCCTTTGACACAATAAAACAGAAAATGTGTTTTGATGTTTAACAAAGTTTAAACCATATGGTTAGAAGGGGGATAAAAAGACGACATAATTCGGATGAAGCCACTAGCAGAAAGAAAGAGAGAAACAAGAACGAAAGGAACTTTATTTAGCCAGAAAACTTAACTAACTTTAACTTTATTTACTTGATTTAATTTATAAAGCTTGTTGTATTATTGCAATATTATGAGTTAATTGAGTTGCACAATCATCCAATATAATTTGAAATTTCAGAGCGACTCTTCAAGCATAACGTCCATCCAACAATCGGCGTTGTACTACGATTCGGACTCGCAAAGTTCCGAACACGAGAAAAAACCAGAACCGAAACCGAAGAAGGCAGAGCAAACGCCGATCGTCAGGAGAGAGTCTCTATTCTCCACACAACTCAATTCAGTAGACATGCCTTGGGTGGAGAAGTTACCTGAACCCAACAAGGATATCGTTGAAATGACCCAATACGAAGAGATACAGCTGTTGAAACAAGTTGAGAATATTGTACCGAAAGTAAGGGATGTGAACAAGAAGGCATACTTGTGCAGGTTGAAGGCAAAGTTGGCTTTACGGAGGCTAAAGAGGCACAAACATCTGCCTATATTCGATTTGGATAAGTGAGTTGTTAAAGTTATTGATAAACGGTACTAGTTCCTAAAATATAAGAAAGTATTAACATCTTTACAAAAAATCAATATTGTGCAATTTTACATCCTAGGGATTACCACCACATCTTATTGCAGTATTATTATAGTCTTACTTTCTTTTTGAAGTGATAATTTCTTATGGGAGGGTAAACCTCTTTGTAACGCGTTACGGCGCCACTGTCTGGCTTCTAATCATATTAATATACATAAAGTTTAAGTTATAACCTAAGATTTTTCTCAAGTTAAACAATTTCAATTTTAAATATTACTTATCTTAAACTGAGATTAGTTTATGTTATCACTTCTGTCGAGTGTCCCGAGACGCACACGTTTTTTTTATTATTGTGAAGGTAAAGACAGATAGAGGTATAATAGAAACGGATCTCAAAATGGATATTTTTTGTTTGAGAAGTATAAGTAAGATTAATATAATACTGCTTTAAGACGTTGTGGTAAGTCCCTAGTCCCTTTATTTTAAACACTGCAAAGGTCTATAAATACTACTCGCTGATCTTATCCATTATAATTTTAAATTAAATTAATATTTTTAATTCCAGAGCTGTCAAATTACTCGGCGGTTACGTGACAGAGGACACTAAAACGTCATTGAATGTGGAAAGGGTTCTCGACAGGTTCCAGAGATCGGTTTGTAACAGAAATGATTTCTTTTAACCTTTCTTTAGTCTTAGGCCCTACTTCAAGTTGCACATTCTGTGATGAGATGTTGAACGACATAACTTTACGCCTAGTAGCCTACCAATCATTCCTAGGAACGGAACGGTGCTAAAATCGCCTTCTTGGTCTAGTGGCAGCATATATAGGTTGTGGACCGCGAGGTCCTGGGTTCGATTCCCAGATCGGGCAAAGCAAATTTTATTATTTAATTTGCCCGGGACTGGACCCCTCAGAGGGCGTTGACGTCAGGCAGGCAGCCGGTCGTAAAAACTTAGCCAAATCATTTCTGCAACATGCTTGAAAAAGTGAGTTGTGCCGTCCCCACATTAAAGTGGGATAAGGGCAGGTAGAAAGAAGGAAGGGTGCTAAAATCGTAAAATGAAACGAATTCAAACCAACCACCTTTTTTTTAAAGTGTCTACACAATACCTGATACTGTAGTTCAAAATACCAGCAGGTGTTTTATAAAGTTGGTACCAATAACAATTCCACATTCAGCAAGAATGTTTTGAAGCATAATGCAATAAATTAAAAAAAATAACTTTCCATGATTATGTTCGTAAATCGTCGCAATTACCATAGGTACGGCTTTGTATAATAATGGGCCAGAAACATTTTTTTAGTCACAAATTAAATTTCAATAATTAAAAAACGATGAGCCTTACGAAATTTTAAACTTTACCGCTAGATTGCTAGCCATATTTTCTTTCGGTGTAGTTATTATTGATACCATTTTTTTTAAACACCCTGTATAGATAGCCCTTAATAATTTTAACTAAGTAAGACTTTAGATTCAAGATCACTCTGATGACGGTATCTATTTCATATTATAAACTTTACAAAACAACTTTACAAAATAATTTATACCAACTTTTTGAAACACACTGCATTGTATAAAAAAACAATACATGATACGTTACAAACATTCCATTTCCAGACAGTCTCCGTGGCGCAGCGGGCAAGTAACCGGCTGTGAAACGTGAGGTCGCGGGTTCGATTCCCGCACCGAGACAAATGTCTGTGTGGCCCACAGATATTTGTTTCGTGTCTGGGCGTTGTGAGACCGAAAGTCTCTCGTAGTTCCTGATACCCAGGACACAAAGCTCGATCTTAGTGTGGGGTCAGGACTATGTGTGTGACTGTTGGGTGTATTTATTATCATTATATTATATTCACATTTTGTAACAATAAAATGGTTTTCCAGTACCTGATGGACAACCTGTGCGGTACAATAGCCAGCACTAACTACGGCACGCTGCTAGTGTCGCGCATCGAACCCGCGCCCGTCCGGTCCGCGTACTCGGGCGCCGCGCTCAAGCCCTACATACGCAGGGACGCAGGCACCGAGCCACTGTGGCTCAAACTCACCGATCAGCTGCTCCGGAGGACTAATCGGTGAGGACCATTTTAGACTGACTTCCACTATTTTTAAGTGGTAGACAGTTACGTCTACAGCACGAATGAGCCGGCTCGACCGGTTTGATACCACTGTCTTACAGAAAACCGACGTAAAGTGGTAGTTAGCTGTCGCTTTCGTTCGGTGAGTGAGATTGCCCGTGGCCCCCTCCCCCCTTCCCTATTAGGTTCGCAACTAGGATGTTTTTCCCCCACCACTACCATCATTGAAGTGGGATAAGACAGGTGGAAAGAAATAATATTAATATTAATATCAATCAATAATAGTATTGCGTGCGATGTACGCCTGTCTCTGAGGTGAAATCACATCATAGGACAGAAATAACCTTAGTGAAAAGTGGGGGCACTACCTACTCATTTGCCTATCCCTTTGTGATGATAGGTGTGCCAATTTATCTAATACTAAATCCTAATTGAATTTGCACCCTTTTTTATTTACACAGACATATAAAAGGCTACGAGCCTCCTCCGAGGGCCACCATAGACTACTCGTATGTGAAACCTCAGCACATAGCGGCCGTCAACAATCTTTGCGCGCAGTTCTTCTGGCCTGGCATAGACTGTAAGTGGAACTGCCGTATTATGAAGCATTTACACTATTATGTGGTGACTAATATGTATTATTTGGATGCTCTTTGGTGGGGGGTAGTAATTTCGTTTTTACACCAAAATGAGAATGAAAAATAGTATATTTATAACATAAGCTCACGCCTGTATCCCCGACGGGGTAGGCAGAGGCGCACTAGCGAACTAGAACACCCACATTTCGCCGAGCTTAGTTCCGTCCCAGATGTGATAGGGGGCGGGCCTATCGCCATATCGGGCACAAATTCCAGACTCCGGGTTGATATGGAAAAATCCAAGATCACTTTGCGCGGGGATCGAACCCGAGACCTCAGAACCGTAGTCGTACCGAAATACCACGCTACCGAGGCAGTATATTATTTTATAACATTTTTAATTGCTTTATCTTTATAAACTTTATTGTGGAGAATACTCAAGACCGGACGAAGTGAAAGCGTTTAAGCAGCCTAAGGTGTACCCTAAGATATACATAGTATGCTTCTTGATGTATAGTGACAGAAGCACTGCAATACCCGGAGTTCAGCTGCGTGGTCACCTACAAGAAGCTGGTGGTGGGGTGCGCCTTCCTCGTGCCTGATGCAGACTACAACACGGCGTACATCTCCTTCGTACTCACCAGGCCTGAGTGGAGGAACGCCAAGATAGCCTCCTTCATGCTCTACCACTTGTTACAGGTTTAACTTCAATATTGTTACACCAACTTGGTGGATCTGGCTCTTTACTTCTTTATTTTAAAAAAATATGGCCTCCATCAAAGGTTGATGATTTTGCCAACAACAGTGTTTAATAAATCCATTACTCAAAAAATAGCTAGTCAGACATCTTGAAAAATCCATCTGGCTCTCAATTTGTCTGTATTTTTTTATTCAACTGCTTCCTTTGTTTTTTTATCAGATCACGACAATGTCGTGTCGAGCTCAATGTAGTCGAAAAATACCAAAAGTGAACCACTTCAAATAAGAGGTTTAAGCATGTCATGGCGGGGACACACCGGCCGATCGAAGGCGAAAGAATCTATACCTGTTGCGTTTACACAAACAAACTTTCGATGTTTTGGGAATGAAACAGACATATTTCGTTCGCCTTCGTTCAGCCCGGTGTGTACGCGCCATTATTAAGCTTAGGTCAACCTCTGGCTGATCCAGTCTTGAGCAAATGGCCCAGTCTGGGATTCAAACCCACAACCCTCTGTCCAAAGTCCGTACATACTGCTACTAGACGGCCTACTAGCAGCATATATGGATTAGTAGTTAGTTGGACTAGTCTAGACCACTGAGGCGATTGACTTATGATACTATGAAAATATTCAAGTTATTAATTTTACTCTTTTCAACCACAGACATGCACAGACAAGGATGTGACCCTGCATGTCTCACCAACAAACCCAGCCATATTCTTGTACCAGAAGTTTGGGTTTAAAGTAAGTATCCAACTTAATCAAATAACGCAGCAGTTGGCAACACGTGGCCTATTGAAAATCCTATTTGCAGCCCGTGATCGTTTTGTAAATTAGTCATAAATATCTAAAATGTTATAGATTATACCACTATAGATATAAAATATGAGGTGCGGCCCGCCTTTACTGCACTTTGCCACCTTGCGGCTCCTGTCTGCCAAAAGGTTGCCGACCACAGAAATAAAGGGTTTAATAAAAATGAAAATTTCTAGTGAGATTTGACAGAAAAATCGTACAAGTGTACTGGGCCAACATCAAGATTCACTTCCTAAAATTAGATGTTTTTCAATGACTGTTTAGGTGTTGTGTTTTTGTTGTGAACAATTTTGATTTCGTTTTTGTTAAAACTTTCTTCGGGGTTATCCATATATCTATTTGATAGAATTCTGATGATTGCATACACAGAGATCAAGAAAGGCCTCAACTGATAGAATTTCTGGTGGCCCCATTTCCCCCTTCCTTTCCCAATCCATATTTCCCTCCTTTTAGGTTGGTAATGCACCCATGATTCTTTTGTGTCTTGGGCGTCTATGGGTGGTGGAGATCACTTACCATCAGGTGACCCATGTGCTTGTTTAGCAGGCTGTGCTATAAAAAAATAAAAAGTTGCTATTCATTGGACTGCCTTCTATAAACAAAAATTAGTTTTAGTTGTTAAAACCTAATACACAAAAGCCACTCAGTAATGTATACAGAGTGATGGAGTGGACAATAATCAAAGCATCCTTTTATTTACAAGAAAATTACTTCAATAAAGTACACCAAATTCTACAAAACATTTATTTACATAGGCTTACTTATAAATCCTTCATGTAGTAAGTAATCATAGATTTTTCTAGTTTTATTTACATCAATCTTTACTATCCTTCGGGCGTCTAATAACCGCAGGAATCCCATTTTGCTGTTCTGTGCTATCAACTGCTCTTTTATGAACAAATAATTTTCTGGCATCAGTCTTAGATTGGAGCATAGTGCCTTCTCTGTGTCCGAGAGATGGGTAAAACCAGGTAAATCCACAATTTCAAGAGGCATTGATGTCCTTTTTAATTTCAATAATTGATTGTTTTTGTATGCCTCATGGATTGTTTTCACTGGAGATGTGTTTTCATACTTCTTCGACATTACTGACGTGGCGTACTTCTGCTCTTTCACAAGTAAATCATTATTTCTTTTGAGCTGTTTGTATATTCTTGCTGCGTACAATGTTCTTATGCCATTCCTGCGGTACTCGCAGAGCCTCGATATCCTTTGAAACAGCTCATGTTCCAAACTCATGGATTCCATAAACGCATCAAATTGCATTCCAGTCATAAACTGCATGAAACAAAGTAGTCTTTCAGCTTTTTGTCTAGTCATTGTCAGGTCAAATTTTTGCACCCAGGCTATAAGTTTGTTTGGCATTATAAGTCCATGGTGTTGAATGATTTTATACCTCCTTCGCCTTTCCCTTAACCTCGTATTTAAAGCATTTATCAGAGATAATTTTAGTGCCTCCATACATTCGTCATCTTCGTCCTCTGAATGATCATCTTCTATACTAAAAATGCTCTCTGCATTGTGATCATAACTTAACTCAAATTCTGATCTATATGCATTATAACCAGCCAAGTGTTGGTCACCAGTATTGTTTCTCGGTGGATTGGTACTTGGTTCTATATTGTACAAAAATGGAGTGAGAGGTTTAGGGAACAATGACTCTTTGGTTTCTGGAAATAAGTTCAGTTCCGGACATTGCACACTTTCTATGTAATATTTCTTGTAATGTTCCTGACATTCTAACTTTGATCGAGTGTGTACGCTTTTGGAGATTTCCTCCCAATTGCCATAACCATATGTTGAGAGTGCAGTGAGTAGTTTGCATTCTTCTTTGGCTGACCAATTGCAATTCTCGAAAAGAGGAAAGTCGTTTCGTCTAACAGCATATTTGTGGTCATTCTTGTGCGCGTTTGTTTCTTTGCCGGCCGCGAAACACGCGGAACAAAGGTTGGTCTCGCATTCGCAGCACTCGATGTAGGGCTCGTGGGCTACCTCCGCGCACACATCACATTTTATCTGCAGTACATCATTGGATAACATTTTGCAGGTGGAAGAGCTGATTCAAGACTTCTACGAAAAATATTACGACATGGAATATAAAGGATGCCGGCACGCTCTCTTCTTACGACTCGTTAGATGAATAAAATGTAAAAACTGAAACTGGTTTTATATATTTCGATAAATGTTTTCTATGCACTGACTGATATTACACACATATGATAATAAATAACACAAATTCGTGATAAATAACACAAATGATGATGAAAGTCCGCACTTGGTAGACGATGACTAATATTCAATTGTCCACTTATTTCTATCAAGAGAATATTTAAGAATATGAAACAAGCTTTGCACATAAGTTAATGAACCAAAATTAAAAATCGTTGGTGAAGAATAAAATTTCCTCAAAGGATTTCTCAAAACATGAAGAACAGTAGAACAATAAACATGTATGACAATGACACTTGACAGCCGACAGAATATGGGCGAGCATTGAGCATTCAGAAAGTAGATATATATATTATATACCACTACACAGCAACCGAACGAACCTTCGCGAAGGGCCATTGCCATTGGCGAATGGCGATGCAATGGAAATGGAAACAGACCATACCTTGAAACATACCGAACGTTCGCGAATATTCGCTGTCGTTGTTGTGTGAATGCAAGAATGAAGATTCGCGAACATTCGGTTTCCAACGCTGATGGCCCTTTGCGATCGTACATTCGACTCCGTTCGATTGAGTGAGTACTGAGTAGGTACTGCGTACTTGAAAGGCGCGTCTTCTGCACTAGTTTTAGCAAACCATTACACATAAACACATACGCAAAACAACGATAGTTGTCTCCTGCTCTTAGAACAGTAATCCATATATAAAAAATACATTTTTTTGTGTAATGTTTTAGTGCAGGGACGCGGCTTTACAATGGAACATAGACAAACAATTATAGAAATAGATATATTTGTCAAATAAAGCCAGGTCTCCTGCACTATAACATTACATAAAACATGCATTTTTTAAGCTGGGTCTCCTGCACTAGCTTTTTTGAAACAAAACACTAAAAACACATACGCAAAACAACGATTATAGCTGTCACCTGCTCGTAGAACAATGGACCATAGATAAAAATGTATGTTTTGTGTAAGTGTTTTGTGTAATGTTTTAGTGCAGGAGACCCGGCCTAACCAATGGTCCATTGTTCTACGAGCAGATGACAGCTAAAATCGTTGTTTTGCGTATGTGTTTTTAGTGTTTCGTTTAGTGCAAGAGAAACGGATATAAACGTGGCCAAATATAGAAAATCTTAGTGAAACATATTCAAATGTATAGTCTGTTGATTCTTCTAAATTGTTAAGCTGCGTCACCACTCACCTGTACTAAAAAATACACAAAACACCTTCGCAAAACATGGTTTTGCTAAACATTTTTATCTATGGTCCTTTGATCAGCCCCGTCTTTGCACTAGACACCTACACAAAACTTTGTTCTACAAGCAGGATAAAGCTAAAATCGTTGTTTTGCGTAGGTATGTGTTTTTGTGTAATGTATCGAGAAAAACTAATACAGGAGACGTGGCTTTCCATGAGCAGGAGACAGCGAAAATCATTTTTTTGCATAAGTGTGTTTTTGTTTTGTTTGAAAAAAAACTGGTGCAGGAAGCGCACCTTTACATCTCAGTTCGATGTATCTTAAGCCGGGTCTCCTGCACTGCAAGTGACCCATAATCTTCAAAAAAATGAGTGTGGAGCTTGCACAAACATGTATGGTTGGAAATCTTTTTCATCCAAGTTTTCATCGGATTTTATTCAAGGATTTATTTAAACAATTTGTTTTCACATTCTGTAAAAGAAAACGTTCCGATTGTTGTGATAATTGTACATTGAGAACGTACTAGTTTTAATCGGGGTGAGGAAAATGACTCGAACGCATAGATTTTTGAACGAATAAATTTATTGTTATCTCTTTCTTTTCTAAAGATATGTTCATTGGACTTACTATTTTTTATCTCTTTTTCGCGCCGGGTGAAGGTCCTAGAATGTTCTAGACGTTTTAATGTATATATTTTGGCGCGACGGCAGCGCTGCGTTTCATTCGTTGGTGAAGTTGCTGATGTGAAGTGTTGAGTTGTGTTGTGTGTGATATTTTTATAATTTCGCTTTTTCTACTGATTGGATTACCTAAAGAAGGTTCTATTGGAAGTGAGTATATTTAAAAAATATAATAGTGTAGCTGTTTTGTGAAAAATATGGATATTTTTATTAAAGTTCCAAAATTCGCATTTTATTTATCGCGCATGATCGTGCATCGCCAAAAAAGGTGTCAGTCGTCCGGAGGTTAACGGGAGATTTTCTTTTTGTTACAGGATAACTCTTCAATATGGGCAAAGATTATTATAAGATATTAGGACTATCAAAAGGCGCGTCCGATGACGACATAAAGAAGGCATACAGAAAGTTGGCACTGAAATACCATCCGGACAAGAACAAAGCTGCCGGAGCCGAGGAGAGATTCAAGGAGGTCGCAGAGGCGTACGAGGTACTCTCTGACAAGAAGAAAAGGGAGATCTATGATGCTCACGGCGAGGAGGGTCTCAAGGGCGGTATGGGCAGCCACAACGGTCCAGGAGGCGGCCAATCCTTCTCGTACACATTCCACGGCGACCCGAGGGCGACGTTCGCGCAGTTCTTCGGCTCGGCGAGTCCGTTCCAAGCGTTCTTCGACCTGAACGGAGGCGGCGGCGGCACGACGATGTTCTTCGACCGCGACATGGATGTAGACATGGACCCGTTTGCGACGATGGGCATGGGGCAGGGGCGGCCCGGCGGTCCCGGCGGCGCATTCCGCAGCCACAGCTTCAATTTCCACGGCTCGCCGAGCAGGAAGGAGAAGACGCAGGACCCGCCCATCGAGCACGATTTGTACGTGTCGCTTGAGGACATCGCGCGCGGTTGCGTCAAGAAAATGAAGATCTCTCGCCGCGTCATTCAGCCCGACGGCACCTCGAAGAAGGAGGATAAAGTGCTGACGATACACGTAAAGCCTGGCTGGAAGGCGGGCACGAAGATCACGTTCCAGAAGGAGGGCGATCAGGGCCGCAACAAGATCCCAGCAGACATCGTGTTTATCATCCGGGATAAGTCGCATCCGCTGTTCAAACGCGAAGGCAGTGACGTCAGATACACAGCCAAGATAGCACTGAAACAGGTAAGCTTCCATTGCTATTGACATCAGTTTAGTCAAAAGTAGTTAAAAGTGTAAACTAAACACATCTGTTTGAAACAACAGGCAGATCATTCTAGAATGAGAGCATGTTAACTAATGAATGGTTTTCTGCATAATGTAACAAGTGTTTGTACTTTACAGATAAAATTTATTGTGTTAATGTTGCAGTTGAGTGGTTGTGGATGTGGGACACATTTCAATGTGTTTGCATATTTGCCACATGTTTAAATATTATGCCCCTTACTTATAAAAATATTTAAGCGCTGCTTATCTTTATACCATAGGTTGTCCCTTTAATTATTAAACTATGTAACGCAAGGAAAAAAGTGGCAGACTATTCTTAACCATTTGCTCAGCAAAAAAGGCTTTTTTAAGTAAGGCCCTAAAGATAATGGGCCTAAAGGGTAGTTCTGTCCCTTTTAATTTCAAATACTGTGACACAAGGAAAAAAGTGACTATTCTTAGCCATATGCTCAGTTAAAATGTTTTTTGTAAGGCCCAATGTTACAGCCAGTCTAGATTGATCTACAATGACACTAGGGTGTTAATTGGTGTGAGTCATATGTCACTGACCCAAACTTTCCTTTGTTGCAGGCACTCTGTGGGACCATTATTGAAGTACCTACCATGTCTGGTGAGAAGTTAACAGTCAACCTTCAAGGAGAGGTGGTGAAGCCTCATACAGTGAAACGGTTCCCGGGCTATGGCTTGCCGTTCCCTAAGGAGCCTACACGGAAAGGAGACTTACTTGTCGCCTTCGACATCAAGTTCCCAGACCGCCTGTCGTCAGGAATCAAGGAAATACTCATGGACACGTTACCCAATTAAAGTTTATAGTGAATATCTCATTGGACCAGATTTAAGTATATAATGATGGTTCTGACAGCCTTGGTTTGTGCTGGTGAACATCTGACCAAAACATGCTGATTGGAACTTTAGCATCATTTCCCTGGTTGACAACGGAGTGCAAGGATTCTTCACAGTTTGGACATGTCAGAAATCAAGTTTTATATGCTCAAACCTAGTGATGGGACATTCCTACTGGATCATATAGGAACTTACTCATGTTGCTGCCTAAACATAGCTGTGTTATGACCGAGTGAATGACGGACAATTTATTTTGTGGTCTTCGTGCGTTCTAGTACGACGGACTTGTGATGATTGTGATTAATTTAACCAAGTTGTAAATATTTTCTACCTTGTAAATAATGGCTCGACAGCAATTGTAAGTTTTAAGTTTTACGAAACTTGGAATTGACAATTGCGAATGGGACGCCGCCGAAATGGTGTTTTGATAATCGAGATTTCGTATTGTCGAGATACTGTATCTGTGGTTTAGGTAGGTTGTAGTGGCGGTGAAAGTGGCCGGCTTATCACTTATAATTGCTGTTTAATAACTAATAAACATACAATTAGCTATCTGCGTGTTTCATTACGGTTTATCATTCCTTAATTCTTATATAATGTGGGATGCTGGCAGCAGTCAGCCCACGTGAAACTATTTTAGCGTCCGCGGGCGCCGACTAGTGATCTACACGTGGCTGGAGTGACTGGAATGGCCGCGTACATCCCGCACGTGACCACAGTTTACATGCCAATGTGCTAGTGGGTACCTACATTTACATTTATACAACTATACATACAGTCCACACCCATTGTCCATTGCCTTGGCCTTGCGGTGATTTGTGGGAGTAGGTATGTTTCTATTTTAGTAAACGTGTAAACAAACCTATTAATCCCGAGCTTACATTAATATCCACTGTACAAAAAATACAGAACAGTCGACAAGTCCTCCAGTTGAAATGTAGGACAAACAGGCAATCGCATTCTTTTATTTCGATTTGAATTAACATTGATACCTATCTACAAAAACTATTTACGGGCTGTTTACAGTTTATCATACTAGCCGCGTCTCCTGCACTATAACATTTCACAAAACATGGTATTTCCTACATATTCTTGTCTATGGTGCATATGAGCAGGCGAAAAACCTTTTGTGTGGTTGTTTTTAATGTTTTGTTTCGAATTTTTAATCCATACACATTACAAATACAACAATAATACCCCTACATATTTTACATTCTGCAACTACCTATACAATATCTATTTATACCTATCTATAAATACAATACCTACATTGGTGGGTGACGTCACAGGCCATGAGAGGCGTGGTCTAGACACTAGATATTGACGTGTCATGAACTCATGAATTATGGAAAACTGGTAAACAAGTGCTCTCATTACAAGAGCATTGTGTTGACAGCTGTGCGGAGACGAAACGGCAATCTGTTGACATGGCCACCACGGCGGACCTTGGTGGCGGACTATTGCTACGCGCAGCCACACAAATAGCGATTAAGCTATTATGATTTATTTACACAATTATATTTTAGAAAGAATTGTTGCCTCTTTGGTTTAATGGCAACATAGAGGTACCTTTATGGGCTGTGTGTGGACCGGGCGGTCGTGGGTTCGATTTCCACGCGATTAAGCATCAAGAAATTTAATTTGTCCGAGACTGGATCCCTGAGGGGGTTTACGTCAGGCAGGCATCCGGTAAAAACTTAGCCAAATCCTTTCTGCAACATGCTTAAAAAGGGTGTTGCGCTGACCCCACGTTAAGGTGGGATAAAAGCAAGTGAAAGAAAAAATATTTTAGAAAGAATAACATACCTACATAAGCTCACGCATGTATCCCCAAAGAGGTAAGCAGAGGTGAATTAGAACACCATTCGCTTCGCCGAGCTCATTTCCGTCTGAGATGTGATAGGGGGCGAGCCAATCGCTATATCGGGTACAAATTCCAGACTCCGGATTAGAAAAACGCAATAACACAGCCCGACGCGAAGATCGAATACAGAGATCCCAGAGATCACATAGATCGAACTCGAGACCTCGGGACTGTAGTCTTACCGCAATACGCCACCGAGGCAGTCTATTTTTAAAATAATTAGTGTTTACTTGATTGAGATACAACTTGTATCACAGCTACATAGCAGCTATTTAAACCTACATTTCTTATCAATTTTGTATTCAGGAATTGCTAAATGCTAATCTGTTATTCGTGACTTAAATATTTGCACGCTGTAACGGTAAAAACTTTTGGGCAAATGTAAGCTATAGTGTACATAGTAAACAGATATAAATTAGATGTATGTCACGATTGGCATCCGAACACTGCGCCAAAAAGATCTTCATTGATAGCATGCATCCATTTATATCTTAGAGAAGACAGACACTAACAATAAATAAGCAATAAATATTGTAATAGAATGAATTAAGTAGGTATAGATAAACTTTGTTGAATAAAATATGTTCTATCTTCGAGTCTCCTGCAATAAAAACATTACACAAAACACGGTATTTTTGTCTATGGAGACAGCGAAATAAGTTGTTTTGTGTAGATATTTTAGGGTATTTGTTTCGAAAAACATGTCCAGGAGACGCGGCTTAATTCAAAACATAATATTTTCGAGTAGGTACCTACGTCACGACTCACGTCACACGTACGTGGTCATAAAAAGTGTACCTACTTTTTACCCGACTGCGTCGGAAGGAGGGTAACAGTTTTGAATATACGCACAAAATATTTCACTTCTTTTTGTAAAGTTTATATGAAATACCTAGGTAACTTTATAAGAGTGATCTTGAATCTAAAGTTGTAGGTACTTGGTTCACATTATTATTTAGGGCTATTTATACATTGATTAATGAAGTTGGTATCAATAATAACTACATTTAAAGAGAGGATGGCTAGCAATCTAGCGGTAAAGTTTAAATTTCGTAAGGCTCATAGTTTTTGAGTAATGGAATCTTGAATTTGTGACGAAAATTTTATTTCTGGCCCACTGGGTCAGCTGCAGTACATTTGTAAACCACCTATGGGTTAATTAATTATTATTGGCATAAACAAAGCCATTCCTATGCTAATTTCGACAATTTACAGATCCAACTCCGATTGTAAAATCCACATGCTCAATAATGAATAAAAAAAAAAATCATTTTTTTTTTTTATTTTACCATTAGACTTTAAATCGTTCTCTCTGTATGTGGAATTGTTATTGGTACCAACTTTATGAAAAATCGGTATAATTAAAGTCGAATCGTATGGAAATTATTATCGCTATAGAGTTCATCTTTAATTACCTTGTTTCGGCGTGATCGCTGGTGTAAAGGCCACAGAGTATCGGAGGCCGAGCCACAACTCTGACGTCACTGAGCAAAAATACTCGGCGCCCGCCCCCGCACTCTGGAGAAATGCAGCTTAATTTCGTGATAATGTAGATAGGTACATATTTATTAAATTCGTAGTTTTGTATAAAATTAAATATAAATCCATCCAATAGTTAATCAATACCAATTTAAAATAACCGAATGACTATATTATGGAATTATAAACACTTAGGCCGGTACCAACTCGTAAGTATAATAATCTCGTATAACGATCTTAAATCGGAAGTAGTTACAAAATAAACATGAAAAGTTAAGACAATCGCACCTTTCTGCTTATCCGATAATTTGGAACCATGTTTATATTAGATACTTTATTAAGTCAATAAATGCAAACCATTCCACTACATTTTGGTTTAATAAAAATAATGTTATCATCGGTTTACCTTCAGCTTTGTTATCATTAGTAACACGTCACGTCATCGTTTTGCACAAAAAGTTTCCCATAACCTTGATTCTAGGATGTCCATAATCAGCTATATATAGGTTAGCGACTGCTGAACATTGGCCTCCCCCAAAGATTTCCCGGTCAACATGATGGAAGGGGTCATAGGAAACCTAAGAAATAATCGCATGATTGATTTCTAACATCTCTTCTACATATTGATTGCGTAATACGTGAATTCCATCTTTTTATAACATCTTGAGGGCCTGATATAATATAATAATAATAAATACACCCAAGTCACACACCTAGTCCTGACACCACACTAGGTATAACCCGTATCGTGTGTGTCAGAAACTATGAGAGACTTTCGGTCTCACAACACCCAGACTTGAAACAAATATCTGTGGGCCACACAAACATTTGTCTCAAAGCGGGAATCGAACCCACGGCCTCTCGCTTCACAGCCGGCTACTCGCCCACTACGCCACGGAGGCTGTCTCTTGATGCTCTTTATTCCCAGTTCAAGGGTGATCAACACTTCATCGATATACCTACTTAAAGAATCATCACCGTCAGCGACAGGACGTTCACTGCTGGACATAGGCCTCCCTCAAAGATTTCCATATCGTCCTGTTGGAAGCGGCCTGCATCCACTGACTTCCTGCGACTTTCATCAGGTCGTCTGTCCACCAGCATGTGGACGTCCAACGCTGCGCTTGCCGGTACGTGGTCTCCACTTAGAGAACTATTCTGCGCTTAACTTTTAAGGATGTCTTCTCACGTATCTCATGGTTAAGTAAGGAATTAGGTGTAGGTATGTACTAAAAGATTTTATCATCATCAGTCACATACTGAACATAGGCCTACCCCAATGATTTCCTTGATGATGATGGAAAGAGATTTTGCAGTATCACTGCCATAACATCGACTAATAGCATCACATCAGAATTTATTCTTGTTAAGACATCTTAGTTTATTACACTCATTAGGTTAATTTACAAATACTTGAAACGTTGCGTAGGTGAAGTTCTTTGCTTTGATGATTCATGATCATTTAGGACGTGTAGGTTATAATGTCATTGAAGCATAGCGGAAATATCCAAACATAAAATCACGCTTTTTCGCGTAAGGGAAGGCAGCAGTTAACTAGGGAATTGAACGCAAATCTCGCTGAGTTTATTCCCAACTCTGCATGCAACACATGTATGATATTCAAACAGAAAAAAATATGATATATAGACAAAGAGATTTATTATAACTAATTGAGGGGCGATCAAGTAAGTTAGTAACCATACCACCATTTTATTGTCTAAACATTATTACGCTGGAACGACCTTGCACTTATTATACGACTGAGTGACTTATGACCACGCGGTCACAAATTATGGATGACAAGTTTCGTGCTGTATTAAGGACTGTTGAATGACTTTGTGTATACATCCAACTTCAGGAATAAGTACGTACTTACTAACGGCCGGTTTCAAAAAACGACCTCAGTTTAGACAGCAGATAGATCGCGATTATGAACCAATCAAATCAAGTCATTTGCCGGAGTCATATTCAAACTGTGTTCTTATTGGCTTAGTTTTGTAATCTATCTGCACATTCGAACTGAGATTGTTTATTGGAACCGGGCGTAAGTCTGGTTTATAACGTGATCAGTTTGTAACTAAAGGGACTAACAAAGCAAGTCTAAAAAAACAAAAGTCGCCATCAAGAGTACAAAATGTCATAATTCCAATACCGATCGATTGGAATTAGCGTCGGTGGTAAGGCCACTGAACATATTATTTCTTTCCACGAGAAGAATCGCGGGTGCGGCTATAAAGAAAAAAAGTAAATTATTGGTAGTTTGGAATAAATGTTGATGCCTTCGATTCTAATACCTTATTCGAAATGCCTATTATTGTGTAAACCAAATACTCTCACCTCTTGCATCTTATAATGTTGCTAAACGTAATGGCGTAAACACACATTGCATATGAGAGTTAGGCATAAAGTGCATATTCAAATAAGAATACCTACTTACGGTTAGGTTTTGTAATCAATTAAAATATCATTTTAGAAAGTTGGAATAATGCAATCGTATTTTAGAACAGTAAAATTATTCACATCCCTCACAATCATTTTGACATTGAAATCAACGAACCGCCTGACGTATATTATGTATATCTATAATAATATTTTGGATGATTAACGCGAAAATTTCTTCCGGGGTCAGGAATGGGAGGAAATTCTGGCGCGAAGCCAACTTTGAGTTGAGCGTCGGTAACTACAATTGCCTACTGAATGGAATTCACGAAAACGAGGCGAAAATTGATCACAACTAACAAGTTTGGAATGCATCGATATTTAGTAATTACTAATTAGTGTAATTCTATGTTATGAACAATTACCTAACCTCTCAGATTACAACGTTGCAGCATGTCTAATCCATAATGATGTGGTTTGTTAAGCTCAACACTAATTTTGTTGCGTTAAGGTTCGAAGTTGAGAAGCGACACTTCGGTTGGGTTAGTTCTTTACTTTCCTTTCTCTAATTTCCGTGCTATCTTGAGATTCTTGAGTAACCTAGTCCCCAGAAATATTTCAATATGAGGTCTGAGCCTTCGAAAAGACACCTCTGTGTTCAATCGCAGTCAATATATTTCTGGATAGAGCGCCATAAGCGCCAGCTATAAATTCAGGTGAAGCTGTAAAAGCAATATTACTAACAGCACAAGTCCATTTGAAAAAAAAATTGGGCGGAATCAATCTTACCTTTATTTAATGTACCTACACGAAATAAAATAAAATCAAATGTGGGTATGTTGGAATTTATATAGAAAGATTGTAGAGGTAGATGTTCTTATGCTCTTACGGCGTGTCTTTAAATCGGTCTCTACATCTAGACTTCTCATGTACTCGTATAATAATAGTAGATGTTTAATACTTCTAAATATCTCTTTCCTTACCCTTCACTAACCTCATAAGTATGACATGCACTTAATAATAGTTTTCTACGCACCTAAGTATGTTTTTTTGGCGAACAAGAAAATTTTCAATGAGTTATTTGGCAAAAAACAAACAAAATATTTGCTTTTGTTAATGATATTGAGAAGTTTACGTTGAAAACCAATGTCACTAAAGTTCATTTACATTACATTGAAATTATTTCAACAGATTCATATAGACAGCCTCCGTGGCGCAGTGGGCGAGTAGCCGCGAGTTCGATTCCCGCATTGAGACAAATGTTTGTGTGGCCCACAGATATTTGTTTCAAGTTGGGTGTTGTGAGACCGTACGTTTCTCATAGTCTCTGAAACCCACGATACAGGTTATACCTAATGTGGGGTCAGGACTAGGTGTGACTGTTGGGTGTATTTATTTTATTTATTTAATTCAAAATGTGCACCATTCTGCCGGTTTCTTTTCGGAATGATTAATGTAATTATAAACTTTTACGGAGGATCCAAGTCCACAGTTACTATACTCTTTAAACTCCAAACCTTACTCAATAACACATTTCTAGCGGTGAAACCGAGCAAAGACTGTGCCTAATCATTTTGCGGTAGCGTGATGGTTGTAAACTAGTTTTTAAATTATGTATTGGAAGTTTTGAGAGCAAGTTACTTCACAAGTACCGTTATAGTTTCAACTTCATTCATGAGTCATGACCAGTGCGGCCGAGCTTTACTCGTAGACCACAGAATGTCACTTCAGAACCCCTAGGGCGACTTGCAGCGCTGTTACTAATCTACAACATACAAACATAAGCTCACGCCTGTGTCCCCGAAGGAGTAAGCAGTGTCGCACTAGCGAACTAGAACACCCACATTTCGCCGAGCTTAGTTCTGTCCCAGATGTGATAGGGGGCGAGCCTATCGCCATATCGGGCAAAAATTCCAGACTTCGGGCTGACATGGAAAAACCAACTTTGCCCGACCCGAAGATCGAACCCGAGACCTCAGGACGGTAATCGTACCAGAATACAACCACGCCACCGCGGCAGTCTAACTATTAATCTAGAGTTATACCTAAATTCGATTTATTCTACAACTCATTCCTTTTAAATGGAGATATGGGATAAATTGACATTTATCTAGGGACTCGTCGTCCTTAGTAGGGCCAAGTAGAACGCCGTTGGGCAAAATATTAATCCAGGGAGATTATCAGGTGGAAAGCACGTATGCCTTGCAGCTACAGAGAGTCGCAACAGGGCAATGGAGAGCATAGATTAGGAGCTGCAGAAATCTCGCTATAAGGCCGCGGATACGAACTCAGCGGGAGCAGAGCGGCAGCGGCAGCGGTGCGGAGAGCGGTGCGTTTCAATGCATAGATTTAAATGGAACTGTCCACGAATGGCGGGTACACACCAACCAAACGAAGGCGAAAGAATGTTCGCGAAAGGTCATCGGCGGGCCATCGACCATCACAACAGCGAAGATTTGTTTATGTGAATGCGACAGCTAAGATTCACGAATAATCAGTAACGTTCGGTCTTCATCGCCGATGGCTCTTCGTGAACGTTCTTTCGCCTTCGTTTGATTGGTGTGTACCCGCCAGAAGGCAGCGGTATAGCAAGCGGCGTACCACCGGTAGCAGTTACCGCGCCGGTAGCCGTGGCGCAGCCACCGCTGCTCCACTCCTGCTGAGTTCGTGTCCGCAGCCTGAGAGTAGCGCTAAAACTTCTTGTTATAAACTAACATATCCGATATACTTACAAATTATGGTATCCACCGTTGTAGATTATAAACAATATGTTATTAATGAAACTGAATAGCTATTAAGCTTCACATCGTACTTATTGGATTTCCAGTGGTGCTCTGCGTCACTCACGAGAGATGATTCAGTATGCTGTTGGAGTATCCCTGAATACGTAATTATAATCCACTTGAGATTTATCTTGAATGTAACTCGTTCGTACCGGACTTCCCAGGTGGTGCGGTTTTGCGTATTTCCTTATACATTTTTCGTGTGATTTTCACGAGGATAATATACTGTCATATGAGGGCATAACAACTTATTTACGAGTAACTACCTAGTTTGTGTGAGTGTGACTTAATATAGAATTTATTCGTGGAAGTTTCATAATAGTGTGTTTTAACAAACGATTACCAAGGGTACAATTTACCTCTAAAATGAGATGATGAATAATTTAATGTTTGGAATAATACTTTTATTATTTACCAGCTGTTCTGGCTGTTGTATATACTCCGTTTGCGTGAAAATTTATTTTCCGGGATAAAATGGTCTTTTTTTATAGCAGAGATTGGCAAACGAGCAGATGGGTCACCTGATGGTATGTGATCTCTACCGCCCATATACACCCAAGACACAAAAAGAATCATGGGTGCGTTGCCAACCTAAAAAGGGGGAATGGAAGGGGAGGGAAGGGGATTGGGAAAGGGAGTGAGGAAATGGGCCACCGGATATCTCACTCACCGAACGAAACGCGACAGCAAGCTGCCACTTTACGTCGGTTTTCTGAGAGACAGTGGTATCTAACCGGTCGAGCCGGCCCATTCGTGCTATAGACGTTACTGTCTACAGCGTGGCTCTACCACTTTAAGATTTTATTACTTTTATTACTTTTCACTTTAAGATAATTTCCCGGTATAAAAGTAGCCTATGTCTTATTCTGATCTATATAACCGTAAAATTTCATCAAAATCCACCCAATAGTTTTTGCGTGAAAGAGTAACAAACATACACACATACTCACAAACTTTTGCGTTTATATTAGTAGGATTTTTTCATCTTTGGTTTTATGGTCCTATGACATGCGTCGTTCAATTATAAACGCATTATAATATTACTAGAGTACTGGGGAGTTACCACAACCTCTATAGCAGTATTATTATAATTTTACTTGTACCGATTCCCATACAAAACAAACGAAGAACGATTATAATAATACTGCTATAAGAGGTGGTGGTAACACTGCTGAGTTACGATTGTGATGTAAACAAGATATTTTTACGTAATGTATTGCATTTGCTATGAGTGACGTAATACACGATAACTAGCGATAAGTAACTCAATATTATATTATGTTACAAATTAATTTAATAGCGATTACAATTATCTGCGACAGAAAAATCCCGCTAACAAAAATTGCCAATACAATGAGGCCGAAAAAAGGCTTGGTAATATTATTATTAGACAGCCTCCGTGACGCAGCGGGCGAGTAGCCGACTGTGAAGCAAGAGGCCGCGGGTTCGATTCCCACATTGAGACAAATGTTTGTGTGGCCCACAGATATTTGTTTCAAGTCATAGTCTCTGATACGCACGATACAGGTTATACCTAGTGTGGCGTCAGGACTAGGTGTGTGACTGCATGGGTTTATTATTATTATTTATAATAATCACAAGTTTAAAAAGTTCGAAAAAGGTATTTGATACTATATTTTTCAACCGACTTCCAAAAAGGAGGAGGTCCTCAATTCGTCTGTTTTTTTGTTATGTATGTTACGCGATATATCCGCCAAATATGGCCCGATTTTCAAAATTATTATTATTTTTGGAGTGGTAGAGCCACGCTGTAGGCAGTAACGTCTACAGCACGAATGGGCCGGCTCGACCGGTTGGATACCACTGTCACACAGGAAACCGACGTAAAGTGGCAGCTTGCTGTCGCGTTTCGTTCGGTGAATGAGATTTCCGGTGGCCCATTACCCCCCCCTCTTTCCCAATCCCTATACCCTCCCCTTCCATGTCCTCTTTTTAGGTTGGCAACGCACCAATGATTCTTTTTATATCTTGGGTGTCTATGGGCGGTGGAGATCACTTACCATCAGGTGACCCATCTGTTCGTTTGCCAGTCTCTGCTATAAAAAAAAATATATATATTTTTGTGTTCGATAGAGCTTATTTCAAGGGTG
This sequence comes from Clanis bilineata, assembly GCA_036417725.1. Lineage (NCBI taxonomy): Eukaryota > Metazoa > Arthropoda > Insecta > Lepidoptera > Sphingidae > Clanis > Clanis bilineata. Next base: position 3,100,126 of record CM071141.1, read on the forward strand.
GTTCCCATATAATTTGGTCACGATCGGATTTGAAGCCGGTCCGTTAAGTTTTTAAACTTGTTATTGAATTCTCTCTGAATGAACACTTATTTATAAGTGGACAATTCGGCAAAGTTAAGCTGGGAGGAATCGTATTTGTATATATAGATTGGTTTGATTCACCTTTGAGTCCATAATACTGAGATATATTCACAATGTCCGCTGAAGCCTGAAACACCTTGTCGTCTAATGGACGCTGTACGCATTTTGCTATCTCTCTCACTCTGCACAACTATTTAACATGCGCGTTCTGCCATTTCATTCATCACATTCAAAAATCAATACCGCTGGGGTTGTCACCTGCCAAAATTTCCTAGATTTTCCCTAATTTTTCGACATACACTCGAAACACTTGGAATTTTAAATATTTGAATATAAGCTTAGTTCATTCATGTTTCAGTCTATTAACGTCTCATTTAGTTATATTGATTTCTTAGGTTCACGTGAATGCTATACCTCTATATACTGAAATAGTATAATATGGATTCTATTGCGATTTGTTTTTATTTTTCTTTTTATGTTTGTTTTTATTTTTCGACGTCCGACACAAGTCATATACATGAAGGCTTGCACTTTGTATCGTGGGGCCAAAAAATAAATACAAATCGTGATAGAATCAGTATTACATTAGTTCTATTTCAATAAATTTAATTAATTCATACGAAAGTTTAGAAATTGGTTTGTTATTTTGGAGATTAAAGATAGAATAGAATTTCGTTAAATTAAGAATTTTGATTCATATTTTCACTTGACAATACTAAACACAGGTGCAGGCGGACGCACCATAACTGAGTCTATGCTTGTCTGTAGTGAAATCAATGTTTGAGATATATACACATATGGTGATACATGTAGGTATATGCCACGGACGTAAAAAATATATGGACGGAGCGCTAGGAATATTGAAAGTGAAGCGGGGTTCTCGGCCCATTCGATCTATCTACACGTAAGGGGGTGTGTGTGTGCGTAAGGCACTTTCGTACAGGCGCGTTGGTGTGCGTGGCTTCTCAGTGGCGTCCGTTTAACTTTAGGCGAGATGGTGTCCTTTTTCTTTAGATCCGTGGTATATGCTATAGCGACGTATGTAGGTAGGTATAATTACGTTGAAGTGGGTGGGGTGGCTGGCAAGCTGCCAGGGGGTGACCACCTTTGCAAAGTAATGAGTTTAGCTTTATAGCATGCCATTTAGCACTTAGCTTTCGATAAAACTACGCTTTTATATTCGACGTAATACGTTTGAATATTTCCAAAGGGCATGTAACCTTGCTAACAGGCTGAGATCTATAGAGCGAATTTCGAATAAGTCCGAGTCAAAGAACGAACTCAGTAAGGATTTAGATTTTTTAAATCGAACTTCGACTTAGTCCGAGCCATTATTTACAAGAAAAACAGACTGACAGTCATACTAAGCAAAGATTTTCTTGTAAAAAAGACTTGGACTGAGTCAAAGTTGGATTTAAAAATCTCAAATCCTCACTGAGGTCATTTCTTTGACTTAGACTTAGTCGAAACTAGCTCTATAGATCTTAGCCTTAAACTTAGTCGAAGTTCGCTCTATAAATCTCAGCTTTAATCTTTTGCAAACCATTACACTCACACCGCAATAACTTTAGGCTAATACGTCGATGAAATCAATAATTCGATTTGGAATTATTACATTTATATTTTAAATCCACTGATTGCTTCGGAGAATCAGAAAATTATGTCCCTTATGTTTGTCCCTTTAATCTCAAACAATGTGACGCAAGAACAAAAACATGCCGGTTTTAAAGATTAGAAACGCGTAAATGGTTTTGACAGGTAAGGTGCTATGTATCAGGCACCAGATCCATATTTTCATACCAAAATAGTAATGAAAACATATTGTCCGGACAGGTCAAAAATCTGAATGAATGCCAATGACTCGACCTAAAAACGAACTGGACTGAACTGTAATCATGTGCTGGTATGGGTGGAGCTTGTTGGTAATCGACCTAAATGGCGAATAGGCCTCTCAAATTAAATGGATCTAGGTCGTCAATGATGCTGGAATAATGGAAACTAGCAGATTTTTTATTTATTTTTTTTACTTAATAACACCCACTACCATTAAAGGTTTAGTAACTCAATGCGATAGCGTGCTCTTTCTATATAATGAAACATGATTCATCATATAAATAATGTATATTTATATATGTATAAACAAATAGGACTATATATATGTAGAAACACTTAGTACTATGTATTTATTTATTTATTAAGCAAAACCACATCATATATATTAGAATAGTTACAATTTAGCTTAGTATATAGAAATATAATATAGTCTGATATATATGAACACTTAAGGTTTGCATGACATTGTTTAAAATAGTGGAATAAATATTAATAAACGTTATAAAAACGTATTAAATAAAACACAGTACAATATAGTATCATATACCTTACCATTATATACCTAGTTAAAGTAGTAAGATGTGAATTATTTATAGTGCAAATAATTCACATAATGTGTTTGTGTAAAACACATGTATAACAAAGAGTGTGTAATAAGATGTTATTGTTTCTACTACTTTCTACTTAGTTTATTATTTTGTCTCCATTCCAGAAAATTGGAAATTAAATTATCTACCATAATATCCATAACATATAAGCTCACGCCGGTATCCCCGAAGGAGTAGGCCGAGGCGAACTAGCGAACTCGAAAACCCAGATTTCGCTAAGCTTAGTTTCATCCCAGATATAATAGGCGGCGAAGTACTAAACTATCGCCATATCAAGATTCCACATAACATAAGCTCACGCCTGTATCCCCGAAGGGGTAGGCAGAGGCGTACTAGAGAACTAGAACACCCACATTTCGCCGAGCCTAGTTCGGTCCCAGATGTGATAGGGGGCGAGCATATCGCCATATCGGGCACAAATTCAAGATTCCGGGCTGATATGGAAAAATCCAATATCACTTTGCCCGAGCCGGGGATCGAACCCGAGACCTCAGAACCGTAGTCGCACCGAAATACCACCACGCCACGGAGGCAGTCAGCCATAATATCCTTCTTTCATTAATTTTGTTACAGCATAGTCATTATTTTCCATAGAATCATCGAGCTGTATAGATAGTACGGTAACGTGTAAAAAAAAAGTATGCCACCGTCGATTTCACTTCACAGGAAGTACACTGAGCTCTCGGTTTATTTTAAGTTTGTGGGGAAATGTCTAAGAAATATATTGTAAAGCGAAACCCCTTTCAGAGCATAACCGAATTGTTGTCGAAGTGGTTAAAAATCAGAGCATTCGTAACAATAGATGAATTTAATAAGTTTTGTAAATATTGTTATTTTTCTAGTCTCGTGTTGAATTCCCGTAGCCAGACATGTACTGAAGTTTGTTTCAGATCCGAGTGTTGTGGGATCGTTTGACCTTCCCCTAATTTCCACTTATTTACCGTTTAGTTAATTTTTTTGGATTCTGTCACCCATAAGATTATTTTTGGCTCTTTATTAATCTCATCATCAGTATTAATTTGTCAATATTTTAATGCTAAGCTTTAAGCTTCAGTATTTCTTTCCAACTAGCTGCTGAGTGAAGAATAGTTTAACACATAAGCTCACGCCTGTATCCCCGAAGGGGTAGGCAGAGGCGCACTAGCGAACTAGAACACCCACATTTCGCCGAGCTTAGTTCCGTCCCAGATGTGATAGGGGGCGAGCCTATCGCCATATCGGGCACAAATTCCAGACTCCGAGCTGATATGGAAAAATCCAATATCACTTTTCCCGACCCGGGGATCGAACCCGAGACCCCAGAACCGTAGTCGTATCGAAATACCACCACGCCACCGAGGCAGAATAGTTTAAAAACTAGTAAAAATGTTAAACTATCGGTTTTATTAGATAATACTGAACGAGAACTAAACGTCAACGCTTTTATCTCGCAGATAATGGTGATAAATTTACCTTATATAAAACAGCTGATCGTAATGTATGTTTGTTTATGTTCGAGGCAAACAAAAGCATTTCGATCAAATTTTCCACGAGGAAATCTTTGCTCGCTGAAAGCACGCTGGTCGAAACAAATTGAAATACTTTTGGTAATTGCTTAATATGCAGCATTGAGAAGTTGCGAATTTAAGATAAGAAGATAATATTGTGTTGTATCAATTTTGTAATCTAAAAGTATCTATATTTGCTTTCAAGAGATTTATAGTAGTATTACGTAAAATGTGGCAAAATGTTTTCTTGTTAATATATCTACATGTCTATCGTCTTCTGCATTGTGTGTCAAATCTTTGTTCGAATATGAATTGATAGATTATCATTAATATTAGTTAAAGTTTTCTGATGTGTGATTTTCTGATACTTCCTTTATGTAATAATTTTATAACATTTGTCATTGAGACACGATCAGACGTGAACTTTAAATAAATTAAAATTATTTTGGAGTCCATTCATATTCATAATCGTATCTGCTTAGTTGGTCAGGACAACAACTAGTTTTGGTATTTAGTGGGTGTATGAAATTCCAACATTTTTTGCCACTTGTTCGACTGAATGCAACCTGACTCCACGGCAATTAATGCCATATTTATTGCGCAAAGTGGAAGATCTCAATGTCGAGATTCTGGGTGTTACTTTCAAGAGAAAGTAGATTTTTTTCATTACTTTAACCCACTTATTTAGTTACAAATTATGTGTATTCGAGTAAGTATAATTAATAGATGTAATTACTACAATACAGCATCTCAACGTAGAGAGTATAAAAGATTTTTTTTTATTTATTTCAGAAAGTGCTATGCTTAATAATGTGTATCTAGGCGCGTCTCCTGGGTGGTTACCACCACCTCTTATAGCGATATTATTACAATCTTGCTTGTTCCGATTCCCGTACAAAAAAAACGTAGTAAGATTATAATAATATTGCTATAAGAGGTGGTGGTAACCCCCCGCACTAAAACGTTACACAAAACATCTTTCTACAACTTTTTGTCTATGGTCCATTATTATATGAGCAGGGGACAATGAAAAACCTTGTTTTGTGTTTTAGTGTTTTGTTTCAAAATAAACATGTGTAGGAGACGCGGCTTAAAAACACAGTATTTATGTTGTTAACAAAATACCAATATAAGTTTTAACGGATTTTGACGGGAAGTCTGACAGGGTGGGCGTTGCTTATTAAAATTATTTCACATTATTCTCTAGAGCTGTTTGTTGGTATTTAAGTGATGTGGTTTAATGCATTAAACTGCAGTGAAGATGGACAGTATAATGTGGAAACTTTTGATGAGTTTTGCTTGGTGCGTTGGTTGGGTTTGTTCGGTCGATTCGCCGAGTGAAAGTCATCTGAGGGGCACCGCGCTGGAAGGAATTACCGACATAATCCCAGCAGGACCTTGAGACCATCCACATCTGGGTCTCATGGTCATTGTGAAAACATATTTGCTCTATTTTCCTTGACATCATCGCAACTGCGTGAAAGACATTATTTTTAAAAGAAGTTATAACAAGTACACTGTACGAGCTATTTTTGTTAATTATCTGTTTGTTTCTGTTATCATTAGTTTAAGATCATTATTCACCAATCATTATAATTAGTAAGTAACGCATAACTAATTAACTTATTCCATAGTTGGTTATGTATTGTAGCCCTGTCTGATGCTTTTCTTTATTTACGATATTAGTATTCTATAAACGTTTAATTATCAATTCTAATAAATACATTTTAACAAGGCCGTATGATTCTTGATCAGTGTAAAGAAACTTCGAGATCGCTAAAAACAATTTGTTTATGTTATTTGAACAAAACATGTGCTTAGTTTAATACAAAGTAAAATAAATTATCTTTATCAGTCGCTTTATCAGAAGCAAGAGTTTGCGTAAAGGTATCAGTAAAATTGTCGTTAATCATAATTGTACAAAGATTAGTGATAATTCGAGAATGAATGAATCGAAGGATCATTCTATTTTTGCCAACAATCTAGTGTAGGTTGCAGTGTATCCACGTTCCAAGTATTGGGGAATTAATATTTGGAATGATCATATTCATTCCCGACGTTGTTCTAGTGGACGAATGGCATCCAGGACCTGAAGACTGCATAGTTTCCAACCGGGGAGGTCCCGGATGCGATTCTCAAGTTGAGCGGGTATTTTTCTAACACGATTTGCTCGGGACTGACGTGCATTTCAGACAGATAGCCGGAATAAACTAAGCTGAATCCATTCTGCATCATGCTTGAAACAATGTGTTGTGTCGACCCCCTATTGAGGAGGGATAAGGGCATATGAAAGGAAAGAATAACCACCGTTACATAATACACTTTTGTAACTTAGTTGAAAGGACATTTTGTCCACCTTATCTTAACCGTAGGTCTCATTTATTTATCTAAGGGCAATTGCAGCTTTGCGATTAATCCCTATTTATCCCAAATATTGATTTAAATACATTAATGAGCTGTAGGATAAATTGAGTTTAGGTTTAACTCTAAATTAGTAATAGCGCTGCAAGTCGCCCTAAGTTCTTAAGATATTTTAGCTTGCTAGAACTTTCTAAATTACCGATGATACATCCATTTATTAGAAAACCCCTTCTAATTCTGCATAATATAATTAATAAAAGGTAGCTCTGATACGGGGAAATACAAATGGATGAATCACACTGCGAAGAATATGCTAAGCGATTATCTGTAAAGCCATTGTTTATACAAAACCGGTAAATGAATTTGGGTTAACAATGCTGGCGATGTTCGAAATGCCGAGGTATCTGGTGAATTTTCGTACTACCAGAGATCAGCGGCCTGAGCAGGAAAATTTCTGACAACCGTAAATGTATTCGAACTCGATGCGCGTCTATGAAATTTGTATGAAATATTAACCAAACGTCATAAGTGCGCAGCGAACTTGAATACATTTACATTTACATTAGTTTTTCGTGCTCGAGCTACAGTGATCAGTATACGTAGCAAACACCTGCCTCCTGACTCTACATTCGATTTGAATTTGTCTTCGATTCGGTTCCATTTATTGTCTTAAAATTCCACCAAAATCGACTTTTAAAGTGCGCTAGTGTTGCATAATATTCAAGAACTTGTCATTAGGTCATTTTTAATGTGACATTAGTGCACTTTTTACCGCGATTTAGTTATAGTTCTTATTGCACCGCGGACTTTTGCCCTTATAGGAAAAAATATATGACATTGAAGTACCAGTCAGGGGGCTGACTTTTGACACTCTATTTGAATTTTACTTCCAAAATTCCACCGAAATCGAGTTAAAAAGTGCACCCCGAAACCAAGAGTAAGCGTCAAGAGTAAGCGGGCAGTCCTCATGATGACTGGAACTACTCTGATGAGCCCCAATTGACTTGAAATATTAAAAATCAATGATTAACTGTAAAGGGTGCAAAATTGCAAAAGAGATTGCTATTTCTTTCATTCATCAAGATGTCCCTTATTTAACAGTAATCTCTGTCATAGTAATTGTAAAGTTTCTTAGCTTCGACACTGGAACATATTGTTGGAAATAGCCAAAAGTAACAAAAACAATATGTGAACTGTGTGAAAAGTGTCCTTAGAGAAGATTGATAAGAGGAGTTACGTTTATGATAAGCCATACATGATACAATATTTACTATGGCATATTGTTTTGTATTATATAAGTGCGTTACGCAACAAATTCAAGGCCGTATGATCGTGCCTTTGCTTCCCAAAAATTAGAAAAAAAGCTGTTTGGGAATTTATCATAGTATCGTCTGTGGACGATGTTTTAATCTGTGATCATATGAAATGTTATTGATGGTAGTAATTGATATAAATTACCGTTTTTTTACCGATAAAATACTTAATTTGAATGTAAAATGCCATAGTTTACCATAGGTCAAGATTCTTAAAAAAATTATTATCGTTTTAGAATGATAATAGAATAATTCTATAATATTTTATTATATCATTTTATTAAATATTATAATTGTCTTCATATTACACAGCGAATTTTCCACCGCTTAACACTGTAGCTCTACCAGAGATATAAAATATATTTGAGCTCTACATAGAGTTAAATAAGTGCTAATGAACTAACACTATAGGTTTAACTGCTTTATTGTTACAAATGTATTTGTATACATACTTTGTGGACACTTTGTCAGATAAATCGTTCTCCAGTTATTTATCCACATGTTACCTGGACGTTGGAAGTTGGAACATTCTCGTCTAAAATGCTATTCATTGTGATTTACGGTAGCGAAACCGAGGGAGGTTATGCATTATAAAGTAATTTACTTTGCCTTTTATGCTTATTAGAATAGAGTTCATTTTTTATTGCACAAATGGTTAACTAACGGTTGTGGAATGGAACAGTCGAGAGAACGAAGTTGCCCGAAGCTTGCTCGGGTATGTTCGAGACTACAGCGTAACCGCGGTGTGTAGATAAAAACCGGTTTTGTAAATGTTGCCAGGTAATAATATTGATTTCCTTTCAAAATTGAAGCTTAAGAAAATTAACATGGTTTCAAAGAATGACTTTTACCTTAGTAAAAATTACTAATGGCTTTCTGCTTTGTTTTAGAGTATTTTGAAATATAAGGTGAAGTATATAGTTTACTATTAAATCTTTGTTAGGTAATATACTTACAAGGATATTAATCCATAACTGGTTTTACAAGCAAGGGTTACGCAATTAATAAATCACAATATTTGTGCTTCCGTCAACAATTATTATTAATGTTTAAACGCATTTGCAACTATATTGTCAAAAAACCTCATTTTTTGTTTTAATTCATCAATACTGGCATTTATTGATAATGACAATATTTATTGTAACAATGAACCGTTTCGAACTGAGGATCGAAGTTGATATTTATGGATTATGTCTTTGAATTTATAGTCTAAAATATAGACATTACCTAAAAATAACATTCCAAATTCCACAATATGCTGTAAATTCTTCATTGTTGGCAACACAGGGTAATAACCGAACACGTGCGTCTAGCCGTCACGTGTCCAAGAAACGTGACGCGTGACCCACGCCACGCGAGCGCACTTTCGCGCCGAACCTGCGCATAACTCGGTCAAATCGAGTACGCCATGCGCTCTTGGACCGTTATCTTATCATCGAGACTGGTCTACTTGGTCGGGTTATGATTATAATCGTATAAATCGCTAGACGCACGAGAACGCTCCAAAATATCTCTGTCCTTCATTTCTATCAACATGAATTAAGATGATAGCATAGCGTATACATACGTACCTAAGTGGTATATTACGCGCAATAGAGAATATTCTGCATAAATAGATATATACTGATGCTGAAGTTATACAGTGTTTTATAAATGAAGCGAAAAGTAGAAAAAGCGAAAGTAATATGTCAGAATTGGGCGAAATGGAAATACATCATCTCTGCCTACCCCTATGGGATGTAGGCATTATGTCGATTATGTATGTTATAGAAAAATAGTAAAAGCATACCCACTATGGGCCTTACTTATAAAAATAATTTAACTGAGCAAATGGCTTAGAATGGTCTGTCACTCTTTTCCTTGTGTCACATTGTTTCAAAATAAAAGGGACTATTCTTTACCATTTGCTCAGTTAAACTGTTTTTATAAGTAAGGTCCCATGTGTGCAGCGAATTAAATAGAGATTATGTGGATAAGAAAATAATGTAAATGGCAATTTTATTGACCTGTTTTAAATAAGTAATTTGACCTGCAAATGAATGCACAGCGCGATACCTAATGGCTTTTTTATACATAATCCCACCAACATTCAACTGTACAAAAAACAATTTTGACTTCCAAAATAACCAACGTGCAAAGTGCCTTACGTCATGCTTTTGAATGAAATTACGTAAAGTTGAATTTATTTAAAATAATTGAAATTAATTAAATACAAAATGTTTTTAAATAACATTGAATTAATTGATGTAGTATTATTATGTCCAAATATAAGATATATAAATGTGAATAATATACTGTGTTGACTTTGTTGGCTCATGCTAATCGTGCGCCATGATGGAGCGCCGAATGATAAATTACCGTTTTATTACTTTTAAATTAATTACACATTATTTTACATGTTTACTTTAAAACGTTCAAATCATTAAAAAAAAATGATGTAATGATTATCGTGATAAATTGTATTAACAAAGAGTCGAAAGATCTGGAAGTACTTTAGTTTTCTATAGATTACAGCGTACTTGTTTCGCACCGTCGCATTGCTGTCGCGTCGTCGCGCGGCGTCTCGTCGCACGTGTATAAGTAATTTGACGAGTTTATTCATGATAAGCAATTATTTATTCATGCAGTTGATTACACTGTTTATGTTTTGAACAGCACATTATTTTTTTTGTGTTGTCACGTTTAGATATCTATAATAATACGAAATTCCTCTGAAAAGTTATCACAAACTATACCTTCATATAAAATATATAACAATATAAAACGATAATAATACGAACGAATAATAATATTAATATTATCTATTTTTTCTTTAGCACTAAAATTATCTTGATTTCCCTAAAATAAAGACTTTTTAAATTGTGACAACACCGTCGTCGGGGCGGTCCGCGGTATTGTTTCCGAGTGAGTGATTGTGCCGCTATATTTATTAGCGGGAATTTAAAAACTTATTTAAAATTACACTAGTCTTAAATTGTATTTTGTATATTTATTGTATCCTATAATTGGATACTTGACTACGTTCAATTTTATGCACACTTTTATATTATATTATTTTTATTTTATAGTAAAAATAAAGCATTCTGTAAAAACTGCGTCATAATTGTTTGAAAAATGAGGCAGTAATTCATATTTTAAATTCTGCAATTAGTATCTCGCTATCCCTTTCCAAAGTACGTACAGTTATGGCCGTGACGTGATTATGCTGATGCTTCTCTTTCATATTTCGTCTTTGCATATTTTAAATTCTGCAATTAGTAAGAGTCTCCACTCTTGCTAGTAATGGGGATATCTTGCTATCCCTTTCCAACGTACGTACCGTTATGGCCGTGACGTGTTATGCTGATGCTTCTCTTTCATATTTCGTCTTTGCACGTCTGAACAAGCGTTGCAGTCTCGTCACGTTGTACTGAATATGGAATATGCATGTTAAACAGTCGCTGAGTTTCTTAAAATATTATTTCCCTACATTGATAAGTGAAGTCAAGCCAACATTTTAATTCCTCACTCCTTCTTCTACCTGCCCTTATCCCACCTAATGTGGGGTCGACGCAACACACTTTTTCAAGCATGCTGCAGAGAGGATTAAGCTTAAGTTTTTACGACCGGCCGCCTGCCTGACGTCAATCCCCTATGAGGGATCCAAATTAAATTAGAAAATTTTCTTTGCCCGACCTGCGGATCGAACCCAGGACCTGTCAGTCCACAGCCCTTACATGATGCCACTAGTCCAAGGAGGCGATTTCAATTCCTCACTACTGAAAGCAAATTATATGACCGACGACCTGATAAAGATCGCAGGAAGTCGCTGGATGCAGGCCGCTTCCAACAGGTCGATCTGGAAATCTTTGGGGGAGGCTTATGTTCAGCAGTGGATGTCCTATGGCTGATGATGATAATGAGAGCAAATGAATTTTCGTGGAGTCCGCTTACGAATTGTGAACGCCCATTTTTTTGCCACGCCAACGTAGACCCCCGTCGAGTCTTTTGTGGACCCCTAGAGGTCCACCTGGACCGCTTTGGGAACTAAGGGGATAGCCCACACTAGGTATAGACCTAGTGTGGGGTCAGAACTGTGTGTGTGACTGTTGTGTATTTATTTATTATTAAGGCATCGAGTACATGGTGTTAAAAGCTTAATCATTTCTTAGAATTACCCGCATGCACTATACCTCTACATAATAAATAAATAATATCTATCTTTGGGGAAACATCAGCCAGCAACAACACAAGGAAAAATGTGACAGACTATTCTCAGCAATTTGCTCAGCTAAACTGGTTTTATAAGTAAGGCTCTATATTCAATATCTTTAATTTTAGTAATTGTCTGAATATCATTGGTAGTTAATGTCCATAATCTTTATTTCATAATTCATTCACGATACGTACAGAAAATCGACTTGAGATGAAACGTAAGCTCACGCCTGTATCCCCGAAGGGGTAGGCAGAGGCGCACTAGCAAACTAGAACACCCACATTTCGCCGAGCTTAATATCTTAAATTCTCCAATACATCGTTGAATGCAGTAGGAAGAAATCGCGGGATATAAATAACATAGCTTGCATAATTATTGCGTGGGCGCATATGACATAACAATTCCAATCGTTTTTTTATGGAGGTTCAATGCCAGTCCCATTAAAAATTCCAAACAAAACGACGAAACAAGTGTTCCATTCATTGGAAATCAGTGGTAATCTTAGGCTGAGATCCAGAGCGAACTTCGACTAAGACTAAGTCAAAGAAACGAACTCAATGAGGATTTTTACCTAGTCCGAGTCACTTTTTACAAGAAAATCTTTGCTTAGTCTGTCTGTCACTGTTTTTCTAATAAAAAATGACTCTAAGTCAAAGTTCGATTTAACAAATCGAAATCACCAACGGATTGCCATAGGAATCGGCCATTATGGTGTGTCATTACAGTTTATTTGAAATATACGCGCGCCAGGGCGGCCAGCGTAATAATATTAAGAGAATAAACTTATCTTACGTGATCATGACAGCCTCAATGGCGCAGCGGGCGAGCAGCCGGCTACGAAGCGAGAGGCCACGGGTTCGATCCCCGCACTGAGACAAATGTTTGTATGGCCTACAGATATTTGTTTCGGGTCTGGGTGTTGAGACCAGTCTCTCGTAGTTCCTGATTCCCACGACACAAGACTCGATCTTAGTGTTGAGTCAGGACTATGTATGTGACAGTTGGGTGTTATATATTATATATTTATATTATTAACCATTCACAAAACATTCTAGGTCTTAGGGTGTAAATTATAATAATCGCTCTCGCATTGTAATAAGTAATTGACGGCGGTAGTGAAATTTGAGATCAATTTTTTTGTATGGAAACTTGTTTGATAGCCCCTCTATAGTTAATATTAAATCTCTTTGGTATCATAATACTTTTTGGGCGATTTGCACAACTTTTACTAATCTAGAGTTATCAGGACTAACTCTAGATTAGTAATAGTGTGCAAGTCGTGCTTACCGTAAAAACTACCTTTAGGCTTACGAGAGTCCATTCATTTTGATTGTCGTACTATGTCCTGTAATTTTGAAACAAGAAATCAACTCTTTATCGTACCTTCAAATAACTGACACACTAAATTATGTCGATGCCAGTAGTACTAATTATTTTAAAATGTAACAATTTTACCGCAAATATAAAACGTTTTTAAAGTTGTCCGTAAACAAATGAAGAATATCAATAATGTGCCTATAACACATTAGGTATTGGTGTCTACTATAATTCTTTATCATTTATATCATACAAGCTACGTATAATAATAATATTGGCCCTATTTTCCTTCACCGTTACCTATAGCAAGTGATAATTGACAATGAAATTATACGTAACAGAAAAGTCAGAGGTGTGTGCTCTTTTTTGGGGTTGGTCTCGAACGTCCGACACTCTCTCGGTAGTCCGTACCACTCCCAACTCCCAACTAAGCTATCGCTGTCTATTAAGTAGCTAACAAACCACTTATTCTCCAGAAAACCATGAAGTTTAAAGACTACTTACTGTCAGTAGTGACTGCCTCGGTGGCGTGGTGGTATTTCGGTACGACTACGGTTCTGAGGTCTCGGGTTCGATCCCCGGGTCGGGCAAAGTGATATTGGATTTCTCCATATCAGCCCGGAGTATGGAATTTGTGATATGGCGATAGGCTCGCCCCCTATCACATCTGGGACGGAACTAAGCTCGGCGAAATGTGGGTGTTCTAGTTCGCTAGTACGCCTCTGCCTACCCCTTCGGGGATACAGGCGTGAGCTTATGTTACAGTCAGTAATTCCGAGACATGCAGCCTGTGGTCCCCAAGGCGAACTTTAACTAGATCGTAAACAATTAACTCTTTCCGCAAACGTAGCCCACAACAATACTAAGAGAATAAATAAGAAAATAAGTTTTCCTTGAACCGTGCAACTTTGTACAAAGGAGTTACCTGCATTGTTCTTTTAAGGAGGTATATGGTATTACGTAGAAATGCCTAAATGGAGTTTTATGTTCACGGTTTTTATGGTTTTATATGGAACTAAATTTTGATGTATCATAAGTTCACGTCGTGCTCGTTGCTTGAAGGGGCAGACAGGACTCTAGCGGCTAGCTACTTTTTTTTTATTTTGGTCTTATATTCTGATGGAGCCGTCGTAACACCTTTTTTTGAACCAGGGCAAAGCAATATGTGTTTCTTCTTTAAATAATCATAAGTTTAAAATCTTAACGGACCGACTTCAAATCCGATCGTGACCAAATTTATATGGGACCACCATTGAAATAAGCTCTATCGAACACAAAAAGAATTTTGAAAATCGATCCACATTCGCGGAGATATCGCGTAACATACATAAAAAAATACAGACGAATTGAGGACCTGCTACTTTTTGGAAGTCGGTCCAAAAAACTAAGCGCCGCTAGCAGCTCGGCGATAAATCTCTATTTATCCCAAATGTCTATTTAAAGATAGAAGTGAATTGTAGGATCAATCGAGTTTAGATTTAACTCTAGATTAGTAATAGCGCTGCAAGTCGCCCTCCGTTAAGTAATATGCAAATAAATTTTAACACTCGGAACTAAGCTCAGCGAAATGTGGGTGTTCAACTTTGCTAGTGCATTTCTGCCTACTCCTTCGGGCATACAGGCGTGAGGTTATGTTATGGTTTAACACTCGTAAGTCGAATTCATTAATCTAAGCCTTAAGGCAATATATTTCGATTGAAAAAAATCTCAGATTGCCTTAAACTCAATTTTTTTTCATTTCTAAGGCTTAGAGTAACGAAGTAAAACTTTCATATTGAATGTAAAAATGTGAAACATTAAGCTTACATTAAACATTCATAGTTTTGGAAAGTTATTTGTTTTTATTTATACGTGCTGGCACTGGTACAAAAACTACGAGACGTTTTTTCTAAACGGACAAAAATACACTGCAAACTTATGGAGCATGGTTGAATGTAGTCTAACGGCCGGTCTCAATAAACGATCTCAGTTTAGAGTGCAGATAGATCGCGATTATGAACCAATCAAATCAAGTCAATTGACGGAGTCATGTTCAAACGGTGTTCTTATTGGCTAATTTTTGTAATCTATCTGCACATTCGAACTGAGATTGTTTATTGGACCGGGCCTATAACAGTGGCGATTAATGAACGGGGATCTCATTAGTACATAAATAAGCAAATAACAACCAAAAACAGTCCGCCAATAACATTCACACATGTACATGATATAGATAGTCCTGCCCCCTGGACTTTTGACACTCGATTTGAATTTAATTTCGATTCGGTTTCATTTTCGCAAAAGGAGGAGGTCCTCAATTCGTCTGTATTTTTTTATGTATGTTACTCGATATCTCCGCCAAATGTGGACCGATTTTCAAAATTCTTTTTGTGTTCGATATAACTTATTTCAAGGGTAGTGCCATATAAATTTGGTCACGATCAGTAAATTGGAAGTCGGTCAGTTAAATTTTTAAACTTGTGATTATTGACTTAAAATCCTACCGAAATTGAGTTAGAAAGTGCGATATGCTGCATTAGATTCGAGAACTTGTCATTTGGTAATTTTTAACGTGACATTAATGCACTTCTTAACTCTATTTCGGTGGAAATTTAAGTCACAAAATAAAGTCAAGTGGGTCAAAATAAAGTCAGGGGGCTGGCTGTGAGCTAATCT
Source organism: Clanis bilineata (assembly GCA_036417725.1). Classification (NCBI taxonomy): domain Eukaryota; kingdom Metazoa; phylum Arthropoda; class Insecta; order Lepidoptera; family Sphingidae; genus Clanis; species Clanis bilineata. The sequence continues at coordinate 3,115,976 of CM071141.1, forward strand.
GATCAAAATAAAAACGAACCATATGGTGGTTCGGAGATTTCATTAGTAAAACAGACTTTTTCTTCTTTTAAAAATAATGGCTTCCACGCATATGCGATGATTTAGCCAATGTCAAGGTAAATAGAGCAATTATGTTTTCACAATGACCATGAGACCCAGATGTGGATGATCTCAAGGCCCTGCTGGGATTATGGCGGTAATTCCTCCCAGGGCGGTGCCCCTCAGATGACCTTCACTTAGCGAATTTACAGGACAAAGCTAGCCAACCCTTTAAGCAAAACTCATCGAAGATCACCGGTTAAAAATTTCCACATTATACTGTCCATCTTCACTGAACCAAAACAGCATTAAACCAAAACACTTAAAACCAACAAACACAGCTCTAGAGAATAATATGAAATAATTTTAACAAGCGCCGCCCACCCTGTCAGATTTCCCGTCAAAATCCAGTAAAACAGACTATATACCTTATGACTTATGTTGTTACAGTCTATAGAGAGGAAGTGTGTGCGAACAATAAGACATTTAAATATTTCGACATTGACAGGTTGGCTGCAATCCAAACACGATGTAGAGACAATGCACCTCACACATCGGTGGAAACGTGCGATGCCAAGTATTCTCCTGTGGTTCGGTTTTTAACCGTGACCTAGGTCCTCACTCCTATGCAATGCTAAATTAAATCCACTCGAAATAGACTTCATTTAAATAACAAAATATTTGAGAAACGATGTTGAAGATAAAATTGTTTTTTTGACAAACATTTTTCATCGCAATCCCGTCGCTTTGAAATTAAAATTAAAGATGTAAACGTAATGTTTATTTTTGAACTTTCATACGTAATAATTATGTCGCATGTATGTCATGTATTTCTAAGGTTAGGCAGAGGTGAAAAACCCAACCTACGTTAAGGTTATTTCCATCCTTTCTTAAGAGGTGAACCTAAAGCCGCGTCTCCTGCATCTGTTTTTCTTGAAACAAAACAAAAACAATGATTTTCGCTGTCTCTTGCCCATAGAACAATGGACTATAGATAAAAATATGTGACGAAACCATGTTTGGTGTAGGTGTTTTGTGTAATGTTTTAGTGCAGGAGACGCGGCTTTATATACAGGCTAGAGGGCATTATTCAGCTACCTATTGATTCATTTAATCATATTCTGTGTAGTCTACATTGTATTGTTTGCCAGACTGCGTATGTGTGAACATTACTTTAGGATTAATGCAGAAAATTAACAACTGTTTGAGGTCAGCATTTTCAAATTCTGCAATCCACGAAAATATCCAATTTGGTACAATACGAGTATGTACATCGTGTGTTGTTGTTTTCTTATATTTATTTCAAATTAATTATGTTTTGGCGATCTAAATTTAATGGCACATACTTTATGTTACTATGTAATCCAATGTAAATAATGTTTTACACCTCATTTCAGATGTTCCAAGGTGAGATTTCTTGTGCCCTTCCTAATCTTTAAAGTCGGAAAAGCAACTATGATTCTTTAGGCATTGTGTCTAGGATCAATCGAGAGCACTTACCATCAATTGGCCATCAAAACTTTTGCTTTAGAAATCATTTTTCCCACGCATTTGAAACGCTGGAATAAACTTTCCTCTTCGGTATTCATTCAGCGCTGCGACATGTCCATTATCCTTTAAACCAGGCTTAAAAAGTATTTACGCGGTAGGCAGGTTTTTGAGTGGTAGAGCCACGCTGTAGACAGTAACGTCTACAGCATGAATGGGCCAGCTCGACCGGTTTGATACCACTGTCTCACAGAAAACCGACGTAAAGTGGCAGCTTGCTGTCGCGTTTCGTTCGGTGAGTGAGATTTCCTGTGGCCCATTTCCCCCCTTCCTTTCCCATTCTTTTTTTCCATCCTCTTCCATTTCCTCCTTTTAGGTTGGCAACGCACCCATGATTCTTTTTGTGTATTGGGTGTCTATGGGCGGTGGAGATCACTTACCATCAGGTGACCCATCTGCTCGTTTGCCAGTCTCTGCTATAAAAAACAGGCAGTGGTTTGGCTGTATTCCTGGAATTGCCAATGACCATGCCACTGAACTAGCTGCTGTTTTGCCAGCTGCTGCTATAAAAAGTATACGCATTGAGTATTTTAAGACAAGGCTAAACCCTTCAGTCATTACAGCTCTCCGGATTACTGGATAAGATGCGACACAAGTGTACAATGTGGAGACAAGGTCGAAACGTTCAGACAGGAGTCGAGTCGCTTACCATTCCTGACATCACGCGGCCTTCGTGCGCGTTCATTAACAAAATATTTACTGCCGTTTGGGCGTGTGTTTTTGTCGTTTTGTGGTTTGTTTTGTCGTCATTCATAATCTTGGGGCGACGTGTAGTATTTCAATAAATCTTGATGTATCCCAAATCCTGATTTAAATATACGAATCATCTGTAAAATATAGGTCCAACTTTAGATTAGTAGCAGCTAAAATCTGTGATAACATATCCGCTTTTATTTCTAGAAATCTTCACTGGCCGTGAAGCGAGAGGCCGCGGGTTCGATCCCCGCAATGAGACAAATGTTTGAGTGGCCTATAATATTTGTTTCTGTTCTGTTGTAAGACCGAAAGTCTCTCGTAGTTCCTGAGACTCTTAATCTTAGTGTGGTGTCAGGACTATTTGTTTGACAGTATATTTAACAATATCAACTATCAATATTTTAGTTATATAAAATGAAGGACAGTCCCGCCGGCACAAATGAGACATGGCTAAAAATAATAACATCCCAGGAAATATGCGTCGTTGGTTGCCTGATAGTGTTAACTGGAGTTTGGTTTTGTACAATATGCCTACCATAAAGGAATATGATTTTATTGTATGATGAATAAATACAATATAAGTTCAAGTCTGTATCGCTAGAAGGGTAGGTAAATATGCACCTAGTGTGTCTATCGTTCACCAAGCTTATATCCGTCCCATGATGAAATGTAAACCTGTAAGTAAACTAGTAAACTTAACACATATAACAAATAATTTAAGGCCAAATATTTAATTTTCGCGCTTATTTTATTTTCAGAAACATTCCAAAATAATGAATTATAATTTGTCCTCGCCTCCTTCGTCCAGTGGCCGCAATGGGCTGTGGACCGGGAGGTACTTTGTTCGATTCCCAGGTCGGGCACAGCGAATTTTCTAATTATTTTGCCCGGGACGAAAGCGTGCTCCATCAGACAACCCCTCTCTATGTTGTCTGACGGCAGGCAGCCGGTCGCAAAATCTAAGCCAAATACTTTCTGCTACATGTTTGCAAAAGTGTGTTGCGGTGACCTCATATTAAAGGTAAGAAAAAGTAGATATAAAAAAAATACAGTTTTAAGTTTTACGCCATCTATGACAAATATTACAATGATATATTCTGAATTTTGATAATTAGTTTACTAACGCCCAAATGGTCAAACGCTACTCAACTTTAACGGCTTCTTACATTGATATTTGGCATACAATTTTGACATATATGGCGACCTTAAGTGTATGAACATTCGGCGGTAAGTTTGTGTACTTCATAAATAAACCTAAAAGCAAAAATCATTGCAATAGCGCAACAGTCAGCGCCATCTACTTTTGTCATCAGGAACGACATTCCGGTCCATCCCGGGGTCGTGCAACTCTATGTAGGTCGTGACTTGTGATGGCGACAGGCGCGGTCAATAATCCTGCACTGCAGGTCGTCATCCGAGCCCAGAGTCAAGCGTCATCCGTCTCTCGACCTTCACGAATCATCGATAGCCACATGACGGAAACTTTAAATTATGTGTCACTGGGGTTACCACCACCTCTTATAGCAGTATTATTATAATTTTACTTGTACCGATTCCCATACAAAACAAACGAAGAACGATTATAATAATACTGCTATAAGTGGTGATAAACCTGCTGGTGCTAATATAACGTTATAGGTGACAGCGAGTCTAGCACTGAGTGGCATCTTGAGTGGTAGAGCCACGCTGTAGACAATTACGTCTACGGGCCGGCTCGACCGGTTTGATACCACTGTCTCACAGAAAACCGACGGAAAGTGGCAACCTGCTGTCGCGTTTTGATCGGTGAGTGAGATTTCCAGTGGCCCAATTCCGCCCTTCCCTTTCCCAATCCCTATTTCCTTCCCTTTAGGTTGGCAACGCACCTATGATTCTTTTTGTGTCTTGGGTGTCTATGGGCGGTGGAGATCACTTACCATCAGGTGACCCATCTGCTCATTTGCCAGTCCCTGATATAAATATATATAATAATATACATATGCTCGGGTTTGACTCCCAGGTCGGGCAAAGGGTTTTTGATCAGGGCTAGGCAGGCAGCCGGTCGAAGAATATGAAGCCAAATCATTTATGCAACGTGCATGAAAGACTATATTACACCGACCCCCACATTGGAAAATAAGGGCAGGTGGAAGAAGAATACCATCAAAATCCAAATGCCATATTGATAATTTGCCATAAAATATTACAAGCCTTAAAATTATAGAGCATGAAATATTTATTCGTCATCAAAATATTGTAAGGAAAGATGTGGGTTGACATATTATGGATTTGATTGATGTCTACTTGTAAACAAGATCGGTCGTTCCACTATATGGCACACGACACAATAGAAATGACTTCAGTAAACAAGAATCAAACTTTTTAGATTACTTGTCTTCCTATCTCTTCATTATCATCATCATAAACAGCCATAGGACGTCCACTGCTGGACATAGGCCTCCCCCAAAGATTTCCAGATTGACCTGTTGGAAGCGGCCTGCATCCAGCGACTTCCTGCGACCTTTACCTTTCCAATCTCTTATCGAATTATAATTGAGGAGCTGGACATCTAGGAACCATATTGTGTGTAAAGTGTTAATTGAATGTTACTTTAATCAAGCTTTCAAAAACCGAGTGACAAACAGCAACCTCCTAGCCAAATATAGAAATAAAAATAGGTAATACTGAACTGTAGTAAAAAAAAAAACTGTAACAATTTCGAAGCTATTGTTTAGACGCTACACTTTAGCGAATACAACACAATGCTAAGGTTTGTTTGTGTGAAAGCAACAGCGAAGATTCGCGAATGTTCGGGAACTTTCGGTCTCCATCGCCGATGGCCCTTCGCGAATGTTCTTTCACCTTCGTTCAGTTGGTCATAAGTCTTGTCTGGTTAAGCTCTTGACAATAATTGCAACTTACTGCGTATTATTTTCATGTAATATATAATCAACTGCACTTGTCTTAAAAAAAAAAAAAAAAATTAACACAAACTTTCCAGATGGCAGGGATGAGGGAACGTCTAAAAACATGCGGTAAAGATGCAAAATGACAGCTTCCGTGGCGTAGTGAGCGAGCAGCCGGCTGTGAAGCGAGAGGCCGCTGGTTCGATCCCCGCACCGAGACAAATATTGTGCGGTCCACAGATATTTGTTTCGGGTCTGAGTGTTGTGAGACCGAAAGTCTCTCGTAGTTCCCGATTCCCATGTTACAGGTTATTACAGAGATACCCAGACTTTTTTTCTCATTGACCACTTTCAAAACTTTGCTGGACATAAGACTCGATCTTAGTATGGGGTCAGGACTATGTGTGTGACTGTTGGGTGTTATTTATTATTTATTAAAATGTATGTGCAATTGTTATAAATTTATTTATATATTTATTTATAAACAATGGATTGTCGTGGTCTGTACTGTGAATCAACAAATTACAGAGACATTACTCTTCCTATTGTAGTCTGCGGCGAGCGTAGCGACCGGCGCGATCGATTGCAACCCTCTCTCCACACACCAGTGACGAAGGTTGCGTACAACATGATTCCTCCCGGCTTCCTATGCACTTGTCAACAATGTATAGTGAAAGTTGCTGTTAAACTATTATTTAGATAAATAAGTGAATTGAATAGCATATAAGGAATGTGGCCGGGAAGTCATGAGTTCGAATCAAGGGCCGCAAAGTGCGAGAGATCACTCCAATGTAGAATGGCGTGCAGTCCATATAGACGAAGAGACATTATCTACCAAAATTTCTCTAAATTCACTATAAAGCTAGCAAATACTTGTGTATCTACATGCTTAATAAATATGTGTAAGCTCATATATATGTCGTCGAAGGTGTAGGCAGTGATGCAAACAATGCACCCACATTGATCGAGCTTATTTCCGTTTCACTATGCACCTAAAGGTATCGAGGCCATGGCCGCCGTGAAACTCATTTGCTATCAAATAAAAAAGTTTGCACAATTGATAATAATAATATTAGCCCTGTAATATTACTGTCCCACTGCTGGGCACGAGCTTCCTCTACCAATGAGAGGGGTTAGGCCATAGTCTACCACGCTGGTCTTATGCGGATTGGTAAATTTCACATACCCTCGAAATCCTTGTGAAGAATTTTCTCAGGTATGCAGGTTTCCTCACGATGTTTTCCTTCAAGCGATAATTCACAATGAAAATACACTTAACATAGAAAAGTCCGAGGTGTATGCTCGATTCGGGCTTGGTCTCGAACCTCTGACATTCGTCTCGGAAGTTCATACCATTCCCAACTGAGCTACCGCTGCTTTACAGTTACTTAAATAATTTTACTTCACAACTACGAGTAGCGTCCATCCAACCAATAAAATACGGGACCAACCCTTGGAACAATCTCTATCGAACACAAAAATAATCTTGAAAAATCTGTCTATATTTGCCCGGTAGAGTAACATATCATATTCATGTACATAACGTCTACAAAAGGAATGAGCCAGCTCGACCGGTTTGTTACCACTGTCTCACAGAAAACCGACGTAAAGTGAAGTGGCGAGTGGTGACATTTCCCAAAAGAGAAACCAGAGTACCTATTTATTAATAGACATTTTAGAAAAAGTTAAGCCGAATGGAATTGTATTGTATGGACCCTTCGCCACTGGTAAATTGGCAGCTCGCTGTTGCGTTTCGTTCGGTGATATTTTCGGTACCTAACCCAATTACCCATTCCCCAATCCCTATTCCCCTTTTTGATTATTTTGGTACCATAGGTGTCTATGGAGGTCAGTTACCATCAGTTAACCCATTTCCTTGTTTGTCTCTGCTATAAAAAAATATGTTTTATTTTTACAGCCTCCGTGGCGCAGCGGGCTAGTAGCTGTGAAGCGAGAGGCCGCGGGTTCGATTCCCGTTTGTAAGGCCCACAGATATTTGTTTCAAGTCTGGGTGTTGTGAGACCGAAAGTCTCTCATAGTCTCTGACCCAGAATACAGGTTATACCTAGTGTGGGATTAAGACTAGGTGTGTGACTGTTGGGTGTATTTATGTATTATGTATTTATTTATGTATTAAATATGAACGAACTGCCCAAAATAACTGAATGTCTATTTTGAAATAGTTTGAAAAACATGTTTTTTAGCACGCCCAAGCCTAGTCATGCTTCTTCACACTCCGAAGACGAAAGAAGCAAATAAAGTAATCCATCTTCCGCCATATAGAAATCATTTAGCCCGTATATCTGCAAACAGTTGTTTGATTGTGCAGGCAAGGTCGCCGGCCACCTACGGTCATCCATACGACGATGCTAATGCCGGTGACTCAGCTCCGGCCCGTGCATGGCAATGGACCCTGTGCTTAGTTTTTTGATATCCTGTATACACAATGGAAGTCAGATTGGCTGACAATGGGACTGACGTGAATTACTGGTTAATTTCTAGGAAACTACGGACTGCCTCGGTGGCGTGGTTGTATTTCGGTACGACTACCGTCCTGAGGTCTCGGGTTCGATGCCAGGTCGGGCAAAGTAATATTGGATTTTTTCATATCTGGAGTCTGGAATTTGTGCCCGATATGGCGATAGGCTCGCCATTCGCCCCCTATCACATCTGGGACGGAACTAAGCTCGGCGAAATGTGGGTGTTCTAGTTCGTTAGGGCACCTCTGCCTACCCCTTACGGGATACAGGCACGAGGTTATGTTATGAGCTTATGGTTCTGGAAACGTTTAGAGGGAAAATGTGATGCGATTGTTTTGGACAACCATTTTGTGTTTGTTATCAACTGACTTCCAAAGGAAGTATTCAATTCGTTGGTATTTTATGTATGTTACGCGATGTCTCCGACAAATGTACGATTTTCATGATTTTTGTTCAATAGAGCTTAATCCAAGGGTGGTCCCGTGTAAATAAATAAATACACTCAACAGTCACACACATAGTCCTGACCCCACATTAAGATCGAGTCTTGTGTCGTGAGTATCAGGAACTACGAGACTTTTGGTCTCACAACACCCAGACCCGAAACAAATATCTATGGGCCACACACACATTTGTTTTGGTGCGGGAATCGAACCCGCAAACTCACGTTTCACAGCTGGCTACTCGCCCGCTGCGCCATGGAGGCTGTCAATATATATTGGATCACGGTCGGATTTTGAAATCGGAAGTGAATCTCATTTATGTTTGGTTACGATTGGATTTTGATGTTTTATTCCAAAATTAAATACAAATTTTATTGCTGGATTTAAATGTGCACGATAGGTTAATTACGTAAATGCATACATAAATACACTCGGAAAATGCGAAATAAGCTCCGTAAACGGAGGAACCTATGTTAAAATATTTAAAAACAAGGTCACAGTATTGGATGATGATGGAAAATGACCAGTGACCACAGTTTGGGAAATTTCAAACAAAGTCATCTAAAACAAGTTATAAATCATGATAATATTAATTATTGAAGTAGCATGTCACTAAAATGTTAAAGAAAAAACATAAAAAATAATAATAAAAACCTTATTTATTCACTTAAAAAAACGTAAATGAATAAAAAACAATTCCATATACCATACTTATTCGAAAAATATCTCGTACAAATCAATTATGTTATTATGTTTAAAATTAGGTAATACAAAGGAACCTACTCCTTAAGTAACTATAATAAACTTTTAATTTATTACAAAAAATAATATAGTGCATAACAGTAAAATGTTTTAATAGTTACAACTAAATTGCCATATTTTAAGCCGAGTACACACTAGCGATGTGTGAATGTAACCGACTGGTTACAATAACCATAATGGACATAAATAAAACAATCTCGAGATACACAGTGATACAAATACATTTACGCCCAAATGTTCAAACTCTATTCAACTTTAACGGCATGTTACATTTATTTTCGCCATACAATTTTGACAGATAAGGCAGCCTTAAACGACATAAGCCTTAAGTGTAAGAACATTCGGCGGTTAATCTATATAAGCTGTAGTGTAACTATTTGGTTATAGTTACGAGGTACTACTTGTTAGTGTAGACTTACAATTCGCCATTGCTCCAATAAAATTATAGCGGCCAAAGCTTGAATATAATTCGCAAAATACGAAGAGTTGAAACATTTTATCTTATTAATTGCCAAATTAACATAATAATTGCAGTGGAATTAACATGTCATGTATTCAGAAACCGAAAGTTGAGGCCTAAAATGTCTCGTTTGACCAGATGACATAATGTTATACAATTGTTGCCTAGTGTATACATGACTTTATGTTACGTTATTGCCAAATTAATATAATAATTGCATTGGAATTAACATGTCATGTATTCACAAACCAACAATTGAGGCCTAAAACGTCACGTTTGACCAGATGACATAACATAACATAAGCTCACGCCTGTATCCCCGAAGGGGTAGGCAGAGGCGCACTAGCGAACTAGAACACCCACATTTCGCCGAGCTTAGTTCCGTCCCAGATGTGATAGGGGGCGAACCTATCGCCATATCGGGCACAAATTCCAGACTCCGGGCTGATATGGAAAAATCCAATATCACTTTGCCCGACCCGGGGATCGAACCCGAGACCTCAGAACCGTAGTCGTACCGAAATATCACCACACCACCGAGGCAGTCAGATGACATAATGTTATACAATTTTTGTCTAGTGTATACATGACTTTATGTTTCCTTATTATTTAAACTATATTGAAATAATAATCATATCATTTGCATTTTTTAAATAAATTAAAATACTAATATCGCCAAAATATACATAATTTTGTTATTTTAGTACGAATAAAGATGTATTATTATTAAAAACAAATATAAATAAACACTATTAATGGTGGGTCAGATGAATTATTCTGAAAGCGGGAATGCGGTGAAAGTAACTTTATTCTAGACTATGTAAGAAAAGGTACTTATAACAATACAGTGACGTGCACTGACATTCTGATCAGGGTAGACAAAATGTTCGAAAAATTATTTTCTTCAAATTACTTCACCAGTACTATTATCAACGATTTCGATTTAAAATATAAGCCGGTCGCTATTTTATTGATTTGAGAAATTGTTTTTGTTGATTTTTGTGTCATGATTTAGGTAAATACCAAATTGTCAGGGTAGACAGTTTCTCTTTGGCTATATGGTTTGCACGCAACTGTAATAATGGAACAATAAAAATAATCTATGTCTACTATTAAAGGGCCTTAATTAAAAAATCTATAGCTTAACCATGAGTTTGTTCCACGTATTTACGCGAGGACGTAAAATATTTTTACAGAAGTCAGTTCCCCGCGTAACCGATAGAGGCGTTCGGGTGTTTGTCATACAAATATTTTACGGAGTCGCTAGCGAGTAATGTAAAAAAAACTCACGGTTGGCCTACAGTTTAGCTCAGCAAATGGCTAAGAAAAGTCTGACACTTTTTCCCATTTGTCACATTGTTTGAAAATAAAAGGGATAGACTATTCTTTACCATTTGCTCAGTTAAAACAGTTTTTAACATAACCTAACATTAACATAAGCTCACGCCTGTATCCCCGAAGGGGTAGGCAGAGGCGCACTAGCGAACTAGAACACCCACATTTCGCCGAGCTTAGTTCCGTCCCAGATGTGGTAGAGGGCGAGCCTATCGCCATATCGGGCACAAATTCCAGACTCCGGGCTGATATGGAAAAATCCAATATCACTTTGCCCGACTCTGGGATCGAACCCGAGACCTCAGAACCGTAGTCGTACCGAAATACCACCACGCCATCGAGGCAGTCTAAAGGCAGTGAGGCATAAATCTTTTTTTGTTAAGTAAAAGGCCCATATTGTTTAAATTAAGGTAACTCAAATTAAGGTAACGTTATTAAATTGCATTTGTCTTAGATTTCGTTTTGTTTTATCGTAAACGAAACACATATCAGGCGAGCGCCTGTCTAAAACATGCGAGCAATATGTGTATATGTTCAATGATCAATCAAACCCAATGTTTAAAGTGAATATTTTTATGAAAACTGTGCAAAAGAATTAAATAATATACCACTATAATTAAGTGATTACAATTCTAGCTTATTAACTAATTTAGTCGTATATTACTTTGAATGAACTTACAGTCTGCAGATAGTGTAAACAAAATAATGGTTAATATTACCCTATTAGTGTCAGAAAACGATGTATAATACTTACATTTGTAACAATAATTAATGTGAATATAGATGTCTTTATTTGTATATATGAATAAGTAATATAAAACAAACAGTTTTACACTATCTATTTGACCAATTAAATATCATGGGTTCCTACGTATAATCCTTAAAAAGTAATTCTTATAATAGAGCGATGTCAGGACCAAACAAAGTATATGTAAATTATAATTCTATAATTAGTAATTAATAAGGCCATAAAATATTTACCACAATTTACGCTAGCTGTAATAGGACTATAGCCGAGGACTTCAAATTATTCTAATAACTATTTTATTTTAAAATCTCCAGATGTACACCTAAACACTTCGTCAACATTTAACCAGTAGTCAGTACAAGCCAATTAATGTCGCGTAAAATGATATAGTTTCACTATTTTTAGACAAATTAGATCACCTATTTGTCATACTAAAGCTATGTATTCACTATGCAACTTTTGAGACGCAATATGCGACGCTAAATATGACATGCAGAACATAAACATATCATAAGCTCACGCCTGTATCCCCGAAGGGGTAGGCAGAGGCGTACTAGCGAACTAGAACACCCACATTTCGCCGAGCTTAGTTCCGTCCCAGATGTGATAGGGGGCGAGCCTATCGCCATATCGGGCACAAATTCCAGACTTCGGGCTGATATGGAAAAACCCAATATCACTTTGCCCGACCCGGGGATCGAACCCGAGACCTCAGAACCGTAGTCGTACCGAAATACCACCACGCCACAGAGGCAGTGACATGCAGAACTTATGTTTATAATATGCTATAGGAATTATGACTTATGTCTAGGGAGGATGGAGTATGTGTGTGAGAGGGTGAAAGCATGCGAAATTTTTCAATTAATGTGTATGTTGCTAGATGAAAGGTATGGCGCTTACCACCAGATAAAATATATTCGTCATTTACGCTCGGCTTCTAAAGATTTAACAACGCTTTATGTATTTGATAACTAGAATAATATTGCTAATTATTAGGTACAATATTCTACATCTGTCATAATTATAGAATATCTTGCCTAGCTAATGTTAAATGTCACTCAACACCGGCGAAACAAAAAAATGTATACCTAACTATGACCGATATACCTATACAAAGATTTATAAGCAAGCCAGCAAATGTGGAATTGATCAACTACTATCAAAAACCTGTAAAACGGGGCAATAATTCAACAAAAAAATATATCGTTATATTTCACAAAAATTGTAAATACCTGTAAATCAGCCTTTTGCGGCTCAAAAGTTGCCCAGTGTAGACGCAGCTTACCTTGCATAAGACTAGTTTAATCAGATTTTTTTGGTTTTCTCCTATCCTTCCTATCGCTGGTCTGCTCCGGCGTGGATCCGTCGAGGTTGTACCAGGGCCTGAGGCTGGGCTGCGGCAGCTCCATGCAGTCCACCAGCGGGTTGGTGGCGCTCACCACCTCCATGACCCTCGGCTGTGCCTGGTCCAACAAAGCCTCGTTGGCGCAGATTACGCCAGCCAGCGTTGTTTTACGGATTTCTGTTAGTTGTTCTGCAATATTTGAAGTACAGAATAATCAGAAGTTTAAAAAATTACTACAAAATATATCCGATCGTGACTAAATTATTTAAGGAACCTTTGGATAAACTCTATCGAACATAAAGAATCTTAAAAATCGGTAATATATAATGTATTGTCTGGACTTTGAAAGATACGATAACCCTTGAGTTTGTTTCCGTATTTCTTCTTAGGGATAGCCACGAAATGCCGACGCCATCATTACAATTTTATTGACAGCCTCCGTGGCGCAGCGGGCGAGTAGCCGACTGTGAAGCGAGAGTCCGCGGGTTCGATTCCCGCATTGAGACAAATGTTTGTGTCACCCACAGATATTTGTTTCAAGTCGGGGTGTTGTGAGACCGAAAGTCTCTCATAGTTTCTGACACCCACGACACAGGTTATACCTAGTGTGGGGTCAGGACTAGGTGTGTGTATTTATTTATTTTATTTATTTATTATTCGTAATTGACATGTAAAAGTGATATAAAATATCCTATTTGCAGAATAAATGATTTTAATTTGTCCAAATTTGGCGAAAAATAGAGATTGGCCACCTTTCTTCTTTTGAAATTCGTCGAAGTCTTTGTTTTATAACGGCCGGTTTCAATAAACAATCTCAGTTTAGAGTGCAGATAGATCGCGATTATGAACCAATCAAATCAAGTCATTTGACGGAGTCATGTCAAACTGTGTTCTTATTGGTTAATTTTTGTAATCTATCTGCACATTCGAACTGAGATTGTTTATTAGAATCGGGCGTAAGAAATTGGATATATCATATATGCCTGACATTATCCCGGCTTAATTAATGCCAGGATTCTACCGAGTGAGTTGAGATTTCCGGTGGCCCATTTCCCCACTCCCATTCCCAATCCCCTTCCCTTCCCTTCCATTACCTCCTTTTAGGTTGGTAACGCATCCATGATTCTTTTTGTGTCTTGGGTGTCTATGCGCGGTGGAGATCACTTACCATCAGGTGACCCATCTGCTCGTTTGCCAATCTCTGCTATAAAAAAAAAATAGATACAATTAAAAGAGAAAAATAACCATAAACAGAAAGTTCAGTACACCCGACATGGAACTGCACAAAGATCACAATACGTTACGTCAAAGAACGGAGGAAGGGCGATTAAAGATTACGTCGTTACTTAAAAGGAGTTAATTACATACTTTAAAGAGCAAGAAAATAATCTTTAATGTCCTATATCGATAAGTATGACGTGAAATGATGACGAAGACTTGGCTCTTGATCTGTTTGACGTCAGCAATACACTTTAATTGGCTTATGAAGTCAAAACATATATCTAGTTTTTAATTAAAAAAATGACCTGCTAAACTATTTTGCATCTGTTTTTTATATGACTGCCTCGGTAGCGTGGTTGTATTTCAGTATGATTACCGTCCTGAGGTTTAGGGTTCGATCCCCAGGTCGGGCAAAGTGATATTGGATTTTTCCATATCAGCCCGGAGTTTGGAATTTGAGCCCGATACGGCGATAGGCTTGCCCCCTATCACATCTAGGACGGAACTAAGCTCGGTAAAAGTGGGTGTTCTAGTTCGCTAGTGCGCCTATGCTTACCTCTTCGGGGATGCAGGCGTGAGCTTATGTTATGTAACGTCTCCGCGATTTATTGGCTCGCGATTCGTGACCCACAATTTGAAAATACAATACTAGCCACTAGGGCGACGGATTAAAATAGGTATTAGCGAAACACTGTTCGGAAATATTAGAGGATCCTGTTTTTTATCGCAAAATTGTTTTTCGATTATAGAGGTATATATAAATAAATAAATAAATACACCCAACAGTCACACATCTAGTCCTGACCCCACACTAGGTATAACCTGTATCGTGGGTATCAGAAACTATGACTTTCGGTCTCACAACACCCAGACTTGAAACAAATATCTGTGGGCCACACAAACATTTGTGTTAATGCGGGAATCGAACCCGCGGCCTCTCGCTTCACAGCCGGCTACACGCCCGCTGCGCCACGGCGGCTATATTGATATATTCGATAAACTATGGTCGATATATTACTTATTGACCCTAAAACCGGAAGTCATGCGTGATTTTTTTTCCAACTGCACACATCTCTATAAAAATCCATACATTTTTTTGTAAAGAAAAATGACACAAGTTTATATAAAAAAGAACAATATAAGAAAGGTAAAACACTTACCCAAAGTGAACCCCACAGTGGGATCTGATGTCTCATACCAGAACCTGTCCCCGACCTTCAGCCTGAGGAACTGGTCTGCGATGAGGCAGCTCAGGGTGGGTCCTAGGAGCCTGCCCTTAGGGTTCTCTGCCAAGGCTCCTGTATACAAGTCTATGTCTTCCACGCTACTGCAATTTGAAGAGTTATTTTTGAGAACCTTAATTTGAGAGTTTACCCACCGAATGCTCATACATTAGGCTGAGATCTGTAGAGCGAACTTCGACTAAGTTTGAGTCAAAAAAACGAACTCAGTCAGGATTTGGATAAATCAAAATTCAATTTACCCCGAGCCATGTTTTAGAAGAAAAATAGACAGACAGACTAAGAAAAGATTTTCTTGTAAAAACTGACTCGGACTAAGTCAAAGTTAGATTTAAAAATTCCAAATCCTCATTAAGTTCGTTTCTTTGACTCAGACTTAGTCGAAGTTCGTTCTATAGATCTCAGCCTTAGGCTAAAAGAAAATCTTTGCTTAGTCTGTCTGTCAGACTGTTTTTCTTGTAAAAAAGTGCTCGGACTGAGTCGAAGTTCGATTTAAAAATTCCAAATCCTCATTGAGTTCGTTTCTTTGACTCAGACTTAGTCGAAGTTCGTTCTATAGATCTCAGCCTGAAAGGTGCCTTATGTCGTTTAAGGCCGTCTTATCCATCAGAATTGTATGGCGAATATCAATGTAAGAATCCGTTAAAGTTGAGTAGCGTTTGAGCATTCGGGTGTACGTCAGGCAGGCTTAAAATCTAAAGCCGAATCTTTTGTACAAAATGTTTGATAGTCTGCTGCGCTGAACTTGGTTGAGATGGGAAAGTGGCAGATGGAAAGAACTTCGAACCAGAATATATTATGGTATCTATAGAGGTAATATTGAATATAAAAACGTCTGGAATTTGAGCTGGATATGGTGGTTATCTCGTCTCCAATCACATCTGTTAGTCTAGTTCTTACTTCCCATAGGCCCAGGAGGCGACAATATACTGTAAAATACATAAGTATAATATGTTCCACGCTAAATGGAAATATAACACTTACTTGTAAATCTTACATATTCTACTGAGGGACTGCTCATCAAATATGGGGTTGAGGTCCGTGAAGGTCTTGGGCCTGGAGAGACCGCAGTGCTCCCTCCACTGGACATACGGGGCCAGTCCGTGGTCCCTCCCGCGCTGGATGTTCAGAGACACCAGGTCCAACCCACACGGTCCAGTTGGTTTCGAAGGTGTGGATACGTTGGCTACTGGGTTCTCGAACAGGTGGTTGCTTAGCTAGAATATTTTAACCCGTGATTAGGTACTTCATCATCATCATTAGCCACAGGATGTCCGCTGCTGGACATAGGTCTCCCTCAATGATTTTTAGATCGTTGAAAGACCTGTTGGAAGCGGCCTGCATCCAGTAATTTCCTTGTGATTTAGGTACATAGCCTAGGAATATTTGAAAGAGCAAATAGAGGTTCGATCACTCCATCTATACTACCATAGATAACATACACTGACATTTTCCGAGAAAGACAATGAGAGTGGTAGAGCCACGCTGTAGACAGATATGTCTTGATAACGAATTGGCCAGCTCGACCCGTTTGATACCACTGTCTCATACTACTCTTCCCCTCCCTTTTACAATCCCTAGTCCCTTTTTTTAGGTAGACAACGCATCCATGATTCTGTTTGTTTCTTGGGTGTCTATGCGCGGTGGAGATCACTTACCATCAGGTGACCCATCTTCACGTTTGCTAGTCTCTGCTATAAAAACAAGAAACATACGTACGGTTTCAAAAAGTATTTTTTTTATTCAGGCAGGCCGCTTTCTACAGGTTGATCTGAAAATCTATGGGGGCGGCCTATGTCCAGCAGGGGATGTCCTATGGCTGATGATGATGATGAAGATAGAAAACTCATTTGTTCCTCTACTTACCTCCGTGGTAACATGAGGGTCGACGGCATGGACCAAAGTGTTGAGAGCAGATCGCACCGCGATTTTTGGACCCCTGGCGTTATACAGAGCGTAAGGGTTGAACAACATTTGGTGCAAGTGGATGTAGTTCGCTGAGCCATTGTTGGCGTCCACGTTGTGGATCAGACCCTGGAACAAAATTTTTATTACAGTATCATAACCATTGCGCTAGTGTGAATTAAGTTGGGAAACTATGAGTTTTTAGATTTGATAACATTATGGGACGAAAATATTGTTACGTCGGCATACTAGAGCCATCTCTCGCCGAACGCGCCGCGTTGCATCTATAAATGTGTAGAACATTCTACAGCGTTCGATCCGCGCCGAGTCGGGTCGAGTCGCGTGACGTCACGCGCCGAACTACCGATAAGAGATCGGCGAGTATAAAAGGCGTGTGTGTGTGTTGGCGACACAGTATTTCTTCGGAAGCGATCGAGTGCGAACAACGAGCGACAAGCGAATATTCGGAGCGAGTATTTCGACGCGTATTGTGTGCACACACTGTATTGCAATACAGTGTTTGATTCTTAAATAAAGTGCTGAATCAGTTTCGAGAACAGTCGGCGTTTAATTATTGTCCTGAACCCCGTAAGCCCGTAACAATATATTAAAATATGTAATTGTGTGTATAATATATTTACCGCCCCCTCGCTTTTGTCGTCACCTCTTGTTCTATTGGCAACGTATAAAGGCTAGGTATTAGGGTTGAATACCAGGTCAGGCAATGCGATTTTTAACCAAATTTCTCTGACACTGTATCCTCTGGAGGGGATTGACGTAAGCAGGCAGTCCGTCGTAAAATCTAAGCCGAATCCTTTTTGCAACAGACTATGAAAATGGCTGTTGCACTTTTACATAAGACGCGCCTTTAGTTTCTACATAAGACCAGTTTGACTCTACTCTCCTAGAGACAATGTCTTTCACCGACATATCTGGATTGAAGGAAAAGAAAGAAAGAAACTTTATTTAGCCAACACTTGAGACCAGCCGTAAACATCGATTGCAAGGCTTCCAGTTCCCCTTGGACCAAGTCCTGGTAGTTCGCTTTAAAGAATTAAAAACCCTTACCGGTAGAAGTGTGTGCGCGAATCTGAACACAGCTGCAGAGAAGTGGTTCGCTATGGAGGGGTCCACTGTAGGGTCGTATGAGTTCGAGTAGCCTCTGTCTCTCAACGTCATGTTCAGAGCCCACATTACGTCGATGCCTGGAACAATGCAGTTGACTTTAGTAAAGGGCCAGTCAACAGTCTAGTTACTATAATAATATTAGCCCTGTATAATAATGTTTTAAGTGCTATGCATTTTTACGAAAATCATCTGCTGATAGCCTCATTTATTATTTAATGTCTTTGAAATAAGCCTTAGTCCACCTTACTAATATAATGGTAGACGTCATACACCTAATAACTCAGCATTGCAGCTAACCAACACCTTAGCCATTAATCAGCCTATCTCGGAGGAAATTTGTCACGACTTCCTCCGCTGTTAAATGTAATGGATACACACAAAACCACTAAAAATCTAAAGTGCATGCTCTTGGTGTCGGTGTTCCTCAGCTAAAAACCCTTTTATCTCCATCACGATTACAGAAGTGCCATATCACTCGCAAATTCGAATATACCAGAAACGCATTCCTGTCGATGATCCAAAAAGAGCCGACTATTAAAGTGAATTGCCTCACTGTAGATGATGCTCAAGACTGGACAAAGTCAAATATTCGAAGTAGGAAGGTGGATCCTGGCATTAGATAGACACCAGTAGGTACCCGTAACATGAGGTAATTCTGCTCGATAACTATGATAATTATTTTTAAATGACTTGCAGCGTCTATTACGGAAACTATAGTGATCTATAAAGTATGGGGAAAACGAAATCCGCCATTGTTTTTGTGTCAATATTAACTTATACTAGAGGCTGAGGTAGAATGGAAGTGCTAATATTATACCAAGTATGGAAGGCAGGAACTCTGAGTATGAGATGTGCTGCATCTGCGCGCCGACGATTCTTCTTGCTTCCTGGAAGACGATCTCGTCGCTCCAGCGCGGGTTGTTCTTTTTCAGCTCTATGGCGAGCCGGTTGTGCTGCCGCGCCAGGATCAGGTGCATCGTCGTCAGGTGCAGGTTCTCGTTGGCTCTAGCATCACCTAAATATTTTTTATAAAACTAGACTAAAATAGTGATAACTTCGCTATTAGCGAAGCAGGACCATTAGGAGAGGACATTATGACCCAAATCAGGCTTTTGCATCCAAAACAAGTCCAAATGTTTCTATCTGTCACAAAATAAATAAAATAATAATTTCAGAAATTCATAATTTCTATCCAAAGTCCTAATCAAAATTATTTCCTCGATTTACCTATTTATGGAATTTTGTGAATTTAACAACTGCGATTTGTTGATATGAAATATTCACAAGAAATTTCGCATTACTTGTCCAGGTATGACTATACGCTCCCTTAGTTTATACCACATCAGGGGAACAAAATAAATACCTAAATAAACCATGGATAGCTTTCTAATCTATCGCTGATAACGTTGTGAGCTTGTTACCAAGTACCAACCTGTCTCAAAACAGTACCGTCCCTTAGCGTTCATCTCGACAGTGTTGCAACCGTCGTTGGGGTCAGTGGAGGGGGGCAGGAGTTCGCGACTGCCCACCTGCAGCATCCTCAGCATCCCACCAGACCCTGCACGAAGCTTGGTCGTGGTGGTCTGAGCGAACCCATACACTGTGGAGCCGTCGATGTACGCTGTGGCTTGGTTCATTTGCTCGCGAGGACCTTGAATGAAAACCTTAGAAAGTAATGAAACTAGTAATAATAATAAATAATATTAGCCCTGTAATATTACTGTCCCACTGCTGGGCACGGGCCTCCTTTACTAATGAGAGGGGTTAGGCCTTAATCTACCACGCTGGCCTAATGCGGGTTGGTAGACTTCACATGCCTTCGAATTTCTTGTGGAGAAATTCTCGGGTATGCAGGTTTCCTCACGATATTTTCCTTCACCGTTATAGCAAGCGATATTTCACAATGAAAATACACTTAACATAGAAAAGTCAGAGGTGTACGCTCGATTTTGGGGTTGGTCTCGAACCCCCGACACTTGTCTCGGCAGTCCGTACCATACCCAACTGAGCTATCGCTGCTATTAGCTATCGCTGCTATTGAAACTAGTAAAGAATGGTAAATGTAAGATACCATCCATATTCTCAAAATTGTGTTAGATCAGGGGTCCACGAGCACTAGTTAGAATTTCTTTTTGAGAATCCTCAATGTTTGTATGGTATCTTAAAACGTTAATAATTAATGGTAACTGTTTGTAGTCACTTGGGATTTTATTTCGGGCCCTCTATATCACTTATCCATCATAAGTCTCATCAAAGAATTTTAAGCCGCAAGTCATTAATCTAAGGTCTTCACCTCATACCTTCAAGATTCTTGACCCGTTCTTTATTGTTTCGGTCAATTCTTTTTACGTTTAACCAGTAATGTTTATTGATACACACATAGTTTTGAAAGGTCAGGAATGTACGACAATGAGTCAGGTTTCAACTCTGCGACTTTCTCTCGGCTGTCCCGATCTTCGTGCTGAACTATTACTGCTTTTTAAGGTTACTCATCTAATTAAGGCATATCTTACCGAAGTGACACGTAGGCGCTGGTGCGGATCGCACGAACTCCATGCATGTGAGGTTGTAGTCCTGGTAGAAGGGATCCTCTACATCCAGATGCACTGGGAAGCACTCCGGATGAGGAGTTTGGGACGGGTCGCAGCACGACAGTGCTGAGCTGTTCTGTCCTGGACAATTCATGTAAGGCCCTATATGAGTAGCTTTGAAAGTACTTATGGACTCTAATGCTACAGGACTTCAGAAATGGCCATGGCACCAATCACTGGGTGTTGCGACTGATCAGTCTTTGAGCACAGTTACGTACAATGGCCGAGTCGTACCTCACCGCTATGGTACTGAGAATGGTGTTGGAACTGGCACGCAACATGCAGAGCGTCCAGGCAGCACGTTTTGTTATAATAGCGTGAAAATTGTCTATTCGCGCCTCCATAAACATCTGACGCACTACAGAAGCGGGTATAATGGCAGGTAGAAGATTGTTAATCTGGTAAGTACGACGTACCTTTGCTAAGTGCGGTGGCGGTGATGTCATGGTCTAGGAACTGTCCCCACACGGCGAGCATCACTGTGAACGAGGAGTCGTGTGCGTAGCTGGGCCGGTGCACCGTCACGCTGACGTCACGAGCGCTCGGGAGCGGGGCCCCGTCCACTCCCGTGCGAGGGGAGCTGATGCCTGAACCCAACGATATACAGGGTGTTTCATAAAGTTGGTATCAATAATAACTACACCTAAAAAGGATGACTAGCGATCTAGCGGTATAGTTTAAAATTTCGTAAGGCTTATAGTTGTTGAATGACGGCAACTTGAATTTCTGCCGAAAAAAAATGTCTAGGTCATCTAGGTCAGCTGGAGTACATTTGCAAACCACTTATGAGTTTATTATATATGTTAAACATACACAAAGCCATTCCTATGCTAATTTTAATGATTTACAGGTCGCATTCCAATTTTTAAATTTTACATGCGTAATAAATGATTAAATAAATTAAATTCTATTTTTAACTTTACCATTGCGATTTTAATCGTTTTCACTATTTATAGAATTGTTATTGGTACCAACTTTACGAAACACCCGCTATAATAGCAATGTAATGGGTAGAACTTCTTACGTAGACGTTTCTCATATCGTAAGATACACCTAGGATAACTCTTTTTTAATAACATAAGCTCACGCCTGTATCCCCGAAGGGGTAGGCAGAGGTGCACTATCGAACTAGAACACCCACATTTCGCCGTCCCAGATGTGATAGGGGGCGAGCCTATCGCCATATCGGGCACAAATTCCAGACTCCGGGCTGATATGGAAAAATCTAATATCACTGCCCGACCCGGGAATCGAACCCGAGACCTCAGGACCGTAGTCATACCGAAATACAAATACGCCATCGAGGCAGTCAGTCAGTTAATAACAATAAAGAAATTTATTCATTTTACACAAAAAAAGGTTACAAAAGTCTATTCTACTACAATACAAATTATATTTTTGGTCTGGACGTAGTTATTACGTTTTTAACGCCAAAGTTCGATCAGATTTGCAGTATGTGCCGTTGGTTACAGAATGTTGGGAGGTAGTCAGCAAGATTGTTGCATGGGTAAATAAGATTATAGAATGGCACTGGACAGGTATGTTGTTGACTGTTGTGCCCACGAGAAAAAAACTAAGATTCATCGGCACTAAACACCTTAACATAGTCTTTTTACCAAGCATTTGAATTCAATAAAAAATCGCGAACTCTAATAACACTACAACAAAACTCTACAGCGGAAGTGGTCGACACATGTCACGAATGACCACTCCTATATCCACATTAGTTGCGGCCACTGCTTAATCGGCTTCCGTTTACGTCGTGGCATTTTATGGCTGAGAGCTATAGAGCGAACTTCGACTAAGTCTGAGTCAAAGAAACGAACTCAGTGAGGATTTGGAATTTAAAAATCGAACTTCGACTTAGTCCTTGCTATTTTTAACAAGAAAAACACACTGATTAAGCAAAGATTTTCTTGTAAAAAATGACTCGGACTAAGTAAAAAAAACAAAGTCTTCACCGAGTTCGTTTCTTTGACTTAGACTTACTCGAAGTTCGCTCTATAGATATCAGCCTTAGTCTCACTCGTGGCCTTAATAATCACAAGTTTAAAAACTTAACGGACCGACTTCAAATCCAATTGTAACCAAATTTATATGGGACCACCCTCGAAATAAGCTCTATCGAATACAAACAGAATTTTGAAAATATTTTTGAAAATTTAGCGAAGATATCGCGTAACATACATAAAAAAATTACAGACGAATTGAGGACTTTCTCCTTTTTGGAAGTCGGTCGAAAATCATTAATACATGGCCAAAGGACTTGGATCCTCTGGAGGATGTTGTATTAAACTTAGTAAGACATCAGCGGCCTGAGCAGGAAAAATTCTGACAACCGTAAATGTATTCGAACTCGATGCGCGTCTATGAAATTTGTATGAAATATTAACCAAACGTCATCAGTGCGCAGCGAACTCGAATACATTTTTTTCGTGCTCGGGCTACTGCTGGGCTAACTAGCGGTCCATAAAGACGTGTCTAACGATACTTTAATTGTTAAATTATGATCGCTTAATAGAAATTATTAACAGGATAGGTACACCCTTGTTGAAAAAATCATATAACGCTCTTCTTGGCTATGCCTTAGGTCTGATCAAAGCAAGTTACACCAACAGAGCTACCTCTCAAATAAGTTATCTGGCTATTGGAAAATCTGTCGGTAAAAATATACCACCGTATTATTCAACAAAAATAGTTTTGCTTCAAACCTTACCGTCTCCATATACGGCAGGCAGTACCCTTCTGAAGGGGGTGTGGGAGACCCCCCACCTGTAAGGGTAGTTGAGGTTGTTGCAGGTGCCGTCCAGGGAGCGGTACTTGGTGTTGGGACAGGGCGCGGTCTGGTTCTTACAGTACCACGGCATTGGGAACGTCTCGTTGATGAGCGGACCGACGCCGATTGCGCTGTTGGGTTTTGTATTCACGCTGAAATATAAGAAAAATGGAAATTCTAACAAAAAATAAAATTATGATTTCTTAGGTTTACGCGAATGTAATGAAATAAAACTAGTTTTTACGGATTTTATCGCTATTTGTTTTGTATTTATTTTATTTTTCGAAGACGTTTCGAAGGCTTTACAGCCTTCGTGGAGTCCGCCCCGTGACCACAATCGCGATAAAATCCGTAAAAGTAATATCGAATTATAATATTCGTATTATAAATGCGAAACTGTGGATGATGAATGTTTGTTATATATTCACGTCAGAACAGCTGAACAGATCTGGATGTAATTTGACACACAGTTACTTTTTATCCCAGAAAAATATAAAATGTTCCCGTGGGAAAGATTTGTTAATAATATTTTTATAGCATTGATAGTAGGTGACCCCTACCGCCCATGGACACCCAAAGCCCAAATGTATCATGAGTGCGTTGCCAACAGAAAAGGAGAGAAATAAGGGTTGGGGAAAGGGGTAATTGGGCAACCAATAATCTCACTCATCGAACGAGACGCTGCGAGCTGTCATTTTACGTCGGTTTTCTGTGAGGCAGTGGTATTAAATCGGTCGAGCTGGCCCATTCGTGCTTGGGCGTTAAAAGGTGGTGAAAATCACTTACCATGAGGGGACCGCCTCCAGCTTTTATTGCCGGCTTTTATTAAAACAAATCAAAAAACCAAAAACGTAGACGTGTGAAAAGCATAGATACATTTCACTTATGCTAAAAAATATGTTACTACTGAGAGCATTATCACAGTGGACGTCTTGTGGTTGATGATGATGATGATGATGAATCATCATCAGATGAGAGCTTCAATGGACATGACATCAATCCCATGCCATTTTGTGACAAGAATCAAAACATGTTTCTTTAAACCCACTAATGATTCTTCTTTGGGGAGTCAAGAATAGAGTTCTTGAGCGGAGCGTGGAGTTATACTAAAGATTTTTTTTTTATCTAACTTCTACATGTTCTTTTATTATATTTATAGCTATGCATTATATTTTGACCTTATAGCATCTTTTACAGACCACATAAAGCTGTATTTACAAAGAAGGCGCGTCGGCTTATACTAAAGAGCGTTACACGTTTTATGTTATTTATCTAACTTCTACATGTTATTTTATTAGCTATGCATAATTAGAACATCAATGCACTATATTTTGACCTTATAGCATCTTTTACAGACCACATAAAGCTGTATCTACAAAAAAGGTATTATTAAATGCATTAGGCAATCGTTATAAATAATACATTATTCAATAATACACAGAAATTAATTTATATTACGAGAATAAAATTTTACAGTGTTTTAAATTTCTATAAGTTTATGTTCTGTCTAAAAAATGCTGAACACACACACACACATTTACCTGTTTTGAACATCTGATGTAGATAGTCGCAGAAGTTTCATTTTGCTGCATCCAAAACAAATATTCGTAAAAACAAAAATTCTAATACGCGACACAATGTTATTTGCTTATTTTCGAACTAATTTTGTTTCCGTTTTCGTAAAAACTTTGCCGAATATTCTCCGCAACCACATCGGAGTGGGAGAAGGGAAGGTGAAAGAAGATACAAATTCAACTAGAGTCATCTATCCTATTCAAGGTTTAAGTAATATGATCATCGTCACGATATAGTGGTAGTGCTTGTGGGCTATGAACCGGGAGGACCAGCTCCATGACCCACCAAAATCCGGTAAAAAAGTGCATTAATGTCGCGTTAAAAATTACCGAATGGCAAGTTTTCAAATGCGACATTAGCGCACTTTTTAACTCGATTTTAGTGGGATAAGTCACTAAATAGATTCGAATCGTAGTCGAAATCGAATCAAGTGTCAAAAGTTACACTATTGGGCTCGATTTCCGGGTCAAACAAGGCAGTTTTATTAACACGATTCCGTGGAACTGTATCGTCCTGAAGATGGATGGAAAGGATGACAACAGACACGCAACCGGTCGTAAAAATTTTAGCCGAATTATTTCTGCAACACCCATGAAAAGTTTGATACGCCGACCACATTCGAATGCGATAAGGGCAGGAAAAAGGAAAAGTCACTTGCAGCTACGCGATAATCTCTATTTATATTGCATTAGATTCGAGAAATTGTCAGTTGGTAATTTTTAATGTGACATTAGTACGATTTTAAACTCTTTTTTCGGTGGAATTTTAAGTCACTGAATACAAAGTCTTCTATGTATTTACTAGACAAGCTGTTTGGAAGTAAAATTGTGTCACATTACGGCGAGTGTTTGACGTTTCACAGCTAAGAAAAAGAGCAAATCTCTATAGTGAGTTGCGGTCAATTGTCGGAAACTTAGTGCGCAAATTCTATGTACCGAATAGTCTGTCTAGTAGTATACATAGAAGTCTTTGACTAAATAAAATCGAATCGAAGTCAATTTCGAATCGAGTCAGCGCCCTGATCACGTAAACTCCGTTTACTTTATCAAGTTTTAATAAGTACCTACGTAGGTATTATTATTTTCTGCACATTCAGTATTTTCGAGATTAAGTTGGAACTTAATATTGCGTCAGAATTCGTAACGCATCTGCGGTCAGCCAGGCGAAAGGAAGCCAAACTAGCTCGCGGATACTATTTCGTGGTTTCATTGCCTATCACGTTACTCGTCGGGTGCCAGTGGCCTAAATACTAATCCTGTAATGTTTTGTAAGACATATAATACGGGATAATTAGAGTAATTATCCCACGAGTAAGGGATATTGGGTTAAATATTATAGTCCGACTTCCAAAAAGGAGCAGGTCTTCAATTCGTCTGTATTTTTTTTATGTACCTATATGTTACGCGATATCTTAGCCAAATGTGGAGCGATTTTCAAGATTTTTTTTGTGTTCGATAGAGCTTATTTCAAGGGTGGACCCATATAAATTTGATCCCGATAGGATAAGTTTTTAATTTTTCTGTTTAAAATATCATAAATTGATTGTTAACTTAAGTGTAGTTCTAACAATGATTAGTATCATTTCAGATAAACATACGTCTGTATTACAAAATAATACTCGGGCATTTCTTTAAAACTAAACAATGTTTTTGTATGGGACAACTAGGTTCAAATGAGAGGGGTTATTAAGCAAGTTTTCATACAAAAAATTCGGTCAAGTGTATGCTGCATACCTTATCATGCACAGTACAGGGTTCCAAAGCCGGCTTACATTGTACTAAAATATGATTTTAATGGTCATACTTATAAGTAAATTGGTAAACTTATATTACTATCTATTTTATATAATTAACAATTTCATCAATGTAGGATTCAATAGATTTTGTACTTAATTTTGCTTTTTACTTTGGTCGACTATTATCCGTTAATTAGTTAAGCCTGGTTAACTGTGATCGGTTTTTCTTTTAAATTCGTTATATTTGCGACTACCATGATTTTTTCACATTTTTGAATTGACCGTTTAGGTGGTAGGGAGTGCGGACACTTGACTCGTAACAAAAAAATGCACTTGTAGCTTAATATTTCGTAAACAAATTCTTGCATCGAAAAATGTTTTTCGAAAACCATCAATGTTTTTAAACGAGCTATCCAACGATATGACCGCGCTATTGGATAATCGAGAAAAAAATTCATCCCCCACTTTAAATGTAGGTGAGGTACCCTACAGAAAAATCTTTTGCAAGATTTACTTTCACCGTTTGATTGGCGTGATTGATATGTATACCCATACCAAATTACAGCTTTCTAGTATTGATAGCATCTGAGCTAAACGGCGGACAGACAGACAAACAGACGGACATGACGAAACTATTTAGTAGCATTTAATATGAATACTATATTAAGTATCCTAAATTATAAATCTCGTAGAAATTTATTGATTTTACTAATTATTTCCTCATTTGTAAACTTTATGAATTATATTGTTATGTATTACATTATACAGAGGTAGATTTATGTAGAGACATAACAATGCTTAGTTTGTTGAAATTAAACTATTTTTACGGATTATATCACGATTTGGTTTCAATTTTTACTGACCCGTGACCACGAAGGCTGCAAAGCTTTCGAAACGTCGGGCATAAAAATTAAAACCAAATCGTGATATAATCCGTAAAAATAGTTTAATTTCAATGAATAACATTCACGTAAACCTGAGAAATCATTATAATGCTTAGTTTGTGTATAATTTTGCATATATAAATATTAAGGTTAGTTTTTTATAAAAGTAATGTTTTGTATGCAAATAAAAACATTTTAAAGTAAAATTTAAAAAATATATGTTTAAACTCGTGAATATTCGTATACCCCTTGCAGCGAGAAATCGTAATTAATTAAGTATAATTGCAATCGCATAAAATTACATGAATAATCATGTAGATTTTATTAGGAAAAAATAATAATACTTCCAAACATTTAAAGCCTACTATTATGTGCGAATTAATTAAACATACATAAGCTCACGCCTGTATCCCCGAAGGGGTAGGCAGAGCGCACTAGCGAACTAGAACACCCACATTTCGCCGAGCTTAGTTGCGTCCCAGATGTGATAGGGGGCGAGCCTATCGCCATATCGGGCACAAATTCCAGACTCCGGGCTGATATGGAAAAATCCAATATCACTTTGCCCGACCCGGGATCGGGTCAGAACCATAGTCGTACACGCCACCGAGGCAGTCAAATTAATAATAAGTCGAATTAATTAATTAATAGTTAAGGCGTTATATTTTCCATCATTGGGCTCAGCAACATGAGATGATGAGTACTATACGCAAATACCTGAGTAGTTTTATAAAATATATAAAAAACACTATGGGTCCCTTTAAAATTTGAGGATTGCCCTCGATTTTTCTAGGATCCCATCATCAGAGTTCACTAGTTAAAAAAGTAACTTACCCATCAAGCAGCGCCTTGGTAGCTTCTTCAGCAGCATAAGCCACGTTGGCCATTGGCTTGACTTCGTCGCCAGTTGCTGCAGCTCTCTGTGCCCGTATAGCTGGAGTGTTCCGGCCCAACGGCTTCCTCAGGTTCTCCACCCTGATTAGTTCTGTGAGGGCAGCCTTGCCTTTCAGAACTGCGCTTTCGATCTCCTCTCTTGTTGGGGGCTCCCCTGTCCACTGTGGTAGTTCTTTTTCTGGGTAGAAGATGAGATTCAGTTAGGTTTTTGTCAGTGGTGAATGGTCCATACAACGCGATTCCTTTGCCAAATTATCGGTTTGACAAATAGGCATTAATTGGAAGAAAATGCTATACTGGTAATGCTATTCAAAAATTTCACTCCTCTCCCTCACCCCTCCCCACTAGTTCTTATAAGCTGTAGTGAACGGTAAATTATCATAAGGAAAGCTGATATTAATTCAGATTTTATTTACATATTTCCTCATGTCGCCTCCTTGGTATAGTGGCAGCATGTATGGGCTACGGATCGGGAAGTCCTGGGTTCGATTCCCAGATCAGGCAAAGCAAATTTTCTAATTTAATTTGCCCGGAACTGGATTCCTTATAGGAGGTTGACGTCAGGCAGGCGAGGTTGTGATTATGGGGAGTGCACTGCGTTTGCTATTAACGCCCGGTTCCAATAAACAATCTCAGTTCGAATGTGCAGATAGATTACAAAAATTAGCCAATAAGAACACAGTTTGAACATGACTCCGTCAAATGACTTGATTTGATTGGTTCATAATCGCGATCTATCTGCACTCGAAACTGAGATCGTTTATTGAAACCGGCCGTAAGTGTGAAGTCGCTGCTATGATAGGATAAAAAATAACAGATAAATGCACTAGCAGCGGCCTGAGCAGGAAAATTTCTGACAACCGTAAATGTATTTCAGCTCGATGCGCGTCTATGAAATTTGTATGAAATATTAACCAAACATCATCAGTGCGCAGCGAACTCGAATACATTTACATTTACATTAGTTTTTCGTGCTCGGGCTATAGGACTGCAGGAGTGTTATTATACAATAACTAATACAAGGCAAGTTTTAGTGTACTCGCTGGTTTTAGGGCACTCCAGCCCGCCTAGCATGCGCGCCAGGAGAACATTCGACTGACTTCCGAAAAGGTCCTCAAGTCGTCTGTATTTTTTATGTATGATACGCGATATCTCCGCCAAATGTGGACTGATTTTCAAAATTATTTTTGTATTCGATAGAGCTTATTTCAAGGGTGATCCCATATAATTAGGTCACGATTAATTTTGAAGGCGGTCCGTTAAGTTTTTAAACTTGTGATTACCTCTATATCTACGCTTTTTATCGGGTTGGGTTAGGAGAAAATCGGTTAGGGTTTCTCTATTTGTCTACGGACACTAACATGCGTCCTCGTTTATTTTCACATAATATTGTAGACAACATCTCGATAATCGATTATCGAGATATATCGTGACCCGCAGGCTAGGCCGCGTATCACGCAAGATTTTTGTTTTTTTTATTAGCAGAGACTGGCACACGAGCAGATGGGTCACCTGATGGTAAGTGATCTCCACCGCCCATAGACACCCAAGACACAAAAGGAATCATGGGTGCGTTGCCAACCTAAAAGGAGGAAATGGAAGGGGAGGGAAAAGGGATTGGGAAAGGAAGGGGGGGAAGTGGGCCACCGGAAATCTCACTCACCGAACGAAACGCGACAGCAAGCTGCCACTTTACGTCGGTTTTCTGTGAGACAGTGGTATCAAACCGGTCGAGCCGGCCCATTCGTGCTGTAGATGTAACTGTCTACAGCGTGACTCTACCACTACTGGCATTTTCATTTAAAGAAGTAAAAAATGGGACTGTATAATAATATAATTCATTAGAACGATACACGAGTAGTGCATTACCATTAGTTAAAATGTTGAAAGAATTAAATAATATCGATATTTGATGAATTAAATGTCAATTAACGAGTCATAATGTGGTACCAGCTTCTGGAGTAAACACTGTAGATAGCTCCAAAAGATAACTATTCAAATTTGTGACATCTAGATAAATACTTGTGATAAAGACGTCGAAAAATGTCTTTTAACTGATATTATTATGATAAAATCGTTACATAACCTATAAAAATATATTAGTGTTAAAGGATATCTATATTTGATATCGACATGATTATTTGTAAAAAACACTTGGTCTTATAAATTATAATGCCCGGTGATATCTTAAAAATAATAATAAATATTATTTCCTATATATAAATAATTTAAACAGATTATGTTGTAAAGAGGTATGATCAATTAACGTGTTTCTAAATATAAATTTTGCACGTGTATATTGTACATGCATTTTTGCACTGGCGTAGCGTGGCGGGGGCCGGGGGGGCCCAGGGCACCGGGGGGCCCAGGGCCCCGGGCGGCACATGAAGGGGGGCGGCAAATGAAGAGAGGCGGTACCTGAAGAGGGGCGCCACACGGCGCGGCGCGTTAAGCGCCGCAATTCTTTTCAGCATAAAAAAAAAAAAAATAAATACGCCCAACAGTCACACATAGCCCTGAATCCACACTAGGTATTACCCGCTGGCGTAGCGTCGGGTCCATAGTACCGGGACATGAGAAGGGGCGGCAATCGTTGCATTTTTGTATAGGTACTTATGAAATTAAAAAAATCAAAACATATGCGCTAATGCGCCATGTGTCTCGAGTGCGACGGATTCACGCGACACAATACGACGCGCCCGGGCGGCGAGGGCGCTGGGGCGGCGCGGGCGATGGGGCGGCGCGGGCGCTCGGGTGGTGCGGGCGATGGGGCGGCGTGGGCTCTGGATGGCGCGGGCGTTGGGGCGGCACGGATGCTGGGTGGCGCGGGCGCTGGGGCAGTGCGGGTGATAGGGCGGCGCGGTCGCTGGGTCAGCGCGGACCCTGGGGCGGCGCGGGCGCTCGGGCGGTGCGGTCGATGGGGCGGCGTGGGCTCTGGATGGCGCGGGCGTTGGGGCGGCACGGATGCTGGATGGCGCGGGCGTTGGGGCGGCGCGGTCGCTGGGTCAGCCCGGACCCTGAGACGGCGCGGGCGTTGGGGCGGCGCGGGTGATGGGGCGGCGCGGTCGCTGGGGCGGCGTGGGCTCTGGATGGCCCGGGCGATAGGGCGGCGCGGTTGCTGGGGCGGCGTGGGCTCTGGATGGCAAGGCGTTGGGGCGGTGCGGTCGTTGAGTCAGCCCGGACCCTGAGACGGCGCGGGCGCTGGGGCGGCGCGGGTGATGGGGTGGCGTGGTCACTGGGGTGGCGCGCGCGCGGGCGGTGCGGGCGATGGATCAGCGCGGACCCTGGGACGGCGCGGGCGATAGGGCGGTGCGGGTGATGGGGCGGCATGGTCACTGGATGGCGCGGGCGTTGGGGCGGCACGGATGCAGGGTGGCGCGGGCGCTGGGGCGGTGCGTGCGATAGGGCGGCGTGGGCTCTGGATGGCGCGGGCGTTGGGGCGGCGCGGGCGTTTGGGCGGCACGGATGCTGGGTGGCGCGGGCGTTGGGGCGGCGCGGGCGTCGGGGCGGCGCGGGTGATGGGGTGGCGCGGTCGCTGGGGTGGCGTGTGCTTTGGATGGCGCGGGTGTAGGGGCGGCGCGGGTGATGGGGCGGCGCGGTCGCTGGGACAAATCCCACCGCCAGCCCATGGCCCAACCAATCTTCCGATTATATGGGGCCTAATCCGGGGGGACACTCGCGCGGAATTGCGTCTGCCAGGCAGTGTGCACTCCCCGCGCGAGTTTTACGGTCCCCCTACAAGTTGTTTATTCTTCGTCCATTGTCCCTTAGCAACTCTCCCCCTTCTGGGGCATGCTGTCCTATCTAAGCGATCCTTAGTCTGCAGGCTATGTTGTTGTAGTTGTTCCGGCTGCTCCCGACGAGTCTTTTCTCCTCTTGTGCCAGCCGTGCGCGAATTCCTGTAGCCGTCCAAAGTTCGCCGCCGAGCCCACCAGATCGGGGTACCAGGCCGGGCCGTGAGTCTCCAAGTCGAGTCCCTCTAACATTCTCCAGCGGAGATCATCGTACAGTGGACAGGACCACAGCACGTGGTGCCTGTCCTCCTCGCTCGCACCGCACTCACACGAACTGTCATCCCTGAGCCGCATATCGGACAGGCGCTTATTAAAGCACCCGTGACCAGTCAGTAGTTGAGACGTTTCATAATCTGGTGCGACCCAGCGCATGCTGAGTCTTCCAGACACGTCGGGGAAGAATTCAAAGAGCTCACGACCTTTCGTCTCTTTATCCCACCGGTCCTGCCAGAGTACGATTACCGATTCCAAAGTTTCGCGTTTCAGTCTGCACATCCCTTCCTTTGGCACTGTCTTGCGTGCCGCCTCAATACTGCCCGCACGGAACACCTCCAGGTCAGCGGGCAACACACCGGCAAGCACCGGGAGAGCGGCAGTGCTGACCGACCGGTAGGCCTTGGTCAAAAGCACCAGTGCAGGCCGCTGCCCCCGGAGAAGGGTGCCGGCAATCGCCTGCACCTTAACCCGCTCGTACCAGCACGCCGCCGCATACGCAAGGGTCGCAACAAAAGTGCCTTGGTACAAAATTCGTAGCCCATTGTAACGGATGCCCCAGGAAGACGCCGACACACGCGACATCTTCCCGAAGCATCTGGCCGCGCGTTCTACAATCCCCTGCGCATGCCGCGAGAACAGGAGTCCCCCATCCAGCTCCACTCCGAGCACGAGTACCGAGTTCACCGAGCGGATCGAGACACCGTCCAGGCGGATGACCGGAGGGCGCTGGAGCCTCCCCCGGATAGTCATCGTAGATGACTTGGCCGGGGAAAACCCCAAGCGATTCAGAGCCCCCCAGGCGGAGATCGTGCTAAGCACCTCCGCGGCCGAGGCCTCAATACCAGCCCTGGACTGCGCCTCGATCAAAACCGTGACATCGTCAGCATAGGCTACCATGCTGGCTCCCGCTGGGAGCGGAGACCGGAGCAGGTCGTCCAGCAATATGTTCCACAAAGTGGGACCAAGCACGGACCCCTGCGGACACCCCATGGTGGACTCCTTCCAAAACACCCGGCTACCCACGAAAAGGCCTACCCGGCGACGGGTGAAGTAGTCCACCAACATTCGATAAATGTTCGGCGGACACCCCACGCGTGCCACCTTGACCAAGATCATGGGCCACCAGGCGTTATCGAAGGCACCAGAGATGTCCAGGAAGATCGCCTGAACATAGCGTGCCTCCGACGAGACAGCGGTCGCTGGGACAGCGCGGACCCTGAGACGGCGCGGGCGTTGGGGCGGCGTGGGCTCTGGATGGCGCGGGCGTTTGGGCGGCACGGATGCTGGGTGGCGCGGGCGTTGGGGCGGCGCGGGCGATGGGGCGGCGCGGGCGATGGGGCGGCGCGGTCGCTGGGGCGGCGTGGGCTCTGGATGGCGCGGGCGTCGGGGCGGCGCGGGCGTTGGGGCGGTGCGGGTGATAGGCTGACGTGGTCACTGGGGTAGAGCAAGCACGGGCGGCGCGGGCGCTCGGGCGGTGCGGGAGATAGGGCGGCGTGGGCTCTGGATGGCGCGGGCATTGGGGCGGCACGGATGCTGGGTGAATCGTGCGTTGGGGCGGCGCGGACGTTGGGGCTCATATACTCACATGAGTAATATACTCGTACAAAATTAGTCCGATGACTTGAGAATCTCTTTTTTTAAGTCGGTTGAAAAGGGGCGGCAAATTTCCGGGCGGCCCCGGGCGGCGAAAACCCACGCTACGCCGCTGCATTTTTGTACATTTTAATTTTCCGTTTCGACTTTGTGACTTGTCGGTATGCAATGATAATCCGGTGTGGCTTGCCTCCAGACATCTAATAAATCTGTGCTTGCCTCCTATCACATGAAGAAACTTAAATAAGCGCTGAAAGTTAATAATAATAATAAATACACACATAGTCCTGACCCCACACTAAGTGTAACCTGTATCGTGGGTATCAGAAACTACGGGAGACTTTCGATCTCACAACACCCAGACCAGAAACAAATATGTGGGCCACACAGATATTTGTCTCGGTGTGGGAATCGAACCCGCGACATCACCTTTCACAGCCGGTTACTTGCCCGCTGCGCCACGAAGGACGTTGAATTCAGTTTAACTCGATTGGTAGGCAGGCCCGCTACGTACGGGCGGCATGTTCAATGGGGCGACAAAAACAAATATAATACATATAAACATAAGCTCACGCCTGTATCCCCGAAGGGGTAGGCAGAGGCGTACTAGCGAACTAGAACACCCATATTTCGCCGACCTTAGTTCCGTCCCAGATGTGATAGGGGGCGAGCCTATCGCCATATCGGGCACAAATTCCAGACTCCGGGCTGATATGGAAAAATCCAATATCACTTTGCCCGATCCGGGGATCGAACCCGAGACCTCAGCACCGTAGTCGTACCGAAATACCACCACGCCACGGAGGCAGTCAGCAATATAATAACTAAAAAAATACTCTCATAATTTGCATATCTCTTTTTATTGTCATAATGACCTCTATTCATCAATATATTATACCCTATATGCACAGTTCTTTGCAAATATCCTCCTAAAAAGTGGTCTCATAAATAATACAAAGAAAACGATGACAAGTTGTAATTAAATTAACACAAATATAACCCTAAGCACGTGTTATAAAGTAGGTTTTTAAACGAAATGAGCAAGCGTTTTTTAATTTGAATTTTGAAATTTAGAATTCCATCGACGTCCGACTGTAGGCAAAACGAGTGCTTAAAGCACTTCTTTGCTGTCCCATTTTCCGAGCGTCAACTGTGCATCTCTTCATCTTCATTGCTCACCAATTCCAGCGCGCCCCCAAATGCACTTCGACGCCCCCATCAATAAGGCATAAGGTCTGCGTATATGGTTTTAATTTCAACTCGATACCTCCACGCGTTCCCGAGATATGTCTTGACAGACGGACGGACAGACAGACAACAAAGTGATCCTATAAGGGTTCCATGTTTTCCTTTTGAGGGACGGAACCCTAAAAAATGAATAATATTTAATTAATACACATTTAAACTGTTCAAATTGTGTTGATATTTGTGAATTTTCATTTAAGCTCGACGACAACTTTTCGGTATTGCACGCGGGCGCTCGAGTAGCTAGCAGCGGGCCTATTGGTAGGACCATTACATCTTCTCCATTTGATGAATCCTCAAGATTAAGGTTTATACCTCCATTCTTTTCTTACCACCTGCCCTTATCCCACTTTTTAAGCATGTTGCAGAAAGGATCCGGCTTAATTTTTAGGACCTGAATTTAAGCTCGGACGGACGTCCACTCCTCTCTGAGGAATTCAGTATCGAGCAAATCGTGATAGAAAAACACCCCGCCGGGCCTGGATCTACGCGCATATACGCTGCTAAGTTGCCAGTTCATTTTTTGAAGTTGCCAGTTCATTATTTTGCGGTTGCAAGTTCATTAATTTGGAGTTGTCACAATATTTTGAAGTTGTCATAATTATTTTGTTTTTGTTTCCCGCTTTACTACGAAGGAATTAGGAAAACATAAAGGTTTATACGCCGAAAAAAAACAAATGTCTAAATGTGGGTGCGTACATATGTAGTTTAAGACCTGCAAGCAAAATGTAGTAGGTCATATTTACGGAATGTAAAACCAATAAAATATACATAATTGGCAGGACCTTGTGGCTCTAGCTGACGCACTGTCGTTGCTGCTGACCAAAGACATTCAATAGTACATAGACAGGACAACAGCATGATACTTCTGATCCAAAAGTTGTTACCTCGTAATAAGTTACTCGGTCATATTTGTAACATCCGCGCTCAAGGTCGTGCCACCGTTATAAAGTTTAGACAGTAAAATCTGTACCTCAGAGGCATACATACATCAACCGCCAAAACATAAATTTTACAGGAGAGGCGAAAAGTGGGCCGCAAATGTATTAAGTACTGATAAATTTAATTAAAAGTTATAGATTTTTTTTATTTACGTATTAAATTTTTGTGTTTGATACCATTATAAAGATTTGATTTTTGCGCATCTATTGGTAGGAAAAACAGGATTTTGAAAAAAAAATTGCCGCTATTGTATCACTCTGAGGTATAGAAATTATCTTACGTTGTTTTAAATCATTCACTGAATATTTTGGGGTGTAAATTGTAATAAGTGGTAGATAGTGTAACCAACGTTTGAATTTTTTTTAGGAAACATGTTTAATAGCCCCTCTTTTTCTTTCTTTCTACCTGCCCTTATCCCACCTTAATGTGGAGTCGGCGCAACACACTTTTTCAAGCATGTTGCAAAGAGGATTTGGCTTAGTTTTTACCGGCAGCCTGCCTGATGTCAAACCCCTATGAGGGATCCAGTCCCGGGCAAATTAAATTAGAAAATTTACTTTGCCCGACCTGGGAATCGAACCCAGGACCTCCCGGTCTACAGCCCATACATGCTGCCACTAGACCAAGGAGGCGACTTTAATAGCCCCTCTACTAGGTAATATTAAATCTCTATGCTAGCCAATTGAATCGTTAACGCTAATTTGGCCTTAAACAGCCGGAATATACGTCGGAATAATTAAACTGAATTTATAATCTAAACTCGGGCACTGTGCCATTCATAATAATTAAAATCTCTGAATACATAATACTTATAACGTATAGAAGAATTAATTAAACTTTTAATTAAACTTAACGAAAAAATAAAGGTCGCAAATGGGCGGTAACGAATATTGCCGAACATATCAGTAATTTATTTAAAAATATATTATAATAATATTAACCCTGTATTACTGTCCCACTGTTGGGCACGGGCCTCCTCTACTAATGAGAGGGGTTAGGCCTTAGTCTACCACGCTGGCCTAATGCGGATTGGTAGACTTCACATACTTTCGAAATTCCTGTAAAGAAATTCTCGGGTATGCTGGTTTCATCACGATGTTTTCTATCACCATTATAACAAGCGATATTTCACAATGAAAACACACTTAACATGGAAAAGTCATAGGTGTATGCCCCATTTTGGGGTTGGTCTCGAACCGCCGACACTCATCTCGGCAGTTCGTACCACACACAACTGAGCTATCGCTGATTTGAAAATATATACAATCGACTCTCGTTAATTCGAAACTCGAGGGACTCCTAAAATATTACGAATTATCGAGTGTTGGAAATATCAAATGATTCGAAATTTGTGAGAGAAAATAAATAAAACTTCGAATTATTAAGTGTTGATCAATTATTATTTATTAACTGCTATTCTATAACAATGACATAATGTGAATTAATTATTCTTTTGATATCTAAACAAACCAATTCGTTCGGAAGTGTGAGTCAAATAGTCAAACTAATCATAGCCAAAACAAAGGCTCAACAAACAAACAAGTTGATACAAGTTTGACCTTGTCGCAAAATGTATGTACCTCTACATACCTACTTACAATCTTTCTCTCTGCAATTTCGAATTGTCGAGTGTTGGACGCCGATAAGTTCGATTAACGCGTCGTTTTGTTATATAGCAATGATTTTTTCGTACGAATTACCAAGTGTTTAAAAATGTGTTGATTTAGTTCGAAATATAAAGAGATTTTGTAGGGAACTCGTGATAACTTTGAATTATAGAGAGGTTCGAATTATCGCAGGTTTGAATTAACAAGAGTCGACTGTAATACATAAAATTATAATATACAAGTTTAAAAACTTAACAGACCGACTTCAAAACTTATACGATCGTGACCAAATTGTATGGGACCACCCTTGGAATAAGCTCTATCGAACACAAAAATAATCTTTAAAATCGGTCAACATTTGGCGGAGATATCTCGTAACATACATAAATTATTATCAGCGGCCTGAGCAGGAAATTTTCTGACAACCGTAAATGTATTCGAACTCGATGCGCGTCTATGTTTCTATGAAATATTAACCAAACGTCATCATTGCGCAGCGAACTCGAATACATTTACATTAGTTTTTCGTGCTCGGGCTACTGTTCCCCATCGCTACCTTAGATACCGGCATCCCCGTCATCGCGAAAAAACCTTGGCTTGCAAAACCCTGTAACGCGGATATGTAATGAATATAACGAACTTGTTAAGAAATAATCACAAGTTTAAAAACTTAACGGACCGACTTCAAATCCGATCGTGACCTTTATATGGGACCTCCCTTGAAATAAGCTTTGTCGAACAAAAAAATAATATTGAAAATCGGTCAACACAAAAAAAAAACGCGAACGAATTGAAGTCGATAAAAAAACGCATCAAAATCCGTGGCGTAGTTTTAAAGATCTAAGCATACATATGGACAGACAGACAGCGGGAAGCGACTTTGTTTTATACTACGTAAAGATACCATTGGTAGGCAAAATTATATATTAGATCTGTATTTTATCTTTATAATTAGGTGTTAGCCAATGGCTTTTAGCTATTAACGTCACATTAACATCTTGAGGGCGAGACTTTCGCACCATCCGGCATGACCACACGAGCATGCATTTTAATAAATCGACGAGTGTTTTTTCCAGTTTCCAGAGTAACAAAAAATAGTGAGGAATTGGGTACTTGAATATGTTTTATTTTATACACACATTTATATGTAATAACAAATAAAACAAAAAATAAAACCTTCTGTAAAAACTGCATCGAAATTGATTGAAAAATAAGACAGTAATGCATATTTTAAATTCTGGAGTGGGGGCATATTAGAAATATCTTGCTATCTCTTTCGAACGCATGTACCGTTATGGCGTGACGTGATTATACTAATATTTCTCTTTCCCGCACTTTGACGGTTACACCAAATTTCAAAGGCCTATAACTTTTTTATTTTTGGGAATATTTCAATATTTCTTTATGTTTTATATTTTAGACGACGTAAATTTCATATATGTACAATTAATTAAAAAAAGACTAGTCAAGTACCCAATTAAACAGATAAAGCAAATGGAGCATACACCTGTGACTTTTCTATGTTAAATGTATTTTCATTGTGAAATATCGCTTGCTATAACGGTGAAGGAAAATATCGTGAGGAAACCTGCATACCCGAGAATTTCTTCGTAGGAATTTCGAAGGTATGTGAAATCTACCAATCCGCATTAGGCCAGCGTGGTAGACTAAGGCCTAACCCCTTTCATTAGTAGAGGAGGCCCGTGCTCAGCAGCTTGACAGTAATATTACAGGGATAATATTATTATTATTATTTTATTTACATGGTGTCCTTGTATGTCTCTAAATAATTAAATTACGCAATGTAAATATGCAAATAAAATTCTTTGTCTATAGTATAGAGGCCTATGTCCAGCAGTGGATAATATAGGGCTAATATGATGATGATGATGATGATGGTAGTATAGAGGCTAGATTTGGGTGTAAAATAAGAGTAAAAGAATTCGAATTGGTCGAGTGATAGCATATAAAAGGCATTAAGTGCTGAATTACAATCTGTAGCAGCACAGTGCATTTATGAACAATGACACTTATCGAAAATATGTGTGGTCTTAACTATTATATTAACATAGAAAAGTCAGAGGGTATGCTCCATTTTGGGGTTGGTCTCGAACCTCCGACACTTGTCTCGGCAGTCCGTACCATTTCCAACTGAGCTATCGCTGCTTGTATGCTGCCATGTAAATGATATTTTTTTATTGTCTGTCCCGATTTTACACACAAACTTGGAGTGCTAATTAATACCAATCTTAATTACTTTTATTACTTACATATATTAATTAAGTTGCCGACTTTTATGTTATTAATGTAACCATAATTATAAAGAGCTAAAATTATCCACTACGTTAATACATACATTAAGAAAATATTGAGGATTTATTCAACTTAGACCACAATAATTTTGCTGGTGGTAGGATATTCGTATTCGATCAGATGGCGACCTCCGTACACATGGTGCTAAAACCTGTCATAGTGACCCACACTCCGCGTGTGGTTCGCGTTCCAGGATCAGCCAGTGTACCTCCGGTTCTCTCGAGGGCCTTGCGGCATAACTTGATGGTTGGTTGAGACGGGTATGGGGGTATCTGTATCTGTATCGGTCATCCGCCTGTCTTGTCGCAAGCCCCTCGATTTACTTGTTCCCTCTTCGGATTCGGAGTGTGACGAAGCATAAATAGACCGGCATGATTCTGACGACCACTGATAAACACAGTGTTTGTCAGTGGTCGCTAGTTTTTTTGGACTGCACTACGCTTACCATCACCTGCAGTGTAGTCACTTTACCGTGCCCGGATAAAAAAAAAACACGAATATTTTAATCGAGAATTCGAGGCATATAAATTTAAAAAATATATAAGTCATATAAGATTAGATCTTATTGCGATTATCGTCTACCTGTATATCGTTTATTAGATCTTTAGCCTTTAAAATAAAAATGTAAAATAATATTCTATTCAAAATAATTAATTCAAACTCCAAATATAATCATGATTAAAAATAACTTCTAATAATACGATGTCGACCGAAGTCATAGACCTTTAAATTTTATATAAAGTAAGTGAAAATGGTACAGGTCGATCTGGAAATCTTTGGAGGAGGCCTATGTTCAGCAATGGATGTCCTATGGCTGATGATAATTTATTTATTTCAATTAGCACTACCACATCATACATATTAATCATAAAAGAAAAGAATAAAACTTAAATAGTACAATCCATTCAGACATGTAGATATATATTATTATCGTACTGCGTAGATCGGAACACAAATAATTAACCGTTTTGATTTTGTATAATTTTAAAATGACTGTAGATATTGTAACATTAACCTTTTTTGGACAAATTACACCTCAGTCTGACCCGTGACAACGAAGACTGCAAAGCCTTCGAAACGTCGGGAATAAAAATTAAAACCTAATCGTGATAGAATCCGTAAAAATAGTTTTATTTCAATGTATAATATTCGCGTAAACTTAAGAAATCAGTATATATATTATGATTTATAATGAAGTGAAAATATCAACAAAGGCAATGCAACGATGCAGTTTGTAAAGTCGATGACATAGGACAATTACTAATCAATAACCAGAGCCATTTGTCCAATTTATTTTCATTGAGGAGGCAATTCATGCCAAAACTCATGTAGGGCCCGTACATAGAGCTAAAGAGGCCCGTATTACTGATACATTAATCTATTTTCGAGCGATTTCTAAAAAGGAGGAGGTCCTCAATTCGTCTGTATTTTTTTTATGTAACGCGATATCTCCGCCAAATGTGGACCGATTTTCAACATTCTTTTTGTGTTCGATAGAGCTTATTTCAAGGGTGGTCCCGTATAAATTTGGTCACGATCGGATAAATTTTGAAGTCGGTACGTAAGTTTTTAAACTTGTGATTATTTTTATGTATGTTACGCGATATCTCCGCCAAATGTGGACCGATTTTCAACATTCTTTTTGTGTTCGATAGAGCTTATTTCCAGGGTGGTCCCGAACCCGAGACCTCAGGACGGTAGTCGTACCGGAATACAACCTCACACTGAGGCAGTCAATATTTATATAAAAATATTTTTATATATATGAATATTCACAACTGGATATGAGCATTATTCTGTAATCAGTGGTTGCCCAGTGTTCGAAATTCTACTGTAATTCATTTAATTTATAAGTTTGAACTTTATTAGGATTCTTTTATCAAAGAAAAAAAAACATTTATGCACTCCTTCCCCATGTAACTTTAACTGTGTTCAATGCCACGTTCATCCGTTCGCGCGATTCTCTTAAAAAGGGGTACAAAGTTTTCGCCTCATGTATTAATATATATCATCATCATCATCAACATCAGCCATAGGAAATATTTGAGGGAGGCCTATGTTCAGCAGTGGACGTCCTATGGCTGATGAAAGCCTATACGAAGTTACGAACCTAGCACTACCTAAACTGGTTTCTGTCCATCTGTTTTCTTGCTTAACTATATTTATAGATAATACATTCAACGAAAGTTCTTTCGTTTTGCATAAATTAATGTCTATTTTTATTCAAATTATTCACTGAATAATACGACTTGTTGCACGTGCCACTAATTTTGATCACATTATAATATGTTAGTCTGCTATCAAAACCAATGAAGGCAATAAAAATTTAAGTACTTAATTTATTAAATACAGGAAATATCGTAAAGAGGCTAGACAGCTGAAATAAATTATTTAGAATTGGTTTCATCCTTGATTATTTTTTTTCCAAAAAGTACCTTTTTTCAAAGAACATGAGTCCTTGTAATAAATGAATACATAATTATTTCTAAAAATAATTTCTTCCTTAGATAACGAAAATAACCTCAAACGCATTAAGATTACCCAAGTTAAAATCTATCCAAGGCTAGTCTTAAAATTAAAACCAGTTCGTCGATATTCTAAATTAATGTAATTTGCAAACTAGTTTTTGTTCGCGCCTCCGCCCGCGATAATGGCTCAACCTAAATTACATTGTGCGTAGAATATAAAATTACTAGAAAATAAATTTAATATGAAAAGGCTGCCGCACTTTTTATAGACTTTAGATAGATAATTATCGCACAGAAATTCCGTTTGCGATGAAGTATATTCACTTATTTTATAATTATATAGATTCGAATTAGTAAATGATATAAAAAGTATTTAATGCCTTGATGGATAAAGCCTATCCTCTATAATTAGAAAAAGAGCCCGTACCCCGTAGTGGTTTACAAGATACACTGCTGTTATTAGTACCTAATTATTTTTTTCTGGTCTTTCCGTTGCCTCGATGCTATATTTGTATTATGTACCCAATACGAATACCTTGCGGTTGTACAAAGTGATCTTGGGTTTTTCGAGAACCAGTCGTTAGGTTAGTTACAGTGATTTCTTAGTTACATTTCTAAGTTTACGCGAATGTTATACCTCTACATTGAAATAATTTTTTTACGGATTCTATCACGATTTGGTTTTAATTTTTATTCCCGACGTTTTGAAGGCTTTGTAGTCGTGGTCACGGGTTGGACTGTCAGTCCATTTTATTTTAACTTTTATACTTAACGACAAGTTCTCGAATCCAACGTGACATTAGCGCATAAACTCGATTTCGGTGGAATTTCGAGTCATGAAATGAAACCGAATCGTGGTCGAAATCGAATCGGGTGTCAAAAGTCAGGGGGTAATTATGTACTAGTATTTCGAGTTGCGACCTACATAAGCTTGCTGAATTCTTCTCGTGCCCCACTCCGTCTAGGCCGACATAAACGAGGCCGATACACACATTTACATTTACACTAGTTTATAGTTTAATACTAATAAATCCAAGTGACTTGTGAATTTTTGAGTCGAGAGCCACGCTGTAGACAGTAACGTCTACAGCATTAATGGGCCGGTTCGACCAGTTCGATATCATTGTCTCACAGAAAACCGTCGTAAAGTGGCAGCTTGCTGTCGCGTTTCGTTCGGTGGGTGAGATTTCCGGTGGCCCATTTTCCCCCTCTCGTTCCC
Source organism: Clanis bilineata (assembly GCA_036417725.1). Lineage (NCBI taxonomy): Eukaryota > Metazoa > Arthropoda > Insecta > Lepidoptera > Sphingidae > Clanis > Clanis bilineata. Next base: position 3,160,064 of record CM071141.1, read on the forward strand.
AATACCTTTTACCCCCCTTCCATTCCCTCCTTTTAGGTTGGCAACGCACGCATGATTCTTTTTGTGTCTTAGGTGTCTATAGGTAGAGACCGCTTACCATCAGGTGACACATCTGTCCGTTTGAAGACCTTCTCCTTTTTTGAAGTCGATCCATAATCTGCTAATTGCGTACGGATAGTATGACATCTTCATCATCAGCCACAGGATGCCCATATCTGGACATAGGCTTCCCCTAAAAAAACAGTCTCACCTGTTGGAAGCGGCCTATATCCAGCGACTTCCTGCAACCTTCATCAGCGGTCCGAGCAGGTTTTTTTTTGACAAACGTATTCGTAGTTTGCTGTGCACTGATAATTTTTGATTCCATACAGATGCTATACACAGGCATCGAGCTCGACACGAATTCAATTATCAAAATTATTCCTACTCGGGCCACAGGTCTACCTCTATCGACCTTTATTTAGAATGACATACTCTTTTTGTCCATAAATAAGAGGTAAATGCCTTAAAGCTAACGTAGAGGGTGCAAGATGAAGTCGCCCTAACGAAGGCGCCATTCGATTATAAAATAGTCCCAAAATAGATACCTAATATAACTTATTACTAACAAAACTAATTACATTTTGTTCGGAACATTGATATGTAATAATAGTTGCTCTTTTATTACCTTTCAAGGGCCACGTGACATTCAGAAGTGGCGTCAAGGTCGGTGACAACATGAGCCTTCTCCGCGTGACAGGGTCTGGTGATATGCTCGCCTCCAGCCTCAGAGACTGAAGTGTGTTGGTAGTCTCATTCGTGGTGTTGGTGTCGTTGGCGAGGTCCTGGGCCAGGTTGTAGGAGACGGTCGCTAGGAGAGCCACGCCGAGTATAGCACTGCCATCAAAACAATAAAATAGTAAGAATAAGTATATTGCAAAGCCCCAATGCTGTTCATTAAGAAAAATTACTTTGCACTCCTTCGTCAGATTCTGTTATTGTACAGGTTTCGATGAAAAATCAATCATAACCAAAAATAGATTTTGAAAATTGTGTTAGAAAAAGCGCTTTGCCCGACCTAAGACTTTAACGTTGAGTCGTAGAGCCACGCCATAGAGAGTAACGTCTACAGCACGACTTTGCCAGCTCAACCAGTTTGATTCCACTGTTTCACAGAAAATTGATACAAAGTGGCAGCTAGCTGTTGCGTTTCGTTCGGTAAGTGAGATTTTCGGTTGCTCAATGCCCCTCTCCACTTCCGAATCCCTATTCCCCACTTTTAAGGTACGCACCCATGGTTCTTTTGGTATCATGGGTGTCTCAGGACAGTAGAGATCATTTACCATCAGGTGACCCAGCTCCAGCTCGTTTGCCAGTCTCGACTATAAAAAAAACCTGGGCTTCCTCGTCCACAGACCACATAGTTATACTGGCAAAAGGCAGACACGCCAATATTACATATTGAAACCAAACCAAATATTTAGGAGTTTTGTTAAGAATCATAAAAATCGTCAACGTGTCATCAAATCCTGACATTAGAAACTGACTCTGTCAAGACGTCTAGGTGTGTAGAAGTTCGTTCAGAGGAATGAACCAAGCCAGTGGTCAGTCAGCTGAGGGCAATTCCAGCAACTTAACGCTAGTACCTGACGAGGGACGCTGTTTTCTGATGATTAACGTTTATTAGACCAAAAAGGAAGCAAAATAACAAGCTTTTTTCTTTCTTATGTTAGATTAAACTTTTACATTTTTAAATATAAAAAAAATACATTTAAAAATAAAAAATGTGGTGCGTGTACTTATGTACGCGCGTGAGAATTTATACTTCTTTGTCATCATTAAAAAATAGTTTTTAATTGCATGCAAATAATTAATTACAATAAAATAATAGAAGGATTGGAAAAGGATAATCAACAAAAAAATTTCATTAAATTTATTTAGTTATTTTTATAAATATTTATTATTTATTCAATTTAATAGCAAATATTAAAATTATATTATAATTTGATATTCAATTTTAATTTTTATTACAAACTTTTTATTAAATGTTTTATTAAATTTATTTCTTTATTTTGTAAATATTAAATAACCAATAATAAGTATTTAACATTAATAATTTAATAATATTTAGTGTTAATTATATTAACTAAAAGTATTTTCAATTTATATCAATAAATAATACATACGGATAGTTAACCTCAATTATATTGGAGCACTTGAAAAAGTATATAAGCAAAAATGGTTAAGCAGACAACTTCATACTGTAGACAACTTCATACTGTTAATTTTGTGTCACAGATGCGCGCGCATCTGAAAATTTCACTCTCATTTTTTTTTCATAACGCGCCTAAAGAAGTATAACTTCAAAAATGATTTCTCTCCGATGATGAAGATCGGAACCCAAGTTACTGACGGTTAGGACCCCAGATTTAAAAACCTCCTCACAATGTCGCCGTGTCCAATAACATTGCTTGCTGCATTTAGCTCTTAGACTGAGATCTATAGAGCGAACTTCGACTAAGTCTAATTTAATCAAATGAACTCAGTGAGGTTTTGGAATTTTTAAATCGAACTTTGACTTAGTCTGAGTAATTTTTTACAAGAAAATCTTTGCTCAGTCAGTCGGTTTTTCTTGTTAAAAATGTCTTGGACTGAGTCGAAGTTCGATTTAGAAATTCCAAATCCCCACTTACTTCGTTTCTTTGACTCAGATTTATTCAAAGTTTGCTCGAAAGATCTCAGCCTTAGTTTACACATTATTATTAACATGTCCAGTTTAGTTGTTATCCTATCAATAAAAAAGACGGCAATTTTGTTTCAAAAGTTAAATACATTAAGCTGGCCTTCATAACAAACTTGTAAAGCTTCAGTAGACTACGCGATTGTATATCCAACGTATAATTATCGAATTACTTTTTGTATTTTATTTTGGTAAGTTTTTGCTGGTCACATTGTTTATGCGTCTAGGTTTCGAGGTCTTGTACGGATAGACGTTTGTTTTATTTTTATCTAACCACATACCATGATATCACAGTTGAAAACGAAGTTCATGTCTATATTTTTTAAAAATATTTCTAGGAAAAATTATATTATATAATTCTATTTAATTATTTGATTGTAAATGATTATTGTAGTTGTTGTTTTTAGTCTTTGGTCTTTTGTCAATGTATAATAAAAAAAATAATAATAACTATAATAATTCTACCTTGCTCGGAACTGGATCTAGAAAAGGTTGACGTCTGCAAGGGTCACTAATACTAGTGTTAGTGGTACCATGATCTATTAAGCTAAAATATAACCCATGTAATAAATTTGCACCAGTTTGACAATCGACAGCAATGAACATATAATCTTTAAATTATAGACGTACTGCTATATCACAGAATAAAACTATCGAACATAGTTTATTACTCATCAATCGTCTAATTCCAACGCTTGTCACTCGTTTGTATTGACGATCCGGTAAAAGTCAAATGTATCATTCTACAGCTTATACTTCTGCGATCAGAGGTACAGCAGCCCGAGCAGGAAAATTTCTGACAATCGTATATGTATTCCAGAATTGACGCAGCATTTCATAGACATGCATCAAGCTCATATTTTACGATTGTCAGAAATTTTCCTGCTCCGGCAGCAGAAGTTGGAGCAGAATCATTATAACAACCGAATTCGTATCACTGGGTTTCATACAAATATAATGAACGTGCACCGAATTATTTTCGAATTCGATAGTCGAGCATAGGCCTTCGCTCCTCGAACTTCTTTTAAGCCAGTACTCACATGACTCCAACACAAAGCGCGCACTGGATCTTCTGGACCCGCTTCTGGTACCCCCGTGTGAGACTCGATTCGAACACATAGGTCGGCTGCACCAGCGGCGTGCGCTCCGTGCTCGTCGACGCTTGATGCATGTTTACCTGGACAGACAGTTTACATGTCCTTGTTACCAGTTCTTTCCACTTACAAAAGTAGATGATCTGTAGCCCGAGCATGAAAAACTAATGTAAATGTAAATGTATTCGAGTTCGCTGCGCACTGATGACGTTTGGTTAATATTTCATACAAATTTCATAGACGCGCATCGAGTTCGAACACATTTACGGTTGTCAGAAATTTTCCTGCTCAGGCCGCTGATGGCCTGGGTGGACGTTATAAGTTATTGTACTGCCCATGGACATCAGTAAAATACAGCCAAATCAGCCGTGCTCATTACTTACAGAAAGAAAAGGAATAGGGTTTTGAAAGGGCTGGGGTATTTGTGCTTTCGGAAATTTCATTTACACTTAATGAAACAGTAAGCCGCCATATCACCTTAGTTGTCTGTGAGACAATGATAATAATTAAGTTTGGCTGGTTCATATATATTACATGCTATCAGTTACAATACTAGAGAAGCAAATTATGCTTCCTATCCAGTTCTTCTATAATTATCAAATTATTGTGTATTGTGTATTGTTGTGGTTAAATTTAATTAACTTCTGCTTTAAAAGAGATATAGACTTATCTATATATTAATACGTGAAGCGAAAACTTTGTAGGTATAGGAGAATTGCTCGATCGGGTGAGTGTGAAAGACACAATTAAAGTTTATATGGAGAAGAAGTGTTTAAAACGATTTTTTATCTTGACATAAAACCCTAATAGAGTTCAAACTTAAAAAATAAATGAATTATGGTCGAATTTCGACTACTAGGCTTATCAAAATATAAAAGGATGAAGGTCAGATAGAAGGTTATACATGGATACTTAAAGAACAGCAGCCATCATCGGAATTTTATGACTTTTACGAAAGTATCTCAGAATAATTCAACGTTGTAAATATCACAAATGATACACATAAAAATAACGGAATAATAAATCAATAAACAAACATACATTCTGTATCGATTTATACGCAGTTCTGTTTGGTTTATTTAAATGGAACGTGTCGTCAAATTCTTGTATAAATGAATGGTAACTAAGTTGGCGCCTAGGCAATTTTTTTATTTCCGAAGTAGCACCAAAATCTGAACAAAAAATGACACTTTGGTTTTTTATAAATGACTAATTAATTTATAGTATATTATGTGTTATTGAGTAGCTGTGCGTTATCGTATACTGAACGTAAATGGAAATTTCAAGGCACTTACGGCCGGTTTCAATAAACGATCTCAGTTTAGAGTTTAGAGAGCGATTATGAACCAATCAAATCAAGTCATTTGACGAAGTCATGTTCAAACTGTGTTCTCTCGTTCTCTCTCACGTCTGTATCCCCGAAGGGGTAGACAGAGGCGCACTAGCGAACTAGAACACCCACATTTCGCCAAGCTTAGTTACGTCCCAGATGTGACAGGGGCGATCCTATCGCTATATCGGGCACAAATTCCAGACTCCGGGCTGATATAGAAAAATCCAATATCACATTGCCCGACCCGGGGATCGAATCCGAGACCTCAGAACCGTAGTCGTACCGAAATACCACCACGCCACCGAGGCATTGTGGAAATTGTTGAGCATATCGCCGTAGGAGCACAACTCACAAATTGAAAACGCTTCGAATAAAATAATACCTAGATTAACGTGAGTATCCGAAGTTTAATTTATATAATGGAATGTTACTTTATCGGAAATTACCGAAATAAAAATATTATGCGTTAAGTATTTTTAGACGGACTTTTGACATTCTCAAGGGAAAAACTTATTTATAAATTGTCGAGGGTCATTGGTCACTAGGCCTCATTGGTCTAGTGGCAGCATATATGGGCTGTGCACCGAGTCCTGGGTTCGATTCCCAGGCCGGGAAAAGCGGAATTTCTACTTTAATTTACCTGGGACTGGATCCCTCAGAGACGGTTGAAAAGTAGAAATCTTTTCTGTACTATGCTTAAAAAGTGTGTTGCACGACCCCACATTAAGGTGGGATAAGGGCAGGTAAACCACCTAAAGAGGCACTTCACTGCTGCATTTTGTTCAGGTGGCCAAAATTCCTTCTCCCCCCGCCCAATCTCTATTCCCTCTCCTTTAAGGTTGGCAACACGCCAATGGTTCTTATAACATGGATGTCTATAGGCGGTGAAGATCACTTACCATCAGTAGCCCGAGCACGAAAAACTAATGTAAATGTAAATATATTCGAGTTCGCTGCGCACTGATGACGTTTGGTTAATATTTCGACCTATCCAAAGAATAAAGTTACATATGATAATGAATCGAAATTGCTTTCTTATTTTTCTGACATAGCTTAAAAATATTTACTAATTAAATATACAGGTCAATATAAGCTCAGAAAAATAAGAAAGCAATTTCGATTCATTATCATATGTAACTTTATTCTTTGGATAGGTCGATTTCATACAAATTTCATAGACGCGCATCGAGTTCGAATACATTTACGGTTGTCACAAATTTTCCTGCTCAGGCCGCTGATAGCCAACTTGGTCGTCGTTTGTCAATCATAAGTTTAAAAATTAACGGCCCGACTTCAAAATTGATTCGACCGTGACCAAATTTATATGACCACCCTTGAAATAAGCTCTATCATACACAAAGAGAATTTTGAAAATCCATCTACATTTAGCGAAGATATCGCGTGTCATACAGACGAATTTAAAATTTTACTCAAATCCCGGTAACGATGTTATTTGTTGAGGAGATTAAAATTTTAGCATCGTTTACACGAATTAAAGGCTTCTTATTATTAAACATTGTCTTAAGCGGTTTATATTTGTTGAAAATGTTGCGTAACATTAAATATTAAATATCCAAATATGAAATAACAACCTTTTTTGTAACAGGTTAAATACTTTATAGGATCTATACCCCTAGTACGAGTTTCTATTGACAGTTCTCGATTGCCGAAATCGACGATACTTTGCAATTTCTCTATACATACATATTTTGACGTTGAGCGTCACTGCGGAAACTAATACGAACTAAAAAATGAAAGAAGAAACTGAAAACTATCGACGATTTTGAGAATCGAGAACTGCCAATAAAAACTTATACTATATAGGATTGCTAATTAAACGGAGTAAACTGACATTTCGAATGTTGCCACTTTTTCATGAAATTTAAATAGTGCTGCGATAAAAAGATCAAGATTATTAAACATTTCAATTCAGTGAACGATTTCATTCTTTCATTTTCTAAATTTCAACTCAAAGTCGTAATTCTTGCCTAATGTGTGATTAGTACTGCATGTCTATTGAATGATAGACAAAGTAAATTACTGTATGCTAAGTTATGGCATGTCCACTGGAATTATAATCATGGTTCATTATAAACAAAACTTACAACAGCTATGAATGTGCTGAACGTAATTTTTCTCAAATAATAAAAAGTAATATTTATAATTGTCATTGATATCCTTTCGCGTATCTGTTATGATTATTTACGCAAAATTATCTACACAGACATTTAGTCGAAGGGTTAAGCTGAAATTTCTAAAAATATACAATAAAATTCTAATTTTGAAAGTTAGTGCTGAGTTATTGTTTCTTTGAATGATAAAAATTGAACTAGATCAATCACTATCTTTTGAAAGTAAGCAACATTATTTTGGAAAGTGACATTTCGATCTGTCAGTTTACTCCGTTTAATTAGCAATCGGACTATAGGGGTATCGAATTTGGGTGTGTACGGTGTATGAAAGATATGAGTACTTGACTATGTTTAATTTTATACACATATGTATATGTAATAGCAAATAAAATAAAAAATAAATCCTTCTGGGAAAACTGCATCGAAATTGGTTGGAAAATGTGACAGTAATGCATATTTGAAATTCTGGAGTGGGACATATTGAAGATATCTTGCTATCCCTTTCCAACGCACGTACCGTTATGGCGGTGACGTGATTATACTGATACTTCTCTTTCCCGAAGTTTGAAGGTTACACCAAATTTCAAAGGCTTATAACTTTTTTATTTTTGAAAATGTTTCAATATTTCTTTCTGTTTTATACTTTAGACGACGTAAATTTCATATAAAATTAATTAAATAAAAATTTAAATTAAACTATTTTTACGGATTCTATCACGATTTGGTTTTAATTTCTATGCCCAACGTTTCGAAAAGCTTTGCAGCCTTCGTGGTCACGGGTCAGACTGGCAGACAGACCACGAAGGCTGCAAAGCTTTTCGAAACGTCGGGCATAAAAATTAAAACCAAATCGTGATAGAATCCGTAAAAATAGTTTAATTTCAATTAATAACATTCACGTAAACCTAAGAAATCATTATAAATAAAAATTGTCAAGTACCTAATTGAATGAAAGTTGTCAGCCTCTGCATACTCTTGGATACAAACATATAATGTATGTATGTAAAACAAACAAAACCACTTATATATAAACTTGAGACGACTTTTATTTATTGATCTCTTTGCTATCGGTTCGTTCACATCTAAACATTTAAGTATTGTTGTTGTAGTATGACTGCCTCCGTGGCGTGGTGGTATTTCGGTACGACTACGGTTCTGAGGTCTCTGGTTCGATCCCCGGGTCGGGCAAAGTGATATTGGATTTTTCTATATCAGCCCGGAGTCTGGAATTTGTGCCCGATATGGCGATAGGCTCGCCCCCTATCATATCTGGGACGGAACTAAGCTCGGCGAAATGTGGGTGTTCTAGTTCGCTAGTACGCCTCTGCCTACCCCTTCGGGGGTACAGGCGTGAGCTTGTTATGTTATGTTGTGGTAATATTGATTAACACGTCATTTAAAATTGTGTCGTTTTTGTGTACTGCGTGAAAAATAACAGCCTTGAATCCACGAGACGAGTTGTCTGAACGGCTCATTGTGGTTTTGCGTCACAGATTAATAAAGATGCACGCATTTTTGCTTCTTGTTACTCGCTGTGTATTTGGTTATAAAAATAGGATTTTATTGGCTGAATATATCGCCCATCTGAGGGACCATTCCTCAAAAAGACACTACGTTCGACTCTGAACTGCGACGAAACGTAAGATTCTTCAGCTTCGATCGCGAGGCTGACTGAAGCAGTTTTGGAAATGACACGGCTGCTATGCTGGTAAGGGCAACTTGCACAACTTTTACTAACCTACAGTTAGCCTTAACCTCAAGTTAAATTGATAAAGAAATAATGAATGAAATGTAATTCATTACATGTAATTAATTAAATGTCATCATATATTATCTGTAATTACATGTAGTACATTACATGTAATGAAGTACCTACATGTCATTCATATATTTTTTTTTTCAATTTAACTTGAGGTTAGGACTATCTGTAGGTTCGTAATAATGGTGCAAGTCACTCTAAGTGGTTAATGTTTTCGAAGTTCGTTATTCACCATGCAAACCCCAGGCACAGCCAAACTCTTTGTTTTCGCGGGAAAAAACGTTTTACTGCTACCATCTTACATCAGTAAGATTACATCCGGCACTTATATCAGTACTTTCCTTCAGTCCGCAATCGTCTATCTAAAACTTGGTTAGAAATAGATCATTGTGTCTCACAATTTCTTACAGGCCACGGCAACTTTAAGTGTAAATTGTTTTCATTTAAGTTGGTTGAGTCACCTGCGTGCCCGTGTTCTGTACTCGGCTGTGAATATGACCAGACCGCACATCACATTCTTTGGGAGTGTGGTCTCTGGCAAAATGAGCGCACCATCATGCTAGACAGTATGCAAATAACATCTGGAGTTGTATACTATATGGACCTTGTGGAAACTAGAACGAATTTCCGTGCATTCCGGCGTTTTTGCCATACCTATTATTGGAATCAAGTTTAACAGCTCGCATGATAGGACCCACTAAAATTAAAATTATTTTCGTGGTGCTTTACATCTGGCCTCTCCAGTTGTAAATATCCCTATGTATGAGGCTGATGCCTCCTTAGTTCATTACATTGTCTCCTGCATTTTTACGGAGGGAAGTGGAAACCCTATAATTCCAACTCCTCCCTAACTTTCTGTTTGATTAATTTCGTTGCGGGATGAAGACAATTTTGCATCTCTGAGACTCGCCGAGCTTCATTGCTCGGTGTCGTAAAATGCGTGCCACTGTTGATCCTGGCTTACAGGAGTTACAGTGGCGGGTGTGTGGGCGGGACAGTCTCGTACCATCTTACATGCTCGATATGACGGTACATGGTTCGCCGTTCTAACGACCCCACTCTCAGTCGCCTGGGAGAAGTGGAAAGTATCCGAGCGACCGCCTACCGTGTAACGTGGGAAAAGGAATAAGAAGAAATTAATAAAGTTTTTTGGCTTTCGACAATCTCATTCTTAGTTCAGACGTAAAAAACTGTAATCATACATACATAGTAATCATACTGAGATCGTTTAATTGATATCTAGTTTTTTAAATACGTGTATTATTACGTGTATATTCGTATCATGATAAATAGGTACCCCGTCCCCACCGTGATAACTCTAGTGTTCCTTTCACATTTGAAGAGCTTAATTCCAAAACGCACTAAGTACTTTTAAACAAAAAGAGATAGACTAGACTATATGTGTAATTATTTTCGTTTTTTAGACCTTTTTTTAAAAAAAATGACATCTAAAATGTATATTAAAAAATCTTAATTTAACGATTAATTAGATAAGATATAATAAGATAAAAATAGATATGTAGGAAATAAGAACACACTCAATGAAAGACAAAAAATGTACTTAGTACGTTTTAGAATATAGCTCTTAATTAAAATTTGTACCCCGCGTCGACGCCCCATAGCTCTGTCGTAGTATGTAACGCAAAATAATTACAGTAGCTCTGATTAATTTGTGTTCATTTTAATGCGTCTTATATATCTGTTTTGCTCGAAACATAGCATAAAAACACATACGCAAAGTAATGAAATTCGCTGTCTACTGCTCGTAGAACAATGGACCATAGATACAAATGTTTTGCGTAGGTGTTTTGTGTAATGTACATACCTCAAATCTATACTAATATTATAAAGCTGAAGAGTTTGTTTGTCTGTTTGATTGAACGCGCTAATCTCAGGAACTACTGGTTCGATTTGAAAAATTCAAGCAAGCATTGAGCAACGGGGTGACCGACGGGGTGACCGAAAGGGTGACCAACGGGGTGACTAACGGGGTGACCAACGGGGTGACCAACGGAATGACCGACGGGGTGACCAACGCGGTGATTGACAGGGTGACTGACGGGGTGTCTGACGGGGAGACCAACGGGGTGACTGATGGAACCGCACCGAAATCACGTACTATCTCTCGAAGTTTAGTAGATCATCTCATTACCTCCTTTAGAATTATTGTGCTATAGGTGCCTACGACTCACTCTTTCAACCCTCTCTTTTATACGCAGATAAAGTTGCGCGGGTCAGCTAGTACAAAATAAACCTCAAGATATATAGAAAATAATAGTTATAGGAATGACATATAAATAAATAAATACACCCAACAGTCACACACCTAGTCCTGACCCCACACTAGGTATAACCTGTATTGTGGGTATCAGAAACTATGACAGACTTTTGGTCTCACAACACCCAGACTTGAAACAAATATATGTGGGCCACACAAACATTTGTCTCAATGTGGGAATCGAACCCGCGGCCTCTCGCTTCAGAGCCGGCTACTCGCCCACCGCGCCACGGAGGCTGTCAAAATTATAATTCATTACAGTAGGTAATGTACTACATTTCATTCATATATTTTTTGCAATGTAACTAGAGGTTAGGACTAACTGTAGGTTAGTAATAGTGGTGCAAATCGCCCCTAATGACTTGAAATTTCCCCGAAATCAAGTAAAAAAGTGCACTAATGTCGCGTTAAATTTACCAAATGATAAATAGTCGAAATCGAATCGAGTGTCAAAAGTTACCCTGCTGAAGTCAAATAAGTGCAGGTGGAAATAAAAAAGGTAAATTATAGACACCTTCCACCACCATGAATCGTTGGATGCAGGCCGCTTCCAACAGGTCAATCTGGAAATTTTTTGGAGGAGCCCGATGTCCAGCAGTGGACGTCCTATGGCTGATAATGATGATGATAGGCACCTTATCTTCGTAACGTGCAGTCAAGGCTCTACTTATTATTAATAATAATATTAGCCCTGTAATATTACTGTCCCACTGCTGGGCACGGGCCTCCTCTACTAATGAGAGGGGTTAGGCCTTAGTCTACCACGCTGGCCTAATGCGGGTTGGTAGATTTCAAATGCCTTCGAAATTCCTGTGAAGAAATTCTCGGGTATGCACTATAGGTTTCCTCACGATGTTTTCCTTCACAGTTATAGCAAGCGATATTTCACTATAAAAATACACTTAACATAGAAAAGTCAGAGGTGTATGCTCCTTATTATTACGGATGTAAAATATTCCTATAAAATATACTTAATATAAATCTATAGGTATTGTAATAAAACTACTAAATAAAGCAATCAATACCGAGCATCGAACATAAATATAAATAATTAAACACGAATCTCATGTATACCATAAGCGGACTCATACAAATATATTGCCATTTTGGATATTTTATAATGTATACTAAAAATAATATTATTACGTATAATACCTAATGTCTGCTAGGGATTTATCGTTTCTTTCGGATTCCCGGGACCCGGGAAATTAAATGGAGGTTCACGATTCTTGAAATTATCGACCGATCAATAAAGAAAAGGTCCTCAATTCGTCTGTATTTTTTATGTATTTTATGCGATATCTCCGCCAAATTTGGACGGTTTTTCAAAGGTGGTTCCATATCATTTTGGTCACGATCGGATAAATTTTGCAGTCGGTCCGTAAAGTTTTTAGCTTGTGATTATTATATTATGTAAAAGAGAGTAACGAAGGAGGCTTAGCAGTGGCTTCTAAATTAATTTTTTTCTAAAAGTAAAGCATTGTCTTGAGAAAGTATTGAAATCATATAACGGTCCGACTTTAATACTTATCCGAACGTGACCAAAATATGAGACCAGCCTTGAAAGAAGCTCTATCGAGCACAAAAATAATCTTGAAACTCCGTCCACATTTGGCGGAGATATAGTGTAACATACCTACATATAAAATACAGACGAATTGAGGACATTCTCCTTTTTTTGAAATCAGTCGAAAAAGATAAATATATTAATTCATCATCATCATCATCATAATCATCAGCCATAGGACGCAGCGTAGAATGTCCACCTACAAGGTGGACTGACGACCTGATAAGGGTCGCAGGAAGTTGCTGGATGCAGGTCGCTTCCAACAGGTCAATCTGGAAATCTTTGGGGGAGGCCCATGTTCAGCAGTAGACGTCTTAAGGCTGATGATGAATATATTAATTTAAAAAAATCAAAATATTTATTGAATCATGAAATGTTACTACATTATTTAGATTCCGTCAAAGTTCCTCTACCGCCAGTTCGGAAGACTGTTTGTGTTTCGCCAGAGAAAAACGGGCAAGAAACTCTGGCGTTGCTTTTTTAAATGCCAGTTGCCAATAATTGCTTATAAAGTACCATATACAAAAAAATATATATAAATTAGAGCAGCTAAACCACCAAGGAAATACATACAAATGATTTTTTGTAATCGTAATTGTGTATTAATGATTGCAACCTGTCTTGTATGAAATAAATAAAAAAAATACAAATAAAAACATACAAAAAATACAATTGCTCACCGAGTGACCCCACGGCCACGGTGAATTTTAATTAATTAACTATTTTAATAACAAACTATATAATTTTAATGAAGGCCTTTTTGGAACAGGCTCGGGAGGCCGAGACACTTATGGAACATACGAGTATATATGTATGTGCCGCCTCCAATGGGTTAATGAATGCATAAATAATCAGTCATAATTCGGCATGCTGTAACTGCTAATTTTAAGAAATAATATCCAAAAATTTAATAGAAATAGGCAATAATGATAGGCATGTGCAATACAACAAATAAACGTACCTAACTCATCAGCAAATATAGCTTTGTACCATATTACAAATATTTCCTTGTTCTATAATTGCATGTTAATTATCATAAGCCATTTGGTTGGCTTAACTGACTGCGCTGGAAGGAGCGTAATGTTTATTTATATCATTTACTAATCTTCTGAAATATACCTCTAATTCTCTTAAGAACAAATTCCCGGGATAAGAGACTTTCAATATCCCGGAGTGTACGGGAACCCGGGAAAAGAATCGTGTCTCAACCTATCAAGTTGTAATAGATTAATAGCTAGATAATATTCCTGATCAATATCGAAATTATGATAATTAATTAATAGTAATACATTTATCAATAGGTACAATTTGCAGTCACCACTTTGAATAAATAAATTATATTATAATTTTTGTCATGGCAAATGTGCGGCCACCCGTCATGTTTTTCGTTTTCGCGGGAAAAGCGTTTTGTCGTTATTACCCATCAATATATTATACCCTAGATGCATAGTTCTTTGCAAAAATCCTCCTAAAAAGTGGTCTCAGAAATAAAACAAAGAAAACGATTACAAGTTGTAATTAAATTAACACAAATATAACCCTAAGCACGTGTTATAAAGTAGGTTTTTAAACGAAATGAGCAAGCTTTCTTTGATTTGTATTTTGAAATTTAGAATTCCATCGACGTCCGACTGTAGGCAAAACGAGTGCTTAAGCACTTCTTTACTGTCCCATTTTCCGAGCGTCAACTGTGCATCTAGGTACATAATATATCGATGTTATTACCACATCTACGGCCCGAGCAGGAAAATTTCTGACAATCGTAAATGTATTAATGACACGTTAAAAATTACCAAATGACAAGTTCTCGAATCTAATGAAACATTAGCGCACTTTTTAACTCGATTTCTGTGGAATTTAAGTTAAGTAGATATAAATTTAAGTCGGTAAATTAAACCGAATCGAATTCAAATTCGAATCGAGAGTCAAGAATCAGGGGGCAGGTGTCCCACGGTCATGATTCATGTTAGGAGTTTTTTATAGATTAATCAATTTTCTTGACAGGAAACTTCGAAAAAACTAATTTCAAAATTTGTATGACAGGAAAAGACGATTTCTGAATTACACATAGCATTGCATGTTATAGTTAATTTTAAAAGTTTGCCCTAAACAAAATTAATTGATTAGGTATCTGAAGTATTTATGGTAAGTATTTTTACTGTATGTGGTATGGCACGGACCCTGTCACTTGTGTGATGTGTACTGTGTACAGCTGTCCCCTGGCTAATAAGATGAGCGATCTAATTATCTGATAATATGGAGATGAGTGAGTATTTTGATTCCCCGACTTTAGGTCGAAATTTGCATAATTTTGCTGTATACCACGGACATCGTTTTGCTAAAAAGTCCAATAAAAATAATACTTAATTTGTACATGCCTTATATGTTTTTTAATACGTACGTTATTTACTCCTTCTACCTGCCCTTATCCCACCTTAGTGTGAGGTCGGCGCAACACGCTTTTTCAACCAAGTTCCAGGAAAGGTTTGGCTTAGTTTTTACGACCAGCTGCCTGCCTGACGTCAACTCGCCTCTGGGGAATCCAGTCCTAGTCAGGAAATTCGCTTTGTCCAACCTGGGAATAAAACCTAGGACTCCCGGTCCACAGACCATATATGCTACGACTAGACCAAGGAGGCGTTTAACGTTATTTACTAATAATTATAATATAAAAAAGACTTGATTTAACTTGAAGACTGCCTCGGTGACGTGGTTGTATTTCGGTACGACTACCGTCCTGAGGTCTCGAGTTCGATCCCCGGGTCGGGCAAAGTGATATTGGATTTTTCCATGTCAGCCCGGAGTTTGGAAATAATGCCCGATATGGCGATAGGCTCGCCTCCTATCACATCTGGGACGGAATTAAGCTCGGCGAAATGTGGGTGTACGAGTTGGCTAGTGCGCCTCTGCCTACCACTTCGGGGATACAGGCGTGAGCTTATGTTATGTTATGTTTAAAAAAAACGGATGTAATGTTTAAAAAAGACTTGCAAATTAACCTTACTAATTCTAGACAATAAGTTCAGGGAATTGGTCTGTTCTGGAGGCAGGCTCGGTAGCCGACCCCGGGATGGACGGCAGCACGGCTCGGCCTTGTGCCGTCGTTGGACATCATGCGGCGGCAAGGGTTTATACCCCCCCCCCCCCACAATTGGAGACCGGCCGCAAGGCGCTACCGCGTAGGGGCAGTTCCGGCTGAAGCCTGGGCGTTTCTCGTCTAGGGAAACTCGGGGCCGTCCCTAAAGTGCTAAAGAGGGCCACCCCGGGGTTTTTAATCGGTGTTGCCGGTGTAGGGTGTACATAGTGTTAGGGACTAGTGACGCTCGGATGTTTTCCATTTCTCCCGGGCATTATGGCGTTGGGCCGTAAGACCAGCGACTCCGACATAACTGTCACGTCTCCCCCCAGTCGTGGCAGTAGTGTTAAATCACTTAAAACACTTTTCCCCACGATAACTAAAAAAAGGCGGTCTGTAGTAAAAACAATGCTGGACTATTTCCACAAATTACTTTCTAAATGTACAAATTATTTATTCGATTAAGATTATCAAAATAATATATTATTATATATTTTTTGTTTTTATTGCCAAATTGAACAGACGAGCTAGCGGTCCGCCTGATGGTAAGCAGTAACCGCCGCCCATAAACTTAAGCAATGCCAGGGGCACAGCCAAGCCACTGCCTACAGTGAAGTGAGCACACTTTTTAAACCTCGTTTAAAGAGGGATAAGTCAGCGCTCCGGGAACACCAAAGCATGGAGTTCATTCCAGAGCTTATACGTTCGTAGTAGAAAAGACCGCTGGAAACACATCGTACTGCGTACGGAAACACCAGGTGATAAGGATGAACTCTACTACGGTGTCGGGTGGTACGATGGTAAAATGGAGCCTATGGCACCATGTTAAACAGTAGCCCGAGCACGAAAAACTAATGTAAATGTAAATGTATTCGAGTTCGCTGCGCACTGATGACGTTTGGTTAATATTTCATACAAATTTCATAGACGCGCATCGAGTTCGAATACATTTACGGTTGTCAGAAATTTTCCTGCTCAGGCCGCAGTTCCTCGGAACACTCTCCGTGATAGAGGCGGTAGAACACACAGAGATACCCAAAGTCTCTCCGCATGCATGCCTCCAAGCCGCCCGAGAGAAATATAAGTAAAGTACCTACAATCATCATAATGGCGTTTTTTGGAAATAGTTTAAAGAGAACAAAATATAATAATGTCCTCCATCAGTGCATAACTTAACAAACACCTCATTTATCTAGTGCGTAGTACTCATAGGCCTAAGTCCTCAGACCGTGATAGGTCCCCAGTTCAAATCCCAGTTTGGGCAATCGCAATTCATCTTATAGCAGTATTATTTATCTTACCGATACGGATAAAGTAAGATTGTAATAATACTGCCTTACTGCGTAGTGGTAACCTTTAGTACTACCCATTCTGTGGACGGGATTAGTACTTTTGTTGTGCCATAGACACCATGATGGGAAGTAAGCTTAGTTAAAAAACGTAATCTAGTTCATTTATGCCTACCCTTTCGGAAAACAGGCGTGAGTATGTATTAATTTATTGTTATTTTCTAAACAAAATAATAATCCAGTGATAAGGGAATCATTTTGTTGACCGTATAAGTCAGCTGACCAATTAGCAACTTTACAACTTCTAATTACGTAAAGCGACTCATTAGTGATATTTTAATGTTTTTAGCGTTCAGTGCTTTATTATGAGCAAAGATTGAACCGTCGACTTTATTTTTCATGAAGGCGTGTTTTTTGTCGGGTCCCCAATGGTTGAAGTCAGGCGGGGCCCAACAGTCGCCTGGATGCTTTTCACTTCTCCTGGGTGGTTTAACGTTGGGTCGTAAGATGAGCTAGCCCGACGTAATCGTCACGTCTACCCCCAGGCGTGGCGGTAGTGGTTTCACATTTACTGAATAAAGTTTAGTTCTTTATTTTTTTCATAAAACACTTTTCCCCGAGAAAAAAAACATAAGCGATCCTAACAGGAAAATTTCCGACAATCGTAAATATATTCATGATCGATACGCGTCTATGAAATTTGTATGAAATATTAACTAAATATCATCGATTCGCCACTGCGAATTCTGATAATTTGATAAATTGTAAATCGCTAGCTCGATTATATTTACGATTATCAGAAAATTTCCTGCTCGGGCCGCGGGCTGTAGAAACTAACGCTACATTTTGTAACATTCTTAATATTTTGTGTTGCGTCGACTACGCCCTAGGTACCACATGATTACGGAGATTGACATGAAAATAAAATACCTACTCTGGGCCTTACTTGTGTAACTGAGCAAATGGCTAAGAATATTCTGTCACTATTTTACTTGTGTCACATTGTTTGAAAATAAAAGGGACGGACTATTCTTAGCCATTTACTCAGCTAAAATAGTAAAAAGGGTATCGTCTAAGGGCTGATTTTCCGCCAGAAATGTGTGATGAAAATAAATGGTGCGCAAAAAATATCCACTAGGCGAAGTTCGATCTATAGATCTCAGCCATAGTATGAATATAGAAGTTCGTTCTATCAGCCTATGTGTGTTTCTGTTCTGGTGGCTCATGACGTTTCTTTGGACATTTCTCGCTAAGGACATCGTAAAATATTTGGATGATAAACACCCCAACGATTCTAACGAGGAGTATTGATGTTTTTAAGACAAATACAACAGTTAGATTTTTTAATGTCTTTCGCCCGAATGGTCAATAGCTACTCAACTTTCTTCTTAAGGGCTTCTTCAATTGATTTTCGCCGTACAATTATGACAAGATAAACCGACCTTAAAAGACTTAAGGCGACCTTAAGTGTATGAGCATTCGGCGGTTTGTCATACATATTTCTTACATAGTCGCTAGCGAGAAATGTCAAAAACTCATGGTCGAGCAACTGATGTAAAGGCTAATAGTTTTGATAAATGCCAATAAGACCCCAGTTCGCGCACTCAAAAGGTATAAAACCCACGGAACCCAGCATATTTTCGAATCAAACCAGCTCATAAGCTTCCCTAGACACGTGTAAAAACGAGTATTTTAAATCACTGAATATTTTTGACATTTAATTCCACAATTAATAATTTGTGTAAACACTTCATCTGCCTACATCCAATTATGCACTTTAGAAGATACTAATATTATAATAATAATGTAATAATATTAGCCCTGTAATATTATTACTTTCCCACCGCTGTGCTCAGGCCCCCTCTACTAATGGAGATACTCCTCTCTCATTAGAGAGGTTACACCTTAGTCTACCATGCTGGCCTAATGCGGGTTGGTAGATATATCTTTGAAATTCTTGTGCTAGCTACATATATCTTTGAAATTCTTGTGGAGAAATTCTCGGGTATGCCGGTTTCCTCACGATGTTTTCTTTCACCGTTAAAGCAAGCGATAATTCACAATGACAACACACTTAACATAGAAAAGTCAGAGGTGTATGCTCCATTTTGGGGTTGGTCTCGAACATCCGATACTCATCTCGATAGTCCGTAGGTAACATTCCCAACTGAGCTATCGCTGCTTCGAATATTATACACGAACAAATAATATCAACATTCCAAGAATTTATGAATAAGTAGATCGAGTTTGTAGCTCTTTCTTCCGTGCTATACGAACTTGGAATCTAAATAATAATAAACACAAGTTTAACTTAACGGATCGACTCTTATGCGATCGTGACCAAATATGGGACCATCCTTGAAATAAGCTCCATCGAATACAAAAGGAATATTGAAAATGAGTCCACATTTGGCGGAGATATCGCGTAACATACATAAAAACTTAACAGACTGACTTCAAACCCGATTGTGACAACAATTTATATGAGACCACCCTTGAAATTAGCTCTATCGAATACAAAAAGAATATTGAAAATGGGTCCACATTTGGCGGATATATCGCGTAACATACATAAAAAATAATATACAGACGAATTAAGGACCTTCTCTTTTTTGGAAGTCGGTCCAAAATACAGATGAATTGAGGACCTTCTCCTTTTTTGGAATTCGTTCGAAAACAATTACAGTGAGTAGGTTAAGTGTGGTGAATAGTGATAGACCTCCATCAATACTAATATTGTAAATGCGAACAGTATGTGTGTGTTTACGACGATATTGATAAGATTTGGTGGTTGAAAAAAGCTTAAAGCTTGAACCCGTTGGAGAGACATAGTCTAGTCTGCCATTAGTTTCAAAAAACTTGACGGGATAGGGGACGTAAATTGACATGGAGCGCCTCACAAATCGACGGTCCCTACGTACAAAGCGACATGTCAAAATGTCATATTTTTTATATATATGGCTTTAGATTATCCATACCCTCATAACTATATAGATATATTTTTTAATTATTTTGTATTCTTAAAATTCTAATTTAAATACTAATCGAACAATATGACAAGTATGATAATTCTTAAACTTATAAATGAACTTCATTTCGTTCTCCTGAAAACCTCAGTTTTTGACATGTCGCTTTATACGTAGGGACCATCGAAATATTTGTCTATAATCATGAAAATCACATAAGACGATAAAGGAAATAATTCCAGAAAAACTTTACACGCGGACCAAGCCGCCAGCAATAGCTAGTTAAATAAAAATATATATGTTAATTAATTTGAATTTCAACCGGATCTGTACATTTTCCGGATGAAAGACATTATTATGTTAATCAAAAACATGGGTTTGGTGATTGGTCATCTTTATTTCCAACATAACTAAACGTAAGAACATTTTTTTCGTACAGAATGTTGGTATTATTATAACGAACAACTTGTATGATAATTAATTTGCAATTCGCGTGTTTATGTATAAACAATAAATATATTTTTATTATTTTTGTCTACAGCAGGTATAGCTGTATTAATAATGTAATACTTAGCCGAAAGATTGCCACACAGGAAAAATAAAGCAATGTAAAAATATTCCTAATCCAACCAGCTAATTTTTACAAGGTCTTTGGATCGTCAAATAATACTACCACTGTTGGAACGTGTCACACTCGTACAAGAAACAACGCTAAAATCTCCCTCGGCAAGAATGTTTTATTATTCCTTGTTTGTTTTAAATTAATACAATGTTTTAAATGCTTTATGAATATAGCCGTGATCATGTGTGTTCTGCGTGCATCGCCATTGCGGTTGGAAGAGTCATTCTTGTGAGAGAGAATATTTCTGATAATTTGGTGATCGACCTGAGAACTAACCACCCTTTTGGTGTTATGTACTTTGCGTAGTTAAGTTATTGCTAAGCCTGCATTTTGAAATGCAACGGTTTTATCTTCTAAAGCTTGTAGAGTGTCTTTGGGTATACTGAGATCCGTGTTTTCAGCAACGTCACCTTTTCTGATATATCATGTGACCACGGACTTAGATTTAGAATCACAACACAATAAATATATATTTATATTTTTAAATAATATTAGCTGTTTGTCAAGTGAGTTCTTGCACGTGTACGAAATATATGAATAGCTGAGTCTATTAAATTTTTTTAGTTTTGCGGTAAACAATAATAATCAGATGATTAAACGATATGGTTGTATTCGTTACTAACTAGCGTATTGCATAATGTTTTGACTTTATAATTGATACGACTTCGATAATTTCCACTGTTATATAATAATAAAGGCACGTTTATGCGACAGGAGCCGTGGAGCATAGGAAATCTGTCATTATAAATTAATAATAACTTGAATTCACAATCAGGCACGCGTTAGAAAATATTAAGTATATGGAAAATAATAATTGTTTTTGAATAGGCTAATGAGGTTACTCGTGTACAAATAGATTAGTAATGCTGAAAAGTAGAAAGGTGGACTGACGTAAAGGTCGGAGCGTGGACCTCTCTATACAGAATGTATTTTTCAATACAGAAAATAATTTAGCTGGACAAGATCCTATTAAAGCCATTAAAATATTATTATGATATCATAAAACAAGCATCTGGTTAAACGACGACTGCTTCCATGACGAAGTTGCCGATAAAAGTTTTTTAAGTGTTGCTGAAGGATGTTGTCCTCATCCACTAATGGATTTACATTTCGAAAAACACATTATTGTATAGCCAATTATAAATCCATTAATTATAATGGATTTTAACCAGATCAGTAACTTTTAATAAGTTAATTTACAATTATTAATTAAGGGCACGCAGGCGGATGGTCATAAAAAATATAATCAAAATTCTTGCTTTAGTGGACTGTGGAACTAACAACGTCATCCTCACCATATAGGGGTAGGTAGAGAGAGAAATTCATGGTACTTATACTTTAATTATATGAAATTTACTTACATTGACTTCTATTTTCAGCGGCTCGGTAACGGATTGTACCTTTGGGTGCTTAGGTCTCAACTCTGAACTATCGTCAGCAGCTAGTGTTGTATACCGTACGAAACACAACTGGTTTTTTTGGTTATTAGCGTGTGATTAATACCCGATGCAATGGCGCAAAATCATGGTGCAACACTGCTCAAAAACATATGCAATCCTCTAATGACTTCATACTGAAACGGAGCTTGAACCATACCATGAACTTTTTCTAGTGGCTCGACTACCAATTCGTAGTTAGTATCAACTAAGTAATACCACTGTAGTTGAAGAAAGAGATGATTATGTCCACGAAAACAGTTGGCACTCGATATATGCAACAAAACATTTAACAATTAATTAATTTAATTAAGTACTAGCAGCACAATCGCGCGATACTTTGTGCTGTGCAAATCTTTAATAAAAAATATGATACCACTATTACAACTGCAGATGACGAAGGTAGAGGGGATGAAGGCACAACGGCACGTGTCGCGAGGATTACATATTCAATATTATAATTTGGTTATTAATTGCGGCTTGGGTTCAATCATCAGGTCAGTCTATTGAATTTTCTGCTGGTAAAACATGTTTCTTTGATTTTGAAATTGAAATCTTTACTGCCTACGTGCTTTTGGAAAAGTGGTCATATACGCCTGAAAGAGAGAGCAGATTATTCAGCTAATACTGTTCGCCACGCCTGTCTATAAACAGTAGCCATACTACGCCAAACTTCAGATAGATCATTATAAGCAGGTACATCTGGAGGTGCATGTTGTGTCTTGTGAGCTAAGCAACCAATTTTTTATGTTGATGACGAAATGTATTTGAAGTTTCAGTCTGGAACTGCTTATTCATAATTATTGTCTTCTATGTGAGTTAACTTAAATTTATTTTATGCATATAAGTATTATAGGTATGCAGGCCGCTTCCAACAGGTCAATCTGCAAATCTTTGGGGGAGGCTTATGTTCAGCAGTGGACGTCCTATGGGTGATGATAATGAAGTATATTAATATATTCTTTAGCTATTTACTGCGGTGGAATAGTTTCGTACGTTGTGACAGTTAGCAATTCTCAAAATCGATGTTACTTTTCGCATACAATTTCCAGTTTCACTTTCACAAATAGGGGTGCTATTTAAACATATAGAGCAAAACGAAAACTACCATTTCAAACATGCCGAACCCTGTACTCACAGACGTATACAAATGAAGGACGTATACAAAAGTGCCCTACGCACACATTAATACACATAATACGCCCAGTCGCCAACATTACGTGTCTATAGATCGAATGGGCTGAAAACCCTGGTTCACTTTACGTGCTCCGTCCATTTTTTTTTACGTTCGTGACTGTACTATGAAACCTGGGTATTTAGCATTATGGCGCGTACACAGGGCCGAACGAAGGCGAACGAATCATGCATGTTTCATTCACACAACAGCGAAAGAATGTTTGTGTGAACGCAACAGGTAAAGATTCGTTCGCCTTCGTTCGGCCGGTGTGTACCCGCCATTAGGCTGCGTTTCGAACAGTGATGTCCAAGGTAGCAAGTATGCGAAGAAAAAAATCACCAATAAGAAGAACTCGCTAAATAATGTCAGCAAAATTAAGTGATACTATTGGTAGATTTTTCCATGCACATCGCCTTGCTACCTTGCATAACTCTGGTGGAAACGCAGCCTTAGTAATACTTTTCCGTCTATTTTGCAGCGTTCGATTTATCAAAGCTAAGGCTGAGATCTATAGAGCGAACTTCGACTAAGTCTAAGTCAAAGAAACGAACTCAATGAGGGTTTGGAATTTTTAAATCGAACTTTGACTTAGTCAGAGTCATTTGCGAACATATTTGCGTTTATTTAGCATATGCGTTTTTTTGTTGTTATTTTTATAATGAATTATTATTTTTACTTCATTTGAATTTATTATTTTTGTAACAAATAAAATTTATTAAATTACTTTAAAACACGTTTTTTTCTTAGCAAATACTCACGAGTCACGGCTGATTGAATTAATTTTCCAAGTAATTCCAAATAAAACATTTGAATACATTAAAACTCATTGCTACCTCTATATAAATATTATTTAACATATTTTACTATTTTAAAAACATATACAATACATTAGAATTTAGAACACATTAATATGGTATGCAACTTATAATTTTAATTATAATATTAAAACAAAAAAAAACTATTTCTTTAAATAACGATATAAAAATGAGGAAAAAGGACCTCCGAGATCTAATTCACTAATCTCCATACTAAACACAATAACTTTTTTGGCAAAATTGGGAAAAATATCCCAACTTAGAAACACTGCTCTATGATTCTTTATGCAATGACGTCATTTGGGTTTTGTAATTACGTTCCATACGTAATTTATAAGCAGAATTTTTGTAAAATATCAATTATTTTATACTACAAATTTCATGATAGCACATTTCATGGTTTTGTTATCGATTTATCAACATAATTTATCGTTATAATTTTTGTGCAAGTTGCCCATTTTTTACTATTTTGTTTAAAACTAAACGTTACTAATTACTTAAAAAAAACTGTTTCGTCATAGGAAATGAACTTTAATTTTGCTATAATGTAACGTATATATTAATAATAATTTTAGCGCAATCTTTTCAATGTTATGGTATTTAGCATTGGTCACAGCTGCTCACAAAATTAATATGGAGGTCGTCGCCAAAATGTAGTGATGCAGGTCAGTTGCGAGTTGCGACCCTCACAGAAGCATCACACGTGACAAACACATTCTGATGGTTAATTGGACTGTGTTGTGCAGAAATGATTCAACCGAATTTTTTTTATTATTGATGCGAATATGATCTATAAAAACCTTTTTTTTATTGATGCCAATATGATCCATAAAAAACTTTTTTTTATTGATGCCAATATGATTAATTATAGGCGATAGCTCAGTTGGGAATGGTACGGACTACTGAGACAAGTGTCGGAGGTTCGAGACCAACCCAAAAATAAAGGACACATGTCTTTTCTATGTTGTGTGTTTTCATTGTGAAATATCGCTTGCTATAACGGTGAAGGAAAACATCGTGAGGGTTTCCTCATACAGGTTTCTGTATACCCGAGAATTAGACTAAAGCCTAACCCATCTCATTAGTAGAGGAGGCCCGTGTCCAGCAGTGGGACAGTAATATTACAAGGCTAATATTCTAGTATATTATAATATTATGACCTAAACCATTAATAGACCATGTTGATGTAATTTTTTTTGTGGGCTGGATAATTTTGCACAACACGGTCCAATTATACGCAGGAAATACTACTATAAAAATCTTGCTTAGTCTGTCTGTCAGTCTGTTTTTCATATAGAAAGTGACTCGGACTAAGACAAAGTTCAATTTAAAAATTCCAAATCCTCACTGAGTGCCTTTCTTTTACTTAGACTTAGTCGAAGTTCTATGGATCTCAGCCTAAATCTAACCTTATTTTAACCGACGCCAAAAAGTTGGTGGTTCACAGTTTATCTGTGTCGTCCACCGTTCGCCGTCTTGGTCTAGTGGCAGCACATATTATCGGCTCCGGATCATCTTCAGGTCCCGGGTTCGATTCCCGTTCGATTTATCGTTTCGTATTTGGCCGCCCCTAATATACAGGATGTTTTATAAAGTTGGTCTCAATAATAACAACACTTAAAGAGGGGTTGGCTAGCATTCTAGCGTTAAAGTTTTACATTTTTGAATATTTGAATAATGGAAACTTTAAAAACTTTTGTAACGAAAATCTTTTGGCTCATTAGGTCACCTGCAGTATATATGAAAACCACCAATGGGGTAATTAATTATTTTAGCATACACAAAGCCATTCATAAGTTACTTGCGACGATTTTACAGATCGCACTCTGATTTTAAAACCCCCATGGTTAATAATTGATTAAAAAATTAAGTTGAATATAAATATTGTTTTACTTTACCATTACGTACTGATTTCTAAGTTTATGCGAATATTATACATTGAAATAAAACTATTCTTACGGATTCTATCACGATTAGGTTTTAATTATTATTCCCGACGTTTCGAAGGCTTTGCAGTCTTCGTTGTCACGGGTCAGACTGAGGTGTCATTTGTCCAAAAATAATTAAAACCTAATCGTGATAGAATCCGTAAGAATAGTTTTATTTCAATTTACCATTACACTTTAAATCGTTCTTCCTGTATGTGGAATTATTATTGACATAACATAAGCTCACGCCTGTATCCCCGAAGGGGTAGGCAGAGGTGCTCTAGCGAACTAGAACACCCACATTTCGCCGAGCTTAGTTCCGTCCCAGATGTGATAGGGGGCGAGCCTATCGTCATATCGGGCACAAATACCAGACTCCGGGCTGATATGGAAAAATCCAATATCACTGCCCGACCCAGGGATCGAACCCGAGACCTCAGAACCGTAGTCGTACCGAAATACCATCACGCCACCGAGGCCGTCGAGAATTATTATTGGTACCAACTTTATGAAACATCCGATATAGCCGCACTAGGCCCGAGCCTAGTCGGCCTTAGTGAAAATCTGCCACTGTACCTTCCCATGTACATAAGTAAATAATAACCATAGTGGAGCTTTCTATCGTTATAATATAAAAGTATGTAGCATCGACTCCAAACACACGCCTAGGCTCTACGTCTCTATAAGTACCTATTATAAAATAGGTAATTTATTCATCATGACTTGAGGTTGATCATCTTAATTGTTGATAAAAAGATAATATTTGTTCTACTTTTAAAAGCTAAAAATTAAAAAATATATACAAATTACACTTAAAAGATTTTTCGAATCGAATAGTAGAGCGGTATAGAATATATCGATGAATAGAGCTATTTAAAGATTTCCTTTTACAGTAATTTTAATAAAGGATTTAAATAAAATCTTATTAAGGCTCTTTGGCAGTGAGTTTTTTTATATAAAAATATTTATAATAATTATTATATTTTTAATAAATGCGACTCAGAAGAATTTAACGAATAAACTAAAATTATCTCACCTTTAATTTTTCTAACCACTATGTAGCTGATTACTAGGAGCAGATTTTTACCTTTCTAGTGTTTCGTTAGTTAACAGTTTATTTTATGTGCCGTTTTAAAAAAGGTTTTGGAAAATCCATTAGTTGATGCAGAAGTCTCCTGCTCGTAGATACAAGTATAACACATAGTAAAAGTGCAATATACTTAATTTCATGTTCGACAATTTATAAAAGCGTCTCATAATTATTTACTTGATGCAATTTTTGTATAGTTGAGTGCATTATCGCTTGTGTGGGTGTAATTAATTATACCTGTATAGGTACCTAATTAAAAATATTATGTAACCTTTTGTCTCTGGAAAAATAATTTCCTAAATATTAATTTATTGTTCTAATTTTGAACCTTATTATAATAGACCAGTAAATTGCCTTTTTTCATTTTGGCCAAGGAAAATAAATCATAAAGTTTTAGAAAAATGACAATTATTTCAATTAAAAATTTGTATATACTTACTTGATTATTTTAAAAGCCTTCAGATACCATGTAAATTGTAAAATTTAACATAAGATACGCACTATGTGGGTTGTTAACCTCGGTCAGTAATACGAGTATGTGAACTGGCAACCGTTAGCTTTACTATCTCGACTGTAACTAAAAACTGAGGCCCAACCAATAGGTTTGTATGGCACTGTGCGATCAGTGTATAACTAATAAACTCTCTTAATGAAAGTTACGTCACATCTTTTCAAGTTGGTAGGATAATCATCATCAGCCACAGGCCTTCCACTGCTGGGCATAGGCCTCCCTCAAAGAAAAAATACACAAAAACACATACGCAAAACAACGATTTTAGCTGTCTCCTGCTCGTAAAAAAATAGACCATAAATAAAAAATACATGTTTTGTGTAATTTTTAGTGCAGGAGACGCGGCTTAATAAGGGCTATTCATTAATTTAGTCCAGATCTTAAACTACGTACGACTTGTGTACGACTTCCGTTTTGAGCTCTCGGGTTCGATCCTCGGGTCGGGCACAGTGCAGGATATTACGTTTTTGGAAGAGGGTCTGAAAGTCGACATATAAAGTATGGCGGTAGGTTCGCCCTTTTCACATCATGACATGGAAATGACCGGAAAGTGGGAGCACTAGTAACGTCTCTGTCTACTCCTAGGTTGATTACATGCGTCGGCGTAATTTAGCCAAATTGTAGCCAAACAGCGGTTGTACTAGTACCCTTAGAGTAACTACTTATATGGGTGTTGTACCTACGCGTACCATTTTAGGTAGTAGGTACTAGGTATACGTTGAAGATTCTTTTAAGATGGAGCGAAATCAAATTAAAGGCGATAAACGTAGGAAATTAATGATTCCATACAAATTATTTTATGAAGTCGCTAGCGACAAATGTCAATAGAACTCAGGCTTGAGTCTTACGCATGAATTGACTGAACAAATTGGTATAATCAGCCAAAATAAAGCGACCAGCCTAATGGTCTTTTCATCATCGTGCTGAACATAGATCTTTATCAGGAGAAAATTTGACTTATTTAAAGGAAAGTTCAGAGCTTATCACGATTAGCACCCACAGACTTTCCATGTTTGAAATAGCACCACCTAATATATTTTTCTTAATCACGTAAGTATGTGTATTGATATCGCTGGATATCGCAGTAAAGGCCACACACGATGCGTAGTAATGTGCGATTTCTGCTTCGACTCAATTCTCATTAATAGACTAATCCCGGTACCTGCCTACCTAGTTATTTAGCTTTATTTCACTACTAAAATTTTAAAAATTATACGGTGTCCGTTATCCTAACGTTTGCAAGGAGAACTAGAACTAGAAATAGTGCATGTCCATTGTCCAAAGTCTTCTTGCAGTTATAATTGTCGTGTTCCATTACAATATGAGACCTCCTATTGTAAATTTTGCCGCAATCTATCGCTTAAGTAAATAGTCTTTCTTCCAAACAGGATTTTTACTCCGAGAAGGCATCAACTTATTGAACATGGAAGACATAGCCATAAATCACCTTATTTTCAAAGCTAAATACTACCGTAATATTTTTGCACTAATACACAAAATAGATACGTTTTTGTATTTGTGCAAATTATAAACTATAACTATAATTAAGTACTATGATACTGCGTCATCTGAAACGCGATTCATGTCGTGGCAAAACGTCACATTGACAGCTGGTTGGCCAGTGTTGTCATACATACAGCCTTATTTGTATTTATACGGATTTAAGACCACCAATAAAGATTTACAAGCGTTGATACCTGTGCATTGATTATATCAAAAATATTTGTGTTTTTTACAACATTTACAAACATTGTTGTCTTTATTGACGCCATACTTTAAATGCCAAACGGCAAAGTATTTTGAAGTTATTGATATCATGTTTTTTTAGGTTGCATTCCAGTTTTTTGAATTCAGCATACGGCAACACTCCAATTGACAGTTCTTGAATCTTGCAGCGGATAGTAGATTTTTCTCTAACATATTTTGTGTGAAAATAAGTGAAATGGCTACCGTCGAGGACTTAAAGAAGAAAGTGCAGGAGCTGGAGGCTAAATTAGCCGCCGCCCAAGGAACCGGGGGTCCAGTGCGGCAGAAAATCGACGTTATGTCGTCCGAAGTAGTGGACTCTAATCCCTACAGGTTTTTTACCCTATTTCTACAAGTTTTTACTTTTAATATACAAAGTAGAATTATTTACCTAAAGCAGAATATTAAATAGTTCGATAATTTTACCACAATCACTTGTAATATGTATCAATATGTTACTTATCTTACACGTTCTATAATTCGTCCAACATGCTGTTGCGCCAAAGGCAATAAAATAAATAATTTAAATTATTCGAAAATAGTTACTTATCTCGGTAGATAACAACTAGGGTATTTTTTTTATTAAATGGCTATTTATCACACAAAGATAGCAAAAAATATAAAGCTTTTTACATTAAAACTAGCCAGATGGAAAGTTAACATTGTGAATTTGTTAGGGGAAGAGCATAATAAAATAATGTGTAATCTGATATTAACACATTTCCATAAAAGCAAGATACTGATATATGTATGTACTTATGGTTTGTAAAACTCTCAAATATAAAGTGGCTAGAATTCAAGAAAGATCATTCAATATTCCTTTGCAATACATTTACAACTGCAAACTGTACAAAAATAATATTTTGCCATAAAGCTTCTTTTCTTTTCTCACCTATTGTGTCCCACTGCTGGGCATCATTTTTTTTTTCATTTATCTTTTTTTTATTCTAAGTAACATACACAAAACAATCCAAGTGCATGTCTGACCATGTAGAGTGTAAGGTTCTGTAGAAGATATTGAAGCTCTTCCTTAAAATAACAATCGCTGTATTGGTATTCAATCATGTCTAAGAAAAGAGATTGTGTTATAATCACAGATGGACATGCAATGTGACAAAACTATAAGAGTTTGTGTTTTGTCTATTGGCTAGGAAACCCTAAAAACAGAAAGATCTTAAGTAGACTTACTGAATAGTATGAAAAAAAACAACTTTGCAACTGATTTGAAAAGACATTCCCAAAAATGTATGTACATAATTATTGTTTTGTAATATCTCAAATCCAGTTGGTCCAAATGTGGACCGTATATTACATTGGAGAATAACATACTCACATGATGTGACAGTTCATTAACCCTTCGGAGGCGGTACATATGTATGTTACATAACCGTATGGGCCACCGGAGTTTTAGAGTAGATGTGATGTTTTAAAATATTCTACGGATATGTTACGTGCTCCTCAAGACAATCAATCAAGCCCAAACTCAATGGGTTTATATTGTTTAATTCAAATTTCCTATAGTTATCTTTCGTCTCCATCATCAGACCAGCTCCATGGTACCATACCATTGTGTTATCACCGAATATACATAAGTGCATCAAATTTGAATCAAATCGGCCATCAGGAAGTGGGTCTAATTTAGCTTGCAAGATTTGATTACAGACAACGGGGCAGGTGAGACTACATAAAAGCTTGTGAAAAGGAAGACTTTACAAGCTATGATTCACCATAATGCAAAAATTAACACTTTTTGTGCAATGCAAATATTTATCTGATAATTGACTTCATGAAAAAAGTCTCTTTAGTACTTGTTTTAAATTGCAGCCGTCTGATGGCATTGAAACGCATGGGCATTGTGAACAACTACGAGAAGATCCGAGAGATGTCAGTAGCGGTGGTTGGCGTCGGCGGTGTCGGGAGTGTCACAGCTGAGATGTTGACGCGGTGCGGCATTGGCAAGGTATCATACAGTTCAAACCATAGATATGTAGACAGTACATCGTATCATCCAATTCAAACCATAGACATGTAGACAGTACATCGTATCATACAATTTAAACCATAGACATGTACACAGTACATCATATCATACAGTTCAAACCATAGACATTTAGACAGTACATCGTATCATACAATTTAAACCATAGATATGTAGAAGAATATACATCCGTGATTCTACTTTCTTTTTTGTGGAGCTTCGGAATCCTGCATGGGCCTCCTCTAACAATGAGAGGGGTTAGGCCTTAGTGTACTACGCTGGCCTAATGCAGGTTGATAGGTGAAATTCTTGTGGAGAAATTCTCAAGTAGGCTTCCTCACTTTATTTTCCTTCACAGTTATAGCAAGCCATAATTCATAATCATTAATACACACTTAACGTAGAAAAGGTGCACGCTCTTGGGGTTGGTCGCAACTGCAATAATCATTGCATTCTGGGTTCTTCTCAGAACTGAACTCTACTTCTTCTCTATTATCAACCGATTTATAATAATGGAGGAAATCACCATTTATTTATTATTTATTTTTTCTATGTATGTAATGCAATATCTCCGGTTAATGTACACCAATTCTCAATATTTCCAAGGATGGTCCCATATTATATTAGGCCAAGATTAGATACATTTGAAGTGGATTTTTAGGTTTTTAAACTTGTGAATATCTGTAATCTATTTATCTAATATTCTTTATTTCCAGTTGATCCTGTTCGACTACGACAAGGTGGAGCTGGCGAACATGAACCGTCTGTTCTTCCAGCCGCACCAGGCGGGCCTCAGCAAGGTGTCCGCGGCCGCCGCCACGCTGCAGGCCATCAACCCGGACGTCGTCATCGATACCCACAACTATAACATCACCACAGTCGACAACTTCCAGAAGTTCTGCGATACTATCACGTAAGAAATTACCATGACTGTCATTGAATTGGGTACTTGACTTGACTTGACTTTTTTTTAAATTAATTTTATATGAAATTTACGTCGTCTTCTAAAATATAGAACAGAAAGAAATATTGAAATATTATCAAAAATGAAAAAGTAATAAGCCTTAATATTATATAACTTTTTTTATTATATATAATTATATAATTTATATTTAATTATATAAGTTATATTTAATATTATATAATTATATAACTTTGCTGTACCTAACCTTCAAATTGCGGGAAAGAGAAGTATCGGTATAATCACGTTACGCCATAACGGTACGTGCGTTGGTAAGGGATAGCAAGATATCTCCACTTTGCCCCCACTCCAGAATTTAAAATATGAAGTACTGCCTCATTTTTCAACCAATTTCGATGCAGTTTTTACAGAACGGTTTCTTTCTTCTTTTATTTGCTACTACATATAAATATATGTATAAATTCAATCATAGTCAAGTACCCAATTCATCATCATCAAAGACATCAATCTTCATCATCAATCAGTCTTCTAAAGAGACAGTCTTGTTTCAAATGTTCAAATGCTGATGGATTGTGAGCTCCACCACCTATTATAGATATGGTAAAAGAACCATGCATAAACTTCTAACCTAAAGGATTAGGAAACGTAGGAAAGATTTGGGATCACACGGATATATTACACGGAATACATATTATATTTTAAATCTATTTTTTATACTGTGGTACTAAACCGGTCAGTTCATATTTAATGTTAAATCAAAATTTGTAATAGGGATGTTGGCCCTGCTTGAATTTGCTGCAAATTAATACAAGTTTAAAAACAATGCTATTGTGAAAAAACAAATTGATACAAAAATAATCACAAGTTTAAAAAGTTAACAGACCGACTTGAAATCCGATCGTGACCAAATTTATATGGGACCACCCTTGAAATAAGCTCTATCGAACACAAAAAGATTTTTGAAAATCGGTCCACATTCGGCGGAGATATCGCGTTACATAAAAAAAAATAGAGACGAATTGAGGACCTCCCCCGTTTTGGAAGTCGAATATGTAAGATCGACTTCGACTTTCGACTTCGACTTTGAAGCTTTGATGAGACTGATCACTTTGGTTGTCCTGTCATCCGCCTGTTTATAACCCTATTCAATGAATTTAAACTATTTTTACGGATTATATCACGATTTGGTTTTAATTTTTATGCCCGACGTTTCGAAAGCTTTGCAGCCTTCGTGGTCACGGGTCAGACTGACTGTAAAAATAGTTTAATTTCAATGAATAACATTCACGTAAACCTAAGAAATCACTATTCAATGAATGTTTATATTTCGATTGTTCCAGCACGGGCAGCTTGACCGGCAGCCGCGTGGATCTGGTGCTGAGCTGCGTGGACAACTTCGAGGCTCGCATGGCCATCAACACCGCCTGCAACGAACTCAACCAGAAGTGGTTCGAGTCTGGTGTCAGTGAGAATGCTGTCTCCGGGCACATACAGTTCATCATACCTGGCGAGACTGCTTGCTTTGCGGTCAGTGCCTTATTACAGTGTTTTATCGACTTTTGAACACGATGTAGAATTGACTTTGAAATTTAGTCGTGATCCCAACGTAAGGAATGAATGTAATGTCATGAGGATCAGCAACTATGAGTTTCGGTAACATAGCATCCGCAGTCCACACCCAGAAAAAAATAATTGATGGTTTAATTTTTATTCTCAGTCTGGGGATTTTCTTACAGGCCTTTTGGTCCACAGCCGGCTACTTGCTCGTCGCGCCTCTGATTTATATGACGAGTATTCGTATAAGGGTAGATTTTATAATTTAAGTCCTGATAAAGGTCGCAGGAAGTCGCTGAATGCAGGCCACTTCCTACAGGTTGGTCTGGAAATCTTTGGGGGAGGCCTATGTTCAGTAGTTGACGTCCTGTGGATGTTGATGATGATGATGTATAATTTAGAGCTTTATTATATGTGACCTCTATCAACCAAAAATGTATTATGCAGATTATAAGTTAATGTAAGTTTAGTCCTTAATTAATAATTATTTTTTTAGTGTGCCCCACCACTAGTGGTCGCATCTAAGATCGACGAGAAAACTCTCAAAAAGGAGGGAGTCTGTGCAGCCAGCTTGCCAACTACCATGGGGATTGTTGCAGGATTTTTGGGTATAAACTACGTTTAATATATTTGAATTTCCACACTTACTCCTAGTTTCTTCATGTACAGCTAAAGTAAAGACTAAACGAAAGTGAATTCAATATTTTTTGCTGGATATTTTTGATATGTTGGCAAATGACAGTTCAAAGACAAAAGTAAAAGCAGTAGCTAAAATTGTCAAGTGTTCAATTTAACCTTTGCTTTTACTTATTACGTAACTTTGACGTTTTCTATGAAGAAACTGTGGGTTAGCCTTTAAAAACTAAATTTAATGTTCACAAAATTTGTTCCAGTTCAAAACACACTGAAGTACCTGCTTGAGTTCGGTACTGTCACCCATTACTTAGGATACAGTGCTCTTACAGATTTCTTCCCCATAATGAGTCTTAAGGTAAGGGTGTTTATTTAGATATTAAAAAGATGATTTTACATGTAAGTATACATACTTATGCCATATTAGACCAATTTTAATATTTTTTATGAAATGTCGACTGCGTCAGTGGCGTAGTTGTATTTCGGTACGACCACCGTCCTGAGGTCTCGGGATCGATCTGCAGGTCGGGCAAAATGATATTGGATTTTTCCATATCAGTCTGGAATTTGTGCCCGATATGGCGATAGCCTCGCCCCCTGTCACTTCTGGGACGGAACTAAGCTCGGCGAAATGTGGGTGTTCTAGTTCGCTAGTGCGCCTCTGCCTACCCCTTCGGATACAGGCGTGAGTTTATGTTGTGTTGTTTCAGCCGAACCCCCAGTGCGAGGACGCAGAGTGTCGGTCTCGTCAGGCGGAGGTCCGGTCGCGGCCCGTGGTGGAGCTCGCCACCGAGGTCACCGAGGACCTCGCGCCGCTGCACCAGGACAATGAGTGGGGTACGCGCTTATACCAACACCATGTGGCGTGCACTCCATATAGCCGAAGGGACTGTCTACCACAATTTGCTATACCGAGTGGCGCCGACAGTGCTCCCCCAACCCATCGTTCACTAATAGTCACCTCTAGTACTTACACCAATTGTACTTAACATTCGAACTCACTCATAGCACCCCACCCCTTGCATCACGTCAACACCCCTCTGGAGCAAAGTTCCCTAAATTATCATAATTTTATTTATTCTGGATGCTAAAATACCTCTTCCATTTTCAATCCCCATTCCTTCTGGTAGACAGTGATTTGGCTATGCCTCTGACATTACTGATTCCGATAGGAGACGGTGACCATTTACCATAAGTTGAGCCTGCATGCATTCTTTCATAAGCTACTAAGAAGCTATTCCATTTTTAATTAACCATTAATTTTCAGGAATCAGTCTAATTGATGAAAACAACCCAGAAGATGATGATTCTGCGAATTTAAAATTGGTTGATGGGGTTCAGGTAATATTAATATTATGCACATAATATACAAAAATCTTGTAGGCCATATCAATTTCTTTAAGTTTCCAATTTGGAAAATTAATCAATCTGGCACTAGGCCGAGATAACGCTAGGCAGAAAGAAAGAATCAAAAGTTTGAAGTATATATAATCAAAAGAAAAGAATTGGAAGAAGTTGGAATTTGTGTCCGGTAGGATAGGGGATCATATAAAGGGACAAACACAAGCTCGGTGGTTGTGGGTGTTCTAGTTCGTTAATTCACCTTTGCCTACCCCTTCGAGGATACAGGCGTGAACTTATATGTATGTATGACTATCAGGTGGCATACAGCGTTCCTGTAGACAGCAGCACGCCGGAGTCGTCCACAGGAGGAGCTGTCGCTGCATCGGAGCTCTCACTTGAAGATCTCATGCAGCAGATGAAGTCCATGTAAACACACCGAAAACCATCGCAGAGCTAGCCACGTGCTCCAAAAAATACATCCTACCGACATATCGTATCGTGTGTGAAAATATACTTTTGGTAGAATCTTCACTATAAAGTTGGTTGAGGATGACCATCGAAATGAGATGACAAGGAAGGTTAGTGCAAGGAAACACCTTACTGTGCAGACGGATTTTATTGATTCTCGAATTGTCATGCGCATTTTAGCGTGTTGAAGAACATCTTATCTATGATCTCCAAAATCCTATAGCCTCAAATTGTTATGGGACAAATATTGAAATATCGTGTGATTTATTGGATTTGTTTCGTGTACTTATTAGCTTGTGAACGCAAGCGGAGTCGAGTTTTTAGACACATTGTTAGTCCTTGCCATCATTATTTCGATGAAGCTAATCTAATATTGGTATGGTCAAAACTATAGTTTACTGTTTCGATATACCAAATGTGAAGCTTGTAAGAGATACCGCATACTTTTGACATATCATACATTAAATAACAGTGGTATTGTGTGTAGGTTCGGAACAGCCAATTAGATCGTTTTGGTCCTTCGAACTAGATAATTCTGATTTCGACAAGCCCCGATATAAAATGCGGTATCCAAATGTGTTAAATTATGGTGTTGCTATCATCATAACATATCGTAGTGGCACAATATGCGAAAGCAACTGCTTATGTATAAATGTTTAGATAATGGTGCCAATTTGAGATTTCTGGCTGACGTCCGAATACTGGAACGATACTTAAAAGATTGAGTTGGAAATTTGACAGCTTCGTATCCTCCAAAAAGCTGGTATGAAAAGTGTACGGCGGCAAAGTGAATATTCAAAACATAAATGACTATGAATATCTAAATTCATCAGAACACAGTTTATATATAGTTATATACGAACAAACACATCACGTATCACATGCAATAGATGGATACTAAATGGTTTTCAATCATAGTTCACAGAAAATATACACCGATTGGCTGATTAAAATGAGACTCACCTTCACGATCCGTTATGAATTTGACGTGTAATTAAGTATCGATTATAATCGATAATTATTATGTATCGATTCAGTATTTGGACGTTAGTAAGAGATATGTATGAAGGCTTAGCATGGTGCTGAAGCTTGCTTCGTGTTGTATGAGCGATACTTGCGAACGTATACGTTCTGTAGAGCATTTAAATGTATCTTATAAGTGTAAAAGTGTAAGAATATTGGCGAGAACGTTCTTTGGATATCGATATCAATAGGAATCAATTACACGCGGATCTAAACCGTTTAGCCTTTTACAATATCGCTGTTACGTTCTATGATCTGTTCAAATTCTATTACAAATGGCAGTAGTCAATGTGTTAATAGATCATCCAATAGTCCAACCGTTCGCCCAACACTCCAAGTTTATTGAGGTAGTTGGTGAATGTTCGATGATGTTAGAGAGTCTGCATAGATCGATTGTCAGTTGGGCCAAGTGGGGCACGTTGGACTATTGTAAGATCACACTTACTACACAGTACCGTACAGTAGTACTACACAGTACCATACAGTAGTACTTCACAATACCATCCAGCATCCAGTAGTACTACACAGTACCGTCCTGTAGTACTACACAGTACCATCCCGTAGTACTACACAGTACCATACAGTACTACTACACAGTACCACACAGTAGTACTACACAGTACCATCCCGTAGTACTACACAGTACCATACAGTACTATTACACAGTACCATCTAGTAGTACTACACAGTACCATTCGGTAGTACTACACGGTACCATAAAGTAGTACTACACGGTACCATACGGTAGTACTACACAGTACCATCCAATAGTATTACATAGTACCATACAGTACTGTAAAGTACCAGCATTCGTGTAATGAATTTCCCTTTTTTAGTCATGATTTTTTGGGTCGACATTTTTATGGCTTTTTAAGGCTTACTAAAATCAATAATTCGGTAATCGAGATATAATAAAAGTAAATGTAATAAAAGCGCTCGAGACTTAAGTCGGATATATAGCAGTCATTTTCCTTTTGTATGATTGTTTTTAGTTAAAGATAAATATTCGTTTTACATATTATAATTCGACAGTCATGACAGTTCATTTGTGTTTATTCATTCCTAGGACAAGAGCTGTAGTCCAATCAAAATTCGGATAACCCTATCAGCGTTTTCTATAGATAGGTAGTGAAATAAAAATTAGATTATGCTAAAAAGGCAACAAAAAATGTTCATCTCTGAAATTCCGAATTGTAAAAACATAAAAAGCCACTCAAATCTTATCCAAAGATTTGCATGTGAAGATCATTTTTGATGTTTGTCAGCATATCATCAGTAGTTAGAAAATTCAAGTAGTTTAATCAAATATGGAGATTTATTAAAAACTAAATTTTAGACGTTAATGTCCGATTCTTAATTTTAATCATATTTAAATAAATTGGTATACTTTGTGTATACTTATAGAGCGACCACGATATTCCGTGTCGTTTTATAGTGTGGTCACACCGTTAAACAATTTTTTTTGTTAAATTTTGATAAATATATTTTTCCTTTACGAAGTATATCAGGAGATCTTGAGCTTAATAATAATTGTGAAAAGTTTGGACTCTTCAATGTGAGGTTGTGTGTTCCGGCATCTTGTTGCTCGAAGAGTGAGAATTTATTTGTACGTATATTTCTTAAGATTTATTATTCTCTAAATATGTTTAAAAAGTCCATTAATTTTATAATTTTGTATGTTTTTTTATTATATTTTTGAGAACCACTTGTAATATGCTCACATTTTATTCAACTATTTCCAATGAGAGTTTCATTACTTATTTTATAAAATAACGTAATAATAACTATTATTATTTAATAAAATAACATATTTCATTACTTATTTTATAAAATATCAATTTTCATTACTTATTTTATAAAATAACGTAATAATAATAATTATTATTGTATAAAATAACATATGAAACTCTCATTTGAAATAGTTGAAAAAAATGTGTGCATATTACAAATGGTTCTCAAAAATATTATGTCTCACTGATTATTATTATTTTTTTAATAACAGAATAGGATCCGTAATAGTTTAAAGTAAGTCGCTAGTAGCGTGCGCATGCGCACAATTTATAAAGAAATGTAGCTTGAACTGTATCGAATCGTCGTGAGAGCTTTGTCATA
Organism: Clanis bilineata; assembly: GCA_036417725.1. Lineage (NCBI taxonomy): Eukaryota > Metazoa > Arthropoda > Insecta > Lepidoptera > Sphingidae > Clanis > Clanis bilineata. Next base: position 3,199,636 of record CM071141.1, read on the forward strand.
GAGTATAGTATAAAAGAGCAGCATTCCAGCATATCGCGTAATCCTGTAGCTAAGGAAGTATTTCAAAGTTCATATCGTTTTTGCACATTGGAACTCATAAAATAAAATTGGTCGTCTCGTTGATACGTAAGCCCTCATTTGCACGAGAGCTTTTTCAACGTTCGTTAAAAAGCGTCTCAACATGTCTGTTCATATGATTGCTTGAAAATCATTCTTATCTTGTTTTTAATAAGGTATATTCTACATACATTCCAATGACCGGCGTTTAAAAAAACCCGCGTTTAAAAAATGCCGTATTTTAAAAGAGCCGACGTTTGAATAACTATAGTAGAACTTATTTGTTCAATTTTAACGCTTTTTAACGTACATTGAAAAAGCTCTAGTGCGAATGAGGCTTTACTTAAAACTTTTTGTCTATGTTAAGGTTATTCATGGTACCAAAATGATACAGGTTTTTTTTATGGCAATTTAAATACATTATGCCAATGTCAAATGAGGGAAATTGTTTTCCTATATCTAAGTGTTCGCAAGTGCAATGAAGTCGGATGTGTTCGATTTCAAGGCCCTCCTGGAGTTTTGGTTTCAATTCCTTCCAGTTTGATGATTTTTAGACGATTTTCTCGCAATGGATCATGGATCAATCGAACAATCGACCCATCCACCCGACAAAAAGCATCCAAAATCACTTATTACAAAGCTTCCACATACTGTCCAACATCGTTGATGTTTATTGCTTAGATACACATCACATTTAAACCACAAACACAACTTTAGACTAAAATATGAAATCATTAAAACAAGCGACCACCCGCACCGTCAGAATTCCCGCCAAAACCCTCATGATACAGGTTAAAAAAAACGGGGGAAAAATGCTCCCTTTATCTTCCTAGCTACAGCATTACGTGATTATTAATTGTTTTAAATCATACTGTTTATAATATAAGTGCTAAATAATTGTTATTTTATGAAATTCTTTTATTTTTGATGTATTTTATGAATTTATTATACGTTAACGTAACGGCTTAAGCTAAGTACGAATATCGATGTAATATAATTATATTGAAAAATATTTAATTAAATACTATATGTGACAAGTTTGTTTTTTATCTCGTCCACGTCCTGCTTCAGTTTTGAAGTTATTTTCTTGTTCTCTGGTGGTAATTCATTTTTCTACAAGGAATAAGTTAGGTATAATTAAATATTTTTTATTTAAAAATATATTTTTTTATAAAAAATATTTCTTAATCTGAATATAGTCGCCTCCTTGGTCTAGTAGCAGCATATATTATGGGCCGTGAACCGGGAGGTCCTGTGTTCGATTCCCAGGTCGGGCAAAGCGAATTTTCTAATTTAATTTTCCCGGGACTGGATCCCTCAGAGGGGGTTGACGTCAGGCAGACAGTCGGTCGTAAAAACTAAGCTAAATCCTTTCTGCAACATATTTGAAAAAGTGTGTTGCTCCGGCCCCACATTAAGATGTGATAAGGGCAGGTAAAAAGAAAGATTTCTTAATCCGAATTTACTGAGTTTTTTTATAATTGAGAATGGCAAATGAGCAGGTTGGTTACCTGGTAAGTGGTCTCTACCGCTCCAAAGAAGAAATAAGAATCATGGGTGTGTGTCAACCTTAAAGGACGGGAATAGGAAACGGAAAGGGGGGATTTAGGTCACTAGAAATCACACTTGCTGAACGAAACGCAACAGCAAGCCGCCATTGTCTTTTTTGTGAGATATTCTTATCAAACCGTGGAGGTAACTCTACCACTCAAATGCATCGAAACAAGTCCAAAACAAATGGGATAAATAAATAAATGCATATTTGGCAACATCGTATTTTAAAATTAAATGCAATAATCTTTGATTTTTCGGGACTGCATCCCCCAGAGGGAGGATCACGTCAGGACGTCAGGCAGGTCGTAAAAACTAAGACAAATCCTTTCTGCAACATACTTGGAAAAGCGTGTTATGCCGATTCCATAATAAGGTGAGATAAGGGCTGATAATTCATGAAACAGTATACAGTGATGAAAAACAAATACCTTCAAACATTCCATGACAGTGGAGGCCCTGTTCACTACCCGGGAGTCGATCCCACTAGCAGCAGCCACTTCCCTCGCGAAACTACTCGCCGTACTACCCTCGCATACTCTGAACAGGAACACTGGCTCTCCATCTTGGACTATGTGCTCGAAGTTCTAGTAGATTGAATATACAGGATGTTTCATAAAGAGTGCCTCGGTGGCGTGGTGGTATTTCGGTACGACTACGGTTCTGAGGTCTCGGGTTCGATCCCCGGGTCGGGCAAAGCGATATTGGATTTTTCCATATCAGCCCGGAGTCTGGAATTTGTGCCCGATATGGTGATAGGCTCGCCTCCTATCACATCTGGGGCGGAACTAAGCTCGGCGAAATGTGGGTGTTCTAGTTTGCTAGTGCGCCTCTGCCTACCCATTCGGGGATACAGGCGTGAGCTTACGTTTCATAAAGTTGGTATTAATAATAATTACACTTACAGAGGGGATGGCTAGCAATCTAGCGGTAAAGTTTAAAATTGCGTTATGTGCATAGTGTATGTATGAATAATGGAAACTTGAATTTATGACGATATTTTTTTTCTGTCTAATTAGGTCAGTGGCTGTACGTTTGCAAACCACTTATGGAGTAATTACTTATTTACAGCTTCCGTGGCGCAGCGGGCGAGTAGCTGGCTGTGAAGCGAGAGGCCGCGGGTTCGATCCCCGCACCGAGACAAATGTTTGTATGGCCTACAGAGCTTTGTTTCGGGTCTGGGTGTTGTGAGACCGAAAGTCTCTCGTAGTTCCTGATACCCACGACACAAGACTCGATCTTAGTGTGGGGTTAGGGGGCGTTATCACCATCTCGTATAGCAGTATTATTATAATCTTACTACGCTTTTTTTTGTACGGGAATTGGAAGAAGCAAAATTGTAATAATATTGCTATAAGAGGTGGTGGTAACCCCGTAGGGCTATGTACCTATGTGACTGTTGGGTGTTATTATTATTATTATTTTTAACCATAAACAAAGCCATTCCTATGCTAATAGCGACGATTTACAAGCCGCATTTGGATTTTGAAATCCCCATGCCTAATATTTGATTAGAAAAAGTAAATTCAATTTTTATTTTTTTTACTTTACCATAACGCTTTAAATCGATATCCTGGATTCTTGCCGGCTAGCGTGCGCGCCACGATACATTGTCTACGCTTTTTGTCCTGTTATAACCGGTTTTCTCTATTTGTCTATGGACACTAGCATGCGTCGTCGTTTATTTTCATACAATATTTTAGACAACACGTAGACAACATCTCAACAGTCGATTATTGGAATATCTCGTGGCGCGCATGCTAGGCGGGCTGGGGTATGTGGAATTATTATTGGTACCAACTTTGTGAAACACGCGGTATAATAGGGCTGGTAACTTTTGTATACCCGGTCCTCTCGAGGGGCTTTGCGACATGACTAGATGGTGGCGTAGTTTTATTTCGGTACGACCACCATCCCGAAGTCTCGGGTGATCTCGGGTCGGGCAGTCATTGGATTTTTCAATTCAATAGTCCGGAGTCTGAATTTGTGCCCGATATGACAAGCCTCGCCCCCTATCACATCTGGGAAGGAACTAAGCTCGGTGATATGAGGGTGTTCTAAAGCGCTAGTCTGTACTGTCTACTCCTTCGTGGATACAGGCGTGAGTTTATGTATTGGATATTGGATGTTCTTGTCTGCTTTGGTCACCTGCCTGTCGTCACAAGCCCCTCGACTTGCTTCTTCCCTCTTCGGAGTTTATAGAAGCATAAATGGGCCGGCATGATTCTGGACACATAATGGCGACGACTGATCGAATGAACCGAAAACCCTGCTTCACTTTTAGTGTTCCTATTGTTCCGTCCATCTTTTTTTTACGTCCGTGGATTCTGGTCACCTATAAACCTATTGTCGGGCTGCTTTTTTGGACTGCAATCGGGTATAAACTTTGCCGTGCTCGGATAAAAAATGAAATTAAATATCTACCTTCTGAAAAATGTGAAAATATTACGATATTAATATGAATAAGTTAAACTCACCAAAAACCTGACGGCCGGAGAATCAACGATGTACTCCTTGATATTTAGGAAGTGCGTCGAGAGGACAACGTGAGGACACTCCTCCCTGAACAGCAGAGTATTAAGGCAAGCTGCTAGCAAGGCCAGTCCGTCCGTCTCAGAAGTGCCTTTGCCAAATTCATCCACTAATAGCAAGGAGTTGGGGGTGCAATGCTCGAGGGCTAGTGACATCTGGGAATGAAGACTTGGTGGAAGTATAATACGGTTTTGAACTGCGTAGTACTGAGGCAATCTGCGAGAAGGCCCAGCCCGTTCGTCTGAGACGTGCCTTTGCCAAACTCATCCACTAATAGCAAGGAGTTGGGGGTGCAATGCTCGAGGGCTAGCGACATCTGGGAATGAAGACTTGGTGGAAGTATAATACGGTTCTGAACTGCGTAGTACTGAGGCAAGCTGCAAGCAGAGCCAGCCCGTCAATCTAAGACGTACCATTGCGAAACTCATCCACTAATAGCAAGGAGTTGGGGGTGTAATGCTCGAGGGCTAGTGACATCTAGAAATGAAGACTTGTGGAACTATCACGAAGTTCTCAGCAGCAGAGTGTCGAGGCAAGCTGCTAGCAAGGCCAGTCTATGGAGACTTTGGATGACTTTGGCAAGGGCACGTCTCAAACGGACGCGTTTGAGACGTGCCCTTGCCAAAGTCATCCACTAATAACAAAGAGTTGGGTGTGCAGTGCCCGAGGGCTAGTGACATCTGGGAATAGAGATTTGGTGCAACTATCACGAATTTCTCAGCAGCAGAGTAGTAAGGCAAGCTGCGAGCATGAACAACTTATCCACCAATAGCAAGGAGTTAGGGGTTCATTGCTTAAGGGCAAGCGCCATCTGGGAATGAAGACTTGGTGGGAGTATAACAAAGTTCTGAATAGCAGAATATGCAGCAAACAGCAGCCAAGCTGCTAGCAGAGCAAGTTCACCTGTGTGTGACGTGCTCTTGCCAAACTCATCCACTCATTGCAAGGAGTCGGGGGTTTAGTGCTACTTGTGAAACTGCCCCGAAGTTGTGAGTAGCAGATTTTTATGGGGAGCTGTTAGGAAGGTCCATCCACTAATAAGAAAACGGCCACCTTACAAGGAGTACTTACCATCAGATCCTGCTGGGTCACTTGGCCGTGCTACTATAAAAAGTTTTAGTTTGGACCGGTTTGGCGAAGAAATAGTGAGTGTGGGAAATATTAACGACAAAGCACTATCAAGCTCATAGACCTTAGTATATTAAGACAAGACCAACAACGATGACAACGATATAATTAAAACAAAATTTATTATTTTTATGAAATGCAGAGATGTTAATTACGTCCGCTATAGAAATAGGGGAGTTGATTGTAAAAACTAAGCCAAATATTTTCTGAAAAATGCCTGAAAAAGTGCCAATCCCACGTTAAAGTGGGATAAGAGCAGGCAGAAAGCAAGCAGAGATGTTAAATAGGTAAATATCTTGGACGTACCTGTCTCAAATCAATGAGGAATGCTGACATGTGCGCAGCCACACACTCGGTGCTCTGTATCCTCGTGAGGATGTGGCTCACCACACCGATAGTGGCGCTCTCCGCAGGCACGAAGCTGCCGATGTGAGCCAAGTACACTATCAGACCTGGTATAAAGGATGGGATTCAGTAATGTAATTCTGTTTTAACGTGCAATGCATCTTCAATTCCTCTTGCATTAATCTGCGTAGGTACATGAGCAATGGTGATCAGATATAACATTATAATAATTGGCAAGTTTCCACAACTTTTGTTATAAAAACTCTTAACTTATTAGTTATTACACAGCCGTTACTAAGTACTTCGTAGTTAAGAAAGAAACATTTGAAGTGGTTTTAGTTCGAGGCTCTGACATTACCACTGGTCACATTAGCAACTAAATCTGATATTCCACAAAGCTTTTCCTTAAGCAAAGACATTTAGTAGTAAATTACTTTGAATGACCACTTTTGATCTGTTCATGATCTAAACAAAACTTCATCCAACCAAATCCATTAAGAAAATTCTAGAAAAAATGATTTTTTACCTATCTGCTTCATATAAACAGATTTTCCACTGGAATTAGGTCCAGTAAGTATCTTGACGCAACCAGCTTGTACACTGCTCTCTGTATCATTAGGGACGAAGGTATCACACTGTATCATGTGAAGGGGATGCTTCCCTTGCTTGATGCTTATTATCTTGTCTTCTGTGAGTGTTGGACGGACGTAGCCGAACTCTTTGCATACTTTGGATATGGCAATGAGGCTAGAATGTAGAACACGTTCAAGAATGTCATAGAATCCTGTATTGAGTTATGGTAAGATGTTCTGAGATTTATGTCGCTGGTTAGAAAGTCATGAGATCCCTATTTGGTTTCCAAGTTCTGAACTAGCCCAGGTTCAAGAATTTCCATTTTTTGTAGGGTTAGGCATACTAGGCGGGCTGGTTAGTATAAAACTTAGGCTTCTTTTTTTTATTGTAAAAATCTATAAACTGTTGGTGTGTCATTTAAATAAATAAATAAATAATATATACTAATATTATAAAGCTGAAGAGTTTGTTTGTTTGTTTGTTTGATTGAACGCGCTAATTTCAGGAACTACTGGTTCTATTTGAAAAAATCTTTTTGTGTTTGATAGCCCAATTATCGAGGGTGGCTATAGGCTATATAACATCACGCTATGACCAATAATAACGGAGCAGAAATGAAAAATGTTGCATTAGCGGGAAAATGTATATCTCAGGAACTACTGGTTCGAATTGAAAAATTCTTTTAGTGTTGACCGACGAGGTGAATGAAAGGGTGACTGAGGGGTGATTGATGGGGTGACTGACGGAGTGACCGATAGGGTGACAGACGAGGTAACCGAAAGGTGACCAACGGGATGACCGACGGGGTAACCGACGGGGTGACCGACGGCGTGACGTACGAGGTAACTGACGGGGTGACTGTCGGGGTGACCGTCGGGGTGAGCGATGGAGTGACTGACGGGGTAATCAAAAGGTGACCAACGGCATGACTATCTGGGTGACTAACGGGGTGACCAACAGGGTGCCGCGACGGAGCGACCAACGGGGTGACCAGCGGGGTGACCGACGGGGTGACCGACAGGGTGACCGACAGGGTGACCGACAGGGTGACCGACAGGGTGACCGACAGGGTGACCGACAGGGTGACTAACGGGGTGACCGACGGGGTGACCAACGGGGTGCCTGACGGGGTTACTAACGGGGTAACCGACGAAGTGACCGACAGGGTGACCAACGGAGTGACCGACGGGGTGAGCAACGCGGTGATTGACGGGGTGACTGACGGTATGACGGACGGGTGACTGACGGAACCGCACCGAAGTCACGTACTATCTCTCGAAGTTTAGTAGATCATCTCATTACCTCCTTTAGAATGATTGTGCTATAGGTGCCTACGACTCACTCTTTCAACCCTCTCTCTCATACGCAGTCGAAGTTGCGCGGGTCAGCTAGTAATAAATAAAGAGAACTACGTCATCAATGACGATTTGTTTCACATTTTTTTACAAAAGACTGCTTAACTTATAATCGCAGCTCAACACTTGGGATCGTAATAATATGTCACTTGCGCCGCCTTAAAACAAAGTAAGTAGCCGTTAATGTTGAGAAGCGTTTCATATGCGGTTGTAGCTGATGTAACGAAAGTCCTCACCAATCAAGCTCAGCGCACATGTCAATGACGTTGGCTAACGTGTGCAGGTGCTCCATGATGATGGTGGTGAGACGCATCATGATCCGAGTCTCATGCGCCACTATCTCAGGGTACGTGTCGCCTATCATCACGTCCAACTCTAACACGAAATAAATAATAAAATAAATAAATACCCCCAACAGTCACACACCTAGTCCTGACCCCACACTAGGTATAACCTGTATCGTGGGGGTCAGAGACTATGAGAGACTTTCGGTTTCACAACACCCAGACTTGAAACAAATATCTGTAGGCCACACAAACATTTGTCTCAATGCGGGAATCGAACCCGCGGCCTCTAGCGTCACAGCCGGCTTTTCGCCCGCTACGCCACGAAGGAAATGTATGTTGAATTTAAATACTACTACCCGTGTAATACGACCCCTGACCACGAAGGCTGCAAAGCCTTCGAAACGTCGGACCTAAAGGTAAACAAATCGTGATAGAATCCGTATAAAATAGTTTTATTTCAATATATTCGCGTAAACTTAAGATAACAGTAGTTTTTACGGATTCTATCGCAATTGTTTTTTATTTTTAATCGCAACGTTTCGAAAGATTTCCAGCCTAAGACACAGCGTTAGTTGGATTCGTGACCACGAAGGCTATTTGTACGAGTAGCTTGATGTAGAATCAAGTACCAAAAAAATACGGAAACTATTTTTTTTTAATAGGAGACTGCGAAAATGTTCACGGATACGGTTACGGATTTTGCAATTTTTTTTAAACAACATTTTTTTTTAATGGCTCTTACGCACTCAAATTTAATGTTTTCTGCCAATGTCAAGGTTGAATGGACTCAAAATACTTTATTCGTCTTATTCCTAACACAGGATGTTTCCAAACGACTATATTAGCACAAAGTTATACAGGTTTTTCAAAAGTTGAAAATAGGTTCAAAACATTGTAACTTCTACTATCTGGCGCTGGGATGAGTGCAACAGACCGTTTACTGAGCCGATGCACCGAATATTCCAGACTACCTAGGTTAGATGACACCACTTTAGTATTCCGATACAACTCTCCTCGTCTCTAAATATTTGTCTTATTTTCATAATAGTAATCTAAATTGCTAAATATAATTATGAAAATTCCTATTTTCGGAAGCCAAAATAGCCCGGGATTTTAAGAAACCTTCTATGGCGTAAAAATACTTTTCTAACGGTTTCTACGTTTCTAATTCACTAGTTTTATCTTCGCGTTCTATTTATTCCTAAATTACCGTATATGTAAATTATGGGACCAAAAACTGTCCTTTAAAAGGGCTAATATAGTCTCTTTAGACACTTAATACCACGGTCTCATGGTGTAATGGTTAGCACTCTGGACTCTGAATCCAGCGATCCGAGTTCAAGTCTCGGTGGGACCTACGCTTTACAGGCACTCTTATTTTGGAAAATTATTATCACCGTTTTTACATTTTGACTATAAATACGTAGTATTAAAATTAAATAAATGTATTATTTTTTTCAATTTTAACAAAACTAATTTGAAATAAACTAGCGATTTCCATTATTCCAGATTGTGACGTAAATATTGAGGTCTGTTTTTATAACATCCTGTATAGTTTATGTGGTTATAAAATAAGACTACTAATTTGTAATAACAATACTGCTTTTTGAGAACAGAATACGAAACACAAAGACCCTTTTATCAGAATTGCTCTATTTTATAAGTTTTTAATTGATACCGTTTTTCTAAAAATAAATTTGTTTAAATGAAAATTTTACCTTCGCACCCTGCACTCTTGTAGTGTATGTAATCGTTGTTTTGAAACTGAAAACGTTTTTATATGTTAGTGCAAATAAATATTAAATAAAATTAAATTCTCCATGATTCCCCTGGTATTGTGGATGTTTATGGGCGGCGGTGATCACTTAATATCAGGTGACCCACTTGCTCGTTTGCCCCCTCTTCTATAAAAAAAAATAATTAAATACTGGGTGGTAGAGCCACGCTGTAGACAGTGACGTCTACAGCACGAATGGGCCGGCTCTACCACTCACTTCATCCAAAAAGCTTTATGTCGGGTGAAGAAGTCAACAAATATTTTTGAGTCTGGAATTTGTGCCCGATATGGCGATAGGTTCGCCCTATCACATCTGGGTCGGATTAAGCTCGGTGAAATGTGGGTGTACTAGTTCGCTAGTGCGCCTCTGTCTACCCCTTCGAGAATACAGGCTTATATATGTAAAAAAATATCAGTAATATATTTTTCTACTTTACCATAAATTTCATGGCGGGTAATTCTTTCTGCTGGGGAGTAAGGTTCTCAGCCCATGCCTTTACCCCCAACAAATAACCAAGATGGGGCATGTACACCATGGTACACTCCTCTATAAATGGAGGCAGTCTCTCTAGTTCAACCTTAGCCGTCTCTGACATTAGCCCGTGCAGGCTTGCCATTGTCTGTTTTTCTATGAAGACAATTTGTTAAGTAAAAATTAAAGTCAAATCGCAAGACAGCCTCCGTGGCGCTGCGGGCGATTAGCCGGCTATGAAGCGAGAGCCGCGGGTTCGATCCCCGCACCGAGACAAATTTTTATATGGCCTACAGATATTTGTTTCGGGTCTGGGTGTTGTGAGCGCGAAAGTCTCTCGTAGTTCCTAGTAGAGGCTGTCCGCATTTGAATACCAATAACGTTTAAATCTACATGAGTAGGAAAAAGGGCGTTATAATTTTTATAGCGTTTGTGATAATATCAAATAACACAGGTTTTATTTATTAAATAATTAGTAAATAGTTACTTCTGTCAAGATCTGGGTCCACTCCCGCTTTTACAGTGAATTTTCCAGATTTAGAGAGGTCAAAGTCGATGATTCTATTCATGTATAATGCCATCTATAAAAATACCAATCTAAGTTAACAGAACAGAAAACGTCTAGGCACGAGTAACAAATCCTTATTAAAGGTAATATCGATTTAAATATTCGAATAGAATGAAGTAAAACCGAGTTTAGGACGAATTAATTAAATAACATATTTTAGTAATAATGCTGCAAATCACCCTAAAGAAATAACTACGGTATTATTAAGTATAGATATTAAACTTTGTACTTACCTCATAGAGTTTCTTGTTGTCACAAGTAGCCAGTTTAAGGAGGAAATCGCTAGAATCGCCAGCGTTCTCGCATATCTCACAAATCAATACAGCGTTATACAAAGTCTAAAAACGATAAGCGGGTATAAGACCAATATTTCATACAAATAAGGTACTCATGCCTGGTACACACCAACCGAACGAAGGCGAAAGAATGATCGCGAAGGGCTATCGGCGATGGGGATCGAACGTTTCCGAACATTCGCGAATCTTCACTGTTGCGTTCAAATTCAAATTGAAATAATTTATTCTGCAAATAGGATTTTATACCACTTTTACATGTCAATTACGAGTATTTATTGAAAAAATAATGATCATTATGATATTGATGATGATTGATATGATGACGTTAATGATGCGTTCACACAATAGTTATCCTGCGCACGACCGAACGGGACAGAACGCTTTCGTCCGTTCGTTCGGCTTCGGTGTTGCGTTCACATCACACCGACTCCTTCGCGAACATTCTTCCGCTCTCGTTCTGTTGGTGTGTACCCGCTATCATAGATATTCTAGCACTGCACTCGTAGACTGACTCGGTGGCGTGGTTGTATTACGGTACGACTACTGTCATGAGGTCTCGGGTTCGATCCCCGGGTCGGGCAAAGTGATATTGGAGTTTTCCATATCAGCCCGGAGTCTAGAATTTGTGCCCGATATGGTGATAGGCTCGCCCCCTATCACATCTGGGACGGAACTAAGCTCGGCGAAATGTGGGTGTACTAGTCGGCTAGTGCGCCTCTGCCTACCCCTTCGGGGATACAGGCGTGAGCTTATGTTATGTTATATTCTAGCATTATAGCTAAGCAAATGTAACAAGGTGAGCAATGTATCTACATCCTCTAATCATCCCCTCTATAGCTCGAAAATTCATTGAACAACTCTCTCTTTCTTTCGCGATCCGCCGCTTCTCTCTACTTTGGCTGTTCTAATTTAGTTTTTTTACTATTATGGATCTTATACATCAGCTTTTTTAAGAAAATTTTCGGCGGCTGGAATAATTCTCCCTCTCCCAATGCAATGTTTATAATTTTGTGGTCTTAGATATTTTATGGTATAGCTGCTGTCCTTACGGCATTAACCACTTAGTATCTCATAGCCGTCTACTCATTTGCTTTCTTAAGCTAATAAAAAAAATGATATGAAATACGAACATTGTAAAGTGATTTCCATTGATACGGTTTTGCTGACAGTGCCTTAATTTTAGCTAGTATACCCTGAAATATTATTACATTTTGTTATTTACTCACCATTAATACAAGAATCTAACAACCGGTTTTTGAAAGGGTGGTCAAATTAACTTTCTAACAGAGCTTTGATTTTTACACGACTGTTAAAACACTTTTATCATCATCAGCCATCCTGTGGCTGATCATAATCCTCAAAGGTTTTTGTCTATTAAGACAATTAGCGAATCAAGAATCAAAAGTGTTGACTATCACTCTAGCAACATCATTTCAGCATTGACCAGCCTTCCAGAAACCGGAATTAATTTAAAATACATAACTAACATTAACATTCTTGATGAACCTGAGAGAGGAGCATATGTTCCTGAGGATGGAGTCGCTCTGTGACCGCATGAAGAACGACACCACGTCCTGACGACTCTTCAGAGTTAACAGATCACGGGTAGGATGCTGCATCAGTACCCTATTGATCGTTGAGGGCTGACGTTATAGGTAAAGAGGAGAACAAACTAGGTACAAAATAATATTGCAAAGCGAAAAGTTTGTAAAGTAAAAATACGGAGATAGGATCATCGCTATAACATAAAGGCCATATAAAGGCCATACTAAGCTTGACGAAAGAGCTTATTTTAATATTTAAATTGTAACAAATTCGTAATTAACATCTAATTTTAATGCCTTTATACGAAAACTATTAATGTTTTGAGTTAACAAAATAGGGTGGAGGTGGAAATGATAATTTCCACTTCGAGTAATTATGGGCCAAGTGGAAAGTTTCATTTTCAACTCCTGCCTAATTTTTTCTATACTGCATATTACCTCATCCTACTATGTCGGATAGGGGAGCTACATCTACTAAATACGTGGAATAGACTGAATCCTTTCTTGTTACTGCCGAGCTAGCCTCATAAATATGGAATTATGTATTTGCAGATTTTTTAATTTGAGTCGCAACTTGCAACAGGAGTAAAAAGGCGAAGTTTGAAATGAAATTTTCTATTCCGAACCATTATGGAAGTTCCATTTCCAACTGTTCCCTAGTATAACACGCCTTTATTTCTCCATACTCCATATTACCTCATCCTACTATGTCCGACAGTGGAGCTACATCTACTGAACACGTGGAACAGACTGAATCATTTCCTGTTGCTGCCGAGCTAGCCTCATAAATATGGAATTATTTAATTGCAGATTTTTTTATGAGTTGAAACACAGGTAAGAAAGGGAAAGTTTGAAATGAAATTTTCCATTATGAACCATTATGGAAGTTCCATTACCAGCTCTTCCCTATTTGAACACGCTTTTATTTCTCCATTCTCCATATTACCTCATCCTACTATGTCCGACAATTGAGCTACATCTACTGAACACGTGGAATAGACTGAATCCTTTCCTGTTACTGCCGAACTAGCCTTATAAATATGGAATTATGTATTTGGAGATTTTTTAATTTGATATGCAACTAGCAGCACTAGTAAAAAGGCGAAGTTTGAAATGAAATTTTCCATTCCGAACCATAATGGAAGTTCCATTACCAGCTCTTCCCTATTTTAACACGCTTTTATTTCTCCATACTCCATATTACCTCATCCTACTATGTCCGACGGTGGAGCTACATCTACTGAACACGTGGAATAGACTGAACCCTTCCCTGTTACTGCCGTGTGAGCCTCTCTTGAAGTTGCTGGGGTGGGATACTGTGGAGAATATCTGCAGGCCACGATAAGTGTCCGAGTCTATTGTTACCAAATCGTTCCTAAAAACGTTGAATTTTATTTCAACTAAAATCTTCAATGATGCTAAAGTCCGTAGCATTAATAAGTTTCGACTAACGGGCTAGATTTTGGAATCTAGCTCAGCAGGGTTACCACCACCTCTTATAGCAGTATTATTATAATCGTTCTTCGTTTGTTTTGTATAGGAATCGGTACAAGTAAGATTATAATAATACTGCTATAAGAGGTTGTGGTAACCCCCCAGTTGTCAAAAGATACTCTGATGGATTGGTGGGTATTCATGGGTGATTTTATATTTATCAACATGAGATCCTTGGTCATTATTGATCTTGGTCTAGTGGCAACAAAATGGGCTGTCGACTAGGAGGTCCTGGGTTCGATTCCCAGGTCGGGCAGGGTATTTTTCGAACACGGTTTTCACGGGACTGGATCCCCCAGAGGAGAGTTGACGTCAGACAGGGTAGCAGGTCCTAAAAAATAATCCAAATCCTTTCTGCGAGATGATTGAAATATTCTGTTGCACTGTCCCCACTTTGACGTGGGATCATTGTCACATCATAAAATTATACTAGTTTTTGACCTCACGCAAAGAATCATCGCAGTCCAAAATGTTTTGTCTTACCTCGATGTATGCCAATTAACTAATAAACTAACAAATTTAAAATAAAAGAGACTCACAAAGAAATAATCCTCAAACTCATGAACTGCGGCTTGGCCTGCAGACTCAAGCTGATGGAGGACCAGTGCAAGTCGAGATATCGTAACAGAGCCCCTAAAGAGTGCACCGTCTGGGTCTGACTGAAGTCTATTATAGTGCGGAGGAACATGGTGCGCTCGTCCTCTGTGCAGTTTGAGGGCTCGTGGGGGAGGGAGAGGGAGTATATACGTCTCTTGCACGCTTCAAAGTCTACGGATAGTTGGAGTCATAGATGTAGGTATGTACTAGATATGTTAGCTGATTCTTATATCTATGGTTGGATTCATGAAAATCATATATCAGTGATAAGTCATCAGCTCTAATGCTGTTAATAGGTAGTGAAGAGTGACACCATAGTTGATGATATGGGAGAGTCTGCTGTTGATTGATCATGAGTTGGGATAGGTTGGAGTCATGTTGGACTGTTGAACGATCTTATAATGACGACATTACATATTATAATTGATATAAGTTCAAACTATCTACATGTATGAATTCATCACTAAAATTGAGCTTATGGGCTTTAGCATGTAGTAACTCAAATATAGAGGTAGAGATTATTTCGTGATGAAATTCAGTGTAACCATTTTGTTTGTTATTCTTGTGTTTCTTAAGCCGCGTCTCCTGCACTGAAACATTACACAAGACACCTACACAAAACATGGTATTTCTACCTCTACAATTTTTTGTCTACGGTCCATTGTTACTTGAGCAAGAGACAATGCAAAACCTTGTTATGTGTAGTTGTTTTTTGTGTTTTGTTTCGAAATAACATGTGCAGGAGACGCAGCTTTAAGAAATCCTTAATCGTTAAAATAGAACATGATTGTAATTGAACATAACATAATATAAGCTCACGCCTGTATCCCCGAAGGGGTAGCAAAGGCGCACTAGCGAACTAGAACACCCACATTTCGCCGAGCTTAGTTCCATCCCAAATGTGATAGGGGGCGAGCCTATCGCCATATCAGGCATAAATTCCAGACTCCGGGCTGATTTGGAAAAATCCAATATCACTGCCCGACCCGGGGATCGAACCCGAGACCCCAGAACCATAGTCGTACCGAAATACCACCACGCCACCGAGGCAGATTGTAAATGAATCCAGCAATTTACTAGTGTGGAACTATGAAATGAATTATTTAACGACTTTCTGCAAGGACATTATATATCACTTTTCTTCGAATGTAAACTACTTACTATACTCCCTAGCCGATAGCATAGCTAGTTTACAGCTGGATTCACGACTATCGTCATGGAACACTGTCTTCTTGACGAGTTGGACAAACGAGCCTTGGTTCTTCCCATCCAATAGAATCATGATAGGTTCCACTTTCCTGAACAGGCTTGCGAACATTTGGAACTCTGGCGGACGGTCTGCTATCTCCTCTAGGATGAATAGCTAAATGGGTAAGGGGAGGGGAGATGTGTATTTAGGGAATAGATTTTGAATTGAAAATGGAAATAATTATAAGTTTAATAACTTAACGGACCGACTTCAAATTCGATCGTGACCAAATGTATATGGGACCACCCTTGAAATAAGCTCCTTCGAACACAAAAATAATTTTGAACATCGGTCTACATTTGGCGGAGATATCGTTGCTCGTTTACCCCCCTCTTCTATAAAAAAAAACATACATAAAAAAATACCGACGAACAAAAAAAACATACATAAAAACACCGGATCGACTTCAAAACTTATCCGATATGGACCACATATTGACATTACATTTGGCGGATGTATCGCGTAACATACATAAAAATACAGACTAACTGAGGACCGTCTCCTTTTTTGAAGTCGGCCGATAAAGGAAATATGTCAATGAGGTTATGTTTTTAATACATAATTCAACTGTGTGAGGAAATATCTGCCAATAGGAGTTCGCTGAGTGAGGCTAAAAAAATTAAGAGGTTATTTTGTCTCGAGCATCTGGAAACGAAGCACAAGTGCTAATAATCGTAAATCTACCTGCGATTAGTCTATTGCATATAAATCATTGTACAGTAGAACTTTTATAATAAAATTCTAGTTTTCAAACACTAACCTTGCGTTATGTTTGAAAATTAAAAATGATGGCAAGCTCAACTTACCTCGCCAGTCTGTATGGTGTAGTAAGCGGCGCCGAGTTTCCCTGAACGGCAGTGTACGGCCAGCAATTTCTGGACATAATTGGACCATGTTACGCAGAAATGATACTATTCTATTCTATTCTATCCTATTGTGTCCCACTGCTGCAAAGGACTCCCCCATCTTTTTCCACTGTTCTCTGTCATGGGCTAGTTCAATCCACGTAGGCTCGTAGGCATCCATATCGTCGCGCCATCTCTTTCAAGAAATGAAACAACACACAAAAAATAAAAAATTTATTGATGCCAATACCATATTGGCGTCAACTTTTTTTTTATTTTTGTTGGTAGGATCATTTCTGCGTAACACGGTCCAATTATTTTGAATATGAAGTTGTCTCACAATAGCGGAGCGGTGAATTAGATATAGCGCAATTTTACACTGAACATTCTTCCATCTACCCTTATCCTTACTCCATCAAATTGCAAAAAGAAATTGAGTTAATTTAAATCTATATTAATACCTACCTACTAATGTATACCTTTATGAAGTTAATTTAGTCAAAAGTATATGTTCGGTCGGTATTTCGGGTCGGGCAAAGTGATATTGGATTTTTCCATATCAGCCCGGAGTCTGGAATTTGTGCCTGATATGGCGCTAGGCTCGCCCCCTATCACATCTGCGACGGAACTAATCTCGGCGAAATGTGAGTGTTCTAGTTCGCTAGTGCGCCTCTGCCTACCCTTTCGGGGATACAGGCGTGAGCTTATGTTTGTATGTATGTGTATATTTTCAGTGACAGTGGGGCTTACTTATAAAAACAGCTTTACTGAGCAAATGACATGGTAAAGAATAGCCTGTACCTTTTATTTTCAAACGATGTGACACAAGGAAAAAAGTGAAACCCTATTTTTAGCCATTTCCTCAGCTAAACTATTTTTATAAGTAAGGCCCTATCTGCTTTGTTTTCAAAAAGTTTCAATTTAGGCATTTTTGCAATGCTTTATGCTCCTCTTAGATTAATAAAATCTTTATATCTACCCGCATAGATATTTTGTTCAATATATTCGCTTAGGTATTATGTTTTTATTCATAAAACATATTTCAGTGCAGTTAAAAAAGCCAGGCACAATAACAAACTATGAGTTCATCGGTGGTCCCACTAGAATCGTGCCGGACAATCAATAAGATGAATTTCATCATCAGCCACAGGACGTCCACTGCTGAACATAGGCCTCCCCCAAAGATTTCCAGACCGACCTGTTGGAAGCGGCCTGCATCCAGCGACTTCCTGCGACCTTTATTAGGTCGTCGGTCCACCTTGTAGATGGACGTTCTACGCTGCGCTTGCCGGTACGTGGTCTCCACTCGAGAACTTTTCTGCCCCATCGGCTATCAGTTGCTAAGATGAATTTACTGAGTAATAATACACCCGATGTTATATCTAATGAAAAATAAACAGTTTCATATGAAGTTTACCTCTTCCGCGTCGGATTCCTCGCTCGTTTCCTGCTGACCAGCCATTACTTCGTTTGATGGCGCTTCTGTATTCCTAGTAAATATGGATCAGTCTTGATCAAGTATCAAAATTTTAAATCTTTTTTATCTGTCCTTATATCACTTTAATGTGGGGTTGGCGCAACACAATTTTTCAAGCATGTTGCAGAAAGGATTTGGTTTGGTTTTTACGACCGGTTGCCTGCCTCACGTGAACTCCCCTCTGGGGGATCTAGCCCTGGAAATATATTAGAAAAACATCCCGCCGAACTTGGGAATCGAATCCGGGCCCTCGCGGTTCACAGCCTTTATACGCTACCACTACACCAAGTAGGTGACAATCAAGGAGGTGAAATCTCAGCTCGAGCAATCTCTTTAGTTATTGGAGCAATCACAAACGTTTGTAGTTTATGCAATCAAGATCTAAGCCATAAGAACATTGCTCATAAAATATAAAGCAAATAACTACGGTTTTTATTTAGTATGGCCCCGAAAATGTTCCAAAAATCGTAAGTAAATCTACACTGACAAAAGTTCTTCATATAAAATTATTTTTTACCTTCGACATTTAGCAATAATAAAATGCCCTTCCCTTTGATTATTTGAACTGCTAGTTGTTGGTTTGGCCGCTGATGTCGACGCTTCGTCAGATGTGAAATTATCCATAGTTGGCACTTATTAGTAAAATATAGTTAATTCGAGCAAAAATAGTAGTTGTTAACAAATAACCCATGCACAAAAAGAGTAGGTACATCGGTATAATGTACCTACTTGCGCGATTCCCGCCACAAAATATATTTTTTAAGTCGACCAAGAATAGACAAAGGCAATGACTAACTAACAGCCTCTAAAAAACATACAATTATTTACTTTGTAAATATAAAAGAATAATTGATTAAAGTAAAATGCTGAGAATTATTTTATAAAATTATTTATTTATTTCTGATCAAATATAATATATTGAGTAAAATACTTATTCAACTCTTTTTTACTACATAAAATACTTTGTTATTACATGTTTGTAGTAATTTATAGGGCAAGTGTTAATTTTAGACAATTTCATAAACACAATGGTAATTAAATAACGAAAAAAATACGTTGACTCCACATCAACTAATATACTTGTTATATTCAATTTTGTAAAAGGCACATTTTTTTTTCACAATTCAATTTTTTGCTGCGAAGTTATTCAGTTAGTATTTTGTCTATAGTTTATAGTTTGCAAGTATTATTTATATCTAATTATGTATTTCAAAAATGTTGCCTGGTAGAAGAACCTACCCAGAGCTAGTTTCTACCAAAAAATATTTATAACTAGCTTTTGCCCGCGGCTCCGCACGCGTATTTTGTAGGGCCAACGGAAAAAACTTTTGATTTGTCGATCCGCCCTGTCGTTTTAGTCTAAATATGGGCGACCCAGCTATCGATTTTGAAGTTAATCGGCCCAAAAACAAAGAAAAACAAAATGGCGGCCACTTTTGACAGGTTTGAGAGCGATTCTGTCGTTCGAAACCACAGCGCGAATCAGATATCAATTTTGAAGTCAATCGGCCCAAAAACATAGAAAAACAAAATGGCGGCCACTTTTGACAGATTTGACAGCGGTTCTGTCGTTCCGAACCACGGGGCGACCCAGATATCGATTTTGAAGTCAATCTGCCCAAAAACAAAGAATATCAAAATGGCGGACACTTTTGACAGGTCTGACAGCGGTTCTGTCATTCGGAACCACGGGGTGACTCAGATATCGATTTTGAAGTCAATCGGCCCAAAAACAAAGAAAAACAAAATGGCGGCTACTTTGACAGTTCTGACAGCGGTTCTGTCGTTTGGAACCACGAGGCGACTCAGATATCGATTTTGAAATCAATCGGCCCAAAATCAAAGAAAAACAAAATGGCGGCCACTTTTGACAGGTCTAACAGCGGTTCTTTCATTCGGAACCACGGGGCGACTCAGATATCGATTTTGAAGTCAATCGGCCCAAAAACAAAGAAAAACAAAATGGCGGCCACTTTTGACAGGTCTAACAGCGGTTCTGTCATTCGGAACTACGGGGCGACTCAGATATCGATTTTGAAGTCAATCGGCCCAAAAACAAAGAAAAACAAAATGGCGGCCACTTTTGACAGGTCTGACAGCGGTTCTGTCGTTCGGAACCACGGGGCGACTCAGATATCGATTTTGAAGTCAATCGGCCCAAAAACAAAGAAAAACAAAATGGCGGCCACTTTTTACAAGTCTGACAGCGGTTCTGTCATTGGGAACCACGGGGCGACTCAGATATCGATTTTGAAGTCAATCAGCCCAAAAACAAAGAAAAACAAAATGGCGGCCACTTTTGACAGGTCTGACAGCGGTTCTGTCATTCGGAACCACGGGGTGACTCAGATATCGATTTTGAAGTCAATCGGCCCAAAAACAAAGAAAAACAAAATGGCGGCCACTTTTGACAGGTCTGACAGCGGTTCTGTCGTTCGGAACCACGGAGCGACCCAGATATCGATTTTGAAGTCAATCGGCCCAAAAACAAAGAAAATCAAAATGGCGGCCACTTTTGACAGGTCTGACAGCGGTTCTGTCATTGGGAACCACGGGGCGACTCAGATATCGATTTTGAAGTCAATTGGCCCAAAAACAAAGAAAAACAAAATGGCGGCCACTTTTGACAGGTCTGACAGCGGTTCTGTCGTTCGGAACCACGGAGCGACCCAGATATCGATTTTGAAGTCAATCGGCCCAAAAACAAAGAAAATCAAAATGGCGGCCACTTTTGACAGGTCTGACAGCGGTTCTGTCATTGGGAACCACGGGGCGACTCAGATATCGATTTTGAAGTCAATTGGCCCAAAAACAAAGAAAAACAAAATGGCGGCCACTTTTGACAGGTCTGACAGCGGTTCTGTCATTCGGAACCGCGGGGTGACTCAGATATCGATTTTGAAGTCAATCGGTCCAGAAACAAAGAAACAAATTTTCAACCCCTATTTCATCCCTTTTGTAGGATAAAAATATATCGCACCCCATTTCTGTCCTTAGGGCTAAAACTATCCTCATACCAACTTTATTAAAAATCCGTTCAGCGGTTTCTGGATTCCCATAAAAACTTTCATCCCCTATTTCATCCTATTAGGGGTTGATTTAAAAAAGTGGCCCATTTGCATCCTTAAACTCAAAGGTATCCACTGTCCCATACCAAATTTTATAAAAATACATTAATTGGACCTAAAATCCCCATACAAACTTGTAACCCTTATTTCATCCCTATAGGGGTTGATGAAAAAAAATGAAGTACCCCATTTTAATCCCTAGGGTCAAATGTATCCTCATAGCAAATTTCATCAAAATCCATTAAGCGGTTCCAAAATTCCCCTACAAACTTTCATCCCCTATTTCATCCCTTTAGGGGTTGATTTAAAAAAAATAAAGTACCCTATGTCCGTCCTTGGGGTTAAAAGTACCCATATACCAAATTTCATCAAAATCGGTTCAGCGGTTTAGACGTGAAAACGCCACAGACAGACAGACAGACAGACAGACAGACAGACAGACAGACAGACAGACAGACAGACAGACAGAGTTACTTTCGCTTTTATTATTAATTGGACCTAAAATCCCCATACAAACTTGTAACCCTTATTTCATCCCTATAGGGGTTGATGAAAAAAAATGAAGTACCCCATTTTAATCCCTAGGGTCAAATGTATCCTCATAGCAAATTTCATCAAAATCCATTAAGCGGTTCCAAAATTCCCCTACAAACTTTCATCCCCTATTTCATCCCTTTAGGGGTTGATTTAAAAAAAATAAAGTACCCTATGTCCGTCCTTGGGGTTAAAAGTACCCATATACCAAATTTCATCAAAATCGGTTCAGCGGTTTAGACGTGAAAACGCCACAGACAGACAGACAGACAGACAGACAGACAGACAGACAGACAGACAGAGTTACTTTCGCTTTTATTATTTAGTAAGGATTACATACAAATATTCGGTAATAAATTACATTTCGCATATTGCCAGCCCAAGAGCGTTGCGAATGTTTTCCAAATTATTTCAAATGTCTTCGCATGGCGTCCCTAAACAACGAGTAGGTCTGGCTCGTCAGGCGCGTCTCGTCGCATGTTGACGCGTATGTGGCGACACATGTGGCCGACTGCTTCCATGGGCGGCACCACCAACGCTGCCATGCACGACCGGACCATCGTGCGCACTGACGCGAAGTAGATCTTCACGCAACGCAGGCACGGCGCGGTGCACCAGATTTGCTGTGGAACAAAGATATATGTGTCCCCTCTATGTCTCTTTAAATATTCAAGGACCATGAGAAACTATTTTCATCTAAGAAAATCTGTCCATTGTGAAATTGCATCACGTGGATATGACAGATACTCTCATCTTGGTCATAAACTAATCTTTAGTGGATGAAAGACTAGACTCCACCTTTACCTCAAAGGCAAAGCAGACGAACCCACAGACAAGGCAGAGTGCACACGGTGACGCGAGCAGCACAGTGAACGCGGTGTAGCAGATGTCTCGCGCGTGGCAGAAGCACGTTCGACTCAGACGCCACGCGCACTCCGGGCTACGCGCGCCCTCCGGCTCGCCTACTTATACTATCGCCTACTGTGTTCAATGTTTATGTTGAGATGCTATAACATTACCTCAAAGGCAAGGCAGGCGAACCCGCAGCCAAGGCAGAGTGCACACGGCGGCGCGAGCAGCACAGCGAGCGCGGTGTAGCAGATGTCTCGCGCGTTGCGGAAGCACGCTCGACTGAGACGCCACGCGCACTCTGGGCTACGCGCGCCCTCCGGCTCGCCTACTATGTCGTCCCATACTATCTGAGAACAGCAACACAAATTGATAAGTAATTTTTGATTTGATGAGTAGTAGACAGTTATTTCCCCCAGATGTGGTTGACGTCAGCCGGGTGTAAAAACGAAAGCCGAATCATATCTGTAAGATAGGTACTTGAAAAAGTATCTTGCGCTGTCCCAACAGTGGAATGGGATAAGGGCAGGTGGAAGGATAGACATTTTTGTTTACAACATGAATTGAAGGCCGATTTGTTGCCATTGTCTCACAGAAAACCTACGTACACTGAAAATTGCTGTGGCGTTCCATAAAAAGCCGAAACTAAATAAATGCTATAAGGAAATTACGAGTATATTAATAGGCCGACCAATTGTCCTTACCCCTTCAAAAATAGTATTTCTGATTGAAATATTTGATTGCGATTGTGTAGAGCACCTGCTTGACACGAGTGCCGCTGAGGTTGGTGCTATCGGTGCTAATGTGCCAATGTCACGACATACACCTGTCACGGGCTGACGTGTTTCTATTGTACCCTCGGTTTACATTGATTATATTATTGTTATAGACTGTAGTCGCCTCCTTGGTCTAGTGGCAGCATATATGGGCTGTGGACCGGGAGATCGTAGGTTCGATTCCCAGGCCGAGCGAGGCGAATTTTCTAGTTTAATTTACCCGGGACTGGATCCCCCCGAGGGAATTGACGTCAAGCAGGCGACATGCTTGAAAAAGTATGTTGCGCCGATCCACATTAAGGTGGGATAAGGGCAGGTAGAAAGAAAGATTGTTATCGACTGCCTCGGTGGCGTGGTTGTATTTCGGTACGACTTGAAGTCCTCCTCCTTTTTGGAAGTTGGTCGAAAAGTAAGCTAAGATTTGAGAGTGGTGACTAGTGAGTATAAGACAAAGTCAAAGTTCGATTTAACAATTCCAAATCCTAACTGAGTTCGTAACTTTGACTCAGGCTTAGTCGAAGTTCGCTCTATAGATCTCAGCCTAGAAGTCCGCTGACCGCTGCGCCCAGAGGCATGGTCACGCGATTCTCAACTTGGTCAATTATGTACTCTTAACATAACATAACATAAGCTCACGCCTGTATCCCCGAAGGGGTAGGCAGAGGCGCACTACCGAACTAGAACACCCACATTTCGCCGAGCTTAGTTCCGTCCCAGATGTGATAGGGGGCGAGCCTATCGCCATATCGGGCACAAATTCCAGACTCCGGGCTGATATGGAAAAATCCAATATCACTTTGCCCGACCCGGGGATCGAACCCGAGACCTCAGGACGGCAGTCGTACCGAAATACCACCACGCCACGGAGGCAGTCTCTTGTACTATTGTTGTTTATGTACTCTTGTACTTTATTATTTAACTCGATACTGATGTGAAGGTAAACGTCGGCCAGGGACAATAGAAGGTAATTTATGGGTCAATCACAGAGGTGGTTCTATTGTCTATTACATCATAGTGATATAAAACAAAACAGGGTGAGCTGCCAATTGCTAGTTTTTTTAATCTAAAACATACATACTATAAGCAAACGCCTGTACCTCGAAGGGGTAGGCAGAGGCGTACTAGCGAACTAGAACGCCCACATTTCGCTGAGGTTAGTTCCTACCCAGGTGTAATCGGAGGCAAGCCTATCGCCATATCGGGCAAAAATATCAGACTCGGGGCTGATATGAAAAAATCCAATATCACTTTGCCCGACCCGGGGATCGAACCTGAGACCTCAGGACGATAGTCGTACCGCGCACGCATTACACTACGCCACCGAGCCAGTTAAAAAAAATATATTGTATAACAGTACTGTTATTATTACAAATTCTAATCCCAGTCAATACAATACCTACTTAGGTATTGTATTGACTGGGATTAGAATTTGTAATAATATAGGCTCGCCCCATATTACATCATGACTCATATTAAAATAGTTGTAAATAAAAAGACTCATGATTTGGCGACATATTTTTCTACTAAATATTGTTTTACTCTATAGAATTTTGACTTTATGGTTACAAAGCAGAGCAAAAAAATATTCGAAATCGATCGACCACTATCGATTACCATATCAAGATTTACTTGTATGGGATACCTATTACTTCTAAAGTATCTATCTATTTTCCTTTTTACTTAGGTACTGCAGATTTAAAATAATATCACTTACACCCGGTTCCAATAAACAATCTCAGTTCGAATATGCAGATAGATTACAAAAATTAATCAATAAGAACACAGTTTGAACATGACTCCGCCAAATGATTTGATTTGATTGGTTCATAATTGCGATCTATCTGCACTCTAAACTGAGTTCGTTTATTGAGACCGGCCGGTAATAAATCCAACCATTCCTTCACGAGACTAATAATTCTAGTGTTTATCACTTCACATATAACAGGAATGTCGACGAAGTTTCTGAACCAGTGTTTAAATGTAAATGGGTTTCCGGAGTGAAACATGGTCCTATTTTAAGGGTTGTATTTGCATGTCCTCGTAATATTAATTTACCACGGACTAATTACGGCACGAATAACAACTACCTTTTTTGTATTGACTATTAAAATATCCTTTAAGTTTGTTTTTAAATACATAATAAGTAAATACACCCATCAGTCACACAGCTAGTTCTGACCCCACTAACCTGTATCGTGGGTGCCAGAGACTATGATGATGATGATGATGGTACCCTTCGGTCTCACAACACCCAGGCTTGAAACACATATTTGTGGGCCACACAAACATTTGTCTCAATGCGGGAATCGAACCCGCGGCCTCTCGCTTCACACCACGGAGGCTGTCACATATTAGTTTATTATAAAAGACGAGATCCGTTAGGTGTTATTTCCTCATCTCATAGTCAGGAATAAAACTGAAAACAAAAATATGATGAATAGATTAAAAAAAATTAAGGTTCTTCTGAGGGAATTATTTGTAGATACCATTTCATTTTACCGTAATCGGGCGCGTTACTGCTCATTGCTCACCTTCAAAGTGATTAGAAATTCTATACTACCAACCTGGATGTGTTGATTCAAATTGTTAGGATCTCTGTCCTCCAACGTCTCTCGAACATTCCCCTCCGGTTTTGCGGACATCATCACGCGTCTCGGCGAGTTCCTGTCCGGCAGGGTCCTCTGCACCGGCGACGGCACCAGCACCGGCGGTGCACTCGCCGGCTCTTGGATGGTCAACAGCTTTGCTTTGTACGTACACGCGATGCACAGCCGAGATGTTCTCCGACAGATCTGGGGAACCGCCGCGCCACCAGAACCGAGAGGAATTTCTTCAAAAGCCACGGTCAACGAGGATTAATGAACTTATTAATGATAATTGCTAATGGGTAAGTTTTAAGACTTAGAAATGATATTGTGTATATTATTTGGAATTTATATTACTTTTGTATTGCGTACTACACTACCGATAATTATTATTTCATGTAAAATATATATTTATTCATTTGTGTTATTTCCCAGTAGACACTCTTTTATTTCATTATCTTAGAGTGCTTTATTACTTTATGTATTATTAATATTACTTTGCATTTAATTAAACTAAAATACGAGTACAGTCAATCGATTCTGAACTCTAGTGTAGTCAATTTATTATCTAGATCTTTATATTCTAAGGCACAATAAGGCTGTTCATGTATCGTGTACACCGTACTGGACTTCCAGACAGACTGAACTTTAAGCTTTATTTGTAGACTAAGTTGTGCGCATGTCCATCTGCTACAGGTTTCTACTAGGTGCTGCTTCAATAGAATATGACACTTGTTTGTTTGAAGTCACGGACTTTGGAATGTAACTTTTACCAAATTCATGTTTTAATGGACTGGATTTCGACCGGAAAATACTTTAATTAGAAATTCCTTTTTTGGTAAGTTACTATCTTGGAAAGAGTGGCGTGATCGAGAGGAGGCCTATACCCAGCAGTGGGTGGATACGGGCTGATTAGATAGATAGATACTATCTATAGATAACTATCTTCAACATCAATGTTGTTAACTGTATCCGCGAGAAAAATAAGAAGTGGGATTATGATCATCGTAGGTGGGTTAGGTTATCCCCAATAGTCTAGTGCCATTGCATTTAGGCTAAAAATCATATTGTCCGGGATTCAAATACCAATTTAAATCTGTGTTTACTTTTCAATTCAGAAAATCACTAATAGATCGCCAGTGTTTGAAAGCTAGTATTCCGTAGGTACTAGTATATCGATAAGGCATATCACAAGAATATATGAAAATAATCTTTCAAAACGTGGTTGTATTAGTTAAATCTCTGCCTATCGCTTCAGGTTTATGAGAGCTTACGTCATAATTATATGAAAATATACGTACCGTTTCGTTAGCAGGGTGCGGGAGTTCTCCTTAATAAAGCTGTAACACTACTGCCGTATTTCAGACCGTTGACCGGTGAAATTGTTTGCGTCATGTTAGCTCATTTTATCGTTTGTTTTCCCGCGGTGTAAATCAACTTGCTTATTCAATATGGACCCTCGGTGGATTGCTTTCGCTCACGTCATTGTTACTTACAATTTTGATACATAATAGGCGAAACATTAGGAAAAATCTTATTACGGCAGCTAGGCGAAGTATATACATTTAAAATGAATTAATTAATAAATAGGAATAAACTATACTGGGGATTCGATTTTAGGTACAACTTAAAAAAAATACAGAAATGTCTCATAAAAATGTTTATTTATATTAATTCCTTATATACATGCACCATACAAAGTTTTATGTACAAAAACTACACTTTATATACTTTGTTTTTATATAAACTTATTATACATTAAGAAATAAGTGAGTACATCGATATATTCAAGTAAAACTATTAAAAAAAATAGACGTTACGTATTTAATAGAAAATTAGATACAAAAGCTTTGGACATGTTTAAAATAACTACCGTATACTACGGCTATTTAAAGCATATTATCGCTTTCAACTTTAGATCATTATTCCAACTTTTAAGATTGTCGTTATTTTTTTATTAGAAAATTAATTTTTAATACTGGCTACTTCGGACCATTTAGTAATATTCTATTTTTAAAATCGTACGAATGTTTGAAATTCGAAATCATTTCGCGCCATTTATTTATTACTTTGCTTTTTCAGTATTAAATTAATATTATTTTAAAAACCATAGGCATATTTTCTAAATATTCAACTTTTTCAGATATTTTTTTAGAAACTAGTACATAAAATAATGAAGTACGTATGTTTGTTCCTGTGGGCGCGGCAAACTAACCCAGTTCTGCCTTCACCCTTCATTATGATTGATCACCGGTAAAGGTTACCACTTTAATTTGTGTGTGGTTTAGTCGTTATGAAAACTAATATTTAGTAAAGGGCGTCGGAAATATTGGATTCTAGAAATAGAGAAGCTTTAGTTGTTTTATTTATTGCAAACGTCATCTCATAAACCAATTTCTGTTACTCTGGAAAATTGTTAAGATTAGTCTTTAGATTAATAAATCTCTATAAACTTCGAAGTGATCACATTTATGTAGAGCTTTTAGGTTAAAATAACTTCTTTAAGTTTATTTTTTCATTGTTATAGGTACTTATAAAAAGCACCATAATTTTCATTATGCACCTAAAAAATTGTATTTGATGTTATATTTTATTTATTTACTTCAGGTTTCCTAGATCGTATTCTCTGGTGTGGAAATGTTAAAAATATATTTGGAATAATAAGTGATATAAAAATAAATCTAGTTATGTCTACATTAAAGCTTTAGGTCGCTAACATTGGAAGACTTATGTTATTTAACATATTTTTGGAATAGTCTGTACTTTATTTTTATTTTTGTATAACAGATTTAGCACCAAAATGTTTACATTGAAATTCGTCTTTAAAAACAAAACTAGATACAATTTTATCTCTCTTTCACAGATTTATAAAGTGCAAACTATTTCAAAGCATACCTAGGTAAAATATAAAATAGACCTTATACATAAGTGGATAAATCATAGTATTATACAATAACGAAACATTTAAAGCACTCTTCGGAGTTTATATTATCATAATTATTATTCCAGATTGTGCAACTCCCATTATTTTAAACAAGCACAAAATTGTGCCCTGCATTAGTGTTAAATTATTTTGATAAAGCGACCAGTCTTTATATAAAAAAAATATCTTAAAAAAATGGCCAGTGCTGTTATTTCAAAAGGAGTTCCAATTCCAAAATTAAAAATAAAGTACCGTGAAGTGAAACAAGCAAATACAAACAAACAGCGGTTTGCGTGAGGCGGTTCACTTGTTGGGAAAGCCTTTCCCAATACATTAAGGGTAGTTTTCCAATACAACGCGAGCCATAACATTTGACCCGGACCAGTGACCGCTAGCGTCGCGTGACCGCACCTCACATTCTCAAATCATTACCCACCTAGACGGACTTTTATTTTTCTTTTGTGAGTATAAGCTACGAAATGTCAAAGGGCAAAGAAAAACCCTGTACATGATAGTTGTGAAGTTTTTGTTTGAAAATTTCAACAGAAACACTTAAACATAGCGAAATAAAAGGCACCTTTGGGTCCATTGTTTTTTACAGTAGGTACATTTGATATAATGTCTCACGACATCTATAGATTTTATGTCTTACTAATTCTGGGTACAAATAAGGTACCTTAACCATTGCTGT
Organism: Clanis bilineata; assembly: GCA_036417725.1. Classification (NCBI taxonomy): domain Eukaryota; kingdom Metazoa; phylum Arthropoda; class Insecta; order Lepidoptera; family Sphingidae; genus Clanis; species Clanis bilineata. The sequence goes on from CM071141.1 coordinate 3,229,209, forward strand.
TACAGTAACAGGTAACAGATGGTTGCAGTAAGCTACTGACATATGTACCTTACACAATATATCAGTAGGCAGTAAAGATCTAAAATTTCAGAAAGATGGGCAGGTAACTGATAAGACATAGTCTATGGGTAGCTTTTTTCATCCGTTGTTTATAGTCATAGTAATTTTAATTAAAATGGTTTATGTAATTTAGACATAAGCCATTAATGATTTATGTAGCAAAGTGGTAAAATTACAATTTCGAACGAAGGAAACAAATCACACTGTGTTTATGGAAGATAATTCCTTCATATATATTTTAGTCTTTAGACATTATTTATTATTATATTGCTGAATATTGCGCAATACCCTGGCCTCTTCGAGACATAACACGAGAAGGAAAACTAAGTAAAAGTAAAATATACAATTAAAAATAGTTGCCATAACTACATCTCTATACATTTTTCTTCTTAGTTTATTATTAACTCAAAGGCTTCAATAGAATTGACTCTAATTATTAAAAATATAATTATAAATATACAAAAAGGGAGACACAGACCACAGATAATTAATATACAGACATCTTGTATAAGTTTTGGCGCAACTTGCCAACGTGCAGCATTTATTCATCCGTACGTACTCTTATTACCGTTCAAATCATGTTATCTAGCTTCGCTTGGTATTATTTGCGTAGTCAATTATTTAAATTATCTGTGGTCTGTAAATCAGACCCATCACGTAAAAGTAACACTGGTTTCATCATAGCCTTTTAAGTGACGGTCTGAATTAAACAGTAACATAGCTTTAAATAAATAAAGGAGAATATACAAAAGTTTATATGTGGATGGTTAGCGAATGGCGAGTGTTGGCCGCGTGGGTCCTGGCCTTAATGTAGGCACTATAGCGGGCTCCTCTGCCTCTTCCTTGGTCGAGTCGCTGTTATGCGCAGGCGCACTGTCAGATTGGAAATTTAAAATTAGAACTAAAAACGACACACATATTAAGTACAGTGGTGTGCTTTATTGTGGTAACAAGCAAGGAAAAAGAAAAATAATAGTGCTAAGTGAACAATTTTTATGAACTACGATTAAGCAACGTTATGACATTGTTTATAATGCCGTGACCAAATGTGTGGTTTGCAACTAAAGGCGTCATAAAGACACGGAAAGTATGTGCGGCAAATTTGACCATATAGAGAAAAAAGAAAGAAACTTATCAGACAATCTCGTTGAAGAGGAAGAGATTTGTTGAGATTTTCACTGATAGGGAGAAATTAATTCATAGCAAAATAGTTAGTAGATTAATCAAGAACCATTCGTCCAATTTTGGGTATTTACATCTTCTAATTACGACGTCATATTTATACAATAAGCCCCAAAATTATTTAATTAATTTAATTATGCTTAATTTAATATATGCTATATGGATCAGTGAAAGGGTAATTATAATACATTTAAAATAAAAAGTAATACTCGGTGGTAGATATTTATTTTGATATCCGGTGACGATGTTTTATAATAATTTACCCAACAGAATGATTCATAAATATATCCTTTCACCATTTACCATTATAAAATTATATAATTCTAATAACTACTTTACAAGCGTGCTTTCAAACCTAATTTAGTATTAGATTTAACTACTTATAGAAATATTATTAAAAGGTCTTCATCATGCATATACTATTTGATTGATTGATTCCCGTATTGAGACAAATGTTTGTGTGGCTCACAGATATTTGTTTCAAGTCTGGGTGTTGTGAGACTGAAAGTCTCTCATAGTTTCTGATACCCACGATACAGGTTATACTTAGTGTGGGGTCAGGACTAGGTGTGCGACTGTTGGGTGTATTTATTTATTTATTATTTATTATATACTATACTATACCAACGTATGAATATGATTAAGTTGAATAAATATGTTAGTAATTGGTATAGTGTAATTGGTAATTTAATTTGAGGATTTATGATATATTAATGTCTTTAACATTTTAAAATCTGCAATATCTACTATGGTTTGTTTTTGTACTAAATACGTCAAAGCAAGCACTCCCTTTGATAATTTATTATTAGCAAAGTCCTCTAGTATATGCTGTATAATAACATTCAATGTTTTCATTTGTTTAGTAATAAGAATATAAAATAACAGATAACATTACTTTCATGATTGCATGCTTTGAATCTTACTTTTATCAATTTATCCTATTAAGCATTTGCTTTTACGTTACTTAAGCATTTCAACAAGCACTCACCTGGGGACACGGTCGCAGGTTAATGTTAGACTTTAGCTCTACATCGCCATTCTATCACCACCTTGGAACAACACCCACGTTATAAAACCAGCAATCTACTAGTACTTTATAGTTTATTACATTTGTTTTAAGATTTCAGAAAGCATTTTAGTTGTTGTTTTTACTTTGCATGCGTTTTATTTAGGACATGAAGTTTGTTACTTTTGTCAAAGAAGTAATTACATACACTGCGTATAGAGTTCCCTAAAATAATAAATTGGTGGCAATAATTTGCAAAAATCCTACAGTCACATCTTTTGAAAATTAACTTTTCAACTCCCTGGAGGTATATTTAGAGGGAGTTAGTTAGTAAAGATTCAAACAATATTTTGGAGCATGACCATCAAATTTAAAACAACTAGGCTAGCTTTGCCCCTATTCCCCTTGCTTCGCAGTTCGGTTCAGTTGAGGTTAGTGTAGAAGCTATGTTACCTGATCTTGATGGGATGCCGCAGCGAGAGTTCAGAACCGGAGGTGGAGGGTGACCGCGGGACGGGCAGCAGGCGAGGCGCGCGCGGCGTGCGGGGGGACCGGCCCCGTGCGAACTCCAGGCGATAGTTGTCGGAGCGAGGACTGCCGCTAAACGCCTCGGTTTCTGCTGCTGGTCACCATACAGTAAGGATTTGATACTTAGGTTAAGTTATCCAAAATCCAAAATATCCTTTGTTATTTCAGGAACAAGGTTACCTGTAGCCCCCCTATAGCTCATTGGTACTGGCTAGACGCTATGTCCATGACCCATTGCTCATTGTAATTTTTCGGCTAATTATAGATTACGAGATTTTTGGTGATAAAATTACCTTCATCTGATAGTACTGCTGTTTTATAGAAAACCCGTGTACAGAGACTGCTCAAAGGACTTAATTTAAGGGTTGTACTACAAAGACCAGCAACGCATCGATTATTCCTCTGAAAGCGTTATACTTGATTGAGTTCTCTTGATGTAACGAATTTTACTAAACATTAATTTAGGATTCTTACTGGACTTGGACTGCCTTTGTGGCGTAGTGGTATTGCGTACGGTACGACTATCGTCCTGAGGTCTCGGGTTCGATCCCGATCGGGTAGTGATATTGGATTTTTTAGTATCAGTCCGGAGTCTGGATTTTGTGTCCGATATGGCGATAGGCTCGCCCCTATCACATCTGGGACGGAAATAAGTTCGGCGGAATGTGGGTGTTCTAATCCGCTTGTGCGCCTCTACCTGCCCCTTCGGGGATTCAGGCGTGAGCTTGTGGTATGTTATGTAATTTAGGATATCTTCCTCTATCACCCACCCGTAAGTTGGTACAAAATATCTATGTCATATATTAACATTTCCCGGTGGGCCATTTCCGCCCTGCCTTTCCCAATCGCTTTTCCCTCCCCTTCCATTCCCTCATTTTAGGTTGGCAACGCACCCTTGATTCTTTTTGTGTCTTGGGTGTCTATGGGCGGTGGAGATCACTTACCATCAGGTGACCCATCTGCTCGTTTGCGAGTCTTTGCTATAAAAAAAATAAACAATAGTTGACATACAAACAACACTATTCCTGAATACAAATCGTGTCCCACTTCGTACAGTGACTGTGGCAAGGACGCCGCGCCTTACTGTCTGTCATCACTAATGTACTTCCGATAGGTCGTCCCGCTGTATTTACTATCAATCAGCTTTTTAGCCTGTATTAAATGATGATTTGCTTTGTCATATTCGCTTTATCGTCTCGTGACAGCCTACTTACGTTGAAGAAATTGTATCTACAAATTCCTCAAAAAGCCTACTCCATAAATCGAAATTTCCAATCAAGTTCTTGGATCGAAAAATCACATGAAAACAGGAGGCTGACTCTTGACATTCGATTTGAATTCGACTTCATTTTGTGACATAAAATTGCACGGAAATAGACGTAAAAAGTTCACTAATTTACGTTAAAAATTACCAAATGACAAGTTTCTTTCTCGAATATAATGTAACATTAGCACATTTTTAATTCTATTTCGGTGTTATTTTAAGTCAATAAATGAAACCGAATCGAAGTCAAATTCGCATCGAGTGTTAAAAGTAAGGGGGCAGGTTTGGAACTTTACATTGCTTGACGAATCATGGTTGCGATATCGATAATTATTGATATTTTTTAATCAAGTCTGAATTATTTTAACAATTGTTATATTACATGACAGATCAGTATTACACAAATGTTGAGACAGAGGAGGTTCTCCCTAGCAGTGATTCTTTTCCATGAGAATTCGGATCATTCTTTGCCTGACCGTCCCATTGACACATTTCCTAACTCCCGTTACTGACTTACAAGGAGCGTGGCCATAGATATGACATATCAGGAAAGTTACATATGTGTGCTACACTTTAATATCGATACAGTTTCTTTGTGTGTGTGTACAGTTACTCCAGTGGAAGGGAAACGACCGCGAGGGAGTGTGCCTAGCCGTTGGTCTGATCAAATGAAGCTACTCACGGGACTCTCAGTAACAACAGCAATGAGTCAGGCTAAGGACAAACCTGGAAGGAGGTCATCCGACAGAAGCGACGGAAATTTCAAGACGTACTTTAGAAATGAAGAGTGCAACCAAGAAGAAGACAGTTTCTTTGCACATACTTACTAATGAGAGTAATATGATTGAAATTCTAATTGAATAGATTATCTAATGTGTTTTCTAGTGGCATTTTTAAAACAAACAAGTATAAACATCAATGCTCTTAACTTTATAAGGATTGCGGCTGTATTGCTGACTGTAATTGAGGTCTGAGTGAAGGTATGTACCAAATCCCTAAAAATCTTACTAGTTAACATTTCAACTTTTGCTTTCAAATACTTTCGTGAGTCAATGGCACTACCCCAGCGAGCTAGCGCAGTCGCAGTACATATGTTGGCGCGTACACACCGGGCGAACTGATCATGCCTGTTTCATTCCTACAACAGCGAAATTTTGTGTGAACGCAACAGGTATAGATTCTTTCGCTTTCGGCCAGAGTATACCCGCCATAAGTGGTATAGTTACCATTGCAGATGACGTGCGCGGACATGGGCATGCGCGCGCAGGCAGGCGGGTGCGTGTGCGCAGGCGGCGCGGCCCAGTCGCGGTACACTCGCGCACCTTCACACCGCCACTCAGACAGCTCCACGCAACGAATCTGTATAGCAGATATACTTGCAGGTAACTGTAATTTCATCCCTGAGTCATCCCTGAGCTAAATCATCGTTTTCAAAACATATGTGACCACCACCTAAATTGGCTTTAAGTATTAATTAAGTTAAACTGATATATTTACCGGCGTGGAGCTCTTGCTCCTGCCGCTGATCTCCGAGGAGGCGTTGCTGTGCCCGTTGCTGTGCCTCTGTCTGTCACGTATCCTCTCCGGCGCTGGCGACTCCCGACAGGAACCGTCCGGCTCGTCCCTACTCTGCAAAATTATTACTGTGAAGAATGAAGTGCGTTCCAGCAGTAATCTAGAATTTACTCCAGACACCTCGACATTGGATCATAGAATGCCGCAGGACAACTGCATCCAACGACTTCCTGCAACCCTTATCAAGATAATGCTCGCAGGAAGTCGCTGGATGCATGCCGCTTTCAACAAGTCTGGAAATTTTTGGGGGATGCCTATGTCCAACAGTGGACGTCCTTCGCTTGATGATCATGATGATTGTTGTCGTCAATTTTGTTAGAATTCTAGTGTTACTATAGACTCGATAGTGGATAAAGTTAAAAGGCAGTCCGGAATAATGCTAAGCCTTGTAATAGAGAGGGAAGAGTGGGGTTAAATGAATCAAAAGTACATTATGATTTACTCTATGGTTACCTTTGTATTGGTTGTGGTGGGAGTGGGCATGCTGGCAGCGCCACTACTAACTAGTCGCAGTTGCTGTCTGATATTCGCCTTCTCTCTCGCACGTTTGCGCTGGAATTCCTCTTCAACCCTAAAGAAATGGACATTTAATAATTATGAGGTTTGTTATAATAATTCTGAGGAGGTTCTCGGACTAGGTCAATTAATTTAAATTTATCTGAATAGGAATAGATGAACCGAATATTAATCGGCTAATGTGTTATTATCCTATATTCTGGAAATATGGATTTCCATGAATTTACTTCTATTATTTTTTCATTGATTAAAGTAGGTAATTATTGTTACCTCCTCATGGCTTCTTGTTCAGTTTTTCGCTGTTGTTCCTTCAGATCTGCTTCCTTGGACAACTTTTCAGCTAATCTTCTTCGTTCGAGCTGCCTCACTGTTGATTGGAATGTGAACCTTTTACTCCGACCGCCTGCGTTCGATGGACGCTGTAACAAACAAAAATATTCGTTATATTTTATTGTGATCGATCTATAAGTAAAAAAATACTAATATGATATAGATTATATTTTCATTTTAATAAATATTATTCGTTACATGGTCATAGCTGTTTTGAACGATTCTAAAATATAGTTAACAAAGTGATAATATCCATAGAAGCCCACATAATTATGGTCATAAATGATAAACAATAATAAACTAGTGTATTCAAATGGTTGAAAGTTCATGAAATTGAACCAGCTTCATGTACTCATTGTGTTATCTGAAATATTTACTACAATAATAATTATTGAGCCTTGAAATTGTACACAATACAATCATAGGACGAAATAATGAAGGTTTATTAAAATTGTAAATGCATCGACAGATTGACATTTCTACTTCTAAAGTTATCCACAATCGATCAACATAGTCTAACTCTGATCGGTCAAATGTAAGTAATTGAATGCAGGGAAATTATTATTGAACGATATGTAGCTTCGCAAGTATGTATAACTCGCTGGATGCAGGCCGCTTCCAACAGTTCGATCTGGAAATCTTTGGGGGAGGCCTATGTTCAGCATTAAACGTCCTATGGCTGATGATGATGATGTAGCTTCCAATTTAGTTTTCTTAATAAAAAATAAGGTACTCCAAAGTGATACCTAAGTGGTAGCGCAGTGGAATAAGTCAGAATGGTAACCGTTTCGACCTTTCATGGGCAAGCCACTACCACATGCTACTGGCCGACGACCTCGTCTCGCCATAAACACCATAAAAAAATTACAGCAGTATATTGTAGGTGCCTTTTAATTTTCTAAATCGTAGTCGCTAGCACTGCTAGTGGGCCATAAAGGCTATCATGTGCCATCCCATTACAGTGGCTAATCGCAGTTAATCTGGATGTCTCGGGTGTGGCTTTTTGGATATTTAGATGGTGTGTCACATTCTGACCTGTGTACTGATCAAAATATTACAGCCCAAAAACAAAATAAGAATAATCGACGTTTAGCGTTACTTTGGTATTAGTATGTCACTTTGTGTCTATCTCTATTTCCGACTTACCTTATACTTATCCCACTGTAAATTGTAATAGTGGTTTAATTTTTACAGGCTTCTTGACTTCACCCTCAAGTCTATACCATTAATAAAATTGGTTTCTCGCTAGATCATCTGCGCTACTGCTGCCCTTAACAGAGATTTACTTCAAAGCATTGAAGACACATTGCATGGCACTGCACTTGTCACCCCGAGACAAGATGTTAATCTCGCAATGCCAAGTAATTTCACAGGCTTGAATGTCGTTTAAACCGTAACGCAACGGTTATTAGTAATTATATAATACTACTAGGTGGCAGAATAGACAAAGCCACGGTATCTATAGGGGAAATACAATACATCTAAAAGTTACTATAACAGCCATGGGTAATGGATGGACTACGATGGATTTTAGGCCTAATAATTCGTCATAACCTTGAACTGTTGCTTTTCTAGTCTTTTTTCTATTTTGCCTTATCCTACCTTAATGTGGGGTGCAACACATTTTTTTCAAGCATGTTGAAGAAAGGATTTGGATTAGTTTGAAAGACCGGCTTTTTTATACCAGTGGTGAATAGGGAGGTTCTTTTTTATAGCAAAGACTGGCAAACGAGCAGATGGGTCACCTGATGGCAAGTGATCTCCCATAGACACCCGAGACATAATCAGGGGATCGTTACCAACCTAAAAGAAGGGAAATAGGAATTGGGAAAGAGAGGGTCCTCCCCTTGGGCTATCGGAAGTCGCACTCAACGAAACGCTACAGCAAGCTGCCACTTTACTTCGGTTTTCTGTGAAACAGTGACAACCGATCGAGCCGGGCCATTCGATCTGTAGACGTAACTGTCTACAACTGTATGCGAGATTATGCAAGATCCTTACTTGCTTAGTCCATTCGAGGATCTAGCGCGTGCTCTGGTTCCTTCACTATACTGAGTGACTCTAATACTGACCTCAATTACAACTACAAAAATGAACAATACCACAGAATGAACAGAATAAAATAATGTACTACAATTGAAATTTTCTCTAAATGCGATAATGACATATAAGCGACTCTACATTAGGGGCAAACACTAAATTTTGATGTTTAGATGAAAGTAAAAGGTATCTTTTGTTAAAAAGCGAGTCACAATTAGGGTCGGAGTATTTAGAGCGTGCGAACCCCGATGCTGCGATAGCGTGATGGTACACGTATCTCACTGAACACGGAGGCCTAATTTGCAATATTTATTGCGGAATTATTTTAATTGAGCTAGTTGCTTCTAATTTACATGTTAATTTGTGAGTTTCTAATTTGTTTATGTCGTAAATGTGTGTTATGTAAAAGGTATGGTACATTTTAAAAATGCACACATGAGTTGTTCGGTATTGAATTAGCCTAAAATAGGATTTAGTGTTGTATAAGCTGGAATCATTAGAACGGAGGAAAATAAGTCCGGCAAATCATGAGTAAGTCATGCAGTGATCTTTTGGCCTGTCCTCAATGTGGTCGGCGTAACATTTTTTTAAACATCTTGCAAAAAGGAGTCGTCTTAGTTTTTACGAGTGGCTGCCGGCTTAACACCTAGGGCCCCCCTCTAGGGCAGCCAGTCCTGAGCCAATCACTTTAGAAAAATAACCGTTCGACGTGGGAATTCAACCCGCGTCCACACGGTCCAAAGATAAGTCGTAGGTACAACGATGCAGCTGCTAAATACAATACATATTCTGTGTGTATGATCTGTGACCATCAAATATATCCATTGTACATGTGCAGTGATTAAGAAGAAATGCGTGTGTTGGTGTGTAGTATAGGATATATGCGCTATAAAATAGATGAATAGATAATAAAGGTGACTGCCTCGGTGGCGTGGTGGTATTTCGGTACGACTATGATTCTGAGGTCTCGGGTTCGACCCCGGGTCGGGCAAAGTGATATTGGATTTTTCCATATCAGCCCGGAGTCTGGAATTTGTGCCCGATATGGCGATAGGCTCGCCCCCTATCACATCTGGGACAGAACTAAGCTCGGCGAAATGTGGGTGTTCTAGTTCGCTAGTGCGCCTCTGCCTACCCCTTCGAGGATACAGGCGTGAGCTTATGTTATGTTATGTTATAATAAAGGTGGGGGAAATAGGGCACGATTTTATTCAATGTGTGAATTGTGCAGTAGATGTTAAAGTGATGCGCTAATTCACGGATTGTTATCTGGTGCATAACGCATCCTTTGTTTACGCAACGTGACCTTTGTGGTTATGAAAATGTATTTCACTGTTTAATATAATAAATGGCAAATATGGTCACGGTATGTAATTAATTTGTTTGTAATATTTGAAGATTCAAACAAATTTTTGTTTCTGACGACATATTTTCCAGTTTCTTCTGCTGAATGTGGTTATGGCGCAGTCTTTTATTTTAGTCGTGGGTTAAGTTTATAAACCTTTAAAATTCTTTGATGTATAGGTTTCATCGTGATATTTTCCTTCGTTGTTAAAACGAACGATAATTATAGCAATACACACGCAATTTTAAAAAGTCTGAGGTCTGCCCTTGTCTCGGCGACCCTTGGGCCTTGCCACTGCTTCCGATTATTAGCTATCCGATGATCACTATAATCTATATGCACAATTTTACATACATAAATATTTATACTTTGTTTCTACCTGCCCTTATCCCACTGTAATGTGGGGTCGGCACAACACACTTTTTTTCAAGCATGTTGCAGAAATTATTTGGCTAAGTTTTTACGACCGGCTGCCTGCCTGATGTCAACCCCCTCTGAGGGATCCAGTCCCGGGCAAATTAAATTAGAAAATTTGCTTTGGAACCTGGGAATCGAACTTGGGAATCGAACCTACGACCTCCCGGTCCTAAGCCCATACATGCTGCCACTAGACCAAGGAGGCGACATAAGTATTTATAAGTATACATAAGTATTTATACTATGAATAGGATATCTCATAAACTATGGCTACAACCACGCCAATAAAAAAATTAGATTAAATTATTATCTTTCTTTAGTTATAGATTTATCTAATGGGCACAATCGTAATTTTACAGGGTTTCGGGACTATTTCGAAAATGTAGAAATTACAAAATTTTTTTTATGTATATTTACTCGAATATCACAAAATAAAATAATACTAATTTTCGCGGCCTTTATCGTGTTTCTTTACTTATCGACTTCAAAAAAGGAGGAGGTCCTCAATTCGTCTGTATTTTTTTATGTATGTTACGCGATATCTCCGCCAAATGTGAGCACATCTTCAAAAATTATCTTTGTGTTCGATAGAGCTTATTTTTTTAATTCATTATCCCATCGCCCTAAACTGCTCATATACCTATTTAAAGAGTCGAACTATTGCAACTCAAATGCAAAAAGGTACTGATTTGAATCGGTCCCAAAATCTTTCCAAACTCAAGAACTAGAGCAACTTGCTTAAAACTAGAAATATATATAAAACAAAAAACAAATGTTCCCACACGATGTGTTTAGCACTAAACGGGTACTAATTATAGATGATCTCGAATGTTACGTGGAGATAAGTCACGCATCACGACATTTTGGTACAACTGACGTGCGCCTAGAGATGAACATTGTAATGAGGATTTTGTTTGTTATCTTCTGCTAAGTTAGTCATATTTTAGTGAGTTTCAATTTGTTAAGAGTTTACATACATACATAAGCTGACGCCTGTATCCCCGATGGGGTAGGCAGAGGCGCACTAGCGAACTAGAACACCCACATTTCGCAGAGTTTAGTTTCGTCCCAGATGTGATAGGGGGCGAGCCTATCGCCATATCGGGCACAAATTCCAGACTCCGGGCTGATATGGAAAAATCCAATATCACTTTGGCCGTCCCGGGGATCGAACCCGAAACCTCAGAACCGTAGTCGTACCGAAATACCACCACGCCACCGAGGCAGTGTTAAGAATTTTAAATATTAAAATAATCTTCATATTAGTATCTTATACTGACGCCGGTATTAGGTGGGAAGGAATTTAATAAAATATACAATAGTCACATACTGGTGAGGTGAAGTGTGGTCACTTCGCCGTGATAGGATAATAATCACAAGTTTAAAAACTAAACGGACCGACTTCAAATCCGATCGTGGCCAAATTTATATGGGACCACCCTTGAAATAAGCCCTACCGAACACAAAAAGAATTTTGAAGGTAGGTCCACATTTGGCGGCGATATTGTGTAACATACATAAAAAAATACAGACGAATTGAGGACCTTCTCCTTTTTGGAAGTCATTCGATAAATCTGCACCTCAGAGACATACAACATTAAGCGACAAAACACAAATTTTACAGGAGAGGTGCGCCACAAATGTATGAAGCCAAAACTGGTCAATTGAATTAAATGTTATAGAAATTATTTTAACTGTATTTAATATTTTTGTGTATATCATTATAAAGATCTGGTTTTCGCAACCAGATCAACAACCAGATCGCTTTACGCGGTTTTCGTGTAAAAACATAATTTTGAAGAAAAACCGTGTAACTATTAATTAACTCTTAGGAACCTTTCGAAATTGATGAGGCAGAAGACCTATCGATTATCGACTAGACTATAGAGGTATCGAAGTGTTAAAGATTTTTTTTATGAGCCTGTTTTGTCCCACTGCAGGGCAAAGACCTCCCTTCCTTCTTTCCACTGATCCCTATCGTAAGCCTGTGCGGATCAGTCATTCTTGTAGGAGTCCAAATCATCTCTCCATCTTCGCTTTGGTCTTCCGCGTCGTCTTTTCCCGTCTTTAGGATTATCTTATTAATTAATTATCTTCGTTAAAACTTGATCTTGTAAATAAAGAATAACCTTACGAAGCGGTGTGGACGTGACTTATAAAACCACACGACTCAAAGACAAAGACTAAGACTCAACTCAGTAAAAACAAAGACTCAACTCAGTTAAATGACATTATCCGAACGTGTTATGGCGCTAACAATCCTGATGGATATCATCGGGACGTGGACGACTGTCGACAGCGAAGCTTTTCTGGGGCTCTAGCATCAATTACTTTCGATTATGTATTCGAATAGAGCTTGCCGGGGACTGAGAGCATTTTTCCTTTGTAATCGTTAGAGCTAAAGCTCGTCGTCTCCGTGGTCTAGTAGCAGCGTATATGGGATATGGACCGGGAGGTCCTGGGTTCGATTCGCAAGTCAGGCAAAGTGATTTTTCTGATTTGATTTTCCCTGGACTGGACCCTCCCTAGGGAAGTTGACGTCATTAAGCCAAATTCTTTCTGCAACATACTTGAAAACTTCTTGCGTTGACTCCACATCAGGTTGGAATAAGAGAAGGTAGAAAGAAAGATGTGGTACAGCTAGAGCCGCGCGTTAGATTTTTTGTTTTTAAAAATGGGCTGTAATTGGAATCAGTCAGACGGTTATCATTTTGCAAGGAAAACTTACGTACAGTTTTCTGTTACGTTTCGTTCTGTGAGTGATATTTTCCTATTTTTTTAGGTTCAGCTCCGCGTTCAAGATTCTTTTGATATTGACAGAGCAACGCCAATGATTCTTGCCCGTACTTATTTAACGCAACCTTTTAAACTATGTGAGAGTACAAATGTAACGAACTAAAAAAATGACATGATCGCGCAGCAAGGTCGATTCGAATACATAGTCGAAAGTAACTCATGCTGCGACCTCTAATATCTAGATGGTCGAACATTCGGCGGTTGAACGACTGGTGGAAGGGCAGATTGTAGATATGAACCGCCCTGTGAACTGTGCGACGTGTTATGACGTCGCGTGATGAGCTGAGATGCCTTGTCAAACCATGGCATGGAATGTGATGGGAATTATGATGTTAATTCGCTTGATTTAAATATCACTGAGAGCGGATCGCGCCTTTGTTGTGCCGGCTTCTGAAAGGCTGAGCAATCTCAAAATAAAATATTTGTTAGATTTGATGTCAAGTTGAAACCATATTTGCTAGAGAAGTGGCCTTTGGCTTCGAATTTGGAATCTCGTATAATAATGTCAAAACCAAGGCTTTATTAATTGAATGTTATTTTGATTATAGTTCTAGAACTGTAATCAAACATTGAAAAGAATGAAAAAAAAACAAAGAAATGCGTCTAAACGCATTCTTTCTGCCTGTCCTTATCCCACCTTAATTTGGGGTCGGCGCAACACACTTTTTCAAGCATGTTGCAGAAAGGATTTGACAATGTTTTTATGACCGCCTGCCTAACGTCAACCGCCTCTAGGGGATCCAGTTTCGGGCAAATTAAATTAGAAAATTCGCTTTGCCCGACCCGGGAATCGAACCTAGGACCTCCCGGTGCACAGCCCATATATGCTGCCTGTAGACCAAGGAGGTTAGAGATTACAAATAGATAAGATTTGCTTCAGACACAAGTCACCTCGACTCCTGTTGGAACAAGTACCTCAAGGCTAATTTTCGGATGAAGCCAGGTCAAAATATTCGCCCAAGCCACTGACATAATAGAGATTCTGCAACCGAGTTTAAACCTATATTATATCGCAGGATAGGGAGAAATGTCTGTTAAGGGTTTTGGACCTTAATCTCACCACGCTATTCTAATAAGGGTTGGTGGGTGTTTCACGTGCAGGTGAGGTTGAATTGCGCCCTGATGGTGTTGGTAGGACCCCTGAAAAGATGAAACGAAACCTAGCAAAAAGACACCCAAGATCGGGATGTGTAGAAGAAGTGTTGGGAGGTTGCTATGCTCAGGAGTGGAACAGTTGAGGCCATAATAATAAGAAAGAAGTCTTTTAGTGTCGGAGGCCAGGCCACATTTTGGGTCGTTGGGATCGATTGATTATTTTAACGAGCAAGTGGTAAACCCGAATATATTTTGCCTCATACTTGGAACACGACACAAGAAATGTTATTTCTAACCGAACTACAAAACACGTCATGCAATAATCACACCAAACGAATGGACGCAGTAATGACTACGAAGTGTGCTACGAAGTAATATCAACCAGCATAACTTAACCCTTCAGTTTAGAACTGTAGTTTATATTATGTTCTGTGTTGATGATGCTCAGGGGTCTTGATGACTGGTCGTTCGTCGAGGACATGTTATTGTTTAGTAACATATTAGTTACAAAACCAGAACAATGTGGACATGACTATGAATGTGACACGTTTTGTTATTAGTTTACTTTGGTTTTGTTTGAATATACTGTGGTGTCATTAGGAGTTGTGTTTATAGAAGTTAACCTTGCTATAAGATAAATAATGAAGATAAATTTGGTAAATAAAGTCAGTCTGCTACGTTAGTATATTTATTATTTCAGTACGCATACTGTGTTGAGGTCTCGGGTTCAATCCCCGGATCGGACAAAGTAATATTGGATTTTTCAGTATCGGCCCGGAGTTTGGAATTTGTGCCCGATATAGCGATAGGCTCGCCCATATTACATCTGGGACCGAAATAAACTCGGCGAACTGTGGGTGTTCTAGCTCGCTAGTACGCCGATGCCTACCTCTTCGGGGATATAAGCGTGAGCTTATGTATAGTCATATATAGGATAGTAATTCGATTGTAAAAATTTTGAACCCTGATAGTAAGTTTAATATTTATTCGAATACTTTTAAGAACAGCCATTTCTTTCGTCATGGTCGCCATCCAGCCGGGCGATGTAACAAGGTGAGAATTCGTTGCAAAAAGTGTTATTTAACCTTGAAAAAATAAACAAACAAGAACTATAAACGTCTTTGGTGTCACGAGACAGTATAACTAACATACCTAAGCTTTTAAGGGTCGGGCAATAAAAATGTAACAAGGCATTGGGTCAGCAGCGATAGTTGTGGATGGTACGAACTGCCGAGACGAGTGTTGGGGGTTCGAGACCAACCCCAAAAAAGAGCAAACACTTCTGACTTTTCTATGCTAATTGTGTTTTCATTGTGAATTATCGCTTGCTATAACGGTGAAGGAAAACATTGTGAGGAAACCTGCTTACCCGAGAATTTCCTTACAAGAAGAAGGTATGTGAAGTCTACCACCCCGTACTAGGCCAGCGTGGTAGACTAAGGTCTATCCTGTCTCATTAGTAGAGGAGGCTCATGCCCAGCAGTGGGACAGTAATATTACAAGGATATTATTATTATTATAGGGCATCGATCGATAGCACGTGGAACATATCTTTGCCCACAATCGTGACAAAGACTTGACCACCTCATCCTGCCCACAAATTGGTCATTGTAACTCCTATGAACCAGGAATACCAAGATCTATACTGATGCACTGGCGCTGTTTTGATCCTACATTGAAATTAACCAAATACAAAGATAGAATTTGAAATATAGTGCTTGGATAGCTAATGGACTATGGATGGAGGATACTGGGTTTGATTCCTACACTTACGCTGTTTGTGTAAACGTTTTCCTTGATTGATGTTCTTGACTTTGTCCCCATAATATTATTTCCTAAAAAATACGCCAGATGGTAATTAATTCGCTTGTTATGAGGTTGTTAATAAATATTGGAGTTATTTGTTTGCTTTGTTTTACGTTTGAAGCGGTATCAGGTAGAGATCGCTTTAAGCGATAAGACCGCCAATTGTTTATACTTTACTTTTTGTAAAAAATTTTGTTCGTGTACAATAAAGAATGATATGTCTATCTACAATCAGTCATTATGTTGTAAATCATAATATTATTATAAACACTCCTCGTGGAAAAATGACTTCAATTCCACGGACGTATAAAAAAAGAGGACACTGTCTCGCCTATAGTTAAACGCGCCTCTACAAAAGTGCACTATGCTACGGACACACTCAGTCATGACGTGTCAATAGATCGGTTCGATAGAAAACCCTGGGGGCTGACTCCTGACGCTCGATTCGAACTTGAATTGGATTCAGTTTCATTTATTGACTTAAAATTACGCCGAAATCGAGTTCAAAAGTGCATTAATGTCACGTTAAAAATTACCAAATGACAAGTTCTCGAATATTATGCAACATTAGCGCACTTTAAAAGTCGATTTCGGTTGATTTTTAAGTCAATAAATGAAACTAAATCGAAATCACAATCGAATCGAGCGTCAGGAGTCACCCCCCCTGCTTCACTTTCAATGTTTCTAGCGCTCCGTCCTCTTTTTTCTACGTCCGTGTTAAATTTAATACAAAACGTCACGACATAAAAATGCCATCGATCGCCATTGTAAAACGCCATGGAGGTCGCACTTTGTCGACCACCGTCCACAATGGATGACACACAGCCCTGGATTCTTTCAACTTGCTGTCTGCTGACATTTATTAGTTATGCGACCATTTTTGCTTTTGATTGTTTATTGTGTGTAAATGTGGAATAACTATGGGCTGTGTGTGGACGTGATGCTTGTGCCAAGTACAAGAGACTGGCAAACGAGCAGGTGGGTCATCTGATGGTAAGTGAACTCCACCGCCCATAGACACCCAAGACACAAAAAGAATCATGGATGCATTGCCAACCTAAAAGGAGGAAATGGAAGGGGAGGGGAAAAAGAGATTGGGAAAGCAAGTGGGGAAATGGGCCAACGGAAATCTCACTCACCGAACAAAACGCGACAACAAGCTGCCACTTTTCGTCGGTTTTCTGTGAGACAGTGGTATCAAACCGGTCGAGCCGGCCCATTCGTGTTGTAGACTGTCTATAGCGTGACTCTACCACTCAAAACCTCTAGAATTTCGTTTATCCACAGTTAACACTCGGGGCATTACGTGTATAGTACAGTGAGTTGCGAAACTCGTAACGACCCAAAGTCAATACGCGTTGCTTGCTCAAGTGCGTGCGCTTCGTGTGTACATGCCTTAGTTTCTGCACTTGTGTGTATTGTCATTAGTCTGTCTTTACTTTCTACTAACTTATTAGGTAGGTAACATAAAGTAACATAAGCTCACGCCTGTATCCCCGAAGGGGTAGGCAGAGGCGCACTAGCGAACTAGAACACCCACATTTCGCCGAGCTTAGTTCCGTCCCAGATGTGATAGGGGGCGAGCCTATCGCCATATCGGGCACAAATTAGGTAGGTATTTTAACATAATTTTTAACTGACTTAAAAAATGTGCCTTTTCATTTGGCTTGCATCAGTCCCGAGCATCGACTTCAAAGTGAGCAAGAAATTTAAAGAAATAAAATAAAATAAAAATAAATAAAATAAAATAAATAGAAATAAAATTAGTTATTACGGATTTTAGTGCGATATGTTTTTATTTTCGACCGACTTCAACAAAAGGAGTAGGTACTCAATTCGTCTGTATTTTTATAGAGCTTATTCCAGGGTGGTTCCATATAAATTTGGACACGCTTGGTTAAATTTTGAAGTCGGACCGTTAAGGTTTTAACATAAATATAACAAAACATAAGCTCTCGCCTGTATCCCCGAAGGGGTAGGCAGAGGCGCACTAGCGAAGTAGAAGACCCACAGTTCGCCGAGCTTAGTTCCGTCCCAGATGTGATAGGGGGCGAGCCTATCGCCATATCGGGCACAAATTCCAGACTCCGGGCTGATATTGAAAAATCCAATATCACTTTGCCCGACCCGGGGATCGAACCCGAGACCTCAGAACCGTAGTCGTACCGAAATACCACCACGCCACCGAGGCAGTAAGGTTTTAAACTTGTGAATATTAGTCCCGACGTTTCGAAAGCTTTACAACCTTCGTGGTCATGGGTCGGACTAAGTCCTACGACAGGGAATGAACAAATCGCGATAGTTTCACCGATTTCCAAAAAGGAGAAGGTCCTCAATTCGTCTGTATTTTTTATGTATGTTATGCGATATTTCCGACAAATGTGGACCGATTTTCAAAATTCTTTTTGGGTTCCATAGAGTTTATTTCAAGGGACCACCCATATAAATTTGTTGACGATCGGATTTGAAGTCGGTCCGTTAAGTTTTTAAACTTGTGATAATGAATAACATAGGCGTAAACTTAAGAAATAATTAAAAATATTGTTAAACCTTTAAGGTCATACCTTTGAGTATTCAATTTTAAAGTCGGTTTTAACTTTTTAAATACATACAGAATTAGTAATTAAACCATAATGATACATCATCATCATCATCAGCCATAGGACGTCCACTGCTGAACATAGGCCTCCCCCAAAGATTTCCAGATCGACCTGTTGGAAGCGGCCTGCATCCAGCGACTTCCTGCGACCTTTATCATGTCGTCGGTCCACCTTGTAGGTGGACGTCCTACGCTGCGCTTGACACCCCCATAATGATACATACGATAGACAAAATAATCCTCATAATACATAAAACATTTATTGTTTTCACCTGCCCTTATCTCACTCCAATGTGAGGTCGGCGCAACACACTTTTTCAAGAATATGCAGTTAAGATTCGGCTTAGTTTTTATCGGCTGCCAGCCTGCTCAATCCCCTTTGGACGATATAATACTTAAAACAATAACCGTTATGTATCTAGTATATTAGTTACACTGCATTAGAAGTTATGGACTTGTTAATATCCAATAACTTGTTTATAAAATATTGACCTTCGCCATTTCATGCTCACCGTTATTTTTTATTTATTTATTTTATTTTTATGTTTATTATATAATATTGGGTTTGAATTTTATTTCTTAAAATAATATTATAATGAACAAAAACAACATACAATTAATGACGACTGTTCTTTACAAATAATAATTAATAATTTTAAATTCTACTTAAATGCACTGTTATTTATTTTATTTCCTTAGTTCACACTAGATTAGCATTTGGTTGCAGACAACACATTAATCCTCTTTTAAAAATAAAGATAAATAATTTGTTATCGTATGTTATCAATACAATAAATTAGACAATACCTGTATAAAATTCACACAAATCTTCACATTTTCAAATCAAATTCACTTTAAAATGTACACCTAACATTATAAAGTTTTTGAACTTTTAAAATGCTTCGACCACAATATTCTGCGACACGTCCTAGACACACGAGTTTTTCGTATAGAATTATCATTAATTATGATCAGATGCATGCAAGATTAGTTTTTTGAATAGACTAGCTTTCGGCGCGCGTCTTCGCCCAAGTGCCACAACCTAAGTTTTACTTTCAATTCAATTTCAATTTGATTTAATTTATTGCACTTTAGTTTTATTAAGGTTAATTGGTGTTTACTTATTGGTAACTACCATAACCTATTATAAAACCTATTATGTAACTACATAATCGGGGACCCTGTAGGGCACGACAATATAGAAGAGAGGAAGTACTTTCCTTTTCGGTAAGCATTGGATTTTTAACCGATTCCTTCGGGAGTTTGTTTTTATAACATGTTAAATACATTGGACTAAAATGTTGTTTTCAATCTACTTCTACGAAATCCTTCACATGTACTCGTATGAAGAAAACGACAGACATGGTCCAAACTTATAACCAATTACTGGAGATTATGCTGAGATCTATAGAGCGTACTTTTACTAAGTTTAAGGGCGACTTGCAGCAGTATGATAAATCTCGATTTATCACAAATCTCAATTTAAATATAGGAATGAGCTGTAGGATTAATCGAGTTTAAGTTTAACTCTAGATTAGTAATAGCGCTGCAAGTCGTCCCAAGTCAAAAAACGATTCGGTGAGGAATATTTAAATCGAACTTTGACTTAGTCAGAGTCATTTTTTACAAGAAAATCTTTGCTTAGTCTGTCAGTCTGCTTTTCTTGTAAAAAATGGCTCGGACTGAGTCGAAATTCAATTTAAAAATTACAAATCCTCACCGAGTTCGTTTCTTTGACTCGGACTCAGTCGAAGTTCGCTCTATAGATAGAGATAGATCTCAGCCTAAGTCACTCAGGACATGTAACCTTACATGTATCGACGACAACGTGATACATCGAAATGCATTAATCTGCCAAGACGAGGAAGTGACCTTTATCGATCCTCGCGTATAATCTAATGTGAATATTAAGATCTTGTTTAAGTAGTGTGCCTAGAGGCAATTAATATTTTATTATTGTAACTTGTAGTTATTAGAACAATATAGATTTGATGATATACTTTTTTCGACAGACGACCAAAGAAGAAGGTAATTAATTCGTCTATATTTCTTTATGTATGTTATGCCATATCTCTGGCAACCGTGGAAGGGTTTTCAAGATCCTTTTTAGTTCCATAGAGCATAAGCTCTATGACTGCCTCGGTGGCGTATCGGTAATGCGTGGCGGTACGGCTGTCGTCCTGAGGACCCGGGATCGATCCCCGGGTCGAGCAAAGTGATATTGGATTTTTCAGTATCAGCCCGGAGTCTGTAATTTGTGCCCGATATGGCGATATGCTCGCCCCCTATCACATCTGGGACGAAACTAAGCTCGGCGAAATGTGTTCTAGTTCACTAGTTCGCCTCTGCCTACCCCTTCGGGGATATAGGCGTGAGCTTATGTTATGACCAATGTACCCTTGGAATAATCCAAGGGTTACAAATTTGGCCCAATGTAATAGGGTTTTAAAGTCGGTTTTAAATTTTTAAATTTTTGAATATGTTGCAGACTTAGCAGAAGGTGCTCTGGAACTACTGGACCAATTATAAAAATGATTTCACTATTACTAAGCTAACTTAACATAACCTTATCTTTGGAGAAGTCTTTTATCGTGGAAACGGAGCAAGAAAACTCTAGCAAGTTATAAAAATAATAAAAACAATTCATATCTTGTAATAATTACACAATGATGAGATGGCACGCTCTGTAGAACTTTCCGTTACCAGGGCAATTGTCACTGCAAGACGCATGTCGATCTCTGTAATATCTGCGCATGCGCATATATTTTTACGTGACAAATGGCCAATTATACGCTGTTGTTGCGCTTCTCCTGATGGCTTTGTTGTAACGTTACTTTAATTAGTCATCCTGCGTCCATCGACATTAAGGGTGAAATTACCTATAAGATACTCTGTCGGTACGATGTCGGTCTGATCGGTACGATTACTGGGCCCTTAGACGAGTGGCTTATGCGCTAGTCGAATAGAATAATAAATGTATGGGAATGACATAAGAGTGCGCTATATGCGGCGTACTCTTATGTCATTCCCATACATTTATTATTCTATTCGATTAGCGCTTATGCCACTTGTCTAAACCCGCAGGGTGTCAGGGTGTCTATTCTACCTCTATAAAACGTTATCGGATGGAAGATATCGGACCGATACTCTACCGCAAAGACTAATATAGATGCACGTGGATCAAATTAAAAACCAAAGATTGGGCTATCAAACGGTTTACAGCTAGTATACTATGTTCTGTGTAGGTGTTTTGTGTAATGTTTTAGTGCAGGAGACGTGGCTTAAGACAAACACATTATTCACTTGAAAATGTGTGCGTTACGCACGTGAACAAAGACGACGCGCGCTGCATGTTAATTCAACAAGATTTGGGCGCGTAGTTTACGAGGTTATTAGAACCTTCAAGTTCGAATATGATTAACCGGCTCTATTTATAATTTTGAGTAGAGCCACATTGTAGACAGTTATGTCTACAGTACTATACTGTTAAATGTATTTGTGTCTACACTAACGGCCGGTTTCAATAAACAATCTCGGTTCGAATGTGCAGCTAGATTCCAAAAATTAGCCAATAAGAACACAGTTTGAACATGACTCCGTCAAATGACTCGAGTTGATTGGTTCATAATCGCGATCTATCTGCACTCTAAACTGAGATCGTTTATTGTAACCGGCCGTAAGAGATTTAAAAAGCTGACTGGTGATGTGTTAGCGTCTATAATCTCGACCGGATTGATACTATTGTTCTTTCTACTTCTCTTTTTCAAACATGTTACAGAAAGGATTTGGCTTAGTTCTTACGACCGGCTGCATGTACGACGTTTATCTCTTCTGAAGATTCCAGTCCCGGGAAAATCATAACATAACATAACATAAGCTCACGCCTGTATCCCCGAAGGGGTAGGCAGAGGTGCACTAGCCAACTAGTACCCCCACCTTTCGCCGAGCTTAGTTCCGTCCTAGATGTGATAGGGGGCGAGCTTATCGCCATATCGGGCACAAATTCCAGACTCCGAGCTGATACGGAAAAATCCAATACCACCTTGCCCGACCCGGGGATCGAACCCGAGACCTCAGGACGGCAGCCGTACCGAAATACAACCACGCCACCGAGGCAAAATCAAATAAGAAAAATCGATTTGTCCCGACCTGGGAATCGAACCCAGGACTTCCCGGTTCACAGACCGTACATATATGCTGCCACAACACCATGGAGGCGACAATGTTTGCAATAAATCATTATTATGGAAAAATAAACAACAGTAAAATATACGAAACATACAAAGTAGCTTAGCATTTACTGATTCGTGTTTGCCTTTTTTGAGGACACAGAAATGTCATGCGTGGAGGGTGCGGTCACATGTTACAGCAACCAGGGGTTACGTAACCAGTAACATAAGGTTGTTAACGTCATTTGACTAAGACGGTATCAGTGACGTGCACAGACATTCCAATCAGGGTACACAAAAATCTTACACAGTTATTTTCTGAAACTCTTGCGACACCATTAAAGTGATTATCACCTCTGTGTCGACTTAAAATATAATCTGAGAATTGCTATTTTCCACCGACTTCCAAAAAGGAGAAGGTCCTCAATTCGTCTATATTTTTTTATGTATGTTACGCGATATCTCCGCCAAATGTAGACCGATTTTCAAAAATAATTATATTCCATAGAGCTTATTTCAAGGGTGGTCGCATATAAATTAGTTCACGATCGGATTTTGAAGTCAGTCCATTAAGTTTTTAAACTTGTGATTATATCTGAGTCTATTTTTTTATGTGAACACGGAGTTGAAAAAACAAAATATCATCACACTGCTTCCACACACTTTGACGAGGAAAAAAGCAAAGAAAGGGGCTCGCGATGCTGTTGTCCCGTCTATGTAGGTACTGTTGAATATTTGTCAGTGAATATAATTTATTACTATCAACTTCAAACATTTATTACGTTTTTGTATTTATAAACATAAGTTTCGAAATTTAACTCATATTCGGAAAATGCACACCACTAAATAAAATATGTTAATACTTCTATAATTGGAATTCGGTGAAGATGTTGCCCTTATGCTATTAATAAAACATAAGTTAGAGAAACTCGTGGAAATTGCGTAAAAACAACTCTTTTATGTAAATCTAAGGGCCTGAGTACACTATATCGGTAGCTGTTTTGTAAATGAATGGGCAAGCGATTTTATAATATTGCTTAATTTGGGACACAGTTTTCTCACCATCATTTATGTGTGTAAATCGACATAAAATAGAAGGTGCGAAGAAGTGAATTTAGAAAAATGTATGGATGTATGTAAATCTACAAATCTATAATCTGCATCTGACAGCCTCCGTGGCGCAGTGGACGAGTAGCCGGCTGTAAAGCAAGAGGCCGCGGGTTCAATTCCCGCATTGAGACAAATATTTGTGTGACCCACATATATTTGTTTCAAGTCTGGGTGTTGTGAGACCGAAAGTCTCTCATAGTTTCTGATACCCACGATACAAGTTATACCTAGTGTGGGGTTAGGACTAGGTGTGCGACTGTTGGGTGTATTTAATTACATTTCTAGTACTGGACCACAGAATAAATAGTATGGACTCTGTGAATAGGGAATTGTAAATGTGGGGGTCATTTAAATTTTTTCTTTCATTCTACCTGCCCTTATCCCACGTTAATGTGGGGTCGGCGCAACACACTTTGTCAAGTATGTTGTAGAAAATTATGTGACTTAGTTTTTATGACCGGCTGTCTGCCTGACATCAACCCTCCTTTGGGGGATCCAGTCCC
The DNA here is from genome assembly GCA_036417725.1 of Clanis bilineata. Classification (NCBI taxonomy): domain Eukaryota; kingdom Metazoa; phylum Arthropoda; class Insecta; order Lepidoptera; family Sphingidae; genus Clanis; species Clanis bilineata. The sequence continues at coordinate 3,253,550 of CM071141.1, forward strand.
GGGCAAATCAAATTAGAAAAATCGCTTTGGCCGACCTGGGAATCGAACCCAGGACCTCCAGGTCCAGAGCCCATATATGCTGCCACTAGACCTATGTCATTCATGTGTAATAAAATGTGCATAAATATTTCCCTTCTTCCAGGGCAGTCGGGTAAATATTATCATTGAAAAGGACATGTGTATTCATATGTTACGGAAGATATAATAGTACAGAGTCGTTGCTATTCACTTTATGATAGTCGAAGTTTATATACGTGCAAGCTTGCTCCAAAATGTGTGTCATCAACATAAATGCTACAGCTAAGAATGAATGAAGTGACCCGTCCCGACAAGTTCTGTTTCCCGCCATAAACCGAGTTGTTTTCTTAACGCAGTTGCCGAACCAATCTAGCCGATGAAATCTTCACTATTGGAAATTAATACTGATAAAAGTTATGGTACCTATATCAGAGAATGTAACAGTACACAATAGAATGGCCCAAATAGCCGTTTTAAGATAATTTTAAGTCGTCTACATAGACTAATCTTCTTTAGCGTACATATAGATACAGGTGAAGCTAATATAAAGCATGTAAAAAACTTAGGTTATGTCGATAACAGATAATGATAATATTAGCCCTGTAATATTACTGTCCCACTGCTGGGCCTCCTCCACTAATGAGAGGGGTTAGGCCTTAGTCTACCACGCTGGCCTAATGCAGGTTGGTAGACTTCACATACCTTCGAAATTACTGGGAAGATATTCTCGAGTATGCAGTTTTCCTCACGATGTTTTCCTTTACCGTTATAGCAAGCGATATTTCACAATGAAAATACACATAGAAAAGTCAGAGGTGTATGCTCCATTTTGGGGTTGGTTTTGAACCTCCGATAACAGATGTCGATAATTAAAAACAAAGAGAACCTAATGATTTCTTAGGTTTACGCGAATGTTATTCATTGAAATAAAACTATTTTTACGGATTCTATCACGATTCGGTCAGACTCTTGTGACTGACCCGTGACCACGAAGGCTGCAAAGCTTTCGAAACGTCGGGCATAAAAGTTAAAATAAAATCGTGATAGAATCCGTAAAAAGAGTTTTATTTCAACAAAGAGAACCTGCTAATGATGATTACTAATAAATGATTGAATAAGTGCATCACGCAAGCGCAGTGCAGACATGTTTAGATGCTGCATCTACGAGATGACATCACGCACGCAAGGACGCCAGGAGCTGACCCCGCGCATCACCGATAATAGTCTTGTTGTAAACAGGTTAATTACACCACAATTTGTACTATTGAATGTAAAGGAATGAGGCTGTGATGGCAGTCGCTAATTTGCTAAGCAATTGGGTTTAAATATGTTTGATTTTATACATATTTGTATATGTAATAGCAAATAAAACAAAAAAGAAACCCTTCTGTAAAAACTGCATCGAAATTAGTTGAAAAATGAGGCAGTAATTCATATTTAAAATTTTGCAACAGAATTTTGCCACACAGAAGAAAAATCCTCTACTACGAATTATTTTTATTTTCTTTTGTATAAAGGTAATTATTTTCATATTTTATTGTCTTTTGGGTAAACGAATTATTTTTATAAAATATACATAGATAGACCATATACAATTTTATGTATTTTGTCTTAGAGTGCATTTACCTATGTTATATGATATGTGCAAACTAAATAGATTATTAGATATATTTCACTTGTTCCGTTTCCGAGAAAGGGAAATGACAATTGTCATTCCGCGAATAGTGTCACAAAAATAATAAGCTAGAAAGGAAATAGAATACCGTTTATAAAACATCTTTAAATTTCAATTAAAGATAAACGGGCCAAGCGATACAAGATACTACTACACATGAACAGTAACAACATCCCTCGTACAGCCTCCGTGGCGCAGCGGGCGAGTAGTCGGCTGTGAAACGTGATGTCACGGGTTCGATTCCCGCACCAAGACAAATGTCTGTATGGCCCGTAGATATTTGTTTCGGGTCTGGGTGTTGTGAGACCAAAAGTCTCTCGTAGTTTCTGATACCCACGATACAGGTTACACCTAGTGTGGGGTTAGTACTATGTGTGTGACTGTTGGGTGTAAAAAAAAACATTGTGTTACAGCATGGTGCTCGTCACTCTGTGACATTAGATGTTAAGTCTCATAATGTCTATTAATTACACGGAATAATTGTCCAATAAGCATGTCTCCTTCCGATGTAAGTAACGGTCGTTAATATTCATAATGTAGCACGGAACAGGCGCCTGCGCACGAATGCATCCGACTGTGAACGTGAAGATAATCGCCTCCGAAAGGCTCGTTATTATGGGAGGTTGCAAATTCAGTTCCCGCTTAAAATTCAAGTTATCAATATAAATAGCTGCCTTCAAAATTACTTCTTAATTTGATAGTATCTTTTCATGTATATTGCGCGACATATTCACCAAATGTGGACTGATTTTCAAGTTTAGCTTTGTGTTGGATAGCGCTTATTCCAAGAACCAAGGATCTCTCAACTCAAAACTAAAGTCAAAATGTGACGGGGTTTTAAACAAGGTTTTTAACTTATCTCTTAAAAAGTTTTTAACGTTTATATTATCTCTTAAGTAAAGTTAAGTAAAGTTTATTTCTTTCTTATAGACAAGCTCCGTTTATCCGTGGACAAGACTTTTATTACGGTAGCGGATCCCTGGGCAAAAATGATTAAATATTGTAAATTTAAGACAGAAACTGGTATTTTTTGTATCAGCTTATTGTCTGAGTGAAGCTCGTCAGGAGTCGACACCATTACTTATTATGAATTTATGATACATATTATCATAATCATCGTCGGCCACAGGACGTCCACTGCTGGACATAGGCCGCTCCCAATCATTTCCAGATTAGTCTGTTGGAAGCGGCCTCATCCAGTGACTTGCTGCAACCTTTATAAGGTTGTCTGTCCACCTTGTAGGTGGACGTCCAACGCTGCCCCATCGGCTATCGGTTCTACGAGCTAAGTGCCCTGCTCATATCATTTACTAGTATAATCAACGTGTTCCGATTCTTAATGTAACCTTAACAAGAGCAAGATCGACTGATCGAGCCCTATTCGAATATGTAATCGAAAGTTATTCGTGCTAAGCCCTCTGTAAGCGAAAGATCACCAACTTGCAATGCAGAACGCAAGTAAAAACAAGTTAACATATTATTTGAATGTCGACAGGATTTCCTAACGACATTGTGTTAAGAAGGATACTCATATGAGTTATTGCGAACGTATGCACTAATAATAATTGATGTCCGCGTTTTGAATTGTAAATGATTTCCTACGAATTTGGTACTACACCTGTTTATATTTGGGAGATGCGCATAACAATTGAGTAGAGTAAAGAACAAACTAAGTGTAGGCGACAGCTTGTTATAATCACAAGTTTAAAAACTTAACAGAACAACTTCAAATCTGATTGTGACCAAATTTATATGGGACCACTCTTGAAATAAGCTCTATCGAACCCAAAAAAAATATTTGAAAATACGTCCACATTTGGTGGAGATATCGCGTAACATTCAATAAAAAAAATACGAATTGAGGACCTCCTCCGTTTTGGAAGTCGGTCGAAAAAAGGTTAAATTACAGATTTTATAGAAAAATAGACTGTGTAAGTAAGTACCTATAGATAATTTTTAAAAATATAAGTAGAACAAATTCGTTACAAAATATAAACATTAAGATTTAGGGAATTTTTTTCTAGCTAGACGAATGTTATTTAGGGTATAGTTTGACTTTTGTCGATTAATGTAAGATATTTTTTTTTGGGATATTAATATCATGTGTTTTTATGTATGACACACGCAAATTATCCTTCAGATAAAAGTTAACTGGATATTAGCAAATAATAATGCTTTATCTTAGGTTCCTTCTTTCTAACTGCCCTAATCCCACCTTAATCTGAGATCTAACAGAATCAGAAATTTGGCTTAGTTTTACGACCGGCGTCAACCTCCATCTGGAGGACAATGCTTTATTTCAGGTTATAATGTTTATTTTGGTATTGTATAGAATCTAATTAATGTATAATAGATTGAAATAAAACTATTCTTACGGATTCTATCACGATTAGGTTTTAATTATTATTCCCGACGTTTCGAAGGCTTTGCAGTCTTCGTTATCACGGGTCAGACAATTTACAATTTCAATGTATAATATTCGCGTAAACTTAAGAAATCAGAATGTATAATAGATTCAAAGACATCATTTTATTACTAAGTCCCTCCTTGGTATAATGGCAGCATTTATGGGCCGTGGACCCGAAGGTCCTGGGTTCGATTCCCAGGACGGGCAAAGCGAATTTTCTAATTTAATTTGCCTGGTTCCACCAGAGGGGTGTGAAGTTAGGCAGGCAGCCGGTCGTAAAAACTAAGCCGCAGCCTTTCTGCAACATGCTTAAAAAGGATGTTGTGCCGACGCTACAATAAAGTGGGTTAACGTCCATCTATAACTAGCCGCTTTCCCCCCTTTCCCGTAATAAAAGCCTACATAATACTTTCCCCTGAGAATGATGTAGCTTTTACTGGTTAAATTATTTTCAAAATCGGTTCAGTCGTTCGAGAGATAAGAGAGTTCGAACAAACAAAATTTTGCTGCCTTACATTAGTATAACCTAGTATTGTGCGAAAATAAACAAGTGAGGTAAGCTAGTATAAGTATGTTACTTCCAAGCGTGGACTATGATAAATGCGCATAATTACATTGACAGATGAACAAATATCTTGAAATACATACGTCAGAGTAAACACAGTTTGTGTCAATATTTTTGCCGCTTTAACAATGTGTTTGAAGGATCCTTACGTAATTATGTGACTGCATATGAAAAATTAAGGCTAATTTCATATTAAATTTCAATATTTTATTCGAAGGCTTAAATACAAATTGAGTTAGGAAAAGGCCTATATTCAGCAGAGGACGAATAAGGAAAACGCCTATGGCCTTTTCCAAACTGATCATGATTATAATGGTGGATGTTGACGAACGAAATTTGTTACCAATAAGTTTTTATTTAGGTACGTATCTACCTAATGGCATTTGAATCGCAAAGTATCAAAACAACTAAAAACCGGCTTCTGGTAAAAATATTATTAAACATTGCAATGCATTCTTAATTCCAATGTTTGAATATATTTAGGAGCAATGTTTCGGTATTTACTTAAAATAAGTAATGTAACATAGTAGATGCTATTGTATTTATCGCATAATAGCTAATAGGGCTACAAAACCAGGAAATCACAATAAAACTCAATGCCAAAAAACCTCAACGATTGAAAAGAAAACGAAATTGACAAAATACGAGCCCTACAAGAAATAAAAAAAAATCTAAATCAACAACTCAATGAAATCATCTCTTCAATAATCACGCAAACAACAATTCAAAGCATAAATAAACAAACAACTGACCGTGGTGTGCCGTGTGATGAACGGTTACTGTCGCGACAGCTACTAGCGCGAGCGCAGCTCACGTGCGTCTGTTGTGAACTCGTGATGGCAGACTACTCGGCGCGGTCCTCCCACCATAACATGCCGTCAATCGTCATGCATGCCGGTAATTGATAAAGCTGATATTTAGACTGCATTTGCAGTCAATGAGTTGATTTAGAAAATGGAACGGTCAGGTTTTAAAGTTGTGCTCATAAATGTTGCGGCCGACAACTTTTGAATAAGACCGTTGCATAAGTTGAAACTGAATACCAAATTCAAATCGTTAGACCGGTTGCTATGGAGACCATTGTACCGATTTGAGATAATTTTAATTAACTTTAGTCATATTAACAAGTAAATTTAATCAATGATTTCGGCAATCCACACAACACCGCAGATCCATCCAGACTCAAGGTAATTCTACAGCATTTGCATCTAATAGTTTCTATATGCTGCAGTGCCTTATCATTCAAGGAGACCTTATTTAATATACTGTTAAATTCTTAATAAAACATTTCGAATATACATTCGAATTCGTAGTCATAATTTGAATAAATCCAACAACATCAAAACAACAATAGCCGGTTGTAAAAACTAAGTTAATCTTTTTTCCAAATAACTATTTAAATAAGTGTATTGCTTGGACCCGATATCGGCGAAAGAAATAAAGATGAGACTCACAAAACCTTAAGTCGAATCAAAAGTTAACACCTTTGTGTACACAAAGAAAACGAAGCATATGAAAATGCAAGCATGATCCATAACAGTGTTGACTCACAAGCTAATTGAAAGTATTAAAGCGGCACCAAAGCTGTATGTACTTGTCAGCAGAAAGAAAAATGGGACTGAACAATGCGCAGTGTAAACAATGGGCAAAACATCAATACAACTGATGCAAATCGAGCTATAAAAATGCCCATTTATAAATTACTTGCCTACTTGTAATTTCAAGTTGGATTGATTTCGAATTATGAAGTTCTTGGAATGGTAAACGATTATAACTTTAATATTTACTATGAATTTTCCGACGAGAATTTTAGACTCCCAGGACAAGGGGCATGTCTGACAGTTCTAAAAGAATGTTTGTATAGAAGTTGTCAGTTAAATTTAACTATTATGATATTAATTAGTTCGACTTTAAATTATCATAGTTTTGTTTTACAAAAGCGAGGAAAACATATATTATGCATAATCACAACTTAAGTTATGTATATCAAGTGTACATGTGTGCAATAGTGAAATCAGATTATGAGATTTAACATATATATTATTCGGAATTATGAACACAGTTAAATGACTGGCAGTTCTTAGTGGTATTGCTGTTGTTTATGTTCAAAAGCCACATTTACTATCCAATACTACTTATCACGTCATTGAGTTATATAAAGAGGCTAATTATTTTGATGAGAAATCTAGTCAAGAAGTTATTTTAAACTTGTACATGACATCATCGAACTTACGTTTGTAACACGCAGGCGTCCATCATGATTGATCATTACAATGATATCAGATAAGCAAATCACTGTTGACTAGAATTTGAATATGCTCGTCGTTTATCACATCACGTCGACAACATTCGTGTCGTAGGCTTCTGTCATGTACCTACACAGTTTTCGTGGTTCAAGAGCCTATTAACGCGTAGCTCTTGATGGTTCGAACAAAGAAAATTTGCATCTACCAGAGTGGTGTCGTGTTTAAGTTGTACGTGTATGTTTGTGCGTCTATTAATAGTTTCTGAAGTTTACTGGTATGTGACTGACTGTAAAAAACATGCTGCTCACTCACATCTATCATATTATTGTAAGAGCAACCGCGACTGTAACTTTATCAGAGTTAGTTGAGAATTGCTCGAGACAGAAACAAAATTACTTAACGATAACCTGATTTGAGCGCTGTACATTAGTAGAACTTATAAGATTAGCCTCCACTCCCTCGATTAGCGATAAGTAATTTACGTCGTTGTCCTAAACATCTTTTAAAAACTAAAACACGTTACGAATGTAGCTACTTATATACGTATATCCAGCTACTGCAATGGATACCACGATTCAATATTCCAAATCCCCCGTTTTCATGCCATCGATCGTACCAAATTGTCGCAGAATTAACGGTTCGATGATCGCGTAGGTCTCACTTAGTATTCAAATAACAAATGGGCTCGTTTGAGGAATTCCCTCGAGTGCGCGTTGTTTTTCTAATGGCGTTGGCACGTCCGCACCACATCATGGCAACATTCTTAATTCTTTAACGGGATCTAATTTGTACGCCATTGAATTCATCTTAAATATTTAATTCATCTTGTGGTGCTATTTAATCTAGATAGTTACACTTGAGTTATGACTTGAATCGACAATTATCGTTATTGCTGACAAACTGTAGAGGTAGATCTTTTACGTTTTCTTGCTCATCAATATCCGTCTGGCATCCATAAAATAACATCTTCACAATTGGATTTGTCCTTTTATTTGTACGCTCAATAATGTTGTAAACTGTGAGGAAATGCAAATATTTCCTCGAAACCCAGAAATTGAAACCGAAAAATGTAATTGCAAATATGAACGCGGAAGGCATTCCATACTGAAACAAGGCCGCTGTATTTTACAAAAGATATAAATCTTTCAGCTAAGTACAATGACATACGGAAGGTGTGATGGAAGCGTGGGAGCTTGATGTCTGAGAGACCAGCAATGTCACTGGGTCATTATTTAACTTGACTGATGTAATGTTGCTTAAGTTGACATAATACAAAGGCAGTTTTGTAACGTGTAAACAGTTGTAACGTCTAAGTATTGCAAACAAGGATATCTAAATAAGAATTCGGATGATATTGCTTAATTTAGTGAGTGCACAGGACGATGTAAGCCAAAGCGTATGATGGACGAGGCATACTTGTTAATTGCTATAATTGATCTTAGGAAACCTTGGAAAAATGATGATGATTATGTCATATCAAATACCTTGGATAGAATTTACAAAGACAAAACCAAATACAAATCTTTTGTAAGATGTCAACAATAGAACCGAATAATGAATTATTCCTGTCAAGAATGCGACGTGGCGCCTACACTCTATACAAATTAGGACACACGATACAGTCACTAGTAAATGATGAGGATCAAACAAAATAATCAAACCCACTATCGCATTCCTATGCGCATCTTACATTGTATTAAATATGAGACAATATTGTGTTTTTCAAACGCCTGAGCGCAGTACCACTTAAAAATCTTGTGGACGTGGCATACTTATTAACTTTATATATAAAACAATTATACCCCTATGTCTGAGGCATATTTACCAATGTATAATGTAGAAGTTTATATTCTAAAGAGAAACTTCCTGCCTCAGTATTCACTCAACTAACTTATCAACGCCCAGTTCAAACCCTTTAGGACAAATCCTAAAAATCTGGAAATTTGCACACAAGTTCTTTTTATAATTTATATTAGGATTAAGGAAAGACATCTTGAAATTCAACCCTAAGGGTGCATGAATTGTATAGACTCCCATGCTAGCGGCATCAGCATAGTGATTTTTTCATAAGAACAGGAAAATATCGGTCAAATTCAAGTTGCAACAACTAGATTAAAACCCATTAGCGCCAAGGTTCCATGCGAAGTACTGTGATATTGAATGCGAGCAATAAATCAGACAGAGGTACAAAAGGTTGCAAATTGATGCTCGTTAATGGTTAGGCAAGAACAAATGGAGTGAAGTTTGGTAACGGGCGCTGAGAGAATATTAGGGAAAACAAAATCAATGAAATAATACACAATTATAAAGTAAAAATATCAAAGAAATAGAATGATGTAGTTATATCCAGCAATGGAAAGATAGACTAGAAAAGTCGGTATAGGAATTGCAGATCCTATTGGAAAGGTCCAGACCGCAGACATTCATAAACACAGTAATCTCCAATTATTATGCTTAGTGAAATATTATCTGCATGTAACTCTTAATGCTGTAAGAATATTTCACATACAAGACACATTTTGTGGGACCACAAATTTTTGTTTGGGATCTGAGTGTTGTGAGACCGCAAGTCTCTCGTATTTCTTAATATCTTAGTTTGGAGTCGGAACTATAAATGTATATGAACTATGTGCTGTTGGGTAGCATTTAATTGCTAACCCTGTAAGTACTTCGCATATTCATTGCGCATTGTCATGATGCGTACTTTTCAATTTCGGAACATATGAGAAAATTCCTTTTATCGGGCAGCCCTACATGATTGTCGTTTGTTGAGATTGATTAGCGAACGATTAGTGCATTTAGCAGTTATATTGTTGATCAAATTGGTTTTGTAACGGTCTATGATGCTATAAACTTGTTTGGTACTGCCAAAGTGGTAAGAAAAGGCTTATGATGATGATACTGCTCCCAAAATTAACTTAAAATCTGTCAGGTCTAATATGAAGTCTTATTAAAACTGTTAAAACCGTGATCAACGCTTTTGATTCCAGAAACCAAATTATCTTGACAGAATTGTTCATAATCAAAACATCGTTGATTGTGATTGTGACATGATCACCCTTTCAGAAAGTAGATGTTAATATATTTTAACTGCGCTGTCCGATAAGGTGCCTCTGAGACAGTTATTTGAATTACAATGTATCCTAAAAACCATCAGCGTAAGTAAAGGAATTACGAAGTGATTTTACACAATGGTGGAATTATATAAGCTCTTTGTTTGCCAGAAATATTTCGAAATAATAAAATGAACAATAAAACTTGAAATATTTTTATGATCATTGCAAGTGAAATATCTGTTTCCGTAACACAAAAATCTAATTAAAATTCTTGCGCGTCTGAATGAGTAGATGTATGCAGTATGGAAAATAACTAAAAGTAAAAAATAGACAACTATGTACGCTCACAAAACATAGGTTTTTAGTTTTGTTAAACATATTGAAGAAACCAGCGTATCTGAGAGCTCTATAAATAATTTTCAAGGTAGGTTAAAATCGACTGGTGCGAGTGTAAGGTAAGTGCGACTCTGTGGAATGAATTATAAATTATAATCTCTTTAGGAAAGGAGGCTTGTACAGTGAGTTTGATGTTTATATTTGGCCAGTTGAGGCTATACACTAGATTACTTGAATCCTATTGTAAACAGCAAAAGCTGTAGCTGATACATTTTGGATGCAAATAGATATCGAACACCGTACACTTGGTGGAAAATGTGCATAATAGCTCATCCCGTTGAATCGCTTTTCACCGTCACCTAGCGTAAACCCAGTAGTTTAGGATTTCTGCTGGTTGACATGCAGTTTCAGGCCGCCATAATTCTGTCGACCGTGGAACAGTAAAATCATTGTAGGTATTTTGATCTGTTGCTACGAATGTTTCTACAAAAGGCATTCCAGAATGCCATACATTGCGCTTGCATATCTCAACGTTAACAACAATTATCCGGACTTTAAAAACACTACTAAGTCGAAGTTCGCTTTAAAAATTCCAAATATTCACTGAGTTCGTTTCTTTGAATCAGACTTAGTCGGAGTTCGCTCTATAGATCTGAGCCTTAAGTTTGTTCGGATTTTTTCCCCTAAAATATCCACAATTAGAATGTTATACCTCTAATATAGTGGTAATAATAATAAAGCGGATTGGGGCATTGAGCCGAATGGATAACGTAAGACAGAAAAAAAGATAATAATAAATCTTCAGTACTCACCGAGGCAGCCGGCTCGACCCTGGCGGGCAGCGCCCTAGTGACTTCAGGCGAGGCGGAGCGCTCCCGCTCGCGCATCTCATGCGTCACAAGGCGGGAGGCACGCGCCGCACGCGCCGCCGCTTCCAGACAACCACTAGATTTGCTCCTGTAGGAATGGTACTCATTAATATAGGTACTTACTGTTTGTACATTTATTACCTAAACAATTGAGTGGTAGAGCCATGCTGTACATAGTAACGTCTACAGTACAAATGAACCGGCTCGATAATTCACAGAGAACCGACGTAAAATACAGGCGTGAGCTAATGTTAATGTTATGTTAACATTAACATAAGCTCACGCCTGTATCCCCGAAGGCGTTGCAAATCTTAATATTCTTTTTACATTGTTTTGCATGTTTATACCTTTAATTAGAATAATAACTGATGACGGCATATCACTCACCTGACAGGCCTGTCAATGGGCCCAAGCATGGAGAGCGGTTGTTCAGCGGGCGGCGCTGGCGGCAGGTACATCACGTGACCACCCCATGACAAGTACGACGCGCCTGGTCGCCATGGAGTTGACTCTTCCTACATCATAAGAAGGCGATATTCAAGGTATATTTCCTCATTACCTTTAAATACTTTTATTTTTGGACACTTTGGTATCACGAGTATTTCCTATCAAATGAAATTGTTCATGCTTCAAGAAGCACGAAGATATACGAATTTACTTCATTATCTTGGAATTATGTAACCGTATAATTTTTTCTTGTTACAAACTGACCTTATCATCTTTTTACATTATATTTTTATTATCATTATATAATATTGTTAATATTTTCTTCTTGTTCCCCCACCAGAAATCCTAACATTTTGAGAGATTTAAAATTATTATGATAACTGATTGAGGGCGAACTACTAAATAGGAATCTAGTGCTGTTTTAAACAATTGTCTATTTACAGGACTTACCTTATCTGAAGGTGTAACAGACTCTTCCTTAATATCTTCACAATCTTTAGCCCTCGCAGGCTGTTGGTATAAAAGAGGATTCGACAGCGAGTTCGGTGCTGACTTCGTTAAGAACCAATTCTGTTCAGGTTCCTCTAACATAGGCTCATGTTCCAAGTCGAACCTTCTAGAACCCAACGCGGCTCCCAGTGCTCCTGACACTGACTTCCTAAACTTCTGCAGGCTGTTGAAGCCCTGCTGTATCTGCTTGCCCTGGAAGCAGTCGTAGAAACAAGACATCGCTTTAAGCTGCGCGAGGTTGGTACGGTTCTGTTGGAATTAACTGATGAGGGATGATGGTGTTATGAGTTTTATGAAGCGTTTCGAGTGTACTAGCGTCCGTGGCTAAGTTGCAAAGGTATACTGGTATACCCGTCAGTCAATATCTAATTTTATCTACATTTAGCTGTCTTTTAGTTTCATTAATTCTTGAATAATAAAGAAAGAAAGTGAACTGATCGTTCTAGTTATGTGCCAGAGATTTAAGTGGTGATGGATGATGATGATCAATGATGTAAGTATGAGAAGCATTCCTTACACATTCTTTACTTAGCCACGAACCACAGGTTAAAAATATATTAACACTATACTTGTGCACCATCCTCCCACATCAGTGATCCAGCAATGCACGGGAGGTTAGGTGAGCGTGTGTTTTTAGTTGGTTAGTTACAAATGTTATGGTTTCATTATTTATTCTCATGTTAATTCAGGAATCGTGTGGTCTGATGATTTTTGATAATGTGTTCTGAATTCGTTTTTGTAACAATGTTGTTGTGAATATTAGTTTGATTATTTCATTATTATAGATAAATGTGCACTGGTTATTAATTCTATTAGGCGGTACATGATTGGCTACCTACATTAATTAAAGGTTTGCAAGGTAAATAATTATAATAATGTTCGATTTTTTTCAAAATTAAACACATTATGATAATCTAATACAAACCTTAGGTGGTAGAACGAATAAATTGGTAGCACGAATAACTTTTGATTAAATTCGCATCGAGTTTGCAGCGTGTCGCAAGTGACGTTTACAATGTTGGTAATATTAAAAATATGGACATAATACCGAGAATATTAGACTATTTACGTCTAGACCCTAGAACATTTAATCCTTCTCCTTTATATCCTTAAAAATTACCACAAAAATCATCAGCACCATGATCACTCTCCTAACGTCCCGCGTCCATTCCTCCCGCACTCACCCTATCCTGGGAGTCTCGGGGGAGGGAGAGGCTGAAGGGTTGGGCGCCGGGGCTGTAGGTGGCGACCGTGGGGGATCCACCGAGAAGTTGCACCGCCCCCGCGCCGTCGGAGCTACTGTCTCCCAGGTCTTGTTGGGGAGTCCATGCTGGGGTCGAATCTGTTGTCTGTAAATTATTTGAATAATGAGTATGAATTCAACCAGTAGTCACATACATAAGCTCACGCCTGTATCCCCGAAGGGGTAGCCAGAGGCGCACTAGCGAACTAAAACACCCACATTTTGCCGAGTTTATATTCGTCCCAGATGTGATAGGGGTGAGCATATCGCCATATCCAGCACAATTTCCAGACTCTGGGCTGATACTGATTTGAAAAAAATATCACTTTGCCCGATCTGGGAATCGAACTCAAGGCCTTTACCCGAGAAGCCACCGAGGCAGTCACATATTATTTAGCTGTAACTTCATACTAAGAGTCTTCTGTAACAACCTGGATCATAACGAATCCGGAACGTACCGTTTTATGCCATTGTTATAAGAATAAACATCACAGTGTAGTGGAATGCAATATATTGTTACTTCTGATTGATGTTGCTAATTATTACTGTTTGTACATAGATGTCGCGTTTACCATCAGACCAGACACTCGTTTATCTCGGTGTTAAGGCGAAAAAAAATGATATTTATATGTCCAGCAACACTAGTATACGAGAGAACCTGATTACACGACCGTGATCAACTATCTTGGCAGTTTTCAACTCACGTGGTGTCTTGAAGGCGAATCGACTCTGTGGTCACTATGTGCGTGGTCTCCCGAGATTCCCGAGTCACCCGACTTGTCGGCCGACTGCTCCGACCGTGGAGACGACTCCGGCGGCACTTCTCCTGACATCTTTGTCTCCACCGCTAGGGAGAGAGGCTGCCTCTCTGTCAACCAAATAATATACACCATAACTATATGCCATCATGTCACCATATCTGTAGTTATGTAGCTGCTTTTCTCTCTTAAAGACAGTGACGTGTGAATGTCTATGACATTCCGATCAGGGTAGACAAAAAACTTCAGAATTATTTTCTTCAACTGTTGTATCACCATCACTATCATCACACATTATCATCTTCGTGTCGATTTTAAATATAAGCCGAGCGTTGTTATTTTGAAAAATCGGTGTTTAGTCATGATTTTTATTCTTTATTTATGGAAATAGCTAATTATTAGGGTAGAGAGTGTCTCTTTGTCTATATGGACTGCACGTCATTGCTTAAAGAAATAAAGGATATGGTATCTATTCACCAGCGGCAAAGTGTGCGTCAAGGCTTGCTAGCTGCCTCCAGGCGGCGGCGGGGGAAAATCGCGGCATCGACATCTGTTTCTTCGGCAAAGTAGGTCGTAACCGTACGGCGATGCCCAGCGACCCGTCGGACCCTTCTCCTTCTGAACCTTCTGATGATAGCGCTGATTCCGATGATACTGTGAACGTGAGAATTTAAAAATCAATGACGTTGAGCAAGTTCTATTGAAAATAGATATCTATAAGTAGATATGCTTCTAAATAGATATCTATAAATACATTTACTGTTGAGGCCAAATAACCAAAAATTTAAAAACTTAACAAACCGACTTCAAATCCGATCGTGACCAAATTTATATTTTGAAATAAACTCTATCGAACAAAAAATCATTTTTAAAATCGGTGCACATTTGGTGAAGATATCGCGTAACATACCTACATAAAAAAAATATAGACGAATTGAGGACTTCCTCCTATTTGGAAGTCTGTCGAAAATAAGCTTTATTTCTAAAACCGACTTCAAAACTCCATCTGGAGTGAGCTCTGTCGAACATAAAAGAAATCATACTGATTTCTTAAGTTTACGCGAATGTTATACATTGAAAAAAAAACTATTTTTACGGATTCTATCACGATTAGGTTTTTAATTTTTATTCCCGACATTTTGAAGACTTTGCAGTCTTCGTTGTCACGGGTCAGTCTGACCCGTAAAAATAGTTTTATTTCAATAAAAGAAATCTCAAAATTCACATAATCTTGCCAGAGATATCGAGTAACATTACTGAGAGACATAAGCACAAAAAAAAAACCACGAATCAAGAATGTCCTATTAAAGTTGCTTGAAAATGATGATTTATTAGTTTCTGAATATATTTTCACGCAAAAAGAACGAAGATGATTAATTTGTGGGAGGTACGTACAATTCTTTACAATTTTCTTCTCTTCTTTCAACTGGGATTTGAACTTGTCAATTTCGTCATCCTCGTCGTGGTAACTGAGCAGTTTCTGTTCTATGAGATGGAAGTCCGTGAACTCCTCGATGATGGGGCTGCCTAGACCCGGAAAGTCTTTTAAATGGTCTTTTGATTCCAGTTGCTTGTTCTCTATCATGCCGAAGTAGAATTGCTTCGACGGAGCTTGTTTTTGCCTGAATTAAAACATTTTGGAATAACATCTATTGAATTAATTCTATAAACAAATTACAATTCATAAGGGGAAAGCAAAAAGTCATTGTTATTACTATGAGGTTCGCTGATTTTGAAATGGAGTCAAAGGTATCAAATAAAGGCGGTCACGAATTATTCATTTCCATTGTATTCTCAATGTCGTCTGCCAAGGGTCTTATATAATTTATCGAGAATTTTCATGTAGAATATTCAATGATTGTACCGTACCAACAATATACATGTACCAATACATAATGCATAGTAGAGTTTCTGTGACAGTTTGATAAATTCGGATTGCAAGTCTCGAGTATACATTAAAGTAACTAGCGAAATATATTATTTAGATTACAACACTTACGAATCACTCGCTGGTTGACTCGTTGGTTTTGTAGATTCCTTTTCTCTAGTTGGAGAATGTTCTGGCGTAGATTCCTTGCCTGACGCCTGTCCCCTATCAGGCATAATCCTCCCATTCTCTTTGCTTAATTTCGGATGACTAATAACTGATTTAGATTTTGCATCATTTTGAGTATTTATTTTTGGTCTGACATCATTGCTACGGCTTGCCGGCCTTCTACTGTTTACTTTTGTTTCGTTACTCTTATTTGTTCGACTAGACTCTGTAACTTTGTTCTGGGGTTTCGTTGGGTTGGCTACACGTGCTGCTACATCATTATGACTAGTTTTTTTATTAACATTAATCTTACTGTTTATCTCGTTTCTTATCCTACTCGTTGCTTTCTTTAGTTCCGCTTGAAATTCATCTTTTTCTTCATTATTTTTGTGTAATAGTGAAGGAAGAGATTTCCTCAATGGCATACTGGTTTGTGTCAGTGGACTCAGCTTTCCTTTTAGTTGGTCTCCTACCGCTTTCATCCGAGTTTCGTGTATTGCTCTGGAAGATTCCGCTTCCCTCTCACTGGCTAATAAGGTCTCATCGAAAGTCTTTTCTCTCCTCAAAGCTGGCAGTTCGCTGTCATCCTTTTTAAATCGCTCTGAGTACCTAAAATTTCTGTTTAAAAGCGGTGTCTTCCAGGCTTCACTTTGTTCGTTGGTCTTGGCAGTCTTTGCTCTGCATCCACTGACTCTGTCTGTTCTCGTCTTCTTGTAATCGTGTCTCATTTGCAGCAGCCGCTCTTCTCTCTTCAATGAGGTAGTGCTTTGCACCATATCCTTGTTATCTGGGTACTTTAAGTGTTGTTCCTTATCCTTGCAAGGAGATCTGTATCGCCTCTCGAACTGGTTGTCATTTAGCTCCAGAGATTTGTACTCAACGTATGAGTTTCTGTAAGGTAATTTATTATCGTGACCGCTGAGTTTTTTAGTTTCGTTTCTCGTTTTAAATAATCTAAGTTTTCTTTGGGGTTCTTGTCTCGCATTCCCATCACTGGAATCCGGTGATGAACCCTCGAATTGCTGAAAAAGTAAAAAAATGTGATAAATATTCAAAATTATTCACGTTACACATTTAATAAAGGAAAGGGGTTTTTAATCAACAAAACATTTTTACTTACATCATGATGAGGTGGTGGAGGTGCTCTATATTTTTTTCTAAAATGTTTGTTGTTTCTTGCCTTCTGCTCCTCCTCAACCCTTAGATCTGGTTCTGATCCAAACCTTTTATTTAAGGATCCACCTGGAAAGCAATAAAACTTTCGTTATAGACATTCTGATAACTATTTGTTCCAGATTCCATTCTTTCTTTCCTTCAAATTTAATGTTACTAATTTGTTTTTGTTAATTTGTTTTTTTAATGTTGTAAGACTCGGTTTTTAGAAATTCATTTTGATACATTATTTAGGCTGGACTTGACCTTGGCGTATTATTATTCATACTCTCACATAGTTGAAAATTCGCTGCTATGCGTTACTTCGTCAATTTGGAAGTGAGAAATGACTGTGATTTTAAGTGTGAGTGATGATATAATTTGTGATTGTTTATTACCGTCATTATGACGTAGATCAAGGTTGGTGTGGGAGCGATGAAGCGGATCCCTCTCTCTCGCACGCAGCTCACTGCAGTCACCGGGGCCACCTGCTGAGCGTGATCGGTACACGCTTGTGTGCTGGAAGACGAAATTATATGTATAGCAGAGCCAAACGGGCAAATGGGTCACCTAATGGTAATTGATCGCTAAAGTCTATAGATACCTACGAACTACGATGTATTAAGAATCATGGATGCGTTGCTAACCATAAAAGAAGGGAATAGGAATTTGGATGATCTAGATAGTATTAAGGTATAACAGTTTATGTATAACCTTTGAGGCAAAGAAAGGAAGGAGGGGAGGGGGCTAAATCTCTGGTTATTTTTAATTGATGCTGCTAAGCATTATATAAATAGCAGCTTACCTGATGTGAATCAGAGGACAGAAGAGAGGAGGTAGGCCTTCGTCCGCTGATGGTCCCTCCCGAATGCAAGATGACGCCATTGTCGGTGCTCCGCAAGCAGCCGGGTTGGGGTGGCGACGGTAGTACCTGCCGAATGCACATTGTACAAATTTTGATTATCGAGTCACCAGTAAACGAAAGGATTAGAACTGCTCCTCAACATCATGGAACGGACGTAAGACTGAGGAATAATAACTATACCTTTAATTATCTCGTCGAGGATACAGCAATGAGTTTAGATTTTTAAATAAGGTCTTATCAAGGTCCGTTTATTTAGCTCTAGATGAAGTTTGTACTGTTCCGGGGGCGTTCTTTCCCCAAATATCGGCATCACTCTCACAATTTTTTTGGTAGTGTTCCAATCGACGACTGTCATCACATCTTCCCTGTGACTTCCTCGTTTGCCTTGCCTCATGTTTTTTCTACGTGCCCCTAGCTCGCTTCAATGTAGCATTGGCGCGGAATACTTTTTTGCGTGTTGCAGAAAGCATTCAGCTTAGTATTTACCGGCTACCTACCTGACGTCACCCCCCTCTCAGGTATCCAATCTCAGACAAATTGTTTTAGATTAACCACTTTGTCCGACTTGGGATTCGAACCCAAGTCATGTCGGTCCAGAGACCATACACCTGGCCATTGACAACACAGAAATATGTGGGATAAACAATGGTCTGTTACCTTGGAAGGTGGTCTTAGCGGATCATGCGGTAGAGTGGTGACATGGCGGGCGCGCTGCGGCGCACTGCCCGCCTGGCCCATGCCGCTGACCTACCACCAGTCAACCCTCGCACCACATCTGGAAACAAACGATCCTATTAAAATAACCAGCAGTATTAAACTAACCATAAGAACACTTGATCTTAAAAATGTCTAAATATTTAGACCTGGGACATGAGGTTACTCGCATGTGGGATGTGGATTCAACAATCATTGTTCCGATAGTCATCTCTGCCCATGGTTTGAGACCATTGAGCCACGACCAACACTTCAAGAGGGTCTCGATTGATGCTTGGGTAAAAAGCCAAATGCAGAAGGCAGTGATACTGGATACGGCATGAATTGTTGCACGAATCGTTCTTCACTCTGGGGTCCTAACCGCCAGTGGCTTGGGTCCTGAGCTTCGCTCTCGGAGGGGAATATTTTTATATTTTGAAATGTTTTTTTATTTATATAACATTTTAGAAAACCCATTTACGATAAAGATACAAATAACAGACTTGGTGAAAAAAATGGTATTACGAGTTTCTTTTTAAAACTACCATTCAAATTATTTTTTTCGGTTATGTGTGTTTAATCGGTTGTGAAAAAAAATGTAATTAAAAGTAACTATGAACACATTTCGACAGGCAAGCGATTATAAGCGTGTTTGTAAATAAATGATATTTGATAAAAAATATGTCTCATTTGGATATCAGATGAGTGAAGGTCGATATACCACGGTGTCCCCTACCATACGTTACAATCATGCAAAGCCCGAAGCCGCGACCGTATTAACACTCTAAGCTCATATCTTACGTCTTTATGTAAATTAAGTACATCCTACATATCTTCCGAATTGATCACACTCGTCAGTTATTAAGCAATTGCTTTAAGGGATTTTAGTGAAGCATTTACGAAGCTCAAATGATACCAATATATCAACTAAAATCCGGTTAGAAGTAATCACGTGGTATTTTAGGGTTAACATTCCCCAATGATTATCAAAAGTAGTATCAATTAACCCTACAGACCCTCGGGCAGGGTCCCATTTCTCATGGGCTCTCTAATCCCCCAGCGCATCCCACGGGCTCGCTCGGGCAATTTATACCACGAAAGAATTTGAGATTTATGGGAATGGAAAGCTGATCACGCAAGCAGCTTACTGACAGGTTAAGAGTGAGTTAATGGTGTATTTTGTTTAAATTGTGGTGGGTTAGATTTAGTAAATTATAAGTTTTAATCTTATCTCATATATCTTTGACAGTCTCCGTGGCGCAGCGGGCGAGTAGCCGGCTGTGAAGCAAGAGGCCGCGGGTTCGATTCCCGCATTGAGACAAATGTTTGTGGGGCCCACTGATATTTGTTTCAAGTTTGGGTGTTGTGAGACCGAAAGTCTCTCATAGTCTCTGATACCCACGATACAGGTTATACCTAGTGTGGGGTCAGGAAAAGGTGTGTGACTCTTGGGTGTATTTATTTATTTATTTATTGAGTAGTTTTTTCAGCTTTCCTACATACGCCGTAATCAAAGGTCTGACGTTTATTTAAATTGTATTGTCATGAGTGTAGATCAAGCTCGATTTAAATACGATTGTCCAAATTTAATTGCAGTAAACTCTATCACATACAAAAAGAATGTAATCAATAACAAATTGATCCATATTTAAAGTATAAACGAAGATTAGGCCTTATACAAATACTTATGATTCTTACTTATAAACTTTAATGCGCTTCTTATCTTTAAGAATAATTTGTCCCTTTCATATTCAAACAATGTGACGCAAGGAAAAAAGTGACAAACTATTTACAAAGATAAGAAGCGCGTAAATGGTTTTATAAGAAAGGCCCTAGTTTTCAAAATCGATCGATAATTAAATCGATCGGAATATAATATTAGCCCTGTAATATTACTGTCCCACTGCTGGGCACGGGCCTCCTCTACCAATGAGAGGGGTTAGGCCTTAGTCTACCACGCTGGCCTAACGCAGGTTGCGATTGCAATAAATGCTAATGAATCACACCTCAAGATTTCATTTTAAACACAGACAAACTGCTACATAATAATATTTACATATTATTCAGAAATATGTATGAGATATTTGTTAAAGCGTGAACCTTTATCGTTTCTTGCATAGTTGTCATTAGTTTCGCTGTCAGATTGATAAACGTTTAGTTTGCGATGAAGTAATCATAACAAATGCTTATGCATATGCAATTAGCAAAACTAAATATGGATAGAAGTTTACATAATCAATATATTTAGCCCGATGAAGACAGTAACGTGCACAGAAATTCAGAATAGGAGAGACAAAATAGTTGTTTAACTATTTTCTTTAATTCTTTCTTCACTAAAACTTTTATCATGATCCCCGTGACGATTTAAAATATAAGGCCCTCAAAACCCTCGTCCCTTTACAAATCTCAACATTTCCTTTAACGTTGGTAAAACACCTATGATTTTTTTGGTTTTATTAATCTCTAAATCTATGGGCGGTCGAGATCACCTACAATCAGGCGATCCACCTGTTAGCCAGTCTGCAAAATACAAACACAGCCACGTCAAACATATAGGTGGGATTGTGTTTGTATCCGAAAGATAAATTGCAGTGCGAGTTGGTGTTTTTGCTAGGTGTATTCGAACGCAAGGAATGGTTAAGAATGAGTGAGTGGTTAGGAGTGAACAAATGATGAATAAAAAGAAGGATTGAGTGCAGAAAAAGGAAGTAGTGCTAGCAATTCAGTCAGGTGTGTTAGATAATCACAAGTTTAAAAACTTAACAATCCGACTTCAAATCCGATCGTGACCAAATTTATATGGGCCACCCTTCAAGTAAGCTCTATCGAACACAAAAAGAATCTTGGAGATCAGTCCACATTTGGCGGAGATATCGCGTAACATACATAAAAAATATAGAAATTTTGAAGTCTGACGAAAAATAAGAAGAAAGTTGTATGGATAGAATATATTTATTTGAGAAGAAGACTACATTAAGCCTACATTTTTAACCCTATATACATCCACTTTGCACTTGCGGTAGTATCATTGCTCCACCCGCTTGTTACTTGGACATTCCTGTACAAAATAAGAAAGTTAATGAACGTGGAGAAACTGTGCGACTTGCGAAGCTCTAGGTGGCTCATTGTGGTAGTCGATCAGTGCCTGTAGAGAAAATTGACAACCCATACACACGTGGCGATTATGCGCAAGCGGTTACCGCCTTGGCGTAGGGTTGGTACATAATCCAAAGTAAAGGATACTTTATAATCAAGAGTTTAAAAACTTAACAGATCGACTTCAAGTCCGATCGTGGCCAATATATGGGACTACCCTTGAAATAAGCACTATCGAATACAAAAAGAATTTTGAAGATCGGTCCACATTTGGCGGAGATATCGCGTAATATACCTCGTGTGTACATAAGTTTTGAGACGCAATAAAAGTTGCATAACTTTTTTAATAATTAACTTATATTTTTAAAATTTTCGGTAAGCATAAAGTAGATAATAATCAACAATAAAATATAATTATTATTCAAAATGACCACCCTTGTTTTTAATACAGGCCCTTAGACGATTGGCCAGTCATCAATGGCGGCACGAACCTTTTCCAGCGGAATCCGCTTTGGTTCTCGGACGAGGGCTCACTTCAGTGACTCCAAGTTTGGGTGGGACTTTCGGCAGGCCCTGAGCTCTAATTCAGACCACAATGAATAATCCAGCGGGTTGAGGTCGGGGCTGGAGGAGGGCCATTCGTCCGCGCGATGAAGGCCGGTACATTTTTCCTCAGCCAAGCTTGGGTGGTTTTTGCCTTATGGGATGGCGCGGAGTTTTGCTGGAAAACCCAGTCCTTGTTGTGAAATAAAGTACGTGTCAGGGGTTTCACAACAGGCTCTAAATGTCATTTTGGTAATTTTTAGCTTTAACCTTGACGCCATGTTGGCAGAAAAGGAGCGGAGTCACACCTTCATATGAAACGCCCCACCATACCATAACACTAGCCGGATGATGGGTACGCGAGACATTCCGTGTTGAAGCTGGGACGTCCTTGCTGCTTTTGGCATACACTTTGTTGTTTTGTTCGGTTAAACTTTTCTTCGACAGTAAATATTGTTTCGTCGGTGAAGAGGATCATCCTCGCATCGTGTCTCTTGAGCAGTACTGGACAACGTTCACGTCGTTCGTATTAAAAACAAGGGTGGTCATTTTGAATAATATTATGGTGTCAGTGGAAAAGTATATTAATATCCTACTGTAGGGTAAATAAGGTTTCAAAACGTCAAGTAAAAAGTTCAAAATGCTTATAAAAAATATTCAGCGGTGTTAAACTTTAACTTGTTTAACTTCAGATATTTTGAGAGTGGAAGGGACATAAAAAGTAGGCACTGCTTAAAAATAGGTACACTAGATCTATTTAATAGAGCTAAAAAAAACGGCGACCATTGAAATAAAATGGGTTTGTCAGTGGTCATCAGAATCATGCCGGCCAATTTTGCCTTCTTCACACTCCGGATAGGGATCAAGCAAATCGAACTTTAATCTTATTTCTATATTCTGTGCGTGTAATAGTAGTAATATAGTCTTCCGTTCGAACTGTTCTCTCTAAATCTACCCTCTGCACTATTTGAACTTATGTCTTCACGCTATAAATCATCTTGTTGATTTTTTTTTATTTTATTTATATTTTTTTATTTGAAACAAATTTAAATCACAAGTTTAAAAACTTAACTGACCGACTTCTAATTTACCTATCGTGACCAAATTTATATGGGACCACCCTTGAAATAAACTCTATCGAACACAGAAAGAAAATCGGTCCAATTTGAAAATCGGTCCACATTTGGCGGATATATCAAATAAAATACATTAAAAAAAAACACAGACGAATTGAGGACCTCCTCCTTTTGTGGAAGTCGGTCGAAAATAATAAATAAACATACTGCAAGTGGCAGCCCTGCACGTCTCTCAAAGACAACGCGCTCAGTATTTTCTCGTGTTGGGGAAACGATGCGACGCTGTCCGTCGCGCTGCGACCACGCCGAGTGCGGACCCACTTTCTTTATGATAATCACCGCACGCGACCATCACCCCACGGGCCACACCACGCTGCGTGTAAACAATCACTTACTGACACACAATGTCACTAATTTGTTTTATAATAACCACGTGACGCTGAAACTGTGGTAAATATATTTTGTGTCTCGTATCCCCGTAGAGGTCGCCTTCTTGGTCTAGTGGCAGTATATATGGGCTGTGGACCGAGAGGTCATGGGTTCGATTCCCAGGGCAAAGCGGATTTTATCATTTAATTTGTCCGGGACTGGATCCCTCAAAGGGGGTTGACGTCAGGCAGGCCGATCGTAAAAACTAAGCCAAATCCTTTATGCAACATGCTTGAAAAATTGTGTTGCACCGACCCCACATTAAGGTTGGATAAGGGCTGGTAGAAAGAAAGAGTTGTATCCCAGTAGAGGCAAACCAGAGAACACCCACACATTTCTCTCCCAGATGAGATAAGGGGCGAGCCTACCGCCATATCGAGCACAAATTCCAGACTTCGATCTGAATCGTTCGACTGAGCAGAAAAACCCAAAATCTCCATACATATCCCGGGGATTGAACACGAGACCTTAAGACGCCGCCGTGACAGGCTTCGAAAAACAATAAAAAAAAACAAATACAAATAAATTATGATGCAAAAAAAAAATAATGCGTTTATATCATTTATGTATTCAGTTAAACATCCTGGATCAATCAATCCCAATTTATTAACATGTCGACACGGATACCAGTTGGATTAATAAATCAATCTATCCGCTAAATATATTTGCTTCGTGTTTGACTCGACCTTCAATAAAAGACGGAATGCCAAAATAACGTACCAAAAAAATCGATCGCACTTCTGATATTAAAGCACCTATTTATGCTAAAGTTATACATATTAGTTCCTTATGGCCTAAATGGTTTGAGAATGTAATAACCATTACCAAAATGATTAGATAGTTATTATTAGATCGGTATTTTTATATTTTTTCTGCATTACGGAGAATAACTAGCTAAAAAGATTTGCTTCAAAAACAAACCAAAAAGATTAAAGCATTACAACAAAAACCTCGTCGATTAAACTAAAAAATAAATATTAGGATATTTGGAAAGAAAAATAATCAATAATAATGACGAACATAAACGTTCGCCTGGACCTTTAAACTTTAGGAAACGAAAGTAAAATGTTCAAATATAAAATGGTTTATGTTTGAGTAGACGCTGAAATGGTAAAAAGTTGGCAAAATATAAAGGGCGGCCTTAAACAGATAGATTTAGGAACAGAAAGATTTGTTCTACTAAAGCTATAGAAGCGTACACCCTACACGTTTATTCTTGTCTATCTAAATGAACATTAAAAATTTCCTTTGCAATATTTCTTAGTTCATAGCTTGTCTGGAGCAAAAAAGTAATTTAATAAATATGCTTGGCCAAATATGAAAAAGTAGGCGTAAAGGTAGTCATGCTTACCAACGCGACGCTACGATGGAAGTATTGGGTTGCAAAATAAATGATCTCAAAAATATGAACAACCACATTCAAACACCCGGCAGCAAATTACGAGGTAGCTGTGTTTTAGATTCTAATCATATGGTTAAATTTGTTTAAAACCATTTTGAGGACAAGCAATTGATTTAAAAATATGAAGAAATAACCAACCCGGCTACAATGAAAATATTAAGTTGCATAACAAAAGATCTCAAAAATATGAAGACCCTATTCAAACACCTGGCAGCAGATTAGGGGGTAGCTATGTTTATAGATTCCAATCATGTAGTTATGTTAGTTCGAAACTATTTTGAGGACAAACAAGAATTGTTACAAAAATAAAAAATGTGCTTGATAAAGTGTGAAGAAGTAGACAAAAAGATAGTTGCCTTTACTTTTCAAGCTCGTGCTACCAATATTTCTGCAATGAAAATGTTGGGTTGCAAAATAAAAGATCTCAAAAATATGAAGACCACATTCAAACACCTGACAGGTAGCTGTGTTTTTAGATTCCAATTATAGAATGGTTAAATTAGTTCGAAACCATTTTTGTATGATAAACAAGATTTTTTAGGTCAAGATCAAGAAGAAAAAAGGTGATTGGGAATACCTAATAAAGTATTACATATAGTTAACAAATTAACACGTAGATACCTTGAGTTGAAAAACTTTATTATAAAAGTAAAATTAGCTTTCCAATTGCTTAATAGGAATGTAGCAAAATTGCGTTAAGCTTTCATTACGAAATTTTGAAACTGGAAAGGTAGTGTAGGCACAAAATTTCATTCTCATCTTCAATAATATATTTGACGTTGTAAATTCTAAGAGGCTATATAATCATCATATTGAATAATCTCTTTTTTGGTTCAATAAGTACACATGGTGGGCACAATGATAATCCAAACGCCATACAATTTAGAAAAATATAAATAATAGCGGAAAATGTTTAGGAAACAGATGTAAATTCGGGGTTGTTAAAGAATAAAGAAATCCGTCCTTTTATGAATCCAAAAAAGATAATACATTGCGACTCGCGAGTAGCTTCATAACAACAAAGAATGTCTAGGAAACAGTTGCAAATTCAGGGTTATTAAAGAATGAAGGTACATCTTAACCGGTTCACTCATAGTTGTTTGGAAAAGCTGACATTTGCGGCAAAAGTTGCTCGTCCACAAAGCGTCGTAATCTGAATGCAATCATTGCACTCAGTATGCGTACCGAGTGCTAGGACTGCCGGGGAAGCGATGCACAACTCACTACTGACTGCACCGACCACAGTTATCTATAATTTTCTTTTTTTTTCTTTCTTTCATTTTCTTGTGATCTAATATAATCACAAGTTTAAAAACTTAACGGACCGACTTCAAATCCGATCGTAACCAAATTTATACGAGACCACCTTTGAAATAAGCTCTATCGAACATCAAAAGAATTTTGAAAATCGGTTCACATTTGTCGGAGATATCGCGTAACATACATTAACAATACAGACGAATTGAGGACCTTCTCCTTTTTGGAAGTCAGTCGAAAATATATAGATAAGACGCTGCTTCGACGCGATCGCAAAATCACTCCACTACACATCTCAATTTGAATTAGGTCATAAATAATAATCACAAGTTTAAAAACTTAACTGACCGACTTCCAATTTACCAAATTTGATCAAATTTATATGGGAATTGGGACCATCCGTGAAATAAGCTCTTTCGAACACAAAAAGAATTTTGAAAATCGCTCCACATTTGGCGGAGATATCGCGTAACATACATAAAAAAGAATACCGACGAATTGAAGACCTCCTCCTTTTTGGGAAGTCGGTCGAAAAATAAAAACAAATCGTGATAGAATCCGTATAAAATAGATTTATTTCAATATGTAACATTCGAAATCAGTCGGTTATAAAGATTGAGGCCCGAGAGCAACAACTTCTCCGTAAGACAGTGTGGGCATAGACGTCTTCAACGTAGCTCTATTTAAGAAACTTGAAATCCTTTTCATCCGTAAATAATTCAATATAATGATGAATTATGTTGAAAATCAATTGTAAACAATGTAAGGATGGACAGGAGGTGGGTAGGCACACCTGCAGGACGTCTTGGTGGGTAAAGTTGAGTATTTACCAAAAAAACTATTGAGTATTTTTTGAGTATAATCATGTACGAAATAGGCGCGACGCTATAAGTTATAACAGTTTATGCATTTCACGTAAACAAATGGACTTCGCACCTAACCATTCGCAATTCCCAAGAGCGTTTTTTTCTAGCGTATTTTTTTGTTTCTATATTCCACATAGCTTGCCTCTTTGCTCTACTGGTAGTGGACATTAGCTTTTTCAGGACAATGACCTCACATTCGAGTGTTATAAAAGCAAATGTAAGTAGAGAATTTATCCTATGTCTTAAAAAATCAATCACATTAGCGGAGTTATCGCGAAAAATACATATAAACCAAACCAAACTATGAGAAATTGATCAGTACATATCGATCTAGTGCACAATAAAATTCTAGATCGTTCCACGTGATCGCTCCCGGTGAGTACCCGCCACACTGGCTATAGTGGGTAGCGGGTGTCGGGTAACCGACAGTGCAGCGGGTAGCAAGCGGCAAGCCAGCGGCGTTCATTAAGCGAAGACAGTTAGACGCGGCCACAGGCGCGGAAAATTATTCTAGCCGGCGCTTCCGACTGCTCTACTGCTAGGCTGTTAGGCTGCTTGTACACGGACAGCTTTCAATACTAAAAATTATTGAAATCTGATGTTAAATGACCGTGTTACTCCGAAAATCTGTTCGTCAGTTCCAAATATTGGAAACCAATTTTTTTTAACCAAGCATGGTAAAGTGACTTTACTTCACACCTAATGGTAAGCGCAGTGCAGTCCAAAAAAACACGACAAAGATGAGTTTATTGTAGGACATAAGCTCACGCCTGTATCCCCGAAGGGGTAGGCAGAGGCGCACTAGCGAACTAGTACACCCACATTTCGCCGAGCTTAGTTCCGTCCCAGATGTGATAGGGGGCGAGCCTATCGCCATATCCGGCACAAATTCCAGACTCCGGGCTGATATGGAAAAATCCAATATCACTTTGCCCGACCCGGGGATCGAACCCGAGACCTCAGGACCGTAGTCGTACCGAAATACCACCACGCCACCGAGGCAGTTATTGTAGGAGGTTTTAAAAATGAAAATTAAGACTAGAATCTTACATAATGTTGGTATTTCTTTTTTATTTTTCACTTTGCAGATCGCTTCAAAGATTTTACTTTTTTATCACTACATTGGGCTTGATCGTAAATAACTACTTGCATTGAAGTCCTTATTATGTAATAATACGAAATAACACGACACGACTGCCTGGTGGTTGTATTTCGGCATGACTACCGTCCTGAGGTCTCGGTTCCGATCGCTGAGGCGGGCAAAGTTATATTGGATTTTTCCATACCAGCCCGAAGTCGGGAATTTGTACCCGATATGACCCCTTATCTTATCACATCTGGGACGGATCTAAGCTGAGAAATGTCGGTGTTCTATTTCGCTAGTGCACCTCTGCCTATCCCTTCGGGGATACACGCGTGAGCTTATGTCATGTCATGTAGGTCACGAAATAACACGACGTTACGTTTGGAAACTTTAGTCTCTGTGTATTCCTACAAAGTAAACTGTTCGTGTAAGTCCAGCCTAACATTGCAAGCACTTCCGCGCTCCCGCACCGGGTACATCTGCACACTTATTAATGCAATGTTGAGACCATTATGAGGATTCCTATTGTAAATCATATATTGCAGTATTGTACCGTACTTTTTTACTTGGTTTACGAAAGAAGACCAGCGGCCATTGGATGAGCGAGTACTGTCTCTCATTATGACCATTACACTCATTATGCCAACCTTTTCATGGAAAGGGAAGAGATAAAAGCAAAGAATAACACAAAGAAAGGGCCCCAAAATCTCCCTCATCGTACGAAACTGCTAACCGTTTTATGTGATTAATTTTGTTGCGGGATAAAGTATGTTGTGCGTTCTCAAATTTGTACTCTAACAATAAATATTTTATACCGTTTTTGAATAAACGTAGAGCATTCGTTGCATTGGGAATGTAATGTATCAGAGCAATATTATTACTAATTACAAAGAAGTATTTGTTAGTTTGCATATAAGGAGTAATATATGGAGATGGAGTAACTGATTCCATTAAATCTCACTAGATAATAGAAAGCAGAAAAGACAGTATCTTTGAGAGACATAGGCTACTTTATTCCATACATGTTTGAAGAATGTAAGGAGACTGTGTGAGGCAAAAGAGTTTTGCAAGAATCGTAGCAAGTGAAAATTCGTTGTCTCTGCCTACCCTTATGGGAAAGAGGCGTGTTTATGTATGTATGCAAAAAATAATCAATTAAAGTTCTTTGGGTTCTTTAAAAATTACACAATAATAACAAACGCCAATAATAATGTTTCTAACAAGCGACTAACAAGAAGACTTCCAAGGAAGTTGTTAGTCTAATAAGGCGTCACATTTCACGGTTCGATCGCGCGTCAGACGCCAGTCACCACCACGACGACGCGACGCGACGCGACGGGACTTTGAGGTTCACTGACGTTGTTTGTACTATATTATAATAGTACACGTGCTTTTAAGACTCCCTCATTAGTCTAGTGATAATGGACTTGAGCTACAAACCGTGAGGTCTGTCTATAGGTTTCAACTTTCATCAGTAGTTACACTAAGTCAGGGGTTGTTAGCCTTTTAGGGCCTTACTTTTAAAAACAGTTTAACTAACTTAACTGAGTAAATGGTGAAGAATAGTCTATCCCTTTTATTTTCAAACGATGTGACACAAGGAAAAAAGTGACAGACTATTCTTAGCCATTTTCTCAGCTAAACTGTTTTTATAAGTAACGCCCATAATGTCAAAGGACCATTTGATAAGTCTCCATCCCCTAACTGCCGAACATGTGGCACCGTAGATGACGTATACCATATATTGATGGAATGTACTCAAAATGCTCACAAAAGAAGTAATTGCGACTTAAATCTTCAGCAATTAGGCACCTGTAATATCATTTTATCAGAACCTGTATCGAAAGAAGTTATTGTATAAATTGGTCAGTAGATTAATGTACTTAGTCTAGTTATTAAGTGTTAAGCATTTCCTGATATAGTATCCTGTCATTATATCTTTTATCAGGGCGACATAATCGCATGAGCGATAAAGCCCTTAAATAAAGAAAAATCATTTGACAAAATATTGTCTTGCCATGGACCACCAGCTGTTTAAAATTTTAAGCTATTATTTTTAAAAGAAGAAGAAGACACAATTTTACTTCTAAACAGCTTGTCTAGTAGTATACATAGAGTTCTATGCTAATCCTTTCTTTCTGCCTGGCGTTATCCCGGCCTTCTACCAGGGTCCGCCTTCCTACTTAAACGCTTCCACTTCGCCCGGTCTTGAGCATCCTCCACAGTGAGGCCATTGGCTCTCATATCTTCCTCCAGAACGTCTAACCAGCGCTTCTTAGGCCGTCCACGGGAGCGCACCCCTGGTATGATTTGGGCCAGACACATGCGACCGACGTACTCCTGTGGTTTCCTCAAAACGTGGCCATATCATCTCAAGTTCTTTGCTAATCCAATCAATGCAAAATATTTGAAGAGGTATCTCTATCTGCACAGTAAGCGATGCAATCACTACATTCACAGTTAGATACCAGTAATCTGCTCGCATGCCTTTGGCCGGCACACCTGCTTGTTCAGTGTTCCGTACAAACTGGTCGAGTGCTATTACTTACAATGCAAATGTGTTTCATTGAATACTTGTAGATGCGAGATGTAATGTCTAGAATCTTACTCATGGTTTTCTCGAAACTGCCCAAAACACTAAGATAATCACAAGTTTAAAAACTTAACAGACCGACTTCAAATCCGATCGTGATCGTTTATATAGGACCTTTGAAATAAGCTCAATCGAACGCAAAAATAATTTTGAAAATCGATCTCCATTTGGCAGAGATATCGCGTAACATACATAAAAAAACAGACGAATTGAGGACCTCCTCCTTTTTGGAAGTTGGTCGAAAAAGACACCTACACAAGACATGGTTTCGCTACATTTTTCCATGAGCAGGCAACAACGCGTGTCCAATATTGCTTTATTCGACCGATTTTCAAAATTCTTTTTGTGTTCGATAGAGCTTAAGGTTTTCTTCAAAGGCTTCAAGGGTGGTCCCATATAAATTTGGTCGCAATCGGATTTGAAGTCGTTCCGTAAAGTTTTTAAACTTATGATTATGTATCTAGTTTAGAGAAAAACATGCAGGAGACGCGCGTTAACATAAACAGTAAATTACGATACAAGTATTCTTTTCTTCTTTTCCCACTGGTGTGGTATAAGGGCACCTTAAAGTAAACTAAAGTTTTTTTTTATATATCAGTGATTGGTAAACGAGCAAGAGGGTCACCTGATGGTAAGTAATCTCCACCGCCACACCACATTGGAATGGGGATAATGGAAAATGGAAAAAGAGAAGCCATGACCTTAGCCAAGGTACGCTCAATAAACTTGTCTTTTTAATTCACCTCTACAGTGTAAGTTCACCCAATTCCCATGAAGAAACCCATAAGCGTAATCCCAACCGATCATTAATACGTAAAGATAAAACCCGTTACCGTCTAATGCAGATGTAGTGTGTTTGTATGTCAGAGGGCTGACTACAGGGTTGCCAGATTCATAGAAAATATTGGACATCACAAGGGTAGCAAACAAATCGCTTTCAATATTCCTTTGAATCCTTGCGAAGGCTTGTGTGGACCAGCCCAAAACCATTCGGTTTTGATAGATTTTATTATGACTATGATTAAAAAATTGTAAGTATTTTTATCGAGATATTTTAATAAGCACTGGAACTGGAATATTTACCACGACCATGGGTGACTTACCTACTTTAGTCGTTTGCCTATGTAGACCAATAAAAATGCGAGAAAAAAATCTGAGAAAAATCAAGTTTCTACGATTTTGCCTCACTTCGTAGAGTTTTATTTATCGGATTGTGTCGGAGGAGCATTATAGACACATTGGGATTTTGACGGGAATTCTGACAGGTTGGGCTTACTTGTTAAAATCATTTTAATGTCTAAAGTTGTGTTTGTTGTTTCATTGTGATGTGGTTTTATGCACCAAACTTCAGCGAAGATGGACAGTATAAAGTGTAATCTTCTTAAATGGTGAACTTTTTCCGACGACCTTAAGACTATACCAATTGCTCTATTGAAAAACATTCTATCAGCTACTTTATTTTGGCAAAATCAGTGCAACGCGGTGAAGCCAGTTTGTTTTTAAAAGAAGAAGAAGAAGATACATAGCTTGTGGCAACCCTGCGCTGTGGTGCTAATGAGAGCGATGGATACACATGGCATTAACATAAAGCACGCGATCTCAATGGCGCAGAGCCACCCGTGCCGCCTGTACCGCCTGTACCGCCACCCGTCACCAAACCTGTTTACACGCACTTTTCAACCGATCCATTCAATGGATTGCATGTTCACATTGCTTTCATGTCTTTATTTTATTTGTTTAGTGGGTTGATAGAACAGAAAAGATCCGAAGCTACACAACGCAATCAAAAATAACAGAAAAACTAAAGATAAATAAAAAGGCGAAAGCAAAAACATTTTCTGACGCTACATAAATATAAACATAATATCACGCCTGTATCCCCGAAGGGGTAGGCTGAGCTTAGTTCCGTCCCAGACGTGATAGGGTGCGAGCCTATCGCTATATCGGGCGCAAATTTCAGACTCCGGGCTGATATGGAGAAATACAATATCACTCAGCCGGTCTCTGGAATTGAACCAGAGACCTCAGGACGGTAGTCGTACCGGAATACAACGACGACACTGAGGCAGTCTTCTGACACTAAACACTCAAAATTAAAATGCCCATGTACACGTGCAATGAGTTGTGCTTCCTTAAAAGCAAATATGTATAAAGGCTTATTAAGCAATAATTTATTCAGTAGCAAAGACATTAAGGGTGATTTACATAGCTCTTACTAATTTAGAGTTAGACATAAACTCTATTAATTCTACAGCTCATTCCTATATTTAAATCGAGGTTTATCTAAATGCTGTAAGTGGCCCTAACAGTAGTAAAGTACATCTCCCTGACCAGTAGCAATGAATGCAGTAAATGATCGAGAACCGAAAAGCGCGAAGGTTATGCTTATTCGTTCTGTGACTAATTATGCAACTCCAGCACACGGAATTCCTTAGCAAATTATTTCTGTCATAGACACGAAGTCTGACTATAATTACTTGGTTATTGGAATTTATGTGTGAGCTAATGACATTTCCATAGCGACCTCATAACACACATTACTTGCAGCGAGTTTGTCCAATGTTTGCTCACACTCGACGTCCGTGTTGGACAAACATTGGCTTATTTGTCTATTAGAGCCAATACCACTTCATGTTTGGTTGTATGGTCGTATTAATTAGTGTGCGTTTCGTTTTTGAAATCAGTTTTACAAACAGTTTTTTAGTCTTCGTTGTTGGAGAGTACAAAGTTTGGAATGGAAGAGACGGATGATATTTTTGAATCCAACTAAATACGTACTATTTACCGTGGTGATAAATAGTATGTAGAGGTAGTCAACTAGTAACTTCAAGTACGCAATGTGTTTGGACTTTCTTTTTTTCTACCTGCCCGTATTCCACCTTAATGTGGGGGCGGCGCAACACACTTCTTCAACTTGCAGAAATGATTTGGCTTAATTTTTACGGCCGGCTGCCTACCTGACGTCAACCACCTCTGAGAGATCCAGTCTCAGGCAAATTAAATTAGAAAAATCGCTTTGCCCGACCTGGGAATTGAACCCAGGACCTCCCTGGTCCACAGCTCATATATGCTGCCGCTAGACCAAAGAGGTGACAATGCTTCCTTTTTAGTACTTTTGTACATTCAACCCCGAGATGGACGGCAGCACGTGTGGTTAGCCTCGTGCTGTCGTTGAAGCCGAGGGCGTCCTTCGTCGGCGGGGGCTTAGGAGCCCCTCCACAATGGAGACGGGCCGCGGCACCACGCTGGGATGGGTCCGGCTGCAGCCTGGGCGCTTCTCGCCTAGAGAAACCCGGGGCTGTCCCTAAAGCCCCGAAGAGGGCCACTGCGGGGTTTTTAGTCGGTATTATCGGTGTAGGGTGTACATAGTATCAGGGACTCGGCCCAACGGTCGCCTGGACGCTTACCATCTCTCCCGGGCGGCTTAACGTTGGGTCGTAAGACCGGCGAATCCGGCATAACCTTCACGTCATCCCCCAGGCGTGGCGGTAGCGATAAAACGCTTTTCCCGGCGAAAACAAAAAAAACTTGTCTTCCTCTTAACGTGAGATCTCATGTTTTTAGTATGGACCACTAAACGATTAGGTGGTTCACCTGATATTAAGTGATATTCACCACCCACGATATCAAACGACACGGGTCCGTTTCCAGGCTTATAGAAAGGGAATTGGAATTGAGAAAAGGAGGATTTGGGTCATCGGAAATCTCACTGCAGAAGGTATACTTCACACGGTAGGTAAACAATAATTGCAATCATACTTTAAAGCAGAGTCATAGCACAGATATGAATCTAAATCATAAGGCACCTGCATCGTAATAGAAACACGTTTAATGATATTAAGTTATACAAATAAAATGTTTTTCCCTCCGGCGGATGAGAGACCAACCGTTGCGGGGAGAAAGTCGTCGCATCCTTTATTTTCTTTCTCAGAAAGCAATAATTGTTGACGTTAGAAAATAG
Organism: Clanis bilineata; assembly: GCA_036417725.1. NCBI lineage: Eukaryota > Metazoa > Arthropoda > Insecta > Lepidoptera > Sphingidae > Clanis > Clanis bilineata. The sequence goes on from CM071141.1 coordinate 3,288,732, forward strand.
CGACGTTGCTTGCGTATCCTCTGCAGTTGTTAAAATATTTACACAATATTTACATTGTACAGAACCTCAATATCACAGAACTCATTAACCGCGACAAGCGTCAATTATTACCTCATCTCTGTACATACCACGTACCACTGTAATGTGCGGAGTAGCTGGTTGCAGATGTAGATAATATCGCTAATATTAATTAACAAGATATAATACACATGTAAAGCTCCTAAACTACATACATACATACATACATAAGCTCACGCCTGTATCCTCGAAGGGGTAGGCAGAGGCGCACTAGCGAACTAGAACACCCACATTTCGCCGAGCTTAGTACCGTCCCAGATGTGATAGGGGGCGAGCCTATCGCCATATCGGGCACAAATTCCAGACTCCGGGCTGATATGGAAAAATGCAAAATCACTTTGCCCAACCCGGGGATCGAACCGGAGACCTCAGAACCGTAGTCGTACCGAAATACCACCACGCCACCGAGGCAGTCCAATCCATGATAGGGTATTTAATGGTTTGTTGGATTCTGGTTCATCTATATCTATTTTGGGTTTAGAATTAATTGACTTATTTTTATCTTTGGGTTGTTCGCTTGACCCTTGTGCTGACTTTACGCACATCACTACTGCTACTAATTCCTAAGCTAAGCTTCTTGGTTGTTTTTCTTTACCGGTCAAGGTTCGGAACTTGACTCGTGTTATTACCTTTTAGGCCATACCAGACTGCTCCTAAACTACTCAATTTTTATTATTAATATATAATCCATTAAATTCGGTCCCCTGTTTATTTACGGTTGGGTTTATATAAACTAGAAATAACGACATACACATAGCTCACGCCTGTATCCCCGAAGGGGTAGGCAGAGGTGTATTAGCTTTGCTGTAAAAACACACACATACACATGCGCTCACGCCTGTATCCCCGAAGGGGTAGGCAGAGGCGCACTAGCGAACTAGAACACCCACATTTCGCCGAGCTTAGTTCCGTCCCAGATGTGATAGGGGGCGAGCTTATCGCCATATCGGGCACAAATTCCAGACTCCGGGCTGATATGGAAAAATCCAATATCACTTTGCCCGACCCGGGGATCGAACCCGAGACCTCAGGACATTAGTCGTACCGAAATACAACCACGCCACCGAGGCAGTCTAAAAAACTGCTGTAAAAACTAAGAGAATCTTTTCCGCAACATGCTTAAAACAGTCGACTACAGTGAGCCTACACTGAATGGACAAAAGAAGGAAAAAATGGTGGTCAAAGATGCCTATGGTGCTTCTTGTATGTATGGTGAGCCCCTGATTATTCAAGGGTTTTTATCATCATAGTTATCGTAGTTGATAACACCGTCGTTAAACGACAAATGCTGAGGGCTTCAGCACTCTCACAACTTAATTACAATGTCAAAATTATGTTACGCAAGTTATGATGTATGATAGTGAAAACAGATTGGTTTGTTCGTCGCCCGAGCCGCGCGCGTGCGTGAATTGTGATGAAGCGGGCTTAGGCTGTACACAAACACGGCGTTTTTTACAAGCTATTTATTTATTCATTTACACAAGTAACTTACAGACAAATCGAATTTGTGCCCGATATGGCGATAGGCTTGCCCCCTATCACATCTGGGACGGAACTAAGCTCGGCGAAATGTGGGTGTACTAGTTCGCTAGTGCGCCTCTGCCTACCCCTTCGGGGATACAGGCGTGAGCTTATGTTATGTATGTTATGTTATGTTAAATCCAATTCGTTACAAAGCTAAGGTAGGGTAACAGTAGTACTCTAAATGTGTCAACCTTATCATAAAATATGTCCAGTTCTGGGTGTTGAGGTAGCATATTCTATTGGATTCTTTATTTTCTTTAACACCCATAACTCATCCACAGTCCAATATTGACAGTACGAACGTATTATAATTTATTCTTGTGTCGTAGTCCCTATTTTACCGCGATTTGTTGACCTACACCTTAGTCAGTACAGTAACCACGAAGGCCAAAAAGCTTTCTAAACGTTGGATCGCGTTGGGACTAAACATAAAAACAGCAAAAACAGTTTTAACATTCACATAAGCTCACGCCTGTATCCCCGAAGGGGTAGGTAGAGGTGCAATAGCGGCCTAGAACACCCACATTTCGCCGAGCTTAATTCCGTCCCAGATGTGATAGGGGGCGAGCCTATCGCCATATCGGGCACAAATTCCAAACTCCGGGCTGATATGGAAAAATCCAATATCACTTTGCCCGACCCGGGGATCGAACCCGAGACCTCAGAACCGTAGTCGTACCGAAATACCACCACGCCACCGAGGCGGTTTACTAGCGTTTAAATACCCGTAAGTATAGCCACAACCCTGCGATGAAAGCAATCAACCGGAGCGATGATAGATCGATAGGTACGAGTAATTAGTTGGCAGTGTTATACAATACCGCCGGCGAATGATTGTTACTCCACGCCTGCACACTTACACCGCTACATCGCTCATAAGTCTAGATTTTAGAGTTAGACTCTAGTCTTCCAATTAGGTTGACGAACCGTTTCCAAATTTTTTAGTGGTAGAGCCACGCTGTAAACGGTCTGACACAACGTCTGACATTTGTCTACAGCACGAATGGGTTTGATAACACGTTCTCACAGAAAACCGACGTAAAATGGCTCCTTGCTGTTGCGTTTCGTGAGTTTTCGGTGAGAGAGATTTCCGGTGGCCCCTTTCCCCCCTCCCTTTCCCACCCTTTTTCCACCCCTTCCATTCCCTCCTTTTAGGTTGGCAACGCACCCATGATCATTTCTGTGTCTTGGGTGTCTATGGGCGGTGGAGTTCACTTACCATCAGGTGACCCATCTGTTTGTTTGCCAGGCTCTGCTATAGAAAAGAAATGTGCATTGAATTGTTATCAAAGTGGAGTAATTCAGAAAACCACACACCAAGTGCCCATTCTAAGAATCATAATATTGTCATGATTTAACATTTAACCATGAAATAATACAATGAAGTTATTTTTTAAAAGCGCTTCACAGAGGAGACGTGTTGACAAGAGAAGAATGAAGTATGCAAATATATAGTTTATGATTAGTGTTTACCAATGATTTTGTGCCACGTGCTATTTACCTGCAACAAACAGACAAAAATTATTTCTATATATAATATTTGCACTAAATAAGTAGGCATACAATCCACATAAAAGGAGACTCTCCCATAAGGGGTTGACGTCAGGCAGGCAGCCGTGTCATAAAAACGAAAGCCTTATCTTTTCTGCTATATACTTAAAAAGATGCGTTACTCCGACCCTACAGTAGAGTGGAATAGGACCAGATAGAATAGCTATATAAAAACAAGACAATAACTACATAAAAAAGTTAATACGTAAATTCGATCGCTTGTCTGAATACAAATATAATCTCCTCCACAATCATAATCACAACTTAACTAAAACAAGTCATATGGACCCAATGTTATAGTAAAATGATCAATTAATATTATCAAATATTATTATTGATGATCACGGACGTATAAAAAAATTGACAGAGCGCTAGAAACATTTAAAGTGAAGCAGGGATTTCGGCTCATTCGATCTATCGACACGTATTGGCGGCGGCCGGTGACTGATAGAATGGGCCGAAAATCCTACTTCACCTTCAATCTTCCTAGCGCTCCGTCCATCTTTTTTTACGTCCGTGGGGATGATATTGTTTGGAGTCTGTCGTGTCACTGACAATAAAACAATTAAATAGACTCTCCACGTCCGACCAGTGGCCACGAAGGCTGCAAAGCTTTCGAAACGTCGGACATAAAAATTAAAACCAAATCGTGATAGAATCCGTAAACATAGTTTTATTTCAATGAAAAAAATTCATGTAAACCTAAGAAATCATTACAGTTAAATAGTTTTCACATTAGAATACCTTATTGTATGTCGTCAATGAAAGAGTGACATCTAAATCGTTTTAGAAACAAAAATACAAAAATACAACCATAAATAATTATTTATTCTGCAAATTACAAAAACAGTGATGTCTCTGCATTGTAGAGTCTGACCATAACAATTAGAATAGAAACATAATCGTTTTTTTAATTAAAAAATATATAAAGGCGAAATGAATGCTATTCCTAAACATTCTCTACCAGTCAATCTTACGATGAATCAGCTATGCAAGGTTGCAAATTGCCGAATAGGTTTTCAAAATATTTATTGTTATGGAAATTCTAGGTTTTGAGTTTTTGAGCACGCTGGTCATTTTGTAAACAGTACATTAAATTAAATATTTTATACGTGTAGCATCAATATGATATACCCTAGATGTACAGTTCTTTGCAAATATCCTCCTAAAAAGTGGTCTCAGGAATAAAACAAAGAAAACGATCATAAGTCTAATTAAATCAACACAAATATATACTATACACGTGTTATAAAAAGCTTTTTAAACGAAACCAGCAAGCGTTCCTAAATTAGAATTTTAAAATTTTGAATTCTATCGGCGTGGCCGTCCGACGGTAGGGAATATACGGAGTGCTGTGAGCTGTCCCATTTTCCAAGCGTTAACTGTGCATCTAGGTAAATAATATCGATGACATGTAGAGACAATATTAATTAAGATAGAGGTGGATCACATATGTGGTAGTACTTAATAATATGTTTTTTAATTTAATTGATAATATTAAAAAATAACCACTCAGACAGCGACAACACCCCACTCTCCCCTGTGGAGGGGAGCGAACGATCATCGAGGGCTGATAGTAGATCTACCATCGCCGGCCTCACGCTCAGGGTGCCGCGCCACGTCTCCTCATCATGGTTACGAGTTGATTCACATAGTGTGAAGTTCTCGGGAAGAGCTTACTATAGAAATGATCCTATGAAGTAAGGTCTTGCCGACGTTCGTTTGCTCGAGAGTAGTCATTCAGTGGCGGAGAATCTTGACATCGCGATGTTTAGATATTTGCGTTGTTAGCGACATCTATCGTTGTATAGAGGAACTAAACCAGGTAGTCGTGACGTCAAAAATATTTCGTGCACCACATATTTGTAGAGTCAAGGGAGCATCACTAGGTTTAGATTTGTATTGCTGAAAATGCTTTTAGCTATAATAATATTTATTATTACCTATAATCTGAAACTAAAAACGCTTTTTTACTATTAAATAGTGAATAGCCTAAATAGTGTTTGAACTCTACATCTTTAATATAAAGGTAGAAAATAAAAATGAAACTAAACCTGGTATTTATCGTTAACTTTATACGTTAAACATGAATAATAAATATATTATTAGACATTAATTAATAAGCAATGAAATACAATGCTGTTTATTAATTTTATTTTTTTATCGATATGTTTGTTTTATAATCTCTCCGTGATCACAGTGACGAAGAAACCGATCCGTTTTTAAAGTGACTCCTCACACACTAAGTTAACTAACTTAAATATTCCTAAATTACTCGATGTTTAATCAAATACGTGTAAAAATAAATGTCATTTAATTAATCATTATTGTAGATTTTTTTGAATTTTACTCTGATTAGCATAACATATATTTCTATTACTATGTACTACTTTAATTTACATCAGGTCAGACTGCCTCGGTGGCGCCGGTAGCGGTATTGCATGCGCGGTACGTCTGTCATCCTGAGGTTTCGGGTTCGATCCCCGGGTCGGGTACTGATATTGGGTTTTCAATATCAGCCCGGAGTCTGGCATTTGTGCCCGATATGGCGATAGGCTCACCCCCTATCACATTTGGGACGGAACATAGCTCGGGGAAATGTGGGTGTTCTAGTTCGCCTGTGCCTACTCCGTCGGGAAACCTAGCGTGAGCTTATATATATGTTTGTATGTATCAATCAGAATCAGATGAATACATCAGGACAAGACATAGATAACTGGTGTTATCTTTATCATCATTATCATTATTCATAATATAGCACAATATTCATAAATAAACCCTGCGATCGCAGGGTATCAAAAATAATTTTAGACTCATTTGAGTGTTCCCCTCCACGGAAATCTTTAGTAAAAGGCGAAAGATTTATACGTTTTGAAGGGAAACCAGAGTGATCGATAAAAGTCTGCTTAGAAGTGTGTATCTGTCGGTGGAGAATCTTGACATCGCAAATTAGAATGATGTTGAGACTGTACAACGCCATCTATCGGCTGACGCTGAACTGTAAAATATGTCCAACTCTACATCAGTGACTACTGACTACTCGTGAACTCTACATTACGATATGGTTTGACAAGTCTTATTACGGTGATCGCTTCATACAAATATGTAGAAAAAAATATATTTTGCATTCAAAAGTTTAACGATTTGACTCTACATTTTACTTTAAAATAAGTTTTATTTTAATAATTATGAATATTTTCTTTTTTAATTTACGTCGTGTGTTTTGAAAATGTAAAATTAAAAACATGCGTCAATGTTGCATGTTTTATGGTGTATTAGAATGTACATACATATATTATATTACCAATATTTGAAGTTTGTTTAGAGATTTGACAAATTCAAATTAATTTTGAGGCTTATAAATTCTACATCAATGAACTCTACGTTTTTAGAATTTGTCTTTTATGTACAACGATTATTTTCGATTTTTTTTATATGTATTCTCATAATGACTTTTGGTCCTACATATTATTTTGATACTGAAGAACTATGTACTCTCTACCTTTAACTGTATTATTTCGTCAAATAGAAATGTATTTATTTATAATAAAATCGATCCCTAAAAGGGCTGCTTTGTTGTGTAGATGTTTTAGCAATTCCAAAAATTGTATCCCAATTTCATCAGGAATAAAATCATTCTTGTCTAAGTGTCTAATTTATACGGTGATATGAAAGTGTTTAAAACTTACCACTCAGACAGCGACAACACCCCACTCTCCCCCGTGAAGGGGAGCGAAATTAAATATTATACATGTTAAATATTATAACTATAATATAATAAATGTTGCATCGATATACCCTACATTCACAGTTCTTTGTAAATAGCCTCCTAAAAATAGTCTCAGAAATAAATCAAAGAAAAAATCATAAGTTCTATTTTAATCAACACGAATGTAACTCTATACACGTGTTATAAAGTAGCTTTTTAAAGGAAACCAGCAAGCGTTCCTAAATTAGAATTTTGGAATTTAGAATTCTACCGGCGTCCGACGGTAGGGAATAAGGAGTACTCAGTACTGTCCCATTTTCCAAGCATTAGCTGTTCATCTAGGTAAATAATATCGATGACATGTAGAGACAATCTTAATAAAGATAGAGAGGTGGATCATATATGTGGTAGCACATACACATATTATTTTATTTAATAATTGAAATAAAACCACTCAGACAGCGACAACACCCCACTCTCCCCCGTGAAGGGGAGCGAACGATCATCGAGAGCTGATGGTAGAATGTAGATCTACCATCGCCAGCCTCACGCTCAGGGTGCCGCGCCACGTCTCCTCATCGTGGTTACGAGTTGATTCACATAGTGTGAAGTTCTCGGGAAGAGCTTACTATAGAAATGATCCTATGAAGTAAGGTCTTGCCGATGTTAGTTCGCTCGAGAATAGTCATCCAATGGCGGAGAATCTTGACATCGCGATGTTTAGGTATTTGCGTTGTTAGCGACATCTATCGTTGTATAGAGGAACTAAACCACGTGGTCGTGACGTCGAAAATATTTATTCCAAGATTTACGCGTGTGTATCAATATTCCTGCCTCGGTGGCGTGGTGGTATTTCGGTACGACTACGGTTGTGAGGTCTCGGGTTCGATCCCCGAGTCGGGCAAAGTGAGTCGGTTTTTCCATATCAGCCCGGAGTCTGGAATTTGTGCCCGATATGGCGATAGGCTCGCCCCCTATCACATCTGGGACGGAACTAAGCTCGGCGAAATGTGGGTGTTCTAGTTCGCTAGTGCACCTCTGCCTACCCCTTCGGGGATACAGGCGTGAGCTTATATTATGTTATGTTATCAATATTCCGTTACAAACAATTTTAGGTTTTCATTTATTTTACGGAAAATTTTACGCTTCTCGTTTTATTTGTACTGTTGATTATCAGAAGTGACGCTAAATGCGTGTTTTAGTAAAAGTAAATGATAAACCTGGACAGAGTTCTGAACTCTACACATTTGACATAAGGCAGAAAGCACAATGACCGTAAAACATAAGATAATATTATTAAACATACCAATACATAAATTATATCGGTCAAGGGTGATTACAGAGTAGCTTATCATTAATAACCAATGAAATATAATACAATTCATGTGTTAATTATTTTAAGTTGATTTATCAAAGTGATTTTTATAAACTCCGTGAGAATTGAAAAGACATAAAGCAGGCCAACTAATAGCATGCTTTTAGATTAATTAATATTTCATTAAATTAATCGGCAATGTAATGAACTTTTTACTCTTTGGCTGGCGAATCCGACTTAGGTAAATGTTTTTTTGCTTAAATAAATAATAAATATGAAGTAAGAATAAAAGAAATTATTTCATTTATAATTATAAATAAAACAATAAATGCTTTATATTGTATAATTAAGTTACACAATAATTTATCTAATAATGTTAAATTTTATTATTGTTCTCATGTAAGTGACTATTGTGTCCTTAAATATATAAGAATAATTTATTTGGACCGAATAATCCAAACTTGATAATATCTTAATATCTAGCCAATAAAATAGTAAAATTATATCCCTCTACATTGATGATAAATTCATTGACATCTTTTTATCTGTAATTTGTATTTGGCTTATTAAAAGGGGATTATCTAAATCAATACGACGCGACGCATCGCATCGATTTAACAAATAACAGCCTACATTAATGTTTGTATTACTCCCAAGTCCCAAATGAGCTATCTCTGCTTGCTACATCAATTCCATTACACACTTCACTGCTTCACAGTTCACTTATTATGAATTGTGAATGGCATGACAGGACCGAAAATAAGATTAGGTAAAATGTGTGTGTTCTGGATCTAAAATTAATACATCTGTCTAGCCCTGCGGGGATACAGCGTGATGATTTGAGGGATTTCCAAAATCCAAATACAATAATAATAATATTTGGTCCAAGTTTCAATTTATTTCTCACATTAATATACTAGTGCCCGACGGTAATTGTCATATCCTTGATTATTTCTGATTTATAAACCCTGCGATCGCAGGGTCTCAAAAATACTTTTAGACTCATTTGAGTGTTCCCCTCCACGGAAATCTTTAGTAAAAGGCGAAAGATTTATACGTTTTGAAGGGAAACCAGAGTGTAGTCATGGTCGTTACAACGATCGCCGTTTAAGTAATAGTATTATTTCTTTAAAACGACATTAGTGGTGATTTGGAAATCACTACTAACGTTATTGAAAAGCTTTCAGGTTTTTAAAATTGATCAGAGACAGAGACTGTATGCGCCATCTATAAGAATTTGCTAAAACTAATGTCTAATACGTTTGAAGAGTGTATCAATTTGCTATAGTGACATCTAGCGACTTTTAGACACAATTTTCGATTGCCATCTATAGAAATAAGCTGGAACTATTATGAATCATGGGTTAGTAATTTTAGTGTTAAATTATTACGTAATTCAAATTGTTTAACAACATCTAGTGATTTTTTTGGAAACTATTTGCAGTCAAGGTAAGTAAATCCATTTAAAAAGCCGACAATTCGGTTTATAAACATTGGATACTAGATCTTTATTTTCTAGATAATAAGGCGTATTTTTGGTCGTATCGAATTGCAACCTACGACCTTTATTATTTTGTAGACGAAAAAGCTATGTAATGATACTGATTTAAAAATACTTTTTTATTCTTATTTCAACTAGAAAGTGATGACCATCATAATTTAATATGTGTGTAAATGCTAGTCGCTATTACGACGATGCAGTTAGTTTGTTGACACTGCTTCATGAACTTCTACGCAGATTTGTTTGAGCACTGCTCGAAACTCGGAGATTCCCGGTTAAGAATTTATTCCTTAAAAACGTCAATTGTTTCATAACTCGCTTTAATGATGCTAATAAAAACTTTAAATTAATATTGTATAAAACTACCTTTTTCATTAAAACAAAATTATGTTATTAAATATCCAAATAAGAATTAAGAACACGTTACGATCCAAAATACGACAAGCACATCAACAAAACGCGGGCACCAATAAAATGACCGCGATTCACAAAATAATATTAGAACGAGAAAACCGTGTTTCGTAATAAAGCTTACTGCTATGAACACAACTGCGGCGATTGTAGATAGCTGCGGCGATTCAAGACAGCTGCGGCGATTCAAGAAGCCGCTATCAAAAAAGTAACCTATAAGTTACTAAAGCCGCGCGGCGGAGAATCGCTGGTAGCTTTAAATAGCGATTTAGAGTAATAGCTTTGTAAGAATAGCCTAAGCGACATAACCTAATGGCAAAAGTCAGCCGTTGTTTCCATCGCTACCAGAGTGATCATGTCAAGTTTGCTCAGAAGTGTGTATCTGTCGGCGGAGAATCTTGACAACGTAATTTAGGTATATATTGAAACTGTACAGCGCCATCTAGCGACTTATGTTGCACTTTAAATATGTATGACTCTACATCAGACTTTGCTTTCGTGAACTCTATCTACACTTCGATGTTTCTTTCACTTCATTAATAATATGATTATATTAAAAATCTAAACTCTTCAGTTTACGGTTGACTCTATATTTAATTTAAAATAATTACAGTTTCTTTTTAATTTTGGGTAAAATGGCGTAAGTAATGTTTAAAAAAAATTTTTGACGAATTTTTGGGGATAAATAATATTTACCGATATTTTTTAATAGGATGTTTAACTTGACTAGATATTTAATTGTATACAGGGTTAGCATAAAATTATATAATAATGAACTCTAAGTTTTTGGAATTTCCTTCTTTTGTGTACATGTTGGTGTTATCTAGTTTTTTGAGTTACTATTGACTCTACATTTGGTCATTACCAATGAACAACTCTACCTAACAGATATATTTCTATTAAATATTACATAATGTTTGTAGTTGTGCTAATTGGTCTACAAATATATTTGTGAGCTATTGTTTTTGACAAACATTTCTATTATTTATTTTATAGGAAATTTTGAGATAATAAATGTCCCGCAAAACTGCGCAAACTTGACTGTGAAATCGATTGAGCCAAGTCTAGTACGCTGTGCACTCTATACATTTAAATCTGAGCAAAATACAGTGAAACCACGTTTTTTAAGCAATATGCTAAAACTATTCTTACGGATTCTATCACGATTAGGTTTTAATTATCATTCCCGACGTCTCGAAGGCTTTGCAGTCTTCGTTAATAATAATTAAAACCTAATCGTGATAGAATCCGTAAGAATAGTTTTATTTCAATGTATAATATTCGCGTAAACTTAAGAAATCAATATGCTTAATTCAAAAAATCGAAGAGATAACTAAAGCATTCTATTATATTAATTAACACGTCATAAATGTTTTAATGACAGATATAAAACTATTTTCACCTATTCATTCGTTTATTAATCACAATCAAACGGCCGTGACATTATCATAATGGTACCTTATTTACTACCTGCGCTTAGTATGAAGGTGATTTGTATTGAAGTACTCTTACTTATTGTTAGTTAATAGATGTTAATAAGGTAACCTTAGACAAAAATAACTGAATAACAATTTTAATCAATCAAAAACTGGTAATACTATTTCTTAAGTAAAAAAAAGTACAAATCTAACTTTTCCTTCTATCCCAGTACAAAACAATCAGAAAAATACATTTTTCAAGCATGTTGCAGAAAGGATTCGGCTTTGTTTTTTACGATCGGCTGCCTGCCTGCTCTAGCCAGGTTGTAAACCCGAGAAAATCGTGTTAGAAACTTAGAAAAACACCAACCCGACTTGGATATCGAACCCTGAACCTCCTGGTTCACAGCCCATATTATAAGCTGCTAGGCCAAGGACATACATACATAGACTCACGCCTGTATCCCCGAAAGGGTAGGCAGAAGCGATCTAGAGAACTAGATCATCCACATTTCGCCGCGCTAATTTACGTTCCAGATGTGATTAGGGGCGAGCCTATCGCCATATCCGGCACAAATTCCATACTCCGGGCTGATACTGAAAAAATCAATATCACTTTGCCCGACCCGGGGATCGAAACCGAGACCTCAGGATGGTAGTCGTATCGTAATACCACAACGCCACCGAGGGAGTCAACCAAGGACCAAGAACAAGTTGATCAAGGACGAGACCAATTAGATATGTATTATGTATGGTATGACATACTTCATCAATCAAAAAGTCCTTGATCAACTTGTTCTTGGACTAGGACTGCCTCGGTGGCGTGGTGGTATTACGATATGACTACCATCCTGAGGTCTCGGGTTCGATCCCCGGGTCGGGAAAGTGATATTGGATTTTTCCATATCAGCCCGGAGTCTGGAATTTGTGCCCGATATGGCGATAGGCTCGCCTCCTATCACATCTGGGACGGAACTCGCTAGTGCGCCTCTGCCTACCCCTTCTGGGATACAGGTGTGAGCTTATGTATGTATGTCATAGGTACCATTATCCAGAAAATGCTGTCATGATTCTTTTTATAGTCGAAGGCACAGTCACAGGCTAAAAACTGTACTATACAAACTGTACATCTACATTATGATTATGTATGACAATTATTATCGCAATCACAGTAGCCAGACTCGCCCACCTGTCTCGTACTCTCGTGACAATGCAAAGGTCGTCTGACAATAAACATTCAAACTATTGTCATGATACCCATTACAATAAACATGAGGCGAGTACACTCGTAGTCTCATGGCTTTTATTATAATAATATTAAAATAATATTAGCCCTGTAATATTACTGTCCCACTGCTGGGCACGGACCTCCTCTGCTAATGAGAGGGGTTAGGCCTTAGTCTACCACGCTGGCCTAATGCGGGTTGGTAGACTTCACATACCTTCGAAATTACTGTGAAGAAATTCTCGGGTAGGCAGGTTTTCTCACGATGTTTTCCTTCACCGTTATAGCAAGCGATATTTCACAATGAAAATACACTTAACATAGAAAAGTCAGAGGTGTATGCTCTATTTTTGGGGTTGGTCTCGAACCTATGACACTTGTCTCGGCAGTCCGTACCGTTACTAACTGAGCTATCGCGGCTTTTATTATATTAGAAGACAATGTGAATTAAATGTGATTTTTTGGCGCCATCAGACGTCAAGAGACACAATGAGGTAAATTTTTTTGGTTACGATAGGGGATGTTAACGAAGGGTGCAGAATAACGCGGGGTTTAAGATTCCGGTCAATATACCGCGAACTATAGAAGTATTTAGCTACAATCATTAACATAATACAAAACATCCATCGAAGAAATTCATAAGTAGGAAATCGAACTCTAAATGAGTTATATAGTGATTTCAAAGAATCCAATTAATGTCTTTGATTAAATAATAATATAGTTTTTAAGAAAACGCTGTTACATCTAACATGGCGATTATGGTTGGTATTGTTCACTGAGCTTATGCCATGTCATGAAAGTATAAGAATCAAATAGAGATTTATTTCAGACCCATTTTCATAGTGGCGCGCAGTCCGTTTTTTTATAGCAGAGACTGGCAAACGAGCAGATGGGTCACCTGATGGTAAGTGATCTCTACCCCCCATAGACACCCATGACACAAAAAGAGTCATAGGTGTGTTGCCAACCTAAAAGCAGGGACTGGAAGGGGAGGGAAAAGGGAAAAACCGGTCGAGCTAGCCCGTTCGTGCTGTAGACGTTTCTGTCTACAGCGTGATTCAACACTTTAAAAAAAAGATAGACAATCTATCTGACAATCTATCTATCCTGATAACTAGCCAATTACATAATTTAAGAAAAAGTCAATATAAAAAAGCAGGGCTCGGTTTACATTTTAAAATGACATGGAGATGCTGATGATTACAGTGAAGCAAGAATTGAAAAAATAAATTATACAAGTTTTTCGTCTACGTGTGCACGTCACTGAATTTAAAGGCCTCACGGTTTCTCTGCCGTTTACCACTTGACCACTGAGGCGTATATAATCTGTGGGAAAATAGTTTCTGAAGGAGCAAGTGGTCGTGAGGCACGCGGCCTTGCGACAGCACGCGGCACGGTGCGGCACGACGCGACGCCGCGCTGTATGGACACGCCTCTCGCTTTGACCGAGTCGTCAGGACTCCCGGCACTGTGTCACGGATTAAAACACCGTGGGTGCGATTCCATTAAAACAGCCTTTGCCTAAGAGCCCTCTCAAACTACAAACTTTTTTATCTGCCGATAGTTTGATGATTGATCATTGTCATGTGGGCTTTAAGCGCGCACACTGGCCGATAGATTGCCGATAGTTACGTTTGAACACAGTCGTGAAGCCCATCCAAGTTATTGGTCGGCCGATACCAAATCGGTGTAATATTACGCACATTACATGCGTACATGTACATGTTGATACTGATCAACAGTCAGCAATAATCACAAGTTTAAAAACTTAAACCTACCACCACCTCTTATAGGAGTATTATTATCATCTTACTTGTACCGATTCCCATACAAAACAAACGAAGATTATAATAATACTGCTATAAGAGGTTGTGGTAACCCAACTGACCGACGTCAAATCTGATCGTGATCAAATTTATATGCGACCACCCTTGAAATAAGCTATGTCGAATACAAGAATCTTAATAATTGGTCCACATTTGGCGGAGATATTGCAACATACATAAAAATACAGACGAATTGAGGACTTCCTCCTTTTTGGAAGTCGGTCGTAAAGTCAGCAGTTTGGGGGGCTCTAATGCCTACAGCGTTGCCACAGCGACAAAATATCGTGTCGGAAATTCTAACATCTCGTCGCGTTCTTTGCTCATTGCTGTGCGCAAGACTGTAAGCGGAAAGCGCTTCATCAACCAAAGTTATCCATAACATTACTAAATGTAGTGGTTATAATATCTTCGCTTTGTAACCGCTGTAAACACACTCTCAGGTGAATCCTGTTAGAAAACAGCTTTTCGCGATCTGAGATTTAAACCCAAAACCTCCCGCCCACAGTCTACATGGGGTGTCACTAGACCTAGGAGGTGACGGATAATAACATATACATACATACATACATAAGCTCACGCCTGTATCCCCGAAGGGGTAGGCAGAGGCGCACTAGCGAACTAGATCACCCACATTTCGCCGAGCTTAGTTCCGTCCCAGATGTGATAGGGGGCGAGCCTATCGCCATATCGGGCACAAATTCCAGACTCCGGGCTGATATGAAAAAATCCAATATCACTTTGCCCGACCCGGGGATCGAACCCGAGACCTCAGAACCGTAGTCGTACCGAAATACCACCACGCCACCGGGGCAGACGGATAATAAACCTCATTATAATCTATATATTAATAAGTGAAACGAAAACTTTTGAAGAGAATTACGCGAACGAATAAACGTGAAATTTAGGTCCGAGGTCCTCGTAAATAAAGCTATTTACATAAAATAATCTAAATATAATCCACCATTAAGATTAACGACACAGTACGTCACGCCTCTTACCATGGTATTGTTGATCGAAGCCATTAACTTGCGATCCGATGCCGTGGTTTTCCTTGATTCAATCACAACTATGCGAAGGTGAAATATTAATTAAAGCGAGCGCAGAACCGAGTGTCCGAATACGGCGCACCCATTACTGGTTTCGTAAAGATCAGAATTGTGGGTGTACAGGTACTGTTACTGGTTGGGAGTTGGGACTAATCTATTGAAATAAAACTATTTTACGGATTCTATCTCGATTTGTTTCAATTTTTATGCCTGACGTTTCGAAGGCTTTGCAGTCTTCTTGGTCACGGGTCGGACTCGGATTTTATTTGCCAATTCCAGTCCGTACTGGTTAACATACTGATTTCTTAAATTTACGCGAATGTTATACATTGAAAAGACCATTGTTTACCAATAATGGTCTTTACACTGCAGGACATTGAATATTGGGCATATGAAAAAAATAGTTTTATCGATCTAATTTACTAGCATAAGAATTTTTTGTGAACAGAAAAACTCTTAAAGGTTACTTAAGTAGCAGATACATCCATGCAATCAACCATAATGTCATAATATTATTATATTACAGAAATGAATAGCTTGACTGCTAGAGGTGCAATGTCTGATATTTCATTAATAACGTCTTATAAATACATCCAACAATCATTTAGTCCTGACCACACACTAGGTATTATCAGTATCGTGGGTATTAGAAACAACGAGATATTTCGATTTTACAACACTTAGATCCGAAAAAAATATCTGTGTGTCACATTGTCGCCCGCGATCTCTGTACAAGAACTACCGAGTATTTATTTAGAGCAGGCGTGAGCTTATGTTATGTTATATTTTAGGAGTAAACGCCATACCTTTTCGTCACCTGCTGTTTGAAATATCTAACGCAACAAAAGCACCTGTCGCCAACCGTGGACAATCCAATATGCTATCGATGTTAGAGGTCAAGTTGTTGAGATTTTATCGTCAGATCGTTGGAGCGTCACGCACCGCCCGCCTGCAGAGCACTCGCAATCACATCGTGGGAATGATGAATTACGCAGGTGCTAATGAAAATCGAAACCTCACTGTTCCTCAAGTTTTACGTCTTAATCAACGTACCTATTATGGATTGTATTAGTACCGTTTTCAAGACAGGGAGGGCCCCACAGGGAGGGCCCCACCCTCCCTATAGCAGGAATCTTTTGTCACGTCTATGTAATTTCAATGTTGGGTATGCATAAATCCCTATAATTATCAGTTGTACCCAAATTTGTGAATATAATTTGATAAAAGAAAAAAGAAATGGTGACAATTGATGATGAAAAAAATAAGTCCGGAGTTTCTTTCTGCCTTTCTTCTTCGGGTCGTCATCCGTAGGTAGCTAGAGAAAGGTTGGTAGGTTAGCTAGGATAGGGCTCTGTAGTATTTTCATCCAATCCCACCAACTCCTATTAATTCCCGTCGCTTCCCTGTCGGCGTACCTGCCACATCCCGTTCCCTTTCCACGGTCCACAAACCTCTCCATTCCCCTTTCCCCATAGGATCCTATTCTTCTAACTGTGTAACCTGCCTACCTGATTCCAAATTCATAGCATTCTATAATATAATAATATTATAAGAAATACTTAAATCTAAATTATGCTTTTTTGACATGTCATAAGTGCTTTTATATGCCTACGTGATTAATAAAGATTTTTTTGTTTATTTTATAAATAAATAAATAAATGATAGCACATTTAAAAAAAAAATATATAAAAAAAAAAGAAATATTAACTAAATGTCATCAGTGTGCAGTGACCTCGATACGAATTCGACTGTCAAAAATATTCCTGCCAGGGCCACATTTTTTTTTTGGGTAGTTCCTTATTTTAATACCTAAGTAAATACCTTAGACTAGTGGTTTTAAAAGTATAATATTTCAGTGTCTTTTATTTTGATACAAGTAAAACGTGAATTTATTTTTAAATTGGCAAACTCACAAAACATTATTAATTACACTATGGTACCTATTTGTATACGAATTGAGTGTCGCTTACTACAAAGGTGAAACCCATATAAGGTTAGCGTGATGACCCAATACTTACACCTCTCATTAGTAGAGAAGGATCCAGCAGTAAGCCATAATGAGAATTAATACATTGAAATAAAAAAAAAGAAATCAGTAACAATTAATACTACAATTATTAACACAAACCATTACTTCAACGTGAGAAGTATTTACAGATGATGGAAACATACGATGGTGACTCAGTCATATCGAATAATAATCGATTATGTTGCTAACCGCGTTTATACAAGCGTTTCACCACACTACGCAGCGCCGGTAATGTGTTTCTTGCAAAAATAATGCGAGCACACGCTAATGGTACTTAAATGATACCAGATTTACTGTTTTATTGTCCCGCAGTGTACGCCGCTGGAAAAAATAATTACGTACAGTTGAGATATGTTAATACTGCGGCAAAAACTGGAGTTAAAAGCGTATTATAGTATCATTTTGTGCGACAATTTGTGAAGATTGATAGTGAGGGCCGGGTGGAATGTTGGCAGTATTAGCGAAGCAGCGAGTTGGAGTTGCCAGATCCCTCCAATTTGAACTGGATCTACTAATTTAAGGAATTTACTTTCGTTTCGCAGCTAAATCTTCTGTGCTTTGGGATTGCTATATCTAACTTCGTCCTGCAGACAGACATCTTTCTGATAAAAAAAATGTTATTATACTCGAACGAGGTCGTCTTCGAAAAAAAGTTTTTTAAAAGAAAATCTTGCCTTAGTATGGGTGACCTAAAAAAAATTTTGTAAATGTGCTGACCTTTTTTAAACCTAACTGTCTCGGAAGGAGGGTAATGTTTTTGACTAAGTTAATAATTGGTATATAACTAAGTTGAATAATATTTTCATAGTGCACTTGGTAACACTCGCGTGATCCGGCATTCGAAGCGGGCTCGTCCGTGTGAGGTGGACGACTGCCTCAAGGATTGAGTCGTATCGCCACTTCAACTGATGCTATCACGATTGTACTTATAAATACCGCGGAGCACGCATGCTTTGTTTTTTATTAAAATCTACACTATTTATATGCAAATTTGAAGTATACGCATGTTTTTCTGCGAAATTAAATTTCATTGCTCTGCGTAGTTTGTATTTAATTTGTTATTTTTTTGCATTTAAATAGTTGTAAATAATAATTGCCAAATTATCTGTAAGCTTAATTGCCACATTAATAAAATATCAATAAACGAAACTGATCATTCAATAAATCATTAATATTTGTGATTCCTCTTAATTTAAGCAAACAACATTTTTAAATATATCTATATATTATCTAAAATCAAAATAATTTCATACAAATTGAAATTTATATTCATATTATGCAAATGCCCTACTTTAACGTTTCAGTAACTTATTTTTTAACATGGATAGTTTTATTTTTTACTAAAGTAGTACTATTTTTTATTTTTCATATTTTTTATCCTGTTTTGTCAAGAGTCAAGACCTGTAAAAATGTATTGGTACAACGCAACGGAACCGGTTTAAGAAGTGTTTGTAACAAAAGCATCGCGTTCACTGAGTAAGCTCGCGACGACCTTGTCGGTTTTTTCTTAAGGTTGAATGGTATTGATTCATTGATAAATAAACACGGGTTCGAGTCTGATTTATTGACACTCGACAGGTATGTTAAAAGACAATATACACAAAAAAGTACACAAAGTTCCTTGGCGGTACAAGAATGACATCAACATTTTCACACATGCAATGTATTTTTATTTCTCAAATAAATATACACATTGGGCCTTACTTAAAACAGCATTTTTAGCTGAGCAAATGGTTAAGAATAGCCTGTCACTTTTTTTCTTGCGTTACATTGTTTAAAAATTAAAGGGACAACCTATGGTATAAAGATAAGCGCTTAAATATTTTTATAAGTAGGGGACATATTTACTCACATTATAACAAAGACATTAAACAGTATATAGATGGGACAACAGCACAAAACCTGTGATCCAAAAGTTATGACCTAGTGGTTATAAGTCGCTCAGTTTATTTGAAATATACGCGTGCCAGGTCGGCCAGCGTAATAATATTGAGAGAATAAACTTGTCTTACGTGATTCTTAACCATTCACAAAACATTCTAGGGTGTAAATTGTAATAATCGCTCTCGCATTGTAATAAGTGGTTGATGTCGGTACTGAAGTTTGTGATCAATTTTTTTGTATGGAAACTTGATTGATAGCCCCTCTATAACATAAGCTCACGTCTGTATCCCCGAAGGGGTAGGCAGAGGCGCACTAGCGAACTAGAACACCCACATTTCGCCGAGCTTAGTTCAGTCCCAGATGTGATAGGGGGCGAGCCTATCGCCATATCGGGCACAAATTCCAGGGGCTGATATGGAAAAATCCAATATCACTTTGCCCGACCCGGGGATCGAACCCGAGACCTCAGAACCGTAGTCGCACCGAAATACCACCACGCCACCGAGGCAGTCTCTCTATAATTAGTTATTAAATCTCTTTGCATTATAATTAACATATTTATACCATAATATAAAATTTATTTTCTATTACAAATACTAAGTTGTTTCCATTAAATGGCCAGCAGTGTACCTCGTTCCCAAATATGACTTTCTCGCAAAAAGGCAAAGATTCACACGATTACGTAAGCGACGATAATTTCTCTGAGCACCCATGAGATGGCCAAGGTGCGTTCATTGCGTGAACAAGCAATTAAATACCGTTGGGTGAGCGCTTACGCAACGCTTTTATCGCTTTTGGATATTGAGCGGTGTTTTTAAATCGCCGTATGTGGATGAGTGATTAATGGTGCGTGGACTGTCTTGAGGTTTATTTTTTCCCGACTAACGCCCGGTTCCAATAAACAATCTCAGTTCGAATGTGCAGATAGATTACAAAAAATAGCCAATAAGAACACGGTTTGAACATGACTCCGTCAAATGACTTGATTTGATTGGTTCATAATCACGATGTATCCTGCACACTAAACTGAGATCGTTTATTGAAACCGGCCGTTAAACAAAGCCAAGAGATGATTTTAAAAGACGCCCAAATGGTCAAACGCTGTTCAACTTAAACGGCTTCTTACATTGATTTTCGCCATATAATTTTGACAGATAAGGCTACCTTAAACGACTTAACGCGACCTTAAGTGTATGAATATTCGGCGTTATGTATGTCTTTAGTAACGTATGTTCCACCATGGCATCTAGACTACTCTTACAATTTTCAACCCCAAACCGACTTAAAAAGTAGGTTGTTCGTAGGTATTTTTATGTATGTTATTAATTTCTTATCTCCGGTAAAGGTGGACTGATTTTAAAATGTGGTACTTCAGATGTATTCTCAGAGAAATTTGGTTATTTTGTCCATTTAGGTTACATAGTAAATTTAGGGATGGATGGGCAAGAAAGAGAGAGAGCAAATTCCTAATACCAAAATGGTTATATGTCCAGGAGTGGACGTTCTGTGGCTGATCATGATGAATAATATAATGAATCGAATAATTGACACTAGTGTTTGTTTATTATTAACTAACGCCTTAATGTTTATTTTTCCCATAAATAATAAGTATACCTACCCTCCGTATTGCCAAAGCGATAAGCAACAAGCTGCCAGTAAAATAACGGTACTAAAACGGTTACGTAGTCGAGACACATTAACTAATAGTCTCGAGGTAAAAACTATGAGTACTATGACCATATGAGGCGTGTCGTCCCGGCATCGTCACTCGTCGGTAACGTTACGTGACAGTTTCTTCAATGTGCTCGGTAAGAGGTCGCCCTATCCGACTAAGCTCATTGGCACGAGAGCTCTTTCAACGTTCGTTAAAAAAACGTCTCAAAATTTCTGCTCATATGAGTTTGAAAATCATTCTTGTCTAGTTTCTAATAATGTATATTCTATATACCGCCCAAAAAAGGCGCGTTTTAAAACCCCCGGTCGTACGAGAGCTTTTTAAACGCGCGTTAAAAAAGCGTTGAAATGGATTATATGAGTTCTAGTATAGTCATTCAAACGCCGACGTTTTTAAACGTTACGTTTTTTAAAATGCCCGACGTTGAGCGGTATGTAGAACATACCTTATTAGAAACAAGACAAGAATGATTTTCAAACACTCATATGAACAGACATGTTGAGACGATTTTTTAACGAACGTTGAAAAAGCTCTTGTGTGAATGAGGCCTACTAGAACTAATTTGTTGATTACAACGCTTTTTAACGCGCGTTGAAAAAGCTTTCATGCGAATTGGGCCCTAATACCATACTTCTTAATTTGATGTATCAACTTTTTGTATGAATACGCCAATTTGAATCAATAAGTAAGTCCAAAGGGAACTTTTTGGACAGGAACTAATTTTTGGTTTAAATTCATGTAAATCTAATTCTATTTTGTTAAAAAATATACAAAAACCTATGGCTGAGGTTCTTAATGCTTCTTCTCAGACCAGGTTTTTCGAAGCACTGGTAGAATGAATGACGATTATAAGTGCCCCTAGTGGCCTATTTACTGAATAATTATTTGAATTTATAAGTTTTTGCATAAATTCGTTCCATTCATGCTTCAAATACAAGCCCAAGATCAAGATAACAATAACTTTGTTTTTGACAGCTTTTTTATAATTATAGCAGAGACTGCTAAACGAGCAGATGGTTCACCTGATGGTAAGTGATCTCCATCGCCCATAGACATCCAGAATACAAAAAGCATCATGGATGCGTTGCCAACCTAAAAGGAGGGAATGGAAGGGAAGGAAAAGGGATTGGGAAAATTGACTGTCAAAACATGAAAATTATTCCCCTCATATTAGATTGACTAATTAGTAAGGAGTGGTTAAAAAATATTTTGCGCGTACAGGGGGGTTACCACCACCTCTTATACCAGTATTATTATCATCTTACTTGTACTGATTTCCATACAAAACAAACGAAGAACGATTATAATAATACTGCTATAAGAGGTTGTGATAACTCTGCTGTAAGTGATCGACCTACATTTTATAATTCCTTCCAATACTATTAAAGCCAATACTACTATTAAAGGTGTTATCCATCTCCATGCTTCAAATATTTATTGTACATTATCAGCAAGATGTCACCATACTAAGCACTATACCACATTATATGCGCGGCACGCTGGCAGGGTCCATAAATGCGTGTAATTTGGCCAAGGTGACCTGCACGCCATATACGCACTTCGCTTCATTCATGCCACATCATTGCGTGTAAACACGTTTGCTGCTTTTCGTCCGACTTCCAAAAAGGAGGAGGTCCTCAATTAGTCTGTATTTTTTTGTATGTTACGCGATATCTCCGCCAAATGTGGACCGATTTTCAAAATTATTTTTGTGTTCTATAGAGCTTATTTCAAGGGTGGTCCCATAAATTTGGTCATGATATGATTTGAAGTCGGTCCGTTAAGTTTTCAAACTTGTGATTATTGGAGAGTCACGTCGGAGTTATTATGTTACACTGAGATTGCTTATTCCCGATGGTCGAGAAAAACTTTTATAAATCATAATTAGTGATGTCTCTTGTCGCCTCCTTGGTCTAGTGGCAGCGTATATGGGGTATGGACCGGGAGGCCCTGGGTTCGATTCCCAGAGCAAATTTTCTAATTTAATTTGCCTGGTACTAGATCCCTCATAGAGGGTTGACGTCAAGCAGGCAGCGAGTCGTAAAAACGAAGCCATCTTCAATCCAATCTTCAAAACCAATCTTTTCTGCAATATGCTTGAAAAAATGTGTTGCGCCAACCCCACATTAAGGTGGGATAAGGGAAGGTAGAAAGAATTAGTGATGTCTCTATTTATAGATTTACAAAGATACAAAGGATGCACTAACAGATAGAATGAATGCAAAAAGTTGAAGTGCAGTAAATACGACAGAACCTGCAGCCCGAGCAGGAAAATTTCTGACAACCGTAAATGTATTCGTGCTCGATGCGCGTCTATGAAATTTGTATGAAATATTAATCAAATGTCATCAGTGGCATTTACATTTACATTAGTTTTTCGTGCTCGGGCTACAGGTTTTAAATTTATTCAAAATCCAATAATGGTAGACTGTGTAAATACATAGCTATAACATAATACATCCCTGATTGGGCTACAAAGAAAAGTTAGAAGAAACATAAATGCACCGCGACCCGGCCTGGGTCCTATTTTAAAATTAGTGTAACTTTTTATTAGATTATTGCAGCAGTAATACATAACAGAGAATACATGTATTTTAATAAATAAATAATAAATACACCCAACAGTCACACACATAGTCCTGACCCCACACTAGGTATAACCTAGATCGTGGGTATCAGATAATAAAACTTCGTCTTGAAAATTGAATTAATTAATTAAATTTAATTTAATACATCCAACAGTCACACACATAGTCGTGACCCCACACTATGATCGAGTCTTGTGTCGTCAGTATCAGAAACTACAAGAGACTTTCGGTCTCACAACACCCAGACTTGAAACAAATATCTGTGGATCACACAAACATTTGTCTCAATGCGGGAATCGAACCCGCGGCCTCTCGCTTCACAGCCGGCTACTCGCCCACTGCGCCACGAAGGCTGTCGTATACACACCTGCGGGTTTAGACAAGTGGCTTATGCGCTAGTCGAATACAATAATCGAATAGTATAAATGTATGGGAATGACATAAGAGTACGCTATATCCGGCGTACACTTTTGTCATTTCCATACATTTATTTTATTCGACTAGCGCATAAGCCACTTGTCTAAGCCCGCTGGGCCCTTAGACACGTGGCTTATGCGCTAATCGAATAGAATTATAAATGTATAGGAATGACATAAGAGTACGCTGTATGCGGCGTTCTCTTATGTCATCCCCATACATTTACTTTTCTATTCGACTAGCGCATAAGCCACTTGTATAAACCCGCTGTTTATTAATTTATTACGGACGTGTCAGCCATTTGAAGCCGTGGATGCGTATGATAGAGACATTAGCAGGTCCTTCCCCTCACGTACACGCATTACAATGTTTTGCACATTCAAATGGACCCCGGAAATGCTGTCTTAACGCCCCGTGCGTCTTCCCACGGCGGCCATGTTTCGACCATAGAATTACATTCATAATAGGTGTAATTATAGGGGTTTTTAATGTCGTGAAATTGCCTTTAGCTTGGATCTGCTTTATCCAAAATTACCTTGGATTTTAAATCAGGAAGTTTGTAAAGTTAGAGAAAAACGTATGATTATATTAGAGATATATACGACCGAAGCGAACGAGTATAGGCACTGTGAAAAGAGTTAAACTTAAATACATCTTTTCAAACATGTCACAGAAATTATTTTGCGTATTTTTATGACCAGCTGCCTGTCTGACATTAACCCCCTACTGGGAATTCGAGTTTCAGAAACACCCCGCCCGACCTGACCTGCGAATCGAACCAAAGGCCTCCCGGTTCACAGCCCATATACGATGGCACTAGATCGAGGAGGCGGCATATGTATAGCTGGGATACAGTCAGCAATCATTTCATTCATCATGAGATTTGATGACATCAACGCATGCAGCTGTGCTGCTCGGACAGATATACGTTCACCACCAGCAAAGACTCCATAATCATTAAAAGTGGTACCGGTACTATAGACTCTACGACGCAACGCTGAGATAAATCGCTTCTAGTACAAAAAGCGGATTTCCTAATCGTCTGCAATGTCTCGGTGTGAACCGCGTTTAATATCGTGTTGCAACTTGTACGGTGTGAATAATCCAGATGATTACTCGCGTGATTTACTGGCGCGGCGCAACACGCTGACTCTTCGCATTCCTTCTCTCCAGAGTATAATACCACAGTCTAAAAACAGATACTATCGCACAAATGTTGATACGGTACTTAATTGTGCCCAAGTGTAAGTTACTTTTGATGGATATTTCTTCTCAAAAACGTACGTTTGGTTTTCTCCATACAATTATTTTAGTTCCTTGTAGTTTTCGCAAGTAGAGTTGCTAGCTAAATTAACAAACAAGTATTATAGGAGCACTGACTATACCTCTATATCTAAGGGTCAAATTGGTTAGAAGAATTTTCAAACAAAATGTATAGAAACAACCAATTCATGTCCCGAAGCGTGTGCATTCATTTGATAGTTGATAGTTTTTATCGTGTTTAGTCTATACGTTTAATATAACTGTTTGATAAAGGGGCGCTGTATATGAACCCCGTTTGAATCTTACATTTTGGAGCTAACCACGCTCCATAAGATTTTTGACACATAAACGGGTTTAATTACCTTTGGTTCTGTTGCGTCGATCTATCAATCCAGGGAATTTTAATCTATCTACAAAGCCTCGCCTGACGGCATAAAGAATATCCTAATAGAATTAGCCAGCAATCAAACGAGTTGACAAACTGTAAGTATTTTAGACTGTGATAATATTTCAGTCCCCGTCCGGGACTAATATTATGACACTTTCATAACCACCGTGAGAACATTTCGAGAGAGAGAGAGAGAGAGAGTTTCCAGACAAAAAATAATTGAACCACCATAATACGAGGTTGCGCGCCCTATTGCAGTAAAGCTTTTAAAGTGATTTTTGTCTACAATTAGACACCGAATTTCGTATTATAATTCGGTGCATTACAAGATATTGTCGTCTCTGGTCTAGTGGCAGAATGTGGAGTTTGGATCGGAAGATCGGGCAATTTTTCTAATTTGATTTTTCTAATTATTAAGAAAAGCAGATTGAAATTCCTACTGATTCTCTGGGTGATTGTCACCCATATTTTTTTAATCATTTAATGCACATAAATGCAGTCAAGCAGCGTTAGCTCAGTTGGGAATGGTACGGACTGCCGAGACAAGTGTCGGACGTTAGAGACCAACCTCAAAATGGAGCATACACCTCTGACTTTTCTATGTTACGTGTATTTTCATTGTGAAATATCGCTAGCTATAACGGTGAAGGAAAACATCGTGAGAAAACTTGCATACCCGAGAATTTCTTCACAGGAATTTCGAAGGTATGTGAAGTCTACCAACCCGAATTAGGCCAGCGTGGTAGACTAAGGTCTAACTCCCCTCACTAGTAGAGGAGGCCCGTGCCCAGCAGTGGGACAGTAATATTACAGGGCTAACATTATTGACTGCCTCGGTGGCGTGGTGGTATTTCGGTACGACTACGATTCTGAGGTCTCGGGTTCGATCCCCGGGTCGGGCAAAGTAATATTGTTTTTTTTTTTTTTTTTTTTTTTTTGTTATCGCGGGTAAAAGTGTTTTACCACTGCCGCCACATCTGGGGGGAGACCAGGAGAGATGGAAAACATCTGGGCGACACTGGACCGAGTCCCTAACGCTATATACACCCTACACCGGCAATACCGACTAAAAACCCCGCGGTGGCCCTCTTCGGCGCTTTAGGGACGGCCCCGGGTTTCCCTAGGCGAGAGGCGCCCAGGCTTCAGCCGGAACCGTCCCTGCGCGGTGCCGCATTGCGGCCCGTCTCCAGTTTTATAGGGGGGGCTCATAAGCCCCCGCCGCCGAAGGACGCCCTCGGCGTCAACGACAACACGAGGCCAACCACCCGTGCTGCCGTCCATCCCGGGGTCGCATGTACAATAGTACTAAAAGGGGCGCTACGACAGCCCCCCGCTGCGCGCCCGCGACCCCCGATGGATGGGCAGGGGATACCGTGGTGGAATTCTCCAAACGCCCCCAGCCACAGGGCGGGAGGCACCGGTCAGTCGTCAACCCGGCGCCTCCTACGTCTCCTCTGGCGGCGGAAGAGATCGGATCAGCACATCTGGGACGGAACTAAGCTCGGCGAAATATGGGTGTTCTAGTTCGCTAGTGCGCCTCTGCCTACCCCTCCGGGGATACAGGCGTGAGCTTATGTATGTTATGTAACATTATTGTTATTATTAAATGCAGTCATAAAATACTTATACCAAAAAATCATAGAATAGTTATCACGATACTTATACTAAAGGCCATGTATCTTAGTCATAACTCTCATAACAAAGTGGTTTCATTATTGTAAAGAACAAAAAGGCGCGTGACGGCTTAAAGCGGCCCATCATGATACGTATGGAATGCAAATATTTATTGAAAGGGAAGATCATAAAACATTTGTGCCGATAGTCCCGAGGTGAGTCGTGGCCGCATGAACCACTTTCGCACAATATGTTTAATCGCGATGTTTGTAGCTTGTAGTAATTAAAAATGGACGTTTTGAAAATAGTCCAAAATTAATAAAATGTTAAAAACTGAATTATTCAAATATACAAATTCCCAGTAATTAATCTATGTTGTTTTTGTCAGTGTTTACTTCGTACTCCTTCAGATCTTGAGAAAAATATAAGTACGCTAGACCGAACACAAAAAGGATTCAGAAAATTGGTCTATATTCATTTGCCGGAGATATCGGACAACATACACAAGAAGCCCTTTTTTCTGAGTTACAAAAGAACGAGGTTCTCAACTCGGTGATTTGAAGTCGGTTGATATAAAATAGAATTCATAACAAAATAATATTACAATATTCCTTTATTAAACATTGCCCCACTAATGGACATGAATTTCCTGTAATAACAAAAATGAGAGAGAAAAGACTAGTCCACAGGTTGATATGTGTTTTCAGGTGATAGGTGTTTTCATCAAAAATTGTATTTTCATTTTGTATAAGAATTTATGACCAGAAATCAGATATATTTACAAGCTCGCGCAATTTTTTTGTTATGACAAAGCCTATGTTTTTCATAACACACATTTATCTATCTTTTATCGCGCCTACGACTGACTCACCGTGACTCGTAAAATCAGTATTTAGCAATAAAAGATTATATCGAAAGTGGTTATTACTGATCAATGGAGTCGTTAAGAACGTCTTGTGTAATAAGAAATTTCGCCCAAAGGCATGACACATATTCCGAATAAACAAAAAGGTCATTTATAAATTATATAACAGAAAATTAAACATCATTGCCGCCTTTAAATATTTGACTTTTCATTTAAGTGTGTCATTATTATAGTGGATCGTAATGTTTTTACCATGATGTAATATCGTAAGAATTGCTGTTTTCTGTTCTTTGAATGATACTCGTATCAACTATGGTAAAATATTCTTACTTTTGTCACAAAAATCTACCTTAATATAGCAAGCGGTGAAAGCTCACTGAGCGGCGCATATGTTTAAAACAACTTACCTAAGAATACAACTATGCATTTTCGTAGAAAAACACTTAAAAATTATAAACTTTATTGTTTATTAGTTTTTAGTCTAAATTGACGCGCTACTTGGTACACACTACTACGACTAATAAATTAATTATAATGATACTTTAATATTAATCCACGTAAAAGAAACTAACGAATAAAACAATTAACTGACGTTATACAGCCGAAACTATTTTAATTAGGAACGTGAAAATATATATAATAATGCGTTTTATGACGTAGGCGAGTACTAAGAAATAATTTCTGGATTTTCACACCCTATTTGAAGGGTAAAGCAGGGGATGAAAGTTTGAACAGAAAAAATACAACGGGACAGATTATCACGCGGGCGTAGCCACGGACGAAGCTACTCTTATAAAAAACAAGATTTTTGTATTTAAGGGCGATTTGCAGCGCTATTATTATTTATCTAGATTTATCTTACAGCTCACTCCTATCTTTAAGTCCAGATTTGGGATGAATAGAGATTTATCGCGGAGCTGCAAGTGGCCTCAAAAATCTAAACTCGTACGTGAGTGTGCATAATATGGGCCTCAGACTTTTCTCAAAATCTCTAAATATTGACAGTGTAGGCGACATTTCAATATGGTCAAGTCTAGTGTGGGCGTCGGATATGGCACTTTGACGTATTAATATGTCACCATGATAATAAACATGTCTCGTGCCGCGGCCGCACTTGCGAACCACGCCCGTTCGCATTGCCTTTTGGTCGCTTTTATTGGCATGTAATAAATTGTTTTGTATTTTAAAAATGAACGACTATTGTCCCGCACCCTACGTACGAGATTTCTCGATTCTCGTAATCGACAATAGTTTACAGTTTCTCCATACATTTTTTAGTTCGTTGTAGTTACCGCAAAGTGGCGCTGCTAGTCCAATGTATGGAGAAAACGCAAACTATCATCCATTTCGAGAATCGAGAACTGTCGAAATAAACTAGGGGTACTGTGGTCTTGGGTTCAATCCCTGGGTCGGGCAAAGTGGTATTGAATTTGTCAGTATCAGCCCGGACTCTGGAATTTGTGCCCGATATGGCGATAGGCTCGCCCCCTATCACATCTGGACGGAACTAAGCTCGGCGAAATGTGGGTGTTCTAGTTCGCTAGTGCACCTCTGATTACCCTTTCGTGGATACAAGCGTGAGTGATCATCATCATCAGCTACAGGACGTATAATAAATAACACCCAACAGTCACACACGTAGTCCAGACCCCACACTACGATCGTGTCTTGCGTCGTGGGTATCAAGAACTACGAGAGACTTTCGGTCTCACAACACCCAGACTCAAAACAAATATCTGTGGGCCAGACAAACATTTGTCTCGGTGCGGGGATCGAAACCGCGGCCTCTCACTTCACAGCCGATACTCGCCCGCTGCGCCACGGACGCTGGCATTTTAAAATTCTTAAATCACACATAAGTTACGTATCTGTATCAGGTATGGCATTATGCTCAAACCATATCTATATTTCTTTCTGGCTGGCGTTATCCCGGCTTAGTGCCAGGGTCCGCCTTCCTACTTAAAACCTTCCACTTCGCCCGGTTTTGAGCATCCTCCACAGTGAGACCATTGGCTCTTATATCTTTCTTTCTACCTGCCCTTTTCCCACCTTATCGGTCGGCGCAACACACTTTTTCAAGGATGTTGCAGAAAGGGTTTGGCTAAGTTTTTACGACCTGCCTGACGTCAACCTCCTCTGGGGGACCATTGGCTCTCATATCATCCTGCAAAATGTCCAGGCGCCTTTTGGACCTTTCACGGGGACGCACCACTGGTACGATCTGGCCCATACACTTGCAAGTTGTAACGGACGTCCTCCTGTGGTTTTCTCAAAACGTGACCAAACCACCCCATAATATGATATCAAGGAACGAAAAACAGTTTCTCCATAATTGCAGTATGATTACACCGGCATACCAGCATATCATAATTGTGGCAACTTTAAAAATATATGCTTAAACAAAACTGTGGATAATTATGACGAAATGTCACTAGTTACTGCAGTAGATCTGCGGTGGGAATGCACCTTAATGAGTACGGGAATTAAAACCTTAATCTATTTTTAATATGTGATTTTTTTGTACAATTGCAAGGATTTACAAACTAAGAAAACTTAACGGACCAATTTCAAAATCCAATCATGACCAAAATATGGAACTATGGAATTGAAATAAGCTGTATCAAACACAAAAAGAATTTTGAAAATCGGTCCACACTTGGCGTAGATATCGCGTAACATACATAAAAAAATACAGACGACCTTTTAGAGAGCAATTGGGGACCTTCTTATTTGAAGTCGATCAAAAATGTATGAGGTTATTAACAAATTGGATGAGATTGTTATCCCTCTTTACTTTTTCAAGAATGTTGCAGAAAATATTTGGCTTAGTTTTTACGAGCGGACACCTGTCGGACGTCAAAACGTACTCTCTGATACAAACATGCATAAAGATGGACTTAATGCCAGAAGCATTCTCTACAAGGTGATGATGCAAAGACGAGAAAAATTACATTCTTTAAATTAATAATATAATGATATTAGCCCTGTAATATTACTGTCCCACTACTGGGTACGGGCCTCCACTACTAATGAGAAGGGTTAGGCCTTAGTCTACCACCCTGGCCTAATGCGGGTTGTTAGACTTTACATACCTTCGAAATTCCTGTAAAGAAATTGTCGAGTATGCAGGTTCTCTCACGATGTTTTCCTCCACCGTTATAGCAAGCGATGAAAATATACTTAACATAGAAAAGTCAGAGGTGTATCCATTTTGGGGTTGGTTTCAAACCCCCGACACTTGTCTCGGCAGTCCGTACCATTCCCAACTGAGCTATTGCTGCTTCTGCTAAATTATGTTCTTATAAATTTTAAGCCTCTAAATCTATGTAGTCTAAAGATATGCGCAATACTATTCAAATGCATATTTAAACAAGATCTCACGCTAAACTAGCACCTGGTTACGAAACTGAGGCAGTAAGTATGTAGCTGGCATTGATAGTGTTTGCCGATAATAAAGTTTACGTTATAATACATGCAGCAATTTGTATTTAATAAAGACTGACTGCCTCGGTGGCGTGGTGGTATTTCGATACGACTACGGTTCTGAGGGCTCGGGTTCGATCCCCGGGTCGGGCAAAGTGATATTGGATTTTTCCATATCAGCCCGGAGTCTGGAATTTGTGCCCGATATGTCGATAGGCTCGCCCCCTATCACATCTGGGACGGAACTAAGCTCGGCGAAATGTGGGTGTTCTAGTTCGCTAGTGCGCCTCTGCCTACCCCTTCGGGGATACAGGCGTGAGCTCATGTATGTAAAGCTTTAAATAAATCTTAATGAACCTACGTACTTTATTTAGACGGACGAATATTTCGAAACGTTGAAGTCATTCACTCGTGATTATACCTCTATAATAGAAATTAACATAAAAAGGAAATCGATATTTCATACATTTTTCATTTCGTTTCAATGGCTTTTAACAATTTAAACAATTATTTTTTTAATCGATTCCAATTGCCATCAGACGGTTAAGCAGGAAAAGATAGTCACAAGTTTAAAATCTTAACAGACCGACTTCAAAACTTTCAATTTTCCTAGCGTTCCGTCCACTTTTTTTACGTCCGTGATTGTAACTTATAATATTGTAAGGCTATTTTTTTTTTATTTTAACAAGCTACAAAGAAAGAAAAAATGTAATTAAATGTCTTTCTTTATTATCGCTAATATCGGGAACTGATGAACCGATTATAGTTTCGCTATTAACTACATTATTCCTGAGTGACTTATCCCGGGTAATGTCATTCCGAGAGTTATCGCGAACAGTTGTAGATGGACTGTGATGTTTATAACATTGGCTTTGCTGCTTTCAAAAAATCTCTACTTCAAAATTTGTAATCATAGCTTAAGCTTGTAACATAATAATAGATTATCTTCTATCCTTCCTTAATATAAATCTCACTAACAATCGTGCGATGTTACCAATTGTTTACATATTAATTGTTGCGTACAGTTGTAATCGGGCTTCAGGCTTAAAAAGCTTTTATTATTTATTATTTTGTAATATATTTAAACCTTTGTTTAGTCTGTAGTCTGTAACTGTACCTAATAAAATAAAATAAAATTATAAGAAGGAAGTTCAACTCGAACTCATAATCATGAATCGTAGACAGTTAGACATCACGGGCCAAAAACTTGTGCATTAAATAACATGCACCATTACTCTTGCACGTACAATTATCGGAATTTAATTTTCTCCGAACACACAATGATAGAATAAAAATCGCCTCTACAAACCATAATTAAAACGTTCTATCATTTTCACACAAAAGATCTGAAATACATTATTCATCCCCGTAATTGCTGTATAAATAATCCCGGGATGAGAACAAATAAGCGCCACTATAAACCTTAAGCTAATTCATGTTGAGTTCATATTTGTAAAATGCGGATATTTAAAGAATTATTTACATGTCCACGATGACAACGCAATTGCATGTGATTAAAAATTACACATAAAAGAGATGAAGCAGTCGACCAAATTACGTTGAGCTCTGATTGTATAATTATAGTATTGAAAGTGGGGATTTTAAATTAGCCCGAAGGTTGAAAGCATGCTGGTCGTGGCTCTTGAGACAGACAATGGCTGATGAGTGGACACGAGGCGAGAGTATGAGCTCATTATTAACACCTCACCGCGCAATCAACTGTAATAATAGATATTTTTATTTCTCTTTTCGTTTTGAATGAGATGTAATCAATTGTACACATTTATTGATTGTTTGTGTGAGAATATTGCGTTCCCACGATGACAATACCGATTCATCATGGAAAATACAGTGTTGATGTACGCGGAATTGCATCACAGAAATTTCTTTTACATACAAAAATACATGATATTTTTGCGTAACGCATACATAACATCAAGTATGTTCTCGAGTACTGTATATGGATTGTTCATTTATAACGCTGGTTTTAGAGTTTAGACAGTTTCGAAATTCTCTGTTGCTCAAAGAGACCAAGATTTGAATTAGTTAAGAGTCAAGACTAATCGTCATCATCGTCGTGTCTTCATTTTTACGCCAAAGCCAAAAGAGTCACAAAATATAAACCAATGGTTATACCGCGTACATACCGCAACGTCAAGGTGGTAAGGTTACTTCAACTGATGGTAGGTTACCACCATCATCAATATACCAGTACTGAGAACAGTCAAGTTTTGCTTTTCATCCTTCTATACTGAGACGCGCCGTCACTCAATTTTGAACCGTACTCAACACAAAATTGAATTTCATAATAATTGTTAGGCTGGCATTTTTCGAATACACAATAATATAATTAAAATGTCAATAAAAAATGCGTGTGCCACACACATAGTATAGCGTGCCGGAGTGGCTGCCCCGGTGTGGTCCGAACTCCGCAGGCCGATGGTGTAGAGTTCTTTTTGTGTCGACCGCCCTGTCAGAAACAATGGCCATAATCTAACATCTCCCATATTGTCTACCAAACGCTCTAATAGCTAGCCAACGACGTGCACGTTTCGTGGATGTGGTATTTAATACCCAATAAGACGTACGTACTACGTAATCTTGTATTTATATTTTCCCACGTATATTGAGGTAAAGGTGGAAAATAGAAATAGTGTAAAATATATGTGCCGATCTCGCGTTAGGGCTAATCTATTATTTCTGTTATTCGAATTAATTTTGACGACCAGCGGCCTGCCTAATGTCAATGTAATCCTGACTCACAGAATTTAAAACACGATTATCTTATGCTTTGCTAATCTAAGAGATATTTTAGACCTCACTTAAATTAAAATATTTGCGGAAACCACATTTTTTTTTTTGATTGAATTGATCCTTTAGGCTCTCTTGTTACTCATAGACCACGAAGACAATCACTTTTGACATAAACTACTTTTAAGTTCAACCAACATAACATAACATAACAACTTACTAATATTGGAGTGCGGTCTTCTACAAAAGGAAAATAAAAGATGTTTGTTGTTTGCCTGGGACTAAGGACTGTTACAGCTAGGACAAGATGCTACCTAGTTCTTTTGCCGAATCTTGTTTTGCGGATATTATGTCTATCGACTATCTGTAATTTAATATCCTGTTATGTCCAAAGGAAATGTTTAAAACACAAACTAAAATTCTAAATGTCAATATCACATTATTAAATGTCAACACTTTATTACAAGATGGTGAAGGATACAAGCTATAAGCGTCATTGTATTTATCCATAACGAGGTCCTGAGTCATACATTAACCCCCTGATTCCTCAACACCCAAACCCTCAGTCACCGTAACTGAAAAATACAAAAGCTCCTTACGATTTACATATATAAAAAAATATTTAAAAAATTCTTAAAGATTCAAAAGGTTCAAAGATTTCGGTCCACATTTACCGAAGACATCGCATATTACATTAGAAAATACTGTGTAAAAAAAATCTTCCTATTTTAAAATCGGTTAAGTGATATTGGATTTATCGTTATCGGCCCGGAGTCTGGAATTTGTGCCCGATATAGCGAAAGGCTCGCATCTCACATCTGGGACGCAATTAAGTTCGGCGAATTATCGGTGTTCTAGTCCGCTAGTGTGCCTCTACCTAAACCTTCGGGGATACAGTCATGAGCTTATGTTAAAAGCCTGTTATAAATTGAAAATCCATGCCCCAGGTGTTGGGTTGGAAGCCACTTTTGAAGGTTTAATTGCCTGAGTGTTGTTCTGTAATACGACCCCAACCGCCGAATATTCATACACTTAAGGCCGCCTTATGTCGTTTCAGGCCACCTTATCTGTTAAAATTGTATGTCGAAAATCAATATAAGAAGCCGTTTTTGAGTAGTTTGACCATTCGGCCGTTAGTTATCCATATCCTTTACCATAAGCATTAGTTTCGGAGCTCTCGGGCGAAGCGGCGGTGCAGCGGTGCAGCGGTCGCGCCCGCGGCTGAACTCCCTCATTGTTCCCGGTGCGAGTACTCGACTATTGTTCAATTTTTCACCACTTCGCCACTTTACTAATGGCGCATTCAACTTGCGTGCGCCATTATGCAATTATGTTCGCGTATATTCTAAAGTTTATTAGAAGATGCTTTGTCGCTGTCTGACGCTCCAAGTCAAGTGGGTGACTGACCATTGAAAATAATATTAAAAATTGCATTTTCTTTTGTATTTGACATTGCTTATGTAACAGCTAATCTCAGAGCAAGATCTAATCGCTTAACTTTTACCTAAAGACGTTATTTTCAACCGAGTTCAAAATTGACAAGGTCCTTAATTCATGCGTATTTTGCTTCGCATTCTGTGGACCTATATCAAAAAAACATTTTTTTCAAAGAAGCATTCTTTCAACCTGCCCTTATCCCACCTTAATGTGGTGTCAGCGCAACACACTTTTTCAAGCATGTTGCAGAAAGAACTTGGCTAAGTTTTTACGACCGACTGCCTGCCTGACGTCAACACCCTCTAGGGGACACAGTCCCGAGCAAATTAAATTAGAAAATACGCTTTGCCCGTACTGGGAATCGAACCCAATATCTCCCGGTCCACAGCCCATATATGCTGCCACTAGACCAAGGAGGTGACAAAGGAGCATGATATGATATGTATGTATGATTATATATGTACATATGTATACATTTTTTGTATTTCATTATTATGTCCCCAGTAACATTCGCGAAAGGGAGGCGTCATTTGAGATCGAGGCGATTTCTAAAATAATAGATATCGGCTTATGCATATTAATTTTAGTTATAATAAAAAACCTATCGCTACTTCATTATGAATCTTTTTTTATGCATTCCATAGTAAGCAAATAAAATGATAATTTCTAAGCAGTATCGGCAGCCGGTTCAAAGGCGGCATGCATGAGATGTGGCGATCCCGGGCACGTCCCGGCACGTCCCGGGAACAGAGGTCCCGGACAGGTGCGAGTGATCAATTAACAGGGATCGATAGCCGAGATTACGGGACGCGCGTGCGCACCGACGGTTTTATTTCGCCTGCTCACGGTTATAAGAGATAGCGGGTTTTGCAAGATTTATCGCTTAATCAAGAGTTGAATAAATAGTTTTCGCTTCGGTGGTTATTTCTGGTGCATTTTTACCTCAACTTCGTGCTTTCGTGGAGTTGATAATTGCTTCGTTAAAATTATTAATCTTTCTCTCTGCCTGGCGTTATAAAATGATTAATAATGTAATTAAATCAGTATTTCCTTTAGAAGCATCATTATATTACGCAATGATTACTGAATGAGTAACTAGATTTAATCATATTTTGTATTGTACATGCAATTTTGAGTAATTAATGTATTAAAAATAAAAGTCCTTCTTAGTTTTTGTGTGCAAAATTTAAAAGTTTTGTATCTGAATATTCAGGACAATCAACTATTAGTATATTATTATTTATCTTATAATAACTCATGCCTGCAAAATCAACATGGTAATACAGGCGTACGCTTATACATAATTGTATGCAAAATCTGCATTTAATACTTATCGCTAGCAGCCCATACCTTGCGACCTACAAACATTAAAGTTATTCAGAAGTGTCACGTCATCCGATAGTGGAGTGGCAGAGATGGCACTCGCCGATAACGCTCGCTCGATACGCGCTGTCTGCGAACACGGTAAAAAGCGCAAAAAGCATAAACGCGCTTACAAATCCATTAGATACTGTACAAGCGGACATTCCAGCCGCTGCAGCGCTGCGCCACACGTGAAACTAAGATAATTAATTGATATTGATTATGGACGGAAAATAACATAATTAAACTACCACATGTCGAGCGAATTCCAGCGGATGAATTTTAAGCGTGCAATTAGCTTTTTTATATAATTTACTGAATAGAGATGGCATGTTTGCGATTGGTTTTCCTATCCATATGAATACCCCATACAATCCCAGTTATTATATCTAAATATCCGAAAATATCCGCAGAGGATTGTTATGAAATATCGATTAAATTAGAAAATTAAAATTAAATTAGAAAATTAGAATACCAAATTATAAAAGGAAATGCAGAGTTTAGATATCAGACCCGGTAGCAAGAATGTGTATCGAGTAAGTCATTGAAAACACACAGGTGCCTATAGCGAGCAGTCAGCATTCGAATACGTACTCCAAAGTTGTTCATGCTACATCATAGTCTCTGTACGTTTATATTACCCCTAGCACAGACCTATACGGAAACTGCCAGCAGATGTGATGCAAAACATGACAGTTCACACGTGCGATGAGCGTGCAGTTCGCACGGCCCTAATGCGTAGTTCGCACAGGCGCATACGCAACCGGCATCCCATCACCTTATCTACATCTAGATTTTTCCTGCTCGCATTATGCTTTGTTATATGAGGAACTAAAGTTATGAAAGATTGCGAGGCGTGAGACGAGGGTAACAGGTTCGGTGCGTGAATGACATTTGTAGCGGAGCGGAGCTAAAATGTGAAAAAAAGTTAATCTTTTTTAACCACAATTTTTATCTCTAGATGGATTTATTCAACTTCATTTCACTTCATTTCTCCTAGAGCTGTTTTTAGAGATACCTATGGTAAGGATACGGATATCTCCTTTCTCCAAAGTATTATTAAATGAGTATCGATTAAAGATATGAAATCATTTCGGATATCTAATAGTTTTATTTGTGATATCCGATAATTTCGATTAAGTTTATGGAACACCGGAACATCCCTACTTTAAATTTTCCGTATTTACCGTAAAATGATGTTTTATGATGCAGGCCGCTTCCAATAGGTTGATTTGGAAATCTTTGGGGGAGACCTACGAGTATGTTCAGCAGTGGACATCTTATGGCTGATGATGATGATGATGATGTTTTAGTATACGGTGTTCCTATAATATTATGAATTCAATTATCCTACCTCTGTTAAAGCTCCTTGTGATCCTGCGGTATGTGCAGAAGTGACGGTGCCTCGAGTGTGCCTGTTGGAAAAAAAAAATCGTTATTAATCGAAAAGCAGTGACAGCTCAGTTGGGTGTGGTACGGACTGCCGAGACAAGTGCCGAAGGTTCGGCACCAACCCCAAAAAAGGAGCACACTCCTCTAGATTTTCTATTTTAAGTGTGTTTTCAATGTGAATTATATCGCTTGCTATAACGGTGAAGGAAAACATCGTGAGGAAATCTGCATACCCGAGAAATTGCCCAGAAGAATTTCGAAGGTATGTGAAGTCTACCAACCCGCATTAAGCCAGCGTGGTAGACTAAGGCCTAACCCCTCTCAATAGTAGAGGAGGCCCATGCCCAGCAGTGTTATAGTA
Organism: Clanis bilineata; assembly: GCA_036417725.1. Lineage (NCBI taxonomy): Eukaryota > Metazoa > Arthropoda > Insecta > Lepidoptera > Sphingidae > Clanis > Clanis bilineata. The sequence goes on from CM071141.1 coordinate 3,327,785, forward strand.
ATATTACAGGGCTGATATTATATTATTATTATCAATAGCAAGCATCCAATATGACTTTGGCTGACCTGAAGATCAAACCCGATACCTCAGGACGATAGACGTACCGTGCACGCAATACCACTACGCCATGGAGGCAGTCGAGATGCTCCTCCGGTTGGAAATAATGCCGAATACTATTACCATATCATTTGTAACCCATTACAAAACTGGGGTATTCAAAAACGGTGAAAAATAGTGAAATCAAAAACATAGTTCAGATAACAATAAATAAAACATAATGTATGCAAATGTGATGTCAGATAGTTCAAGATCGGTTAACTTTCGTTCAAATGTGAAAGTAAACGAATGTTAATATTTTTAGAAATTAATTAACTGTTCGGTAATTTCCTGATGGAATGGACATTTTGATCTCTTGATTATTTAACTTGAAGAAAAATATAGTGTCAAATAAAGAGTAGAGTAAATAGTCAAGCAGCAAGCCAAACAAGAACAACCTTAGGCTGAGCTCTATAAAGCGACTTTCGACTAAGTCTAAGTCTAAGTCAAAGAAACGAACTCAGAGACAATTTGGAATTTTTGTAATCGAACTTTGACTCAATCCGAGTCATTTTTTAGAAAGAAGAAGAAAGAAAGAAAGTTTATTTGTCAAACCAAAAAACGGACAGGCCACAACCTACATAAAATAAACATAATTAAAAATACCTTATATACTAAAATGTTGCGTGCCTTCATGTGCGACAAATGTGGTCATGTTTGTTTGTTACAAAAAAATCCTTGATTAGTATGTCTGTCAGTCTGTTTCTCTTGTAAAAAATGTTTCGGTCTAAGTCGAAGTTTGATTAAAAAAACAAATTCTCACTGAGTTCGTTTCTTTGACTCAGACTTAGCCAAAGTACGCTTTATAGATCTCAGCCTAATATGTAGTCAGTAGCGGTATTCTGCAAGAACTTTTGTGTAACTCGACAGCTGAATCCGCGGTGAGACCTCAAGTTACAGGTTAACTGAGCGATGTTACGAGTACCTCACTCACGAAACTCGATGACGAGTTTGGCTTTTTACAGAAGAACTCTACAGGTATTTGACTGTTGGGTGTTATTTATTTATTTTAGTTCATCATCATCATATCAGCCTGCTGCCGTCTACTGCTGGACGTATTTTATTTAAATACTTACCGAATGTTCATACACTTAAGGTCGCCTTCTGTCGTTTAAGGCCGCCTTACCTGTCAAAATTGTATGGCGAAAATCAATGTAAGAAGCCGTTAAAGTTAAATAGCGTTTGACCATTTTGGCGCAAAAATCAGTTTTAATAGAGCAATCAACCTTTTACATCTAAAGACACTCATCTAAACTCTTGCCAGCTACAATCTCGTGTAGGCAACCCTAACGCATCGACCGTGACCAGTGCAGGTTGCCGCGGAGATCGAAAGTGAAAAGTTGGTAACTTAGCACTTCCTCGCATGCGGGCCGATGACCCCACGCAGCGAGGTCACCTGCTCAATAACTGACCCCACCGATACACCGAAATCACTTTTCTTTTTCAACCGATTTAAAAAAAGGAGGAGGTCTTAAATTTTTCTGTTTTTTTTATGCATGTTCCCAGATATCTCCGCCAAATGTGGACCGATTTTCAAGATTATTTTAGTGTTCGATAGAGCTTATTCCACGGGTGATCCCATAATTTGGTCACGATCGGATAAGTCTTGAAGTCGGTCCGATATCATGTGTCCGATGTCCGATGTCATTGACAATATCGTAAATATATATTCAAAATATAATAAATAAATAAATTCCACGTCTAATCAATTGTGTCGCCCACATTTTTGTTTCGAGTGTGGTTTTTGTGAGTTCGAAAGTCTCTTGTAGTTTTTGATACCCACGACACAAGACTACCTTAGTGAGGGATCAGGACTATCTGCGTGACTGGATGTTGTTACTTACATAAAAATATATCCAAAATGGCCACACGTACTCGTGACTCCACACTAGATTTAATAATTATGTAGCAAGGTCTTACTTCCACAGATCACTGTGGGATCTCTGCCACAAAACGCCGATAAGTGAACAGATCAAGCGCTGTGAATGGAAGTGGATTGGTCACACCCTCAGAAGACCTCTCGACCACAATCCTAGACAAGCTCTAGAGTAGACTCCTCAACGGAAAAGGAACCGTGGCCGTCCTAAACATACTGTGTCTTGGGTGTCTATGGGCGGTGGAGATCACTTACCATCAGGTGAACCATCTGTTCGTTTGCCAGTATCTGCTATAAGAAAAAAAACTTGGAGGCGCTCGGTGGCAATGGAGCTGATGACTATCGGACTAACATGGTCCGAGGTGAATTGTTTAGCCAAGACAGAACGCGAAGGCGCGATGATAGGGGTCATAGGACATTGAGTCAAGGTCTTAATTGATAATTTTGGCAGCAATCGTCAAAAAAATATACAATGCTTAAGTAGATTCTGCTTCTCTATTGGCATTAATATAAATCGGCAGGAATCCCTGCTTCACTTTTAATGTAAACGTATTTCAATGTAGTGACTGCCTTGGTGGCGTGGTTGTATTTCGGTATTACTAGCTTCCTGAGATCTCGGGTTCGATCCCCGGGTCGGGCAAAGTGATATTGGATTTTTCCATATCAGCCCGGAGTCTGGAATTTGTGCCCAATATGGCGATAGGCTCGCCCCCTATCACATCTGAGACGGAACTAAGCTCGGCGAAATGTGGGTGTCCTAGTTCGCTAGTGCACTGACTACTCCTTCGGGGATACAGGCGTGAGCTTATGTTATGTTTATTTCAATGTAGCGCCGCGTCCTCTTTTCCTACGTCCGTGATGTAAGTATACTCTTAATATTCAAATAGCTAGAACTAATAAGCGCCGCCCGGTGCCCATAAATCCTTACCTGGCGTGAAGTTATTGACAGAACGATGTGTGGCTAATTTCATATTGTAGCAACATTTGCATCAAGATTGCCTAATTAATATCAGAGTGAATAAATTATTAACTGAATAATTTAATCGATATTGAGTTATGGCAATTTCAGAGACTATTTTTCTGATCACGGCAATGGGACCTAAGCGTATAACATAACATAAGCTCACGCCTGTAAACAACACAATACGCGTGAACACACACACAGTGCCGGACTCCACAGTACTCTACGAACTACTCATCATAACAACTAAGCATGCATGTGCTTACATTGCATTATAGCCGTTACATATGTAGTGTAATGTATGTAATTACAGATAATATATGACGACATGTAATGAATTATATACATACATATATAAGCTCACGCCTGTATCCCCGAAGGGGTAGGCAGAAGTTCACTAGCGAACTAGAACACCCACATTTCGCCGAGCTTAGTTCCGTCCCAGATGTGATAGGGGGCGAGCCTATCGCCATATCGGGCACAAATTCCAGACTTCGAGCTGATATGGAAAATCCAATATCACTTTGCCCGACCTGGGAATCGAACCCGAGACCTCAGAATGGGTAGTCGTACCGAAATACAACCACGCCACCGAGGCAGTCATTACATGACCTTCATATTTATGTTTCAATTTAACTTGTGGTTAGGACTAGCTGTAGGTTAGTAATAGTGGTGCGAGTCGTCCTAAGCAGATTCGGTTACAGGAAAAACATTTCGAGGAAACGCTCTGGCGACCCGTCACGAATTTTCCACGCAGCCCACCATATAATCAGCATGTTAATGGTGATTTATTTTTCAGATTAGTAACATCTATTCGGAATGGGAATCTTTAAGCTTTATGGTATATTAATATCATTACATTAATATAGAAAATCTCATATTATCGAAATGTGGGTGTTCTAGTTCAATAGTGCGCCTCTGCCTACGCCTTCGGGGATACAGGCATGAGCTTATGTTATGTTATGTTCATATTATTATTGTAAAAAAATTACTTTGAGTGATAAAGCCACGCTGTAGACAGTAACGTCTACAGCACGAATGGGTCGGCTTGACCAGTTTAATACCACTGTCTCACAGAAAACCGACGTAAATTGGCAGCTTGCTGTTGCGTTTCGTTCGATGAGTGAGATTTCTGGTTGCCCTTTTCCCCTTCTCCTTTCCCCAATCCCTTTCCCCTCCCCTTCCATTTCCATCCTTTTAGGTTGGCAACGCACCCATGATTCTTTTTGTGTCTTGGGTATCTATGGGCGGTGGAGATCACCTACCAGACTCTCAGTGCTTGTTTGCCAGTCTCTGCTATAAAAAAAAAACTACAGCCAAGCTATCATTCAGACTTACTTCTCATAGTTCAGCAGTGAGTCGATAATGGTATGGGCAGAAGAGGGAAGAGCCACAGGTTCTAAACCAGTCCCAAGAGTAGGCATTCCATATCAAGTCACTTCTGTATTAATTAAGAGTCATTGCTTACTCGCAATGTAATAAGTCTCATGACGAAGAGACTCGTAATTTCAGGAATAGCCACGGAATGCCGACGCCATTTTTATTTTTTCAATATATACTTGACATGTAAAAGTAACACAAAATATCTTATTGCAGAATAAGCTATTTGAATTTCAATTTCAAATTTTATAAATTAAACCTACATTTGTAGTGCGTTTTCACGCCTTTTCACAGATTCGAGAGAAAAATAAGCTAAAAAAATAAGTAAAACTAAGCCAAATCCCTTCTGCGACATACTTGAAAAAGAGTGTTGCGCTAACACCACATTAAGGTGGGATAAGGACAGGTAAACAGAAGGAAATGCTAACTTTAATTTCGAACAAATAAAACAATATCTTGGCTGTAGCCATCAGAAACACTTATTTAATCTGCACAATAGTTTGTTAAGTCCTCACATAATCATTACGCGATTATGGTGTAACAAAGTTAACTACAGATTACGTAGCGCTGTTATGCGAGCCAATTGCAACATACTTTCCACCCTATAGGAAATTATTGTTTCCTTAACAACAGACCCAAGCACGAATACTTTGGCAAAAATAAATAAATATATAGCGAGGTAGGTAAAGGTTGCAGGAAGTCGCTAGATGCAGGCCGCTTTCATCAGGTCGATCTGGAAATGTTTGGGGAAGGCCTATGTCGAGCAATGGACGTCCTGTGTCTGATGATGATGATGAAATAAATACACCCAACAGTCACACACATAGTCCTGACACCACACTAGGAATAACCCGCGTGTGTCGTGGGTATCAGACGGGAGACTCGAGGCCGAGGCCTCACAACACCGAGACCCAACACGAATATCTGTGGATCACACAAACATTTGTCTCGGTGCGGGAATCGTACCCACGGTCTCTCACTTCACAGCCGGCTCGCCTACTGAGCCATGGAGACTGTCACTATCGAATTCAAATCGAGCTGCTCACTTTGAGAGTTTCAGACATTGATTCGAATTCCATTATCCAAATTAATCGAATTTGGCCTTCGGATTATATTATGAATGTAGCAGAACCATGAGTCATTGTATGGGGATTCTCGTGGCTGCAATTGTTAAATTACAACCTTAAGCTGCTTAGTTAGTTGCTTAGTTTTAGGGAACATAAGAGCATTTATTATGTGACAGTAAATGTTCTTAAGTAATTTATTGTAATACAGCACATTGAAGATTTGAACGTCACAACTCTATATTTCAATAAGTTTGATCAAAATACACGAAAACTTTATCAATCTTTATACAGGATGTTTCATAAAGTTGGTACCCATAATAACTTCAATTAAAGGGAGAATGGCTAGCAATCTGGCGGTAAAGTTTAAAATTTCGTAAGGCTCATAGTTTTGGAATAATGGAAACTTGAATTTGTGATGAAAATCTTTTTTCTGGCTCACAAGGTCAGCTGCAGCACATTTACAAACTACCTATGGGGTAATTTATTATTTTTAGCATACACAAAGCTATTCTTTTGCTATTTGCGACGATTTACAGGTCACATTCCGATTTTAAAATTCCCATGGTTAATATTGATAAAAAAAATTAAATTAAATTTTTATTTTTTAACTTTACCATTGCACTTGAAATCGCTCTCCCTGTATGTGGAATTATTATAGGTACCAACTTTATGAAACACCCGGTATACATAGTTTTTGCGCACTAAAAACCAATCGTAGATTCGTAGTTCAATATTTCATTTATTAACCCCCGACAACTGACAAGTTATTATGAAAATAACGATATTTTTGCATTGCATCGTAGTTTTCGACAGTTTACGTCTGTACAATAGTTTTTATGAGCAAAAATAACATTCGTTGATGAGTTTTCCATTGTACTGCTTTGACAAACGGTTATAATACCTCCGTCATATTTCTATTCCATTTTCGAAATACATATCACTATTCTCTTGTTTTAGCACAATAGTGTCACGTATCGATCTTTTGGCAAAATAATATGGTCCAAGAGCCCGTGAGTGCCAGACCTTCGGATTTTAATAAAAGCTGAAAATTTTTCTATGTGCGTCCCTAGTACAGGTAAGAATGATCCCCACCCATGAAGCTGAGGCAACGGTGGCTTTGGCAGGTAACAGGTAACAAAGGTGTATAAAATTCCATCTCAAATTTATCATAGAATAAAACTTAATTTTTTTATATTTGATTCATAATGATATCAAAACTCGCGTTGCTCATTGCCAGACAGTTAGTATGGTTGCAACCCTCTGCCGGACACCCTTAAATTATTATAATTTATAATTATACTTACGTTTTATTATAAAACCTAAATTTTATATATAATTTTTTGGGGGCCTATTAATCTATGTTTACATAATAGCCGGACAGTTTCAACGGTTCTATCATCTTGCCAGACGCATTCAAAGTGAGCAGTAGTTCGGAGAGCAAGGAGCGTATACAGTAACTAGTGCGAGTGAGACAGAGCGCTTGGTCTATTGCAGCCCTTCACTGCGCATCCACTGTTATTAAGTTCAAATTGTGCAGTTTATTTTTTTCTTAATCGAGAAATTTCATTAAATAATTTTTTACAGTTTGAATAACAAATATTTAAACAATACTCAGTAAAATTGTTCTAATACAACTTCAATCATATCGAAACTCTAATAATTTAATTTATATTATTTTTCATTTTTACGAAGTTTAGTATTTTCAATTCTATCAAAATTGTAAAGCCAATGAATTAAAGTAAATCAAATTTTATTGTTTACTAGCTGACCCGCGCAACTTCGTCTGCGTATGAGAGAGAGGGTTGAAAGAGTGAGTCGTAGGCACCTATAGCACAATAATTCTAAAAGAGGTAATGGGATGATCTACTTCGGCCGTCAGTCACCCCGTCTCTCACACCGTCAGTCACACCGTCTGTCAAACCGTCTGTCATCACGTCTGTCACCCGTCTGTCACCCCGTCTGTCACCTCGTCTGTCACCCGTCTGTCACCCCGTCTGTCACCTCGTCTGTCACCCGTCTGTCACCCCATCTGTCACCCCATCTGTCACCCAGTCGGTCAACCCGTCTGTCACCCCGCCTGTCACCCCGTCTGTCACCCCGTCTGTCACCCCGTCTGTCACCCCGTCTGTCACCCCGTCTGACACCCCGTCCGTCACCACGTCCGTCACCCTGTCTGTCACCCCGTCTGTCACCCAGTCTGTCACCCCGTCTGTCACCCCGTCTGTCACCCCGTCTGTCACCCAGTCGGTCACCTCATCTGTCACCCCATCTGTCACCCCGTCTGTAACCCCGTCATTCACCTCGTCAGTCACCCCGTCCGCCACCCCATCAGTCAGCCTGTCAGTCACCCCGTCATTCCTCATGTCCGTCACACCGTCAGTCATCCCATAAGTCACCCCATCAATCACTCCGTCAGTCACCCCTTAGTCACCCTACCATTCATCCCCTTGGTCAACACTAAAATATTTTTTCAAATCGAACCAGTAGTTTCTGAGATATAAAATTCCCCGCTAGCAGCATTTTTCATTTCTGCTCCGCTTCTAATGGGCATAGCGTGATATTATATAGCCTATAGCCACCCTCGATAATTGGGCTATCCAACACAAAAAGAATTTTTCAATTCGAACCAGTAGTTTCTGTCCGAGATATAAATTTTCCCGATTTTGCAACATTTTTCACTTCTGCTCCGCTCCTATTGGTCAAAGCGTGATGTTATATAGCCTATAGCCATCCTCGATAAATAGGCTATCCACCACAAAAAAAAATTCAATTCGAACCAGTAGTTTCTGAAATATAGTCTTTTCAACATTTTTCATTTCTGCTCCGCTCCTATTGGTCATAGCGTAATGTTATATAGCCTATAGCCACCCTCGATAATTGGGCTATCCAACACAAAAATAATTTTTCAAATCGAACCAGTAGTTTCTGTCCGAGATATAAATTTTTCCGATTTCGCAACATTTTTCATTTCTGTTCCGCTCCTATTGGTCAAAGCGTGATGTTATATAGCCTATACCCATCTTCGATAAATATGCTATCCACCACAAAAAAAAATTCAATTCGAACCAGTAGTTTCTGAAATATAGTCTTTTCAACATTTTTCATTTCTGCTCCGCTTCTATTGGTCATAGCGTAATGTTATATAGCCTATAGCCACCCTCGATAATTGGGCTATCCAACACAAAAATAATTTTTCAAATCGAACCAGTAGTTTCTGTCCGAGATATAAATTTTCCCGATTTCGCAACATTTTTCATTTCTGTTCGGCTCCTATTGGTCAAAGCGTGATGTTATATAGCCTATACCCACCTTCGATAAATATGCTATCCAACACAAAAAGAATTTTTCAATTCGAACCAGTAGTTTCTGAGATATCAACTTCCCCGGTTTTAAACATTTTTCATTTCTGCTCCGCTCCTATTGGTCATAGCGTGATGTTATATAGCCTATAGGCACCGTCGATAATTGGGCTATCCAACGCAAAAATAATTTTTCAAATTGAACCAGTAGTTCCTGAGATTAGCGCGTTCAATCAAACAAACAAACAAACAAACTCTTCAGCTTTATAATATTAGTATAGATTAATCAAAGGGCAAAATTTTTTTTTAAAATAAAAAAGTTACAGTGAAATACACTTATTTTAATTAAATTTTTAAACATTTTCATCATTTTCATCGTCGTCGTCAATACATCCATATTCCTCGTCACTATTATTCCATTCTGTGGATTGATCGTCTTCAATATCGCCTTCTTCATTACGCACCCATAATTTTTTTGTCTTGGGTGTTTATGGGCGGTGGAGATCACTTACCATCAGGTGACCCATCTGCTCGTTTGCCAATCTCTGCTATAAAAAAAAATAACATTCGCGTAAACTTAAGAAATCAGTATTTCAAACGTGTATATTATCAAGTTCAAACTTGGTTAGGGCATGATTTGGAACCCCAGGTATGGGGTTTGACAATACGAAACGATTTTCTGGAGCCTATCATGACAGTTTTACCACCTGCTCCAGAAGATTTGCTAAATACAATTTTCTGCAACTGCAAGAGTGGTTGTGGTTCGCGATGCGGATGCAGGAAAGCGGGCTTGCAATGCTCTTTAACTTGTGGCCAATGTAATGGGCAAGCTTGTCTCAATGCTCTACTATATCAGAGCGACATTAACGCCGGTCTTACGACCCAGCGCCATAATGCCCGGGAGAGATGGAAAACATCCGGGCGACACTGGGTTGAGTCCCTAACTCTATGTTCACCCTACACCGGCAATACCGATTAAAAACACCGCGGTGGCCCTTTTCGGCGCTTGAGGACGTTCCGGGTTTCCCTAGGCGAGAAGCGCCCAGGCTTCAGCCGGAAACGTCACGATTTGAAAACCTATGTCCCGATCATTTTAACCTTGTGTTCCGATATTTCACACAATAGATCTGGCAACACTACTGTATATGCTCCTTGCTCTCCGAACTACTGCTCACTTTGAATGCGTCTGGCAAGATGATAGAACCGTTGAAACTGTCCGGCTATTATGTAAACATAGATTAATAGGCCCCCAAAAAATTATATATAAAATTTAGGTTTTATAATATAACGTAAGTATAATTATAAATTATAATAATTTAAGGGTGTCCGGCAGAGGGTTGCAACCATACTAACTGTCTGGCAATGAGCAACGCGAGTTTTGATATCATTATGAATCAAATATAAAAAAATTAAGTTTTATTCTATGATAAATTTGAGATGGAATTTTATACACCTTTGTTACCTGTTACCTGCCAAAGCCACCGTTGCCTCAGCTTCATGGGTAGGGATCATTCTTACCTGTACTAGGGACACACATAGAAAAATTTACATCTTTTATTAAAATCCGAAGGTCTGGCACGCACGGGCTCTTGCTCATATAAAAACACGTGAAAGTCGAATAAAAAAACGTGGGCGTGCAATATTTCCTCATTCACAAGTGTCTTTGATTAGTGAATCACAACATAAACATAATCTCACGCCTGTATCCCCGAAGGGGTATGCAGAGGCGCACTAGCGAACTAGAACACCCACATTTCGCCGAACTTAGTTCCGTCCCAGATGTGATAGGGGGCGAGCCTATCGCCATATCGGGCACAAATTCCAGACTCCGGCCTGATATGGAAAAATCCAATATCACTTTGCTCGACCCGGGGATCGAACCCGAAGTCGTACCGAAATACCACCACGCCACGCAGGCAGACTATGCATTAAAATTAAATTCTATTAAATATTGTTTATGTCATCATCATCATCAGCCATAGGACGTCCACTGCTGAACATAGGCCTCCTCCAAATGGTTATTTATTTGTTTCATATTGGTTCAATACCACATGTTTAATAGACAAGGGAGATAGGTCATATCATAACCGCCAAAAATCGCCTAATAATTAAAGTCGCCACCAACCACCACGTTACCAAGTTTTAGATATAAGAAAGACCCAGGAAATATGGATGGAATTTATGAAAGATCACCTAAAATGGTATGAATGCTAAGATATCGGCTGAAGGAAGGTATAGAAAAAGAGATGACTTGCCAACCTTGAATAATATGGGACCAAGGTAGAAAGATGTTGCGAAGCCATTAAGGCTAATTTTTAAGTTATAATGAGTTAAAACATTTGAAGACCGAATTCCAAATGTGAATCGTGACCAAGTTTATGGGACTACCGTTGGAATAAGCTCTATAGTACACAAAAATAATCTTGATATCGGTCTACATTCTACGGAGACATCGCGTATCTTAAGTACATAAAAAAAAATCAGACGAATCGGGACCTTCTCCTTTTTTGACTTCGGTTGAAAATCGGTCCACATTTATCGGGTAACATCCATAAAAAAATACAGATTAATGAACTCCTACTTTTGTATAATAATAATAATAATATTAGCCCTGGAATATTATTGACCCGCTGTTGGGCACTCGCCTCTTCTAATGAGAGGGGTTAGGCCTTAGTCTACCACGCTGGCCATGCGGGTTGGTAGACTTCATATACCTTCGAAATTCTTGTGGAGAAATTCTTGTATTGACATCGGTCCTTGATACGTGTGCCAATTTCCAAGTTCATCAGACGTCTGGAACATAGTGAAAATCACGTTGAAAGATTCCATTACATAGATACATATAGGTGAAGCTAATATAATAAATATATTATATTAGCCCTGTAATACTGTCCCACTGCTGGGCACGGGCCTCCTCTACTAACGATAGGGGTTAGGCCTTAGTCTACCACGCTGGCTTAATACGGGTAGACTTCACATACCTTCGAAATTCTTGTGGAGAAATTCTCGGATATGCAGGTTTCCTCACGATGTTTTACTTCACTGTTGTAACAAGCTATATTTCACAATGAAAATACACTTAACATAGAAAAGTCAGAGGTGTGTGCTTTTTTGGGATTGGTCTCGAACCTCCGACACTCGTCTCGGCATTCCGTACCATTCCCAACTGAGCTATCGCTGTTTTTTTTAATAGCTAGTATAAAGCCTGAAGCGTTAAAAGAGGTAAAGCGTGTAAAAATATTCCTGCCCGCGCCTCTGATATTCCAACACAGAATCTTACGGTTCTCAGCCTAAGTACAATCCTAAGTCTAGAAAACTATAAAAACACAACAATGCGTAACACGCGTAATTGAAGCCGTCACAAACGTAACAAATTAGACAAGTGAGTTTGTTTTGTAACCAATAGTTATGCAAAAAACGCGTGAATGAGCCGCGTGTACAATAGCGGGTCGCACGCTCCCTCCAATGTGTAACGTTACGAAATACTGACCAGCTGCCAACAACCGGCTAGTAAGGGGGTGTATGATACACGCCCGGTTCCAATACACAATCGCAGTTCGAATGTGCAGATAGATAACAAAAATTAGCCAATAAGAACACATAATGATTTCTTAGGTTTACGTGAATGTTATTCATTGAAATTAAACTATTTTTACGGATTATATCACGATTTGTTAAAATTGTATAATTTTAAAATGAAGGTAGATAATGTAATATTAACATTTTTGGACAAATTACACCTTAGTCTGACCCGTGACCACGAAGGCTGCAAAGCTTTCGAAACGTCGGGCATAAAAAAAAAAATTAAAACCAAATAATCCGTAAAAATAGTTTAATTTCAATCAATAAGAACACAGTTTGAACATGACTCCGGCAAATGACTTGATTTGATTGGTTCATAATCGCGATCTATCTGCGCTTTAAACTGAGATCGTTTATTGAAACCCGCCGACAAGAGCCAAGATAACATTTCCCTCCGCTGTCGTACTAATGTTTGGTAGACTTAAGCCGCGTCTCGGGCACCTGTTTTTCTCGAAACAAAACGCAAAACAATGATTTTCTGTGTCTCCTGCTCGTGGAACAATGGTCCGCAGACAAAAATATGTAGCGAAACTATGTTTCGTGTAGGTGTTTTGTGTAATGTTTTAGTGCAGGAGATCCGGCAACGCATCGACGATTCCACTGGTATTGCGACTGTTCATGGGCGCTGATGATCACTTACCATCAGGGTGTCCATCTGCTTGTGTGCTATGTCATGCAAAAAAAACCTCAACGATCTCATCACGGTCGCTGTTGAAGCGGTTCTTTCGTTACTCAACACCAATCACAATATAAACACTAGCCCCGAGATCGAACTCGCTCGAGTGTCCGAAGATCTCCCTCAGCAAGCTTTCAGCACACTGATAAGCAAATGCGACCTCCCACTCTAGTTTCCATCGCCGCAGCGGTAGTTCAATATGAGGTCTGAGCCATCTGATTTCTGAAAGGCGTTTCTAAGCTCAATTACAGTCGATTAATATATTTTTGGCCATAGCGCTAGCCACAATTTCTAAGCAGTAAAAGTAATTTAGCTAACAGCACAAGCCCATTTGAAAAAATAAATAATAACGACGGCCAAGAAGGAATAGCACTAATAGGTGGTTAACTATGATAGAATTAAATGCTATAATATTAACTATTAGTGACAGAAATGAGAACTCACTATACTTCGTCGCCTTTCCTTTATTAATAAAATCCCTTTTTCTTTCTTTCTACCTGTCCTTATCCCACCGTTATGTGGCGTCGGCGCAGCACACTTTTTCAAGCATGTTGCAGAATAGATTTGGCTTAGTTTTTACAACCGGCTGTCTGCCTGAAGGGATTCAGTCTCGGGCAAATTAAATAAGAAAATTTGCTTTGTCCTGGGAATCGGACCTCCCAGTCCACAGCCCATATATGCTGCCACTAGACCAAGGACACGACATTTATTAATAAAAACCAATAAAAGAGATTTAATATTAGTAAATACAGAGGGGCTATTAAGCCAGTTTCCATACAAAAAAGTGATCTCAAACGTCAGTAACGCCATCTTAACTTATTACAATGCGAGGGCGCTTGTTACAGTTTACACCCTAGAATCTTCTGTGAATGTTCAAGAATCACGTAAGACAATTTTATTAGCTAAACATTATTACGCTGGCACGCCCTTGCGCGCGTATGTTTCAAACACGGCCAAGTGACTTATGACCACAAGGTCACAAATTTCCTGCTGTGTCCCATCTTTGTACTATTAAAGCACTGAAAATAGCGCACTTAACTGTCGATAGATGCACTGATACATGCAGTGTTCGCTTATTTCATTCTGTAGTCTATACCCAGTTTAACAAGAGAGGCAACTGGCAGCAACCGGCATGCACAAAAACCCGACACGCCCGTAAACCGCAATTGTGCCGTAAAATCTATCGATTACCGTTTTTTGGTGAACGTTTTTGTTACTATTACGTAGCGGTTGGCCGTGCATCCTTGGCGCCAGAGCCTGTTCAATGTGGGTTAAATACTTGTCACGTGTGATGGAAACTGCCTTGGTGGCGTAGTAGTATGGGTCTGGGTCGGGTAAAGCGATATTGGGTTTTTCTCTCGGAGTCTGGAATTTGTGCCTGATATGGCGATAGGCTCGCCCCCTATCACATCTGGGACGTAAATGAGCTCTGAGAAATGTGGGTGATCTAGTTTGCCTCTGTCTACTCGTTCGGGGATACAGATTTGTGTATGTGTGTGTTGGAAATACATAATCATGATATTCGATAAATGATAAATTAAAGATAACATAACATAAGCTCACGCCTGTATCCCCGAAGGGGTAGGCAGAGGCGCACTAGCCAACTAGAACACCCACATTTCGCCGAGTAAAGATATAGCAAGATACTCACACCTGTCGACTTCCGGAAGGCGTAGACAGAGGCGCAACTACTGCTTTTGTCGACGATTTTAATGCTTTTTGTTCAATACAGAATGTTTAATTATCACTTTTATGTTAAAGCATAAAATGTTTGCTACTTGCGCCTTTCTTCAGTCTAACTTAACACTTCCAATACCGGACGCGCAACTCAAACGGTAATAACAAAGTATTAAATAATAAGTTGTAAACGCAAAACATTAAATCGAGTTAGTCATAAATCTCCAGCCATCACTTTCACGTAATGGGCGAGGCGGTTTGGCCGCGCGGAGACTTTCTCGACTGCGGACGCGACTGACGTCACATGAGATGCACCTACATCGATATTCCCAATCGAAAACTCACTTCGAAGGTATTTCATTAGCATTAAGCATTAAGCATATCGGTTACCAAAGACCAGGTTTACAGAGTATTAAAAAGACTCGATGCACGCAAAGGGGCAGGCTCGGATGGTATTCCGTCTATATTTGTAAAAAACTGCGCTCGTGCATTGGCAACACCTCTGTCATTTATTATAAATAAATCCCTCAGCAGTGGTATATATCCCTCGGCCTGGAAAGAGGCGCTTGTCATACCACTTTTAAAAAATGGGGACTCAAGCAATGTAAAAAACTATAGGCCAATTTCTTTAATACCAATCTTCGCTAAGGTTTTTGAGTTGCTACTGTGCCCTATTCTGTCATGGCATTATAGAAATATCATTGCATCGGAACAGCATGGGTTTGTCAAGAGACGATCCACTGCCACCAATTTAACGTGCTTTGTGGAAGACCTTGTTGAAGGAATTGAACATGGACATTCACTCGACGCAATCTACACAGACTTCAGCAAGGCCTTCGACAGAGTAAATCACGAGATACTTCTGGCTAAACTCTCATCATCGGGTTTGGATGGTATGTTCCTTAAATGGTGCAAGTCGTACTTGACAAATAGAAGGTCAACCGTGGTAATTGAAGGTCATTCATCTAAGCCCTTTACGGTATTTTCCGGTGTGCCACAAGGCTCACACTTAGGCCCTTTGTTTTTTAACATCTTCATTAATGATATAACCAATTGCTTTCAAAATTCGAAATTCTGTATGTTTGCTGATGACTTGAAGTTTTTTAGACAGGTAGACTCTGATGCAGATAGTGCCTTACTGCAAAGTGACCTGAACAACCTAGTGTCGTGGTGCGAATTGAATGAGATGAGTCTGAATATTGAGAAATGTCACCTTATCTGTTTTACGAGAAAAAAACACTCAATAACAAATACTTATTTTATAAAGGATCAGCCATTAAGCGAGGTTGATCACATTCGAGATCTAGGAATCATTCTTGATAAAAAACTGAGATTCAATCATCATGTTGATCGTATTGCTAAAAAGGGTTTTAAAACATTGGGCTTTGCATTGCGCAATTCTAAGGATTTCAAAAAACCGAGCACTAAAATTACTATCTACAATGCGCTAGTTCGCAGCAATCTAGAATACTGTAGCATTGTATGGAATCCTCATTATGATGTCTATAACAAGCGATTAGAGAGCATTCAGAAGAGGTTCCTTCTGCACTTATCATATAACTGTAATTTGGCTAAGAAACTGCCAAACTACAATGATCGGCTTAAGTATTTCTGTTTACAATCTCTTCAAAATCGCAGGAAAGTATTAGACATTACATTCCTGTATAAACTGGTAAACAACTATATTGATTCTCCTTATCTTCTATCGCAATTAAATATATCTACCCCGTACAATCTTCCGAGATTCGGCAAATACAAACCGTTTGTCAGAGATGCTGCTCGTTCAAACTTGCGGCTATATTCCCCAATAAATAGAATTATACACACCTACAATAATATTCACAATGTTAACGTAACATTGAATCTTAAATGTAGTGGTGGTGGCTTGGGAGAGCAACAAGCAATTGATGTTTTCTCAAACGCCTTCCACAACTTCAAACAACTAATTCTGAAGCTAATATACACTCAGAACTCAGTTTAGTTGTATGTTAGTTGTTCGTTTGTCTGCTCACACGTTATATTTTTAATTTTACAAACAGATTAGACTCCATTTCAATTTTACTTTATTTTATTTTATTTTATTTTTAATGTCATAATTTGTAATTTATTGTATTTTATTGCATCAAAGACGTGATTTCGACATGCTTAATTTATAATATAATAAAAAATTAAAAATATATATTGAAGGCTGTTCTATTGCAAGGATGTTTGCAACTGTAATTATTGTTATACTAGGCATGCATAATATTATGATAATTAATTTGTAGCTATACCTATGGATGTATTAGTATACACAGTGTTGTTGCAACTAAATAAATAAATAAATAAATAAATAAATTTATCCCACGATTTGATAGAAAGAAAGAAAACACTTATTTGACACAAAAGAAAATAGAGGACCTATCCACTGGTAGAAAGAAAGAAAATAAACAATCATTAGAACAACAAAAGGAGATAGATCATAATAAAAGTCAAGTTTAGTAAATGTTATGTGATAGCAGCTCACTGAATTACTTATCGTATAGATTTCTAAACAAACCGATCATAGGTATATCATTATTATCATCATCAGCCACAGGACGTCCTCTGCTGGACATATGCCTTTCCCTAAGATTTCCAGACCGACCTGTTGTAAGCGGCCTGTATCCAGCGACTTTTTCAATCAACAAACAACAGAGACCCTATGATGTAGAACTACAATCGCAAAGTTCATCCGCCAATATTTTTCAAGATATTCAAGACCAATAAATTCTTATTGAACACAAAAATCCACGTGACCAAAACAAATATTTGTCCAACAAGTTCCAATCACGAAGACATCCTCAACAAATATCAATGTTTGATCGATAACAATCTAACGTCAACAAGTTTGGAGCCAATATTTGGGCTCGCTCAGAACTACGAAGGTATGTGGGCGCGCCGCGGTGATTGGTCGTGAAATGTTGAACAAACCTTCACATTTGAACGTTATCAATAGTTGCTTGGCTTGTAATGGTTCAGTACCTCCGGAATAAGTTTAAGTACGAACAGTAACCGGCCGAATAATTGAAGTAATCATCAGAGATAAAAATAACTACAACAATGCTATAAAAATATCATAAACTTCGCTAGAATAATAAGATTTCATTCGATGAAGAGTTACGATGATGACCGATATGTAATTAAGCATAATTTTAAGCATAACATACTTGTACGTAAACATTTATCATTCGATGCCATCGATTGCCAAGGAAATGTAGTTACAAAAATAACAGAAAATAGTAGTAATTAGAGAGTAGTAACACGAAATGATAATGAATAAAGAGCAGTAACACGAAATGGTAATGAATAAACAGTAGGTGATTTGATTAGAGATATCAAATCGATGAGTTTCCACTTTCGACCATTACCCGTTTTGGTACCACAGGCCCATCACAATATAAATAAAACATCACACCAGACGAACGTTTTCTCCTCATGTTTAACCGTTAACCCATCGGAGTTCTCAGAAACATTTAAATATTCTAAATATAATCTTTACCACACATACGCGTATATATTGGTAAATCCACAATGAAGACGATCTTGCTTACAGCATCAAAGGGTCGGTTCGACTGGACTAATACCAGTGTCTGACAGAAAATTGATGAAAATGGTAATTGCTGCGTTTCAAACGGCGAGCGATATTTCCAGAATTCCTATTATTTTCTTTAAAAATATTCCTTAAAAAGCAGCGATAGCTCAGTTGGGAATGGTACGGACTGCCGAGTCAAGTGTCGGAGGTTCGAGACCAACCCCAAAATGGAGCATACACCTCTAACTTTTCTATGTTAAGTGTATTTTCATTGTGAAATATCGCTTGCTGTAATGGTGAAGGAAAACATCGTGAGGAAACCTGCATACCCGAGAATTTCTTCACAGAGATTTCGAAAGTATGTGAAGTCTACCAATCCGCATTAGGCCAGCGTGGCAGACTAAGGCCTAATCCCTCTTATTAGAGGCGGCCCGTGCCCAGCAGTGGGACAGTAATATTACAGGGCTATTATTATTATTATTATTATTTTCTTTGCCACTGAGGACAGCGCATTGACTATGCTCTTGACTTTGCAGATCTCTATGATCTTAACCATTTTCTATAGATAATCTGCTCCTATGCTCTTTAACTAATTAAAGATAACTTATGTCTGCAAATCCCCCCTTCCACTGTCTCCTACCGGTGTCATACCGAAGATCAGCCTATTATGATTTCGTTCTGCAACTCATAGCAAATATTCGACAAAAAATCTATTGAAAATGCGAAGTAATAAATATCTATAGTTTCATATTATGTACACATCGCTTTTATTGAAGCATTGTATTATTTTCTTCAAATCTGCAATAGTTTAAATTGTAGCAGAAAATTGATTCGCTGACTATGGAGGAACTATTAACAAACGTCTGACGGTGGTTCAGTGAGGTTTTTTTATTGCAACCGAATTGCGAGAGACTGCTCTCCAGATGGAACGACTAACGTCAAGTGATCGAGCTATTAATTCTAGGATATATAAACACTAGTTTAAAAACTTAATAGACCCTTGAAATATGCTCTATCGAACACAAAAATAATTTTGAACATCGATCCAAATTTTGGAGGAGATATCGCGTAACATACATTAAAAAAAATACAGACGAATTGTGGACCTCCTCCTTTTTGGAAGTCGATCGAAAAGAACGGTATTAGAAGAAGTTGGCATTTATTAAGTCTGTCTAATTTTGAATTGTAGCGCCCGAAATATTAAAGCCGTCCTAATCAGAAGTGTTCTTGACTATGTTTCTGAACATCATGACAGTTCCAAGGTCAAAGAACTTGGCTTTATCAAGTTCAATTTCCTTCAGACGCGTTTGAAAGTGGTTGTTGTGGAAGTTGTTTTATGGTCATGCTTATCACTTATCAGATAAGGTACATTTTTGTAGGCAACTTTCTCAAGCTGGCATTACTATGCATAAAAATAACTGGCTTTATGAAAATATAGCACCATATACCTATATATACATTTCCTTCCTACTTTTTATTTCTACCTGCCCTGTAGCCCGAGCACGAAAAACTAATGTAAATGTAAACTCGCTGCGCACTGATGACATTTGATTAATATTTCATACAAATTTCATAGACGCGTATCGAGCACGAATACATTTACGGTTGTCAGAAATTTTCCTGCTCGCGCTGCTGATCCCACCTTAATGTGGGGTCGGCGACAACAAACTTTTTCAAGCATGTTGCAGAAAGGATTTGGCAAAGTTTTTATGACCGGCTTCCTGCCTGACGTCAACCCCCTATGAGGGATCCAGTCCCGCAAATTAAATTAAAAAATTCGCTTCGCCCGACCTAGAAATCGAACCCACGACATCCCGGTCCACAGCCCATATGTGTTGCAAATAGACCAAGGAGGCGACTATTTTTCTCCTTCCTACTTAAAATTAATAACTTAACGAAAGCCGATGGACTTCAAAATGGGTCCGATCGCGACTAATTTATATGCCACCCCTGGAATAAATTCTACCAAACACAAATAAAATCTAGAAAATCGGTCCACGACATTTGGCGGAGATATCGCGTTACATACATAAAAATACAGACGAATTGATTTCCTACCAACTTTTTGAAGTCGGTAGAAAATACAGCAGAGCCTAATTTAAACCAGAGACCTCAAGAGTCTATAGACGGGACAACAGCACAAAACTTGTAATCCAAAAGTTATGACCTAGTGGTCATAAGTCGTTCAGTTTATTTGAAATATACGCGCGCCAGGTCGGCCAGCGAAATAATATTGAGAATAAACTTATCTTACGTGATTCTTAACCATTCACAAAATATTCTAGGGTGTAAATTGTAATAATCGCCCTCGCATTGTAATAAGTAGTTGATGGCGGTACTGGAGTTTGAGCTTAATTTTTTTGTATAGAAACTTCCTTGATAGTCCCTTTATAGTTAATAATATTAAGGGCCTCGTTCACCAACTCCAAGTAAAGTGTTGATTAGTTACTTTCTGACTAGCGTTAATTGACAAGTAAGAGTTGCGAGTAACTTCTGTTAATTTCACAAGCAAAATTAGAGCTCTGAGTAGCAACTTACTGGTTAAGTGAATGATATCACAAATCCTGCGTCCCATTCGTTCAATATTACGTCAAAAGTATCTTATTTTGGCAAAAAAAACAGTCGTGACTCGTCGCGGGTCCGCACTACATGACACAAAAACCTACCGGACCCTTTTTTGCTATATAAATAGTTACACAGGTACTAAATCGTGTGTCAATAAGGACTAGTTTTGCGTGACCTGCATTGCATTTTATTTTTGTTGAAACTGCTTGATTTTTTAAATGAAAGGCTATTTTACAGTTAACACGTTCATTTAAAACGTTAAACATCGTTATTAAGGTATGACTACTATAATTTGATTTTATAGTTTATTTAACTACGATAAAATGTACAATTAACTGCCTACTTTAAACTTTAACCGTCAAGTAAACGCGCTACTTGGCAGACGACATGGCAAGTAGCTTACTGGTCAGTTTAATCATAAGATGCATGCCACTCGAACGTCGTGAAATTCACACGTTCAGTTACGGGTGACTTTAACTGACGATTAGCCTACTTGTCACTTTACTCGAGGGTGGTGAACGAGGCCCTAAATCTCTTTTATTTAAACAGTGTTTTTCTGTCGCTCATTCAAAAAAATTTAAAGTTAATTTTCATTTAAAAACTTTTACAAGTATTGTGAACTAATTCTTGTAGATTGTAACTGCTTAGATTTTATCATTATCGACTTCAATTAAATCTATAACGCTTATTAAGACTAATCTTTATAATACCCACTCGTAATATAATTTCATTCAGATTATAACTATATTGGATACGTATAAATTGCAGTAATTCATTCTACAAATAAATTTCTCAACATTAGTGTGTGGAAAGCGACAGTTTCACTGCCCCCCATCGGTAATGTGGTAGAAATCGATTGCTCAGTGCTCACCCCGTTAGCAGCGCGTCTTTAACATATTTAGAACATATTCTTTGTAAATAACGATCATTACTTGATTATACAATCGTCATAATTAGGGAATTAGTTGTTATCTCGATAAATACACCCAACAGTCACACACATAGTCCTGATCCCACACTAAGATCGAGTCTTGTGTCGTGGATATCAGGAACTACGAGAGACTTTCGGTCACACAACACCCAGACCTCGAAACAAATATCTGTGGGCCACATAGACATTTGTCTCGGAACGGGAATCGAACCCGCGACCTCACGTTTCACAGCCGGCTACTCGCCTGCTGCGCCACGGAGGCTGTCAAAGGTGTTGAATATCCGCCTAGCTTACATCATTTAAGCCCCCTACACCGACAATACCGGGCTTTCCTAAGCGAGAAGTGCCCAGGCTTCAGCCGGAAACTCATAAGGTCGCATTTACAAAAGTACTAAAAGTGGCGCTATAACAGCCCCCCGCCGCGCGCCCCCGATAGCCCCCACAAGTCGTCTCTTACGACGTGTAGGGGATACCGTGGTGGAATTCTTCATCATGTAAGCACCCTGTGGACTTTACAATGTGTTTAAGCCTGTATTGGAATCACTGAGGCTAAGCTTTTATAGGTAAAGTTGATTTTCCAGAATGGCACTTCTACGAAAATTAATAAAACATCTATGACTCGGTATTTATAATCCTACAACTAGAGTTCTTTTTTAATTATTTGATGTATAAGAAAATACTACATGTCTGGGGGAAATACTTATAAAAATACTAATGTTAATATAAAGAGTGAAAATCTGTGAAAAGTTGGTCTGCTAAATATCTTGTTAGTATGATTGTCTTACCGCCGAATGTTCATACACTTAAGGTCGCCTTAAGTCGTTTAAGGTCGTTTTATCTGTCAAAATTGTACGGCGAAAATCAATGTAAACAGCCGTTAAAGTTGAGTAGATATTGATCATACGGGCGGGCACTAGATTAAGCTGAACCATCCTTCAAAAACTATAATGCGGCTTCATCTAAATACTTAGCAGCCTTATCTTTTACGAAAGCTCTCATAACAGTAGTACCCACATTAATTACACCAATCGTTTTCACTACAACAAGCTGTTTGATTAACGACCCCTGCAGATTGAAAGTGAAATGTACCATGCCACCACTTTCCCGAGGACCTTGGACGAGTTTCCAGCGTGAGGCAGGTTGGCTGACAGAGCAAGTTTCGCTGCATTTTTTTTTGCAAGTCCATTGCACTTGATAGTATTGAGTACCTGAATATTGTCCGAATTACAAAAAGAGGACCCAATATTTTGTTTCGTTTTGATGAAGCGGAATACGAATTATAGTTATTATAACTGCCTCGGTACCGTAGTTGTATTTCGGCACGACTGTCGTCCTGAGATCTCGGGGGTTCGATTCTCGGTTCGGGTCAATACACGTATTAAGTTTTTTCAATTGAGTATCAGCCCGGATTTTGGAATTTGTGCCCAATATGGCAATAGGCTTGCCCCCTATCACATCTCGGACGGAACTAAGCTCGGCGAAATGTGGGTGTTCTAGTTCGCTAGTGTGCCTCTAGTCTCTACCCTACCACTTCGGGGATACAGGTGTAAGCTTATGTTATGTTATCATATTTCGTTGTTGTAGGTGGAAAGCATGATTATCTTTTGATTTTTAATAGATAAGTTTTTGTCTAAAAGCTCAGTGTTTAACATAGATTTAGTTATTTAGTAACAGAAACCGCAAATAAACATGATTTTAACAAACACGTGGCGTCTAAATAGAAAAATAGCGACAATTCAGCATTCGAGTGATAAAATAAGTGGAAGTGCATATGGGCGCATCTGCATTACACCCTCAATTAAGAAACAAAAATATAAAGTTGTTACTATCTGAAAAACTAAGATCATTGTAATTTTGGAGTGAATTACGTTCTATTAATCATTTAATATTATTTGCTGTTTTATCTGAATGTTTAAATTGTTTTAAAGCTATGTTATAAAGTAACTTTCAGTAACCGGATATATGTTTGTGTAATAATTATTGAACTTATAAAGCATGTCGTAAATTTATGTTTTATCACTCTAAAGTGATTTTAATATTTATCTGATTTTAAGGTTTGGATTACAATTAACCAATATCATACTTTAAATTAATAATGCTTGGCGGATATCCGCCGACTGTAATTTTATGTTATATTGTTATAGCGTTGTTTTAATTCGCTGTGAATTAATAACAATTCATTATTTAAAGGCCTAGAGAACTCTTAGTTTTTATAACAATTATTTGTCTTGTTTTAAATTCGTTTCAAAGGAAATCATTAATGTTATCGATTATTAACAAAAACTCGGACGGTATTTCTATTATAAGTTTCCTATTTAAAGCCATCGCTGTTCAGCAGCAGTGACAGTAATTTCGTGTAAATGATGTTTGATACATGCAGTGCTACTTTGTGTAAATGTGTAATAATAAGTTTATTTGTCAAAAAGTGCTATAAGTGGTGTTGTGAACTTCTGTGACTCGTTTTACTGACTTTTGGAAAATATAAAAGACATGTGTTTTTGTATTACGCCATGGATCTGGGTGGTTACTCCGATATGGCGCCGACAGCAGCGGTGGGATCGCACACTGGGCGATCCGGTGCCACGACCTCTGGAATCTACGAAGCAGGCAGTTGTGCCACTGTGCAGGCTGCAGAGTATATGGCTACAGCACGGATAATGTGTGAAGCCGGAATCATCGACCACGGGAGCTGGTCGAGGCTGTTTATTTCCTTGTACAGGTATTTACCCAGATTTTTTTATTATTGAGTTATGCGTTATGCGCGCAGTTTCATAATTTATTTTTAAAAACCTTTTTGGATACGTGAAATTGAACAAGTTTTAAAAATAAATATATAGTGATCAAAATGGTTTTAAAAGGCAACATATTATTGATTTGCAAAATTACAGATTTGCGAAACTACCCACTAAAATTGTTTTTATTGTATTGCTTAATTTCATTATTTATTATATTATTGATTGATGGTCTTGATTGAGTTAAGAGTTTAAGTGTGGCTTAAGTGTGTTGCGCTAACACCGCCTTAAGGTTGGTTAAAGTCAAGTGGGATGAAGAAGGAATGGTTTTGATTAAGGGAGTTGTTGCTCCATGCTCTACCGTATAGTAAAACTATTCTTTTTTAATATTCAGCACATCACCTATGAATGTCTTTGATATAAAGTAAATAAGTGATCTTAAATAGAGAAATCCTGACAAATGGTCGTTCCTAAAGCATTCATATCGGAAAAGTTATTTGTGTAGGTTTGCCTATTATTTCAAAACCCCCCATCCTAGTTTCTGATAAGTTTATTTTTATACTTAATAACTGAGACAATTTTACTGTGTGAATTACGTCTATGAATTTGGTTGTTTCCTAAGCAATCTTGTTTCATAATTCGTGTTTGTATAGGATGGACGAGCGATTTTGGAAAAAAAAAAGAAAGTTTTCCCACGGGTAAAGCTTTATGATGGCACGCTAGTCTTTAACACTATTTTCTTTTTAACTATTTATCTAATTATCTTCTTTGCTCTATATTGCAGCGTATAGTGAAGGTATGCCCATGAAACAACAGGCTTTTTTTATAGCGTGGCGTGGTGCTATTTGTAACAAGTACCTTTCCGAAACTCTTACTGTGTTTATAGCGCTACATAGAAGAGTTCTGTTTTCCTCTTTTCAATATCGATCTCCGCAGATGGACTGATTTGGTTTGTAGTAACTGTTTCTTAAAACCTACCCCTTCAGTTTTAAATGAAAAATGACCGTATGGGCAAGTAATAGAACATGGGTCAGGAAAATGCTACTCCAGAATGTAGCGAATTGACTTTTCTTTGGTTTGTTTGTCTGAATTAAAGTTTATTTTTGTTTACTTATTTTAAATCTATCCAAAACATCCCTCCTTAAACGCTGGATTCCCACCATGCGTATCCTAGTAACCCGGTCTGAGTGGCTAGACCCCGGATGGGTGATGCCTTTTTGATGAAAATATTTTTGAGTGGATTACAGTTTATTTTTGTTTATTTATTTTTAAACCTATCCAAAACATCCTTCCTCAAACGCTGGTTGGCCACCACGCGTATCCTTGTCCCGGTCTGAGTGGCTAGAGCCCGCATGGGTGATGCCTTTTGGATGGCTAGATCCCGTGATGGGTGATGCCTTTTATTTGGCTAGATTCCGTAATGGATGATGCCTGCTGGATGGCTGAACCCCGAGATGGGTGATGCCATGAATTTGTTTTTTTTATGCGCGCTTTTCTGTTTGTTTTTAATGTATTTTTATGTGGATTATTTTATATTTATCTCTACGTGTTATTTAACTCTTAGATAAGTTATTAGATTAGTTAATTTAGGAATGTTATATGACTAGCTTGTACCCGCAACTCCATCCGCGTGAAATTTCTATATAACTGTATAGTTTCATTGAAATCCATCCAGTATATTTGCGTGAAAGAATAACAAACTTTCGCGTTTATAATATTAGTAAGTATTAAAGAAGCGCAGAGAGCGCGCTTCGGTCAGTATGGCCGTATGGGCGCATCTGCATTACACCCTCAATTAAGAAACAAAAATATAAAGTTGTTACTATCTGAAAAACTAAGATCATTGTAATTTTGGAGTGAATTACGTTCTATTAATCATTTAATATTATTTGCTGTTTTATCTGAATGTTTAAATTGTTTTAAAGCTATGTTATAAAGTAACTTTCAGTAACCGGATATATGTTTGTGTAATAATTATTGAACTTATAAAGCATGTCGTAAATTTATGTTTTATCACTCTAAAGTGATTTTAATATTTATCTGATTTTAAGGTTTGGATTACAATTAACCAATATCATACTTTAAATTAATAATGCTTGGCGGATATCCGCCGACTGTAATTTTATGTTATATTGTTATAGCGTTGTTTTAATTCGCTGTGAATTAATAACAATTCATTATTTAAAGGCCTAGAGAACTCTTAGTTTTTATAACAATTATTTGTCTTGTTTTAAATTCGTTTCAAAGAAAATCATTAATGTTATCGATTATTAACAAAAACTCGGACGGTATTTCTATTATAAGTTTCCTATTTAAAGCCATCGCTGTTCAGCAGCAGTGACAGTAATTTCGTGTAAATGATGTTTGATACATGCAATGCTACTTTGTGTAAATGTGTAATAATAAGTTTATTTGTCAAAAAGTGCTATAAGTGGTGTTGTGAACTTCTGTGACTCGTTTTACTGACTTTTGGAAAATATAAAAGACATGTGTTTTTGTATTACGCCATGGATCTGGGTGGTTACTCCGATATGGCGCCGACATGCACAATTTCCGTTTGAAATTTCTTTAACCCGTCGGAGGCGGCACATATATATGTTACATAAGCGTATGGGCCACCGGAGGCCGAGCCGCCCGTGACTATAACCACTGCGTGAAGGTTATTGAACCAGTTTCCTTTGTCTACCGTATGTAAATACTTCATGTCAATCAATGAATGGTAGTTTTTACGTGAATTCCGATGAATGTCGCGACTCACGTGTCGCGCGTGGGACCGCGTTTCTAAAGAAAGTCTTCTAATTGCGTACACATCACGGAATTTGTGGCTGCGAGATGGAACAAATTCTTCCGGCTTATACGAAACAAAGCGCAAAACTATTAATTTTGTGGCAATTTAATTCTATTATGCTAGCATAATTAATAATCTATTTTTTATAGCAAAGACTGGCAAACGAGCAAATGGGTCACCTGGTGGTAAATGATCTCCACCGCCAACAGACACCCAAGACACAAAATAATTAAAGGTGCGATGCCAACCTTAAAGGAGGGAAATAGAGATTGGGCCCTTTCCTAATCCAGGAAATTGGGCAATGAAATCGCAACAGCGAGCTGCCACTTTACGTCGGTTTTCTGTGAGATAGTGGTATCAAACCGGTCGAGAACCGCTTAAAATATTCCAGCATTTGAAAGTCCATATAGTATGAAGTTCCGAGTGCTGACTCGGAACTTCATACTATATGGACTTTACTTATAAAAACGTTTTAGCTGAGCATATGGTTCAGAATAGTCTCTCACTTTTGTCTTGTGTCACATTGTTTGAAAATGAAAGTGACAGACTATTGTTAAACATATGCTCAGCTAAAATTGTTTCTATAAATAATAATAATAATAAATAAATACACCCAACAGTCACACACCTAGTCCTGACCCCACACTAGTTATAACCTGTATCGTGGGTATCAGAAACTAGAGATTTTCGGTCTCACAACACCCAGACTTGTAACAAATATCTGTGGGCCACACAAACGTTTGTCTCAATGCGGGAATCGTACACGCGGGCTCTCGCCTCACACCCACTGCGACTCGGAGGCTGTCAAAGTAAGGTTCTATGTATTTAATATCCTCGGTTTAGTGGGTCGTATTAAAGCCCCCTACCGCAGTGAATACACAAGTTCCTCATTACCTGTCCAAAGGTATTGTTGACAAACATAACAGCAAAGACACCAATACTGTTACTGTTTTCTACTCATTATAGAAGATTGTTATAAGTGAGCAGGCTCATGAATACAGATGCACAGCTTGTTAACGTCAATGTTGGCTTCTAGCTCCAGGAGCGGATCCAGAGGGGGGTCATCGGGTACGATAGTCCACTTCACCCTACAGTCGTTTTTAAACGCAAGCCGTTAAACAAGAACGTTTTCATGCCTCTTGTAAACTGACCGCAACAGCAAAGCCAACATTTTGCGTCAGTTTTCTTTTAATATTGTTTGCCGGCCATATCTTAATTGTAAAATTGATGAACGTATATAAGTGTAATTTAAGAAAGAAAAATATATATCTTTAGAAGCGGCCTGCATCTTACTACTTTCTACGGCCTTTAAAAGTTCGTCTGCCTATTTTCAATGTCGGTTTCGAAATCTTTAGATGAGGCCTGAGAGATGCCTGTTGAGACGTGCGATGCCTGATGATGATAATGATTATTATTTATTTTTAGAACACAGGTTATCCACCTACAGCCTTATGTGTTACTAATTACCCCCCAATCAAACCCTGCCTCCGTGCCTGTACTAACCCCATTGTGGCTAGTTCATAGCTTGTGCAAGCGAGCAGCGAGCTGCGAACTAAATGCGGGGAAATGGAGCGTGACGCAGCCTCCGGAGCTCCACATCCTACCATTATGTGATGCGCACCGTACAGTTTCTTGGATATTAGTGTTTATTAATCTGTACCTCAAAGGCATTTTTTTTTATAGCAGTGGGCAAACGAACTGAAGGGTCACCTGATGGTAAGTGTTCTCCACCGCCCATAGACACCCAAGATAAAAAAAAGAATCATGGGTGCGTTGCCAATCTAAAAGGAGGGAAAAGGGATTGGGAATGGGAAGGTGGAATTGGGCCACCGAAAATCTCACTCACCTAACGAAACGCGACAGCGAGCTGCCACTTTACGTCGGTTTTCTGTGAGTCAGTGGTATCAAACCGGTCGAGCCGGTCCATTCGTGCTGTAGACGTAACTGTCTACAACGTGGCTCTACCACTCTTGACCGCATACAACATCAAGCACCAAACACAAAACAAGAGAGGCGAAAATGTATGCCGCAAATATATGAAGCCAGAACTGGTCAATTTAATTAAACGTTGTAGAAATTATTTTTTTAGCTATTTACAATTTGTATTTGATATCATTATAAAGATCTGGTTTTTGCGCATATATTATATAGTAGATATATAGTTAGATAGTCCTAAGAAATAAAGATGAGAGTTCTTTTCTGAGCATAATTGGAAGAATTCTGATTTGATGTTTTGAAATGGTAAGTAGTCATTATGGAACGAAGAAACTGGCAAGTGACGTATTGATGGTATGATAATAGACAAATAAAGTAAAATGTTATAAAATATCTACGTAATATAAGAATCTGTATCAAGTCCTTATTATGATTGGTTAAGACTTAAGTTTCTGTCAGTCAATAGTAAAGGATACTACATAGTCAAAGAAATCATATTTGTAGTGCAAATTGACATCAGTAAAGTGATCCCATAGGAAACTTCCGTGGGAACATTCTAGATTCATCTAGATTGGAATGCGTACGTGCGACAATCTGTAGCGATCGTACCGCGGCTCGTCACCACTTTCATGCACTAAATGCAACATGCAATAAACTTCACTAAGCGACTGCGACGAGGTGTTGCGTCCAAACCAAAGAGATTTAATATTACTGTAGATAGGCTATCAAGCAAGTTTCCATATAAAAAAAATGATCTCAAACGTCAGTAACATCTACCACTTATTACAATGCGAGGGCTCTTATTACAATTTACACCCTAGAATGTTCTGTGAATGTTCAAGAAGTTCGTAAGACAATTTAATTGTCTAAACATTATGACGCTGGCATAGCCTTGGGCGTGTATGTTTCAATAACTGAGTGACTTATGACCACGAGGTCACAACTGTTGGATCACAAGTTTCGTGCTGTTATCCCATCTATGTTCTGTTCAATGTTTTTGGTGAAAGCTTTCATGAGCTTAGCTAGTCAGAAGTATTGCATATTACACCAGCATTAGAATACAGTCATCCATCCAACAATTGCCTCCTTGGTTAAGTGCTGTAAGTATGGGCTGTAGACCGGGAGGTCGTGGGTTCGATCCCAGGTCAGGCAAAGCGAATTTTCTAATTTAATTTGACCGAGACTGGATCCCTTAGAAGCGGTTGAAATCAGACAGGAAGCAGGTCGTAAAAACTTAGCCAAATCATTTCTGCAACATGCTTGAAAAAGTGTGTTGCGCCGACCCCACATCCAGGTGGGATAAGGGCAGGTAGAAAGAAAAACTAGCATTAGAATACAAAGTGTGTGACAATAGTGTAACAAATTATCATTAAAAACGACAGCCTCCGTCACCTGGCAAACAAGTCAGTTGCGACTTGCTTTAGGAATCATCATCATCATCAGTCATAGGACGTCCACTGCTGAACATAGGCCTCCTAAGATTTCCAGATCGACCTGTTCGAATGAATAAATCTATGAATATTTGGTTGGTATTCATGGATTCTCATTCAAATTATTTCGTATTTGAATGAGACTGAAAATCTCTCGTAGTTTCTGTATCCACGATACAAGACTCATATTTGACATTAAATCTGGACTAGTATGTGTGTGACACGTTATATGTTGACACAAAACGATCGATTATAATTAATTTTTAATTAACCGACTGTTCCGGAGCGTGTGAAAGGACTAAGACTTCGGGGGAAATTGCTGTCCAAATTTTGGATAACAGGAAACATAATATTTTGACATGCGGAATTGTCGCTTAGTTATTATATATTCATAATTATGGATTATTGTTTTCTCTTCCGTTTAAAGGTATTGTACAACTGAGGCAATCAAGTTGACCGCCCCAAAATTATTCTATGACTTGAAGCCTTAGTAACAGAAAAAGTGTCACCCGTGTTATTAACTTCTAATTTTCGTTTAACATGCTTTTAGTAGCTTAACTTGTACTGCGGTTTTCCTAAGAGCTGCTACTAGTCAAATGTATGCAAATTTGAGCATACTTTCATCGTTATCGAGAAGTAAATAACTCGTATTAGAAGTACAGACAATGGATAGATAGAGGGCGTCTTGGTTCTACACGATGATTCAAATACTTAGTTCATCCAAAATCCACACTTATGATTTTTTTAATTGAGACATTCAGCAGCTCGGGCAGGACAAATTCTGACAATCGTAGATGTATTAGTCCTCGCTGCGCACTAATGGTATTTGGTTAATATTTCATACAAATTTCATAGTCGCGCATCGAGCTCGACTACATTAACGATTGTCAAAAAAATCCTGCTCGGGTTGTAGTTGCGATTGTGCTTCTTGAGGAGCGGGTAACCGCGTAATTGGTGGCTTCCAACGTGAAATAGTTTTACAAACATCGTAGAAGCAATCAGGTGTAATGTTAATTCTGTCATTACATTATCGCTAATCATTACGTAGTGCGAGTTGCGAGCGAGCAAAGATATTTAATATTACTAATTGTAGAGAGGCTATCAAGCAAGTTTCTATACAGAAAAATTGATATACTGATTTCTTAAGTTTACGTGAATATTATACATTGAAATAAAACTATTCTTACGGATTCTATCACGATTAGGTTTTAATTATTATTCCCGACGTTTCGAAGGCTTTGCAGTCTTCGTCTGACCCGTGACAACGAAGACTGCAAAGCCTTCGAAACGTCGGGAATAATAATTAAAACCTAATCGTGATAGAATCCGTAAGAATAGTTTTATTTCAATCAGAAAAATTGATCTCAAACTTCAGTACCGCCATCAACTACTTAGTACAATGCGAGGGCGATAATCACAATTTACACCCTAGAATGTTCTGTGAATGTTCAAGAATCACGTAAGACAATTTTATTGTCTAAACATTATTACGCTGGCATAGCCTTGGGCGTGTATGTTTCAATAACTGAGTGACTTATGACCACGAGGTCACAACTTTTGGATCACAAGTTTCGTGTTTTTATCCTATCTATATTCTGTTCAATGTCTTTGGTGCAAGCATTCATGAGCTTAGCTAGTCAGAAGTATTGCATATTACACCGCATTAGAATACAATCATCAATTGCCTCCTTGTTTTAGTGGCAGTAAGTATGGGCTCTAGACCGGAAGGTCGTGGGTTCGATCCCAGGTCAGGCAAAGCGAATTTTCTAATTTAATTTGACCGAGACTGGATCCGATATAAGGGGTTGAAGTCAGACTCCTGTCTGAAGGGAAATAGTCGACTATGATGCTTTATAACAAATTATTATTAAAAACTACAGCCTCCGTCACCCAGCAACGAAGTCAGTTGCGACTTGCTTTAGGAATCATCATCATCATCAGCCATAGGACGTCCATTGCTGAACATAGGCCTCTTAAGATTCCAGATCGACCTGTTCGAATGAATAAATCTATGAATATTTGGTTGGTATTCATGGATTCTCATTCAAATTATTTCGTATTTGAATGAGACTGAAAATCTCTCGTAGTTTCTGTATCCACGATACAAGACTCATATTTGACATTAAATCTGGACTAGTATGTGTGTGACACGTTATATGTTGACACAAAACGATCGATTATAATTAATTTTTAATTAACCGACTGTTCCGGAGCGTGTGAAAGGACTAAGACTTCGGGGGAAATTGCTGTCCAAATTTTGGATAACAGGAAACATAATATTTTGACATGCGGAATTGTCGCTTAGTTATTATATATTCATAATTATGGATTATTGTTTTCTCTTCCGTTTAAAGGTATTGTACAACTGAGGCAATCAAGTTGACCGCCCCAAAATTATTCTATGACTTGAAGCCTTAGTAACAGAAAAAGTGTCACCCGTGTTATTAACTTCTAATTTTCGTTTAACATGCTTTTAGTAGCTTAACTTGTACTGCGGTTTTCCTAAGAGCTGCTACTAGTCAAATGTATGCAAATTTGAGCATACTTTCATCGTTATCGAGAAGTAAATAAATCGTACTAGAAGTACAGACAATGGATAGATAGAGGGCGTCTTGGTTCTACACGACGATTCAAATAGTTCATCCACAATCCACACTTATGATTTTTTTAATTGAGACATTCAGCAGCTCGGGCAGGACAAATTCTGACAATCGTAGATGTATTAGACCTCGCTGCGCACTAATGATATTTGGTTAATATTTCATACAAATTTCATAGTCGCGCATAGAGCTCGAATACATTTACAATTGTCAAAAATGTTCCTGCTCGGGTTGTAGTTGCGATTGCGCTTCTTGAGGAGCGGGTAACCGCGTAGTTGGTGGCTTCCAACGTGAAATAGTTTTACAAACATCGTAGAAGCAATCAGGTGTAATGTTAATTCTGTCATACATTATCGCTAGTCATCAAAGGCAGTATGTCACGTGGTGTGAATAAAGATCTTTAATATTACTAATTGTAGAGAGGCTCAAACAAGTTTCTATATAGAAATATTGATCTCAAACTTCAGTACCGCCATCAACTACTTAGTACAATGCGAGGGCGATAATCACAATTTACACCCTAGAATATTTTGTGAATGGTTAAGAATCACGTAAGTTAAGTTTATTATCTCAATATAATTAAACTGAGCGACTTATGACCACTAGGTCATTACTTTTGGATCACAAGTTTTGTGCTGTTGTCCCGTCTATATAATGTTGAACGTCTTTGCGAGCGAGCGAGATAACAAAAACCACGATCTTGCGCTCACTGATCTCGATAGCTACTGACATGATTACTCCAATGCTGATATTCAAACAAGGTTTTTATAAATATAAACAACTTGTAAGGTTTTTCTCTACTCCGATATAACCTAGTAACCGTTTCAACTACTTCCTTCAATAAAATATTTTCCCTATACATATTTATATACATATATTTATACCCTATACATATATTTTATGGGCACTGTAACAAGTAGCATACTACTCAACTATTACACGTTTCTTCTTCCGTGAAGTGATGACTGGTGGACCCAGCAGGAGGCAGCGGCGGAGGAATGGTAAGTGGTTACCACTTAGGGAATGACTGGAACCCATACTACGTGGCCCATTTTTTTCAATTTTTATACACCTCCCCTCCCCTCGGTGATCACTCGTAGTATACGCCAAGAACCCAAAAGAAGAAGTGTCAAACGCTGTGCGCCATATTTGAATATAGCTCGAAAAAGCACGAGATTTTAGAGGATATTGACTACGTGACGAAACTCTTTGTGACCAAGCGTGGTATTTTGAAGAACCCCCCCCCCCCTCCCCCGAAACACCGAAACATGTCACGTAGTATGAGTACGTTCCCTTACCGTAGCCCGTTGTCATCGGCAATGCCACAGGTATAGCCAAGTCCACAGCCTAACGTGAAATTAATTTAATAGAGATTGTCAAAGGGAAGGAGTATTGGGGTCTGGAGAAATCTCACTTACAGTACCAAATGCAACTAACACTACAGTCTGTAAGATAATGGTAATAGCCCGGTCTAACCGTCTCATTCATGCTGTAAGAAATGTTTACAACGGGGCTCTACCACTTAGGGCGACTTGCAGCTCTTAAATAAAATATCTATTTCTCCCAAATCT
The DNA here is from genome assembly GCA_036417725.1 of Clanis bilineata. Lineage (NCBI taxonomy): Eukaryota > Metazoa > Arthropoda > Insecta > Lepidoptera > Sphingidae > Clanis > Clanis bilineata. Next base: position 3,362,504 of record CM071141.1, read on the forward strand.
CGATTAAATTATACGAATGACATGTAGGTTATGGTTAAATCAAGTTTGGGACTAACACTCTTGATTAGTAACAGACCTGCAAGTCGCCTTTAAAAATTCAATTAAAAGAACCACTTACAATATAAAACCTCCCTCTGTCAGACACCTGAAAACAAACAAACAAACGTTAAAACCTGTTGAGATTTAGATACTGCACGCTCTCAAAGCGATGCATCTGCGTTATGCGTTGATAATTCTCTGAACATGGAAAAAATGCGTTAAGTAACACTTTAGTAATAAGTGGCGTGCTCTGTCGGAAATGGGACTGCATTCCTAACCTCATTAATGTGTTCTACATCATTCGTATAAATGGGTTTTTATGTGGCCGAATCCAGGAGTTAGCTAGGGAGCCAAAATAATAATTACAATACAGACAATATTCGTGACTAATTTATTTTTTTAGTGGCAGAAAGCTGTAGACAATTACGTCTACAACAAGAATGTGACTCCCACATTTTTATAGCAGAGAGTGGCAAACAGCAGATGGGTCATCTGATGGTAAGTGAACTGGATGACTGAACTGAATCATGGATACGTTGCCAGCCTAAAAGGCGGGGAAAAGGAATTAAAAAGGGAGGGGGAGTTAGACCACCGGCAACCTCATTTTAATAACTTCCTTCCACCTGCCCTTATCCCTTTCTAATGTAAGGTAGACGCAACACATTGTTATGAAGCATGATGCATAAAAGTTTCGGTTTTAGTTTTTACCACCGGCTGCCTAGTGCCTACCTAACGTCACCCCCTTCTGGGGGATCCAGTTCCAGACAAATAGTAACAGATTATCCGCATTGCCGGCCTGGGATACGAAAGCAGGACCTCTCGGTCAACACCTATATACACTGCCACCAGACCAAAGAGGCGACATAACAATTTCAACTACCTGTTTATTTTTTACTGACAAAAGAAATCGACAAGTATACCATTGACAAAATTGATCGTAAGGCACTATTTTAAGATATTGAATAGATAGTAATAATCGATTTAGCGGTACTGAATTACACTCTCCCGAGCAGCGAGTACCGTTGGTGTAAATTCACTTTTATTGACAGATTTTTTTTACATGCCAAAATCGTCGCTTTCTAAATACCATGAAATTCAGTGTAGCATTTGAATGTTATTATTGTAAGTTTGACAGTTATCCCCTGGATGGGTGTTTACGTCAGCCAGACAGCCGGTCGTAAAAACTAAGCAAAATCCTTTCTGCAACATACTTCATTACGTTTGATGCGCCAACCCCAGATTAATGTGGGATAAGGACATGTTTATAGAAATATTATAATTATGATAATAATATTCTACTCTGTGTCCAGGCATAGTTGGTAACTGTAGTATAGTGTAGTAGCATAGTTTGGGGACACGTCCCCCTCGAACTTTACTGACTACGTCCATGTATTTATTTAAAATTATGAAAGATGCACACAAGCCAACTCGGCCCTTTGTGCAAGCCGCTATGCGCTTTTTGTAGAATTTTAAATAACCTTTAGTAGTTTATTTGTGCCTTTAATGTTAATTGTAATAATAAATAAATAATAATATAATAATAAATAAATAACACCTAATAGTCACACTCATAGTCCTGACCCCACACTAAGATTCTAGTCTTGTGTTGTGGGTATCAGGAACTACGAGAGACTTTCGTTCTCACAATACCCAGACCCGAAACAAATATCTGTGGGCCACACAAGCATTTGTCTCGGTGCGGGAATCGAACCCGTGGCCTCTCGTTTCACAGCCACATAATATTTAAAATTTTACGATGTCTCTCTAATCTTAATTATGTTAGATAAAGCTCGTTTTGAAAAAAGTGTATGGTATACCAAATTACTTGGATCTCAGTTAACTAGACTTTAACTTAAAATATTATGTGGTTGGCCATACTATAGCGCAATGGCTTAATCAAGCTGGCGCCCTACACATTTGTGTTAAATAAAATATTTTGCCACTTACTTATTATCATTAACCACAGGCTGTCCCTTTCATTTTTAAACAATGTAACGCAAGGAAACAAGTGACAGGCTATTTTTAGAAAAAGTTAAGCGAAAATGTGTTTATAACTAAAGCCCTATGTCATCAAAGTCTATATCCATCCATAAACAGTCTTTCTCCACCTACAATAATGAATAAGGAATTTGTAATCCAATTCAACTTTATTTGCCAATAAGTAGTCACGTTAATTAACTCCATCAAACACTGCATATATAATCACAAGTTTAAAAACTTAACGGACCGACTTCAAATCCGATCGTGACCAATTTATATGGGACCACCCTTGAAATAAGCTCCTTCGAACACAAAAAGAATTTTGAAAATCGGTCCACATTTGGCGAAGATATCGCGTAACATACTTAAAAAAACGACGAATTGAGGACCTCCTCCTTTTTGGGAAGTCAGTCGAAAATACTCACCATCCATTTTGTAGAAAGCAACACTAAAAATGCGAGAGTTAAAAACTTATCTTAAGAGTTAATGACATGTTTAATACCGAAAACTAATCTCGGAGAAATGTAGAGACGTTTACGACTGAGTAACGACTGGAGGATGTAGAAAACGCGCGTGCAAACTCCACTTTAGTTTATAGGCGACAGTTAAACGTAACCACTGAATTAACTGGGAAACCAACCGCCAGCTAACAAGAAGTGTTAGAGGTTGTGAAAAATATTTTGCTTTCCATTTTAGAAGCTTTTTGAGTCGTTAAACATTGAAGAGAATAGGGTTCGCTTTAGATAAATTCACATTCAATACTTAATTAATTAGGTCATCTGTGGCATGAGCAGGAAAATTTCTGACAACCGTAAATGTATTCGAACTCGATGCGCGTCTATGAAATTTGTATGAAATATTAACCAAACGTCATCAGTGCGCAGTGAACTCGAATACATTTACATTTACATTAGTTTTTCGTGCTCGGGCTACTGGGGGGAAGCCTGTGTTCAGTGGACCTATGGCTGATGATGGTAATGACTTAATCATTACAGCCGAAACATCTTTCACCGATGTTTGCGTAATTTCACACGCTTTGTAACAACGTACACAAAATTAAGTAACTGAATGTTAATTGTCCGGAAACGATATACCTGAGATTGTTTTACTGATAGTAACTGACAGAAACACCGAAACCGATAACGCAACAAAGAACACAACCGCTTAATTATACTAAGTTATTTAGAAAAACCCTAATGATGTTAATAAGACAATTGCATTTTCAATGAAACTTCTCATAAACAAGGTACAGTCAACGTCCTTTGGCTCAGTCATTATCACAAACAAATACAGTTGCGAAAACAATTGTTTAATTGGGGAGCCGATTGTGATACCGAATTGTATGGACCAAGGTGAAACGGCTGGACATTCGTGGGAGTGAGGTGTATGCCGCAAGCCAAGAGATGTGGAAATTGTTACTTAAATTGGAGCATTACGTCTCATTGTCGATTAAAACGTGTGATTAGGTTGTGTTTAATTTCGTAGCGAAAAAATACAAAAGTATGTAATAGACTAGTGAAATGAATACGCAAGCGACGTTGTAGTAAAACGAAATATACTAGACAATGGGCGCATTTAGTAAAAAACCATGTTAAGTGAATTTATACATGATACACGAGTAACACAAAAGGCACATAATACAACAATTTTCTAGGATTTAATAAACAACGAAACAAATTCACCATCTCGTAAGCAAGCAATTGACACAACTTAACGGGACTTTTTATAACAGATGATAGTTTTCAATACAGCTTTATGTTAACACACTGGCAATAATAAACTCTTTCAGTATCACAATTATTTTAATTTACAACGATATTTATCAGTTACAAAATAATTTTACATAGTTATTGCAGAAACCATAGATATGCGCTTTCCAAAACTTATCAGCGAGTGTCTTGCACCACAAGAAATTTCGCAAGCACATGCACGCGATACAAACTCATACGGAATTCATACCGACCGGTAAATATAATAAGAAATAACCATCGCGTGTATTGCACACATGGGCTTTATTGCCGGAATTAATGATCGAAAGTCACAGACCGGCCCTAAAATACAAATCCGTGTAACACAGTTTATGAAATAGCAACAGCCTAGAAAATTCTTGATAAATTACCAGCATTTAAAATCTGAGGTGTTAACATAGCTAAAGCCAGTTACAGAAACGCAGATTTAATCATTTGAGACAAAGAATAAAAATAAATAGCAGCGATAGCTCAGTTGGAAATGGTACGGACTGCCGAGACGAGTGTCGGAGGTTCGAGACCAAGCCCGAAAAGAGCATACACCTCTAGCTTTTCTATGTTAAGTGTATTTGCATTGTGAATTATCGCTTGCTTTAACGGTGAAGGAAAAACATCGTGAGAAAACCTGCATACCCGAGAAAATTCTTCACAAGAATTTCGAAGGTATGTGAAGTCTACCAACCCGCATTAAGCCATCGTGGTAGGCTAAGGCTTAACCCCTCTCATTAGTAGAGGAGGCCTGTGCCCAGCAGTGGGATAGTAATATTACAGGGCTAATATTACTATTATATTACATTATTAATAAATGATAAAACTACCATCCAACATTGGACTGAACATTGGAGCCAACACAGTCTTAAGGCTTAAAACAACCTCAGCTTACATAACGGTGCGTGTTTAGCACGCACCCGTCAATACATTTAGAACGATGGCGACAAAAAGTGAAAGAACATTTCCCTTAAACCATGTGAACTTCCTACAGCATGGCGTTCTACTTAATTGCATTATTGTTGCCTTTGTAAATGTGTTGTTTGTTGATTGTTACGTCATTGCTCACCTTACGCATCATTTTTGGTGTATTCCTTTCATTATCAGGGGGTTTAGACAAGTGGCTTATGCGCTAGTCGAAAAAAATTGACGAATAGAATAAATGTATGAGAATGACATAAGAGTATGCCGCCTTATGTCATGTCTTATGTCATTCCCATACATTTATTCTATTCAACTATTCTATTCGACTAGCGCATAAGCCACTTGTCTAAACCCGCTGCATTGATAGTATGACACAAAAGACTTCGACTTATGTGTTTCTCTGAGATTGGGTTTGGATTTACGATCTGCTTAAACCAATGGTCGAAATAGAATAAATTCCATCCTTTTAGGTTGGCAACGCACCCATGATTCTTTTTGTGTCTTGGGTGTCTATGGGCGGTGGAGATCATTTACCATCAGAAGACCCATGCTGCCAGTCTCTGCTATAAAAAAATAATAATTAGGAGCCACATATGATAGCTAATCTGCTTTCTATACTATTAGATTGAAAGAATAATAATTAAAGTTCTCATATTCTGTATTATCAACGAATGACATTACTACTCCGTACTACTGTGGAAAGTAGTGATCCAAAACGAACATATCGATGAAACCACGCCCATTAAATCATCACGTAAGGTTATATCATTACTTTTACTATGCTTCGATAGTTTTTTAGACATACGAATATGCAATGATTAATCTCCTGACCTGCGTACTCGACCTCCAAAACGAGAACTAATCGAAAGTTACAACACCATCCGAGATCCACATTACGCCATCAGCGGCCGTTTGTACCATCATAAGAATTCACCACGCACATTCCCGTTACTGCGATAAAACATGCATTAATAGAAATCATCATAACCGTGACTGTAGCAAAACTTTTTAGACTTTATAGCTGTATTCCGAACGAAGCGATATTTGGTTCCGTTCCTTCATGACAAAAGTCAACAGAGCTTATCGATGATTAACTTAAGCTACATGTGAAATAATAAATTAAAATAAGTTACTTAATATTAAAACAATTATCATCAATTAATTACAAACTCAAAAATCCTGGTGAAAGCTTAGTGTTAACAAAATTTCACATCATTTGTTTTAAGTTTTCAAATTTTCCACTTGATTAAGCGTTGAATCTAATAAATTAGCCGATTATCGCAGCGATGGAGCCTGCAATGAACAATTTGAAGGCGACTGAAAAAAACATCGCAGTAAAACTTAACGGTGTTCGAAAACATGAGCAATAAAAATGAATTAAGGTTAACGTAGAAACAATGTTAATGGCATAGGAACCGGAAGACTTGGTGCAGCCTACCAAAATTTAGTGTGACCGCGACTTTTTCAGCGTTACGTGGTCGTTTGAGATGGTAGAATAAAATAAATAGACATTGACTTCATTATTTTATTGAAGCATAAACTCATAGAATATAGAAATTATTGAATAAGGGTTTTTAGACACAAACGTAATAGAAATAGCATAATTTCCAATAATTTGCTGTTAACGTGGACGACCGTTCCAACTTTGACAAAAATTTATAAGATGAAATTAATCCACAAACAGCTAAAGTAGATCCAGATGAAGCAGAACAGATTGGAATTACAAAAGTCTTTTCAATTGTTATTACTGCAACCAGTAAGCAACACCGAAGAGATGCAACACCATAGCAATTTTATTGAAATCACTTGAAATAGTAGAGAAAGACGGGCAAGATTTTTTCGAGAACATCAAATATAAGAGCATAAAACATTAATGTAAAACAAAGAAATTATTAAATTCCATGTAAAAAAATTATGGTAACTGAATCAATAACTAATCTTCAGTTTTTAGATAGGTAAGTCTTATTCACAAGTGACCAAATCTCCCAGACCCACATTAAAAATAAGTTGTCATCGGTCTAAAATTGTTACTAACGAAACAATAAAACATGATCCAAGAATTCAGACTATTTTGTTTATGTAAAGTTGTCTTCACAACGACATTGAAATAAAAAAGACTGAAGCACAATAATTATAAAAAACCGACACTGCTTTAAACGATGTAAATTCTCGGAAATAGATTTCTCAATTGCAAGATAGCAAATTGTCGAAACTATATTAGTAGGTGAAATGATAAATAAAACGTGACATTGTACATTTGTGAATGTATTAGGCGTTGACATAATAATGTTGGTAATGTCGCTAGCATTTGCACGTGACTCCACCTACTTAGTTACTAAGATTAATATTTGTCCATTTTCTAGTATTAAAATCACATAAAAAGAATATTCAACAACCCTGTGATTGAAACCATTGTAAGCTTACGTCCTTCTCTAACATAACATAACATAACATAAGCTCACGCCTGTATCCCCGAAGGGGTAGGCAGAGGCGCACTAGCGAACTAGAACACCCACATTTCGCCGAGCTTAGTTCCGTCCCAGATGTGATAGGGGGCGAGCCTATCGCCATATCGGGCTCAAATTCCAGACTCCGGGCTGATATGGAAAAATCCAATATCACTTTGCCCGACCCGGGGATCGAACCCGAGACCTCAGAACCGTAGTCGTACCGAAATACCACCACGCCACCGAGGCAGTCCTTCTCTAACCTAAAAAGTTAACAAATGTGGGAATCATCACCTCAATAGTAAAGGTGTCTGAATCTCTACTATGTTCACAGCTCAAAACCAGTGTGTGACATACCTCGTCACTTTAATGAAATATAGACTTAAAGAGAATGGCACAAAATATGTTTTTATACGAATTCAATTAGGTTAAAGTAACTCGACGTGACTTGTTCATAAGGATGCAATGATTGTACCCATTGATTGGTTTTATGAGGTTTACCGCAAAATAAAGCCTATTCAATTTGGAACAGGGGTGGTAACAACCCTCTATGAATTGAAAAATAATTTTGCTAATCCTCGTGTCGACTCCGTGGCGCAACGGTAGCGCGTCTGACTCCAGATCAGAAGGTTGCGTGTTCAAATCACGTCGGGGTCAAAAGTTTTTGGGAATATTTTATTTCATACATTCTTTGATTTTTTTACTTTCTTGTTTTTTTTTTGATATATTTTGTATTTTTTCCGTGACAAACTTATCATTTCCTATATTAAAGCATCGAGTTAATGATGATGGAAGAGTGGTAGAGCCATGACGCTGATACAGTTATCTGTACAGCACGAATGGGCCGGCTCGACCGTTTTGATTCCACTGTCTTAAAAAAAAGTGCAGTGGCAGCTTGCTGTTGCGATTCGTTCTATGAGTTAGATTTGAAAGAAAGAAAGGAACTTTATTTAGCCAACACTTAAGACCAGCCGTGAACACCGATAATGGGTTCAGGTGCACTTAGATAATTAACAAAATATAAATTGATTTCTGGTGGCCCTAATCCCTCCCCGGTTCCCAACTCCTATTCCTTTCTTTTATCATCGGTACTGACTCATGATTATTATCGTAGGTGTCTATGTGCGGTATCACTTAGTTTAGGAGACCTACTTGCTCCTTAGCTAGTATTTGCTATAAAATACCTCAAAGCCCTTCTGACCTCAATCGCCTCGATTGTACTACAAACAATAACGGAATTATGACTGATCAGAACTTTGTAATTTTGACAAGTCGACGACCTGAGCTGCGGTTGCTCGCGGCACTCAGCTCCGGCGGAGCGACGTTAGACACGCCTTCCTCTTAAAGAGAACATTCGTCACGCGAACCAACTGAATGAAATACATTAATACATCTTATTTGTTGAATATGACATTCTAAATTGCTCATTTTTACAGTAGTTTATATGAAACTTACCGTGTTTTCATCTGGCCTTATTCTACTTCAATGTGGTGTCATCCTAAAATACTTTTTCAACCATATTGCCGAAAACCATTTTACGATTCTCCCCTACCCGTATCTAACCGTACCTAATGTCAATGTTTAAGGGCCACTTGCAGCGATAAATCTGTATTTAACCCAAATCTTGATTTAAAGATAGGAGTGAGCGGTAGGACAAATCGAGATAAGATGTAACTCTAGATTAGTAATAGCATGTAAGTAAATGTATGACTGCACAAAGGGGTACAGCTAACATGAGTCACTCAAGACATGCGATGTGCAATTTCGTGTGAATCCACCGATTATATGACATTAAGCAAAAAATCATCGTGTTTACCGCTGTTATGAAAGCGAGTGATTGTTCAACGACTGATGTAAATGATCATTCACATACCGTTTGTGTTCGAGTATTTTACGAAATTCCGTGTAATAAAATAAATGTCAACTATTATGATGCATCTGATTTCAACACGGTATCAACGTTTCAACAGTTGGTGCGAACTCCGAGCGTTGATGAAGTGGTAACATAACAACATAACATAAACTCACGCCTGTATACCCGAAGGGGTAGTAATTATAGAAATATAGGCGGGCACTGATAGATGACCAATATAAACCGGTGCCAATTTTTGTATCTGAACACGGCAAAGTTACTATACTACATTTGATGATAAGCGCTGTGCAATAAAAAATCAAGCGACCACCGACAATGATTTTAAAGGTGGTCATCATGGTCATCATCATACATGCATTGATTAAGGCATTGTTAATGGTAGAGCCACGCTGTAGACAGTTACGTCTACAGCTCGAATTTATACCACTATCTCACAGAAAACGTAAATTGGCAGCTATAGTGTTTCATTTGGTGAGTGATATTTCCGGTTGCACATTCCCCTCTCTTTCCCAACCCCTATTTCCCTCCTTTTAGGTTGGCAAATGCAGCCATGATTCTTTTCGTGTCTTGGGTGTCTATGGGCGGTGGAGATCACCTACCATCAGGTGACCCATCTGCTAGTTTGCCAATCTCTGCTATAAAAGAATAATACTTCTTCACACTCCGAAGAAGGAAATTGAGGGACCTGCGACAGGGCATGCCGATAATCATCGTATAGGCAGTGGCGTGCATTTCATATAGACAAAGAGACATTGTCTACCCTGACAATATGCTAAAATTTCATAACGAAAGAAAAAATGGCCACCAAAAAGAGTTTTTCAAACAGCGCTGGGTGTATTATTTTAAATCGATGTGAGAATGATCATGATGGTTAAAGTAAAGCAAGAATAAATTGAAGAAAAGAATTATGCAAGAATTTTGTCTATCCTAATCTAAATGTCTGTGCTCGTCATTGGGCACAGGAACACCCAAAATGTACCCCATACCCGTCCCAACCAATCACCAAGTAAGGGGGCGTCCATAAATTACGTGAGGTGTTTAAGGGGGGGAGGGGGTCGAGTCAAATCTCATCTAATCTTACGTTGGAGAGAGGGGGAGTCTCGGCAAATATCACGCAATTTTTTTTCTGATTGAAACAAAAAAAATTATACTATTTTGGTCCATTTAATCCAGATTGTACATGCTTAAGATTTAATCTTAAGCGTAATCGTAATACGATTAAGATAATTTACTAATTCTTTCGAAAGAAAATAATTTCATTCATACTTCAACGTTATACATTTAATGACTGTCAAACCACCATATTTGTTTTATACCAAATAGCTCAATTTAATCTGAATTTACCTTAGACTAAATATAGACTGGACTATCCTCACTGACGTATTGAAGAAACGGGATGGTGCTATACGCATTTAAGTGTGTTGAACAAAGATGCTAATCTAGTTTTTTGTCTCGCATCGAATACCCAGAAATTCTTGCTTTGCGCATTTGCTTTAAGCACAGAATTTGACAGCATATTTTATTCTGCAGTTTACGTGGATATAAATCACTTATAATTATTCAATTCTTATTATTGTATTGAAACAGTGAGTTTACAGAGTCTCATAATGGTGGGATGTTGCATTCGCGGGTGTAAAAGCAATAACAGACGAAATGAAATTTGTGTAAGTAACGATGAAATCTTATTTCAGAACATTTTTACATTTTAGTCGTAAATAAAAGCACGAAGCAAATTTGTTTTTTTTCTTTTTACAATAACAATCCAACGCGTTTACGTAAGAAACTCACATTTTGAAAAATCTCACGTGAGATTGGGGGATGGGGGAGGGGGTTGAATAAAATCTCACGACATCTCACCAGGGGGGGAGGGAGGGGCAGAAAATTAAAAAAAACACCTCACGTAATTTATGGACGCCCCCTAATCAAATAAAATATCACCGGTAAGTAGGTACATAATACTTATTCGAAATAGGTCGGTTGGACAAAAGTACATAGACTATCTGTAAATCTATTTTGGTATCACATATCATGACAATATTAGTATTATTATCATAACAATAATAGTAAGCGTATTTTGAATGCAACGTTGCAAAATTCTGTAGGTCTCAATTACACAACACTCAAACTGTTAAATGTATCAAGTACTTTTAAATCTCTTTTTGACATTTTGTAAACCTTATTAATTATCTACTTGTTAGAGATTTGGTTAGCTTCTGATTTAGATTTGGTTTTTAGATAGACTTTTCAGTATTATTTTTTTCTTTCTACCCGTCCTTATCCTATCTCCATCGCCCATAGACACCAAAGACAAAGAAAAATGGTTGCGTTGCCAGCCTAAAAGGAGGGAATGAAAGGGGATGGAAAAGGAATTGTGTAAGGGAGGGGGGAAATGGGCCACAGCAACCTGCCACTTTACGTCGGTTCTCTGTGAGACAGTGGTATCAAACCGGTTGAGCCGGCCCATTCATACTGCAGACGTTACTGTCTACAGCGTGGCTCTACTACTCAAAGTATTAAGAGTATTAAGTTAAGTTTGGAAATACGTTAATGCAATCCTACAGTTACGTTTAGAATCATAATATCTTTAACACCTAAGAATGTCTTCAAAGTCCGACTGTCACACGCTCTAATTTGACGCACGATTTGCAGTAACAATGCATTGTGCGATGCGTTGACGAAACTTGGCAACATTGCATGAGAATACCGTTTAAGCTGTCCTATACAACTGTATGAAAAGATGAGGGTGATAGCTGTTTCTTAACAAACTTAGAATAATAAATACATGTAGCATGAGCATATTCCTGCAGGGTTACCCCAATCTCTTATAGCAGTATTATTATAATCGTTCTTCGTTTGTTTTGTATAAGAGTTGTTTTGTATGAGTTGAGTTGTTTTGTATAAGTAAAATTATAATAATACTGCTATAAGAGGTTGTGGTAACCTCCGACAATCGAATTCGAATGAAACTCGATGCGCTTATGACATTCGTATGAAAATTTACCCAAAGATCGTCAGGGTGAAAAAACTCGGGCCTCTGAGCGACTTGGAAATTGAAACCAATTTCACTATCATAGCTTATTATGCGCTGTGTCCCTAAATTCCATTTTATATCATAACCTACGAGAAAAGGTCGATCTGGAAATCTTTGGGGGAAGCCTAAGTCCAGCAGTGGACGTAACTGTGGCTGATGATGATGATGATACGAGAAAACCATAATAAATTATCCTTTATGTCGTCGGTCGTCTACACTGAAACCCTTCAACACTGAATTCCAGAATACCTAAAGATGTTTGATGAAAGTAAAGCGGAGTTTTAGCAAAAATGTGTTTATTCAAAATCTAATATGGCAATACAAGAAATACAAATTACAACTAACGTTACAAGAACATTTTTAAAACCGAATACCGAACTAATTATAAAATTTGTTTGCCATAATAGAGCAAAGATGCTTTTTCTGTGGTACCAGTATTCTTCAGCATTAGTATGAATTTTAAGCCCCTAGCAGAATAGAACTGAGTCAACGGAATTAGATAGCTCTGCATACAAAACCACTATTTCCGAATCAACAATATATTAAAACATTTCGCAAGTTATAAAAGTAGCAATTCCTATTTATCGACATATTTCTGTGTTACGTAAGTAATGAGGCAAGTCAGGAGCTGGTTTTCGCAAACCCACTTGAGACTTGTTTGCGTGGACCAGATACGTTCAGCCTATTTGATCTAGATTTCCGGCAATCAACTAGACACTATCCAGTAACAGTTTACCTCTAGACAATTAAAATTGAATTATCTGATCCTGATGGCATAAAATTGTAGATAGGTTTGAACCGCGAGGAATCATTGCTTGTTTGTTAGAATGATCTTTATAACTTAGCGGAGAGTCCGATGTACCTATTTTAAACCAAAAATGTATTTATTTATATAAAAAGAGAAAATAATTGTCTGTCTGATTAACGTATCAGCGTATAGCCGAAGCTAAGTGAACTAGGAACTTGAAACTATAAACACGGCTTCCTTTTATATCGTAGACGAGCAGTAAGAAAAGATGTTTTTGAGTTGGTGTAACCGGGATGAAAGTTTGTATAAGGAAAGCCTGTCACACGGGCGTAGTCCTGAGCGAAAGCTAGTATACCATTTATAAATTCACGGTTTGCGTAAAATTGCTACAAATATATGTTGAAATAAAACTATTCTTACGGATTCTATCACGATTAGGTTTTAATTATTATTCCCGACGTTTCGAAGGCTTTGCAGTCTTCGTTGTCACGGGTCAGACTGAGGTGTCATTTGTCCAAAAAAGGTTAGTGTTACAATATCTACCATCATTAAAAAATTATACAAAATCAAAAAAGGTTAATTATTTGTGTTCCGATATAAAATATATGTGTCAGTTGTGTAGTCTTAATGTTGCTTAACAATGATACGTCCTTAAACTGTTTTGAAAAGCAATCTTCGGTAGACACTACTTGTAACAATGTTTACCGTAAAGTGCTAATTGCAGTAACTTCCTCAGATGAGGCATATATGCAAATATTTAACTGACTTAAGTACGTTCTTGCTTTAAACAAATTGATGACATCAGACAATTTATAAATATAAAATGATTTTTTTTTTATAGCAGAGATTGGCAAACGAACAGATGGGTCACCTCATGGTAAGTGATCTCCACCTCCCATAGACACACATGACACAAAAAAAATCATGGGTGCGTTGCCAGCCTAAAAGAAGGGAATGAAAGGGGAGAGAAAAGCAATTGGGAAAGGGAGGGGGGAAATGGGCCACCAGAAATCTCGCTCACCGAACGAAACGCGACAACAAGCTGCCACTTTACGTCGGTTTTCTGTGAGACAGTGGTATCTAACCGGTCGAGCCGGCCCATTCGTGCTGAAGACGTTACTTTCTACAGCGTGGCTCTACCACTCAAAATATCATTAATGTTTGTAGAAAATATCATTAATGCATTACCAAAAAGCATAGACACTAAGACAAAGAAGTCCAGTGGAGCATGAAATGTGTCTGTGTCGGAAACATCGTCAAGTGCCAACTTGGCGCCGCGCGATACCGTTGGCGGGAAAGATTTACCGAGGCCAATCGACAGTGTCCACTGCCCAGTATATGAGGACTTAGGCTGATATTTATAGAGGGAACTTCGATTAAGTCTGAGTCAAACAAACTAACTCAGTAAGGATTTGGTATTTTTAAATCGAACTACGACTTAGTCCGAGCCATTTTTTTACAAAAAAATCAGTCAACATCCTCACTGAGTTCGTTTCTTTGACTCGGACTTAGTCGAAGTTCGTTCTATAGATCTCAGCCTTAGTCTTCACGAGAAATATAAATCTGTCGTCAAAGGAAATATACTAGAGAACTAATTACTCTACAATATAATACCTCTATATTATTCCTCATATTTTGGAACGAAAGTGTTAATTGAGCGTAGTAGTGAACTTGACATGACCACATTTGAAACAAAAAGATTGGTACGTTAAATATCGATGATATCATCATCATACTATGCATGCATATTAGATATGTATGGATACATCAAACAATCTGATCATTCTTATCTGTTGCTTTTTATTCGGCGTAGTACCTTTATTGGTTATTTTAATAAAATCTTAACTTCATAAGTTCTTCCTCATTTAAAACCTGAGACTAAAGCCGTGTGAGATCACCTAATTCGTATCCACTAAGAGCTTAGGATCATGCATATTTCATTAAGTAAGGGCTCCCGTCCCATATTCCCTCCCGAATCAATCCCAGCAACTAGTTATTGCATCAAAAGGCGTATAAGCGTACACAGCGAAACATTACCCAATGCAAGCTGGTGGCTTTATGTCCATGTTTTGCTTGCAATTAGTATGATGCAATGCTCGATACACAGTCAATAATTGCCCTACACGCGGTTACGCATTGGATCAAGTCTTTTTTGGAATGCAACGATGACCGGTTATGTATGTGGTCGTTGAAAGTGAAGTATGCATCAACAATCATTGTTTTCCCTTGCTTCACTATAAGATGGGCCGAAGATGCTGCGTCACGTAGATGCTCTAGTTCACTTCTGCCGTATCCCTTGGAGATAACAGGCGTGAAATTATTTATCTCATTATATTATCCAATTATATTTTCAAGTGGTATCAGTAACCTATCCCAAGTGACCAAGCGAAGACTTCGCTAACTGCCCACTGTGTAAATGCACTAGAAAAAGTTCAAGATGAATGGCGACGAATTGTTAGGTATGCCACAAACCCTTCAATGACATCTACATACACTCTGTTAAGAGTCTAACGACTAGGAAGAAGAAGTGTCAAGCGTCACATGATAGTGAACAGTATGAATATACGGGGTTGAATCCATAGTCTTCAAAGCCTCTGCTATAAAAAAAGCCGTGGGGACAGTTGCAGAATATATTATCCCGTTAACCTAGAACGACTAGGAAGAAGCAGTGTCAAAGGTCACCTTGTTGTGAACAGTTTGAATCTAATTTATCGAACCAGAGTCCACAGTCTGCAAAACCTCTGCTGTAAGAAAAGCCTTGAGGACAGTTGCAGAATATATCCCGCCAATCTCAGAACATGGTCATGATGCCGATGATGACACAAAATGTAGTGAATGAGAGGTCAAAGGCATCTTCACACTTTTTATCTGATAACGTCAGTAGTTAAACCATGAGACGCAAGATTATGTTTCACACGCAATAAAATGTAGCAACTGGAATCATTAATACTTAACACTCTTTTTCTTTCTATCTTACCCCAATGGGTACTTCAATGTGAGGTCGGCGCAACACACTTTTTCAAGCATTTTGCAGGGACGAGTCGGCTTAGTTTTTTACGACCGGCTGCCTCTCTGACTGGCTCGACCCCCTCTAGGTGACTACACTTAACAGTCTCTCGAGACTAATATTGAGTAACTTTATTCGATAGAAACAGGTTTGACAATGTTTATAAATAATTATCAACACATATTCGAATTTAAAAACTCAAACATATTATATCCATTAACACTAAATAAAATAATATTACATAAAATGTTGAAACACATAATATTACACACTTTCCGTTTCACTGTAGGTCTGTCGTTACTAATTCCCACATACTATACATTACGATATATTTCTTAATCAACTGTATGAAACAAAACAAGCGAACAACCTTTTATAAATTGTTAAAAACCTCAACATGAAGCTGAGTGTACATAGACAGAGGCGACGAAAGATTGAGACACTGAACCGCACAGTCTCGAATTGAGACAGTGTAGGTGTCTGCTGCTACCTACAGCCGCGTCTCCTGTACTAAAACATTACATAAAACACCTACACAAAACATTTTTATCTATGGTCCACTGTTCTACGAGCAGGAGACAGCAAGACACAAGACAATCGTTGTTTTGCGTATGTGTTTTTGTGTAATGTTTCGAGAAAAACTAGTGCAGGAGACGCGCCTTTACATAGATGAAAGGCTTTATATATATACTTAGAACATCGCGAAGAACAATGTTTTTAAATCAGTCTTATGATTTTATGGTTCTAAAAAACTACAAAAGTACTGTCGCAAATAGTCTCATTATGAATAATGTTCAGAACTGAGGTAAACGAAAGTATTTAACCTGGAAGATGGTACCTAGCACAAAATGCAAAAAGAAGTGCGTATATCAGGTCTAAACAAGGAAAGTCTAGATTTAGATATTACTTATACTGCTATAGATTTGAAAAAAGGCAGGCAGGAATGGGCACAAGAACAAGGATGGGGATAACACAGGATGATATCGGGAGATAAAAATATTATAATGTAAGGGGTTTGTGGAAAAGGGAAGCAGATATGGCAGAGAAGTGACTGAAATTTATTTTAAGCTATGTGTATAGCATTTATGTTCATATGATCCTCCATTCGATGTTGCTCACACTGAGGTTTCTTGGAGGTTACTTTTGACGCTTGATTCGAATTTTAATTCGATTTGGACTTATGGATTTAACTCTTTACCTTGATTTCTATGGAATTTTAAGTCAATAAATGAAACCAAATCGTATTCAAATTCGAATCGAGCGTCAAGAGTCACCCCCCTGGAATGGAAACACCGCTTAAGAGTTGCTCATTGCTAGCGCCTGCGCTATTGTCACCGCGAGAAACTCTCGATAAAAACCGCGCGTTTCTTTTGTTCGACAAACACACATTACATTATGATATCGTTCTTGTTCTCCATTGATATATAAAGTAGGCGTTCGTGTCCCGTGTTGTGGGAACATACATTCACATTCATATTGGGGTTACAATGACATCTGGGTAGAGGTAGATGGTGCCGGTGCACCACCTGTTGAATTTCTAGAATACAAATGCCTGCTAAGAAAAATCATGCTAGTTTTGATGTTTTCGGCAGCAATGAAGTTCCTCTGCAAGATACGGGACTTCATAATAGTATATAATGATATTGGACAAACGCTTAACCATTGAGGTATCCACCAACTGTTGCTAATTTGATCGTTGCTTGATTTGTAGTTATAAGGGATGGCACAAATAAGTGCGATTCACTTAGGTTTCGTAAGATATTTTTAGAACCAAATAAACATATCCTTGCTTTCATAGACAAAATAATGACAAAGCGTCTAAATTGTGTCTCGTCACAAAATGGTTATTTATTCAAGAAGCAACTCCAACTGACACTATAATAAAATTAACAACTACGGTAGCTATACCATTTGTTAATAAGGATCTTATGATGCAAGTCAAAAAGATAATATACAGCTTATTACATTCTATGTTTCCAAAACATTCACACGTACACACAAACACACACGCACCTACAGAATCTTTATTAGCGTTTTATGTTAATCACCCATGTTTATTGCATTTTCAAACAACTTAGAAATTATAAACGTTTTTATCATGTAATCTTTATATTTGTCAAGAATATTTAAAACAGGATGGCCGGAATGTGGGTGACGAAATTATGTAGGTAATACTTAAGAGAAATTTATTAATTTACATAGTTTATATCTGACACAGATATACTTATTAGCTGATTTATCAATGTTATGGATGTAGTATCTACTACAATATCCACGAACAAGGTATCCTTAGCAAAGAACCTTACTCAACTACATAATCGTGAACATGATGGTGAGGTGACGGTGTATTACGATATAGTGATATGATACATCAGTGCTGTGTAAGCGGTAGCAATGCCAAGTAATATCTTTTGGTAATACGTTACAGATTAAATCTGGTTTGAGGTCAGGAATACACATTTGTTACTAGTTACTATCCCAGAGAGAATTTCAATAATTTGAATCAGCGGCCCGAACAGGAATCATCATCATCAGCCATAGGACGTCCACTGCTGAACATAGGCCTCCCCTAAAGATTTCCAGATCGACCTGTTGGAAGCGGCCTGGAATATATTTGACCTGGCTGCACACTGGTGACATTTGGTAAATATTTCATAGACGCTCACCGAACTCGATTTGAATTCGATTGTCAAAAATATTCCTGCTAGGGCCACTGAGAACAAACATGACATAATGTGAAAAAGGTTGAAAATCCAAAACTATTTTACTGATTTTCCACATGCCGTGCAATGCGACACACATTATCGCAAGCGTTTGAAACTGCCGCAGTCTGGATGGCGTGTTAAATAATTTATACAATTTCAACATTAGCCCACATTTTAGTAGTATTAACTCCAAAGCAGGTGGCTCGCTGTGTGAACAAGTGCTCCAGTCATAAGACTACTTATTAATATTAATACACGGACGGATTTTGAAAAAAATAATGGTATTTCGTACTTTAAGTTACACTGTAGATTTGATTTTGCATCGCATTATAAAATCGTGGAAGAGCCAAAAATTCAAGATTCTTAAGCAACATGATAATGTGGTATTGACTACACTTCGATTTAATGGCAAATATTTAATGTTCATTGATTTATGAAACTTTAGGTCTAAACAAAACTCGTAAAATTTTCACAGCAGTGAAACAATGATCGTTTTAGTACAGCACCAGAATGAGATGGCGATCTACAAACATGTATTAACTGCGAATCTAACCTTTATTTGAACACGAAATTCCGTATGTTCTTTTCGACCGACTTCCCAAAAAGGAGGAGGTCCTCAATTCGTCGGTATTTTTTTTTATGTATGTTTGCGATATCTCCGCCAAATGTGGACCGATTTTCAAAATTCTTTTTGTGTTCGATAGAGCTTATTTCAAGGGGGGTCCCATATTTGGTCACGATCGGTAAATTGGAAGACGGTCAGTTAAGTTTTTAAACTTGTGATTATTGACACACCTTTTAGCTTCATTTACATCAGCGGTGGTTGCATTGAGAATTCTATTATTTGTTAGGTGTGTGTTATAATTTCTAAGATCGGAAATAATTAAATCTTCAACTTGAATACGCTAGTTTGTGATCTCTATCTATGTCGTAGACTTTTCGTAATGATCGATCAAAATTCACACCCCTTAATCTTATTTCGAAATAACCATCACTTGTTTATTTACTTGTAAGTAGTTCTTACTTATTGTGATTATTATTGGGGGGTCTACTAATTTCTCATGAACATGTATGACGACAATATCAAATAAATTATTAGGCTGAAATGAAATCCATTGTTACCTTAAAATAAGTAGCTTGTATCGTGGTAATAACTTACGTAAGGAACAAAATGAGTGCAATTTTCGAAATTCTATTACCCAGGGATGTATGGAAAGTTAATAATGTGTAGAAAGCGAAACTGATGCAGTTGTACATCCGACGAGAGTCGAGACATATCCACCGTCCGATGGATCTTAGTAATTACTGTAATCGCAGTGCAGCAGTGGTGTGAAGCTATGAAACTTTAATTTTTATTGAAGTATTTAAACCACAACCTGTCGAATATGTATAGGTAGATACATCATAAACACGCGGTAGTGTTGGTAATCGTGAAGTAGCAATTGGCAAATAAACTACTGGAGAGATGAGATGGTATGTTCACGTGTCGAGGAAACTAAAGATGTATGACGATTGCAAGTGTCTGGTCTAGATTGTACAAGGAGTGCGTCCTGGTGCACGGTCCAAAAAACGCTAGATGTTATGGAATTTTTAGGAGGTACTATTCTGGAGAGTGTTCAAGATAGGAAAAATTTATAGCGTTTAAGTAGAAAAATGGAGCCTGGCATTACGCTGGGATAACACCAAGCAGAAAAATATACGTCATAAAGATGCGTTTATATTCACACAAAAATAGAACCACAGATTGGGGCTAAAAATAATTTTCGTATCAATCTTATGGCCATAGATCCTAAAATTTATTTCGGGAATCGAAATCAGGACTTACTCGCACCTCAAACGAAGCAGAGGGTTATTTAATTTCGGTTTTGAAATGCGTCAAATTGAATTTAATAACCAAAGTAATTTTGTGCAATGATGTAAGCAATAAGCTATCTCTTGCTTCAGCATAAAATAATAATTATATCGTAACATTGAGCAACTGCGTAGTGCCATACTTTAATGTAAACAAATTCGTAATGGCGGTAGTTCTAATTTGAATAAAATTCAAGGCAAGTTGTATCAATAGACAAAACTTACGCCTACTCACTAGCAACACAAGACACAAATCGACTATCGCTTTTGAAAATTTTAAACTTCTGAATTCAAAGACATTAAAATTCATGGCACTCTTGATGCTGGCAGAATTGTACCAAAGGAGTACCAGAGACAATATCCCAAAAAATAATAATGATTGTTACTAAACCTTAGCAATAATAACCTTTTGCATTTCTGTTATATTAAATTTAGAATATAAAACACGACCTATTTAGGAAATAACTTGAACGATAACGTTAATTGTAACTCTAACTTTCATCCTAATAACAAGATAAGAACATTAACGCCAGGCAGAATGAAAGAAAGAAGAAGATAAGAACATTAAAGTTACTGTAACTTAACGCTGACTTCAATAGTTTACATGCGTTTCAAGAAAATAATTCGTAATCGCAATTTTGAACTCCGTGTTATGCTTGCATATTGTACCAATTGCTATTTAGAATCACTTTATAAACTACAATAATACTACTAGCTATGTAATATATCTATAGCAATAAAATAATGTGCGTATAGAACAACGCACGTGAATCTAAGTTATGCGCATTAAATACGCAGAACTTAATGAAATGCTCAAACTACACTCATTACGTTTACTACATAAGTATTGATGTGATTTTTTAAAATGTTAAACATAGTACTTATTTCATTTTACTATAATCTATAAATGAGCTAGACCTTAAAAATTATAATTATAGAGCAACAATCTCACGTTAGAAAGTCAACGCACTAACAATTCTACAAGATCAAAGCGACCGAATCAATGGTACTGGGCATTTGCAAAACCGCAAACCGAACTCACCTGGCAGAGTCCGTTCGTTCAACGAATCACACGCACGTCAAATAATCCAATAAAACAACACAGCACACACTATTTTCGGTTTTTCGTTGCCACAAATGCGCGGTATTGTGATCGCGTGGTCGCGCCTTTTCGATGCGCGTGCGCAACAAACAATACACACGTCTCGATCGGCCGGTCGCCCGCCCCGTTATGTTGGCTCGGCAGTTAGCTGCAGCACACTGCTCAACCGGCGCAGCACACCGTGGAAAGCGGTCGCGGTTGCCGCTCAAAGAGTTGCTAATATTCAATGGATTGGAGGTAAAATCGTTTTGTCGACAAATACGCGTGTCCCAAGTAATAAATCTTGATATTATTGTTTTATTGTGTACGGCGAGAGGTTAGACTCGGCCGACGGTGAATTAGAATGCTATCAGGAAGGCTTGACGGAAAGGCTATTCACCTGTGTTTTGGTATAAGCGCGAACGTATCTTGGCGTGTTTCACTGGAATTTATTAAACTGCTTTACTAGTCGTATGGCACTTTTGACTTTAGCAATTTACTTATTCAAATCCAATTTGAACGTTCGTTCGGCAAATAGACCACTACGGTTTTTTAACTAGCCTGTTCCTAACATTTTGCTGCTTCGGAAAGACTAACGACTGGTGGTCAATTTGATGATATGATTACCATTCACCAAAAATGGTTTACCTTTTAAGAACCTTAAAAGAATATCCGAAGACTCTGAGAGGATAAGGTTAGAATATATTATCAAACAGACAGACGACCTGATATTCCTCACTCTATCATTCAACTTCAGCCCACACATGCTTCTTAACGATCGCATCTCCACTGCATTTATCTTACTTGCATGCTTCCTCTTGAGTGAGGAATAACAGCATAAGAGAGAAAGTTGGATTGAAGGAAGATGTAGTGACGAGGATTGAGAAAGGAATGCTTCGGTGGTTTGGCCTCATTGAAAGGATGGATGAAAGCAGAGTGACGAAAGAAATGTATGTAGCGGAAGTGAATGGTAGTGTCGGCCGTGGACGTCCTAGACGTACCTTTAAGGACCAAATTGGCGATCTCCTGAAAAAGGGCCAAATAAGGAGTTCTCGTAACCGACGAGCATGCATGAAAAGACTGATGACTGTGGAAGAAGCGAAAGAGATGTGTTTGAACCGAAGCAATTGGCGCTCCTTAGTCTCTGCCTACCCCAACGGGAAACAGGCGTGAGTTTATGTATGTATGTAGACGACCTGATAAAGTTCGCAGGAAGTCATTGGGAGACCTATGTCCAGCATTGGACGTCCTGTGGCTCATGATGATGATGATGATATTATCTCAAGTTAACTTAACTAAATTAAAACTTAACAGACCGACTTCCAATCCGATCGTTACCAAATGTATATGGGACCTTTGAAATAAGCTCTATGGAACACAAAAAGAATTTTGAAAATTGGTCCACATTTGGCGAAGATATCACGTAACATACATAAAAAATACAGACAAATTGAGGACCTTCTCCTTTTCGGAAGTCAGTCGATTATCAAAATGGGTAAGTGTGTAAAAACTAAAAAGCAATAATTTCCAACAGCTACATACAAATAATAAATTAACATAAAGTTTCTGCAACTTTCATAAAGATGGCCAGTTATAATACAGTAACATCGTTAAATTAAGCTCAATCAGATTGATCTCTTCTGCGATAGATTTAACAATACGTAGAAGAATCTTCAAATAAAAATAACTATACGGAGCCAGTTTATCAATGAAGATACTCCGCGACTTGTGATGGTGACCGCAGCTTGCTCAGGGAAAGTGCGCCTCGGATGTCATCGCCTGTCGCCGCACCTTGTATGAAAGAAACCACTTATGTAATACA
This sequence comes from Clanis bilineata, assembly GCA_036417725.1. Classification (NCBI taxonomy): domain Eukaryota; kingdom Metazoa; phylum Arthropoda; class Insecta; order Lepidoptera; family Sphingidae; genus Clanis; species Clanis bilineata. The sequence goes on from CM071141.1 coordinate 3,385,748, forward strand.
TTACTTCAAAACCACAATGAGTTGGATAAATAAAAACTTCTTGTTGACATAATAAACTGTATTATCGAATACCTTATGTACGAGTGTTTTTCAATGCACAAAAAACCGACGTAAAGTGGCAGCTTGCTGTCGCGTTTCGTTCGGTGAGTGAGATTTCCGGTGGCCCATTTCCCCCCCTCCCTTTCCCAATCCCATTCCCTCCCCTTCCATTTCCTCCTTTTAGGTTGGCAACGCACCCATGATTCTTTTTGTGTCTTGGGTGGGTGGAGATCACTTACCATCAGGTGACCCATCAGCTCGTTTCTATCTCTGCTATAAAAAAAGAGCGTTGTCGCAATAAATGTTCAGATAAAGCATGCAAATGGGAATTTTATGGAGTCATATTGAATTGAAGTCAGGAAACTGAATTCCAATTCTTACAGTATCACCGCTACTTACTGCCTTATGTAACCTAAAGTAAATTTCAAAAAAAGTCTACAGAAATGGGAGTAAGCTGTCCTCGTTATTAGCTGGGAAATAACATGAAAAACGTATCAGGGGAGTTACCATCACCTCTTATAGCAGTATTATTATAATTTTACTGGTCAATATTCCCATACAAAACAAAGGAAGAACGATTATAATAATACTGCTATAAGAGGACGTGGTAACCTTGCAGGTAGTAACATAATGTTGATGCCGTGGTTAATAAAGAATTGTATATTTCCGTAGTTAGATATTTTACATATTAACTCGATACAACTATCATTGTACAAGTAACAATTGAGAGTCGATACATCCGCTCATCCGCACATCTATTTGTCGGAAATAAACTAATGTATTCTATGTACGCCGATCACGTACAACATTGGCCTTGAAACCAACGCATGTCGAAGGGGAAATGGCTTCAAATCCTTTCGCAGTTTCTCTCGCATGCCGGTCACATCTTCAACGAGGCCAAGTCGAGAGTCGAGAAACTGAAAGAGAAATTGGTGAAGTCACTTGAGGATGTTGGGGTGGAATGCGGGCTGATGTTTTTGGTATACTTAGACACTTGAATGAAGAATCTATTGTAATTATTGACGGCATTCGACGACGTGTTTCCGCTAAATTGAAAGCTATTGAATATAAGGCGAAAAGTAAATATTTGAAGTTTTCGATTTTAAATATTATGAGGAAGAATTTTCTATTACCAGAAAAACTCGTGAAGCTATTACCGCTATTTTATTTAGCATAAATTCAATAGATATTATATAAAAGCTGATCTACACTTAAAAGTTATAAGTACTAGATTATGATCGCTTTCACAAGTCGTATTTTGTTTGTCATGAAAAACATTGAAAAGATATTAGAAACAATCCAAAAGTTAATTCAATGAAAACCGCACACATCTAACCAATCTTAATCACAATTAACTTGATTAAGAATAAAGCACATAGAATACAAATAGAAGGAATTATTCCTGCATTCTCGTATATTACTGCAAAGCGCCTTAGTGATAGCAACTATGTAACAGGATGTAATAAGGCAATGCATTTTGTAACAAACTAAATAAAAGCAAAGGCAGCGTGGGACGAAGGTTCCTTAGTCACGGTAAGTGGACCTCAGCTATCAATATGCAAACTCAAAATATAAATTATATTACTAGCCATGTAATTGGAATCGGAGTTAGAAGACATATTTGCATGGTGTTGCTATTGGTAAATGATTAAAGGTATCTAGACAAATACAGGGTGCATTTGAGCCTCTAGAAATCTAACTTACTGCAAAACGAAACAATAAGCTACTTCAGGGATACAGAACAAAATAATCGGATTAATCAGGCATGCCATTTTACGCGGTAAAAATATAATTCCCTGATTTGATACCGAAAAATAACGACAAAAAAGAAAGAGAAGAAATTCAAATCTAGATGTTAGATTTGCTAAAATTATAAACAGCTGCAGTGACAAAATAGACCTACACATTGACTCTCTTGCCAAACTCTCCAAGTCTATTTATGATTGCATATCGGATGATTAATAGACTGAATAGTAGTTATTATCCTTTTTTGTATGGCTTAGTTATTTGATGTTTAGTGTAAATTACACACATTTTTATTTTTTTTAATTTAATAAGAAAAAAATATACAATATCAGCGACGTATTATATTAATTGAGTCAAACACTCAAATTAGTACATGCTGTGCCTTCCTTTAACTAATTGTTACATTTACGCTACATAATTGTAATAGTCATAATTTTTAATTATAAGTATTAGTGTAAACAATTGTTGGTGGCCAAATAAATAAATAAATAAATAAAAATCTGAACTTAGATGATTATTAGTATGATGTTGGAATTTAGAAGTATATACAAAGACGTGATTTAGTTTAATCTTAGTGAACTAAAGTTGAAACATGATCACGGATTAAAGACATTCAATAGCTCGGATCTTAGATAGGACAATAAAATAGTCTGCATGTACCAATTACATGAAATTATTAATGCTATTGAAACAGTCCGTGCTCCGCCACAAATCCTCAGTTATTTGTCAGCAATCGGCACATCGGCACAAGTTATACGCGCTGTAACATTCATATTGTCACAAATGGCGATTACGTCATTGCGAGCCGTTTCCGCAGTGATACGCTAAACCAGGGCTGGCAATTAATAATACATTTCATTTAACATACATTCCTCCTTACTGAGATAAAAGAAATACTAGAAATCACACATTGTTAAAAAGCCAATCAAGTGTTAGACTATACTACGTCTTTGGAGTGGTAGAGCCACGCTGTAGACAATTACTTCTACAGCACAAATGGGGCGGCTCGACCGGTTTGATACCACTGTCTCACAGAAAGCCGACGTAAAGTGGCAGCTTGCTGTCGTGTTTCGTTAGGTGAGTGGGATTTCCGGTGGCCCAATCCCCCCCCCCTCCCTTTCCCAATCCCTTTTCGCAACCCCTACTATTCAATTCTTTGAGGTTGGTAACGCACCCCTGATTCTTTTGTGTCTTGGGTGTCTATGGGTGGTGGAAATCACTTACCATCAGGTGACCCATCTGCTCGTTTTCCAATCTCTGTTATAAAAAAAACATAATTCTAATGCTCTTCGTGATTATCTCAAGTGTTGACATTATCTTTGGTCTGTATAATATTTGTCACTTGGTTCAATATCGTCTTCTTGCCGTTCCAGGATGCATGAAATCTTTGCCTTCCACTTTGCCCGACCCGGGGATCGAACCCAAGACCTCAGGACGGTAGTCGTACCAAAATACAACCACGCCACTGAGGCAGTTTTAATATAATCACAAGTTTAAAAACTTAATGGACCGACTTCAAACCCGATCGTAACCAAATGATATGGGATCATCCTTGAAAGAATATCTATCGAAAAAAAAAGGATTTTGAAAATCGGTTCCCGTTTGGTGGAGATATCGCGTAACATACATAAAAAATGGGTGCGTGTACTTACGTACGCGCGTGAGAAGTTATACTTCTTTGTCATTAATTTATATCAATAAATAATACATACGGATAGTTAACCTCAATTATATTGGAGCACTTGAAAAAGTATATAAGCACAATTTTTTTCACTAATATTCACAAATAGTAAGTAATATCAATCAAAATATTCAATTTAAATCACTTCTGAATATAATTTATTAGCACATATATAATTCGCACTTGTATGAAACTAAAACACGTGTTGTGAATGTATAAACTAGAAACATGTTGATAAATATTCTAAATATGAAAACAGTGATCAGAGGTGACGAGCGTACCAACATGCGCGACTAATATCGAGGTTCAATTTCTATTTTGTTGGTAGCTTTTTTTTCGAGACTTAATGAGCGGTTAAGCAGACAACTTCATACTGTAGACAACTTCATACTGTTAATTTTGTGTCACAGATGCGCGCGCATCTGAAAATTTCACTCTCATCATTTTTTCATAACGCGCCTAAAGAAGTATAACTTCAAAAAAATACAGACGAATTGAAGACCTTCTCCTTTTTGGAGTCGGTCGAAAATGAAATCAATATCTACATTCGTTAGCTAGCCCTAAGCGTGGACACCCACGTGTATAGTCCACGAGCTGATCACCATTCCTAAATAAGGTGTAGGCAACGGTCTTACGGTGCTCCGATCCTGGCCGCGATAAAAAATTGTTTTGCTGTCACATTTATTAAAATTTATATGAGGAGTAAAAGGATATCTCCAAGGAATTGTTTTGTTGGTCGAAATTCGAGCATTTATAATTATTCGCACCTTTCTTTCACATGATACATTCTACGATACGAAATATTGGATAATTACAGATTAATATTTGCAATATGAGGTAATTAATGAAAAGAAAAATTGAAAAATAATAAAAACGAAGTAGTAAAATCTATGTAGTATGTATCGCGGATTCGAAGCCAAGTAACAGTAGAAGAAACTGATAATTAATAAAGCAGTACAACTAATCATAACAAACTCATTACAATCCAGAGGCCCGAGCACGAATATTTTCGACACTCGAATTCGTATCGATCGATGGCCATCTATTACATTTGTATGAAATATTAACCAAGTGTCAACAGTGTGAAAGGAATCAATACGAATTCGATTTTCAAAAATATTCCTGTTCAGACCGCTGATATAGACAAATATTTACACCATAGATTCACAGCAATCCTATTAGCAAAAAATTCATAGAGATAATCAAGGTACTCTAAAATTAACTCGCAAAAGAGAATCAACTGCAAATAACAAACACGCATATGTAAACATGTTCCACGTCATTCTACTTCATCTCTGGTAAACGTCTCGGAGCATGCGCACTGCGATTAAGAAATTCCACCGGGCAGGTAGGCGAACTTGCTGAAATTTTTCCATTGCATTCATAATTCCCGGGTGCCAGCGCAATTAGCTTTATGAAAGGGCCCGAACAAAGGCCAGATTATCTTCCCCGTGCTGGTAAACGACCGAATTATATAGTTAAAGGGCGCTGGTATGCTCCCGAACGACGGCGGAATGTGCTGTGTGTTCACTCGCGCCAAGTGCTAGGTGACATTCGTGTTAATGTCGACGCTTTGGCCTTAAACAGTATAAACTATGCTTTGAATTTGCATGTCACGTTTTTGCCGACGAAGGTTAAAATGGATGTAGCAGTAGTAGTTCAATTAGGACTTGGAAGTAGTCTGGACTGCCATGTCTAGGAAATGTTCGGAAATTTCAAGAGCCAAGAGAGATCCAGTTTCAATAGCATCATCTCTGCACTTTTTTATTGTGAATTATAGCTTGTCAACACTGTGAAGGAAAGCGTCGTGAGATTTACTGACCGGAGAATTCTACTCAAGAATTTCAGAGGTCAAGGAAGTCCACCAAGTTGCATCTATCTAGAGTGACTAAGGACTAGTTATAATTATGTTACTATCATTGACATTATGTGTAGCTTACTTATTTTTAATATCCAATAAGTATTCATACATACATAAGCTCACGCAAGTATCCCCGAAAGGGTAGACAGAGGTGAGTAAGAACCCAAACACTTAATCTATGCCTGTTCCCTCATACTGCATAAATTATTGAAATGAAATCTGATGAGCATTCAGTAATACGTCGTGTAACATGATACAGATTCTATTCACGGAAACAGAATAACTGTCCGTGCAATCGCGGCAATAAAAGTATATTCTATCAATATAGATCAAATTCATTTACATAAATCATAGACTGCCTCGGTGGCGTGGTTGTATTTCGATACGACTACCGTCCTGAGGTCTCGGGTTCGATCCCCGGATCGGGTAAAGTGACGTTGGATTTTTCCATATCAGCTCGGAGTCTGGAATTTGTGCCTGATATGGCGATAGGCTCGCCACCTATCACATCTGGGACGAAATTAAGCTCGGCGAAATGTGGGTGTTCTAGTACGCTAGTTCACCTCTGCCTACCCCTTCGGGGATACAGGCGTGAGCTTATGTATGCCACCTACCTTTATCCTACCAATTTGGAGTCGAGATGAACACTTTTTAACCGACAAGCGTATTGCAGAAAATATTCAACAGTTTTTACAACCGGCTGCCTTCTAACATCATTCCCCGGGTTTCCAGTCCTGGGAAAATTGTGTTAAAAAAACTGTTTTATCCAACCCGGTTTTAAATTCAAATCAAAGAACCTCCCCTTCCACAACCAAACTAGACCAAAAAAGCGGCAGTAAATTAATGTACATATTAATGTTCATAAAACTTTATAAAAGCGATTCATTAGATTGTCCTCAACACCTGTTATGTAATCACTTATTACGAAAATTAACACAGAGAAAGACACCTCTATTGGCCGTGGGTGGTCAAACAATAAATTAAATACATTCTAAGGATATTAAAGTTATAATCTTGCACAATGGAGTGCCAAATTAGATTTTAGTAGAACAAAGTTATAATATAAATTGCGTCTACGTTTTATTACACTTTTGAATAACTATTACATAAGAATTTGCCATCGATTCGCAAATCAGGTTGACAAAACTGCCTATCTTATGTAATTCACAGAAAACGATTTTACTAAGTTCAAGGCGAAATGTTTTATAATTTGGTGTGCGAACTAGGACATTCTTGGGTAACATATTAATATTAATTATAAAGAAACAATTTCATCGCAGTTGTTTAGTACGATAGACGTAGGATAATTACACAGACAGCCTCCGTGGCCCAGTGGGCGAGTAGCCGGCTGTGAAACGAGAGGCCGCGGGTTCGATTCCCGCACCAAGACAAATGCTTGTGTGACTCACAGATATTTGTTACGGGTCTGGGTGTTGTGAGACCGAAAGTCTCTCGTAGTTCCTGATACCCACGACACAAGACTAGTATCTTAGTGTGGGGTCAGGACTATGTGTGTAACTATTGGTTGTTATTTATTTATTTGTTAAATTAATTGTTAATAGTATTATCTATTCTATGCTATGGCTCGATTGCCATCGAATGCGAAGGCGGCAACGCGACGACACAAGTGATTTGACCGCACCCGCTCCCAACCAGCTAAGTTATGTTGTATGCACTATCAACGCATCTGCTAGACCCTTGCTTATTGTTCATCAACACATAATGCTGCTCATCTCACATGCTAATTGGCACTGCAGCCATAAGGATTTCAGATAAGAATGTTTGTTTTATTTCTAATATTCTATGAATAAACCATGCTTGACTGTTGTGGATTGATCGCATGCTGAATAGATTATTGATAGCGTGTTGCAAACTCATTAATAAAGCTTTTAGGAGCTATGGACCACAGAAAGAATATAACTTTTAGAAAAAGCTATTATTTAATATTTCAGTGATATTAAAATCGTTGGCGAAAAGCAGGCTGCATAGCTACGCTTTATACAGGGAGGAATGGGACATAAGATGGATGAAGTATATCAGATGATGAAAGAAAGACAGAAATGTATGAAACGATGCATGAACGAGGCAAAAGAGGTGTATCAGGAGCGTCGTTTTTGGCGCTCAATAGTCTCTACCTAACCCCATGGGACACAGACGTGAGTGTTTATGTATGTATGTTTAGTTGTATTAAAACTTGATGTAGTCATGATCCCAAGCACGTATACTTATCGACTACATTTTCGAATCCAATTTGATAGTGAGCGCAATTCGATATTGATGGTCGAAAGTAAGTCGTGCTCGGATCATTGGCTCGGATCTTTAATAACCTAGACCTGGTCAACCTCCACTCTTGTTTTAAATTAAATATGTACGTAGAATTACGCCTATTTCCAAGCAAATAGTTTTATAAATTAATATACCTCGAAGCGTCCATCTGAACCTAATACCGTTAGAATTGAAGACCAAGAGATACGCTCTATCTGGACACAGTATCTATTCTAAATATGTAAGTTTATTGTAGCTAAGATCTAGGTGTCTTGGCTTTCACTGCGACTGTGAAATATCCCATTTTTCCGATTTCATAAAAAGGAAAAGGTCCTGAATTCGTCTGTTTTTTATGTATGTTACGCGATATCTCCGTTAAATTAAAGATTTTTTCTGTTCTATAGAGGTTATTCCAAGGGTGGTCCCATATAAATTAGGTCACGATCAGACGAGTTTTGAAGTCGGTCCGTTAAGTTTTTAAACTTGTTATTGACATCTTCGATGTAATTAGGTACTGGCGTTTATGATTTCGGTAATTCCTCCTAGGAAAAAGTCGACTAGCATTTAAAACATAGAGCAAACAAAGTGTAGGTACACTCCTTTTCTAGAGGCAACATATGATTAGGCAGTAATTACTTCCCTGGAGTCATGACAACTAAAAACTTCAATTGATTTAATCGATTTCAATATTATTTTATCGTTCTCCAGAACCTACAATATTAAAAAATAATCGATTACATAACACATGACGTCACCAGACGTGGATTTCCATATGGTCACAAAATATAATCAGGTCACGTACACGTCTATTGAATAAACAAAACCAATAAAGCTATTAATAGACAGTGCAAGCCAGGGCAGGACTATACAAACCAGCGTGGATCCTTGACCCTCATCTTGTTTTCATAAGTCTGCGATCAGGATGAAACACAGTCTACCTGGTAGTAAACTGGTACCATTACCCATCATGTCGGCAAGCCCCCTAGCATGGCTGTACCTACCCTCAGACAGAGGTAAAGATGATGAAGTAAGTAATAAGTAAGTAAGTAAGTACTCACGCCTGTATCCCTGAAAGGGTAGGCAAAGGCGAACTAAAGAACTAGAACACCCACATTTCGCCGAACTCATTTGCGTCCCAGATGATAGAGGAAAAGCCCATCGCCATATCGGGTACAAATTCCAGACTCCAGGCTCACACTCATGCCCGACCCGGGGATCGAACCCGAGACCTCAGGACAGTAGTCACACCATAACAAACTACGACACTAAGGCAGTCTGAATGCACACGTTATCACTAATATTAATTTCTCTGGATTGAACTAGGTACTCAGCTAACTGTGTACAATTTGACAGCCTCCGTGGCGCAGCGGGCGAGTAGCCGGCTGTGAAGCGAGAAGCCGCAGGTTCGATTCCCGCATTGAGACTAATTTTTGTGTGGCCTACAGATATTTGTTTCAAGTCTGGGTGTTGTGAGACCGAAAGTCTATCATAGTATCTGACACCCACGATACAGGTAATACCTAGTGTGAGGTTAGGACTAGGTGTGTGGCTGTTGGGTGTATTTATTTATTTATTTATAATTTACTTATTTACTTTAGATTATGTATAAGATTATACTTACCTAGGTCAAATAATTACAACAAAGAACATATCCAATAAAGAAATCGAAACACGAATAGGGCATGCATGGAAAAGATACTGGTCCTACAAGGAAATAATGAAAGACAATAAAGTAAGCACTGCAGTCAAAGGAAAGCTATTTAACATAAGCATACTTCCTATTCTAACATATGGTTGTCAAACGTGGGCTCTGACAAACTCTCAGCAAACCAAACTACAAACATGTCAGCGCAGCATGGAACGGAGTATGTTGGGAAAAAGAAGGATTGAAAAAACTAGACACAGTATCATCAGAAAAGCAACAAAGACACAAGACGCGGTACTAAAACTGAGAAGTCTTAAATGGAGATGGGCTGGTCACACAATAAGAGGTGAGGAGAAGTGGAGTAAACTGGTGACTTTGTGGTACCCAAGAGAAGGAAAGAGGAAGAGAGGGAAACCACTTAAGCGATGGGAAGATGATTTTGCAAAAACAGCAGGAAAGCTTTGGACAAGAGTGGCACGAGTGAGAGAAGACTGGAAAAGGTTTGAGGAGGCCTTTGTCAAAGGGCACACAGAAAAAAAAACGAACTAAAGTATAATTAACTTATCTCATAAAATGTACATGCTATTCTGAATAAAAGGCTAATAAAAAAATAAAAAAAAATAATTACTTATTTCCGCGTGTGGCTTCCTTTTGCGAAAATAAACTTCCCCTATAGCAAACTTCTGGATCCGGCCCTAAACGCAAGTGAACACGACCACCGCTGCACCGGTCGCAGATTGGTCGCAGATTACAAATTATTGCCTACCGTACTATCTGATACACTCGTTAATGCAGAATCACAGTAAATTCTAAATGAACACGAATTTGCACTACAATAGACACATTTCGATATTTTATTACGGCATTTTGATAATTTTGTTCTGGCATTTGTTTTATAATAATGCTATATGCCGTTTTTACTTGGGACGGTTTAGGGTGACTTATATCGCTATTATTGATCTACAATTACAGTTCGATACACTACACTACAGTACTACTACTACTACACAGTACACTCGATTTATCCTAAAGCTCATTCCTATATTTAAATCGATTTGGGATAAGCCGAGATTTGTCTAAGTGCTGCAAGTGGCCTTTAATGATGTCTGGGACGCAACTCTTTTATTAAATGACACGAGTCTGATATTTTTCACTATCTTAACCTTTTTTCTAAGCCCCTATCCGTCAATGGGTAATTATAACTGTCGTTGATAGACCGAGATCCCGCTACAAGATCACTACGTTCATAAAGTATGTAGGCAAAATCTAATGTTTATGTATAAATAAATGAGAGAATCTATTTTTGCCAAGGTGCCAATCAAAATTTCCTTATTTTTAATAAAGATTATTTTAATTAAAAAAACTCGCGGACAAATTCCCTCATTTAATAATTATTCATAAAAATTAGAGTTTGACTACATACTTGACGAACGTAGTGATTTTGCGGTCGGATCTTGGTCTATGATGCTCTACTGTTTCATGGAAAACTGACATGATGTTGCTGCTGTTTCGTACGTTAAATAAGATTTATGGAGCCCTAACTCTCTCTCCCCCTTACCATTTCCTACTCTTTTGCTTTTAAACGTGCCACGTATGAATACATGGCATAAATATAATTTGTTCAATGATGGTTGTTTACGATGAGATATCACAATTTATCAAACAATGAAGTATACAAAACCCAATACATAGAATCACAGTTTTATGTTGATGAAACAATGATACATTTTAATTTGTTATTACCATAATGAATTAACATTTTTGCTATCTAAATCCCAGTATTTCTAAACTGCTGCTGAATCTAGGAGCACATAAATATCCTCAGCAAACCTCAGCGTGTGTAAACTGCGCATCTAACAAAACTGCTATCTGCCTCGAGTAGCGAGTGCGGAATGACGCGGCGCGGTAACAAAACTTTTCAATAGATTTATTAGTTGTGATTTTCCATTAGCTCGCGAGCTTCGGCCAATTTAATTAGCCGATCACACGGAAGGATGCAATAACAGAACGCAAGCTGAATTGATAAAGAGGCTTGCACATGGACATGTAAACAAAAATGCTATTTTTATAGCAGCGGTATCGCAGAGATGAGAATGACATACATAAGCTCACGTCTGTATCCCCGAAGGGGTAGGCAGAGGCGCACTAGCGAACTAGAACACCCACATTTCGCCGAGCCTAGTTCCGTCCCAGATGTGATAGGGGGCGAGCCTATCGCCATATCGGACACAAATTCCAGACTCCGGGCTGATATGGAAAAATCCAATATCACTTTGCCCGACCCGGGGATCGAACCCGAGACCCCAGAACCGTAGTCGTACCGAAATACCACCACCGAAATGCCACCGAGGCAGATGAGAATGAAGTAGAGATAAAAATCAGAGATACTGAATCCCAAGACCATGCGCTTCATTCAAGAGTAAGAAACCTCAAGAACATCTCTATAACCGTTGGCCATCTCTGACTTGTGAATCCAAATTAATCATTATGCATTATCGCTTGATATAACGGTTAAGAAAAATATCGTGAGAGAATAATCCCCCCATTCTTTTTGTTTATATGAAGTCCTCGGAACCTCATTAAGAAAGCGCGGTGGCTAAAGTTTTAACGTCTCTCATTAGTAGATGGGATCCATGCCCATTATGAGCTGATATTTTTTAACCGGCCGTAACTTGTAGTTGCCAGTACTGGATAGACACCGCGAGAGAAAGAGAGATAAATTTTAGCTGTGAATTGAGATCGTCGTCTTTCACCAAGACAAATTATTGTATTCAATTTGGAGTCATGGCTATAATGTGTCGTTTATTTTTAAGCCAACGCACAATAAAAAGAATTACAGTTCGGAAAGCAGTATTGGCAGAGAAGTACGAGCAAGAACTCTGGCGTTGTTTTTTTCCAGTTTACAATCCTTTACTAAAGTACCAAATACAGAAATAAACAAAATATAAATTACATAAAAATATGCGATTCGTGTTAAACATCTCTCGATTCATGCCACGAATCCGTTGTACATGCAGCTTAACACTAACAACGCTTAATTTATTTATTTAAGCTTTATATACAAAACTGTATAAAGGTGGACTTAATGCCAAAGGCATTATCTACCAGTCTACCTAAGGTGATGCAGAGACAAAACGATGTGGGTGTATATAATTACTTTTATCTAATAAAGTACTAAATACAGAAATAAATAAAATATAAATTACATAAAAATGTTACGATTTGTGTTAAACATCTCTCGATTCATGCCACGAATCCGTTATACATGCAGCTTAACACTAACAACGTATATCGAACTAAACACGGTACTCACTACTCTCGCGAACAATAAATGATAGTTTGAAATTAATTGTTTTCTCTTTGCGCGGAGCTGTGCAGCCGATAGTGGCCGGTGGCCGGCGTGCGTAATGCCAATACTCGTATCAAGCTGTTATAATATTAGCCCTGTAATATTACTGTCCCACTGCTGGGCACGGGCCTCCTCTACCAATGAGAGGGGTTAGGCCTTAGTTTACCACGCTGGCCTAATGCGGGTTGGTAGACTTCACATACCTTCGAAATTCCTGTGAAGAAATTCTCAGGTATGCAGGTTTCCTCACGATGTTTTCCTTCACCGTTATAGCAAGCGATATTTCACAATGAAAATACACTTAACATAGAAAAGTCAGAGGTGTATGCTCCATTTTGGGGTTGGTCTCGAACCTCCGACACTTGTCTCGGCAGTCCGTACCATTCCCAACTGAGCTATCGCTGCTTTTTATCAAGATGTTAACCAACTGCAAAAAGAGGTTTGAATGAGTATTGTTTAAAGATTATTCTATATTTTTGACAAAATCTGATTTTCAATAGAGTTGTTATAACTATAGAGGTATATCCCTAAAAACGGTAAGAGACTAACAAAACCTTCAAAAATTAACACCGAAACGTCAATAATGGTGTATACGAGTTTTCAGCTTATTATCTCTCATTCCGAGGTTGACCTCTTCTTATTGCTTATTTGATTGGAATAACAGTTTTAAAAAAGCAGTAAGATGCGTTATGCACTCTTCCATTATGAGGATATCAGGCGTCAATTAAATATTGTTCCTTTTCCGTCTCCAACAGAACAAAACCCGTAACCTTCCAAGCACGGACGTAAAAAAAGATGGACTGAGCGCTAGGAACATTGAAAGTGAAGCAGGGATTTCGGCTCATTCGATCAGACGCCGCCATTATGTATCGATAGATCGAATTCAATTTAAATTAAAACTTCACGAAATTATAACTTCACTTTCTATGTTCTTTTTTTGTACGTCCATGCTTCCAAGGTAGTCGGGATAAAAGACAATGGTATTACGCGGCCGCTTGGGTGCACCGATCATCGCGCCGTGCTCAGCCCACCGGTGATACATTGCTAATAAATATGAAATTCTCTTCCTGCTCAGCGATGTTTATCTTTAAGATACGTGTACTTGCATTGTGGAAATATTTTTTGTTTTACTTCACAACGAAAACATGGTTTATTGTTAATAAATCATTTCCTGAAGATAGTATCTTAAGATCCTTGGGAGGTTGTGGTTTTGTAGATGAGGACAATAAGTAATAGATTTTATAAACTGTGGGCAGCGTTCTGTTTATATGAAAAGCCCTTATTTGAACTTACTTTCTGCCTGGCGTTATTCCGGTCTAGTGCCAGGGTCCGCCTTCCTACTTAAACGCTTCCACTTCGCCTGTTCTTGAGCATCCTCCACAGTGAGACCATTGACTATCATAACATCCTCCAAAACGTCCAGACAGCGCTTTTTGGGTCGTCCGCGGGGACGCACCCATGGTACGATCTGGTCCAGACACTTGCGACCAACGTACTCCTGTGCTCTCATTTCACCAAGGCAATAAATCTAATCCAAATTTTGGGCTTCTGATATTACCTACTCCATTTTAACGACTACCTTACAAAAGGTTTTTAATATTTTGGTATAGTTTATCTTTCCTAGGCTTCCCCCTCCTCTTAAACTCGGAAAACAGTTGAAATCTTCATCGACCTCAACATTCATAAATAACTGATTGTAAACATATTAATACTACATCTTCTGGATCATTCTTCTTTTTAAAAATGTGACTCCACCGCGTTTGTACTTTCTCAGTATCACAGAGTAAAGTGACAGTACAACTTGAAAAGCTTTCGACCCCAAGTTACCATAAAAGATTTCAAAGAAACATTTTGGCCCAAAATGGCCCATTGACTGAGCCCATTGACTTTCGTCGATGACTGTGCCACTTTTGTTTAAAGCTCAAGACAATAAGTATGAAATTGTCCAAGAGCCTTTTAATCCTAATCTTATTTACAATGAATTTCCTAACATTTTTAAAGATCCCTGGCCATCGACTATTATCTAAGAATCATATATTGGGTAAGTACTTTAAAATGATTGAATGTTTGTCGGTTTGATTATACCACTATTTGCACTGTTTAGTGTTCTCGGTGAGTGTGGTTACTGATTACGCAACGAATCGATATCTGAGAGCCGTCATACACTGTCACCACTTTCACTTAAACATATTTACTTGCTGTGATGACACCGGATAGGTATAAACATATAACCACGGAACATAAAAACCGCTCAGTTTTACACCTATGAATGAATATAACTATTCGTGTAAAGCGGATGATCGACAGGCTTCAATACCGCGGTTTTAATCACGGTAAATAATACTGAGGGTGAGATCTATAGAGCAAACTTCGACTAAGTCTAAGTCAAAGTTACGAACTCTGAGGATTTGGAATTGGTAAATCGAACTTTGTGTTAGTCCGAGTCATTTTTTACAAGAAAAATAGACTGACTGACAGACTAAGCAAAGAATTTCTTGTAAAAATGACTCAGACTAAGTATAAATCCTTACTGAGTTCGTTTCTTTGACTTAGACTTAGTCGAAGTTTGCTCTATAGATCCCTTAGCGATATGGTTTTAGCATCAACATCTTGCGCCCTTTCATAGTGAGAAAGAAAAAAGAACTTTACTACTTCCGTTACTGTTCCCCTGGCATGTGCTTCTGTTGTCAGATCTAGTAGTCCTAGTATACCTATATAAACTTGAACAGGGATTGCTAATCAAACGTAACAATTCGCTAGGGCTGATCAGAGCGGTCGCTCTGGAGTTTTAGCGTCATCAGTACAAAACCGCCGAATCGGAACGGTCCCCACATATTTATCAGGTTTAAGACCAAATAGTGGGCAAGGGTATTAGGACTATTAGGTATAATTTAATTTGCTTTATCTATCTTTAAATTACTTTCAGAGTTCAGACAAGACTTTTTGTTTTTTTTTTTAATAGCAGATACTGGCAAACGAGCAGATGGGTCACCTGATGGTAAGTGATCTCCACCACCCATAGACATCCAAGACACAAAAAGAATCACGGGTGCGTTGCCAACCTAAAAGGAGGAAATGGAAGAGGAGGGAAAAAGGGATTGGGAAAGGAAGGGGGAAAATGGGCCACCGGAAATCTCACTCACTGAACGAAACGCGACAGCAAGCTGCCACTTTACGTCGGTTTTCTGTGAGACAGTGGTATCTGCCCGGTCGAGCCGGCCCATTCGTGCTGTAGACGTTACTGTCTACAGCGTGGCTCTACCACTCACAAAAGAGACCTAGACTAAGACCTTAATGGATTAATAACAAACATAAGCTTCACTGAATAAAATCACAGGTAGTATTCTAGTAATAAACCAACGAGCTTTATGGTTTAGCCGTGGGTTTTACTGGCCATGTCGATCGACACCTTAACATCCTTACTAAATAATAAAAGCGAAAGTAACTCTGTCTGTCTGTCTGTCTGTCTGTCTGTCTGTCTGTCTGTCTGTGGCGTTTTCACGTCTAAACCGCTGAACCGATTTTGATGAAATTTGGTATATGGGTATTTTTAACCCCAAGGACGGACATAGGGTACTTTATTTTTTTTAAATCAACCCCTAAAAGGATGAAATAGGGGATGAAAGTTTGTATGGGAATTTTGGAACCGCTTAATGGATTTAGATGAAATTTGGTATGAGGATACATTTGACCCTAGGGATTAAAATGGGGTACTTCATTTTTTTTCATCAACCCCTATAGGGATGAAATAAGGGTTAAAAGTTTGTATAGGAATTTTAGGCCCACTTAATGGATTTTTATGAAATTTGGTATGGGATAGTGCATATCTTTGAGTTTAAAGACACAAATGGGCTACTTTTTTAAATCAATCCCTAATGAGTTGAAATAGGGGATGAAAGTTTTTATGGGAATCCAGAAACCGCTGAACGGATTTTTAAGAAAGTTGGTATGAGGATAGTTTTAGCCCTAAGGACAGAAATGGGGTGCGATATATTTTTATCCTACAAAGGGATGAAATAGGGGTTGAAAATTAGTTTCTTTGTTTCTGGACTGATTGACTTCAAAATCGATATCTGAGTCGCTCCGTGGTTCCAAACGACAGAACCGCTGTCAAACCTGTCAAAAGTGGCCGCCATTTTGTTTTTCTTTGTTTTTGGGCCGATTGACTTCAAAATCGATATCTGAGTCGCCCCGTGGTTCCGAACTACAGAACCGCTGTCAACCTGTCAAAAGTGGCCGCCATTTAGTTTTTCTTTGTTTTTGGGCCGATTGACTTCAAAATCGATATCTGGCTCGCCCCGTGGTTCCGAACTACAGAACCGCTGTCAACCTGTCAAAAGTGGCCGCCATTTAGTTTTTCTTTGTTTTTGGGCCGATTGACTTCAAAATCGATATCTGAGTCGCCCCGTGGTTCCGAATGACAGGACCGCTGTCAGACCTGTCAAAAGTGGCCGCCATTTTGATTTTCTTTGTTTTTCGGCCGATTGACTTCAAAATCGATATCTGGGTCGCCCCGTGGTTCCAAACTACAGAACCGCTGTCAACCTGTCAAAAGTGGCCGCCATTTTGTTTTTCTTTGTTTTTGGGCCGATTGACTTCAAAATCGATATCTGAGTCGCCCCGTGGTTCCAAACTACAGAACCGCTGTCTAGCCTATCAAAAGTGGCCGCCATTTTGTTTTTCTTTGTTTTTGGGCCGATTGACTTCAAAATCGATAGCTGGGTCGCCCATATTTAGACTAAAACGACAGGGCAGATCGACAAATCAAAAGTTTTTTCCGTTGGCCCTACAAAATACGCGTGCGGAGCCGCGGGCAAAAGCTAGTAACTAAAATAAACATTAACATTTCTCCATAATGGTGGGTGTGATTTTTTGGCAACTAATAGTTAATTATAACGGATTGACTGGGTTATTATAAGTCTTATGTAATCACGTGTGGGTGATCATGATGAGACTTCTTTAGTGGTTCGTGATTTGCAATACTTTAAATACGGCTTTGATCATTTGAATAATTCTTGCATTTGTCTATACACACTATGTACACTTTTTATTTCTTGTTGGATCTTCATACCAAAGTAATAATGGCTGCGTTCAACCGTAAATGAAGCGGGGATTAGTACGGAAAGCTCCTCTCCAAACGAAACGCAACAGCGATCTGTGTCACTTGGCAGTCAAGACGGCCCATTCGTGCTGTAGACAATAATAAACATCTGACTACAGCATGCATTAGCATCCTATAGTTTGTGGACTACAGCGTAGCTCTACAACTATTAAAGTTAGCATTACAAAATTATCTTATAAACGCGTATATGTACCTTTACTTATTTAACTACCTTTTAGATGTTTAGTTTACCAGCTATTATGCAGATATCGCTCTAAATGTTAAATAGGCTTAGTAAAGTGGTACAAAACTATGCTGAATTAAAATACAACAATCAACGCATTCGTTTTTTTGTTGTTTTGTCGTGTATCTGGAGCGTGGCGGGCGGCTGAGCAATCCTTTTGTTTTATGATTATGTAGGTATAATTAAATATTGTCGTTTAGTTCCTTTAAGGAAGTCGGTCTTTGGTGTAGTGGTAGGAGAATGTAAAGGTATGAGCTGTGACCCGACAGGTTTTGAGTAAGATTCTCAGATGGGCGGATGTTTTTCTACGCGATTGTTCCCGAACAGAATACCCCAAAGGACATTTGACGCGAGGCTGGCAGCCAGTCGTAAAAACTAAGCCGAATCCTTTCTACGACGTCTCAGTATATATAAAGTACTCTGTGATGACGTGCTTAGAAATGTGTGTTGCGTCGCTCCACATTGAAGTGAGATAAGGACAGGTGGAAAAAAGCTCCGTCTTTCTGCATAGGTGTGCTAGGCAGCTGGACTCAGAATAATAAGGCTTATTTTACAGCAGTCTTTGACTCTCATCCAAAGACTGATCATTATTATTTAAATCTGATTTTTTTAATTATTTGTCCATATTTTTTGTTGGATACTAGGTCTTTCAGCCGGGTACTTTATATAATGAGGCTGAAAGACTTGGTATCCACTAAACTCCTGTCTCAGGTAGGGATGCCATAAAAATCGTTATTTATTATATCGATTTATTTAATCAGTATCGAATTATTGACAATTCCAGTCTAGTCTAGTGAATCTAGTAAAAATGTCAGTATCGTCACTTTTCCTCAAACATGATTATCTAGACATCCATTATTTCCACCTTCTAAATGTGGGGTCGATGCAACAAACATTTTCAATCATATTGCAAAAAGTATACTAGTCTTGCGTTAAAATATATTGAAATTGATACACATTCGATATTCTAAAATAAATAATACTGAATATTTATATTGCACAAGTAAAACTATTTCTAATCATGATCATATTATGCGATAATATCGATATTTCGATAACCCAAGCTAAACCTAATCTCATCTCAAGTCTGTTAACTGTCAACAGTCAAGTTGACGCTTCTTATTTGTCAGTTGTCACTTGCCAGCCAAACTGTCGGCGTTATTGCTTGGATTTGGCTTTATGTCGAAATTTACTAATTTTTTACTTATTTCTGACACAAAACGAGTAAAATTAGTGGAATACATTAATACATACATTGCATTACATTTTAACTACCTTCCATGATGGACGATATAGAGAAATTAAGTTGTAGTATGTGAAACACATTACACCAATGTACAGTTAGACATACGAGTTAGATAATTTTCTAAACACAGGCATCTGTTTCAGAAGAAGAGACATTGGAAATAAGTGATTTAGAACATTCTGCCACAGAAGATCACAAAGACTCAGATGAAAAACCCAAAAAGAAGAAAAGGAGACGTCGTGAAATCGATATGGTAAGTCACTGCAACTTTGGTTACTGGCAAAATAAATACCCTGATGGAAGCCACCTTTTAGAGTAAGAAGTACAATAATAATAATTATTATTATCTTTATAAAATAATAATTAACGCCCAATAAATAATACATTTTACTTTCCATTAACTATGTACCTAAAATTTTGTCTGTTTCAACAAGTTAAAACGCGTCTCGCACACATGTTTTTTTTAAACAAAACACTACACACCTACACAAAACACGGTTTTTCATTGCTTCCTGCTCATATAACAATAGACCATAGACAAACAATTGTAGAAATACGATATTTTGTGTAGGTGTTTAGTGTTTTAGTGCAGGAAACGTGCCTTAATACTCTCAAGTTTCCTCTATAAAATATTTCAGATAAAGTTGTCAGATGACGATGAGACTGACGATGAAGCGGTCGCCAAGAAGTTGCTGCGACACCTCAGCCCGTGTCCAAACTCACCGGCGTCACACAGAGAGCCTCGCACATGTGTACTTAAGGTTATCCTACTTATCAGTGTGAAAGGTTTGGCATACAATGTGGCATGAAAATAATAAAAGAAATAGGCAATTTGGTACTAGAAAACTTTATGCAAACAGAGCTGTGAGCTGAGAGCTGGGCTGTGAGATATGTGTCTATTAAAAATCATGTTTTAGTAGTGTGTGTGTAGCTTCAAGTATATTATTGCAAGTGAGTCACAATGAAAGAGTATGGCCCGAATGGTCAAACGCTACTCAACTTTAACGGCTTCTTACATTGTTTTTCCCATACAATGTTGACAGATATGGTGGCCTTGTATTGTACGTCATAAGGCGACTTTAAACGTATGACATCCAATATCACTTTGCCCGACCCGGGTATCGAACCCGAGACCTCAGGACGGCAGTCGTACCGAAATACAACCACACCACCGAGGCAGTCACACACAAAAAAAAAAATATAATATCATCTGGAGAGTGGATACCAAAATATAAGAGAATGTCATACAATTTGAAAAAGGCAATATATTAATAACAATTACTATTTTTTTCCACAGGCCAGTCAAAAGAGGCGTCCACTGTCCCGTCTACTGGAACAACTATTACGTAACCTTGAGAAAAGGGACCCCCACCAGTTCTTTGCTTGGCCGGTGAATGACAACTTTGCCCCAGGGTACTCCACAATCATCAAACGGCCCATGGACTTTTCTACCATCAAGCAGAAGATTGACGATAATGAATACAAGTCACTGAATTGTTTCATTGTAAGTTTTCCAGAACACCCAGACCTGAAAAAAGGTACTCATAAACATACACACAACAAGGCTCACATAAACATTTGTCTTGGTGCGGGAATCGAACCCACAACCAGTAGCTTCACAGCCAGTTTCTTACTCCCATACCTTAACTTAAAAGTTGTTAAATTCAAAGCAAAGAAAGATCCCTATAACTAGTGATGTGCATAATCGATTATTTATCATAATCCATTATTTTTTAAAGATGTATTATTATATTATTAATCGTCCGGGATGGTTGGCGCTCACTTGGGGAGGCCTACGTTCAGAAATGGACAGCGATAGGCTAAAATAATTAATTGACAAACCAATTTGGAATTTGTGCCCGATATGGCGATAGGCTCGCCCCCTATCACATCTGGGACTGAACTAAGCTCGGCGAAATGTGGGTGTTCTAGTTCGCTAGTGCGCCTCTGCCTACCCCTTCGGGGATACAGGCGTGAGCTTATGTTATGTATGTGACGAACCAATTTCTCGATCATGTCTTTAAAAATAATGGATTATGCACATCACTACCTATAATTGTATTTAATGTACAAAAAAAAGTTTGGTCAATGGTATATGCACTAATGACAATACATAATCACTAACGGCCGGTTACAATAAACAATCTCAGTTTAGATTGCAGATAGATCGCAATTATGAACCAATCAAATCAAGTCATTTGACGGAGTCATGGTCAAACTGTGTTCTTATTGGCTAATTTTTGTAATCTATCTGCATATTCGAACTGAAATTGTTTATTGGAACCGGGCGTTAAAGCCGAGTGCTATCTTAAGACATCTTGAATTGCGTATATCGAATATAAAAATTACGTAATTTTCGGGAGCTCACTTCTACTTTGTAACGGATATTTTTCGACTGACGTTTTTTACATGTACCCTCACTTCGTACATGACATTTATATTATAAACGTATTTTATGTATAATCCCATCTCAACGTCACAACAGAGCGACTTCAAGCTGATGTGCAACAACGCGATGAAATACAACAAGCCAGGCACGGTGTACCACAAGGCGGCGCGGCGACTCCTACACGCGGGCCTCAAGCAACTCACTCCGCAGAAACTACGCCCCCTCGGTGACATACTCACATACATGTATGAGATACCTATACGGGAGCTCGGCTTCGACATGGGCAAGATGGATGTGGTAAATACAAATAATTAACCTTTTTTGATTTTGTATAATTTTTTAATGATGGTAGATATTGTAACACTAACCTTTTTTGGACAAATGAAACCTCAGTCTGACCCGTGACAACGAAGACTGCAAAACCTTCGAAACGTCGGGAATAATAATTAAAACCTAATCGTGATAGAATCCATAAGAATAGTTTTATTTCAATGTATAATATTCGCGTAAACTTAAGAAATCAGTATCTAGATGTGGTAAGTTGTACTAACGAGTTACATTGATGCTTCAGTCGTTCGTTTGCTGCATACTATGTCTAATTCATTTTGTGAAGATTAAGAATGAAATGAAAGAATGGTTGTCCATAGCAATATGTGCCTTAGGGACCTAAAACAGGTGTTATAATTATAAGTGAGGATAAGTGCTCCCAATAATGTTGACATAAATAATATGTCAAATCATAATATTTTCAGAATGATGCTATTGAAAGTTTAAAAAAATAAAAGAATTTCTACATAAATGAATATCTAATCTTTATTATGTGTGTAGAAATGAATGACAATCAAATGGTTATCGTTTACTAGATCAAAAAATAAACAACAAATCTATCAAAGTAATTTCAGAAAATATAACAAGCTCCGTTCTGTGGTCACAGATATTTTGCCAAAATTGATTGATTGATTGATAAGAATGTTATTCCCTATTTATTTTAATAGCATTTCTCTTTAAAAAATCTTAAATTACTGAAAATGTGGTAAATTCTGCATTGTAGTAAGTTCAAAGTTTTTCACTTATAATCACAATTTTGAATGTCTGAGAACATCATAACAATTAAATAAAAAATGTGTGGTTGTATAACTTTAGTATAGTTGAACATCTTTACTCATGAAAATAAGCTACATTTATATAGAGGTATAAAGTATTATATTTATATATTCATTGTTTGGGTCATAACTGTACCTCAATTTTGCAGTTTTAATGAGGAGAAAAAAATAAAAAGCACTAACATTTAAAAAAAAAGGTTAGGATTGACATTTAAAATGTATTCAATCATTAAAATGTGTATCTTGTAATTACAATTTACAAAAATTATAGACATGCCATTAGTGCCTATTTACACGGCCCGGTTGCCGGACAGGGTTATTCGGCGCCGGATACTCAGTGAATGTAGTGTACAACCACAGTATTCAGCTAACACGTTTCGGTTCACACGACAATACCAACTAAATAGTATTACGAGGTATTTAGGTCTCTATGCTATAAACCGAAATGATGCTACGACGCGACGCGACCTTCGGAAAAGTGAATAGAATTTTACAAGTGCAGAATACCAATTATAATATTTCTTTAAAAATATTTTAATACAGTATGTTACTAATATTTATGACGAATAACATAATATTTTCCATATTTATATGCGCTTTTACTTACGGTACTTTGTCTTGTAGTAATTTGCAGTCTAAATATTATTGTGGAATTTGTGCCCGATATGGCGATAGGCTCGCCCCCTATCACATCACAGCTCGGCGAAATGTGGGTACTATGTGTGGTATTAGTTGGCTAGTGCGCCTCTGCCTACCCCTTCGGGGATATAGGCGTGAGCTTATGTATGTATGTTATTATTGTGGTGGTTATTCTATACAGCATAAAGTCGTTCGTTGCTTCCTTTCGTTTTATACCATAGGGCCCAAACCCGAGCTGCCCTGCAGCCGGGTCGTGTGAATACGCACTTACAGTTGTGTACCCAACACCAATCATGACCCAGTGTTCCAGCGTACGTATGTCACTCTGTACATTTATATATAATGTCTAGATACATGTTTATGTTAAATGTGAACTTTTTGCATCGCAGCCAATTAGGACGTACGGCCGTAAGGTGATTCAGAATAATTACAATATATAATGAGTGAACAGTAGTGACATGTTTATTAGTATAGTTTATTTTTTTATTGTTTTCGTTCGCTTATTATCGGATGGGAGCGCGAGCGTGTATGTGTTTGTGGGTAAAGTAGGGTGGACGTTGTTTGTATTGCGCGCATTGCATGAGAGTCGACACGCGGAGTAAGATTGTGGAACTATTAAAGCTTGCTTATACTAGTGGATGTTTAGACACGAAGCCGAAGCACGGAGCACTGGCGTACAGCTTTCATATTGACAATGTACATGTTTTTGTTGTAATGTTCGTTTTTTTTATGTTCGTTATATGTGTCAAAATGTAAAGGGCATGCTTATATCCATATTAGAAATTTTACCATGCCAACCTAAAGTCAATTAAAATGAAATATTCTAGAATACATAACAACCAAAAATGTATGAGTCACTTATTACATTTAAAATTAGAAATAATTATTTTTTTCCTTTAAAATAAAAATGAATATAAAGTTTTAAAACCCGTTTAGTCTAAAGGCGCGTCTCCTGTACATATTTTCTCGGAACGAAACACATAAACACCTACACAAAACAAGTATTTTCGCTGTCTCTTGTTCAGGGAACAATAGACCATAGACAAAAATGTATAGCGAACCCATGTTTTGTATGTGTTTGTGTCTAGATTTCGAGAAAAATTAGTGCAAGTCGTCTCTTGCACTCATGTTTAGACTAAAGCCGTTAGACTAAATGGGTTTTAAAATTTTATTTTTATTTTTATTTAAAAGTATAAAATCAAATCAGCATGATTTAGTTAGCCAAAAGTGCCCCGTACTACTATATGTAGAACACGTTAGTTGATCCATAGTATAGCACATTGTAGTTCCACGAGCATACTCCGCGCAGCACTGACGTACAGTTGTGACGTCATAGCCCTGATCGACCAACCCATGGGGTAGAGCGAGATAAACTGGGGTTGTAAAATATGTTCTCGGTTGTACAAATGATACAAAATCCAGAATCTGATATATTTCACTCAGTAGAAACGAGGCTTTACTGCTCATATTGTGACTCGCACGTCATGTTTTTCCACGAAATCGGTGTTTAGTGCCTTTTCACACGTTCCGGTTGTTGGACAAGTTCCTTAACCATGAGGTTTTTGACATTTCTCGCTAGCGACTACGTAGTTTTTAATGAAAAACATTAATTCCCCACGTAAATGTTTAGGCGTTCGGGTGTTTATCATACAAATATTTTATGTAGGCGGTAGAGAAAAATGTCAAAAAAACCCACGGTTGAGCTACAGTTGTATAAAAACTGTATTGATTTACGATACATCAGCTGTTGCAATGAAATGGTATGCAATGCCACTAATATTCGGCGACGCGACGGTTCCGTACGTCCCGACTTTCCGTACGTCCCGACTTTCCGTACGTCCCGACTTTCCGTACGTCCCGACTTTCCGTACGTCCCGACTTTCCGTTCCGGTGTCCGGGTCGTGTGTAAACGCACTAATTCAACGGAATTACTTATCTATAGTAAATCTATAGTATTCCGAAAGGTAGTAACAACCGTTAAACTGCAAGGTAATCTCGCTCTACCCCACTGAGTATTAAGGTGTAAATTCACATGCACTATGTGACGCAGCGTGTGCTGAAGCGAAGCAGCCCGCTCAAGAGCGGCGGGTCGGAAGCGGAGACTGTTTCTGATGGGGGCCACGACCGCCAGGACTCAGGAGATAGCGTCAAGTTGCAGATGGAGGCTGCTAGAGAGCAGCACAGGCGACGACTCGCCAAGAAGGGTGACTACAGATTGATTTGTTTTTTTTTTTTTTTTTTTTATAGCAGAGACTGACAAACGAGCAGATGGGTCACCTGATGGTAAGTTATCTCCACCGCCCATAGACACCCAAAACACAAAAATAATCATGAGTGCGTTGTCAACCTAAAATGAGAGAATGGAAGGGGAGGGAAAAGGGATTGGGAAAGGGAGGGAGGGAAATTGGCCACCAGAAATCTCACTCACCGAAAGAAACGCGACAGCAAGCTGCCACTTTACGTCGGTTTTCTGTGAGACTGTAGTATCAAACCGGTCGAGCCGGCCCACTCGTGTTATAGACGTTACTGTCTACAGCGTGGCTCTACCACTCATATATTCTCTATTAAATAAGGTTTCACAATAACACGTTTCTAAAAAAATACAAGAACTAAAATATAAACAATATTGAAGGTTTAGTTTAGGAAAATTCATAACAAAGTACGAATATATCAATCCAGTCAATCTAAGTCTGCTAATCCTATATATGTATATATTTTTTTTTGAGTAATGAATTTATTAAACACTTGTTGGGAAAATCATGATGTTCTGATGGAAGCTATATTCTTTAAAAGAAAGAAAATCCCTCAACTGCGTCTACCAGTGTTCATGTTAAGACGTTTTTATGCTAAGCCTTTTGTTTTTCTTAGCTTTCCCCCGCATGGACTCTGAAGGCAAGACCACACTCCGTCTGGTCACCAACACAGTGGAGGGAAGCGGAGATGACAAGCCTCTCACACTTGGCAGATACATTGGAAAACTCACACAGGGCACCGGATCCCTACATAGTAAGTAAAAAGACGTTTATATTATATGTATATATATCTTTAAAGTAAGAAGAAAAAAGTGAATGTAACATATTTTACTGTAATACTAATAACACAATAAATTATTTGCACGTTATCCCGAAAATATTAAACTGCCTTTATAGATCTGAACCTACAGATTCCCAAACCCGGCAAGATCACACTATAATAATAATAATATGGGTTGTGTAACGAGAGGTTCTTAGATCCAAACCCAGATAGTGAAAAGTTGTTTTAGCCGGGATTGGTTATCCCGGAAGGGGTTAATGTCAGGCAGTCAACTGGTTATAAAAACTAAGCCGAATATGCTATAAAGGATGGTAGAAGAAGACTGGTCTTGATTTCCCTCAAAAAATATGTCTTTACTAGTCATGACTGCCTCGGTGGCGGTATTTCGGTATTTCGGTACGACTACTGTCCTGAGGTCCCGGGTTCGATCCCCGGGTCGGGCAAAGTGATATTGGATTTTTCCATATCAGCCCGGAGTCTGGAATTCGTGCCCGATATGGCGATAGGCTCACCCCCTATCACATCTCAGACGGAACTAAGCTCGGCGAAATCTGGGTGTTCTAGTTCGCTAGTGCGCCTCTGCCTATCCCTTCGGGGATACAGGCGTGAGCTTATGTTATATTATGTTATGTTATGTTAGTCAGGCTAGTTATCAAAACTAAGCGAAATTCTTGGATTTTTTGTGTGAAAAGCACCATGATTTTTGTTTTTAGCTCCTCGCGAAGACAGGCGGAACACTGCAAAAGGAGTGAAGCCTCTCTACTACGGGCCCTTCAGTTCATATGCGCCCTCCTACGACGGAACATTCGCAACGCTCACAAAGGAAGAGTCGCATCTAATATACCACACGTTACGTGAGTTTCTGTACCGCGAATAACAGATGGCGCTGTACCACAATATTATTTTTAATGAACAATCTGTTGCCCAGTGGGACACAAATGGCTAAAATAAATAATAATAATAATCATCTGTTAATGATTTCTAAATTCTTTCTAGAAGGACTATTATCGTTTCAATGAATATTAAATCATCGATAAAGAATCAACTACCTATGTTGATGTATGATATGGTAAATGAGATTGACAACAAGATTTTCAAATATTTGGGAGTCTAAATGCAACCTTTTGTATCATCGTTTAATTATAATATGGATGCACATTTGGACCTTAGAAGACTTAATAAAGTTAATTTTCGTTTCAGCATCAGAAACCGGTCAGGGTAACGAGGAGATGCTTCGATTTGCACCAGACTCGCCGTGGACTGCTATCTACGACATGGAAGCGATGTTCCCCGACAAGAAGCAGCAGCAAGAACAGACCACGTATACTGAGGAAAATGTGAGTAGAGCTTCACTAGTTCGCTTTTTTTCAAATTCAAATACAATTCTTTTTTCTGCAAATAAGATATTTTATGTCAATTACGAGTACATATTGAAAAAATAATAATGGCGTCGACATTTCGAGGCTATCCCTGAGAATAAATCCCGAAACAAACTCGAGGGTTATGGCCTCTTTTAAAGTCCAGACAATACATGATATATAAAATCACAATTTAAAATGTCAATTTATTTCGAAATACAATAATATATTAATATGCCAATAGAGCACAGTCAAAGACCGCTACTTAAAGTACTGTCAATTTTGTAAGAAACCTTATGTATATGGCTGTTATTAGAATATTGGCAGAAGGACATATGTAATAAGGATACATAATATCATCCTCGCAAAAACCTACCAATACGTACACAATAAAATTCTTATTTCGCAAGCTAGTGCTGAGTTATTGTTTCTTTGAATGATAAAAATTGAACTAGATCAATCACTGTGGTAGCAACATTATTTTGTAAAGTGACATTTCGATTTGTCAGTTTACTCCTTTTAATTAACAATTGTACTATAATATGTAATCGGTAGAATTTACAGCATTTTATGGCATGCCAAATTTTTATATAACCACAAATTACTGATTTGGATCTGGGTATTGTATGAGAGTCTTGTAGTTCCTGATAGTCATGACACAAGACTCGCAAGCTGCTTAACCGCATACTCGTTTAAATCGTATTGCAATCTATTTCATTTTGATTCCTTTATGATTATAGGACATATCGAAGGTGAAGGTAGAAATTGATCAGCTACGCTCTCTATCGGAGTTGGGCATCGACATGGACTTCTTAAACGACATAGAAGAGGATATCGTCGCTTCTCAACATGACTACGGCATATCAGGCGCGCTGCGACATACGTACGAGCTGCTTATCAAGCTAGAGAAGGAGCAAAGGGAACGGTGAGTCTTGACCTCGTCACTTTACTATTGGTCATTCTGTATGTAAATAAGTGTTTAAGTGGTAAAGCCACGTTGTGGACAGTTAAGTTTAATGAAAGAATGGGCCGTGCTCGACTGGTTTGATTGTCATTGTCACATTGTCTCACCGACAAAATGACGTAAATTAGCAGCCCGCTGTTGCGTTCGTTTGGTGAGTGAGATTTTTAGGTTGGCAACGCACCCATGATTCTTTTTGTGTCTTGGGTGTCTATGGGCGGTGGAGATCACTTACCATCAGGTGACCCATCTGCTCGTTTACCACACTGCTATAAAAAATAATGACCATATGACCATGAAATGACATGAAATGACCATGAAATTATGACCATAACTTTTGCATCACAAGTTTTGTGCTGTTGTCCCGTCTATACCTCTACTGTTGAATGTCTTTGTCGTCATGATAACCGTACACGTACCTCTATGGGTGGTGGAGATCACTTACCTAGGTGAGCTATCTGCTCATTTGCCAGTCTTACATAACATAAGCTCACGCCTGTATCCCCAAAGGGGCAGAGGCGCACTAGCGAACTAGAGCACCCACATTGCGCCGAGTTTAGTTCCGTTCCAGATGTGATAGGGGGCGAGCCTATCGCCATATCGGGCACAAATTCCAGACTCTGAGCTGATATGGAAAAATCCAATATCACTTTGCCCGACCCGGGAATCGAACCCAAGACCTCAAAACCGTAGTCGTACCGAAATACAACCACGCCACCGAGGCAGTCCTAAAATACCACCACGCCACCGAGGCAGTCATTTGCCAGTCTCTGAAAAAGAAATAATAAAAGAGTAGGTCGATAAACACTTTCAATAAATATGTATGATGCATGTGGTGTGCGGTGACGTGCAGGTTGTCGAGTGCGGTCCCGTGGCACCTGTCGCTGTGTCGCGGCGCGGGCGGCGGCGAGCGCGAGCTGGCGCGGCAGGTGTGCGCGTGCCTGCGCGGCATGGCGGCCCGACTCGCGCCCAGACACCTCGCGCCGCTGCACGCGCTCCGGGCCGCCATGGGCGTCACGCTCGACCATCTCGGTGACTACTCACACACTACATCACTCACTCTTATTCCACTTCTGAGTAGTAGTCACGCTATAGACAGTAACGTCTACAACACGAATGGGCTGTCTCGACCGGGCAAATACCACTGTCTCACAGAAAACCGACGTAAAGTGGCAGATTGCTGTTGCGTTTCATTCGGTGAGTGAGATTTCCACTGACCCCTTCCCCCTTCCCCCCTCCCTTTCCCATATCCTTTCCCTCCCTTTCCATTCCCTCCTTTTAGGTTGACAACGCACCCATGATTATTTTTGTGTCTTGGGTGTCTGGGCGGTGGAGATCACTTACCATCAGGTGACCCATCTGTTCGTTTGCCAGTCTCTGCTATAAAAAAAGAGGCCTTATTCCACCTTATAGAACACAACGTAACATAAGTTGACGTCTGTATTCCAAAGGAATAGGTAGAGACTAGCCAACTAGTACACCCACATTACGCAGAGCCTTAGTTCCGTCCCAGATCTGATAAGGGGCGAGCGTGTCGCCATATCGGGCAAAAATTCCAAACTTCGGGCTGATATGGAGAAATCCAATATCATTGCCCGACCCGGGGCTCGGACCCGAGACCTCAGGGCGGTAGTCGTATCGAAATACAACCACGCCACCTGGATGTGGAGTCGGCGCAACATACATTTTCAAGCATGTTGCAGAAAGGATTTAGCCTAATTTTTACGACCTGTGTGGCGTAAAAATTAGGCTTAGGCAGAGGTGGTCTCTCGGTAACCACTAGACCAAGGAGGCGACTTCTTTGTACTAGTGCTCAACCGCAAGCAGAATGTAATAATAAAATATTAATATGCCGAACAGCATATCAGGTGACCCACTTGCTCGTTTGCCCCCTCTTCTATAAAAAAAAAACACTACTACTGTTATATAGTCAGGATAGTAAACGAATCCCTCTTTCTTTAAAATAAAACCCATTTCTACTGTACTTTCAGATACGCCGATGGCTGTAGACGACTTTGAGATGGAGATGCACGAGTCCAGAGACACTGTGTCGGACCCTGACTCCCGATCCAGTCACGACAAATAAAATGGCGAAAGCAGTGACAGAAAATAGTGTTAATTAAAATATCTATAATAAAATTAACTATAATAAGTGCAGCATTCTAATAAATTAGGAATACTATTTGTATAAAGTATTTTTATTTTCTCTTTAATTTTTAGTTTCCATTATTGAAATATATAGCGAATACTGTGTATAACGCCATCTTTGGCTACTGGTAGGCACTAGATAGTATTTGAAAAGTATAACACTCGATGGCGCTGTAATAAATTTTTCAAGTAAAAAATTTAATATTGAAGTACAGATGGCGTAGTACGCATCTTTCGAAAAAAATTTGCAAGTGCATATTTTCGCCCCATGATAATAATAATATGATAGTGTACGACGTAGGCTGTGAACGGTGAAGTCCCGAGATCCGGCAATCAGAATTTATGTTGAGTTTTTAATTTTATTTTAAACGGTGTAAATTAATAGATATCGAATTAGGTAACTTAGTTTTGAACACTTCATAGTGTTACTTTGTCGCCTCCTTAGTTTGGTGGCAGCGTGTATGGGCTGTTAACGGGGAGGTTCTGGGTTAGATTCCCAGGTCGGGCGAGGTTTTTTTCGAACACTGCCCGAGACTAGATCCCACGTTTGTTTGACGTCAAGCAGGCAGCCGGTCGTAAAAACTGTTTCTGCAACATGCTTGAAAAGTGTGTTGCGCCGTTGAAAGAGCATTTCCTATGGGCATAAGGGCAAGTAGAAAGAAACTTTTGAGCATTTCTTGGGTTTTGATATATGTCCGGCTGGTGGTAGGATATTCGTATCCGATCGGATGGCAACCACGGTACACATGGTGCTAAAACCTGCCATAGTGACGCACATTACCCGTGTGGTTCGCGTTCCAGGGTCAGCCAGTGTACTTCCGGT
Organism: Clanis bilineata; assembly: GCA_036417725.1. Classification (NCBI taxonomy): domain Eukaryota; kingdom Metazoa; phylum Arthropoda; class Insecta; order Lepidoptera; family Sphingidae; genus Clanis; species Clanis bilineata. The sequence continues at coordinate 3,417,379 of CM071141.1, forward strand.
TCTCTCGAGGGGCTTGCGGCATGACTTGATGGTTGATTGAGACGAGTATGGGGGTATCCCTGTATCTGTATCGGTCAACCGCCTGTATTTTCGCAAGCCCCGCGATTTGCTTCTTCCCTCTTCAGATTTGGAATGTGAAGAAGCATAAATAGGCCGGCATGATTCTGTCAACCACTGTTTGTCAGTGGTCGCTAGTTTTTTTGGACTGCACTACGCTTACCATCAGGTGCAGTGTAGTCGAATAAAAAAAATGTACTTACATAATAACAATCAACCAGGGGTGACTATCAATGCATAATGACACTAAATCAATCCTAAAAAATCGATGCCCCACAACCTGCCGGTCCATTAGATCGCGTCCCATACTTCCTCGAGGGTGCGGCGTGCGCGTGCGACCGGCGAGGCGCGCGCTCTCACACGCGCCTGCGCACGCGACACGTCACTTCGCCGGCGAATCGCGGCCGCGGATAATCACCCGTGAACTTCAACTAGATGCTTGTCATTGATGGATTGAGGGCGGATCTGCTGCAAATCGAATGATACCGATCAGAATGGCAATTTACTTAGCTGTTTATTTCAGATTAATTCCTTTATGGCAATCCAAATAGTAGATAAATCGTCATATCCGTACGTAACCTCTAAACTGCTAAGTTCGGAGAAAAAATACCGCAATCATTACCAAAACCCGTAACTTCCCTTTTCGACTGACTTCAAAAAAGGAGAAGGTCCTCAATTTGTCTGTTTTTTATGTATATTTCCCGATATCTCCGTTATATGTGGACCGATTTTCAAGATTATTTTTGTGATCGATAAAGTTTATTTCCAAGGGTAGTCCCATATATTTGGTCACGATCGAAAACATTTTGAAGTCGGTACGTTCAGTTTTTAAACTTGTGATTATTTGCAAACCTGTTTGATAAATGATGAGTAGGTATCATAGAGTAATAACGTAGGAATATAATATACTATCAATAAATAATAATAATAATAAATACACCCAAGTCACACACCTCGTCCTGACCCCACATTGGGTACAACCTGTATCGTTGGTGTCAGAGACTATGAGAGACTTTCGGTCTCACAACACCCAGACTTGAAACAAATATCTGTAGGCCACACAAACATTTGTCTCAATGCAGGAATCAAACCCGCCTCTCGCTTCACAGCCGGCTACTCGCCCGCTGCGCCACGGAGGCAGTCATGTTTGTACAAGGACTATAAGTATATAGTCCTAAATATAGGCATTAGCATCGGGACGTAATGTCAATGCTGGTATTTTTAAATTTTATTTGTACTCCTTTATTAGACCTTGACCAAAATACAGAACCACTCTTAGAATAAGCTTTATTGAACACGAAAAGAATATTGAAAATCGGACCATATTTACATTGTTAGACCAATAGCGGTTAATCAAAATAATATGATGCAAAAATACGCCGAATAGATTGACTTTTATCTTTTCAACCAGTCCGTATGACAATAAAAACCCAATTACGAACGCACAATAACATATCGAATGTAAATAAATGCGCAGAATCAAATCTCACCCCATGAACACCCGCGGACTCCCACATTCACACGGGAACGACGCTTTGGCAAAGTTACAGCCGTCATCTTACAACACGATTTGAACCCTATAACAATAGTATTAAAGAAGGTTGCAATCGAATCTGTAAGTTGGTTTAGGGAAAATGCAGTGGCACAATTTTCTTTTATTGTTATAATTTATTAAAAGTCGAGTTCTAGTGGCAGCATAATATAAGTATGGGCTGTGAACCTAGAGGTCCTGGGTTCTATTCCCAGATCGGAAAAAAGAATTTTCTAACTTAATTTGCCCGGGACTAGATCTCTCAGACGAGATTGACATCAGGCAGGCAGTCGAACGTAAAACTAAGCCAAATCCTTCCTACAACATGCTTGAAAAAGTGTGTTGCGTCGACCTCACATTAAGTTGGGGTAAGGGCAGATACAACAGAATTTATAAAAACTCAAAGTAAAAAATATTCTGAGGAAAGCCACATTTTGTTTATGTTTTTGCAAATACATTCCAATAATTGGAAAATAAAGGATATCACTACTATACTATTATTGCTCGCGACTCTGCTTCCATGATAAAACGTTTTCCCGGAAAAAAGTAATTAAAAACACGCAAACTTTAATTTTTTTTCTGAATTCATAAACGACATCTAAATAAATAGTAACTAATCAGAAGACTTGATTTTTAATATTCCTGTGTGTGACACTAGACATGTATTTTTATCCTGATGATCCTGGTCATATTCAAGATATTAAGGCAAAGTTGTGAAATATTTAATATTGTCATCGGTATTTAACGTGTCCAAATCAAAATATCGAATAAGATACTAAAGAAGGTAAATATTGCTTTAAAGGATTCATAAATTAAAGGGCTAGCTAATAGAACGTCTTAAAAAATAGCCTGCCACTGAAGAATAGAACCCGAGACAACATCGGCTTTAGACAAGTGACTTATGCGCCAATCGAATAGAATAGTCGAATAAAATAAATACCCATACAATATTTTTTTTTTTATAGCAGAGATTGGCAAACGAGCAGATGGGTCACCTGATGGTAAGTGATCTCCACCGCCCATAGACACCCAAGACACAAAAAGAATCATGGGTGCGTTACCAATCTTAAAGGAGGGAATGGAAGGGAAGGGAAGGGGATTGGGAAAGGGAGTGGGGAAATGGGCCACCGGAAATCTCACTCACCGAACGAAACGCGACAGCAAGCTGCCACTTTACGTCGGTTTTCTGTGAGACAGTGGTATCTAACCGGTCGAGCCGGCCCATTCGTGCTATAGACGTTACTGTCTACAGCGTGGCTCTACCACTTGGAAATATGACATAAGAGTACGCTATATGCGGCGTACTCTTATGTCATTCCCATACATATTCTATTCGACTATTCTATTTGACTAGCGCATAAGCCACTTGTCTAAAGCCACAGGTCGGTGGTCACTTGCCGTAGGTACCTCATACGCAATACGACTACGCCACCGAAGCAGACCTATATTTGTCAATATTTTATCTTCTCGTCAATCACTCTATTCAACTTCCATAATAAAGATAACAGACAGCCTTCAGGTACCTATTCATTAATACATAATATACACAATACGAACTCTATAAAGTAAACGCTCGAGGCAAGAATTACCTTAGGAAACCACAACTATCCGACAATCTATAGCGTCAGTCAACAAAATATATATAGAGTTTGTTTTAATAGTACAGTTTGTTTATTTTCACAAACTCATTGCCGCAAGTGGGTAAACAGTGATATTATTTTGTATAAACCCTATACAGATTTATCTATTGATTGAGTCAGTGAACAACGTATGAAGGCTTCGTAATCCCACGCTGAGTTTCAACAATTTATTTATATACCTAGTATTAATCTTTATTAACAAAATGTGCGAAATGTGGGTGTACTAGTTAGGTAGTGCGCCTCTGCCTACCCCTTCGGGGATACAGGCGTGAGCTTATGTTTTTGTATTAACAAAATATATTTGTTTATAGTAAAGACTGGGCAACGAGCAAGTGGGTCACCTGATGGTAAGTGATCTTCACCGCCCCTAGACACTATGATAATATAATCACAAGTTTAAAACTTAACGGACCAACTTCTAAACTTTTCTGATCGTGACCAATTTTATATATGGGACCACCCTTGAAATAAGCTCTATCGAACACAAGAAGAATTTTGAAAATCGGTCCACATTTGACGGAAAAATATACAGACCAATTTGAGGACCTCTTCTTTTTGTGAAGTCAGTCGAAAAGAATTATGGATGCGTTGCCAACCTTAAAAGAGATAAATCAGGAGGGGGGAATTGGGCCACCAGAAATCTCACTCACCGAACGAAATGCAACAACGAACTACCAATTTACGTCGGCTTTCTGTGAGACAATGGTATCACATCAGTCAAGCCGGACCATCCGTGTTGTAGACATTATTTTTTCTGAGCTCGGCGCTTTAATTTTGTAATTACATTTTTTTTTTCGCCCAACATTGGCATGTTGGACGGACACTCCCAAGAAAAATAAGTAACAGAATTTAACAGAAAGTAATACAGCCTCTGTGGCGCAGCCGGCTGTGAAGCGTGAGGCCGCGGGTTCGATTCCCGCACCGAGACAAATGTCTGGCCCACAGATATTTGTTTCGTGTCTGGGTGTTACGAGACCACAAGTCTCTCGTAGTTCCTTATACCCACGACACAGGTTATACCTAGAGTGGGGTCGGGACTATGTGTGTGACTGTTGGTTGTATTTATTATTGACATAAAGATAAATCTTACGGTAACATAAACGAATGCATGACAGGTTTCTCAAATCCAGAATAATATCAACGGCCAAAAAACATTGCACGAGATTTAGGATTTCTTCCGCGACAATGTTAACAATAGAAGTACAATGGTCCAGGGTGCACCTGTCGAAGGTCTCAGGCGGTCTTCTCACGCCCACAAAAAACGGGTTACATGTTAAAAGTCAGAAAAAATGTCGGCTCCGATGACTTTTTGTGTTGATTTTAATGGGATCATACGCGAGGTGGATTATCGGTACCATCATAAAGAACTAAGGGCTTTTATTATGCATCTTATGTGAATTTTATTTACTAAGATGAAGGAGGTCTGATCCTTATATCAATATGGTTCCATGCAACCTTTAGTAGGTTCGTAACCCAGTTAGAAGTTAAGTTTTTGGGTATTTATCATTTCAAACTACATTATTTACTAAAAAGGTTTATCCGAGACCTAAATCGGCAACGTCACTCTCTCAAGATATTTTTTTTTATTTTATAATTACCGTGTTTGAAGGCCAAAAGTCCAGAAGGTCCTAGTTCCGATTCTCAGGTCTCAGGAAAAATTTACTGGACCTCTCAGAGGTTTGACGTAAGGCAGGCGATGAGTCGTTAAAATACTAAATCCTTCTGCAACATGCTTAAAAACATTACTCCCCTTTCCGAGGCAGTGGGGTAAAAATATGTGGCGCCGCGCCGTTTATACATTGGAGTCAGATACAGGCTGGTAGAAGATTGAATACATTAAAGACTTAAAATTATTAATTATCTTCAGTGCAGCTCGAAATGAAGTTCACATATACCATTCCACTACGCATTGTCTAGAGCCTCCTCAGGAGTGAGATCTCATACCTTCCTCCAAAACGTCCAGCGAGCGCTTTTTGGACCGTCCACTGGGACGCACCCTTGGTACGATTTGGTGCAGACACATGCGTCCAACATACTCTTGTGATTTTGTCAAAAAGTAGCTCAAAACGAAGTAAATAAATAATAATAATTTATCGTATAGCCAAAAGAATAGCAAGATTAATAAAAAGTGTCGTATTTTTAGTTTTTACCATTTTCGCGACAAAAGAATCTTCAACAAAAGGATTAGATGCACCACGATAGCTTTGTATGAGATTGAGGACTCTGATAAGATTACCAACGCAACAAGTTTTGACCGACAGTCCCCTTTGTCAAATCCTCTTGAAGTTTAAGAAGGCATGAAAAAACTGGGAATTTGGCGACAAGATTAGATATTTAATTATTTGATGCTATCGCTTCTTGTTGTGATGGTTGAAGTTTAAAGAAGCTTGCAGTTTATGGGACGATGGTTGAAGGTATTTTTATTTAGACGCCTCCTGGTCGATTGGCAGCATGTATATATTGGATGTGGACCGGGAGGTGCTGGGTTCGATTCCCAGGTTTTCCCTGGACTGGATCCCTCATAGCGGATTTACGTCAGTCATAAAAACTAAGCCAAATCCTTCCTGCAACATGCTTGAAAAAGTGTGTTGTGGCGACCCCATATTAAGGTGAGATAAGGACAGATTGAACGGAAGAAAGAACACAAATATTTGTGTCGGTGCGGAGATCGAACTCGCAGCCTCTTAATTAATTTAACTTCTATGCGGTTCTTGTCTACTTAAAGGTTATCGACCAGATCTAAACAATTTGTATGCTTCATGTAGGCAAAGTTAAGGCTTAACTCGCGAACAAACCCAAAGCTCTCAAGAAACTTCAGCACATGGAAGGCCACTCGTATTTGCGGCATCAAAGAACCAAGAAACCTTTTGAAACTGTTTTAAACTTTAGTGGGCTTAAGGCTAGCGATAAATATAGTTCACAGATACGTCTATTCTATAAATAAAATTGTAATTGATCCAAGTTGAACGAAGTTTCTCGTGAGACATTACATACATAAGCTCACGTCTGTATCCCCGAAGGCGTAGGCAAAGGCGAACTAGTGAACTAGAACACCCACATTTCGACGAGCTTAGTTCAGTCCCAGATGTGATAGGGGGCGAGCCTATCGCCATATCGGGCATAAATTCCAGACTCCAGGCTGATATAGCAAAATCCTGATATTGGATTTTGCCCGACCCGAGAATCGAACCCGAGACCTCAGGACGGTAGTCGTACCGATATACAACCACGCCACCGAGGCAAAATTATATTTCATCATCATCACCATCATCAGCAATAGGACGTCCACTGCTGAAAATAGGCTCTCCCAAAGATTTCCAGATCGACCTGTTGGAAGCGGCCTGCCTAAATTATAATTATTTAGACCTAATTAATCGGAATTTCTCGTAAGATATTACAGACTTTAATAAAGCTGGTAACGTCTACAAATATTGTTTCAATTGTACGACGCGGCGTCATGATCGATTATTGCTGTATTAAAATAGTCTGAGAAGGTTTATAGATATAGATAACTTTGCTCTGGCTTATTTAAACTTTTCTAACAGATAAAAAAAAAACAAAAAAATATATACACCCTACAGTCACACACCTAGTCCTGAGCCCACACTAGGTATGACCTGTATCGTGGGTATCGGAGACTATGAGAGACTTTCGGTCTCACAACACCCAGACTTGAAAAGAATATCTGTGGGCCACACAAACATTTGTCTCAATGCGGGAATCGAACCCCGGTCTCTCGCTTCACAGCCGGCTACTCGCCCGCTGCGCCACTGAGGCTGTCAATAGTAGCTTTTATAAACTTTTTCATCCCATCTAATGGGAAGTGAGGGGTCGACATCAAGCAACGAGCCGGTCGTAAAAACTAAGCCAAATCCTTTCTGCAACATGTTTGAAAAAGTGTGGGGCGCCCACCCCACATTAAGGTGGGATAAGGGCAGGTAGAAAGAAATAATGGTAAGTGGTCCTACTAGAGTACATCCAAGCCGCATATTGTAGAAATTAAAGGAATTGGGAAGATTACGTGTTAATAATTGGATATCTGTAGGATAACTTTAGACACTTGATTCGAATTCGATTAGGTTCCATTTAATTACATAAAACTCATGTTGGATGCGAAAATTCTTGTGGCAATTTTTAATGCCCTTTTTACCTAGATTTCGGTGGAATTTTAGGTCACTAACGCCCGAATGGTCAAATTCTACTCAACTTTAACAGCTTCTTACATTGATTTTCGACATACAATTTTGAAAGATAAGGCGGCCTTAAACGTCATAAGGCGACTTTATGTGTATGACCATTCGGTGCCAAATGAATTCGAATCGAATTCAAAGTCGACTCGACTGTCAAAGAGTCAAGGCCCTGGTGTATAATATCTAGTATCTACCACCTTTACTAAAGCCTGCTCTCAAGTTATGATGTAAAACGTCATCACCGTCTCTATTATAAGGTCAAGTGCACAGTGTCACGTGTACAGAAGTGCGTGGCGGTGGTGCGCGGTGGCGGTCGCGTGACGACCGACGTCGCGTCGAGGCGCCGCGGGCGGGCGACCAGCGTCGGTCAGCACGCGCGGAAAACACCCATGTATACAACTATTTGTTACGTCAACTTTGCAATGCAGAAGAATATAATAGCTGTAGTAATGTTAGATGAAAGTGGTTTTATATTCACAGAAAAAATAAATAAAACGTAATGCTAAAGCTAATATGCGTTACCAAGTATTTGACAGGTGATGAAATTAAGGGCAATAATTGTAACAGATTGTGGTGCTGACACTGCTGTCAAATACTATGTACATTCTTGAGACGACATTTGAGAGATGTAGCTCGACCATGAGTTTTTTTTTTTATATTTCTCGCTAGCGATTACGTACGTAGTACGTAGTATGTAGTAACCACTGGAGGCGTTCGGGTGTTTTCCATATAAAATATATTTTACAGAGTCGCTAGCGAGAAATGTCAAAAAAAAGTCATGATTAGCCTACTGTTTAATTTTTGCTTAACTCAGCCGTCAAGAAACCGAGCGTCCAAGTGCAAAATAATGCATTTAGCAAAAATTATTAATTGAAATGTAATTATTATTTCTGCAATCTATTGAAAAAAGTGTATATTATGTACTATATAAAAAGCTAATGACCTTTTACTAATCCCTTGGGGTCCGCCCTACTATGCAACCCTTCCTAGCACATAGTTCACACCGATACTCGAGCGAATAACATTGAGTTTCCTAATTGTGCCGCCAGTTCCCACCGTGCGCCGGACACGAGGCTCTGAATCGCGCCGCGTGTATCCACCAGCACTATAAAACTGCACTTAACTTGTAGCTACAGGGCACAAGTTCGCATATCCACATCATCTCTCAGATTCAACAATAATAATCACAAGCGAAAACATCAAAGCAACTGTAAAATCATATAGATACGGAGCAAAATCGTTTCTCAAAATTGCAGGTCACACTGAGCTGTCACCAAGCTATGTTTGCAGTCCAATTTAGTGTAAATAGTCTTTACGTGAATCTAATAAGGGATGGTTTTGTTTGTGTGGATGGTATGGGGTATATTGCGTGTGACAAGGCGCAGTGTGTGGTGGAAGCGAACGATGCAGGGGCGCACGCGGCGGCACACTCCGCGCCGGACGCCGCACGCGCTCGCACGTGTCGCCGCGCGAACCGCGACCGCCCGCGTGTGCACACCGCCTTACGACAATAACATCTCAAGTGATCTTAGCAAATGTGAACACACCCCTTTATAATCGAAGATAAGAAGTGCCTTGATAACTGTTATCACAAACTAAATTATCAGTGATTGGTGTTAAATCTGTGACGTACTGTAACTGTGGAACTATTTTGATGGAGTACCATCATCGGCATATGGAGCAGGGTGGGCTGCAAGGCCAGGGTCAGGCCCAGCAATGGGGCTACGGCTGGGGCCCTCCTGCGCCCGCTCCAGCACCGCCTGCGCCCGCGCAGCGCAAGAGAGCGCACTCTGAGAGCGAAGACGATGCCTTCTCAGAAGAAAGCAGTAAGGATGCGCAGTAAGTACTCAAAAAATGACAACAATTTAAGGTGTTAACCAAAAAAGTCTGAAGTTTTGACAGGAAAAGAGTTACTGCAAAAAACCAAACTCATTCGAAATTTAAAAATATAAAATATTAGGAAATTTATAGAAAAAGAGCATAAAAATAAACACAATTGATATTTATGTAAAATAAACTTTCTTTAAAGATTCCAATAAGAATTACTACAACACTACAAACTACGCACGTAGATCAGTTGCTACAAATATTCAAGTGCTACGCGCGTAGCGCTTCTGTGCTACGAATGGTCAGATATAGTACAATACTGCAATTTCATAATTATTATCATTTGCTCTGTTTTAAACATAACTGTTTATTACACAAGCTCAACGATTTATATGGGACCACCCTTGCAACATGCTCTACCGAACAAACATTTTGAACATCGGTCCATATTTGCAAACAAAATTATGTTATTGAGGACCTCCTTCTTTTGTAGTTAGTTAAATAAATGCTGTTTCATGCGGAAACCTGCGACCTATAACTAGTTTATTTTCAATCTAAATAACCGGACTATCACGATTGATCCTGAATACCAAAAACCCTAGGGGCCTAATACTTCATCTTACCTAAATACACATCCCAGTGACCCAAATAAGTAGGCTCAAAGAAATGATTACTCCATTTACTGGAAGCTCAAAGCTCAAAGGCTATTAACTTCAGTTCAGTGGCAAAATTATTGCCTCTTAAATCCCAAAGGTAATATGGTTTAGTTAAGACCTCAATGCTAAACTTCCAATTATTTTTCATAAATACTAACAATCTGTAATTCCAACCTATTTTCTTACTTCTTATCCAACTCGAGCGCTGCAACTCAAGCATGTTACAGAAAAGATACGGCGTTAGTTATTATGTCTCGTTGCCAGTCTGATGGTAGCCCTCTCTGAGAACCCAGTCCCCAGTTGAAAGTGGCGACAGTTGAATAACCAGGTAGCAGTGGCAAAAGGTAGAAATTACTAGAAAAGAAGCCAATGCCAGTTAATAATAATAAATCTTGAATAATACCTATTTATTGGGAAACAATTTGGGAATGGCAAACCGGAAAGAATCGTTTTGTATGGACCCTTTGCCTCTGCCACGCAGTCGGTCGTGAAAACTAAACTGAATCCTCTCTTTAACGTGCATGAAAAATAGTATTGCGCTGACCCCACATTCATGTGAGCTATAGACAGTAGAAGGAAAAAAATATCGGTTTATCTTTAAACATTTTCACTCTTCTCCACTAATATTCAGTAACACCTTCCAGATCACCAGGCGGCGACTCGTGCCAGCTGATGACCCGCAAGAGAAGGAGAGGGGTGATAGAGAAGAAGCGCCGAGACCGTATTAACACCTCCCTCACCGAGCTGAAGAGGCTGGTCCCCGCAGCGTGCGAGAAGCAAGGCAGCGCCAAGCTCGAGAAGGCAGAGATATTGCAGCTCACAGTAGACCACCTGAAAATGCTACATTCCAAAGGTAGGTCTTTGTAAACCTGTCTTATTGTACACCACTTTGAGGTAGGCTGCAGACATTTCCAGAATTTTCTAAAAAGCTTCGAAAACCTTCGGCCCAGTTTTTATTCCGCCTAGCTTAGGTTATGCGACTTCAGTAAATGTTAATAGTACCTAGTGATAGGTTATTCTGTCCAGTACCAAACTGCAGGGTTACCACCACCTCTTATAGCAGTATTATTATAATCGTTCTTCGTTTGTTTTGTATGGGAATCGGTACAAGTAAGGTTATAATAATCCTGCTATAAGAGGTGGTGGTAACCGTCCTGGAGTCTAGAATTTGTGTCATATAAGTTATCAATACCTATCACATCAACCTAACTAATTTTGGCGAAAAGTGGACCAGTTACACATCTATCTAGCGCAACTGTGAAGATAGTCTTGTGAAGTTAGAATATATTTTTATAGCAGAGACTGGCAAACGAGCAGGTGGGTCACCTGATTGTAAGTGATCTCCATCGCCTATAGACACCCAATACACAAAAACAATCATGGGTTCGTTACCAACCTATAATGAGGGTAATTGGGATTGGGAAAGGGAGGGGGCAATTGGACCACCGGTGGTGATGAAACGCTCACCGAACTAAGCGCAACAGCGAGCTGCCACTTTACATCGGTTTTCTGCGATATTATTCGTGCTGTAAACGTTACTGTAAAACTACTTAATAACGGTATAAACCTTCATAAAACCTGCAACATAACTGCTCGTTTCCGCTTCCGCGCCAATTAATAAAAGACGTTAACGGCGTTTCGCAATCAAAAGCAAAAAAACCCTAAAAAGCAAAATCATTCTCCATTCGATTCGCTTTTCCTGTCTTTTATAAATGATAAGTTACTTTCATTCTTTTGTGATTCTCGGAAAGAGGTTTCTTTTGTTGCCGATATCGGTAACTTGGCATTTCAAGGCTAGAGCAAAGTTGGTAAATTTTGCGACTTTTTGTAGCTGGTGATTATAATGATATAACATAAGCTCGGCGAAATGTGGGTGTTATAGTTCGCTAGTGCGCCTCTGCCTACCCCTTCGGGGATACAGGTGTGAGCTTATGTTGTGTTATGTGTGTGTGTTATATAAGCTAAAACCTGTATCCCCGAAGGGGTAAGCAGAGGTGCACTAGCGAACTAGATCACCCAAATTTACCCAAATTTGAAAGATACATATAAAAATTACTACTATGAATAATTTATAAGTTTAAAGTAATATTTCACGAGTGATAGTTATCTGAACATGCGGGCACGTCGTTGGCCGGGTCCCGACTCCCGACGCGACGCCCTCGTTCCGGGTTCCCACGGCTCAGACAGTTTCCGGGTCCAACCGACAGGTGGACCACACCGTTCAAATGAATAATTCAATAGTATTTGGAGCAAAAAAATAACATAACATAACATAGCTCACGTCTGTATCCCCGAAGGGGAAGGCAGAGGCGCACTAGCGAACTAAAACACCCACATTTCGCCGAGCTTAGTACCGTCCCAGATGTGATAGGGAGCGAGCCTATCGCCATATCGGGCACAAATTCCAGACTCCGGACTGATATGGAAAAATCCAATATCACTTTGCCCGACCCGGGGATCGAACCCGAGATTTTTTCGATTGTAAACACTAAATAAAGCTGATTTAATAAATAAACCAGTATATTTTTTATAGGTTTACTGCGTTTATATGTTTCGGAGGCACAATTTGATTCCGAGGGTCTCTCGTAGTTTCTGATACGACACAAATACAGGCGTGAGCTTATGTATGTACAATCGAAACTAAGAAAAAAGTGTAGATTTGTAAAAACCAAAAAGCCAAAACTAATTGAATATTCCTTCCGCTTTAATTGATATTTGGGAAGTAGTTTGTGGTTACATTATTTTGTGGTGTGTTCGCTCATCGCTGAATGGATTCAAGTGCAGTGCGTTGTGTAACCGCATCCTCAGTAACCCACTTCCGGCTACTTTGCCAAATGACAAACGGAATTTTTAATGAAGTATAACAACAGAACACATTGTAAACATAATTGCCCATTGATTTAATATACCCTAAATGCACAGTTCTTTGCAAATATAAAAGAGGTCGCGATTGTCATAATAAATAAAACAAAGAAAAAAAACATAAATTCTAATATAAATTAACATAAATATAACCCATAATTAACGTAATGCGCAGTTCTTTGCAAATATAAAATTGGTCGCGGTTGCCATAATAAATAAAAGAAAGAAAAAAATATTAATTCGAATATAAATTAACATAAATGTTATAAACTAACTTTTTAAATGAAATGAGCAAGTGTTCTTAAATTTGAATTTTGAAATTTAGAATTCTGTCGGAGTTCGACTGTAGGGAAAAAGAGTACTTAAGCACTCCTTTGCTGTCCCATTTTCCGAGCGTCATCTGCAGGGTTACCACCATCTCTTTTAGCACTATTATTATAATCATTCTTCATTTGTTTTGTATGAAAATCGGTACAAGTAAGATTATAATAATACTGCTATAAGAGGTGGTGTTAACCCCCCTGTGCATCTAGGCATATAATATATAAATGTTGTCGCCTCCTAATATACGAGCTGTGAATCATGTATGTGGTTCGACGAACCCCTGGTCGGATAACACAATTTACCCGAGACTGTATCCCCAGAGGGGCTTGTCAGGCAGGTCGTAAAAACTAAGTCAAATCCCTTCTGTAACAATCCTAAATTATGTATGTTGCGCCGACCTTACATTTAATTTAGGTGAAGGCAGAAAAAAAATTAAAAGATTGACAATACCTATATTGTGTTGCTAATATGAAACTAAAATTCAAAACAGAGACTAAATAATTAATATAACACAACCTGCCATGATGGCGTAGTTGTATTTCGGTACAACTACCGTCCTGAGGTCTCGGTTCGATGTCCGGGTCGAGCAAAGTGGTATTGTTTTTTTTTTTCAATATCAGCCCGGAGTCTGGAATTTTGTGCCCGATATGGCGATAGGCTCGCCCCCTATCACATCTGCGACGGAACTAAGCTCGGCGTAAATTCTACTTCGCTAGTGCCTACCCCTTCAGGAATACAGGCATGAGCTCATGTTATCATTATCATCATCATATTTTATATCTATATAAATCATATTTTATATCAATATATATCATAATATTTTATATCAATATAAATCGAGGGGAACAGAAAATCAAAATCACCACACAATTTATGACCACTCGCAAAGCTAATATCTTTAGCACAACTTATGTTCCCAACTGCCATAACCATAAAGATATTTAAAATCGAATTAATACCCACAAACTCAAAGGTATCAATAGAGCAAACAATCCAGAGTGTGACCACGTATCGGTTACGCAGGTAGCCCCTGGACCGGCCACCTGGCGCCCACAAAAACTAAGCAGGAAGCGATGTCGACACCACGCCACGCGCGCCTGGTTCCGTACATTATGGGTTTTACTTTCGAAAGGAGGAATGTAACCTTGAAACTTGCGAATCTCATTCCTTTATCGTTATGCAGAGATTTAATATTACTAACTAGAGAGGGCTATTAAGCAAGTTTCCATACAAAAAAATTGATCTCAAACTTCAGTACCGCCATCCAACCACTTATTACAATGCGAGGGCGATTATTACAATTTACACCCTAGAATGTTTTGTGAATGGTTAAAAATCACGTAAGATGAGTTTATTCTCTCAATATTATTTCGCTCGCCGGCCTGGCGCGCGTATATTTCAAATAAACTGATCGACTTATGACCACTAGGTCATAACTTTTGCATCACAAGTTTTGTGCTGTTTTCCCGTCTATATACTGTTAAATGTCTTTGTCGTCATGATATACGTACCTTGAGACGGGGATAAAGTTTAAAAACATATTTCAGGCAATATACTTTTTATGGGTACATCAGTGCCCCTCGTATGAGCACGATGATTAACATCGTTTACTTCATAATATCTATAGTCTTGCGGACAGAGGCACTGCTAGTCAAATATACGGAGAAAACAAAAGCTTTCTCTTTTGCAATGTCAAAACTCGTACTAAATCATTATCATCAATAATGTCTCAAAACTTAATTCATATAGCAGTGGCGCAGGTTCCATACAACACAATAGCTACCGGCTTACCTTTATCAAACTGTTGGCTAAAAGTAAGAAATGTAAAATCGGCTTCCTATTTTTATTTTCTACCCTTCGCCACTGTCATATAGTATTTTCTTATATCACGTAAAACAACGAGTCACAACATACCAACCCCAAAAAAATTTAAACTCCACATACAAAATTCAACCTTACTCAATAAAAAATAGAAGCATTAAATATCAATATCAAACACGCCGGTCTAACCAAAACGTCCCATCCTGGGAAACATTTCCACTACCGCATTAAGCCGGTAAGTTAATCCCTATCTGCCGGCATAAAGCACATACCGTCGATATTTGCCGAGTGTAAGTGGTGAGTGGTGAATGGTAAACGGGGTTCGTGGGAAAGAGGGCGTCGGGCGCCTCACACCCGCTCCCTCCGAGCCGCCCTCCGATCAGCGAATTAATACAAGCTTAGGTTACCAATGGACACACAGTTTTGTATTATAATAGTTGAAGATAATTTATGTCAATAGTTTTTGCTCGTGCCTCTAACAGCGTGGGAGACATTCAGTGTTAGCATTTTCAGTGTTTCAGGCTGAGAACTATAGAGCGAACTTCGACTAAGTCTGTCAAAGAAACGAACTCGGCGAGGATTTGGAATTTTTAAATGGAACTTCAATTTAGTTCGAGACATTTTTTACAATAAAAACAGACTGACAGACAAACTAAGCAAAGATTTACTTGGAAGAAATGACTCGGACTTAATCGAAGTTCGCTCTTTAGATCAGCCTCAGGGATTTTGGTATATCCAGGAGTTTGATCTAGGCATTGCCATATCGGGCACAAATTCCAAACTCCGGGCTGATATGGAAAAATCCAATATCACTTTGCCCGATCCGGGGATCAAACCCGAGACCTCAGGACCGTAGTCATACCGAAATACAACTACGCCACCGAGGCAGTCGATTTGATTCCTTTTATATGTTGCTATTCATATATTATTATCATGTTCATGTAATGAGACACCAGATTATAAAGATTATTAATTTTTCTAAAACACTTTTAGATATTTTAGCTCTTCATCTTTCTTAAACAAACATCAAGCTTTTTGTAGCTATAAAAAAAAACAAAAAATCCTCTTTAATCTACATGGGTATCCAAGATCACACTTCTATTGTGTACTTAGTCAGAAGCGGAAACCAAACTAAGGCGGTCCCCTCGGAAGGGTTGTCACACCTGCGCTAGAAAAAAAAAATAAAAAAATGAACAATCATGCCAACTGTACCAAGAGCGGAAGGAAGGACCACTAAAGAACCCAGAAACGTATAATTAGATGAATTTGATGTTAATAATGATTATACAGAAGATGTTTTGAATTTAAAAGTTATGCTAAAACCTAAAGATAAATAGAATTGTGATTTTTCCAATATTGGTGAAGATACCTACTCTTGAAATATTGAAAATGTTAACGGGAAAACCTTATTACTAAAGCTTCCAATATCAAAGTGAAATATTGAATAACAAGAAAAGCCAATTTCCGTAAAGTCGGTGTTACGTAAACAATAACTTATTGTTATGGAACATTTTAAGTATTAGCGGGTGTTTTTTTTTTATAAAATAAAAAACAACAAAGCTAAAATACCGAAATAGAACTTCGAAAAATAACCAACAAGTCCGAAACAGCTAGATTTTTTTTCCCCCACGTGGCCCGGTGCCCCACTGACAGCACGAACCCTCAAAGCATCCACTTCCCTTGAAGGGATAGCGGTGCGCCTTATTTTACTTTTTATACGTTCGGAAGTCCGGATACAGGGAGCCCGTTACGAGTGTTTACCTTCCGTCCCTTTCACTCCTCAGAATTTTGCATATATCCGTCCCTATCTTTACTTGTTGCATAAGGGGTCGCAATCTTTAGGGGTTGCTTCAATAGATTGTCTTCAGTTCATTTGTTTGTTTCTTATTTAAATGCAAATCGTAGCGACTGACTGGATTCTGTTATTGCATCACAAATGGTGCTTTTGGACTGGTTTTTAAAGGGCTTTTGTTGTTTGATGAGCTATATTTAGATGGACTTACGATCTTTGAGGTTAATTATGACGGTATTGGTTTTATATACATCAGTAAAATTGATCTGATTAACTCCCATTTCCTTTTGCGTAACATTTCTTATGAACTTTTCGTCTTTCCAGGTCTGGACACATTCGCGTACGACCCTCAGAGGTACGCGATGGACTACCACAGCATAGGATTCAGAGAGTGCGCTGCAGAGGTGGCCAGGTACCTAGTCAGTTGCGAGGGTCTCGACATCCAGGACCCGCTGCGACTGCGCCTCATGAGCCATCTCCAATGCTTCGCTGCGCAGAGGGAACTAGCAGCCAAGTCCGCCAACTGGGGCTACCCACAGTACCCCGCTGCGCCAGTAGCTCCACAACCTCAACATCCTACAGGATATACGGAGTTAGGTCACCGGCAGGACATACCGGCGACGTCAGCGACGACCACAGTAGCTGCGCCCACTGCGATCGCTGCTCCTTTATCAGCTGCCCCGAGTTACCCACACTATCCACCAGCGCCTCCAGCCCCTCCCGCGCCTCCAGGTCCCCACCCCGCCCCGCCTGCACCTCACTACCCTTCTCCATATCCTCATCCACCGCCACATCACCAATACTCACAAAACAGTTCGAAGCCCTACAGACCCTGGGGTGCTGAGTTGGCTTATTAGATTTTTGTGACTTTAGGTAGTGGTTTGTTTTCGAAGGTGAACAAAAAGTGGCGAATATAAAAGGAATATTATTTAAAATGATTTCCAGCAAGCTTTAAAACAAAAAGGTTTCAGAGGAATACGAAAGTATCTGTAAAGAATTGAAACCACCAGGGTTTTCAATTGTTTTCCTTGTCTGAAAAGTCTCTTATTTTTATAACTTTATTTTACTTTGGTTTAAAGCGTACTTCCCTCTAAAGGATTTTTATTCGACAAAATGTTGGAAGTATGGCTTTACTAATTTTAATTTACTGATTAAATATTTTACTACCGACACGAAATGATACAAAATTTATTTGTATTTTTTAATTATGGGAAACAATACTTCTTAAACCTCTTTGAGTTTACCAAATGCTCGAGAGCATTTTTTAAAACAGCTTTTATAATCGATCTATTATCTCTAGCGTGCTATTGGTGACATTAATGACTGATGGTAACCACTTACCACCAAACACCACGTAACAAACCACTGGCAACATCACGTCCGATCTCAGAGTATATTAACCCGTCAGAGGCGGCACATATATATGTTCCATAAGCGTATGGGCCACCGGAGGCCGAGCCGCCCGTGACTATTTAAACAAACTAAATTATATTTTAGACACTGTACCTTGTTGTATAAATGTTTATTATGATAGTTTATTAAGATTGTGTGATAGAAATATTTTATATTATAAAGTCAATTATAATAGAGGCCCGAGCAGGAACATTTCTGACAATCGTAAATGTATTCGAGCTCGATGCGCATCTATTAAAGTATGAAATATTAACCAAATGTCATTAGTGCGCGGCGAGTTCGAATACATTTACGATTGTCAAAAATTTTCCTGCTCGGGCTGCTGAACGCAGAGACTCAGCGTTTTAGTATAGTACATATTTTTGAGTTTATTGTTTAATATTGCATACGATGAAATATATAAATAAAATGCAACAAATGTGCGTAGTGTTATGGATTTAGATTGGAACTAATAATAATAACACATGATTCCGAAGTAAATAAATTGAAGTATAAATGCTGGAGCAGAAATAGCTATCAATTATAAATATACTATTGTTTTTACAGCAGAGACTTGCAATCGAGCAGTAGCCCGAGCACGAAAAACTAATGTAAATGTAAACTCGCTGCGCACTGATGACATTTGATTAATATTTCATAGATGCGCATCGAGCACGAATATATTTACGGTTGTCAGAAATTTTCCTGCTCGGGCTGCTGGTTGGGTCACTATGGCAATTAATCTCCATCTCATTCTATGCTAATGTGTGTGCCTCGGTGGCGTGGTGATATTGCGTGCGTGGTACGACTATCGTCGTAAGGTCTCGGATTCGATTCCCAGATCGGGTAAAGTGATATTGGATTTTTCAGTATCCGCGCGGAGTCTGGAATTTGTACCCGATATGGCGATAGGCTCGCCCGCTATCGCATCTCGAATGGAACTAAGCTCGGTGAAAAGTTGGTGTTCTAGTTCACTAGTGCGCCTTTGCCTAACCCTTCGAGGATACAGGCGTGAGCTTATGTTATATGTTATGTTCAAATGTTTTATGACACGGCCTAAATACACACATACATACACTATTTATCTAAAATACCTCTAATAAACCAAAAGCTGTAGTAATACAGTCCCTTACTTATAAAAATATTTAAGCGCTGCTTATCTTTATACCATAGGTTGTCCCTTTCATTTTTAAACAATGTAACGCAAGGAAAAAAGTGACAGGTTATTCTTAACCATTTGCTCAGCTAAAAATGCTGTATTAAGTAAGGCCTATAGTTCTAATAATGCTCAAAATAAAATCAGCAATGCGGTCATGATACCAGTACAAAAGATTTTAGTACCAAAATATAAGCTTTAATACATTTTTAGGAGTAACAAGACGTCCCTTTGTATATTAGTCAAAGAGATTCTTTGAGGCGGTATAGACTCACGAATTTACGACTATCTATGAAATATGGTTGTGACAAAGATTTTAGTATAGGTACTAGGTGGTAATTTAATTAATTGAAAATTGAGAGGATTTATTTAATAGATATTGTAGATAATGTTGACTTCCTAGAAAAATATTTCAACACAAACATTCAACGAACCATCCATTCAACAATTAGGACCCTTTGCCGAAGACTGATGCAAATCCAGTCCGGCTAGCATGCTTGTCACGATATATCTCAATAATCGACTGTCGAGATGTTTTCTACATGTTGTCTACAATATTGTATGAAAATAAACGAGGACGCATGTTAGTGTGCGTAGACAAGTAGAGAAAACCGGTTATAAAAGGACAAAAAGCGTAGACAAAACATTCTCGGGCTGGCGTATTTAAATATGTATAATATATTTAAATAAATAATTTCATAATATACCTCTATACGCTATCTACAAGTTTTATCGAAATAAACTCGTCGTTACATTAATATTGGTGAAGATAAGTTTACAATCCTTACTCTAATAACTATATACCTTGTACATATTTCATTTATAAATAATTTGTCTTTAGCACAGTAACAAATAATAAAAACAACATCATAAGACTGAAAATTAAAACAATAAAAATCTGTTAATTAAATTATCACTAAGAATATATAAATATATAAATATGTGTGATTTTGATAGCTTATTGTATTTAATACGCTAATTATTGTATATAAATGTATATATGGAGGAGTTATGATTTGATGAAGAAATAAATTATTTTATAATGTAATTGTTTTTTTAAATAATAGCACAAATAATTTACTAAAAAATGCGCAACATAATTTAGATGATTTCAAGTAACCACACTTATCGATAAGGAATCGTAGCTTCGATTTTAAAAATATAATGTTAATTAATTTAATTATTTAAAGTATTATTATTATTAAGTTTTTTTATTACAGAAATGTAAACAAATACCAAGAAAGTCGCAGGAAGTCGCTGGATGCAGGCCGCTTCCAACAGGTCGATCTGGAAATCTTTGGGGGAGGCCTATGTTCAGCAGTGGACGTCCTATGGCTGATGATGATGATGATGAAACAAATACCAATATATAATAAGGATACCAATTATGTCCATCAGTGGCAACGGGTTCATATAACAGGATTCCCGTCTTACCTTTGCCAAATTATTGGCTTAACAAATACGCATTGATCAAAAGAAAATGTCGCATCGACTTCCGTTTTGAAAAATCACCCTTCGCCACTGATGCCTATTGTGGTTGATGTTATTTATTATTATCTATGTACATATATTTACTGCTAACCTCTCTAAACTACAGTATATGTTGCACTACTCTTACGAAACTGATGATGAAATTTGTATGAAATATTAACCAAACGTCATCAGTGCGCAGCGAACTCGAATACATTTACATTTACATTAGTTTTTCGTGCTCGGGCTACTGAAGTTGATCAAAACAAAATACTATCGGACATGACCCTGGTTTCCTTAACAAATATTTAACCAAACAAACAAACCAAAGTGGAACAATATATCCTCAATACTCGATTATACACATTAAATACACGAAAACACAATTCAGTGGGAGAGCCACGCTGTAGACAGTAACGTCTATAGCACGAATGGGCCGGCTCGACCGGTTAGATACCACTGTCTCACAGAAAACCGACGTAAAGTGCCAGCTTGCTGTCGCATTTCGTTCGGTGAGTGAGATTTCCGGTGGCCCATTTCTCCACTCCCTATCCCAACCTCTTTTCCCTCCCCTTCCATTCCCTTCTTTTAGGTTGGCAACGCAGCCCTGATTCTTTTTATCTTGGGTGTCTATGGGCGGTGGAGATCACTTACCATCAGGTGACCCCTCTGCTTGTTTGCCAATTTCTGCTATAAAAAAATCACGAAAAATGGTTCACATAATTACATTTGACGTAACCGTCACACGTTTGTTCGAGACTTAGATTAGGTTCTTGAATTCTACATTGAATGTCAACGCTTTACTTACATATCTAGTTTTGAATATATTCAACCAGTGCCAAAGATTCATCCCTCGCAGTTGAAGTGCCTAGGAAATTCTCCTAACAAAAGCATAGTTAATTATTATTAAAACTTTGAATAACAATAATTTGAAATAAATTCCAAAGTTTTAGAAAGTTAAAACCATCCAACCATTTTAGTTTAAGGCCAAAGTCCAGACGGCCGGGCTTATATCGCTTCATTTGGTTCACAAGATACTTCAGGCCCCAAATTAGGCATTTAGGCAGAAATTAGAATTTTTTATTACATAAAATATCACGTAATGAAGCTGAGAGCGTATAACAATATTTTCTTAGGGTAATAAGCATAAAAAAAGCTTTTTTACGCTCAGAATTAATCTGGGTATATACGAGTAGTATTACATTCGTTATTTTTTCTCCTTTACTTATACTACATTTGTTTTCTTTTTTATGTCGGTTATATAAAGCAGTGCTTTTAGGGTACTTCTAAGACTGCCTAGGGGGTTGACGTTAAGGAAGCAGCCGGTAATAAAAACTAAGCCAAATCATTTCTGCAACATGCTTGAAAAGTATGTTGCGCCGACCCTACATTAAGGTGGTATAGAAGCATTAAGGTAGAAAAGAAAGAAAGGTATTAGTAGTAGTTTAATTCAGTCGAACCGGCACATTCTGTGGACACAACTGACTACAGGCTGGCTCTACCACTTATACATATTGCCCCTTACTAATAAAAATATTTAAGCGCTGCTTATCTTTAACCATAATAATAATAATAATAAGATAAGATCTAAAAACATTTACAAAATAATTATTTTAAGATATATAGTATTCATAATTTTATTTTTATATTACGTATTTTCGAAAAATCACCTGTTTGAACAATAATTAAGTGAAATTTTGAAGAAATCTTTATAATGTGCAAAAAACAGATCAATGACAGTGACAGTGTCATTTAAATGTATTTAAGATCAGTTTTAGAAGGAAAAATCAGTTAAAAATGAACCAAAATTATGTATTTCCAATCCAAAATGTACCAAGATGATATTACGAGCCAGGACACGCGCACGCAGAAGATCCTCCACCAGCTCGTCGAGCTCCGCGTCGTGGGCATCGGCTTCGGAGGTGTTCGAGCCGTCGCCGGGTAACGACGCGTCGAGCTTACAAGACGAGCTGCAGTCGTCCCCGTCGCCACTAACACCTGTGCGACGAAGAGGACGGCGACCCCCTCCTCCGGCGGGCTTGGGACCAGCGGGGCCTTGTGTCCCGCCTACGGCCCCCGCTACCGGTGGAGTAGTGCGCCGCATGAGATGGACATCTAGCATCAATGAAAATGTCATGCGGGCCTACTATGGGGCGACAGAAGGAGGAACCAAACTCACAGCGTACCGTGCCAAAATGCTTGCTCTGTTTCAGACCCTTGAACCAACGCTTGATGTATCGACTCAACGTTTATCGGATCAAGTGAGGTTCATTCAGCGACGTAAGTTGTTGGATGATGCCGTACTTGAGCGATTGCGCGCAAACTTACATAATATTGTCCAGGTTCCTATCACCACGGCTCCTGTTGAAGAAAGAACAGATAACGCACCTATATGCACCTCTGACCCAGATCCTGAGTTGGTGGACAATTTGGACAATACAGTAAGTTCCCAAGATATACAGTGTTTGAGAAGGGCTTTGGAAGATGCGATTTTGGAATTTAATTCTATTTCTGCGTCCAGTAGACCTCGGATACCGCGTTTGCCAACGCACAGACGTAATTTGGCACTAGTTGGGGCACTAGACTCCATACTTTCCACATACATGGAGTCTAGTTGCGACCTTGTTGGCACTCATTCGATCCTGTACTGCGCGGCCGTCGCGGTATGTCGCGTGGCTAACGTAAAGTTTCCCAGTGAAAACAGAGTCACGCGGGATGCCGTGATTGTCCCGGCCTGGCAGCGCAGGATCGAGGAGCGTATCGGCAAGGCCCGCACTCTAATCGCTAAATTAATTTGCTTCAGGGAAGGCAATGATAGGCCCAGAGTCATGCGTTTTGTGACACAGGCCTTTTCTGGGACCAACATCAGGCCCAGAGATTATAGGGTTTGTGTCGCAGAACGCATAGATTTCCTGAAGCAAAAAGTCTGTGCTTGGGCGAACCGTATCCGACGATTTAGGATGCGCTGGGATAGATTCCAACAAAATCGCACTTTTCAAAGAGACCAGAAAAGAGTGTATGGATGTTGGGAGCGCTCTCATGTTCTAGGAGATCGGCGGCCGCCGGATGTGCTTGATATGCATACATATTGGGCAAGCATTTGGTCGTCGCCGGTCTCTTACACTGAAGGCGCCTGGCTCAGTGTCGTGGAGCGAGCCTGCGAGTCAATACGAACTATGGAGGCCATTTCAATCAGCCCAGAAGACGTTTTGTGTGCAATCCGTCCGTCCCACAACTGGAAAAGTCCCGGGCCGGACGGCCTGCACAATTTCTGGTTGAAATGGCTTCCTAGCACGCATGCTCGTTTAGCGACGCAGTTCCAGGACGCACTTGAGAATAGATCTCTCCCATCGTTTATGACGACAGGTGCCACATACCTCTTATATAAATCTGGTAATACCACTGACCCAAAAAATTATAGGCCTATAACTTGCTTGCCCACCATCTACAAATTACTGTCCTCAATTATAAGATTGAAAATATCCAACCACATTAACAATAGTAACATCATGTTTTCAGGTCAAACAGGCTGTAAAGTTGGGTCACGTGGTACAAAAGAACTCCTTCTCGTAGACATGTCCATATGTCAGCAAGTTCGTCGCAACAGGAGGAATTTATCGGCTGCCTGGATCGACTACAAAAAAGCCTACGATTCAGTGCCTCATACATGGCTCATGAGGGTGCTGGATTTGTATAAAATAGATACAAATCTATGCGCCTTTCTGGAGGCTTGTATGAGGCGGTGGACAACGGTTTTAAATTATCCAGGTGGTGCGAGTACTCCTGGTTGTGATGAACCAATTAAGATTGAGCGGGGTATATTCCAGGGTGACAGTCTGAGTCCCTTATGGTTCTGTCTGGCCCTGAATCCTCTTAGCACCTTGCTGCTGGATTCCGGACTAGGCTACCGTCTTCGTAGAGGGGGAGAGCCAATATCCCACTTACTATACATGGATGACCTCAAACTGTTCGCACCCAAGAAAACTGATTTGATAGAGTTGTTGAAAATAACTAAAAGTTTCAGCAACTCTATCAATATGGAGTTTGGTGTGGATAAGTGCGCGGTTATCCATGTGGAGCGTGGTGGGAATATAGTCTCTGATGACATCCATCTCTCAGAGACTATACAGCTTAGATCTCTCTCCGAAACGGAAACCTACAAATATTTGGGTATGTCTGAAGCGTTAGGTATATCGAGTGCAGATGTAAAACAATCAGTGAAGGAACGTTTCTTTGGTCGCTTGACAAAAGTACTTAACAGTCTTTTGTCGGGTGGCAACAAGATTCGTGCCTTTAATGGTTGGGTTATGCCTGTACTGATGTACTCTTTCGGCATACTCAAATGGACTCAGACCGAGTTAGATACCCTGGATCGAAAGGTCCGGACTCTACTAACTGCACACCGAATGCATCATCCACGATCGTCTGTTATGAGATTGTATATCCCGCGGAGATGCGGGGGCCGAGGTTTACTTAATGCCAAGGACCTGCATAACCGCGAGATATGCAATCTCAGGAATTATTTCCTCCGTAGCGAAGTGGTGATGCATAAGGATATGGGTTTGGTAGACAAAGGATTCACTCCGCTCTCACTGGCAAATGAGAATTGGCGGGCACCTGTGGTACTGAGTACCGGGGATCGCAGGGAGGTATGGAAGAGCAAAGAGCTTCACGGACGATTCTATCGAGCTCTCAATGGGCCCGATGTCGACCAACTTGCTTCCGTGTCTTGGCTACGTTTCGGTAACCTATTTGGGGAAACCGAGGGTTTTGTCTTTGCAATTATGGACGAAGTTATCAAGACGAACAACTATAGGAAATACATAATAAAGGACGGTACGGTCGACATCTGTCGGGCATGTCACCGTCCCGGAGAGTCCATTAGGCATGTTATTTCCGGTTGTTCGTATCTTGCTAACGGCGAGTACTTACATAGACATAACCTAGTAGCCAAGATCATACACCAGCAACTTGCTCTTCGATACTACCTTGTGACTTCTGAAGTACCATACTACCAATATGTGCCGCAGCCAGTTCTTGAAAATGGACATGCAACACTGTATTGGGATCGATCTATTATTACGGACAGGACTATTGTTGCCAATAAGCCTGATATTGTGGTAGTAGATCGATTAGCGCGTCGGGCAATACTTGTTGATGTCACCATTCCGCATGATGAAAATCTCGTGAAGGCCGAAAATGACAAGATGTCTAAATACTTAGATCTGGCACACGAGATTTCGGACATGTGGGATGTGGAATCAACAATCATTGTCCCGATAGTCGTTACCGCTAATGGGTTGATAGCAAAGAGCCTCGACCAACACCTTAAGAGGCTCTCAATCGGACGTTGGGTCAAGAGCCAGATACAGAAGGCAGTGTTATTGGACACGGCCCGCATTGTGAGGCGGTTCCTCACTCTGAGCCCCTAACCACCGGTGACTTGGGTCTCAAGCCTCGTCATCGGGAGGGTGATATTTATTGTTTTTTATATTTTTAAATGTATTTTTTTTTAACTTGTATTTAAAAATGTAAAAAAATGAATAATTGAAATAAATGAGAATAATAATAATAATAATAATCGTTTATTTGTCAGAATATTGTGTATAAGATGTTACAATTATAAGAATGTTCAATATTCAATCGTTTCCGATGTACAAATATTTTTATTTTTATCATTAATCTTATATTAGAAACTCTTACATTACCTCTATATTAAAATCTTATATTTCACACAACATTGATGTCAAGCTGCTATTAAAATACTATTATATATTACAAAGATAAAAGAGGTCAAAGATTTGGAGTTTAGATAAAGAAAGAAATAATTACAATTCAAGTTAAGAAGGAATCATAGGAAATATATATCTATAGATTCTATAGTAATAATAATTAAATGTAATTATATTTTATCAATTAAAAATTCTTCCACTGAATAATAACATTTATCTATTAAATATTGAAACAATTTGTGTTTAAATACTGTCAAACTTAATTCTTTATATAAGTCTGGTAGCTTGTTATATAGCCGTATCGCCATGCAGTAAGCATTATCACTGTACACTCTGACTCTTTGCTTAGGTACATATAACTTACATTTAAGTCTATTATTAAATCTTGTTACTGTGTCATTATGTTTTTTGAAAAAATAGTTATGTTTATGAACAAAAATACAAATCTCATATATATACAAACATGGCAAAGATAATATTTTTTTGTTACGGAACAGTGGCTTACAACTGTCTAGAGGTTTTGCCCCGAAAAGCGATCGAATGCATTTTTTTTGTGACACGAATACTCTCCCAGAATCAACAGAATTACCCCACATTACGATACCGTATCGAAGAACAGAGGAAACATAACCGTGATAGGCACTTAGTGCGGCCTCCGTTGTGGCTACTTGTTTCAAACGGCCAAGGACATAAACAAATCGCTCTAGTTTAGTACAAACATTATCTATATGTTGCTTCCAGTTGCAATGATTATCAATTGTAATTCCCAAAAATGATATAGATTTCACTTCATCTACGACATTGTCATTGTAAATAATTTTTAATTTTAATGGATTACTGTTATATGTTTGGAATTGGATCATTTTCGTTTTATTAATATTAATATGTAAGTTATTATAAGTCAACCAATTAATTACGAAATTAAGTGCATTGTTAATGTCAGATTCGAAACTGTCTACATCTCTACTTTCGACAATAAGAGTAGTGTCATCAGCATATAGGACACACTTATGGTGTGTTATATTGGGCATATCATTTATATAAATCAAAAATAAAAGTGGTCCTAATATACTTCCTTGAGGAACTCCACACTTATTGAAGCAATATTTTGATCTAGTGACTATTTTGTTTAAACCTGAGAAACTGGAAATAGGTTGTACCTTTCATTTTTAAACAATATAACGCAAGGAACAAAGTGACAGGCTATTCTTAGCGAAAAGATAAGCGAAAATGTTTTTATAAGCAAGGCCCATTATTACTAGCGGCGCCCATAAAGGCAGACTTTCGAGTCGCGTCGCGTCAATAGCCCAATCACGAATGTTCAATTGAATTGGGTTCAAAGAACAGACGTCCTAAATTAATATCTTAACCAAAAAACAAAGTCATAGATAGAATTCCCAATTTGACAGCGCCTATAACGATACGATCTTAATGAATTAACTCCAGACACTCCAATGCTATTGTCATTACGAGTAAGCATGGAGTGAGTGTCCGACACTCGCACAGGTGTCGCGACATAATTTATTGCACCCCTAGCAGATGTGCGACGGACTTGCAAAGATCTGGAGTAGTTGAGGAGCTAGACATGTTGGTGTGAACAGTAAAATATAACAATTTTAGATTTGTGTTTTTTTTTCCGGGCATGGCAAAGTTACTACACTCCACCTGATAAGCGTAGTGCTGTCAAAAAAAAACTATCGACCAATGGGTTTATCAGTGGTAGTTAGAATAATGCCGGTCTATCAATGCTAAAATTAAGATAGATTAAATGCTATAAAAACATTATGTTACATTACCTTATAGTGGATTTATGTTAACTTAATCCCTATGTAATAATGTTTTACGGAACCAAAATAATTTTATTGTGCGGAATGAAAAGGTCTATATTAACTTGAGACTATTGATTTTTAACCGCCCAATGGGGGATTGTATGTCGCCGCAAAACCCTACCTGTCTGACGTCAACCCATTTGCAGTCCGACCCGTGATCACGAAGGCTGCAAAACTTTCGAAACGTCAGGCATAAAAATTAAAACCAAATCGTTATAGAATCCGTAAAAATAGTTTTATTTCAATGAATAACATTCGCGTAAACCTAAGAAATCATTATCATTTTGGATGATCGAGTACGGGGCATATCGTCCTAAATTGAAATGTTTAGCAAATTGCTACAGTAAGCATTAAAATTAATTTGATAATTTGTAATTTTTACCTTAAATATTCACAAGTTTAAAAACTTAACGGACCGACTTCACTGATCTCTGACTTCTCTGATCGGGAGCAAATGTATATGGGAGAAGCCTTGGAATAAGCTATCGAACACTAAAATAATCTTGAAAATCGGTCCACATTTGGCGAAGATATCGCATAACATACGTAAAAAAAAATACATACGAATTGAGGACTTTCTCCTTTTTTGAAATCAATGATCAAATCAATAGTAAAATGATCAAACATGACGTGTCGCCCACAATTTGCGGATCCTGGTCAATGCGAGGGTCAAATGGAACTACCACATGACCGTCCCACTTCAATGCTCGTATGGGATATCGCCACCCCTGTGTTTCCCACGAGCGCTCTCTCGCTCGCACTCCAACGATTCCTATCTCGGTCTCACTCGCACAACACTTCCGTAGGAAGCGCGGGGTGCAAAAACTATAGTTTTTGTACATTCGTGTGCGTGCCGTGTGGCGGTGTTATTAAATTGGCGTATTGTTGAAAAAAGATACTGTTTAATCCATATCGGATTGATGTTGGGGTAAATAACGTTACAAGAGGAGCAGGTTGTATTAAAAACTAGCGACTCGCCCCGGCTTCTCACGGGTGCGTATACTATGATTTTTTTTATAGCAGAGATTGGCAAACGAGCAGATGGGTCACCTGATGGTAAGTGATAGACACAAAAAATAGACACCCAAGACACAAAAATAATCATGAGTGAGTTGTCAACCTAAAAGGAGGGAATGGAAGGGGAGGGAAAGGGGATTGGGAAAGGGAGTGGGGAAATGGGCCACCGGAAATCTCACTCACCGAACGAAATGCGACAGCAAGCTGCCACTTTACGTCAGTTTTCTGTGAGACAGTGGTATCTAACCGGTCGAGCCGGCCCAATCGTGCTATAGACGTTACTGTCTACAGCGTGGCTCTACAACTTGAAAATTGGTATATTATGCATGTATTATACATATAAACTTTCCTCTTGAATCACTCTATCTATCAAAAAACGCATCAAAACCCGTTGAGTAGTTTTAAAGATCTAAGCATACAGACAGACAGACAGCGGGAACGGACTTTGTTTTATACAATGTAGTGATTGAAGCAACAAAGTAACTGACTGCCTCCGCGGCGTATTTGCATAGCGTGCGCGGTACGACTACCGTTTTGAGGTGTCAGGTTCGATCCCCGGGTTTGGCATATTGAGGTTTTTTATACAGTATCAGCCCAGGACCTGGAATTGTGCTC
Source organism: Clanis bilineata (assembly GCA_036417725.1). NCBI lineage: Eukaryota > Metazoa > Arthropoda > Insecta > Lepidoptera > Sphingidae > Clanis > Clanis bilineata. The sequence continues at coordinate 3,447,290 of CM071141.1, forward strand.
GATGTGGCGATTGGCTCGTTTCCTATCACATCTAGGACAGAAATAAGCCCGGCGCAATTTATGGATCTAGTTCTCTAATTCGGCTCTGCCTGCCCCTTCGGGGAGAGCTTATGTGTAGTGAAAATAAGTTATTACTTTAGTGTGAGTTAATCATAAATTAGTTATGACCACACTCTTACTTATGCTCTCACAGGAAACTGACGTGAAGTTATAGCTTGCTATAGCTTTTTACCATGAGCGAGCTTTCTGGAAGCTTAGTAATTAACCGCTCACTTCCCAACAGCTATTTCATTTTTAAAATCCCCGCCAAATAACTTAGCTTTACATTTTGGCAAAATGCTATTTTATAGGTTTTTTTTCATATGTATCTGAGTAATATTAGAGCGCATTTATTTTATTTTTGTATAAATTAAAGTTCAAAGTTCAAGCACCTTTATAACAAATAATGGGATTCCAAGAGCTGGCTGAATTATAATCGTGATTCGTGACACATTTTGTACAGACCGACGCGTTTGGATTTGGGTCCATAAAATATTAGCATTATAATTCGTGAGGGACCTGTCGTTCCCCGTGTACATAACAATTGTGACCTACATCAAACCCAAATCTACAAATTCGCCTCTAATTATTTAGAGGGGTAGGTGTGGGCCATTCTCATAAAAAACGCAAAATTGTCACTTCCATGGATGTGAATACACTGTCTTTGGAAAGATAAAATTATTCTATGACTAGTATTTACATAACGTAACATAAGCTCACGCCTGTATCCCCGAAGGGGTAGGCAGAGGCGCACTAGCGAACTAGAACACCCACATTTCGCCGAGCCTAGTTTCGTCCTAGATGTGATAGGGGGCGAGCCTATCGCCATATCGGGCACAAATTCCAGACTTCGGGCTGATAAGGAAAAATCCAATATCACTTCGCCCGACCCGGGGATCGAACCCGAGACCTCAGAACCATAGTCTTACCAAAATACCACCACGCCACCGAGGCAGTATTTAAAAATATCAATCCCCACTGACTTCGTTTCTTTGACTTAGACTTAGTCAAAGTTCGCTTTATAGATCTCAGCCTTAGAATTTAGATAGTTAACCGCTGAATGTTCATACACTTAAGGTGGCCTTATGTCTTTTAAGGCCGCCTTATCTGTCAAAATTGTATGGCGAAAATCAATAAAAGAAGCCGTTAAAGTTGAGCAGCGTTTGAACATTCGGGCGTTAGTCACTTAATTTTTTTCTTTATAAAGACAGTATGATCATCACAATCATATCCAAGTCGCATCCTGGATGTAAATTCTCTACTAGGTGCAGAAATGATTGCATGTTGCAAAAATGATTCGGCTTAGTTTTTTTACGATATGCCTGATCTCGACTCCTCTTTGGCGTATTGGCCCAGGTAATCTGTGTTAGAAAAACATCCGCCAGACCTGGGTATCGAACCCAGGACCTCCCGGTACAGAGCCCATGTACGCTGCCACTACACCAAGGAGGCGACAAAGTCAAATACTTTTTACATGTTAATTTTTTTGGAGTGGTATGAGGGTAGACAGAAAAAGTTTTAGTTACGTTATTATATGAATTTCAATTGCCCTTTCATGTCAGTGTCCCGTAGTCAAACGGAAACAATGAAACCTTACAATTTGATCTGTCTATCATCAAGCATGCTGTGCCAACGGAACTCTACAATTCAATTGGTTTGTCACGCACTTGACAGATTTTAACATCCCAGTAACCTGCAATACTATCAAATATACGAGCTGGGTCAACGTAAAGATTAAATAATAATTGCATTTAAAATTCGCTCACAATCAGAATACTATGAACAAAGACATTCTAAAATACATAGACGGGACAACAACACGAAACTTGTGATCCAAAAGTTGTGAGCTCGTGGTCAAAGTTGCTCAGTCGTATTTGTAATATACGCGGGTTAGGTCGTGCCAGCGTAATAATGTTTACACAATAAAATTATCTGGCGCGGTTTTTGAACATTCACAAAACACTTAACATCAAGTGACCCACTTGCTCGTTTGGCCCCTCTTCTATATAAAAAAAAATCGGGATTTTAATAAGTGGTAGATGATAAATACAAATAATTTATTGAGTACCAAAAATATAGTAATAACAATAATATTTGTGCAACGGTCCCCGCACTAAGCGCACCTGTATCGCAGGACGTTAATGACGCTTGAGATCATTTTTTTGTATGAAAGCTTGATAGCCCCTCTCTAGTTAGTGATATTAAATCTCTTTGACTACGAAGTAAACATATTTAACCGAGTTTGGGGCCGGTGTCGATAACATGATAACCGCCTAATGATCTCGTTATCGACGCCTTACGTGACCACAAGCATGCTACTCACCTCTTCTGTGTATGTGTAATTATCACCCCTGTAATTTTACTGTCCCACAGCTAGGCAGGGGATATGGTAGAGGAGGCTTTAGTCTAACACTCATGACCTAATACAAGTTGATAGACTAACCTACTAGTCAAATACCTTCGAAATTCTTGTGGAGTAATCTTCGGGTAAGCAGGGTTTTCTTCACGATGTTTTCCTTCACCGTTATAGCAGCCATAATTCAAAATGGATATACCCTTACACAGAAAAGTCGGAGGTAATCGAAGATATCGGTAAGTTTCACTCAAGTCTCAGCACGGCGAAACAAAACATTGGATTTTGACGGGAAGTCTGACGGGGTGGGCGTCGCTTGTTAAGATTATTTCATACTATTCTCTAGAGCTGTGTTTGTTGGTTTTTAAGTGATATGGTTTAATGCATCAAACTCCATTGAAGATGGACAGTATAATGTGGAAACTTTTTAACCGATGATCTTTGATGAGTTTTGCTTGGTGCGTTGGCTGGCTTTGGCCACCGGCAGCCGAGCGGGCCACTTCCAACAGGCTAATAATTTTCACAATACACAGTATTTTTATGAATATAAGCTATTGATAATGCAATGACAGTCCCAGTCATGGATGTATGATCTTACTAATGAGAGACGAAGTTCCCTGTTCACGAGTATGACGCATGCCACTTCCCTGTATGCTAACAATCCTCCTGAACCATACAGGGCAGTGACACAACACATCATTAATTTTAAGAAACCTTTATGTGTGATTATGCCCGCACAAGCATTATATATTGTAGAAAGGATTTGGCGTTGACAACACATTTTATCTTTATACTTTAACACAATACTGTATTTTGCTCAAAAATGGTTTATCTTTGTCATAATTTTTGCATCATTATCTTCCGCAGATACACGTGCACATACAGCGCGTGTACCAAATATTGTGCTAACAATGTTTTGTGCATAATCCATGGTAATGATCGAATGTGAGCGAAATGAAAGAAAACCAGAAATACTTGTTAGTGGATTTGTTGACGCGTTTCGAACGACAAGGGTCTTATTGGAAATGTAGGGTGAGTTTATTGTATTGAGCATAATTATGGGAACAAAGTTCTTTGGAAAATCTGTATTAAATATGCCTCAACAGTCAAACGAAAGACAACGGATTAAGATATAATCACAAGTTTAAAAACAACGGACCGACTTCAAATCCGATCGTGACCAAATTTATATGGGACCATTGAAATAAGCTCTATCGAATACGAAAAGAATTTTGGAAATCTTGAAAATCGGTCCAATTTGGCGGAGATATCGCGTAACATACATACAAAAAATACAGACGAATTGAGGACCTCCTCCTTTTTGGGAAGTCGGTCGAAAAATACAGACGAATTGAGGACCTTCTCCTTTTTGGAAGTACTCCTTTTTAAACTTGTGATTATTGTGGTCTAATATTATGATGGAAATCTTTGAGGGAGGTATATATCCAGCAGTAGACGTCCTTTAGCTAATGATTATTGATGAAAATATGAGAGAAAGTTATATTAATCCTTCTATTAAACATATATTGCTTTCTGTGTACATTTGACACCCACCATACTTATCTCAAACTACTTTAAATAAAAGCGAACGATAATATTCTATTTCTGACTTTAATTGAAGTTTCTAGAATTCCTTGAAATATTTTAAATTAACAACGGATATTAAAACAAACCACTCAAGTCTAACCTTTGATGAAGATATAGTTCTTCATTTTGAGTATACTCAAGTATCTGACATTTGAAGAATTCAGTAAATAGATTAATCGCATTTGAAGATCTTCGCTGATTCAAAGTCAAAGCATTTATTCTATTTACAGAAATGTAGACACTATTAACGTCTAACCGTTTTAGGGTTCAGTCAGGGCCGTCTTAAGCCATGCATACGCCCCTGTGTACACAAAAATTGGTACTTGACTATGTTTGATTTGATACACATATTTAACCCGTCAGAGGCGGCACATATATATGTTCCATAAGCGTATGGGCCACCGGAGGCCGAGCCGCCCGTGACTATTTAAATGTAATAGCAAATAAAACAAAAAAGAAATCCTGTGAAAACGCATCGAAATTGGTTGAAAAATTAGGCAGTTATTCATATTTTAAATATTGGAGTGGGGGAATATTGTAGGTATCTTACTATCCCTTTCCAACGTACGTACCGTTATGGCATGACGTGATTTTACTGATACTTCTCTTTCCCACAGTTTGACGGTAAGACCAAACTTCAAAGGTTTATAACATTTTTATTTTTAAGAATATTTCAATATTTCTTTCTATTTTATATTTTAGACTACGTAAATTTCATATAAAATCAATAAAAAAAATTAGTGAAGTACCCAATTGGGGTCCCGCCTAAATGTATAGGCTCACATCCCCCCTCGATGTATGCAAACCTAGTAGCTTGCCTGGTGAAGGGGACTTTTTTTTGAGAACTTTATATATTCGCTTAAACCTTAACTTGTCTGGTGACGGTGACCTTTTTTTAAGGTAACTTACTTCATATGTTCACCCCTGGTGTAAAAGAAGTAACTACTTATCAGCCTTTGGGGAGCCCCCTAAGGCCGGGGGGCCCAGCAGGGTTGCCACCACCTCTTATAGCAGTATTATTATAATCGTTCTTCGTTTGTTTTGTATGGGAATCGGTACAAGTAAGATTATAATGATACTGCTATAAGAGGTGGTGGTAACCCTCCTGAGCATGAGGCCCTTATGAGACGGTACTGAGGAAGTACCTCAAAAATGGATCCGCAGAGGAACACGAAATAGGGAATAAAACTTTAATTAATAATTGGGGCACTAGAGATAATTTTACACGTCAATTGAAGCGCTTAATGAGCCTTCATTCACTATGACCCACAGATACGAAGGTGCGTCTTCTGCACTAAAACATAACCTAAAAACCTACACACAACATGGTTTCGCTACACGTTATTGTCTATGGTCCATTGTCACATGAGCAGGAGACAGCGAAAAACATTGTTTTGTGTAGGTGTGTTTTGTTTCGAGAAAAACACGTGCACGAGACGTGGGTTTAGGCGGGCGTGTCACGTGAACTCAATGCAATTCGCATGGAAAAATGTTATCTATGCTATTTCCTTTAAGTATTTAAATAAATAATAAATACACACAACAGTTGCACACTTAGTCCTGACCCCACACTAGGTATAACCTGTATCGTGGGTGTCAGATCCTATGAGAGACTTTCGGTCTCACAACACCCAGACTTGAAACAAATATCTGTGGGCCACACAAACATTTTTCTCAATGCGGGAATCGAACCCGCGGCCTCTCGTTTCACAGGCGGCTACTTGCCCGATGCGCCACGGAGGCTGTCAATAGGCTGCTATATTTTATGAGCGATGATATGAGATTGATCATGAGATTCATTACACACTCAATATGAATTTTAGTCATAGAATAGTGCTACAAGTCTGAGATCTGAAGCAGCACCAAGATACTCAGGTGTCTTGTATTTTTGACAGGAGGTCCTCAAAAGACAATTTAACAGAACATATGCTCTCAGTAATAAATGTTGGCTACGTAGATTTTCTCAAAATATTTTAAACACATAACCATAAGCAATGATGTGCCACGTTAAATACAAAATTGTTTCAAGTACCTATGTTGCAGAAAAGATTCTGTTTAGATTTTTACCATTGAGGGTTAGCTGTCATGAATCCCGTCTCCAATCCATTCCCAGATAAATCATATAAGAAAACGCTTTCATTTGCCTGGAATTCAAATTCCATCCTCGCGGTCCACAATCCATATAAGCCACGTGACCACGGCGACGAAATAGGTATATTGTAGGCACAGATCAAGGGAAAATGCAATAAAACTGACAAACAATGTTGACATAATATAATTAAAAGTATATTTACAAATGAGATCATTCTCTAACATTTACAATAATCACGTAAACTCACAATATCACAAGCTTTGGTAATCGCATCGGGACGACGAACTCTCTTTACACGAATGGAAAATGGGACACATCATGATTAGTTCAAATACAAACAAGAAATTACATCGAATTAAGACATATTTGCCATTCGCACAGATCAAAGACCTTATAGAATTGTAAAGTATCATACGTACGTAGAATTGGCGTATAAACAAACCCTTTATTAGGGCAAATCTAAGCATATTAAAATTTCAAATGTAAATAGGTATTCAATATCATTATCAATTTTGTAAAGACATCCTTTATCGTAAAACAAAATATATTAATTAAAATATATTTATAACCAAACCATAAATTTACGCTTGTATCCCAGAAGGAGTATACAGATGTAAGAGCTTTGACCTTGTCAAGGCCTTGAAATCGACCACACCAGATTTCATTGCACTTACGAAAACTTAGATGTAGGAGACAAAGTATAAACAATATTAAAAATTATACGTTTGAAGGACTCTGTATCCATGGCTAAGAATAATTAAAAAAAAAATATAGATGTAAAATAGAAGACCAGAATCCAGAACACACATCACATGAAGCGACGAGAATAAGTTCAGTGAGATGTGAGTGTCCTAATTTATTAGTTCACCTCTATCTTCCCCATTTAGAGTACACGCGGAAGCTTATATAATGTCCTCTTGAATCCAAACTACTTTCCAAGTAAATAAAAGAACCCTAAGAATATTGAAAACCATCTAATCTTAATGTCATTTACCTAAGTACCCTTAAAATTCTCCATTAACAGTTAAGTCGACCACATCGTACTTCACTTTACACCCATTTCACATTATTCTTAGTTCTATATCAGAGGCCCTAGCACGAATGACTTTTACAAAATTTTCGAATTGAGCACCCTTAACACTTAGCTTAAGCTTCTGCCATCAAGATGACTACATTTAGGGTGAGCTACGCGATCATGATACTTGCACAGAATTTCAAACTAATGCCACAGGGCTCGATTCGAATACATAGTCGAAACTTGCTCGTGTTTCGGCCTCTGATGTAATGCTATCATCACCTAATATATAACCAAGTTAATTAGAGATTTTAATAAACGAATTTCGCGTCCTAATTTTGTAGAGAAAACCGCAACACCATACGATTAATATCGCTAGTACGAGTAACTTTATGAAACGCCTAAATATTCATAAATTAATTGTACGTTATTAAATTTCTATTCTACCCTTACGCAATATCACTTAGTTGTGCTTCTACTCAATACTTTCGCATACCGATACAAATAATTTCGTTGTCTTTAAATATAGTAAATCTTGTTTTAAATTAATTTGTAGCATCATTAACTTTAAGCAGTCCAAAACCATGTCGTCCATAGATTACGGATACAAAGGGAAAAGTCTTCGTAATACAAAAGTTGATTTTGCTGTCTCCGTACATTCAAAATACAACATGACGTATTTTTGAAACGCAAATGAATTTGATATAGCTATCGAATTATTTTAAAACAAAATTATGAGATATACATTCATTTACATCTTACAAACCTAGCATTCATAACGTACTAACGAGCTCAATGCTTTCATTTATCATATTCTGCGTCCTTTCATCTTCATCCTCATTATCGATGTCAGCCATCCTCTCCGCCTCCGCATCATCAAGGAGCGTGTATTCAGTGCGGATGCTACTGCTATCTTCACTATCATTCACGTTGAAGTAGGTGACTGTAGCGTAACAGACTCTGGAATGAGCAGGGCTGCTCCTCGCTGAGTCATAGGCGGAGTCGGAACGGGCACTGTCATTAGTCCTGTAGCTTTCGAGGCTATCAACTCTGGAACTGTTGTAGCTATTGTACCCGCTGTAGAAGGAGGTGTTCTCGTAGGAGTCGTTGGCGAGGTGGAGCGGGGGGAGAGAGGTGCGGCAGGCGCAGAAACGTTGGACGTCGATCTCAGCACGTGCGTCCACCGTGCCGCTGTAGGAGGGCGAGCGGACCAAAGCTGGAGAGATGCGGTTGCGATTGTTCTTGCGATGCTTGCTGCGTTTGAACAGTTTGAAGGCCTGCGGAAAAAGGAAACATATCGTTAATAGAAGTTGAGTGTGTTATCGAAAGGATATTGACATAAATTACGATACTTGAATATTAAAGATAATCCTTACGATAATCTACATAATACTAGATAATTAGAGATACATTGAACGAAACATCTGATAAATAAGGATTTAATAAAATTGTACGAAGGTCTGGGGCAACGCTCGCGGGAGAACAGAATAACAAGACAATCTCTAATGAGTGTAAACACGGGATAGTATCCGTCAACAGAACATTCTGTCATCTTAATGAGGTCTTTAACGAGCTAGTACTCAAGTCTAACTTGAATTTATCTATAACTCCATTAAATGTTACAGATATGTTGGACAAATAAATATAAAAGAATATAATAATATTATGAAGTCTTGTAGCAAAGTCCTGTGGCTGATGATGATGATGATGTAGCAAAAGCATGAAAATTAATTTTTATTAAATCCTAAATCGGCGAGGATATAGCATATAGATATATTCAGGATATTATAGGTTAGAAGGATATTCGTGCAGAGTATATAATAATCTGATAATGCATTAATGTCGCATTTTACATATCTCTAAGTAATAGCAAACGGGTACTAATGTGATTGGAGTGTATTATAAAGAGTATTAAGGTCGAGGGTACGCCTCTGACGTACACAGTTACACACCATACTCCGTATTGTACCTCTATTTATAAGTATACCAACTTTATACGATAAACTATCAACTCTATACTAGCTTGCTTGCTGTATGCTTTATCATGTATTCACAAAAACTCAAATCCTTCATTTTTAGTTTAAGCCAGCAGGGTTACCACCACCTCTTATAGCAGTATTATTATAATCGTTCTTCGTTTGTTTTGTATGGGAATCGGTGCAAGTAAAATTATAATAATATTGCTATAAGAGGTGGTGGTAACCTCCCAGATGTCGAAAAATAGCCACGAATACTTTGTACTTATATATGATCTAAAGTCTATTTTTATATCTGTATACATATTATTGTCGTATATAAGTTATACAGAGAGCAACATTCACCAAGAAGTTAGTGTGATATTCATAACAATCAAATGTAAAGCCTGTCGGAAATATAATACGAACTTGTCGTGAATATTTTCCGAATGATTGGGCAGACCGATAGCGTATTTATTCGCCTGAAGGCGTTGTTATTTGAAAACACTTCGTCGCCCAACAGTTATATACGAATGATTTATTTTCTGATATTTTCACGGTCTTCAATGTCTGTTTGTAGAAAATTATTGAGATTCAATATTTGATCGACTGATTACTTTTTATTTTTGGAAAGTGGTCGGTTTATATATTATCTTGTCTGATTACTGTTTTAGAAGTACTTTGAATAGATAAGGAATAAATAGATAAAAATAATATCGAAGATGTACTTCCAAAGACTCAAGATTATCAATATTGATAACAAACGCATCTTGATCCCAAGTGCTTGTGAGTTGAGTTTCACATAATATGTTTATATTCTTGCCAATAAAAAGACTGGGACCCAAGTTGGCAAACCCTTGGGGAGTGCTACGTCCAGCAGTGGACGAAGATAAGCTGAGATTGAAAAATTAATGTAGTCTGTGGACGGCAGAGATCACTTACCATCAGATGACCCATATGCTTGTTTGCCAGTCTGTTATAAAAATTCCACGCAGTTAATTGTTTGTCAGTATACAGTTAGTTCCCACAGTTTATTTGACGATAAAGCCGATCCGTCCCCTATACAGTTAGTATCGCATAACAGCACCCTCACAAACAGGTGGTGCGTGCCGCGAGCCCCCGCGCGCCGCCCCTGCTTTCCCACGGACAGACTTGTGCAATTATGATAACTGTATACTACTGTATAGTGAAACTGAGCTTGCTGGTCTAATCGCTTTTGGTTTTACTGGTGCATACCATCAATATAATATACTCTAGGTGCACATTTCTTTGTAAATATTGTTTGTAGATATTTCTTTCTACCTGCCCTTATCCCACCTTAATGTGGGGTCGGCGCAACACACATTTTCAAGCAAGTTGCAGAAATTATTCAGCTTAGTTTTTACTACTGGTCGCCTGCCTGACGGCAACCCCTTCTAAGGGGATCCAGTTCCGGGCAAATTAAATTAGAAAATTTGCTTTGCCCGACTTGGGAATCAAACCCAGGCCCTCCCGGTCCGCAGCCACAATGAAAAAGATCACAAATTCGAATTAAATTGAGACAAATATAACCCTATGCACGTGTTATTAAGTAGCTTTTAAAATGAATGAATAAGCGTTCTTTTGCGATTTAGAATTAGTCGAGGCCCGACTGCAGGCGAAAGGTTAAGCACTCCTTTGCTGTCCCATTTTCTGAGCGTCAACTTCTTCAACTTCTTTTTTAACTTCGTCAACGTCTTTTCTATTGTTTTTTTTAGTTTTTTAGATATCCGAGCACAGGAAAGTCACTATAAGTAAGCGCAGTACAAAACCAGAAACCACCTAGTTTATCGGTGGTCTAATAAACTCGCTGTTTATAGGTGGTGACCAGAATCATGGCCATCTGCATAAATGTCTACCTATAAGCAAAGTGTTGACCGTTTAAAGACTATGTATGGCAGGAGGGAGGATACACGTGAGCTACTTAATTGTTTTAGAGGATAATTGTACGGCAAAAATGAAATTAGCAATCTTCTTGGTTTCATCCGATATGGCATTGACTAACTTTTTCAATAATAAAATATGTATACAAAATACAATTCATTTGAAAAGGATTAAAAGAACAGACTGCCTCCGTGGCGTGGCGGTATTTCGGTACGACTACGGTTCTAAGGTCTCGGGTACGATCCCCGGGTCGGGCAAAGTGATATTGGATTTTTCCATATCAGCCCGGAGTCTGGAATTTGTGCCCGATATGGCGATAGGCTCGCCCCCTATCACATCTGGGACGGAACTAAGCTCGGCGAAATGTGGGTGTTCTAGTTCGCTAGTACGCCTCTGCCTTCGGGGATACAGGCGTGAGCTTATGTATGTATGTATGTAATCTACATTAACCATCAAAGTTAATTTTTAAATCGCAAAAAAGCCAAATGCCTTAATTAATTCAGTTGGGTTGGCCGTTAGCGTCAAACACCGTAACATTCCCATGGGGTTCACGGTTTACACCATCGTGTACGTTTTGCATGGTTAATTCTTGCTTTTATAATATTTAAGTCTGTATGTTCGGGAGGGTCAAGGCTATATGAATTACAACTTTATGCTTTCCGGTGGAAAATTCATTTTTATTTGGCTTTGCTAGTCATGAAGCGACCTTTAAAACAAAGGCACACACAGAATATAATAATATGGCATAATAAAGTAGGAGGCATTAGGTGGCAAAAAATATAGGTATTTATAAAAATCTTTAAACAAACTTTAACAACCTTAATCATCGCGGTATTTGAGTTCCAACTTTAAGGATATCGCGAAAAGTTCCAAGTACAGTATTAACAGAGATTCAAGGTTCCAAAAACGTGACAAAAATAATGAAGAATTTCAATATCAACTTTTATGGCAAAATTTCTCCGCGAGGACATAAAGTGAGAATTTAATTTAAATCCACAAAAAGGAATACCAAATAAGATTAAAACATTGGTTCTTATATCTCTGTTGAATTATGCATAGACGTTTAGAAAAGCGGAGCGCCGGAGACTGTAGTCATAAAATGAGATTAAAGATTCAGGTTCAGAAATACATAGTTATACTTTTATTTTACACAGTACACTAGTGTTACTCGAGTGGATGTTCACTTATAAGTCTTTCTGAGATAAAACAATCGTGAATTGATAAGCCATTAGCGATAGTGTACCTTGATAGTGAAATAACTTACATAATCAGTTTATAGTTCCAAAATAATCTTTTTAAACAAATTTTTGAACCTTATACAGTGGAAATGAGATTTTTGATGAGATTATTATAACATAAGTGGATTTATCCATAATATTGTTTTTGTTGTGCACTAGAGCTTAGTTTGTAACAGAAATAGATTGTAGATTGTCAATTTATTTTTTGTAAACAAAAAGAAAAAACTAAATTAAAACCTAATCGTGATAGAATTCGTAAAAATAGTTTTATTTCAATGTATAATATTCGCGTAAACTTGAGAAATCAGTATATAAAAAGATTTAATATTATGATCTATAGAGGGGCTATCTAGCAAGTTTCTATACAAAAAAATGATCTCAAACGTCAGTAACGCCATTCTAACACTTATTATAATGCGAGAGCGCTTATTTCAATTTACACCCCAGAATATTCTGTAAATGTTCAACAACTTATGACCACGAGGTTACAACTTTTGGATCACAAGTTTTAGTTTTATACCGTCTATGTACTGTTGAATGTCTTTATTCATATAAAGTTTTAATTGAGAACCTCCTTCAAATACAAAATCATTTCCTTCTATTGACCCGCTAGTTTCTATCCAGTATCGTCAGTCCGACCCGTCACCAAGAAGACTGCAAAGTCTTCGAAACGTCGGGCATAAAAATTAAAACAAATCGTGATAGAATCCGTAAAAATAGTTTTATTTCAATGTATGCTGTAGGTTTTTCAATGTATCCTGTAGGTAGTATCCTGCAGGGTTACCACCGCCTCTTATAGCAGTATTATTATAATCGTTCTTCGTTTGTTTTGTTTGGGAATCGGTACAAGTAAAATTATAACAATACTGCTTTAAGAGGTGGTGGTAACCCCCCTGTACCTTATTATACAGTGCAGAAAACCTTCACCCCGCGATTTTCTATCCACTTTTACAGTAATATCTACTACCTATGTATGAGTTACACCCGATGTGATGGGTTTGATAACATCTGGACCTAATAGAACCAAACTAAAGTAGGACGGTACGCAGCTGGCCTCAATAATAGTTCGCATTGGAAAATAGACTTTACCGTTACTACCGAAAGTGTGTTTCGCGATTTAAGGATGGCGGAGAGGTGACTCTTCAAGAGATCCTTTGAGACGATACGTTTGACATTATGATAAGGAAATATAAGGAAAAACAACGACACGTGCTACGAAACATTAATACTAATGGGAATACCATTGCAAGCGTATTTGCAAATAGAAGTGGGGAGAGCAAGAGAGAGGGGATGGAAGATGATGTAAGGCAGTTGTCAACTGGTGGCCTAGAGATGGCAAGTGATCTGTGGGTAGAACAGCAGCTCATTGGTCAGATGACTTTATAAGACAAGCTGGACATTTATGAATGAGAATTGCACAGAACCGTTACATTTAGGGGCTTACTTATAATAACAGTTTAACTGAGCAAATGGTAAAGAATAGCCTGACCCTTTTATTTTCAAACGATGTGACACAAGGAAAAAGTGATAGCCTATTCTTAGCCATTTACTCAGGTAAACTGTTTTTATAATCAAGGCCCTTAGTGTGCCAAATAAGAGCACTATACCCAGCAGTGGGTGGATGTAGCTGATGATGACGAATGGAAATCTCAGCAAAATGGTCAAAATTTAAATTTTATGCATTATAAAGGACTATAAGATCATTTTTGTCTGATAGCAGATTCCAAACAGATCCCCTAGAGTGACAAGGGAGTTAACGTCAGACAGGTCAGTCTGTAATAATAAGTTCAGTCACATCAAATTTAAGACTGTTATAAAAACTAATGAAACATCACACCTTATTTTATCTAAACTCACTGTGGAAGATGCTAAAGGCCGGGTGAAATGGAAACTTTTAAGCAAGGACCCTGACATTGAGCCAGGATAACGCCAAGCAGAAAGACATAATTCATATTACTTGCTCCATTTAACTTCTCTAAACTATAAAAGATATAGAAGCCAAACAGTCTGCCTGGGGCTTTAACCGTACATCACAGGTTATTGTCTCTCAACTAGGCGCGGTTCATAGTGGACCAGGCAACCCGATTACAAGGCTATATATCACACTATCACAGCAATAAATTAACCAAGCGGTTGTCAATAACCGATATCATCTATATTAATTACGATGCTAATGAACTACAATGTAAACAGCTTTTATGTGGAATCGTTGATAGTATCTGTCGGTCTTTACAGATGTAAGTATTTTGCCGGCATGTTGTTCGTAGAATACTCACACCCGGTTTATGATTGTAATCAATTTAATTATTAAAGCTTTTTGACACCGCTGTTAAAATGGTTCGGGTTTACATAATGATTTTTTAGGTTTACGCGAATGTTATTCATTGAAATGAAACTAGTTTTTACGGATGTTATTAAGATGGTTATAGGTATTTTATTTTTAGTCCTGACGTTTCGAAAGCTTTACAGCCTTCGTGGTGACAAACGTCGGGAATAAAAAAAAACAAATCGCGAGAAAATCCGTAAAAACTAGTTTCATTTCAGTAATTTGGGTTATTGAAATCAAAAGTTGACTACAATTCTAGCAGTTCCAGATTCAGATTCAGCGATAATTATGAGATACGACTGTTACTTAGCAATTTTGGTATTATAAACATACACACTCACGCCTGTATCCCATGAGGGTAGACAGACTATTGAGCGCCACAAGCTACGATCCTGACACACCTCTGTTGCTGTAAATTTTGGTATTACTATAACCCTAATTATAATGGTATGGTATATCGGTCTATAATGGTATGTCGCCATACCGTGTCACCAAAATATAATTTTCAAGGGGCGACTATAAGACATTGCATTATATTTTAATTACTAATAAAAATTATCAAATATAATTAATGTTTTGGTGATGTCAAAATTACGCATAAAATTATCGTTCATTATAGTATTTATTGTAATCAGGATTTCATAAAGGGGAGGCCGGTAGGAATTGGCTTCTATGAAGCTATCGCCACTGTCAAGTAAAATAGGTTTACATTTCGGAAATGGTTGGACCCCTTATCAGCAGGGTTACCACGACCTCTTATAGCAGTATTATTATAATCGTTCTTCGTTTGTTTTGTATGGGAATATTGACAAGTAAAATTATAATAATCTGCCTGTTGTTGGGTCTAGGTGTTGTGAGACCGAAAGTCTCTCGTAGTTTCTGATACCCACGATACAGGTTACACCTAGTGTGGGGTCAGGACTATATGTGCGACTGTTGGGTGTACCAATTAAAATAAAAAAAATAAAATTAAAATAAAATAATACTGCTATAAGAGGTGACGGTAACCCCCCAGATACTAACTAATTCATTTAAGTAGGCCACGTTTGACAATATAATCACAAACATAACATTTACAATCAAAGAGCAAATAATATAATCAAATAATCTTTTAAAGGTTTTGTTTTTAACGATATAAAAAGCGATTGCCGCTTACAAAATATGTTATGAAGTGTTGTGTGTAGTGTTTAGTTATAAAATATTATGGAAAATTCCTACACGTTTTTCTTCTGGGCTTTATGTTTATTATAGCTAAGCATTATGTTCTTAGGGCCTTCTTATTGTCCCAAATCTTGATTTAAAGATTGGAGTGAGCTGTATAATAAATCAAATTTAGGTTTAATTTTAGATTAATAATAGCGCTGCAAGACGCCCTTAACTTCTTAATTTAAACTATATTTATAAGCATAGTTTGGAGAAACTCATGATACTGGGACGAGTTGAAGGAAAACGGCCCAAGGGAAGAGCACCCTCTAGATGGCCAGATGCCATAAAAGGTTGCTGGAGATAGCATGTATCGAGCAGTCAAGATGTCCAATGACCGTTCAGGTTAGCGGCTGATTGTATGTGGTCGCGATCCTCATCATTGAGGGACCGACGAAGAAAAAGTATGTATGTATGTACTTATAGGGAAAGTTATTTCATACGCTGATCAGTAGCCCGAGCACGAAAAACTAATGTAAATGTAAATGTATTCGAGTTCGCTGCGCGCTGATGACGTTTGGTTAATATTTCATACAAATTTCATAGACGCGCATCGAGCTGAAATACATACATTTACGGTTGTCAGAAATTTTCCTGCTCAGGCCGCTGAACATGTCCCAAGTGTTCAAACATAATATTGACATAAACGTAATTTTATATGTGTAATAAGTGAGCTGGTTCCCACGTCGTAAGTCGTTACAGAGAACATGTTTGCGTTCCCTCGCGTCTGCCCGCCTGCCCGCCTGCCCGCTTATCTGTTAACTATGTGACGAACAAACACCACTGCTGACATTCACTATCCTATTAATTATTTACATACTCGTTATCGGTGGCAAACGTGCGTGCGGGTGCGTGACATTTTAAAAATTTATTTTGATCATTTTTACGTTACCAAATACTAAAATAGGTATAAATATGTGACTGGAATTCTCTGAAGGCAGCATTGTGATGTTCAACAGTGGCCGTTATTAATACCTTATTAATTATTAGACTACCTCGGTGGCGTAGTTGAGATTCAGTACTACTGTCCTCAGGTCTCGGGTTCGACCCCCTAGTCGGGCAAAGCGCTATTGGATTTTTGCTTATCTGTGCCCGATATGGCGATAGGCTCAGCCATTATCACATCTGGGACAGAACAAAGCTCGGCGAAATGTGGATGTTGTAGTTCGCTAGTGCGTCTCTGCCTACCCCCTCAGGGATATAGGTGTGAGCTTATGTTATGTTAAAGAAATATTTAAGGAATATTTAATGTGAGAAAGTATTTTTAAAAATAAATGTTAATATATTTGTAAACATAACTTTAAAATATGTCAATTCTTAAATATGACCCACTGGTGCTACTTTAGTATTATTATCAGTTATGTGTGTGCAGTCATACAATTAGTACATTATTAGTCTCGTAGACCTACTTTCATTTTCGTTCTAGCTCATTAGTGATAAGTAGTTACATACTTGAATCTTGATAAACGTTGTGCGCGACCGAATTTTAATGATTCTGTGGTGCTTAGTGATAACTGATTACTCTTTACTATCAACATTGCACGAAGTCGCATGGTTTTCGAATCTAAATGACATTCTACTTACATGTTGTTGTTATTGCTGTGTATTTAATGTACTATTCAATGAAGAAGTTTGTGATGAAAAAAATTAGTTAAACGCACTATGAGTTATAACTAAAACGGGTGAAAATGCGCACGTCTTCATAAAAATACACAAACTATAAAATATTATATCAGTATAATTGGATTATCTGTTGTGATATTACTTAGGGCGACTTGCAGCGCTATTACTAATGTAGAGTTAAACCTAAACTCCATTTATCCTAGAGCTCACTCCTATCTTTAAATCAAGATTTGGGATAAATATAGATTTATCGAGGAGCTGCAAATAGCTTTAAAGATATCCGAGAATACACAAATTCATCATCACTAGCTACAGAAAGTCCAATGCTGAACAAAGCTCCAAAGATTTACAGTGGGATTACCACCACCTCTTATAGCAGTATTATTATAATTTTACCTGTACCGATTCCCATACAAAATAAACGAAGAACGATTATAATAATACTGCTATAAGAGGTCGTGGTCATCCTGCAGTTCGTCCTGTTGGAAACGGCCATCCATATTTCATATTGATATATAATTTATACAGGATGCTGTGTCGAGTAAGGGTGGCAAAAGTAGCTATCTCATACATAATGGCTTCTAAAAAAAAACCCCAGTTTTAGTACAAGGTAGGTACATGAATTTTATCAAGCAATTTTGAATCTTATTTCGCTCGACAATGTACTTAATTGCGATATAAATCACTTGTCTATACGAGGTTGCCAGCGCTTCGCAGGTTAGAAAAACCGTTTAGAACCTTCTATACACGATGTTATACAACGACATTAAGTAGCTAAAGTATAGGTACATAGAATATGAAAAAAAAGCGTTCTCATTAGAAATAGTATACGATTTATCCTGGCATGATAGACGAATACCCCTGAACTGTTTGTAACAATATAATATCAATGGTTGCAAATAATAGCTCATCATGACGGTCAACAGAATTGAAATATGACTTGCTTGAAGAGCAAGAAATAAAATGTTAGAAACTTCATAGCAATACATGCATTATAATAAGATGCTGGAAGCTTGCATAAGCCTAATAAAAATGTAAACCGAATAAAATCGGAAAAACGTCAGGCGTGACACTGTGAGTGGTACTGCATAGCCTTTGGACCATCAACAATTAACTTTTTGATTTGTAAATTGTTTCACAAATTTTGCGACCGACCAACACCTCAGACCGCGCTGTTATCACGAAGGGTGAAACGGTATCAAAACGTCAAATAAAAATAAATCAATAAAATCTGTATTCGCATAAACATAAACACCCTGTTACGCTATAGCGGGATTTCCATTATGTGTACGTTGGTCGGTATGGAAAAATAAAAATGTATCCAAAATAAACTTTCATAATATGTACAACGCTTTGATCCATCTGGATTTCGATGAGCAGATTCTATATTGATTAATCACCATGTTTATTTGTTTTTATCCATGGCTTAGTTTAATTGTAAAAAAGCTGTATTGTAAAACACTTTAATAAGAAATTTACCCAAATCCGAAATAAATTTCACAGTAAGCACAGGGCGCCAGTTTTCTTGGGTCAATTTTTCTTAAACTTACTAAAGTGTCAATGCTCCTTATGTCAAAATTAAAAGACTAATAAGCCTGCGAATTGGTGAACAAGAATTATGATATGATAACAGAAATTTTAAGCCTATAAGTACGGAAGGAAAAACCATTGTAACGAATAACGGTACAAATAAATAACTGTATTTAAACAAATGCAGAATTTTCCAGATAATTAAAAGTTGGTTTATTGCTTTTATTTAGTTAATATATGTATATTCCGTGCTCTAGTAGAAATCAATAAATTAACAAAATAAACACATCAAATTAACATAGAAAAAAAAACTATAATTTTAATACAAGGAATTCTTGTAACACTCATCTTTCTCGAAACATTATCCAGCTATAACTTACAATAAGATAAATAAATCGAAACTCACCTTCAGCCATCGCCTTCTGGTCTCCGTCAATATGTCAGCCAACACCATGGTTAAACTTTCAAAACAATAACTTCGCGCGAACTTGCGAGCACGAGCGACGTGAACACTCCTCGAGCACTCGGGAGGGAATGACGCGGGAGGGCTGCGACAGTTTGTTTTATCACCCTCCCCCGCGCGCCGCCCCACCCCCGCTCTCCACGCACCAGTGCCCGAGGAACCCCGTCCCTAAGGTAAAAGGGAAGACACTTTGATTGCTTAATAATCGAATTAAAAGGGGTATGAAAAACTCAATCAGCCGAGTGGTTTGAAGGGCATTTTTCAATATTTTAACATGATTATATTTGCCATCAGGGATTTTTAAATATAAAAGCGTGGCTTTTTGGCATGTTATCGGTGAAGATTGTCTATGTTATTAAAATATGTATATTTATAGAAAAATAATTTACTTATAACTTATTTTCTTTATATTTTCGACTCTACAATTTGCTTAATCTCTTTCCCTTTGAATACTTTTGATCTAAGTAAAAATATAATTTTCTACTTATATCTGGTGTTAAAGGTTTCTAATTCTAAGTAAACATACTTTGATATTCTAAGAAGCAAAATCGATTTACAAAGTACTTATAAGCTCATATAACGTAGAGGCGCGCCGAATTTTGGCGGCCTTGAATCATTCCCTGCGTAGCGCTTACGTCTCTGTGGAGCAACAGTTGACTGTGACGCCACAGTTCAAGCTTCGTTTCCGTGTGTACTGCGGATTTTGTTAATCTTTAGGCCTAATTTACGTCAATCTTTATTTCCTTTTGGGTATGCGAAAGTGACGTCCAAGATATTTTACGTTGACGTGATTTGTTTTGTTACATATAATGTTTTTCTTTTATATCTATTTACTCATTACATATTTTAATATCAATGGCTAACTTAAAATATTGTTTTCGATGGCTGGCGTTGTTTTAAAGAAAGACAAGTTAATTTTGAGTGGTAGAGCCCCGCTGTAGACAGTAACATCTACAGCACGAATGGGTCGGCTCGACCGGTTTGATACCATTGTCTCACAGAAAACCGACGAAAAATGGCAGCTTGCTGTCGCGTTTCGTTCGGTGAGTGAGATTTCCTGTGGCCCATTTCTCTCCCTCCCTTTCCCATTCCCTTTTCCTTCCCCTTCCATTCTCTCCTTTTAGGTTGGCAACGCATTGACATTGTAAGGTCAGGTTAATGCCATGTAATTTTTTATTATAATTTATCTTAGACGCGTCTCCTGCACTAGTTTTTCTCGAAACATAACCAAAAAACACATACGCAAAACAACCATTTTAGCTGTCACCTGCTCGTAGAACAATGGACCATAGATAAAAAATAAATGTTTTGTGTAGGTGTTTTGTATAACGTACCACAGGAAACGCGGCTTTGAAACCTCAATTAAGCTTTTCGTTGTGGATAGAGCGAAGTGAAAAATAATAATCACAAGTTTAAAAACTTAACAGACCGACTTCAAATCCGATCGTGACCAAATTTATATGGGACTACCCTTAAAAGAAGCTCTATCGAACACAAAAAGAATTTTGAAGATCGGTCCACATTCGGCGGAGATATCGCGTAAAATACATAAAAAAAATACAGACGAATTGAGGACCTTCTCCTTTTTGGAAGTCAATCGAAAACAAAGAAAGCTGACCCCAGACTCACGTGGGATAAATAGCTCAGAAAAGCTTAATTCCTCCAAGATAATATATGTCGACTGTGACTACGATCCTTATCATGTATTCATCTGGGGTGTTACCACCACCTCTTATAGCCGTATTATTATCATCTTACTTGTACCGATTCCCATACAAAACAAACGAAGAACGATTATAATAATACTACTATAAGAGGTTGTGGTAACCCTGCAGTCCTTTATCCAATAACCGATATAGTCGTTATTTCCAATATAAAACACAATAATATTTGTTAGATAACATAACATAACATAAGCTCACGCCTATATCCCCGAAAGGGTAGGCAGAGGTGCACTAGCTAACTAGTACACCCACATTTCGCCGAGCTTAGTTCCGTCCCAGATGTGATAGGGGGCGAGCCTATCGCCATATCGGGCACAAATTCCAGACTCCGGGCTGATATGGAAAAATCCAATATCACTTTGCCCGACCCGGGGATCGAACCCGAGACCTCAGAACCGTAGTCGTACCGAAATACCACCACGCCACGGAGGCAGTCATTTGTTAGATGTCAATACCAAAGCATCGACAATCAATAGAGGCGTAAATATTCTGACAATAGTGTAGTTATTTAAACAGCCGCTGTTCCTAGAATAACAAACAAATATCACAATACGTGAGCTATCAAACGTTCTATATGTACGTAATCGACTCTCAAACAGTGGTTAGACCGTCGGATAGGAACACAATATCCCGGCTCGACCGGTTTGATACCACTGTGACAGAAAACCGACGTAAAGTGGCAATCCGGTGTTGCGTTCCGTTCGGTGGTTGAGATTTTTTCGACCGACTACCAAAAAGGAGAAGGTCCTCAATTCGTCTGTATTTTTTAAATGTATTTTACGCGATATCTCCGCTAAATGTAGACCTATTTTCAAAAAATATTTTTGTGCTCGATAAAGCTTATTTCAAGGGTGCTCTCATATACATAAATTTGGTCACGCTCCGATTTGAAGTAGGTCCGTAAAGTAAAATCTTTATTGTGATTATTAGTGGCCCGATTCCCTCTACCTTTCCAAATTCCTATTCCTCTCCTTTTCGTTTGACAACGCATGCATCCGTGATACATTTGTGTCTCGGGTGTCTATGGGCGGTGGAGATCAATTACTATCAGGTGACCTACCTACTCGTTTGCAAGTCACTGCTATAAAATAATTCACATTTATCAACTTGTATTTTGAGTGGTAGAACCACGCTGTAGACAGTAACGTCTATAGCGCGAATGGGCCGGCTCGACCGGTTGGATACCACTGTCTCACAGAAAACCGACGTAAAGTGGCAGCTTGCTGTCGAGTTTCGTTCGGTGAGTGAGATTTCCGGTGGCCCATCCCCCCTCCGTCTTTCCCAATCCCTATTCCCTCCCCTTTCATTTCCTCTTTTTAGGTTGGCAACGCACCCATGATTCTTATTGTGTCTTGGCTGTCTATGGGCGGTGGAGATCACTTACCATCAGGTGACCCATCTGTTTGTTTGCCAGTATCTGCTATAAAAAAAAGAATAGTAAGTACTCACAAACACTCTTAATTTTTCGGCGTGTAATTATCACACTTCATGTTGGCAGAATTGTCAAAGGACAGAGCCACATCCCCTAAAATAATACACACATACAGTTGACAGCCTCCGTGGCGCAGCGGGCGAACAGTCGGCTCTGATGCGAGAGGCCGCGGGTTCGATCCCCGCACCGAGACAAATATTTGTGTAGCCCACAGATATTTGTTTCGGGTCTGGGTGTTGTGAGACCGTGCTACAATTTACACAAGATTATTTTGGTACTTGATGTGGTGGGTTGAGCCTATCTCCATTGGGCACAAATTCCAGATAACTAATAGGCAGAATAATAAGCTGATAATAATAAGCAGAAATACCCAATATAACA
The DNA here is from genome assembly GCA_036417725.1 of Clanis bilineata. Classification (NCBI taxonomy): domain Eukaryota; kingdom Metazoa; phylum Arthropoda; class Insecta; order Lepidoptera; family Sphingidae; genus Clanis; species Clanis bilineata. The sequence goes on from CM071141.1 coordinate 3,470,153, forward strand.
ACAACTACAACTTGAATACAATAAAAAACACTGATATGAATAAAAATATACCCAAGTTTTCAGCGTAGGAACTTGGTATCACGTTCCTCGAAACAACACGTGATCAATATTATGCAAATCACCGATGATTACACAATTCGCAGTATGTTCCCATTCTAGGAATATAAATATAGCTTTGAGTGACCATTACGTCTACAGAGGCAATGGGCCGGCTCGTCCGGTTCGATACAACTGTCTCGCAGAAAACCGACGTAAAATGGCAGCTTGTTGGCGCGTTTCGATCGGTGAGATTTCCGGTGGCCCAAGTCCCCCCTTCTCTTTCCCAATCCCTATTTCCTTCCCTTTAGGTTAACAACGCACCCATGATTCTTTTTGTGTCTTGGGTGTCTATGGGCGGTGGAGATCACTTACCATCAGGTAACCCATCTGCTCGTTTGAGAGTCTCTGATATAAAAAAAAATCCTAAAAGATTTAAGACGACATCTGAAATTGTCTTTTCACGTATAATTCGGTCATTAACACTACAAGATGACCACATCTTCGTAATAGGCTAAATTGGTATTTTATACAGGCCTACTTCCACTAATGGACGTGTAAAGACCTTAATGTAGAGACTTCAGATAATAGGAACAAAATGGCGCCCACAAATAATAAATTCATGGCTATTTAGTTAGGATCTGGCTCGAAGGACCAAAATAACAAGTAAACGATAAAGAATTTGCGTTACCACAATAGACTTCAGAAAGTGTTGTTATGGTTCGGCGACCTTTATAACAGGGTAATTAATTATGAGAACACAAATAAAATTACAGTCAATTTTATTTTCATGAGAATTTTGAGGTATATATGATGTTGCACACCCTCTTCTACAGACAGAAAACTGACGAGTCTTATCCGGTCTAGGGAAATGTATGGAAGTGCGGGTCCGGTAATAATTGGGTGAATTTTGATAGGTAAATTTGACAAGAGTGACAGTCACCCGTGCGCGCTAACTCTTACAATAGTATTTAAAAAATATTTTCATTTTCGACTGACTTCAAAAAAGGAGGAGGTCCTCAATTCTGTATTTTTTTATGTATGATATCTCCGCCAAACGTGGACCGGTCTTCAAAATTATTTTTGTGTTCTATAGAGCTTATTTCAAGGGTGGTCCCATATAAATCGGATTTGAAGTCCGTTTAGTCTTTTAATATCCTTTATCCGACCAGAACTGTTAGGCTGTTCCATACTTTCGCTATTTTTAGTCTCTTTCAAGTGTTGGTAGCTTGGGGTTCGTGTGCGACGACATTTAATCAAGGCTTTAAAACAAGTATTAATACGGAACGAAATAAAATGATAAAAGTTATGACGTTAAATAAAAATGTAAGGTGTCGCTCCGTGTTTAAATAAGATTTATTTAATCTGTGGCCTCAAACGTATTGTAAAGATAAACGAATTATGTTCACAATTTATTTGAGCGTACTTGAGATGAAATCTCATGTCGACAAAGATTTTATAACTTTCACATATTTTTTAAATGAAACTATGATGATTTTTCATTAAGTATTAAAAATTCCATACACTAGTTAGTATAAAAAGTTTGTTCTTGCAGGTGTTATTATATATTTTTTAAATTACACTCATTGAATAAGAGTAGATATAGGTACACAGCTGAAATTAGAAATATTTATGAGCATAAGGCTATTTAAATCTATAATCAAATTAATTAAAACTAGGCAATAGGGGAAGTATCTGAAAAATAAAAGAAGATTAATATGGCATCAACATCATATTGTAAAATTTACATGTTATAGATGACCCAAAATTTATTCAGAGAATGTTAATCAAATGATATCATCATCGTCATCATCATCAGCCATAGGACGTTCACTACTGAACATAGGCCTCCCCCAAAGATTTCCAGATTAATAAATAAGGATTAATAAGTGATATACGATGAATTTATTATCATATTTTACTAGAAAGCTTAATTATGTCTCTATTATATAACATATTTCAAAAATAAAAAGAGGCATAAATATGCGAACACAGGTCCCACCGAGACTTGAACTCGGATCGCTGGATTCAGAGTCCAGAGTGCTAACCATTACACCATAGGACCGTTGCATAATGCAGATTATTCTGCAGCCTGCTTGTACATTCCAGACTAGGTTTAAGTACATTTAAATAATAACTAGTTTAGTAGTAATAACAAAAAATAACCAATGAGTTAGGCTTGGCCTAAGTCTACCACGCTGAACTAATGCGCCCCTTTCTTTAGTAGACGAGACCCGTTCCCAGCAGTGGGACAGTAATATCACAGGGCTATTACCGACCGACTTCCAAAAAGGAGAAGGTCCTCAATTCGTCTGTATTTTTTATGTATCTTACGCGATATCTCCGCCGAATGTGGACCTATTTTCAAAATTCATTTTGTGTTCGATAGAGATTATTTCAAGGATGGTCCCATATATTTGGTCCCAATTTGGTAATGATCGGATTTGAAGTCGGTCCGTTAAGTTTTTAAACTTGTGATTATTATTATTTATTATTACATAAGATAACAACACTTTAATGACGAAAACAGTCAGAAATGTTATTCTAATTATTTCGAAAGTGCAAAGTCTTGAGTATAGAATAATGACATAACAAGAACTCACGTTTCAGTTCTCCAAGTGATAGATAGAGTTACAAACTAATCTTTTTCTTTCTTTCTATCTGCCCGTATTCCACCCTAATGTAGGGTCTCGGGTAAGTGATCTCCACCGCTCACCAACATGCAAGACACAAAAATCATGATGAGTGCATTGCCAACCTAAAAGGAGGTAAATAGGGATTTGAAAAGGAAGGGGGGTAATTGGGCTACCGCAAATCTCACTCACCGAACGAAACGCGACAGCGAGCTGCCACTTTACGTCGGTTTTCTGTGAGACAGTGGTATCAAACTGGTCGAGCCGTCTTACTCATGCTGTACTTTATTATCTACAGCGTAACTCTACAACTCAAAAGTTTTTACGGATTCTATCGCGATCTGTTTTTAGTTTTAGTCTGTTTAAAACAGACAGCCTCCATGGCGTAGCCGGCTGTGAAGTGAGAGGCCGCGGGTTCGATTCCCGCATTGAGACAAATGTTTGTGTGACCCATAAATATTTGTTTCAAGCCTGGGTGTTGTAAGACCGTGCGTCTCTCATAGTCTCTGAAACTCACGATACAGGTTATATCTAGTGTGGGGTCAGGATTAGGTGTGTGACTGTTGGGTGTATTTATTTATTTTAACGATTAAAAAGAAGCTTTTATCCGTCGCCATCAGTAAGCAAAGTTTCTGCGTGCCTCGTAATGCCTGGCACCGATACTTTAGACTCGTATAATGTGATTGTTGGGGTGCGCCGTTGTTTTGACGTGAATTGATGGACGCCCGACTCTAGCTACTGCGTGCTTCATGCTTAAAGGCGACGAACCCGACTGATGGCCGATTTTTATCCGACAACAGATATTGGTCGCCTCCTTGGTCAGGTGACCCATATGCTCGTTTGCAATCTCTGCCGTAAAAGAAGACGGGTCATCACGTTTTTTTGATATTGTTTTATTTGAGAAAAAAAATTCGCTTTTTAGATAAATTAAAAATAGTCGCTTCAACTATTCGCAATGAAATCCACCTCTGCCCACCCCTTCGCATATACAATCGTAAACTTATGCTATTGTCTGGTATCTGCGATATGCCTTATTTAGTACATTGCACAAACGTTCGGCGTCGGTCATGACCACTGAGCAAAGTTTAAAACCCCAGGCCGATATTATATGGAGTAGACAGACGGTAATGTTATAAGAAACTTCATCCAAAGCGTTTATAAACATAAATAAATATGAGTATATGCTGTAATTCAAATGAAATTAATAACAATTACAAATACTTGCAGTCCTCAAATATATCGCCTATATGAACAGTATATTATGGAAGAAACACCACAGTAAAATATATAGGTTACAGCAAAATCCAAAGGCTTATAACTTTTTTATTTTTGAGAATATTTCAATATATATTTTTGTTCTACATTTTAGACGACGTAAATTTCATATAAAATTAATTTTAAAAAATTGTCAAATATAATTGTTTAGAAAGTTTATTATTTACGGGAGTTTAATCTTTATTGATAAATTCTTGATCACCTATAGTGAAGTTAATAATGAGAAGAGTGTGCCCCTTCTGCATCATCCTGAATAGACACATACAAGGATGTTTTGCTTCTTTTGGAAGGCTCCACTCGGTTATGACGTAAGAAGTAATTATTTATTGTTTATGATATATTCAACAAAGAAAGAGTTGCCGAGATAGAGCACGTCTGACCGGCACTTCAAAACGCCCCTGTCAGCTTGTGGTGATTGCGAGGTTGCAGGTAAGGTAAATAGGTCACAGGAGGGTGCCTGCGAGGTCATTCCGAATGCCTGACGCAGTGGGACTGCGGAGAGCCTCACTTAGAATACAACCTAGGTTCACTTGGTTATTGGTTCCTTTATTATTCTTTCTACCTGCCCTTATCCCACCTTAATATGGGGTTAGCACGACACACTTTTTCAAGCATGTTGCAGAAAGGTTTTGGCTAAGTTTTTACGACCGGCTACCTGCGTGACGTCAACCCCTCTGTCCAGTCCCGGGCAAATTAAATTAGAAACTTCGCTTTGCCCGACCTGGGAATCCACAGCCCATATATGCTGCCACTAGTCCACGGAGGTGACAAATTTTAAAAGAGTTATTGGTTCCTTTATTATTACACAATAAACACTTTAGCTGGTGGTAAGATATCCATATCCACCTGGATAGTGGCCACCAATTTTTAACATAATAGGCCTTACATAAAAACACAGTTTAGCTGGGCAAATGGCTGAGAATAGCCAGTCCCTTTTATTTTCAAACAATGTGACACAAGGGAAAAAGTGACAGGCTATTCTTGACCATCTACTCAGCTAAACTGTGTTTATTTGTAAGGTCCTATATGATTATATTATAATAAATATTTTGACTTAATACCAGAGTAAAAACTCTTGCAAGTAGGATGCCCCATTGTTGCTATTATAAAATCAGCTGAACTCTAGCGAGCGAGTCGCTAGCCTACCGACACAGTATCTACAGTTAGTATAAAAAAAGTCCCGCGCAGAATGGTACTCGTGATTTCATCGGTGACAGGACACTATTCGTAGACTGTCATCATGTGAATTGTCAATATTATTATTAATCTTAATGGTGTTTAAATTCTTTGGGTAATATTATAACTCATTGTGTATTATTTCGAGAAAAATAATTACAGTAGCACGGACGGACAGTTTTTACAATAGCATTGTGAAATATAACTTCACAAGATATTTTTATATTTATGTAACTATAGTCTGCTCCGAAGATATTGCAACCGATTCGATCTCCAAAACCAGGTCACTCCAGTATTTTTACCCGTATATGGGTCGAGGCTGAATTTAAAACACAAGCAATTATAATCGAGTAGACCTAAACTAAGTTAATTATCGTTAGAAAAATATTTTACCCTTACTCTAGGTTAAACACTAATTAATTAAATTATACCAAGAAAATATTTTACTTCATTATAACCCTTTACTTATAAGATCAACATTAATTTGAAAAATAAACCAATAAATAAGTGTTGTCTACATAACTATATTAATATACTGATCTTTATTTTAATTCCCACGTAAAAGTTATATTGTTTCATTGTTGAAATTTATTATGTGTCGTATTCTTCAAATTATATTAACTGGGACCTAGATATTATATCCCACTTTTCTAACGATAGGTACCTTTATGACAGAAAGTTCTTTAATAAGGTTTTTGGTATAAATCGTTTTTAGGGGTAAGATTGTCTGTTGTATAATTAAATTCACCTGTAGACATAACTGTCTAGAACTTTAAAAAAATAAGATTCTTTGTATCTGAAATTTTCTGTTTAAAAATAATATTCAAATAAAATATTCAAGACATAGTGTTAAGGTTGTTCCCTATCAGGTTATGGCAGTGGCGAAGAGTGAAAATTTACAAAAGGGGAATCAGTGCTACTTTCTCTTCTAGATAATACATAGATAATACTTATTTTATTGTTTACAGTCTTGAAAAGGGAAGCCGGTAGGGATTGTACGTAATTAGGTACACCAGACCTCTTGGTCCTGGTTCATAAAAATAGCACTGTCGCTTCTATTAAATGGCATCACTTTACTAATTAAATTAATGTATAACTAAAAATTATAAAACCGTGTGAAAATTTACGAGGGGTGAAAATTCAACAAGCCTACTGGCGCGTTCAAGGTGACGCGCGTAGCACCACAGCCGCTACGAGCGTAGCAAATGCCTACGCCAACATAATTTACACCTCTACGAAAGCAGTTATTTTTATTTTATTACTAGCTTTTGCCCGCGGCTCCGCACGCGTATTTTGTAGGGCCAACGGAAAAAACTTTTGATTTGTCGATCCGCCCTGTCGTTTTAAAGTGGTTCTGTAGTTCGAAACCACGGGGAGACTCAGATATCGATTTTGAAGTCAATCGGCCCAAAAACAAAGAAAAACAAAATGGTTGGCCACTTTTGGCAGATTTGACAGCGGTTCTGCCGTTTGGAACCACGGGGCCACTCAGATATCGATTTTGGAGTCAATCGGCCCAGAAACAAAGAAAAACAAAATGGCGGCCACTTTTGACAGGTCTGACAGCGGTTCAAAAAAAAATAAAAAGTAAAAATCTTTATTGATCACGTAGGCATGCAAAAAAGCACTTATGACAAGTCAACACAAGTAAATTTTTAAATTAGGATTAATATAATTTACATTATATATTTGAATTAGACAACAGGCAGGCAAGTATGGACATAATAACGATGGGATGGCTGAGATAGGGTGATAAGGGGAAATAGGAATAGAGTGTAAGGGAATGGTTTGTATGGGAATGACATATGGCAGGAATGGTGGCAGGGGATTGACTGGAAATACTGGAAGCAGTTGGGATTGGTGCGTGAGGCCCTATCCTAGCTAACCTACCAGCCTTTCTCTAGCTACCTACGGATGACGACCCGAAGAAGAAAGGCAGAAAGAAACTCCGGGCTTATTTTTTTCATCATCAATTGTCACCATTTCTTTTTTATTTTCTTTTGTCTATTTTCCTTTTTTTTAAAATTTGATTTACAAATTGTCAATACAATTGATAATCATATTTATATGGATTCACGCATCCTCAATACCACTGGAGGTGTAATTAGGTTAATAAGGTATAATGTAGGTTCTGTCGTTCGGAACCACGGGGCGACCCAGATATCGATTTTGAAGTCAATCGGCCCATAAACAAAGAAAAACAAAATGGCGGCCACTTTTGACAGGTCTGACAGCGGTTCTGTCATTCGGAACCACGGGGTGACTCAGATATCGATTTTGAAGTCAATCGGCCCAAAAACAAAGAAAAATAAAATGGCGGCCACTTTTGACAGGTTGACAGCGGTTCTGTAGTTCGGAACCACTAGGCTACTCAGATACCGATTTTGAAGTCAATCGGCCCAAAAACAAAGAAAAACAAAATGGCGGCCACTTTTGACAGGTCTGACAGCCGTTCTGTCATTCGGAACCACGGGGCGACTCAGATATCGATTTCGAAGTAAATCGACCCAAAAACAAAGAAAAACAAAATGGCGACGATTTTTTGACAGGTCTGACAACGGTTCTGTCGTTCGGAACCACGGGGCAACCCAGATATCGATTTTGAAGTCAATCGGCCCAGAAACAAAGAAAAACAAAATGGCGGCCACTTTTGACAGGTCTGACAGCGGTTCTGTCATTGGGAACCACGGGGCGACTCAGATATCGATTTTGAAGTCAATCGGCCCAAAAACAAAGAAAAACAAAATGGCGGCCACTTTTGGCAGGTCTAACAGCGGTTCTGTCATTCGGAACCAAGGGGCGACTCAGATATCGATTTTGAAGTCAATCGGCCCAAAAACAAAGAAAAACAAAATGGCGGCCACTTTTGACAGGTTGACAGCGGTTCTGTAGTTCGGAACCACGGGGCGAGCCAGATATCGATTTTGAAGTCAATCGGCCCAAAAACAAAGAAAAACAAAATGGCGGTCACTTTTGACAGGTCTGACAGCCGTTCTGTCATTCGGAACCATGGGGCGACTCAGATTTCGATTTCGAAGTAAATCGACCCAAAAACAAAGAAAAACAAAATGGCGACGATTTTTTGACAGGTCTGACAACGGTTCTGTCGTTCGGAACCACGGGGCGACCCAGATATCGATTTTGAAGTCAATCAGCCCAGAAACAAAGAAAAACAAAATGGCGGCCACTTTTGACAGGTCTGACAGCGGTTCTGTCATTGGGAACCACGGAGCGACTCAGATATCGATTTTGAAGTCAATCGGCCCAAAAACAAAGGAAAACAAAATGGCGGCCACTTTTGACAGGTTGACAGCGGTTCTGTAGTTTGGAACCACGGGGCGAGCCAGATATCGATTTTGAAGTCAATCGGCCCAAAAACAAAGAAAAACAAAATGGCGGCCACTTTTGACAGGTCTGACAGCGGTTCTGTCATTCGGAACCACGGGGCGACTCAGATATCGATTTTGAAGTCAATCGGCCCAAAAACAAAGAAAAACAAAATGGCGGCCACTTTTGACAGGTCTGACAGCGGTTCTGTCATTGGAAACCACGGGGCGACTCAGATATCGATTTTGAAGTCAATCAGCCCAAACACAAAGAAAAACAAAATGGCGGCCACTTTTGACAGGTTTGACAGCGGTTCTGTCGTTTGGAACCACCTGGCGACTCAGATATCGATTTTGAAGTCAATCAGTCCAGAAACAAAGAAACAAATTTTCAACCCCTATTTCATCCCTTTGTAGGATAAAAATATGTCGCACCCCATTTCTGTCCTTAGGGCTAAAACTATCCTCATACCAACTTTCTTAAAAATCCGTTCAGCGGTTTCTGGATTCCCATAAAAACTTTCATCCCCTATTTCATTTCATTAGGGGTTGATTTAAAAAAGTGGCCCATTTGTATCCTTAAACTCAAAGGTATCCACTGTCCCATACCAATTTTCATAAAAATCCATTAATTGGACCTAAAATCCCCATACAAACTTTTAACCCTTATTTCATCCCTATAGGGGTTGATGAAAAAAAATGAAGTACCCCATTTTAATCCCTAGGGTCAAATGTATCCTCATACCAAATTTCATCAAAATCCATTAAGCGGTTCCAAAATTGCCATACAAACTTTCATCCCCTATTTCATCCCTTTAGGGGTTGATTTAAAAAAATAAAGTACCCTATGTCCGTCCTTGGGGTTAAAAGTACCCATATACCAAATTTCATCAAAATCGGTTCAGCGGTTTAGACGTGAAAACGCCACAGACAGACAGACAGACAGACAGAGTTACTTTCGCTTTTATTATTTAGTAAGGATTTTTCATGCAATGTAAGCCAGCTGAATTAAATTGTTAACACTTTGATTAAGCTTAAGGTTTTAATTAAAATATTTAAACTGCGTATATTTATAAATTTCATTTCCTTTTTACGAGTAACTCGAGAAAACTCGTATGGATGGAACTAGACCAAATGAATGAAATTTTCATCTCATTTTTTTATTATTCATCTCATTATTCTGTGTAGTATAAAAAAACAATTGAGCTACATTGTCCGAAAGACTCAAGAAAAACTTTTCTGGAATGCCGCAATGCGAGAGAGCTCCGTACTATTTTATTAGTTAGCAGAGCTTTCGCATCGCGACTTTCAACAACCAAAAAGAAACAGTAAAGTAATACTAAAACCCTGACACAACAACGAACTTTCAACCTAAAAGCCATTTATCATCATCACCATCATCAGTCATAGGACGTCCACTGCTGGACATAGGCCGCCCCCAAAGATTTCCAGATCGCCCTGTTGGAAGCATTTAAAGGCATTAGTAAAACCTATTTCACTTTATATATCACAGTTATAGACTTAAGCGCTATTTCTATTTACTTTCATAATAACTTTTACAAAATCTTCCTAAATATGTCTTCACGAAATTCCTGCGTGTCACATTTGAACGCATAGGAAGAAACAGAAATCAAAACGAAGACGGTGACCAAGTACCATCAAGCGAACCAAGCTAGCGGCCCTACAAAAGCCATAAAATATATAACAAACTCACACAAATATAGGCAAATGAACTAAGTTATATGAACATATCGATTTTATGAATGATGTATGACCTAAGTCACTCACTTGTACTCTATGTTAAAGTTTTGCTCACGTGGCTAGGCGCGTTGTCGAAGACATGATTGTGGGGGACGATGGCCGGCACGCTGGCTGCCTCGTGGTACACGCACTATGCCGCGGATAGTAAGGTTCTAGAAAGGTTTAGACAAGCTCAGGAAAAGGTGTAGACACATTCGTCTACTATTATTAGAAATGTGAAAGTTTGTTTGTTGATTTGCACATCATGCAGCACATGCGGGCAATGGATCATCATGAGTTTTTGTATAGGCTGTAGGTACGTAGTAGTACGAGTACTTTATTTGCGGCAATTTAAATAGGCCTTTTAGTGAAGTTTAAATCCTAGATTGTATAATAATATCTGGCCAAATAATAAATATATGATAATAAGCGCAGCGTAGGACGTCCACCTACAAGGTGGACTGACGACCTGATAAAGGTCGCAGGAAGTCGCTGGATGCAGGCCGCTTCCAACAGGTCGATCTGGAAATCTTTGGGGGAGGCCTATGTTCAGCAGTGGACGTCCTATGGCTGATGATGATGATGATGATCTGGCCAAAGACGGATGGGAATTAAAGTAGACATTTATACGTTAATTTTCAATAAGACGCGACATTATAGTTCAGTATCGATTTCGGAAATTATTAAAAAGATAATGGAAATTAGTTTTAATATTGATTTTTTGTCCTCTAAGCCAACAGAGTAATGAAAACTCATTCAGAACATAAAGTTAGGATTTTTTTTCCATTATCCAAAATTACACTCTTTATTCAAACTTATGTATACTCTTGCCTCCATCCCTTGTAATGTAGCATGTATGTGTGCATGTAGCAATAAATGGAATCATTAGTGATAATAACAGACCATTTCTTATCTCTTCCAGAAAATCTAATTCTGTACTGTCAAGATATTTCCATTTATCGAAACATCTATCTGAATGAAGTATCGACAACACCGTTCTCAGAAACAGGATTGATATAAATATCGAGGGGAACTGCATGCAAACTCACGTGGATCGCCTCACGGCCCACGGCGCGCCTTGTGAATGGACGCCGTATCGAATGGATTTAGATGTTGTGAGAGGTGTTTATCATCATCACCCATCCAGATCAACATGTTGGAATGTAAAATATTAAAGTGACTGAAAATTGTAGGTTTTTTGGACATCATCGTCGTTATCTATATTTGTGATCTCCACCGCATATCCATAGATAGACACCCAAGACACAAAATGAATCACGGGTGCGTTGCCAACCAAAAAGGAGGGAATGGAAGGGGAGGGAAGGGGATTGGGAAATGGGCCACCGGAAATCTCACACACCGATGAAACGCGACAGCAAGCTGCCACTTTGCGTCGGTTTTCTGTGAGACAGTCGTATCTAACCGGCGAGCCGGCCCATTCGTGCTATAGACGTTACTGTCTACAGCGTGGCTTTACCACTTGGACTCTCTATATGACGTCCACTGCTGAACAAAGGCCTCTCGCAATGCATATATATAATGCAGCTTCAGTTTGGTAAAATATTTTCACTTTTTGTTATTTTGTATATTATTATGATTGTCAAGAAATGTTATGAACAAGTAACACAGAAAAAAAATAATTAAATTAATATAACATTACGATCTGATTGGTCGCCTCCTTGGTCTGGAGGCAGTGTAAATAGGCTGTGAACCGGTCCTGGATTCGATTTCCAGAAGTATTGCTCCGGATTGAATAGACGTCACTTCAGGCAGACGGTCGATCGTTAAATTTGCCAACCAAATTCTGCAATAAGCTTGAAAACATTGCTGACCCCCACACTGAAGTGGGATATGGGCAGGTAGAAATAAGGAATAAGATTAAGGCCCGAATGAACTATAGCAAAAGCAGTTTATTTGAAATCAAGTACAAAGCGTAGGCCGGTATTAAAACTTTTATGAGTATTGAAAACTCAATATCCTCATACTTATTTTATTGGCCTTTGAAAGCAATATCCTATCTTTATCCTAGATTGACGAGGAGTTTCATCTTATATAACTTCTCATAAAACTCCTTCGCAATTAGAAGTAATATAACTTAAAGGTCAGAAACTGCATCTGGCACTTTATGTTATTGAAATGAAATTCATTTTAATAGATATTATTCGCCAACTTGGTTTAATATCAGTGTCCATCACAATCAACATACAGGATGTTTCAAAAAGGTGGTATCAATAATAACCACATTTAAAGGCAGAATTAGCAATTTAGCGGTAAAGTTTTAATTTCGTAAGGAGTAGGTTTTGGAATAATGGAAAGTGGTATTTGCGTGGAAAAAATTGTTTCTGCCTCATTGCGTCAGCTTCAGTACATTAAATTTGCAAACCACCTATGACCTGTGGGATATTTTTTTTATTAGCAGAGACTGGCACCTGATGGTAAATGATCTCCACCGCCCCATAGGTGCGTTGCCAACCTAAAAGGAGAATCGGTGTAGCATACCAATACCAATAAAGTTAAAAAAGAAAAATTGAACTTATTTTTTTTATTAGGCATGGGGAACTTAAAATAGTAATGCGACCTGCTAATTCTCGTAATTAGCATAACTTTACCATCACACACACTTACACACTATAAATCGTTGTCTCTGCATGTGGAATAGTTATTGGTACCAACTTTCTGAAACACCCGGTATCATAACTTTACAAGTTTAAAAACTTAGAACTGACATCTTGATTCTGATTATGATCAAACTATCTGGACTATTGTTCTGGAAATCTATAGGGAGGGGGTCTATGTCCTGTGTCCTGCAGTGGACGTCCTGTGGTTGATGATGATGATGACCAAATTATATGAAACCACTCTAGGAATAAGCTTTATCGAACACAAACAATCTTGAAAATCCGTCCAAATTTGCCGGGGATATTATACATTTTGAGTGGTGGGGCCGTGCTGTAGACAGTAATGTCTACAGCAGGAATGGGCCAGCTCGACCGGTTTGATACTGCTGTCTCACAGAAAACCGTCATAAAGTGCCAGCTCGCTGTTGCGTTTCGTTTGGTAAGATTTCCGGTGGCCCAATTTCCCCCTCCCTTTCCGAATCCCTATTCTTTTAGGTTGGCAAGGCATCAATGAAGCATTTGTGTCTTGGGTGTACATCGGCGGTGGAGATCACTTACCATCAGGTGACCCACCTGCTCGTTTGCCAGTCACTGTTATAAATAATACCTTTTTGAAGTCGTTTGTAAATGAGTTTTCTTTAGCTAAAGTTAGTTTCACATTATTTTACTGTATAATACCTAAAGTTTGAAAAGGTGAGTTGATAGGAATCGTGCTATTTGGACCGTTCCCTACGGGTTTATCGATTTTACCGAACACCCTCGTAATAACCCAGACATTGTAATATCGACGGGCTGTTTTCTACAGAGCAGTTATTTACATTTATCATTCGTCTTTTAATATCATAACTTTTAGTAGGTGGTTGTGAGTTTTTTCGACGTGTCCCAGTAGAATAGTTTTCCTTTTCTCCATAGACTTTATAGTTATGACAACCAGCGCCACTAGCGGAAACCAAAATGAACTAAAAAATTTACAAAACTGAAAAAAGCAAAATAAATTCGAAATTAATTGTATCAAAGAGAACCTATACTCAGCAGTGATGAAAAAGGCTGAAGATAATAATGACGAAAAACGTGAAGAAAATGTAAAACTATACCATCGACCTCGAGCTGAAAGAACTCGATTTAGACATAACATTTGAGTGGTAGAGCCACGCTGTAGACAGTTATCTACAGTACGAATGGGCCGGCTCGACCGGTTTGATACCACTGTCTCATAGAACACCGACGTAAAGTGGCAGCTTGCTGTCGCGTTTCGTTCGGTGAGTGAGATTTCCGGTGGCCCAATTCTCCCTCCATTACCCAATCCCTTTTCCCTCCCCTTCCATTCCCTACTTTTAGGTTGGCAACGTTCCCATGATTATTTTTGTGTCTTGGGTGTTTATGGGCGGTGGTGCCAGTTTCTGCTATAAAAAAAAGTGATGTACGAAGCTTGACACCAATATTACGCGGAAATCCTTGCAAGGCGTTGCCCGCTAAATCAATATGCTATATTATGATCAAACAACGTTAGCACGATTGATAAACACGGGCGTATTCTTTCGACTTGAAAAAGTGTTACGCCGACGCCACATTAAGGTGGGATAAGGGTAGGTAGAAAGAAAAGATTATAATTATCTAACCACTAATAACTCTTTTAGTATTTCTATTCTATAAAATACGACTAAGAAGCTATGTACAAAACAGCATAGGTAACAATAAATGTACTTAGGTTTTCGAATACAATCTTGGAAGAATAAATGCGACTTGCAAAAATTTCAGGCGTATTTACCGAAAATCCACAGACAAAAGCGAAAGCTAAGGGTCAGTGGAGTACCGGACTCATACAAGTGCTGCTTTAATATCTCAACAAGGACTCAGAATCTGTTCCGAGGAATACAATGGTAATGAAACATCGTTCCCACTCAAAGAATATACTTAAGATTTCAATGCCAATTATACAAGACTTGATTCAGAACGCAACTAAATCAAAAAATATATTTTAAAATGCTATAAATAGGCTTATTGAGTATCAGTGGTAGAGGGAGCGAGGGCCTATCTCAAAAAAGAAATGTTATTTTATCTAATAAACGAGATGAGTAACTAGATATGTAAATTAATAAATAAGTAGGTAGGTATTGAAATTGAGTCGTTTGCCCCTTGGTCTAGTGGCAACGTGAAAAGGCAATAGAGATCCCGCGTTCAAATCCCCGTTCGAGCAAAACTTTTGTACAAACGTTCCAAAACGAGTGTCAGGTGATTGTAATTTGTAAAAACGTAAGATCAACTTTTCTGGAAGTGTGGTGCGCTGACCCCAGAGAACAAATTTGAGTTGAAATGGAACAAAACAAAGAATTTTGTGACCATAAGTTGCATGCCTATGCCCAGCAGTGGACGTCCTGTCATAATTCTAAGGTAAGCAAAATTAATTCTAAAAACACTCCTTGTTAGAGAAATATTATAGCGATAGCCTCGTCCCCTATTATATCATGGGGTTAAAACATTTTGCACATTTTCTACTTTCTACTAATATTACATAATATTGTGTCACTGGGAGGATGCTCAAACTGAACTGGATGCATTTAAGTATGAAGACGGACCCTGGCATTAAACCGGGATAATGCCAGCCAAAAAATATATTCCATAATATTGAGTTCTCAGTAACGGAGTGCGGATTACGTCGAGATATGTACACAATCAAAGGTCATTGGTTATCTTTTCCACGGAATTCTTATGAATTTTACTTTTGAACCCTCGTCAAAACACATTCACACATGCCAAGCATTACAAGTATATATGTGTTTAGTTATAAATCTGCCGAAAAGCGTTTGGTATATTTAGTGTTAATAGTGTATTAGTGGACTGCCTCGGTGGCGTGGTTGTATTTCGGTACGACTACCGTCCTGAGGTCTCGGGTTCGATCCCCGGGGCGGGCAAAATGATATTGGATTTTTCAATATCAGCCCGGAGTCTGGAATTTGTGCCCGATATGGCGATAGGCTCACCCCCTATCACATCTGGGACGGAACTAAGCTTGGCGAAATGTAGGTGTACTAGTTGGCTAGTGCGCCTCTGCCTACCCCTTCGGGGATACAGGCGTGAGATTATGTTATGTTATGTGGTGTATTAGTCTCCTAAATACTGAGGGTGAGGCCGTAGAACGAATAACTTTCGAATACGTGTTCTAATCTAACTCGCTGACGCAAAAAAACACTTATTTAAATCACATATTCTTATATGCATTCGCATCCGTAGCAAATACGTTACAATCAAATTTAACCTTATTTGTAAAGAAAAAAGGGATATATTTTTAAACTCAATAAGTTCCTGTAATAGCTTCTATGTTAACTTCTTCTACTAGCACGTCACTCAACTCTACTTTTCTGGGCACTATCATCATCATCAGCCATAGGACGTTTACTGCTGGACATAGGCCTCTCCCAAAGATTTCCAGATCGACCTGTTGGAAGCGACCTGCATCCAGCGACTTCCTGCGACCTTCATCAGGTCGTACTATACATAGCTCTATATTAATATCCATATTTAACTCAACTTTATACATTAAAATGTTATTCCGTTGTGTAAGGTACTGTTGTGCAAGTAAACCAGGGAGCAGTACCTAGTTATAAGAGCTATACCCCTGCCCAACAGCCGCGGTACATTTGGAGCGCGAAGGTCATCTGAATCCAATGTCTTGGGATTTTTTCATTTGACGTCATCGTTGACCTCAACACTCGAGATAGCAGGAAGTAAGTACCTATACTAATAAACAGGCAAATAAACAAAGACGCACATTCGGAAATCTTTACATTTTATGTATTCATTTCTGATACGACGCAAGACTTCATCTCAGGCTGAGATCTATAGAGCGCACTTCGAGTAAGTTTGAGTCAAAGAAACGAACTTAGTGAGGATTTGGAAATATTAAATCGAACTTCTATTTAGTCCGTGACATTTTTTACAAGAATAACAGACTGACAGACAGACTAAGTAAAGGTTTTCTTGTAAAAAATTATTCTGACTAAATCAAAATTCGATTAAAGAATTCGAAATCATCACTGAGTTCGTTTCTTTGACTTAGTCGAAGTTTGCTATATAGATCTCAGCCTAGTATGGGGATCAGGACTATATGCGTGACTTTTCTGTTATTTATTTGAATAAATTAATTACCTCTACATTTTGAAAGGCCTAGAAAAATGAACCGCCCCAATTGATGGTAAGTGGTTACCACCGCCCATGGACGTCTGCACTGGCAGGGGCATAGCCAAATTGGTGGTAGAATGTGACTCTATCATTGGCTCTATGATAACAGATATTTGACAGAAATATTAAATTAAATTATTAAATTGAAATAAATAAATAACACCCAACAGTCACACACATAATCTTGACCCCATACTAAGATACTAGTCTTGTGTCGTGGGTGTTAGGAACTACGAGACTTTCGGTCTCAGAACACCCAGACCCGAAACAAATATATATGGGCCACACAAACATTTGTGTCGGTGCGGGGATCTAACCCGCGGCCTCTCGCTTCACAGCCGGCTACTCGCTCGCTGCACCACGGAGACTGTCTAAAGGCTGTCTAATTTAGTTACGTTTACACTATTTGAAGGTTATATGAACGATGTCACGATGTACTAAATAAAAACAAATCGTTACATCAAAACTAATAGTACCTATGTTTTAGACCGATAAGATATTAGAGCCCCGTAATAACAATCAATACAGAATTACTACATACTACATAGGTACATAAAATGTAACTATACCATAGATTGGCATACCTAAATGTAATGACACGTTATACCCATAATTTGAGCTTATGTAAACTGTGATCAAGCATTAATTCGTGAGAAAACGCGCGCGCGCCGATCACACGCGGGGGCGCGGGCACGTGCCACCGAATTAATATCCACCCTTACACAAACACTCACGAACTAAAATACACCCTATCAACTTCAATATATGGCGCATTTTTAAAGGAGCGATAGTTATTTGTCGTAGAATTCATATCTAGCGTTACACTGACATTTACAAACCAATATACACCTTAACTTCTTCGATATAGGATTCAATTATAATAGAAATACTTTTATTAATGGTTATTTAAAATTCTGTACTTTAACAACTGTATGTTAAGGTGTATTTTTGATATAAAGAAGATAGGCTTGCAAATGAAATGGAAAGCTTTGTGTGTAACTTAGAGATAGCGTTTGATGTTTGATAAGCATTATTATCAGTATTTGAACAAATCACATGAAGTATTTGGTTAGTAAATGTTACACTGAATTATATACCAACTGAACAACAATAATATCAACACAGTTACATACCATAAAATCTTTTTGAAAAGGCTGAGATGTATAGAGCGAACTTCGAAGTTCGCTCTATACATACTCTTAGTCGAACTAAGTCTGAGTCAAAGAAACGAACTCAGTGAGGATTTTGAAATTTTAAATCGATATTTGACTTAGTCCGATTATTTTTCACAAGAAAATCTTTACTTAGTCTGTCTACCAGTCTGTATTTCTTGTAAAAAAATGACTTGGACTAAGTCAAAGTTCGATTTAAAAATTCCAAATACCCACTCACACACAGAAAAAAGGGCAGTCTAAAGTAAAGTATCCCGTATATGTATGAGATTTTTTTTTATTTCCTTGAAAATATTTTGTCCTATGCTTTTATCTAGTCCTCAGCCTAAAAAAAAACTCGTAGAAAACCTTAAAACGCATTTCAAATTTATAATCTAATCAAATCAAATCAAAATTGCCCTCATTCAATTAAGCTGTGAGGGCAAAATGCGACAGGCAGATAAAAGATATTTGTGCACAAATCCAAATCTGAACGAAAACGAAACTTCAACGAAAGCTCTGACATCTGACAAGCGCCAATTAGTTTAATTGCTCTGTATAATATAATTTTTCTGCAATTGTAAAAAATATTGCTAAGATTAATCAAGCATTAAATAAAAAAGGTCTATGGGCGACTTGCAGCGCCGTTACTAATCGAGATTTAGATTACACCTAATTTATCCTACAGCTCACTCCTATATTTAAATTAAGATTTGGGATAAATAGAGATTTATCGCGGAGCTGCAAATGCCCCTTAGTTATGTTGACTGCATCGGTGGCGTAACTGTATTTCGGTACGAATACTGAGGTCTCGGGTTCGATCCCGAGGTCAAGCAAAGTGGTATTGGATGTTTTCAGTATCAACCCGGAGTCTTGAATTTGTGCCCTATATGGCGATAGGCTCGCCCCCTATCACATCTGTGACGGAACTAAGCGTGGCGAAATGTGGGTGTTCTAATTCGCTAGTGCGCCTCTGCCGACCCCTTCGGGGCTACGGGCGTGAGTCTATGAATGTATGTCTTAATTTGACGCAAATACAACATACACATACTCTGAACTCTGATTAAAGTATTCTTATCTGACCAATACGCTATAAAACAAAATGTAAGTTAATTGGTAATATGATCGCATTTTGGAATTAGCTCAGAGCTTACTCAAAGCTTTGTCCTGCATAGATTTTCATCAAACGGCGGCGCATTATTTTTTATTGACAACGCCACTCTTCCTCGCAGTTAACAAGCACTACTCAGGATTAAACTTTGTGAATTGTGAAAGCATAATATTTTCCAGGTGCGGTCTCAGAAACGTATGGGGGGACCTATTACCCCCAAACATTGCAATACTGCCGTAATCATAATTGATTATTTAGTCCCTATTTTATAATTTGGAATCTTGTCTATTAATTTTAATGAATTTGATAATAATACAATATTAAAAATTCAAAAGCTCAATTTTTTGTTTAATTACTTTTTTTGCACATTACTATAAAATATTCGGCACCACTTCACACATATTGTATATAAAAATAAAATGTAAAATAAATGAATAAAAATGCCACACTTTAACGTCCCCATAATTT
This sequence comes from Clanis bilineata, assembly GCA_036417725.1. NCBI lineage: Eukaryota > Metazoa > Arthropoda > Insecta > Lepidoptera > Sphingidae > Clanis > Clanis bilineata. The sequence goes on from CM071141.1 coordinate 3,489,866, forward strand.
ATGATCATAAACATCTCACTAAAACTAATTTAATATTTAATTCAACATTTCTACCTCCACGTAAAACCACCTAAGTAGGACTCTGTAAGCTAAAAGCAATTAAACTTTTTGCTCATTAATATAAGAAATGGGAATGGGAATAAACGACGTGGCGCGTCGCCGGCGCGTGGCACACGCGTGGCGCGAGCGTGGCGGCCGCGTGCCGTCCACTAGTGTGCGTACTATGAATCATAATAAGTACACACTTTCATGTCGCCACTATTGTACTACGCTTAGCTTAGATATATGTATTGTTACTTCGAGTTTGTGATATTAGGTTAAAAAAAATATATTTCAACCTGCCCTTATCCTACAAGTTACAATATAGGGTCGCTACAACACAACAAAGTTACAGAAAATATTTGGCTTAGTTTTTATGACCGGCTGCCTGCCTGACGTCAAACCCTTCTGGAGATTCCAGTCCCGAGCAAATCAAAACAAAAAAAATACCCAGCCTGGGAATCGAATTCAGAACCCCCCGATCTACAATACGGATATATCCACATATATGGATATGCTGCCACTAAACTAAGAAGGCGATAAAAAAATAGGCGATAAAAAGCTTATAATAAGAATGTAAATATCGCGTGTACATTGCTTAGATTTGCAAATTTTCGACGAATTTGTTGCACAGATAAAGGAAAAATTGCAAAATATACTATATACCTACAGGTACGGAATCCTCGGTGCGCGAGGCCGACTCGCAATTGGCCGATTTTTTTTCAAATAAATACGACTGTGAATACGATAAAATAAATAAATCAACAATTAAAAGGAAACTCAAAATACATACAAGTATAAAATAATTAGCAATATTATTTACCATTCCGAATTTTTTTTTCATTTCAAAAAAATATGGCTGAGATAGAGCGAACTTCGACTAAGTTTAAGGCTAAGATCTATAGAGCGAATTTCAACTAAGTCAAGGTCAAAGTAACGAACTCAGTGAGTATTTTGACTTAGTTCGAGTCATTTTTTTACAAGAAAATCTTTGCTTAGTCTGTCTGTCAGTCTTATTATTATTATTATTATTATTATTTTTATTATTCTTGTAAAAATGACTCGAACTAAATCAAAATCCTCACTGACTTCGTTACTTTGACTTATACTTAGTTGAAGTTCCCTTTACAGCGGCCTGAGCAGGAAAAATTCTGACAACCGTAAATGTATTCGAACTCGATGCGCGTCTATGAAATTTGTATGAAATATTAACCAAACGTCATCAGTGCGCAGCGAACTCGAATACATTTACATTTACATTAGTTTTTCGTGCTCGGGCTACTGATCTCAACCAAAGACTTCGTCGTTTGTAGATACAAAATATTGATCCAAACTTTGGTCCTTGGATCCAACCACGCGGCATCCGGGAACACAATACAAGTACTGTTACAGTTACTGGCCCACTGGGTTTTTAAATTAGTGATTCGACAATTCGTTAACAATATTGTTGTATCATCTCGATAATCGATTAGGTTATATTGTCATCGATCATGAATTTTGACATGCGATCGGGAAGAGGTGAATGCGTGCCAATTATTGAAATTGAATTCCTATTTAACTCTATTATCAAAACTTTGTTAGATGTATCGAGAAATAATTTAATTATAAAAATGTATCAATTTATAATAAATAAATAAGAATAATATTAGCCCTGTAATATTACTGTCCCACTGCTGGGCACGGGCCTCCTCTACTAATGATAGGGGTTAGGCCTTAGTCTACCACGCTGGCCTAATGTGGGTTGGTAGACTTCACATACCTTCGAAATTTCTGTGAAGAAATTCTCTGGTATGCAGGTTTCCTCACGATGTTTCCTTCACCGTTATAGCAAGCGATATTTCACAATGAAAATACACTTAACATAGAAAAGTCAGAGGTGTATACTCCATTTTGGGGTTGGTCTCGAACCTCCGACACTTGTCTCGACAGTCCGTACCATTCCCAACTGAGCTATCGCTGCGTATACCATTTTATAATATTAGTTCTAAATTAAATTATGTACGATATATGTACGGTAGTTGTATCCCTGCAGACCAAATCCGCGAGCAAAAACGGAAGTAAACGTTGCCCTGCTTCCAAGATAGCCGAGAAAAAGGTAAAACTAAGTAACAAAGTAAAAGGCGCTCATAATAACAATATTTTCTATTACTTGACAATTCACTCAATGCAGCGGGAGTTGACCGCACGCGGCACGGCCCATCGACCACATTTGAGTTATGTTCGCAAACATTTTGAGTACAGTATGAATTCTATAGCTTTATTATTCATCTATTGACATATCTCTGGACCGCGCTCCAGTTATAGTTGTATTGCAACTGTTTGATAGTTGAATGTGATTTTTGAAAATGATAGTACATTTTCAGATGATGGGGGATAGCATATTTTGTAATAAAAACATTTGTCTTGATAAGCAATATCGCACCATGATCTCTGATAATTATTATTTAGTACCTAAAATAAGAAAACGATGAAAACGATGTATCCGTTTAGTGTAATTATTCAACAAACAATCTCCACTAATTCCATATCACCTCTTTCACCTCACACAAATAATTCGGGCACTTTAACAAACATTGAAATTCAATTATTCAAATAAATTTCCATGAAATAACATTTTCTATACGGATCAACATCACCCAATTCCAATACAAACGATTATTATTTAATTAAGTAGATTGCATCAAACTGTCCCCTGATGCAATTTCTACTGACCATACCGTTTTATTGCTAAACAATTAGTTACGACAATAGGGATGATTGTGTACTAACACAAGCGATTATAACATGTATTCTTTGCTCGTAAGATTCTATTTAACTTGGCATTTTATATGTAGGGATGTGAAATGTAATATTGCCACGAAACTGACCACTGCGTAGACAAATGCCCAGAGTAAACAAGTATAATGTATCTATTGTTTAATTAAACAGGTACTAGATACACACTTGTGCCTTGAAACGAACTAATGTGAATAAAACGAACGGTCAGTGGTAAAATAATAAAGTATATTCAGTGGTAAGCAAAATGAAATGAACGATAAAAATGATTAGTTACCACATTTATTAAAACAACATCTGAGTATTTGCAAAAAGCTGCAATTTATCTCAATTTCAAGTCAAATTTTTACATAATCTTTCTTATGTACGATGCTAATATTCTACTTCTTATAATAATTGACCAAATTAAATTAACATTGTTTACACAGGAATGTTGAACATTGAACAAAATTTCTACTTAAAACGAAATAATCTGTATATGTACCTTTTATTTATAATTGTCCCATTGGATATAACTAAAAAGTGACTAACGTACATATAAATCTTAAAATAAAAATTTAGAAAAAAATTAATTTACAAGTTCGTAACCATTCAACCAACACCACGTTACAATTCTGCAGTTAATAAAATATGATAATGTTATTATCATAATTGCATGACCATAAATATACCAGATGTAATCAAACAATAAATTATACGAAATATGCAACCAGCAGTTCAACTAAATTTACAACACGCAACAAGTCATAAATTTCAACCAAATTGAATTGTAATCGAATTGCACTGGTCGAATGAAAGGCGGTTAATGATTGCGCGTGCCTAGTCCATTATGAGCTATGAGTGTTATCCTATCACACGGCACACCCCTATTCTCTACAATCTTGGTGTTCTAAATTCAACATTGTTTTCTTTTTTTTAAATAATTACTGGCTGTGTTAAGCTGGATGTGATACTGTTAATTAACTATAAGTGGATTTTGCTTGTAATTACTTATCTATATATCATCCAAAGTTCATTAGACCAATTTACATTAAAAAGATCGACAAGAATAAGACCTAGAACTATTAAATATTCAAATGCAATAATTATGCCAAAGCACGGGCAAAAAAACAATTACCTACATAGATTTTTTTAGTAATATTTTCGACTGACTTCAAAAACAGGAGGTACTCAATTAATCTGTATGGTTTTTATGTATGTCACTCGATATCTATAAAATCATCTAATATTCATAAACACACATAAACATAAGCTCACGCCTGTATCCCCGAAGGGGTAGGCAGAGGCGCTCTAGCGAACTAGAACACCCACATTTCGCCGAGCTTAGTTCCGTCCCAGGTGTGATGGGGGCGAGTCTATCGCCAGACTCCGGGCTGATATGGAAAAATCCAATATCACTTTGCCCGACCCGGGGATCGAACCCGAGACCTCAGAACCGCAGTCGTACCGAAATACCACCACGCCACCGAGGCATTTAATATTCTTGCTATTCAAAAGCGTTTGTTAACAGGATTTTAAGCATTATAAAATAGAAATGGATTCATTAGATTCAATTGATATAAATATTCACCCTATGCAAATGCACCGTTTTCGTACGACTGTTGACAAGCGTGACTGATTTCTATAAAAGTTTTTAATTGCACCAACATTCGAATACTTAAAATGTTCATTGAAATGACGAATTCAGACGACTATAACTAATCTATATTAATTTTTCTTCATTCTGTGGTGGATAAAATTAACTGATAAATAAACTTGGCTCTATAAAAAATCTGAATATTTCAGAAAAATGACGCCAAAATTAACTGCCTCGGTGGCGTAGTTGTAGCACAGTACGTTTACCGTCACGAGATCTCGGGTTGGATCCCCGGGTCGGGTAAAGGGATGCCTATTGGGTTTTTCTACTCAGTATCAGCCGGGAGTCTAGAATTTGTGACTGATATGGTGATAGGCTCGTCCCGCACCTCTGGGACGGAAATGAGTTCTGTGAAATTTAGGTGTTTTAGTTATCTAGTTCGCCTCTGTCTATACACTTTCTAGAATACGGGCAAGAGTAAATTTTATATATGTACGTGAATGCATGTCAAAAATGATATAAATAATCACAAATTTAAAAACTTTGCGGTCCGACTTCAAAACTTATCCGATTGTGACAGTTATATGGGACCACGCTTGAAATAAGCTCTATCGTACACAAAAATCTTGAAAATAGGTCCACATTTGGCGGAGATATTGCGTAACATACATAAAAAAATACTGACAAACTGAGGACCTTCTCCTTTTTGAAAGTCGCTGGACTAACAAAATGCAATTTACATTTTCCGGTAGCCTCCATGTCGCAGCGGGCGAGTAGCCGGTTGATGAAAAAAAAGTTCGCCGGTTTGATTCCTGTGCCGAGACCAATGTTTGTGACTTTGACTTATCTCACAGCTCACTTGTGTGATACTTTTGTGTCGCGTCTGGGTGTCGTGAGACCGTAGGTAAGCCTCCGTTGTGGCTGACACCCACGGCCACGACACAAGTTAAAGTTGATCGTATTATTGTATGTTAGTATTAAAATTAAAAATAAAATATTATGTAACTCAACTGTAAAATGTTTCCCAATAAACATTTTTGTTTACGAAAGCGGCGAATGGCGACATCTCTTGCGTACAGTACACACTACACAAAACTTTTACTACAGCTACACAATTAAACTAGCGCCATCTGGAAAATAATAAAGTATTCATGGCACTTCTCATGTCTGATAGTTTGTTTTGATATGTATATACCAAAATGTGCTGATAGATGGCGCTGTCATTATTTTTTGTAGGTCTAAAATAAATATAATAATTACTGTGAAATAACGATACCAGTATTTATTTTAGGAAAAAATCTCATGTTTAGCAGGTGTATTTAAATACATACTGCTATACTTATAACCTATTTTGAGCGTTACGTTTGCTCTCAGTTTGCTTCTAATGGCGCGTACATACTGTTCGAACGAAGGCCAAAGAATCTATGCCTATTGCGTTCACACAAACCAACTTTCGCTGTTGTGTGAGTGAAACAGGTATATATTCTTTCGTCTACGTTCTGCCGGTGTGTACCCGCTATAAAATTAAAAAATGAATTATTGACAAAATTGACGACGACTAGGGATTGCAGCTTGAGTTTTGATTTGAGTCAAACGTTCGCAATCTCTGATTCGTATTCGTTCATTGAGTAGATCTTAATATCACGAGGATAATTTAAAGAATAATTTCAATGAGCTGTTGAAGTAATGATTAATTCGGATTATTATTAGATAATCACTAGATGAAAGTCCTGCTGCTCTTTGGTCTTACTACTCTAGAACTTTTTCAGAGGTACATGTGTGTAGGTAGAGTATGCTGGCGCCCGAATGGGCAAACGCTACTCAACTTTAACGGCTTCTTACGATGATTTTCGCCATACAAATTTGACAAATAAGGCGGCCTTAAACGACATAAGGCGACATTAAATGTATGAACATTCGGCGGTGGATGTATTAAATTACTAATGTCACAGCCGTGTCACATTTTACATGTCCGTAACGATACGTTCGCATTTTAACAAATGTTTATTGTTAAATCTAGCTTTGTTCTCATAATTTTATAATGTAGCCAATTGGTAATAAAATTTATCTATTAAAACACCCACGAGTGGTAGCTATTAAATTGATGAATGACTTAAGCAGGAGACCCCTGCACTAAAACATTACACAAAACACCTACACAAAACATGCATTTTTTATCTATGGTCCATTGTTCTACGAGCAGGTGACAGTTAAAATCGTTGTTTTGCATATGTGTTTTTAGGGTGTTTTGTGTAGTGTTTTAGTGCAGGAGACCCGGCTTTAGATCTTTAACGTAATATGTACTAATTACATCAATCACAAATCTAATCCTTAATCAGTAAGCTGAATGTTTTTTTCTGTGTCATAAGAAGTATTTACTCGGTCCATCACTCCTTATTGTACATGATACAAAAGTAGACGAGACCTGTCGCGTTTCGCGTTTTCGCTCTTCATTTCACAGTTCACGATGGGATAGTTACACCGCACAACACTATGCGTTGACTTTTGACATTTGGTGGTGGAGCGCGTAAAATCAGAAATCATTTACCCACCGTTTAAAATAGATTATTTGTGTGATACATCAAATAATATTTACTTGTGTGGTGTCAGGTTGCCATAAAATCAGTGCTTCGCCATCCGATGCCCGCGCAGCCTAACATAATGCCTTTATTCGATTTAAAAGTGTATGTGCGCGTTGTGGCCGCAGTTTTTTCCGTAAGTAAACATTATTGTTTTGACTAAAACACCACTTTTATGACTATAAGTTGCTGGAAATGATAGCTTGTTGTTTCAGATCTCTTCGGCAACTGCCCTCGTGATGACCCTCCTCCGTTTGGTGAATCCTGAATTATTTTATTTGGATCCTGTAGAAGGCAGCGAAATCGGTAATAGATTAATTAAGGTTTCACCCATTCATTTTACATAATTATTTTTATGCAGTTACATATTGCTAGTTTGATATTAATAATATTTACTTTTTTAGGTAATGCTTATACATAATTATTATTTTAAAAAATCCATTTGTATCTTTGTTTCCCAAATAAATAAAAATTTGCTAAAAATAAATTGAAACACAGTTTCAATCTGTGTGTAATTTTTTTTTATTAGCATGCTATTTCTATGCTGCCTCAAATGTGTAGTACAGGGGTCACCAATTAGTTCCGCTTGGGGTCAGTTTTAATAAATCAAATGACCATTGCGGTCTGCACATCATTTTATAGAAAATAATACTTATTAAACAAATGTAATTGTGTAAATAACAAAGGTATTTTTGTACATATCAGAAAAATAGCATTTTTTGTTGAGGACTATGTCTGAGGTTCAGATTTATGAGTGGTAGAGCCACGTTGTAGACAGTAATAGCACAAATGGGACGGCTTGACCGGTTAGATACCATTTTCTCACAGAAAACCAACGTAAAGTGGCAGCTTGCTGTCGCGTTTCATTCGGTGAGTGAGATTTTCGGTAGCCCATTTCTCCAATCCCTTTCCCAATCCCTTTTTCCTCCCTTTCCATTACCTCCTTTTAGGTTGGCAACGCACCTATGATTCTTTTTGTGTCTTGGGTGTCTATTTGATAAAAGCTAAAATAGGCTGATGGCAAATGGAGAGAGAATTGAAAAAAAATATATATCAGCCTCTACTCTGGAATTTGTGGCGATAGGCTGACCCCCTATCACATCTGGGATGGAACTAAGCTCGGCGAAATGTGGGTGTTCTAGTTAGCTAGTGCACCTCTGCCTTCCCTTTTGGGGATACAGGCGTGAGTTTGTTATGTTATGTTATGTGTTTAAAATGTAAAAATTTGGAGTAAAAGCTTTGTGTATTGCATATGTATCAGTGAAGAGTGAAAACAGAATGTGATGATCTTTTTCCTGTACTAGCATTTTATTATACCTTACCTACCTATTATTAATTAAAATCGTATTATATGGACCCTTCACCACTAATATGTATACTTCGCAATGTTTCAATTCAAGGCGACATAATCTTTTGTAAGAAATTAACATTTAATTTGTTTACTCGAAACACATTATTATATAAAGCAGTGATTGTGGTAAATAAGATTGTAAATTATGTAAGTTTACTTAGCTAAGATGTTATCACAAATATTTGTTTTATGCATCTCTCATAATGTTATTAGTTTGAAATTAAGACTTGAGATAACTGTTACCATCTATAATTTATGAATCATCCAATCAATATTTGATATAATACTACTACGGATGTAAAAAAAAAATGGACGGAGCGCTAGAACCATTCAAAGTGAAGCAGGGTTTTTGGCTCATTCGATCTATCTAGGCGTAATGGCAGCGACTGATCAAACGTTCCGCGTGCTCCGTCCATCTTTTTTTTTACGTCCGTGATTACTACCTACTTACTACTAAAGTTTGGTTGGATGTTTGTTACTCAATCACAGCAGAACGGCTGAACGGATCTGGATGTAATTTGGCACAGAGATAGATTATAGTCTGGTATAGCACATGGTTACTTTTATCCCGAATATTTATGTTCCTGTGGGATATATTAGTTAGTATATTCCCACGTGAATAAAATAAAATAAAAATAAAAATCTTTATTGATCACGTAGGCATATAAAAAAGCACTTATGACAAGACAACACAAGTAAATTTTTAAATTAGGATTAATATCATTTACATTATATATTTGAATTTGACGACAGGCAGGCAAGTATGGACATAATAACGATGGGATGGCTAAGATAGGGTGATAAGGGGAGATAGGAATAGAGTGTAAGGGAATGGGTTGTATGGGAATGGCATATGGCAGAAATGGTGACAGGGGATTGACTGGAAATACTGGAAGCAGATTGGTGCGTGAGGCCCTATCCTAGCTAACCTACCAGAAGAATTAAGATTATATAAAGCAGAAAGTAAAATTATGCTTCGTTCCAGCGATCCACTACATGATCTCTGGACTGATGGTGCTGACCAGCTGCATAGGGTTCCTGAACAGCTGCGTGGTGATGAACCGCTCCTCGACCCACAACTCCGGCCGCAACATCACCGCCTGGCTCCTGCTCGACTCGCTGTTTGAGACCAGCCGCGTCATCTACGTGTTCGTCTGTGAGATTGTGTTGAAGGGCGAGGGGCCCCTGCAGATCTACGAGCTGTTGATCAGCGCTGTGCAGTACTGTGAGTATTATCGTAATAGAGCTTCTTTTATACAGACTGGCAAACGAGCAAGTCTGTCATCTAAGTAAGTTATCACTGCCTATAGATTTAAACCAACCAACCCTTATCCCACCTTAATGTGGGTCGGCGCAACAACTTTCAAGCATGTTGCAGAGAGGATTTAGCTAAGTTTTTGCGACCGGCTTCCTGCCTGACGTCAACCCCCTATGAGGGATCCAGTCCCGGCAAAATTAAATTAGAAAATTTGCTTTGCTCAACTTGGGAATCGCTATAGACACGGAATACACAAAAAGCGCACACCATGTGCTGACGGAATGTGTTCGAAACGAAGCTGTAAGACGGAACATAAGGGTTATGAATGATTGCAATGTCGGTATTTGTAACAGTTTCTTAACTACACCTCAATCTGAGAAAGCCAAAATGATTATAAAACGTGCGTACCCAATATGTCAGTGGGGTCGCCGCATATCACATTTGGGACGGAAACGGGCTCGGTGAAATGTGGTTAGTTTCGCTTGTTCGCCTTTGCGTACTTCTTTGGTCATACAGACATGCGCTTATATGTATCTATAAAATAAATTTGAAAATAATAGTTTTTGAAATTATCTAAAATTATATTTAATACATAATATTGTATAGCAGATTCCTTGTTTACCAAATTGATACAATTAATCTGGCACAGAGCACAGCAAACAGATACAGAAGTACATACTAAGTATATGAGACACGTTTATTACATGCTAAATTATTGTGTAAGCATTGACTTCATGATCATGACAGTCTAAGTAGGGTTGTCAAAAGTGAATCTTATCGAAGTTGTTCTTAGTTATAGTTATTTAGTGGGTCTTATTCAGTGGTGGAGCCACGCATGAACGGGCCGGCTCGAACGGTACCACCGTCTTATAGAAAACCAATGTAAAGTGGCAGCTTGCTGTCGAGTTTCGTTCGGTAAGTGAGATTTCTGGTGGCCATTTCCCTCCTTTCCCACTCCCTATTCCCCTCCTTTTAGGTTGGCTTATGGACGGTGGAGATCACTTATTATCAGGTGAACCTGATCGTTTGCCAGTTTTGGTTATAAAAAAAGAAGTTATGGTAAAAAATATTTGTTATTAATTATATGAACTATCACAGCTGGGACGGATATTAGCTCGGTGATATGTGGGTGTTCTAATTCACCTCTATCTAATGCCTACCTCTTGGTATCCCCCAAATCTGTGTATAATTGGTTATAATTTAGTACTTTTTTATTATAATTTAGTGACAACCCTAAATATAAAAGTATTGGGTGTTAGCGTAAATAATATAGATTGCAAAAGTAACTTGATTGGTTACATGTTGGCAAGCGATAATCATCGATTTTATTATTTGTGCTAGTCAAGGTTTTATGAGGTTTCTCGCATTTTCGATATGAAACGAATAGCTTTAGGTATGGACATATAAATAGCAATGTTTGTATTCCTAATTATACTACACACATAGCAATAGACACACACATGGACACATTACATAACATAAGCTCACGCCTGTATCCCCGAAGGGGTAGGCAGAGGCGCACTAGCGAGCTAGTACACCCATGTTTCGCCGAGCTTAGTTCCGTCCCAGATGTGATAGGGGGCGAGCCTATCGCCATATCGGGCACAAGTTCCATGGACACATTAACCTGAGCAAATGGCAAAGAATAGCCTGTCCCTTTTATTTGCAAACAATGTGACACAAGGAAAAAAGTGACAGCCTATTCTTAGCCATTTGCTCAGCCAAACTGTTTTTATGAGTAAGGTCCTATAACGATAAATTAATTTTGTTCTATATTATCTCAGTGTGAAATAGTCGTCGGTATTATTAGAGTTTATTTTCAATCTTTAAGCAATTCAAAGGGAGTGGTTACATTTGAAGTGTTTTTTACATCCTTCATGGCGCAGTGGGCGAGTAGGCGGCTGTGAAACGAGAGGCCGCGGGTTCGATTCCCGCACCGAGACAAATGTTTGTGTAGCCCACAGATAATTGTTTCAGGTCTGGGTGTTCTGAGTCCGAAAGTTTGCCGTAATACTTATGATAATATCAACAATACAGGTCATTTCAAGTGTGGGGTCAGGACTATGGTGTGACTGTTGGGTTTATTTTTTTAAATATTTGATAATACTCTTTTTTCAGTATTGGACAGCTTCCTCTATTGCCAAATGATACTGCGACACTAAACGGACCCTGCGATTGAAAGATAACTCTCCCAACAAGCCAAGGCGTGAAATCATCTAATGATTCTCAAACAATTATATCTCACATGTATGGGTTGTATTTTATGTAAATGTATTCTCTAAGTTTTTGTTCGTCTGATACATTCCAATTCAGCTGTGATTATTTTTAATCAGTATTTAATACTCGAATTTATTTAATTTAGTCTTTGTTCATTTTAATTTTGAGTACCACTTTTTGATCTTCAAACTCTATAGAAATAATATGTGTCTATAGTCTTAACCATAGTAAATGTCAACAGTAGGTATCTGGTGTTATATTATATCTATTTATGTAGTTTTAAACGTGATGGCGCTAAACTTGAGGTGCTTACTATTAAAATGTATTTTGAAAGAAATTTTAATGCTACTATTTCGGCAAATATACATTTGGATTGAAGTCAGTGGCGGAACTACGGGGTGGCATGTCGGCAAAATGCCACCGGACCATAGCCCCCAGCGGTGATCGGAAGTCTCGGACTGAAAACGCCGTTACCATAAAGGGAGACTCGAGCTAAAAATCCATCCAATGACTGCCACGGGCCCCCAACACTAAAGTTACGCCACTGATTGAAGTTGAGAGAACGTAGGTTGTGGTCACAGGAAAATGGCCTAAAATTAATGTTGCAAGACTAAACAAGCTCTTGGAGTGTAGGATAAGTTTGAAGATTTTACTATGAAGGTGTAAGGAAAATGTGTCCAACGATATCAGTATTCTTTAACAGAGGTAAAGTTACATTAATCTGAAATTTTCGTCCGTATAAAAGGATATCTGTCTGTTAGTGTACTTAAAATATAGGGCCCTGACACAATAGGCTGCTTGGCTGCGATGAACAATCATATAGCAGCTCATTGGAGTTCACGTTGAAGCTAAGTTTTCCTGGTTGATTGCGGATGATTATACATTGATAAACTAACTGTGCTCTTATTGTTGTTGCGGGATAGATAGCTTTATATTTCCGATGACTTCCCGAGCTTCATACAGAGTCGAAAAAATCACGTGACATTGTCTATCCTGGCTTACAGGCGATAACATGCAAAAGAAGATAAATGAAGAAGCTACCTTTACTTTTCGAGCACTTTTCTAGCAACTTATCATGTATTCAGAAACGAATGTATAGGTCAACGACTAGCTATCTGGGTGTCGACTGGGTGGTACGTAGCTCAATATATTAACTATCTAACTATAGCAGCCAACCTGCCTAGTGTGCCAAATCCCACATTCTTAACGTAGCCATCAATGTTCGTAGTATATCCTAATACTGAGAAATATGACTTCTATTTACAACATATAGCCGTTATAATGGATGTAAGTTCTATCAAATGAATTTAATTGCAGACAATTTTATGTGTAGTTCAAAAACACATCCTTAGGTCCAAGGTAAACAAAAGAGACGTAGGACATGTAGGCCGGCATGATGCTAGTCACCAAAGATAAACTACTGTTTTTTTTGGAGGTGTGTCTCTCCACCAGGTGATGTGAAGTCACTATGCTGTGATTCTGAGAAAAATATGGGCCGTGGATAAAGTTCCACTTTCGTAACGAAATCCCTTATATTCGTCATGTTGTAACGGCGCAGGCGCCCATCAAGTATAGTTCGGCCCTTTACCAATGAAAATTGGCAAAAAGGGTTTGTTAAACAAGGATGTTTTTGCTGCCACGTAGTACCGGATCTAGGTTTTTTCAAAACGGAGCAAGCTGCCAATTTGCCCGATTTTACCGCCCTCAAAATAGGGCGCCTTTCAGATTTTGCCGCCTCCTAAATCCTACCACCCGGACACGTGCATGCCACGTTCTCCACGTAGGGTGTGGATGTGTTTTTGAAACGCAAATAAATTTGCAATCTCAATTAAATTTATTTGATACGCAGTGTAGTAGTAATGGGCACATATATAATTATATAGATATGTAGTTATACCCACCGTTATATATGTCTACGTCAGCTGAAGTATGTATCAAGTATTATTTTGTTCCTAATTTATTTTAAGCAGTTATCCAATAGAAAGATAAATTGACAAGACTGCGATGAGCTAGCTAATGCTGATTAGAGTCAGATGTCCTGTTGTGCTATCAAAATAGTTATTATTGATTTTGCCAATGTGATCGTAAGGGAGTGTCACTTACCCTCAAGTGACCCACTTACTCGTTTGCCAGGCTCTACTACTCTTTCTTTCTACATGCCCTTATCCCACCTTAATGTGGGGTCGGCGCAACACACTTTTTCAAGCCTGTTGTGGCCAAGCCCTAACTACTAGCCCCCTAACTTTTGACACTCGATTGTGACTTAAAATTCCACCGAAATCGAGTTAAAAAGTGCATTAGTCGCTTTATAAATTACCAAATTACAAATTCTCGAATCGAATCGTCAAAATCAAATTTAGTGTCAAAAGTTACCGTACATGGTCTACTAGTATAAAAAAAAACTGCAAAGAAAGTCCAAGGCGGGCTGGCTCAATAAAACCATTTATTTTTGTATTGGATAACAAATTTTACTTTTTATTACGAAAAGTGTATCTTTGATTTACCATAGTTTATTGTTTATTTAAGCGAGGAGTATTTTGCTTCCATGTTATGTTAAGTAAAGCACGTATACTCTTGTACTATCTAAATAAGTATGTATCAAAAATTCTCGAATTATTTTATCGTTACGATCTGTGATTTTAATATATTAGATTAAGTAAAGTCTATCCATATATTTCCTCAAAGAACTATTTTTGTGTTATTTTGGATCACGATTCAACGTTGAGACTAGTCATTGGAGTGATCATTTTGTTTTATAACTATTTTAAATATTGATTTTTCGACAAATGTGTCATTGTGTTTATTCTGAAAGGACAACATTTAAATATATTGGTTACATTTCGAATTATTTAAGTTATTATTTTTTTGTAATTTAACTAGTAATCCAACATATCATTATTTTATGGTCCTTTCAGAATCGACTTCAACTATAATTAAAGGTTTAAACACGGCCTAAACGTGTTCTTGTTATCGTAGAAAAAATAAAAATTCATATTTATAATTAATTAATCTTTTTAATCAGTGAGTTGTCTGTCCAAAAATATAATGCGTAGCTATTCAACACTTTAACAGGCTACTGAACTTGAAAGTGCACTTCCGTCTCCTAAACTACAACGTACTATACAAGGCTTAGGCGGACCGCACGCGCTGCGACTGCACTGCGATTGTCGACAAATCGGTTCGAGATTATCACATTATCATAAAGGCGGAAATTGACATTGGGTTCGACATGAATATTGAGACTAAAAAGGCAAGTAAGTATCAACGTTTATCTACCAAGAACTCTGTCAAAATTCACAAATATCCAGAGTTAATGAATTGTTACACTAAATACAATTAAACTTTATTCAGAATGAAAAAGGTGCCAAAATATTCCAGATTTCATTCAGGATATGGTATTCATTGGTAATATGCTGACAATACGTATAATTATGCCTTTACAGTCTCTTGTATTCTAAAGTAATTAAATGATTCTGATGGAATCTTAAGAAGCGGGGATTCAAAAGGGCCTTTAATAAATGCTCATAATCATTAGTAATTGACATATTTCTGACTTATATGAAGGATACTCCTATTTGGTAAATTATTTTTTATACACGGAATTTCCATTGCTAAAACGTCGAGAGTGTGCGGACCGCCTTACAAATCGTTAATGAACTTAAAACAAAGCACTCGCCTAGTCGTCCAACAACAAACTTACAAACACTCAACGAAACCTTTATAACAACACCTTAGTATTACGGGCGCGAGCAGAACACACCAAAAATAACTCGCAAAAAGAGCTAAAAGGTTCAAGGTCGAAGTGTTCAAGTATTAGCTTATTATTCTAAGGCTGAACATCTATAGAGCGAACTTCGACTAAGTCTGAGTCAAAGAAACCAACACAGTGAGGGTTAAATCGAACTTTGACTTAGTCCGAGCCATTTTTTTACAAGAAATACTGGACTAGACTAGTCAAAGTTTCACTAGACTTTTTTTATAGCAGATTGGCAAACGAGCAGATGGGTCATCTGATGGTAAGTGATCTCCACCGCCCATAGACACCCAAGACACAAAAAGAATCATGGGTGCGTTGCCAACCTAAAAGGAGGGAATGGAAGGGGAGGGAAAAGGAATTGGGAAAGGGAGTGGAGAAGTGGGCCACCGGAAATCTCGCTCACCGAACGAAACGCGACAGCAAGCTGGCACTTTACGTCGGTTTTCTGCGAGACAATGGTATCTAACCGATCGAGCCGGCCCATATGCTATAGACGTTACTGTCTACAGCGTGGCTCTACCATTCAAAAAAGAAGACTTAGTCGAAGTTCGCTGAATAGACTTCAGCCTAAGCGCCGATTTTTCAAGTCTTTCAGAAGGATTATTTTATTGCTTCGACAGATGGCTTACAAATTACTGTCAAAATAATTCCTTTCTACGAGTATTCTATTGTAGAACCAACCCTAAGGCGAGACGCATTTTATTTTCCAATATTTCTCAAAAATAAAAATATAAAGTACAATTTAAAGCAATACTTTTTTGTCCGACTTGTTCCAAAAATATATCAATTTCGTTATTTTGAGTATATGGGAGAGAAAATACGTCACAGGATTGAACTGACCTCGTTGACTTTGTGTATAATAATATTTACCCTCAAAAATAATGCGATTGTTCACGGTGTGTTTCGCTCGACAGTTGCTATACTTCGTACGGACTCATTAAAACGCTGCGAGGAATAAGGGTGCCTGTCCACCGAAGCGAGCATAACAAATTCAACCAATAATGCTGACGATATTTTTCACATCCAAGTCAGATTTATAGTCCAAGGCATTCTTTATTCAATATAAATAAATAAATACACACAATAGTCACACAGCTAGTCCTGACCCCACACTAGGTATAACCTGTATCGTGGAATCAGAAACTATGAGAGACTTTTGTTCTCACAACACCTAGACTTAAAACAAATATCTGTGGGCCACACAAACATTTGTCTCAATGCGGGGATCGAACCCGCGGCCTGCCGCTTCACAGCCGGCTACTCGCCCACTGCGCCACGGAGGCTGTCAATTATGACCATTGAATGCGTTAGGCGGTCGTGCCACGTCAACTTCGTGCAATTCGTATGGAAAAATGTTCTCTATGCCATTATCTTTAAGAATATATTTCATCAATGCGATGAGGTGTGTTCCACTAGTATTAAGTTTGGGCATAGTGAACCATGCCCCTGATTCTACACGAAGATGTGTAGGAGTCTCGTGTTCTAGGTCAGGAACGATGAGAAACTCTGGGCCTTACTTATAAAAACAGTTTAGCTGAGCAAATGGCTAAGAATAGGTTGTCACTTTTTTCCTTGTGTCACATTGTTTGAAAATAAAAAGGACAGGCTATTCTTTACCGTTTGCTAAGTTAAACTGTTTTTATAAGTAAGGTCCTCTGTCTCCAACACTTTGGACTTTGATCGGAAAAAGACCTGAGGTAAAATGTAAATCATACACATCAATCTCAATGCGGAAATCAAACTTACTACACTTTACATCATCTTGTGCAGTCCCATTATTACATCCAAGCTTTTGGTAGAGAGGCACCCGAAGACATTGATCTAAGTAACTAATAATCAACACAGCGCAGTTTCACTAAGACAGAACGCAATTATCTATACAATGAACGGATTCATTATCCACAAGGATTCTAAAGTCGTAGGATGGAAATGAGTTACTTAAAAAAACTTAATCCGATGATTCAGTAAGTTAACAAAAAGGGCCTTATAAACACATTTTAGCTGACCAAATCATAGATATATTATTTACCTAGATGCACAGTTGACGCTCGGAAAATGGGACAGCAAAGGAGTGCTTGAGCACTCGTTTTGCCTACAGTCGGACGCTGATAGAATTCTAAAATTCAAATTTAAGAACGCTTGTTCATTTCGTTGCAAAAGCTACTTTAAAACACGTGCATAGGGTTATAATTGTGTTGATTTAATTAGAACTTGTGATCTATTCTTTGTTTTATTCCTGAGACCACTTTTGAGGAGGATATTTGCAAAGAACTGTGCATCTAGGGTATATAATATCGATGGAGCAAATGGTAAAGAATAATCTGTCGCTTTTTTCCTTATGTCACATTGTTTGAAAATAAAAGGAACAGACTATTCTTTACCATTTGCTCAGCTAAAATGTTTTTATAAGGCCCAAAAACAGATATTAGTGATCATCGAAAAAAAATTAAGGGCAGATTTTACATTTGGATAATTTTGATCTGGACAATAATTCAGAGGTTTTGACAGTTAATGTGTGAAACATTAGTAAAAAGAACAAAATTATTCCTTAACCGCGACTCCTGCATTAAAACGTTGCACAAAACATGGCACGTCTATAATTTTTTGGTCTGTGGCCAATAGTTTCATGAGCCTGAGAGAAACCTTGTTTTGTGTTTTGTTTCGAAAAAATAAATGCAAGAAACACGCCTTTTGATAATCCTTATTGAAAAAATCGGCCCTTATAAAATAAATGCCCATTTAATGAGATCGAATCACGATGTATTCGTATAAAATATGTCTGTATACGAAATATTCAAAACTCAGGATCATCCCATTTTCATCCCATGACAGTGTAATTTTATTCTAGAGAAAGTTTATCAACGCTCGTTTAGATGACAAACGCGGCAAGCGGCGAAATATTTTATAAGCATATTCCACACTCAATACAATGATAATAATAATTTTACCCTGTACAATTTCTAAAGAAAAACCTCCAATCGTTGTAGGCCGTTACTTACTAGCCAAAAGAGTCATCAGTTTATGTAATAATGCATAAAGTATGCTGATATAGAGGTGCTTGCTATTCGAATACAATGCGATTTAAATAAGAATAGGAGCGTCAATGACCTTTGTCTGTCAATTATCGCTTGAAAAGTAAGGTTTGCAACGAAATCTTATTTGCGTTTCAGTAGTTTTTTTGTTTGTTTTACTGTTTCAGTTACTCAAAGTAAAAAAACTTCTAAATTTATTATAAGGTTTCGTTGCAAACCTTACTTTTCAAATGACATTTGACAGATAAAGGTCATTGAGGTTCCTATTCTTATTTGAATCGCATTGTACTATCTATTTATTATATTAAAAAAATATCTATGATCTTACGAAATACATATTGCGCCTCCCTATAAGCTTTTGAATGGTGTTTGTAAATTCGATTATATTCAAGCATCCTAAAAGGTTTAGGACCAATTTTAAGAGCGTGTCATTTTCATTAGAATTTGTACACCTGATGACCCTCAAAAATCATTACAATAATAAGTTCGCAATTTTTATAATATACACTTTCGTTGGAGTAAAAAAATACGATACCAAAATTACATTCTTTAATCAATTTCCCATTTTAATGGCACGAAAATATTTCTTTATTTTCCGCTATTTTAATTCATATACCAAGTTTCTAATCATATCTATTGCTTGAAGTAAGAAAATACTATTTTTTATAATTAATGGCACCTCTACACGAATCATCAAACAGCTATCGCTACATGTCACTCAAAATACATGGCATTATACTTTTTTATTCAAAGATCACACGGAATAATT
The DNA here is from genome assembly GCA_036417725.1 of Clanis bilineata. Classification (NCBI taxonomy): domain Eukaryota; kingdom Metazoa; phylum Arthropoda; class Insecta; order Lepidoptera; family Sphingidae; genus Clanis; species Clanis bilineata. The sequence goes on from CM071141.1 coordinate 3,509,219, forward strand.
CTTAACGTTCATTCGATAGAATCTACAAAATTATTTACGTAAAAATGCATAAATCTTATTGCTTTTTATACTAAGTTACTTGTGGAATTACAGATTCGTTCAAATTACGTTGCATATTTTTTTAAATGAATGTTATTTAAAAAAAGGAAATGAAATGATACACTTATTCTGAACTGTTCTACAATTCCACAATAACTTATTTGTTACATCTTTCATAATGAATAATAAAGCTGAGACTGTTGGGCGAAAGTGTAAGTAAAACAAAATCTCTAAGAAATCATTAAAAATTGTAATCTTTCTCTATTATAATTTATTAGTTTCTTCATTGAAAGCGTAAGGTATAAAGTAAAATAATGAACAACTGACACAACTTTGAACAACTGGCAAAAATGAGTATGGCGCCTAATTTAATATGACAACTCGATACTACGACGTATGTATTATTTTTATTTAATAGGCTTTTTGGGGGTGAATTTTAATTTACAGATGTGTGCTGAAGCTGTAATTTCAGCTTTACTCTTTTCCAGATCGACCTGTTGGAAGCGGCATGCATCCTGGAAATCTGGAAATTCTTGGGGGAGGCCTATGTCCTGCAGTGGACGTCCTGTGGCTGATGATAATGATGACGATACTCTTTTTTGTCAAGCTGTACCCTCTTTCCCTCCCGTCACTCGCCCAACAGTCCCAAACGCAATCTTCACAGAACTCACAACCCACTACACTTGAAATGTACAATGTTGATAATATTCTATACATATATACGCACGCACTATATAATTATAATACAATAAGCGAGACAACGTTGAGATCTAAACGCAAGGAACATAACGAACGTTCGTCACAAACGGAATACACCAAACGAAACGGAAAAGTTTCATTAACTACACACGAATGTCTATCTACAATATATATAATATTGTCATGTATTTAATACAGTACACGAGGAGCGGCGTATGTTTACTTTCCTATTGATTTTCTTCGTACTTTTGCTATAACACTCTTATAGTAGGATTTCTAATTAAACGGAGTAAACTGACATTTCAAATGTTGCCACTTTTTCATGAAATTTAAATAGTGCTGCGGTAAAAAGATCAAGATTATTTAAACATTTCAATTCAGTGAACCAATTATTTCTTTCATTTTCTAAATTCCAACTAAAAATCGTAATTCCTGCATAATATGTAATTAGTACTGCATGTCTACTGAATTATAGTAATAGTAAATTACTGCATGCTAAGTTATGGCATATCTACTGGAATTATAGTCATGGTTCATTATAAACAAAACTTACAAAAACTATGAATGTGCCGAACGTAATTTTTCTCAAATAACAAAAATAATATTTGTAATTTTCATTGTTATAATTTCGTGTATCTGTCGTGATTATTTACGCAAAATTACTTACACAGACATTTAGTCGAAGAGTTGAGCTGAAATTTCTAAAAATACGCAATAAAATTCGAAATTTGCAAGCTAGTACTGAGTTATTGTTTCTTTGAGTGATAAAAATTGAACTGGATCAATCCCTATGTTTTGAAAGTAAGCAACATTATTTTGGAAAGTGACATTTCGATCTGTCAGTTTACTCCGTTTAATTAGCAATCCGACTTTAGGTGCAATTGGGTACTTGACTATATTTGATTTTGTACACATTTTTATATGTACTAGCAAATAAAAGAAAAAAGAAACTCTTCAGTAAAATCTGCACCGAAATTGGTTGAAAAATGAGTCAGTAATTCATATTTTAAATTCTGCAATGAGCAAGAGTGGGGACGTAGTGGGGATATCTTGCTGTCCCTTTCTAACGCACGTACCGTTATGGCCCTGACGTGTTTTTACTGATACTTCTCTTTTCCGCAGTTTGAAGGTTACACCAAATTTTAAATGCTTATAACTTTTTTATTTTTGAGAATATTTCAATTATTCTTTCAGTACTATATTTTAGATGGCGTAAACTTCATATAAAATTAATAAAAATAAAATATTCAAGTACTCAATTGCACAATTAAAATTAATTAATTAATTAATCAAAGTTATTGTAGGTAAAGTTAACAATTTAGGTAGTTTTCAGTTGTGTCAATATCTATAGATTTTGTGAAGCTTGTTACAATAATATTAACATTGTCCAACTTTTTTTAATGATTGATAATTTCAAATTATTTCTGTTGTCAAATTGTATTCTTTATCAGTGACGTGCACTTGCTTACATCAGGGTAGACAAAAAACTTATTATAAATTCTTACTTACATAATTATCATCGCCGTGTCATTTTAAAAGGTAAGCTAAGCGCTATAATTAAAAAGAAAAAAATTTTATTCTTGATTTATGTAAATAACAAATTGACATGGACAGGGTAGACACTGTGTCTGTCTTTATGTAGTGCACGCCACTGCTTTAATAATATAAGAAAGAAAACATACAATAATCATAATGACGCAGACGACGAATGTATGAGGGTCCATAAATGTAATAAATGATGCAGTATTACCTATATAAGTAATCCAAATTTAATCAACTTGAAATATTAGTACTTAAAAAAAAAACTGAAATCTCAGTAACTCAGACTTTCATCAAAGATATAACAACCATTCCAAAATATATTTAGACCGTTAATTTGGACTCTCATATTATACTTATACACTTGACGAATCCTACCAGTTCAATAAATATAATAGCTATACTTATGGAACGTGTAGGATTCGACGTATAACCCTCAAATCGCCTTTATCAAAATGACAACCGCTCGTGGGGATATGTTTCAGCGCACTTATTATACCTATACCTACATTATACTACAGTAACAATAATATTAACAGGCTAGACTACGCTAACAGATTACTCCCATTTACGTCACAACAATTTGTGAGCCGCACATTTACACTGATCATAAAGTATGTACTTGTGCACTTACATTTTACTTGCGTTATAGCATGCGTTTGAGGGCTTGTGCATGTGTCAAAGTATGGAATTTAACGTCAGCACATAGCGCATACCGCAAACGCATGCCGATCTAAATCGCATGCGCAAAATGCAATCGCAAAAGTTAAACCATTACATTTTCATCAGTTTCATTTCATTCAGTGATAGAACCGATGACAGTATGTACGTGACAAAATCTTAATCTAAAGACAATGCTTCGCCCCAAATAGTTAAAGACAAAATGCTACACAATGTACATTCTTTATGTGGCCCATAATAAATCGTTGTTCAAAATTTTAGCACTCAACTCGTTGCTCACTTTTATTTAGCAAGTGGCACAATATTTGGCTGATTTATTAAAAAAAACCTTAGGCCGAGATACTGAAACATCGACACTCAACGGAACCTAAGTTGGAACAGAAAATTTAAAAAAAACATTTTGTATTCCGTTATATTCTGCAAATAAAAAATACCCTAAAACAAAAAATATACATTTAGTTGAATTTATGTATATAAAGCAATATAAGTCCAATCGTTTTTAGAAACCATTTCATATTTGGCACCTTTGGTATAAAAAGCACCATGAATATAGCCGCAAACGACAGATTTGGCAACATATTAGAATTTGGATCGATAATTAAATGAAAATATTTGGACATGGTGTTATAAAAGTGATAGAAGCTTAATAAGATTAATGGATATATTTAAACATTACGATTTGAAATCACGTAATTACATGAGATATAACCACAAAGTTTTTACATTTTGTTTGTTTGACAGTTGACACAAAAATATGTATATAAACCAATTTCATATTTCTGCATTTCTTTAATTTATGTAATTTCGACATTGATTCATTGTAATACAAACATTTTTTTTATTCTCATGTAGTATTTCATTTGCACGAGTCAAGAAAAAATAGAGCCTTATTTTGACGAGATATAGGCCACTTTGTACGACAGTTTGACATTACAAAAATATGTATTTTTATAAATGTTCACATGAGCACAAAGTTCTCACACACTCGCGATGACGTCACATAAACGATTCTCCTGTGGGAATAGTACAGCAGCTTCAACAATCGTGAGACAGTGCTATCCATAATCGCGAGTAAGCGGTACGCACGGACTACACGGAAGGCAAGCGGGTTGCCGTTGCGTGTGCGAGCGGGACGGCAACAGAGAGTCGCTTTCGCCAGAGTGCACTAGAGTAGAGATGCACGTACCGGTAGAGTTAGGGCGGTCGCGCTAGAAGTTCTGCTGCCGCTTGCGCTTGAGATGCATGGCGTCGAGTATGGGCTGCCGCTTGCTCGCGTACCTGGCCCGCAGCAGCTCGATCTCGGCCTCCATCTCCGCGTCGAGGCGCGCCACCCGCCCCTCCAGCTCCGACTCCGACAGGAACGCGAGCTGCATCCGACAATACAATAAATAATAACACCCAAGCGTCATATACACAGTCCTGACCCCACACCAAGATAATTAGTCGTGTTGTGATTACCTAGAACTATAAAAGACTTTCAGTCCCACAACGCTCAGTTCCAATAAAACCTAATATGCTTCAAATCGCGACGATACGCAACCCTCATATATCCTGATTATAAAATTATTATCATATGTTTTAGATGTGGGGCAATAGTCTTTCAATTTCCAGTATAACTTGAACAATCAAATATTGGCATTTTTTCCTAACAAGGTGACACTGGACTTTATGATACATTAGGTCTCTTGGCGATTATAAGATTAACTCTAATCCTATGCAAAAATTGAACCCGAATTTACTCATTTTAATAATCAATATCTAAAAGAATTATAAAAGTGGACCCATATATGAATGATGATGAAAATATAAAAATAATAATTTATATACTTATAATAACGGAAAAAATAAAGGATACTTTAATAGCTGTGTATAATACAATAGAAAAATGATGAAATAATGTAATATTATGTACTATAATGAAAATTAAGAATTTAGAAAACGTCTTTTCAAATTATAAACAACATGCTGTAAGTAGCACTACAAAAACATACATAGAAACTAGAATTATGAATGAGTGAGGTTTGCAGACATGTTAAAAAGGATATTGACCCAAAGAAAAAATCTAAAACGAGATAAGGCAGCAAATAGAATTGAAAATAGTATTATTGTTAAATCCTCTGTTTGTGGATTTCGTTGCATTGTATATTGTACAATATTTTATAGAGCATAGCGTCCCTGAGCGTTCCAACGTTATTATGTTCAACGTTCGCTCTTTATTGCAAGCTTTACACTAACATTTCGTATGAATCCTACAAGTGTCAAGCCAATCCTACAATAGTTAAACCATTATGAATTTAAAAGCGGTATACATTTTTTTTTAAATCGTTAATAGAGTTTAAATCGAATACCATAGGATTGGTCCTACTCGAGTAGACAGTAAACAAGACCGGGCGATGTGAAAGCGTTAAGTAGGAAACCAGACCCTGGCATTAGACCGGGACATCGCCAGGCAGAAAGAAAAATAGATAGTAGACACTGGTTAGTACGTTAGGTCCATAGTGTTGTGGACATGTGTTTATGGTCGGTGGTGAGTGGAGGGGGAGTGCGGTGGGGGGTCCACTTACGCGCGGTGCCGCGCAGCGCTAGCAGTGTGACGACGTGCAGTTGACTTACGAATTCGAAGTTGCCCTCCTCCACGAACGCGCGCTGGAACGAGAGCGCCGCGCCACCCTCGCTCACACCCTCCGACCTGAACAAATCATTAGCGAATAAATCTCTGAATAGTACATCCATGCTATAGACAGTAACGTGACAGCACCATACGACCGTCTCGTCTGGTTTGATACTCACTTCAGGTAGCAGATGGATGCGTCGTGATGTGGATAATCGATTCACTATCGATTATTTTTCAAATATTTATTATTATATTATTAATCGACGGGGTGGTTGGTACTCAGTTGCCTACATCCAACAATGGACTGCGATAGGCTGGGATAATAATTGACTAACCGATGAATCGATCATGTCTTTAAAAATACACGATTATGAAAAATAATCGATTATCCACATCATTATGCCGGCTATCTAAGACCGGATTGGCTGGAGCTCACTTGGAGAGGGCGTATTCGACAATGGCCAGCGATAGGCTGAGATGATGAAAATACAATTATCCTTGATGCCCGAATTAGAGATTATACAGTCTCTAAGGAGTATGATTCTTTATAGACGATTTTACCGAAGTGCATGAACCTAACAAAATCACTAATATGCGTTGACATAAGCACTCAAATTCACTCATTTCAATATTTCGATACATTGTCCATTTTCCCAGAGGAAATTGTTTAGTACATAAACCCACATCACTTGTAAACAATAAACACGATCTTATACTAGGTCATGAATAAATTAAAATAAGTAGACGATCGCACTGTCAGATTCTCGTCAAAATTCCCACTTTCAAGTCGTCCATAAATAGCGCAGTTTGATTTTGACGTTTACTTACGTGAGGTTGTCGTCCGTGGGTAGTCTGATATTATGTCCGGTGAGCGTGCCGTTAGTGGGCGCGCCTATGTTCAAGTGATTCACGTCCTTCTTCTCGAAATGTTCTAGAAACAGCGGCCGGTACTTAGGCCTGTTTGTGTCCATGGGGTCTGTGTCGTGCCCTGAAATCATATGCTCCGTATACTTTTGGTATTACAACTAGCGACAGGAACGTAAGGGAAAACAGTTTCGAAATGTTAATCGCAGCCAACTTTTTGTATCAATAAAAAGTCAATGGTATGGTTTGTCTGGGGCGAAATAGTACCTACTTATTACTCACATAAAAACAATGTGTAATATTAATATAGATATAGCACTAAAAGGTCACACCGCGGTTGAATTTAATAAATGATCCCGACCCTCTAAGCTCCATTAACAAGAGAACATAGATATTTTACATTATATATAAAGTCTGGTTCCCGAAAGCTGTTCCTAAAGTTTAGCGTATAATAAATGTCGATAGTTGCCGTAGTGATCGCTTATGCTAGATATAAAGAGCACTTTTCGACTGACTTCGAAAAGGAAAAGGTCCTCAATACGTCTGTATGTTTTTTATGTATGTTACTCGATATCCGGCAAATGTGGATTGATTTTCAAGTTCTTTTTGTCTTCGATAGAGCTTATTTTAAGGGTAGTCCCATATAAATTTGACCACAATCGGATAAGTTTTAAAATTGGTCCGTTAAGTTTTTATACTTGTGATTATTATTATTTTTAAATGATTGAATGTTACATAAATATTACAAATAAATTGCCACACAACTAGTTCGGCAGTCTGAGTGTAGATACTCACGCTTCATGGTGGCGAGGTCTGCGTCAGGCTCGTTGATGACCATGGTGCCGAGGTCCGCGGCCAGCTCCGCCAGCTCCGACGGCACCAGCGTGCCGTCCGACCGCTGACGCATCGTCGCCTCCGAGTAACCCTCGCCCTGAAGACCAACATCACATGCATTACAACACTGATCCTGATCGAAGGAACGAATAAAAATTTATCCCGCTCGAAGGACCAAAAACAAATCTGTTACTTGAATAAAAATAACTTATTATAATACAAACACATAGACAGTGTGTCTGAGTGGCACTTTTCAGAATTGAAATAGCAATTTGAAGTGTTAGAATATGATAAATTCACACATATGTTATTTTCTTACTTAAAATTAGGTTTGTGGTCCTTCGAGCAGGATCAAATGACTAAATATTAGTTTAGCAAGTACTGCTAAAAGTTCTGGTTAAGAAGTTGAATACTGATGCTCGACTTTTACTGATATAATATTATGTCTATGTAGTAATTAAGAATGAATAATTAATATATTAATATTGGATGCAGGCCGCTTCCAACAGGTCGATCTGGAAATCTTTGGGGTAGGCCTATGTTCAGCAGTGGACGTCCTATGGCTGATGATGATGATGATGATATAGTAATTAAGTCGATATAATTCTTACAAGACTGAAAGAACTGAAAGACTCAATGCCTCTACTGTACAGTAAACATAGTGTGACATATTTGGACTGTCCAATCTCCGCCGCATCCGGGTAAAATGGTGTACTCAGTACTCACTCCTGCGAATGTCTTGGCGTTGTTTGACTGCTGTTGTTGCGAGTTCCTATACGCCTGGCTCTCTCGTATCTCACGCGCCTCCGCTATCATTGTACTTAGTATACTTGGGTGTTTCGCGTTACCTGCAACATCAGATTCTGTTGATAAAAATTAAATTGCTCTTCGACAAACCGAGGGCTTTTAAAACCATTAAATTCTCATAGAACTTTTAATGAATTAAATGGGTTCCCAATTTTTTGTTTTTACTGTCCTGAAAAGACGATAAAGTTATTACAATACTTGTTTGTCAATACTATTCATCGAAAAGTATTTATTAAATACTTAAAAGTTGGCACGACTATCGTTCTGAGGTGTCGGATTGATGGGTTTCGCTTGTTAAAATTATTTCATACTGTTGTTTGGAGTTGTGTCTATTGTTATAAAGTGATGAGGTTTTATGCACCAAACTTCAGCGAAGATAGACAGTATAATGTGGAAATTTTTGATCTTTGATGAGTTTTGTTTGGTGCGTCGGCTGAAGACAAATGTATCGATTGGCAATTGATCCTAAATCGTTTTATTGTATCGACACTTGATCTTATAGATTATAGAATCACCTATAAATTCGTGTGTGAGCAGGTACTCGGCGGTAGCTCTCTCGTCGGGGTTTTTCACAAGGCACTGGCTTACGAAGTCTATGAACTCTGGCGACCACTGGTCAGGTTCTCTGTAACGACAAAGAGGAATAAATAATATATGTATATATTTTTTTTAGTAACTGCTTCATTGGTCTATTGACTCTAGTGGCATTAAAGATAAGTTTCGTTCCTTATAAGTCCGTTTAATGTTAAAATAAATATCTTTTGTAAGTGTTCCAAAAAGCTTGGTCTCAAGCCAGGCTTTTCAGGTCACAATCTTTAAATCAAATGTTAACTTGATCAACATCAGAAACAGGTTGAGTGATGCAAAATCGCATTACCTGAACGATGGTGGCGGCTTGGTGGGTATCATGAAGATGGCTCGCATGGGGTGTATGTCTCCGTATGGGGGCTTCCCTTCGGCCATCTCGAGCGCGGTGATCCCGAGCGACCAGATGTCGGCGACGCAGTCGTACCCGATCTCCTGGATCACCTCGGGCGCCATCCAGAACGGCGTGCCGATCACCGTGTTCCGCTTCGCCATTGTGTCCTGGCAAAAAGACAGAACAGGTGCTTGGTATATTACTTCTGAAGCGGTCAGTGACGTGCATAGATATTCCGATCAGGGTAGACAAAATCTTACACAATTATTTTCTTCACCTCTTGCAACACCACCAAAGTGATTATCATCTCTGTGTTAATTAAAAAACAATCCGAGCAGAAAAAATTTCGAAGGCCCAATTCCCCAAACCCTATTTCCTTCCTCAAATCGTGTCAGAATAACACGCATTGCCCGATCCGGGATTCAAACCTAGGACCCCCAGTCCACGGCTAAGAGAATAAGAGAGAAAACAAGAGCATTTGACCATGAAGGCTACTAAACAACCACTAGATGTAACAATATGATTTAAAGTCGTAGAAACAAAGGCGACAGTCTGAAAAATAAATGATTTTTTTTATTGCGATTGCGCGTGATTTTAAGCAATGTGACCTAATAGAGATCAAATCTTGTATTCGTATGTAAATTTTATATTGCTTGTAATTTTAATATCACCATCCATCAGCCATAGGACGTCCACTGCCGAACATAGGCCTCCTCCAAAGATTTCCAGATCGACCTGTAATGTAATATAACTGTGTACTGAAATTTTCTAGGCTACACAAAAAAAATTGAACAGGCACAATTCATTCATTTTTCAGATTGCCGCCTTTGTTTCTATACGAATAATTTAGGAGATTATAAATCTTTCTCAACTGATACAAGGCTCCATGACAAAGGCCTATGTCCAGCAGAAGACGTTCCACTGGATGATGATGATGATGATGAAACGGTTCATTAAGAGCAGTCACTCACCGTGAGTTGTCCAGCGACGCCGAAGTCCGCCAGTTTAGCGTGACCCTCGGTGTTGAGCAGTATGTTCCCCGCCTTGATGTCGCGGTGGATCTTCCGCCGCCGGTGGAGGTACTCCAGACCCTTCAGCGTATCACACAGTATCGTCGCGATCTCGTCCTCAGACAATGTCTTCTTACGTAGCCTCATTATGTCCGATACTGAACCGGCACCACAATACTCCATTACGATCTGAATTAATAAATCAGAATCTCTTTTTTATAAACATTGATACAAGGTAAATATTTTAACATTAAGTGTTTCAACAGGTCGTTCTGGTAATCCTGGGAGGCCTATGACAGCAGTGGATGTCCTGTGCCTGATGATGATGAACAAATATTTATACCCGAGGCTGGAACATGATCCGGTGAGTCACTGAATGATAAGTGATCTCTACGGTCCATAGACCACCTAAGAGTCGATAGAGATTGGGAAGGGGAGGGGGATTCGGGCCAAAGGAAATTTCTCTCACAGAAAGAATTCAACAGCAAGCTGCAAATTCACATCGGTTTTTTGTGAGACATTGGCATTGAACCGGTCTGTATTGGCCCATTCAATTTGTAGCCATAAATGTCCACAGCGTAGATCTACCACTGATCAGCGTAGAAATATTACTCTAAATTTAGATAACTGTGAAAAGTGTTTGCCAGTAAGAAAAGAGGAGTCATAAAATAGTTCGCAATATATGACTCCTGGATACAGATTTCAACCACATAAAAATTGCTACATTCAAAATTAAAATCAAAAGAGAGAATGTTTGATGCATAAGATCGAATGTGGCTATAGTTACTCAAACAATATTACTGATTTGTAAAAACATACTTGATTACCCACAATTCATAGAAACACCTCGTAAATATGTAGACATAAGGATATTATAAACAAACTACAACAGAAAATTGGCAACAAGTCTGAGATAGCAAACTGGCATTTCTGGCGTCCGGACAAACTTCCGCTTGTAAGTAACAAAATTATTGTTGAACGTCATACTCGTTACAATGTGTTTTAGAAATATTCCTAAATTCCTCTACACGAGTAAAGGTATTTTATCCTTTTTTTTACACAAACATAACTGTACGGAAATCTAACTGCGGAAATCACGGTCTCTCGTTTTATAGCCGACTAGTTCACAGCGCCAAGGAAGCAGATTATAATAATGATGTCGAGTTTACTCATGGTGTATATAAAGCTACTTACCCAGAGGTCGGTGTTCTTGAAGTAACTGCCGTAGTACTTGACGACGTACGGGCTGTCACACTGCTGCATAATGGAGATCTCCTTGATGATCTCCTGCAGGTCCGTGTCGACGGGCACCTGCTTGATCGCGAGCACCTGCCCGCTTTCTTTGTGTAATGCCTAGAAGATAGATTTAACAAATTAAAAGACTGGTGGAAAATTACTTAAAGTAAGAGACAAATCTGAAGACAGAAAGTCATAGAATGATCTAAATAAACAAACTTTTAAAGTCTGAAACAGTAGAAGACCGCCAAGGTGTATCCATAGCCGACAGTCTGATAGAGTAAAGCTATTCACGAAGCACACAACAGCTATGACACAGACTAAGGATGGACAAACCTAAAAGAACGCAATTCATCAGATGTGTAGAAATAAAGCAGACGTGACCACCCGAAGAAGAAGAATGAAACGATGAAAATATGAGACTAGTTAAAGCAAATTATTTCTCGGCATCAGTAAGCTTGAAGTTTTATTCGTTTTTCGATTCGAAGTTGTATTCGTACCCTACTTGAATTGCCAGTTAGATATTTTGAAAATAAGATGTTATTAAGGATACGACACCATCAGGTAATATTTCGTTGACTATTGACATAACTGTAATAACATTTGCATATTTATGCTCTTTGTGAATAGTAAATTCTAAAAGCTCATAAACCTCCCCGTATTATTTATATTTCCCACCTATACGAATTATGAACGGCGAGTGTTTCTAAATATTACAACCAGTACTCGAAATACATTGCTCTAGTTTCGGACAGTTCCTATAATTTGGACTAGACTAGATACATATTGCATGTACGAAAGACTAACTCCCTTATTCATAATGAAATCTTGGTCTTATCGAAAGCATAACCCTACTTTTGCCTACTTTAGCTAAAAGAGAACTAAAATTTGTTTATCGAATACAATGTTGCTGGTTACAGAAAAACATTATTTTTATCTCTGGCAAGCTTTGAAACAAATAGGAAGGCTTGTCTGGAAACAATTAATAGAAAATACATATCAATTTTAGATGGGGTCCTAGACTATAACAATATTTATCTCATTAAGAAAACACATCAAACTTGAAACAGCTGATCGGAATCAGCCATGTTTTCACTATAGAACGTTGGAAGGTTTTAACGCTATTGAACGATTATGAATACTATTTTTACGAAACGTACTATTGCGGTCTTATTACGCTCTACTAAGTTATCTTAAATAAGAGGGTTAGTATCTGAAATTTCAATGTATATTTTGAACTAACCTTGTAGACACTGCCATATGAACCTTCGCCCAGCTTGCATATTATGTCGAACACCTCTTCAGGTTGCCGCGTGAGACTCTCCTCTGATAGCTTCTTTAACTCACTGCAACAAACAAAAATAATTTTAGCTAAATTTCTTAGTAAAAAATAGTTGATTATTCTTCATTATTTGTTAATCGTCTATTAATCACATATAATAATAATATTAACCCTGAAATATTACTGTCCCACTGCTGGGCACGGGCCTCCTCTACTAATGAGAAGGGTTAGGCAAAATGTTAATCACATACATAATTATTATTATACACAGGAAAATCCGCAACGTGTTTCATGGAATCTCACCTAACTGTATGATAGCTTGGCTTTGAAAGTGACGGGTCAAAACGTTCTGTATAGCCATGGCTTATGAATAAAAGATATGCTTCCAACGGCTTTCATCAACTTTTACAGAGTCAAATAGACTGCCAACTTAAAATACCTGATTACTTATAAGAAACCATTAAAGTTCAAGGTCTCTAGATTATAATTTTATTAACTTACGAGTAGACGGACCTGTTTATCGAGTAATATTAATAATTTACAAGTGCGAATTATAAGTGCAACTGATTTATTTACGTAAAAAATCTATTTGCAGTGGCGTGCAGTCCATATAGAAAAAGAGACATTGTCTACCAGACATATATCTGACCAGTTGCCAATTACATAATTCAACACAAATATCATCACCAAAGCCTGATTTTCAGCAGAGCTTATATTTTAAATCGACACGTGGATGATGATGATGGTTGTAGTGAAGTAAGAATTATTGAAGTAAATAATTATGAACGATTTTTGTCTACGCTAATCTAAATGTCTCTGCACGTCATTGCTTCTTTGTGACATACATATATTTAATGAAATAGAAAGTATGAAGGAACGATGCGACGGTAATACGTGTCGAGGCTGATAATTTCCCTGGAGACCAGAACCTTAAATCAATGGCTAATAGTAGCCGAGGATAGTAATTACGCCTCACACTACGGGCGAGTCTAATGAGTTTTGTTATGATTTAGTATTGGCTATTTCTGCCGCGACCTTTATTTACCGCGTCAGACGGGCTTTTACGACACATCGCACAGTTTTAAAGTTCACAATTTCTGAATATCATATGGTATGTCCGACAATGTTAATAGAAGTAATAGCAATAATTTGACCTAAAATGCCTTTCGTTTTCATGTTGTTAACATAAACTCACGCCTATATCCCCGAAGGGGTAGGCAGAGGTGCACTAGCAAACTAGAACATCCACATTTCGCCGAGCTTAGTTCCGTCCCAGATGTGATAGGGGGCGAGCCTATCGTCATATCGGGCACAAATTCCAGACTCCGGGCTGATATAGAAAAATCCAATATCACTTTGCCCAACCCGGGGATCGAACCCGAGACCTCAGGACGGTAGACATACCGAAATACAACTACGCCACCGAGGCAGTCAAATATTAATAAATAAATCTCTTTCGTTTATCTTCACCCATGTAAAATTGGCGGAATAGCTACTGATTAAGCTCCTCGTCATGAATCAGAAGTAGAAGAGAATTAATGACAATCATGATTACTTTCACAGCGAAAATGTCAACAAGGGCGAAGTGGATTCCTAGAAATCCTAGAGCCTCAACAATGAACTAATATCCAGACAGAAACTGAAGTCTGAACTCCCTTGTAGTCAGTGTGATACTTCATAGCATCGATCAAATACTCCATGATCTAAAATGCTCCAAATTTAAAAGGCATGTTTCTGATGTCTGGAAATACGAGTTGCCTTGTGGACCGTAGAAAGTGTCAATTTCACGGTTTATTAACCAAATGATGATTACTATTCAAATGCATCTTTAGATTTAAGAGCTGCTTGCTCTTGATTTAAAGATAGGAGTGAGCTGTAGGATAAATCGAGTTTAGGTTTAACTTTACATTAGTAACAGCGCTGCAAGTTGCCCTAAGGAATCATAATTTAAATCTAGCCCAAACTCCAACATAACAACATTATTAGACATATTATAATACACATAATATTTTTCTATCTGCCCTTATCCCACTTTAATGTGGGGTCGGCGCAACACACTTTTTCAAGCATGTTGCAGAAATGATTTGGCTAAGTTTTTACGACCGGCTGCCTGTCTGACGTCAACCCCCTCTAATGGGTCCAGTTCCGGGCAAATTAAATTAGAAAATTCGCTTTGCCCGACCTGGGAATCGAACCCACGAGCTCTCGGTCCACAGCCCATACATGCTGCCACTAGACCAAGGAGGCAATTATACACATAATAATAATCTGTAACCGCGAAAGGATAGGCATGTAGAAAATAATATGTCCAGATCCATAATCTGCCAAGCTTCTTTTTCGTCCAAATCGTCCAATGATGTAACAGTGGGAGTCATGTAATATTTCCAGTCAGATTCTCAAACACAATTTGCGATTTTAATCTACATATTTAATATGCAATAAACAGATGATAAGAAATCGCGTCAGAGAAGCCAATAGGCCTTTTTGCTTTGGGGATATCATGGGTGGGGATATCATGGGTGGGGATGTATCGACAATATCCAGTGATAACAAAATCGATATTCGATTACACATTTTACCAACTGCTCTTCAGTCGATTAATCAATCTGTGTTTTTTTTGTGTGTTATATGCATTGATATATTATTTACCTAGATACACAGTTGACGCTCGGAAAATGGGACAGCAAAGGAGTGATTAAGCACTCGTTTTGCATACAGTCCGATGCCGATGGAATTCTAAATTTCAAAATTCAAATTTAAGAACGCTTGCTCATTTCGTTTAAAAAGCTACTTTATTATACGTGCATAGGGCTATACTTCTGTTGGTTTAACTAGAACTTGTGATCTTTTTCTTTGTTTTATTCCTGAGACCACTTTTTAGGAGGATATTTGCAAAGAACTGTGCATCTAGGGTATATTATATTGATGGTTATATGTGAGTCAAAATAAAATACTTAGTTTTATCCTCGATAATATCAGGCTGCGACAGAAACATCGTTTATGTTGTGAAATCTTGAGGTTTTACTTTTTAATTTTTAACAGATTTTCACACACAGACTTCAAAAGTATATAGACGGGACAACAGCACAAAACTTGTACCCAAAAATTATGACCAAGTGGTCATAAGTCGCTCAGTTTATTTGAATTTTTTTACCCATTTTTTACAATAATATTTAATTATGTGTATCCCGCTTTAAGCATGATAATGCTCATGATATTTTATATCCTACCTCCTCATAATATTCATACGTTGATCAATCACAATAAAACGAGACTCGAGCAGCTGTACAAACATACTGACTACTCACAGACATAATATAGATAACTACGGGGCGGGAGATATACATTTTTGTATCAATCAAATACAATCAATAACAGGCATATGATCGAGTTCATAAAGCGTGTAATATGAGTATTGATGAGTATATTGCCTATTGCTAACATGCTCTTTATTTTAGCTGGCAAAGATGAGGAGTTTGGTGACAATTCTTGATTTATTTAGCGGATCGGCTCCCAAATCTGAATATAGTAGATATTGATAGTAATTATTACGTAAATATCTAGTTACTGCCACTTGACAAACAACTCAATACACGGTTTTATGATTTACCAGATTCCAAAATAAATTATAATTTATGGTTACTGTCGTTTTTTTTAAATTTTTTTTTATTGGCATGAGAAGGCAGACGAGCAGACGGCCCACGATGGTAAGTGGTTACCGCCGCCCATGGATATCGGCAATGTCAGGGACACAGCCAAGCCGCTGCCTACATATACTACGTGTAACATTTCTCTACCCCTCCTGCAATCCTACATGTAGACTATTTTCTGCCTAATCGTATCCCACTGCTGAGCACAGGGCTTTCTTTCTCCTTCGCCATCTAGTTACTTCAGACCACATCAACATCGATTATTATCAGACAGCCCCGAAAGGGAAGCTTTTTATTATAGAATGGTTTCGTCATATCCATTCAAATTAAATTAAAGTATAATCAAGTAACAAAGAATAATATGAAAGAAAGAAAGAAATCATCTTTATTCAGCCAATGTGCAATAGCAACAGCGGCAACAGTGAGTGGGAGGTAACAAAAAGAATAAGACAGAATATGTAGCACGAAGATGTAACAAATAAAATAACAAATAAAGGAATAAAATGGTTTGTTAATGGAACGGAAACTCATTATTGCTGGCGTACAGTTCATGTCAAAGGGATCGCTGTATGATGGACAATTAATACGCGGCTAACTAGCTGATTGGCTGGCTTCGTAATAAATACTTCTAGGGAGTAGTCGTAGGGTTGTCCGGAGTCCGGCTTTTACGTTTATTTCCGGTAAAATATTTAAATATCCGGCCGGTCCGGCTTTTGCCAAAACAAATTCCAATGTTAGTGTAGGATTAGTGACTGTTTATAGTACAACACAAATAACACCTACTACCAGAGGTTGCTCTAACGCAGTAGCTTTAAATGTTAATACTCCATTTTATTAACCACATGACACAGATTTACAATGTTATGCCTTCCTGTTATACGTTATCATTAACAACAGAATATTAAATACAGTTATTATAGATTTAAAAACCAACCCGCAAGGGACATCTGTGACCCAAACCGCCTTATGATTTGACGTCATTTCGCTGAAAAAGAAGAAGAAAAAATAATTTAGAAACATGTGTTCATTGGTAAGAAATAAAAAAATAAAGAGTATGCATCAGGGATGAGACTTTTCAAAAATTGAGACAAAATAATATGTTTCATTCGTAGGACAAAAATAGCAAATTTAAATATCTACTGTTATTTATACGAAAAATTATAAAAGTAGTTATAAACATAGAGATATAATGAACATATAATAATAATTTCAGCTCTGTAATATTAATTGTCCCACTGCCGGGCACGGGCCTCCTCTGCTAATGAGAGGGGTTAGGCCTTAGTCTACCACGCTGGTCGAAATTATTGTAAAATTTTCGGGTATGCAGGTCTCCTCAGGATGTTATAAATATATAAGTAAATTAAAAAATGAAAACAATTTTAAATTTCATATTTGACATGCAGTCTGCATGGAAAACATCGAACTGATAATAATTATATCGCAAGGAACCTTGACTGTTAATTAAACAATAACAATATAATTTATAAAAAAATATAATAAACATAATTGTTTTATAAGCTTTAACATAACAATAAATTCCATTTCTTATCGAATCGAAGATCAATCGAAAGACACAAACTGTGTCCCTGGCAAGAGGATTTCTGTGGTCGACTCCCTACCGCGGACAAGCTCTCAACAATTAATGTGTTTAAATTAAAAATGCAGTTAAGGAAAACGTGTTCCAGCATTTACCGTACATGTGAATCATCACGCAATTATTTAGTAATTTTAATATAAAGCCGCATTATAACTGTACAAAAGAATCAATAATGTGAAATTGAGAAATTGCGATACACCCGCGTGTCCCAACATTAACCAGATGTCTGAAGTGGTCTCAGAATCCAGATTAATACTGTGTAATGTATAAGCTCTACTTGAGAGTAATTTTGGCTTTAATGCAGCTTTTATTTACATATTTAACGTGTCCTTCACCGAGAAGACAGTGCAAAAAGAAGCAACGCACGCGAATAGCTTACCCGCATCATTGATTAAGTCTGGGAGTTTTCTTATATTTTTATTAAACTGTTATTTATGAGTTTTAAACTGTAAATGTAGTTTTATCTTAATATTTTGTATCTTGACTTTGTAACATTAAGAGTCGATTGTTATTATCTCAATCCAGAAATCCTTCCAACATTTAATCTTAAAATATTTTGCTTCCCTATGCAACGCAATGCCAAGCAAAAAATAGGAAAGATAGCAATATCCGATATGGATAAATATCCCGAATGCCATGAGGCGAATTCGTGAATTCCCGCATCAGCGCAAATATTGATACGATCTACTATTTATTTGCCTTCAGTCTGGGTTGTACTCTGGCTCTTTATTCACTATGAACGCGTTACGTGTCGCGTCACGTTCCTTTATTAATTTCATTTGGAAAACTTATCTTTACGCCATTCACTATAAGACTATATTTAATCAACTCGATGAGGTGCTTTACACACTCATTTTGAACTGTTGATGAATAAGACCCATTGTTTAACCGTGATCTAGTAAACCCCACTTCGTAGTCGACGGTAGATTCTGTGTTATTGTTGTCATAACCATAATATTTATACAGCGCAGATGAAATGTTTAAATGTGGTGGTACAAACTCACCCCTGCGGCCTTTCATTAGCGCTCATTCTGTCTGCGCGTCGCTTCTTGCAGGTGTTGCAGCTGAGAGTGGGCGCTCCCCCCTCCCACACGCCACTCTTCCAAAACACCAGCCTGCCCTCACTATCCATGAGGGACATGCATCGTTACCTTCTTAAACACATTGTCCAAATGTATCACAATAGTACACAACACTTCAGTTTGGTTCGACGCGTTCCAATAACTCGCGTGTATACTCTTGAACGTGGAAATATTTAATACGTCCACTGCTCGAGCGTTCACAGAAACTACACAAATCACTCTATTACTGTCATATATCTATGGACAAACGCATAGGATAGTTTATTTATCGTGTAAATAGTCACCATGCCAGTATCTCTAAAACGGGGTTACGATCCATGTGGTACACACACGTATAGATAAACTTATCGACTCGGTTTGACCGATGTACGTTCACATAGTTAATAATTTTGTAATGCGAGCTTTTTACGGTAAAGAAAGATTTAGTTTCGAGGCACTTCCCACGATTTACGTAACGATGCGAGACCACGGCAAACATCCAAAAGCGAACAAAACTTCGTGCCCAAAATAAACTCGTGTATCCTTTCCAGGGTTTGTTATGAGCGGTGCGGAGACAAGCAACAAAACGTCCGACGCCCGTTACTGCATCCGCGAGACTGCTTGCCTTCCAACTTCCAAGTTCTACTCAAGTGTTCCAAGTTCAATTGTCGGGTCGAGCGCACGACGCGACGTCGCGACCGGACAGGATTTGCGCTGTGATCTGGATTTCGCATTTGCAGGAATTCAAGAACAGTTAGCCGACACCATAAATTGTTTCTGTCTAATTAAATGCTTTTTATTATAAATTGCGGCTCTACCGCACATAATTAGAATGGCTTAATCGCCGTTTGGAGATTAAAAGGTGAATCATTACAAAAAACTTGGAATGAAGAAAAGAGCATCGTGTTCACTGTGTGCGAAGTTATTTGTCGGTTTTTTGTGTCCCTCAACAAAAACTATCGGTTAATTATTCATATTATATGGCTTCCTCAAACTGCGTATATAGCACAAAACAGAACATACATAAATCATGAGTGGAGCTTGAAGTTTTTCAAGTTATTGTCGTGACGCGAGGACGGACAGCGCGGCGCGGTGCGGCCGGGTCGAGCGCGCGTCTCTACCGGCTTGGAGATAAATAAAACCGCGTGTTGGTCCATCTATAAATACACGCCACTCATTACATCGACACTGTAACCTTTTTATTAGTTCACAGTTAACGTTCATTAGTATTAATGTAACACTTTGCTATTTGTACTATTATTGATCTCATCTTCCTCGTGTAACTACTTATTTTCCCTTTGTGTATTTAATAAGCGCTGAAACAGCTATATCATTTACTTCATTAGTCTCAATATATTAGTCAGCTGTTTGATTACATAGGAGATTTATTGTGATAAGTCGGCCATCTATCACGAGCGCCATCGAAATAAATCACGGCGAAACGTGGGCGATCCTCCTGTATAAACTTTATAACGACAAATATACGCGATACATTTATGTTTGTTGTGTTTGCGAGACATTGTTATCTTTCTCCATTTGCTGTTAAATTCCTGATGACTCCAAACTTGTCTCACTTCATCAAGTTCCATAGACATTAACAAAAAATAATTCTTGCCTCCTTTGTCCCCTTCGTATCTTATTTCGTGTGTGACTCTTTGGTATAGGTTCTACTTTTAGAGATTATAGATCCTGCACTATCATAAAAGTTGTCTTAACTTTTCTCAGTTTCCTTCACTGCTCTCTCATATAAATATATCAGTATTTTTTAAACATTTAACAATTTGGAGATTCAACTTTTTAAGTTCTATTGATTCCATTTTTCATTGCCGGTCAACTTTTAAGTTCACTTTGACTATATAGAACTTGGCCTACGTTCCAAACACCAATTCCATTTTGCCCTAGATCCACCATCAATTATGACCCAAATACTGTCCAGTGTTATGAAAAAACCACGACGGCAAGTACCATAGGTGACAAAGCAACTATTTATACATTTTCCGTGAACGGTACACAGTTTCCCGCTGTGATATTTTAGCATACGCTCGAGGTACAATGAACTGAAGACATACTGTCTGGAGATACTCGGTACTTACCAGTATTGTAGACACAATGTATCTACTACATCAGTAGGTATATTGTTTAGCTGGTTTCTCTACTTTGACATGGAATATTTTGTCATAAGTTTATGTTGAATGTTATTAATATCTGTGATAAAGATTTAGCCAAAGATATCCAGATCCATTTTATGAAAGCATTTAATTAATAGTATTTTCAGGTACATTTCTATTATCTACAATTCATCTAAAAAATGCAAAGAACGTACCTCCACAGTAAATATAGAACTACGAAATGCAGGTTGAAGACGCATTGCAGTAAGTTTTCACATAATGGAGTTTTGGGAAGCCATGCTCGTTTCCGGCTTAAGAATAAAACTGCCTTATAACACTGAAGTAGCGATGTAAAATAATAAGGTAAGCAGAGGGTGTTGGTGTTGGGTCGGATTCTATGATCAATTTATTCGGAAGGATGTTTTTTGTTCAACCGCAGTCGCAAGCAACTTTAAGTCTCGTCTCGATACACATGGAAATACAGCTCAATTGATAGAGGTAAATTCAAATTGCTCTATTTTCTATTAATTAATTTAATAAAATCCGGTCAATCCCATAGACCAACTGCCATTTCACGTTGTAAATAATTATTGGCATTGTATCCTAAAATTACTAAATTTTTGCGTAAAACAAATAGCAAAGTATAACAACAATAAAATCAAAATTACGATTGAAGAAATGATTCAAACCTTCGAAAAATGCAATTGTAAAGAAAAAACCTCGAGTACATAAAAACATCTCGTAACGACCCGCATCTTGGCGAGAGAGATGATGACATAATGAAGATTCTTCACGTATTGTTATGATCAATTTACACACGCGTGACAAATGGCCAAGTTATTGACGTGACAGATGCGAATCACACGCTTATAAGGCAAATTCTAACACAATTATTCATTGTTATGTTGTTTTATTTCCAAACGCAGATTAAACATAATAGAAATATGCATGGAGCTAGCATTATATATAGCTAGTTATAGCATATATAGCTAGTTCTTTGTTATTATCCTAGTCGCCGTTATATACAAATTGATGTCACAAAAAATATTTATAATGCAATTGGATATTGACATTTGCTACAGTAACATGAAAAACACTTTTATTATTATTCCTACTGATTATGAACATCAAGATATTGATTAATAGCATGGGAAAGATTCACTATTATCATGGTAACTAATATTTAATTTGAATCATTTCCAAATGTTACCACCAAATAAAGTAAATATATAAACAATACCCAGCAGCTATTTAACAATAATCTATAAATTTCTATAATAGACATTGTTTGGTATCTCAATATCTTCATTGATATTGAGAATATGTACTATTTCAAAGATCAAAGTTGTATACAAATCAAGTCCAAAACCTATCAAACAGACCTAATTAAAACCCGGCTAAAAATATTGTCTAAATAACATCGTGAAAAATGTAGCACGAAAGGCGAGGAAACGGCGTATGGAGGGGGCGAAAAGGGGCCACTCACTTTCACAGTCAAACGAGACAGGTCATCGTAGATCGACGGCCCAGAAACTGTGCAAATAAAGCGGCGTAATCCCGCTACCGAAATGCAACTGTGGTCCATGTGACCGCCCCACGCGTTTCGCCAACTATTTGAGAATTGTACCAGTTGCTCCGTGCTCGAGCGGAGGCGGTACGTTTTATTGCTTTCCGTTGTCTTTTGCGATTTCATTTCTGATATCAATTTTGATTTATTGTTCAAGTAAGTAGTGGACATACCTAAACAGTTATACAATAACAACTATTGCACCAATATTGTTGAGCCGCCTTCTTTATCCATCCGATTCTTTCAAATGTAGCTCTTTAGTGCTAGAATTCGTAGATTGTTTATGATATTTGTCAATTTCTCAGCATGCTTTCTCATAAATTAAACCTCGTTCAGTTTTGCAATGTTCATTTCCATGGTTCACAGGAATATCATTTTAGAAATTGCAATGTAATATAATTTATATTTTATGTCCCCAGTATAACCTACAGACTAGTCATTACTGATTACAGAGGAAAATACGTTTACTAACAAATTAGTTATTGTTTAATTTGGAACGAAACGTAATACAGAGCGATAAGAGTTATTTTAATCATTCCTATTCCTATAGTTATATAAATGTCAATTTAATTCCCGGCGAGGGAACAGGGTCGTCATCGAATGAAGTGGCTTCAAAATCTAGACGAGGCGTGGATACACTAAAATATAGGGTCAACGTCGCCTAACCATCATAAAAGCGTCAGTCGTATTCTGGTAGGTATAACTTGTCTATTTTGATATAATTCGAACCATGAAACCTAGTGCAATTCATAGGGTATGGAAATTAACTGACGACGAGAATGATTTTCGACTAAAAATATTATCCATATATACGCAGGCACAGACACTATCTTCATCTCAAATATGATAACAATAAGGAATACAGTACATAATTAAATACTATAAATTATCAGTAGCATTTAAACCAAGTAGGCACTAAAAGATCATCTAACAACACACATGACCTAATAAACCGACTACGCTACATACACATTTGCAGATACGACAAATGAAAAGTGACCAATTGAATCTAACTACGTTAATGGCAAAGTTCTACTTCGCAATCTGTGCGGAATCACAGTTCAAATGTCTTGTATCATATCAATTCTTGTCTCAGTAATCCCATCAGATGTAGGTCATCCTATTACACCATCCTGCTCGGAAGATCGTTGTACGTGGGGAAGTGAAATAATAATATTAATTTAAAACTATCCTTCTACAATATAGGAGGTCCTTACCCAGTACTCGAGAAAGTGTATAAATTAGGATCTATGAAAATTTAAACATCAGTTGTGATCAAAACAAAAACCCGACTGCGTAAAAAAAGAGAAAAACAAACTCTCAAAACATTAAAAATCCGTCAATCCGAACTACAGAACGAGCCAAAGAAAGAGACGTACTCGTATGTATGTACATCTACATACTGCATGCACACAAACACACTCGAGAAACATTACCCTCCTTCCCAGACAATCAGATAAAAGGGATATTAGAACACCTAACATTTTTCCGCAATTACTTTAGTAAATCGGAAGCCCGAATAACTGTTATTAAAAATGCGTAGAAGCCATTTTTTACCGAAGAAGAACCGTTATTAACCTACAGTTTCATAAATTACGAAAGTTAGTTATAGATAAAAAAGGTATATAGACATGAAGAAGATTGAGATTTTCACACCACAACAGCATCAGTTATGCGGTAAATCTAAACTTCTAAGGTAAAAAATGTTTTACCAAAAAGCTACATAATCGTTCAGAGTCGAGTTCCCGAAAAAAATTTGTTGAAATCTACAAGATTGATCAGGAAATCTTTGGGGGGACAGTGGACGTCCTGTGGCTCATGATGATGATGAATATCGACAAGTTAAGCATATAAATGAAGAGTGGGGAATTGCGTAGCCAGAGATAAGCGCTCTATATAGTAGTCGTACAAATTGCGTGTCACAAGCTGAACTATTATCTGCATATTCTCGTATATTACTTTACAACAGGAACCCGCCGCGCCGCGTCGGGCCGGGCGGTGCAAAATTTGCATCGTCCGTTTCGCTTCGATGAAGAAACGCGTTCCAAGGTCGGTTGGACACCAGAAATTGTACCTGCTAGTGACGAGTGATTGTGTATGGTAACAACCTTCATGGTTTAGTGGTTGGAGAAGCGAAAAGAGGTCGCACGTTCGACACTTGTTGCAGGACAAATTATCATGGAAATGTTGGCATTGATGACATTCAAAGTATGGTTTTCAATGATGTTTGTGACCTTCAACATAATAGAAAAGTGAATTGAGTTGACAGAGACAGACAAAACTTTACTTTAAATTTTAATACCTTTGGAGTGTTACTTCAGTTGACCGAATATTAAAAATTCTAAAGAACTAAAGAACAGCGCATAACTCAAACAAAATTGAACAAATGTGAAAGGTTCCACAATCCCTACATTTATCTCGATATGTGGCTGTATGCCTGCATATGTGGAAGAAAGTGAATATACAAATAAAACCTGAACTGTACAGAGTGTAGAAAGAGGATATTTGCTTCTCTAATAGATGTTGTAATTTATTATTCCTGAATAGTGTATATTTTATATTTTATTCGCCTTATAGCAAAAATAATAATTATTGATGATTACTTACTCGCGGAAAGGTCAGGTATTGTTACTTTTGCAAAAAGCATGAAAAATTACATGCTGCATATTTTACGATTATCATATCTGATGTTTACTACCGTGAAATTGTAAATTATTGTAATTCATGAACATCTCCGTTATTATTGTATACAGGAAAGCAGTCTTAATAATAAATCTCACATAGCAAAAAAATGTGATGAAGATTTAGTTAATATCGTAATTACAGCATTACTTGTACTTCCAATTTATTACCCGCAAAATTATGCGGTTATCTTATCTAGCGATCTTGATTTATCTAGAAATTCGTATTCACTCTATCTACATTGTTTTCTCGTTCAACTAAACCGTTTCAAGTTAGCTCTCTGCCAAATATTCAAATTGCTCCCATACTTTAGATGGAAAAGACAGATAAATCCACTTTACGTTTATACCTAACTAATTTTAGCGCTAACACCAAACATTTCATAACAAACATTTGTTTCGTAGTATCTGCAACTTAGTAGTATCTGCAAAAACTTAATACTTATAGTTAAACATTCGGTATATACATTATCATTTATTACAAGAGCTATGACCTCTATAAGTTTACAACAATACTCATCTATCTTCTTTACATTCAAAAACAAGGTTGCTAAACCGCGATGTATAATATTTTGGCGACAGTTTTAATTCTTCTCGCCTTAAGAACTCTGTTATCTAATCTTCAAACATTATCAGTTTTAAACAAATTAAATAACTAAAAGGAAATATATGTTTCCGAATCGATTCGCAGCAGCTAAAATAAATACCACTTTCATCGTTTTATCTACTGCTTTTTCAATATATTCCTAGCAATTTATTGTTATTTTTAACTCTTGTATGTACAAATGTTAAATAACCTGAATCACATTCATGTACAATTATTAAGTTTACAACTGTTTTTATTATAGAATCAACCCTTTTTCCTCAACACTAGCACGCAAACACATAACTAGTGAAACATCCTTCGCCCTATTCCTAAAACAAATTGTGTTGTCCTAAAGACGTTTAAACAATTCGTGTCAACACAATACCGTCCAAATGTAGGCTACGGTGATTCATAAAATAATGAATGCACATCGGTATTCCGTCGTAACAATAA
The DNA here is from genome assembly GCA_036417725.1 of Clanis bilineata. Classification (NCBI taxonomy): domain Eukaryota; kingdom Metazoa; phylum Arthropoda; class Insecta; order Lepidoptera; family Sphingidae; genus Clanis; species Clanis bilineata. The sequence continues at coordinate 3,535,446 of CM071141.1, forward strand.
GCATAACTAGGGCTGCAGCTGCTGCAGGCCCTAAAACGTAGATAGAAAATAACTCTGAATTTCCAGTCAGATTACTTCGATATTTATGTGTATGCTTTTGCATCAAGGCGCAACGTAACAGTCTCTTGTGATCTTATACAAACAGTTTATTGTAGCCTGTTAAAGATGTTGACGCTGACGGACTGTCAATTTGCCAAGGCAACATAACCTGCCTGAAATATAGAGTTCGATATACATATTATATTGAGGGATTATTGATGGTTGTAGCCAGCAGAGTATAAAGCGTCTGTCCCAATGCCGTTACTCAAGCTGGGACTCAACTCCCGTCAATGGAAATCAACGGAATTTAAGTTATGGGCAGACGATCATGCAACCCGATCACTACCGTCCATGGACTTAAGAAACGCCCAGTCATACTGGAATTGAAGCTGCTGCCTACTTGAGTATACTTGTGATGAGTAAAGACGTGACACTATTCTATTTGGCTGAACAAATTTTCCTTTCCTTTTCGTCCTATGGAATGGCAACCCTGCGCACAGCGGAATGCCAGCACCTATACGTAATCAAAGACATCAAACGGCCCGGGAACGGGGAAACTAATGGTTTACGGATAGGTAATGTTTTATTTATCCTCAAACAGCATCGTAGTAGACGAGTACACAGCTATGAAGCGAGAGACCACGGGTATGACTCCTACATTTGAGACAAATGTTTAAATCCTGGAATTCCACTCATCATATATTTCGTACTAACACAGAAAATATACGCAGATACAAATAAAATATTAATACAAGGAAATTTTATGTTGTTTTAATTTGTACGTATTTAAAACTAAATAAACGTGTTATTGTATTTTTTTTTATTCCAAACAACAACAACTAACCGTATCAAACATATTCGCTCTGTTTATTTGAAAATAAATACCGTATAAATAACAATTCCTCAGATTACATTTTTCGTTCATCTTTACTAAGAAATTATCCTAAATGCGATAAACCACCACCCACTTTTCACTGAGATTGAATTCAGATACAAACAACCGTATTAATTAGAAGGATTTAAACCCACTTCCCACGCCGTAACGCCAATTATGGCAAGAGTCCATTAAGACAAGAGTCACGATTAACATCAATTATTATAAAAAAGATGCTATGCATTAAATACTTGGGATATACAGAGATGGAGTATTTTGGAATGAAACTTCAATAAGCGCAACTAACACGAGGCACTATTCCGCTAAACATGCGGAAACAAAGCGGAGACTGATGACTGTGAAATCTTTGAAATTCTGATGTTTCATGACTAACAAGGCTGAACTTAACAGAATACAACCCTCTAGTCGAGGGAAAGAAGTTAACAGACGTAGTGTATAATACGGTCGCAGGAAGAGTAGCTGGTAGCATGTATGATGTAGCTGCTGTCTGTGACACACACTTATTAACATTAGACGAGTAAAAATATTATCGTATTGGTAAGCAATCTGGTTTAATATGATTGTGTAAATCAGAAATGAGTCGTTTAAAACCTTAGAATAAAAATAGAATTGAAAGATAAAACATTGTGAACTGTGCAAAAAGACAATCTTAATTAATTCGTTGAAACTTCCATTTAAAGCGAAATTCTATTAAAAATGAAACGTAAACGAAAAGCGTACCTACTGCAATCTGCTGTCTGCTACTAGTATTAAAAAGCCATGACGCAGCACATCCGCCCCGCACACAATTATGGAAAATAACACGTTATGTCTTATTCAATATGAAGACAGGAAGGCAAAGAATTCACATTTAAACCAAATTACAGTTGGAGAGTAAAAACACGAGAACAATGGTGTCGCCATACAAAACACTGGGGGGAATTTCGACGCCTGATTCCGTGAACCGACCTCGATCGACCAACGCAAAATATTACTGCACATGTAACCAGAAATGTAAAATGAAAACTTTTTATTAACCTCAATCCTGATGGTAGTGTTTGATTGACAGTTTATATCGAAGGCATTGTTTTTATGAATCAAACATTACTTCAGTAGTATAGACACTTGCAAGTCGCCTCCTTGGTCTAGTGGCAGCATGTATGGGCTGTGGACCGGGAGGTCCTGGGTTCGATTCCCAGGTAGGAAAAAGCAAATTTTCTGATTTAATTTGCCCAAGACTGGATCCCTCATAGGGGGTTGACGTCAGACAGGCGGCCGGTCGTAAAAACTAAGCCAAATCCTCTTTGCAACATGCTTGAAATAAAAGTGTGTTGCGCCGACCCCACATTAAGGTGGGATAAGGGCAGGTAGAAAAAAAAGTATAGACACTTGCAGTTTTTGAGCGAAGCGATCAATGAATCTAGCTATTTTAACGATAAATACAAGTATATCTCGATTAAATTGGTCCTGGGAACGATGCAATATCTTCACCTATTACTGAAATAGCCTCTAAACGAAGAATAGCAGAAAATGAACTAAAAGGCGATATTATAGATTCTATAATATAGAACCTATGAAAACTGTCTGCAGACACAATCGAAATAAAAAAAAAAACAAAAATAATGAAAAAAAAACATGACTTTATTGAAGCATAAACGTACATTTTACGTTGAATTCGTTATCCAGCCCGCAATACCTTGTTTAATAAAATCGGCCAACCTCTTACGTTAATACAAGTATGCAAATGATATCAATTTATATGGATATAGTTTCAAAATAGGATTACTGAGTCATAACGTATAAAAGATAGCTGGATACGAGTGTAGAATATAAAGCCAGACGCGTTTTATATAATCAATAGCAGCTTTACTGAAGTGTATTATCCTATTAAGGTATTTCTTACGAATGCAGTCGTTCTTGTATTCGACAGCCAAGTTATTCTAATTCATTCACCCGTTAAAACATGCAATTTGTTGTTATTATTAACCATTATTCAACGATATCATGAATATTAATAATTATTTACAAGTGTATATTTCAAATGTTGTGTTGAAAATACTAAAAATACCTAATTCGTTCTGTACGTCATTTTCTTTAGTAGAATTCTTCTATATTTCTTTCTTCCTTTTCTCGTATTCAAGATACTTCACCGATACTTCTTAATTTATCATACTACTCAATTGTGGCTTGATTATAATTATGTTCTACTATTGGTTCATTTATCACATCGAAGACCTTTTCGAAATTAATTAATTAGGTATTAATTAATGTGTCTTGTCCTTGAGTCTTCAACTTTAATGGTTGAAATTCATTTTGCGCTAAATATTTCAGATTTAATGGAGAAACATTTATGTTGCCAACAGTACTGAATGTTTTAATACTTATAGCTGTTGCGGTACAGAATACGCCTCCGCGAGCGGCGCGGCGCGACGGGTGAGCGACCCATGCGAAATCTTGAAATCCATTCATTCAACAAAATAAAAAATACAGACGGCGTAAATAAACCCGCTCATTGTTGCCGGCAAAAACTAGCCCTTCGATGCAACGTCCAAGCCTTGTCATGGTGAAAGTTGTTATATTGAAAGGCGCAGTGGATTTGCAGTGGATATTCCACCTTTGGGGATTTGACAGTGCACTTATGCAAAAGGCGTTTAAGTACATTACGAACTTTCATATTTCCAGTTGCAAAATGAGGTTACAATTTGTAATCATTTACAAGATTATTAAACATGGATGAGTTTATCTTTATCATTCTCCTAAAAAACTGGTCTGTTGTGGAATAGTAAATATTTCCTTCATACGTAATGAATAGTTCCATCCATCCAATCATCCAAGTGTAATCTCCAGCTCTTTGCATCTCTGGAGTTATTGAATTTCATCATCATGTCGCTTTCTGCAGGTCATCGTTCAACTTTTCATATAAGGCAGTATCGTATAGATTGGTTTTGACAAGACTGCTTATTGTAACATTTTATAATGTTAGGTTTATTTTGTTTGTACTGTTCGTAACAATGGTGTTCATTAAAGAATCTATCATCCTACACACTGTGCTTTCTTTATTTCTTTATACGCTTGATAAAACGTTCAAGGGATTCGCTCCATTAGCAGTACATCCAGAAATTCTTGATTTTCTTTTTTTCATATTGTATTCGTTGCGAACAAATACTCGTAGTTGTTCAAATTACGTAAGTACTATTATGAAAATACTATCTGAATATTTCTTTATTGGTTGTCACAAGAAGTGAATTACTTTTATCTAGATTAGAAAGGCCATTTATTAAGTGCCGAAATCTTGGGTTTATACCACGGGTACACAACATGGGATCTCTACAGTTCTCTTGGAACATGAAAAATATCTAAAAGGCTTTCAAATATTACGAGCAAAAAGCGACTGCTGTAATAATAATTAACACCAATGCCAAAATCACTCCCTAAATCCAAACACATTAAACAGCGTATGTAGCATTAATTTTCCTAAATCCTACGTCACAAATCACATTTCATCACTTCTGTTGTGGATTTCCCTTCCTGTATTCCAAATAACATCACGAATAGCTATAAAAACCTAAAGTAATAAAAATACTTTCATTGCAATAACAACGAATGGATGGAACGGAAGTGCCTCCCGTTGATAAAGTTGGTACAAAGTCTGGTGCAGCGCGTATATTTCGTTTCTATAATTATATTGTATTGTGATGACATCTTGAATTGATTTGACAATAAAATAAATATTTATCACTGGTTACTGAAAATCTCGACTGCCTCGGTGGCGTGGTTGTATTTCGGTACGACTGCCGTCCTGTGGGTTCGATCTCCGGGTCGGGCAAAGTAATATTGGATTTTCCATATCGAGTCTGGAATTTGTGCCCGATATGGCGATAGGCTCGCCCCCTATCACATCTGGGACGGAACTAAGCTCGGCGAAATGTGGGTGTACTAGTTGGCTAGTGCGTCTCTGCCTACCCCTTCGGGGATACAGGCGTGAGCTTATGTTATGTTTTTATGTTTTAACTGAAAGTCAATGGACAGTAATGAAACATTTACCTAGGTAAATAATACAAAGTTTATTGAACCTTGATTAAAATAGACGTGACTGTTAATGACGAATTTTAAAAATAACGCTAGTATCATGGATCCCGTCAACAACAGAAGCGAATACACCGACGTTTCTCCAAATATTTATCTGGACGTTGAAAAAAATTGGAATTGCATTGTCCCCGTGGAGCAGATCATGTCCGCCTTATTGGCGCCCAAGCAAGTTACTGCGGAATTATTAGTTTATATTGTAAGCCCAAAAATTGGGTTAGGGCCCCGATCTATCGCCCACTCACATGTAACTCACATGTAACACTCACTCGTAAAGTTGGCGGGCATACAAACACCAGCTGTGAGGTATTATTATATTTAAAAAAAAGTCTAGGTTAGGGCTAGCCCAAGCTTTCTATCCTATACTGTTGTGTGGTATGTAAGACGCGAACAGAACGCAAGCCACAGTGCAAGACGTTCTAGATATGGTGTAATATCTCATCCTGCTACGTGCATACCGTAATGATGAGTGATGATAGACAAGCACGTATCCATGGACGCCCACTTATATGTATAAAGCCGCATGTACTAAAACATTACACCATACACATACGCAAAACATGATTTCGCTATATATTTTTATCTATGGTCCATAGAAGTCATATGAGCAGGAGACAATGAAAAACCTTGTTTTGTGTAGTTGTTTTATGTGTTTTGTTTCGAAAAAACATGTGCAGGACACACACCTTAATCTAATCAACATTTTTTGGAAGGGTTGTAACTTATAATAAATAAATAAATACACCCAACAGTCACACACCTAGTCCTGACCCCACACTAGGTATAACCTGTATCGTGGGTATCAGAAACTATGAGAGACTTTTGGTCTCACAACACCCAGACTTGAAACAAATATCTGTGGGCCACACAAACATTTGTCTCAATGCGGGAATCGAACCCGCGGCCTCTCGCTTCACAACCGGCTACTCGCCCACTGCGCCACGAAGGCTGTCAGCCTAATATATTAGCCATATGTTTTAGGAGTTCCTTCGTCATAATGAAGATGACAGGTCATGTAACTAACATCATTATTGTATCTAAATAAGTAAACAATAAACCAAGTCCCACATGCCTACAAGTATAATGTAATATTAAGTATGTTTTAATACAATAGATTTCATGTTACAGAAAAAATTTGGCTTCTGCATAAGACTCAACTGAGTGACATCAATCCACCATGAGAATATTTCAGACAATGAATGTAGACAAAAAAAAGTTGAACAACCTGTTTGAATATCTATATTAAATCTTAGTTAAAACTACATCCATAGTATCAAGTATTATTGCTTTGGAATGTCTAACACATCCTCAAACATAATTTTATGTTATTGAACCCAAATTACATAAGAAACTGTCAAAAATCATGTTTCAAAATGTTAATTTTGCGCAACAAATAACGATTTATATTTCCTGAACATGATTGCTCATTAGAGCATCCTGAGTGTTTAGTTAATACATATATCTGCTCAAGTCATTAATACAGAAATAATAAAGTACGAAAATAATGACCATAGATTGATGTGTTTTTTCATAGTTATGGGCCATCCATAAATTATGCGACATGTTAAGAGGGAGAAAGAGGGTTGACAAAAGGTGACATTGTGTAACAAGGGGTGGAACAGGTCCAAAATTTTGTTATGTCACATTTCAAAAATATATTTAAGCAATAAACAATATTTGAACTATTAATGAAAAACATCAAAATATTTTCAACTCTATCTGTATGAACATACCTAATGTTAAAATTGTCTTTTTGGCTAGTTTATACATATGTACTTGCTTTACTAGTGTCTGAACTGCTGTTTTAATTTAAGAATTTCCTGATGTAAAAATTGCAAAATTTTTGTCATAACTAGGGTGGGGGGAGCCTCACAAATATGACCAGCTGTGACAAGGATGGAGGGGTCAAAAATTATGAAATTCGTTTGACGTAATTTGTGGATGGCCCCTTAGCATAAGAATATATGGGGAGAATTATTTGCTATAGTGGGCATCAAAACCTAATTCCTAAAAAAAATTAAGAGCGGCAATGCATAGAAAATTCCTCCAGGTTCTTGGAAAAGAGGCAGTGAATGCTTTCCATTAGGTGGCCATCTATTAGTTAGCCCCAAAAGAAGAAAAAGGTTGAATGATGAAGGAATGTAATGTGTTTCAAGTATATGAGTTAAAAAGGAAAGTTAAGCGATAAAATATAAATTAAATTGGACTTAACATCACAAATGCCAGTTACCTTTAGCTCAAAAATATCATACTTACAGTTGCAACTGCTTATGATGTAGTTTTTAACAATTTCTTATCAGGACCAACTAGCAAGGGCCTGGTTAAAACCCCATATAAACACATCAGTGGAAATCTGTTATATCCGCTTATCAGCAGTGAAGGGTGATCTTTTCTAAAGGGGAAGCCGTGAAAGGAAACAGGAAAAGTTTATCTTTGAATTAATATCTGTTTATTAGGACATATTTTAGCAACGGTAAGCCAGATGGACTTGTATGCACCATTTGTCACTGCTTCTTATATCTCTGGGAAAAGGGCATGTATATAACATATTGGTTAAAATAACATAAGTCCACGCCTATATCCCCAAATGGGTAGGCAGAGGCAGGCTATTGAACTAGAACATCCACATTTTGCCACATTTTTGACCTTGCATGATTACAGGGTGATATAAAGATAATTACTATAAGTGATTAAAAAGTTAAGGTAAGTTGTTTCATTTTGTTGGTTAAAATAAGATATAAGTACACACATCAAATCTTATTGAACATGTGTAACACTTTATAGAAATGCAATGTGTTGCTATATTCATTCAAAATGATAATACCACTTATTCATGCTCCCAGTAGAAGACAATATCATTGTAAGATTATGTTTGAAATAGCTAATTGGGATGATGCTAATCTGTGGGTAAAGCAATAGTTAGGTACCACAATCATTACTTTTGAGCTTACTTTATTTGCAATATTTTACTTTGTTGTATTTTATGTACTACTAGGTATTTAGGGAGCCAAACCTATGAATCTTTCAGGATCATGTGTTAAGTAATTGAAATAAGAGAATATACAAAGTTTGTGAGACAAATATTAAATTATAAAGATCTTAGCATTGCAAAGAAATAACACATGTATTGCTGCCTAAACTTTTTCACTTTTGTATGACGCATTTCACTACGGTTTAAAAAATAAAGCAAATTCTATTTTTGAAATATAGGCCAATGAGCAGTTGCTAAACAAATTCCGAATTTAGATTTATATTCTATTAAAACTCCTACAAATGTGGAGTTTCATTTTTAACGGAGTATCATTTATATATCTAATTTTTATTTTGTTCAATACGGCACTAATGCATTATTTGATTACTGAGGAATGTTAAAGAATACCGTGCCTTAAAGTTTCGTCCGAAAGGTTAGGTAACACGGCACTGCAGTCACCTACTTAACTTATAATAGCCTAGTTTTAGGCTGCCAGGTAAATTTTAAAACACAAATTAATTAAATTTAAATTAAAGATCGACTGTTTAATAAAATTCTTACCTTTTTGATGACATTTCCGTCATTTTTGCTTTATCACTTTTTCTATTCACGCAATGTGACTATAGGATTAAAAGTTCATTATATGTGTAATAACACTTGAAGATATTGTTTCAGTTCATTGTTCGTAATATTTTAGTACAATAAATACAAAAAAATATAATTTTACAATCAAATAATCGCAGGAACCTGCAACACGCACCATCTGTATTTTTTTATGCTACCACAGCTTAAAAACTGGCTGTCAATTTAAATACGTTCCATTTCCTTTATTCATAACGGCAAAAGCTACACAACATAAATAACTGTATGAAATATATAACTTTTGATATTCTATTTTTAAATTTATCAAATAAAAACGATCATGAAATAATTAATTATTACCTAAATAAATTCAAATATGCAATACATCATAAATGGTTGTAAAGTAATGGAACGTGTTTATGATTGGTTGCTATGGGAACCACGATAACAAACGCATGGCCAATCAATGGCCCCGGTGCAAAATTCTCGTGTTTACTGTCATCTTGTCAAGTACTAATGCTATCATTAAAAAATATCTTTTATTGATCAAACTTTTGTAGAATAGTCGCCTTTAAATGTAAGCGTACACTGTGCTTACTTGTGAGCTCGAGCGAAATGTTCAAGAACACATTTCAGTCCGGATTCCTGTCAATTCTTTACAGCATAGGTAGCAAACCTTTGCAGATTTGGGACAAAAAAGTTCGCAATGGGCACATAAAGAGGATTACAGACAACGACATACAAAGTCTAGTGCTCGAAATAGTCGGGACCAATGTGAGCACTACGTACATAACATGTCCCGCCGATCCGAAGAAAACGCTCGGCATCAAGTTGCCGTTTTTGGTTATGATTATAAAAAATCTTAAAAAGTATTTCACGTTCGAAGTTCAGGTAAGATGGGCAATATTCTGCCTCAACCCATGCACCATTAATATCGATAAAACATTACCTAGATGCAATTAAACTCTATGTAAACATAACCTCCAATTATTTGCAGGTGCTTGACGATAAGAATGTGCGCAGAAGGTTCAGGGCGAGCAACTACCAATCGACGACTCGAGTGAAGCCCTTCATATGCACTATGCCCATGCGTCTGGATGAGGGCTGGAATCAAATACAATTTAACCTTGCCGACTTCACTAGGCGGGCCTACGGGACCAATTATGTAGAGACTTTAAGAGTTCAAATTCATGCAAACTGCAGAATCAGAAGGGTTTACTTCTCAGACAGGCTGTATTCCGAGGATGAGTTACCAGCCGAGTTCAAGCTGTTTCTACCAATACAGAATAAAGCCAAGACTGCAGTGGCCACATGAGAAATTACAAAGTCATGTCATTATTCTAGTAAATATATTTATAAGTTTATTTTACTTTATTTTATATTATTAAATGTACACCTCCTTTACACATTATACTGGCAATTTACTGTTATATTTACATGCAATTAAAACACACCCAAGCGTGATTTGTGTTTGTTCTGAGAGCTATAGATTGTAACTTTCAACTTGATATTTTATTAGAATTAAATTTATTAGATATATAGAATCTCTAGAAGAATATATAGAATCTATATAGAATTAAAAAATTAATACATCTATGGTTTTATAACAAAAACTGAAAACCGACTTCAAAAAGGAACACTAAAAAACAAAAACAATTTCCTACTCTCTTTGAAGTTGGATGCTGAAACCGAAGCAGATTAAATGAAAGGCACCAACTCCAAAGAGAGTAGGAAATTGTTTTTATTTTTTACTTTAAAGTGTTCCTTTTTAAGCCGGTTTTCAGTTTTTGTTAAACTTTAATTATTATTTATTTATTTTTAGTGTATTATTGAAAAAAATTTCCACCAACTCCTAATAGTATAGGAGTTATATTTTCCATCATCAGCTCAGCAACATGAGATGATGAGTACGCAAATATATGAATAATTCTAACATAACATTAACATAAGCTCACGCCTGTATCCCCGAAGAGGTAGGCAGAGGTGTACTAGCGAACTAGAACACCCACATTTCGCCGAGCTTAGTTCCGACGCAGATGTGGTGGGGGCGAGCCTATCGCCATATCGGGCACAAATTCCAGACTCCGGGCTGATATGGAATAACTCAATGTTACTGCCCGACCCGGGGATCGAACCCGAGACCTCAGGGCGATAGTCGTACCGAAATACAACTACGCCACTAAGGTAGTCTCTGGGTGAATAATTTTAGGAAATATATAAAACACATGGGTCCCTAAAAAATTTGTATATTATAATCGAGGGCTACCCTCGATTATTCTAGGATCCCAACATCAGATCCTGACCTGGTGCCAATGGTACTACCTGGAAAGTATACCCTTTTAACCAAAATAAGAATTTCTCGAATCGGCCCAGGCGTCTTCGAGTAATCGGGGAACATTGAATACTTCTTGGATCTGGATATTATAGGCAAGGAGCATGTAAACTATTATAGGATTAAATATAAAAAGTAATATTTCGAAAAATAGATATTGACAAGGACGTTTAACGTACCTATCGATATACTAAGCGTGGAGTATCGATTAACATTTAATCGATGTTTTAACCTACTGTCGCGTGTCGCAACACTAGACCGGTTCTGCCAACCTAACAACATTTAAGCTTAAGCTTAAATAGTTATTTATCTGTGGCTAAGCTAAGCCTAGAAAAAAAGTCTGAAAAATGGCAACGTTTTTGTATCGAAAAATGTTTCTGTCCTTTTTATTATTATTTTCAGTAGTTATAAAATGTAATGCAAATGATATTATCGGCTGCGGAGGATTTGTGAAAAGCCACGTAAATTTAGATTTCTCCAAAATAGAAATCGGATTGTAAGTTTAGATAACCTAAAAACTTTTTCTAATTGGATTATATGATGACAAATTTCAATGATTTTATGTCGCAAATCTTTAATTACTTCCAAAATTTTACTTTGCATTCATAATGGACTTAGTTTTTATAGATTTCATACATAATACCCCTATTGATTGTGATAACACGAAATCTCAGGTATACCAAAGAGGGAAGTTTAAAAGAAAAGACAGAATGCGCTCCAACGAATGGATACTACTTTCTGCCTCTATACGAAAAAGGAGAATACGTACTGAAGGTGCATCCTCCTCCTGGATGGAGTTTCGAACCATCCCAAGTTGAACTCTCAGTTGATGGTGAAACAGACCAATGTTCCACTGGTCAGGACATTAACTTCGCGTTCAACGGGTTCGGTATTACTGGGAAGGTGATAACTGCGGGCCAGAAGCAGGGTCCGAGTGGTATTGCTGTACAACTGGTTAATGAAAAAGGAGACATCCGTAATACAGTCACTACTGCTGGCGGGGACTTCCATTTTACTCCTGTTATACCAGGGAAGTATACTGTAAAGGCCTCGCATCCAAGGTTAGTATATTGAATTAGATTTACTTCAAAATCTTTACTTGGAATTTGTTTTGTTATTGAATTACAGAACATACAATAGGGAACTTGCGTGTAATTTTTTTATTGGTTCATTGTAAAGAACTATGTCTCAAATAAACACCAGAAACAAAAACATAAAAATATGCACAAATCATTTAATTATCGCAAGTCTAAATATGACTTACAAAACCCCGTGCTTAAAAAGGATGTGACATCACAGCGTAAAAATTGCTTTTTGTTGACATCTCAGTTGACACTGACGGCTAGTGACCTTGTCTGGAATGACGTTTGAACCGCTATAATTGCCTATCTTTTAAAATTTCCCCATGCCGAACAAAAATTTCCCCAAAAATGTTGAAGCTATTTCATTAACTAACAAAGTAAAAATAAGTTGCATTCTTGAATCCTGAGCGGAGAGGTGGGAAAGTTACATGAAGAAAATAATTTGGAAAGAGGAGGACCTCCGAAATCTCATTCATCAAGCACCATACTAAACATAACAACAGTTTTCCGCAAAATTGGGAAAAATACCCCAACCTGGAAACACTGCCCAATGCAACGACGTCACTTGGGTTTTGCAATAACGTTCCATTACATGTAATTTCTAATTAAGATATTTTGTAAAATATCAATTATTTTATACTACAAATTTCATCATAGCACATTTCAAGGTTTTGTTTATTGATTTATCAACACAATTTCTCGTTATAATTTTCGTGCAAGTTCCCCATTGTGTTTGATTATATCATAATTTATAACTTAATAAAACTTGGTAAATTATTAAATTACAGATTTTATTGCTTATATTTTAAATTTAAATTCATAACATAACATAAGCTCATGTCTGTATCCCCGAAGGGGTAGGCAGAAGCGCACTAGCAAACTAGAACACCCACATTTCACCAAGCTTAGTTCTGTAAATATGATATGTATATCCCTGTTACATATCAATTATATGTTTAAAAATAAAGACTTCTGCATTTCGTAGCTATCCCTCAGAAGAAATGCCTAAATAAACTTAAGGGTCATTGCCTCTTTGAATGTCCAGACAATAGTAGTTGATAATGAGATATGCAATACATGGAATGGAACGCCTTTTGTAAAACCAGTGCCTTTAGTACAAGATTTTCTCGATTCTCGAAATCGACGATAGTTAAACAATAGTTTCTCCATACATTTTTAGTTCATTGTAGTTTCTGCAAAGTGACGCTGCTAGTCAAATGTATGGACAAAACGCAAACTGTCGTCGATTTCGAGAATCGAGAACTGTCCAAATAAACTCATACTAAGGGTACAGCTTCCTAGAAGAGCGGAGACATAAGGTCTGGTACATTTTAATTAAACATTTTGGTACCCCTTTTTCAAAGAAGCATAACAATGAATTATTGCAGATGGAAGTTAGATCCTTCTCAAGCTGTGGTACAGGTGAAGGAAGGCAATACAGCACTACCAGTAGGAGTGCTGGCAGTCAAAGGATATGATGTTACTGGCTCCGTCACATCATTTGGGAGCCCCATTAGTGGAATTTATGTTCTGCTATATTCCAAGGAGGTATGACCTAACTCTTGTCTTTAAAAGCATTTTTTTGTGCAGTTGTCGTCGCCTTGGTCTCGTGGCAGCATATACGGCCTGTGAATCGGGAAGTCCTGGGTTCGATTCCCAGGTTGGGCAAAGCAAATTTTCTTATTTAATTTGCCCAGGACTGGATTCCTCAGAGAGGGAGATTCGTCAGGCAGGCAGCCGGTTGTAAAATCTAAGCCAAATCCTTTCAGCAAATTGCTTGAAAAAATGTGTTGCACCGACCCCACATTAAGATGGGATAAGCATAGGTAGAAAGAAAGATTTTATTTGTACAGTTGTTCTGTATGCATCATCTTCTACTTGTATAAATATGGAACACTAGTTATTAGCTAATTGGATGAATTATTAAATGTGTTAATTATTATTCTTGAAAAATCTCAACATAATAATACAATAATAGATTGAATAATAAGATGTGAAATTAGATTCTTTATTAAAGTTTATTTGATCTTCAGAAAAACAAACTATTGTTATGGCATTAACTTTGTAATTTTTTTATTTATAGGAAAGTCCTAAATTCCGAGTTGAAGGCTGCAACACGGCTCTTCTTCAAGGCGTGCCAGACTCTCCGATCTGCCACTCTGTCACGGACACGATAGGAGAGTTTTCCTTCGGACTGGTGCCAGCTGGCGAGTACAGACTCTTGGCGTTGTCCACCCCACCTGGACAAGCTGCAGTCAGTTATAATATCAAACCAGAGGCCGTGCCGTTCACGGTGCGACATGACAGCTTGTTCATAAAGAATGCTTTTGAGGTGAGATGAATTACTTGCTTTATTGTTCTAAAAATCCAGGCGAATAGTATCATTAAATAAACATATTACTAAGTTAAAAAGTATCTTTTTTCCAGCATGCCAAATTTTATTTAAATCTATTAAGTTACCTTAATAGTTACCATATTTTAAATAAAAATATTTAAGCACTGCTTATCTTTAACCATAAGTTGTCCCTTTCATTTTTGAACAATGCAGCACAAGGAAAAAAGTGACAGGCTATTCTTAGCGAAAAGATAAGCAAGAATATTTTTATAAGTAAGGCCCAATGTAATTAATTCAAACTCTCAACTCAAAACAAACTCCAAACTCATTAGTATTGCAGAATGGTATTTAAGCTAAACACATTAGACTCTTGGTTTGAATCGCAGATTATGGAAAAATCACATGGATTAAAGCTATTCTTTTGCATTTGTTCAGGTAACTGGTTTCACGTTAGTTGGGACTGTCATTACCTCGATAGGTGGGAAGGGATTGGCTGGCACCAGGGTGCTACTGGATGGAAAGCCAGTAGGCAAGACTGATGCGGCTGGGAAGTTTACCCTGCCCAATCTCCAGCCAGGGAATTACATGCTGAGTGCTCAACATGGTGAGTTTAGTGTTCATAGTGCATGCTAGTTGTTCATTGAATTGTAGAGCCCTGTAGACATTTAATAAAGAGCACAAACAAATGGGCTTGATTAGCCTGATAGGCATTAAAGAAGAGAATGTAAAGTAACAACTTCCTGTTCGTGTTTTGTTTGGTTGGCTTCAATAACAATGTGCAAAAATAATATTGTGAATTAGTCTCTGAAAGTCTTCTTAGAAATATCACGGTCCACATGGTTGGCCATAGAACTGACTTCCAAAAAGGAGGAGGTTCTATATTCAACTATTCTATTGTGTTTTATATTTTTTATGTTTATCAAAAAGTGGACCAATTAGGATGTTTTTTATTTTTATATTTATACACATTGCCCCTTACTTATAAAAATATTTAAGCGCTGCTTTTCTTTAACCATAGGTTGTCATTTTCATTTTTAAACAATGTAACACAATGAAATAGGTGACAGGTTATTCTTAGCGAAAAGTTAAGCGAAAATGTTTTTATAAGTAAGGCCCATAGTGTCCATAACAATAACTATATATGGCCTTAGTCCTTACTTAAAACAGCATTTTTAGCTGAGCAAATACAAACAACCTGTCATTTTTTTCCTTGCGTTACATTGTTTAAAAATAAAAGAGACAACCTATGGTATAAAGATAAGCAGCGCTTACATATTTTTATAAGTAAGGGGCTTAACCCACTTGCTCGTTTGCCCCCTTTTGCCATCTCTTCTATAAAAAAAAACCTATGGATTTATACTGTACAGAGTATTAATAAAATAAACACATTGTAACGGTTTGTAGAGCAATGCGAGTTCGACGAGGTGCAGTTGTCGGTGTCGTCGAGCGGTGCGCGGGGCGGCGGCGCGGCGGCGCGGCTCCGCGCGGCTCGCTGGCGCGTGTGCGGCGCCGTCACGCCCGCCGACGCGCGCCGCGTCACGCTCGCGCCCGAGGGCAGCGCCGCGCCTGCGCTCGCCGTCACGCCTGACGACGACGGTAAACACTACCATAAGAAAGAAAAAACAAAGAGATCACTTTATTTGTCACAGACACTAAGATAAATAAATAATACACCCATACAGTCACACACCTAGTCCTGACTCCACGCTAGGTATAACCTGTTGAGGGACTTTCAGTCTCACAACACCCAGACTTGCAACAAATATCTGTGGGCCACACAAACATTTGTCTCAATGCGGGAATCGAATCCGCAGCCTCTCGCTTCACAGCTGGCTACTCGCCCGCTGCACCACAGAGGCTGTCAAGATACATTACAAAGAGGTTAATATTTAAAGCATAGTAATAGCTAGCTGTGACTGTGACAGGTATGTGACCACTCAGCATAATGTTGTAATGTGGCGACAACCACAGGTAATAATAACACACATAACCATTAGGTTACCATAACTTTGCCATGCCCGGAAATAAAACAACCTAATAGTAGTGTGCCGTAGTCGTTTTTTTCCGGGCACGGCAAAATGACTACTATGCACCTGATGGTAAGGGTAGTCAGAAAATACTAAGTATTTTCAGTACAAACACGGTTTATGAGTGGTCGCCAGAATCATGCCAGCCTATTTATGCTTCACATTTCGAATCCGAAGAAAGAAGAAGCTAATCGAGAGGCTTGCGACAAGACACAGACGACCGATTCAAACACAGGGATACCACCATACCCGTCTCAATCAACCATCAAGTCCTGCCGCAAGCCCCTCGAGGGTAGGGTAAGGGTAATGTGTTATAGACCTTTTTGAATCAGTATCAGCCAGGTTAGGCTCGCTCCAAATGATACCTGGGATAGAAATGAAAATAGGAATTGGTGAAATGTGAGTGTACTTAAGAGTGAACTTATTTACATACATTGTTACAGGCAAATGGTGCACCTATGTACCGTCAGGAGTGTACACCGCTAAAGTAGAAGTAACAGAACAGGAGCAGAGAGATGGACTGCAGTAAGTTCTCCTATATCCTCTATAGTTTGTAACTTTTTAGCATTTTCCCTAATACTCCTAATTCCTATATGTATCATTCTTTTAAGGTTGAGAACGCACCCATGATTATTCTAGTATCATTGGTTTCTATGGGTAGTGGAGAATGGAGATCACTTACTATCAATGGACCCATTTGCCAGTCTGATAAAAAGTACATAAACAGGTCATAGATTAATATCTTTTTCTTTCTACTTGCCCTTATCCCACCTTAATGCGGGGGTGGCCAAACACACTTTTTCAAGTATGTTGCAGAAAGAATTTCGCTAAGCTTTTAAGACCAGCTGCCTGCCTGATGTCAACCCCCTCTGAGGGATCCAGTCCCAGGCGAATTAAATTAGAAAATTCGCTTTGCCTGACCAGGGAATCGAACCCAGGGCCTCCACAGCCCATATATTTAGATTTAAATTAAATTATATGCATTGTCAACAGATACTACCCGATGAATCAGAAAGTGTCAGTGGGTAACGCCCCCGTCGAGGGAATAGTGTTCTCCCAGTTGAAGGGCAAGTTGAGCGGTAAGATCCAATGCAAGGACAAGGCATCGTGCGCGTCCATACCCGTCACACTACGGCCCCTTTCTCCTGATGGAGGGTATGTGGGGCAGCCGCAGTACACTGTCGCTATTGGTGAGTCTAAGGAAGGCTATGGCATATTCCTGAACATTATCAATCCTAATTAGAAGCAATAGTCAGTGACGAGTTTTTGTCAACTACGAACTTACAACTAGTTTATCGCGCATCGCATTTCGGCACCAATCAGTAATTATCAGATATTGGAAATTCAACTTCAGCATACATTTGAAATTAGTATAGAGATTTTCGAATGAAATAGTGTCCGGATTGTCGCCTCTGATCATCTGCACCTTGTCGATCATTCTCACATAGATTCCTTCTCAAGTTAGAGCCGTGTCTAGATAAAAGTTTGCTTGTGCAAAACTTATTTATTTTTGTCCTTCATTAATTAAAATGATTTGTTTGTCAGACGGTTCGTACACATTCGAGGAGGTGTTGCCGGGCAGCGTGGAGGTGTCAGTAGGAGCGCAGCGGCTGTGCTGGGCGGACGCGCGACACAACGTGGCCGTCACGCAGGAGCTCACCAACGTGCCCACCTTCCAACACGTCGGATACGTCATATCGATACACACCACGCATGACCTCGAGGTACGTCACTAGTGTTGTACAGGAGGACCCGTGTCACCGTGTCACTACTCAGTATCTACTTGTAGGCGCACAACAGCTGTACTGGGCAATTTCGGTCACTACTCACTACAGATTCACGTTGATGTCCCCGCGTGTGTGATTCATGCCGATCGTGTAGTCTGTACTTGTATACAAATCATCGTCATTTTTCGTTCATGTTCTTCAGAAAACTGGCTTATAATCTTGTATTATTTAACAGGTGGAGTATGTCGGCCCCAAATCCCGTGGCTCAATCGTAGCCAGCGCTGGTAATAGTCTACATTGTGTACCGACCGCAGAAGTGTTGCAGCTCACTCCTAAAGGATGCCATCGCTTCCAACCACCCACTGCAACAGTTGACACTTCAGCTGAAAATATTGAGGTACTCTTTTACTTAGACTTGATAAAATACCTACAAGTGCAGTCCATATGTTAGGAGATTTATATTGATTCATAAATATCATAACTGCCAACAAAATAAGTGGTTTTGATTTTAAAAATATTTTTTTCTGGACGAGCTGGACCAAGACTTTATAATAATCCACGTCACTAGAGATATAAATAGACGACAGGTATCGAGCAGTAGTGCTGTTCCTTGTCTCCTAATAATCACAAGTTTTAACAACTTAACAGACCGACTTCAAAACTTATCCGATCGTGACCATGGGACCACACTTGGAATAAGCTCTGTCGAACACAAAAATAATTTTAAAAATTCGTCCACATTTGGCGGAGATATCGCGTAACATATATAAGAAAAATATAGACGAATTGAGGACCTTCTCTTTTTTTGAAGTCGGTCGAAAACAAAATTTTAAAGCAATATTACTGGTATTAAACATTTCTTAATTTCGATATACAATGTTGATAAAATGTTGTATGTACCTTCTGTAATAATTATATTGCGTTTGTCAGGTGGTACATTTCGTAGCGGTGGCGCACGCGCAGACCATCCGTGTGGTGTCTCCCGACCCTGTCACCGATTTGGTGATCACCATCGCTTCGGATGCTGACACTGAAGACGTCGGACCCTTGAAATCAGCACCATCCCCAGATGGCGGATACGTGTTCGAGCACACCCTGTATTTGGCTGAGGTGAGGATTTTAGAGACAAAAATTAATTAATTAATTAATTAAAATTAACGGACTACCGAGTGGCACCCAGACGTAACACAGCGTCGACGCGGCAGACCGAGAACGAGATGGCGGGACGAGCTCAACACGTTCCGTCCAGACTGGACCAATTTTGCACTGGATAGGGAGAAGTGGAAGAAATGGGGGGAGGCCTTTGCCCAGCAGTGGGACAGTAAAGGCTGAAAAAAAAAAAAAATTATAATTTGTATATTCGGGATAGTTGTGCTGTGAAATTTTTATTAAAAACGTCGATACAATATTTTATTTTATTAATAGTTTATAATATGGATATCAATATTTACCTCCATTACTTAAATCACACATAATAATATGAAATCTCAGTTTGTAAATGTTACATAATTAAAACATAACAACATGTAAATTATGGTAATTTTGCTGTAAAATATGGCATATCTTAAGTTATAATGTCGGCTGAAAATTTTTACATATACTAAAGAGTAATCCCTTATATTGTTTATGGCCGTCTGCTCCCTGGTCATTGACGCTTGTCTGTTGTTTCCAAGTCTTGTAAAATGGACGTGTCTGAAATATAGTTTAAAATATAATGTGAGTAATGTTTCATTTACCCATATAAAACAAAAATAATCTTTTTTAGCCCGTTAAAAATGTAGCCAACGCTAGCACAAAACATCGAAGTGTATGTCGGTTGAAACATGAGTTTGTGTCACGGTTCAGGGCGAGGTGCGTTGGATAACGGGTCGTTCGTCGTCGCTGGTGTTCTCCGGCGGCGTGCGCGTGCGCTCGGGCGCGGCGTGCGCGGCGCCGGCGCGGCTGCTGGCTCGCACCGCGCTCACGCTGCGGGGCCGCCTCGTGCCGCCCGTCACCGACGTGCTGCTCACGCTCACTGGAGGTACCCACTACAGAGTACCCGTGGCGGAGGGTCTATACAACACGATTCCTTCTGGCTTACCTTTGCCAAATTTTCTACTAATAATAGGCCTTACTTGTAAAAACTTTTAGCTGAGCAAATGGTAAAGAATTATAGTATGTCGCTTTTATTTTCAAACAATGTGAGACAAGGGAAAAAATGGCAGACTATTCTTAGCCATTTGCTCAGCTAAACTGTTTTTAAGTGAGGCCCAATATGTATAATAAATAGGTTTTAAATCAAACAGAAAGTGGCATCGGCTGCCCATTTAGAAATTGTCACCATTCTATGCATACCTAAAAATATAAAAGTATACTATCCCTTACAGAAGACGATCTGAAGATAACGCAGGTGACCACCGAGGACGGCACGTACAAGTTCGGTCCGTTAGACGCGTCCAAAGACTACGTCATCACCGCGGAGAAGGAATCTTATGTGTTCACCGGACCTGATGAAAAGGGAGACATTATTGCGCACAAACTAGCTGAAATAGTAGTGCAGTTAGTCGATGACGCAGATGAATCGCCGCTACAGGTATAGTACTGCGTTTATGATTTGTAGAAATAATAATATCATAGTATTTCAATGATCGAATCGGACTATGAAAAAACAATTCGTACTAATTATTGCTAGGGCTGTAAATTTACAAATTGGAGACGGTCCCGAATAGTGCATGCGCAACATTATGAGAATAAGAAGCTTGGTCGTTTCCTTATTTAACGGTCGATTTTTTAATAGCCAGATCACTATTCTAAAAGATATTTTTTTTGCTTTGAATCTATCTATGACAATATGTTTATGTATGTTTCATACATTAACACAACGCCATTCAAAACATCAATCAAAATGCCACAATTAATCTCGATATAAAAGTTTACTTAAAAAACCCTTAGAATAAGTTCTATCAAATACAAAAAGATCTTGAAAATTGGTCTACATTTGGCGGAGATATCGAGTATCATACACAAAAAAATCATACAGACGAATTGAGAACCTTCTCCTTTTTTGAACTCGGTCGAAAAGAAATTGGATCCCTCAGAGGGGGTTGACTTCAGGCAGCCGTTCGTAAAAACTAAGCTAAATCTATTCTGCAACATGCTTGAAAAAGTGTGTTGCGCCGACCACATATAAGTGGGATACGGGCAGGTGGAAAGAAAGGTCGCGAAGAAATTGGGGCCACATTCCAGGGCGCCCTGGTGTCGGTGAGCGGCGGCTCGTACCGTCGCAACGTGGCGAGCGGCGCGTCGGGCGCGCTGCGGTTCGCGTCGCTGCGCCCCGACACCTACTACGTGAAGCCGCACATGAAGGAGTACCGGTTCGCGCCGCCGCACGAGATCGTGCCCGTTACCGACGGACGCACGCACACGCTCACGCTCAGGTACCGTACTGTAGCCCGAGCACGAGAAACTAATGTAAATGTAAATGTATTAGAGTTCGCAGCGCACTGATGACGTTTGGTTAATATTTCATACAAATTTCATACACGCGCATCGAGTTCGAATACATTTACGGTTGTCAGAAATTTTCCTGCTCAGGCCGCTGATGTTAATACTTACGAGATAACGAGCGGCTGGTAATTATATTTTACTGGTGGTAAGACTCTTATTCGATCAATACAATCGCAATGTCTTTTTCTAAGCGGTGTTGTGCAAGCTTTAGGTAGCTATACATCGACGGGGGATACATCGAACGTCATTTAGATGTATGGGCCCTAGCCTCCCTTCGATGTATGCAAAGCTCAAACCTACTAGCTTGCCTGGTAAGCTATAATAAGTTTGAACTTCGAGATGAAGTTATTCAGTTTTTAGAAACTCAGTGAATTAAGTGTTTGTGGAATTCACAATGACACGAACTCAGCGGGAGCAGACCATTCGCTCGTATTGCGCCCGCCTGTGCTGCGACACGCTCACGACCCCCTTGGCACCTTGCCACGCCCCCCCAGGGAGGCGCGCATCACCATTTTCGAACCCATTATAGTGTCTATTCATTTGCCGCCTACTATATCAATTATGCGTTGTCCAGAGGCGTGCGCGTGGCGTGGTCGTGCAGCGGATCACTAGTGTCGCCCGCCGGCGCCGCCTGGCGCTCCGCCTCGCTCGTGGCCACGCCCACTTCACAGACCACACCCACGGGAGATGTACGGTGTGCAGCCGAGGAAGCTACCACTGACCACAATGGAGCCTTCAGGTAATCACATTGTCGACCTACTTTCGAAAAGGAGAATGTCCTCAATTTGTCTGTATTTTTCGACCGACTTCCAAAAAGGAGGAAGTCCTCAATTCGTCTGTATTATTTTTTATGTATGTTACGCGATGTCTCCGCCTAATGTGGACAGATTTTCAAATTTCTTTTTGTGTTCGATAGAGCTTATTCCAAGGGTGGTCCCATATACATTTGGTCACGATCGGTTAAGTTTTGAAGTCGGTCTGTAACGTTTTTTTTATATCCACCTGCTGTTATGCCATCTCAGTGGGAAGTCAGTGCAACACTCTGTCAAGAAATTATTTGCTTGGTTTTTACGATCAGTTAACTGCCTGACGTCAACCTAAGGGATCCAGTTCCAGGGAAATCGCGTTAGAAAAGGACCTTATCCGTCCTGGGAAACCAAACTCAAGATATCCTAGTTCACAGCCTATATACGCTGCCACTAGACCAAGGAGGCAACCCAATTGAATAAGTGTTGATGTTATGACGATGTTGTTCCGTAGGATACGGGGTCTTCTGCCAAACTGCGTGTACACAATACATTTGAAAGAGTCTTCTAATCCTGAACTTAGCGGATTGAAAATCACTAAAGCGCCGGCGTTAATCGAGGTTAGTTTCGCACTTTTTATATCTACTCGGGTTGATATCATGTTCCTCAGGTATTGACAAAAAGTAATTTTGTCAGAATTTACAAGCGGATCTTCATAAACTTGAAATAATTTTCATAAACGCTTTGTTTTACTTTATGGTCATTCAATTAACATTGAACGAAGTTGCCGAAAACCTATCAGACTTTTTTTTACTAATATAAAATAAGATATCTTAATCTTATGTTACATCATGGCATAACTTCTTCGTAGTAACTCCTAGCCAATGTTTCAGATAAAAGACCATAAAGACATCACCGGCGTTGTGGTGATCGCGATGCAGCCGCATCAAGTGACGGACGCGAGCGTACTCGTGCGAGCGAACAACATCGAACATTACAAGACGTTGAGGCTCACACTGGCCTTGGAAACTGCGCCGCACTCGCCGATATTTACCACCAAATTGGACCCTGGTAGGTAGATAATACATAAATATTTACACTATTAACGAACATCGATAGCTATCGCCCTCATTGATCGATACTGGATAGTGGGACTCCGACTCTACTGCACTACAGGTGCTGTGTGGTTGTAAAAAATAAAACATGCCCGCTTAATTCTTACGTTAAAATACGGGTGCGAGCGTGCTAGTTTGGGCGAACAATATTATCCAACATTACAAGACGTGGAAACCAATACACTCCTCAAACACGGTATTACCTGGATAATTTGATATATACCAATAACCACCGCCAGATGATCACACCCTTGTTTTCCAGCCTACCCTCTAACCTAATTTATATTTTTACAGTGGGTTTCAACCAGAACATGAATCCTGGTCTTATGTACGTGCTACCGAGACTGCCAGCTGATAACAAGACTTATGTCCTACAGTTAGAGTCCACTTTGTCTAAAACTACACATGTTTATAACGAAGAAGTGCATTATTTCAACTCGGATGGGCGGTATAAGCATTTCACCATCGAATTTCTGCCGAAGGTTTGTTTTTTATTTTATTTGTATATAAAATATTTTTTGGGTCCCTTGTACTCAGTATACATAATTATGGCGTCTTGAAGGTCGACATTATACATACTTGTATTGTAACCAATATCGATTAAAAATGTTCCATTCCTATATGTACAAATATTTCAATTATAGATTAACTATTGATTTCTAATTGACTGCCTCGGTGACTGGCGTGGTTGTATTTCAATACGACTACAGTACTGACATCGAACCCGAGAGGGTTCGATCTCCGGGTCGGGCAAAGTGATTTTGGATTTTTCCATATCAGCTCGAAGTCTGGAATTTGTGCCCGATATGGCAATAGACTCGCCTCCTATCATATTCGGGACGGAACTAAGCTCGGCGAAAAGTAGGTGTGTCGCTAGTGCGCCTCTGCCTACCCCTTTGGGAATACAGGCGTGAGCTTATGTTATGTTTTAGTTGGTTTAGTACCAGTGTATACTATGGTCTCTGAGCCAGGGCTTTTTCGATTCTTAGGTTGGACGGGTATTTCTAATACGATTTGTCCGTGACTGATTTTCTGGGATAAACGTCGAGGAGGCAGCTGACTGTTAAAAACTAATTCAAATTTATTCTAAATGTTTGTAGGGGTGAGGTAATAAGATAAGGGCAGGTTTCCAACAGGTCGTTCCGGATTTTTTTGGGGGAGGCGTACGTTCAGCAGTGGACGTCCTATGGCTATTGATGATGACGATAAAGGCCAAGTAGATATCTTCTTCTTCTTTATTTAAAATATGGCCTCCATCAAAGTTTGATGATTTTGCCAACGACAGTGTTTAATAAATCTATTACTCAAAAAAAAAATCAAGTAGATATAATGAATTTGAATTCGTCAGGTGAAATCAGCGGAGCAGGAGTTACGTCAGACGTCGCTGCTGGTGATCCCGCTGGTGGTGGCGCTGGTGGTGCTGTACCAGCAGCGCGCGCGCCTCGCCTCGCCCGCGGCGGCGCTCGCGGCGGCCGCTCGAGCACGCGCCCCGCGCCCCGCCCGCCCCGCGCACCCCGCGCACGCGCCCCACGCCCCGCGACACGACGTGCTCGACCGCGCCAGCATCGAACACATACTCAGCACTGTCAACGCGACGGCCAAGAAACAGAACAAGAAGAAGGCCGCATGATCACTCGTGACACACCCACTGCACACATAGCCCCTTACTTATAAAAGTATTTAAGCGCTGCTTATCTTTATACCATAGGTTGTCCCTTTCATTTTTAAACAATGTAAGGCAAAGAAAAATGTAACAGGTTATTCTTAACCACTTGCTTAGCAAAAAAGGCTTTTATAAGTAAGGCCCCCTATGTGTGCCCACGCTGCGGGGCCGCCTCGTGCTGCTCACGCTCACTGGAGGTACCGACTACAGAGTACCCGTGGCGGAGAGTCTATACAACACGATTCCTTTCGGCTTTACCTTTGCAAAATTTTCTACTAATAATAGGCCTTACTTATAAAAACAGTTTAACTGAGCAAATGGTGAAGAATAGCCTGTCCCTTTTATTTTCAAACAATGTGACACAAGGAAAAAAGTGACAAACGATTCTTAGCCATTTGCTCAGTAGTAGCATAGTATGAGTAGATATAGGCAATAACAATGATACCAATTTTTTTTTTAGTAGAGACTCGCAAACCAGCATATAGGGCACCTGATGGTAAATGATCTCCACCGCCCATAGACACCCAAGACACAAAATGATTCATGAGTGCGTCGCCAACCGTAAAGGAGTTTCCTCCTTCCTAGAAGGGAGGGAAAAAGGCACTGGGGAAGGAAGAGGGGAGGTATGGGCCAGCGGAAATCTCACTCACTAAACGATGCGAAAGCAAGCTGCAACTCTACGTCGGTTTTCTGTGAGACAGTGGTATTATACCGGTCGAGCCAGCCCATTCGTGCTGTAGACGTTACTGTCTACACACTTTCCGTCCTGTCACTTTTTTCAAGCAATATTATATGAACCCATAAAATCTACCTAAAAAAGACGGACAGTGTATAGAGCTATCTTTAGAGCCTATTTGTTCACCTTTTTCTATAGTTTTTTCTATACAGTAAATATTGTCTTAACCAGTCAGAGGCGGCACATATATATGTTCCATAAGCGTATGGGCCACCGGAGGCCGAGCCGCCCGTGACTATTTAAAAATAATGGCAAGTATGCAAGCAGTGCCTTGCCATAATAAAAATCTTTCTCCCAGTTTGACCAACAGAACCATTTGCTGTTGGCTATATTATGTGGTATTTTAATATAAATTCAAATCGGATCATCCTTTTAAAATTTCTTAAACCCTAGCCTATACCTAAAGTTCAAGCTTCATTCCAATTTTTATCTAAATTCGTTCAGTGATTTAACTGTAGACAGAGTTACTTTCGCATTTATAAGTATGCATTATTGTGTTATTAAAAATTATTTCATTGAATCGAATTTACTTTGTTTTAAAAGTTCAGTGATTTTATAAAAAGCCCAATCAAAGAGTAAAATGGCTGTATGTTATAAAATAATATTATTTTAAGTTATTATTTTAGCGTGGTAAGTTTTACTTTTGTATTAATTTATGAAAGATTTGTTGTTAAGAGTGCTTTAGCAAAACCTTTCCGCTCAAGTTTAGGTATTTTATGACAGCGCTGCACCTGTGTGCGTCGCACACATGCCCGAGTTGCAATCCAGCACGTAAACTCAATGTATACTTGGATTGAAAAATTTTGATCCTTAGTAGTTAGTAGTTAGTAGTTAGAAAAATAAACTTCAATGTCGGATCGACGCATCATATTTATACACGCTTTATTTCAAGCATGTTGCTGAAAGGTGCTTTCTAACTGATTGTTGTACTCAGTCTGGGTAGTCATGCTCGTTTAAATGTCTATGTTAGCGATGCCTATAGGCACAATAAATAAATAAATTGCATAATTTATTTGCCTTGCCCTTCGGAAATAATAATAAAACGTCTGTCACCTCTTTGATCTAGTGATAGCGTAAATAGGCTGTGAACCAGGAGGTCCTGGTATAGATTTTCAAGTCAGACGTGTATTGTTCTAGCAAGATTTACCGGGAATTAGATAAGAACAGAGATAAGAATGTTTTTTCCGAGCCAGACAAATAAACGGTGGACCAAAATCGTTTGCAAATTTGAAACATGAATATAATTAAAACTAGAAATGATACAAATGATTCCTTCGACGTAACAAACATCTATGTTTTTTTAATGATGTCTCGTCGTCGGGAATCTAGCAAACATCTTTGCAAGTCTTTGAAAACTCTCTGCAACATATGCTGCCGGTGATTTTTTCGTGGATGTTTTATTTTAATCGGGATATTGTCGTCGGTTTCTTAGATATACACAACTTTTCAGGTATCCCCACACGAAAAATTCGCAAGGTACGGGCCGGGCTCCTCAGAGACAATGGAATATCTTGTAGTTGGTATTGCCGGAGCCACCGAACGCTTATGTTTCTTACGAAAATTTGAACCTCCCAAATGTTCTATTTGCTCCTTGTTGAACGTGGCCGCCTTCTTTAATATTCGGTATGGAAATAATTGGTTCGAACTTCTTGTTGGGTCAAGTTTTCATTAAATTAAGACTCACACCGGGTAATCAATATTCAATTCTACACAAGCGTCGTCTAGTAATGTAGGAGTTGTTGTTTTTGTTAAATTTGATACCTGACTCACAGAAAACCGACGTAAAGTAGCAGTTTGCTATTGCGTTTAGTTCGTTGAGTGAGATCTCTGGTAGCGCAATTCCCTCGCCCCTTTCCCAATCCCTATTCCCCTCCTTTTAGCTTAGCAACGAACCTATGGTTCTTTTCGTGTAACGTTTTTCATATTTCGTCTGGGCACAGAGGACAACAGGCAGTATTTTGGAACATTGGCAGTGTTCCGAAAGTTCCAAAATATATTTTAAAAAAATTGCTGTTACTAAAGTATTGACTATTTTTATATTAACCTAAAAATATATATAAGGTTGATTTATATAATTGTTTTGTGTTATATTTTATTACTAGCTTTTGCCCGCGGCTTCGCACGCGTATTTTGTTGGGCCAACGGTAAAGGTTTTGATTTATCGATCAGCCATGTCGTTTTAGTCTAAATATTCTACAACGGGGCGACCCAGATATCGATTTTGAAGTATATCGGCCCAAAAACAAAAAAAAAACAAATGACGGCCCATTTTGACAGTTTTAACATCGGTTCCGTCGTTTGGAACCACAGGGCGCCTCAGATATCGATTTTGAAATTAATCGGCCCAAAACAAAAAAAACAAAATGGCGGCCAATTTTGACAGTTTTGACATCGGTTCCGTCCTTTAGAACCACGGGGCGACACAGATATCGATTTTGAAGTCAATCAGCCCAGAAACAAAGAAAAACAAAATGGCGGCCAATTTTGACAGTTTTGACATCGGCTCCGTCCTTTAGAACCACGGAGTGACCCAGATATCGATTTTGAAGGCAATCGGCCCAAAAACAAAGCAAAACAAAATGGCGGCCAATTTTGACAGTTTTGACATCGGTTCTGTCCTTTATAAATAAAAATAAATAAAAATCTTTATTAATCACGTAGGCATATAAAAGCACTTATGACATGTCAAAAAAGCATAATTTAGATTTAAGTATTTCTTATAATATTATTATACCTTTAGAACCACGGGGCGACCCAGATATCGATTTTGAAGTCAATCAGCCCAGAAACAAAGAAAAATAACATGGCGGTCACTTTTGACAGTTTTGACATTGGTGGCGTCGTTTGGAACCACGGGGTGGCCCAGATATCGATTTTGAAGTCAATTGGCCCAAAAACAAAGAAAACCAAAATGGTGGTCACTTTTTAGATTTTGACCGCGGATCACTTAACGACTTTAAAATGGTTCAGATTTCGTAAAATATTTAATATGACTCAGAAAATATGGTAACGCCATCTATTGATAAACTTAAAAATCACTTTCAGGCTTTATAGAACTCCCAACAATCGCACAGATGATACAAAAATCTCCATATCTTTTGATAGAGTTGACCGATTTCAATAAAATAAAGCCTAAATGTTTTTCCAAGATGTGGTCTGCGATTTTCTATCCAGTTCCGTAAAATTACTTTGGTGGTTTTCATTTGATGCGCGGTCAAACATACAAACAGACAGACAGACAGACAAAAATCTAAAAATGATAAAAATGTATCCTATTACTAATTCTAAACCCCCCCCCCCCCAATTAGTTTTTTTGGAAATCTATGTAATGTACAGACGCGCGATATTTACATTCTTATTATATTACTAGCTGACCCGCGCAACTTCGTCTGCGTATGAGAGAGAGGGTTGAAAGAGTGAGTCGTAGGCACCTATAATCCAATAATTCTAAAGGAGGTAATGGGATGAACTACTTCGGCCGTCAGTCCCCCGTCTCTCACCCCGTCAGTCACACCGTCTGTCACACCGTCTGTCACCCCGTCTCTTACCCCATCAGTCACACTGTCTGTCACCCCGCCTGTCAACCCGTCTGTCACCCGTCTGTCACCCAGTCGGGCACCCCGTCTGTCACCCAGTCTGTGACCCGCCTGTCACCCCGTCTATCACCACGTCCGTCACCCCGTCTGTCACCCCGTCTGTCACCACGTCGGTCACCCGTCTGTCACCCCGTCTGTCACCCCATGAGTCAGCCTGTCAGTTATTACTTATTATTTTTGACAATATTTCAATATTTCTTTCTGTTCTATATTTTAAACGATGTAAACATATAATTTGCACAATACACGTGATTGATTTGATGGTAAATGTTAGGAAACGAATAACTATTTTTTTTTTTTTTTTTTTTTTTTTTTTTTATTATTATTCACAAAACTGATGCACAATCATAAATACTACAAATAATTAAAGATAATGTAAATACATACGTTTGATTGTCATCTACTCGATGTGAATCTATCGTGCTTATGTTAACAAAGACATTATAATACCTATTTTACTATAAATAAACCAATTAAATACAATTTGAAATAATTAATTAATTAGTAGTTTAAGCTTCGCCCTTATTGAGGCTTCAGAACTAGAAAAGATGTCTATATCACCTCGGATAGTGTTGGCGAAAGAGAGCATGCGGCACACGGGGGAATACTGTCCTAAATTAGTTCTACTATGAGGCAGAACAAATGTTCTTCTATTTATTAGGCGACTGCTAGCACGTGGGATACAAATATGCACCTTCTCTAAGAGCTCAGGAGAATCTATTAGACCTCTAACTAATTTAAACAAGAA
The DNA here is from genome assembly GCA_036417725.1 of Clanis bilineata. Lineage (NCBI taxonomy): Eukaryota > Metazoa > Arthropoda > Insecta > Lepidoptera > Sphingidae > Clanis > Clanis bilineata. Next base: position 3,565,591 of record CM071141.1, read on the forward strand.
CATCACATCCAAAACCTTTCGACGTGCGCTTAAGGATTTCATTTTATAATGATCCAGCCTAGAGTCATACGAATTGAAAGTGCGGCTTTTATTATCTGAATAACATAAGTGATATAGAAACCTTTTTTGAACACGTTCCAGTCTATCCGAGTGCACTTGATAAAACGGGCTCCATACCACACTACAGTACTCGAGAATGCTTCTTATGATACTATTATAAATAGAAATTGTGAGATGAGGTTCTTTAAAGATTTTCATTTCTCTGACTATGAAACCTGATAGTTTTGACGCTCTACTGACAATAAAGTTGATATGATTTCTAAAGCTCAAACTGCTATCTATCACAACGCCCAGGTCTCTAACAGTATCTACCTCCTGGAGTGGGCTGTCATTAATTAAGTAGCAATTCTGATATGATGTGTTTCTTTTCTTGCTAAAACGAATAAAATAACACTTGTTTATATTTAATGCCATGTTGTTCTCTACACACCAGTGACATATAACATCTAAATCCAATTGTAGGTAATTTATATCAGATTCAGTGCATATAGTACGATATATTTTTAAATCGTCAGCAAAAAGTTTAAATTTTGAATTTATTCTCCTACCTAAATCGTTTATAAAAACCAAAAAAAATAGTGGCCCTAGATGGGAACCCTGGGGTAATACTCCTGATGGTACAAAACACTTTTTGGATTTGAAGCCCTTTATATGCACCAGCTGAGATCGGTTTCTTAAATATGATTCGCACCAACGGAGTAGCGAGCCATGAATTCCCATATTTTCCAATTTGGCGATTAGTAAGTCATGACTCACCAGATCAAACGCTTTTTTAAAATCGGTGTATATTGCATGCACTTCCATGCCACTATCTAATGCTGATGATATATATGAGGTGTACTCCATCAGATTGGTAGCTGTTGATTTTTTGGGGCGGAAACCGTGCTGATTATCATCCAATACATGCCCAAAGTGAGCTAACATTTTCTTCTGAACCAGAGATTCAACAACTTTACCACACGCGGAAAGAATGGATATGGGTCTGTAATTTGCTACATTTTCAACAATGCCACATTTGAAAATTGGTGTTATATGTGCAATTTTCCACAAATCCGGAAAAATGCCATCTGCTAGGGAACGATTAAACATTAATGTCAAGGGAGCGGCTAAATTCACTGCACATTTTTTTAGGAAAAGTGGAGGAATTAAATCAGGCCCTGGTCCTTTATCACAGTCTAGAGAGAGCAAATAATCGAAAACTTCTTTTACTTCAAGTTTACAACAGCTGAACGTGATGTTTTGGGAAGAGGTTAATGGACCAGAACTTGAAGAAACGGTCCTGCTAGAGACATTGTATATGGATTGAAAATGATTGGAAAACAAATCACAGACTTCCTGACCACCCCTGGCAACTCTAGTGTCATTTAAAGACATCTTATTTGGGATGTAACTACTTCCTACCCGCTTGTTTTTAAAATATTTCCAGACATACTTGGGATTGTGACGTAGATGGGCTGCTATATTTTTTTTGAAATTTATATAACAGTCCTTAATAAGGCAATTGCAACGCATTCTTAAACATTCAAACGTTTGTTTATCTCTGGGATTCTTATATTTTTTATACAACTTGTGATATTTCGCTTTTTCATCAATAACATTTAATAGAGCCCGGCTGAACCAAACAGGATAACGTTCATCTCGGGGTTTAGTAATTGGTGTATGTTGTTGAATAATTTTCATAACAATTTCATAAAACGATTGCAACATATCGTTAATATTAGTAATATAACTCCATTGACGACGCCAATCAACTTCCGACAGTTTCTTGTTGATAGCTTCATAATTACTGAGATAGAAATTTAAGTAGGGGACCTTGTTTTGCATTAAAGGTTTATTACATTTGATTTCGAAAGAGATTTCTAGCGCTGGATGGTGCTGATCAATTTGCAAAAATGGTTTTGTGACTTGAGATACCACTAATGTGTTGTTGCTAGTACTTAAAACTAAATCTAGAACACGGTTTGAAGTATTGGCAATCGTATTGCATTGATGGAGATCGTTAAATGCAAGCATGTCCAAAAACTTGTTTTCTTCATTATTATAAGAGCCATGGGGAGTTAAAACGCCGGAATCTACGCTATACTCCCAACAAATGCTACCCATATTGAAATCACCTAATATTAAGTTAATAGAGTTGTTTTTGCTTTTTCTCTGGATTATTTCTGTGAAGTTGTTAAAGAGTGTATCAGTATAGTCTTGTTTAATTGGAGGTGGAATGTAAACTGCACAGATGTTGATATTTAGGCCATTGTCACATTTTATTGTGATCCATAATTCCTCGCATTCAGACTCCCAATTAACTCGCCGTAACACTTCGTATTTGTCTAGTGTTGCAACAAGTTTTTTACTTTTTTTTCACAATTTCATAGTGAACACAATACCGGTTTGTCACATGAAATTAACTGAGCAGAGAACAATGAGTAGCTGTCAAACAATGTATCACGCACCGGCGCCATCTACTTAAAATATTGGTTTGTAGTACATGCTATGTATCAGAGATGGCGCTGTATGTGAAAAAAGATTTTCCCGCTTTTCTGTTGAAATTTTTCCTGAATTTTCTTTGCTATAAACCTCACGGAGCCCGAGACCTTTCCAACGAATGCAAAACCGTGGAAATCGGTTCGTGCGTTCTGGAGTTATAGTGTCAGAAGGGAAAACCCGACTTATTTTTATATAGTAGATGTATTGATGATGATGATATTGACTTGTCATAAGAGGTATTTATTAGCCTACATTTCATTTTATTTCAGTGTAGATCACTTACCATCTAGTGACCTATCTGCTGGTTTGACAGTCTCAAAAGCACGCTAAGGCTCAATCTTGACAAAAATTGCATGTAGCGACGCATGATGCATACATAAGTTCACCCCTGTATCCACGAAGGGTTAGTTAGAGGCGCACTTGCGAATAGAACATTACATTTCGCTTAGCTTAGATTGGTCTCTCGTAACCTGATTTTAAATAATATCCCTAATCTCAGTTTTCCGCATGGCAAAGGCCTCCTCTAACTCCCTCTGTTGGGTCCTATCCCGTTTTACTCTTTTTGGCGAAGAAGTTACACGAAGAGGCAGTCATAATAACCGCATAATATTCCGCCACCCCTGAGCCCATCCCTCTTATGGTTTTCTTTAATAAACTCAGACGGTCGATATTTGAAAAAACTTTTGGCCCACACTTTATATCGTATGGTAAGCGCAGTGCACTCAAAAAAACTCCAGTAATCACAAAATATTACATTCAAATGCTTGTTCACACTAAGAAGAGGGAACTAGTAAATTAAATTGAGGGGCCACTGCCACTTCAACTTGCTAATCCGTTGACTTATATGTCAAGAATGTTCGTTCTTCTAAAGATCACCTTATTCCTGATTCCGAGCATGGCCTCCTCATAGTCAAAGAACTTGTTTCAGTGGCCGTAAGTTATCACTAGTAACGGTAACACACTATGATCAAAGACTTTTGTATTCAGGCACTGAGGTATTTTTCACAGGAAGACCTCAACAACATAATTTGCCGAATGCTATCCAGTCGAACTGAATTTGATGATTGACCTCTTTCAAAATTGAACCTGTTTAGGTAGATACCCCATGTAATAGACATTTTTTGATTTTTCTATATCCAGAGTTTCCTATACTAATTTTGGAGTGTGCACAACATGAAAATTTGACATGATCGTCGTCTTATGCATGTTCATTTTAAGACTCCTAGTTGGAACAGTTGGGAATATTATATTACCTAAAAAGAGTACCCATTTACTGTTACATTTTATACTCCAGAGGGGGGTTAATGTCAAGCAATTTGTCGTAAAAACAAAGCCAAATCCTTTCTGCAACATGCTTGAAAAAGTGTGTTATGTTGAGCCCACGTGATCGCTGCCGTGAGATAAGGACAGGCAGAAAGAAAGATATCACATTCTAAATTCTATTCAGTTGCTATCGCTTAATTCATTACAATCAATCATAATCATGAGATGAATAATTTAAATCAGAACAAAATCCAATTATGTAATTCAATAAAAATGTAGTTAGAGAAAATCTCAAAACATGAATACAAACAAAAATCACCTAATATCAAGTCGAGTATGGTCGCGCTATAATTACTACAAATAATTGAAAATTTCGTAATTCGAACAACTGAAAATGACGAAAAAATGCGATACGTCCTCACTCTGAGACCGCTCAGCGCGTGTGACTTGACTGTTCAAATGGCTGGCTATTTATTCGCTGTTTATATCGATATTTGCTATGGTTTCAAAAACATATTTTAGATATTATATCAAATAATTTGGCCCTCATATTTTTTTTTATAAAAGCCAAGATATTAAACTTTATTATGCGATATTTTTTATTTTCATGTGTAGTTTATATTGCGCAAAATAAATTATGATTTCAGACGCAGTTTTCAAAATTGTGTTTGTTTTAAAAGCTATTTTCTTGACATTTTTGTATAAAACGTAAAAAAAATAGAATAGCCACCACGGATAAGAAGATATTCTTGTTATGTGTGCATCAATTGTATGTCATAATATTAATGTATCGTTTCTCAAAAAGTTATCAAAAGTCACTAAAAAGTAACATTTTCGAAAACACCTCTTCTAGTACGCGGAATCATAAGGTTTTGTCTTATTTAATGAAAAAATTAAGATGTACACCACGTCCGGAATGAAATGACCTTCAAAATGCATATGTTTTTAGGATTTGTTTGGTACAAAAATTTTCAGCGAGACACTTTCAAAAGTCAAGCAAAAACGTCGAATTCACTGAAAAGTGCGAACGCCCTCTTAAATATGGTGGTTGTTTATTTATAATTTTGTCCAAAAATTTCACGCAATCATAAATTTTTCGTTCCGGCTATGAAATATCAGTAGAATATTATGTATTTACAAATTATAAGTCGAGTAAAAATTTATATAATATTTCAAATTGTGGGTTAGGCTGACGATACACCGAAAGTTTGAACTGATTGCACTCGACAAGTATTATTTACAACTGCACAAGTTTTAAGGGCGGGTCTCAACGCACCGCATCAAAGAAATGTATAAATATCAATAAAAAATTACGTTGCGTCGCAACTATATCAGAGTCGGTTATTGTATCCGGAACACACAATGTAAAACTCAAGTACAAATATCACGAACTCTGTAGCTCAACTATGAGTTTTTGACGTTTTTATGGCGTTTCTAGCTAACTAGTACTTAGTTATTTGTAAACGCCTCTAACGATTACGTACGGAATAAAATATGATTTTCATATAAATTGTTTTACTTATTCACTATCGAAACGTGTAAAAACTCACGGTTGAGCCTCTAAGGCTCAATTGCACCACTATTATTAACCTAGAGTTAGTCCTAACCGCAAGTTAAGTTACATGTCATTCATACATTTTCTGTCAATTTAGCTTGCGGTTAGGACTAACTCTAGGTTAATAATAGTGGTGCAATTAAGCCTAAGATGTTGTGTCTACTCTACATGGTTAACTGTCCGTGTATTGCCGACCTTAACACTCGTGCGCATGTTTTGTGCATCATTTTTGTACGGCTCATTAGTGGGTAATAAAAACACTTTTATGTTGTGTTGAATGAGTATTCGTGTGTAATAAATAATTTATATATATTTTAGTCGTAATAAATTAATTAAATTAATTGATGTTATTTTTTATAGCAGTCCCCGTATAGCCTCTGGCAGTCGGCCATACTTCTCGACTGATGGTCCCATAGCTTTGCATTTTCTTTGCTGGAAAGTAAAAACAGCGTGTTAAAAACCGTTTAATTGGCAAAATGATATATATACATACATAAGCTCACGCCTGTATGCCCGAAGGGGTAGGCAGAGGCGCACTAACGAACTAGAACACCCACATTTCGCCGAGCTTAGTTCCGTCCCAGATGTGATAGGGGGCGAGCCTATCGCCATATCGGGCACAAATTCCAGACTCCGGACTGATATGGAAAAATCCAATATCACTTTGCCCGACCCGGGGATCGAACCCGAGACCTCAGAACCGTAGTTGTACCGAAATACCACCACGCCACCGAGGCAGTCAAGATATATATATATATATATATATATATATATATATATATATATATAATATTCATGATATATATAATATGTCTTATTGTGATAAGGGGCGAAACATTCTGGCACTAAATCCCCAAACCCATGGATAAATAAATACACCCAACAGTGGCACAGTCCTGACCCCACACTATTGTATAACCTGTATCGTTGGTGTCAGAGACTGAGAGACTTTCAGTCTCACAACACCCAGACTTGAAACAAATATCTTAGGCCACACAAACATTTGTCTCGGTGCGGGAATCGAACCCGCGGCCTCTCGCTTCACAGTGGGCTACTCGCCTACTGCGCCACGGAGGCTGTCAGATGATAGAAGTCGTGTCTGATTTCTCTATCCAAACAAATTATTTCTAGTATCTACCTGTGTATACTGTACTTCATGATTCGTAGCCAAGTATATCGCAAATAGACCAATGAAGTGGTTAAATGATATATCACATATTTATATAGTACTATAGTAGGATTTCTAATTAAACTGAGTAAACTGACATTTCCAATGTTGCCACTTTTTCATGAAATTTAAATAGAGCTGCGGTAAAAAGATCAAGACTATTTAAACATTTCAATTCAGTGAACCATTTCCCTCTTTCATTTTCTAAATTCCAACTAAAAATCGTAATTCCTGCATAATATGTAATTAGTACTGCATGTCTACTGAATTATAGTAATAGTAAATTACTGCATGCTAAGTTATGGCATATCTACTGGAATTATAATCATGGTGGTCAACAAAACTTACAAAAACTGTGAATGTGCCGAACGTAATTTTTCGCAAATAACAAAAATAATATTTGTAATTTTCATTGTTATAATTTCGCGTATCTGTTGTGATTATTTACGCAAAATTATTTTTTTACACAGACATTTAGTCGAAGGGTTAAGCTGAAATTTATAAAAATACGCAATAAAATTCGAAATTTGCAAGCTAGTGCTGTGTTAGTGTTTCTTTGAGTGATAAAAATTAAACTGGATCAATGCCTATGTTTGGAAAGTAAGCGACATTATTTTGGAAAGTGACATTTCGATCTGTCAGTTTACTCCGTTTAATTAACAATCCGACTATAGCTGACCCGGCGAACTTCGTTTCGCCTAACAGTCGATTCTTTAATTTTTTGTTTTTTTTTATTATTAAAATAAACGTAGCCTAAGTTACTCCTTATTACATCAACTACCCGTCAATAAAAATCCCGTCAAAATCGGTCCAGCCATTTCAGAGATTAGCCGGAACAAACAGACAGACAGACAAAAATTGTAAAAAATGTTATTTTGGTGTATATACCGTATATATATCCATATACTGTAGTAAAAAACGGTTATTTCAATATTACAAACAGACACTCCAATTTTATTTATATGTATAGATGTATAGATAAAACAAAGTCGCTTCCCGTTGTCTGTCCCTTTTTTTTCAACGGATTTTGATGCGGTTTTTTAATAAACAGAGTGAGTCAAGAGGAAGGTTTATGTGTATAATACATGCATAAATTCATCTCCTAAAGGGATGTAATGGGAGATGAATGTTTGTCAAGACTCTTACGCGGGCAAAAGCTAGTAACATTGTTTAACTTAACTAATTTTATCATGTTTAAATCCAAGTACTAATAGGGAACTTGCGTGTAATTTTTTTATTGGTTCATTGTAAAGAACTACGTCTCAAATAAACACACCAGAAACAAAAACATAAAAATATGCACAAATCATTTAATCATCGCAAGTCTAAATATGACTTACAAAACCCCGCGCTAAAAAAGGACGTGACGTCACAGCTTAAAAATGCCTTTTTGTTGACATCTCAGTTGACACTGACGGCTAGTGACATTGTCAGGAATGACGTTTGATCCGCTATAATTGCCTATCGTTTAAAATTTCCCCATGCCGAACAAAAATTTCCCCAAAAATGTTGAAGCTATTTCATTAAATAACGAAGTAAAAATAAGTTGCACCCTTGAATCCTGAGCGGAGAGGTGGGAAAGTTACATGAAGAAAATAATTTGGAAAGAGGAGGATCTCCGAAATCTCATTCATCAGGCACCATACAAAACATAACAACAGTTTTCCGCAAAATTGGGAAAAATACCCCAACGTGGAAACACTGCCTAATGCAACGACGTCACTTGGGTTTTGTAATAACGTTCCATTACACGTAATTTCTAATTAAGATATTTTGTAAAATATCAATTATTTTATAATACAAATTTCATCATAGCACATTTCAAGGTTTTGTTTATTGATTTATCAACACAATTTCTCGTTATAATTTTCGTGCAAGTTCCCCATTTTGACATCATTACAATGATTTCTGGGGTTTACGCGAATGTTATACATTGAAATAAAAATAGTTTATAAGGATTTTATGGCGATTTGTTTTTATTTTTAGTCTCGACGTTTCGAAATTACAAAATAAAAAACAAATCGAGTCGAATACGTAAAAAATCGTTTTATTTCAATAACATAAGCTCACGCCTGTATCCCCGAAGGGGTAGGCAGAGTCGCACTAGCGAACTAATATACCCACATTTCCAGTTCCAGATGTGATAGGGGCGACCCTATCGCCATATAGGCCACAAATTCCAGACTCCGAGATGATATGGAAAAATCCAATATCACTTTACCCGACCCGGGGATCGAACCCGAGACCTCAGGACGCTAGTCGTACCGAAATACAACCACGCCACCGAGGCAGAGCAGTTTAATTTCAATGTTATTACGATATCAACTTACTTGACAAAGTACAGCTGGAAAGCTGCAAGGAAGCTATGTCGGGATCTCGCGTGCAGCTTGCACAATTCCAGCTTTTCACACTCGTCTTCGTTACTGAAATGTGAGTATCAAGTATTTTATGATGTTTATCCTACCCAATATGTCTCAAATGTCTCACAGAAAACCGACGTAAAGTGGCAGCTTGCTGTCGTGTTTCGTTCGGTGAGATTTCCGGTGGCCCATTTCCCCACTCCCTTTCCCAATCCCCTTCCCTCCCATTCCATTCCCTCCTTTTAGGTTGGCAACTCACCCATGATTCTTTTTGTGTCTTGGGTGTCTATGGGCGGTAGAGATCACTTACCATCAGGTGACCCATCTGCTCGTTTGCCAATCTCTGCTATAAAAAAAAAAAATATGTACATGGCGCCAATAGAATCGCTACTAACTGCTGTGTAGATGTACCTATTGCCAAAGACCTATTGCTAATCTGAGATGGGTTGGTACTTGACTATATATATAAATAAAACCATAAAGAAACCCTTCTGTAAAACTGCATCGAATTTAGTTGAAAAATGAGGCAGTAATTCATATTTTAAATTCTGCAACGAGCAAGAGTGGTGGCATATTGAGGTTATCTTGATATCCCTTTCCAATGCGCGTACCGTTCATAGAAATATTAGGTATTGTAATTGTAATAATAATATAAGCGGAGCGATTCCAACGTACCTAATTGGTACCGTTTTTTGCAGTTTAAAGGTATACCTAAGCCTTTTTATTTATGAGAATACTTCAATATTTATTTCTGTGCTGTAGGTACCTATTTTAGATGACGTAAGTTTCATAAAAAATAAATAGCCAAGTACCCAATCAAATAAAATAATTAACCTCTAACAAAAGGAAATATTCAACTGGATAAGTTATAATACCTACGACCTACGTAAATGCATCACGAATCACGATCGCACTTTGCCACGGATAGAAGTGGAAAAGATGTTTTAGATAGACAGTTTTATAAATAGATATGTAGGTAAATACCTTCTCTTAGTCCTTAATTTTGCCATCCCATTTCCACCGAAACTTGCCAAATTGAACATCGGATTAATAAACCTTTTTTCGATGTTGTGCTGCTGTGGCTTGTCAGTGACCAATTGTGTGGTGCTTATTGGAAGCTCTGAAAAAAAGGAACCATTTTAAAGCGATCATGCGTGATTTATGGCAATGAAACTTAAATAGTTGTGTTTGCCCTAGGACTGCAACACAGGAACTGACGGTTTCCAACCGAAATACGCTAATTATACCAATGCGACTATTTAAACCAAAATTCATGACACGAAATGAAGAAAAAGCCTACTCCGATCTCAAAGACCGGTAAGGCATCGATGACGGATGACTCCTTTGCCGTTGTGAATGTTCATGGGCGGCGATGATCATTTACTATCAAGTGACCCACATGTTTTCCTAAAAAAACAAATTTCCTTTTTTACTCGAGCACGCCAAATTTACTACATTATATGATGATAAGTGCGGTTCAGTCCAAAAACAGTGACCATCGACAAACAGCACATTATGAGCCTTACTTATAAACACAGACCTTCTCCTTTTTGGAAGTCCGAGGAAAGGAGAAGAATGTCACCAGAATCTTGCCGGCCCATGTATGCTTCTTCACAGTCCAAAGAGGAAAGAAGCAAATCGAGAGGTCTGCGACAAAACAAGCGGATGACTGATGCGAACACAGTGATGTACCCCAATCCAACCAACCATCAAGTCATGTCGAAAGCTTCGAGAATAGGTACCGGATATCAACTGGCTGATTTTGGAACGCGATCCCCATTGTGGGTTACTATGGCATGTTGTTATCGGGGCGAATACTATAGTACCACCAGCCGACTTACTTACCATTATCAGAATTTTCTAAAGGCTTGCACAGGACAGAGCAAGTTAAACCAGCGACCAGTATAAGGACGTAACGCACCATTTCTATTTTTAATAAGTTCTCTTTACACTCGCTAAAGCTTGCTGTACAAATGGTCTGTCTCTTCAAGCTTTCCATTTATATGGAAACCCCCTCCCCCTAATGTAACGGAGGTACGCTGTTCAACTGACGCGTTTCGCACTCCAATAATGTTATTTACAAATATTTGTGTGTATTGTGTGGTCGTATCCACTAATTATCTGTGTAAATATGCAAGGATGAAGGGTTTGGTGGAAATAAGAAAGATCTGCAAGTTGCATTTAATAAAAATATGTTGGTAGATTAGGTAGGTACTCTACTCTCCATCTAAAGTTGACTAATCGAACAAAATGCAACACCGAGCTGCCATTTTACGCCGGTTTTCTGTGAGACAGTGGTATCTAACCGGTAGAACCGGCCCATTCGTGCTTTAAACGTTACTGCCACCTGACTTTTGAAACTCTGAGCGGTTTCATTTATTGACTTAAAATTCCACCGAAAATGTAGCATTAGATTCGAGAACTTGTCATTTGCTAATTTTTAACGCGACATTAGTGCAATTTTGCCTCGATTTAGGTAGAATTTAAAATCAATAAATGAAACCGAATCATTGTCAAAATCGAATCGAGTGTCAAAAGTTACCCTACTGTCTACACTCTACAACGTGTATGATATTTCTATGCTACAACGTAACTCTCGTACAGCTTAACGTACACTCAAAAAAGTAAAGTCAAAGTGAGTGGAACAAATTACTTCTGAAAATTCACTTTACTGGATGTAGGTTGTTCCACTTAAAATGAATGTATCTCCTCTGGTGATGAAATAGAACAGAGATTATATTAATTAACAGTTCCTGAAAGTACTGCCTTGGAAGTTGGAACAATCGGTAGATAATGCAGAGGGAAACTATGGGCCTTACTTATAAAAAATGTTTGCTTATCTTTTCGCTAAGAATAGCCTGTAACTTTTTTTCTTGCGTTACATTGTTTAAAAATGAAAGGGACAACCTATGGTTAAAGATAAGCAGCGCTTAAATATTTTTATAAGTAAGGGGGTATATGTATTCCTTGGCGTATACAACGATTCCCGACCCATTTATCATTTATTTAGATGGTATCTGGAAGCATATAATATGGATTTCGAGTCTCTATCTTAGGGCGCCCTTGGTTTGAACGCATCTGTGCGTGGCGACGCCTAGTCTTCACTCTGCATATAACTACCACGCTGCATAGGCATGGAATACAGGTGATATTATCCCAGAGTCCAGACAGAGTATGTTAGTAGGTACTGGGCTTCGATAAAATATAGTCGTACCTATTGTGTAATCGATATTGCCCCCTACTCCCTTCTTATAAAAACATATACGCACTTCTTAACTTTAAAAATCAGTTTGTCCCTTTCATTTTCAAACAATGTGATGCATGTAAAAAAGAGATAATCGATTTTTAAAATAATAAGAAGCGCGTCAAAGTTTTTATAAGTAAGGGGAACTATAAGTAGGGGTTACCTTTTCATTTATAAGTGCGTAAAATGGATGTATCATTGTAGTGCAAAAAGAGAGACCTGAAAGCACATACATGTTATGTTATGTATGTTAACTTTAAAAATTAGTTTGTCCCTTTCATTTTCAAACAATGTTGAAAAATGAAAAAAGAGACAACGCGTAAAAGTATTTATAGGTAAGTGGAACGATAAATAGGGGTTAGCTTTTCATTTAAAGTGCGTAAAATTAATGTATCATCGTAGTGCAAAAAGAGAGACTTGAAATGATTGTTCGCTATTTCCTCAAAACTACTGACGTCATTTGCTAACAGAAAAATCATGATTTGGATTAGTGTATAATTTATATTATATCACAATGACGCCAATGAGGGTCTAAATGGTCTAAATCATCAACGATACAGTAACATCCGCAATAACGTGATAACATGGTTTATTTTTTCCATATCTTTTTACCCAATGGGTCTATATAACTTCCTTGTTGATTGTTGGAACCGCCGCGCTGGTTGTTCAATGGGTTGTTAGTATGTAGTTATTAAATCATTTTGTGAGGGTGTGTACATATTCGACATTATTTATGTATCTATATAATGAGGAATGTTCATGTTGTGCCTACCCCACTTAGTATAGGAAACTCAACTCTCGAAGCATAACATAACATAAGCTCTCACGCCTGTATCCCCAAAGGGGTAGGCAGAGGCGCACTAGCTACCATTACCCCCACCCTTCGCAGAGCTTAGTTCCGTTCCAGATATGATAGGGGGCGAGCCTATCGCCATATCGGGCACAAATTCCAGACTCCGGGCTGATATGGAAAAATCCATTATCACTTGCCCGACCCGGGGATCGAACCCGAGACCTCAGGACTGTAGTCGTACCGAAATACAAACACGCCACCGAGGCAGTAAACTCTCGAAGTTGTAGACGAATATGTATATTTAGGACAAGCGGTCCAGCTAGGCAGGTCCGGCTTTGAGAGGGAGGTCATTCGTCGAATCCAGCTCGGCTGGGCAGCATTTGGGAAACTACGCAAGGTGTTCTCGTCCAAAATACCTCAGTGCATGAAGACAAAAGTCTTCGACCAGTGTGTGTTACCACTGATGACTTGTGGCTCTGAAACGTGGCCTATAATTATGGGCCGCATTAGAAAGTTTACAGTCACTCAGAGAGCTATGGAAAAAGCTATGCTTGGTTCTACGCGATCGAATCAGTAATGAGAAGATACGTAGAAGAACAAAAGTCACTGATATAGCCCAGCGGATTAGCAAGCTGAAGTGGCAGTGGGCAGGGCACATAGCTCGTAGAACCGATAGCCGATGGGGCAGAAAAGTTCTCGAGTGGACAGACGACCTGATAAAGGTCGCAGGAAGTCGCTACCGCCGCTTCCAACAGGTCGGTCTGGAAATCTTTGGGAGAGGCCTATGTCCATCAGTGGACGTCCTGTGGCTGATGATGATGCTGATTAGATCTGTATGTGCTTATGTAGGTAATTTGTGTTAGTACACTTAGGTGCCTATTGTCTGCCTACCAAAGATATTTAATACTACTACTTATATAGAGATGCCAGTTTTCATACAAAAAGTTTGATCTCAAACATCAATAACGCCATATCTCGTAGAGTAGCATAAACATTAACAAAACTGTTTAATGTCTTTAGTGTCTACCCACCAATTAACTGCCTCGGTGGCGTAGTGTTATTATAGCGCGGTACGACTATTGTCGTGAGGTCTCGGGTTCGATCCTCGGGTCGGGCTAAGTAATATTGGATATTTCAGTATCGGTCTGGAATGTGGAATTTGTGCCCGATATGCTATAGGCGCACACCCTATATCACATCTGGGACCGAACTAAGCTCGGCGAAATGCAAGTACAATGTGGGTATTGTAGTTCGCTAATGCGCCTCTGCCTACCCCATCGGGGATACAGGCGTGGGCTTATTATGTATGTATGTGTGCCTACCTATATAGTTTCTATTATTGACTAAAGCAATAATCCTTGTATCACTTGAATCATTGTTTTTATACCTAAGTACATACTATAAATTGGTGACTACAAACGTAGCGCTATTTCATCATCTTATACGTACTTATTATCTTTTGGATTGCACAATAAAGGTTGCGATAGATATTTCGTTTCTTAATTCCTGTGTTTAATTCTAACTCTAATAGTACATTTTATTACAAAATCCGTGTGAAAAAAAACCGTATAAATCCTCATTGGTACATCTAAAAGCATTGTTTATTTTTGTTTATATGTCCAGAAGGTTGCTTTACTTGTCACACTTATATTGCCATCTATTAACAAGTAGCAGAAATTCTCTACAATCCTCTACTTATCAATAGATGGCGCTTATAGTGTTTAGTTAAATAATAATTATCCTGATGACGGAAAACAATATCTTATAATAATTAAGTATAAAAATCAATGTATTGTAATACTTTATCACGATGGTCGGTAACATTTTGAAATTATAATTATTTTCCCGATTTGGTTCATATAAAAACTTCCAAATTACAAATAGTTACTCTACTTCCTAATAGATGTCACTTTATAGAATCTCTGTTCTGAAAAGGTGTTACTAGAATTTTCCGTATTCTTCTCGACGCTAGATTGCGTTGCGCCCGGAGTATAAAAGCGGCCGTGCGACCGCGGAGCGCGATCATAAATATTCGAATTACGAATCGGCGTTTGTCAAGCGAAGATCAAAACAATACAAAATGTCACTAATGCCGTATTGGCTCCGTCATCTGAGGAATGTTGCGGCGTACCGAGATCCCATCTCGAGAGCCCTGGAAGACCAGTTCGCTGCATTATCGAGGGATCCCTTCTTCCGCGACCCCGTAAAGTTCATCAAACAAGTGACTGCTCCATGGGAAGGACAACACGGAATCGAAGGCGTGTACTCCGACTCCGAAGTCAAAGTCGACGGGCAGAAAGTGGAAGTGCATCTGGATGTTAAGAACTTTACACCTGAGCAGATTGAGGTAAAGACAGTTGGCAATGAGATCATGGTGGAAGGGAAAAAGGAGATCAAGCGTGAAGACGGATGGACTAGGAGTCACTTCGAGAGGAGATTCCTACTGCCTGATGGGTTCCCGCCGGAGCGAGTGGAGTGTCACCTCGATAAAGGAAAGTTGAAGCTGGTGGCTTTCAGAGCAGAGCCTTTGGAGGAAAGGAAGATCCCTATCCAGGACAAATCTGGCGACGTTGAGAGCAAAAAATCGTAAAAACGTTTTCATAATGTTTAGCAATTAACGTAGCTTTTTTTAGTTTATTATTATTGATTTTCTTAATGCTTTGAAATTAATTTGTGTACTAAATGGCTTGGCTGGGCTGAAGCTATGTTCTTTACCGACTCCGGACCATCCTTGTCTATGAAAAGTAGCACTGTGAGTGTACTACAGGCTGGCCAAGTTACTTCACATTATATTCATTCTACGGTGATTTGAATTCGACTATTTGACTGATTAGATTTAGTTTTTCTGTAACTTATCAATAAAGCTAGATCATAATATAAAAGTATTTTTATTTAACTTGGCGACATAAAATAATGATATTGCTATTCAAATCAGACAGGCGGTATTGCATAATGTTGGGAATTATTGCATCAGACTAATTCTCAACTATACTCGAAAGTTCGAAACAATTCAATAAAAAATACTACCAGAAAGCATTGCCTCTTTACCCAGTCTTACTATTATATTATATAGGTTTTTTTTATATCAGAGAGAGAGAGACTGGTAAACGTGAATCAAACTGATCTCTACACTCTAGTCTCATAGAGATCATGTAAACCCAAGAAATCAAAAGAATCATGGCCTCATGGGTTCGTTGTCAACTTTAAAGGAGAGTAATAAGGATTGAGAAAGGTGTGGGGGTATTGGGCCATCGGAAATCTCTCTCACCGAAAGAAATGCTACAGCCAGTTACCCCCTTCGTGCTGAACGTGGTACAATCTACAGCGTGGCTCTATCATCAAAAAATCTTTAATTTATATTATTTACTGTAAATGCACTAGTCGCCTCTTTGGTTAGTGGCAGCATATGGGCCGTGGACCGGGAGGTGTTGGGTTCGATTCCCAGGTCGAGAAAGGAGAATTTTCTAATTTCATTTTCCCGGGACTGGTTCCCCCAGAGGGAGTGGATCTCAGCCAGGCAGCTGGTCGTAAAACTAATCCAAAATCTTTCTGCGACATGCTTGAAAAAATGTGTAGCTCCGACCCCACATTAAGGTGGGATAAGGGCAGGTAGACAGAAATAATTGTAATTGCACTAGTGGCTGTGTCTTTGGGCTGTGATCTCGAAGGTTCGACACCCATGGTGGGTGTTTTATAACCGCTTTTTCCTAGATGTCTACGGATACACATACATGATGCATCCTTGTGTATTTCGATTCGATATTGCAGACAACATATTGGGCCTTACTTATAAAATCATTTTGGCTTATCTTTAAAGATAGTTTGTCACTTTTTTCCTTGCATTATATTGTTTGAAACTGAAAGACACAAGCTATTCTCAAAGTTAAGATGCGCTTAAATAATTTTATAAGTAAAAGGCACTATCTCAACTCAGTTATCTAGATATATCGTGACACGCATGTTAACCGGATTGTTTTTTTTTTATAGCAGAGACTGGCAAACGAAAGCAGATGGGTCACCTGATGGCATGGTAAGTGGTCTCCACCGCCCACAGGCACCGGAGAGAGAAGAAGAATCATGGGTGCGTTGCCAAGGTAGGTACATAATATGCCTTATATATACTAACTGGAGGTATAATCGCGGTCGTAAAATTATTAGCGTGTTATGGTACGTCCACACCGAGCCAAACGAAGGCGAACAAATCATGCCTGTTTCACTCACACAACAGCGAAAGTTTGTTTGTGGGAACGCAGCAGGTATACATTCTTTCGCCTTCGTTCGGGTGTGTACCCGCCATTACCGTCTGACATTCACGAAGGTTGAAATTAAAGAACTCTTGTGGCCAGGGTAAACAAAGTTTTATAGTATACAGCAGGATACGATTGCTCGTAAAAATTAAATCTCAAGATGTAAATAAATACAACGATAATATCTTTCACCTTCTTACAAAAATACAAGAACGATAAACATATATTATGTAGATACTTATATCGTTTTTTCATTTCGGAATCATATTATTGTATCGTAAAAAATTTTTTTTTTGTTGTATAAATGCATGACAGCCTCCGTGGCGCAGCGGGCGAGTAGCCGGTTGTGAAGCGAGAGGCCGCGGGTTCGATTCCCGCATTGAGATAAATGTTTGTGTGGCCCACAGATATTTGTTTCAAGTCTGGATGTTGTGAGACCGAAAGTCTCTCTTAGTTTCTGATACCCATGATACAGGTTATAACTAGTGTGGGGTCAGGACTAGGAGTGTGACTGTTGGTGTATTTATTTATTTAAATCGTGTTATAAATTATATACCATTATAGACACTCAAATATCCGTCGATTTCTATCTTAAAATTAATTAATCGAACCTTAAAACATGCTTTTTGGAATGAGGTATTTTAGAATTAAAGCAGCGATACATACAAAATAATATCTTTAAATAATTCATGATAAGTGATAACTTACGGCTCTATCTTAATATTATGATTACTCTTTATTGTTTACATTAGGATGTTTTTAATAATGTAAATATGTTTAGATTATAATTCAACAATTAAATATAGAAACATCCAATAATATTCTAAAACATAACATAAGCTCACGCCTGTATCCCCGATGGGGCAAGCAGAGGCGCACTAGCGAACTAGAACATCCACCTTTCGCCGAGCTTAGTTCCCTCCCAATAGGGGGCGAGCCTATTGCCATATCGGACACAAATTCAAAAATATTCGGGCAAAATAATATTGTAACTAGAGGTCAAAGTTCTAGAGGTCAAAGTCAGACATTATGTCCCTAATGTAGTACATACGTACTATAACCATAGTGTAGGTACTTGTAATGTCCATTAAACGCGGCGGGCGAGCCCAGTATGTAAACAGCAATACGATATAAGTCACTCTGTGTAGTGTGTACTAAGTAAAACACATACAGGCGTGGCAGATTATTATTTTTCTGTCACGGACGTAAAAAAAGATGGACGGAGCGCTAGGTACATAGTAACTGAAGCAGGGTTTTCGGTCCATTCGATGTATCGACACGTAATGGCGTGTGTGTGTGCGTTGCTTCTCTGTGGCGTAAGTTTAACTATTGTTATTATAGGCGAGATGGTGTCCTTTTTTATGTCCGAGTTTTCTGTACATATTACAAAACCACAATATTGAAAAGTGGAGTCTCCTTTTATTACTTACAAAACGAGAAGGTCCTCAATTCTTCTTTATTTTTTTGTATGTTGCGCGATAACTGCCAAATGTGGACCGATTTTCAAAATTATTTTTGTATTCGATAGATGTATTGCTTATTTCAAGGGTGGTGGGGTTACAATCGGATTTGAAGTCGGTCGGTGAAGTTTTTAAACTTGTGATTATTACGTTCTCCGGATCGTGGCAAAAAAAATCCATTTTTCCATATCAGCGCGGAGACTGGAATTAGTGCCCGATATGGCGATAGGCTCGCCTCCTATCACATCTGGGACGGAACTAAGCTCGGCGAAATGTGGGTGTTCTAGTTCGCTAGTGCGCCTCTGCCTACCCCTTCGGGGATACAGGCGTGAGCTTATGTTTATGTTTATGTGCATTATAAATTCCTGGGAATTGTAAAAATGTGAAACCTAATTATTGCACTTAAAACACTCCTATTTTACTATATTACCTACATAGGTATTGATTATAAGGACCGTGTTGTGCAGAAATGATCCAACCCACATTTTTTATTGATGCCAACATGATCTAAAGTCTAAGCCATTATAGACCATATTGCTGTAAAAAAGAAATGTGGCTTGGATCATTTCTGCACAACACGGTCCAATAATTACACGTGAGTGGTGGTTGTTTTTTTAATTTGACCTATTTTATGCCGTCTAATTCCCAGGACGAGACATACGAAATTTCCCGGGATTTTCCAGGATTATCCCTAATAAAGCTGATATACATCTTCTATCAGCCCTTATCCTATTCACTGCGGGGATGACGCAACAAACTCCTACAACTGTGTTTTCTTTCAAAATAATATATTCAGCTTAGTTTTTTACAAAGAGTTCAACTGCCGAATGTTCATACATTTAAGGTCGCCTTATGGCGTTTAAGGCCGCCTTATCTGTCAAAACTATATGACTAAAATCAATGTAGTCAATCAATTGAATTGATAACATAAGCCGTTTAAGTTGAGTAGCGTTTGACCATTCGGCCGCTAGCGGGGCTATCAAGCAAGTTTTCATACAACAAAAAAAAAACCACCATTTAGGACGCTGATTAGAATTTCCATCCTAGAATATTCTGTGAATTTTGAAGAATGACATAAAACAATTTTATTGTCGAGACATTATTACGCTGGCACAACTTTATAAATAATAATAATAAATAAATACACCCAACAGTCACATACTTAGTCCTGACCCCACACTAGGTGTAACCTGTATCGTAGGTATCAGAAACTACGAGAGACTTTCGGTCTCACAACACCCAGACCCGAAACAAATATCTATGGGCCACACAGACGTTTGTCTCGGTGCGGGAATCGAACCCGCGACCTCACGTTTCACAGCCGGCTACTCGCCCGCTGCGCCACGGAGGCTGTCGAATGATGAAATGAATGACCACGAGGTCACAACTTATGGATCACAAGTTTCGTGCTGTTGTCCCATCTAAGTACTATTGAATGTCTTTGGTTTTTTCCGACCCAGCTACGTGTTTGACATGACTCCTCTCTAGAGGAAAACTGATATACATCGCAGTATATACCAATCAGCAGATCAATACAAAATAATTGCCGCGTCGATCGATAGGAATCAGTTCAATTGGAATTTTATTGATAGAAATATCGTTCATTGTGGGTGGTATCTTGAAAGTCTCACTTCAAGATTATTGTCTGTCCTTGTGATATAAAAAGGGAATTTGCTGATCTGTTTGTTTTTTTATCTGATCTGACTGCCTCGGTGGCGTGGTGGTATTTCGGTACGACTACGGTTCTGAGGTCTCGGGTTCGATACCCGGGTCGGGCAAAGTGATATTGGATTTTTCCATATCAGCCCGGAGTCTGGAATTTGTGACCGATATGGTGATAGGCTCGCCCCCTATCACATCTGGGACGGAACTAAGCTCGGCAAAATGTGGGTGTTCTAGTTCGCTAGTGCGCCTCTGCCTACCCCTTCGGGGATACAGGCGTGAGCTTATATTATGTTATGTTTGTTTTTTTATTTCACAAACTGGCAAACAAGGGTCACTTAAAGTGATCTCCAGCTGCCATAGACACTGCGTTGCCAATCTCATAGGGGAAAAGGGATCGAGAAGGGGAGGTTTAGGGATCGGTTTTTTGTAAGACAGTGTTATCAAACTGGCGTATTGGGTTGTACTGTAGGCGTCACCGTCTATAGCAGAGGTTTCCAAACTTATTTTGTCTACTGCCCATTTTGAAAATAAATTATTTTTTAGCGCCCCCCCATTTTTCGGCCGACTTCCACAAAAGGACCTCCTCCTTTTGCAGAGAAGAAGCAGTGGCTTGACATTCATGAGTACGTCCTTACTGTACAATGGATGCTTACGGGCAAATAGGAAATGTAGACCAGCAGAAAAGCTAGCCTTGATAATATTAGGCTGGGAGAACGCCAGGCACAGAAAATTTGATATATAGAACGCTGAGGAAAAAAAACAAAATATACTTTTATTTATTCCTACTTTTTTTCGACCGACTTCCACAAAAGGAGGTCCTCAATTAGTCGTTTATTTTATTTTATGTATGTTACTCGATATCTCCGGCAAATTTGGACCGATTTTCAAAATTCTTTTTGTGTTCGATAGAGCTTATTTCAAGGGTGGTCCCATATAAATTTGGTCACGATCGGTAAAATGAAAGTCGGTCAGTTAAGTTTTTAAACTTGTGATTATTTACCTACTAAAAAACCACTATAACTTCAAATTAAATATATTATTGTGAGCTATATCAGCGGAGATCCGCTTTTTTCTGAGTTTCTTACCTTCCTTTAGGCATGCAGCGCCCACAACGGGGTGTTATCGCCCACTTTGGGAAAGGCTGGTCTATAGCGTCACTTTACCACTCAAATATTTGTTGGAAGTGATGTGATTCTAAAAAATCGTCTTATTATATATTCTGAACATCCGAATACGATACATTAGAGGTATATCTCAGAAAAAAAAACATCTCGAGGGCCGGGTAGAGCTGCGAGTAAGAGCTAGTTACTGTAGCCCGAGCACGAAAAACTAATGTAAATGTAAATGTATTCGAGTTCGCTGCGCACTGATGACATTTGGTTAATATTTCATACAAATTTCATAGACGCGCATCGAGTTCGAAAACATTTACGGTTGTCAGAAATTTTCCTGCTCAGGCCGCTGGTTACAATCTTGTAGAAATTTTTAATCAAAATTAATTATATTATCTTTATATTTGTTGCATAATGCACATGTTTGATATACATGGACCAAATAAAAGATGATAACACTTCAAAGTGCTTTTATTGATATGTTTATAAATAACGCGATAACGCGATTTAATCGTCTTATTTATTGGCATAACATTGGCTTATTCAGGCTGAGAACCGTGAGTATGTAGGTTGAAATCAAGGTGAGGCACTCCCAATTTATGTTTGAGTTCAGATATCCACCATACACGTTAAACCTAGAGTCAAGAGAATTTGTGAATTATTGGCTCTTACATTTTTATGCGAGTTATTTTGGTTGGAAAGGATGACATATAAATATAAAACATTTTTAGTTTCAGCTAATAATAATTTGTCGTGTTCGTGTCAAACCGGTCTCCTGCACGTGTTTTTCTAGAAACAAGAATCAAAAACACATACAATACAATGATTTTCATTGTCTCCTGCTCGTAGAACAATGGACCATACCAGGTTTTGTGTAATGTTTTGGTGGCGCGGCTTAATACCATCAGGTCCGGTATTTTGCTTTTACAGCTATAACTACGTTTATCAAATAATGGAGTTTAATTTGAGTCTAGCCAGCAGACGTCGGGCGCCAAAGCATGCTAATACATTGTGACAGTGACTCACTACGCCACTATTTTGCTCACTCGCACTTCGCAGTGTAACTCCAAGAGGCTTGTAGAGTGGACGTATCGCATTTTTATATAACACGCATAAGTTTGATAAGTTATAGTGTATAAAACTAAATTAAAACCAGTTTATACTAAATAATTTTGCGTTCTATAGTTTTTTGAATAATGTTTCCTTGTGTTTTTGTGAAGGAGATATAGCGTTTATGAACTTCTGTGTTGACGTTCGTTTGTATATACACGTAATACAAATATTTTGTTGTCATTGAATTGCCAGTGTTTAGGTACCTACTGTTTTGTTACTATCATTATGGATCCACGGCAAGCTCCATTAGGTAAGTTTTTACTTTTTATTATCTACCTCAAAACCTGAATTACAGTATTAAGATAGATAATTCAGCTTAGAGCATGAATGACCAAAGACTTTCCTGAATGGCCCACTTTTTATGGTAGAGACTGGCAAACGAGCAGCTGGATTTGATGGTTAGTGATCTCGGCTGCCTGTAGGCATCGATGAAAACAATCTTGATTGCGTTGCCAATCTTAAAGGAGTGGGGAAAGCGATTGGGAAAGGAAGTCCAAGCTGATTCGGTGGCCCTCCTGATCTTGCTCATTGAACCGAACGAAACGCAACAGCAAGCTGTCACTTTACGTCAGTTTTTCTGTAAGAATATTAAAGGTAAAGGTTGACTGGTAGAGAATGCCTCAGGCATTTAGTCCGCCTGTACATAATCATATTGAGCCTTACTTATAAAACATGGCTAAGAATTCTTGTGTGCCCAGGGGCCCATGCGTACCTTAAGACGCCCCTGCACCACTCTCTACTCTACTTCTTCTACTTACGCTTATTGTGTAACTTTCCCAGGCATTAGCCAGTTGATATCGCTGGACCACGTGAAGGTGCGCCAGAAGACGACGGTGTTCGAGGGCAACAAGTACGTGCTCATGGCTCCTGACGGCAACGTGTTTATGTACGCCAAGGAAGACGCGGGCGCGCTCTCGGTGATGTTCGGTGGGAAGAACCGCGCCTTCCACATGGACCTCTTGGATACAGAGCATAACAATGTGAGTACTTTGATTGAGATAAAACTAGTTTTACGGATTCTATTCCTATTTATTGTATTTTAATCCCGACGTTTCGAAAGCTTCACAGCCTTCGTGGTCACGGGTCGAACTCTCGGAAACGGGACTATGCGATAGAATCCGTAAAAACTTGTTTTATTTCAATGAATAACATTAGCGTAAACCTATGAAATAATTGTGAGTACTAGGGTCTTCGTTTTTCCGTGTTTTTCAATCCCGGGATATTCCGGGATAAGAGGAGTTCGATATCAAGCAAAACGTAGTGTGGTTTCGAACTGTAAACTACGTTTTTTTTAGGAAGCACGTAGGTAGTAGGTGCCTTCTTTTATCCAGGCACGGCAAAATTACTACACTGCACCTGATGGTAAGCGTAGTGTAGTCCAAAAAAAACAAGCGACCACTGACAACCAATGGGTTTATCAGTGGTCATCAGAATAATTCCGGCCTATTTATGCTTCTTCACACTCCGAATCCGAAGAGGGAAGCAGCAAATCGGGGGGCTTGCGAGTTGCGACAAGACAGGCGGATGACCGATGCAGATACAGGGATACCCGCATATCCATCCCAACTATCAAGTCATGTCGCAAGCCCCCCGAGAGACCTACTACCTACTTGCTTTCTTTCTTGCCACCTACCCTTATCCCATCTCATTGTGGGTCAGTGCAACACATTTTCAAGAATGCTGAATGCAGTAAGGATTCGTCTTAGTTTATACGATCAGCTGCCTGCTTGACGTCACCCTCCTCCGGGGGATCTAATGCAGGGCACATTGTGTAAGAAAATCCTCTGCCCCAACCAGTACCTTCCACTTCATATCCCATATAATATCATACCACAAGGCCAGGAGGCGACCGGTTAGCAGTTAGCATCTAATTATTATTTGACAACTACTTTGAGGAAATATTTTTCTTATTATTTATACATACATACATACACACTCACGCCTGTATCCCATGGGGGTAGGCAGAGACTATTGAGCGCCACAAGCTACGATCCTGACACACCTCTTTTGCCTCTTCAGCACTCATGCATCTTTTCATACATTTCCGCCGGTTGAGGGTACTCCTCACTTGCCCTTTTCGGAGAAGATCACTTATTTGATCCATGTATGTTCTCCTCGGGCGCCCTCTTCCGACCCTTCCATTTACTTTCGCGCGATAAATACCTTTCGTGAGACGCCTTTCATCCATCCTCTCCACGTGCCCAAACCACCTTTATTATTTATAATATTATGTATTTAAAAATACTGATACTAGGCTTTAGCACAAAAAATAGAATGATTATGAAATTATAACGATTCAATGTTTCTGGGTTATCGGAGAGACCAATGACGTCATTGGGCACTTGTATAAGCCGCATGGATAATTTATAAATACGTATGAGTCTGGCTTTACTTGATTCATATCATAAAAACTTATTATTAAATTCATAAGATATTGCATTTTTTGGAATGCGGTATCAAAGGCGATAAAATCTTTTGGTTGATTGCCGACAAGATGGCCGCCAAACGATTGTGTCTAGCGAGGTACCGTACCTACTTATAATTTTTAATTATTGCTCCCCGTGCTTTCGGTGATCTCTATAATTTTCGATCGACTTCCAAAAAGGAGAAGGTCCTCATTTCGTCAATTTTATGTACCTATGTTACGCGATATCTCCGCCAAATGGGGACCGATTTTCAAAAATATTTTTGTGTTCGATAAAGCTTATTTCAAGGGCGGTCCCATATAAATTTGGTCACGATCGGAAGGTTTTTAAACTTGTAATTATTCAATTGTATTTTTATAGGGTTTATTGATGGGTTAATAAATACCGATTTATTTATTACTTTAGTTCCTTACCTAACAATATTTATCCTTCTATGTAAAGGTAGTTGTTAAGAAATATGTACATAAACACGCCTGCTGTCTTGGAAGATTATTGCTCCCACTTTTGGATTTACAAAATTACTTCATCCCGCTTTGTGATATGGGGTGAGTCTGTCGCCATAACGGGTACAAGGAGACTCTATGTTTCCTCTCATTTTACATTATAATATATAACTAATATATTATAATGTAAAATGAGAGGAATATTATATTATAATGTAAAATGAGAGTATATTAAATATGGTCAATATCTACTAATAACAGTATTGTACAAATGGCGGGATGTATGATAACTCACATTTCCGATATTCCGTATAATTTTGGAATTGTTTACAAGTTGCACGAGTTAGGCAGGTTACTTGCACAATAAGGCGATTTTACAATGCACGTATTGTAGCAAGCAAGTACTTGCCGCACCCCTCTTCCCCGCGCCTCTCACCCCTGCAGTCGGCGGTCCGCTCGCCTAGACATTAGCCAACAAACGCGCCGCGACAGTCACACTTTGAACTCAGAGCTCCGATAACGCGTTTTTTGTACAGGTGACCGATTTGTATTCAGTTCACCGCCTAATTCACAACTTTCGTAATGTATATTATAAAATATGCCCTATAGTATGCATAAATTCGATTGATATTGATTGAACTTCGCATGCATGCATCGCTGGTTTCAGAACAAAGACATACAACAGTATATAGACGGGGCAACAGCACGGAATTCGTGATCCAAAAGTTGTGACCTCGTGGTCTTAAGTCATTCACTCGTATATCAAACATACGCGCCACAAGGTTGTGCCAGCGTAATAATGTTTAGATAATAAAATTGTCTTACGTTAATCTTGAACATTCACAAAACATTCTAGAGTGTGAATTGTAATGCGCCCTCGCATTGTAATAAGTGGTAGATGGCGTTTCTGACGTTTGATATCAATTTTTCGTATGGAAACTTGCTAATAGGCGATAGCCATCATAGCCATACTTTTTTCATGGGGGGGTTTAACAAAGTTTTTATATATAAGATTCTTTTGATGCATGAGGGCAACTACGCGATAGGATCCAGTATCCAGTGCCGGGAAAATCATATTAGAAAAACACCCGCCAGAGGTGGTAGTCGAACTTAGGACCTTCCGGTTCATATCTCATAGCCCATATACGACGCCACTAGACCAAAGGGGCGACAAATGTCACAAATATCATGAGCTAATACATGCTATTACGTATGTCTGTGGCAGCACTTTAAAATCCAAAAACAGATGAATTAACTTGTTATTTTACGCAACGCCTAATTTATCTGACGTTAAATATTTGTTTTTACCATGTGTTTGCACACACATCGTTGCCGTTGTGGTGATAGCAATACAATAAAATCGAGATAAAAACTCCCAGATGTTACTCTGCTTGAAAAAGAGGGCATTAATGCGTACTTATCTGCCCAGACATCGGAATAAAATAAGTTGTTCTGGCGTGGCGCACATATTAGCATTATTTTACTTGTATTAATTAGGAGTGCAGACAGATGAAAATAATATTGTGTTACATTACAGTTTCGATATAATACTATATAATTAGTCTTTTTGCAGTATTTATGTTACTTTCGGGATATTTTGATGCAAATTATATTAATAATCCCTAATTAATATTTCATGATAAGGTTCATATAAAGTATTTCAATATCAGAAGCTAAGACGGCTTTAGATAGAAATCTATTTGTTTATTAATTTAGGTTTTTCACTCAGCAGACATAATATCCTTGCATAACATAACCTCGCCTCCTTGGTCTAGTGGCATCATATGGGCTGTGGGCCGGGAGGTCCTGGGTTCGATTCCCAGGTCGCGCAAAGCGAATTTTCTAATTTAATTGGTCCGGGACTGGATCCCTCAGAGAGGGTTGACGTCAGGCAGGCGGCCGGTCGTAAAAACTAAGCCAAATCCTTTCTGCAACATGATTGAAAAAGTTTGTTGCGCTGCCCACATTAAGGTGGGATAAGGGCAGGTAAATGAAGAAAGAAAGAAGACGTAACATTAATACAAAATTATTTTAAATCCCTCACAATTATACATGCCAGACAATTCTATCCATAATGATCGTAATTTCATATATATTTATATACATCTGAAACCAATCACTTGAAACTTTTACGAACGTACATTGCTGTTTGGCATTGAGTCACCCCTTAATTGCTTCATCCCAATTCAATTTCACGTGACCTTAATATAAAGAGAAGGTCATGGCACCTCTAATGTAGATTACACTGTTGGAACTGTAACATTAGGGTGAAATTAAAAGAATATTGCCAGAGGGCGGAATTTTGACAGTTTGCAAAAACAAAACAAAAATTGCGGAAACTAGAGGTATCATTAATTAAATTAAATATATATTAAAAAAAATTGTATAAGGAATTTGATAAATGGAGCATTTGATTATAATATTGGAGTATAAACAACGCAACCTTTATCAACTTGATCACTTCAAGAATCATTTTATTTAATGAAATCTTAGGCTGAGATCTATAGAGCGAACTTCTACAAAGTCTGAGTTAAAGAAACGAACCCAAGAAAAAAGACTGATAGATAAACTACGTTAAGATTTTCTTGTAAAAAATAACTCGGACTAAGTCAAAGTTCGATAAAAAATTTCATATCCTCTCTGAGTTCGTTTCTTTGACTTCGACTTAGTCGAAGTTCGCTCTATAGATCTCAGCTTTATAGACACTACTGTCCCCATAACTTCTGTAGTCACTGTCAATGAATGTATTAATTATTCACACATACACACACACACATAAGCTCACGCCTGTATCCCCGAAGGGGTAGGCAGAGGCGCACTAGCGAACTAGAACACCCACATTTCGCCGAGCTTAGTTCCGTCCCAGATGTGATAGGAGGCGAGCCTATCGCCATATTGGGCACAAATTCCAGACTTCGGGCTGATATGGAAAAAATCCAATATCACTTTGCCCGACCAGGGGTTCGAACCCGAGACCTCAGGACGGTAGTCATACCGAAATACAACTACGCCACCGAGGTATTAATTATTCAATATATATTAATAATATTTTTAAAACTTATTTTAATATAGTATTTATTATTTGTATAATAAATGTATATCGTCTCTGTCTCATACCAATTCTCAGAAGAGAAATCTAGATGCATCGAAGAATTAAAGAAAAAACAAGAAACATAAGTAACATAACCATCACAAAACTTTGGACTATGATATCATTTAGGCTTTATTAATTATTGGATACATAATAGAAGAATTTGCCGCGAGCACATGACAATGGCGCCTTGTTTAATTAATGTTATTACTGTTTTAATATACGAGTACATAGTTCGTGTGGTAGCGTAGTTTAGTAGTAACTAACATGCTTGTGTAATCAACATACGAGTATTCTTTTCTCATATTAGTTTATAGTTTTTTACGACCAATTGCTTCCCTAAATCCGCGTCCTTAACACTTTACACAAAACACCTACTTAAATCATGGTTTCCCTTGTTGTTCTATGAGCAGGAGACAGCTAAAATCATTGTTTTGCGTATATGTTTTTGTGTTTTGCTTCGAGAAAAACACGACTAAACGCGAACATATTAGGTACCTCACAATTTTTTTGTGAGTCTCTAGGAATCAATTAGGCATAACATCGTTTTAAAACGACTCCAAAAATTAGAATGTTTTCACAGATTATTCAATACCCTTTGCTTTATTATGCGATATCTCCACCAAAACTGCCGGAGACTTTAATACAATTGGAGAGCTTATAGTCTAACGTTTTCCATAGATACTCCTCACCTAATGCAATATGGAGCGGTTGCGTAAACATCATCATCATCATCATCATCATCAAGCATAGGACGTCCACTGCTGAACATAGGCCTTCCCCAAAGATTTCCAGATCGACCTGTTGACCTCCTGTTGCGTTAACGTAATATAAAGTGAAAGCATTTCATAAGAACAATTGGGTGATAACAATTTTTTTTTTAATTAATTTTATATGAAATTTACGTCGTCTAAAATATAGAACAGAAATATTGAAATATTCTCAAAAATGAAAAAGTTATAAGCCTTAGAAGTTTTGTGTAACCTTCAAACTACGGGAAAGAGAAGTATCAGTATAATCACGGCCAAAACGGTACCTGCGTTGGAAAGGGATAGCAAGATATCTCCAATATTAATTTAAAATATGAATTACTGCCTCATTCTTCAACCAATTTCGATGCAGTTTTTACAGAAGCGTTTCTTTTTCGTTTTATTTGCTGTTACATATTAATATGTGTATAAAGTCAAACATAGTCAAGTACCCAATTGCAGCGGCGTGCAGTCCATATAGACAAAAAGACATTGTCTACCCTGACAAATCGACAAGGAAATAAAATAAATCTTAACTAATACCCATTTAAAAATTGCCGCGCACGGCGCACGGCTTATCGGTAGGTACCAAGCGGCGCGTGGCGCGTACGACGCGGTCAGTGACTGACCTTGCACTAATGAGTCTATGATACATATTTCTGAAGAGCTCAATTTGCATGCATTAAAGCTGTTTTTTCTATGATCACACGATTGTGTCGACCGTAGTGGCGTCCGCTTATTGGTGAAGTCAATGCACAAAAATCAAGATTTAGACTTCGCCTCCTGTCAACAGTGTAATGCTATTGGTTAACTCAAGTATAGTACGAACAATTTGCATTTGAAAATGCGTTCACTTGTCATGTTATCGTCATGGTACAAGTACAATAAACTGAATCGTATAATAATGTTCACTCATGATCGATACATTCAGCATTCTTTCGTTCGTTCTCCAATAAATTTGATGTTGTCTTGTTTATTTACTATTTAAAGATTTTTTGTTGAAAACTTGTAATATATATTTTCATTGAAATAAAGTAGGTTAATAATAATAATATAAACATTTGTTTCTTCTGTGAGAATTGTGGTAAAATGTGTTTACTAAATGTTATTTTTCGAAACTTTCTTAAGACGAAAAAAATCTACTATTTGGTACACAAAGGACAATGCCTATTCGAATTTCAAGTGCAACAATGTATTAAAGTGGAGTATGAAATGCAAGTATTTATTTATACACAAAGTAAAGTTACTTATATGGTTATGATAACTATTTATTTGTAGCTACTAGATAGTTAAAGTACCTACATGTAATTGTGGTGACCCATTTGACTCATCATGAAAGCTATTTTGCGGATTCGTCTTTTAGTTTCATTTAATAACTTTAACTCACCATTTTATTATTTACTAAATAGTTGTCATATTATTAATTAAAAAGATGTGCGTCACGAATGTAGGAAAATTTTGATAACCTACATATTTCTTTGTTTAAATGCGCTAATGTCTGGTATTAAAGCACCTAGAATAACATAAGCTCACGCCTGTATCCCCAACGGGGTAGGCAGAGGCGTACTAGCGGACTAGAATACCCACATTTCGCCGAGCTTAGTTCCGTCACAGTTGTGATAGGGGTGAGCCTATCGCCATATTCTCCAGACTCTGGGCTGATATTGAAAAAAAAAACAATATCCTATTAGGAAGGCAGACTATTTCTGAATAAATAGGTTACCTTTTTGTAGCGGGAAAAGACACAAGGGAACTTTTATTAGTATCTATACCACTTATGGGAGGAATTTAATATTTTGCCTACCCTATGGAATATGTCTGTGCACGTCCCTGCCCAATTGAGGTTAGCATGCAAACAGGCGATTTTCATCTATGCTAATGTTACTGCAGTGTAATTCAGATAAATAAAAAGTCGATACAATATGTAGGGCACATAGGCTTGTAGTTAGCTGAAGTTATGACCTGAAACAAAAAGGATGTGTGTTTTAAAGGAAAAATGTAGTCGTCATTTTTATTACGCTTTTATTACGCTACCCCCCCCCCCTTTTAATGCGCTGATTTACCGCGGTTTACCGTTTAAAAGGTTTTTTTTTTATAGTAGAGATTCGCATATGAACAGATGGGTCACCTGATGGTAAGTGATCTCACCGCCCATAAACACCCAAGACACAAAAATAATCATGGGTGCGTTGCCAATCTCAAAGGAGGGAATGGAAGGGGAGGGAAAAGAGATTGGGGATGGGAGGATGGGAGGGGGGAAATGGGCTATTGGATATCTCACTCACTGAACGAAACGCGACAGCAAGCTGCCACTTTACGTCGGTTTTGTGTGAGACAGTGGTGTCTAACCGGTCGAGCCGGCCCATTTGTGCTGTAGACGTTACTGTCTACAGCGTGGCTCTACCACTCTAGAGGCACCACAATAAATTGAGTATTTTGGTTTTTCCAGGTGGTAACACTACGCCGACCATACACATTCGGGGCCGACAAGCTGGATGTACGCGTGTGCGGCCAGCTAGCCAGCGTGGTGCGACAGGAACCGACGTTCTTCAAGCCAGTGTTAAATATTAATGACGCACAGGACCGCAACGTCTTCAGGGTGAAAGGACCCACTAACACCACTGGAGAGTGTGATTTCCGTGTAAGTAAACAGTCGTGGCGGATTGCCACTGCCACAAAGTAAGCAACATTAAAAATGTTGCGTTTTTCCGTATTGGCAACACTGCCCTATTAAGGAGTTTTGAGGAGTTTTGGCGGGAATTCTGACGGTGCGGTGGTCGTTTGTTTTAATGATTTCATATTATAGTCTAAATTGTGCTTGTGGTTTAAATGTGATGTGAATTTATGCGATAAAAATCAACGAAGATGGACAGTAGAAGCTTTGAAATAAGTGATTTTGGACGCTTTTTGTCGGGTGGATGGGTCGACCATGGTCGACTTCTCCGCTGCGAGAAAATCGTTTAGAAAGCATCAAACTGGAAGGAATTGACGCCAAAACTCCAGCAGGGCCTTGAAATCGAACACATCCGACTTCATTGCACTTGCGAAAACTTAGATGTAGGAAACAAAGTATCAAAAATAATAAAAAGTATACGGCTGAAGGACATTGTTTCCATGGCTATGAACAAGTTAAAAAAAGGAGTTTTGACAGCCCGCGCTTTTGGCGCCTGGCGGACTGGTAACCGTAGATTTACTGGTAACAACTAAACAACCGTCTTGTAATCACTTCAGTGTTTTTATTTAATGTTGTAATCAATGTACCTACCTCTATAGAGGTACAATGTACTGTCTCCGAACTCGAAAGTAAAACGATTGGGAAGTACGTATACACGGGATTTTATTTGCCCTAACTGTGCCCCATAACAGTTTTCGTCGCACTTAAAAAGAAGGTGCCTCGGTGGCGTGGTTGTATTTCGGTACAACTACGATCCTGAGGTCTCGGGTTCGATCGTCGGGTCGGGCAAAGTGATATTGGATTTTCCCATATCAGCCTGGAGTATTTGTGCCCGATATGACTACTCGCCCCCTATCACATCTAGGACGGAACTAAACTCGGCGAAATGTGGGTGTTTTAGTTCGCTAGTGCGCCTCTGCCTACCCCTTCGGGGATACAGTTATGAGCTAATGTAGTATATATGTATATAAAAGGGTAACGAGGAGTCAGAGCAGTAAGAATTTTAGGCCTTTATTCATAATAACTTAATGGGACGCTATAATATCGCTGTAGGACGTTTCCGAAAAATTGTTATTCATAATAGCTCAATAGCGTTAAAACGTTCCCAAAATCTTCCATAAAATGTCTGCAATTTATAGAAGCTGGCACCCTACTTTAACGCTTCAATAGCAAAAAATATGGCCGATTTCGATCAACTGATTCGTATTTGACGTTCCACCAGTTTTGGTTGGGATTAATTTGAGGGTGCCTGCGACTTCTATCATAAACATTAAAAAATAAGCTCACGCCTGTATCCCCGAAGGGGTAGGCAGAGGCGTACTAGCGAACTAGAACACCCACATTTCGCCGAGCTTAGTTCCGTCCCAGATGTGATAGGGGGGGAGCCTATCGCCATATCGGGCACAAATTCCAGACTCCGGGCTGATACGGAAAAATCCAATATCACTTTGCCCGACCCGGGGATCGAACCCGAGACCTCAGAACCGTAGTCGTACCGAAATACCACCACGCCATCAAGGCAGTCTTCTAGACTTCAGAGAGACTTCTATCAAATGCAATTAATGTTATAAACACGATAGTTTGTGAAGTTGTATGGATGTTTTGTTACTCTTTCACACCAGAATGGTTGAACGGATCTGAATTTAATTCGGTAAAGAAATGGATTATAGTCTAGAATAAAAATGTCTAGGACAACAAGACAAATGTGATGCAAAAGTTATGACCTCATGGTCATAAGTCGCTCAGTTTATTTGAAATATACGCGCGCCAGGTCGGACAGCGTAATAATATTGAGAGGATAAACTTGTCTTAAGTGATTCTTCACCATTCACAGAACATTCGAGGATGTATTTATTTATAAAGGAATAACACATAGGCTACTTTTTTCCAGAAAATGTAGGGTCTCCGTAGGATAGATTTGTTTGAAGTCAGCTAGTATTTAATATTTTCCGTGTGGTATTTAATTACATACCTTGATTTCAACAAAACATATTTTTCTTCAATATCATCATTATCTAAACACGAATATAGCGTCACATGAATAAATCATGAGAAATAAAACACTTCAAAAATACAATGATGAAGTTTATTAAATCTGATTTAACAAAAAATACTTATGCACGCATGTTGCCTAATTATTCTTCAATACAATGGGTTTTAGACGGTTCTGTTGAAGCCGCTGTGAACTGGAAAGTCCGGTCCTGAATTCCATTCTCAGAGAAGGCAGGGTATTTTTCTTACACGATTTGAAAGCCCCCTTTCTTTTCATTCATACGCTCCAAGGAATATCCTCCAAATCTAAATTTCATTTCCAAATATCCATAATCTACCCATCTTCGTTGATGTTTAGGTATTGCATAAAACAAAATCACTTCACATGCAACAAACATAGTTTTACTTTGATTAATTTAATTAAATAAATATATAAACAAACTAAACTTGTCGCCATGGTTGCCATGGTCGCGCGCGAATGATTATTTTTTTTTAGGCCATCGCTCCATGACTTTCCAGAGACAAAACTTGTTAAAATCACGTTTTATCTATGTACTAGCAACATTGTGACACGGTAAATATATTTTAGTTAATGAAGCTATAGTAAACTATTATGAATAAAGAATTTTATTGAACCTTCGATAGGCTTAAAATGCATTTTTACCAATATGAGTTTATATCTTCGATAAGGGTTTTATTATGAATAAAGGCCTTAGAGTTTTTGCTATGTGTTATTCCTTTATAAATAAATACATCCTCGAATGTTCTGTGAATGGTGAAGAATCACTTAAGACAAGTTTATCCTCTCAATATTATTACGCTGTCCGACCTGGCGCGCGTATATTTCAAATAAACTGAGCGACTTATGACCATGAGGTCATAACTTTTGCATCACATTTGTCTTGTTGTCCTAGACATTTTTATTCTAGACTATAATCCATTTCTTTACCGAATTAAATTCAGATCCGTTCAACCATTCTGGTGTGAAAGAGTAACAAAACATCCATACAACTTCACAAACTATCGTGTTTATAACATTAATTGCATTTGATAGAAGTCTCTCTGAAGTCTAGAAGACTGCCTTGATGGCGTGGTGGTATTTCGGTACGACTACGGTTCTGAGGTCTCGGGTTCGATCCCCGGGTCGGGCAAAGTGATATTGGATTTTTCCGTATCAGCCCGGAGTCTGGAATTTGTGCCCGATATGGCGATAGGCTCCCCCCCTATCACATCTGGGGAACTAAGCTCGGCGAAATGTGGGTGTTCTAGTTCGCTAGTACGCCTCTGCCTACCCCTTCGGGGGTATCCCCGAAGGGGTAGGCAGAGCTCACGCCTGTATAGGCGTGAGCTTATTTTTTAATGTTTATGATAGAAGTCGCAGGCACCCTCAAATTAATCCCAACCAAAACTGGTGGAACGTCAAATACGAATCAGTTGATCGAAATCGGCCATATTTTTTGCTATTGAAGCGTTAAAGTAGGGTGCCAGCTTTTATAAATTGCAGACATTTTATGGAAGATTTTGGGAACGTTTTAACGCTATTGAGCTATTATGAATAACAATTTTTCGGAAACGTCCTACAGCGGTATTATAGCGTCCCACTAAGTTATTATGAATAAAGGCTTTAATTTATAGTTATTTATAAGTTACTCGATATCTTTGACATAATATATGGACCGTTTTTTAAGATTATGTTTGATAGAGCTTTGCCGAGGGTATTTTGGTCAATATCTGATTACGGAATACGGAGTAAATCCCTTAAATAGTCACGGGCGGCTCGGCCTCCGGTGGCCCATACGCTTATGGAACATATATATGTGCCGCCTCTGACGGGTAACAGCATAGGACTTGCGATTGGGGTGATCAAAACGTAACTAGTCGATTAATAACTTGATATATGTAATTTCTTTCTGCCTTCATCCACCTTCCTAGACGGTTCCACTTCACCCGGTTGTTAAAAGGTTTTGTTATAGTTGCTTTCGATTAATTTATTATAATTTTTATAAAGTCGTTTTAGTAATGTTTAAATCGGTTCATTTACCTCCTACGATAAGGCGGCACGCAAAGTCAGCTTCAACATTTCTCAGCCAAATTATGCCATTATTTTTCGACCGACCTAAAAAAAGGACGTATTCAATTCGTATGTATTTTTTTAACCCGTCAGCTCATATATATGTTACATAAGCGTATGGGCCACCGGAGGCCGAGCCGCCTGTGACTTGTGATCTACTACCACCAAATGTGGACCGATTTTTCAAGATTATTTTTGTGTCGATAGACCTTGCTTCGAAGTTAGTCGCAGATAAAAGTCACGATGGATAAGTTGAGATCAGTTCTTATCATCTTTACTGAAGTATAACTGTACTATAACAACACGATCGCTGACGCAAAATGTTCATGCTCGCAAAATTTAGTTCCAAATACGTTCACTGAGCGCTGTACCAATTATCCATACATTTTACTCAAGGACACTATACTCTCACGAAAACTATACCATAGCACAAAATGTTCATGGGGTACGGTCCGTTTAAACATATGTTTGTTTGCAGATACTCACACAAGATAAGAAGCAAGTGGGTGTGATCAGAAAGAAGTGGAGTGGCTTCATGCGTGAAGCATTCTCCGATAGTGATAACTTCGAGATCGTCTTCCCGCTGGATCTGGACGTTCGCTTCAAGGCGGCGATCATCGGCACTTGCTTCTTAATTGTTAGTATCATCATCAACATCACCCATAGGACACACACACACATAAGCTCACGCCTTTATCCCCGAAGGGGTAGGCAGAGGCGCACTAGCGAACTAGAACACCCACATTTCGCCGAGCTTACTTCCGTCCCAGATGTGATAGGGGGCGAGCCTATCGCCATATCGGGCACAAATTCCAGACTCCGGGCTGATATGGAAAAATCCAATATCACTTTGTCCGACCCGGGGATCGAACCCGAGACCTCAGAACCGTAGTCGTACCGAAATACCACCACGCCACCGAGGCAGTCTAAGAACATTTGTCCGATAATATCAATGTATATTATATAACAATGATATTTCATACATAACTAGCTGACCCGCGCAACTTCGTCTGCGTAGGAGAGAGAGGGTTGAAAGAATGAGTTGTACGCACCTATAATCCAATAATTCTAAAGGAGGTAATGAGATGATCTTCTTTGGTCCGTTTTCATCACCCCGTCGGTCACCCCGACAGTCACCCTGTCGGTCAACCCGACGGTCACCCCATCTATCTGCTCGATTGTCACCCAGTCTGTCACCTGTCTGTCACCCGTCTGTCACCTAGTCGGTCACCCCATCTGTCTGCTCGATTGTCACCCCGTCTGTGAAATCTCTAATATCTGGAAAATCTTTTTTCACGCACCGGCGCCATCTACTTAAAATATTGGTTTGTAGTACATGGTATGTATCAGAGATGGCGCTGTATGTGAAAAAGATTTTCCCGCTTTTCTGTTGAAATTTTTCCTGAATTTTCTTTGCTATAAACCTCACGGAGCCTGAGACCTTTCCAACGAATGCAAAACCGTGGAAATCGGTTCGTGCGTTCTGGAGTTATAGCGTCAGGAAGGAAAACCCGACTTATTTTTATATAGTAGATATATTTTTTACTTATTAATTTTGTTTTGTTTCAGGACTTCCTATATTACGAGAAATGAAGATTTTAGAATCAGTGTATTGAAGTTTTTTATACAATAAGTTTGTCATATAAACTGTTGAATACTCTACACGACGCTACTTTATAAATTCTCAGTGGTTATACGTATATCAAATGAATCGGGCACGTTATTAGGAGCTCAATTTCAATAAGTTCATTATTAAGTCATCTTTGAAAGCAGTAATTTTACAAAAAATCTTTCTTTTTACCTGACCTTATCCCACCTTAACGTGGGGTCGTCGCAACACACTTTTTCAAGCATGTTGCAGAAAGGATTTGTCTATGGTTTTACGACCGGCTGCCTGCCTGACGTCAACCCCCTCTGGGGGATTACTGAGATAGTAATTTTACAAAAGTATATTTTAATATACATATTCCGATTAATAAGGATACAGACCTCTAATTATATTGTTTTTTAAATGCATTTGTTAATTTTTCTATGATACGGGCTCAGTTTATTTCGTATCGTTAAGTTCATTTTGTCATATTTTACAAAGTTAATTGAATAACAGTACCTAACCAATCTTTAGTTGGTTAGTTCGCACGACAGAATTCACGGTGGACAGTGGTATTGTATATTTAATAAAAGTTATTATAAAAATAGTTTTTATTTCATATTTATTGCATATCTTCTAAATATATTCTAATAATATTGACAGCCTCCGTGGCGCAGCGGGCGAATAGCCGGCTGTGAAGCGAGAGGCCGCGGGTTCGATCCCCGCACTGAGACAAATGTTTGTATGGCCTACAGATATTTGTTTCGGGTCTGGGTGTTGTGAGACCAAAAGTCTCTCGTAGTTCCTGATACCCACGACACAAGACTCGATCTTAGTGTGGGGTCAGGACTATGTATGTGACTGTTGGGTGTTATTTATTTATTTATATAGGAATTCGCTGGATGCAGGCCGCTTCTAAGTTGTGACAGGAAATCTTTGGCGAGCTTATATTCAGTTTTTATTATACTCCTGTTCAAAAGGAGGGTGTTATAATCTGTCTGCATGTGGTATCGTAGCGCCTGAACCTGAACGGATGAACCGATTTCATTTAGTTTTGGACCGACTGCAAAAAATGGAGGAGATTATCGCCGATATACTTACTACGGCGACAAAATGATACCGACCGGGGGTGAATGCCAGCCAAAAGAGAAATAAAAAGACACCGTTACCAAACACAATGACTTTACTCTGCACACTACATATAACATGAGACATAGACAGTGGCAGGAATCAGGCTATTTGGCTAAAACCTAAATATAGGCTGCGGAGAGCGAGTCACGCGCGCGCACCACCCCGGAACACGGTTAATAGGTCACTGAAGGAGAAAGCGCACGGGGTGTAGGGCGGGGGCGCGGGCGCAACTCGTAGGCTTCGGAGCGAGGCCTCCAGGGTGGTACTACGTGACGCAGGCGCGTACTTAGGCGACGCGCTATAAGATCCTTAATTAGTGTGTATTTTTTTATATATTTGTTACGCGATATCTCCACCAAATGTGGACCGATTTTCAAGAATATTTTTGTGTTCGATAGAACTTATTTCAAGGGTGGTTCATAAAGATCACGATCAGATAAGTTTTGAAGTCGGTCTGTTAAGTTTTATGTTTTTAAACTTGTAATTATTTTGAAATAAAACTATTTTTACGGATTCTATCACGATTAGGTTTTAATTATTATTCCCGACGTTTCGAAGGCTTTAGTTTTAGTTTTATTTCAATGTATAATATTCGCGTAAACTTAAGAAATCAGTTTGTAATTATTTGTTTGGAAGGTGGCTTAGGAGTGTTGTTAGCCATAATTCAAGAAAATCTATACCTATAGCTGTTTGAGGATCATCAGCTCGTTTCGGATTAGACTTTCATTTTTCTTCCAAATTCGAATAATTTTGTGAATTCAATCACATTACAATAATAGTTACATTGACCTAATGCTGCAACACCATCTGAAATCAACGGGATACCCAACTCCTCACTACTACTTGGGCACTACTACTACACTACTGTTTGGGCTTACCGGAGTGGCACTGAATATATTACACATAGATGGCCAGAGTTTGAGGTTGGAGTGAAAAAGGATAGCGGGTTACTGCCCATTCTTAGTGTTTCAGAAGTTTTTATTTATTGTCAGGTTCTTTAATCTCTGTCTACTTACCCGTATTCCACTACGCTATGGGCTCGGCGCAACACACTTTTTCAAATATCTTGTAGAACAGATTTGACTATAGTTTTTACGACTAGCAACGTGTCAACCTCTATTGATGACTATCTATCTACATGGAGAACAATCTTCGTTTCTCTGATGGACCAATAATTTGATAATTTGACCTTTATAATTTTATGACGGCTATAGATTTTTAGACCTCCGATTTCCTAACTATATTTTTTATAAACTGAGGCGATGACAGGCTAGGTATTGAAACTCCGAAGCCACCACACAGGCCGATAATATGGAGCCTGTTTTTATCTTTAGGTTACGTAATCTTGTTACATAGCGTAGTAACTATGCTATTTATTTGTTCTCATGAATATTTTGTCCTTGATGCGGTTATCAGTCTACACTCGACAGGTATAGTGTAAAATAGTTTCGTAGCGCCATCTAGAATTTTGCTTTAAAACTATCTCTAAAATTATGTACCTACATACTGAGGTAATTATTTTATCAGAGAAGGTCCTTCGTGAGACGTGATATCTATAACTAGTGACTTACAATCCGAGTTTGTACAAAAACCGATAGATGGCGCTGTAATAAAACGTATAACGCGAAATTCAAGATTTTCATTACAACTTTATTTTCTTAATTCATGCTATGTTTTAGTACAGTACGAATGCGAATATAACTATAATATGCGTAAAACTCACATTAACTGCAAGAACTATTAGTATAATTAGTTTATCATTTCGAATTCCAATTCACATAAGAAATATGCTAAGTGTAGCTGCGCTTTACGAGCAAAGTTGCCAAGTTGTCGTAAAATGGAACGTTCTCGAATATAGATTCTGGATGCGAGTCGAGCGGGCAAACTTCATAATTAAATCAATGATGAATTATGTGCTTTTGCAAATGAAAGGAAAGATACTGTTGCTTGCGAGAAACTTGAACTACGTACAATGATTTTGTATTGTTTTTATGGTAAGTGTTGAGCCTAAGGCCTCATTTAGATAGAGCGAGTTTGATGCAAAAATATCGTCAAACTGAAAAACAAACTTTACTTGAGTCTGTCATACGTGTGGATGTATCCATGATTCTTAATTATTGCATGCCGCGGCCTTCTACACAGATTTCCGTAAAATACTCGCCTCGTGTGTGACTGTGAGATAAACTTGTATAATCTAAATAGAGCTTACGCCGGTTCTTTCAGATGCTGATCCATGCCAAAATTAACCAAGAATCTGGAAAACATGTCATTTTTAAACTGCTTTCCTTGGCTCCAGCGTTAAAATTTCTCTTGATTTTGTAAGTCTGCATAAATTAACATAATGAAATCGACAATAACAGCTGTGATTTTAACATTTTCTTCTTTATTTCTCCTGACGTTATCCCGGCCTTCTGCCAGGATCCGCCTTCCTTCTTAAA
Organism: Clanis bilineata; assembly: GCA_036417725.1. Taxonomy (NCBI): domain Eukaryota; kingdom Metazoa; phylum Arthropoda; class Insecta; order Lepidoptera; family Sphingidae; genus Clanis; species Clanis bilineata. The sequence goes on from CM071141.1 coordinate 3,606,715, forward strand.
CGCTTCCACTGCGCCCGATCTTCAGCATCCTCCATAGTGAGACCATTGGCTCCCATATCCTCCTCCACAACGTCCAGCCACGTCCGTTTTTTTGGCCGTACGGGAACGCACCGCTCGTACAATCTGCGGGTTTAGACAAGTGGCTTATGCGCTAGGCGAATAGAAAAGTAAATGTATGGGGATGACATAAGAGAACGCCGCATACAGCGTACTTTTATGTCATTACCATACATTTATTATAAGCCAATCTATAATAAGCCACTCGTCTAAGCCCACTGGGCAGGACACCCAGTAAGTTGAATTGCTTGAATGACTACAAACAATAAAAAAATGCGGGTAGTTTCCGCTCGAATTCCGACGCGACAATGCGTTGCTCATTAAATTCTTTCAGTATTTTGAAGTAGTGCATATTAATTTAGAGTTATGTGTAATAATAATAGGATTCATAAAATATAAATCTCTAAGTGTCCATGATTTGGACCAACAATACCAAGATGAATGAAGATGATGGCGTGCAGAATCACTGAATGTGAGGTCATACTTTCAGGACAACTATAGAAAAAGGTATGTTACGTAATGTAAACACAAACTATTGGAGTTTTCACTGCAGCCGAACAAGTGGACCGTGTTGTGCAGAAATGATCCAACCCACATTTTTTATTGATGCCAACATGATCTTAAAGTCTAAGCCATTATAGACCATATTGATGTAAAAAAGAAATGTGGCTTGGATCATTTCTGCACAACACGGTCCAAGTTATCAAATCTTTTCATTGTTAGGAGTTTGCAATATGCCGGATATACCTACCGTACGAGGCGAATGGAATGGAACGTGAATGGTTGATGTATTGGTGAGTGGGAAGGTCCGAAATCTTTTTTCCAATCCATAATACTCACTTTTTCAAGGTCAGCAGTGTCTGAGCTGTGCCCAAAAGTAAGAGTGTTCATGGGTGAACATTAAACGGTAACCATCAGATGAGCCGCATTCCCGATTCACTTTTTAACCCGCCAGTTACTTCTTTTTAATAGACAGTGATAATTTCATGGCAACAAACACAAATAAATTCCTTATCAGTAAAACGTATAGCACAAAATATTAATTAAATCCTGCAAGCGGTAATGATAATGTAAATGGAAGTGATTTTATCTCGGCTCATTTAATCAACCCGGTACACAATTCAGCAACCCCTTCCTTAGAAGATTCGTAATTTTCTCTTATAAGACGTATTAATTATCTTGAATAATTATTAACTTCGCGAATAATGACATGGTTTGAAAGGCTATTATACTACGAGTATTTCTTCTATGTCAAGATCAAAGAGATTTAAGGCCATACTTAAAACAGCATTTTTAGCTGAGCAAATGGTTAAGAATAACCTGTCACTTTTTTCTTTGCGTTACATTGTTTAAAAATGAAAGGGACAACCTATGGTATAAAGATAAGCAGCGCTTAAATATTTTTATAAGTAAGGGGCTTAATATTACTAACTATAGCGGGACTATCATGCAAGTTTCAAGCAATGAGTGGTAGAGCCACGCTGTAGACAAAAACGTCTACAGCACGAATGGGCCGGCTCGACCAGTTTCATACCACTGTCTCACAGAAAACCGACGTAAAGTGGAAGCTTGCTGTCGTGTTTCGTTCGTGAGTGAGATTTCCGGTGGTCCATTTCCCTTCCTTTTCCAATCCCTTTTCCCTCCCCGTCCAGTCTCTCCTTTTAGGTTGGCAACGCACTCTTGATTCTTTTTGTGTCTTGGGTGTCTATGGTGGAGATCACTTTCCATCAGTTGACCCATCTGCTCGTTTGCTAGTCTCTGCTATATAAAAAAAAATTCCATGCAAAAATATTGATCCCAAACGTCAGTAACGGTATCTAACACTCATTACAATACGAGGATGCATATTACAATTTACGCTCTCTCGCCCTTTCGGCTCGCTCCTGTCACATTTGGAACAAAAGTAAGCTCGGCGAAATGTGGGTGTTTCATCTCTGCATCTTCGGGGATAGGTACAAGCGTCAGCCTATTAGCCTATGTATGTAATTCAGCATCATCATCATCATCACTAGCCACACGTCGTCCACTGCTGGACATAGGCCTCCCCCATAGATTTCCAGATCGATCTATTGGCAGCGATCTGCATCCAGCGACTTTCTGCGACCTATAATAGGTCGTCGGTCCACCTTGTAGGTGGACGTCCAAAGCTGCGCTGGTACGTGGTCTCCACTCGAGAACTTTTCTGCCCCATCTGTATGTAATTCATTATGCATGTTCTGCACAGAGTGTTGTTGAAAAGTTAAACTGTGAAACTAAAAATGTTCTGTAATTGGGCATAGATGTTTGTCCTGACTCTTATGGCCATAAATAACGCTATCACAAATAGCAGTTAATTGCCCGCATGGAGTAATATAGCAGTTAGGACTTAGGACCAATGTTCTAAGATAACCTAACAAAATGCTTTTACGCAAAAAAAATGTGATAGTGACCGGCAGAAGACCTTGGCTCACCTGATTGTAAGTGTCACCGCCCATAGTCACCCATAGTGCCAATAGAAATATGAATTGCCTACCTTATTGGAAGGGAGTGGGAATGGAGGAATTTGGGTCACCGGAAATCTCACCCACCCAACGAAATGCAACAGCGAGCTGTCACTTTACCGTCGTTTAGTAGTATCCGCTTACCCTTAATCATGGCTTAACTGACTCCAAACATCCAGAGGATAATGCAAATGGCTCGGTTTATATTTTATCGATATAGGGAAAAGGTATTAAAGTGATTTTTATTCAAAAACTGGTATTATTTACGAGGCAGTAGGCGCGGGCGAGTACGGGCCGCGATACCATCGGCCTTCGCTTTAAATGTTCTGTAGATGCGTTATATTGACAATATAAAATAAGCAGAGATAACTCAGTTGGGAATGGTACGAGAGATGGGTGTCGGGGGTTCGAGGCCAAGCCCAAAATGGAGCATGCACCTCTGATTTTTCTATGTTGTGTGTTTTCTTTGTGAATTATCGCTTGTTATAACGGCGAAGGAAAACATCATGAGGAAACCTGCATACCCGAGAATTTCTCCACGAGAATTTCGAAGGTGTGTGAAGCTACCATCCCGCATTAGACCAGCGTGGTAGACTAAGGCTTAACGCCTCTCATTACTAGATGAGGCCCGTGCTCAGCAGTGGGACAGTTATATTACAAGGCTTATATGTAATATTATAATATTATACTTCTATATAATTTGTTTAGGCATATTTTACAAAAAAAATACTTTCTTTCTACTTCCCTGAATTTTGGGTCGGTGCAACACACTTTTTCAAGCAGGTTGCAGAATGAATTTAGCTGAGTTATTACCGCTGACTGCTAGCCTAATGTCAACCTTCTCTTAAGAATACCGGGCAATTTACATTAGAAAAAACCACGTGGCCCCACCTGGGAATCAAAACTAGAACCTCCCAATCCTTAGGCCGTATATTTACATTATCGCAAGACCAAGGAGGTAAGGTGTACTCATTTTTTTTTCCTAACCTGTATCATCACGCTGCTGGGCAAAGGTCTCACCCCGCTCTCTCAATTATCTACGATCCAATGCGATACCTACTCATAATTATTACAGAAAATAGTGTATTACTTCACATGCACTGTGTATTCGTAGCTTCATGTAAACAAACAGCTGTGTGCATTGGAATGTATATTAGAGGTAGTTATAGTATGTATGTATGTATGTGTTCACACATTGGGGATATTTCTGACATATGCCCACTATAGTTATGGCTTGTTTCATGGTTTCTATTAGGATTTGACAGCCTCCGTGGCGCAGCGGGCGAGTAGCCGGCTGTGAAGCGAGAGGCCGCGGGTTCGATTCCCGCACCGAGACAAATGTTTGTAAGGCCTACTAAATATTTGTTTCGGGTCTGGGTGTTGTGAGACCGAAAGTCTGTCGTAGTTCCTCATACCCATGACACAAGACCAGATCTTAGTGTGGGGTCAGGACTATGTATGTGACTGTTGGGTGTTATTTATATTTATTGATTTATTTCATAAGGATGTTCAATGGTGTAAGTAGGACTGTTTTATGAGGTTATGTAAAAAAAGTTATGAAGTTATGAAGTTATGTAGGTGGATTGATTGCAGAGTTTCACGGGCTTGGTGGCAAGCCTATCTGGTTGGAGACCCGGCGAGAGATAGATTCAAGTCTCTGGCCACCTAATTAAAAATTGTTTCTTTAATCAGCTTTATTGGTATTTGGTATTACGATTAGTGTTCAATATAGTGATATGCTTGCCGTTTATCGCATTATCTACCTAACACATTAAGGTTTGACTTTATCATTTTTGGAATTGTAGATTCGTTATTTTACCAGCCTTTGTCCTACTCACGTTTGGGGTCGGCGCAATATACTTTTCCGAGCGTGTTGCAAAAAAAGAAATCCTACCTGACGTCAACCCCCTAGGGAATCTGTCTCTAGGCAAAAACGGTAGATTAACAGATTTACCCAACCTGGGATTTAAACCCAGGACCTCGTGATCCACAGCCATGAACTCCTTAGCATCCTCTATAGTCTAGACCAACGAGGCGACTAAATTGAAATCATAACTTCATTATTTGTATTAAAACAGTAGTAACTAATTACACAAACTTCTGAAATTCCGATACAAACCGGCTGGTAGAGATTATATCGATCAGCGCTCACTTTTATTAATTTTGGTATTTTTTATATTTCACTTTTATTATATTTCATTGCGATTTGTTCCCCCTCCGCGGGAGACGGGACCGGGACCCTAGGCGAGGTCGGGTCACACGTTTACGACATTCGCGAATGGGATACGATATTTTTATTATTTTGTAGTGGTTATGTTATCATTATATCGGCGTTTTTATTTGTAAGGATAAGTGTGTTGGGCTACTTTCAATAAAATTGGGTAGAATGTCAAATCATCGGAGGTTGTTTAGCCAAATTGAGTTTAAGTTTTCGTATTTTGTTATAGGTCTTCAATATAATATTTGATTTATCACAGTAATACTCGAGTTGTATACGATAGCTCTGTGAATTTGATTTAATTTCCCTTCTGGGATGTAATATTTACTTAAGTATTTCATCATACCCTTCCGATGTTATCAATAATCTTAAGTTTAAAAACTTAACGGACCGACTTTAAATCCGATCGAGAGTAAATTTATATGGGACCACCGTTGAAATAAGCTCTATCGAACACAAAAACAATTTTGAATATCGGTGCACATTTGGCGGACATATATAAAAAAATACAAATGATTTGGGGACCTTCTCCTCTTTGGAAGTCGGTCAATAAAGCGACAATTTCTAATAATTATGGAAGTTGTGTAAATTGAATACTATGTACAATAGTAAATATACTCCAGATTTACAATCTGTGTATTATAAATGTAATTCTGTGTTAATCTTAGTCTGTAGTCTGTATTGTACCGTATCAGCCTGCGGTGTCCCGTGATCTTTCCATGAACTTCGATAATGTGCTATATTTAACCAACGTCTATTGAATTTATCAAATTCGTCCCGCCATCTCTTCTTGAGTCTCCCACGTCGCCTGCAAGTCTGTATCTGTACTTAATAAATAAGATAACATTTACGTTTTATTCTTAAGCCAAAATTAATTAATTTCAAGTCATTACGCAGTCGTGTCGTGTGCGTGTGAAAGGCATTTCATTGGAAATTGTGAGGTTCAATATCATAATGCGAAATCGCATTGAAACGTGATGTTTTCGGATTAATCCGCGTGGATTAAACAACGATGGCGCTCGGGTCGCGGCGGCCCAACCCGCTCCCTTCGCAATGTTATTCATTCCAACAATTTGTATTCATAAAAATTTGCGAAACTCCCTCGCGAAGCTTTATCAACTCGATTATTTTGAACGGATAATTATATGCTGTTATTCTTAAAATTAAAACAAACAGAATCAACTTAAAGTATTTTTATTGGCCTTGAATTTTCAATTTTTAATTGATATTATGGATACGTTGGCGTATTACAATATATTACAAAGGTTAGAAGAAAAAGTAACGAACAACAGCTATTTCATGTGTCTTAGATTTGACTGTTCTTTTTATGAAAAACCGGGCAAGTGCATGTACATATCTGCGGCCTGAGCAGGAAAATTTCTGACAACCGTAAATGTATTCGAACACGATGCGCGTCTATGAAATTTGTATGAAATATTAACCAAACGTCATCAGTGCGCAGCGAACTAGAATAATATATTTACATTTACATTAGTTTTTCGTGCTCCGGCTACTGATCACGCGGATAGGATTTTGAAGTAAGGTTAAATGTTCTTTTATGACTGCCTCGGTGGCGTAGTTGTATTTCAGTATGACTACTGTCCTGAGGTCTCTGGTTCGATCCCCGGGTCGGGCAACTGATATTGGATTTTTCCATATCAGCCCGGAGTCTGGAATTTGTGCCCGATATGGCGATAGGCTCGCCCCGTATAACATCTGCGACGGAACTAAGCTCGGCCAAATGTGGGTGTTCTAGTTCGCTAGTGTACCTCTGCCTACCCCTTCGGGGATACAGGTGTGAGCTTATGTTATGTGTTATTTTATGTTGATTTTATATTACCACTGTAATTGATATACCGCTGTATTGTATACCCATGCCAAATTACAGCTTTCTAGCACTAATAGTCTATGAAGTACATCGTGGTCAGACAGACAGATGGACAAGACGATACTATAAGGATTCCATTTTTGCCTAAAACCTAGGGTCTGGTCGAGAGTGGCAACGTCGCAGCTCACAATCTATGAAGATTTACTGATATCCCAAAAAAGTATCAGACAAACATTTAGCCAATATTTTTTGCTTGTTTGGGTGCAAACTCCTATGGGGTACATTTGTGTACCAATTCACCATCGTCATTATGGCGTCATGATCGTCACATATTGATTGTCTCATATTATATTAAAAATAAAATGTTTAATATTAAAAACCTTGAAAGTAAAAATCAAGTGAAAAAGTAAAAGTAAAAATACATTTATATAAACTAAACAGTAAATATAAACACTTAATATTAAACATTTTATTTTTAATATAATATGAGACGATCAATATGTGACGATCAATATGTGGCGATCATGACGCCACAGTCATAAATACAAGAAAATCATTGTGTACCGATGCGACAAGATTTCACTTTATTACGTGTACCAAGTAACGTAGTCGGATAATGTTGCTGTAAACATAAAATTTAATGTGGCTTTATCGTCGCATGTAAACATATGTTGGGCTTCTCAGCCCATTTGAGACTCAATGTAAGGGTTGCCAGGCTTCAAATGAAGTAAGCGAAGTTAGCTGTCAGTTTTGTGAAACAGCGTGACTATATTTACGGAATTATTGGAATGTTTGATTTTTTAAATTATTATTATATGTTGGCAACACCAACACATTTTTTTTTATACTTGCAACACTACCTTTTAAAAAATATACGAAGCTGCAATGCAAAGACCACCGTCGTAAGTTTAAGGCTGAGATCTATAGAGCGAACTTCGACTAAGTCTAAGTCAAAGTCACGAACTCAGGGGGGATTTGTAATTGTTAAATCGAACTATGACTTTGTCCGAGTCATTTTTTACAAGAAAACAGACTGACAGACAGACTAGGCAAAGAATTTCTTGTAAAAAATGACTCGGACTCAGTAAAAATCCTCACTGAGTTCGTGACTTTGACTTAGACTTAGTCGAAGTTCGCTCTATAGATCTCAGCCTAATTTTAAAACCAATGGAGCTAGGCATTAGTCACTGCGGCACACTTTATCTAATGTCGACGTCAATGACTACTGCGGACGGAGCAGGAAAATTTCTGACATTCGTAAATGTATTCGAGCTCGCTGCGCACTGATGACATTTGGTTAATATATCGCACAAATTTTATAAGGGCGCATTTTCGAATACATTTACGATTGTCAGATTACCTAATATTACGATTACGATTTCCTGCTCGGGCCGCTGTTATGTATACAGTATTGTTGTTGTTGTACCAAGAAATAAATTCCATGTTTTAACTAGATTATTTATTTGTGGTGACAAAGTCCGGATTTTTCTGAACGGCTGGCAACCCGATCTGAGACGACCCTACGAAGACACTCTGTTGGTACTTACACTATGAACCCCACTAACTTTATTACAATATTAAATTATATTAACGTAGAAAGTAATGGAGTTTGTTTTACATACTGATGGGCAATTTGAATAAAAAATAAATGCGAATTTGGTTGCAGTTTTTAATTAACCGAAATTCGGTTAGAGCAAAATATAATTACAGCGAGATTTAGTTTAATTAAAGCTATTTGATGCGCTTAAATTAAATGTTTCGTAAAATCTGCGTAATAAAATTCATTAGTTTCATTTCCGGGGAAATGTTGCTATTTTAAATTTAATTAGCATTTTTTCAAAATACTACATTTAATACCCTTCCTTGTGGCCTTTTTGGTCTAGTGGCAGCTCATATGGGTTGTGAAACGGAAGGTCCTGGGTTCGATTTCCAGGTCAGGGGTTGTTTTTCGAACACAATATTCCCGGGGCTGGATCCAGAGGAAGATTGGCGTCAGGCAGGTAGTGAAAACTAAGCCAAAACTTTTCGGCAACGTGCTTAAAATGTTAGGCGCGTGGGGCATATTGAGCTGGAATGAGGGTGGAAAGAAAAACTATAATTAATACCCTTAGTATGAGTAGAGACGGTCGACGGGAGAGTCGCCTACTTTGTCTAGTTGGCAGCACATATGGGCAGCAAATCCCAAATCGGGCAAAGCAAATTTCTAAATCAATTTGGCCGGGACTGGATCCCCCAGCGGGTTGACGTCAGGCAGGCAGCCGGTCGTACGAACTTAGCCAAATCCCGCCTGCACCATGCTTAAAACAGTTTGGTGCGTCACACATTAAGGTGGGATAAGGGTAGGTAGAAAGACAGTACGATAGTTTAAAAATCATTAAAAAGCATGTGACCACGCACAGTGAAAGTTTTGGTGACAAATGTGAACATTCTTGACAATTTTTCTTTTTCTTTTACCCGCTCACTGTGGGGTCCGCAAATACACTTTTGTAAGCATGTTGCAATTTGGCTTTAGTTAATCATCACCATCATCATCATCATCAGCCACAGGACGTCCACTGCTGGACATAGGCCTCCCCAAAGATTTCCAGATCGACCTGTTGAAAGATTATTATAATACAGAGAAAGGCCTGGGGGGTGACTCCAGACGCTCGATTCGATTGTGATTTCGATTTGGTTTCATTTATTGACTGCCTCGGTGGCGTGGTGGTATTTCGGTACGACTACGGTTACGAAGTTATATTGGATTTTTCCTTATCAGCCCGGAGTCTGGAATTTGTGCCCGATATGGCGATAGGCTCGCCCCCTATCACATCTGGGACGAAACTAAGCTCGGCGAAATGTGGGTGTTCTAGTTCGCTAGTGCGCCTCTGCCTACCCCTTCGGGGATACAGTCGTGAGCTTATGTTATGTATGTTATGTTCATTTATTGACTTAAAATTCCACCGAAATCGACTTTTAAAGTGCGCTAATGTTGCATAATATTCGAGAACTTTTCATTTGGTAATTTTTAATGTGACATTTATGGACTTTTTAACTGGATTTCGGTGGAATTTTAAGTCAATAAATGAAACCGGATCGAATTCAAGTACAAATCGAGCGTCAGGCTTTAGTTTATACAACCGGAACATAGATCCAAACTTAAAACCCCTTGAAATAAAACTAATTTTACGGATTCTATCACGATTTGGTTTTGATTTTTATTCCCGACGTTTCGAAGGCTTTGCAGTGTTCGTGGTCACGGGTTGGACTGAGATGTCATTTATCAGACAAAACGAAACGTCGGGAATAAAAATCAAAACCAAATCGTGATATAATCCGTAAAAATAGTTTTATTTCAATGAATAGCATTCGCGTAAACTTAAGAAATCAGTATTAAAACCCCTTGATGCATAATTAATACGTCACCGGACCAAAGAGAGGAATACTCCAAGTTTCACCAATTAAATGAAATGCAAACAAAAGCAGCATGCATAACTGACGAATGTCTTGTATAACTGTGATGGGGGAGATAGGGGAAGGCGCACCTGACGCCGTGACGCCGGGTTCACTACAGTTAATGTCATTAATCTTCGTTTAAAATTCATAACGTGTTAAACTCGATGCAGTCCTTGTCCCAGGAGAGCGTGTGTCCCCTACCATGGTATTACGAACGGCACTAGACAATACACTATGACAAACTATGGTGACAATTGAGAAAGTCACAAAGATACTGAGGTAAGGTAGGTGAGCTTTGGCCGCCTAAATCCTCCTAGGTTGGTGGCGATTTGTCAATCAGGTTGAAAAAAATACCAATATACACAGTTATTGTTTAATTATAGCATAACAAGTAGCTATTTAATCACACACTTCATTAGTTCTTGCAATGAACACTATAATGAATGAAAATTCGCTGTTGGATTCGTATATAAAGACTAGTTATGTAGTAGTTTTGTTGGTATTATATCTATTGTCACTGTAAAAACTAGCTGGAAGATTTGCTTCAATTATAGGCGTTTTATCACGTTCATTTTAAATTGGCCTTGTGACGTTATGTTCACGTTCGTTTATCTCCGACATGTCGAGTCCTTAGTAGTGGTGTAGAGATGTAAGTGGGTATTAAACTGTTGTACATGCTAATAAATAAATAATTAGGTCCGTCCACTCGCGTCTTGTCACATGGGAGCGTCACCGTCGCGTGGCGTACGATTTTGTAATTTATATTGGAGCTCGGTTTGTTTTGTCCCCAGTCTCCCCACTGCCCATTGTCCTCACTAGCAGCTAGCGAGATGTAATATACCTACAAATTGCAACAGTTTTTTTCTGGAATAGTAAGAAATGATTAAATTGAAATTAGGTGAAATTGAGATATAAGTTTGTGGACTTGATTCGTTGTCTGAATCTGTATTACCTCAGAGAGGATGGCCATTCATCAATCATTTCTTGCATGCTTGTAAAAGTATGTTTAATCTCTGCGAGTGGTAGAGCCACGCTGTAGACAGTAACTACAGATAACATTGCATTTATTAGTCGACCATTCGGTAGTGGTAGGAATTGTATTATTATGATAATAATAATAATATTTCCGGTTCTCTCGAGGGGCTTGCGGCATGACTTGATGGTTGGTTAAGACGGGTATGGGGGTATCTGCATCGGTCATCCACCTGTCTTGTCACAAGCCCCTCGATTTGCTTCTTCCCTCTTCGGATTCGGAGTGTGAAGAAGCCTAAAAAGGCCGGCATGATTCTAGCGACCACTGATAAACACAGTGTTTGTCAGTGGTCGCTGGTTTTTGGACTGCATTACGCTTACCATCAGGTGCAGTGTAGTCACTTTGCCGTGCTCGGATAAAAAAAAATACCCAACAATCACATACATAGTCCTGACCTTACACTAAGGCTGAGATCTATAGAGCGAACTTCGATTAAATCTGAGTCAAAGAAACGAATTCAGTGAGGATTTGGAATTTGTAAATCGAACTTTGACTTAGTCCGAGTAATTTTTTACAAGAAATCTTTGCTTAGTCTTTCTGTCAGTCTGTTTTTCGAAGTTCGCTCTATTGATCTCAGCCCATGATCGAGTATTGTGCCATGGGTATTAGGAACTATGAGAGACTTTCGGTCTCACAACACCCACACCAGAATCGAAACCGCTACCCTTCGCTTCACAGCCGGCTACTCGCCTATTGCGCCACAGAGGCTGTCAATATAAACCTTCGCCTCAACAAAATATCGTGGACCTCGGGAATTCCCGTTCTTTTCATTACCTATGACGTGAGTGGGATTTTGAGGTGTAATGTATGTTTTGCGTGTGTTGTAAAATTGATCCAGCTCGGCCCGTGGTCAGTGTTCTTGTTCATTAATTATGTGGCGAATCGATCGGAATCCAGTCACGGGTATTCCTCGTATGTCTTAAGTTTTATTTTTAATTGAAAGTATAAAATATACTTAACCTTTTTTATACCAGAGACTGGCAAACGAGCAGATGGGTCACCTGATGGTAAGTGATCTCCACCGTCCATAGACACCCAAGACACAAAAGGAATCATGGGTGCGTTACCAACTTAAAGGGAGGGAAATAGGGATTGGGAAAGGGAAAAGAGGAATTGGGCCAACGGAAATCTCACTTATCGATCGAAACACGACAGCGAGCTACCACTTTGCGTCGGTTTTCTGTGAGTAAGTGGTATCAAACCGGTCGAGCCGGCCCATTCGTGCTGTAGACGTAATTGTCTATAGCGTGGCTCTACCACTCAAAAAAGCTAACATAGTTTAGCTTCATAAATAGAAACGGCAAACTGAGATTTCACTTCGGTTAGTCAGTTTTCCCTGAGTTTATAGTAATATAGACGTACAGTGAAGCTGGCCCATGCATGCTGTAAAATTAGGCTTAAAGACATGATATTAAGTTTTACTCTTTCATTAATATCCCACCTGCCCTGATCCCATTCCAATATAGGGCCCACCCTGCCCTCAGCTGGTCGTAAAAACGAAGCTGAAATCTTTCTGCAACACGTTTGAAAGAAATGTGTTGCGAATCCATGTGTGTAGTCGTGTTGCGGAAACGTTTCAGCTTAGTTTTACGACCAGCTACCTACCTGACGTCAACCACCTCTGAAAAGTCCAGTCCCGGGCAAATCGTGTTAAAAAAGCACCTTTGTCTGACTGAGGATTCGAACCCCGGACCTCTCACTCCATTACCCATACGTTGCCACTAGACCAAGGAGGCGATGACTTTTATTCTAATCATTATTAACAATACTTCTCAAATCCTTAATTAAACACATGAATGTTCCGTACAAACACATCCCAAGCAATAAATAGTTTAAATGTGTTCAACAAGCTTAGAGGTAATTAATCACATGAACGAACAAATCTCGTCGGAAGGCCGTTAAGATAAACAGAAGTTCATATTTACATTAAATATCTATAAATACGGGGAGATCGGGGATGAACAAAGGGACAGAGGGCTGAAACAGCGTTTAATGTAATTAGAGGGTCAAATAAATTCAAGTGAGGAATTGTTTCCGTTTATCTGGACCTTTCCACGGCGCCTGATTTAGCGCCGGCGCCCCGCGCGTTTTGTCGACGCTATGGAGATTTCGCGCAATCGTATTTCGTGGTCCAATGGAGCGATCTTGGTAGAGAGGAACACTATGTCACGTGTAGCTGGATTTCTGAAGACTTGACACTTGAGTTGACAGGGCTTGACACGACTTTGACAGAACTTCACACGACTTGATACTCGAGTTGACAGGACTTGACACGACTTGACACTCGAGTTGACAGGACTTTACACGACTTGACACTTGAGTTGACAGGACTTCACACGACTTGACACTTGAGTTGACAGGACTTGACACGACTTGACACTCGAGTTGACAGGACATGACACGACTTGACACTCGAGTTGACAGAACTTGACAGGACTTGACACGACTTGACACTTGAGTTGACAGGACTTAACAGGACTTGACACTCGAATTGACAGGACTTGACACGACTTGACACTCGAGTTGACAGGACTTGACACTCGAGTTGACACGACTTGACCCTTGAGTTGACAGGACTTCACAGGACATGACACGACTTGACACTCGAGTTGACAGGACTTGACACGACTTGACACTCGAGTTGACAGGACTTGACACTTGAGTTGACAGGCCTTGACACGACTTGACACTTGAGTTGACAGGACTTGACACTTGAGTTGACAGGACTTGACACGACTTGACACTTGAGTTGACAGGACTTCACACGACTTGACACTCGAGTTGACAGGACTTCACACGACTTGACACTTGAGTTGACAGGACTTGACACGACTTGACACTTGAGTTGACAGGACTTCACAGGACTTGACACTTGAGTTGACAGGACTTGACACTTGAGTTGACAGGACTTCACAGGACTTCATACGACTTGACACTTGAGTTGACAGAACATGACACGACTTGACACCCGAGTTGACAGGACTTGACACGACTTGACACTTGAGTTGACAGGACTTCACACGACTTGACACTACTAGCAGATAGGTCAAACTTATCACATGAATCCACTCTGTTCTAAGAGGGCCAGTGACATATTACATTTACAGGGATGCTACGGGCTGTAAATTAGGTGCACACCTATGTTGCCATATTGTTCCTATCAGTGTGGTTCGAGAGGAATGAGAGTGCCAGTGAAGCGTTTTAACACGGAGCACTCCCCGTGGCGAGAGGTAATGGTGGGTAATTAATGTGCTGTGGTGCTTCGTACTTGTCAGTGGTCGATTCACTGGACACTACTTTTTTTACAGCACCGAAAAGTATCCATTTATACATATACAGAGTGGCGCCGACATAACGACATTAAATCACCCCAGATATACCTCATAATGTTGCAAGGACTTGTACTGAAAATCAGTCGGATCGAAGTAGCCACAGGACTGATTTTCAGTTTTCTCAATATTTGCACATGATGTACGTTCGTGATGATCCAAAACAGCTGTTATTAGCGGTCAAAGACTTTTCGGTAACAAAACAAAAACGGACTTGTCCGGCGAGACATAGATGCTAAGACCGCGCGCCGCGTACCTACTGAAGTTTACCTACATGTAGATTTGCGGGCATTATACCACTTTTACACAGTATAAATGGTGTGTTATTTAGTAAACAAACTTTTGCAATTTATTTTGTTGGAAAAATTTATTTCTTTGGTGTTGATGTTACAGTTTTGTTTATTGGTGCGACGACATTTAAAAATATCTATGTTACTCATTATCAAATTTAATGTCGTTAAGTTGGCGCCACTCGGTATACATAGACTCACGCCTCTTTCCTATAGGGGTAGACAGAGCAGACGGATTTCGACTTGCTAAGATCCTTACACACCTCTTTCCTCTCATTTCTCATTACATTTTGTATTTATGGGCACGTTAAAGGTTAACTCTACATTTTAAAGTAATTGAAGAAGTGTGAAGCATTATTTCGTCGCTGGTTTTGGTCTGCACTGCACTTTCTATTAGGTGTAGTGTACTCACTTTGTCGTGCTCAGATAAAAAAAACTGATATCTTAGAGCGCACTTAGCGTTTGCTTAAACGTCTTTAAAGGAATATTTCATTTCTCGCATACGTTTTAATTGAACATCGGGCCTTACTTATAAAACCATTTCCACGCTTCTTATTTTTAAGAATAGTTTGTCTCTTTCATTTTTAAAATATGTGACGCAAGGAAAAAAGTGACAAAATATTCTTAAAAGTCACTTCTTAAAGAAGCGCGTAAATATTTGTACAAGTAAGAGGCTATATTTATA
Source organism: Clanis bilineata (assembly GCA_036417725.1). Lineage (NCBI taxonomy): Eukaryota > Metazoa > Arthropoda > Insecta > Lepidoptera > Sphingidae > Clanis > Clanis bilineata. Next base: position 3,622,070 of record CM071141.1, read on the forward strand.
AAGTTACTATTAATGAAATGTTTGCAAATAAAAATTAAAACGTTACCCGTGAAATTAATTATTCGTAAGTTAAGTTTGTACAAAGTCTGTGCAAATCTAAGCGCGCCCAACCTTCTCACACCTTTTGAAATCAAGGACACGAACTAAATATACTCGTAGCGACGTAAAGCTATATTGATAAGGTGTCTCAATGGCATGACGAAATCGTTAAATGAGTATCTTTATTTGCGTTTAACACCAGAGTGCGAACGTGTGCAGAACAAACAATGCCAATTTGCGCTTGTTATATAGCGTTTTTGCTGCGTGCCGTTTGGCGTACATTGTCGCATTAATAGCAATGGTATTGTGATATTCATAATGATTATAGTTGGTGTAACATTTAGAGATTACTCGAAAGAACTAGTCTGGTGTCTGTGACTCAAGGGTTCAGTGGTGAAGGGTGAAATTTTCCAAAAAGGAAGCCGATGCTGGTTTCGCTTTGTATTATTAGTTCCTAGTTCCTAGTCGCTACACTCTTGACAGATTGGTCGTGGTCGTCACTCCGGAATTTGTGGCACGCTTAAGGATTCGTTGCCACTCGTCACGAACAGCACTTTGCCACTACAAAGGTTAAAGGTGTGTGTAACAGTTACGAAGTTGGTGGTACTTGATAAATAGAATCGTTTGAGTTTACTATTCCAAATAAGGTTTTTTAAAAAATTTAATGGATCGACTTCAAAAATTTGTCCGACCGTGACTAAATTTATATGGGACCACCCATGGAATAAGCTCCATCGAACACAAAAATAATCCTGAAAATCGGTCCACCTTTGGCGGAGATATCGAGTAACATACATAAAAAAACCGACGAATTGAGGACCTCCTCCTTTTTGGGAAGTCGGCCGAAAACTTAACGGACCGACTTCAAATTCGATCATAACCAAATTTATATGGGACCACTTTTGAAATAAGCTGTATCGCAAATAAAAATAATTTTGAAAACAAGCTCTATCGAATACAAGAATCGAATATAAGGAGGAGGTCCTCAATTCGTCTGTATTTTTTTAATATATGTAACACGATATCTCCGTCTAATGTGGACTAGTCTTCAAAATTATTTTGTGTTCGATAGAGCTTCAAGGGTGGTCCCATATAAATTTGGTCACGATCGAAAACATTCTGAACTCGGTCCGTTAAGTTTTTAAACTTGTGATTTTATTCCTTTTGAGGCTTATGTAACTGTGAATTCTTTATAATTATTTTAAATAACACAATAACACTAACCTCCTTGGTCTACTGGCAGCATGTATGTGCTGTGGACCGGGAGGTCATGGGTTCGATTCCCAGGTCGGGCAAAGCGAATTTTCTAATTTAATTTGCCCGGGACTGGACCCTTAGAGGCGGTTGACGCCAGGCAGGCAGTCGGTCGTAAAAACTTAGCCAAATCATTTCTGCAACATGCTTGAAAAAGTGTGTTGCGCCGACCCCACATTAAAGTGGGATAAGAGCAGGTAGAAAGAAAGAAAGAATATTAAATAACACTTCTCCAACTAAGATATACATTAGGCGTCGACGCTAACAAAATCCAGTTCCTATTAACCAGTAGGAAATTATTCAGTCGAAATGTAAATTTAACAAGTTAAGGCGAGCTGCCCGGTCCACGCCTTCCTGAGGAATTTTGTTTTAATTTCACTGTACTTGTGTTAATTACTCAGTCCTTAAGGGTGAGTGCTTCTCGGGTCAAACGGGCCATTAAATAGCTGCCAGTTAGTTTTAATTACATAATAATTAGGCCTAAACGGTATTGCATGGAATTCTATGATTTTTTGGAAGGATTTCAGTGAACATTTGGGGTTATGTCTGTGCCTTAGATTTTGTAAGGTTGCACTGTGTTATTTCCAATGAGTGCTATTTAAACATTAATAAAAGTTTTCAGCTGAATAATTATGTATAACAAAATGATTTTATTCCTAATGTCATCATGGTATTTATTTATTTCAATTAGCACTACCACATCATACATATTAATCATAAAAGAAAAGAACAAAACTTAAATAATACAATCAATTCAGATATTCAAAAGATATTATATTATTTATTGGTATCGTGACATGGGATAATAAATAAGATTTTCAATGTCAGAAGATAATAAGAGTAAAAAAATGGATTGTTAAAAACCATCAATATTCATAAATACGTATATCTAATAATATTTTAAATGTGCATGCACATATTTTTAGTATGTTCTTCTTTCATACAGTAATATATCATGCATGGTCTACTTTTTTTAGTAACACACACATAGTCACATCAAAAAGTCCTGACCCACACTAAGATACGAGTTTCGTATCGTGGGTATCAGAAACTACGTGAACCTTTCGGTCTCACTACAACCAGACCCGAAACAAATATCTGTGGGTCACACAAACATTTGTCTCGGTGCGGGGATCTAACCCGCGGCCTCTCGCTTGACTACTCGGCCACTGTGCCACGAAGGCTGTCGATGGCACTTCAAGAAAGGAGGAGGTCCTTAATTCGTCTGTATTTTTTTTATCTATGTTACGCGATATCTCTGCCAAATGTGGACCGATCTTCAAAATTATTTTTGTGTTTGATAGAGCTTATTTCAAGGGTGGTCCCATACAAATTTGATGATAGGATTTGAAGTCGGTCCGTTAAGTTTTTAAACTTGTGATTTTAATTTATACTCAGTTATTGGCCGTAGAGTCACATATTCTAGTACTTTTTTATAGAGGTATAGAAAATATCACAGAACTGGCGCATGGCTGACTCACGAGGTGGCTATTATAAATAAAACATTATATACAAATTCTCAGTATTTATGCGTTATCTCTCCAAAGGGAGGTCAACAGACCCCATATAATAATAAAAAAGTACAAAGCGTTGAAATACGGCGACGAAATGAATTCATCATAAAATAAATTAAACATGTCCATTGAAATGTGCCATAATATTGAATTCTCTCTTTTATTGCAATACATCACGATTCGAGACCACGTCTGAAATCTGAATATGTTTAATACAAATATGACAGGGTGGGAAAGAAATATTTTCATGCAAAATTGTATGATTGCAGATCGATGATAACACTAGTTTACAGTGCATCTGTTGCCGGGAAAATTTTTGCTGTTGCTGACTACATATGGTATACTAAGTTCAGATATATAATCAGAATTTTTCGATCAGGTCTACTTCTTGACTTTCAGATATCTGCGTTTGAAACGTAAAAACAGGTATATATACTACAATTTTTTAAAATTTAGAATTCAATTAAACATTTTGTTCTAAAAAACGTCGTTTTAAAGCTCTCCTCTTATAGATATGGTATAGATATTTGTACGCACTGAAAATTGCACTGGACGCTGAACACAAGTGGTATTTGGATTCTGCCATTAAATTAGATTTTTAGAGTTCATGTCTTTTATGTTTGCACTACAAAAATAGCAATCATCGAGATGACTTTGTGGTTCTCGCCAAATGGTTGGTGTTACAAATTTAAACGCATCTCTTTTACCACTTTTCCACAATCTTAAATATTCAACACATGACTTACAAACACAATTCGGTGCCCAAGACTTCTCATTTTTATCCAAGACCACTCCAAAATCGAGCAAATAGGTATTTTTGACGAACTCTGATATAGTTTTTCTGTAATTTTGAAACACATATTGTCCACATATATAACAAAAATAATTCGTATTTTTTAAACAGGTTCTCCTTTATGTAGTCATGTCACAAAACTTTCAAACATTAATCTTCGCAAAGAAAAAAAAACTTTTTTTAACTGACAATTACGCTTAAATTCTATGTTTAAAAAATAAAGTAATTAGAGCTACGCAAAAAATGTTGGCAGTAATTTTGCAAATTTTATGCCCTATACTAACGAAATCAATCATAGAGTTCGCGGCAACAGATAAAAAATATTTTTTTGTAAACTAGTGTAATTTTCGATTTCTCCCTTTTGGCTAGGTTTGCGTAATTTGCGAACTAAATTTAAATTGAGTGGAGAACTTTAGAATTTACGCGCTAGTAATAACATAGGAGCTAGGAGTTTTGAGATAGGAGCATAAAATAATCACAAGTTTGAAAACTTAACTGACCGACTTCCAATTTACCAATCGTGGCCTTATTTATATGGGACCACCCTTGAAATAAGCTCTATCGAACACAACAAGAATTTTGAAAATCGGTCGATATTTCGCGTAGATATCGAGTAACATACATAAAAAAGGACGAATTGAGGACCTCCTTTTGTGGAAGTCGGTGGAAAAAAAGGAGGAATAAATAAAAGTATATTTTGTTTTTTTCCTTAGCGTTCTATTTATCAAATTTTCTGTGCCTGGCGTTCTCCCAGCCTAATATTATCATGGCTAGCTTTTCTGGTGGTCTACATTTCCTATTTGCCCGTAAGCATCCGTTGTACAGTAAGGACGTACTCATGAATGTCAAGCCACTGCTTATTGTGTCGTATCACTGATACTGTCTTGCACTGATAGGTACTTGCGGCTGATTGTACGCTTCTTGAAACTTAACCGTGCCAGTACAAGCTTTCATTTTTGGATTCAAGGAAACCAGCGGTCGCGATCCATTCTGCGCCAGGGACTGCTTTGTACCAATATGGAATAATAATAAAAAAAAAATACACCCAACAGTCACACATAGTCCTGACCACTAGGTGTAACCTGTATCGTGGGTATCAGATACTACGAGAGACTTTCGGACTCACAACACCCAGACCCGAAACAAATATCTGCGGGCCACACTGAAATTTGTCTCGATGCGGGAATCGAACACGCGACCTCACGTTTCACAGCCAACTACTCGCCAGCTGCGCCACGAAGGCTGTCAACGGACATACGTCATCAGTATGTGATACAAACCTAAATCTCCAGCACCTCTCCTTAATCCAGCAAGAAATCTCATTTGCTTATTTTAAGGTAAAAATAAAACTCACTCATTATTCGTTTATTTCCCCCAGGAGATAGTGTTTTTAATTATACTACTGTACTGCAGCACGTTTATAAATAATGTTTAATTATATCAACGTCGGTCCCCAAATAGCTTCTTACCTTTGTTTTGGATAAACGAGTAATCATGTACTTTTGAACCGACGAAAAAGATGAGATTCTGAATCAGACGCGTATATCATTTTTTATTTGATTTTTTGGACTATTTTGGATTTGGACTATGGATTTGAGTAATTTTTTTAATCGATAGTTATAGGAAAAATAATTTTCTTAATTGCATAATATATGAATTTTTTCCCGAAGCTTTTCCATATCAATTTTTCTTTAAATTGCTTCGATGTGATAAAATGTTACCTAAATAGCCTTGTTAATACTAAAAATTCGTTTCAAAACCTTGATTCTCGCCAGTAACTATGGAGAACGAACGCCATCAGTCTCCGACGTTAAATGCTAAAGTTCTCTGATTGCGCCAAGTTCTGACACAAGATTGACTTGTCTCACTGTACCCATTAACCTATTTACTAACGGAGTGCATTAAATTAATTTCATTTGCGCTAAAAGTTTATGTTCTTCATTAAGACTATGTGCGTCATCGTTATGCTTTTGCAATTTTTTGGTGTGATCGTTGTGATCAGGGGGATTACCATCACCTCTTATTGCAGTATTATTATAATTTTACTTGTCAATATTCCCATACAAAACACACGAAGAACGACTATAATAATACTGCTAAGAGGTCGTGGTAACCCTGCAGGGGCCCGAGCAGGAATATTTTTGATAGTCCAATTCGTATTGCGCACTGATGACGGCTGGTTCAAATTTTGTACAAATGTCATACATAAATGCGCCCTGATGTCGATGTTGATGAGATTGTCGCCTCTTTGGTCTAGTGGCAGCACATAGGGGCTGTGAACCGGGAGGTAGTGGGTTCGATTCCCAGGTCGGGCAAAGCGTATTGTCTAATTTAATTTGCCCGGGACTGCATCCCTCAGAAGGGGTTGACGTCAGGCTGGTCGTAAAACTTAGCCAAATCCTTTCTGCAACATGCTTGAAAAAGTGTGCGCCGACCCCACATTAAGGTGGGATAAGGGCAGGTAGAAACAAAGGCATACATAGATGTGCATCGAGCTTGATACGAATTCGAGTGTTAAAAATATTCCTGCTCAGGCCACTGACAAGTCAGAGCATGGCGTTATTTCTGCATAAGCTCGGTTTATACTTTTTAGTTTTCGGTTCTTTCTTGTTATATTGAAAACAAACTGGTATAAAGGGGTTGATATAGTCGGATTGCTAATTAAACGGAGTAAACTGACAGATCGAAATGTCACTTTCCAAAATAATGTTGCTTACTTTCAAAACATAGGGATTGATCCAGTTCAAATTTATCACTCAAAGAAACAATAACTCAGCACTAGCTTGCAAATTTCGAATTTTATTGCGTATTTTTAGAAATTTCAGCTTAACCCTTCGACTAAATGTCTGTGTAAATAATTTCGCGTAAATAATTACATCAGATACGCGAAATTATAACAATGAAAATTACAAATATTATTTATGTTATTTGAGAAAAATTACGTTCGGCACATTCATAGTTTTTGTAAGTTTTGTTTATAATGAACCATGACTATAATTCCAGTAGATATGCCATAACTTAGCATGCAGTAATTTACTATTACTATAATTCAGTAGACATGCAGTTCTAATTACATATTATGCAGGAATTACGATTTTTAGTTGGAATTTAGAAAATGAAAGAATGAAATGGTTCACTGAATTGAAATGTTTAAATAATCTTGATCTTTTTACCTCAGCACTATTTAAATTTCATGAAAAAGTGGCAACATTCGAAATGTCAGTTTACTCCGTTTAATTAGCAATCCTACTATAGCTCTTCTTTGAAAAACCGGCGTAAAGTGGTAAATCCCGTTTTCCTGTCTGCGGGCATAGCTACATAAGTGGCTTATGCGCTAGTCGAATAGAATAGTAAATGTATGGGAATGACATAAGAGAACGCTATATACAGCGTATTCTATTCGACTAGCACATAAGCCACTTGGCTAAGCCCACTGTTTTAAGTATAACAAAAGACAAAAGTGTTTTTACCTTTCTGTCTTTTTTGGTCTTTTTGTTTAAAACATGTTGTTTGAGCTTGCCAATCAAACATTAAACATTCGAGTTGCAAAACATGTATGTTACGCAATTAAATTAGCGTTGTTATGAAACATTTTCTTTTGAACGCGGACGTTGTATATAGCGCCGCGAAATATGATTATACGTCTGTCTGTCTGCTTTTATGAAACAATGATCAAACGTTACCTCACATTAATGAAAGGGATGACCAGTCGGAGCTATGGTTGTTTTTTAAATTACTACTTAAAACTAAAAGGATTTTTTTTTTGTACAAAAAGAAGTGGAAAGAATAGCTGGGAAGAGAGAGACAGAGAGAAGAAAAACTAATGTTTTCAATTACTAGCTATCTTTTTTTTTGTCGTTTTGTAATGAAGACATATTCGCATTCTCAAGTATTCGCTAAAATTCGTTGCTCGGTGCATAAAAATGAGTGTCATTGTCAATGCTGGCTTTCGGGATTGTGACGGGAATTGGGTACTTGACTATACATATTTGATTTTATACACATAATTATATGTAATCCTTACTAAATAATAAAAGCGAAAGTAACTCTGTCTGTCTGTCTGTCTGTCTGTCAGTCTGTCTGTGGCGTTTTCACGTCTAAACCGCTGAACCGATTTTGATGAAATTTGGTATGTGGGTACCTTGAACCCCAAGGACGGACATAGGGTACTTTATTTTTTTTAATTCAACCCCTAAAGGGATGAAATAGGGGATGGAAGTTTGTATGGGAATTTTGGAACCGCTTAATGGATTTTGATGAAATTTAGTATGAGGATACTTTTGACCCTAAGGACACAAATGGGATACTTCATTTTTTTTTATCAACCCCTAAAGGGATGAAATAAGGGTTGAAAGTTTTATATGGGGATTTTAGGTCTAATTACTGGATTTTTATGGAATTTGTCATGGGATAGTGGATATGGGCTACTTTTTTAAAATCAACCCCTAATGGCATAAAATAGGGGATGAACGTTTTTATGGGAATCCAGAAACCGCTGAACGGATTTTTAAGAAAGTTGGTATGAGGATAGTTAGATAGATAGTAGCGCTAAGGACAGAAATGGGGTGTGATATATTTTTATCCTACATAGGGATGAAATAGGGGTTGAAAATTTGTTTCTTTGTTTTTGGGCCGATTGACTTCAAAATCGATATCTGAGTCGCCCCGTGGTTCCAAACGACAGAACCGCTGTCAGAACTGTCAAAAGTGGCCGCCATTTTGTTTTTCTTTGTTTCTGGGCCGATTGACTTCAAAATCGATATCTTAGGCGCCCCGTGGTTCCGAATGACAGAATCGCTGTCAGAACTATCAAAAGTGGCCGCCATTTTGTTTTTCTTTGTTTTTGGTCCGATTGACTTCAAAATCGATATCTGAGTCGCCCCGTGGTTCCAAACGACAGAACCGCTGTCAGAACTGTCAAAAATGGCCGCCATTTTGTTTTTCTTTGTTTCTGGGCCGATTGACTTCAAAATCGATATCTTAGGCGCCCCGTGGTTCCGAATGACAGAATCGCTGTCAGAACTGTCAAAAGTGGCTGCCATTTTGTTTTTCTTTGTTTTTGGGCCGATTGACTTCAAAATCGATATCTGAGTCACCCCATGGTTCCGAACGACAGAACCGCTGTCAGAACTGTCAAAAGTGGCCGCCATTTTGTTTTTCTTTGTTTTTGGGCCGATTGACTTCAAAATCGATATCTGAGTCGCCCCGTGGTTCTAAACGACAGAACCGCTGTCAGAACTGTCAAAAGTGGCTGCCATTTTGTTTTTCTTTGTTTTTGGGCCGATTGACTTCAAAATCGATATCTGAGTCATCCCATGGTTCCGAACGACAGAACCGCTGTCAGAACTGTCAAAAGTGGCCGCCATTTTGTTTTTCTTTGTTTTTGGGCCGATTGACTTCAAAATCGATATCTGAGTCGCCCCGTGGTTCCAAACGACAGAACCGCTGTCAGAACTGTCATAAGTGGCCGCCATTTTGTTTTTCTTTGTTTTTGGGCCGATTGACTTCAAAATCGATATCTGAGTCGCCCCGTGGTTCCAAACGACAGAACCGCTTTCAGAACTGTCAAAAATGGCCGCCATTTTGTTTTTCTTTGTTTCTGGGCCGATTGACTTCAAAATCGATATCTGAGTCACCCCGTGGTCCCAAACGACAGAACCGCTGTCAGAACTGTCAAAAGTGGCCGCCATTTTGTTTTTCTTTGTTTTTTGGCCGATTGACTTCAAAATCGATATCTGAGTCACCCCGTGGTTCCAAACGACAGAACCGCTGTCAGAACTGTCAAAAGTGGCCGCCATTTTGTTTTTCTTTGTTTTTGGGCCGATTGACTTCAAAATCGATATCTGAGTCGCCCCGTGGTTCCGAATGACAGAACCGCTGTCAAATCTCTCAAAAGTGGCCGCCATTTGTTTTTCTTTGTTTTTGGGCCAATTGACTTCAATCGATGTCTGGGTCGCCCATGTGTAGACTAAAACGACAGGGCGGATCGACAAATCAAAAGATTTTTCAATTGGCCCTACAAAATACGCGTGCGGAGCCGCGGGCAAAAGCTAGTAGCAAATAAAACGAAAAAGAAACCCTTCTGTAAAAACTGCATCGAAATTGGTTGAAAAATGCGGCAGAAATTCATATTTTAAATTCTGGAGTGGGGCATATTAGATATATCTTGCTATCCCTTTCCAACGCACGTACCGTTATGGCGGTGACGTGTTTATACAGATATTTCAGTTTCTCGTAGTTTGAAGGTTACACCAAACTTCCAAGGCTTATAACTTTTTTATTTTTGAGTATATTTCAATATTTCTTTCTGTTCTATATTTAATATGACGACAATTTCATATAAAATTAATAAAAAGTCATATTATTGTCTGGAGTCGTGTTTGTTGTTTTAATGTGATGTGTTTTTATGCACCAAAATTCAGCAAAGATGGACAGTATAAAGTAGAAATTTTTCAACCGGTAAATTTGATGAGTTTTGCTTGGTGCTGGCTTTGTTCGGTCGATTCGCTGAGTGGCCATCTGAGGGGCATCGCACTGGAAGTAATTACGCCATAATCCCAGCAGTGCCTTGAGATCATCCACATCTAGGTCTCATAGTCATTGTGAAAACTTGTTAGTTGCTATACTTACCTTGACATTGGCTTAATCATCTCAAATGCGTGGAAGTCATTTTTTTCAAGAGATGAAAAAGAATATTGGCTTTCAGGAGTTGAGTCAGTTGCGGGTCTGTGGACGAAATAGACTCATACCTTCAGATCAGAGACATAGACTTGAACTTGTTTAAAGAGAATACAGAAGTTAAATCCCACAACACACAACACTCCAAAACAGCACATCTGAATACATCAAAGGATGGTGCGGACACCCCGTTTGGCCTGTAATTAACGGTGTATCGGCGTGTTTGCCGCTGGATTACACCCCGTTCAGGGCCTGTGATGTGCGCGGGTAATTAACTTCAAAACGCTTTGTAATTGCAGGACCCGATGAAATCTATTAGGGAACGTGGGTGTCCAAGGCGAGGATGCTGGTTTGATGGTGGTTACTGCACGGTAAAAAAATCTGTACCTCGACCATGAGTTTGTCTTTTGACTTGTCTCGCTAGCGACTACGTAAAATAATATGTATGGACAACATCAGTTCCCCACGCAACCGCTAGAGGCGTTCGGGTGTTTGTCATACAAATATTTTACTCAGTAATTCGCTGGCGTGAAATGCCAAAAACTGATGGTCGAACTACCGGTCACACTTGTCATTCGTGGAATAAAATCGACTTGTATCGGCGTTATCTGGTGTATTTACAACGATTTCATATTGATTCGCTGAGAGATAGAAACCTTAACTGTAACCAAAATTGAACTTATGTCTTTCTTTCTACCTGCCCTTATCCCACCTTAATGTGGAATCAGCTCAATACACTTTTTCAAACATGTTGCAGAAAGAACTTAGTTTTTACCGGCTGCCTGCCTGACGTCATCCCACTCTGTGGTATCCAGTTCTGGAAAAAATTGAAAATTCGCTTTGCCCGACCTGGGAATCGAATCCAGGATATGCTGCCACTATACCAAGGCGGCGACTTCGGACTATTAAAATCAAACTTATGTAAGGCACTTGTTTTTAATGTGAGATAATTTTAACATATTTCCTGTTGTGATATAATTTCTACTATTAAGTAACTGTCTTGCTAGTTTTCTTGGCTTCTGCATCAGAGATACGTAATCCTTGAAAAAATAATTTAAAGTCGTCTTTTTCAGCTACTCCTGAAGTTTCTTGAGCCACAGAATAATTTTAGTCGCTATATTACCGTCCTTACATTTTTTTCAACCGATATGGTTCAATAATCACGTGCCGTCGACTCATCAACTCCCCCTAAAATAAAAAGTAATTGCACCATAAAAGGAATAATTTGATGTGATTGTTATCTTTAATTTATTTGCAGTAATTCGTTTTGCAGGTGGAGTATTAGTCGGGTTTGTTTATGCGGCGAGTGCCGACTCGTAAACTGTTGCCAATAAACAGTTCACGGTATCAGTGCATCGCGGGAGGCGTGCTCTGGCGTTTATCATCCAGCAACAGTGCCATACGCACTTTGCTACAGAAGGTAAACTTCACAGTGCGACAGAGAGAGAGAGAGAAGGGCAGAAATAGAGAAGGAGAGAGAGAGAGTTATCTTGAGTTCAGGAACTAAGGTACTGCGGACGTGACGGCAAGTGTAAATAAATCAATTTAATTGTAACAGTCGAAATAAAAAACAAAGGTAATGGTACATATAAAATAACGTGTATGCCCACTGTTTTATCGTCACTCTGACCTACAAGAATTAAAAGAGATCAATAATAGGGAAGATATTTGCAATAACACAATATAAGCTGCCACTTTACGCTAGATTTCTGACAGTGGTATTCTGATCTATCCATCAAACGGCCCAAATCATTATTGCCTGTTGGGCTCTATTGCTTAGAAAAAAAAACCTCAAGTTACAACACACACTATCTTACTTAAGTTGACGTCTACACTACACAGGCTATCTACTAGCACAAGGTGGTCGAGGTTGTGTATTAGAAGGATTAAGCCTTCTCAACGCTGTTGCCTGGCAAGGCTTTCGATCTCCGCGTAGATAGGCCCGCGTTGATCGCGGGCGGAAGAGGGCGGCGCGGGGGCGGACTTGCTTCGCCGCTCGCAGCGCCCTCTGCGATAACAACGCTTTCTCACCGCCTTTATTTTCACACTCTTGATCTATGGGTCCATTCTTAATTTAATTTTTCACATTTTAGCTTTATTTTGATTTTGTGCGAAACTTCATTTAGGCTTTATCCCAAACATGTTGTCTTAACTGTTTTATGCTGAAAGCAGTAGAAGATAAAATAAGTATATTTTTATTGGAGCTTCATAAACGACTTTTTGATTTACTTTTCTTGTAGTTAGTATTAGTTTTAAATACGATTTCAAATATGTTGAAGCATATTTACGGAACCTTACAAGTCCTTACATTAAGTTCAAGTAACTGCAGTACCTAATTCCTCATCGATAACCATAACTAAATCTGAAACTCACAATCCAATAAAGTTTACATAAAGTAGGAAATAAATAAACTACGTGCATGTTTATTTAAAGTCCATGTACGGTAGACCGGCCATTCCAATTTAAGTTTGGTGAAAGAGCCCTCGCAGGCACGGCTGGTTGTCGCCGGCTACATTGCTTCATACCAGAAGAGTTCAAAGTAAACACGTTATTTACTTATATCTTCACCCTTTTAAGTGCAGGTGAGTTATCTTTGGACGACGTGTTGAGATATCCTAATGGTTTATTTAAACTTTGGTTTGTATGATTATTTGGGTTCGTTCGTTGCTTCTTGGAAGTCGAGAAATTAATCTAACAGTAAGGAATCGAATAGTAAGGAATCAATCCATTATTCGTCGCAGAAAGATGTATGTTTAAAGTATTGGAACGGCATACGAAGTCCACCACTTTATAGAGTTAGAGATACAATTCGTAACTACGGGTAAGAGTGAAGTTGAGACGTCTTTCTAGCAAAATGGAAATTCTTCATCCAGATATCTTGAACGGCATCACTCCAATGTTTGACTTTCCGCATTTGTATTTTGAGATAGGCGTGTTGCTTGGAATAATACTAATTGTGATATTTATTACTGCCTGGCGTTATATCCCGGCCTAATGTCAGGGACTGATTACCTACTTAAACGCTTCCACTTCGCCCGGTCTTGAGCATCCTCCACAGTGGGTATCCAAATATTGATACTTACCCCAAATTAGGTCTTACCGCGCTAAACTTCAACCTGACGCAGGTGGTCCACTTGAAATATTATTTCTTCAATCTTTGCAGCTGCTCTCCATTAATCCTACTCCAATATGTCTTCTTCTTCTTCTACCTGCCCTTATCCCACCTTAATGTGGGGTCGGCGCAACATACTTTTTCAAGCATGTTGCAAATAGGATTTGGCTTAGTTTTTACGACCGGCCGCCTGCCTGACGTCAACCCCCTATGAGGGATCCAGTCCCAGGCAAATTAAACTAGAAAATTTGCTTTGCCCGACCTGGGAATCGAACCCAGGACCTCCCAGTCCACAGCCCATACATGCTGCCACTAGACCAAGGAGTCGACTCCTATATGTATGTACCTTTTTAAACAATTTGCAGAGTGTATTGTACTTCGTTTTTGTATCTGCCTGCCTGCCCAACGTTATCTCAAAAAAACTTGAGTTTCTTGTTACTTTCAAGAAAAAAATAATTGGCTTCATACAATCCGCAATGTAAAAGGCGTTGGCGAATGTTGAATGTAAAAAAATTCTTAGAATATAACCTTTATACTAAATAGCTTGATCGCGGCCTAAATTTTATGTTTTCTGTTTAATTGTATTTCATGACATGAAAGGGCACAACAGTGGGACAGTAATATTAAAAATAAAAATAAAATAAAAATCTTTATCGGTACATTTGAAGACAGGCAGGCAAGTATGGACATAATAACGATGGGATGGCTAAGATAGGGTGATATGGGGAGATAGGAATAGAGTGTAAGAGTTGTGGAGAAGAGAATGGCGTATGACAGGAATAGTGGCATTAGAGGACTTAATACATCTAAGTTAAAGCGAAATTATGAATAGCGATTGGTGGTTTGTTCCTCAGTACCATAAGATTCGAAGTTATCAGGGAAGAACAGTCGTCATGCGTATCAACCGAAGTGAGAAGACGTTAAATTATTTACGTTAGGTACTTAGAGACTCACACGTCGGTATTACATGTGTTAATGCCAGTATTTCCAAGTTCGTTGTGCGATGTTTCACATACATAGGGTTGACGATACCTTAAAAAAAAGTAACCACAGGCTTGTTAGTAATGGTTGGCAACCCAGTCGGTAGCCGGTTCTTTGCGTTCTTCGAATCATTCATAATTATGAGGAATTTTAACAACCCTGTACGACCTACAATAGAAAAGTTTTGAATTATGAATATGTGTGGTCTTTCTTTATATAATTTTAAAGCTATGTGGCACCTGTCTACTAAAATAAACGCATAACTTGTCTCTGGTAAGACGGAGGCATAATGGTACTAAGTTTGTTACCAATGTCATAATCGATTATCAAGTATTATCATAATTTATTGATGTATCATATTTTTTTATCAAAGTAAAATAGTTCGAATTTAAGATAAGTCAGAAATATACTCGAGAAAGATCAAGTTAAAAGTACCCTAACCAACGTGCATACATGAAGAATGTAATGAGACTGAATGAGGCGAAAAAGGTATGTAAGCATCGTAGCAAGTGGAAATCCGTTGTCTCTGCCTATGGCAAAAAGGCGTGAGTCTATGGATGTATGTAAATAGTTGTAGTAGCTTTTTAGTAAAACCCACGGACTGAGGTGAAAATATCATTAACCAGTCGACCGTTCAAGAAGGGTTTTATTCAGTGTTCAGTTCAAGTGAACACTTCAATAATACTGAAGGTTGGGCAAGCATCTCAAGTTTTATCTTATAGCGGAGTTTTGGCGGGAATTCTGACGGTGCGGGTGGTCGCTTGTTTTAATGATTTCATATTATAGTCTAAAGTTGTGCTTGTGGTTTAAATGTGATGTGAATTTATGCGATAAATATCAACAAAGATAGACAGTATGTGGAAGCTTTAAAATAAGTGATTTAGGACGCTTTTTGTCGGGTGCATGGGTCGACCCTGTTTGATTCCTCCGCTGCGAGAAAATCGTCTAAAAAGCACGAAACTGGAAGGAATTGACGCCAAAATTCCAGCAGGGCCTTGAAATCGAACACATCCGACTTCATTGCACTTGCGAAAACTTAGATGTAGGAAACAAAGTATCAAATATAATAAAAAGTATACGGCTGAAGGACATTGTACCATGACTATGATCAAGTAAAAAAAAAATCGTATAGCTTGGCAACCCTATCCAAAGCACGTGATATAATCACCGCACACTAAAACTTGGACGCGTCTGCAGTAATTCTTACGTTTTATGTTCAAGAGCGTTAAATCACCGACGGCTCTAATTAAACTTGTTGGTATTGTTGGAAATTTTACTGTTTCTTCAAAGGGAAAGAAGGTCGTTTCGAATGTTTTTGTTTCACGAAATTCTGTTTATATTGCTAGAATTCGCGATAAATAAGTTTTAGTAGAGGGAGCTAATGAGCAATGGATCAACTGATAGTTGGTAAAGACACGCTGTAGACAGGGGCCCGAGCAGGAATATTATTGACAATCGAATTTGTATCGAACTCTCTGCATGCTAATGAAGCTTGGCTAATATTTCATACAAATGTCATAGACGCGAATCGATCTCTACACGAATTTGATTGTCAAAAATATTCCTGCTCAGGCCACAGTTATCTACAATAGTACCAATGAGCCGTTCGATACAACAGTCTCACAGTAAACCGACGTAAACAGGGCGGTGATGTTCTGTGTTGGTTGGGTGAGTACGATTTGGAGGCCCAAATTCCTTCTCTTCTTCCCAATCCCTATTACTCATACCCATGCCTCCCTTTAAGCAGCCAGGCACAATGATTATTTTGGTATCTTGGGAGTTTATTTGTGGTGTAATTTACTTGTCATCAAGTGGTCCACCTGCGCGTTTGTCAGCTTCTAATTAATGAAAAATACTAGAGAAATTGTTAGTTGGTGCTGCTGGCTTTTGAATTGCATTGGCACGATTAGTTCAGATAGGATACAGGATTTTTTTACGGCGTTAGTTACTAGTTCAAAAGATACCGTTCATACCAGATTTACCATTTACCTTGCCAGTAGAAATGAGTACCTAATTATTCATGTCATTTTAGTAGCATTTTATTTGTTCTTTTAAGAATACACATTAAATTTTATTTTTGTAGAGAGCTGGGGAAGTCGCTCTTCGTGCTTATTTTCATTTTCCTATGAAACGTTTTATGAATGCCGCGCTGGAATTTCTCCGTAAACAAAATCCACATGAAGCGAACAAAGAATTCGGAAGTGACATTAAAGAATTTTTTAATAAACAATGCGAACAATAGATGAAACTGCTTGCATTCAAACGTGGTCGGGCGTGTAACGTGGATTTCCTTTATTATGTCTGGCCTGGGAACTACATAGTACTCAATATGCTAACTTCAGTACGATAAATTAATAAATAGCTAATCTCTCTGCTCAATCACTTTTGTCGAATCAGTAAGTGTAAGTAACTATTTTAAACTAACAATACAACTAGACACTAGGACGAATTGCAGCGCTATTGGGTACTTGACTATAGTAACCAATATCAATGAATTTCTGTAGGAACATTTATCATCGAAATAACATATGCAATAAGAATTTATTAAAAATACTCCAAGGATAATTTTATTCTAGTAATTTAAAAACTTAATTTTTTATCTGTGAGTCACGTGACTGTAAACACCAATCACGACGCATGATGTCACATTACACATTTTTCTTTTATATTTGTTCCACAATAGGTCTTACCTAAGATCGAAAGTCATACTGCCATGTTACTAAATACTTTCGTATTTTTGTTTAATGCTCAACCTAATTACATGTTTAGGATAACCTTATAAATAGCCCTGTATACTTTTAAAAAAACAGTCAAGTACACAATTACTAATCTAGAGTTACACCTTATCTCGATTTATTCTACAGCTCACTCCTATCTAGCCTCCGTGGCGCAGCGGGTGAGTAGTCGGCTGTGAAACGAGAGGCCGCGGGTTCGATTCTCACATTGAGACAAATGTTTGTGTGGCCCACAGATATTTGTTTCATGTCTGGGTGTTGTGAGACCGAAAGTCTCTCATAGTCTCTGGCACCCACGATACAGGTTATACCTAGTGTGGGGTTGGGACTATGTGCGTGACTGTTGAGTGTATCTTTCTATATATCTGTATCTTTAAATCAAGATCTGGGATAAATGGAGATTTATCGCGGAGCTGCAAGTGGCCCTTACGGTTTTAAAAAATAAGAGATTTAAAGTTGTGGCGAGAACCATGACATTTTGTTTTGATTGGCCCAGGACATGCTTCAGAAAGTATGTTGTGCTTGCTCTCGGAGGATATTTAGGTGGAATAAGGGCAGGTAGGAAGATCAACTATTTATGAATTATATTTTTTAATATGGCGTTATGCATATCAAATAATTTTGTATGATACACAAGTTGCGGCTGTGTTATTTATAAGATCAAAATGAATTAAGTAAAAAAAATAAGAAATGATATTTTAAGGGACATTATTTGTTTATATTGCTGGAAGGATCGGGTATATAATTTAGAAACGTCCGAAGAACATAAATAGTGCAGTGGATGAGTACTAAAAGCCAGTGGATCCACACGAGCCCGTCATTCGGGAGATGAATACCCTATTTCCGATTGGAATTGATCGCGGATGGTCCGCTGTGTGGACGCTTCGCGTTTGATTCATTGGAACACGGCCGCCCTTATTCCACCACTGTAATTTGATAAATGATGCAGACCCATCAGGACCAATGCCGAACGATAACTTTGGTCAAATCTACCGGAATGTGGTTAAAATTGTGTCAGACCTTTTTTGTTGATGCATTGTTTATATTTCATGTTCGGAAAATACGTACCTACGGCTCTTTACAGAGGAGCAACCATGTGACATAAAGTGTGTATGTAACCTATTTTTACGGGATCAGTAATAAAATTGATTTGCATAACGTAACATAAGCTCACGCCTGTATCCCCGAAGGGGTAGGCAGAGGCGCACTAGCGAACTAGAACACCCACATTTCGCCGAGCTTAGTTCCGTCCCAGATGTGATAGGGGGCGAGCCTATCGCCATATCGGGCACAAATTCCAGACTTCGGGCTGATATGGAAAAATCCAATATCACTTTGCCCGACCCGGTAATCGAACCCGAGACCTCAGAACCGTAGTCGTATCGAAATACCACCACGCCACCGAGGCACGCGAGTGATTTGATGGTTACATTTTTTGTTATAGCAGATACTGGCAAACGAGCAGATGGGTCACCTGATGGTAAGTGATCTGCATCGCCCATAAACTCCCAAGACAAGAAAATCATGAGTGCGTTGCCAAGCTAAAAGGAAGGAAATGGGGATTGGGAAAGGGAGGGGCGAATTGAACCACCGGAAATCTCACTTACCGAACGACACGTGACAGCAAGCTGCCAATTTACGTCGGTTTTCTGTGAGGCAGTGCTATCAAAACGGTCAAGCCGGCCCATTCGTGCTGTAGACGTAACTGTCTACAGCGTGGCTCTACCACTCAACATCGTATATAGTCTGATGTCCTGATCTTGTCCGATTTATAAATTCCAAATCTTCACTGAGTTCGTTTATTTGACTTAGTCGAAGTTCGCACTATAGATCTCAGCCTTAAACTATCAGCCACAAGATGCCCATTGAACATAGGCCCCAAAGATTTACAGACTGACCTCATATATACTTATATGCTATAAAAATAATCATAATTAATTAATTAATATAATAGTAAAAGCTCAGCGAAACTGATTACTCTGATAAATGGGTTAAGGATAATTTTGTAGCTCTAAGGGCCAGTTGCAGCTACGCGATAAAGCTCTGTTTATCCCAAATCTTGGTTTAAATATAAGAGTGAGCTGTAGGATACATCGAGTTTAGGTTTAACTCTACATTAGTAATTGCGTTGAAAGTCGCTCTAAGTTATAACAGCTTGGTTTCAGTGTGGCTCCAACTTTTTGTGTGCAAAAGGTATGTAAGTGATTTAATACAAATGGATTTTCACGTTCAGTACAGTTTTCATTCGTTTTTTTTGTCCTTTAAATATTGTAGGGCGCTGGGGTCGTTCGTTGCTGGTTTTATGAGGTCACTTATAACCAAGTCGCGAAAAATAATTTAAGAAAACAAACTAACACCACATTTATTACGTTTACAATGCGTTTACACTTGCCTATCTTTGTTGTAAAAACAAATGTCGGAGATGAGAGACCGAGCAAATTAATTTTATAAAACTACGCAATAGATTTGTAGCTGTGACAATACTCGTGACTTTTTATTGAGTTAGTTTAATTATAATAATTTTATATAGCGGACTGCCTCGGTGGGGTGGTGGTATTTCGGTACGACTACGGTTCTGAGGTCTCGGGTTCGATCCCCGGGCACAAATTCCAGACTCCGGGCTGATATGTAAAAATCCAATATTACTGCCCGACCCGGGGATCGAACCCGAGACCCCAGGACAGTAGTCGTACCGATACAACAACGCCACCGAGGCAGTATTTATTTTATTATTTATAACTAGCTGACCCGCGCAACTTCGTCTGCGTAGGAGAGAGAGGGTTGAAAGAATGAGTCGTAGGCACCTATAATCCAATAATTCTAAAGGAGGTAATGGGATGATCTACTTCGGTCCGGTTTCGTCAGTCACCCCGTCAGTCACCCAGTCAGTACCCCCGTCAGTCACCCCGTCCACCACCCTGTCGGTTACCCCGTCAGTCACCCCATCCATCACCCCGTCGGTCACCCAGTCTGTCACCCGTCTGGCACCCCGTCTGTCACCTGTCTGTCATCCAGTCGGTCACCCCATCTGTCTGCCCGATTGTTACCCCGTCTGTCACCCGTCTGTCACCCAGTCTGTCACCTGTGTGTCACCTGTCTGTCATCTGTCTGTCACCCCGTCTGACACCCGTCTGTCACTCGTCTGTCAGCCGTCTGTCACCCCGTCCGCCACCCCATCAGTCAGCCTGTCAGTCACCCCGTCATTCCTCACGTCAGTCACCCCGTCAGTCACCCTATAGGTCATAGCGTGATGTTATATAACCTATAGCCGTCCTCGATAAATGGGCTATCCAACATAAAAAGAATTTTTCAATTGACAAATATTGACATTAATATTTATACGATACTAACGACACTCGTACTTCGAGGAATATTCTAAAAAAAGAATGAGCGAAATCGGTCAAGCCGTTTTCATGTTATGTCGTGACAACGGAAAACGGGTTTCATTTTTATATATATAGATATTGGTATAGATTTACTAAGATCTTATACTTGTATCAGTTTCTTCGTTTAATAATTCACTGCTTTTTAAATTAAGTGCTATCTAATCATTATTAGAACCTAATTGGGTTTAATGTTCTATTTTGTAAGTATTAATATTGTATTTACCTTAATAGTATTATGCACGAAAATTGGGTGTTTGCTATTGTTAAATTACGTTTGTTTTCTAAATAATTATATTAGCTTGAATAGTATGTAATTGATATTTCTTCTTAAGATCAATGGCAGAATAAACCATGAAAGAGAGTTTGAACTCTTGTTTTTGATTATTTTGTAAGATCAATGATAGTTTAATCCACAGATGACAATGTTACCATATCATCTAAGTTTAGTCAAACTTTTTATTTAGACCATTTGATATTAAGGTCATCGGGTTAAACCATCAGTCAAATGTTGTCGACGGTTACTAAATCGGAATTTTAAACTGTATTTGATCTTACGGCTCTTAGTATAATGAAAGAAAAATGTTTTTTTTAAACTACTTCAAGTTGTAATAAGTTAAGTAAAAAAATTGGGTATGGAATATATAACATAGATACCTAAGTCACGCCTTGTCTGTATCTCAGTAGGGGTAGGTAGAGATGTAACTACCACACTTTTACATACCATAATATAACATATAGGCCTATGGCTGGAGGTCCTGTGGCTGATGATGATGATGATGAATGTAACATAAGCTCACGCATGTATCCCCTAATAAGTAGGCAGAGGTGCACTCGCGAACTAGAACACCCACATTTCGCCGAGCTTAGTTCCATCCCAGATGTGATAGGGGGCGAGCCCATCGCCATATCGGGCACAGAATCCAGACTCCGGGCTAGTATGGAAAAATCCAATATCACTTTGCCCGACCTGGAGATTGAATCTGAGACCTCAGGACGATAGTAGTACCAAAATACAACTACGCCACCGAGGCAGTCCCCGCCACCGCACATTTGGCTGAGCTTATTTTTCAACCGACTTCCAAAAAGGAGAAGGTCCTCAATTCGTCTGTATTTTTTTTAATGTATGTATGTTTCGCGATATATCCGCCAAATAAATATATAAATAAATAAAATCAAATTTATTGCGTTTTAACTATAAGGTACAATCATTTAATTCTATAAAAGTACAGAAAAACAAATCTTACTATAAAATTATTATTATTACATTGTGTATGTGTACCATCAATATAATATACTCTAGATGCACAGTTCTTTGCAAATATCCTCCTAAAAAGTGGTCTCAAGAATAAAACAAAGAAAAAGATCACAAGTTCTAATTAAATCAACACAAATATAACCCTATGCATGTGTAATAAAGTAGCTTTTTAAACGAAATGAGCAAGCGTTCTTAAATTTGAATTTTGAAATTTAGAATTCCATCGGCGTCGGGCTGTATGCAAAACGAGTGCTTAAGCACTCCTTTGCTGTCCCATTTTCCGAGCGTCGACTGTGCATC
Source organism: Clanis bilineata (assembly GCA_036417725.1). NCBI lineage: Eukaryota > Metazoa > Arthropoda > Insecta > Lepidoptera > Sphingidae > Clanis > Clanis bilineata. The sequence goes on from CM071141.1 coordinate 3,644,117, forward strand.
TAGGTAAATAATATATCGATGATGTGTACATATAAACCGCATGCAGATATATACACATACACGCATTTATATTCCGTCTTTCCTCCCTGGATTCAACACTAACCAAGTTGGACAGGCACACCCGTACAACTACACAATGTGGACCGATTTTCAAAATTATTTTTATATTCGATAGAGCTTATTTCAAGCGTGGTCGCTGGTGACCCCATATAAATTTGGTCACGATCGGATTTGATGTCAGTCTCTTAGATTAATTCTTTGGTCAGTCTATTAAGTTTTTAAACTTGTGATTATGGTCAGATGATGTGATTGCAGGCGAATCTCTCTTAAAATTCCAAAGCAACCACATCCACATCTGTGGAGACAACTTTTGTTTTCTTTTTCCATATTCAAATACAATTTGTGAATATCGGCATTGGGGTTATCTTTTTACGGGTTTTACCATCAATATAATATACCTAGATGCACAGTTCTTTGTAAATATACTCCTAAAAAGTGGTCTCTAGAATAAAACAAAGAAAAAGATCACAAGTTCTAATTAAATCAACACAAATATAACCCTATGCACGTGTAATAAAGTAGCTTTTTAAAGGAAATGAGCAAGCGTTCTTAAATTTGAATGTTGAAATTTAGAATTTCATCGGCGCGGCGTCGGACTGTATGCAAAACGAGTGCTTAAGCACTCCTTTGCTGTCCCATTTTCCGAGCGTCAACTGTGCATCTAGGTAATTAATATATCGATGGGTTTTACTGTCTAGGTCATGCAAATGTTTAAAAAAAAGGAACATAGCCCCATCGAAAGGCCCCGGCGAGATTCGAACTCACGATCTCCTGTTTACTAGACAGACGCTTTAAACAACTAAGCCACGGGGCCGCTAGTGTCAACCGGCCAAATTAACAAATGGTAGGGAAGTTTTATAATTCCGCTACAATTTTTACAGACGGGTTTCTTTTTTGTTTTATTTGCTATTACAAATAGACAGCCTCCGTGGCGCAGTGGGCGAGTAGCCGGCTGTGAAGCGAGAAGCCGCGGGTTCGATTCCCGCATTGAGACAAGTGTTTGTATGGCCCACAGATATTTGTTTCAAGTCGGGGTGTTGTGAGACCGAAAGTCTCTCACAGTCCCTGACACCCACTATACAGGTCATACCTAGTGTGGGATCAGGACTAGGTGTGTGACTGTTGGGTGTATTTAACACATAAAACATAACATAAACTCATGCCTGTATCCCCGAAGGGGTAGGCAGAGGCGTACTAGCGAACTAGAACACCCACATTTCGGCGAGCTTAGTTCCGTCCCAGATGTGATAGGGGGCGAGCCTATCGCCAGATCGGGCACAAATTCCAGACTCCGGGCTGATATGGAAAATCCAATATCACTTTGCCCGACCCGGGGATCGAACCCGAGACCTCAGAACCGTAGTCGTACCGAAATACCACCACGCCACGGAGGCAGTGGGTGTATTTATTTTATCTATTACATATAGATGTGTGTATAAAATCAAACCAAGTCATATCATCATCATCATCATCATCAGCCATAGGACGTCCACTGCTGAACATAGGCCTCCCCCAAAGATTTCCAGATCGACCTGTTGGAAGCGGCCTGCATCCAGCGACTTCCTGCGACCTTTATCAGGTCGTCGGTCCACCTTGTAGGTGGACGTCCTTCGCTGCGCTTGCCGGTACGTGGTCTCCACTCGAGAACTTTTAAAGTCATAGTCAAGTCATATACCATACACCATATACCATAAGTCAAGTACCCAGTTATCATGAAGTAGCCTACCCAATCATTTGGTTGTCTCTGCTATAAAATTACACAATCGCATACGATATAATAAATGTCTTTGAAAATGTAAAGAATAATTACATTTTTAAATTAATATACATACATACACACTCACGCCTGTATCCTATAGGGGTAGGCAATTGAGCGCCACAAGCTACGATCCTGACATACCTCTTTTGCCTCATCCACATTCATGCATCGTTTCATACATTTCCGCCGGTTGAGGGTACTTCGAACTTGCCCTTTACGAAGGAGATCGCTTATTTGATCCATATAGGATCGAGTCGGGCGCCCCCTTTTTTAAATTAACACATTTGAATATTGTATACATAACTCAAACGATATTTAACTAATATCTAATCAACAGTTTATCATAAAGGCCTATGTTTTAAGACGGCTCAAACGTAAATTAAGTTGTTGACATCAAATTCACGAGACACAAAATTGAGTTTGCATGCAAAGTGTAATATTCAGAGTTAAAGCATATTCATTAGTTGTTAATCGAATCCCAGCTTAACTAAGATGCTGTAGGACTCTCTAAATCTCATTTCGAGTCGAGAGATTCGAGCGATACCGTCATTTGTTATCGTAGTTGCGAAGTCTTACTTCGAAATCGATCACTATCGATCTGGCTCGAAGGACCAATAGTCAGTGAAGATTGTCTTTATATTAGATACTTAGACTGATGCTTCGGCGGCATAGGTGTATTGCGTGCGTGGTACGACTCGGGTTCGATCCCGAGGTCGGGCAAAGTGATTTTTCAGTATCAGCCCGGAGTCTGGAATTTATGCCCATTATGACAATAGGGTCGCCCCCTATTACATCTGGGACGGAATTAAGCTCGGCGAAAAGTGGGTGTTCTAGTTCGCTAGTGTGCTTCTGCCTACCCCTTCGGGGATACATGCGAGAGCTAATATGTTAAGATTGATGTTGAATTAAGATGATTTAAGACTTAGTGTCTGACACTCAGTCTCGGGGTCGGATCGAGTGTCTGACACTCGGTTTCATGTCGGGTCAAGTGTCTGACACTCGGTCTCTGTCTGGGATCCCCTACACTACGGGTGTTAGGACGTCGTTCGACAGACAAAACATGTTAGCATAATATGCTCTACTACCCGTGCGAAGCCGGGCGGTTTGCTAGTATCGTAATATTTTAGCATGTTGTTGAGGTCTAGTAAACTAATCCAAAATCTTTCTCCAACTCCACATTGGGATAGGATATGGGTAGGTAGAAAGAAAGAAAGAAAAGTTAAGGCTTCAGAAATATAATTACAAGGTAACGTTTATTAAAATTCTATTGGTATTAAAACAGATTGTCATTTCAATTTCAATTTCAACATCAACGCCACGAGACGCACTCTTCGATTGTTTTGATTAATTTTCAAATAAGAATCATTTGATTGTTTATACTCAATAATAATTTGTTTGAAAGTTTTGATTGGTTTTAAAACCGATAATTCTGGCTATTATTTATATTTATTGTTTATTTTATTAAGAGTTCAGGGCCCAAAAAATTCGAATTGTTGTCTTAGTACTTTTTCTGCAGATCCATCGATATATTATTTACCTAGATGCACAGTTGACGGTCGGAAAATGGGACAGCAAAGAAGTGCTGAAGCACTTATTTTGCCTCCAGTCGGACGCCGATAGAATTCTAAATTACAAAATTCAAATTTAAGAACGCTTGATCATTTCGTTTAAAAAGCTACTTTATAATACATGCATACGGTTATATTTCGACCTATCCAAAGAATAAAGTTACATATGATAATTAATCGAAATTGCTTTCTTATTTTTCTGAGCTTATTTATTGACCTGTATATTTAACTAGTGAATATTTTTTTAAGCTATGTCATAATTTAACTTGTTATTATGTCATAAATTTCAAAAATTACTAGTATTAGTTAAATATATAGGTTAATTTAAGCTCAGAAAAATATAAAAGCAATTTCGATTAATTATCATATGTAACTTTATTCTTTGGATAGGTCGATTTGTGTTGATTTAATTAGAACTTACGATCTTTTTCTTTGTTTTATTCCTGAGCCCACTTTTTAGGAGGATATTTGCAAAGAACTGTGCATCTATGGTATATTATATTGATGTGTAGATCCGATTGTCTCGAGGGGTTTGCAACATGATTTGATGGTTGGTTGGGGCGGGTATGGTGGTGCATCCCTGTGTCTACTTCGGTTATCAGCTTGTCTCGCAAGCTTCTCGATTTGCTGCTTCACTCTTTATTTATTTACACTTGGCCCTGGCAGAATATCAGTGTCAGGTGGAAATTCCTACCTGGCGAATGCTGAGCCCGTGGCCTTTTTGTTCATTGCAAGGTCGCAATGATTAATTGGGTATATCCCGTTAAGCCTTTTATATATGTAATTTAGTGTAGTAACAGTATATTAGCTCGAATAAATTGTACTTGTGCCTTGTATATGGACAAATAAAATTTCTTTCTTTCTTTCTTTCTTTCTTACTTGATATACACACGGTATAAAGGCGAACTTAATGCTATAAGCATTCTCTGTCAGTCAACCTTAGGGTGATGCAGAGATGTACATGGCAGGTGCAAAATAAAAGAGGCAAATTCGGAATTTTCGGAGTGCGAAGAGGCATAAATAGGCTGGCATGATTCCGGTGAGCACCCATAAATCCAATGTTTGGTGATCGCTGTTTTTTTTTGGATGTCTTACCAGCAGGTGTAGTGTAGTCACTTTGGCGCGCCTAGTTAAAAAAAGATTCTGGTAATGGTAGAGCCACGGTATAGACTATTTGCGTACAGCAGGTCGATTCTCTAAAAACGCCACAACGTTGCGATCGACGCCTCGCTCCCGCAGCGCACATCGTTGAGATCGACGAAGCGTTCAACGTTGTTGGGTCTTAGGGAATACCATTTTCCATACATTTATGTCAAACGCCTCGCTCGAGAGAGCTAGTTCGCATAAGTTCCGTCATCATGCAAAGCGCTAGTGCGTGCGCTTTGTACCTTGCTGAATACAAAAATGAAAACGTCGTTACCGCAACGTTGTTTTCACAAATGAAACCTTAGCGAATCGACCTGCAGCATCAATGGGCTTGAGTAAGTTATCACCACAGTTTTATGATAAATTGACGAAAGTTACGAGTAGCTTCTATATAGAGTGAGATATCTAGAGGCACAAATATCCGCTTCTCTTTCTAATACCGTTAATTTACTCAGGTTAGCGGCGTAGCCTATATATACCCCTGGCATAGCTTATGTCCATTATTGTCCATGAGCGATAGTAAAATCATTTTTTTTGTATTGAAATCTATTTACAACATTCACTTTACCCTTCAATTAGTATATTGGCGTATATGACAAGAGAGACAAATCCTATGGGTATAATAGAAGACAGAAAAATCCTGAGTTTATTACACAAACTTCACATACCTTTGAAATACTTGTGAAATAATTCTTGGGTGTGCAGGTTTGCTCACGATGTTTTCCTTCACGGCGTTATAATAATATTAGCCCTGTAATATTACTGTCCCACTGCTGGGCACGGGCCTCCTCTACTAATGAGAGGGGTAGGCCTTAGTCTACCACGCTGGCCTAATGCGGGTTGGTAGACTTCACATACCTTCGAAATTCCTGTAAAGAAATTCTCAGGTATGCAGGTTTCCTCACGATGTTTTCCTTCACCGTTATAGCAAGCGATATTTCACAATGAAAATACACTTAACATAGAAAAGTCAGAGGTGTATGCTCCATTGAAATAAAATTACTTTTACGGATTTTATCACGATTTGGTTTTAATTTTTATTCCCGACGTTTCGAAGGCTTTGCAGTCTTCGTGGTCACGGGTTGGACTGAGATGTCATTTGTCCAAAAATGTTAGTATTACAAAATCTACCTTCATTTTAGAATTAACCAAATCGTGATAAAATCCGTAAAAGTAATTTTATTTCAATGAATAGCATTCGCGTAAACTTAAGAAATCAATATGTATGCTCCATTTTGGGTTTTTGGTCTCGAACCTCCGACACTTGTCTCGGCAGTCCGTACCATTCCCAACTGAGCTATCGCAGCATAAAAATATTATAGCCTAAAAAGTCAGTTTACTGATAATCGAGACTTTTTGTTACCTTTTTGGTTCATCATATAAAAGTCATTTATTCGAAACGGTTTTAAAATCTTTTCATCGCAGGCGTGTAAAGGCGTAATATTTTTTACTCTGTATGTAGATGGACCTTTATCTAAAAGGTCGGGCTTGCAAGCCCAATGCGTTGTGCCCGCATGTACGACCTTCGACAACACAGTGTAGTTTTGAGTAGTAAATCAGTTTTTCTTCTTGTTTTAAAAATAATGGCTTCCACGCATATGCGATGATTTAGGCAATGTCATGGTAAATAGAGCAATTATGTTTTCACAATGACCATGGGACCCAGATGTGGATGGTCTTAAGGTCCTGCTGGGATTATGGCGGTAATTCCTTCCAGCGCGGTGCCCCTCAGATGACCTTCACTCGGCGAATCGCCGAACAAAGCGAGCCAACGCACCATGCCAAACTGATCAAAGATCATCGGTTAAAAAGTTTCCACATTATACTGTAAACCTTCACTGCAGTTTGATGCATTTAACCACATCACTTAAAAACCAACAAACACAGCTTTAGAGAAAAATATGAAATAATTTTAACAAGCGACGCCCACCCTGTCAGACTTTCCGTCAAAATCCGAGTAAATAATTTACGTTGTCAATCTTGAATTTTCATGTGCAATCTGGAATTTGTATCCGATACGGCAATAGGGTCGTCTACGGAGATAAGTTTCACCAAAAGTGGAGGCACTGTTTGCCACTGTTTGTCTCTGTCTACTCCTTCAGGTGACATGCGTGAGTGTGTGTATATGTATAAGTTAGCTTAAAACATATGTCTAATTAATTCATAAAGTTATTGTGTTTAAAGTCTACAGTATCCAAGAGACAATCTCAGACTGAGATTCTTAGTTCTTTTATAAATAAAACTGTAGTCGGGAAGAAAAATAATAATATGACAGTTATAAGTACTGCGTTCATTCCAGTGACGTTACTGAAATGAGTTGGTGATTGATATTAGTACATTTTCAGATCGACCTGCTGGAATTGTATTGAAATTATACTAATTGGATATTCTGGAAATTATTGCGGGAGACCTATGTCCAGCAGTGGACGTGCTAAGGCTGATGATGATGATTAGTAGATTTGGTTTAAATAAAAAAAATTGTACGATGTTACAGAAGACTATGGTATATGTGCCATTAGAAATGAACCTGACTCGTCGTAATCGTTGGCCGGAGAATATAAAACTACAAAAACTTAACCGACCGACTTCAAAATTTGTCTTATCGTGACCAGATTTATATGAGACCACCCTTGGAATAAGTTCTATCGATTACAAAAATGACAGCCTCCGTGGCGCAGGCGGCGAGTAGCCGGCTGTGAGGCAAAAACCGGAGGTTCGATCCCCGCACCGAGACAAATGTTTGTGTGGCCCACAAATATTTGTTTCGGGTCTGGATGTTGTGAGACCGTAAGTCTCTCGTAGTTCCTGATACCCACGACACAAGACTCGTATCTAACTGTGGGGTTAGGACTATGTATGTATGTGTGTGACTGTTAGGTGTTATTTATTATTATTTATTAAAAATAATCTTGAAAATTAATCCACAATTAGAGGAGCTATTGCGTAACATACCTACTTAAAAAATACAGACGATTTGATTACATCTTTCTTTAAAGTTGGTCGAAAATATAATTTATTTATTTCTTTATTTATTAGGACAACATAACAGATTACAATCACATCATTACAATTACATTACCAACTATGCTAATTAATTAATAATTGAACATATTATTGTAGTTACATAACATAACATAACCTCACGCCTGTATTCCCGAAGGGGTAGGCAGAGGCGCACTAGTGAAGTAATACACCCACATTTTGGTAGTTACATTGTTAAAATCACATAACGATTCTTCACTTTTTCCATCTACTCTATCTTTACTCGCCCAATACTGTGAAATTCCTCAGGTGACGAAGTTGTCCAAGTTTCGCGGTCCATCTCATTATTCGCCATCAAATAGGACAAACTGTAACTTCGCTGACAAGATGAAGTTCCTTCGTCTCGAATACTATTAATTATTGAGTCGGGCTCGACACTGATTGACACTCAGTTATCACGTTTACTAACGGTTCATGTAACTCATTTAGGAGTTTAAGCTATTTATTATCTACTCCTAGTGGTGAAGTGGATAGATGGAGAAATAATTTGCTGTACGTAAGGCGAATTAACTTGATGTAGTTTCAATGTCCATATTGAATACGTTTTGAATATGTTTTGATTTATTACTCTATTTCACCAGTTGACCAGCTTATTATTCACCTGGTGCAATTTACTTCTATCTTTCTTTTAACTTTTATCGTTATTGATTGAAGTTTCCTTCACGTGTTTTGTTTTTATTTATTTATTTACACTTTATATACATGGAGTATAAAGGCGGACTTAATGCTGTAAGCATTCTCTTCCAGTCAACCTTAGGGTGGTGCAGATATATAATAGTAGGTGCAAAACATATATAAATGATAAGAAAAAGAAAAACATAATAAATACCTAATAATAATACATAATAAATAATAAATACATACAAAAAATAAATTAATAAAAATAAATAAATTTGCATTATGCGAGTAACGAACTCGGTAAATATACACGTATATCCACTACATCTTGCTTCTGCCCTTTATTCTTCTGGCATATGGTAGGAGGACCTCGGGTAGAACGGTTTTTCTTATTGTCTAAGTGGGAAGAAGAGCTAGCGGCCCGCCTTAATAGGATGACCCTGGTTACAATCGTTTATTTTTATTACTTTGCTTGCAGACGAGCTAACTGCCCAGTGGCAAGTGGTTACCATCTCCCATGGAGTGCCAATGCCAGTGAGTACTGTGTGTAGTAATACCAGGTGAGTACTGTTTTTAAACCACGTTTAAAGACAAGTCATGGTGTTTGGAGAACACCGAAACAGGGAGTTCATTCCAGAGTTTGTAAATGCGTAGTAGAAAACGCCGCTCTAAACGTACTGTATGTACTGCTACGGATTGTTTCCAGGTGGTATGGATGAACTTCACTTCGGCGTCGGATGGTTTAGTAGTAAAATGGTGGTGACGGCATCGTGTGAAACAGTTCCCTGGAACAATCTGTGGGAGAAGCGGTAGAAAACAGCGCAATCCCACCTCCACTTTGCTCATGAGAATAGCAAAGTGGCCCAAGCAGGAATATTTTTGACAGTCAAATTCAACAAAACACTGATGACGCTTGGTTAATATTTCATACAAATGTCATAGAAGCGCATCGATCTCGATACGAATTCGATTGTCAAAAATATTCCTGCTCGGGCCGCAGACCTACTCCACATAAGCCTACAAGCTTCACTTACTGTTTTACCTCCACTGTGTCCACTGTACAGAGACTACAGAGTTAGAGAGCCCGTTAAATTTATAGGGTGAATTAATTCTTGATGAGTGACACTTACGTTTCTTTCCCCCGCACCCTATACCCCGCACCGCACCTCCGCCCTTCGAGCCTCGGCCCTCGCGTGGAGCGGATTAAACATGGATTTTTACTTTTCACATCTGTTTATGCCTCTTTTGGGACACGCAAGATTTTATAGGATTGGTATTATTCTTATCTGAAGTACATAACTCGGTTTTCTTATATTTTTGTATTGTCTCAAGTCCATTCGTGCTATAAATGTTTTCTTGTGTAGGTCGCAATTTTTCAGATTACATACATACACACATACATATTGGCTGGACCGGTTTGATACCACTGTCTCACAGAATACCGACGTAAAGTAGCAGCTTGCTGTAGCGTTTCGTTCGGTGAGTGAGATTTCCTGTAGCCCATTGACACCCCCTCCTTCTTCCACAATCCGTTTTCCCTCCCCTTCCATTCCCTTATTTTAGGTTGGCAACGCACCCATGGTTGTTTTTGTGTCTTGTGTGTCTATCGGCGGTGGAGATCACTTACCATCAGGTGACTCATCTGTTCGATTGCCAGTTTCTGCTATAACAAAAAACGCATCGAATCTTCCTTTTTTAAAGTCGGTTAATAACATACGGCGTTACATTAAAATAAAACTATTTTTTACGGATTCTATCACGATTTGGTTTTTAATTTTTATTCCCGACGTTTCGAAGGCTTTGCAGTCTTCGTTGTCACGGTTCTTCTGAAAAATAGTTTTATTTCAATGTATAACATTCGCGTAAACTTAAGAAATCAGTAATTCGTTACATATTATATTACATATTCGTATCATATGATACATATTCCGCATGTACGCGTAATCGCAAAGCTTGCTGTTACGTTCAACGGCAGATATTACTAAACTAACAAGCACTAGCTTAGGTGTTGATCAAACAGAGCCCTCAGCGAGTTGGCAACAACGTTTAGTCGAAAATTCGCTAATAGATATCTTGTGTTCTAAGTAACGCGTGCTACAAGATAAATACGGATAACTATGTACATATAGGTATTATTTAGGGATAATCTAGGTTAGGTAAAGGTGGGTATTTATTATATGTACTTGATCGTTGGGTGTTTTCGTAATACATTATACAATAGGGCACGTTTTATCTCAATAGCAGTAGCAGAGGCCGGTTTCAATAAACGATCTCAGTTTAGAGTGCAGATAGATCGCAATTATGAACCAATCAAATTAAGTCATTTCACGGAGTCATGTTCAAACTGTGTTCTTATTGACTAATTTTTGTAATCTATCTGCACATTCGAACTGAGATTATTTATTGAAACCGACCGTAAGACTACTGACACGAACTCAGCGGGAGCGGAGCGGCGGCGGCGCGGACAGCGGCGCGGCAACGTATTGCTGGACCGGTCGTCGCGCTGCTCTCCGCGCCGCTGCCTTCGCGGCCAGTTATATTTAAATCTATGCATTGAACGCGCCGCTCCCAGCGCCGCCGCCGCCGCTCCGCTCCCGCTGAGTCCGTGTCCGCAGCCTTAGGCGTTGGTGATTAGGCACTCATAGTATTATAAACACCATATATTCACGCTTTCTGGACTTAAGTATGGCTTTTACGTTACCACCAATATATCATAATAGTTTTGACTTCTGTTATTTCAGAATAAAGACAGGTTAGTACATTTTTTAATCAGTCGAATGATTTAACTAAAAGAACATCCATCAATGTGGGCTAATTCCTGAATTTAAAGAGGTTAAAGTTCGAAATCAAACTTCGCTTAGAAGCAATATAAACTTAATTAAAGATAAATTTGAAAACTTAGTGGATGAAACAACATAGAATAAGTAACAATATTAAACAAAAAGTACTTTCAAAATTATTGTGTCGCTGTCCGTGATCTAGTACTGTTAGCGTGACATAATGTGTTGTAGATTGGGAGGTACTGGGTTCAAATCCCCGGTCTTGCAAAGCTGTTTTTCTAAAACTATTTGCCCGGATCTGGAACCCCCAGTGAGAGCTGACGTCAGGCAGGCAGCCGGTTATCAAAAGCTGAAGTCGATTTTTTTCTGCAACGTGCTTGATTAAATCTGTGAAAGAAAGAGAAGTAAAATAATCCCATTATTTATTCCACCTGCTCTCATAACACCTCAAAGTGAGGATTTAGTTTTTGCGACTGGCTGCCTGCCTCACGATGACCATCCTATGGGGATCCAGTCCCGAGCAAATCAAATTAGAAGAATCGCTTTGCTCCACCTGGAAATGGAACCCAAGTCTATGTAATCCATATAATGCTGCCACTAGCCCAAGGAGACGACATTATGGTTTATTCTATTGCTTTAATAAAATACATGTTTTGCTCGCGCTTCTGCAGGCAGAAAAAAGTAATCCATCACAAGTTTAAAAACTTTTAATGTATATTCTCGACTGCCTCGGTGGCGTACTTGATTACGGCTTCGATCCCCGGGTCGAGCAGTGATATTGATTTTTAAAATTATTTCAGCACGGAGTCTGAAATTTGTGCCCGATATGGCGGTAGGCTCACCCCCTATCACATCTGGAACGGAAATAAGCTTGGTGAAATGTGGGTGTCCAAGCTCGCTAGTGCGTCTCTGCCTATCCCTAAAAGGATATAGGCGTGAGGATATATGTAGTATATCCTCACATAAATTCTAACCAAGTCGTCTAACAAATGTAACTGTAATTGTTTAGTATATTATACTAACATACCTAACGAAACATTAGGAAGTTCGTAACTATTTCGCGTTCATGGGGATGAATGTGGGCACAGTAACGCATACCACGGTGCCTTGTTTCCATTAGTTTGTGGTTACAACTGCTTTATGGGAATACTAGAGGTCGTTTATGGCATTCTTGTTGTCTTTTGTACAGCGATATTGGAAGTGATATTGGATTTTTCCATATCAGCCCGGAGTCTAGAATTTGTGCTCGACATGGCGATATGCTCGCCCCCTATCACATCTGGGACGGAACTAAGCTCGGCGAAATGTGGGTGATCTAGTTCTCTGGTTCGCCTCTGCCTACCCCTTCGGGGATACAGGCGTGAGTCTATGTTTTGTACAGCGACCCGAGTAGCAGTGCTATTCTGTAAAAGCCAAATTAGTCATCGAGTTTCGTGAGTGAAATAATATCGCTCACTTGACCTGTAACTAGAGATCTCATCGTGGATTCAGCTGTTGAGTTACACATAAGTTCTTACAGAATACCACTACGGGAAAATTTCTGACAATCGTAAATGAATTCGAGCTCGATGCGCGACTATGAAATTTGTATGAAATATTAACCAAATATTGAGCTTGATACGAATTCGATTGTTGGCGGGTACACACCGGCCGAACGAGTGTTCGCGAATCTATGCTTGTTTCATTCACACACCTGCGAAAGTTTGTTTGTGTGAACGCAACAAGCGACGATTCGCGAACATTCGTTCTTTTGGTGTGTACCCGCCATGTCAAAAATATTCCTGCTAGAGCCGCTGATTGTAAAGCGGTTTCAATTAGTTTGTATTATTATTATTATTTGTTTTGATACAATATAGACTCACGCCTGTATCCCCGGGGTAGGCAGAAGCGAGCTAGAAAACTAGATCACCCACATTTCGCCGCGCTAATTTCCGTCCCAGATGTGATAGGGGGCGAGCCTATTGCCATATTGGGCACAAATACCAGACTCCGGGCTGATACTGAAAAATTCAATATCACTTTGCCCGACCCCAGCATCGAACCCGAGACCTCAGGATGGTAGTCATGTTGTAATACCACTACGCCGCCGAGGCAGTCTGGCTGGCAAGCTGGAATTTGTGCCTGATACGGCGATAGGCTCGCCCCCTATCACATCTCGGACAGAACTAAGCTCGGCGAAATGTGGGTGTAGTAATTTGCTAGTGCGCTTCTGCCTACTCTTTCGGGGATACAGGCGTGAGCTTATGTTATGTTAACAAATACCTCTTTATAATAATAGTGTGGATGTAACCCACGTTCATAACAGATTTGCTATGGTTACTAAAGTTACTAGTAGTTGTAAAAATAAACAAACAACAAACTTTATAATAGCAATGCCGCTTTAAATTGATACAACAACCTCTAGTTATTAGCTTAGTAAACTGGTATGGGAGATAAAATCAGCATGATGAAAACTAAAGTTATATTAGAGTGGTTAAAGGAAAATGAATATTATAATCAAAGTAACAATTTTTAATTTTTGAACGATATAATATTATTTTTTTGTAAGTTGATCTTGATTTTTTTGCAAAACGTATTCGCATCTCATTGTAACGGTATTTAGCCTAGGTAATGTTCATATCATATATTTTTCTAAGTTGCACTGAGAGAATGTACATAACGTTGGCGTTTCTAAATAAATAAATAAACTACTGAGCTGTGATCCAAAACTGTGATCAAATTAACATAATATAACTTAACATAAGCTCACGCCTGTATCCCCGAAGGGGTAGGCAGAGGCGAACTAGCGAACTAGTACACCCACATTACGCTGAGCTTAGTTCCGTCCCAGATGTGATAGGGGGCGAACCTATCGCAATATCGGGCACAAATTCCAGACTCCGGGCTGATGTGGAAAAATCCAATATCACTTTGCCCGACCCGGGGATTGAACCCGAGACCTCAGGACGGTAGTCGTACCGAAACACAACCACGCCACCGAGGCAGTCAAATTAACATTAACAGATTTGGTAGGTCTGTTGTTCTTTTTTTTTTTTTACCCGTGCACGGCAAATTGACCACACAACACCTGATGGTAAGCGATGTGCGGTCCAAAAATACCAGCCACCATCTATAGACCTTGTGTCCATCGGTGGCGACCAGTATCATGCCGGCCTGCATCAATGCTTCTTCACACTCCGTTTAAAGGACCCAATGTTGTAGGAGGGAGGGAATACGTAGGGAATTTGTACAGTTACCGGGTTTGTCGGAGGCCCATAAACTCGTCGGGCGCTGATCTACTATGGACATTGGGCAGTGCTCAATTATGAAAAGATTTCTCTCACTTACTCCTTAAATGTTATGTCTCCAATAAACAAGTATGCTATAATACTATCAACCACACACATTTTATTTCCGTCCCTTTAATGATAAGAAAGCAGGCGAATGCAAGATAAATGATTTCCGCTATCTTGCATAATATATTTCAATAATATTATTGTAATGTGTAAGCAATGTTGTACGGACGTTTTTTCTTATGTTTAATGCATCGACTCATTTCTGGTATAATGTATGTAAGGGAAGGTACCCATATAACGTGACCCGTTGAGGGGGGAGAGGAGTTTCTCAAAAATACCACGCTTGGTCACAGGACCGGGTCTTAGGTTTTCGTCACGTAGTCAATATCTTTAATATCTTTGTCGCCTCCTTGGTCTAGTGGCAGCATGTATGGGCCGTGGACCGGGAGGTCGTGGGTTCGATTCCCAGGTCGGGCAAAGCGAATTTTCTAATTTAATTTGCCCGGAACTGGACCCCTCATAGGGGGTTGACGTCAGGCAGGCAGCCGGTCGTAAAAACTTAGCCAAACCATTTCTGCAACATGCTTGAAAAAGTGTGTTGCGCCGACCCCACATTAAAGTGGGATAAGGGCAGGTAGAAAGAAAGAAAGAACTTCAATATCTTCTACGGAAATCTCGTGCTATTTCGAGCTATTCGAGATTTCGAGCTATATTCAAATATGGCGCGCGTTGTATAGCACTTTTTAAAGTCACAGGTGGCAACACATCATAATTTTTTTTTAACTTGTCTTCGACAAAAAACGATTTAAAACCATATTTATATATTACTATGTGAGAACTAGATGAGAGGACGGATGGTCACCGAATAAAAATTTATAAAAATGGGTCATGTAATACGGGAACTTTCCCTGATATGTACTCGTATTGTATGTCGCATAAATACCTTCTTTTTTTTCTGATAGGGATATCGCCATACTACCTGTCTCTATCACATGAAGAGACGGAACGCTTGGCGATTGATTTTCTGGCTCATCTCTGCCTAGCCCTTCTGGGATGGTATAAACTTATGCATATAAGATAAGACTACCTCGGTGGCGTGGTGGTATTTCGGTACGACTACGGTTCTGAGATCTCGGGTTCGATCACCGGGTCGGGCAAAGTGATATTGGATTTTTCCATATCAGCCCGGAGTCTGTAATTTGTGCTCTATATGGCGATAGGTTCACCCCCTATTACATCTGGGACGGAACTAAGCTCGGCGAAATGTGGGTGTTCTAGTTCGCTAGTGCGCCTCTGCCCACCCCTTCAAGGATACAGACGTGAGCTTATGTAATGTTATATTATATCTATGTATGCTTTCATTAAAGTACCAATAAAACCTGCTTCATTCAGCTAAAATCTAAACCGTCTAGTTGCAATTAAAAACGGCTCACTAATCCCGGAGGTTATCGGAGACTTTTATAGGGCATTCAGGAGCGTAGAGGCCCTTATAATCGATAGCCCTGCTCCCCGAGGAACGGTTATTTGTCTGTAACCCACGCCGAATATCTATGGTAATAAAGTAATTGCGCCTAACCTAATATTGTGTAAATCACGTAACCTTATCGAATAAGGCCTTTGTTGCGCATCATCAGTTTTCAAGTGGTATTCTAAAATCTATTTTATATGTATGTTGAGATAGTGAATATTCAAAATTGATTATGTCTTTGTGCCGTGGGTAATTGAGAATCGTTTAACGACATTTATATTATATATTTTTCGTGGTAGAGCCACGCTGTAGACAGTCTACTGTCTACATCACGAATGGGCCGGCTCGACCGGTTTGATAACACTGTCTCACGGAAAACCGACATAAAGTGGCAGTTCAGCTTGAAAATCATTCTTGCCTTGTAGAAACAAGCAATATTATGGAATATTCTACATACCGCCCAAAAAATAAAACGCCGCGTTGTAGAAGGGCAATAATTTATAAATAACATAATTAAATAGTTGTTTGTTATTAGTTTCATTACGTTTTTTTAATGCGCGTTGAAAAGCTCACGTGCGAATGAGGCTTTATATTATCCATTAAAAATCGATGTTACCATTAATGACGGAAGCATGTACTGCACTACTCGAAAACAGCATTCAAAAATTAAACCAGCCCGAAGGGTTTCAAACGTCATTTGCAGAGTTGGGAGCACCGGGTTCCTGTTATAATCATGCACCCCATGAATACCAAACTAGTTGGAGACAGTGGGTGTCCTCAGCGAAGTCATTCATTAGCAAATTATGACGTTGGTGCAGGACGAATGGGGCGCCCCCGTCGCACCACGCGACCAGTTAGACTAACTACAGTTAACGTCAGCTAAAGATATTGTAAGAAGCGATTATTGGTGAAATATATAGATTCTATTTTAATTAATTAGATTCTTTATTTCTACCTGCCCATATCCCACTGTAATGTGGGGTCGGCGCAACACACTTTTTCAAGCATGTCGCAGAAATGATTTGGCTAAGTTTTTACGACCGGCTACCTGTCTGGCGTGAGCCCCCGTCAACCCCCCGGGCAAATTATATTAGAAAATTCGCTTTGCCCGACCTGGGAATCGAACCCACGACCTCCCGGTCCACAGCCCATACATGCTGCCACTAGATTCCACTAGACTGCCAGGCGATAATTAATTAGATTAGGTATAATAAAATCAAATATTCTTTAAATATCCCGAATAATTCCTTATTAGATAGAGTATCCTTAACTATAACCGATGAATGACGTAAACTGCGCTTAATATATTGGCTTGTTGTGATTAATGAATGATTATAGGCTACAGCATTAGTGAGCATATTGTGTGATGAAATAAAATAAAGTAAGCGTTAAGATTAAATTAAAAGTGAAATTGTAACCTCTTATATCATTCGTATTTATGTAGCTGTATCAGAAATGACAATAAGTGAACAAAATCAAAGTTCTTTAAATATTTTTTAAACTATGAATCTAATTGAAATAAAACGAGTTAATATGGGTCTGGGTGTTGTGAGACCGAAAGTCTCTCATAGTCTCTGACACCCACGATACAGGTTATACCTAGTGTGGGGTCAGGACTAGGTGTGTGACTGTTGGGTGTATTTATTTATTTATTTATTTATGGATTAGACGTTCGAAACGTAAAAAAAAAAAAACAAATCACGATAGAATCCGTATAAACTAGTTTTATTTCAATGTATAACATATAAGAAGTATTTTTTAATCAAAGAAACATGGTGTAGAATTTATGTGTACTATTAATTTAATTGAATATAAATGAAGGAAGATCGGAATGATGACCATAGATTGGAAGAAGCCACATGCCCTAGCCAGTGAATAATCGATCAAGTATGCGACTAAGAAAAGTAGCTTGAATGAGCTCACGTAAGATTGCAATAAAAATTCTTATTGTGAACTTATTTTGTATTCGAACGAGCGGCCTCGCTATTTCTCAACGAAGAGGTTTATCGATGCACTATGCGATTACAGAGATTAAATTTTATTAGCTGACTGTTTTTGTTACCTGTGTAGGTACCTAACATGGAAAAATTGCGAGAAAATTTTTTTTTCGACCGACTTAAAAAAAGTAGAAGGTTCTCAATTCGTCTGTATTTTCAATCGACTTCAAAAAAAGGATATCCTTTTTGAAGTCGTTCGAAAAGAATGTTGAAACGAGGCTCCATAATTACCAACCTCCTGTTTGACGTCAGTTGAAAAACATCTATATTCTAGAATGTTCCGACAAATTACAGTACATGTAAATAAAGGGAAGAGTGAACGTTTGATGTCCGATGTAGATAATCAAGTAAGTTGTGTAAAGTTGGTGCGACCGGCCCGTTATTATCGCGGTTTCCTTTATTAGTTTTAGTTGTTCGGCAGTTAGAAGTTACCTCGTAAATTGCGACATTAATTTTTCGCTGTAAAACAAAGCACCGTTGATAAGATTAGAGATTTGCTTGAAGCTCTTTTCGAATGGGATTTTCGTTTTATAAAATCATATTTGGTTGATATTTTCTGGATTATGTTAGTTAGTGACGCTATATCAGCTGACAGCCGGCGAGCGCAGCGGGCGAGTAGCCGGCTGTGAAACGTAAGGTCGCAGGTTCAATTCCCGCAACGAGACAAATGATTGTGTGGTCCACAGATATTTCTTTCGGGTCTGGGTGTTGTGAGACCGAAAAGCTCTCGTAGCTCCTAATACCCACGACACAAGACACGATCTTAGTGTGGGGTCAGAACTATATGTGTGACTGTTGGGTGTATTTATTATTTATTTATTTATATTGATGTGGTTTCTTTACCATAATATTTTCTTTTATTTTGTAATGACATCATACCTTTTTTAGTCAGTCAGTTAAGTTTTTAAACTTGTGATTTGTGTTGTAATTTAATTAGGATTAATAAAATGGCAAGGATAATATTCACGCGACAATAAGATAAACAAAGTGGTTATCAAGATGGATGGTCCATACTCATGCCTCGTAGAGTCTGTACAGATATTATATAATCTATTAGCCCCTATGTTGTGACAGCGTGATGAAGCTACAGCTCGGTACACAGAACCAACGTCAGTAATTCAATTTCATAGCTCATATAATTTTAATGGACACAACCGCACAATTAAACCGTCTATATTATATTTTGAGCTGGCGATAGTTTTAATCGCCTCCTTGGTCTAGTAGCAGCATGTATGGGCTGTGGACCGGGAGGTCCTGGGTTCGATTCCCAGGTCGGACTAAGCAAATTTTCTAATTTAATTTGCCCAGGACTGAATCTCTCATAGCGAGTTGACGTCAGGCAGGCGGCGGGTCGTAAAAACTAAGCCAAATCCTCTCTGCAACATGCTTGAAAAAGTGTGTTGCGTCGACCCCACGTTAAAGTGGGAAAATGCAGGTAAAAAGAATAGTTTTTGTGTTGCAGAAAGGACGCGGCTTAGTTTTTACGCCCAGTCTACCTGAAGTTAAATCCGTCTGGGGAAATAGACCCGCGGAAAATCGTGTAAGGAAAATGACGTTGCCCTACCTGGGCTTCGAACCCAGGACTTCCCGGTCAACAACTCATTTACCCTGTCAGTAGATGTGTGTCATATTGGATTTTTCCGTATCAGCCCGGAGTCTGGAATTTGTGTCCGGTATGGCGATAGGCTCGCCTCCTATCACCTTTGGGACGGAACTAAGCTCGGCGAAATGTGGGTGTTAGTTCGCTAGTGCACCTCTGCCTACCCCTTCGGGGATATAGGCGTGAGCTTATGTTATGTTAGATGTATATGAATACATCTAGATTTTGTTAGGGGTGAGTTTAATCATTTTTACGAACATAATCAAAGCATGCAAAAGTAAAATCATTCTGCCAAAGATACTTTCTTACGATTCTAGTTTAGTTCGTAAGCAGCTGCCGTTTAGTTAGCACGTGACGCGTGTACGAACACACTGACAAAAATCAGTTTATACATCTAGAACATTTTAAATTCAATGCGTACAGCTCGACCCGTTTCAGATAACATTTAATTCTAAACACTATAGACAGCGAATGAGTGCGCATTAACTGAGGACTGTAATATCCAGGCCCTCCCCCTACGCCGAACGGAGGGGAAAGGGGAGGGTACAGCTCAAATCACTCGGTTATTACTTGTGCAACTTCGCTGCTATTTCATTCTGTGTTGTGACTTCATATTGTGACTTTACCGCCTGGTTTCTCGAAGAATCATCTGTGAAATCTCTTATGAAGTTTATTTTTAAACAAACAGTACAATGATACATATAACATTAAGATAGTAAAACATTAAGATAGTAAAATTATAGCAGTATTATTATGATCTTACTTGTACCGATTCCCATACAAAACTAACGAAGAACGATTATAATAATACTGCTATAAGAGGTGGTGGTAACCCTGCAGTAAAGTTTTCACAAATATTAATGTTAGAAAAACCGCAACGTCAATAAGAGCAAAATTACTACAGAAGAAAGCTGTATTTATTGGCTTACGATAATCTCTCTCTCACCTGTCTCTTCAAATGGGTAGGCAGAGGTAAATTAAAGAATAAAATGTCGACATTGCACCAAGCTCATATCCATTTCTTCATATGATGAGAGGAACAACTTTGAGTATCAACGTGTCTGACCTGGGAACCCACGACCTCAAGGTCTCAGTCTAAGTATGCTGCAAATAGACCAATGAAGCAGTATTTCTTTCATAGCAGACTGCCAAACGAGCATATGGGTCACCTGATGGTTAGTGATCTTCACCGTGCATGGGCACCAAAGACACTAAAAGAATCATGGGTGAATGTCAACCTAAAAGGAGGAAACTAGGGATTGATAAACGGAGAGGGGACTTGTGTCACCGGAAATTTCAAACACCGAACGAAACGCGGCAGCGAGCTGCCACTTTACGTCGGTTTTCTGTGAGACAGTGGTATCAAACCGGTCGAGCCGGCCCATTCGTGCTGTAGACGTAGCTGTCTACAGTCTGACTCTACCACTCAAAAACTCTGGTGTTTTCGTTCGGGATGTATTACGGTATCTTGCTCGATAAATCGAAATTATGCACCAAGAATCGCGCCTTTCGACTTCCTCACCTGGAAAACGATTATATTTTATTAGTTTTCCGTTTGAATGGAAATATAGATTGTTTTAGTATAAATAAATTGCGAGTTCAAAGTAGCGAACACATTTTTTATGAGAAAAGTTCTTCACGATGTGAGCATTCGCGTGCTGACAAAGGAATATGGGAAATGAGCCTCTCGCATGAAGTTTTACATAAACCAATTGATATAGGGAAGTGGTTTATTATAAAAACTGCCTCTGTGGTGTAGTTCTATTGGCGTACTACCGCCCCGAGGTCTCGGGTTCGATCCATGGGGCGGGCAGTGATATTGCTTTTCCTATTCATCATCAGCCCGGAGTCTACAATTTGTGCCCGATATGGCGACAGACCTATAACATCTAGGACGGAAATTAGCTCGGTGAAATTTCGGTGTTTTAGTTCTCTATTTCGCGTCTGTCTACGTCTTTGGGGATATAGATGTATCTATGTATGAATTTAAAGTCGCAAATATTTTTTTATGAGAAAACTTCACGATCTTAGTCGATAGTCCTGACCTCACACTAAGATCGAGTCTTGTATCGTGACTTTCGGTCTCACACAGACCCGAAACAAATATCTGTGGGCCGCACAAATATTTGTCTCGGATCGAATCCGCGACCTCGCGCTTCATAGCCGGCTGCTCGCCCGCTGCGCCACGGAGGCTGAAATATTGCGAATATAATTCAAATTACGTTGTTTGCACAGTGAATATAAATTAACTAATGTTGATTTAAATAAATGTTATTTGTTTTCGGCGGTGTAAACGGCACAATGTAAATATTTGTGCACTCTTTATAATTTGAGACATTGTTTACCCAAAAATTATTTTGGTTTGTGTAAAATGGTGAGCAGGCCGCTTCCAACAGCAAGGTTACCACGACCTCTTATAGCAGTATTATAATCATTCTTCGTTTGTTTTGTATGGGAATCGGTACTAGTAAAATTATAATAATACTGCTATAAGAGGTGGTGGTAACCCCCCAGTACCAGGCAAATCATGTTAAAAAAACACCCCGCCCAACCAGGGAATCGAACCCAGAACCTCCCAGTCCACAGCCCATATGCGCTACCTCTAGATCAAGAAGGCATCATCATCAGTCAAATTACTAATGTCTCTTTTGTCCTGCTCTTTTCTAACCATCAAATACTAACTCTCAATATCGAAACGACGCTTACAAATGACTTTTTAAAATTACATCCCTCAAAATCCATCAGAAAGTTGTCGAATACTTCTGATACTTGGAAGGTTTAGCATGCGAACCAATCTGAGTTCTGTTTAATTACTTTCCATTCTAAAATGATTGATTGCTGACGATCGGAGATTTGAAACTGTTCTGCCTAGCGCCAACTGAGGAGCGGTGGCGAAGGGGGAACATTTACAAAAAGGCGGTACTAGTCATCGACTCGCATTTTTTTATAGCAGACACTGGCAAACGAGCAGATGGGTCACCTGATGGTAAGTGATCTCCACCGTCCATAGACACCATCATTAATCAATAATCATGGGTGCGTTGCCAACCTAAAAGGAGGGAATGGAAGGGGACGGAAAAGGGATTGGGAAAAGGAGAAAATGGTCCATCGGAAATCTCACTCACCGAACGAAACGCGACAGCAAGCTGCCACTTTACGTAGTATCTGCCCGGTCGAGCCGGCCTATTAGTGATGTAGACTTTACTGTCTACAGCGTGGCTCTACCACTCATATTTTTTTTATGTCTATATTTTGTATTGTGAACCGCTGCCTACCCCTTCGGGGATGAGCATATGTTATTTTCTTTAAATATAAAGAGCACCGATTGGGAATGGGATGGAAGATTCGCTCCACAGAAAACCTCTGTCATGGAAGGCATTACCGACGTGCTACATCACCAGTAAGCTACTTGTAGTACAAAATTAACTACATTTTTGACCGACTTCCACAAAAGGAGGAGGTACTGAATTCGTCTGTTTTTTTATGTATGTTACTCGATATATCCGCCAAATGTGGACCGATTTTAAAAATTCTTTTTGTGTTCGATAGAGGGTATTCCAAGGGTGGGCCCATATAAATTTGGTTAGGATAGAATTTGAAGTCGTTAAGTTTTTAGACTTGTGATTATCAAGATGCTTTGTGTGGCTGATAGAGCTTATTCCAAGGATAGTCCCATATAAATGTGGTGACGATCGGTAAATTGGAATCGGTCAGTTAAGTTTTTAAACTTGTGACTATTTTAAATAAGACGGAAGATCGTAATTATATAGTCTTCGCCACTGGTGGGGAGGTTGGGGACGCTCTGTTCATTTAATTGGTGTCAAGGCCAAGGTGAAGAGGGCTTGACGTCTCCACTGACACTTGAAATGTAGTTCTGGAAATCGGCAACCACTGCAATAAAAATGGTGATTCTGATCTGTATTTTTTTTATGTATGTTACGTGATATCTCGGTCGCCTCCTTGATCTAGTGACAGCATGTATGGGCTGTTGACTGGGAGGTCCTGGGTTCGATTCCCAGGTCGGACAAAGCAAATTTTCTAATTTAATTTACCCGGTACTGGATCACTCATATGGGGTTGACGTCAGGCAGGCGGCTGGTTGTTAAAACTAAGCCAAGTCCTCTCTGCAACATGCTTGAAAATGTGTGTTGCGCCAACCCCACCTTAAGAACTTCCTCATTGCTTATGCCCTGTGATCATCGATATATTATTTATCTATATTAAGTACTCTTTTTGCCTACAGTCGGACGCCAATAGAATTCTAAATTTCAAAATTTAATTTTAAGAACGCTTGGTCGTTTCATTTAAAAAGCTACTTTATAACACGTGCATAGGGTTATATTTGTGTTGATTTAATTAGAACTTGTGATTTTTTTCTTTATTTTATTCCTTGAGACCACTTTTTAGGAGAACATTTACAATGAACTGTGCATCTAGGGTACATTATATTGATGCCTGTGATCGTATGAAGTTCCATCGTTCCGAGGCTCAAACGCGAATAATTATTACAATCTTATTCGAATCGAGAAGGCAATTAATTGGTGGCATTTGGTTAAAAATTCACACAAACGCCAAAATGGTAGAATTATATTCGTAGATACGAATTCGTTTCGTGCTCGGGCCCCCAAGCGTACCGAAATAAACTCGCTTCATTATCGGCCAGCGATTCGGATTAAAAGAAATGTGCCACCTTTACAACTTCATACAAACGTTACAAATGACTGATTATAGGCGCTTTGATCTTTTTATAATAAAACGATTTATGAGCAAGATTTTCAGAGCTATGAGTATACGCAGAATTATTTTTCTTGATATTACCAGCTAATTAGCCAGTGAATGCCAGCGACGTTTGATGTATTGACGTCATCAAATATTTTCTTTTACATACATACATACATACATACACTTGTAAAGGAACGGGAAACTTTACTTTTTGTCATTTTAAGCATTGCCTAGCCCACTCTCTACAGTCTCTGCAAATCCCTGGCCAAACAAATCTTTGTGTCACCAGTCGCACGGTAGTTGAGCTTTTTTTGAGAGGCACTCAGTTTATCTTGCTCGAGGTCCATTTGAGAGACGATGACGGTCAGGCATCAATACCCTGACTCGATATTTAAAATAATTTTGCCCCAGTCGGGAATTGAACACACTAGGACCTTATTGTATTTCTCCAAATTAAATAAACGTTCTCTGACTACGAAAAATAAGACAGTAAAAAATCACGGGATACGGTAAAGGGTATGCTAAATGAATCTAAGGCTAAATGATACAATAACAGAAACGGAGAAAATGTTCTGCATTTTAAATTAGAAAGGGAATTAAATATATTACAACGAAGGTTTCATCAAAAACAAAAGAAAATATTGTTACTTAATCAGCATGTAATAAGCCATTTCGTTTGCCGACACATTTTTGGAAAAGCAATCAAAATTATAAGTTTATTATGGGCGGCTGTAGTGAAACTGCCGCTGGAAAAGGATTTTCCGCGGGGGTGTGCGGGGCGCGGCGGTGCGGCGGGGAGGGGCGGCCGCGGCGACCGGCGCACAACTCCGGCAGTCGGCGACGGATCGTCGCGTCGTGAGGGTGTTTATACATCGTGTATCCATGTACGTTGCGTTGTGTACAGTGTTTATATTGTGTGTGTATGTACGTGGGAAATGCCATGTGTGTGTGCTGTGTGTGACCAGCATAATTGCTAATTCGCGATAAGTATATAGATATAAGTTATTTGGGTTTGTTTAATACGATTGTTCACGTGTTATCACTTATGCCTAAACCTCCCTTATTAAGCTTCTAATTTGACGTATAGTTCAATGACACTACTTTATAATTAATGAGACGGACGTACGTACGTTAGGACTCAGGATAACTCGCGAATCCTGCGAATTACTTCGTATCATATTACGATAAGACCTAAACATAAATTATAAAGATGAGCTAAGTTTTCAGGAACAGTATTTGGAGATAACGTTATAGAAAAGCCTTCGAGATCATTTGTAGGTAGAACCCCAATAAGGTTGAAAATAATTTTCTTGTCTATTGACGATTAGATAATTTTTAGAACTCATTTGTTATATATTTTGCATATTATTTATATTGCACGAAATGAACAATGAACATTCAGGTAGTTTGGTTAAACCCATTAATGTAAGCATTACTTAAACAAACACGTGAGCCAGTGCGCTATTAAAATAATGTTTATTGATAGAATAGGTATGTAGGTACCTACGTTACCTATATGCAGTATACCGGTGTTTCATCAAATTGGTACCAATAACGATTAAACATGTAAGGAGAACTATTTAAACTGCGACGGTAAAGTTGAAATAAAATTTAACTTAATTTTTTTTTTACAAATATTAAGCATGGCGATTTTGAAATAGGAATACGACCCTTAAATCCTCCCAATTAGTGTAGAAAAATACCTATTCTCCTTTTCGGTTGGCAACGCACCCATGATACATTTGTGTCTTGGGTGTCTATGGGCGGTGGGAATCACTTACCATCAGGTGACCCTCCTGCTTATTTGCCAGGCATTGCTATAAAATAATTAAAAAAAGGAAAATCTTCATTTATAAAATATTTAATTACCGCATAGATTTGCAAATGTACTGAAGCTGCCGCCATGGGACAGAAAAAAGGACGTTAGACAGAAACAATATTTTCAGCACAAGTCAACATATACTATTACCACGGACGTAAAAAAAATATGGACGGAGCGCTAGGACCATTGAAAGTGAAGCAGAGTTGTCAGCCCATTCGGTCTATCGAAATGTAATATTTTTTTACATGGGGATAATCCTCTTGGATCCCAGCTAACAGGCGCAGGGTATGCCGGCTTCGTACCGGCTAAAAACCCTATGATTTACGCCATCTACATTTAGAAAGGGTTCCGGGACCTCCAAACGGAACACGCCGAAACCATTTTAATGCTACGCTTTACAGCACGTCTCGATAAGGCATGGATGAACCTCCCAAACTCATAATAACCTCCCACTCAGGCAGAGGAATCAGAGCGATCTCTGGTATATCGAAATGTAATGGCGACGACTGATCGAATGGGCCGAAAACCTTGCTTTACTTTCAATGTTCTTAGCGCTCCGTCCATCGTTTTTTTGCGTTACTATATTATATGATAAATTCTTGGGAATTTCGAAATTCATCGCCATTATTACATTAACACACTAAAATAATTTACGGGACATTCTGCTTCTTCGAGTAGATATTTTGAGCACAAGTAGGTATCTACCTACTGATTTCTTAAGTTTACGCGAATGCTATTGAAATAAAACAATTTTTACGGATTTTATCACGATTTGGTTTTAATTTTCATTCCCGACGCTCGAAGGCTTTGCAGTCTTCGTGGCCACGGGATGGACTGAGATGTCATTTGTCCAAGAATGTTAGCATTACAAAATCTACCTTCATTTTCGAATTATACAAATTTAAAAAAGTATCTACCTATTTAGACATTTTAATATTTTTAGTGAAAACCGTAATTTCCATAACCGCAAATAACTAATTAACTTATCAGAAAATTAGGTTGCGTGTTTGTGGCTATTAAATACAAAACAAATAAATTATTGCAATATTTTTTTAATTTTAAAGGCAAAGGTCTTCGTACCATACAGCCTTGCTGATGATTCAAATGAGTTTTTCTACTCAATTTCGTCGTAAAGGAAGAACGTTGTGACATGAATTTAATTTCGCCGCGGCACGAAAATGAACTGTCAATGGGATTTTTTGCGTGGTTCTAGCCAATTTGGCGGTTAATTAACGTGGTTATAACGTATCATGCCTGGCCTACCGCAGCGGGTTTTTAGTCGAATAGAATAAATGTACGGAAATGACATAAGAGTACGCCACATATAGCGGTACTCTGACAGCCTCCGTGGCGCAGCGGGCGAGTAGCCGGCTGTGAAGCGAGAGGCCGCGGGTTCGATTCCCGCGCCGAGACAAATGTTTGTATCTACAGATATTTGTTTCGGGTCTGGGTGTTGTGAGACCGAAAGTCTTTCGTAGTTCCTGATACCCACGACACAAGACTCGATCTTGGTGTGGGGTCAGGACTATGTGTGTGACTGTTGGGTGTTATTTATTTATTATTTATTCCCATACATTTATTCTATACGACTAGCGCATAAGCCACTTATCTAAACCCGCTGGTCTCTTCTGCGCTTAGACGTCTATGCTTCTGCGTCAGTTTTGATTAAATTGACGCGATGGTGTCATAGATATTGATCATGATATGGTTTTTAGCTGACTTAAACCTCTATATAAATCTCTATTTATTCCAAATCACAATTTAAATATAGGGATGAGCTGTAGGATAAATCCGGTTAAAGACAAATTCTAAATTAATAACTTCCTCGACTGCCTCGGTGGCGTGGTGGTATTTCGGTACGACTACGGTTCTGAGGTCTCGGGTTCGATCCCCGGGTCGGGAAAAGTGATATTGGATTTTTCCATATCAGCCCGGAGTCTGGAATTTCCCGGAGGCTCGCCCCCATCACATCTGGGACGGAACTAAGCTCGATTAAAATAATACGAATAATAGGTAGGTTAAATCAAGTTTAGGACTAAGACTGAGATCTATAGAGCGAACTTCGACTAAGTCTAAGTAAAAGAAACGAACTCAGTGACGATTTTAACTTGGTCCGAGTTATTTTTTACGATAAAATCTCTGCTGCGTCTGTCAGTCTGTTTTTATTATAAAAATGACTAAATGAAAGTTGGATTTTGAACCCAGGACCAACCTATTCACAATCTATACGCTGCCACTACACAAGACGGCGAAACATAATATTACATAAGGATCTCTATTCCCCACACGTGATATTTACTATTGTCAGGCCTATATCCTCGAAATTGGTGTCATGTTCAACTTCAAAGCTGAGCATTAGCTCGATGTGGCCTATTTAACGTGGAATGTTGAAAATCTTAACGCTTCATACTCACAGAGGTGGCGCAGATAAATGATACCGTGTCAGTTATGCGTGACAGTTCATTGAGTAAGTTTTATTTTTAGATGTCTGTGATAATTTTAGATCTTTCTGATTCGTTTGTATTTCTTTGAGACAGTGGTGCATCTATGCTAAAGACATTCCACAGTATATAGACGAGGCGATAGCACGAAACATGTGAACCTTAAGTTGTGACCTCGTGGTGATAACTACATAACATCATATGACTTATAACCATCAATATAATATACCTTAGATGCACAGTTCTTTGCAAATATCCTCCTAAAAATTGGTCTCAGGAATAAAACAAAGAAAAAGATCACAAGTTTTAATTAAATCAACACAAATATAACCCTATGCACGTGTAATAAAGAAGTTTTTTAAACGAAATGAGCAAGCGTTCTTAAATTTGAATTTTGAAATTTAGAATTTTATCGGTGTCGAACTGTATGCAAAACGAGTGCTTAAGCACTCCTTTGCTGTCCCGTTTTCCGAGCGTCAACTGTGCATCTAGGTAATTAATATATCGATGCTTATAACTCATAAGTCACTCAGTCGTATTTGAAACATACGCGCGCAAGGTCGTGCCAACGTATTAATGTTTAGACAATAAAATTGTCTTACGTGATTTTTACACATCCACAAAACATTCTAGGGTGTTAATTGTAATAAGCGCTCTCGCATTGTAATAAGAGCTCTCGCATTGTAATAAGAGGTAAATGGCGTTACTAACGTTTTAGATTTTTTTTTGTATGGAAATTTGCATGATAGCTCCTCTGTAGTTAGGAATATTAAATCTCTTTGCAATACGAGTTATTGAATATAATGGCTAAAATACTTCGATGTTTATGGAATAAGTTTATGTAAACATCTTGTCTATAATATTATTATAGGTATTGAAACTAACCTATCGTACTAAAAGAGCTAAAGCAATTTTTTAAATTTCAATTTGCCTATATTAAGATTTTAGGGTATCTCCAAAATACCTAATCATAAAAACATCGAAATGAAAAAACGGTGGCTGCGCATTTCATTTATTGGAATAATTTTTCAATTTAATTATTTACGCGTCATTTTCTTATTCAATATTTTAATACAAAAAATAAATTGTTACGAGTTATTTTTTCATGGAAAGTTTAGACGTTTTGTGAATTTAATGAATAAAGCATCAGAAGTTAAACAAGTTAAAATTAAAAAGGTAATTAATTGGTGGGTAGTTAAGGTCAACAGCTTGGTAAATTTTTGCATTTAATTAATTGATTGGAAATTTAAGGTTTTAGTAAAACAAAATCATTTTTTACCTTGGCGCGGCAGATTCTAAAATAAAAATAATAATATTAGCCCTGTAATATTACTGTCCTACTGCTGGGCACGGGCCTCCTCTACTAATGAGCGGGGTGAGGCCTTAGTCTACCACGCTGGCCTAATGCGGGTTGGTAGACTTCACATACCTTCGAAATTCCTGTACAGAAATTCTCGGGTATGGTATGGTACATTTGACTGCACTCTAGTCAGATGTAGTGAAGACCAAAGACATTCTCCACAGTTCAATAATAAATAATATTAAATCTCAGTAGATACTGCCGCGGTAAAGCAGCGATAGCTTAGTGTGGAATGGTACGGACTGCCGAGACAAGTGTCGGAGGTTCGAGACCAACCCCAAAATGGACCATACACCTCTGACTTTTCTATGTTAAGTGTGTTTTCATTGTAAATTATCGCTTGCTATAACGGTGAAGGAAAACATCGTGAGGAAACCTGCATACCCGAGAATTTCTCCACAAGAAATTCGAAGGTATGTGAAGTCTACCAACCCGCATTAGACCCTTAGAGTATGACATTTCTACGATTAGACTAGCGTGGTAGACTAACGCCTAACACATTAGTAGAGGAGGCCCGTGCCCAGCAGTGGGACAGTAATATTACAGCGCTAATATTATTATACATATTTGAATCTATCTCGCTACATTTGAATAGGTATTCATGCTTACCTACCTTTGGTCGTCAGCACGTTTACGCATAGTAGTTACATAAAACACAAAACAATTTGTACAACGAAATTTAACATAAAGCAACGTTTAACCTTCGCCAGTTTATTTAGTAACTTTTTTTAGTAACTTTTACGCGCAAATAGCAATATTTTTCCATGTAAAATTCCTAGAACGAATTGTCCATTTAGTTGGTTTTATTTGACAGCGGCAGGCTCAAATGAGAATTATACGGCTGTGTTGAGAGTTTAATAGGAACGGTGCCTGGCGGTACCAGCCAGGAACCGAACCCCGCCCCACCGCGCCACACTTGCCATTTCTACGAACGAAATTCTGACGATTGATGTTTTAATGGCAAATACGAAGTTGTATTGTTCGATGTTTTTTGACGACCTATTTCTATTCTGTCGAATCACCTGAATGTATTAAGTTTTATTTCTAAGAAAAGGCCTAAACAGAAGACTACAGCCTCCGTGGCGCAGTAGACGAGTAGCCGGCTGTGAAACGTGAGGTCGCGGGTTCGATTCCCGCCCCGAGACAAATGTCTGTGTAGTCCAAAGATATTTGTTTCGGGTCTGGGTGTTGTGAGACCAAATGTCTCTCGTAGTTCCTGATACCCACGACACAAGATTCGATCTTAGTGTGGGGTCAGGAGACTATGTGTGTAACTGTTGGGTGTATTTATTTTACTTAATTTTTTATACTAATCATACATTTAAAATGGCAGCTCGCTGTCGTATTTCGTTCGGTGAGTGAGATTTCCGGTGGCCCATTTCCCCCTTCCTTTCCCAATCCCCTTTTCCCTCCCCTTCCATTTCCTCCTTTTAGGTTGGCAACGCACCCATAATTCTTTTCGTATCATGGTTGTTTATGGGCGGTAGAGATCACTTACCATCAGGTGACCAATCTGCTCGTTTGCCGGTCTCTGATATAAAAAATATCATAGATGGGCTCACTCTTGTATCCCCGAAGGGTAGGCAGAGGAGAACTAGAGCACCCACATTTCGTGTGTATTGCAGTCCTATATGTGATAGGGCGAGCTTATCATTTCGGACAGAAATTCCAGACTGCAGGCTAATACCGTGTATAAAACTCAATATATCTTTATCCGATCTGGGAATTGAACCCGAGACCACAGGACGGTAGTCGTACTGCGCAGTCAATAAGACTACGCTACTGAGGCAGTCTGATGATATATCGAAAATTACTAGGTATTAAGGTTAATAAGCAATATTCGTATCTTATACTATTCTAAGATTGCTGTGAGCCCGGTCGTGTTTATGAATTAATATAATGCAAGTAAAAAGCTAGATTAAATAGTTGAGAAAACATCACTTGATACTCGTGAACATACATTCATTCAGGAGACCTGTGAGTTTCGAAAGGAAAAGCGCAAGGCCAAATCCCCAAAATTAAAATTGGAATTTCCCCAACCAAGACTAGAATAAAGACAAACAACGCGTGTATCCCGTGCAAAATTAAAATAAAATATTCACTTGCGTGCGTTAATGTTATTGAATCGGGAGCGCGGTAACCAGGTTACCTGCCAGCGATGCATAATTGAGCTGAGAGGATTGTGTACACCCTCGCTTACTCCCAGCGATGACGCGCCATCGACTCTGCAATATAGCGATAGGCGAATGAAAACAATATTATAAATCATAGGCTAAAACTTGGGGCTTTATGGTCAGCGGACAATGAATAGCAAAATATTCTTCATCGCCGCATCGCGACTTTCATGATATTATGTAGAGTTGTATTCATAATTAATTGATAAATTCAAGTGTTTTACGATTTGTAGGCATCTTGTACAATACATCAATACTGTTTTGTAGATGATATCTAAATTTTCAATTATAGAGGTAAACATGCAGCGATAGCTCAGTTGGGAATGGTACGGACTGCCGAGACGAGTGTCGGAGGTTCGAGACCAACCACAAAATCTAGCATACACCTCTGACTTTTCTATGTTAAGTGTGTTTTATTTGTGAATTATCGCTTGCTATAACGGTGAAAGAAAACATCGTGAGGAAACCTGCATGCCTGAGAATTTCTTCACAGGAATTTCGAAGGTATGTGTAGTCTATCAACCCGCATTAGGCCAGTGTGGTAGACTAAGTCCTAACCCCTCTCATTGGTAGATGAGGCCCGTGCCCAGCAGTGGGACAGTAATATTACAGGGCTAATATTATAAACTTGTTCATGAATTATGTTTTTAAGCCTGAATTGTATCCATCCATCCATCCAGTTGTTCCTTCAATGCTGAGCATCGTGACCGCATCTGGTTGAGGTTATAAGGGCTCTCCATCTGGATCTGTCCTCGGCGAAGTGAAATTATAACAATAAGTGAATTAAATGACAGCCTCAAAAGATTAATTTTGACGAGAAAAGTAGAGGGCAGGCGCTCTCGTGGAAGACTACCGGCTAAATGGAGTGTACAAATCACAAAATACCTGCAACTTAAGCTACACGATGCTATTCACTTCGCCGAGGACAGATCCTGAATTGTATAGGACTACATAAAAGTGATATAAAATGTATATATAATCGACATGTATAGTATGGTCATAGAGAAAGCCGTGTTATGCGAAAGGTAAGCAGACTATCTGCCATTAGTTCACAATTAAATAGAGTGGATTCCTCGGAGGCAGTACTTCCTTTAGGATATTGGCATGTTATGGTAAAGTAATTTAATAGTATGAGGGTGTAATAGTTTCCCAATAAGTAGAGGATTTTGTCTTCACTATCGGTTTTCTATATCACTATTAGCTATCCTTGACTTTCACTCAAATTGAATATCTAGCGCCCGAATGGTCAAACGCCCTTTAACCGCTACGTAAATTGATTTTATTCATAGAACTTTGACAGATAAGACGGCGTTATATGACGTATGTAAGGCGACCTTCAGTGTATGAATATTCGGCGGTTGTTGGCAAAATAAAGATTTCTTAAGTAATTCCATCTTGTCGTTCGTGAGTCTCGTGACTATAACTGTAAGTTTTGTGCCGAGACGAGACCAAGCCTAGTAAATGCCAAATTTTTATTACACTTCGTACATAAAATATGTGCAGACTGACTTACCTGAGGCATCTTACTAGCCAACCTTTGGTCAATATTTTTAGCTCTTTTTTATTCCGACACCGCACGAATAAACAATTTTCTGGACTATAAAATCGTGTGGGTCAGACCTTTCGAGGTGTCATTGTCCGTTGCTTCAATATATTAACAGGGTCAGTTTTATTACTTATTTGGAGTATTGTTTGGTTATTTTCTTCGTACGTGGTGCTTTATCATTTGTCTGTATGAATGTTGTACAATGCCTGCGAATACATGAATGAGTTAGGTTGCTTTATGACTTATGAAGATGCTATCTTATGCTGGATCTACTCAAAGATTTAAGGAATTAGTGCTTATACAGGCTTTCTTGAAATAGAGAATGTAGTTTTGTTGCCACGATAAAAGTTCATGCTATATAGATAGATGAAAACAGTTATTTTGTTGATATAAACAATGTTATACTATCAACTGCCTCGGTGGCGTGGTTGTATTTCGGTACGACTACCATCCTGAGGTCTCGGGTTCGATCCCCGGGTCGGGCAAAGTGATATTGGATTTTTCCATATCAGCCCGGAGTCTGGAATTTGTGCCCGATATGGTATTAGGCTCGCCCCCTATGACATCTGGGACGGAACTAACCTCGGCGAAATGTGTGTGTTCTAGTTCGCTAGGCCGCCTCTGCCTACCCCTTCGGGGATATAATCGTGAGCTTATGTTATGTTATATCATCGAAACTATATTTCCACTCTATCAAAAATTAAAACGAAATCCTTTCTGAAATGTACTTAAACAATAATGTGTGTTGTGCTAATCTCACGTTAAAATGGGATAAGGGCAGATGTAAGGACAATTGTATTAGGTATGAAATTAAAATTAAATAAGAAAGATAATTACAGCTAACCTTCAAAGGTTTTGTGAAAGGGAAACCTCCATAATTGCTATTTCTATTATTTCTGTACGATAGGAATGCCAAATAAACAATCGAATGTCTCCTTGGTCTAGTGGCAACTGGCAACGTGTTTGGGGCGGTGACAGGGAGGACTTGGTTTCATAGCCCAGGTAGGGAAAAGAGGTTTTCCTAACACAATTTGCCTGGGACTGGTTCCCTCGGAAGAGGGTGATGTGGGACATGCAGCCGATAGTAAAAACTAAGTCGAATCGTTACTGCAACGAGCTTTCAAAATTTTGTAACGCTGACCTCACATTACGAGGGATAAGGACGATGGGAAAAACGGATGCAAATAAAATTAAGGCAGACATAAAACTGACATAGATTAACAGTTTTTATTATCTACTTCTCCGCTTTTATTTCTAGTCATGTCTTAAATTAAAGGGCCGGTCCTTAAACTTTTATTTTGTAATTAAATTGTCCGACTTCCTTTCCGGGTGACTCGGGGGACATCCGACCCGGGATATATTACAGAACTCAAATATAAAATTATATAGGGTTTACGTGAATGTTATTCATTGAAATTAAACTATTTTTACGGATTATATCACGATTTGGTTTTAATTTTTATGCCCGACGTGAATTCAGAGGAAGATTCAAAACATTACCTCAGATTCGACAAACCACAAATCCTTGCTAAAGAACATCGATTCCTACCTAGGATGATACGCGAGGCTATTGAAATTAAAAAACACCCTAATTTCAATAGAGAAGATGGTTGGAGGCTTGCACAAACCTTGGACCCAATCATACATTTAATTAAATCAGAATCCAAAAGACCAACTGCCAGACCTCAAGACACCGTGAGCTCATACTGCGTAAATCGGATCGCAAATAACTAACTTTTTAAATTTAAAATTGTATAATTTTAAAATGAAGGTAGATAATGTAATATTAACATTTTTGGACAAATGACACCTTAGTCTGACCCGTGACCACGAAGGCTGCAAAGCTTTCGAAAAGTCGGGCATAAAAATTAAAACTAAATAGTGATATAATCCGTAAAAATAGTTTAATTTCAATTATATAGGGTGTTCGAAAACAAAGAATACTAATTAGAGATGTTTATCTGTTTGTCTCGGAAGAATAATTTTGGTTTGAGTTATTCAGTATGAAAATACTATCCATTAGTGCTCGGTGTTGGTATTTCATTGCAATATTGCCCCATATCACAAGTAGAGACACATTATATAAGTTCAGCGAGATGTAAGTATTTTAGTGTTAAATAAATAAATAATAAATAACAGACTGCCTCGGTGGCGTGGTGGTATTTCGGTACGACTACGATTCTGAGGTCCCTCGCGCCTCTGCCTAACCCTTCGTTGATACAGGCGTGAGTTTATATGTTTATATGTTTTAATAAGTAACACCCAACAGTCACACACATAGTCCTGACCCCACACTAAGATCGAGTCTTGTGTCGTGGGTATCAGGAACTACGAAAGACTTTCGGTCTCACAACACTATTGTTATTTTACATATTGTATCTCTGCCCACCGTATCACGAATACAGGCAAACTTTGAGTATTTCCGATTTGTAAAATTTTGTAACGCATCCTTGGTCTAGACTTACAAAGGCAGTGTATATGGGCTTGTGGACCAAGAGGTCCCAGATTCGATTCCCAGGTCGGTCAAAGAAATTTTTCTAATTTGATTTGGCCCTGAGGGGGGTTGACGTCAGGCAGGCAGCGGGTCGTAAAAACTAAATCAAATCATTTCCGCAACATGCTTGAAAAGGTGTGTTACGCCGACCCAGTGTTAAGGTGGGATCAGGGCAGGTAGAAAGAAAGATGTAATCTTTCTTAAAGGAATGACCCCGTAAAGACTTCAAGAATGAACAGTCTGAAAATAATTGGTGTAGATTACTTTTCCTAAGTTTGAGGTGGAGTAAAGAGACTAAGAGCTAACTTATTTTCTTTCTCAGAACTATTGTTTTCAGATTTGTTCAGCTCATTCGTTCAATCTTCATTAACATATAATATCAACATTCAATACAATCATTGTAATAAACTATTTAAATGTGTGTTGTTAAAAGGTTAGGTATGCAAGGCCGTCTTACAGCGGCGAAGGGTGAATACAACACGATTCTTTCGGGCTTACCATTTCTGAAAATGTCTATCAATACAAAGAGAAACCTTAATAACCTGAATTTATACTTATTTTAGATTTTAGACATGTTGGCAAAGGTAAGTTGGAAGGAATCGTGTTGTATAGAACATTCGCCACTGGTCCCGTATGCTTTGACCAAACGATCAGTTCGCAATTACCAAATGTCAGAAAATGTAGCAAGAAGCGTTCTACGGCTGTAGGCTGTAGCACGTGCGTAGCAGATTTGCTACGAGCATCTACGCCTAGTTGTAGCCTAGTTCATTATCATAAGTCAGTTAATATTAATATTAGTGCAAATTAATATACCTTCGTGGTAATTAATTTAATTAGATACCGACTGTACTGTTAGATAATACATATTAAATGTTATGAGGGTCGTACGTAATGCTAGATAACTGTTGTATGAGATATGGAATAATGCTGAATAAGACTGATAATAGAACACTTGGACCGACCCAAGAATCACAAATTATGAGGTGTTGTTTGCTGAGGTGTAAAGTATCATACAGGTATTTTACTACCTCGGTGGCGTGGTGGTATTTCAATACAACTACGGTTCTGAGGTCTCGGGTTCGATCCCCGGGTCGGGCAAAGTGATATTGGATTTTTTCATATCAGCCCGGAGTCTGAAATTTGTGCCCGATATGGCGATAGGCTCGCCCCCTATCACATCTGGGACGGAACTAAGCTCGGCGAAATGTGGGTGTTCTAGTTCGGTAGTGCGCCTCTGCCTAACCCTTCGTTGATACAGGCGTGAGCTTATGTATGTTATATTTATAGTAATACTAGCTGACCCGGCGAACTTCGTACCGCCTAACAGTCGATTCTTAAATTATTTTTTTAATACTTATTCTGCTATTCAGGACTTATAAATATTGACAAATATTTACATTAATATTTATACGATACTAACGTCACTCAATTGTTTTGCCTTCCCGGAACCTCTGCACTAACACTTAAACTTTATGGTATGGTATTAAAGTTCAAATTGACTTTTAAGTATTATTACGAATCGATTGTATGGGAGTATAGAAAAGTGTTTTTTTTAGACTTATTCAGGCAATTTTTAAAGAAATTCTCTCCGTAAGAACCATCATCGTACTTCAAGGAATATTCTAGAAAAATAATTATTGAAATCCGTTCAGCTGCTCTCGAGATTTGCGCTTAGCAACACATTCAGCGATTCATTTTTATATTGTAGGTTAATTTCGGAATGTGAAGAAGATGCCTGTCATATTACTGGAATCTTTTTTCGCCCATTCGCCATTTTGATTTATCTCCTTACATTAGGCATACTTCTGTTTCGTGGTCATACCAAGTCCTTATTCTTGTTTTATCATTGGTTGCGTCTCACCTAGTAAAGGTTTTAAATATTAATTTGTTTGCGAAGAGAATGTCCTCGGGCGATCTGTACATTGGAGTAGAATTGTATGGTAAGTTTGTCGTTTTTGCCCCAGGCAGCCATGGTTATCTTTTGTGGCTATGATAATTGATTTTAATACAGAAAGAGTCTACTTTTACATTTTAAGAAATGTTTTTGAGTATGAATCACAATTTCGAGCACAGACATTATTTTTAAAGTAGGTATTTTAGGTACGAAGAAACTTGGTATTATTCTCTAAGTAAATTTTCGAGGGCGCAAAATCTTTCTGCACTTAAAAGTAAAAGATTTGGATTATAAATTACAATTTTATCTTTCCAAAGACTAGGCTATCGAATTTTACGCACATAATATCTTTTACGTCGCAATATCTTCCTAGAACTGCCTTTTAGATCCAAATTGTGCCTTTAATTAACCTGTAGGATTGCCTATTTCCCTTTCCTTTATAGGCACTAGTTTTACCTGAATCTATCACTCCATTTGAATTTTAGAGTTATTAGAACTTTGTACATATGCTCACGCTTGTATCCCCGAAGGGTAAGGCAGAGGCGCACTAGTGAACTAGTACAGCCACATTTCGCCGAGCTTAGTTCCGTCATAGATGTGATAGGGGGCGAGCGTATCGCCATATTGGGCACAAATTCAAGACTCTGGGCAGATATGGAAAAATCCAATATCAACTTTTTGAGCTATCATAACAAAACCATCGCATCTAATAAACGAAATGCTTTATATTAATTACATCAACAGAAGAATTAAATTGTAGGCTATAAAAATACTACTCGTTTGTTACCAGGTCAGTGATTCGGGGCCCGTTCCAAGGTCTCAGTGACCCCGAGATGCTGGCTCTGCGGAGGCGATAAATCCTCTTGCGGACACCCCCCTGTCCCCACCCATGATACCAACAACCCCTCCCGTTTGTCGCCGTATCACGTTTTTGATTTAACTTTTCGTAAAGGATGCGAGTGAGAGACATATTGCCTCGATAATTCCCTTATATAAATCAGGGAGATTTACACGCGTTTCGAAATGTGTTTGTTGAGAAATAACTTGTGGGTTTTTCGATTGCGTGGCTGCGTGCCGCCCGAGCACGTGTGAATACAACTTTCTGTTTGTGCACGTTTGAAGTTCGTTGATCGTGTTACAGTTGTTTTCTTGATTGTTTTCGAGCGTGCTTAGTAGAGGCTAGAATTGTGTCACGGATTAGCATACGACGATTCATGTTTAATATAAAATTTACTGAATTGAAGATTATTCTTTCATTGAACTTTAGTACTTATTCCAGAAAAAAAGACATCGAACTATAAAATGGAACTATGGGTAATATAGACCTATAAGTAGGTAGAGGACGTAGGATTTGCATTAAAGAAAGCTTATGAAATAGGAATGAAACATTGTGAACTAGATGTTCTACAATTATTATTTAAAATTCTTGTTGTGTAAGGTATCCTCGAACATTTCCTTTTTGCACCTCATTACCTCACCTCACCCTTATCCCACTCCAACCTGGGGTCGTCGCAACACTCATTTAAGCACGTGGCACAAAAGATTTTAAACTTTTACGACAGGTTGACTTTCTCCTTTACTCATGAGGTATCGGATTCCGGACACATCGTGTCAGGAAAACAGACGTTAACCCATCGTGGTAACACCTGAGGGTCTTACCACGTTGGGTTAACGTCTTAACGGTTCAAGTTGGTTAACTGAGCTTAACAGCAGATATACGTACTAGACCACTGTGGCCACAAAAATATGACGAGAAAATGCCCGCAAACTTTGATATGACCTGATCCATTTTTTGTGTTTCATTCGCCTATTTAAACCAAACCGCACCATATATTCAATTCCTGGATAAAAACTCTATATTTTACGTGTTGGAACTGTTCCAGAATCAGTTCGCATGCCAAGTTTTATCACAACGTATTCACACGTTTCAAGGTTGTGCATACACGTTTAACTTTGCAACTTGGTTAGTCCGTAGTAGGTCGGATTTTGCGTTAATTTCGACCGACTTCAAAAAAGGAGACGGTCCTCAATTCGTCTGTATTTTTATGTATGTTACGCGATATCTCCACCAAATGTGGACCGATTTTCAAAAATCTTTTTGTGTTCGATAGAGTTTATTTCAAGGGTGGTCCGATATAAATTTGGTCACGATCGGATAAATTTTGAAGTGGGTCCGTTAAGTTTTAAACTTGTGATTATTATATTTTTTGTAGGGGTCTTTGCTGCCGACGGGGGTGACTTTTGGGTGCAATTAAATAACTAAACTCGGATGGTGATATCATAATAATACTGTTTCTTATAAAATTCGCGTACCGAACCGAAACAGACTGGCGCAGCCCGGCACTTTTCACGGTGTCAGTAGTTGGCACCTAAACTTGTCAATCTTGTATATCTAGGATTTACTTTACTAGAAAATGTTAGAATGTTATGTAATCGCAGACGATTGTGACTCACTCTCTCTATTTTGAATTAAAATAAACTAATAAAATACCTGTATAAAGCACTGTTTTTGTTTATATTATTCATTCAGTCACAATGATACCTAATTCTATTTAGCTGTAAAACCACTCAGGATGAATCCAAATTCTAGTACAAAGGATTAAAAAAAAATTTAAATAAGCAAATTCACGATTGAATTTTGCACATGCTTTGGAAGGCTGGGGACTGGAGGCAGAATGAAAGACTGGTATAGAACCTGATATGCCAGAACACTTGGCGAAGCGTGGATCACTAATCAGGTATTTCTGAACTCATCAGACTGCCTCGGTGGCGTGGTTGTATTTAAGTACGAATACCGTTCTGAGGTCTCGGGTCAATACCCGGGTCGGGCAAAGTAATATTGGATTTTTCCATATTCACCAACCGACATGGCGATAGGCTCGGTCTATCACATCTAGGACGAAACTAAGCTCAGCGAAATGTGGGTGTTCTAGTTCGTTAGGGTGCCTCTGCCTACACCTTCGGAGATACAAGCGTGAGCATATGTATGTACCTTTATGTATGTCATCAGATTTTTTTTGGGTGGTGAGATTTCTCGCTGGTTGATGACCATTATCATTTGGTCATGTTCTCACCACCACTAAGTAAAACTAGTCGTGCCTACAAAAACCTGGCGGCTGATAAAATTATGACGTAACATTCGGATCACGTGTGAGCAAAAACGACACGCAGACGTGTTTTTATGGAAGATAGGTTAGTTTTAGCGAAAAAATTTGGATCGACTTAGTCGTTATCTGCCTTCGAAGGTCACCGCGATCTGCTTAATGCTATCTCGGTAATATTTATCGTCGTTTATAAATCCAAGCCGTAATGACATGTGGCTCATGTCAAGAGATATCAAGATATATGGTGCATAAGACTAGCTTTTGCGATTTCAACCATGTGAAATGTTTTTCTGAAGTCTCTCCCTTCATGGGCCTTTCTTATAAAACAGTTTAACTAAGCAAATGGTAAAGAATAGTCCGTCTCTTTTATTTTCAAACAATGTGACACAAGGAAAAAAGTGACAGACTATTCTTAGCCATTTGCTCAGCTAAACTGTTTTTATAAGTAAGGTCCTATATCTTTAGGTGATTTGCGTGATTACGGATACAATTTTGTTAGGCGCTTATGAAAAACGTTAATCCTATATAATTTCTGTTATAAGTTTTTCCAAAATAAAGTTAGCATTATTACGTCCTTCCCTAAGGTTAAGCTTTCTTCACTCAAAATTTTATTAAAATCGTTTATTTAATCGAATACATTTTTTAACAATGACAGATAAAAAGTTGTTTTCGCATTTATAATTTCTGGCCCAATAAGATATGCAGAAACCTTAGATTAATAACAGAAACGATGAATTTTTAGTTGACACCATTCCTCATTAATATAATATACCCTAGATACACAGTTTTTTGCAAATATCCTTCTAAAAAGTGGTCTCAGGAATAAAACAAAGAAAAAGATCACAAGTTATAATTAAATCAGAACAAATATAATAAAGTTTTTTAAACGAAATGAGCAAGCGTTCTTAAATTTGAATTTTGAAATTTAGAATTCCATCGGCGTCGGACTGTATGCAAAACGAGTGCTTAAGCACTCCTTTGCTGTCCCATTTTCCGAGCGTCAACTGTCCATCTAGGTAATTAATATATCGATGCCATTCCTATACACTACTTTTGTCTCATCTACTTGCAACAATTTATTCATAGCCACGTTTCGTGATATTGTCCTTTTAGAATGCCTCCGACCTGTCCTTTATTTAAATACATGTGGTATACTAGTTATTTCTGTGTGCAGCGTTGTAGTTGATTTTCGTGTCTTAATACCTTTTGCCTTGTTATTTAACAGCATATTTAAGCTTAAAATTATAAAGGTGTGAGTTCGAGAAATTACAGATTGCGTATATGCTTTAGATTCCCCCCAGTGGAGGATTAACTTCAGGCAGGCAGCCGGTCTGAAAAATTTTGCCAGTTTTTTTTTTTTTAAATAAATAAAATTCTTTCTGTGATATGCTTGAAAAAGTGTCAGATAAAGGTAGTATAAGAGAAATT
Organism: Clanis bilineata; assembly: GCA_036417725.1. Taxonomy (NCBI): domain Eukaryota; kingdom Metazoa; phylum Arthropoda; class Insecta; order Lepidoptera; family Sphingidae; genus Clanis; species Clanis bilineata. The sequence goes on from CM071141.1 coordinate 3,686,415, forward strand.
AAAAAGATAGTATGTGGATCATCATGAGTTGCCAGGATTGGGTACTGGACAAAGAGATTTAATATTACCAACTAAAGAGGGGCTGTCAAGCAAGTTTCCATACAAAAAAAATTCTCAAACTTCAGTACCGCCATCAACTACTCATTACAATGCGAGGGCGATTATTACAATTTACACCCTATAATATTTTGTGAATGGTTAAGAATCACCTAAGATAAGTTTATTCTCTCAATATTATTTCGCTGGCCGGTCTGGCGCGCGTATATTTCAAATAAACTGTGCGAGTTATGACCACTAGGTCATAACTTTTGGATCACAAGTTTTGTGCTTTTGTCCCGTCTATATACTGTGGAATGTCTTGGTACTAAAACACGTGTACTAGGTCTATTTTGTACACGTCCGTTGTGAGATTATATTTTTACAACAGTAATATAGTTAATACAAAGTATTTGCGTCTTACAACCTCAAAGTGCCAGAATAAAACCGTTTAAATATTTTGGGACGCCAAAAAGACAATTAGGGAATAAGTCATAATTAACGGGAAGTGACAGATTTATAGCCCTAAAAAAATTCTCTTTTGGCTCGAGTTTGCTCAAAGTGCTTTACATGAGTTACATTGACGTAAATATTTTTCAAAATCAAAGACGTTCAACAGTATACAGTTAATACTATTAAATATCTTTGTTCAGAATGAATTTCATTTGCTTATCTTTTCTTATATTAATCTTTTTATAAAGTTAAAGTTTTTACACATGTTTGTAGCTCTTATATATTGTTTTGTTTTTAGTAATAAGTAGTTCCATTGTGCCTCCTACATAAAAGTAAAACAAGATTATAATAATAGTGCCATAAGACGTGGTGGTAACCTCCTAGGTGTTCAATGATTAGGTCACTATGTACCAGTCTGATTTCATCCTAAAAATTCGTTGAAATTGCAAAGTTTCGCAATTTGAATATTAATAGGATTACTTAGGTTATCTAAATTTAGATTTTTCTGGAACTAATATATTTTAAAAGGTCAATATTTTTCGAGCAATATATTTTATAACAGAAAAACGGGCAAAAATGTCATTCGATGTTAGTGATCTCCATCGCGGTGTGATATCGTACACTAAAAATGCTAAAGCAAATTGGAGATTTGGTTATTAGTTGGTGAATATTTGACAATTATTTTATACTCAATTGTTACATCATATTCTAATTATCATAAAATCAGTGGGGGAGTGGAGAGGGCAAAAATTTTCCAAATGAGAAGCCGACTCTACTTCATAGGATACTTCTTTCGTTTTGCAGATTGATTTCAATATTAATTACATAAATTCACACCTGTCTCCCGCTAGGTTAGGCAGAGACTATGGAGCACCAAGTGCTTCAGATCAAGCACACCTTTTTTGCCTCTTTCACAGGAATCAGTCTTTTCATGCACGCTTGTCGGGTACGAGAACTACTTACTTGGTCCTTTTTTTGAGGTCGCCATTTTGGTTCATAAACGTATGTCTAAGGAATCCTCGGTTGACACTACCATTCACTTTCGCTACATACATTCATTTCGTTAATTTCATTTCATCCATCCTTTGAATGTGGCCAATTGGCCTTTCAATATTATTAATTGATAATGAATAATTACACGAATCATATTAATAATTACACAGGTTGATCTGGAAATCTTTGGGGGAAGCCTATGTTTAGCAGTGGACGTCTTATGGTTGATGATGATGATGATGAATTACACGATTAAAGTTATAGGCTACAAATGATACACATTAGTGTAGGATGGAAGTATGAGTACAAAGGAACGTAAGGATTAATGATGGATGTGGAATGTGACTGAGTGAAACAGATGAAGTATGAACACGGTTGAGAAGGAAAGAGATGGCGAGTGAATGGATGCTTGAGGTATGATTACGGAAGTTAGGGAATATTAGATAGTGTGAAAGGGCGACAGGACGGAAGTGTTTTATGGAAGACGTAAAAAGTGTTAATAAATAATAAAAGCAAGATTTAGAGAAGAAATTATTTGTTTAATTCGGCCTATATCGAAAATTTCCCACATTAGTAACGTTTAAAAGTAAAACAACAGAAATCCGGTTATATGGACTATGAAAACAATAAAATTAATGTTAAGATAACATACATAGATGCTCAGAAATAAAATATTCAATACGTTTTTGTTGATTCCTTTTATAAGGAATTGATACAAAAATATTGTATTCATTCCTGATCTGTTCAATTGCGTGAAAATAATCAAATGGTAAACAAAAATACTTTACGATTTTGTTTATGTTGGTACGCCGAGTATTATAATTATATTGGTGATACCATAAAGGAAATTATTTGTATATTTTATAAGTTCTACTGGGTAAAGCTTTACTTTGTAAGACTGAATGATATATAATATGATAGATCTTTCTCAATTTCGGTAATATTACTCTGAGTAAAAACCTGGACATCTTTGCAAACATACCAAGTAGTTATAAAAGAGGATATAAAGATTTTATAAGGTAATGATTTCTTTGAATACTGATTTCTTAAGTTTACGCGAATATTATACATTGAAATAAAACTATTCTTACGGATTCTATCACGATTATGTTTTAATTATTATTCCCGACGTTTCGAAGGCTTTGCAGTCTTCGTTGTCACGGGTCAGACCCGTATTTTTATTTCGATCTCTTTGAAATAAAATTTGTTTTAAAGTGTTTGAAATTGGAAACAAATGAAAGAATCCGTAAAAACTATTTTTTTTTAAATCATTACCTTACAGTAACAATGAGGGAGATACTTATTTTTCAGGACTACAATATATGTAGAAAAAGTGGTAGAATCATTCTGTGGACAGTTACGTCTACAGCACGAATGGGCTTGGACCGGTTTGATACAACTGTCTCACTGAAAACCGACGTAAAGTAGCAGTTCGCTGTCACGTTTCGTTCGATAAGTGAGTTTTCCGGTGGTCCAATTCCTCCGCTCTCTTTCCCTATTTCCCTTCTTTTAGGATGGCAACACACCCATGATTCTTTTTGTATCTTGGGTGCGTTGGGCGGTGGAGACTTACCATCAGGTGACCCATTTGCTCGTTTGCCAGTCACTTGTATAAAAAAAAGAAGTAAAAGCTACCCTATTGGGTAATGTTAGTGAATATGAATTATATTATAACATAAATTACATAAGCTCTGGCCTGTATCGCGAAGGGGTAGGCAGAGGCGCACTAGCGAACTAGAACACCCACATGTCGCCGAGCTTAGTTTCGTCCCAAATGTGATAGGGGACGAGCCTATTGTCATATCGGGCACAAATTCCAGACTCCGGGCTGACATTGAAAAATCTAATATCACTTTGCCCGGGGATCGAACCTGAAACCTTAGGCCGTTAGTCGTACCAAATTACAACTACGCCACTGAGGCAGTCTACTACAATAAGTAATAATTGTTGTAATCATCTTACCTTGTTTTCATGATCGAGTGATGCAGTCAGCATCCGAAGACTTGACCTGCCATTCGAACCGGACGGGGGTTCGGGCTGATTAAAAATATCCGGGGCCACTGTTTCCCCCTCTTCCCATCCCCCCTCTATCGTCCACTGTTATTTTGCATAAACTCAGATATAAAACACGAGCGGGCATTCATTGGATATTCAGCGTACCGATGGAGGCTTAAAATAATAATTCACGGCTCCACGACGGGAAATTAAATTCTTTTTTATTGTTTTTATAATCTATGGAGTTGGTGTCGTCGATTGCCGACAAAATCCTTATCGCTCAAGGGCCGATGAGTCGTTTCAATTTGAATAGAAATCAACGGAGCGAGTCCAATACTCTTTGAAAGGGCTGTCTTTGTAAGGATCTTTGATTGTTTATTGTGAATTTTAATGGATGAATAATATAAATGAATAAAATTAAGTAACTTTTAGTAATTTTATGGTTCTTAATAGACAGAGGACAGCTTCCGACAGACAGACAGCCTCCGTGGCGCAGCGGGCGAATAGCCAGCTGTGAAGCGAGAGGCCGCGGGTTCGATTCCCGCATTGAGACAAATGTTTGTGTGGCCCACAGATATTTGTTTCAAGTCTGGGTGTTGTGAGACCGAAAGTCTCTCATAGTCTCTGACACCTATGATACAGGTTATACCTAGTGTGGGGTAGGACTACGTGTGTAACTATTGGGTGTATTTATTTATTATTTTATTTATTAATACAGACAGCCTTCGTGGCGCAGCGGGCGAGTAGCGTGAAGCGAGACGCCGCGGGTTCGATCCCCGCACCGACACAAATGATTGTATGACAGATATTAGTTTCGGGTCTGGGTGTTGTGGGACCGAAAGTCTCTCGTAGTTCTTGATACCCACGACACAAGATTCGATCTTAGTGTGGGGTCAGGACTATGTATGTGACTGTTGGGAGTTATTTATTATTATTTGAAGTTTAAAATAATCACAAGTTTAAAAATTTAACGGACCGACTTCTAAATGTATCAGATCGTGACCAAATTTATAAGACCACCCTTAAAAGAAGCTCTATCGAACACAAAAAGAATTTTGATGATCGGTCCACATTCGGCGGAGATATCGCATAACATACATAAAAAATATTACAGACGAATTGAGGACCTCCTCCTTTTTGGAAGTCGGTCAATAACTTGACCTTATAGTATGGACCCTGAGGTCACTGCTCATATAATAACGAGGGAAACAGCATACCCTTGTTTGACCTTCGTAATCCTTTCTTTCATAATGAATGTGCCTCAAAGGTTTGTGTTCAAGGGTTCTGAACAATAGTTTATAGTGCTCCCTTCATGTCATGAAATGTAACTTTCAGTTTTATAGTGTTGAAAAGTAATTATGAGATCAAAGGGTTGGAATTGCAATAGACGATTTTAATATAACCTAAGACAGTGTTTTTAATTTAGACCATCGCACAATAGACTTCAAAAATACTCTGCAAAATCAATACAAAAAGATAATTCAAAATTCAATATTTCTTTCTACATACCTGCCCTTATCCCACCCAGTGGTGTGCAGTCCATATAGACGAAGATACACTGTCTACCCTGACAACTTGCACATTACGTAATTGAAGAAAAACATCATCACCCAAAACAAATTTTTACAATAGCAGCACTCGGTTTACAGTTTAAATCGACAATGGTGTAATGATGGTTGTAGTGAAGCAAGAATCGAAGACAATAATTTTGTATGCTATGATGACAATAATATGTATTTTGTCTACCCTAATCCGAATGTCTGTGCACGTCACGGATCTCACCTTAATGTGGGGTTGGCGCAACACACTTTTTCAAGCATTTTGCAAAAAGGATTTAGCTTGGTTTTTGCGACCTGCGTGACGTGAACCCACTGTGGGGAATTCAGTCCCGGGTTATTAATGGACTTGCGACGAAAAGATGAACTAAATAGATTAAGCTTATGTATAAAATCATGTCTGAGATAGCAAACATGATTCGTCCTTTAGTTCAGATATAAGGAGATCAGATATCCTTTAGTTAATGGAACCCTGATAGTAATTAATATTTGTATAGCGAGCAGTTAGCCAGCTTACATATTATACTACGCAGGGCTTATACTAAGGATGCTAAGGTTGTGGCCATTAAGATAGATGCCATATTCTTTCTCCCACCTTTTAATATGCGGTCAGCGCAACACATTTTTCAAGCAGGTTGCAGAATGGTTTTGGCTTAGTTTTTACGACCTGCTGTCTGCCTGACTTGGACCTCTGGGGGATCTAGTCTCAGGTAAATTAAATTAGGAATTCGCTTTGCCGCTTTGCCGAATTTGTGCGACGCAATATTCGACAACTTTTGTCCTGGCTGGCCAGTCTTTTGGTCGGCACTAATATCGGCAAACAGATCACGAACCGCGGCCTCGATACACACATTAGCATCACCCCCCATGCCCCTCCTACACACACCCTAACACCCCATAATTAGGCGATGAGTGCGGCCATCGACGTGTCCGCTTCCTTCCAACTAATTACCTCATGAGATAAACGTGCTGTTAAAACACATGAGAATTATGCTCAGTTGATAGAAAGAAAAAAAAGAAAATGTTTATTGTCACTGAACTTAAATAAACTATCACGATTAGGTTTTAATTATTATTCCCGACGTTTCGAAGGCTTTGCAGTCTTCGTTGTCACGGGTCAGACTGAGGTGTCATTTGTCCAAAAAAGGTTAGAGTTACAATATCTACCATCATTAAAAAATTATACAAAATCAAAAAAGGTTAATTATTTGTGTTCCGATCTATGCAGTACGAGCTCACGGTGTCTTGAGTTTTTTGGACAAATGACACCTCAGTCTGACCCGTGACAACGAAGACTGCAAAGCCTTTAAATAATCTAACTAATAAATTAATAAGCAAAAACAAATATATAATACTAGCTAACCCGGCGAACTTCGTTCCGCCTAACAGTCGATTCTTTGATTTTTTAGTTTAATTTTTATTATGTCTAAAATAAACGTAGCCTAAGTTACATCAATTTAAAATTTAAAAGATTTAAATTGAAAATTTAAAAGATTAAAATTTAAAAGATTTTAAAAATTCTTTTTGTGTTCGATAGAGCTTCTTTCAAGGGTGGTGCCATATAAATTTGGTTTCGTTTGAAGTCCGTTAACTTGTGGCACAGTTTTTTTATGTTATTTAATGTTACCTGTTTTTCTGTGCGTGTCTACAATAAAGAGTTACTACCTCTATATATCTATCTATCTAAGTTGTGTGTGTTGACTCTCTAGTCACTCTAGTTACTAGAGTCTAGTGAGTCTGATTGCGGCTGGTAACAGCCATATGGCCATTTTTTCACGTCGCTGGAACTTTGAAAACAATATGATACTACGTTTTAATAATGTTTCACTGTTTTTGCAAACTTCACCAGCTGTATAAAATGTAAAGCCTGTCCCGAATTTAATTGTATTGTTCTATCTGGAATCATTTTTAAACTCTGCAAACTTTTGTTATGTTTAATTAGTAAAATATTTATGAATATAATTAACAATGAGCCAGCCTAAAGTTACATTGCGGGTTACGGCGGGTTACATTTTGTTTTTGTTATATTCGTGGAAGGCCGTGAAAATACCTTTCGTTAAAAATTCAGAGAATTTATGGTGTTATTTCATAATCGACAATATTCACCGATCATAAACTTCAAAGACATTCAACGGAGTATAGACGGGACAAGTGACAACAGTGCAACACTTGTGAGTTGTGATCTAAAAGTTATGACCTCGTGGTCATAAGTCATTCAGTCGTAATTGAAACATACGCGCGCAAGGTCGTGCTAGCGTAATAATGTTTAGACAATGAAATTGTCTTACGTGATTCTTGAACATTCACAGAAAATTCTAATAAGCGCCCTCGCATTTTAATAAATAGTACATGACGTTGCCGACGTTTGAGATCATTTTTTTTTAATGAAAACTTGCTTGATAGGTTCTCATAAACCTTAATATTTGACTTCTATGGAGAATTCAGCTTTCTTTTTTCCGACTAGCTGCCTGCCTGACACCAACCCTCCTCTAAGGAACCAGTGTACCTCTAAATTTGTACCTGTACCCATTTTCGTTGTTTACGCCTGCGGGTTTAGCCAAGTGGCTTATGCGTTAGTCGAATAGAAAAGTCAAATAGAATAAATGTATGGAAATGACATAAGCGTACGCCGCATGTAGCGTACTCTTATATCATTCCCATACATTTATTCTATTCGACTATTCTATTCGATTAGCGTATAAGCCACTTGTCTAAACCCGTTGGTCTCAAGTGTTGGCTAAATAAAGTTTCTTTCTTTCTTTCTCGCTCCGAGTAAATCGTCTTCGAAAAACACCATACTTATGTATCTATAAACATCTGAACAAAACTATTGCATATAGAGGTAAATCGAACAGCTCTTTTTACGCAAAAAATATAGTATTATAGAAACCTTTGCCAAAAATATTATGTGACATTTATCACGCGTCTATAACTCTTATTTCAATTGGTACGTGTAACGAAACGCCGCGAGATCGTATAGGAATTTCAATATGCTCTCAGTTGTTCTGGGTCGAATAAATATTGAATGATAAGAGGACACCCGCGCCTCACTGAAGTTTGGTTAGATTGATGTCACCACGTCTCCGCAAAGGGTATTGGTTTTCCCACATCCAGATATAAACGAATTCAAGGTTTTACGAGGATGCATATAGTAAATGTGATGTTTGATTTTGCGAAGTGTTTTGCTTTGTTTTTAGTTTGAACTTGTTGGTACAAAATGCGGCTTAAGTGTATTATGTACTCTCTTGAGATTGATCGACTTGAGAGAGAGAGTATTATGTACATGTATTGTATGTACGTCAACAGCCTCTGTGGCGCAGCGGGCGTGAAGCCGCCTGTGAAGCGAGAGGCCGCGGGTTCGATTCCCGCATTGAGACAAATGTTTGTGTGGCCCACAGATATTTGTTTCAAGTCTGGGTGTTGAGAGTTGAGAGACCGAAAGTCTCTCATAGTTTCTGATACCCACGATACAGGTTATACCTAGTGTGGGGTCAGGGTTGGGTGTATTTATTTATTTATTGTATATGGTTACCTTGTTATCATTGTATGGACGTGCAAGGCTTTTTGTTAAGTTTAGTTTTATCGACTGATTAAAAAAAAGGAGAAGGTCCTTATTTAGTTTTTTTTTATTAATGTTACGCGGTATCTCCGCAAAATATGGACCGATTTTCAAGATTCTTTTTGCTTTCGATAGAGTTTATTCCAATCCGGAATCGCGTATAAATTTGGTCACGATCGGATACGTTTCAAAGACGGTCCATTATGCTTTTAAACTTGTGATTATTTTAGGTTTATTATTACTTTCTTGGGGTTAATTAGACGTTCTGCTTATGCTTTCGTTTTTCTTTGATTTATTAACTTTTTTTGATATACGTAATCCATCAGATGACATTTGGAGTTTATCTGATATAATGGCTGCGTAATATTTACTTAAGTATGAGGCTACCAGTCTACGATTTTATGATAACGAACAAAACTGGTGAATAATTTAGTTTAAAATGTTCATTCATTAAATTCAAAGTACCAAAGTTCAAAAGCGTATAGGAAAATCTACTAACGGCCGGTTTAATAAACGATCTCAGTTTAGAGTGCAGATAGATCGCGATTATGAACCAATCAAATCAAGCCATTTGACGGAGGCATGTTCAAACTGTGTTCTTATTGGCTACTTTTTGTTATCTATCTGCACATTCGAACTGAGATTGTTTTTTGAAACCGGCCGTAAGTCTGGTTAACGCAGACAGAAAGAAACAACGATGATTGTATTTTATGTGATAATGGCAAACAACCGCGAACTCCCAACTTGCAACCTCATTCGCGTCAACAGCGAAACCGAGTTACAAAAACACTTTCATCCTCCGCTTATGTAACCCTTAAATATTTTTCCTCTCGTCGAAGGCATTCAGACGGGGAGGGATGCGGTGAAGAAGGAGGGGCAAGGGGTGACTCCCGGTAATAAATTGCAGTGAAAAACTCAGGGCGCTTTGTTCCGCCAGCCAGGCCGGCAGCCATCGCGATTCAATGAATACTATATGAGATTGTGCCGGTGCGGCAGCCCTAGCTACTGAGTACTACGTCTCCTGACTCCGCTCGATTGGCACACAAACCTGATTAGAACGCGATATTGCTAATGTGGTCTAAGTAATTGTAGTTCGACTATTGGGCTTTATTGTTCTCGGGGTCGAATACTTAGTTCCTTTCTTTCTATAGTGGGAATGTGACTGAGCTATAAATTGATTTTCACTCAGGTTTTCACTCAGGGCTGCAAATGATAGTTGAGCTTTAAAATAGCTTTATGAAGAGTATAGCGTTATTTGCAAGCGGCCTGCAGTCTTTGCCGTCTAGACTATTATCTGTCTATTATTTGGACAAGACTTGTTATAAACTAATATTTTTTCTTTCTTTCTGCCTGCCTTAATGTAGAGTCAACGCAACACACTTTTCAAGTATGTTGCAAAAAGGATTTGGCTTAGATTTTACGACCGGCTGCCTGCCTGACGTCAACGTCTCTCAGGATATCCAGTCTCGGGCCATTCAACATATAACAATCGCTTTGCCCGGATGGGAATCGAACCTAGGACCTCCCAGTCCAAAATAATAAACTTATACTTTTTAACTGATGATAATGCTGTGTAACGAATGGATGGCGAAATAGTTGTTGAAATGGAAAGTTATTGAGCTCGATTGGGATCAGCCAGGACGACGGCACAATTCGGCACGCAAATACAGACCTTATACTTATTAGTATACCATTCCAATTGCCTTTTAACAAAAAATCTTCTACCATTCCCAGCTGCAGTACAATACCCTAGCGCGCAGAAAAAACTGAGATACGCTAACAAAATTGTATTCAGAAATGACCGTTACAAAATTAATGCTACAATTTAACTTTACACGTGCACTTTAGTGTGTCGTAAAAAATATACATTTTATAGTTTCGGCACTTTACTGGCTTAATTTGGGTTCATTGCAGTACAGATTGACTGATAGCGAACTTTGACGCAACTAATCCTTGCTTTAGAGGTTAAAATTGTAATTGTGAAAGTTGAAGTGTTTTATGGTAATAGAGGATTTACATTGCTCGGTCAAAGGGTCACAACTGTTGAGACTTTATTTTGTAATATTTTATATGGGGTTTTGGGCATTAACGTTTTGGAGTACGTGATGTAAGTAATGATATGCATTTCTGGTGGTCGGTAGAATTATACTAGTGTGGTTTACATGAATTTTTTATTGTGGCGACTGGCTCGGTGGCGTGGTGGTATTTCGGTACGATTACGGTTCTGAGGTCACGGGTTCGATCCCCGGGTCGGGCAAAGTGATATTGGATTTTTCCATATCAGCCCGAAGTCTGGAAACTGTGCCCGATATGGCGATAGGCTCGCCCCCTATCACATCTGGGACGGAACTAAGCTCGGCGAAATGTGGGTGTACTAGTTGGCTAGTGCGCCTCTGCCTACCCCTTCGGGGATACAGGCGTGAGCTTATGTTATGTTATGTTATTTTTTACTGTGGTTTATACTTTGTGTATTAACCTAATCTAGGAAATAAAGTTCTGTATTCCACATTTAAGTGAGATTCAGAACTTTATTTCCTAGATTAGAAAACTTGGAATAAGCTCTATCGAACTCAAAAATAATCTTGAAATTCGGTCCACATTGGCGGATATATCGCGTAAAATACTTTAAAAAAATACAGACGAATCGTGGACCTCCTTCTTTTTTGAAGTCGGTCGAAAACAAGCGTTGCTCGACCTGGGAATCGAACCCAGTACCCTCCATGGCCCACCATTATACCAAGGCAGCAAATCTCCATTTGTACCTACAATGATCAATATTTTAAACGTACACTCCTTTGACCAGTACTTTGTTGCGTAACAACATGCGAATAAATCTTTCGCCAATTCTCTTACTTTTGAAGACCAAAGGTTAGAAATGTGACCTCCGTACTGTAGTCTATGATATCCATTCGCAACCCGAATGACCTTTCGCCGGGCTTAGGCGATAAGACTCGGAGCTCAGTAATGTAAAAGGATGCCTCCTTGCACTGAGACCTAAAGCCGATAACATGTTCTATACTGAACGAGATAATCCCGTATTCTTATTATTTGTTATTTTCTAAACATAATGTTATGTTATGTATGTTATGTTTTGTTATTTTCTACTGCCTTACTAAAAGAGGAGAGTTCTAGGTCTCCGCATTTTTTTTTTTTTACACGATATTGTCTGATTTTGACATTTGAAACAGAATAAATCATTTGTTACGCGATATCTTCGCCAAATGTGGACCAATTTTCAAAATTCTTTTTGTATTCGATAGAGCGTATTTCAAGGGTGGTCCCATATAAATTTGGTCACGATCGAAGGTGAAGTCGCTCTGTTAAGTTTTTCAACTTTTGATTATTTGAACTAGAATTTTTAAACTTACACGTTCAGCAGGGTTACCACCATCTCTTATAGCAGTATTATTATAATGTTGTTGTTTGTTTTGTATGGGAATCGGCACAAGTCAAATTATAATAATACTGCTATAAGAGGTGGTGGTAACCCCCCAGCTCTACTACGGAATCCTTGACTGTGCTAGTCAAACAAGCACTCAAAAGATAGGATGGTAAAATTAGCGTTCCGTAGTATTTTTACCAATATAACGATAGAATTACGACGAAAAAATTCCTGGCGTACGAAAAATTCGCATCCAACGTTTTGTTCGCATCCAAATACTGTCCACAAATCAGACCCGGTGTTGGATTAAAGCCAAGAAAGCAGCCGCAACGTGCTCTACACGACCGAAGGTGTAATTATGATAATTAACTCATTAATTAATTTACTATTATAATTAGACTTGCGTTTAGTGGTCGAATATTAGGGCGTTAGTAGTTCAGATTTAGTGTGGTAGAATGTGGGACGGACGGTATATGGAAGAGTTTTAATAGCACACACTGGCAACGAGTAGGTGGTATGTACCTGATGGTAAGTGATCTCTACTGCCCATAGACACCCAAGATACGAAAAGAATCATAGGTGCGTTGCATAGAGAGTAAGTTAATCTGACTCACCGAACGAAACGCAACAGCGAGCTGCCACTTTACGACGGTTTTCTGTTAGGATGTGGTATCAAACCGGTCCAACCGTCTCATTCGTGCTGTAGACGTTACTATCCACAGCGTAACTCTACCACTCAAACGTATGTCAATGTTTCTTAGCTTACTTACGCCTATGCCTGGATTTTAACCGTTATTTAGGGTTTGTATGTATTAATTGTTTCCATGAAAAATCAATGTCGAATTATGATGAGCTTTTGTGATAGTAAACGAACGTTTGAAACTAGCGATTGACTGAAACCGAACAAAAGCGTTCGCACGTTTCCTCACAAACCTCACGTCACGAGTCACACGGAAATGATGCGTATTCATTAAATATAGCGAAACTCGCTGCAGAACAATGTAAAGGGGCAATAACAGATGCGCTGCACCGCTGTACCGCGCTGTGCTGAACTTTTGATAGTGCTCATTAAGCCGCTGAAAAGCGCTGTTATTGCTGACTGTTCCACGATAAAGACAGTTTTGCATACCTTATTGCTTTAGTTATGAAGCTCCCTACTGTATTGTAATTGAGCCTGTGTTCTCCCATTGTTTACTTTTTACAAACAGGAATGTGTTTGTGGAAAATTGTACTGTGAATGTAGCGGTTTTTTCTCTCATTTTTATTTTTGTTCTCATTTCAATTGTGGCATCTATTTTATTGCTACTGTTATTGGATGAAAAGGTTTTTACATTATATTACATACGATACCATCGGAGATACCAATGAAGTAAACTTGTTAAACGAGCAATTTCAAGAAATGTTTTGTACTGCTGATAAATAAATAAATAAATAAATAACGCCCAACAGTCACATACATAGTCCTGACCCCACACTAAGATCGAGTCTTATGTCGTGGGTATCAGGTACTACGCGAGACTTTCGGTCTCACAACACCCAGACCCGAAACAAATATCTGTAGGCCATACAAACATTTGTCTCGGTGCGGGGATCGAACCCGCGGCCTCTCCGGGCCTCCGCGGCCTCTCCTCCGGCTACTCGCCCGCTGCGCCACGGAGGCTGTCCTGATAAATATGTCCTGATAAATACGTTGTTTTAAAAATAATCATACTTTTAAAAACTTAACGGATCGACTTCAAAATTTATCCGGTCGTGACCAAATTTATGGGACCCCCCCAAGAGAAAATTGAAAATCGGTCCACATTTGGCGGAGATATCGGATAATAGACATTAAAAAATTCAGACGAAAAAACTTTCCCTTTTTTTAGTCGGTCGATAAAAGTGTTAGTGTCTTGACTTTTGACGAATTTGTCTAACATAACTGATGCCTTTAAAATAGATCTTCTTATTCTGAGTTATATGTCACTGTTACCCAATTTACGCCCAAATAAATATGCAAGTGAGAAAACCGACAGCAATACCCAGTCATACTAAAATATTACAAGCTATAGTAGGATTGTTAATTAAACGGAGTAAACTGACATTTCGAATGTTGCCACTTTTTCATGAAATTTAAACAGTGCTGCGGTAAAAAGATCAAGATTATTTAATCATTTCAATTCAGTGAACATTTCATTCTTTCATTTTCTAAAGTCTAATAATTTAAAGTCGTAATTCCTGCCAAATGTGTGATTAGTACTGCATGTCTATTGAATTATAGTCATAGTAAATTACTGCCGGCTAAGTTATGGCATGTTTACTAGAATTTTAGTCTTGGTTCATTATAAACAAAACATACAAAAGCTATAAATGTGCCGAACGTAATTTTTCTCAAATAATAAAATTATAAATTGTAATTTTCATTGTTATCGTTTTGCGTATCTGTTGTGATTATTTACGTAAAATTATTGACACTGATTATTTACGTAAAATTATTGACATCGACTAAATGTCGATGGGTTAAGCTGAAATTTCTAAAAATACACAATAAAATTCTAATTTTCCAAGCTGGTGTTGAATTATTGTTTTTTTGAATGATAAAAATTGAACTGGATCAATCACTATGTTTTGAAAGTAAGCAACATTATTTTGTTAAGTGACATTTCGATTTGTCAATTTATTCCGTTTAATTAGCAATCGGACTATAATCAGAGGCGCGAGCAGGAATATTTTTGACAATCGAATTCCAATCGAGCTCGACGTACATCTATGACATCTATATGACACGAGCTTCGATACGAATTCGATTGTCAAAAATATTCCTACCCGGCCACAGTTAAGGAGTAGTAAAACAAAAATGCATTGTCCATAAAGTTCCGCAGTACGAGTAACGATATAAATAGTGCTGTTGATTTATAGAAGTGCGCGCTATTTATAAGATAATTGGACGGTTGCGGGCGTCTTGCCCGCTGTAATCCCACGTGTAGACGCCGCCGAGTGTTACGGTGCATTGAAACGACGCGTGATAGCGCAGTATCCACATACATGATGCCGCATAAATTGTTCATGGCGACTATTTTTATTCAATTGGAAAGATCCTCTCGTCCTCGATATGCCAACTTTATTGTGAAATAAAACGGTCCGACCAGTGGCCACGAAGACTGCAAAGCCTTCGAAACGTCGGGCATAAAAATTAAAACAAATCGTGACAGAATCCGTAAAAATAATTTTATTTCAATGTATAACATTTGCGTAAACTTAAGAAATCAACTTTATTGTGTTTTTTGAAAATTTCTACTCTTTCAATCCTTCGATTAAGGTTAGTAAACAACAAAAACCAAAAAGGATTAATTTGATAAATAATTACGTCTTTCACGTCCATAGCATTTGTAAGCTTTGTTGATAATTACCGTGACTGTAATTCAGTAGACACAAGGTATCTAGATGCTCAAAATATTATTTACCAGTCTTAAAAAAAAGTCGAGTTGCAATTTACAAAAGTATGTTTGAATTTCTAATAGTTGCTAGCTGAGCTATGGTCATAAGTAGATACTCAACGAGTTATACTGCATCGTATTTTTTCAGAAAAGCTACGCAGTGAATATCTCTAGGAAGCTTACATGTTCCTTAGGAAAAGATTATTATAAAACTGAACTAATTAAAAGTTTAACCTTTTAGTTACTGCACCGTAACTAGCTCTTAGCGTTTAATGTTCTTTGAATGAGAATACTGTTATTTTTTGCGCCAGTGCTCACTTTTATTCTGTCAGGCAGGTGATATACGCATAGAAAGTGCTGTGATATTATATTCTAATTGCTACAAGTACTACAACATAAGGAATTACTAATAATCACAAGTTTAAAAACTTAACTGACCGACGTCCACATTACCGATCGTGACCAAATTTATATGGGACCACCCTTGAAAGAAGCTCTATAGAACACAAAAATAATTTTGAAGATCGGTCCACATTCGGCGGAGATATCGCGTAACATACATAAAAAAAATACCGACGAATTGAGGACCTCCTCCTTTTTGGAAAGTCGGTCGAAAAATAATGTAATGTAATTTAATAATGTAATGCAGCGTTGGACGACCACCTGCTAGGTTGACAGATGACTTGATAAAGGGCGCAAGAAGTCGCTGGATGCCGCTTCCAATAGGTCGATCAGGAAATATTTGGGGGAGGCCTATGACCAGCAGATGTTCTGTGGCTGATGATGATGAATGTAATGTTACGAATTTTAGCGTTTTGATAACTCGTCGTTTATGAAATAACGGCTTAAAGTATGCTGTTTCCGAATTTCACCGCGGGCAAAGATACGTTTGTGAAGCTACATATAATAACGCTTATATTTTATAACGTTTGTGAAGCTATAATAACGCTAGTCAATTCTGTTATTTTTGTAACTGTCACGCGTCGATGTCGGCTTGATTTGTGACACTAATTATATTTGTAATAACATTTTCGGGGCTCATGAATCATATATCTATATATATAAAAATGAAACCCGTTTTCCGTTGTCACGCCATCACGCGTGAACGGCTGGACCGATTGCGCTAATTCTTTTTTTAGAATATTCCTCGAAGTACGAGGATGGTTCTTACGGAGAGAAAAAAATGAAAAATTGTCTGAAAAAGTCTAAAAACAACACTTTTCTGTACTCCCATACAATCGATTCGTAATAATACTTAAAAGTCAATTTGAACTTTAATACCATACCATAAAGTTCAAGTATTAGTGGAGAGGTTCCGGGAAGGCAAAACAATTGAGTGTCGTTAGTATCTACTGGTTCGATTTGAAAAATTATTTTTGTGTTGGATAGCCCAATTATCGACGGTGGCTATAGGCTATATAACATCACGCTATGACCAATAGGAGCGGAGCAGAAATGAAAAATGTTTAAAGCC
Source organism: Clanis bilineata (assembly GCA_036417725.1). Classification (NCBI taxonomy): domain Eukaryota; kingdom Metazoa; phylum Arthropoda; class Insecta; order Lepidoptera; family Sphingidae; genus Clanis; species Clanis bilineata. Next base: position 3,703,279 of record CM071141.1, read on the forward strand.
GGGGAAGTTGGTACCTCAGAAACTACTGGTTCGAATTGAAAAATTCTTTTTGTGTTGGATAGCCTATTTATCGAAGATGGCTATAGGCTATATAACATCACGCTTTGACCAATAGGAGCGGAGCAGAAATTAAAAATTCTGCAAAATCGGGAAAATTTATATCTCAGACAGAAACTACTGGTTCGAATTGAAAAATTATTTTTGTGTTGGTTAGCCCAATTATCGAGGGTGGCTATAGGCTATATAACATCACGCTATGACCAATAGGAGCGGAGCAGAAATGAAAAATGTTGAAAAGACTATATTTCAGAAACTACTGGTTCGAATTGAAATTTTTTTTTGTGTTGGATAGCCTATTTATCGAGGATGGCTATAGGCTATATAACATCACGCTTTGACCAATAGGAGCGGAGCAGAAATGAAAAATGTTTTAAAGCGGGGAAGTTGATATCTCGGAAACTACTAATATAATTATAATTTATACAGTTCCAGGGTATAATTATCGTTACTGACTATTGACTTTATGCTGTTATAAATGCCTAAAGGATAATGCTAATGCGATTTGCACCACTATAACTAATCTACAGTTAGTCCTAACCTCAAGTTAAATTGAAAAAGTATATACATGACGTGTGGTGATTAATTAAAACTTAAATGATTGTATGATTCATATATTTTCTTTAATTACATGTAATGAATTACATGTCATTCATTTATTTTTCAATTTAACTTAAAGTTAGGACTAACTATAGATTAGTAATAGTGGTGCAAGTCCCCCAAAGTGTGCTTGTTATTTTATTAGTTGGGCATGATTTCATAATTTAGGTAGGTTCACTAAAAATTGTGGCCTGTGAAAATGTTAAGTTTTAAAGAATTTAAAACCAACTTGAAATTTTATCCGATCGTGACAAAGATAATACCACACATGGAATAAATTCTTTTGAACACAAAAATAATCTTGATAATCACAGGTTAAAAAATTTAACTAACCGACTTCCAACTTGATCCGATCGTTACTAAATTTTTAACCTTGAATAAGCTCTATTGAACACAAAAATAATTTTGAAAATCGGTCACCATTTGGCGGAGTTATCTTTTATATTGTTACTAGCTGACCCGCGCAACTTCGTCTGCGTATGAGAGAGAGGGTTGAAAGAGTGAGTCGTAGGCACCTATAGCACAATAATTCGAAAAAGGTAATGATATGTTTTGCTAAATTTCGAGAGATAGTACGTGACTTCGGTGCGGTTCCGTCAATCACCCCGTCTGTCACCTCGTCTGTCACCCCGTCTGTCAACCCGTCTGTCACCCCGCCTGTCACCCAACCTGTCACCCGTCTGTCACCCAGCCTGTCACCCGTCTGTCACCCCGTCTGTAACCCGTCTGTCACCCCGTCAGTCACCCCATCAGTCACCCTGCCTGTCTCCACATCTGTCACCCCGTCTGTCACCCTGTCTGTCACCTCGTTTGTCACCCCGTCTGTAACCCGTCTATCACCCCGTCAGGCACCCCATCAGTCACCCTGTCTGTCACCCCGTCTGTCACCCCGTCTGTCACCGCGTCTGTCTTCCCGTCTGTCACCCCGTCTGTAATCCGTCTGTCACATCGGCTGACACCCCATCACTCACCCTGCCTGTCACCCTGTCTGTCACCCTGCCTGTCACCCCGCCTGGCACCCGTCTGTCACCCCATCAGTCACCCTGTCTGTCACCCTGCCTGTCACCCCGTCTGTCACCCCGTCTGTCACCCTGTCTGTCACCCCGTCTGTCACCCCGTCTGTCACCCCGCCTGTCACCCATCTGTCACCGTCTGTCACCCCGTCTGTCACCCGTCTGTCAACCCGTCTGTTACCCGTCTGTCACCCCGCCTGTCACCCGTCTGTCACCTCGTCGGTCACCCCGCCTGTCACCCCATCTGTCACCCAGCCTGTCACCCGTCTGTCACCCCGGCTGTCACCCGTCTGTCACCCCGCATGTCACCCGTCTGTCACCCCGTCTGTAACCCGTCTGTCACCCCGTCTGTAACCCGTCTGTCACCCCGTCAGTCACCCCATCAGTCACCCCGTCAGGTATCCCTTAGTCACCCCATCATTCAACCCGTCGGTCAACACTAAAAGAATTTTTCACATCGAACCAGTAGTTTCCGAGATATCAACTTCCCCGCTTTAAAACGTTTTTCATTTCTGCTCCGCTCCTATTGGTCAAAGCGTGATGTTATATAGCCTATAGCCATCCTCGATAAATAGGCTATCCAACACAAAAAAAAATTTCAATTCGAACCAGTAGTTTCTGAAATATAGTCTTTTCAACATTTTTCATTTCTGCTCCGCTCCTATTGGTCATAGCGTGATGTTATATAGCCTATAGCCACCCTCGATAATTGGGCTAACCAACACAAAAATAATTTTTCAATTCGAACCAGTAGTTTCTGTCTGAGATATAAATTTTCCCGATTTTGTAGAATTTTTAATTTCTGCTCCGCTCCTATTGGTCAAAGCGTGATCTTATATAGCCTATAGCCATCTTCGATAAATAGGCTATCCAACACAAAAAGAATTTTTCAATTCGAACCAGTAGTTTCTGAGGTACCAACTTCCCCGGCTTTAAACATTTTTCATTTCTGCTCCGCTCCTATTGGTCATAGCGTGATGTTATATAGCCTATAGCCACCGTCGATAATTGGGCTATCCAACACAAAAATAATTTTTCAAATCGAACCAGTAGATACTAACGACACTCAATTGTTTTGCCTTCCCGGAACCTCTCCACTAATACTTGAACTTTATGGTATGGTATTAAAGTTCAAATTGACTTTTAAGTATTATTACGAATCGATTGTATGGGAGTACAGAAAAGTGTTGTTTTTAGACTTTTTCAGACAATTTTTCATTTTTTTCTCTCCGTAAGAACCATCCTCGTACTTCGAGGAATATTCTAAAAAAAGAATTAGCGCAATCGGTCCAGCCGTTCACGCGTGATGGCGTGACAACGGAAAACGGGTTTCATTTTTATATATATAGATAGATAGATTATCGATCACTTGTTTAGTTATTTATCTTATGTGTTCTGAGTTTTTTATTTATTTTCCTTTTAAAGCTGAGTTGGCATTCGTCAGTCACTAGGTGGTCAACTGAAAACCAGCGCTGTGTTATAGTGTGAACCATAACACAGCATAATGCTGAGCTGACCAAATTTGTCGCCATGAAAGCACGCAACATTTTAGTATGAGTTATTTTTAATTATGTTTATTTTATGTCAGTAAGTTGATGCCGTCCTTTTTTGGTTTGACAAAGAAAACTTTCTTTCTTTCTTTCTAACACACATAAAAAAATAGACGAATTGAGGACCTCTCCTTTTTGGAAGTCGGTCGAAATCGATCCTTTGCCGGAGAATTATACATAAAATTACCGATGAATTCATAACCTTTCGAAATCAGTTGAAAAAGGTATCCAAAAGCAGTATAGATAGTAATTGGGCACGGCTGTCTCGGGGGACGCGAAAATTGCCCTCATAGTAGGGGGTTGCAAAGTGAATTTTGTCGGTTTTGCGTAAGGGTTTGTGGCGGATCGCCAGTCACCCGGATGGCCATGTTCCCAAAGGCGACCAAGTTGGAGGCCGATGTACTCGCGTGTTCCTTTGGGACTCAGCGGGATCCTAATTACATTTTCCTCGGTAAAAAAGGTAATCTTTCGGCGTCCGAGTTAGAAAACAAACTTGATTGATGTGTATTGTTTCGTTATAATACGGTACGGTAAATTATATAGATTTAAAACGGGATTTTGGGTAGCAATCATCATCATCATCATCATCATAATCATCAGCCACAGGACGTCCACTGCTGGGCGTAGGCCTCCCACAATGATTTCCAGATCCACCTGTTGGAAGCGGTCTGCATCCAGCGACTTCGGGTAGCAATATCTGATCAGAAATGTCCTAGAGCTAAAATATGTATGTGATGAATGAAGCGGTAATAGCTCAGCAGGTAGTAGTGGCCGAGATCCATATTACTATTATAATCATCTATTAAGATATCCGATATGAATTATCATAGCTTTAATGGTGAAAATAGCTTTATACCTGAGAATTCTCCAAGGAGTTCATTGTGTGTGGTACAGAATTATATTGGCGGAATTGTTACCATTTGCGTGCTCAATATATAACCATTCATTAAACAAAATCACAAAAGACTCACTAGACACTGTTCGTTTTGTTAAGGACAATTTCTCTATCACTAAAATCAGTCGAGAACGGCTGCGCAAATGAGATTTCCTAACAATTAACAAAGTTTTGGCACAGAAAGTCCATCTTTCTGTCTTAAGAAGTCAAATAAGGGAGTGATCAGAGTTTTAAAGTGCAGTTCGAGTTTGAAATAGCTGGCGACAATGGCTGACCCAGTTTTTGCTACTAACCTCAGCCTGCCACTAATTATAAGTGAAATATGGTGTTAGTTAAAGCTGTATCGCTTGATTAAGGGTCAGTAGTTAAGTGTTGATGGATGAAAGATGTTGTTTGTGCCTTGTGTAGTAGTTATGTAAAGTTATGTTCGATGTGGTGGCACTGAGATTAGTGACGTGCCTGGCCTTTTTGGACAAGGCAAGCCTTAAGTATTCAAAATACAATATTCAGATAGCATCAACCTTTTGTTCAGTAGGGGACGTCCTATGGCTGATGATAATGATGATGATGAACACCCTTTTGGAAGTCATAGAAAATGGTTATGCAAAAAATAGAGTTTGCTTATTTATTTATCGAGTTGTAAATATATTTCTTTCTGAAATAGAATTTCGACGAATTATAGCTCACCTAACACGATTAATTTGTTGTAAATCCGACATTATCTAGCACCATTTGTGTTAACTCAGCCTAACCCAATAAACCCAAATGTAAGATTTGGGCAAAGAAAACTATAATTAGATAATACGTTCAATCGGATTAATACGGTTTGGAGCTGATTTCTTTATGTGAATTGAAGTTAATTTTTCCTTGAACTTCATGTGATTAGGGTTCAAAATTTTGAATTAAATTTGGACTCGTTTTATGACACCGTACTTTATGGAATCAACACCAGCAATTTCGCAGCCAGCAGTAATCTAAATTATAACAATATATTACAATTGGATTATTGACCATAGTAAGCATAGCCATGGTTAAATATATTAATATCAATTAAATAGTTCCTAGAGACACATATTTTTCATTGACCCTTATTAAGATAGAGTTCTAAGATGTTCCAAACCATTAATTATTGTTTCAAAAGTTAGTCTATTATATCAATTTATGATAGTCCGTAGTCCATACGTTATCAACTAAACTAAAATACGGTCCTAAAATATACCAGTTTGGAACAACTAACGTCATTACACGAGTTTTCCGCAGCTGCTATATCTTCTAATACAGTCCGTTGTGGGTCCCTCGAGAAACGTCCTAGGAACTAACATACATCGCCCGTCGGTAAGACTGTAGGGTTAGCTTAGAATTATATTTTATACAGGACGGCTACAAAACTAGTTTTAAGGGATTTACTCCAAGAATCATTAGTACATGTGGCTGTAAATTTTACAATAATAAAAGTAAGGATACTTTACTTTTACTACTCTTATAATTTGCAGCTACAAGTAAAGGATACTTTACTCAATTTGACCAGTAGGTTAAACGTGAGTTTTTTGTATTTTTTTGCTTCTGAGTAAGGGAAAGCAATACCCCACGTAAGCTCTAGAGGCGTTCAAGTATTTGTCATAAAAATGTTACTTAGTCGCGAACGTGAAATGCCAAAAGCTCATAGTCGGGCTACAGCTAAGGCGTCTAAAATCGATGACCAAAAGGCAACGGTTATTGTCATATAAATCTAATATGGGATTGCATAATAGGGATATGTGTATTGATCGAGTCTACAAACATGAGACAGTATGCAGGGATTGTTCCACGTTAATTAGTGGGATATTGACTAATAACTCTCTTCGTTATTGTTTCTCCGATATATTTGATGTATAGAATGAAATTGTGGAGCAGGTCAGCAAGTATATTCTGGGATTATTACTGCTTTATGGACAAAAACACCATAAGCATTGATAATAATCGAATCTGTTGTTTCGGTTACAATAATAGGCTAATGCAAAAGTGTAATGGTCGCTTTTAATATCTGATAAATGATCACCATTCACCACCACACACGAATAACGACAATATCGGCAGATGAAATCTGTAGGTGCGATGTCGTTTGCTTTACAATCTTCTTCTTCAATGTGGACATGAGCAGTCATACCTAATTTATAAGTAAAAATACTTTCGAATTTAGTTTATGAATTGTGAATTTTTAACGTGTCACCAACCGAATCAATTACAGCGTAGTAAATTGATGCGGGCCGGCTGTGGCCGCGGTTTACTATCTATACACTCATCAAAGTGTTCATCGGAGCGCGCAAAATACTGCGCGCGTTGCCACTGATAAAAATGTTAACGTGTTCAATGAACATCATATTTCATATACTATAACCTACGCTATATACCTTTTTAGCAACATAAATATGTACAAAATTAAATCGTTGTAGGTTTTATTCATCAGTTTCTTTTGATTATTTCATTCATAATTATCATTTACTCTTACAACCACTATTGCTTTATTACCTTTTCATTAATTTTGATCGTTTATTGTATTATGTCGTTGTACATAGAACATGTATCATCTATGCTACCAAGTGCTTTGTTCAACTTGAATTCCTTCTTTTCTTTTGAGTTAGTCTCTTTTCGCTCAACATTTTAGAAGCCCATATTGTTCATCGATATGTTTTTAAACAATTTTGTGCACTTCATCTTCAACTCCTTCAAGTTCATTTATGACAAATATATCAACTAAAATGAGAACTGCGGCCTGAACAGGAACATTTCTGACAACCGTAAATGTATTCGAACTCGATGCGCGTCTATGAAATTTGTATGAAATATTAACCAAACGTCATCAGTGCGCAGCGAACTCGAATACATTTACATTTACATTAGTTTTTCGTGCTCGGGCTACTGAACTAAAATATCCTTTACTTATATAACTAACACTCAAATACTGAAACAGATTTCAACTTGTAATAATTGCTACTTCAATTTTCGACTGAAGAGAGCACTTGCAATTTTCAAGATTCTGTATTGTGGTATAATTGGACTGTTAGCATTAGCATAATTCGACGTAATGATTAAAGGCGTGACCTCACATAAATATTAACATGTGCCAAGTGTAAAATTTTTGGCACCATTGTATGGAGTTAAAAAAATACTTGGGTAATCGTACCAAACACTATATTATACGAAATGAATAAGTATATGACTACAATATTGGCTCGCAGAGATACTATTTTACCTTATTTTAAGAGTAGGTAATTTACCATTCTTGATATTTTACAATTATACTGATCTTGTTATTAAATTAAATCTGAGTTACGTTAAATAAATAAATAATAATACAAATAAATACACCCAACAGTCACACACCTAGTCCTGACCCCTCACTAGGTATAGCCTGTAGCGTGGGTGTCAGAGACTATGATAGACTTTCGGTCTCACCACACCCAGACTTGAAACAAATATCTGTGGGCCACACAAACATTTGTCTCAATGCGGGAATCGAACCCGCGGCCTCTCGCTTCACAATCGGCTACTCCCCGCTATGCCACGGAGGCTGCGCATTGTTGGAAAATATGATTAAAAATTATATTAAACAGCCATGAGTGGATTATCGCTTAGTTATGGAGGCTTAACTCGCAACAGCGTTGTAACTGGCGCAAATTGCAAATATCCCCAACAGTTTGTTTTTGATATTCATTGCATTAGTTTATCGAACGTGGCCGGCGAGGTTTCGTTTGCACATGACGTCGAGTGTTTTTTCATTCCAACTTGGGTTTTTATTATCATCTATATGTCTTGGTGTTTTATTTGTTTTTTTAATTTACTTTAATATCTGGATTTATCTCGCAGCCTCACTCAAAAGTAAAAAAAAGGATTTATAAATTCAGGAAATTGACAAGTTTATCTTTATCCAAATAGGTTAATTCGTGAAAGCCTTCTTGATTTACAAACTTCCAAATTCTAATCTCGTAGTCATCTTGTTGTGAGACCGAAAATCTCTCATAGTTTCTGATACCCACGATACAGGTTATACCTAGTATGGGATGAGGACTAGGTGTGTGACTGTTGGGGGATTTATTTATTTATTTATCTAAATCTTTATATTGATCATATTAAATAGTAGGATTAATATCTATAAAATATATGTATATCAATAAGGCTCAATTGCACCACTACTATTAACCTAGAATTAGTCCTAACCGCAAGCTAAATTGACAGAAAATGTATGAATGACATGTAACTTAACTTGCGGTTAGGACTAACTCTAGGTTAATAATAGTGGTGCAATTGAGCCTAAGTGGATTGTCTAATTTATAGCTTTTGTTGTATATGTTTTAATAAGTTATACCTATTTCCCATAAGTACATAGTCGAAATGTTTTATAAATTAATTCAATATTGCTTAAATCCATCGGTCAGGAAATCTTGTGGCAGATGATGATGATAGATTAAAAACGATAACTCGCAGGCAAAATAACTATGCAAATAAAGAAATGCAGATAAACGAGCTAAACTATCAGACTTTATTCTCAATTCATTAACAACTTAAGTGATATAAAACACGCCTCTGAAAAGACGTTAGCAGAGCATAACCACCGAGTTCACACAAACTTCGTCCGCGTCGACGATTAACGATTATCTTTATGAATGTTTGTGCTCAAGTTTTTCTATCGAGAAACTTCGACAGAGATCCATCGCCTGTCCTTGTACGGGCAAAATGCTTTTCTGATGGCAAAACGGCTCACAAACCAACTTTTCAAAATTGTCGCCGTGGGGACGGGCCTGAGGGTTGCTATATTGAAACATACTTTTTGGGGAATCATTTAAGAAATGATGAAATTATAAGTTCTTTTCGATTTCCTATCTCAATAGACAAATGAAAAGTAGATGGGTAATAAAGTGCGTTTGAAGAATATTTTGGAATTTTAAGATTATATTTTTTTTCGAAACTGAATTCGGTCACCCGAGCAGGAAAATTTCTGATAATCGTAAATGTATTCGAGCTCGCTGCGCAATGATGAAATTTGGTTAATATTAAAATGTAGATAATACAAATTCCATAGACCTGCATTCAGCTCGAATACATTTACGATTGTCAGAAATTTTCCTGCTCGGGCCGCCAAAAGAATGATTCCTTTGGTTTGATACTGATGACAGTACCAATACTATTTCAAAACAAGAGAATATAATTATACCAACTTTAATAAACTTAAAAGCGCAGCTATTTTTTACGTCCGTCTAAGAGAATGCCACAGCTCCAGTAAAACCGACTCATTGATGCTACAGACAAAGTTGAATAAAGAATACCTAGTTAATATTGCTATTTTGAGCAGAATATTATGGTAAACATAGTTCGAGTCAGCGGCGCGAATCAATGAAGCTGATTATTTATGTGCGGACGTAGAATATTTATGAGATTTTAACATGCTCCGACATTTTCCTTTTAGTCTGGCATCCCTTAGTGGGGTGAACATGGGACAGGCATCGCAATTGACTTCTTTCGTCCATTAGGACGCGGTGAAACTTGAGCCGTTTCTATGTTCCGTAAACTTGCTGAATATGAGAAAATGGTTCGGAATTTTCGACGCCGACATTTGTGTGAACCAAGACACAGTTACAGGATATTTATAGAATATGAATATGTAACGTCTATAAATAGCATTACAAAGGATATTCTTAATATAGAGTGAACATAAGCAAAGACGCAGTATTTGAAATTAGACAAAATTCTACCAGGGAGCTTAGGCTTTTTCTTTTGTTATTATTTAATATCATTTCAAGAAATGAAGATAGTCTACACGATGAAGCAACCATTGGCTTTGTTGGTATTTACAATATTATGATTCGACAAGAACTAAAATTGGAAATCCGTATTTAAATAGTGCTATCAATTTTAATAACGATGTCTTAGAAGACATAAGCTATGTCAGTCAGACCCGCCTGACCTTTTCAGAGTAACGGAGCACAAATAATGAGGCGACATTCGACAGTCGAGAAAGTTCCTACAGAGGAATTTGATGGTATTTAGGAAAAGTTAAAGAGGTTCAAAGAAGGTATTGTTAGAAAGCTCAGCTGTGACGGGATGACACCAATTCATCATTTAAAAGTTGGAAACGCGCGTCGTGTCACTGGCAGAGTATTTTTTACGTGGGTCCATTAGTGGCGGGATGCGGTTGCCTTGTATCAACCACGCTGTCAGTTTGATGCATGGTTACCAGCACCACACTACCTCTGGGTTTAATATTTTCACTTCAGAGTGGTAAATTTAAACATATTTACGAGTTATTTATTGCGATAAAGAGAAGTATTAACGCATAGATTATAAGTACTAACACACTACTTCACCTAGTATTGGTTGTTAAATAATTTATTCAATATAAGATATTTTCTTTATTTATGTTATCTATCCGTACCTATATATTTGCCATATTTTTTTGTGCTGTCTCTTCCTAGTGCCAGGATCCGCGTATTTAATTAATCCATGCCCAGTATATAATCATGTACAGTAGGACCAACTCTTATTTCTTCATCTAGAACGAAACCCATCTATTTCCAAATAGATTTGCTGTTGTTCTCAGGAATATAAATATAAGCACTAAAGTTCATGTAGTACTATGTAGCTTAAAGTGAAAGTGTCCAGGATTGAGCGTCAAATACGATAAAAGAATAAAATAGTCCATCCAACTCAAACAAAGTGTGTGTCACTTCATTGTATTAAAAGTTTTGAAGTTTCTTAGAGTGTTTTATGTTTCGTACCAATAAATAAAACATTTACAATAAATTTTAGTTGAGTGTCAATTTGTTTTGAACTTCTGTAACAGATGGTTAATAATGCAAACAGAACGTCCTTAGAAATGTTATTTATAGTTTAAAATATGTAACATTTGGTAGGGTCTGACTTTGCGTAAGTATCTAGTAGTCGTTTTTTATTAATATTCTGATTACGAGGCGGTACTTCTCTCGCTGCTCCCAATCTGTTTGGGCAGGTACCATTATTTTGCATACTTCTGCTGGCAAATAGCAATGGAGTTACTGTACATAGAATCTTAACAATGCAATGTTTCAGAATATTGAGAGCGCAGTAACTCGCAGACTCTGATAGTTTGTTCTGGTACTGCAATAGTGTACAAAAGCAGACGTGACACTTACTGAAGCAAATTACCAGCTTATATCGTCTTTGAATGTTTCTCTTCTTTATGGTTTTAAAATAATTGCAGTCATGTCACGCCGTTTAGGTGAGCTTTTTTCAAGTGTTGGAACAATTGCCGGCCACCGCAACAGATCTTGTGTCAGACAAACGACGGTTTGATTAAACAATTCCGCAGCAACGTTCGGAGCACACAAAGTTTTTAATCTTCCGATGAGCCCGGACATGACCCCGATCCAGTCGGCGCCGCGCGGGTGGAACGAGATTTGCATTCTAGGATGGTCTTTTTAATCTCTAATATCCTGTATCAGTTGAAGGAATCGCGTTTTCTTTTGAATTGATTGGAATAAAGTAATTTTTGTTTGTAAGGATATTGCTAGTTTTTATTCTGCAGTTTGTGCAAACTTTGCCACTGATTTTTTAATTTGATTGATGATAAATTTGATAGATAGATATTGTAGAACATATACCGTTTGTAAAAAATAATTCGTGATAGATGAACCCATCACAACAAATTAAAAATGAATGGCCGCTGCACCCTCAAATATCGATATAATGAAGTTCATATTATTTTCCAATCTATTGACTCGTAGACAGGTGTCTAGTTGTATTAGAGGTAAGTCCCAAGTTACGTACATCTATAAAGTTAATTTATTGTTATTATATTTATTAGTTTGTATTTGAAGGGCTTTACTTATAGAATTGTTAAGTCATTGCTCTATCGAACGCCACCCTTAGAAACTTGCTGACTCACAATAGTAAATGAAGGATAAGAATATGGCTTCAATTTTTTTCAATTTTAAATAAAGGCATAATTGAAATAACAAAACATTATATTCTATTGAACTTAAATCTTTCGTCACGTTGGTCTAGTGTTACCGTAGTCTTACTGAAACAGCACCGGCATATTGTGCGTTAGCATAATTTAATGTCGTAGACATTATGTCGAAGCTCTTGGCAGCATTAATACTACGTCACGAATGCGTGCGTCTATGGCATGACGCAGTAATCGGATGTCTGCCTTAAAATTAAAATGAAACATGGCATTTTCCAAAAGTGCGAGTGTGATGAAGAGTGAATGTGATAATTAATAGGCAATAAAAATATATTATATTTAATTCTGTATTATTCATTGTTGCAGATACTGACCTCGAAGGTGTTCGTGTTAATGTTCGCGTGTGAGTGTGACATCGCCTTGTGATTGTTAGTGCGCGCGAGTGTGGTGCAGTTCGTGCGGGGACGCGTGCGTGCATTCGGAGAGCGTGCGGGCCGCGTGTGAGGACACGTGCGGGGAGTGGCATGCGGAGCGGGTGCGAGTGCGCGCGGGGCCGGCCCCGCTAGCGAGCGCCATGCTGCGCGCACGCAGCGCCGCGGCGCACTTCGCCCTGCTCTTGTTAACGCATATACCACCACCCGGTAAGTAATTATAGTTTAATAAATATATTTCTTACAACACTTACATTATTTCGGCTGGAGCCACATACTTCTGACTTACAACGTCTTGGTAGTTCCCGACTGTTGCACTGCACTCAATAAACTATTTTAAAGCGCCCTTAGAATATCTGCAATTAGACACATAAACCGATTTGTCTTTCTCTCTTTTAAATTTGTTTTCAAACAACCCGTGAAGTCGTGAAGTGAACAAAAACCACAAGCCCAACACACTGATTAATAACCACTATTGCAAGCACAATCATCATCAGCTCATAACAATTAGTTTAACGGCAAGCAGTAATCATATTAAAGGCACACAATCCGTCAGTCATTTCGCTAAAAGCCCTCATTTAATATACACCCGCTAATATTAGAGGGCGGTAGAGTCCGCCGACTAGTAATTGGTACGATCTTAGTACGAGCAGGCCTGTGTTAATTATCTGGCCTGTAGGCTTCATACTTCGGCCCATCAGTACAATTTAGGCACGGATTGCTGGATTTATGATGGAGTTTGGCTAAAAGTATCGTTAAAAACCGGTTAATTGGACTCGTAGAACCCGCCCGCCGAATCGTGGGATTATTTCAGACGATTTAGTATCTATTTGCATGCGAATTTTTAAAGGGTTTTATGGTATGAGATTGGTACATGGGCAAAATTGAGGCAATATTTTTGTAGAATGATTTTTTTAGCAGATGTCGGAATATGAGAAAGTGGGTCATGCTCTAGTAATGCTCGAGTGGTAGAACTACGCTGTTATATCTACAGGAAAAATTAGCCAGTTCGCCCGGTTCGACACCACTTTCCCGTATAAAACTAATGGGACGTGACACCTCTCTGTCGCTTTTGGGTCGGGCGAGTGAGATTTCCCATTGCCCAAATTTTTCATTCCATCCAAATCCCCATTCTCGATTTTAGGTAAAGCCAATCACTCATAATCAGATGACCCGCTTGCTCGTTTGTACGCTTTGCTATAAAAAGCTTTATAGGGAGAACATCAAATGTCTATAGACACAGTAACAAAAGAGTCATAGTTGAAAATGAAAGATGGAAGCATCAATATAATATACCCTAGATGCACAGTTCTTTGTAAATATCGTCCTAAAAAGTGGTCTCAGGAATAAAACAAAGAAAAAGATCACAAGTTCTTATTAAATCAAACACAAATATGTATAACCCTATGCACGTGTTATAGAGTAGCTTTTTAAACGAAAAGATCAAGCGTTCTTAAATTCTATTGGCGTCCAACTGTAGAGAAAAGGAGTGCTTAAGCACTTCTTTGCTGTCCCATTTACCGAGCGTCAACTGTGCATCTAGGAAAATAATATATCGATGGATGGAAGGCATATTTTCCTTAATTTTTGCTTCAAACAGAAGAAGGTTCGTCTGTATTTTTTATGTATGTTCCTCGATATCTCCGCAAAATTTGGACCGATTATCAAACTTCTTTTTGTGTTCGATGGAGCTTATTTCTTTGTGCTTTCCGAGGGTCCCATATAAATTTTGTTACGATCACATAAATTTTGAAGTCGGTGCGTTATGTTTTTTAAACTAATAAATAAATACACCCAACAGTCACAGACATAGTCCTGACCCCACACTAAGATCGTGTCTTGTGTCGTGGGTATCAGAAACTACGAGAGACTTTCGGTCTCACAACACCCAGACCCGAAACAAATATCTGTAGGCCACACAGACATTTGTCTCGGTGCGGCTACTCGTCCGCTGCGCCACGGGGGCTGTCTGTGCAAAGTTCCCGATACCCATGACATGATTCGATCTTAGTGTGGGGTCATGACTATGTATGTGACTGTTGAGTGTTATTTATTTATTTATTTATGATGCATTTATTTTGTTTCCAACTATTTCGCTTCAACACGGTTATCGCAAACCGCTTTAATATGAACCCCGGGCGCCTCATAAGCCAATAAATATGAAGTAAATTGCAGACAATCTTAACAATTTGAGAGATCAAAATAACAGGGGTCATGTAACGAAATAATGTTCAAGATAAATTGAAACAGAGACAATTTTCTCCAAATACATTAGGCTGGTTGTCACAAAATTACAATGTTATGGCTCGTTAAGGCTTATTTCGCTGAAATATTTCATTTTGCACTTCGCTAGCTGTCGCCTTTGACTTCGTTATGTATAGGGCGAAGTAAGCCAAATCCTTTCTGCAACATGCTTGTAAACGGAAAATGCTGTGGAACGAGAGGTTGTAAGTTCGATCCCGCCCGAGGCAAATCATCACTATGGTTGAACAGTTTCGGTTTTGACATAACATACAAAAATCACACTATATTTGGGTACTGTGTCGTAAAATTATTATTAACATACATTTATTTTTTATTTTTTATAGCTCAGACTGGCAAACGGGCAGATGGGTCACCTGATGGTAAGAGATCTCCACCGCCCATAGACACCCAAGATCCAAAAAGAACCATGGGTGCGTTGCCAACCTAAAAGGAGGGAATGGAAGAGAAGTGACAAGGGATTGGTAAAGGGAGGGGGGAAATGGGCCACCAGAAATCTCACTCACCGAACGAAACGCGACAGCAAGCTGCCAATTTACGTCGGTTTTCTGTGAGACAGTGGTATCCAACCGGTCGAGCCGGCCCATTTGTGCTGTAGACGGTATAGTCTACAGCGTGGCTCTACCACTCAAAAAATATTAACATACATACATAAGCTCATGCCTGTATCCCCGAAAGCTTAGGCGTACTAACGAAATACACCCACATTTCGCCGAGCTTAGTTCCGTCCCAGATGTGATAGGGGGCGAGCAAATCGCCATATCGGGCACAAATTCCGGACTCTGGGCTGATACTGAAAAACCCAATATCACTTAGCCGGTCCCGGGGTTCGAACCCGAGACCTCAGGACGGTAGCCGTACCGAAATACAACTAGGCCAATAAGGCAGTCATTATTATCTATTAAGTACATTAAAATAGGAGGAATTTTAGTGTGATCTTCAAATTCATCTATCTGTCGACTTCTAAAGCAGCGAAAGCTCAGTAGCCCGAGCACGAAAAACTAATGTAAATGTAAATGTATTCGAGTTCGCTGCGCACTGATGACGTTTGGTTAATATTTCATACAAATATCATAAACGCGCATCGAGCACGAATACATTTACGGTTATCAGAAATTTTCCTGCTCGGGCTGCAGTTGGAAATGGTACGGACTGCCCAGACAAGTGTCAGAGGTTCGAGACCAACCCAAAAAAGAGCACACACCTCTGACTTTTCTATGTTAAGTGTATTTTCATTGTGAATTATCCCTTGCTATAACGATGAAGGAAAACATCGTGAGGAAACCTGTATACCTGTGAAATTCTCCACAAGGATTTCAAAGGTATGGGAAGTTTACCAACCCGTGTTAGGCCAGCGTGGTAGACTAAGGCCGTACCCCTCTCATTAGTACAGGAGGCCCGTGCCCAGCAGTGGGACAGTGATATTAAAGGGCTAATATTATTTACTAAAGAAATCGATAATTTAATGTAGACTAATGTATTATGTATTAAAATAGGTTTAATTGTAGTACTTGTAACTTACTCTTTATCTTGTTTACCACGTAAATTCAATTTCTATAATAGTACGCTCATAATGTTAACCCTTAAGAGCTATTTCGTAATCATACATGGAACCATTAGAGAAAATTTCGTTGTGTTCTTTGACTGCCTCGTTGGCGTGGTGGTATTTCGGATCGACTACCGTTCTGAGGTCTCGGGTTCGATCCCCGGGTCGGGCAAAGCGATATTGGATTTTTCCATATCAGCCCGGAGTCTGGAATTTGTGCCCAATATAGCGATAGGCTCGCCTCCTATCACATCTGGGACGGAACTAAACTCAGCGAAATGTGGGTGTTCTAGTTCGCTAGTGAGCCTCTGCCTGCCTCTTCGGGGATGCAGGCGTGAGCTTATGTTATGTTATGTTTTCTTTGACATAAAGAGTCTTATAAAAACAGTTTAACTGAGCAAATGGCTAAGAATAGTCTGTCACTTTTTTCCTTGTGTCACATTGTTTGAAAATAAAAGGGACAGACTATTCTTTACCATCAGTTAAACTGTTTTTATAAGTAAGGCCCAATATTTTTATCTACTATATAAAAATAAGTCGGGTTTTCCTTCCTGACGCTATAACTCCAGAACGCACTAACCGATTTCCACGGTTTTGCATTCGTTGGAAAGGTCTCCGGCTCCGTGAGGTTTATAGCAAAGAAAATTCAGGAAATATTTCAACAGAAAAGCGGGAAATTTTAAATTTAATCACCAAACGAAATGTTACATAAAACGAAGCCATCTGGTGGCGAAACGGAGTACGCCGGGTTTGCTAGTCGTATTATAAAAGTAAACACTTAAGTCACTTTACGCGTTATCGAAGAACGATTACATAAAC
The DNA here is from genome assembly GCA_036417725.1 of Clanis bilineata. Lineage (NCBI taxonomy): Eukaryota > Metazoa > Arthropoda > Insecta > Lepidoptera > Sphingidae > Clanis > Clanis bilineata. Next base: position 3,720,370 of record CM071141.1, read on the forward strand.
TGCGAAAACGTCTCATCCATCGTTCTGCCAAATCAATCATCGTTAAGGGTTTTAAAAATATTATTCACGTGTAAAAAGATTGTTTTATAGACGTTAAGTTTATCTAAAAGATGCTGCTGTTGATCAATCGATACTATTCTCATGCTTTTTAGACATTATTTTTGAAAAAAGGTCAATATTACGAAGCTTAGGTCAAATCAGCCTAATATACAGCGTAAGAAACGGCTGTAGAGTATCAAAATAAAACTTTTTTCGGATTCTCGAGTTCTGAGGTCTCGGGTTCTATCACCGGGTTGGACTAAGTGATATTGGATTTTTCAATATCAGTCCGGAGGCTGGAATTTTTGGCCGATATGACGATAGGCTCTCCCACTATCACATCTGAGATGGAACTAAGATCGGCGAAATGTGGGTGTTCTAGTTCGATAGTGCGCCTCTGCCTACTCTTCGGGGATATAGGCGTGTGCTTATGTATTTAGAAATAAATCGCGATAGAATTCATAAAAACTAGTTTTATCATTTAGATAAATGTAAAGGTAAACCTAGGAAACTTATAGATTAAGTACATTAGTAGGTCGTAGGTCTAGTCGCTTCCTTGGTCTAGTGGCACCATATATGGGCTGTGGATCAGGAGGTCCTGGGTTCGATTCCGGGCAAAACGAATTTTCTAATTTGATTTCCCCGGACTGGATCCTCCAAAGGGGGTTGACGTTAGCCAGCAAGCCGGTCGTAAAAACTAAGCCATATCTTTTCTGCAAGATGCTTGAAAAAGTGTGTTGCACCGACGCCACATTAAGGTGGGATAAGAGCAGGTAGAAAGAAAGAAAAAAAAATTGGTACATTATTATAATGACTTTACCAAATTCTAACTATAATCCATCTTAATTAGACAATCGACGGAATTTCCACCGCAGTTGCATTAATTTCGTGGGTGAAGTCATTTAAATTACACACTATCGACCGAGCTGATCATTGGTGATCACCCTCGAGGGGAGACCCGAGGTGGTGCGGGAGGGGAGGCCACCGTTAATTATCCGCAGTTATAGCCTGTCGCAAGTTTAATTAGCATCAGATGCATTGATAAATCGAATAGTAATTAGTGGCTGATAGTTGGCTAATACGCTAATGGGCAGAGCTTTGTGGTACGACTCACGAGGCCCTCGACTGGAGAGCGTAAGCTGTGCAACGAGCATATTGTTATCAAGTGCTATTTGACAACAATGTTGATGTTACAGAACATTCCACTCAACAGAGCTGTGTTGAGTGAATGGTTTTGAATTTGTGTTTGTTAGACCAGAGGCCCGAGCAGGAAAATTTCTGACTATCATAAATGTATTGGAGCTTGCTGCGCACTGATGACAAATTTCATACAAATTTCATAGATGCGGAACGAGCTCGAATACATTTACGATTATCACAAATTTTCCTGCTCGGGCAGCAGTTCATATTTACTTATCGTATCTGAACTACGCTCTTAATGTTCTGACTTCTGACACAAGCTTGTTAGGTGACTAAAGTTGCTACAATTAACTCTTAACGTTCTTGATATGTAACCATGCTGAACATTGTAAATTTTATGAATTTAAAAGTTATCTTTATTTAGAATTCGTAAGTAGGTACATACATAAGTACGATCCCAGATTGTTCCTATTGAGCTATATAGTTTCTTTAGAAGTGTCTAAATGGTCGATATCAGCTTTGAAAGAAAAGAAGAGCACATTTTTGAGTGGTAGAATCACGCTGTAGATAGTCTACAGCACTAATGGTCCGACTTGATACCACTGTCTCACAGAAAACCGATGTAATGTGACAGCTTGCTGTCGCGTTTCGTTCGGTGACTGAGATTTCCGGATGCCCATTTCTCCCCCTCCCTTTCGCAATCCCTTACCCCTCCCCTTCCATTCTGTACTTTTAGATTGGCAACGTACCCATGATTCTTTTTGTGTCTTGGGTGTCTACGGGCGGTGGAGATCACTTACCACCAGGTGACCCATCCCGCTTGCCAGCATCCACTACAAAATAACCTAGTATGGAAATAAAATCCACGGTAAAAATATGATGACCTCAAACTGCAGGCAGCTGGCGAAAATTCCAGACGGGCTATATCCAGAATAGCTAGGCCTAATTAAAGGTCTAGGCCGCCCATGGCAGCCGGTGTGCCACCACGGCCGTGCGGTTTTGTGGCGCCGTCCCTTTTGTATGGCTATTTATAACATGGAAACAAAAACTAGGTTTCGAACAATTCATTTGCGATTCGAATTACTTTACTCTTTTTTGTCAAAACACTCGAATTACATTACCCTTTGTTGTTAAGGAATTCGAATTACTTACTCTGTTTGGTCAAGGGGATGTACGTAGATGCTTGCTCGTTTTGTATCGAATTCAGAATTAGATAAATTAAAACTGTTTTACAATCCTTTGAGAATGGTAAGAGTTTGTGATGGTACTAGTTTTTTGTTTTGTAGAGCCTAGCTGTAGACAGTTACGGCTACAGTACGAATGGGCCGGCTCGACCGGTGTAATACCACTGTTTCGTAATAGCCGATGTAAAGTGGCAGCTCGCTGTCGTGTTTCGTTCGGTGAGTGCGATTTCCGTTGGCCCAATTACCCCCTCCCTTTCCCAATCCCTATTTATCTCCTATTAGGTTGGCAACGCACCCATGATTCTTTTTTGTCATGGGCGTTGTTGTTACCATCAGGTGATCAATATGCTTGTTTGCCAGTCTATAAAAAAAAACTGTTTCAGACGAGCGTTGCTATTTTGTGTGCTTCAAGAGTATTTTGGAAAGCTTTTCAAGATATTTCTATTATTAGATACCTATTAAAAATATACTGCCTCGGTGGCGTAGTTGTATTTCGGTATGACTACGGTCCTGAGGTCTCGGGATCGATCCCCGAGTCGGGCAAAGTGATATTGGATTTTTCCATATCAGCCCGGAGTCTGGAATTTGTGCCCGATATGGCGATAGACTCGCCCCCTATCACATCTGGGACGGGACTAAGCTTGGCGAAATGTGGGTGTTCTAGTTCGCTAGTGCACCTCTGCCTACCCCTTCGGGGATACAACCGTGAGCTTATGTTATATTATGTTAAAAATATAAGATCAAAGACATTCGCTCCTCCAATTGTTGTGCACACAAAAGCGGTGAAACCCACGTGCCAATAACAACTCTCAACTTTTAGCGCGGTTAATAAGTAGTCGAGATGTATTCAATTTGAAACAGAGAATGTACATAGTGTTAAATGTCTTTGCTTTGAAACAATATCTTAGTCTATCGTGGCTGCTTTGTGGCAATGACGTCTTGACTTTGAATGCATAATTAACGTAGTGTCTAAATTATTTGAGGTTCTGTTTGTTCAATCTTATGACGATAGTTGATTGGTACATAGAATGTTAAGTCTGGAAAAGAATAAAAGTCATAATAGTCCTTACTTTCTGATTATCTTGACTTACTCCTCTTAATAATTCCTTAACCGTATCTCGTATGTCGTTAAAGTTGACCGGAACCACTGAGGTTGCGGCCTTACGAAGGGAGTGTGCATGTTGCAACCCTGAGATAAATTGTGACATGGCAATCAGACGGCAAAGGCGACTGGCTGAGTTCATTCCTGATTGTCTAATAATCTAGGGGGTTACCACTACCTCTTATAGCAATATTAATATAATCTTACTTGTACCGATTCCCGTACAAAAGAAACGTAGTAAGACTATAATAATACTGCTATAAGAGGTGGTGGTAACCCCTCTGAACGTCAATGCCAATAAGAACGGACTAGTAAGAACGGCACGGAGTTTTAGTCGGTATTGTCGATAGCAAAGTGACTATATGACACCTGATGGTAAGCGTTGTGCTACCAGCTACCAGCAACTACCGATAAACCTTATGTCTATCGGAGGCCATCAGTATCATGCCGGCTTACGTAAATGCTTCTTCACACTCCGTCTGAAGGACCCAATGTTCTAGGAGAGAGAATACATGTGCTGGCAAACTATTCCACAGCTTCACGGCACGGCAAAGGTAAGAGTTAGCGAACTTCTTAGTTCAAGCCGAGATGGTAGAAACCACGAAGCTATGGTTTGATGAGATGTAGATTGGGCTGGAAGTGTTCTTTTAGAGAGCTTTCTCTTCTTATCTATATCTTGGTCACATCTCACATAGCATTTTCCTGAAAGTTAAATTATATTCTAAAAAATGAATATCAATAAAATTAATTATGAACGAACTCAGACGTCTAAAACACGTTACTGACGTGGGAAGAGAGACGGCCAAACTAAAGTGGAACTGGGCAGGGCATGTGGTTCGTATACTACCGGATAGGTGGGCCAAAATCAGCACAGAGTGGAGACCTTCCGACGGCTGGCGACGCCGTGGTAGACCCAGGAAGAGATGGCGTGATGATCTGGATGCCTACTAGTCAACGTGGACTGAACTAGCCCATGGTAGAGAACAGTGGAAAAAGATGGGGGAGTCCTTTGTCCAGCAGTGGGACACAATAGAATAGAAAAAAAAATGAACGAACTCCCATTTCATAATTAAAACGTCTTGGCTTGCGGTTACAGTTGAAAGTAAAGTAAAGTAAAATTGTAACGATTTAATTAAATTTTGCATTAATTTCATTAACTTCGTCAAAAGCAGTCCATTTAAATAGATTTTTTACCAGTATTTTGATAAAGTAGCAATTTTGATTGTTGGAATTATATGTAATTATATTGCATTGTGAGAGCCCTATGTTCAGCAGTGGACGAGTATAGGCTGATGATGATGATGATAAATAAATATCCAATAACAGTATCCCCAAAAATACTCGTACGTTCTCACACAGGTGTAGGGTTTATAGTACGGGACTGGGTGTTGTGAGACCAAAGGTCTGTTATAGTTTCTGATACCCACGATACAAGATTCGCATCTTACTGTGGGGTCTTGACCTATGTGTGTGACTATGGGGCGATGTTTAGTATTATTATTTATTTTGATTCTAGCTTCATCGCTCAAGCTTTGATGTCAATGCTTTGATGTCGATTTGATGAAAATGCTACTGTAGATCTTGGTTTCCAGTTGCCGCAGTGGGTAAATAGCTCGCATTTTTGATCGACTCCAAAAAAAGGAGAAGGTTGTATTGACTGTCTGAATTTTTTTGGACGTTGAATTTGGACGGAATTTAAAATTATTTTTGTGTTCGATAAACTTATTCCTAAGGTGGTCCCCATCGATATATTATTTACCTAGATGCACAGTTGACGCTCGGAAAATGGGACAGGAAAGGAGTGCTTAAGCACTCCTTTTGCATACAGTCTGACGCCGATATAATTCTAAATTTCAAAATTCAAATTTAAGAACGATTGATCATTCCGTTTAAAAAGCTACTTTATAACACATGCATAGGGTTCTATTTGTGTTGATTAAATTAGAACTTGTGATCTTTTTCTTTGTTTTATTCCTGAGCCCACATTTCATGAGGACATTTGCAAAACACTGTGCATCTAGGGTATATTATATTGATGGTGGTCTCATATAAATTTGGTAACGATGTAAGTTTTGAAGTTGGTTCGTTGTTTTTCTATTCTCTAGTGACATATTTCATTAAAATACAATTCATATAATCGCATCTAATGTACCATTACCAAATAATCTTACGGCCGAATGTTCATACACTTAAGGTCGCCTTAAGTCGGTTAATGCCGCCTTATCTGTCAAAATTGTATGGCGAAAATCAATATAAGAAGCCGTTAAAGTTGAGCAGCGTTTGACCATTCGGGCGTTAGTTTGTTAATTAACTTAAAGACTTCTCAGACGGTAAGGGGATTACGCGGCGAAAAGACGATTTACTTAGGTCTTGTTTCTAAAATAAATAGAGAAGGTTCGGGATTTTTTGCTTCAATCCCATTTTAGTCTGACGACATATTGGTAGCTTCATTAGTTTTTTGGCACCGTTCTTCGGGGCTTAATTTGATTTCTTGGGTTCAATATAAGAGTCAAGCGCTTCATTTAAGTATTTACTTTCGTTCTTTCTACCTGCCCTTATCCTACCTAAAGGGGGCAGGTGCAACACACTTTTTGCATGTTGCAGAAATGATTTGGCTAAGTTTTTACGACCGGCTGCCTGCCTGGCGTCAACCCCCTCTAGGGGATCCGGTTACGGGCAAATTAAATTAGAAAATTTGCTATGCCCGACCTGGGAATCCAACCCAGGACCTTCCGGTCCACAGCCCATATATGCTACCACTAGACCGAAGGAGGCGACTACTATTTAAAGTATTTACTAAATTTATTTATTTATTATTATTTACTATGTTTATTTATTTACACCAACAGCACACGTCTTGTTAAAATTAAACTGTAAACATTAGTCAAGGACAATGAAGAAAGGTCGCCTCCTTGGTCTAGTGGCAGCACATACGGGCTGTGGGACGGGAGGTCTTGGGTTCGATTCCTAAGTCTGGCAAAGCGTATCTTCTAATTTAATTTGCCTGGGACTGGATCCCTCAGAGGAGGTTGACGTCAGGCAGGCGGTTGGTCGGAAAACTAAGCCAAATCTTCTTTGCAACATGGCAATAATAAGGGCAAGTAGAAAAAACAAAGATTTTTAGTTCCGAGCGAAATCTGGCCAATTGGCATGAATATATGAAATTCATAAATTAATATAATTACATTTCGGGCACCGCAAAGCACCGAATTTCATTTAATTAATATTTCTATACCTACGGTTTCCACTGCGGCTACATTTAGGAAATTAAAACTGAATGCAAGAACATTTTAAAATTTTCAAATGTCCTCAAAACTTTCCGTGAACGTATTAAAATACCGTCAAATCTGAGTCGGCAAGTTTTCGCTACACTTCTCAGGTTGCTATCAGACGAAACGAGGAAAAACTCGTTAATTAACAGTCCCTATGTTGAACCCTTTAAAAATTCCAGCAAACAGGGAAAGTGGAATAAACAGAAATATTAACTTGGGGGCGAAAGCGGGCTTAATGAGTGTAAGTCGGACTCGGGCGGGCGAAATGGGGCGGATGGGCGGATGTGTGTCGCAAGTGAACGCGTGCCGGAAACGTCGTGTTTGTACGCCGTACTATTTAAAGATACACTTTATGGGCACGGCGTTTGGGAAAAAACAACGCATTAAGTTTGCTAATCGTATAGTCCGTTTGTGCTTAATGATGCATTAATGTCACATCTCATATTGGAGCACGGAGTTTGAAAAAAAACAATGCGTTATGTTTGCTAATCGTGGAGTCCATTTGTGGCTTAATGATGCATTAATGTCACATCTCATATTAGAGCACGGCGTTTAGGAAAAAACAACGCGTTAAGTTTGCTAATCGTAGCGTCCGTTTGTGCTTAATGATGCATTAATGTCACATCTCATATTGGGGCACGGCGTTTAAAAAAAACAATGCGTTAAATTTGCTAAAGATAGGGTCCATTTGTGCTTGATTATGCATTAATGTCACATCTCATACTGGAGCACGGCGTTTAGGAAAAAACAATGCGTTAAGTTTGCTAATCGTGGAGTGCGTTTGTGCTTAATGATGGATTAATGTCACATCTCATGGGGTACGGCGTTTGGAAAAAAAACGCGTTAAGTTTGCTAATCGTGGAGTCCGTTTGTATTTAATGATGCATTAATGTCACATCTCATATTGATATAGTGTAGCTCTGTATTGTAAAGTCTGAACATTGCAATAGAGGTTTGAAATATTTTGTAAATATATTTATAAATTTTACGCTTGAATTCCAAAAGTGTTAGGTAGAAATGGGCTAGAGAATTAGATCATTCACATTTTATCGAGATTATTGTCATGATATAGGACACAGTTTCCTACCCTGGGCAACATTCAATAAAAAAAAATCTAATTAATTATTTTGCCTGACCCGAAATATGAACCCCGGACCTTATGGTTCTCAGCCTTCGTCTTCGCCACTTAGCCTATACTTTAATATAATCGAGTGTCTTTTACAGCGGAGACTGGCAAAGCGCTGCTGGTTGCCACCCCCTTAGATACCTACGATACCATAAGACTCATGAGTACATTACCAATTATAGAAAGGGATTGGGAAGGGGATTTCGGCCAACAAAAAGTTATTTTGACTTTCTAATTTAGATATAGTAGAGGACTGATGGATGAGGTATTTTCAAATCCATATTGCCACAGAAATTCAATTAAAACTATATCAGTGAGCGTGGTAAAAACTGTCGGTAAAGCTCAACAGATTCGGTTTTAATCCGCTATGGCCACAATCAATCACGGCACGATATTTGTGGAGTGCTTTGTAAATAAAGAAAATGGATATAGTGCAAGCGAAAAGCATTACTCACCTGCTGAGCTGCGGTCCGATAAATGAGTGTCGTTTGAGGTTGCTTTCTAGTAATCTTTAAAGTAAAGTAATGATTTATATGTTGTGGAGTTTATTTAGTTTACACGGCAAAGTGACGACAAAGCCCCTCACCCGACAGTAAGCAGTGAAGTTCAAAAAACCTAGTGACCACCGATAAATAATTAGGCTGTCGGCGTTCACTAGCATTGTTCCAGACCTTTGGGGCAACGGGATATACACCAGCTGGTCCTATAGATCACAATCCACATGTTTATTTCCGTCATTTTTTATAGCAGAGACTAGCAAACGAGCAGATCGGTCACCCGATGGTAAGCGAAGGCACAAAAACAATCATGGATAAACACACCTAACCCCAACACTACCTAAAAAGAGGAAGAGGAGTGAATAGAAATCAAAAACAGAAACCAGAAAAAATCCATTGAAAATCCGACAGTCACATATACTCCTGACCCCACAATAGGTTACGAGTCTGGTGACGCGAATATCGAGAACTACGAGAGATTTTCGGTCTCACAACACCCAAACCCGAAATATTTGAGGACCACACAATAATTTGACTCGGTGCCGGGGTCGAACCCGCGGTCTCTCGCTCCGCAGCCGTCTACTGACTGTCAAAATATAATTAAGTCCCGTTGTACATTTGTTGGTTATATCTAAAAATAATATAAATAAATACACCCAACAGTCACACACACCTAGTTCTGACCCAACGCTAGGTATAACCTGTATCGTGGGTGTCAGAGACTATGAGAGACTTCCGGTCTCACAGCACCCATACTTGAAACAAATATTTGTGGGCCACACAAACATTTGTCTCAATGCGGGAATCGAACCAGCGGCCTGTCGCTTCACAGGCTACACGCCGGCTGCGCCACGGAGGCTGTCTAAAAATACGATCCAATTTGTCGCAACATCGCGCATCATCGCCCTGTCCTTCGCAGCTCAATTAGTAATCACTCGTCATGACACTAAAGCGTGTTTACACTTTGCCAGCCCCTGTGTGATGACAGCGTAATAACATGCGTGAGCAGGAACACGTGTCGTTGTTACAAATAACTTTATCTGTTTCACGTTAAGTGAATTACGTTAAGTATGTTATTTATAACGAGTGTTGTTTGAGGATTTATTCGAAGTGTAAAGTTCTTTCTTTAAGCGACTTCAAAAGTCTTGTATATTTTGTTTGTTCACTCAGAACGTTGACATGCGTGGTCCGTTTTATTTTTACCAGATGAAAATTAAAAAATGAAATGAATAATAATTTATTTCAGCAAAATACAAAAGATGGTAAAACAAATTAAAATAAACAATTAGATGATGTCATATATTTTTGATCAACACTAAAATTTTTATGAAGGAGTACTCGGTAGACTGTCTCGGTAGCTTAGTGGTATTGCGTGCGTGGTACGAGTATCGTCGTTAGGTTTTGGGTTGGATCCTCGGGTCGGGCATAGTGTTATTAGATTTTTCAGTACCAATGCGGAGTCTGGAATTTGTGCCCGATATGGCGATATGCTCGCCCACTATGACATCTGAGACGGAACTAAATTCGGCGAAATGTGGGTGTTCTAGTTCGCTAGTGCACCTCTGCATACCCCTTCGGGGATACAGGCGTGAGCTTATGTTTTTCTCCAAAATATACTCTATGACACGTGGCCTCTCCAATTACAATCGACAACTCCTCCAATTCGCCACGAATACTCCCTACCTCACCCTCAAAACCCATCGAATCTAAACATCCGGCCCACAAACAAAACATAAACCAGACTTCAAACCAACCGCCCAGTATTTACGCCACAATGGCGTTTAGGCCGCGGTCTCGAACTCAGCGGGCGCAGAGCGGCGACGACGGCGGCGGTGGCGGCGGGCGGCGAGTGGCGCGTTCCAATGCATAAATGAAACTGGCCTCGAAGTCAGCGGCGCGGCTACAATACATACGTTGCCGCGACGCCCCCGCGCCGCTGAGTTCGTGTCCGCAGACTAAAAGCTCGTGGCACGACCGCTAGCCGACAGATGGCCGCCGAAAAATCTTCTTAATTAACACCCCCAACCACCCTGCGAGTTTGTTTAAAAATTGTCTCAGAGATGGGCATGTTTAAACATTTTTAGCAACTCTAACCACCGGGGACCAGTTTTACATAACCTAAATTTTTTAATGGCAGAATTGGGTGAATGTATATGTTTGTTATATTATGTTTGATTATGTAGATAATTTTATACTATTTGGACGTTTGTTAATTTATTACAAATAAATATACTAATTTAGTCTCCTCCTTGGCCTAGTGACAGTATGTATGTATGTGCTGTGGACCGGGAGGTCCTGGGTTCGATTCCCAGGTCGGGCAAAATTTTCCAATTTAATTTACCCGGGACTGGACCCCTCAGTCCGGGGGTTGACGTAATGCAGGAGGCCGATCGTAAAAACTAAGTCAATTCCCTTCTGCAACAGGCCTGAAATTGTATGTCGCCGACCCTACATCAATGTGGGATAAGGGCAGGTAGAAAGAAAGAAAGACACATTTACATGAAATTTGACATATGTGGCCATGAAAAAATCAAACAGCCACATTATATTGTTATTTATTACAAGTACTACAACTACTTTCTTTCTGCCACAAGTTGAAATTACGATTTCTAATTATCATTCTGATCTTAATCCACTGGAGTTAAAATTCGCCAGCTCTTAGTTAGATCGTGACCGGAGGCAAGGCCCCGTAACTCAAACACCAAGCACGGCCAAACAGCTTCCAACTTTATTTCGGCCTTTTTTTCAACAAAAACTTCTTTCAATTTGGGCCTGGAAATCGACGTCGAACGGATGCAATCAACTTTGTAATTAAATTGGTAATTTAATTTGGATTTTTTCTTACGAATGAGGACCGTTAGCTGAATGATACTTTATTACTGGCAATAAAGATTTCGCCAAATGATCTGATTATGGCCCTTTGCATAACTAAGGGATTTTAGTGGTTTTTATTTGAATATACTTTTCGTATTGTGATAGACTCATCGTAGAACCGTATATGAACTTCACAGGAGTATGGGCGTGATGCGTTATCTTAACTTGTCTGTGGTGTTTCAATCGATTTTGGCATTAATTCCAGGATTTCCACAAGTTCGATGGTATGATGATTGTGGATGGTAAGTTACAAATTGTCGTCTGATGCAAGGGCGTCGAATCTTCAACGCCGCATTGAAATGTCTTCGAATAAGGATTCGAAGACATTTTGAATCGAGCTCGTATAGTAGTCGTTAGTTATTCGTGTTCAATATTTCACACACATGTTACGGAAGAAGGTTTACGGTTTGCAAGGAAACATCACGACAGCTATGACGATCCATTCCTTAATTTCCTATTGTCATGCCCAGTCAGCAAGTGATTCAAGGCTGCGGGAACCTCACAAGTGGATTGACATTCAAGTGAAGTGAAGTAGTGTTTAGGGATGACGAACTTGTGTTTGTATGATTGACTGTATTGCTTAGTATTTATGAAAAAAAATGGTATAATGATTATAGAGTATATTGAGATATACAATGGATAGCAGATTGTAAAAAATAATCCTTTCTGCAACATGCTTGAAGAAGTGTGTTGCGCCGAAGTTCCGAACGCACATTAGTGTGAGATACGGTGGAAAGATAAGGGAATACAATAAAATTAATTATATGAAAGCTGTGAGAGGTGATAGCAAGATTGGAGTTTTATTATTCGAGTCTTAGGGCGTAGATAATTCTGCGTTCAACTACTTATTGATTTTGTTGTTTTTTTAGGTAGGTGACGTAATCTTTTTAACTAAAGCATAAAGAAATTAAAAATAATATCTTTATAACACTAGTTATTATCCTTAATAAATATAATATCAACTTTTATAACACTTTTCGATCTCTTAGAACAGACCGTTCATGACACCTCACATATCCCATAATTCAAAACCGATGTAATTTCTGACCTTATTAACCACCAGCGACATCTCGAACGGAACATTTGACATTTTCGATTAATCAATACGAACGGCTGTCGTTTCAATGGAGGTCCATCGGACCCCCGTTCACGGTGATTGAGCGTGGAAAATAAGGCACTGTTCGTACCGCCTTTGTTCGAGGACGTTCCGAGCGGACCGATTGCGATGCTGGAAATTCGGACATCTGTATAAGTATGGTTTTCTTATTGAATTTATGCTTGGTTGGATTAAGTGTTCACTTTTGAATGTTTATTGTCCTTTGGCTGATGATTATAATGGTGTCGATGATGATAATGATGACGAGTGAAGTGTTGGTAGAGAAGCTGATCTTGAAAGAAGAGAACGTGGAAATGAGAAAAAATGAATGAAAATGTGAAAATAACGAGAAAATGGCTGATGATGATGACGAGGGAATTGTGGTACAGAACCTGATTTTAAAAGAAGAGAATGGACTGTGGAAGGAGAATTTTGTTCCACTGCAAATCTAACTCACTGAACGAAGCCAACAGCTATGATATTTTACGTCGGTTTTTTGGACAATGGTATAAAACCGGTCGCATAGCATGATACTGTAGAATAATACAATTCACAGCGTTGTTCAACCACTCTTGTGTTGTGGCATGATCAGCGACGACATACGCTGATAGACACATAATGTTCGACGTTTCTCCTCAAACAAAGTCTGCCTAAGTATGAGGAAACGGGGTATTGCATTATAAACACCATCTTTCTGATAACTGAAAAATCTGGTTGTTTTAACCACATCGTCGGGTCGTGCAAGGATGCATTAAAACATGGTTGTATTTACAACAAAGAGATGTGGTGGAATCTGATTGTAATCTATTAAGTGGTCCGCTATATCCGATTTTATACTCTGATCTGTTGTCAGATGTCGGTTGCTTTTAATGGTCTATGGGTGGTGGCTGGTATTTTTGGACCGCATATCGCTTACCATCAGGTGTTGTGTGGTCACTTTGCCGTGCTCGGATAAAAAAAAAAACAAAAAAAAAATACGGCGTCTATTAAATGTGTCGATGTTGGTCGTGATGGTCGCTCTTCACTCAAGAACGAACATATCTAAATCTTTATTCACAATAACACTATGAGTTATGATTGATGTTCGGCGCTTGTATCACGACAACTTAAATAGTCACGGGCGGCTCGGCCTCCGGTGGCCCATACGCTTATGGAACATATATATGTGCCGCCTCTGACGGGTTAATGCAATTTCTATAGAAAAATGTTCTCTACACCATTTTTTAAGTATATATTTTATTAACACTCGTTATGAGCTTTGGTCATATAATAGCCCCAGGCATCCTCTCACCAAACACATATTTTTACCTTGACGTTAATACATTTTCCTTTCAGAGTGAAAGGTATTCTGCTTTGTACTGAAGTTCTGACCGCAAGTATGCGAACGTGGTCGTAAATACCATTCAAGGTGGATGACCGAGAGCTGCAGAAAATGCTTTATCCTTAGATTGGGGGTGTGAATAATTTTGTACACAAATAGTGTACTCCCTAGGTTTAAATAAAAAACGAATTCGTCATTCTTAACATTCTTGATTCAAATAAAATTCAAATAATTGTTGAACCTATGGGTTCTTATGAGATGTAAACATGATTTAACACAAGTCATGCTTGTGTCCCAGAAAAAGTACGTTAAGGCGAAATAAAACGTGATAAGGGGCGAGCCTATTGACATATCGGGCTCAATGTGACTATAGAAAAAGCCAATATCACGTTACCTAATCTGGAGATCGAACCCGAGACCGGAAGACGGTAGTCGTACTACGAAACTGAGGCATTAAAATTCCATCAAAATGTGCCTCTATTTCCAGATTGGTATTGTGTAGGTAAAAATCGTTAGTTCAAACCAGCAGATTTAATGTGTGAACTGATATTAAAAAAATGCATTCAAATTGCTCTTTTCATAGATGTATTATGACACCAGACACCAGAGTGCTCAAAATGTAATATTCTTTTTCACCAACGCGACGCGACGTACCGTTGAAAAGAGTGCCTAATTTGATTGATTTTTTGCCTAATGACAGAAATTAATTAAAGATCTTGATGAAAATCTTGTTATCGATAAACGAATTAAACAGTTATTAATCAAAGTAATCAAACTGAGCTGTTGAATTACGTGGTAACTGGCGACGGAACTTTATTATAATTTGATTTTCGGGATCAATTTCCTTTGAAGGAAACACAAAAAAAAATAGAGTAATTCCTTAAACTTTAAAGGTCAAATGACAATATACATTATCATTTTCATATTTAGTATAGTCACGTTGTACGAATGTATGTGATGTTAATTAAATATACTGTATTCCTTAGATTAACTGTATTCTAATAATATCGCCCACTGTATTATAGAAAATGTCCCATTTGGCTCACATTACACTTCTGTTGTTTCACCAGGGTTGACACGTCGCTTAGTTTATAGGGTTTCTGTATATGTGAATAGGCGACTGCCTCGGTGGCGTGGTTGTATTTCGGTACGACTACTGTCCTGAGGTCTCGGGTTCGATCTCCGGGTCGGGCAAAGTTATATTGGATTTTTCCATAGCAGCCCAGAGTCTTTATTTTGTGGCCGATGGCGATAGGCTCGCCCCCTATCACATCTGGGATGGAACTAAGCTAACTAAGAAATCGGCTAAGAAGTCATCGTGGATATTAATTTGCAGTCAAGCGTCATATTACCCACAGAAACCATTATAAATTACCGCGTCACTGCTTTCGCTTATTCCAATTAGACGATTCCAATGATTTGTGTATAAAAACTGTCAGCGGACAAAAAAGAACCAGCCCTGCTTTAAGTAGGGCGGTAGAAAACGGGACGGAATTAATTTGTAGATAAAATTTAAGAGGCTTACCCAACAAATACCTTTCAGTTGGGCTTTGACGCTGACCACTGGCGTAAAATTTCATCTAACAGGAAACTTTTGCCTTTGTGTGCGTGTAGTTTTGGGGATCGCTTCGGATTATGTTGTTAATTTTTATTCGTCTAATGGAGTTTTGCGGTTGGCTGTGACATACAAGGCCTTACCCATTGGAAATGAAACCTTTTTCATAATATAGGTGTTTTGGATCACGCAAGTTTACATGTAGTCTTTCTTTCTACCTGCCCTTATCCCGCCTTAATGTGGGGTCGGCGCAACACACTTTTTCAAGCATGTTGCAGAATCTGGTTTAGATTTTAAGGCCTGGGATCCAGTTCCGAATAAATTAAATTAGAAAAATAGCTTTGCCTGACCTGGAGCTTTACTAGCTTTACCTGACTTCATTTTGTGACTTAAAATTCCACAGAAATCAAGATAAACAGTGCGCTAATGTTGCATTAGATACGAGAACTTGTCATTTGCTAATTTTTTCTGTGACACTAGTGCATTTTTTATAGGAGGGCAATAATGGGATAGGGAGGGGCGGTTAATTGGGCCACCGGAAATGTCACTCAATGAACGAACGCGATAGCAAGCTGCCACTTTACGTCGGTTTTCTGTAAGACAGTGGTATCAAACCGGTCGAGCCGGTCCATTCGAGAGCTGTAGATATCTTTTATCATGCGTACTGCTAAGGAATTGAATTCGTTGCCGGACTCTGTGTTTCCTGAACACTACAATATGGGACTCTTCAAGGTTAGAGTGAATAGGTATCTTTTGGGCAGGCGTGTAACATCGTAGACCATATCATCACTTTCCATCAGGTGTGATTATGGTAAAAAAAAGACGTAACTGTCTACAGCGTGGCTCAAGAAAAGTGCTCAGATAAACGGCGCTGCTTGTCAAATGTTTTAGAAGAAAATTAAATCAAATACTATTTGTGGTACTAGACACAAAGTTATCCTAAAAATCCCACTTCTAAAGTTTAACTCTCTTTAGTTAAAATAGTCAAACAAAAACCCACCTCGGTCATGAATATTGAATTCTTAAGAGACGCGGAAAAGTTTTTCTATACTCACAACTTGGCTTTGTTGGAGTGGCGACTAAGTTTCAGTCTCGTCTAAAGCAATATCTTCGCATTTTATTATAATAGAAGGCGAACTGGGATCGACTTGAACTGTCTTTAAAATTCTCTATGGAAGTTTTGTCTTTTTGTTTGATTTTCAATAATATAATAGTGTTGGATCATCGATATATTATTTACCTAGATGCACAGTTGACGCTCGGAAAATGGGACAGCAAAGAAGTGCTTAAGCACTCGTATTGCCTACAGTCCGACGCCGATGGAATTCTAAATTTCATTTCGTTTAAAAACCTTCTTTATAACACGTGCTTAGGATTATATTTGTGTTGATTTATTTACAACTTGTGATCGTTTTCTTTGTTTTATTTCTGAGACCACTTTTTAGGAGGATATTTGCAAAGAACTGTGCATCTAGGGTATAATATATTGATGTGTTGGATGGCAACATTGTGCAGCCGATGCAGCACCTTTTCGGCCGACTTTCAAAAAGGAGAAGGTCCTCAATTCGTCTGTTTTTTTATGTTACGCGATATGTCCGCGAAATGTGGACCGATTTTCAAAATTCTTTTTGTGTGCGATAGAGCTTGTTTCAAGGGTGGTCCCAATTTGGTCACGATCGGATTTGAAGTCGGTCCGTAAGTTTTGTCTATCTCTGTCATTATTGTGCTAAGTACCACCTTATTTTGCTAAAACTGATTTAACGATTTATTAATTAGTAACATCACCTAACATAAGCTCACGCCTGTATCCCCGAAGGGGTAGGCAGAGGCGCACTAGCGAACTAGAACACCCACATTTCGCCGAGCTTAGTTCCGTCCCAGATGTGATAGGGGGAGCCTATCGCCATATCGGGCACAAATTCCAGACTCCGGACTGATATGGAAAAATCCAATATCACTTTGCCCGACCCGGAGATCGAACCCGAGACCTCAGAACCGTCGCACGACGAAGTCGCACCGAAATACCACCACGCCACCGAGGCAGTATTAATTAGTAAATTAATATTATTTAATATAAGTTCAGACAAGACAAGACAGATTCCCAAGACAATACCGACAAACTATAACTTTATATCTAATCAAATAAACTATTTTACACTCGAAAAACAGTTCAGTCCCAAAGGGTGTTGTTATCTTTTAACTTTCATGTTATAATCGTTTTTTTTACTAATACAGTTTTATAAATAAAGTTTTATAAAGTAGTGAAATATATTTTACTTCGTTTGTTAATACCTGTTTTTTTTTTTATTTGAAGATTTTGACATTCTTTCAGACCGATCAGATCAGATCAGATCATGAACGACTTCAGAAAATGGGGACGCTCAAGTCTGTTTTTTTCTTATGTATGTTACGTGATATCTCCGCTAAATATTGATATTTAGATTCATCACACCTTCGCACCTTCATGTGGGGTCGGCGCAACACACTTTTTCAAGCACGTTGCAGAAAGGATTTGGCTTAGTTATTACGGCCGCCTGCCTGCCTGACGTCAAGCTCCTCTGAGAGATCCAGTTACGGGTTAATTAAATTAGAAATTTCTCTCTGCCCGACCTGCGAATCGAACCCGGGACCTTCAAGTCCACATTTATGCTGCCACTACACCAAAGAGGCGACAAATAATCACAAGTTTAAAAACTTAACTTACGACTTCCAATTTACCGTTCGTGACCAAATTTATATGGGACCACCATCGATATATTATTTACCTAGATGCACAGTTGACGCTCGGAAAATGGGACAGCAAAGATGTGCTCAAGCACTCGTTTTGCATATAGTCGTACGTCGATAGAATTCTAAATTTCAAAATTTAAATAAAGAACGCTTGCTCATTTCGTTTAAAAACCTACTTTATAACACGTGCTTAGGGTTATATTTGTGTTGATTTAATTACAACTTGTGATCGTTTTTTTAGTTTTATTTCTGAGACCACTTTTTAAGAGGATATTTGCAAAGAACTGTGCATCTAGGGTATAATATATTGATGGGGACCACCCTTAAAATAATCTATCTGAATATCGAATATCGAACACAAAAAAATGAAAATCGGTCCACATTTGACGGTGTTATCGAGAACATACATAAAAAAATATATATAGATGAATTGAGGACCTCCTCGTTTTGGGGAATTCGGTCGAAAATAGTACATCTGTGTAAATGTAGTAAAGTATGTATGTTATCAATATCAATGTCAAAAAGGTTACCAAATATTGAGTACATAAGCTCACACCTGTATCTCCGAAGGGGTAGGCAGAGGCGCACTAGCGAACTAGAACACCCACTCTTCACCGAGCTGAGTTCCGTCCCAGATGTGGTAGGGGGCGAGCCCATCGCCATAATTTCAAAATATATTCCGAATGAGATATTACTCAGTCGGAGAGTTTTATGACAAAACGAAAAGCCCGGGCTGTTATGTACATCTAAACTTATTCCATTTACCCTTTACTAATATAAGAACCCATTTTATAAACAAACTGACATTATCACAACCAACGCGGGAATATGGTGAGATCAAGGCGAATAAGCCCCTAATATTCCAAAAATCCGGGGCGGGGGTCAACGAACCCCGAAACCGGCATCCCTAGCTCGGTAAGGCTGCCTAGGCTTATATTGTCCTCAGACTTTATTTAGGTCTGGGCTTGAATGCCGACGCCTAACGAGAATCTACTTAGACTTATCGCCTTCGGAAAGTAAATATTTTCGGGTAGATAAAAAAGTTATTACTGACGAAGGACTATTTTCACTTTTGGGTTGAACTTCCTAAGGTCTGTAAGTGCTGTAAGGTTACTTTATGAGCGAAAGTTTTCTGGAAGGTTTGTATAGCGGTACTTTATTCGTAATACTTCGATACTACAGTTCTGTTTAGTTCCTTTTTGAAAAATAATCACAGTATATATAATTATGATGAGAGTGTAGAGTAGGGATAGTCGATATTGATCGATAGTGAATAAACATCGATATTTAACTGGAAAATATCGATGTTTTAATTGTATTGTATTTTCAATAACAATAAACACATAAATAATAATAAGAAATAAATAGAATAGACAGTTTTATTTGCTACAAAAAACAACGATTTTTTTAGACAAATCGATGTTTTGCTATGAATGTTTATGGTACATCGATACTTTTGAATCAATGTTAACATGGATATCAACATTTATTTTTTAATATCAATCATCTCTAGTAAAGAGCACAGAGTGTACATAAGATGGCAACATTCTTTTGTCGTTGATGGCACTATTTATTAAATGGCAACACCAGTCCCCGACTGTCATCATTACGGAGAGACGTCATTCTTATGTTAGAAGAAGTAACATGGAGTCAGTAATTTTGTTGTTACTAATTTGTAAGACATCTAAAAATTACTTATAGTGTTGTGTGACGCGATCGTTATTTTAATTGTTTCTGATAATATGATATCCTCGGTGGCGCAGCGAGCAAGTCGGCTGTGAAATAAGAGGCTCCAGTTTCGATTCTTGCACCGGGACAAATGGCTCTGTGATCACAGATATTTGTTTTGGGCTGGGTGTTATGAGACTGAAAGTCTCTCGTAGTTTCTGATATCCACCATACAGTTTAAGCAACTACGCTCTAGAATTCACACATTAGATTATACCTAATCATGATAGCTCACAGACTTTACTATAAATTTAAGACAGATGTACAAGGAAAAAACATTATTAAATATTTAAAGGACACATAAAATTGAAATAAAAAAAATACATTTACACATTGCAACCGGTACAAAAACAAATTATAAGAGTTAATAAATGTAAAATGAAGGATTCCTCCCCAGGTAAAATGTAATCTCGACAACTCGATCTGTAGTAATTTACACTCGTCAACAGCTCCCTAACTCCGACACCTTAATAAACCCCTAACCACATTCCAGTTGGCAACACTAATGTCATATTTTATTCGGTGCGAGCAAGTTGGAGCGGGAAAGGGGAGGTGCGGGACGCCCGAGGCAGTCCCCATCTGGGCAAAGGCACAACTTTTAACGATTAGGTAAAATCGAGTTTATTTTATTCATAGGAGGCGAAACCCTCGTTGTGACGGAGCGTTTTTCAATTTGAACACGGATCGCTGCTATCATTGAGAAGTTGGGATATAAAAACAATTTTATGCCGGTTGAGCGGTTTTTTTTATTGAAAATCTCAAGTTCTTGGTTCGGGTATTTCCTTGTTTAACAACGGGAACTGTGCATTGAACGCGTTTTCTCTTTTATTTCATAGTTTTAAATGTTTGTCGTTCGATATGACATTTGATATTTCTATATGATGTTTAAAAAGACCCTCGCCGTCATAATTACCGCCTCCTTGGCCTAGTGGCAGCATGTATGGGTTGTAGACCGGGAGGTCCTGGTTTCGATTCCCAGGTCGGGCAAAGCAAATTTCCTAATTTAATTTGTCCGGGACTAGATCCCCCAGAAGGGTTTGACATCAGGCAGGCAGCCGGTCGTAAAACTAAGCCAAATCCTCTGCAACATGCTTGAAAAAGTGTGTTGCGCCGACCCCACGTTAAGATGGGATAAGGGCAGGTGGAAGGAAAGAACATTTAGACCTAAATAAATAGTCAAGCTCATCGTCCTGTACCCAACCGCAGAACAGATGGCACATTGGTGATCGATTCACTCCTTTTCGTTTTTTGGCCTTTTTTGAGGACACGGCCAAGAAGCTGATTATGAAGAATAGGCAAAGAAAACACTCAAAATTAACCTAGTTTTAGTTGTTGGGGCTCGTATGTCAATGGTCGTAGTTACTTTAACAATAAACAAAACTTGAAACTTCTACATCAAGAAACAAGAATTGGAGGCCGTAGCGCCGTGAAGAGAACGAATTCCAACAAAAACTTATGTTATTTTTTTAACAAACCCGAAAAGTTTGAAAGTAAAAGAACGAATATTGTGCTTTCATCAAGATAGTTTACAAATAACAAATTTCACTTAATACGAGACGTTTCTGAACTTTATCGGTTTTAAGTAAAATAAAAGCATTTATTTTCTCGAGACGTTACAACTTTTCTTGTTATAGTACTTAGGTAAAATATTTAAGCGGATTTCAAAACAAAAATAAGGCTAATGGAAATTGAAACACTAATAATAAAAACAAGAGGTAAGGTCGTTTGTATTGTTATTCGACCTGGAATTGCGACAAAGTTAATTACAAGTACTTGGATATTATTTAGTTATCATTTCAAAAGTAGGTTAGCGTTCTGTTTTGAATAACTTCTTTACGATCTTTGGTGATTCTTTCATATTAGAGGCTGGCAAATGATCTGTCGGCTCCTTGATCTAGTGGCAGCATATATGGGCTGTGGACCGGGGTCCGGGAGGTTGTGGGTTCGATTCCCATGTCGGGCAAAGAAAATTTTCTAATTTAATTTTTCCGGGACTGGATCCCCCAAAAGGGGTTGACATCAGGCAGGTAGCCGGTCGTAAAAACGAAGCCAAATCCTTTCTGCATCATGCTTGAAAAAGTGTGTTGCGCCGACCCCACATTAAGGTGGGATAAGGGCATTGTCGAAAATAAAAGGCTGAGAAATAAACAGGTGAGTTACTTGATGGTAAGTGATTTTCACCGTTTCTAGACATCCATTACCTCAAGAATCATAAGTGCGTTGCCAACCGTAAAAAACGGAAATGGGAATTGGGAATGGAAACGGATATAGGCACAACCCAACGTAACGCAAAAGCAAAGAACAATTAATGTTACTAATTATAGAGTGGCGATCGAACAAGTTTTCATAAAATAATCGAAGTTTAAAAACTTAACAGGCCGACTTCAAATCCGATCATACCAAATGTATGTGGGACCACCCTTGAAATAAGCTCTATCGAACACAAAAATAATTTTGAAGATCAATCCACATTCGGCGGAGATATCTCGTAACATAAAAAAAAATTTTGACGAATTGAGGACGTTCTCCTTTTTGGAATTCGGTCGAAAAAATTGATCTCAAACGTCAGTAACGCCATTTACCACTTATTACAATAGGAAGGCTCTTATTACAATTTACATCTATTTACATGTTCTAGAATCACGAAGACAAATGTCTAAACATAATTAAGCTGCCACGGTGCGCGCGCGTATGTTTCAAATACGACTAAGTGACTTATGACCACGAGGTCACAACTTTTGGATCACAAGTTTCACGCTGTTGTCCCGCCTATATACTGTTGTCGCAAAGGCTATTATTACACATTTTATTTTTTGGTAGATATCGAACCCATCGAGCTGGCCGTTTTGTGCTATAGAGATAACCGTTTCCAAGTAATTCTAGAACTTTATGTGAGTCTAAGCTAAGCTAAGCTTATACATTGTAAAATTGAGACGTTGAGACTCACAACCATCGATATATTATTTACCTAGATGCACTGTTGACGCTCGGAAAATGGGACAGCAAAGAAGTGCTTAAGCACTCGTTTTGCATACAGTCCGACGTCGATAGAATTCTAAATTTCAAAATTCAAATTAAAGAACGCTTGCTCATTTTATTTAAAATGCTACTTTATAACACGTGCATAGGGTTATATTTGTGTTGATTTAATGAGAACTTGTGATGTTTTTCTTTGTTTTATTCCTGAGACCACTTTTTAAGAGGATATTTGCAAAGAACTGTGCATCTACGGTATATTATATTGATGCTCACAACTCACTAACACTCACTAATCGTTTTTAAGAGTTTCTTCCAAGCATAAAGGCAGTTCTAGAATGCCAGCAGTTCCTTAATCAATAGTGCTGGAGCTAGGCAGGCTCACTATGCGCAGGTGCTTGCTACAACTCCACATTATTTTCTGCGGGAGCACACATAAAATTTTACGTCTGTAAGCATAAACAGTGAACACTCGCGCCAAGTGTTTTGTTTGAGGTTTATTCTAGAATGTTCCATATTTGTGATGTTTTCCTTGAGAATGCGCGGAATAGAAGCTCTTGTGTGTGCTCATGCACGCTTCACCAGAGCTTCGTTTGTATATTATGTAAGTTTAAGTCTTGCTGACTAATTTAGGTCGGGAAGCAGTGGCGAAGGGTCCACACAACACGATCCCTTCCGGCTTACCTTTGCTGAATTACTCTAATAATAAAAAGGTGTTATTTCGAATTAAAACTAGCATCGTCTTTCCGCTTAAAAAAATTTCACTCCTCGCCACTGTAGGGAAGCGGATATTTAGGCTAATAGATTTAGTGCTTCAGTTAATAGGCATCATGATATCTTTACAGTGTTACTATTAACTTAAAATTAGTTAAAAGCTATGTGGCAACATGCGTTCAGGGAACCTAGAACAAATAACTTGCGACTACGCTTCTAAAAAACACAAGCCTGCTTTTGGTTTGTAGCATCGTCTTGAAAAAGCATTTTTTTTTGTTTCGCCATGTGTCAGTCAGAGTACAAGCTCTAGTTCTTTTATATTTCTGAATACAAGTACCAAGTTCTTATCAACATATTGGTGAACATAATACAAATCTAAATAATAATAATAATAATTACACCCAACAGTCACACACATAGTCCTGACCCCACACTAGGTGTAACCTGTATCGTGGGTATCGGAAACTACGAGAGACTTTCGGTCTCACAACACCCAGACCCGAAACAAATATCTATGGGCTACACAGACATTTGTCTTGGTGCGGGAATCGAACCCGCGACCTCACGTTTCACAGCCGGCCACTCGCCCGCTGCGCCACGGAGGCATGATGAGGAATTATGATCTATTCTGAAATAAACCTAAGAAATCATTATATTCTGAAATATTTCTTTAACCTGCTTTCCACCAAATAGGCCTCATTATATTTTATGATAAACATATAACTAAGATAGTAGATAATAGATGGTTAAGAGCAGATCAGGTGCGTCGCTCCGACGACCCCAGCGAACACCAACCAAATCTCATTTGTAAGGGAAACATTAATTGCTCTTTGAAGTTATGCCTTTTGTTCCAACGCAGAAGTTTGCTTGTTTCCAGTTGCGGTGTTGCCAGCCGGCTTAGCGGCTATGATTTGTGGGGTAAATGCACAGAATATCGGCACGTGTTTTTTGCATTCAAAAAACTGTTATGTAATATTTATAGTGAATGGGTGTCTCCTTGGTCTAGAGACAGCATGTATAGGCTGTAAACCTGGAGGTCCTGGGTTCGATTCCCAGGTCGGGCAAAGGCAATTTTCTAATTTAATTTGCCCGGGACTGGATCCCTCAAACGGGGTTGACGTCAGGCAAGCAGCTGGTCGTAAAAACTAAGCCAAATCCTTTCTGCAACATGCTTGAAAAAGTGTGTTGCGCCGACCCCACATTAAGGTGGGATAAGGGCAGGTAGAAAAAAAAGGGCGTGCGGGAGAAAGGTGAACAGTAGGACAGTGATCCCATAACAATGATGTGTAGGGATGCGTTGCATTAGCATTTTATGTAGTCAGTGGCGTGCAGTCCATATAGACATGTGATAATTTGATATTTTTACAGAATTAAAAAATAAAAAATGAGAGCAAAAACAAATTTTCCAGCTTATATTTTAAATCGACGCGAATATGATGATGATGTAACAGTTTAAGAAAATAATGTTGCAAGGTTTTCGTCTACCTTAATCGGAAGTCCTGTGAAATAGCTTTTTCTTTGTACTATTTGGAGGCCCATTTAGTCCTTATTAGCTCCCTGGCCCTCCCAGTCAAAAATAAATTAAAGACAACAAAACTAATTATATCTATTTCGTTTCATCATTATATTCTCTCATAATATCTGCCTCGGTGGCGTGGTTGTATTTCGGTACGACTGCTGTCCTGAGGTTTCGGGTTCGATCCCCGGGTCGGGCAAAGTGATATTGGATTTTTCCCTATTAGCCCGGAGTCTGGAATTTGTGCCCGATATGGCGATAGGCTCGCCCCCTATCACATCTGGGACGGAACTAAGTTCGGCGAAATGTGGGTGTATTAGTTCGCTAGTGCGCCTCTGCCTACCCCTTCGGGGATTCAGGCGTGAGCTTATGTTATGTTATAATATATTACTCTTCGGGGACAAATCAGACTGTCAAGTGGTTAATTGGTAATTAGAGAGTGCGCTTAATGCATTCGACATGCTGCTAATACGATAGAGATACTTATTAATACGAAGAGAATATCAGACAGATTGATAGATCTACATTAGTTTGAAACCCTTGGTTAATTCTAATTCTAGCTTATTATTTGTTGAAATAATCATTTAGGGTGACTTGCACCACTATTACTAACCTACATTAGTCCTAACCTCAAGTTAAATTGAAAAAAATATATGAATGTCATGTAATTCATTACCGGTAATTACAGATAATATATGATGACATTTTGATGATGAGGAATAGATGTACTTTTATTTTTATTTTTTTCTTGTTGTATTTATTCATTTACTTCATAGTATTAATTTATTCTTAGTGTTAAGTATTGTTAAAATTTATTTAGTATATATATGTTATCCGTTATTTTTTATGCATGGGGTGTTTAGCTGTTTATAAATGTTGCATTTAGCTATAAGTTTTTAGTATGTTTACTTGTACTTCTTTGCATGTATTGATGCAAACAAATTTTGCTAAACCTTAAATAAAATAAAAAATAAAATTTAATTAAATACATGTAATTACATGTCATTCATATATTTCTTTTTCAATTTAACTTGAGGTTAGGACTAACTGTAGGTTAGTAATAGTGGTGCAAGTCGCCCTTATACACGAAATGCTCGAAGCTAAGCCAAGGAAACCTTAACTCAGAGATTACCGCTTACGTTTGTGTCTTTAATGTTCTAATCCTAATCATCCCAAATTCCAGTAATTTGCTGGTAACCTCAAAGCGCGGCATTCCCCAGCCCCGCCGCTTTGTCTCGCGAGCACAAATTAATTAGCATCTCATCGCAACGTGCGAAACTATTCACAAACGTGTCGCGTGGTCTTACGATTGTTCCCAACAATAACAGAATTCCGCGGCGCGATTACATTGTTCCCAACTCTGTTCCGTACTCCCTGTATGCAGGGACCCCCACACACTAGAGTTGCGTCGTGAAACATTGTTTAGAAGATATGATACTTGATGTATATCTATGTGGGTTGTGAACTATTGAGTACAGAATACAATGAACTTGCTTTAGTGTTCTCTGAACGCTATTTGTCCTTTGAACGAGGATTAAGAAAGTGCTCTCTTGTCGGTAGGCAGCGGGGTATTTAGGCGAGGGTACAAAAAAAATATCATCATCAGCCACAGGACGTCTACTGCAGGACATAGTTCTCCCCCAAAGATTTCCAGTTTGACCTGTTCAAAGCGGTCTCATCCAGCGACTTCCTGCGACCTTTATCAGGTCGTCTGTCCACCAGACCTAGCAGGTGGACGTCCAATGCTGCGCTTGTCGGTATGATAAACTAATTTAAAAGAAAATTATACTAAGATACAATTAATAAGGAAGACGATTAGTTTGTGGAAGATATTGAATAGTAGGGATAGAAATTAAAACAATTATAATAATATCGTAGTTTTGGCGGATGAAATGTTTGTAAATTATGATATTTTTGATGATATATATGAAGTAAGAGGAATTGGCTTACACAGAAGTTTGTCTACCAACGATGTATTGTATAGCTGTACGAACGTTTATATTTATAGAATGCGAGAAGCGCAAGTGATAAGGCTACCAGTTTAAACACATGATTCAAGATTGTTAATGACAAACATAGCACGAATCCAGTTCAAAGCCCTCACTCTGAACCTAGAACAGACATAATTTATGAAGTAATGGCAGATGCAATCAAAACGCGGAGTATTCTGCATGCACTGTAGAACTTGTGTACTGTAGACTATGCGGGTGCTCCGTAGGTGAGCGAAGATTGCGAGGCGGAGAAGCGGCGGTGCGAGCGGAACCGACAGAACAGGAGGATATTAAACCGAAACTGTGCCCCGCGGTTCAGATTTATTACAACACAAGTAATAATTGCCTCTACGTGTTACGCTCCGGATTCTGATGACATGTTTCCACTTAAAAATACGTGTTGCTCTTGGGGTGTCTGTGTTTTTCTATGATGACAAACCTTAGGAAACCTACAGCCCGAGCAGGAAAATTTCTGACAACCGTAAATGTATTCGTGCTCGATGCGCGTCTATGAAATTTGTATGAAATATTAATCAAATGTCATCAGTGCTCAGCGAGTTTACATTTACATTAGTTTTTCGTGCTCGGGCTACAGAAAGCAATTTAATTTATACTAATGTTATAAAGAGAAAAGATTTGTTTTTTTGTATTTTTGTTTGTAATGTATATACTCAAAAACGTATGAGCTGATATTAAAAACTCTTCACCTATGGAAAGCTGCATAGTCATTGATTAAGATCAGAAAAATCTACGCTTCCTTTGGGATATCCACGCGAACGAAGGCGCAGTATATATTAACATTATAGTTGAATTCCCTTAACATCTTCAATCAATTTAATAACATTCAAACACAAACAAAATAATGAACAATCTCGAGGAAATATTGAAAAGAATCTTTATGATCGAGGTGACGCACAAGACTGCTTTTTCGTATTATTGAATGCATCCAAATATCAAAGATAATTGAATTTTACATTGATAACAAGTGAATTCCAATTACGTGGGCGTTTGTGTTATTGAACATCTTGAACTGGATGTTAACAAAGAAACAAAGACCCGTCAATAACCCTTATACATTTACAAAAGAATACATTGAAATGTAACATAAAGGACTGACGTCAAAGAATTATCTCATTGTCAAAGCCATTATCGTTGGAGGAAAAACAAAAATAGATTGGTCTGGAGAACCGTTCTCGACTAAACCAGCTGCTCGGTTTGACAAATGACTTCAATAGATGTCATTTGTATCCAGTGTTCCATGGCGTAGATCAAGTAATATCAGCCAAGTAACAGATGATATCATAGACTTTAATTCAAAAAAGCAACGATAGCTCAGTTGTGAGTGGGTGGTACGGACTGCCGACGAATGTTGGCGGTTCGAGACCAACCCCAAAAAAGAGCATACACCTCTGACTTTTCTCTGTTAAGTGTATTTTTATTGTGAATTATCGCTTGCTATAACGGTGAAGGAAAACAGCATGAGGAAACCTGCATACCCGAGAATTTCTTCACAAGAATTTCAAAGGTATGTGAAGTCTATCAACCCGCACTACGTCAACTAAAACTAAGGTCTAACCCCTCTTATTCGTAGAGGAGTCCCGTGCCCAGTAGTGGGACAGTAATATTACAGGGCTAATATTATTATTATTATATTAATTCATCATCGTCATCATCAATGATATTAATTCAAAGGAAACACAATCATTATCGTCCATAGAAATTGGTTAATATCTTGAAATGTAGCAATTTGTATATTTTCATTTTAAACCATATGGCCAGGATTCGAGGGCTAATGGTCTCATTTTGTATTATTAGTCTTTTGATGAAACAGGTCATTTAAGTAGAAGAATGCATCTGTTTTTACAGCGATCTCCATACGCTGATGCTGCTTATATCGATTCTGGTATTTATGGTATTATATATTACATACATATATACAGCGTATGTGTAAAATACATACACACATATAAAGACCCACGCCTATATCCCTAGAGGGGTAGGCAGAGGAGAAATAGAGAAGTAGAGCACACCCATTTCGCTGAGCTTATTATCGTCTCAAATGTGATAGGGGGCGAGCCTATCGCCATATCAGGCACAAATTCCAGACTCGAGGTGATTCTGAATAGAACATCTCAATATCACTTTGCCCGACCCGGGGATCGAATCCAAGACATCAGGACGGTAGTCATACCCCGCACGCATTACAACTATGCCCCCATGACAGGTATTACATAGATTTATATATGTTTGATATTATTATTAGTCGTTAGACGATAGGTTGGGCTGAAAACCAGCGTCAGACTTTATATTATCTGGCATATGCTGAGCTTTTTTTTTTTTTTTTTGTTTTTTTTTTTGTTTTCGCGGGGAAAAGCGTATTATCGCTACCGCCACGCCTGGGGGAAAACATGACGGTTATGTCGGATTCGCCGGTCTTACGACCCAACGTTAAGCCGCCCGGGATAGATGGAAGCAACCAGGCGACCGTTGGGCCGAGTCCCTATCACTATGTACACCCTATACCGGCAATACCGACTAAAAACCCCGCGGTGGCCCTCTTCAGCGCATTGGGACGGTCCCGGGTTTCCCTAGGCGAGAAGCGCCCAGGCTTCAGCCGGAACCGTCTCTGCGCGGTGCCGACTAGCGGCCCGACTCCATTGTGGGGGGGCTCATAAGCCCCCGCCGCCGAAAGACGCCCTCGGCGTCAACGACAGCACGAGGCCAACCACCCGTGCTGCCGTCCATCTCGGGGTCGCATGTACAAAAGTACTAAAAGGGGCGCTACGACAGCCCCCCGCTGCGCGCCCGCGACCCCCGATGGCCCCTATAAGTCGCCTCTTACGACGGGCAGGGGATACCGTGGTGGAATTCTCCAAACGCCCCCAATCCACAGGGCGGGAGGCGTCGGTCAGTCGTCAACCCGACGCCTCCTACGTCTCCTCTGGCGGCGGGAGGGATCTGATCGTTCCCGATCCCTCTCGGCACTCTCCTTCTGCGAGATGACTACCTCGCAGAAATGGGCCACCGCACGCCAGGCCCTCCGGCTGTCGACCATGGCCGAAACCACAGCCGGCAACGAGAGGTCTCCTCCGACGACTGCTATGAGAGCGCTGCGCTCTTCGTCCCAGGCTGGGCACACCTCAAGGGTGTGCTGGGCCGTATCCTCCAGGCAGTTGTCACAATGGTGACACACGGCGGATGCCTCCACGCCGACTATGCGACACAGGTACTGGCCGAAACTACCGTGACCAGTAAGTACCTGTGTCAGCATATGCTGAGCCTAAACCTTTCGGCAGCATCGTGAAACACAAAGATGTAACTGTAGAGTCTGTATGTAGGTAATGAGTAATTATTATTACTAATTTAAATTATTGTATCTTCCTGATTTTTTCTTCTGGGGGGTTACCAGTTACCACCACCTCTTATAGCAGTATTATTATTATCGTTCTTCGTTTGTTTTGTATGGTATGGTTGGTTATGGTATCGGTACAAGTAAAATTATAATAATACTGCTATAAGAGGTGGTGGTAACCCCCCTGTTACGTTTTTATTTCATTTTTGTATCATTGTGTTTCTCATGTGCCGTGCCGAATAAAATATTTCTTTCTTTTTTATATTTCTTTCTTTGTTTTTTTTTTTTGATCCAATGCTATGGACTGGGAGGTCTTAGGTTCGATAAATGCGTGCCTTTGTTGATACAGGCTCACAAGAGTTGCAAGTAATAGTGATTGAATTTAAAATTATGATATTAGTTACAAAGCGGCTCTCCGAGGAGCGTTTGCACTCGGCGTGTGACGCGCCGTGTCAGCGGTGAGCTGGTGACAATGATCGATGAGTTCGAATGAGACGCGTTGTTTTTGCCACCCCCCGGCCGATAGATGGCGACACGCGCGGTGGCCCACGTTGCTAAATCGACGTAATATATAACAGTCTCATTCCTAAGATTGCCAGATTTGTCATGTACGGTATGACCAGTATTTTCTTTTTTATTGATTTTGCTGTGGATTGGGCTCAAATGCCAAGACGGGCAAAGCTGTTTGCTTAGATTTGTCTGGGACTGAAGACCAGGGATGGTATTCCCTGGCAGGCTGGTCGTAAAAATAAGCTGAATCCTTTCTGCAATACGCCTTATAATTGAGTTGATGGTGATGTGATGATGGTAAGTGATTTCCAACGCCCATAGACACCCAAGATACCAAAATAAGAAATAAGGAGAAGAAGACAGAAAGAACCAGGGCCACCAGAAACCTCACTCACCACATGAAACGATGGGACGTTGCCTTTTTGGCTTAATAGCAGCGTATATCAAGTGCTGTGGAGTGGGTTCAAATTCCAAATCGGGAAAAGCCGTTTTGCTTGGATTTCTCTGGGACTGAAATCCAATCGTCGTAATAATAAGCCGATTCCTTTCTGCCACACGCTTAAAAATTGTATTGCTTTGTCTCCACATTGAGTCTGATGAAAACAGGTAGAAAGAATAATGTACTATTTACTGATATGTCTTGTATAACTTGTAAAAGGTGCTGGAAATTCGACCTTGGTGAATTCTGATCTGTTAAAAAGTGACATGTAACGCATATTAAGCCCGGGAGAACAAGACAATAGCACTCTCTTAAAGTTTAGCCAGGCTTGGCTCTCGTCCAAAAACAGTTAACACTTCGTAAGTGTTAAACAGTTTTTCAGCTGTTTGATTTTTTATAAAGATTTTCTTGCCATTCTATAGTACTGTATAACATAAAATAACGATGTCGGTATGATTAGTCACGAGTGGCGTCGTAGCTTTTATTTTGAAGGTTTTCGTGGAAGCACAGATTACGTAATAGTTATGCGCGACAGCCTCCGTGGCGCAGCGGATGAGCCGGCTGTGAAACGTGACGCCGCGGGTTCGTTTCCCGCACCGAGATAAATGTCTGTGTGGCCCACAGATATTTGTTTCGGGTCTGGGCGTTGTGAGACACAAAGTCTCTCGTAGTTCCTGATACCCACGACACAAGACTCGATCTTAGTGTGGGGTCAGGACTATGTGTGTGACTGTTGGGTGTATTTATTATTTTTTATTTTATGGAATTCTGATAGGGTGAATAACTTCGTCTAAGCCAAGTTTGATAAAGGTCGCATGAATTCGCTGAGTGCAGGGCGCTTCAAACAGTTCGATCTGGAAATCTTTGGGGGAGGTTTATGTTCAGCAGTGGACGTCCTGTCGATGATGGTGATGAAGACAAGATCAGTCAAGAGTGTAGAAGGCAAAAGCACATTCGGTCCCGAAAAAAACAGAACATTTTCAAATTAGTAAAGCGGCCTCTTGAATTGCAGAATTGCTATTCTGTATTGTATGACAGTATTATCATCTGGTCGAACCGACCCATAATACTGCATTAATTCATACTTTATGTACTACGTCGCAGGAAATATCCAATTGTAATAACCAAAGTTGATGCGTGCTTCTAATGTATGCATGAAATGTTAACCAAATGCCATCTGTACGCAGAAAGCTTGATACGAATTTGATTGATAAAATTATTCGCACTTGGGTCTCTTATGAGGCTTTCCGCGCATTAGCAAGGCAGTGCCCCTGCCAAGTCGAGCAAGAAAGTGACCCGGCCGTACCATCTTTTTCTCGAAGCAGTTCAGGCTATTTTCGACCCCCTATAACTTCGTTGTGGATAAAACTAGAAGCCTGAATTTTCAGTAACGAAGCAGGTATATATTTACAAGAATATTGTTCAATTTGATAAACTTAGTTGCTTACCTACGTGTTAACAACTTCGCTGGTAAAAAGGTAACGGTAGAAAAGCCTGTAAGACTTTTGTGCAGAGTATGAGTTCCGCCCACTACTTCAACTAGCTTATGAACAAGGCTATAGCGGTAACCTTAATTATGTTAGGTATATCACATAAAAAAAACAACTTAGAATAAAAAGTACTACGCGCAGTTCGTTGATTGAATTAAGATCAGCTCTTCGATGAAGATGGTTGAGATGTTATCTGACCCAATAGAAAAAACGAGAGAGAGAGAAATCATTCAATTTTTTGTCAAGTTGTGGTAACGTACTATAAGATTACCTATTGATTTTAACGACTATTAGTCTACATTTAATTTGTCTATAATATTTATGAGAGCTTGTAATCAGCTAAATTGTAAACTATATGTACTTGATATTAATAATGTTATAAGTCTGTAAGCTTTCCTGTTAACAAATAAATAAAAAATAAATTAATTAAATGAGGACCTCACCGTGGAGGTGTGAATGAAGATAATAAAAATGTTTTTTTTTTAAACAGAAATGTCAATTATGTTATAAGCATCATCGTCAGCCATAAAGCATCTACTGTTAAACGTAGACCTCCCCTAAAGATTTCCAGATCAATCTGTTGTAATCATTATGAACAAATCGATTTTACAATGAGTGCGACTTTCAACATGGAGGTGTAGTACGTACTTATGAATAATAAGGTAGTGGACTGTGATTTGTACAATACCTATACATATATGTTATTACATATATAGGTATTGTACAAATTAAACACAACATAAAACAGCAACAAATAAACTGATTATATTCGATTGTATGGATATAATATGTAACATCATATTATAAATTCAATAATAAAAATGTGTTTTCACTACACGAGGCAACATTAGTTCAATGTAATTGTTCAAATACATATAAACAAAAATATTTTACAAACTCAAATATTTTGAATGTTTTTACATTAAATTTACAATGCGCGTTTACACCGAACTTTATAGAATGTACCTGTAATTAAACTCCAACGCTTCATTTGTTGAGTAAAATAATAAACACTCATAAATCTGGCAGCGTAATGTTGATGGGAGGAAATCATTAAGCAGCTCACGTTCCTCCTAATGCAAGTTAATAGAGTTTTATTAACACTTGCTTTATGATCCATTGTTACACAAACAAATACTCGCGTGAGCGAAGCAACTTGTGAAATCACTTTAACAGCAAACGTTAATTGTGGGATTAGTAGCCGTATTACGTGGGCTGGCGGAGCGAAGACGCCAGCGTTCTTTTAAACGCTCGTGCTTTTTTGTGGTCTTAGTCTAGTAACGTAGAGGTATAGTTGTCGCCTCTTTGGTCTAGTGGCAGCATATATGAACTGTGGACCGGGAGGTCATGGCTTCGATTCCCAGGTCGGGCAAAGTGAATTTTCTAATTTGATTTGCCCGGGACTGGATCCCTCATAGGGGGTTGACGTCAGGCAGACAGCCGGTTGTAAAAACTTTGCCAAATCCGTTCTGCAACATGCTTGAAAAAGTGTGTTGCGCCGACCCCATATAAAGGTGGGATAAGGGGCAGGTAGAAAAAAAAAAGTGTAGTATAGTATAGTTCCGACAAAGCGATTTTTCTAAAACAATTTGGCCGTAACTGGATCCCCCAGAGTTTATATCAAGTAGTGTCGGTCGTAAAAATAAGTCGAATCCTTTCTTTAACATGCTTAAAAAATATTACGTCAACCCCATATTGGAATGGGATAAAAGCAGGTGAAAAAAGTACAAATTCGAATGATTTACAGCGTATTACACAACAACTGACAAAACGTTTTTAATACGTGAAAACCTCGAAAAACTACTTGTATTTACAACACAAAATATTTTGTTTACATTCCCATACTTCGCTAGGATAATCTAATTTCGGGTACGTTTAAATCGATTCACTTAAATGTGAACAAGCAATGTTTCGTATAAATAATATTAAATATTAGGCTTTATTTTTATTAAAAATTTAGGCTATCTGAAAAAAATATATATTAGGTTATTCATTCATTGATACACTGAAACAAACACCCATGTTTTTTGTTGTTTGTAATCTACATAGTTATATTCAAAAAATATCTAGCCACGAGTATTGAAACGCTACTCAACTTTGCGGATACTTATATTATTATGGCGCCATA
The DNA here is from genome assembly GCA_036417725.1 of Clanis bilineata. NCBI lineage: Eukaryota > Metazoa > Arthropoda > Insecta > Lepidoptera > Sphingidae > Clanis > Clanis bilineata. The sequence continues at coordinate 3,755,150 of CM071141.1, forward strand.
AGTAGAAATGGACTATTATAATTTTCTATAGAGGAATATTCTACTAAATGTATTTTTGAGGCAGATGGATTAACTACGTTATTAATTACATATCTGTTAAACCCGCTGGGTCTCTTTTACGCTCGTCAAGATAATTAAGCGCGTCTTTATATTCTTAAACCGTCTCACCGCAGAAAATTCAATTCGACAACTCCGCGCATACAGTCCAAATTAACTTATACTAATGCCGCGCACGTACGTAATAATCATACTGAGATTTTCTTAACGTCTAATTAAGAAGCGTCGACACAGCGTTCGAACGCTAATGCTGGCGTTTCGGCCGCGTTAATGCGAAACTCGACTAATTTAACAAGTGACCGGAGGGCGCATCACGCCGCCATTGAAGGGCTAGCGTGTATAAATCACTGAAACAACAAATAAACAAGTTAACAGTTTGGAAGTGGCAACGTAAGCTGAAATGGGTCGCTCCGGAGCCATTGTGAAGGAAATGAGAACCGGTGCAAGGACGGATTCAGACATTAATTTTTCTTGGTTATCACCCGACCTTCAAAGTTTTCATGTTAGCTTTGCTTGTCCTACGCCTTTGATGTCTTTCTTGGCTTTTAGCGTGCTGCCATCCGTAAAAAGATCAAAGTAACTGGTTATTTTTACATCTGCTGTATTGATTGTGAGTTGCGACGTCAAAGCCACTGAGTATTGACTGATTGACGTTTTTATGTCTTCGGCAATATTGTGTAAGGCAATGTATGTGGGCTTGGGACTGAGATGTTCTGGGTTCAAATCTCAGATTTTTCTAACCTGATTCGCCCAGGCTGATTCCTCCAGAAGGTGTTGACATAATTTACGCGGCCGGTAAAAATTAAGGTTAATCCTATGCGGAACATGCTTGAGAAAGTTAGTTGTGATTTGTGCTGACCCCCATGAAGAAGGTTATGGCAGGGATAAAGAAACATAAGAATTTAAATTTAATATCACTGTTTTCCTAAATCCGCGCCATCCGTTGCTCAGTAGGCGGGTACACACGAGGCTGTGATATTTTTAGCCGCAGCGTGCGGTTTACACTCGGCTGAGCTCGGCTGCGTTAAGTGAAGGGACACGACTAGGTTCCCCCCTACCCGCTCAACCGTCCATTCACAACCAACCCGACTACGAAGTTGGCTTGGTTATCGAATGACTAAAAATTATATATATACCTCTATATATATATGGAGGCGATTATTATATATATATATCAACAATAACAATCGCCTCCTTGGTCTAGTGGCAGCATATATGGGCCGTGGATGGGATGTCCTGGGTTCGATTCCCAAGTCGGGCAAAGCCAATTTTCTAATTTTATTTGCCCGGGACTGGATCCCTCAGAGCGGGTTGACGTCAGGCAGGCAGCCAGTCGTAAAAACTAAGCGAAATCCTTTCGGCAACATACTTGAAATAGTATGAAAAAGTATGTTGCGCCGACCCCACATTAAAGTGGGATAAGGGCAAGTAGAATGAAAAAAATGTATTATTAACAGTGATAAGAGAACAAGAATGTGTGAGATAGAGAGAGAGATCCAGTTATATGCCCTAAACAAATAGAAGGTAGGTGGTATTATTACAGTTGCGACTTGCGACTGCCCACAGACTACGACTGTTGCGAAATTAGATTATGTACTTATATTTCTTTTTATGATGATGATGATGTTGATGATGATGATTTATTTTTAGTGTATGCTTCCTAATGGCCAGTGGCGTGCTGTCCATATAAACAAAGAGACACTGTCTACCCTCTTCCCTGTCAATATTGTAGTCCGTTATATAGTCCGCCTGTATATAGTTTATGTATAAAGTGTTTAAAATAAATAAAATATTGCTATTTACATAGATAATGACGGATGATAATGACAATAATAGTGATGTAAACGTTCAAGAAAGACATTTTGCAAGATTTTTGTCTACCTTGAGCGCAATGTCTGTGCACGTCACTGCTAATGACTATACGTTAATTAATTATTAGGCGTAGTAACAACGAAAACTGCCGAAGCGCATACTTAAATTTGTTGTGCAATAAATATTTTTAATGCAAACATGTTAAAAGATGGTGCAAAATTTATTTGCATCTCTTAAGTAAGTATGACTCAGATATTCTCTTTGTTGTGTGAAGAAATCATTCAAGAATTTTGTTTACTCTTCACCTTTTTATATTAAAATCGATTTATCAATTGTAATGGCGTTTGATTAATGATCTTTTTAGTTTCAGAACTTTTTGGTACTGAATATGAATGCCATTAATCTTACGATATTTAATTGTAATTTTAAATACATGACGGGCGATATGATTGGCAATACATTTTATAGTTAATGTATTTTAAGAAAGTTCTATAATAATAATTGAACAACAAAATCACGGGCATACTCTCTTACATAAGGTCATGCCCGTATCTCCGAAGGGTAAGGCAGAGGTGCACTAGCGAACTAGAAGACCCACATTTCGCCGCGCTTTGTTGCGTCCCAGGTGTGACAGGGGCACGCATATCGCCATATCGGACACAAATTCTAGACTCTGGGATAATATGGAATAATCCAATATCACTTTGCCCGACCCGGGGGTCGAACTTAGACATCAGGAGGGTAGTCTTACCAAAATACAACCACGCCACCGAGGCAGACCAGAAAGAAGGCAGAAGCATGATTCTCGCACACCAATATAGTATACGTTTTTTTATTGAAAATGTTATTTGTAACTTGTTCTGAATTATAATTGATTTTATAATTGCTCATATACTGACGTCATCGGTCTGAGGAACGAATCTGATGATATATTTTGGAATCGGTGTTAAAATAACAGCACACTTCAGTAATTGAAGTCAGTCTTAAATATATAAACCCATTGCACAAGAGCGATCGATCGAGACAGATCGGCGGCACGGCGAGGCTGAAAATAAAACGTCCGTCTGCACCCGCCCTTAGCTTCAGCGGCGACAGCTTTATCGCGCGCACTCGCAACTTCTGTGAATTTTAGACAATAGACATAATATACATAGAGCTAGCTAGTTTATCGGAAATACCCATCATATTAAAAATAAATAAATACACACAATCACACACATAGTTCTGACCCCACACTAGGTATAAAACATTTATGTTGGGTATCAGAAACTACCACATATTTTCGGTCTCACAACATCCAGACCCGAAATTAATATCTGTGGGCCACACAACCATTAAATAATCACAAGTTTATAAACTTCGCGGACCTACTTCAAATTCTATCGGGAGAAAATTAATATGGGACTACCCTTGAAATAATCTATCTTGAATAAATCTCTATCGAGCACAAAAAGATTTTTGATAATTAATCTACATTTGATGGAGTATCGCGTAACATAAATAAAAAATACAGACGAATTGAGAACCTTCTCCTTTTTGGGAATCGGTCGAAAATAAGAAAATAACTGTACACATGCAAATTATATTTTCTACTTAGGAACCTACTCATGTCATGTCATGCAACTAGAATAACATTTTATATCACTCTTTTCCATACATCACCGCCACTTATTGAGCACATAGCAGTTGTCTACTCTAATGTATTATCTCTATGTGTGACTACGTCTAAGTTTATGAATAAAAAATGACAGATCCGTTCATTGGAATTCCTTCTGGTGCTATAAATAACAGTGTTTGGGGAACGGGGAGGCGATCTTTTGTTACGGTGACAGACTAATGGAGCAATGGTTCGGTTATTGTGTAGAATAATGATCATTCCTAAACAAAACAGAACTGTTTAAGACAATAGTTTTTGCATTCAGTACAAAGTTTATCGGGCATCCTTTGAAATTGATGATTTTCTGGATGAAAAATGACGTATCTTGGAATTTACAATGATAGATGCTGCAACTGATTTCCCTTATTACGATAGACCCTTAGGGAAACTCTGAGGGGCATCGCCCTGGAAGGAATTGCCATCATAATCCCAGCGGGACCTTGAGATCGTCCACATCTGTTTTTTTTTATAGCACAGACTGGCAAACGAGCAGATGGGCCACCAGTAGCTCGAGCACGAAAAACGAATGTAAATGTAAATGTATTCGAGTTCGCTGCGCACTGATGACGTTTGGTTAATATTTCATACAAATTTTATAGACGCGCATCGAGTTCGAATACATTTACGGTTGTCAGAAATTTTCCTGCTCAGGCCGCTGATGGTAAGTGATCTCCACCGCCCATAGACACCCAAGACACAAAAAGAATCATGGGTGCATTGCCAAACTAAAAGGAGGGAAATAGGGATTGGGAAAGGGAGGGTGGGGGCTGGAATTGGGCCACCGGAAATCTCACTCACCAATCGAAACGCGATAGCGAGCTGCCACTTTACGTCGGTTTTCTGTGAGACAGTGGTATCAAACCGGTCGAACAGGCCCATTCGTGCTGTAGACGTAATTGTCTACAGCGTGGTTCTACCACTCAAAAGGTCTCATGGTTATTGCTAAAACTTGATAATTACTCTGTTTATCTTGACATTGGCTATAGCATAGTTACTGTATGGAAGCCATTTATTTTCAAAGAAGAAGAGTAGACTTTTTATATCTGGGACGGATATAACAACTGCGTGTCGGGATTTTCTAGTTATACATACATACACATACATACATACATAAGCTCACGCCTGTATCCCCGAAGGGGTAGGCAGAGGCGCACTAGCGAACTAGAACACCCACATTTCGCCGAGCTTAGTTCCGTCCCAGATGTGATAGGGGGCGAGCCTATCGCCATATCGGGCACAAATTCCAGACTCCGGGCTGATATGGAAAAATCCAATATCACTTTGCCCGACCCGGGGATCGAACCCGAGACCTCAGAACCGTAGTCGCACCGAAATACCACCGAGGCAGTCAGTCAGTTTCTAGTTATATAGTTCGTCTTTGTCTACAAGACACTCGTCGTGAGCTTATGTATGTAGGTGTTTATTTGTAAACTTAATAACAGATGTGAATATTCTAAGGCAGAGCTCTATAGAGTGCACTTCGACTAAATCTCAGTTAAAGAATTTTGAAATCGATCTTTGACTTAGTCCGACTCATGTTTTACAAGAAAATCTTTGCTTACGTCTGTCAGTCTGTTTTTTTTGTAAAAAATGACTTGACTAAGTCAAAGTTCGATTTAAAAATTCCAAATTCTCACTGAGTTCGTATCTTTGACTAAGACTTAGTCGAAGTTCGCTCTATGGATCCCAGCCTAAGACAATATCATTTGTCAATGGTCTCACATTCGTTGACTGATCATATTTGTTTATTATACGTCGTATTTGTAAATACAGTCTGTTTAAATACACTATTTTCTGCGAGGTGATACTCCAATTCCTGAGGGACTGAAGTGATGTATATTTTACATGACAAGTGTAAATAAACCTGGGATAATGTAGAGGTGACACGATGTCCCTGGTGGAAAAATGTGAGTTTTATAGACCCGCATAAAAATACAGTGTAATTCTAGGTTCATTAAAATATTCGTACCTTATTTCTGCGTAGTAGATTATAAAAAAAGAAATATAATATTTATATAATAAAAATACATCTTCCTATAATAAGGCCTCATTCGCACGAGCGCATTTTCAACGCGCGTTAAGAAAGCGTTGTAATGGAACAAATGAGTTTTAGCCCACAAGACCGATGTTCCGTCCCCGCCGACGAGGACCACGCCGCGCTCCCAGTAGTCGCCCCCCCGACTCTGTTAACAATTCCGGCCTGCGTGCCGATGAGATAATGGATAGTTAGGGAAACACATCCAAACTCCCCCTAATCGATGATGTCTTCAACATCTCTCTCTCAGTGGCCGTCCTGAGCCGAGGTTCGTAACCCGTTAGTGGGTTGCCCTCAGCATGGTCACCTAACTTTATGGGTTCGCAACGCACCTGCGTTCACCCACTAGATCGGTGTAGCTGTGTAAGCCGACTCGGTCGGGCTGCCAGCTGCAGGGCCAAAAAAAAAAAAGAGTTTTAGTATATTTATTCAAACGCCGGCGCATTTAAAACGCGGCTATTTGTTTTTGGGCGTTATGTAAAATATACCATATTAGAAACAAGAAAAGATGTTTTATAGCAGAGACTGGCAAACGAGCAGATGGGTCACCTGATGGTAAGTGATCTCTATCGCCCATAAACTCCCAAAACAAGAAAATCATGGGTGGGTAAAGTGGCAGCTCGCTGTCGCGTTTCGTTCGGTGAGTGAGATATCCGGTGCCCCATTTCCCCACTCTTTCCCAATCCATATTTCCCTCCTTTTCGATTGGCAACGCACGCTTGATTATTTTTGTGTCATGGGTGTCTATGGGCGGTGGAGATCACTTACTATCAGGTGACCCGTCTTCTCGTTTGCCAGTCTCTGCTATAATAAAAGAATCATATAGCAGATGTAGTGTAGCAGCAAAAGAGATTTTATATTACTAACTATATATAGGTACTATATAACTATACTAAGGCTCAATTGCACCACTATTATTAACCTAAAGTTAGTCCTAACCGCAAGCTAAATTGACAGAAAATGTATGAATGACATGTAACTTAACTTGCGGTTAGGACTAACTCTAGGTTAATAATAGTGGTGCAATTGAGCCTAACTGTATATACTGTTGAATGTCTTTGGTAGCAGCACTTTGCCGTCTCAGATAAGAACAGCAGGGTTACCACCACCTCTTACAGCAGTACTATTATAATCGTTCTTCGTTTGCTTTGTATGGGAATCAGTACAAGCAAAATTATAATAATACTGCTATAAGAGGTGGTGGTAACCTCCCTGTCTACCAAAATACTGCTTGCTAAGGCCAATTAAACCCAAGAATTCGCAATCACTTCATGAGACACGTCGCGCCTCCCTAATATCCGCTGTGGTGCCAGTTAACTGATGGATATGAGGTTCATGATAATTTCCAACTCCCGACTCCGCCATTACTGCACTAAGGATGATCATTTCCGTGAAGGAATTGCGGAGGTAATAAGAGGGAATAAGATTGTGTGAAGACGCCTAGGCGTTCGTGTAGAATTGGCATGTTATTGTTTTAAGATTTAAGACTTTGAGAGATCTAGATTCATCTAAAATCTCGATTTAAATATAGGAATGATTTTTAAGTTGTATAGAGTTTATTCGCTCTAAATGTTGTTAGTCGTAATCTGACTTTGTTGTTTCATTTGTCTTTATTTCTAACTGCTCTTATCCCACCTTAATGTGGGGTCGGTGTAACACACTTTTCCAAGCATGTTGCAGAAAGGATTTGGCTAAGTTTTTATGACCAGCTGCCTGCCTGAAGTCAACACCCTCTGGGGGATCCAGTCCTGTTAAAATTAAATTGCAAAGTTCTCTCATCATTCGTTTCATCTATCATTGATGCAATATCATTTATTCTTAAAATTAGGTTATCATACACTTAGTTTTTGCTTGCGAGTTCGTCTGTAAAAGGCTTTTTTGGAATATCTCCCGCATATTGGCTTTTAGCTGATTTGCGTAATTGTGGATGAAATTTTGTTTGGCACTCCAGAATAACTTTCAATATCACAGCTCTTTTTTGTTCTCTCTTCTTCAATCAGCTTTCTTCCATCAAATGGCATCAAAATAGATTTAGTCATTTGATCGTGAAAACGTAACAAATAGAGTTACTTTGGCATTTATAATATAAGTAATACCTTCTTTATTATATTAATAAGGTGAAAATGTCTGATGCGTAAGCAATATTTTAACTTTAAGGCTTTTTCCACCTAATGAGTTCGTAATGAGAAATAACAAAGTACACACAGCTGAATATTTTTTGCGTAAAACGGATAAAAACAATACCAGACCCGTCTTTACAGGCTCTCGTCGGACGCCCTTCAAAATGTAAAAGGCTGCCCGCGTTGATGAATATTTTAATGTACAAAAGTAAATATCCGAGCGAATTCAACGTAAATCCACCTCATTATACTTTGTGGAACAGAAAAGGATCCCGTCTGCACGTGTAACGGTGTTTGGCTAACAAAGAGGCAAATTAAGAGGCGCGGGCTACCGGCACGTTATGTGTTTAAAGTGTTATAATTAAATAGTACAAAGTTGGCTGGCAGGTCGTGAGCAGGGTTCCGAACGACTCCTAGATAAAACCTCAGCCCTTATTGACCCTCATCGAGTCACGAATTTGTAATCAGACGCTATTAAAGTTTTCGGTGCCGCGATTTCGGCACGGACTGTTATTCTAAACGCAGATTTGAATGTATTATCATTTAAGACCTTGTAAGTACGTTTCGAAAATATTAAACAGCCCTTCAAAGGATTGGTTACCGAACACTGAAATACGAAACAAGAAGCCGCAAGTTATCAAGTCGAGAAAGTTGATGAAATTTTAGACTTTGCTTTTACGCTTGGTGATTTAGGTGATTTTCCTTCTGAATTGAATTAATAAAAATAATAGATGATGTTTTTATTCAGAATATTGAGTGCCAGTAGGAAAATTGAAAATAATACCTAAACAAATACCCAATATCACGCATAGTCCTGACCCCACAATAAGTAAGAGTCTTATGTCATAGATATCTAGAACTACCAGAGACTTCTCACAAAACTCACACCGGGAACACAAACATTTTTCTCGGTGCGGGAATCGAACCCGCGGCTTGTCTCCACAGCCGCCAACACGCTCACTGCGCCACGGGGGCTGCCAAAATTTCCTTATATCTGACAAGGAGGACAAAATAGTCACCATGGCAAGTCACCCGTACGCTTACTGTGAGAGGAGTAAGTGACAGATTTCTCAAGTTCTTGTTTTGGTTGCAGCTGGTTGCGATGTGGCAGGCGGGGCGGGGTCCATCAACGCGCTGCCCGCCGGCGGGCCGGGCTCTCGGCTGGCGCCTTCATTCGACGCGGCCACACCGCGCAACGTCACCGCGCTTGTTGGCAAGTCCGCTTACCTCAGCTGCAGGGTCAGGAACCTTGGCAACAGAACGGTAAGTCTACGGCTAATTTATGGTGTAGAGTAAGTGAAATAAACTTCAGCTATGTCACATATGCATACGTGCGCTCGTCCGTAGCACAAAGCGTATGAATCGAGATATACTAACTACCTCTATAATGACAGTACCTACTGCGAACTCATGTTGATACAAAAGACATGCGTTGGAACTCGGAAGAGAAGAAACCAATCGAATGGGGACAGCTTTCTAAACAGGTCGTGGTCGAACTATCTTAACCAATTTTTTTTTTATTTTTTTTTTTTAAATGGGACTATTCAGCCCGAAGTCACGGGCAAACCGCGACCGCTGGTCTTCCATAGGCCCGCCGTTATCAAGTTATTTATTAAATCGATATTTTTATACTTTTGAAGGAAAGCAAATCACTGTTGTTATAAACTTGACAATGCTGCGTTTTTTTATTTTTTTTTTTTAAATGGGACTATTCAGCCCGAAGTCACGGGCAAACCGCGACCGCTGGTCTTCCATAGCCCCCCCGTTATCAAGTTATTTATTGAACCGATATTTTTATACTTATAAAACAAAGCAAATCACTGTTGTAAGTAATAAACTTGACAATGCTTCGTTCAAAAAATTAAGAATTACTTCGCAACGCTCAATTTTCGCTCAGCGATTAAACGCGGAGTACCACAAAGATGGCGTATTTACGAGTGGCAGATATCCATCGCAATTAAAAAAGGCACAGGGGATCGTGTTGCGGACGAGAGCGGGTCGCGTCGTGCTTCCGCGGCGGCGCCGTCGTCTCCTACGACTAATTGTTCGTGATAATTGCTCCAGGGGAGAGGGGGATCCTTCCGCGCCGCTCGGCTTCCCGCTCATAGTACCGGAGCCGTTTCCTTCCCCTCCGGGGGTTTGATGCATGAGACTGGAGACGCGCCATATATTGCGTTGGCTGTTGTCATCGGCACGTCTATTGCTCTGTTTTTAATCGCTTCCTCGGTGCTGTGTCGTGCGGAGACATTTCGTAGTCACTGGGTTTAAATGAAGTATTAAAAATAATTATATTACTGTATATTGATGCTGGCCGCTTCCTAAAGGTCGATCTGGAAATCTTTGAGGGAGGCCTTACCGCTTATATCCAGCAGTGGACGTCTTGTGGCTGATGATGATATTGATTCTATACATAGAATGATATGAACCTTGCCCTCCATCAAAAATTGCTTCCACAAAATTCTATTACGTCCAATCGTTGTCATTTCCATGTCTATTACGTCTCGACTTTCGACTATCCCACCCACGGTAGCTAGCCACATTTTTTTTTCAACTAAGTCATTTGCTGTGTATTCAAACTCGCCTAGTACATGTCATAATATATTTGCCACTGTTATAACCTACTGTTCGAAAATTTGAATGTATGAATACTTTAGGACATTTCAAACAAATATACAAATAACCTCTAATGTTAATGTTTGACATTGCTAAATACCCATGGATTATGGCGGATGATGCCATTAATCATCACTCTAAGCCACTATAATAATCCATTAGATTCCATACAACTGTTCATACGTCGCGTCATTAATTTGCGTTGGAGCTATTAATGTTCCTAAAATAGACTATATTTCAATAGCTTGGGGAATACTAGCTTAATTGCTTAGTCACCTATTTTACTTACCATATACTGTCGCCGGTTTGGTATATTGGTATGGACTGCGGACCATGTGTCTTGGATTCGAATCCTAAGTCGAGCTGTGTGTGTTTATCTGACACGATTCATTTGATCCATCTGTGTTCCGGGTTTTGTCTAAGTCACATATCTTCCATCTGCTTTCATCCTACGTTGATATAGGTTGGGTGCAATACACGCAAACATATTGCAGAAAGCCTTCCGCTTTTTTTTATAACAGAGATTAGCAAACGCATATGGGTAATTTGGTGGTAAGTGATCTCTACCGCCAATAGACATCCAAGACACAAAAAGAATCATGGGTGCGTTGCCAAACTAAAGAGGGAAATAGGGGAGAATTGGGCGACCGGAAATTTCACTCATCGAACGAAACGCGACAGCGAGCTGCTACTTTACAGTAAGACAGTCTCAGTATCAAACCGGTCGAGCCGGCTCATTTGTGCTGTGGACGTAACTGTCTACACCGTGGCTCTACCACTTGCAATTTTAGTTTTTACTTTCAGCTGCCTCTCTGAGGACAATCCCAGGCAAATCATGTTAGAAAAACTGTTTTATCCAACCTAAGAATCGAACTCTGGACCACCCGAACTACACCCTATAATGAAGAATAAGATGGCGATAGTCTCAGTCACAAACGCAATTAAGTGAATATTAAGATTTAAGCTTCGTGTAAAGTTGGTGGTATTTATTAATTTGGGCGTGGTGTTCACGACACGGCCGAATGCCGCCTGCGCCACGCAGAATGTTAATTGCTCAGGAATTAATTTAGGATTGTGTATACTAACTTTATGGGAACGTAAACCATAATTCATGAATCTCGTAAACACGAAATGGGTTTTGTTTGTTTATGTTCGCTTGGCTACTGCGGGTTGGGCGGACCCTCGATTGAGATCTATCCGGAAAATTTGATGGATGCTGAATTCATTACATCGCTGGTCAATGGACTTTTGCCATGTGTAAATTTTTTTTTTGCGTTGAAAATAACATAATTTCTTAGGCTGAGATCTATAGAGCGAACTAACTAAGTCTAAGTCAAAGAAACGAACTCAGTGATGATTTTGACTTAGTCCGAGTTGATTTCTTAAGTTTACGCGGATATTATACTTTGAAATAAAACTATTTTTACGGATTCTATCACGATTAGATTTTAATTATCATTCCCGACGTTTCGAAGGCGTTGCAGTCTTCGTTGTCACGGGTCAGACAGTGACAACGAAGACTGCAAAGCCTTCGAAACGTTGGGAACTTAGATTATCCTAGTTGAGAATGATAATTAAAACCTAATCGTGATAGAATCCGTAAAAATAGTTTTAGTCCGAGTTATTTTTTACAAACAAACCTTTGTTTAGTCTTTCTGTCAAATTGATTTGCTTGTAAAAAATGACTTGGACGAAGTCAAAGTTCCTTTTAACTATTCCAAATACTTACTGAGTCCTTTTTTAGACTTAGACTTAGTCGAAGTTTGCTCTATAGATCGTAGCCTTCAACGCACGTGTATTTACTAGTCCGTTCAATTTTAGTAATAATTAATTAGAATTTTGTTAATTACCACATTTTGTACTGCTTAAAATACATGGATATTTCAATCAATTATTTTTTTTGGATCAGGATAAACTACAAGCTAGCATACTGTATATCTAGTTATAATACACAATGTACGATTGTTTGTTTTCCCCAATAAAACAAAATAAAATGTAATAATGCTTGATTCATGTCAAGTCCACTGTCTAATTTCACATATCTAATTTTGCCCATGTAGGGTAAATGCGCCAATCAACGTCACCATCCCGATACCGGGTTATGGCGAATTTCAAGAATTGCTATAAATTTATTACGTTTCACTAAATTATCTTATTAGTATTTAAGGTTTTTATGAATAATTCGTTACGCACAGGTTTATAGCGGAATATAAACTGGTACTGCGGTTTCGCGGAAACTTAATAACTCTTGCTTCATAACTCTAATAAAACGTCGCAGTTCGCGTTGACATTTATACAGGCCGTGTTTGTTGAATTGTTAGATGACTGAGATAGAAATGGTAATATTTAATGGGAGAGATAAGGACAGAGTTTTGACGCGTTGGACAATTCCTGGCAGTAATTAAGGAAATGTTCGCTGAATATCTTGTATATTTCGCGTTACTACTCAAGATTTGTTACTTTCAACAACGGCCGCTGTATGGTCACGGACGTAAAAAAAAGATGGACGGAGCGCTAGGAACCTTGAAAGTGAAGCAGGGTTTTCGGCTCATTCAATCAGTCCATCTTCTTTTACGTCCGTGTGTATGGTAGCAAAGAATGACAGATCGGCAGGGTAACCACCACCTCTTATAGCAATATTATAATCGTTCTTCGTTTGTTTTGTATGGGAATCTGTACAAGTAAAATTATAATAATACTGCTATAAGAGGTGGTGGTAACCCCCCTGCGTACTCTCTACCTAACAACTCTTTTCGAGCTAGTAATAATGGACCTTACTTATAAAAACAACACAACGTCTAGGTACATTTATACAATAATCATGTTATAAGATAACATAACATAACCTCACGCCTGTATCCCCGAAGAGGTAGGCAGAGGCGCACTAGCGAACTAGTACACCCACGTTTCGCCGAGCTTAGTTCCGTCCCAGATGTGATAGGGGGCGAGCCTATCGCCATATCGGGCACAAATTCATGTTATAACACTATCAGTTTAGACAACAAGCAGGTGGGGATGGACACAATAATGATGGGGCTTAGATAAAGGGTTGTGATTTGTAGGAAGGGGAACGAACGGGATATGGCAGGAATGCTAGCAAGGAATTGACGGGAAAATAAAATAGGAAGCTTGTGATTTGACTGGAAATGTGGATAAGGAAAATCACGCCGTGGACTATAAGGCCCTATACTAGCTAACCTACTAGAAAGGCTAAGAATAGTCTGTACCTTTTATTTTCAAATACAAGGAAAAAGAGCTGCCACTTTTACTTCGGTAAAGTTCGGTTTTCTATGAGACATATAAATAATAATACACCCAACAGTCACACACATACTCCTGACCCTACACTAATATCGCGTCTTGTGTCGTGGGTATCAGAAACTGCGAGAGACTTTCGGTCTCACAACATCCAGACGCGAAACAAATATCTGTGGGGCACACTGACATTTGTCTCGGTGCGGGAATCGAACCCGCGACCTCACGTTTCACAGGCGGCTATTCGCCCGCTGCGCCACGGAGGCTGTCATATCAAAATTTCGTGCCGGCCCATTCGTGCTGTAGACGTAACTCTCCAGCGTGTCTCTACCACCTAAAAATATGAATTGTCTACGGAGATAGAATTAGTATGTTTATACTATGCCCCTCCTTGATCTAGTGGCAGCATATATATGCTGTGGACCAAAAAAAATTGGACTAATGCGAATTTTCTAATTTAATTTGCCTGGGACTGGATCCCTCAAAGGTGGTGACTTCAGTCAGGTAGCCGGTCGTAAAAACGTTGCCAAATCCTTTCAGCAACATGCTTGATAAAGTGTGTTCCGCAGACACCACATTAAGGTGGGATAAGGACAGGTAGAAAGAAAGTAGGTAGGACATGCCCCAATACTTTATAGCTTTAAGGTAGGGCTGACACTCCCCTATAATTAAAAACAAACAGCAACACTTTTGTATGCAGTATCTTAATGTAAAATGAATATGCATGCGACAGTCGGCACCCCTTCCTTTACTGCCGGCTTTCTTCCTCGTTTGATAATTCGGTGTTCAACAAATAGGAATGCCGCAGAGATTAATTATGCTTTCTCAAATATTTCCGTTTAATTGTACGTAAATAATGTTTTGTTTGATGAGGTGTTGTTTGTCTAAACAATCATCAGGTTTAAGGTTGTGAATGTGGTTGCAACTATTTTGACATGGCTTAAAATTAGGATCTATGATGATCTAAATTGTTTTGTATATCCAGATCTTTTAGTACCAATGTAAACTGCTAATAATCACAAGTTTAAAAACTTAACAGCCCGACTTAAAATCCGATCGTGACCAAATTTATATGAACCACCCTTGAAACAAGTTCCATCGAACACGAAAAGAATTTTGAAAATCGGTCTACATTAAAAAAACGGATGAATGAAATGAAAAAGGACCTTCTCCTTTTTGGAAGTCGGTCGAAAAAAGACAGTGCCTTTTCTCTTTTATATGAATCTTATGGAGGCAGAGGAACAGTCAACCTGAACCTGATGGGTATTGATTAACCATGCATTATATACAGCCAATATCAAAAGCAGTAGGCACAGCCGTTGCTTAGATCCAAAATACGTTTAAAGTCTTATTTGAAGACATCTCAGGGTTGAAGAAAGACTGTATGGAAGTACAATGTTTGTAACTGCGTGGGAAAAATTACCTTTAGAAACGAAGTGTTCCAGAAGGCATGGACGAACTTTCCTCCGGTGACGAGTAGAGCCATAATAAAATTGAGATACTAGGACAATTAAATGAGTTCTTAGTGTACTAAATGAAAATATCATAGAACGCACTCACCCTAGTCTCTTAAATTAAAAAACATTTATTGTTTTCATTAGGTATTATGCAATAGCAAAGAGGTAATAAAAAGTGGGAATCCCTCAAAACGATGTCAGGGTGCATTCAAATTAAAGAGGGCGGCGCGATAGCGGTGAAATTGATATCAAGATTAATATGGATCAAAATCTCCCATAGGAAAATGCTTTGCCAAGTTGATGAAATATTTCCCTCGGGGTGAAACTTATCCGTGCCAATAGAACTGTATTCTAACTGCATAGATAATATTCATTAAATGTGTTCCTAAACTTTATATTTCTATGTCACATGATTGAATACATGTATCTCGTAGAGGTAGCAAGAGGTTATAATTTTTTATGATGATTCTGACATTCCACTTTCGCTCCATTTATGTGTCTTCATATCCTGTGACTCGGTATAAATCCGGTCAAGCCAGCCTATGCATGCTGTAGCCAAAATTGTTTTCAAAGTGGTTTTACCTTTTAAGTATACTGTAACTAGAATTAATCGGCGGCAATGATGAGTAGCTTTAATTATACCATTTTGATTTATTGGCATTAGCTATGGGGGTTCGAATCTCAAGACGGGCAGTGTTTTTTTCTGAAACGATTTGTTCGGCACTAAATTTCCAGCCCTCTGCATCAGGCAGGTGTCCGATCGTAGAAACAAAAAAACAAATCCTTCCTGCAATATGACTAAACATTTTTTACGCCGACCCCAAATTTGAGTCGGATAAGGACAGCTAGAAAATGAGAAATAAGTATAATTAATTGCTAAAGCAATTCGCAACAATAAACTTTCTTAAAAATATCTCTTAAAGTGAACTAACAGCATTCACTGCAGCAACTCGCCGTGAATTGTATGGGATGGGCAGGTTCACTTGTACCCGCTCCTGCTGTAATTAAATATCGCCCGTACGTCCTTTGAGCCGCTCGCCTCTTAGCAGCATCATTCATCTCAGAAATTAAACGAATAATGACGTCTTGGAGGTACACTGTTCAGCAGGTCACTGAGATTGCATTTAACAAAGCTGGTGAATTTGAAGGCGGGACAATGAGCAACGTTGTAGTGCGCTGTCTTGCATTTAATTTGATATGGTTTCTTCTCCGTGTTTGTTTAATATTTTATTATAAACTAATTGTTTTAAACAGTAGAGTTGGAAGGGGAAGACCTCATCGAACGTTCTCTGACAAAGTCAGTGATATACTCGAGAAAGGTCGTGTTAAACGTACCCTAAACCGACGTGCATGCAGAAGAATGTAATGAGACTGAATGAAGTGAAAGAGGTGTGTAAGGATCGTAGGAAGTCGAAATCCGTTGTCTCTGACTACCCCTATGGGAAAAAGGCGTGAGTCTATGTATGTATGTAATTGTTTCAACCGGCCCAAACCACAATGTTGCCAAAATCCACACGCGACAGTAACCAATTACCATTAAAAGTCCGTTTGCTTTGTAAGCCCATAAACAATAAATAAATAAATACTTGATAAACAATAAATACATACATACATACATAGTCTCACGCCTTTTTCCCATAGGGGAAGGCAGAGACAACAGATTTCCACTTGCTACGATCCTTACACTCCTATTTCGCCTCATTCAGTCTCATTACATTCTTCATGCATGCACGTCGGTTTAGGTTACTTTTAACTTGACCTTTCTCGAGTAAATCTCTGACTTGGTCAGAGAATGTTCGATGAGGTTTTCCCCTTCCAACTCTACCATTCTACCATTAATTAATTAATTAATTAATTAAACAATAAATGTATGTACTAATTAGTAAATACTCCTGCCCACTAATCCAAGACAAACGGTCTGTGGCTCCTGCGAAGCTATTTGCTGATCGGCTAACAAAACACGTGATGTGTATCGGATGTGCGACGCGCCGCATGTCCGCTAGTGGATTACCGCGGCTTATGCCATCGACGCCAATCGCTCCTCGCATCCTAACAACTGGCACGGTGCTCGATTTTATATCGGCCGCGGTTTGGGTACGGGCGGGGATCGGTCGCCTAAGCGATTAACTTTGACTTCTCAGATATTAATTAAATAATAAGCCCGGAGTCTGCTATTTGTGCCTGATACGGAAATGATTTATATGTCTTTAGGAATGTTTGTTTTTTTTTTAAATCCAGTTATTTATGTACACATATCAATGTATGCGTTTGATATTATATGGAAAACTTACGGAAAGCATCGTTAATAGAGGAGGCTCGTGACTAATTAAAACATAAACTAATATACCGAAAAAATCCTAGAAGGTTTTTGTGAAACTCAATTTGCTATACATTGTAACATTACGTTTTACTATACTTATTGCATAAAGTCAAGAGCAAAATTAACAAAACCAGCAATTATGTTTCAAATATACAAAATAACATTCCATTTTACACTTAAAATAAGTTATACAGCAAATTATCCGTAATTAATATAAGGTATTCCCGTAAAATTGGCCAGCCGCAGCTGAAGCGATAAATATCGATCGTCCTAACTAAAACGATTATGAATACAGGTTAATTAAAGAGAGAGAACACGCGCGATTAGCGGTTTGTAATCATAAACGATAACAGTCTGTCGGCTGTAAATCTACTATTATTTTAAGTTTTGTACTAAATATTATCAGATATATGAAAACTAAGTCAATGTTTTAGAGATTTGTATGCTTCATGGATTTTAATTTGCAATGTTAATTAAAATTAATAAAGGTATCTTGTTTTATTAGCGTCGGCGTTTTATATTAATTAAAAATACGAAAGGAAATATAAAAAGTACCCTTAACCGACGCGAATGTATGAAGAGATTGATGAAAGTAGATGAAGCGAAAGTAGTGTGTCAGAATCGGGCGAAGTGGAAATCCATAGTCTCTGCCTACCCCTATGGGATACAGGCGTGATATTATGTATGTATGTGTGTAAAAATACGAAAATAGTTATTTTTATAAAGGCAACATTGATCTACAATATCTTAAGTCGTTTGAGCTTTTCTTGTAAACTAATATTAATAAAAAAATACAATCCCGCGTACAACACTACAACTAACTTTTTACACTACTTATAACGCCGCTCCGCTACCGCTGAGTTCATGACCGCGGCTTTAGATTTTATACAAGTGTTAGAGGGTGACAGGAAGATGGTTATTGTAATATTGACCATCTGAGAGTACCATTTAGTATGACATTTTGTTGTTATTATTTTGTGAGACATTTAGAAATTACTGATTCTGATTTAGTGATTATTAATGTGTTGATGAATTGTCTCTAACAAAGGTATTTTACTTCCTATGCCTATTCTATTTCCTTAAATTCTCAGTGACGACAAAATGTCTAACCCTACTACTAGGAACTACGGTTCAGGTAACTTATTCCTTTAACCTTTCCTATTATAGAATAGAACTGAATTGCTTAATATCACCTCTACCAAAACGAATAACCGCTGTCCGCTCGCAGTCGAACTAAAGCCTCGCAAATAACCGTTTACTGAAAACTAAATCCGATTTCAAATAACGTCGGATTACCGAACATTTGTAGATAGTGCGATAGCTGGACATACATGTCCAAATTAATTAAATCGTACTACAGTACGATTTAATTAATTTGTTAGATACTGGAAACATTTCGATGTTCGTTGTGCTCGAGCAGTTTTTGAATCAAATTAAAATAATGGCTTCTCCGTTTAGTAATTGAAGGCCATTATAGTAAGGCTACAGTAAAGTCACTTTATGTTACGTAATATTTCGTTTGCTTTGGATTATGGTTAATCAACAAAGGTTGAAATTATATATGCAACAAGCATATTTAAACCGTTATCGTATTTTAATTTTTTACACTAATTGAATATGCTTTAGGTGATTGACGCCCGAATACTGTAATGCTACTCAACTTTAACGGCTTCTTACATTGATTTTCGCCATACAATTTTGACAGATAAACGGCATTAAACGACACAAGGCGATCTTAAGTGTATGATTTGGTGTTTAGTACTTAGTTCATTATATTTTAACTTTGAGTATTGGGTGAAAACCATGCTAGTTTACAAAAGGGAATCACCGAAATATAGACTCATGATGACCCACGAAAGTATCAAACATCAGGAACTGAACCTAAATCTCTCGCCACACTACTGATATTTTTCAAATACCGAAATGTGATTTTGGTCATAGCCTAGACTTTATTCAGCCTTTAATCTCTTTAAACAAGTTAGGTATTCGCTTCGTTTCACTCTGTAGAACGAAAGTGATCATTGAAGTTAGTAACTAATGCAAAATTCGCCCTTTGACTTTGATCGTTGCCTTTTCAATGTACTAGAAAGATCTAGTTAAAGTTAGATGTTGTTTCTCTTCGCAATGTAGCTTTAGCTTCACGATACAAAGGATTATGTTGAAATGTCTTAGATTGTAATTTTGAGTGTAGTGTTTGGAGCTGAAATGATCTCTAAAGTATTGTAATCGTTGTGTAACATTGTAACAATGCAATTACTTTAAAGGCTTAGGGAATGCAATTAAAATATATTAAATGCTTTGAATATTGCTACAATAATTGACAACTAAAATGTAGATAGATAGATATATAGAAAAGTTTTTATTGTACACACCAGCAGAAAACAAGTAACAGTAAATAGAAGAGCCATTGAAGGTATAGCCTTCAACTTACTAAATATAATTACAAATTTAATTATTTATTATGATTTATCGTTAGAGGAGGTTGACGTCAGCAGCCGGTTGCAAAAACTACGCCAAATTCTGTCTGCAACATACTTGAAAAAGTGTGTTGCGCCGACCTCACATGAAGGTCGGATAAGGGCAACTAAAAAGACAAAAAAATTACAAAAACGATTTATTGATTTTTACTATGAATCTGATGCTTTCAAAATCAATAGATTTTCCTAATGCTAAGACTTAAAACGACATTCTGGATCTATGGTGCATTGACAATAACCCTACAGAAATGAAAGAGTTATCTATCTGTTGTAATCATGTTAAATCGCCTCTCCCATCACAGTGTTGTTGCTACGAAAGAAGCGATCGTTTCTCGGTTATCAAGGGTTAAACATGAACATCTTCAGAATTTCAATTAATGCAGAGTGTTGCTTTGTGTCTGCTCGCTGACACCCCGCGGGGATTCAATTTGTTTCAAACAGAAATAAATTTGCATAACCATAGGCCCGCTTCTTGGAAGTATTTCGTTAAAGATACTTGCGAGGGAGCAATGTAAATAAATAGCCCTAACTTAATCCATCGACTAAGATTATTCCATCAGATGTTATTGTTCGTGTAATGTATTCTGTTATGTTTTGATGTTCTACAACTAACGGATGATTTCAAAATAGTCTGTATTATTTTGGGATTACGTTCTGCAGACATCTCAAGTTTGTGTTAATCCTTCTACATTCATTTATTCAGCTATGTCAGAGTATATCCAGACTGGTAAAGGAAGATACTTAATATCTTCAGTTGACAAACTATTCTCATTACATCTGTCCTTATCACACTCTAAAGTGGGAGTGGAGCATCATACTTTTTCAAGCATATTATAAGGATTCGGCTTAGTATTTACGACCCGGCAGCTACCGGTTCCAACCCCCTTTGAGGACAAAGCTTTTGTCCGATCTGGCATTCGAATCCAGGACCTTCCGATATACACCGTCATCAGCCCAAAGTGGCGACAGATTTTATTCCATAAAATAACCGTTAACCCGTTGGAGGCGGCACATATATATATGTAACATAAGAGGCCTTCGGAGGCCGAGCCGCCCGTCACTCCCTAACAATCCGACATCCACTAAATCCAAAAATAACTAATTCGTTTTCTGTCACAAGTTGACATATATTTACGAAAAATACATCGAGAACATTCTTTAGAATTTTTAGGAAAACATTTCAAGATAATTCGTACGACAATTCCATTATTTAAATCAGAAGATCGTAAATCTTAATGAAATTTTAATCGATCTATAACCGAAAGTGGCCCGTCTGGAACGAAAAGATGGGCCCTGATTGAAATTGAATAATACATTAGAATCGCCTCGATATTAATTTAAAGAGCGTTTAATTAACCGCATTCAAAGGAGTCTCGATGAGAATTTCTGATTTTACTTAAGCGAGTCTGTTGAACTATTTTATTAGTGAAAGAACATTTTAATTTAGGAGAGGTGTATTAAAAAATAATATAAAGAGATGAATGACACCAAAAGAAATTTAAAAGCTTGAAACGAAATTGCTTTGATTTGAAATTGTTTGATTTCTATAAAATATTTATTTTTTTATACTTTATTGAACACCATACAGCATAAAAGAATCAATAAGCTAAAATAAATACTTAATGCTATGTGTTAAGTACAAACGGCGGTTATATCGCTATTGGCGATTTCTACCAAATAACCTTTGGATGGACTGGGGGGTTACCACGACCTCTTATAGCAGTATTATTATAATCTACCTTGTACCGATTCCCATACAAAACAAACGAAGAACGATTATAATAATACTGCTATAAGAGGTGGTGGTAACCCTGCTGGAAAGACTAGAAGAAGCCAACATGGGTAGTTATTAGAAGAGATATAGGAAAAAAAGAGACGATCTACTAATAAACATACATAAACTACCAAAATAATATAAATAATATACATAGCAGTGGAGGTCCTTTTGATGATGCTGATGATCATATAGTAAAATAGTTGATGGTTAACGCCGTTTTGGAGGATGATATAAAAGCCAATGGTCTTACTGTAGAGGATGCTCAAGACCGGAGTAAGTGGAGCGTTTTAGGAGGAAGGTGGACCCTGGCTTGTATACGTATGGATAAGAAAGAAGTTGATGCTTAACACCGGTGTTAAAGAGACAGACTTTAATATGCTTTGATTTTATAATGTATTACGTTATTTCAATAGTCTTATTGAGAAGTTAGCTGCGCTGTTTATTTCACGAGGCACTTATCACATCAAGGTTATTTTTAGATACTTGAAAACTTTATACTTATTGATTGTCAAATGTACGTGAAAATTAATTTTGATTCTGCATACCAAACTATTATTAAGAACACAGAACTTATAGATTCATGAGATATTAGTTTTTGAAGAAAATTTACTTTTAACGCTTATTCAATATTTTATATTAATATAAGATTTTGTAGACTTGTAACAAATGAACTTTCGTTTATATTTGAAGCTGTAATTAGCGTTTGACTTTATATTAGTGTTTCATCTTCAGTAGGTAGGTATCAAATTAGAGAACAGTTTCTTAACCTTTTGATGTCTAAGATAACTGAGTTTCAAGTATTCATTTGATCCTTCAGATCGTGTGATAATTAATAATTCAAATTATACTATCGTTGCTTGTAATATTCGCATCAAATTGTATCTCGCAATCATACTAAATTAGGTATTTACTAAGAACTTTTTGTTTCTAACGTTCGAAATATTGTTATAGTTTTGTTTAGTTTGATTTACGTTTATTTATTGTAAGTTAAGGTTAAATGAAAAATACAATAATGTGAGAAGTTACTATCTCATAAGATTTATGACTATAAATTTCTTGTACTTCAATTTACTAGTAGTTCGTATCAAATAATCTATTTTTTTGCGAATATGGGTATAGATAGAGTCATAGGTCATAGAATTTTACAGATCCTTTAGTTATATTCCACCTCTGGGCATACAAACATACACCATAAAATATTTTAGACTTTCCTTCTACCTGCCCTTATCATACATCAATGTGGGGCCAGCGCAACACAATCTCTCAAGGATGTTGCACAAAGGTTTTGGCTTAGTTTTTACGTCAGACATGACGTTAACCCCCGTTTGGAGGATCTAGTCCCAGGCAAAATAAATTAGACAGTAGCTTTGCCCGATCTGGGAATCGAACCCAGAACCTCCCAGTCCACAGCCCACTAGACTATTACAATTTAATCTAGACATAAGTTTCAAGCTATTCGACTGGCTTCCAAAAAGTAGAAAGGTCCTAATTTTTTTTTAATGTATGTTACGCGATATCTTCGCCAAATATGGACCGATTTTCAAAATTATTTTTGTTATCGATAGAGCTTATTTCAAGGGCAGTACCATATAAATTTTGTCACGATCGGATTTGAAGTCGGTCTGTTAAGTTATTAGCATCAATTTTAGAATGTTTATTTTAGTTCAAGTATTGGTTCGTTCCAATCGCAATTTTTGGCAGGGACAAACTCGGTCAAACAAGGATCACTTGACAACGGTATCATTTGAAGGTGCGTCAGAGGAAGATCTTAATATAGGACGAGGTAATTATTAAGTAAGGAAGTTTGCACCGTGGATCCACGGAATTTATATTACCCGGAGTTGCCAACTCAACCCTTTTATCAACCTTCAAGATTAACCCGTCCAACTTGATGGAATTTAGGATTAGCTAACATTGCCTTTGTTGTAATAGAGTTTAGTTTCAAACTGAGTTTTGTAGATTTTTGAAGATTGTTTTTCTTTGTAGGATGGTCTTGGAAACTGTTATTTCCAAGTCCTTGACCTTCTGAATTTATCTTGTTTTAATTTATTTGATCCTGAGAGTGTTTAGATCACTAAAGTTTGTAGAGATATTATCTTTATTGTAACTTTAATAATAGGTAAACTTGAATCAAATTAGGAACTTCATGGAAATATTTAAGACTAGCCCATACTAAGTAATTGAGAATTTAATATTTTAGTGGTAGAGCAACACTGTAGGCAATAACGTTTACAGCACGAAAGGGCTGGCTCTACTGGTTTGATACCACAGACAACCGCCGTAAAGAGGCAATTTGCTGTTACATTTCGTTAGGTGGGTGAGGTTTCCCGTGGTCAACCTCTCCCTTTCTCAATCCCCTCCCCTCCGTTTAAGATGACAACACACGCTCTAGAAGAGCCAACTCCTACGGGTCTGCCGTTGTATGCCGCGTATCCCGAAGCCCCCGACGCAACGGAGAGAGTGGAAAATTGCGGGGTTTTAGTCGGTAGGACGGTTTAGACCGGTGAGTCCGATATACCTATGAACTTTGGCTTGGAGATATTCGCAAATGAATAAGCCGTGTTAAAAAAAGGACGGCCTTGTACTGCAGGTCGATTCTCTAAGAAACGTCACAACGATGCGATCGACGACGAGCTCCCGCAGCGCACATCGCTGAGATCGACGGAGCGTTCAACGTTGTTGGGTCTTAGAGAATACCATTTTCCATACATTTATGTCAAACGCCTCGCTCGAGGGAGCTAGATCGCATAAACGCCGTCATCACGCATAGCGCTAGTGCGTGCGCATTGTACCTTGCTGAATACAAAAATGAAAACATCGTTGCCGCAACGTTGTTTTCACAAATGAAACCTTAGGGCATCGACCTGCAGCTCTCGTCAGCCGAATAATAAAAACATCGTTCCACCATTCATGATTTATGACGCTTATTAAAAAGTTCATACCATAAAAGTGAAATATAACACACCGAATAATGTAGAATTTTTATTGCGTGGAATTCTCGACCTAGAAAACTAAATCTTGCTTTAGCTCGTTTATGAGGAATATTTCTTAGTAATTAACGCCGCTTGTGTGATTTATTGTAGTTTCTACGCATGACTTTCAATGTAGTTAACTATTATAATTAGCTACCTGTTTGTAAAATTATATTAATTGGGTCCTGTTACGTTTCGACGTAAATTAACGACTGCGTTTAATCTGATGGTGAATAAGCTTAAATTCAGGTAAACATTATTTTGTTTCTGGCGGCAATGCCATTGAATGCTTACATGGTAAATGCTTACATAGTAAAAACAAGCTCGTGGGGGAGAATAATACATACATAACCTCACGCCTGTATCACGAAGGGTAGGCAGAGGCGCACTAGCGAACTAGAACACCCATTTCGCAGAGTTTACTTCCGTCCCAGATGTGATAGGGGGGCCTATCGCCATATCGGGCACAAATTCCAGACTCCTGGTTCATATTGAAAAAATCCAATATCACTTTGCTCGACCCGGGGAACGAAGCCGAGACCTCAGGATGGTAGACGTACCGAAACACAACTACGCCACCGAGGCAGTCACCTTGTCTACAGACCTTGAGTAAGGCAATTTAACCTAGATCGAATTTTGAATGGATACAGGCGTGAGCTTATGAATTTATGTAGTCAGTATGTAGTCAATGTAGTTTTTATTTGCTTTTATATCTTCAAGTTGATATAGCCTTGTTCATGTTTTAATTTCACCCGCTGACTTGGAATACCCAATGAGATCCTTGTAAATTAGGACAAATCCGGGGCACAGACAGGTCATCCCTATTCACGCCACAAATCTTATTGAATAAGCCCGTATTCCACAAACAACGCCAAGAATGATCCCGTTATTGTCACGAAAGCAAGTTAGCGGACGCATTCCCGTGGTCAGTCCGCGATCTGTTGGACCCTCGCCAAATCCTGCTACGTACTGCGAGGACAGTACTGCGATCCGTGACTTGTTTACTCGATATCCAATGCTTGTACTTACAGGATATGGAAGTGTAAAGCTTATCAGTAACGAGCAGGGTCGGAGTTTCTTTGAAATAAAACTATTTTTACGGATTCTATCACGTTTTGGTTTTAATTTTTATTCTATTTCAATGAATAGCATTCGCATAAACTCAAGAAATAGGAGTTTCTTGTTTTCGACCGACTTCTAAAAAAGAGAAGGTCATCAATTCGTCGGTTTTTTTTATTTATTTATGTTACGCGATATCTCCGCCAAATGTGGACCGATTTTCAAAATTCTTTTTGTATTCGATAGAGCTTATTTCAAGGATGGTCCCATATAAATTTGATCACGATCGGATTTGAATTTGTGCAGGTGTTTTGTAGTGTTGCAAACGGGGCTTAAAAATGAGACTATAAACGTTTTTCGTCTTCAGACCATTCCCAAGGTTCACGGACTTCTGGATCTTAGCCAAGTTCCGTAGCTACCTAGTGCTGAGGATTCGGTTGCAAGACTTGTTTACTTGGTATTATACATTGACTTGTAATTGATTTGTGTGAATGTTGATTGTTTGAGAATGCTATCTCTAGTATTTGTCTTTTGAACATAGTCTGCTAGTCAAATGTGGAATAAATTTTAAAATCGGTTTAAATAAAACCAAATTGAAACAACCTGGTGCTATAAGCTTAAACTTATTGCTTAAGCTGATGCTCTAGAGGTAGTGGTAACCTCTTTTAGCAGTATTATTATAATCTTACTTTGTTTTTTTTGTACTGGAATCGATATACATAACATAGCTCACGCCTGTATCCCCGTAGGGGTAGGCAGAGGTGCACTAGCGAACTACAACACCCACATTTCGCCGCGCTTAGTTCGGTCAGATGTGATAGGGGGCGAGCCTATCGCCATACCGGGCACAAATTCCAGACTCCGGGCTGCTATGGAAAAATCACTTTGTCCGACCCGGGGATCGAACCCGAGACCTCAGGACAGTAGTCATACCGAAATACAACTACGCCACCGAGGAATTGATATAAGTAAGAATATAATGATACTGCTATAAGAGGTTGTGGCAACCGCCAGAACACACATTTCTACTCAGATGTTTTGACAAACATCTTGATACTCATAAAAACACCTAGGTAGGTGTTGGGTCGTGATAGTGTGAGACTGTTGCATAATATGTTGTTTATTTTTTTTACTTTATAGACCGTTTAGATCTAGTGACAGCATATAGGGGTTGTAGAGTAGTAGGTCCTGCGTGCGATTCCCAAATCGATTTTTCTAATTTGCTTTGCCCGGGACTAGAAACTCCAGAAGAGTTTGACGTCAAGCAGGCAGCTGATCGTAAAAACTAGGTCAAATCCTTTCTAGATGAAGTGTGTTGCGACTATCCACATAAAATGGGGGATAAAGGCCGAAAGAAAAAAATATATTTTATAGTGCCACATACTGCTAGTTTCAATCAGAATCATGTTAAGTTTAAACATCAACTTTCCACCTCAAAGGTAATTGAAAACGTTTTCATTTAGAACACTCACCGTCCACTAGCATCGTAGCAGATCAATAACCTCTTCGATTCGGGGGGATTCCCCTCCTACTGAATTATCGGCTCCCAGTCCACGGCGGGTTCGCGTGAAAACTTTATGTTCCCACCAATGTTACAAACTAGCTGAAAATGCATTATGTGAAAACGATTTCGCGTTGGCGTCACTGCTGACTAATGCTTGTTGCTCGTGTACTGTCGCGTGGAGATTTGTTGCTATATTTTGTTGGACAGTTGCATTCTTCGAGTAAACATTGTAACTCTTCTGTTATAGAAGAAATGGGACAAAACAAAATATGAATTGTATTGCATTGCATTGTAAATCTGATCTGACATTACGTATATACATACGTGCTGTACATCAATATGAGGAATATGTAGTATTTGCTCTCTGTATTTTTTTATGAATGAGGTCTTGTTAGATTTCAGAGCAATAGGGAACAAGTCACACTCGCCTCCTTGGTCCAGCATATATGGGCTATGAACCGAGAAGTCCTGGGTTCGATTCCCAGGTCGGGATAAGCGTATTTTCTAATTTAATTTGCCCGGGACTGGATCCTTCAGAGGATGTTGACGTCAGGCAGGAAGCGTTAGGAAACACTAAGCCAAACCCTTTCTGCAACATGCTTGAAAAATGTGTTGCAGCGATCTCACATTAAGGTGTAATAAGGGCAGGTAGAAAGAATTGAACAAGTGACTTTAAAAATCAACTTTGATAGCCATCTTCATTTGTCGTCCGATGAGTCAGTATATCATCATCATCATCATCATCATCAGTCACAGGACGTCCACTGCTGGAGTCACTACATGCAGCATTTTGCAACTGAATGCAGCATATGTATTATATAATCAACCCCCTGAATATAACATAAGTTCAAGCCTGTATCCCCGGAGGGGTAGGGCAGCGAACCAGAACACCCACATTTCGAGAGTAATTCCGTCGTAGATGTGATAGCGAGGGAGCCTATTGCCATATCAGGTACAAATTCCAGACTCCGGGTTAGTACTGAAAAATTCAATATCACTTTACCCGACCCAGGGATCGAACCCGAGACCTCAGGACGGTAGTCGTATTCCGCACGCAATATCACAACGCCACCGAGGCACTCCCTGAATTTTTACAAATTAAATACATTAAACGTCTTAAAAATATTTTGACTGTCTCATATTATCGTCTGAAGATTGTAGCCTATTAAGATGGGCCGCGCCATCGCCCGCGGCGGTTCCGGATTCGATTTCCGTGTTTGTTCAAATATTGTATTTAAGCTTGTAACTCTATATTGACTGTATGAGTTTGGTTTAAAACATGAGACGTACACTATAGATACTGTTACGTCATAAATTTAACATAACATAAGCTCACGCCTGTATCCCCGAAGGGGTAGGCAGAGGCGCACTAGCGAACTAGAACACCCCCATTTCGCCGAGCTTAGTTCCGTCCCAGATGTGATAGGGGGTGAGCCTATCGCCATATCGGGCACAAATTCCAGACTCCGAGCTGATATGGAAAAATCCAATATCTTTTTGCCCGACCCGGGGATCGAACCCGAGACCTCAGAACCGTAGTCGTACCGAAATACCACCACGCCACCGAGGCAGTCGTATTATGAGTTTATAAATTTGAGTTTCACAGCCTCCGTGGCGCAGCGGGCGAGTATCCGGCTGTGAAGCGAGAGGCCGCGGGTTCTATTCCTGCATTGAGACAAATGTTTGTGTGGCCCACAGATATTTGTTTCAAGTCTAGGTATGGTGAGACTGAAAGTCTCTCATAGTCTCTGAAACCCACGATACAGGTTATACCTAGTGTGGGGTCAGGACTCAGGACTGTGAGGTGTTGGGTGTATTATTTTTTTTTTATTAAATACTGATGACAAATGTTTTATAATACTTACGATTATTATTGGCTTTGCAAACTTATAAAGCAGTTTAGGTATTTTGAGTAATTTTACATTTTTACACTGAAATTAAGTGTTAGAGTCTCGCTGTATACAGACTATAGGACGAGTGGACCGGCTCGACCGGGACGATACCATTCACTCACAGAAAACCGATTGAAAATGGCAATTTATTTATTTATTTAAACTTAATATACATGGGTAAGTATAAAGGCGGACTTAATGCCTAAAATATTTTCTACCAGTCTACCTGAGGGTGACCGGGTGGTTTACTGGTTCATTTCGTTCAGTATCATTTTAAAACCCCTCCTTTAAGGTTAGAAACGGAACTATGGTAAAGTGGAAACTCTGTTATAAAAATAATGTTATAAACAAGATCATGCACAGAATGTATGGGCCGGTATTTTGTTATTAAAAATAAAGTATTGCTTTTTTTCCACTAGGGCCTCGTAATAAAATAAACAACATAACATGTGCTTTATACAATAATCATGATTTGGGCACAGATTTTGGAGTGCAATCTAGATGTAACTTACTAACACTAGCTGTATGACTTGATTCTTAATTTTTTAATAGCAGACACTGGCAATCGAGGAGATGGGTCACCTGATGGTAAGCGATCTCCTACGCCCATAGACACCCAAGACACAAAAAGAATAGTGGCAGCTTGCTGAAGAATAGTGGCATAGTGGCAGCTTGCTGTCGCGTTTCGTTCGGAGAGTGAGACTTCCGGTGGCCCATTCCGCCCCCTCCCTTTCCAATCCATTACCTCCCCCTTTAATTCCCTCCTTTTAAGTTGGCAACGGACCCATGATTATTTTTGTGTCTTCGGTATCTATGGGCGACGGAGGTCACTTAACATCAGGTGACCCATCTGCTCGTTTGCCAGCCTCTGCTATAAAAAAAATATGTATTTTGTATTGTGTCTTTTTTTTTTTCCGAGCACGGCAAAGTGACCACACAACACCTGATGGTAAGCGATGTGCGGTCCAAAAATACCAGCCACCACCTATAGACCTTGTGTCCATCGGTGGCGACCAGTATCATGCCGGCCTGCATAAATGCTTCTTCACACTCCGTTTGAAGGATCCAATGTTGTAGGAGGGAGGGAAATAAATAAATGGAATACGTATGCCGGCAAACTATTCCACAGCTTCACGGTGTTGCTTCACGGTGTCTTAAATAAATTAAAAATAAAACAAGCTTAATACTTAAGAAAACTCGTAATTAAAACAAAAACTAGCCACATTTATAACGTGCAGGTGGGCAACCGCGAGACTTCGATTATTACATTATCCGGCTTAGGTAAACTTCATCCGAAAAGTTGCTCTTAATTCTTCAAAATTCAATGCGTGGGGAGCCTGTTTACCTACGTTTCTCGCCTTTTCCCACCCCCCATCCACTTAAAGCCACATGATTTATATGTAAAAGTTATCCGAGATTGTGAAAATACTTTGGCTTTTACTTTCAAAATATTAACGTATTTTTCCTTGGTGTTATAATTCAATATTTTTAAGTTGGTATCCCTTCGTAAGTGGGAGGTTTACTCAACTAGGGTTGCCACCGGTTAGTCGGTTTCGGCCGGATATTAGTTTACTGTGTGCGCATAAATATTGCATAGTTCGATCCAAAGACATTCAGTAGTATATAGAAGGGACAACAAAACTTGTGATCCAAAAGTTATGACCTAGTGGTCATAAGTCGCTTTGTATTTGAAATATAAGCGCGCCAGGTCGGCCTGCGTAATAATAATAAGAGAATATATTTGTCTTACGTGATTCTTAACCATTCACAGAACATTCTAGGGTGTAAATTGTAATAATCGCTCTCGCATTGTAATAAGTAGTTGATAGCGGTACTGAAGTTTGAGATCATTTTTTTAGTATAGAAACTTTCTTAATAGCCCCTCTATAGTTGATATTAAATCTCTTTGGTTCGACCCATCCCTTTGTTTATATTGAGAATTTATCGACGGTACATGGGTAAACGTTAAATATTAATGGAATCATAAATTGGTAACTCGATTTTATTTGTGTCATAATTTTGTCGAAGGCCACTGGCCGTTGCTGAATATGGTGAGAAGGTGCTTTAACACCAAGTCACAACTGACGCGGACGGGTACAATTACCATCGTATCTGACGAAAATTAAAGCTTGTTATTTTCGAATCTTTGGACAGAGACACGTTGGTAGAAGAAGGATATCCTGGCTCAGGAATATAAGAGAATGGACAGGAATAACACGAGTAGAAGAACTATACAATCTGGCAAGAAATATAAAGGAATATGCAGAGTTGACAGCCAACATCCAGTAGTAGATAGGCACTAGAGAGAGAGAGAGAGAGAGGGAGAGATAGAGAGATAGAGGGAGAGATAGAGAGAGAGAGAGAGGGAGAGATAGAGAGATAGAGGGAGAGATAGAGAGAGAGAGAGAGAGAGAGAGATTTTCGAATCTGGATATATAATTTAATGTGAAGGATCCTCAACCGGGCGAAGTGGAAGAGTTTAAGTAGGAAGGCGGACCCTGGCATGAGGTTGGGTAACGTCAGGTAGAAAGAAAAAAAGGTACTTACTACATTAAACATTACGTTCCTTGGTATTTTATTACGAGTGATTTTCCAATTCCTTATCTGAGTACACACATACTTTGCTGCTCCTAATCTCGAAATCAAATCCTAGACTTACCAGTATTATTAAATGAACATATGCTATACCGCGATTAATTTTTCGTCTCATTCTACAGTACAAATTATTATAGTACAACTTATAGCAAATGTAACGAATGGGCGATTGTACGTAGAATTTAATGTATTCTTCTATCGGACGGTTATCGCACGGGACCCGCGTCACTCGGCGCTGACGGATTTATTGGCCGGCCGCCGACTAATGCCACGGAAGTGACGGTTGCTCTTTCCTGTTATTTCGTGCAATCCTACTTTGATTGAGGATAATGTAAACAAATGTCGTGTATTACAGGTTAACTTTCAAGATTGTGTTATTTTGATGGCAGGTAATATATTTGGAATTAAAATCACCTAGCTTGGCAAGCATAAGCATTCTGTCATCGGGGGCGTTTATACGCAGTGGTCAGGTGGCCATTATTTTTTGGTATAACTTTGGAAGATTCTCAAGATCAGGTGAAGTAGGAGCGTGTAGAAAAATGGAACCTGCCCGCCCAGCATGTGCGCCACGAGATATCCCGATGATCGACTGTCGAGATGTTGTCTACGTGTTCTCGACAATATTGTATGAAAATAAAGGACGCATGTTAGTGTCCGTAGACAAATAGAGAAAACCAGTTATAACAGGACAAATAGCGTAGGCAAAATGCTCTCGTGGCGCGCATGCTAGGCGGGCTGGTGTGTTCGTGAGCTCGACATTTAGCGCCAGAACGTTATCTTCTATACCTATGGCGCTGTCTAAATAAGCTAACTTCTATGGGTTTACAGGTTTCATCAAAATCTTCGTTTTTTTGTGTTTTGGAGATTCAGTTACTAAAGATCGACTTAAAAATTGGGTACTTGACCAGTTTTTTTTTATAAATTTTACATAAAATTTACGTCGTCTAATAAAACAGAAATAAATATTGAAATATTCTCAAAAATAAAAAAGGTATATGCTTTTGAAGTTTGATGCAATCGTTAAACTGTGGGAAAGAGAAGCATCAGTATAATCACGTCACCCCATAACTCATTTAGTTGGAAAGGGATAGCAAGATATCTCCAATATCCTACTCCAGAATGTAAAATATGAATTTCTGCCTCATTTTTCAACCAATTTGGATGCAATTTTTACAGAAGTTTTATTTATTTGCTATCACATATAAATATGTGTATAAAATCAAACATAGTTAAGTACCCAATTATGTATGTACTTATATTACAAATATTTCGTCTATTTTTGAGAGTATATAAAACCGAGGACATAAAAATATTAACCGAATAATGGGGAAACATAAAACGTAGGATTTTGTTAAGAACAGTTTATGTAGGGGAAAGTTTGAGGTGTTCTGAGCCGCGGTCGCGGTCGGTAACGAGGGTGAAATTGTTTGATGTGAAGATGTTCATCAACGCGTTCATCTTTCATCAAAACTTTACAATTACCTGCGCGTTTTTGGTTCATTTTCGGCCGTGGTGACTGGGCGTAAATTATAGGTTTCTGGCTATGGGCTCTGCAATCTGAAAATTGTATACCTACTATATATAACGCCGGTATAAATGATGTTATAGTGTTGTGTTGTTACATCGGAAATAAAAACAATAATCACAAGGATTCTATCACGATTAGGTTTTAATTATTATTCCCGACGTTTCGAAGGCTTTGCAGTCTTCGTCTTCTTTGTTCAGTCAGACAACGAAGACTGCAAAGCCTTCGAAACGTCGGGAATAATAATTAAAACCTAATCGTGATAGAATCCGTAAGAATAGTTTTATTTCAATGTATAATATTCACGTAAACTTAAGAAATCAGTAAATAATCACAAGTTTAAAAACTTAACTTACCGACTTCCAATTTACTGATGAACAAATTTATATGAGACCACCCTTGAAATAAGCTTCTTCGAACACAAAAATAATTTTGAAAATCGGTCCACATTTGGCGGAGATATCGCGTAACATACATAAAAAAAAACGACGAATGGACCTCCTCCTTTTTGGGAAGTCGGTCGATAAATAAAGCCGTCTCCTTGATCTAGTGGCAGTGCATATGGACGCAGAAGGTCGAGGATTTGAATGCCAGGTCGGGCAATACTTTGGAGCGGGTGGCAAATCGTAAAAGTTTACCCTTTCTGTAACATGTTTGCGCCGACCCCAAATTAAAGAGGGGAAGGGCAGAAAGATAGAGAAATTTAACCATACTAACCAAACATATTTATATTTACGAATTAGATGTAAGTTAAATTAATAATTAATGTAAGTTTATTTTTGAGTGATAAAGCGACGCTGTAGACAGTTACGTCTACAGCGAGAATGGGCGGGTTCAGCCGGTTTTATACCACTGTCTTATAGAAAACCGTCGTAAAGTGGCAGCTTGTTGTTGCGTTTCGTCCAGTGAGTGAGATTTCCGGTGGCCCAATTCTCCCCTTCCCTTTCCTAATACCTATTTCCCTTCTTTTAGGTAACGAACCTATGAATATTTCATGTCTTGGGTGTCTATGGGCAGTGGAGATCAGATGACTCATCTGCTCGTATGCCAGTCTTTGCTATAAAAAATTTTAGGACTAACACTAGACTTAATAAAAACCACATTTTAGTTGTAACGCTGCAAGTCGCCAGTGCCTTGTCAAATGACGATATGCAAACTCACTCAAGTGTAAACAATATGAAGTGCAAAATAAACACCAGGTTTTTCCAATTCCAGTAGATACGTGACGTTCCATATCTCAGCGATGTAGCTACAATAGCCATAATCCGTGCGGTGAGAGTAGACTGATTGATGGCAGCGGAGCCACGGGCTGTGGGAACAACGAATCATTGTTGTTTACTATCGAACCCTTCGGAAAAGCTTTGCAACAAAACGCCATTAATTATCGCCTCATTGGTTCAGTTCTAAAATATATCTGATGGGGTGTCTGTTTAGTTGTTTATCTTAAACCATCATTAGATATTCTGTCACAGGAATGCTCAATTTCTATAAGATTTCCTTTCGACTCCAACATATTTTTGCATTTGCCTCGGTGGAGTGGTGGTATTTCTGTACGACTACGGTTCTGAGGTCTCGGGTTCGATCCCCGGGGCGAGCAAAGTGATATTGGATTTTTCCATATCAGCCCGGAGTCTGGAATTTGTGCCCGATATGGCGATAGGCGATAGGCCCCCTATCACATCTGGGACGGAACTAAGCTCGACGAAATGTGGGTGTTCTAGTTCGATAGTGCGGCTCTGCCTACCCCTTCGGGGATACAGGCGTGAGCTTATGTTATGTGTGTTTTATAAATTAAAGTTAAATGATTGCACTCCCAATTCAATATGCACTTAAAAATTTCTTATGAAAAGAAATTGTGGGATCCCATTAAAGTATGTACAGAATCCCGTGTTCGAATCCCCTAGATTCGTGTGACCAATACTTTAAGAGTAGATGCATGTGTGCTAACTCGTGTCGAATTTACTGCAATAAAGTCTACGGAGGCGTCATCAGAACATGCAAGAATAGGATTATGGGAAAAATATTTAATACTAGCGAATGGAAGCGTGTAGTATCAAACTGTGAAGTATCGAAGTACGCGGCACGTCCCGTCCTGATTGACTACGTGTACTCTCTAGAGACTAGATTGCGCTACAACAAATACTAAACTCAATACTGATGGTCCAAGAGCCCGTGAGTGCCAGACCTTCGGATTTTAATAAAAGCTGAAAATTTTTCTATGTGTGTCCCTAGTACAGGTAAGAATGATCCCCACCCATGAAGCTGAGGCAACGGTGGCTTTGGCAGGTAACAGGTAACAAAGGTGTATAAAATTCCATCTCAAATTTATCATAGAATAAAACTTAATTTTTTTATATTTGATTCATAATGATATCAAAACTCGCGTTGCTCATTGCCAGACAGTTAGTATGGTTGCAACCCTCTGCCGGACACCCTTAAATTATTATAATTTATAATTATACTTACGTTATATTATAAAACCTAAATTTTATATATAATTTTTTGGGGGCCTATTAATCTATGTTTACATAATAGCCGGACAGTTTCAACGGTTCTATCATCTTGCCAGACGCATTCAAAGTGAGCAGTAGTTCGGAGAGCAAGGAGCGTATACAGTAACTAGTGCGAGTGAGACAGAGCGCTTGGTCTATTGCAGCCCTTCACTGCGCATCCACTGTTATTAAGTTCAAATTGTGCAGTTTATTTTTTTCTTAATCGAGAAATTTCATTAAATACATTTTTACAGTTTGAATAACAAATATTTAAAACAATACTCAGTAAAATTGTTCTAATACAACTTCAATCATATCGAAACTCTAATAATTTAATTTATATTATTTTTCATTTTTACGAAGTTTAGTATTATCAATTCTATCAAAATTGTAAAGCCAATGAATTAAAGTAAATCAAATTTTATTGTTTACTAGCTGACCCGCGCAACTTCGTCTGCGTATGAGAGAGAGGGTTGAAAGAGTGAGTCGTAGGCACCTATAGCACAATAATTCTAAAAGAGGTAATGGGAT
Organism: Clanis bilineata; assembly: GCA_036417725.1. Lineage (NCBI taxonomy): Eukaryota > Metazoa > Arthropoda > Insecta > Lepidoptera > Sphingidae > Clanis > Clanis bilineata. The sequence continues at coordinate 3,791,300 of CM071141.1, forward strand.
GATCTACTTCGGCCGTCAGTCACCCCGTCTCTCACACCGTCAGTCACACCGTCTGTCAAACCGTCTGTCACCCCGTCTCTTACCCCGTCAGTCACACCCTCTGTCACACCGTCTATCACCCCGTCTGTCATCACGTCCGTCACTCCGTCTGTCACCCCGTCTGTCACCCCTTCTGTCACCCCTTCTGTCACCCGTCTGTCACCCCGTCTGTCACCGCGTCTGTCACCCGTCTGTCACCCCGTCTGTCACCTCGTCTGTCACCCGTCTGTCACCCCATCTGTCACCCCATCTGTCACCCAGTCGGTCAACCCGTCTGTCACCCCGCCTGTCACCCCGTCTGTCACCCCGTCCGTCACCACGTCCGTCACCCTGTCTGTCACCCCGTCTGTCACCCGGTCTGTCACCCCGTCTGTCACCCCGTCTGTCACCCAGTCGGTCACCTCGTCTGTCACCCCATCTGTCACCCCGTCTGTAACCCCGTCATTCACCTCGTCAGTCACCCCGTCCGCCACCCCATCAGTCAGCCTGTCAGTCACCCCGTCATTCCTCATGTCCGTCACCCCGTCAGTCATCCCATAAGTCACCCCATCAATCACTCCGTCAGTCACCCCTTAGTCACCCTACCATTCATCCCCTTGGTCAACACTAAAATATTTTTTCAAATCGAACCAGTAGTTTCTGGGATATAAAATTCCCCGCTAGCAGCATTTTTCATTTCTGCTCCGCTTCTAATGGGCATAGCGTGATGTTATATAGCCTATAGCCACCCTGGATAATTGGGCTATCCAACACAAAAAGAATTTTTCAATTCGAACCAGTAGTTTCTGTCCGAGATATAAATTTTCCCGATTTTGCAACATTTTTCACTTCTGCTCCGCTCCTATTGGTCAAAGCGTGATGTTATATAGCCTATAGCCATCCTCGATAAATAGGCTATCCACCACAAAAAAAAATTCAATTCGAACCAGTAGTTTCTGAAATATAGTCTTTTCAACATTTTTCATTTCTGCTCCGCTCCTATTGGTCATAGCGTAATGTTATATAGCCTATAGCCACCCTCGATAATTGGGCTATCCAACACAAAAATAATTTTTCAAATCGAACCAGTAGTTTCTTTCTAGATATAAATTTTCCCGATTTCGCAACATTTTTCATTTCTGTTCCGCTCCTATTGGTCAAAGCGTGATGTTATATAGCCTATAGCCACCCTCGATAATTGGGCTATCCAACACAAAAAGAATTTTTCAATTCGAACCAGTAGTTTCTGAGATATCAACTTCCCCGGTTTTAAACATTTTTCATTTCTGCTCCGCTCCTATTGGTCATAGCGTGATGTTATATAGCCTATAGCCACCGTCGATAATTGGGCTATCCAACGCAAAAATATTTTTTCAAATCGAACCAGTAGTTCCTGAGATTAGCGCGTTCAATCAAACAAACAAACAAACAAACTCTTCAGCTTTATAATATTAGTATAGATTAATCAAAGGGCAAAATTTTTTTTAAAATAAAAAAGTTACAGTGAAATACACTTATTTTAATTAAATTTTTAAACATTTTCATCATTTTCATCGTCGTCGTCAATACATCCATATTCCTCGTCACTATTATTCCATTCTGTGGATTGATCGTCTTCAATATCGCCTTCTTCATTACGCACCCATAATTTTTTTGTCTTGGGTGTTTATGGGCGGTGGAGATCACTTACCATCAGGTGACCCATCTGCTCGTTTGCCAATCTCTGCTATAAAAAAAAAGTAACATTCGCGTAAACTTAAGAAATCAGTATTTCAAACGTGTATATTATCAAGTTCAAACTTGGTTAGGGCATGATTTGGAACCCCAGGTATGGGGTTGGACAATACGAAACGATTTTCTGGAGCCTATCATGACAGTTTTACCACCTGCTCCAGAAGATTTGCTAAATACAATTTTCTGCAACTGCAAGAGTGGTTGTGGTTCGCGATGCGGATGCAGGAAAGCGGGCTTGCAATGCTCTTTAACTTGTGGCCAATGTAATGGGCAAGCTTGTCTCAATGCTCTACTATATCAGAGCGACATTAACGCCGGTCTTACGACCCAGCGCCATAATGCCCGGGAGAGATGGAAAACATCCGGGCGACACTGGGTTGAGTCCCTAACTCTATGTACACCCTACACCGGCAATACCGATTAAAAACACCGCGGTGGCCCTTTTCGGCGCTTGAGGACGTTCCGGGTTTCCCTAGGCGAGAAGCGCCCAGGCTTCAGCCGGAAACGTCACGATTTGAAAACCTATGTCCCGATCATTTTAACCTTGTGTTCCGATATTTCACACAATAGATCTGGCAACACTACTGTATACGCTCCTTGCTCTCCGAACTACTGCTCACTTTGAATGCGTCTGGCAAGATGATAGAACCGTTGAAACTGTCCGGCTATTATGTAAACATAGATTAATAGGCCCCCAAAAAATTATATATAAAATTTAGGTTTTATAATATAACGTAAGTATAATTATAAATTATAATAATTTAAGGGTGTCCGGCAGAGGGTTGCAACCATACTAACTGGCAATGAGCAACGCGAGTTTTGATATCATTATGAATCAAATATAAAAAAATTAAGTTTTATTCTATGATAAATTTGAGATGGAATTTTATACACCTTTGTTACCTGTTACCTGCCAAAGCCACCGTTGCCTCAGCTTCATGGGTGGGGATCATTCTTACCTGTACTAGGGACACACATAGAAAAATTTACATCTTTTATTAAAATCCGAAGGTCTGGCACGCACGGGCTCTTGCTCTATGAGAGATCATCTTTGAAAAATAGATCTAATGAAGCCTGGATATATGATGAACTTCGACTAAGTCTGAGTCAAAGAAACGACCTCAGTGAGGATTTGGAATTTTTAAATGGAACTTCGACTTAGTCCGTGCCATTTTTACAAGAAAAACAGACTGACAGACAGATTAAGCAAATATTTTATTGAATTCAATGTTCTTCAAACTGAAACTTAAATGGCTGCGCGATTTACCGCCGAATGTCCATACACTTACCATATGTGGTTTAAGGCCGCCTTATCTATTAAAATTGTATGGCGAAAATCAATGTCAGAAGCCGTTAAAGTTAAGTAGCGTTTGACGATTCGGGCGTTACTTGACTAGCACAAAATATCACCTTGGGATAAAAAGTCAGTAGGTAAACTTCTCGATACTTCATACATAGAATGAAGAGTCTAACATGATTTGTATTCACGTATCATATTCGGTAATGGATATTGTCTTTGTATCTTATAGTTACGAGCATTTCATGTGTAGACATTTCGTCGATGTACAAATGCCTCATACATTTCCGGAAAATAATACAAACATAAAAATCTAAACAGACGTTCATCAAATGAACAAGTTCGAGACGAGATCCAGCGCACGTAACCGAATCAACATTTTAGTCGTAAATGGATATAGAGGAATGAGAGAACTTCAAATAAGGCCCGGCCTGGATTGGCCCACATTCAATAGTATGGATGTACTTCAGGTTTTTGTGTCGGGCTCTCATTATCTGGCGTAGACGTGGATAGCACCGGGGACAGAGGGGACGGGAGGCGAAGCGGCAGGTCCGCTTGCGAATTTTTATCCTTTTACACCCGAACAACCAATAAAAGCCCTCCCAAATGAAACAAAGGCTCCCAAGATAAAGCCGAACAATGGTACGCAGCGCTTCGAGAGACGGTATCGCGCGTCCGTCAACGTTACGGGACCTTTTTTAATTGAATGCCCTTCTATTTGTTTCCGTTTATCCGTAATGGAGTGCCGTTTGTGTGGAATACGGTATTGGGTGCATGGGTCTCATTCATGTGTGTTTAGATTTATTGAGACTCCTGTTATTTTGAATCTAAATATAATGAACCTTTGATAACTTTCTAATACAGGATTATCCACTTTGTTACATAGATACATAGACCACGCTTGTATCCCTAAAGTTGGTAGAGGCGAACTAGAGCACTAGAACATCCACATTTCGCCGAGTTCATTTCTGTCCTATATTTGATAGGGGGCGAGCCTATCGCCAGATCGGGCACAAATTCCATACTCCGGACTGATACTAAAAAATCCAATATCACTTTGCCCGACCTGGAGATCGAACCCGAGACCTTCAGAACGACAGTCGAACCGCGCACGCAACACCGCTTCCCCACCGAGGCAGCTAAATAATAAAAACTTTAAATAATACAGACGAATTGAGGATCTCTTTATTGTCAAAAGTCGGATGAAAACCCCGCATAGAAACCTAATCCTGAGGTGATGTTGGACACCACAACAATGGTACAAAGCAAGTACAATTATATACAAACAAGCTGATTTGTGAAACTATAACAATTTGCTGACGAGGCGCCGTGCCGCCACCGTCTCGGAATATTCATGAAGCTTGTTAGCCGCGGCACAGTTGACGGCTCGACAGTGATTAAGCGACGGACTTGCCCGGTTATGTGTGTCCGATTGATATTTAAGCACCACGTTTTTGAACCCGATTATTAGTCCAGGAGTCCCAGAGTAGAAAGATCTCATTGGTAAATCGTTATGGATACCCAGATACAGCCAATCATCCAAATCTCTCTATCTATCTTTATGATTGCAGCAATCATAGAGCAACAGCATGATGAGAGCAGCTCTCATCATCATCAGTTACATGATGTTTACTGCTGAACATAGGTTTCCTTCAAAGTTGTCCAGACTGACCTATCAGAAGTGGCCGCTGTTGCTATACTGCTGGAATTCACCATTAAGTGACTCGAAGCCAACCTCTGCTATATTAAAAAAAAATAACATCAGTCCGTTAACGCCAAGAGATAACTACCGCGCATCACACCATTTCAACCTGACATTTGAATACTGATTTTTTAAGTTTACGCGAATGCTATTCATTGAAATAAAACTATTTTTACGGATTTTATCACGATTTGGTTTTAATTTTTATTCCCGATGTTTCGAAGGCTTTGCAGTCTTCGTGGTCACGGGTTGGACAACCAACCAACCCGTTGAGTCCAACCCGTGACCACGAAGACTGCAAAGCCTTCGAAATGTCGGGAATAAAAATTAAAACCAAATCCTGACATTTGAACCTAGGATCTTCAGGTCCATAGCCCATATATATACTTTTATATGATGCCGCTAAAACCAAGGAGACAACTAGAATAAAATATCAACATTAAATAAGGTTAACATTTGCAGAGCACTTCATCGTTTAAAACTATGTAGTTAGAAATAAGTTTTTATCGTTTAATTCATTCTTTGATACCATCGTAACAATTTGAGATATCGTAGCTCGTTGCATTTATTTTACTTGATTATCCACCTCCATCTAAAATAATTCTAAAATTCTTAAAGCTGATGTAATTGGTGAAATAATGAGCTAAGTTTTGAAAACTAAATTGAACGTTTTAATTCATTAAAATTCTAGCTCTGATCTAAGTGGAGACGGGACTAATCAAATGTATCACTTTGCGAGGGCGACGCCTTGATCATTTACTAATTCATTTATCTTATCACCTCTACGGGGTCGTAAGCTGGTGAAATTGTGCTTTTAACTCTGATATGTGAGCGTCTTTTTTGAAATCTGTTAATTAAGTTCGCCATTAATCATTCTTGCAATTAAGGCTTTAGATTTATTATTCATTCGTAGTTGAATTAATTGGTAAATAGTTCTGAATTGACGTGAGCTAGAAATCAAATTATGTTACAGAACATTAAAGAACTTTATTTAAAGAATTTATGTAGAACAAGAACTCCTGGATACCTGAGAGGGGGTTGACGTCAGGCAGGCAGCTGGTCGTAAAAATTAAGTCAAATCCTTTCTGCAACATGCTTGAAAAAGTGTGGTGCACCGACCCAATATTAAGGTGGGATAAGGGGTTGAAAGAAAGAACAAGAACTCGTAATTAAATTAGTTTTTTTGCTTTGTGTTTTGGGCACATATTTGACTAGGGATGTCCTAGGCGCTCGAGTTTTAAGTTGAGTTGAAGTCATCTGATGATGATAGAAGCTAAGTTAGAAAAATTAACTAAGAAGACAATGATTATAAGTTTCCTTATCTATTAAGCAGAATATGCAAAGCGGACTCACCATTTGCAGACATTGCTAAAGATAGTGCGTAGGCAGCTACCGGAGGTGTAACGCATAAATCAAATCGTGCGAGATTGGTGCGCCGCGCTCCCACAAATCATGCGCCCCATCATTGTGACATGCATTAACATATCGTCTTGCATCATTACACGCGTCTCGGACCGTTTTATTGATGGTCATTATTGGTTCTGTATTGATATTCAGTCGGGTAATATGGAGCGTTTAAGGATTAGATATCGAATTTCTATTGTCACGTCTTATTCGACTATAGGCCGATTTTGCAATAGCCAGATAACTTTTATTGAGGGTAATATTATTATTTTGATAGATGTTTTATACATTATCTGTTAAAACGTTAAAATAATTCCCTAAATATACGTGTCCGGCTATTGAAAAGTCGGTCAGTCATAATTTTGTTGAATAAACGTATTCTCATCAGAGTAAAGCTAATACAGGCATACTATCGTGTTTTAGTAATTCGGCTTTACGTGAATATCTTTCCTTATCCTTAATTAATTTGATAGCCTCATTAGATATTATTGCGATTAACAAACGTACGTTTCCAAAATCACCACAAATTAATGGTAGATAATAGGGTAATAGCTATACATCACGCATGTTGGAGCTCATTATGTCCATCATTTTCTACTTCTTCGTATTTTTGTTCATCATAACAGTCTTATCGTAGTTCGGTTATAATTAACTAGGGTTATTTTGCCTATACGTACACTATTAGAATAATATAAATTTAATTGGGTTTATTCAATTATCTGAAATTATTTAAGGTGATTTAGAGTCGTAAAATAGCACTAATAGGGAAGCTCGACCGGTTTAATACCATTGTATCACAAGAAGTCGACGTAAATTTGTTTGGTAAGTAGGATCACTGGTGACCCAAACTTTATATTTCCCAACTTCTATTTGCTTTCGTGCAGGCAACGCACCCATGTTTCTTTTGGTATTATGGTAGATCACTAACAATCAAGTACACCTTCTCATCCACTAGACTATAAAAATACATTAACGGGCTTTAACACGTTTAAAAGCACTGTTGATTACTTAAATTGTCACATTCTTTGGAGCCGAGTTTGATGTTTCTCAAGCATCACGCCACCTGTAATTTAACCATTTACTCCCCCGATCCGTAACCTCCTCTCAGAACTTTTATTTGTACATCGTCAAAATCTTCATCATTCCCTGAAACTTAAGCTTCGCTTTCAGACCGTTTGCCCTATTTTCGTTGAAAGCGTCCCCTTTGTCGCGAAACAAAAACAATCAACAATATATTTTTTACAAAGCATTTTCCGTTATGTACGCTGAACGATAAATTTCTCACTTATCTAAAACGTTTAGCTTAATTGTACGACGGGTGGATGGGCCATTGTCCTTGGCTGGTCCTTTTTCAATGGATTTTTCAGGTAATGCCGGCCTTTTGCCTGTCTCCCGTGACTCCCCTGTGCCCCCAGCCTGGTCGACAGCAGGAACGAGCGCCAAAAACGTCCACCCTCCAGATAATGTATTTCCTTTGTCTATTGTTGATCGTGATTCATCTAAATCACTGTTTTATGGTTATCTGGGATTAGTGCGTTGGTACGCGTCGTGTCTTATCCCAGATCTTGCAAGTCGTTCATTAATAATGTTTATTCAAACGAATTGAATTTCAGGTACAAAATGAATGTATTAAGTGAAGTATTTTCACATGCAACTTTAATTTTATGTATTGTCACGTTTCACTACAATACATATTAATTACAATAAGCAGTCCGCAAACGAGTTGTCATTTATAAATGCAGTATCAAAATACAGAATTAATTCGACGGTACATTTTGTTCACAATCAAACTTCATTTACAGCTTCAGTTTTCCATTTCAGTATTTTGTGCGGAATCGGCGACTCTTGTGTCGTGTTACGCTTAACCGCTCTTAATTTTTGGATAACCAAATATTTTATAGTATCATTCTCCCATATGGTGCTTAAATATTTATCGAGAGTGCTTTTAAACTAAACATGTTAAAGAGTCTTGGTATTTTTTCCAGAGTGCGGTTTTAGCTTTGTATTAGTTGCTTTTCTGCTCTAAATAAAATTTGTCTACTTTTCTTTGTCATTAATTTAATTTTTAGTAGCTTAACAAGATAGATAAATACTCATCGGTCCCACCTTTTACCATCGAGTGGTTAGTCTACTCAAATCACTTATTTGGTGATAAGTGATTGCTGTAGTCCATCATCACCATCTTACTGTAGGATTTCAGAAGGCGTCATTTGCTCCTCAAGAAATCCACCTAAGTATTCAGATGTCACATTAGAAGAGTATACCTACATGTTTTCGTATATTCCCTTTCAATAAATTTGATGCGTGACTGGCCTGACTGGTAAACTGGCCGTAAGGCGCTTCAACATAGGATTCTTTTGGAAAAGTCATGTAACAAGAAAATTATTAACGGACATCGGAACGAGTTTTTGGTGCCGCTATATTTCTATTACAAGTACCTTTTAAAAATAAAACTATTCTTACGGATTCTATCACGATAATGTTTTAATTATTATTCCCGACGTTTCGAAGGCTTTGCAGTCTTCGTTGTAACACTAACCTTTTTTTGGACAAATGACACCTCAGTCTGACCCGTGACAACGAAGACTGCAAAGCCTTCGAAACGTCTGGAATAATAATTAAAACATTATCGTGATAGAATCCGTAAGAATAGTTTTATTTCAATACCTTTTAAAAGCCTAGTACCTAATAAAAACAATCATATTATAATTTGAATTGCTAACGGTCAGTCAAGTGCTAGAATTTCCTCTTATAGGGTTACTCGGCCTCCAGTGGCCCATACGCTTATGTAACAAATATATGTGCCGCCTCCTACGGGTTAATCAACAATAACTTTCCATTTACTACGTCCTTCTTCTTCTTCTTTGAAAAATAATGTCTTCCACGCATATGCGACGATTTAGCCAATGTCTAGGTAAATAGAGCAATTATGTGTTCACAAATCACAATGACCATGAGACCCAGATGTGAATGATCTTAAGGTCCTGTTGGGATTATGGCGGTAAATCCTTCCAGTGCGATGCCCCTCAGATGACCTTCACTTGGCGAATCGACCGAACAAGCCAGTCAACGCACCAAGTGAATCTCATCAATGATCACCGGTTAAAAAGTTTCCACATTAGACTGTCCATCTTCACTGGAGTTTGATGCATTAAACGACATCACTTAAAAACAAGAAACATAGCTCTATCGAATAATATGAAATAATTTTAACAGGCGACGCCCACCCTGTCAGACTTCCCGTCAAAATCCTACTACGTCCTTGACCTGCTGGTTAAATCACTGACGATGACCGGATTCAAAGGTAATCCCAGAGTACCTGAATAAAGAGATGTAAAAAAACACTCAAGAACGTGTCTGAAAACGTGCCATAAAATCACAGCCATATCTTTAATTCATTCAGAAGCTATGACACAAGACAGACAGAAATCTTTTAATTCGTTTAGAAGACATGATGACAGACACAAGAGACTCTTTTTTCCATCGAATGAGAAGTTTTTTATTTTATTACGTTATGTATTACGTCAATCATAAATATCATAATACGTTACGAGTAACGCAAATCCTCATAATATTTCTATTCAAAAATAATAGTTTTAAGTTTAGTTATTGCATAATTATTATTTATTAACAACCTCTGCGGCTCTAAAGATACTGTTTTTAGGAATTCCTACGTGGAAGTAAAAACCTTCAAGTAATTAGAGGCAAAGCGGAGTATGGCCACGTGCGTGCGTGTAATGCTGCGGTAATGACACCGAGGCACGTCTGACGTCCCCCAAGTGCCGGGTGGGAGAGTGATCCCCTTCCGTGCCGTTTCACAGGTTTCGCAGGGATGCCAGCTCATAATTGATACTCATTATGTATGTCAAAAGCTTTCTGTGTTTTTAAGAGGATGGAGGTTTATCCTGCACGTATTCGCGTACTCCGCTGCCTGCCATAAAAATGAGTATGTGGTACATTGCGCGGTTTATGTCATCGTCCATTACAACGCCTCAGTTCCCGATCAGCATATACGTGATTTTTTTCATGCAGAGAGTGGCAAACGAGCAGATGGATCTGCTGATGGTAAGTGATCTCCCCTGCCATGGACACCCACGACACAAAAATAATCATGGGTACGTTGCCAACCTAAAAGGAGGGAATGGAAGGGAAGGGAAAAGAGATTGGGAAAGGGAGGGTAGAATTGGGCCACCGGAAATCTCACCGAACGAAACGCGACAGCAAGCTGCCACTTTTCGTCGGTTTTCTATGAAACAGTGGTATCAAACCGGTCGAGTCGGCCCATTTGTGCTGTAGACGTAACTGTCTACAACGTGGCTCTACCACTCAAAACAATTCCATCAATTTAAATCAAGTGGTTACAATTTCATCGTCCAACGTCAGCTTGATGTCTGCTCACTGTCCACACGACATTTGTGCCCTCTCCAACCGGTCCGGCGCCCGGGCGTCAATCTTTCAGTGGTTTACTATCTGTAAACTATGTCAGAAAAAAATTAAGTCATAGTTGCTAAAAAATAAATCCTTACCATATTATTCCTTGAGATAATTTAGGAATTGTAGGTGTAAAAATATTGAAGTGGCAACCCTAAGGCGGCGAGGTCGGGTCAAGTGGCGGCCAAGCCGGCAGAGAGAGAGTCCGTGGTAATTAAAACGAGACTCGGGCACCGGGCCACTTCACAAGTGGGTCAGGTATCAATCGCGGGACCCTGATGCCCTAACAAGCGATCTTCCTTCGTCTCAGCTATCGATACTTTGCGTTCTTTTGCCAACCCTGACTGGCCGCTAAGGTCGAATAATATCCTTTCTAGATTAATTCTTTTCAATACAACGTTGAATTTCAAGTCCCACACATTACTTACAAATAAAGCTAGCATTCACATCTATCCCTGAGAATAACATAAATAGGCTGGCATGATTATGGTGACCACCGATAAACAAATAGTTTGTCAGTGGTTGCTGGGCATTCTGGACTATACTGCGTTTACCATCATTGTCATCATCATCAGAATCAGCCACTGGACTTCCACTGCTGGGCAAAGGCCTACCCCAAAGATTTCCAGATCGACCTTCGAGTATAGTGTAGTCACTTTGACGTGCTTGAATTAGCTAATGCATTTTCCCCAGACTAATGCAACTGGATTACAGGATTTATTCTATTACTGCAATATTTCAAATTCCGACCTCGGTTTAGGAAAATCTCAAACACAAATTGTGATTCGGAATCCAAGAAAATGCTTCTCAGCCCGCGTAATTACTAAAAATGAGACTGCGGAAGAGTAACAGTTGCAATAAACCTATACAGTTCTGTGAGCTAGCATTAATATGGGCTCTGGACCGGTAGGACCTGGGTTTGATTCCCAGGTCAAGCAAAGCGATTTTTCTAATTTAATTTGTCTGGGACTGGATCCTTCAGAGGGGTTGAACGTCAGGCAGGCAGCCGATCGTAAAAACTAAGCCTAATTATTTCTGCAACATGCTTGAAAAAGTGTATCACGCCGACCGCACATTAAGGTGAGATTATGGCTCTGTGAGAGCTAAAAGTCGACTGTCGAAGTCACAGTGTAAAGTCGTTACACAAAAGTAATTTGGCAAGTTAAGTGACCTTAGGTACGAGGTGATTCTTTATTAGGGATGGAGGGCACGCGCGTGCGCTGTAATTAAGAGTGGCCTGTTCAAAGACGATCTAAATAGATTCGAGAAAATAACCATTGCAGGACGTGACGAATGGATGTCGGTCAGAATATTTCTTCTGTATCTGAGTTTATTTATTCAATCTCCACATTCTGATTAAGATCTTTTATTGGAATCTGTCCTAATCTGACTAAGAGACTGATTATTAATAAGAAGGGATTAGTCACGTCTTCAGAACATTTAGACTCACAATACACTTGCCAAACTCATTTTGAAATTCTTTCATCACCATCTTATCTCCATCAACACCATCATCAACATTATTATCCTCACGGCGTCGATTTAAACAGATCACGCCAAGTTTGCAAATATATTTTCGACCGACTTCCAAAAAGAAGGTCCTCAATTCGTCTGTATTATTTTTTTATGTATGTTACGCGATATCTCCACCAAATGTGGACCGATTTTCATTTTTTTTTTGTATTCGATAGAGCTTATGTCAACGGTGGAGCCATATAGATTTGGTCACGATCGGATTTGAAGTCGGTCTGTTAAGTTTTAAACTTGTTATTATTGGTTGTGACTTTTTATTTAGTAAATTTTAGTGGTAGAGTATGTTTTCTGTACGGACAGCATGCCAGTGGAGGGTTAGCTTTATTTACAACTGCGAAATAAACAATTTGCACATGTATCGTGCAATTAACCTGACAGTGCAGATCAGACGGTTCACAGTTCACATTATACGAGCGAGATGCCTGTTCTGACGTCAAGCACCCCACACAGAATTAGAATATGTTTACTCGTAATTAATATGCAGATATTAGCATGCAAGGTGGATTTATCTTGACGTTTATGAGTCTGCATTTTACTCTAATCTTTGATAACACTTACGTAGCTGAACGTGTTAGATGTTTCTCTAGCAAGGGGAAATATTTGAGGGAGTAAATCAAAAATCCACAATAAAAATTGCAGTTCGGGTGATTGTGATACACCAAAGCAATGCTGTTACTGGATGCGATTAACGGCTGGTTTCAAAAAACGATCTCAGTTTAGAGCGCAGATAGATCGCGATTATGAACCAATCAAATCAAGTCATTTGACGGAGTTATGTTCAAACTGTGTTCTTATTGGCTAATTTTTGTAATCTATCTTCTCAAATTTTTGTAATCTTGTTTTTTGGAACCGGGAGTAAATAGTTAACAACATAAATAGCATCACTCATTGCAAAATAAAAATATGTTATAGGCATAGACGTAAAAAAACGACGGAGCGCTAGGTTGAGGTTAAAGTTGAGCAGGGTTTTTAGCCCATTCGCTCTATCGACGCGTAATGGAGGCGACTGATCTAATGGACTGAAAAACCAGTTCACTTTCAACGTTCCTAGCGCTCCGTCCATATTTTTTTTACATCCGTGGTTATAGGTCGCACACGCACGTTGTAGGCAATTGAATTAAATGCATACATCCTCATTCATAAATGAGTCGGTTTGATTTGATTATAAAGTCGCTACATTATTATCACTGTTTCTACAGAAATTCATGAATTTGACTAAATTAATTGAATTGATAATTTAGGGAAGCTCAATAGGTTTAATGCATGTATTTTTTGTGATTTATTATTTATTGACTGCCTTGGTGGCGTGGTTGTATTACGGTCGACTACCATCCTGAGGTCTCGGGTTCGATCCCGGCGAGGGCAAGTGATATTGGATTCATCCATATCAGCCCGGAGTCTGGTATTTGTGCCCGATATGGCGATAGGCTCGCCCCTATCACATCTGGTACGGAACTAAGCTCGGCGAAATGTGGTTGTACCAGTTGGCTAGTGCGCCTCTGCCTACCCCTTCGGGGATACAGGCGTGACCTTATGTTATTCCTCATCCCCATTTCTTCTTCCGCGGTTGACATCGCCTTGGTACCCCTGTATGTACCCATCGGCATTGTTCTGAAGAAGGTTACTACTTACTATCAAACTACTCGGCTGTTAATATGCCTAAGTAAGCCGATAAAAATGTATGACTGATTCCTTGAACCTATTATCATATAACAGCATAGTGTCAAAGAACTGGGTCTACGCGTTGCAAATAAATATATGCACAGTCAAAACTCTTGGGAATTTAGTACGTCACTCCGATGCATTAGTTGCAAAACTCATCAACAGAGGGATATATAAAACATAATAAACTGTGATAGTTGACCTCATTTCATTTAAAAGCCACAAACATATCGATTTTATTGAAAAGAAATTATCGAACGCGAAGACATTAGAAGAATCCAATACCTGTTTACTAGCGCACCTAAAAGCACCTTCCAGTCCATTAAAGTCATTGGAAAACAAACAAATGCAAACGTGCATTCAATAACGAACGCATCCCATTATTCCCTGCGGAATGGCGGGGAGGGAGGAAAAGCACACCGAGCGCTACATCCCGCGGGATAAAGTTCAAATTGACTCGAATCGATGCCAATTGCAACTGTTTCAACACAATGCAAGATTTCGCTACGCTGTTTAGTGATGTGTAGAGTATCGATATCTATGTGTGTGTAATCGATTGTCCGTATAGGCATATTCGATTGAATTTATACTCATTTTTGTACTGTTTTAGCAAATTATAGATCTGTAATTTATTACTATGAGTATTGGTTTTGGCCGTTATAACACTGAATTTTTTTAGAAATCAAGCAGGTTTTATTAATGTAAATTTGAGCAATAATATATTTGGTGACTATGGAATTCTGTCCTAATTACAATCGAAATTTAAATAAAAACTTGCAAATCAGAACTTATTTACATATATTCGTAATAATTCAGGACTAAATCGTGGTATTTAATCAGCTTGAATCGAGGATTCAAAGCGATGAGCGATAGGTAAAATTGCCTGTCTATGTAGTGCAATAATATGACAGCCAATTCGAAAACCGATTATCGATAACATTACATAACTAATACCTATGTCTCGGCGCAATACATGGTCGGGTGCCAGGATGGTTAGCTCATTATTTACGGGTAAAGTTGAAGTTACCTGCGCCGCGCGCGTTCTTCCCTAGATATATTGTTTAACATGCTCGAACTTATACGTTCTGTTGGGTGGATACCTAAGAATACCAAAGACCTCTTTACTTATAGGAAGTTTTCGATACGACTACCTATTTAACTTCTAGTATAACTTGCAGCCGGCTAGCACTCCTTCGTAACTTTGTTTATCCTATCAACAATGTGGCCGGACTTAATGTTACTTCGGATTTTAAAAAGTAATGGACCTTCGAATATCTGGTTATACGAAAAGCAAGCTGCTATTTTACTTCTGTTTTGTGAGAGGCATTATCACAGTATAGTCGGTCAATGTATGCTGCTGAAAAAACTTGGCTATAAATATTTAGACGAAGGTAGAATACTACCGCTTTTAAAATGTTATACCAATCGCTAGTTCGGGCAGTTCAGTTATTTATTTACTAAAAATAAGTTAGATAGTTCTAAAGACCTACTTTTTCTGATCCAAAAAATTACATTACCTCGTCCGAGTTGTCGGCAAAGCAATAGCAGTCAAGATTTTGTATATTTTGCTCAACTAAGTTAAGCCACTTTATTCAGTGAGTGCGCCAAGTTGTTATCAAGAAACATCAGAAGTTTACTACCCGTGAAAGGTTTACAAAACTCGTGTAACTAAATTATCCGCTAATCGTATCGTATCAGTGAACATCAGTTTCTAACGTTTCAAACAACATCATTCTAACGTCGTCGATGTTTTGACCGAACTAAAAATAATAATTGTTAATAATACCCAACAGACACACGCATAGCCCCTTACTTATAAAAATATTTAAGCGCTGCTTATCTTAAACCATAGGTTTTCCCTTTCATTTCTACACAATGTAACGCAAGAAAAAAAGTGACAGGCTATACAGGCTTAGCTAAAAGATAAGCGAAAATGTTTCTATAAGTAAGGCCCATAGTCCTAGCCCCACACTAAGATTCTATTGCGACGGGGTTGCCAGGAACTACGAGAGAATTTCTCACAACACCCCGACCCGAAACAAATACCTGTAGATAATTTTTCATTGCGGGAATCGAAGACGCGGCCTCTCGCTTCACAGCCGGCAACTCGCCCACTGCGACACGGAGGTTGTCAGGTAAAATAGGTGTTTGCGAAGAGGGTAATTTAAAAACTACATTCAGAGTGAGACTGTATCTGCGTAGAACATACATAAAAGTACTTTATACCTTTTCTTTAATCATTTTATTAGATTTACGTATTTCTTGCTTTACCATGGGGTTGCTATTTAAAAATAATTGTTCATACCATACTATGTGAACAATTCATGTTTATTAAATCTTTTTTTTTATTTTTTTTTATAGCATAGATTGGCAAACGAACAGGTGGGTCACCTGATGGTAAGTGTTCTACACCGCCCATAGACACACATGACATAAAAATAATCATGGGTGCGTTGCCAACCTAAAAGGAGGGAATGAAAGGGAGGGAAAAGGAATTTGGAAAGGGAGGGGGAAATGGGCCACCGGAAATCTCACTCACCGAACGAAACGCGACAGCAAGCTGCCACTTTACGTCGGTTTTCTGTGAGACAGTGGTATCCAACCGGTCGAGCCGGCCCATTCGTGCTGTAGACGTTACTGTCTACAGCGTGGCTCTACCACTCAATTAAGTCTTATATTCATTTTATCCAAATTATATTGCGATGTATATGGATGTGGCGAGTCATTCAAATTAACCTTTGAATTCATCACTTGGTTTAACCGTTGAATCGTTGATTCCGATTTATTGAATAAAATATATAAAAAAATACACCCAACAGTCACACATCTAATCCTGACTCCACACTAGGTATAAACTGTATCGTGGGTGTCAGATACTATGAGAAACTTTCGGTGTCACAACACCCAGACTTAAAACAAATATCTGTGGGCCACACAAACATTTCTCTCAATGCGGAAATCGAACCCGCGGCCTCTCGCTTCACAACCGGCTAATCGCCCGCTGCGCCACGGAGGCTATCAAAATAATCATATTTTATGTAGGTGTATTGGAAACAGTTGTGTTAGTTGACATAAGAACATATATCCAGCGAATAAAATATGTATATAGTAAATGTAAGCTATAAAAATAGTCTGGCTGTTTGTAGCTGAAACTCATGTCAGGAACTAAACTGAGCCACAAAGGCTCAACTTTTTATACATCAGTCAAATCTGTCAATATTAAATTCCAGTTTTCGACACGCAAAGTTAGATTGTTTTTTTACGATTTTTTTGTTAGGTGAGCAACACTGGCTAAATCGAATTCGCATGCACCACGCGCCGCGCTGCCGGCGTAACTGGTGCTCGACGTGAAATTCGTCCGTTTTATTGGGCCACACCGTGATTTTATTTTGTCCATCGATAACTTTGAGGCGCGGCACTATTTACTGTCGTGCGTGCGTGTCCCTGGCACGACACGTCGAGTCTCACTTTTGAGGAGCTGATTTTTCCGTTTTTTAAATGATTGACTTTGATTTGGATACAGAAAACACTGTTTTTTTTTTTCAAAAACTGTTTTTTCAACAACTCCTTTTATACCCCCCTTATCCCATACCATTAGGGGGTCGCGCAGGCGCAACAGACTTCAAAATTCTTTAAAGCACTCATTCTACAAATAGGATAATTAATTAGCTTTAGCTTTTAGAACCGGTTACCTGTCGAACGTGAAATAATAAATAAACAAATATACAACATATGAAGTACTCTTATGGTCTAAAATCAAATTGTGTAAAATCATCAATCCATCAATCCCAAATCTGCCTTAACGCTAATAAAATAATAAATACACCCAACAGTCACACAGCTAGTCCTGCCCCACACTAGGTATAACTTGAATCGTGGGTGTCAGAGACTATGAGATACTTTCGGTCTCACAACACCCAGACTTGAAACAAATATCTGTGTGCCACACAAATATTTGTCTCAATGCGGGAATCGAACCCGCGGCCTCTCGCTTCACCGCCAGCTACTCGCCCACTGCGCCACGGAGGCTGTCTAATACACCAATACCGCGAATTGGGGTTTGGAGTTAACATTTTTGCCAAATTCCTCGTCACTTCTCAATTTTCTAAGTGCCAGGCATTATTTTGTATCTTCCTCGATATTAAAGGGAATTATTGTTCCGCGCCGCTGTTGAAATTTTACGTAATCTAAAATCCCGTCATGGCGCATCGGTGTTCGCGGCTTCTGTGGATTTATAGACGCATTTTCCTTATTGAAACATCCGAGGAATCCGCTTAACAACTCACAGCCGAGTATATTTCACAATATGGAGACTTCCACACAATTTTCATGTGTTCCGCGATGTTACGAATCACTGAAGTTAAACTGAGATTACACTATCGCACCATTTTACTATCGCACCACCCGACATCGCAGTAGAGATCATCCTTATCACCTGCGGGTTTAGACAAGTGGCTTATGCGCTTGTCGAATAGAAAAGTAAATGTATGGGGATGACATAAGAGAACGCCGCATACAGCGTACTCTTATGTCATTCCCATACATTTATTATTCTATTCGATTAGCGCATAAGCCACTCGTCTAAGCCCACTGGAAACAATCCGCAGCAGTACGGTGCGTTTCCAGCGGTCTTTTTTACCACGTACATGCAAGCTTTGGAATGAACTTCCTGCGTCGGTGTTCCCCGAGCGCTATGACCTATCCCTCTTTAAACGAGGTTTAAAAAGAGTATTCACCCAACGGTAGGCAGCGGCTTGACTGTGCCCCTGGCATTGCTCAAGTCTATGGGCGGTGGTTACCGCTTACCAACAGGCGGACCGATAGCTTGTTTGTCCACGACGGCAATAAAAACATAATTTCGAAAAATGGCAGCAAGTCCGAAATTGGTGCATAACGTTTGAAAATCGTAATAGCTGTTTGTGCAATTGTTGATTCAAATTAACACATTTTTTCAACAGACTTCCAAAAAGGCGAAGGTCCTCAATTGGTCTGTTTTTTTTAAGTATGTTACGCGATATCTCCGCCAGATGTGGACCAATTTTCAAAATTCTTCTTGTGTTCGATAAAGCTTATTTCAAGGGTGGTCCCATATAAATTTGGTTACGATCGGATTTGAAGTCGGTCTGTTAAGTTTTTAATTTTTTTATTATTTATAGGAAAGACTGGCAAACGACTACGTGGGTCACCTGACGGTAAGTGATCTCCACCGCCCATAGACACCTAAGACACATAAAGAATCAAAGGTGGTAGGGGGGAATTGAGCCACCAGAAATCGCAGTGAACGAAATGCGACAGCGAACTGCTTTACGTCGGTTTTCTGTGAGATAGTCGACAGCGTGGCTCTACCACTTAAACGTTATGATGCGACATATGATTCGAATCAAAATTAAATAATTTCCTCGAAATTGGTATTCGTCTCCGGTAAGCGGATAGTCTCGCCTGTTCTCACTTCATGGAGCACTTATATTTACATTATATTTACGAATAATAATAGTGCTTAGAAACCTCTGCTATGTTATCTAATATAATGCAACTCATGTTATAAGAGGATTAGTATAAAAGGTTTGTTTCGCAGTCATAGTTTAAACTCAACCGCTATGAAGAATGAAACATTCATCCCGTTACCAACTGAAAACAAGTTTTTCTATTCACATACACCACCTACAAACTCTCAGCCATACTTTCTAAAACCCCTTACACGGAACTCCAAGCCATCTGCCACTACAGTAAGTTGAATTGATATTGCCGTTCGATTGTAAAGTACATAAGAGAGCGTTACAGCGGCGTGTGCACATAGCAGGCAATGTATACTTCACAACTTGCTCGGTCCGTAACGTCCCGCGGTGCCAGTTTACAGAGACGGTTGCAGCATTTTCTCTTTGTATTTCTCAAGAGATTTCTACATTATGCACACCGCTGACTCCTAGAGTTTGGCTCGCTATACAAACATTCCTTTCACGAATTTCCATGAAGTTAACTTTGGAGTCATGTTCACAGTTTTGATAGTTTAGAATCGTTTTAACGTATTATAGTTTCGATTGAGAAATTTAGACAATTTTACTGTTGATGTCTATGTATCTTGGGATGAAACTAGCTTTTTATGCATACTTTTATCATCCTTTTGTTCAATATCTAATGAATTCTAAATAGTTAGATTATATAAAGGTGTTTTATTGTGGCCCAAGCAGGAATATTTTTAACAATCGAATTCATATCGAGCTAATGCGCATCTATGACATATGTATGAGATATTAACCTAATGTCATCAGTGCGCAGGAAGCTGGATACGAATTGGATTGTCAAAATTTTCCTGCTCGGGCCACTGGTCCGAAAATTTTGTTATCCACAATGAAAATATTAATAAATTGTTTTTTCAAGTCTAGTTTTACAAGCCTTTTTAGATAACATAATTTTATGATCTAATAGTTTCAGAATAACTACAATACTGACAATTGTACGAAACTATTTTCTCATAATTATTTAACGTGATCTCTCCTTTTTTGTGTCGTTATATCATATTCACTGAAGCCATCGAATATTTTTTCCCGTCACATTATTTTTTTTCATCACTAAGTCAAACTTCAGAAATCTGTTATCGAAGTACTCCCGTGAGACGTTTTTACGCTTGAGGTTTTATAAAAGCATTTTTGGATAGTCTATTACAATACAAAAACACTTTGCTTTCCTGTTTTTGTTCCTTTATTTTATATCTCATCGGATTGCGTTTATATCAATAGGTAGTTTATGTGTTGCGGTAATGTGGGTTTCAGAAATGAATTAAATCGTTTTTTTTTAACAAAATGTTGGGGTCTTTAATAATACATGCACGAAAGTTTTGGTAGAGCCACGCTGTAGACAGTTACAGACCACAATTGAAGCATTCCTGAATCAACACGAAATGCCAGTAATACGTCTCAACTATCATAATTTTGGTATTGTGAGCTTCCAAACACTTTTGTTGTTGAAAATTAATGACTCCATGTGCCGAAGAACAGGGGGAGTTGAGGAGTCCGGGGAAGGGTAACTTTCCATAGTTATTTGCAGATGGGCGTTGAAGTTTTCGTTATTTTATTGAATAGTTTATAAATTACTTTGGCCTTTTGTGTTGTTTATATTATTGTATGGTAGAAAACAATTAACCTGTCCAGTACAACAATAATTTCTGTGTTTGGATACATTTATGTGTACACCTGTTATAGTAGCAACAATATTGTTGTTACCTTTAGGTTTATTTACGCATTTGTGCTTATCTTGGTATTTGAATTATTCATGGGCGCTTGAGATAAATAACACCCAATAGTCAGTTCTGACCTCGCAGATAGATAGGATCTCGTGACGTGGGTGTCATCTACGAAAGACTTTCAGTCTCACAACACTCAGACCTTAAGCAAATATTTGTGGGATACATAAAGTTTGCGGCTTCTTCTTTCATAGTTGATTGACCACTCCCCTACGGAGTCTATCACGTCAGATCACATAACATTATTTGGCTTATTTTTTAGCTTGTTGCTATCAGCTTTAACAATAATATGTAATCAGTTAACAGACTCCGAACACAAAATCACCTTCACCAGCTTTCATCCATTCATAAAATGTTTTTAATAGTGAAACGTCTCGAGCTGGCCTGCAGGTCGTGGATAGAAAGCGAGCCGTTGTTTCAGGCGCCGAGTTTTAATTAATCCCAACTTTACTCGATAGTTTTTAATCCAGATCGTTTCCAGAACTTCCTGGCTTTGCTAGTTTTTTAAACTTCACAGTTGCATTCAGTTGTAGTTGGAGATTTAGCTTGTTCTCCCGTTGTTTATGTTCGATACTTATTTGTCTTTAGCAGCTTAGTGGTTTCGTAATTTATTATTTCAATTTATTTAAGGTTTTGGTACAATTAAGCTGTAGTTTTATTTCCTGGTTTAGTTTGGTATTGGAATATATTCAGTAACTTTAGTGCGACATAATCCTTACTATTTGTAGTAGTGTTTCTGAAAGCTTTCTGATCCTCGTTGATTTTTATTTGGTGTGTTTTAATGTACGAGTATTTGTGTTTGTAGGATATATGTATTCTACATTTGGTTTTGTGAATATTTTGTCGTAAGTTTAATTACATTTAGCGTCACTAATATTCTTTAACATCAAATATTATCTGTTAAGAGAGTTTATTAAAAATTCTTAGATTACAATGGATTAATTTGTAATATCTATAACGGTGAGCTTAGCTTCAAAATTAATTAGTAGTTCACAATAGTAACGCTTTCTACGAATTATTTCTTATAATTACTTTCGTAATATCTTAAAACTACATTCAAAGTAAGACTTTCGGGATGGAACACATATAATCTTTTCTTTGATACTTTATTATCTTTTCTTTGATAATTTTAGTAGATTTAAGTATTAACTGCTTTACCATGGATTGCTATAAATGTTATACAACCTTCGTAATATCCTAAAATAACGCTAGCTCAAAACTGATTGAGGTTGTGTTTTTTTTAATATGAGGCAGTTTATCATGGAACACTTTTTTGGTTATTGTTATTCCCGTATCTAGACGCATTTATATAGATTATATAGATTACTACTTCAGGGATACAGTTGCCGTTCTAGGCCATACAGCCCAATCTCGAGGAGTCCCGGAGGTGGCATTCTAACCGCATGCCGCGATAAATCTGACGAAACAAAGAAAATGGGGCGGACTTCGCGCGATATATCATTTGAAGTGATATTCGGGAGTGTAAGGCGTCGGAGGGGGTAAAGTACGCCAGGGGAGAGGGACGAGGGAATTATCACTGCGTAATGTGTTTGTCGAAGATTCCCATGCTGTTTGTTTGTTGTTGCTGTTACTCGCAATTTGGAATGTATTCCGATATTGTCAAATACGCCTATGGTAACTGGTGGATCAATCATTACATAAGCTCACGCAGTCACGCCTATATATTTGGTCGCTTCCTTGGTCTAGTGGCAGCATGTATGGGCTGTGGACCGGGAGGTCCTGGGTTCGATTCCCAGGTTGGGCGAAGCAAATTTTCTAATTGATTTGCCTGCGACTGGATCCCTCATAGAGGGTTGACGTCAGGCAGGCGGCCGGTCGTAAAAACTTACCCAAATCCTTTCTGCAACATGCTTGAAAAAGTGTGTAGCGCCGACCCCAATAAAAAGTGGGATAAAGGCAGGTAGAAAGAAGTCGCTAACGTGAAATGTCAAAAAAGATCATGGTTGAACCTCTGAATTAAGTACGAAACTTAACTTACTCGCATTTCCAATATAGGTTTCGACCCGCTAAAACAAAAACGGTGTCTGTTTTTATTATTTTAACCTAGATACGGTGTTCTGCTGTTTCGTATTAAATCGTACGCCACGAGCGAGTAATGCGCGCGTATTACGTGCCCAACGAAGGCGAAGTTTTCAACTTAGCCAATAATAGTTCCAATAATAATAAGCAGCGATAGCTCAGTTGGGAATGGTATGGACTGCCGAGACAAGTGTCGGAGGTTCGAGACCAACCCCAAAATGGAGCATACACCTCTGACTTTTCTATGTTAAGTTTATTTTCATTGTGAAATATCGCTTGCTATAACGGTGAAGGAAAACATCGTGAGGAAACCTGCATACCCGAGAATTTCTTCACAGGAATTTCGAAGGTATGTGAAGTCTGCCAACCCGCATTAGGCCAGCGTGGTAGACTAAGGCCTAACCCCTATCATTAGTAGAGGAGGCCCGTGCCCAGCAGTGGGACAGTAATATTACAGGGCTAATAATATAATAATAGCTCCAGTGATTTTTCGCGGCTTTCATGATTCTCCTGCATATTGTTTAACATGTACTATGTAAAAATATGATTTCGACTCGTAAATTTTTCCCGCTTTTTTCCATTTTTTATCGTAGAGATGGCGAACGAGCAGATGGGTACACCTGATGGTTTGTGATCTCCACCGCCCATAGACACCCAAGACACGAAAAGAATCATGGGTGCGTTGCCAACACAAAAATAAGGGAATAGAAGGGGAAGGAGAAGGGATTGGGAAAGGGAGGGGGGAAATGGGCCCCATGAAATCTCACTCACCCAGCGAAACGCGACAGGAAGCTGCCACTTAACGTCAGTTTTCTGTGAGACAGTGGTATCGAACCGGCCCATTCGTATTGTAGACAAAACTGTCTACATCGTGCCTCTAAATTTTTTTCGTTATTTGTTTCGCGAAATATATTGTCTTAATCCCACAGTAGGATACAAGTCCTCGCCAAGGAGGTTGTCGTACATCAAATTTCCACTACAGAGCAAATAAAAGGATATTTATATTTAACATGCAAATAAAACTGCCTCGGTGGCGTGGTGGTATTTCGGTACGACTACGGTTCTGAGGTCTCGGGTTCGATCCCCGGGTCGGGCAAAGTGATATTGGATTTTTCCATATCAGCCCGGAGTCTGGAATTTGTGCCCGATATGGCGATAGGCTCGCCCCCTATCACATCTGGGACGGAACTAAGCTCGGCGAAATGTGGGTGTTCTAGTTCGCTAGTGCGCCTCTGCCTACCCCTTCGGGGATACAGGCGTGAGCTTATGTTATGTTATGTAAATAAAACTGTTTTTACGGATTCTATCACGATTTGTTTTAACTTTTATGCCCGACGTTTCGAAGGCTTTGCAGTCTTCGTGGAAAGAAGAAATAGTGATAGAATCCGTAAAATTAGTTTTATTTCAATGTATAACATTCGCGTAAACTTATGAAATCAGTATATTTAACATTTATCACTTGCAATTTGCTGTCATCAGTACAAAAGATAAAGTTTAAGATCTATGGTATCTATCTCTCATACGACTATTGATTTATCACAGCATGTTTCTATACTGCTATACAATGTCAGACAGTTTGAAGCGAGCTTAACAATAGAACCAACACAGAGCTCTAGTTAAACCCAGCCAATAACCGTAAGTTAATTGGCGCGTACGATATATACCGAATAGTTAAAGGGAACTAAAGCTAGAAGGCCTGAACTTAGATCAGCACATAATACACATATTAGTTTTACTTTTTTATATATATAGCAGAGATTGGCAAACGAGCAGATGGGTCACCTGATGTTAAGTGATCTCCACCGCCCATAGACACCCAAGACACATAAAAGAATCATGGGTGCGTTGCCAACCTAAAAGGAGGGAATGGAAGGGGAGGGAAAAGGGATTAGGATAGGGAGTGGGGAAATGGGCCACCGGAAATCTCACTCACGGAACGAAACGCGACAGCAAGCTGCTACTTTACGTCGGTTTTCAGTGAGACAGTGGTATCTATCCGGTCGAGCCGGCCCATTCGTGCCATAGGCGTTGCTGTGATAGAGCCACGCTGTAGGCTCTACCACTCAAAAACTCACATAGTTGTAGATGCTTTATGGCTGATCGTCTATAGTAAAGATATGCTCAACAGATAGCTAAGCGAATGTCTTACCAACTGACTTAAAAAAAGTTTTCAGTTCTTCATAAATACCAACGATGTTAAAATAATCATGGCTGCTTTGTCTATTTAAGTAATAGACACTGGAAACGGACAAGGAATTTGGAGTTTTGACCACTGGAATCTAACCCACTTTATGTGCTGATTTCTTAAGTTTACGCGAATATTATACATTGAAATAAAACTATTCTTACGGATTCTATCACGATTATGTTTTAATTATTATTACCGACGTTTTTTTTTGTTTTTTTTTTTTTAATAATTAAAACATAATCGTGATAGAATCCGTAAGAATAGTTTTATTCCACTTTATGTGATTTAAATTTGAGAGGCAATGGTATTAAAACGGTCAAACCAGTCTCACGTTTGACCATCAAACATTTTAGGTCCAGTTGTTGTGACCAGTGGCACTAAAAGTATCTTATAGATTTTGATAAACACTATAAATAAATAAAATAAATAAAAGTCTCTTCTAGATTTGATAAACCCTCTATAAATAAGTAATATAAATTAAAGTCTCTTGAAGTTTTTAATAAACACTCAAGAGATGTCTTATCAAATCAAAATTGTGTCTTTGGCTGTTATTTGTATAAACATTGCTGATGAACTATATCAAAAATATTTGAAAGTATTATAGTAAAACGTTTATTTACACTGTCTAAAATTGTATTTCAAAGCACCGCACCTACTCTATTTGAAGAGAAAAATTCCAGATCCATATTTCAGATCGGTTGAGCTTCACAAAAAAACCTTTAGAAGTTTTTTGTATTAAAAATAAATACGGCAAACTAAACGAGTTGATTTGAACGAAGTCAGCATTTCGGGCCGTAATTAATGTTTTTCAATTCATTGCTTTTCTATTACATCGCATTTGAAGTCAAAACATCATTGATTTCAACTTTCATTTCGTTCTCTTTCTTTATTATATTAAAAAATAATTTTGGTGCGTATTTCTTAGATTTTAAACATTGATGTGTTTTGACAGATATGCCTTGGCGGCGTAATTGAATTGCGTATGTTTTTCGACCGACTTCCAAAAAGGAGGAGGTCCTCAATTCGTCTGTATTTTTTATGTATGTTACGCGATATCTCCGCCGAAGGTGGACCGATTTTTAACATTCTTTATGTCTTCGATAGAGCTTATTTCAAGGGTGGTCCCATATAAATTTGGTCATGATCGGATTTGAAGTCGGTCCTTTAAGTTTCTTAACTAACCTCTATGACACATAACATAAGCTCACGCCTGTATCCCGAAGGGGTAGGCAGAGGCGCACTAGCGAACTAGAACACCTACATTTCGCCGAGGTTAGTTCCGTCCCAGATGTGATAGGGGGCGAGCCTATCGCCTTATCGGGCACAAATTCTCTCCGGGCTGATATGGAAAATCCAGTATCACTTTATCCGACCTGGGGATCGAACCTGAGACCTCAGAACCGTAGTCGTACCGAAATACCACGCCACCGAGGCAGTCATTATTTTACATTCGATATTCATATTCATAGCATTGCATCTCAATAGTGATCCTGTGATCGAGCAAAGCAATTTGAATATTCTAACGATACTCCGACCTTGCATATGATCGTACCATTATTGCACCCAACGAAGGAAACTTTACAGACTCGCTAATGGCTGCTAACTTATTCTTACGGTTCACTTATGTTAGTAATGTTGAAAGGTACGACTCTTTATTCATTTGAAAGTGACTTTCGACTTTTACTTGTTAAGTAGTTATTGGGTACTTAATTCTTGTATATTTGGCACGAGAATTATAATTTACATCATAACATAAGTCACGTCTGTATCCCCGAAGGATAGGCAGAGGCGCACTAGCGAACTAGAACACCCACATTTCGCCGAGCTTAGTTCCGTCCCAGATGTGATAGGGGGCGAGCCTATCGCCATATCGGGCACAAATTCCAGACTCCGGGCTGATATGGAAAAATCCAATATCACTTTGCCCGGCCCGGGGATCGAACCCGAGACCTCAGGACCGTAGTTGTACCGAAATACCACCACGCCACCGAGGCAGTCAATTATAATTTATTATTGTAGTAGTAGTCGCCTCCTTGGTCTAGTGCGAGCATATATGGGCCGAAAGTCCTGGGTTCAATTCCCAGTTCGAACAAAGCGAATTTT
This sequence comes from Clanis bilineata, assembly GCA_036417725.1. Taxonomy (NCBI): domain Eukaryota; kingdom Metazoa; phylum Arthropoda; class Insecta; order Lepidoptera; family Sphingidae; genus Clanis; species Clanis bilineata. The sequence goes on from CM071141.1 coordinate 3,818,652, forward strand.
CTAATTTAATTTGCCTGGGACTGGATCACTCAGAGGGGGTTGACGTCAGGCAGGCAGCCGGCCGTAAAAACTAAGCCAAATCCTTTCTGCAACATGGTTGAAAAAGTGTGTTGCGCCGACCCCACATTAAGGTGGGATAAGGGCAGGCAGAAAGTAAGAAAGAATAGTAAATACATAATATTATACGAATGATGTAAATATTATTGTTATTATTTTATTAAGGAATTATTTTTATTGGGTAATAACTTAAGCTCTGTTCGTGGTAGCATATAGAAATTGTGGATTGAAAGGTCTTGGGTTCAAATCGCTGGCCGGTCATTGTTTTTTTTTAACATGCCGAATTCTTTCTGCATGCTTGAACATAAATAAGAGTCATGAGCCACTCATGACGAACACATGCGTAGCTTAAACACAAGCTAATAAATGATTCTCGGGTCCTCGTAATAAAACGCATTAAGTCAAATTCATCAATATTTTATTAACGGTGTTGAATACCTTCCGGGCTTCATTGATATTTTTTTTTTTTTTTTTTTTATAGAAGAGGGGGCAAACGAGCAAGTGGGTCACTTGATGTTAAGTGATCACCGCCGCCCATAAACATCCACAATACCAGGGGAATCATGGATGCGTTGCCGGCCTTTGAGGTAGATATAGGCTCTTTTCTTGAAGGTCCCTAACTCGTAACGGTCAGGAAACACAGCCGCCGAAAGCTGGTTCCACAAGCACGTTGCACGCGGAAGAAAGTTCCTTGTAAAACGCACTGTTGAGGAACGCCATTCATCCAGGTGGTAAGGATGAAACTTCAGCTTGTAGCGTGTGGTACGATAATGGAATTCGGCGGCTGGTATTAGGCCAAACAATTCCTCGGAACATTCCCCGTGGTACAAGCGGTAAAGAATGCAAAGAGATGCAACATCTCTTCGCAACGCAAGAGGATCGAGTCGAATCGATTGCGTTTGACTATCGACAATCCGAACCGCTCTATGTTGGATACGGTCAAATGGAAGGAGTTGGTACTGAGGTGCCCCTGCCCAGAGGTGAGAGCAGTATTCCATATGAGGCCGAACCTGTGCCTTATAAAGTTGAAGGCGATGGGCCGGCGTGAAATACCGTCTCGCTCTCCCAAGAACACCAAGAGCTTTTGCAGCCAATTTTGCTTTATCTTCCAAATGACCGCCAAACTGAACATCACTCGAAATGTCGACGCCAAGAATCCTAATATTGCTCGAGGTACCAATAGGGGTGTTATCGAACCGAGGAAATACGAGAAAGGGAGTTTTTTTAGCGGTAAATGCGCATACTTGTGTCTTCTCGGGGTTAAATTGGACTAGATTTAATCGGCCCCAATCTGAGACTTGTTCCAGTGTGGTCTCGACTTTAGACACAAGCATGTTCCGGCACTCGTTAATGTTTTCCCGAGAAAGATTAGCCCGGCCGGTATATAAGGCATCTTCAGTACTGTCATCCGCATAGCAATGAATGCTGTTGATACGCAGCATATCATTAATATGCAGAAGAAACAGTGTAGGAGATAGCACACAGCCTTGAGGTACACCAGCATTCACAGGTTTAGATTCCGAGCAAGAACCGTCGACAACGACTTGAATGCTCCGCCCTGTGAGAAAACTGGTGACCCAGTGGCAAAGTTTCTCGGGAAGCCCGAATGAAGGAAGCTTCGAAAGAAGTGCTCCGTGCCAGACCCGATCGAAGGCCTTCGCTATGTCCAGGCTCACAGCTAAAGCCTCCCCCTTGCTCTCAACTGCCTCTGCCCATCTATGAGTAAGGTAGACCAGAAGATCACCCGCAGATCGACCTTGACGAAAACCGTACTGACGGTCACTGATCAGCTGATGATCCTCTAGGTACCTTAAGAGCTGGCAGTTTATAATGGACTCCATTATTTTGGAGAACAAGGGGGTGATGGCAATAGGTCTGTAGTTGGACGGGTTGGAGCGGTCGCCTTTTTTGGGGATCGGGTGCACAAAAGCAGTCTTCCACAACTTCGGGACCACGCCTTTTGAGTAAGAGTACCGGAAAAGACGCGTGAGTACTGGCGTCAACTCCGGAGCACATGTCCTCAGCACAATGGGTGGGATCCCATCTGGCCCGCTCGACTTGTGGATGTCCAGGGAAAGCAGTGCTTTACGTACTGAGCTATGCAGGAATTTTATTTCCGGCATGGAGCTATCGCATCGCGGGATGGTAGGCGGTGGATTTTCCCTGTCATCCAAAGTCGAGTTGGCCGCAAAGAGAAAACCCAGGAGATCGGCTTTGTCCTTTGCGTCATGGGCAAGCGAGCCATCCTCCTTGCGCAAAGATGGAATAGATGGCGTACAGAAATTCCCTAAAGCAGCCTTGGTGAGAGACCAGAACGCGCGCGTACCAGAAGGTAGGCGGACTAATTTCTCACCAATGCCTCTTATGTACTTTGACTTTGCCCCGGCGATAACTCGTTTGAAGGACCTAGAGGCAGAGTTATACTCCTTTTTGGCAACACTGGTGTTTTCATCCTGTGACACCGACGCCTCAACCCAGGTTCGATAGCATTTCTGCTTGAGGCGAGAAGCCAACTTGCAGGAGCGATCAAACCAGGGTCGAGAATTGCCACCGATGGGTACCACGGAGTTAGGAATAAATAGTTCCATACCCTGAAGCACCACATCGGCAACACAATTGGCGACAGTGTCAGGATCATCCAGTGAGAAGCAAACCTGCCCCCATGGGTAGGAGGCGAAGAACATTCGCATCCCATCCCAATCTGCTGACCTGTAGTGCCAAACACGGCGACAACCAGTAAGACGCGATCTTAATGGACGCGTGAGAGGCACCGTACTCCGGATCAGACAGTGATCGGACGATCCGAGGGGAGGGTCTACGATGATGTCGTATCTGTCCGGGTGAGAGGTCAGCAGAAGGTCCAACAGGGAAGGCAAATGATCTTCCACATCAGGCACTCGCGTGGGCGAGGGGACCAGTTGTGTCAGACCATAGGCCAGGGCAAAGCCGTGAACAGACCTCCCCGCGTGGTCAGTTGTACGTGACCCAAGCCATTCACTGTGGTGAGCATTAAAATCACCAAGTATGACAATCTCCGCGGAGGGGATCTGTTGAAGTACAGAATCTGTCGCCATTTGGACATGCTCAATGAGTCGGTCAGTTTCGGTATTACCGCTATGGGACCTGTAGAGGCACGCATAGATGCGAGGATGGTCGTCGCAATCTACGCGCAACCAAAGTGTGGATAGGTCCCCATCTTCAAGATTGCCGAGGCGACGGTAGCAGACATCCTCTCTGACATACGCACAGACACCGGCTCGGGGAACAAAAAAATGCTCAACAATATAGCCAGGGTAGCGCAGGTACGAAGTGTCAGAGGGCGAGGATATCTGTGTTTCCGTCAGAAACAATAAGGCCGGCTTACTCGTCTCAAGATGGTAGTGGACGGCATTGATGTTTGAATTAATTCCCCTGATATTGCAGAAGTCCACGTGGAGTATGGAAGGGGGTGCCGCGAGTCTATTGTTTCGTTTGCCCCTGGCATTACGACATGAGAGCGGGTTGTTGCCCTCCCCAGAGTACGAAGGGCAGCCTGAACAGGAACGCTCAGGGAGGGATTCTCCGACACTGAAAGTGCCGGTACCCTCCTGGGGTAAAACTTTTTTACATTCCGCTGCCATGTTTGAGGGGGGGGGGGGTTTGGGCAACCGGTAATCTCACTTACCGAACGAAACGCAACAGCATAAAATCTGTCACTTCACGTCAGTTTCCTGTGAGACAGTGGTAATAACCCGGTCGAGCCGGCCCATTAGTGCTGTAGGCAAAATTGTCTACAGCGTGGCTCTACCACTTTAAAAAATATTCCTTGCGGACTTGTTTACCGTTCACTCGTCAACTTCATCGACTTTCATAAATTTAGAAACTTTTTAAATATTATGTATTTAAATTTATTTTTGAATATTAAGTTATTTTATTTTGTATTCATTGGACGGAGTGCGACTGCTTCGATGACGTCAGTAGCTGTAGAAATTTTTCAATAACAATGTGCTGGTATTTATCTTCGTTAACTTTTGAATAACGATTTGAATCGAAATTTCAAACCTTTTATTTTTGTAGCATTTTTTGTACAAATGCTTGGAGTGAGTGAAAGAGAAAGAGCGAAAGTTGTTCGTTATACTTACCTACTCTGTGCTTCAATTTATGTTTCATCGCTGTATACATAAGGATAAGTTTAAAGTATGCGTCAGTAAAAGTTAAATTTATTGCAACAACTCACCCGAAACCTCATCATCATCATAATCATCATCAGGCATAGGACGTGCGCTGCTCAACATAGACCTCCCCAAAGATTTCCAGATCGACCTGTTGGAAACGTCATATTATCACATAATGTTCATATTTCAAACATCACGGCCAACATTGAACATTCATTCCATTTTTAACCGATTTAAAAAAAGAGGTTATCAATTCGCATATTTATGTGATATTGTTAGAATTATTATTATATATATTATTATAATCAATTGTTATATATATGACTGCCTCGGTGGTGTGGTGGTATTTCGGTACGACTACGGTTCTGAGGTCTCGGGTTCGATCCCCGGGTCGGGCAAAGTGATATTGGATTTTTCCATATCAGCCCGGAGTCTGGAATTTGTGCCCGATATGGCGATAGGCTCGCCCCCTATCACATCTGGGACGGAACTAAGCTCGGCGAAATGTGGGTGTTCCAGTTCGCTAGTGCGCCTCTGCCTACCCCTTCGGGGATACAGGCGTAAGCTTATGTATGTATGTATGTATGTTAGAATTACACGATATTCGCATATGGTACTCTATATGGGCTTATGTCTTTCTTTCTACCTGCCCTTATCCCACTTTAATGTGGGGTCGGCGCCACACACTTTTTCAAGCATGTTGCAGAAATGATTTGGCCAAGTTTTTACGACCGGCTGCCTGCTGACGTCAACCCCCTCTGGGGGGTCCAGCCCAGGGCAAATTAATTAGAAAATTCGCTTGCCCAACCTGGGAATCGAACCGACGACCTCCTGGTCCACAGCCCATACATGCTGCCACTAGACCAAGGAGGCGACTGATATATATGGGCTTATGTATGTATGTATATATGTTTATCCACGTATATCTCAGAAACTTTACATCAGATTGCGATAAATGATGATTTTCATTGGACTAGGTATTTTCAACTTCAGGAATTGTGTAAGTTTCATGGAAATCGGTTTAGTAGTTTTGAAGATATGGAATTAAATGTGTGGAAATGGCCAAGTCGCTTTTTAGTTTTTTGTTAAACTTTTTGCCATTTCGTTTCGGAACCCCACTATCTTGAGTATTACCTACAGAATTTCATCGTACGTACATACAGTAAGCCCACGTGTCTCCGAATCTATTATTACATAAAACCCACCGCACACGCAAAAGAAACTCAAAATAAAATTCTCCGTTTAAATATCGAAATTCTGTAGTCATAAATTATCTGAGTTTCTTCTGCGTGGGCGTCCCACACGTTCACTTGTTTTTTCACAATACACGTGTGAACGGCTTAACGGGTTTCATATAATGTAGTATAAAAACCTTTTTACTCGATCCTTACTTTTAATTTTGTTATTTTTCTTGTTAAAGTAAATATAAAGGATCTGAGTTATTCCCGATATTTTAACATGAGTAAATTTTTTCTTATATATGTTGTCGCTACTTGTGGATTTTTTATTTCTTTATGTTATCAAATTGAAATAATTTATTGAATTCATAAAATGTCGCACATTATTTCGATTCCGTAAAAAATTTTACTCTACGGCCAGTTCGGAAGACTGGTTCGTCAGGCAAGAACGGACAAGAAACTCTTTACAATCAGATATTAATTAACAATCAATGATAAAAAAATCATTAGATTAGATTAGATCAGCTAATCTACAACAAGGTTGCCTCAATGTAAAATAAAACCGATAAAACGTACTATCCGCGATTTTGCTGAGCGACTCCCATAGGCACGGCGAAAAAACAGCAAACTAGACATATGGATACAAATCGAGAAAGTAATAAAAGTCTTAGCCGACAAAGGCGCTGTAAGACTACCGTCCTAAGGTCTAGATTTCGATGTCCGAGTCGGGTAGTGATAGAGTTTTTCTACTCAGTATCAGCCCGAAGTCCAAAATTTATACCCTAATTGGCAAAAGGCTCGCCCCTAACACATTTGGGACGGAAATGAGCTCGGCGAAATATCGGAGAATTAGACATACTCTGCCCTGCCCATACATTGTCCTGCGCTGCCCTTAAATCCCTGCTGTGGCTTTCTGCAGCGCTTTAGGAACAGCTCCGGGGTGCCCTAGGCGAGAGGCGCCCAGGCTTCGGCGTCCGACCTTGTCGATGTCTGTAGATAACGATAACTTTTCGTCAGGTCAATGGTCTATTCATTTGTATTGGTTACCTAAAACAAGATCCACGTTAGTGTAGACTCCATATACGTGAAATTATTAATGTTTTTTTTTTATGAATTCCGTCTATCATTGTCATGCGCAACCTAACGTCATGCTTCCTAGTAGCGAGGAATTGTCTCAATTAATAGCTAATTAATTATACTCGTCGTTAATTTTCCTCGCTCTTTGAAATTTATTACGAAGCAAAATTTCGTATTTCATAATCTTAGGTGTATAATAAAATTTCCTTTTATTATTATAACGGTGAGTTAAAAATGATGGTTGTTTTAATGAGTCGTTGATTAGGAGCGTTGGTCGCGTTTTTCCTTGATAAAATGTGAGGAGTCGGTCTAATTAATGGTCTGGGTATATTTACCCTTTTGTTGGGGCGTGACGTCAGCGAAAAGTCTTAGCTCATCCGTGTCATTATGTTACGCTTGCCTGGGTAGTTACTATGATAAACTGGTGTTTTGTAAGTTTAAAGGTCATAGATGATCATACAAGTTATGTTGGGCCTGTGTCAATAGACACGTCCGTTATAATAGCACACTAATATTATAAAGACGAAAGTTTGTGAGTGTGTTTGTTTGTTACTTCTTCACACTCAAACGGTTGGACTAATTTTGATGAAATTTTGTATGGAGGTAGATGCCACCCTGGATTAAAAGATAATTTTACCCTGGAAAATAATTTTATCCCGGAAAATAAATTTCCACACGAACGGAGTCGTGGACAACAGCTATTAAGTAAAAAGACGAAGATGCAAAAAATATAAATCGACGACGCAGCTATTTAATGATAACCAAACTTGACACATTTTTATTATAGAGGTATATGCTGAGGCGTCCCAAAAATTATTTAATATTGAAAATTATCTTTTCAAAAGATTTTTATTATCGTATTTAATATATGCAGTGATTTTTTGTGTTCAAATTAACATTAAAAATGACAGAGCATCAATCATAACATTGTTATTAATATACTTCATAATTCTCTTTCGTAGCATTTTATCAAGCTTCTAGCAATTTTGACTTAAAATTAGACTTGAGACATGCCTAGATAACATTTAGGCATTGATCATAGTTTAAAAAAACCGGTCAATTTTAAATATACCTTTTAATTTTACTCAGGATTTCGATGACATAACTCTATGTAGATATACATACAAAATAAAGAGTTAAATAAGCTCCCGAGTTGTTAAAATAAAATTAAAAAGGATTAAAAACAAAGACCTATATAAGGTTTTCTGCAAACTATCTTAACTAAAACTGTAAGATGTTTGCTAAACCCGCAATTTCGTCAGGTATTACACAGAATATTCTCTGGACGGCTAAGAACATTTTATTGAGGGTACTTAGTTAGTTTTACGGCAGGACAACGTTGTTCAAACCCTGTTGTACGGGAGATTTTAAGGCTCTAGTTCGGCTAAGATCTAGATAACAATGGGAAGATATGTGGATTTATTTTTTCCGCATTAGCCTCCTTTATTATTTCAAGCCTCGTTTTTGTGGGTGTATATATTGTCGCTTTCTTTAGAAATCTTTTGATGAAGGATAATTATTAATAAAACTGGAAATGGATAAAAGTGTAGAAATGTTATGAATAGGTCCTATATTGAATGAAAACTGTGGGATGTAAAGTCAATGTGAAAAAAGCAGAAATATACTAATATTTGTATCGTAGTCGTTTTGGGTGTTATATATATAATACTTGTACTACACATATTGCGTGTCTCTTGTATAATTGTTTTGACCAAAGCTATTTACATTCTACCGTTTTTCTACCTGCTCTTATCCCACCTTAATATAGGGGAGGCGCAACACACTTTTTCAAGCATGTTGCAAAAAAAATTTGGATTCGTTTTTACGATCGGCTGCCTGCCTGACGTCAACCCCCTCTGAGGGATCTAGTACCGAGAAAATTACATAAGAAAATTCGGTTGGGTTAGCTGTTTACTGTTAACTGTTGTTACGTTAAGATTCAGTGTAATTTGACACAACAGTAACACTACCTTAATTGTCGTATAACTCGAATGCCTAATAATGCCTAGTACAAAACCGTAGCCTTGTCGTATGGTCCCATGGACTATGGGATTACACATACGGAGCCGTTTATGGCTTCGTCAGGATTCAGTGTAATTTCATACAACAATGCACTACCGTAGAATTGTTTATAACACGAACGGGGTACTGTCTAGGAAAAAAGGGCAGAGTTACTGTATGATCCCATAGGATACTGGTCTACCTAGACAAAACCGCGGGCAAAAGCTAGTAAAATAGTAAAATGCGACGACAAGACAAAGCAAACGTATAGTATGAATATGAGGAATCATGTCGTAAAATAGATAACATCGCAAATTCCTACTTACACTTGACCTAAATTCCCCAAAACCTGACAGCGTATTCCTTATTTTCGTACTAGACTTGCCTCGGTTTCGCACGCGTGATTATTTTACGTGACAAAATGTACTTTTTTGAAGTTATGTCTGTACCACGTGACATATAATAATTTATTTAGCTTTTGTAATATTTAACACATATGCTCGTAGCATTTATAACATCAACTGCTTTGGCAACGTGGTAGTTTTTATTAGAGGTAGAGCACAGCGAAGAGTACTCCTTATGGTAAGTTAGTACGAGTATATTGAATATGGACTGTCTCAGTGGCGTAGTGGTATTGCGTGAGTCATACGATTGTCATCCTGAGGTCTCGGGTTTGATCCCCGGGTTAAGCAAAGTGATATTGGAATTTTCACTATCAGCCCGAAGTTTGGAATTTGTGCTCTATGACGATATGCTCGCTTCTTATCACATCCGGGACGAAACTAAGCTCGGCGAAATGTGGGTGTTCTAGTTCGATATTGCGCCTCTGCCCAGCCCTTCTGGGATAAAGGCGTGAGCTTATGTTATGTATGTTATGATTGATAGGAATACACCCCTACCACATCACGGGACGGAAATAATCTTGTCTAAAACTGGTTGCACTCCTGTATACCTCTTTACCGATACCAAGCGTAAGTATGTGTTGTTAGCACTTTAATACTACACTTAAATTAAGCATATTTCAACAATTTGGGAGGATATTTAAATTATTAAATTGGCAACACCAAAATGCTAAGGGTGGGGTATTTGACAAGTCACATACCCACTAAGCTTAAAAGGAATCGAAAGACGTGCGCCCGGGTCATTCTTACTGAAAATTTATACGAGAACAGCGGCCTGAGCAGGAAAATTTCTGACAACCGTAAATGTATTTCAGCTCGATGCGCGTCTATGAAATTTGTATGAAATATTAACCAAACGTCATCAGTGCGCAGCGAACTCGAATACATTTACATTAGTTTTTCGTGCTCGGGCTACAGTTTGGTTTTGTTATACAGTAAAATACAGTGTTTGAACAGTGTAAAGTGGTATCCTTTATTGGTGCAGCGAATTGGTTTACCCAGTGTACAGTGTTGTACTTCTCTCAGTGTGTACATACATACATACATAGACTCACGCCACGATACCACGCTACGATCCTTACACACCTCTTTCGCCTCATTCATGAATGTAATGAAATGTATGTATGTATTGTATGAGTGTAATGAGAAATATTCACAATTGTGTCATAATTAAAATGGTCAACATCTACTGGAAACACCCTTATAATTGGGGTAATAATTATTCTGGGAACATACAGAAAAGTACCAAGCAAGGTTCATATCTAAAGAGTTTGCCGAGCACATTAACAGCTCGAATACAAGCTAAACTTCGATATGGCAGCCAATAAAATACCTCAAAGTTTACAAAGCGCGAGGCACAAAGTTCCGAAGATGCAAACTGGACTGAGAGCCACAAACGACCCTATCGATTTGCAAAACTTGGTCTACTTACGAGCTCCAGATGATTGCGTTTGGGTTCTGCGACTGCTGGCTTGTAATTCGGAGCTTATAAATGCAATTCATAGTCCTCTTGAGGGGAATATTTAAAGAAACAAGATTTCTTGTATTATAGTAGGGGAGCCCACGAGGCTAAATGGGGATTTACTCGAGCGTCGTAGAGACCTATTGGGATGCAAAGCTTAGATGATATGAAGAAAAAAATGTTATATGATATATACCTTTACATCGGTGGGGGAAGCGGCTATAGATTTTTAAATATTTAAAAAAAATCTGTTGCATGGACATCCTCGAGCGCGTCAGATATTGATAGCATCCATGCCCTACGTATTTTTAATAATGTACGTATGTTAATCTGATCGTTTGCATGATGCGAGTGGTTGTATTTAAGGGTTGAAAATGAAAAAAAAAAAAATTTATCGAGCGCGTCAGATTTTCTAAGGGAGTGTTAAGTGCACCAAAAAAAAGCTCTCATTCACTAATCTGACGATTTCGATGGGACGCAAACTCGCGGCCATTTTCATAATGTGCAAAAAAATTCGCCATTTTGAAATACTCAAGCGCGTCAGATTAAGATATATATGGTTCATCTTTATGTTCTAAACGTACTGTCTCATAATCTGACGATTATCTAGAGGGATTGGCCTGATCTGACAAAAAAAAATTTGAAAAACGGTTCACCTTAAAGGCCATCCCTGCAACTTCCCGCTAATTCCATTCTTGGGCTCTTAAAATTGTACTTATGACATTTTTGAGCTCAAAATATAATTTATGTGATATTTTGAGCTCGGTGAGTTCAAAGAAATAATGTTTCTATGCATTTGAGCTCTCCCAGCTCGAAAGTCTGATAGAAGTTTCATAGAACACTATTTTTGGATTTTTCAAACCGCAATAACTTTTGAATGGATCAACCGATTTTAAATAGTCACGGGCGGCTCGGCCTCCGGTGGCCCATACGCTTATGGAACATATATATGTGCCGCCTCTGACGGGTTAAATTTTTTTTTTTTTTTTTTTATTTTAAACCAGAGTGGGGACGGAGTGAGAGAGTAATAGATAGAGAAAGAGTGAGAGAGGAATAGAAGCGCGGAGAAAGAAATGTAGGCATCATATCACGCAACTGCACGCATTTAACTTTATCGACGAATTTTTGTTATTTCGGCTTGCGGAAATCGTCAGATTATATATTTTTCATTATTCTTGAATTATTTCCTTCAAAATAAAAAAAATTTTAGCTACGCTCGAGAATGTCGAGATGACGTTTTTTTTTACAACTTTGTTGCCCTCCCCTTTTTTTACGTCACTCTCAAATTGTCAGATTAGTGGAATATACACTTTTTAGGATGTAATTAACTCACCCTACCTTAATCTGACGCGCTCGAGAATTTCTGATGGTCAATTTTTTTTTTACTAATCTGATCCTGTATCCTTCACGGGCGGCCTTATATACGGGCCTCATGTTTTGTGGAGGTACTTAACCGGGTACAAGGTATCCCCCTGTATATTAATCTGTCGCGCTTTAGTAAATCCCGAAATCCCCGCTTGGGCTCCCCTACTATTAGTAGTAAGTACTCACATTTATGATGGTTCACAGTTATTTGGTGGTATTTCGGTACGACTACGGTGCTGAGGTCTCGGGTTCGATCCCTGGGTCGGGCAAAGTGATATTGGATTTTTCCATATCAGCCCGGACTCTGGAATTTGTGCCCGATATGGCGATAGGCTCGCCCCCTATCACATCTGGGACGGAACTAAGCTCGGCGAAATGTGGGTGTTCTAGTTCGCTACTGCGCCTCTGCCTACCCCTTCGGGGATACAGGCGTGAGCTTATAGAACAGACTCACATTTATGTACTGAAAATTAGTAACAAATGTGTTGTTTTTGGGAAAATTGGATTTTTCCAATTTTTATTCCATTGAATGTTCATCCCTACTAATTTAGCTGCGCGAAGTCAGACATGCGGTTTGATGTTTAAAGATTCTTTACTTTCAAGTTTGTAAATGTGTTAATTATAGGGCAGACACAATCTATTTAAAACCATTTTTATTCCTAATGTTCGCTGCTGCTATCCAATCTCCTTTCCATTCTACGTCGTGATAATTACTCAGATTAATCTTGGCTGAGATCTACTCGTATATCGAGCGACTTCGAATAAGCCTAAATCAAACAAACGAACTCGGTGAGGATTTGGAATATTTAAATCTAATTTCGATTTAGTCCGAGACATTTTTTACAAAAAACAAAACTTTGTTTAGTTTGTTTATCAGTCTGTTTTTCTTGTAAAAAATGTCTAGGACCAAGTGGAAGTTGGATTTAAATATTCCAAATCCTTACTGAATTAGTTTCTTTGACTCGGACTTAGTCGAAGTTCGCTCTATAGATCTCAGTCGTAGTATTTCTCACCAGAAGAATATCACCCTATTTCTTGAAACCGCGACTTCACATACCGTCTAATTCCGCTGTGAATTTAACGAATTATTAAAACAATTTTCTCTTTGTGCAGTCTGATTCATCCCATCCTCCAGTCCCATTTGTTCACATTACTCACATTTATCACTATCCTTTGTTTCCTCACCTCTAAAACTAGTTTTATTTATAAACCCTCCGTAATTAACCTCCGGTTCCCGTTGTGCATCTACCGCGGTGTTGCCAAGCATTTTTTCTCTTACAATTCAACAAAGTCTGCCCGTAGGCTTAGATAAGGACCGTCCTTTACCCTCGTCACGCCTTTGTCTTGCGTTTGCTTGTATTTTTATCCCGGAGTGTCTAATCCGGGAACTGATTGTCCCGGCTGGAATTAAACCACGATTCCGGGTGGGGTGCGACAATGGGCTTCTTGAGGACTGCAAACAAAATAAAGAAAGAAAGACGTTTTTGCCATACCTATTATTGGAATCAAGTTTACAGCTCGCATGATAGGACTCAGTAAAATCATATCCGTGGTGCCTTACATCTGGCCTCTCTAGTTGTAAATATCCCTATGTTTGAGGTTGGTTCCTCTTTAATTCATTACACTGTCTCCTGATTTTTTTATAGAGGGAAGTGGAAACAATATAATTCCAACTCCTCCCTATCTTTCTGTTTGATTCATTTCGTTGCAGGATAAAGACATTTTGCATTATCTGAGACTCGCCGAGCTTCATTGCTCGGTGTCGTAAAATACGTGCCATTGTTGATCCTGGCTTACAGGAGTCACAGTGGCAGGTGTGTGGGCGGGATAGTCACTGTAAACAAAATACTGTTCATTATTGAGTGGGGGTTGATTCTCGTGTCATTAACGGGACGTCGACACCTTCGCTTCTCCATTGTTGTACGAGTATTTCCGATTGAGTGTCCACAGTGGCCGTACTGAAGCCTACGGTAGCTTGTTACTTTTGGCTTAGATGAAGTCACGCCTTGTAATAGAAATGTAGTTATTTCGAGTTGTCTTATTTTATTGGGCCTTCATGAACTAAATAAATCGACGATAATAATATCCACACGGTTTACAGTTTTGTTATCACAGCCGAGAATTCAATAAATAAATAAACCCAACAGTCACACACCTAGTCCTGGCCCCACACTAGGTATAACCTGCATCGTAGGTGTCAGAGACTATGAGAGACTTTCGGTCTCACAACACCCAGACTTAAAATATCTGTCAAACATTTGTCTCAATGCGGGAATCGTACCCGCGGCATCCCGCTTCACAATTAAACTTACATATACATACATACATACACATTCACGCCTGTATCCCATAGGGGTAGGCAGAGACTATTGAGCGCCACAAGCTACGATCTTGACACACCTCTTTTGCCTCTTTCACACTCATGCATCTTTTCATACATTTCCGCCGGTTGAGGGTACTCCTCACTTGCCCACTCCAAACTTAAATATGTGTGCTTTAAAGAAAAAAAGTTAAAGTTTATTTCTTTCTTTCTTTAAAATAGGCCGTTGTCCACACTCCAGAGTACAATTAATTATTAGTTGGTGATAATTAAGAATTTGTTACATCTCCTATATTTAAAATGGATAAATGGGTAATACGCATTATAATAGTCCCCACTTCTTCTGTCGGCACTACATTATAAAAGCTGGTTTTGAGGCGTTGGCTGACGTCATTATCATTTTGTTGTATATTTTTGTTTTAATTTCGTATCGTTTTCTTGACCTTTGTCCTTTGGCCACTAAATCACCAATTCAATGTCGAAATGTTAAAACACTCATAAATTAATGGAAAGTAAATTAACACAGAATTTTACGCATTTATTTCGTGACCTTTCAACCTAGGTCGCATCTTTAGTGATATCCACAAGCCAATATAGGCTGTTCTTGGGTTCGAATCGTAGGTCGGGTGCGATTATTCTAGCACAATTTTTCTGAGACATAGTCCTCTAGATGAGAGTTAGGTTATGGCCAGGCGTTAAAACAAAGCCGAACACCTTTCTGCAATATGCTCACAATGTATATTCCCTCGATACCATATTTGAGTAAGGTAAATTTAAGTGATCAAAGATTTTATATACTTACCTACACAGACTCACGCCTGTATCCCCGCAGGAGAAGACAGTGGTGCACTAGCGAACTAGAACACCCATATTTCGCCGAGCTCGGGCCAAATTCCAGACTCCTGGTCGATGAACATAAGCTCACACCTGTATTCCTGAAGGGGTAGGCAGAGGTGCACTAGCAAACTAGAACACCCACATTTCGCCGAACTTAGTTCCGTCCCAGATGTGATAGGCGGCGAGCCTATCGCCATATCGGGCAAAAATTCTAGACTCCGAGCTGATATGGAAAAATCTAATATCACTTTGCCCGACCCGGGGAACGAACCCGAGACCTCAGGACGGTAGTCATACCGAAATACAACTACGCCACCGAGGCAGTCGATACTGTCCAATATATCACTTTACCCAACCCGGGGATCGAACCCGAGCCCTCAGGACAGTAGTCGTACCATACAAATCCGCCACCTATACAAAAAGATTTTATATCCATTCAAATTGCTAATACTATTCACATTGTCCAACGCTTTATTTCTACAAAATTCCTTTTAAATAAAATGCCAACGAACAAATGCATTAAAATGTTTTTATTGGCACTTTAATATCTTTTAAACGGATAATACTCTCTTTGAAGTGCAAATATTTTATGAGGCTCCTAAAGAATAATTCAATGACACATTAGTATGCATAAGAAAGTTTCTTTAAATTGACGACGAATTATAAATGCTTAAAAGATCATCTCAGACTGTGTCATCATGATCATCATCATCATCAACCACAGGACGTCCACTGCTGAACATAGGCCTCCCCCAAAGATTTCCAGATCGACCTGTTGGAAGCGGCCTGCATCCAGCGACTGCCTAAGACCTTTATCAGGTCGTCGGTCCATCTTGTAGGTGGACGTCCTACGCTGCGCTTGCCGGTACGTGGTCTCCACTCGAGAACTTAGATTTGATGGCCAGAGGATTAGCAAGTTGAAGTGGCAGTGGGCAGGGCACATAGCTCGTAGAACTGTAGCCCGAGCACGAAAAACTAATGTAAATGTATTCGAGTTCGCTGCGCACTGATGACGTTTGGTTAATATTTCATACAAATTTTATAGACGCGCATCGAGTTCGAATACATTTACGGTTGTCAGAAATTTTCCTGCTCAGGCCGCTGATAGCCGATGGGGATACTGTGTAATCTGTGTAAATAAATATATAAGTAGTTATTTCACTGTTAAAAGTCTCAAATAAAATTGTATTTTTAGCAAATCTCTTGTAATTTTAGAATTTCAGTTTTACCTAGCAATTCCCGCAGGGCTTAATTGAGACGCGTCGAGAAAATTGAATTTTTTCGTCTTCCAATTACTATACCTCTATATTTACGTTGTAACATTGTTTAAAATGTCAGTTGGTGTAAATTAGCCCATACGTTTACTTATTTTTGCACAATATTTCTGTAACATAAAACGTTTAATTGAATCGTTATAAAAAATAGAGCGTTGATAACTTTTTAGGTATTTTTTAGTACCTATCTTCTTTTTCTTCTTTCTGATTTTATTCCTCTTTGCTGTGGAGTCGGCCCAACATTCTTTCAAGCATGTTGCAGAAATGATTGGGCTTATTTTTTTTACAAACGGCTGCCGGCTTGACGTCTACCTCCTCTGGGGAATCCAGGATCTTGGAAAATCTAGTCTATGTATAGATGTCGCAAAAGTATGCAAATTTTAAAGGAAGGTAGGGATTGGGAAGTGGATGAGCGATTTGGAAACTGGAAATTTTACTTACTGAACGAACGGCAACAGCCAGTTACCTCCAACCTCAACCTCCGTGGCGCAGCGGGCGAGTAGCCAACTGAAACGTCGCGGGTTCGATTCCCGCACCGAGACAAATGTCTGTTTGACCCTCAGATATTTGTTTCGGGTCTGGGTGTTGTGAGACCGTAAGTCTCTCGTAGTTTCTAATACCCACGATGCAGGTTGCACCTAGTGTGGGGCCAGGACATATGTGTGTGAGTGTTGGTGTATTTATTATTATTACTTACCACTACGATCGTTTTCTGTTTTCGTGTTATAACAAAACTGTCTAAAACGTGATTCTACCACCTGTAGAGGTTCCAGTCCTGGGAAATTCAAAGTAGAAAAATCACTTTGCCCGACTTGGGAATCAAACCCAGGCCGGTCCTTCGGGTCCACAGCAAATATATGCTGCCACTAGACCATGGAGGCGGCGATCAATACCTTCACTCTATCTCACAAAATAATCCGAAACGCCATTTCTCGAATATCCCACACCATTCAAAAAACGTAATAAAATCCTGCAAACCGTGCCACATTAGCCGATGAGCGTCGAGCGGTAATGCATGCAAAAACTGGCAGTAACGATTTCGGCGGGTCGACGGTCATTACCCGGGCCTGACCCGGCCAGTGTCTGAATTTTATCTTTGCAATATTATACGCTCAGCAGAAATAATGTGGGATGTCGTGGGACCGAAGCACGAGCCGTTTTCGACTATCATCTTCGAATCGAATTCTCTGCGCGATCATGATATTTTTATCATTTTTTTTACGGTGACAGTCGACCCACTTGATGAAGAAATAACTTTGCTCATGGATACTGGCAATGCTAAGAACACAGCCAAGCCACTACCTACCGTGGAACGAAATGAAATTGGTATTGGAAAGGTGTCATTTCAGAAATCTCACTCAGCGAACGAAATCCAACAGCGAGCATACATCGTTTTATGTGAGACTATGTTAAAAATGGTGCCCAAACTATAGGCAGTATTGTCACAGCACGTCGATGGATGCATACCACTTCCAACAGGTCGGTCTGGAAATCTTTGTGGGAGGCCCATGTTCAACATTGGATGTCATGTGGCCATTTGTGTAATATTTCAAATAAGTGTCATAACTGCGATAACTGAAACTGTCATAACTGAATTCGATTCGAATACGTCAACGATAGTCATTCATGCTATACCCTCTGGACAACTCAAACGGGTACCTGCGCAAGCAACTGAATGTGTTTTGAAGATCGGGTCTATTGATATTGAGAGATTTATTAATAGCATTACCGGATAGCGCGGCTTAATAAATCCATTCATATTATATGTGTTTTCTTACCTGCCCTAATGTACAGAAATGATTATGTTTATATGGTCTTGAATAGATAATTTTAAATGAATTGAAATGAAAAGCCAACGATAATATCCATCGTCGGTAATTACCGTATAATATTTACGCTGAAGTAGTCTCATAAAAATAGAGACTAATATCTCTAAAATAATAATCACACTGCGTCGGTGGCGTGGTTGTATTTCGGTACGACTACCGTCCTGAGGTCTCGAGTTCGATCCCGGGGTCGGGCAAAGTGATATTGGATTTTTCCACATCAGCCCGGAGTCTGGAATTTGTGCCCGATATGGCGGTAGGCTCGCCCGCTATCACATCTGGGACGGAACTAAGCTCGGCGAAATGTGGGTGTTCTAGTTCGCTAGTGCGCCTCTGCCTACCCCTGCGGGGATACAGGCATGAGCTTATGTATGTGTGTATGTGTAATAATCACAAATTTAAAAACTTAACAGACTGAATTCAAAATGTATTATATCGTGACCAAATGATGTATGGGACTACCCTTGAAATAAGCTCTATCGAACACAAAAATGAAATGAAACTTAGTCTACATTTGGCGGAGATATGGCGTTACATATATAAAAAATACAGACGAATTGAGGACCTCTTTTTGAAGCCGGTCGTAGACAAATCAATTTCGATGCATTTATCACAATTTTGCAAAAACGAAGAGTAAAGTTTTACAAACGGGAAGTCAATGCAATTTTCCTTTAATTACAAGAATTCTAAAACAATTGGGTATTTGACTTTGTTTGATTTCATATGCATATTTATATGGAATAGCAAATAAAACAAAAAAGAATCCCTTTTGTAAAAACTATCGAAATTGGTTGAAAAATGAGGCAGTAATTCATTTTTTAAATTCTAGAGTGGGGGTATATTGGAGATATCTTGATATCCCTTTCCAACGCACGTACCGTTATGGCGTGACGTGATTACACTGATGCTTCTCTTTCCCGCAATTTGAAGGTTACACCAAACTTCAAAGGCTTATAACTTTTTTATTTTTGAGAATATTTCAATATTTATTTCTGTTCTATATTTTGAACGACGTAAATTTTATATAAAATCAATAAAAATTGTCAGGTACCCAATTCTAACAAGTTGGCAGTCGTTATTTGAAATTTGGCCGATGATATCTTGATATCGAACATGCAGGTAAAGAAAATAGATAAACCAGGACTTCCTCGCATAAGAGACCGTTAAGCAAATAAGTAAGATTACCCCAGCCTTTTTGTAATCGTATTACATTTTCTCTAAAGGTATTTCTTTTCTTAACAAAAAGACCTTTATCACTGTTACAATGTCGCTGTTTCCAACGTCTAGGAATTCTTTTTAAATAATTCCAACCGTAGAGCTAAAAGAATTCAGCCCTTACTTTAGGTTCGTGACACTGAATAGGGTAACTTTTGTATGTCTGCCGGATTTTAATTGAATGAGAAGCCACTGGAGAAACTTTTCTTATTGCAATCGAATAACAACGACTCACCTTAAGGCCGCGGACACGAACTCAGCGAGAACGGAGCGGTGGTGGCAGCGGCGCGGGGTGCGACGCGTTTCAGTGCATAGATTGAAATGGAACTGGCCCCGAAGGCAGCGGCGCGGAGAGTGGCGCGACAACCGGTCTAGCAATTCGTCCCTGCGCCGCAGTCGCCGGTTCGCTCCCGCTGAGTTCGTGTCCGCAGCCTAATAGACACCGCATTTATGAAGCGAAAGGCCGTGGGTTCGATTCCCGCACCGAGATAAATGTCTGTGTGGCCCACAGATATTTTTTCGGGTGTGGGTGTTGTGACATCTAAAGTCTCAGCCTTATAGAGATATATATCTGAATCTATAGATATATATCTTATATAAGGTTGAGGACTTAGTGTTATGTCAGGACTATGTGTGTGTGACTGTGTTGTTATTTATTAATATTATTTATTTATCCTGACCAAATTTGTATGGGATCAACCTTGGAGTAAGCATTATAATCAAACACAAAATCATGTTGAAAATTCCACATTTAATATTGCGTAAAACACAAAAAATATCGACGAAGTGACAACCTTCACCTATTTGCAGTTGGTCAAAAACAGAAAAAAGTTAAATGGATAAGGGACATAGAAGAGACTTTCAATCACACAAAGCTGTTGCTAACGCGAATGAATATAATCGAATAATGATAATACAATTTGTGCTCAAAATACAAGTAAATGGACGCTTAAGTCCATTAGGAAGTGGAAAATGTGGAGCGTCGTCAGCTAGGACGGAATTGGGCAGAGGGGGGCGCGGGGAAGTGTGGAGACGGGCAGGGAGGGATGGTTGTGAAGCGCAGAGCTCGCTAAATCAGATTTACTAACAACCAACCGAGCTCATAGCTGCCAGCTAGCATTCATCTCTATTTATAATTTTCAAATGAAATATAATTAAATTGCCAACTTTAATTGATTAAAATTAGCTTTTATTTTGGTCTTTAGAGGATAAACAGATTGGTTTAATCTGGTTATATAAATAGGCTAATTAACAACGAGATTCCGGGAAACAGGCTTTGAAAAGCGTAGTTTATTTAATTATTTTTGTATTTTTGCGTTGACGACTTACCAAAGGATAGAAATTAAAGTTAACAGTAACTGCAGGCGAAGAGTATAAATTGTAATTTAAGTTTTGACGTGAAATAAGTTATTTATTTCCTTGGCTTTGCGTCGGAACTCGGATGCCGAGTGGCGAGAATGGCCAATGTACGACTCAACTAGAAATTATTCGTTAAAACTTTGTAAAGAATTTATGTATTTAATTTGACGGGGCCCTCCATGTAAACAGCTAAATTACTTTTGTTTGTTTTTATTCATCATGTAGTTTAGAATTAATTTCGGGAGTTGTTTATATAATAACGACCTCTCGCTCTCAACCAGTACAATAAAGTTAAAGAACACACACACACTCTCTCTCACACACACACACACGCACGCACACACAAACGCACACGCACACACACACACACAAACTTACAAACTGTCACTTTTTTAATATTAGTAGGATACCTTCGAATTCAACTGTTTGTACAACCTAATTTTCATTTCTTGCGAGATATCACATGTTATTGCGATAATTTCATTAATAAATGAATAAATGCGATGATTTCATTAATAGAGTTATAACCAATGTAGACAGAAGAATACCTGTATGTGCGATTTATTGCGACATGACTCAGGCGTTTGATTACGTTGATCACGACATTCTTCTTAGTAAATTAGAAGCCTATGGTATAAGAGGGAATGTGCTAAATCTCATAGAATCCTACCTAAAAAAATCCCAAGCAATATACACAAGTGTCCAAAATAAACTTTAACACTAAAAAAGAACAAATATGCACATCTCATAAACGATTAGTTAGGTATGGAGTCCCACAAGGCAGTGTGTTAGGTCCACTGCTTTTCATAATTTATATAAATGATTTACCAAAAATAACAAAATATCCAATATCCCTTTTTGCCGATGACAGCACGGTCACTATAAACTCCTACAATAAAGACACATATGAAAGTGAAATTAATAGCACAATCAGCTTAATTATTAATTGGTTAAATAATAATAATTTAAAAATTAATCTTGAAAAAACTAAAATTATGTTTTTTAGTCAACGTTTAGCTACTCCTGCTATTAATGTTAGTTACAAAGGAACAGTAATAAACAAAGTGGATATAACTAAGTTTTTAGGTGACACAATTGACAAAAGTCTAAGCTGGAAAGCGCATACAGAAGAACTCAGCAGAAGAATTAGTTCTTCTGCCTATGCGCTATATAACATTCTGCCCATTGTAAGTACCGATGCGCTATTAACAGCTTACCACGGTATTGTTGGATCGATCCTAAGATTTGGCATTATATTTTGGGGATCTTCCACAAATAAAAATATGATTTTTAAATCCCAAAAAAGGTGCATAAGAGCTATGTTTGGTCTGATAACAACAGAAAGCTGCAAATCGTATTTCATTAAGCGTAAAATATTAAGTCTGCCATGTCTATTTATACATGAAGCAGCTACTTTTGTGCATATTAATCCTGAGTTATTTGTTAAAATGTCGGATGTTACAGTACGGAATCGCCTGGACAATGATAGGGTGTGCATAGTAAGATCGAGCACTGCATTAAAGCATAAGAGCATATTCTGTTTGGCACCAATAATTTATAATAAAATCCCTAAGTCCATCGAAGAGTTCCCAAGTACACAATTTAAGCTTGCTCTTAAAAAATATCTTATAGTTAAATGTTATTACAGTTTATCAGAATTTCTAAATGATTGCATTAAATAATTAAAATTAAAGTACGTTTAAAAATATTTATAGCTATTTATTAGATTATTATTATTTTTTGTTTTGTTTTTTGAGATCCATTATATGTAAATTTTTATTCAATGTTGCGGAACTTGTATTCTTTATTTTCTTGTATAATTTGTTATCGGTTATTATGAGTTAATCCACCTAGACACCTATGTGTCATTAAAATGTTTGTACGCCAAACTGGCAAAACATGTAGCTACTTACTTTATAAACTCAAACACCATGTACTTATTGTCACTCATGTTTTACAAAATAAATATATTTATCTTTATCTTTATCTTTATCTAATTATATTATAAGGTAAAAAAAACTATAAAAATTGTAACTAATATAATGATATCAATTTGCAAATAGCGTTTGCTTTTTAATGACTTTTGTAATTTGAACTTTGTATGGAATGATTCATTGCTTCCTTTATGTTCTTTTTATTAAAAAATATATTAACAGAAACTGTAACTTTATTAACACCGATCAGATAAAAGTTGAACTTAAAACAAGCTTAAAAATGTATAAATATGAAAACTTGTTTTAAACATCGCGTGAGGGTTTCACATTGATATAATACGTAAATGTACAGCTAGAAATATCAAATTTTATTTTCGACGGACTTCCACAAAAGGAGGAGGAGGTCCTCAATTCGTCTGTATTTTTTATATAAGTCTTATGACACGGTGGCCGTATCATAAGACTTATATAAAGTATAAATACTTATTGATTTTATTATAAATACATTGTTTTATTCACAATAATACTACTGATTTCTTAAGTTTACGCGAATATTATACATTGAAATAAAACTATTCTTACGGATTCTATCACGATTAGGTTTTAATTATTATTCCCGACGTTTCGAAGGCTTTGCAGTCTTCGTTGTCACGGGTCAGACAAGACTGCAAAGCCTTTGAAACGTCGGGAATAATAATTAAAACCTAATCGTGATAGAATCCGTAAGAATAGTTTTATTTCAATACACAATAATACTAATTTCGAAATGTTAAGAAGATGCCTTAGTGCTATATTAATGGGATCTTAATTTTGCAAAGCCGCCATTTTGGTTACTCTCCATACGTTAGGGATATTTAATTTTGTAGTTATGTCTCGTCTTCTATCTTCTAAGGTCTGAGACGATATCAGAAATCCGAACATCGTCCAGAGATACGGCAAATTGGGAGATTTGCCCAAGTAATCGTAATACCCAGTAATTTTACAGATAACTGATGTTTCTGAGGTATCAAATGAATTGCCGTTTTGTACATATACATATAAGTGCATGCGAATGTTTGTCGTACAAATATTTTACGTAGTCTCTAGGGTCAAATAACATAATCACAAGTTTAAAAACTTAACTGACCGACTTCAAATCCGATCGTGACCAAATTTATATGGGACCACCCTTGAAATAAGCTCTATCGAACACAAAAAAAAAATGGGTGCGTGTACCTATGTACGCGCGTGAGAAGTTATACTTCTTTGTCATCATTAAAAAATAGTTTTTAATTGCATGCAAATAATTAATTACAATAAAATAATAGAAGGATTGGAAAAGGATAATCAACAAAAAATTTTCATTAAATTTATTTAGTTATTTTTATAAATATTTATTATTTATTCAATTTAATAGCAAATATTAAAAATTAATAATATAATTTGATGTTCAATTTTAATTTTTATCACAAACTTTTTATTAAATGTTTTATTAAATTTATTTCTTTATTTTGTAAATATTAAATAACCAATAATAAGTATTTAACATTAATAATCTATCTATATATATAAAAATGAAACCCGTTTTCTGTTGTCACGCCATCACGCGTGAACGGCTGGACCGATTTCGCTAATTCTTTTTTTAGAATATTCCTCGAAGTACGAGGATGGTTCTTACGGAGAGAAAAAAATGAAAAATTGTCTGAAAAAGTCTAAAAACAACACTTTTCTGTACTCCCATACAATCGATTCGTAATAATACTTAAAAGTCAATTTGAACTTTAATACCATACCATAAAGTTCAAGTATTAGTGGAGAGGTTCCGGGAAGGCAAAACAATTGAGTGTCGTTAGTATCTACTGGTTCGATTTGAAAAAATATTTTTGTGTTGGATAGCCCAATTATCGACGGTGGCTATAGGCTATATAACATCACGCTATGACCAATAGGAGCGGAGCAGAAATGAAAAATGTTTAAAGCCGGGGAAGTTGGTATCTCAGAAACTTCTGGTTCGAATTGAAAAATTCTTTTTGTGTTGGATAGCCTATTTATCGAAGATGGCTATAGGCTATATAACATCACTCTTTGACCAATAGGAGCGGAGCAGAAATTAAAAATTCTGCAAAATCGGGAAAATTTATATCTCAGACAGAAACTACTGGTTCGAATTGAAAAATTATTTTTGTGTTGGTTAGCCCAATTATCGAGGGTGGCTATAGGCTATATAACATTACGCTATGACGAATAGGAGCGGAGCAGAAATGAAAAATGTTGAAAAGACTATATTTCAGAAAGTACTGGTTCGAATTGAATTTTTTTTTTGTGTTGGATAGCCTATTTATCGAGGATGGCTATAGGCTATATAACATCACGCTTTGACCAATAGGAGCGGAGCAGAAATGAAAAATGTTGCCAAATCGGGAAAGTTTATATCTCAGACAGAAACTACTGGTTCGAATCGAAAAAATATTTTTGTGTTGGATAGCCCATTTATCGAGGATGGCTAGAAGCTATATAACATCACGCTATGACCAATAGGAGCGGAGCAGAAATGAAAAATGTTTTAAAGCGGGGAAGTTGATATCTCGGAAACTACTGGTTCGATGTGAAAAATTCTTTTAGTGTTGACCGACGGGTTGAATGATGGGGTGACTAAGGGATACCTGACGGGGTGACTGATAGGGTGACTGACGGGGTGACAGACGGGTTACAGACGGGGTGACAGACGGGTGACATGCGGGGTGACAGCCGGGGTGACAGATTGGTGACAGGCTGGGTGACAGGCGGGGTGACCGACGGGGTGACAGACGGGTGACAGGCGGGGTAACAGACGGGTTGACAGACGGGGTGACAGACGGGTGACAGACGGGGTGACAGACGGGGTGACAGATGGGTGACAGGCGGGGTGACAGACGGGGTGACAGACAGGGTGACAGGCAGGGTGACAGACAGGGTGAGTGATGGGGTGTCAGCCGATGTGACAGACGGATTACAGACGGGGTGACAGACGGGAAGACAGACGCGGTGACAGACGGGGTAACAGACGGGGTGACAGACGGGGTGACAGACAGGGTGACTGATGGGGTGACTGACGGGGTGATAGACGGGTTACAGACGGGGTGACAAACGGGGTGATAGACAGGGTGACAGACGGGGTGACAGATGTGGTGACAGGCGGGGTGACAGACGTGTGACAGGCTGGGTGACAGACGGGGTAACAGACGGGGTGACAGACGGGGTGACAGACAGGGTGACTGATGGGGTGACTGACGGGGTGATAGACGGGTTACAGACGGGGTGACAAACGGGGTGATAGACAGGGTGACAGACGGGGTGACAGATGTGGTGACAGGCGGGGTGACAGACGTGTGACAGGCTGGGTGACAGGCGGGGTGACAGACGGGTGACAGACGGGTTGACAGACGGGGTGACAGACGAGGTGACAGGCGGGGTGACAGACGGGGTGATTGACGGAACCGCACCGGAATCACGTACTGTCTCTCGAAGTTTAGCAAAACATATCATTACCTTTTTAGAATTATTGTGCTATAGGTGCCTACGACTCACTCTTTCAACCCTCTCTCTCATACGCAGACGAAGTTGCGCGGGTCAGCTAGTTTAATAATATTTAGTGTTAATTATATTAAATAAAAGTATTTTTAATTTATACCAATAAATAATACATACGGATAGTTAACCTCAATTATATTAGAGCACTTGAAAAAGTATATAAGCAAAAATGGTTAAGCAGACAACTTCATACTGTAGACAACTTCATACTGTTAATTTTGTGTCACAGATGCGCGCGCATCTGAAAATTTCACTCTCATCATTTTTTCATAACGCGCCTAAAGAAGTATAACTTCAAAAATTTTGAAAATCCACATTTGGCGGGGATATCGCGTAACATACATAAAAAAATACAGACGAATTGACGACCTCCTTTTTGGAAGTCGATCGAAAATTACGTAACGTTACTAGTAGCGCTGTTTAGTGGAATAGTAAAGTTACGCTTCCACTAACGATTATATGACTGCAAGGAATTCATATGAACATTGTTGTCCGGCGCCGCGCCGCACATTAAACGCACGGGGACTCTATTTCTTATAGTTATTGGAATTGTAGCTATTCGATATTAGTTCTTGTAGATAATGTATGTAATAAAAAGTCATTTTGTATGGTAGCTTTTTTGACTGAGAAGCATTTAGTTAGTCGAGAAATTGCTATACGTGTTTGAGTATTGAAGTTACTTGTGATCACTGGAATCTAATTCCAGTATGTCGATATGGATAATAGGTATATAATATCCATTGGATATAGAACGTTAATTGTAGGACTAAAATACCAGTACCTTGAGCATGAGTTTTTTTTATATTTCAAACACCCGAACGTCTCTGGCGGTTACGTGGAGAATTGGTGTTTTTTATACAAAATATTTTACGCAGTCGCTAGCGTGAAATGGCAAAAACCTCATGGTTGTGCTACAGGTTGTATTAAAGATCTGCAGGTCGATTCTCTAAGGTTTCATTTGTGAAAATAACGTTCCGGCAACGTTGTTTTCATTTTTGTATTGAAATAAAACTATTTTTACGGATTCTATAACGATTTGGTTTTAATTCTTATTCCCGACGTTTCGAAGGCTTTGCAGTCTTCGTGGTCACGGGTTGGATCCGTAAAAATAGTTTTATTTCAATGAATAGCATTTGTGTAAACTTAAGAAATCAGAGATGCATCTGTAAAATACACGTCGGCACCAGGCGCATGCGTTAACTTACAAAGTTTACTTTACAACCAATGTTTATTTAAAACCAACTCAAACAGTTTTTAATTAAAAGCAACTTTACTCGGATCATATCAAACTCCACGAGTTATCGGTCCCTTGATTAATTTACAAAGAGGGTTGCAAGCATCAAGAACTTTTATAGACGCTATTGAATACTAATTTTCTTTCAACGTTAGTAGTTTCGCATACGTCTGTAGCTCGACCATGATTTTTTTGACATTTCTCGTTAGCGAATACGTAAAATAATTTGTATGACAAACACCTAAACGCCTTTATATGTTACGTGGGGAATTGATATTTTTCATAGTAATTATTTTACTTGGTCGCTAGCGGTCGCTTTGTCACCTCTTTGGTCTAGTGACAGCATATATGGGCTGTGGACCGGGAGGTCCTGGCTCCGATCGCCAGGTCGGGAAAAGATAATTTTCTGATTTAATTTTCCCGGGATTAGATCCTCCAGAGGGGGTTGATGTCAGGAAGGCAGCCGGTCGTAAAGCTAAGCTAAATCCTTTCTGCAACATCCTTGAAAAAGTGTGATGTGCCGACCCCACATTAAGGCGGGCTAAGGGCAGGTAGAAAGATTGTTTATGACTATAAGAGTTTGAGGTCATTTATTATTAACTATGGTTGCAGTAACTCATAGACAAAGCTAAAGGCACACCACGAAAAAGAAAAGGAACAGAAACTGCGAAAGAATCTGTATTCAGAACTTCGGACATATCAGACAATCAATACAAAAGGCACAATAAGCTGTCACTTCATGCCAGTAATAAAGCCCGTTCTAAAAGCATACTGCGCGCCTAGTCCTTATACACCAATCAATTGAATTTGTAATTAAAAAGCTACAATAAAGGCTATCATTCAGGATTAAAAAGTAAATTGATGCCATTTACATTTTAATTAAATCCATATCACAACTTCAATTTATTCGTAATTTTTTTTGTAGCATTAAAAAGATTTATAACTCCAATGTTGCGTGAAATATAAATGTTAAAGCGAATAATTTTGTAGGCGATTATCACGGTTGCGCTCGGTCGCGGGGCCAAACAGAATGATATAATAAACAATAAACATCAAAAACACAGATAACAAACGTTAAATGGCTACACTGTGTACATTTTAAACGAATTCATGACTTTTAACACGAAATGTGATCATTAATTTTGAGGATTACGTTTCCCATTTTTTTTTTTAATAAATACACCCAACAGTCATACACCTAGTCCTGACCCCACACTAGGTATAACCTGTATCGTGGGTGTCAGAGACTATGAGCGACTTTCGGTCTCACAACACCCAGACTTGAAACAAATATCTGTGGGCCACACAAACATTTGTCTCAATGCGGGAATCGAACCCGCGGCCTCTCGCTTCACAGACGGCTATTCGCCCACTGCGCCACGAAGGCTGTATTGAGGCAATGTTTTTAAATATCCATAGCAATATTGTAAATGCGAAAGTAACTTTGTCTCTTTGAATGTAGGTATAACTACATTCAAAGAGACAATATTATTTTCTGTAATTAGTTTAATAACATACAATAGGGCTGATGTGTCCATGTGGACAAAAGCCCTGTAAAAAAAAAAAAAAACTTTGTCTCTTTTCACGGCTAAACCACTGAACCGATTTTGATAACATTTGACTGCCTCGGTGGCGTGGTTTTATTTCGGTACGACTACTGTCTTGAGGTCTCGTTCGATCCCCGACTCGGGCAAAGTGATATTGGATTTTTCCATATCAGCCCAGAGTCTGGAATTTGTGCCCGATATAGCGATAGGCTCGCCCCCTATCACATCTGGGATGGAACTAAGCTCGGCGAAATGTGGGTGTACTAGACACTAGTTGGCTAATGCACCTCTGCCTACCCCTTCGGGGATACAGGCGTGAGCTTATGATTTGGAGAAACAAGGACAAGGCAGCCTACCTTAAGCCATTTGCAGCCCCGCGATAAATGTCTATTTATCCCAAATATTGATTTTAAGACAGGAGTGAGCTGTAGGATATTGACTGTAGGATATAGGCGAGTAGCCGGCTGTGAAACGTGAGGTCGCGGGTTCGATTCCCGCACCGAGACAAATGTCTGTGTGGCCCATAGATATTTGTTTCGGGTCTGGGTGTTGTGAGACTGAAAGTCTCTCGTAGTTTCTGATACCCACGATACAGGTTACACCTAGTGTGGGGTCAGGACTATGTGTGTGACTGTTGGGTGTATTTATTATTATTATATATATAAATCGAGTTTAGGTTTAACTCTAGATAAGTAAAAGCCAGTTGCCCTTAATCTCAAAAAATCTGCGATTAACCACAAAAGACTCGTCGTATACTCTCGTCGGCTATATATCGTCGTAGGTCATTCAACTTTGTCACTATCTTATTGTTTATTAAATTTAAACGGGGTATTACGATTAAGATTTTGAACAGTTAAATATTACATTTTAAAAGAAGAGTGCGGAATTAAATGTTTTCCAGTTTAAATTTTAATAAATTCGCGAGCATAAGTGGCTTTAAGTATTAACCAGTTTTCAGTAGAAGTGAATCGTTTAATCCACTTACGTTTGGCTGGAGATACCGTTTGTGCATTACAAATCTTCCTGAAATGCACGGAACCTCGATTGCTAGAATCTAGAAAAGTTTTTACGATGACATAATGTACGGAACCAAGAAAATTTATCCAAGAATGTGTTAGTTGAATGTGAATTCAGAAGTTTGGATTATTTTGTAAAAATCAGGTACTTTCGCATGTTGGTTCAATTTGCAGTAGCCAAATTTCACAAGCGTAGCGTCGGAGTAACCCAAATAAAAATATACATGATGAGTACATGATATTTTTAATAGTAGGTAAATATTTCTATAATTATATATTTCTTTCTACCTGCCTTTATCCCACTTTTAATGTGGGGTCGGCACAACACTTTCAAGCATGTTGCAGAAAGGATTTGGCTAAGTTTTTATGACCGGCTGCCTGTCTGACGTTAACACCCTCTGAGGGATCCAGTACCGGGCAAATTATATTAGAAAATTCACTTTGCCCGACCTGGGAATCGAACCCACGACCTCCCGGTCCACAGACCATATGTGCTGCCACAGGGCGGCAACTACTTCGATAATTGCATATGTAACATAAATATCTTTACTTATGTTACATTTTAGGAACAAGCAAAAGTGAATAAAAATGAAGGGTTCTTTTCTGAAGATACCCCAAAAAGCTCTTCTATTTTCCAAGACTTTTATGACATGACTTTTATAAATAAAATTCGAAATACCAGACTCGTATTATCACCAACTTTCCACTTGACTTTTTGCATATTTATTAGCGTCAGAATTCGACAACAAAAGGGATCCCGTTTCCCGCCCGATAAAAATATCATGGCACAGAAATAATTATATTTTCCTCGAAACGTTTTGTGGTGAAAGGATGTCTTCGAAACCTTCGGCTTTGTCTTACAGTACCGTTGATTTCTGATATTGTTTTATTTCCTTATAAAATAATACGGAAAGTTTATGTTCGTCTAAGTGGCTGGAGATGGTTGCTTATTTCCTAAGGTATTAAGTGATTAGATGGTGGATTTTGGTAAGTGACTTCACCGCCCATAGACACCCAAGACACAAAAATAATCATGGGTGCATTGCCAACCTAGAAGGAGGGAAATGGGGGTTGGGAAAGGGGGCTAATTGGGCCACCAGAAATCCCACTAACTGAACGCAACGCGAAAGCGAGCTGCCACTTTACTTCTGTGAGACAGTGATATCAAATCTGGCGATCCGGCCCATGCGTGCTGTAGACGTAACTGTCTACAGCGTGGCTGTACCACTCAAAAAAGTTTCTGAAATGGAATCTTTGCCACGTGAAATAGTCTTTAATTAAGCAGTGATTTAATTAAATGATTCTTATATTGCTCCTTATGCTTACATTGCACATAATGAAGCAGCACAGAAAGAAAAAAAAATCCGCTCGAATACAAAAAAAAACAAAGTACGGAAAAATAAAATCCTAATTATAAATAAGATTCACAGACACGATTCTTCAGATGACATGTGACTTGGCAGTGTGGTCGGTGACCTTAGCCGTCTCCAATAAGTAAAAAAAAGTTTTTTTTTTCATTTAGCCCACGATAATAATAAACATAGTTTAATGTGTACCGGCATTATGAAGAATGTATGAGCACACGCGAGCTAGGGGAAGCGGTCGCGTAACAGGCGTCCGTTAATAAAACTTTAAATTTTATTATGAGTTCTAATAAAAAAGGCATAAACACAGCCCTCGCTCCCCACATGAAAGCACGCCAAACTTTACAACCCGCACTTGGGTTTGTTTATTTTTAATTTTATTTTACTAAAAACCGCTAGTTTGATGGCTGAGGCTCCGTAGTTCGTACAGCGAGGTCAGGCGTTCCTCACTTTTATTAAAATAAACTGAATATTTTTAACTGTGTTCCTTCGACTGAGAGTATCTCGGAATTGGGGCATGTCTATCTGTTCTACTATCTATCGTACCGTATGTGAATGTTTGAACTACAATTTTATCGAATGGCCATTGTGTATGAATACACGGCGTTTTATTAAATTGATGCAATACAATGTTATCTTTTGAATGATTTATTAAACAGTAAGCAGCGATAGCTTAGTTGGGAATGGTACGGTCTACCAAGACGAGTGTCTGAGGTTCAAGACAAACCAAAATGGAGCATACACCCTGGCTTTTCTGGGTTAAGTGTGTTTTCTTTGTGAATTATCGCTTGCTATAACGGCGAAGGAAAACATAGTGAGGAAACCTGCATACGCGAGAATTTCTCCACAAGTATTGCGAAAGTATGTGAAGTAGCATGGTAAACTAAGGCCTAACGCCTTATATTGGTAAAGGAAGCCCTGCTCAGCAGTGGGACAATATTACAGGGCTAATATTATAATTATTAATTAAATAATTATTTTGTAGACTGCGTTTGATTTTCAGCTCAATTGACATCTTTTGGAGATATCATCAGTCTAATTAATATAATTATAGTCTTTGTAAAGAAATTTTGCGTAACAAAATTCTCGTTTTCATGAAAATATAAGTTTTATTCAATAAATATAAGCTATAGAAAAATAATTTATTTACCAGAATCAAGAACAAAATAATTGGGCCTAGACTCCAAAGAAACAGTAGTTAAGAATGACCATTGATAAAATTTTGGCAAGTCAAGTAGGCGATGTTACGGGTGAACGGAGGACGAAGAAGGACCCCCGGGACGAAAACTTTGAGTCTCTTCTTGACCTTGTGCCCTCCGGTATCGTATCGGAGATACTTTATAAGTTGCGATTCTTTGAACTTCTGTCAATTAGGGAATTTGAAACTGGAAAATCTATTTGTCTTTCGAAACGGAATCAAAGACTTTGGAATCTGAAATAGTTATAGAAATAAATATGTATTCAAGTTGAAATCAATTTCTTTACTTTTTCTCCAATATTTTTGTGCAAAACATATTTTTCTAGGTTTTTTATAGCAGATACTGGTGAACGTGCATTATTGCGGGTTCCAAAGTCTTTAATTCCAACTTTTCGAAAGAGAAATAGATTTTACAATTTCAAATTCCCTAATTGACAGAAGTTCAAAGAATCGCCTGTGATGGTAACAGCAGGTCGATTCTCTAAGAAACGCCACAACGTTGCGATTGACGACGATTTCCCGCAGCGCACATCGTTGAGATCGACGGAGCGTTCAATGTTGTTGTCTTAGAGAATACCATTTTTCATACATTTATGTCAAACGCTTCACTCGAGGGAGCTAGTTCGCATAAGCGCTGTCATCACGCATAGCGCGCGCTTTGTACCTTGCTGAATACAAAAATGAAAACATCGTTGCCGCAACGATGCCGCAACATTGTTTTCACAAATGAAACCTTAGAAAATCGACCTGCTGATCGCCCATTACCCACGATACCAATAGAATCATTGGTGCGGTGCCAACTTTAAAGGAGGTAATTGGGAAGAGGAGGGGAGAATTCGGTAACTGTTAATCTCACTCACTCAACGGAAAGCAACTGTTTATATCATTTCTTCTTCTTACAAATGTTTTTGCTTGTTTCAGGTACATCATCATTATAACACGGTTAACTCGGTGAGATGTAAGCCACCCGCGCCTGTACACATCAGGCAGATTTCGTCCCGCGTCCACATGATCATGTCCTAAACAAACATACCCCCAACTTAACCAATTCAGTATATTTACTGGGGAATTTACACTCCACCCTATATAGACTTTTATTCCGTTATAATTATCGCTTACTGTCCGTTGCGCTGTTTAATCTCCTACGGGTTACTGTATAATTATGTTGGTATTTTTGGGATGATTTTTAAACCAGCTAAAAAGAAGGGGTTCATTCAAAGATTTTGGTTAGCCGAATACATAGTATATACACATACATAGTACATAGTAATAGAGTATACATAGTTCATATAATTGATCAATCCCAGTGCGATTCACCCCGTTTAACGATTATTTATCAAGAAATCGCAGATTATTAAATTGTTTCGATGTAAGAATTAAACCTGAAAACGCTTGTATGCTTATATTATAAATATATATATTTTTTATTTTTACATTTTTTTGTCTCTGCAAAAGCATTATTAGTCTTACCAGAGACTTGAATTTCATTTAATCGTATTTCATTTTTTGTTATCCTGGTGATCGGGTTACCAGGACAAAATTATTAAATTAGTGTGTTAAATTTCAAGTTCATCAGACGTCTCTAACATGGTGAAAATTACGTTAAAAGATTCCATTACGTAGATATATACATGTGAAGCCAATATAAAGCGTTTAAAAATAAGCATAACATAATAATAGGATTGTGGAATTCCAGTTTATATTACACGAACGGACTTTAGTAATTTGCTTGTCCACATTACAAATACACATCGGATCACACTTCCGACACGCCACGGCAAATCACCGAACCTCAACAGGCCATTGGTTGACGTCACGACAGCATTAAATTTAATTACACAACTTTATGACGCAATAAAGCGATATAAATAGAAAGCTATTCGAGTGCATGACGGCACATGACGTGGCGCGGCGTGGCGTGGCGTCGCCCATAAATCCTTATGCCTTAACGTTATTTAACGGGGCCATCAGGCCGCGTGGCCATAGCGTCATTCAGCGCATTTTAACAATGCACGTAGATATGGCTTTATGGGTGGGCCTGGTGCCTTCACACGCCAGCTAACGGACTTTTTATAATGACTGCAAAATGAAATACAGGCCACTAAGGCAGTAGGTACTGTAAGCAATTTAATCACAAGTTTAAAAACTTAACGGAACGACTTCAAATCCGATCGTAACCAAATTTATAAGGGACCATCCTTGAAAGAAACTATCGAACACAAAAAGAGTTTTGTAAATCGGTCTACATTCGGCGGAGATATCGCGTAACATACACAACAAAAATATACAGACGAATTGAGGACCTTCTCCTTTTTTGAAGTCGATCGAAAAGAACACTGTAATTTTTTCTTTTTTGGATTTCTCCCTCAGTCTTCCACATCAGTCTGTTTTTACTTGATAAGGGTTATTGAAAGGATTGAAAATTGTTTTTTATCCGGGCACGGCAAAGTGACTACACTGCACCTGATGGTAAGCGTCTATAAAAACAGTGACCACTAATAAACCCATTGTTTGTCAGTGGTCACAGTTTTCTTCACACTCCAAATCCGAAGAGGGAAGAAGCAAATCGAGGGGCGATGCGTCATAATTGGCGGATGACCGGTACGGACACAGTGATACTCCCTTACCCGTCTGAACCAGCCATCAAGGCATATCGCAAGCCCATTGAGAGAACTGGAACTACACTGGCTGATCCTGCAACGCGAACCACACACAGAGTGTGGGTCACTATGACAGGTTTAGCGCCATGTGTACGGTGGTCGCCATCCGATCGGAAACGAATATGTTACCAGCGAAACATTTTAGGAGAATAGAATTTGATAAACTTTGACGCCTGTCTCCTACTCCGGTGACAGCGTGTATGATCTATGAACTGGAAGGTCTTTGGTTCGATTCCCAGGTCTCCAGGTTGCGCAGGCCCCACATTAAGGAAAAGGGCAAGTAGAAAAAAGATAATTATATTGTTATATTTTATCTTAGGCAGTTAAATAAAGATAATTATATTGTTGTATTTTATCTTAGGCAGTTACATAAAGACCAAAGAATATAAATAAATAAATAACACCCAACAGTCACATAGTCCTGACCCCATATTCAGATCGACTGTTGTGTCGTGGGTATCAGGAACTAAGAGAGAATTTCGGTCTCATAACACCCAGACCCGAAACAAATATCTGTAGGCCATACAAATATTTGTCTCGGTGCGGGATCGAACCCGCTGCCTCTCGCTTCACAGCCGGCTACTCGCTCGCTGCGCCACGGAACGGTTATTTAAAAGAGATCAGCTAACGTAATCTAAGTACGAAGGAAAATTATTTATAGTTTTCTGTATCGCTAAGGGTAAACTTTAGTTTGGGTACAATTTTTGAGGATGCTCGAAGTATGCAGTTCATGTAACTGAGTTTTGTTTGGCCCCGTTTGGTGAAAATTGTTTTACACTTGAATTTTTCCGTGGGACCGTGATTAATGTTTCATGGGTAATTTCATAAAAAAATATAACATTGGTTATAATTGCCTTATAACGGCATTTGTTAGACCGCGGGCACGAACACAGTGGGCGCGAAAAGGCGGTGACAGCGGCGCGGGGAATGGCGCGTTTCAATGCATAGATTTAAATAGAACAGGCTTCGAAGGCAGCTTGATGGCGGCGTACGATCGGTCTAGCGGTACGTTACCGCGCCGCTCCGCGCCCGCTGAATTCATGTCCGCAGCCTTAATGTTATAATTACCATTTCATCTCATTTTAAATTAGTTGATAACATCGAATATCTTTCTTTTTACCTGCCCTTATCCCATACCAATATAGGGTCGGCGCAATATACGTTTTCAAATATGACGCAGAAAAGATTTAGTAAAATTTTCCTGACGTGTCAGAATCAAATCGTGTCAGAAAAACGCCCCGCTCGACCTGGCAATCGAACATAGGACCTCCCGATCTACAGCCCATATATGCTGTCACTAGACCAAGAAAGCGACTAACATATTTTTCATTACAGACCGACTTCAAAATAGATCCGGTCGTGACCAAATTTATATGGGGACCACCCATGAAATAAGCTCTATCGAGCACAGAAAACAATGAAAATCATATATAACATATATACATACTGCAGACGAATTGAGGTCCTTCTCCTTTTTTGGAGTCGGCCGAAAACACGACGAATGTATCGAACACTAAAATTATTACATTCACATATTTTGCGCAAAGTTTCATGCCCCAATTTACGTGTAATAAGTCATTGGCTTCGAACCTTCACCCGCGTGCTAGAACCAATTACTCACACAACTGGGGCATCTCTCCAACTTTGTCACTAACCAGATTTTTTGCCTCCCACTTTGAGGAGGAAAATTGCAAGTGTTTTCCTCGGAGCGTCGAGGGAAGTGATTTTCTCCAGGGCACTGTTTGATAGTTTCATAGTTCGAGACAAACATTGCTTCCATAGCTTTGGCTTTGTGCTTTATGTCTTATAATTCCTGTGATTGTTAATAAGACTGGGGGAGTTTTGGCATTCATTGTGAATTTGTAAAGTTTGGAATATTACATTCTTTTTCATATTAAATATTTTATTAACAATTCTGCCTCCGTGGTGTAGTTGTATTTCGATACGGCTAACGTCCTGAGGTCTTGGGTTCGATCCACGTGTCGGGCAAAGTGATATAGGAATTTTTTCAACTTAGCCCGGAGTCTGGAATTTGTGCCCGATATTGCGATAGGCTATCACATCTGGGACGGAACTAAGCCCGGCGAAATGTGGGTGTTCTAGTACGCTAGTGCGCCTCTGTCTACCCCTTCGGGGATTCCGGCAACTTATGTATGCAATTCTTTAGTTATATTATCATAGGCATAGGTAAGGTATGGTGGTGCCGCCTTACCATAACAGTTTTCAACGGAATAAGTATCTGCGATATTCTATTTAAACATTTACAATTGTTTTGCTTACAAAACTTATGAATTTGAACACCAGCGATAGCTATTTCCGTCGTAGTATGGCGCAGCCTTTAGATAAGTTAATGCTTACATAATAACATAACATAAGCTCACGCCTGTATCCCCGAAGGGGTAGGCAGATGCGCACTAGCGAACTAGAACACCCACATTTCGCCGAGCTTAGTTGCGTCCCAAATGTGATAGGGGGCGAGCCTATCGCCATATCGGGCACAAATTCCAGACTCCGGGCTGATATGGAAAAATCCAATATCACTTTGCCCGACCCGGGGATCGAACCCGAGACATCAGAACCGTAGTTGTACCGAAATACCACCACGCCACCGAGGCAGTTATGCAGTTAATGCTTATTTTACCAAATAGCACAATCTTCACTTTTTAATACACATAGGTAACCTTTTTATTTATTTTATACTTTGGGCTATTTTTGGACGAAAGTATGAAAAGCCGAATAAAGTGGAGGAAAATTTCCCGTTCCCGAGAAAAAACATTGTTTGGGTAAACTTGTCACGTGCCAAATTTTGTAGTGATTCACGATTCGGTTTTCAACTCCAACAAACAAATAAAAAGAATGGGTAAGAATACAAAACCTACGCAGCCTCTTTGTTAGCCTAAATAAGTTTGAGAAGCCACAGAAGTTGCTAGGCATTTATGGCATCACAAAAAATATTTAGATTATTTTTAACTGTGTTATATTTCTGGTATACTGTAAATAAATAGTGCCTTAGGTGAAAGCTCTCGCCGGTAGTGGCGAGGGATGTACAGAATCTTAGTTAGGGCACCAAGATTTTGTAAAAGTATTTTCGTTAAACTGATATCGGCTTCCAAATTGGTAATTTTAGCCCTTCAGAGTCCCTAAGCAATGATCATATATATTTTATAGCAGAAATAAAATATATATGATCCGAACGATATATATATATATATATATATATATATATATATATATATATATATATATATATATATATATATATATATATATTTTATAGCAGAGACTGGCAAACGAGCAGATGGGTCACCTGATGGTAACTGATATCCACCGCCCATAGACACCCAAGACAAATAATCATGGGTGCGTTGCCAACCTAAAAGGAGGGAATGATAGGGGATGGAAATGGCATTGGGCAAGGGAGGGGGGAAATGGGCCAACGGAAATCTCACTCACCAAACGAAACGCAACAGCAAGTTGCCACTTTACGTCGGTCTTACGGTCGGTTACAGTGGTATCAAACCGGTCGAGCCGGCCCATTCGTGCTGTAGACGTCACTGGCTACAGCGTGGCTCTAATATTACCCTATCTATTTGTTCCTCTTTTTATATTTGGATGGTTTGTACTCAATCTTTTTCCACGTCTATGAAATAGAAGCAAAATTATTTCGTCAAAATCCAAACAACAGAGTGGCTGATGACCTGTCCCCGTAATAACTTGTCAAAACTCGACGGTGCGAAATGGCTTTTGCACCTTTGTGTTAAAGTTGAGAGTCGGCCAACAGTATTTGGACAGGCCAGTTCAGCGACCGCAGTTGACAGTCAGCGGGCGTGAGCGGTGACAACTGAGCCGGCGGCTTTGGGAGTTTTGTTTGTATGACAAGTCGGGTTGACGAGTTTGTACTGGCCCGGATTCCACGATGCCGATTGCGGCCGAAGCGAGTGGCTGAAGTTTATAGACACAGATATTATGTAGTTATGACAGTGGATTTGCTCTGTGATCTATTAACATAACTTAAGCTCACGCCTGTATCCCCGAAGGGGTAGGCAGAGGCGCACTAGCGAACTAGAACACCCACATTGCGCTGAACTTAGTTCTGTCCCAGATGTGATAGGGGATGAGCCTATCGCCATATCGGGCACAAATTCCAGACTCTGCGTTAATATGGAAATATACAATATCACTGCCCGTCCCGGGGATCGAACTCGAGACTCTCGAGATCTCTGGACGGATCTATTATGGGTTGGTATATTTCGGTTTAATTCGTAAGGACTCTGATTTTCACCTATTTGTAATGACCTAGCACTTTACCTGAGATCATATGGAAGCTTCAACAAATCGCACACAAAATAAGCCATAATAATTCATAATGGATACACGCTCTGCCTCAGTGACGGTCATCTATGTCGGTACGACTACCGTCCTGAGGTCTTCAGTTCGATTTCCGGGCCAGGCAAAGTGATATTGGATTTTTTCAATTCAGTATTAGGCCGGAGTATGGATGGAGTATGGAGCCCGGGATAGAACTAAGCTCGGCGAAATGTGGATGTTCGAGTTCGCTAGTGCGTCTCTGCTTATGTATGTATACCTCTAGATACACGCATCATAAAGTCAATGTCCTTGAAGTTGGTTTTGAACCTGCAATAATCTCAATAGTCCGTGCTCACACTTAACTGCGGCCTGAGCAGGAAAATTTCTGACAACCGTAAATGTATTCGAACTCGATGCGCGTCTATGAAATTTGTATGAAATATTAACCAAACGTCATCAGTGCGCAGCGAACTCGAATACATTAGTTTTTCGTGCTCGGGCTACTGATAATCATAATAATGCAAAATCAGTTACTTCAATATTTCCAGTAACTTCCACTGGTAAACCACATAAACACACTTTATAAAGGAGAACAACAATTTGAACGCAAACATGACAAAAAGAAAAACAACCTCAAAAGTCAGAGCCATTAGATTTAAGATTCCGTGAAAGGAAACCGTGTCAAGCGTACATCCATTCTGTTCGGAGGCAAAAATCCAAAATACATTGCAAGAGTTGAGAAGCTCAATTTCGCATCGCAGACAAAAGTAAAGTGTCGGGACAAAGCGGGACAAAGAAAAAAGTGAGAGGCGCTCGTCGGTCCTCGCGCCTCGGATCCACTGCCTCGCTCCTCGCTTCACTGGTGATGCAAAGCAAATTGTGCGGCTCGATAAACGCTGTGTACTTATTACTATGAACTTAAAGGCTTCTACGTATACAACTAGACAGGCGGTTTGGTACATAGATTGTGCGCACTAAGTTTTCTAAGTTGAAATTTATTCTTTATAAAAATCATTAGAAACTGTCCCGGTGGCGTGGTTGTATTTCGGTGTGAGTACCATCATAAGGTGTTGGGTTCGATCCCCGGGTCGGACAAAGTGATATTGGATTTTTCCATATCAGCCCGGAGTATGGAATTTGTGCCCGAAATGTTGATAGGCTCGTCCCCTATCACATCTGGGATGGAACTAAGCTCGGCGAAATGTGGGTATTCTAGTTCGCTAGTGCGCCTCTGCCTACCCCTTCGGCGATACAGGCGTGAACTTATGTTTTATCATTGGAAACTTGCTAGCTTGGTTATGTACATTTTGTGTATGAGATTTTAGTTCGAAAAATA
Source organism: Clanis bilineata (assembly GCA_036417725.1). Taxonomy (NCBI): domain Eukaryota; kingdom Metazoa; phylum Arthropoda; class Insecta; order Lepidoptera; family Sphingidae; genus Clanis; species Clanis bilineata. The sequence continues at coordinate 3,859,324 of CM071141.1, forward strand.
AATATTTACAATTTGTGCATGAGCATTTGATTAAAAAATCGAATAATAATAGTTCGGTCCCGAAATTTGTTTGTTCGGCGATAGATTGGCCCTATGAGGAGATAGGAATAAGTTCGGTTATATATGGGTGAATTAGACGCGCTTCTGCCTTCCCCTCCGAAGATGTGAGCGTGAGCTTTATGTATATAATTATGTTTTTTATGATGTACCAAATAATACGATATTAATTGTCCTTAGTGAAATTAAAGAATAGTTATTTAATATTCCAATGACTAAGCTCAAATATAATTCAAAAGTAATTAGTCAGAAAATTCCGAACGGCAGAATCAGTAATTACAGAGGGAAAAGGGAAATGGAAAGAAATAAAAAAGGTTCGAAACGCTGAACCATTGCTGGCGCGAAAGTACTCATAAATAAATTCCTTTGCACGTATTTGGAAATCAATATATACACGCTACTGTAGGGCTCGCAGGCTTCTGGATTATCTTGAAAGATAATAAAAATATAACTTAACAAAAAAACTAAATTGACCGATAGAGAATCAGTTAAAATCTACATAAAAAGGATGACATAATGGGCCTTACTTATAAAAGCATTTTTAACTGAGCAAATGGTTAAGATTAACCTGTCACTTTTTTCCTTGCGTTACATTGTTTAAAAATGAAAGGGACAACCTATGGTATAAAGATAAGCAGCGCTTAAATATTTTTATTAGTAAGAGCCTATGTATAAAGTCGGTAAAAATGTACAAACTACAAAAATCAAAAGCTACAAACATTATCTATGAATTTTATTCATTCAATAAAAATGCTTTCTGTCGTAGAAGATACATCTTATCAATAGTATAAAATACAAAAGCAAACGGAGCGTAGCCGATAAAATCTCTCGTAGCGGTTCTGTAGCGATCTGTAGCGCGTAGCTGCATTGTACCGGCGTTATCTATGTGCTACGTGTAAACAGTTATTTCTTTGCATCGGCGAGATTCTTTACCACACTGCCTTGGAAGGAGAGTGGTTTTTGCACAAAAGTATCGAATCCTGAATTGATTACATCTTGAAGTGTTAGTTTGATTACTATTCTGTTTGGTATATAAATGTGATGTAATTTGTAACGCAAGCTCATTGATCCTAAAAGGTAAAGGAGACTAGGTATTTTGGTAATAATTTATGCTTCGAGGTTTCATCCGCGTACATGAAACGATTTGGCTCCCGTGAGTTATGGAAATACATGAACCATCCTCTCAAAAAATAACGATTTCCCATTACCTGGAATTGAAACCCAGGACATTCACGCTTCTCATTCTACATTGTCACTGGTCTTATGAGGAGTTACGGTACAGCATCGATAGCGATTTACATATAAAGATTATGAAATTGTTAGAAAAGTACAGACAAGACGATTTCTCAAAATAATGACAAACCATCGGTTCATAAATTAGAGAAATGCAGTCATTTATAGTCTCTTCGTAAACAAATTAATTTATGACGATCAAGACAAATGAGGGGCTATCTTGGGCAAGTTTCCAACCAAAAAATCTCAAACGTCAGTAACGTCATCTACCACTTATTACAATGCGAGGGCGCTTATTACAATTTACACCCGAAAATAGATTCTGTGAATGTTCAAGAATCACGTAAGATAATTTTATTGTCTAAACATTATTACGCTGGCACGACCATGGGTGCGTGTATCTCAAATATGACTGAGTGACTTATGACCACGAGGTCACAACTTTTGGATCACAAGCTTCGCGCTGTTGTCCCGTCTATGTACTGTTGAAGGTCTAAAACAAATGAGACATTTTGCGATCGTTTATCAATAATCACAAGTTTAAAAATTGAACTGACCGACTTTCAATTTACCGACCGTGACCAAATTTATATGGGACCACCCTTGAAATAACCTCTATCGAACACAAAAAGAATTTTGAAAATCGATCCACATTTGGCGGAGATATCGAGTAACATACATAAAAAAAAAATACTGACGAATTGAGGGCCTCCTCCTTTTGTGGAAATCGGTCGAAAAGTAATTTGTTACGAATCAATAATACTAGGGGGCGTGGTCATAACTAATAAGATATTGGCTATGGTAGAGGTGGTAGTATTGTGGAGCGTGTCTATCTATCATAAATCCAATGCGATGCCTCATGCATGTGTGATTGTCTCTGAAATTAACTATACGCCTCGCCTATGATATTGAAGGTGCATTAGAATATATTCGTGCTTATACGTAGAATATAGTGAATCCTGTTTGATTAGCAATTATCGACGAGTTGATCATCATCATCATCATCATCATCATCATCATCATCAGCCGAAGGACGTCCACTGCTGAACATAGGCCTCCCCCAAAGATTTCCAGATCGACCTGTTGGAAGCGGCCTGCATCCAGCGACTTCTTGCGACCTTTATCAGGTCGTAGGTCCACCTTGTAGACGAGTGGATAAATAATAATAATAAATAACACCCAACAGTCACACACATAGTCAAGACCCCACACTAAGCTAGTCTTGTATCGTGGGTATCAGGAACTACGAGAGACTTGCGGTCTTACAACACCCAGACCCGAAACAAATATCTGTGGACACAACCATTTGTCTCGGTGCGGGGATCGAACCCGCAGCCTCTCGCTTCATAGCCGGCTACTCGCCCGCTGCGCCACGGAGGCTGGAGTGTAGGTAATTGTTTTTAAAATATTATATTACCAATGGTATGTATAGGAATACTTTCTTTCTTTCTACCTGTCCTTTCCTTCCTGTCCCACCTTAATGTGGAATTGGCGCAACACACTTTTTCAAGCATGTTGCAGAAAGGATTTTGCTTAGTTTTTACAACCGGTTGCCTAGCTGATGTAACCCCCTCTGAGGGATCCAGTTCCGCGAAAATTAAATAAGAATATTCGCTTTGCTCTATCGAACCTACGACCTCCCAGTCCACAGCCCATATGTGCTGCCACTAGACCAAAGAGGCAACTGATGACGCTGACCCTACATTAAGGAGGAATAACGGCAGGTAGAAAGAAAATATTAAATTACGTACATTAAGCTCCCTAGTATCTGAGTAATACCATAACATATAACATAACATAAGCTCACGCCTGTATCCCCGATGGGGTAGGCAGAGGCGCACTAGCGATCTAGTACACGCACGTTTCGCCGAGCTTAGTTCCGTCCAAGATGTGATAGGGGCGAGCCTATCGCCATATCGGGCACAAATCCCAGACTCCGGGCTGATATGGAAAAATCCAATATCACTTTGCTCGACCCGGGGATTGAACCCAAAACCTCAGAACCGTAGTCGTACCGAAATACCACCACGCCACCGAGGCAGTCAGTCAGTCAGAGTAATACCAAGAAACTGAATATGAGATAACCAATCATCAGAGCACTTTAGCCGATCGTTGGTAGAACAAACACCGTCTATAATAGAGCCGGGTGGGCGACTCTACGACAGGATTGCGATCGGTATGCCCTGTATCTCGGGCATGTTTGCTGATGGACGCTCCACTGAGCGGAGACCAAAGATGTAAATAGACTCCGTATACGCCTAGGAATAAAAGAAGTTGAATCTGATAATGGATGCCAGAGTATTTTCTTTGTAAATGACGCTTTATGATGTTCATAGGCTCTAAGGTAAGCTTTCGTACAAACAACGCGTAGAAATTATTTTTTCTTATAGCACACTGGCAAACGAGCAGATGGGTTACCCGATGGTAAGTGATCTCCACCGCCCATAGACACCCAAGAACAAAAAGATATACATATGGGTGCGTTGCCAACCTAAAAGGAGGGAATTAAAGGGGAGAGCAAAGTAGTCGGGAAAGGGATGGGGAAATGGGCCACTACAAATCTCACTTACCAAACGAACCGCGACAGCGAGCTGCCACTTTACGTCGGTTTTCTGCGAGACTGGTATCAAACCGATCGAGCCGGCCCATTCGTGCTGTAGGCGATGCTGTCTATAGCGTGGCTCTAGCACTCAAAAAACTTGAGTTAAATAAACATTTATCTATGCAAATTTTGTAAATGCGTAGGTTTGGATGGATTGTTACTTAATCACGCCAGAATGGCTTTAGATTTGGGTAAAATTTGGCATAGAGATTATTTTTAAATATTAATCTACTTTTGTATTCCATTTCCTTATATCTCACTGCAATGTATCGTCACCGCAACACAGTTTTTCGTATTAATGATTCGACTTAGTTTTTACAAACGGCTGTCTGTGTAATAAAAATACATAGATACGCTTGCGGCTTGCTTACTATACCGATGACATGGTACGCTGTCTATTTAGATCTTTGTTCTATGGCAAAAGGGGTTGCGCCGGGGCGGAGAAGGGCGGGCAGGCGGTGGACGATCTTGTTTACCAGAAATGGGCTTTCGATGCAGTTGTCCACTCGAGATGTGGAGATATCTGTTCGGTATTGTACATGGAAATGTATGAGGACGTTATTTGCGAGTCTCTCGGCAAATTACATTAATGTTGCGATCTGAAATGGAAGTCGTTGCTTCTTATTGGATGTTATTTATCTGTTATCGCTTTAGAATCAGCGCCCAGGGAGCATAGATACTGTATACAATTTACTCTTTCGATCTCACAACACCTAGACCCGAAACAAATATTTGTGGGACCACAAAAATATTTGTCTGGGTGCGGGGATCGAACCCGCGGCCTCTCGCTTCACGGCCGGCTACTCGCCCGCCGCGCCACGGAGGTTGTCAATTACCCATAAATATTGCTCCAGTAGGCTTACTCAAAAAAATATGAGTAAATCTTATAATACTTTTTATAATAAAAAACATTCTTTTACATTTAATTATTGTTATAAAAAAGCTGATGAGACCTTTAAAAGTTTTCCTCATTTCTTTCACTTTTTGTCGCTCTGTTCAATTTCCGGAGCTCTACCGTTTCCTTAATTTCAGTACCGATTGAAGCTATCTAAGAGAAATCTGATTGTATTAAGATTCGCTCAATATTATTTATGTGAATTCGTGCATGTGCCGTAAGATTTATTTGAAAAATATATGATTTTTTAATCGCCAGTTAAATTTTATATAAAGGATATTTTAAGCTTAGATTTCATAATGCAGTTTCAAAACGTCGTTTCAAACCCGCGGCCTCTCGCTTCATAGCCGACTACTCGCCCGCTGTGCCACGGAAGCTGTCGAATACCGGCCTATTTTTGCTTCTTTACACACCGAAGAGGGAAGCAGCGGGCAGGGGCTTGCGACACACATTTCAAGCACGTTGCCAATAGGATTTGCCTTAGTATTTACGACTAGCCCTTTCTTCAAACTTCTGAAGATTCCTTCCAGAGTAGTATTAGAAAAACACCTCGACCGACATCGCCTTTTAACAAAAATGTCTGTATAATAATTAATTTAAACGTAAGTAAACTTTGTACAGCACGAATTATTTGTCAACTTGTAATTTCGAAGGAGCTGTTGTCACAAATTATCATAAAGAAACACTTTTACCGTTCTATTGACACGCGTGTGACCTTAATGTCGATAAAAGCAATGTTTGAAATTGTTTGGACTGTGTGTACTTGGTTATAATGGCTGTTGATATTTCTTGTGATATATTGATCATAAAATAATCACAAGTTTAAAAACTTAACTGACCGACTTCCAACTTGATCCGAACATGACCAAATTTATATGGGACCCTTGAAAGAAGCTCTATCAAACACAAACATATTTTTTAAAATCGGTTCACATTTGGCGGAGATATTGCGTACCATACATAAAAAAATACAGACGAATTGAGGGCCTTCTCCTTTTTTGGAGGCCGAATATGAACATCAATTTGTTTGAAATACTGGGAATATTACGGCGTAGTAGTATTGCGTGCACGTTATGACTATCGTCCTGAGGTTTCGGGTTCGATCCCCGGGTCGGGCAAAGTGATATTAGATTTTTCAGTACCAGTCCGGAGTCGGGAATTTATGCCCGATATGGCGATGAGCTCGCCCCCTATCACATCTCGGACGGAACTAAGCTCGGCGAAATGCGGGTGTTCTAGTTTGCTAGTGCGCCTTTGCCTAGCCCTTCGGGGATACAGTCACCAATGGACTTATACAGAACGGATGAGTCTCCTTATTAACAAAAATATTAAATTCTCCTACTTACTGAACTTATCACAAAAAGTCTTATAAATCAAATTATCAATTTTGAATTTGAGAATACAAATTGCTTCAAATATTGAATTTCTATGTTCGATCGTACCGGGGAAGTTTCGACTGAGCGAACAGTTACTGAAGCAATTTAGCAAACGTATAACCGAGCCAATAATAAACGACAAACGCTGTGTGGACTTTAAAAATAATGTCGACCGTGAACCACCGTTTATGTTTATGTGCGGTACAAGCGACGAGTGATAGCGGGATGAACATTAAAATACCTCTATACCTCTTATAAATCGAATGGTACGGACTGAGAATGAGACCAACGCAAAAATGAAGCATACATCTCTGACTTTTCTATGTTAAGTGTGTTTTCATTGTGAAATATCGCTTGCTATAACGGTAAAGGAAATCATCGTGAGAAAACCTGCATGCCCGAGAATTTCTCCACAAGAAATTCGAAGGTATGTGAAGTCTACCAACCCGCATTAGGCCAGCGTGATAGACTAAGGCCTAACCCCTCTCATTAGTAGAGGAGGCCTGTGCCCAGTAGTGGGACCGTAATACTACAGGGCTAATATTATTATTATTTATTTTAGCCCTTATAAAAATATTTCCGCGCTTCTTACCTTTAAGAATAATTTGTCACTGACACTTGCGACACATTATTTGATAATGAAAGGGACAAACTGTTCTTAAAGATAAGAAGCGCGTTAATATTTTTAAAAGTAAAGGGCATTGAGTCATCTTAAAATTTTTTAAATGTCCTTTTGGGCGAGCTGTGGAAAATACAATGAAACAGAAAGTTTTGTCTAGTATCATTCGTAGCTATGACATAAGCAGGATGCGACGACAGGATAAAACTTCGATTAGAGTTATGAAATATAGATTAAATAGAAATATCAATGAAATTATTAATCTTTATCAGCATCTGCAGCCGCAAATCTTAAACACAAAAATTCATGTTTGAAAAAAATCATATCAGAAAAATTGAAATTGCGGTCTAAATGGTAAATTACCTAACCAACCAACAAACCAGTGTAATATTTAAATGGAGAATTTCTCGCTAGTAGAATGTTCCACCATAAACCACAATACGTATACAGAGGAATGCAGTGTCATGACATGACGTAGCATAAAAAAAAAACCTGATATTTCAACCCACATAAACACCGCGCAAATCTCTAAACTTGCGGCGCTCGGTTATTTTTATTATTTGCAAGAACGATGTTTATGAGTGCATAAACCGGGGCGGCGGCGGGCGCGGAGGCGGGGGCGGGAGCGGGCGCGATAAGCGTACGCCGGGGGCAAGCATTACCCACATATATTTTTTACCCTGTACAAGTTTGAAACTTGTTTAACCCGCCCGTCTGTACAAAGCTTTAACGAGTGGTTGCCGTGAAAAAACGTTGGTTTACGGTCTCGTAAAAACGTCAAGTCGGTTTATTACGTGGTGGGGTTAGTGCGTTATTTGCTGAGGTGATCACCTATCGTCAGCTTATTTTGGTCCGAGTGGACGTGATGTACGTACTTACATGTATGTATCCTGTGGAGAGCGGAAACAGTGGTCGCAATAAAATAAATGTTTACCTTTAAAAAACAAAAACGTCCGTGGAGTATGGGGCTGTATAATATGCCTGGTAGCGCGTGAAAAATAGCACTACCAAAATGTTGTTGTATGAGCCAAGGGGCTCGATCGCCCAGAACCACCCCGTGTCCCTCAAGGCGAGTACGAACTAGGGTATTGGTTCTGAGCGGATGAATATATGATCCACCAACCTTGCAGCACAGAGCCGGGCATCCACCTCCGTGGTCTCAGCAGCTCCTCAATTGTCACTCTGAAGATTCCACTGGCGATGTGCCGGTTACGCGTGGCAAAGCGGTGGAGGTTTGAAAAGGCGGGATCCTCGCAAGGGCGAATTGAACGACCACGTCCAAGGGGTCGTGATGCGTAAAGCGGTGTGAATAAAAGAAAAATATAATTAATATTATGTTAGTGTAAATTTATGTTAACATGTCGTGAAAAATGTATTAAGTATATGAAGTATAGAATAGAATGGAATGACGTTAATAAAAATATGAATTTGACGTGGTGCATGCCAGTAATAATTATCAGAGCATACACCAACGAGCTGTGGAACCAAAGAGGTTAAAATACCTAAGTCGTGCCAACAAGATTGGAGAGCACAATGATCCACCCAGAAAGTGCCGGAGTCGATCGCTCCCCAAAAGAGACACGAAGTGGCTCAACCATACTCCCGGCCTTGGAAGTTCCCAGAACTTTCAAAGGGAAAAAGAAACTAAGGTAGTTCATAATATTATGTCAAGTAAGGTATTGGTATTACAGAACAAAGGGGACTATAATAGCACATAGTTTGGTTGAATCAGCAATTATTCAATTTATGTTTAAAGAAAATTATAAAGATATGAGAGGATATGGTTGATAAAGCATAATGATAAGAGAAGCAAATATTTCACTGGTCATTCAAGAACACCAGATAAAGCAAACAAGTATACAAACAAAGACATAGGAGCCTTTGCGAATTATAGACTCTACGACGCACAGGGGCAATGCGTAGAGGTCTGCATGATCAAATCTCATATGAACGAAGATCATTATGGAGTTGATATGCATAAGACTTAAATGAAAGCAAACATCATGCGTTTCAAAAAAAGTCCAAACTAGTGTCATGGCATCTAATATCCAGTAATGCGGAATAAAGATAAAGAAATAATGAAAAGACCTTAATCGGACTTCTCTGCAATTATTTAAGAAGAAACAAACACAGATTTAAAGAAACAAAGTAAAGAAACTATCTTCTTTTCAAAATAATATAATATCGAACTATGATTATGAGAAAATAAAAGTAAAGAGAATACATGACAAGACTGTATTCTTACGAATAGGAGGAGATAAAACATAAACAATTACAAAATCATATTGTTTATGATTATAAATAAGTGATGAACAAACTGAAAAGCCACTTAGAGAGAGTGCTGCAAATCCAAGGTGGACTGCAGGATCACCTATAAACAAACAAATGAAACTGCGAAAGGTTCGAAAGTTCCATGTAAAAGATAGCGAAAGTTTTAGTAACTATCGCATAGGAGAAAGGATGTGGCATCGGATGCCCTTAAGTTATTGAGCGACACGATTCTTGACGAATGTAGAACAGCGGTGTGGAAACAAGGGAATCCACAAGAGCGAGAATTAAATCACTGTTTAAGACGAGAAGTGCATATACACCTGTAATAGGTACACGAGTTTGACTAGGGTCAAACCAAATATTAATCAACTCGAATGTTAAATAGAAGATAGAACGGCACTTTGCTTGAAACGAACAAGACATGTAACAAGTCAAATAGGCGAAATATTTGATTTCGCAAATGTGAAACATAAACAATTACAAAATCATATTGTTTATGATTATAAAAAGCGGTAAACAACTTAAAAGCCACTTAGGCAAGAGCTGCAAATCCAATGTGGACTGCAAGTTTAACAATAAATAAAACAAATGAAACTTCAGAAGGTAAAGTTTCATGCAAAAGTTAGCGATTGTTGTAGTAACTATCGCATAAGAGAAATGATGTGTCATCAAATGCTCTTAATTTATCAAGCGACACGATTCTTGACGAATCTAAAACAGCAGTGTGAAAACTAAAGGAGTCCACAACAGCGCACACCTCAAGGCAAGAAACTCATGCACACTTGCAATATTTGTATATGAGCTTAACAAGGGTTAAACCCAAAATATCAATCAACTTGAACGTTGATAGAGCGGCACTTCACTCTAAATCTAAACGAACAAGTATAGCAAGTTCAAAAGGCGAAATATTTGATTTCGCAAATAATAACCTGACATAAATATTGTCTGGAGGATATTCAGAGAATGTGCATGCTACAACTAGACAATTGTACATAACAAAGGAAATAAATACAAATATTAGAACAAAAATTGAAACAAAGTATTATCAATTTTAACAAAATGAGGGTTTCTGAATACAAGCTTAGATGCAATGAACAGCATAAACAGGAGGACCGTGGTCCCAATCTATATCATACAACCAGGGCTGCATGAAACGCAATGCAGAATACAGAATCAGGAAGGATTCTAAACTTGTATCATTAAATAATCTCGGCATAGAAAGCAGTATTTTATTCATGATACAATTGAACAGTTTATTGTTATTGAAAGAAAAGCTAATATAAACTGATGTCCAAGGGGAACGAGAAAATGATAGCGATTCGAAAACATTACCTAAAGTATCTAGGTTCCTATAAGCAGGTAAAACCCTAATGAAATAGATGAAGTAGCGTTTCCATCTTATCAAGTAAGATAATGTAAAGGCGTCAGTTTTAAATAAAGTTGTAAATTGATTAACAAAGCTGAATGTTTTAAATTCAGGTGCAGAATACACCAGAACATTGCAGTTAAGAAAAGATATATGTACGAATGTCACAGAGTGACAAAGAATGCTTATAGAAGTATACGAATATAATTCTTTGTTTAAATTATGTTTTAATTTTCTTTGCGAAATCATGAAAATATGTTGAGTAGCGTTAAGAAAATTATTTAACTTCAGAGGAGGAGAAGGAGAATTAAACGAAGGTAAGACAAGTGAATAACGGCTTTTACAATCACAAAGCACAGAAGTAATTAACATGCTTCTACGCTCCGTTATTTTAGGAATAGTATAATTCACCTGAGGAATTTTCTCAAGTAGATAAAAATCCTGCAACAGCTTGTTGAGACCTAAACTAATGAACCAGCAACTAGGTCTTATGATAGGTATATCACCCAAAGGGTCGTGACCAAAGGTGATCGACGATTTATCACTTGACAGAGGGCTTCCCTTTCTATTCAGGAAAATATATGGAAATAATTGAGCGACAAGGATCATATCAATATTTCCAGTAATGTTCCCAGAAAGATTAAGCAATTGAAGATCAGCAAAGGCTAATATGCTGTCTTTATTAATAAAATGTGGTGGTAATTCATCCAAACAGCAATGTACCACCAAAGCATAAATACAATATTTATACTGAGAGAATATATGAGACTCGATGTCTGCATATGCGAAAATTAGTCGAGGTGACAAAATAATTCCCTTGACAATAGAGTTACTCAATGGGAATGTAATAAGATTTCTACAGCACTCAACAGAAAGCAAGTTATTCTGAGAGTCTTTATTAATCAGATGTGGAGAGATCCGTTTACGACTAACGCAACTAAATTCGCCGTATATCCGCAACGACGCTAACAGGGTAGCGGGGGATGAATGCAAACTTACAATAAAAGACATAGATGAGCTATGTGCTAAAGCAACGGCACCTCGAGGGGAGGTATGCGTTGGATGAGTATCATTCGCGGCGCAAATCGCGGCACACGGGTTCGATTCTTGTGAAGGCACATTCACGATATTCACAGAGGGTGAAAGCGATACGTGCGGTAACGAAGAAGAATTATCAATATATTTATCAAAATGTAAAAGAGTATGATGACGTTTGTTACAAAGTTTGCAGACAAAAGTCGAAAGACAATTTAAAGCTGTATGATTTAATCTGCAACAGTTCACACAACCAGACTTAGATTCTATAAAATTATATCTAAGCTGAGGTGAATTTAAATGTTTAAATTGAAAACATCTGTAAAGAGGATGAACTGACTCGTTACAATACGAACAGTTATTATAATTATTTGAATGAAGAACAGAAATGTCATTAGAACATGACGTGACAACCGAACAAGGGTTGGAATTGTCGTTACCAAACGAAGACCTGACCGAAGCGGTTTGCTCACTTACATTGCCGCTGTACGTATGAGGTCGCGGATTCGAATGCACGTTAAAATGCTGGGAGTCAGTCAACTGGGAATCATTGGCGACGTTTGACTTAAACGACTCATAAAATATTTGCGTATTATCAGCATGCTTATTATATAATGACGAGTCTATTTGGATTAGCGAATCCGAACTAGATGTCGAGCAGAACGGAGCACCAGTGACATTGTCACGCACTCGTTTTATTTGCGTATAAAGCACTTCAAACGCAGCTAAATCAAAATGAGTATTAAGTTCCAGATCCGGATTTTCTGTTAATTGAAGTTCGACAATCCGTTCTAGAATGTTCTCGAACCTATCGCGTAAATCATCAATAGTTTCTGATTCAGCCAAAAAATGCTCATTCGACATTAAGTCGAAACCAGTCACCTTAATTGACAACTCGTAAAGGCGCTGCATGCGTTGAATAATGAATTCTTTTTTAGAGAATAAACATCGCAATTTAACCGATGCCATTTTAAAGTGTTGCGGAAAAATAAAAGCAATAAAAAAATTAAAGATTAAAATTTACTAAAATACCAAGAATTACGTATTTAGTTCCAAATTGAATAGCACTGGGATACTATGCGGCTTTCCGAAGGACCAAAATATGGTAGCGCGTGAAAAATAGCACTACCAAAATGTTGTCTGAGCCAAGGGGCTCGGTCGCCCAGAACCACCCCGTGTCCCTCAAGGCGAGTACGAACTAGGGTATTGGTTCTGAGCGGATGAATACATGATCCACCAACCTTGCAGCACAGAGCCGGGCGTCCACCTCCGTGGTCTCAGCAGCTCCTCAATTGTCACTCTGAATATTCCACTGGCGATGTGCCGGTTACGCGTGGCAAAGCGGTGGAGGTTTGAAAAGGCGGGATCCTCGCAAGGGCGAATTGAACGACCACGTCCAAGGGGTCGTGATGCGTAAAGCGGTGTGAATAAAAGAAAAATATAATTAATATTATGTTAGTGTAAATTTATGTTAACATGTCGTGAAAAATGTATTAAGTATATGAAGTATAGAATAGAATGGAATGACGTTAATAAAAATATGAATTTGACGTGGTGCATGCCAGTAATAATTATCAGAGCATACACCAACGAGCTGTGGAACCAAAGAGGTTAAAATACCTAAGTCGTGCCAACAAGATTGGAGAGCACAATGATCCACCCAGAAAGTACCGGAGTCGATCGCTCCCCAAAAGAGACACGAAGTGGCTCAACCAATGCCATTTATCAAAGTCGTGCATACGAACACGATTGTCATATTATACTGTTCCATTTCACATACACACTGCCTCGGTGGCGTGGTTGTATTTCGGTACGACTACCGTCCTGAGGTCTCAGGTTCGATTTTCGGGTCGGTCAAAGTGATATTGGATTTTTCCATATCAGCTCGGAGTCTGGAATTTGTGCCCGATATGGCGATAGGCTTGCCCCCTATCACATCTGGGACGAAACTAAGCTCGGCGAAATGTGGGTGTTCTAATTCGCTAGTGCACCTCTGCCTACCCCTTCGGGGATACAGGTGTGAGCTTATGTTATGTGTTATTTACCTTTAAAAAATAAAAATGTCCGTGTCGTATGGGGCGTGTATAAATATAACATTTATCAATGTCGTATATACCAACACGATTCTCATAACATACTGTTCCATTCCAATTGGAAGGGTTGGAACGGATAAATATTTTTATACAACTTTAATCTTTCTACCTGCCACTATCCCACCTTAATGTGGGGTCGGCGCAATATACTTTTTCGGGCATGTTGCAGAAACGAGTTGGCTTTTTACGACCGGCTGCTTGCTTGACGTCAACTCTCCCTCTTGTGGGATCTACTCCTGAGTAAATCTAATTAGAAAAATCGCTTTGCCCGACCTGGGAATCGAAACCAGATCCACTTAATACAGTGGTACCATTTAACTTTAAATGAATCACCGTACCATCAGGGATACGATGATTCTGTAACAATGAAATCACTAGCAATTAACTAATACAATTCTAGATTAACACACTAATTTAAAATGTCAATACATTAATCGAATTTCCAATACACATAACATTATTCCAGTTTTTCCCGGAATCCCGTGATACCGGTACGGCCTCAGAGGACCGCTCTGCCATTTACCTTTTTATTTTTACAAAGTCTTTCGGCTTTTATTGGTCGTGATTAAAGTGTCAATATGTTATGTTATGTTATGTTTAAAATGTCAATACATTAATCGAATTTCCAATACACATAACATTATTCCAGTTTTTCCCGGAATCCCGTGATACCGGTACGGCCTCAGAGGACCGCTCTGCCATTTACCTTTTTATTTTTACAAAGTCCTTCGGCTTTTATTGGTCGTGTTTCATATGTAATCGTCACTTATACCCCTTAGATTATGTCGGACGCTCGCGTCCCGTAAAATTATGTTTTTTATACCCCCATCCCGTATTATGTTAATTTGGACGTGTTATGTGCAGATGATAAAATTTATGCCCGTCTTTTTACGTTTACGGTTTATGAGATGGTCATAAGTGATCTGTGTAAGAGTGGGCTTTAGTTCATGTATTGTTACTAGCCTGTCACTTAAAAATTATATTTATTTATTAAGTACAGATACAGACTAAGTATAACACAGAATTGCATTCATAATACACAGATTGTAAATCTGGAGTCTACTACTGTACATAGCATTCAATTTTCACAGTTTCCTAACAGAAAAAAATAAAAATAGAAATAAGGAAATAAAAATAATGAATGCCTCGTTGACGTATTGTATTTCGGTATGACTACCGTCTTGAGGTCTCGGGTTCGATCCCCGGGTCGGGCAAAGTTATATTGGATTTTTCCATATCAGCTCGGAGTCTGAAATTTGTCCCATATGGCGATAGGCTCGCCCCCTATCACGCCTGGGACGGAACTAAGCTCGGCGAAATGTGGTTGTACTAGTTCGCTAGTGCACCTCTTACTACCACTTCGGGGATACAGGCGTGAGCTTATGTTATGTTATGTTAATAAGGAAATTAAAATTATTATTTTTGTTTACCACTATCGTTATGTATAATACGTCTAGTTCGTATACGTTGCCGCTTCACTCGCATCTTTCGAAGTCTCGCGGCATATTTTATCCTGGCACGACAAAGCGACTACACTGCACCTGATTGAAGGCGTAGTGCAGTTCAAAAAATAGATCGCTGACAATCAATGGGTTTATCAGTGGTCACCAGAATCATGCCGACCTATCCTTCTTCATACACCGAATCCAAAGAGGGAAGAAGCAAATCGAGGGGCAAGACAGGCGGATTACCGATGCAGACACAGGGATACCCCCATATGAGTCCTAACCAACTATCAAGTCATGCCGTAAGCCCCTCGAGAGAACTGGAAGTACACTGGCTGTTCCTGGTACGCGAACCACACACGGAGTGTGGTTCACTATAGCAGGCACCATATACGGTGGTCACCATTCGTTCAATACGAGTATCCTACCACCAGCAGAAATTTAATAAAACTAGTATTCACTTAGTTCTAAGGTAATAAATAAATTGTACAATGTAACCCAAATCGCTAGTGCTTAAGTGAGCACAAGTGTAACCATAGTGGCCAAACTTACCCCGATCGCTAAGTTATGTAAGTTGCGACTTGCGCCCCCCGTCCGACAACGGCCAACTTAAAGCCCCTAAGTGCCAACTTGGCTTATGTGCGTTTGACATTTCCCTCTAGTTTCCTTGGACCAGTGGTACGGTGGTTGGTAGTGATGTTTTATTGTTTCCACTTAAATTGAGCATTGACATGTTTAACTCTCGGTGGCGTGGTATTGCGTGCACGGTACGACTATCTTAAGGTCTCGGGTTCGATTTTCTGGTCGCGCAAAGTTGTATTGGATTTTTCAGTATCAGCCCTAAGTCTGGAATTTGTGCCCGATGTGGCGATAGGCTCGCCCCCTATCACATCTGGGACGGAACTAAGCTCGGCGAAATGTGAGTCTTCTAGTTCGCTAGTGCGCTTCTGTCACTTGTATTACTCGTGTCACTTCTGTTCACTTCTCTCTCACTTCGGGGAGTCAGCGTGGCCTACGTCACGTGCGTACATTTTGAATGTACCAGGTAATTTTGTGTGAAGGATGGTTGATCTACCCGCACACAAATTGACAAAAAATATCTACGTCATGCCAAAGTGACAGCACGGAGCAATATGTATAAGGTATGTGTAACCTACTTAAAGGGACTTTTTGTCGAATAATCGAAATATTATCACACTTGAGTTGATAGCACAATGGGTCTTATGGCTTGTATGTCGATAAACCATTGGACCTGCCTATCAAAGGACTCTGCGACATGAGATCTCTAGTTTCCTAGATCAATTCTGCCTACACCTTACATATCACTGAAATGTTAAGTATATCCGTAGTTATAAAAATAAAACGAGACATGTCACGTTTTGTGTTGTCATCGAGCTTTTCCACATTGCGAACTGTCCAAACATGCAAATTAACAGGGCCGGGCGCAGGATGACCGGTATAATTGTCGAGGGCGGGACCCCCCACACTCGTTAAAACTTTCCCAACAGCGCAGCCAGTTTTATCGCTGCACAAATTGAAGCCGACGCGGCTGGATTCTGCGTTTCCAAATATTACCTGGAACTTTTTCACTCGACCGTTTTGGGGGTCCCTAACGAAATTGATAAAACGCTCGTAAATGAGTTCGGTTTCCTGTTGCAGTTGTGTGGAACGATCCTAGTGATTTTTTGTGTATTTATTCTTTTGCGATACAGAATCGCAGTTTATGAATAACTAGCTTTTTCTCGCAGCTACGCCCGCGTGAGAGTCTTGACAAACATTCATCCCCCATTACATCCTATTAGGGGATGAATTTATGCACGTATTATACATATAAACCTTGCTCTAAAATCATTCTATCTATTAAAACAGCATCAAAATCCGTTGCGTAGTTCTAAAGATCTAATACATAGGGACAGACAGGCAGCTGGAACCGACTTTGTTTTACATATAGTATGTGGTGATAGTGAGTAATAAAAATGTATTCAAAATGACTACGGGCAAAACTACCAGACTACCAGACCTCCGCCTACCTCTATAGGAAAATTTGTGTATAAGCGAGTATATAATGTTCGTATATCATATGTATGATTGTGGAAATATATTATAGTACTAAGTGACTGATTACCGCAATATTATGGTCAAAAAAGTTCGGAGTACCCTCGAAGCGGAAATGTATGAAACGATGCATGAATGTCGACGAGGCAAAAGAGGTGTGTCAGGATCGTAACTTGTGGCGCTCAATTGTCTCTGCCTACCCCCATTGGAAGCGTGATTGTGTATGTATGTATGGACAAAAAAGATTTAAATGAATTTTTGAAACTATGTATTTTAGAAACGTAACGAAATAAAGTATATAGAGATGATAAAGAATAAAGAAATGCAATATCGATATCGAACCAAATTAGGAAAACAAATCTTTGACTGGTTTGTCCCTGTACATAAAAAAGTCATAAAATATTAGCAGAATCCACTCCTATAAGATGAAATGAAATGCTGTATTTCCAAGAAAAACAGCGAAATTGATCCGCGATCTAATCTAGTTGTTTCATGAACATAAACCTTCAGAGAATTTTTGTTTGAGCTAGTAAAACTAAAACAATACGAATATCGTATTGGATAGTGGAGTCGTAAAATAAATTAATCCCGACAGGAGTTCACATAAATAGGTTTAAAAAATAGAGCATTGTGAATATAAAGCAATCACTTAGGTATCATTCTTGTTTGAAAAGATATTAGATTTCTTAAATTACTGAACTAAAAAAATATTCCTACGTAAAGCACACGGACGTAAAGAAAAAAAAGGACACCATCTCCGCTATAGTTAAATGGAAGCCGCAGAGAAGCCTCGCACAAAAAAACGCCTGTACAAATGTGCCCTACGCACACACTCGCCATAATGTGTAGATAGATCGAATGGGCCGAAAACCCTGCTTCAATTTCAGTGGACCTAGCGCTCCGTCCATCTTTTTTTACATCCATGGCATAAAGCATTGGCAGCAGGGTTGACAACGGTGTTAATCTTTAGGCTAATAACCAATCTTAATTAAACTGTGACGCACCCCTAGCATGATCTGGGGAGTTACCACCACCTCCTGTTATTTATTGTTATTTTATGTATTTATTACTTTGACTTTGGCTGTGAAGCGAGTGGCCGTGGGTTCGATTCCCGCATTGAGACAAATGTTTGTGTGGCCCACATATATTTGTTACAAGTCTGGGTATTGTGAGACCGAAAGTCTCTCATAGTCTCTGACACCCACGATACAGGTTATACCTAGTGTGGGGTCAGGACTAGGTGTGTGACTGTTGGGTGTATTTATTTATTGATATATTACTTATTTATTGTTTATTTATTTCTTTCTTTCTCATAGCAGTATTATTATAATCTTAGTTGTACCGATTCCCGTACAAAAAACTAAGTAAAATTACTCGACCAGTACTCCTGTTACCTGGACCGAGGTACTCCTGTGGTTTTCCCAAAACGTGACCATACCCTAGCAAGCAACATTCCCATAGTTTATGAGGCTAGTAAGCCGCTGCCTACCTTGAAATGAAAAGGAATGGGGACTGGAAAGGAAAGGAGGAATGCGACTCTACTTATATCTTTTCCTACAACATTACTCGTGGTTTATCTTGCCAAATTACTTTTTCTTATTTCTTTTTTATCTCTCCAGTTAATTTAACCGAATATAATACCTATTCCTAAATAACTTGAGCCGTCCCACCCACTACCAATTTCGTCGAGAGGCCGCAAAAATAGGAGTTTCCAAGAACTGGATCACAATAACTAAGAATAACTTTCAGTTGAGACATCAAGAATTTTAAATTACAATGTTGTAGGGTATTTATAACTAAGGACTTAACAGTATAGTTCGGCATACGATGAAAGTTTACAAAAGATTAATAGACCATTTATTAAAATATTACATACTAGTAAAACATAACAATTGCTTGGAATCAACCTGCTTGGAAAGGTGTGTTTCGTCGACTCTACATTTAGGTGGAGAAAGTAAATAATAGGTACCTATTAGTCGGCAATCAACTGGCAAAAGTAGTCCTTTTTTATAGCAAAAACTGGCAAACGAGCAGATGGGTCACCTGATAGTAAGTGATCTCCACCGCCCGTAGAATCATGGGTGCGTTGCCACCCTAAAAGAAGGGAAATAGAGTTTGGGAAGGGAAAGGGGGCAATTGGACCACTGGAAACCTCACTCATCGAACAAAACGCGACAGCGAGCTGCCATTTTACGTAGGTTTTCTGTAAGACAGTGATATCAAACCGGTCCAGCCAGCCCACTCGTGCTGTAGTCATAACTGTCTACAGCGTGGCTCTACCACTCAGTAAGGTCCTATAGGAATCATATTCGAAGGACCTTATGCCACACCCTAAGAAGTAAATTGTCACGTAAAATATAACATGATCACTCTTTACAATATTCCTAGATCGACGTGACACGTCACAACGACGCGCGTGACAAAACCTCTTACAAAACCCACGTGAAGTGGTGTAACTTATCACTAATGTAGTGTCTGCGTACGTCGGATACGATTTTCTACGTCAATAACTAGGAGAGTAGAAAGTTGGTGCGATTCCAGAGTGACAATAAAGGCGTTGTGAAACAGACAACGCACCGATATGAGAAAAGGCGTACTGATATGTAAAAAATATGAGCGAACATTTATGTGCTCTTATGAATCTGACAGAAAAGCAAACTAAAATATAAATATTAAATATATTCTTCTAAATAAAACTATTTTTACGGATTATATCACGATTTGGTTTTAATTTTTATGCCCAATGTTTCGAAAGCTTTGCAGCCTTCGTGGTCACGTCGGACTCTATCGTGAGAAATCGTAATAGAATCTGTAAAAATAGTTTTCTTTCAATTAATAACATTCACGTAAACCTAAGAAATCACTATATATTCGTCTGTTTCACTGTCTGTTTCACAAGAGTATAGTGGTTTGTATACAAGAAATGATAACATGTGGCAATAAATAAAAAAAACTTATTTTTGTGTGGGTAAATTCACTAGTGACGCCCTCGGTTCGGTGTCTATTCGAAAATATTTGTAAGACACGGAATCGCTTTAATATATCGAATTATAAATGCAAAAACGGTGACAGTTAAACCCCTGAAATCTCGTTTTGACGTATTTTATCGCTAAATGTATGTATTTAATTTGTATTTTAAAGTATGTAAACCTTCTGAAACGTTGGGAATAAATATAAAAACCATACGCGATAAAACCCGTAGAAACTCTCGTTTTGACGTACTTTATCGCTAAATGTATTTAAAGTATGTAAACCTTCTGAAACGTTGGGAATAAATATAAAACAATACGCGATCAAACCCGTGGAAACTAGTTTTCGCTTCGGCATAGTTTCGCTTCCTATTTGGCATTGCACAAGCGCGACGCGCTCAGCGTGACAGCTTAACTTTGCCAATGTCAAGAGCGTGTCTAGACCTCGATTACGTTACATATTAATTGTAGTACTTGTGTTTGTCTCATTTATCATGTTGATGGGGATTCGCTTTCCGAATGTGAGTACTAGTATATTTGTTTTGGAAATGGCATGAAGATGTTTATGCTAAGAGATTTCTCTTAGAATTTACTTAGCATTTATTCGTGTATGAGGAATAATAAAAGCAGATTAAAGCCTGATTTACACGATACGATTTTCTGCTGAGTAAAATTCTGTTTCGAGGTCATATCATACGTCTTTGTATCGTGACTACCGTCCTGAGGTCCCGAGTTCAATCCTCGGGTCGGGTAAAGTGATATTGGGTTTTCGACTCATTATAACACGGGGTCTAGAATTTAATTTTTTTTTTTGGGGTCCGTTCTGGCGATAGACTCACCTTCTATCACATCTGGGTCGGAAATGGATCCCCCGGATGGGGGTTACCAACACTAAGCCGAATCCTTTCTGCTAAATTCTTGTAAAGTTTGTTACGCCGGCCCCACGCTAAGATGGGATAAGGGCGAGTGAAATAATATTAGTATAGAAATATATATTTAAAGAAGACACCTACTTAAGCATTTTGCTGCTCTGAGTTTGACCCTTAGGCCGCGAATACGAACTCAGCGGGCGCAGAACGGCGGCGCAGGGAGCGCCACGTTTCAATGCATTGATTTAAATGGAACTGGGCTCGAAGGCAGCGGCATGGCGTACGACCGGTCTAGCTGTACGTTGCCGCGCCGCTCCGTTCCCGCTGAGTTCGTATCCGCGGCCTTAAGTACTTCTCTATTTACCACTAGCGCAGAAACGCAAGCAATTATACCTACATTCTGAAACTGCTTGCTACGTTACTTAGTGCAGGCTTCCATACCGACAGATTAACCCTCGGCGAACACGCCATATCTTCACGGACGCTAATTAGTTTAGCCTCTGTAAATAATTGCATGCAATTAACTATGCCTTTAATAAGCCTGAAATTAATCCTAATCAAGGATGATGTCAAGGGACTAACACATTGGGCTTTTGTACATGAAAATATAAAGTAAGCCTAATTGATATTATGTTTTATGTATACATAAAATCAGGAGTGAAACAATCAGGAACAAGACAAAGATAGCGGATGCATTAGAACATGCATTAAAAATGAAATGGCAATGGGCTGGGCATATTGCACGTTTAAAAGATAACAGATGGACCTTAAAAAGTACTAAGTGGAAGGGACCAATAGGAAAAAGAAAAGTTGGAAGACGTAACAAAAGGTGGACCGATGACATTATAAATATCGCAGGTAAAGACTGGATGAAGACAGCTCATGATAGAGACAAATGGACATTGAAGGAGGCCTTCACCCAAGAAGGGATTCATATCTCAAGAAATAATAGCTAACCTGAATAATTTAGATATAAATCACTGATATTAACAGTACTAACACAAATTTTTGTAATTTTTATAAATGTAATATTGAGATGTGGAGTAAATAAAGGCTTTATTATTTATATTATTATAATTGATATTATGGTATAATAAATTGATAAACTATCTTTCTACCTGCCCTTATCCTACCTTAATGTGGGGTCGACTCAACATACTTTTTCAAGCATGGTGCAGAAAGGATTTGGCTATGTTTTACGACCGGCTGCCTGCCTGGCGTCAACCCCCTCTGAGGGATCCAGTCCCGGGAAAATTAAATTAGAAAATTCGCTTTGCTGACCTGGGAATCGAACCCATGACCTCCCGGTCCACAACCCACATGTGCTGCCACTAGACTAAGGAGGCGACTAAACTAAGATACTAAGCCTAATTGATATTATTGTATAATAATCACAAGTTTAAAAACTTAACTGACCGACTTCCAATTTTCCGATCGTGACCAAATTTATATGGGACTACCCTTGAAATAAGCTCTATCGAACACTAAAAGAATTTTGAAAATCGGTCCACATTTGGCGGAGATATCGAGTAACATACATAAAAAAAATACCGATGAATTGAGGACCTCCTCCTTTTTAGGAAGTCGGCCGATAAATTGATAAACTATATTACTGGTATTCCAGAGTATCGTGTGTGTATCCCCAAAGGGGTAGGCAGAAGCGTCCTAGCCAACTAGTACACCCACATTTCGCTGAGCTTAGTTCCGTCCTAGATGTGATAGGGGCGAGCCTATCGCCATATCGGGCACAAATTCCTGCCTCGGTGGCGTGGTTGTATGTCGGTACGACTACGGTTTTGAGGTCTCGGGTTCGATCCCCGGGTCGGGCAAAGTGATATTGGATTTTTTCATATCAGCCCGGAGTCTGGACTTTGTGCCCGATTGAAGAAACAATGAAATGCACACTCTAATGATAAACAAAGGAAATATTAAATGAAGCAATTATATCGTAAAATGCGAAATTACGACGAAACATAAAACTTAGTTTATAGGTAGTTGGCCAAATTAAGGATTCCAAACGTTGCCCGGTGGTAATGAAAATTTAACTCAATTTCCGTAACGGCTTTTGTCGTTCCCGTACTAAGCTAAACAATTAATTCAAATTATTTAGGCATGTTGCTGTTTTGTTTGAAACTCTATTAAAAACTTTTCCTGTTATATGTAATTTTTGATACAGATAACTAGATAGAAAATTTCTTAACAAATCTATGCTATACATTTTCCGTAATGAAAAGTAACCTATGATCCATCATCCCATCCTCACTATAATCTATCTCTGTGCCAAATTTCGTCCAGATCCGTTCATCCGTACTGGCATGATTCAGTAATAAACTTTCATCCAACTTTTTTTTTATATATATATATATATATATATATATATATATATATATATATATATATATATATATATAGACACCCAAGACACAAAAAGAATCATGGGTGCGTTGCCAACCTAAAAGGAGGGAATGGAAGGGGAGGGAAGGGGATTGGGAAAGGGAGTGGGGAAATGGACCACCGGAAATCTCACTCACCGAACGAAACGTGACAGCAAGCTGCCACTTTACGTCGGTTTTCTGTGAGACAGTGGTATCTAACCGGTCGAGCCGGCCCATTCGTGCTATAGACGTTAATGTCTACAGCGTGGCTCTACCACTTTAAAAACCTGATGGTAAGCGTAGTGCAGTCCAAAAAAACTAGCGACCACTGACGTTAGTCAGTGATGAACGACCAATGATAAACTCATTGTTAAATGAGTTTATCATTGGTCGCCAAAATCATGCTGGCCTATTTATGCTTCTTCACACTCGGAATCCGAAGAAGGAAGAAGCAAATCGAGGGGCTTGCGACAAGACAGGCGGATGACCGATGCAGATTCAGGGATACCCATAAAGTCATGCCGCAAGTCCCTCGAGAGAACCGGAAGTACATTGGCTGATCCTGGCACGCGAACCACACACGGAGTGTGGGGCACTATGTCAGGTTTTAGCACCATGTATACGGTGGTCGCCATCTAGTCGGATACGAATATCCTACTACCAGCATCTAAACTTCCGCATTTATTATACCTCTATTTCTATAGATTCATCATAATCATCATCATCAGCCACAAGAAGTCCATTGCTGGACTTAGGCCTCCCCCAAAGATTGCTAACTATTAACTTCACAGAAGTGAGTATAATTTATAAATTTAGCTATTGTATCTACCCACCTATTGAAAAATATAAATTTTCGTATGAGTGTCTAGATACACGATTTGCCCCAAAGATAGTTGACATAAAGCAGGCAACCGATTGCAAAAATTAAGCCAAATAAATTCTACGACATTCTTGAGGGGAATAATGGCAGGTAAAAAAGGAAAGGATCGGTAACATAAAAAATACCGATGAATTCAGAACCTCTTTTTTTAAGTCGGATAATAAATATATTATAACTGTTAGACTTAACAATTCTTGTCATATAACATACTATGAGCCTTACTTAAAACAGCATTTTTAGCTGAGCAAATGGTTAAGAATAACATGTCACTTCTTTCCTTGCGTTATATTGTTTAAAAATGAAAGGTACAACCCATGGTATAAAGATAAGCAGCCCTTAAATATTTTTATAAGTAAGGGGCAGTATGACTTAGTTAAATCAGTCGTTAGGTCCAGGCTGTTTACTACAACCATATTGACAATGCTAAAAGGATTCCAAGGTTCCTTTCTATTACAGTAATCATAAATTCCGAAAGACGACCTTAAGTGACGTAAACAAGAACCAAACTGACGATTAGAAGTATGTCATGAGATAATCCGCGACGTTAGCCGGGTCAATGACTAAAAAAATAAGAGGACTCGGCATAACTACGAAAAATACGTGTTTACTTTGAAGATGGTTCCGCCATTTTAGTTTCGCGATCTTTTTATATGCGAGTTGTTATCGTGTCACAAGACTTAAATAACGTACACATACTTATTAATTTTATTATAAATAAGGTGTTTTTACAATAATACCAATTACGGAATGTGAAGAAGATGTCTAACAGCTATACTAATGGGATATTTTTTTCACAAAGTCGCCATTTTGGTTTCTCTCCATACATAAGGCGTTGCTTAATTTTTTCGTATTTATGCCTCGTTCTTATTCTTCTTTTGTCTAAGATCCACGTTCTCACTCACGCACTCACGTTCCAATTTGATATGAAATGTCATGGTGTATGTAACGCGATAAAAACTCGGCCGAAAAAAAATATGTTGTACTTCATAGTCCATGTTCCATAGTCATATCCTGTTTGTGTAACCTTTATATTATTACGAGAAAGAGAGAGAGAGAGCAAGAGCGAGAGCGAGATAAGGAGAGAGTGTGATAGATAAAGAAAGAGCAATCCGGTCAGAAAGAGCTTTATGTTAAAGTTACAAAGGCGTATCATCATCATCAGCCATAGGACGTCCACTGCTGAACATAGGCTTGATAAAGGTCGCAGGAAGTCGCTGCATGCAGGCGCTTCCAACATGTCGATCTGGAAATCTTTAGGGAAGGCGTCTCATCATCATCACGATCATCATCAGCCATAGGACGCCCACTGCTGAACATAGGCCTCCCCCAAAGATCTCCAGATCGACCTGTTGGAAGCGGCCTGCATCCAGCGACTTCCTGCGACCTTTATAAGGCGATTTTTAAGGCGTATCATTCGCATGGAATTCGTCGGCCGATCTGATATGGTGTGATTTACGAATCATCGTTTTTCAAGGTTTTATACTGTGGATTTTGACTATCTCTTTCTGAATGTGCTATCTCCCTTATTCTTTAAATTATATCCCTATTGTATAACTATTCCACTTGCTTGCCTTCTTGTACTGTTTTCCAAATATAGACTTTATATAAAATAGATTAAAATTTAATTTGTATTGAGAGTGCTGATAATTCTTTAGCACAAAAGACATCTCGTTAGTTGACGTTTTCTGAGAGGCAGTAATTCGAGACGCTACAGCGGCGAAAAAATTGTCAGCCGTCGTATAACAAGAGCTACGCCTACATTTTGATGAATGCTCTAAACACGATCTAAGGTAATGCTAATTGCAATTTGGTTCTGATTTTAGTTAATTAGGGCGTATAGTGTGATATACCACTGTTTTTCTCATAGCCATGAAATGACGTATCTTTTTATTCGTTTTTTATTTACGAGTCGTGTGTAGTATACCTATGTTTGCACCTAGGCAATTCCAACTTCATTTATAATCAAACTTTTGGAGAAAAATGTAATTCAATGCAAGGCGCTCTTCGCTGTTTGCACCAAGTTTTTTATAGCAGAGTCTACCAAACGAGCAGATGGGTCACCTGATAAGTGATCTCCACCGCCCATAGACACTCAAGACACGTTTTTTTATAGCAGAGTCTGGCAAACGAGCAGATACTCATCGGTGCCTTGCCAACCTAAAAGGAGGGAATGAAGGAGGAGGGTAAAGGGATTGGGAAAGGGAGGGAGGAATTGGGCCACCGGAAATCTCACTCACCGAACGAAAAGCGACAGCGAGCTGCCATTTTACGTCGGTTTTTTGTGAGATAGTGGTATCAAACTATCCCATTCGTGCTGTAGACGTAACTGTCTACATAACTACTCTATAGAATATATTATTACGATAGAAGATATTATGACAGCCTCCGGGGCGGAGCGGACGAGTAGTCGGCTGTGAAGCAAGAAGCGGCGGGTTCGATTCCCGCATTGAGACAAATGTTTGTGTAGCCCACAGATATTTGTTTCAAGTCTGGGTGTTGTGAGACCGAAAGTCTCATAGTCTGACACCCACGATACAGGTTATACCTAGTGTGGGGTCAGGGCTAGGCGTGTGACTGTTCAGTGTATTTATTTATTACGTCACAATAACTTGTGAGTACAATGCTCTTTAAATCATCAATAAAAAAACCGCTGCTTTAACCCTCTATTATAAGTAGTACATATAGGGCCTTACTTATAAAAACTGTACATACATACATACATAGACTTACGCCTTTTTCCCATAGGGATAGGCAGAGACAACGGATTTCCACTTGCTACGATCCTTACACACCTCTTTCGCCTCATTCAGTCTCATTACATATAAAAACTGTTTAACTGAGTAAATGGTAAAGAATAGCCTGTCTCTTTTATTTTCAAACAATGTGACGCAGGGAAAAAAGTTATTCTTAGCCATTCGCTTAACTAAACTATTTTTATAAGTAAGGCCCATAAAGGCTAATCACCTCATGCCATGCTTTATCGAAACAAAAATGATATAAAAACTTCTTTCAGCACTATACAAAATGAATGCCGCAGCGAAACACTAACGCGATTAAAATGCAAAGATCTAGCTCACATGCAACAGTCAAATGCTAAATGAATGTTAGTGACGTTATCGTGTCCACTTTATTTTAATTCTGTAGACGTAAAGTGAAATCCGTCGGTGCCAAGATAAAATTAACGCTAAATACGTTTAAATAGGGTTTGAAATAAATGGAACGTAGAAATAGAAAACTAGAGGCGATAGTTGGATTATTTATGAGAAAAGTAATATTGAGGTAGGGACCTGAACTATCTATCCATGATTCTTTTTGTGTCTTGGATGTCTATGGGCGGTGGAGATCACTTACCATCAGGTGATCCATCTGCTCGTTTGCCAGTAAAAAAAAGAAATTTAATTTTGGACCTTATTGCTCATAAGTGACAAAGAGCTTGAGCGTCTCATTTTGGATAAAAGATTATTAACTTTGTGCTGACACCACATACATACAAGATTGACTTGCATTATGCTCGCTTAAAATAATCAACTAAATATGTAATTAAATATCCATTTAGTAATATAAGTATGAATACAATTCGCGATTGCTGGCGGTTGGAAACTAAGTTAATTATCATTAAAAAGAGCAAAGCTTGTTCCGCTTACGTCGCAACTCGCATCGTTCCGTCCCGGCTCGTTCCATCCTGGGCTCACCGTCCATCGTATGCATGAATTTTCAGAATTTGGTCGCTGCAATGGATATAATATGATGTAAATTGCAACCGACTTCAAAAGGACGACTCTCGACCCGTTACAAGTTAGGTACTGACTATACTTCTGTGCCTCAAGCTTTTAAGGTACACACCAAATACTTACTAAAATTTATCTTTACCTTTTTAGTTCATTGTCCCAGATAAAAGCTTGTTTTTAAAAATATTTTTTTACTTTTAATTTATTTAAACTTTTTAATAGGTAAGTATTTTAAAGTAGTCGTGATGTTTTAAAATATTCTACGAATATGTAAAGTGTTCCTCAAGACGAATCAATCGAGTCCAAACTTAATGGGTTTATCTTGTTTAATTCAGAAGTTCCTATAGTTACCTTCAGAATTAAATAGTATTATTTACTTTGGGTCTTCATCATCAGACCAGTAGTTCAAACATGAGTTTGTTGCACATATTTATTCGAGCGAGGACATAAAATATTTGTATGAAAAACACCCAGTGCCTCCAGCGGTTACGCGAGTAACTAAAATTGGTACCATGAGAATGACAGATTTCAACCCGTAAAAACCTATCGAGATAATTTGATAGCGATTTAGGTTTTATTGGTTGGTTGTACAAAAATGGCACCATGAGTCATTATTACTACACACTCTAACGAACAATACCAACGTAGCAGTAACGTAACTCACTGGTTTAATTTGTCGTGAAATACATAAAATCTTAAACATTTAGCTTTGGGGTGACTTCATTATATATGGAAATGTATTTTTAGGCTTAGAATGTGTCAATAGAGATGCACTTGCTTGTAAAAAAATACAGACGAATTGAGGACCTACTCCTTTTTTGACGTCGGTTGAAAATAAAATATTACTGTGTGAACATTGTCCAAATAGTCGTTCTTGTTTAATTACGTATGCATAACACAAGGCATTTGAAATAATATTGCCATAAACTACACATGATTTATCGAACAAATTAGTTATAACGTGCGAATAATTGTGACAATAAATTATTTTAATAGATTGGCGAAATGGGCGACCTCGCCCAATTTCATGAAGAATTAATCACCCGAACCATGTAGTGCGTGACCTGCCATAGTAATTTCATATTTCTAAATACTTCCAAGCCCTAACATTATATTAAGTGATTGAGCTCGATTCTTAATACATCGAAATAGTTGGCAATTGGTAATTGTCGGACTGCCTCGGTGGCGTGGTGGTATTTCGGTACGACTACGGTTCTGAGGTCTCGGGTTCGATCCCCGGGTCGGGGAAAGTGATATTGGATTTTTCCATATCAGCCCGGAGTCTGGAATTTGTGCCCGATATGGCGATAGGCTCGCCCCCTATCACATCTGGGACGGAACTAAACTTGGCGAAATGTGGGTGTTCTAGTTCGCTAGTGCGCCTCTGCCTACCCCTTCGGGGATACAGGCGTGAGCTTATGTTATGTTATGTTATGTGGTAATTGTCGTGCATTGATTTTTGACCGACTCCAAAAAAGCAGAATGTCCGTAATTCGTCGGTATTTTTCGACCGAATTCAAAAAGCAGAATGTCCCTAATTTGTCTGTATTTTTGACCGACTTCCAAAAAAGAGAAGGTCCTTAATTCGTCTGTATTTTTCTTTTTTTATGTAACGCGATATCTCCGCAAATGTGGACCGATTTATAAGATTATTTTTGTGTTCGATAGAGCTTATGTAAAGGGTGGTCCCATATAAATTTGGTCACGATCAGATACATTTTAAAGTCGGACCGTTAAATTTTTAAACTTGTGATTTTGTCGAATGTGTTCCACTTACCATTTAGTGGGGTCGAAGTAACACATTTTTAAGCCTTTTGTAACAATGCTTCGGCTTAGTTTTTACGACTGGCCGACACCGACGATTACTTGACGATATTCACCTTTGGGATCAAGTCTTGAGGTAATCTTGTTAGAAAAACTACGTTGCCTAATGTGGGATTTGAACCTAGGACCTCCCGGTTTACAGCCGGGAGTCAAAACGGTCGGTGACAGCGTATAAGTAGGGAGATGATTCCTGGTATAATAAGTCGAAATAAAGCCAGGAAAAAAGTTTGAGTCAAAGTTTCAAGAGTCAAACTTTAAACAACATTCGCTTCTCTATATTCTGAAGATGTATAGAACTAGAACACCCACACTCCGCCGAGCTTAGTTCCGTCCCAGATGTAATATGCGAGCTATTACGGGCACAAATTCCCGATTCTACAGATGTTTGTTTAAACAATGTTTCTTTAGACATGGTTTCATGGTACTGTCGAAACAACATCGTGACACCAAAACATGTGAAAACAATATTTGATACCAAAACTGCCATAACATTGCAGCATGATAACAAGTAATTGAAAATAGACACGGAAAGGAATTCAAAGGCACAAAAACAGACTTGCCAGCTGCAAATACATAAGTAATGCGTATGTAAAAGTAACAAGCGACTGGCGAGTAATGTGGACCGGCGGCAGTATTCCTGCTCGGACCGCTGGTCTGTCGACACACTACTACTTTACATTTTATTGTCGGAGCTCACGAACGCCGGTGCATGCCCTCTTTCACTTATTAGCCCTCATAGCACGAGAGCTTTTTCAACGCGCGATAAAAAAGCGTTGAATTGGAACATATGAGCTCTAGTATAGTTGTTCACACGCTGGTACTTTTTCAACGCGGCGTTTTATTTTGGGTATGTAAAATAAACTTATTAGAAACATGGCAAGAATAACATTCAATTATAATATACTAATAGACATGTTGAGACGTTTTGTAACGCGCGTTGAAAAAGCTTTGAAATGGAACATATGAGCCCTGGTATATTCACACGGCGGCGCTTTTAAAATGCGGCGTTTTTTTTAAACGGCGGTATGTAGAATATATGTACCTTATTAGAAACAGGGCAAGAATGATTTTCGAACACTCATATGAACAGACATGTTGAGACGCTTTTTTAACGCGCGTTAAAAAAGCGCTCGTGCGAATGAGGCCTTAATGTTGAATTTATTTCAATGCTACAAACATTGAAACTTGGAAAAACAGCTATGTGGGTCGGCACTCGGCTCCGGCGGTACTTAGGCATTACTTTTTACTTGATGGCCTGTCGGACCGTCGTAAATACTAGAACTAAATGTTGAAGTATTTTAATCAAGGGGTTATTGACTGGTTTAGTTGTGTAGTTATATTGCATGACTGTTGTTATGTCTCGATTTCGATCTCGGGGTCGGCTAGTCATGTAGGGGTTTTCTACTTAGTTTCAACCCGAAGTCTTTTTGTGCCTGAAATGACGATAGGTTCACCCCCTTTCACATCTGGGACGGAAATATTATCTAGTTCGCTTCTCCTACTGCTTTTGCCTTTGCTCCCTACTCTTTGGCCTACCCCCTTGCTGTATGTATGTTGTTAACTAGCTATATTTCCTTTTGTAGTATATCGCACTCTGATTGCATCATATACTCGTAAGCCCTCATTTGCACGAGAGCGTTTTCAGAAAAAAAGCGTTTTTATGGAACAAATGATTTCTATTTTTTTTTATCTATTTTTTATGGAACAAATGATTTCTAGCCCGATATGGCGATAGGCTCGCCCCCTGTAACATCTGGGACGGAACTAATCTCGGCGAAATGTGGCTGTTCTAGTTCGCTAGTGCGCCTCTGCCTACCCCTTCGGGGATACAGGCGTGAGCTTATGTTATGTGTTACTTGTTAAATGATTTTTAATATAGTTATTCCAACACCTGCGCTTTAAAACGTAGTGTTTTTTAGGCGGTATGTAGAATATACCTTATTAGAAACAAGGTAAGGATGATTTACAAGCAATCATATGAACAGACATTTTGAAACGCTTTTTTAACGCGCGTTGAAAAAGCTCTCGTGTGAAAGAGAGCTAAGAGAAGGAGTTAGAGACTCAGACAAAATACCTCTTTGTTGGGAATTACTGCTTCCTAACCTGCTAATAAGTCGCCTCCTTGGTCTAGTGGCAGAACATATGGGCTGTGGACCGGGAGGTCGTGGGTTCAATTCCCAGGTCGGGCAAAGCGAATTTTCTAATTTAATTTGTCCGGGACTAGATCGCTCAGAGGGGGTTGACGTCAGGCATGCAGCCGATCGTAAAAAGAGCCAAATCCTTTCTGCAACATACTTGAAAAATTGTGTTGCGCCGACCCCACATTAAGATAGGTTAGGAGCAGGTAGAAAGAAAGTAAGTTGGGAATTACTGCTGACTCGTATTTAATTTTAACTTTGTTAAAGTTGTTTAACCTCATCTATCAACATTTGCTTTGAAATATTATCTCTTGAAGCATGTCAAGGCATCAATCAACTTCTTAATATAAATATATTAACCACTCTATGGCACTTCAAACTTAAACGCTACATGAACTCTAAGTAAACCTCAGAAGGTTATCAGCAATAACCATTAGAACGTATGAAAATGTATATAAAATTAAAATACAGGCTTTTTTCAAGGATCTGCTCATTTAGATATCTTTCTTGGCCTATTTTTTTTATAGCAGAGACTGGCAAAAGGGCAGATGGATTACTTGATGGTAAGTCATCTTCACCGCCCATAGACACCCAAGACACAAAAAGATTCATGGGTGTGTTGCCAACCTAAAAGGAGGGAATGGAAGGTGGAAAAAGGGATTGGCAAAGGGTGAGGGAAATCAGCCACTGGAAATATCACTCACAGAACGAAACGCAAAAGCAAACTACCATTTTACGTCGGTCTTCTGAGATTCAGTGGTATCAAACCGGTCGAGTCGGCCCATTCGTGCTGTAGACGTTACTTTATGTCTGCCAGCGTGGCTCTACCACTCAAAATATATCATACTGCATCTTAATCTTCAGTCCTCAATCTAAAAGGACAAAGCAGAAACATACATACTTAAACTCACGCCTGTCTCCCGCTGGGGTGGCCAGAGACCAACGAGCACCAAGAGCTTCGGTTCAAGCTTCTTTTGCTTCTTCCACGATCATCAGTCTTTACATGCTCGTTGGTCGGTTACGAGAACTCCTGATTTTGCCCCAAGACACACTCTCATTTATACTATCTCGAAATTCTAAAATGCATAGCTGAGAGGTCGAAGCAGATTGTGGTCGATAAAACAGCGCGAACAAATTCTAGCGGCTGATAAATGTCGTGTCGGATTGGCAAGGATTTGTGAACGGGCGAGAGCGCGTAAGACCTCTGCCGATTTATGTGGTCCTCGGTGCTTACGAGTTCCGATAGCGGGAATTAAAGAATGCAATGGAATTGATATACAAAAATCACCGAGAAACTCCTAGCAACTATCAAGTATCAACTTATCTAAGCAGGCCCATACTTCTGAAAGAAGTAGCCTTGGTATGACATAGATAGATACTACCGTTGTATATAGTAATTATCCTATTAATATTATAAATGCGAAAGTTTGTGAGTGTATGTGTGTGTGTGTATGTTTGTTACTCTTTCACGCAAAAATGACTGAATGGATTTTGATGACATTTGGTATGGGGGTTGCTGACACTCTGGAATAACACATAAGCTTTATTTTTTTAAATAAACCCCTAAAGGTGTGAAATAGGGGTTGACAGTTTGTATGGGAATTCTGAAACCTTAATAGATTTTGATGAAATTTGGTACGGGATAGTGGATACCTTTGAGTTTAAAAAAATGGCTACTTTTTTAAATCCACCCCTAATTTAATAAAATAGGGGATGAAAGTTTATATGGGAATCCAGACACCGCTGAACGGATTCTAAGAAAGTTGTTATGAGGATACTTTTAGCCCTAAGGACAGAATGGGGTGCGATCTATTTTTAACCTACAGAATTTTAGTTTTGAAGGCATGAAATAGGCGTTGAAAATTTGTTTCTCTGTTTTTGGGCCAATTTACTTCAAAATCGATATCTGGGTCGCCTCGTATAAAATACGTTATAGTTATAATACCCTTTCGGTCGTATCGCCATCTGTTCCATGGCACACTAGCTGATCTGCGATTTATATCTAGTTTGACCGCGTTAGTATCCCGGGACGTTTCCCCGCAGGTCGGCCCTGGTTAACCCACCAGCCCGGCCAGCGATACTCCAGTGCTTTATAAAGATATACGGCAGCACTTTGAACGGGTAATGCTCCCGGTTTTATTTTATGTTGTTCAGCCGTTTGGATCGGCTTTTATTGTCCCACTCTGGCAAGCGGTCGCGTTTCAAGGTTGAGTATTAACATACTGGGTTTAGTTTTAGAGTTTCAGTAGCATCAGCTGTCTATCCTGTATGTAAGAAGCATTTTTATAGTATGATTTTACGATGTAAACACGCTGTTGCGTTTCGTTTGCATTTCTGGTAGTCCAAATCTTTCCTTTCTTTTAACATTCATAACAACGCATCCATGATTATTTTGGTATCTTAGGTGTCTATGGCTGAGATCTATAGAGCGAACTTCGACTAAGTCTAAGTAAAAGAAACGAAGTCAGTGAGAATTTGGAATTTTTAATCGAACTTTGACTTAGACCGAGTAATTTCTTACAAGAAAATCTTTGCTTAGTCTTTCTGTTAGTCTGTTTTTTTTGTACAAAATGGCTCGGACTATGTCGAAGTTTGATTTAAAAATTCCAAATCCTCACTGAGTTCGTTTGTCTGACTGTTTGACTCAAACTTAGTCGAAGTTCTTTCCATAAATCTCAGCCTATGTGCGGTGGATGTATTAGAATACATTGTGTAATAAAATTAAATGCATAATACATACATAAGGGTGTCTTTCAAGTGTCTGCTGCACAATCACATTGTTATCAGTCTCTCAACCTCATACTGCAGAAACCAGCTACTTCATACAGTTCCTCGAGGTACAGCAGTCGAGCGCCAACGCCGATCCACTGACGCTGCGTCGCCGTGTCATCTTAGGTTTGGCGCGATCATCTAAAGTTTTTCTTTTTATCAGCTTCTTTACATAGTTTAAAACAAAGTCGCTTCCCGCTGTCTGTCTGTCCCTATGTATGCTTAGATCTTTAAAACTACGTAATGGATTTTGATTCCTTTTTTAATACATAGAGTTATTCAGGTATATGTATAATACATGCATAAATTCATCCCCTATGTTTGTAAAACTCTCACGCGGGCGTAGCCACGGGCAAAAGATAGTATTTAATATCTCTCTATTGATTTTGCCAAATACTAAATTGGCATGGTTACTAAACCATACCAGCTGACTTAAATACAGTGTAATATGTAGTAAAGTAATGAGCATACAATTCCGCGAAATTCATAACTGAGGCAAACCGAAATACCTCGCATCTCAACGTGTACACTTGGAGATGCAACACTCGGGTTGGTCGTGTGTATTTACTCTCCTCTACGCTTTGACGACGCTAAGGCCTTGCCAGAGATGCGAACGGGGACCAATGTATCGTGAATTTGCTTTTCGGTTTATGTATGACTAAATTCAAGCGAATTAATTAACAAAATAAGGCTTTTATTTCTACACTAAAATATCATGTCTTTATTATCCTTAAAAGTAAGGTTGCATTGGTTGTGATATTAATTCTGATCCTTTTTATGATGAACTGCTTCCAAAGGAGAAATTTAATTCCTGACTATCCATGTGTGCTTCGAAGGTAATGTTTTCTAAATTAAAGAATCCCACAACTCTGATCAAAGCCAGACGAAATGTAGCGCACATTAGGGTAATTATTATGTAAGGATACGAACCTAAGAAGAATATCCAGAATATCAAGTCTTACTAATTTCTTAAGTTTACGCGAATGTTATACATTGAAATAAAACTATTTTTACGGATATTATCACGATTTGGTTTTTAATTTTTATTCCCGACGTTTCGAAGGCTTTGCAGTCTTCGTTGTCACGGGTCAGACAATACACACAATATAACAATACATTCTGACCCGTGACAATGAAGACTGCAAAGCCTTCGGAACGTCGGGAATAAAAATTAAAAACCAAATCGTGATAAAATCCGTAAAAATAGTTTTATTTCAATATCAAGTCTTATTGGAATTTCCCTTCATCTAAATGGGGCTTAAGTTTGTATACAATTTGGTAAATCTGGAGGCGTGTTGAAGCCGCGAGAATGCTAGTAAAATACAAGTTTGCTCGTAAAACGATGTTATAGTTGCAGCAAATGACAGTTCCAATGTTTCGTGCCAGCAAGACCATAAATCTTCGGACGTCAGCGGTGATACATTTTCTTGTAGACAAACAATCACAATGTTACTTTCATAATATAATAGATGGGGTGTAACACGATCCGCCTTATATCTAGAGCATTCGCTTGGTATAATTAACATTATCTACATTACATCGGTGACTAAGTCAAGCACGAAACACATATACATATTACCACACCTGTCCGCCTAGCATGCGCGCCACGAGAACATTTTATCTACGTTTTTTGTCCTGTTATAAGTATTATAACCGGTTTTATCTATTTGTCTACGGATACTAACATGCGTCATGGTTTATTTATATACAATATTGTAGACAACATCTCGACAGTCGATTATCGAGATATCCTGTGGCGCGCATGCTAGGCGGGCTGGGCCCGTAAATAAATTCGCTTGAAGTAATAATATTCTTTACATAATTATTCTTAAGTCTATTTTTCATTGGTGGTAACGACAAACAACACAACGTGGTACGTTACAAACTAGTTTTAAATTGTGTGCATAGAGAATTAGACCCCCGTAATGAAACAATTTGTAACATTGCAGTAGTTAACTGTATTATCACATCCAGTATCAACTGTACATACAAAGCAGTATATACAAAGCACTTCTTTACAATCACCGAGAAACTCCTGGCGAGTATCAACTGATGCTGCATTCTATCTAAGAAGATTCATACTTCTGGAACTAACCTTGGTAGTTCATCCAATGGTTTATATTGATATGATACTACGGTCTCAAGTAGTACTTATATAACATACAATTCGGCAACAACTTTCAGCAAATTTATTTTATTATTTTTTACATTTATTACATTCATTGTAGCTTTATTTTCCCGGTGAATATAGAATTTTCAACTAACTTCCAAGAAGGAGAAGGTCCTCAATTTGTCTGTATTTTTTTATGAATGTTACGCGATATCTCCGCCAAGTGTGATATAAATTTGGTCACGATCAGATTTGAAGTCACACATTTGGCGGGGATATTGCGTAAAATACAAAAAAAATACAGATGAATTGAGGA
Source organism: Clanis bilineata (assembly GCA_036417725.1). NCBI lineage: Eukaryota > Metazoa > Arthropoda > Insecta > Lepidoptera > Sphingidae > Clanis > Clanis bilineata. Next base: position 3,896,349 of record CM071141.1, read on the forward strand.
CCTTCTCCTTTTTGGAAGTCGGTTAATAATAAGAAAGATTGTATTCAACTATTGCGCACTTATCGCCTTGCCCAAAATAAGGTCACATTACTGACCACAAAGATCTTGCCCATTAAATCATCCCCGTCCTTTATTACAGGTATTACATCGTCATTCCATGCCATTACATGGCGAGGACGTCGTCAGCAATTATGACACCCATTAATAAAGAGAATCATTCGAGTGGCAACACCCTAGTAGAATAGCCGAAACCCCTTGTATCCATTTACAGGATAATTACCCACTCTGTATCCTTGCGGCGCGACAATGCCCGCCGGGGTTGCCAGCGGCGAGGAATTTGGTACTTTTAGTAGAAATTAGAAATGTGAAATGAGTGGGTAATTTAGGATTTTGGAATAGTTTTGTGCTCTCGTGAATGTTAAATGGACATTTATTTTTCACCTAAAATTGCTTGTATGCGATGGGGTAAATATATGCAGGATATAAAATATTGGTGCTTCGAAATTCCCACAAAGTTAAAAAATGTTTTTCTATTTCTTTTTTTGGAACTTTTTCATGATAATGTTGCAGAAAATTCAGGTTTAGTCTCCTCTGTTGTTTTTTAGTTAATTCATGTTTAGACTTTTCCACATTTCTGATCCAATCTAATTAAAGGCCAAAAAATTTCAAAATTTTGACCTAGCATACATTTACTGTATTTTTTGTCAAGTGAAGTTTGGAAGGAAGTTATGATGAATTTTTACTTAATTACACGCAATCTATATATAACATGTTTGCTTCACCCTATCGTTATTTATACTGTACCTACCAAGGATATCAAATGAAATCTAAGGATACTATTATTGCCCGAAACGTCGGGCATAAAAATTAAAACCAAATCGTGATATAATCCGTAAAAATAGTTTAATTTCAATGATACCATTATTTGTTTGAAGACTACATTCAAATACTTTGCATAATATGCTTTGTAATTCCATTCGTTGTAAAGAAAAAAAAACTGGTCATAACTTGGATTGTAGCCACCGTACCGTAGTCCTATCTACCCAGTCTGGTCCAAATAAGTGTAAAGGATACAATTATTCCAAAAAAACATAAACCTAGATGTTTATTTCTTTTTTCCTGGGTTGGCAACCCGCAGTTGTATTGTCGTGTTGCTGTCGTTTGTCACTCGTCGCGCCCCTCAGACCTCTCATACACCAGTCACATCTCTGTTTTGCCTCCATGCGGGGATAAAAATGATTAATACCAAGGTTTTGTTCTGTCGCGTCACGAACGTTTCTCTTTATCACACGTCTTGGATTAACTTACCGTTGTGAATGTACATTGTTCCGTTGAATTAACAAGGCTTTATTGCTAAAATATGTTTTGTTGACGATCTATATATCATATTTCGGGGTATGCATACGTGAGTTATTTATACATATATGTCGGATAATCGCATACACTACGTCAGACTTAATAGATGCATGTTTTGAACCACAGTGTGTCTAGTGCCAGTTTGTGCGAGTTTTTTTTGCGAGTACGAGACACACTGTTCGTATCGCCCCGCCCTTAATTTTGTGATGTAACGAAATCAAATGCCTCTTATGCGTGATATATAATAATTACATAAAGCCTAAGATTAATGTATGAGACCTACGGTCATATAAAGCCTTAACTCAGAAAGCAGACACACCTATATTCCGAGGGCATCTCTGTTCGACTCCTGGAAAGCTTGTCCAATCGCCATATGGTAGAACCGGCCATGACCATCATCCATCTCTTTCTTTCCACCAGCTCTTATACCACTCTGGTGGGGTCAGAGCAACTTATTTTAAGCATGTTGCAAGATCCATCCATCTCTTACATAAGCTATAAATGTATGAAACAATTTATATCAATCCCACAAATACGTTAGTCATAACAGCAGATATATGGCGGAATCCCTTACTGATGTCTAAACACAATGAAGTGGCCGGTGATGTAGCGAGCGCTATAAATAACGCAGCTATTTCATTAAACGCTCCCGAATTAACCGGTCTCAGTGTGCCGCCCATTGTGCGCCACTGACATCCCGCCAGACCAGCAGCCGCACTGCTGTCATGTTTGCAGAATATGTTTAGGCGTCTCTGCGCGTGTTTTTTCAAAACAAAACACCTACACATAACAAAGATTTTCATTGTCTCTTGCCCCTGTAATAATGGACCATAGACAAAAAAAATAGGAATACCGTGTTTTGTGTAATGTTGTAGTGCAGGAGATGCTGCTTTAGAAGTAGAGCTTCGTCAGAAGTATGAATTGACATCATTCCATCATCAAAAATCGAACGAGTAGGTGTTGAACATCCAAAAAACTTTCGTAAAAATAAATTTTGACATTATACGAATACTAGGGTCACGTCTTGTAAAAATCACATCAAATTTTAAGGGGTTGACGTCAGGCAAGTAGCCAATGTCTTTCTGCAACATGCTGGAAAAAGTGTCCTACAGCTACGCCACATTGACGCGGCATAAGGGCAGGTGGAAAATAAAGAAAAAGCATATTATCAAGATGATGGTCAATCTGAAAAAAGAGGGCTTGTTGTGAGTAATATTGACGGGAATTAGCATTTGGTTGTTACGATAAGAGATTTCTGAAGACCCTAAACCGCCCTTTTGTAAAATTTTCCTTTGAATGTTATCAATTGGTCCTAAATTCTAAATGGAATCAATAATGAGAATATTGTACTAAACAAAAAAATATGTAATCTTTTTACAAAGCATTCAATATTTTTGTCTTAAAATTATAATTGGCACAAGAAGCTTACAACGTCTCTCAATGTTAATATAATATGCTTCTTTAATTTAATAAAAAGGCTTTTTATACTTCTATACACACATAAAAGGCATGTTCAAGTACATAATACGTGACTTTTCGTGTATTTAATAATAGCCAACAACATGAGTGATGGTCCAATTAAATTTTTTAAACACAATTTTGTGTTAATTAAGTCCTTCGGAGTCACGAATTTACTGGTATGACGTCATTAAATCCGTTTTGGCGGTACTTATGTTGTATAAGTGCCTAATGTCCACTGCCACTTCAGCTTGCTAATCCGCTGGGCTATATCAGTAACTTCAGGCTAGATACAGGCCGCTTCCAACAGGTCGATCTGGAAATCTTTGGCGGCCTATGTCCAGCAGTAGACGTCCTGGCTGATCATGATGACGATGATGATCCTGGCATGGCAAATAACTACGCTCCACCTGATACCTTACCGCATAGTTCAATTAAAAAAAAACTAGCGTCCACCGACAAACGTTTACGTCCGTTTAGTAGCAGCATATATGTGCTGTGGACTGAGAGGAGCTAGGTTAATTATCCTCGATGGTGTGTGTTTTTTCAGCATTATTTGGACCCCAAAACTGGATCCGCAGAGGTGGATTGACATAAAGCATGCAGCCAGTCGTAAAAACTGGTAGAAAAGTATGTTCTGCCGACCCCACATTGAGAGATAAGAGCTGGTGGAAAAGAAAGCTGCATCTTGTAAAATCACAGAACCCTGTCTCCTAGAGTGACAGAATTTAGTTTCTTACTAGGGTTGCGTCCACACGTCACTGTCGCTTGTCTCGTGTCGTGTGTCATGTGTCAGCGTCAATTGATCACCAGCTAATGTCAGCGAGCACACGTGCCGTCGCACATGTATCGCCGCTTTATTTTTCACAAGTTTTTGCGTCTGGATTCACCCGTGGATCTTTTCTGTGATAAAAAGTTATTAACAAATTGTACACCTTTCCAGCCCTAGCTTTTTTAAGTATTTGCTCTCCTAATATGTTGAACTTTGCAAAATGTCGAGTAACGAATTGTGTTGAAGCTATAATTGTTTTTGCAAGTTTCAAGTGAAATATACTATTTTGCAAACTCTTCATGATAATTGATGGGAATCATATTTCCCATTGAAAAATCATTTTAATTTTATTAACTGCCTCGGTGGCGTGGTTGTATTTCGGTACGACTACCGTCCTGAGGTCTCGAGTTCGATCCCCTGGTCGGGCAAAGTAATATTGGATTTTTCCATATCCGTTCGGAGTCTGGAATTTGTGCCCGATATGGCGATAGGCTCGCCCCCTATCACATCTGGGTCGGAACTAAGCTCGACGAAATGTGGGTGTACTAGTTCACTAGTGCGCCTCTGCCTACCCCTCGGGGATATAGGCGTGAGCTTATGTTATGTTATGTTAATTTTATTAAATAGTATCTATGTTATTCTTTTTACCTGTCCTTATCCCATCTTAATGTGCGGTCGACGCAATACACTTTTTCAATAGTGTTGCAGAAAGGATTTGTCTAAGTTTTTACGACAGGCTGCCTGCCTGATGTCAACCCCGTTAGTGGGATCGAGTCCCGTGCAATTTAAATTAGAAAATTCGCTTTACCTGACCTAGGAATCGAACCCATGACCTCCCGGTATACAGCCCATATTTACTGCCACTATACCAAGGAGGCGACTGATATCTATGTTATTATAGAAGTATATTATCAAAGTTGCATGTGAAAGCCGCATTTTTAATCCACGGTTGGTAAATCAGTTAGAACATGTATATTATAACAGTAACGTATAAATTAACTTTTCATTAGCCCGAGCACGAAAAACTAATGTAAATGTAATAGTCGAGTTCCCTGCGCACTGATGACGTTTGGTTAATATTTCATACAAATTTCATTGACGCGTATCGAGCTGAAATACATTTACGGTTGTCAGAAATTTTCCTGCTCAGGCCACAGTTGTAGGGTATAATAATAACATCAGCGAGAGCAAACAAAAACATTTTTAACTACCAATATTGTTGTGACCTTCTACTTTTCCAATTGCCAAGAGCTTTGTGCGGTTCATTATAAATTTATATTCAATCCCATTCGAATTTGGTGTCTACTTTCATTTAAATAGACTCAATAAATTTGTTATTTAATAAATAAACATTCCAACTCGTTTTCTATGCCATTTGTAATTCTAATAATCCTTTACATAAACGAAATTGCAATAACAGCTCAGTCCGACAGACGAAATAATGAAAATTGTATTGTTAGGCGTGGGGAGCATCTGGTGGAGGACAAGAACGTAACCTAGACATCCTTGAGGACGAACCTAGGCCTAACAGAGGAAAGCTCTAGTTATTCCATCTGCCAAAGGCAATTATAAAGTCATCGTCGATTGTAACGCCTTAGCATCAAACCCGATGCGCCTCGTCTCGGTGAATGCAAAACGGACTCTAAGTTGTGTAGTGGAGAATAAATTTAACAGACACTTAGGCTGCGGATACGAACGCAGCGGCGGTGGCGGCGGCGCGGGGAATGGCGCGGCAACGTATTGTTAAATCGGTCGGCGAGCCGCTGCCTTCGAGGCCAGTTTCATTTAAATCTATGCATTGGAACGCGCCGCTAGCCGCGCCGCTGCCGCCGCCGCTCCCAGCCCGCTGAGTTAGAGACCGCGGCCTTAGACAGCCTCCGTGGCGCAGTGGGCGAGTAGCCGGTTGTGATGCATGGGCCGCGGGTTCGACTCACGCACCTCGGTGCGGTCACACAAACATATGTCTCGATGTTTGTGTGACCCACAGATTTTGTTTCGGGTTTGGGTGTTGTGACTCCAAAGTTTCTGATATAACTAGATAAGATATAGTTTTCGAAAAAGAAACCCTTTTGTTAAAACTGCATCGAAATTGGTTGAAACATGAAACAATAATTCATATTTTAAATTCTGGAGTGGGGGCATATTGGATATATCTTGCTATCACTTTCCAACGCACGTACCGTTATGTCGTGATGTGATTATACTGATACTTCTCTTTCCCACAGTTTGAAGGTTACACCAAACTTCAAAGGCTTATAACCTTATATAATATTTTATTTTTGAGAATATTTCAATTTTCCTTTTTTATATATTTTAGACGACGTAAACATATGAAATTAATAAAAGTAAAGTCAAGTACCCAATTGCAAGATGAGGCATTTTACCAACTGCGCTCCATTGTTATGAGCGCTCCATGTTAACATGTATTTGTCACACTGCCTCGGTGGTGTAGTTGTATGTCGGTATGACTACCGTACTGAAGTCTCGGCTTCGATCTTCGAGCCCGGGTCGGGCAAAGTGATATTGGATTTTTCCATATCAGCCCGGAGTCTGGAATTTGTGCCCGATATGGCGATAGGCTCGCCCCCTATGACATCTGGGACGGAACTAAGCTCGGCGAAATGTGGGTGTTCTAGTTCGCTAGTGCACCTTTGCCCTTCGGGGATACAGGTGTGAGCTTATGTTATATATGTTATTTATCACACTTGATGTTGGTTAAATTATCCCAAACACAGAGCTATATCCCAAACGAAAAGATGAGGCGCAACGGGTCCGGTGCCGAGCAGTTGTAATCTATGATGACCTTTATCCTTAAGATATTTTGCCGTAAAAGGCCGTATTCAAACAAAATACGACAGAAAGTTGGCGTAAACACTCCCAGACAATGAGCCGAGGTGGCAGTTAAAGGACGCTTCCCCCTCCCTTGTAGCCTCCCTATCCCTCCCCGTGGAAACTGGAACACCTCTCTAATCCTATTTGACGCATGATCACGGATCAACTGGAGCAAGTTGCGGTAAATGTAGTTATTTGACACATGTCAATCTTGCTTGACCGTGTCTTCAGTTATTTTCGGTAATGCTATTTGGAGCCTTCGTCGACATTGATTGAATGAACTGCTTATTTTCACTATTAAGTATCGTATATGAACGAGTGACTGATTATTTTTATAAGTAACTTCGCACCAGGCAGTATTTATGCAATACCAATAAAATGTTATAAACATAATGGGAAGTGAAGCAAATTTTCGGCCCATTCGATCTATCGAAACGTAATGACGGCTACTAATAGAATGGGCCAAAAAGCTTGCTTCACGTTCAATGGTCCTAGCGCTCCATCCATTTTTTTTCAGTCCTTGGCTCACAATTAACCGATGATCTGTCTCGCATAGCAATCACACTACAAGGTAAACACACACACAAAATAATTATAATCATATATTATTATTATTAACATTAGATATTAGTTCTTACGCATTATCTTGTACTACAATGTACGTATTATAGGACTATTAAAAGACTGTGTCAACAAACTGCGGCTGGAACACTGACTCCCAAGTTACAGATATTTTACCTAGTTTGGGAGACAGGGACCTTCAAAAATGTAACTTGTTTGTATAATTATATATCTGCCTAGATATATTTGTGAGACTGCCTCGGTGGCGTGGTATTTCGGTACGACTACGGTTCTGAGGTTTCGGGTTCGATCCCCGGGTCGGGCAAAGTGATATTGGATTTTTCCATATCAGCCCGGAGTCTGGAATTTGTGCCCGATATGGCGATAGGCTCGCCCCCTATCACATTTGGGACGAAACTAAGCTCGGCGAAATGTGGGTGTTCTAGTTCGCTAGTGCGCCCCTGCCTACTCCTTCGGGGATACAGGCGTGAGCTTATGTTATGTTATGTAGATATATTTGTAATTTTCTCTCACTTTTTAGCTAATAAGTACTTATTATTATTAATGACTAGCTGACCCGCGCAACTTCGTCTGCGTATGAGAGAGAGGGTTGAAAGAGTGAGTCTTAGGTACCTATAATCCAATAATTCTAAAGGAGGTAATGGGATGATCTACTTCGGCCGTCAGTCACCTCGTCTCTCATCCCGTCAGTCACACCGTCTGTCACACCGTCTGTCACGCCGTCTGTCACCCCGTCTCTTACCCCGTCTGTGCCACCGTCTGTCACCCCGCCTGGCACCCCGTCTGTCACCTCGTCTGTCACCCGTCTGTCACCCATCTGTCACCCGGTCGGTCACCCCGTCTGTCACCCAGTCTGTCACCCGCCTGTCAACCCGTCTGCCACCCGTCTGCCACCACGTCCGTCAGTCATCCCTTAGTCACCCTACCATTCATCCCGTCGGTCAACACTAAAATATTTTTTCAAATCTAACTAGTAGTTTCCGACATATAAAATTCCCCGCTGGCAGCATTATTCATTTTTGCTCCGCTCCTATTGGTCATAGCGTGATGTTATATAGCCTATAGCCATCCTCGATAAATGGGCTATCCAACACAAAAATATTTTTTTCAAATCGAACCAGTAGTTTCTGGGATATCAATTCCACATTTTTTATTTCTCATTTCTGCTCCGCTCCCTTTGGTCATAGCGTGATGTTATATAGCCTATAGCCACCGTCGATAATTGGGCTATCCAACACAAAAATAATTTTTGAAATCGAACCAGTAGTTTCTGTCTGAGATATACATTTTTCCGATTTGGTAACATTTTTGATTTCTGCTCCGCTCCTATTGGTCATAGCGTGATGTTATATAGCCTATAGTCACCCTCGACAATTGGGCTATCCAACACAAAAAGAATTTTTCACATCGAACCAGTAGTTTCTGAGATATACATTTTCACGATTTTGCAACATTTTTCATTTCTGCTCCGCTCCTATTGGTCATAGCGTGATATTATATAGCCTATAGCCATCCTCGACAAATGGGCTATCCAACACAAAAAGATTTTTTCAATTCGAAGCAGTAGTTCTGTCTGAGATATAAATTTTCCCGGTTTGCAAAATTTTTCATTTCTGCTCCGCTCCTATTGGTCATAGCGTGATGTTATATAGCCTATAGCTATCCTCGATAAATGGGCTATCCAACACAAAAATAATTTTTCGATTCGAACCAGTAGTTTATGAGATATCAACTTCCCCGCTTTTCAACATTTTTCACTTCTGCTCCGCTCCTATTGGTCATAGCGTGATGTTTTATAGCCTATAGCCATCCTCGATAATTGGGCTATCCAAAACAAAAAGAATTTTTGAAATCGAACCAGTAGTTTCTGAGATATCAATTCCACGTTTTTTATTTCTCATTTCTGCTCCGCTCCCATTGGTCATAGCGTGATGTTATATAGCCTATAGCCACCCTCGATAATTGGGCTATCCAACACAAAAAGAATTTTTCAAATCGAAGCAGTAGTTCCTGAGATTAGCGCGTTCAATCAAACAAACAAACAAACAAACTCTTCAGCTTTATAATATTAGTATAGATTTACGCGATAGTAAACACGCGACGTACATTAAGTCGTAAAGTGGAGAGGCCCTAACACTCATGTTGACATTGAAATAGTCTTCAACGTTAGCAAGACAAATTCCGCAGTTAACGCCGTCCATGACGAATAAAACCTTTTTTTGGAGGACAATAAACCGCCAAATGTCGCCAGCTCTAACTAGGCGTGCCTTTTGGCTTTTACCGTAGACTAGAATAAAATTGTCGCTGAGTTAGCTTAATGCCTTGCCTTTTTTTCGAGTACTCCTATGTATGGTAAATTAAGCTCTAATAGTACTACATAAGATACTATTTCTATTGTAAATGGTAGTCACTAAGCCTAGTCTACACAATTTACGTAAATAAAAACATCATTTCTTACTCATCTTTGAAAAGGCCAAAAGTTTTATCTGTCTTTGTCTGGTGTAAGAAATTACGAAGAACGAAAGGTAGACACTGATATTGTGATCATTTGCCGAAATTTGTCAAAATTAGTTTCCAAAAAAATGTGATAAATTCCATCTAAATCTGTTAAGTTTCCAAACATTTTTGGTTAAGACAAATCCTTTATAGGTGTTGTGACATTAGTAATCTCATCTGCTACTTTACGTAATCTTCTCTAAAGTAATGAAATAAAGGTGTGTACACAATAAAACATTCTGCAGAATAAAATAACGAATTATCGACACGTTTTTTGTCCACAAATCTCATTTGCGGTTTCCTTGCAAGATGAGATTCAACAGTCCTCGAATATGTACAGAGACAAGTGTCCTTAGACCTCAAGGTCATGTACTGTAATCCAGGTGATTATTTGACAGGTATTTGACCTTTAAAACGCCTGTGCTTCGTAAGGTCAAGCACAATGTAATTTATGTATATGAAATTCAATTAAGTAATGTGTCTTATTTGAACAGTAGCTGTTTGAAGAATTTTTTAAGGTGTTAATCTTTGATTTGAATTTAAATTGTTCGTATGAACCTCAAGTGTCGTCTCAAGTTCTTGTTGCAAATTCATTGAGGTGACGGTGTGGCCCCAGCTATTTTTTATTACTTTAATACATTTTCTGAACGCAATATTATCGTTAATTTTCATTCAAGCAATAATTGAGTGATTCTAACAATATTTTTGTGAAACTGACACCAAATATATTTAACGTTTTTTGACTTGTAACGTTTTATGATTGCAATATTATCATTAATTTTCATTCAATCAATGACTAATAGAATGATACGAGTTGCGTATGAATGTGGCACTAGCTATTTTTAACTTTTTGCATTTTAAAAGCTTTAAGGTATTCACATTTATTTTCATTTAAGTAAAGATAGCTACGCATATTAAAAAGCTTTGAGCTTGATCTTATGTTACAGCGTGTTACAAAGTATGTTACATTCTGTTACACAGAACATTTCATAATTTACCCAAATTCAAGTGAAATATAAAGTTACAAAGTAGGTACACAACTATATTCCCAATATTGTACTTGTACAATTTTGTGATAATGTATTTCACTTAATAGTATTATTTGAGATTTTGTTGGCATTATATTTTCATAATATGCTTTAATGGTTTCGAATCTGAGGTGTCACACATTGAAATAAAAGTAGTTTTTGCGGATTTTATATTGAATTCTTTTACTTTCTATCCCACCATAATGTGGGGTCAGCGTAAACACTAAAGCATGTTGCGAAAAGGATTTGGCTAAGTTTTTACCGTCTGCCTGCCTGACTTCAACCACCTCTGAGGAATTCAGTCCCGGGTAAATTAATTTAGAAAATTCGCTTTGCCTGACCTGGGAATCGAACCCACGATCTCCCGGACCACAGCCCATATGTGCTGCATAGTTTATTTAAAACAATAATCATAATATATCTGCAGCCCGAGCAGAAAAATTTCTGACAATCGTAAATGTATTCGTGCTCGATGCGCGTCTATGAAATTTGTATGAAATATTAATCAAATGTCATCAGTGCTCAGCGAGTTTACATTTACATTAGTTTTTCGTGCTCGGACTATTGTATTCAGAACCATATTTACGGTTGTTGGGTGTTAGTAATTATTCTCAAACAAGATGGGCAAATAAAATTAGTAATAATGTTAGAGACTTAACATTCTGACCTTACAGAGATGTCCTGACATATTTACCTCCTTCACAATAAAACTGCCATGAAAAACTTGTGACATCACAACACATGGCGGTAAGGCGTAGTACACATGTTGTCTTCTCGTAACCGACTACAGCATGTTCAGTTCTCGTAAAATATTACACGTACAGTGTACACTGTGCTCGTAAGCCTATTTATTATATTTACGAGTGACGATGCTACACGACAATTTGGGCTTTTGTTTTTTTATTATTACATAAAAATCTTGTCGCGGTGTTAACACTTTGTTTATTTCGCACAAAGTGGCGTTGGTGGCGCCACTCGTAATTTTTAGTAGCATACTTATCAACATATAAAATAATACATACACCCAACACTAAAGTCACTACACATATAGTCCTGACACCACACTAGGTTTAACCTGTATCTTGGATCAGCAACTACGAGAGACTTTCAGTCTACACTCAGACCTGAAACAAATACTTATGGATTACACAAACGTTTGTACTGGTGCGGGAATCTAACCCACGGCCTCTGGCTTCACAGCTGCCTACTCGCCCACTGCGCCACGGAGGCTGTCGTAATCAAAGGAACATTGTTTAGGCGTAGCATTTTTTTACATAACACACAACATTAGCACACGCCTATAACCAAAAGGTTAACCATATTCCTTTATGGTTCAGAGTCATGGACGATTCGGACAACAGAACGGAAAAAGATAGAAACCTTTGAGATGTGGTGTTGGCGAAGAATGCTTCGCATACCATGGACAGCCATGAGAACGAATAAATCTATCCTCGAACAACTACGCATAAAAACTAGACTGTCAGCGATCTGTTACCAAAGAATCCTCAGTTATTTTGGTCACATTGCCCGTCGTCAATCCGACAACCTTGATAAGTTGGTTGTGATAGGCAAAGTCGAAGGAAAAAGACCTCGCGGCCGGACACCTAGCCGTTGGTTGGATCAAATAACCACACTCACTGGGTCCTCTGTTACAACCGCCCTAAAAGAAGCAGAAAACCGGACGAAATGGAAATGCAAAATACAGAATGCCACGAAGGCCTTTCAGGGACAAGACCTTCAGTAATGAAGTATGCGACCACGAAGAAGATAACCAAAAGGGTAGGCAGAAACGCACTAGCGAACTAGAACACCTAAATTCCGCCGAGCTTAGTGCCGTCCCAGAATGTGATAGGGAGCGAGCCTATCACCATATATAGCACAAATTCTAGACTCCGGGCTGATGCTGAAAAATCCAATATCACTTTACCCGACCTGGGGATCGAGCCTGAGACCTCAGGACAATAGTCATACTGCCACGCAATACCACCACGCCATCGAGGCAGTCAAGTATTTTTTTTATTTTACCAATCTGAAGTGCACTACACACGGAGGTGCACAATTCGGCTGCGACTCACTGGAATAATGATAAGCATTTCATGTAACCACATCTCTTGAATTACAGAGCAGACACGTGTTCGTTCGTCTTCATTTATAATTAACTTAATTCAAAATGAAAATAGAACTCAAAATACACTGCAAGATATATTGGCCTAGGGAGAATAAGCATCTTATGAGCTCTGTCGCTGATTCTTGTTCGGAGAAAATTCATCAAACTCAATTTCTTTCATTTTAAAAGCAATAATGTTGACTTACAAAAAACTTTAATGGAAATTGTATTATGTGCCTCTGAGCCATTCCTCCTTGCTAATTAGATCACGTTGTAAAAAATACGTTTTTATTAAGGAATGAAAATAAATGTCCTATAAATTTCATTACATAGAACGTGAGAGGTAACTTAATAATTTTCTTGTGTTAAATTGTGTATACACCCAAGCGTCGTTCGTGAAATACACAAACATAATAACTGCTTATTAAATTATTATTAACAGCTCGTCAGAGAGAGTTATTACGTACAGGTGTTTTATATTGCGACGTAATATCTTTATTCTGGAGTATTTCAGTATTAAAACATCACTCTCGTAGGGTTACCATTTGAAAAATTCGAAATCTATTATATATTAATAAATAAAGGAAAGTTTGCGAAAAATCATATTTTAGACTGCCTCGGTGGCGTGGTTATATTTCAGTACGACTACCGTCCTGAGGTCTCGGGTTCGATTCTCGAGTTGGGCAAAATGAAATTGGATTTTTCTATATAAGTCCAGAGTCTGGAATTTGTCTCCGATATGGCGATAGGCTCGTCCCCTATCACAACTGGGACGGAACTAAGCTCGGCGAAATGTGGGTGTTCCAATTCGCTATTTCACCTCTGCCTACCCCTTCGGGGTTACAGGCGTGAGCTTATTTATGTATGTATATTTTAGTATAAGTGCATTTTGAACAACTGTCTCGATGGCGTTGTTGTTTTTCTTGCGCAGAATGACTACCGACTTAAGGTCTGGGGTTTTCTCAGTGTCAGCCTAGAGTCTGGAATTTGTGCCTAATATTATGGCGATAGGCTCGCCCTCTATAATATCTGAGATGGAATAAGCTCAGTGAAATATGGATGTTCTAATTCCATTCAGGGATACATGCGTGAGGTTATATTATATGTTTATGTATTTTTGTCGCGAAAAATCCGTGTTTTTTATGTTAGTGCATTTTGAAACTGATGTCTCGTTTGGATAATCCCTATTGTCAATTGAATTTATATTCTTCCTAAGCAGTAAGTTCGGACTAAATTCTGATAGCATGCTAAAATCCGACCAAATCGGAAAGCATGGTAACCCTGATCCTGCATAAATCAGCGATCTCAGTTTATTTTCTCAGAAAATTTCCTTCGAGTTCAAGTTAAGTCAGGATATTAGCTATATCCTTACAAGGCGCAGTTCATGCGATAATACACTTTTGTGCTCATAACGAAATAGGTAAACAGTTTTATGGATATTTTGTACTAGGAACAGTACTACGAAATTCTTAGTAATTTTTATATTGAGAACATGAGATCACCGACCTTGGCCGTGAGTGCGTAGCTCTAAAACAAAGATGATAAAACTGATTACTTTATATCAAAACTGCTGTCTCACAGAAATCTGAAGCTCAAAATTTTCAGGGAACAAATAAAATTCTTAGGAATATTGAATGTCGACAACACGTTTATGATCTTTCTGATGTGAAATGATGAGCGAGTGAAATCTCTTCCCATAAGATAAGTGAAGTGGTAGAGCCATGCTGCAGACAGTTACGTCTACCTACAGCACGAATGCGCCGGCTCGACCGGTTTGATACCACTATCTCATAAAAACCGACGTAAAGTGGCAGTTCGCTGCTGCGTTTCGTTCTGTGAGAGAGATTTCCAGTGGCCCCTTTCCCAATCCCCATTTCCTTCTTTTAGGCCGGCAACGCATTATACTTTTGTGTCTTGGGTGTCTATTGGCGGTGGAGATCACTTACCATCAAATGATCCACCTGCTCGTTTGCCAGCCTCTGCTATATAAAAAAGAAAGATAAAACATTACATAACATAAGCTCACGCCTGTATCCCCGAAGGGGTAGGCAGAGGCGCACTAGCGAACTAGAACACCCACATTTCGTCGAGCTTAGTTCCGTCCCAGATGTGATAGGGGGCGAGCCTATCGCCATATCGGGCCCAAATTCCAGACTCCGGGCTGATATGGAAAAATCCAATATCACTTTGCCCAACCCGGGGATCGAACCCGAGACCTCAGGACGGTAGCCGTACCGAAATATAACCACGCCACCGAGGCAGTCGAAGGCAAGAAAGATAAACACTATATTAATCTTATCTATATATTGTGTATAACAAAAAGCGACGTGAACTCCACAACCTTAAAGTTACTGTACTTAGCAAAATTGCCTCGCTCTAAACTGTTACGAGCGATCCATCGGCGCGTTCACACGGCGCGTTTCATTGCGCGCTCGCGCTGTAACGCTTTCGCAAAATAGTCCACTTCGCGAGCAGTAAAACTCAAAGATTGCTCCTGTTTACACCCCTATGAATTTTTAAGGCAATTCCGAAGAAATATAGCCGTCTGCCTTTACAGCGTGTACTTTAACATTGTTTCATTTTAAAAAGGATTTCGTTTTTGTTCGAAATATATTCGAGTTCTTCTCGTTTTTTATCTCACACAATTTTGCACCGCAGGGATTGAATAGCTGTATCTCCTTTCAAATTGCCTTGATAAAAATAATTGGAACTATCTGTACGAAATATGGTGATGTTTTTGTGTAATTTTACATAGTTTTTATCGCATCTACGTAGAATGGGACAAAACAAAGTTAACGGCAATATACGACCTTTGAACTGTTGAGCTAATTTATTACTCCTAATTAATTAAAGCCATTTTGTTTAAGTAACTAAAATTAGGGAGAATCAGATTGTTGTGAACTCGTTTAATTTTCGACCGATATTAATACAGTCAAAAGCAGCGATAGCTCTGTTGGGAATGGTATGGACTGCCGAGACAAGTGTCGGAGGTTCGAGACCAACCCCAGAATGGAGCATACACCTCTGACTTTTCTATGTTAAGTGTATTTTCATTGTGAAATATCGCTTGCTATAACGGTGAAGGAAAAACATCGTGAGGAAACCTGCATATCCGAGAATTTCTTCACAGGAATTTCGAAGGTATGTGAAGTCTGCCAACCCGCATTAGGCCAGCGTGGTAGACTAAGGCCTAACCCCTCTCATTAGTAGAGGAGGCCCGTGCCCAGCAGTGGGACAGTAATATTACAGGGCTAATATTATTATTATTTTTTATTAATACAGTCGCAACGCGTCGCCTCTTTGGTCTAATGGCAGAATGTAAAAGCTGTGGATCGGGAGGTCCTGGGTTCGATTCCCAGGTCGGGCAAAGTAAATTTTCTAATTGAATTTTCCCGGGACTGGATCCCTTTTAGAGGGTTGATGTCAGGCAGGCGGCCGGTCCTAAAAACTAAGCCAAATCGTCTTTGCAACATGCTGAAAAAGGCTGTTGCGCCGACCCCACATTAAGGTGGGATAAGGGCAGGTAGAAAGAAAAAATATTAATACAGTCGCAACCGAGTTCTCAGATCTCGATTAAATCAAATTAAGTCATTCAATAAATAAATAAATAATAAATAACACCCAACAGGTATATACATAGTTCTGACCCTACACTAAGATCGAGTCTTGTGTCGTGGATATCAGGAACTACGAGAGACTCTCCGTCTCCCAACACCCAGACCCGAAACAAATATCTGTAGGCCATACAAACATTTGTCTCGTGCGGGGATCGACTCCGCGGCCTGTTGCTTCACAACCAGCTACTCTCCCGCCACAGAGGCTGTTCAATGAAACGTTTCTTTCTTATTAATTTATTTTCAAACGTCAAATTCGCCTCCTTGGTCTAGTGGCAGCGTGTATGGGCTGTGGACCGGGAGGTCCTGGGTGCGATTCCCAGGTCGGACAAAGTTTTCCAATTTAATTCACCCGGGACAGAATCCCTCATAGGGGGTTGACGTCAGGCAGGCGGCCGGTCGTAAAAACTAAGCCAAATCGTCTTTGCAACATGCTGAAAAAGGCTGTTGCGCCGACCCCACATTAAGGTGGGATAAGGGCAGGTAAAAAAAAAATTTCAAACCCCATAAGTAAACTCATACAAAACTACTGTATTGAAGATACATATCAATGCATTAAAACGTAACACATGGATCGTATTCATGCAATTGCACATCCATCGTCCCCAAACTCCACGATAACACGTATATGCCAATCGCGTGCCCTACGAATGTCTTTATAAACGTAAATGATGTAAATCGGTGGATCGTACTACGGCGCGGCATGCGAGGTGCCGTGCCCGACGACCGTATGGCTTGTCATTACCCTGGCCTCAGTCTCTACCATGGAAATCGTCAGCTGGGAATCACTGTGGCGTGAACTTAGCAATCATACACACGAGTCCGTCGTAAAATCGAATGTTATCTAAGTGGTAAAGTTTCATTGTTAACAGTTTTATGTTGTTTTGTAAAGTAGTCATAATTTAGTCCTAGATTATTTTATTTGTATAAAGAGTTGATAAAGTCCGATTTAACGATCTGTATTTCTCACCAAGTATTAATCTTCTTCGAAAAGGGCAAGTGAGGAGTACCCTCAGCCGGCGGAAATGTATGAAAAGAAGTATGAGTATGGCCGAGACAAAAGAGGTGTGTCAGGATCGTAGCTTGTGGCACTCAATAGTCACTGTCTACCTCCATGGGATATAAGTTTGAGTGTGTATGAATGTATATATTAATAAAATTGGATTAATACAAGAAAAGTTTGTTATATTGATAAAGGCGGTGCATATCAGATACATCTCGTTTTTTGAGACCAAATAATGCGATAGTTTACATACACATGTAAGCTCACGCCTGTATCTCCGAAGGGGTAAGCAGAGGCGCACTAGCGAACTAGAATACCCACACTTCGCCGACGTTAATTCCGTCTCTAGATGTGATAGGGGGCGAGCCTATCGCCATATCGGGTGTAAATTTCACACTGCGGGCCGATACTGAAAAATCCAATA
This sequence comes from Clanis bilineata, assembly GCA_036417725.1. Taxonomy (NCBI): domain Eukaryota; kingdom Metazoa; phylum Arthropoda; class Insecta; order Lepidoptera; family Sphingidae; genus Clanis; species Clanis bilineata. The sequence goes on from CM071141.1 coordinate 3,914,021, forward strand.
TCACTTTGCTCGAACCGGGGATCAAACCCGAGACCGACGACGATAGTCGTACCGCGCACGCAATATCACTACGCCAAGGCATTCGTTTAATATAACAATTGAATTAATCCTTAATAAAGAACGAGAATAATCTTCCTGAAATGCAAAAAAAAAAACTGGTTAAAATGACGCTGTTGGCACAGATTCCGCCCCCGTGATTTATGGTTAGCAGACAATTTAAACCAATACTTATTAATTTATTAATAAAATTTTCTCCCCTCGTGAGCATTGCGTATTCCAACATTCTACCCGTAAATAAAATATTAATATCAATTAGTGTAATCTGCGACACAGTGGCACGGCGCGGCAACACGGTGTCGTTTTCGCGGTGCGTGACAGACGCGAGTCGTGCCGCGCCATTTATAATATTCACCTTAATGAAGATTGTTTATTTTGTTATGAAACTCCGATGTAATTACAACAATCAAGTTAGGGAATTGGGTGTGTTCTCTCTAAGGAATTATTTCGGCCGCGTTTACACCGCGAGTAAAACGTTGTAAATCGCAGCAACCACCGTGACATAAATGTAATATATCCAATTATTGTAATTTTATTGTATACTTGTTCACTTATAACCATTCATTAAAATTGATTATTCATAATCATTTAATGCCGTGATGCCATAGTCTTCCAAATAAGAATAATAACACCAAGCTTTATGCTACATACGGATTTAAAATTTCTTCTACCTGTCTTTCCTGTGCTAAGATGGGATGATGGTCGACGTACAATCATGTTGCAGAATCGGCTCTAATTTTTACCACCGGCTGCCTGTCTGACGTCAACTCACTCTGGGGGTACAGTTTTGGGCAAATCATGTTAAAAAACCGCTTCACAAGGCATGTACGCTTCCGCTAAACTGAGGAAGCAATAATGCTGTAATAAACATAATCAAGACATTAAATTAATCTCAAATCTCGCCCTCCAATACGTCATGTAATAACTGCGCCATGTGAACAACGTCTTAGCGCAGTATGAATTAAAGTTGATACAATTTAAGTTTACGAGGGCGCCACGACGCTCGGCACCGCCGCCGCACCGCACCGCCACCGCGCGCCGATTGTGTTTCAACTTAATTAGCTTTAACTTTATGTTTTTAACAGCTTTTCACCCCAACTTCATTATGAGTAGAATGACTAAATCTTCAATTTTAATGACTTTTTGCATCTGCTGTTATTAATTTGTGAGAATACAAAGTTCATAAGTGACAAAGTTCTGCAATATACTTGAAAAATGACAAGTGAGGTATCCGAAAATGTAACTTTAAGAGCAAAGTAAAAAAGATTAACAAGAAAAGCTGACCCCACTACAATATGGGCTTTGCTAAGAGGATGAAGTAATTTTGAATACCGCAAAATTCAAAAAAATACTACGTAATATGAAAATACTGCTACCCTTTTTCTAGAATATTTTTAAGCTGAGGAAAATGAAATGAGTTCTTAATCACCCAGCCCATAAACATCCATAACTCCAGAGGAATCTATGTGTTGCGGTCTTTGAGGTAGGAATAGTTTCTTTTCTTGAAGGTTCCTAACGCGTAATGGTCTGGAAAAATAGGTGCCGAAAGCTGGTACCCCAAACACGCAGTATGATTCAATTAGAAGACGAAAACTATAATTTTTTCATCACTAGTATTTCCAAAGCTCATACCATCACTACATAGTATAAAACAAAGTCGCTTCCCGCTGTTTGTCTGTCTGTCTGTATGCTTAGCCGCCGAATGTTCATACACTTAAGGTCGCCTTATATCGTTTAAGGCCACCTTATCTGTCAAAATTGTATGGCGAAAATAATGTAAGAAGCAGTTAAAGTTGAATAGCGTTTGACCATTCGGGCGTAGATCTTTAAAACTACGCAACGGATTTTGATGCGGTTATTTTAATAGATAGAGTGATTCAAGAGGAAGGTTTATATGTATAATACATGCATAATATAGTAGAGAAATAATGATAATTTTAGAGGTGTCTAATGTGATGTCGTAAATAAACACTTTTTTCCGCTTACAATGCAAACGCTGGCTAATAGATCAAAATAATGAATATCAGCATTGTACCCGCGTAAAGCCGGGGCGGGTCGCTAGTATGATATATTCGTGGAAGCATTATGATGACTATCGTAATCGTAAGTAGGTTACGGAAAAATAAAAAATTTGAAATCATAATTAGAAAAAATATGGGAATATAATATGCTCATAAAAATAACTTTATTATTGTTGTCGCCGACTAAACTCATTTAAATTCCTGTACAGCTTGAGTGCGGCGCATTTTAAACTTTAATATTACCATTAAGCCAGTATAAAGTTATACTGCAGACGTGTGGTTTGATAAAAACATGGATATTAGTAATGAAGGTCAAATTATGGATTTCTGTGGAAATGAGGGCCAATTTTCAAAATTGTTTTGTGTTAGATAGAGCTTATTTCAAATCTGGTCCCATATAGTAGACAGTAGAGTCAGTAAGTTGGAAGGATAGTTTTGAAACTTGTGGTTTTAATATTTTTTTAAGAATTTTAAATTAATCCTTGCACGCAATACAACTACACCACTGAGGCAGCACAGGCAGCATAACAAATCAACATAATTAAAAGTAGATAGATTTTTATATGCATAGGTTCTTAAACAGGTTTAACCATTACAAGTCACGACTCTCATGAGACAAATACATAAGATTGATAGCTAAAGTCACCGCGGTAACAACTTTGTCCGTCATCCTAGAGAAGGCGACACAAAGCTGCCATTCCGTGGGATTGCTAATTAAGCCGTGGTCGTCTCAGCCTCCGCACTACAACGGTGGGATTTAGTGGGATTTAGTTAATCGCACGTCTGTGATGCAACGGCAGACGTGGCCGGAGAATGGAGGGATTTGGCACCTAAACTCTTATATTAAAATATAATGGTAATTGGAAATATGTGGGGATGTAGCAAACTATGAATAAAATATGTTTTTAAATGAAATATGGTATTTTCACTTCTTAGTATTTCAAATTGCGCCTGACGTCAATCCCCTCTCAATTTCGACTTGCTAATCCTCTGGGCTATGTCGGCTATCCTCTGTTTTTTGCCGCTTCCAACAGGTCGATCTGGAAATCTTTGGGAGAGGCCTATGTTCAGCAGTGGACGTCCTATGGCTAATGATGATGATGATGATGATGATGATGATGATGATATAAAATCATTAACATCCTTCTGAAGCAGTCGGGTAAAACAATTACATTTCTCTTTTAATTTGAATATTTAACATACTTTCTCTTGAGCGCCCAATATTATCAAGCTATATCTATATATTATAAAGAGGGAAGCAAATGTTTGTGACCATAAGTCGCATGTCATGAATCTAAGGAGGAAATATTTGTGTTTTATTTTATTTTTGTTTATAATGAATAGGCTCACAAACTACTAAGCCGATTTTCAAAATTCCTTCACTTATGGAAAGCTACATTATCAACGATTAACATAGCCTACTTTTTATCATAGACAAATGTACACTTCTCGTCAAATATGCACACGATCGAATTCACGAGAAACAGCTATATTTCAATAAAATAACGCTTTGTATGGAGATGGCCATATTAAAATTCATAACACACACATAACATAAGGTCACGCCAGTATCCCCGAAGGGGTAGGCAGAGGCGCACTAGTGTTGGCTAGTTGTACTAGTTGTAGTACACCCACATTTCGCCGAGCTTAGTTCCGTCCCAGATGTGATAGGGGCGAGCGTATCGCCATATCGGGCACAAATTTCAGATTCCGGGCTGATATGGAAAAATCCAATATCACTTTGCACGACCCGGGGATCGAACCCGAGACATCAGGACGGTAGTCGTATCAAAATACAACCACGCCACCGAGGCAGTCCATTAAAATTCAATATAACATAAAGACATTTTTGTATAATATAAGCAATTTACAAGTCATTGGCACAGCGGGGAATAATTTAATACTAGAGTCGGTGTAATCCGGTAGAGTTGGTGTAGCTCATTTGGGTCACAATGCCGGTTGCAACGCGTCCTGTGGGAAATGCACTCATTGTTCATTCTTACATTACGGCAGTGACTCCGCATTCCTGGCGGGACCACGCGGATTGGACACAAATAAGAATAATTTACCTGTTTCTACAATTTGTTTACCTATGCGACTCTCCTGCAATGAAACTGTACAAAACAATGTTTCTGTTAAGATACACGTTGTTTTTTAAAGTAGACTGACAAACGAGCATATGGGTCATGATGGTAAGTTATCTCTACCGCCCATAGAAACCCAAGATATAAAAAGAATCATGGGTGCCAACCGAAAAAGAGGAAAATGGGAATTGGGAAACGGGGGAGGATATTGGGCCACCGGAAATCTAACTCACTTTTCAGAGTGTGAAGAAGCATAAATAGGTCAGCATGATTCTGGTGACAACTGATAAACTCATTGTTTGTCGGTGATCGCCGGTTTTCTTGGTCAACACTGCGCTTACCATCAAATGTACTTTGCTGTGCACGGAGAAGAAAAGAAGAAAAGAATATGAATTAGGATTTTTAGCCACCTAGCACTGTTATTGATTGCACGAAACACGTCAGTAAATGTTCTAAGGTTCCATCCAGGTCTGAACACTCCATTCTGTGGTCTGTGCTGTCATTCTCCAGGTCTGTGCTTGTAGCGACGTCGTGTGCCGGGTCGATCACTTCCCTGCAACATGGTTGAGGAGGTCGATGGCTGGCGCATGCGTCATACTCGTGAACGGGTGCTGCTTGTGTGGACTGGTCTACCTAGCTTGTTTTTAATTATCTCAACTAAATTCACCGTGGCCGTGGGGTCACTCAGTGAGCCATTGTATTTTATTTTTTGTATGTTTCTACTTGTATTTTTTTATTTCATACAAAACAGATTGCAATCATTGATACACAATTATTACTACAAAAAATCATTTGTATGTATTTTCTTGGTGGTTTAGCTGCTCTAATTTATATATCCTTTTTGTATATGATACTTTATAAGCATTTATTGTCAACTGGCATTTAAAAGACCAACGCTAGAGTTTCTTGCCTGTTCTTCTCTGGCGAAACGGCCTTCCGAACTGGCGGTAGAGGAACTTTGACGGAATCTAAATAATGTAGTAACATTTCATGGATTCAATGAATATTTTGATTTATGCTGTAAACGAACATACATTAAAATATTTTATCCAATATACAAAATAGACAAATTTCTCCAATTTACTCAAATAACTTGCAGCTAAATTACAAGAGCATAACAAGGTTTATTTCTTAAATTTCCTTTATGCCCCATTCAGAACTGTCGTGAAGGAAGTTGCTTAAATTGAGAGAGGCGAAGTTGTGCTGATTCTGTTGAATAGAATTGGTGTAGTTACAGAATCGCTACTATGGTAATATTTCTAAAGAACGTTTTGAAAGACACTTTGGCGATATTTGCCTAGATATCACAATATTGTTGAGCTAGGTGATTTTGTAAGGTAGTCATACCAATTCATAATGAATATTATTTTAAATATCAACTCGAAATAGCAACCGCATAAGACCCTGAATTATTCCGTTTACAACAAAATGGCGTAAATATAACTTAATTTTGTGAATGAAACTCAGACAGCTACGACAATTTCAAACATGTAACATGCAAATTAGCATACTAAGACTCGTACAAGATCGTTAACGAATCACATAAAACTGCTATATACCCCCAATAACGTATTACAAACAAATAAAACCAATAAAAACGGAATTCATATTTATGAAGCAAAACTCCGCTCTCGGAAAATAAAATTTAACAGCAAATAGGTAAGCTCCAAAATTATTCCGTTTTATACGTTTTATCTTTATTAAAATTATACGGTACCGATTCGTGGCAATACCATTCAACGCACGATTTGGAAGGAATAAAGCTGCATTCACACGTCGGCGGGTTAGTCTGGGCTCTACCTCTAATTGAATACGTTATGTGTTTACATTCGCACTCTGCCCTCTCACGGCCCTCCGAGGGGCCGTCCTCGCTTCTAGCATTGCTATTACCTTACGTATCTCTATATTCAGCTACTTTCTTGTGGCCACGACTCGCCGGTGATTTAGCTAGTGGTTTTCTGCATGGGTTATGACTGTACTTTCTTTTGCTTCATTCGTTTACAATCTTGACAAGATGGTTGATTGGGGCGGGTATGGAGTATATCCTTGTCTCTGCATTGATCAACCGCCAGTCTTGTCGTAAGCCCATTGATTTGCTTTCTTCGGAGTATGAAGAATAAAAAATGGTCGGCATGATTATGCTAAGCAACGAAAAACCCATTGTTTTTAGTGGTCGCCGGTTTTTTTGGACTGAACTACCTTTACCATCAGGTCTAGCACATTTCCGTGCTCGCTTTAAAAAAATCTTTAGCATTTTTTTAACGACCTCTTTTTATTTAGATCCACTTATAGTCTTTAAGACTCTTCAAAGAAACGAATAGTTTATTACTATTACAAATGAGGCATTTCATTTATCAAATAAAATACTGACCTAAAAACAAAACTTTTGAAAAGTCTCTGAACTGCTCATACTGTCTTTCTTTCAACCAACAAAAACTAGCACAAAGTATTGTTAAATAAATTTATGAGATGAGTTTTTGTAACCACTGAATAAGTTGGTAGGTTTTTTATAACAGTAGTGAAATTGTGTAGATAAGACGAGGCTGCCCGCTTTAGACGAGTGGAATAATGAATTACGCTCGAAGAGACGTCACGCCGCGTGGAGCCGAGCTCAGAAAATATTTCAAGCAATGGCAAAGGCTTTAGATAAGTGATGACGACTTTTAAACCTACTCGAGTGTGGCTTAGCGAAGCTTCGGCCTTCAAGGTGACGGAAGAGTGGAACGTGGTTAGTGTTAATTATGTATTATTTTAAATCATTGGTGGTGGAATGGATATTACGAAGTACTAATCTTTCTATGGTCCAAAGGTCTATTTCCAAATCTGTATTCCCTTTCTTCAAGATTGAAAACACACCTATGGTGGTGCCGATCACTTACCATCAGGTCACGCATCTGCTCATATAGGTATCAGTCTTGGTTTTAAAAACTTAGATTATAGAAAGAATCGTTAATGAAGGGGACATGGAAATACGAAAAATATTTATCAAGACGAAGATGTTAAACTTTCATTGCAAGAGCGTTTACAAAGGCAATCATTCTTTTGTACTTAATTCAATGACAATATTTTCTGTGTTCGATCAACTAAGCCCCAAAGCAATATAGCGACAAAACAAGATATTTAAAATATCCAAATAGAAGCGTTATTCCCATTTGTGTCTGATAAACGTTTATAATTGGCAACGAATTGAGGTACACGCCATAGTAAACTCGGAATTGGGCCCGTATTTGCTGTAGCGCCAAAGCGTTCGCGGAGTTCCTAAGCAAGCCGAACAGCTCAGTTCACTTTGTTCTAGTGCTGGGTTATTGGATTTATGAGCGTTGGATTGCTATTGAATTTCGCTTTTGTAGGTGGCAATGGAGTTTCGGTTGCTCGAAAATAAGGATGTTCATTGTACATAGCTGTTGTACAAATTAGCGACCAGTTCGTTTAATTTATCATATTATTACCATAGTAAACTAAGGTTCTTTAAAAACACCATTAAGAGTAGAAACTCTTAATGGTGTTTCGTCGGCCTCGTTTGAATTACGGATCCGAATTTGACAGGACTATATGCCAAATATCTCCTAAGTCCAAGAAAATCATCGAAAAATTCGCCCTAACGTGTGAATTTTGGATCAGTGAATGAAATCTGTGGTCACCAAATTATTTGATATGATTATCAGTTGAAAGAAACCAGACTACAGTGGCTTATACTCTAGAGCTACTTATTAATGTAAATGCAAAATCATTGATGACGATTGTCGAAATACACACGAACTTAAACGCTCACTCAACAATAGAATAGCTAATTATTTAAAATCCAAACGAAACATCCTATTAATTATTATAATCCATCAAAACAGATTCAAATGATCCAAATGACATAGCGGTTTGCATAATCTTGTTCACTTAGCTGATGAAACAGGTCCGGTCGTTAGTCTGCGTAATATGCGATTTTGATGACGTATAACCTGTGCTTAATAGGCAATGAGTTGTCCCTGAGCTACTGCGTTTGTATGATGGTAATGCACCTTTTGAACTATACATATTATTGGAAACTGATTTTAGATTAATTTGTAAACTGTTTAGTTCACTACTATTACAATTTATGTGTATTTGTGTTTTATTAAAAGCTATGATAGGTCTAACAAAGAAAATTTGGTATTCCTTAATCATTTATGAATCTTGCACTTATCTATTACTATTATTTATAGTACTAGTGTTACTAGTAATTATAAAATTCATTTTTATTGGCGCTGCAGTCTTACTCAGGTTATACTGTAATAGCTGAATGGGGCTCCATTGTTTGAGGAATTTATAATATTTAATAATAGCTCATAATGCCCTTTTCCTTGATATTCTTTGATATTATTGTTCCAACAATCATTTCTTTCTTTCTCTATGTCATGATCGTCTGTGAGATTATGTCTAGAGTATGTCTTGAACGATAATTTGTATCATTATTTTTTTTTTCTTTTGTTTAGTATGTTTTCGTGTGCGATTTTAAATTACTAAATAATTCAGATTGAATTTACACAGGTGTGCGTGCGCCTCTAGTTTATTATTTGATTCGGGCCACTGTACTCTTTGACCTAACCATAATCACATCACTCATATGCTATTTTCATTTTTCATATCTTTAAAATGTTTTCTTATATCGATACAGAGTGTCATTACCTATCCTGACTACATAAAAACTGTAGTGAAAGACGTCGGTGTCTATGCCAGTTATCTCCAGGCTTACATCGAGGTCTTGTGGTTTTCGGCATAATATCGCGCGTCAGTGCGGGTTGGACCTTTATGTAAATACGAATGTTAAAGCCTCAATATCACCAGTAAAAACAGTCTGTGGTACAAGATTTAAGCGGAATGTATGTAAAAATGTATATAATAAAAAAAATAATGAAATTATTCAGTTCAGTTTATTCACAAAGTTCTGACGATTAAAGGATCCAAACATATTCCTACAAATAAAAGAAATGTTTTTACACCATATTTTGATATAAAGTTTATTACACAGACCAGATACTTTAATGATAAAATTGAAAGTGTTGTTAGGCCAAATATTTTGGGACGCCGCAAAATTATATATTCAGATGCCTAGAGAATAACATATAAACAATAAATAAAATTCCCCAAATGGGGTTGACGTCAGGCAGACAGCCGGTCGTAAAAACTAAGCCAAATCCTTTCTAGAACATGTTTGAAAAAGTATGTTGCGCCAACCTCACATTAAGGTGGGATAAGGGCCTGCCCTTCTACCTGTAGAAAGAAAGAATATAAATAATAAATAACACAAAAAAAAACAGAAATTTTAGAAAATTATTTACGATTATAATGGAATTTCAGAATCTTATGACATGTCCACACGCAACTTTAAATTCCCACGTACAATGGGCGAGGTGTGGGATCCGCGATAGACAGATAGCGATAGCTCTTCATCAAACCCTACTGCCTAAAAACAAAATGAAATGAAGGTGAGGGCAAATGAGACCGACCGTCTTCACGCACGTGGTCTGAATACTAGCCGCTGGGATCGCCGGGTTAACCTGCCAGTTAGATGATGCCTTTATTTATTTCGTTTATATCTTGTTTCAGGATAGCAAAGAAGGTAAAAACTACTGCTTCATTCGTTGTGGCAACATAGTGCTTTTGTAAACCATGACTGATGAGGTTCTGAGTTTAATTCTCAGGACATGGAATTACAATCTGTGATTGAGATTCCCGATTTTTTTCTTCGAGTTCTTTATGAACTGTATCATATTCTTACATTATTTCCCATTTCCCCTACTCCCTTTCCCAATCTCTTTTCCCTCCCCTTCCATTCCCTCCTTTTATGTTGGCAACGCACCCATGATTATTTTTGTGTCTTGGGTGTCTATGGGCACTTACCAACAGGTGACCCATCTGCTCCGTTGCCAGTCTCTGTTATAAAAAAAATATGACATAATTATCCAACCTTTGTTCACTATAAAGAAATCTGCATGAATTTACATATTATTCTCAAGTGCTGACAAATGAAATGGTTTCTTACTACTGTAATATCTCATTTAAAATTCTCACGTCCTGATTTCAACGGCTCCGGTATATCTCGCATACACGTTGCAAAGTGAAGGAATAAACGAAGCGGCACGGTACAATTTCGCGAGTTGAATCGTGACCGAGGTCTCCCGTCATGGAAACAACAAACATTCTTTCAAAATAGAACAGCTGGATAAATGTTGTAATACTTTTGAAGTCGAAAAACCTAACTTATTTAGATAGTATTAATATGGTGGTCTCATACGGTGCGTTCGCTGTTGAGGATGAGCATTTGTCCAGTATTCCTTGTACTACATAAGAACTTGATTAAATTGTAAACGATTTTGAATTATAAATCGATCGACATACGTACTGATGGTATACATAAAGAAGACAATAGTGTAGTACAAGGGGAAGACCTCGTCGTAAGTTCTCAGACTAACTCACAGATAATATTAAAATCGAGAAAGATCAAGTCAGAAATACCGAGGCATTTATGAAGAATGTAACGAGACTGAATGAGGCGACATATTCACTATGAGAGTATAAATCCGATGGCTCCACCTACGTCTATAAAAGTAAAATAATTGGTAATCCTTTGTGCAAAATTTAAATTGTTAATTGTTCTTAAAATAGGATAAATCTAGTCTAGAATCATCACCAGCCACAGCCCACAGGACGTCCACTGCTGGACATAGTCCTCCCCCAAAGATTTCCATCGACTACCTGCTACCTTTACCAGGTCGTTTATAATAGTGAAGAATAGTATTTGGAAATTCTGTTTCGCTGCCCACTGTCCTGTAGATGGCAGACATAAAATAATCGAAAGATTCGTTGGGCCATGGGATGGCGCTGGGATTGTCCTGTAGATGGGACAAATCATAGGAAACAAGACCATGGGGCAACCCTAGTGTTAGCCTGTGAGCGCCAGTACGTGGCACATTAAATATAAACAGTGCACCGGCGGCATCAAATATTCAGAGACAAGGACGACGGACCGCGAGCAAAGAACTCTTTTATGTCCATCGGCGGGTTGTGGAGCCACTTTCTTGTCGTGAGACCGAAAATATATCCATGTATTCTTTCTATTGCAAGTTTTCAACGTTTCTATATGCAACTATTTATAAAGCTAAAAATAAGTGGAAATTAACGTTTTACGAATGGTAGTTGTTAAAGATAGATACGGTCAAGAATACTCACTAGTAAGATACTTGGAAAATATGATAGGGTCTCAAACTCTTAACTACGGGCCATCATAACTAATCTATTATAGACCATTAAAATGTTTATGAATTTCAGTTCTGTACAGAACCTAGAATTTTGGTTGAACGCGCTAATCTCTAGAACCAATTAAAAAAAAGCTTTCTTTCTACCTGCCCTTATCACACCTTAAAGTGAGGTCGGCGCAACACACTTTTTCAAGCATATTGCAGAGAGGATTTAGGTTAATTTTTACGACCGGCCGCCTGCCTGACCTGATGTCAACCCCCTATGAGGGATCCAAAATAATTATTAAAAACACTATAAGAAAAATACAGTATACATATCAGTGACATGGCTACTGTGACAGTGAATCCGCTCGCTATCACTTCCGGGACATAAACAAGCTCGGCGAAATATGGGTGTTCTAGTTCGCTTCTGCCTACCCCTTCGGGGATATTGGGGTGAACTTCGACTAAGTCTAAGTCAAAGTCACGAACTCAGTGAGGATTTTTACTAAGTTCGAGTCATTTTTTACAAAAAAATCTTTGCTTAGTCTGTCTGTTTTTATTGTAAAAAAATGACCCGGACTAAGTCAAAGTTAGATTTAACAATTACAAATCCCCCCTGAGTTCGTGACTTTGACTTAGACTTGTTGAAGTTCGCTCTATAGATCTCAGGCTGAGTATGAATGCAAACATCCGTGTTTTGTTATCACAATTCAATTATCTTCAAATGAGGCCATCATTTGTTAATCTTTCTGTAAATGCATAAAGTAGACATTACGCTGAGGGATCGCTCTTGTAACGCTCATCAACCTAATTTGTGCGCCCATTTGCTTATTTCTTAGTGTAATTGGCTTATTCCTTACAGCTAAGGGGAGGCGTTTGTCTTCATTTTCGCTCGTTTACGTTTGTTTAGCAGTAGGTTATCTAATAATGTACGTTATTGCAATCTTGCCGTACAGGTTTCTTTATTAGTTTATAAGGCAGATGAGGAGAGACCGAGTTGATGATAAGTATCGGTTGCCGTTGCCCATGGCGTTTGGCTCATCATCATCATCATCATCATCATTATCATCAGTCATAGGACGTCCGCTGCTGTACATAGGCCACCCCCAAAGATTGGCCAGGGGTATATTCAAGAGACTACCGTGGAAAAAAGAATGGAAACGGGAGATAATTTTTGGGTCTCCGGAAATTTAACTAAATATGCGAAATGTATCAGCAAGGTCTACTTCAAGTGATTTTGTAATTTTTTTTTTACTTTTCCGTCATTCGTTGAAGTTTCTTCAACTTTGTATCGTAACTTTCGTTTCTTTCTTTCTTTTAACCCATCCGGACCTATATGTATATGAAAATACCTATGGAGTAACCGAAGAAAAAAGTATAATTGAGAATAGATTTTTTTCTACCAGCATTTATTCCACTTGAATGCGGGGTCGGCGCAATACATTTTTAAGCATGTTGCAGAAAGGATTCTGCTTAGTGTTTAACGATCGCCTGCCTGTCCGATGTCAACAGTCGACACCCTCTGGAGGATTCCGACATGGGAATCGAACCCGTTTGACAATCCATACAGGCTGTCACCAAACCAAGGAGGTGCCATAATATTGCGTTAAACATACACATGAATTGAGAACCTCGTTCTATTGTAAAGTCGGTAAAAATGACAATGCCACCTCTGCAGCGACCTTTTATATCTAAAGCCGCGTCTAGACTTTAAACGCTATTAAACAAAGATAAAGCTCAGAGGCCTCGCTCCCCCGCTGCCCCGATGACACTGTTTCTGCTCATTTGCATAATATCAGGGGTAACTGCGGGATGCATACAAATTGTAATAAATTATGTCGGAGAAGGAAAGCGAACTGACGACTGTGAAGTCTGGATTGTAAGGCGGAGATCACACTTAAATATTATACGTTTTTAAAGAAACTGTTTTATGGCTTTAACTGAATGTATTGCTGCTGTGCTCAAAGCAGCTTTTTTATCCGTGTAAGTGACTACACTGCACCTGATGGTAAGCGTGGTGCAGTCCAAAAACTAGCGACCACTTACAACCGATGGGTTTATCAGTGGTCCCCAGAATCATACCGGACTATTTATGCTTCTTCACACTCCGAGTCCGAAGAAGGAAGAAGCTAATCGAGGGGCTTACGACAAGACAGGCGGACCTACCTGCGGCCTGAGCAGGAAATTTCTGACAACCGTAAATGTATTCAAACTCGATGCGCGTCTATGAAATTCGTATGAAATATTAACCAAACGTCATCAGTGCGCAGCGAACTCGAATACATTCACATTTACATTAGTTTTTCGTGTTCGGGCTACAGATTATTGGTTTTGGTTGACAGTCTATTACATGCCGTAAATACTAGCTAAATTTGCCAGCCTAACTCGGGCCAGAAGAGCACGTTCCACATAGGTCCTGGGGGTTACCACAACGTCTTATAACAGTAATATTATAATCTTACTTTCACCGATTCTCGTACAGAAAAACAGAGTAAAATTATAACAATACAGGACTGCCTTGGTGGCGTGGTTGTATTTCGGTATGACTACTGTCTTGAGGTCTCGGGTTCGAATCCAGGGTCGGGTAAAGTGATATTGGATTTTTCCATATCACCCCGGAGTCTGGAATTTGTGTCCGATATGGCGATAGGCTCGCCCCCTATCACATTTAGGACTGAACTAAGCTCGGCGAAATGTGGGTGTACTAGTTGGCTAGTGCGCCTCTGATAGATAGATAGATAGATAGATAACACTTTATTGAACACAAACATTTTGAAACAGTAAAAACAAGAAACTTAAACTATACAATGTTACAATAGGCGGCCTTATCACTTAAAGCGATCTCTTCCAGACAACCTCTGCCTACCCCTTCCGGGATACAGGCGTGAGCTTATGTGGTATGTATAACAATACTGCTATAAAATGTGGTGTCTTCTCTGTGGAAAACGATCTGACTAAGAAATGAACCCAGAACATACTCTATCGCGCAACTGTAAGAAATGCGTGATCTTATTTTTTTCTTTTATAATAATATCCTTTTTCCTAAAAGCGTAGAAGCTGTCGGCCGTCCAATATATTATGATAAATATTAGAATTCAACAAACGTTTCTGTTCATATTTTATCCACTTTCAAGGCTCATTACAAGTCACTCCCTCATGTAACAATGTATCAAAATATGGCATGATAATCTTTTTAGTTATACTTTATCGTATATTAGATTTGTATCGCCTAAAAGCGCGTAAGTGCTGTAAAATCTTTAGTAATATTTTTCTTTGAAGACAAAGAGATTTAATATAACTTACTATAGAGTGAGTAACAAGCAAGTTTTCATACAAAAAAATGGATCTCAAACTTCAGTACCGCCATCAACTATTTATTTCAATGCGAGAGCGATTATTACAATTCACACCCTACAATATTTTGTGAATGGTTTAGTATCACGTAAGATAAGTTTTTTCTCTTAATATTATTATTTTGGTAGAGCCACGCTGTAGACAGTAACGTCTACAGCACGAATGGGCCGGCTCGACCGGTTGGATACCACTGTCTCACAGAAAACCAACGTAAAGTGGCAGCTTGCTGTCGCGTTTCGTTCGGTGAGTGAGATTTCCGGTGGCCCATTCCCCCCTGTCTTTCCCAATCCCTTTTTTCCTCCCCTTCCTTTTCTTCCTTTTAGGTTGGCAACGCACCCATGATTCCTTTTGTGTCTTGGGTGTCTATGGGCGGTGGAGATCACTTAACATCAGGTGACCCATCTGCTCGTGTGCCAGTCTCTGCTATAAAAAAAAATCTTACAAAGTCTATGTTTCATTAACGTAATGAGGTGCGTTTTACATTCGTTTTGAACAGTGGGCAAATGAGTCAGACTCCTAATTGCTATATTACTTTTAACAATAAATACATACTTAAAATATTTATCTTTAATTTCAGGTACGTACTGTTTCACATGAAGCTGCCAAGTTGCGTGAGTAAATAAAACCTTTATTATTTTATGACCAACCACCATGTTTTAGAGAAGAATATTTTTTCTTAACGTAATATTCTTACGACTAGGGTTTCCTATCACTCATCATCATACCAACTGTCAATAGAGTTTGGACTTCGTTTGAAAACAATTTGGACTTATCGCTTCTTTAATACAAAAGGGACACATATCAAAAACATACTTTTCTTACGTCGGAGCAGTTTGAAGTTTAGGAATAATATTTTTGTGTTGTGCTCCGTTGTTGTACAACAAAATATAATATACACTTACTAACACAGTATTTTTTTTAAATATGGCACTTTACATAGAACTAACATGCAATTTGGTACTTGAGTACGTTGGATTTTATACACATATATATTTATTAGCAAGTAAAACAAGAAAGAAAACCTTCTGTAAAAACTGCATCGAAATTGGTTGAAAAATGAGGCAGTTATTCATATTTTAAATTCTGGAGTGGGGGTATATTGGAGATATCTTGCTATCCCTTTCCAACGCCCACAACACTTCTCTTTCACGCAGTTTGAAGGTTACACCAAACTTCAAAGGCTTATAACATTTTTATTTATGAGAATTTTTCAATATTTTTTTCTGTTCTATATTTTAGACGACGTTTTCATATAAAATTAATAAACAAAATTTTGTCAAGTACCCAATTAAGACGACTGTCGGGTCGCAAGTGACAAAATGTCTGCGTTGTTCATATTTACTCGCGCAGACACGAAAATGCAAAAAGGTCCTTATATTGTTTTTGTACCTTAAAATGGGAAATCAATGGAAGTCTTTTTTAAATATTAAAATATGGTCAAGTAGCGTTGCATTTTTTCAATAAAAAAGCAAACGTGTGGCACTCGGGGACTGCCGCGGTAAAGCTATTGCATAGCATCCAAAATCAATACACCTATATACTTTCTCACAAACAGCTGATTCGTCCGATTTCGGAGCAGCTTGTCTCGATTCGTGCGAGCTTCGTAGAGTCGTACCATGAAGTAAATACAAAGAGGAGGTGCCCTAACGCCGAAACTCTAAGCAGGCATGAGTCACCAGATTGCGGGGCGAAGAGGGGGATTACGCATGCGCAGTAACGCCGATACAACCAATGCCACCTAGAGGCGAGTTGCTGAACTAAAGAGACAAGCGTGATATTTCAAAAAAGTCATTAAAAGTTCTGCTATTCATCGATAGATGGCAAAACTAAAATGTATCACCGCTATGCCGGTCGGATGTTAGGTTATTTTCGTTACGGAATTTCTGGATTCGGTCTCCACGCTCAGGCCCGCGATAGAAACTATGCAATAGCTTAAAAACAATTTTGGTATTTTTTTATTTGTGGCCCTTTTGTATAGAAGCAGCGTTGTAATATTAAAAGCTCATAACGACTTTATTTGACCTGATTTGTTTGGCACATATTTAGTTCATTTAAACTTTGTTAGGCAAACCGACCATTGATATCAGAATAATCGTCAATAAAGCGATTGTAGGAAAAATCATTGTTTCTAGTTGCAAATGGGAAGCTTTGTGTACGAACAAAATATTTAATTGTCACATCGTACCGTAACTATGACGCGTGTTGTTTCATAATTCACTTATGTATATAACGTATTTGGTCTTAAAAATATTTGTATGACAATGCCATTGTTCTTTATTTTATTTTCGTGTCTACGGCGGTATGATTAATAAAAAACTCATAAATATGATAATGAAAATGAAAACATAGAAAAATATGTATGTATGTATATGAGTACGTCATCATTTTCGGTGTTGCCACGATGTTTTTGTTTAATGTTTTCCCAATGATTTTTAAATGTTTTTCTGTGTATGTCATGGTCGCCTGTAATCACGGCAACATTTAGATGTGAAATTTCTGTATGCTATATATAAACTTATAACAATGTGTGTCATGTTGGTAATCCTAAAACAAAATAAAATAAAATAAGAATACAATATTGAAAAACGATTGAATCGACTCACAATCTCGGTCAAGATAGTCGATACAATGCACCCAAAAATAGCATACATTCAGTATTTATTAATTAAGCTACTAGGCGCCCTTTTCAAATACACCGGTTCAATATCCAATTCCGCAATTTTCAATATATTCACGTAGGTATGCCAAATGCTCATGCCGAGAGCATTTGTCAAAGGGACAGTAAGGAGTTCCAATCTGTACTGTGGAGTGCGGACCTCATGCGGGCTATCTACATATCAATGCGTCGGTCATCTCCTCACTCGGACATTCCATACATATTAAAATGTGTCATACACAGAGCTTTGACGAGATGTGATTGACAATGGTGTCTGAGATTGGAATACAACTAACGGGGATAGAATTTGGAGTATAGATGATGGTTCTCTAAGGATGTACCTCTACCTCTATATGTAGTATGAATGCTGGTTCTCTAAGTATGTATATGTAGTATGAATGTTGGTTCTCCAAGAGATTTTGCACGAATTTTAATATTTTGTCTTTGTCATTTATGTCGTCTTTTTTTATAGCAGAGACTGGGAAACGAACAGATGGGTCACCTGATGGTAAGTGATCCCCACAGCCCATAGACACCCAAGACACAATAAGAATCATGGGTGCGTTGCCAACCTAAAAAGAGGAAATGGAAGAGGAGGGAAAAGGTATTGGGAAAGGTAGGGGGGGAAATGGGCCATCGGAAATCTCACTCACCGAACGAAACGCAACAGCAACCTGCCACTTTACGTCGGTTTTCTATGAGACAGTGGTATCAAACCGGTCGAGCCGACCCATTCGTGCTGTAGACGTAACTGTCTACAGCGTGGCTCTACCACTCAAACCTAGTCTCCGTCGTCTCCTTGGTCTAGTGGCAGCATTTATTTGCTGTGTACCAGGAGGTCTTAGGTTCGATGCCGAGGTCAGGCGGGGTGTTTTTATAACACTATTTGTTCAGAGGTGGTTGACGTCAGGCAGTCAGTTTGTCGTAAAAACTAACGCATATCCTTTCTACAACAAGCTTGAAAATGTGTGTTGCGCCGACCCCACATTAAGGTTGGATAAGGGCAGATAGAAAGAAACGTCTTTATAATTTATGTGACTGTTAGATGTGTTACAATTTATAACATAACATAAGCTCACGCCTGTATCCCCGAAGGGGTAGGCAGAGGCGCACTAGCCAACTAGTACACCTACATTTCGCCGAGCTTAGTTCCGTCCCAGGTGTGATAGGGGGCGAGCCTATCGCCGTATCGGGCACAAATTCCAGACTCCGGGCTGATATGGAAAAATCCAATATCACTGCCCGACCCGGGGATCGAACCCGAGACCTCAGGACGGCAGTCGTACTGAAATACAACCACGCCAACGAGGCAGTCAATCAGTACAATTTATGATCGTAACAGTTTAACTTTATTGTCATCAATATTTAAATGAACTTACTTTTGCTACGAGTTTTTCCGTAGTTTAACTATTTGAAAGCATTTTGAAACAGTCTACGTTAAGAACTTAAGAATCACGGATTACCTTCTTAGATTAATAATACCTAAGGTCATTGCCTCGTGTCATAAAAATATACAACAAAATATCATGCCGTGTCGACAAAATAAACTAGAAAACTTTAGAATTATTATCTACTCAGCGAATCGGTGCTTGTGAAAATACAGATTTCTCAAAGAAATCGGCAAGCGTGACAACTTCGCACTACGTTTGGACATCTCGTTGTCGGAATATGGAAACTATTCCTAGAAAAATATTACAAATGCGCTTGACATACACCAAACTCAAATGTATCAGTTGACATCGGGAAAATATTTCGAAGTAATAAGGGAAGTTGCACGCGATCAGTCCGTATTGTCAATTTTATTTTTAGAGTCTATTTGAAATTATCATTTAACCTTTCTTTGGAACCTAGACTATTATGAATGTTCTCACAAATGCATGCCATAATGCCATGCTGTGCACTTGCATATCATAATGTTAACAACAATTGTTTGGACTTGAAAAGAGGCGATAACCCTTGAGTTTGTTTCGTCATTTCTTCTTACGGATAGCCACAAAATGCCGACGCCATATTTTTAATACACATACATAATTAACATGTAAAAGATGCGATATCTTATTTGCAGAATAAATTATTTGAATTTGAATAACTAGTATATGCTGTTTGAGTCACATTATGCAGATTGTGGTTATTGCCTAAATTGTAAAGATATAAAAAAATTCTATGTCGAAAACATAAAACTAGCAAAGTCTAAGTGTTAATACCTAACGAGACGACGCTTGTGAAAATAAAGATTTATCCGAGAAATCCGCGATCGTGATAAGTTGGGACATCTCATAGTTGAAATATGGAAGTATTCACATAGTATAACATAAACATATTCGTGGAAAAATATACTATAAATCACATTCACATCGAACTCAAATGTACCGGTTGGCATCCGACAAAATATTTTTAAGAATTAAGGGCAGTTGCACGCGATCAGTCCAGACTGTCAGTTTTACTTATAGGTTATTTTAAATGAGTATAATTATCGGCAGCATTTTACAAAATCGTTGTAAAGCTTGAATAGTCTCAAGTCCTGATTTCCTAAGTTTACGTGAATGTTATACATTGAAATAAAACTATTTTTACGGATTCTATTACGATTTGATTTTAATTTTTATTCCCGACGTTTCGAAGGCTTTGCAGTCTTCGTGGTCAGGTGTTGGACACACTAGATTATAGTGCAATTGGGTACTTGACTAATATTTTTTTATTAATTTTATATGAAATTAACGCCGTCTAAAATGTAGCACTGAAAGAATTATTGAAATTTTTTTTTTTTTTATAAGCTCACGCCTGTATCCCCGAAGGGGTAGGCAGAGGCGCACTAGCGAACTAGAACACCCACATTTCGCCGAGCTTAATTCCGTCCCAGATGTGATAGGGGGCGAGCCTATCGCCATATCGGGCACAAATTCCAGACTCCGGGCTGATATGGAAAAATCCAATATCACTTTGCCCGACCCGGGGATCGAACCCGAGACCTCAGAATCGTAGTCGTACCGAAATACCACCACGCCACCGAGGCAGTCCCTCAGAATCGTAGTCGAATATTGAAATATTCTCAAAGATAAAATAGTTATAAGCATTTGAAACATAGTCAAGTACCCATTTGCCTCATTGCTGTTTATAATAATAATAAGCTTCTTTATTTTAGGTTGTTTACCCCCATTATTTATGCCCAGAAATTGTAATTTCATCCCAAGATAAAAGCACGTTATCAAAATTTAGTTAATTACAAGGTCTCAAGTTCATACTTGTATTACGTAACTAGCTCAACGATGTACTAATGAGGTAACTACTTAGCTTATTTATTAACCCGTTGTACGAACAAACGCTGTGCAAAAAGTAAGTAATCGCAGCCAGGTAACCCAGAAACCTCATCCAGGTTGCCTAGGTGGAACACTCGCTCATAAAATGTTTCCGCGGCGGTACAAAGTCGGCAATTGTGGGCGGCTCAATTATTTCCGTCCCACATACGGCGCTCCCGCGTAGGGTTACCATCCGTCCGGATTTGTCCGGCTTTTTTGAGTGGATGTCCCGTTTAGTTCTTTTGACTTACTGTCCGGCTTTTCTATGGACTTTTTGTGTTATTAGTGTGACTATTAGTGTGACTATGAGTTATTTGTAGATTATGAAAATGATCATTTCATGCAATAAACATGCAAATCATACACTTACTAACCCAAGCGCTAGGTAATAACTAATAACAACTGCTGTTTAAATAACATATCTTTCTATATAATAGAATATGTATTAGTATATGTTGCTTTTTAATTATAATATTTAGCACTTCTCTCTTTCTATTTTAATTTATACGCCTGCTTTGTTTATTCTCTGCACCACCCAAAGGTTGACTAGTAGACACGGCCTCAGGCATTAAGTCCGTCTGTACATATCATTATGTATAAAGTGTTGTAAATAAAATAAATATCTAGTTCAAAAATTCTCAACTCTTCATACAAAACTACATATACCTATTATTTACCTCTGAAAACTGAAAATCAGCTTAAACACTTGAGATCATATGAGGTCACCGTATCTGTCAAAGTTGTATAGCTCAAAATTATGTAAGTATCTAAGAGTTACTATTTAAATTACGCTAAAACTAAACTGTAGAGCGTGTACAAAAAAGTAATCTTACCTTATATGTTGTAATCTTACAACAATGCTGGATAGCTATCCAGCATTTTCTCATGACTTTCTAATTTCAAAATGGTTACACTACTCCCGCACAGTTCCCGCGCTCTTTGTGCTAACGTCAGCGTCACTATTTTTTACCACGTCACATCGCGAATGTTGTTAATGGCGTTTCAGATAATGTCTTCAAGTGTTTCACCGGTTTATGTCTTTGTAAATAATGAAGACGTTTATTTAACACAACAATAAGTTTGTGCATTTCCCGAATCGGAAATTTTCATATCGGTTATCTGGTCAGCGGCCCGAGCGAGGAATATTTTTAACAATCAATTTCGTATTGAGCTCGCTGCGCACTGATGACATTTGATTAATATTTAATACAAAAGTCATAGACGCGCATCGAGCTCGATACGAATTCGATTGTCAGATATATTTCTACTAGGACCACATATACTATTATAGATTGTAACTACTTCCATTCATCAGGTACATTCACATTGCAAAGCTAGGTACAACATATTAATGCCTATCATCTGTAAAGCAGATAATTTACGTTTTTATGTTTTTTACGGAGCTATTACAGACCTATCTCATGATATAAAGGGTTACCATCGGCCATGATTCCATGAATATTAGCAATAACAGGGACACACTCAAGCTGCTGACTACCGTAAAATTGAAAGGCCAAGAAATAATGCTCTATCACTAGTCTTACACTTAGTCTCAAAAACACTTTCAAAAAGTGTTTCCCAAACCAGATTCATGGAGAAGCGACCTATAACGTAGAGGGTGTTGCTTAGCGCGGGACTGCGGGACTGTCCGTATCCCGTCTAGATGAGGTCGAACGCATCGCAAACTTTTAACGAACTTCCTGCCTGTTTAATCATAGTTTTACAAGCCGGCGACTAAATTCGAATGAAGTTAGCTCGGGCCGCACCGCCCGCGCCAGCTGCTTGCTAAATTAACATAAGGCTTTGACTTTGTGCCCGGCCTTATTCCCGCGCGTCTCGCTCCTCCCACGACTCTCGTCTAAGTCGCGTCTCAAGGTTGATACCAATAAGGCCTTTCTAATACTGTACGGCATATCGCAGGTATAATTTCTTAATTCAGTATTTTCATGGAAGTGTGATCTATTTCATAAATGTAGCTCAAATATCATCATCATAATCAGCCATAGAACGTCCACTGCTGAACATAGGCCTCCCCCAAATATGGCAGAAATAAAAAAAAACATTCGAACAAAGCTGGAACAAGCTCAAAACAAGCTGGAATTTGCGACTAATGAATTTTCGAACATAAGTAGGTACTTACAAAGTAGCTGTTCCAAGAAACCTCTCAATTTGGGAGTCGCAAAATTTAATAGGTACACCACAAATTAAACACAAATTCTGTTATTACCTAACCATAAATTCTTACTTGGAAATTCAGATGCCATTGCTACAACATCATTGGGGATTGCTTTCAAATTCAAAGCCTGCTGTAAACATCTTAAGTTCATACACACTCTTTCCTAATTCCAAGTCATTTTAATTTTGCCAACCCCATTACCTTTTAAAATAGGAGGTTGCGCTATTACTCAGCGAGACACAGACAGCAACATCTGCACCCGATAATAATTCTGAATTAGACTAAGTTCATGTGAAAAACTATAATTACTATGCATTTCAAATAAGAATAGGACCGACTTTATGTCATGTTGTGTCGTCATAGTTGTCAATTCGAATCAGTTGGGTAGGGTCAGCAAAACAAGATATTTTTTAAATATAATTTATTTACGAATCATGAACGAATATGTTTTTATTAGAATTGAGCTCTTCACTTTCGCTCATTGCTGCATCACTGACTGAGATGGCGTCAAAGAGAATATTAACACTTGGCGTCTTCTTTACTTTCTGGTGAATTGTTGCCAACAATGAAAATAAGTTTTGTTTCAAATAATTTAGACGTATTTTCACTTTGAGTTACTGAGACAGTAAAACGAAAAAGAAAACAAAAAAATATTGAAACGGCAAATAAAATTTCGTTGCAAACCTTACTTTTCAAGTGACATTTGACGGATTGACGTTCCTATTCTTATTTGAATCGCACTATATTTATTTTCATTCTCAAATGATTTTGGTTGGTTGATGAAGTTGGTTTTTAAGGTTTACCTATTTTCACTTTGCCACGATATTATGCACTATCCATTTGACACGAGCTTAATCGTACGCAATAATAACATAGTTTTCAATCCAAAAGTATCGCTACAGGACAAAGGCCATAGTTTACGTCAAAATTCTTACCCTAATCATATTACTTCGTGGCAAAAATGTACGTAAACGCCAGAGATGTTTGCCATCAATTCGGTAGTGTAAACACCCTCTATTGGACTAAGTGACTCGCACTACAGAATACCATAAAGAGGCTTATGCAAAGTGGGTTTCTCTCCCCCTGCCTTCAACCCCGCGAGTAATGTCGTGTGGATGTGCTATAGCTTGACAAAATAACTGTATGTGTGATGAGGGCGCCACTAGCAACTATTGCGGTCAGACAAAAAACATACATACACAAGCTCATGCCTGTATCCCCGAAGGGGTAGGCAGAGGCACACTAGCCAACTAGAACACCCACATTTCGCCGAGCTTAGTCCCGTTCCAGCTGTGATAGGAGGCGAGCCCATCGCCATATCGGGCACAAATGCCAGACTCCTGGCTGATATGGAAAAATCCAATATAACTTTGCCCGACCCGGGGATCTCACCCGAGACCTCAGGATGATAGCCGTACCGCGCACGCAATACCACTATGCCACCGAGGCAGTCATAGCATATAAATATAAATATCATAACCTAGAAATATTAGCTGTGAAATCGTTATTTAAACACCATCGAATAAAAACATATTATTTAATACATCTGGGTCGTTTGTGTATTTATATCATTTATGCAACAAACTGTTTCCTACTATGGAAAGGGGGGATTTGTGGACGGAAAGGGGGCTTTGAGTCTCCAGAAATCTCACTCACCGTACGAAACAGCTAACTAGTTACTTCAAGTCAATTTTCTATGCGATAGTATATAATATAGATATATAATATATACTATACTAATCATGACTGCCTCGGTGGCGTGGTGGTATTTCGGTACGACTACGGTTCTGAGGTCTCGGGTTCGATCCCCGGGTCGGGCAAAGTGATATTGGATTTTTCCATATCTGCCCGGAGTCTGGAATTTGTGCCCGATATGGCGATAGGCTCGCCCCCCATCACATCTGGGAGGGAATTAAGCTCGGCGAAATGTGGGTGTTCTAGTTCGCTAGTGCACCTCTGCCTACCCCTTCGGGGATACAGGCGTGAGCTTATGTATGTATGTATACTAATCATACAAACAAAATTATCTACAACGCTAATAATATTTATCAAATTATTTATTTTATCAGATTGAAACCCAATTTTCGAATCCCGCCGTACGTAAATAAATGCTTGCCGAGCTATATGTGGTGTAGCTTGTCGGCTGCGACATTGATGTGTCAGCGTTTGGGAATTTCGGCAGATTTGCGTCGGTGATTTGAGCGGGCCATTGTATTATGGCCTAGATAAACAATGGTAATAGTCGTGTTATTGCGCAGATTATAGCTTGAAAGGGCAATGTTATACCGCCATTTTACATGTTACATTGGGAAACGGAATTATTGTTATAATATAATCATATCTGCATAATTTTAAAGAGCGTTGACCTCAGACAGGCGCCTGTTATAAAAACTACCTGATTCCTATATTGGAGTGGGATAAGGGCAGGTAGGAAAGAGGTATAAGTATGTATATAATATACTCTGTACTGTGTAAAACTTTTATAAATATTGGAAATAAAGTTTTCTATGCCAAAAATGTTATAATATCAAAATAAGATTTTATACTCATTCGATCACTAATAAAGTTTCATATAATACTACATCTAAAAACTCTTAGAAATTATTACTAATTACCTTAAACAGCCCCTTCCTAATAAAATATTTACGCGCTTCTTAACTTTAATCCTAGTTTGTCCCTTTCATTTACAAACAATGTGCCGCAAGGAAAAAAGTGACAAACTAATTTTAAAGATAAGAAGCGCGTAAATATTTTTATAAGTAAGAAGCATTCTGTTGAATTAAAACAAGTCACACGTAAAAACGTTAAGAAACCGTTTATAATAATCGTCCACATTTCACTGTGAAGCCCCGTCTCGCGCACGCTGCTCAAACAAACAGCCTCTCAAGCTCGAGTGTAACATAACCTTATACACTGCACCTTTCGCCGTGTTTGCCCACTTTTATCTCCAAACAGAAACACTTTGTATTCTTTATACAACAGCGGATATTTCACGCGGCGGGCGCATCGCACTCAACCGATCTTCGAAGACAAAATCTATGACCGCGGCGACCAGCGTTTCATCATTGCAAAAACGTCTTTACACGATAAACTTAAGGTTCGATTTTATTTCGAAACGAGATAAACAAAAATAAAGAAAAGATGCATGATAAATTGTGTATTGAACTTCATGGCGATGTGTTAAGGTGCAAAATGCTTTGAATGATTCATTTCGGTGTATTAGGTCGGGTTTACACTGAAGACGATTGTCATTGTTTATATTGTGGCAATAATTTCCGGATGGTTGCTAATGTGCGTGCCAATAAACGCGAGTGATATTTCCTCGCACGCACGTGTGTCCCGGCTTTTAATATTCATTTAGTCTTTCTGCTTACTTCCCTGATTCCTTTTAATGTTCATATTTCCGGAAAATGACTTTCTATGCGCCTTTTGAGGAACAAAGTACCGCAAATTCGTATGATATGATGAGTATTATTGTTATTGCTGCTTGTTTCTCTTTTCGTCGGTTTCCGACATGCTGACAGACTTGACTATTTATTCATTTTTATATATTTTAAAGCACTTATTTTTTAAAGTTATTTTTTGAAGCAGAGACTGGCATACGAGCCGGTAGGCCACCTAATTGTAATACCTAGGACACGAAATGAATCATAGATGCGTTGCCAACCTAAAATGAGTGAAATAGCTCTACGACAGAAACTTTTTTGATGGTAGAGCCACGTTGTAGACAGAAACGTCTACAGCACGAATAGACTCGACTGGTTTGATACCACTGTCTCACAGAAAACTGACTTAAGGTGGCAGCTTGCTGTCGCATTTCGTGAGTAAGATTTCCGATAGCCCGATTCCCCCCTTCCTATTCCCAAACCATTCTCTCTCTTCCTTTTCTTCCCTATTTGTGTCTTGGGTGACTATGGGCGGTGGAGATCACTGACCATCAGGTGACACTGCTCGTTTACCATAAAAATACAACCGGTCAGCTTCATATCGTAGACAGTCATGGATATTCAGAGTATGTTCGTGTAACTGACATACAAAGTAGGCCGTTTCCACGGACGTAAAAAAACGATGGACGGAGCGCTAGAAACATTGAAAGTGAAGCAGGGTTTTCGGCTCATTCGATCTATCGACACGTAATGGCACGACTGATTGAATGACATGATTGAAGACAGCCTCCGTAGCGCAGCGGGCGAGCAGCCGGCTGTGAAGCGAGAGGCCGCGGGTTCGATTCCCGCATTGAGACAAATGTTTGTGTGGCCCACAGATATTTGTTTCAAGTCTGGGTGTTGTGAGACCGAAAGTCTCTCATAGTCTTTGACACCCACGATACAGGTTATACCTAGTGTGGCGTCAGGACTAGGTGTGTGACTGTTGGGTGTATTTATTTATTTTTATTTTAATGGGCCGAAAACCGTGGTTCACATTCGATGTTCCTAGCGCTCCGTCCATCATTTTTTTAAGTCCGTGGCCGTTTCCCTTTGTTTTTAACAACCGTGACCCCAAACCCCGCCATTATCCACAATCGCGCTTACTCGATAATTGTTAGTCGTTTTCTTTTAATTACACTCATATTTCACGGGGCGTGGAATTCTGCCTCGCTTGTTTTTACCAAACTTTTGTACCCATAAATCTTCTTGAGGACTTAAATTCAATTAGCAGGAACGAAAAGGATCGTTACGCATGAGGAACTTGTGTTCGATTCTCGGTTAGGGTGATTATAAAGAGTTTGTGAAAAAATTAGGTTAGTATACAATGAAACTTACTTTGTTAAGCGAGTTTTCTAATTTACCCGGGACTGGATCCCTCAGAGGGAGTTCACGTCAGGCAGGCATCCAGTCGTAAAAACTAAACCAAATCCTTTCTGCAACATCCTTGAAAAAGTGTGTTGCGCCGATACCACATTAAGGTGGGATAAGGGCAGGTAGAAAGAAAAATAGTATACAATGAAACTGAATGGTCGGAAGTCAGTTGTAACAATAGACTTCAAAAGTTTACTCGTGATTGTAACTTTACATCCAAGTGTTAGTGTCGAAATTATTTATTATTTTTTTTTTATTATTTCCAGGTCGATCTGGAAATCTTTGGGGGAGGCCTATGTCCAGCAGTGGACGTCCTATGGCTGATGATGATGATGATGATGTTAGTGTCGTGGGTCTGCTAATTAAAAGAGAAGCGAGGATCAGCTTCCATTTCATGGAATGATCTGTGTCTGGAAGTCGGAGGCCACTCGCGGTGCGTTTGCGTAATGCATTGAGATTTTTCCACATCTCGCCATAAAATATTTATTAATTTTATATACAACGTGGAAAGCCTAATTAATGTGTTCAAAATCAGTAATATAATTCAATACTAAAGTTTTTATTAACATGTTATCGACCGATTTCCCAAAAAGGAGGAGGTCCTCAATTCGTCGATTTTTTTTATGTATGTTACTCAATATCACCGCCAAATATGGACCGATTTTCAAAATTATTTTTGTGTTCCATAGAGCTTATTTCAAGGGTGGTCCCATATAAATTTGGTCACGATCGGTAAATTGGAAGTCGGTCAGTTAAGTTTTTAAACTTGTGATTATATTTTGTCCTAAATCCAAAGTAAAATTCTTAACTCATGTCCGCGAGTCGCTAGCCTACTGACACAGTACAGTAAGTACGAAATATCACGCGCGAGAAAAGTGTCATCGTCTGAGATTTCTCTATTATTATTTGTATTTTTTCTGAACTTTTATGTAAAATATCAATTGATGTGTTTGAACTTTGGGGTAAACAAAAATTCATTATACTCGGACTGAATTTTGTTGAATACATACAATCATTAAATCGGTCTATATTATTCATCATCATCATCATCATCAGCTTATACTTGTTCACTGCTGGACATAGGCCTCTCCCAATGCACACCATTGAGTTCGGCCTTTAGGTCTTTGTATCCAGTTTTTGCCCGCCGCTTTCCGCAGGTCGTCACTCCACCTGGCCGCAGGACGTCCCATCCTACGCTTAATCGGTCTATATTATTCATAAAATAAAAAAACAAACGCATTGACATCCTCCCATCTTAATTCGGTTAAAAACTAATCCATCTATTAATAATAATCTGAAGTAAATTGACCTTCTGCCAATTTATTCGTTAAAAGAAACTTACCAATCTATTCTATTGGGACAGCCCTGACAATGTAGGTAACTCCCTTGACACCTCGAGTTTGTGGTCTAGGTCAAAAGGTCCTATTAAGTAGCTCTCAGGACTTAATAGTTCGTAAATCTTTGCTTGGTTTGAAAATTGAACACAATCTCTCGGGAACAAGCCTCTGTTTTAGGATAAAAGCGGCGTTCGTTAAAGAGCTGCCTGAACAAACGGAGGAAGTTTTATTAAAATTTATTTATCTTCGGAGTAATATAGCGAAGAAAACTTAGTGGTCGTGATAATATTATCAAAACATAATATATAAATAAAGATTTTCATTTTGGGCCTTCATTGTGTCTCGCCCAGTTAGAAACTGAATTGAAAACATCTTAAGTCTCAATCAATGGATTAATTGTATTTGCATTTAGACACCAGAAATATTATTGAGATTAAAAAGTAATTAAAACATAAGCTCACGCCTGTATCCCCGCAGGGGTAGGCAGAGGCGCACTAGCGAACTAGTACACCCACATTTCGCCGAGCTTAGTTCCGTCCCAAATGTGATAGGGGGCGAGCCTATCGCCATATCGGGCACAAATTCCAAACTCCGGGCTGATATAGAAAAATCCAATATCACATTGCCCGACCCGGGGATCGAACCCGAGACCTCAAGACGGTAGTCGTACCGAAATACCACCACGCCACGGAGCAGCAGAGGTGCATTATGTATAGACAGTGATTAAAATGTGTTGTTTACGAAACATTGCAGGCAGCTTTAATTTTTCATGCCCTAAAACCAGTGGAACATTTGCTCGTTTTGAATGGAACCGTTCTATCGTGAACCCGCAATTTGTAAATAAAATATATTTTTAAATCTGCCTCTGTTTGTAACGTCGATTTATCGCATATCAAAGTTTTGTTATTCGGGAATATAGTGAATTGATTTAGACAGGTTTAGACTTTAATTTTGAATATTGGAGACGAAGTGGTTCAACTGACTGCCTCGGTGGCGTGGTGGTATTTCGGTACGACTACGGTTCTGAGGTCTCGGGTTCGATTCCCGGGTCGGGCAAAGTGATATTGGATTTTTCCATATCAGCCTGGAGTCTGGAATTTGTGCCCGATATGGCGATAGGCTCGCCCCCTATCACATCTGGGACGCAACTAAGCTCAGCGAAGTGTGGGTGTTCTAATTCGCTAGTGCGTCTCTGCCTACCCCTTCGGGGATACAGGCGTGAGCTTATGTTTTATGTAAGGATCAATATTACTTGCTATAGAGCGGCTATCAAGTTTCCATACAAAAAAATGGATCTCAAACGTCAATAATGCCATCTACCACTGATTACAAGACGAGGGTGATTATTACAATTTAAGAAGATTCTAGATTGCTAGAATGTTCCGTGAATGTTCAAGAATCACGTAAGACAATTTTATTGTCTAAACATAATTGCGCTGGCACGACCTTGCGCGCTTATATTTCAAATCATCATCATCATCATCATCAGCCATAGGACGTCCACTGCTGAACATAGGCCTCCCCCAAAGATTTCCAGATCGACCTGTTGGAAGCGGCCTGCATCTAGCGACTTCCTGCGACCTTTATCAGATCGTCGGTCCACCTTATAGGTGGACGTCCTACGCTGCGCTTGCCGGTACGTGGTCTCCACTCGAGAACTTTTCTGCGCCATCGGCTATCAGTTCTACGAGCTATGTGCCCTGCCCACTGCCATTTCAACTTGCTAATCCTCTGGGCTATGTCGGTGACTTTCGTTCTTTTACGGATCTCCTCATTCCTGATTTGATCACGTAGAGAAACACCGAGCATAGCCCTCTCCATAGCTCGCTGAGTGACTTTGAGCTTTCTAATGCGGCCCATAGTTAGAGGCCACGTTTCAGTGCCGTAAGTCATCACTGGTAACACATACTGGTCGAAGACTTTTGTCTTCAGACACTGAGGTATTTTGGACGAGAAGACCTTGCGTAGTTTCCCAAATGCTGCCCAGCCGAGCTGGATTCGACGAATGACCTCTCTCTCAAAGTTGGACCTGCCTAGCTGGACCGCTTGTCCTAAATAGACATAATCGTCTACAACTTCGAGAGTTGAGTTCCCTATACCAATTGGGGTAGGAACGACATGGACATTCAACATGATTTTCGTCTTGTCCATGTTCATTTTAAGGCCTACTTGTTGGGAAACTCGGTTGAGGTCTTCGAACATAGTACCTAGATCTTCCAGCGATTCTGCCAAGACAACGATATCGTCGACAAATCGAAGGTGAGTGATGTACTCGCCATTGATGTTGATGC
This sequence comes from Clanis bilineata, assembly GCA_036417725.1. Lineage (NCBI taxonomy): Eukaryota > Metazoa > Arthropoda > Insecta > Lepidoptera > Sphingidae > Clanis > Clanis bilineata. The sequence goes on from CM071141.1 coordinate 3,945,306, forward strand.
CGAATCTTTTCCATTCCAAGAGCTTGAAGGCATCTTCTAATGCGGTAGTGAACAGTTTCGGAGAGATAACGTCTCCCTGTCTCACACCTCTCTGAAGTAGAATAGCCCTCGTGGTCTCTTCTTGTATTTCAAATACGACTGACTTATGACCACTTTTCTTTTTTTTTTTTTGGGTTGTCCTACAGCTGGCAGCCCGACCGAGTCGGCTTACTCAGCTACACCGGTCTATTGGGTGAACGCAGGTGCGTTACGAACCCAAGAAGAGGTTAGGTGACCATGCTGAGGGCAACTCACTAACGGGTTACGAACCTCGGCTCAGGACGGTCACTAAGAGATGTTTTAAAGACATCATCGATTAGGGACTTATGACCACGAGATCACAACTTTTAAATCCCAAGTATCATGCTGTTGTCCCGTCTATGTAGTGTTGAATGTCTTTGATTGGAGAGCAACTATTATTATTTTGAACAGTAAAGTTACGTTATAGCAGGTTTTGTTTATAGGATCGGATCAGTAATTCTATCCATTTTCGACCGACATTCACAAAAGGAGGAGGTCCTCAGTTCGTCTGTATTTTTTTTATGTATGTTACTCGATATCTCCGCCAAATGTAGACCGATTTTCAAAATTCTTTTTGTGTTCGATAGAGCTTATTTCAAGGGTGGTCCCATATAAATTTGGTCACGACCGGTAAATTGGAAGACGGTCAGTTAAGTTTTTAAACTTGTGATTATCTTTTAAAATCAGCAAAATGGTTCATAAACCTTTACCTCTACTGAGTAGAAAAGTACTGAGTGGCTCATTGGTTGGTTATAAAACAAAGGAATAAGAATCAATGAAACTTTATACAATTTTTATAAACATAGACGAATTCTGCGACCTTTATCAGTTTATCGTTTGACAGACAACGCCTGTTCACCTAGCAAGTGGACGTCGAACGCTGCGCTTGTCGGTACGTGATCTCCAGTCGACAACTTTTCTGCCCCATCGGCTATCGGCTCTACGAGCCATGTCGCTGGATGCAGGCCGCTTCTAACAGGTCGATTTGGAAATCTTTGAGGGAGGCCTAGGTCTGGACCTCCTGTGGCTGATGATGATGATAGATGAATCCACGTACCAAAAATGTCATAGTTTATGGTGAAGTTATATAAAACCGTATTAAAATCTACTTTTCCAAGGCTGTTATAGAACCGCATGCGTGTAAAAAAGAGCCCATAAACCATGAGCGTACGTCGGATGACCTTACAAATGGCGTATGCAATTAATATAAAAAAGGTCTTTCGGCCGTCTAATGTGGAACGAATTGCCTCGGGCGCCGCGTGCCGCCCATTCCAAGATCTTTCGCCTCGAAATAACTATTTCCTGAGACATAGCTCGTGTGTGGATGATTTTAAAGTCCACGTTAGTTCGGTTCCGTGCTCAATGCGTATGTATCGTGCCTTAATTTTCACCCCATTTCACAAATGTATTTATTATTGTAATTTTATTTAGCACTTTCTTTTTGTTTTGTAACTTCAACTGTTTCACACTGACTTCATGGTTTACGTTCTTTATTTCTTTATTAATACAGGGCATTAATTAACATTAATATTTGTTTACTAGCAATACGTTGTCGCTTTTTACTAGTAAATGATAATGGAATTATCAAAAGATTTGCGGACTTCGTGAATGAATGAAATGCCTTGATTATCGATCTCCTCCATTCGTGGATTTTTTTCTCTCGTACTACTTACTAATTTCCTAGTAAAAACGCAACCTTATACTATCTCCCAGAAAATAATATATTCATCTGTGTGAATCATTTTACCAGGTTTTACATAATCGGTACAGAAATCCATGCTTTCCAATGCCTATTACATTTCTTTAATCCGTCGGAGGCGTCACATAAATATGTGTCATAAGCGTATGGGCCACCGGAGGACGAGCCGCCCGTGACTATTAAGGTCAATGTATATGCAGTGGTCAAAAGAATCATGGTATTCTTATGGTATTGAAATTTGTAAGTGTAAATGGGCATTAGAGATCCGATGTGAGCTGTATAGAATGTATGCCCTTTACTTATAAAAATATTTAAGCATTGCTTATCTTTAATCATAGGTTGTCTCTTTCATTTTTAAACAATGTAAAGCAAGGGGAAAAGTGAGGCTATTCTTAGCGAAAAGATAAGCAAAACTGTTTTTATAAGTAAGGCCCTATATGACCGGCTATAAAAAATAGGGAGAGGGTTATACCTGGCCATTATTTGCAGATGGCGTAAGACCGCCTATTATGGGGGTCTATGGGTGAAATATTAGTCTAAATATCGATGACCTTCCGTTGTAGGAGGGAGCTTAGGAGGTATTTTTGTTCTAACGTTTATAGTATAGTACATGTCGCTTTCTTAGTCTAGTGACAGCATGTATGGGCTGTGGACCGGGAGGTCCTGGGTTCGATGCCCAGGTCGGGCAAAGCAAATTTTCTAATTTTATTTGCCAGGGACTGGATCCCTCATAGGGGGTTGATGTCAGGCAGCCGGCCGGTCGTAAAAGCTATGCCAAATCCTCTCAGCAACATGCTTAAAAAAGTGTGTTGCTCCGACCCCACATTAAGGTGGGATAAGTGCAGGTAGAAAGAAATTTTATCACGCCAGGCGAATTAGATAACGATCTACAATCTTGTAGTCCATCTGGACCGACGACCTGATAAAGGTCGCAGGAAGTCGCTGGATACAGGCCGCTTCCAACAGCTCAATCTGGAAATCTTTTGGGGCGGCCTATGACCAGCAGTGGACGTCCTGTGGCTGATGATGATGATGATGATGAATTCGATAATCAGAACACCCAGATTTCGCTGAACTAATTTCCGTCCCGGATGTGATAATATCACTTTGCCCGACCCGTAGATCGAACCTAAAACCTCCGGAAGATAGCCGTACCGCGTATGGAATACCACCACGCCAACGAGGCAGTCTCTTCTCTCTACAAATTACACTACCAGAGAGTGCTGATGCGGAACAATTCGGCGAAAGTACGTCATAAACCGGCATCAATCCGTGATGATCGTGTCGGAACCGAACCTATAACCCGCGGTACATTGCCAAATTTTACGGGCGGCCCGTGCGGAGGAAACTGCCGCTAGCATCGCGATGTCACATGCCCTGTCTTAATGAGAGCTATGTGCTATAAGCTATAAACTATCTTCATCATTCCAAGTAACATGTAATTTAATTACTTTTACCGCCGAATGTTGATACACATGTTTAGCCTCCTTGATCTAGTGGCACCATGTATGAGCTGTAGACCGGGAGGTCCTGGGTTCGATTCCCAGGTCGGGAAAGGAAATTTTCTAATTTAATTTGCCCGGGACTGGATCTTTCATAGAGGGTTGACGTCAGGCAGGTGGCCGGTCGTAAAAACTAAGCCAAATGATCTCTGTAACATACTTGAAAAAGTGTGTTTATTTATTTTTTTTTCTTTCTTGTTGCGCCCACATTAAGGTAGGATAAGGACAGATAGAAAGAAAGAAAGAAAAAGTTTATACACTTAAGGTCACCTTATGTCGTTTAAGGCCGCCTTATCTGTCGAAATTGTATGGCGAAAATCAATGTAAGAAGCCGCTAATCGTATCGGCCACAAGTTAATCCAGGCAGGTACTAAGACATAATCAATATTATTTTACGCCACCGGGGAATCGAACCCAAAAGACATTATAACTACACCACGGAGTCAATTAATATCTCATCAGTAAAAAACTTGAATGTGGTTTTAAAATTCTTTTATTCTTCCAAACACCTTGCAGTTATTGTAATAGAACACATTTATGCCATGAAGAAAATTTTTAACTCAACTTCTGAGATATGAAAAGTTTCTACAGTTGCATTATGTAGAGTTCTTTCCTTAAGTGCATTAGCTGCTAGTTTATATTATAGCGTCTAAAAATTTATACATACAGATGGGTCATATTGATCACCATCCCTTGACTCCCATGATATCAATATAATTATACATATTTAAAAGAGTCTGCTTATATACTTCGTACTGTACAAAAAATGGCTAGCAAGCCGCATACTGTTGCTATTTGCATCCAGTTTAAAACCAATAAAATGTAGTTTCGAATTCAAATAAAATTCATGTTTGCTGTCAATCAATAGTATAGCATCGCTGCTAGTGCGCTGGGAGCCGATCATTCTACATTTACAAGAGGCACATTTAGTGCCGCGTTTTATACACACATAAAGATTAGGCGTGAGAGGTGAGGCCTATTCCGCCGGCCCTCGTAAAACACTCTCTATTCGCCAAATGAGCAATCAAAGTGAACGCCTTTGCGAAAGCGCCGGCGCTAACCGCCAGCCAGCAAGTTCCCAAGACATCTTATGTCAACTCGGCAAGGAATTTTAAATTCATTGTCTGTTTAACTAAGTGCATTGCTTGCTTCTGTTTGAGTTGTGTGCGTCTAGAGTTTATGTGCGGAATATGGACTTGTACAGCAAATGCATTTTGTTTATTTTGTAATTTAACTAGCTATTGCCCGCGGCTACGCCCGCGTGAGAGTCTTGACAAATATTCATCCCCTACTACATCCCTTTAGTCCGTCCACTGCTGAACATAGGCCTCCCCCAAAGATTTTCAGATCGACCTGTTGGAAGCGGCCTGCATCCAGCGACTTCCTGCGACCTTTATCAGGTCGTCGTCCTAGGTACAATAACACTCAAAATAGTAAGACAAAACATTTTATAAAAATGTTGTTAAGCATACTTTACTAAAGTAGAGTTAACCAACGATTCTTTCTATTACTGCAAAAACCAACATCCAATTAAACGTTACGAGCACAAATATTAGATTCGATAACGTAATAATGGCCGTGTGCAGCTCGCAGACTCCGGCATCGGCTGCTGGATTGGAATCCACTGTGAGGTGAATATCGGATGAGGGCACGCATTGTTCCGGCCCGAGGAATTTTTGATCACCGCTGACATTAACGAGTTTTGACATTACAATGTTTAAACCTGACTGCCTCGGTGGCGTGGTGGTATTTCGGTACGACTACGGTTCTGAGGTCTCGGGTTCGATCCCCGGGTCGGGCAAAGTGATATTGGATTTTTCCATATCAGCCCGGAGTCTGGAATTTGTGCCCGATATGGCGATAGGCTCGCCCCTTATCACATCTGGGACGGAACTAAGCTCGGCGAAACGTGGGTGTTCGCTAGTGCGCCTCTGCCTACCTTTTCGGGGATACAGGCGTGAGCTTATCTTAATGTAATGTTTAAGCCTATATAAGAACAGCTACTAGCTTTGACAGCCTCCGTGACGCAACGGGCGAGTCGCCGGTTGTGAAGCGAGAGGCCGCGGGTTCGATCACCGCGCCGAGACAAATTCGTGTGGCCCACAGATATTTGTTTCGGGTCTGGGTGTTGTGAGACCGAAAGTCTCTCGTAGCTCCTGATTCCCATGACACGAGACTCGATCTTAATATGGGGTCAGGACTATGTGTGTGACTGTAGGGTGTTATCTATTATCTATAGAGCAAACTTCAAGTAAGTCTGAGTCAAAGAAACGAACTCAGTAAGGATTTGGAATTTTTAAATAAGACTTCAACTTAGTCCGAGCCATTTTCGAGTTCGTTTCTTTGATTTAGACTTAGTTGAAGTTCACTCTATATATTTCAGCCATAAGGTTTATTTTTACGGGATCAAAGGGCTCCTATAAGCCTACATGTTATTCCAGTCTCTAATATATCTCTGTGCCAATTTCCATCTAGATTCGTTCAGCCGTCCTGGCGGGATTAAGTAACAAAAACAGATCCAAACTTTCGCATTTATAATATTAGTATAGCAATTTATATACATACAAGATTATTGTATACAAAATTATGGCTTTGGTCCCATGCGATCCCATACCGCATTTGACGAATGTCCGTTACTGCTAGTAAATTTTAATAATAAATAATTTGTGATGCGATCTGACATGGTGTTTGATTTGATTGCCACAATCAATTAATTATTAATCACTCAATTGAGTTTTCGTTAATTGCACATTTATTTATTAGGTTATAGATATTGGTTGGTTATGAATTGATAATTTAATATAATTATGAAACTAATTATGAAACTTTTTTGAGTGGTAGAGCCACGCTGTAGACAGTTACGTCTACAGCACGAATGGGTCGGCTTGACCCGTTTGATAACACTGTCTCATAGAAAATCGACGTAAAGTGACAGCTTGCTGTCGCGTTTTGTTCGGTGAGTGAGATTTCCGGTGACCCATTTTCCCCCCTACCTTTCCCAATCTCTTTTCCGTCCCCTTCCATTTCCTCTTTTTAGGTTGGCAACGCACCCATGATTCTTATTGTGTCTTGGGTGTCTATTGGTGGTGGAGATCACTTACCATCAGGTGACCCATCTGTTCGTTTGCCAGTCTCTGCTATAAAAAAAAATTGTGCTAGATGCCTTTTACGAAGACGCGCAAATCCTTTATTTCGAACTCCACTCTGCTTATCTGTTGATATTGCTGGTGTAAATACAATAAATCATAAGTTTAAAACTAATGGATCTACTTCAAATTCGATCGTAACCGAATTTATATGGGACCACCCTTGAAACACAAAAATAATTTTGAAAATCTGTCCACATTTGGCGGATATATCGCGTAGTATAACAAAAAAAATACAGACGAATTGAGGACCTCCTGCTTTTGGGAAGTCGGTCGAAAACAACGCAGCATCGTTGCGGCAACGATGTTTTCATTTTTGTATTCAGCAAGGTACAAAGCGCACGCACTAGCGCTATGTGCGATGACAGCGCTTATGCGAACTATCTAATATATAAAATTCTCGTGTCACAGTTTTCGTTGCCATACTCCTCCGAAACGGCTTGACCGATTTTGATGAAATTTTTTGTGCTTATCCGGTATCTATGAGAATCGGCCAACATCTATTTTTCATCCCCCTAAATGAATTTTTTTTTTTATTTTTTAGACAAAATTTTTAATTTCTATTTTTTTTTACGATACAACATACAAAAATACATACAATTCTCAATTTTCACCCTTCTACGATCAACCCTTATTTTTTAATAGCCATTTTAGTAATTTAATCATACGCAGACGAAGTTGCGCGGGTCAGCTAGTAATATATATAGCTCTCTCGAGCGAGGCGTTTGACATAAATGTTTGGAAAATGGTATTCTTTAAGACCCAATAACGTTGAACGCTCCGTCGATCTCAACGATGTGCGCTGCGGCGGGAGCTCGTCATTGATCGCAATATTGTGGCGTTTCTTAGAGAATCGACCTGCTGGATTATAATGCGCTAATACCTCACTAGACATTAACATATTTTTAACTGATTTAAAAGCATTCTAGTTCCTATCTGCCTACCCCTTTGGGGGATTCAGGCGTAAGCTTATGTTAATGTTATGTATGTTAATAAAACTTCAAATTCATCTTATACTAAACATTCGTTCATTAATTATAATTGTTCTGAGTTTTATTAGTTGAAGTTAATTGCAATAAGTGAGTGAACAGTTGGCGAACTCGGCGCCACTCCATTTGTAAGTTTAATTTTGTGCTCGCCTTCGAGGAATTTCGAGGCCGCCTCTAATATTTTAACATTCGGTTTCGTTTCCAAATGTTGGTGCCTCGTTTTCATGCTAGGTTGTGCTTCCATTTGAATTGAGTATGGTTTAGCGACTGACTTCCAAAAAGGAAAAGGTACTCAATTCGTCTGTATTTTTTTTGTACATTACGCGATATCTCCGCCAAATGTGGACCGATTTTCAAAATATTGTATTCGATAGAGCTTATTTCAAGGGTGGTCCCATATAAATTTGGTCACGATCCGATTTGAAGTCGGTCTGTTAAGATTTTAAACTTGTGATTACTTGTATTTATTTTTATTTTTTATTTATTTAAACTTTATATACAAACATATACTCGATACATGACTGCCTCATTGGCGTGGTGGTATTTCGGTACGACTACGGTTCTGAGGTCTCGGGTTCGATCCCCGGGTGGGGAAAAGTGATATTGGATTTTTCCATATCAGCTCGGAGTCTGGAATTTGTGCCCGATATGGCGGTAGACTCGCCCCCTTTCACATCTGGGACGGAACTAAGCTCGGCGAAATGTGGGTGTTCTAGTTCGCTAGTGCGACTCTGCCTACCCCTTCGGGGATACAGATGTGAGCTTATGTTATATACAAACATGTATAAAGGTGGATTTAATGCCAAAGGAATTTTCTAGCAGTCTACTTGAGCGTGGTGCAGATATAAAACGACAAATTTATTTCGATGCCGATTATTTCCTTGAGAGTCATAGACGTAGTCCTGACGCCAAAGATACAAGTCTTGTATTGTGGTTATGACAAACTACTAGATGATTTTTGTCAAACAACCAGACCCGAAAAAAAACAATGATGCGTACATAATATTTCCAAGTTGTGTAATTATATTTCACAAAATATTGTAATGAACCTTTTCTTTCTTTCTATCTACCCTTATCGCACTTTAATGTGGGGTCGGCGCAACACACAGCACACGTTTTTTAAGCATTTGGCAGAAAGGATTTGGCTAAGTTTTTATGACTGGTTGGTTCATGTAGGCACCTGACGTCAACCCCTTTTGAGAGATCCAGTCTCGGGTAAATTAAATTAGAAAATTCGCTTTGCCGAACTGGGAATCGAACCCACGACCTCCCGGTCCTCAGCCCATATATGCTACCACTAGACCAAAGAGCCGACCGAAAGAGGCGAAATAAATATTGAAATGAACCAATGAATGGAATAAACTGCATTCGCAATCTGTTTTTGAGCCATTAGCGGAATCACTGCGTTAACAATGTCTGTACTTCATTTTAATACATGCGAGTAAAGTAAAATCGATAATTCAATTACATAACATAAGCTCACGCTCATATCCCCGAAGGGGTAGGCAGAGGCGCCATAGCGAACTACTACACCCACATTTCGCCGAGCTTAGTTTCCTCACAGTTGTGATAGGGGTTAAGCATATCGCCATATCGGGCACAAATTCCAGATTCCGGTCTGATATGGAATAATCCAATATCACTTTGCCCGACCCGGAGATCGAACCCGAGACCTCAGGACGGTAGTCGTATCGAAATACAACTACGCCACCGAGGCAGTCAATTCAATTAAAATTCACTTAAAGCCTGTCGCTAATTCTGATCACCTTAAACGAATCTCATTCAGTGTCCAATCGCAGAAACTTAATCCCACTAAAATTAATTCGATCAGTGGAAAACTTAGTTCAATTAAAAGTTATCAAGATGAAGGCAGTCGAGCGGCGAGTAAGTCGCTGATGCAATGTGAACGAGGCACAAAACAACTTCCCCGAAACCAATAACTTGTTCCTTCCACAGTTGTTCGTAAAACATCCGACGATATTGCAATTTGTATCGACTTTGGAAATCATAAATCCATCTGACAATAAGGATATTGACTTTGCCGCAGTTGTTTTAGTCCGCAACCTGAATGTTCCCTAGTCGATGATGTCTTCAACATCTCTTAGCGACCGTCCTGAACCGAAGTTTGAAACCCGTTAGTGGGTTGCCTTCAGCATGGTCACCAAACTTTATGGGTTCGCAACGCACCTGCGTTCACCCATCAGACCGGTATTGCTGAGTAAGCCGACTCGGTCGGGCTGCCAGCTGTAGGACCATAAAAAAAACCTGAATGTCAGAAGCACAATCATGTAGTAGCGTTAATTTGTAGTCCTTACATAGTTTTGGTCCTTAGTCGTTTGTCGTAGTTGTATCACTATCATAATCATCATTCACACCGTCATATTTTTTTTATAGCAGAGACTGACCACGGACGTAAAAAAAAAGGATGGAGCGCTAGAAACATTGAAAGTGTTCAATTCTGTTCAACACGTAATGATGGCAAGTAATCGAATGAGCCGAAAACCCTGCTTCACTTTCAATGTTCCTAGCGCTCCGTCCATCTTTTTATTACTTCCATGAGACTGGCAAACGAGTAGATGGGTTACCTGATGATAAGTGACTTTCATCGCCCATAGACACCCATAGACAAGAATAGTGCGTGACAATTTTGAAAATTGATTTATTTTTCAATTACCAAATTATCAATATAGACAGTGTCACTTTGTCTGTATGGTGTGCAGGGCACTGGTTGACCGAGAAGTCCTGGATTCGTATCCCAAGTCGAGTAAATCGATTTTTCTAATTGGATTTGCTCTGGTCTGAATCCCCCAGAGAAGGTTTACATCAGGCAGCCGGTCATAAAAACTAAGCCGTAGCCTTTCTGCAACATGTTTAAAAACGTGTGATCGACTTTCCATCCCTTATTACTCAACCTATATTTCAATCTAAGTTAGTAAATGAACGCATAACTGACGCTACATGGCTTGCTGGCACGCGCCCCACGCGACTAATAATCGCGCCACAAAATACTATTCTGTGTCCCTCGATATATTCTCATCACAAAGTTAGTATTTTAGTTAAAATATTTCAATCTTAGTTTATAAGTGAACGCGTAATTACTATAATGCCACAAGGTTCGCTAACACACGCCCCATGCGGCTAATAACCGCACTTCAAGACACTATTCTGTACCACTCGATATATTGTCGATAAGCACTTTGTTATATCATAGTTAAAAATATTTCAATCCCAGTTTGTAAGTGAACGCGTAACTAGTATAACGCTACAAGGTTCGCTAACACACGCCCCACGCGGCTAATAACCGCACTTCGCGACACTATTCTGTACCACTCGATATATTGTCGACAAGCACTTTGTTAGATCATAGTAGGGATGATCGATATTAGAAAAACATCGATGTTGACATCGATGCTAACATCGAATTAAAAGTATCGATGTACTATAAACATCGATAGCAAAACATCGATATGTCAAAACATCGATGTTTTCTGTAGCAAATAAAACTGGGTATTTCATTTATTTTTTATTCATTTCTTATTTTTTTATTTATGCGTTTATTGTTATTGAAAACACAATACAGGATTTTTTTAACATTCTCAGTATTTTTTGGGCACACTCTGTAAAATAAAACTTTTCCAGGTGTTTTCCCTTTATGGCGGGTTTCAATAAACGATCTCAGTTTAGAGTGCAGATAGATCGCGATTATGAACCAATCAAATCAAGTTATTTGACGGAGTCATGTTTAAACTGTGTTCTTATTGGCTATTTTTTGTAATCTATCTGCACATTCGAACTGAGATTGTTTATTGGAACTGGACGTTAGTCTGTGCATTGAAGTTGACAGTTTTTTTTAATTCCAATGCAAAAAAATAACTATTCGTATGGCTAACTTCGATGATATTGATCAGTGTCATCTAGTGCTAAATAGTTGAACTCAGTTATCTAGTCCTCAGCTAGTCCATCCAACGCTAGATGGCCCTAAAGAATATATTGACGTTTCGATATTTTATTCTCATAACATCGATGTTTCGATGTTATCGAAATCAAAACATCGATGTCAAAACATCGATATTTTCCATCTAAATATCGATGTTTATTAAACATCGATGAATATCGATCATCCCTAGATCATAGTTAAAATATTTCAATCCCAGTTTGTAAGTGAACGCTTACCTAGTATAACGCCACGAGGTTCGCTAACACACGCCCCATGCGGCTAATAACCGCACTTCACGACACTATTCTATACCACTCGATATATTGTCGACAAGCACTTTGTTATATCATAGTTAAAATCAATCTGTGGCAAGTGAACGTGTAACTAGTCCTAGAGCCAAGAAGCTCGCCAACACGCCTCACGCGACATATTCATGCCGACATCCCTATTCTGTCACCCGGTATTTTATCATTCTTTTGTCCTTATACGCCCAGATGAAACGTGTAACATAAGTTATTATATATAACGTAAATTTCTAAAGTGACTCTTGACAGCGAGCTAGGTAGAAGCAAACACCTGGGAAGAACTTGTCTGCGTAAGACCTAACTGGCGAAATGCCGTCTTAGCTGGTACAGATGCCTTCGAAACTGTCCCATTGAAACAACTTGACACCGTCCGCGAACATTGCAAGAGCTGTCCCAAGACCACGTACAATTATACGTATGCCTGCGCCGGAAATTTATACTGCCTCGCGTGTGACCGAATCTTTAAAATGAAACTCGGATTCTCAAGCCATGTCCGATCTCACCAAAGAAGACAATAAGAGTCATCATCATCATCATCATCAGCCATAGGACGTCCACTGCTGAACATAGGCCTCCCCCAAAGATTTCCAGATCGACCGAATAATAAGAGTAGATAAGAGTGACCGTTGACGAATTACGACGTGAAGGACATCATTATCATTACGTGAGACTTCCATTTAATAGTAGTGCGTATAACCTGCAATATGTATCGACGATTGCTACTGTGTTGTATGTATACGACAAATAGACATACGTAGTTAATTGTAAAGCTCCGTCCTAGTTTGATCTGCAGGGTTACCACCACCTCTTATAGCAGTATTATTATAATCTTTCTTCATTTCTTTTGTATGGGAATCGGTACAAGTACAATTATAATAATACTGCTCTAAGAGGTGGTGGTAACCCCCCTGTACGATTTTGTAGATGCGATTTTTTCTACTTATTGCGATAATTATAAATTTGCGTGATGCATTGTGCCATCATCTCGCTAATGGATCAATTTTTAATTTTGATAAATTATTGTTATTGTTGTGGTGTCTAAGCAGATGTAGGACAGACAGCCGGTCATAAAAGCTAAGCCAAATCCTTTTCACTACATGCTGGAAATAGTATGTTGCGCCGACTGTAAGTTTTTGGATAGAAACGTGCCGGAGTTATTAAAGGGAGAATAATGAAAAGAAACATCAATTAAAGGCGTCATAATAAATATCTTGGAACTTCTTATGAGTTAGTTGCTCATAACTTATAAAAGGAATTCACCGTTGAAGCTTAAAAGTAAAATAGTTCAGTTTCTATTACGTTATATGTATAAAAATTTAATTAAGTACTCATCTCTTTAAAATCTGATGAAAAAAATACAATTGAGCGTGAATACTTTCACTATTTGCTTTGTTAATAAAAATATTTATCTTTACCTTTTAAAAACATTTCACTGAACAAAAATATAAGACATAAAACGCTGATCCCACGCCGAAATCTTCAATATGTAAGGTAGACAATGTATTCAAAAGATGTCCCAAAGGTTGCAAACTCGCTTTACCTTCGCCGCCCGAAATTTTGGGTCAAACAAACCATTACTGAAGATACATCTTTTCATTGTCAAGTACTATCTATGAATACATGACCATTTTCCTTACGTTTATTATAAAACTTATACTTTATTACAACCAAACTGGCTTGATTTAATGCTTTACGTTCTAAAACGTTTTCTACAGTGTCTTTGCAACGGGCATAGACAGATTGATGACTTCGATTAATATTTTTTATTGAAAAATGTCGCCTTCGACATAAACTTCTATTGGAGTTCGTAACTAGGGTGATATAATATCGTGCGCCCCAGAATGTGGCGCAATTCGCGGATAATTTAATCCTCCCCGTACACCGGTTTATGACGTGGAAAGATATTCGAGCGTGGAACGAGGGCCATCGCCGCGCGGCTAATGTCACACGAAAAACGTTTACGGCGCGAGCGAGCAATGGATACCGATCTTAATGCTTGAAAATTAATCTAAATGGGCGTTTAAAACAGGCCTGGGTGGTGGGGATTTATGCGTATGTGAGGGTGCGTAGTGTTATGGCCGGCGATGACGTAAGAACCTAACACTTCATGTAGGATGGACGTTATTAAGGCGTCGGATTCACGAGCTTTAACGTTCGCGTGTGTTTCATAACGTGTTCTGTACCTAATTTTCCATTACTCTTGGGTAAACAAGTTTAGGATTTGTTTGAAATAGGTCGAGAGATTAATTGACTTCTGTTTTGTTCATAACTATTTTATGTATAACAGGGATCAAGATTTAGTTACGACTATAACTAACAAAGCTCTTGGGTAGCAGATTTCGTAATTAACATTTTAAAGTAAATGTATGTTAATGAGCCCTTGTGATAATACCTACTTAGTGAAAAGCGGATCAAAAGGACGCGTTTTATCAAGGATAAATAATTTAAGTTGTACGTCTTTTAACAAATTCAAGCCTGCAAAGACTACCTTTGTGATAAATATCTTGTAAATAATCACTGTAACACCCCATATCAAAAATTAACCTGACGCGCCAAAAGATGGCGCCACGACCGAATCGCGCTATCAAGTTGTTACCGTCTTGGAATGACCTCTCAGCTTGATGTGGATGTAATTGTCTTCGTACCAAGTCTTCCAACCAAGTCTTCGCATCAAGCAACGACTGCCTAGGAAGCAGTACTCACTGCTCACACTGATGGGGATGGGTCCTTTGGCTTCCAGTTTAGCTTCCACTGCGTGGGACTATCTTAGGGACCTTAGGAGGGAACGTGTCGACCACTACCGACTTCGCTTCCACACCGTGGGACGTATAGGGCGTATCGTCTAATAAACCACCATCTCACATCCGTCGTGTGTCTTATTCTCTTCACCTCTCCCCTGCGCTGATCGGACCGTTATGCAACGTTACATCACTATATTATAAGTATTAAAACTCACAAGCAACATTCAAAACGAACCGTGAAATACTTATTCGGCCCACTTAGCGGAATAAGGGTATGAAGGCGATGGGGCATTCTAGCGAAAAAATTCAAGATAATTTCTAAACTTTTATGATATGTGAGCAATTCTTTCAGAAAACATGAAATAAATAACTAACACCTAATAGCTACATATTAACACACATAACATAAGCTGTATCCCCGAAGGGGTAGGCAGAGGCGCACTAGTCAACTAGTACACCAACATTTCGCCGAGCTTAGTTCCGTCCCAGATGTGATAGGTGGCGAGTCTATCGCCATATCGGACACAAATTCCAGACTCCAGGCTGAAATGGAAAAATCCAATATAATTCTGCCCCACCCGGGGGATCGAACCCGAGACCTCAGGACGGTACTCGTACCGAAATACAATCACGCCACATACATAGGCTCAGGCTTAGGCTTGTGTTTAGTCCTTGTTCTTAATTTTTTTTTTCCAATCTGATACACGCCTACCTATAATTGATCTCTGCACCGCCCTGGGTTGACTGGTAGAGAATGCCTTTGGCATTAAGTCCGCCTTTACATCATAATGTGTAAAAAGTTAAATAAATAAAAAGGCTTAATTCTACAGTAGGATACAAGTTTTGTGTCGTTGATATAAGAGTTTACGAGAAACTTTCAATCCCACAAAATCCAGACCCGAAACTAATATCAGCAGTATAACTTGACACCCGGCGCGATTGCAACTATGATTAGTTTCATTTATTGACTTCAAATTCCACCGAAATCAAGGTAAAAAAGTGCAAAAGTGCATGTTAAAAATTACCAATTGACAAGTTCTCGAATGTAATGCGACATTAGTGTACTTTTTAACTCAATTTTGGTCCAATTTTAAGTCAATAATCACAAGTTTAAAAACTTAACGGACCGACTTCAAATCCGATCGTGACCAAATATGGGACCACCCTTGAAATAAGCTCTATCGAACACAAAAAGAACTTTGAAAATCGGTCCACATTTGGCGGAGAGATCGCGTTACATACATTAAAAAAATACAGTCGAATTGAGGACATTCTCCTTTTTGGAAGTCGGTCGTTAAATGAAAACTAATCGTAGTCAAAATCGACACAAGTGTGAAAAGTCAGGGGGCTGGTTATACAAACATTTGTCTCAATTCGGAATCGAACCCGTGGCCTTTCGTTTCACAGTCGGCTACTCGCCCGCTGTAGCCGCTGTCAAAAAAATGTAGCATGACGTCTACATTCTACAACGGTTTTATTCACTCGACATGAATATTTAAACGGAGACAGAAAAATGCCGGCCGCCCGCGCTCCACGCGGCGCAGAATCGTTTTCAATTTGTTTAGTAAACTTCAATTTGAAATTACGAGTACAGTTGACTATTCGGCGACGCTTCTTACGTGAATACGTAACGACGGTAAGCAAATAAACTTGTAACAGGCGCAACACGTCATGCATATCGGATGAGTCTCGCGACGCTCGACACTCGACGCTCAGTGCTCAGAGTTAGTTCGAGGTTGGATGGAGGTCGCACATGCATCGTGGGTTCGAAATCTTTACCGCCGTCTCCATGGTAATCCTGACACATCTGGCTAACCCTGTAGCCCGAGCACGAAAAACTAATGTAAATGTAAATGTATTCGAGTTCGCTGCGCACTGATGACGTTTGGTTAATATTTCATACAAATTTCATAGACGCACATCGAGTACGAATACATTTACGGTTGTCAGAAATTTTCCTGCTCAGGCCGCTGATCCTAAAAAAATATTCTTGTTCGGGCTGCTGTTACGTGCAGTTATTGATTCCATTTTGGATCTGAGTTGTTAATTTGTGTGAATATGCAGGAAAGCATGCCAATCGCCTAATGTTAAGCTGGTATTAACGCCTCCCTCCTTTTGTAATACGAGGCAAAGAGCACTACTTTGTAAAGCTCTTTAGCTCAAAAGGTTTACCGCGGGATTGCTAATAGCTGTGGAACCAACAATTTTGAATCTCAAACTAAAAAGTTATACATTCCCTCTTTTATTAAAGTACTCTTGTAACATCCGATTCTGCCAACCAATGGGACGCTGCCGTGTCCGGGTGTGTGAACCCCGACGCGACCCCCGCGCCTGCGCTGTCGCGCCCGCGCCGTCATTCGCGCCGCGTAAAACCACCAAGACGCTACCTAAGTGATTATGTACTGTAAATGTGACTACAAAATTGATTGTAATAGAATTGTGTTAATTTGTGACAATATAGAAGTGTTCAACATATGTGTATTTGCATTATTTTGCACCATTCGCCACCCACTGTAAAACTGGCGCCCAACGTGGGGCCGAGAAGAATCGCGTACCTAAACGTGTCGTAATTCGTCGAAAAACTAAAATGACGCGTACACGACGCCAGTCTAGGCGTCAGACGGACTTCGCGGACGCTGAGGAAGATACCGCTCGTGCCGCTTCAAGTCCGGCAAGATTTTCTAGCGACGACGTAGCCGCCATGATGGCGTCGCTCCTTCGCTCACAAACAGAAACGCTCGAACGCTTATTTAGTTTCATGAACGCGAGGCAGCAAGAGCCTCCGAGTTCGGAACCAACTTCAACAGGCGTGTCACCGACATCGGGAAACTTCTCTTCGTGTACAGCCCGCTTCGGCGGAGCCCCCGGCGAGTCGCTCGATACATTTATAGACGCCGTTGAAGCTTATAAGGAGTGCGCCGACGTCAGTGAAGCAAATGCTCTCAGAGGTATTTCAATGCTTTTAATTAACGACGCAGCGACGTGGTGGCAGGGCGTAAAAACGTCCATAAATTCTTGGGACGGCGCAATACAAAGTCTGCGCAATGCATTTGGTGACACTCGTCCGCCATATCGCATTTATCGCGAATTATTTAATCGTCCCCAAGACAGTGAAAAGAGTGAAATATATGTCGCAAAGGCGAGAGCCCTATTATCACGACTTCCAAAAGGGGAGCTGACAGAGAAGGTCGAGCTTGATATGGTTTACGGCTTATTAAATCACAGAATACGTCAACGTGTTCGGCGAGATGAATTTAATTCATTCAACGTCCTGCTCCGAAAACTTCGTGAAATTGAGGACGCCGCCGCAGAAGTGTCACAAGACGACCGCCTTAATCGTCCGACTCCACGTTCCAGACATAGTGATTCATCATACGGTGCCGCCGTTCCCGCGCCATCGCTGCCGCGTTCGCCGCCAGCGTCGGCGCCGCCGAAGGTCAGGCCGACACCGCGGCCGCCGACTGCGCCGCGCCCGCCGCCCGCGCAGCGCCCGCCTGTGTCAACCGTGCCGTCGCCGCTCGAACCCTACAGCGCGACCCCTGGAATTCATCGTCGTACCACACGATTCGCCTCGGAGCCCATGTCGCGATCATCTTTATTTTGTTCCTACTGTAAAGGTAGAAGTCATAACCGCGATCAATGTTTTAAATTAGCCGAAAAAGCCAATAATAATACAAATGTTATTCCTAATTGTTATGAATGTGGCGAAGGTGGTGTTACTCGATCGCAATGTTCTAAATGCAATTCACAATATTGTTTATTTGATTACAGCAGCGTTGCAATGGTTGGTTCTGTATCCCCTAAAATACGGCGCGAATCAAAACACTCATACCCTGGTAATTTAACTTCCCAGGTGAGTCATTTAAATATAAATAATTCTCTCTCCGACCTTAGAGGCGGATGTACAGATTCTCCCTCTGTTATAGAATCTGATGGTAATGTTAGGTATTTACCTACCGATTTTAAAGCGGCCATTCCGGCATTGTTTTACTCAAATCATAATAATAATAATGCTAGCTATTTGCCAGCTGATTTTAAAACTGTAATGCCTCGAGAATATTATGGTAAATGTTTACATAGGCCCAAGCGTAGATCTCGTAGGAAACCTAAATTACCTAACTGTAATTCCCAAAAACCTGTTCCTAAAATTCCTTACCGTCATAATAACGAGTTGCTTTGTGATCCTATACAAAACTCATGTGTTCTGACCAATGATAAGACGTCGTATGTCTCTGATAACGATGCTAGGGTAACCATGATGTCGAACGGACAGAAAGGTGTCATTCAGGATCATTCCCAAGAGTCACTCGGAATAGTAACCTTGTCTCAAAACGTTGTAAACCTGCATTCCAGCTCTCTGTCTGCTGCTGACGAGAGGTGTATGGTGTCTGCGAGTTCTGCGAGAGACGGAAGTGCCGAGATCGTTTCTCCTCCGTCCCGTGTTAGTGAGCTCTCCACCGATGTTCCAGGTATTAGTACACTTTCTATCAAGGATACTAGTGTGACCACGTCAGATGAAATGTCGTTATCAACGGTTATATCTTGTGAAGATATTTGTCCACAAAATGTAGACAAACAACGTGAAGCTCGACGGCCCATATTAGGCATCGAGATATTAGGAACTAAGGGTATTGCTCTGTTAGACACAGGTGCAAAAGGCTGTGTCGCCGGTTCTTCTCTTTATAATCTGCTTGTGCAGAAGAACCATCCTTTGAAGGAGGCTACTAAACGAATTAGGTTAGCTGATGGCTCCGCTCAAATGCGTAATGTTCTTGTTATCACTCTGGAAGTTATACTGAAACAAAATAAATCAGTTTTAACAGATTTTATTATATTCCCTGACACCTCATACAGTCAGACGCTCCTCGGTGTAGACTTTATTAGTTCTGCGGGTCTTGTTATTGACTTTGCTTCCTCAACGTGGAATTTTTCAGGTTCTTCATGTATTCACCCACTAGAGTACGAAGCTTCTTCCAAGTCATGCATGTCCGTCTCCGCTGTGGATCTCCTGCGTCCTGATGAAGGTGTGATGCTGAGTGCTGAGCAACGTCTGCTGCTCTCTGATCTCCTGTTCCAAAATCAGGATATCTTTCGAGCAGGGGGAGTCCCTACACCGTACGCAGAGCACCGAATTGAAACTGGTAGCCATCCACCTATTTCTGTCCCTCCATATAAACTTACTCCTGCTAAGAAGGAAATAATGAAAGTAGAGTTAGAGAAAATGCTTACTGATGGTATAATCGAAGAGTGTGAGTCCGCTTGGACTTCGCCTGCTGTGCTCGTTCCTAAAAAAGATGGAGGAGTGAGGTTCTGTGTTGACTATCGACGTCTTAACGCGGTTACTAAAACCGATAGTTACCCGCTTCCTCTAATCGACGAACTTATTCAAATGACCAAGCGGGACTGCTTCATGTCAACCATCGATCTTAAATCGGGTTATTGGCAAGTCAAGGTTGCCCCTGAAGATCAAGATAAGACTGCGTTTGTTACTCCGTTTGGAACTTATCGTTTCAAGCGAATGCCATTTGGGTTGAAGAATGCTCCTTCAACGTTTCAAAGATTGATTGACCGTTTCCGTTCTGGTGCATCTTTACAAGATGTGACCCTATTAGCTTATCTTGATGATTTAATGATTATTACACAGGGTGACCTCGAAGATCATCTTCGTGACCTTCAAAAGGTGTTCGACAGATTGCGTCACTTCGGTCTGTGTGCAAACCGAGCAAAATGTTTCTTCGCTCGTCAAGAGGTGACTTACCTAGGCCACGTCATCACGCCTCAAGGTATTCGTCCAGATTCCTCTAAGGTTGATGCTATCTTACAGAGAGCACCTCCCGATAATATAAAAGAATTAAAATCTTTTCTTCAAACATGTTCATGGTTCAGGAAGTTCATTGCAAACTTTGCACAGGTCGCTGAACCACTCACAAAGCTCACCCGTAAAAATGAGTCTTGGCAATGGGATGAGGCTCAGCAAATTGCTTTCGACACCCTTAAGGATAAATTGTGTCAAGCTCCTATTCTAATTCAGGCTGATTACTCTCAACCGTTCCTTTTGCGAACTGACGCCAGCAATTATGCAATCGGCGCAGTGTTACTCCAAGGAGATGGTAACGATGAGAGACCAATTGAATATGCTAGTCGTCTCCTCACCTCGCCTGAAAGAAACTATTCCACCACCGAGCGCGAAGCACTTGCGGTCGTGTGGGCAGTGGATAAATTTAGAGGTTATATCGATGGGCATACTTGCGTCGTGAAGAGTGATCACCAGCCCCTACGATGGCTGTTCACTCTCAAAACGCCCTCTGGCCGTCTAATCAGATGGGCACTCAAACTCCAGTCTTACGACCTCCGCATTGAGTATGCACCCGGAAAACTTAATGTATTAGCTGATACTTTAAGCAGACCTCCTAGTGAGGCTGTTGATTCCAATGTTTGTTCAGTTTCTTTTGATCTTCCTCAGGTCTCTGCTGCGGAACTACGTACCGCACAATTAGAGGATCCTGAAGTCTCAAAAATTATACAAGATTTAGAAGTTGATGATGACTTCGCCTCCAGTCGTTGGTTGGAGCGAGGTTATATAATGTCGCAGGGTGTACTGTATCGCTACGACCCTGATGCCGACTCTGAAGAAGCTCAATTAGTAGTCCCAGTTTCCAAGAGAGAGGAAATCCTCAAGGAACTGCATGATGCACCTACTGCAGGACATCAAGGAATTGAGCGAACTTTGCAACGCTTACGTGAGCGTTATTTCTTTCCCGGTATGCGACGGTATGTCACTGAGTATTTAAAAAGTTGTATAAATTGTCAGCGCTATAAAGCGACCAATCAGAAACCCCCAGGGCTTCTGCAAACTCCCGTGTTACAACAGCGATCTGAAGTTCTCGCTGTGGACCTTTTTGGTCCCTTACCACCAGGAGAACAAGGAGAACGCTGGATTCTTTTGGTTGAGGATGTTGCAACTAGGTGGGTTGAGCTATACGCTCTCAGGGATGCCACTGCTGAAAATTGTTCTCGCATCCTTATTGAAGAATATTTTCTTCGTTATGGATTGCCGAGACGGGTCATATCTGATAATGGACCCCAATTTATATCTGCTGTCATGCAGCAGTGTATGTTTGTGTTGGACATCAAGCAAGAATTAATACCTGTGTACCATCCTGAAGCGAATCCCGCTGAAAGGAAGAACAGGGATTTAAAGGTACAATTATCCATGTTGGTTAAAGCGGAGCATACTGATTGGCCAAAATATTTGGCTCATGTTCGTTTTTCTATGAATAGTGCTGTCTGCAGTACTACTGGAAAGACCCCAGCTTATCTAACATTCGCTAGAGAAATGCGTACACCCTTCGATGTACGCCATGATATTCGTGGTATAATGGAAAAAGAAAATTTTGTTCCTCAGGCGACTCCGTACTTACGTTCCTTCGTTAATAGCTTGCATGATATTCGCGAGCGAGTTGAACTGTTACAGGATCATCGTAAGCAGATTGCAGATGCTTCTCGTCGCCCCGCTCCGAAGTATAAGGTAGGTGATCTAGTCTTGGTCCGCACACATGAGTTGAGTAACACTAGTAAAGGTGTAACCCGTAAATTTATTCCTAAGCGTGATGGTCCCTATGTTATTAATCGGATTGTTAGTCCTACCACTTTTATCCTTTCTGATTCCTCTGATGTTATTATAGGGAAATATCATAGTTCGGACTTAATGCCTTTTATCCCTTCCACTCCTGAACACCGCATGACCACGCCTGTCGTGCCCAAAAGGCAACGAGGTAGGCCCCGACGAGTCCCCTTAGTTGGCCATCGTCAGGTAACCAGGCCGGAGACGGGACGTCTTTCCAACCTGGAGGGGGAGTGTGTAACATCCGATTCTGCCAACCAATGGGACGCTGCCGTGTCCGGGTGTGTGAACCCCGACGCGACCCCCGCGCCTGCGCTGTCGCGCCCGCGCCGTCATTCGCGCCGCGTAAAACCACCAAGACGCTACCTAAGTGATTATGTACTGTAAATGTGACTACAAAATTGATTGTAATAGAATTGTGTTAATTTGTGACAATATAGAAGTGTTCAACATATGTGTATTTGCATTATTTTGCACCATTCGCCACCCACTGTAAAACTCTTCCATTCCACCTGCCCAATTTTTGCCAGTCAATTACCCCTCATTGACTGGTGAAAGACACTTTGTAAAATATGTTGCAGAAAGAATTCTGCTTAATTTTTATGACCTATGACCGGCTGGCTGACTGCTTGACGGCAACCTCCTACATGAAATCCAGATCCAGACAAATTGTGTTTCGGTAAATGAGATTTCTGGGGCCCCAATTCCGCCTACCCTTCCTTAAGGTTAGGTTAGGTTCCATGATTTTTTAAAAATCATGAATGTCTATAGGCGGTGGAAATCACTTACCATCAGGTGACCTACCTATTCGTTTACCAGTCTCATTAAAAACCAAGTTGTTCAATTTGAAGGCGACCTAATACTTGCTAAGGTCAATGATGCGTTTTCAGAAAAGAATGACGAGAAAATTCAACAGTAAAGTTTAAACTTGATGATTTAAGATATCATATCACATCTTTTATGAAAAAAAAACAGTGACACTTAGAAGTTAGAATATGTCCACTGGGACCATTTTCTCGTAAAACATATTGAAGTAAAATATTTTCACTGTACTTTATTCACATTGAACGAGAAATACGACTCGCATGACCAGTTATTTTTAAAAAACTGAGACTTATTTTTTCTTAAATGTCACATATTTTTATAAGCCGTAATTTTATGTTAAATTTATGACTATTTTTGTGTTGAGAGAAAATATATAGGCTTCAAGGGGTCCTCATTTTATGCGTTCGTGAGTGGTGAGCCTAAAAAAATATAAGTGGTAATATGTATTAAATCCAATAAAAGTTAAGTGTGTAAAGTATGCGTGAGGGATTAGCTACATCCAATACGCATTATCTAGGGAATAAATCGCAATGTAATGGCAGAACCATGCGCATGAACTCAGCCTAATTTTATTTTCACTAACATTTTTAGGGCATTAGCATTCTTTGTAACCCAGGATTATTTTTTCATTTGAACTAGATATATATTTTCGCCCCATGTTAAAAGTATAATTCTACATTATGTAGAATTAATAGGATAATATTGCTCTATGATCTAAGTGATTTTCAATTAATTTGTCTATCATAACAATTCACTTTGCAGTAGCAAATTATCATTTTTCAAAAAATAAGCCTATGTTAGATTATTTTTTAATTATATGTGTTTAATTTTAACATCTATTTAAGACGTCAATATAATAAAGTTATTATAATGCGTCAATTTGGCAAAGGTAAGCTCTGGCTCTCTCTCTTTTAGCTTTAGCTCTTTTCCTCTATCTCCAAGTAATTGTTAGGAATGACATCATTCATTCAAACCTGCCTCCTGAATAGAAGGCGTTCCCTCACTATACGTGCCCATGATGCCCATTGAATTTTCTTTTCGTCTCTTTCTCGTACTGCTCTAGTGTCATGTACTTTGGCTTGTGTTATTTCTAAAGGTCGGCGAACATATGGAGCACATTTCGAGCGCGTCTTTTTGAAGGCTCAGACCTCATATTGAACATTCGCTGGGGAATTCAAATTCAAATTCAAATCCTTTATTAGCAATTAGGCCCCTAGGGGCACTTTTACCCGTCATTCTCTATTGTTATAAACATGCCAGTAACAAAATAAACATATTGGTTGTGACCTTAGCGAAGCGATCAACTATACCCACGGAGTCTCATCATTAAGGTATGCATCTACAGTATAGTAAGCCTTTATTAGCAGCTTGCCTTTAATGAATTGCTTAAATTTATTAAAGGGCAAAATGATAACAGACAATGGTAATTTATTATAAAGTTTCACACCTAACCCCACAAAAGAGCAATGTACCTTGTGTAATCGATGGCGTGGCACTACTAACTTATTCTTATTTCTAGTATTAATGTCATGAATATCACTATTTTTATTAAAGCAATGAATGTTTTGTCTCACAAATATAATATTAGCTAAAATATATTGCGATGCTACCGTCAGAATACCTATCTCTTTAAAGCGTTCTCTAAGGGAAACTCGAGCCCCTAGATTATAAATAGCTCTTATTGCTCTTTTTTGCAAAATGAATATAGTATTAATATCGGCTGCACTGCCCCAGAGTAAAATTCCATACGATATAATGCTATGAAAATAACTAAAATAGACAAGTCTTACTAGTAGTCTTCTAGTACTAGAGAACGTTTCTGCATATCATTGTGCTGAGGATCTGTCGTGGGAGATCTTCGGACTCTCAGGCAGGCCTGATATCAGGATCTAGTGTTAAAAAGTAAGTTTCTAAATTATAATAATATTGAGTACGGAAAGGGCTACTTCGGCAGCAATTTCGATGCGATCATTCGAGTCTGCCAAAAAATGTTTGGGAACGACAGAGAATTGGACGGTGGTAATGGTAGTGAATTACCATTAGATGATCCGCATACTGGTTCCTCTTTTTTAAAAAAATGTCATATAAAGAAGCACACGCAGTCACTAAGGAGGCCAAGAAATTAAATAATAAGCATAAATATTCGTATTTGAATTGAATAACAATGAAGCAAACAACCGTAAAACATCTTGAAATTATTTGAAATTGAATTAAAACTCAACGTTTGCGAATGAGATTTGTTGCGAAGCCGCTGAGAATTCCTTCGAAACAGCTTTATTGTAAGGCGCAATAAATTAACAAAATGAGCCTAATTCCCTCACAATTTCCAATAAGTCATCGTTCGTTAGGCGAAAACCTCAGACTCAGATCCTGTCTCGCGCGACAGTACCTCCCAAATTAGTGACACTGAAAGTTGCCGAAAAATAATAGTTTCGCGATGTAGCAATGTGTCACAATTATGGGGATAATATCAATAATATTTCTGTAACACTAACACACTACATGAACTCACGCCTGTGTCCCCGAAGGTAGGCAGAGGCGCACTAGCGAACTAGAACACCCACTTTTCGCAAAGCTTAGTTCCGTCCCAGATGTGATAGGGGGCGAGCCTATCACCATATCGGGCACAAATTCCAGACTCCGAGCTGATATTGAAAAATCCAATATCACTTTGCCCGACCCGAGGATCGAACCCGAGATATCAGGACGGAAATCATACATTTATCTTAGCACCTTCTAACGCAGGCCTACAATTATTACACGGGCCGATCAAAAATCAACATCTCATAATTTATATGTTATCCACCTGTTAATATAACTTTTTATCATTCTACCTTTTTTTTTTTTTTTTTTTTTTTTTTGTCGCGGGGAAAAGTGTTTTACCACTGCCGCCGCGCCCGGGGGGGTGGACGCGGCGGGTATGTCGGGTTCGCCGGCCTTACGACCCAGCGCCGTGATGCCCGGGAGAGATGGTCGACATCCGGGCGACGCTGGGCCGCGTCCCTAACAAATGCCCTACACCGGCAATACCGACTAAAAACCCCGCGGTGGCCTACTTCGGCGCATGAGTGGGGCGGCCCCGGGGTATCCTGAGATAGCCTCGGATTGCTACCGGAACCGCCCCTGCGCGGTGCCGCCTTGCGGCCCGTCTCCGATTTGGGGGGGGCTCAGAAGCCCCCGCCGCCGAAGGACGCCCTCGGCATCTACGGCAGCACGAGGCCGACCGTCCGTGCTGCCGTCCGTCCCGGGGTCGCAAGTACAATAGTACTATAAAGGGCGCACAGCCCCCCGCTGCACGCCCGCGACCCCGGAAGGCCCCTATTAGTCGCCTCTTACGACAGGCAGGGGTTACCGTGGTGGAATTCTCCAAACGCCCCCATTCCACAGGGCGGGAGACGCCGGTCAGTCGTCCACCCGGCGCCTCCTACGTCTCCTTTGGCGGCGGGCGGGATCGCTCTGCTCACGATCCCGCTCGGCGCTCTCCTTCTGCGAGATGGCGCGCTCGCAGAAGGAGACCATCGCACGCCATGACCTCCGGCTGCCGACCATGGCGGACACCACGGCCGGCAGCGAGAGGTCTCCTCCGACGACTGCTATGAGAGCGCTGCGCTCCTCCACCCAGGCTGGGCACTCCTCTAGAGTGTGTTGGGCCGTGTCCTCGCGGCAGTTGCCACAATGGTGGCACACGGCGGACGCCTCTTTTCCGGCTATACGACACAGGTACGAGCCGAAACACCCGTGGCCCGTCAGCACCTGTGTCAGCCGGAATGTAGGCGCACCGTGGCGCCTGTCTAGCCACTCTCTAAGGACAGGTCGCACTGCCGCGACGGTCCTCAAGCCCGAACTCGGGCTCTCCAGCCTGGCATGCCACTCCTCCACGGCGGCTCTGCGGAACCTGGCCGCAATCTCCCTCGGGGCAAGCCTCTCCCGATTCCGGGACGCCCCCTCCCGCCAGCGGAACGCTGACGAGAGGGACCGGGCGTCCAAGTCCCAAGGGAGAGTGCTGGCCAACACGCAGGCCGCCTCGTGGGAGACCGTGCGGTAGCCCCTGATTATCCGCTGCGCCACCAGACGCTGCGGTTTGCGCAGCAAGGCGACGCAGCGGGCGTTCAGGGACCCGGCCCATACGGGTGAACCGTACAGGGCCATGGACCGCACGACTCCAGCGTACAGACTCCGGCAAGGGTTACCGGGACCTTCGAGGTTCGGCAGCAGGCTCCCAAGCGCGCCCGCTGCCCGCACCAATTTCGGCGACAACTTCTCAAAATGGGCGCGGAAGTCCCACCGGCTACTTAAAATCAAACCTAAATACTTCATAGTAGTGCCGATGGGAATCCGCACCCCCTCCACAGTGATGTGGGCCCCTGCAGGTGGCCTTCGCCGAGGCCCGTGAAAGAACAGGGCCTCGGTTTTGTTCAAGGCCACCGTGAGGCCCAGTCGCCGAATCCTGCCCACCACCTCTTCGGTACTGGAGGAGGCGAGCAGGATGGCATCCTCGAAACATCCCGACGTCGCTGTCACCAGGGTGTCGTCCGCGTAGCAGACAACAGCGACGCCTCGGGGGTTGGTACCACGGAGAACCCAGTCATAACCGATGTTCCACAGTAGCGGGCCCAGAACTGAGCCCTGTGGAACACCGGCAGACATGGCCCTCCGGTGCCACCCAGCGGCGCCCGGATACACTACATACCTATTGGATAGGTACGAGTGCACCAGACGACGCAAATAAAGTGGCACCAAGTGGTACCGCAGTGCCTCATGTATGCAGGCCCAGGGCAAGGTGTTGAAGGCGTTGGCGATGTCGAGCGACACCGCCACCACCACCTTACCTCGGGCAACTGCATCCTCCGCGTGCGCCTTGACCCGCAGAATCGCATGCACCGTTGACCGGCCATGCCGGAAGCCGAACTGGCAATCCGCCAGGTCCGGCCCGGCCCCCTCCAGGTGCTCGACGAGGCGAGCGTGCACGATCCGCTCGAAGAGCTTGCAGACCTCGTCGAGCAACACGATGGGCCGGTAGGCCGATGGCGACTCTGCGGGTCGACCGTCTTTCTTGAGCAGGACCAGCTTGCCGGTTTTCCACCGGGATGGAAACTGGCCCCGCTCCATGCACGCGGAGAAAAGGCCGCGGAGCCTCGCCCCCAGGTGCTCGACGGCTAACACCCATGCGCGTCCGGGGATACCGTCGAGACCCGGGGCGGTTTTCTTGCCCCGCAGCCGAAGCACCGCCACCCTCATTTCCTCGGGTGAAACCTCCGAAATAACCCTTGCCGAATCCAACGACGACGGCGTCGACGAACGCGACGCCATCGGCGTGAGCTCCGCCGACCACCAGAACACCTGGCGCTTCTCCGGGAGGCGTCGGACCCGGGGCATGGCTGCGTCGCAGACGCGCGACATCGCCGCCCCGAACCACTCCGCCTCCTCGTCGACCCGTACCGGCCCGTCCGGCACGGGCACCAGCGCCTGGGCCAGAGCGGCCTCCTTCAGGGCCTCAACGTCGAGGCGACTAACGGCCCAGCGCGGGCCGTCCGACCGCGGGACGGTCGGTCCCCCACCCGACCGGGTGGTTGAGGACGAGGCGACGTCGAACCGAATGTATCGGTGATCCGACAACGTCTCCTCGCCCACCAGGACCCTCCAGTCCCGGACACGGCGGGCTAGGGCCGGGGTGGCGAACGTGATGTCCACCACCGAACCGCCGTTGTGCCTCACGCACGTGTCCGCCGTCCCGCGATTCACGACGGCCAAGCCGGACGAGATCGCCCATTCCTCCAGGGCCCTGCCCCGTGCGTTAGTCACCGACGAACCCCAAGCCAAGGACTTGGCGTTGAAGTCGCCGGCGACGAGGACGGGGCGAGGCTGACTGCCTTGCACCACCAGGGCTCCCAGCCGAGTGAGGAAGTGCTCAAACTCAGGCTGGGGTCTGTTGGGGGAGAAATACACTCCCACAATCCAGACCCCCCCCAACAGAACCGCCACACATCCCGAGCCCTTCGCTACTTTTTCAAAGGGCTGGGAGCCGGCGGCGCCCCGGGTGATGACGGCCACCAAGCCGTCCAGGTCCCCCGCCCAGTCGTCCCTGGGGGGAACAAAGTACGGCTCAGCAACCACAGCCACTTGTATCGACCACTGCGCGAGGCTTTGGACCAGCAGGTCCTGGGCCCTGGCGCAGTGGTTAACATTCGCCTGGAGGAATCGTTGCGCCATATTATTGGGCGATCTCCATGGGTGCCTCTCGGTGGGACGGGTCCGGCTGCGTCACAACCGCCGCGCCTCCACCGCGATTACCGCGGCGGGGACGAGCGGAGGCGACGCAAGCCTTTGCGCCCACCTGGTGCCCCGCGGGTTTACCCGCACCTGCACAAATCGTGCAGTGCGGCTCCGCGGAGCACTCCCTGGCCTTGTGGCCCGTTTATCATTCTACCTGCCCTTATCCCACTTTAATGTGGGTTCGGCGCAACACACTTTTTCAAGCATGTTGCGGAAATGATTTAGCGTAGCTTCTACGATCGACCGCCTGCGTGACGTCAACCCCCTAGAAGGGATCCAGTCCTGAGCAAATTAAATTAGAAAATTTGTTTTGCCTGACCTGGGAATTGAAACCAGGACCTCCAATTCCACAGCCCATTCATGCTGCCACTAGACCAAGGAGGCGAGTATCTGTTAACATAACTATTAAGTAAAAACTCCGTGACTGCCTCCGTGGCGTGGTGGTATTTCGGTACGACTACGGTTCTGAGGTCTCGGGTTCGATCCCCGGATCGGGCAAAGTGATATTGGATTTTTCCATATCAGCCCGGAGTC
Organism: Clanis bilineata; assembly: GCA_036417725.1. NCBI lineage: Eukaryota > Metazoa > Arthropoda > Insecta > Lepidoptera > Sphingidae > Clanis > Clanis bilineata. The sequence continues at coordinate 3,974,941 of CM071141.1, forward strand.
TGGAATTTGTGCCCGATATGGCGATAGGCTCGCCCCCTATCACATCTGGGACCGAACTAAGCTCGGCGAAATGTGGGTGTTCTAGTTCTCTAGTGCGCCTCTGCCTACCCCTTCGGGGATACAGGCGTGAGCTTATGTTTTATGTGTTATGTAAGTAACAACTAGAAACGATGAACCCACACAATGTTAATTTAAGTATTACACTAAAAACTGGCATCTAATCTAACAGTAATAAGAAGCTTCTTTAAATCCCTAATGACGAAGAAAAGTAGGGATTCAGGCAAGAACAACATATACACCCACTTTATATTCATTTTGTTTATTAATGAGTTTAGAGCATGTAGTATGCTAAAATAGACACTAGTATTTCGGAATAACGGTGAAATTTACGTAGGAGTTGATTTAACTGGCTTAGCATAATGTAAGCACAAACACACTCACTTGCTTAAATTCAGGGAATGAACATGAATCCTAAATGGATTTCCAGATTTTCTGCCAGAATTAGCTTTCTAACCTTTAAAATGTACTTATTTGTTACTTCATGAAATTCCATATTACTTTAATAATAAGAACTTATATTATACTTTAAAGTATCTAAACTAAATTATGTACTGTAAGTCTTTCCTTCTACCTGCTTTTATCCCACCTTAATGTGGAGTCGGTGAAACACATTTATTCAAGAATGTTGCAGAAACGATTTGGATTCGTTTTTTGCTTGACGCCAACCCCCTCTGAGGGATCCAGTCCCGGGCAAATTAATTAGAAAGTGCGATTTGCCCGACCTGGGAATCGAACTCAGGACCTCCCGGTCCACAGCCCATACATGCTTCCACTAGACCAAAAAGGCGAATAAGTTAAGTACTGTACCTCTAAGTACTACCTTTTAGCTAGCTTTTGCTCACGGCTACGACTGCGTGGATATTTTACCCATCATATATCTGGGGTCAAAGTTATCTATATTGTCCTACTTTTTAACTATCTTTACGCAAAAAGTCATGTCATTACGTTGCTTTATTGATATGTACAAGAAAGATTAATCAGGAAAGATTTCCGGTGACCCAATCCCCTATCTCCTTTCCAATCCCTATTTTCCTTCTTTAAGGTTTGCAACAATGATTTTTTGGTATCATGCGCGGTGGAGATCACTTGGTTGTGGAATGGTTGCCTGGAAGATATTGCTTTTAGCAATAAGGCCGCCACTTGTGACACATTTTTTTTGTGGTTGTTTAATGTTACCTGTATTCTGTGTGTGTCGACAATAAAGAGTTACTATCTAAATATCTACTATCAGGTGGCCCTCTTGCTTGTTTGCTATGAAATAAATCTATAGGGATTTGCATAGAAAATATTAGTGATACTGTAAATTAATATTCAACGTCGAAACTCGTTTGGCGCCATCCCGCCATCAAGAAGTTCTATCACAAAAGTTCCTATAGTTTGAAACGAAACTACTGTAATGTTTGTGACCGATCGCTATGCAAATAGCGAGCGGATTCGACGGACCTCATTCCCGACACCTTCCACCGATCCCGGCGGCGACACTTCCAAACATCACTGATCAATTCTATCACCTCGCTTTTCATCGTACATTGCGCGTGTAATGACAACTTTGGAAGAGGAAGACGGTAGTTAGTCGGCAATGGACGGTGTAGACAGGGGATCGGTCGTGGTACAGGGCGTCTGCGCGGGCGGGTACGGGCGGGTAATCGATAAGACCGCAGCCTCAGCGGAGAGTGGTGCGGGTCTCGCCTGCTTCCCTGCATGCATGCACTCCTTGTAACCTACATCCCTACATCGAAATCTCACGCTGGCCTTGTCAAAATTTCTCTTGCGGCGTACCGCCCGCCGCGCGCTGCTGCTGTCAAATATTTTACCAACTTTAGGGTTTCATTTTTAGCATGGTTTCTCGGTTAAAATATAAGTTTTGAGTAACTTTATTTACAGTTTCTGACTAAATTTGATTTGGCTTTGAGGTTTAGGTATGTGCTTTGATCTTCGCCTTATTTTTAAATCACATAAGTAGAAAGTATGATGTCGCAGTCGTTATAATTTTAGGTATTTTATATTTCTTACTAGCGTCTGTAATACCCTTATAATTTGCGCTACTAGACACTAAATAAAAACTATATTAAGATCTTGACGTAGTACATACTAGGTAACAACACATAACATAACATAAGCTCACGCCTGTATTCCCGAAGGGGTAGGCAGAGGCGCACTAGCGAACTAGTACACCCACATTTCGCCGAGCTTAGTTCCGTCCCAGATGTGATAGGGGGCGAGCATAACGCCATATCGGGCACAATTTCCAGACTCCGGGCTGATACGAAAAAATCCGATATCACTTTGCCCGACCCGGGGATCGAACCCGAGACCTCAGGACGGTAGTACCGAAATACAACCACGCCACCGAGGCAGTCTAGGTACATACTAGGTAATATCTTGAAAATCAGTCCACATTTTCCGGAGATACATAGAAAAATACCGACGAAATGAGTACCTTCTTCTGAATTCCGGTTAAAAATTGTCTTGAACAACTCTCAGTCCACATACAAAATTACAGAGAACACCAGCAAGCCGGAATCCTTTATTTTATAAATTGCTCCAACATGGAATTCGTAACATTGAAATAAAACTATTTTTATGGATTCTATCACGATTAGGTTTTAATTATTATTGCCGACGTTTCGAAGGCTTTGTAGTCTTCGTTGTCACGGGTCAGACAATAAAAAAAAAAAAGTTTTATTTCAATGTATAATATACGCGTAAACTTAAGAAATCAGGAATTCGTAACGTTAGACGAGACTGGTAATATTTTCATGAGTTACAAACGCTTTTGGTTCGAAGCCAGCAGTAGTTGACGGTACATTGTGTGAAACTGCAACCAGTGCAGCCAAATAAAGTAGATCCTGATTAGGGGAGCATCTGTTCTAGTTTTCCTAATTTTGTCCTAGTTTACAAAGCAACCTTTGAATCATAGCGATTTATTAAGAGACGATGATGAACAAGTCGGTTTAGAAATATTTGGGGGTGGCATATGCCAGGGCTTCCAGGACATATCTCCTCTGGATGATGATGATGACGATGAAAACCTTGGTCTAATGGCAGCGTATGTGGGTTGTGAACCGGTAGATCCTGGTTTCGAATCCTACGTTGCCCGAGTCTAGATTCCTCTCGGGGATTGGAGGGGGGACTCTGGACCTGGTCATTGGCCGATATCTACTATAAAAAACAAATTGCACAGATGGTTCTTGTTTATCCAGAAATAGTACCTAGGATATATCAAAAACTATACTGGACAGCTACGTCATATAAATTGCGAAAATTCAGATTTTATGTCGAAGTCTTAAACCTAAAATTGTTTCCACCAAATGTCCAGACTTTTTATTGTTTCATCCTTGATAAGGGTCTTAGTAAACACGCCTAATCCTAAGTAATCAGAGAGTATAAGGAACAAAACAAAAAGAACTTTTATTCACAATACGCATCGGAATGAATGGAAAATGAAGGTATCTCAAGTTGACGTCTTGCGATAATGTTTCTTAAGAAATGAAAGAATTCTTTTATTTAAGCTTTGAATAGATTGTAAAGGAATTTAATAAATATGTCCAGCGGCCTGAGCAGGAAAATTTCTGACAACCGTAAATGTATTCGAACTCGATGCGCGTTTATGAAATTTGTATGAATTATTAACCAAACGTCATCAGTGCGCAGCGAACTCGAATACATTTACATTTACAAAGTACAAAGATATGATGACCGGTTTGTGATAGAAAAATATCCTGTAAAATGTAAGGTAAGCAAGTATTCGTATACGTTTATGACCGGCTGCCTGCCTGACGTCACCCCCTTCTGGAGGATCAATGCTACCCATTATTTTGTTACTTTCAACCTGCCCTTTTTGTTTCTCCCTATCTGCCCTTATCCCACTTTAATGTGGGGTCGGGGCAACACACTTTTAAATTAAGTTGCAGACAATATTGACGTAGTTTTTACAACGGGCCGCCGGCCCTGGGAAAATAGTGTTAAGAAAACACCCCAAACGTGGGAATCGAACCCAAAACCTCCCGGTTCACAGCCCATATACGCTGCCACAAGACCACGAAAGCCACAATCCATCAAATTTAACGATCTCTTCAAATACTGTTGTTTGAAAATTTATGTCACAACTCTTCTTAAAATAATTATAAGAACTGTACTGTATTTGTATATACTACTATACCTCTATACTGTATTTGTGTAATTTGATTTTGTGTATAACATTATAACCTCTCCCTAATAAGATTTAAACAACATAATCACTGTACGGGTACTAGTTCGCTGTTGCGCCGCAGCCTACCCCTTCGGGGATACAGGCGTGAGCTTATGTTATGTTATGTTATGTTATTCAAAAAACCTTTCTTATGGTACGTTCAGAAGATGATTTTCAATTTCTTCCTCGTACTCCATCATCAGATCTTCACAGATAAGTTCGCCAGGCTATGATAGTATAATAATTCATATTCAATCCAGTTGGAGGCTCTCGATGGCGCCTTCGCGTACCTCGATTTCGTCCTCTACGCCCCCCATAATCGCGTTAGGTTTGTACCCATCGGTTCCACGACGCCGTAATGAGGTTATCCCGACCTAACAAAACATTTTTATGGCCACACCCCGGCCTCGTTTTATTACCTTTTCGCAGATAAAGTAAATTCCCTTACAGTCAAGTTGTCTTGTCATTTTTGTATGAAATATTCATTTATTTAATGTCGGTAAAGTTGTTCTTTCAGACGAAATATCAAACGAATAACATTCAGTTATTAGACCGGTAGTTGCCGCTCTAGAATTATAATAGTTTGTAAAGGAATGCAAACATGCATGTCGGGACATAAATTGAGCGTATATAAGGGAAAACTGCTAACGGCCGGTCTCAATAAACGATCTCAGTTTAGAGTGCAGATAGATCGCGATTATGAACCAATCAAATCAAGTCATTTCACGGAGTCATGTTCAAACTGTGTTCTTATTGGCTAATTTTTGTAATCTATCTGCACATTCGAACTGAGATTGTTTATTGGAACCGGGCGTAAGTAGACTAGCTTATGTCTTTACTTACTAAGTAAGTACTGTTTTTTCATAATATGTACATCATTTTATGGTGATGATGTACGATCATATCGATCTATAAATATCTAACTCTAATCATAAATATAATTTTATTGATTTGAATCTTATGATAGTAATCGAAAAAATTCTCTTACATTTCCATCGGCTCTTGTCTTCCACCTGCCTTAATACCTCTTTAATGTGGGATCGGTAAAATTTTAAGCATGTTGCATAAATTATTTGACTTATATTTTTCCGGCTGCCTATTTGTTGTCAGCCTCCTCTAGAGAATGCACTACATTCGTGTCAGAAAAACATGCGTGGCCTGACTTGGTATTCGAACATACGGCCTCCGATCCATTACTTATATGGGCTGGGTTGGCTGGTTGGCTGGACCGGGAGGTCCTGGGTTCGATTCCCAGGTCGGGCAAAAGCAATTTTAGATAAGGGGTTTGACATCAGGCAGGCGACCGGTTGTAATAACTAAGCCAAATCCTTTCTGCGACATGATTGAAAACGTGTGTTGTGCCACCCCAAAGGGCAGGTAGAAAGAAAGGTACATTCGGTGGATCATAGAAAATGTTACTTTATTATAATTAATGGCCCTTACTGTGCATATGTGCGAGAGAGATAGACATACCACTACTCGCCCACATTTGCTCATACATATCTACATACCAGAGTACAATCAAATAACATAACATAAGCCCACGCCTGTATCCCCGAAGGGGTAGGCAGAGGTGCACGAGCGAACTAGAACACCCACATTTCGCCGAGCTTAGTTCCGTCCCAGATGTGATAGGGGGCGAGCCTATCGCCATATCGGGCACAAATTCCAGACTCCGGGCTGATATGGATAAATCCAATATCACTTTGCCCGACCCGGGGATCGAACCCGAGACCTTAGGACGGTAGTCGTACCGAAATACAACCACGCCACCGAGGCAGTCAGAGTACAATCAAATAAAATAGTATTCGCAAGCTCATATTTGAACAACTTCAATTATGTTTTTACAATAAGGTTTACATTTAGTTTTATTTTATGTGGCGTTGTAAATATAGTATAAATTCAATCAGAACCATCTACTCAATTAGTCCAATTTTCAGATAAATTGAATGTAGACTTATTTTACGAAGTAAATAAAATGTCGTTAAAAGAGAGCGATTGTAAATATAAAGTTTATGAACTTAATAAAATGAAATTATACGATGTACTACAAAAGCAAACAAATAAAAATATAATAAGTGTAATACTTTGTAGAGTAATAAAAAATATAGTTTTAAAAGAAGAAAAATGGGCCGCGTGGCCGTCAGAGGCGGCACATATATGTACATATATGTTGCATAAGCGTATGGGCCACCGGAGGCCGAGCCGCCGTGACTATTTAAGTGCTTTTGGTGTAAAGAGAATGTCATGATATGGGGACTTAATTTTTTAAAATTAAATTTTCTAGTGTACTTTTTTATAGCAGACTGGCAAACGAGCAGATGGGCACCTGATGGTAAGTGATCTTCATCGCCCATAGACACCCAAGACAAGAATATCATGGGTGTGTTGCCAATATAAAAGGAGGGATTTTTGGGAAAGGTTCTTTGGCAACTTGACTAAGATTGGCTCTACCACGCCCTTAGTTGATATTGGTTCAAATAATCTTTACATACTGGATAGCTTTTGTTTTTGAATCGGAACCCTCCAACAGTTAAGGCGAGACTGACAGAAGTCAGAAACACCTTTATTTCCAAACCCTCAGACATACTTTCATATATTCACGCCTATAATATTAGTAAAATAAGAACCTTACCTGCCTCGGTGGCGTAGTTGTACTTCGATATGACTACCGTCCTAAGGTCTCGGGTTCGATCCCCGGGTCGGCCAAAGTGATAATGGATTTTTCCATATCAGCCCGGAATCTGGAATTTGTGCCCGATATGGCGATAGGCTCGACCCCTATCACATCTGGGACGGAACTAAGGTCGGCGAAATGCGGGTGTTCTAGTTTGCTAGTGCACCTCTGCCTACCCCTTCGGGGATACAGGCGTGAGCTTATGTTATGTTATTTTAAGAACCCTACCATCAAGTCGAGATTATTTCCTAAGATCCTCCTAATTGCTAATCCGACGGTGTTCGGGAAGTCCCGGAATTAAGGAATTTCCTCCTCTGATTACTACGTTGCGTACACCAAAACAAAAGGGAATAAATCGGCCATCTTGATTCCGATAACGTGGTAACTCCAATTTTTCCTTCCCAACATAAAGATGCTAAATTTACGAGCGAGGCTATTAATCCTTTGGCCGACCCGCACCGGCCACTCCGGTGGGAAATAAAACCGGATAAATTTCACCGGTACATAATTAAAGCGACGAATGTTCAGCTGTTATTGACATTGTGTTACAGTTGGTTGTATTGGTTAAACGTTTGGCTTAGGCCGGGTACACGTTACTGCATATAAATTGTGGTCATTATCTGTTATTTTTTGTAATGATAAAGTGACTAACCGCCGAATGCTCATACACTTAAGTTCGTCTTATGTCGTTTAAGCCTTATCTGTCAAAATTGTATGGCTAAATCAATTTAAGAAGCCGTTTAAGTTAAGTAGCGTTTGACCATTCGGGCATATGAGCTAGTTGGAGCTTCGCGATAAATCTCCTTTACAAGGTCCTCAATTTGTTCGTATTTTTTTAATGTATGTTACGCGATATCTTCGCCAAATGTGGACCCATTTTCAAGATTCTTTTTAATAAACTGATTCCAAGGTCCGTCCCATATAAATTTGGTCACGATCAGGTAAGTTTTGAAGTCGGTCCGTTAAGTTTTTAAACTTGTGATTATTATCCCAAATCTTGATTTAGAGATTAGAGTGAGCTGTAGGATAAATTGAGTTTAGGTTTAACTCTACATTAGTAATAGCGCTCCTAATACTCTCTCAAAGAAACAACTACGTTACCGAGACACTTTTAACATTATAAATTAGGTTTAACATTGTCCAAATATATTATAATTATATTACAAAAATTTCATTCTTTACATTCAACTTTATAATCGCAAAAAACGAAACGATTTGTTAAACAAAAAAAAACATCGAAGTACACCATTCATAAAGGACGAGACCGTACACGAAGATTATTCATAACATTCAGAATAGCTAAAATTTTAGTAATTTCGAGTACATTCGTCGAGTTTAAATGGGAACAAAGTTTTCAAACGAGTTTTTCGAAGTTGTGCTTGTATTTAATTATAAAAGTTTCCGATGGAGGTAAATATAGCGGGCAACCTTCGTAATTAAGATTAAATTACTAATACGTGTGTGCTTTAGTCGGCGCCAGACTGTTACCGAAGCCTTTCGATATTTATGAATCGTTAATATTACTATCGATTCGATATCGAAAACGTATTGTACAATATCAAGTTAGCAATATCAGGTACGTCTAGGGATGGTAACAAAATACGCATTGTTCTCTATTAACATTTTTTTTGCTGCCTCAACAACAATGTATATGACACAAATGTTTAATCGAAAAGAAGGCTCATAAGGATTGGGAATGGGAGGGGGGAATTGGGCCACCGGAAATCTCACTCACGAACGAAACGCAACAGCAAGCTGCCACTTTACGCCGCTTTCCTGTGAGACAATGGTATCAAACCGGTCGAGCCGACCCATTCGTGCTGTAGACTTAACTGTATATAGCGTGGCTCTACCACTCAAAACTTTATTAACTTTAAGCAGTAGCAAGTTGTGCAATAACCAATCGAGAAGGTTTCCATAAATGCTATGTCAGAAAAGCGCAAGCACAGCTTTTCTACTAGTAAACATCATCAGCATGTACCCTTGTTATCATGCAGTTACCAAGAGTTAGGCTAGGACTGCGATATAGGATTCTGATTTGAGTGAAATTTTTCGAACCACTGCATTTTACCTCTTTACCATTTATTTAGTACATGGACTGTAGTTTGAGCATACTTTCAAATCTCGAAAGATTCTACTCGAAACCCTAAGTAAAATAAACCAAACCTCAACCTAAGTTCATATAAAAACCTGTAATATCCCACCTTACAGTAAATTGCTTCTATCGACTTCGTACAATAAACAATTTTTACGACATCGGATTTTATGCCCGAGGACGACATTTCCACAACGGTAATATTTCAGTAACAATTCAAGTGTGTCATTTTTCTAATACAATAGTTCCGAAATACAAAACCGACCTCGGGAAATGTCGAGCTCAAGTGCCTCCCCTACCAATGAATCTCACTTGATCGGACAGTTATATTTGCTCGATACGAAACGTCGTCGTGCGAGTATTGGCGACATTCATCACGGACACGTCGACGTGTCGGCACCGACACACCGCCGCCGATATGCGACCGATGCATCTCAAAATGTCCCCGTTATTTCCATCATGACGGAGCTTTACATAAAATATTTCTTTGACAGCCTCCGTGGCGCAGCGTGTAAGTTGCCAGCTGTGAAACGTGAGGTCGCGGGTTCGATTCCCGCACCGAGACAAATGTCCGTGTGGCCCACAGATATTTGTTTCCGGGTCTGGGTGTTTTGAGACCGAAAGTCTCGTAGTTTCTGATACCCACGACATAAGACTCGATCTTAATGTGGGGTCAGGCCTATGTGTGTGACTGTTGGGTGTATTTATTTATTATTTATAAAAGTTCGAATATGCTGTTGGAAAAATTAAACTTTATGGTTCCGTGAATGTGCTAACGCACTTATACAGGGAGTGCTACGCAAGTATTCGATAACATCTTAAGCACACTTAACATTTATAAATCAAATAATAGGTGCCCAACTATGGGTCGCACTCACTCAATTCTCGCCTACGACCTGAATGCACTCGAACGGAAACATGCAAAAAAGTAAACGTTAACTGCCGTTGAATGTAAAAGGAAGCCTCTTTAACATGTACGCACTCGTACAGGCAGGTCGGTGTCGTTGGGTGAACTCGGGTGGCGTCGGCACCTAACATTGCATCAACACCAATTACAGTACAAAGGCGAGGAAATCGCCACTCGGCCCAACGTACGTTCCTAACGAATGGGATTTTTTAACGAGTGCCGTGTGTGTCCCGCTTTGAAATTGTTGCGACGTGACTCGATAACGTATAGCGTCTCGATCCAAATGTAATAGTCGACTTGGCTACTATTTGATGCCTCGACGAATACGCGCTTTCAACTTTAACGCATTCCTAATAGTTTAAAACTTTTCAAAGACCATTTACAATTTGTCACGTTCGACTTTGAGACGTGTTGTATCTGCATAGGTTTGTATGTGGCTTAGCGTTGCGGTATGGTTATATAATAATTTACATTTCAATATCATGAAATATGTGTGTCATGATTAATAGATGAAATTCGCCTAGTAGTTGGCGAGGGATACCGGAAAATGTATTTGAAAAATTTATTTGACTGGAAGCAGAGACGAAAACAGATTCAAAATAGCAAACAAGTCATATTTATATAAATTGCAATGAATATATCAGTAACAATTACCCTGACGCCCCCAAATCCATTTAGTTACGCATAATCAAGCTTGGTTTTATCACTTCAAGCTTAAAATTGCCTCAGTAAATCTAACGTAAGAGTATATTGGGTAATTCGATTGTCCCTTCAATCTTCACTTCAATATTGAACGAAGCAATGAAATCTTTTTTCGAACGTGTCAAATATTAATTCCACTCAGTGTTGAGTGTTGGGTGTTCACTCGTCAATCACCGGTTCCGACATCCGTGCGGAATGATTTTAAACGTCCTTTGTTGTGCCGGCATTGTGTTAGTAATACAAAATGGCAGCCTCTCCCTGCACACCGCCCCCCGCTTGGGGATAATGACAAATCGTGTAATTTAATTTGAAATAATTCATTTCCGCTGTAATTTATTTTCGGCTGTCTTTAGCTCTTAACATTGTTTCACGGAGCGCGACAATTCCTCATTCAAGGCTCCCGGTAAAATATCGCGCTGCGTCAGTTATATTTGGTGTAAATATTTTTCATTTCGTTGTTGATTTAAATGATTTATCATTGTAATAAGATTTATCGATTAATATAGTCGCCTCCTTGGTCTAGTAGCAGCATATATGGGTTGTGAACCGGGAGGTCGTGGGTCGATTCCCAGGTCGGGCAAAGCTAATTTTCTAATTTAATTTGCACGGGACTGGATCCCCCAGAGGGGATTCACGTCAGGCAGGCAGCCGGTCGTAAAAACTTAGCCAAATCCTATCTGCAACATGCTTGAAAAAGTATGTTGCATCGACCCCGCATTAAGGTAGGATAAGAGCAGGTAGAAAGAAAAGATTATTGTAATAAGATTTATGAATATGTTAACATTTTAATTGGTCCAATAACGAAATAATATTGCCAGTATGTATTTAAAAATATTTACATGAATTCAATTGAATTATCGCAAAGGCGTGGAAGCCACTTATTATAAAAAGAAAAAGAAGAAGAATATTAATTCAAAATTAATATTAATTGGTCAAAAAATAATTGCGTTTTAAAAAAAAAACGTTCGAGAATAAAAATGGTTGTAGTATTTCTTGTATTTTCAACTGTAACACGAGTCAGTCGAGATTGTTTCGAGTACAAATCGAGTTGTATCGTGTGTAGTGGTAGGGGCATGGACTGGGGCCGGGCGGTAGCGCGACGGTTTCATTACCGTGGAGCTGTTTCATTCCGCCGACAAGTACTAATCGGAAACGAATCAATTCCTCCTTTGTGAACGTGCTTCACCAAGGAATATTTTTGCATTAAAACCCCGCTACCCGACGTTATAATGCAAATGTACGTTTTAAAAGAATTTCCGAGCGCACTCGAGTTTTTATTTTATTTGACCCCGGTACTACTCAGCACTGTACAAGCGTAAGGACCCCCGTTCACGGTCCAATTGCAGTATATTCGATAAGTTCTTACGTATTCTGGAATCGATTTTGCTCCACAAACCACTCCGGTGGCGAACACACAAGTCACTTATTATATTTCTGTACGGCTTTAAGGAAAATCACGTTTTGGTATTACATCGCGCGTGCTGGAGCTCGTTTTAATGTATTGATTTTTATTTTCGAGAATATCTATAAAATAACAGGAAATTATAAACTAGCTTTCGACTCGCGGCTTCGCTCCATCTGAGCTTTATTGTTTATTAACTTCGCTAGTTCTATTCTCCTTGTATTCAAATTTAAGTCAGCAAATCGCAGGAAATTGAAGAAAAATACGTTACAGATACAATTTGTCACTTCTTACCACCTTTTTATGGATGAAATATTACAAAATATTTCCTTACTCTCTGGACCCTGTCATAGTAAAGTAGACATTGTAGAAACTAGTATTTCTTTCTAGGTCCAGCGGATTAGTTTGGGCGTTGATATCTTGTTTATACTTAATTGTAATTATTGGAATTGCACCTTTTAAAGTATTAATTCTAGAAATGTGAATTATGCATTCCATTTTGGCCACCTGTCATCACTTGCTTATTGGGAACTTCGCTGTGACTCTATACGTCTATGAGTATCGAATATTCAGGCGCAGTAATTTGAGTAAAAATTTACTGCGGTCTCATAATACGATAATATAATATCACGAATACATGATATTTAGTATCTTTTTAATATAAAATAATAAATCATTAATTAATTCTTAAGCGACTTGACTTATTGAGACTTTTTGCTGCTACCTGCTACCTAGAATAGTTAAATACATGCAAATGACACCCCTAGAGGCGTTCTGGTGTTTGCAGTTAGGATGTTTATCATACAATTATTTTATGTAGCCGCTAGCGAGAAACGTACAAAAAACTCATGGTTGAACTGCGACTAGTCATTTCAGAGTCGTTTCACTTTCAAATGTCTTAAAACGTATACAAGGACGTCGACAAATACCACGTCTGCATGGCAAGTAGGTACCGCACGTAAAATACATACAAAAAGATCAATGTATAACGAACTCCGAGAGAATATCATCGCTTAAGTTGTCATTGTGTGCGCGGTGGCGGATGAAATGAAAAGCGACGATGTCGCCCTCTAGGAATACAGAACGGAAACTGAGAGAGGAAAAGACTAGAATAAACCCAGTGCGACCGTCGCATCACTGAGAAATAGTTTTGTTTAGAGCCGTGGATTTAACCACGTGCCGCTTTCGTAATGAAATCTAGCACTTATACAGGATGTTTTATAAAGTGTGTATCAATAAGAACTAAACTTAAAGAGGGGATGGATAGCAACTTAGCGGTAAAGTTTAAGATTTTGTAAGACTCATAATGTTTTGAATAAATTAAATTTGTGACAAAAAAAAATTACTGCCTCATTGGGTCAGCTGCAATACATTTCCAAACCAACTATGGGGTAATTATTTTTAGCATACACAAAGCTATTCCTATGCTAATTGTGACGATTCACACATCGCATTCCGATTCCCATATAAAATAAAATCCCCGTGCTTAATAAGTCCCCGTGATTAAAAAAAATAATTTCAATTTTTATCTTTTAACTTTACCATTGTCCAATACGTTTTAATTCTCCCAGTATGTTGAATTGTTATTAGTACCAATTTTATGAAACATCCGGTATAATATAACAAAACTTCTTTGTGAAATTGGAACGAATAAATGATGGTTGAAATTATAAGATTTTTTTTTAAAATGTAGACTCAGTTTTAAATTAATCCGGAAAAATTGGACAGGAAAAGTCTCTGCTTCCGAAGTCGTTAAAAATAATAAAAGCTACAAATCCAAGGCCACCATTTAACACTGGCTCAGAATAGAAAGGAACAAAGATTTATTATTAGATTTATTTTTGGCAAGAACAGCTTCATTAATCTAGTGGCAGCGTACTTAGGTATCGTGAGGTCCTGGGTTCACATCCCATCTTCCGAGTCGGACAATCACAATGTATGGGTTTTCCATTCAATACATATCATCACATATAAATTGCTTGAGATTGGATTTTGTTTTTATTTTTTTTATAGCATAGACTGGCAAACGAGCAGACGGGTCACCTGATGGTAAGTGATCTCCACCGCCCATAGACACCCAAGACACAAAAATAATCATGGGTGCGTTGCCAATCTAAAAGGAGGAAATGGAAGGGATGGGAAAATGGGATTGGGACAGGAAGAGAAGGAAATCAGCCACCGGAAATCTCACTCACCGAACGAAACGCGACAACAAGCTGCCACTTTACGTCGGTTTTCTGTGAGATAGTGGTATCAAACCGGTCGTACCGGCCCATTCGTGCTGGAGATGTTACTATCTACAGCGTGGCTCTACCACTCAGCTGTGTTCCTTAACACGAAGCAACGCAAATAAGCTCAGTGAGATGTGGGCGTACTAGTTCTATACTACCTCTACCTACACCTTAAGGAAAAAGGCGTGAGTTTGTATCATTATAGAAGTTATCTCCTGAATACAGGCGCCTCTTTAGAACTAACAAAAAGTTGAAAATTTTACTACGTACCCTAACCACGGCTTTGAGATGACGTTGATTACGGACGTACAAACAGACTGCGCCTCTGTGTATAAATATTTACCCCCTCGCCCCTTTCCCGCGCTTCCCCCTCCATCGCCATGATGAGCGACCAAACTGTTTTTATAAAACATTATCGCGGTTAATGTAGCTTTTAGACGAGCGCAGACTGTTTGCTTTTTATATTTTATTTTGTATTCAGTTTAGAGGCGGTAATATTTTTAAGGATCCAACATTTAATGCGACGGATGGGTTTTAAAGCGCTGCTAAGGTAAACGCGGCTTAATGCTATTTAATTATAAGGACTTGGATCTTAGGTAAGTCTATTTTAAATGTTTAGGAGTACATTGCGCCTACTAGCTCTATATTGGTGCGTGACTCAGTTTTATGTTTTTTTTTCCACCTGCCCTTACCTGACCGGCCACCTGCCTGACGTCAACGCCCTCAGAGGGATCGCTTTGCCCGACCTGGGAATCGAACCCAGGAGCTCTCCGTCCACAGCCCATACATGCTGCCACTAGACCAAGGAGGCGACTCCGTTCTACGTAATTTTTTTTATTAAAGCAAGCTGGCAAACCCGAAAGTGGGTCTGCTGATGGTAAGTGATCACCACTGATAAGAAACACCAATGACACCAAAGAATCATGAGTGCGTCCTCAACCATAAAGGAAGAAGAATAGGGATTGAGAAGCGGAAGGGGGAATTGGGCCAGCTCTCAGTGGGGAGCTCCCACTTTACGTCGGTTTTCTGTGAGTGATCAATCGAATCATTCATGTACTTCAGCAACCATTTCTTTAACCATCTTCAGCACGATCTACACCGAGCTAGTTATTGGGACAATCCACTAACCCAAGATATGAAGCCAGTTGATACATTAATAATCCGTTAATCTGGACTGTTTCTATTTACACTTAAATTGGTCGACAATTCACCTTGTTTAAATAAGCTATCGTGATTCGTTTCGACTCAAAATCTCCAATTGTTTTACCCATAAAATCTTATTTAAACAAGGTGAATTGTCGACCAAGGAATATGGGTATTCTAAAGCCTTTAATATTGATAATATCAATTCAATTGGCTGTATCAATGACCATCTTCCAACCCGGCTAGCGTGCTTGTCACGATATATCTCGATAATCGACTTTCGAGATGTTGTCTACAATAATGTATGAAAATAAACTAGGTCGCATGTTAGTGTCCGTAAACAAATAGAGAAAACCGATTATAACATGACAAAAAGCGTAGACAAACTCGTGTCGCGCATGCTACACGTCAATGATGCTGGTAATCATTGAATTTTTTGCAAAAAATAGGCTCTCGAAGACGGTCAAATGTAATAATTATCCAAAGCGCTAAATCAAACTACAATTTTACATTAAATACGCAAAGAAAGTTCTAAAACAAATACCCCACTCAAATAATAATAATAAATACGAAATTTTCCCAAACTAATTTCTATCGAACCTTTATCAAGATGGCGGCGAATGAACGAGATAATTTACCCAACATTTAGCATTTCAAATACCCAATAAGCTACAATTCGAACGCCTAAAGTATTTTATTTTAGCCCGAATCTGAACTCCGGCCGTAGGCATTGTGACTTTATTTGTAAAATTTTCGACACAAAATTTTTAACTAAAATATTCTCGTTTGCATTTTATATGCGAAAAGTTTTTCGACTGGTCCAGTTTAGGTTAACTGTGAATTTTCCGAAACCTGCTGGTTAAATTAATGCCCAAAACTTTCAATGTAAATACTTTATGAAGTTGAAAGTCAGCAATTTCTCAATTATCAGTCTAAAACAGGATTTCTTAAACTTAAGCTGAAAAGGACCGATACATGGATGTCACTATTTTGTATCTATATTTTAAGCTAGCTCCTAAGGTTCAGTAATACATACTGAAGAAGTTTGAAATGGTGATGCTTGAAGTCTCTCATACGAACCTGATATGAATCACAATCAGAATTGACGTTGACTGTGGGGTATATCATAATTTCATGCTTGGTAGTAATACAAAATAAAGATCTTAAAAAAAATTGAATATCTTACATAATAAACAAGCCGTCATAAAAAATGCAATGTCATTCGATTACATACTCACGCAATCAATCAAACGACAATCATTTAATTTCCATCAGTCCAGATTGACCGTCTGCGAACCATACACCAGACAATACCCAAAGCTATTAGGCAGTTGTTACGTCACTCTAACGTTTCATTAAGAGGAAAAACGTCGATGGTACCTAGATAACATCAATTACTTGAGAGCAGGGGGGTGTCGAGGGGCGAGGGGTGGGGACAAGCCTTTTGTTCGCGACGCCTTTGGAGACATTGAATGGGGATGTTATCTGGACGTTACTTCATCTTTTTAGAGTGTTGGAGATATACCGTGATTAGTTGAAGTTCGGGAATCGTCGGCGCGCGACGACTGTGAAGTTAAGTTTTATAATTGGAATGAGTTTCTTTAAACTTAAAGTGTTATTCTTTGATCCATTGTTTGAAGTGGGCCTAATTTATGGAACACTTTAATGTAACTTTTTCTTTTAGTATTATTTCAACTAACGCAGTACTTTGTTTAACTTACCATAGTATTTAAAAGAATAAGGCTTTCCGCTTCCTCTTATCGCGTTAGTTAATAACAGCTTTGCCCGTCTGGGATTCGAACCCAGGAATGAGGTACACAGTAAATAAATTATTTTAGACTATTTGTAGAGTTATTGTAGAGTTTTTTTTGTCAGTCAAATTAAATTGTAATAACTCCGCCACGTTTCTCGTTGTATCGCAACTATCATCATCAGCCACAGGACGTCCACTGCTAAACATAGGCCTCCCCCAAAGATTTCCATATCGACCTGTTGGAAGTGGCCTGCATTCAGCGACTTCCTGACCAGGTCGTCTGCCAACCATCGCAACTATAACATCAGTCGCTGCCATTACGTGTTGATAGATCAAATGCGCCGAAAAACCTGCTTCATTTTCAATGTTCCTAGCGCTCTGTCCATATTTTTTTACGTCCGTGAACTATACATATGTAGTAATTTATAAAAATAGTTTTAGTGTAATAAAAAATAATTACATTATTTAATTAGGTAAAATGTAACAACCCGAACGTATTAAAAATATTAACATAATATAATACACATACATACATACACATAAGCTCACGCCTGTATCCCCGAAGGGGTAGGCAAAGGCGCACTAGCGAACTAGAACACCCACATTTCGCCGAGTTTAGTTCCGTCCCAGATATGATAGGGGGCGAGCCTATCGCCATATCGGGCACAAATTCCAGACTCCGAGCTGATACGGAAAAATCCAATATCACTTTGCCCGACCCGGGGATCGAACCCGAGACCTCAGAACCGTAGTCGTACCGAAATACCATCACGCCACTAAGGCAGTCAATATAATACGTATTTAATAATCTCACACACCGCTGCACAAACATTAAAAAAGGGCCAACCAAACAAAAATGTATAAACGCAATAAAAAGTACGAGACCAGTTTAGCACTTCCTGCGAATCTACGCCTTCAAACAATGAAATTGGCTCCCGGCCAGACTCAGAGAAAGGCACCGGGGTTTGACCCCCCGCCATTTTCACAGCACGATCAACCGACACTGCGGTGCGACCGCGAATTAAATCCGGACTGTATTATTGTACCAGAATAAATAAAGGTTGTTTGTCGGGCGCGCGTTAATGCTGACTAAAACAAATAAGATTACATTACCTTACCCCTCCCCGGCACCTCCACCACCCCCGCCCCGCCTTCCGTTTGGGAATTTAAAAACTCCGATATTGAGGAGGGACGCGGAGCTGAGATTACGTTGCTCTGGAAATGCTTGTGTAATTTCAAGTGTGATTATTTTATCAGAGGTCCTTATGCGTGTAAGAAACGGTCTATATTCCGACTTATCTCTTACTGCTTTTTGTGATATCACGTACGTCAACTTTGAAACCGCTACATTATCCAAATTCATTTATTCATCTCACGCCCCGAATGTTATTATCAAAAATGGCATTTATAACGTTGATTTATTATTATAATTGCAAAGTTAACAGAGACAATGTCGATTTCCGTGATCAAAAAGAACTTGTGAGCTGAACAGTTCTTTTATCGTTTTCTACTAAATAACATGAAAATATAACTCGGAAAATGTGTTTGGGGTCCCATTTCTAAGATCATTCTCCGAGAAGGCCTCCATGTGTCAACTTACCCCTCTCTAACAGGCAATAACTGTACAAAATATTGTGTAAATCGGTTTAACGATTTCGGCATGAGAACACAAATATGTATCATTCTTTTAAACGGAAGGAATATTCGATATCGAACAAAACATTTTCCATAACAATCTATTGAAGAGTAATGTCGGTTGGGTGATAATTTACGAGGTACGTGGCGTGACAGACGGCGACCTGAGGCAGTAGCGTCGCCGTCACGGCCCCACCACGTCCCTGCAACGGCCGCGCCACGTCGCCTGTCAACAGTTGTTTGTGTCGACGCTATAAATTCCAGCGGTCGGGGCGCCCAGGTGGCCCGCCCGATTCCAGCCGTCTAAGCGAATTTTTCTCAGAAACAGTCCCCGGGCGTGCAATTTGTGTACATTTTTAAGTGCGGCCGATCCTTCGGTAGAATTTAAGCGAGCCGGTTGCTCCACGCAAGGGACTGGGTGTGGAAACGCTGGAGTGCTTTCTTCCCGTATCACGGCATTGCATTAGGGCTGATGTAAATCGACGATTACCGTTAAGTAATCGGCTTTCCGATTGACGTGAGCTGGTTTCGAGAGGCTTTGTGCTTTTGATTGTTATTTGATGTGTGTAGCTCGTATAATCTTATTAGGGTTCTGTTTTGTTTGTTTGATAATTTTGTTGCTGTAGGAAGAGTGATATTTGTTGTCTTTGTTGCCGGGATTAAATTATAATGCCGATTTTAATGTAAAAAGTAGTTTAACAGAAAAGATGCATAAATCTTACGCATTAGTAACACAAGAAGAGGGAGAGTCGTAAAATATTATGTGTATTAAGTGTTTTCGTTAATAAAGAATCACTTTTACAAAACTCGTAACACTTGAAACTAATGTAAAACAGAATGCCCGTGAAGACCTACATACAAAATAACACTTTGATTACGAAAACCCTTTCCTAACATAAATACGGATAAATAAGACTGAACAGTTCATCATTACACAATTCACATAATTACGTGAACCAGATGCGGTGTCATAACAAAGTTACCAAGGACATACGTGTCAAATTATACGAGACACACGTATCTAATTAATAGAATTTACGTGTAACGAGGTAATGGATTGAATCTACATGAGATGTTCCGCCATCTGTGTCTACAGAGTATAATAACATTGCGATCAGTAAATTAGCAACTCAAGCAAGTCTCGCCCTATATATTTTTTTTGCTGTTAAAATGATTGAACCGACACCAGTACGGGAGGTGAAACGCCAACAATAATGTCACTGATACGAACTAACTTCAAACCCTTCGGATGAAATGGACATCCAGAGGTTTACTGAGCCGAGTCCCTAACTCTATACTCAATACGAGTGATATCAAACGCCCCACGGTGGTCCGCTTGATATGAGAAGCGCCCATAATTCTTCTGCCGGACCTCACCAAACTGTCAAACCATAAGAAAAAACTTTATTCCAATCGGACGCAATGCGCTTTGAACTATGAAAATAAATATTATATATTGCATAAGAACACTTTGAAATTTCGTCATGTCCATCCACGTTCTGCGCTATTGCCAGATATTGTCTATGGAATGACCTTAAGATAAAAATGTTGGATTAGTATCCTATACTAACCGAATAAGAAATAAATGTTTCGAACAACCTTATAATAGGTATTAACCAGTAAAAGGATAGGTTGCGACTTGTATGTGACAGCAGTGTCGGAATGTGGACACGCGTTGAATTTTCATTTCCTGCCGTAGCACCCACTTGTGACTCACTAAAGGCACCGGAACAGGTTAGGATTCAGGTATAAGTACAGGTGTAAGTGCCCCCGCGTCCTCCTCGAATGAAATAAAATATTATAAAACCAATTTATTTAAATATGCAGTATGCAATATAAGATATTATAATTCTGGGTGTCTTTGATCACCTTTTTTCATGTTTCTAGTTTTTGTATTTATTCTATTAAAGCCAGTGAACTTACTTTGCAATGGCACATGACATCTTATGAGTTGGGATGATGACAGAACTTCAGTACACAAAATTTTTGATGGTTCTGTTACTGCTTACTGGCGTGCGCTTACTAGGAAACTCATCTCATAGTGACTTGTCTAGTCTTTCAAATAAATTTAAAAACCTAAATCAAAAGCCTTTCATCCGTTTAGGAGCTACAACGCCACAGAAAGACACAGATACAAACGTTATACTTACATCATTTCTCTTTTTGTGTCGAAGAAATATATAGGGGAAAATTCATAGCAGATGAGGCTTATTAAATAATAAATATGGATGTAAATATGGATACTCAACTAGCACCTGTACATTACGTCAATGGATAGAATATTTCTCCACTTACTGAAACCTTGAATACGTACCTGACGTTAGAGGAGCGGGGAGTTAGGAGGGGTTAGGGGGTGTTGTCACCGCAACGTCACCGGAACTGCTTGCTATTCACGGCTGCATTCTGCCCTCTGTCAGAAGAGGTGACGTAATGTGGCAATTTGCGCTTTGATGAGCTTAAGATTTCCTTTCATCCTCAAGGTTATTGTGGTGATTTTTGGAACAATGTAATTGGCTTTGCGTGGAGCGTTAACAAATATATTGAATTTCATACAACGTTTTGGCGCAGAAAATCCAATTCGCAAAAAAGGTTGTTATATTTAATCGTCGCCTTCTTAGTTTACGCCCGGTTCCAATAAATAATCTCAGTTCGAATGTGCAGATAGATTACAAAAATTAGCTAATAAGAACACAGTTTGAACATGACTCCGTCAAATGACTTGATTTGATTGGTATAATCGCGATCTATCTGCACTTTAAACTGAGATCGTTTATTGAAACCGGCCATTAGTGGTCCTGGGATCGATTCCCAAGTCAGCCGAGGTGTATTACTACAAAATTTACCCGGGACTGGATCCCCAGAAGAGGGTTGACATGAGGCAGGCAGGCGATCGTAAAAATTAAATCAAATCCTTTCTGCAATATTGGAGTGAGATAAGAGCAGATAAAAAAAAGAGAAAAAGAAGACTGCGATGTACTCACATGGTGTTCAAAAAACCTTTTACCGTCCCAAAATAAAAATGAAATATTGTAGAAAAAAGGTAATAAATATTGTGTACTGTGTGTGGTACTATTTCAAGCGCAATAAATAAGAAGTATCGGTGAGCCAGCGCTCTACCAACTAAGAAAGTTAAGTTTTAAAGTGAATAGTGGTTCTAGTTGAAAATCGCTAGTGTATCTAAAACGGAATAAATGTGAAAAGACACAGAAGAGTTACGGTCACCTCGCGAGCAGCCAGCATGCTCACTAGAGACGTTAGTTTCTGTCCGTTTAGCTTTCCGTTGTAGGATACAATTTTTTTATTATTATTATTAGACTGCCTCGGTGGCGTGGTTGTATTTCGGTACGACTGCCGTCCTGAGGTCTCGGGTTCGATCCTCGGGTCGGGCAAAGTGATATTGGATTTTTCCATATCAGCCCGGAGTCTGCAATTTGTGCCCGATATGGCGATAGGCTATCACAATATATCACATGTGGGACGGAACTAAGCTCGGCGAAATGTTGGTGCTAGGTGGTTAGCTAGTGCGCCTCTGCCTACCCCTTCGGGGATACAGGCGTGAGCTTATGTTATGTTATGTTTTGTTATATTTTTTATTAGTTTAGGTTATGGAAACTGAATTGCGTTTTTATTTGTTAATGAAGAAATAAGTATTTTTTTTCAATATAAAATATAGCTAATTTGTATTTACAATGAAACAATAATCATGTTGCTTGAGTTGGTATGGCCACGTTTTGAGGAATCCACAGGATTACGTCGGTCGTCTATGTCTGGCCCAAAACGTACCAGTGCAGGGTTGCGTTACCGTGGACGGCCCAAATAGCGCTGGCTGAACGTTTTAGAGAGAGATATAAGAGAAGATATATGGCCTCACCATGGAGGATGCTGAAGACCGAGCGAAGTGGAAAAGCTTAAGAAGGAAGGCGGACCCTGGCAGAAGGCCAGGATAACGCCAGACAGAAAGAAAGAATGAAGCAATAATAAAAAATCCTACTCTTATGTATTGCTAAGATTCTTGTTTGAAATAAATACTTAATAGAGGTCCCACACTCGAGAAATTGCAAAAATGTATTCGCAAACCAAAATAAAACGACTCTCGTGTGTACATAAAGTTAGAGATATCAAATATCTATGAAAATAGAAGGTGGCGCGCGCCGAAGTCACCCGAGCGAGTCGACGCGCCTCCCCGCGCCGTGTAACCTTACTCCACAATTTTCAAATTTGTTTGCTTCCCGTTTCCAAAACGGCAGTTAAATTTGTTCCCAAAATGGATTTTATTTTTAAAATTCACGCTCGGTGCAATCCGAGGTGTGAAATCAGGGATTCACTTTGTGAAATTCGCCTGTGTGCTGTCGGCGATAAAGGAACGCTGCGCCGCGACTGTCGTATTTACACACGACGCGTTTTCTTCGCTTCTACTGTCACGTGTGAACTAGGTGGTATTTTCCAAGAAGGAGAAGGTTCTCAATTCGCCTGTATTTTTTATGTATGTTATGCGATATCTCCGCCAAATGTGGACCAATTTTCAAAATTGTTTTTTTGTTCGATAGAGCTTATTTCAAGTGTGCTCCCTTATAAATTTGGTTACGATCAGATTTGAAGTCGGTCCGTTAAGTTTTCTTGGATTTCTTTTGTTGATTGTCGTATAGGACTTGCCAAAAAACCAGCGAACCAAGGACGAGGCAAGGCATTATGAATTGATTTTGTAATCCTTAAGTGTTTAGTTTACGTATTTACGTATGCCTTCAAATTATTACCTTTTTGATAAATGACTCAAAAATGAGTTGGGGAAATTAAAACACATCGTTTTTGCTAACAAAACTCGCATTACGTGTGCTTTGTATTGATGAATCAATCGGACAGGATGCTTTTTTAACTACAAATAATTCATAAATCACATTTACACATCTAAAATATTAACTTTAGGTATTAGTTAACAATGGCTTGAATACGATTGTTTGATGAAAAAGGTTTAAAACTGTAACCAGATACAAAGCGTTAATATAAACCTGTTAACAAGTTGCTTAATGTTCCAGTTTACAATCGGAAACGGAATAAAAAAGTTGGGTTAATCTGCCCCAGTTTCCTCTACAGGGAACCTCGCGAGCATACTTTCTCAACTACTGGATTGGAGTATTTAAAAACTTTAAATACTCGAATCCAATTTTAAATACCGGTTTAATCTCGGCAGGCTGAATATTTGAATCGTGTACAATCAAAGACATTCAATTCAATTTTTTTGAGTAGAGTCACGCTGTAGACAGTTACATCTACAGTACGAATGGGCCGGCTCGACCGGTTTGATACCACTGTCTTACAGAAAACCGACGTAGAGTGGCAGCTTGCTGTCGCGTTTCGTTCGGTGAATGAGATTTCCGGTGGCCCACTTCCCCCCCTTCCTTTCCCAATCTCTTTTTCCCTCCCCTTCCATTTCCTCCTTTTAGGTTGGCAACGCACCCATGATTCCTTTTGTGTCTTGGGTGTCTATGGGCGGTGGAGATCACTTACCATCAGGTGACCCACCTGCTCGTGTGCCAGTCTCTGCTAATAAAAAAAAAAAAAAACACGCGAGACAACAGCACAAAACTTGTGATCCAAGAGTTATGACATGGTGGTCATAAATCTCTCAGTTGTATTTGAAACATACGCGCACAAGGTCGTGCCAGCGTAATGTTTAGACAGTAAAAATCTACGTGATTCTTGCACATTCATAGAACATTCTAGGATGTAAAGCTGCGAGTTGTCTGAGATGGGTACAACATAGACCATGAGTGGGCCTGTATAAGGGCCGACCCTAATGTATAGCATAACGGGATATAATTTTCTGTCTTCATTAATCCCTAAGCATATTCAAATTTAGTCATTTTTTATAACATACATACAACATAAGCTCATGCCTGTATCCCCGAAGGGGTAGGCAGAGGCGCACTAGCTAACTAGAACACCCACATTTCGCCGAGCTTAGTTCCGTCCCAGATGTGATAGGGGGCGAGCCTATCGCCATATCGGGCACAAATTCCAGACTCCGGGCTGATATGGAAAAATCGAACCCGAGACCTCAGAACCGTAGTCGTACCGAAATACCACCACGCCACCGAGGCAGTCATTTTTTATTTCGTCATCCAATTAATAAATAATTTCAAAGTCCATATATAGGCGTGGTCGTGTACATTTTACGTTTTGTACGTTATGAATTTTGTACTGTTTTTTTGTAATTTTTCGTAGGTATTGCACATTATGCGTGTTGTACATTTTGCGTGTGGTTATTATTTTGCGTATTGTACAAAACTGAAGCGAATTAATCAGGATACATTACAATCATCACATACATTGAAACTGACAGTCTCCAGGGACCCATAGACTACCTCAATATAAACAATTCCTCACAAAGACATGGCGCTCTCCCCCGGGACACGGTGAAACTGAGTCGATATAAAAAATGGCGGACCTGTCCCCGGGAACATTAGGCGCGAACAAAGAAACTCCGGGGACTGTCGAACTGTAAAGTGGAGGGATAGTGTAGCGCCTATGGGATCGCTTCGGACACAAATGCTATATTTAGTCTTATATTATACTTTTGCTAAGGAAGTTATTGGCCCGTGAAATTATATAAGTTTGGAATATAACTTGTTTTATGTACTTTATTCGTTGCTCTTCTGACGCCAAAGTCCGTGTCGCCCACGCACTTTCTCACGAATCATGTAATTTGTTCCTAATTTTTAAAGAGCTACCATAATCATAGAATTAAAACTTAGCCAACTAATTTCTGCAACATGCTTGAAAAAGTGTGTTGCGCCGACCCCACGTTAAGGTGGGATAGGGACAGGTAGAAATAAAGAAGACATTGGTATATGTTAACCGAACATTCATATAATCATAACCCCACAGTTAGTACACCCAAGAAGCTAACATATACATATGTATATCGAACGCTATAGATGACTTTTGTAAATAATACCAATGGTGGTTCGCACTCCAACCTTTTTCGCACGTAAATATTTTTTATAATATTGTTCTGCAATTTTGTACAATATTTTATTACAATAATGTAATGAAATTAGTCATTCTATTAGAATTTATGAATAACATAATAGCAATAGGTACTGCAATAAAATAATATATTCAAAATACATTATCCTAGTGCATTTTAATGCTGTTATTGTTTTTGAATACCATAAATTTTTTACTGTGCCATAGGTGTTTCAAACCTTAATTTAAACCACGGACACCATGGGCTATTTATTCTATGGACTATGGAGACCACTTACCAGGTGACCCACCTGTTCGTTTGTTAAATTGTGTTTTAAAAATAATATAAAGTGATTTTCATTTATAATTCGTGAAGTGACGTGGTTTTGTACTTAGGCGTTATCATCATCATCAGACATAGGACGTCCGCTGCTGGACATAGGCCTCCCCCAAAGATTTCCAGATCGGTCTGTTGGAAGCGGCCTGTATCTAGCGACACATAGCTCGATAGCCGATGGGGCAGAACAGTTCTCGAGTGGAGACTGGAAACCACGTTACGGCAAGCGCAGCGTAGGTGTTAAAAAGACTGTAAATTCCACATCAGCCAAGCATGAACCATCTTCATTCCAACTACTTTTGATTCGAAAAATCATGAATACGTTAAACATTCTTCATATTAATAACGTTTGATGTTTATTAGAGCGCGTTGGTCGGTGAAGCGAGCGGGAAAACATTAATTCATACTTTCTCCATTGAAATATTTTCGTATGGCGACGCTGCGAGAAACATTCGACGGCCGATGAATAGGTATGAAAGGAGCGGACTATTGAGGAAATCGGAAATCGGACGTCCGCCCGACTCCGCCCGGCGAATATGAAAAAAATATTATGCACACTTATTTCTAATCATAACGTACTCTGTAAGGGCATGTGAATTTTGTTTTGGAGTATGTATAGTTCGAGGTCGTGGTGATTACTCTTTTATTTTGGCAACTTTTTGTAAGTATAATACAAAGTAATATAATTTTTATTTGAGGAGCCATTACGCTCGATAGAAATGTGTTCGCTGAAATACTGAGTACTGCAATAGGTTATGTGGCTAAATGTAGCTAAAAAAGTAAATTATACTATTGACGGAATATATATTTTTTAAATTACTACATACGATATCTAAGGAACAACTAATTAATTAACTAATTTGTCTGTACTGTGTGCGATATTATCATTTTTTATTAATACATACATACTGGCTGCCTCGGTGGCGTGGTTGTGTTTCGGTACGACTACCGTCCTGAGGTCTCGGGTTTGATCCCCGGGTCGGGCAAAGTGATATGGGATTTTCCATATCGGCCCGGAGTCTGGAATTTGTGCCCGATATGGCGATAGGCTCGCCCCTATCACATCTGGGACGGAACTAAGCTCGGCGAAATGTGGGTGTACTAGTTCGCTAGTGCGCCTCTGCCTACCCCTTCGAGGATACAGGCGTAAGCTTATATTATACATACATACGTACACACTCACGCCTGTATCCCATGGGGGTAGACAGAGACTATTGAGAATCACACACAAGCCACAAGCCACGATCCTGACACAATGATGATAATCTTGCGTGATTAATATTTCGATTTAAAGACATCTCGAAGTGGACTATCCCATTTTAAAAAAATCACAAGTTTAAAAACTTAACGGACCAACTTCAAAACTTATCTGATCGTGACCAAATTTATATAGGGCTACCATTGGAGTAAGCTCTATCGAACCCAAAAAGAATCTTAAAAATCGGTCCAAATTTGGCGGATATATTGCGTAACATACTAAAAAATACAGACGAATTGAGAACCTCTCCTTTCTTGAGGTCGGTCGAAAAGAAAAACTTTCCCAATTATACTGAAACCAAGTTGATTATAACCAATCGAGCAACACCCAATATTTAAATGATTTAATTCAACAAAGCACAGAATATTGATGAATATTTTTTTTAAGAAACATAAACACAAAGTTTTAATATCGAGACCGACGCAATGCGACGTCCGGCGAACTGTATGTTTACACCGAAAATTGAAAAGTTTGTTTGTTTATATTTGTTGTCGCAACGCTCACACTAACTCGATTCGTGGCCTATATCCATACCAATATTAAAATAACATTGACTGACTGCCTCGGTGGCGTGGTGGTATTTCGGTACGACTACGGTTCTGAGGTCTCGGGTTCGATCCCCGGGTCGGGCAAAGTGATATTGGATTTTTCCATATCAGCCCGGAGTCTGAAATTTGTGCCCGATATGGCGATAGGCTCGCCCCCTATCACATCTGGGACGGAACTAAGCTTGGCGAAATGTGGGTGTTCTAGTTCGCTAGAACCCCTTCGGGGATACAGGCGTGAGCTTATGTTATGTTATTAAAATAACAGAAAAATGTTGCCCTCCCCTTTCCTCCTCTTTTCTCTCCTTTCCTCGTTCCCTATTCCTATCCTTTGAGGTTTTCAAAGCACCTAGATTCTTTTGGTATTGTAGGTGTTCATTGGCGGTGGAAACCTCTTATAAATAACTCTAAGATCCATCTGCTCGTTTATCAGTCTCTGCTATAAATATCCGAAAGTAACTCACTCTGTCTATTTTTTCACAGGACAATTTTGAGATCTATTTTGATTACGTTTTGTACTGATAGATAGATAGATAACATTTTATTGAACACCGAAATTCGGAAACAGTAAAAACGAGAATCTTAAACTAATAATGTCTCTTAACCCGTTGGAGGCGGCACATATAGAGGAATATGTTACATAAGCGTATGGGCCATCGGAGGCCGAGCCGCCCATGACTATTTAATTTTAATCTTGATACTATCGGGGAACAGAAACACCGTATGCCAATCCTAATATAATTTTTTTTTCGAACTTATCCCACTGCAAGGTGGGATTATAACAACACATTTTTTTAGTTCTGGGAAATCTTGTCCCTAAATTGTATAACGTAGTCTAAAAACCACTTTTCTCGACCTAGGACTCGAATCCCAGGCCTCACGATCCATATGCCATATATGCTGCAAAGAAGGCGACACACAATCATTAGATTTAATATCGATATTTAATTTTAGTGCCGCAGTGACGTCATCTATAATAATGCTGTTATTCAGGTCAGTTGATATCTGGGTGTCTGCCTGATGCCCCTGCTCTTAATTTGATTATACATTATCTCGATAAGTTATTTTTAAATGGAGCATATTATCCTTATTAATTTCTATGAAAATTTCTGCCACATACCCAGTAAAAAAAACACCCAACAGTTACACACATAATCCTAACCCCACACTAAGATCGAGTCTTGTATAGTGGGTATCAGGAACTACGAGAGACTTTCGGTCTCACAACACCCAGACCCGAAACAACTATATGTGGGTCATACAAACATTTGTCTCGGTGCGGGGTCAAACCCGCGGCCTCTCACTTTTTTTTTTTTTTTTTTTTTTTTTTTATTATTATTCACAAAACTGATGAACAATCATAAATACTACAAATAATTAAAGATAATGTAAATACATACGTTTGATTGTCATCTACTCGATGTGAATCTATCGTGCTTATGTTAACAAAGACATTATAATACCTATTTTACTATAAATAAACCAATGAAATACAATTTGAAATTCACAGCCTGCTGCTCGCCCGATGCGCCACCGAGGCTTATTTTTTATATTTTAAATACATATGCTATTTATCCAGAAAAAAATATTTTATTCGCGAGATACGCGAACAAGGGGCTTGTGACATAACTTGGTGGTTGGTTGGGGCATAGATGTAGTAGATACCTGTGTTTATCCGCCTGTCTTCTCGTAAGCCCTTCGATTTGCTTCTTCTCTCTGTGGATAGTGAAGAAACAAATTGACTGGCACGATTCTAGTGATCCAATGTTACACATTGGTAAACCCATTGTTTGTCAGGGTTCGTTGGTTTTAGGACTGCACTGCGCTTACCATCAGGTGTAGTATCACTTTGCCGTGCCTAGATTAAAAAAAAACACGATCAGTACAATACTTAATATATCAATAGACCTAGATTTTTAACTTTCTACCTGCCCTTTCCCTCCTTAATGTGGGGTCGGCGTAACATACTTTAAGTATGTGGCAGAAAGGATTTGGCTTAGTTTTTACGACCGAATGCCTGCCTGACGTCAACCCACTTTGAGGGATCTAATTCCGGGCAAATTAAATTAGAAAAATTCTCTTTTCCTCAGACCTGGGAATCGAACCCAGGACATCCCGGTCCAAGGCCTATATGTACATATGTGCTGGCTAGGCCAAGGTGACAGACCTAGATTTATAACATTTTAAAGTAAACATAGTAAAGTATCGGTACAGTGCTGATATTCCAAATAATTGTACAAAACAATCGTAAGACAAAATCCAGCTTATTCGATTAGTATTCAAAACGTAAATTGTCTGGGACGTCCAGCGTCTGTCAGACCCTAGCCTGGTATCTAACCGTATTAATACCGTCATTACATTACCTTTAAACGATACAACGGCAATATTGAGTGAATTATTCGACAATTAGGATGATTTGTCGCGCGTGCCTCGGGCATGCAATTTCCACGGACCGCCACCAACCCGCCCGTACCACTTGACTTACTGCTTCTACGTGATACTGTGTACATTATTGCCTGCCACGGTTAACAGAAACTGTTGTCCTTTGTCTACAATTATTTACTGCGTCCTTCTGAGTTTTAGTTGAATGGAGGCTAGCTCGGCAAGAGTTTGGGCTTTATAACTCATGCAATAAAGCCTACTTATGAGCCTTTGTTCATTTCGACTTAATAAAAGATATGGATATATCTCCACCATTTCAAAGAGGGTAAAATAAGGCATAGCTGGAAAATCTTTGTTGGGAATAATGACGCATCTAGGTAAATAATATATCGATGCCTAAATTACTCAATGCTTGTTCAACAGTAGGTAAATTAGTAAATAATATTATAGCCGAAGCACAGTGTAACAATAATGCAGTAGTATAGCGACCCGAGCAGAAAAAAATCTGACAACATAAACATAAGCTCACGCCTGTATCTCCAAAGGGGTAGGCAGAGGTGCACTAGCGAACAGAACACCCACATTTCGCCGAGCTTAGTTCCGTCCCAGATTAATAATCACATAATTTCTGACAATCGTAAATGTATTCACATCTGGGACGGATCTAAGCTCGGCGAAATGCGGGTGTTCTAGTTCGCTAGTTCGGCTCTGCCTACCCCTTCGGGGATACAGGTGTGAGCCGTATGTTATGTAAATGTATTCGAGCTCGCCGCGCACTGATCACATTTGATTAGTATCATACATATTTCGTAGACGAGCTCCGGCCGCAGCTGACAACCCTAGCTGAACACTTTATTTGTATTATGTGCACGCAATTAGTAAAATAATTAATAATTACTGTGCATTGTGTTATTTCACGCGGATAATTGTCTAATAGGCGTTAGTTACGTGCCTAAATAATTACCCATTTAAATGTTTTGTAGTTTAACGAGCCCCATTAACTATTGATAGTTAATAGCTTTATACACAGGTTACGGTTACTCTTACTGTGGGATTGATATTGTGGTGCGTGACTGTTGGTTATCTTTATTATTATACTGTTGCCCGCGACTTATATCTCACAGCAATTTACATTTAAAAATATACATAATCTCACGCCTGTATTCCCGAAGGGCTAGGCAGAGGCGTACTAGAACACCCATATTTTACCAAACTTAGTCCCGTGCCACATGTAATACGAGGCGAACCTATTAGCCATCATCATCATCATTAGCCACAAGACAGGATAAAGGTCACAGGAAGTCGCTGGAGGCAGGTCGCTTTCAGAAGGTCGATCTGGAAATCTTTGGGGGACGTCTATGTCCAGCAGTGGACGTCCTGTGGCTATAGCCATATCGGGCACAAATTCCAGACTCCGGACTGATACTAAAAAATCCAACATCACTGCCCGGCTCGGGGATTGAACACGAGAACTCAGGGCAGTAGTCGTACCGAAATACAACCACGCCACCGAGGCAGTTTATAATATTAGTATTGATTTATTAGTGTCGCCTTCTGCAAGCGTCCACTAAACATCACTCGTCTCTTAGGAATCCACTTTCTTTCTTTCTACCTTATCCCACTTTAATGTGGGTTAAGCATGTCGCAGAAAAGATTTGGCTAAGTTTTTACGAACGGCCGCCTGCCTGACGTCAACTCCCTCTCGGGGATCCAGTCCCAGGCAAATTAAATTAGAAAATTCGCTTTGCCCGACCTGGGAATCGAACCCACGACCGCCCGATCCACAGCTCATATATGCTGCCACTACAGCAAGGAGACGTCTCTTAGGAATCCACTACTGAACTAAACTCAGTGATATTTTCGTACTTGTTAAATTCATATGCCAATTTCTATGTAACTCTAAAGGATACAGGTACTTGCATATACATTGCTTGTTTTACAAACCAAGATGTATCTGTTTCCATTACTTTACTCGCTTCTATCTTTTGTTTCTAAAGAAATCCACTTTGTTCAACAATTCATTGCTATCCGCTATACCGGAGTAATATTACAAAAGTATCGGAATCTGCAAACATGAACTCATAACGGCTAAAACTTGTAGGAGCAATCTAACCGAAGAATTCACTTTGCATTTAGAACTAAGACAATATCTGATTGTGAAGTTCCGTAAACATGTTTTCCACGGGGACGATTAGGGGGAAAATATTACCCCCATCCGAAGCAGTCGGGCAACGTTGATTTGATTTAGGAAGTCATTTTCATGTCTTCTAACTGATTAAAAAAAAGTGGTTTTCGATTTTTTTGTATATATTTTAATGTATCATCATCAACCTACACTCGTTCACTGCTGGACAAAGGCCTCTCCCAATGCACACCATTAAGCTCGGTCTTTAGCTCTGCATCCAGTTTTTGCCGCCACTTTCCGCAGATCGTCACTCCACCTGGCCGCAGGACGTCCTATCCTACGCTTGCCGAGGCGCGGTCTCCTTTCAAGAACACGAACACCCCAGCGGTTATCGGTTCTACGTGATAAATTTATGTATGTTAATCAATAAAATTAAATGTTTGTGTGACCCACAAATATTTGTTTCAAGTCTGGGTGTTGTGAGACCGAAAGTCTCTCATAGTCCCTGACACCCACAATACAGGTTATACCTAGTATGGGCTCAGGACTAGGTGTATGACTGTTGGGTGTATTTATTTGTTATAATAACTCAATTATATATTGTACATATATATTATGTAGAGGTACTTAAGACTCTTGTTTTATTAGTGAGGTAACTTATATCTGTAGGATAATTTTGACACAGACAGACTTTTCAAATATTAACCGTGAAAACTTTAAACTAATAAACCACCGTATAAAAATAATCTGGCTATTAGAAAAATAACCTTTTTAACGTATCTTAGAAAAATTAATAACATACCTTCATGTGACGCATTTGCGCGCTTGCCCACTTTTTTTCCATCTGCCCATATCCATTGTGGGGTCGGCAACGCACTTTTTCAAGCAAGATGCAGAAAAAATTCTGTACCCCTAGTACGAGTTTATTTTGACAATACTCGATTCTCAAAAACTACGAAAGTTTGCATTTTATCCATACATTTGACTAGCAGCGCCATTTTGCGGAAACTACAACGAACTAAAAAATGTATGAAGAAACTAAAAACTATCGTCGATTCCGAGAATCAAGAAAATCCCGTACTAAGGGTACTGTTTAGTTTTTCCCTGTTTCTCCTCCAGCACCTTTGCCTCTTCTGTTAAAAGTACAGAATCTATTTACATTCGTATAAAGATACTTATGTAGTTTCAAAGCTTCCGCAATAAAAACGTTAGCAAACAGAGTGACGCACCGATATTGCGTTTAGAGCCTTGTCGAGATCATAGTGGAAGAATTCCGATAAAGATTTGCTATTATTACTTGTTTTTTTTTACGCAATAAGTAACGTTTTACTACATAGAAAGTTATCATCGCTGCCCTTCGCCGCCTCTAGATATTTAGAGATGTTTTGTATACATTAATGATTTTAAAGGAAAAAATAATGGAATTGAAAAATGGTTGTACAAAAAATATTGCGTTACTTCAGCTAAGACTCCCATTTCTAGATATTAAAAATATCAAAGATGTTTTGAATACATTAATGATTTCAAGGAAAACAATTAATGGAGATGCTAAGTTTTTATTGTGGCACTTGTTTTCCAACAACGATTGTGTGCCCCAGTCCAGCAATGAAGAAAAATTTTCTTTATTGTTTTTAAATTATTTCCTTATACGTATAAAATAAAGTACAAAATCAAACTTTAGACCAATGAAGCTAAAATCTAATGGGATTTTAGCTTCATTGGTCTAAAGTTTGATTTAACTAATGAGTTATGACACCTTTTTGCTATCTGTATATGTTTATACTTTATCTTTCTAGGTACAGTAACAGTTTGATTTGGATATTAATAAGGGCCAGTAAAAGCATGTTTTATATAAATGTACCTCCAGACACATACGTTGTGTCCACTTCACTGAAAATATCTGCCGGTTACTGCATTCATTCATCAAAATAAAAAATACCTTTTGTAGAAACATCTTATGCTAGATAAAAAGCAGTCTGGACTCGTGCCAGGTTTTCACACCATTGAAACTTTGCAGACGCGGTAAGTGTTACGAGAAGCTTAAAACCTTTTTGATAAAAACTAGGCACGTAACTCAGTCAACACTTAACATAATAATAATATAAGCCCTGTAATATTACTGACTCACTGCTTGCTGAGGCCTTAGTCTACCACGCTAGCCTAATGCGGATTGGTAGACTTCACATACCTTCGAAATTCTTATAGAAAAATTCTCGAGTATGCAGGTTTTCTCACGATGTTTTTCTTCACCGTTGTAGCAAGCGATAATTCACAATGAAAACATAGAAAAGTCAGAGGTGTGTGCTCTTTTTTTTGAGGTTGGTCTCGAACCTCCGACACTCGTCTCTGCAGTTTGTACCATTCCCAACTAAGCTATCGCTGCTACACTCAACAAATGCATTATAATTCAGGAATTATAATAGTCATAAGACATGTACAAATCTGATCGTAAAACCTAAACCGAATCCTTACTGCAACATACTTGAACAAACAAAAACATACGTGAAAAGGGACGTCCACTGCTGGACATAGGCCTGGAAATCTCCGTTGTACCATGCATCGAATCCACAATACAACAATCAAAAACACAAGCAACAACAATACTAAACCCATAAAATACATCATAATACCACTTGTCAAAGCAATGATAACAAGCCAACACGTACGGTCAGCAAATCCGTTCGACCTTCACCCCGTCACTACGGGAAAACACGTCCACTAATCCATTTAGAGGTTATAATTAAGGGATAGCCGAGAGGGCACGTCAAGCTGCCACTAAACCTACACCCCCGCACCCCACCACCACCCCGCGGCATCCCCAGTCCATTTGTCAGGGGGCGAGAGCTAAACTTGAGGGCTGACCCTAATCACCAACTCTTTGTCACTGTTTACACTCGTGTCGGAATTCTTTCATTTACGTGAATATCTGTAAATTAGTTTCTTTTTGTGCCAGAATTTCTGGGACGCGGTATTGTTTTTTTTGCCGACGGTCGCTGCCTGCGCGGCTTTTAGCTTTACAAATTGATAGAAATAAAAATGTTTTCTGTATTTATGCTTTACGAAACACTTATTATGACTAATGTCTTTGTTAAGCCTTTTTCATTTTACTGTCTCTACAAAATTATTTTGATTCGTTGACTGGTCATGCTTCTTTTAAATAACGCACTTACACGCCTCTTTGGTCTAGTGGCAGCATATACGGGCTGTACACCGGGAGGTCGTGGGTTCGATTTCCAGGTCGGGCATAGCAAATTTAATAATTTGATTTGTCCGGGATTGGATCCCCCAGAGGGAGTTAACGTCAGGCAGGTAGCCAGTCGTAAAAACTTTGCCAAATCCTTTCTGCACCATCCTTGAAAAAGTGTCTTGCGTCGACCCCACATTAAGGTGGGATAAGGGCAGGTAGGAAGAAAAAAAAGGTAGAAAGAAAGACATACACGTCTCACGGCTGCTCTCTGCGAAGGAGGATGCAGAGGCTTAACTAGTACACTCATTGAAATAAAACTATTTTTACGGATTTTATCACGATTTGGTTTTAATTTTTATTCCCGACGTTTCGAAAGCTTTGCAGTCTTCGTGGTCACGGGTTGGACTGACCCGTGACCAATTTTACTTCAATGAATAGCATTCGCGTAAACTTAAGAAATCAGTAGTACACTCATTTTTTTACATTTTCCAGACATTTACAGACTCCGGACTGATACTGACTAGGTAAACCAGGGTATCCCTAGGGTTCGAACCCACGACCCAGAACGAAATGCAATAAAACTGCACCAACCAGGCTTTTAATCAAATCTTTGAATTTTTTAGCATTAACCTAGTCCAAAGTAGAATATTAATTTAGAAAATAATTTTAATAATATGGAAATTATGACCATAGAAAGCTATTCTGTAAAGCTATAACTTCATGGAAAGAAATTCACCGGCTCAAATACTATTGAAAATAATCCGCTCAGCGGCGTGGTAAGTAGCTTTGTTGTAGGTACATTTTAATCAGAGTGAATTTAGGCTGGAATCGTGAAATTTTAACGTAAAATTCAATTTCTTAAGTAGGTTTCGGGAACAGTGACAAAACATTATTACTTACTTCGCTTAAAAATCCTCAAATCTGAAATTTTCATTTAATTTCCTCGAATTATTCTACTTATGAGCAGAGTAATGTAAAATAATTTCAAAATATAGTATCTAGATAACACATCAATGTATTATACCCTAGATGCACAGTTCTTTGCAAATATCCTTAAAAAAAGTGGTCTCAGAAATAAAACAAAGAAAACGATCACAAGTTGTAATTAAATCAACACAAATATAACCCTAAGCACGTGTTATAAAGTAGGTTTTTAAACGAAATGAGCAAGCGTTCTTTAATTTGAATTTTGAAATTTAGAATTCTATCGACGTCCGACTGTAGGCAAAACGAGTGCTTAAGCACTTCTTTGCTGTCCCATTTTCCGAGCGTCAACCGTGCATCTAGGTAATTAATATATCGATGAGATAACATCTTAAAGACAACATTATTACCCCCAAAGGAGGTTGTTGTAAAAACTTTGCCGAATCCTTTTAACATCATGGTTATGTGTATTTCCCCAACCCCACATGGTAGTGGTATAAGGGAGTAAAGAAAGTGTATGCATTTTTGACCAACTTCAAAAGGTAGAGGTTATCAGTTCTTCTGTATATTATGGCCAAATGTGGACGGATTTTCTAGATTCTTGTGTTCGATAGAGCTTGTTTCAAAGGTGGTCCCATATAAATTTGATCACGATCGGATTTTGAAGTCAGTCCGTTAAGTTTTTAAAAGTGTATTATAATATAATATTAGCCCTGTAATATTACTGTCCCACTGCTGAGCACGGGCCTCCTGTACTAATGAGAGGAGTTAGGCCTTAGTCTACCACGCTGGCCTAATGCGGGTTGGTAGACTTCACATACCTTCGAAATTCTTGTGAAGAAATTCTCGGGTATGCAGGTTTCCTCACGGTGTTTTGCTTCACCGTTATAGTAAGCGATATTTCACAATGAAAATACACTTAACATAGAAAAGTCAGAGGTGTATGCTGCATTTTTGGGTTGATCTCGAACATCCGACAGTTGTCTCGGTTGTTGTTTAAAAGTGTATAAACGATTTAATTTTAACAAAATAAGTCTGACATTGAAGTTCGATTAATTTGATATTGGTAGGCTTAAAAATTTGACTCTTATGTAAAAAAACAAATTAAAACTTTCTTCCACGAATCCAATAACTTCTTAACTCTTAGTTATGTCTACTTGTTTGTGCATCATAAAAACAATGCGTTAAGGTCGTGTTTCCATCAGCAAACAGTATTCTGTTCAGCTTCATCTCATCGTTTTGTTGTTTCACCATCATCCATCTTCCTCGCGCCCACTGACTTCTAACTTTACTGCAGCGTTTCTTTGTACATTATTTACATGCAGTTGTAAAGGATTTCATTCTTTGCATCTATGTTTCTTTTGTAAATGTTGTCTTATATGACTCGATATGCTTGAAAAGGAAATAACAATTTTTTTTATATAAAAATAAATAACACCCAATAGTCACATAGTCCTGACTCCACACTAAGATCGAGACTTGTGTCACGGGAATCAGGAACTACGAGAGACTTTCGGTCTCACAACACCTAGACCCAAAACAAATATCTGTGGGCCACACAAATATTTGTCTCGGTGCGGGGATCTTTATTATATTCTTAAACATTAATGAATATTTTCTTGCTCTAATGACTAAATAATTAAATATATTTTTAATGGCGATACTATGATTAGAAATTAGAAATACTATGATTGTAATTAAATTACGCCTCCTTGGTCTAGTGGCAGCATATATGGGCTGTGGACCGGGAGGTCGTGGGTTCGATTCCCAGGTCGGACAAAGCGCATTTCCTAATTTAATTTGCCCGGGACTGGATCCCTCAGAGAAAGTTGACGTCAGCCAGGCAGCCGGTCGTAAAAACTTACATAGCCAAATCCTTACTGCAACATGCTTGAAAGAGTGTGTGATAAGTTGCCGTAGAAGCTGAGTCTATAAAAAATAAATTACATGCTGTAACATAAACGAAAAACGCAACGGAGATATTTATTACTTGCTGAGAACACTTTATGAAAATTTTCAATCCTTAAGAATTTCTATGGTAAAAAAGTATTTCAATCTTTGAGACTATCTGGTATGCGAAATTGAAATTTCCATTTTGCCAATATTAGAGATTGTTAAATCAGCCTGACGTAGCTTGGCGCTGCGTGACATGGCATCCCTTTCTACCTGCCCTTATCCCACCTCAGTCTGTTGTTGGCGCAACACACCTTTCAGACAGCCTCCGTGCCGCAGCGGGCGAGTAGCCGGCTGTGAAGCGAGAGGCTGCGAGTTCGATTCCCGTATTGAGACAAATTTTTGTGTGGACCACAGATATTTGTTTCAAGTCTGGGTGTTATGAGACCGAAAGTCTCTCATAGTCTCTGACATCCACGATACAGGTTAAACCTAGTGTGGGGTTAGGACTAGGTGTGTGACTGTTGGATGTATTTATTATAATTATTTAATATTGTCCCCGAAGAGATCGGCTTAGTTTTTACGACCGGCTGCCTGCCTGACGTCAACCCCCTCTGAAGGATCCAGTTCCGGGCAAGTCGTGAACAACACCCCGCCCGACCTGGGAATTAAACCAGGACCTCTCGTTTCACAGATCATATACGCTGCCACGAGACCTAAGAGGCGATGTCTAAATCCCATCATCTCGTCCCACTCCTAGTTTTACGCGGCACGGTCACAGGATGATATTAAAACTCATCTAAATACTCAACGCAGCCGACGCCCCGCCTCTCCTACAAACAGATTCTAGGCTGTGATTAGAAAATCTCCTCCGGCTTTTATTAATCTTGCTGTAAAATATGAAGCTTATTTTTTTGGCTTCGGTGCACTGCTGTTGATTAATGGCTGTACGTTGGGAAAAAATGAGAGTAGAAGTGGCTGAAGGTTTCTACTTCTAAGAATTTTATTATTACCAAAGACAAGTACGTAATTTTGAGAAAATAATGGTTCGGTGCTAATTTTCATTTAGTTTAAATAAAATTAGTTTTTATGGATTATATTTCGATTTATTTTATTATTCAGTTTTGTTGTTTCGGAAGTCTAAAGATATAATCAGTAAAAACTAGTTTTATTTTAATGTGTAACATTCGCGTAAACTTAAAAAAAATATTATATTTATTTTGTGTCGAATTTTCATACATAACATAAGCTCACGCCTGTATCCCCGAAGGGGTAGGCAGAGGCGCACTAGCAAACTAGTACACCCACGTTTCGCCGAGCTTAGTTCCGTCCCAGATGTGATAGGGGGCGAGCCTATCGCCATATCGGGCACAAATTCCAGACTCCGGGCTGATATGGAAAAATCCAATATCACTTTGCCCGACCCGGGGATCGAACCCGAAACCTCAGAACCGTAGTCATACCAAAATACCACCACGCCACCGAGGCAGTCGAATTTTCAATAGCCAGATAACTTATAATACTTAACCTAATCGTAATAGAATCCGTAAGAATAGTTTTATTTCAACAGATAACTTATCTTAGGCAAAATTTTATTTGAGGAATAATTTGCTTTGACGATTTTTTGAAACGCGGCGTTTTTTAAATGCCGGGCGCTGGGCAGTATGTACAATATACTTTATTAAAAACAAGACAAGAATGATTTTCAAATTTGTCAAAAATTACAATATCTAAATAACCAGATAAAAATTTACTGATTCAAAATCAGCCTATAAATGAACTAAACTTACATTTTATTTTACATTTCCATAGAACGTGTTATCTTCAAACGTAAAGTCGCGTACGTAAATGTGTAGAAATTTTGGCAATGAGATGTTATCGTGAATCGGAGACGCTAAGGTTGTCGCAAACTAGAAACTTTTTGTTCTCATCACAAACATCATAAGCAGAAGTCGCAGTTTTCATTGTCGACGCCGAAACGTGGCTGCGGTTGCTCCCCTGGTCCCCGCTTCATACCCCCCCGCAGCGACCATAGTAGCCAGCTCCGAACTCAGGCCAATAACTTCAGAAGAACTGTTTTGTGACTCCCATATGAAAGTCGTGAAATGATTCTATTAAAATAGTAAGTGCTGGAGTTTTGTAATGTTCTAGTGTGAACTATGTATTATCACCTTTTTTGTTTGAATATTTTTAATTGTAATGCCTTCTTTGTCATTCCTAAGTACGAATGTTAAAACGCCACTCAATTTTAACGGCTACTTAAATTGTTTTGCGACATACAATTTCGACAATAAAGCGACCTCAAATGATGCAACACAACCTCATGTGTTTGAATTGAGTTTCGGTATTCGGGGTTAAGCAATCAAGATTAGTTTCTTGAAAAATGGATAGTCGATAAATACTTTACGAAAATTGTTACTGGCCCCAATACATTTTCAATCCCTTTTCTATTCCCTTGCGGTTGGGAATGCATCCATATAAGTGTTTATAGACTTTTTACTATACTTAACATCAGATTATTTATTTGATCAAAATACAGATCAAGTGCTCCCTAACTTGTCTAATATGGCTATCCGAACTCAAAATCATCAAATGTTATTAAAACCAACCGGGATTGCAAGCAAAATATGCACAAGATGCACAAGGTAGTAAATTAAATCCAAAAATGTCCCGCATATAAGGCGTCGCGCTGACTTACATATTTTCTCGCAGCGGTGTTCCCCCCTTCTCCCAAGCCCCACCCCTCGGAGCTCTTTGTAGCTTTTTCATTACGCCGCAATTGCGGCCCTGGATTAAATACTTTGGCGGGCTCTACCGCGACAGAGATTTCACTTTAGTTTCCTTTAGCGCCCGTGTGAGGCCATGATGTGGTATATTTATTTACTTTAAAGGCCGCTGTGGTTGCCATATTTCACCTTTTTATAAAGCCTTTGTAACTTTTTTATTTGTACGTAATTCCGACAAGCATTGTAAGCTATTTAGTTTGTTTTTCGACTGACTGACGTCTGTTTTTTTTGTATGTTGACCGAAATGTGGACCGATTTTCAAGATTCTTTTTATGTTCGATAGAGCTTATTCTAGGGGTGGTCCCATATAAATTTGGTCACGATCAGATTAGTTTTGAAGTCGGTCCGTTAATTTGCTTTATTTTAGGCAATTGTTGCTGTTACTATTGAAATCCTTGTACCTGATAACTATGACGGTCAAATTCAAGACTCGTTGCTTCAGTCGCATTATCAGGGCAGTGCCCGTATTTACTATGACCATATTAACGCGTAAGTCGTAGGGAAAAATATTCTTTATTTTATCTTCTTTTAAGTCTATATTTCGGTAACGTGACGTGCGAAAAGCAATCTTTTTCAACATTTTGAAGAGAATAAAACCCCTGGGTGTGTCTATTCTATAAAACGTTATCGGATGTACGATATCAGACCGATACTCTACCGCACAGACTAATATAGATGCACGTGGATCAAATAAAGGTTAAACACTGAAGAGTGGGCTCTCAAACGGTTTACAGCATAGCAGTCTCCGATACGAAACTTATAGCACCCATATGGGTCCAACACATGAGCCACATAGAATAGCAAAACGTCCGTAACGAAGTCCGCAACTGCAGTACAACTTCTGTATCCAGTAATTATTTCATCTTTACAATATAATGTATGTCAGTCAGTGGACATCACGTAGCTGATAATAATATCATTTACGGTGAAGAATCCTTAATAGGTTTATAATCTACGATCAAAATAAAGCACATTTTATCATTAATCAAGAATACTTCAAACGAATTCGTATTTCCTCGCGGATAAAAGACAAATGGACACAGTAAGCTTGACATTAGTTTGTAAGTAGGACGCGATCTGAGCGGGCGCGATGCCGCAATTTTCGGGGATGCGATGCGAGATACGTTATCTCTTTGTGAGGGCTGGCACCGGGCCCTTTCGCATCTGATACAAGGCTTGTGGTGAGCGGTGAGGCGCGTTTTATATTTGTTTATCTCTTTGAGGGATAGATTACTTGCCACAACATTCTGTAGAAATTGTTACCATAATAAACTCAGAATTATGTAAGCGCCATATTTACTAGCTTTTGCTCGCAGCTTCGCCCGCGTTAAAGTCCAAATTACACTCTATCTATGGGTAAAAACCGAATGAAAAGTCCGTTTAGTAGTTTTTTAATTATCGCGAACAGACAGACGCGGAGGATGATTTTGTTTTATAATAATAAAGTTGTGATAGCAAAAAACATTTTTTTTATTTATTTCTGAATCAAGCCTATATGTGCACTAACAAACTAGAATACTCACATTTCGCCGAGCTTAGCTCCATCCCAGATGTGATAGGGGGCGAGCCTATCGCCATATCGGACACAAATTCCAGATTCCGGGCTAATACTGAATTAAAAACCCAAAGCCCGCCCCGGGAATCGTACCCGAGGTCTACCATCGAGGCATTTTAAATGAATTTTGATGCATAAAAGGTGACGCCTGGAGTCTCAACCCACATAAAAGTTGCAAACATTTAATTTCTTCAGCTTCGCAGTTGTTTAGCACCATCTTACACTTAGGCTGAGATATAGAGCGAACTTCGACTAAGTCTGAGTCAAAGAAACAAACTCAATTAGGATTTGGAATTTTTAAATCGATCTTCGACGTAGTTCAAGCCATTTTTTACAAGATAATCA
Source organism: Clanis bilineata (assembly GCA_036417725.1). Taxonomy (NCBI): domain Eukaryota; kingdom Metazoa; phylum Arthropoda; class Insecta; order Lepidoptera; family Sphingidae; genus Clanis; species Clanis bilineata. Next base: position 4,018,041 of record CM071141.1, read on the forward strand.
CAAGTTTAAAAACTTAACAGACTGACTTTAAATCCGAACGTGACCAAATTTATATGGGACCATCCTTGAAAAAAGGTCTATCGAACACAAAAAGAATTTTGAATATCGGTCCACATTCGGCGGAGATATCGCGTAACATACATAAAAAAAATACAGACGAATTGAGGACCTCCTCCTTTTGTGGAAGACGGTCGAAAAACAGACTGACAGACAGACTAATCAAAGATTTTCTTGTAAAAACTCTGACTAAGTCAAAATTCGATATAAAAATTCCAAATCCTTCGTTTCTTTGACTTAGACTTAGTCGAAGTTCTCTATAAATTTCAGCCTTAGTCCGATCTCAGCCGCAATCACTATACCAATTTAGTAGTCGACAGTTTGGCAAAGGTAAGTCTTCAGTGATTACTATTTCAACGTAGCCGGCGCCCTACAAATGAAGACGGATCTCATTCCCGCCCATCAGAGCGTCGCGCCGGCACATTAATCCGGAACCTATAGGGGGAAAGGGGGGTGCTACCGTGGCGTTTTTACACCCTGACAAATAACCGCGGCGCACGCTCTATAATCTGCAGGCTAATCGCTTGACAGAACTACCGTGTTTTCTTTGTAATTGAGTTTCTCAATTCAGTATCGGCCCGGAGTCTGGAATTTGTGGTAGAGCCATGCTGTATACAGTAACGTCTAAAGCACGAATGGGCCGGCTCGGCTGGTTTGATACCACTGTCTCACAGAAAACCGACGTAACGTGGCAGCTTGCTGTCGCGTTTCGTTCGGTGAGTGAGGTTTCCGGTGGCCCATTTCCCCCTCCCTTACCCAATCCCTTTGCCCTCCCCTTTCATTTCTTCCTTTTAGATTGGCAACGCACCCATGATTCTTTTTGTGTCTATATGGGCGGTAGAGATCACTTACCATCAGGTGACCCATCTGGTAGTTTGCCAGTCTATGCTATAAAAAAAATGTGTCCGATAGGATCGCCCGCTGTCACATCTGGGACGGAAGTGAGGTCGGGGAAATGTGGGTGTTCTAGTTCGCTAGTTCACCTCTGCTTACCCCCCTTCGGGGATACAAGCGTGAGTCTATGTATCCCATAGATATTGCAAGTACATGTTGCATTCTTGGTCTAATGGCAGTGTATGAGCTGTGGACCGGGAGGTCTTGGTTTCGAATCCCAGGTCGGAAAGTGGGATTTTTGTAACACGATTTTCTCAAAAGTAGATAGATCTCCTAGGCAATTGACCTCATAAAAACGGCCAGTGTCAAAAAAATAAGCCAAATCCTATCTGCATCACATTGTTGTACCGGCACTACATTTTAGTAAGAAAAGGGCTGAAGGAAAGAAAAAGATTTTAAAAGTAATTTATATTGTAAGAAAACATCATGACTGTGACGTCACAAAATGAGCAAAATTCATTTGTGGGTAAATAGGTGAAAAGTTATAGCAAGTGCAGTGTTAAAACTAAAATACCAAAATTGAACACAGTTGTTCGCAATAATTTCCACAATGGGCACAGAGTACAGACTAAGTACAGACGCGCGAAATGCGCTGAGTCACCGAGTAATTCCAGTTGTTTCGGTTAGAACCGCGCTCGGAACGTAGCTTCTCTTATGGATTTGTTGATATTGCGAAGTTTTGAAGAGTTTTCCTTGTTGACATTACATTAAGGGAAATGTATGTGATGATAAATAATATAATCATAACACAAAACTTCAAAACATTACATGGAAAATTATTCGCGGTATGATGGGAAAACATTAGATTTTACTGTTTGGTATCATAAATGAAGGATTTTCCTATTAAAATTCTTACATAACTTCATAACGACCTGTGGTATAGTTAGTGCTGCAGCATATATTATTTAGATTGGTTGACTGACCGATCGCTGTAGTATAGTAGTATAGTAGATAGTATTTTAATGCAAGTAAAAACTAATAAAAACTAATAAAAAAAATAAATAAAAATGTTTTTTGCTGGAGAACTATTTATTTTCCTTTAATGTTGCATCACACCCACTATTCCTCTAATCTTATGATTTCTTGACCTACTTGTCTGGTTGATCTGCCTTTTTAACCATTGAAACAAATTAACAGATACTTTTCGTACTTCGTTATACACCAAACGATCTTTTTGTTTGACAGAAGTAAATTGGAGGAAAAAATGTTCCTTTAGCAGAACGGCACGACCCGAAGAAATTAACTTTACATTGTTCCTGCTCATAAATAACCGTCCGCCAACAAATTTGTAACAATCCGGAAACGAATACTGTTGTTTTTATTTGTTTTGATCTCAGAACCCTCGCAGAATCTTTCAGGCGAAGAGCGACAAATCTTTCGAAGTATTAAAACGATTGCGTTTAGTTGATAATGAGTTTTAAAAATGCTTCATTTGTTTAGCAATAAAAAGCTGTCAAAGTGATAAAAGCATGGGTTCACCAGCAATACATATTATTTACGATAGAAGAAAGGTGAATGAAGACATATATTATAGAAAAATCCGACTACGACCTAATATTTTTTTATCATGGCTCGGCAAAGTGACTACACTCCACCTGATGGTAAGCGTAGTGCAGTAAAAAAAAATTGCAACTACCGACAATGGGTTGTTACCAGAGGCACGACCAGTATCTCGATTGTGAGTTTTTGACCATATGTTTTTTCCAAAGACTTCCATGTATACTACTAGACAAGTTGTTTAGCATAAAATTGTGTCATATTACGGCGAGTGTTTGACGTTTGACGGCTAAGGAAAAGAGAGGATCTCTATAGTGAGTTGCGATCAATTGACGGAAACTTAGTCCGCAAATTCTATGTACCGAACATCCTGTCTAGTAGTATACATAAGTCTTTGGTCTTTGCTTCTGACGTTAAAAGTCTTAAGTTGACGTTGTATCAAGACTATAATCCAAAGAAGTAATTCTTTAATAATAATAACGATTTACGTGTAAATAAAATGAAAATAGTTAATTAGAAATATCGGAATTAAAATGGTACTTTTTAACAGAACAAACTGTAATTTCCAAGCTACTTTAGATTATATAACGTTGCTCATTGTGTATTATTCTAATAATACTAATTATAATCGTATAACCAAGAAACTATAGTCTTTTATAACATATAATTGCTGACGCTCTTAAAAAAGCCATTGTGTACGGCAACGCGAGCACTTTCGGTGGGCCTTGTGGGCCACGATGGGTGGTAGGAAGGTGGCGTAATTCGACTTTATTGCCCACTCTGCAGTGATCCAATCCACTAGTTACAAACTATTTCAGTCTCCTCAATATCCACGCACTTTGTAGACCTTCCATAACTACTTCGGACGTTGGGTACTTCGCGGCTAGTGTTAGTGAAGGAAAACTTTGGTTTTATGCAAATACAAGTTTGCTTGGCAGATTACGAATGCGATAGTTTTTCGTACTCGGATTTCTGAATGTAAAATATTGGGTGTTATATGGTGGGTGAAAGCCGCCTCTTGGTCTTGTTGGTTTGTATATGAAATGTAGAATGAACAGGTTCGAGTCCCAGGTGGAGTCGTAAGACCGGCGAGTCCAACATAACCATTTCACTTCCCTCCGAAGTGGATTATTAGCGACCAATTGATTTCCTCGCGAAAAAAAATAAAATAAAAAAGGTCTGGGACTGAATCTTCTAGAATAGTTGACGTCAGATACGCAGGTCGTAAAAGCTAGTTCCTGGAGGAGTAAGCGGAGCCGATGCGCGTTCTCTTTGAATAAATGACTATCTATTGATTATTTATGACAAAGGTAAGCAGGAAGTTGCTGGATGCAGGTCGCTTCCAGGTCCAGGTTCCAGGTCGATCTGGAAATCTTTGGGAGAGCCGTATATCCAGCAGTTGACGTCCTGTGGCTGATTATGATGATGATGAAGTAAGAAGGTTATATCGACCTTTCGCCACTGATCCAACCAAAGTATATCGTAATTGCCATGCTATTGCTGATACCCACGTCACAAAATTCGTATGTACTCAGTGGCGTGCATTCCATATAGACAAAGAGAGACTGTTTACCCTGACAGTTTGCTATTCCCATAAATAAAGAATAAACTTATGACTAAATACAATTATTTAAAATAGCAATGCTCGGATTATGTTTTAAATCGACACAGAGATAATAATCACTATGGTCGTGCCGGAAGAGTTGAAGAAAATTATTGTGTAACATTTTTTGTTTATCCCTATCGAAATGCCTTTGCACGTCACTGTATGTACTCTTATTGCGGGCTCAGGACTATGTGATTGCTAGATGTTATTTATTTAAAAAAATACGACTTTACATATAAATGCACTCTTGCCTCCCAAATTGCTGACGTGCCCGTGGTGTACCTTTGTCTCTTTCATTCGAGTACAAAATACGAATAACTGCATAAAATGAAGCTTAAACGTCGTCCGATTGAAAACAAATAACGAAAGCCTGAGGAGTGAGCGGAATTTAAAATGAGTGCCGATCTAAATGACTCTATTGAGAGTTAGCGTAAACAAAATAGTTTTTTATTTGCGGTAATAGACCTCCGAGCGCATACCATTAAACCGTTTTCGACCGATTTATGGAAACTTTGTTGGCTCATGTGTTACAATTAGTGATTTAAATTACATGGTATTGTTTGTATCATCATCATCAGCCATAGGACGTCCACTATTGAACATAGGTCTCCCCCAAAGATTTCCAGATCAACCTGTTGTTTGTATGTTTCCCTTAAAAACAAATAAAAAAAGAGAAGGTCCTCAATTCTTTGTATTTTTAATGTATTTTCCCCGATATCTCCGCCAAATATGGACCGATTTTCAATTATTTACCTATGTGTTCAATACTTATTTCAGGATTGGTCCCTTATAAATTTGGTCACGATTGGATAAATTTTGAAGTCGATCCGTTAAGTTTTTAAATTTGTGATTATTACGAAGCCTTTACGTTACCATAATGTATTCTGATACAGTATGAATTATTTTCGATTGCCGAGTTACACGCCAAACAAACAAATGCAGACGAAGTACGTAATAAACTCGAATCGAATACGTCATCGATAGCCATTTGTGAGTAGGACCTTAGATTGTCCACCACATTACGGTAGAGGACATTGCCGCTATAATTTCAGACCAAAAACATTGTATGTTTTTAAATAAAATTTCTTGATATTATGATCCCATTGTCTATTTATATTGGTCCCCAAAACATTCAATATTCCGATTTTCATTCAAAATTAGCCCTCATAAGAACATCCTAGGAAAGTATTGAGAATCCATTTAAAAACTTCGCGATCCCCTATATTACAAAAGGACATCGCTCAAGAGACTCGCACTTAAACAGTCCAAGATTAATGTTCCGGACCGCACCTCCCCTTATCAGGTGGGGTGATTGACCCCCCTTCTGCCTCACATGCGGTAAGACAAGATACTTCATACAATCTCGCATCAAAACAAGGGACGGTTGGGGAAGTTGTGCCGTCAACTCGCTCCGGAATAATGGGCGAATTAACTGTTGAATTTGTTCGCAACTCAGTTATTTAAGCGTGTTATTGTAACAATACTCTTCCGGGAGAAGCGAGATGGCGCAAACTTTTAACTCTAAATTTCTGTAAATTTGAAATTCTTGCGACTCTGTCTATACATCTATACAAATAAATGAAATTGGAGTGTTTGCAACAAATTAACAGCTTTTTACTAAATGCATATGAAATTACATTCGGTACTTATATCAAAAAAACTATTTTTATTTTTTATCTGTCGGTTTGTTTCGGCTAATTTCTGACACGGCTAGACCGATTTTAAAGGGACTTTCACCGGCAGATAACTGATGTTATGAGGAGTAACTTAAGCTAGTTTTAGAAACAATGTATCCCGGAATATAAATGTCCACGCGAACGCAGTTGTGTGCAACAGCTAGTACAAAATAATAAAGAACATATTGAATGATTTTGTGGTATAATTACAGATTTAATGTTATAATATTTAAAATAACTGCGGCCTGAGCAGGAAAATTTCTGACAACCGTAAATGTATTCGAACTCGATGCGCGTCTATGAAATTTGTACGAAATGTTAACAAATATTATTACAAACATCAGTGCGCAGCGAACTCGAATACTATAATATTTACATTTACATTAGTTTTTCGTGCTCGGGCTACTGCTATAAAAAAATGTATTTTAAGAAAATCGCAAATTATTAAGAAAATCCACTACAATTTGTTCTTTTGCTTTGTTCTTTAAACTTACTTAAACAGATGTGGACTTTTTAAACACTCCTTGCTAAAGTATCTCAGTTCACGTGAAATAGTGATTAACCCCTTTTCTTATAAACTTTTTAAATCTACTTATCTCTCGAGATAGTTTTCTACCTACGATTGTGATGAACTGTATTTAGGGAACAATTTTACAATATTTTTTAATTAAAGTTAAACAATTCAGCTATTTTTTTAGAGCAGAGACTGCCAATCAAGCTGATGGGTCACTTGATGGTAAGTGATCTCCACCGCCCGTTGACACCTCAGACACAAAAAGAATCATGGGTGGGTTGCCAACATAAAGGAGGGAATGGAAGGGGAAGGAAAAGGGATTGGGAAAGAGAGGGGGGAAATGGGTCACCGGAAATCTCACGCACCGAACGAAATGTGACAGCAAGCTGACTTTACGTCGGTTTTCTGTGAGACTGTGTTATCAAACCGGACGAGCCCGCCCATTCGGAGTTTAGACGTAACTATCTACAGCGTGTCCACTCAACTATATATCTACTCTGCGTATCTGAAGTGAAAAATTGAAATTGATAATTAATACACCCAAATCATATACATAGCCTTCTGACCTCTTACTTAAGACACGAGTTTTATGGCTATCAGGATCTAATAGTTTAGAATTATGACTTGTGACATCAACGCCCGAAAACTGGAACGCTATTCAACTTTAACGGCTTCTTACATTGTTTTTCGCCATACAGTTTAGACAGATAAGGCGGCTTTCCAAATTCGACCACTAATTATTGATGCTACGGATACTGTCTGGGAATTTAAATCAATATAAATAAATGAATAACACCCAACAGTCACATACATAGTCCTGACCCCACACTAAGATTGAGTCTTGTCCCGTGGGTATCACGAGATACCAGAGACTTTCGGTCTCACAACACCCAGACCCGAAACAAATATCTGTAGGCCATACAAACATTTGTCTCGGTGCGGGGATCGAACACGCGGCCTCTCGCTTCACAGCCGGCTACTTGCCCGCTGCGCCACGGAGGCTGTCAGAAGTTAAATTACTAAATTAAAATTTATATATTTTAATGGTTTTTCATGGTTGTTGTTTCAATGGTTCAATTCATATATCTTAGTTGATGAAATTTAAATAAATAAATATCACGTGAATACAAATATTAGTCCACTATGTATTGAAACCTATATCTCAAACATCAAATATTAACGAACTGTAATATCTGTCATACCCCCCCCCCCCTTGCGGCGTCAACCCCCCGTTTCACACAGGTGACCTGTCCCAGGGCGCTTGTTCAGCTAGTCTGTCTGTCCGTCCGTATAATCCGTCCCCGTCCCTTGAGCAACGCCACGTCACTTACCGCAAGTAATAACTGTCAATATTTGATGATGTCCAATCAGTGACGTCACTCTTCTATCAAACTCGCACGAATGTTGTACATAAATAATATTGTGTATGTAATGAATTTTTGATATGAGTCGCAAAGATCGACAAGGAAAATAAGTTTCAAGATTTTACGTAACATAAGCTCACGCCTGTATCCCCGAAGGGCTAGGCAGAGGCGCACTAGCGAACTAGAACACCCACATTTTGCTGATTAGCCTATGCTGAGACTATCGCCATATCGGGAACAAATTCCAGACTCCGGGCTGATATGGAAAAATCCAATATCACTTTGCCCGACCTGGGGATCGAACCCGAGACCTCAGGACGGTAGTCGTACCTACTGAAATACAACCATGTCACCGAGGCAATCTTAAGATTTTATATGGCGTATTATAATTGCATTAATGTACACAAGGGGTTGATGGCAAGAAGTCGGTCGAAAAATATAAGCCAAAATCTTTCTACAACATGTCTTAAAAAGGGTATTGCGCCCAGACCATATTAGAGGTGGAAAGAGATATATAAGTACATAGTATGGCTTTAACGAAAATCTTTTTTTCCTTTTAAGGATGTTTGAGAAAGATACTTGTAAAATATACATTGAATTTTATGTACTTTATGTACTCGTATGTTATTTATTAAGGTTAGTTATGAGTATAGAAATGACCATTAAAAAAACTCTTTATTACCAATATAATCTCTTTGCCTTTTTGAATACAAAATTCGTCGGTTCCTCACAATCAGAGGGAGTGCACGCGCTATGATTACATTAGGCAGGGAGGTACTTTCGGCACTCGGCTTGCCTCTCCACGCAGAGCATTGTTCGCGCCGCCCTTAATTCCGTCAATTTTTTAACAGCAAAGCTCCTCATTGTGCGCTCCGCTGTAATAAATTAAATTAGCCAACGCCTCGTCTCCATTGTGATGCAAATTCAGCCCTTAATGCGGCCCTGCCAAGGCTCCGATACAAAAGTGCTCGAGATTATGAAAATGACCGTACTGATGACCCAGTGCTGCTCGAAAGCTTTTTTAAAAATACAGTTTCCTTAGACGATGTGACGGCTTGTATACCTATTTTGTTTGAGTTTGATACTCATCTTTATTTTTTTATTATTTTTTTTATATATTAAGACACAATACAGAATACAATCAAATAACACAATCCATACCGCTAGTGTTAGTAACTTACATCTAGATTGCACTCCAAAATCTGTACCCAAATCATGATTATAGCATATAAGTAGATGTTATGTTTGAATATATATATATATATATACAGGGTGTTTCATAAAGTTGGTACCCATGAAAAGTCCACACATAGAGCCAGTGATTGGCAACTTTTTCGTGAAGTTAAAAACTCCATAGGCCTTATAGTTACTGAGCAATCAGACTTCGAAAATAATATGAAATCTTTCGTTGTGATGACCCTAGATCAGCTGGCAGCGGTCAACAACACATGGTTACAAAGACTAAATAAAACTAGATGTGTCTAAACCTGCACACAAAACTTTACTAACTTAACGAAATGAACGAATGGAACGATTTAGTTTTGTGCGCGATGACTAAAATTGAAGTATTTTACATACTTAAAATTTATACGAATATTTTTTTAAAGTAAATGCGTAAATTATAATATTACACTTGCTTAGTGACAACAAAATATTGATCAACTTTTCACTTCTTTCATTTAAAAGCACCTCTACATGTCTAAACTAATTAGGCATGTATCAAATCGCCCATATTTCACAACGAACATTCACTACTCTTTGTTAGTCGCGTGCGCAGAGGGGTAGGTCACTGTCTCTTGCTATACCTATGAAGTCCACGTGGACTGTCGCAAGAACTCAAAGAAAAGTCGGTAGTTTATCGCCAATCAGACATTAGCGGCACATATTTCAAAATCGGTAGCTGTGTCTTTTGAGTATTGCCTGTATTACCGCGCTAGGAATGGGCGGTTGATAATTATTAAATATGCAATGAATTGATTGATTCAATCGATTACAATGATTCAATATTTAATACCAAAGTTAATTCATTATTCTAATTAAAATTTACATCCGTACTTATCGTAATTTTCGCTTTCTACAAATGAAGTACAACTTTTACTTGTATGAATATGATGCATTGTCTTAATCTTTACGAACTATTTTATTTTCTGAGCTGATACGAATAATGTGGTGATTGCAATAACTTTACCCAAAACCTAGACTTCGGTTAAGCATTCATACAGGGTTTTTTTCACCTACCTGAAGGTAGTATTAATTTCCATTAAAATTATTCGAATATTTAGTACCTAGTTCTAATTATTATCCGAATAGATTATACTAAAGCATCACTATGTTCGAACTGCCATATTTCCGCGGCACTTTTTTAACTCTTTGCCAATGCGCCGCTACGTGCGGCAATCCTTTGATAGGAGGCCGGCGCATTCCTTGTCGGCAAACTTTTCGCCGTCAATAAAAACACACTACACGACAGAACGCTAAAAAATTATGAAAATAGATAAAATGGTTCTGCATAATTTTGTAATTATAGTTAATGTTGATTTTTATCCTATAATACTGACTTTTTTTTAATGATGCTTGATGCGGATAAATAAAAACGTATCAAGAAGTTTTTTTAAATTTCCGTTGGATGTTTTTTTTTCTTTAGTTCATAGTAGCCTATCGGGGTTTCTTAATTATGCCTTGTTGAACTCTACCGCCATATTGAAAATTATGTACCTTCATTTCGGCAGTTGCTAACTAACCGTAAAGTTGTGAAGTCGCTCTCAACTTTTATAAAAATGTCGCGATCGAGTGTGTATTTGAATAGCGAGTACTATGAAATGATTTTATGTGTCGGTGCTGCTGGGGGTAGCTGTCGTAGGGGTCGGGAGCTGTATCGGTGGCGTTTCATCGAGGCACGTTTCATCAAAATCCGCTTTTGAATCAGTAACCCCACAAATGTTAAGAAACACTAGGTCCTTGATATACCACAGAATAATTAAGTGTTTGGAAAAAGGAGGAGCTCATTTCGAACCCTATTTGTGAAGTAAGTGTTCATAGAAAAGTGTAGTACAAAGTTCTTGCTGCACGAAACGCAACATGTGGTAAGTGGACAATTACTACTAATCTTTTAATACATTGTTCAAACTCAGTACATGACGATTCTTTTCTGTAGTACAAAGAGAATACCGCGCTCTGTGGTGTATGTACCTACACCGCGCCGTCGCGTCGTCAATGAAGTCAGCTGATTAGGGTTGCACGATTTATTATTCCACAAATATTAAGTATGAAACGTATACAAATTCGAAATCGCGTGATAAATTTTTTTTCTCTTCACGGATATGGTGTTAGACAGAACCTCAATCTGTGTACCTTTTATGGATACCAACTTTATGAAACACACTGTATATATATATATATATATATATATATATATATATATATATATATATATATATATATATATAGACTGATTACCCTACAAGTTTACACTTACAAAAAATTTTAAAGTTAGAACCAATGTTTAAAACAATATTTGCTTAATGCATTTTATAAACTTTGCAGAGCTGCAGCCCGAGCACGAAAAACTAATGTAAATGTAAATGTATTCGAGTTCGCTGCGCACTGATGACTTTTGGTTAATATTTCATACAAATTTCATAGACGCGCATCGAGTTCGAATACATTTATGGTTGTCAAAAATTTTTCCTGCTCAGACCGCTGTTATTCATTATACCAATAAGTTCATGTTCTTTTGCCAGATCGTTGTACAAGGGACACATTCTATAATAATATAATATTATTATTATATTACTATAATATACTTTGAATTCAGTTGATTATAATTTTAAAGTAGGATTTTAGGGTTCCTTAGCGATGTAATTTAGAAGCGTTATTAGAATATGGCCTTAATTATTATTCTCACTAAGCATATAAGTATGATTAAGTGGGGAATTGATAATATACATGTCTATTTAATAATGGATATTGGATGGAAATGGATAAGTAGGATTTATAATCGCGTATAATATTATTCATATTACACACTGCCTCGGTGGCGTGGTTGTATTTGGGTACGACTACGGTTCTGAGGTCTCGGGTTCGATCCCCGTGTCGGACAAAGTGATATTGGATTTTTTCAATATCAGCTCGGAGTCTGGAATTTGTGCCCGATATGGCATAAAGGCTATATATCGATAGGCTCGCCCCCTATCACATCTGGGACGGAACTAAGCTCGGCGAAATGTGGGTGTTCTAGTTCGCTAGTGCGCCTCTGCCTACCCCTTCGGGGATACAGGCGTGAACTTATGTTATGTTATTCATATTACTCAAAGCAGGTACTTCCTTAGACGATCTTTAATTTTAAACATATTGGACATCTTTTTATTGACATTTGAGTGTTCAATTTTGAAGTCAGTTTTATAATGAGTGGCTGAGCCCCGCTGTAGACATTTACGTCTATATCTAATGAGCCGGCTCGACCGGTTTGGTATCAAACCGGTCGAGCCGGCGGTCGGTTTTCTGTTAGACAGTGGTATCACTGTCTAACAGAAAACCGACGAAAAGTGGCATCTTATTGTCGCGGTGGCACGGTTTCCCCCTCCCTTTCCCAATCCCTCTTTCCCTCATTTTAGGTTAACAACGCACCCATGATTGTTTTTGTGTCTTGGGTGTCTATGGGCGGTGGAGATCACTTACCACCAGGTAACCCATCTGCTCGTTTGCCGGACTCTGTAATAAAAAAAAAGATTTTGTTAAATTATTTCATATTTGCGGTATACTAAGAATTTCCGGCATCCAATTAATAAAATAATTAACAACAATCATGCATTGTAAAACATAACCAGCCTCATGCAACGCATTGCCGAATATTAACAAGTATACACAGCAAATACAAAAACGAATTAACAATGCCATATTAATAACGAATGTTATAATAAAACAACTTAAAATTAATAAAGGCCAGATTGTTTCGTGTTATGGCCTAAAATAATTTAATGCGGACACGCAAATGTTTTGTTGTCAAATATAATGTGACACTCGCATCGATATATTATTTACCTAGATGCACAGTTGACGCTCGGAAAATGGGACAGCAAAGGAGTGCTTAAGCACTTCTTTTGCCTACAGTCGGACGCCGATAGAATTCTAAATTTCAAAATTTAAATTTAAGAACGCTTGCTCATGTCAATTAAAAAGCTATTTTTTAACACGTTCATAGGGTTATATTTATGTTGATAGAATTAGAACTTGTGATCTTTTTCTTTGTTTTGTTCCTGAGACCACTTTTTAGGAGGATATTTGCAAAGAATTGTGCATCTAGATTATATTATATTGATGGACACTCGTATTCACGTTCAGATTATACTGTTTAGATTTAGACTGGATAAACAGACTGGATAAGTCCAGTCTTTAATTAAGTTTTCTACTCCAAGTCTGCGCAGTTTAAAAAGCTTTAAGAAAAATACTTTCGAGCTTGCTTGTTATTGTTACCCTGGCCAGTGCAACTGCAACGATTCGTAAGATTTAATCTCGAGATGCATTTATTTTAATGCTCAGCTAGTATTTGCTCTAAGAATAATGCATAGACGTAGTGCATGAAATAAAATCATGTATTTATCACGTAGGCAAACAAGAAAATGGAAACCAGAATCTTTACTTTTTTAATACACATGTGGATATTAATTTGCAAATTTTTTTACATAATATTTTCATACATTTCATTTTTTTGCAAACCCTAGTACTTCTAACAACGTTAGAATTAAAGGTAACAATGTGGTTACGGTCGTCGCAATTTGTGTAGATTGTGAGTTCGTAGCAACGTAGCGTCGCCGTAACGGATTTCGTAGCATCACGTAGCCGTTCTGCTAAATGTTAATTGACTATTATGAGTCTAGAATTTAGTAAATCAAAATATCTGTTTTGTGACTTTATTATGGGAGATACGATATTTTATATGATTTCAACAATAATTATGTGTATAACTAATGTGTTTAGAGTTCGGTTTCCTCAAAAACTCTTGTAGAAATATTAACACCACCATAGTGGTAAGGGTGAAAATTTTCAAAAGTGAAGCCAGAGCTACTTTCTCCTCTATATAATACCTAGATTATACTAATAAATTAGCATATATACTGAAAAAAGGGAAGCCGGCAGAAATCGGGTTGTATGGATCCCTCGCGACTGCACCACCACAAAATGAAACCTATAACGCCTCAAAAACCAGAACATCATGCTTTCTACTACAACGTAGCAAAATATGTAGCAAGTAGCTACACCGTAGCAGTAACGTTATATGGAGCGGTGAAATGTTCCCGTGAACAAACTGTCAACTCGACTTTTATGTATTTACACAGCATTTTGCATCATTAACGACAACCCATTATGTTCACTCTTTGTAAAAAGCTCCCGGAACTTTCGAGAAGATGTGGGATTTTTAGATTACATTGGTGAGACTTTATGTGATGTTTTAAAACTTTTATAAAAGGTAGTTGTTTCCGCTAACTTAAACAATGAGGTTTAATGATAGTATTAGACTCTTATTTCGTCTTATTATATTCTTATAGTTGGGAAATTGTTCCTCTTGTTAAGACATGTTTAATCAAATCTCGCTGTAGCGTAATGGCGAAAGATCCATACAACTCAGTTCCTACCGGCTTACCTTTGTCAGATTGTAAGCTAATAAATAAATATTATCTAGGTAATATATAGAAGAGAAAGTAGAATTGGCTTCCCTTTTGAAATTGCTCACCCTTCGCCACTGCTGTCGCGTAAATATAGCTATTGAAAAGTTAAAACTATGCTTTCAATATAAGATTAAACTTAAATATAAGATTAAACTGGGTAAAATAAATACAATTTATTTGTAAAGTCAGATAAAAAAAACATTACCGATTCCGATTGTTCCGTGTTCCGCCGTGTATTCGCGAGTTGGCAAATAATAATTTTATTCGAATCGCGCAATAACAGTATGTGTATACATTCCCTGAAATAACACTTTCTTAAATGTAGCGGATAAACGTGAAGTGCTTGAAAACACGGTATACAGGATGTAACAATATGTATTGTTATGGTTAACTATGTAAACATGTTTAATTTTATTTCATTTATTTTAAAATATTCATTTTACATAAAATTTACAGGTAAAAAAAACAATGAATAAAAACCAATAGAAAAAACAATATTACTTTGCTCGACGTGGGGTTCGAACCCGAGACCTCAGGACGATAGTTGTACCGCGCACGCAATACTACACCACCGAGCAAGCACTGAAATAAAAAAAAACTATATATTACATATTATTATGACGATAGAATAGTATTGTTTCAGTAGAGCTTATGTTCGACAACGCTTTACTTAACCGAACACCTCATAACAATAAGAATCACGACAAATACTCGTTAATAACAATAGAGGTGAATAACACGCACGCTTGCGTGACTAGTGAGTGCTAACTTTATGGGTAATGTACAAACTTTTTGTTGAACATATTCGGACTGTTTTGAGGCGAGACTCCTAATTAGTGTCATTTACAACAGGAATATTGTAGTTAAGTGTAGTATTAAGGATTGTTTTTATCTTTAGAGTATCTACTTACAATGGGTACGGACGTAAAGAATTAATTTAAACTTGAGGAATAATATACGAACGATTCTAGTATTATTATTTTTTGTCATGGAACGGTTATATTGGCTGGTTATTGATTTATCTGGATGATTGGATGAAAGTAAAAGCCTTCTTTTATAAGCGAACTTCGTCATAAACCCCTGTTTAACATTGGACTTTTAAAATAAGAACGTATAAAGAAAGAACGAATATAAACAATTCTGGTTTCCCTTTTAAACGTATAAATCTTTCGCCTTTTATTTTGCCAATGTCTCAGGCAACAATGAGTGGAGAAAAAAGAATAGAGTTAATAATGTAATAATGTCAATTTAAATTGTTTAAAAGGAGATTAGTTAATACCTACATTTAGAGTCTCTCCAGTCCATTCTGCTAATAGAATACTATACCTTAAGATTATAGATCCGGAGAACTAGCGAACTATATTAATTTCGCCCCTCGTAGTGGCCAGGTGACTGCTCAGCGCTTATTATTGCCGTCAAATTGTGTCCGCTGTCCACCGTTCGCCTCCCTACAAAGGGGCGGGCGCCTCTGGGGATGTAATCATGGCAG
Source organism: Clanis bilineata (assembly GCA_036417725.1). NCBI lineage: Eukaryota > Metazoa > Arthropoda > Insecta > Lepidoptera > Sphingidae > Clanis > Clanis bilineata. Next base: position 4,033,803 of record CM071141.1, read on the forward strand.
GAATGTCATGCAAAGTCGGCAAGGGAGGCCTCCACCGAGCCGCCGGATCATAAAGTGGGCGTAATTAAATGGCACCGTCGGAGTTCTGATCGATGATTGTTTGCAACTCGCCGGCACAATTCAGGTGCCGGTGTTTGTGCCAGCATCGGTGTTAGCATGTATTACTATTGTCTCCGTAAAGGGGAATCTTGGAGGCAATTATATGGGCTTGATTTTGATAACCGTCTGAGTATTACTTGACTGCCTCGGTGGCGTGGTTTCATGATTTCACGCCTGTATCACGAAGGGGGTGGGCAGAGGCGTATAAGCAAACTAAAACACCCACATTTCACCTAGCTTAGTTCAGTCCTGTTCCATCCGCGTGGCGTAGTTGTATTTCGATACGACTACTGTCCTGATTATTATTATTGTATTTGGTTTTTCAATTCAGTACCAGCCTGGAATTTGTTCCCATATGGCGATACGCTCGCCCCTTATCACATTCAGGGAGTCGTAATTCCATGACGTGTAAATCTCCGCAAAATAAATTATTAATAAATATTATTCCTACCTATTTCTGGGTATAAGCTCACAATACAAAATAAACGAGCGGGCAACGCCTCGCGTAATTTGGAAGAAAGCTAATACAATTTCCTCCGAAGTATAAAATAAATATGGAGCGCGGGTGGCGAGCGTGTATCAAAATTGATGAGTGCACATGAGGCTGTATCGCGCCGGGGCCGTATCCAGGACGCCAGTCCGGGACCCAAGACCTCGAAACCAGAAGCAGAAACAGGCTAATTTTGCCAACATGTATTCCCTGGCTCGATCACTTTCGTTCTATTCTCCCTTATCTCACTTCAATGTTAGATCGGCGAATACGCATTTCGAGTATGTTGCAGAAAGAATTCTGCGTAGTTTAGTTACTACCGGCTGCCTGCGTGACGTCATCAGTCGGATCCAGTGGCGGAAAAATGTTATCGCGTTAAAAACCGTTTAGCCCGGCCTAGAAATAGAACCCAGGACCTTCTTGTGCGCAGACCATATGCGCTGCCACTAAACCAAGGACAACTGATCAAGGACATTGTCAATGGCTGATAATGATAAAAATAATGCCTTAGCTTTCTTTTATGGCAGAGTCTACCAAACGATGGGTCACGTGATGGTAAGTGATCTCCACCGCCCATAGACACCCAAGACACAAAAAGAATCATGGGTACGTTGCCAACCTAAAAGGTGGGGAGAGAAAAGGAAGGAAAAGAGATTGGGAAAGAGAGGCGAGGGGAAATGGGCCACCGGGAATCTCACACACCGAACGAAACGCGACAGCACGCTACAACTTTACGTCAGTTTTCCGTGAGACAGTGAGTGAGTATCAAACCGGCCGAGCTGGCCCAGTTAGCTTTAAGAGATGACCAGTAACCATATTGTTGTATCTTTATTGAACTCTATGCGAAAGTATTTCCTTAACCCCCCTCTTTTAAATATTCTTCACTAGATACAGCCCTGAATAAAACTTTGCCCCAAAACCCGGCCTTTGTTCAATAACGAACGACTATGTAGCTCCTGTAGCCTGTATACAATACACGTTTTATTATTTCACACTGCTCTTATTTTCACTCTGAGGTGTTCAGAATAATGATTAGTACAACGAACTCATATTTAGGGTAACCCAAAGATTTATTCCGCATATAATTAAACTCTGCTGCTTGCCCGTGTCGCCTCTTTGGTCTAGTGGCAGTGTATATGGACTGTGAACTGGATGGTCCTGGGTTCGATTTCCAGGTAGGGATAGGTGTTTATCTAACACTATTTTCCCGAGATTAGATCCCCCAGATGGGGGTTGACGTCAGGCTGGCAGCCGATCGTAAAAATTGAGCCAAATGCTTTCTGTAACATTCTTGAAAAAGTGTGTTACGCTGACCTCATATTAAGGTGGGGTAAGGGCAAGTAGAAAGACAGTAAGACTAGCCCGTAGCGAAAAATTTATGCCCAATGTGTGTGTCACATCTGGGACAGAAATAAGCTCGGCGAAATGTGGGGTACTAGTTCTCAAGTTCGGCTTGGTCTACCTTTTCTGGGATACAGGCGTGAGCTTATGTAAGTATGTATTGGAGTCGCATCCATTGTTTTATAGCAGCGAATACGAATGAGCTCTCCGCGACAAAAAAAAGTGAGTCACCTGAATCAGGTGACATTACTCATCAGAGTATGAGAATAGGGATTAGGTAGGGGAGGAGAAAATGGGCTACCAGAAATCTCACTCACCGAACGAAACGCAACATCGATCTGTCACTTAAGTCCTCTGTGAAACAGTGCCAGTGAAACCGGTCGAGGCGGCTCACTCATGTAGACGTAACTGCCCACAGCGTGCAGCGGGGCTCTACCATTCAAAAAATACCATACTATTGTCATTTGTATGGTATCGCTATTTGGTATTGATATTTAAAATCCTCTTGACCGACTTCAAAAAAAGAGGAGGTCCTCAATTCTTCTGTTTTTTATAATTTATGTTACTCGATATCTCCGCCAAATGGACCGATTTTCAAGATTATTTTCGTGTTCGATAGAGCTAATTTAAAGGGTAGTCCCAAATACATTTGGTCACGATAGAATAAATTTTGAAGTCAGTCCGTCATATTTATCATTAAATAAACTTAGGTGAGGACGTCGTAACATTCCCAGTCTGGCAATGCGAGTTATTCCTAAGCATTGCAATTTCAAGCATTCAGAAAGCGCAGTAAGCAAAACGAGGTTACCTAAGCGAGCGAAATAAGCGCCGAATCATTACATACCGTGGACACAGCCACCGAGGCAGAAACGGGATTGCTTTTGAGTAAATGCGGATATCCTTCCGTTGGAAAATTAAAATCGAAGGTCTGACGATACCATCGAAAGTTCGGGGTCGTATCGCAAACTTTGCATGTAGGGCCATGAAAAGCTTGAATAGATAAATAGATGTCAATTTATTTACATACTTTTTTCTCTAGGTATCCACATAATTGTTACTCTGTAACATAATTGTTGCTCTATCACATAATTGTTACTTTGTAACATAATTGTTACTCTGTCACATAATTGTTACTCTGTAACTCAATTGTTACTCTATCAAATAATTGTTACTCTGTCACGTAATTGTTACTCTGTTAGCGTTTTCCATTTTAATTCTGATCTGCGTCAAATATCATCCAAATCGGTTTAGCCGTTACGGCGTGGTTGATCAACAAACATTCAAATTGACAAAAGCTTCACGTTTAAATGTTTTTTAAACCCCATAAGAATATGTATTGTCTTTGTGTTATGTAATTTATCTTAATTTCATCACAATCGATAATTATTTATTCCCTTCTAATTATATAATTGTAACTGGAATTTATATCTAGTATGCCGTAGTGGTATTACCTGCGCGGCTCAACTATCGTTCTGTGGTCTCGGGTTCGATCACCGGGTCGGGCGAAGGGCTCGGCCACTATCACATCTGGGACGGAACTAAGTCGGTGAAATTTGGGTGTTCTAGTTCGGTAGTGCAGCTCTGCCTACCCTTTTAGCTTATGTATGTGTTATATCTATGAAAGGCTTATCTCCCAATGCGTGGAAATGCACGGCGAAATGAGGATATACTTGTGCCACTACTGAACCTCTTCGGATACATGCGCGACCTCATGTGTTAAATATTAGAATGGTTGGCCCGCTGTACGTGTGGCCACAGATTTCGGATTCTCAGTTTGGCACAATGATCCAGTCAGATCCGCTCTGAAGCCTCCAGCTGACTTACTGAAACGATCGCCGGTTACTTACGCAGTTCGCCCTCAAGCCTTTACTAGGAGTGCCATCCGTTTTGGATATATGGGACATTTCCTAGTGTAGTAAAAGAAAGAAGAAAGAAAGAATACATTTATTACTGGTACAATACTTAATATAAAACAACTCAAAAGAAGAAAAAAAATAAATTAAAAATAAAATGCAAGTTAGTCGATAAGCTAGCAATATTTCCAAGAAGTCATTTAAATGCAGTTTTTTTTATTACATTTAAAGGTGTGTAAATATGATTAAATGCAGTGATAGCTCAGTTGGGAGTTGTAGTGGACTGCCATGCTGGAAGACTGGTCACAAGTTCGAAATCATTCCCAGAATTATCCACCTCAGCCTTTCTGTATCTTTATACAGTAAAGATAAAGATAGGTACAATATTCTTCTAATTCTATTAAAGGGAGGCCTGCGTTCAACAGGATAAAGTTAGCAATTGGGTACAGGGATATTTATTTAATATGAAATTTAAGTCACCTAAAATACAGAACAGAAAGAAATACTAAAATATTCTCAATAATAAAAAGTTAAAACAATAAAAAGCCTTTGAAGTTTGGTGTAACCGTCAAACTGCGGGAAATAGAAGTATCAGTATAATCTCGTCATCGCCATACCGGCACGTGCATTGGAAAAGGATAGCAAGATATCTCCACTATGCCTTATTTTTCAACGAATTTCGTTGCAGTTTTTACAGAAGGGTTTTATTTTTGTTTATTTGCTATTACATATAAATATGTGTATAAAATCATACATAGTCAAGTACCCAATTATAAGAAAATGTCTGTAAAGAAAATATTATATTTCACTCAAACCTGTTTCACAATTTTGTCCGTGATCGAAAACTGAATAGATGGTATCCCTAGCCTCAACCCTCGCATCAGTTCTGCTTACTGAGCCCTTCGCCACCGGCTTACCGAAATTCTACTACAGCACATTCTGAAAAAATCTATTATGCGCACTATTACTGTGACATCAGAACCGTGCGCTATATCATTAGGTATTATTAGGTATTTCGTTGTAGTTTTTTGCTTTACGACGTCTTTTCTCGGAATAAAAAATGCTAACATTATTAAAGGATAGTGTTTCGTTCCAGAGATTACCTGTATATATCATCATCAATCATCAAAACCTATAATAAGAATGTAAATATCGCGCGTCTGTACATTGCTTAGATTTCCAAAAAAACTAATTAGGGGGGTTTAGAAATAGTAATAAAACACATTTTTATCAATTTTAGAATTTTTGTCTGTCTGTCTGTATGTTTGACCACGTATCAAATGAAAACCACCAAAGTAATTTTACGAAACTGAATAGAAAATTGTAGACCACATTTTGGAATAACATTTAGGCTTTGTTTTATTCAAATCGGTCAAGTCTATTAAAAGATACGAATATTTTTGTATTATGTGTGCGATTGTTGGGAGTTCTTTATAGCCTGAAAGTGATTTTCAAATTTATCAATAGATGGCGTTACCATATTTTCTGAGTCATATTGAAAATTTTACGAATTATGTACCATTTTAAAGTCATTCAGTGATCCGGGGTCGAAACCTAAAAAAGTGACCGCCATTTTGTTTTTCTTTGTTTTTAGGCCGATTGACCTCAACATCGATATCTAAGTCGCCCCGTAGTTCCAAACGTCGGAACCGGTATCAGAATTGTCAATAGTGACCGCCATTTTGTTTCTCTTTGTTTCTGGGCCAATTGACTTCAAAATCGATATCTCAGTCGCCCCGTTGTAGAATATTTAGACTAAAACGACAGGGTGGATCAACAAATCAAATGTTTTTACCGTTGGCCCTACAAAATACTTGTGCGAAGCCACGGGCAAAAGCTAGTCACTACATAGTATAAAACAAAGTCGCTTCCCGCTGTCAGTCTGTCCCTATGTTAAAACTACCCAACGGATTTTGATGTTTTTTTATAGATAGAGTGATTCAAGAGAAAGGTTTATATGTATAGTACATGCATAATATTTTGAGAGCTACCCTTTAATACTATATACTATTATATAATTTTATTTCTGGGACCACTTTTTAGGAGGATATTTGCAAAGAACTGTGCGTCTATAGGGTATATTACATGGATGCTTCACGGCATGACCAATCTAGTTATCCTACCGAAATCGTCGATGAAGCTCATAGAAAATATTCATACCGTACATATAATACACGTAAATAATAATGAACATAATACATAGGGACATACAAATGAGATGTTCGGAATACCATAAGAACGGCAGCACGCCCCATTGGACTCACAAAGCATTGTTCAAGCAAATGCTTCAACAATGTGAACCGATAATCATTTATTACTACCGAATATTTTCCATAACCCTTGATATAGTTTTTTCTTCGGAAATGTCGTGATTTCGTAACATACATAAGCTCACGTATCTCTGAAGAGCTAGGCGGAGACGTACTAGCGAAATACAGCACCAACATTTCGCCGAGCTTATTTTCGTCCCATGGCGGGTACAAAAGAATCTATGCCTGTTGCGTTCACACATATAAACTTTCGCTGTTGTGTGAATGAAACAGGCATAGGTTTATATTCGTTCGGCCGGTATGTACTCGCCACTCTACCAGATGTGACGGGGAAAGCCTATCGCCATATCCGGCACAAATTCCAGACTTCGGGTTGATACTAAATTGAAAAAACTTAATATCGCTTTGTCCGATTTGGCGATCGAACCCGAGACCTCAGGACGGTAGTCGTATCGAAATACAACTACACCACCGAAGCAGTCGTGATTTCAATTGTCAATAGAAACTGTTTGTATAAATTCTGCGTGTAACCTGTTTAAATATCCCATTTTATGCAGACACAACGACCTAATTGGAAACATTAAATTAAATATGCCCAAAAAACTCCGCAGGAATTCCCATAAATACCTATCGATAGATTAGGCTCGATAAGAATTCAATACAGTTTCATAGTGTAAAGGAGAAAAATTTAAGGTCGGTGGTGCAAATATTTTGATAGAAATACTCGGAGCGGAGTGCAGCGGGCCTATATTGCACTATCCAGGCCGTTCTGCACCTCTCCCCACGGCCCCGCATCACCCCGTACCGGCCCGCACCGGCCCGCACCTGTTACAGCTTCTTTGTACTTTCAACTTCTAAATTACACAATTATACAATTTTTGGAGACCACGTACCGGCAAGCGCAGCGTAGAACGTCCACCTACAAGGTGGACCGACGACCTGATAAAGCCTGACCTGATAAAGGTCGCAGGAAGTCGCTGGATGCAGGCCGCTTCCAACAGGTCGATCTGGAAATCTCTGGGGGAGGCCTATGTTCATCAGTGGACGTCCTATAGCTGATGATGATGATGATGATTATGAAAATGAAAGTAGATATTGTAACATTCACGTTTTAGACAACTGGTACCTCAGTCCGACCGGTGACCAAGAAGGCTGTAAAACTTTCAAACCGTCGGGACTAAAAATAAAAAACAAATAATCCGTAATAATCACAAGTTTAAAAACTTAACAGACCGACTTTGAATCCGATTGTAACCAAATTTATATGGGACCACCCTTGAAATGAGCTCTAGCGAACACAAAAAGAATTTTGAAAATTGGTTCTTGTTTGGCGGAGATATCGAGTAACATACATAAAAAAAAACGACGAATTGAGGACCTCCTTTTTGGGAAGTCCGCCGAAGATCCAATTAATATAACAGTCGGGTATCTTCTTTATATTCCGAAATTAGTATTATTGTAAATAACCACCGTATTTACAATCAAATTAATAAGTGTTTATACGTTATTACATTATTATGACACGGTGACCATTTACGTATAAATAGATCACGACTGCCTCGGTGGCGTGGTGGTATTTCGGTACGACTACGGTTCTGAGGTCTCGGGTTCGATCGGGTCAGGCAAAGTGATATTGGATTTTTCCATATCAGTCCGGAGTCTAGAATGTTGTGCCCGATATGGCGATAGGCTCGCCCCCTATCACATCTGGGACAGAACTAAGCTCGGCGAAATGTGGGTGTTCTAGTTCGCTAGTGCGCCTCTGCCTACCCCTTCGGGGATACAGGCGTGAGCTTATGTTATGTTATGTAGATCACGAAACTAAAATGGCGGAACTGGCTTCATAGTAAACAGGTATTTTTCTTAGTTACGCCGGGTCTTCTTACAGACGTAATTAAACGAGATGATAGTGCCATGGTTTCTCTTTATAGTCCACACTCCCATTCTCTGGATCGAGTCGTGCGATACATTAGGCCAAATACGTTTGTTATCAGTCGTCTGTTAGAAGCGGACATACCACAAAGCCTCCAATACAATCCTGCTCAGTAAATACATCTCACTGAGTACATTACCTCGCCACAGATACCATCCTTCCGTACTATAAGTAGATGTTTGTAAATAATGGACAATCACTTAGAATATAGTACATGTATTTATTGCCATCGCCACTTGAGATAAGTATAATGAACTAAAAAAATGTATGGAGAAAATTAAAACTGTCTTTGACTCCGAAGAGAGAACTGCAAAACCCACACTACCAACCTATTTGTGTATTTGACTTTCAGTCAAAAGATTATAAAAAATATTAAGTACATACACTGACGACATAAAAGGCGCTACCTACAGCGGCGTACCTACTTTTAATTTGAATTTAATAGCCATATACATATGCTATAACAGTGAAGGAAAAGATAGTGAGGAAACCTGCATACCCGAGAATTTTGCCAGAAGAATATCAGAGATATGTGAAGTCTACCAGCCCGCATTAGGCCAGCGTGGTAGACTATGGCCTAACCCTTCTCATTAGTAGAGGCCCGTGCCCAACAGTGGAACAGTAATTCTTTTTATTTTTTTTTACGTTTTTAAATATATGTTATAAAAATAAAAATACATTTAAAGTATAAAAATATTCCCCTCCGATGGCGAGGCTAGGGACCCAAGCCACCGGCGGTTAGGACCCCAGAGTGAGGAACCTCCTCACAATTCGTGCCGTGTCCAGTAACACTGCCTTCTGCATCTGGCTCCTGACCCAAACACCAACCGAAAGCCTCTTGAGGTGTTGGTCGAGGCTCATTGGTATCAAACCATGGGCATAAATGACTATCGGAACAATGATTATTGAATCCACAATATTAATGAATGAATTATTGTAATATATGTTATAACTGACAACCCAAGGACAAAACTATCATGTAATTAATCATATTTATAATCAATTTCAGTTAGTACAAACACGATATGTATCCATATATCAATATATTTAGCCAGTAACCACAGACCGCTCGTGATTAGTTAGTGGATAATCATTAAGATATGTTGATTAGCCATTACTGTAATCACCTTAATGGCTAAACGATATCTGCTAAATTGAACCACTGAATAAGTAATCAAATAATATCAAATATTATGTATCGGATAATACCCGAATTAGCTAAGTAACGGAGATAACCTTTTATACAGAAATATATGGACCATAGATATAGAAATCGAACGACTGAGACGTTTGTGAACTTATACATCATCATTTGGCAGTTTATACGAGTTTGTACGCTCATACACTGGTGGTCCGACGATGTGTCAACGGAAGTAGCCCCCTGACTTTTGACACGCGATTCGATGTCGACTACGATTCGATATCGATAACTATTTGATTTCCACTACGATTCGATGTCGATAACGATTCTATGTCGACTACGATTCGATTACATTTAGTGCACTTTTTAACATGAATTTTAATTCACTAAATGAAATCGAATCGTAGCTGAAATCAAATCGAGTGTCAAAGTGATTGCATACCAAAAAGAGGGAAATAGGTTTTGTAAAAGGTAGGGGGATTGGGGTACCGGAAATTTCACTCACCGAACGAAATGCAACAGCAAGCTGCCACTTTACGTACGTTTTCTGTGAGACAGTGGTATCAAACCGGTCGAGCCTGCCCATTCGTGCTGTAGACGTAACTGTCTATAACGTAGCTCAGCTCACAATAAATTTTGCGGCAAATTCAAAATTATCAACGAAATAATAAACACAGTTACGTCTAATCGGACCATTAAAAATACATATAATCTCAAAACAAACACATTAATAACGTACGGTTTTTATAATGCCACCACACCCCCATCAGCCACGTATTTAGTCTATTCTAAGCAGTCGCCGGCCTCATTTGAACGTATCCTTTATTTAAAGAGGCTTGCGGCCGACAGAGGATGAAAAAAGAGGGTACATTAGCACACCCCACATAATTAAAGAGGTACACGACCCCGCGAAATAAAACGAAAGAGTAATAAAGAGCCGTTTGCAATTTTCATAGAGACTGATTTGCATGCCAATGGGCGCCTAAAACAACTGGGAATATTAATGTGGAAAAAATATTTGGAAATGAGGTTCTCTCGACCTACGCCTCCTTGGAACACGCGCGTCTCTTTACATAATAGTCTCCGATTATGGGAAATGATGAACATCGTTTACTTGTTACGATATTTTAATATTCTTTTCACCTGCGATTATTCGTCAAATGCGTTTTCGCCGCGGCACCCTTTTCTAAGCATGTTGCAGAAAGGATTTAGCTTAGCGTTTACAACCGGCCTATAGGATAAGTAGGTATACTGTAGGTGGTACAGTTTCGGATTCCAACTCCAACCAACCTCCGACAATACCAAATCATGTTAGTAAATCGCATTACCCGAAATGCACATCAAACCAAGGAACTTGGTCCACAATCCATGTACGGTGCAACTTGAGCGAAGATTCTTAATATACTGGAGGATGCCGGCCGCTTCCAATAGGTCGATTTGGAAATCTTTGGGGAGGCATATGTTCAGCAGTGGACGTCCTATGGCTGGTGATGTTATTCTGAAGGATACCTCCCTTTCTCCCAAATGAAAAACCATAGCTTACTCGAGCAATATTGAATTCGTGTGACTTCTGGGTTCTAGTGTATACTCAGTAACTTTAACCATAGGCATGAGTATGGTGACTGACTGGTGAATGTCACGAGCCGCATTTCTTCACCATAGTTATACTTACCGCCAAGTCCAACGCAGTTGGTTGAACCTAGAACAAAATTGATTTGAGACACAGTTAAACACATATTTTTGTTATCCACAGGTGTCATGGATCCGTCACCGCGACCTGCACATCCTGACAGTGGGCGGGTACACGTACACATCCGACCAGAGGTTCCAGGCGACACACTCCCCCCACACCGACGACTGGACCCTGCACATAAAGTGGGCACAGCAACGCGACGCCGGAGTCTACGAGTGTCAGGTCTCGACGCAGCCTGTCAGGTCCTTCTTCGTCACGCTGCACGTTGTTGGTGAGTACTTTCTAAGAACTCATACACCTCTGACTTTTCTAGGTTACGTGTGTTTACATTGTGAATTATCGATTGCTATAACGGTGAAGGAAAACAGCTTGAGGAAACCTGCATACCCGAGAATTCCTCCACAAGAATTTCGAAAGTATGTGTGAAGTCTGCGCTTGCCGAGACAAGGTGGACCGACGATTTGCGGCCTGAGCAGGAAAATTTCTGACAACCGTAAATGTATTTCAGCTCGATGCGTGTCTATGAAATTTGTATGAAATATTAACCAAACGTCATCAGTGCGCAGCGAACTCGAATACATTTACATTTACATTAGTTTTTCGTGCTCGGGCTACAGATAAAGCGAGCTCAAATACATTTATGATTGTCAGAAATTTTCCTGCTCGACCAGCAGTTGTCGAGAAATCAGTAATATGTGATGCGCGTGTCATGTTTCAAAGAGATTGCTTTGTCTTTTCATATCTCAAATCAGCATTGTTCAAGCCAATCTAAAGTCCATGTAAATTATGTATTTTTAGTGTCCAATTAGTTTGAAGCAATATTTATGTTCAAACAAAATTGTATAACATATCATCCAAATATACGCAGATTTTTTTATATTCGGTGAGTGGGAAATATCCCAATACCAACATACCATACAAGAGGAAATTTATACAATTCAGTGCATGCCATTCCGACATACCGCGCGGCGGTATCTTTATAGAAATTATTTAACAAATGCTCAATATTTGCATTGCGTTGGAAGCGCTCATCACTGAAAAACCAGCAACACTCGATACATTATCACGTTACTAGTTGTTGCCTGTGACTTCGTTTGCGAGAAAATTTCATTGCAAATCTATCCCATCGGAACCGTTAATTTAAAGGGACAAAAGTAGCATGTGTGCTATTCCAGACTATAATCCATATTTGTGTCAAATTTCTTTCCAAATCCGTTCAGCCGTTCTGACGTCATTGAGCAACAAACATCTATCCATCCTACTTTTGCATTCATGATACTAGTAGGACTAGTAAGATACCTGATATGACACGTGATAAGGCGGGACTTTTTATATTTGCTTTTTCAATTATCGAATTATTTTAAACTTAAATTTCAAATCATTCATGGATGATTAATAATATGGGTGTTCTAGTTCGCTAGTGCGCCTCTGCCTACCCCTTCGGGGATACAGGCGTGAGCTTATGTTATGTTATGATTAATAATTACTTTGATTTTTATGGCTAAACACGGCATGATAGACTGCGGGTGTAAAGTTTCTTTGCACGGTGGAGAGAGTAGACATTTTGCACGCAGTAGAGTTATGTAATCTGTGAAAACGTTGGAAGCGCGGGCTCGCGAACGCGCGCGACTAAACCGCTCCGTGATAATGCGCGGACCGCGCCGGACTATTGTCACGGAACATTTTAACATATTTATTGGAGCGAATAGGCGTGCTTTGAATTAATCGGACGGGCCGAGGCCCCTCGGCTATTTGTTGTAAATCCAGAGATAAAACGCGTGGTCGGCGAGCCAGCGCCGCGCCCGCTGTCGCCGCTCGCCGGACCATTGGCTCTGATTTACTGTCCCTGTGTAATGTAGCCGTTAAATTCGCGCGCCGCCACATTTGTACCGACCATTGCATTATTTACTAAATTATATGACAAACGCGATAATATACGCCGTAAAGGAAATTTCATTAGGCCGCATGCCGACCACGCCGAATGGACTGTGTTACCGGGACTTCAGTTTATTTCCCTCTGCACAAATAGTGTATAGACATAGCATGTTGTAAACGTATCGTCAAATTTTATATGTGGCAAGAAAGTTTGATATATTTGGAGAACCACCACCTGCCCTTTTCTCACTTCAGTGTGGGGTCGGCAATACACACTTTCCAAGACATGTTTCTGAAAAGATTCAACCTAGTTCTGCCTGCCTACGTTCAACCCCCTCTGGGGATCCTCTGGGCAAATTAGGGTTTTTCACGACCCAGGAATAGAACCCGGAACCTCGCGGTCCGTAACCCTAATAAAATAGAACTGATAATAACTATTATCAAGGAAGAAATCCAAAGTGACGAGGCGAAGAGATTTAAATTGAGTTTTGTCGTCAATACCAGTGCTGAGCTCTAAATGCAGTACCGAGTTATGTCTGTAAAGTGTTATCTAGTAACCTTGTTTGCGCCTGGCCCGGTTGTTGAGAGCACATCTATATATATAAAAATGAAACCCGTTTTCCGTTGTCACGGCATCACGCGTGAACGGCTGGACCGATTTCGTTAATTCTTTTTTTAGAATATTCCTCGAAGTACGAGGATGGTTCTTACGGAGAGAAAAAATTTAAAAATTGCCTAAAAAGTCTAAAAACAATACTTTTCTATACTCCCATACAATCGATTCGTAATAATACTTAAAAGTCAATTTGAACTTTAATTCCATACGATAAAGTTCAAATTTTAGTGGAGAGGTTCCGGGAAGGCAAAACAATTGAGTGACGTCAATATTTGTCAATATTTATACGATGGTAACGTCACTCTGACCCGGCGCGGCGTCCCGAATGGGAGCGGAGCAAAAATGAAAAATGTTAAGAAGCGGGGAAGTTGATATCTCAGAAACTACTGGTTCGAATTGAAAAAATATTTTTTTGTGGGATAGTCTATTTATCGAGGATGGCTATTGGCTATATAACATCACACTAAGACCTAAGGGCTGACTGACGAGGTGATTGATGGGGTGACTGACAGGGTGACTGATGGGGTGGCGGACGGGGTGACTGACGAGATGACTGACGAGGTGACTGACGGGGTGACCGACGGGGTCACAGACGGAGTGACAGACGGGGTGACAGACGGATGACAGACGGGGTGACAGACGTATGGCAGACGAGTGACAGATGGGTGACAGACGGGTGACAGACGGGTTCACAGACGGGTGACAGACGGGTGACAGACGGGTGACAGATGGGTGACAGACGGGTGACAGACGGGGTGACAGACGTATGGCAGACGAGTGACAGATGGGTGACAGACGGGTGACAGACGGGTGACAGACGGGTGACAGACGGGTTAACAGACGGGTGACAGATGGGTGACAGACGGGTGACAGACGGGGTGACAGACTGGGTGACAGACTGGGTGACAGACTGGGTGACAGACGGGGTGACAATCGATCAGACAGATGGGGTGACCGACTGGGTGACAGACTGGTGACAGACATGTGACGGACTGGGTGACAGACGAGTGACATACAGGGTGACAGACGGGTGACACACGGGTGACACACGGGTGACAGACGGAGTGACAGACTGGGTGACAGACGGGTGACAGACGGGGTGACAATCGAGCAGAAAGATGAGGTGACCGACGGCTTGACCGACAGGGTGACTGTCGGGGTTGTGGACGGGGTGACTGACGGGGTAACTGACGGGGTGATGGACGGGGTAACTGACGAGGGTACTGAGTGGGTGACTGACGGGGTGACTGACGAAACCGGACCGAAGTAGATCATCTCATTACCTCCTTTAGAATTACTGGATTATAGGTGCCTAGGCCTACGACTCATTCTTTCAACCCTCTCTCTCCTACGCAGACGAAGTTGCGCGGGTCAGCTAGTAGTATCAATAATTTTAGACTTGAGGTTTTTTATTTTTTGGAGCTTTTTTACATTTCCAAAAAAAAAAGTACCACGTTCCGTAGAACTTCCAATTCTAACGAGATGCTTATAATTAGTAACAGTGTAAATGTTCCATTCTCTACTTCCCGTAATTTTTCGACACTTAATTCCCAAAACGAAATATTTGCAATATCCCGGGAATTCTGGAGCACGGGATAGTGGAAAAAAATCCTGTTGACCAACATAACAAAGTTATTAACATAATATTTATATAAATATAAAATATAAATAAAAAAATATATAAAAAAATAAGAAATTATTCACTATAAACAATAAATCAGTACATAGGATATTTTTATATATTTTTTCATAGCAGAGACTGGCAAACGAGCATAATATGGGTCACTTGATGGTAAGTGATCCCCACAAAAAAAATCGAGGGTGCGTTGCCAACCTTAAACGAGGGGAATAGGGGTTGGGAAAGGAAGGGGGTGGGGGTAATTAGGCCACCGGAAATCTCACTCACCGAACGAAACGCGTCATCGAGCTGCTACTTTACTTCTTTCTATGAGACAGTGGTATCAAACCGGTCGAGCCGGCCCATTCGTGCTGTAGAGGTAACTGTTTACACCATGGCTCAACCACTCAAATTGTATTGATATAAATGAAACGATTGACATAACTAATGTTAAAGTCCAGCAAGTTATTCGGACTGAGGTAAACGAAATTCTAAATCACTCTGACACCGAAGCTTTTAGTGTTGACCCACACGACTTGGTAAACTGTAGTGGATATTTTGGGGTTACAAATTGCCGACCGCCATGTGGACAAGCACTTAGCATAACAAAGTAACTCGAAGATATTCTGCTCGGCCACGAATCCCGTTCGGTGTACATTTGTCGCTGTGTACGGGCGCGAGGGCGGCTGGCGCGGTGCCAACCCGCCATCCATCGCGTTCACTGCGATACTATCGCACCGTGAAAAATACATGGCTCGGTTTGTTCACAGTGACTGAACGTATTATTTTCGCCGTAGGCATCGTACTGACAGGATTACAAAGCTTTTAAATCGGTGTAAAATACGTAAGTTGCTAAGTTGGGAGTGGTACGGACTGCTCTTCCGAATTTTTTTATTCGAGCACGGCATAGTGACTATACTACACTTGATGGTAAGTATAGTGCAGTCCATAATAACCATCGACCACCGATAAACAATTGGTTAATTCATTGGTCACCAGAATCATGCCAGCCTATATTTGATTCTTCACACTGGAAAGAGGGAAGAAGCAAATTGAGAAGCTTGCGAGAAGTTAGGCGAAGAAAAGTTCGAAACAGACCCCAAAAGCAATTTTGTCATCTTTTTCTAAGTTTTGTATATTTATTGTGAATTAAGTATCGATAGGCTCGCCCCCTGTCACGATAGGCTCGCCCCCTATCACATCTGGGCCGAAACTAAGCTCGGCGAAATGTGGGTGCATTAGTTCGCTAGTGCGCCTCTGCCTACCTCTTCGGGGATACAGGTGTGAGCTTATATTATGTTATGTTATGTTATATTATGTTATGTTATGTTATGTTAAGTATCGCTTGTTATAGGTATATTAAAGTACTTATGTGGTATAGCTACCTATATTATACCAATGTTATTTTTATATCTACTTGCTCTCATGTCACTGCAAATTGGAGACGGCGCAACATATTTTTTCAAGCGTGTTGCAGAAGGAATTTCACTTAGTTTTCACGACGGCTGCCTATCTAACACCAATCCTCTCCAAAGATCCAGTCTCTGGTAAATTGTGTTGGAAAATTCGCGTTGCTTGACCTGAAATAGTAACCCAGTACCCGATCCATATACCGTAAACACTGCCCCTAGACCAAAAAGGTGGCCTTGTAATAAAAACAAGTACAAGTAAAATAACTCATGATATCGCTGTATTTATAACAGCTCTTGTGTAACAAATGTGTTGTCCTTTGAATAACTAACTAGTTTATTTCAGAATTAGTTAAACGCAAATAATGTTTCCCGTAGTTTTGTCCCATTTAATGGCGTCTAATGATTTCTTAATTAGCACGAAAATAACTTGTTGAATCTCAGCGGCTGTACCGTAATTATATTTATCTATTTTCAATTCGTACCCTTTGTAAATACCCTAAATATTATATTAATAGCAGCTTTGGAACTTCATTTGAATACCTGTCAAATACACGTCATGTAATATTAATGAGGTCTAAGGTGGCGTTAAACTTGGGCATTGACTTTTAAACGAGTTTACCTATTACAATACACTTTACAAAGTTAGGACTTTATTTGAGATGCACAATCATAGACAATTATTATTCAATGAATCCCGTCAATCGTTACGCATGAACAACAATTACCTACAATTATATAGACAAACATCTTTATTTTTATGATCCATCAGTACTATGTATGCTATAGATATATTATAGCATAGCAGTAGCTCATAACAAGCAGCGATAGCTCAGTTGGGAATGGTACGGGCTGCCGAGACGAGTGTCGGAGGTTCGAGACCAACCCCAAAATGAAGCATAAGTACACCTCTGACTTTTCTATGTTAAGTGTGTTTTCATTATGAATTATCGGTTGCTATAACGGTGAAGAAAAACATCGTGAGAAAACCTGCATACCCAAAAATTTCTCCACAAGAAATTCGAAGGTATGTGAAGTCTACCAACCCGCATTAGGCCAGCGTGGTAGACTAAGGCCTAACCCCTTTCATTAGTAGAGGAGGCCCGTGCCCAGCAGTGGGTAGTATTTTCTTCACCTCCACAATCTATATTGTCACTGCATCACCTACATAGAGACTGATATAAAATACCTTTTAAGTCCACTGTTATACATATTATTTTCGTAACAGACCGTTTTATATGTAAATAATTTAGTAAAAAGTGCTGTGGACTAGGAGGTCCTGGGTTGAACTACCACCATCTCGGGAAAAGAGAATTTTCTAATTTAATTTTCTTGAGACTGGATCCCCCAGAGTGGATTGACGACAGGCAGGCAGCCGGTCGTAAAACTAAGCCAAATCATTTCTGCAACATGTTTGAAAAAATGTTGCGCCGACCCCACATTAAGGTGGGATAAAGGCAGGTAGAAAGAAGTAAAAAAGTGATCCGATGACTTTTTACACAAATTAAAATGTTTATTGTCTGCTTAGACTTAGAGCTATGTATGTGATGACACTTGAAAATAAGTAGCTACTTAAATGAGGTTCCTCTATTGTTAAAAGGCGGTAAATTAGCCGGCCCTCTGCTCTCTCAGTAATTTAATTAACCTTTAATTACTCGCTAAGAGCGGTATTTTAAACATGCTACATGAGCTTTATAAACACGGAGTTAAAGTTATTTACAGCATAAAATATTCCGCTCAGTTTAAAGTAATGAGAAATTCCTTGAAGTCTATTATAAGAAGCGATCCGTCTTCAAAGTATATTTTATGATAATTCGAACAAGTTAGATATCCATTGAAGTATACTTATTGTGGGTAAGCTATCATTGTATAAGTTTATGACAATTTATTCAAATGATACGAAGAGAAAAGTTTAAAATAACTACTAGAAAATGCTTTCTATAACTCCTCGAATTGCTGAAGTAAAAGAAGAATATGTATTCATATATTCACATAACATAACATAAGCTCACGCCTGTATCCGCGAAGGGGTAGGCAGAGGCGCACTACCGAACTAGAACACCTACATTTCGCCGAGCTTAGTTCCGTCCCAGATGTAATAGGGGGCGAGCCTATCGCCATATCGGGCACAAATTCCAGACTCCGGGCTGATATGGAAAAATCCAATATCACTTTGCCCGACCCGGGGACCGAACCCGAGACCTCAGAACCGTAGTCGTACCGAAATACCACCACGCCACCGAGGCAGTACAGGCACCGATTCATATATTCACTGATATAATATGTACTGAATATATATCTATCTACGTACCATCAAGTTCAACTATCGATCTTTTTCCTTCTACCTGACCTTTTCCCACCTCAATTTGGGGTCAGCGCAACACACTTTCTCAAGCATGTTGCAGAAAGGATTTAGCTTAGTTTTACGACCGGCCGCCTGCTTGAAGACAACCCCCTCTGAGGGGTCCAGTCCTGGGCATATTAAATTAGAAAATCCGCTTTGCCCGACCTGGGAATCGAACCCAGGACCTTCCAGTCCACAGCCCATACATGCTGCCACGAGTTCAACTTTCGATAAAATTGTTAAAATATATATCATGAAATTATACAAATTAGTTTAATAATGACTGCCTCGGTGGCGTGGTGGTATTTTGGTACGACTACGGTTCTGAAGTCTCAGGTTCGATCCCCGGGTCGGGCAAAGTGATATTGGATTTTTCCATATCAGCCCGGAGTCTGGAATTTGTGCCCGATATTGCGATAGGCTAGCCCCCTATCACATCTGGGACGGAACTAAGCTTGGCGAAATGTGGGTGTTCTAGTTCGTTAGTGCGCCTCTGCCTACCATTTCGGGGATACAGGCGTAAGCTTATGTTATTTTATTAATATAACAAGTAAGGTATCTTCTTTTATTCCGAAATTCTTGTTATTGTAAATAAAATACCGTATTTACAATAAAATAAATAAGTAGTTATACCTTATTTAATTCTTGTACCACGGTGACAACTTACATGTAAATAGATCGCGAAACAAAAATTTCGGAAACGGCTTCATAGTAAAGACGTATTTTTCGTAATGACGTCAAGTCCTCTTATTTTTTCTTTAGTCATTGCATTTGCCCATCAATTTTATTATTCTAATTTTCTAAGGGCGACTTGCACCACTATTACTAACCCACAGTTAGTCCTAACCTCAAGTTAAATTGAAAATGAAATTTATGAAGGGCATGTAATTCATTACATGTAATGTACTACATGCAATTACAGATAATAAATGATGACATTTAATTAATTACATGTAATGAATTACATGTCCTTCATATATTTCTATTTCAGTTTAACTTGAGGTTAAGGCTAACTGTAGGTTAGTAATAGTGGTGCAAGTCGCCCTAAGTAACCTTCATCGTCTTTGTGTTGTTCACATGACTAAGGTAATATTACTGTCTACAGATTGCGACGAGATCTACCAGCGAATGTTCTCCGACCAAGGTGTGTTGTTTGATACCGCGTGTTGTGTGTCGTGTGTCGTTTGATCCAAGCGCTCCTGTTGCTTGACTAACTTTACCCCACTGATATTACTAACACGAAATTGCTAATGTGTGTTGAATGTATTAATTACTGTAACTCGTAGATCTACTTAATAAGGTCGTTATTTGATATTAACAAAATTATCATATAAAAATGTGTGCTTTTGGCAATTTTTAATGGCGTTGGCCTTAACTCATGAAATGTCCCAATAAATTATTATTTTCTGAGATTGCATACAAACAACTAAAGATAATGATCATAGTGCAACAAGTGTCATAATATACCTCATATTAGGGAGTATGCTTGATATGAAACAAGTCGTTTTTGTTAAATACTCGATCAGACTAGATGAACAAAACTTAACAGACCGACTTCGAATAGGATCATGACCAAATTTATATGGGACTTCTTGAAATAAGCTCTATCGAACACAAAAATAATTTTAAAGATCGGTCCACACAGGGACGTGCACAGACATATTCCATAGGGTAGGCAAAATATTAAATTCCTCCCATAAGTGGTATAGATACTAATAAAAGTTCCCTTGTGTCTTTTCCCGCTACAAAAAGGTAACCTATTTATTCAGAAATAGTCTGCCTTCCTAATAGGATATTGTTTTTTTTTCAATATCAGCCCAGAGTCTGGACAATATGGCGATAGGCTCACCCCTATCACAACTGTGACGGAACTAAGCTCGGCGAAATGTGGGTATTCTAGTCCGCTAGTACGCCTCTGCCTACCCCTTTGGGGATACAGGCGTGAGCTTATGTTATTCTAGGTGCTTTAATACCAGACATTAGCGCATTTAAACAAAGAAATATGTAGGTTATCAAAATTTTCCTACATTCGTGACGCATATCTTTTTAATTAATAATATGACAACTATTTAGTAAATAATAAAATGGTGAGTTAAATTTATTAAATGAAACTAAAAGACGAATCCGCAAAATAGCTTTCATGGTGAGTCAAACGGGTTACCACAATTACATGTAGGTACTTTAACTATCTAGTAGCTACAAATAAATAGTTATCATAACCATATAAGTAACTTTACTTTGTGTATAAATAAATACTTGCATTTCATACTCCACTTTAATACATTGTTGCACTTGAAATTCGAATAGGCATTGTCCTTTGTTTACCAAATAGTAGATTTTTTTCGTCTTAAGAAAGTTTCGAAAAATAACATTTAGTAAACACATTTTACCACAATTCTCACAGAAGAAACAAATGTTTATATTATTATTATTAACCTACTTCATTTCAATGAAAATATATATTACAAGTTTTCAACAAAAAATCTTTAAATAGTAAATAAACAAGACAACATCAAATTTATTGGAGAACGAACGAAAGAATGCTGAATGTATCGATCATGAGTGAACACTATTATACGATTCAGTTTATTGTACTTGTACCATGACGATAACATGACAAGTGAACGCATTTTCAAATTGTTCGTACTATACTTGAGTTAACCAATAGCATTACACTGTTGACAGGAGGCGATGTCTAAATCTTGACTTTTGTGCATTGATTTCACCAATAAGCGTACGCCACTACGGTCGACACAATCGTGTGATCATAGAAAAAACAGCTTTAATGCGTGCAAATTGAGCTCTTCAGAAATATGTATCATAGACTCATCGGTGCAAGGTCAGTCACTGACCGCGTCGTACGCGCCACGCGCCGCTTGGTACCTACCGATAAGCCGTGCGCCGTGCGCGGCAATTTTTAAATCGGTATTAGTTAAGATTTATTTTATTTCCTTGTCGATTTGTCAGGGTAGACAATGTCTTTTTGTCTATATGGACTGCACGCCGCTGGGTCCACATTCAGCGGAGATATCGCGATATATAAAAAAACACGACAAATTGAGGACCTTCTCCTTTTTGGACGTCAGTCGATAACATCGCCGAAGTAAAATAAGACAACTGCTAACTCTGCGGTATTGCAAATTGAGCAAAAGTCACTATAAACTAAATTTTGCGAACTTTACCGAGACCTCATGCATATTCAACAATCCTTAAACAATACTTGCCTTTGGTTGGAACTTGTAATAACGATTTTATACAATAAGTTCATATTTAATCTACAAACTTATAGGGGGTTGGTGTAACCAATTTTAAGTCAACGAATGAGCAAGTAGGCCAATAAATACCCACAACACAAAGAAATATACATAGACTCACGCCTTTTTCCCATAGGGGTAGGCAGAGACAAAGGATTTCCACTTGCAACGATCCTTACATACCTCTTTCGCCTCATTCAGTCTCATTACATTCTTTATGCATGCTCGTCGGTTTAGGGTACTTCTAACTTGACCTTTCTCGACTTCTCTGACTTGGTACGAGGATGTCCGATGAGGTCTTCCCCTTCCAACCCTACCATTCACACCTGTTATATATGTATAATGTTTCTACATGCCTATAAATAAATATAATTTCGCAAATATATTTAAATATTACTTGTTCGCCTCGGTGGGGTAGTAATGTTGCATACGCGGTACGTCTACCGCCTTGAGGTCTCGGGTTCGATGCCAAGGTCCTGTAAAATAATACTGGATTATTCTGCTCAGTATCAGCCTGAAGAGTGAAATTTATGTCCGATATTACAATAGGCCCGCCCGCTTCAACGGCATGTGATGGAATTTAGCTTGGCGAAAATTGGGCGCACTATTTGTGTCTCTGCCCATCCTTTTGAGGACTACAGGCGTGAGAGTGTTGTATGTAATAAAATATTACTTAATTAATGTAAGTAAAAGTAGGCACAAAATAATGTTATTGTAAGTAAATAAAACCCATTTAAAAGAGATAAATTAAGTAACATGGGCGCAGACTTAACCGAGCCAACAGATGTGCGGTTTTTAGAGCACTTTGTCAGACTTTAACATAAAGTAACATTTAGCTAAACAAATATATTCCGCTATAATTACACACGGCTTTTGAAACCAAAACTCTACTTAAACAATCTCTGTACGAGCCTTTGTAATAAACACAGCTCGTGAATAATTACCTTCACTGTGTTTTAACATTTGACGCAGTAAAACAAAAGAATTTATCATATACATCTATACTTATTCGTTTCCAACAGTGGGTCAGTATATTCATCATCATCATCATCATCATCAGCCACAACATCATCAGAACGTCCACTGCTGGACATAAGCCTCCCCTGATGATTCCAAAAAATATTAATATAGGATTAACATTAAACAAATAGACTCCCTCGGTGGCGTGGTTGTATTTCGGTACGACTACCGTCCTGAGGTCTTCGATCCCCGGGTCGGGCAAAGTCGTCATGATTTTAGCCATATCAGCCCGGTTGTCTGGATTTGTGCCTGATATGGCGATAGGGTCGCCCTCTATCACATCTAGGATGAAACTAAGCTCGGCGAAATATGGGTGTTCCAGTTCGCTAGTGCACCTTTACCTACCCCTTCGGGGATACAGGCGTGAGCTTATGTTATTGAACAATTAAATTAATATTAAATCCTGGGACATAATATTACAGGGCTTATTATAATATTATTATTTCTTTATTAAACATATATATATATATATATATATATATATATATATATATATATATATATATATATATATATCATGGCTATACACAATTCATATAAAACCAGTGTTAATTTATATATGCTATATAGAGCTAGAGTACCTATAACGTAACCTTCAAAAGTAATACAATTAAAAATCATATCATATAATGTATGTGGAGCAGTGGACGTCCTGTGGCTGATGATGATTATTAAAAAACTAGAAATTAGGTTATCTAACAACAAAATATTATTATAACAAAAATAAACTATTTATCCAAGGAATAGAAATAGAGTTTAGCCTCAAACAAGTTTAGGTTCCCCTTTCAAACTTCCAGAATTATGAAAATTGCCTTCACTTTGTGTCTACATCACTAATCGCAAATATTTCATTATATTATGATAGTTCATTATATTCAGAGGATTTTTGCCGAGGTTAATATGACAGAAGTACGATATGAGGTAAAAAAATCTAGATTTTTTTTCAATGAAAATATATATCCCACTTCAGATGTAGGAACATAGGTAACAGAGAATTACTCAATTATTATCATCAAAGAAATATTAATCAGGAATGCTGTTAAGTAAAAAGAGACTAAAAGAGACTACGAAGAATTTTCCATTGAAGTCAGAATTATACAAGAGGTAAACAAAGCAGTTAGCTCAAAGATTTTCTAGCAAAAAATTTCATTAAAACCTACATCCAAACTTAAGCTAGTTTTGTCGCAATGTTTCATTGTGACAAATGCCGTGGGTGTGTGTGTGTGTCTGCCAGCCGTGCCAGCGGTGTTTGTCTTCATTAAGGACCAAAAAAACGCAGCAGTTACACGTTACGTAGATTTGTTCCCACTGCGCTGGCCCACTGCACCCGCCCCAGCTCGCTGCGCTCTAAACGAGATTTCGTTTTTTTGTCGTGCTAATTGAAGTTGGCCGTGATATAGGCAATTTGATGTTGTAAACAGAAAAAAGGTAAAGGATTGAGATGTATGGTCTAGAATTTGGTTCTGCAACTTGTTTGCTAAATTATATTTTAGATTTATTTGCTACCAACTGCCCGCGACTCAGTTCAGTTGGAAATTTATTTATGGGTATAAAATTTATTTTCCGGGATAAGCCTATGTATTAATCCAAGATGTCAGTTACCTCCATACCAAATTTCATCAAAATTGGTCCAATCATTTGAGCGTGAAGAAGTAACAAACATACACACTTACACGCTCACAAACTTTTCTCCTTATAATATTAATGTGATACAAATGAAATAATTAACTACTGAAAGTATTTATGAACAAGTGAGTTACGTCATTATAATCTGTTAAACACATCTTTTATTATGTAAAGAAATTTATTGGTTAGGGAGGTTTTTATAGGCCACGCCAGGAAAACGTCTCTAATAATACAAAATCATCTTACCTAGCGATTGCTATATTGTATGATAATATTGAGAGATCCATTCCCTTCCTAGAACCAATTATAGTAACGATTATTCTCTTCTATTGCTAAGCTAATTCGTAGTTAGTATAAACATATTGAATATTTACTTTGGTTTGTGTACGTGCTAAATATTTGTGATACTAACAAATAAACTAGGTGTGTGCTTTAGATTTGACAGTGCTAAAATAAAAAAGTATTTTGTCTAAATCAAACTATTTTACGAAGAAGAAAGTAGTTTTAAAGTTAACCATCGCTTATTTTGTTTAATAAATAGAACCAAAATATGCTATAGTCATTTTCGTCCGCCTGTCGTCCATCTCCTATTGTATTATGTTATTGTTAGCAAAAAAATAACAATAAATAATAAATAGGAGATATCTACACATATAAATAAAATTGGAGTGTCTGTTTGTAATATTGAAATAACCGGCTTTTACTACATGTATATGAATATACTGTATGTACACCAAAATAACATTTTTTTCAATTTTTGTCTATATGTCTCTCTATTTGTTCCGGCTAATATCTGAAATGGCTGGACCGATTTTGACGGGACTTTTATTGGCAAGTAGCTGATGTAATAAGGAATAACTTAGGCTACGTTTATTTTACCTCCAGACATAATAAAAAAACAAAGATATTAAAGTATCGATTGTTAGGCGAAACAATGTTCGCCAGGTCAGCTAGTTATCAATATAATTCATTTATTCACGTGTGTAAGGAGCGTACCAGCTTATTATTATCACAATCAATTAAGCTAATATATAATTAGGATTGTGTGAATAGAGACAGTCCAGATCAATTGATTACGAATGAATGAGCCATGGCTGGATCAGTGTCTTTGTTTAATGGATTGTCCTATTAATTGGCTTAATAATGAAACCCTCGCGTAAGCCACCAATATTATAACAAGGAAGAAAGGAAATAAATATTATTATCTGTGGTATATCGAGCAACGATAGCTCAGTTGGGTGTGGTACGGACTGCCGAGACGATTGAGGTTCGGGACCGACCCTAAAAAAAGAAGCATACACCCCTGATTTTTCTATATTAAGTGTGTTTTCATTGTGAATTATCGCTGGCTATAACGGTGAAGGAAAACATCGTAAGGAAACCTGCATACCCGAGAATTTCTCCACAAGAAATTCGAAAGTATGTGAAGTCTACCAACCCGCATTATGGCTAGCGTGGTAGACTAAGGCCTAACCCCTCTCATTAGTAGAGGAGGCCCGTGCGCAGCAGTGGGTAATATTACAAGGCTAATATTATTATCATCTGTAGGTCGTGTCTATTGTCGAGTGTGTAAATTGTCTATGTACTGATGCATTGTTACTTTTCACTTCCTTTTGTATCTGAATACAATAAGTTGCATACACAACGCACTGCTCGGTAACTGCCTTGGCCATAGGCTCGGCCCTATCACATTTGGGACAGAACTAAGCTCAGCGAATGGTGGGGGTTCTATTTCGCTAGTTTGCCTCTGCCTATTCCTTCGGTGATACAGGCTTGAGCTTACGATATGTTATAACGCACTCCTCGACTTTCATACATTCCAAGGGGCAAAATAATTTCCCAATCTCCTATTTCCAACACCGGTCGATTCGACCCATTCGTGCTGTAGACATACCTGTCTACAGCGTGGGTCTACCACCCATCTCTCGTATCTGTCCTCATTCATTTAGATTTTTCTTTTAATTCTTGCATTATCATTTTACTTCTTCGATTTACATCTACGCGGCATTCAGGAATATATTTCTGTTTTTTTTATCAGAGACTGGCAAACGAGCAGATGGGTCACCTGATGGTAAGTAATCTCCACCGCCCATAGACGCCGAGGATACAAAAATAATCATAGGTACGTTGTTAAAAGGAGGGAAAAAGGGATTGGGAAAGGAAGGAGGGAAATGGGCCACCGGAAATCTCACTCCTCGAAGGAAACGCGACAGCAAGCTTCCACTTTACGTCGGATTTCTGTGATATAGTGGTATCAAACCGGTCGAGCCGGCCCATTCGTGCTGTCGGCATTACTGTCTACAACGTGGCTCTACCACTAAAATGATGGTGATTTTTTCTTGGGTTAGGGTAGAAAGTGTATCTTTGCCTGTATAGGCTCCACGTCACTCTTCGGACTCAAAGCGGACGCCCCGTTATTAACCTTCATTAGATATATTTGAATAGCTAAGGCTATGACACTATTCATACAATTTGTGTGAGATTTTACAGTTAATTAACTACACATGTCTAAACGGGCATTGAACTTCATTCAAAGATTTAGCAAAAGATTTACTAGACTGAAAGGGTAGTGAAATTATAGCTTTTAAGTTTCACACAGGTTACTTTTGACCTATATCATATACCTGCGAGCCTATCACTATATTTATCGTAAATTAGCTTTCCCTCGCAGCTTCGCCCGCGTTAAAGTACAAAATTTACACCCAAACCTTCCTCATGAATCGTTCTATCTATTGGTGAAAGCTGCATACAAATTCGTTTAGTATTTTTTGAGTTCATTGCGAACAGACAGACGCGGTGAAGACTTTGTTTTATAATATGTAGGGATGCTCAATACCAGACAAGTCATCTACGTCCCAGAATTTACTAATCAATCAAAATAGTTCAAATAGTACTTTAACGACGTGTGAACGTGGGATTCAAACTCAAAACCGCTGTTTTCTTAGCGAATGTACACTGCCCTTTTCTCTCTTTCCATCTGCCTTTATCCCGCTTTAAAGTGGGGTTAGCGGAACATATTTTTTCAAACATGCTTCATTCTCTCAAGGGGCTTGCGGCACGTCTTGATGGTTGGTTGAGACGGGTATGGGGGTATCTGCATCGGTCATCTGGCTGTCTTGTCGTAAGCTCCTGCTTCTTCCCTCTTCGGATTCGGAATGTGAAAACGCATCAATAGGCCGGCATGATTCTAGCGACCATTGATAAACACAGTGTTTGTCAGTGGTCGCTAGATTTTTTTTGGACTGCACTACGCTTATCATCAGGTGCAGTGTAGTCACTTTGCCGTGCCCGGATAAAAAAAAAACAAAAGGATTTAGCTTAGTTTTTGCAACCGGCTGCCTGCCTGACATCGTCCCCCTCTGGGCACTTATGAACCCTGCTCCTAAAATACTTCCCCTAGCTTTCCTTTACACCATTAAAATAATTAATTTTCCTTCCAAAATTTAGGCTTGCTTTTTTTGAAGCGCGTTCGTGCATAAATTAATAAACATAAGAGATTACCGCGGAATATAACTGTTGGTAACCATTAATAAGGAATGGGCGCTGTTTTTTCTCAAGGTTGACGTAAAGAATCATTGTCGAGATCCAGCCAGCATCCCTCGGGAACACTTAAGTAATCGCCCTTTTACTTAGCTCTTTGGGGATTGGTGTATGTGGTAAGTGAACGCGAATAAAACAGAACCACAGAAAATGATATAATGTTTTCGGTATGTCTGTAAGGAGATTCCTGTGGTGCGTCTTCAAGCATAAAATACTTACTGATTTCTTAAGTTTACGCGAATGTTATACATTGAAATAAAACTATTTTTACGGATTCACGGGTCAGACCCGTGACAACGAAGACTGCAAAGCCTTCGAAACGTCGGGAATAAAAATTAAAACCTAATCGTGATAGAATCCGTAAAAATAGGTTTTTTTTCAACATAAAACATTTCAACATAAAAGACTTATTTAAAGAGACTGGAACGCTACTAAAATTTAACGGCTTCTTGTTTATCGCCGTACAATTTTGACAGATAAGGCGGCCTTAAACGACATAAGGCAACCTTAAGTGTATAAGTATTCCGCGGTATGTTGTTTTCTTCGTGTCACTGGGTGGGTGACGAAAAAGTAACGCTTTAGTTGAAAAACGTAACTAAAAAGCACAAAAAATCATAAGTATCTAAATTGCATTTTTTTCTTACATTACAGTTTCTTCAAGCATAACGCGGATGAATATTTTTTCAGTCAAATTATTGGTCATCTTTCCTTCGCCTACATATTGTAGTAGAATATAATAGCTCTTGCTACCATAGGTCTTCTTTCCACCTACCCTTATCCCACCTTAATATGGGGTTGGCGCAACGTGGTTTTTCGAGCATGTTGCAGAAAGAGTTTGCCTTAGTTTTTACGACCGGCTGCCTGGCCGATGTGAACCCACATCTGAGGCATCCAGTCCCGGGCAAATGGTGTTAGAAAAACTCCCCGCCCGAGCTGGTAATATTGTGATATGTTTAAAACGGGTCTTGATGCTTAGTAATGATTGTCATTTATTGATATTTATTTTATGACATGGTATCAATTTAGCTATTTTCTTCGTCAGGATGTATAAGTATTCCATTGTAGTGTATGCCTACATGGTAGTAAAATTACATGTCGCCGATGACTTGCGTCACGTCCTCTTCCAACATTTGATTAATATTAATGTTGTTGAACCCGGCAACAATCCCGGGGAGGGTCGCACATATACCCTACCCCTCCCCCTCTTCCCTCCATCACCCATCCCTTATTTACGCATTATCGATACCTCGTTGAGGACGCATCCGTGTTAAAACTCTTCACGAGCCCGAATACTCCCGATGGATAACATTTATATGTTTTCATAATTCCAAAGGTTTTTTACTGCCGACCCATCTTATTCACTCCGCTAATAACTTTTTATTTTGCTCGTATAGCATCGGACATTTTGTATCGAGTAGCGCGCTTTACGACTCGGCGCGGCGCGGCGCGGCGCGGCGCGGTGTACTTTTATGACTAGATTTTATTTATATGTATGGATAAATAAAAGGATTATTCCGGCCTCTCTGTCACTGGGTCGATCATTTTGCATTTGCTATACTTCATATAACACTAACTATACTATACTAAAAGCAGCGACAGCTCAGTTGGGAATGGTAGGGACTGCCGAGACGAGTGTTGGAGGTTCAAGACCAACCCCAATATGAAGCATACACCTCTGACTTTTCTATGTTAAGTGTGTTTTCATTGTGAATGATCGCTTACTTTAAGGGTGAACGAAACATCGCGAGAAAACCTGCATACCTGAGAAAATTCTTCCCAAGAATTTTAGGGTATGTGAAGTCTACCAACACGCATTACGCCAGCGTGGTAGACTAAGGCCTTACCCCTCTCATTAGTACAGGAGGTCCGTGCCCAGCAGTAGGACAGTAATATTACATGTTATTACAGGGCTAATATTATTATTGTATTATATGCTTCATACATTCAATTAAAAGCGACTCTACCATATTAGTGCGAACGAAGCAGTTACTGAATACTGTCTTCAAGTGGAATTTACAAATAGTAGAGCCACACTAAAGACAGTTTTACTTACAGCTTGACTGGGCGTGTTCGTCCGCGTAAATGCCACACTTACATAAGCTCACGTCTGTATCCCCGAAGGGGTAGGCAGAGGCGCACTAGCGAACTAGAACACCCACATTTCGCCGAGCTTAGTTCCGTCCCAGATGTGATAGGCGGCGAGCCTATCGCCATATCGGGCACAAATTCCAGACTCCGGGCTGATATGGAAAAATCCAATATCACTTTGCCCGACCCGGGGATCGAACCCGAGACCTCAGAATCGTAGTCGTACCGAAATACCACCACGCCACCGAGGCAGTCTTACACATATAAATATAATCGGCGAAGTGACAGCTATGCATTTAATAAATAAATACATACAACAGTCACACACATAGTACAGGCCCCACACTAGATGGGTACGAGTATAACCTGTATCGTGGGTATCAGAAACTATGAGAGACTTTCGATTTCACAACACCCAGACACAAAACAAATATCTGTGGACCATACATACATACAATCTTTTGGGGAGGCCTATGTTCAGCAGGGGACGTCCTATGGCTGATGATGATGATGATGATGATTAATATATAAACATTTGTCTCGGTGCGGAAATCCAACCCACGGCCACTAACTTCGCAGTCGGCACACACACGGAGTGATTTTGGGAGGTCTAAACACACGCTCTTCCTAATGATCCATGATTTATGAATATGATGTTTTGATCCAATTTTTTTCTGATGGTGCTCACGGGTATTACTGATAACTTACCATGAGGTGACCCACTTGCTCGTCACAACCGTGAAAGCAGCTCCGAGTCGACACGAGGTAGCGTTGTTTGCACAAAAGTAAATAAAGCCTGGAACATCCGCGTCACATTTGCAGAAACAATCGACGTTAATTACCAGCCCCGTTACGTATCGTTTCCCCCATATTTTGTAATTGCACGAGGATTTACGCTTTAATTAAATCACGTCGCATTGTCAGGATTCCTGGAATGGTATTAAGCCTTCGTTTCAAAGAATATTCATCCTTTGTTCTTTGTTAACACGGTGGTAGAGGGAATTTGAATATGATACCACTGTCTCACAGAAAACTGATGTGAAGTGGCAGCACGCTGTTGCGCTTTATTGAATGAGATTTCGGCCTAAATACCCCTTTTTCCCTTCCATACAATTCATAATCGCTTCAGAAACTCCCTAATACTCATATGTGCAAGTAGTATGTATGAAGTACAAAATTATCATCATCATCATCAGCCAGTATCCGTGTACAAACACAGTATGCGCGTTATCAATAAATATTTTTAACTGGCGATTTACTTTGTGTTATTTTATCTTTCTCCTTACTTATATAAGAGTGAAAGACACAAATCAATGTCTAAATTTAACATAACTTAACTTTTTTTTATAAGTAACACCCAATGTTTTGGTACTGATTATGGGCTGTTTTCTCCACCTTATTCCGTCAAAAGTCCGGCCATTGCATTTGGAAGTTTGAAGTTACTGTATATAGAAGAGACATGGTGGTGAGGTGGTATGCACTCGCCAATGCCAGGCTATTTGTCACCGAGTCGAATCTAGGATAATCTGTTTTCGCAAACATCGCGTTCCGAACCACTCCCGAATTTTCTCGCCTTACTGCAGGATCAAATTCCGCGGAGTTCTTGGCACATTGCACTGGTGTTTCGTTACGCCTGTTACGAATTCTACACAGGCACGATTTAGTTGTTTATTTTTGTAATGTGATGTGAGGAATTTGAAGAACTTTGAACTTTTAACTTTGAAGAAATGTAGCCCGAGCACGAAAAACTAATGTAAATGTAAATGTATTCGAGTTCGCTGCGCACTGATAACGTTTGGTTAATATTTCATACAAATTACATAGACGCGCATCGAGTTCAAATACATTTACGGTTGTCAGAAATTTTCCTGCTCAGGTCGCAGTAATAAGTACTTCAGTCACCGTAGCGAAGCGGCCGAGTGATCAGCTACGAAGCGAGATGTCGCGGGTTCGATCCCCGCACCGAGGCAAATATTTGTGTGGTTCACAGACATATTTTGTTTCGGGTCTGGGTGTTGTGAGACAAAAGTCTCTCAAAATTCTGATACAACACAAGACTCGATCTTAGTGTGTAGTCACTTTTGAGCTTGATTGTCGGGTGTTACTTATTTCCTTAGTTTTCAACCTAATTATGTCTTCACGTAACCATTTTCAATTATTTTAAATCTTATCTACTTCTGACAATTGTTATATCATCACAGTAATATTAATCTGCATCAGTTAACCACATTTTGGCCAAGTTTGATTTACCAATCGAGTCACTACCATTTTGTTACAGCATTACTATTTACTAGCAGTAACACCAACTATTGAACCGGATAGGTAACAATCCGCCACAATACAATATTAGTGGCCTTCGGAACATTCCATAAGTGTGCCACCTGTTCCTGCCACCACACAGAACTACCATTCTAACGTGCAGACAATAAAGCTGCCAATCGCCTGCACTAAAGCCAATTTAGAATTTTGATCAAACTGCGTAAGTTTCATAGTGGTGAAGTTGACGTAATAGATGCGTAAGTTTGTTTAATGAGTTGAGAGTGAGGGGGGGGCATATGTAACAAGTACCATCGCCGCGGACGTGATGTAGTAATGAAATATTATGAGATCTTCTCATGATATTAAAACATATAGTAGGAATAGTCTCTGCGTGAGTTTGTATATTGTTTTACACTACGGTGGCATGGTTATTTCGGTACGACTACTATCCTAAGGCCTCGGGTTCGATCGGGTCGGGCAAAGTGATATTGGATTTTTCCATATCTGCCCGGAGTCTCGAATGTGTGCCCGATATGGCGATAGGCTCACCCCCTATCACATCTGGGGCTAAACTAAGCTCGGCGAAATGATGGCTAATTTTTAGATACATAGTCTCACGCCTTGTTCCCATAGGGGTAGGCAGAGACAACGGATTTCCAGTTGGTACGATCATTACACACCCCTATCGCCTCATTCAATCTCATTACATTCTTCATGCATGCACGTCGGTTTAGGGTACTTTTAACTTGTTTTGGTTACTTTTTGTCCCGGAAAAACCAGGTATAGATTTGTCAATAAACTCCGCGAACGAAGTCGCAAGCAACAGCCAGTCTCAATAAAGATTTTAACCATTTGAAACAAAAACCCATCCCATAATAATATTCCACTAAGACGTAAAGTAGGTACGATAATTTAATAGATATTTTATGTGAACTTCATAGTAGGGATCAAATTGGGCTACGTTAAAGCAATAAATATTACTTATAGCGGGATTTAGTTCTGCCATTTGGGCTAGATTGCTTGACTTTTTTCTTAACCTTTATAGTCAAACGATTTTATGCATGAATTGATGTCGAGGCCAATCAACGTAGATAGGGTGTTCCCTATTAGATGTTTCTAATCTAAGATGACCCACACTGCCACTCAATTTTGGATCTTACTACATGTACAATTAAGTACTGTGAGGACTTGAATCTAATCATCTTTAAACATAAAAGCTATATATTGATTTTCTAGGAAAAATCTTATTCAACGTTTATTAAAAAACTCGTTAAAATTTATAAAATATTTTTAGGAAAAGGAAATGAATGTTATGAAAAAAAATATATTAAATAAAATAATGCTTATAGCTTCGACATTTTAATCCCATGCAGCGCAGTAGAATATAAAATAAAAACAATGCACGCAATATGAAAATATAAATAGTCTAGAAAAAACTTCAAATATCAGATATCGTTGTTAAAATTGTATAGTCTATCTAGTCCAAATAGAACTCATAATTTTAGGTATACTGCGACTTAAACTACACTAACATGGGAATTGGGAAAGATATTTGGGCTAACATAAATATTACTTACTGTTTCGCAACAGCAAGTGATCTCTCACCACGTCATCGGTTTTCTTTGGAGCATTTTATTGAAGATAGATATTATTAACCAAACGTCATCAGTGCGCAGCGAACTCGAATACATTTGCATTTACATTAGTTTTTCGTGCTCGGGCTACAGAACATTGGTCCACATTATAGTTCTACCACATTCGATTAATTAATTAATTAATCATTTTAGTACTCATTATCCAGGGAACCAGACGAAACTAACTGTAATTTAAAATCGCATCGTACACCCCAAATTCATATTAATTTAACGTAAACCGCTGACGCGCCAAAAAGGCATCTGCCGGCGGCACTTGTATAACAAAAACTATGAACCCTAGATCCGAGGATTTCATATTGACTTTCTGAAAGCAATTACGTTGGAAAAATATGCTTTTATTATTTGAAATAGCTTATTTTACGCCCACGCTAAAGTTTCAATAAAGTGGATGACGCATTATTAAAATAAAGAAAAAGCTGTTGGAGAGGGAAGTTTCCTGATATACCTCTATAAATATAATATTTTTGAGTGGTAGAGCCACGCTGTAGACAGTAACGTCTACAGCACGGATGCGCCGGCTCGATCGGTTTGATACCACTGTGTCACAGAAAACCGACGTAAAGTGGCAGCTTGCTGTCGCGTTTCGTTCGGTGAGTGAGATTTCCGATGGCCCCTTCCCTCCCCCTCCCTTCCATTCCCTCCTTGGGCTTTTGATTAGGTTTAATTTTATACATATTTTTTAGCAAATAAAACAACAAAGAAACCCTTCTGTAAAACCTGCATCGAAATTGGTTGAAAAATGAGACAGTAATTCATATTTATTTCATTATTGTGTAACTTAATTCATTAGTGTTACAATTTATGTCTTCGTGCCAAAGACTTCTATGTATTTACTAGACAAGCTGTTTTGAAGTAAAATTGTGGCACATGACGGCGAGTGTTTGACGTTTCACGGCTAAGGAAAAGAGCAGATTTCTATAGTGAGTTGAGGTCGATTAACAGAGACTTAGTGCGCACATTCTATGTACCGAACAGCCAGTCTAGTAGTACACATAGAAGTTTTTGCTTCGTACTTATTATATCGACTGTCGTGAGCACAATGTCTCTTGATCATCTAGATTGTATTTAGACATAATGGGCCTTACTTATAAAAACATTTTGGCTGAGCAAATGGTTAAAAATAGTCTGTCCCTTTTATTTTCTAACAATGTGACACAAGGAAAAAGTGACAGACTATTCTTAACTATTTGCTCAGCTAAAATATTTTTATAAGTAAGGCCCATTGTCTCTGGACAGTTCCTTGTATTCGGACACAGTATCTATTGACAATTCACATTGTACTTGGGCACAATGTTTCTCGATATTGTATCTAGATTCTGAACACAATATCTCCTACAGATCACAATTCTACAATATAAAATGTAAAATAATAATAACACCCAACTATCACATACATAGTCCTGACCCCACACTAAGATCGTGTCTTGTGTCGTGGGAATCAGGAACTGTAAGAAACTTTTCACAACACTCAGACCCGAAACAAATATCTGTGGGCCACACAAATACTTGTCTCCGTGCGGGGATCGAACCCGCGGTCGCTCGCTTTGTAGCCGGCTGCTCGCCCGCTGCGCCACGGAGGCTGTTTAAAAAAGTAAAGAGTGCTATAATATTATAATTATTGTTTCACATAAAACATGTATTATAACACCCCTAGTTCGCATATTAACATTTTAATGTAAACTTCTAAGACTTAAAAGATAATTTATGAAAGCATACAAATATAATTTGCACTAAACCAAGGCTTTATATTTTAGAATAACATAATAGTATGTTATTCTAAAATATAAAGGCTTGTTTATGAAATTTTGATGACATTTCTCGAGGAGACTAGGCGAGCCGGCGGCGATGTAGCGCCTGCGGGCCAAACACGTGCCGAAATTAGTTTATCTCCCTCCTATTAATAGCAGTGGGCCCTAATTACGTGAGCGAGTTATAATTCGACATTAATAAAGTTATAGCTGGAGGAATTTGCTCGCGTCCCTGGATTTTCACAGCCTTCTGCATCGTGCGTAGTCAGCCAGCCGAGTTCATTCAACATAAAATCACTTTGAGATGTATTAATAATATTTTACTACCTTTGACGTTGTTTTTCAGTTAACTGCTGGGCTTTGTATGATGGTAATGAGTATTCAATCAAAATTTCTAATGTACAGTTCATGAAACATTAATTATTATTTCAGCTAATACTTACAAATGTACTTCAAATTAAGTTGTTGTTATCAGTGAGAGAATCCCCAATTGTTACACGTACCATGTATACTGCCATACATTCATAATATACGTATTCACATATTTGCATAAATAACATATAACATACATAAAAATCGCGTTGAAATGAGAGCCTCATGCTTTTAAATTAATACAATAACAAAATTGTAATCCGTCATTATAACATGATTTTAAATCGATTCAGTAAATATCAAACACATTCCTTGAACATCGATATTAAAGACATCAAGTAAATGAATCAAATCATTTAAGTAGCTTGGTCGTCATGTAAGCCTCCTTGGTCTAGTGGCAGCATGTATGGACTGTGGAACGGGAGGTCGTGGGTTCGATTCCCAGGTCGGGCAAAGCGAATTTTCTAATTTAATTTGGTTGGGACTGGACCCCTCAGAGGGGGTTGACGTCAGGCAGGCAGCCGGTCGTAAAAACTTTGCCAAATAATTTCTGCAAAATGCTTGAAAAAGTGTGTTGCGCCGACCCCACATTAAAGTGGGATAAGGGCAGGTAGAAAGAAAGGTCTGCATGTAAGATATTCCAAAGCCACGTAATTCCTCATACCTGAAAAATATGTGAAGTTCAAGGATGTATTAATCAGCGGCCTGAGCAAGAAAATTTCTAACAAGCGTAAATGTATTTGAACTCGATGCGCGTCTATGAAATGTGTATGAAATATTAACCAAACGTCATCAGTGCGCAGCGAACTCGAATACATTTACATTTACATTCGTTTTTCGTGCTCGGGCTACTGAACTTAATACTGTTTTACTTACGAATTGCAGCGCTATTACTAATCTAGAGTTACACCTCATCTCTATTTATGCTACAGCTCACTCCTGACTGTAAATGAAGATTTGGGATAGAGATTTATCGGGTACAAGTGGCTTAATCACAGACTATACCAGTTACCACGTTATCTAATTATGTTGTGAATAAATCTGATTTATATATTTTTCGACCGACTTCCAAAAAGGAGAAGGTCCTCAAATCGTCTGTATCTTGTTTTATATACGTTAGGCGATACCTTCGCCAAATGTGGATGGATATTCAAAATTATTTTTGTGTTCGATAGACCTTTTGTCAAGGGTGGTCCCATATAGAGGTACATTGAGTCACGATCGGATTTGAAGTCGGTCCGTCAAGTTTTTAAACTTGTGTTTAATTTTAAGGATCATGGTATACCGACCAAGAAAACCGCACTAACCTTCCTTAATACAAGCCGCAAATACCGCTTTACAGTACGATCTCTTTGACGACATACTACGCTAATGGTTACCTCTATAGGAAATATTTATCCACCAAATTACACACTTACAGTTTCCTATCTCTTTTAAGAACATTTCCTGCACACTTACACACTGTTCTAGCTCAAAAGTTATCTGAAGTGTTTCTCGTGACAACATGCAAAACACTCCCCTCGCGATAATTTCCCGCGCAATTATACAAAGTTATGTCTCCATGCGGCAGTGGTATTATCTAAAAGATTATTAGTGCGAGTGCACACAAGCGCTTTCGCGCGTTTTAAACGAACGATTAACGTAACTCGCGCATAA
The DNA here is from genome assembly GCA_036417725.1 of Clanis bilineata. Taxonomy (NCBI): domain Eukaryota; kingdom Metazoa; phylum Arthropoda; class Insecta; order Lepidoptera; family Sphingidae; genus Clanis; species Clanis bilineata. Next base: position 4,071,703 of record CM071141.1, read on the forward strand.
ATCACACGCACGCGCGTACGCTCAGTGTCCCGGGCACTCCACGCGCTCATTTCGCTCGTTCCGCTCGCGCCGTAAAAGCTTATTAAATTGACCCACTCGACGGCGAGTGTTAGGCGCGTGTAATTTTGTACATAATTATGTGCAGTTGTGTTTGCACGCATGTCAGTGTGTGTGTGTGTATATGTCCTTCATGAGCTCCCCGTGATTCATGAAGAGTGGTCGGAATGAGCGGCGCTACTGTTTTTATGACCAATTCATACTGTATATTATTAGCCGCATCATGCTCTGTACAACTTTTTATCTATCCTCTCTATATTATGAGGCTGATGCTGGTAGAGTGTACTTTGGGAGTTAGTTAATTGAACAATTATTTGATTGCTAAATGGACGGATGGACGAGTGAATTGGAAATTCTGCCTGTTCGCATAACCATAATACAATAAGCAAGTAGCGTGCACAGAACAGATCTACATACTGCAATGTTGTACGAAAGTGATCTTGAGTTATTGTTGGATTCAAATACATGACCAACTGGAAACGATTGTAGGATCAACGGTTGTCAGACCATTGCTGATTTTATGGTAAAACTGTTACTGACGGCAAGTACAGCGCTGTTTACCAATTAGTGGTCGCATTCTGTCAAGAATATATGAATCGGGTATTTCAAAAAACCTCATAAATCCCACAATCATTATTTTCCACTAAGACAAAATATGATAAGTCTAACACAACACTTCCCTCTGCAATGGTTTTGGATTTAGGTTATTGGTCTTAAAAACAAAATCCCTGAGAAATAAAACAGGAAAATCTTAAACTACGTACATACAAAGAAGAGTGTACACTAGACAAGAAAATCGCGCGCTCCGTGTAAAGAATACACGCTATTAAAGACAACGACCGCGCTGTAAACCACTATAAAGTAGCACACACATTGCGGTCCAAAGTTACGTTGGGGATTGTTTTAGCCGTTTTTGTACTAATGAATAATCCTCTTTTAAATGTTCCGTTTAAATGTTCTTTTCTTACGATTATTAATCTGTAGCCCGAGTACGAAAAACTAATGTAAATGTATTCGTGTTCGCTGCACACTGATGACGTTTGGTTAATATTTCATACAAATTTCTTATACGCGCCTCGAGTTCGAATACATTTACGGTTGTCAGAATTTTTCCTGCTCAGGCCGCAGTAGCATAAATCTGGTAAAAACCAAACTGCAGTATAATCAACCTTTTTTTTTTTTTGTCGCGGGGAAAAGTGTTTTACCACTGCCGCCGCGCCCGGGGGGGTGGACGCGGCGGGTATGTCGGGTTCGCCGGCCTTACGACCCAGCGCCGTGATGCCCGGGAGAGATGGTCGACATCCGGGCGACGCTGGGCCGAGTCCCTATCAAATGCCCTACACCGGCAATACCGACTAAAAACCCCGCGGTGGCCTACTTCGGCGCTTGAGTGGGGCGGCCCCGGGGTATCCTGAGATAGCCTCGGATTGCTACCGGAACCGCCCCTGCGCGGTGCCGCCTTGCGGCCCGTCTCCGATTTGGGGGGGCTCAGAAGCCCCCGCCGCCGAAGGACGCCCTCGGCGTCTACGGCAGCACGAGGCCGACCGTCCGTGCTGCCGTCCGTCCCGGGGTCGCAAGTACAATAGTACTATAAGGGGCGCACAGCCCCCCGCTGCACGCCCGCGACCCCGGAAGGCCCCTATTAGTCGCCTCTTACGACAGGCAGGGGTTACCGTGGTGGAATTCTCCAAACGCCCCCATTCCACAGGGCGGGAGACGCCGGTCAGTCGTCCACCCGGCGCCTCCTACGTCTCCTTTGGCGGCGGGCGGGATCGCTCTGCTCACGAGTATAATCAACCTGTCTCAAGTGTCTTTAACAGTTCCAGTAGGTTTAATCTCCTACCTTTAGGTCCTAAGCCGCAAAATATTTTTAACAAAAACTAAAACGTTATAATTTATTCGTTTATCAAAATGTATCGTATAACATGGCGCCCTCGTAGGCACGTCGCGTGCATAACACCTCGTAAAATAAGCAAAATAGCCCAAAACGCGATAATGAAATTCGCGCCTTACTTTCACCAACGCGTTATCAATTTCCTCGTATCCCCCCTTACATCGCCCTTTTCCCCTCTCAGTTCCCTTTTACGCATGTGTATATTTTATAAGACGTCTTTTGAACCGTGCTCCTATAGATGTTTTGTATAAGAATATTGCCCATAACGAATACTAGTTATTGGCAACGACTTGGCCTGTGTATTTAAGAAATTAATGTAGTAATTTTTGTTGCCTTCTTGGTGAAGTGAGAGCATATATGGGGTTCACCGGGAGGTCCTGGGTTAGATTCCCAGGTCGGGCAAAATGATTTGTCTAATTTGATTTACCCGGGACTCGATCCCTTAGAGGGTGTTGATGTCAGGCAAGTAGCAGGTCGTAAATACTAAGCCAAATTCTATCTGCAACATGCTTGCAAGTGTGTTGTGCCGACCCCACATTAAAGTGGGCTAAGGGCGGGTAGAAAGAAAGAACATAGTAATATTATTACCATACATACAAACCAAATCAGAAAGTTGTCACTTCATATCGTTATTTCTGAGGTTGATACAGTTAAGGACGTGGTCCTTATTATAATTATATATACACTCACGCCTGTTTTCCCCGAAGGGGTAGGCAGAGTGCAACCAGTGTATCTACTTTTCGCAAAGCTAATTAACCGTGATAGAGATGAACCTATAATAATATCAGACAAATATTCCAGACTCCGGATTAATACTGCACAGAAAAACCCTATATCACATTACCCAACCCGGCGATCGAACCCTAGACCTCAAGAGTCAAGACGTTATACCGCACGCATTACAAATCTGCCGTTCTCAAGCTAAAATGCCGTTAAGTGAAGAAAGCTAATTTTGAAATGCCTCTAAAAACGTGGAAAATATGGTCCTTAAAGATTTCTTGTTTAATCTTGACTGACTTGACTGCTTCGGTGGCGTGGTGGTATTTCGGTACGACTACGGTTCTGAGGTCTCGGGTTCGATCCCCGGGTCGGGCAAAGTGATATTGGATTTTCCATATCAGCCTGGAGTCTGGAATTTGTGCCCAATATGGCGATAGGCTCGCCCCCTATCACATCTGGGACGGAACTAAGCTCGGCGAAATGTGGGTGTTCTAGTTCGCTAGTGCGGCTCTGCCTATCTCTTCGGGGATAAAAAGGCGTGAGCTTATGTTAAGTTTTATGAATAAAGCAAATTTTGAAATGCCTCTAAAAAACGTGGAAAATATAGTCCCTAAAGATTTCATAGACTTATTGTTTAATCTTATAGTAAACAAGTTAAGTCTACTAAATATAAAAGCCACAGTCTCATCTCTAAGGATAATATTTTTCACGTTTTTTGGAGACATCTCAAAATTAGGTTTATTCACTTAACGGCAGAAATACGCCACTGAGGCAGACAGGACGGTTACCACCTTGTTACTTGTACCGATTCCCGTATAAAAAAACGGAGTAAGATTATAATAATATTGCTATAAGAGGTAGTGGTAACTCCCCCCCCTGGTTCTCATAAAAATGGTATATGCGCGGAAATATTATATTACAAAAAATCCTTTACAAAGTTATACGTTATTTGTGCTCTTTGTATGAGCAGTTAATTAATTATCATTATTAACCCTGTGCCACAGGGTATAAATAAAAAGTACGTTCTTATTACACGAGGCAAGTAATGCGACTGGCTCTACGCTGGCGTCTGATTAAAGACAAAACATTTCATAATAAGAGGAATTCGCTCAAAGAGAGACTAGACTCGACGTTGCTTCTTTGAACGCCGTCTTATTTAGCTTCGATCTCATTAGGATGGAATGAGAAAATATTTAGAAAGAGAATACAACTATTCAATATAATTTTCGACAAAGTTAAAGGATTTCGTTATAAACAGACTAAAACGTACTTTCATGCTCACGCCTATATCCCTGAAGAGGGAGGCAGAGGCGCACTAGCTAATTAGAACACCCACATTTCGCCGAGCTTAGTTCCGTCCCAGATGTGATAGGGGACGAGCCTATCGCTATATCGGGCACAAATTCCAGACTTCGGACTGAAACTGAATTTAAAAATCCCTATATCACTGTAGACGACGCGATTGCAAGAAGGCCGTATATTATTTTTAAATTTTGAAAAGGAATAAAGATGACGTATGTTTTTTGTAGTTCTTGACATCTCTCATCGGAATACATCGTTTTTCTAAAATATCATCGTGTTTTAATTTCGCAAGCTTTATAAAGTGGTCTTCGAGCCGGATCGTTTATGTTTCGGACGCCACCACAATCTGTAAAAATGGTAATCACGCGGAACACTGCGCGAAAGGAACGCGAAAACAATCCCGATGAACCATCGACCAGTCAATCGCCATTAGACCAGCCTACGTCACATGCAGCATCTTTAAAGAGAACTTCGAAGGCATCGGCATGCTCTTCAATGCACGCTCAGATCGCAAAACTAAAATTACAAGCTGCTGAGGAAAAGGCCAGGATTCAGATGGAACTAATTGATAAAAGACTGGCGGCCAATTTAGCGGATTTGGAAGACGAGATGAGTGATCGCCAAGACTCCCATGCACAAAGTGTAGCCGATGTCGAGCAGAGGTTAGAATCTAGCCAGCCTGAACTGGAAAAGGCACAGTCCGTTCACGATTATGGTATTAAAAAGGGCGAACTATGTCAACCAGTGGCACCGTGCCCTGGTACTCAGGATGGTGCGCTTCAAGTATTGGCAAGCGCAATTAAAGATCTCGCAGCTGCTTCAGCTAACACTAATGCTAATCTGCTCAGCCGTATAAGTACACCGCGAGACTTACCTCTTTTCTCCGGTGACCCGATGGAGTGGCTGCAGTTGAAGCATGCGTATGGAGAGTCAACCGAATTATGCAAATTCAGCTTAAAGGAAAACTTAGGGAGACTCCGGAAATGTCTTCGTGGACCTGCAAAGGATGCTGTCTCAGCTCTCTTAATTACTGCCACGGATTCTAAGATAGTAATGGCAGCTTTAGAGCTACGATTTGGGAACCCTGACAGCATCGTTATGAAGATTATTCAGGACTTAAAGAAGTTGCATCCGATGTCTCAAGATTATCAAAAGGATATTGTACCGTTCTCATTAAAAGTTCAGAACTTTATAGAAGCCGTAAGATCTGTTAAGCGCGATGAGTACTTACAAGGAATGAATATAGTGTCGCTGATATTGTCTAAATTACCTACAGTCCTCATATCGAAATGGTCAGACTACAGTTTCCCACTCATCACGGAGGGCAAGAAATCACGAATGGACATTTTAGCAGATTTCTTAAAAGATGAGGCGGTGAAAATCTCAACGACAGCAAATATTCATACATATAGTTCACACACGAACGTCAAAGGAACTCACTCAAGCCGTGCACAAGATACTGTCTTATTAACTACGGACACAAATGACTTGAAGTGTTTATATTGCCGCATATCAAAGCATAATTTAACTGATTGTAAACGCTTCAAAAAGTCGCTACGGAAGGATCGCTGGCGACACGTCAAACGACACGGGATCTGCTACAAATGCTTACTGTCGCGCCACGACCGAGACACATGTCCCGCCGCCGTCTGTGATATAGACAATTGCGGACAATCGCATCATCCACTATTGCACTATGAGTCTAAATATAACCGCCCGCAAACCGACGTTACCATAACGGATATCACCGAAAGTGAAACAGTGACGAACATTAACTTAACGCGTTGCAAGGTGTTACTAAAAACTGTGCCTATTGACATTCATGGCCCTGATGGTGTAGTGAGTACGAGCGCGCTTTTAGACGACGGGTCAACGGTGTCACTAATAAGCCATGAACTCGCAAAACAAATAGGTTTACATGGACAAAAACAAACAATTCGAGTGTGCGGTGCGTGGAACGACAATATATTAGAATGTGACAGTGAGATAGTGGACTTCAATATATCAAGCAAGGACGGTTCTAAATTCGAAATCCGTGCGCGCATTTTGAAGGACTTAAACTTATCTGTGCATGATTTAACGACGATTGACCCTTCACGCTATGAACATTCGGTGCTTGATATTAAAAACTATTTTTATAACACAAAAATTTGTAAACCACAGTTGTTGATTGGGCAGGATAATTATAATTTAATGTTGCCTCTACAAACAATTAGGGACAAAGCGAATGGTCTGTTTATAACACGCACAGCTTTAGGTGTGAGCATTCATGGACGTTCACTTGATCATTCGCTATCGTTCAAGCAACCGCTGCATACAACTTTGCTCATTGATGATGGCATGAATACGCAATCTGTTGAAGCAGAGCATCGATTACGGGAACTTGAAGAACAAATTCGCTTGTCCTTTGCTATTGAGTCTATGGGTCTTGATGTCAAACCGAGACAATATGCTGAAGATGTCCGAGCTATATCGCATTTGGAAAAGACTGCTGTACTGAAAGATGGAAGATGGTTAATTGTTGGCTTGCCCTGGAGGGATTTAAATTGCAAGCTGCCAATATCTTACCCACAAGCAGCATCACGATTGAAGGGCGTCGAGAGGGAACTCATGGCAAATAAAGGCTACGCTGAAAGGTATACCGAAAGGATAAATCACTTACTGGACAACGAATATGCTAAAATACTTACGTGTTGCGAGTATATGCCGAGTTATGCCTGGAAGAGACGGATGCGTAAGGCTAGTCGAGGTAAAAACAAAAAAAGGCGCGCTATAATAATCTGCAATACGCGTCTCAAGGATACCTACAGACGTGGAGTGCTGACCCCAGCACTGGGGTGGAGAATGTAGACGACGCGATTGCAAGAAGGCCGTATATTATTTTTAAATTTTGAAAAGGAATAAAGATGACGTATGTTTTTTGTAGTTCTTGACATCTCTCATCGGAATACATCGTTTTACTAAAATATCATCGAGTTTTAATTTCGCAAGCTTTATAATCACCTTGCCCGACCCCGGAACCAAACCCAAGACCTCAGGACAGTAGTCGTACCGAAATACAACTACGCTACCGAAGCTGCTAAAAAACGTACGTTTACGGAAGTTTTACGTACCTACGTAAAATGAGTTAAAATATCAAGGCAAGGAATGCCTTGATATTTTAAGCTGGCGTAGTTTATAACAGACATTATGTATTTAAATTTTGTTCATAAATAAATGACGTTTCAAGAATGTTGCGGCGGCATGTATTCCGAAGGTACATTACATTTTGATAGGCATTATTGTGTTTATCAATTTTCTCTCGTTCCAATTTTGTTGAAACAGTGAAAAAGGGTTATGTAACAAAAAAGGCCCGGCCTTAATTAATCCAGATTCTAGACAAAAGAGTGGGCCATTTTAAGCCAAGATCATCATTCATGTAACGATGCCTAACGGTATATTTAGATTACTTTTTCCTTTACGAAGCTCACAGTCAAAAGAACTTTGCTTCTGAAGAGCGTACAGAAAAATTTCATCAAAATACGATTTCCACGTTCTGTCGGACTAATTAGTTATATTAAAACAAAATCAAAACTTCAGATAAAATTCTCATTGTGTAGCACAAAAAATGGGATACCATTTATGTGCTTGTATTTTATTTAATTATAAGCCATAATATATCGTTTAATGAAGTAGTGTTTAGGATTTTGACGGGAAGTCTGACAGGGTGGGCGTCGCTTGTTAAAATTATTTCATATTATTCTCTAGAGCTGTGTTTGTTGGTTTTAAGTGTTGTGGTTTAATGCATCAAACTTCAGTGAAGTGATGGACAGTATAATGTGGAAAATTTTTAACCGGTGATCTTCGATGAGATTTGCTTGGTGCGTTGGTTGGCTTTGTTCGGTCGATTTGCCGAGTGAAGGTCATCTGAGGGGCACTGGACTGGAAGGAATTACCGCCATAATCCCAGCAAGGCCTTGAGATTATCCACATCTGGGTTTCATGGTCATTGTGAAAACATTGTGAAAACATAATTGCTCTATTTACCTTGACATTGGCTAAATCACCGCATATGCGTGGAAGCCATTAGTGTTAAGAAAATAAATAAAAAACAATCACGGACGTAAAAAAATGGACGGAGCGCGAGGAACATTGAAACTGAAGCAGGATTTTCGGCCCATTCTATCTGTCGACACGTAATGGCGTTTAAAAAAATGCGTGACGCCGGCCCGAGATTCGAACCTCCGGTTCACAGCACGGTTCATATACACTGCCATTACACCAACGCGGTGAATCTAAGTATCTAATTACCTAAATTTCAATAAAACTCACAGCAGAATTACATTTGTTTTGCATACATTTTTCAACCGCTATATTATTTGCCTAAGCAAGACTCCATCCAATAAAGTTTGAAGCTACGTGGATAAGTACCCTCACCACGAAGGTCGTTTGAAGTCCGAACACAGATGTCGGATTTGTAATATGTGCAGATTAATGTGTGTAGTTGTAAGTCCCCACAATCCACATATCCTCTCGATCAGCTGAGCGCGAGCCCGCACGAAAGTTGCAAGCCTTTAATCACGGCTCGCGGCTTTGGCGGCAAGATTTGTCACTCGCATACTGTTCCAAAGTTGGTTATTTGGCAACTCCAACGTCATTCTTGGTCGTAGACAGGGTTGTAGACAGTTTTGAACTTTGATCTGGTAAGCAATGGACAATTTACATATTTGAGACATTTCCATTTTGCGTAACGCAGTAGTCATATTGCGTTGAGCCTAGAAGCATAGAAGCCTTACAGCCTCCGTGGCGCAGTGGGCGAGTAGCCGGCTGTGAAATGTGAGGTCGTGGGTTCGATTCCCGCACCGAGACAAATGTCTGTGTGGCCCATAGATATTTGTTTCGGGTCTGGGTGTTGTGAGAGCAAAAGTCTCTCGTTGTTTCTGATACCCACGATACAGGTTACACCTAGTGTGGGGTCAGGACTAGATGCGTGACTGTTAGGGTATTTATTTATTTTATTTAGAACCATGATCAATTTACTTATCTAAGGGCGACTTGCATCACTATTACTAACCTACAGTTAGTCCTAACCTCAAGATAAATTGAAATAGAAATATATGAAGGACATGTAATTCATGTCCTTCATATATTTCCTTTAATGGTGCAAATCGCCCTAAGTGCAGTGTTTTTCATTTTCTTATCACGGTAAAGCGACTATAGTACAACTGATGGTAGCTTAGTGCAATCATAAACTAGTGACCATTGACAATCAATGTGTTTAAATCAAATAATCGATTGTCAACAGAATGATAAATCATAAATGCGTTTGGACGGTCGGAGGAGAAACAAGCCGAAGGACCTGCGATAGGACTAGCGGATGAACGAAGCAGATATACACAAGGATGTACCTCCATACTCGCCCCAACCAACCGTCGAGTAATGTCGCGAGCCTCTCGAATGAAACTGATGTACACTGACTGATCCTAGAAGTCCATAATTGAGACATTTCATTTAAATTGTATAAGCTTATTTTATTTTTATTACACAACGCTTATCTGTCCTGACAAATGATCCCGTAAATTGATCCGTCCTCATCTTTTCTGGCCTATTTGCAGTTTCCAAACGAATGAGAATTGTCTTATAGTTACCAACAAAAAGCCTCGTAGTATCCATCCAACCCTGGTATGAACTTAATAATCAGATGATCAGTCATAGGAACTGAAGTGCATCGCCGCTTTAAACACTGTTCACGTCCACAAACAATGTGTCTTACTAGGAGACACTGTATTGTATATCGCAGAAAGTTGTGAGGATAATAAATCGTTCAATTTATAACAATGCGTCATATGAGGCGATGGGAAAGAAACTATGTAAAAAAGAGTCTTTTTTATATACAGAATTCCTTACTTGATGTCATTAATGAACTATATCGAGTTATTTCTTCTGACTCAAATGTAGAGACCAAAAACACGTTAAAAGTCACGTTTCATTTTAATTCAAGTATGTTACACATTTAAAAAATGACAAAAGAATGTAAAAGTTTTAAAATCGTGACATTTTAATTTACTCCCAAATTATATAAAATATTCGGGTGGCAACGTTCCTACATCTTACATTTAATTACTAAAGACGAGCCTTCACTACTTCGAGAGCTGCCCATGCAAAAACGAATCTTAAATGCACCTCCAATAAAGTTAGCAAGCTGTTCTCGTGAAGGCGCCAGAGAAATAGGAGAGGGGGGTTAAGGAGTAGCCGAGTCCGGCGCCACGTCCCGTGTGACCGCTCCGGGTTCCGAAGGCGCTGGCAGGGTTGAGCCTAACGAATGAGTGCCATAATTCAACAACGTTGTCTAGGGTTGCCACTCATATTGATAACAATGTTAAATTGTGTCTACTTTATTTGTGTATACAACATTTTTATATTATCAACTGACATAAAAATTATGTATTTTTTTCATGTATATCGATTTCTCCTGCAAATTCGCGGTTCGACTATCGTCCTGAGGTCTCGGGTTCGATCCTCGAGTCGGGCAAAGTGATATTGGATTTTTCAGTATCAGCCTGGAATCTGGAATTTGTGCGATAGGGTCGCCTCCTATCATATCTGAGACGGAACTAAGCTTGGCGTGTGGGTCTTCTAGTTCGCCAGCGCGCCTCTGCCTTCCCCTTCGGGGATACAGGCGTGAGCTTATGTTATGTTAGTTTTTGTGTTCGATGGATCTTGTTCCAAGAGTTGTTCCGTTTAAATGTCAATACGGATGAATTTTCAAGATTTTTTTTTAAGTTTTAGAAGTTGTGATTGAGGAACATCGGTTTTGAAACACATTCGAACATAAAACATTCACCTCAATAATCTGTGACATACTCATTATTGAGTAGCCCACTTCAATTTTCTATTACGTAACAGTACTCATTTCTCACGCCCCAATGTATTTTCTCGATGTAGGAGAATGTGTGAACCCTAGCGGCTGCGCCCGCGAACACGCTCCGCTCCGCTCATAACTCTCTCCTAATGTGCCTTAGGCCACATCTTACAGCCGCTGTAATAGAATGTGCATTAATTGATATTTTGAAGGGTTATTAGCCTTCTAAGTGTAATGGAATTGTCGAGGACTTGAATAGAAAATTGGTAGACAATGCAGTGGACAGGTGAGGACCAATTAACTCTATTGCCAATAAATATAGACAATATCAAAAGAAATCGAAAAATATTGAGTATTTATTGGGCCACGAAAATGTCACATACTGTTTATTTGCTTATAAAATGTGTTATCGAGTCTCACGCCCGTTTTTTATAAGAGTGCTAAATTGGACATTCACGCTTTACACTGAGTCTGAATGTACATAATTGTAAGTGTAATTATTTTTACAGTTACAGTCGAATTGTCAGATTTTTGTTACTTAATAGCTATAGCTATAAGTTATAACACATCAACTGTCCTTTATATGACTTTTTATTTTTAACTGACTTATTGTGACTTATAATGGTTTATTAATTTAAGTAACAATTCACATGCGTTCAAAACACAAGAAATGCTGGAGTGAAACCGCGTCTCCTGTACTAAAACAATACACAAAAAATGTATTTTTTATATAAGATCCATGGTTCTACGAGCAGGGGTGAATGAAAAACCTTGTATTGTGTAGGTGTTTGTAGTGTTTTGTTTCGAAAAAGGTAGTGCAGGAGACACGGCTTTATATCAATGTAAATAAGAAACGTAATATGGACTCATTTTAATTCCGCGTCCGTACGAAATCACATCTGTGCCATTAATGGGCGCCATAACTCGACGTATGTCACGTTAACTCGCTCCGCCTCGTTCTACGGGTTCCTTATTTTTTATGGAAACCCGTAAAAGTAATCCCGAGCTATCCCATGGTTCAAAATAACTGCTCTTTTCACTTCCAGCCACGCGGCGCCGCCCCGGGAAACTGCTATTTCATAAAGTGTTACTTTGGACCTAAACGATTTTGTACATCGAGAGTTGGACTTGATGTCGACTCAATCAAGACTGAGGCAATTAGCATGAAATAGGAGAGGCCTATACCCAGCAGTTGAATGTTAATGGATATGAATGATTTATTAACAACAATTACAAATTGCTCTCTATCTAAGGCCGCATAATGTAACACATCTCTAGTTGGCCTCTGCCTACCCCTTCGGGGATATAGGGTTATGCTGATTACCTAATCGTATCTAATCTAGTAATTCCATTAAGTAACGGTAAAAATTAAGAGTACATAGTACAGTTAAGTAACGTATTATTATATGTATCATACGTAGAAACGAACTCCTACATAGTATATTTATCTCTTGTTTACGTAACCAAAGATAACTAGTAACCTAAAATTCTGTTCTACATGTTTGGGAAAAGACACTTAAATCGTCCTACTCCAAAGTATTATGTTCTTGAAAGAATATTGGTTTACTCCACGACAGATAAAGTATCCATTGAGAGCAGTAACTCAATCAGAATCAATTCGCAATACACGTAGAAGTAAGAAATATTTCCGACGTGTACCTGTATGGTAAGAACTTAAGAAGTGCAATTGACTGGGCGATATATTTGGTCTCGGGCCAACCTGATTCAGTGAACAAGTAGCGCCGAGGCTGTGGAAATAGATCACCCCACTCGAGTCACTCTCTGCACTATTATTGCCATCTATGTTCCAACGCTATCGTTGCTTGTCGGTATCGATATTATTATCGATATCGAGAAATTATCGATACTTTACGACATTCGATGGTTCGATTTGATTTTATTTAAAATTATGTGTACTTCTAAAATAGTTGTGTTTCAAATAATTATCCGAAACATAGTGAATGAAAATATCTAGTATAATATCGTTTGCTCACCGGTGTATTATGGAAATGACATTATCCGTCTTTGGAATATATTCTGCGATACACAATATTCCCGATACTTAGAGACTTAAACATTTTGTTTTTAATGTTATTTATATGTTGTGTTCTTATATCGATATTGAGCATCGATAATCGAGGTCGATAATTCGCACCCTAGTCGCGTTGGACAAATGCCACATCACACCGCCAGATCGAGGTCCGACCGCTGTTTTTTCTTGTTTGTTCTATGCGCAAGCTTCCTATGTTTTATCTCGGTCTTTTGCATAAATTCTTGGTTTGAAATTGAAATTTTAAATATTTTTTGTAAAACAAAAGTTTTCTAATATTACTGAAGTCTGAGGAAGGGCGAACGTAAATGCATTTTACGGTACTTACAAACTTTTTATGCGTTTCTGGGCAATATAAATCCCACTTTATTGAGACATATTCATTGTTATCATTTAAATGAAGCTTGGTATAAAGTTTGAAGTTCCTTGATAAAATGACTTATTTATCACGTAGGCTAATAAATAGCTCTTATGATAAGTCAATACAATAAAATATTCGCACAATTAAATACTTAACAGACCTACTTCAAATCCGATCGTGACCAACATTTTGAAAATCCGTCCACATTTGGCGGAGATATCGCGTAACATACATAAAAAATACAGACGAATTGAGGACCTTCTCCTTTTTGGAAGTTAGTCGATAAGGATAGAATATGTTAATGATTGGTGGTGAATGAGTTGTGAGTGTAAACGTCAATTCCCTCTGTAGGATCCAGTTCCTGGTAAATCGTGTTGGAAAACACTTTTATTTGACCTGGGATTCGAAACCAGGACAGGAAATAAATGTTTATTTCTTTCTTTCTAACTTTGTTTTCGAGATTCAAAAATTAAGGCTCATTCTGGAAATTGGGATGGTATACGCTGGCACGTAGGCACTACAAACGGAGTAAAATCATTTTTAAGTACCTAATTCTATTATAATCTAATTTAAATTTACATAATATGTAGATGTTCCTGGTTACTCTTTCCAATTAAAAATCAGTAGCAATTCTAAAATATATATAATATAATAAAATATGGTTGAGAGCTGAATTGGTTTCGTCTTTCACTGAAGCGAGCATATAATGTGATTTCGGTGCTAGCGCTGTATTGTCGGTCGTCCGTCTGTCTTGTCGCAAGCCTCTCGATTTGCTTCTTCGTTCTTCGGATTCGGAGTGTGAAGAAGCATAAATAGGCCGGCATGATTCTGACGACCACTGATAAACAGTGTTTGACAGTGGTCGCTAGTTTTTTTGGACTGCACTACGCTTACCATCAGGTGCAGTGTAGTCACTTTGCCGTGCCCGGATAAAAAAAAAAAAAAAATAAATAAAAAAAATTTGATCATACAGCGAGACGTGTAGTAAACTGGATCAGGGTTGTCATTTAATAATATACTATTGTTTTGAAGGACGGATATTGTTTAAGTTTTGAATAAATGGCAAAATACTTTTATACTTCACCGCACTTCATAGTAACAATATTTTTTTTAATAAAATTTTAAGCATGATATCCTTGGCTAATTCATGAAATCAAACTAGTCTATAAATCTTGTTTTGGATTTTATTAACAACGTTCTATCCGATAAATATGCAATGTTCTTATTCAATAAAACTCAACCCTGCGTTTTCTGCAATCGTAGCAAACTCTGTGTAGCGACGCACACGCTGCCCCGTCCCGTATCATTTAGCTATGTACCCTACGTCATGCATATTACAAATCCGTGTTAACTTAATTTATGTTCCGAAGTGCAACACACCCTCCCCGCAAACCCCACACCTCCCCTCGGTCGCCTGTCGAGCCGAGACGGAGACAAATCGTGTTTTTAGATAAAGCGCCTCGGCGACACTCACTCTACCTGATTTTAAAGTTTGCTTCCATTTTATTCGCATTAAGAATTCTGAAATGTGAAAAATCTTTTACTATTTTCTCTTCGTTTATTTAAGTGATCCGTGGACATAGCAATAAAAACTTGTATCAGCAAATAACACAATGTATTTTATGCATTAAAACGTTAAAATATTTTATGATATTTCTTCCAGACTGAATATACACGTCTGCTGCACAAAGCGTAATAAAACAGTTATTTTAAAGTGCATATTTAAAATTGATAGCGCTTAGATCCCGCGGGAGTTAAAAAACGCTGTATGAAGAGTCGCTATTCTTTCATAAAGTTTTAATAATCCTTTTATTGGCCACACTCCCCGCAGTGGAGTGCAGACGGGCCAGCCGTTCGTCTTTATAAGCCGTAGTGAGAGCGGTTTATCTTGTGGGGCGCAGTAAAACTGCGGGCGGATGTCGGAGCGTTTCAATTACCGTTTAACTTGACGCTATTAATTTTTAGCTGAGCACGGCGAGGGGTGCAGTGTGGGGCGAGACGGGACAAAGACTGTCATAGAAGTAACAACATTCTACTGCAACGATATGAGTAATGAAAGGTTAGATAAATCTCGGTACAAGTCATGACAGTCATGAAAGAAGGAACACTAAATACAATCATTCAAAAAGCTATTTTAGTTTATTTTACACAGTGACGTGCATAGTCATTTAGATTATGGTAGACAAAAATCTTGTATAATTATTTTCTCAATTTATTCTTGCTTTACTTTAACCACCATGATCAATTTCACGACAATGTAAAATAACACGAGTGCTGTTTGAAAAATTTTTGGTGATCCTTTTTTCTATCATTATGTAATTTTAACAAATTGTCAGGGTAAACGATCTCTCTTTGTCTATATGGTATGCACGCTACTGATTTTACATCCATGCTATTATTTTGCTAAGTAAGTCTCACTCATTTTCTGAGACAGACAGAGTTCATTTCTACAAAAAATAGCTTTGCTAGTATGAAAAGACAAAACCCTATTTACCATACCGTCACACCCAATTTATTTACACACATAACATAACATAAGCTCACGCCTGTATCCCCGAAGAGTTAGGCAGAGGCACACTAGCCAACTAGTACACTTACATTTCGCCGAGCTTAGTTCCGTCCCAGATGTGATAGGGGGCGAGCCTATCGCCATATCGGGCACAAATTCCAGACTCTGGGCTGATATGGAAAAATCCAATATCACTTTACCCGACCCGGGGATCGAACTCGAGACCTCAGGACAATAGTCGTACCGAAATACTACCACGCCACCGAGGCAGTCAAATTTACTAATTTATTTACTCTCAGTATTTCCCATTCTCAGCTACTCTCAGTCAAATCGTGTAACGCAAGTAAGGCGCGCAGATTTCCCGCGGCTACGTGAATGAGATGGTGGCAACAGCCTCGCCTCCCTTCTGTTCATGATTGATGAACCGTGCGTCA
Organism: Clanis bilineata; assembly: GCA_036417725.1. Lineage (NCBI taxonomy): Eukaryota > Metazoa > Arthropoda > Insecta > Lepidoptera > Sphingidae > Clanis > Clanis bilineata. The sequence goes on from CM071141.1 coordinate 4,087,871, forward strand.
ATTCTATACACTTCCTTAAATTAATTATTCCACGCGACGTCTTAGAAACCCTATACGTATAGAAATAAACCCCAACGGATCGTACCTTAAATTCGAAAATTTATGTTGTCATTACGACACATAAATAAAAGCGGCTGAAGTTTTTACAACATTTTTATCCAGATCTCTGATTTACTAAAAGAGAGAAACATATTCAACAATATAAGTCTTAAAAATAATGTAAGCAAAATAATATTAAATGTTTTAAGATGAAGTTAATTTAACTAATATATTATTACAAAGTACTAGAAGCATAATTATATTCTGCTTCGGCAGCGGCGGCGTTGGCGACTGGACCAGCCGACGGCCTCGCGTCTAAGATGGCCTCCCACCCGTTTTGGACTTGAAGAGGGCCTCATAGGATGAACTTCCAATATATTTTAACGGAAAAATCAAGGTGCCTGGCAAAGCTGATGTCGCCAACGTTCAATTTCGGTCTAGCGCCGCCACTGAGCTTCGGTCATTAAATAGTGACGGGCGGCTCCGGTGGCCGGGACTCTTATGTAACATATAATGTTCCGCCTCCAACAGGTTAATATTAATAAGCAATTATAATTACTATGTCCCAAATACGCTCCCAGTCAACAAAAAGTTACCGCCACGCCACGCCGCGCCGCGCTGTTTGATAATTCAACCGTGAAATAGTTTAATAATCATACACAATTTTCACAGAAGTTAGTGACGGTGGTGGCACACTTACCGCACACTACGCTACACTACTTATGTACACTAATTTCTTGTCTGCTAGTCTGCATGCATGGAAGGTAACTTCACAAACAAGTTAATAAGCCATGTACGTTTGACAAATTGCAAGCACTGCAAAGCAAACAATGCTATTTCCAAACGAATTCGAACAAATATGTTTTCAATTTGGCTGTTATTTACTCAAAGCAAGTCTATGTGGTTGGTCAATTAATTTTGATAATTCTATTTATACGTACTGACTGCTTGTGTTGGAGGTTCGAGACCAAGATTCCTGACTCCTCTAATTTTTCTTCGATAAGTGCGTATTTCTTACGAATTATCGCTTGTTATAACGGTGGAGGAAAACATTGTGAAACCTGCATACCTGAGTGTTTGTTCACAAGAATTTCCAAGATATTTCACTCCCGCTTCACCTCCGGCTACTCGCCCGCTGCACCACGGAGGCTGTCAGACTACTACAGAGCTAGTATTAATAAATATTATTATGATTATTTTATACGGGTCTAATATTCTTCAACTTGAAATTTGCGTTCATTGGAAAAGTTGATCGATCGTTGAATTCCCTTTTAGTTGGCTTCACAGAAGGATCATTAGACAAACAAAACTATTGTTTAAGCAAGTTAATAAAGGATTCTAGTATTTGGCAGGACCTTTTGTAGTACAACAGTTGGCCAATATCCACCTTTTAATTACGCGAATTTTGAACATGAATTTTGTGAAGTCATGGCCATTACTCCAACATTATCCACAAACTATTACACTCAAATTACTATGTACTGTAAATTATTAACAATTTGAAACTATATAATTGAGTAATGTTTCAATATCTGTGGTAGATAATGTTACAACGCCTTGTCGATCAAAGACTTAGCGTGCTTTTTTTTCGAATGGACTTGTGCTGTTAGCAAAATTGCTTTTACAGCTTCACCTACAGCTGTTGCTTATAGCGTTCTAGCCAGAAATATATTAATTTGACAGCGATTGAACACAGAGGTGCCTTTTCGAAGGCTCAGACCTCATATTGAACTGTCGCTGACGACTAGAAAATTAGAGATCGTCTCTGCGAACTAGTATGCCGAGGGTCTGATGTGGGAGATCTTTGGACTATGGGGCGGGTTCGATGTCGGGGTCTACTGTTACTTTTAGAATTGGTATTGAGAAGGGAAAGGGCTGCTTCGACAGCAACTGTGATGGGATCATTGGGGTCTGCCAAAACGTGTTTAGAACGACTACGGATGGACAGTAACGTTCTGTAGCCCGAGCACGAAAAACTAATGTAAAAGTAAATGTATTCGAGTTCGTTGCGCACTGATGACGTTTGGTTAATATTTCATACAAATTTCATAGACGCGCATTGAGTTCGAATACATTTACGGTTGTCAGAAATTTTCCTGCTCAGTCCGTGATAATGTACCGATTATATGCTTAGTACCTAAAACTAAACGGTGAAGGAAAACATCGTGAGGAAATCTGCATACCCGTGAATTTCCCCACAAGAATTTCGAAAGTATGTGAAGTCTACCAACCTACATTAGGCCAGCGTGGTAGACTAAGGCCTAACCCCTCTCATTAGTAGAGGAGGCCTGTGCCCAGCAATGGGACAATAATATTAAAGGGCTAATATTATTATTTTATTTATTATAGCCGGTAGTGGTACACGGGGGCTTTTATACAAAAAGCGACAAAACTCCAGAGAATCAAGAGACACGGGTAAATGGGTATCAGGACTTTCTTTCTACCTACCCTTATCCCACCTTAATGTGGGGTCGGCGCAACACACTTTTAAGCATGTTGCAGAAAGGATTTGGCTTAGTTTTTACGACCGGCTGCCTGCATGACGTCAAACCCCTCTAAGGGATCCAGTCTCGGGCAAATTAAATTAGAAAATTCGCTTTACTCGACCTGGGAATCTCCTCCGGATCCACAGCCCATATATGCCACTAGACCAAGGAGGCGAAATGGGTATCAGGACTGCTATGTAGAAACATTACCCCTCTTCCAAGTCTGGTAAAAACAATTTGAAGTCGCTACGTTTGATTGTTTTATAAGCTTAGTACTCCCGCCTTGGTAATAAATAACGTGATGGCACCCGGCACGATGTGCTCCGCTCTCTGCGTGGTTTTCCCTTATAATCTATTATGTAACAAGCACAGACTTTTAAAAGCTTTTGTTTAATATAAAAACACACCCATTCCCAGAAATTGATATATTACATATACAAGGTTTATTTATTTGACAGCCTCGGTGGCGCAGCGGGCGAGCAGACGGCTGTGAAGCGAAAGGCCGCGGGTTCGATCCCCGCACCGAGACAAATATTTGTGCGGCCCACAGATATTTGTTTCGGGTCTGAGTGTTGTGAGACCGAAAGTGTCTCGTCGTTCCTGATTCCCACGACACAAGACTCGATCTTAGTGTGGGGTCAGGACTATGTGTGTGACTGTTGGGTGTTATTTATTTTATTTATTTAACTTTCATCAACTCCCTTAATTTTGAGACATGCATGGGAGATACGATGCCACAAGCAGATAGATACACAAATAAGTATTATTTATTTTACCGTCACATAAAAAACTGATAATGGATTTTTCCAGTTTTGTAGTCTGGAATTTGTGTCCGATATGGCGATAGCCCCCCCCCCCCATCACATCTGGGACGGAAATAACGAAATGAGGATTTCAAGTTCCCTAGTGAGCCTCTGCCTACCCATTCGGGGATACCTACAGGCGTGAGCGTATGCTTAATTTTCGTCTTAGATGTGATATCGCCGAATCGGATACAAATTTCAGACACTGCGCTGATATTGAATATAAAAACACAGTACCATTTAGCCCGACCCGAGGATTGAACCCGAGGGCTCGGGACAGTAATCGTACCGCGCACGCAATAGAACTACGCCACCGACGCAGTAAAAAATAATCCCCTATTTTCAAGATTGATCGACAATGGAACAGAGGTCACATGATCAATATCATGTGACCTCTGTAAGCCCAATACGTAAGCCCAATGGCTTACGTCCCACAAGGCTCAGCACTAATAGTGATGAGAATCAATCGTAAGAGTGTTTTATTACATTTATAGTGATGTATTAACGTGCAGATAAAATGTAATCAGTTTTAAAATAAAGTAAGAGCAGCGGCCTGAGCAGGAAAATTTCTGACAACCGTAAATGTATTCGAACTCGATGCGCGTCTATGAAATTTGTATGAAATATTAACCAAACGTCATCAGCGCGCAGCGAACTCGAATACATTTACATTTACATTAGTTTTTCGTGCTCGGGCTACTGATTCACACTTATTTAACAGCGACGAGTAACAGCAAAAATCGCTGTCTATCGAGGATTATGAATGTCAACCGACTTAAAAAAGGGGTCCTCAATTCCAAGAGATCCTCAATTCGTCTGTATTTTTTATGTATGGTATGCGATATATACGCTTAGGGGTAAGCACAGACGAACTATAAAACTAGAACTCTCATATTTCGCCGAGCTTATGTCCGTCCCAGATGTCATAGGAAGCTTTTCACCATCACAAATTTCAGACTCCAGGCTGATACCGTATAGATAAACCCAATATCACTTTGCCCAACCCGGGGATCGAACCTGAGACCTCGGACAATAGTCGTCCCGCAATACAATAATGCCATGGATGTGGTCAGATATTGACAATAAATAATAATCAAGTCGTTATTGACGTACATACATACATAAGCTCACGCCTGTATCCCCGAAGGGGTAGGCAGAGGCGCACTAGCGAACTAGAACACCCACATTTCGCCGAGCTTAGTTCCGTCCCAGATGTGATAGGGAGCGAGCCTATCGCCATATCGGGCACAAATTCCAGACTCCAAGCTGATATGGAAAAATCCAATATCACTTGTCCGACCCGGGGATCGAACCCGAGACCTCAGAACCGTAGTCGTACCGAAATACCACCACGCCACCGAAGCAGTCATTATGACATTATGTCGTTATTGACACTGTAGGTAAAATTGTCTAGGACGCTCTAGCACTTACAAATTTTATTACTTTAGCGAGATAAACTCCAACAATGTCAACCCAGTGTATAAAGTAATAAACACCAGAATAGAGCTATTGGATATCGCTGAGAGTTGAGAGCAGTGGAGTGTTTTAATGTAGGTCCCGCCGCGAAACATAAAAATATCCCATCATCCTTATAAATCCGCCTTTTCACAATAAACCCTTTCAGTGGGAAAACATCGTTGCCATTGATCCCTTTATATTTACATTTTCCCTTTGTTTTACTAGAGACTCAGTTCGCAGAGATGGGCTTGCGAAAATTAAATAGAAATATACATTTGTTTATGCCAAAGTAATCTCGTTATGGTAAAAGATGTAGATATTTGAGGCTTATTATGCTTCATAGTCGATAGAAAAGGCAACGTAAATAGACATCAAAGATGATTTTAAGACTACAATATTAGATTTCATATTGTATTGAATAAGTGGTACATGATAAGCATGCAGGTGGCGATACTCAGTCGCACCCAGAGAGCCTAGTACAAGTTTTGATTTTTTTTTATATCAAAGAATGGTAAATGATCTCCACCGCCCATAGACATCCAAGATACAAAAACAATAGAAAGGGACGGAAAAGGGATTGGGAAAGAGAGGGGGAAATGAGCCACCGGAAATCTCACTCACCGAACGAAACGCGACAGCAAGCTGCCACTTTACGTCGGATTTCTGTGAGACAGTGGTATGAGAACGGTCGAGCCAGCCCATTCCTGCTATATACGTAACTGTCTACAACGTGACTCTACCACTCAAATTTTGTTTTGAGGTCGCTGATGGGTAACAAATAAACTTAAATAACTAATACTTAGATCATAAATCCCAGTTAGAGATAACTACAGCATGCAATATGCATGCTATTTGATAGTTTACAAAACTATTATAGTTTTATCCATTTGACTAGCAGCATCAGTTGCTGCAGAAAGCTCAAGCGCAAAATAAAAAAAAACTCGTGAAATAAAACTAACTGTCCGACCCGTGACCACGAAGGCTGCAAAGCCTTCGAAACGTCGGGCCTAAGAATAAAAACAAATCGTGATAGAATCCGTATAAAATTTTATTTCAATGTATAACATTCGCGTAAACTTAAGAAATCTGGATAAAAACTCATGGTAAAGCTACTACTCGCAATTCAGATCGGTAAAGAAATAAATAAAGCTAAATACAACACTAACAAAATACAAATCTAATAAAAAAACAACTGAACTGAACTGGGAATTGGCTGTATATTTAGACTTAATGTTAGGTAACCTACACATTGTATAATAGCGAATATTGCCAAGACGGTAAGTTGTTTGAACACATTATTCAAGAGTGGTGCAAACTTGTCAGCGGCAATCTAGAAGCGCCGGCCGAAGTAGGATTGAAATTCGAAATTCGAACCTGAGTGCATGCAGCTCTTATTGGATTTGGCGCAGTTTACCCGCGCCTTTACTACCCACAGCACGCGATGTCGCGCGTTTATCACGCAAGTGTAACAATGTCTTAACATCTATATCTTCAAAACGGCTCATTTATAATCCGTTAAGAAGATATTTAGCTGTGTTTATTTTATATAAATAAATAATAAATACACCTAACAGTCACACACATAGTCCTAACCCCACACTGGGTGTAACCTGTATCGTGGGTATCAGAAACTACGACCACGACGACACCCAGACCCGAAACAAATATCTGTGGGCCATACATTTGCCTCGATGCGGGAATCGAACCCGCGACCTCACGTTTCACAGCCGACTACTCGCCCGCTGCGCCACGAAGGCTGTCGATACGAGTATTATAACATTTCTCAATCCTCTGTGCATTCTCGTAACACGTGTTATTAGTGCAACAAGATTAGTGTCATGTTCAATTCCCACATTGAGACAAATGTTTGTGTGGCCCACAGATATTTGTTTCAAGTCTGGGTGTTGTGAGACCGAAAATATCTCATAGTCTCTGACACCCAAGATACAGGTTATACCTAGTGTAAGCCTGGGGTCAGGACTAGGTGTGTGGCTGTTGGGTGTATTAATCCGTCGAAGGCGGCACATATATATGTTACATAAGCGTATGGGCCACCGGAGGCGGATCCACCCGTGACTATTTAAAAAAAAGTATATAGAGGTATACTCGCACCTAAATAGAGACCCCACAGTTGATACAAGCAGAAAAAAATCACACCCAAGTCTCACCCACGTCTAATACACGATAGACTTTCCCTAACACTAAAGATATATCGACTTTATATTCGAATCGAATTCATTATGCACTTGCTTTAAAATTCCATACATTTCTTTGATTTAAATAAAACATCTCAACAGCATGAAGCTTAATTCGAATACAGAATCATTTGTAGGTACTCCAAGCTGTGTTAAAAGGGAGAGAACACACGTAAGGTTTTATCCCTAATCCTCACAGATGTGAGCACAGCACAACCGTCTCAGATGCCGGCGCACATCTGTAATTGCATGGCAGACGGATAAACGTTTACTGTTAATGCTGCACGTAGCGTAGCGCGGTATTTAGCTAAACGCACCACCCACTGATTTTCTTCAAACATTACTACATTGTTCATCTTGTACTATTTTTTCTACCTGCCTTTATCCCTTTTATTAACCAATTTCAAAACAAAAATTATAGCAGACTGGCAAACTGACTGCCCCGCTGCCGGCTTGACGTCAATCCCCATCTGGGGGATCCGGTCCCGGGCAAATGGTGTTAAAAAAAACCCCGCCCGACCTGGGAATCGAACTTAAGACCTTCCGGTTCTCAGCCCAATATTCTGCCACTAGACCAAGGAGGCGTCAATACATTTTTTATTACCATATAGGCGGAAAATATTTTATTCGCATCACCTTAGTTGATACACTTTAGCGACCATATTTGAAATACTTTGCATTTGTACAGACTCCTTATATTTCGCTCGGTATATAAAGCGACTTTTCTAATTTATTTGCCCAGGACTGGATCCCCCAGAGTGGGCTAACGACAGGCAGGCAGCCGGTCGTAAAAATTAAGCCAAATTCTTTTAGCAACATGCTTGAAAAAGTGTATTGCGCCGACCCCACATTAAATTGGGATAAGGGCAGGTAGAAAGAAAGATACTCCGTACATCTGTGTACATCTGGGTGCGATTTAAATAAGCTTGTTATTTTAGGTGACAATTACACTTACATCCGATCCTGTAGCGCGATACGAGTTGCGACGGAGACAAATGCCCGCGTTAACACATCCTAACAGCCACTTATGTCCGCACTTTAAATCTTAATTAATTGCACGTGAATAATTGTGCTAAAAATATTTTACTTTGGAAAGGGAGAGCGAGCTTGTGCGGTGTCGCATAGTAAATTCCAGACTCCGAGCTAATATTGAAAAAAATCAATATTACTTTGCCCGACCCAGGGATAGAACCCGAGACCTACAGATATACAACTACGACACCCAGGCACATAAATCATGCAAATGCAATCAGGCATATTATTTATAAATATATAATATATCTATGAATAAATAGATATTTATATTTTTAAAATCAACTTTGTATTGCTAATAGACTCTAAATTATAACTTAGAAATTTGTTTTTATTGTACGCTACTCTATAAAAAATAACTATTTTTTTGTTTCCTTGAACATTTTGAATTTGCAGACATGTGTCCTTTTTTGAATTTTCCCGTTCAATTAGTTTTTACAGTGTAATTAAAGGAAACGGGGTGTTTCGTTAAATATTTAACATAAAAAAATCACACAAGTGCAGTCACCCGACATTTTCTTCTTTCTTTCTACCTGCCCTTATCCCATCTTAATGTGGGGTCGGCGCAACACACTTTATCAAGCATATTGCAGAAAGGATTTGGCTTAGTTTTTACGACCGGTTGTATGCCTGACGTCAACCCCCTATGAGGGATCGAGTCTCGGGCAAATTAAATTATAAAATTCGCTTTGCCCGACCTCGAAATCGAACCCAGGACTATCGGTCCACAGCCCACATATGCTGCCACTGCTGAGTGCAGTCACCCGACTACTACATAAAATACTAAAATCCAAAATCTCGGAAGAATGTAATAAATGCGTTTAAAACCGCGCTCCCGATCCCGCTCACGCCTCCGCTCCCGCCTGTGAGTCACAAAGCGCGGCTGCTGGCGCGGCGCCAAACCTGCCGCTCGCCGCCCAGGCGAAGCGTCATATTTGCTGCCGCCAGTCGCCACTGAATGGAGTCCGATAAAGCGAACTGGACCCAATAACAGCGTATTCTTCAGTTTGTATACCTCTCACCGTGTGGGGAAAGGGGAAGGGGGCTCAACAAATGGATGCAATTTATACGTATGGTCATATCTCAAGTGTATGGGGTTGCGGGCCGGTTCATTGTACCCCCGTACCCGCTCTACCTAGACCCGCCGCTACAAATTCACGCGACAGATGCAATTTTTCATCTTGTTTGTTTGCGCACGAAATTCCATTAAAAATAACATTTGTCGCCGTTTTAATCGAATACACCAGATTCATATTATCACACAAACAGTGAATAAGTTGGGTTTATGATATTAATATATCACTTTCGTAAGCTTCTGCAGTAGTAACATAATGGAAACTAAGTATTTTAAGTTAAATAACATAACGTTAATTAACGTTTTATATTGAGAACTATCTCCTCTACTCTACGCACCTTATTACCCTAATTCGATGTTTCAACTAATCTCAAGGCGTTGTCTTTTTTTTATAGAGGTATAGCAGAGACTGGTAAACAACGAGATGGGTCACCTGATGGTAAGTGATCTCCACCGCCAATAGACACCCAATACACAAAGAATCATGGGTGCTTTGCCAACCTAAAAGGAGGGAACGGAAGGGGAGGGAAAAGGGATTGGAAAAGAGGGGAAGGGGAAATGGGCCACCGGAAATCTCACTCACAGAACGAAACGCGACAATAAGGTGCCACTTTACGTCGGTTTTCTGTGAGACAGTGGTATCAAACCGGTCGAGCCGACCCATTCGTGCTGTAGACGTTACTGTCTACAGCGTGGCTCTACCACTCAAAAATCCGTCTCTATAAAATCCGTCTTATACAAAAATCCATGTTAATTCACATGCATAAGAAACACAAAAGTATTAGGTAAATAGGCATTTAATGGGGATTCCGTCTTGTACCTCTTTTTTGTAACAGCCTGTATACACATCCCAAACCCAGCTCGTCTCCACCTGGCCTGATGAGTTACCGATAACAATTAAAATGGCTGTGTTTTGTTTCATTACTATTTGTACAAAGTATACCATCTGTTTGTACACGTTTTAATTAAAAATGTTTAACATGTCGGTACAAATGAGTCGCGTTAATGACAATAACAAATGAATACATAAGCTGGTGGCGCGGCGGAGGCGCACCGCGTATTTTTAACAGTGTATTTTATAAAATACTGCTAAAAATACGAGGTGTTTGTTTTAATATGGCTCAATTATACTAAGGCTGTGCTTCATAATCAATACTAATAAAGACAGTAGTGTTATACTATGTTCGATCATAGCACGTGAATTCTACGGATTATCTTAATGTTATTAGGATTCAAGATTCTATTGCCACTATCCGACACACACACACACACGTACACACGTCTAAGTACTTCTTAGTTACTTGATTAGTTGTATTTTCTGAACCTAAAGAACCTAAATCTAAAGGGAGGTGCTTTCAGTAAAGCAAGGATCGAATAATTTCGTGAAAAAAATTACGATGTATCAAGATTCAAGTGTGTGGAATGTGTACGCGACGCGACGCGACATTTTGTGTCAACAAGAAGCAAATATGCAGTAGTGACGTCACCGTGCTAATCCTGCAATGTTGGACACGCATGACGACGGACACATCCGTCCGGTACATTGTACTGGCACAGTCTAAAAATCATTCAGTTTGTCTGCGTTTGAAGTTGGTGAAAATTAATAATAACACCTAAGTCACACACATACTCCTGATCCCAAACTACGATAAGTCTTGTTTCATGATCTTTAAGTTACATCTTTCTATTTGAGATTTAATTGAGTACCTACATGCGAATATTTTATGAGTAATAAATAATTAATGATATATTTTTTAATGATTTTCTTGGTTACATGGCATAGCAAAATAATTACACTGGATCTGATGTTAAAAACACCAGACTATCAATAAGCTCACTGTCTATTTGGTGGCTCACTGGTGGTTTCTGTTATTTTTACCGCTGATGGCTTACCAGCTGGAATAAAGTCACTTTGCCGTGCAAAAAAAGTATAAAAAATTCACTTATGTATAACAGATTGAGATATATGTTGAAGTGGCAGTGGCCAGGGCACATAGCTCATAGAACTGATAGCCGATGGGCCAGAAAAGTTCTCAAGTAGAGACCACGTACCGGCAAGCGCAGCGTAGGACGTCCACCTACAAGGTGGCCCGACGACCTAATAAAGGTCGCAGGAAGTCGCTAGATGCAGACCGCTTCCAACATGTCGATCTCGAAATCTTTGGGGGAGGCTTATGTTCAGCAGTGGACGTCCTATAGCTGATGATGTATAACAGATTTAACCATGTGGGCTCACTCCTTTGACTTGAAAGACCTATGAAATCTATGAATTTCTACAAATCATTTTATGAACATCTATGGATCAAAACAAGTGTATTCGGTAGTAACTTATTGGATACCTACTTTGCGAGGGTTCTTTACAACCCTCATTCAATATTGGGACGTTACATAAACACACACATACACACATACGCACACCACCACGCGCAGACACACAAGACATAAAAACTTACATATCGCACGGTTTGGCTCACAAACGGCCTAGACATCACTTATGTCAACACATAGAAAATATACAGTATGCTAAGTTTACTTTTAAATCTGTCCTGCGTTAAATTGTGAACTATCTTTGAGTATATTAAGTGTAATAACAAGATATGATGGTCGTTTTTACACTGACTCCAAAATATATGGTGGTTCTCAATTTGTAATATAATCGAATGGGAAATTTTGAAAAGGACATGTAAAAAATAGGAAAAATTCAGGAAACAAAAAAACTTTTTTTGTAGAGTAACGTACAATACATAATATTTATTTATAAATTACGATTTAGGGTCCATTAACAATCTAGAATTACAAAAATTGTTGATGTTAAACGCTAATATATATATATATATATATATATATATATATATATATATATATATATATATATATATATATATATATATATATATATATATATATATTTTAAGATATATGATACACTTATAGATCATTTATATTTCGAGTTGTGCCCAGTGTGTTGTGTTGTGAGTTGTGTTTCGAAATTCCCCATTCAATTATATAAAATTATATTGCAGTGCTAGGTTGAAAAAATACGGTCATTTTGTAGATACTATTTTGTAGACATGTGTTTTTAATTATCAGAAATTCTTCAAAGAGTTGTAATCTAAACACAAGGCATAGTTTTTAAAGAACTTAATTACTTCGTTTTGGCTACGAGTGAAACTAATCAAATAGCGAAATCAAGAGAAAGTATGAGTAAATACAATAAATATCTCAATTTCTCTCATCTATTTAATCACGAAACTAATTATAAAATTATATGAATTTAATTAAAAAATTAATTTATGTTGAATTTATTCGTTTGTTTTGTATTCGTTTTGGAATATTATCGGTCTTTGAAAACCTTGATTTCAATTAAATGAAAATAAATCGAAAAACCAATAATGGCACAAACTATTTTTATAGAGATACGACTAGCCGAGAGTTGTATCTGCCAAAATGAATTCAAACAGATAAAAAAGGAAAGTATTTATATGACGTGTTAAAAGCGAATCGATAACGAGTAAAACCGTACTTTTATAGCTTTCCGATAAAACTCTGCTTTACTGCAAAACAATAGCTTTAAACAGCCATCGGATCGTCAAACGTGTTCCAGCGCTAGACGGTTAGGTTTGCGGTTCATCAGCTAAGTAGCTTAACCCGTCGGAGGCGGCACATATATATTGTTAAATAAGCGTCTCGGCTTCCGGAGGCCGAGTCACCTGTCACTATTTATTAAGTATACTTAGCATATAGTGATAGCTCAGTTGGAAATGGTACGGACTGCCGAACATGTGTCGGAGGTTCGAAACCAACCCGAAAATGGAGCATACACGTCTGACTTTTCTATGTTAAGTGTATTTTCATTGTGAAATATCGCTTGCTATAACGGTGAAGGAAAACATCGTGAGGAAACCTGCATACCCGAGAATTTCTCCACAAGAAATTCGAAGGTATGTGAAGTCTACCAACCCGTATTAGGCGAGCGTGGTAGACTAAGGCCTAACCCCTCTCATTAGTAGAGGAGGCCCGTGCCCAGCAGTGGGACAGTAATATTACAGGGCTAGTATTATTATACTTAGCACATTGACATACTGTCTATTTTATACCTTCAGTACACATTGGATAATAGGAGCCGCAGAATCCCGACGTAGTGCGGTATCGGCGGTATGGGTGGATTTATTTCCCCACGTGACTGCGCCTTGCCGTACCGCACTGCCTCGTTTGCAGACATATTATATCTATATTATCCATATTCCTTACTTATAAAAACATTTACGTGATTCGTAACTTTCAAACTAGTTTGTCCCTTTCATTTTCAAACAATTTGACGCAAGGGAAAAAGTGACAAACACGGACGTAAAAAAAATGGATGGATCGCTAGGAATATTGAAAGTGAAGCAGAGTTTTCGGCTCATTCGATCTATCAACACGTAATGGCGGCGACTTTCAATGTTCTTAGCGTTCCGTCCAACTTTTTTTTACGTCTGTGGTGACAAACTCATTGTAGATAGTCACGTGCGGCTCGGCCTCCGGTGGCTCATACGCTTATGTAACATATACATATACATATGTGCCGCCTCCGACGTGTTAAAGGTAAACGCATAAATGGTTTTCTATGCGACAAACTGTGTACTCATACAATTTCATGATAAAAAGACAAAGATAATACATAATAAAAAGTATTTTATTGCAAAATTTATTTACATAGCACGATGTGAAATATCATGACAGTTCCATATTTTACTGTAACTATAAATAATAATAATAAATACACCCAACAGTCACACACCTAGTCCTGACCCCACACTAGGTATAACCTGTATCGTGGGTATCAGAGACTATGAGAGACTTTCGGTCTCACAACACCCAGACTTGAAACAAATATCTGTGGGCCACACAAACATTTGTTTCAATGCGGGAATCGAACCCGCGGCCTCTCGCTTCACAGCCGGCTACTCGCCCGCTGCGCCACGGAGGCTATCAACTATTTCACATTATTATGCAGATTGTAACATACAAAGTCGTGTTACATCATGTATACTGCCGAGTGCTGACCACCTGGCCTACTACACAAATGGATAATTTCCTTCGCAGAGTTTTACAAAGAAATGTCATTTAGCAACAACGTCGCAACTAATATGACGTCACACGCGATACACCGCGCCGGCAGACGCAGTAACTAACGTGCTGACAACTTAAAATACTTTAGCAATTATATTTTCATGTAGTTCTTTGATATCGCGTTCAAAGTAGCCCGGCGGGAGTTACGCTACTTGGAAAAGTGTCTGGCACTTGTTTATTTAAGTACGTAATACTACGTATTATAACAAAAGTAGGTTTATTAAGGTTTAATTGTGATCAAAAGCTGTCCTTGACAGAATTTGATAAAGATCGTAGAATAAATATACATCATAACAGCAAAGGTGAAGGTGCATGAATAATTTTAAATAATAAATAAATAAATTTTAGACGCACACACATAAGCTCACGCCTGTATCTCCGAAGGGGTAAGCAGAGGCGTACTAGCCAACTAGAACACCCACATTTCGCCGAGCTTAGTTCCGTCGCAGATGTGATAGGGGGCGAGCCTATCGCCATATCGCGCACAAATTCCAGACTCCGGGCTGATATGGAAAAATCCAATATCTAAATTTTAGAATATAAAAAAAAACAAAATTGAACTTACTGTAGAAATGTTATCCAAAATGTCATGTGTACGTAGCGAGCTCGATACAAATACGTGTTAATAGCTATAAAATTGTTGGTGTTGCAATTTTTTTTAATTCAATTTATTTAAGCTAATGTAAAGCGTGTAAAAAGCAGTTATAGCTCAATTGGGAATTATGCAGACTGCCAATGCAAGTGCCGGTGTTTGGAAACCAACCCCAAAAAGAGCATACGCCACTGATTTTATGTGTGTTTATGAATCATTGCTTGCTGTAACGGTGAAGGAAAACGTAATCTGCATCCAAGAGTTTCGAAGGTATGTAAAGTCTACCAACCCGCCTTAAGTCAGCGTGGTAGATTAAGACCTAACCCCTCTCACTAGTAGAGGAGGCCCGTGCCCAGCAGTGGGACAGTAATATAGAAATACTATTACTATCTCCTTTATTTACATTTTATATATTTTTAAATATAAATAATATAATAAACATAACATAACATAATATAAGCTCACGCCTGTATCCCCGAAGGGGTAGGCAGAGGCGCACTAGCGAACTAGAAAACCCACATTTCGCCGAGCTTAGTTCCGCCCTAGATGTGATAGGGGGCGTGCCTATCGCCATATCGGGCACAAATTCCAGACTCCGGGCTGATATGGAATAATCCAAAATCACTGTGCCCGGGGATCGAACCCGAGACCTCGGAATCGTAGTCGTACCGAAATACCACCACGCCACCAAGGCAGTAATATATTAAATGTATTTAAAAAATATATAAAATTCAATTATCACCCTCCCGATGACGAGACTTGAGACCCAAGCCACCGGCGGTTATTATTATTATTTAATATAAATTTATACTGTCATACCTACGCCCTTTTTCATCAAAATATATCAGAATCCTAATAATCACTTCAAATCTAAGACACAAAGATATCTTATATTGTTCATAAAAAGGCTGTATTTCGCGTAAATTAAGACAATCGTACGACGAACGCAACCAGAGCAAATACTCATTTAGGAAGCACATAAAGGCACTTCACAGGCATTACAGGATTGGTGGCACGTGTCGTCGAGGTTAACGAACCGTACCCTCGAGAAGAAACTCACATAAGACGTAAAAGATCATGGGTGACAAAAATGTACGACCCTATTTGAATCTAAATGTAATTTAAAATCAGGTCAGCTCTCTTTCTCGATAAAGGCTTTTACTCTAATTATTATTTCTACCCAAAGACATTCAACAGTTTATAGAAGGGACAACAGCACAAAACTTGTGAACCAAAAGTTATGACCTAGTAGTCATAAATTTACCGCCACCTACCACAATTTTCATTTTTATTCCATACTCATATCAATTATGCAACTGTTTGCCGAACCCTCCACGTCAATTTTTTACGGTGACAGAATACGTTTTGATCGATTGTGATTTAAGTTTTGGAGTCATATTAGATGATCGTGCTGACAAACACTTTATACTAGAATTACCTTATCTAACTGGCGCATCGATATATTATTTACCTACATAGATACACAGTTGACGCTCGGAAAATGGGACAGCAAAGAAGTGCATAAGCACTCCTTTTCGCTACAGTTGGACGCCTATAGAATTCTAAATTTGAAAATTCGAATTTAAGAACGCTTGATCATTTCGTTTAAAAAGCTACTTTATAACACCTGCATAGGATAATATTTGTATTTGATTTAATTAGAACTTGTGATCTTTTTCTTCTTTTATTCCTGAGACCACTTTTTAGGACGATATTTGCAAAGAACTGTGCATATTGCCCCTTACTTATAAAAATATTTGAGCGCTGCTTATCTTTATACCATAGGTTGTCCCTTTAATTTTTAAACAATGTAACGCAAGTAAAAAAGTGACAGGTTATTCTTAACCATTTGCTCAGCTAAAAATGCTGTTTTAAGTAAGGCCCCTAGGGTATATTATATTGATGAACTGACGTTTAATGCGAATGAAGGCTCTTTTGAAGTTGCCGCGTCACGTCACTAGAAGTTAGATCTTACGTCACGTACATCCGAGCGACTTACAAAGCATTCTCGATCGGCATTCTCATCTCCGCTGCAAGATCCTGAATGTTTGACGACGGCCGTCCGATTGGACACATAAAAACTTTACGAGCCCGGGATTGAATTCAGGTGGCACGCGCGATGACTGAGCAATGCTAATGTGGTCCCAAGAGCTCTAGGAACACAGTACAAGCATCCTAATTCAACAATGCACACATCTGGCAGTCAGTAGGTACATCATTTTTTTTTACTGTTCCACTGCTGGGCACGGTTCTCCTCTACTAGTGAAAGGGGTTAGGCCTTAGTCTACCACGCTGGCCTAATGCGGGTTGGTAAACTTCACATTCCTTCGAAATTCCTGTGAAGAAATTCTCGGGTATGCAGGTTTCCTCACGATTTTTACAATTATAGCAAGCGATATTTCACAATGAAAATACACTTAACATAGAAAAGTCAGAGGTGTATGCTCCATTTTGGGGTTGGTCTCGAACCTCCGATACTTGTCTAGGCAGTCCATATCATTCCCAACTGAGCTTAGTACATCATACAGCTGACAAAAAATGTTGCGTCTAAAATCAATAAAGTAACATATACTCACGCCTGTATCCGCAAAGGGGGAGACAGAGACGCAATACCGAACTAGAACACTCACATTTCGCCGAGCTTAGTTCCGTCCTAGATGTTATAGGGGACGAGTCTCTCGCCATATCGGGCACAAATTCCAGACTCCGAGCTGATACTAAATTAAAAACTTACCAGACCGTCTTCAAATCCGATCGTAACCAAATATATAGGACCACCCTTGAAATAAGCTCTATTGAATACAAAAAGAATTTTGAAAATCGGCCCACATTTGGCGGAGATATAGCGTAACATACATAAAAAAATACAGACGAATTCAGGACCTTCTCCTTTCTGGAAGTCGGTCGAAAAATCCAATATCACTTTGCCCGACCCGGGAATGGAACCCGAGACCTCAGGATGATAGCCGTACCGCGCACGCAATACCACTACGCCACCGAGGCAATCTGTTCATGACTAAGCAATTATTCTCTTAAGATCTTTCATCTTAAACATTTCGTAGGTATTATGTGCATTACTTTAGCAACTCCCAGTAAAATTCTAGTTAGTGAAATATATGGATAATCTACAATTGATAGTAAATACACCCAACAGTCACACACCTAGTCCTGACCCCACACTAGGTATAACCTGTATCGTGGGTGTCAGAAACTATGAGAGACTTTCGGTGTCACACCACCCAGACTTTAAACAAATAGTAGTATGTACTTCGATTTTTTTTAGCAACTTTTTTTTATAGTTACCAGCGGCCTGAGCAGGAAAATTTCTGACAACCGTAAATGTATTCGAACTCGATGCGCGTCTATGAAATTTGTATGAAATATCAACCAAACGTCATCAGTGCGCAGCGAACTCGAATACATTTACATTAGTTTTTCGTGCTCGGGCTACAGATGGTGAGTGATCTCCACCGCCCATAGACACCCAAATACTTAAGTTACTAATACATAAAACACAAATAATTGTTAAGCATATCTTTTTTAGTTATCTGTATCCTCTGTTAAAGTGAAAATATTGATTTCCAATTTATTTCAAATAACGCAAATTGTTTTGTTTACAGATGGCAGATGTTTGTTTGGAATTGTATTGTATTATTTAGAACATTATTACGTCGCGTCGCGTCGAAGTTTCACTAAAATTCTATTTATTTGTATTGAATTTGAACACTCGAACAATGGAATGGTTTTGCCTTTGAACCTAGACAGTACCTCGACTTCTGAGTTTGATCGGTGACGTTTGATTGGAGTCTAGATACGCATTATTTAAAAACTCCAGAGCTTTATTGCCGCCATTTTTGTATCAAAATCTGATCAACTCACATAAGAATTGGATAGTTCACTTCTAGATTGTAAGCCGGCCACTGATATGTTAAAAAAACTTTAATAAAGAAGTAAAATAAATGAATAACACCCAACAGCCACACACATAGTCCTGACCCCACACTAAGATACTAGTCTTGTGTCATGGGTATCAGGAACTACGAGAAACTTTCGGTCTCACAACACCCAGACCCGAAACAAATATCTGTGGGCCACACAAGCATTTGTCTCGGTGCGGGAATCGAACCCACTGCCTCTCGCTACACAGCCGGCTACTCGCCCAATGCGCCACGGAGGCTGTATAGAATAGTTTTATATCATTCCGTATAAAATGAATCACGAATGATATTGCATTCAAATTCTTTGATAATATGTAATCAATTGTGGATACTACAGCAGACTAATGTATTACTAGATGTACGAGTATATGTAGTGTACATATTTATTGCAACTTCAACCACAGATTTCTTGATAACATCGCATTAATGTAGCGTCTAGACAAATTTAATTAAACTTTATGGCGCCCTTATATCTCCCTTGCTAGTGCCTCTTTCCACCACGGAAATAAAAAAAACTCTTAGGAATTTCGTGGTACATTTATATACAACAAGCTTTAAAATATGTGTTGCCACGATTCCACTTGAAATAGGATAATACCGGTGGAAGGTCAATAGTTATATGGATGCAAAAGACTGCCTCCATTACTTGAGCGTTTTCATCTGTCTATTCCACTACAGTGTATAAGTATTACCAGTATAGGTACCTGACAATGTAGAACGTGTTTATCTTTATTTTCACTATCATTATTATTGTAATAAAATACTTTGTTTAATTATATGCTACTATTTCGCTTTATCACGAGCACCTCAGTAGCTTGACAATGAGTTTTTTTGATATTTCACGCTAGCGACCACGTAAAATAATTTGTATGAAAAACGTCAGTATCCCGCGTAATCGCTAAAGGCGTTCGGGTGTTTGTCATACAAATATTTTACGGAGTCACTTGCGAGTAATGTCAAAAAAAACTCATGGTTGCCCTACAAATCAACCGCATGAGCAGTAACGTTGTTGACGAATTCGAATCGAGGCCGATGCGCTTCTATGACATTTTTATAAATATTAACCTAACGTCATCAGTACGCAGTGAGCTCGCTAAGAATTCGATTGTCAAAAATATTCCAAGCTTAGGCCACTGTTGATGGAGCGTGGGAGCTCAGACGTCCGAGTCCCGACCCTACGGCGCCGGCACCATCGCTACAAATAGAATAAAATCGCTGCTACAAAAATTGGATATTCAATAATATCGAAAGAGCGATTTCTTCCCGACATGCGACTTTAAAATATGCGCTTTTTACCCGCGACTAGTGTTGGGGTTCTTCTCGGATAAATACCCAAGCGCGAGTAAATACCCATAAACACCCATTTCTACTGAGAATTTACTGCGCATTTCTTTATAGTTTTTTTGCTATGTTGTTATTGTTTTAAACTAAATCAAACATTAAATTAAGCTTATGCATAATTTATACTTAGAGGTATAACGTAACAACAAAGAAGTTAGTTTTCGCGCGTTTCTACATAGATTTTATACATATGAAAAAAGTTATAGTTACTGATATAGTATAAAACTTCAATCACAACATTGCATAAAAATCTATAAAGAAATGCGCAGTAAATACTCAGTAAAACGGGTGTTTATGGATATTTACTTGCGCTTGGGTATTTATCCGACAAGAATCCCATCACTACCCGCGACGTACTACGTAAAACCCGCATGATTTATTGAGTGAGGCGGTCACATTAAGGCCTCCACACATGATCATTATATTGTGAAATATCACAAATTACGCATTTTTAATTTAGGATTAGTGATGCAGATTGCGCAATGTTTGAAAAAAGCTTGAGCTGGTTAAATATGATTGTACCATTTAAAGACACCATGTGTGGTCAGTGTTGAAGAATGTTTCTCATAAAAATATAATTATTCAAAACAGGTCTTGTTCACCCAAAAATATTGAAGCTTGTAAGCTGTTAATTGTTGCGTCATTATTGCCGTATACAGAAATTTAATGGCTACTTATATTGATTTACGCCATAGAATTTTGACAGATGGAAGAAATGATATAACACGATTTCAACTTTTTAATTTGTGTTTCAGTATGAAGGGATAAATCATCTTTTATGGGCAAAATGTCATCAGTTACATATATTACTGTAATCTTATTAGATTACAGTACAGTGCATAATATTTTATGCAAGTAAAAAGTGGCCCTTATTTTCATGACATTTTATATACAAGGAATCCAAGGTTCGCTGCTCCTTCTTAAGTAATTATGCAACTCTATCGTTTAAAAATGTATTTTCATTTAAAAGTGGAGCACTGGGCGAGAACTAGGTGGCGTCTCTCTCGCCCAGCGCCCATTCTCTAGCCTCTGTACTCTATGCTCAAAGAGCCTTTTTAAACTAACAAAATTTACGTGCTCCTAAAAGCCGCTGTATAATCCGGTAGGTGTAGATTGTAAAGCGAAAAACGTGAAGGTTTTTGGTTATAGCGGGCTAGATCCCTCGCCGCAGGGGCTCGTTACGTCTGTGTTGAGAGCTATCATCAAATTAGGAACCTTTCGGCTTAAGTCCTCATAGAAGAAGTACAGATATGTGACTTCACTCAATATTTGCGCTTTTCTCCTATTATGTGATAGGTGCCAATTAAACGCTTTATCGGGCAATCTTCATCATCATCATCATTCGCCATAGGACGTCCACTGCTGAACATAGGCCTCCCCCAAAGATTTCTAGATCGACCTGTTGGAAGCGGCCTGTATCCAGCGATGGCAATCCTTTCCAATCTTAATTAATCTTAAGTTAGGTTAAGTTAAGTCTTAATCCAATCTTAGTATTTAAAATTACATTTAATTATGGAAAATATCTCATTATGTTTGCCTGAGTTTCGACCTGCAGCCCGAGCACAAATATTTTTGACAATCAAATTCGTGTCGAGCTTGCTGCACATTTATGACGTTTGGTTATATTTCATACAAATGCCATAGACGCGCATCGAGCTGATACGAATTCGATTGTCAAAAACTATTCCTGTTCGGGCCACTGAATCGAACATAGAACATCAGCTGTTGCTTTTACAACCTAAGCAAGAACATTGCAATTAGACCTTTCAAAATATTAGGTCTTTACATTTTACAGTGATATTTTTCAGTTCAGTATTACAGAGTCTGGAATTTGAGCCCCATATGGCTATAAAATCTCCTTCTACCATTTCTTCTATCAGCCACAGGACGTCCACTGCGAGACATAGGCCTCCCCCAAAGATTTCCAGAATTTCTAACACATGGGTTCAAAATAAGCTTGGCAAAAAGTGAGTGGATTAAAAGCTTCTCTGTATATCTTTAGAAATAACAGGCGTGAGTATAGCAAAGTAGAGAGACAATGTGATCAATAATCACAAGTTTAAAAACTTAACTGACCGACTTCCAATTTACCGATCGTGACTAAATTTATATGGGACCACCCTTGAAACAAGCTCTATCGAACACAAAAAAAAATTTTGAAAATCGGTCCACATTTGGCGGAGATATCGAGTAACATACATAAAAAAGCAATACAGACGAATTGAGGACCTCCTCCTTTTGTGGAAGTCGGTCGAAAAGCATTTTAAAGTACAGTGATAAAATGTTGCAATAACAATTCTAAGTAATATCAAGGCAAGGGTATACGTGGTATGAAGTTTGCGGCCGCAGGGCGTGAAGGGTGGGGAAAGAGTGGTGGGGGTAACAGATAAACTGTGCACCCTTCCTAAACTTTGAAGTATGTCATACACTCATAACTTGTTACCACGGGTGCGAGTAACAAAATAATAAAATGACTGTTCCAAAAAAGTTTAATGACGAGTCTACTCAAAAAGGAAAATATAAATCGCATTGCACTTATAGTAACAATAGCTGTGCAAATTTATTTTCCGGGAGAAAAAAGCCTCTGTATTATTCAGATGTAAATTCTCTATAACAGTAAAGTTTCATCAAAATCCATCCAGTAGTTTTTGTGTGAAAGAACAACATCTTTCGCATTAAATACATATGTAGGATGATTATATACTTTTTAAACCACGTTTGCATTATAAAATAAAATGTTGAAGTGTAACACAACGAGGTTCAATCAAAAATATATGCTGTATATCGCACTCGTACTGCCGAATGCTCATATATCGTTTAATGGCGCCTTATTTGTCAAATTTGTATGACGAAAATCAATGTAAGAAACCGTTAAAGTTGAGTAGCGTTTGACCATTCGAACGGTTGTTTATAAACAACCGTTACCAGTTTATAAACTGAGTCACAAATTCGATTCCCGCTTGAGTACACGCAAACTTTTTCCAGTAAACAGACAGTAGGTAGCTATATTATAATAAGGTTACCTATATTGTACTGTTATAAATATTCATGACACAGACAATATGATTATTATAATTTAAAATGAAATTAAAACATAACAGTTAAGGTTAGTCTAGCCGGCAAACAAAACAAATCTCGTCAACATAAATATGCTCGTCTGCCGCTCCGTCTAGACATGGATATTAATTATACTGTTGTCAAAACATTCGCGAAACAACACCCCCGCAACTAAACTACCTCTGTACTAACTATAAATATTGGATATATTATATCAGTAATAATTTGATAACATATTGTGCTAAAATGGCCTCATGGTAAAGGGAAAAAATTAAAGAAAGAAATTATGAATTAAAAAAGGGACAAATGATATGTAGCCCGAGCATGAAAAACTAATGTAAATGTAAATGTATTCGAGTTCGCTGCGCACTGATGACGTTTGGTTAATATTTCATACAAATTTCATAGACGCGCATCGAGTTCGAATACATTTACGGTTGTCAGAAATTTTCCTGCTTAGGCCGCAGGTCATTCAATAGCAAGTGACCACTAAAGTCCATACACAGTAGACATATACAAATCTGAGGGCTTTCAATTTCCCTGTAAACTTTTGTGAGGAAAATAGAAAGTCTTTTTTCTTAAAGAGAGATTCTCTTAAAGATAATAATTTAATCCTTTACTCATTTATGGATTGGGATAACCATTTAAAGTATGTTTCGTGAAATCAATCCACGTCCAATTAAACCTTTTTAATACCGTTCTGTATTGCTGTCATCATCAGTCTCATAACATCCACTGCCTTCACTTAAGATTTTGATATAAGCTTTATCATATTTTGTAAATATGGTTCCGGATTACTATCATCACCATCATCAGCCTTATGACGTCTACTTAAACATTCAACATTAGCTTCAACATTATTTGCTGTTACATCATCATCAGCGTCGGATCGTCGTCACCAAGACTTGTCTTTAGTATCAGCTTCAACATTTTTTTATAAACAAAATTCCGGATTGCTGTCATCATCATTATCAACCTCGAAGATCCACTGCTGAACATAAGCCTCGCCCAAATACTTAGTAATAGTATCATCTACGATATTATTTTTGTAAACAAGATATCGTATTGCAGCTACATCATCATCAACCACAAGACGTCTTGCTGTCTTTATCAGCTTCAACATTTTTTTCCAAACAACATTCCGGATTGCTGTAGTGTACTGTATAGCTGTATTCAGTCATATCGCGTGTGTTATGCGGGCCCGGCGGCGCGGCGCGTGTAACAGATATTAAAGTGAACATGTTATTTCAATATTGAATCTCCACACCGTTTGCCTGCCGCGTGCCGAGCGCTTTCACAACTGTTACCGTGCTTTTGATTTTGCCATTTTTGAATACACAGCGAGTTTGCTGATTTCAGACATATTTGTTTTGGGTAGAAGCCCCATTAAGAGTTGAAGTGATACTAATTAGGCGTGTTGATGTAATGGCTTAATTCCAACAGCTTGTTTTAGCATTCCTCAATTTTTGTTATCTTATTTATTTAGAAGAGACTTTAGATCAATTCTGACTATGTCCAGAAATATTACAACGAGCTTTAGAGCAGCAATGTGTGTGATTTTTCTGTGTTCTAGTCACTACAATTGTAACCTCCGAGCCTCCGGAATACAGTAGGTCCTCGGAGCCGATCCTGTAACCCCAAACATCATCACTATCATCATCATGATCATCGTCGTTCTCATTTTCAATCTATATCGACCCACTGCCTCTGTCTGTCGTCCCCATCCTGTGTCAAATCAGAAGCCTTTTGATGTCGTAAATCTAATAATAACTTTGTTTAATATTATCTAGTTTCCAGTGAACTTTACGGAAAGCTAATGTGTGATCTCCCAGCCCACACACGTTGTGTTCATTTCGTGATTCCAAAATTCTAATAAAACGAAGTACACGTTCTATGAAAGAATTTTTCACAAAGTTCATACATACATCACAGTGTAAAATGCTGCAACAAAGAGGTCCGCGTGGTGCCATACTTTGTAAGGGGAAATAGGCAATCTGCGGCGACCAGCCCCTCCCTCCCCACTGCACTTCCGCACCCCCTTCCTGGCCTCAAACCCATTCACCTGACGCTTCACACAGCACAAGCGAATGTGTCATACGGTGTCCTGAAATGAAACAAAAAATCAGGCTTTGAAAATGTTGTCCAAGAATATTTCATATTGCGTCATTGGTATGAGGAGGTATCTATCTCTAAATAGAGTTAACTTCCCAAATTCATTTTATCTATAGGCAAGTCTAGACTCTATTATCGCGTCCCGCCTAAAATCACATGCACTTTATATTTTTACCTAATTTTCAAATTCAAATCATTCTCCCTGCAGGATAACTTATATCAATTTCTATGTCAATTACATTATCTTAAAATGACGGCGTCGGCATTTCATACCTATTCCTGAGAAGAAATGCCTAAACAAAGTTAGGGCTTTATTATTTCTTATGCGTTCTCAGATGTGAAGCCACGCTGCTGCATAGATTGGATATGCTTTTGGCATTGGAGATGACAATGGGCGACAATAAACACTTACCATCAGATCAGATCCACTCGTCTCCTCAAATAAGCTTATAAAAAAGTTTCCATTGTCACGCTATCCATCTTCCTTATCACACATACACCGAAGATTATGATCGAAAGTTCGCAGGGATGGAACTATTGTACTCACTTTTATTATGGTATTTTGGTCCCATTTTGGTCCGAGTGCATTACCATGTGAAACTCAAATTTTAGATTTTGAGCTGATACTGGACCGTAAACCCAATATAATTTGACTCGAGAATCGAACCCTAAACCTCACGGATAACTTACCAAGTACACGATATAACTACACCGCCAAGGCAGTTAGCAAAAATAATGACTCAGATATTGAAATCCCTTTTAATCCCGAAGCTGTAGTCAGTAAAGATGGCGACTAACAACCCCTCAACGGAGATGAGTCCGTAAGCTGACAAGGGAAAGGGCCTCATCAACATTCATGTTATTATATCCACATGAAAAAGGATCGCTAGGAAATTTGCACATTTTTCTCCAAGGTGCTTACTTAAACATCTTCAAAGAGAAAGCCATTTATAAAGGTATCTTGGACGCGTGTAAACTAGCTGCGTAACGTCGAGATAAAAAAGGATAGGGTGATACTGACGAAAAGGAAACGTTTTATAACAAACCCTTCAAACTGGCACTGCTGATGCAGATGTCGCTTCATTCACAGATCCCTCTGCTAGATATAGTTTATTTTACAAATTAAAAATATGGTGAGCTATACCGGTGGAAAATAATAATTAACAATGTTTCTGCCGGTCTGACATTTATAAAATCAGTTCCTGCGTAAAATAATTCATACTTTAGTAATAATAATATTAGCCCTGTAATATTACTGTCCCACTGCTAGGCAGGGGCCTCTACTACTACTGAGAGGGTTTAGGCCTAGTCTACCACGCCGACCAATGCGGGTAGGTATACTTCACATACCTTCGAAATTCTTGTGGAGAAATTCTCGGGTATGCAGGTTTCCTCACGATGTTTTTCTTTACCGTTATAGCAATACTTTACTTTGTTAAAAAAAAAACGTTTTCATGACAGTTTCGTGTCGGCCACAATCCGCGTTCCAGAGGTTGTATACAGTTTAGCGCGTAGCTAATTCACAACTAAGTCTAAATATTAAGCAATGCATCGTGCGGGCGTGTTGCCAGGGACCCGACACTCAATCCAGAGATAATAGCTACACAAATTGATTGCGATTATTAATTTGGAACGAAACAAAGTATTACTTATTAAATCTTTCACGCGCTTCTTATCTTTAAAAATATTTATTGAAAATGAAAGGGAAAACTAGGCTTTAATATAAGAACCGCGTAAATATTGTTATAAATAAGGGGCCATATATGTACTTTAGGCTCTATTAACGCTTACACGCGTACGCTTTTACAATGTTGAAGGAAGAGTACTTATTAATACCGCAATAAAGGTAATTTAATAAAAATCTCCGACGTGAAAATGCAGAAAATCTTATCGTAATTCCGAATAATTTGGAGAAAATACTCGGTACATATATGCGGTATGCATTATGTTGCGTCTTCAAAAATAAAACCTATTTACTTTTAGTTACATCGAGCTGTGTCACAGCACTACCACAGAATCTAACGCAAAATACTAAAAACCAGTGAAGCACGCCGCCGAATGAGAATGGTATTTGTTTTTAATTAAATGCCCACTGCTCTAGAACGGGGCAGCTGCGCAATACTGGTGTTACGTGGCTCATTGTCACAGAGAGACCAGCTTGTTTTTGTCACGCTCCAACGTTTACTAGTAAATGTTTAGCGACTGTAAAACGTAGCCAAACATCAGCCCGCTGCGAGATGTAATCCTGTTCCGTCGTCGCCTCAGCACTTCCCTACATAATGCAACAAAGAGCTAAGCGATTAAACCAATTTGCAGCGAAGGCGCCTAAGTGGCCCGTGTGAGGCCCGCGTCAGTAGTAACACAACGCACATACGATCGTAGCTATATAAACAAGCTGTGGAGACTAAAGACGTACTTTAAAAGAGGCCATAACCCTTGAATTTTCTCCGGAATTTCTTCTCAGGGATAGCCACGAAACGCCGACGCCATTATTACTTTATCAATATATACTCGTAATTGACATGTGAAAGTGATATAAAATATTAATAAATTATTTGAATATAGGATGTACAGTGCAGTCCAAATGTAATATAATCCATCGAGAGACACAGAGTCCTTTGTTATTATGGTTACTTAATCATCACTGATATTATAGATACACTCTCTACCACCCGAACGCGTTTGGCTGGAGCAAACCACTACGGGATTTTCATCGAGTGCACAGCGGTCGCTAGTCTGCTAAGTGCTGATAGACGGTGACCTTTGAAGGAGGAAGCAGCGACCTATTTAATTCAAAAGCTGTAACTGTCGCAAAAGCCGCTTAATAAGTGTCTATAAGAAAGTAATCCAGCAACGTATTACGTTTAAGTAGCACTGAAAGACGGGCCGCGCGTGAAAAATGCGTTTCAGTACAACGAGGTCCCATTAAAGCTATTCGCTTACACAAACTGGCTCCAAAATACTCTAAATGGCTTTGTATTCTTCGTGTAGCGGAGTGAGCGGCGTCGTGCCGCGAAATATGACGTCATAAAGTAGAAAATTAACTGAAATGGCCCGTGCTCGGAAGGAGCTCTTGCACGATATTCAATTCAATTATTATAAGTACAATTTATTATGTACGCCAGTCTGTGAAGGCACGCAGTAGCGTCACGGGCCACCCGCGCGGTACACGCATCATCATGGCGCCGATATTGTCGGTGTAGTGTTTAAAGATGAATTTTGTTATGTTTGAGTACGTATGGAGTTGCCAGATGCCACAGGATAGCCGAATATTATGGTCATGTTAACCGCCTGGATACAATTAGGCACACACATAACATAAACTCACGCCTGTATCCCCGAAGGGGTAGGCAGAGGTGCACTAGCGAACTAGAACACCCACATTTCGCCGAGCTTAGTTCCGTCCCAGATGTGATAGGGGGCGAGTCTATCGCCATATCGAGCACAAATAAACATTTTGGATATCACTTTACTTTGTCAATGGTGTAAAAACATGACTTACGTTTGAATGCCTCGCAACCAGTGGCGAAGGGTGAAAATTTCTAAAAGGAAAACCGATGCCAGTTTCTCTTTGACTCAAGATATATATATTAGAAGACATTTTGGCAAAGGTAAGCCTGAAGAAATCGTGTTGTATGGAGCTTTTGTCACTGCTGGCAACACTGAGTGCGTGTGTGTAACGAGCAGAACAGTTCAATTTAACGACCACATAATATCCACCGTATTACGCGAATATTAAGAGCCCACTTAACTGGCATAATGATACTGCTAATTAAATAACATATTCTTTCACGTTTATGAATTTAACTTATAATAATCACAAGTTCAAAAACTTAACAGACCGACTTCAAATCCGATCGTGACCAAATTATGGGATATATATGGGACCACCCTTGAAATAAGCTCTATCGAACACAAAAAGAATTTTGTAAATCGGTCCACATTTGCCGGAGATATCGCGTAACATACATAAAAAAAATACAGACGAATTGAGGACCTCCTCCATTTTGGAAGTCGGTCGAAATAGAAATAGTAGAGGCGTACCGCGCTGTTTTCTACAGCATGAATGAGCTGGCTTGGTCGAAGTGGTGTATCGTATCATCGACTAACAGAAAACCTACAAGACATTGTTGTTGTATTCAGTTAGTGCTGTAACTACTAATTAATTATCTTGGCAAGGTGCCGAGATGACAGGTGGAGTAAATTGTTGACTGAATGGTGGCCACGCGAGGGTCAAAGGTCCCGTGGAAGACCTCTATCCAGATGGTCAGACGATCTGCAGAAGTTTGCGGGTGTCACTTAGCACAGATTAGCCCAACAGAGAGACGAGTGGCGTAAAAGGGAGGAGGCTTATGCCCTGCAGTGGGTGCCAAAAAGCTGGGAATGATGATGATGAATTAATTATCTTGACATATTGACTTATTTGCCTTCGAACGTAGCAACTTTGTAAAATATCTTCACGTAGCTTATATTCTCTTCTTTCATGTGATGAGAGGCGAGCCTATCGCAAAGTATCAAAGTCGATGTCAAAGTATTCCTAAACACTAACATTAAATGTTTTTCATTAATGATAGCCTCCGTGGCGCAGCGGGCGAGTAGCCAGCTGTGAAACGTGAGATCTCGGGTTCGATTCCGGCACCGAGACAAATGTCTGCGTAGCACACAGATATTTGTTTCGGATCTGGGTGTTGTGAGACCGAAAGTTTCTCGTAGTTTCTGATACCCACTACACAAGACTCGATCTTAGTGTGGGGTCAGGACTATGTGTGTGACTGATGGGATTACTCATATAACATAACATAAACTCACGCCTGTATTCCCGATGGGGTAGGCAAAGGCGCACTAGCCAACTAGTACACCCACATTTCGCCGAGCTTAGTTCCGTCCCAGATGTGATAGGGGGCGAGCCTATCGCCATATCGGGCACAAATTCCAGACTCCGGGCTGATATGGAAAAATCCAATATTACCTTGCCCGACCCGGGGATCGAACCCGAGACCTCAGGACGGTAGTCGTACCGAAATACAACCACGCCACTGAGGCAGTCGGGTTGATTTATTTATTATTTATTTTAGTCTAAAAGTAATAACTTATGCAATTGCCTTGGTTATCATTAATCTAGTGTCAGTCGGTGTGGGCGGCGAACGCAGCTGTTAAATCTTGTACTACAACACTTACAAACGAGCTTTGAGCAGGGGAGCCCAGACAGATCGCGGCAATTACCGCTCGTGCTCTGAGCCCCTAGCCTCTAGCCCCGAGCCCGGGCCCGGGAACTCGGCGCGGGATCCCGTTTAATTGCGATTTAATAGCAGATCGCATAAATCACCGCGAACAAACATTCACATTTACGCCCACAGTCATACAAGGGAATGTCACGCAACGTAAACAGTAGACCGAGCACGAAAAACTAATGTAAATGTAAACTCGCTGCGCACTGATGACATTTGATAAATATTTCATACAAATTTCATAGACGCGCATCGAGCACGAATACATTTACGGTTGTCAGAAATTTTCTTGCTCGGGCTGCTGATTAGGTGATGCAGTGTGTAGGCGTTGTTTGTTGCTTTTTTTTACATAATATTATTAGTTTAGTTAGGATTGAAAGGTCAGTTGGCAATGGTACGGACTACCGAGACGAGTGTCGGAGTTCGAGACCAAGCCCAAAAAGAGCATACACCTCTGACTTTTTTCTGTTAAGTATGTTTTCATTGCGAATTATCGTTTGCTTTAAACAAAATGAATGAGATTTCGGAGGTCCATCTCTTTTCAAAATCTTGTCTTCCTGTTACTTCCCTTAAAGTCTGCTCAAGTCAAGAGCATTCATGCTGTAGGCTAAATTAACTTCAACGTGGTTCTAATACTTCAACGTTTTATAGCTCAAATACATGCCCTTATCCCACCTCAATATGGGGTCGGCGCAACATACATTTTCAAGCCTGTTGCAGAAAGGATTTAGCTTAGTTTTTACAACCGACAGCTGGCCTGACGTCAACCCCCTCTGAGGGATCCAGTTCCGAGAAAATCGTCGCAAATTAAATAAGAAAATTCGTTTTGCCTGTCCTGGGAATCGAACTCAGACCTCGCGGTCCACAGCCCATATTTGCTGCCACAACTGCCAAGGAGACGACTCCCTGTCACCCTCTAATCATTAAAAACAATAACTACGATCGTAACCAACTTCTAAGCAACCAACTTGGAACTCGGAACTATACTAACATCGACTTAGAGATAAAATTTTCACTGAGAACTTCCCAGCGGCCATAAAGGTGAGCAGTAAACAAGAACACTCGATGCGTACCCACTCACTCCTCATTGCTCAGTGCCGAAGTCGTAAACTGGCGCGCACTTTACTTACTACGTGATAAAATAATGTTCACACCGCGCGGGATATTCATTCCGGACTCCGGCCTACAAAACGCTAGTGGGGCGCGTTTGCGCGCGATATAAACGCTTAATTCGCAGTCGCAGCGGGCGGTGTGTGGGCGTAATTAAACAGATTGGAGCGCGTTCATTGAGGGTTAAGCGGCGGTCGGGCCGTGCTCTTGAAACTAAGTGCATTCAGCCGGATATAATGAGGACGGCGAACTGCAAATGTGTCACCGGGAGCTATCCGTGCCCCGCCTCACCGCACCCTCGCCTGGCGACGCTCCCGGCTGAGCGGCGCGACGGCCGACGGTGCATAATGCATGGCGCGGTGAATTAAAGCGGCGTGGCTGCGCGGCCGCGACTGCC
The DNA here is from genome assembly GCA_036417725.1 of Clanis bilineata. Lineage (NCBI taxonomy): Eukaryota > Metazoa > Arthropoda > Insecta > Lepidoptera > Sphingidae > Clanis > Clanis bilineata. The sequence continues at coordinate 4,119,846 of CM071141.1, forward strand.
CCACTATATCATATGCATACATTGCACGCGCTGTGCTAAATGCACTGTTGTGCCCAGCCCCACTAACCGCAAATATTCAAACGAGTTATCTTCACTTACTGCATTCATTACATTTTATTGTTAGATGCTCTCATTTTGCGTGAAAGTCCTGGTTGAATAAAGAATTCACGGAAGCTTTTTGTGCGTAAATATAAGCTCCCGTTCTTCTGTAATGCAATCTATGTACCTACTTTAAATTCAGCAGAATCGAAATCATGCTGAGGTAGACACACCGAAAATAATATCTAGTTGCTCTTTCTTCATTCAATTACTTTGAAAATGAAAAAGAGAAAATGAAGTTTAAGTTAAGCACCGCTTAATATTAGTACAAAACAAGACTAACCGCCGAATGTTCATACACTCAAAGTCGCCTTATGTCGTTTAAGGCGTGTTTATTATTGAAAATTAATATAAGAAGCCGTTAAAGTTGAGTAAACGTGATGTGTTTGTTCACAGTGCCGTCAGCGCGTATCCTCGGCGGGCCTGACCTGCACGTGGACATTGGCTCCACGATCAACCTCACCTGCCTCATCCAGTTCAGTCCGGAGCCGCCCGCTTACATATTCTGGTACCATGAAGACGAGGTGAGCGGACGAAAAGTAATTATTCACATTCACTACTTGTTATGGTTTTGTTTTAAGGGTCGGCCGCATTGCATTGACTACCATCATCGACGATTTAGGTACAACTAGACGCTAATGTGGCATCCCTAGAATGTCCAGTAAAAACGAAACACTCCTCCGTGTCGTTTAACTATGATTGGTCGATGATTATGATGTCACAAGCTGTAATTCACATCACACGTTGGTTTTTCGACCAATTATAGTTAAACAAAACGTATGGGTGCATTGCATTTATACGGTACATTCCAGGTCAGGGCGTTGCCATTCGCGACCAAGTTAATAAGTGAAAGTATTTGTTCTGTAATAAATTCTACTCCTCCCTTGCCTCACACCTCAAACAGCACAGTTTTGAGTGATTTTTTTTATGGCAGAAACTGTCAAACGAGCAGATGGGTCACCTCTTGTAAGATGATGGTAAGTGATCTCCACCGCTCATAGACACCCAAGACACAAAAAGAATCATGGGTGCGTTGACAACCTAAAAGGAGGGAAGGAAGGGGAGGGGATAGGGATTGAGAAAGGGAAGGGGGGAGAAATGGGACACCGGAAATCTCACTCACCGAATGAAACATGACAGCAAGCTGCCACTTTACGTCGGTTTTCTATGAAACAGTGGTATCCAACCGGTCAAGCCAGCCCAGTCCGTAGACGTAACTGTCTACAGCGTGGCTCTACTACTCTTAATGTGATACGTATATTTGCATAGTATAAGTACATAACTTATCGTTTATGCAGACCATAATATTCTTGTCAAATCATAATAGTTACCTCCTTATAACTATAAAACATTAAGGAATGCTAATAATATAACATGTAAAGCTACTTTTTTGACATCATTGAATGTGGGTATATAACGTACAGTTATAACCCCGTGACGTCACTTACATAACAAGTCAGTGCAGTGCGGCAGACATTTGTATATTAGCAATTTTAATTTATAAATTAGTACTAATTAAAACTGGTTCAAATAACGAGCGCCAGCGGTTTCAAACACCGTCTACGTTGTATTTTTAACAACTAAGGCTCAATTGCACCACTATTATTAACCTAGAGTTAGTCCTAACCGCAAGCTAAATTGACAGAAAATGTATGAATGACATGTAACTTAACTTGCGGTTAGGACTAACTCTCTTAATAATAGTGGTGCAATTGAGCCTAAATGTTTTGGTAATTTATAATCTTAAGCTAGCTAAACATATATTTATGATAAAGGTTTTTGTTAGTTTCTGTATGACAATGATTTTTATATGATGGCGTAGTCTCTGAAAATACAAATCACGATTATTTGTGTAGTAATGAGAAGTATTATGCCCGAGAAGTGCTATTGTTAAGTTAATTTTTTGTAGTAAGTAATCGATTGTTACGAATGCAAAACTATGAGCAAATGCTGGTACCTAAGGAGTTATGCATATGATTTGGGAAGATTAGTTAGAGCGATCCCTTGATGAGTTTTTAATCATTTGTTAGAGATCTCTAGGTACGGCGTACGCGCCTCTTGACTCATGCAACGAAAAATAGCACTATTGAATGATGTGATCTCTCTATCTTTGGTCGTGTACCCTACTACCCACTGATTCGGAAACATAAGCGTGGGATAATTAAGTAAGTTTTGATATAGACAAGGACACTGGAGAAAAATATAACTTAATGTAACTGTCTCACTCTTTGTTGTCTAAATTGTAAACAATACTTATTTGTCAATGCGTCATCTCACTTACCACCATTTAAGTATCTATTTACTTCAAGCTATGAAAATATCACATATTATAATCTTGCCAATAGTCATTGCAATGTCTAATGGACAATTTCGCAATATTTGCCCTAATATTATTTATACTGGATTATTATGATACTCATATCTTGGTGTTATAAAATATGTCCACGGTCGCACCGCCACGCGTTGACGTTGACGCTTCGTCTTTGCGTGGTGTGAGTGCTAGCGAATAGCAAAACGCGCTCTCTGCAAACCTCTCCCCGACCTGACGTCTGTCCAGATAACATAACAGGATATATCCCGAACAGTTTTCCTCCTTCACGAGCCACCGAACACATTTACATTTATCGCGGTTAAACGTGTCAAGCGGTGCCGAGTCTGCCAGTTGAGCTCGACAAACGCCCGCCGTCATTTGAAATTGTATTCACAGCGAAAAGACAGTATCAGAGGTTATATTAAAGGTTTTTACGCAATACTTGGGCTACATATCGACGTCTTTGCATGTATCAGATTCGCCTCGGGTTTCTAAGAGAATAATCAAATAACCATTCAATTAGCAAATCGTAAATTATATCATAATTTAGATACCGTTGTCACATCGGGATTCTGAATTCAAAAGCGTTATACATTCCTATTGCAAGCTTTTGAGAAGTTGATTTAGCCTTCGAGAAACAGGGTCATAATCCTTTAATTGGTACATCGTCTCACCGCAGCGCCGTCGGGTTATTATTAATTATAACCTAGACCACAGTCAATAATCAGGAACACGTGGCTACTCCGCAAACTGCGGTATCGGTTATCCCACACGATCTGCGGTGCGCTACGTAGCCAGCCTCAATCCTCACCCACGCGTGAGACGCTCACACGCAAACTATTAATTACTATTATACAACGTTGTTAACAATAATCTTAATCTATACGCTAATCACGTGTCTGGGGCCTTTCACTGGAAATGGGGTTACTGTTCAAAACTTAGATATGTAGGGGAACAAAGTTAAAACGCTCGTGTACATAGAAACGTAAATGTTGGAACTAATTGCGAACGTAAAGTATTAATGCAATATAAATGTTATACATATATGCATACCACATATCAAATGCAAATAAGAAAACTAAAGGCTCACAAGGCTTAACATAATTGTTCATAATAAAATGTGCACTTATGTAAGAAGCACAAATTACAATACCAATAATATTTCACAGCGTCAAATGCAAACAAGTGCAAACCTACTAAAACTTTCACACGATTATCATTCAAAAAAAAGCTCACATTCATTTTTCGTATTTAAAGCACAACATGAAACAGCTTTGTTACGAACTTAATTTAATAAATATGAAAGCTCGCCATCCATCAAAGGGACGATATTAATTCCCGTGTAAATGGGTCTGTAGGGCGGCGAGCGAACTTGTAATCAAGTCGTGTTGCCAGACATCAATATTAAGAGAGCGTCCAAAATATAATACAAGACGTGAACGAATTAAATTAAATTATTTGTCATAAATAAGATGGCGCGCATTGTTTAGACAATGTGCTCACTTCCAGCCTATCTCACTGTTAGCGGTCTGTTAAGGTATATTTTCCGGCAGCTATATAACGGTATATTCTTTAGTAATACGCTTATATTATGATCATTTTGTATAAAAGTTTTACCTGCCTGTCAATGAATCGAAATGAATTAATCTTTGTCACGAAAAACATTTTTACAATATCACTCTATAGATATTACTGATATAGCATGCTAGCTTCTCCAATGGTTACAAAGACGTTGGTAATTAATTAGCGATCCCTTATTACCTCGACTTGAAACTCTTGTGAAGTTTTGGAATTAATAACGTACGCAGCCAGTACGTGTTAGGAGTACCATACGTGCGTACATGTGACACCTTTATTACACGCGCTACATAAGTGATTTGTGCCGGATGAATACTAAAGCACTTCCAACTCTAAGACTTGCCTCTCATTCATCGCGATTAGATTATAATGTATCGAGCACGACCAATGAACTAATAGACACGTAATAGATAAAATCCATATAAAATAGTTTTATTTCAATGTATATTACTGATTTCTTAAGATTACGCGAATGTTATACATTGAAAATAGTAATAGACACGTTCTATTGTGCTTGTTGCCGCTTCTGATAAGGGCTCGATGGAAATAAATGTCTCAAAAAAGTATTTATTTTATGTATTTCTATCGCACCTATGATCCATGATTACATAGTTTTTTTCCTGTCATACATAATTGTACATTGTTTTTTAATTTATTTAACATTGACTCTTGCTACCGATTTATGTGTCACACTATAGGATATTAAAGCAATGGATAGAGTTTAGAAGGCTGTTAGTGCTGTTTCTCATTTGATACATCAGTGAGACGACTCTTTTCCGTATTATTGTTCAAAAGCAATCAGGAAAGACCTCAACGAACATACCTGATGCGGTGCAAAACCGTCTCAGTTCCAATATCATCCTAAAACCATTATTATATTTTATTTAACGCATTTATTTAACTGATCAAGGCTCTATCCTAGGAAACATAATTTGAACTTATCTAAGGGCTTAGAGCTGCGCAAGCAGGAAAATTTCCGACAATCATAAATGTACTCGAGCTCGCTGCGCACTGATGACATTTGGTTAATATTTGATACCATAGACGCGCATCGAGCACAAATATATTTACGATTGTCAGAAATTTTCGTACTCCGGCCGCTGAGGTAAATTTTTCTGAAAGCGAAACAAATCACATTAAAATAATGACAGCAGAAATCAACATAACATAAGACAACAAGGCAGTTACATTTAGTTATTAATTAAGATGGCGATTTCGCCTGGCCATGGATTCTGTACAATGGGTGGTTATTGTGCAATGGTGTGACAATGTGTGCGTTGTGTTGCGGTGAAGCAGGTGATATCATACGACTCGTCGCGCGGCGGGGTGTCGGTGGTGACGGAGAAGGGCGCCGCCACCACCTCGTACCTGCTGGTACAGGACGCGGCGCCCTCCGACTCCGGCCGGTATTCCTGCTCGCCATCCAACGCCGAGGTCGCCTCTGTACGCGTGCACGTGCTCAACGGTAACACAATCACTTGCTACTCACTTTTATAACAATTTTCTTAGTTCCCGAGATGCGAGAGGTAAATAATATTCCTCTGCAGTTATCTGAGACAGATCGAAGTGACGATGGAGGGCATGTTTCTTAGTGATATCTAAAACTGTATTTAAATGGAATATTCTTCCAGCGAAACGAAACCAAACGATCATAGAACTCTGCTGGAGGTTAATGATCACTAATATTCATGAATAACCATAATTCCAGTGAAATATTGAGGTTATTGGTTCATTTCATTCTTGGGGCTACCACCTCGGCCATGCAAACCCATTCATACTCTAGTCACAAAGAACTAGTTAAATTACGTTACAGAGATTTGTCGCCCTCTCGGTTTAGTGGAAGCGTAATAGGCTGCGATCCGACAGGTTCTGCTTAGCATTACTTGGCAAAACACAATTTGCCTGGGACTGATGATGATGTCCCAGAGGGTGGTTGACAGCAGACAGGCAAGCTGGTCGTAAAAACTAAAGCTAATCCTTTCTGCAACATGCTTGTTTCGCCGACCTCACATTGAAGTGGAAAAAAACAAGTGGAAAGAAAAGAACTGTCCTATAAAGTCTAGTCGAAACTCGAAGCTCAGCAATATTAATGTGGTATGTTTTCAGGCGAGCGGCCGGCGGCGATGCAGACGGGCTCGGCGGGGCTGTCGAACAGCTCGCGGTGTATCGTGGCGCTGCTGGTGGCGTGTGCGGCACACGCGCGGCTACTGCGCGCGCACCTTGCCAGCTGATCGCGCGCGAGCCGAGCGCGCCCGCGCCCGCTCCCGCTCCCGCCGCCGCTCACACTCGACGCACGCCCCACCGACAGCGCTGACTGACGCTCCGCTGACGGACGCGAGTGTTTGTGTGAGTGACCGTGTGGACCCAGGACGCGTGCGATTAGAGCCCGTCGCGTGTGCTCTCTATCTTTCCTCTAAATTACACGAAAACTTAGTTTTCGATCAAATAAATATATTAATTAGGTGTAAGTTTTTATTGGCGGACAACACGGTGGCGTCAAACGCTGTGATTCTACGTTTATACCACGCGCGAAGGTTGTTTGATTTTGAAGTGATATTTTTGTCAGACTGTCGTTATTCAGTGCAGAACCCGGTCTCCCTGTAGCAAATAGCAATTGGTTATTTTATCAATGATGCATTTGTATGTAAGTCTACTGAGGCAGTAACAGGCAGTTACTGAATTCATGTGACATCGCTCTATGCATTTAGATACATACGAAAGTGCTATAAGTGTGAAGGTATTCTGAAGTGTGCTCAATGAACCGTTAGTAGAGCCGGATCTTTACTCATGTCCCTTTGAGGAACGTCTAGCGTGGTGATGGACAATGAAGGGAGGGTGCCAGGAGGGGAGGCGACTTGACCACCCCCTCCCCGCAACCCATCGCCGCCATACTGTACAGAACACAAAGAATTGATAATATAATATATTAATGTTCGTTACACTATCTAAATATTGTAAATATTATGATTGTTTTAACTATGAAGTTTATGAACGTAGCTTGTAAGTGAAGATCACTTGAATGTACCTCTAATATAGTGCGCCACATACTAGCCCAAATACCGAATATAAGGCTTTAAATCTATAGAGCAAACTTCGACTAAGTCTAAGTCAAAGAAACGAACTCAGTGAGCATTTGGAATTTTTAAATCGAACTTTGACTTAGTCCGAGTCATTTTTTACAAGAAAATCTTTGCTTGGTCTGTCTGTCGAAGTTCGCTCTATAAATCTCAGCCTTAATGAAGCGCGAGTTGCCTCTAATGGAACCTACACACGTTGTCATTTCATACTACCGTCGTGTGATGTCGTGATACGTCAGAACCCCGAGCATGAATAACTATCGACTACGTACTCGAATCAAGTGCAAGTTTGATGCAAACGTCATGAGCGCACAGCGATTCTATCATTCCATTCGAGCTAGTCAGTCGAAAGTTAGTTCAAACCTCAGAAAGGTGTTGTGTGAGGCATGCACACTTATACTTTTAACATCTCCTGACTTCACATGAAACGAATGGGTAGTATGAATCTAACTTTAAGTGTCAAGATAAGTATACATTATGTTACATTGGTGCATAACATTTAAAAAAATTGACGAGTGTATTGAACAAAAATGCATTTTTTTCTACCTACCCTTATCCCACCTTAATGTGGGGTCAGCGCAACACACTTTTTCAAGATTTTTTTTTACGACCGGCCGCCTGACGTCAACCCCCTATGAGGGATCCAGTTCCGGGCAAGTTAAATTAAAAAAAATTGTGTAGCCCGACCTGTTAATCGAACCCATGACCTCCCGGTCCATGACCTATACATGTTACCACTAGACCAAGGAGGCAACTTGGACAAAAAGGCAATACTTTGGTACTTATATTTGTTTCGAGTTTGGGTGCTGCTAGAACCAGTCTTGCATTTCCCACGACACAAGATTCCTTACTATAAAGTTAGGGGTATGTGTATAACTGTGGGCTGTATTTATTTAATAATCTCTGCAAATAATGTTGTGTTTACACCAATGTTACTAAATGTATACGTTTTACACAAGGCGAGCGAAGCTACATACACATTGTACGAAGTAAATGTTTAATTAATACAAGATTTATTTCTACAATTTTATTAATGAAATATTTATTTAGTTAGTGACAGCCTCCGTGGCGCAGCGGGCGAATAACCGGCTGTGAAACGAGAGTCCGCGGGTTCGATCCCCGCATTGAGACAAATGTTTGTATGGCCTACAGATATTTGTTTCGGGTCTGGGTGTTGTGAGACCATAAGTCTCTCGTAGTTCCTGATACCCACGACCACAAGTCTCGATCTTAGTGTGGGGTCAGGACTATGTGTGTGACTGTTGAGCGTTACTTATTTATTTATTTATTTATTCATAATCTAATTGATATTATTAGGAAAAAATCAATCCTACTAATGTTTAGAGAAATTCCAAACTGAATCGAGACGTGCTGCGTGCAGCAATTGACTAATCATATTAATTATTATTGTTTTAAATATACGTCATCTCTTCTCTCCGATCGAAAAACGCTCAGATTCAGAAATTACTCACAAACATATTTACTGATTTTCAAAATTAATAAAAGGCCAGACAGACAAGTTTAATGATAATCAGGATACTGAGTAACTCTTTGTGATGTAGCTCGACATGTCGGTGTATCTGGCCTACAAATGTCTGCGGTAGTGTCATTTCAACGACCGACATTTTGGTACATTGTGTATGAGCCATGGTCACTCGCTGGCTATACTCTAATCGTTGAAAGTCGATAATTAAGCACATCGACTTACAAAAGTGGGCACGGATCATGAACGCTCGACACGACAAGTGACTAGAATATATAGTTGCAAATGTTAAAACGCCCACAAAATTGTATAACAGTTCTTGACGTACATACTTTAAATCAGTGACGTGCAGTTTATGGAGACAAAAAGACACTGTCTATCCTGATAATAAATAAAAATATGTCCCATTATCCTGTTATATGTTAATTTCGCAAATACCTTATTCTAAATGAATGTATGTGCACATCCCTGCTTTAAAACCTGTCTGAAGATAGCCACGAGCAGCCTAGCAGCTATTTAATTGTTTTTAAGAACGAAAAGTGATGAGTGCTAGTGATGTGAGTACTATCAGAGCAACCTTAAAGTATGACTTAAGTACTCAAGATCCGTGCCTATTCATATACCTCATGTTAATTTAACAGTTTCATGTTAAAGATAGCATTTCGTGCTTAGCGACCGCAACCGTCTACGAACGATCATCGCTTGCCTCCGTCTTTATCTTCCACATACACTTACGGCACTGTGGGGTAGGCAGATAAAACTTTTATTTATATACTTTTTAAGCAGGTTGAAGAAAATACAGCTTTTAATATGGACAGGCTGCCTGCCTGACGTGACCGCCTACCTAACTGGTTTGCCCAACCTGGGATTTGGAACCAAATCCCAGGTAGGACAAACCAACCTGGGATCTGGCACCACAGCTTGCATACTGCGACGGGGAGGCGACGCTTGCATCCGTCAGTACTATATAAGAATAATACATATGTAAAAAACATTAAGCTTTCGCGGGTCGCGGTCGCTAAGAGTCGGCTGCTACCTTAAGCGGGACGGCGCGTCCGCTTGCCGTACTATGATTGTAATAAAATATAGTGATATGAAATTGTTCTGGTGACGTTTTATAAAACGTATAAATGTAAGTCTAATAGTGAATATTGCAGGAATACGCTCTGAACGCGGCTCAAGATTACGGTCAGTGTCCATATTAGTACGCAGTGTCCTATCACAATATAAAATAAATTATATTTGCGCTATTTACCATACATATTAGATTCAGAGTAGTAAATAAGTGAAGTCTTTGTTAATAGTATGCATCTATTAATTAACTGCTAGTTGATTTCTTCCTCCTTTGCATCTGCCCTTATCCCACTCTGAGGGGTTCGCAACTCACTCTTTCATATCACGGAAATAATTCGGCTTATTTTTTACGACCATGCCTATCTGACATCAACCCCATATGAGGAGTCCCAGGCAAAACCGCTTTGCCCGACCTGGGATTTGAACCCAAGACTTTCACAGCCCATATCCTGACCATTTTCCAGTACCTATTTTAACTGCGAAGCCTTATCAGCCCTGATACTGCGTATGTTATAGACACTGACCATGCATACAGCCGTAGTTTGTGAGGTTCAGAACCATGTGGCAGTGAGACACGTTCAGAGCGACGCCTGCGTTGTAGGTAAATTGTAATATACGATTTCAAACTGAACACGTTTTTGTATAGAGATAAAAATGTAAATATCTAGAAACAAAGTTTTACAATAAATACATTGTAAGCAGGGCAGAACGCGCTCGTCTGTCACCTAACTCGCTCGCGCATATGCCTGCCACGTGCATGCATAATGCACATGCGTATGCGACGTGGCATGCATGCGCGCATGCGTGCTGTAGCGCGTTTCTGAAACGCGAAGTGCGTCGCGGACTGTGTATATGTATAACACATGAAAATATAAATGTATACATAAATGGTATAAGTTTGTTTTCAAATAAAATATATAATATTTAAGTACGCCTATGTTTTATTCCGATCCTTTAGACTCTTTATCCTAGAGGTACATACATGCCATTACCGAAATATCTACGTCACTGTCTTGTCAATTTTAATAACCTTCAATCAAAAATAAACTCTCGTAATTATTACTAAACATTTGACAAAGACAATATTACTATTGGCGTTGCACACAATGAGGATAAAGAAGTACAATGTCGATTTTAGTGCATGGAACTACGGGAAATAAATAAATTAATATTTGATATTTAAATAATTTATTTGTGTATGTATTTCGGTATGACTACCGTCCTGAGGTCTCGGGTTCGATCCCCGGGTCGGGCAGTGATATTGAATTTTTCCATATCAGCCCGGAGTCTGGAATTTGTGCCCGATATGGCGATAGGCTCGCCCCCTATCACATCTGGGACGGAACTAAGCTCGGCGAATTGTGGGTGTTCTGGTTTGCTGGTGCACATCTGCCTACCCCTCCGGGGATACAGACGTGACCTTATGTTATGTTATGTTATGTTAAATAACTTAATATTTAAAAATATAAATGCAATAATAAAACGTGGATGATATACACCATCGTCTTTTGATTATTAAATGTATTAACCGAAAAGATTAAAACTAAGACTAATGTGGCGTGATCCGATACTAAACATTTCATCCCGAAGCTATTAAGCTACAAATGTTCGCGTGCAACAAGCAATGACAGATAAATGAAATAGAAAAAGTTATTCGATCACGAACCAGTTAAAAAGTTTCTCCCACTCCATGCCATAATGGAGCTATTACAAAAGATTCACTAAGTATCAATTTCCGAGGTGATAGAAACCAATTGGTTTTTAACTGTTTATTTATTTATTTATTTATTTATTATAAGAAGGCTTACAGACTAATAACAACAATAAAAATATAATCTATTATATAAACTAATTGCTAATAACAAACCCTCACTTATTTATAACCATGTTGGTACCGATTATTAAATATATGTATACACATACACACACACGCACACATACACCCACACACACACATATACACACAATAGAATAATATATATATATATATATATATATATATATATATATATATATATATACATATATATATATATTATTTTACTTTACTTTACTTTACAGGATGTGCTACAGAAGTATTCTTTTGTCAATACACGTTTCACCTTATCTATACTAGTACAGAATAGATCTATATCTAAGCTCGACTGCAACCCATTGAAACTATTGGAGCTACGTAATAAATAGGCATTCTGTCTATAGTTAGTATTTGCAAAAGGCGTGGACAGTAATGGCCTTTGCCTAAAACATAACTGATTGATGCGAAATGACAACTTAGAGAGAAGATCAGGACAATCAATAGATCCCCTAGCCAGTTTCATTAAGAAACATAAGTCGTTTATAGTTCGCCTGTTCTCTAAAGGTAGGAAATGATACTTCTCACAGCGGTGATGATAGTCAGACGTTATTTGTTGTGCCTTGAAATCCAGGTATCTTAAAAATTTCCTTTGTATTTGTTCGATCCGATTAATATATATTTTATATTGTGGATTCCAGACTTGTGACGCGTATTCCAACTGACTGCGTACGAAAGAGCAATATATAATTTTAATTGGCTTCAAAGATCGGAAACAGGCTGCAGTCCTCATTATAAAACCTAGAGATTTAGTTGCCTTACTAATGATGTGCTCTATGTGCTTATCAAATATTAATTTTTCATCATGTATGACACCCAAATCCCTAATGCTAGATACTTTACTAATGAAATTGTTATAGAGAGTGTACTTAGAGTTAAAATTATTTTTTAGCCTAGAGAAAGTGATGTGATAGCATTTTGAGACATTTAGTTGCAATTTGTTTTGACTGCAATAGTCAGAGAATCTGTCAAGATCTTCTTGCAACTTAGCTGCGTCTGAGATACTTAGGATAGGCTTTATGATTTTCATATCATCAGCATACAGCAATACTTTTGAGTAGTGGAAGCATGATATCACATCAGAAATAAATATAGTAAATAAGAGCGGTCCCAAAATTGACCCTTGCGGTACGCCCGATGGTACAAGTTTATAAGCTGAAGTAAAGCCATTCAGTACCTGTAGGTTATGGTTACCGCGAAATGGAGAACAACAATAAAAGGAACGGTGACTACCACTATTTATTTTCAATGCAAATACATAAAAAAATGACGCGGCGCGTGCACACACCGCCAGCGTCCCGGCACTACACAACTGACAGATGTCGCTGTCGTCCTGGTGTTACCAGTAGAAGTAAATTTTAAAACTATATGAGCGCGTCGCTAACACTCCCCACCCTAGTGCTGGCACAGCACTCTTCATCCAAAGAGATGCGAGCGACGCGCGCCGCAGAGCGCCGCCAGTTACCCGTTTTGGTTTTAACTTCCACAAGCCGCACACGACCATCCCGACCCGGAAATATTTGTGTAATAACACCCTTCGGCCACACATTTCGTGGGGAATCTGGGTCTAAAATCAAAACGAGATCACCAATTTGCAACGGCTTCTGCTCCTCGTGCCACTTCCCTCTGGGTAAAAGGCTAGGAAGAATTTCTTTCACCCATCTCCGCCAATACATGTCGGCCAACCTTTGAGACTTTCGCCATTGTTTCCTTAAGTAAAGATCTGAATTGCGAAAATCCCCGAGAATTGGTAAGTTAGATGACGTACCCAGCAGGAAATGGTTCGGGGTAAGCGACTCCACATCTCCGGCTTCCACAGAAACGTGCGTCAAGGGACGGCTATTTACTATGTTTTCTACCTCTGCCATAAACGTACTTAGAACCTCTTCCCTTGGTGCACGCTCTTTCAGGATCACCTTAAGAGATGTTTTTACACTCCGTATTAACCTTTCCCATGCCCCACCCCAATGGGGACTCGCGGGAGGAATAAAGGTCCAATCCATTCCATTGTTCATACCTTCATTTTTCAAGAGTTCGGTATCCATTTCTTGCATAGACTTCTGCAATTCCTTATTGGCACCTCTCAAATTCGTGCCGTTGTCCGAATACAAATGACGCGGCCAACCACGTCTCGACGCCATTCGTCGTAAGGCCATAATTAAAGAGTCTGCAGTAAGCGAGGCGACTATCTCAATGTGTATAGCTCGAATAGTCAAGCAGGTGAATAATACTCCGTACCTTTTCATTCGACGTCTTCCCTCGGTGATTTCTATTGGACCAAACAAGTCCAACCCACAGAACGTGAAAGGTCTATTATGATGGGCTACACGAGCAAAAGGTAAGTCGCCCATTCTAGGTACTTGCGGTTTACAGTTGCGTATCCTGCACAACATACAACGAGACACGACGTTTTTCACTGACGGTCTTAATTTAATTAACCAATACCTCTGTTTCAGTTCATTTACGACGGTTTCCTGGTTCCCGTGGGCTGCCGAAACATGGTAATGTCGGACTATTAGCTTAGCTACTGCATGCCGGCCATCTAAAATTACAGGATTTTTCGTTTCCAGGTCCACGTCAACAGCAGCGTTGATACGCCCGCCTACACGCAGTACGCCGTGCTCATCTAAGAACGGCGACAAGGTAAGTAGTTTACTATTTTTAGGTATAGGTTTACCTCGCATCAATGCAGCTATCTCATCAGCGAACGACTCCGTCTGAGCACTCCTCAGCAACATCCGCTCTGCACGCTCCAACATACTGCAGTCCAACTCACCAGGAAGACCTTTACATTTATCAACAAACCTTAGCACCACAGCGGCGGATCTCTTCAAGCGCAGCCAGGAAGAAAATCTCAATGGATCAGGTATAGGTAAGGTTACAGCAGGTTCCACATGCGTAACTACTACGTACTCTGGTGGATCTTCAACTAAGTCTTCATTCAGTACATCTTGAGGCCATACTGACTCGTCATTATACAGGAATGATGGCCCAGTAAACCACTCATTTTTAAAAATGGAGTGGTCATACACCTCTCGGGTGCCCAAATCAGCAACGTTTAAGTTTGTGGGAATGTACTTCCACTCATGTATACGCGACAGGTTATCTATCTCGCCTAAGCGGTTAGCTTCAAATGTTTTATACTTACGCGTATTGTTCCGGATCCAGCAAAGAACTGTAGTCGAGTCACACCAGAAGTACCTTGCGGTCGGCGTTAATTTATGCTCCTTCACTATGTTGTCTGCCAATTTAGCTGCCAGACGAGCTGCTTCAAGTTCAGCCTTCGGGATTGTTAGAGGTTTAACAGGTAAGACTCGACATTTACTAGCTATAAATGAAATATATATTTTACCATTATTATTCCAACGCCAATAAGCGACCGCACACATCGCTTTACTTGATGCGTCGCAAAATACATGCAGTTGTAAGTTTTCGTAACCGATGTCCGCTGGCGTAGCGCTTGTAGACTCCGCTACGGAGTCTACGTAACCTCTCGTAGCGAGCGTTGGCTCCGGCGCAGCGCGTGCGGAGACCGCCTGCGGGTCGCGATGTGTCGGGTTCGCACCCGATAGTCCGACCCGATTTGGATGTTCATAGTGGGTCTCGCTCACTCGTGTTGTAACTTGCAGCGCCTGATAGTACCTTGGTATACGTAGCTCACGAATAGTCGTAAGTAAATCAATCCATTTACACCATTTGCAATAAATTTCATCAGAAATATAATCATCCCAGCCAATATTCAGACGCCATGTATCTTGCAGCATAATTCTCCCTTGTATGGTAAATGGGGATAGAAAACCTAAGACATCAAAAATAGACATAATTACCTTTAGCATTAGCCGTTTTGTAGGCCGCACTTTACCTTGAATAATATCTTCCGGTATACGCTTCAAGGATATATCAAAACCTAAAACATCTTCTTTCGGGTACCATATAAGACCTAAAGTACGCTCACCTTCATACTGCTGGTCAACTTTGAATTTTACAGCGGCATCGCCCAATGTCGCCTCAGGTACAGAGTTCAACACGGCAACGCTGTTGCTTGTCCAATTACGGATTTCAAACCCACCTGACTGATGAATTTTAGTTATATTTTTAACCATTTGTACAGCCGTGTCGTCATCGGGTAGACTATCAATATAGTCATCCATATAGTGCGAATTACGTATCGCCTCGACAGCAGTTGGTAGGGTAGATACATACAGCTCAGCATTCTTATTTTTAATAAACTGAGCTATAAACGGCGAACAATTCGCCCCAAATATAAGTGACGTCATTACGTACGTCTCAATATCCTCTTCAGGACTGTTTCTCCACAGGAACCTAAAGGCTTGCTGATCTTCTTTATGAATTTTGATCCGTAAGAACATATCTTTTATGTCACCTGTTACTGCTATTTTATTTTCCCTAAAGCGCAGCATTATACCAAAAAGAGATGACAACAAATCAGGACCAGTGAGTAAATAATCATTAAGACACGAACCTTTCACAGTAGCTGCAGCATCAAATACAAGCCGAAGTTTCTTTTTGTTCGGGTTGTCCACACCAAAATGCGGTAAGTACCACGTCCGGGGAGTGGTCTCGACGTCCTCGAGTTTCTTCGCGAATCCATTGTCCAGTAGATGTTGGACCCGTTCCTTGTACCTGTTGGCAAAACCTGAATCTTTGTGCATTTTAATTTCTATACCTTTCAGTCTCTTCACAGCGGACGCATAGGAATCCGGCATCTTGCATTCTTCGTCCCTCCACGGCAGACAAACATACCAACGACCATCGATGAGAAGCGAAGTGCGTTCAAGTCGAGCGATGGCGCGAACATCATCGGCATTTTTGACGTGGTGGAGCTGAAATACCTATACAGTCTAAGGAAAAGAAACGTTTCACTTCTTCGTGAAGACGCTGCAAGGTGACCTCGTCTGACTCGGATTCAACTGAGCTGCCGGACACCGTGAGGGTCGCCGCGACTGACGCGGACGAGCGGCGCGCGTGCTGCGGCACCCGTACGCTGCCATGGATACACCAACCTAAACGAGTAAGTGTAGCGGACGGCTCATTCAAATTACCTACTCTTATTTCTAATGGTAACAATAAATGATAATTATCTTGACCAATTAACATTTCAGGTATTACGTCAGCGGTACACAATACATTTTTTATATCCATTAAGTTTTTATAGTTATCGCAGTTAACAACAGATAATTTTTGCAAAGGTAAGTTTAACTCGTTAATACTACGGGCTCTTATATTATGCACCTTATTGTCTACGCCACTAAGGTTCAGATTAACAATTGTAGTATCGCAAACCAGTCCATTATTAGTCCATGCGCCGCGCACGTGCATCGTTTCCCGGCGGCCGCGGAGCCCGGCGCGCTCCGCTAGGCCTGCGCTTATGAACGACACAGTTGATCCGTCATCCAGTAATGCACTCGAATTTATTACACCGTTAGGTCCATGGATACGTATAGGAACTACTTTCAACAACACTTTACGATCACTTGCACTAATATGCGTTACACTTTCCGCAGATGAAGACGGCGGCGGCGGCGGCGGCGGCGGTATCGCTCGCAGCTCGGGCTCGGTGTGTACGTCGGCAGTCGTAGGTATAGATGTTTCCGTGGCTTGCGGCCGCTGCGCCCGGTTGGCGCGCGGCGCTATGCTGTCGCTGCCGGTGCCTCGATGATTGACGTTCACAGTGTAATGCAGAAGTCGATGATGGGGTTGTCCGCAATTATCTTTATCACACACGGGCGCCGAACATGTATCGCGGTCGTGCTTTGATAATAAGCATTTGTAACAAAGTCCTGTTCTTTTCACAAATTGCCATCTAACATTGCGCAGTGCTTTTTTGAACGGTTTACATTCAGTCAACTTGTGAACTAATTTATTACAAAATCGGCATTTAACTTTACTATCATTTTCTTGCAACACAAATGTTTGTGAGCGGGTTGTACACTCGTTATGATTCTTCGTAGGGGCATGCCGTGTAATAGTGAAAATGCTTGCAGTTGTCGACACTTTTACAGCCTCTTCACGCAGAAATTCGGACATAATCAGCAACCGCGCTCTACTGCCCTCCGTTATCAATTTATAACTGTAGTCTGACCATTTTGAGACTAGCACTGTTGGTAACTTTGACAATAAAATGGAGACTAGGTTTACTCCATGCAAATACTCCTGGCGTCCAATAGCCTGTACAGCTTCCACAAAATTTTGAACTTTCACTGCAAACGTCACAATATCCTTTTGATAGTCTTGGTGCAGTGGTGGGAGTTTTTTCAGATCATGTATAATGCGAGATATAATGCAGTCAGGGTTTCCAAAACGTAGCTCCAGTGTCGACATAACCTTCGCAGGGGACGTGGCGCTGATAAATAAAGCACTGACTGCTTCCTTTGCTGATCCTTTTAGGCACTTGCGTAACCTCCATAAGTTCTCCTTATCACTAAATTTGCAGACATCTGTGGATTCGTCGTAGGCTTGCTTAAATTGAAGCCACTCCATGGGGTCACCGGAAAATTCTGGTAAATCTTTCGGCGTAGACAGACGACTCAATAGACTGGTGTTGGACGTATTAGCAGTGGCGCTTGTGAGGTTTTTAATTGCCACAGCAAGCGTTTCTATGATGTTTTCTGTGTTGTGCGCGGACGGTACGGGAGGCGCGGACGGTACGGGAGGCCCGGGCGGTTCGGGGTGCCGGGGCGCGGGCGGTGCGGGAGGCCGGGGCGCTGGCGGTGCATTCTTGTGGTTGACTACGGGGCCAAGGGGTATCTCGTGCAGTTGACCCGCTGATTGGCCATGATTGGGGGCGAGCTGCTCCTTCGGTGGTACCTCCTCGAACGTAGTCTGATGATTTTCGACCCACTGTTCGACTTGATGTTGAGACCGTTGAATGTCTTCTCCGATTTGTGAACTGTATTCCATAATGTCGGTCTCATCCTCAAGTTCCGCTAATTTTAATTCCGTTTCTCGGTCTATGAGCGCCATTTTAATTTCTGCTTTTTGCTTCTCCGCTTCTAATTGCAACTTTTTTCTCAAAATATCTTTAGAATAAGACGATTTAGATGATGCGCAGCTTCTTTGTGACGCCGTGGCTTTTAAAATCGGCTTATCGGAAAGGCGGCGAACCGGCTCCGATTTTATTTCGCTATCCGCCATTTTGCTGTGACGGAAAAATGGTTCCGACGTAAATTGTTTGTGAGGCTGCTCAATTGATTGCACATTAACACTGGGTTCACCTTTCGAAGCATAGTCCACAGATTGAGGCACTTGCACGTCGCGATCCGTATTTTGCGATAACTTTTGTTCTTGTTCGCGTCGTGCTTTCCGCGTGTTCACCATTTTGCGCGGCGGTGTATGGAACATTACTTTTATGAATCCGGCCGAATGACCACTTGTAGGTTATGGTTACCGCGAAATGGAGAACAACAATAAAAGGAACGGTGACTACCACTATTTATTTTCAATGCAAATACATAAAAAAATGACGCGGCGCGTGCACACACCGCCAGCGTCCCGGCACTACACAACTGACAGATGTCGCTGTCGTCCTGGTGTTACCAGTAGAAGTAAATTTTAAAACTATATGAGCGCGTCGCTAACAGTACCACTGCCTGTGTCCGGTTCTCGATGTATGATTTAAACCATCGCAAAAGATCGCCACGAATTCCAGCAGACATTAATTTACGTAGGAGTACCAAGTGATCTATACGGTCAAAACATTTGCTATAATCCGTGTAGATTACATCCACCTGAATTCGATTGTCCATTTGTTCTGTGATACATTCATTAAATAGAATTAAGTTTGATGTAGTTGAGCGACCCTTAATAAACCCATGTTGCTCATTGGGTAAATTAGTAGATAGTGCAGAGTAGACCACGGAATGAACAATCCTCTCTAGAATTTTAGAGAATAGGCATAGTTTGGAGATTGGGCGGTAGTTAGATACCTCGGCTTTATTACCACCTTGAAAACTGGGGTTATAAATGCCGACTTCCACACTCTTGGGACTATACCTTCTGACAGAGAGCGTTTAAATAGAATACAAATCGGTGTTACAAGACTCTCTGCACTGTTGACAATGAAAATAGGTGGGATTAGGTCAGGGCCACCAGACTTATTAATGACAAGTGATTTCAGTAACTTCAACACTTCATTAGGGGAAACTTCGATCCCAGAAATTAAAGTATTTACAAAGTTGTCATCTATGGGAGAAGCACTAATAGCATTAGAGTCTGATTGCTGAAATGTAGAGTGGAAGTAATCAGCAAATAAATTGGTTATATCCTGCCCGGTTTCCGCCACCATATCCCCGTATCTCATTTTATTAGGAACACCAGAAGAACATTTCTTACTTTTAACATACGACCAAAAGCTTTTTGGATTGGATGCAATAGAAGATTCAATCATATCCATATAGTTATTGAAGCAGATACGTTCATATTCCATTACTCTCATTCGCAATAGAGCAAAAGAATCGTAATCAGATCGATTACCATAAGTTTTATACTTCGAATGATACTTATGTTTCTCTTTCAACATTTTTATTAAGGCGGTACTGTACCATGGGGGTGTGATTGGCGTCTTATGGATTTGAAAGGAATGAATTGGTCTCTTATCTCATATAGTTTCTTGTAAAAACGCATAATAGCCTCATCCAATGTCACCGTACATAAGTATTCATTCCAATGAATTTGACTGAGTGCACGTTTTACAGCATCGTAGTCGCCCATACTAAAACTATATTTTGTCTGTCGCCACATACACACGCTATATCTGAAATAATCGAGCAGGGACGGTCGCAGGCATCATGTGAGACATTTTCTATACAAAGAAAGGGTAACTCGCACACACTCATTTCATTTCATAGAGAACTGTGGTTCTCTACATCGCACAAGGCGGTCCTAGAATTCACATTGAATGCAGATGGGTGTGAAACCTCCTATGCCAACGCACAATTACCGCCTCTACAGTATGGAAAGCTACGTGCCATCGTGCCGGTACTTACACTAGTACTACGTACTAAGTACCGATAATTTGAAATTATTCACTTTGTTGTCGTAAATATTGTTATTAAAGATAAGTTTGAAATAGTATGAGGAAACTACAGAAGTACCTTGGTTGCAAATGTCTCGACCAGATAGTACCAGAGATTCGTTCCTGTTAACAGGCTGTTGGTGCTAGACGTTTTACGCCCGGTTCCAATAAACAATCACAGTTCGAATATGCAGATAGATTGCAAAATTAGCCAATAAGAACACAGTTTGAACATGACTCCGTCAAATGACTTGGTTTGATTGGTTCAGAATCGCGATCTATCGGCACTCTAAACAGAGATCGTTTATTGAAACCGTCCGTTAGAGAAAGATGTGAAACCCAATGGTCAATGCGGAGGATGCCAAGACTGAGCTAGTGCAAGGGTTTAAACAGGAAGGTAAACCCTGGCCTTAGGCCGGGATAGGATACTCCAGGCAGAAGGAAATGGTTAAAGATAACTATTAAGTGATTCCATTTTATAATAAAAATTGGGCCTCATGCAATATAACTGTACTAATACTAATATAACCGTCTGGACTTTAAAAGAGAACCCTTGAGTTTGTTTCGGCATTTCTTCTCAGGGATAGCCACAAAATGCCGACGCCATTATTACTTTATCAATATCTTAAAATCAATATATGTATACTCGTAATTGACATGTGAAAGTGGTATAAAATTCAAATTCAAATAATTTATTCTGCTAATAGGCTATTGGCAGAATAAATGATTTACTAATGAATAAGTGATTACTGATTCACTCTTATTATAATTTTTATCTTTTTTATTTATTTTGTCGTTAAATATTACGCGTGCGATCATTGTGCTTGCCCGCGTGGCGTTGTATGACGCAATATCTCCTTGTTCCCGCTCACCTCACATAGGTAGATGTATACAGGTACGTACATCTGTAATTTCCGTGGCGACTTGCAACTAGCAAATGGCGTATTATTTTTGTGTATCCTTATGCAAGAATGGTTGTCTTGACGTCCGTTCGTTACATTAGGGGACCACTGAAAACCAGTGCTGTCCTGTGGCTCACGTCACAACATAGCTTAATGCTGAGATGGCCCCCTAGTTGTTACGGTATGGACATGCAACACTTCTCTTTTGTATTTAGTTTTAGTTTAAATTATGTATAATATAATGTTAGTTAATGTTGCATGTTATGTACTAGTGGCAATAAAAACTTTTCTTTCTTTCTTTCTTCAAAATTTGAATTTATAATAAAAGAAAAACATTATAGGAAATGTATTTTATTCTTCACACATTAATTCCAGTAAGACTAGCGCATTACGATCTCAATCCGAACTTAAAACACTCATCATAATAATATAGAGGTAATTTCTTTCTAACCTGAAAGAAAATTAATATTTGACGATATTATATCGACGGCATTATATCAATTCATTTATATTTAGGATTGTATGCAATAATAATTGCCATTGTATTACTTTCACTGTTCACATGCTGTACGTGTATAAAATAAAATATTATGTGCTCATAAGCTGTATTATTTTTATGAGTAATATTTGCTTAACGGTACAGCGCATCAGTTGCTTTATGAGCCATATTTAAGTTACAGCTTTTGAATTGATGTTTAAAATATACGAGTAGTAAGCAAGTTTACAGCGATAGAAAAGGCAGGCGATCCCTAGTGCATGACATTGTTTCATTTCTCTCTTCTCGAAAATTATAGTTTTCGTTTTCCAATTTCTCTATAAATTTGACTGCCTCGGTGGCGTGGTAGTATTTCAGTACGACTACGGTTCTGAGGTCTCGGGTTCGAGCCCCGGGTCGGGAAATGTGATATTGGATTTTTCCATATCAGCCTGGAGTCTGGAATTTGTGCCCGATATGGCGATAGGCTCGCCCCCTATCACATCTGGGACGAAACTAAGCTCGGCGAAATGTGGGTGTTCTAGTTCGCTAGTGCGCCTCTGCCTACCCCTTCGGGGATACAGGCGTGAGCTTATGTATGTTATGTCTATAAATTTTTGTTTTTAGTTTCCGCTAGTGTATAATGTATTTATTAAATCAAACAAATTCTTTACATTTGCTTACTAGCGATCTTTATTATAATCGTTTTTCGTTTGTTTTGTATGGGAATAGGAACAAGTAAGATTATAATAATACTGCTATAAGAGGTGGTGGTAACCCCCCAGGAGTACAGTTGCTGCACTTTGAACGACAAGTTTTAGAATTTAGACATTCGCGCTATGTGGTTTTTATTTCCTCGAAAGAAAACTGCCTAATGACGGTACCAACCACTGTTGCGACCTCAATAAAAGCAAATGGTGTTCAAAACAAAGCAGTAAGATGACTCGAGAGCATTCCTATACGTTTTATTGTGCAATGTTTAGGTGTGGGTAATATTGCGCTACCGGATCCACTACTCGTCAAATCGAGTTCTCAAGCGCTCTCCAAGTTGGCCCGCTCGCGCAATATTTTCGTTCAGTCACGTGTGCATGTGGATACCTGTATATGACAACTGCATTGTCGAAACAACACATTTTAAGGCCCCGTTTATGCGATATTGTAGTGAAAATCTAGGCCACATTTGTGAGGCGAATTTGCTTTGTTTTTACCATGTATTTAATTTTTGTAGGTTTCGGAAAGAGGATCGAACCTCAGCCTTTCGCTTCAAAGCCGATTACACTACCACTGCACGACGAAGTAGTCAATTATGATACTCTTTTAGACCGACTTCCAAAAAGAAGGTCCTCAATTCGTCTGATTTTTTTTATGTATGATATGTGCGATATCTCTGCCAAATGTGGAGCGATTTTCAAAATTCTTTTTGTGTTCGATAGAGCTTATTTCAAGGGTGGTCTCATATAAATGTTCTCTAAGATTTGAAGTCGGTCCGTTAAGTTTTTAAACTTGTGATTATGTAAGACGAAGAATACAACTTTGTTCATGATAAACCTACCTTCCTACCTTCATATGTCATGAACTACTCTACTACTCCCCAAAGTACAATAAGCCGCAGCTACACAGCCCTCCGTAACATAGTTTTCATTAAAGCTCGTACATTTTAGAAATTTCAAAACGTGTAGCCAAAAATGTAGCAAAGCATAGTGGCAGCCTCGTGCGGTCGCTGCATTTGACGGCAGGAATTTGTCGACGTTATACTGTATGCTTATAGTATCTCTATACACGTATACACCGCTTTAACCCTTGCTTACTAGTTTTTTTTTATAGCAGAGACTGGCAAACGAACAGATGGGTCACCTGATGGTAAGTGATATCCACCGCCCATAGACACCCAAGACACAATAAAAATCATGAGTGCATTGCCAACCTAAAAAGAGGAAATGGAAGGAGAGAGAAAAGGGATTGGAAAAGGGAGAGGGGAAATGGGCCACCGGAAATCTCACTCACCGAACGAAACACGACAGCAAGCTGCCACTTAAGGTAGTTTTTCTATGAGACAGCGGTATCAAACCGGTCGAGCCGACCCATTCGTGCTGTAGACGTAACTGTCTACAGCGTGGCTCTACCACTCCAATTACTAGTTATGTACTACCAACTAGAGTAGTTATAGTTAGGTATATGAATCTATATTTCTATAACGGAGACGATTCAATATTCTTTCTACCTGCCCTTATCCCACCTTAAAGTGGGGTCAGTACCACACCTCAAGTATGTTGCAGAAGGGTTTGGCTTAGTTTTTACGACCGGCTGCCTGCCTGACGTCAACCCCCTCTGGAGGATCCAGTCCTGGGCAAATTAAATTAGAAAATTCATAGTGCTCGGACCTGGGAATCGAACCCAGGACATCCCGGTTCGCAGCCCATATATGCTGCCACTAGACCAAGGTCTCAATATTATTCATTTATATTATAATGTCAAATAACAATTGTCAGTCCCCTGCTCTTTTGCCGGTCTTTGTTGACAAAAAAAGTAGTTTAGTATATTCCTACTACGTACCTGTCGGCGTACCTACCACATCCCAATTCCCTTTCCACAGTCCACAAACCTCTCCATTCCCCTTTCCCCATAGGACCCTATTCTTCTAACTGTATAACCTGCCTCCCTGATTCCAAATTCATAGCATTCTATAATATAATATAATAATATTATAAGAAATACTTAAATCTAAATTATGCTTTTTTTGACATGTCATAAGTGCTTTTATATGCCTACGTGATTAATAAAGATTTTTATTTTATTTTAATAAATTATGCGTATCCAATCGTAACCAAAAATAAAAAAAACTTTCTAAATAAATAATTAGACGAATAGAATTTCATTCCTTTCTGTAATGTGTGAACTTTGAACACCACTCGAGGGACACAGCACTCACCTGTATATAATCTTCATTTAAAATGTACATTTATTTAATTGTATACAACCCATCCATAATCAAATCTGTTCCTAATTAGAGCAGACAGAGCGACGCCCGAGGGATGTCCCGGGACGACCTGCCGAGACCTTACCCGCGACATCAGCTACCTGCGGACTCCCTGACATGCCCCGTGTACCCACATCGTTCACTTACACGCTAATATGAATGAATACAGCAATTATAACTTCAAAAATATGCACAATGAAATAACACAAATTAAGATGGATTTTGGACCGACTTCAAAAAAGGAGATGGCACTCAATTCGTCTGTCTTTTTTTATGTGTTACGCGATATCTCCATCTGTATCTTTGTTATATAAATCAACTTATGCATATTTTTTGTGTTCGATAGGGCTTATTTTAAGGGTAGTCCCATATACATTTGGTCACGATCGGATAGGTTTTGTATTCGGTCTGTTAGTCGTCCCCTTTAAAAATTATAGCATAAGATATAAATGAATTAGTCAATCATTGAGATAAGTTAATTAGTAATTACAAGGGAATTGAGGACGTTACCAAGACCTGCAGGGTTACCACAACTTCTTATAGCAGTATTATTATAATCGTTCTTCGTTTGTTTTGTATGGGAATCGGTACAAGTAAAATTATAATAATACTGCTATAAGAGGTTGTGGTAACGCCCCTGAAACATAATACGTATAAAATAATATTAGCTTTGTAATATTAATGTCCCACTGCTGGGCACGGGCCTTCTTCACTAATGAGAAGGGTCAGGCCTTACTCTACCACGCTGGCCTAATGCGGGTTGTTAGACTACAATTGCTTTCGAAACTTTGTTGGAAAAATTCTCGGGTATGCAGGTTTCCTCACGATGTTTTCTTTCTGATGATGATAATTTACAATGAAAACACACTTACCATAGAAAAGTCAAAGGTGTATGCTCGATTTTGGGGTTGGTCTCGAACCTCCGACACTTGTCCCAATTATGATTAAATTGTATTGCTTTGAAAATATTCATTGGCTTCCACGACTGCCCACTTACCTGCTATACTGAGATATATTACTTAATATACAGGTACTTATTGGGGAGTGGAAGGGATCTCTAGACTCTAAGGTAGAGTGCCAAAGCTCTCACGCCCTTGTCGGGTAGTCTCCACGCTAAGGGTCCGTCGGCCGTCTGCGGAACATTATGCGCGAACACGTAAATACGTAGAAGTCTTTGACGAACACACTTCCATCATAGCGACACATATAAATAATAAAAAAACACCTAACAGTCACACACATAGTCCTGACCCTACACTAAGATCGAGTTTTGTGTCGTGGATATCAGGAACTACGAGAGACTTTCGGTGTCGCAACACCCAAACCCCGAGTGCGGGAATCGAACCCGCAACCTCACGTTTCACAGCCGGCTACTCGCCCGCTGCGCTACGGAGGCTGTCAAACACATACAAAGTATATGCTAGAGTCTATGCTTTTGATGGATTCATTAGCGAATGGTAGAGCCGCGCTGTGGACAGCTACGTCTACAGCACAAATAGGCCGGCTCGACCGGAAAACCGACGTAAAGTGGCAGCTCGCTGTCGCGTTTCGTTCGGTAAGTGAAGTTTCCGGTGGCCCAATTCCCCCTCCCTTCCCCAATTCCTGTTTCTCTCCGTTTAGGTAGGTAACGCACCCATGATTTTCTTGTCTTTGCTGTTTATGGGCGATGGAGATCACTTACCATCAGGTGACCCATCTGCTCGTTTGCTAGTCTATGCTATAAAAAAACAGCTAATCCTTCACAACATTACTTACCTACGGTATACAGTACAGGAGGGTTACCACTACCTCTTATAGCATTATTATTTTAATCTTACTACGTTTTATTT
This sequence comes from Clanis bilineata, assembly GCA_036417725.1. Taxonomy (NCBI): domain Eukaryota; kingdom Metazoa; phylum Arthropoda; class Insecta; order Lepidoptera; family Sphingidae; genus Clanis; species Clanis bilineata. The sequence goes on from CM071141.1 coordinate 4,146,537, forward strand.
GTACGGGAATCGGAACAAGCAACATTGTAATAACATTGCTTTAAGAGGTGGTGGTAACCCCCCAGTATACAGTATAAACTTAGTAGCACACTAACAAGGGTCAGTCAGTAGGAAGTTTTTAATTCTCTGCAATTCATTAAAAAGTTCAGGCTCGCTTCCGACTGAAGTTTTCTTGTTAATATTTTAATTTATCATATAACCACTGTTGACTACGAATACTTATATACACTGCCGTATTTAAATTACGCAAAAACATAATAACTTCCTTATAGCGTTGCTACCGGTCGCGTGCCTGAAGCCTAGAACCAGTGGATTTTCCCTAAGGCCAACTAGAGCCGGGCCTAGGGCCGCTATATTATTAAGGGCGGCCAAATACGAAATGACAAATCCAACGGGAATTGAACCCAGTACCTCAAGATGGTCCAAAGCCGATAAGTGCTGCCACTAGACCAAGAAGGCGAACGGTGGACGAACATACCTAAAAATATATAATGTACCTCTATATAGATGTGCAGACATACTGAGGAACTTCTTGTTTTATGAAGTCGGTTTAAAATAAGATTAGAAAGGGCGGCAGCTTCTGAGCCTAGGGCGGCCTAAAACTGTTATTGGGCCTTTGTAAAAATGGAATAAAATGTCAGAACTAAAATCAAGTGCTACATCACCATTTATTATCCTTGACTCTGAGTGGCATAAATATTATATCAGCAACTACATGAGTGTTGTCCGTACACTCCAGCCCTCCTGGACGGTACTCCAAATCCGCCACAACCTACACCTTCGGGGGGAACTTATCATTAGTTAATACAATTGGCAATTAGAGTTAGAGTCTAAACTCTGGAGGTAGATAGAGCTGAACTTGAACTTTGGGATGAAATATTTTAAATATGAATACATATTTTCAAGAATATACAGTATTTAATTTGACGAATTTTCTACTGAGCAGAAACAAATAAAATAATGAGTCTAACAACGAAGTATACAGACCTTCCATAAATAACGAAAGAGGCAATGTAATGGAAAGCGTCACAAATCTCAGGATTCAATAACATTAGCACAAGGCCGGGGGCGTTGCGGCGAGTCTGTTTACAAAAAAGTTGTAATTTTTCGACCTTAATTCATTAAGTTAATTAAACAAGATACGGGTATGTTCTGTTGTTTTATATACATCATAGAATAAAAATGATACAGTTGTGCAACGAATAGGAAAAATAGGGGAATGGGGTCACTGACTAGTCACCATCATAAATAATAAACGCAATGGAAAGGTGTAACATAATTCAAATTCAAATTCAAATCATTTATTCTGCAAATAGGATATTTTATACCACTTTCACATGTCAATTACGAGTATATATTGATAAAGTAATAATGGCGTCGGCATAGCCAAAAGCGTTACAGATGTAACATTCCTACCATAAATCCGCGCACAGAACGGACAACATTTTTGTGGCCGGGCTGATCTAAATTTGATCTAGCATAACTGCCGACGCATGCTGTAGAAATGATTCGACTTAAGTTTTCCGACCAGGTGCCTGCCTAACGTCAACCCCCTCTAAGCAATTCAGTCCAAATAAAATTAGTAAAATCTACACAAAGCGTTACCCAACGTAGGAATCGAACCAGGACCAAGATACTTCACCATTAGATCAAGGATATGACGAACGTATATAACATAAAGCTATAATCTGCCTATGAGACAGGGGGGTTACCATAACCTCTTATAGCAGTATTATTATAATTTTACTTGTCAATATCCCATACAAAACAAACGAATAACGATCATAATAATACTGCTATAAGAGGTCGTGGTAACCTTGCAGGTGTGTTTTTATAGCAGAGACTGGCAAGCGAGCGGATGGGTCAACTGATGGTAAGTGATCTCCACCGCCCATCATCATGGGTGTTGCCAACGTAAAAGCAAGGCAATAGGGATTTGAAAAAAAAAACGGAAAACTTCACTCGCCGAACGAAACGCGACAGCGAGCTGCCAGTTTACATCTATGAGACAGTGCAATCAAACCGATCAAGCCGGCCCATTCGTGCTGTAGACGTAACTGTATGACAGAGTTCTAGAGCTTGTTTTAATGTCCAAACAACTTTAATTTACGTACACATTGTAGATACGTGCATGTCACAGGTTTGGTTAATATCCACACGCAGACGTGACGGGCTCTACAATTTGTAGCCCACTATAATATTTATTCACATAAACTGAACATGTTACGGTACAAATACTAAATATTTACTGTTTGAGCAATTTGTTTTGCTGTCACGGTTAATAGCCAGTTATTTCTTTTTATTTGTTGTCAAAGTAATATTGGAAAAACTATTGTCAAACGTAAATATTTCATTTATCCAATTGCACAAAGTAAAACTGTGTTTTTTAATTTTAATAAAATGTATGTAATAAAATGTAGTTAGTATTATTGTGTGTGTAACACTGGGTGAATAAAGTAAAATACGCTAGGGAGTTGAATCTACTAGCTTCAGACTGGCCGCCGTAGTATACTCATATTGTACAAAGAATGCTATTCCAGTATTAGGAATTTATAAAACACTAGCTGTTGCCCGTGACTTCTTACGCGTGGTTAAAAAGTAACCTATGTGTAGCACCGATAGCTCAGATAAATGTAAATGAAATGAAATGTATGTAAATAAATGTTTTCTTTCTTCTTCTTCTTCTTCTTCTTCTCAGTTGGGAATGATACTAATTCCCGAGACGAGTGTCGGAAGTTCCAGACCAATACCAAAAAAAGAAGTATATACCTCTGACTTTTCTATGTGAAGTGTGTTTTCGTTGTGAATTATCGCTAGCTACCGTAAAACGGTGAAGGAAAATATCGTAAGAACACCTGCATACTCGACAATTTTTTCACAAGAATTTCGAAGGTAAGTGAAGTCTACCAACCCGCATTAGGCCAGCGCGGTAGACTAAGGCCTAACCCCTCTCATTAGTAGAGGAGGCCCGTGCCCAGTACTGGGACAGTAATATTACTTGGCTAATTGGCAATATTACTTTGGAATGCTGTCCTATTCAGCAATCAGGGATGTAGGATGATGTTCCGCTGAAAACAGCGGCCCGAGCAGGAATATTTTTGACAATTGAATTCGTATCGAGCTCTTTGCCCACAAACGAAATTTGGTTAATATTGTATAAAAATGTTGTAGACGCGCATCAAACTCGATTTGAATTCGATTGTCAAAAATATTCCTGCTCGGGCCGCTGTTTTCAGCGGAACAGCATCCTACATCCCTGATTGCTGAATAGGACGGCATTTGAAAGTAGTATTGCCAAAATTATGATTAATTCGCAGACCCTACTATAATCGTCTTACAGCATACTTATTGTTGATGTACAATGTACATGGTAAGTAACCTCTAATCTTAAAATATAATTATATCGCCAAGTAACAAGCAACGTAAACAATTACCTGCGTGGTGACTGGTGAGCAATAATTCACGTGAGTTAATCAATGATGGCGAACCACTAAAATATTTTATATGTGACAATAAAGCTGGGGCTGTGTGCGGGGACGGGGTTACCAGCGGCAGGATTTTTCCGGGATATCAGCGGCCCGAGCAGGAAAATTTCTAATAATCGTAAATTTATTTATTTATTTGATTAGTACGATTTACATATAACCAATTAGACTAAAGAACAATTCAAGAACTTAAATATATGATGCTCGTCGTAAGTCGTCTCGTCAAAATACTTAATGCGAGCTTGATGTGCGTCTATGAAATTGGTATAGAATATTAAAATATCAGTCAAATGTCATCAGTGCACAGCGATAGCGAATACATTTACGATTATCAGAATTTTTTCTGCTCGGGCCGCAGGATTTTTTACACAATTTTTTTTTATGACAGCATCAGTGATTTAATAACCGATTAGACTGTGAAAGAAAGTCCATGACCACGAATATTTGTATCGAATCGGTGTTCGTGTTATCGAAAGTTTCTCGTATCTTGGTATGGTAGTCAGGATTATGTATGTGACTGTAATTACATACATACATAAGCTAACGCCTGTATCCCCGAAGGGGTAGGCAGAAGCGCTCTAGCGATCTAGAACACACACATTTCGCTGAGCTTAGTTCCGTACCAGATATGATAGGAGCGAGCCTATCGGACACAAATTCCAAACTCCAGACTTATATTGAAAAATCCTATCACTATGCCCGACCCGAGATAGAACCCGATACCTCAAGACGGAAGTCGTAGAGAAATACAATGACGCCACCGAGGCAGTCTAATGACTGTAATTACGTTTATATATTTCCTTTTATGAAAAACGTAATACGTACGCTTATCTTATTTTGTCGGGGAACTTAATTTTTGTGGTAGTAACCCCGTGGAATAGGCGGGGGCACCTGCACTCTGATGGATGCTGATCCCTTGCGACCGCTCGCCTCCGCTTTATGCCAACAAATTATATTTTTATTGCACGAGAATATATATTTTTTTATGTCACGCTAAATTCGCGACCGTTAACTTACCCCATTCCAGTAGGTCTCCATTTTATAAGAATTAGTATCTTAAGCCGCGTCTCCAGCAGCACGAGCAGGAAAATTTCTGACAACCGTAAATGTATTTCAGCTCGATGCGCGTCTATGAAATTTGTATGAAATATTAACCAAACGTCATCAGTGCGCAGCGAACTCGAATACATTTACATTTACATTAGTTTGTCGTGCGGAGTGTTGTGCCTGATATAGTGATAAGCTTGTAGCAGCACAGTGCATTCTTGAACAATGACACATAGCGAAAACATGTGTGAACCAAACTTGGATTTGTTTTTTACCCGTGTGAACCACTTACTTGTGCGCGGTACTTAAGTGATTCGTTAATAGTTTAGTTTCGTATTTACAACGAGTTTTTTGTTCCCTATGCATTCCTTTGTATTTAATTTGTTATTTTAATAAATATTTGGTGAGAGTGAGAGGCACAGCATCCCTTACGGGATAGAGCAGTTCAATGAATCAGACTAGCTACCTTAAATACGGTGTTAGAAAATTCAGTCAACAGTATACCACTTGCATTGATCGCACACGCACCGTATTCCATTTGCATTGATCACGCATAGTTTGCCTCTCTGAATCGCTCACACTTTACTGGCACCCAAGTCTTTCATTTACCAGAAATCATTACTCGATATAAGACAACTGCCAAAAGCTCATCCAGTTTCAACAAAACCATTCCTTACTACTTACGTTTCTACCTTCCATCCCAAATATGGAAATAAGCTTGGCGAAAAGTAGACGGTTATTACAAAGACATTAAACTCTATATACATTTATCACCAAATGCTTGGAAGCCATCTTTATAAAAAAGACACTATCTTTCTACCGGCCCTTATACCCTTAATGTGGGGTCGGCGCAACACACTTTTTCAAGCATATTGCAGAAAATTATTTGGTTTAGTTTTTACGACCACAGGGTTACCACGACCTCTTATAGCAGTATTATTATAATCGTTCTTCGTTTGTTTTGTATGGGAATTGGTACAAGTAAGATGATAATAATCCTGCTATAAGAGGTGGTGGTAACCCCCCTGATGTCTGCCTGAAGTCCACCCTCACTGAGGGAAAAAGAAGACAAGTTGTTATTAAGACGCGTCTCCTGCATTGAAACATTCCATAAAACATGGTTTCGCTACGCTTTTTTGTCTATAGTTCATTGTTGAATGAGCAGGAAACAGTGAAAAACATTGTTTTGTGTAGGTGTTTTTGTGTTTGGCTTCGAAAAAAACATGTGCAAGAGACGCTGATATACCGCTGATTTGCTTGTTCTGACTTGTGTTTTAGACTCGAGACTTCTACATTATCGTAATAGAAACGGATAATAAATATCCATACCTTGTTATATTCAGCTGGTCGCAGGTCAGCTCCTCGTCTATAATTCAGAAATGACATTAAGGTACGATGAAGTGTCGCGCGGCAATTACTTAGAGCGCACTTAGCTCTCGGCGAGTAACTCACTTAGCTGACCTGAGATGTTCGACGCCAGGAATGTCTCTAACCTGTGCTCTATGTGCCATTTACCGAAAATCGTGGAACTTTAGAGGATAGATGCGACTTAATTTTACCATTTGTCCTTGGCTTCATCTTGGACTTAAGTTACTTGAATACAGTGACGTGCACAGGCATTTAGATTAGGGTAGACAACAACAAAAATATTGCAATTTTTTTCAGTTGGTACATCATGTGACAATTGAGAGTGGTAGAGCCACGCTGTAGACAATTACGTCTACAGCACGAATGGGCTGGCTTTGGCTTTGGCTTTCGTTCGGTTTGATACCACTGTCTTACAGAAAACCGACGTAAAGTGGCAGCTCGCTGTTGCGTTTCGTTCGGTGAGTGAGATTTCCGCTGGACCAACTCCCCACCTCCTTTTCCCAATCCCTAATTCCCTCCCATTAGGTTGGCAACGCATCCATGATTCTTTTTGTCTTGGATGTCTATGGACGGTGGAGATCACCTACCATCATATCCATAAGGTGACCCATCTGTTCGTTTAATTGTTTTGTTTGTCTGCTATAAGAAAATCAATTTAAAGACTGTTTTAATTTTTCTTTCCATATTAATTTAGCAAGTTCATTATTGTTCAGTTCAGGGTAGACAATGTCTTTTTCCCTATACAGGATGCACGCCACTGCTTGAATAAAAGCTATTTTATAATTAACATCGTATGTAATCACTTAGGTCATTGAAGAAAATTATGTATTAAGGTAATTATAATTATCCTTGTGAATACATTTATTAATATTGTGTTTCTCAATAAACCTTTAGACCTTTAACCCTTAGACCTTTGAGTTTTAATTTAGTCATGTCGGCTATCATGGTTACTAACACATAGCGAGTACAGCGAAGCGCCGTGTGTGTGTAACAGCGCCAGAATAAATGTCAACGGTCCGGCGAATGTGAGAAAAAACCGCCCTCACGACCGACTTCCTAAGATTGATGATGTAACGTCTACTGCAGCCTCCTCGCGGAAGCCTATCCTGCTGTGAAATGTCACCTAGTATCCCCGACGTACAACTCCAATACACCATATACTCTAAAATAGATCTTACTTTAACGGGACAAGATTGCATCTCCTTTAGCTCGCAAGGTCGCATACAACATTACGCCCCGATGCTTTTGTTCTGGATACTTTACATTGCTAGTAAAATAAAGCGTTTTCTGACATCCTTTAATCATAAGCAGGAATGTACGAGATATCGTCGAGTCTATTTTGCGGAAAACGTAATATTGATATATGTATATTGCTATGAGTCAGACTGGCGCGACAGTTGAAGTTTGAAAGCAATTTTGCGTTTACTAGCCAATACAATATCTAAAGGATTTAAATGTGCATTTTTACCGAAGTGTTCATTTGGAATGACCGGTGGGGGAGTGTAAACATTATAACAGTCTCGGTGGCGCAGCGGGCTAGTAGCTGGCTGTGAAACGTGAGGTCACGGGTTCGATTCCCGCACCGAGACAAATGTCTGTGTGGCCTATAGTTATTTGTTTCAGGTCAGGGTGTTGTGAGACCGAAAGTTTCTCGTAGTTTCTGATACCCACGATACAGGTTACACCTAGTGTGGGGTCAAAGCATTAAAAAGTTGCTGTATAGTCGTTGGTGAGATTGATAGAGTATCAAGTTCTTTTATTTCTTACTATAATAAAAAAAAACGAAAAGAAATGTTGTTGTTTTTTGCTGTACACAAACCCCTTACTTGAGGGTGAACGCCTGCTCGAGATTTTTTCAGCCGTCTGTCATATACTATTGTATCCACTTTATTGCCGCTAATGTAGTGATGTCGTCTTCCCTCCGATACACCTTCGTATCTTTCTTTCTTTCTTTCTGCCCACAGTGCCAGGCCGGGTCTATACAATTTACAGTGTAATAAACAATGTATTTAACAAGGAATTTGTGCCCGATATGGCGATAGGCTCGCCCCCTATCACATCTGGGACGGAACTAAGCTCGGCGAAATGTCGGTGTTCTAGTTCGCTAGTGCGCCTCTGCCTACCCCTTCGGGGATACAGGCGTGAGCTTATGTATGTTATGTATGTTATAAACAATGCATTCATTCAAGCCCCTGCTCATATTGCAAGAGCATTTGTGTATGTTACAAGAATGTGGACTAGGAATTGTATAGGAGATGATACAATAGTAATACTCATTTTTATTACATACATAACCTCACGCCTTATCCCCGAAGGGGTAGGCAGAGGTGCACTAGAGAACTAGAACACCCACATTTCGTCGAGCTTCGAGTTTCGTCCCAGATGTGATAGGGGGCGAGCCTATCGCCATATCGGGCACAAATTCCAGACTCCGGGCTGATATGGAAAAAATCCAATATCACTTTACCCTACCCGAGGATCGAACCACACCACGAACACGAACAACCACGCCACCGACGCAGTCATTTTAGGTTTATTAGCTTTTACATATTTCTGTACTAGGTCTTGTAAGTTTTGTTTCAGTGAAAGTCGTATCGTAGATATTTTCAGGCATTGCCGATGTCCATGAATGCAGTACCCAATTACTACCAGGTGAGCCATCTGCTAGTTTGCCTTCTGCGGCCAATCAAAAATCCTATTTGGGCCCACTAAACAAATTACGCAACATTAAACTCGCCTCCTATCACATCTGAGACTGAACTAAGCTCGGCGAAATGTTGGTGTTCTAGTTCGCTAGTGCACCTCTGCCTATCCCGGGGAGTATCACGCCTGTATAGGCGTGAGCTTATATCATGTCATTGATCAATTGCAAAGACGCTTCACACAGCAATTGCAATGTAAAGAGACTATGAATTTGCATATACCTCTAATATAATATTACTGTCCCACTGCTGGGCACGGGCCTCCTCTACTAGTGAGAGGGGTTAGGCCTTAGTCTACCACGCTGGCCTAATGCGGGTTGGTAGACTTCACACCTTCGAAATTCCTGTGAAGAAATTTTTGGGTGTACACCCGAGAACCTGCATAGGTTTCCTCACGATGTTTTCCTTCACCGTTATAGCAAGCGATATTTCACAATGAATTTGAATAATGTGTAGATATTGAATAAAATTAAGGAAAATATATAAAGTCATTTAAACAAATCATAATTCAAACAGAAAACCAGCGGCCTGAGCAGGAAAATTTCTGACAGCCGTAAATGTATTCGAACTCGATGCGCGTCTATGAAATATTATCCAAACGTCATCAGTGCGCAGCGAACTCGAATACATTTACATTTACATTATTTTTCGTGCTCGAGCTACTGTTAACACAAATAATTATTGAAGTAGTTAATAATTTATCTACGATTTATACAAACTTAATATAGGAACTACGCAAATACGATATTCAAGAGAGTGATATTTCTAGATCACTCATTGCGGGAAGCAAATAATAATACTTAATTATGCCTACATAGGTTTATTCTCATTAATGGTTTCAAATTCTTTATTTTTATGCCATGAAAGCAATGCAGTCTTAGATTCGATTTCCAGATCGGAGAATTTAAATTACGAATATTTGATATGAAAATATATTTGACGAAGGCAGGCAGCTGGTCGTAAAAACTAAGCCGAATGCATTCTCCAACGCGCTTGAAAGTATTTTGAGCCAATTGAACATTACAGTGGGATATAAGAGCAGGTAGGAGTATTTAATTTAAAATATATCTAGAATATTAACTAATATCAAAACATCAAAACTTTTTGCGACCTTCAAAACTGCAAAGTCATTGCTATGAACACGATAGTGAAACTAGCTGACTCACTATATAATAAAGTAATCGCGGGTCAAAGATCACCGGCTTATTTACTCATAATTTAGACGGCTCACCTAACTCAACAGATAATGAATTCCCGAACAGGTATTTCGTCTATTAATTAGGTAAGTAACTAAACATAACATAACATAAGCTCACGCCTGTATCCCCGAAGGGGTAGGCAGAGGCGCACTAACGAACTAGTACATCCACGTTTCGCCGAGCTTAGTTCTGTCCCAGATGTGATAGGGGGCGAGCCTATCGCCATATAGGGCACAAATTCTAGACTCCGGGCTGATATGGAAAAATCCATAATCACTTTGCCCGACCCGGGGATCGAACCCGAGACCTCAGAACCGTAGTCGTACCGAAATACCACCACACCACCGAGGCAGTAAGTAACTAATAATTATGTAATCACCATGGTCTTTTGGCATGGGGTGAATTGGGAAAGTACTCTGTTCGATTCCGAGTTGGAAGGGTGTTTATCCACGATTTTCCCAGGACTGGATACCCCAGAGGAGGATGACATAGGCAGCCCGTCTTAAAAATTAAGCCTCTGCATCATCCTACAAAAACTGTGTAGCAGTGACCCTACATTAGAGTGGGATAAAGGCAGGTCGAAGTAGATAGAACTGGGGTTCTAGACCAGCGTTTGTCATTGTCGTAACAAGCACGGGCCACGTAATGGTAAAATTACCAGCGACCACGCGCATAGTCCTGACCCTAGAGCACAGGAATTCATTATCGTCTGTAGTCCTGACTCCTAAGCTCATTAAAATAAATAAATAAATAACGCCCAACAGACACGCACATAGTTCTGATCCCACACTAAGATCGAGTCTTGTGTCGTGGGTATCAGGAACTATGAGAGACTTTGGTCTCACAACACCCAGACCCGAAACAAATATCTGTGGGCCACACAAACATTTGTGTCACTGCGGGTATCGAACTCGCGGTCTCTCGCTTCACAACCCACTACTCGCCCGCTGCACCACGGAGGCTGTCATTGTACAGTAACTATAATTAATTATGAGTTAGGGACTACGAGAGAGATCTTCCGTTTCTAACACGAGCCGAAATTAGCATTAATAAGCACACCGCTGAACAACCAACTGCAACTACTGCAAGGAAGATAGACCACCTGATAAAGATCGCAGAAAGTAGCTGAATGAAGCTCGCTTTAAACAGGTCGATCTCGATCTTCGGAGGTATATTCAGCAGATGACGTCCTGATAATGAAATAATAACAAATTTAAAAACTTAACGGACCGACTTCAAATCCGATCGTGACTTTACATGGGACCACCCTTGAAAGAAGCTCTATCGAACACAAAAAGAATTTTGAGATTCATATTCGGCGGAGATATCGCGTGACATACATAAAAAAATACAGACGAATTGAGGACCTTCTCCTTTTTGGAAGTCGGTCGACAAACATCTCGGCGAAATAGATTCTGCTAGACCCTTCCAGACGCCTTAATTATCTAAATCTGTAATCGCGAGTATGTTATTTAATTATGTTTGAAAACTAATCATTACGGTGCAGTCTGAAGATTAGTAAATTTAGCACTCATAATTAATTGTTAATACTATGTTTTGGATAGCAGCGATAGCTCAGTTGGGAATGGTACGGACTGATGAGACAAGTGTCGGAGGTTCGAGACCAACCCCAAAATGGAGCATACACCTCTGACTTTTCTATGTTAAGTGTATTTTCATTGTGAAATATCGCTTGCTATAACGGTGAAGGAAAACATCGTGAGGAAACCTGCATACCTGAGAATTTCTTCACAGGAATTTCGAAGGTATGTGAAGTCTACCAACCCGCATTAGGCCAGCGTGGTAGACTAATGCCTAACCCCTCTCATTGGTAGAGGAGGCCCGTGGCCAGCAGTGGGACAGTAATATTACAGGGTTATTATTATTATACTATGTTTTTATAATATTATCTATTTTATAATCATGTTTATACACCGTTATACCTCTATTATATACCTAGATGCACAGTTGACGCTCGGAAAATGGGACAGTAAACGAGTGCTTAAGCACTTGTTTTGCCTACAGTTGGACGCCGATAGAATTATAAATGTCAATTTTCAAATTTAAGAACGCTTGCTCATTTCGTTTAAAAAGCTACTTTACAACCTTAGGGTTATATTTGTGTTGATTTAATTAGAACTTGTGATCTTTTTCTTTGTTTTATTCCTGACACCACTTTTTAGGAGGATATTTGCAAAGAACTGTGCATCTAGGGTATATTATATTGATGTGTTTATATGTCTCTTTACATCTCATCATTACGTAACATGTTAATAGTGATTCTGATTGATACCACTACCACCCATGACCCAACACTTCCAATAAAGTAAAGTAAATCAGTTAGAAAGTACACAATTTTTAATATGCAACATCCAGTGACGTGCATAGGCATTCGGATAAGTGTAGACAAAAACTGACATAATTATTTTCTCCAACGATAATCACCATAATCATCCCTGTGTTGATTTAGAATATAAGCTGAGTGCTGTTATTTTCAAAATCTGTTTTTGGTGATGATTTTTATATCTAATTATGTAATTGGCAAATTGTCAAGGTAGACAGTGTCTCTTTGTCTATATGGCCTGCACGTCACTAGCAGCATCCATAAGTTAATAATGTCAAAAGCCGTATATAATTTACTCAAATGTTATTGGGCGTAAGTTTTCCATAAATAAATAAATAAATATTATAAATACGAAAATAACTCTATTGCGTTGTCACCAAGACAGCTGCCCGTTTGCCAGTTTAAGCTAAAAAAAGACCACATAAGCTATTTTGATATTTGGTCTGAAGAAAGGTTGAACCCTTAGGAAGGCCATAAGGCTACCCCTTGACTTGAAATATTAAAGAAATCATCTTCCCCGGATGTTCTTATATCGCACAATAAACTATGCAAACAGAGCCTCTAGACATGTCATGGTGCGTCCACACCGGGCCGAATGAAGGCGAACGAATCATGCCTGTTTCACTCACACAACAGCGAAAGTTTGTTTGTGTGAACGCAGCAGGTATAGATTCTTTCGCCTCCGTTCAGCCGGTGTGTACCCGCCATTATGTACAAGTGGCCTCAAGCTGCACCAATGTTAGTTGTTCCATGATATGGGTGTCCAGAATTATGTCAGTAGTAAGGACTACGTTCAATCCAAAAAAATATTCACCCTTACGCTTCGCCACTTTACAAATTGATTGACGACAGCTTCCTCATTCTTATTTTCACATTGTGCTATTTGCTTTGTCAATATTACGTAAACTAAAATTAAACTAGTTATTACGTATCTATTTGCGGCTGTGTTTCCTGACCGTTACGAGTTAGGGACCTTCAAACGTAACGTAAGCTCACGCCTGTATCCCCGAAGGGGTAGGCAGAGGTGTACTAGCGAACTAGAACACCCACATTTCGCCGAGCTTAGTTCCGTCCCAGATGTGATAGGGGGCGAGCCTATCGCCATATCGGGCACAAATTCCAGACTCCGGGCTGATATGGAAAAATCCAATATCACTTTGCCCGACCCTGGGATCGAACCCGAGACCTCAGAACCGTAGTCGTACCGAAATACCACCACGCCACCGAGGCAGTCACCTTCAAGAAAAGAGCCTATATCTACCTCAAAGGCCGGCAACGCATCCATGATTCCCCTGGTATTGTGGATGTTTATGGGCAGCGGTGATCACTTAACATCAGGTGACCCACTTGCTCGTTTGCCCGCTCTTCTATAAAAAAAAAAAAAAAAACTACTTAACAATAAATTGATGAACCACTATGACTTCAATATTTTTATGATAAAGCTTTTAATACCTACTATGCCTACCAAATACGCCTACAATCAACGTCCTATCTATGCAGATAATATCTTATTATATCAACTAAAGCAAATTTTAAGTAGATATAATTAAGTATATTTTTATAATGACTGCCTCGGTGGCGTAGTTGTATTTCGGTACGACTACCGTCCTGAGGTCTCGGGTTCGATCCCCGGATCGGGCAAAGTGATAATGGATTTTTCCATATCAGCCCGGAGTCTGGAATTTGTGCCCGATATGGCGATAGGCTCGCCCCCTATCACATCTGGGACGGAACTAAGCTCGGCGAAATGTGGGTGTTCTAGTTCACTAGTTCACCTCTGCCTACCCCTTCGGGTACAGAGGCGTGAGCTTATGTTTTGTTTTATAATGAATATCCTGGAATATTCCTAGGTCTGCTGCAGTGTAATATGAGCTTAAACCAGTGGGATCTGGATTCCAATGTCAGTTCCACCTCTGGTATTCACTTTTTAGTATTTACTTATGTGTCGTAGGGCAAAGAAACTACGACTTTCGGCCTAACAACAACCAGACCCGAAACAAATATCTGTGGGGACACAAACATTTATCTCGGTGCGGAAATCGAATCTTTCCCCGAGTTGGCGTTAGATAGACAGCCGGTCGTGACAACTAATCCGAATCCTTTCGGCGAAAGTGTTTTGCACCGACTCTTACTGGGATGGTACAAAGTCAGGCTGAATAATATAGCGTCTCGTATGTGGTGGTAGTGGAAGGTTATGACGTTACTTAAGTTCCAGCGAGAAATACAATATATTTTTTAATTGGAATACAGAATACCATGCATAAATGAAAGAATGAGACGGTATACTACCTGTGTGTGTCGTAATGCAGACATAAGTGAACATACATAACTACTTATGTGAATTAATATGCATCAACGGCGCGGAACCGTGCCGCATATCATTACCATGCGTATAACCCGACCGAAGAAGATTTGTCGACGAACTACGAAAAAAAGACGTTAGTCGACTGATAAATCTATGGCAAGAATCGTGTTTACTTTGAGTTCTTATTTGTCAGTGGTATGTAGTACCGTCAACAGTAGCAAGGAACGAAACTCATCGACAAACTTTCTGTGTACGACATAATAATATACTATTGTCATCAGTCCATACCTTTTCTCTTGCAGTTGCGACAGTCACACACCATGGCGTGCATTAGATCCTCGACATTGAACTCGTGGCCTCACACTGTTATTGCGTATATATCATTGAGCATAATCAGTAACAGACAGCTGTCGCGTCGTTCAGTGTACAATCAACGACTCCAACGTCATTGTGTACTTAAACTATAGGCCTTACTTATAAACACAGTTTAGCTGAGCAAATGGCTAGGAATAGCCTGTCCCTTTTATTTTCAAACAATGTGACACAAGGAAAAAAGTGACAGGCTATTCTTAAGTAAGGCCCCATATGTGTAGGTACATATCTGCAGGTCTTTATCAGTGTCGTGAACGTAGAATTAACTTTTCCTTATTTACCTACCATAAGTACGGTAAACTGTAGCTGTAACCACTGTTTTATAGGAGAAGGCAGCAATCCAATAGATTTCACTATAAAAAAACCGGCCAAGTGCGAGTCGGACTCGCGCACCGAGGGTTCCGTACAAACCGGTAGGTATATAATTAATTTCGCAATTTTTGCTTTATTACAGATAAAGACGTTGCTTCGTCGAACCAAATGTCCAGATTCTGAGTTCACGGGAACAAACCTGTATAGGTTTTGATTCCCTTGCGAGTGTCGAAAATTTGCGGCATAAACGGCTACTATATCTTTTGATTGCGTTGGCTTAGAAGTTTGATTTTTTTCACAGCTCCAAGGGACAGTAGACCTGAGTATTGATATGAATTTCAGCTTGATACTTCCACGCGTTCCTGAGAAAAAGGGTCTTGACAGACAGACAGACGGACAACAAAGTGATCCTATAAGGGTTCCGTTTTTTCCTTTTGAGGTACGGAACCCGAAAAATATAATTAATAATACATAATATCACGCCTGTATCCTATAGGGGTAGACAGAGACTATGACGTTCTACTTAGCTTGATACTGACCTGCTTCTATCAATCTCTACATGCATTCGCGTCTGTTTAGGGTACTTTTGACCTATTATTTATTAAATAGATCATCAACTTGGTTAATATAGGTAGGATTCTTTACTATTTCCATCCACCCATGTCTTGTTTCCTATATGTTTCGTCAATCTCCTATCATCTATCCTCTATATGTGTCCAAACCTCAACATTCCTTTCTCTATTCTCATCAGTAAGTGCACCCACTCTTATCTTATATCTCATCTTTAATCCACAGAGATCCATCACCACATTTATTGTATTAATATTTTATATGTATTAGAAAAACTATGGCACATTTCTTTTTTTATAATCAGAAATGGAATGATAATCCTTTTTTATTTATTTAAGGCACAATCAAATGATACTTTTGTGTACTTACCGATAACTAGTATCGTGTATGTTTTGTAAGATAAAGCTATGACGGGTGGTCTGGACGACAGTATGTTAGTGATCACTATATGTTAGTAGTTTTGCAGTAGTTCTACTGTCTCTCATCACCATGTTTTCAACTACCTCTACATACTAGTTAACTTCAAAAAATTCCCCACAAAGAATAACTTACCCAACTAACAAAGAATATGACAATTATTTTGTTCGAAACACAATATTTTAGATGCAAAGAATGTATTTAAAAACCAGCCTAGCGACTGTAGTCGCATACATATTGCCCACAAATTATAACAGTACCTAAGCACGTAACATCAAGTCGTGATATTTGATAATGTTACTTTGTTGTTAGTTAGAATGTCGCTGACAAAGTTACAGAAGATATTTAGTTACTTTTGTTTAACTACATAATTCTTATACCTACATACATATTCTTATACCTGCCCCTATCTCACCTTAATGTGGGGTTGGCGCAACACACTTTTTCAAACATGTTGCAGAAAGCATTTGGTATTTTTTTACGATCAGCTGCCTGCCTGTCGTCAACCCCCCTCTGAGGGATCCAGTCCCGGGCAAATTAAATAAAAAAATTAGTTTCGCCCGACCTGGGAATCGTACCCAGGACCTCTCGGTCCACAGCCCATATATGCTGCCACTAGACCAAGGAGGCGATGTCATCATCATCATCATCATCAGTCACAAGACGTCCACTGCTGGACAAAGGCCTCCCCCAAAGATGAAATCCCAGTATAAATTACCAAAATATATGGTGATAGTCCTTCCCTATAATATTCAGAATCCACACCGACTTGTTGGAACAACCTTTATCAGGATTTATCAGCAATATTCATGCTGTGGCTGATGATGACGATGATGCTGTTTCCTTAAGTGATTTTGATGCTATGTTGATAGTTTCAATGTACCAATGCTAGAAAGAAGTCAAGTGTACCAACCATCAATACTTCAAATATTTCGTTTCTTTTAATCGTAACTTCGTATTGCACCAAAAGCATAGAAATATCATACATAGAACCGCAGTACAGGGCCACGGCGTGAAGGCGTTCTGGGTGAGCCGGTTTAGGTACCCAACGCCGCACGGCGTGTCAGTGTCCTATGTCAAGTCTTAGTATGAAGAGCTCCCACAAATTTAATTATATTATGACGAACTGCGCTATCAAAGGATGTCACAATACAATGAACAAGCACCAAGGAAATATAAAGATAACATTTCACAAGTAATTAATTGCTGACATGTTTTAATATTAAGTAAAACATTCATCAAAACTACAAATAAAATTGTAAAAATGACAGACGCCATTTACGTTATGAATCATTATGAATGTTGCCAATAATGCCAACCAATTTACCCATTTTTTAAATACTATTAGGGATAATGAAATGAGAGGGAAATGCTTCCATACAATCTTGGGCCTAGATTGTAAAAGGATGAAAGTAGTGTCAATTAATAGATATAGTATATTATGAGATCATTACTAAAACTTTGACTTAAATAAAAGTGAGGTTATGGAATAAACTATACGCAAACAAATGATGTTCTAGTTAAAATGCAAATCTATATTCATATTAAACTAATTAACACTGCGATAACTCTGTTTGTGCAGTGGCGTGCACTTCGTATAGACAAAGCTACACTGCCTATCCTGACAATTTGCTATTAACATAAATAATGAACAAAATCAAATAACACAGCTTAGCTTATGTTTGATATCAAAATGGGGATTATGATGATAGTAATTGGTGATGTAAGGGTTAAAGAAAATAATTTTCAACTTTTATGCGTACTCTAATCGGAAAGTGTGTTTTTGCGTTTTCATGGTTATATCACTGTACCGATTTTTATGTAAATAGGTATGATTAAACCTAAAGGATTTGCTGTTTTTTAATATTTTTTAACGAACAAATAAAAACCAAAAGGAGACGGGGATCTTTGGGCCAAAATGTAATGAGTTGAGATATGGCCCAAAAATTTGACATTTTTTTTATTTCAAAATATAAAAAAATCTGCCCAATTCACAATCTAGAAAATGAGATATCTGAAAAATAAGTAAAGGACATTATTAAAATAGAATCGATTACTTTACCGATTAAGATGAATGAGTTAAAAAAAAAAATATATATATATATATATATATATATATGTATATATGTATGTATGTATATATAATGTTAGACCCGGATGATTAATTCAAGTAAAAATAATTGAAAACATAAAAACTAACAATAAATAGTTCTGAAAAAAAACAGTAACTGAATAGCTTGGCGGCATGCATTCAGACCTTAGCTGGTTCCCTGTAAAAAAATCGTTTTCATTTGCTTCGTTTTCGTATTGTTTCGTGCGTGTGCGTTTTGGGTGTTTTCCATCTTTTAAATAGAACAATGTTGCTCAGTCTGTAGAAATATTATGTTCCTGAGAATAATCGTCTTTGTGATCAACATTTAGTTATCGAATGTGGGTGTTCGAGTTTCTGCCATCCCTTCGGAGATATAGGCGTGAGCGTATGTTATCTACATTAAAACATATCAATACGTAAGATGTGTACTTATAAACATCAGTTGTTTGCGTATAGTTTGTTCCATAACCTCACTTTTATTTAAGTCAAAGTGAGGCTCATAACTATGTTCTCAGATTACAAAAAGTCGCCAAATGTTCAGTAATGATCTCATAATATACTATCTATTAATTGACACTACTTTCATCCTTTTACAATCTAGGCCCAAGATTGTATGGAAGTGTTTCCGTCTCCTTTTTATTTCAAACACATTATACACAAATATGTTCAGACGAACTTAATGCCAGCGGCATTCGCTACCAGTCAACCTTTGGGTGGTGCAGAGAAAAGACAAGGCGGGTGTATATGAAGAAAATAAAAATGAGGGTAGTGTTAAATTCTACTGCACCGCATCTGCTTATAGTCTTCGTGACTGATCGCATGATAATATATAAAAAGAAAAAAAAAGTATTAAATATAATGTTACATATACTCATAATATTAAATATCATTGCGATATATAGCTATAAAAGAATATATCATATAATATACATAAATAAATTCATAATCATAATATTTATACATACACAAGCATACACATACAACGCGAACGCGAACATTACGAACAACTCTATCGAACAATTGATAAAAAAAGTTATGTTTATACAGAAAAATTCAGAACCTTTTTATTTTAAAGTCGGTTCAAAACTATACAAATGTTTTTTAAGTTCAGAATAAAAGAAGTGTATCATTATTAGAACACTTTCGATTTCCCTATTTTGTTGGTAAAATGTCTTTTACTTGCAACACTATTTACGTGCGTATGTGTGTGTCGGCTCAAGTAGTTACGCGCCAACGATGCACACATTGAATCGTTATCGGCTTCAATTTCCGAAGGAATTTTGTATGAGACTATATCTCTATACGTTATTACTCTAAGACCAAAAGTAAAAAGTGCAGGCGTTTACAATGACGTGGCCTTTATTATAACACAAGAAAAGGCGATAAGCAAAACAATAAATAATGCATAATATCATATTATGTTATCACTAGAATCCGGTATCAACAAAAATCAAGGCCATCGGCCGCCACATTTAAAAAAAATCAAAACTGCTTACAAACAAGTAGGTTATCTAATGTTAAATAATCTACTGGGCTGTTACCCAACACTCAAACCCATCTTAAAGATTGGTTCCCCACCCAGAAGACTGAGAAATGTGTTATGTCAGACATCTACCCCTGACTTATAAAAATATTTAAGCGCTGCTTATCTTTAACCATAGGTTGTCTCTTTCATTTTTAAATAATGTAACGCAAGGAAAAAAGTGACTGGAAATTCTTAGCGAAAAGATAAGCCAAAATGTTTTTATAAGTAAGGCCCCTAGTTTTTTAAGTTTTGACCCAATTTATAGTGATTTCTAAATCTCATAACCATTTTCTACATCAATGTACCGACTAAAAACTATATTGTAGCGTCCTTGGGTGTACGTCAGAAGGTTCTAAGGGATCCTGGTAGTTCTGAATTGCTGGTATCGTCTCTGCACTCGGTTACGTCCTTGTTATACTAAACGGATCCACTCGTCGGAATGTAATGACTAAACTAATATTAAACTCGTATGTGTATCACTTTGCATGTTAATTCTTATAGTTAAATAAAGTGCGCATCACTCCAAAATAAATATTAAAATTACCCACGAGTACGTATGTGTAAAAACAAACATCTGCATGAGACGCTCGTGCCATGTTTATGTCCCACTATAGCCACAGAATTCTTAATATTTTGGAAAAGGCGATTTGTCGTCTCCTTGGTCTAGTGGCAGATTGGACTGTAGATCGGAAAGTCTTGGGTTCGATTCCCAGGTCGGACAAAGCGATTTCTCTAATTTGGTTTGTTTGGGACTGGATTCCTCAGAGGGGGTTTAAAGGCAGCCGGTCGTAAAAACTAAACCAAATTTCTGCAACATGCTGTGGAGTCTGTGGGAAAGGTCCAACGCTGCGCCGCTTCCAACAGGTCGATCAGGAAATCTTTGGTGGAGGCATGTTCAGCAGTGGACGTTCTGTGGCTGATGATGAGAAAGGTAGAAAGAACATTTGGAATAGGCTATTCATAGGTCAGCATTTTTTTCACGTCTGTTTCTAAAATAAGCACATCAGTTTTAATATTACTATTGTAGCACGAAACCTAATATTATTTAAGGGCATCATAATTATATCATATATCCAACTCTTCAAAATTCCTGGTTTCTAAACATAATTCGGTAAGATGTCTCTCAATCATCGCCATTAAACTTAGCGCTAATACTTATGATGAACATCATCGTTATTCAGCGCAGTTGATTGTTTCTACTTATGTGGAGGTTTTCAGTAAATATTCGCATATTCTAGAAGTCTCTTATCTAAGTTGATCGTGATACGTCTACAAAGACCGAGTCATCGACAGTCGACACAAATGATATGGACTATTTCACGCACCTGTGCATATAGTTTTTGGGTATTATTTACATTTAGGTACACATTTTTTGCTTATGAATAATTAACTGCAAACTAACAGCCAACTATTTAAAACCAATAATGGTCCTAACATAAAACAGTACCTTATTCAACAGTTTCGTAATACTAGCACCACGAATATCGCTAGACATAATTTTTATTTCGACTTTATGTTTCGACACTTTAACTTTAACGTGTCAGTTCATTGGAATCACTGAAGTTTTAATTTCATTTCCAACACCAATGTGTAAAATATCTTAAGTAACTAAGAAATCTGCGAGGTCTTTTGTCTTTATACTCTAAATACCATTTTCTTCCTACAAATCCTTCGAATTTAGAGTGGTAGAGCCACGCTAGAAACTGACACGACGACGTATCTCGCTGAGCGTTTTCCTTGGTGAGATTTCCGGTAACCTAAATCTCCCTTCTCTTGTTAACACTTCTTCTTTTAAAATTTCAACGCACCCGTGATTCTTTTGGTATCAAGTATCTGAGTGATGGATGTCACTTACCTCATCATCTCCTGTAGAAATTCTTAGCTTGTTGTTCGCAGTTTGTACTTGTAGTTTATCTCAGTACCGTGCAATACCGTGCAATTCTGTTTATAAACATCTAATATATATCTGTAGAGTGATAAGAGCTGGGGCAATGACACCATCACGGCCACACGTGCATTTATATTATAAATCCCTGAGAAATATCCTACTATAAAATAAAACATCGACTGGTTATTGTTGGCCTGTCTTTTACTCTTTAAGGAAATACCCCTAAGTTCCTGCACTGAATGGCATGGTATGCCATGGTAACTACTGCCCATCTCTCACCAAATGTATGGATAAAAGCCCATGGTAGCCCTCTTCAATCTATGAAGGATAGCCCTGGGTTATCTTGAAATGGCCTCCATTTTAGGATAAATAGGAGATACTGCAGGGTAGGAAGAGACGAGCTAGAACACCCACATTTCATCGAGCCAATTCCGTCCCAAACGTGATAGAGGGCGAGTCTCATATCAGGTATTTTGACGACGGCAGATCCCAATATCACTTTGCCCGGGGATTTTGCCTTTGATCCGTGGATCGAACCCGAGACCCAGGACGGGGGTCGTACTGCGCAATACAACTATGCCACCGATGCAGTAACCGCTTGATAGTTGTTATTCCGCATACCAACACTACACGTAATGAGTGGCCGCGGCCCTCTGTCTGTCAGAGTATTAACTTAAACCGCCATCAAACGGGTTTGGTGTTCGGCTTTTTGTTCTTCAACCAGTTTAATTTGCACTGTCACGCACGTTGCTCAATATTTTCGTAATTACGAATTCAAGTTTATTTAGGTCTCTATGGGCACATGCGAATATCATTTTGGCGCTACTATTATAAATTAATTACATAATTATTATTTCATAATTGCTGATGTTACAGAAAAGCCCACTAACACATTGACCTAAGAAGAAGCACCTTGGTATTCAGCATAGATCTTTTTATTATAGTATTTTTTTACTTTTAATAACATGCATGTAGTTCAAGCCTATTATCTGTCCGCTCTTGTGAAAGCAAAGAAAGAGTCTCGTAATTAGGGCTAGAGCACACTGACAGACGACACGACAGAGCCAACAGACAGTTCTAATTTCTAAATTCATCGGAATAAGGTAAATATTATATTAGAGCGAAGGGGAAAATCCAACTTTATTCTCATTGATAATCCTTCATGCATTGAGACGTGAACCGTATTCCTATCCCTTTAGAACTTAAAATCTATTGAAGAACCGATCAAGAACAAGTCCCTAAATGGGTACAATATGAAGACATAACATGACATACTTAACAATTATTTCATTCTCGTTAATTAATGCTAAAAAAACTTCGTTATGAAATAAGAATAAAAAAATTGGAAAATCCTGTACTATGTAAATGTTATCTTTGTCGTGGATTATTGATGATAAAATATATAGATATAAAGCTGGTAGGTGGGTCAGGAGGAGGAAGTTCAATGTCAAGTTAGACACGCGATCCTGAACATTTCTGAAGGGGAATGGTTATATTACAATCATACTTATTGTAGGTAAATAGATATAGAAAAATATCATGTCAAAAATTATCGATTTATTTTACAAACTTAACAAAATTTATCATAACATCTACACAATAATTCACAATAATATTATCTGACGGATTAACCTTCAGATTTAACTGTTTATAAAAACATCAGGAAACTGTTACAATAACTACGTAATTACTGACCAATATAAATATTTGCCTCAGGATACTACAGTACTACTTTGTATACGAATATGTATGAAATCTCATATTTTGCTAAATACCCCACAAAGTTCAAGTCAACCATCACATTCGTCACTTCTCACATGTTACGTAATTAAATAACAAGTATAATAATTAAATATGTACACCACATCGCGCACCGCATGTAGATCACGCACAACAATCTTTGCTGCAAAGGCAGTGTGGGGCCGATGCTCACTAGCCGAAGAAGTAGGAATACAGCAGCGTGACAACCACGCCTAGTAGCACAGGGAACTTCCAGGATATAAGGAAACCACCCTCCATCTCCGTCTTACTCACGTCCCAGTCGAAAGGCTTTTTCTGCACCTCGATGCGTTCCTCAGCCACGATCTCGCCGATCACGTACTTTTTCATGAGCGTCTTCGCATCGATGCTGTGGCCGACGTCGTCAAAGTCCTCGGAAGCGTCCTTGCCGGCGACGTGCATCAACACCTCGTGCCCGCCGGGATGTTCGTCCAGGAATTTCGTCACGTTGTATACTACATTGTCGATGATGAACACAGTCTCCTTTTTAGAGTCCCATTCGGAGATCTGTTTCCTCGTAAACGTCTTTTCAGCCATGTTAAATGCGCGCGCGCCGTTCGTCGTGGCCTGTGTACAACTGTCGTTCGTGACTCCGATTCGTAAATTGACGATTGCGGCAAACGCCCCGCTTCCCCGACGTCTCCGTATACCGCACCGCCTCGCCTCATAACTCGTCTATGATAACTCAAGTGTTATCAGATTGTTTACTCATCATGACCCATCAGTTTCGACTTTCATAACACTCCATGTAGGTGGTCATTTAGACGACACTGGTGATACTGGAACACAGTGGAACACGATATCACTTAACTGTGATTTAGTTGTAAATATCGTACCAAGAACGAGGTAGGTAGCTAGTGGCGTAATTATAGTATTGGGGGTCCGGGGCAAATTCATTGGGTGGAGATCTTTTCAGCCCGCTGCTCCCTATATGGTCACGGCTTAGGCCTTCTTCCCATAGCCTCTGGGGCCCCCTATGATCGGGGCCCGTGGCATTTTACCGACATGACAACCTGTAGTTACGCCGCTGTAGGTAGCACACGTTACTAGTAAAAAAAGTGACTGATTATTATGAACGCAATATTGTGAAGTCGGACTGTGTGCGCGAGCGCTTTTACAATGATCTGAAAACAGATCCCTAATGACCAAACAGCAACAACTGACACCGTACGTCGATGATCACATAATACTTATCTATTCGATCTGTCGTGCGAATACCACGAAAAAGAAAGCATTTTCATTATCCTCTTACACAATATTCGGAGAAACTGCAACACGTATACTGATTTTAGTAGTCTTAATCACGGCGAGATGCAATTCGACATTCTTGAATTGGTTCGGGTTGTTTTGCCATTAAGAGGTCCCTAACACAGTCCCTTCATACCGGATTACCTTGAACAAGACGCTGGGCCGAGCCGCCGAGTCGCACGGTAAACGTGGCTGTGTCAGTAGATCTCTCTTTATAATTCAACAATAAGACATACGTATTTTGAAATTGAAATGCTGCAGGGTTACCACCATCTCTTATAGCAGTATTATTATAATCGTTCTTCGTTTGTTTTGTATGGGAATCGGTACAAGTAAAATTATAATAATACTGCTATAAGAGGTGGTGGTAACCCCCCTGATCTATTTATATAGATTCGTACCTACTACCTATTTTAGTTACATATCTAATAAAATTATATTTGCCTTCGTTAAAATTTTTAACTATAGCAACGAATGAGCTAGCATTGGACACGTCTTGCTGCACATCACCGTGACGCGGCACTTACATATAATGGTCTAAGCTCATAACGGATGTTAATAAAAAACCTGTTTGCCAATACAACATCAATATATTCCACACAATATAGTACAGATTCTTTGTGGACATTCATACCTTACACCAGCGAAGAATAATATCAGCCTCTAGCCCAGGTTAAAGTTTAGATAACATATCATTCATTAGACATTTTCCTTCAGAATACTTATTTATAAATATTTTATTTACTTACTTAAAGTACCTATTTACAATTAAGACACTATAGAACTAGCACCATTTTGCGAAAATTGCACAATCGACAGTCTTCGAAGCGCGCCAAAACCAATAATTACTACACCTGAGACCAAATCCATTGAGCCTAGAGTACGCGACAAGATCACGGGAACATATACATGTAGAGCATTGCAGCGAGAGCAGCCAGCACTATCGGCGGGCCCCATACGCTCAGCACTCCAGACAGTGTCAGCTCTTCGGGTTCTTCACCGGCGTACGCTTGACGCGGTTTCACTTCCCACTTATCTTCATCAACAACCTCGCCGATCTTGAACTTCTCGCGCCAGTCAAACGCAGTTTCACTGTGTCCCACGTCGTGGAAGCACTGTGACGCGTCTTTTCCGGCGTTGTCTAGTAGTATCTCCGCACCGCCGGGATGCTCTTCCAAGAACTCGGTTACGTCGTACACGATATTGTCAATGACGATGACAGCGTCGTTTCGATGGTTTCGCGTCTCTAGCGAGCGGCGCGTGAACTTGGCGAGGGCCATGTTTGCTGGACGTCGCACTGCCCCGGTGCGCGACTTACAACTATGCGATGTGCCGTCAGTCGTGTGCTGCGTTCCACCACTCCACTGACACCTGAAGGAACTGGGCCGTCGGCGGGATACCAACTCGTTTCGGAGTGGTGCGTCCTTGGCGAAGCAGCAAGCGCGACTGTGTCCCCTCCGCATACTTAATTTTGTTCTCACATTAATATGCAACATGATGTGCTCGTTAAGTATGTACAGTATAATTAATTTAGGTTATTGTTTCGACCAGTTACCTTGAGCGGTAACGTTTCCGCATGTATTGAATGTAATAGCCATTAGGAAAAGTATCGCTAAGTTCTCTCTTCGCCGTCACAGAACGAGCTATGGACCCACAGCAACATTATTTGGAATAGCAGTTATGTATATTAATAATAATCACAGATTTTTGCAACAGCAAAAGCAGCGATAGCTCTTGGGAATTGTACGGACTGTCGAGACGAGTGTCGAAGGTTCTAGACCAGCCCCAAAATGGAGCATACACCTCTGAATTTTCTATGTTAAGTGTGTTTTCTTTGTGAATTATGCTTGCTATAACGGTGAAGGACAACATCGTGAGGAAACCTGCATACCCGAGAATTTCTCTACCAGAATCTCGAAGATATGTGAAGTCTACCAACCCGCATTAGGCCAGCGTGGTAGACTAAGGCCTAACCCCTCTCGTTAGTAGCAGTGAGACAGTAATATTACAGGACTAATATATTATTTTATAGCATGTAAAATAAATAACCTATAGCATGAATTGGCTGGTGCGTCACCTAAATGTAGCCAGCTTAGATAAATTATACTCTGCTAAGTACCTACTAAATAGGTAATCTAATCTAACACACAGACACACAGCATCAACAATACTAAAAGAATCATGGGTACATTGCCAACCTTAAAGGAAGGGACTAGGAATTGGAAAGTTTCCAGGTGGTAGAGCCACGCTGTAGAAAGTAACGTCTATAGCACGAATGGGCCGGCTCAACCGGTTAGATACCACTGTCTCACAGAAAACCGACGTAAAGTGGCAGCTTGCTGTCGCATTTCGTTCGGTGAGTGAGATTTCCGGTGGCCCATTTCCCCACTCCCCTTCCCTCCTCTTCCATTCCCTCTCATTCATTATGTATAATCATAAATGGAGGAATCTATTTTTGCCAAGGTGCTAATCAAAATTTGCCCGCGAGTATTTTTTTTATTAAAATAATATGAATTACAATAATAATAATAACTATATACTTTATGAACGTAGTGATCTTGCTGCCGGATCTTGGTCTATATGTCTTGGCATAGGAATAAATCCAAACACATATGAGTTTACACCCTAATTAAGAGAAGGAGTTAATTTCTACCTCTGAAATAGTACCTACTTATGTAAGTACTTTTTCCCTTCCATGTTTATATGACCACATTACACACCAACCAACCGCCTCCAGTGCGATGTGCGACACAGGTGTTAGATCGAGCTTCAAATGGAAGCCATTTGTCAAATAAGTACACATATTTTTCAAATGAATACCCGACCCTACCCTAAAGCAAATAAAACAATTTGCCATTTTTAACGAAAATACAGAAGTAACCTTGTATCCAACAAAAATAACTGTCTCTTTTATTTATTACTTAGTTCTATACCATGGCCCTTAATTATTAAAATATTTAAGCGCTACTTATCATTAACCACATGTTGTCCCTTTCATGTTTAAACAATGTACCGTAAGGAAAAAAGTGACAGGCTATTCTTAGCGAAAAGATAAGCGAAAATATTTTTATACGTAAGGCCCTATATGGGTAGGGATGTTATAAAAAATATTAAGCGGTGCTTAACTTAAACAGTGTTTTCTCTCACTCTCAAAAAGAAAGGGACAAACTACTAGCAGGGGGGACGAAATGGTGTAGGTACTTAATAAATCAGAATATTATTTGTTCCATAACTATTCTTGTCTCTTGAAGAATGTAAGTATGTACGTTAATTACGTTTCGGAGAGAATGTGTTGATAAGAGTCATAAAATCTCTAATAAGCTATAACATGAGTGTGAAAATCCTATTTTATTTTAACCAACTCAATAAACCAGGAAGATCTCAATCGATAAATGGTATTAATCTTTAATTGTTTCGTATTCTCGACCTTATTGAGCCTCATGCAAAGTCGCGTCTCCTGCACAAACTACATAGAGATAGTACGTCTCCTGCACTAAAACATTACCACAAACTACATAGAGATATTACGTATAACATTACACAAAACACCTAGGAGACAAAACATGGTTTCTCATTTTTTTTATCTATGGTCCATGCTTCATTGTTCTATGAGCAGCGAGGAGACAGCGAAAATCATTATTTTGTGTATGTGTTTTTGTGTTTTGTTTCGAGAAAAACAGGTGCAGCAGTAGCGCTTTAATTTCGATAAATTTTTAAGATCAGAACATAACATAAGCTCTCGCCTTTATCGCTGAAGAGGTAGGCAAAGGCGCACTAGCGAACTAGAACATCCACATTTCGCCGAGCTTAGTTTCATTTCAGATGTGATAGGGGGCAAGCCTATCACCATATCGGGCACGAATTCTATATTCCGGACTGTTAAGGAAAAGAACAATATCACTGCCCAACCCGGGGATTGCAGCCGAGACCTCAGGACGGTAGTCGTACCGGAACACAACCATGCCATCGAGGCAGTCGATAATAGAATTCTATGATAATTATTTTGGATATAAGTACCTAAACAAATAAATAGTTAATATACTTTATACTTTGGTTCAAGGACGTTCTACAGTTTTGGAAAATTAGGAATGGTAGCACAGCACTTGGTGGTCTCAAAAGACGAGTATCCAGAGTCCTTTAAAAAATAACTTATGTCATGTACAGTGATGGGACTTGGCAGTATCGCTATCGATAGTTGACTCAATATTGTTAAGATATCAATTGTATTTTTAGAGCATTTATGACTGGAGACGCCACTCATAGCATTTCCCCTCTGCCGAGGTACAATATTCAAAAATTAACCACGTTTATAAAAACTGTTTGTGGAATTGATTCAGTCATTGTCACAATCGTTTTTACTGCGGGTCGTTCTCCGTTAAAAATGCTAGTTTGTGTTGTAGCACGTGCAAAAAAAGTCCAATAAATCCAGGTGACAAAAATATGGAATCATATTTCTATGTGACTATTCTAGTAGTAGACTATTTCCATTTTTGTACTACATATTACGTAAAATCAAAACCATATCAAATATTGAAATCGATTATAAATTTTATACGTAGCAATCGAATGACGACATGTCCCACAATTTTATAGTGATGTAGTATGGTGACTAGAAAATAGACATCGATGAAATATGTTGTTTTAACATTTACCTATTGAACATTATGTTTAGCTACGATATTAGATATAAGGAACTATGGTGAAACGCCCAGCTGGTTTAACAATAAAAAAACATTTTAATTATTTTTATCAATTCATAGGAAGCTCCATAATCCCTTTATAGAGGGTATAATTTTTTTTGGATTTATATTCCTATTAGGTGCTAATAAGTATCTTTCGTTTGTAGATTGCATTTCTTACATAACAATTATTTATTTTTATGAAAGTTTAAATTTAATATCAAATGAAATTAAATAGCGACTGTAGTCTGCCCCTATTCGTTCCCCCTTCTCCCTCAAAAACTGACAGACTTTTTTCCTCAGAGTAATAGGTGCAAGGCGGGAAGGTATAGTAGAGGAGAATAAGAAGGGAACATAAAACGTCCTTGCGTCGACTCCACATTGATAATTAATAAAAGTAGGTGGAATGAAGAAAAAAGATACTGATACAGGTATCGATAGAAAATTAATCGACAAGTTTACCGACCGTTGCAACACTAATCGAGTTGACAGTGACCCAAGACCAAGCCAAAATGACAAATCTATGAAAATTGTTTACATACGTGTAATAATGATATAAATGATGGATTAATAACATTTTAAATAATGAAATACAACAACCGGCTTAGTGTGAAGGAATACAACTTTTTATATTCATCGTAAAATATTATGTTTTTAATAAGTTTGTGTAATTAGAGGTTATAAAAACAACATGAAACTAGTGAGTATATAAATATTTAGCTTTTGTTCGCGAATTCGTACGCCCGCGAGATAAAAAGTTGCCTATGTGCTATTCCAAACTAATCTATATGTGCCAAAGTTCGTATTTGTTCAGCCGTTCGAGCCAAACTTTGCATTCATATTGGTAAAGATTTTATTGGCCTTATCTAGGAAATGATTAATATTTTCCTACCCTAAATATTCCATATTTCTTTCTGTAATGTAACAATATTTCTGTATAATATTATACAAATTCATTCTTCTAAATTAAGTCGGATTTGACTGGAACAGTATTGGTTTATAAGCGACAATATAATATGATCATGTCTGTTGACCGCGAAGGTTCGATTCCTATAGTCCAATTGCTAATTAAACGGAGTAAACTGACAGATCGAAATGTCACTTTCCAAAATAATGTTGCTTACTTTCAAAACGTAGTGATTGATCTAGTTTCATTTTTATCATTCAAAGAAACAATAACTCGGCACTAGTTTGCAAAATTAGAATTTTATTGCGTATTTTTAGAAATTTCAGCTTAACCCTTCCACTAAATGTCTGTGTAAATAATTTTGCGTAAATAATCACAACAGACACGCGAAGTAATAACAATGAAAATTACAAATATTACTTTTATTATTTGAGAAAAATATGTTCGGCACATACATAGCTTTTGTAAGTTTTGTTTATAATCACCCTGACTATATGTCTGACTATAATTCCAGTAAAATGCCGTAATTTTGCAAGCAGTGATTTACATTGATTATAATTCAGTAGACATGCATTACTTATCACACATTAGGCTGGAATTACGACTTTAAGTTGGACTTTAGAAAGTGAAAGAATGAAATGCTCCACTGAATTGAAATGTTTAAATAATCTTGATCTTTTTACCGCAGCACTATTTACATTTGATGAAAAAATGGCAACATTCGAAATGTCAGTTTACTTCGTTTAATTAGCAATCCAACTATAGATGAGGCAATTTCTGTAATTTTATTCGCCTGGGCCTGGATCTTCATGTCAGGCAAGCAACTGGTGGTTGTAACAACTCTCTTCTGCAACATGATGAAAAAACCAACCTCATTAAGGTGGGATAAGGGCAGGTAGAAAGAAAGAACATAATATGATCATTTTATAAGCAATAAAAAAAAATGTCAACATAATGTACTTGATACCAAAAATAAAATTATAGTATTTTTAATTAGTGATACAGGGTGTTTCATAAAGTTGGTATCAATAATAACCACCTAAAGAGAGCATGGCTAGCATTTTATTGGTAAAATTTCATAAAGCTCATAGTTTTTGAATGATGGGAACTTGAATTTGTGATGATAACATGTTTTCTGGCTTATTGGGTCTGCTCCAGTGCATTTGCAAACTTTCTATGGAGTAATTAATTTTTAGCATACATAAAATCATTTCTATGCTAATTGCAATTACTAGAAGTCACATTCCAATTTTAATATCCCCATGCTTAATAATTAATTTAAAGAAAATGTATAATTTTTATTCTTTAACTGCCATTACACTTTAAATCAATCTCCATCTATGTGGAATTGTTATTGGTACAAACATTATGAAACAGCCCCAGAATATTTCCACAATGGATCTTGACATCTGACATTTCAATAAATATTTTACAAACCTGTAAATTAATAAATTTATTTTCAGTACTGCCTGAGCAGTGACGCATCGAAGCCATGCTTCGTGCTGTCCTTCAAGGAACTGCTGATAATGCTTGACTGTGGTCTGTCTGCCCACTCAGTCCTGAACTTCCTGCCACTGCCGCCAGTACCAAGTACCAGGCTTGCCTCTTTACCTAACTACACACCACCACATCATAATGATCCACTACTTGAGGGGGTAAATATAATCAACTCTAGTTAATGGTATAAGAAATGTTATACATTGAAATAAAACTATGTTTTACAGGTCAGACTGGGTTGGTCTGACTTGTGACCATGAAGGCCTTAAAGCTGTAAAATCAGGATTACAAATAAAAGCAAACAGCTATAGAATCTGTAAAAACTTGTATATATTTTCAAAGCTCTATTATTGTTATGCTGGTAGGCATTATAACAGTCTACACTAGAGGTTCCTGACTACTATTAAGTCCACCATGCTGGCCTAATGCAGACCTTCCTTTGACATTCTTGTAGAGGATACTCAACTACACAAGTTTCCTCAAGAAATGTTCCTATGCCATAAGCAAGTGATAAATCAAAATATTCATTTTGAATGACACACTTAGAAACTTCAGATCACTATAAACCACTTTTGTTTATATTTCAGGAACTAAAAGAATGCTGTGGGAGAGTGTTTGTGGACAGTATTCCTGAATTTTGCCCTCCCTTGGACAAAGTTGTAGATTTCTCACAGCTTGATGTCATTCTCATCTCCAACTACACCTGTATGTTAGCATTACCATTCATCACTGAAGAAACTGGGTTTAAAGGACAAGTATATGCAACGGAGCCCACACTGCAGATTGGGAGGTAACTAGAACAGCTTTGACTAATTTTACCTATGTTTAGACACAAGTAATTGAATGGTGCCGGGTATTCGTAGGTTCTACTTGGAGGAACTGTCTGAGTGGGTGTCAGCGAGCGGCGAGGACAGTGGCGCCGCGCGGCGGTGGAAGGAGGCAGTGCATGTGCTACCCCCGCCACTGGCAGACGCCGTGCGGCCACGCGCCTGGCGCCGCCTCCTAGCACCGCACCACATCATGCGCGCGCTCTCTCGCGTGCGAGTCGTCGGCTACGATGAGCGCGTCGACATCTATGGTGCGCTCGACGCCACCGCCGTCAGCTCCGGCTTCTGTCTCGGTTCTGCCAACTGGGTACTGCGGTCCGCTCACGAGAAGGTGGCATATGTGAGCGGATCAAGCACGTTGACGACGCACCCGCGGCCCATCAACCAGGCGGCACTACGCGGTGCGGACCTACTCATCCTGGCGGCGCTGACGCAGACGCCAGCGCACAATCCGGACCACATGCTAGGTGACCTCTGTGTGCACGCTACAGTGACGTTACGCGGTGGCGGCTCTGTATTGTGCCCGGTATACCCGAGCGGCGTGCTGTATGACCTGCTGGAGTGCCTGTCGGCGCATTTGGAGGGCGCAGGGCTAGCACACGTGCCTCTGTACGTGGTGTCGCCGGTGGCGGACTCGTCGCTAGCGTACAGCAACATCCTGGCGGAATGGGTGTCGGCCGGCAAGCAAGCGCGCGTGTATGTGCCAGAAGAGCCGTTTCCCCACGCAGCGCTGGTGCGCTCGTCTCGTCTGAGGCACGCTCGTGCGCTCCACGATGATGCACTCAGCGACTTCCGCCAGCCCTGTGTACTGTTCTGCGGACATCCGAGCTTACGATTTGGTGCCGCCGTGCACATGGTCGAGCTGTGGGCTTCAAATCCGTTACACGCCATAATTTTTACAGGTAAAACCAACAACGTTTTCTGATAGTATTTATGTTAAATGTTGAGTAATGAGTTATAGTATAAGGGTACAATGCAATAAGCACTATCTATACTTAATATTTTGTGCCACAGAACCGGACTTCCCACACACAGAGGCGTTGGCACCATTCCAGCCTATAGCTATGAAAGCATTTCATTGCCCCATTGACACGTCACTGAACTACTCGCAAGCCAACAAGCTGGTGCGCGAGTTGCGACCGCGCGAGCTGGCGCTGCCCGACCAGTACGCGCCGCCCGCGACCACTACCACTGGACCCCCGCCCAGGTATCACCATCTTAGCCATTTAAGGTAGTATCCAGAATAAGATGAGGTATTTATTGGGATTTTCTGCACCAAAACAGCCTGATGTTGGTGTTCCCTAAGAAATTTATGGCAATAGGTTCGATTCCTATCACATCTGCGTTGACAATCCCCTCAGGAATAGCGTGTGTATTAGCTGTCTTACTAGTATTGACATTTTCTTTTTCAAGCGTTTTCGTAGAGTTCATTGATTATCGAATTGTAAAGTACATCAAAGACCTAAAATACTGTTCATTTGGGTATTGAATAAGATTTAAGCAGAAAGTCAGTAATTTATTACACATGGATACAAAGAATTTTTATTTAATGTTGATTTAGAAAAATAATAACCGTAAAATCTTTTATACTGTTCTATTTTGAAATCTATGTATCTGTAAAAGCCTTGAACAAAACAGGGAGACGAACCGGCCGCACATCACTGCGGATGTGCCTACGCTGGTGGTGCGTCGCGGCGCGGCGCTGCGCGCGGGCACGCGGCGGGTGGCGGCGCGCGCCACGCTCAGCGGGTCGCTGGCGGCGCGCGTCGCCGCTCGCGAGCTGCGGGCCGGCGTGCGCGGCGCCCCGCTGCGCGCCTCGCTCAGCCTGCGCGACAGCCGGCTCGAGCTGCACTCGCCGCCGCCCGGCGCGCCCGGCGCCGCGCCCGCGCCCCCGCCGCGGCTGCAGTGCGCGCCGCCCGACGTGGACGCGCTCGAGCGCGAGCTGGTGCGCGCCGGCGCCACCGACGCGCGGGTCGAGCGCGGCGCCGACGGCTGCATCCTGCACCTGCCGCGACACGACACGCTCGTGCACGTCGACCGGCTCGCGACGCACGTGTTCTGCGAGGGCGGCGCCGACGTCAGACAGGCGCTGCGGCGCGCGCTACACGCGTGCGTGCCGCATCTGTAGCGCGCACTATACACACTAATGTAATAAACTAATTATGACAATTCTGAAAATGTACCAATTTATTCCACAATACAATCCATACACCCAACAAGTTTATCTGTGATGTGATAAAAATACCGTCGCCACCCACCCATATACCACCAATAGGTGGGTTTCATCTGTGCATGGATCTTTAATAATAAAGCGAAGTCATACTCGATACAGCGTTTATTCCATAAATAAATATTTAACACTTATGTATGTAATAATGATAAAATAGACTAACTATTATGTATCATCAGAATGAATCAAACAGTTGTCAAATAAGAGCCAGCGCTGGCGGTGGCTCTGTGCCGCACTCACGCATCCTTGTCGGCAGATTGTCGTGATCATTGCGTTATAAATATAAATACTTCCATTAATTAATATGTTAATTAATACAAACTCAAAAGTCTATCTTCAAAATTATAAGATACAGCACACTTGCAATGGATATGTAATATCAACTTAACATTTACTGATATAAATCTGTTAGCCTACAAGTTTGGGGTTGTAACATCATCAGGCAGGCCAAAATATAATCAGTTTTTTAAAACAATATCCATAAAACATAACAAATTGATATACAAAACAATAATATAAGAAATCTGTAAGCAATTCACTTTTAATATTAGTCCATCTTCACTCACATTGTAAGATCAAGTATATTAGGCAAGTTCTGATCAATAAACATTGTTAAGTAATGAATACTGAATATGAACCAATCTGGTGAAGCAAAGCTTTTGGGCCTGAGATCAACTTCAGAGCACTGATCAACTTATTTAAAAGTATACATTTAAGAGTACTCATTAAATCTAGGAGCTAATGTGATAACCGCACAAGATATACGTTTTTACAAACGTCCACATGATACGCGAAGGCGAAACTTGAAAAATACGTATTTTATTACAACTAACAAAATAATTTGAAATGCGTCGACACTACACATGGATATTGGATTCGCGAGCGAACCAGAAAGCCCAATCACAGCATGATGTTTACGCGTTGAGGTCCATGTCCGCGAAGATGTCGCCGCGCGTGGCCACCGTCAGCGCATAATGAGAATTCAACTGTAGCAACAGCTCGCGCTCGTCCAACATCTCCAGCGCCTCGACTCGTGCACGGTCTTCCTCTGGCAGTGCGCGCCACACCGTGTGCATGTCCCAGGAGCGCGCCGCCTGGAACCCGAGCGAGACCATGCGCTCCGCCTGAGCTGCCGGCTCACGGCAATATCCCTCGCCTGCCAGCGAACAGCCACGCGCATTTAAGTTGCGCAACATCACTTCGCCGAACTTGTCGCCCAGGTTGCACTGCTCGTAGACTAAAAGCGCACAGCGCGGGAACGAGGACGCTAGGTGACGGAGAAGCGCGTGCGCCGCGTCAGGTCGCAAGTACACAAGCACGCACTCTGCGAGCACGAGGGTGGGCGCGTCTGGTGCGACGCCGGCGCCCGCCAGCTTGCGACGCACCTCGCCTAAGCAGCGCAGGTCACAGCTCACAAGGTGGTATCCATCAGAGTGTAAATCCCTCTCACGGATTATCACTTCGCCATCTGTAGTTGTTGGTAAAGTAATTGTTAGAAAACTAAAATGTCGAAGTTGTATAGAAGTCATTGTTAGAGTACATTTCAATTTCTTATATCTCTATTAAAATCTCTTAATGTAAAATTTAAATCTAGGAAATTTTTACCTGCATCTACATCCTACTTACTAGTTAGCATAAAATATTGCAACTTTATTATTACCTTCATTGCTTATTTTCTCAAGTAACTGCTTGTTGCGTTTGATGATATGAGACTTCTTGCCAGTGACTGTTGGGAAATCTAATTCAACAAAATTTCCCACAGCCTGAGTGCTATCCTTCAGTCTCCAATACAATGTGTCGAAACCACACCCCAGATTGATAATCTGACATTTTGTGTCGCATCTCTAAAACAAAAAATAAACTATGTGGAAAAAGACCATAATAGTGTAGAAAATTAGGTCACATATCATATGCCAATTTCAATCCTTATTTATTTCATGGACTTTGAGCCCATTCTCCTCTTTTAACTTTGTACAACGTTGCAGGTCAATACAGCATACTGGTGTTTAGTTTCATCATAATATTTCATCTAAAATATAGCACAGAAAGATATATTGCAATGTTCTCAAAAATAAAAATGTTATAAGCCTTTGAAGTTTGGTGTAAACTTCAAACTGCAGAAAAGAGAAGCATCAGGTTATTTACGTTGCAGTCATATTGTTGTGTGTGTTGGAAAAGGATAGTATGATATCTGCACTACGTCCCCGCTCTTGCTCATTGCAGAAATGAAAAATGTTAATTACTGTCCCATTTTTCAACCAATTTCAATGCAGTTTTTACAGAACAGTTTATTGTTGTTTTATTTGCTATTACTGCCTCTGTGACATGGTTGTATTTTGGTACAACTACTGTCCTGAGGTACCGTCCTGAGGTCTCGTGTCCGATCCCCGGGTCGAGCAGTGATATTGGATTAACGCCTGATATGACGATAGGCTCACCCCCTATCACATCTGGGATGGAACTGAGCTCAGAGAAATGTGGGTGTTCTAGTTCACTAGTGCTCCTCTGCCTTTTGAGTTTTGAATTAAATTAGTGCTCCTCTGCCTTTTGAGTTTTGAATTAAATTACCCAATTCTACTTCTTAGATGACATTTATCATACAATAATATGTGTCTAATCCAGAAGGGAAAGCTTAAATACATACAAAATTTACTTTACAAACTCTGGGTTTTAAATTATAGTCTTTCTTTCTACCTGCCCTTATGCCACCTTAATGCGGTTTCATCTTCCAACACACTTTTTCAAGCATAATAATATTGCAGAAAGGATTTGGCTAGTTTCTGACACCAACCCTGATCTGGATGATCCAATCTTATTATTCTAAATTATAGTCTCATCATTGAGTGGTAGAGCCACGCTGTAGACAGTAACGTCTACAGCACGAATGGGCCGGCTCGACCGGTTAGATACCACTGTCTCACAGGAAACCGACGTAAAGTGGCAGCTTGCTGTCGCGTTTCGTTCGGTGAGTGAGATTTCCGGTGGCCCATTCCCCCCCCTCTTTCCCAATCCCTATTCCCTCCCCTTCCATGTCCTCTTTTTAGGTTGGCAACGCACCCATGATTCTTATTGTGTCTTGGGTGTCTATGGGCGGTGGAGATCACTTACCATCAGGTGACCCATCTGTTCGTTTGCCAGTCTCTGCAATAAAAAAAAAAAATTATATCAATAATTTTCAACCAACTACAACATCTTCATATCATTAGATCAAGATGAGGATGTCATTAAGTATGATTAAGATTGGCCAACTGATGATAAGCAATCTTCGTCCATGAATACTCCCAATATCAGAAGAATTAGGTACTTGACTATTTTTTTTAAAAGTATACAGGGCTATTTATTAGTTTATCCTAAACATGTAAAAAAATATTTTGTAATTTATTCATCGATATAATAATATACCTAGATGCACAGTTGACGCTCGGAAAGTGGGACAGCAAACGAGTGCTTGAAATGTAAGTAAGCACTTCTTTGCTGTCAGTCGGGCGCCGACCGTTCGCCTGTGAAGATGCCTAAATGCTCTGTGAAAGAGTGCAAAAATAACACTCTTACAAAGCGCAAGCTTTTAGCACCCCCTGATGTGTCATCTCATTATTAAAAAAAAAAAAACAATGCATATAGTAAGCATTAGATTGAGGCTATTCTTCCTCGTTTAAGCCGGTACACAGACTTTTTTGAGTCCAACAGGATTACAGCGAGTTGGTTCTTGTGCCGCTCAAGTCGTTGTTTATACGCCCTGCAGTATTGCTTCACATCGTCCTTAATCAGTGGGATTTGCAAATATTCGTGGACTTCTCCATTCTTTGTGAACCAAGGTGCACCACTCAATGTCTTTAATGCTTTATTCTGGAAGCGTTGTAATATTTCTATATTCGAATGGCTCGCCGATCCCCAGAGTTCTATGCCGTATGTCCACACAGGTTTTAAGATGCATTTGTAGATGAGGAGCTTATTTTCAAGACTGAGGGTTGACTGTCTGCCCATAAGCCAGTAAATGTCTGCTAGTTTTATGTTAGCTTGGTCTCTTTTAGCCTTTATGTGATGACGCCATGTAAGTCTTCTGTCTAGATGCATACCTAGGTATTTGACAATATTTTGTTGGGGTAGGACAGTGTTGTTTAATTTTACTTGTGGGCAATCATCTCTCCTCAAAGAGAAGGTGACGTGCACTGATTTTGCAGTACTAGCTCTAATCCTCCATTTTTTTAACCAGCTTTCAATTTTGTCCAGATGTTGTACTTTCAGGGATGCTGCTACATGATCTTTGTCGCACGATAGAATGGCCGTATCGTCAGCATAGGTTGCGGTTACCACCGTCTCAGACGTAGGAAGGTCGGCGGTATAGACAGTGTATAGAATAGGGCCCAAGACGGAACCTTGTGGGACCCCAGCTTCTATTTGATAGAAAGAAGATAAGCTATCTCCGCACTTAACCTGAAAGATTCTATTCTGGAGGTAAGATTCGAGGAGTACGTATGCATTGTGTGGTAAGCAAAGTTTTAGTTTACATAAGAGTCCCTTATGCCATACTCGGTCGAACGCCTGTTGCACATCAAGAAATACAGCCGAGCAGTATTCTTTTCTTTCTAATGATTGTCGGATTGTGTGCACCACTCGGTGTATCTGTTCAGTCGTTCCATGGTGTGCTCTGAATCCGAACTGGTGATCTGGTATTATTTTTTGTTCCTCCAGTTTGGGTAGTAAGCGCTGCAGCAATAGTTTTTCGAAAATTTTGATAACAGGGGCAGAAGACTTATTGGTCTATAGGAGGTAGCTTCGGTTGTTGGTTTCCCTGGTTTTGCAACCATATTTATGATTGAGACCTTCCATATGAGTGGGAAATAGTGGAGTCTTGATACGGCATTAAAGAGGATAGTTAACAGGACTATCCCTTTTTTTGGCAATCTCTTTAGAATTTCTGAAGTTATCAAGTCAAATCCTGGCGCCTTTTTATTTTTGAGATGCTTGATAGACTTTTCCACTTCGCCTGGAGTACAGAGCTGTAATGGGAAAGATACCTGTTTGTTACTATTAATAATTTTTTCAATTTCCTTTTCCGGGAACATGGCATCAGGTGGATTTGGTTTGAAAACTTCTTTTAAAAATTGAGCAAATAACTCCGCTTTTTCCTCAGGTTTTCTTGACCACCCACCATCGGGTTGTTTCAGTGGAGGCATATGTTCCTTTGGTCTTTTTATTGATTTGGTCATTTTCCAAAGTGAGTAGTCGTCTGCTTTGTATGGTGATAGGGTTTTGAATTTATCTTGTAGAGTGGAGTTTTCATGTTCCTTGAGCATATGTTTTAATCCTTTTTGTGCTTTATTTAAAGTTCTCCTATCATGTGAATTTCTTCCAGTTTGCCATTGGCGTCTCAGCTTTCTTTTTTCGGCTATCTTTTTACGTATTGCTAGTGTGTAGTCCTGAGTTTGCGGTTTGTGCTCAATATACGGTGTGGACATCCAAGCAGCTGTTTGGATCAGGTTTGTCATATACCAAGCAGCATTGTCTATGTCTTCTTCTGTTTTGAGTGGTATATTCAGAATACTATTTTCATGTTTATAATCTTGGAACGCCTCCCAGTCAGTTTTTCTATTGTATAAGGTATCACGAGGTTCTTGGTAGATGATGAAAGTGCTCAATGTACATATCACTGGTGTATGATCGGAGGAGCCATCTAGGCAGGATTATATTTTTGTATATAGTCCTGACATCCCCTTGGTTATAAAAAAGTCGATGAGGTCGGGTGTTTTGTTAGGGTCTGATGGCCAGTATGTTGGTTCCCTTGTTGTCAGTGTGTTAAGGGATATTTTGTCAAGGCTCTTCTTTAATTCTCTGCCTCTTGTCGTGGTTAGTCTAGAACCTCAAAAGGTATTCTTGGCATTCCAATCCCCTCCAATGATATATCTATTGCCCAGTGAGTTGAAGAAGTCGCTATACATTTGCTCGTCAATCCTGTGCCGAGGAGGACAGTACACAGCCACAACCTTGAGTGGTCCCTGCCAGTCGTCTATGGATATAACAGCGGCTTGTAAATATATCTGTTTAATCTCTGGCAGAATATGATGTTTTATATTATCTCTTATTACAACTGCAGCTCCAGCATGTGAAGTTCCGTCTGGATGATTGGTGCAGTATATGTTATAGCCTTTAATAATGATGGACTTTTCATTTGTCATGTGTGACTCTGAGATTAGAAGGATGTCTATCTTATTATGCTTGACGAACATTTCTAATTCCTGTTTATTGGGCGTTAAGCCGTTTACATTCCATTCTGCAATGCGCAGGAATTTCATTTCTTATATTGGGCTACTAGTGTCGTTAGGAGCCCCATTAGGGTTCCTAATTGTTGTATGAGAATATCTATTTTCTCTGATTGTTTCAGAATAATTTGTTCTAATAGATTTGGTGGCTGAGATTGTGTGTTCTCTGTTTTTTTTACCCAGTATCCTATGTTAATTGGCTCTGTATCGTGGGGACTTATCGGGTGCTTTCTCTGCTTGGTTTTAACTGTGGGAAGTCATCCGTTTGGGGAGGTGCTTTATTTGTCAAGGCATGCTGTGTGTTTGTTATGGTAGCTTTCCTGTGATATGTTGTCTGTGCTATTTTTCTTGCTCGTATCTCCTTATATACTTGGCACCCTTTATAGTTGGCAGGATGTTTCCCAAGACATAGGGTGCATGTTGCTGGTGTATTCCTGTCCTTCTTTGGGCAGTCTATAGTTCTATGTCCCTCAGCACATTTCACACATCGATAAGGGCGCATGCAATTATTTTTCGTGTGCCCGTATTGTTGGCATCTTGTACATTGCGGGATGTCCTTCGACTTCCGTGGATCCTCTATTTTGACCTTTGTATGGTATATGTATTGTATACGCTTGGCTTCTGTGTTATTAGGACCCGGTTGTAGATTCACAAAGAACATATTGAGTGGCTTTTTATTCCTTCTAGACAGTGCGCTTATAACATCGCCTCTAACTATATTACCTGTTTTTTCTATTTCTTCTATAATGGCTATCTTTGGTGTTGTATGATGCAAATTTTTTATGACTAATCTGTAACATCTATTCTCTTTCTGTGTGAAGGTATGACCAATTAGCCCATTCTTGCGTATAAGGTCGATCAGATCCTTATAGACTTCAGTTTTCTGTGTCATTATTCTAAGCTGGTCTCTGTTAATTATTTTATAAGAATAGCTGTCACTGGGTACAGAGTTATTTAACAGTTCTGTCAGTTTTGATAAGTCTTCTATTCCATACAGGATGATTGGAGGTGGTTTACTGGCTTTCTTCATGTGGTTTCTGCTCACAGTGTAGGCTTGGCTTACAATTTGTTCATCAGACTGATCCACAGGTAATCCACTGTATCTGTTTGAAGTGTCAATGGAGTTTGGTGATAAACTCTCTATGTGAGGTGGGTTGTCAGATAGTTTTTTCCTTTTTGAATTGCGTTGGGTCGGTATTCTTTGCCATGTAGGAGGACAATTGCTGGTTTCGCTATCTATAGTATGTGCTGCATTAGGCGCAGCCAAAGAAGCTTCCCCTTTAGCATTTCTAGTGACGGTAGAATTGTTATCCAATGAAGAGGAACGGGGTCTTGTAATAAAGAGGCTTGGGTGGAATGCCTGCTGAATTAATTTTAAGTAGTAAACACCAATCACGATGCATGATGTCAGATTACTAATTTTTCTTGTTTATTTGTTCCACAAGGGCCTAAGACCTAAGATCAAAAGTCATACTGCCAGGTTATTTGGTAATTTTTTTTCCTATTTTTATTTAAATCTCAACTTAATTTCAACGCAGATGTGATCGACGAACGATATCCACCCGTAGCTACAGTCAACAGGTAGCGTTTTTGCGGCAAACTAAATTATACATATTAATTTTCACTTTTTTTAACTAAATATAAATTACGAAATTTTTTTTTACATGTTTAGGATAAACTAATAAATGGCCCTGTATACTTTTTAAAAAATAGTCAAGTACCCAATTGTGTCCATCACGTTTGATGGATGCAAATAAAATGTCAACTGTATGAAATCATTAGGGTGTGACATTGAAAATCATGACAATATGCAGACTAAATTTCCTCATCCCTGTAGTGGTGTACGCTAAGGCAAAACAGTGCTTATTTCATGTTCATAACTCATAAGCTTTGTTATCTTATAAACATTTATACTCTATCTATCTCTTAATGTAAGTAAAGTTATTGTACAGATATCGCCATTCTCATCTACATTGTACATGGTCAACATTTCTCACAAATAAATACAAGAACCATTCGACTCCATTCAATCTTTGTCCAAGTGACTAGAACTTTTCTTTTAATAATGTCAAATTATTGTCAAATTTAAAAACTATTAGAAATTCAAAAATTTCGACTTTAAGAACGTTTGAACATTAAATTTAAAAAGCTACTTTATGCCGCGTCTATAAGGTCATATT
Organism: Clanis bilineata; assembly: GCA_036417725.1. Classification (NCBI taxonomy): domain Eukaryota; kingdom Metazoa; phylum Arthropoda; class Insecta; order Lepidoptera; family Sphingidae; genus Clanis; species Clanis bilineata. The sequence continues at coordinate 4,189,770 of CM071141.1, forward strand.
TGTGTTAATTTAATTAAATTTGTGATGTTTATTTGTTTTGTCTGTCGAGGACACTGTTTACAATGATATTTGTAAAGAACTGTGGATCTAGGTATATTATTATATCGATGAATTTATTTTTATATATTTAGTTAAAAAAAGCAAAACTGATTGCAAAGAATTTAAACGCCTAGAAGGATAGCGTCAAACAAAATGTCAATGTGAGATGAGGCAATTTTGCATATCGTAGTGTGCGTGACAGTGATACCAGGTTTCACTCCATTTTCCTAAATATGGGTAATTTTCTTTCTTTTATAAAAATAAAATTTTCACACTAAACAGGGAGATTACTTTTTAACCATTTCGGAAAATAAGAAGACGGTTCTTTACTCATTCGTATTTTTAAGTACACGATATTTATTACACGATATTTCTGCCAAAGGATATGGGGATATTTGGGCCAAAATGTAAGGAGTTGAGATAAGGCTAAAAAAATTGACATTCTTTTTCTATTTCAAAATATAAAAAATCAGCCCAATTCACAATCTAGCAAATGTGATATCTGAAAAATAAGTAAAGGACACTAAATAGAATCGATTAAGATAAAAACAGTTTAAAAAATGTGGGGTTGGTGCAATACAATTTTTCAAGCTTGTCGCAGAAAGGATTATGGTTAGTTTTAACGACCGTCTGCCTGTTTGACGTCACCCCTACTGGGTATGTAATGCCGAGCAAATGGTATTAGAAAACAATCCGCCCGGGATGGCAATCGAACCCACGACCTCCCGATTCACAACTCATAATTATACGCTGTCACTTAACCGAGGAGGCGACAAAAGATAGTATATTATGAACATCCCAGGCACAATTCCTTTTGCGTGTGCTTTAGGTAAATAAAACATACTTATCGTGATATTCCAATTGTGTTACCCACAGAAAAGCACATGACGCGTTGTATAATAAACAGCAAGATCACATGCTGAAATCTGTAATGTGCTATTCATGATCATGAACTAAAAAAAATCACTAATCATTGCGGAAATAATATTTGGCCTGTGGGAATTTCATTCTGATTACTATGATTACAATCCGAACCATATAATGTGCACATATATAAATGCTGAATTCTGATATATTATTATATTCTATGGACACAATAGACCCAAAAAATAACCACCCTAGTCGGAACAGCATCTTGACAAATTCTTCGTAATCCACTTTACTTAAGTATTTAGCCTCCTCATCGAAGTGAACAGAACATATTTGAGTGTTTTTTTCTAGTTTCCACCAATACTCACCACGACATTTTCTTATTATATTTACCTACCCATTTATCGTGCAGCACAAAATCGGATGGAAACCTAAAACATGATATTATCATTACTTTATATGAATTTGACGATATACAACAAAAATATTTCGATGATTTAATAATCACTATTATGTTAATATTTCTTTGGGAAAATCAAATAAATTTTTATGGTAACACTGAGTTAAAAGTGACATCTTTCAAAAAATTTATTTTACTTTCGTAATTTATCAATCAAAATAAACTGATTTCGATTATTTACCGTTTGAAATGAGATCCCAGGACACTTGTGAGTTTTTCCTGAATAATTTTAGCACGACAATATACAACAGGAAAGCATTTTTAAAATTATAGTAAGAGACGTTGCCGCGATGTCATTTCTATGACAACTGTGAAACCAGTGACTGAAGGTTGCTAAAGTAGCCCTACATGAATGTCAAGATTTTTACGCGTGGATTAGGTATCTATGACTTTATTAATCTAAGACTGATTGTGTATAATTTAATTTGCCACCAAAACGCTATCTGTTAACTGTAGATACTGGTGACATCATTGTTCCTTACCATAGATATAAAATAGCTCATAAAAAAACACTGGGGAAATAACATTTATGATTTCAAACTTAAAAAACGGGTCAGATATTTTGCTCAGAGCATTTATGACCGTCCTTGGATATTTCGTCTATCAGATATCGATCATCTATCACATCCGTGTTGAAATTAGGTTGTGCTTTAAACAAAAATATGAAAAATAAAAACAAATAACCTGGCAGTATGACTACGGATCTTAGGTATTAGGCCCTTGTGGAACAAATATGGAAGAAAAATGAGTAATGTGACATCATGCATTGTAATTGGTGTCTACAGTAATGTGACTCACAGATAAAAAAATAAGTATTTAAATTACTGAAATAAAATTATCCTTGAAGTATTTTTAATAAATCCCTATAGCACACGTTATTTAGATTATAAATCTATGTTCCTACAGAAATTCATTGATATTGGTTACTATAGTCAAGTACCCAATAGGGAACTTGCGTGTAATTTTTTTATTGGTTCATTGCAAAGAACTACGTCTCAAATAAACTCACCAGAAACAAAAACATAAAAATATGCACAAATCATTTAATTATCGCAAGTCTAAATATGACTTACAAAACCCAGCACTAAAAAAGGACGTGACGTCTCAGCTTAAAAATGCCTTTTTGTTGACATCTCAGTTGACACTGACGGCTAGTGACATTGTCTGGAATGACGTTTGACCCGCTATAATTGCCTATCGTTGAAAATTTCCCCATGCCGATCAAAAATTTCCCCAAAAATGTTGAAGCTATTTAATTAAATAACGAAGTAAAAATAAGTTGCACCCTTGAATCCTGAGCGGAGGTGGGAAAGTTACATGAAGAAAATAATTTGGAAAGAGGAGGGCCTCCGAAATCTCATTCATCAAGTACCATACTAAACATAACAACAGTTTTCTGCAAAATTGGGAAAAATACCCCAACGTGGAAACACTGCCTAATGCAACGACGTCACTTGGGTTTTGTAATAACGTTCCATTACACGTAATTTCTAATTAAGATATTTTGTAAAATATCAATTATTTTATACTACAAATTTCATCATAGCACATTTCAAGGTTTTGTTTATTGATTTATCAACACAATTTCTCGTTATAATTTTCGTGCAAGTTCCCCATTGTATATTAAGCTAAATAAGTATGGAGTGCGATTGATTCCTGTCATTTGCATAATCAACGGCGAACGGCTTGCACCAAGACTCAGCCGGTATTTGATAGAAATAACTAACCTCCAAAAACTGATGAATAAACATCTCCATAGCCTTTACACGAGCGTAGTACCCACGGTTGATTTCAGGTGCCTTCCTGTCCACATGTTTTGCAAAATATGTGATATAGTCGTCCTTCCAGTAGCCCAATTCCACCGCGCACCGCTTGCACTCCGTAGCGTCCGTGTTGGTCGCGATGATGGCCTCGTCCTCCGCTGTCCATGATATTATGTTATCCATAGCTCCGAACTACAGTCTTACAAGCTGTCGTGTACCCGCCGATACATTACCGAATGACCTTATATGCTTTTACGACCGCTTTTCTCTATCTACGATGCAAATTATGTTTTGAATAAAAATATTTGCATCATTTTACAGCACTGACAGTGACAAGTGACAGTTATACCAGTCGGCAGTAGAGGTGGGCGTTTAAACGAAAGCAGAAAAAATAAACGTTTATCAAAGTAAGCACCAAATAACATTACATATCTTAAGCAATTTACGTTAAAATGCTTATTCGAAATTATAGTTCTCGTAATTAAAAACGGATAACATTTTTGCACCAAGCCATCTAGTGGTCAATTTTCGCATCACTCACACCAAGTCAATAAAGCGTGCTGGCTAAATTTGTAAAAAGTTACAAGAAAAAAAGATAGATGGCGGTAGTATATTCGCATTACGTACGTAATCGTTTCGTTGCGTAATAATTTTAATTCAACCAAAACGCAAAGCATGATTTAATCCAATCGGAGGTACGTTATACATTTTTTTCAATTTATCGGGTTTTCGTTTGTTGCTATTTTGGTCAGTGATACTTTTATTCTTGACGTGGAATGTTGTTGACGAACGTAACGTTTACGAACGTGCTTTATCAATTATTATAAGTTAAAAGTTTAAGTGGATGTTTTTAACATTACAATAGTTGGCGAATTTTGCGTTGCAAATTAATTATGTCAGAGTGGATATTTTTATTCAACGGGAATTTTTATGTTTTGATTTTAATGATGTAGCGAATTTTGCGTTAAAAATTAATTATGTCAGTGCATATTTTTCTTCACTGGGGATTTGTTATGTTTACGATTTCAACGATACGTTTTGGAAATTAAAGTTTATTTAACCGACTTCAATAAAAGGAGGAGGTTAACAATTCGTCGAAAACTTTTTTATGTATATTCCCCGATCACTCGAAGACGCCTGGGCTCATTCGAGAAATTCTTTTTTTGTTTAAAAGGGTATACTTTCCAGGTGGTCCCATTGGCACCAAGTTAGGATCTGATGATGGGATACCAGAAAAATCAAGGGCAACCCTGAAATCCTATAGGGACGCATAATGTGTTTTATATATTTTCTAAAACTATTCATATATTTGCGGCTGGTACTTGTCATCTCATGTTTCTGAACTGATGATGGAAATACATATAACTCCTTAATTATTAGAAGTTGATACCTTTAGTATAAACCGCTGAAATGAAATCGGGTGCGATATATTTTAACGCCATTTTGTTTTTCTTTGTTTATGGGCCGATTGACTTCAAAATCGATATCTGGGTTGCGCCTTAGTTACAAACAACAAATTTGGCGTCAAATCTGTCAAAAGCGTCCGCCATTTTGTTTTTCTTTGTTTATTGGCCTATTGACTTCAAAATCGATAACTGGGTTGCGCCTTAGTTACGAACAACAAATTTGGTGTCAAATCTGTCAAAAGCGTCCGCCATTTTGTTTTTCTTTGTTTATTGGCCTATTGACTTCAAAATCGATATCTGGGTTGCGCCTTAGTTACGAACAACAAATTTGGTGTCAAATCTGTCAAAACCGTCCGCCATTTTGTTTTTCTTTGTTTATTGGCCTATTGACTTCAAAATCGATATCTGGGTTGCGCCTTAGTTACGAACAACAAATTTGGTGTCAAATATGTCAAAAGTGGCCGCCATTTTGTTTTTCTTTGTTTATGGGCCGATTGACTTCAAAATCGATATCTGGGTTGCGCTTTAGTTACAAACAACAAATTTAGCGTCAAGTCTGTCAAAAGCGTCCGCCATTTTGTTTTTCTTTGTTTATTGGCCTATTGACTTCAAAATCGATATCTGGCTTGCGCCATAGTTACGAACAATAAATTTGGTGTCAAATCTGTCAAAAGTGGCCGCCATTTTGTTTTTCTTTGTTTATTGGCCTATTGACTTCAAAATCGATAACTGGGTTGCGCCTTAGTTACGAACAACAAATTTGGTGTCAAATCTGTCAAAAGTGGCCGCCATTTTGTTTTTCTTTGTTTATGGGCCGATTGACTTAAAAATCGATATCTGGGTTGCGCCTTAGTTACGAACAACAAATTTGGTGTCAAATCTGTCAAAAGTGGCCGCCATTTTGTTTTTCTTTGTTTATGGGCCGATTGACTTCAAAATCGATATCTGGGTTGCGCTTTAGTTACAAACAACAAATTTAGCGTCAAGTCTGTCAAAAGCGTCCGCCATTTTGTTTTTCTTTGTTTATTGGCCTATTGACTTCAAAATCGATATCTGGCTTGCGCCATAGTTACGAACAATAAATTTGGTGTCAAATCTGTCAAAAGTGGCCGCCATTTTGTTTTTCTTTGTTTATGGGCCGATTGACTTAAAAATCGATATCTGGGTTGCGCCTTAGTTACAAACAACAAATTTGGCGTCAAATCTGTCAAAAGCGTCCGCCATTTTGTTTTTCTTTGTTTATTGGTGAATTGACTTCAAACTCGATATCTGGGTTGCGCCTTAGTTACGAACACAAACAAAATTTTTTTTTTTTTTATTTTTTTTTTGGCAGTACATACAGACCGTGTATAAGCATAAAAGCATAAAAGCAACTTATAAAAGCAGCTTTTTAAAATAAATTAACGTTTCAATTTGTTATTCTTTTTAAGCAATTATGCCCACCTCTAGTCGGCAGTCACCATTTTTTTTTTTTTTTTTCCCTTTCGGGAAGGCAAAGGGATCTAGCCCATACAGCCTCGTCTTAAGTGTTTTTTTTTTCTTCATTTCCTTATATCTAATTTTTCACAAGCGCCATGAAATCGGATGTGTTCGAATTCAAGGCCCTGCTGAAGTTTTGGCGTCAATTCCTTCCAGTTTGATGCTTTTTAGACGATTTCCTCGCAGCGGAGGAGTCGAACATGGTCGACACATCCACCCGACAAAAAGCGTCCAAAATCACTTATTTCAAAGCTTCCACATACTGTCCATCTTCGTTGATGTTTATTGCTTAGATACACATCACATTTAAACCACAAGCATAACTTTAGACTAGAATATGAAATCATTAAAACAAGCGACCACCCGCACCGTGAGAATTCCCGCCAAAACTCTCGGCAGTCACCAATAAAAATGTCAAAGATTTATTTTAATGCCCGGGCCAGCAGTCTTTTGAGCAAAATTGTTTGGGGAAAAGGGATACCAACTCTGATAGCTTATTTTCCCCTAAATTGAAATGGTATCTTGGTCATAGCATTTGTTTTTCATAGGTCCCAGCATCACTTTAAAATATCGTATACACAGCTTTTAATTACTATTGTTAAGATTTTTTAAGTGATTACTAAATGAAACGTGATTACGGATTATAATATATGTGACGGCAGCTGAGCGGCAGCTCTAGTGACTTATCAACGGCATTTATTGGCAGGTACACAACCGAAGACGAACGAATCATGCCTGTTTCATTCACACAATAGCGAAAGTTTGTTTGTGTAAACGCAACAATTATAGATTCTTTCGCCTTCATTCGGCCGGTGTGTACCGGTATTAATAAGTAGTATCTGAGGGAGTTTTGGCGGGAATTCTGACGGTGCGGGTGGTCGCTTGTTTTAATGATTTCATATTCTAGTCTTAAGTTGTGCTTGTGGTTTAAATGTGATGTGAATCTAAGCAATAAACATCAACGAAGATGGACAGTATGTGGAAGCTTTGAAATAAGTGATTTTGTACGCTTTTTGTCGGGTGGATGGGTCGACCATGTTCGACTCCTATGCTGCGAGAAAAACGTCTGAAAAGCATCAAACTGGAAGGAATTAAAGCCAAAACTCCAGCAGGGCCTTGAAATCGAACACATCCGATTTCATTGCACTTGTGAAAAATTAGATATAAGCAAATAAAGAAATAAAAACCACTTAAGACGAGGCTGTATGGGCTAGATCCCTTTGCCTTCCCGAAAGGGAAAATAATAATAAAAAAAAAGAGTTTTGGCGGGAATTCTGACAGTGCGGGTGGTCGCTTGTTTTAATGATTTCATATTTTAGTCTAAAGTTATGTTTGTGGTTTAAATGTGATGTGTATCTAAGCAATAAACATCAACGAAGATGGACAGTATGTGGAAGCTTTGAAATAAGTGATTTTGGGCGCTTTTTGTCGGGTGGATGGGTCGACCATGTTCGATTCCTCTGCTGCGAGAAAATCGTCTGAAAAGCATCAAACTGGAAGGAATTAACGCCATAACTCCAGCAGGGACTTGAAATCGAACACATCCGATTTAATTGCACTTGTGAAAAATTAGATGTAAGGAAATGAAGAAAAAAAAGAACTTAAGACGAGGCTGTATGGGCTAGATCCTTTTGCCTTCCCGAAAGGGAAAATAATAAGGGGTTTTGGCGGGAATTCTAACGGTGCGGGTGGTCGCTTGTTTTAATTATTTCATATTCTAGTCTAAAGTTGTGCTTGTGGTTTAAATGTGATGTGAATCTAAGCAATAAACATCAACGAAGATGGACAGTATGTGGAAGCTTTGAAATAAGTGATTTTGGACGCTTTTTGTCGGGTGGATGTGTCGACCATGTTCGACTCCTCCGCTGCGAGAAAATCGTCTAAAAAGCATCAAACTGGAAGGAATTGACGCCAAAACTGCAGCAGGGCCTTGAATTCGAACACATCCGATTTCATGGCACTTGTGAAAAATTAGATGTAAGGAAATGAAGAAAAAAAAGAACTTAAGACGAGGCTGTATGGGCTAGATCCTTTTGCCTTCCCGAAAGGGAAAATAATAAGGGGTTTTGGCGGGAATTCTAACGGTGCGGGTGGTCGCTTGTTTTAATTATTTCATATTCTAGTCTAAAGTTGTGCTTGTGGTTTAAATGTGATGTGAATCTAAGCAATAAACATCAACGAAGATGGACAGTATGTGGAAGCTTTGAAATAAGTGATTTTGGACGCTTTTTGTCGGGTGGATGTGTCGACCATGTTCGACTCCTCCGCTGGGAGAAAATCGTCTAAAAAGCATCAAACTGGAAGGAATTGACGCCAAAACTTCAGCAGGGCTTTGAATTCGAACACATCCGATTTCATGGCACTTGTGAAAAATTAGATATAAGGAAATGAAGAAAAAAAAGCACTTAAGACGAGGCTGTATGGGCTAGATCCCTTTGCCTTCCCGAAAGGGAAAATTAAAAAAAAAAAAAAAAAAAAAGGAAAATAATAAAAAAAAAAAAAAGTAGTATCTGACTCTGTCAAAATGGCAAGTGCCAGTTATACAGCTGTTAAATCTGTGTTACACTTGTGAAATTGATTAATATTTTTTAAATTATGATCATCTAGCATTCCTCGTGTTATATTCCTATTATTGCTGTGTTCATAAAACGGCCTTGTGCTGTGTAAATAGTATCTAGTAGTATCTACTAGATACAGTGCCATATATTTTGTGAATACAACAAATTTCGTCCTAATCTTTTTGACTTACTTCATGTGCAGATTGTGTGCAGATTGTGTGCAGATTTCTTTTTATTGTGTTTCTAAGATTGCAGTGTTCACTTAAGGTGACGACTACGTAATTGCATTTTAATTTTTATTGTGCATAACATTGTTTAAGTGTATAAAGTGACCGTCGTTCACGGGCGGGGGCGGACAGTAAGGGGCCCGGCTATAGAAGTTTAAACTATGTGTAGCTACGAGTCTCTGCCGGTAGTGCTGGTGAGCGCAGCGGATGCCGCCGCCGCCGACACACTTATCTCTGGTAACTACTTAATCTTATGCTACTCTACTTTTAGTATTTTCATAACGTAACACGAAAACATAAGCTCACGTCTTTATCTCCGAAGGGGTAGGCAAAGGCGCAATAGTGACTAGAACACCCCCATTTCGCCGAGCTTACTTCCGTCCCACATGTGATCGCCATATCGGTCACAAATTCCAGATTCCAGGCTGGTTGGTGAGAACCCCAATCTCACTTTGTCCTACACAGGGATTGAACTCGAGACCTCAGGATGGTAGTCGTACTAAAATATGGCTAAACCACTGAGGCAATCTCAGTATAGTATTTTGATCATAGATGAAAAGTGCCACATCTAAAATAAATGACGTAGTTGTTTGCAAGATGTAAAATAGGGTTTTTTGTATATTTATCAACTTTGTACTATGGTGCCTGTTTGTTAACCCTAACCATAATTATTAACCCTATAAATCACTCTGGTTAATAATTTGTAACAAATAATATAGGCAGGTGACAGGTCGTAAAAATTAAGATTATTGTTTTTCTGTACCATGTCTTGTGCCAGCCCAATGTTGTAATGGGATATGGGCAGGTGGAAAAATATAATATATTAATTACATAAAAAAGGTTTTTGCAAACTCCAAAATGACCTGTTTCGTATCCCCCAATAGAATTGTGCCAATTGCTGAATTTCAAATTTCGTTTTCAGAAATAATTGACAATGATGTGACAGAGTCATACTGTAAGAATGAATGTGGAGCAGACCCAGTATGGAGGATAGTGAATAAGTACTACACAGCAGATGTGAGAGTTCACATGCTTACAGACCAACAGGAGTTACAACTGGATCCTGACATTATAGAAGCTCATGTCATACATCTTACTGAGACAGAAGTAAGTGCTGCTTCAATTTAATTATTTTTTATTCTCAGTGTTATTTCATTGTGCAGTGTTATAACGAAATAAGTTACATTTCTTATTTTGGGCTTGAGCTGTTAGTAGTTCTTTGTCTGTGACTACTGGCAGCTGATTGATATAATTTATTGGTATCTAAAATTTGAAATAACCACCATAAACCTTATACATTTTAAAAATCCTAACATTAATGAGTATGTAACATAATTTACTGTGCAGTGCTCAGCTGACAGCAATGTGATGGTTGAGCATGCAGAAAAGCGAGAGGATCGCGCGGGGTCGGCGGGGCGAGACGCCGCTGTGCGTCTAGTTGCAGCCTCGTGTGCTGAACCAGATGCACAGTTGGAGGCGTGGGCCGCGAGCAGCCGCCGCGAGCTGGTGGCGCTACGAGAGCCACCTCCTACAGATCCGGGACCTTTCCAAGAACAATATGGTATGGAACGTCTGCGTGGGGCACTACACGCGCATGCATGGCGTGGGATGGTGCGCACGCGCCCTGATGGCACTGCTCCACCATTACTGAGTAAGTATGATTAAAACATACCAATGACTTATAGATTGAAATTCCCCTGTTGCTATAACAATCGTTTTTAAATATACATATGTCAGTGGTGTTAATTTCAAAGAACGCTAAAATGCAGGCTTACCTGTACTCTAGACCTGGTTCGTAACATCAGGGACGGAACTAAGTGCGGCGAAATGTGAGTGTTCTAGTAGGGCGCCTCTGCCTATCCCTTGGGGGATACAGGCGTGAACTTATGTTATGTTAACCTGGTTCGTAAGGGAAGTGGTTATTGAAACAACAAAGTAAAAAATATAACAATCGATATTTATTCTTTAAATTACAATAAAGTGATCCGAGGCCGACTTCATTCTGACTTAATTTTGCGTCAATCATCCATTGACTGGACGGTTGGAGTGCACATAGCTCTTATGTTACCATTGGTTGTGTGCCAGCCAGTGCGATTATGTTGATGATGTCACCAATACAAAGCTACAATTCCTGACTCTGTCGGCACACCAACAGTGGTGACTAAGAGATGTATGTGCACAGGTAGGACATCGTCAGAGTCGTCGTCGGCGGGCTCAGAGGGCTCGGAGGAGGAAGAGGGGGGATCGGGCGCGGTGGAGCGCGCTGAAGCGTTCGCGGCTGCGCTCGGAGCACTAGAAGCGGCGCGCGACACGCGACACACGGACTCCGCGCGCCTCGACCGCGCCGAGCAGGTGGTGGCCGCCTTCTGCCGCGCGCTCGGCTACGACTTGGACGCGTGCTGATCACCTCGCCACCAATGATAAAAGAAATATAAGGACTTGGCATCACTACAAAAAATCTTGTTTACTTTGAGGCCGGTTCTGCCATTTCAGTGTCTATCTAGTTGTATGTAAGTTGTCATCGTGTCATAAGACTTAAATAACGTATAAATACTTATCGATTTTAATGTAAATACAGTGTTAATTAATAATACTAATTTCGGAATGTGAAGAAGATGCCTAACTGCTATATTACTGGGATGTTTATTTCGAAATGTCGCCATTTTAGTTTTTGTCCACCTATTAGGCGTGCACGTTTTTTTCGTAGTCATACCAAGTCCTTATTTTCTTTTGTCGAGGTTCGCCCCTCTCCCTTTCCTCCCCCGCGCACCCTCTACCCCGCGGCGTGCATGCGCTCGCGTGCAACATTATAACTAACTATTATCACAGCGGAAACAGCACGTGTGCGACGACCGGTGCAGCGTGGACCGCACGGTCGCCCAATATGTATATACATGTATATTTATGATAAATCACAAGCGCAACATTTGTAAAAAAACCATTGTCACCTAATGATACGATCTCGTCCCTTACATTGATATGAAAATGAGCTACGATGTAATTCCTTGTTAATTTTTGTTATGTCACAATAAATATAATATATAAACAGCCGTGTGTATAACTAACCTAAGTTGCTCGTTAACAGTGTATAAACTAAGTGCACCATTATCGTTGTCATTAGTAGCCATGAGATGACACAACGCTGTCGATCGGTCGCCGGCGACAGCATAGTGTCGCCTCGGCTGTGGCGCGACACAACATACATAAACACTTGTGCGTCTGTACACAACAGTAAATATTTTGAAACAATAACAATGCCCCGGCCTCCCTGCTGGAAGCCTATGCTTTGGTAAATAACTTTACACACTCTGCCTTTGCCACAAAGTATGTGGCTATATCTTCTTGGGTCTTAGGGAGTAAGAACGTAACTCGTATATACTTTTCCTGTAATATAAATCGCGATAGGAATAATCTTTGTAAGAATCAAAATAGAGTTGAAAAACCTAAACCATTGATGATATACATATGCAAGCGAAGGTTATATGTAGTCCCGCGCTGCATATCACATTTAATACATTTTAACGACGATTGTTACGAAGAACTATTACATTACCACCTGTAGGTGGTAACGTAATTGTCCGTCAAACTTACGCTCGACTAACGCATGAGCCAACGCTCAATGTGAAGTCACCCTAACCGAGTGTGTAAAGATCGCTTTTTTCCAACAAAACTTTGGTACAACCTCATGCGCCACAACCAAAACAGTATAAACATCTTAAAATGCAACAAAATATCTAACGATTACAACTAATAATACTAGGTGCAGAGAGTAATCTCGTGAAGCGGTCGGACATGGTGTCGAATCTCGCACGCGCCGCACCCGTGCGTCACACGCACCGCACCCGCGCGTCACACGCACCGTATCTGCGCGTCACCCGCAACTCTCCCGCACGCACCCGTATCTGCTAAAACAAAACAATGATTTATAACAGACGTCGTTTGCGTTAATATTACAGTAAAAAAAAACATAAAACAGCATCCGTGAAAAACAATCTCAATTAGCTTAGTTAAAAGGTCAACTAAAGATCTCGTATTGCTCAGAATTGTTTGATTCGTACTTCGTAAGTGGTACACACACACATGCCTCTCTAGACACTGACATAATGAACAGAGCAATTACACTAACGAGGCGAGTGGGATCTCTGAAGGTCCGTCACTCGCAGGCCGCACGTCACATTATAATGGCTGTAAAGGATGCTAAAAACGAAACTACAACTTTAGCTAAAAATAATTGACTGTTTAGTTATTGTATTTCTGTATGCAATTATTGCCTGATAAAGGTCGCAGGAAGTTGCTGGATGCAGGCCGCTTCCAACAGGTCAATCTGGAAATCTTTGGTGGAGGCCTATGTTCAGCAGTGGACGTCCTATGACTAATGATGATGATGATGCCATTATTATAAGGTATGTAGAGTAGGCAAGGCAGTTGAGACTTATGACAAATACCTAAATTGAGTTTCCTGTCTCAATTACTGGTTAGATGGTTTCTATCATTTCGACTAACGGCCGGTTTCAATAAACAATCTCAGTTTAGAGCGCAGATAGATCGCGATTATGAACCAATCAAATCAAGTCATTTGACGGAGTCATGTTCAAACTGTGTTCTTATTGGCTAATTTTTGTAATCTATCTGTACATTTGAACTGAGATTGTTTATTGAAACCGGGCGATAGTGGTAAAGTTAAAGTTAATGTTTCAAACGAATAAAACTTACAAGAACACGAGTGGCGGCGAGACGAGGTCAGGGCTTTGGCGCCGCGTGCAACAGTTGTGGCTGCGCGAGCAACGCTGCGAAGTACTGTTCAGCCAGCCGGGACATGTACTGGTGCGGGGCCGCGCGCGCCGGCCACCATCCCTCCAGGAACCCGATGTGTCCGCCGCGAGCCGTCACCGCCAGCGCCACGCGCCGCGCGCGACCCGCCTCGCGCATCGGGATCGCGGCCAGCGGCTGGAACGGGTCGTCCGCCGCGCACAGGCACAGCAGCGGCACCTGCACGCGCTCTAGCTTGTCGCGTAGCGTCGCGGCGCGGTAGTATGCCTCCACGGAACCGAAGCCGAAGTGTTGCGCCGTGAACGCTGCGTCGAACTGCCGGACTGAACGCGCACGGTCCACTCCGCCCCAATCGCACGCGAGGGAGCGCAGCGGCGCGTGCGCGCGCACCGTGTTGCGCAGATTTCGCGCCATGTGATACGATAGCGGCGCGTTCAGAGGCACACGCTCCATGTACTCCGAACCTTTCACCACGTCCAGCGGCGACGACACCACTAGCGCGCCGTGCACCATCGCGTGGTCGCCTTGCGCCGCCAGGTAGTGTCCGAGGATGAGCCCGCCCAGAGACACGCCAGCCGCCAGGAGCGGTGCATCGCCACAGCGCGCGCGCACCGCTCGCACCACCTCCGCCAGGTCATCATGACTTACCGCGCAATATAACCGTGGAGTCTGCCATCATATACGTTCACGTCAATCAATATATTTATATCATCAATCTTAACTCAATTTTATTATCTCGAACAGCTTACCGTTAGAGGCAAACCGCCGAGGCCACGATTGTTGAAGACCACACAGCGCGCAGAGAGCTTGCGCGCCGCCGCCGCTAAACAGCGCACATAGTCAGCGTGCACACTACCGGTGAGCCCGGGCAGCACGAGCAGCACGGCGCGCGGCTCGCGGTCCTCCCACGCCTCCGGCTCCACCCAGTCGAGCGCTACCTGCCCGCCGTCTGACAACACCAATACCTCGCTGTGGAAAGGCCACACTAACATAAGAAGTTAGTTCCATGCGATAGGTTGACATCCCAGATCTGCTATAGTACGCACCGACGATACACCACAGGAGGCCAGAGACTGGAACGCAAGATGGAGCCCAATACAGTCTGCAGTCGCGACTCGACACACCATGGTGTTGGCCAGTAGTGCTCGCCGAGTAGAGGTACATTTTCCTGCAGGAACTTCCGAAACTCGTCTTCACCACACACCAGCAGAGGCTTCTGTACAACAATCTCAACATTCATATGAAATTATTACAAAAAATTATTATGGCTGTTTAATGATCATCAATATCATGTATCGAATTAAATAGAATTGTTAGATAAAATATATTCTCCCAATTTAGTAAAAATGATACCAAACTGTGTACATTCAAAAATGTTAAACATAATAGGAATAAATTAAGCAAAATTAATTAAGAGTTATCAGAAGACCTTCATCTCTATTTTCTGTGAAAAAATATGGGCCTTATTAAAACATTTTCGATTATCATTTCGCTAAGAATAGCCTGTCACATTTTTCTTTGCGTTACATTCTTTAAAAATGAAAGGGACAACCTATGGTTAAATATAAGCAGTGCTTTATTATTTTTATAAGAGGCTACATGAATAAAAAAAGTAGGTATACATATACAATATTTTTACTATCTGGGGTAGATAAGAATAATGAATAAACAATTGATATGGTAATTGGAATTTCCAGTTGGTTCATAATATCATTAACATTTAACTCAAGAATAGAAAATCTAAAATCTGCTGATTTCTTAAAACTTAAAAGCCATAGGTATATCTATAAAACATAAAAATATTAGAATTGTATTCATATTCTATCAAAAAACATTTATTGTAATAAATATTCACAGAAAAGTTTCTTTTTTGTCATTTCATGTTAATTTTATTAACCTGACTTTATTAATAAACACAGGTGATAATAATTATTCCACAATAAACACCTATTAACACATTCACTCTAGAGGTGTAGACAAAAAAAAATAACTAAAAGATTGTGCAATAGGTGAATAATAAATGTGTAATGTATTAATTATGAAAGCATAGGGTAAATAGTGACAGGCAGCTCGGCCTCTGGATGCCGAGACACTTATGTAAGATATATATGTGCCGCCTCCAATGGGTTAAGAATGTATCAAACTAGACATAAGTAAAGTCAGTGAATACAAGTTTGTCATAAGAATAAGACACATTCAAGCTTTTATCACCCTACAACTACTGCTACACACATAACATTGTTTATTTTTCTTATAACATATTCATAGAGAATCAATGAACTATAATTTCATGTAAAATTTTCCAAACAACAATCTTGCTTGCAATAAAATAAACTAGGATATATAGGATCTAAAAAAAAATTGTATCCCCATAATGAATTATTTGCTTTTTTGTTCTCTTTTTTTATCTTTCTGATTATTGAGACATCTTTATAAAAAGGAAAGGAGTTGTCAAAAAGTTTTCCACTTCTCTCCACAGCAAAGCAAGAAACAAAATATTAACCTCGACCATAAGGACATTTTACAACTGGAGAAGCTAATGCAAGGCACCACAAGTTTAAAAATAAAGGGGGTCTTATCAAGTTGTTGTCCTATGTCTTAGGTTATACTGTAACTTCAAATCTTACTTTATCATTACACGCTTAGGGCGACTTGCAATGCTATTACTAATCTACAGTTAAACCTAAACTCAATTGATCTAACAGCTCACTCCTATCTTTAAATCAAGATTTCGGAGATATAGTGATTTATAGTGGAGCTGCAAGTGGCCCTCAAACAAGAAAATTTGGATAGTTTGTAACTCAAATCATGATTCATGCCTCAAGCTCAAAAGCTGAACAACTTATTTCTAATTCTGCACAAATGTAGATTAGACCATAATATAGTTTTTATTCAAGTAATATATTGGGGCAAAGTTTAATCACAATGCACAATTCATAGGAAAACATGGTAGGTCAAAAACATAACCCTTCTTTTTTGATTCGCCGTCGTCGGGTAACAAAAGTTACTGATAGGCATTATTAGTAATTTTAAAGTTAAGTAACTATTTTACATGATAAAAAGTAGCCTAGGTATTATTCTGATGAACAATCCATATAACTGTAAAGTTTCATCAAAATCCATTTAGCAGATTTTGCCTGTAAGGTTAATAAACATAGATACATCCTCACAAACTTCCGCATTTAAATAAGCTAGATTGTATAAAAAAATATGTATATTTCTATAGTCAACAAAAAGAGCCCTACCTGGCAGATTAGTCATAGAAACCCATAGGTATATTTTTATCTAATTACTAATTCAGGTGTATGTGCTAGACCTTACAATCCTAACATGTAACTGTATAGAGAGATAACAATGTAGAGTTGAAGGACAAACTGCGGCGTGTCGCGTCATCGATCGGCGATGAATAATCATGGCAATAAAGAGTACATATTATACTTTACCTTCACGACTTCCACGAGATAATAGGTTATGTACAAAACAGACAACGAAAACCCTACGAGTAACTCTTTTTTTACCTCCAGTATATACATAAATAGACTTAACATGGTAAAAGTAAGAAAATACTGAATAAACTAAAAATAAAATAAAAAAGAACTCTAAATAAAGAGCACAGAAACTGCAGCTCGGACTCTACACACTCTACCGTTCCGCTCGCGACATGACACTGACATTATTAATATTGACATTTTAACAGCTGTTTTTGAACTTTGAAGGGTTGTCACTTGAGTTCATTCTGCTTCCATGGTTGTCTGTCGAGTAAACTAGGCGTTTAAACGAAAAGCAAATAACAAAGAAAAGCTTTTAATATGCAAATATGCGCACTAAATAATGATAAAATTAATACACGGTATATTCTAAATTGTAACGAAATTACAGACCTTAATATGATTCTACAAATCAATAATAATACCAAAAAAAAACCTACAATAAACATCAGTTAACTTATCCGTTAACTTAAATGTTCAACGAATTGAATCCGACGAATTCAGAACCTCCTCTTTTGTAGTCGGTTGAAAAACGTTTACATGAACACAATGAATAGTCACGGGCGGCTCGGCCTCCGGTGGCCCATACGCTTATGGAACATATATATGTGCCGCCTCTGACGGGTGCAACGATACATTAAAATGTTGAAATGTAATAAGCATAAAACATTCGCCACAATCTGGGGCATTCAGGTAATAAACAACTATAATAATCAGCTTTAAAAAAAAGCGCAAGTCCTATCTTATCATATAGTATAAGCAAGAACATTGGTTTTAATTACTATTTTTGAGAATACGGGAAAGATGTAATGCGGCACGGTAACCCAGCCGACCTTGGAGAAACAGCCCTATTTTCTGAAATAGCAATATTATTCGAAATAAAAACTTTTTCGGTTCTGGCAGTACCAGCAACAGCTTGCTGCCGAAGGAGAGTGGTTGTTTTATTTTTGTATTATTTTTTATTTTACTTTAAAAACGTATTTTGGTATTATTTTGTTATTCAGAATAAGATGATCAATTAATATATTACTACATAAGTATATTGAGTTCAATTTACACATAAGTGAAAACCCTCAAAGATGAAGAGTGCCAAGTTGGTGATGTGTGGCGGTCGGCAACTCGCTTCCAGGGCGGTTCCAGCATCACCCCTGGCCAGGTGAGTAGTGTAAGGACCGAAGTCTCGCAGTATACGGAGTCCATTGCCATTAGTTGTTGTACAGTATATCAACATTCAACAGGCCAGTCGCCTTGGACTTTGTACTACGAACTTGGACGTAACTATGTAGGGCAATCATTAACACGGTCACTATAATAAGCCAACGAAATATTTTAGATAGGTATTATTATAGCCTGCGTAGTCTTATAGTTACAAAAACAGGCCACGATATGGCAAATGATGACCCAAGTAGGATAATATTGAGTTGCAAATACGAATTTATAAGTTTAGTTACTTTATCAATGTAGGCTTTGAAATGTTCCCGCCACGACAGACTTAACCGAGTCGGTTTTGGCTTACTATTTAGGTGTAGATTTATATCCTCATTATTTTATTATGTGTTTGGATTATTTTAAATCATCATTTTCATGATAGCTGGTTCAGGTGACAATAAAAAAAACAAGTGGCTTAGTTCTAAATTTACTGCTCACTTCTTGTTACAGCTCTATGACTAAAATATTTATTATAGCTTGAAATTGCATAACTACCAAGTGAAAGTTTTAACTTGTTCTATGTTGCTATCATATAAGGAAAAGTGGAACTAAAATATTTCTAAAATTGTTTGTATAAAGCCGCGTCTCCTGGACATATTTTTCGAAACAAAACACTAAAAACATCTACACAAAACAAGGATTTTCATTGTCTCCTGCTCATAGAACAATGGACAATAGACAAAAAATTTTAGAAATATGTTTTGTGTAATGTATTAGTACAGGAGACGTGGCTTTAATTTGGAATCTTGTAGTTTTATGCTTCATAAGTTTACAACTACAATTTTGGAAAGTATGTGGCAGTATGAAATGTAAAGAATGAAAGTATTTATGACTATCTATGACTATAATATAGTTGCATGTAAAACTAAAACAAAACTAAACTAAAAATATAGAAAACAGTCTTAAATGATAGTATGCTACATTATGTGCAAATCTACCAATAACATACTTAGTACTTATATTTATTGATCATATATGATTATTATACACTGTAAAAAATCCCAGGTTGAAAATCACAGTACTGCTCACACATTTTGTCTGTGACTGGATGCACCATAGAATGTTCACATTAGGCAGGTAGTAAAAACTAAAGCTTCATCTTTCCTGCAACATGCTTAAAAGTATCTGCCACAGTAAAGCAAAATAGGGAAAGTAGAAGGAGAAAAAGGATATAAGAAAATGTATTTTCTACAAGGCCAATTAGTTATGTGTAAAGTCCTTATCATGTTGCCAATGTTAAGACTCAATAATATGAATTTAAAATTTTGTTCTGCAGCACAATACAATATAAAATCTCATACTAATTAGCAGAATTTGTCACTTGTCACTTTGTCAAGTTATGATATCTTTATTCTCATTATCTTAATCCATTTTTTCTAAGTCAACTGTTGACTTACTTATAATCATTAAGATACAACAGGAATTTAAACAATTAATGTACTCATGAATAGTTTTTTATTTATAAATTACGAAAATCACAATAGTTCACCTAATGATGAATGTTATGTGCTACCTAGTTTTGATTCTACACTAACGCCCGGTTCCAATTAACAATCTCAGTTCGAATGTGCAGATAGATTACAAAAATTAGCCAATAAGAACACAGTTTGAACATGATTCCGTCAAATGACTTGATTTGATTGGTTCACAATCCCGATCTATCTGCACTCTAAACTGAGATCGTTTATTGAGACCGGTCGTTAGTCAGTTACAGTTCCTGAGGCATTGTAGATAAGTAAAAAAAATGTATTCTTCAATTTTAAATCCTTGAAACAGTATTTATATTTTGAATCTAAACATTATGTACAATTTTAATAGCAATGTCGGAGGGGTACGAGGTGCGGCGTCGGAAGCGCGTCCAACTGAGAAACAGCAGCGAGGCGCTCGGACAAGCTCTTCCTTCACCCTCAACTTGTTCCGTGGTCACTTTGAACCAGCACAGGTGTTTCCCTTCCCTGAAGCGCTCTCTGCTGACCAGCGACAAATGCTACAAGAACTGGTGCCACCAGTTGAAAAGTTTTTCCAGGAGGTAAATATATAATATACTGTCACAAAGTTCCACTGGCAAATCGCTTTATTTAGTCTGTGATCATAATTTTAAGGGCTACATTCCGAATTTCAATGCCTCACAATTTTTTTTTCATCAGGTTAACGACCCGGCGAAAAACGACCATGACGCACAAATCGAAGAGAATACGTTAGCGGGACTGTGGGAGTTGGGTGCGTTTGGGTTACAAGTACCCGCCGAGTTGGGAGGCCTCGGACTGACGAACACGCAGTACGCGCGCCTCGTGGAAGTAGTTGGTGCTCACGACCTGGGCGTGGGCATCACGTTAGGTGCCCACCAGTCTATCGGGTTCAAAGGTATCCTGTTATTCGGGACGCCACAACAGCGCTCGCACTACCTGCCGCGCGTCACTGGCGGAGAGTACGCCGCTTTCTGTCTCACTGAGCCGTCTTCAGGCTCTGACGCTGGTTCCATCAAGTACGTATGTTCTAGCCTTGTTTTCAATTATTTGATAACTCTTTCATAAGTTCCTCTTATAAGTTAAGCGAATTTAAATATTAAACAGATATACCTGCCTTATTGTTCGTCTTCAGCCGCGTTCTCCTGAACGTGTTTTTACAAAAACACCTACACAAAATATTTTTTATTGCCTCCTGCTCATATATCCATAGACCATAGACAAAAAAAAATAGAAATACCATGTTTTGTGTAATGTTTTAGTGCCGGAGACACAGAAGAGGCTTTACAGAGATAGGAGGCCTAGGTACCTAAATAATATGGCATTTATGGTTTGAATATAACATTACAGGACGCGAGCTGTACTCTCACCGGATGGAAAGAAATTTATTTTGAATGGATCTAAAATATGGATTAGTAATGGTGGCATTGCCGAAATTATGACAGTATTCGCACAAACACCTGTTGAGAAAGATGGCAAGACTGTCGACAAGGTACACATACTTTTTAATTTATAAGTTAAAATAATATGTTTTTGGTCATTTAGGCATATAAAAAGCATTTACAGGTCACAACAAACAAGGTCTAGTTACATTTATATAATATTGTGTTTCAATGTAGAAACAAGTAGGCATGTATGGACACAATAACAAGGATGAGGGTTAGATAAGCGGTTGAGATTTGTAGTTCTAAACAATATGTTGAAGCTAATTAAGATGTTCCCAATCAACTATTCGCGTCAATATACAATATTTGTGTCCAAAATGTAATCCTGAATATAGGATACTGAATTTAGATCAGGATTACATTTTGGACATAAATATTGTTTGCCAAGGAGCCAAACTGTCGGCTATAATATATCCCTATAAACAGTTTTATGTCCTTATGAAACAAAGTGCGGTATTGGTATAAATGTTGCCAATCTCAACATACCACACATTTCCCATATTGTTGGATTTGGTCCAACTGACCTATGCACTGCACTTGTTTACTGTATGTAATACTCAGTAATACCTGGTTGGAATGTATATGATACATATTTGTAACCTATTGCATGGCGAATACTGTAGTCTGTATTAAAAATTAAAACCTGTGGTACCTCACATATTTTCATCTAGAAAATTAGCGCTAGGCTCATGACACAACTTGTGTTACAGAATGATGCTGAACATTAATTTAGATTTAAAACAGAATCTCAGGTAAAACTCTAATGCGAATTTAGATTCAAATTGCGTCCTTCTCTGTTTTGTGAAAACTTTGGAAATAAAATTTCGCATTGAGGATGTGTTTTTTGGCGGTCGATATTTTTAATTAGTTTGAATTGTACATACCATTATAGAGGTACATACTAATCTTCATGGTTGATGGTAATCACTTAATTCTGCCTTTAAAATACAATAAAAAAAATCCCATGTCATCAGGTGACTGCGTTCATCGTGGAACGTTCCTTTGGCGGCGTGTCTTCGGGTCCCCCTGAGAATAAGATGGGCATCAAATGCTCCAACACAACGGAGGTGTACTACGAGGATGTGCCTGTGCCCATCGAGAACGTACTTGGAGGCGTCGGTAACGGGTTCAAGGTGACAAACATTATGTTGTAATGAATAGTATGACGAGTTTTTAATATTGAGGATATACATTTGCAGAGACTGGCAAACAAGCAGATGGGTTACCTGATGGTAAGAGATCTCCATCGCTCATAGACACCCAAGACAAGAAAATCATTGTTGCGTTGCTAGCTTAAAAGGAGGGAAATAGGAATTGGGATATGGGAGGAGGGGGGGAATTGTGCCACCGGAAATCTTACTCACCGACCGAAATGCCATTTTACGTCGGTTTTTAGTGAGACAGTGGTATCAAACCGGCCGAGCGGGCTCATTCATGTCTACAGCATGAATAAACGTCCGGGTATCCAGTCTCGGGCAAATACTGTTAAAATAACACCACACCTGACCTGAGGATCCAAGATCAGCCATTTTCGGTGTTTACAACTGGTCTCAAGTGTTGGCTAAATAGAGTTCCTTTATTTCTTTCTCCATATACTCTACCACTAGATATAGGAAGTGACCGCTATTATTATTGATTGTTGAAACGGTTTATAGGTGGCGATGAACATCTTGAACAACGGTCGTTTCGGCATGGCGGCTGCGCTGGCGGGCACGCAGCGCGCGGCGATGCGCCAGGCCGCCGAGCACGCCGCCACGCGCGTGCAGTTCGGCAAGCGGCTCGCGGAGTTCACCGGCGTGCAGGTACTGTCACCCGAAACTATATTTTTTTTTATAGCAGACTGGCAAACGAACAGATGGGTCACCTGATGGTAAGTGATCTCCACTGCCCATAGACACCCAAGACACAATAAGAATCATGGGTGCGTTGCCAACCTAAAAAGAGGAAATGGAAGGGGAGGGAAAAGGGATTGGGAAAGGTAGGGGGGGGAAATAGGCCACCGGAAATCTCACTCACCGAACGAAACGCGACAGCAACCTGCCACTTTACACTTTACTCGGTTTTCTATGAGACAGTGGTATCAAATCGGTCGAGCCGACCCATTCGTGATGTAGACGTAACTGTCTACAGCATGGCTCTACCACTCAAAGACTATTAAACTTGTAACGGCCGGTCTCAATAAACGATCTCGGTTTAAGGCGGGTACACACCGTCCGAACGAAGGCGAACGAATCTATACCTGTTGCGTTCACACAAACAAATCTTCGCTGTTGTGGGAATGAAACAGGCATGATTCGTTCGCCTTCGTTCGGCCCGGTGTGTACGCGCCATTAGAGTGCTATCTGCACTCTAATGGCGCGTACACACCGGGCGATTATGAACCAATCAAATCAAGTTAGTGACGGAGTCATGTTCAATCTGTGTTCTTATTGGCATTTTTTTTAAATCTATCTGCACATTCGAACTGAGATTATTTATTGGAACCAGGCGTAAGACATACTTGGCCGAGATGGTTTGAAGCGAGATAGGATGTTATCACATAAACTAAATTTCCAAATGTACTTATCAATTTATTGAAAATTTATATAAACTGTTCAGACATACTAGGTGTTCAATAGGTGCTGACACTTGGACGACACATTGTCTCAGTTTTAAATTTAAAAATAACAATGCATATAATAAAGATTGTCATGATTAATGTCGTATGTATATTTGCAGGAGAAGCTGGCGCGCATGGCAATGCTGCAGTATACAACAGAAACTCTAGCGTACATGGTCAGCGGTAACATGGACTCCGGAGCGCAAGATTACCACGTCGAGGCCGCCATATCCAAGGTAGGGAAAATTCACAATAAAAAAATTATAACAGTGCCATGCGATTACTTTTTCAAGTAATTTGGCCTCATCTTAAAATGAAAGGATTCGAAAAATATACATCAATGGTATTTTTTTTATTTATAGCAATTGTAATTTTGGTGAAATTAAAGCAAAATTTTTCGAATCAGTTCTGTTAGAAATTCCTTTTTTACGAATGACGACTGACGACCATGTTTAGATTACTGAATAATAATTTGAGAATAACATAAAAAGTCGTAACAGCAGGTTAACATTTTAAAATGTTATTTTGATTTATTGTTTTTGATATAAAAGGTATTCGCGTCTGACTCGGCGTGGACTGTAGTGGATGAAGCAATCCAGATCCTTGGCGGTATGGGCTTCATGAAGGCTACGGGCTTAGAGCGCGTGCTTCGTGACCTGCGCATCTTCCGTATCTTCGAGGGCACCAACGACATCTTGCGGCTGTTCGTCGCGCTCACCGGCATCCAGTTCGCCGGGTCGCACCTGCAGGAGTTGCAGCGCGCTTTCAAGAACCCCACTGCGCATCTCGGGCTCATCTTCAGCGAGGCGGGCAGGCGCGCGGCCGGCGCCGTCGGGCTCGCGCGCGGAGCCGACACGCGCTCGCTCGTCGTCGACGAACTGCGCGCGCCCGCCGCCGAGCTGGCGCGCCTCGTGCTCGAGCACGGCCGCACCGTCGAGGGCCTGCTGCGCAAGCACGGCCGCCGCGTCGTCGACTGCCAGCAGCCGCTCAACCGGCTCGCGGCCGCCACCATCGACACGTACACGACGGCGGCGGTGCTGTCGCGCGCCTCCCGCGCCGCTCGGCTTGGCCTGCCGTCAGCGGCGCATGAGCTGAAGCTGGCGACGGCGTGGGCGGACGACGCGCTGGGCCGTGTGCCGGCGCTGCTGGCGGCCACGAGGGACGCGCGTGCGCACGAACAGTACGAACGGCTCGGGAAGCTTGGCTCCGATGTGGCGGCGCAGGGCGGACAGCTCACAGCGAATCCGCTCAACCTTTGATTTAGAGTCTCAAGTCCAAAGTAGTTTTAAGCAGAAAGATATTTATATTGCCTGTTAAGTTATTATGTTTTAGAAAATATAAGGTTTGAATTTTATTATTTTGTTATTTTCTTACCACTAATATATACCTCTGGTACTAGCCTCTACTGGATGACATTTTTGTGAATTACTACATATAAAAATCGACATATAATAATATCCTCAATAACAGTCATGTATTCAGTGTGTCTTCGCCTATAAACTTGCATTATCTCTTATTATACTATCATTCTGGTTACCTCTTTAAATCTAGTTGCAGCATTTATGCAGCTGTGTTTTTCTAATATAATTAGTCTGGGATTGGAACCCCCAAAGGAGGGTTAAGATTAGACAGACAGCCAGTTGTAAACACTAAAATGGATCCTTTCTGCAATATGCTTGAAAAGTGTCTTGTGCCGTTTGGACATTGAGGTGGGATACTGGATAAGAGCAAGTGGAAGAATGTCTACTATCCTGTTATGAAGAGAATGTGGCAAATCCACAACCAAGTAAAATCACAATTGAACACAAATTCACACCTCAGGACTGTATTCACACTATGTAAGCAATAGACAACTAAACCACCAAGCAAGGCAGTCTAAAAAATAGGGTCCTTTTGGTATTCATGTCCACATAATCAACAATTATTTGAAATAAGAGTGAAGTGTACTGTTATTTACCTATATATTACTAAAATAGTATAACATTAATATTTTATACATCAGTCATCACCAGTACGCAGTATCTACTTGGCTATACGTCGATCTGTATAGATGAGTCCCATGCAGGTGCATTCACTTGTCTCAATGTGGACCGCAGCGCCGCTCCTGGACCCAGCGCTAGCGTCACCGGGAACGACTCGCCGCGCGGTCGTGCGTATAGCGCGTGCAGAGTCTGCTCCCAGCGGACCGGGCGCGTTGTCAACCGTGCAATTCGTCGTCGCACGTCCGCTGCCTTGCCGTACGCATGCGCGTCAACGCACGACAGTACACGCACATCAGGCTCACGCACTTCTAACGCGCGCAACGCCTCCGCCACAGCAGCCTCGGCGCGCGCCATGAGCGGCGTATGGAACGCGCCCTCCACGCGGACGCGCGCCGCACGCTTCACGCCATACTCGGCACCGTGCCGCTCTAAGTATCGTAATGCCTCCTCGTCGCCGGCCAAAACCTTGCAGCCGGGGTAAAGATAATTGGCCACCTGGCAAACTGGATCTGCCACGCCACTTTCAGCAGCGTGTTCGCGTGCCGCGTGTAATGCAGGTTTAAGGCGCGCATCAGCTGCGAGCCACACTGTAAGCATCCCGCCTGGTCGCTCCGCGCTGGCGGCGTTCATGGCGGCAGTGCGCAGCTCTACAAGCCGCAGTGCACCCTCAAATGTTAGCGCGCCGGCGAATACTAGTGCCGTAATTTCTCCGAGGGAGAAGCCGGCGACGGCGCGCACGCGCTCTAGTGCTGAAGGCCGCTGGTCCCGCACTCGCTCCAATGCTGCTAGAGCTGTCACAAATACAGCAGTCTGGCAACGCCGCGCCAGCTCCTCGCTTGGACCCTCCGTGCAGATCCGTGCAACATCCCACCTAAAAATGTGACAGAACAATAATAATAAAATTACCAAATATATTATTAACATTCTACAGTAACAACACATGTGGGGTCACAAAATCCCACATTAAGATATAGTCTGATTGCTAATTCAATGGAGTAAACTGACAGATTGAAATGTCACTTTCCAAAATAATGTTGCTTACTTCCAAAACAGTGATTGATTGATCTAGTTCAATTTTTATCATTGAAAGAAACAATAACTCAGCACTAGCTTGCGAAATTACAATTACGTATTTTAGAAATTTCAGCTCAATCCTTCGACTAAATGTTTGTGTAAATAATTTTGCATATATAATCACAACATGTATGTGAAATGATAACAATGGAAATTACAAATATAACTTTTATTATTTGAGGAAAATTACATTCTGCAGATTCACAGCTTTTGATTTTTTTAATAAAGGTTTGGTTAAACAGACTGCCTCTGTGGCATAGTGGTATTACAATATGACTACGATCCTGAGGTCTCGGGTTTGACCTCCAGGTCAGGCAAAGTGATATTTAATTTTTCAGTATAAGCCTGGAGTCTGGAATTTGTGCTTAATATGGTGATAGGCTCACATACCCCCTATAACATCTGGGACGTAAATTAGCATGGCAACATTTGAGTGATCTAGTTCTCTAGTTCGCATTTGCCTACCCCTTCGGGGATACAGGTGTGAGTATATATGTATGTAGTTTTGTTTATAATCCCTACAATTCCAGTAGACTTGCAATAACTTGGCATGCAATAATTTACTATGTCTATAATTCAGTAGACATGAAGTAACAAAATCACTGTAACATGGTGGAATAGTTTAGAGACAGAAGTACCGTTGAGCAAAATTAACAGTTGATCCCTGGTAGTGTCATACATGATCTCAATTTACTCAACATGCTGTTAGTACACTTGTTCAACAGAAAGTATTATTGATTATAATATGCTCACCCAACAACACTGGAGGCAAGCTGGTAAAGGTCTCTCGCAGCCGGGATTTGCAATAGCGCCCGTCCCATGCCGACTTGCTGGGATCCCTGCCCAGGGAACAACAACACGGTGGTGTTTTTCGGCTCCACACGCGGCTCTTTGGTCTCTTCACTTGGCCGGGATGCATACGGCTGTGTGGCCCATCGAAGTTCAGGGTCAGCCGCAGTAGTGGCTGGCTCGCTGTATGCGCTGGCCTCGTCCAGTAACCTCCGCAAAGGACTCGCTGCCGTAGCATCACTTTCTTTTCCGCTTTTTGATCCCTTTCCACGAACACTCCAGCCAGTTCGCGGAATATCACGTAATCTTCTTAACAGAGTGCTCCTCATATCTGTTCGCTATAATACAGTGCCGTTGTATAAAGCCGACTATCATTGAATGATGGAAACTGGAAACAGAACTTACTGAGTTGTCTTCTCATCCTCTATTGAGGAATGAAAAGCGCACGCATTCTTATTTTTACCGGCAGTTATTTCAGAATATAGCAACACATAACATTAAGTATTAATAGAGCTATTTTGAAAACTGGATTGAAAAATAGGTTATGTGTCATGTGGTGTCATGTCACTCATCGTAACTGTCATTTTTTTTTTTTAATTTTCCCTTTCGGGAAGGCAAAGGGATCTAGCCCATACAGCCTCGTCTTAAGTGCTTTTTATTTCTTTATTTGCTTATACCTAATTTTTCACAAGTGCAATGAAATCGGATGTGTTCGATTTCAAGGCCCTGCTGGAGTTTTGGCGTTAATTCCTTCCAGTTTGATGCTTTTCAGACGATTTTCTCGCAGCAGAGGAGTCGAACATGGTCGACCCATCCACCCGACAAAAAGCGTCCAAAATCACTTATTTCAAAGCTTCCACATACTGTCCATCTTCGTTGATGTTTATTGCTTAGATTCACATCACATTTAAGCCACAAGCACAACTTTAGACTAGAATATGAAATCATTAAAACAAGCGACCACCCGCACCGTCAGAATTCCCGCCAAAACTCTCGTAACTGTCAGTGTCAATTTTTTTTTTTTTTTGTAAATTTTCCCTTTCGGGAAGGCAAAGGGATCTAGCCCATACAGCCTCGTCATAAGTGCTTTTTATTTCTTTATTTGTTTATATCTAATTGTTCACAAGTGCAATGAAATCGGATGTGTTCGATTTCAAGGCCCTGCTGGAGTTTTGGCGTTAATTCCTTCCAGTTTGATGCTTTTCAGACGATTTTCTCGCAGCAGAGGAGTCGAACATGGTCGACCCATCCACCCGACAAAAAGCGTCCAAAATCACTTATTTCAAAGCTTCCATATACTGTCCATCTTCGTTGATGTTTATTGCTTAGTTTCACATCACATTTAAACCACAAGTACAACTTTAGACTAGAATATGAAATCATTAAAACAAGCGACCGCCCGCACCGTCAGAATTCCCGCCAAAACTCCCTGTCAGTGTCAACTGTCAACACCACAGAGTTTTTTTCACATTTCCTTTTCGGGTAAGCAAAGGGATCTAGCCCATATAGCCTTGTCTTATGTGCTTCTTCTATTATCTTATTTTCCTAACCTAAGTTTCACAAGAGCAATAAAATCCAAGGACGTTTAACACGTCGGAGGCGGCACATAAATATGTTACATAAGCGTATGGGCCACCGGAGGCCGAGTCGCCCGTGACTATCAGAATGGATCCGGCACGCACCTGTCACTCTAAGGAAAAAAGTCTGTCAGTTTTTGAGAGGGAAGGTGGGACGAATAACGTATATATAGGTACAGACTACAGTTGACGTTTATAGTCGATGGTTGTCTTACGGCCGGTTTCAATAAACGATCTCAGTTTAGATTGCAGATAGATCGCGATTATGAACCAATCAAATCACGTCATTTGACGGAGTCATGTTCAAACTATGTTCTTATTGGCTAATTTTTGTAATTTATCTGCACATTCGAACTAAGATTGTTTATTGAAATCAGCCGTTAGAGCATATATGACTGGAGACGCCAAAGAGCTTATAGTCTGAGGAAAAAAATCTGTCAATTTTTGAGGGGGCAGGGGGAGGAATAACGAATAGGGACAGACTACAGTCGATATTTACAGCCGATAGTTGTATCGATAGTCTGAATATAAATTCAAACTTTTATAAAAATAAAGAATTATTATGTAAGAAATTTAGGGCGACTTGCAGGGATTTCACTATAATCGCCATTTTATTAGTCCCCGACTTTGTCCTAAACTTGATTAAAATCAAATGTCATATTAGTTGTCCCGAATTCACTCGCAGCTCCGCAGTAAACCACGATGAATCTTGTAATAAACCCCATTTTGGAATCATTTCAGTTTAACGTCTTGCACGTCGTCGATTTACCCCTTATCTGGATTAAAATAAACGACAAAGTTAAATCATCGGGGCCGCCGGTTTAAATGGCTAATCGCGATTATTGAATGTCAAACAACATAACATTTTCATATTATTTCTTGTTGTTTTATGAAAATAATAATAATAATAACACTCAACAGTCACAAACATAGTCCTGACCCCACACTTGTGTCGTGGGTATCAGGAACTACGAGATACTTTCGGTCTCACAACACCCAGACTCGAAACAAATATCTGTAGGTCATACAAACATTTGTCTCGGTGCGGGGATCGAACCCGCGGCCTCTCGCTTATCGGATAGCCTTATCGGCTGTGTGGTCGTCTATCACATCTGGAACGGAACTAAGGTCGGCGAAATGTGGGTGTTCTAGTTCGCTAGTGCGCCTCTGCTTACCCCTTCGGGGATACAGGCGTGAGCTTATATTATGTTTTCTACCATGTCCTATGCCTACCATGTCATGTGCCTACTCCGCGATGTTCTCCTATTTTTAGGAGATAGGGGGTTACCACCACCTCTTATAGCAGTCTTATTATAATCTTACTTGTACCGATTCCCATACAAAACAAACGAAGAACGATTATAATAATACTGCTATAAGAGGTGGTGTTAACCCTGCAGTTGTTTAAGAGATGATAAATTCCGCTTGAGCTAACAAAGTGCAAAGTTACTCCTAGTTACTCCTTAATAAAAATAAATAACTAGCCTCATAGTATGTGTGTTCGTATTACATGTGAACATTTGACGACTATTAACTTAAGAGAATCTATTGAAAAATCATATAAAACAAACTAGAATTCGTTTTATGCAAAATTTTTATGATAGATGTTTTGATACGGAACTTTAGATATGAATCTAATGGAACGTAAAGAATAAGTAGAAGTAATGAAATCGCGGATTAATAATCTACACTCGGATTTCTTAAATCGAACCAGAAATGTGTATGTGCAAGACAACTAATGGGACATTTGATTTAAATGACATTTAGGACTGAATCGTGTATTAATAAAACGGCGAATAGAGTAAGATGCAGTGTTGCAAAAGTGTAAAATTAAAACTCGTTAGATTTGGCATCTGAAAATCGGGAGATTTTTATACGGAATGAAACACAAGTAGTTTATGTTAATAATGCGTTAATTTATTTAATTATAATCAGTAAGTTACATATAATCATTTATAGTTTGATATATTGTACATTGATTAATCATTTTCGTCTTCTTACCACCTCTTACTACCTATTTTCGTGAACAATTGCTCATATTTATTAAAATTGTAACAACATTGATTGTTGTTTTCTATACATCATTTTGTGTGCAGAAGACCTACCATTGACTTAGTGGAAAGTTTAATCCGTTATTTTTGTGCGAGCTCTTCGTAACTAAGTTTTAACCTTGGATACTGACGCCGTGCAACGTAGTGAGACAATAATGTCTCACTTGGAAAGCCTTCACGCCGCGGCCGTGTACTGTCGTTCTATGTGTTATATTTCTATGACATGTGCATGCAATTCTATGAATGGACTATAATGAACGACTAAAGCAAGTATAAGTTATCCAATTTGGGAAACAACCCGAACGAAGTTATCTTCAGAGACATTTGACAGCCTCCGTAGCGCAGAGGGCGAGCAGCCGGCTATGAAGCGAGAGGCCGCGGGTTCGATCCCCGCACCGAGACAATTATTTGTATGACTCACAGATATTTGTTCCGGGTCTGGGTGTTGTGAGACCGAAAGTATCTCGTAGTTCCTGATACCCACGACACCAGACTCGATCTTAGTGTGGGGTTAGGACTATGTATGTGACAGTTGGGTGTTATTTATTTATTTTCCCTTGTATACTCACCAGACAATAATAAACTCTATTATAAGGTATTTTAGTACAATTTGCTTTAATATACCGCGAAGTTGAATGGCCGTATTTTATTGTATGTAGTATTGTCGTATAGGCCGTATTGTATTGTATTACAGGTATCTTTTAGTTTTGCCGTATTAATAATATTATGTTCCATTTTTTATAAGAATATTATTTTACATTAGTTGAAAATCCAAAAATTCGGCAGATAGGACTGCTACATCGGGACATCGTGAGCAATGACCAAAATCAGTAAATATCCCGATAAATCGGGAAATTTTGCATCGCGGGCAAGATGCCTACACTCTTCACTACTCCAAATTCATAAGTTCCGTTTCACAAAAAATATATAACCACAATCACAATTCCGCATAAAAAAAAATTTTTTGCTATTTAAAATAAAATAAATCCCAACAATCACTCATTATTTACGTTCCGTAAATTTCATATTATTATCTATAGTGCCGTCTCGCAACATCTATCATCACAATTTCGCGTATAAAGAATTGTATTTTATTTTATATGATATTTCAATAGATTCTCTTGTGTCAATAGTTGGCAAATATTTAGTTTTAATTCAGTTTGAATACATGTCATATAAACACACATACGACGAGGCTGTATGTGGTTGCTTCCTTGGCCTAATTGATGAAAGGCATAATTGAAAAAAAATAATTAGTGTCAGTTGTCTGGATTACGACTTGTCAACTAGACATACGTATAATATTTCGCGATAAGGAATGGTCACTTTAGTTCGCGGCTCCTCAACGAACTAGTTCGTTCTTTTAGTTCACGTCTCGAACCAAAGAAAGGCTAAAAAAATATTATTTGCACGAATTTTAACCGACTTTAAAAAAGGAGGAGGTTATTAATTAATCGACTTCAAAAAAGGAGGAGGTGAATTAACCGACTTAAAAAAGAGGAGGTTAACAATTCGTTGGAATCTTTTTTTATGTATGTTCCCGGATTAATTATTTTTTATTCTTTCATAATATGCTGCTGTTTTTTTTTTACTTGTACATACTTGGGGAATAGTGACGGCGTCTAAGGGACAACCCTTACCAAACGAACCCAACGATGACGGTGGCCTACTTACACAGTAGGCCACCAACACCTTTAGGTTTAAGCCAACCTTATCTGCATGTGGTACACTTTTCTGAGTAACGGACTAGGTGCTGGCGAAACCTGGGTTCTTGCCTTGCAGGGTATGGGGGACAGACCAGGGACCAAATGTTTACTATTAGATCGTTTTGCGAGGCATGCATGTTGAAAAAAAAAGCTTCTGCATATCGCTTTCCTGGATCTGCAGAAGGCTTTTAACTTTGTGTCCCGACGGGTAGTCTGGTGGGCCCTAAGATTCAAAGGGGTGCCAGAAGCTTATGTTGACGTTATCGAAGACATGTTCTTCCGATCAAAGTCTTTGATTCGGACTGCTTTTGGCGTCACCAAACCCTTCTCGTTCACTATGGAGGTTCAGCAACCACCGTGGGTGTTCATGTACGCTGATGTCTAAGACAAACAGCGTCTAGGGGCCGCTTGAAAATGGCCGACTGAAAGGAAATGTGCTAAAGATCAAGTACATGAGTTGCGTAAACGTAGTATTTTATAAATGTTTTCAAATATTTTTATCGAAGAAAGTAAAAGAAAATATTATGATGTGTTCCCATCTGTGAGACTAAAAAGTGCTGCGCACCGTATTTGAATATAGCTTAAAAAAGCACGATATTTCCCTAGTGGTTATTGACTACGTTACGAAAACAAGACCATCATTTGGCCAGTACTTCTGTGTATATGTACGATACGTGGTCTGTCAGCGTTATTTTATGGAAATCCAGACGACCTCAAAAGCGCTGGCTGGACTTTTTAGAGAATGATATGAGAACCAATGGTCTTACTTTGGACGATACTCAAGACTTAGATTCTATCTAACTTATCAAACGAACTAAAGAACGAGAGATCTGGGAACTAGTTCGTTCATTTCTTCTGTGGGAGCTGTCCTCCGCACTGGTTCGTTCGCGAACTATATAAGTCTATTGTCAACAATGGTAATTTCTATAATAGAGGTATAATAAAATTTTATCAAGAAGTAACTTTGAAATTCGTTAACTTAAGTGAAATTTGTCATCTCGAAAACAACGCTCTCCTAGAAAATAGAATAACTAATGTACTTTGTAATAGAAGAACATTGCGGAGTGCGAGCGTGCACAAGAAAACAAGGTACTCGTTGATGGTGATGAACTAAGTGTGGAGTTGCGCCAGTTACAAGGCGTTTGTGATGCGTGTGCCGAAACCTATCCTGCACCGAGGTGCGACGAGACATTGAGGAAAACTTTTGACTGCCGTGCCGGGTCGGGCGTGGTTGGTATACCACCGCTTCCAAGGACTAGTGCCACACGTGCGCACACAAATATCGTGCATAATAGTGAAGTGTTGTAATTATGTGGTTTTTCAAGAGATTATGTACATACAATGTTAGTTTGTAAGGTGTATGTATGGGTTATTGATAATTATATACTCTTCGTAAAAAATCTTGAGTTTTTATATATTTTACGAATTCATCATCCTTGTTTGATACCAAATCATGTTCAGTGTAAAAAACAAAGCCATTTTTATCATAGATTTTCATTAAACAACAAGAAATAATGTGAAAAGGTTATGTTTTTTGTGTTTAAATTCTTTGGTTGTTTGTCAATAAAATCAAGATTAGCGACTTTAAACCGGCGGCCATGCCCATTTAAGTTAAACGTTTATTTAAATCGAGATGAAGGGTAAAACCACGACGTGCAAGACGTTGAACTGAAATGATGCCAAAATGGAGTTTATTTTACGATTAAACGTCGTTTATCGCCTAGCTGCAAGTCACCCTTAATGTATAAACGAAAATACTTAATAGCACCTAATATATAAATCCTTAAAAAAATCATTATGCCCAATAAAAAGGGATTATGAAGCTTCCTATCATTTAAAAAATAATTTAAATGTTATTTTTTTGTTTAACCGGATAGGCGTTTGACCATCCTTATACTTAATATCGTAGCTAAACATGATATTCAACAGGTAAATATTAAGACAACATATTTCATTGATGTCGATTTTCTAAACATCATACTACATCACTATAAAATTGTGAGGCGATGTGGTCATTCGATTGCTCCGTATACAATTGATAATCGATTATGTATTTCGATTTTACGTAATATTTATTACAAAAATGGAAATGTGAAATGGAAATAGATTACTTCTAAAATAGTCAGATATGAAATATAACTCCATATTTTTGTCACCTGGATTTATTGGACTTTTTTTTGTACGTGATAACTGCGCAAACTGGCATATTTAACGGAGAACGACACAGGACGATCCGCAGTGAATACGATTGTGACAATGACTGAATCGATTCCACAAGCAGTTTATATAAACGTGTTAGATTTTTGAATCTTGTACCTTGGCAGAGTGGAAATGCTATGAGTGGCGTCTCCAGTCATATATGCTCTAAGATGGTTGTATCGATATTTTATTTCAAAGTGATATGATATACGTTGTAATAATATGCTTGCTAAATAGATCCAGAGATTATCTAATATGTACGTCCATAGTTCACTATCATATTTTCTGATCCTAACGGACACCTGAAATCAGATCTTTATACTTAATATTATAGGTAAATAGTGTGATCTTCAATAGGTTACTATTAAAATAACATATTTTGTCATGTGATCATTCGATTGATACGTACACAATTGAATATCGATTAAATGGTTTCGATTTTACGTAAATATGTAGTATGTAAAATGGTAATGGAAAATGGAAATTATTTACTTCTAAAATTGTTCCATGCGAAATATAAATCCATTTTTTTTGTAAACTGGATGTATTGGTTTTTTTTGTATGTTCTGGGACGGAACTAAGCTCCGCGAAATGTGGGTGTTCTAGTTCGCTAGTGCACCTCTGCCTACCCCTTTGGGGATACAGGCGTGGGTTTATGTAATGTCTAACTGCATATACGGTCATTTTTATAGAAGAACTGCAGACTACGAAAACGATTGTGAGACTGAATGAATCGATTCCACAAACAGTTTTTATAAACGTGGTGGATTTTTGAATTTTGTACCTTGGCGGAGGGGAAATGCTATCACGTCTCCAGTCATAAATTCCCTAAGCTATCGATACAACTATAGACTGTAAATATCGACTCTATTCAGTCCCTATCATTCCGAGTATTACAAGTTCTTATTAGAGTTTTAACGTCAAAAAATCACATAAGTCGGGGCTGTATGGTTTAGATCCCCTTACTTACCCGAAAGAGAAAATTGAAATAAAAAAGGAGGGAGTTTTGGCGGGAATTCTGACGGTGCGGGTGGTCGCTTGTTTTAATGGTTTCATATTCTAGTCTAAAGTTGTGCTTGTGGTTTAAATGTGATGTGAATTTAAGCAATAAACATCAACGAAGATGGACAGTATGTGGAAACTTGGAAATAAGTGATTTTGGACGCTTTTTGTCGGGTCGACCATGTTCGACTCTTCTGCTGCGAGAAAATCGTCTGAAAAGCATCAAACTGGAAGGAATTAACGCCAAAACTCCAGCAGGGCCTTGAAATCGAACACATCCGATTTCATTGCACTTGTGAAAAATTAGATATAAGCAAATAAAGAAATAAAAACCACTTAAGACGAGGCTGTATGGGCTAGATCCCTTTGCCTTCCCGAAAGGGAAAATTAAAAAAAAAATAAAAAAATAAAAAAGGAGTTTTGGCGGGAATTCTGACGGTGCGGGTAGGCGCTTGTTTTAATGATTTCATATTCTTGTCTAAAGTTGTGCTCGTTGTTTAAATGTGATGTGAAATTATGCGATAAACATCAGCGAAGATGAACAGTGTATGGAAGCTTGAAATAAGTGATTTTGGATACTTATTGTCGGGTGGATTGGTCGATCATGTTCGATTCCTCCGCTGCGAGAAAATCGTCTAAAAAGCATCAAACTGGAAGGAATTGACGCCAAAACTCCAACAAAACCTTGAAATCGGCACATCCGTGTTTCATTGTTCTTGTCAGAACTTCGTTATAGTTTATAGGTTAGGTTAGAAAGAAAAATATGTAACTAATGACTTGGCAGCATGGTCTCCGACCTTAGCCGGTTCCCTGTGGAACAAATGTAAAAAAAAACAAATCAATTCATTGACCATTTTGTTCATATTTCACGTAAAGGTTGCTTTGTTCGTTGTAATAGCCATCCACGGTATTTTGTGTTTGTTGTGCCCTAGAAGTCACTAAAAGGAAAATTTGTTAGCTACTCTCGTAACCCGTGGTGCCAGAAACTGGCTAACTTCGTGGATAACTACTGATAGCTGTCTACAGGTGAGGTGTGATTTGTTTTTGACATCAATAATTTAACAGATGTTTATGTGTACTAATTATAAAGGGTCCATATGGATATAACTTTACGTATCGCATTCCTATTGCTTCTAAATGCAATTGTTCTAACACGCCTCATTTTCCTTATTGATCGCCGTTTATAGGCTTAGATCGTAGGTAACCTATGTGGAAACACTTGAAGACAGACATACTAAACGTAAACGTATGTAAGTACAGTTAGTCATGTTTATGAGACGTTTATAAGCATACGGTTGTTTGCAGTTGCGTACAATGGCACGAGGGCAGCAGAAAATCCAGTCGCAGGCGAAAGCAGCCGAAAAAGTTTCCAAATTGAAGAAACAGCAGGGTCACAGCGCTACGGACCAGAAGAAAGCTGCCCAAAAGGCTCTGGTTCACGTGTGCGTCGTTTGTAAGGTAAGTTAGTGGATTTCACAATATCTTTGTGAAAACATAAGCTGTTTACCACAGCTGATCATGCAGATTGGGATCTTAACTGACTGATGCATTGTTCTAGGCGCAGATGCCCGACCCCAAGACCTACAAGCAGCATTTTGAAAACAAGCACCCAAAAAATGATCTACCTGAAGACCTGAAGGCCATCTAACACATCCATGTTTATGTAGCCTTACACTTTATTTTTAATTCATAAGTACTGTAAAAATAACTTTCTTTTTCCAATTTGCATTTGTTTATTTCATTAAATCTATTGTTTCTATTGCTGAATGATTCAGTGGGATATTCACCATTGGTAGATTAGGTGGTTGGGGATTAGGGTAGCCAATGTTAGGTCCTCCAGAGCACAGTATTACCAATTCATAATTATAGTTTATAATGGAAAGTAAAGTGCACTTCATCAATTTTCATATTTCTGGAAATACAAATGTGGTGATGATTATGATTACATTTTACATATTTTTGTAATTTATAAACAGATTGCTGAAGTATTTTTTAAATACCTTAAATTGATGATGTAGCTGGATTAAAAGTCCTTTAATTTAGTTTTCGTTAAAGAGGAACTAGCATTCGTTTTTTTTTCTAGCCTCAGCTATAGATCAATATTTTGGTGGTGAATGGTGTAAGAATGATGATTAAAATATGTGAATAAGATATTTTTGTTCACTGTATAAATATCTGTTGATCACGCCAATTGATTTGTTGATTCAGCCATTTTGTGATAATATTTATAAATAATTTTAAAGATATGCCAATATGCTTTTAATAAGTATTGAGAAGTGAATCCCATTAGCAGGCAAATTACGTTCATTGTAACAACAATACGTCATTTGTAACCAATATAGTATTATTATAAATCATTTAATGCTAAACTCATTATAATATTCTTGGCCATGTTTTAGTGGACTAATCATTTTCAAATAATTAAAGGACTCTCAAAAGTCCAAATCACTAACCAATGTAAAGACAGACTTATAGGGTATACATTTGAAAGCCTCCATGGCACTGTGGGCGAGTAGCCGGCTGTGAAGCGAGAGGCCGCGGGTTCGATTCCTGCACCGAGACAAATCTTTGTGTGACCCAAAGATATTTGTTTCAGGTTTGGGTGTTCTGGGATCAAGTCTCTTGTAGAGCAGTGACGTGCATAGGCATTCAGGGTAGGTAAAAATTTTAGAAAATTGTTTCCTTCAATTGGGTACTTGACTGTACTAACCAATATTAATGAATTTCTGTAGAAACATAGATTTATCATCGAAATAACCTGCGCAATAGGAATTTATTAAAAATACTCCAAAGATTATTTTATTTTAGTAATTTAAATGCTTAATGTTTTATCTGTGTGTCACGTGACTGTAAACACCAATCACGACGCATGATGTTACATTACAGATTTTTCTTTTATATTTCTGCCACAATAGCCTAAGACCTAAGATCCAAAGTCATACAGCCCGGTTATTTGGTATATTCTTTTCGTATTTTTGTTTAAAGCTCAACCTAATTTCAACGCGGATGTGATCGACAATCAATATCTGATCAACGAAATATCTGACCCATTTTTTTTAGTTTGAAATCATGTTATTTCCGCAATATTTTTTTAATGAGCTATTTTGTATCTATATAAGGAAAGATGACGTTAGCCGTATCTACAGTTAACAGATAGTGTTTTGGCGGCAAATTAAATTATACATGATATTTTTGGCTTTTTTAACTAAATATATGAAAATAAATTAAATATATTTTTTTACACATTCAGGATAAACTAATGAATATTGTATACTTTTAAAAAATAGTCAAGGAGCCAATTGTTACAACACCATTACTTTCATAATTCTGGTGTCGATTCAGAGTATACACTGAGCACTGTTCATTTCAAAAAATCTTTTTGGTCATGATTTTTATTCTTTATTTATTATGTAAAATAGTAAATTGTCATGGTAGGCAGTGTCTCTTTTCTTATAGGGACTGCACGTCATTGTTGTAGTTCCTTTTACGACAAGATTAGTAACTTGGTAGGGGGTCAGGACTATGTGTGTGACTGTTGGGTGTTATTTGTTGATTTACATTTGTAAGAGTCACAATAAAGAGGCATTTACTTGACTTCTTTGCACCAACTTAAATGATC
This sequence comes from Clanis bilineata, assembly GCA_036417725.1. NCBI lineage: Eukaryota > Metazoa > Arthropoda > Insecta > Lepidoptera > Sphingidae > Clanis > Clanis bilineata. Next base: position 4,229,548 of record CM071141.1, read on the forward strand.
ATGTGGAATACCTAGTCGCTAGGCCATGTGGGCATGTCCATAACCTTAATTGTAGCCAACAGTTTCACCAGCTGACCCTACTGCACCACAAAGGCTGGCCAAAAATGTTTTTATGATTATTGCTGGCTATGACGATTGTTGTAAGTTTATGTCTAGTGCCTACCCTGTTTAGAATACCTGTGCACGCCATGACTCGCATTCATTGAGACTATTATTAGTTTGCCACTCTCACAACCTATTTTTGAGGGCCAAAATTTAGCAGATAAAGAAAATTATTGATTTATTAATGAAAGCCTTTAAAAAATTAAGCAGTAACTAAGCTAAAGGGGTAACTTTCAAATAACAGTAAAGTGACACATTAGTAAACTGTGACATCACTAGCCATATAGAATGCATTAGAAAGGCATAGCAAGATATCCCTACTCTTAGACTACACTCCCCACTATACGCCTACATTTGCTCATTGTAGAATTCCTCCTGCATTTCTTCGTGTTATTTGTTACGACTTACAATATACAATATCGAACATAGGAAACTCCCCAATAATACACGCTGTTTTAAATAGAATTGTTTTTTAAAAATGGTTTGTGCTATTCAAGTTCATAAGTAAAAATATTAAGAGGTAGTAGGTACAATGACGTTATCACATGATGTGTTTCTGATGACGAATTCAGTTTATTCTCTAACGCAGACCAGTGCAGCTACATCTTCTCGTAGGTCTCAATATGTCCACACGTCGCGCAGACTCGTGAGTACTGGTCAGCCGCCTCGTCGTAGTTCTCAGCGCCGAACTCATGTGTGTGCAAATCACGCTGCCGGTCGTACAGACTCGACCGCACGTCCAGCCGCAGTGCGCGAAGTCGCTTGTGGTCTCGCTTCACCCGCGTGCGCACGCGCGCCTCATCACGCCGTTCGCGCTCCGCCGCTAGCTCCTCTTCCGTTCCCCAAACCAACAGTGCGCGCGCATGTACTTGCGCCCGCAGGTACAGCCGCATGTCTCCATAGCGCGAGCTGTGCGGATTACGACGTCGCAAACATCGCAGCGGCGGCGGTCGTGAGTCGAGATCACAGTCTTTTAGCAGGAACTCGTTCTTAGCTTCTGTGCGGGTCATCAGCGAGTGCTCGCCCTCATCATCCCTGTGAGGATAACAGTGAGTTGTTTTTTAAACTGTATGATGTCCACAGGTCGAGTGTCATGAGTGAAAATGTTACCAACCTGCATTCATCACAGACGCTGTAATCAAAGTTGTCGAAGAGGAAGGACTGTGGGAAGGGGCGCTCGCACACTAAACAGTGCGGTTGCTCGGTGGTGTGCACGATGGGCGCCGGGCGAGCGACAAGTGGAGGGGGCGGCGCGACGTCCTCTTCCTCGAGCAGGAACCCGCCACCGGAGTCTAAAGCACTGGTAGTGGGCGCCTTTGGACCATCTCGACATCTGCAAGTTAACACATAAATTGATTAAATTTAGAATGTATATGAATAATAATTATGCCTATTTTACCCAAAGGGGTAAGTAACATAATATTAATACACCCAACAGTCACACACCTAGTCCTGACCCCACACTAGGTATAACCTGTATCGTGGGTGTCAGAGACTATGAGAGACTTTCGGTCTCACAACACCCAGACTTGAAACAAATATCTGTGGGCCACACAAACATTTGCCTCAATGCGGGAATCGAACCCGCGGCCTCTCGCTTCACAGCCGGCTAATCGCCTGCTGCGCCACGGTGTCTGCCACTTGATAAATAAATGTTCACTATATTACTTTATAAGAGAAGGTGGAGCTCACGTGTTTGGTCGCTGGACGAGACGAGCATCACGCAACGCGCGCGCCTTCAACCGCTGTCGCTCGGCTCGGGCGCGCTGTGCTGCTGTCAGCTGAACAGCAGGCTCGGACTCCTCAGTATCTACCTTCTCCTCATTTGATGCCAAAACATCTGAGTTAGACTCGGACATTTTACTAATACTATGCTATATACCCAAGCAACTTTTTCCACAAATATATAAAGTTAATATAATATAAGAGGGACAAAGTTCTTACTTAAATTCTAGCCAATTCCCAAATCACAGAACAGCCCAAATTAAGATGTTTTGACATTCTTAATCTTAACCCTTATCAGTGGACTAATAACAATTTGATCATGTCTAAAATAAGAATGAGTGATTTAGACAGAGGCACCATGTGTATTGCATTTCTACTAAACTTTTATGTATCAGTTTAATTAAATAATATGGGCCAATCATTTAGAGATTTTATATTTTGAAAGCTGTCTATCCAATGTAGTGTAGTGAATCTGAAACAAAATTAACCTAACTTAAAACATCAAAATATCAATAATTTTGCACATGAACAAGGATTTTTGATCAAAGATGTCTGACTAGCAAAGTTTTTGAGTAATGGATTTATTAAACAATGTTATTGGCACATATATTGTCGTTGTTGCCTCCTTGGTCTAGTGGCAGCATGTATGGGCTGTGGACTGAGAGGTCCTGGGTTCGATTCCCAGGTTGAGTAAAGCCAATTTTCTAATTTAGTTTGTTCAGGACTGGATCCCTCATAGGGGGTTGGCGTCAGGCAGGCAGCCGGTCGTAAAAACTAAGCCAAATCCTCTCTGCAACATGCTTGAAAAAGAGTGTTGCACCGACCCCACATTAAGGTGGGATAATGGCAAGTAAAAAGAAGAAAGAGTGTTGTTGGCAAAATCATCAATCTTTGATGGTGGCTATATGTTTTAAAGAAAGAAGTATGTGAGCAAAAGCAGAGTAAAGAAATGTTTGAAATTGGTGCTAATGTTGCAGCTTGTATCTTCAATATAAAATTCTAGTATATTCACAACTGTTATTCCAGAATTGGGTACATAATGGACTATTTTTTTTTTTATTAATTTTGTATGAAATTTACATCATCTAAAACATAGAACAGAAAGAAAGATTGAAATATTCTCAAAAATAAAAAAGTTATAAGCCTTTGAAGTTTGGTGTAATCTTCAAACTGCGGGAAAGAAGAATATCAGTATAATCACATCACCACCATAACGCTATGTGTGTTGGAAAGGTATAGCAAGATATCTCTACTATGCCCCCACTCCAGAATGTAAAATATGAATTACTGCCTCATTTTTCAACCGATTTCTATGCAGATTTTACAGAAGGGATTATTTTTAGTTTTATTTGCATATAAAAATGTGTAAGCAATCAAATACAGTCAATTACTTTTTTATATGAATCCAGATTGATCTGATTGAGGCTGCCTGCATCCAGAGACTTCCTGCAACCTTTAAATTTAAGCATTAGGCAACATTAAACAAAATCAATGTAATCAAGACATATATCGGCTTGATGATAGTTATATGTTTATAACCAATTATAAACATCAATCTGGAAATCTGGGGGAGGACTATGTCCAGAACATCTTGTGGATGGAGATGATGATTGTCAGATTCCGAATATTTGTTTAAAAGTAGGTTGATATTAGTTTATATTTCTTGAATAGAGATTGTGAATATACTACTATAGTTTGTGTAAGAAATATTTCTTTTTATTAATAAGTAATGGTTTACATTTCAGTTTTATTTTTAATTATTTTACTATATATTTTTTAAGAGTACATAATACATTACAATAAATATCATTAGTTTATGAGCTATGCGACAGTCACACAGAAGTACATATTAAACTTTTATCTCAAAAGCACCAAAAGAAATTCTCAATCTCCATAACGAAACGCTCCCGGCTAATTATTGTATATTCGTTCCCGTACTCATTATTTATTACAATTTATAAATACACGTAACATTATGCAATATTTTCATATAATATTTTTGTAAACAAATCTGTAATATTTACACAAGACAAAGATGTTGTAGGCTTGATTACCGAGACAACATAATGGTTGCGATTCGTATTGAAACAACTACGAACTATGTCCCTCTAAACAGAACTATACATATAAACCGACCAATTATCACAAAACAATATTTAATTTTAAACAATTTTTCGGCATATCGTCACTCACCGAACTCACGATTAACGAACACAATGACAGATTCTTTGACGTTAGAATAAAGTGCTACCAATGCAAAAAAAACAAATGTGAATTGTGATGACTGTTGAGTTTCCAGATAAAAAAATCATTAGCAGTGATAAAGGAAAAATAGAAAAAAACTGATACTGGCAGGATTACCTCAAAAGACAGAGCCATACCTCCAAAATTAATTTAAAAAAAAGGAAAAGTACCATCTGTTATAATAGTAATAAACTAAATATTGTAAAAGAAAAAATATTTCCCTTGTTTTAGATTTGTGCTCCTAGATGGCAGTATAGTACTGGTAGAGCGTGTAAATAGCCCTACCAGTGTTTAATGTGGGCCAAGGGGCCCGATCACCCAAACCACCCCGTACTCCCAAAGGTGAGAACCGACGAAGGTATCGGTCTGGGCGGAATAAATAAAAGACTCACCAACCTCGCAGCACAGATCCAGGCATACACCTCCCTGATCCTCTCGAAGCTCCTCAATTACAGCCTTGAAATGACACACGGGCGATGCGCCGGTTAGCGCTCCATAAAGCGATGAGGTTTTGAGTACAGGAACTTGAGACGTCCACGGCCAAGGGGCTCCAATGAAGCGTCAATAACGATTTGCAGAGAATAACGTGAATTAAGTGTATTTATTGAAGAAATTAATTATGTTGACATGTCGTGTGAAAAATGTATGTAGTAAGTAATGAAGTTTAGAATGTAATGTCAGAAAAGCGTAACTAAATTCAAATATGAATGAGACTTGGCGCATGCCAGTAATAACCATTAAGGCATACACCAAAGAGTCCGCGACCAAGGAGATCTACCTCCTAGATCGCGCCGCGTAAGTTGGAGAGCATGATCCGCCCAGAGCTCACCCAAGTCGGTGACTCACCCTTTGGATAAACGAAGTGGCTCCACCATGCTCCCGGCCTTGGAAGTTCCCAGAACTTTCAACAGAGAGAAAAAGAAATTATACGAATAGCGATTACCGTCAAATTAAAATAAGAATTTATGGTTGGCTGTACCCGAAACCACGAACAGCTTATTACAAAAGCGTTATTGAATGAGTGAAAAAAATTAAATATTATAATAAAACTAAAGTGAGGTTAAATAAATGATATTAAATTACTGTGTTGGTATCGGATATAATTTTATAATCGGTCGTTTGAAAACCCCAAACCTGGTTTTCACCAGAGCGACACGAACAACACCGTCCTTGCCTGGGAAAACCTCAGTTAGAACACCCATCGGCCAAGACAAAGGTGGTGAGTTATTTTCACCGATCAACACAACAGTGCCAACTTTAACGGGATGATCATCGGTAGCCCACTTCTGTCTGACCTGAAGCGTATGCAAATACTCAATACGCCACTTACGCCAAAAAGCTTGGACTAAATTATCCAATAATGCTTTTCGGTTGGACAAATTTATTGGCCCGACCGGTAGTTCCGATGCAGGCAAATATTGTAAAGGTGTGGACATAAGAAAATGAGCCGGAGTTACTATTTCCGGGTATGGATCTGAAGAAACTACATTCAGAGGACGAGAATTCATGATACACTCTATTTGAACTAGAACCGTCTGAAATTCTTCATAAGTCAATAGTTGATTGCCTATGACTCGGTACAAATGAGTTTTCAAACTTTTTATATTTGCTTCCCACATCGCCCCAAAATGGGGAGCTCTCGGTGGGATCATTTTCCACTCAATACGACGACTAGTTAATTCATTCCTTATAATAGACTGGAATTCTCCGTCCAAAAGAAGCTTATATAAATCGTTTAACTGAGCCCGTGCACCTATGAAATTTGTTCCATTATCAGAGTATAGAAATGACACTGGTCCACGTCGAGAAATAAAACGCTTAAACGCTGCTAAAAAAGAATCAGAAGTTAAATCCGAGACTAATTCAATATGCACAGCTTTAACAACTAAACACACAAATAAGCAAATATAAGCCTTTTGAGAGTGCTGGCCTCTCCGACGTGTGAGAGTTATGCGAATAGGACCCGCAAAATCAACTCCAGTATGGACAAAAGCTTTTGCCTCCATTACTCGGTAGGCAGGCAAATCAGCCATTCTTGGAGTAGTATGACTAGGACTCAAACGAAAACATTTATTACATTTTCTAACTATAGCCCTAACGGTAGTTCTAGCATCTAATATCCAGAACCTTTGACGCAAAATCGAAATAAGTAGACCAGGACCCGTATGACAATTCATGATGTGATAGTGTCGTATGATAAGGTCCACTATATGGTCATGTTTGGGAAGCAATGCTGGATATTTAGCTTCATAAGGCAAGTCTGACATTGAAAGTCGACCGCCAACTCGAAGAACACCGTTATCATCCAGGAAAACTGACAAATTTTGCAAACGTTTTGACGGATGTTTCTTGTTTTTTATTTGAAATATATCCTCTTGAAAATGAACAAATTGAATCGCTCTAATCAAAGTCTCTTCAGCGATGATTAGATTTCTTACAAAATTAGAAGTATCTATTTTCTTCAGGAAACGCAAAACATAAACAATGACACGCAAAAGTTTATCCCAGGATGAAATACGGCGAGATAAATCGAACAAAACTGAAACATCTTGATGCTTAAGTTTCGAAATTAAAGCGCTTGCTTTTGACTCGGGCATCATTCCGGCATCAATATCAGTAAAACTTTTTATAGGCCACTCAGAAACTGGGGCGCGAATCCATGATGGACCGTTCCACCACAGATCATTTGAAAGGAGTTTCGAAGGCAAAACTCCTCGCGAAAGGCAATCACTAGGATTCTCAGAACCTGCAATATGATAAAAATTCTGCGCCGCCAAATTTGATTGACATTGAGCAACACGATTACTAACGAATACAGACCATCGATGTGGCGAAGAGTGAATCCACGAAAGCGCAATAGTGGAATCAGAAAATGCATATATACCTGCAATAGGTATACGAGATTGATAATAATCAAACACAATTTTAACTAACTTAGACAACAAGAGTGCAGCGCATAATTCTAAACGTGCCAAAGTAGTTACTTTAGTAGGCGAAACTTTTGATTTTGCACATAACAATCTGACAGCAACGTCACCTGCTAAATCAGTAATATGCAAGTAAACAATGGACCCATAACCATCCATACTTGCATCACAAAAGGCAACAATATTCACTGAACAATCTTTGAAAACTCCTATATGACGTGGAATTTTCAGTTCTCGTAATAACGAGAACTCTTGAATTAAAACACTAAAGCGACGAACAACATCCTCAGGAGGAGTATCGTCCCAACCTATGTTACATAACCACAACTCTTTAATAAGCAATTTGGCATATAAAATCACTGGGGCTACTAATCCTAAGACATCAAACAGTCTCGCAACAACAGAGAGTATGTTCCTCTTGGTACATTTAACTTTCTCGTTATTTATTATAAAAGAGAAGTCGTCACCAACTGGATTCCAATACAAACCAAGAACCTTTGAAGAACTATCAACGTCACCAGAAAAATCAACATTACTACAGTGAGAATTAGGCAAATTCTCCAAAAGAATAGCAGAGTTACTTTTCCACTTTACTAAATCAAAGCCGCCGTCTTTAAACATACCTATTAATTGCCTAGCAAGATTTGTAGCAATTATTTCATCAGGTACAGAATGAACGAGATCATCCATATACATATTTGATGTCACTACGGCAGCAGCTTCAGGGTAAGTTGCACTCATTTCTTCTGCCAATTGACGAATAGTCCGCATAGCTAAAAACGGACTCGATTTTAAACCAAAAGGAACCCTGTTGAACTGGAAGGTGCCAACTATATCATTACCACTAAAACGAAATAAAATTCTCAGAAATTTGCGATATTCTACCGAAACGCCAATTTGTAAATACATTTGCTTAATGTCAGACGACATCGCCACTGGAAATAATCTAAAATTCAATAATAATAAAAATAAATCGGCCTGTAAATTAGGACCTACATGCAAAATATCATTTAAAGATAACCCGGTGTGAGTCTTCGCACTAGCATCTAACACCACTCGTGGCATAGGCTTATCCGCCCTAACAACAGCATGATGAGGAATATAATAACCCTCTTCTGTAATTTCCGTATCCGGAATTTCGGATAAGAAACCATTGTCGATATAATCTTTAATCACTAGATTATATTTCTCTCTCAGAGAAGGATCTTGTTTAAACTTCCTTTCTAATGACATGAACCTACGGTGAGCAACAGCCCTAGAATGACCCAACTCTGAACAGTTTTTCAGAAAAGGCAAGGCCACAGAAAATCGACCTTCTTGGTCGCGCGTCACAGAAGAAATAAAAATATTTTCGCAATCAGTCTCATCAGGACTTAGATATTTTACCTGAGGAAGTTCCTCAAGCTCCCAGAATTTTTGCATCAGTTCATTCAATGCGAAACCAGTAAAAGAACCATTAATTGTTTCAGTATTAGGTATATCACCCATTAAAATATAACCGAACACAGTCGATAAAGCAGGAGGAGAACGCGAACCTGATTCTTCAATTTTTCTCCCTAAGAATATATATGGAAATAATTGAGCACCTAAAATCATTTCAATATTTCCTGGAACATTCCACGAAAGATCAGCCATCGGAAGGTCCGACAAATACGACATATTGTCTTTGCTAATGAAATGCGAAGGCAATTCATCCGTTAGACAATGCACCACTAGAGCATGGATGCAATATTTATAATTAGGATGAATGCGTGACTCAATGTCGACGTACGCATACCCATAAATCGGCTGCGAAGACAACCCAATCCCCTTAACAAAAGAATTACTTAAAGGGATTATAGGTATATTAAGAGTCTTGCAACACTCAACAGTGATCAAATTATTTTGAGACCCATTGTCTATTAAACACCTAACAATCTGCTTCTTATTATTACCTCTAGGCTTAGCGTATATTTGTGCAGTTGCAAGCAATATTGTAGAACCCGAATGAACATTCGCATTATATGACATAGAAGGACTATGTGATACCGCAATAGCACTAGAAGATTGAGTAGGCGAAACACTATTAACAACGTCAACCGTGGTTTGATTGCTTGATTCCTGCGGTACTATATTCACAGCTTTTGCAGGAGTCGAAACGGATATATAAGGTAAAGAAGAATTTTTATTATTATTTCTATCGAAATGTAATAACGTGTGATGACGTTTATTACACACACTGCAAACGGAAGCGGAAGAGCAATTTGAGAATACATGGTTGAGACTACAGCAGTTCACACAACCATTTTTCGATTTCACAAAATCATATCTTAGTTGCGGCGTTTCTAAATTTCTAAATTGATCACATCTGTACAAAGGATGCGCAGACTCATTACAACATTGACATATTTTATTAAATTCAGAAACAAGATTGTGATTTTGACGCGAAACAAACGTTCGAGGATGAATATCGTTATTAGCGCGCGATGAATTCACCGAAACGGGATTTTTACGAGTATTACCGTTATTGGTATTAATGCGCGGATTCAAACTTGCACTAGAACGTTGTAATATTTTCGCTTGGTTCTGTACAAAATTCACCAAGTCCATGTACGATGGAATTTTTCTATCCCGAACTACTAATTCAAATGTTTGCGCAACTTGCTGATCTAATTTCCGCAAACCACAATGAAGGAGAATAAAATCCAATAAATCATCAATCTCTAATAATTTCAGCGCTGCAATGGACGCTGAATATTTTTCTCCAAATGCCTCTAAACTGTTTGCAGTATTAACACACGATTTCAAATCAATAATTTGATTCAAATAATAGGAACCCAACGTACGTACGTCCTGATATTTTTTAATAAGGCTATCCCAAATCATCTGATATGCCTCACCAGTAGGTACAATACCAGCTGTAATTTTAATAGCATTATGAGTAAGCTTGCCTATTAAGTACTGCACCCGCTGCGAGTCAGACAGAGTGGGATTATTATGAATATTAGCCTTAAAAGATTCATAAAACAATGACCAATTCTCCGCTCGTCCATCAAATGATGGTATATTAATGGATGACAACTTTACTGGCGATTTTAATTGTAAACTAGCTCCGGAAGCAGATTGAGAACCTGATACCTCAGTTATATTATTACGTACACGCTTTACCCTCGTATACAAATCTTCAAAGGCCGATAACTCTTGAAAATTCGGCTCTGCATCGGGGTTCTGCTTTAATTTAAATTCAAAAATACGATCTAATATTTCTTCAAAACGTTCCCGCAAACTATCTACAGTTTCGGATTCAGCCATAAAATTTTCACTGGATCTTAAATCGAAACCAGTCACTTTCGTAGAGAGGGCATAAACCCGATTTAGTCTTTGAAAAATTAATTCCTTTTTCACTATTAAAGATTGTAAATTCCCGGACGCCATATTAAAAGAATGTCAGGGGAAAAAACAAAATGAAAAAATTATATTTGACAAATAAAATAAATAAATTAATGGATAAAGTTCTGAAAAACTATCCGGCTTTTTGAAGGACCAAAAATTATGGTAGAGCGTGTAAATAGCCCTACCAGTATTTAATGTGGGCCAAGGGGCCCGATCACCCAAACCACCCCGTACTCCCAAAGGTGAGAACCGACGAAGGTATCGGTCTGGGCGGAATAAATAAAAGACTCACCAACCTCGCAGCACAGATCCAGGCATACACCTCCCTGATCCTCTCGAAGCTCCTCAATTACAGCCTTGAAATGACACACGGGCGATGCGCCGGTTAGCGCTCCATAAAGCGATGAGGTTTTGAGTACAGGAACTTGAGACGTCCACGGCCAAGGGGCTCCAATGAAGCGTCAATAACGATTTGCAGAGAATAACGTGAATTAAGTGTATTTATTGAAGAAATTAATTATGTTGACATGTCGTGTGAAAAATGTATGTAGTAAGTAATGAAGTTTAGAATGTAATGTCAGAAAAGCGTAACTAAATTCAAATATGAATGAGACTTGGCGCATGCCAGTAATAACCATTAAGGCATACACCAAAGAGTCCGCGACCAAGGAGATCTACCTCCTAGATCGCGCCGCGTAAGTTGGAGAGCATGATCCGCCCAGAGCTCACCCAAGTCGGTGACTCACCCTTTGGATAAACGAAGTGGCTCCACCAAGTACTTTTTAGTATTTTCATTGATTTGTACTGAACGTAGTATTATTGATTTTATGTATGATTTTTATGTAGTATGATTTTTTGTACATACATAAATAATGCACATAATCAGTGGCGGATTTACAGTGCTGACTGCTGACTGCTGGCCGCCTTAGGCCCGGCACTAGCTGCCGTCTCTTGTTTTTAACCGACTTCAAAAACATTGTTACCTTTGTGTTAAACAGCGAAATACATAAACTTTTCCAAAAAAGGAATCCTTAGGTACCTACACGAAAATAACTTGAAAATCCTCCGTACTGTATTATTGTTCATAACACTGTTGAATGTCTTTGCAAAGACATTATTAAGTAGGTTATAACTGTCCCACTGCTGGGCACGAGTCTCCTCTACTAATGAGAGGGGTTAGGCCTTAGTCTACCACGCTGGCCTAATTAAGATTGGTAGACTTGTGGAGAAATTCCCGGGTATGCAGGTTTCCTCACGATGTTTTCCTTCACCATTATAGTAAGCGATAATTCACCCTGAAAACACACATAGAAAGTTCAGAGGTGTGTACTCTTTTTTGGGGTTGGTCTCGAGCCTCCGACACTCGTCTCGCCGGTCCGTTCCATCCCCAACTGAGCTATCGCTGCTTGGTAGGTTAATTATTTTCTACAGAGCACTCGCAGTAGTCACAGTACATGGACTCCCATGGCATAAACTTACTAGAATAAAACAAATCCGCGGATCGCTTACGATTATGGCATAATCATAAACAACGTGAAATGCGGAATGCAATCACCTACCTAATATTAAAATAATGAAAAATCTATAAAGCCATCAAGAGCCTTAGGTAGGTACAATACCTACGCCGACATAATTCCGTGGGACTGAAGATATTGCGTAGATAGTCACGGGCGGCTCGGCCTTCGGTGGCCCATACGCTTATGGAACATATATATGTGCCGCCTCCCACGGTACAACAACATACAATACATATACAATTAGGTATTTATAGCACTTTAAAGTGATTTCAACCGCTTTGTGTAGGTAAGTATAAGAGAAGACTAAACTAAGATGGATTCCATGAATACAAAATAAGTACAAATTGCGTACACTTATAGTTTCTCAGATTAATAGCATTTACTTGAGAATGTTAGCAAAGATGATTCGTTACAAATCTAAGACTTCTATATATTACCAGTGACGTGCATAGACATTTAGATTAGGGTAGACAAATCTTCATTATTTACTACAATTCTTGCTTCATTACAACCATCATCATAGCCTTTTAAATAAATGTAACTAACTTCCGAGTTCGGAGTTTAGACCCTAATATAATATTTCGCGCGTACTACAGGTTGGTATTATTATTCGCTTGTCGTTTGTGATTTGCGCCACCAGCTCGTACAGTTTAAGCCTCGGTATAGCGCCGGTAGTTTCATAACCTGGGATAATAAACTAAAAGCCTTTGAATTTCCAGCTCACAAAGAAAGCTTATTACATTAAAATTTCTTTATGGGAAACCCTGGGCAATATCGCGCCACTTTGCTGATGTTATATCAGGTTGAAATGAGGAGATTTCACCGACATAGCCGTTTTCATCAAAACTAAGCATAATTATAATTTTGAGATGAGTTTTCATAATGAGCTGTGTTCCTTTCCGTTTTTCCACCTGCCCTTAACCGACACTAATGTAGGGTCGGTGCAAAACACGTTTTCAAGCATGTTGTAGGAAGGATTTGAGTTCGTTTTTACGCATGGCTGCTTACTCGACGTCAACCTCCCTCAGATCCAGACCCAGATAAATCGTGTTAGAAAATACACGTTGCCCGACCTGGGATCTTTCGATGATGATGGGAAACAACAGCATTTTTTTTATTTTAAGAGACTTCTACTACCTTTTACTCACGGCTGCATCTTTATATTATTATAATAGGTACTACCCGCCGATCGACAAGATTTATAAATATTTAGTATTAGTCTTAACTAGTGGTCTACTGGTCGAAATTCGCGCATATTCCATAAAAAAAATCAAATAAAAAATAGCTTTATGCACTTCTCTATACAAACTTCAACTGTGTCAAACATGTTCATCCGTTGGCGCGATTCTTTTAAAAAGGGGTACTAACTTTTCGTTTCACGTATTTATATATAGATAAGTGTTTGATTAATAGGCAAAGAAATCACAGTTCTGTGTTTTTTTACTCTTCTATTTCAATAATAACATAACATAACATAAGCTCACGCCCGTATCCCCGAAGGGATAGGCAGAAGGGCCCTACCGAACTAGAACACCCACATTTCGCCGTGCTTAGTTCAGTCCCAGATGTGATAGGGGGCGAGCCTATCGCCATATCGGGCACAAATTCCAGACTCCGGGCTAATATGGAAAAATCCAATATCACTTTGCCCGATCCGGGGATCGAACCCGAGACCCCAGGACGGTAGTCGTACCGAAATACAACCACGCCACCGAGGCAGTCAATAATCTCTCCCAAGATGTAAAATTTCATGCTAGGTTTAATCTTTTCAATCAACGCATAGATATTCTGTAACCCCGTTCCCCCTAGCCAATCAATTCAAACGTATTTACCATCGCAATATTTCCAGGCTCATAAGCAATATTTGAAGCTTATCGATTCAAACATACAAGTCCTTATGTTAAATTTCATTACCTTTCAATTTCAAGCAGCAAGTGTAAACATACTTTTGATGTAACGATTTCTTTGCAGCGCGCTTTGACGTCTACAAGAAAAAATAAATTACTTCTGTATGTATTTTTTCATTTCAAACAACTTGAGGTAACATTAAATTTGTCAAAGAATCCGTGAAAACGTTTAAGGTCCCTTTTGATGTTGCGTTTGTGTATTTGTTGGCGCACGTCAGTCGTATTATATTGAAGGGCTCAATTTTAATAACTTTTTGTTTTCTTTTTCTAGCTAATTGGGGTGATTTTCTATTGAAGAGCATTGGTTTTCGTTTTTTGTGTACTTAAGCCCCATTCTCGTATAATTCTTTTGATAGAACACTTTACGATTTCTGATTCTGCAGTACTTAAAAGTATTTTAATGTACGTCAAGATTAAACATTTTGTATTTCCGTTCTGCGCGTCTTCTGCATCTGTTTTTCTCGAAACAAAACACAAAAACACAAAGGCAAAACAATTATTTTCGCTGTCTCCTGCTCGTAGAATAATGGACCATAGATAAAAATGTGTAGCGAAACCATGTTTTGTGTAGGTGTTTTGTGTAATGTTTAGTGCAGGAGACGCGGCTATAGACAGTTACCTATTTGTTACAAAGACTTCTACGTATACTACTAGACAAGCAGTTTAGAAGTAAAATTGTGTCACAACTCACAAGACGGCTTGTGTTTGATGTTTGACAGCTAAGGAAAAGAGCCTGATCTCTATGAGTTGCGGTCAATTGACGGAAACTTTGTGCGCAAATTCTATGTACCGAACATTCTGTCTAGTACCTAATACATAGAAGTCTTTGATTTGTTATGAATTATTTTTGCTAACATTCTCAATTAAATGCTTTTATCTGAGAAACGATAAGTGTACGCAATTTGTACTTATTATGTATTCGTGGAATCCATCTTAGTTTAGTCTTCTCTTATAGTTTCACTTAACGCTAAATTGACATAACACAATCCCTGACTGATGTGTTTCGATAAGGTTGCCATGCGCAACATTTTCTTGGAAGATTTATATAAGTACCTAAATAATTAATTAATTTCATCTTACGCCTGCCCTTATCCCATTCCAATGGGGGTAGATACCACACACATTATCAAGCATGTTGCAGAAAAAGTCCGGTTTATTTTTCTCCTGGGTAAACCGCGTTAGAAAATAATACGTCGTTCGACCTAGGAATGGAACCGGAGTCCTAAACTACAGCCCATGTATGCTGCCAATATAGAGATTAGAGACTACCAATTATTTTTTTTTTTTAAATAGGTAAAAATATTCTATGCCACATTAAACTTTATGTCGCGAACACCTTTTCATGACACACCACAGGCCACAATGCTTTTAACATGCGGTTTTGCAATAAAAGCCCTGTAACATCGGTTTACTGACATATTTTATATTGTTTATTTAATACATATTGCCCTGTACTTATATAAGGCTTTAAGCGGTGCTATCTTTAACCATAGGTAGTCCCTTTCATTTTTAACAATGTATCGCAAGGAAAAAAGTGACAGGCCCTATGGACCTTACTTATAAAAACATTTTCGCTTATTTTTTCGCTAAGAATAGCCTGCATTTTTTTTTTTATTAAAACCTAATCGTGTTAGAATTCGTAAAAATAGTTTTATTTCAAAGATAATAGACATTTTATTATTGCAGAGTCTGGCAAACGAAAAGATGGGTTGGGTTACCTGATGGTTAGTGATCTCCACCGCCTATAGAGTATAGATACCATTGAAACAAAAACAACAGAGTGCGTTGCTACCCTGAAAAGAGTGGAATAATAAGGCATCGGAAATCTCACACATAGAAGGAACCGCAATAGCAAGCTGATACTTTACGTTTTATACTTATACGGTTTTCTGTAAGATAGTGGTATCAAGATGGTCCGGCCAGCTCATTCGTGCTAAAGACGTTTCTCTCTGTTGGCTCTACTACTCAAACTACTAGCTTTGAACTTTTACGTGGATTCGCCTGTTTGTGTGATCTGCAAATGTGTATTGATTCATTCGTTTATTTTTTCGACAGATTGGAAGATAGAAAGAAAGAAAGAAAAGAAATTTATTGCGGTGTCTCACACAATATACAGAAATGCTATGCTAAATGTTATACTTAAATAAACTACTAAAACACATAAAAGAGTATAAAGCACGACAGAATAAGTATAATACTTAGGCACAAGGTGCCCCAAAGATCAGTTGTGTGAGGCTGCAAAAGGTCCCATCTCAGCTAAAATACTGCAACGCACTGTGCGCTGAAGCGCTGATTGATTGCAATAATAATGTTGAATATTGTAAAATTGTCGTACGATTTATTTATTCGTAGCAGTTATATCTATCGAGGGTAAATGAAATACGGATATTAAAATATTATGTTAGGCATGCACGTAAGTACTGTTAAGCAATAAATACTTGTTCAGATAATATTCACATATTGTCGGATACATTTTTGCCAACGCAGGGTTTGCGTGGACACGCAAATAATTTGCATCCGGTGCCGTGGGCACAGGGATGTACTAAGTAGAGGGTCCCTTCAATGCTGTAAGAAATTCACAGATAAGTAGCATTTAAAACAATACCTAATAGGCATTTAAAGCTAATACTGTGTCTGATATTATAGGTGAATGTTTTTTTTAACTCTAGGTGGGTTTAGTGCTTATGACAAAAATATTATAAGTTGATGCTTTTTATTGCAAAGACTGGCAAAAGAGAATCTGACTGGAAAAAGTGGAACATCATGGCAAATGAACCCCACGGCCCATAGGCAACTACGATATCAAAGGTTTGAATCGGGAAAGGAGCATCTCTCATTTGGCCCAACGAAAATGTCTTTCACCAAACGAAATGTACAGCGAGCTGGACTTTACGAGGATTTATAGTTTCAAATGAAAAGGAACACATAACTATCTAAATAGAATGAATATAATAACAAGCCATCTCCGGATCTGCAACTTATATCTTTACGGTACAATGCTAGATCTTTATAAGCCTCTGGTGCACAACAAAGAGTCTAGAGAAATAACACGTGATTAAACTGGGCTATCCTTATTCCGTCTCTGCATGCATAGTGTTATTATTTACTTTGTTAGTGTGAGTGTTTGCCATAGCACAACGGGCTGTGTTTATGTATTCTCTTAGCATCTATTTGTACGGCAAATTACTACGTCTACTACTATGGAACTGTTTACCGTGTCTTTGTGGATAACCTTTGCTGTTGTGAGTGTGGTTGACAATTTGGCAAAGGTAATAATAGTAAAATTGATTAAATAATATATTTTTGTGTGAGTGCCTTTAAGTGGAAGAAGAGCGCTAGCATCTAACTTTAGTTTGGAAAAGTTAAATCTAGATCCCGCTAATTAAATAAAATAAATAAGGAGCACAATACATTTTAAAAATTTCAAACAAATCGAATGCCTACCGCAAATTTTCATTACTTACATACCACATAACATAAGCTCACGCCTTTATCCTCGAAGGGGTAGGCAGAGGCGCACTAGCCAACTAGTACACCCACACATCGCCAAGCTTAGTTCCGTCCCAGATGTGATAGGGGACGAGCCTATCGCCATATCGGGCACAAATTCCAGACTCCGGGCTGATATGGAAAAATCCAATATCACTTTGCCCGACCCGGGGATCGAACCTGAGACCTCAGGACGGTAGTGGTACAACCATGCCACCGAGGCAGTCTTCTGAAACTTCTATGAATAATATTTGTCAATAAATATTCCCTTTTCAATTATGCACAACAGAACACGTTTGCTAATTAGGGAAACTGTCCTGAAGTCAAAACATGTGTTAGTCCATCCATAAAGGGTAGCGTAGTGTAGGTACAAATTGCCCCCTAAGTGCATAGGGCCGAGTGTCGACTGCCGAGGGCGCGAGGCGCAAGAGCGGCAATTAACAACGAACGTCGCTTTGATCTGGGTGTAGTGTGCTTTACGCGTCGCTACCTAGTACAGCCCTGGCCAATACTGAATATGCAACTATCTTTATAAAACCCACCAGGATAGAGATGCAAGCTGTGCGATGTGCAAATTTTTTATGTGAGTTCTTTCTTTGTACAGAATGCAAGTAAACTAATATTACATAGCTATTGGCGATTACAATCATGTCTGCGTCATCTCATATTTTCGGGATAAAATAGCTCTATATCTACGCTATAATTCATGTCGTTGGGAAAAATAAATACACCCAACAAACATAATTTATTTAAAAGGATAAATAAATTAGGTTGACGACGTATTTGTAAATAATTATTTCTTAAGTTTACGTGAATGTTACTAATTGAAATAAAACTAGTTTTTAAGGATTATGTTGTTGATATGTAGTTTTTAAGGACTTTGTATAAAGTAAGCGCCATGCATACTTAGCGAGTCGGATGAGTCCAGCACAGAGTTTACAGGTATCGTCTTATTAATATGTGTAGGTACTGTAGTTTTACATTTTATGATAAACATTTTATACAAACTATGTCGATTATTGTGGTGTTTAACAACTAGTGACAATTATCTAACAGGTTTTATTAATATCGAGGTATTAATTGCTGCTCCGCTCTCGTGATTAAAATCTTACTGGAATAAAACCTTTGTCAATCAGTAATAGAGTAGCTGTCTATCATCATCCTCAGCCACATCACATCCACTGCAAAACGTAGACCCTCCCCAAAGAGTTCTAGACCCACCTGCTGGAAGCGGCTACATCCAGCGACTTCCTGAGACCTTTATTACTGTAGTATGTGTCTATAAGGATAGAAATTTAATGTCATTTCTACTGAAATCATCTAGAGATTAGTTTTAAATAAAAGCACTTTTTTATATCAGAGACTGGCAAATGAGCAGATGGGTTACCTGTTGATAAGTGATCTCCACCGCCCATAGACACCAAAGTAAGACACATAAAGAATCACGGATGTGTTACCAACCTAAAACGAGGAAATGGAAGGGGAGGGAAATGGGATTGGGAAAGGGAGGGGAGGAACTGGGCCACCGGAAATCTCACTCACCGAACGAAACCCGACAGCAAGCTGTCACTTTACATTGGTTTTCTGTGAGACAGTGGTATCAAAGCGGTCGAGTTGGCCCATGCGTGCTGTAGACGTTACAGTCTATAGCGTGGCTATACCATTCAAAAATATATATACCATAATATCTTCATATGTTTTCCATGATATTAAGTAGTCTGTTATACTAGAATCGACAAATTTATCCACAGCCTGAATATAATTTTCTACGCTTCCCGACGTAGTTCGATGAAAAACAAAATACACAGAGTCAAGTCATGTCTAAGCTTATTCATACGAATACATTAAAGCGTCCCTAAATAATAATGTCTGAATGAACGTCTCCAAACGTCCCCATAAGCCAGTTTTTCAAACGAATGGCCCATACTACAAAAGGAGAACTAATGCGCTACTAACTATCAATAGGGATGGAATTTATAGACGTGTTCCCTCTTCGGGAAGAAAATATTGGTCTTACGAAGTATCTAGACGTGGTTTGTGAATGTAGCCTTTTGTGGCGCGCGAGGGGCGATGTGAGCTGATGGTTGCTGTAATATATAGACTGAAGCGGTTATTGCATACTTTCAACCGACTTCCAAAAAGGAGAAGGTCCTCAATTCGTCTGTATTTTTTTATGTATATTACGCGATATCTCCGCCGAATGTTGACCGATTTTCAAAATTATTTTTGTATTCGATGGAGCTTATTTCAAGGGTGGTCTCAGTTTTTAACTTGATTTCGGTGGAAATTTAAGTCACTAAATGAAATCAAATCGTAGTCGAAATCGAATCGAGTGCCAAAACTTACCCTACTGCTGTTTTTTAAACATTTTTACTATTATTTTGGATTTGACTTTTGCTGTTAGCTTAAATTGCTTCATCTTTTGCTTTGGTGCTTAATTTTTCAAGCGACTTCAAAAGAAGGTGGTTCTGAATTAGTCGGTATATTTTATGCATGTTAATCGAAATATCCGGCTAATGTGGACCAATTTCCAAGATTCTTTTTGTGCTCGGTAGAGCTTGTTCCAACGGTGGTCGGTCCTATACAATGGTCAAGGTAGGATCTATTTTGAAGTCGGTTTTTAGTTGTTAAATTTGTGATTATTACGTTTGAGTGGTAGAGCTACACTGTAGACAGTTACGTCTACAGCACGAATGGGCCGGCTCGACCGGTTTGATACCACTGTCTCACAAAAAACCGACGTAAAGTGGCAGCTTGCTGTCGCGTTTCGTTCGGTGAGTGAGATTTCCGGTGGCCCTTTTCCCCCCTCCCTTTCCCAATCCCTTGTCTATTCTTCCCTCCTTTTAGGTTGGCAACGCACCCATGATTCTTTTTGGGTCTCGGGTGTCTATTGGTAGTGGAGATCACTTACCATCAGGTAACCCATCTGCTCGTTTGCCAGTCTATGCTATAAAAAAAAAGCTTTTAAAAGTTTTAGGAAAGTCCGCTAATCACTTATGCTTTGATCGGGTCTCGATGAAACTACGCGGCGCTGTAAACACGGTTTCTTTGGCGAGATGTGAAAAAAACAAGTCCTCCCCGTTTGTCAATTGGTTTATTTGTTGGCAAAGTTTGTCATACCCTTCATTTGATCGTTCCTCAGCTACTTTTAGCTGCGACTGTGGATATGTAAATGTATCTACGTGTATACAATATTATATACATGAAATATCGCATGTATGTTTTAGACTGCCTCGGTGGCGTGGTGGTATTTCGGTACGACTACGGTTCTGAGGTCTCGGGTTCGATCCCCGGGGCGAGCAAAGTGATATTGGATTTTTTCATATCAGTCCGGAGTCTGGAATTTGTGCCCGATATGGCGATAGGCTCGCCCCCTATCACATCTAGGACGGAACTAAGCTCGGCGAAATGTGGGTGTTCTAGTTTGCTAGTGCGCCTCTGCCTACCCCTTCGGGGATACAGGCGTGAGCTTATGTTATGTTATGTTATGTTTTAGTCGTCAGCTTTATACCAGCCTTGGGTACTTATATCCTAATTCCTAACATAATAAGATGTATACGAGATACTTGTATAAATCTTCAGCAATAAAAATAAATACCTATCAATTGTATGTTTTCTTATGAAGGTTTATAAGAATTATCTGAAACTCTTTCTTTCTTTCTGCCTGGCGTTATTAAGGCCTAGTGCCAGGGTCCGCCTTCCAACTTAAACGCTTCCAGTTCGCCTCGACTAGAGCATCCTTCACGGTAAGACCATTGGCTCTTATATCATCTTTTAATACATCTAGGCAACATTTTTATCTGAAACTCTGTTGATGTTTCTTTATATATCGACCATAAGGGTTAGCCTTTGATGTCAGTAGTGCTAGATAACTTCCTAACAGTAATTGACTGTATAAAACATAAAGATTTATAATAAAAATTACTGCAGCAAAGGAAATCCCAATAATTTTCATATTAATATGAACGGGATTCACGGGGATTTCCTTCCAATTCGCTCCGAATATCGGCAAACAACAATCACGGCACAAATCCAATGACATTCGTGATGATTCGTCCATTCGACACCGTTCGTTTGTTGCGAGTGACGATGCAGCGTCCAGTGTTATCTCGTTGATTGTGTCGCAAATAATTGGATGGATCCCGATTGGTTTAGGCTCAGACTACACGCTAGGATCGTAATTGAGAGAATTGTCTAAAGGCGGGGATACACATTCGTTTTGCAAAAACACTTTTCTTATGACACAAACTAATAAATGGCGTAGTCCTCCTCTCCCCGGTTTTGTTTTCTACACTACACGTCCGATCAGCGATCCTTTGTATCTGTCCACGGAGAAACACGATATAGGAAAAAAAATGGTGGCAAAGTGACTACATATCTTATGGTAAGCTTTGTGCAGTCCATAAACACCAGCAATCACCGATAGACCTTGTGTTCATCGGAGGCCAACAGTATCAGGCCGACCAATATAAATGCTTCTTCACACTCCGTTTGAAGGACCCAATGTTGTAAGAGGGAGGGAATACGTGTGCTGAAAAACTATTGCGCAGCTTCACGGTACGGTAAAGGTAAGAGTACACGGATGAGAGTTAGTTAATTCGTTTGTCGTCAACATCATTTGCTAGATTTTTGCGACTCCTATACATTACATTTATATTTACTACAAGATAGGAGCTTGATTGGACTACTAAATTGAACATTTTTTAAGTGATATATATAAGTGAGCGTTGTTATATTTTTACCTACAGCATGAATGGGCCGGCTCGACTGATTTATTACAATTCTCTTACAGAAAAGCGAGGTGAATTAACAGCTTGTTACGTTTCAACTCGTTCCGCAAAAACGAAATAAGAATATTATATATAGTAACTATCGAATTGTATAATTTAGAAATATTTGATTTTATAATAATTATTTTCCTTTTCATATTTCGACTATGCATGCCAGTATGTGGTCGCCTTTACACTGTGACCACTTCTGTAAATTCCTATAACACAGTATTTATTAACATAACAATAGAGTCTATATTGCTGAACGTTATATGCGTTTTAATATGTGTCGATTATAAATTGTGCATAATCAAACAAAATCGGATTATGCGTGAAGCTCCATGCAATACAATTTGGATGAAAATGGAAAAGTTTCATAATAATTTTATTGTTCCAATCAAATTAAGCGTTCGCTGGAAAAAGATTTAATTTAAATTGATATGCATACGTGACAGAATACAATACTGAACGTAGGTACGTAATTAAATTATATTGGATAAACCAGATATGGATTATCACTACGGGCGACTTGCACCGCTGTTACTAATGATGAGCCTTACTTATAATAACATTTTAGCTAAGCAAATGGTTAAGAATGCCCTGTCTCTTTTTTTTTCAAACAATGTGACAGAAGGAAAATCTGACAGACTATTCTTACCCATTTGTTCAGCTAAAACGTTTTTTATAAGTAAGGCCCTAGATGTTTGCGCAAATGTAAATAAACTTTATTCATAAAACTGCCTCGGTGTCGTGGTTATGGCGACTACTGTCCTGAGGTCTTGGGTTCGATCCCCGGGTCGGGCAAAGTGATATTGGATTTTTCCATATCAGACGGGAGTCTGGAATTTGTGCCCGATATGGCGATAGGCTCGCCCCCTATCACATCTGGGACGGAACTAAGCCTCTGCCTACCCCTTCGGGGATATAGGCGTGAGCTTATGTTATGTTACGTAAAATCCAAATGGAAATATTACTTCATATTTGAAGTGTGTTTAAACTAAATATACACAACACTGGTCTTACTCACTAACGTGATCTTATTAAATTACAGCTTAACGAACACACTGTAAACGTATCTTGAGTTCGCGCAACGCCGAAAAATTCGGTTAGCTAGTGCACGGCGGAACGAATGGAGGAACCGTGTACTAGATAAACTTATTACCAGGTCATGTACTCATGGTAGTGTCGAGGCATTCCATGCTAAGGCTGAGATCTAAAGAGCGAACTTCTACTAAGTCTAAGTCAAAGAAACAAACTCAGTGGGAATTTGGAATTTTTAGATCGAACTTTGAACAAGAAAATCTTTGCTAAGTATGTCTGTCAGTCTGTTTTTCTTGTAAAAGATGACTCGGACTATGTCGAAGTTCGATATAAAAATTCCAAATTCTCACTGAATTCGTTTCTTTGACTCAAATTTATTCGAAGTTCGCTCCATAGATCTCAGCTTAAGTGAGTATGGGAATAATTTGTTAAATGTGTAGTGGTTGGTACCTTGATCGGCATTTAAACTGCACATGATTGTGAGTTGACATAAAGATTAAAATATTTTTTTAATGT
This sequence comes from Clanis bilineata, assembly GCA_036417725.1. Lineage (NCBI taxonomy): Eukaryota > Metazoa > Arthropoda > Insecta > Lepidoptera > Sphingidae > Clanis > Clanis bilineata. The sequence continues at coordinate 4,253,157 of CM071141.1, forward strand.
CCGCAGGGGATCTATTTAAATTAATTGTAATTTAGATAGTGATGGAAAAAAAACATACGTACCTATTATATTAACCTATGTTAAAACCATTATATCCATAAAAGGAATTGAAGCCACCAGCCTTATGTTTTCACTATAAATTAATTAAAATAATATGTGGACAACGAAATTTTATGCATAATAATGAGCTACAAGCTCTATAGATATGTATATAGAATTAGTTTGACTACTTTAAAGTTATTAAAAAAAAATAAAAAAATTCAGCGAAACAAAGGCGAAGAGGTACCCAATCACTCAACATTACCGAGACTGCACTCTTCAAAAGCAAGTTACCGCAAGCCCGTCGTGAGACAGTGTGTCGGCAACCGCTTGCTTACAAACTCAACTCATTTGTATATGTGAAACTATTGGATCAAACTCTATGTATGTACAAACGTTGGATCGAACAATGCCTTATGTATATACCACTCTTGGATCCAACATTGCTTACCAATAAAGATTTCAGATAAGGCACAATGCAACTCTGATGTATTTTCCGAACAAGCAGATTTTATATTGGTCTATTTGGTGGATTGCCAATTTATTCTTTCATCTATCTTACTTTGTGACATTCAGTTCATCTTCTTCTAGATAATGCTAAATGGTTTATTTTTGTGAAACAGACGATCAGACTTTGTATCGGATCTTTGAATATATAACCCATCAATATAATATACCCTAGATCCACAGTTCTTTGCGAATATCGTCCTAAAAAGTGGCCTCAGGAATAAAACAAAGAAAAAGATCACAAGTTCTAATTAAATCAAACACAAATATAACCCTATGCACGTGTTATAAAGTAGCTTTTTAAACGAAATGATCAAGCGTTCTTAAATTCGAATTTTCAAATTTAGAATTCTATCGGCGTCCAACTGTGGGGAAAAGGAGTGCTTAAGCACTTCTTTGCTGTCCCATTTTCCGAGCGTCAACTGTGCATCTAGGTAAATAATATATCAATAATATAAGCAATTATATCAGTCATAATTTGTCGTACCTACCAAGTGTTTTTGAATATTTAGCAATAAACGCGCATTTCGAGCTTATATTTACTGCGTGTTTACGTAATGTTTATTTTGCTGTGAAGGGTGAAAAAAACAGGAGATAAAATGAAAACTAAAGGAATTAAAACTAAAAGAAAACGAGCGAGGTTTGACAGACATTATCTCGACGTGCCGTACCAATTCAAGAGAAAGCTCCGTTAATTTTAAAAACAAGGGAGCAGTTACTGGTTGTTTGCACTCCCCGTGAGGGAACTCTCAATATCGCTGTTCAAACATGACGCAATAGAAAACATCTTGCTCTACACTTCTATTAGGAAAATGATCACAGAAGGTGCATAGCGCATGAGAGTTCTTGATATTTTCTATACGTGACTAATCATTTCAAAGTAAACATATTCATCATCATCATCAGCCATAGGACGTCCACTGCTGAACATAGGCCTCCCCCAATCCAACACGTCGATCTGGAAACATATAAATAATATTAGCCCTGTAATATTACTGTCCCACTGCTGGACACGGGCCTCCTCTACTAATGAGACGGGTTAGGCCTTAGTCTACCACGCTGGCCTAATGCGGGTTGGTAGACTTCATATACCTTCGAAATTCCTGTGAAGAAATTCTCGGGTATGCAGGTTTCCTCACGATATTTTCCGTCACCGTTATAGCAAGCGACGTTTCATAATGAAAATACACTTAACATAGAAAAGTCAGAGACGTAAGTATGCTCCATTTTGGGGTTGGTCTCGAACCTCCGACATTTATCTCGGCAAACATACCATTCCCAACTGAGCTATCGCTGCTACTAGGAAACATATTACTTAGTGGAAAAAACAGTAATTGAGATATACCTCTATAATTTAAGCATCTAGACTTAGTACGTATTTATAATAATTATATAGATCTACATATATCGTCGAGGTATAGATCAAACAACGTTCAATCGTCAACAGTCAACTTCTACGATCTCATAATGGTTGCGAGCGACATCGCAACAATAATTTTATTTTAAGCTTATATAGTAAAAGTATAAAAAATGACCCAGATAAATTACTGTATTTAAAGAGTTTATTCCAATAAAAATTCAGATCATATTAATTCTTACTAATAATATTATTATATTAAAAGCGTACTTTTGTTGGTTTGTTTATTTTTACGCAGAAAGAAGGAAAATATCTACATTATTTAACTATGCTTTTAACCTACTTTTTAGCCTGATCTGGCCCGAAGTCTCCAATGCCGGAGAAGCAAAAGCTGATATTTGATGTAAGCCTTCTGTTCCTTAATTGCTACGGGTACCTACCATCCGGAAGTGAAGGGAGCAAACATAGGAAGCTAAGAGAAGGATGTGAGCGCACGAATAGGGACCCGGTACTATATAAAATATAATTTAATGCATCCGAAAGTAAATAACTGTATGTCGATATGAGAAGTGCTTCTGTAGTGAAATTTCGCGCGGACCGCGGTTTAGTTCCATGAAACTACATTCATAAGTCCGCGTCACTATAATCAACCTTTATCTACCTCCTTTCTTTCTTTCTACCTGCCCTTATCCAATCTTAATTTTGTGTCGGCGCAACACACTTTTGCAAACATATTGCAGAAAGGATTTGGCTTAGTTTTTACGATAGGCTGTCTGCCTGACGTCAACCCCCTCTGTTATATCCAGCCCCGGGCAAATTAAATTAGAAAATTCGCTTTGTCCGACCTGAGAATCGAACCCACGACCTCCCGGTCCAGAGCTCATATAGGCGATATATCTAACTCCGAAGTATGATAATTATGATAACTGAATCCCATAATTTCTACAAGTTCATCTTGTCTTGTTAGTAATCGATAAATAAGTAAATCAAATTGCAAGCTAGCCTAAACAAAAATCATAGTAATCAAAAAGTGTTTTCTTCTATTAAAGCGTATTGAATTGTAATATATTTTTTTATCTGTCCACTTTATTAATAACACAAATTGATTATGAAAACTAAAGTATATTACTGTTAGCCTGTCGCGATATTCGATCATCTACGCCAACTTTTCTTGGACAAGCGATCCGTCATCCAAGTAAAGAAAACCAATTATTTTCTTCACACTTCAGCATTTTGTTTGAGGTGCGGTCGTTTTGTCAGCGGTAATGGCGTAGGTAGCTTTAGCAGGCTTGTTTGTTACATTATGGATTGCCTGTACTTTAAAAGGATATCTTTGAAGCAAAGTATATCATTACCAAAGTAAAGTCTGCTAAAAAATGTCTGTTTTTTTTTTAGAAATAAATAAATATTTTAATAATCCTTATTAACAAGTTATGTATTAACAAGTGATGAAAATATATACCGAGGCGTGTTATGGACATTTTTAACAGAATAATTATAATATTATTTGTGAAGATTAGGTCTTCAAGCCGTAATTTGACAAAATAGTCACGCAGTTTTATGTAAATTTTATTTTAAGCACGAATTTTGAAAATGTAGACAAATATTATCTTTTATCGTTTATATTTTAACCGCAGCTCCACCCACTGTCGGCTACTATTGTTCCCGAAATGCGTTGTCCTGTTGTCTATTAGATCACCTGTGTAGGACAGCCTGTCACATCGTATGTTACTGAATAGTATGTACAGTTACACGTGTATACACTATATCTAAATAATTGTATGTCGATATGACACGTGTATACATTGTATGCACTGGTTTCTTAGGGCAATATACGATCGAAAGACTATTTTACATTTTTCTTGTGATTTCAGATTTTTTTTATAGCAGAGATTGGCAAACAAGCAGATGGGTCCTATGGTGTCTATACACCTAAGACATAAAAAGAATCATGAGTGAGTTGCCAACCTAAAAGGAGGGAATGGAATGGGAGGGAAGGGGATTGGGAAAGGGAGTGGGGAAATGGGCCACCGGAAATCTCACTCACCGAACGAAACACGACAGCAAGCTGCCACTTTACGTCGGTTTTCTGTGAGACAGTGGTATCTAACCGGTCGAGCCGACCCATTTGTGCTATAGACGTTACTGTCTACAGCGTGGCTCTACCACTTATAAAATTTACTTTAATTTGTTACTACACCTTTAAACATTAATTTATTTTCGTATTTATAAACCCGTTGGAGGCGGCACATACATATATATGTTACATAAGCGTATGGGCCACCGGAGGTCGAGCCGCCCGTGACTATTTAAGGGATAGTCTTACAAGAAGTACATATGTACCATAAATGCGTTAGTATATTTTTATCATAATATAATATATTTTATCAGTAATTCGAAATTAAAATAATATTTAATATTGCGATCATTTCATTGATGTAAATTCCCGCTGGCAGTCATGCTGTGACTTTTGGTAAGAGATCTTATTATTTAAATTAGACAGTGCGAAAGTGGATACCTTTTTGCTATCTTAAAACTTTTAATTCAGGATAATTTAAGCTATATTATAATTTATTGAAAACTGAAGCTTTCGTTGTATTAGAATAGATCAACGCAAGGTACTCTCATAAACCACAGTCAAAGAGATTTAATATTACTAACTATACATAGAGTGGCTACCGAGCACGTTATCATTAAAAAAATTATATCAAACGTAGTAACGCTATCTACCACTTATTATAACGTGAGGGCGCTTATTACAAGTTGCACCTTAGAATGTTCAAGAATCATATAAGACAATTTTATTGTCTAAGGGCGACTTGCACCACTATTACTGACCTACGGTTAGTTCTAACCTCAAGTTAAATTGAAATAGAAATATATGAAGGACATGTAATTCGTTACATGTAATTTATTTAATGTCACCATATATTATCTGTAATTAGATGTAGTACATTATATGTAATGAATTACATGTCCTTCACATATTTCTATTTCAATTTAACTTGAGGTTAGGACTAACCGTTGGTAAGTAGTAGTGGTGCAAGTCGCCCTAAACGTAATTACGCTGGCACGACCTTGCGCGCGTATATTTTAAATACGACTGAGTGACTTATGACCATGAGGTCACAACTTTTGGATCACAATTTTCGCGCTGTTGTCCTGTCTAGGTCTGTGCAGTTTTTTTACCACAACACAAACTAATAGTACTGCAATTACGTATTAGATACAATAAGGTCACATTAATAAGGTCTACATATATAATTTTTGTAAGAAAATATCATAAGGATATTTAGCTGTGCCTGGCTCGGTGCTCCCGATTCCTACAATTGAAGGAACAATAAAACTCGAACGTGTCCCGTTATGTTCATTTTTCTTACGCATAAATTACACTGGAAACGTTCCGTTTGAACTTCATCCCTTTTTTATTAAGTTGCCCTATAAAGGGACGTACCTGGCCCTTTTTATTAAAAGGTTATAAATGGAAAAAGAGATTTGGTACGTCCAACGTAAGTGGACACTTTGCGAACGTTAAATTAATTAATTTGGGATTGAGAGCCCTTGCATTCGTTGTTTATTGGTCTCGATTTTGTGAAAAATTAAACGTACCTACAGAAATTCTTTAACGTTATGTGCAGAGTTCAAAACCATGTTATAGTTATAACATTATTTTTTTCAAACCTTTAAAAACACTTTCTTAGAAATGACACATATTTTGTAATTTTCATTCACGTAAACTATGTAATTAGCTAAGGTAAAAATTCTTACGTAAAACTTGTTGTTTAGTTTTAAATTGTAAACATAATTATTACTATTAGAATTAGAAAGTTCAGGTCTAAATTATTATGATTTTCAATATAGTACATGTAACTTAACCTTCAGCCAGTGTCGCCCTTTTGTTTTGCGAACTTGGCTGACACATTGTCGTGTATCTAATGTACCACGTACGGTCTTATGAAATTCTTACAAGTGTTATTCAAGTCTATTATACGTCTGTAATATACGCATTATGGTACAAAAGTAAAACGAAACGAACTGTAGTTAAGCGTGAAAATAAGACTTGCTATTTAAATATAATAATTGTTAAATAATATCCTACGATTCTACATCTTCAGTATCAGCTCAGAGTCTGGAATTTGTGTCCGATATGGCGATAGGCTCGCTCCCTATCACATCTGGGACGGTAATTAGCGCGGCGAAATGTCGGTGATCTTGTTCACTAAATCGCTTGTGTCTACCCCTTCGGGGATACAGGCGTGAGTCTATGTATGTATGTATGATTCTACATTACTAACCGTATATTTATGGTTTGATATTAAATACGACGCAATTCACATTTCCCCACGTGTTAATAGGAAACACGGAGGCTCTATAATAGCCCTATACATGAATGTATTAATGAAACTGCACTCAGGCCCGCGTTATAATGAAGTTAGCTCCCCCACGCTGTCTGTTTAGGAAACAATTAGGTATTATTACAGTCCCTAACAGGGAACCATACCTTAATCCACAGAACCCTCGTAGTGATGGGCGAATGATATAGTTATTAGTTATGAAAATAATAATAATAATAAGTCTTTATTCACATAAAAGGTACAAATTATTGATGAAGGCCCTGATCTCTGTGCTAGGTTCTGTGACCTGTGTTACAGAAGCAAAAATATGACTTGAAATGTTCCATATAATTAACATAGACTGTGCCAGTGCACGCAGTCACCAACATGGTACGTCCAGACATGTAGCATTTCACCGAACAAAGCTCTGAGACTGTAGCAACGAAGCGTGTCTGCTACTATGTCGCGTGTGGACGTAGTTTGCTACGTGAACATTTCAGTTACGATGTGATCCATCCAAAACTCCAGCACGAGTGCATCTACAACTCCCGCGTACACATTGAGCGTAACTAGCTCGGGCTGCTCTGTCACAGCTCGGGTCGACAGAATGCTACAAATCTGGAACCACCTTTACGCGAGACCTCGATTTTTTTAATTATTTGGATCCATGTTTGGTTTTGAGTTTTGATTTTGAAATTTATGTTTGACCAGTTACCGGCAAGCGCAGCGTAGGACGTCCACCTACAAGGTGGACCGACGACCTGATAAAGGTCGCAGGAAGTCGCTGGATGCAGGCCGCTTCCAACAGGTCGATCTGAAAATCTTTGGGGGAGGCCTATGTTCAGCAGTGGACGTCCTATGGCTGATGATGATGATGATGATGATGATAATTTTTGGAACTTCTCTAATAGACAGTTACACCAACCCAGTGTGACATTTATAGTTTTTATTCCGAGACAAGACTTGCACGGGAGCGGATCCGCAAGAAAAGCAAGAAGTATTTTTATACCCACATATTCTGACATAATCTTTCTTTCCACCTGCCCTTACCTGGGGGTATCCCACAACGAGGTGGGCCTCGTTGTGGGATAGACGCAACACACTTGTTCAACAATGTTGCAAAAAAGGTTTGGCTTAGTTATTCACGCCCATTCACATAATACGACAATAAAAAAAAATGAACTACTATAAACCAAAGAATAAGGTAAATAAGGCCTCACCCTTCTCATTAGTAGAGGAGGCCCGTGCCCAGCAGTGGGACAGTAATATTACGGGGCTAAAATGTTCAGTACTCTTTATTTTTAAAGTTTTTTTTTACATTTTTAAATATATGCTATAAAAAATACATTTAAAAATATAAAAATATTCCCCTCCGATGGCGAGGCTCGGGACCCAAGAGGGGGGGGCTAAAATTATTATTATTATAAACCAAAGCCCATCTCTACGTCTCAGTAGAGCGGGCCTTTAGATATGATTAACAGCAACTTTATGGCTTTTACCTATTTTTCAGAAGAGCTTAGGTAAGATTTGGATTCACACAACTACCTCATGGCAATAATTTCTTTGTAAAGGCTTTTATGCTTTATTTCTTGAAATATTACATTAGTTTTACTGTAGAGTTTAAAGTGAAACGCACTGCTATACAATTTTAAACTTTACTGAACACTTTGAGTGGTTATGATGTAGGTAAGCTTCCAACAGATTGATCTGGAAATCTTTGGGGGAGGGCTATGTCCGGCAGTAGACATCCCGTGGCTAATGATGATGATGATGAATGTATTCTCATTATGAACACTGTCATGAGATTTCAAAATAGGCATTTACCGCTTTGTACCAGTGGATATGGACTAATAACCTATATTAGGTTTCTGTTTATCTTTTCTAGTTCTGGAATGGTGGCCTCATTGGCTTGGACAAGAGTGACAAAAAGTGATGGCGACATTGACATGGTGACGAAATTTACTTGTGTCCTTGCTTTTAGAGTTTTGACAGACGGACAGCATTTTAACTGCATCTGATTGCATATTTGCAGTTTCAATGCAGTTCACTTGCAAATGCAATGCAGAAACTTTATTTGAACTGCACGTCAACTATGCAGTCAGCGTGCAGTCGTTGGAACTGCACACCGACTGCAATCGGGGTGTCGGCACAGTCGGAATGCAGTTGAAATACAGCAATACCTTTTCTCATATAAAACCGACGTAAAGCGGCAGTTTGCTGTCGCGTTTCGTTTGGTGAGTGAGATTTCCGGTGGCCCTTTACCAATCCCTTTTCCCTCCTCCTCCTTTTAGGTTGGCAACACGCCCATGATTCTTTTTGTGTCTTGGGTGTCTATGGGTGGTGTAAATCATGTACTATCAGGTGACCCATCTGCTCGTTTGCCAGTCTCTGCTATAAAAAAAGCGTTATTTGAATAATCTTAATTTATCTTTAATACATTTCAGAGTACATATTATATTTCTATGTTTTGTTGCATATTAGCATATTTGACCATCACTAGGATTGTTGTTTCATGTCCTGATGTACATATCTATCATAATTGACTGAGATAGAACCCATGTTTTGACTCCAATCACGTTGTTGTATGCATAATTCCTTTCAAATCTATGATCCGACATATCTACTATACTAATATAACGCTGTACCAGTTGCTCTGTGGTCAGAGAATAACGTGCCTTGCCATACAAATGGACAAACTTATATTTGCGCTTCTAAAACTATATGCATTCAAAAATGTTACGTATTGCAAAATGTTAAGGTTTGTTTAGTTGGCAAAATCAATTTGCATGTGTAAAGTAAATGGTTCAGAGGTGGCATAGCGTACAGTGTTCACAGCCTGTGTCTAATACGCATAAAGCTATCCCGTATTGTATAATTCAAGTACGTACATTGTGCTTATAATCATGGTTTATATAATGGTGAGATTAATGAGGTGATAAACGGTTATGCGTGAAATAAACTAGAGGTAGTAAAATCCGTTTTACTACACACTTTCCATCAATGGAATGATATGATTATGCTTATAATATCTAAAAGATACTTAAAATATCTAAATATCCCTTCCTCTGCTTCACAATTTCTATTCCTTTCTTTTTCTTTTCACTATAAACAGCGACTTGCAAAGCCTCTGCTATTGCCGATATCTTTGGAGGACTATTTACTATCTAAGAATGTTCTATACTAAGGTTCTATAGCTGTGATTATTTTCTTGACATCCCATATCATGACATTTCATAGTATGACACAATAGTTTGTAGGAGAAACTTACTTAGAATGGAAAAACAACAATCCTTTATCCTACTAATATTATAAAACGGGCAGTTTGTGAGTGTGTTTGTGTGTTTGTTACTTTTTCACGCTCAAACAGCTGGACCAATTTTGATGAAATTTGGTATGGAGGTTGGTGATACCCTGGATAACACACAAGCTTTTCATCGCGGAAAATATATATAGATGCGAACGGAGTCGCGGGCAACAGCTAGTGATAAATAAATCGTATATCAGAGGCCTTATTTCGGAAATTGAGTAAAATTAAAAATTATAATTTACTGTACAAAAGAATAGTACTTCAATTGGGATGTAGATTATCCATCCAGTTAACCACGAACTCAATTCTTCGAAGCGTATAAAGAACCGGCCTTAACTAATCGTAAACACCTAACTGAAAATAGAAGGGTGTTAGTCCAAATCGAAACCCCTGAAGCATCCCAACCCTTGTCAGGGGCCAGTCGTCATTTCACGGGTATCTTGTTCCTGCAGCCAATTACAATGTGATTGACCTTGGACCAGCTTACGAAGGCCTCCCTTCCCTCCCGCAGTATACCGCTAAGTGATCTTAGAAGAGTCTGATGACAGTATTGAAGAGCTCAAAGTTCGCTGGACGGTACTATGTACCAAGTGTTTGGTCGAATGGCCGAATTGATTGGTCCGCCTTTACTCACGAACTGTATTCTGTTTCAATGAAGTGATTGCCTATAAAGGAGAGGGCAAGCTTGTTGCATACATAATTCCTTTGAATACTTGCTTAGTTAGTGGAGGTTTCAAAGGATTTTGTTTTCACTATCGCATAGGTTTTGATAGAATTGTTACAACAAAAGTACATAGACTTTTTTTTTTATAGCAGAGATTGGCAAACGAGCAGATGGGTCACCTGATGGTAAGTGATCTCCACCGCCCATAGACACCCAAGACACAAAAAGAATCATGGGTGAGTTGCCAACTTAAAAGGAGGGAATGTAATGGGAGGAAGGGGGATTGGGAAAGGGAGTGGGGAAATGGGCCACCGGAAATCTCACTCACCGAAGGAAACACGACAGCAAGCTGCCACTTTACGTCGGTTTTCTGTGAGACAGTGGTATCTAACCGGTCGAGCCAACCCATTCGTGCTATAGACGTTACTGTCTACAGCGTGGCTCTACCACTTGAGAAACAGAGTCAACTTGAGTCAGACTGAACAACAGCACGAAACTTGTCATCCAAAAGTTATGACCTCATTGTCATAAGTCACTTATTCGTATTTGAAACATAGGCGTGTAAGGACGTGCCAGCGTAATAATGTTTAGACAATAAAATTGTCTTACGTAATTATTAAACATTCACAGAACTTTTTAGGGTATATGTAATAAGCGCGCTCGCATTGCAATAAGTGTCAAATAGCGTTACTGACGTTTGATATAAATTTTATTGTATGGATACTTGCTTCATAGCCCTTTTATAGCTAGTAAATAAAATATCTTTGGTTACAACGAATCTTAAAGTAAATACAATAAAGCATATCCAGAAAAGCAAATAAATCTTATAGACGACACAGCAATATGTTTATGGTTTCCTTCCAGTCAATTGTGGTTCATTCCAGGAAAAGCTATTTCAATCCGTATATTCTATGCATTTCAAGAGCGCAGACGTAGAAAATACACGATATTAATAAAAATAACTTATTTACATTGTATTACAGATTATTGAGTATAGTTAATGTTAATGTATGTATGTAGAAGTATAACTATATAAAACTAGTAGTATGTACTACTATAAGTATAACTATCGGTTAAGTAATCGAGTTTGATAATCTAAATATCTATGTCGAAAGTCTGATGGCAAGCTTCACGCCTATTTATAAACAGTGGCAACTTGCAATACCGATCAAAACTTACGAGTATTTGCAAAGTAGTGTATGGGAAATGGTGACGGGTCGGACCACGAAGGCTGTAAAGCTTTCGAAACGTGGGGATTAAAATAAAATAAATATTAAACAAATCACGATAAAATCCGTAAAAAAACTAGATGGAATGAATAAGATTCGCGTAAACCTAAGAAATCATTATATTTTTTCTTTCTTTCTACCTGCCCTCATCCTACCTTAATGTGGGGTCTTAAAGGATTTGGTTTAGTTTTTAAGACCGGCTGACTGCCTGACGTCCACTCTCTCTGGGGGATCCAGTCCCGATCAGTGCCCGACCTGGGTATCGAATATGGGACTTTCCGGTCCACAGCCCATATACCACTAGACCACTAGACCACTTGCCACTAGACCAAGGAGGCGACTAAATAACTATATAATATCCATATTGATTTCTTAAGTTTACGCGAATATTATACATTGAAATAAAACTATTTTTACGGATTCTATCACTATTAGGTTTATATTACAGATTATTAATAAAAATTCAAACCTAATCGTGATAGAATCCGTAGAAATAGTTTTATTTTAATATATAATATCCAGTTTAATTTTAATGGGATACTGTGTTTCGTATAATTTTTTCCAGGAATTATTTTAATGAGTCAACATAATAATAAATCAAAATTGTAGTAAGTTTTTACAGGCATCAAAAATTTAATAGTTGACAGTGAAGCAAAACATCCGAGGGCGTGCATCATTATTTTATTCCACCCTCATTTAATTCTCGATAATATAGTAGCAAAAGCAACCTTATCACAGCGTTATAAAGTCTATTGAAGGTGGTGAAATTATGTTAGCGGATAATTTGTCCTCAGTAAGGTTAGTTGTTTTTACGTTTGTACGTTTGTACGTTTCAGGGTATATACAGCGTGCTGCGGAAAACACAGGCCTCTATACAGGATGTATGGTAAACTAGACGGCTAAATGGGGACAGCTCGTTACCCTAACAATGTTTGTGGAAATTTTAATTACATTTTGTAAATATATTTTTAAAAATCCTGTCCGAGTTAGGAGCACATTTTCTTGTAGTTTCTTTATGTACAACGCTGGCAGACATGAATTATATATTCTTGTAGAAACATTGTAATTTTTGCTGTAGCTGTCGTAGGAATTATTTGAAAATGTTGCTACTAGATTTGGATTTACATTTAAGATTTAAGATGTAGGAGTTTAGGTGTGACATCTGTCCATAATGCAGTTTTGGGTAATTCTTCTTTCTTCTGTCTTTGGGTAATTAGATATCTGTTGATTTTTTTTAATAAATGATTAAAATGATTGATTAGAAATACATTGACACTTTAAATTGAATCTTCACCATCGCAACTCGTGAAAACTAATATGTTATAAAAAGTATTGTAAATGTCGTTAAAATTAAGAATCAATATTGAAATGAAGTTGGGAGAGCAAAAGGAAACCCTTAAAAAATCGTTCATCCGAAATTCTTATTCTGTGTTAGTAGACTTCATGTCTATTGTGTTACTTCACCTCTATGTTAACGGTAAAGATAATATGGGTGTTATAGCAATTTCATATTAGTTTCAAATTTAATACATGACGTTACAGATAAATTGATTACCCCTTAAATGACAATGTGTCTTCTACTTAGGGCGACTTGCACCACTATTACTAACCTACAGTTAGTCCTAACCTTAAGTTAAATTGAAAATGAAATATATGAAGGGCATGTAATTCATTACATGTAATGTACTACATGCAATTACAGATAATAAATGATGACATTTAATTAATTACATGTAATGAATTACATGTCCTTCATATATTTCTATTTCAATTTAACTTGAGGTTAAGGCTAACTGTAGGTTAGTAATAGTGGTGCAAGTCGCCCTTATAGGGATAATTGGGTCTGGTTGTCTAACGAGAGGACTAATTCCAATAATGTTATTTTAGCAACAACCGACAAACAATATAGAGACGAGGCCCTAAGCGTTTTAATTTTCATTGTTTTTGTCGGTTATACTTATTTTTGTAGGGTTATGATTTTCATCTTTAATTTCACTACTCCAGCCTAACGCTGTGCACATATTATACATATGTATGGTTGATACTTGCTTTGCTTGGTTTATAGAATGCTGATCAATAGCAACATAAACCCAATCTGTTAAGTCTAAATTGTGTTGGTTAAAGTTAGTGCAAGTTAGGTTCTAATACCATAATTGTTTTTACAGCTGAATTAAAATCAAAAGTCTGTTCGTTGTATTTTTATTTTGTTACCCTTTAAAAAACTAAAGTAATTAGTTAAAGACATCACTTTTATAATAAATAATGTCTGCTCATCCGGAATACACTATTTTGTTTAAAACAATCGAGTTAACTACTACCGTAGGTACAAAAACTGCGTATAAACGTATTGCTTTAAAAGAAATTCTCTGTACATTTTCCATACGTGCTCGTGATTTTCCTTCGTAATTGTGTGAGTGGATTTAACAGTAGTCAATTCATTAATTTAAAGGACCATCAACGCAACATACAAAGTTAAAGTTACTGTTAAAATCTTACACGCGAATACTTACGTCTAAATTACATTTGAACTTTTAATATAAAGTAGAATACCAAATAATTTTCTATATTTAAGTTAGTGAATAAGAATAGATAGATTAAATTGTACACGTTACACATGACAAAATGATTATAGTAGGATTGCTAATTAAACGGAGTAAACTTACATTTAGAATGTTGCCACTTTTTCATGAAATTTAAATAGTGCTGCGGTAAAAAGATCAAGATTATTTAAACATTTTAATTCAGTGAACCATTTCATTCTTTCATTTTCTAAATTCCAACTCAAAGTCGTAATTCCAGCCTAATGTGTGATTAGCACTGCACGTCTATGAATTAAAGTCATAGTAAATTACTGCATGTTAAGTTATGGCATGTCTACTGGAATTATAGCCATGGTTCATTATAAACAAAACATACAGTAGCTATGAATGTGCGGGACGTAATTTTTCTCAAATAATAAAAGTAATATTTGTAATTTTCATTGTTATAATTTCGCGTATATGTTGTGTTTATTTACGCAAAATTATTTACACAGATATTTAGTCAAAGGGTTAAGTTGAAATTTCTAAAAATACGCAATAAAATTATAATTTTGCAAGCAAGTGCTGAGTTATTCTTTCTTTGAGTGATAAAAATTTAACTAGATCAATCACTATGTTTTGGATGTAAGCAACATTATTTTGAAAAGTGACATTTTGATCTGTCAGTTTACTTCGTTTAATTAGCAATCGGACTATAATATCAGAAGACTTTGAAATTATAACAATGACGTATATAAAAGAACGGAAGATTAAAATGAATGTTTCCGCCCGGGATCGAACCGGGGGCCTTCTGCGTGTTAGGCAGATGTGATAACCGCTACACCACGGAAACTTGGCATTATCAGCTAAAAAACTGTGTCGCAAACTCACAAACGCATGGTAGCTACTGTACCTACACCACGGAGCTGTATTTAGAAAGTATGTATTTTTGACCGACTTTACCAAAGGAAGAAGTCCTCAATTTGTCTGTATTTTTTTATGTGTGTTACCCGATGTCTCGATCAAATGTGGACCAATTTCCAAGATTATTTTTGTGTTCGATAGAGCTTATTCCAAGGGTCACATATGAATTTGGTCATGATCCGATACATTTTGAAATCGGTCTGTTAAGTTTTTAAACTTATAATTACAATAATATCAGTCTATTTCGCTATACTATATGTATCCAGCGACTTCCTGCGACCTTTATCAGGTCCTCGGTCCACCTTCCGCTTCCAACAGGTCGATTTGGAAATCTTTGGGGGAGGCCTATGTTCAGCAGTGGACGTCCTATAGCTGATGATGATGATGATGATACCTTTTCTAATTAATTATTTATGTTTACGTTGTTATTTTTACGTATGTAAAAAGTTTCAAATTTTCATAGCAGGTAGAGGTATCTACGTACTATGAATAATAGAACTTTCTTTCGCCTCTGGTTCCATCTGTTTTAGAAACTAAACTTTCGTTTCCTTGCTTGGAGAGATTGAATTTTTGACACATGTTTAATAAATTGTATCAAATTGGACCATAATATGTAAGATATTTTTTACAAGTTATATATTTACCTTTAAAATAATAATAATATTAGCCCTGTAATATTACTGTCCCACTGCTGGGCACGGACCTCCTCTACTATTGAGAGGTGTAAGGCCTTAGTTTACCACGCTGGCCTAATGCGGGTTGGTAAACTTCACATACCTTTGAAATTCCTGTAAAGAAATTCTCGGGTATGTAGGTTTCCTCACGATGTTTTCCTTCACCGTTATAGCAAGCGATAATTCACAATGAAAATGCACCTAACATAGAAAAGTCAGAGGTGTATGCTCAATTTTGGGGCTGGTCTCGAACCTCCAACACTTGTCTCGGCAGTCCGTACCATTCCCAACTGAGCTATCGCTGCTATTTAGCTGTATTAATAAGCAATCGAATTTTCAGTTTTGTAGTTCTTGAGGCTTATTCATAGGCATCAATTCCATCAGGCACATAATGATACTAACAAAGATAGCTATTACTGTTATAGCTTAATATGAAGTTTTCAATAATATCGGCAATGCACCAAACTGGATTACCACCAAAAGTCTCACAAATCTCAAATTAAATACAAAACAATTATTTAAAATTAATTACAAGCGTTAAAATAACATTTCCCTTTTGGTAGCGCGAATATCTTAACAGATTATGCCGATTTATATCATTAATTGGCAATTAAAGCGACAAAAGAGCAGGGCAACGTTATTTGGATACCGAAATGGTTTAATTAAAATTGTTGCAATTATATAGCCTCCGTGTCGCAGCGGGCGGGTAGCCGGCTGTGAAGCGAGAGGCCGCGGGTTCGATTCCTGCATTGAGACAAATGTTTGTGTGGCCCACAGATATTTGTTTCAAGTCTGGGTGTTGTGAGACCGAAAGTCTCTCATAGTCTCTGATACCCACGATACAGGTTATACCTAGTGTGGGGTCAGGTCTAGGTGTGTGACTGGTGGGTGTATTTGGGTGTGTTATAATTTGTACATGAAAATTAACGAATTGTTAGTATTTATAATTTTTCTGTTTTGTCGCCTCCTTGGTCTAGGGGCAGCATGTATGGGCTGCGGACCGGGAGGTCCTAGATTCGATTCCTAGATTGGGAAAAGGAAATTTTCTAATTTAATTTGCTCGGAACTGGACCCCTCATACATACATAAATAAAAATAAAATAAAATCAAAATCTTTATTGATCACGTAGGCATGTAAAAAAGCACTTATGACAAGTCAACACAAGTAAATTTTTAAATTAGGATTAATATAATTTACATTATATATTTGAATTTGACGACAGGCAGGCAAGTATGGACATAATAACGATGGGATGGCTAAGATAGGGTGATAAGGGGAGATAGGAATAGAGTGTAAGGGAATGGATTGTATGGGAATGGCATATGGCAGGAATGGTGGCAGGGGATTGACTGGAAATATTGGAAGCAGTTGGGATTGGTGCGTGAGGCCCTATCCTAGCTAACCTACCAGCCTTTCTCTAGCTACCTACGGATGACGACCCGAAGAAGTATGGCAGAAAGAAACTCCGGGCTTATTTTTTTCATCATCAATTGTCACCATTTATTTTTTTTTTCTTTTGTCTTTTTTAATTTTTTAATAATTTGATTTACAAATTGTCAATACAATTGATAATCATATTTATATGGAGTCACGCATACTCAATACATACATAAGCTCACGCCTGTATCCCGGAAGGGGTAGGCAGAGGCGCACTAGCGAACTAGTACACCCACATTTCGCCGAGCTTAGTTCCGTCCGAGATGTGCTATGGATCCCTCATAAGGGCTTGAAGTCAGGCAGGCGGCCGGTCGTAAAAACTAAGCCAAATCCTTTTAGCAACATGCTTTTAAAAGTTGCGCCGACCCCACATTAAGGTGGGATAAAGGTATAAAGGAAGTTAGAATTCATTGCAACTAAAACAAAAGTTAACAACATTGCTCCTAAAGACAATTTCCCAAATTCCATCCAGCCCAACCCGTTGACACATCCGCAACAACAATTTGATACAGAGTGACACGGGTGGGCAATTTACCATTATTTATTGCTTTGCCAGGATTTATGAATCCTGCGCCTTTATTAGCGGTTGCAATAGACTGTTAGGAAACTCAATTCTCTGATGCCGTGCGGTGCATGATTTGGTCGAAGATTGCTGTATAAGTATTGAAGTATTTAATATGTTGAGATGTGTTTCGATTAGATATTAGAATTAATCTGTAAATATTTACGATGTTTATATAGCTTAGAGAATATTATAGCCTGTTTAATTATAAAACTCTGCCGACTGCCTCGGTGGCGTGGTGGTATTTCGGTACGACTACGGTTCTGAGGTCTCAGGTTCGATCCCCGGGTCGGGCAAAGTTATATTGGATTTTTCCATATCAGCCCGGAGTCTGGAATTTGTGCCCGATATGGCGATAGGCTCGCCGCCTATCACATCTGGGACAGAACTAAGCTCGGCGAAATGTGGGTGTTCTAGTTCGCTAGTGCGCCTCTGCGTACCCCTTCGGGGATACAGGCGTGAGCTTATGTATGTATGTGTTTAATTATAAAACATCATTCAATTTTGTTGGTAATTTGTTTCAAAATTTCAAACACTTTTTAGTCAGACATATACTTTTAAATAATACCAGATTGTACAAAAAAAACATAAAATCATTTATACATGTAAAGAATTAAACCTTCATGCTTAAAGTTGTGGATATAAAAAAAAACGTTATCTACATGGAAACAATAGGACCCTATAAAGTGTTGATGCGGTTTGGCCTTTAGGAAATCGTTATCCATGTAAATTAACCTAAAGCGATACGTGCGACCTATTACCCCGGACTGAAAACCAAAGTCTGTGTGGAGTTGCATTACCATTTTTATAGCGGTGTCTGCGTATTATGCAGATTGCCGCTCGTCGCATAACGACTCAGTGCTAGGATGTGTGCAGGCAGGCGTCAGTGAAGAGAGAATGCGGCTTGGCCTCCAAATGACAGTGTGAATACTTCCGTAATATGAGCACGGAAAAGTGACTTCACCTCACCTGATGGTAACCGTAGTGTAGTAGAATAACAAGCGACCACACAAACATTGAGTTTATCGGTGGTTACTAGAGTCCTGCCAGCGTAATTATGTATTCACATTTCGAAGAAGGAAGAAGCAACACTGCCTCACTTGACTGCCTCGGTGGCGTGTTTGTCGGTACGACTATCGTCCTGAGGTCTCGGGTTCGATCCCCGGGTCGGGCTAAGTGATATTGGATTTTTCTATGTCAGGACGGAGTCTGGAATATGTGCCCGATATGGTGATAGGCTCGCCCCATGTCACATCTGGGACGGAACTAAGCTTGGCGAAATGTGGGTGTTCTAATTTGCTAGTGCACCTCTGCCTATCCCTTCATTTGCAGCGGTTGTAAGGTGTTCGTAACATCTGCGTCATTTACAATGCGGACAGCTCGACGCTGCAATCCGTCCAATCAAGCAGGTTTTTGGCGGAACCATCCCAGAGGTGCGAACAGTATTCCCCACCCAAGCGTACCTGGGTCTCATAAAGATGACAGAGCTGACCATGTATTTAATTAGAAACTAACAAATCGTTCTTTTAAAGTGATGTGTTTATGCTCTAAACTTCAGCGTAGATGGACAGTATAATGTGGGAACTTTTTAAACTGTGATCTTTGATCAGGTTTGATTGGTGCATTGGTTGTTCAGAATTACGACTCTGCGAGATGTGGTGGATATTACATCCTACATATGATGCCTTGGATTCAGATCATAGCGTATATCTATACCTATGATATTTAAGCTATACCGAATTGCGAGCGGACTACTCCGAAGGTTGGGGAGTAACAAATAAACTAAAGCTGCATCCTTTCTATATCATGCTTGAAAACGTATTGCGCCGAATCTACAGTGCACTAGTATAAGGCCAGATGGAAGTGCCTAACCGCTTGAAGCCAGTCGCTTCGAATTTCCTCCTCACTCGCCTACATCTTGTGGCACATCCAAAATGTGTTCTGAAAGCGAGTGCTCCGCTAATCTATGCAAACCCGGTTTAAGATTGACTTGTTTGTAGGGCACACTTTGCTTGTGATTACTCCGAGAGGTACACTCGAGTGGGAATCCAATCTATCTGGTGTAGTGCGGTGTCTTAACATATTACTATCGGTGCGGCTTTAAGCGGTTTCAAATTGTCTTTTAGTTTATACCGTTTGCGTATTTCTTGTTTTGTTCTTAGATTTAAAGAAAAATTGGTAATGCCTCGGCAGCGTAGTTGTTTAGGCTTTAGGCTTACTTGTATGATTGGCATTTTTATTAGGTAATACATTTTTAATCGTCTTCAATAAGAAGGATCTCAATTTCGTCACAATGTCACCATGTAAGTTCTATAAACTAGTATATGTATAGGCGATGGCTGATATACAAAAAATATAGATTAGACTAACACCCATTTCATACTTAACTAATCTTTAGCCAAACATGACTCAGCTATCAAAAGTTTTAAAGAAACATACTTCATACTGCGAACTACGTCCCCCAACTTCATCCGCAATAAAGCAATAGCTAAAACTCTCTTGAATTTTAATATCATATCTGTTTGTCCGTATTATACCCTATTTGGAATAATAAACAATAAAACAAACATTCAGTTTCCAGTTTCCAGTAGCACTAAGAGCCTGGGAAGCAATAATCGTAAAGTGCTGGGCGCATTTCCGACTTTGCTTGTGCTGTCGTACTGTATTGCAGTTTTATGCAACGCTTTGTACAATTTTGAATTGCAGCCAAGTGTCGGAAAATGTTTTGATTAAAATTAGCTTGTTTCAGCGCTTTGGTGACTTAAAAATCTTCGTGATGTAAGTAGTAAAGCTGTGTGGCGGTTTTGTTATTGTTATTATTGTATAGACGACTAGATTCTAGAATTTCCAGCTCAACAGTTTCCAGCCTGAAATCTCTCATAGAAATCTAACTTTAAGTTGCAGTTTTACTTGCTTTGTACAGTCAGTGTTATGGGCGAAGGTCCAATAAGGGCTTCTTCTTCATTTTTCCTTTCCTTAAAAATCGAAACCAATTTGGGGTCGGAATAACAGACTTTTTCAAGCATGTCCGATTCACTCTTAGGCTGAGATCTCTAAAGCGAACTTCGACTAAGTCGAAGTAAAACTAACGAACTCAGTGAGGATTTTGACATAATCCAAGTCCTTTTTTACAAGAAAATCTTTGCTCAGTCTGTCTGTCAGTCTGTTTTCCTTGTAAAAAATGGCTCGGACTAAGACAAAGTTCGATTTAACAATTACAAATCTTCACTGAGTTCGTTACTTTGACCTCGACTTAGTCGAAGTTATAGAGGTAGACCTCAGCCTCAGTTCTTACGACCGGCTATCGTGACTACAATTCTTTTTGGTAAAATGAAATATTGTGAATAAGTTTTTTGAACTTCTTCACACCAACACAAAAATATAGCATGGCGTGATGTAGGGTGATGTCAAACTGTTGAGTATTTATGTATGTAGATGATAGACACTTCATTTTCACATCGTCTTTTACGGGTGAAGGAACCAATGAATATAAATGAAGGAAATTAATGGGTATGTAACATGTGTCGAGACTCAAGGTGGATAATGTCTCGTATGATATTCAGAAGGTTATGAAAAAATCTGTACTAAATACACTTTATTTCAAAACTTACTTTCTTAAGGATTGGATTTTTTTATAGCAGACACTGGCAAACGAGCAGTTCCCGACGGTAAGTGACCTTCATCCCACAAAGACCTGCAAAGACAAAAATAATTACATACATATACGCATAGACTCACGCCTATCCCAGAAGGGGTAGGCACAGGCGAAGAATCACCTTATTCATTGTATAATTATTTAGTCTACTTATAAGCTATTCAACATTCAAGTACTTCGTCATATACGAGTATGTTATGAATTACGAATTGGTATCATTTCAATGATTGAAACCTTGTATTTATTGTTTGAGAGGTAGAGAGAGTTATGTTGTACACCGTTACGTATACACCACGAATAGCAAATGTTACGTCTACAGCACGGAAAGTAGCCCTCTCGACCAAATTGATGCAACTGTCAGAAAAACAACGTGAAGACGCAGCTCGCTATTGCGTTTCGATCGGTGAGGGATATTTTCGGATGCCCAAATACCTCCTCTCTTACCCAATCCCCATCCTTTCCCTAAGGCGAGAATGCACCTCTGAGTCTTTTTGTAAAGCGAGTGTATGTTAGTCGGCGATCACTTACTATCAGTAGCCCGAGCACGAAAAACTAATGTAAATGTAAATGTATTCGAGTTCGCTGCGCACTGATGACGTTTGGATAATATTTCATACAAATTTCATAGACGCGAATCGAGTTCGAATACGGCTTTTAATTACGGCTTTACGGATGTCAGAAATTTTCCTGCTCAGGCCGCTGGTGACTCACTTACTCGTGTGTCTGCTGCTGCTGAAACTTTGGAGAAACTCCGAACTCTGAAAAACAGATAATATTCATAAATATATTTAGGTATGCCAGAAAGCCAATCCAATTTATGAATAGAAGACGATATTGCAAATAACTACATGATCAATTTTACAGCTCCACCGCTGGCCAAGTAGGCGATAGCTGAATGCGAATGCTGAATATATGTCCGGATATTTATCCCTCTCAATTTCAACACATTATATTATTGTCAATACATATTTTAACGCCCTATCTCTCGTTCTTTGGTTTTGTTTTTTTTTTATTTATCCTCCAATAGTTAGGTTACATCTACTAAAATGTAGTATGTTGTTACATTTAAATTTCTTTACATTTTAAAAATCATGTATAAAACATAACATAACATAAGCTCACGCCTGTATCCCTGAAGGGGTAGGCAGAGGCGCACTAGCCAGCTAGTACACCCACATTTCGCCGAGCTTAGTTCCGTCCCAGATGTGATAGAGTGCGAGCCTATCGCCATATCGGGCACAAATTCCAGATTCCGGGCTGATATGGAAAAATCCAATATCACTTTGCCCGACCCGGGGATCGAACCCGAGACCTCAGGACAGTAGTCGTACCGAAATACAACCACGCCATCGAGGCAGTCATGTATAGTTAACTAAAATATTACGTCCAACATGCCCATGCACGATAGTAATTTTGCCGGTTTAACACTGCTTATTATGTTTTAGGCAAAGGATACGCAGTCTGTCAGGGATGGATAGAGTACCTTGCCATACCTATATAGTATAGTTACACTATCCTTCGATAATACCAGGGACAAGATAATACTCTGTGGCACTGCCTCAGTGGCGTATTGGTATTACGTGCACGATACAATTACCGTCCTGAAATTTCGATTCGGGTTCGATCCCCGAGTCAGGCAAAGTGATATTCGATTTTTCTACTCAGTTTCAGCTGGGAGTCTGGAATTTGTACCCGATATGGCGATAGGCTTTACCACATCGGGGACGGAGATGAACTCGGCGAAATGTTGCTCTAGTTCTCTGGTTCTCTAGTTTGCATCTGCCTACCCCTTCGGGGATACACGCGTGAGTCTACGTATTTATGGAGTATAGTTATATTACAAGTCAATCGCAGACAACGCGCTGTTATGTCAGACAACAGCATGAATATTCAGCGACGTGCTCGCGCCCGGAGCGTTTTCAACTTGCTCCCACCGTGCAGTAATAACAGCCTTTTTTGTTTTAATTATACACTATACATAAGTGGGGTGAATTCATTTTAGTACTGTTTTTTAAAATTGCTGTAAAATAGTTGTTTTTATTTTTAATTCGCCTTTTTAATATAGTGGTAGAGTATACACACCGTGGACGCGTGGACCAGGTTCAAATTCCAGTTCCGCCAAAGAGGTTTTTCTAATAAGATTTGCACTACTGGATTTCCAAGATATCCTCTTTCCTCTTGTAAAAGTTACATCGAATCCTTTTTGCGACATTAAAAAAGTGTTGTGCGCTGACACACATTAGTATTAGTAGGCAGAGTCGTAACTAGTGCATTTGCCAATGTTATTTCGGTCTCATTACATGATATGGATTGCATTGATTGAATAGAAAAACCTAATATGATTTTGTGTGATCCGGCGCATACTGGAACCCGAGACCTCAGGACGGCGTACCGAATGCATAATAATTAAACCGCCGACATTATTATTAACTAGTATAACTATTATACATCCTACTAATTATTACATTTGGGACTGCACTAAGCTCGGCGAAATGTGTTCTAGGCCGCTAGTGCGCCTCTGCCTACCCCTTCAGAGATACGGGCTCGAGCTTATGCTATGTTTATTATAACTGTATCAGTTGCCTCCTTGCCACTAGCAGCATATAAAATATGGCTGTGGATCGGGAGATCCTGGGTTCGATTCCCAAGACGGGGTAAGCGATTTTTCTTATTTGCTAGACCTCAGAGGGGGACCTGACGTCAGGCAGGCAGCCGGTCGTAAAAACAAAACCAATCCTTTCTGCAAGAAGCTTGAAATAGCATGTTGCGCCGACCCCACTTTAAGGTGGGATAAGGGCAAATAGAAGAAAAGTCTAATTAAAACTGTATCAAAAACATACGAAATATTTCTCAACCAATATGAATAAATCTACAACCACAAAAAGCAACATTGAACGAGTCCACAGACTGTTGTTTGAGTAATTTAATTCCTTTTATTGTTCTCAAGGCAGAAATAAAGCTTTACCAAGAAATAGAATGTTATTTTATAGAAAATGTTCTATCAGTGGATTCGCTCCTTAAAACTTTAGTAAATAAATAATCAGCATCTTCTTTGCTCTGAAATATCAACTTATAGCTAAAGATCTCAACTGTTACTATTATAGTATAAAAAAATTTTGGGAATAAAAAATAAAATAAAATAAAATAAATATTTAATCTAAAGATAGATTTGCAACCGTTGAGTTAGTCACCTTTTATCTAGTGGCAGCATTTATGAGCTGTGGACTGGTAGGTCCTGGGTTCGATTCCCGGGTCGGACAAATTGATATATACTGGATTTTTCCATACCAAACCAGAGTCTGGAATGTACCCGATATGGCGAGGCTCGCCCCCTATCACATGTTCTAGTTCACTAATCCGCCCTTGCCTACCCCTTCAGGGATAGAGGCGTGAGCTTATGTTATATTATATTGGGCTTTACTTATAAAACATTTTCGCTAAGAATAGGCTGTGACTTTTTCCTTGCGTTACATTGTTTAAATATGAAAGGGACAACCTCCGTGGCGTGGTGAAATTTCGGTACGACTACGGTTCTGAGGTCTCGGGTCGATCCGGGTCGGGCAAAGTGATATTGGATTTTTCCATATCACCCCGGAGTCTGGAATTTGTGCCCGATATGGCGATAGGTTCGCCCCCTATCACATCTGGGACGGAACTATGCTCGGCGAAATGTGGGTGTTATAGTTCGCTAGTACGCATCTGCCTACCCCTTCGGGGATACAGGCGTGAGCTTATGGTCAACCTATGGTTAAAGATAAGCAGCATTTAAATATTTTTATGAGTAAGGGGCATTATGTTAAAGTCACAAATCAATAGTTAAGCAATGCGATAGCTATGTGAAGCCGTTAGATTAATTTTGTACGTACAGACTACAGACAAACGGCAACATATCCGACTAATAAATTAAGTGGTAGACACGGTTTAGCACTGGGCCGCCTAAATTAGTGTTCTAATGAACCATTAATTAGAAATTAGCGGTATAACGTACTACAGCTTGTTAGTTGTTACACGCTCTCGGCTTTGAAGTGGAATTAAGGGTTTGTCTGCAATATACATAACATAAGCTCACGCCTGTATCCCCGAAGGGGTAGGCAGAGGCGCACTAGCGAACTAGAACACCCACATTTCGCCAAGCTTAGTTCAGTCCCAGATGTGATAGGGGGCGAGCCTATCGCCATATCGGGCACAAATTCCAGACTCCGGGCTGATATGGAAAAATCCAATATCACTTTGCCCGACCCGGGGATTGAACCCGAGACCTCAGAACCGAAGTCGTACCGAAATACCACCACGCCACCGAGGCAGTCGACAGACATCTAAAATGATATTAATTCATATTGTGTTTTATATTGAAAGAATTTGGGATAGATTCTCAAAGATGTAGTACAATAAGGCCGACTTGCAACGATATTACTAATCTAGAGTTAAACCTAAACTCGATTTATCCTACAGCTCACTCCTATCTTTAAATTAAGATTTATAAAGTTTTTATTGCTGATCGATCTATATTTGATCGATTGGTTCTGGAGTTACCATTATCGCTCAGATATTTTTAGGTACTTGTAATACTTTTTAATGTAATACTTGGAAATCTTTAGGGGAGGCCTATGTTCAGTAGTGGACGTCCTATGGCTGATGATGTTGGTAATGATTTTGATGATGGTAATGACTTTTGAAACTATTACTACGTTCGTTTTGAAATTCTTTAAATGAAAACTAAATTGAAATAAAAAAAATTATATCCTAAAAACGGGGATATGGCTATAGCAGTAGCAGACTGAAATTACTCAATGATTTATTCGTATATATTTCAATTTTATTGCTACATGCATTGTAATGCCACGAATACTGAATGTTAATTCGGTTTTATGGAAAACTCCCGAGTGATATATTGACTGGGATATAGTTTTAAACGGTAACTGATAACATAACATAACATAAGCTGACGCCTGTATACCCGAAGGGGTAAGCAGAGGCGCACTAGCGAACTAGAACACCCACATTTCACCGAGCTTAGTTCCGTCCCAGATGCGATAGGGGACGAGCCTATCGCCATATCGGGCACAAATTCCAGACTCCGGGCTGATATGGAAAAATCCAATATCACTTTGCCCGACCCGGCGATCGAACCCGAGACCTCAGAACCATAGTCGTACCCAAATACCACCACGCCACCGAGGCAGTCAGTCGGTAACTGATATCTCTCGTTATTTGCAAGTGAAAAAGTATGATGTAAAATTAATTATACCGAAATTTACTTTGCAATATAAATATTGGAAATAATATCATACTTATGTAACGTTTTTCACGAGGTACTTTTATAGAAGTCTGCCATTATGTTATTAAAATGGAATCTACCTCTAAATATAGTGCTATTTCGATTACTATTCATAATATAGCCACTTGTAGCTATAGAATATCCCAATTTACCATGTAATAAGTTATTTTTTGGTAACACTGCCGAGTGTATTGAATACGGGGGCAAAAATCAACGGGTCACTGAACCTTTGACCATTTAGTCGTCAAATCAGATTATATCTATATTTTGTAACAAACTAGAGTCAGTCTCTATTTTTACATTTTCCTATTTCCCATTTTTTATCATACCGTCCTACAATAACAATTGTAAAAGACTTGGTTAAAACGTGCCTCTTATATGCACTATATTCGCTACACAACTTTACTGTATATCTCAAACTAGTTGTGTACTCTTCCAGCTCCAAAGGGAGACTAATTCAATAATGATAGCTCCCGCTCTTTTATACCTTTTGCATTAGTTAATAAAGAAATACCTTCTACAAATATTATGAATTACTTGGAGGGTAGTTAATATAAATATAATTAACATACTACCCTTCAATATCGTGTACTAAATCACAACAATTATTCGAATTCGTAACACAATATCAGTATTTTCTCAAAACGCCCCATGTCTGCAACGCGAAGGAGCTCGTGTACAAGTGCTACGCGCACTCAAACCGTAGAGACGATGAGAGCTGTTGCCGGTAATATTCGATCGGTATCGACTATCGACTATCGACACTCGACACTCGACGGTGGAACTCCGACGTACCCATGCGTATTCCGTACGTGGCCCACTTCATTTCGTACAGTGCTGAGTGCATGTATCTCTTCGTTATATTCAATTGAGAATGTTCGATTAGGTTAGATTAATTCTATTGTATTTTGTCTGATTTATATGACTGATTTCTTAAGTTTACGCGAATATTATACATTGAAATAAAACTATTTTTACGGATTCTATCACGATTAGGTTTTAATTATTATTCCCGACGTTTCGAAGGCTTTGCAGTCTTCGTTGTCACGGGTCAGACTGACCCGAATAATTAAAACCTAATCGTGATAGAATCCGTAAAAAAAGTTTATTTCAATGATTTATATGACTGTATTTAAATGTATCCACCCAATTCGTTTAATCGCATCAAAATTATTTATGGATATTCGTAGAATCTAAACTGTACCTAAGGTAAAAATGGTGATTTTGGCAAATAAATAAATTTATTATTATTATAAATTCAATTTGTAGACCAATAAAACATTTATCTTTCTTTCAAGAAATTTTGTCACACACTGATGCTCGTCATCTAATAAAACTCAAACTTTGTACGTCGCGTTATACAATTTGAAAATAATATTGATTTAATGTGTGGTATTCTCACATATGTCCTTATATAAATAGGGAATGAAGATCATTGCCCATATAAGGCCTCAGCAAGTCAACACCCGATTTATCTATTGAAGACCCATTTACTTCTAATAAAAATAAAACAACTATTATGAACATAACATAAGCTCACGCCTGTATCCCCGAAGGGGTAGGCAGAGGCGTACTAGCCAACTAGTACACCCACATTTCGCCGAGCTTAGTTCCGTCCCAGATGTGATATGATGTGACTCCGGGCAGATATGGAAAAATCCAATATCACTTTGCCCGACCCGGGAATCGAACCTGAGACCTCACGACGATAGTCGTACCGAAACACAACCACGCCACCTAGGCAGTATTATGAATATCAAGATTATAAGCACATAATTAGCATGAAATAAAAAAAAAAACAAATCCTTAAATAAATATGAAATATTCTTACCTGTTTGTTACGGAGAATGTAAGTAGTGAGACTAAAGTCCTTTAATATAAATTATATCCTTAACTACATTTAGATACCAATATATTTTTACGGATACTAACTGTAAATTGATGAATGAAGTCTCATTCGTAGGTCTACGGACAGTACTAACATGTTTAACCTGATTTGAGTCGTATTTATTTATTTAAAACACAAAACAGGTTACAATCAAATATAGGTATAAATTGCTACAAACAAGGTTTTTTTTATCATAATTATAACCCAAAACTTATATGTTAGTTATACCTATATGTGTCTGTTTAACACACATAACAAATCAGTAGACTTTATTGCAATGGAATTCAAAGTTGAAATTATTCAAAGTCATGCTAATTACATTTAGTTGGTTGGTACTAAATTAACTGAGCCAAATGCGTGGCAGTTAATTAGAGATCTCATAACATGTATTTCTCGCTTTAATTACACACGATAACTCACTGTTCATCAACTCAAAATGAATCCTAAACCACAATTATTAAAGTTGCTATTTCATTGTTTAACCAAAATAGTAAATGTATGGTTTCTATTATTTCAAATTTGTGCACAAGTTTGCATTTTTCGTTGATGATTTTATTGAATTACATTTTAATTTTGAAAGATAGTATCTGTTAAACATTAATTTCAAAAAGGAATTCTCAAATGGATAGAGTACTTATGGTCGAAGAAAACGGACGTCTATATTTTCGTCCGACTACAGAAAAGGAGGAAGTCCTCAATTCGTCTGTATTTTTTTTATGTATGTTACTCTATATCTCCGCCAAATGTGGACCGATTTTTTCAAAATTCTTTTTGTGTTCGATAGAGCTTATTTCAAGGGTGGTCCCATATAAATTTGGTAAATTGGAAGTCGGTCAGTTTAATTTTTAAACTTGTGATTATTGAATTATAAATATCCCATAATTTATAGACGCTGACGAAATACTTCTGCGTACCCGAGAATTTCTCCACAAGAATACCACTGTCTCACAGAAAACTGATTTCAGGTGGCGGCTCGTTGTCGCGTTTCGTTCGATGAGTTCCGGTAGCCCAATTCCCCCCTCCCTTTCCCATCCCTTCCATTCCTTCCTTTTAGGTTATCAACGCACCCATGATTCTTTTTGTGTTATGGGTGTAAAGGTTCTGGGCAGCTAATTTAAATTGAGAATTTTTATAGCAGACTATCAAACGAGCAGGAGTGTCACCTGGGGGGTTACCACAATGTCTTATTGCAGTATTATTATAATCTTACTTGTATAGGTTCCCGAAAAAAAGTTTGGAAAGACAGCCTCCGTGGCGCAGTCACATGTAGTGGTAGCGGTAGACTATCGCTTAACCCCTCTCATAAGTAGAGGAGGCCCGTGCCCAGCTATGGGACAGTAATGTTACAGAGCTGATACTATTATTATTGATATTAATTCAGGATAGTTATTAATATAGGATAGCTTTAACTGTATATCGGGTCCTCTACCCAGGACGTCCCGATCGACAGCACATATGAGAACACCTTTTTACTAGACCAAGTAATACTTCAACATTACGATTTGGTTTCAATTTTTATGCCCGACGTTTCGAAAGCTTTGCAGCCTTCGTGTCGGACACGGACGGACAAATCAATCAGAATAAAAAATAAAGACTTATTTCAATGAAGAACATTCGCGTAAACCTAAGAAATAATTATTTCAACATTAGTTCGAATTCAAGCAAACAGTTTACGGTAAAAAAGTGGCGTGTCCACTGGATTTCAACTGATGGAGACACGGCTAATGACACTTAATGAGTAGAGTGGACGGACCTAATTACGAATTTATATTATCTATTTATGTATCTGTGTCGATAGGTGAACGACCTCTTGGATGAGCACTCTTGGAGTCATTAGTTGGAATTAACGTGATGTATTTTTTACTAATTATAATTAGGAAAAGTATACGTGGGCGTGACAACGATAGATGGTAATTTGACGAAATTCTATGGTTTCTAGTAAAAAGATATTAAGAAAAAATAAATTAGTAATTTTTGGTAACTTATTATAAGTTTTTTAGATTATTACCAACTCCTCCTCCTTTTTACTGATCGTACATACATAAATCCCCATACATATGTACATAAGCTTACGCCTGTAAGGTAGAGGCGCCCTAGTTAGAACACCCACATTTCGCCGAGCTTACTTCCGTCCCAAATGTGATAGGGGGGAGCCTATTGCCATATCGGGCACAAATTTCAGACTCCGGCCTGATATGGAAAAATACAATACACTTTGCCCAACCCGGGGATCGAACCTCTGGACGGTAGTCGTACCGAAATACAACCACGCTACCGAGGCAGTGAAAACTAATCGTACTTTTTGAAATAGGTGAATAATGTTTATATTATATAATTATAAACGAGCAAGAAGGTCACCTGATAGGGAGAAAAAGTGTTTATAAAGGTGACGCGTTGCAGACAATTAACTTTTAAGCTTATAAAAACGTTTTTCCAATATAATCCTGGACCATTTTAACACCTGAAAAGGCCGAAATGCCCACAGATTCGTAGTTTAATTTCACATACACAAAGACCCTCATTGTGCTGAGGTGCCAAGAGCTTTACCAGGCAAATTGGAAGGCTGAAAGGGAAGCAGTAATCGGCTTATGACGGACACACAGACAGGACACACCCGTGTTAGGATTTTATATGTGGAAATGTCATTTTAGAGGATGATTGGACATAATTATATGGCCGTCTTTTGTGCTGATTTCTGGGTTGAACGTGGTTTGAATTACATGAAATGGGATTTTTAACATTTACTAAATTTAAAACTCAATTGGATAAGCAATGACTTCTGTGATTGTACCTTTAGAAAACAAAAATGTCGTTAGCTGACTCGTGTTGCGCAGCTCGGTATCTTTTCTCGATTACATACGCATTCCTAATAAATAATAATGCAAGTACGATACGATAATTATATAGTAGGAACATAGAATATTATATATTTTCTTACGTTAAAACCCGCGCATTTTATAGTTAAGTATGCCTATCTATTGCCGCTTTGTGCCCAACAGCCTCTAGAATCCACAAAGAAATAGAAACTAATACCATATAGTTTATAGAAATTAAATTTGAAAAGAAATGCAATGTACTATCTACTGCCTCGGTAGTGTAGTGGTATTGCGTGCGCGGTACGACTATCGCCCTGAGGTCTCGGGTTCGATCCCCGGGTCGGGCAAAGTGATATTGTATTTTTCAGTCATCATCAGCCCGGAGTCTGGAATTTGTGCCCGATATGACGATAGGCTTGCCCCCTATCACATCTGGGACGGAACTAAGATCTGCGAAATGTGGATGTTACATAGATAGATAGTAACTCTTTATTGTAAACACACACAGAGAAAAAACAGGTAACATTAAACAAATAATGGATGTTCTGGTACGCTAGTGCGCCTCTGCCTACCCCTTCGGGGATACAGGCATGAGCTTTATGATATGATGATAAGCAATGTACAGTATAGAAATAACTGGTCTAAATGGGCAATAAACGTAACAAAAATCTATAATCTACTTACAGAACTTGATTTAGCCAACCGTAACTGTATTAAGCTGAAATATTGCATAGAAAGCGTTTAATAAAAACACACAGTTTATTTACAACTCAATCCAGAATATCTTTACAACACAACTTCTCAAAGATGCCAGATTTAATTTGACACAAAATCCTCTCAGAACACCAAACCAATCAATAATATTCTCCCCTCTATTCAATTAGTATACCAAACGCACCTTTAATGCTTAGCCTTGGGGAAAAATCCGTCCATTTTACCTTAAGCGATTTAGGGGATACACCACTAAATGAAATCTGGACTAATAGCGGGGAAACTAAGGGATCAGCGGGAAAGTAACGATGTTTTAATAGCTTTCAGTTTCGTGGGGATGAATATATTTTTCGGTTACTTTTTTAGCGCTTATCGATGTAGTAGTAGATCGTAATAGCATGTATAGGTTGTGTATTAGCAGGTCCTGGGTTCGAATCTTAGATTAGAAAAAACTGTTTTTCTAATACCAATTGTTGGGAATTGAATTTCCCACATGGGGATTGATGTTAGGCAACCAGCAGAAAAATACGCCGAAGCCTTCCCGCTACATGCTTTAAAAAGTGTGTTATAATGATCCTACATTGAAGTGGGCTATGAGCAAGTAGAAAAAGAAGAAAAATGTGACCTTTAGGTAAACGCACTTATTGACGAAGAAAATACCCGAATCGTGACGAATAACATTTGTCGGCTCAACCCGATTCCGCTTCGCTAAGTCACTCCTTGATACGCATGTCATCATCATCATCATCATCATCATCAACCATAGGACGTCCACTGCTGAACATAGGCCTCCCCCAAAGATACGCATGTACTAACACATGAAATGTTATTTATATAACGTCGCATTAGTATATTTTGTGCATATATGAAGATAATTATTAATAATACATTACTTAATATTGCTTTTCTGTGTTCAAGACGAATGATTGTATGATTGTGGTCTCCATCATAATAGTTCCTATGGGTTTTCTAAAACTATTAAATAAAAAAAAAATACATAAATAAAACAAGCGAGCTGATAGTACTACTGCACTCTGTTACTAATATAAATAAATGCACAGTATTTTCTTCAAACAAAATCAGTCAACTCTACAATTATCAGAGTGATCAATTACGCTAATAAATTCTTAATGATTGTTAGATTTAACTGCATTTATAATTCTAAATGTAGGCTCGTTTAAGCTAGTATAAATTGAAGTTGAAGCACAGTTTATACTGGTTATATTTAATGAATCGTTGGATACAAAATGGGATTTACATTATACTAATGTTTGTGCGATTAATATTTCATAACACATGACATATTTAGCTACCAGTGTTAAATGTTTACTGTACAAAGAATTAATGCCATAACAGTATGTTACCGTGTTTTATTGGACGGTTCTATTGTGATTTAATTTTAACGGCAGTGTGAATCTGTTCACAATTCCAGCTACTACTAGTTAGAGAAAAAATAATATAATGTCTCTATGCTATTCACAAAAATTTGTTTTTTTTTTAAATCTCATTTCTACCACACGTCAAATTAAAGGTCACTTTTCGTAGGTATAAACATATATTAGTTAGAATGCATTTTAAACCTATCAAAAACTTCAGACTTGAAACAGTTGAACGAAATCGGCCATGTTTTCACTATCGAGCGTTTATAAGCTCCACTAAGTTATTATGAATAAGACCGTTAGTAATTAACTAATACGAATATAAAGAACAAAGTTTATTCTTGTTTTAAAATGAGCATGGGAGGCAACGAACGAGAGACTCCGTAAAACTGAGGTGGTGGAAGAGAATAAATACTTCAAAGGGACTAGTATACTTTACCTGTTGTAAAATTGTCGGCCATTTCGTTTTTTACCTCCTGTATATTTCTTGTGTAACTGACACCGGTGTTTGCGTCGCAGTCTCGACATAAATCTCGTCTTTTTAATATTTTGTCGCCCTCCGCCGTAATTTATCTCCCATTTATTTACTAGTACTCTTAATGAGCACTCTCTCACGCTTTGTTATATTATACTTTTGTGTTTGCCTTTGCGATGGACGGTGTCTTAATTATGTTCTGTCTTTAGTTTCTGCTGAGATAGTTTTAGAAACTGTTGATTAATATTTAAAGTAGAAATTGTATACAACAAATTCAGTGCGTTCCTGCTGAGCTGCAATTGCTATAATTATAATACAGTAATATAAAACGGTAGTTTGACATGAACTGCTTGAAGAGAAATGTTAATAATAATAAGTAAAGTGGTAAAGTAGAAACTTTTATCCATAAGTTAAAGACTGTAATTAAACTTAGTGCTGTTATTAGTTCAAGACAAACATAAATGTGTTTGATTCCAAAAAAATTACAATGATTTGCCCGATATTGGAAATTATTCTAAGTATGGCGATAGACTTTATATTACTAGTTGCAGTTTATTATCTATCTACGACTTAAGGGATACTTCGTTCACTACAGATAATGTAAAAAAACTAAAACACAATATTATTAAACTTAAAAACAAAATACATGACAGAGAATTCAATTTTACATTATTATACGAAGACTCGCTCAGATACGATGGAAATTAACTAAAACTAATGTATTCATAATCACGCTCCTATTCTGAAACTCAAATCACTTGTTAAACTGTTTTCACGCAAATCCGGCCCGGTCGCTGCATGTCACACTCGGTAATCACGTGATGTAGGTGCCGCTAGAGATGTGAACTAAATCTCGTGTCGACGGGTTTATGTGAAAGTTAATAATTACACGAGATGGTAATTAATTTGAATTTCGTGCGTTCGGCATAAGTGTTATTTCTTGATTGAAATTAAACTATTTTTACGGATTATATCACGATTTGGTTTTAATTTTTATGCCCGACGTTTCGTGATATAATCCGTAAAAATAGTTTAATTTCAATGAATAACATTCACGTAAACCTAAGAAATCATTATGTTATTTCTTGGTTTGTACGCGGTGTTTTAAGTATTTACAAATGTAACAATTTTGGCGGAGGTCTATGATCACCACTGGACGTCCTGTGGCTGATGACGATGATAATGATACCTTTACACGTATTGTTGAACTGATAACTTCTTATGGGAGGGTAAACCGATTCGTAACGTAACGCGTTACGACGCCATTCTGTCTGGCTTCTTATCATATTAATATGCATAAAGTTTAAGTAATAACCTAAGCTTTTCTCAAGTTAAACAATTTCAATATTAAATCGTTCTACTTAGATTCGTTTAAGTAGTAGTTTATTTTATTTTATTTGTAGTTTATTTTGTAATGTCTTATGGAATGTCACATTTCTTTTTCTTTCTTTTTATTTTATTGTAATATTTAATAGTTTCGAATTATATTTTGTTTTTAGATATCCGAATCTCTGTTATATTTAAGATCATTATAATGTAGCAAAGACTGCATCTAACGCAGTTTCACCGATAGAATTATGTCATAACGATTTACATAAGTAAATCAATTCAAATTGTTTGTATGTAATCTATCTGAGTAAGTTGAATTAGTAAATTAACACACTTCGCAAATTAAAATTCATAAACAATTTTTTCGATGTCGCGTCGGAACAAAACGTGATGATCATATTAAGCTGGTTAAAAAATGGAATCATTTTTATAAACTCACTAGCTGACCCGCGCAACTTCGTCTGCGTAGGAGAGAGAGGGTTGAAAGAATGAGTTGTAGGCACCTATAATCCAATAATTCTAAAGGAGGTAATGAGATGATCTACTTTGGTCCGTTTTCGTCAGTCACCCCGTCAGTCACCCAGTCAGTACCCTCGTCAGTTACTCCGTCCATCACCCCGTCAGTCACCCCGTCCATCACTCCGTCGGTCATTCCGACAGTCGCCCTGTCGGTCAACCCGTCGGTCACCCCATCTATCTGCTCGATTGTCACCCCGTCTGTCACCCAGTTTGTCACCCCGTCTGTCACCCGTGTGTCACCCGTCTGTCACCCTGTATGTTACCCATCTGTCACCCATCTGTCACCCAGTCTGTCACCCGTCTGTCACCCAGTCGGTCACCTCATCTGTCTGCTCGATTGTCACCCCGTCTGTGAAATCTCTAATATCTGGAAAATCTTTTTTCACGCACCGGCGCCATCTACTTAAAATATTGGTTTGTAGTACATGATATGTATCAGAGATGGCGCTGTATGTGAAAAAAGATTTTCCCGCTTTTCTGTTGAAATTTTTTCTGAATTTTCTTTGCTATAAACCTCACGGAGCCCGAGACTTTTCCAACGAATGCAAAACCGTGGAAATCGGTTCGTGCCCTTTGGAGTTATAGCGTCAGGAAGGAAAACCCGACTTATTTTTATATAGTAGATATGTATTCAAGAATCATCGTAGTGATATTTCGGGCTAATTACAATAGCCAGATTGTATAATTATTTATTTCAGAAATAGCAGACATCAATTCCTCACAGAACGTTCATTATCTTTTCCCACTGTCCTTGTAACGACAATACAAATTAATAAACAGACGTTTTAATTACGTATCGTATCACAAATTCACGTGCCTATACGTGGCTCCTCGTTTAATTCGAAACAAATGGAAATGTTACCGGGATGAAATGCAAATTTATTCAATTAATCCGCCCGGCAGTCTGTATTGGGTGTCGCAAAGCTGTGATTGGCGTTAAGTCGTTCACCCGCGTGAAAGTGGTTTGGCGTTTACAGAATAGGGACGCGTTGCGGGTGCATTTGAAATTATGTTTACTTATTACGGTAGTTCGCCAACAAAGGCTTTGAGATTGAGAACTAATACAGATGCGGGCGTGCGGTTGTTTACCTATGCCTTATTGGTTGCTGGTTTATAAACTAGTTGGTAAGGATGGACTTTAAAGTCCATTTTATCATGAGAATTTTCTGCTGGCTCAACGAAGCAGAGTCTTGGCCTCCATAATGAGAGATCTCCAGCAGGTCGATTCTTTAAGAAACGCCACAACGTTGAGATCGATAGAGCGTTCAACGTTGTTGGGTCGTAGAGAATACCATTTTCCATAAATTTATGTCAAACACCTCGCTCGAGAGAGCTAGTTCGCATAAGTGCTGCCATCACGCATAGCGCTACTGCGTACGCTTTGTACCTTTCTGAATACAAAAATGAAAAACATCGTTACTGCAACGATGCCGCAACGATGTTTTCACAAATGAAACATTAAAGAATCGACCTGCAGGTGTCTCTGTGCTGTATCAATTTTCGGTAATTACTGACGAAAGTTGACGTAGGTCACATGTTTTGTAATTTTTTGTTTAGTCTGGATAAAATATGATAACTGTGATAAGATGACTTTTTCTTGCTAATCAAAGGACACACATTTCTTGTTAATCTAGTTTTCTAAGAATATGATTGTGTACATAATACATTGTGTTTTGTGTACATAATAAATGTTGCTTATAACTCTCCTACGTCAGATTTTTCCAGAAACAATGTTTAGAGCTACTTAGAACTTATCTCTATAAAGGTCCCATAAAAGTACTTTTAACATGGGCACGGTAGAAGGGTGCACTAAAGCAACGTACTATGTTAAAACTAATAACAGCGCGATGCATGAGAGCGGAGCTCGCGTGTGCTTGACAAACGCTCATCTTTTCGGGGACTATTAAATTACTTTATTCACCTCTACACCGGTTGCTACGAAACAGCTACGGCGTGGCGCAAGTCTGGAGCGTAGCGCTACGAAAAATCTACACTTACATAATAATGTACGTCATGCTATAAGGTTTATAAAGTTGTTTTGTTTCTATGTATAAACGCGTTTATCTTTGGAAGTATTGAACTGGTTTTAAAAAAAAATCGTTATTAGAGACCCACTCAATCCCTCACCTTAGTAACATAGGTTGTTTATACCTTAAAACCAACCAAGGATACAATTTTGCAATATTCTAGATTGATTTCGAAATACCTCTCGTCTCTTGCCCCTAAATTGGTATCTCTGACTTAGTCCGCGAATGAATCTGAAGGCGCCATTGCCTCAGTTACCTATACAAATGCTCTCAAACCGGACATGTCACGGCCTCGTATCATGGTTGCGCATCTCAAAGTGCCCATTTATCTTCCAACTTGCACCTGTCGCATAAACTCAGACGTCTGTGCAATTTATGACGTCTAACTCTGAGACGGACCAGTCCTTTTGTGGTGCGTACAACTCTACAATATTCAAGTTTATGCATTATAACCGTTTCCTACTGCACCACGGGTTGCGACAAACATTTATATTTTACTTGTACTTTATTTATACAATTTGATCAAATGTTGAATTTAAATTATACAAATGTATATATATTCGCTGGATGCAGGCCGCTTACAACAGGTCGGTCTAGAAATCTTTGGGGGAGGTCTATGTCCAGCAGTGGACGTCCTGTGGCTGATGATGGTGATTCAATGTGTATAAGTAGAGGGACTATTTGGGAATTATGGCGTAAAAATGACCAATGTCTTTATAGCGTTGTCAAAAATGTATAGACCAGACTAAAATTAAATTCTCGTACAAGACAAACTTAAAAACACAATGAAATGAGAATTGAAATGAGAATTCATGCACTACCATCTTAAATATTGGGAAAAAGCTTAGCGTCGACTACAGAATAGGAATGTAGTTTGTGAGTAATTGCTAATATGCAATATGTCGTTGATTTTGATTTCATGACGTGATTAACGACATATTCTTAAACTCATTCGTTTCATCAATATAAAAAGCCAAAGTTGTCATTCAAAAAACCATGCAAACAAAACGAATCAAACGTTACTTTACATGCAAAACATAAAGCCCGAGGGGAGTTCATACCGATAATGTATAGAAAGTAGGTGTCGCGAGTCTGAATGCAAAATTCGAGTGTATTGTTCAAGCCCGTCAACAGGACGGTTGTAGAGACTTGTTACAAAACAATTGCATCCCCGTCGAAGTTAAATTGCGTTGGGTAGGACTTCACACATTAACTCACTCTGCGATGAAATCAAAAAGCAAAAATAGTGTTTCGTGTTTGTCATTGCTGTTTTGTTTATTCTAGTATTGTCATCAATATAATATACCCTAGATGCACAGTTCTTTGCAAATATCCTCATAAAATGTGGGCTCAGAAATAAAACAAAGAAAAAGATCACAAGTTCTAATTTAATCAACACAAATAGAAGTCTATGCATATGTTATAAAATAGCTTTTTAAACGGAATCATCAAGCGTTCTGAAATCTGAATTTTGAAATTTAGAATTCTATCGGCGTCCGACTGTATGCAAAAGAAGTGCTTAAGCACTCCTTTCCTGTCCCATTTTCCGAGCGTCAACTGTGCATCTAGGTAAATTATATATCGATGAGTATTGTGCGACGGGATTTGAAATAGATGAACATCAGGTATAAATATGTTTACGCAGTATGTATCCAATGAGAAGAATTTAGTTTTTTAGTCCACCATGCTGAGCTAATGCGGATTAGTATACATTATCACATAACATAAGCTCACAAATTCCAGACTCCGGGCTGATATGGAAAAATCCAATATCACTTTGCCTGACCCGGGGATCGAACCCGAGGCCTCAGAACCGTAGTCGTACCGAAATACCACCACGCCACGGAGGCAGTCATATATTCTTGTTATTATATCTTTACACTATTGTTATCATGGTTTAGCTGCTCTAATTAAAGGTCTTTCTGTATCTGGTGCTGTACTGTATTAGTACTGTAAATTAGTGTTAAAAGAGCAACGTCAGAGTTTCTTCCTCGTTCTTCTCTGGCGAAACAGCCTCCCGAACAGGCGGTAGAGTTAAAATTTGACGGAATCTAAATAATGTTTGAATATTTTATGGATTCAATAAATGATTTGATTTGATTGATTGATTATGAATTTGTATGTATATGTATATACGAGTATAAATGTATATATGCTCACGATGTTTTTCTTTGCCGTTAAATCAAGCGATAATCCATAGTGGATACACATCTAAAAAAAATCAGAGCGAAATGCATTTGGGATACACCTTAGACTTTATCATTATAGAGATCGTGAGAGAGATACCCTATCACATCAGGGACGGAAATATCCGCGGCGAAATGTGGGTGTTCTAGTTCGCCTCTGCCTACCCTTCGGGGATACTTCATAGACGTCAGTCTACGTTCTATGGAACTGTTTCTGATTATTCGTAATTGTTAAACAAAAATAAGGTTGATATTAAGTATTGTTTACCGTGAATATAATCAGTTACAACCATTCTTTCTACCGGCCCTTATTACCTTAATGTGGGGTCGGCGCGACACACTTTTTCAACTGATTTGACTAATTTGGCCTGACGTCAACCCCTTATGAGGGATCAAGTCCCGGGCAAATTATATTAGAAAATTCGCATTGTCCGACCTGGGAATCGAACCCACGACCTCCCGGTCTATAGCCCATATATGCTGCCACTAGACCAAGGAGGCGACAATATAATCAGCCACAATAAAGACCATTTATGTTGAACATTTTTTCGTACAGTTACAGTAAACCTTTCCCGTAATGTTGCCATACTGACAATTTGCCGCGGCAGAAGGATTTCTTCGAGTCTCATTTTGTGCCAAATTATCCGCGACGTAACGAACCGGATTAGGTCGAAATTCTGAGGGTAGAAAGTAAGAAAGTGATTTTTATGCCCCGTTATCCAGGACCGTAATTTGAATATATTACTGCTTGATTGTTGACTTTGGTCCGTACTCCGTATGTTGGATCCTTTTGATTTATTCATATGAAATATATGGAGCGTTCTTATCTGTAAATTACGTTGTTATCTCCTGTGTTATTTTATAACATAAAATGTAAGCTCACGCTTGTATGCCCGAAGGTGTAGGCAGAGGCGCACTAGCGAACTAGAACACCCACATTTCGCCGGGCTTAGTCCCATCCCAGATGTGATAGGGGGCGAGCCTATCACCATATCGGGCATAAATTACAATCTTCGGGCTGATATGTAAAAATCTAATATCACTTTTGCCCGACCCAGGGATCGAACCCGAGACCTCAGAACGGTAGTCGTACAGAAATACAACCACGGCATCGACGCAGTATGTATTTTATACCATGATAAACTGTGTTTAAATATATTTGTAACAATGTTTATTACGGTAAGTTATTAAAATTCACTACAAAATATTGTAATTCCTTTTAAATAATAAAATTTAGATTTTTTATTCATTTTCTAAAAAACTTTTTGGTTTAGTGACCGTAGTGGTGTATAGGGGCATGGATCAGGACGTCTTGGGTTCGTATCCCAGCTCGAACAACGCGATTTGCTGGAGATTGAAAACTCCGTAGAGGGTTGGCGTCACGCAGGTAATCGATCGTGAAAAACTAAGCCAATTCCTTTCTGCAACATGCGTGCAACTATGTGTTACGCCAACCCCTCATTGGAGTAGGATAATAGCAGGTGAAAATTTTCAATTTTTTTTTTTATAAAACTGAGTAAGCTCGGGCGTTGGTAAAAGTGGTATTCTCAAGGTGGTCATTATTTTACCCACGAAAAGTGGAATCGATTAATTGGATCGTCGCCATGAGATTTAGATCAGCGTTTCTTAGAATTGCGATGTCGATTGTCATTTGTCGGCTAGTTACTTGATGATTGGAGAGGCAAGAACGATTATTTTTAACATGGTGATAAATTCCCCAAGGAATTCTCCGGACTGTTAAAAATTGTGACAAGTGAAAAACAGCAGTTTATGTCTCTTTAACACATTAAGGGCGACTAGCAGCTCTGCGATAAATCTCTATTTATACCAAATCTTGATTTAAATATAGGAATGAACTGTAGGATTAATCGAGTTTAGGTTATTCTGGATTAGTAGCAGTGCTGCAAGTGGCCCTAAACAGTTAAATTGTTGTTTTTATTTGACTAAGTAGTAATAAGCGTTAATTAATTCTGAATCCATATAGTTTACGAAGGAAATGCGACGCAATTCAATCGAAATAAACTTTTTGTTTTATTAGCTTACATGTGTATTCCATACTTTTAACGTTTAATTCCTTATTGGTATAAATTTATAAGTTGTTCTGCAGTACTTTTACTATTGTACCGTACAAGTAATTAAATAGTAAATAAGGTGTTGGGTAGGAAATGTATGCGGGCTACCCAAAATCGAGATGATTGCACTTACAGCTTCCGTATTTTGGCCGAGGCTATGATATAATAATGTACAACAAAGGTTTTTGATTACCCTAAAGCTCAAACACCCCATTTAACTATCTCCATTGAATTCCCGAGCACTTTTCTGCGTTAATGTAGTCCCTAACTGTACTATGTCAGTACTCAGAAGGCTAGCGACTCGCGCGTTTGTGTTCTACTAACTTGCAAGTATTTTACTCTGGTTTGAAGATGAAATAGATATAACATACAAATGTTAAAAACTATATGTATGAGATTATGTTAGTAATTCTGATCAAACTACTTTCTATTTGGGATATACTAAAAGTACGTTATATAACGTCTTTAAGTACATAAAACTAAGTTAGTATAAATTATCATTAGTTATATAATGTTGCTTTCGTCACGTTTCCCATTTACCTTCAACATGTGAAACGTTTTACGTCGCTGGAGCTTCTAAATCTTGTTTACATTGTTTTATGGTTTTCTTGCTAAGCCATAAAACACAATGTTGCTGTGTGGACACACCTTAAAATGTTTCTGGTCTTTGCTTTTTATTTTCTCGCGGTGTTGGGAAATGTGGTCTGTAACATAACCTTTAAATTGTTTTGCGTTAAGCGTATATATCTGACGTCAAAGGCAGAAATATAATAAGATAGTTATATTTACGAGGCATTGGAACATCCAAATAATATGACGTGTGATCAGGTGACTTGCTCAGTCGTTTTTCAGCTTCAGCTATAAAAAGAAAGCAAGCTCATGTCTAAGACTTACCTATCATTAATGTCTAACATAAAGTTGAACAATAACCATAAATCCTATTTGAGAAGTTTTTATTTATGATGCTATCTTGCCTTCAATTATTGTGGGTTTATGTACACCTTACCGCCTCAAACAATGAACCCGCGGCCTCTGGGGAAGTCACCTGTCGCGGCACCCGGTACCGGCAACAAATCTAATCACGACAAATAATAGCTGTAAGAATATATTGTCTTATAACAAAGTAAGACGAAACATCAGGTGATGGTACACATTCTAATAAGAGTCGTGCCAGGGTAATAATATAGGGGCCGACTCTAATGCGCCGAAGAGGGCCACCGCGGGGTTTTGGTTGGTATTTCCGGTGTAGGGTGTAAATAGTGTTAGGGACTCGGCCTGGCGGCCGTCTGGATGTTTACCACCTTTCCCGGGCGGCTGAATACCGGGTCGTAAGACCGGCGAGTCCAACATAACCTGTTCACTTCCCCCCGGAGTGGATTGGTAGCGATAAATCGTTTTCCCCGCGAAAACAAAAAAAAAAAAAAAAAGGGTAATAATTTTAAGACAATAAAATTGTCTTACGTGATTCTTGAATATTCACAGAACATTCTGAGGTGTAAATTGTAATAACCGCTCTGGCATAGTAGTAGATGGCGTTTGAGATCAATTTTTTGTATGAAAACTTGCTTCATAGCCTCTCTATAGTCAGTTATATTAAATTTTTTTGGGCACGGCCAAATTGGTGCCTACCGTGGAACCTACTTGTTTAAGCCTCATTTGAAGAAGGATATGTCATAGCGCTCAGGGTACACTGAAGAGGTAAGTTGGTTCCAGAGTTTACAGGTGTGTGGGAAAAAGACCTCTTAAAATAGGTGGTAGTGGAATAGGAAATATAGGTAATTGTCAAATACACCGGGAGGTGGGTTCGGTTCCCAGGTCAGGTAAAGTGAATTTTCTAATTTGATTTGCCCGGGAGTGGTTGCCTCTGAGTCAAAAATAAGACAGGGTTGACGTCAGGCAGGCACCCGGTCGTAAAAACTTAGCCAAATCCTTTCTGCAACATGCTTGAAAAAGTGTGTCGGGCCGACCCCACATGGGATGGGATAAGGGCAGGTAGAAAGAAAGAAGTCAAATACATCATGTCTCCGTGGTGCAGTAGGTGAGTGGCCCACTGTGAGAGTTCATGGATTTGAAACCTGCATCCACGATAAAACCTTGATATCTTGTAAGGAGTTTTGGGTGTCATCATCATCATCCATAGGAAGTCCACTGATGAACATAGGCCTCCCCCAAAGATTTCCAGATCGTCCTGATGGAAGCGGCCTGCATCCAGCGAATTCCTGCGACTTTTGGATGTACTTCCTAAAAATGGTATTTTGTCTTGTTAATTCCTAGTAAACAGTTAGTTTTTAAGCACCTTTAAAGTATATACATCATTCGACATTAAATCTCAATCGTTGCATCCAACGCCCAAGTATCAGATTTCTATACCCTTAAACAAAAGCATAAAAGGAAACTCGATAAAAAATTTCGTCAAAAGCATTCACAGTTCAGAAGGCGAAATCCAATAAACGACTTTTCACCTG
Organism: Clanis bilineata; assembly: GCA_036417725.1. NCBI lineage: Eukaryota > Metazoa > Arthropoda > Insecta > Lepidoptera > Sphingidae > Clanis > Clanis bilineata. The sequence goes on from CM071141.1 coordinate 4,297,511, forward strand.
CAATGTCTTCGCATTGTGGAATGTTTGGAATCCCGTTCATTACTCCCGCACATCCAACTTGTTACCTATCCAATTTAAAAGGGTTTCGGACAGTTACTGAGATTCTGCGAGCGATTTATATGAAATTTCTTTGTGACTTTCAGGAACGATAAGTCGATCAGTAACTAACACACGTTTAATTCGGTAGTTTGTTACGTTCATTGCTTTGGTACAAAGACTATGTATTTACTAGACAAGCTGTTTCAAAGTAAATTGTGGCACATGACGACGAGTGTTTGACGTTTCACGGCTAAGGAAAAGAGCAGATTTCTATAGTGAGTTGAGGTCAATTAACAGAGACTTAGTGCGCAGAAGGAGGCGACTACATAAGTTAGAATATAATAATAGATAATATAATAATATAATATCGGGCTTTTAATATTACTGTCTCCTCTACTAATGGAAGGGGTATAAGTTTAGATTAGTACATATTATTAATTAGGATACCAGACAGTTGATCAACATATTTTTTATTAAAAGGGTGGTATCAAAATCAAAGCTCTTCCAATTTTATGTTTACTTGAGCAGTCTTTCAGAAACCGGAAATTGGTGCTGGAATATGCAATTATAAAATCTTTTTCAAACACTTATCGACATTTCACTGTAGAACTTTCTCAATAATTTACCACATAATTTCTGCTCGAGACATCCGAAATAAGGTGCCAAAAATCCCTGGTACACGGTTAGTAACTGTGCTGGCCAACTCCCGCTGTATTGTGCGTTCAATTAAAATTTTCCGTATCGGGCGCGCTGGGAGATGGCATTTTTACAAGCCGGGAGCACACGTTGGATCGAACTTTTCTAATTATACCGACGTGTCGGAAAGCGCTGCAGCGCTGTGGGGGTTTCATTTTAGGAATCGTTTGTTTGCCGTCCGCTTTAAAATAAATAACATGGCTGACACGAGGTTGTATATTGCTTAGTGGATGTACAGATGTTGATTATGGTTTTTGTTCGGCGTGAATAGGTAACGTTTGTACTGAATTATATTTGTTCCGCGGTTATAATTACTGAGTGAATTAAAAAAGCAGCGATAGCTCAGTTGGGATTGGTACGGACTGCCGAGACAAGTGTCGGAGGTTCGAGACCAACCCCAAAATGGAGCATACACCTCTGACTTTTCTATGTTAAGTGTATTTTCATTGTGAAATATCGCTTGCTATATCGGTGAAGGAAAACATCGTGAGGAAACCTACATACCCGAGAATTTCTTTACAGGAATTTCGAAGGTATGTGAAGTTTACCAACCCGCATTAAGCCAGCGTGGTAGACTAAGGCCTAACCCCTCTCAATAGTAGAGGAGGCCCGTGCCCAGCAGTGGGACAGTAATATTACAGGGCTAATATTATTATATATTATATAATTACTGTGTTATTTGTTTCTTGATTCCTAAGTTACCTCTATATAGTTCGTCAGTAACGTCATCTACTACTTATTACAATTCGAGGCTGTTTATTACAATTTACACCCTAGAATACTTTACTTACTTATTTAATGCTGCCTGACTGTTGACTACCTCGGTGGCGTAGTTGTATTTCGGTGCGACTATCGTCCTGAGGTCTCGGGTTCGATCCCCGGTTCGGGCAAAGTGATATTGGATATTTCCATATTAGCCTGGAGTCTGGAATTTGTGCCCGATATGGAGATAGGCTCGCCCCCTAACACATCTGGGACGGAACTAAGCTCGGCGAAACGTGGGTGTACTAGTTCGTTAGTGCGCCTTTGCCTACCCCTTCGGGGATACAGGCGTGAGCTTATGTATGTATGTTTGTACTTATTTAATAACTAAATAAAGAAGAAGAAGAATAACTTAATGAAAGAATGTTACACGTGTGCGTAAATGAAGCTTCTTGTTGGGGTTCCGCCGTTGACGGTCCCCGGTAGTTATGTTGTGTTGTTGTTGTTATAGTTAACACCAAACCACTATTTAAATAAAAGTGTTTATTGTTAATAAACGTTTAAGTTTAGTTGTCTGAGTCGCACCTTACGTATAAGTTAGTTACGTATCGGCACATGAGCGTTCGAAGAAGGTTTTGTTACGACTAAATATTATCGATTACATATGCGTAATCAAAAGTTGCTGTGCGAGCATTATTGGCTCGTACACTTCTATTTCGGGCCGATTAAACTTACCCAAGTAAAGGTTAATAAATTTCGTTTAAACTTGTATAAACTCTTTGCGCCTTTTTCAACGACATGGATCTCAAAAATGTACAGTCTTAAAATGCATTCACTGCAACATACAATTAATTCATAAAATAATACTTCCCTACGTCTTCTTCCAAATTCCCTTATCCCACTTTCATGTGGGGTCTCAACACACTTTCTTATGGTGTTGGGGAGAGAATTCGGCTTAGTCTTTATGACCTGTCATAACAACGATCCAGGTCTAGGAAAACCGTGGCAGAATTTTTTTTTGCCCGACCCGGGATATGAACTCATAACCTGCACAGTCCATATACGCTGTCACTAAGCCAAGGAGGCGACTTCTTCACATTATTATAAATCAAACTCGTACATTTAAGTGTCGCGAAGTTTTATTGCTTTCGCAGCACATACAAGCAATTACACGGCCCCACAAATATGAACTCAAAAGAAAAGTGAAATTGCTCGACGGGCCACGGCACAAATAAACGATCCGCAAACAACATAGCAATAAAGATTTATTGCTGAGATTTTTACAACCCATGATGCCTATTAGTGAGGTATGAGCGATGAGCGGGAATATTGAGAACTGAGACGTATTTCATATTTAATTTTCACGAATGGAGAATTGTATATGGAAAAAATAAGACAGAAATGTTAAAAACTTGTGATTAAAATAGCTAATAAATAATAATAACACCCAATAGACACACCCATCCTGACCCCACACTAAGATACGAGCCCTGTCTGTAGCAAGAACTAGAGCGGTTAGGTCTCACAACACCCAAACCCGAAACAAATATATGTGGGCCACACAAACATTCGTCTCGGTGCGGGAATTGAACCCGCGGCCTCTCGCTTCACGGGGCTTATTCGACCACTACGTCAAGAAGGCTGGCAAATAACAGCAACATAAATAAAAATTCAGTTATTAATTTACCAGTATGGATAATATGAATATAATAGTGAAAACTAATAAAATACGGAACTAAAAAGTTACGAAATATTAAAAAAAAACGAATTATAATTATCATAATCCCATCCCGTAAACTCTAGTTTCTAACAATAGTAGTCTAAACAACAAAGATTGCACTATTACGACGTGATGTTGCTTAAACTAAATGCAATCGGTTGCGAATTATTTTAGCTTTTTAAAACGCGTATATTTTACACCTTATATCATCAATTCCACATGAGCGAAGTTAATGAAGTGAAGAGAGATGTCGCCACCGTCGCCATGGGGATAATTTACAAATGTATCCAAAATATCTACTAACAATATACGCTTGGAAGTTTCCGAATACTCTTTAATTTAAGTCTCTTTTGATGTGCGTTGTATCAAGAAATGTGGAATTGAATCTCACGGTCGGCGGGACACGGTGAATGTTTCAAGCAAATGTAAAGGGCTTTACCTTGATATACATTTTTAGAATTTTCCGTAAGTATCGTAGAGTATTTTGAAATTGATTAAGTTTTGTAATTTACAATATGTAAACTTCGTTTTTACGATTATCGACCTGCCTGACCTGCATCCCGTCTGAGCAATCATTCTTTCTACCTGCCTTTATTCCACCTTAAATTGAGGTTGGCGATGTGCGCAATATACTTTTTCAAGCATTATGCAGAAAGGATTTGGCTTAGTTTTTATGACCGGCTGACTACCTGATGTCAATCCTCCTCTGTGGTCCAGTCTTGGGCAAATCAGATTCGAAAAATCACTTTGCATGGGCTGGGAGTCAAACCCAGGATCTATACTGGTTCGGTCCCATATACGCTGACACTAGAACAATCGGTCCACATTTGGCGGAGATATCGCGTAACATAAATAAAACAGAATACAATCGAATTGAGGACCTCCTCCTTTTTGGAAGTCAGTCGATAAAGTTACCTTAAAAATCCTCAACGAAATAATATATGTACTCGTAAATCTTATCCATAATACTTATGACACACACTTATTATGTATCTATTTTATTGTTAACGCAGTAAAAAAATAAGAAAAATCTATTGAAATAAAACTATTTTTACGGATTCTATCACGATTCTCCAGTCCTGACCTGTGACCACGAAGGCTGCTTTCGAATCGTCGGGAATAAAAATTAAAAACAAAACGTGAAAGAATCCGTAAAAATATGTAGTTGTATTTCATATATAACATTCGCGTAAACTTAAGAAATCAGTAAGAAAAATCTAAAAATATACAATACAAAGTCGTTTAGAAATTGGCAATCGTGTCTTAATGAAAACGAATCAAGAAGATAAAAAATACTGTCGCATAAAAGATTACATCAAACAGAAATATCGAACATATTTGTGGAAACATTTTCTTTACTTCGATGATTGATCTGATTTATCTTGCGCTGACCTCATGAATCAGGGTCCAATCATATTTTATCGAAATCATTTTGTCATTCATTTGATTGGTTTCCTTCCAATTTCTGTTAGGTCGTTAGCGTTGGAAAATAGATTCTTTGATTTTATGTGACATATTATGGTACATGGAGCATATTATTATCTATCCCCGAAGAGGTAGGAAGAGGTAATTTAACGAGCTAAAACAACCATGTTTCGCTGAGTTTATTTCCGTCCTAGATGTGATAGTGGGCTATAGGTTTGCAATGTCGGGCATAAATTCCAGACTCCGGGCTGATATGGAAAAATCCAATATCACTTTGCCCGACCCGGGGATCGAACTCGAGACCTTAGGGCGGTAGACGTTACGCGCAAGCAATACCGCTACGCCACTGAGACAGTTTATGCATCAGTAGGCTAGTAAGTTTGTACCCATTTCCCATTTATTTATGGTTTTGCGACCGACTTCAAAAAAGGAGAACGTCCTCAATTCGTCTGTATTTTCGACCAACTTCCACAAAAGGAGGAGGTCCTCAATTCGTCTGTATTTTTTTTACGTATGTTAGTCGATATCTCCGCCAAATGTGTATCGATTTTTAAGATTATTTTTATGTTCCATAGAGTTTACTCCAAGGGTGGTCCCATAAACTTTCGATTTGGTCACGATCGGATTAATTTTGAAGTCGGTCCGTTAAGTTTTTAAACTTGTGATTATTTTGTCTCTCGTGTCCGTAGTATTCACACGTGAATAACGTGATCACCAAGTACATTTACGCACGTCACTCACAAGACACGCGGGAGGCGCCGTAATCTATACAACTCAGCGTTTACGTAAGATGTCGTCACGGCGTTTTAAAGTGTTTTATTTTCATGCTTTTTTAACCGACTTAAAAAAGGAAAAAATTCATCGGAATCTGTTTTTTAAGTATGTTCCCCGATTACTCGAAGTCGATTCGAGAAATTCTTTTTTGTTTAAAAGGGTATACTTCTCAGGTGGTCCCATTAGCACCAAGGCAGGATTTGATGATGGAATCCTAGAAAAATCGAGGGCAACCCTCAAATTTTATAGGGACCAATAGTGTGTTTTATATATTTTCTAAAACTATTCAGGTATTTGCGTCTGGTACTCATCATTTCATGTTGCGGAGCTGATGATGGAAAATATAACTCCTAAAGTATAAGGAGTTAGTGGATAATTCTTTCAATATTACAGGCTACTAAACACTTAAAATAGATAAATAATAATTAAAGTTTAACAAAACTTAAAAGCGACTTCAAAAACGAACACTTAAAAGTAAAAAATAACAACAATTTCTTACTCTCTTTAGAGTCGGTGCCTTTTCATTTAATCTGCTTTGGCCTCAGCACTAACTGCAAAGAGAGTAACAAATTGTCGTTATGTTTAACTTTTAAGTGTTCGTTTTTGAAGTCAGTTTTAAGTTTTTTGTATCATATAAGCAAAAATCAATTTACGTGTCAAATAAATATACAGCTGATTACTTTACACGTATAATTAAATTACTTGAATCTTAATAGATTTAAGATACAAGGAATATCTCGCATTTAATAATTACTTTAATCATAACAGTATTATAAATCTGCTTCATGTATAATAAAGCCTAACCCTATTTAGTATGCCAGCGCACAACTCCACGAATATGTAAAGCTATGAGTATATTCACAATGTGTTTACTATTTTACATGCGCGTTCTAATGGCGCGTGGAGCAAGACTGCCAAATCGCCGATCACTTGACATTAAGTGCCAAAACAACTGGACCCGATGCCAAACGTCGCGCGTGCCAAATATTCATATGTTCGCACCCTAATAATCCGATACGACGCGCTCTGTGTCTGCGTCTTTATTGGTAATGCTCCGGCTTTTTATCGGTTTGGCTTGACGTTGATGCGCGCCAATGCGCTAAAAGCGCCATTCGGGCCTCGTAACATGGCTGGATTATGGCATATTTGTTCCGGTTATAGTTCTTGTATTCCTTAAATATGCGGTGCTGGGGAAAAGTATTTTGTTTTCATATCGCTGTTAAGTTTGCTTTAAATTAGAATTTATTTTATGTAGAATAACAAAGATATAATAGAATGGTCCGTTTTATATTGTTATCATTAGCAAATGTTTGTATATATTTAAATATGTTTTATTTTATCAAATAAATAACGTCATCCGATAAATTTTGATATGTTCTAATATGAGCACATACATGTCTTGTACCGTATTTGCGCTACGAACTTCTCACAGTGCTACGAACTCTTTATTTGCTACGAGCTACGTACCGAGCTACGAAGAGGCATCCACGAAATATAAATGCAATAATGCTTGAGCAAGAAAGATGATGTCGTAGAATAATAAGAAAGGTTAGACGGAACCAACACAATAGAACAATTTCTGCGACTAGTATATAGGTCGTGAATAAATGTATAATGTAATATACTGAGTGTATACTCGTACATAATTTGACTTTACACTAAGATATTAGTTTTGTGTCGTAAATATCAGGAACTTTCGATGTCATAACACTAAGCCCTGAAATCAATATTTCACCAACATTTACCTCGGGAATCGAATCCGCGGCCTCTCGTTTCACAATTGGCTTCTCGCACGCAGCACCACATATTTTTTTTTTTTTATTGCCGTCGTGGACAGACGAGCTAGCGGTCCGCCTGTTGGTAAGCGGTAACCACCGCCCATAGACTTGAGCAATGCCAGGGGCACAGTCAAGCCGCTGCCTACCGTTGGGTGAATACTCTTTTTAAACCTCGTTTAAAGAGGGATAGGTCATAGCGCTCGGGGAACACCGACGCAGGAAGTTCATTCCAAAGCTTGCACGTACGTGGTAAAAAAGAACGCTGGAAACGCACCGTACTGCTGCGGATTGTTTCCAGGGATGAACTCTACTGCGATGTCGGGTGGTGCGATGGTAAAATGGTGCTGAAGGCACCATATTAAACAGTTGAGGAACTCCTCAGAATACTCCCTGTAGTAGAGGCAATAAAACACACAGAGAGACCCAAAGTCTCTCCGCAGCCCCAGCGCCTCCACTTTATATAAATTGTCGAATTTATTTATTTTGCAGCTATAAGCATAGATAAATAATAAAAAACCGCAAGCAAATTAAGCTATTATTCACCCTTCTGAATCGTCGCTAATAACCGTGGCGGGTTCGAATCCCGTCCCTTCTCACCGCCTGACACGGGGTGCTATTGAAAAAAGCTCGCATTATACCCATTTTACATGAAAAGCGCACATTTCTATGCGCGCCGCGTTGTATGTTGGATATTAATGACGGAATTGTGAAGATCTTGCGAGTGTTTGTGAGTTTTTGGGAGATGTTTCAAGTGATGGATGTATGATTTTTTTCTGCCTGGCGTTATCCGCCATCCTTTTTAATCGTTTCCCCTTCACCCAGTCTTGATCATCTTCCACAGTGAGACCATTGTCTCATATCATCCTTCAAAACAACCAGTCAGAGATCTTTGTGCCGTCCAAGGGAATGCACCTCTGCTACGATCTGGGCCTGACATTTGCGACTGCGACCAACGTACTCATATAGTTTCCTTTAGAAAAAACCCTTAAAAGCGACATTCTTATAGTTTCCTTAAAATACCCCATTGAAAGCGAAATTCTTGTAGTTTATCCACGACGTCCTAGACACCAAGGCTACCGCGACGGATGGATGATTATGTCATGTTTTTATTTTTTTTATTAAGATGGTATATATTGATATAATAGAGCAAACAAGTTCTCAAGATATGTTACACTTAATTAACATAAAATAACATAACATAAGCTCACGCCTGTATCCTCGAAGGGGTAAGCAGAGGCGCACTAGCGAACTAGAACACCCACATTTCGCGGAGCTTAGTTCCGTCCCAGATGTGATAGGGGGCGAGCCTATCGTCATATCGGGCACAAATTCCAGACTCCGGGCTGATATGTAAAAATCCAATATCACTTTGCCCGACCCGGGGATCGAACCCGAAACCTCAGGACGGTAGTCGTACCGAAATACAACCACGCCATCGATGCCGTTACACTTAATTTACATACGATAATCCGTCTGAGAAAGAATATACAGAGGAGATATACAGTGGAATTGGAAATCTCCTCTCCCTTGAAGTTGGTTAAAGATGTTTTTATTATTTTATAATCTTTAAATACTTCATCATCATCATCAGCCATAGGACGTCCACTGCTGAACATAGGCCTCCCCCAAAGATCGCAAAGGCCGCAGGAAGTCGCTGGATCCATGCCGCTTCCAACAGATCGATCTGGAAATCTTTAAATAAATAAATAAATAACACCCAACAGTCACATACATAGTCCTGACCCCACACTAAGATCGAGTCTTGTGTCGTGGGTATCAGGAACTACGAGAGACTTTCGGTCTCACAACACCCAGACCAGAAACAAATATCTGTAGGTCATACAAACATTTGTCTCGGTGCGGGGATCGAACCCGCGGCCTCTCGCTTCACAGCCGGCTACTCCCCGCCGCGCCACGGAGGCTGTCAATACTTATTTAGTATCATTTAGGTGTCGGCTTTGGCAGCGTATATAGGAGGTTCTTGGACGGATATAAGTCGAATTACACGATTTCCTGGAATTGGAACTGCTGGAAGTGTTTTGAGACAAATTACCTCTACAATCAAATCAGTGAATAACTACAAGTAAGTACAAGTTTCTCATAATCGCAATAAGCAATACGTTCTGAAAACTCATATTGTGAAACATAATAATTATTCAGGTACAAACAGAACATCGGGAACTTTGTTTATCACTCCCTTTTATCTTCCGACGCGTTAATTTAAGGTGCTGGGTGTTTCAATTACTCAAACAAAGTTATGCAACAATGCAAAAGTTAGCCGTTTGTTGCGACTCTCGTTGTTTATGATTTATTTGTTACTTTGCTTGTAGCATCACTTGGACTTTCGTATTTTACATGAAAACAGAAATGCGATATTCGTCAGCATATTTTATGAATTTTGACATCTTGTGTAGTTTTGTATGTTTCTTTCTACCTGCCTTATTAATGTGAATTTGGATTAGTTTTTACGATCGGATGCCTGTCTGACATCAACCTCCATCTGAGGGATCCAGTCCCCGGAAAAGTCTAATAAAAACCAGTGGCGAAGGGCGCATATAACACGATTTGTCCCGGCTTTCCCTTGGCCACATTATCTACTAATAGATAGGTCATAGTGAGGTCTCGGGTTCGATCTCCGGGTCGGCCAAAGTGATATTGGATTTTTCCATATCAGCCCGGAGTCTGGAATTTGTGCCCGATATGGCGATAGGTTCGCCCCCTATCACATCTGGGACGAAACTAAGCTCGGCGAAATGTGGGTGTACTAGTTGGCTAGTGCACCTCTGCCTACCCATTCGGAGATACTGGCGTGAGCTTATGTTATGTTACGTTATTAAAGCAATTGAGAGGTTGATTTTAATAACAAAAGCATATCGCGATCGTAGGATAAGGCTTAGTATGATAGTAGTATTACAATATGCAAATGAAATAAGAAGTAACAAATGAATAAATGTTAGTTTCTGTTTCTGTGCCAAAAGGCGTGAGAGAAACTTGCTTTGTCTAAATTGGGTTGTTACAATTATTATTTTTTAAATATAGATGTTATAAGTAATACAATTTCAAACGCGTTAAGAAAACATATTATTTAATGTTTTCAAACCATAATGGGTGGCGACATAAAGACAGGTCAATTCTGGAATGTTTCTTTACAATACAAAAGGCCATCAGTCTTGCAGAGGCTTGTATTTGGGCCAGAGCGGCTTAGATATGGGCTATCATAGTTAATTCAAACGTAGGGCGAGCCGTTAATGTAATTAATGTGTGTTATTGTCTAACCCACAGTGAGATTGATGTCGTAATTAAATGGAAAATGTGAGTTAAATCTGGATAATTTTGTAAGCTAAGCAATGACATACTCTTTATTTTTTTTTAAATACACCCAATAGTCACACACCTAGTCCTGACCTCACACTAGGTATAACCTGTATCGTGTGTGTCAGAGACTATGAGAGACTTTCGGTCTCACAACACCCAGACTTGAAACAAATACCTGTGGGCCACACAAACATTTGTCTCAATGCGGGAATCGAACCCGCGGCCTCGCGCTTCTCAGCCGGCTATTCACCCGCTGCACCACGGAACCTGTCAAAACATACTCGTGCTTAAATATACATAAGCTCACTAGTATAATTATGTCGTCTCCTTAGTCAAACGGCAGCATATATGGACTGTGGATCGGGAGGTACTGGGTTCGATTCCCAAGTCGGGCAACGCGAATTTTCTAATTAATTTGCCCGAGACTGCATCCCTCAGAGAGGGTTGGCTTTAGTAAAAACTAATCCAAATCGTTTCTGCAACATACTTAAAAAAGTGTGTTGCGCCGACCCCACATTAAGGTGGGATAAGAGTAGGTAGAAAGAAAGAAGCTCTCTAGTATAAGGGGTAGGCAGAAATTTAGATCACCCACATCTCACCAAACCTATTACCATCTCAGTTGTATTGGAAGCGTTAAATCAGGCACAAATACTAGACTTCGGGCTTATACTGAGCAGCAAAACTTCATGGTGAGTGATACCTGAGCTGACAATCGAACCGGAGACCTCAGAACAGCAGTGGCGAAGGATGACATTTTTGAAAGAGAAGCCGATGTAGCAATGTCTTTTAAGTAAAGCCTATTTGTCAAGCCGACAATTCGACAAAGGTAAACCGGTAGGAATCGAGTTGTATGGACCTTTCGCCACTACACAGTAGTTTAGGAAGCGAAGAGTGCCCCAAGCTATTTATTGTCTCCGAATGTAGTTTAGCTTATTGTCCCGGAAATATCAACAAGTAAAAACAAGTCTTTAATAAAAATCATGTAAGGGAAAAGTAATCCCAGCAGTTGAGGTCGTAGAAAAAAAACTATTTGTCTGGCAGGACCCCGCGGCGATAATAATTCCGCAACAGCAATAAAAAAATCAAGAACAAATCTCAAAATCCCACCGACAGCCAACTAGGCACGCCTCCGAAATTATTAAGCCTTTTTATTTAGTGCTCACGACAATTGAAACCCTACCACCATCGCTTAGAGGCGTTTTTCCATTGTTAATAAGTAAGTACGTTACTACTTGCTTGTTTTAAAAACCTGTTTACGATGTCATGGAATTTTACGCTACGGGGCTTAATAGTTGTCGTGTATATTGTCCCTTTCGTGTGCATATATCTGTCCCTCTCTATGGTCAGCTCATTCAATCCAACTTCCATATAATCCAATACTAGACTGGACAGACGGGATTTGTAAGAAGCTTTCCTGTTCTAAAATACTGTGGAAATATCATACGTTCGCGTCTTATGGTCGGGGGGATTAAGGGAAATTGTTGAGACGACTTAAGAAAAGAAATCTAATTTTATATCGGAAATGGGGATTTCTCTTTGTTCTTAGGTAAAATATCAATAAAGTGTTGACAATTGGATACTTGACTATAGTAACGAATATCAATGAATTTTTGTAGGAACATAGATTTATCGTCGAAATAACGTGTACAATAGGAATCTATTAAAATACTCCAGGGATAATTTTATTTTAAAAATTTAAATACTTATTTTTTTATCTGTGAGTCACCTGACTGACACCAATCACTATGCATGATGTCACATCACTCATTGTATATTTGCATATTTGTTCCACAAAGCCTAAGATCTAAGATCCAAAGTCATACTGCCAGGCTATTTGGTATATTTTTTTCGTATTTTTGTTTAAAGCTAACCTAATATCAACGCGGATGTGATCGACGATCGGCGGTAAACTAAATTATACATAATAATTTTTGTTTTTTTTAGCTAAACATATGAAAATAAATTACGAAATATCTTATTTTTTACGTGTTTAGTATAAAGTAATAAATTGCCCTGTATACTTTTCAAAAAATACTCAAGTAATACATAAAATGACGCTTTTCGTTTAAAGGTATAGTCGTAGCCGTGCGACTACGATAACTGCTACGCCGTAGCAAATGTTGAAGTTCCCATCTTCGAGTTATTATTTCAGTCAGTTACATACTTCACAGTCTCATTCTTATTTATACATAAGACATATATTATACTTAACATATTTAGTATTCGGCTATGGAAAAGAAGCTTCTCTCTGTGCTATTATTTGCAGTAAATCTTTACGAAACAGTATCTGTAGCACGAACGACTTAATTTTTTCAAATAGACATTTCGCAATAAACAAATTGTTTAAATTGGTCTGTATAAGCATGTGCTCGATTCGAATATGCCATCGATAGTTGTTGATGCTAAGGCCTCTGGTCTTCCACCTCGCTAAACATAGGATTATATTCCTCTCAGTTTATAATTGGAGCATAGCTAATCTGCATAGAGCTGATTACTTATTTGCCGTCCGACTAATACCATTCCACTATGGGACGTTGCGCGCTAATCCCATCAATGGTTGTCACACCACGCCGGGATTACTGGACGCGTGACATTACATTGTGTGTCCCAAGATAGAGTATATAGCGGAAAATAAGTTTCGCACTTAAAGGAACGTACTCATATTACGTGACCCATTTTTACAACTTTTATACCTCCCCCCTCGGTGACAACCCGGAGTATATACCAAGACCCCCCTCCCCCTCTAGTTTTCACGTAGTAGTTCATAAATATGGTTCTAAAACATTTTTTTTTCGAAGAAAAGCAAAAAACATATTTATTATGATGTGATGGTACCTGTAGCTTAAAAAGTGCTTAACGCTGCGCGCGATATCTGAATATACCTCGAAAAAGCACGAGATTTCCATAGAGGATATTGACTACGTGATGAAAACCTGAAGATCTGTGACAAAGTGTTGTATTTTCAAGAAAGAACGGGTCACGTGGTATGGGTACGTTCCCTAAGCCACATCTTGAGACCTGCGGTCCGAGCAGGAATATTTTTGAGAGTCGAAATTGTATCAAGCTGCTGCTCATTGACGACGTTTGGTTATTTCATACAAATGTCACAAACGCGCATCGTGCTTCTAATTCGATTGTCAAAATTATTCCTGCACGGGCCCGTTGATAGATACCATCTGCTAAGCAGCAGCATTGATCAATTGTCATCACGGTCAACTGATTTGCTTGTGTTATAAGTAAGCAGTCTCAAAAGGTTTTCATTCTATTTTAGTTGTAAAACAAAAACTATTGCGGATGATTTTCTATTCACTTAAACAGTAAAAGACGAAGTTTTTGAAACAAGATGATTAACTTATTTTATGAATACAAAACAAAAAACAAAACAAAAACAAACAATTATTTTAAATGACTTACTGGCTGATAACCTTTCAGCATATGAACTAAGCACTTTTATTTATCTTCATAAATATTAATTTCATCTACAAAATCTTTAAAACTGTTCATTTTCGTCTCATCACATAGACCCAACATCATATATGTAAACCGCTCGACGCCTAACCTTTGCGTTATATAACCGTGTCCATCGGCAGTTTGATTGATTTATTGCCGACGTTTGTACAACAATGCAAACGATGAACAATGAACATTGTTTCATAATTTGCGACCAACAATCATTCACGCACGCAATACGGAAATTATTACACGTGTTACAAATGTGGATGATTCATGATTTACGAAACTGTTATAATAGCTGTGTATATTAAAATTTGAAGTCGTCTATTGTAGCATGAATATTAGAAAATCACCATTATTTTTATTATTGGCGATATTGTTCAAATTAGAAGATCCTTTGAAATGTTAGTTAAATAAGCATTTGGGGGTTTCTTCATGTCGTTAAGTAATAAAACTGCAATAAATAAGCTAAAAAAGTTCCATAATAGTACTTAAGATTCATTTTCCCACAACTGTTTCTTCAAAACGTTGGCGCACTTTCCGTATCTTAATACGCAAAAATTACCGTTTCCATACCGAGAATGTAGCATTTTAAATATCTAAACTGCAATTCAGTTATCTCTAAATGCAGCGGGCGATAGTTTTGATGCATGTAATTGCGGCGGCGGCTTTAAGAGTTAATTTGGAGATAGTCCAAATTTGCTTTTATCCTCAAATAAAACTGGAAATATAGTCGGGATTGCGATGAGGGTTATTCTCAGTGCTGAGGTATAATTTCGAACGCTAAATGGTTCTATGTATTATGTCGTAAAGATGAGGATTTTGTCGAGCATTGTGGTTTTTATTGCTCAGATGCACACTGCAAGGGACATATCTTTGGCTTTTAGTAGACCGCTGACTACAAGAGTGGACTCCAATATTTGGAGTCCACTCCAATAATACATATTTTTGTTTGGTGCCTGTCACACTTTTCCGCATATTGGTAAAGGATGTAAAATTTTATTGTTAGTATCCAAGCATCAAAATTAATTTAATGACATCACATTGTTGTATAGCTTAATTACCTTAATTATATGTAGATACGACGCGCGGAATTCCATTTCACCTATCACCACAGACTATAACAAGATGCGTTCCAATCATAGATCTACCTCGAAAAACTATCTTGATTATTAACATAAACTCACGCCTATATCTCCGAAGGGGTAGGCAGAGGCGCACTAGCCAACTAGTACACCCACATTTCGCCGAGCTTAGTTCCCTCCCAGATGTGATAGGGGGCGAGCCTGTCGCCATATCGGGCACAAATTCCAGACTCCGAGCTGATGTGGAAAATCCAGTACCACTTTGCCGGACCCGGGGTTCGAAACCTCAGGACGGTAGTCGTACCGAAATACAACCACGCCACCGAGGCAGTGAAGTTGCTGAAGAATAGAATGTAGTTTAATCATACGAGTGTAGTTTACTTTTGTAAATAATAACAATTATTACCAAATCTCATAGGCACCGTGCCGACATCCAATAATAAACTTTAGAGGTTGAGGAGTCTCCTTGTAGTTTTATTTTAAAATTGAAGTTAGAAAATCGTTCCATATTACAAATTGATGTTTAGTGTAGATTAGTTTTATATCCGCCGGCCACCATCGCCCTCTATTTCAAAGAAAATCGTGAGATTAGTTTGACGTTAGATGTAATTGAGCAGGAACTTAGGGAGAATTATTGGATAAATCTTACATTTAGGACTTTGCAATCCTTTATAGAGTTGTGTTTTATTCGATTTAACGTGGCTTTTAGCATTTTTCTTGGTGAGATCCATTATGATCATAATTTATATTTTTAATGTCTTTCAAAGTATTTGCATTTAATTGTAGTGTTGTCTCAGCTACCGTGATATACCATAATTATTATGTGTTCACTAATTATGAATGACCTAGATTATTACCCTATAGGTAAATTAAGGTCTGTGTCAGTCTTAGGGGGCATTCCTTCTTGAACCAAAAAAAACAACCATAATCCAATGGCCTAACTTTGTGTCCCATTGCTGGGCAAAGGCCTTCGCTTTATTACGATACGCTATTAATCTAAAATTATTTATGGAGTAGGTATCATTATATAATAATAATAATAGTAGCTCTGTAATATTACTGTCCCACTACTGGGCACGGGCCTCCTCTACTAATGAGAGGAGTTAGACCTTAGTCTACCACGCTGGCCTAATGCGAGTTGGTAGACTTCACATACCTTCAAATTCCTATAAAGAAATTCTCGGGTATGCAGTTTTCCTCACGAAGTTTTCCTTCACCGTTATAGCAAGCGATATTTCACAATGAAAATACACTTAACATAGAAGAGTCAGAGGTGTATATGTTCCATTTTGGAGTTGGTATCATTAATCATTCATAAAATTAATCTTTCTTTCTACCTGCCCTTATCCCACCTTAATATGAGGACGACGCAACACACTTTTTCAAGCATGTTGCAGAGAGGATTTGGCTTAGTTTTAACAACCGGCTGCCTGCTTGATATCAACCCTCTATGAGGGATCAATTCATAAAATTAACCATATATAATTAATGACAATATGCATCAATCTCGAATGACTACCGTAATTCACCCACGAAGCTCGGACGATCTTTATTAGCTACAAAAAGCAGTTACCAGATCCGGTTTTATTTCCATCCCTTTATAATAAAGAGCCTCATGATTTCAGTTCAAGGGTGAAATGAGTTTTACATTATCACAACTATTATGGAAATACAAATAGTTCTACATGATACTATGCATTTACATGATCTTTCTGTGTTCAGACCTGAATTTTGTGCAGTAAGGTCTAAAATTGAGTGACGAGGGTCTCATTTTAGATTAATTATGTATAGCAATGGCGAAAGATTCCTACCGGACTATCTTCGCAAAACTGTTGACTAAAAAAATAATCATTATAATACATTGGTAATAATTGAAATGGCAAATGCCATTGGCTTCCTGTTTCCAAAATACACCCATCGCCACTAGACTTATCTATAGAAATACAAGGAGCTGCCAAAATAGAATCTAAAAAAATTCAAATTAAAATAATTTATTCTGCAACTAGGATATTTTATACCACTTTTACATGTCAATTACGAGAATATATTGATTCTCAGATATTGATAAAGTAATAATAGCGTCGGCATTTCGTAGTTATCCCTGAGAAGAAATGCCGAAACAAACTCAAGGGTTATGGCCTCTTTTAAAGTCCAGACTATACATGATATATGCCTCTAAAATAACAATTTAAAATGTCAACTTATTTCTAAATACAATAATATATTGGGCGAGTAGCCGGCTGTGAATCGTGAGGTCGCGGGTTCGATTCCCGCACCGAGTCAAATTTCTATGTGACCCATAGATATTTGTTTCGGGTCTGGGTGTTGTGAGACCGAAAGTCTCTCGTAATTTCTGATACCCACGATACAGGTAACACCTAGTGTGGGGTCAGGACTATGTGTGTCACTGTTGGGTGTATTAATTATTTATTAAATTATTATATTAATACGCTAATAGAGCAAAGTCAAAAAAATAATATAATAGTAAGATATAAAATTGTATTAATACAGCCTTAGTGTCAGGAGTGAGCTGCTCAATCCCAAGCATTTTTGTCTCGTAAATAGTCCTTATATATTATCACCGAATGGAGTGAGTGTTATGGTTTGTGACCCTAATATTATATTTATTTTATTATCTTTCTATTTACTATATATATTTGCTATTTAGCTCTTTTACATGAACATTTGTATTCAGATTCGTTTTAAAATGTATATTTTGTTGGTGTATTTTACATTTGTTTAAATATTTTAGATCACGTTTGTGAAAGCATAGCTTTATTGATCTTGGGAAAATGTAGGTACAATCATTGCAGTCGTAGCTCCTAATTTAAGAATAGTTTGTCGTTTTCATTTTCAAACAATGTGACGTAAGGAAAGGTAACAAATTATTCTTAAAGATAAGAAGCGCGTAAATGTTTTTATAAGTTTTGAGTGGTAGAGTCACGCTGTAGACAGTAACGTCTACAGCACGAATGGGCCGGCTCGACCGGTTTGATACCACTGTCTCACAGAAAACCGACGTAAAGTGGCAGCTTGCTGTCGCGTTTCGTTCGGTGAGTGAGATTTCCGGTGGCCTAATTCTCCCTTTCCTTTCCCAATCCCTTTTTCCCTTCCCTTTCATATCGTCCTTTTAGGTTGGCAAGGCACCCATGATTCTTTTTGAGTCTTGGATGTCTATGGGCGGTGGAGATCACTTACCATGAGGTGACCCATCTGCTCGTTTGCCAGTCTCTGCTATAAAAAAGTAGGGGTAGGGGTTTCATAACTTTAATGTCAACGTACTGTCGTGAAAATGCTATCCTAAAAAAAGCAAAAAAATATCTTATGTACCAAAAAATATAAGACTAACCGCCAAATGTTCATACACTTAAGGTCGCCTTATGTCCTTTAAGGCCGCCTTATCTGTCAAAATTGTATGGCGAAAATCAATGTAAGAAGCCGTTAAAGTTGAGCAGCGTTTGACCATCGGGCGTTAAAAATTCAATGTTTCATTGATGAATAAACACCAAAACTTCCTTATTTACAAAATTAGTACGATACAAATTCCCATACATATGCGTGTACGAAATAAGGGCCAAGTCTCGAATCTTTAGCGTGCGCAGTTGTTCTAATCCTTTTTGACAAGGGTGCTTATTATTTATAGGGTCCCTTACTTAAGACCCATAATAAATTAATCCTAATATGGCCGTGTTTTACAAAAGCTAATTATTTGGCGTTGTTTTATTTATTACACCTGTAACGGTTTTTAAGGCGAAATTAAAGTCCGCGTTGTTAAGAAATTGGGTTTTGACAAATTTTATTTTAGTTAATTTTGATATGAAATTTACGTCATCTAAAATATAGATCAGAAATAAATATTGAAATATTCTCAAAAATATGTTATAAGTCTTTGAAGTTTGGTATAGCCTTCAAACACCGGGAAAGAGGAGTATCAGTAATCACGTTACCGCCATAACGGTACGTGCATTGGAAAGGGATAGTAAGATATCTACCACTATGCCCCCACTCCAGAATTTAAAATATGAATTACTGCTTCATTTTTCAACCAATTTCAATGCAGTTTTTACATAAAGGTTTCTTTTTTGTTTTATTTGCTATTACATATAAAATATGCATAAAATCAAACATAGTCAAGTACCCAATAGAGATAGATTTAAATCCATAATTAAACCATGTTCCAATATTATTTTTAAAATAATATTAAAAATAATTATTTAATTTGGCACTAGTACTTCCTATTGGAACATGGTATAATTTTAAATGAAAACGTGTAATCTAAAGCATAAAATTGAGTGGTACTTCCAATCATCGACAATTAAAACTGTTTTATAACTCACTCAAATTTGGTTAGATTAACTAATTATATGTTTTGAAATCTTTAATATTATAATTTTGTAGTTAATTTATCGTTCGTGTATGTTTCATGGTCAGCAGCCCGAGCAGGAACATTTCTGACAACCGTAAATGTATTGCTCGATACGCGTGTATGAAATTTGTATGAAATA
Source organism: Clanis bilineata (assembly GCA_036417725.1). Lineage (NCBI taxonomy): Eukaryota > Metazoa > Arthropoda > Insecta > Lepidoptera > Sphingidae > Clanis > Clanis bilineata. The sequence continues at coordinate 4,317,003 of CM071141.1, forward strand.
TTAATCAAATGTCATCAGTGCGCAGCGAGTTTACATTTATATTAGTTTTCCGTTCTCGGGCTAGTGAAATATCACCAAGTTTGGATTTTCAATCGTCGTACAAACTCCAGTGCTCGCTAGTCGGTCATCACTAAACACCACGAGGTTTTAAAACCACGCTTCCGTAGTTTGCAGTGTTTTATTTTTTAGATTATTTTGAAATTTTATCTGTTTTATATAACTACTAAAAAGAGAGTTTAAATTGTCTCTATTCAAGAGGATCATGTCACTAATTCTGCATAAAATAAGGAACAAAGACTTTCGCACTTGATGTTATCGCACATGTTGATGTGGTTTTATTTCTAGATTGCATCTTGTACGGTATAATTATAACTTAATGGAATGTTCCCGTCTTACATTTTCCTTGTATATTTTCACTAAAGTTCGTCAAGAGCATTTAAAGTTTAATTGAGTTGTGGACTTCGGCAACTAACGAGTTCTCGAAACTAACCAAACGATCTAAGATCTTTTGAAAGGCACAAAATTGTTGTTTAATATTGAGTATAATTTAAGTTACTTCAAATGCAATTAGTAGTTGAAAGCTCTTCGTCTTCATAAATAACATTACGTAACATATTATGTTCAAGTTTGTTATTATGGCGTAGGCAGATTCGTGGCTCAATTTCCCCTTCCACTTTCCAGTCTCTATTAGGGAATAGAGTTCAGAGGGTCCTGTAAATGTTGGCAACGCACACCTGATTTTTTGGTATAGTGGGTGTCTATAAGCGGAGGCGATCACATATCATCAGGTGAGTTACCTGCTTGTTTCAATTTAATTTATTACACTTCACAATTGGTAATTAGGTTTTATAATAGGTTATGGTGGTTACGCATGGTATATATGGTACATATGGTGGTTAAGCAGGCCGCTTCCAACAGGTCGATCTGGAAATCTTTTGAGGAGGCCTATGTTCAGCAGTGGACGTCCTATGGCTGATGATGATGATGATGATGATGGTGGTGGTTACATAATCGTGGACCCTGTCGGCACGGCACGGCAAGGCAATATAGAAGAGAAGGAGAAACTTTGTTTACTCGTCTTTGATATAAAAATGCAATTATACCAAGGAAAGATAAGGCTGGATACTAGGGTATTAGGGAAAAAAGAAAATTAACTAACTTCTAAGATTCTATTTTATTTAACAACAGTTACAGATTTACATTGACCTTATTACCTAGAAACATAGAATAGCGATAATTTAAGTCTATTCTTGTAATATAATTTTAACTCATCATAGAGACACATTCGGTTCAATCTGTGGGTTCAACAATCTTTATGAGGTCACACTATTTTAAAAACTGCCATTCAGGGACGACGAAACTTTGAAATGACTCCGAAGGTATTTTGAATAAGTGCGCTTTTTATAAATTTTTGTGAGACTTCACAGCCCATCACGCGGAACAAACTAATAAAAGTTGAACGTGACCCACTCCCAGCCGGAAGTTCTTACTTTTCCCTCGCCACGTAATTTACATTCCTGAATGTATTATATTTCTTTAGGAATTTAGTACATATACGTTTTTGCGTGTTTTATTTGAACTGTGTACCTGTTTCATAAACCGGGTAACGAACAATGAAAATTATAAATTTTTATTTCGGATTTTATTCTGATGCTATGACATGGTTTGTGAGACTTGACTACTCTTCCGAACTAGCGATATATTTACAAAAATAAAGTAGTTTACTAAATATAAAAGTTATTATTACATTAAAAATAAAATAAAGACTGAAACATCACACAAATAAAGACCGTGCTCTATGATAAATTTAAAATGTTGTTTTTTTATATCAGTAAACGAGCCTAACGAGAGAACGACTGCCTCGGTGGCGTGGTGGTATTTTCAATATCGATATCTGAGTCACCCCGTGGTTCCGAACGACAGAACCACTGTCAAACCTGTCAAAAGGGGCCGCCCTTTTTGTTTTTCTTTGTTTTTGGGCCGATTGACTTCAAAATCGACATCTGGGTCACCCCGTGATTTCAAATGACGGAACCGATGTCAAAGTTGTCAAAAGAGGCCGCCATTTTGTATTTATTTGTTTCTGGGCCGATTTACTTCAAAATAGATATCTGGGTCGCCCTGTGGTTCCAAACGACGGAACCGATGTCAAAACAGTCAAAAGTGGCCGCCATTTTGTTTTTCTTTGTTTTGGGGCGATTTACTTCAAAACCGATATCTGGGTCACCCCTTGGTTGCTAACGACGGAACCGATGTAAAAACTGTCAAAAATGGCCGCCACCTTTTGAAGTCAATCGGCCCAAAACAAAGAAAAACAAAATGGCGGCCACTTATGACAGTTTTGACATTGGTTCGGTCGTTAGCAACTACGGGGCGACCCAGATATCGATTTTGAAGTCAATCGGCCCAAAAACAAAGAAAAACAAAATGGCGGACACTTTTCTTGATTTTGACTTTGGATCTGTCCTTAAAAACTACGAGGTGACCCAGATATATTGAAGTAAATCGAATTAAGGACAAAAAACAAATTTTCCATCCCTATTTCATCCCTTTATATGTAGGTTGAAATAGGGATCATGCCAGACATCCACCCCTTCTGGGGGATCAAGTCCCAAATTAAATTACAAAATTCGCTTTGCCGTACATGGGAATCGAACTCACAACCTCCCGGTTCACATCCCATATATGTTGCCTATGTTACTAGATCAAGGAGGCGACTAGAAAAGTATCCTCATACCAACTTTCTTAAAAATCCGTTCAGCCGTTTCTGGAATCCCATATAAACTTTTACCCCTTTAGGGTTGTTAAATTTGTGTCCATTTGGTCAAAAGTATCCTCATACTAAATTTCATCGAAATCCATCAAGGAGTTTCAAAATGGATTGACTCCTAGACTATCAATGTCTTATATTTGACACAAAGAACTGAATAAACGTAATATCAGAGTTGAAAATGTCGAGCACGTCCCTCCCCTTCAATGGTTACCGGACGACTGAGATCAACACGGGCCGTCTCAGAAAACAATGATATAATGCCACAGCGTATGTGCAAAACCAATTTTTTCCTTATTGTGATAAAACTATTGAACTTGGTGAAATTTTTTTTTCGACACAATTAAATTAACATTGATGTCTACGTTTTAAATCAAGTTACAAATTTATATCGTTCGCCGTACGGAAGATTCAAGGTTTTCAAAAACAGATGAGAGGTAACTTTGGATTTTTTTTCTATCGAGAAAACTTTTAGTAATTATGTTTTTGCTCACGACAGAATTTAAGTTAAATGGTCTATTAATACATTTCTAAAAATTACCTTCGTAATCTTAGTACTTTAGGACACCCAAGCTCGTGAAAATCCTTATTTTGTTCTCATATCCTCTTAAAATAAGTGTCATAACGAAATCTCCAAAATCTGATTTTAATTGAAATCTCATAATCAATTAAATTAAGGAAACATTTTCACACAAAAATAAATTGGTGCTGGCCTTTTACGTCCAATCCTTTTAACGTAAAAACTTTCGCCGAGCTAGGAGAATTTTAATAACAATTCACCATGGCGCGTAATCACAAATCAATTTTAACTACAGAAGGGTTGATTTAAATAATCCGAGTTAGTCTATAGTAAAAAGCAAGTTTAATATGTGTAAATTAAATATTTTTCATATGGAATATTTGGTTTAGCTAGAGAAATTTAAGTTAAAGAAAATGGTAAAGTTTAAACATTTAATACCTACTTTAAAACCATAATCATTTATGTTATTGTTTGTTAATGAGTCTACTTCGCACTCCTTACTACTTCGTACTCCTTCATCAGACCAAATGAGACCACACTTGTAGTATATTACTACAATGCGTGTATACTACTGCGTGTCAATAGATAATATCTATCTTGAATATATGAATCTTGAAAATCCGTCCACATTTGCAGTTTGTCCGTATCGCGTCATAAAAAATAGAGAATCACAAGTTTAAAAACTTAACTGACCGACTTCCAATTTACCGATCGTGACCAAATTTACATGGGACCGCCCTTGAAATAAGCTCCTTCGAACACAAAAAGAATTTTGAAAATCGGTCCACATTTTGCGGAGATATGGCGTAACATACATAAAAAAAATACCGACGAATTGAGGACCTCCTCCTTTTTGGGAAGTCGGTCGAAAATTTAAAACATCTTCTTTTTTGAAGTCGGTAACAAAGAGATACATAAATGCAAGTCTGTATCCCGGAAGAGGTAGGCAGAGGCAAACTATATAACTAGAACACCCGCGTGTCGCGAACTCATTTCCGTCCCAGATGTGATAGGAGACCATATCGGGCAAAAATTCCAGACTCCGAAGCTGATATTGAATAAAAAACCCAATATCACTTAACCCCAGGATCAAACCCGAGACGATAGTCGTACCGCGTACGCAATACCACTACGCCACCGAGGCAGTGAAACAAAGAGATTGAATATACTATTTTTTGGTGAGGACCTATGATCATAATTAGACACAAAAAAAATATACTAGTGGTCGCCCAGTGGTCGAAATTCGACCAAAGAGAAGAAAAGAAAGACCATAATTTATTTGTGTATGTTGTGTGTCATTTAAGTAGTATTGTGTAATGTTTATGTTATTACATTATATTTCATATAAAATATAGCTTAAAAAATATAAACTTTAACTATATCAACCATCAATATATTATACCCTAGATGCACAGTTCTTTGCAAATATCCTCCTAAAAACTGGTCTTAGGAATAAGACAAAGAAAAAGATCACAAGTTCTAATTAAATCAACACAAATATAACCCTAAGTACGTGTTATAAAGTAGGTTTTTAAACGAAATGAGCAAGCGTTCTTAAATTTGAATTTTGAAATTTAGAATTCTATCGACGTCCGACTGTAGGCAAAACGGGTGCTTAAGCACTTCTTTGCTGTCCCATTTTCCGAGCGTCATCTAGGTAAATAATATATCGATGATATCAACTTTCACGTTCATCCGTTCACGCAATTCTCATAAAAAGGTGTACAAAGTTTTCGCTTCATGTATTAATATATAGATTATTATGTAAAGTGAACTATCTGTGACAGCTTATGTTGTGTTACAAGGGAACCTAGTCGGAGCGACGGTTGTACAAACAAACCCACAGTTCAAAGTTTGCTAACATTAAGAAAACAAAAGTAATGCTATTATTCGCTAGCTCGTTCGTTTATGCAAATCTACATGAATATCGTATACGTCTAATACATCTAGTTCCATGTAGATTTGGAATTTGATTAATGTATACATTGTTGGAATTCCGGAAACTTGACTACGTAGGCATCTTCATTACTGTTGCGATGATATGAGAGTTAATAAACACCGATATGATAGGGTAAAATGTAGCTTATATGGCGTGAGTTTAGCTTCATTGTTGTTTGTTAACGCGTTCGCAACTATTACGAATTATGATCATAAGTTTGTAGTACATGATATAGATTTTGTAGTTTAAAATTATCTACCAGAAACAAATTATTGATTTTCCACCGACTTCCAAAAAGGAGAAGGTCCTCAATTCGTCTGTTTTTTTATGTATGTTATGCGATATCTTCGCCGAATGAGGACCAATCTTAATATTATTTTTGTGTTCGATAGAACTTATTTCAAGGGTGGTCCCATAAAAATTTGGTCTCGATTGGATTAGAAGTCGGTCCGTTAACTTTTAAACTTGTGATTATTGTAGTACTGATTGGTATGTCTTAGGGAGTGTCCGTATTTAACGATTTTGATTGATTCGATTTAAAAGAGTTTACGAATATTTTTACGTCAGGTTTAGTTTTCTTGTCTGGAATCACTTTATAATTAGGATTGTAGAATTAAAGTATACCTCTAGAAGTATCTACAGTTAAAGCTGAAAAATACTCATATTTGTCTCCGTGGCGCAGTTGCGAGTAGCCGGCTGCGAAGCGAGAAGCCGCGGGTTCGATGCCCGTACCGAGACGAATGTTTGTATGGCCCACAGATATTTGTTTCGGATCTAGGTGCTGTGAGACCGAAAGTCTCTCGTAGTTGCCGATACCCACGACACAAGGCTCGAACCTTAGTGTGGGGTCAGGATTATTTGTGTTAGTATTAGGTGTAATTTATTTATTTAAATACTTCTAATTCCAACACTTTCACCGTCAGAACAAAACGGTTATAAACTTAAAGAAAAATGCACAAATTCTAATTACGTCTATTCTTTTATCCCACAACGCTTCTACACAAAGACGATTACCATAAAATCTTTTAAAAGAGCGAATTACAGACCATTGTCATTGTGCGACGAAAACTCACTGAATTTTATAATATACGCTAATGCAGTTTTTGTTCTTGGCATGTTGATTTAAAGTCCGCTTTATGAGCTAGCTGCTGCATTATTTTATGGTAAAATGGACTAATGAGATCCTCAGTGACGATAACAATATATTTTGTTTATGCTAAGCGGTAAAGGGGTGTGTCAGCTTGATAGTAATTTTGTAGTATGAATTCTTTTGGCGTGTTACTTCTAGCGTAATGCTATTTTTAACCGATTTAAAAAAGGAGGAGGTTAACAATTCGACGGAATCTTTTTTATCTATGTTCCCCGGTTACTCGAAGACACCTGGTCCGATTCGAATAATTCTTGGTGAGCTGATGATGGAAGGTAAAACTCCTTGTTAGTTAAGAGTCAGGGTATAAGACACCTATTTTGATCATTGCGTCGGGAGTCTCAATTTTATGTTACTGAAGACTAATATACACTAAAAATAAAAAAAAAATTACAAGTTCTTACTCTCTATGGAGTCGGTGCACTTTTTAATCTGCTTCGGCCTCAGCACCGATTCCAAAGATAATAAGAAATTGTTGTTATTATAAAATATTAAGCGTTCATTTTTTATATTTGAAACTGAAAACCGACTCAGTTTTTGTTATTTATTTCAAACAGAAAGAGCTGTTTGGGAACAATTTTCAGAAGAGGTCACGACAATTAAATAAGAAACCTACTTCCGTTACCAGTTAGTGCTGGCAGTGAGGTGGTGGGAGAGACGAGTTTTATAGCTCTACTTGTCTCTGATGGTAGTTACCATACATGTCTGTGGGTGGTAAGCGTTTACCGCTACGTGAGGTAAGCACTATTTTTCGACTGAATTGATAAAAATGAGAAGGTCCTCAATTCATCTGTATTTTTTATATCGTCATCGTCATCATCAGTCACAGGAAGTCTACTGCTGGACATAGCCCTCCCCCAAAGAATTCCAGATAGACCTTTTGGAAGCGGCCTTTTTTATATATGTGATGCGATATCTCCGCCATGTGGACCTATTTTCAAGATTATTTTTGTGCTCGATATAGCTTATTTCAAGGGTGGTCCTATATAAATTAGGTTACGATTCGATAAATTGTGGAGTCGGTCCGTTAAGTTTTTTCGTGATTATTTTTGGTTTGCTTTATATAAGGAAGGACAATTCACAACGTTCGTGGAACACCGAAGTAGGGAGATCATTCTAGAGCTTGTATACGTGGTGATAAAAAATGGATGTCTATCAGCAATTCCAAACATTGTCTGTTTCACTGGAATATTTAATAGTAGATATTTTATTTATGATAGAGGGGGTGACGTCAGGCAGATGACCGGTCGTAAAATGTAAGCCAAATCCTTTCTGCAACGTGCTTAAATAGTGCGTTGCGCCGACCTCACGTTAAGGTGGGATAAGGACAGCCAGAAAGAAGAAGATAAATATTTTTTTTATAATGATATATGTTTAGGCCCTTAGAACATTTTTTTTATCAAGCGGCTTCTAAGGAATTTGCATTTTATGTTACTTATTCGATGTAATAAAAACATTTTCTCATACATTTGTTTTGAATAGCATCCTCGCCGCGGAAACTCGGAAAGAAAGACCACATTAAGTGGATTACACAGGATTATTCTGGAATGGAGGCAAAGCAATTATAACCATTAGACGTTAAATATTAAACCGTTCTAAGCGTAATACCATAATGAAATTAACGAAATGAAAACATGAACGAATTGTAAAGTATAGTTGAACAAAACAGCGTAATAACCGCAGCTGCCTCATATACAGATGTTTTAGTACGACAACTGGAACTTTATTTTGTAAGAAACAAAGTTGCTGATTAGGTCATTGTAATGGTCATTTATGTGATAATAATAATAATATTAAATATTGGCCTTGTAAATAAACACTTTTTCCCACGGAGCCCATCAATTTTGGCTTTATGCCGGACCTTGGAGACATTGTGGATTACACCAGGTAGATAAGTAAATTCTGGGTTCTACCTAGAAAATATTGTACCATACGTTATTGTGTAATGTATGACTGTCGCGGAGGGGGGTAATGTTTGTTGAATTTGGAAAAGGAAGCCAAAAGGAATCGAGTAACTAATCGTTTTTAAAGCTTTCGTCCAGTGGCGTGCATTTCGTATAGAGAAAGCGACACTGTCTACCTTGATATTATGCTATTTACATAAATCATAATGAAAAAAAAAATCAAATTGTTAAAGTAGCAAGCAGTGCTCTAATTATATTTTAACAGTAATTACAATAATTTTGGCAGTAATGGTGGTGTAAGAGTTGAAGAAAATCATTTACAAGTTTTTGGTCTACCCTGATCGGAATGTCTGTGCACGCCACTGCTTTCACCCCTAATACGTATCATACTACGCACTCAGTACGTAACGTCTCTAGTGTGACGACGCTGACACGGCGCCTACACAAACAAGTCTGATGGAAATTTTAATTCCATTCCACTGTACGTTCGCTGTTTGTTTTAACTATAGCCTGAATATTGCACTTCGCTTGGAAATTGTTCTAGCATGGAGGTTCGTGGTATTCTTTTTCTTATTTCAGATGAATGAATTTAGCTCTAAATAGCTTGGGTTGAGGTAAGGTTGGTAAGTTTGTTGGGTTATGTTTTTTAATAATAACAAATAAGTTGTTTTCGGAGCAATAAGGGACCACTGTCACCAATTTACAGCTTGGTAAAAAAGAGTATGACGCGGTGAAAATTGGAACTACAACAAAAATATTTTTTATTCAACTTATTATTTTATTCTATAAATAATTTACAGCTGGAAATTGAATATCACCCCTAAAACGCCTGTTAAATAACAATAAATAAAAATAATACCTTTTAAAGTCGAAAGTAAGTTCCATTTTTGTTATCCTCATTTAGCCTATTTTCGCAGTAAAAGTACTAAAACAGTATAGTAGTAAAGTACTAAAACAGTATAGTGTATAGTATACATAGTTAGAGCCAAAATGCATTATCCTAGACAGTAAAATATTGTCTTCGTGTGTGGATTGGCCCTGAAACTTCTTATATCATAATCAAATGACGCTGCCCAATTATTAACATAACATAATATAAGCTCACGCCTGTATTCCCAAAGGGGTAGGCAGAGGCGCACTAGCCAACTAGTATACCCACATTTCGACGAGCTTAGTTCCGTCCCAGATGTGATAGGGGGCGAGCCTATCGCCATATCGTGCATAAATTCTAGACTCCGGGCTGATACGGAAAAATCCAATATCACTTTGCCTGACCCGGGGATCGAACCCTAGACCTCAGGATAGTAGTCGTACCGAAATACAATCACGCCACCGAGGCAGTCCAGTCAGCCCAATTATTCATATATTAAATTTTTCATTTTATATTAATATTTTTCTTAAATAATTCATCAGTATAATTTCCTTCAATTTCCGACCGACAAAGCAATATTGAAACTATACACAGCACAAACCATTACCGTGAAAGCGTTTTAATTTATGCCACTAATGAAGACGTGCCGGTCTAGGCATTGAGGGAAGACAACGCGACGCAATTTCCGGTTTTTAGTTTCAAAGAGACGCGCGGCGGGGCGCCTGCCTTCCTGTACCTGTGCTGCGGTCGGTAACACGGGTTCTCGAAATTATTCTGGTAAATTGTAAATTATATCCTAATCCATCTACATACTCGCTTCATTTGGCGATAAAAAATCTTTTCCCGGAAATCCCTTATCCTATGTGAATAAGGGGCAGCATATTTATTTATTTATTTTATTTATTTTTAAATCTTTATTGTACACCATATACAAATTACAATTTATAATTATAACAATAAACAAAAGCTAAGCTAATATCTTTGTTTTAGTGTTATCATTTTCAAAATCGTTACGGTAAGTAGTTCGTGATACGATTATCGTCCTGATGTCTCGGGTTTGATACTCGGATGGGACAAAGTTATATTGGATTTTTCAGTATTAGTCCGGAGTCTGGAATTTGTGTCCGATATGGCGATAAGCTCGCCCCCTACCACATCTGCAGGGTTACCACCACCTCTTATAGCAGTATTATTATAATCGTTCTTCGTTTGTTTTGTATGGAAATCGGTATAAGTAATATTATAATAATACTGCTATAAGAGGTGGCGGTAACCCGCCTGGGACGGCACTAAGCTCGGCGAAACGTGGGTGGTTCAAATTTGCTAGTGCGCCTCTGCCTACCCTTTCGGGGATACAGACTTAAGCTTATATTAAGTAAGTCTAGTTAGCACGTTGAAACAACTTAACAGCTTCATAATCCTTTTTCCCTTCCCTTAACACACTCAAATGTGAGATCGGTGCAACACACTTTGTAAACATGTTGCAGAAAGATTTAGCTTAGATTTACGATCAGCTAAGTAAATTGAAACTCTCTTTTTACCATTATAATATTAGAAGTAGATATAGATAATGTGCACTTCATTAGTGCTGCAGTTATTGAATTCAAATCGAGTTCGAGTTTAGTGTGAGATCGTCATATTAGAAGATAGATTAATATTATTAGATAATGTGCACTACAGCATTAGTGCTGCAGTGATTAAATTCAAGTTCAAATCGAGTTCGAGTTTAGTGTGAGATCGTAAAGTACTAATTTCCGAAGTTCGTGTTAGTATCGTAAATCAGTAGTAACATCGTAGGAAGCACTTTGACAAACACGGATGGGCCCGGAATCAGTTCCGCTGTTTAGTCCCGGGATTGGTTCTCATTCCGCCGCCTTATTTGGTGGATAACATAATTGAATGTTGTATTTGGTAATTTAAGATGTATTGTTTTGAAAAGATGCTTTTAAAAACATGTTTTCTCAAGTATACAAACACATTGAAATAAAACGAGTTTTTTATAGAATTTCGGAGAATAATTTAAAACAAGCGCATTAGCTTTTTCAACATATCGTCAGTGATAGTATTTATTACCTAGACATAAAACATAATATTTCACACTTTCATCTTTCTTTATTTCAAACATCTTGCAGAAGGGATTTGGCTTAGTTTTCACGACCGGCTGCCTGCCTGACGTCAACCCGCTCTGAGAGATCCAGTCTCGGGCAAATTAAATTAGAAAATTAGCTTTGCCCGACCTGAGAATCGAGCCCAGGACCTCCCGGTCCACAGAAAGTATAGGCTGCCACTAGACCAAGGAGACAAGTCAGTTAAAGTATTTATTAAAGAAAGAAAGAAACGAACTTTATTTGACCATCACTGAGGGCCACTTGCAGTTCCGCGATAAATCTCTATTTATCCTAAATCTTGATTTGAAGATAGGAGTGAGCTGTAGGACAAATCGAGATAAGGTGTAATTAGATTAGTAATAGCGCTGCAAGTGGCACTAAGAGGCACAAATATAATACATAAGTCATAATATATCGCACTTTTATCTCATACCTAAAACATTTCTCCAAGATGTAATTAATGTTTACTTCGATCATAGTTTCTTTGTTTAATCCTCTTTCAACAATGTTCGCCAAACTAAGGTAAACTATTAATCCATACTTAATTAGTTACGTGCGTAGAGATTTTACCAACGTATATTTGTTATCTATTATTTACAAAGAGGGCTTACGTCAGGCAGGCAGCTGGTTGAATAAAATAAGCCGAACCTTTCTGCAACTTTCTGCAAAAAAGTGTGTGTTGCGCCGATCCCTCTTTGAGTTGGAATAAAGGCAGTTGGAAAGAAATAAAATTTTCTTTATGGTTAAATAATGACGGCCTAGTAAACATAGCATGGGTTGTGAAACCGGTGGACTCTAGGTTTGAATCCTCGTTTGGATTCTTTCATTCCGGTAATTGGATCGAGCACTGAGGACGTTTGGTTAATATACATACATTCATAATTTTTTTACGATACAGGGTATACCTAGTGTGGGGTCAGGACTAGGTGTGTGACTGTTGGGTGTATTTATTTGTTATTATTTATTTATTTATTTAATTCGACTTTAGAATTTCAGTGATCGTGATGCGCCTGTACAAGTTATACTCCAATGACCCCGTAGACATTTATTACCTTACACAACCTTAACCTGCAGTAGCTGTGGTAACATGAGAATCAAGACTCGCCATCCCAGTCTAGAACTCTAGGTAATCTGGAGATTAGCCGCGTAGTCTGCACTTGGATGGTTTTACACCTCCACCTACAACTGTAAATGTTCATCATTTTCTATTTGGGTAAAGGGAATAGAGAGGTTCGAGCATGAATAATTTCAAAAATCAAATTCGATTCGAACTATTGAGCAATTATACTTATGCGCTACTTATATCCCTCCTCCTGTTAAGAGACACATTCTGGACAATTTCATATCTAACTGTAATTGGGTCATTGAGCAGAGAAATATTAAAAAATTAATGATAATTGGGGACTTTAACATGGGATCTATAGCTTGGAATCTTTATAATAACATAGATGATTTGGCAGTAAAATGTAAAAATAGTGAACTCACTACTATGCTTTTAGACTTCGCTCTTTTGAATGCTCTCGAACAATATAACTCCGTTACGAATTCAAAGAACAGAATCTTGGACTTGATCTTTAGTAACACAAAAATCTCCGATTTGATTTCTAATAACGACTCTCTCTCAACGATTGATCCCTTGCACCCTCCCTTGTCATTCTCTTTGTCACTTACCGCTTTTAATTATCTTGTTTCTAATAACCACCCTAAACACAACTTCTTTAAAGCAGACTATGAAAAGATTATATTCTACCTAAATTCAGTGTCTTGGAATGACGTATTCGTTAATCATGGTACTGTTGACGAAATGACATCTATTTTTTATAGCCATGTCCGCGAAGCTATTACTAGGTATGTGCCGATGACTTTACCCAAGGGAAAAAAATTCCCTGTTTGGTTTTCTCGGGACCTAATCAACCGCCTAAAAGAAAAATTAAAATACCGTAATAAACTTCGTAAATTTAATAATAATCCTCTAGATAAAATTTCTTATGACCTGGCTAAGAAGAGATCGGAAAAGCTTTTGCTTGGTTGCTATCACAACTACATAAATAATCTTGAAGAGAACTTGCGTTCTAACCCCAAGCTTTTCTGGAGTTTTATTAAAAATAAAAACAAAAATTGTAGCAATTATCCAAGACAAATGACTTGTGATGGTGATACAGCGGAGAACGGCATTGAGATAACTAATCTCTTCGCAAAATTTTTCGCTTCTGCCTATGACGACGGAAGCGGTTCTAGAGTGCACGATTTGCCATCCAGAATACCATCACTTACTAGCAATTACCTTACGCTAATAAAATTCAAAGACAGCCAAGTACTCAAAGTTTTGAAAAGACTTGACCGAAACAAAGGTGCTGGCTCGGATGGTATTCCTTCACTATTTGTGGTGAGCTGCGCCTCGGCATTAGCGAAACCATTAACACAAATATATAATAGATCCCTTATTTCTGGTGTTTTTCCATCTATCTGGAAGGAAGCACTCGTCATCCCACTCTTCAAAAATGGCGATAAGAATTCTGTAAGGAATTATAGACCGATTTCTATCCTGCCTGTATTCGGTAAGGTGTTTGAGATATTGCTTCAACCTATCCTTTCGTGGCACTTTAAGCAACTGTTGGATTTGCGACAGCATGGCTTTGTGGGTGCTAGATCCACTACCACTAATCTCACTTCGTTTATTAATGATGTTTCCATAGAGCTCGATCATCGCTTGTCTGTTGATGCGGTTTACACCGACTTTAGCAAGGCTTTTGATCGAGTTAATCACACTGTTTTGCTCGATAAACTCTCTAAATATGGCATTGCAGAACCATTGCTGAGTTGGTGTGAGTCGTATTTGTCACAGAGAAGGTCAGCAGTGGTCTTAGATGGTTTTTCCTCTGATTCATTTTTTACAAGGTCGGGAGTGCCTCAAGGGTCACCTGGACCCGTTATTTTTCAATATATTTATCAATGACATAAGCGAATGTTTTCTCAACTGTAGTCATTACTTATTTGCAGACGATCTGAAATTGTTCAGACCTGTCAATGGGCTGGAAGACTCCGCTCTATTACAAGATGATCTCGACCGCCTATCTGCATGGTGTGAAAATAACTTAATGTGCCTTAATGTCTCCAAATGCTTTTCGATGCGCTTTTCCAGGAGAAAAAATATCAACATTGACTACACTTATAAAATTAAGAACTGCGCACTGAAAAGTGTTGACAGCATCAGAGATCTAGGTGTGTTACTCGACCGAAAACTACAGTTCAACCTCCACATAAACTATATATGCGCTAGGAGTTTTAAAAACCTGGGTTTCATTTTGCGCAACGGTAGGGACTTCAAATCGCCTCATACTAAAATACTTCTTTACAACTCTTTTGTTCGCAGCGGTCTGGAGTACTGTAGTGTAGTTTGGAACCCTTTCTATGACATCTATGTAAAAAAGATCGAGAGCGTTCAGAAGCGATTTTTATGGCATTTGGTGTACTCATCTAATCTAGGGAAAAGACTTCTGAAGTATGACGAAAGGCTAACATATTACAAAATGACGTCGTTGATAGACCGCAGAAAATATCTGGATATAGTGTTTTTATATAAACTAGCAAACGGCATTCTTGATACCCCCATATTATTGTCTGGATTAAAGTTTTCTGCTCCATTCAAGTTACCTCGAGCCTCCAAGCTTGAACTTCTGAAAAGCGCCTCTTGCATATCGAATCTAGGTCAAAACGCGCCAATAAATCGCCTAATACGGGAATTCAATGGTACAGCTAAAACTAAGGATGTTGATCTGTTCTCTGTCAGTTTAAATGCTTTCAAGAAGAAGTTATTAGCGTAACAAGTATACTGTTGATAATACTTGTTTGTTCCATAATACTTAGTCTCTAGTTTCTAATTTTATTTAACTCCGTAAATTATTATGTTATTAGTCTAATTCGTTAATTTAGTTCAATTAAATTGTATTATCTATATTAATTAGTATTCGATATTTTTTTTAATTATATACTATTTGCATGCAGTCGTCACCTGTTATTACAATGGCATTTAGCTAGCGATCTTACTATTTTAAGTATTTCACTCATTCAATTGTAATGTTATGATGTACATTGTGTTGGTGATCTATAAATAAATAAATAAATAAATAAATTCGCGCTTATGACATTAGCTTGCAATGCTTATGACATGAGATTAAAATAGCGACCTTAATTAGAAATTTAATTGTCCAAGATATTAGTGCACGGGCGTTTTCCACGGCCTAATTTTTCATATTCTTTCGTTGTAACGTGTAACATTTTTATGACCAATTTGGTGACTCCAATCCCGGACGAATCATTTTGGAAAAATCGCGTTATCGACCTGGGATTCGAACCCAGACCACCGGTTGTATAGCTCGTATACACTGCCACTAGACCAGACTGTGAAGAAATTCTATCATCAAAACAAAAATATATTGCAAACGAAATTCAATACAAGCGACAAAGGGAGCGTTAGTAATAAGTGAAATGATAAGTATTGCCGATATCGTTGTTTTCCATTCTAATCTGAACCGGGAATGGATGGCCTGAAGGCACGGTCGGGATTACATAGAGGCAGGGGCGAAGCAACCACTTCACCCCGCTTTTTAATAAATGAACGAACCCGCGGGCATTCTTTGACAGGTATGGCTATCGTAGATATGGCCTCTATTATTTACAAATTCAAGAAATTGATGAGGAAGAAATTATATATAAGCAATAAAATCAAAGGGCCCGACTTTCTCTGTCTACATGCATTAAAGAATAATGCCCTAGTTCATAATGAGTGCATTCCTCATAACGTTTTATTTCCATACGAAATTCGTTACGTTTTTGTACCTGACTTGTTCATTTTACGCGTTGATATTACGGTCGTCAAAAACACAAATATTTTAAAATTAGTAGATATTATTGTACTCCAAATGCCATGACGTTAATTCGGATTCAATCACGATATTGTCATCCAATTTCCTAATTGATTCCTTAGCGCCACTTGCAGCTCCGCGATAAATCTCTATTTATCCCAAATCGTGTTTTAAACATTGGAGTCAGCTATAGGATAAATTGAGATAAGGATGTAACTCTAGATTAGTAATAGCGCTGCAAGTCGCCCTTAATCTATGTTTTCTTTACCTATAGATTTGTCTTAGCAAGTAAACCGCCGTGTAAAGCTTATATCACAAGCAAAGCGTGTTACTAAAATTATTATACCGTAAATTCATCAAAATAATTACAGGCATAGAATCATCTCATGTATATTTCGGAGGCAATTGAATGAGGTAACCCACATTTCTGCGTGGCCTATTTCCATTAGAAATGCGATAGGTTGCTGAATTATCGCTCTACCGCTCTACCGCTGTAAATACGCTGTTTGCATTCGTTACGACGTAACATGATATTGGTGGTTTGGCTCGTTAACTATATAGGGTTAACACTGTCGAGATTAATATAATATTTAGCTAGAGAAAGGCTGATAGGTTAGCTAGGTTAGGGCCTCATGCACAAATCCCAACTGCTTCCGGTATTTCCAGTCAATCACCTGCCACCATTCCTGCCATATGCCATTCCTATACAACCCATACCCTTCACTCTATTCCTATCTTCCCATATCACCCTATCTGAGCCATCCCATTGTTATTATGTCCATACTTGCCTGCCTGTCTTCAAATGTATAGCGTGATAGTGTAAATTATATTAATCTTAATTCAAAATATGCTTGTGCTGTCCTGTCATTTACCAGACCAGTAAAGACCAGACCAATAAAGTTTTTTTTTAAATTCTTTTTTAATAATATAACCTTTTCTTTATTTCTACCTGTCCTTATCCCACTTTAATGCGGGGTCGGCGTAACACTTTTTTAAGCATATTGCCTCCTATGAGGGATCCAGTCGCGTGAAAATTAAATTAGAAAATTTGCTTTGCCTGACCTGGAAATTGAACCAGGACTTCCCAGTCCACAGCTCATACATGCTGCCACTAGACCTAGGTGACTAATATAATAATAGAACCGATAAAACTAAACTTTGTAACAATCATCATCCTCCTTTATCGTTACCTTATTGTTCTTGAGGATCGTGAATCCATGCAAGGACTTCGTTAATAGTCTTCTTCCATTTGCCACGGTCTTAGTTGGAAGAATAGCGACGCTGACTGGCGTCTCCAGTTGTTTAGATGGTCAGACAAGCGTTTGGGGTTCTCTTGGTCTTTTGCCTTCTATTTTCCCGGTTATGATAAGTTTCTCCATATTGCCAGCAGTTCTTCGCGCGACTTTTGTAACAATGATGAACTATAAAATAATTGTTTTTTTTTGCATATTTTTTTACGATACTATTAAATATAATATGGATATTTAGGGTACGTTTTTGAACTGCGATGCCCCAGTTTGAAGAAATATTAAATCTTCATTGCAAATTATCCAAAATTAATTCAACAAAGCAATATCAGGTGTCTAATTAAATCTTCCTCGTTTTTCTTCGGCGTCTTATAAACGCTCCAAATAATTGAATTTATTGAATGAAATTAGCATTATTAATATTTTCTAATATCACAGCAACGTTGCCTGCCCCCACCGATCCCGATATAGCAGTAAATGTATCGAGAATTTCATTAAACCGAAAATAAATGGAATGAAAGCGAATTTTACACTCGAAAAAATCTCAAAAGACTCAACTTGAAATACTCAATATTGCGTTAAAAAGAGAGACCGCATAATAAAATTGTGTTTCTGTGACACCACTGAAAGTGTGGAATTATTTAAACGAATTATTTATTTTTATTAGCAGAAAGGATGTATCGAATTCGTATGTATGTATACAAGTGTTTTTTTATCGAACGAACATTTACATGATCCATTCCGTTTAGTCATTTAGATGGGACCGGTTAAATTAGTTATTATTAGTATATTTCCCCATTTTAAAGAATTTATTTATTAAACTCAACTCTCGCTCAAGAAATACAATCTTGAGGGCTATCTCGGATTATTTAACGAATCCATTATTTAGACATTGGATTTCTGTACATATGAACAGAGGTCCAATGTCTAAAAAAATAAACAGGTAAATATACAAATATATTACAGAGGTATAGTCTCTTTTTAACTTGTTTTTAATTTGTTGCAATATTTTATGGTGGCATGATTGTATGGTTTTTTTGCCTGAAATAAAGAACTAAAAAAAATCATAAAAAATAAGGCGACAGAGACTTGCTTTTTGGTCACTAACATCATTTTAGCAACCAAAACGGAAAGCAACGTAAGTGCATATTTAAACATTAATATAGTGCTTTGGCGTTAAAAAATAACGTTGAAGAAAGAGGACAGTGCAGTTTTAAATATTCACGGCTAAGTTGCGAGTGTTCGTGGTCAATTTAACTTCAGCAGCGGAGCATATTTACCCGTTGTAAAATCTTCCTAGTTTCCGTTTTAAATATTTTCCGGCGCAATAAAACCGCTTGAGCGTTGTGAGAAAAGCAATGAGGTTCTATTATAGATCACAATTTTTCTTTTACATAAATATAGAAATATCTGCTAGTTGTTTCGAGGCTGTATTCAAATGAAATAGTGTTATTGGCCAGTTAATAACTTTTTTACTCCTAATGTAACCTTAGTCGAGAAAAGGAATGTAACGGCATGTGGGCACTAATTTGAAAAAAATACACACTACACTTCGTGTTTAGTTTAGAATAGTTATGTATTTTCAAATAATTTTATTTTACTCATTTTAAAGCTGTGTTTTATGATAAACGACGGCATTATTCCTCTGATGCCGTATCATTATAACTGAGTACTGATTAGGCATTAAAATATCGCTGCTATACTAACTCTAAAAACTTTCGAATATCTTAAACAAATGCAGCTGCTCGATTCGAAAACTTATTGGATAATTATTCGTGCTAGGTACACTGCGGTAAGTGTTATTCTTACATACATCAACACAACATTCTACTCCATCTATCAAATCCCTATCGATGCATATCAAAACAAATCCTCAGCAGATGTAACCAACAACAAAGTAGTTTGCGAACAAACTCGTGTCCGACCATAGCAACGGCTTATCCTGACATTACCATGCGGGAACTTGCGAGGAGTTGGCTCGGAAATGCGTCATATGTTCGGATTTTTTTCATATTTAGTTTATGCGATGAAAAAGAGATTTAAGTGTGAGAAGTGTTTGAGATCTTAGTGCCACTTTATCCCAAATCTTGATTTAAAGATAGGAGTGAGGTGTACGATAAGTCGAGATAAGGTTTAACTCTAGATTAGTAATAGCGCTGCAAGTGGCCCTTAGATTATCTAATTTTATTCTAATTTGTGGGTTACCTGCATCTGCTTTCATGATGACTTTTACGTAATATTAAGAATGTTGTGTGTTTGGGTTGTACTCGTAAATAATGATGATAAATCTTTTAATTCACTTTGTAGGTACGTAAATAGGTACTGCGAACAAATAATTATTGTAAGGGATTTTATACAAGTTAGGACTGATGAAGAACAGGAAAGAGGAAAAAGGACATCTGTGGCCCGAGCAAGAGTATTTTATACCGGCTTCAAAAAAGGAAAAGGTCCTCAATTCGTCTGAATTTTTCGGCTGACTTCAAAAAAGGAGGACGTCCTCAATTCGTCTGTATTTTTTTTATTTATGTTACGCGATATCTCCGCCAAATTTGGACCGATTTTTGTGTTCGATGGATATTATTTCAAGGATGGTCCCATATAAATTTGGTCACGATAGGACCACCCTTGAATTAGATATCGCGTCACATACATACATAAAAATACAGACGAATTGAGGACCTCCTCCTTTTGTGGAAGTCGGTCGAAAATCAAATTCGTATCGATGCGCGTCTATGAAATTTGGAAGCTAAACGTCATCAGTGCGGCGAGCTCGATACTAATTCGATAATCAAAAATATTGTTGCTCCTGCCGGTGGTGGTAAATAACGTTGCCAATCAATTATCAAACCAATCATCAATCATCAGATAAATTATATAGTTGAGTTGTTGGCCTTTAATAAAACAACTTTACCGAGAAAACATGGGAAGATGGGATTTTTAGCCTTCGAAACCTCTGGAAATTGGGTCATCGACTTGTGCGCCTAAAAATCCGCCCCAATTCGGCCTCATTGCATAATTTCTTATATTTATTCCCATTACTCAGCGAACATAAATTACAAAATGGCCTAAAGTAAACTTCCGTTTTAAAGCTTGTTATTGTAACTTATTATTTTACCGAAGCAAATGGAAATGCTTTCAAATTGTTTGCTTCAAGATGACGTCCATGAATAATTAAAATTTTAAAGTTGTGACTTGCGCCAAGTCACTTGCGCTTTACGACTGAATAAATATTTTTATATTAGATTCAAGCGACTTCCTAGAATATATTTAAATTTATATGTATCTATTTACTTTTCTATTTATATGTATGACTGCCTCGGTGGCGTAGTTGTATTTCAGTATGACTACCGTCCTGAGGTCTCGGGTTCGATCCCCGGGTCGGGCAAAGTAATATTGGATTTTCCATATCAGCCCGGAGTCTGGAATTTGTGCCCGATATGGCGATAGGCTCGCCCCCTATCACATCTGGGACGGAACTAAGCTCGGTGAAATGTGGGTGTTCTAGTTCGCTAGTGGCCTCTGCCTACCCCTTCGGGGATACAGACGTGAGCTTATGTTGTGTTATGTTATGTATCTATTTACATCATGTAATATTACATTTATTGACTGATATCATCGTCATCATCAGCCATATGACGTCCACAGCTGAACATAGGCCTCCCCCAAAGATTTCCAGATCGACCTGTTGGAAGCGGCCTGTTGAATTGTACATATATGTGATCCTTATTCCACAAAATATTGACCTGCATCTGGAATAATCTATATTTTATGAGACTTAAAGTGTTCATATTCCTGACACCAACCAAATAATACTTGTATTATTGAGGTGTCAGAGTTATGTGTGTAGAGATTAGGTGTTGTTAATTATTGATTGCATATCTGCAGGTCGATTCTCTAAGAAACGCCACAACGTTGCGATCGACGACGAGGTCCCGCAGCGCACATCGTTAAGATCGACGGAGCGTTCAACGTTGCTGGGTCTTAGAGAATACCATTTTCCATACATTTATGTCAAACGCCTCGCTCGAGAGAGCTAGTTTGCAGAAGCGCCGTCATCACGCATACCGCTAGCGCGTGCGCTTTGTACCTTGCTGAATACAAAAATGAAAACATCGTTGCCATAAAGATGCCGCAACGTTGTTTTCACAAATGAAACCTTAGAGAATCGACCTGCTGGACTTAAACAGCTGAAGAGTTGAGACAAATAAATACATTCCATCACAAACGCATTACTTATTGTCTTTCTTTCTACCTGCTCTTATTTCACCTTAATGTGGGGTCGGTGCAACACGCTTTTTCAGGCATGTTGAAGAAATGATTTGGCCAAGTGTTTACAACCAGATGCCAGAAAATTCGCTTTTCCCGACCTGGGAATCGAACCCCCGACCTCCCGATCCACAGCCAATATGCTGCCACTAGACCTAGAAGGCGATGTTTGCATGGATTACTTATTGTCTATTGATATAAAATATAAACACTTCGTGTGTCTCATACAAAGAGGTACCTAGACGTCAGTGGAAGTCGTTAACCTATGTTGTCGACGATGGGTGATTAAAACCCACTTGGCCTAAAAAAAAAAAAAAAATCTTTATTGATCACGTAGGCATGTAAAAAAGCACTTATGACAAGTCAACACAAGTAAATTTTTAAATTAGGGTTAATATAATTTACATTATATATTTGAATTTGACAACAGGCAGGCAAGTATGGACATAATAACGATGGGATGGCTGAGATAGGGTGATAAGGGGAAATAGGAATAGAGTGTAAGGGAATGGATTGTATGGGAATGGCATATGGCAGGAATGGTGGCAGGGGATTGACTGGAAATACTGGAAGCAGTTGGGATTGGTGCGTGAGGCCCTATCCTAGCTAACCTACCAGCCTAGCCTAGCCTATTAAACTAATGGCCTATTCCAATCTATGTTATTGTTTGTAGGGTGTAATATTATTATTGCAGTTAACGTATTGTCTCCCCGTTGGATACGGGTCACTCCTAATAAGGAGAGCAGTTAAGCTTTTGCCTATTATTGGCCTAATGGGGGTTGGTAGCTGAGACTGGCAAACGAGCAAATGGGTCACCTGATGGTAAGTGATCTCCACCGCTCATAGATATCCAAGACCTAAAAATAATCATGGGTGCGTTGCCAACCTAAACGGAGGGGAAAAAAGGATTGGAAAAGGGAGGGAGGAATTGGGCCACCGGAAATCTCACTCACCGAACGAAACGCGACAGCGAGCTGCCACTTTACGTCGCTGTCCAGTGAGACTGTGGTATCAAACCGGTCGAGCCGGCCCATTCATGCTGTAGACGTAACAGTCTACAACGTGGCTCTACCACTCAAAAAAGTCATTTGGAAAAGTTAATGGCACACTTATAACTATGTTGTATACTGTAAAGCATTGAGTATAAAAGCCTATTAATGTCATAGAGGTAAAAATATATTACACGTGTAATTACGTTCCAATATTCATCAAAATTCAATGATTTACATTAAATTCAAACAATGAATTTTAAATTCACGAATTAAAACGTAAATTTCTACTCCTTAAACTTAAAGTAGTACCAATATTAGCATTTTCAAAGGCAATCTAAAGAATTAAACTTTTATTTACTTCGCAAAACAAACTTTAGCCGTCAGAATGAATTTCAAACAAGAAAATTGTAGAGTTCTTCCTTGAAGAAATCTTTAAAGTGCCAAGTATACGCTGCAATGACCTAGACTGTTCCGTATTATGCAACTACTAATATAAACCTTGACCTATTTGATATACAGTTAAAATTTCTTCAGATAGTGTATCAGAGTTAATATCTTTTGGTGTTGGTAAGGCGAGCTCGTGCAAATATCATTACTGTAGGTCCACAACACCACTCCGCTAGTGGTCTTAGCCACTTAGCCATATTCTTGTATGGAATATACATTAAAGATTACGCTTACCGCAATTCAACTTACCATTTCTAAATCTTTCTTTCTTTTTACCTGCATTAATCCCACGTTAAAGTGGGGTCGGCGCAACACACTTTTTCAAGCATGTTGCAGGAAGGATTTTGGTAAGTTTTTACGACTGGCTGCTTTCCTGACGTCAACCCCCTCTGAGGGATCCAGTCCCGGGCAAATTAAATTAAAAAAATAGCTTTGCCCGACCTGGGAATCGAAGCCACGACCTCCCGGTCCACAGCCCATATATGCTGCCACTACCAAGGAGGCGACTTACCACTGCGAACTTACCATTTCTTAATATGTAAATAATTTTTATAACTGCGTTGTTTTTCTGAAATATGTTTTCGTACATATTTCATTGTATATTTTTTGAGTTGATTTATTAAAAACTTGTTGAATTGTAGCCTTCAGTTTTGACTACCACCCATTTGAACGTACTGTGTATGCGTTTAACTACATACTTTAAATTTATTTTCAGCTCACCTATATTTACATAAGAAGATTCAATGTTTTTAATTTGTTAACTGTTTATTTAGTTCCGACATGTGATTTTAATAAATTCCATTGCAAAAGTGGGGGCGATAGGGATCCAGAATATTAGAGGTATTATATTCAGAATTTAAATATTCAGTATAACACAGATTTTTAATAAAAATACTGCGATTACAATGTCATCTCCATATTTATTAACAAACACAGCTCTGTTGGATTTTATAGTAGGTGCATAGATACTATGTGAAAATATTATGCTTGCAACAAATTATCCAGTGAATCATAGGAGCCATTGTGCAGATTATAAAATCCAGCTTAATATCGCATGCAATTCCATCAGACCATGTCCCCGTGTAATCCCCGTGTGCAATTTTATAGCGACCCTGCGGCTATGTCTGGATAAGTGAATTAAATATCAACACTCTGCGCGTATAAACATTTTTAATTGATCTAATGATGCGATAAATATGGGAAACTTAGGTTAATGAATTATATCTATGGTTCGGAAATTCATAATAATGAACACATATATAGAGGTACATACGTCAGCCATGGTTATCCCACTGCTGGGTAAAGGCAACTACCTTCCTTCCACTCTTCCCGGTTTAAGCTCTCTGCGGCCAATCCTTCCAATAGGCCGGAGTAAGGCCACGTGCCGTTTCTCAGACTCCACGCAGTAGCGCTTTTATTTATTTATTTGGACAACCAGTAGTTATTACATTAATACTTACGTGTAACATAATGTAAATCTTAATTAATTTAAATGCACAACATTTTAAGGTGTCACACCATGCACAGAAGAGCAACATCCGGTATTAATAGCATAAACAATTCTGCAAAATATTTAAATTAAATAAGATAGTTTATATAAGTAGTAAAATTAGAAGTTGAATTATAGATAATTATTTTGATTTATTGTCTCTATTCAGTACACTTTATTTTTAAAGATATTTTTTACATTTTTATATATATGCTATAAAAAAATACATTTAAAAATATAAAAATATTCCCCTCCGATGGCGAGGCTCGGGACCCAAGCCACCGGCGGTTAGGACCCCAGAGTGGGGAACCTCCTCACAATTCGTGCCGTATCCAGTAATACTGCCTTCTGCATCTGGCTCCTGACCCAAACACCAACCGAGAGCCTCTTGAGGTGTTGGTCGAGGCTCAGTGGTATTAAACCATGGGCAGAAATGACTATCGGAACAATGATTGTTGAATCCACATCCCACATGCGAGTAACCTCATGTGCCAGGTCTAAATATTTCGACATTTTGTCTTTTTCGGCTTTCACAAGGTTCTCATCATGCGGAATCGTGACATCAACAAGCATCGCCCGGCGCGTCAATCGATCTACTACCACAATATCAGGCTTATTGGCCATAATAGTCCTGTCTGTGATAACATGACTATTTTCGAGAACTGGTTGAGGGACATATTGATAATAAGGCACCTCAGAAGCCACAAGGCAATATCGAAGAGCAAGTTGCTGGTGTAGGATCTTGGCTACAAGGTTATGCCTATGCAAATACTCGCCGTTAGCAAGATACGAACAACCGGAAATAACATGCCTGATGGATTCTCCGGGACGGTGGCATGCTCGACAAATGTCGACCGTACCGTCCTTCATGATGTATTTCCTATAGTTGTTCGTCTTGATAACTTCGTCCATAATTGCAAAGACAAAACCCTCGGTCTCCCCAAAAAGGTTACCGAAACGTAGCCAAGCCACTGAGGCGGTCGGATCTACATCTGGCCCATGAAGGGCACGGTAGAACCGCCCATGTAGCTCTTTGCCCTTCCATATCTCCCTGCGCTCCCTAGTGCCCAATACAACAGGCCTCTGCCAATTCCCGTTCGCCAAGGAGAGCGGAGTGAATCCTTTGTCCACCATAACTACAACCCTATGCATATCCACATCACTGTGAAGGAAATAATCCCTGAGATTGCACATCTCGCGGTTATGGAGGTCCTTAGCGTTAAGTAAGCCTCGGCCCCCACATCTCCGCGGGATATACTTATTGTCTCTTATCATTATTATTCCTTTATTGTATTTTTTTACACGTCATTCATACATTTTCTGTCAATTTAGCTTGCGGTTAGGACTAACTCTAGGTTAATAATAGTGGTGCAATTGAGCCTTAGTAGGCTAACATTATGTCCACCGCCATTTGTTTCCGTCTATATATTTAGTATCAGATTCGGCCCTGTATATTCAGGTGTGGATATCACATATTTGCAACCGCATAAACGTAGGTGTACACTGTCGGGTCGTGTCGGATGTCAGAGTAAACACAGGTCGGTCGCGGTCGTCGGTTGCTAGGGGAATAATAGTGATTCATCAATCCAGAAACCTCAGTTGATTAAGTCATCATAAGGGTACATAAATGTATGTTGATTCTCAGTGGTGAGGGGTGAAATTTTCTAAAATGGAAGACATTTTGGCAAAGCTAAGCTGGAAGGAATCATGTTGTATGGAGTTTTCGCCACAGTTGATTTTTGTATCTACTTACTTATATTTACAGGCAGTAACACGAATAACTTTCGAGTATTTATTCGAATCGAACTCGCAGAATGCTTAGTTTTTATGTAAAATTTCAAACACATATCATTAGCTCATATATGATTTCACAAAGAAAGGCCAGGCCCCCAGTCCCCGGCAGCCCTGCTATTCCTGGCCCCGGTAGCGGCTACGGTAACGGCGGGGCAGGGGGTGCTAAGAATCCCCGGGTAAGATCCCGCTACCACCCCCGACGACGACTGGCCCTGGTAACACACAACATTCGCACTTTGAGGACAGACGAGAAGATTTTTGAGCTGGAAGAAGAAATGAGTAGGTTACGCTGGGATATCTTGGGGTTATCAGAAGTCCGAAGAAACGGGGAGGACACTGTAATCCTCAAGTCTGGTAACCTGCTCTACTACCGGGAGGGCGACCAACAGTCCCAAGGCGGTGTCGGATTTCTCGTCAACAAGTCCCTCATCAACAACATCGTATCCATTGAAAGTGTGTCGAGCAGGGTCGTATACCTTATACTCAGAATATCCAAGAGGTATTCGCTGAAGGTCATACAGGTATACGCGCCGACCTCGACACACCCAGATGAGGAAGTAGAGGAGATGTATGAAGACATTAGTCGGGCCATACACACCTCCGAAACCTACTTCAATGTTGTAATGGGGGACTTCAACGCAAAGCTGGGCAAGGGAAGCGATGAAGAGTTGAGGGTGGGGCAATTTGGATATGGGATACGGAACCTCCGAGGTCAAAGGCTGGCCGATTTCCTGGAGAAAGAGGGACTCTTTGCGATGAACTCTTTCTTCCAGAAGCCGCCTCATCGCAAATGGACCTGGATGACTCCGGATGGTTCGGCGAGAAATGAGATAGACTTCATCTTGACGACGAAAAGACGGATATTCAATGATGTATCTGTGATCAACAGGGTGAAAACCGGAAGCGATCACCGAATGGTAAGAGGCACATTGAATATCAACGTCAAGTTGGAAAGAGATCGCTTGATGAAGTCTACGCTCCGCCCTACTCGCACCCATATCCAAAACCCCGAGAGCTTTCAACTCGAGTTGACAAACCGCTTCGATTGCCTAGCTGATTGCTCTACCGTGGACGAGATAAATGACCGGTTGGTAGAAGCTGTTCATACGGTGGGATCTAAATTTTTTAGACCTCGTCGTAGAGATAGACCTCAGAAACTCTCGATCAACACACTCGATCTCATGGCCGAACGCCGATCTATGGCGCTGCGGTCTTCCGTCGACGCTGAAGCATATAGGCAGCTCAATAGACGAATAGGGAAGTCCTTGCGACACGACGTCCGTGCTCACAATACAGTGAGCATAAAGGAGGCGATTGAGCGGAACAAAGGCTCCAAAGTGTTCGCCAAGGATCTGTCTATTGGGCAAAGCCAAATGACCAAGCTGAAGGGGGAAGACGGCAGCGTAGCTTCGACAAAGGCAGAGATATTGAGGGAGATTGAGAGGTTCTACGGACAGCTTTACAGCTCGGTTGCCAAACCTGTCACTGGCTCGGCCCAAGACCCAAGAGCCGAGCTGGTCCGACACTACAGCGAAAATATCCCGGACATCAGCCTGTGCGAGATTAAGGTGGCCCTCGGACAGCTTAAAAACAACAAGGCGCCGGGCGAGGACGGAATTACTGCAGAGCTTCTGAAAGCGGGCGGAGCGCCGGTACTGAGAGTCCTTCAGAAGCTCTTTAATTCTGTCTTGCTCGAGGGCGCTACGCCTGAAGCATGGAACAGGAGTGTGGTGGTACTGTTCTTTAAGAAAGGTGACAATACCTTGTTGAAGAACTACAGGCCCATCTCACTCCTGAGCCATGTGTATAAGCTGTTTTCGAGGGTTATCACGAATCGTCTCGAGCACAGGCTAGATGACTTTCAGCCTCCCGAACAAGCCGGTTTCCGAAAAGGCTATAATACCATAGACCACATTCATACGCTGCGGCAAGTTATACAAAAAACCGAGGAATATAACTTGCCACTCTGCTTAGCGTTTGTGGACTATGAGAAAGCCTTTGACTCGATCGAGACCTGGGGTGTGCTGCAGTCTCTCCAGCGGTGCCATATCGACTATCGCTACATCGAAGTGTTGAGGTGCTTGTATAGCAACGCCACCATGTCGGTCCGAGTACAAGAAGAGAGCACGAGGGCTATTCCACTTCAGAGAGGTGTGAGACAGGGAGACGTTATCTCTCCGAAACTGTTCACTACCGCATTAGAAGATGCCTTCAAGCTCTTGGAATGGAAAAGATTCGGCATCAACATCAATGGCGAGTACATCACTCACCTTCGATTTGCCGACGATATCGTTGTCTTGGCAGAATCGCTGGAAGATCTAGGTACTATGCTCGAAGACCTCAACCGAGTTTCCCAACAAGTAGGCCTTAAAATGAACATGGACAAGACGAAAATCATGTCGAATGTCCATGTCGTTCCTACCCCAATTGGTATAGGGAACTCAACTCTCGAAGTTGTAGACGAATATGTCTATTTAGGACAAGCGGTCCAGCTAGGCAGGTCCAACTTTGAGAGAGAGGTCATTCGTCGAATCCAGCTCGGCTGGGCAGCATTTGGGAAACTACGCAAGGTCTTCTCGTCCAAAATACCTCAGTGCCTGAAGACAAAAGTCTTCGACCAGTGTGTGTTACCAGTGATGACTTATGGCACTGAAACGTGGCCTCTAACTATGGGCCGCATTAGAAAGCTCACAGTCACTCAGCGAGCTATGGAGAGGGCTATGCTCGGTGTTTCTCTACGTGATCAAATCAGGAATGAGGAGATCCGTAAAAGAACGAAAGTCACCGACATAGCCCAGAGGATTAGCAAGTTGAAATGGCAGTGGGCAGGGCACATAGCTCGTAGAACTGATAGCCGATGGGGCAGAAAAGTTCTCGAGTGGAGACCACGTACCGGCAAGCGCAGCGTAGGACGTCCACCTACAAGGTGGACCGACGACCTGATAAAGGTCGCAGGAAGTCGCTGGATGCAGGCCGCTTCCAACAGGTCGATCTGGAAATCTTTGGGGGAGGCCTATGTTCAGCAGTGGACGTCCTATGGCTGATGATGATGATGATGATCATTAGCTCATGATGACTAGGATTCGGATTACTGGAATGGTATTATTAATGGTATAAGGCTTGTTTTGAAACAAGATTATTGTATGTTAAAAGTAGCTTTAAATCTAGATTCATGCCTGAGGTCGTTCTTATACGAGCCTACGATACCCAGTTTAAGTTAATGTAAAAATAATAAGCTATCAAAACAATGAACTACATAACATAAGTTCACGCCATCTCCGGACATTTCGCCGAGCCCAGATGTGATAGGGGGCGAGACTATCGCCATCATCATCATCATTATCATCAGCCATAGGACGTCCACTGCTGGACATAGGCCTCCCCCAAAGATTTCCAGATTGACATATACCGGGCACAAATTCCACTCCGGGCTGATACTGAAAAATCCAATGTCACTTTGCCCGATCCGGGGATCAAACCTCAGGACCGTAGTCGTACCGCGCACGCAATATTGGCACCGAAGCATGCTGACCACATGCAATCATTAACTAAAGCGGAATAATTAAAACTATTAACTAAAGTTGTTTCGTTCAATTAAAAAGTGCATTCACATTACTAACTTAATTCCAGAAACGTTTTTACAAATGTAAACTGGAATATTAATGCAGTTTACATACATTTGCAACACTGTGCGCTTACAAAAAGCGTCATTTTCATATCTCACAAAAACCATTTTAAAATGCTAAGTCACTACCGAATGCTTTCACGCGATATTTTTAAAGAAAGCGTTCGATAGAGACCATTTACTTGAAATGTTTAACCGTTACCCATTTTCGATCGGTTTTCACACGATAAATAACGTGCTAATGGTTTTTTCATATTTCTAAACGATTTGTTATAGCGTATTGAATAAATTGGGAACTGTATATCACAGAAAGGCGAGCTTATTGCTTTCAATATTAACTACAGGAATGATTTGATGTCGAATACAATATTATACAGTATGAATGTTCTTGATAAGAAGTTTAAGTGGTAGAGCCACGCTGTAGACAGTTAGGTCTACAGCACGAATAGGCCGGCTCGACCGGTTTGATACCACTGTCTCACAGAAAACTGACGTAAAGTGGTAGCTTGCTGTCACGTTTCGTTCGGTGAGTGACATTTCCGGTGGCACATTGCGTGTTCAAAGATTATTCCTGAAATCTTTCGATTCCAGTGTTAAAATTGAAGACTGTTATTTGAGTGTTGATTTGTATTTTGTTCGGATGCAGAAACCGAGGGTAAGATCATCAAATAATTAACTTTTTTAGCTTAAAGTTCAATAATTATTTATACTTACAAACCACATACAAAATAGGCAGCCTCCGTGGCGCAGCGGGTGAGCAGCCAGCTGTGAAACGTGACGTCGTGGGTTCGATTCCCGCACCGAGACAAATGTCTGTGTGGCCCACAGATATTTGTTTCGGGTCTGGGTGTTGTGAGACCGAAAGTCTCTCGTAGTTTTTGATACCCACGATACAGTTTACACCTAGTGTGGGGTCAGGACTATGTGTGTCGCTGTTGGGTGTATTTATTATTATAAAAATGTATTCTGTAATTCAAAAAATCCTCCGCCAAATTAGTTACGACCCTTTGCGGTCATTGAATCGATCCCCATTACGTTTGAAGTTTCCAGTACCCCAGGGCACCTTAATTGGTGATAATAAGAAGAATTTACAACCTTACAATGTTAACGAGTTTTTTTATACTCGTACCTCCCTCAGCATCACTAAGGCAACGGTGATTATAAACTTCGAGTTGTGGGATTAATTTTTTGGACCTCAAAGGAAAGTTTGGTGCGTTTTAATCTGACAACGGATGTTTTATTTCTATTGCTGAACTTGTTTTTATTTTGAGACAGTATGATTATTTTGGATTGACATTTCAATGTTTTCTCATAAACAAACGCCACAACCCACAGACTAAACAAAGTTACCATCGTATCTTTTGAGCGGATTTAATTTCTTTGACCTGGACGCTTTTAAGAAAAACTTGAAACTTTGCGAAACTCTATTAAGAAAGCAGATTAAACCAGTGTAATGAAGTTTGAGTGTAAATTGTAAGAAACTAAGTGCCAAGTCCGTGTAAAGCGTATTCGCATTTCGCGTCGACTTACTTCGCTGTGCAAGTTAGGTGCGAAATGGTTTTTCTATTCGATTGTTCCACATTTCTTCACCACAAAGAGATTTAATATTACTAACTATAGAGGGGCTATCAAGCAAGTTTCCATACAAAATAATCGATCTCAAACTTCAGTACCGCCATCAACCACTTATTACAATGCTATTGCGATTATTACAATTTACACCCTAGAATGGTTTGTGAATGGTTAAGAATCACGTAAGATAAGTTTAATAAATAATAATAATATTAGCCCTGTAATATTACTGTCCCACTGCTGGGCACGGGCCTCCTCTACTAATGAGAGGGGGGGGTTAGATAAGATAAGTTTATTCTCTCAATATTATTGCGCTGGCCGACGTGGCGTGCGTATATTTCAAATAAACTGCGCGATTTGTGACCACTAGGTCATAACTTTTGGATCACAAAATTTGTGCTGTTGTCCTGTCTATATATTGTTGATTGTCTTTGCTGCACCATAAATGAACAAACGTATAAACGTTGAATGGTGTTTTAAAAGTCATTCGTAAGTCTACCAATTTTAGTTATAATAACAAGTTTAAAAACTTAACGGACCTACTTTAAAACTTATTTGATCGTGACCAAATTTATATGGGACCACCCTTGGAATAACCTGTATCGAACACAAAAAAAAACTTGAAAATCGGTCCATTTTTGTCCATAAAGAAATAAAGACGAATGGAGAACCTTCTCCTTTTTTGAAGTCGTTGGAAAATGTGAATGAATATGAAGTTGTGCTCTCAATTCTATTGACAATTTTAGGTTATCATCACATTTAAATGTGTATATTAGATAAAAATATATATGTACATAGCCTCATCTGTGTATCCACGAAGGAGTAGCCAGAATCAAAGCCTACTAATCAGTAGCAGCCCGATATGGCGTTAGCCTCGCCTCCTGTCACATTAGTCAGGGACGGAAATGAGCTCGGCGAAATGTGGGTGCTTTCTAGTTTGATTCTGGCTACTCCTTTGTAATCACAAAAACTCAGTATTATTTTGCCTGACCCGGGGATCGAACACAAGATTTCACAACGTAGACGTAGCGCGCATGCAATATAACTACGCCACCGAGGCACTACTAATATCGCTCAACAAAATATCGTATTTCCCAACGCCGACACCCATACGTTTCTCGGACAGTCCCACAAACTCCGTTTAAACCTTTACCCATATTACACAACAGGGTAACCGAACACGTTAAGCCTCCATAATCTCGCACGAGAATTTACTGAAATTATGCAAAATATGCCATTAACAAATTACTCTAGACACCCACTATGGCATTAACACGAAATAACATGCAAATTGTGTCCCGATCGAGAATCAAGTCTCTCTCTCAATGATGGATAAAACCGGTTTAAGCCGGATTAAACCGGATTACTCC
Source organism: Clanis bilineata (assembly GCA_036417725.1). Lineage (NCBI taxonomy): Eukaryota > Metazoa > Arthropoda > Insecta > Lepidoptera > Sphingidae > Clanis > Clanis bilineata. Next base: position 4,349,929 of record CM071141.1, read on the forward strand.
GGCTCCAGGCGGAGGCGTTCATTTATTATGTAAATACGCGACAAATTAAATCCTATGGGAATTTCGTTTGACAAACGGTTTTAATGTTAAATGTGTGTACTTATTGCCGTGTTTGTTACTTCAATACAAATAAATATTTGATTTGGCATAAAAATGTCTAGAGGCTGTATTTATATTAGAAAAATAAATGTTCATTTATATGCCTAACATTAGCGCACGAGTATGAAAGGAAAGCCTTTGATGTAATTAGTTACACATAACATAACATAACATAAGCTCACGCCTGTATCCCCGAAGGGGTAGGCAGAGGCGCACTAGCGAACTAGAACACCCACACACCCCATAATTAGTTACAGCTATGTCGTAACAATGTTGTTTATTTATAAGGGCTCTAATAATTATTCTAATTTAATCTAATTTATTATGTAAGATTTTCCCTGTGTGCTCTCATACTAAAATATTTTTTCAGTTGTAGAAATCACTAGAGAAATTTCACACCACAAGACATACCTAAGTAATCATCGATATTGTGAATGTTTCGCAATGTATTTGGGTTGTAAATCTTAATTTTAAATACATAGGTTCTTTCATTTAAAAATATTTAAAAATGATTATTAACTTCTTTATCCATTTTTTTCTAGAGCATGTTCACAATAAGCCGACATGAAATAAGAGCTTTGTTACGAATAAAGATCTTTCTGCAGTTAAAGTCAATATTAGAAGACTTTACTGATTTTGCCCTCTTATTTCTAATTTTATGTGATCTCTTGAATAGATGAATTCTCATTTTTTTTCCCAGTAAAACTATTACCGAAAATCCATGTTAACCCTACTAAAAGACTAACTCCCAAGTTCCTCCCTCACATATGCTGTCGATATCAGCCAAACTTTGATAAACTGTCAATACAGTTCAAATTGTACGCCTAATCATGTTTCCATGTCGAAAACAAACTTTAAAGTTGAGTTTAATGGACTTGTAGAGTTGTGTCGCTGAGCGATTAAGCGGTCTCCCGGCCTGATGGGAAATGGGAAACAAGCGAAACTAAATTAAACGTGGCGATGGGGTGTCGCGTGGTTTATTTAGCGAACGGTTCTAGTGGTAAGATTAAGGTTCGGGAAGAAAATAGCCTTTATCGTCCGAGTTCCAAAAAGGAGCAGGTCCTCAATTCGTCTGTATTTTTTTAAATGTATTTTACTCGATATCTCCGCAAAATGCGGACCGATTTTCAAAATTATTTTTGTGTTCAAAAGAGATTATTTCAAGGGTGGTCCCATATTAATTTGGTCACGATCGATAAGTCAGTCAGTTAAGTTTTAAACTTGTGATTATTTGATGTCAAAATCTGGCTCAAAGGATCAAAAATCGCACACTGTAATTTGTTCATTACTTTTGATTTTTGTATTACGCTAATTTATGGAATAAATTATGATCTATTGTCAAATACGGTCATGAATTTAAATTATTTTGTTCTTTTTATTTTCATTTTTATATTCCAATTTTATTATTTGAACTTTTAAAATATAATTTTATTCAGTTAACTTGATTTTTCCAACTTATTTTCTAATGTGTTTTATAATTATAATTCTATGAACATTTATGACAACTTCCTGACAATATTTATCAAGTTGGGAACTTTGAAGACATGTCATGCCATGGTAAACTAATCCATTAGAAACAAATGACTGGATATAGCATGGACACTACTCGTGATTTATAGCCATTAATTGCAAATCCTTCGACATTTGCTGAGGACTAGCCACACAGTAGGTAGTATGTGTATAGTACAGTATATGTAGACAATGTCGGTGTTTCAATTACGTGTGTAGACTACTGCGCCGCCGGAGTCCTTTCCATCCAATTAGGATTACGGGTATGGACGCACTGCGAGAGGAATCTATGTTATATCAGTGTATATTATAATATACTACGGTATTGCGTGGCTTTGTCATTTCCCTAGAACTAAAAACTAAACAAATTCTTTCTGCAATACTTACATTGAAATATTTTTACGCTGACCACACATTAGAGTGAATATTGCAAGTTTTGGTAGCTTCAATAAGGTTATAAAACAGAGATTCTAGAGTTGGTATATAACATTTCATTAGTGTAATTAAATTCCATTGATCATCATCATCATCATCATCATCAGCCATAGGACGTCCACTGCTGAACATAGGCCTCCCCCAAAGATTTCCAGATCGACCAGTTGGAAGCGGCCTGCATCCAGCGACTTCCTGCGACCTTTATCAGGTCGTCGGTCCACCTTGTAGGTGGACGTCCTACGCTGCATTGATGTTTGATGGTAAATAAGTTTCCATAGACATTGAGGCTCATGCCATGCCGTTTTTAAACTCGAAACAAATATGATCGCATATGCAACACTAGCCTGTAAGTTGTCGACCTTTAAAATAATAATAATTAATCAGTAATAATTTATTTTAATAAATTAAAAAAAATAATTTACATTTTTAAGAATCTCAGACATATTGCAGAACCTCATTTACTGAAACAAGTTTATCAGGCACTATGTGAATCTATTCTTTCTTATTGTATATCCTGCTGGGGTGGCTCCGCAAAAACTGTTATTAAAACTTTAGAAGTAGCTCAAAGAGCCATTTTAAAGGTATGTCAATTTAAACCCTTACTTTACCCCACTACTCTCTTATATAAACAGTGTGAGGTTCTTACAGTAAGGCAGTTGTTCTTATTTAACATAATTTTGAAACAACATAATAATCTATTTTACGACCCCATATTTTTGAACACAGTAAGAAGAAAAGACATTGTATGCCTGACATTAAAAACGCACACGTCATTCAGCCATAATTTTTTCTATTTCTTAGGACCACATATTTATAATAAAGTTAATCTTCTTCTTGGTCGCACTCTTCATTTCTGAAGGTCGTGTCCGTCTTGAAATTTCCGTCGCATCTCTCGGATGATCTTCTTCCAGGTTTTTCTGTCCTTAGCCTGCCTCATTGCTGTTGTTACTGAGAGTCCCGTGAGTAGTTTTATTTGATCGGACCAACGGCTAGGCACACGCCCTCGCGGTCGTTTCCCTTCTACCTTTCCAACCAAGAGTAGTTTCTCCAAATTGGGGGGGTCCCGGCGAGCCACATGTCCAAAATACTGTAGGATCCTTTCATAGCACGTCGTCGACAGTCTCGTCGAAATCCTCAGTTGTTCGAGGATTGACTTATTTGTTCTTTTAGCTGTCCAGGGTATACGCAACATACGTCGCCAGCACCACATCTCTAGAGCGTCTATTCTTTTTCTCTCCGAAGAGCGTATGGTCCAAGACTCAGTGCCATAAAGGAAGATCGAGAACACCAGTGATTGTACGAGCCGTTTTTTGGTAGTGTTAGATATATTTCTATCTTTCCAGATTTTATAAAGTTTGCTCATTGCTCCTTTTGTCATCTGTATTCTTCTCCTAATTTCCTTCTCGCAGCCTCCTTCATCGCTCAACATCGATCCTAAGTATGCAAACTCATGGACTATTTCTAGGTCTCGGAGTTCTTCTGTGCGTGTGACATTGCCGGGTCTATCCACTATCATTATTTTCGTTTTAGAGGTATTAATTCTGAGACCCACCAAGTCACTTTCCTTTTCAACCCTTTTCAATAGTCCCGCAAGTTCCGCCTCAGAAACAGCAAAGAGTGTCGTGTCGTCGGCATATCGAAGGTTGCTAATTTTCGTGCCTCCTATTGAAATACCACCCGACCAGTTATGGAGAGCTTTCCGCATGATGTACTCTCCATAGATATTAAAGAGAATAGGCGATAAGATACAACCCTGCCTTACTCCTTTTTCGGGTTTAAAAGACCTAGAGAGGACGTCATTTACCCTAACAACGTTTTCGCTACTTTGGTATAAGCTACATATTAATTTCACCAGATGTTCAGGTACTCCCATTTCCAACAGTATTCTCCACAAGCTATGCCACCGCACACAGTCAAACGCCTTAGAGTAGTCGATAAAGCACATAAGTACGGAAATGTTGAACTCCCTGCTTTTCTCAATGATCTGGCGAATGTTCGCAATTTGCTCTCTTGTTCCACGGCCCTTGACAAAACCTGCCTGCTCGATTGGAATTTGCCATTGCAGGTAGGCCTTCAACCTCTCATGGATTACGTAAAGCAAGATTTTGCTAGCATGTGATATGAGCGCCACTGTCCGATAATTTGCACAGTCTCTTGTTGTTCCCTTTTTATGGAGTGGAATAAGTACTGACTGTGTCCATTCACCAATCCAAATCCCTGATTGCCAGATCTTATTGCACAGGTAAAGAAGAAATTGCGTACCTTTATCGCCAATACGCTGTAGTTCTTCGGCGTAGACTTTATCGATTCCAGCTGACTTATTGTTCTTAAGTTTCCGTATTGCAAATCTTAATTCGGACTCGAGTATGTTAGGCTCCAGATCATCAAAAGTAATATTTGTAGGACAGTCCGCCCCATTATCTCTATAAAGTTTTTCACAGTACGATCTCCATCTCTCAGTGACCTCATCAATATCTGTCAGAAGAGTACCATCATCACCTTCTATAGCCCAGGTTCTCGGTTTGATATCACGAGTAATGTATTTCACCGTTCTAAACAAGTCCCTTGTGTGCATTTTCTGGGCATGGTTTTCGATGTCTAGGCATATAGAGTTAAGAAAGTCATTTTTATCACGACGACATAGACGTTGAATCTTACTTGACAGTGCTTGATACTCTGTATGGTCCAGTGTGTGGATTCCCTTAAGCAGTTCCTTTCTTTGTTTGATAACATGCCATGTCTCTTGAGTAATCCATAACTTCTTAGGAGTTTTGGACATTACCATCCTTGACTCTTTACGAGTTGAGATGACTAGTTCTTTGAACTTATTCCAGTTGGTATTAATATCTGCATTTAAGTCCAATACTAGAGCATTTACACTATCCTCAAAGCGTTCCTCGAAATTGATGAGTTCTCCTAAAGTGAGTCTCTTTTGGGCTTTATCTATTGGTCTTCGTACTTTTTTTAGTTTGACATACATTACGGCCACCAGTAGTTTATGATCACTGCCGCAATCGGCACCCGGGTAAGTTTTCGTATTCTTTATGCAGGATCTCCAGCGTTTGCTTATAGCAATATAATCAATCTGGTTTCTATGTCGATCACCTGGCATTACCCATGTGTATAATCTGCGCGGATGGTTCTTAAAACATGTGTTTGTGATGGTAAGATTGTTTTCCGCACAAAACTGTAACCATAGTTCCCCACGTTCGTTTCTCTCACCTAACCCGAATTGCCCAACTACGTCTCTCAAATGATCATCTCCTTCTGTGGAGCCTATCTTGGCATTAAGATCCCCCATAAGGACTGTGATATCCCTCTTTGGTATTAATTTGAGAACATCGTCAAGTTGGTTGTAAAATGCCTCTATGTCATTGTCAGATGAAGCTGCAGTAGGCGCATATACTATCACGATGTTAGTCCGACAAGGTTGTGTATTGATTTTTAAGGTTAATATTCTATCACTCACAGGGTTAAATCCCAGCACAGCGTTGTTAATGAGAGGTGATACAGACAAGGCAACCCCCCGTCTGCTTTCTTCATCTGGACCGGAAAAGTAAATAGTGTGGCCAGCAGATGTTTTGTAATACCCGGATCCTCTCAGATGGGTTTCTGTTAGTCCTAGTACTTGTAGGTTGTAACTGTGCTGCTCCTTGTCAATAATCTCTTGCTTACCAGGTTGTATCATGCCTCGGACATTCCATGTTCCTAGTCTCATCTTAAGGCGTATACGATTTGATGTTGTTATTTCACCAGTAACTTTCTTTCCATATTCTGCCTGGTGATGTACAGATGTATGGCCAGTAGCTGTTTTCACACCATGCGACCTGGACTCGTCATGGCGCCGGGTGGTAGCCGGATCGTATGCCTTCGACTTCTTATTTCTGTGTTCTTTCATGACGGATTTCTTGGGAAAATAGTGCAGTGGTTTCCCCTTGCCTTCTGCACCGAACCTTTTAGGGAGTATTTAGATCCCAAGGCTGTCGAAACCTCTTCCAACCAGTTTCCCAGCTAGGTGTGTGGTTATTCCGCCACTGCTCGGTCGCCAGAGCTCCGTCCGTTATCTAGCAGGGGGCACCGCGAAGACCTGTAGGACGTCGCCACCAGTTATTCATACGAACCACTGGCACGTGCAGGTGGAGATGACATTTGGGTCGGTTGAGATCGTAGTACCGTCACCCCTTACCCCCCCCAATAAAGTTAATAGACAACTTCAAATATTCCAAAAAAATAAAAATGCATGTAAGGTAGCTCTTCGTTCATGGCTTCTTACTCAAACGTATGATGAAACTGAGGAGTTATTGAGTACTAACAAATAAAAAAAAATAAAAAAAAAAAAAATGTTTTCATATTTTTACAATAATATATAGATAAATATACGAAACACACACATATACACAAACACACACACCCACACACACTCACACACACACACACACACATAAAATTATACGTATATGTATATAAGTATGTGTATATAATCCTAAAATCTATATAATATGTTTTGAATTTATGTATACTTTAAAAATAATTAATACTCGCCTTTGTCTTACATATTGCAAAACTAATAGACCATAATCACTAGAGGGATGAGCACTACTTATCCTAAGCTACAGGGTTATAACCCTATATTAGGGAGTAGTGTGTCATTATTTTATAAGGTGTGTTTTAGTTGTATTTCCTTTTCATAGAGCTTAAGACATTTTTGTAAACAGTTCTGGAAATAAATTATTTTATTATTAAAAAAAAAAAAAAAAAAAATATAAAATTTAGTTTAAAAATATATGTACGATAATATCCATGTATAGCTATGTCCATCAGTGAACGTCCTGTGGCCGATGATGATGATGATAGCTTCAAGCAAACAGCTACAAGTAACTGGTCTTGCTTTTATGGCAACTGAGCATAGCTCACATAATAGCTTGCAATGTGGTTGTGTGTTAGTTTCTGTGAAATATCTAAAAACAAATATATAAATCAAGCCCGCCGACGCCCGCACCACACCTCTAATGGGGTCCGATCACAGCAACATCACTTCGTATTAGTGGCTGGCTTTTTGAAAGGTGTCCGTGATTGGTTTTTAATTATTTATTGTTTGATACAGAGCGTACTGATTACAGTAAACATATAGGTCTTGTGTTAGTACTAAGCACTTGAATAATTAGATATATTACGGTACTAATCAGTAGCCCGAGCACGAAAAACTAATGTAAATGTAAAGTCGCTGCGCACTGATGACATTTGATTAATATTTCATACAAATTTCATAGACGCGCATCGAGCACGAATACATTTACGGTTATCAGAAATTTTCCTGCTCGGGCTGCTGATCATTATCTGAATTACGTTAATAACAATTTCGGATGCTCTTACAATCAGCTTCTATGTAGCAGTAAGAAATATAGTCCAATAATCTTAGGCGACGGTTCAGATTCCGCCTCGATATCTTTCGAGATCGCTTTATCCTTTTGTGTGACCGAAAGAGTCTTTTTGATACAACATAATAATATCTTGCTGTGGTGTGCAAATTATGGGTTTCACTTATAAAAACAGTTTAGCTGAGCAAATGGTTAAGAATAGTCTGTCACTTTTTTCGTTGTGTTATATTTATTTATTTATTTATTTATTTAGAAAACCAACAGCGATACAAATATATGTTATATCCTTAAGTATATGCAAAACAGTAAAGCTAATGACAGGTTTTCCTTAATTAACCCTAAAAGTATTCGGTTAGTGAACGGACACTGAAAGACAAAAATTTTACAACGTCTTTAATTATCTGTGAGCAGTCAGCGATGCGTACAATTTTATCCATTACTGAGTTTAAATTTCATAAAGAAGTACGTAGCTGAAAATTATATGCATCACTGTCCGCCTTACAATGATATCAAAACATTAATAATTTAAAATGATAATATATTTATTTATCTCTTTTATTGTGTAGGTAATTAAGTAAATTAGGTTTATGAATGAACTGTTTAGATACGCTTGTCCCTCAGGATACTTATTATTTGTAATTTAAAGGATTTTTTGGAACAAGAAAAGATATCGATGTCTCTGAAAGTAGTATTATGAGTTCGAGCAATGCGCGTAATAACAATGTTTTGTGCGTAATTAGTGGAGTGCTTGGGTACGTGCAACATTGGCGTATGACGAGTGCGTCGAAGTGGCTTGCAAAATATCACCTGCGTCAACAAATCTGGGCAGTCGAGGCGTCCATTTACTATGTCATACAGAAGGCACATATCTAGTACTTTGCGACGTTCTTCGAGAGTTAATAGGCCGTATGTTTTACAACTGTTTAGATATGACTTTGCAGATTTGCGAAGACGGTAGTTAAGATGGTTAACAAACATTTTTTGAATTCGCTCAAGTTGATTTATATAAATAATATAAAACGGTGACCAGATAGGGCAGGCATACTCGAGTAGACTGCGTATATACGCAAAATAAACAGTTTTTAAAGACCCTATGTTTTTGAAAAGTCTGCAAGATCTTAAGACAAATCCTAGATTTTTGAAAGCTTTAGTAGTGATGAAATCTATGTGTTCTGAGAATGATAATTTATGGTCAAAAATAACTCCTAAATCACGAACTGTATTAACTTTTTTTATGATATTATTATTGAAGTTATATGGAAAGTTTAAGGGATGTGTTTTGCGAGAATAACTTATGCATTGACATTTTTCAACGTTTACAGTGATTTTATTTGTTTTATAATACTTTGTTAGATTATCTAGATCTGCTTGAAGAGCTTCACAGTCGCTAATGCTTTTAATTGTATAAAATATTTTTTTATCATCCGCATACATTAAATGTCTTGAGTTTTTAAAGGAGTCACCTATATCAAATAAGTATGCATTATAGAGTAGAGGTCCTAAATGGGAACCTTGTGGTACTCCGCTAGGAATTTCAATAAAGTCTGATCGATAACCACCAATTACTACCGCCTGAGACCTATTATGCAAATATGATTTGATCCATCGCAACAAATCGCCACGTATGCCCAGTCTAAATAACTTGTTCAGCAGGATGACGTGATCTACACGATCAAACGCTTTTATATATTGTTTGAAAATAAAAGGGACAGGCTATTCTTTACCATTTGCTCAGCTAAACTGTTTTTATAAGTAAGGCCTTATGTGTTTAATGATGAAAAAAATGATTTCCAACAGTCTCCATAAAGTAGGAAAATTACAGACAAAGGCCGTTATCACTTCTCTAAACATCTCTCAAAAACATACACATAACATAAACTCACGCCTGTATCTCCGAATGGGTAGGCGGAGGCGCACTAGCCAACTGATATAGAAAAATCCAGTATCACTTTGCCCTACCCAGGAATCAAACCCTAGACCTCAGGACAGTCGTCGCACCGAAATACAACCACGCCACCGAGGCATCTCTTAAAAAATATAGGTGCTAATTCATTAATTTGCAAGAAACAGCTAAAAATTGTATAAATATACTGTTGGAAAATTCTTGCACTTAAATAAATACTACTTTTAAATTGCTGCAAGCATGCAACTAATATAAAAATACTTAGAGTGAAACCAGAGCTGTGCTGAGCTATTTACGTGATGCGAGTTTTAATTAGGACGCAACAGGTGCGAGTACTTGTAAAATAAGACTGCAATTTTTCGTGGTAAGACCAGCCTCTGTGGCGCAAAGGACGAGAACCCGACTGTAAGAGACGCGGCTTCGATTCTGTTAGATATCAATGCTTGTGGTATCCACAGATATTTGTTTCAGGCCTGGTTGTTATTGGACTGTAAGGCCTTTACTTATAAAAAAAATTCGCTTATCTTTTCGCTAAGAATAGCCATTTCACTTTTTTCCTTGTGTTACATTATTTAAAAATGAAAGGGACAACCTATGGTTAAAGCTAAGCAACGCTTAAATATTTTTATAAGTAAGGGGCTAAATCTCTAGTAGTTCTTGATACTCATGGTGCACATTAAACGTAGTATGGGGTCAGCAGCCCGAGTAGGAAAATTTCTGACAATTGTAAATATACTCGAGCTCACTGCGCACTGATGACTATTGGTTAATATTTCATACAAATTTCATAGACGCACATCGAGCTCGAATATAATTAAGATTGTCAGAAGTTTATTAATTAAATGTTGAATTAACTTATATATTTTATTTAAAAAAATAGTCAAACCAGTTTAATACGCAATACAATTTTTGGACTTCATAATTCTTCAACGCTGTAGACGTCCACAGGAATTCTACTACAGGGTGTAACTTATTATTAACTATATAAAAAGCTTAAAAAAAGACATTGGTATTAAACAGGTTATTTAGATTGTTCCTCCTAGTGTTTTGAATGTTAATGTCCCTACATTTCACTTATAAACTATGACGTGAGAAGGCGTTCAAACTTTATACTGAAGATGAATATTTAGGCAAAAATTAACATAGTACTTAGAATAACACTTAGTGCAGAGGTATTTCCTAAGTTGATAATTTTTGATGAAATAATTACATTTAATTTATATAGGTAAGTACACATAAGCTCACGCCTGCATCCCCGAAAGGGTAGGCAGATGCGCACTAGCCAACTAGTACACGCACATTTCGCCGAGCTTAGTTCCGTCCCAAATGTGATAGGGGGCGAGCCTATCGCCATATCGGGCACAAATTCCAGACTCCGGGCTGATATGGAAAAATCCAATATCACTTTGCCCGACCAGGGGATCGAACCTGAGACCTCAGACAGTCCTGAGTCGTACCGAAATACAACTACGCCACCGAGGCAGTCAGTAGGTAGGTACATAGTATGATATAGTTAGTACCTTTATATACCTCTGCCGTTTTACCACTCTCTTAGTATTTCTAATAGAAACTGCATTGGCATTTAGTGACATCTTCAGATGTAAAAAGTTTTAACAATTAGGACACGATCTTTAAATAAATTTCCCCACATAGAATAGATACATGGCCAGATTCCAACAATGAAAGCAATGTGTCCCTACTATATCGAATACAAATTTTAACAAATTTACAAAATCGAAGGCACTCAAGTGTTCGATTCTGAGATAGTTTTATTCATTTCAGTAGATTTCACGGGCGAGGGAATCGCAAATTGCGCCGCTCGCTCCCGACGCGGTCCGTAATCGATTGTGCTGCCATCTGTTGGCAAAATAATGACTCCGTCTGGTATGCTTCTCCTTTATTTAGTGGGAGTATATGGGAAATTTTATAAACTTGGGTTTCGTTCGATGGGTGAGATTTCCGGTGACCCTATTCTCCGTCCTTATGATTATTTTAGAATCATGGGTGTCTATAGGCGGTGGAGATAATTTACTATCAGATAGCCTGATAACCCACCTGCTTATTTACTGTAATGCTAAAAAAACACTGTTTCAGTTGCAAAGACATACAACAGTAGGTATAGTTATAAAGTAACCAATATAATCCTTTTATAGAATTCTATAATTTCAATTAACATCTTTGTTGTTCCACGCCGTCATGGCAACTGTTTTTTTATAGTTAGTAATATTAAATATCTTTGTTCAGTTGCTATCGTTTTTTAATGCAATCGAATGATTAGCAATGGTTTTGAATCCCAATTGGAATTTGTGCTCGATATGGCGATAGGCTCGCCCCCTATCACATCTGGGACGAAACTAAGCCTGCGAAATGTGGGTGTTCTAGTTCGCTAGTGCGCCTCTGCCTACCCCTTCGGGGACACAGGCGTGAGCTTATGTTATGTTATATTTTTCCTTCTTTTTTACGCAGTTTTAATAATCATCTGAAATATTTTCATATACTGCGCCTAGTGGAAGACCAAAAGCCGGTCATAATGAAACTATTTATCTCCCGAACGCACTGATCGGGCCATTCTGTTCCGGCTACCCTTCGATACAATAACAGCCCTCGATTATCGACACCTCAACGAACCAACCCTTTACGGACTTCTCATTCAAGTGCTTTCCAAAGTTTTTTATCTCGGAAACCAGTTGCCATAAAGGCGTGGAGCAACAAAGGTGTTAATTGAAATTATAGAATTCTATGAAAGGATTATATTGGTTGCTTTATTATTTACTTTATGGTCCTTTAGTGGCAGCGTATATTGGCTGAAAACCGGTCCTTGGTTCGATTCCCGATTGGGTCGAGCGACGTATTTTTCTAACACTATTTGCCCGGGACTGGATCCCCAGAAAGGAGTTGACGTCAAAATCAAAAATTATACTCAAAAAGATATTAGCGTTAAATACATTTTTTGTAATATTACATAGCTAATAGACCCTAAATTGTAACAGAGAAACAAATTTTATGTATTTTACGCTACTCTATAAAAAATAACTAATTTTTATCGTTACCTGAATTTGAATTTTCAGAGATGTGCCCTTTTCGAAATTGCCAATTCAATTAATTTAAAATTAAATGTCCTAAAACAGAATACTCGATACGTCCACATCAATTGCCATTTCGAGTTTCCGAATTCCGAGTAATCGTTAAAATTGAGTCCGCGGTGCCCGTGAGACGTGAAAAGCCGTACGCTCCAAAACATCAAAGCACTTTGATCTCCAGGCGACAAATCACGCAATGAGTTAATTAAACATCGGATCGACTTCGTCAACGCTGTTTGTTTTGGGCGTTGCCGTTTTGTGTTTATGTACTTACGTATGTAACAAATAATCACAAGTTTCAAAACTTGTGTAGCAGCGATAGCTCAGTTGGGAATGGTACGCACTGCCGAGACAAGTGTCGGAGGTTCGAGATCAACCTCAAAATGGAGCATACATCTCTGACTTATCTACGTTAAGTGTATTTTCATTGTGAAATATCGCTTACTATAACGGTGAAGGAAAACATCGTGAGGAAATCTGCATACCCGAGAATTTCTTCACAGGAATTTCGAAGGTATGTGAAGTCTACCAACCCGCATTAGGCCAGCGTGGTAGACTAAGGCCTAACCCGTCTCATTAGAGGAGGCTCGTGCCCAACAGTGGGACAGTAATATTACAGGGCTAATATTATTATTATATTACGATTGTCAGAAATTTTCCTGCTCGAGCTGCTGTTTCTAACTCCAATAAATTATGTAAAAACGAATAGCCAACACGATTCAAACCGTACTTCGTTGTTTATAAAGAATGCGCACAGTAAACATAATAGATCTTAATTTAACTAAGAGCTCCGGTAACTGCGGGACCTAATTAAGTAATTCTTTCCGTTCGAGAAACAAAGGTTAAGCTTAATGACAATTTAATGCCGCGGTTTAACTCCCAACATATCTTAGTTAACTCGAATTAATTTTCCAAGTACTTTTATGTTGGTAAAAGTGTAATTTGTTTATGATCTTTTTATATTCTAGAAAACAAAGAATTGATACATGCGTCCTTATATATTATGTTTGTAATTGCAAACAATGCAATATTCTTTAAAAATAACATAACATAACATAAGCTCACGCCTGTATCCCCAAAATGTAGGCAGAGTTGCACTAACGAACTAGAACATCCACATTTCGCCGAGATGTGATAGGGGGCGAGCCTATCGCCATATCGGGCACAAATTCCAGACTCCGGGCTGATATGGAAAAATCCAATATCACTTTGTCCGACCCGGGGATTAAACCCGAGACCTCAGGACGGGAGTCGTACCGAAATACAACCACGCCACCGAGGCAGTTTAAAAAATATCGCTTTGAAAACTACTTAGTCTTAGTTTTTATTAGCGTGTATCGTCTCCATGTCACTAGATTAATAAACTAGACTCATTTTACTTGAATTTTAATTTTAAAATCAAAAACTCAATCTATAGGGTCAGCAACACAAAACTTGTGATCCAAAATTTATGACCTAGTGGTCATAAGTTGCTCAGTTTATTTGAAATATACGGGTGCCAGGTCGGCCAGCGTAACAATATTGAGAGAATAAACTTATCTTCGTGATTCTTAACCATTCACCAAACATTCTAGGGTGTAAATTGTAATAATCGCCCTCGTATTGTAATAAGTGGTTGATGGCGGTACTGAAGTTTGAGATCGATTATTTTGTATGGAAACTTGCTTGATAGCCCCTCTATAGTTAGTAATATTAAATCTCTTTGTGGTGAAGAAATGTGGAACAATCGAATAGAAAAACCATTTCGCACCTAACTTGCACAGCGAAGTAAGTCGACGCGAAATGCGAATACGCTTTACACGGACTTGGCACTTAGTTTCTTACAATTTACACTCAAACTTCATTACACTGGTTTAATCTGCTTTCTTAATAGAGTTTCGCGAAGTTTTTCGTAAAAGCGTCCAGGTCAAAGAAATTAAATCCGCTCAAAAGATACGATGGTAACTTTGTTTAGTCTGTGGGTTGTAGCGTTTGTTTATGAGAAAACATTGAGGTGTGGCTACAGTGCTACGATTGTACAGTCAAAATATCTACATCTAGTTACGCTTTTTTTCTACCTGCCCTTATCCCACCTTAATGTGGGGTCGGCGCAACACACTCTGTCAAGCATGTTGCAGCAAGGATTAGGCTTAGTTCTTACGAGCGGATGCATGCCTAATGTCAACCCCCTCTGTGGGATCCAGTCCCGGGCAAATTGAATTAGGAAATTCGCTTTTTTTGACCTGGGAATCGAACCCAGGACCTCCGGGTCCACAGCCCATATATACTACCACTAGAGCAAGGAGGCAACGCTATACATTTACACATTGCTCATTTGCGAGAAAAGTCATATCTTAAAAGTGCAGAATACGATTTTAAAACTTTATTTTAAAAGCGTTTTTTGTAGAATCGAGGTTTTTGGTATATGACAGTGTCGTCGCAAATGAGCGACATGCTAAAACACATAAAACATTACATAAGCTCACGCCTGTATCCCCGAATTGGTAGGCAGAGGCGCCCTAGCGAACTAGAACACCCACATTTCGCCGAGCTTAGTTCCGTCCCAGATGCGATAGGGGGCGAGCCTATCGCCATATCGGGCACAAAATCCAGACTCCGGGCTGATATGGAAAAATCCAGTATCACTTTGCCCCACCCGGGGATCGAACCCGAGATCTCAGGACGGTAGTCATACCGAAATACAACCACGCCACCGAGGCAGTGTAGATGCTAATAATATTATAACCTATAATATCAGAACGGTTGCCTACATTGTTCAATATTGTTGAGTAATAAACTATTATGCCTATTTACTCTGAAAATTCATACACCGTGAAGGGGGTAAACATAATTTCCTACTGAGGTCACGTTGCTTTCATTACAGCCTGTTAGGGTTACAAGCACACTGTCAACTATCACAACAATGGATTCATTTCGATAATAGACATCCCTATCAGATTCCTATGCCAACATGACTCTAATTACTAACAACAATAGAGTCTCAATTGCAATGAATGCGCAATAATTATTTTGTTTATGAGAAACTTAGTTGAAGTTTAATTGAATCCGGCCCATAGAGGGAACTGGGAGTCGATGGCGAATTAACGATTGTATAGGGACAGTTGTTTACACGTCTGCTGAGTTTAATTATAAGCCTTGGTTGTTTCAAGTCTATTTTACATACGGAGAGCATTGAAGAAAGAAAGAAAGAAAGGAACAAAAAAATATACAAAACTTAAAAAAAATTATAATCATGCGACAAGTGATATGTGTAGAGCCACGCTGTAGAAAGTTACGTCTACAGTACGAATGGGCCGGTTCGACTGGTTTAACACAATTGTCTCACAGAAAACCGACCTAGTGTGACAGCTCGCTGTCGCATTTTGTTTGGTGAGAGAGATTTCTGACATACTTTTCAAGCATGTAGGCAGGATTTGGTTTAGTTTTTAATCAGCTCCTAGCTGGAACTCAACCCTTTTCTGAAGGATCCAGCCCCGGATAAATATTAAAGCCTGGAAATAGGCTTAAGTAACTCAATTTTTTGTTTTGTTTTTCGTACAAGGTTTGAGACTCAAAATACACGTTGTACGAAAAACAAAAACAAGAATCCTATTCGAACCGTCAATAAATGACTACAGTACAAGGAGATGGGGGTGTATTTGCGTAACTCGAGAATGTTGGATATCTAATATCAATTCTAAAACGGCTGTAGCGTAGCAACGTTTGATGTCACCTTGTATTCCGTTTGATATTTTGGGCCTCCGAAACAGGAGTTTAGCTGAGAAGTGAGGATAGCGATTTAGGTCGCTTTATGTCCTATTTAGTTGGACAGAATTTATAGATAGTGTGAGTCGCGTCTAGTCAAGAATGGAAAACTATCGTTTGCGAGATCGCTTTATAAAATTTTCACTTCAGATTGCTGGACACGTTTTCCCAAACGATAATTTTATTTTCGAATGTGCAGTTAGATCTCGCCATTTTAATTTTATTTCCTTTGTGAATTATCGCTTGCTATAACGGTAAAGGAAAACATCGTGCGGAGATCTGCATACTCGGGAATTTCGAAGGTATGTGAAGTCTACCAACCCGCATTAGGCCAGCGTGGTAGACTAAGGCCTAACTCCCCCCATTAGTAGAAGAGGCCCGTGCCTAGCCGTGGGACAGTAATCTTACAGGCTAATATAATATTGTGTAGGTGTTTGTCTGTCGAGAAAAACACGTACAGGAGACGCGGCTTTACATAAGCGAAGAAACAATAAAATAATTATATAGCCCGATGAGAACCGTAGACCGCTTGTTCCGTAGCCACACTTGTCAAGTTATTACTGCTCTTTGTTTCACCTCCCATCTTGGTAACGCATCGATTACTCACTTACCTGTTTGATTGTTTGTTGAAGAATTCTTCGGGCTTCAAGTGAGTATAATTCGAAAATATAAAAACACAGATCTTATGACATACTATAGTTTGTTCGCAGGCTCGCAGCTTTGTCTGTGTCTTAGATTCTCGAGATAAAAATTTTAAATTATACACCTAGTTATTGGGGAAGAGTGAAATTTTCCAAAGGAAAGTCAGTTCTATACTACTTTCTCTTCTAGATAATACCTATATAATACTTATATATCAGCCTACAATCTGTAAAAGAGAAGCCGGTAGGATTTAGGTTGTATGAACTCACCGCTACTGCATCTAGCTTTCTTCATGAAGCACTTTGGTCATTGGTAAAAACCTTGCTATGAATATCCGTACGATAGTTTTTGAGAGTGACAGACAGACAGATGTTCAGGCTGCGGGGCGATGGGCCTTAGCCGACCACGCTGGCCTATTACGGGTTGGTCGACTTCTTTTTCGAAATCCTTGTGGAGATATTCTCAGGTATGCACGTTTCATTACGGTGTTTTTCTTTGCCTTTAAAGTATACTACAATTCGTAATAAACACACTTAGAAAAGTCAGAGACGTATGCTCCTGAGCTTGGCTTTGAACCTAGAAATTTCATCTCTAACTCTCGACAGTAAATATCATACCTGAGTAGGTATGATATGATTGCCCTGACTGAGCATATTTTATATCAATGCCAATAAAGCTATACAGCCATGCAGAATGAAACTACGAACAAAATTTATTACAAGAACCAAAGCTTCATTTCATAGTTCGAAGCTATAGTTACAAATAAAGTTTATTGAGCGAAAAAACGCAGTGTTTACGTTCGCCTACGCGCGCGTTTTTTGCCATACTTGCACCGTATCGTAAATTTTACTATCGACTGTATGGGGCGACCGACCCAGCCTCGTAAAATGCACATTGCACGTATTGTTTGCATAGACATAATACACTAAAGTAGACTGCCATGCCGCTAGGAAAAAGGGTGTGATGCATGGAAAAAGAGATATGAATATCGTCTTTATTCTTATTATAGCAGAGACTGGTATACGAGCAGGTGGGTCACCTGATAGTAATGCCATCGCCCATGGATGCAGGCCGCTTCCAACAGGTCAGTCTGTAAATATTTGGTGGAGTCCAGCAGTGGACGTCCTGTGGCTGATGATGATGATGAACGAAATGCAGAAAGCCGACACTTTATGTCGGTTTTTATATTATTTTAATTAATGTGCCACATACATATTATTCTGTCTAGTCGCCTCCTTGGTCTAGTGACAGCGTGTATGAGCTGTGGACCGGGAGGTCCTGGGTTCGATTCCCAGGTCGGGCAAAGCAAATTTTCTGATTTATTTGCCCGGGAATGGATCCCTCAGAGGGGGTTGACGTCAGGCAGGCGGCAGGTCCTAAAACATAGCCAAATCCTCTCTGCAACATGCTTGAAAAAGTGTGTTGCGCCGACCCCACATTAAAGTGGGATAAGGGCGGGTAGAAAAAAAACAACATATTATTCTGTCCACAGCGTGGTTCTCACTCCTTCTTTAACTATGTTTCATGCCGTATTGGACGACTTAACATAGTATGTGTTTCAACTTGTGTGTATAGGCAACGGTTATCATTGACGGCAGAGATTCTATTGCGAAAAAATAAAAATGATAGAAAGTTATTTTCCATTTCTCTCTACTGGGACATAACATTCTAGCTTGCTTTCTCTGTGTGTATAATCTCTATGATTGTTTGTCTTTAAATTTACTGCGACGCTGCGGGCAGTGGATAAAGGTGTAGCGAAATATGGTGCGGTTCAGTACAGATTAACGATCGGGAGGTGTTTCCACGTGTTTTATTTATGTTTCCAGTTGACATGTTTGAATTGTGTGATGGTATTGTTTATGGAGATTGCACTTTCGGGTAGAGTTGTAGAGCAGAGTGTCATCGCGTATCATATTTTTCGATCGATTTTTTATTGTGTACATCAGTTGGGAAGGCTTTTTATTATAGGATCTTTGCTTATTTAACTTTGTTTATAACTTGTTGAGTGTTCAATTTGTGTCATAAATTACTAATTATGTATCGCAACTCACTTTTTAAGCAAAAATTAAAGGATTTGATTAAGTATGTATTTACAACCAGCTACCTACTTGACGTCAACCTTCCTCTGGATGATCTATAATAATTCCGTGCAAATCGTGTTCAACACATGACCTGGAAATCGAACCCAGGACCTGGGTTATAGCACTTATAGCCCTGTATGCTGCCTGCCACTAGACCAAGAAGGCGAAATGAACCATGCAATTAATGGTCATCGTATTCGAAATATGGAGAGTATCATCATCGATATTGCAGAAAACACACCACATGACCGCGTGTTATACAAAGGAGATAGAATAATATTACCCAGTGGCGTAACTACAGGTTGGCATGGCGGGCAAAATGCCATGGGCCCTCGGCCGTAAGGGGACCTCGCTTCGATTGGAAGGAGACCCCCGGCCTGAAAAGCCTCGGCAAAAAGGGGCCCGATCTGGTGAATTTGATACGGGCCCCGAACAAACACAGTTACGCCGCTGCTATTACCACAAAGGTTTCGCAACCAATCTAAAAGAAAATCAACATTTATAGCGCCAATATAACCACAGAGTGCAAGTAATATCAGGCTAAGAGTGACGAATAGTCTGTGGCGCCGCTATTAGTGTGTAAACGGGATTGATGGGCCGGTCACCGTGCCGGCTCATAACTCACTGAGCCCCATCGGAGCGTCTCCAAAGAACGTGCGCCGTTTGATGAATAGCAACACAAAATGTGCTTATCAACTAATCGAAATAAATTGCATTCGTCTGGCTGACGATGTGTGCTCTAAGATTTTATTTCTAATAATGATAACGACTGCCTCGGTGGCGTGGTTGTGTTTTGGTACAACTACCGTCCTGAGGTCTCGGGTTGGATCCCTGAGTCGGGCAAAGTGATATTGGATTTTTCCATACAAGCCCGGAGTCTAGAATTTGTGCCCGGCTGTGCATGCTTGGTGTCAAACCTACCTGAGGGACATTCCCCGACAAATCATATTAGTAAAACCCCGTTGTCCTACTTGGTTTCGAATTGAAGACCTCTCGGTCCACAGCACGTATGTGTTACTAGGCCTTTCTTTCTACCTGACCTTATCCCACCTTAATGTGAGGTCAGCGCAAAACACTTTTTCAAGCATGTTGCAGAAAGGATTTGGCTTAGTTTTTACGACCAGCTGCCTGCCTGACGTCAACCTCCTCTGAGGATCTAGTCCCGGGTAAATTAAATTAGAAAATTCGTTTTGTCCGATCTGGGAATCGAACCCAGCCCATATATGCTGCCATTAGACCAAGGAGGCGACTCATAAACCAATGTACTATCTGTAGCCCGAGCGCGAAAAACTAATGTACATGTATTCGAGTTCGCTGCGCACTGATGACGTTTGGTTAATATTTCATACAAATTTCATAGACGCGCATCGAGTTTGAATACATTTACGGTCTAAATGTCCGAAGTATATATTATTTATGATACAAATATTATTTCTTTCGTAATGTATAAAGAAAGTATCGTATACATGAAAGCTACATTTTTTATAAGAGTTTATTTAGTAACTTAGACTATTAATCAAAATCGAATGGGAGCAAACAAATACTGAAAGCACTAAACCTAGAAAATAACAATACACGATAAATTGTGCAGCATCATTGCCCATACAAACTGTAAAGGCATTAGGTTCAAACGATCGGCATTTAGTTCAACTACATACACAATGAGCTAAAATGGGACAAACAGAAACAAAAATGGTAACTTAGCGAAACATGGGTGAGGCACCGGGCCAAATTTAAAAGCACAAAGAAACTAAAAGCTGCACGTGTTGCCTTTTGAGAGTCACTAGCCGACTGTCGAGCGGACCGGAAGTTGTGAGCTTTAAAGCCCCGCTCTCTTTCATATCCGGTGAGCTTTCAGGCCAAAATAATGCGCCGTGGATTTTTGATCACATTTTTTATTAAAGCGTCAAATAACTTTTTGAGTAAGTTAGACTTTGTTGTAGATATTTGTCCCCTTTCAAATTTAATTTTTGAATAAAGTTAAAGATTTGTTATTTGTTGGTGCATCCAGAATATAAGTATATACCTTGCTTCAAGTATCTACCCATACATATAATATTATGAGGTATACATATCGATATCTCCTAGAATGGAATTTGGGGCATATAATTTTAGTATTAAGCAACGGTAAATGCACCGTTGTTTATTTAATGATTTTTAATTTAACATTACTTTGATAATTTTAAAGTGCCAGAACCACACTGCCGATAGCTAATTATAAAGCTGCATGAAAGAGCCGATTTGTGTGGAGTTTAACAAAATGGAAGCCTTCTATTATATTTTGTACAATGCGTCAGTGTTTTGAAAGCCCGAAACCGACTTTTTAATCTCTATGCCTGGCATGGGAGGAATGAAAGGTAACAATGGCATTAATGAGCTTAATTTGTAATTAATTAGTATCGTCACTTAACATTCTTAGTTGCGTGATTCTTTTGTCCGTTTGTCGAAATATACAAAGTAATGAATGGATATAAACAACAGTCGTTAAATAGTAAGATACACACATTGTTGAGTCTAGCGGAAGAGTGGAATGAACTCGGCAAAAGTAAGCAAATTAAAGTACTGGGACTGGGAAGTTTTAATTATAATATTGCAGGCAATCTCCTCTGCAAATAACTATTCAATCTGTACTGATTTCTTAAGTTTACGCGAATATTATACATTGAAATAAAACTATTTTTACGGATTCTATCACGATTATTCTATTTATTGTCTGACCCGTGACAACGAAGACTACAAAGCCTTCGAAACGTCGGGAATAATAATTAAAACCTAATCGTGATAGAATCCGTAAAAATAGTTTTATTTCAATATTCAATCTGTGATAATTATTATGTAGTTCATATTTTGGGAGATGATCATATTAATTTCATTAGGATTTATACTTGAAGTCCTAAGTGTGTTAGTTTCCCATACATCTTTTCCGTGTCAAAGATTGTCCTGGGTTTGAATCTTAGG
This sequence comes from Clanis bilineata, assembly GCA_036417725.1. NCBI lineage: Eukaryota > Metazoa > Arthropoda > Insecta > Lepidoptera > Sphingidae > Clanis > Clanis bilineata. Next base: position 4,371,758 of record CM071141.1, read on the forward strand.
TCAGGCAAAGGGGTTTTCTAACACAATTTCCTCGGGACTGAATTCTCTTAACAGGGTTGACGTCAGGTAAGTAGCTGTTGGTTAAATGTAAGTCGATTCATTTCTGCAACATCCTTCAAGTGTGCAATATGGTGTTACCCTAGATGTGGCGATGGTGGTAAAACACTTTTCCCCGCGATAAAAAAGGTATTGCAATTATACTAAATATTAATAAACCTACGAACATTTGCCAACAATTGGCCATTGACTAGCCTTAAACTGACGAGTTAGCTGAAACACAAAAATTTACCTCAGAATTGCAGTCTTTCGTAGAAAATATCGCTAACCTTGATAACCATTTTTAAAAATGGTCCTTTATTTCTTGAACAGTAAAGTTGCATAAGGAATGAATGAAGGTGGTGTTTACGACATTCTGGTAGCATTGTGGTTTAAACATTAAAGCCACGTGGTGCAAAGGTGAGAGCAGAAATACTTGTTTCCAAGATAATGTGAAGAAACTGCGTTCCGTTGCAAAGCGGTCGCTGGTCACTAATGAACGTCAATAAATCGCAACCCCGCAACTGTTACGCGGATAAAAACGCAATCATGTGATATACAAGTTTTGCTAGTTTCAAAGGCATTTAGACCACGCTCTTTTGGGACTTTTGCCACTGTTCTACTTTCGCTGGAATTTGTTTTCACTTTTAGAAGAATGGTCAGTACTGAAGCTAATAAAGAAACCTCGTTTTGAAACTTTAATCAGAATAGTTTTGTAGTTGTTTATTCATCTAACTTTAATATTGTATTACCTATATTTAATATGGCAGTTCCTTTTCGCTTTATGGAAGTTTCTTAAATGGAAGTTGAACGAGATGACAAATAATTTTAATGGGCATTTTTATTCCCACTGTTTCACATAAGCTCATCCATGAGTTTTATTTGGCACTTCACTCTAGTGACTATGTAAAATATTTGCATGACAAACACCTGTAAGCCTCTAGCAATTACGGAGGAAATTGACGTTTTTCATACAAATTATTCAACGTAGTTGGCGTGAAGTGCCAAAAATCAATGACAAAGAAAAATAAGAGGACCCGACATAACTACGATAACTACATTTTAGTTTCGTGATCTATTTACATGTAAGTTCATAAGAGTCCTGACCCCCACACTAGGTATAACCTGTATCGTGGGTGTCAGAGACTATGAGAGACTTTCGGTCTCACAACACCCAGACTTGAAAGAAATATTTGTGGGCCACACAAACATTTGTCTTAATGCGGGAATCGAACCCGCGGTCTCTCGCTTCACCAGCTACTCACCCGCTGCGCCACGGAGGCTGTCAGTAACGTATCACTACTAATAACGTATAAATAATTGATTTTATTGTAGATATGATGTTTTATTAACAATAATACTAATTTCGGAATACGAAGAAGATGCCTAACTGTTATATTAATGGGATCTTTCTTTCGTAAAGTCTCTATTTTGGTTTCGTTCCATACCCTGTCCTCTATCTTCTTTTGTCTAAGCAAAAAGTTATCGTTGAAACGCAACAATAAAGTTAAACTTTTACACAGCCCTCGTGGCGCAACGGGTGAGTAGCCGGCTGTAAAGCGAGAGGCAGCGGGTTCGATTCCCACACCGAGACAAATGTTTGTATGGCCTACAGATATTTGCTTCTGGTCTGGGTGTTGTGAGACCGAAAGTCTCTCGTAGTTCCTGATACCCACGACACAAGATTCGATCTTAGTATGGGGTCAGGACTATGTATGTGACTGTTGGGTGTTATTTATTATTATTTCTTTTGTTCATATTGGTTTTCTATAAGACAGTGGTGATAATCCTACATATCTATTCATGCTCTAGGCAAAACTGTATACACTACTACTTCGAGGTAGAGCTATACTTTTAGTTCGCTGATAATTACAAAAGTAAGTTAATCGTATAAGCTTGTGTAAGTCGTAAACCCGCTGTTTGTGGACGCGTTAAAACATCTTTATAGTGACCGTATATTTGTTATAGAAGATGTTACTTCATTTGTTCGCTTTTGTGCCATCTTTACTGATCATATAACATTTTATGAGTTTGTATAAACCTTCGCGATACGGTTTAGCAATTTTGTGTTTCAGCGTCAGTCGTTTGTTTGTGTGGACATTATTATTATCAGATGCAGTGAGGTGAGGTAAATAGTTGAGGCTTGGATGGCGATTTTGAGATCCATGGCGTGGTAAATGAACTTCAAGCATGTTGGCTGCTGTGGTTTTTTCGCGGTTCACGAACAGGAGATCCTCGAAAACTAAAAGAACATCTTCGTGAAACGAATCTACAAAGCGCTGGTATACTCGCTTCGAATGTGTACAGTTTTTCTTATTCCATCTGCCGTCTTAAAACTCATCTCTCATCTGGATTAAATAAAAAATCAAGCGGGTAAGCGCACTCTAGCACCAAGCTTCTTGCTGCTTGAATGTTTGTGTGGGATCAGCTGTATTTAGAGCAAAGCGGTTTTAGATGTTCATAAAAGATCCTTTACAGTTGAAATTAAACTAGACCTAATATAACAATTGACCAGACATTTTATTCTATTTCTAGTATGTATTACGGACAATGATCATTTTATTCACTGAAATTGTTAACAGCATGCAAATTGAATAGTTTGTTTCATTTTTTAAAACCATTCAAACAAAGTTATTTCATAAACTGATATTTTTTGAATCAATCAAAATAATCCGGTTACCCGGCCGGTTGGCTGATGTCACGTTTGAAATGTAGCTCTGTCTGCAGTAATTCAATTAACATCAATACAAATTGAAATTGGAGGGATGGCTGGGTGCAATTGTGCATTGTTTGAACTCTTTCATCCGTTTATGCATTTCGATGTGTTTAAAGTGTATGTTATCTGTACTTTACAGACAGTTCGATTAATTTGTAATAATTATATTACTGCCGTCCTCAAGCTGAAATGCCGTTAGCGAATAAACCTAATTTTGAGATGTCTCCAAAAAAAGTGGAAAATATTATGCTTAGAGCTTTATTAGACTATGGGTTTTATATAGACTTATAACTGGTTTACTTTAAGGTTAAAAATAACCATAAGTCTGTGAAATGTCTGGGAACCATATATTCCACGTTTGGACAGATCTCAAAATTAGGGTATCTCACTTAACGGCATTTTAGCTAGAGGATGGCAGATTTATAATTTTTTAGAAGTGGAATTGTTTGTCGTGATTTATCTGTAAAAAGACACTTGAGTATAAATACTCAATTGCTTTCAGACTTGATTTTTTTTTAGATATTAGATGTTGTTAGATGTTAACCAGAATATCATCACGTTTCACATTATCTTGCTATCTTTTTATAAAGAAAATGTGTGAGTAAACACTTCATCCATATCTAAAAAGCGTTTTCTGAAAACGGCGCTAAAACACGTTTCATCACAATTACACGCAAATTGCCCAAAAAGACTCTTTATTTTTCTTTTATAAAAATACTCCATCTTAAATATTATTTTGTCAAGTCACTCTTAAGGGCTGACCCTTCAAGCGTTGAGGTGAAAGTAATCGCTGTATCAAAGCGAAATTTGTCAAAAACACGACTCTACGTGCACTTCCGTCAATTCCCTCCAATTAATAACTTCACGCCATCCTCTTCACGCTTCTGGTTTTGTTGATATATCTGTCCTGCTCTATTCCCCTTGTTTGAGAAGCCCCGTCGAGATAGAATATTGCCACTTTGTCGCGCCGCGCCGCCTCCCGCGGGCTGTTTATATGGAGGAGCGAAATTGCGATATTTTCCAAAGTCAACGCAGGAAAGTATTGGAAATTTTTAAAGTTTCCACAAACAGAAGAAAAACGCTTTCAAAGACCAGCAACGGGCTTTGTGATTATGTTATAGTATGTGGACTGAAGAGCTAAAGCTTTTAATTACTTTTTGATATTGCATCAAAGAATTTGGATTAAAAATAAAGTTTTAATAAAACTCTTCAATCAAATCCGTCGCGTTTGTCGAATTCCATTGTCAAAAATATTCCTGCTCAGGCCGCTGCACTCTACCAATTCACACCTTTAACTGCCAATGTAGTAAATTAAATAAAGCAACACTGCACCATCGTTAACTACTGTACACGTTGATTTAAATTTCCGCACAAAAGGAAGCAATTTCATAGTTGGCAACAGCACAACAGTTAATCTATCGTGATATAAATTTCCACAAAGGTGTACGGCCGCCATTAATTCAGCTGATTTATGTGCCATGACCTTCGCCCTAAAGTTTTTACATGTAACGTATGAAAGTCTTTGTGTTGCTTTTGTCGGCTTTTTTCATTTATCTAGGTGTATTGAGGTTGTATTTTTTGTTGCCTCGAATGTGATGTTTCTTCGTAAAAAGAAGCTAATAAAAGCGTGTTTAAATTTTTTTATAATTATGACATTGTCACACAGGTAGGTACTGACCTCACACTAAGTATTACCTGTATCATTGATATCAGAAACTATGAGAGACTTTCGATCTCACAACACCAGACCCGAAACAAATATCTATGGGCCACACAAACAGTCTCGGTGCGGGAATCGAATCCACGACATCTTGTTTCACAGCCGGCTTATCTATCGGCTACGCTCAGTTAGCTCCAGGTAGCAATAGCGATATCATCATCATCATCATCATCAGCCATAGAACGTCCACTGCTGAACATAGGCCTCCCCCAAAGATTTCCAGATAGCGATATATATAATAATATATTTAGCGATATATTATTCGATAACTTCCTGCATCTATTTATATGCTTGTTGATAGAAACGGTTTTTATAAAATTACTGTTACTACTGCCTCGGTGGGGTGGTGGTATTTCGGTACGGCTACGGTTCTGAGTTCTCGGGTTCGATCCCCGGGTCGGGCAAAGTGATATTGGATTTTTCCATATCAGCTCGGTGTCTGGAATTTGTGCCCGATATGGCGATAGGCTCGCCCCCTATCACACCTGGGATGGAACTAAGCTCGGCGAAATGTGGGTGTTCTAGTTCGCTAGCGCGCCTCTGCCTACCCCTTCGGGGATACAGGCGTGAGCTTATGTAATGTTATGTGTTATGTTACTGTTACTAAGATATTATCCGTTTAAGAAACATAGATTTTGTAAGAGACTGGTAATAACGATAATGATATCGCCAGGAGAATTACAGTCAATCTTACCGACTGTGCCATGTTAGGTTAGGTTAAACATCACGAGTTAGCTTAGACTGATGTAGATAGTCACGGACGGCTCGGCCTCCGGTGGCCCATACGCTTATATAACACATATATGTGCCGCCTCCGACGGTCCTTTTATTCTCCCACATTATATTGATAATTAATATATAAAAATTACCTATAGTTATGGCAGCTGATATATTTACCTACTAAAGCTTTAATAAGTAGTACAGCTCGTTGTAGACAATTCTCACACAGGAGGAATACCGGTTCAACCGAATTACCTTTGTTGCACAGAAACCTTACGTGTATCCTCTGACAGTTTGTCGTGTTTTCTATGGCGATACCCACCGACACCACTTTCCCTTCTCAATTCGCCTTCGCCATCCTGTCTAATATGAATATATCCTATCACCAGCAGTAGTTATTATTCATTATTGCGGCTATAAGTCGCATGTCTTTAATCTAAGATTCATTATAAATAATTAAGAATTGTATTATTCTTTTAAAATGTCAGTTTGAAAAAAATAGACCAGTAAGATATAATTCCATCCAATAAACAATGAACTGGAATAGTCCTATTCGGGTCAGACATTTTCAGTCACGACCTTAATTCACATATAGAGCTCTGTTAATATGGCAGAGAATATTCCAGATATTTTCCTGATAGACATTAATACTTATATCATTTTCATTGTTTATTCATGGTTAAATATTTTTTTTTGTTTCCGAGCACGGCAAAGTGATTTTATTAGATTTGATGAAGCGTGGTGCAGTCAAAAAAGAAGTCGGCGACCACCGACAATCTAAGTTTAGGTGGTCATGAGAATAAGTGCATAATATTTTTTTACACTTCGCTTAAAAGCCTCAATGACGTAAGAGCCGATCAAGTACATAAAAAGTATAAATTTGAGACCACGAATCTATGATTCTAAAACTGGCATGCGTACCTAATTCTGTTGTGGAAAGGAAAGGATAGGATAGGCTCAAATCATTCAAAGCTTCCACTATGGTAGATGGTAGAACACCATAAGTGAGGCAATGTCTCTACTTAATTATAGATGAGCTATTTTAAATATTTTTACAGACCGTTTCAAATAAAACAAATTGTTATTGTAAAATAACGTTTTAATTTCGTTCCTCGTAATTGTCACTGAAGCAATATCGATTACATATTACATACATTTACTTAACACTAGGTAAACAATTATGACCCTTAACATTAAACACAGTATAACATTTAACATACAATCACATTCATCTGGCACTCAAACTCAACGTCACTTCATGACGACAATTTATCCATTTTCACATATTATACTAGAAATTTTCCAGCCCAACAAACTTTTTATCAAATTGAAATTGGCAGATATTCGCTGAATGCTTAAAATACTAATGTAGAATATAAGAGTGAACGCCCACTTATAAGCATCGCAAAAGCCACACGCGCCGCAATATAAAACTTTAGGCTGCGGACGCGAACTCAGCGGGCGCGGAAGTCGGAGCGTTTCAATGCACAGATTTATAATTTTGGAACTAGCTTCGAAAGTAGCGGCGCGGGAAGCAGCGTCCGAGCTATGTTCACCAGTCTAGCGATGCGTTGCCGCGCCGCAGCCGCTGTCGCTCCACGCCCGCTGAGTTTGTGCCCGCAGCCTTAGAGTTCGTCATAAATTATTATTGCAACCTGTGAGCTCAGACAACTATCCGCACCGCACGATGAAATGGCGCGTGCGGCTATTGCGGTGTATTTGGGTACGCGTTGACGTTATATATAGAAATTGTTAGACTTGATCACTAATTTATATTTGAAACGTAGTTTGTCTTATGTGCTGCTTTGTGTAGAACTGATTAAATGCATTATTCATCGAAAGTTCGTTGGACCAGATCGTAAAGTGAACTTCAATTAAAGTCTCTATGACTTCATCCAATACATATAAACACATTCCCGTATCGGACACAATCTACTTATAACATTTAAATTAATTTACCAATGAGCCTTTTACTCTTTATATAATACGTATGAAAATTTTATTCTATCACACAAATACATCAATTTGGATTTCTCCTGTATTTTAATATACTTACCATAAACATCGAGTATTAAATTGTGTTATATTTATACATAATTTACGTTCGAGAGAAGCGCAAATGATCATAATAAATTACTACCGAATACCGCATTACAATGCCTAAGTCAATACCACCCTGTTTGATCCATAACGCGTTATAAATACAATTATATGTATAAGTAGCATGTACATAATGCTTAAATATAAAGTTATTGTTACGATAAAAATCAAATATCATCTTAGTGCTGTTGGTGGAAAATATATCAATCAAATATAATGAATAACACTTGATACTTAGACTGATTACAAATATCGGACAAGGCAAAATCAATTTGAGTCTATTGTGTGCTATTTAATGGCCACTAAACAGTTTTTGATTTTTATTGAAACAATTATTGTTTTAATGTGAATTACTAAAAATCATTCAGGGATCTAATAACAGGGGTTTTATAATAAAATTATTATAAAATTCAGCCAAACTACTACCATGACATTTCATGGTCGATCAGAGGCGTCGCTGCATTACATCGTCACTAGTATGGAGGGATATTTATTGTTGTAAATTAAATATATCTATAAAGGCGCGTCTCCTGCACCTGTTATTCTTGAAACAAAGCACAAAAACATACGCAAAACAATAATAATCGCTGTCTCCTGCTCGTAGAATAATGGACCATAGATATAAATATAATTTAAAAAAAAATATATTTATATCTATTAAATTTTATTTGCCCGGAACTGGATCCCTCATAGGGGGTTGACGTCAGGCAGGCGGCCGGTCGTAAAAACTATGCCAAATCCTCTCTGCAACATGCTTCAAAAAAGTGTGTTGATTAGGGCGGACCTTGGCAGAAGGCCGGGATAACGCCAGGCAGAAAGAAAGAAGATATAAATATATATATATCAAAGCCACGTTTTGCGTGGGTGTTGTACCTATGTAACTAAAACATTACACAAAACACCTACGCAAAACATGGTTTCGCTACACATTTTTATCTATGGTCTATTGTTCTAGTTGCTTGTTGCAGTATAAAACGTTCGTATAACGAATGTTGCAGAAAGGTAACAATAACAATTCCACATAGCGCGAGAATGATTTAAAGCGCAATGGTAAAGTTGAAAGATAAAACGTGAACTTATTTTTTTTTACTGCCTCGGTGGTATGGTTGTATTTCGGTACGACTACAATCCTGAGGTCTCGGGTTCGATCCCGGGGTCGGGCAAAGTGATATAGGATTTTTCCATATCAGCCCGGAGTCTGGAATTTGTGCCCGATATGGCAATAGGCTCGCCCCCTATCACATCTGGGACGGAACTAAGCTCGGCGAAATGTGGGTGTTCTAGTTCGCTAGTTTACCTTTGCCTACCCCTTCGGGGATACAGGCGTGAGCTTATGTTATGTTTTTTTTTCATCAATCCTTAAGCAAAGCATGGTGGTTCGTAAAATCAGATTTTGACCTGTAAATCGTCGCAATTAGTATAAGAACGGCTGCATGTTTACTATAAGTAATTAATTACCCCATAGATGGTTTGCAAATGTACAGCAGCTGACCCAACAGAAACATTATTTTTGACAGAAATTCAAGTTCTGTAGCTCGACCATAAGTTTTTTTGACATTTCACGCTAGCGACTACGCAAAATAATTTCTATGAAAAACGTCAGTTCCACGTGTAACCGCTAGAGGCGTTGGGTTGTTTGTCAAACTTTTTTTTACGGAGTCGCTAGCGAGTAATGTCATTTACTGGAATTTGTAAATTCTGAAATTGACACATTACTGGAACAACATTACTGAAGCAAAACAATGGAAGCAGGAGTACAAATGGAAGTGTAGTTCCATTATGCAAAAACTATGAGTGTTAAAAAAATTTAAACGATAGCGCTAAATTAATTAGCCATCCACTCTTTGAGTGTAGTTTTTACAAAATCATACTAAAAAAACGGAATTTCCTCAACTTCATTACGTCGTCATATACCCTAAATCTTTATAAAATTGATGTCATAATGATTCAATTATTAATTAAATGATAATTTAATACGGCTTTAATTTTAAATTAAAATTTATACTTTATGGTGGATTACGGTTATTGAGCTCGCTGCGCACTGATGACATTTGGTTAATATTTAAGACAAATGTCATGTAATTTTATCTACTTTTGGGTGAATTAAAAAATATCTGAGTCGAAATCACTTAATTATTAAAATTGTACATCGGATTTAACCCCTTTTACTTAATCCAAAACCAGATTCTCGTAAAAGTGACCGCACCCTTCAGTTAATTGCCGCGCTCTCAGGAGCCGAATATTTTGGCTGGAGCACTAAGCCACAAGCACTCGCGTACTTCACCAAAGCTGAAAAAGCATTAGCTACCCAACTTCACTAGGGCATTTAAAATGGGCCACTATAATATTATATGCCAAATCATACCAAAACATAATTTCCTGAGGTCTAGGGACATCGATATATTATTTACCTAGATGCACAGTTGACGCTCGGAAAATGGGACAGCAAAGAAGTGCTTAAGCACTCGTTTTGCATACAGTCCGACGCCGATGGAATTCTAAATTTCAAAATTCTAATTTAAGAACGCTTGCTCATTTCGTTTAAAAAGCTACTTTATTACACGTGCATAGGGTTATATTTGTGTTGTTTTAATTACAACTTGTGATCTTTTTCTGTGTTTTATTCCTGAGACCACTTTATAGGAGGATATTTGCAAAGAACTGTGCATCTAGGGTATATTATATTGATGTCTAGGGAACATAATGGTATTATTGTACCTATTATAAGTACAACTACAAACCATCTTGAACTGCATTTATACCGAAATATCCTTCATCAAGGTACATAATACACAGAATATGCAATCAAACATCCAAAACTACTACAGTATTTACTTAAGTATTTACTATAATAATTAAACCACTACAATTTACAACGTTTATTCGAATACTAAATTGATCAGATTCCATTACATTCTATAGGTACATTGATTATTATTTTTATGTATAATTGTGGTAAATAGACATATATTTTCGTGGTTTTGCGCGTAAGTTGGCGTCAAGGAATTTCTTGTTACATGAACAATACATAACATAATTATGAACTGAATATATATTAAAACTAACTCCATACATTAAAACTAATTCCTTATGTGACTAGACATTGAAAAAATATCCCGTGATTTATTGCACATATTTATAGGAGTACAGTCTTATAATAAGGAAAAATCCAATAACTAGTTATCCATATTTTAAATATCTTTAAAACTTGGGATTATATTATTAAATTATAGCATATTGATTTGTGATCCTGAAATAATAATTATAAAGCAATATGCAGCCTTTAGAGTGAACATACAGTAAATACGCCGGAAGAACCGCTCCGTTACGATGTAAGATCACCCTTATCATCCACGAAAACTAAGAGCTAAGACTAAAATCTTTTAAAATAACAACACCGTATAGACCGTCAAATAATGAAACGTAATAAATGTAGGACTAATAGCGTTAAATAACGTTATTCACAAAATTAAAAAACCATATCCATCCCATAACAAACATAAACATGTTCCAATACACTTAAATACATTCCAATTCCATGCGATTAATCCCAGTGGAAGAAAATCCCATGATAGAAAAAAGTGAGGTAACCTTCACTCGAATTCGTCAAAGCCAAATCGCTGACAAAACCACGACTAACTACTGTTTTGGTGTTGATCCTTGTGCCGGCCTGGACGGACTTTCATGTCCTCAGGAACTATAACCTAGACTTATCAACTATTTTGGTGCATACCATCAGAACAACTACTGACACAGAATATCTTACATGGCACTTCTAACTAATTAAATGTACTTAAGAGTTTTAACTAACGATGAAGTTTTAACAACGCGACGGGGAAAGTTTGTAACTTCATAGAAAGAAGAAACTTTAATAATTATAGTCTACTGGTGAGTAAAAATAAAATAAAAAAGCAATTACGAGATAGTAAAAAGTTTTTAATTGGTAACTAAACAACAATATTTAAGGAATATTTGTTGGCTGATTTGTCGAGCAATTAAAACCAACCACTTGGATTTAAAATTGGCTGACTAACGATTAAATATAAACTTTCACTCATTGAATAAAGCATTCATAGGATTTGAGAGGCGGTGTTACTATTGCTACCAAAGGGCATTTAGGGAATTATTATATTTAATATCCCACTATCTAAATGGAACCTCATATCTCCATAAAATCTTATTCCAGACTATTGAACGACCGAGACGAGAATATGACCAGGACGAAAAAAGGCTGCCTCTTACAATTTGGAAAAGAAAATTCATAAGGGAGCTTCGTTTTTGGCAGTTTAATATTTTCGCTTTATTGTACGAGAAAGATGATCAATGCAAGGGGGACAAGGTATCAAATACTACAAGAAACTACCAATTTTTAGATCGACTTCTGAAATCGATCGCCTTGTATCTTTAATTCAATATCTCAAGAACTTCATCGATTTAGTTATCATTTATAGAATATTTTGCAAAATATTGAATTTCTTATTTCTTATCTTTCTAATGTCTTAAAATTCTTAATGTTAAAATATACTATCCGAAAGCAAACCGCTTCGTTTTTATTTTACATTTTTAAATTCCTCTTGCATCGACGTTGTTTGTATGTACATCTTATGGAAAACTAAAATTGTATATTAGAACCGATTTTTCAATAGCCTTGATAATTTTATTCTGAGGGTTTATTTTGTTCCTTTGACAGATTTTTGAAACATTCACTGTCCAAACTTCAAAATTATTCTCAATATAAGTTATCTGGTTACTGAAAAATCGTCCTTAAGTTATATTATTTAAGAATAAATTGTTTGGTAACTTGATACGGGCGTATTTATTTATTTTACAAATCAACCTTAATATCGACTTACGAGTACATGAAAAAGTTATTTAATTTGCTCAATATCAGTGATTTTACTATTATTCTAAGTATAATTATCTCAATTGTAGTCATTCCTTCGAAACGACGTTTTTTAAATATTACTATCATTACAAATATATCACTTTGATTTAATTTAAAAATATATCGTTTTGACTTTAACTTACATGCAATATGGTTACAATAATATTGGTAAATATTTTTCATTTAACTTATATTTTTCTATGAAGCATACACAATGGCCATAAATTACAATTAATAATCAATAATCACTGCGTATTAAAATAACACATTTAAGGGTATGTTTCGTGCCTAAAACATTGCTTTTAGGCAGGCACATTGGTCTAATTAAAAAAGGAAAGTACGAAAAGACGGAGAAAAGTCGATTAAATGTTATGAGTATTCACATTAAAATTACTTAGAAAGAAGTTCTAATAACAGTATTGAAAATAGTGAGCGATTTCTTGTAAGTGGTAATGAATGTCGTAAAAAGTGCTGTACAAAGTATTGAGAATAAGTAGTCTAGATGTATGTACTGAGAGCTTGCCTGAAGTCGTGCAGAGCTGCTAACAGCTGGGGTGATGTTGGACGCGTCGGTGGTGGCATGGTCCAGCACCAAGACATTAGGCCGTACCTGGTAGAAGAAACAAATGCAGCTGTTGAAGTAAATTATATTACGAAAGCGTACCAGAAATTATTGTTACTTATTTAGATGAAATCGGATATCCATTGCTCATTAGTAGGTAGTTAATGCGATTCAACAAAGTTTAAATAGCTGCATTTCCTATGTGTTTCAGATTGAACAAGAAGATAATTGTATCAATGGTTCCAAAACGAATAAAATTACCTATAAACTTCGTGATGATGTACCCATTCAAGATGCTTTGTTGAAATTAAATTTAGACAGCTTCAATACTCACAGTTCATCTGGACAATTGTGCGGTTGTGAGGGTCTGTAGCCTCCATTCAAGAACGCTCCAACGTCAGCCGCGTCTAGTTCAGCTAATGGCGCCGACCCTAGTGTTGCCAACTCCCACAACGTTATACCTAGAGACCACTGGATAGGAAAACGAATTGAATAGTCTCAAATAATAACAGTTTGAACTCGTCTATTACTAGTTTTTAAGAAAAAAATTTCATCATCATCATCATCAGCCACAGGACGTCCACTGCTGGACATAGACCTCCCCCAAATTTGATTTATTCCTTAAAATTTACTTAGGAGCGTCACATATGGATTATCTATTATGTACTCTCTGTCCCTCCATCTAATAATATATGTCATTTTCTCTGCCGATTCTCTTGTTTGGCAATAAGATGTCACTAACTTATTCTAGTAATTTATGAGAGAAATCGTATTTTCCTCACCACGTCTGAAGATGTGGTGTACTGGTTCTGCAGTAGTGTCTCTGGTGCCATCCACTTCACTGGCCTGTTCTCGTTGTCTCCCAGGCAGTGATAGTCGTCCGGAAACAGATCTCGTGCCAGACCGTTGTCTGTCACCTTCAGTCTTAATTTCTCGTCCACCCTTTTAAGAAAATGTTACAGTGTCCAATTCTATTAAGGCTTATTATTGTTTTGGTGACGAGGTTTTTTCTAAATATTATCTTAATTTTAAGATCATAATCTAATTATAAAATAAGTTAGGTATACCTACCTATCTTATATTCTTTGTTGAATTTAAGTTTTTGATATAATGAAATTTTTGTCTAAACCTGTTCTAATTTCTACCAATGTATAGTCAATTAATAATATTTATTTTTCCCACAATCTAGTTTTGGTTGTTGAACAATGAATTATACTTACACACAGTTTCTGGCGGCGACATCGGCATGTACCAGTCTTTGTACGTGAAGGTAGGCTAGCCCACACGCAACCTGTGCTCCCAAGTCTACGAGCTCTCGTGTAGCTGGCGCTGCTTGATGACCCAGACGACATGATGTTAAAAACCTATTAAACATGTTTAAAATTGGTCATGAAGGTCGATAATAATTTTATTGTAATCCTGCTTTATAAGTTAAAATGTCTGATTTTCCCATTACCGTACTTTCATCAGCAGACGTCTTTCCAAGCTTTGGTTTTAGAATGACAATTCATAATACTACAATACTAATGAATACAGAAAACACATTGGTTACAAATAATCTTTAAATACTAATTGTCACCTTTTGAGATTTGAAGAGTGCGATGGACAGCAGTACACCAACAGAGGCTTTCTTGCTTCTTCAGCACATGCAGCCATCGGTGTTAATACATTAGCGTGTACCAAGCCGTGGAGTCTGAGCCCCTCGGCCACAAGTAGAGCCGCTTGCATCGCAGACGCAGCATCTTGTTTACAAAACCGCGTGACGATGACAATGGAAACAATACAAGTGGAACAAGCGTCGCGCTCGCTTTCCGCAGTAAGTAGGACATTCAGACAGATGTATAACTGTGTGAGTTGGAGGTTCTCACGGGAATTGTATATGGATCCAGAAATGTACTATGTGATAAAAATTCCCTATGGTATCAGGCGGAAATGTAAATTGTACAGATTATGGTGAGTAAATATAGCTCGAGAATCATACACGATGAAGAATTGGCGGATATTTTTACGGAACTCTCGGGACTTCAGGATGGAAACGAGCAGAAATATATTAAAACAATGTATATTTTTGATATGTTATCCCAAAAGGCCGGTCTGGAATTCTTTAGGGGAGTGCTATGTTCAACAGTGGACGTATATGTACTGGGACTTATGATGATGGTCATTAAAGGAATGAGGTTTCAAGGTTTGCATTTCAAAACAATTGTGTTTTGGTTCAATTTCCTTGAAACTTGGGATAATTCGACATATTAAGCGTTACGCCGTTTTCTAAATTTAACCATAAACGCAAAGGCAGTAGTACCGTCCTGAGGTCTTGTGTTCGTTCCCCGGGTCGGGCAAAGTGATAATGGATTTTTTAAATATCAGCACAGAATCTGTAAATTGAGCCCGTAATGGCGATAGGCTCGCCCGCTATCACACCTGGAACGGAACTAAGCTCAGTGAAATTTAAGTGTTCTAGTTCACTATTGCCCACGCCTTCGGAGATACAGGCGTGAGCTTATGTTATGTTATGTAGTTTGTACGTGACGCGAGAAGCTTCCTAAACATGAAGCCCCTTACTTATAAAAGTATTTAAGCGCGGCTTATTTTGAACCATACGTTGTCCTATTCATTTTTAAACAATGTAACGCAAGGAAAAAAGTGACAGTCTATTCTACGCAAAAAGTTAAGCGAAAATGTTTTTATAAGTAAGGCCCTAAGTTGTTAAAGATAAATCAGACCTAAAAGCGTTGTCATAATACTAATTACTTACCGCTAACAGTTTTCACCATCACCTCTTCGTAAGTGTCGCCTCGTTTGAATACTCCTTTGTATATCCTCCCGAATGTACCTTCATGGACGAGGATCTCCAGTCGGATATTCGATCTAGCTGTGGTGAGAATTCGCAGTTGTTCTGCAGGGTCTGTGATGCGGTCCTTTGTGATGGTTTGCTGTTGGAGATTGGAGGGATCAACGTCTCTTATCACCAAATGCTAAATTTATTATTGAAACATAAATAAAGTTTAAGGAATGTGGTATAAAAACTGACCGTTTTAATGGTTATGAAGTAACAAATCCAGTAACAGAAAGATTAGGCTAATACATGAGTTTGTTGGTTTGATTGACATAATATTTTCTGGTTATTTATATTGAAAATCGGCACAACGAGGAATCTTTAGCATAACGGAAGCATTTCTAAGAACCCTTTCGGAATTGTGGATATCCATAGGTTACAGAAATTATATTCTAGCATTCTTACTTGCACATTTAACAGCCTTTCTTTCTACCTGCCCTTATCGCACGTTTATGTGGGGTCGACGCAACACTCTTTTTCAAGCATGTTGCAGAGAGGATTTGCCTTAGTTTTTACGACCGGCCAGTCCCGAGGGATCCAGTCCCGGGCAAATTAAATTATAAAATTTGCCCGTCCTGGGAATGGAACCCAGGACCCGGTCCACAGCCCATACATGCTGCCACTAGACCTAGGAGGCGACAGCCTCTTCTAAACAAAAAAATATTTTCTGTAAATACTACACAGAGATGGACATGACCAATTTGAGTACAGTCGAAGCACATTAGTCTGAATACAACATTAATCTTTTAACTAAAAACACCTAAACCCACTCACGGAATACTGAACAGTACCCAGAACATAATTACCAAATGTTGTAAGCGAAGTTCCACAAAATTTCATACATCGTTCTCGGCACATGACCCGCTCAAGACATTTGGCACTGCACGTACCATTGTGTTCCTCGAAATTTGCCGGATAATAAATTAGTTCGGTGTTGGAAGTAGATTTTAGTTTATAGCCGGGTGGATGGAGAAATGTGGTCGAATGGAAGAGATGCAGCGGAGACGAATATATGGGTTTACAATGTCTCCATTGAAAATAAGGAAATAGGTCTATAAATATAATATTAGCTCTGTAATATTACTGTCCCACTGCTGAGCACGGGCTTCCTCTACTAATGAGAGGGTCGAGGCCTTAGTCTACCACGCTGGCCATTAAGCGGGTTAGTAGACTACACATACCTTCAAAATTCTTGTGGATAAATTCTCAGGTATGCAGGTTTTCTCACGATGTTTTCCTTCACCATTATAGCAAGCGATATTTCACAATGAAAACACACTTAACATAGAAAAGTCAGAGATGTGTGCTCTTTTTTGGGGTTTGTCTCGAACCTCCGACACTCATCTCGGCAGTCCGTACCATTCCCAACTGAGCGATCGCTGCTAATAAGCTTATACCTACTATAGAGGTATATTAAGAGTATCGGTAATCTTTCATCCTCCTTTAGTATATTGACCGCATCGGTCACCCGAGTATAAGATAATTAAACTACGAGAAAACCGCAGTGACCAAGTCTATGGTTGTGGATAGATGATTTTACGATACTATCAAACCATTTTTATCGGAAGTACAACTTTTACATAGTAAAACCACGTTCTCCCATGGTCTTAAACCGCAGCTTTAAATTCAACCGACACCGCAGATAAATTAACCCACATTACGCGGTTTCCGTTGATCTTTGGTTAAGCAATTCCGCAAAGTAACATTTTAATGGTATTGTTTAGGGACCACACCTCGTGTGCGGTAATGTTAAGCTGTCTTTGTTTATACACCAAAATTAAGACTACTTTTTATTTAATCTGTTTTTATCGAAATGTTTTACACCAAACTCTTTATTAGTTAAATGTAAAAAAGTTTTTAGGATTTCAGATCTATCTACCGTCGTTTGTTTTATATATAGAGAGTGACGCTTTTCTATATATGTGTGTTAACCGTTATTTTTTTTATGCATGCGATGTTTACCTGTTTGTAAGCGTTGCATTTAGCTATTAGTTTTTAGTAATTTTACATGTACAAATTCTGGTAAACCTTAATAAATAAAATAAAAATATACTTGACATCGGTAAACGAGCAGGTCGGTCACCTGATAGTAAGTGATTTCCACTGTCCGTAGACTCCAATAATGAAGTAAGTGTGCATAACAAACCTTAAAGTAAGGGAATAGGGATTGACAGTGGAAGTGGACGCTATAAGAAATATTTGGAAGAGGACGAAGAGCTTCACGAACCAACGTCATTGGAAAGTAAGTCTCTCGGCGTATTACCTCATGCTATCAAATTAGTCCGAGCTGTATACGACATTCTAGTGCATATAATAATGTGAATGGAAAATCATGATATTCATATTAATATTCTCATTAAACGGCTATCGTTTTGTATTGAAGATGAAGTAGTTCTTCACAAGATTTCTACGGATGAGAGATTGCATTTTCATTAAACGTCTTTCAACATGAAGGGTGGAAGAATTGTGCATAAAATGGGACCTTTACCTCATTAAGAATCCAATTTGAGTCGAGTTACCCCATCTCCCCTTCAGGTGATACAAACGTAATGCAATTAGCGTTCTTCTTGCGCTCAAAGTATTTTAAATGAACATAAAGTGCGACTGGAAATGAATATGAAATTTTAATTTTCTTTGTATTTTCTTAAGGCGCTGATGCCTTTGTTACCATTTTTGAAGCGCGGAAATCGTATCAACGATACAATTTTTGCTTTGTCGCTCGTTACGCTACAGGCTGTTTTATGATTCTTTTGTGGTCTCAGAAGTATTTCATAATAATATAATCTAATGTTTTTTTATTACAAATTAGATGTTTATTTTAAGAAATGATTTAATATAACAAGCCTTTCATTGTCGCTCATAATTTCATAAATAAAACTATATTATGTTAATCTGAACAAAATTAATAATTTATAGAGAACCAAATCACTTTCATGCTTATCGTAACTCATACAATTGAATTAAATTTTCCAAGATTTTGCCTTATCCAGCTAATCGCTATTTCTTTTCATTATTGGGCTCATGGCCTGTGCGAGGAAGCGAGTTTTTAATTTGCAACCCCCTTTTGCCCGTAAATTTATCGCTCCGCTGGAAGTCTTTGGAAGAAATATGAATTAGTATCCTTGGGAGGGAGATGTGTTAACGACGATGGTAAATAAGGTGTTTTCAACGCCTAAAATGTTAGCAAAGGCTAATGAATAAAGACATAATATTTCCGTAGGTATTTTATTTTCCAACTCAGACATACTTCTTTGATTATCCAATAATATAGATTTAGCTCTGTAGGAACATTAATAAAACACTAATTAAAAAAAAACTCTGACAATGTTAACAAGCCCTAAATCATAAACAGAAGCAGACAAAACAACTCCAAGGAAACGATGGAACACAAAATATTCATCTAACCATAAAACGTAACTGGTGCATTATCAACGACTTAATATCAAACGTAGAAAATGTGCAAAAAATTAATGACCAACTTTCATAATCTGAATGAGCAGATTTCGCAATTTTCACGGCTATCACGAAATTGACTATCAGAGCTCGAACGGGCTCGGCGCTGGTATCTGCCGAACTCGATTAGTGATATCGTTCCACGTCGCTCGAGATAAATGCAATTATGTTCAGCACCTGCCTCCAACTAAGGACTGGATAGCTGCATCGACTAGCGACGTGGAACTTTTTAATTGTAAACGTGAAGTGAGTGTTGCAAAAATAGTTAGAGCAGCAATGAGAATGGCCAACGCTCTTGTGTTAAAATGTAAGAGTAAAGGCATGCTCGCAGTAACTGGTGAAACTACTTTCTGTTGATTAGTTTGTAGTACTTCTGCTATGATCATGGAAATTGTATCTTCTTTATAGTTGATAGAACTGCATGTCCTTTAGTTAGGAGCCGAATGTAGTGAAACAAAAATCACTTTCTAATTTTTCATACATTTAGACATATCAATATTGGCTAAGAATTCAAAATTCCAAATAAAATTGTCAATAATATATATAAACGGGTGTAATGACTCGCGACCTTACACTTTTAGCTCTAATTTGCTAGAATAAATCTTTTTAAAAATTTTCTCGCTAAATGATACGTATTTTCTGACACACTAAAATGTATAGATCTCTATCTACTGTGATCTTTATAAGACCAAACGCTATATAGGCAGTAGCTTTAGTATTTCATTTTGATCTCACTGAAGATCTTACCTGCGATACATGAGTGAGATTAGAGGCCGCGTAATACGAGACCCGCGACTCAGGTTTTGCATACACGTGTTCCCCGATGTGTGTTGTAGCGTACGGCGAGGGCGATCTGCGACTGCCTGTTGGGGACAAAGATATCTACTGAATTATGGTTAACTCGATCCATTTGTAATTCTTTGTTTGAAATTCTCTATTACTACCACCGATAACTTAATAGGTACTAAGTACACTATTTAGCATCGTAACGGTATCGTTTCTCTTCGAAACATACAGATAGATGAGATGATTAACCGTTAGGGAACTATACTACATAATCCATTTTTCTACAATTTTTATACCCCCCCCCCCTTGGTGACCCCCGTAGTATATGCCAAGACCACCTTCCCCCCTCCCTCAGTAGTTTTCACGTAGTTTATCGACCGACTTCCCAAAAAGGAGGAGGTCCTCAATTCGTCGGTATTTTTTTTTATGTATGTTACGCGATATCTCCGCCAAATGTGGACCGATTTTCAAAATTCTTTTTGTGGTCGATAGAGCTTATTTCAAGGGTGGTCCCATATATAATTTGGTCACGATCGGTAAATTGGAAGTCGGTCAGTTAAGTTTTTAAACTTGTGATTATAAATATTATGGTTTTGAATAATTTTTTGTCATAAAAAATGATGTGTTGCCACCAGTGAGTTTAAAAAGTCCTAAAAGCTTCGCGCCATACTTGATATAGCTCGAAAAAGCACGAGATTTCCCTAGAGAATATTGACTACGTCATGAAACCTAAAGCCCCCCCTGCCCCTGTGACCAAGCGTCCCTTAATTGTACAAATACCCATTAATTATCCTGGCATGGTGGTATGACAGTAAAGGTACAGTTAGTGTGTACATATTTCAACGCATATATTACATACATACCGAAAGGAAACTTGTGAAGGCTTGCTATAGTAGCGTAGGAACCGGTGGAACTTGGTGGTCGCCCAAGCGTGTCTAGTCTCAGCAACACGTTCTGATGGCTGCCATACGCTGCTGTTGTGTACGATGTACTGTTTAAACAAATTAATCGAAATAGTGCATTCAAGATTTTCAAAATCAGTTTAGTAGGACCAGATATGACCCCCCTAAATAAAAACTCACAAATAATCATAGAGTTTAAGGCTGAGATCTATAGAGCAAATGTTGTCTAAGTTTGAGTCAAAGAAACGAACTTAGTGAGGATTTTGAGTTTTTAAATCGAACTTCGTCTTACTTCGAGCCATTTTTTTAAGAAAAAACAGACTGACAGACAGACTATGCAAATATTTTCTTGTAAAAAATGACTCGCACTAAGTCAAAGTTCAATTTAAAATTTCGAATGCTGACTTAGTTCGTTTCTTTAACTTAGACTTAGGGCCACTTGCAGCGCCGGGATAAATCTCTATTTATCAAATCTTGAATTAAAGATAGGATTGAGCTGTAGTATAAATCGAGTTTAGGTTTAACTCTGCATTAGTAATAGCGCTGCAAGTCGCGTCGGAGTTCCCTCTATAGATCTCAGCCCAAGGCTTAGACGATCTATGCTAACACATCTTTATAGTTTTGGTATAGATAAATTATAATAAGGTTTCCCAAATGCCATCATTTGGTGTCCCTTATAAGAATACCTATCGCTTATACTTATCGCTCGTAAAAAACTAATATGTCAATGAGATCCTTGAGAAATCGAAATGGAAGCTCTCAATTACTTTCGACCATAACCTCATGATGGTTATCAAACCAGAACATTAACGTCATCCAGCACCTTAAGATATGATCAATAGAGAAGCGGCGGTTGTTTAAATTGCAAGCGATTTATTATCACAAAATGGCTATATCAAGTGACTAAAATATTTTTCCCGTCCACCGTTAAACCTCGAGCGCTGCATCATCCATCAAAGGAGACCGACAGGGGTTTGTGCCCTTTGTGTGTCTACCCGGTTGGTGTAAAATGTAGAAAGAGGCGGAATGTATCTAAAATTATCTTTCTTTCTACCTGCTCTTATCTCACCTTAATGTGGGGTCGGCGTAAGACACTTTTTCAAGCATGTTGCAGAAAGGATTTGGATTAGTTTTTACGACCGGCTGCCTGGCTGACGTCAACCACCTCTGAGGGATCAAAATCGGGCAAATGAAATAAGAAAATTAGCTTTGTCTGACCTGGGAATCGAACCCAAGATTTCCCTATCCACAGCCACTAGATCTAGAGAGATAATTTTCTAATTTAGTTTGCTCCGAACTGGATCCCCCAGAGGGGTTGAAAAAATATGTGTAGCCTTTGACTTACACCACACACGCATTTTAGGTCAACACTAAACTGATATTGTGTCGAAATTGGTGTATTATTGAAAAATTTATAAAGGCATCCAAAGGGAAGGGTGCGATATTGGACGCGCTGTTTTGAACTTTTATAAGAATATAAAGTAGCTATTCAATTTGAATTTTGAAGACGACGAATAGTTATTCAATTTGAAACGTATCATAAAGGTAATTTATTTGGATTATTAACAGTAGTGTAGTCACTACAAATTTCTATAGAGATTAAATGGCATCATGTTTTAGATTTGCATGGTGTGTTGGCATTTGTTGATTCTACTTTCGAACAACGCAAACCTACCAAGTTATAGTCATAAATATAAACAGGAATTGATACTGCCTATTTCATGTAAACCTTATATGATATGGACACAAATATTTAGCATACAACAGATTATAATAGTGTATTCTGCCTCATGTTTTCCATGTAGTTTGTGCTAGGGCAATACATACAGTAGAAGTAGAGATGCATACTCTGTCTATATTGCCCTAAGGTTGATTGGGAGTCCGAGTGAATGACTGTAGGATTAAATCTGTCAACAGACTATAGTATTAATGTATATTTATTGGAAAAACATGTATATCAAACATTTGTAGTAATATGAAAAGTTAAAGTCAACTAAAAATGTAAATATGAGTATGTATAACGAAACCACAAATAATTTATGATTAAAAATACTTGTGTACTCCAAAGTCCAAACTACTTTCTGTTTTTAATTAATTTCCCAAGTCTTCAATAATACGATTCCTTATTTTTGTTTTTGTAGTCGCCCCCAATATTTCGTTCGCTTGTATTTTGAAGGATTTCGTTAAAACTCAATCATGAAGTTATAATTCAAATTTCATATTGTTTGCTCTCGTAGTTAAACGACTTTTCTTAACAAGTCGGCCATTACAATCGGCTCGAGTATCACCCGAAGCTCTTGAAATTCGTTCAACTTCATATTTATTTGGGAATATTCCACACTTAATTTAAGTATATGTGCGAATAAAAGGTCACATTACCGTTCTTCGAAATAATTCATGTAAAAGATTTTGGTTCTTTAATTTGTTTATATGTGTTGTTTGATGCTCATAAAACAGCGATAGCTTTTATTAAGGCCATTTTCTTCATAATTTTGACAATATTTGTATTTTTATTAATAATTATCTCAGATGGCGAGGCTCAGGACCTCCGCCCCCAGCGGTGAGAACTCCAAAGTGAAGATCTTCCTCCAGAAGAAGGAGAATCTAACAATATTTCTTTCTGGGCCCTGCACTTGAGGCAACCACGTCATGACAATGGATAATGTTATAAGCATTTATTTCAATGATCGTGGGTGTAAAGAATCTTCGCGAATATTGGCACCATTTCTGAGAAATACATATAATATATAATATAACATAACATAAGCTCACGCCTGTATCCCTGAAGAGGTAGGCAGAGGCGCACTAGCGAACTAGAACACCCCCATTTCGCCGAGCTTTGTTCCGTACCAGATGCGATAGGGGGCGAGCCTATCGCCATACCGTGCACAAATTCCAGACTCCGGGCTGGTATGGAAAAATCCAATATCACTTTGCCCGACCCGGGGATCGAACCCGAGACCTCAGGCTGGTAGTCGTACCGAAATACAACTAGGCCACCGAGGCAGTTACATAATATATAAGTTCATCAAATTCATTAATTACTATCATCAATTAGTGCTAGTTTCAAAGATACGTTAATGATGTTAAAAACTTTAGTTTGACTTCATTATTCGCCCTTCTTAAATATTTTTCCATCAGAATTCTCTCACAACACTTTCGAACAAAATAAATTTCTTGAAAGTTTAACAAAATTAACTCTCATAAAGTTGGAAAGCGAGATAATTTCGTTGGAACTTTCGGTCCGAAAGCTTTGTTATACATAAAATGTAAATAACGATTTATTTATGAAAAACCTCGTTCAGTGAAACGTTGCTTGTTAAATGTAAAGTAAATTGCTATTTATGGATCAAAATAGACATATTTTAAAAAAGTAATTTAAAAGGTAAATTACCTTTTCTATACTTAAGACCGATTCTATTGTGGGTGGGTTGAAGAATTCATAATAAAGATGAAATGTTTATTAATGTTGATACTTCTTGGTTAACTTTGTAGTGTTACCTAGAATTACATTATTTTTGACCGATTCCAAAATGGAGAAGATCCTCAATTTGTCTGCATTTTTTTATGTAGGTTACGCGATATGTCTGCCAAATATGGACTGATTTTTAAGATTCTTTGTGTGTTTGATAGAGCTTATTTTAAGGGTCCTAATAAATTTCACTATTAGATAAGTTTTGAAGTTGGTCCGTAAATTTTTTAAACATGTTATTATTTTAAAAACTGTTGTTAGTCTAATATATGTAATTAGTAATTACTCATTAGCATGTACTATCGCACGATAGTAAGTAGAACGTTCGATAAATGCTACTTTTCTTATCTTACAATTTCCAAAGGCTAATCTATTTATATTCAAGAACAGACAAAGGATTTACAATATCGAACATTTGTTATCCTAGGACCAATTTGCCAACTGTGATCTGGATTTCGTGCCCAAAATCATTATCCCTAGACATCATCTTAAAGAGCAGCCGGCGTTCAGCCCAGTTCGGAAACTAGGACCCAAGCGTGCGAATCGATCCGCCTACCAGATGTGTCAGACGATTTGTCTTGCGATGACAAGGGACGCGTTGTACGAAAAACTAAATGGCACGCTCGTAGGTAAGGAATTTTCATATTGGACACGCAGAAAGAAAACAAAGTCAAACGTGACTCGGTTGGGAACTGTGCGTTTGACCTGTAACGATGTGTGGTTGATGTTTCGTACCGACAGGTCTTAGCTGAACGTTTACATCGAATCTCATTTTTCA
The DNA here is from genome assembly GCA_036417725.1 of Clanis bilineata. Lineage (NCBI taxonomy): Eukaryota > Metazoa > Arthropoda > Insecta > Lepidoptera > Sphingidae > Clanis > Clanis bilineata. The sequence goes on from CM071141.1 coordinate 4,396,724, forward strand.
TCCTTTTTGTTGTACTTTGTAAATGGTAATCTACCATCGTTTCTGTCAATCGTTACATAATTCATTCTACTAGCCATTTATCTGTGTCTTTTGATATAAATGATTCGTTTGCCGCTTAGTACCTACATACCTGTACTGTAGAACTAGGTAATAGGTATACTAGTTGATAATGAAGTTTAGTTCAAATAATATATGAAATATGCTGAATCGTTTTTGGCTCCTCTTGGTCTGCGTGAGTGGGCTGTGGACCGAGAGCTTATGGGTTTAAATCCCAGGACAGGCAAGATATTTGACACTACCGTCAAGGGCAGGCAAAATGTTTAAAAAGTATGTTGCGCTCAGGCTCGCTGCTAACTATTTGAGCGCCCGCGTGCAATACCGAAAAGTCATCTTCGGGCTTAAATGACAATTCACAAATCTCAACAGAAATTCAACGCAATTTGAACACTTAATTTTTTAGGGTTCCGTCCCTCAAAATGAAAAAACGGAATCATTATATGAACACTTTGTTGTCCGTCTGTTAAACCCTGCACGCCCGTACGCAGCGGGCCTGGTTGCGCTGATTCCAATTAGTGTGGTATGAGGAAGTGAAAAGAAGAAATACTGAATAGTTTTGACCAGTGTGAACACTACATCTACTTACTGTATAGAGTCATGGTGGCGTGCTTTACTTCCTCTCCGGTACATGGTGCCAGCCGCCGCCGCCGCCGACAGAAGTGCCAGCGCCGCTGCCGCGCAGCCCCCAGCAGCGAACAGCACGCCGCCCGTGCCTCGAGACGCGTCGCCAGCCAACCGAGCCGTTTCATTGTGCGTTGGTATCTTTGAGAAGCCTGGGAAAGACTCTTGGTTTGTATAAATGGGTATGAAAGATTATGTAGGATTCGAAGGCAATTATCTTGAAAACAATCCTTTATACGCCAATTCAGAAGATTTAGTATTTTTAAGGTCTATGGAATGTTGGATGCAGGCCACTTCCAATAGGTCGATCTGGAAATCTTTGTGAGTGGCCTATATTTAGCAGTGAACGTCCTATGGCTGATGATAATGATGATTATGGCTTTGATATATTATGCAAATTACAAGAAACGCTGCAGGTTCATCCAGTGATGAATAAAACTGAATACATTGCCGTCCTTATTTTACCGCCCGTCATCTTCATTAGAATGCTCTTCAGATTGTTGATGGAAGAGAAGAAAAACAGACAATAAAACGTAAACTGCTGATGAAGACACTTAGAATAACCGGCAAAAGCGTCCCAATCCATTTCGCGGTTTCGCAAAAAATAACAAAAAGAATGTAATGCTCGCAAAAGGAACAAGAAATTTCCAAGTCAAATAAAAGTACAATAGAACAATCGATACTCCCTTGTAAACACATTAAAAGAGGGGCGAGTTACGCCTCCGGTACCCTCTTGATACGTCTTTATCCCTTAGAATATCCTGTTGCGTCTACAAAACCGTCTACATGCTAATAAAGAGTGTGGGGGAGTGATTTGTACGGAGTTTTCGGTGCATCCAAGAGAGCGTTGAGTGTTTATTGTTTTCAAAATTTATTGATGTTGCTTTTTATTCCGTGTTCTGAATAGAGATTTGATGAAGTGGAGGAAATTGAAATACTACTTAAAGAGAGATGATGTGCAAAATGTAATGAACGGAATCGAAATAAGAGTAACAAATGCTAGGGAAAGAAGTTTTAGAATGGAATTTTAGAATCGTTCTAGTTATTCTTATTGAAAATATTGATTGACTTTGTTGATTTCTTAGGTTTACGTGAATGTTATTCATTGAAATTAAACTATTTTTACGGATTATATCACAATTTTGTTGTAATTTTTATGCCTGACATTAGGTAGTCTGACCCGTCACCACGAAGGCTGCAAAGCTTTCGAAACGTCGGGCATAAAAATTAAAACCAAATCGTGATATAATCCGTAAAAATAGTTTAATTTCAATGACTTTTTTGAAACAATTATTGTTCATCATAATTATTCACATTAAAATCTTAGAAGTATTTAAAGACCCGCTCATATAATACGTTATTTTGTTCAAAGTGAATTTTCCAATAATGAGTAAAAATATCGTTTCTTCTTTCAATTACAGATGGTATAGATGATGCAATGCGGCTAAAACATTGATATTATTAATTAGACAAAGGAATAAGAGATCACTGTTTTCAGTACGAAGAACGTTCAAGACGGGGCAAATGAAAACATCAAAGTAGAAAGAAACATCAAGAGGAATGCAGCCAATACCCCAAATAAAACCATTCCATCTCAACTTGTCCCGTACACTTTTATTAACTACTGAGTCACTACAAATTTGGCTTATTTTTTGCAACCCTGTTCAGGAGTCGGTGGGAAATTTATAGTTATTGTTATTACCCCAGGCAGGGAAAGTGTTGGAACCGCGTGTTTTAGTGCAACCATTTTGGGTGATATAAAATGATTTATCCTTCGGCAATGGTAATATAACAAGTTTAGAATTTTCAATAGCTATGGCTATTGTCGATGTGCTGTGAATACAGTTTGAAATACATTTACGTATTGGTTGGATGGGAATTTAGTGGTTAAGTTGAAGAAATAAGGGTGGATATAATAATATTAAGATGTTATTTTCCAGAGTTGTTATTGGATGTGAAGTTTTGTAATTTATACTAGAAGTTGGAAAGCTAGAAGAAAAATAACCTCTACTTTAGTTGAATAATAATAAATCTTTAAAAAACTATACAAGTGCAAACATTTCTTATAGACCTTACTTATCGCTTGTCTGGTGGTAAAAGCTAGATCGACCCGTAAATAACACCGCTCAGAACTCCGTATTCCAAAAAAAAATTATGGCATGGCGATATATAAAGTTTCATATCACTCTTGAATTAGCAATTGTATCCAAAAATCTTGTGAACTTACCTATATAGTAATTTAAATAAATTTTGTTACAAAAGCTGGTACCATTTCCTCAATTCAACAAGACCAACCTGTCAACCCATTTACACTTAGACATTTTCACCTCACATTCCGAGTGACATAAAGTAGCCCGACCTTCATAAACTCGTGGTAAAGTTGTAAACTGCGGAAGGTCAAACCTACTACGGACAGATAGTTTTGCGTACAGATACTTAAACTAGATTTGTTTTACGTAACATAAGCCTAGAGTTTATTTCTGGAACGGTTTTTCGATAGCCGTGTCTATATAGGTATTTTCTTGAGATAAAGTGTAGCTTCAGTTTGTTGTTACTAGGGTATTTAGGGCGACTTGGAGCGCTATTACTAATCTAGGGTTAAACGTAAACTAGATTTATCCTACAGCTCACTACTACCTTTAAACCAAGATTTGGGATAAAAGCAATGTTTTCCTATCGACGAGGTGTATAGGTTATATAATAACCTAAAGAAACAAATGAATAATTAGCACAAGTTTAGTATTATATGCTTTTATTGATTGTGCCTCTTACATATAAAAATATTTAAGCGCTGCTTATCTTTATACCATAGGTTGTCCCTTTCATTTTTAAACAACGTAACGCAAGGAAAACAGTGACAGGTTATTTTTAACCATTTGCTCAGCGAAAAATGCTATTTTAAGTAAGGCCCTGTATCACCAATGTCCGATTTTGAATTGATTGAAACATATCAGATTGATACAGAAACACGTGTGTAGAAGCATACCTGATGTATCGACACAGAATATTTAATCGTTGACCTCACATTGCTACGTGTTTTGTATAGGACAGGTTGATTGATTAAAAATAGGCCGACGGATGATTGATGACCGCGACCCGGTTAATATCGAAAATGTATGAAATAAAATGCATTAAGTTCCATTTTGTATATGTGGAATCGTGTTAATGGATGATGTTAGAAATAAGGGCAAAGTAATTAATGCTTCAGCACGATGATATGTTAACGTGCTATACGGTAATGACATACAGAAAATTATAGGTCGATTTCCACCTCAAATAATAAAAGTGTAACGTGACAGACTAACGCCCGGTTCCATTAAACGATCTCAGTTCGAATGTGCAGATAGGTTACAAAAATTAGCCAATAAGAACACAGTTTGAACATGACTCCGTCAAATGGTTTGATTTGATTGGTTCATAATCGCGATCTATCTGCACTCTAAACTGAGATCGTTTATTGAAACCGGCCGTAAAGCAACTTGAAGTCGTACTGTGTACAAATCTATGGAAGTTCGTGAATAGTTCGAGGACTCGCTTTTGAAATATATTTCTCTGTGGCACGAACAAGTTCTTTACCTAATTCACAAAGCCCAAGGACCTATTTATTAGAACTATTATCCTATAACTATCAGTATCATTATGGTTGTATTCTATCTATTTGAAACCAAATGAATAAGCTTGACAGATGTAAAAGATAAGAGTTAAATCTAACAGTAAACACGAAATTACGGTCTTATCATATTTCAAATTAATATGAACTCTAAAACTTGAGTAACAGTTACCGCCACATCATTAAATTTTTATCTACCTTAGTTTACATTCTTGTAGCTCACCTTTCAAACATATCTTATTTCTCTTGAACAACAGCCGCACATCTTTATGAGCTCGATCGGGGGCTGATATGTTGAGCTGCATTGTGACGAGGATCTCCGCACTCCTGGCTCCTGTACACGGCAACCGCACCCTGGGTGGAGATGGACAATCAAAAAACATTATTGAGACGCGTAAAAAGTACTGATTCTTGCGTTCTACCTGCTCTTATCTCATTTTAATGTGGGGTCGGCGCAACACATTTTTTCAAGAATGTTGTAGAGAGGATTTGGATTAGTTTTTACGACCGGCTGCCGACTTGACGTCAATCGCCCCTCTGGGGGATAAAAGGTACTGATTCATAGTAAACTTATTTGTGTTGTTATTTATCCTGAGTCTGGAGGAAGATATGAGAGCCAATGGCCTCACTAGGGAGGATGCTCAAGACCGGGCGAAGTGGAAGCGATTAAGTAGGAAGGCGGACCCTGGTACAAGGCCGGGATAATGCCAGGCAGAAATAATGAATTGATCCTGAGTCGACAGTGACCACACTGCTCTTTATGATAAGTGCATTTCAAAGACATTTGTTGCTTCCCTCAACGTTTTCCAAAATTACATCCGACTTCGAGACACGAATCTTGTAAACAAGCCTTTAGTTCGGGTTTCTTCCATGAGAATTAATATTTGTTGGACTGGTCGGTCTGTCTCTATGAGAGTAAATCCTTTTGAATATCATTTCAATATAGTATTCAAGATTGTAATTATAAATTATCGTTACATGGAATAATTAAAAACCATGTTTATCTCCAAAATAAATAAGGTCTCAATCACTAGACTCCTTATTTACACAGAAAGTGCTCAAAACCGTTTATTACAAGACAAATCTTTACATAGTTATGTTATAGTTACAACATACAATCTTAATCCGAAGCACTAGATCATATTTTTAACAAACCCAGCCTTACCTAAAAGTCTGCAGCGTGGTAGGCACGAACCCCTTCTCGGAGATATTGACCTGGGGCGGCAACATGGCGCCCCGGGCCTCGTAGTCTACACCCATCACGTACGGCAACTGTACGATAAATATGACATCAATAATGGCCTTGTAAATAACAACGCGGATGCCTCAGTGCATCTACTAGACATGAGCATTGTACCCGCCGGTGCTTCAGTCTTTATTTATAGCATAATGAAGGAATACGAGAATAAATCAAAGTCAGGCGATGTGTTTTGTGGTAAAGTAAAATATTCATTTAGGTTGCATTCAGCGTTATGTAATCCAAAGTATTTGAATTAGATTTTAAAGGTATTGGTGTTAGACGTCATCAACTAACCTAACAACATAGATGCTGATTTGATCATTTAGTACTATAGTCTTTGGATCAATCCTTATATCTGGTTTTACGAAAAAAATCTTTAATAACTTTAATTTTAAGCCCATAGCCTTCCGTATCAACGTTGAAATTAATAAGTCAGTTATTGGGATAGAAATCAACTCTGGGAAATATGGTGCATCCCTCTATATGTAACAGACATGAGTCTATAGGTAAATACAATTAATAATTTATAATGATCCTTACAAAGCGAATTAAGAATAATTTAATTCAACTAAGCTACAAATACCAAACGAAAAAACGAAATAATCTCGCCTATTGTTTTCTAAAATTAAATCGCTTTCAAGCTAAATTGGAAAGTGCCGAGCCTTCAGCATTCACAGTTACAGTGGTACAAATAAAACGAGTATTTACTGAATAGAGGCAAAATTTAATATACAACTCGCCAAATAAAATTAAGCTTTGTGAACTCGGATTCAATACAGAAATGTAATTAACAGACTGAATGAGACTCAATAGTAGTAAAGAAAGGAATAAAATTTTATTTTATAACTAAGAATCCGCTTTGTGTGAGACATATAGCACGATGTAACCAAATGTTTAATAATAATAATATTATTATATGGGCGGTTCTACCGTGCCCTTCATGGGCCAGATGTAGATCCGACCGCCTCAGTGGCTTGGCTACGTTTCGGTAACCTTTTTGGGGAGACCGAGGGTTTTGTCTTTGCAATTATGGACGAAGTTATCAAGACGAACAACTATAGGAAATACATCATGAAGGATGGTACGGTCGACATTTGTCGAGCATGCCACCGTCCCGGAGAATCCATCAGGCATGTTATTTCCGGTTGTTCGTATCTTGCTAACGGCGAGTATTTGCATAGACATAACCTTGTAGCCAAGATCCTACACCAGCAACTTGCTCTTCGATATTGCCTTGTGGCTTCTGAGGTGCCTTATTATCAATATGTCCCTCAACCAGTTCTCGAAAATAGTCATGCAACGCTCTATTGGGATCGATCTGTTATCACAGACAGGACTATTATGGCCAATAAGCCTGATATTGTGGTAGTAGATCGATTGACGCGCCGGGCGATGCTTGTTGATGTCACGATTCCGCATGATGAGAACCTTGTGAAAGCCGAAAAAGACAAAATGTCGAAATATTTAGACCTGGCACATGAGGTTACTCGCATGTGGGATGTGGATTCAACAATCATTGTTCCGATAGTCATTTCTGCCCATGGTTTAATACCACTGAGCCTCGACCAACACCTCAAGAGGCTCTCGGTTGGTGTATGGGTCAAGAGCCAGATGCAGAAGGCAGTATTACTGGATACGGCACGAATTGTGAGGAGGTTCCTCACTCTGGGGTCCTAACCGCCGGTGGCTTGGGTCCCGAGCCTCGCCATCGGAGGGGAATATTTTTATATTTTTAAATGTATTTTTTTTATAGCATATATTTAAAAATGTAAAAAATATCTTTAAAAATAAAGTGTACTGAACATAATATGTAGAATCTATAACAACCCCTGAAGAGGCTAAATATTTGATAGGCAGAATGGTGCATTGACTGCGAATTTCTACCCTTATGCAATAACATTAGAAGTAAGTTTTTATGTTACATAAAGTATTTCACTTTACTTTATTTAAGTAGGAAGGCGGACCCTGGCAGAAGGCCGGGATAACGCCAACTTACGGACACTTATGCTATCATCACCTGACATCAATATAGATACAACGTATGACTGCATATACCTTGATAATAAAGCAGTTGCTAATTTTAAAAGATATAATTATACATCAATTCACAGCCAAATGATTCAGGGACGATATTGACTTTTTATCAGATCTTTGTGAGTCAGACGCCTGGGGAAGAGATTACGACGATATTGCTTTTATTGTTATGTGTTTGAACGGTATTTGTATTGAACATGAATAATAACCACCACGTCATCTCAACGTAGGTCTTTCTATGGAAAAAACATGTGTTGCCTACATACATATGTACATATAATTAAACAGATTAAGTATTGGTTTAGAATACAGGCTTGTATTACTGACCGCTATTAACGCAAAATTCGAAGTCGGCGGAAGCAGCACATATATTGTTACATAAGTCTATGGGCCACCGGAGGCCGAGTCGCCCGTGACTATCTACTTTGCTAGATATAATTTTTTCAATTAAAAATATTAATATAGTTTCATAAAATATCATTCCTTAAAATGTCTTGGAAAAATTAGTAACTAGGTCCTCAAAACTAGACTGAATGACTATAAGCAAATTTATGTCTAGATTATTATTTTCTTTTTATTCTTGAGTTACTTATCTCTCAGTCCCACAATTAAATTATATTACAGAGCAGGGTAATGCTGTCAATGCTTCGTATGTTGCTGCATAAATACCATAAGATCGGTTTGCCACAAAACTGACGATAAAAAGATATATACGTACATCGTATGTATAGATATACATATTAATGAGAAAAGTTCCATCCCATTCCAAAGTATGCAAGAATGTTCCAGTTACAATGCTATGGAGGAGTATTCAAGTCCTTATCCAAACGATCTGCATGCAGTGTACGCTTGTAGAATATCACACATGTTCAAGTTTCAACCATCAGGCATCGCGTTATCGGCACGTGATTTGACACTCTAATGTTTGCAGACAAATTGCACTGTCGTTTAACTGCATCTTTATGGATTAGGATTTTAATATATATTTGTAACGTGTCTCTTGTAGTTTTGTTTAAAAATATGTTGAAGTAATTGAATACTTAATAGTTATGGTAATAGTAGTTTGGGTTCCAATATCTGCTTTTTAGTGAAAAGTCTTATAAGTTACCTATTTCTACAAATTACTAACCTGTTCGGCTAACATCAATTTGATGTCACTAATTTGATTCAGTTGAACAAGTTAAAACTTTTCTTCTATGTACTCAACTTAGAATGTGATACTGTCTTGGCATTGTTCTTTCGTTGCCTAATCTTGCCTTTTTCCTCAATAATAAGACCACACACTTTCTCAATTTCTTGAAAGCTAGTCAAGGTCAAAGTTGATCAATACCGATTTATCAATTTTCAGACCCGGATTAATTCTCGTACCTTCTTTCATGTTGGATAGACTTATAATGTCTTCCTTCTCAATACTTATATTTATGTCCTACCAACTCACCGGTCGCTTTCCAAGGGCTTGCCACATGAACTCTAAGTCAGAAATGTGCGCTGGTACCGGGACGATGAAGCTTGTCGCATACGTGTTCACCACTCCGTCCCTCACGTAGTACAGCTCTGCGTCCAGGCCTGGGGACAAGGAGAATGCATCATAAGTATATCTCGTTTCGATAATGTATGTAACATCCACTCCTTCTTGACCCACTTTGTAAAATAACTTTCTCATAAGACGTTGATTATCATAACTTAAAAATACGAGTAGGTGGTTTGCAAACATATTATATATGTACATCGACGCGACGGTTCCAAGGCAGTGCGTTAATCGACATTTTTGAAAAGTTACAGGCGAGAGGTTTAAAGTTTGTTTTTTTTGGAAAATAATTAATAAAAGGACTTGTCGGATTTTAGCAAAATTAATATATTGTTTGCGTTTGCATATATCGTAACTTTCTGAATACAAATGTGTTTATAGCCATATATATTTTTTTAATTGCAACCAAATTATAAGACGAACAAACACCTAAAGATGGTATAGTCCATGTAGCAACACCACCCGCACTTTTAATAACAAAGATCTTAGTGGCACTGTACTGCACTGCGCTGGTCACCCTGACATAAAATGTTAAAATAAGTCTCATATGTCGAATATTCATACACTTAAGGTCGCCTTATGTTGTTTAAGGTCGCCTTATGTGTCAAAATTGTGTGGCGAAAATCAATATGTCAATCAGTAATTACACTGGCTTCAAACAGGGGCATTGTGGCATTTACCCAGATCCCACCCGGTCTCTTGAATTCTGAATGAAGTCTCTCAGAATGCGAGAGGCCGGGTAGGACCCTTAAGACCGGTAGGACTATTCTTACCACTAGTAAAAAAACTCTGTAATTTTTTATTTTTTTTGAATAAATAAATACACCCATACAGTCACACACCTAGTCCTGACCCCACACTAGGTATAACCTGCATCGTGGGTATCAAAGACTATGAGAGACTTTCGGTCTCACAGCACCCAGACTACAAACATTAATAATCATCACGAACATTACGTAAATTATATTGAACGTATTAAAATTCAATGTCCCAAATGGAGGGTACACGCGCACTATAAAACTACCATTACGGTGAAAGAGCAAATTTTTGTTCCCATAAATATTTCAAGAGTGTACAAATAAATCTTATTATTCCAATTTTTACTTGGCGAATGTTAAGAGTTGCTATGTATTGTTCGCACAGTGACTATAAACCTTATAATAGAGGAATATGGTGCATATTTGATGGAAAATAAGTATTTAAGGGTTTTGTTCAGACGTGTAACTACGCTAAGCTTGTAGGGTTCTGTATACAGATTTAGAATTGAATAGTTGATAGCTCTTAAATTTTTTTTTAAATAAGTTGATTACATAAATAAATGAAAAAATCTAGGAAATGGCTTCAGTTTCATTCAAAGATATAGTTTTATTTTCTTTTTATCATGTTCATGTGTAGATAATATCAACTGCCGCATTTTTAAGACCTAAAATAATATAGCACCTATGATAAAATATAATGCTAAAAATCTTCTTATAAGAGTTTTTTTTTGTAAGACTTTACATTAAAATCATTTCACCAAAGAATATAAGGTTTTATTTTTAATACTGGTCTCCAAAACGCATTTATAAAGGTGTGGGTGAATTCTCTCCCCGGTCGAGATGCAAGTTTGATTCCCCGGGGATGTAACGCGTCAAATTATCCAACTAACTCTATTTGCTTAGCTAAAAGAAATGCTTCAATGTAGTTCGCTTCATGGGTTTTGATACTTTGAATAAGATTTGAAGTTAAAGAATGAGCTCTCAGACAAAATAATGTAACAAATTCGTATTAGAAATAATGAATCGCTCTTCTTATTATATGTATCCTAATTAAGGAACATTATTTTAACACTAAAAATATCCAAAAAACAAGAGAAATAAAAATCTGCTCAAAAGAAAAAGTACCAATATATTCTCACAAGCAGCCGATTTCCATACAAAGTTAAGAAAACGGGCATAACTTCTGAATATAAAAACTTATGAAGTTTCATTTCTCCTCTGAAATAAATATAGAAATCCACAAAGAAATGGTTTTATGAAGTAATAAAGAGGTTTTAGAACTGTAATAATCTGCGTTATTAAGATTCTCTTTAATATACTGAGAGTATATAGATTAACGAAATAAAAATAGTTATTTATTCAAAACATGTAGACTCATTTCTTCCTACGCAAAAACCGCAAACGCGAACTTTTAGTTTGCAACTTTCTACCTCTATAATTTGAAAGTTATCGAATAATAATATGATAATAGACGATATACCTCTAATACTCAAAATAGATCCTTGAATATCTCTCTTTTCAAGTCTGAACGCGTGTAAAGCTTTTCAATTCAAATGTAACCGATACTTTTATATTAAAACCCTCAATTTACCGCCACAGTAACAAAAAACCCAGCACAAAAGCACGTATGCAAAAGGATTCAATGACAGAATTACGGTCCATCGAAAAAAAAAGACTCAAATATGCAGATGATCCAATCAGCGTACATTTATAGGGACGTCAAAGCGTGTGCGACAGTGCAATGGACTGAATTTGAAGTGCCACTTTACCGTATTGATGAATCAACCCCTCCTCACGAATGGGGCACGTATTCTGGACGCCTCTACCGTTACATTTCGATTTAGAATATGTATGTGGAAAGTCTGAACGTCTTTGAAATAGAAAATAACTTCTCCGTCTTAGTAGTCGGAGTTAGAATAAACTTATTTAATAAAATTCAGCCGCATATTGCAATACTAGCGCGTATATTATTTGAAATGCTAGAATGAAGTGGTTTGGAGCGGCTGTAGTACGAGTAGATACATACATAAGTGATGCATTGTACGTGAAACATGCAACTGAAGAAGTACATGCTCTATCTCATTATCCTTTATTATAGCGTTAAGCTATGATATAAACATAACACGGTCACATAAAAATATTATCTTTTGCCTTACTAACTCAATGTCTCAGTGCTTTACATTTATTGTTGTTGACCGACTTCCAAAAAGGAGAAGGTCCTCAATTCGTCTGTTTTTTTAATGTATGTTACGCGATATCACAGCCAAATGTGGACAGATTATCAAAATTCTTTTTGTGTTCGATAGGGCTTATTTCAAGGGTGGTCGCATATAAATTTGGTCACGATCGGATTTTAAGTCGGTCCGTTAAGTTTTAAACTTGTGATTAATTTTGACACAGTTTAGTTTTGTGAATTTAAAAATAAACCATTTTTTATTTGTTTATTAACAATTTATCTTCTGACGAAATCGACACAAAGACAACACCAATTCATCATAAACAAAATTCACACATTAGAGTGTTATCCGTCCTTTGAAGCGTGCCTGTAATTACTACGTTCTAATAACAGACAATAGAAGCGGAACCCTGCGGCTATACCTTTGTATTAATTACTCAAAGGCGCTAATGCGGATCCCTAGTTAACACGCGGATATAATGAGCGGATACGGTAACATAAAGGAGCGAGAATCTTGGAAACGTTTTGAGATGTACGACAAAATTGTGATGCAAAGACACTCCTTTATTAAAAACAATGTAGATATGTTTGTATGTACACGAAACGTCTTGAGTAGGAAGTTTCGATATTGCAAGGGTCGTAATCAATAGGTATATTACCGATTACGTCCCCTATGTACTGATCGTGCGTCTTCGATACTTGAGTAACGTTTGAGACCCTGAATAGGGAGTAAATTTTCAGTGCCTAAACGGTGTCCCTTGGTGCCGTCTGTATTGAAAATTACTAAAACATTGCCAATTTGTTATGTAGATGGAAAGCTGATCTCAGTAAAAAGATTTATAGAATTTTTATCGCAATGTGAAATACTCTAACGTAATAGTAATCTGCAACTGCACGTTATGCACGTTGGTTTTTTATATCGTATCTTGTATCTTGTATGTTACTTTGTCCTATATTATTAGATTACATGTCCTTCATATATTTCTTTTTCAATTTAACTTGAGGTTAGGACTAACTGTAGGTTAGTTATAGTGGTGCAAGTCGCCCTAAGAGTTATTACTCTTAAATCACACACGTCCCATTTTACGTTTACAATAATTTTGTAGTAGCTGCAATATGCCTAATCATCAACTTTGTTAATAACTGTTATTTTCCGGATTGTCATCTTGAGGTATCGATCATTCATAAAATGATAATTGACATCATAACGTTTTTGTGCTCAGTATCAACTGGAAATCCGACATTTATGTCAGCTCTTATAACTTTACGAGATGGAAATAAGCTTGGCGAAAAATTCGTGCACTAATTGCGACTAGTCTAGCATTTGTCGTATATCTCATTTGTCTGTGATAACATGCGTGAATGTCTATGGGAGGATGTATGCAGTATGTAAGAGTTTACGACTTCATTCTTTTTTTGTTGTAACCGTAACGGACTTTTTATTGTAAACATATCGTTTTTAAGTATCCAGCTAAACAAGACAAAGTGGCTGTAAACAGCAAGCGGCTTACGACAATACGCACTCGAGTTTCAACGCGTAATGAACCATTAGGTGCCAAACAGCCGAGCATACGACACCGCAGGGCGCTTTATTTGGACAGAAGAGTGTTACGGCCTCGAGGATTTTATGACTTGCGGTGGTGGGATTTTTAAGTTGAAACGATTTTTACCAAGTCTGGATGTTGGGCGGAGATACAAAACTTCTGTAAGGAAATTGTAAATCTATTTTAAATATTAACTACAGTACTGGCGTCCTCGAGGTAAAATGCCGTTAAGTGAATAAACCTGATTTTGAGATGTCTCCAAAAAATGTGGAAAAAATTATCCTTAGAGGTTTATTAGACTGTGGCTTTTTTATTTACCAGACTTAATAATTTGTTTACTTTAAGATTAAAGATAACCATAAGTAAGGACCATGTTTTCCACGTTTTTGGAGACATCTCAAAATTAGCTTTATTCACTTAACGGTATTTTAGCCTAAGAATGGCAGCGTAGGTCTCCTTCACGAATCTAAGATTACATCATCAGTATTCAATTTTTTGGTAACGTGTTGTTTTTTGGTCCGTCACGTTCAGCCACATTAACATCGATAGGAAAAATATTTATTTTCAAACAAAATGACCACTTGTGGGGAAAATATTACTCGTTTGGATGATTTTCAAAACTTTATAAATTATTTTCTTCACACATCAAATAAACAGGAATTCAAGTTAACACGAATTGACGTTCAAAGTTTAACAATATCTAAACGAGTAATATCAAATTGTTCATACAATAGGTGTGTTCACACAAACCTGTTTGAAGTATTTAAAGATCGGTTATTGAAATATTCTATTTGTGATCGTAACCCATTTTGATGCTAAATATTTTGACGTAACGAGATAATAAATCTATAAACATTGTACTGTATACGTAACAGTGTTTTAGTGCTGGTTTGTTTATGGATGTACTTTAATAGATACTAAATAAACAATAAAACCAAATGTAAACTCAACCGCGTATTTGTAAAGCATTTTCCATATTACCTTCTCTTTTCTAAAATTTTACTGCCTCGGTGGCGTGGTGGTATTTCGGTACGACTACGGTTTTGAGGTCTCGGGTTCGATCCCCGGGTCGGGTAAAGTGATATTGGATTTTTCCATATCAGCCCGGAGTCTGGAATTTGTGCCCGATATGGCGATAGGCTCGCCCCCTATCACATCTGGGACTGAACTAAGCTCGGCGAAATGTGGGTGTTCTAGTTCGCTAGTGCGCCTCTGCCTACCCCTTCGGGGATACAGGCGTGAGCTTATGTTATGTTTATGTTCTAAAATTTTAATTCACATTGCGTACAAAATTGTGATTTCTAATTTGCAAAAGGATTAAAATTATGATTTGTCATAATTTAAATAGTTTATAGGAAATGTATTACAGCTTTTCGAATTTGTGTATGTACTACCTAAATGGCTTTATATAGAATTTTTGTATGGAAAAATGGAACATCGTCGGCGTTTAATACGTCCTAGTATGGCGTGAACCTTTGCATTATGATTATTGAGCATCGCGCGGAAAAGTTCACCTCGAATCTCGCGAAAAATCACCTCATTTTCTTGTAAGCTTTTTATTTACACCTTCATATCTCGACTCACGAAATCGCGAGATATAAATATGAGTTAGTAGACGCATTAACATGTATCTCTATGCGTAGTCATAAGTCCAATCATAAAGTTTCTCTGTCGCTCGCTACGGAAATTCTCATTAGATAGCACGTTACTGTTTTAGCGTGGTTATTTATTCCACCGTGGATTCCGTTCACATTTATTAAAATGGCGATAAAGGCTTATTTATTGTCTCGTTGTTTGGTGAGCACGCGAGAATACTTGCGAGTTTTTAATGTCTGATAAAGTTGGTGGATGGGTCCGTGACCTTTGTCGTTAAGCCTAGATTACGTTTTCGGAATAGGCACGGCTTGAAACCGGTTGAGTACATGCTTTTAGTTTTTAGATAAGGTGTTCAATGACTTTTGTAATGTAAATAGTGTACATATGTAGTGAGGATTTTTCAGAATTTGAGTATTTTGACAATATATTTACATACATAATTAAATTACTGCCTCGGTGGCGTGGTTGTCCTGTGGTCTCGGGTTCGATCCCCGGGTCGGGCAAAGTGATATTGGATTTTTCCATATCAGCCCGGAGTCTGGAATTTATGCCCGATATGGCGATAGGCTCGCCCCCTATCACATCTGGGACGGAACTAAGCTCGGAGAAATATGGGTGTATTAGTTGGCTACTGCGCCCTTGCTTACCCCTTTAGGGAAACAGGCGTGAGCTTATGTGTTATAATTAAATACATACTTAAGGTTGTCCGGTGTGTTTTTTTATGTCTATGTGACAAAGCGGAGTCTATCGCCATGTCGACCATAATTTCCAACTGTAGTAAAATCATAATTATGTGATTTTTTTTATATAAAAGTCATAATACATAGAGTATCCGAGATTTAGAATTTGATAATTACGCATTCTAAAATTACATAACATTTAAAAAAATAATATTTACAGCCATAAGTTCGGCGATGTGGGTGCTCTGGTTTACTTCTGCATGACCCTTCGGGGATATAGGCGTGAGCTGATGTAGAAGCTATTTCTTAAAATTATGCAATAGCTATTAATGTAAGTATGAATCATGCTTGCTATACGTACATTTTTTCATCGATATTTTTATTACTTGACTTATCCTCTTTGCGGATGCGTCGTCAATTGGTATTTAATATAACATAAAATAAGCTCACGCCTGTATCCCCGAAGGGCTAGGCAGAGGCGCACTAGCGAACTAGTACACCCACGTTTCGCCGAGCTTAGTTCCGTCCCAGATGTGATAGGGGGCGAGCCTATCGCCATATCGGGCACAAATTCCAGACTGCGGGCTGATATGGAAAAATTCAATATCACTTTGCCCGACCCGGGGATCGAACCTGAGACCTCAGAACCGTAGTCGTACCGAAATACCACCATGCCACCGAGGCAGTCTATTGGTATTTATTGCCTTAATAACAATGCTTTTCATATATTTCCATCATAAACTCATCGACAAATTGTTAGAAAAGCATAGTACGCTCGACCGTTGAATTTATGCCTCCTCTTCGAAGTTACGTTATCGTAGCGATAAATTTCAGTTTGTTCGCGGCCTCATTCTCGCGAATGTTTTGGTGAAAATTCGTCGAAAATTTTCTTATTTTGCTAAATTTCTTGCTATTTGATCGTAATTGAAAATGACTTTCGACCCGCTCCGGGTTTGCTTTATTATCTCAACTTTTTCGGAGGTAATTTAATAATAGCTTTAAATTACTTTGCTGCACTGTTTATCGTCAAAGTTGTTTAAGAGTTATGGTAGTTTAATATTAACTAAAAATAATTACATTATTTAAAACTGTACTGTACATAATATTTCAGAAGATTTTTTCCAACAGTGGCGACACCTGCACGACTGCTTCGGTAGCGTAGTGGCATTGAATATGTGGTACGACTATCGTCCGAATGTCTCTGGTTCAATCCCCGGGTCGGGGAAAGTGATTTTGGATTTTTCAGTATCAGCCCGGAGTCTGGAATTTGTGCCCGATATGGCGATATATGTTCAGCAGTGGACGTCCTATGGCTGATGATCATGATGATGATGATGGCGATAGGCTCGTCCCCTATTACATCAAGGCCGGCAAACTGTAGGTGTTCTAGTTCGCTAGCGCACCTCTGCCTACCCCTTCGGGGATACAGGCTTGAGCATATGTATGTGGCGAAGCTTGCCTTTGCTTTGACAAATATAATAAAGGTGTTACGAGGTCCTTTACAGCAATGAATGAAAGAAAAACTGGTACAGGCTTTCTTTTGAAAAGTTTCACCCTTCATCATTTAAGTTGTTACGTACCGAGCGACGTTTCCACACGACACATTGTCTATAATTTAACAATCGATATCTGCAATAAATTATAATAAAATTCAGTCAAGACAGCGTGACGATTGATGTTTATATACAACCATAATAAAATATACTCTTTTGAAAACTTTATACTATTTTGTATGCATATCTGTCGCTTTTGGTCTCGTAGCGGCGTTTATGGGCTGTATACCAGGTGGTCGTGAGTTCCAATCCTAAAGCGGGTTTTGTAATATGATTTGTCTTGGCCTGGACCTCCAGACGTCGATTACGTCAGGTAAACCTGTCGTATGGTGATAACTTATTATGCCGCGTGCACGCGGAATGCAATGTCGCCTCCTTGGTCGAGTGTAGGTGTATATAGGCTGATAATTGGGAGGTCTTGGGTTCTATTCCCAGGTCGGGCGGGGTGTTTTTCTAGCATGATTTGCCTGCAAGACGGGACTGGGTCCTCCAATAGGTTGACGTCAGACTGGCAGACGGTCGTAGAAACTTAGCCGAATTCTTTGTACAACAGGCTTGAAAAAGTGTGTTGCGCTGACCCCACATTGAGGTAGGATAAGCTGGGATCACAGGTGGAAAGAAATAAAGACATGGAATGCAATTTGTAAAACAACGTTTCGGACAGACCTTTCAAATTGGGTCGAACTCTGACCATCCCGTAATTGATACGATAATGGCGGAGCATTTCAATAAAACTCAGCCCAAAGGTTCGACAGTACAAACGGTAAAAGCGGATAATTGTTATACGGATCAAAATTAATTTACACGGTGCTCTCGGTGAATTTTTTAATATGAAAAATAATATTTTCGTTGCGTAAACTTTTCAGCTGTAACGAGCCGCCCTTCCAACGGCTGACATCTCGTCGGCCCATCTCACAATCAGCCTCGTTAAAATGTACGTTTTTAATTATAGCACCTCTTTTTCATTAAAAAATAGAAAAATCTTCACTTTCAACTTCATTATCGGATGAATGATTAAAATTCATGTGTATACGCATTATTTTTTTTTGTTTGAATAAATAAATAATCACACATTTTAATCGATGTCATTCTCTAGTATTATTTATTGGTATACTTGGTCTAGACCAATATATGCCACTAGTGGCATAGTATATGGACTGTGAACAAGGAGGTCCTGGGTTCTATACCCAGGTCGGGCCAAGCGATTTTTCTAATTTGATTTAACCAGTCAAGTGGGTTGACTTCAGCCAGGCAGCCGGTCGTAAAAACTATAGCTACAGCTCAGTTGGGAATGGTACGGACTGCCGAGACAATCGGAGGTTCGAGACCAACCCCAAAATGGAGCACACACCGCTGTCTTTTCTATGTTAAGTGTATTTTCATTGTGAAATATGGCTATAACGGTGAAGAAAAACATCGTGAGGAAACTTGCATACCCGAGAATTTCGTCACAGGAATTTCGACGGTATGTGAAGTCTACCAACCCGCATTAGGCCAGCGTGGTAGACTAAAGCCTAACCCCTCTCATTAGTGGAGGAGGCCCGTGCCCAGCGGTGGGCCAGTAATATTACAGGGCTAATTCATTGATTGTGTATAAAACAAAGTGGCTTCCAACTGTCTGTACCTATGTATGATTAGATCTTTAAAACTACGCAACGGATATTGATGCGTTTTTGTTAATAGATAGAGTGATTGAAGAGGAAGGTTTATATGTATAATACATGCATAATATACTATAGAAAATCATCTGTACGAAGCCGGGGCGGGTCGCTAGTAACGAAATAAAAATTGTACAACTTCTTTAGTAAAATCAAAAGTTTTCAATACATTTCGTGACCGCTGCTGTTTTGTGACGTGCTTATTATACTCGTATTTCTTTAATCTTCCTTCATTTGTTAATTTTTGTGTGAAACCTGTCAAGGGTGTCAAATGCTAAATCCTTTTCTTTGAATATTCCTGACACGCCATTACCATACAAATTACTAAGCGGACCGACCACAACACCGACTCACCCTAATTCTATAACGCATGTAGTTTTCATACGCATTTACTACGTATCGTTATGTTTTCAAGTAAGTTCTGGATATTGTCTATTTTTTATAAATTTTAAGGAAAAATGAAATCTTATCTTTCTCCCTGACCTTATCCCACCTTAATGTGGGGTCGGCGCAACACAATTTTTCAAGTATGTTGCAGAAAGGATTTGGCTAAGTTTTTACGACCGGCTGCTTGCCTGACGTCAACCCCCTCTGGGGGATCCAGCCCCGGGCAAATTTAATTAGAAAATTCGCTTTGCCCGACCTGGGAATCGAACCCACGACCTCTCGGTCCACAGCCCATATATGCTGCCACTAGACCAAGAAGGCGACAAAAAAATGAAATATTATCGTAATTTAAATATCAACGTATTAAACGGAATATTACATTGTTTTGATTGAAATACCTATCTTGGTATTTCATTTATTTTTTCTTTATTGTAGTCTGTATTCACGTTCAGTCCATAGTTATACTGTTTTAGTTTAACGTGTATTCAAAAAATTCTTACAATTTATACTACTTAGTTCAAGTCCTCCCAAGTTTTGCAGGATACTTTTGAATTATTATATTACAGCAAAAAGTATTTTTAGGCACTATAAATATCCTTTAAGTACAGTCATAGTTACTACACATCCACATGAAAACATTTCGAAATGTAAAATGAGGACGGAATTACAGGGATTACAGAGGTACGTGCATGAAATTGCTTCGTCTGTGGTGTCACAAAGAGGTGGTGAGTGGTGAGTGGTGAGAAACCGCGCGTGCTCGCGACGGGCGCGCACCATTAGTCAAATCTTGTGACCGAGCAAAAACCCAGCGTCAAGCAACTGGGGTAATTTCGATCCATTAAAATGAGGTTTTATCTGTTATGTATAGTTTAAAGTTATTAGAACTGCCTCAACCCGTCGCTTCCTTGATATAGTGGCAGCGTGTTTGGGCTGTTAACCCAGAGGTCCTGGATTATATTCCCAGGTCGGGAAAAGCGATTTTTCTAATTTAATTTGCCTGGGACTGGATCTCTCAGACGTCAGGCAGGCAGCCGGTCATAATATTAAGCCAAATATTTTATGTGACAAGCTTAAAAAAGTATATTGCGGCGACCCCACATTAAGGTGGGATAAGGGCAGGTAGAAAGAAATGAAGAAAAAGAATCGCATGACAGTGTCAATGCAGATTAAATGAATATTCACGATCTCCATGCCAAATCCTTGAAAAAGTGTGTTGATTAAGGCGGACCCTGGCAGAAGGCCGGGATAACGCCAGGCAGAAAGTGACGGGGCTTAATGTCAGTTTTTAAGTGTTTGTTAAACTTTATTTTTCTTATCGTTATTATGAACAAATAAGACATACCTATAAGTTACATCGAAATGTGTTACCTTTGTCATATATTTTATTCTATATCGTAAACAATCTTATTTATTCGACTACAGAAATCATTCTTTTATTATATCTCACAATGGAAAAACTCATACTCCCAAAAATAGATCCTTTACTAAATAAAGAAAATCAAATACATATGTAAGCTAGCAATAACCTTTCGGCGCCATATTGACTTATCAGTTCCATTATTCCATAGGAATATCGAAAATATTGTTCAATATAGGATACTGTATCGGATTTCCGGTTAATTTGACGACAAAGGTCGCCAAACCGAGCGTCTGTAGGGGCAACAATGACATTACTTCAGGGTTAAGTACAGGCACGTATTAAGTACAGGTTTGCATAAAGGGGGTCAAAAACTGTCCCCATCGTATTGTCTATAGCATGCGCGTAGTAAAGAACATCTGATCTCCATATAAATGTATGGTAATAACGTCTGTACCAAACAGCAAAGCGATGGTGTACCGAGATGTTTCTATTTCGTAACACAATCTGGAGTTGCTTGAATCATGTCATACAAAAATACGAAGCGTGTTCCTCTAACTATTTTTTGGTTCGCGCTTCACACCCTATTGTCACAGTCATAAAAGGTCAACAATAATCTGTCAAAACTATTAACTAACTGAAAATATTTGCTGTGTCGAAGATCGCAATCTAACAATTTTCTTCTTCTTCGGTCAATCCGTCGCCAAACTGAGCGATCATTGACATCTGAACTGCTCTATAAATGTTGTCCCCAGACTTATTATGACATCTGACCATCTAGAGAAATTTAAAGACATACAATCTAACAATAGTTACAAATAAAATAAAAACTATCCAGTCAGTTATTCCAATTCTTATAAAATATACAACCAGTATAAAAGGTTCCGCATTTTTCCCTAAATTAATGAAACGTGACCTGGGCTCGAGATATCTAAGTGGGTCCAGCCCCTTCGTCTTTCCCTCGATTGCGTGCCACGCTAAACGAATCGCTCACGCACGTACGATCGCCGGCAACAAGTGGCCGAATATAACCTATTCTCTAATATCAAATATTGTTTTATTATCTGTACAGGCGGAAAAATATTTTCGGAAAACTTTTTGGTATTTTTCCTGTATCTCATAGTATTGAAATTTGATAGTTTTCTTGTGTATGAGTTAGGCTATAAAAGTGTTTGTCACTCGGTGCTTGACGCCTATGCCAATTTGATGCATATTATAATCTGAATACACCTTTACTGAAATGGTAATGAAAAATTCTTTGGTACCTAATATTAATCATACCGATTTATAATATTATACTATGAACATGAACAATTTCGATAATATATTCGAATCGAACTTAGGTACTGCACGATTAACGTAGGTGTATTTGTATGGAACGAAAAAATAGCTAGATTCGTACATGTGGTAAATAGTTACTCGTGCTATAATTAATTGATGTATAAATGACTGACTCGGTGGCGTGCTTGTATTTCGGTACGACTACCGTCCTGAGGTCTCGGGTTCGATCTCGGGTCGGGCAAAGTGATATTGGATTTTTCCATATCAGCCCGGAGTCTGGAATTTGTGCCCGATATGGCGATCGCCCCCCTATCACATCTGGGACGGAACTAAGCTCGGCGAAATGTGGGTGTAGTAGTTGGCTAGTGCGCCTCTGCCTACCCCTTCGGGGATACAGGCGTGAGCTTATGTATGTATGTTATGTATACACCTGTATTGTGCCTACATTCTTTGATATGTTTCGTGTCATAAATCGATATAAATAAATGTGGTTAAAGAATTTTTTATTTCTCATAAGATTATACATTCTCTTACATGAGACTATTATGCACTATATTATTATAGCGTAATACAATTTATGTGGACAATTCGTACATAAATAAAAGTGGAAACGTATGAAACCAAACAGCTCCTGCCACATTAAAACCAGAATATATTTTTACGCTCGCCTTTGTCTGATAATATTATTAAAAGAAAAACTTGGTAAGAGCTGAAACAGTAGCAATCCCATCAACAAGTGGTACGCGTCTCGATACATAAATAATTGTAGACCCCCGCAGTGTTTCCTTCACCGACTTTGACAAAACTTCTAACTTTGTTGAAAGAATATTCAATCTTGAGTCTGTGTGGATTTCAATTTCATTAATACACACACGCCTTACTCCCGACGACACTTTTTCAAGCATGTTGCAGAAAGGATTTGTCTATGTTTTTACGACCGGCTGTCAACCCCCTCTAAGGGATTCAGTCCCGAGCAAATTAAATTAGAATATTTGCCTGACCTGGGAATCGAACCCAGGACCTCTCGGTCCACAGCCCATACTGCCACTAAACCAAGCCGGCGAGGCGAGTTAATTTAGTACGATATGTAAAAGGATCGCTCCGTAATGTATACAGTTTGTAAAGTAATATTTTCAACATGTGCTCGAGATACCCTCGTCCCAACTCCCATCCACTCAGCCACCGCCCACCGCGTGCAGGCTTCGCCGTATTTTGAATCCAGAACGCGATAAAATTAAATTTTTCTATCAAATGTTATTCGGCGGGATATGTCTCTTTACGGAAATATATTTTGCATTTTTTAATTGCTTTACATTGACTTATGACTTATTTTTTAACCGACGTCTAAAAAGGAGGTTATCAATTCGACCTATATGTATGTAATATTGTTAGAATTGCACGATATTCGCATATGTTAGTCTATATAGGCTTCTGCATAGATGCGCTAAATTTCATAAGTGTATTATGTATAATGATTTCTTAGGTTTACGCGAATGTTATTCATTGGAATAAAACTATTTTTACGGATTCTATGACGATTTGGTTTTAATTTTTAATTTTTATGCCCGATGTTTCGAAAGTTTTGCAGCCTTCGTGGTCACGAGTCAGATTGTCGGGGATAAAAATTAAAACCAAATCGTTATAGAATCCGTAAAAATATGTAGTTTTATTCCAATGTATTATGTATATTTGTCCAATTATGTATATCTCAGAAACTATAAATCGGATTGTGATGGATCTTTTTTTTGTTATACTACTTTGTCTTACATTTTGATCTTCTAACTTAAGGAATAGTGCAAGTTTCATAAAACTCGGTGCAGTAGTTTTGGAGATATGGACTTAAATGTGTGGAAATGATGTCGGTTTTAAGTTTTTGTTAATCTGTAGTCTTATGTAGATTTACAATGACGAAAGAGATAATAAAATTGGAGTATTTTCACATAAAATGTAAGACAATAATTATTGTCTGGTACCTTCGATTACAGGTTATCTGCATAAACTGCTTAAAATATAGTGATTATTCCGCAAAAGAAAGAAGCTCTATACGAATTCCCGCCCAAACCCAAAGAAGAAAAAGAACTTAAGGCCAAGAGCTAAAAAGAATCATTCGAAAAATTAATAAAACGCTGAAAATAACATGTTATTGTTGAGCACGGATTGTATCACGCGCGAACACTCGTAGCCAAGTTTAAGTGTACCGAAGAGCGCACTTCACGCGACCGCACACACGACGCGCACGGCCGCGCGGCCGCCGCACGCTACGTAAACACTTCGCGGCTCGTTTATTTTGGCCGTAAGTGTCCGCGCCGATTGTTTAGGCAACGGATATGGGCTTTAATTTATTTGGGTGAGGTGTGCGGATTTTAATGAATTGTTTAAGTTTGTTAATGTTAGTTTTCCATTTATGTTATTATTATGTTGGATTTGAAAAATCTGTTTTATTATGGTAAAGATCAATAATCCTCAAGGACAAAGGATTTTGTCCAAAGGAAAAATATCCTCGGTGACTCCCTCGGTGGCATTGGTATTGCGTGCGCGGCACGACTATCGTCCTGTGGTCTAGGGCTCGATACCCGTGTCGGGCAAATTATACTGGGTTTCTCTACTTAGTATCACAACGGAGTCTGCAATTTGTGTCCGATATGGCGATAGGCTTGCCGCCTATTACATCTGGGACGTAATTAAGCTCGGCGAAATGTGGGTGTTCTACTTCACCTCTGCTTACGTCTTCGGGGATACACGCGTAAGTCTAAGTATGAATAAAATTCCAAATTGGGCAAGGAGCGATAGTTATGCCAGTATCGTCGGTGAATATTTGTCAGAGATAAAGCGTAACATACATAAAAAAAATACCTCCTTTGTCGCCACCTTGGTCTAGTGGCAGCATATATGGGCTGTGGACCCGGAGGTTATGGGTTCGACTCCCAGGTCGGGCAAAGCTTTTCTAATTTAATTTGCCTGGGACTGAATCCCTTAGAGAGGGTTGATGTCAGGTAGGGAGCCGGTCGTAAAAACTAAGCAAAATCTATTCTCCAACATGCTTGAAAAAGTGTGTTGCGCCGACCCTATATTAAGGTGGGATAAGGGCAGATAGAAAGAAAGAAAAAGAACATAGAAAAAACACCAACGAATTGAGTACCTCAATTTTTAAAGTCGATAAAAAATAATTGCTTAGGGCTGAATTCCACGCGGGTGAAGTCAGCGGTAGCAGTCAGTCAATGTATAAACGTCACCTCGCAATCCAAACTATAATTATAAATCGGAAATCGATCTCTATCGTCTATGATTACAGTACTTACAAATCATTAGCCGATTCCATTTATAAGGCATGCATGTCACAACAGTAATGACGGTAGGACGTGTAGTCTGAAGCATAGTAAACAGTAATTGCTGAAGGGTTGACAAATGGACGTCGCGTTGCGGCCATCGTAGACTTCCCACGAGGCTAAATATAGTATTAAAAGTACATGGAAATGTGGCTTAAACAGGACTCTTGTAATTTACAGTCTTTAAATATTAGTAGAGCATTGGAGACAGTTGTCTACAGTACGAATGAAAATTAACTGGTTTGATACCGCTCTACAAACATAAGCTCACGCCTGTTTCCCCCGATGTTTATGAGACAAATGTTTGTGTCATCATCATCATCATCATCATCATCAGCCATAGGACGTCCACTGCTAAACATAGGCCTCCCCCAAAGATTTCCAAATCGACCTGTTGGAAGCGGCCTGCATCCAGCGACTTCCTGCGACCTTTATCAGGTCGTCGGTCCACCTTGTAGGTGGACGTCCTACGCTGCGCTTGCCGGTACGTGGTCTCCACTCGAGAACTTTTCTGCCCGTCGGCTATCAGTTCTACGAGCTATGTGCCCTGCCCACTGCCATTTCAACTTGCTAATCCTCTGGGCTATGTCGGTGACTTTCGTTCTTTTACGGATCTCCTCATTCCTGATTTGATCACGTAGAGAAACACCGAGCATAGCCCTCTTCATAGCTCGCTGAGTGACTGTGAGCTTTCTAATGCGGCCCATAGTTAGAGGCCACGTTTCAGTGCCATAAGTCATCACTGGTAACACACACTGGTCGAAGACTTTTGTCTTCAGGCACTGAGGTATTTTGGATAAATGTTTGTGTAGCCCACAGATATTTCTTTCGTGTCTGGGTGTTGTGAGACCGAGAGTCTCTCGTAGTTCCTGATATCCACGACACAAGACTCGATCTTATTGTGGGATCAGGACTATGTGTGTGACTGTTGGGTGTTTATATTATTATTTCAAGTATATACATGATTATTTGTTTCAAAATACTGGTTGTTTCAAACCCCAACTTTAACCGTAGGTACCCGTGGGCGAAAGAAAACAAAGATAATGCTAAATGTTCATAAAAAAGTACAATAAATTGTGGTTATAACAGGCTGGTGATAATTCGCGCTGTCCAATCAAACGAGGCCCCGTGGGAGCGCAAAACGCAAATTTCAGCCAAAAATGATAACTGCTGAAATATTGCATGCATTGTACTTAAAGTCATTTTATTGTGGTGGACTTTATGACCTGTGGGAGATATTATCAGGCGTTATAAATGTAGGAACGTTGACTGTTGTATGTAAATACTGTAATAATACTGTTAACGACTAGCCACCTGCCCCGGCTTTGCACAGAACATTATTATTAAGCCGAGTCTCCTGCACTACATTATACAATACATCTACACAAAACATGGTATTTCTGCGATTTTTTGTCTATGGTCCATTGTTATATGAGCAGACGATAATGAAAAACCATATTTTGTGTAGATGTTTTTAGACTGCCTCGGTGGCGTGGTGGTATTTCGGTACGACTACGGCTCTGAGGTCTCGGGTTCGATCCCCGGGTCGGGCAAAGTGATATTGGATTTTTCCGTATCAGCCTAGAATTTGTGCCCAATATGGCGATAGGCTCGCCCCCTATCACATCTGGGACGGAACTAAGCTCGGCGAAATGTGGGTGTTCTAGTTCGCTAGTGCGCCTCTGAGTACCCCTTCAGGGATACAGGCGTGAGCTTATGTTATGTTATGTTATGAGGAGTCCGAAATACTACCGGCCAGTCCCAATAAACGAACTCAGTTCGAGTGTGCGATAGATCGCGAAAATGTACCAATCAATGTAGTTTGACGGCGTCGTGTTCAAACTTTATTCTTGTTGTAATCTATCTGCACACTCGATCTGAGATTGTTTATTGGGATTGTCCGTAAACCCATTTTATAAAACAATTTAATTACTATAAAGCTCTCGCTCCGAGTGACATCTTTAGTCAACTTTTTATCTCGAGATAGAGTTACCGGAGTCGCAAGCAACATCATTAAAAATAAACGCAGGAAAAGCTCACTAATTAGCAACAGATTAATGTTTCGTCACTTGCCATTCGAAACGTTATAACTCATTCTCATTTCGTAACCACGGTACCATAAGTAAGATATACGTGAGCACCGAGTCCAACTAATTTGTATTTACTGCGCACCCACTTAATCATAGGGCGTGATGCATCGCCGAGGCTTGCGGCGCAGACATGTGAAAAATTACAGAACGGTATTCCAATTAAAATGTAACGCGATACGCGCTACTCTGTTAGCATTAGTAGCGTTAGTCTAACAGTTTTGGATGTGACAGCCGTAGTACCTAAATATAAGCTCACGCCTGTAGTCGTGTGAGTTTACATACATACACATACATAAACTCACGCCTGTCTCCCGTTGGGGTAGGTAGAGACTAAGGAAAGCCAATTGCTTCGGTTCAAACACACCTCTTTCGCGTTTTCCACAGTCATCAGTCTTTTCATACACGCTCGTCGGTTATGAGAACTCCTTATTTATCTCTTTTTTAAAAGATCGCCAATTTGGTCCATAAAGGTACGTCTAGGACTTCCTCGGCCGATGCTACCGCTCACATTCGCTACATAAATTCCGTTCGTCACTCTACGTTCATCCGTCCATGCGTGAGTTTACATTGTGTTAAATAAGAGATAGACACAAAAGAATGAGAAGATGATTACTGAATCATTTCTTTCATCCTTCCACTTGCCCACAATCAATGTGGAGTTAGTGCAATACAGTTTATCAACACATTGTAGAAAGAACTCAACTTAATTTTTACAACCGAACGCCTGTCCGCTGTCAACGTCAAGTTTAGGTAAATCGTGTCGAACATAACATAATCTTACGCCTGTATCCCCAAAAGGGGTAGGCCGAGGCGGGCTAGCGAACTAGAACACCCACATTGCGCCGAGCTTATTTCCGTCCCAGATGTGATAGGGGGCGAGCCTATCGCCATATCGGGTACAAATTCCAGACTCCGGGCTGATACTGAAAGTACGTATTCGTAAAAAAGTGTTTCAACTATTCCGTTTCGAAATAAATCTTTCATTTTCAACTTTCTCACTCACTGAACGAAATGCAATAGCGAACAGGTTGTCAGATACTTTACAAAGGTCGAGACATACCAATTAATTTGTAAACGTAACGCATGTAGTCAGTAACGAAGAAACGTCTAATGAGCAATTCCCCAAAAAACAGCCTTGCGTTCAACTTTGAAACGTCAGATTGCCAACCATTTATCAGTTCACCGCTATTTCAGAGTCAAACGTGACGCTATTTTTTTAGAAGGATAGCATGGTAGCAGGTCGCAGACTTCAAAAAGTTCCACACATAAACCTATAGGGCCTTACTTATAAACCATTTTAGCTGAGAAATGGTTAAGAAAAGTCTATCCCTTTTATTTTCAAACATTGTGACATAAGGAAAAACATAAAACAAAACATAAGCTCACGCCTGTATCCCCGAAGAGGTGCACTAGCGAACTAGTACACCCACATTTCGCCGAGCTTAGTTCCATCCCAGATGTGATAGGGGGCGAGCCTATCGCCATATCGGGCACAAATTCCAGACTCCGAGCTGATATGGAAAAATCCAATATCACTTTGCCCGACCCGGGGATCGAACCGAGACCTCAGGACGGTAGTCGTACCGAAATACAACCACGCCACCGAGGCAGTCACAAAAGGAAAAAATTACAGACTATTCTTAACCATTTGCTCATCTAAAACCTTTTATAAGTAAGGCCCATAATATTTACAACCTAGACCGATGTTCAACAACCCTACAACAGCACCCATAAAATAAATGTAAAAATTGCAGTTTCCACCTTCGAGATATGCTCTTTCAAAAAGCATCCAATTACGGGGTCCATCCGATGCAGGCGTGCATTAAGTCGTCTTTGTGTTTAGTTGGCACCCCACGCTGCTAAAGTGCGATAAGACGGCACCCAAATTGATGTTTGAACTGTCATTAATTCCCCCCAACCGACAGATGTCGCTGCACTCTATTATTTTTGACACATACGACTGTCATTTGTCGTTAGAATGATTTATTCGGCGGCGGTGTTTTAATCGAATGAAGGATTGAGTTTCTCGAACTAATGTGTTGTGCAGTGGTTTTTTGTTTTTAGACTTTTTTTGTTGAATTCTGCATCTGTTTGATCACTTTTACAGTTTGTTATGATTAGCTATATTTTCAACCATGTCGCTGAGATTTGGCTTAATTTTTATGACCGGTTGCCTGCCTGATGTCAACTCCCCTATATGCCACAACTCATATACACTGTCACGAGACCAAGGAGGCGACATTATAAATAAATACATAACACCGAACAGTCACACACATAGTTCTGACCACTAAGATAGGAGTGTCGTATCGTGGGTGTCAGGAAATACTAAACTTTCGGTCTCACAACACCCAGACGTGAAACAAACATCTTTAGGTCATACAAAAATTTGTCTTTGTACGGAAATAGAACCAGCCAGCCAGCGGAAATAAATGCAGCCTCTCAAATAATAGATTAAATAATTAATATTCTAACTATATTAATCCAGCTTTCTAGTAAACCATAATCTTAATTTATTGATTTAAAAGAATATATAAAATCTGTATCTTAAAGATCTAAAATGATTTATTTGAAAGAATTAATAGCCGAACAAGATTTTGTACACATTTTAGCGGGTCTATTCCTGTAAAAAAGCCTTTAGAGACGAAACATCAGATTTTTATACAATTACAGTTTGTCGCTATTTCAGCGTCAAACGCGAGACTGTGCCTCTATTTAGTGAAATAACATGGCTGATCACAAGTCCTATATAAACGATTATGTAGTTTCATAAATAACAATTCCGGCTTTACTTATTTTTCTCGAGTGATGAAATATGAAATATCCTCAGGAGAGCTTTTATTATTTTCGGTCCAATAGTTTCCTCCTATTATTTTATTGACAGAATTCTCCTGAATTTATTAGCAGTTCACTATTTGTAGACTGATTGTTATTTAATAGGTTTTTTTTACACACAATAGTCACACACCTAGTCCTGACCCCACACTAGGTATAAACTGTATCTGTATGTATGTATATGTGTGAGTGTCAGAGACTACCAGAAACTTTCGGTCTCACAACACTCAGACATGAAACAAATATCTGTGGGCCACACAAACGTTTGTCTCAATGCGGGAATCGAACCCGCGGCATCTCGCTTCACAGCCGGTTACTCGCCCACTACGCCACGGAGGCTGTCAATTATTAGATCTAAAAACGAGTATATAACTTAGGTACCTTACTATTTTTAAATCAAGGAGCAAGTGAGGCACCTCCTTGGTCTAGGGGCAGTGTATATGGGCTGTGAACCGGGAGGTCCTGGGTTCGATTCCCAAGTCGGGCGTGGTGTTTTGCTAACATTATTTTCCTGGGACTGGAGCACCAGATGGGGGTTGGCGTCAGGCAAGCCGATCGTAAAAACTAAGCCAAATCCTTTCTGCAACATACTTGAAAAAGTTTGTTGCGCTGACCCCACATAAGGGCAGGCAGAAAGAAAGAAGGAGCAAGTAGCAACTTCATGAAGCCCCCAATAACAAAATATTCAGTAACCGGTCTTAAAGAAAAGAAACGATAATTTCCATTACAGTCACCTAAAATAATGCTAAGACCCTTCTTACAATAATAAAGAACAACTCAATTATCACAAAGAAAATCTGCTTACAAATTACAACAGGGAAGCTTTGATCGTCATCATAAGCAATTCCGCTGCGCAGTTATCATAATTGTTATTCCTGTATATCTTGGCAGGTTGGTTTATGACTCAATTCAATGTCACACATTGCTATGCATTGCACGATGGTTACTTTTATCTCTAATAAGATTCCTATTCGAATAGTTGCTGTCGCAGTCCCTAAAGTAATAAACTATTTGGTGGTGCGGTGGATGACTGCGCGTTTCCTTTGATAAACGTTACGATATTTTCCTGAAATACGTAATAGGGTATTGCTTTTGTGTCGTCCATACTTTTTCTTCTTCCTTCGCCTTCATCGTACTTTCATTTAGGGTTAACGCAACGAAATTTATTTAAGCATGTTACAGGAAGGATTCGCTTTAGGTTTTACTGCAGACTAAGTACGCTAGGCAAGGCCAGTTTCCTAGGTAAGTAGCCTAGCAACCCATTGCTAGATTTGACCCTTGCCCGGAAGAATTATATTAAGAATTATAAAATCCGTGTTGATATCGCTTCGATTTATGTTATAAATACAATGTTCTGCTATTTAAACATAAATTATTTTTATGCCAAAATAAATCAATTTTAAATCTCTGGAAATTGTTCATCATAATAAATTATTTTGCAATTTCTTGATATAAAAGAATGATTAAATGAAACGACAGCCACATAATTTTAGAGACAATGACCCTTACTTATAAAAATATTTAAGCGCTGCTTATCTTTAACCATAGGTTGACCCTTTCATTTTTATACAATGTAACGCAAGGAAAAAAGTGACAGGCTATTCTTAGCGAAAAGATAAGCGAAAATGTTTTTATTATTAAGGCTCTATGTACATACACACGTGATTTAAAAAAAATGTCTATTAATTAACAAACGAAAAAAATCGAAGTTACAAAATCGTGACGTATCCAACACTGAGCACACACATAATTGCGTATAAGGAATACGTCGAATTTGTAGAACAAATATAAATGGTTGAGGGTAGATCGGGGGTAGATAATTACATTTTTTGATCTTCGGAAACGGGGGTCGTGACGTCACTGCTAAGCCTCAGTCGGTCTTTGTGTTGGACGTGTTTTGATAGTGTCAAAGATATGCGAGAGTAAATAACGTATATTTGTTATTCGACCTTGATGGATGCCGACGTAAATAAATAATAATATTCTTTATTATTTATTTATTTATTTGATAAATGTAGTTTCTGCTTTACAGAAATAAACAACATAAAACATATTTTTGGTCTTGATCGCCGCGAGATTTTTTTATTATTAGATGTGGTACGATCACGGACGCAAAAAAGATAGACGGAGCGCTAGGAATATTCAAAGTGAAGCAGGGTTTTCATCCCATTCAATCTATCGACACGTAATGGTGGCGACTGAGTGTTATGAGCGTTAATGTGTGCGTAGGGCACTTTTGTACAGGCGCGTTTGTGTGCGTGGCTTCTCTGTGGCGTCCGTTTAACTATAGGCGCGATGGTGTCCTTCTTTTTTATATTTCCGAGGTTACGATATACTGCCATTTATTTTTCATTATATTTTCGGGAATGAATACTTTTGAGTGGTAGAGCCACGCTCAGCATATATATTGGCTGTGGATCGGGAGGTCCTGGTTTCGATTCCCAGGTCAGGCAAAGCAATTTTTCTAGTTTGATTTGCCCGGGACTGGATCTTCCAGAAGAGCGTTGACGTCAGACAGGCAACTGGTCGTAAAACCTAAGTCAAATTCTTTCTGCAACATGCTTGAAAAAGTGAGTTGCGACCCCACATTAAGGTGGGATAAGAACAGGTAGAAAGAAAGGTAGAGCCATGCTGTAGCACGAATAGGCCGTCTCTACCCGTTATACACCAATGTCTCACTAACAAACTAGGTAAAGTCGCTCTCCACAAGAGTTGAGGCTACCCCCATCACATCATCATCATCATCATCATCAGCCATAGGACGTCCACTGCTGAACATAGGCCTCCCCCAAAGATTTCCAGATCGACCTGTTGGAAGCGGCCTGCATCCATCACATAAAGGGATGTAAATATGGTGAACCGGCAGCGTATATGGGCCGTGAACCCAGAACTTCTACAATTAATATTCTATTGATAGCTATTCATAAAAGTAAGTTATCTTAATAATGTTTTGATAGCACGTTTTTACAATGATTTATACCGCTCTAGAACAAACTTTTTAAACTGAAAAGTTATTTTAATTTTTTTTGTGTGGTGTGATACAAAAGCGTGTTCTTTAGATTTCTTTTAGCATAAACTGATATCTCAGAACCTCCATCGAGATATATACTCGTATCACCATAGACATTAGATACCTACAATACCAAAATAATTATAACACATAAGCTCACGCCTGTATCCCCGAAGGGGTAGGCAGAGGCGCACTAGCGAACTAGAACACCCACATTTCGCCGAGCTTAGTTCCGTCCCAGATGTGATAGGGGGCGAACTTATCGCCATATCAGGCACAAATTCCAGACTCCGGGCTGATATGGAAAAATCCAATATCACTTTGCCCGACCCGGGGATCGAACCCGAGACCTCAGAACCGTAGTCGTACCGAAATATCACCACGCCACCGAGGCAGTCCAAATCAGTCCCAGGCCAGGCAGTCAAAATAATTATGGCACATTGAAAAATGGCTTGAACCACACGAATGGTAATTTCAATTACATTATACACTCATCATAAACTTTAGTAATAACAGTTAAGCGCATACAAATTAATTATACAATAATCAACACAACAACGTAACTAAGAGACACCAATTCAAACGAGAATGATCTTGACAGCCTCCGTGGCGCAGCGGGTGAGTAGCCGGCTGTGAAACGTGAGGTTGCGCGTTCGATTCCCGCTCCGAGACAAATGTCTGTGTGGTCTACATATATTTGTTTCGGGTCTGGGTGTTGTGAGACCGAAAGTCTCTCATAGTTTCTGATACCCAAGATACAGGTTACACCTAGTGTGGGGTCAGGACTTTGTGTGTCGCTGTTGGATGTATTTATTTATTTATTTAAAACCAGTGCACACTTAAATGTAATTAAAACCAAGTAGAAGCTTTTTACGAAAACAATAAACAAAATAGGTATATTAAAATACAACCAAGCAAATTAATATACAACAAATCATCAAAACGGATCGATAGTTTTAAAATTAATAAGCAGACATCGGGAGTTTGTAATCGAACGTCTTACCTAGCAACTTCATTACTTCTGCTTGACTGATGAGCACGTTCAGATGGCCTGTTGCCAATGGCAACGCCAGGCAGGCCCAAGCGATAACAAGCGTTTTAGATGCCATTTGGAATACACTTCACTTTACAGTCATTTCAGTTTCACTTTTGTGTACATTTTAACAACGTCCCGACGCGGTGGATGTTAAAATTTACGTCGTATCCATTATCGTTTTATTATCGAGTTACATCTCTGGAAATGCAAAATAAAACAATTGAGTTCGAAATTCGAATCAAAATTTATTTAAAAAATAAACTGCCAGTACGTGTTGTTTAAAAAAAAACAACTGACTACATTCTCATTTACAAATGGCAAAGGAAGTACAGCAACCCAAATATTACTTCAAAATTAAATAGTTTGCAAAATATAAACCGCCAATAACAACGAGCGAACTTTTAAAATTTCCGCAGTAATACGAATTCGGTAATCGCCGATCCGGAAACTGGTTCCTGAACGTTAGGAGCCGGAACACGCGTCAGACGGCCGCGCCACCGCGCCGCACTGCCGTTCAGAAACGCTCGCCGAGCCAACAAGTTAGTTACTGACATGCGCACTTGCTACAACCCTCTCGCAATTCGAACTTGTATAGTTTATCCATCGAACATTTTATACGTAGATCGGCACTCAATTGTCGACAGAAACGGTAATGTATTGCGAACGGTGAGTGTTGTAGTCAAAATGTATTTAAATTTTAAAGGCTTTTATTGGGATGGAGTCGTGTTTTAAAGGGAATTAATTGAGTTTGTCTCAAGGGAGGAGAGTTTCCGTTTTGCATTAGGCTCGTTCGGAGAGCACTAATGAAATTACGAGGTCTTTTATAGAGTGCCCGAACGGAGTTCGACGGGTAATGATTTTATCCTAACATCAGGTAAATAATATTACGAAGGATGTTCTCCGAAAAGCGAAATAGTAATAATTTATCATGAATAAATTAATTTCCAAATACTCTTTAAATCTTTATATCTAAACTAATTACGAAGTGCTTTATGTTATTTTTCCACAATAGCATGTGGGTGCGAAAATTTCCTTAAGAATTTTTTTTTTAATTTATTTATTTAAGGTCGCTTTAACATCGAGGTCATTAGCGACCACGTGAAAATTATTGCAATGAGTGAAACTTATGCATTAAACTAATTTGTACATATCAATCAGCTTCAAAAAACATAATGTTTGCTTATATCCATCCTGACTTAAACATTTACTTAGAGTATTTGGTAATTTACATCTACGTTTTTCATCTGTACAAGTGTACAAGTTATTGTACACATAAGAAATTTTGTTTTAGCAAATTTCAATAAATTGCTAGAGTAGCACCAACATTTTTTTGCAGTATCTTCTTTCAATTTATATTTTTCCTACACAAATAAACCCAGATCAGAAATTAATCTGCCAATATCCTCAACCAAAACTACTTTTTCCAAGAACTGAATGTACTAATACATCAAACAGCAACTTCTTCCAGTAGCCACATGTTTTTAGAGATTAGCTAGAGGAGAATGTATAAATAATAGGTCTGCGAGGCGCTCCGTGGCACTGATGGATTGGTGTAGTTAATAAGGAAGTTTATTAAACAAAGGAATAACTGAAAAACAGTATGTGGCCTTAGTGGAGTGAAGTAATTAAATTAGACAATGTAACCATCAATATATTATACCCTAGATGCACAGTTCTTTGCAAATGTCGTCCTAAAAAGTTGTCTCAGGAATAAAACAAAGAAAAAGATCACAAGTCCTAATTAAATCAAACACAAATATAACCCTATGCACGTGTTATAAAGTAACCTTTTAAACGAAATGATAAAGCGTTCCTAAATTCGAATTTTCAAATTTAGAATTCTATCGGCGTCCAACGGCGTCCAAAAAGGAGTGCTTAAGCACTTCTTTGCTGTCCCATTTTCCGAGCGTCAACTGTGCATCTAGGTAAATAATATATCGATGAATGTAACACATCGTATTATCGCTAACGTCATGCGCTTTATCCGCTTAATCCGATTTTACGAAAATATGTACGCAGGAATCTTAATCTTAATCTTCAACTTGCCCTTATTCCACTCCCCAATGAGGTCGGCGGGGCGTTTTAGTTTTTGCGACCAGCTGCCTTCCTAATCTAAACCCTCTCTGGGACCACGTCGATCCCAACACCATATGTATACCTCTATAGTAAAATACACCCAACAGTCACACACACAGTCCTAAAGCCACACTAAGATCGAGTCTTGTATCGTGGGTATCAGGAACTACGAGAGACTTTCGGTCTCACAACATCCAGACCCGAAACAAATATCTGTGGGCCACACAGACATCTGTCTCGGTGCGAGAATCGAACCCGCGACTTCACGTTTCATAGCCGGCTAATCGCCCGCTGCGCCACGGAGGATGTCAAATATCTGATTCATGTACGTATGAACTTATAATATCTTGAAATTAAAAAATTCACTGCCTCGGTGGCGTGGTGGTATTCCGGTACGACTACGGTTCTGAGGTCTCGGGTTCGATCCCCGGGTCGGGCAAAGTGATATTGGATTTTTCCATATCAGTCCGGAGTCTGGAATTTGTGCCCGATATGGCGATAGGCTCGCCCCCTATCACATCTGGGACGGAACTAAGCTCGGCGAAATGTGGGTGTTCTAGTTCACTAGTACGCCTCTGCCTACCCCTTCGGGGATACAGGCGTGAGCTTATGTTATGTTATGTTATGTGTTAAAAAATCCTCATTTTTGAAATAGGTTAAAAATAAATCTTGTCGAAACGTTTAATTAAAACCTGATTAACCTGATAGATTATCTCTAATACAAGGTAATGGATAAAGGATTATTTGAGATTTTAAACATCTTTCCCAGGTGGTAGAGCCACGCTGTAGACAGTAACGTCTATAGCACGAATGGGCCGGCTCGACCGGTTAGATACCACTGCCTCATAGAAAACCGACGTAAAGTGGCAGCTTGCTGTCGCGTTTCGTTCGGTGAGTGAGATTTCCGGTGGCCCATTTCCCCACTCCCTTTCCCAATCCCCTTCCCTCCCCTTCCATTCCCTCCTTTTAGGTCGGCACCGCACCCATGATTTTTTTTTGTCTTGGGTGTCTATGGGTGGTGGAGATCACTCACCAATCACCATCAGGTGACCCATCTGCTCGTTTGCAAAAAAAAAATCTTATAAAACAATTACAAGAATATCTTCATTGACCTCCTTAATAACATTTCTGACCTAAAACCAAAGCAATATATGGCTTCCCAATATATTTGCTAAACGATATATATCATAAGAGTAAATATACGACGCTACGATATTTGGAGGCATGCCAACTTCAGTTTTCACTAACGAGGTTCTGATAAAACGTAAATGGCAAACTACCAACGTTTCCGAAGGTCATACTCTATTTGGACAATCGAACAGTTCGTACTAACTATTATTACGACATCAGTCTTGCTATTCCCCTTCGCGTTCGACATTGAAATAGCAAAAACTGACAATTTTTGTATAAAAATGTGACGGTTCGCCGCTTTTTCGGCGTCGAGCGCAAAGCAATTTTTTTGCGGGATAGCTGCCCCTCAGATGCAGTATCTAATGTAGAAAATTTTATGTTCTTAACTTTTTTTTTCTAAAAATAGTTTGGACACGATTTAAGGCTGATTTTTCGATAGCCAGGTAACTTTACATCGGAAATAATTTTGATATTTTGTCAGATAATATATAAAACATCTGTCAAAGCAATTCTTCGAGTCAAAATGCCTTAAATAAAAGTTATTAGGTTATTGAAAAATAAGGCCTTAATCAAGTAGATACAGTGAACACTAGACATATTAAAATCTATTATTACCATAGTAAAATATTTTATGAACCATCTATGTTTTCAGCACAGATAGGTAAATGAAGGAAAAACGATTTTACTATGCTATGACCCCGCTATGCTAGTATATGGTTATTTGACGATGTTACTATCTTTTTAATGAGACCTTAGAATTTAATTAGGAGTAACTAATGGCTTTATAAAACGAATAACTTACGGTCCCGCTGATTCAAGTTTTTATTACTTATTTTGCACTGTACATGAATCATAATTAAAAAGGTTTACACTCCTACAGGTACTGTAATCATATTTCAAAAGAAAAGCAGCGAATTTCGATAA
Source organism: Clanis bilineata (assembly GCA_036417725.1). NCBI lineage: Eukaryota > Metazoa > Arthropoda > Insecta > Lepidoptera > Sphingidae > Clanis > Clanis bilineata. The sequence continues at coordinate 4,435,232 of CM071141.1, forward strand.
AAGAACATTAAGATTCTAATAGCCACACGAATACATTCAAACATTTGAGTTCGAAATTTAAAAGCACCAATAAAATTCACGTCTGAAAATACAGCGTGTTATTTTATTTTATGTATATGCATTATGTATGACGAGACAGTATGCACGAGCGATCGTTGCGAAGCGAACTCTGTCGGAAAATTCTCGAAACTCGCACGAGTATGAAGTATGCACGGCGTTCCACGCAAACTTTTAGCTTATTTTATTTTTTTACTTTTATTTTGCAGTGGAGAAGAAATGTTTGTCGTATAATGAAGTTCCACTTTTAGTTTTTAGGCGTGACTTGATATCGACTGGAGTTTTTACGACATTTTTAACCATACATTTGAAGAATATATATTTTTAAGTAAAAGGGGCTTGCCTGCCCTCACAGGGGGATGACGTGAGGCCGCCGGTTGTAAAAACCAAGCCGAATCCTTTCTTACAATACTTGAAAAAGTGTGTTGCGCCGACCCCACATTCTGGGTAAGGGTTGGCTGAAAGAAAACGTAAGCTTTAAGTAAAGATGTAGGAAAGATACCGGCTGTTGTTATATGAAATTTTAACAGAACGAATCGCACATCATATGTCACCACACACTGTATATATTACACTCTAGTATTTTTTAAACTGAATCTTTTAAGACAAGGTGTTTAGTTAGTCCACCTTGTAGGTGGAAGTCCCACGCTGCGCTTACCGGTACGTGGTCTCAACTCGAGAACTGATATAGGTCGCAGGAAGTCGCTGGATGCAGGCCGCTTCCAACAGGTCGATCTGGAAATCTTTGGGGGAGGCCTATGTTCAGCATTGGACGTCCTATGGCTGATGATGATGATGATGATGATGATGTTAAGTTAGACATTTTTAGACTTCGCTCTCAGCAGGAAGGGGGAAAGAATATATGCTTTAAATTCTCTCATCGCTAGAGAAATTCACGTTCCATATCTCGAGGTCATTCCCATTGCAGCTCTATCCAATTTGGATAATTTCCAAGTAAATGTTAACTCACAGGCGCTAAATAATCAATTAGCATATTAATCGCATATGCAATAATTTACCTCCATTTCATCAGAGACTGAATAAATATTATTACCAATATTTAATTAAAGCTCAGTATTCATTGCATGAACAGTTTTGTGACACAATTGTTTTCGGCTTTTTCTGGATTACCAAGAATGTTAAATTTACTTTTTACTTTCTTCTACCTGCCGTTATCCCACTACTGTTGGTTCGGCGCTTCACACTGGCAAGCATGTTGTAGAAAGGATTCGGCTTAGGTTTTACGTCCAGCCATCTGTCTGACGTCAACGCTCCTCTGGGGATCTAGTCCCGGGAAAATTGTGTTAGAAAGACATCCGCCTACGCTGGAAATCAAACCCAGGACCACCACCAGTACACTGGTACCGCCTATATACGCTGCCATTAGACTACGAGGTGACTACTTTACTTTTAGTCCAAATACCTGAATTGAAAAAGTCCTCTCTTGAATTACCCTGGGTTTATTTTACCCAACTTCGCAAGGACGTATTTGTGAAAACAAACAGCAACCGATCCGTACAGCGGATGTTTGATCATGTTTATGATAATCTTGATACAACGGTTGCTGAACTAAACTTCATGTTGTTTTAGGCTCGTGGATTTCAGTATATTTGGTTTTGAGAACGGTGTATCCACGTCGCTTCATAATAAGGGTCCATTAGCAGGTTCATTTATGAATATTGTGAATGAGCTAATATTAGTTAACTAAATGAAAATAATGAATTATCTTTTATACTTTAGGACGACTGGCAGCATTTAGATAACTCTCGATTTATCCCAAATCTTGATTTAAATATAGGCTTAAAACTAGCTTAGGACTAACTCTAGATAAGTGTTAATGCTGCAAGTCGCCCATAATATTGAAATATTGGTTTCTCAATACAGCAGAATCTCTGTAACTAGAGATATAACAAAATAAATAACATTAGCTCTATAATATAATTGTCCCACTGCTGGGAATGGGCCTCCTGTATCAATGAGTGAGGTAAGGCCTTAGTCTGCCATGCTGCTAATGTGTAGATTTCACATACTATCGAAATTCTTGTGGAAGAATTCTTAGGTATGCAGGTTTCCTCAGTATGTTTTCCTTCATCATTATAACAAGCTATTATTGAAATAAAACTATTTTTATTCCCGACGTTTCATGACGTGACGGACTGTCAGTCCGCCCCGTGACCACGAAGACTGCAAAACCTTCGAAACGTCGGGAATAAAAATTAAAAATTAAAAACCAAATCGTGATAGAATATATAGAATATATAGTAAAAATAGTTTTATTTCAATGTATAACATTCGCGTAAACTTAAGAAATCAGTAAGCGATTATTCACAATGAATACTAAACATAGAAAAGTTAGAAGTTTATGCTTTTTTTAGGGTTAATCTCCAACCCAAAATACTCGTCTCATTAATCCGTAGTTACCACGCCTGAGTTGTCGCTTTTATACTGATTTAACTGAAGCAAAATATTCATATATACAATTCATCACCAAAACACTCGTAATCATTTAATTAAACGTGAATAGTTATTAGACCTCGTTAAATGTAAATATTATCCAGAAACCGAGAGAATTACAGTCTAAACACATTATCTCATATTTCAGCGGGTAACCCGTTGTAAATATTGGTGGCTGAAGCCCTAAATCTCCGAGTATCCGATAGCCGGCCCCGCTCAAGTTGCCGGGGCAAAACAAACTGTTTGACTTTAATACAAGAGTATCCATAATACTCTCGTTTCATTAATTGCGCCTTATTTGGGTTTTGTCTGGCACTGATATTTTGTCTAAATACGTAAGGCTTAAATTAAGGTCAGACTAGATATTGTGGTGATTTTGATATCAAATTCGAGTATTTGAGTGAATTTAATCAAGTTTGATAATTTTGTAATACTAGACAAATTTTGACGTCACGTCTAGTCTGGAAGAATATGATACCTTTAGAAGTGGGATGATAATAATATCCTCTTTTGTTTCATCTGCCCCTATCTTACTCTTATTTAGTGGGTGGGCGTAACGCACTTTTTGTGGCCTGCTAGAATATTAACCAATAACCGCTCTAGAGGTCTAGTTCCAGGAAAATCTTGTTCATAAAACATAACATAACACGTAATATAAGCTCATGCCTGTATCCCCGGAGGGGTAGCCAGAGGCGCACTAGCCAACTGGTACACCCACATTTCGCTGAGCTTAGTTCCATCCCAGATGTGACAGGGGGCGAGCCTATTGCCATCTCGGGCACAAATTCCAGACTCCGGGCTGATATGGAAAAATCCCATATCACTTTGCCCGACCCGGGGATCGAACCCGAGGCATCAGGACGGCAGTCGTACCGAAATACAACCACGTCACCGAGGCAGGAAAAGTGATTTGTAGTCTAGTATTCACAGCCAGGAGCTCCCCTTCCACATAGCTTAGAAATCCAATCTGGAAGTAGAGTTCTTTTCTAAATAGAGGGATCATCTTGATCAAGTTTAGTAATATTAATAAAGACACAACTGTATGTTACTTTGTTACACACAAGCAACCGGAATCAAACGATTCAATCAGCAACAACAAAGAAACGGAACCGTTTAACATCGCTCTGGATAACGACGGAGATTGCTTCTGTACGGAGAGTTTGAGAGAGTGATGTACTCCTGAAACAATTGACAATCAAGCGTCCATGGAACCACGAAAAAAACATAACGAAGGCATGCCGTTAACAAACCATGTTCGTTGAAATAAAAGTAGTTTTTACGGATTTTATCGCGATTTGGTTTGTATTTATTTTATTTTTATTTCCAACGTTTCGACCATTATATAAACCATGTTTGGTTTTGCAAAGCACGAATCACACAATTGTTTCCAAAAAACACAAATTGATTTATTTATATGAATACCCTATTTTTTGTGTGTAGAAACTTGATTTATGCGCAGTAAATAATGGTATACATTGATTTATTTTATGTTTTACATACTTCATAAACGTATTTTTTTTATTTATTAGATTCACAAAATTGTTTAAAAATGAGATTGACATACTCGAAATACAGTGATCTTAAATAATAAGTTAATACAAAATATTTGCAACCTACTTGATATGTGAACACAACACAAGGTAATATAAAGTGAGACTTAGGGCAGCTCCGCAATAACCTCTATTACATACATACATAAATTAACGCCTGTTCCCGTTGGGGTAGGCAGAGACTAAGGAGCGCCAATTGCCTCGGATCAAACACACCTCTTTCGCTTCTTCCACAGTCATCAATCTTTTCTTTTAACCTCTATTAATAATAAATAAATAATCACAAGTTTAAAAACTTAACTGACCGACTTCCAATTTACCGATCGTGACCAAATGTATATGGGACCACCCTCGAAATAAACCCTATCGAACACAAAAATAATTTTGAAAATCAGTCCACATTTGGCGGAGATATCGCGTAACATACATAAAAAAAATACCGACGAATTGAGGACCTCCTCCTTTTTGGGAAGTCGATCGATAAAATAAATAACACCCAACAGTCACTTTATTAGTTACTTATTTATTTTTAAAAATAATCTCTATTTATTACAAATCTTGATTTAAAGATAGGAGTGAGCTGTAGGATAAATTGAGTTTAGGTTTAACTCTACATTAGTAATAGCGCTGCAAGTCGCCCTTAATATCACAAGCAAACTACACCATTTAACTTGAGATAGTGCAGATAAATAAAGAAGTGTAACATAAAGAGAATATAGAGCCAATTTGTGGATTTTTATGTTGTTATAATACATAACATAACATAAGCTCACGCCTGTATCCCAGAAAGGGTAGGCAGAGACGCACTAGCGAACTAGAACACCCACATTTCACCGAGCTTAATTCCGTCCCAGATGTGATGAGGGGAGAAGCTATCGCCATATCGGGCACAAATTCCAGACTCCGGGCTGATATTGAAAAATCCAATATCACTTTGCCCGACCCGGGGATCGAATCCGAGACCTCAGGACGGTAGTTGTACCGAAATACAACTATGCTACCGAGGCAATTATGATCACATAATATTATATTTCTTATTAAATATTCTAAAAAAATCGATTTCTACCAAATAACTGCTTTGCTACATCTGGTAACCTGTACAGCTTCGCAAACAATATAATATTATAGAGGTAGTGATAATTTCCGGTTGGGTTCCTTTGAGAGTTTCTAGTACTTTTATTCGCCAAAGCTCACTTAGATGAAGAGAGTTAGCATGTTCGAGATGAGACTTGAAGTTTTAACATAAAACTTTAATTGATCGGTGTATGTCATACGGTTTCTTACTTCCAAAACAATGAATTTTATTTTTAATATTGTTCGATTCGCCTCGAAGTCGCCTCTTTGGTCTGGAGGCAGCATATATAAGCTGTGGACCGGAAGCTCCTGGGTTCGATTCCTAGGTCGGGAAAAGAAAATTTTCTCATTTAATTTTTTCGGGACTGAATTCCTCAGAGGGGGTTGGCGTCAGGCAGGCAGCTGGTAAAACTAAGCTAAATCCTTAGTGCAACGTGCTTGAAAAGTATGCTGCGTCGACCCCACATTCCGGTGGGATAAGGGCAGGTAGAAAGAAAAGATTGTTCGATTGTGCGGTCAATTATCTTAATCTCAATCAAGCTTAGAATGTATTGTAGGTACTTTTGTTGTTATACACGCAAGCAAGAGTGGTAGAGCCACGCCGTAGGCAGTTACGTCTACAGCACGAATGGGCCGGCCAGACCGGTGTGATACCACCGGCTCACAGAAAACCGACGTAAAGTGGCAGGCAGCTCGCTGTCGCATTTCATTCGGTGAGTGAGATTTCTGGTGGCCCAATTCAACCCCCCCCCCCTCTCCCTTCTTTCCCAGTCCCTATTTCTCTACCTTTAAGTTGGCAACGCATGACGATGCTTTTTGTGTCTTGGGTGGCCATGGGCAGTGGAGATCATTTATCATCAGGTGACCCATTTCTTCGATTGCCAGTCTCTGCTATAAAAAAAGCAAATTCAGTTTCCAATGTTCAAAGTTAAACTACACTTACACATACCGATTAATTGTCAACAATGAAATGTAGAGTCGCAACTATATTTGAATTTTGGTTAACACCGATTTCTATAGCTACGAACTATGGCAAGTTTATGGCGCAAAGTCTAAACTGCCGCGGTTCGAATGCAAGGGTTCGACTCAGATTAAGCGAACTTCGGCAAACTTCGGAGGAGTTCGGGTAAGTTCGGCGAACTCCACACCGTGACCGGATAAGGAGCAAAACAAATAGAAACATGCAGTGTTTTAGAAAATTGAAACTTCAGCGCATTCACTTTGTGCAACAAATTTATGCGGAACATGGTTTTTCCCGTGAGTTTGCCCGCGCGGAATATTAATGGACGACCGTGTTTTGTTTTTTGCATAAATCCATTTTAAAAACAGCTCACTTTCGCAAAATGAAAATTGTGATGCGGTGTTTATTGTGTGTTTTGATTAAACTCATAGAAACAAAAACAGACTATTCTACCTATACCCTTAGCAGTTAGCACTGTGTCTCCAGGATTATCAAGGACACCAACATCATCATCATCATCAGCCACAGGACGTCCACTGCTGGACAAAGGCCTCCCCCAAATATTTCCAGATCGACCTGTTGGAAACGGCCTGTATCCAGCGACTTCTTGCGACCTTTATCAGGTTGTCGGTCCACCTTGTAGGTGGACGTTGTACGCTGCGCTTGCCGATACATGGTCTCCACTCGAGAACTTTTCTGCCTCATCGGCTATTGGTTTTACGAGCTATGTGCCCTGCCAACTGCCACTTTAGCTTGCTAATCCTGGGCTATATCAGTAAATTTTGTCTACGGATCTCCTCATTTCTGATTTAATCGCGTAGAGAAACACCGAGCATGGCCCTCTCCATAGCTCTCTGAGTGACTGTGAGCTTTCTAATGTGGCCTATATTCAGAGGCTCCAACACCAAGCACTAAATTTGGGAAGCCAGAGACTCCTGAAGATTGCAGAAATATCTTTAATCCGCAAATTAATTATTCATTAACATTGAAATAAAACTATTCTTACGGATTCTATCACGATTAGGTTTTAATTATTATTCCCGACGTTTCGAAGGCTTTGCTAAGGAATATAGGGACCCGCGTAAAAGAACACATAGCTGACGTAAAACACCGACGCTCTACGAAGTCTGCAGTTGCTGAACATTCAGAGGAAGGTTCCAAACATTATCTTAGATTTGATAAACCACAAATCCTCGCCAAAGAACACCGATTCCTCCCTAGGATGATACGTGAGGCTATTGAAATTAAAAAACATCCTAATTTCAATAGAGAAGATGGTTGGAAGCTTGCACAAACCTGGGATCCAATTATACATCTTATTAAATCGGAACCCAAAAGACCAGCTGCCAGAACTCAAGACACCGTGAGCTCGTACTGCATAAATCGGAACACAAATAATTAACCTTTTTTGATTTTGTATAATTTTTTAATGATGGTAGATATTGTAACTCTAACCTTTTTTGGACAAATGACACCTCAGTCTGACCCGTGACAACGAAGACTGCAAAGCCTTCGAAACGTCGGGAATAATAATTAAAACCTAATCGTGATAGAATCCGTAAGAATAGTTTTATTTCAATGTATAATATTCACGTAAACTTAAGAAATCAGTATTCATTAACAGAAAAATTCATTACACGATATGTGCCTATTAATATCGTGTGTACTGTGAAGAATTATTTATAGCAATATCTGTGCATAACAATGTGGTACCGACAAAACCAAAATCAAATCCCACCAACGTAAGCCTACGTAACGTATTACGTAACAAACATGAAACATAATTGAATTTCAATTCATTACGCGGCGACGGTAGGTTGGTTGGCGGTAGGCCGGCCGTCAGCGGCACGCACCCTAAATCTGATTGCATTTTGCGGCAACGCACCCGATCTAAAACGGAATTTCGAATGAGTTCTCTAATTATTGGCTGTGTTTGATACATCTTTAATTTGAGGCATGTTCTGCTATTTATCAGTATAATTATATTAGCCCTGTACTATTACTGTGCCACTGCTGGGCACGGGCCTCCTCTACTAATGAGAGGGGTTAGGCGTTAGTCTACCACGCTGGTCTAATGCGAGTTGGTTTGTTATCCGTTTTAATTAATCGGTATTCAGGAGGTTAATTTCTTGTTTAAATTAATGTTATGTTTAAATCTTTAAAATGGTAGAGCCACGCTGTAGACAGTAACGTCTATAGCACGGATGGGCCGGCTCGACCGGTTAGATACCACTGTCTCACAGAAAACTAAAGTAAAGTGGCAGCTTGCTGTCGTGTTTCGTTCGGTGAGTGAGATTTCCGGTGGCCCATTTCCCCACTCCCTTTCCCAATCCCCTTTCCTCCCCTTCCATTCCCTCCTTTTAGGTTGGCAACGCACCCATGATTCTTTTTGTGTCTTGGGTGTCTATGGGTGGTGGAGATCACTTACCATCAGGTGACCCATCTGCTCGTTTGTCAATCTCTGTTATAAAAAAAATATATATTAAACAAGAACTCCTATAACAAGACAAAGTCTGCTTGCTTGAATGCCACCTGCTGAACGACTTCCTGCTGAAAAACTTGCTTCTACGATTGATATTTCAGATATTACTAGCCAATAAAAGAATTTAAAAATTAATTATGTGTGTATGTGTGTAAAAAATATTTATTTTAGCTTTTAATATTATAGCCGTAGATTTGAGATTTTACATACTTCATTGTAAAACAAATTGTTAAAATTCGTAAATAACATCAGACTTCGTAAACACCCTTTCATAGTCGCTTGCTTAGGTATTGTAGGAACACCTATGTGGTCCTGTGTTTTCTGCCGGCATTATTCTAGCGACCGTCGAGCTATTTAATTATTAAGACCGCCAACATTATATATTATATATTTGGACTGCGCGTACTTACAATCAGCGGTCCTAGCAGCAGTATTTTTGACAATCGAATGTCATAGACGCGCCTGCCTCAGTGTTGTGGTTGTATTTCGGTACGACTACCGTCCTGAGGTCTCGGATTCGATCCCTGGGTCGAACAAAGTGATTTGATTTTTCCATATCAGCCCGGAGTCTGGAATTTGAGCCCGATATGGCGATAGGCACGCCCCCTATCACCATTGAGACGGTACTAAGCTCGGTGAAATGTGTTCTAGTTCGCTAGTGCGCCTCTGCCTACTCCTTCGGGGATACAGGCATGAGCTTATGTTATGTTATGCGTATAGAGATTTACTTTGCTTGCCAAAAATATTCCTGTATATCAACATATACCATCACCACACAACCTCCATATTCTTTCGCATATATGCAAATACAAAGAGCTTTACTAACAGTAGTAAAGTGAAAAATGAATGTTCGTACTGAGCCCACTGGTACAATAACAACATAATCAGGTGGACGTAAACACATAATTCACTGCTTAGCGCGTCGTTATAAAGCCATAAACCTAGAAACCTCTAAGCCTTCAAGTCCCTGCGTGTGGTGCAAGTATGGGGAGATTAGCTATTAAATCACTTCATTAGCTTTGGCATCGTAATTTGGTTAAAACCGTGAAGTCCCATAAAATTATCCCCATAAAAATTATGGTTAAGCAATTCAAAATGTTTGAGTTTTCAACCTCATCAAAAGGAGGAGTTTCTCAATTCTGTATTTTTTACGTATATCTTCAAATGTGGACCGTTTCTCAATATAATTTTTGTGTTCTATAAAACTTACTTCAAGGTCAATCCTATATAAACTACTAAATTTGGTCAAGATAAAATGAACTTTTAGTCGGTTTTTTCATCTTGTGATTATTACGTACAAAAAGACAATTCATGACTTTGTAGCTGGATGAGAAATTGTACCTAGTATAGGCTTATCACATATCACTAGGAGGGATGAAAATAATTTCGAGAAAAGTAGGTATTGGCTAGTATTTGCTATGGTTTTGTAGATAATGGTATGAAATTTAAAATAAATATTTAAAAAATCGATGTTCGTCTTTCATAAACTGGACTACAACACCACGTTTACAATCAAATGGTTGACAGACATGCAAATGGTCACCGTCCACAGTGTCCATAAAACTGTCGCTGGTGACTCCCTTAACTATTTAAACATTTATACCAATTTAATGTGCGTTCGGACGTGTTACGCTAGATGTATTTTCTTTAGGGCCTTCGCTCATGATGCGATTTTGCAGCGTTTATCGAATTCATATCGCGGAATAGAAGCGGTGGTGAGGGGTGACACAATGATAGAATAACGTAGCCGAGTAATCTATTATGAAAGGAAAGGCTGGTGGTGTGATTATCAATAGGTACATTGTGAATTACATAATAATTTTATTTGTTTCGTATCTGGTTACACAAACGTATAAGTCTGTATTAGTTCCTGCATTTCACAATTCATATTTTAGCGTGGAGTCAAAGCCATGTGTTACTGTTGGCTGTATTATTTTTTTAATAGTAGTCACGTTGCATCTATTAAATATGACTGCAGTGACAATAAAACGCGCATTTGAAACTATTTATGTAAAATTCTCACTGCAACCGTATTGCCACTATTTTGTCGCATATCATGGTCAGCGAAGGCCCTTATTAAGAAACCAGGTCAAAATGTGTCCGTGACTTAAAAATTTAAGAATGTAGTATTTTTAAAACATTTTTATGATATCTTGTTACTTAAATGAATTCAATTTGGACTAATTAACTAGCGCTTGGATTGTTTATGGACTTTTTATGTTGATTATTGCTCGAACAAATAAACATTTATGTATAATGCTAATGTGCCCTGTATTGTGGCCATGTTTTTCGTTCTTTATGCGTGTAGGTTTGCTACAATATGATATTTTTATTCATTTGATATATTATTATTATTATATTATACTTACTAGACACTTGTAACTATGAAAATATCATGTAAAGTGGTTAAAACGACAACAATGTCTCAGTTGTATCAATATTTTGCACTTCTTAGGGCGTCTTGCACCACTATTACTAACCTACAGTTAGTCCTAACCTCAAGTTAAGCTGAAAAAAATATATGGATGTCATGTAATTCATTTCATGTAATTTGCTACATGAATTTACAGATAATATATGAATAATATTTAATTTATAACGTGTAATGAAATACATGTAATTCATGTATTTTTTCAATTTAACTTGAGGTTAGGACTAACTGAAGGGTAGTAATAGTGGTGTAAGTCGGTCTTAAAGGCTTCTATGGGAAAGTCCTCCTAAAATGGTTATTGAACTCTAGTAAATGTGTAATTATTATAGTAATTTATAGATTATAGCGACTCATCGAGTAAATTAATCAATATTAACTTTAAAAAAAAAACTGGTGAAAAACAATTAGATGATAGACTAATGATTAGTTAAAATACCAGTTAGTAAACCTTATAAGTATAGCATCTGGCTTTGAATAAAATGAAATGAGGCTGCATTACAATCTATCAATATATATTATCACCATCTTTTCAACTCAATTTAGAAGCCAAATATAAAAACTACTTAATGCATTGAATAATCCAGACTTTTCACTTATCATAAACTGTTAAGAACCCAACCGAAATGGCGAGATGTGGCTAAAAGAATACCTTTATCATACAAACCGGTCCCGTCGGTTCGTTTCACATAACCACGAGCGGGTGAATAAGTTTCACAATCCAAGAACTTTACGGTCCAGCGAGTGAAAACTGAAATAATTGCTCGAATCGAACGCATCGTTGCATTCTCAGTACTCAATGGATGTACTACATACCGTAACGAATGTTAAAGATAGAAGATTTATTATTGCTGAGGCTGGCTTACAAACGGATAGACATCCGTGATACCGAGATACGTACCTAATTATGAGAACATTATTAAAGGAAAGAAATAGTCATATGGAAGGATGGGAGGAGATTTGAGCAACCGAAAACTCAGTCATCGAATGACATGCTACAGCGAGTTGCTACTTCATGTCTGCGTTTTGTAAGGTAACGTATGCATTGTTTAACATCTATAATTTTAAATAATATACAACATTTCTCAAAAATTACATGTAATAAATATTTTTATGCGAGGAATCCAGAAGAGCAACCTGAAATAGTTTAAACATGGTTACATTTTATTACAGGTTTAGAAAGTACTAAAATATTTTGACATAACATAACATAAGCCCACACCTGTATGCCCGAAGGGATAGGCAGAGGCGCACTAGCCAACTAGTACATCCATATTTCGCCGAGCTTAGCTCCGCCCCAGATGTGATAGGGGGCGAGCCTATCGCCATTATGTTGTTATTGTACCAGTGAGCTCAGTACGAACATTCATTTTTCACTTTACTATTGTTGCTAAAGCTCTTTGTATTTGCATATATGCGAAAGCATATGGAAGTTGTGTGGTGATGGTATATGTTGATATACAGGAATATTTTTGGCAAGCGAATTTGTATCAATCTCTATACGCATAACATAACATAAGCTCATGCCTGTATCCCCGAAAGAGTAAGCAGAAGCGCACTAGCGAACTAGAACACATTTCACCAAGCTTAGTTCCGTCTCAAATGTGATAGGGCCCGTGCCTATCGCCATATCGGGCACAAATTCCAGACTCCGGGCTGATATGGAAAAATCCAATATCACTTTGCCCGACCCGGGGATCGAACCCGAGACCTCAGGACGGCAGTCGTACCGAAATACAACCACGCCACCGAGGCAGTCAAAATAAATATTTTGATTCTTCCATTTCGGTGTAAATGGAGTATACTAGGTGGAATTTTAAAATGCGGCACAAAGAGAAAGGGGACTAAGTGGCCCGAATAGAGAGCAACTATCCTTTGTTATGTGCAAAATGGTACGATTCCCCTTTTGTTCTCTAATTGGAAAGTGAGAGAATTGGCCTGTGAGAGAAGATAGTGTCCACTGGCTGCTATTCTTCGAACCTAGTCGGTAATATCAGTTATCAGAGTAATCATCGAGACCTTAAATAATCGGTGTAAAATGTTATTTGAATCCAAAATCTCCACGTTAATTTTGGCTTAGTATGGTTATTATAGTTGACAAGTCTCCGTGGCGTAGCGGGCGAGTAGCCGGCTTTGAAGCGAGAGGCCGCGGGTTTGATCCCCGCACCGAGACAAATGTGTGTATGGCCTACAGATATTTGTTTCGGGTCTGGGTGTTGTGACACCAAAAGTCTCTCGTAGTTCCTGATTCCCACGACACAAGACTCGGTCTTAGTGTGGGGTCAGGACTATCTATGTGACTGTTGGGTGTTATTTATTTATTTATATAACATACAAGTTCCCCCTATATTTATTATTAACCATTATTACTAAAGAAATACTTCTTGGTTAGGGCGTTTATTGTATTCTCTGGAACTTCTTGAGCATTCCAAAACAAAATAGAGGCCAATTGTTATACAAAAGTAAGTTTATTTTTTGAACTAAATTTAGTTGCATTTATATAATATCTTTAGACTTTACTATTATACCTGATTTCTCTCCTCCAAGTGCTTTTATACTTGAATGAGCATTTTAAAAATTATCGTGACCCGAACGCAATTGAATTTTAATATTCACTGAACTTTCTTCAAAGAATCACACAACAAGCGTCTCAAGGAAGAAATTATTTCCACTTTTAAAGTTTCTCGTGTATTCATAACATACAGTTCAACGGTGCAGAAAAGTGAAACTATTTTGTATTCGGGGTGCTTCTCACATTTGTGGACGAGTTATAAACTTACAGCGTATTGGTCGTTGTAGCAAAGAATAAAATGTTTGAAATTAAAGTCATTTTTAATGAATGAATGAATGTTTAAATTATTGATTAAATATATTTTTCTTATTGGAGCAGAAAACACAATACATCGTCAAAGGAAGAGGGAAAACGATGTTACTTGCTAAAAAAATTATGTAGCGAATAAATTATATTAAGTGTAGTAAGATTCAATAGTCTAATTTGAAACTTGATGATTTTATAAAATATATTGTAAATCTTAAACATATCTTGGGGAGAGGCTTGTGTTCAGCACTAGACATCCAATGGTTGAAGATATAAAACTAAGGGGTAGTATCCAAATTCATTTTCATGATCCACTTACGCGTGTCAAATTATAGTCTAGCAAAAAATCTGATTAACTTTGATTTATTTGTGGCCTTTGGCTTTATGGTATAAATATTTAAAAAAACTATGGTTATTATTTCGCGACATATAAAGATTGCCTTAAGAACTAGTTTTAGTTATCTCATGTATGTTTGTAGGAACTTGTATGGCTTTGTTTGAAATAAATTATTATTATTATTATTATTATTCACCTCAATAATAAAATCAGATAATACAATTTATACATTTACATTAACAAGGCAATATTTTATCTTCTAGTTGGGTCTGCAATTACCTAACGATGTTCGATCATTTATAAGGATTCAAAACATTTATCCGCTATCGCCAATCACTTGAACCGCAGCGCGACTAGAATCGTGAAAACACGAGCAAATATAACATAGGATATGTTGTTTGATCGGCGAGACATATTTACCGACAAATACGGGGCCGACAGTTGTGAGTTGTGACACAGGTACATAGCACTTAGATCGGGTTCAGGCTGTTTGATGTATCGCTCGCATTTATATGTTTGCTTTATTGGTTTCTATAAACTATTCTATTTTTAAAAAGTACGTGCGTCTGTTGCTATGTTCGTTATCGTTACTTTGGAAGGAGTTGAATGATTGATGTTGATTCACGCATTTTTTTGTGGAGTGAGACCGGTGAGCGAAATAGTTCTCAAATGACAGTTTTAATTAAGTTAAGGTAACTCCAGGTTACTTTAGATTAATGATGCCAACGTAGATACTAGATTAGTGTTTTTCAGTCTTTTACTTTTTGCGGCCCTTTACTTCAAAATTATTCACGACCAATTTGACTTTCAAAATTTTTGTCGACTCCCATTAAACGACTGTAAGGAGTAGGTAGCTATTTTACTGGTGTTGACTAAGGTCATAGAGATTCTTTTGGAATTTGCCTGCGACCAACAGATTTTGTCAGTTCGTTTAAATACATCTAGGAATAGTCTTGTTTTACGTATTCCAAGTTTCCGACCAACGTTACCAAAATATTGTGCACCTCAATCAGGACACTTTTACCTTCCAAAACCGTGTTCCTTCAAAGCCGCAGTATTGTTTACGGCGACTGGTAAAAAAGCGCCCAAAGCAGCCGCAGCCTCTTGGCCCACATACGGCTGTGATTGCGGCTGTTGGCACAGGTTCAAATTCAGATGACACAGCCACGACTGCACCGGAATTTATTCAGGAAATATACTTAGTCTTTATTCAAATGTTTGCGGCGCTATGAATGAGGTTTTAAAGTTGGTTTTTGATTGCGTTCTCATCAAATTTTGTGTTTTCGGTATAGTGGTGATAGGATGATCGTGAATCGTGATGATGTTATCTTCTTAGTTATGATTGCTGTTATTAGAATTAAGGTTTCTTTCATCAACTCTTCGAGAAACGATATGATCTGTAAACAGTAATTAGGCTTATTTCTATGAGTTCGCAATAAATTACAAATAACTTTAATGCTATTTGTTTTGATAGTTATGGTGCAATCAGTAATCGAATTATAGGTGACAAAACTAACTTTGGAGATAAGCTCAGAAACACACAAACCGTTATATTTATTATATTGAACTTATGTAAAATGTTGTTTCAACACAACTTGAAATTGATACTTTTAATATTACATTAAAACAACTAGAATATTTGATTATATTCGGCACAAGCAAAATCAACTCAGCATTACGCGGGGAAATTACACGTAGATAGGCAATTTCTTTGCGCTAACTTTATAACAAAGTTTGAGGCCGAATTTGGCGAAGTTTAGAAGATAGGTCACTCTTGGGTTAAGGACCACAAATTGCCTTGTTAATGTACTCATGAATTTCCCTAACCTTAACTAGAAGTGCTATGTTTCTGAAGTTTTGTCTCGGCTCGTGGGTTTACTGCCACGAATGTTTCTTGTTACTACCTCTGATAAACAAGTTTCATAAATCTGCAGATACTGGACTAGCTATTGCTTGTGTCTTTGCGTGGATTTTTTTTAACAAATCTGTTCCATAGGAACCGTATATTTTTTAAGGATAAAAAGTAGCCTGAGTGTCTTACTGATAATTGCTTTTCACGGATGAATGTTTTTTCGACCGACTTCAAAAAGGAAAAGGTCCTCAATTCGTCTGTATTTTTTTTATGTATGTTACGCAATATCTCCACCAAGTGTGAATCGATCTTCAATATTATTTTTGTGTTCTATAGAGCTTTTTCGGTCCCGATCGGATAAGTTTTTGAACTTGTGATTATTAACGAATCCATCTCGTTTCAACGTATATTATCCCGGGATAAAAAGTTGAGGGAAACAGCTAGTACTAAATAAATCTTTTAAAATTGTCGTCACCCCTCAGAATAGTAGGATTGTATCTGTCCCAGCACTCCCAGCAGGACTCGTGCAATTTGAAACCCATCAATAATGCCACTAATGGAGCGGGTCTCCGGCTTGCATCGCAATTACACTAATGTTATTAGGAATTTTCTTTATATGCTATACATACAGTTACAGTGTTTGGGCAACAATTTAAAAATATAGAAGCATCATCATCATCATTAGCCACAAGACTTCCACTGCTGGACATAAGCCTCCTCTAAAGATTTGCAGATCGAAAATATAGAATGCTATTAATAAAATTAGATGCTTCGGTGGTGTAGCTAGATTGCGTGCGGGGTTCGATTCCCATCCAAAGGTCTGTTGTGGGATCGTCAGTGGGCTTAGACAAGTGGCATATGCGCTAATCGAATAGAATAATAAATGTATGTGAATGACATAAGCGTACGCCGCATGTAGCGTTAGTACATTTTATTTATTTATCCACAAGTATATTAATAATTTTACTGTTGGTACCGACATGTGTACTCGATACCCTTGTTAATTATTTAATAATAAGGAATTATATATTAGACTGCCTCGGTGGCGTGGTGATATTTCGGTACGACTACGGTTCTTCGGTCTCAGGTTCGATCCCCGGGTCGGGCAAAGTGATATTGGATTTTTTCATATCAGCCCGGAGTCTGGAATTTGTGCCCGATATGGCGATAGGCTCGCCTCCTATCACATCTGGGACGGAAATAAGCTTGGCGAAATGTGGGTGTTCTAGTTCGCTAGTGCGCCTCTGCCTACCCCTTCGGGGATACAGGCGTGAGCTTATGTTATGTTATGTTATATATTAGAAGATACTAAAGAACTCTCTAACACCATACTAAAGAACTCTAACATTTAAATATTTTTGTCCTGCAATCTTGAGGTAGTGTTCCGAAGGTATAAGCAGTGTGTATAAAGCCAACGATACCCCACTGCGGTTACAGGTTACAAGGCGCCACTCGCCACTCGTCTAAATGTTAAAGTTATTCCATAGTTTAGAAAATTCCGAACAAAACGAAGGGTGTACAGTTTCCTGACTTTAATAAAGATTGATGATGCTTAAATTTCATTTGTAGGACGTTGTGTATATTATTTTTAGATTAAGGTATGTTGAAGGTATGTTTTTATGTGGCTGATGATGATGATGATGATGTTTATTATTTTATAATTATTTTACGCAGCTTCGTTTATGGGCCACTTTTAATCCTAAAATTTGATGAGAAAATCTACCATGCGGCGATGCTACGAACAAAAGCTAATTAATTTGATACTCTACATTCGGTTATAGACCGAACTTCAAGTTAATTGGTTCGTTTGTTTTCACATGTTCATTTCAGTGACATTTGTTTTTACTATTGCAATGTTCTGGATTTTATTTTCTGCAACAACATTCAGGGCTCCGATTTCAAGTGCTCTACCGGAATTCAATGCGTGAATTTTTAAAACTTTATTTTTTTATTTCGATACTTGTAATTTAAATCTATAATTAAAGATCCATCACGTTGGAAATGGAACTGATAAGTACTTTTTGTTAAATTAGGTATAAAATAGAAATCAAACATTCGAAATATTATCATTTAAGAGCTAGAGATGTCAATATGTACTAACATAATAAAATATAAAAAAATACTATTGAATATGTTTCTTTCTAGTCTCCATTCATAGAAATTACTTTCGAAATTAAAATTTAACAGAAACTTAAAACCGTTTTCACCATTATAACACACTTAAGCCCATATCTTCAAAACTGAATCGATTTTGATGAACCTTACACTATTCCCTAAGTTGCAAGATATCTCTTGTATTAAAAAATACCCATCGCAATCCTATTTGTGGTTTCTGAGATATACGTGGAAAAATATGCAAATGTACATACACTTGTGAAATTTGGCACATATGTTCATAAACCCACATATGCGAATATCGTGCAATTGTAACAATGTTACATACGGGTCGACTTGATAACCTCCTTTTTTTGAAGTCGGTTAATATGAGAGAAAACATGCAACGTCTAGTTTTAGAACAACTTACAATAGAACAAAGCCATAAGGAAGGCTTCATTGTCCTGTCATAGCTTTGCTTTTATAGTTGTTGCTTTATTTTATAAATATTCTTTCAATAAACGTCTTTAATGTGACTATTAACATTAATACCAATGCCTACCAGGTAAAAAATTTACTTAATTTTTCGAAATCACCTTTTATGAGTATAATTTAACGACAATCATTGGGACTTTGATGTAATTTAAATTATTTTCTGACCTAATCAAAATTAGACATAGCGAATTTTTTATCTGTATCTAATACTTTTTGTCGTCTAGATTTAAAAGAAATTGTAAATTAGTTTTTTGGCTCTAACTTTAAATTCACTTCCTTAATAGAACTTCAAACCACTCTCCTGAAAAGTTGCATTTAGTTTCTTTTAGCAGTGAGGCATCGAAACGTTATTTTATCTATTTAATTAGATAACAAGCAGATATTTTTTTTTTCAACCGGCCCTTATCCCACCTTAATATGGGGTCGGCGCAAGCATGTTGCAGAGATGATTTGGCTTAGTTTTTACGACCGGCCGCCTACCTGACGACAACCCCATATAAGGGATCCAGTCCCGGGTAAATTAAATTAGAAGATTAGCTTTGCCCGACCTGGGAATCGAACCCAGGACCTTCCGATCCGCAGCCTACACATGCTGCCACTAGACCAAGGAGACGACAAGCCGAGAAGCAAATAATATTATTATGGACAAATATTTATAAAGAGATAACATAACATAAGCTCACGCCTGTATCCCCGAAGGGGTAGGCAGAGGCGCACTAGCCAACTGGTTCACCCACATTTTGCCGAGCTTAGTTCCGTCCCAGATGTGATAGGGGGAGAGCCTATCGCCATATCGGGCACAAATTCCAGACTCCGGGCTGATATGGAAAAATCCAATATCACTTTGCCCGACCCGGGGATCGAACCCGAGACCTGAAAACGGTAATCGTACCGAAATGCAACCACGCCACTGAGGCAGTATATATAGCAGCATAAAGAGATAATTGAGGCTAACACCTTATCATTTTAAAAAATATAGAGTACCTACCCTGAAATTACCAACAAACGTAACAGTAAATAACCGAAACGTTAACCCTTCAATCGACAAAATTGTAATCACGAAGCACAACAAAGGAACACGCCTAACAATTACAGCCGGGCCGCAAGCGTCTAAGTCAACACTACCCGATTAACAATAAGATATTAAATTGCAATACGCCCCAAGTGCAAACACAAATCAATCATCGTTCCATCAGAGAGCGGAAGAGGGTTAACGTTATTCAAATAACGAGGCAATCGGCGAAATTTTCGCTTCGATAGTAAAATGGGACGGGTTAGTTGCCGCACTCGGTTTGTGTATTGTCTGGCTCGAACAGGGTTAGCAAGGCTAAATACTAGTGGTATTACAGTAACTAAATTGCAGAAATACATTTAAATTGAGAATAGACTTATAGATAGCTCAAGTCTTGTAAAGGTGCATGATATGTATGGCCTAATATCTTCATAAAAACAATGCTACCACAAAATACTGCTGCCTCGGTGGCGTGGTGGTATTTCGGTACGACTACGGTTCTGAGGTCTCGGGTTCGATCCCCGGGTCGGGCAAAGTGATATGGGATTTTTCCATATCAGCCCGGAGTCTGGAATTTGTGCCCGATATGGCGATAGGCTCGCCCCCTATCACATTTAGGTCTGAACTAAGCTCGGCGAAATGTGGGTGTTCTAGTTCGCTAGTGCGCCTCTGCCTACCCCTTCGGGGATACAGGGGTGAGCTTATGTTATGTTTATATGGTTTAAATAAATAAATATGAATATTTATCGTCAGGCATAAGGAACGAATATGAATATAAACAAAATAGCCGGGTAACAAGAAAAATAAATATTGTACATAAATTCATATCCTCACGCCTGTATCCCCGAAAGGGTAGGCAGAGGCGAACTACAACACTCACATTTTGCCAAGCTCATTTCCGTACGAGTAAATGTGATAGGGGGCGAGCCTGATATTTATTTTCAACCTGCCTTTATCCCACCTTAATGTGGGGTCGGCGCAAGACACTTTTTCGAGCACATTGCAGAAAGGATTCGGCTTAGTTTTTACGACTGGCTGCCTGCCTGATGTCAACCCTCTCCGAGGGATCTAATCCCGGCAAATTAAATTAGGAAATTCGCTTTGCCCGATCTGGGAATCGAACCCAGGACCTCCCGGTCCACAACACATGTATGCTGCCACTAGACCAAGGAGGCAACGAATTATATTATTACCACAATAATATAATTTAATATTGTAATTTAAGTCGTACCTCAGGACTACAGTGGCAAGAGGTATTCTGAGGCTGTGTTCTGAAAATAATAGTCATTAAAATTATTGAGAAAACAATCTTAATCGAATTATTTGGAACAACCTCAACGATGCCGGTTTCAACGAAGGCTGATTCAAATAATCACAAGTTTAAAACTTAACAGACCGACTTTTTATAGAACAATCCGATCGTGACCAAATTTATATGGGACCACTCTTGAAGTAAGCTTTTGTCGAATACAAAAAGAATTTTGAACATCGGTTCGCATTTGGCGGAGACATCGCGTAACATACATAAAAAAACAATACAGACGAATTGAGGACCGATAATTCGATCAAATTGAATTGTCAAATTCAAATAATTGAAATAATTCAATAATTAAAATAAATTAAATCCCTTCCGATAATTGTCAAATTGAAATCAAGTAAAAGACTTGCTAGAAGGGTGGTCGAATATTATTAATTTCAGAAATATTAAGCTTTTATACAATTAAACTTTAAATACCACTCCCATAAACCAGGTGTAAACGTTCTAGTTAGTTCTAGAGTTCGTGTATGAAATATGCATTTCCGAGACAGGTGGACGGGCGCGGCGTCGCAACCGCAACCGTATTGCGCCCGACAGTCGACAGTCGACACGTGTGCTCGGCCTTGCGGTCGCAGCTAGTTACCACGTTATTAACACTTGGATACCTTTTGTGTCGCTGGTACACCTATTTTATGTTACTGTTATGAAAGGAATATGGGATTTAAAGACCGTGAAATAAAGAAATTTAGTTTTTACTTCTGATTGGATGGGTTTTGGGGATGGGTCTTAGGATGGGCGACGGAATTAAAGATTTCGCTATATTTTCGACCGACTTTAAAAAGAGAAGGTCTAATTCCTTTGTATTTTTTATGTATGTTCCCCGATATCTCGGTCAAATGTGGACTGATTTTTAGAATCTTATGTTCGATAGAGTTTATTCCAAGAGTGGTTCCATACACGGTCACGATTGGATAAGTTTTGAAGTCGGTCCATTAAGTTTTTAAACTTGTGATTATGTACCAAAAAATGTTATGAAATCTGACAAATATAAATAAATTGTAATAATCCTACTTACCGTTGCTTAAATTGTTCAAAGGGCTTTTCCGAGATAAAAGTAGCGTATGCCATCCCAAGGAAAGGAAGGTCAATAGTTCCTTATAGTGAAAAAAAATTCAAAAGATTCAATCATTGAGAGGTTATCTATTCTTCACAAAAAACAATTAGTGACAAATTTCAAAAATGCAAAAAATCATTACAATAATTAAGAGATACCTTAGATTCTTTGCTTAGTACCTGCTAAAAGATAAATAGATCAAACTCAGTCGTTTCCAAAGACATTCCACAGTATATATAGACGGGACAAAACTTGTGATCCAAAAGTTATGACCATAGTCATAAGTCACTCAGTTTATTTGAAATATACGCGCGCCAGGTCGGCCAGCGAAATAATATTGAGAGAATACATTTGTCTTGTGATTCTTAACCATTCACAAAACATTCTAGGGTGTAAAATGTAATAATCGCCCTCGCATTGTAATAAGTAGTTAATGTCGGTACAGCAGGTCGATTCTCTAAGAAACGCCACAACGTTGCGATCGACGACGAGCTCCCGCAGCGCACATCGTTGAGATCGACGGAGCGTTCAATGTTGTTGGGTCTTAGAGAATACCATTTTCCATACATTATGTTAAATGTCTCGCTCGAGAGAGCTAGTTCGCATAAGCGCCGTCATCACGCATAGCAC
The DNA here is from genome assembly GCA_036417725.1 of Clanis bilineata. Lineage (NCBI taxonomy): Eukaryota > Metazoa > Arthropoda > Insecta > Lepidoptera > Sphingidae > Clanis > Clanis bilineata. The sequence goes on from CM071141.1 coordinate 4,457,848, forward strand.
TAGTGCGTGCGTTTTGTACCTTTCTGAATACAAAAATGAAAACATCTTTGCCGCAACGATGCCACAATGTTGTTATCACAAATGAAACCTTAGAGAATCGACCTGCTGAAGTTTGAGATCAATTTTTTGTATGGAAACTTGCTTGATAGCCCGTCTACAATTAGTAATATTAAATATCTTTTGTCGTTTCAAATTGAAATTCCATTTGAGGAAATTAAATTCGCGAATAGTTTAAAGAGTTCCTCCTACGTTTTGCCACTAACATACTTAGTGCACATACTTAAATTCTCCAAGATAAATTCACTAAGTGCCTGTAACGCTTTGAAACTTGTGGGGCTTGAATTTCTTAACTTCAACTAATAGCTTAATGTGGAAGAAGTTCCGTTAAGTTCGCATCTTATGAGAAGTAGTTAAGATACTTGATGGAGTTTGAAGTGTGCATTTTGGAATTTGAAAAATATAGGTATCATAATAATTTTCAGACTACTTACCGATATAAGACTATAAATTAAAAACTAGACAACTTCGGTATTGCGTGCGCGGTACGACTATCGTCCTGAGGTCTAGGATTCGATCCCCGGGTTGGGTAAAGTGATATTGGATTTTTCAGTTTCAGCCCGCAGTCTGGAATTTGTGTTCGATATGGCGATAAGCTCGCCCCCTATCACATCTAGGACGGAACTAAGCTCGGCGATATATGGGTGTACTAATTGGCTAGTGCGCCTCTGTCTACTCCCTTGATATACAGGCAGGTTACATGGGATATACTCAATGATAAATTAAGGAGCTGGTAATTGACTGCCTCCGTGGCGTGGTGGTATTTCGGTACGACTACGGTTCTGAGGTCTCGGGTTCGATCCCCGGGTCGGGCAAAGTGATATTGGATTTTTACATATCAGCCCGGAGTCTGGAATTTGTGCCCGATATGGCGATAGGCTCGCCCCCTATCACATCTGGGACGGAACTAAGCTCGGAGAAATGTGGGTGTTCTAGTTCGCTAGTGCGCTTCTGCCTACTCCCTCCAGGGATACAGGCGTGAGCTTATGATTTAAATTAAAGCCAACTTCAATTATAAATTCAAATACCACATAAAGCACAATCTCTTTTGAGGCACAATCAATGTTTACCACAGCGCTTGTAGCGAACCAAACAAGCCCAGTTTCCGAACGATTGCTTCTAAAGAGTTGAATAGAAATTTAATATCGGAATACATCGACAAAAAGCGCAACAAATAAATGGTACGAACGACCGCGAGGCGTGATGAGGCAATGCTTAAGCGCTTTAAGCGATTTAAGCCAAAGGATTTTACGGCCGACGGATTTCAGCTATCCACCCTGCGGACAGACTGACTGGTGCAATGTGGTAGGTATTAAGTGTATCGAAAGCTGATAGCGACTTCAATGTCGTTTTGCGGACTTTCTTTCTACTTGCCCTTATCCCTTAATGTAGGGTCGACGCAACACACTTTTTCAAGCATTTGGAGAAAGGTTTGGCTAAGTTTTTACGACCGGCTGCCTGCCTGACGTCAACCCCCTCTGAGGGATCCATTCCCGGGCAAATTAAATGAGAAAATTCGCCAGAACCTTAGAATCGAACCCACGATCTCCCGTTCCACAGACCATATGTGCTACCACTAGATCAAGGAGGCGGACGTTTTGTGGACTATGAGAATAATAATATCCAATGTTTATAAGTACAAAAATATAGAAACGAGTTTTGGTATATACGGTGGTGGGTACTGTTTGTATTCTTATCATAATTTTATGCAGATATATTATGCAAAGGCATTGTAGGCGATAACCTAGCAGATTGATATTATAATCAATGTTAGAGGTAAATGAAATGATAAGTACCAGTATCATTTATTTATTAGAGGATCATCCACATAGATACGTCATAATGTGCAACCTATCTGTGGACAGAATCCAAATTCGAGACATTTCCTCTATTAGATTTAATTTCTATGACAATAATATAGCAATAATATTATCATGGAAATTAATTACAAATTTCCATAGCAATGTATAGCAATACAAAATTGTACACGTAATAGGTACAGTAGGTTTCGTCGCCTGCGGACAGCGCGGACTGTTCAGCCGAAATTGCGAAACCGCGTGCGGTGGGCAGCCGACGCGTTCGCCACTCCGCGTTGGTGCCAATATTAGCCTTGTGGAATTACATTTGCTGGAAGATTCATTTTCAATATTATTATTAGATATTCAGTTGGTGGCAAATGTTTGGGCCCGATCGATATATACAGCTTAATTTAGGTCTTAATTGATACCCCTTCAAGAATCGGGCTGGCTTATTATTTTTATAATCTAGAAAGTGCTTGAATCTGGGCAGATGTATACAGAAATAACAGTCATTCGTTTCTTTATAGAACATTCTAAATACCGGGCTTCGAGTCTAGACTTAAATCATCTTTCTTTCTACCTGCCCTTATCCCACCTTAATGTGGGGTCGGCGCAACACACTTTTTCAAGCATGTTGCACAAATGCACAAATAGGAATCGAACCAAGGGCCTCCCGGTCCCCACGCTCTAAATATGCTGCCACTAGACAAAAGAGGTGACTTTAGACTTATGTACATAATCATAAATTTAAAAATCATCATGAAACCTTAAAAATTATGACAGTAATGCATGATTCTTCGATCTCTGAAAGAAATTTGCCAGATAATAAACAGCTTTATTCCCCATTTGGCTATTCTGTGTATAACTATTTCATAAAGCCACCATAAACTTTTAAGTATGGAATACATATTGGAAAAATATAAACTCGATAATCTCAACGATTTTATGTCACTTTTTATGGTGTGAACTAAACTTACAAAATACTTTGGTGTCATATTTTAAGCGCTATAAACTTTATGGCTACCATAATTTTCTTGTGAGTGAAATTACTTGAGAATATCCGATGCCTTCACACTTGGCGAGGCATTTGCAATGGTTTTAATGTTTTCATGAATCATATCAATTGTATAACGCCTGCCCGCCTAGCATGCGCGCCACGAGATATCCCAATGATCGACTGTCGAGATGTTGTCTACGTGTTGTCGAATATATTGTATGAAAATAGACGAGGACGCATGTTAGTGTCCGTAGACAAATAGTGAAAACCGGTTATAACAGGACAAAAAGCGTAGATAAAATGTTCTCGTGGCGCGCATGCTAGGCGGGCTGGTATATTAATTTATAGTAATTAAATTGATAAGTGATCTTCTCCGAAAAGGGCAAGTGAGGAGTACCCTCAACCGGCGGAAATGTATGAAAAGATGCACGAGTGGAGTCAGGATCGGTCAATAGTCTCTGCCTACCCCCGTGGGATACAGGCGTGAGTGTGTATGTATATATGTATGTAAATTATACAGGTCAGTCATCACACAAAAACTTGAGTAAATGTATTTTTTTTTGTTCTATTGCTTTTTCGTTCTATTGCTGAATACCATTATTGCTTAGAATCATTTAGATTCCTACCTAAAAATAAATAATATGCTATAAAGTTTTATGAAATTACCATCATGGTTTTCATCCAGTATGGGTTCTTATAAGGTTCAGATTAGATATGTTAGATATGAAAGATGACGCAAGCGAACAGGCAATGGAATCATAATATAATGTCGCCTCCTTGTTGCAGCATGTGGACCGGGAGGGCCCGGATTCGATTCTCAGGTCGAGCAATGCGAATTTTCTAATTTAATTTGCCCCGAACTGGATCCCTCAAAGGGGGTTAACGTCAGGCAGTCCGTAGTAAAAATTAAACAAAACCCATTCTGCAACATGCTTGAAAAAAATGAGTCGCGCCGACCCCAGCATATGATTCCAAATTACAGAATTCCTAAATTGAATTACTATTAAGTTCGTGGTGAATTCTCTTCTAGCTATTTTAATTCTTGAACCTTGTTTTCGAGAATCAAAGAAGACGTTTTGCATAAGGGTTAAAACACTTTGAGGGTCCTCTCAGACTCTCACATAACATAAGCTCACGCCTGTATCCCCGAAGGGGTAGGCAGAGGCGCATTAGCGAACTAGAACACCCACATTTCGCCGAGCTTAGTTCCGTCCCAGATGTGATAGGGGGCGAGCCTATCGCCATATCGGGCACAAATTCCAGACTCCGGGCTGATATGGAAAAATCCAATATCACTTTGCCCGAGCCGGGGATCGAACCCGAGACCTCAGGACGGCAGTCGTACCGAAATACAACCACGCCACCGAGGCAGTCGACTCAGACTCTCCTCTTCTGTTTATTGCTATCTCTTATTTTTATTTTCAATAATCTGTTTGTTTCATTTTTAGAGTTCTCAAAGTTGTTCTGTGTGATATTAAATCTGTCTGCAACTCTGCAAATAAACCCTTTGTGCCATACGACTTTCCTCTTAGAGTTTTATTCCTACACTCTCTGCAATAAGGTGCAATATAAATGGTACGTTTTGAATTTAATATAATAAATAACACATTGGGGAAGGCCTATGTTCAGCAGTGGACGTCTTATGAAATAATATATTGATCACAGCAGTTTATAAGAAGGCTAGTAAGAATAAAAAAAAAACACTATAATAAAATATACGAGTCTTAGTATTCCAAATAATTTGTCCGGAGGAAACGTTTTTTTAAATAATTAAGTGGATAAAGAATTTTAAGCTTCTAACTCCCGAATATTCACACACTTAAGGTCATGTTATGTTGTTTAAAGCCGCCTTATCTGCCGAAATTTTATGACTAAAATCAATCTAAGAAGCCGTTAAAGTTGAGTAGCGTTCCAGTTTGCGGGAGTAAGTAACATAAGTTTGAGCTGGTGTGCACCAAATCTTAAACTAAAACTCTTATAAATAAATACAGCCAACTGGCACACACTTAATTCTGAGTCCTTATACTAGAAAGGTCGCAGGAAGTCGCTGGATGCAGGCCGCTTCCAACAGGTCGATCTGGAAATATTTGGGGGAGGCCTATGTTCAGCAGTGGACGTCCTATGGCTGATGATGGTGATGATGATGATGATACTAGAAGTAAAACAGCATTTAAAATATTAAGTTTGATCATTAAAATAGAGATTTTTACTAGTCACACTCCAGCATAATTATTGTGATTTGTTTGCTTATTAATATAACACAGTTTTCACTCTTTAATTTTTTCATACATTGTTTTTCACCAGTTTACAACTGAAGCGTATCCAAACCGAAAAAAACAAATCCGGCAACAAATTTAAAATACGTTTCTGTTTAGCCGGCTGTTCAAAACGTGAAAAAAGCGTGAAGCTTCTGCGGAAAAATACGATTAAAAAAACTGACAGGGTGCGATGAAAAAATGTTCACCCCGCAAACAAAGGTGGTTGGGTCTGCTCACCCCCAATGCTTGATGGCGCGTTTATACTGTGTAACACGAGCTAAGTGAATCAAACTGTCATTCTGGCTGCATTACGTGGCTGCCGACCTTGAAAGGTGCTTGTGGATGAGACATGAATATAAGTTGATATGTTATCTGTAACATCTTCCTATTCTGCCCTTATTACACTCCATTGAAGCACTTTTTAAACATGATACAGCACAGCACGAATGGGCCGGCTCGACCGGTTGAATACTACTGTCTCACAGAAAACCGACGTAAAGTGGCAGCTTGCTGTCGCGTTTCGTTCGGTGAGTGAGATTTCCGGTGCCCCCCCCCTTTTCCCCAATCCCTATTCCCTCCCATTCCATTTCCTCTTTTTAGGTTGGCAACGCACCCATGATTCTTATTGTGTCTTGGGTGTCTATGGGCGATGGAGATCACTTACCATCAGGTGACCCATCTGTTCGTTTGCCAGTATCTGCTATAAAAAAAAAATATTCAGGAACATTCGTCTTTTTCTTTACAACTGTCTGGCTTCCTAACGTCAGTCCATTTTAGGGGATCCAGTCTGGCGCAAGTTATGTTATAAAAACCCGACTATGCTAGATTTGAGATCAAACACAAATCCCGGCCCATATGTACATGCTACTAGACTAAGAAAGCGACCAGAATGTTGATAACATTATGTTGTTGAATGTTTGTAGTGTATAATTTCTAACTCTTTTCCAAGTTTATTGAGGTGTGTCAAATTCCTTCAATCTCCTTTATCTTGAGTACGCTTTTTCCGGCATATCGGCATAATCTTCCAATCTTCACAATACAGGTTTTTACTGGTAACGAACATCAACCGAAATGTAGTCTTGCGGGCATACGCAGTAATGTGATAAACCTGTGTGTAGATTTTAAACACTTCGTAGTCAAATAAGTTAATTTGATAAATTTATATGTTTATTTTGAAGATCAATCTACATTCTTCATTTATTGAAACCCGTATTATGAATTGAGTCCTTTAAAAATATTATAAAATTCACAAATCCAGTCCATACGAATCTAACGTACGCTCACAACCCGTGCTTACTTTTTGCTTAATATCATCCCTAGCAGACGAACAAGGGGTGTACCTTGCGAGCCCTTCGTACCTTCGTACCTACCCTCTTTATTCGAGCAAAATCACTCCGTCTCTACAAATATACCTTACATTTTTCTTTTTAATAGCTTTCTTTCTTTACAGAAGTGCTCAAAATTGCAAGAAATTAATTGTACCTTTACATTAAAAATACAAGATGGTGACAAAAGAGAATAAAACCATAAATTATGTTTATATTATTAGGGTGGCTTTAACCGTTTCTACTTTTAGTAGGTACCATTAAAAACTCTCCAGAGTCTTGAGCATAAGTAATTTACGTTTATAGATAGATAGATAGATAGATAGCAACTCTATATTGTCGACATACACAGAAAACAGGTAACACTAAACAACAACACAAAAAAAATGTGTCCCAAGTGGCGGCCTTATTGCTAAAAGCAATCTCTTCCAGGCAACCATATAGAAATAACGAAAGAAAAAAGAACATTATTTTGACAAAAGAACATTATTTAACACATTACAGTGAAATGGTACAAGATATTTATCGGCATTGAATTGTACTTACTAGGTGGTTACGGTTTGTATGATTTTTTTACAGTACAGTACCTACATAAGGCATTGCTTATATCTCTAAATTACTATACCAACTTTCGAACTTTCTCTCTACCTGTCTCTATCCTAATTCAATGTGAGGTCTGCGCAACTTCTTTTCAACCATGGTACAGAACGGATTTGCCTTAATTTTAAACCAACTTTCCAGAAATGTAAAAGTCCCTATACTTTTGGAAGGGTTCATACCAGTTTCGTTTACATCACAGTTTTCCACACCATTACCTCGTGTACCGTCATCCTCTTACCTAATATCTAAGGTTATATGACTTTATTTTGAATTTATTTTTCGACTGACTTAAAAAAAGGAGTTCCTTAATTCTTCTGTATTTTTTATGTATGTTACGCGATATCTCCACCAAATGTGGACCGATCTTCAAGATTCTTTTTGTATTCGATTATACCAAGGGTATTCCATATAAATTTGGTCACGGTCGGTTATGTTTCGAAATAGATTCATTAGGTTTTTTTCTTTTAAAACACTAAAGTACAACGTAAACATCTTTATAAAAATAATAAAAATTAAGAAATCAGTAAATAATAAATGAACAAATACACCTGGGTTAAATTGCTGACTGTATTTTCGGTCGTATTTCGCATTTTTCTTCGTTTATGGCACCTATTTAATGCTGAGTTTCTTTAGTATAGTTTTGCGGGAAATAATTGGATTTCAGAAGTTTGTCTCTTGCGATAAAGATAATAATCATATTAATCGACAATGATATTCTATAATCAGAATTTCTCGTCTCTATCTTCATCAGAGAGTGCTAACTACGTAAAATATAAATTAAAACTTTGTACTTCTTTTAATCTCTTTGAAATCTATGTAAAATGATAAATATTTAAAACTCATAAATCATTAACTCCAGAACAGATTGGTTATTTCAAAACCACTAATTCAAATGACCAAAATAAAATTCCATTTAGCTAACATTTCGTACATCCAGAGTCTGTCGGAAGCGTCGTTTATAAGGCGGTGGGCTGTGATTGATGACGCGTCAGCCGTCAAGACTGATGCAACTGGACCGCTCCCGACCTTACACTCGACGATACTCCATCAGTCGATGCATTAGCTTATTGGGAAATCTAATAAAGCGGAGCCAGACTTTTTACTGCGGCACTAAGGTTTTTTTTATAGTAAAGACTGGCAAAGGAGCAGACGGGTGACCTGATGGTAAGTGATCTCCACCACTTATACACAGAAAAAGACTTTTACTTACTTACTTGACTGTTACTTGTTGTGTTTGTTTCCGACCAAAGACATTTAATACTACATATAGAGGGGCCTATCAAGCAAGTTACCATACAAAAAAATTATATAACACGTCAAAAACGTAATCTACTTAGTACCATGCGAGGGCGCTTATTACAATTTACTGCCAAAAATTTTCTGTAAATGTCAAGAATCACGTAAAACAGTTTGATTCCCTAAATATTATTACGCTGGCACGACCTTACGCGCGTATGTTTAAAATACGAGTAAGTGACATATGACCACAAGGTCACAACTTTTGGATCACAAGTTTCGTCCCGTCTATGTACTGTTGAATGTCATTGTTCCCAACCGACTTCAAAATAATAGATCCAATCAATACGTCTATATTTTTATGTAAGTTACGCGATATCTCCGTCAAATGTAGATCAATTTTCAAGATTCTTGGGTTCTGTAGTCTATAGGGATTCTATAAAGTCACGATCAGATAAATTTTGAAGTTAGTCGGTTAAGTTTTCAAACATGGGATTTTTATCAACCGACTTCAAAAGAGAGAAGTATTCAATTAAAATCTCCGGAAAATGAGGACCGATTTCCAGATTCTTGTGTTCGACCTTGTTCCGAGCGAGGGTGCTCACTGCTCTCATATTTAGTCAAGATCTGATGAAGTTTGAAGTTGGTTATTTAGTTTTTAAACTTGTGATTATTATCGTAATTATGATTGAGACTCCGCTAATACTCCGCTGAACGATTTTCAATTATGATAGTAATTTATTTTGGATGAAGTAGTACTAATAATTGTTTTGTAAAATTATAGCCTTAGTCCGAACGGTATAACCATTCTAAATCTCCGAGTTGGAAAGTCTCCGTAAATGTACGTTTAAAAAAATCTCTCAAGTTGTAGAGCCACGCTGTAGACAGTAACGTCTATAGCACGAATGGGCCGGCTCGACCGGTTAGATACCACTGTCTCACAGAAAACCGACGTAAAGTGGCAGCTTGTTGTCGCGTTTCGTTCGGTGAGTGAGATTTCCGGTGGCCCATTTCCCCTCTCCTTTTCACAATCTCCTTCCCTCCCCTTCCATTCCCTCCTTTTAGGTTGGCAACTCACCCATGATTCTTTTTGTGTCTTGGGTGTCTATGGGCGGTGGAGATCACTTACCATTAGGTGACCCATCTGCTCGTTTGCCAATAAAAAAAAAAAGGTAAGGTATGAAATGAGACAAAGAAAATATATAAAATTAACTTAATTGCCAAAAGTCAAGTTTGAATGGGCAAAGTCGTTGTCGCAAGTGAATACTTCCTCAAAGAAAACTAATTTACTATACGCAGTAATATATCATTTTAATTAACTAACTTGGAGATGCGGTTATAAAGTTACGTACCATATCCCTTTGAGTCGAAGCTTCACAGCACAGGATCCAAAGTTAATGATAATCATATTAGATTTGAACCTTTGACCGGCGAATGGGGAAAATTAAACCACACGACCAACTTGTACGTACGATATTGTCGTTGTTTTTAACCTACTTCAAAAAAGGAGGTTATCAATTCGTATGTGGTATGGTCAGAATTGCGTAATATTCGGATATGTCAGTCTATATGGGCTTCTGAACAGCAGCCCGAGCACGATGTAAATGTAAATGTATTCGAACTCGATGCGCGTCTATGAAATTTGTATGAAATATTAACCCAACGTCATCAGTGCGCAGCGACCTCGAATACATTTACATTTACATTAGCTTTTCGTGCTCGGGCTGCTGCAGCCAAATTTGCCTTTGCCAGCAGATGTGCCAAATTTCATAAGTGTATGTATGTATGTGTCTATGTATGTATGTTTGTCCACGTATATCTCGGAAACTATTCATCAGATTTCCATATCTCTTTGGAGTCGGTGCTGAGACCGAAACAGAACAAATAAAAAGGCATCGACTCCAAAGAGAGTAAGAAATTGTTATATTTTACTTTTAAGTGTTCAGTTTTGAAGTCGGTTCAGTTTTTGTTAAACTTTAATTATTGTAAATAGATTACAAACCGCCTTTTTGACACTCGATTCGATTTTGATTACGATTCGGTTTCATTTATTAAGTTAAAATTCCACGAAGTCGAATTAAAAAGTGCGCTAATGTCATTTTGAATTCGAGAACTAGTCATTTAGTAATCTTTAAGTCGACATTAGTGCACTTTTTTACTTGATTAATATTAATCAAATTAATATTATTTCAATATTAATCAAGTAAAAAAGTGCACTTATGTCGAATGAAATCGAATAGGGTTCAAATGCCCCACCCATAGTTAATTTGTTAGTTATTGTAACAAGAAATGGGTCACTAATTATAAGGATTTTAACATTTTGATAGTTCTAAAAACAAATGAAACTATATTTAAATAACGTGAATCATTGCTTGTTACAATAACTAACTAACTATGGGTGGTGCTATTGAGCCTTAAGTGCGACTTGCAGCTCAGCGATAAATCTATATTTATCCCAAATCTTGCTTTAAAGATAGTGAGCTGTAGGATAAATCGAGATAAGGTGAAACTCTAGATTAGTAATAGAGCCACAAGTCGCCCTAAATAAATCTTTCTTTCTACCTGCCCTTGTCCCACTAATGTGGGATCGGCGTAACACATTTTTTCAAGCATGTTGCAGAGAAGATTTCGCATAGTTTTTACGACCGGCCGCCTGTCTGACGTCAACCCCCTCTGAGGGATCCAGTCCCGGACAAATTAAATTAGAAAATTCGCTTTTCCCGACCTGGGAACCGGACCCAGGACCTCCCGGTCCACAGCCTATATATGCTGACACTAGACCAAAGAGAAGTCGCCCTAAATAAATTAATATAATCGCAGTGTAGGTGAGTCGTGTTTAGTAAAAGCGGTACGACGTTTCAGTAGTAATTTAAAATGCATAAATCTCTTTGGTCCCGTTGGCCCGCTAACAGTAATCCCTGGAGTTTTAACTTTCCGTTTTATGAATAGGTAATCACTTGTGATACGATATCTAGAGCGTGAACATACTATTTTATATGGAAACTTTATTTCAATCAATATTCTACAAAGATCATGACTAGATTATGTAAAGTTTTGTATTACGGTTTATATAGTTTAAGATGTAGCACTAGAAATAAATCTTTACTAATTGATTGAATATCATTTTGTGCTATAACAACTTCATTATACTTCATGACTTTACTTACAAGCATCACGTATAATTCCAGTTACTATATAGGTACATCACCTTTATTTCTACCTGCCCTTATCCCGCCGTAATGTGGGGTCGGCGCAACACACTTTTTCAAGTATGTTGCAGAAAGTATTTGGCTAAGTTTTTACGACCGGTTGCCCGACGCCAACCCCTGCTAAGGGATCCAGTCCCGGGCAAATTATATTAGAAAATTAACTTTGCCCGAACTGGGAATCGAACCCAAAACCTCCTGATCCGCAGCCCCTACATGCTGCCACTAGACCAAGGAGACGACCAAGACTATATTAATATTACTATAATAGACTATATTAATTACCATAAATAGTTTATTAACTAATCCCGATGTATGTACGATGTAATCCCGTGTTATAGGTAATACGCTATAGCTTCAGTTTTATATACATCAAGTTTTATATTTAACCACATAAGCTCACGCCTGTATCCCCGAAGGGGTAGGCAGAGGCGCAATAGCGAACTATTACAGTCACATTTCGCCCCAGTTCCATTTTTTAGTTCCGTCCCAGATGTGATAGGGGGCGAGCCTATCGCCATATGGGGCACAATTTCCAGACTCCGGGCTGATATGGAAAAATATCACTTTGCCCGACCCGGGGATCGAACCCGAGACCTCAGGACGGTAGTCGTACCGAAATACCACCACGCCACCGAGGCAGCCTCAAACTTAAACACATCAAATTCAATACAAATATATGTATATACAGTCGGTACAAATTCTCCAATTCAAATCAGGGCAGCAAATAAACGAATGGAAAAAGAAAAAGTACCTATTGTCCCCATTCGTCACGGCTTGTCAACAATCGTGTGAAACAGCCCCTATTTTACATTTAATTGCATTTCTTTGTCGATCTCCCTGTTAATCTGGATGCACCCTTATCCATCACGACCATATTGCGTTGGCCCCCAAAGCTGGACTTGTAAATCGTTATGATAACGCAAGTTGAGAATGTTTAGGGTTCTTTAAATAATGGATGAGTCTAGGCTTGTTTAAATGAAGAATATGTTTAGGCAATGTTTGCACGCACTTAGTTCGATGGTGTGTACTTTAAGCTCCATTTAGATGGAGAGATTTGATCTCAAGTACAAGGCGACTTACAGGCGAAGGCGATTACAACAGCAGCCCGAGCAGGAAATTTTCTGACAATCGTAAATGTAGTTGAGCTCGCTGCGCGCTGATGACATTTGGTTAATATTTCATACAAATTTCTTAGACGCGCATCGAGCTCGAATACATTTACAATTATCAGAAAATTTCCTCGGGTCGAAAACACTGTTATTTCTAGGATCAGATCACGTAAAACAAAACAAAATATTTCGTGATTATTACTATTGATAATCGATTATGAAATAAGTACTGATTTATTTTGGGTGTTCTAGTTCACTAGGGCCCTCTGCCTACCCCTTTGGGGATACAGGTATGAACTTATGTTAGGTACGTTACTTTGAAAAACTAATGGTATACTGCTGGCATGTAACGTGATTATATATACCTACGTTTCTGAATTATTGTAAAATGTTTGTAAGTTATTGCCTGTCCTTTTTGGTAAGAAAATAATAAACCTTTCTTTCTTTCTAAGTCTAAGCCTCACTTATTATGATATGAAAAATAAATTAGTAATAATATTTTATGCTCATAAGTTATCATCGAGATATCTCGAATATGAGATGCTAAATAGTAGTTACTTAAAACATATTGGTCTGGAAATCTTGCGGCAAGTTTAATAATAGGCAAATTAATCTAGTATTCCTCATTTTTCTCAATGCACAAAATAGCAAATAAAATACGAATATCGGTACCAGGTGATCATAAAACTGTACATTAATTGAGCATCCGACTTTAAATGTTGTAGTGCCCGGTGCATTGTATCATTAATATACAGCCGGGAGCTTGCCGCGTTGGATTGTACTTTAATGAATTTATCAAGTACTTTTAAATAAAAACGTGGTACTAATAAAAATACCGATGGAGCTGTTAATAAGTTTTAAGAGTGTATGATTGCTCTACTGATTACTGTCTGTGCTTGGAGCTAGAAGATTGGGGATTCATTTAAAGCATGTATAACTGGTGAATAGTTGTAGAGGGTCTTAATTAATTATAAAAACTTTACCCCCTTTATTCATAATAACTTAGTAGAGCGTAATAAGACCGCAATAGTACGTTTCATAAAAACTGTATTCATAATCGTTCAATAGAGTTAAAACGTTCCAATGTTCGATAGTGAAAACATAGCCGATTCCAATCAACTGTTTCAAGTTTGATGTTTTTTCTTAATGACATTAATTTTGTTATAGTCTAAGATTGATATATTTTTTTTATTGATTGTTTCCAGCCAAGATTTTCTATTTGTTTCAAAGCTTGCCAGAGATAAAAATCATGTTTCTTTGTAAACCAGCAACTTAGTATATGATAAACATATTTTAGTTCTCTTTTAGCTAAAGTAGGCAAAAGTAGGGTTATGCGATCGATAAGACCAGGATTTCATTATAAAAAGGGGGTTAGGTTAAAAAAAAAGAAACAGATAATAGTAATACACTGCCTAGAGCCTACCAGTATATTCAAGTTAATCTATGCTAGAGCCCCTAGACATGTAGTAGTTAATTACATCTCACATTTTCTAATTTTTTTGGAAAATCCTTAAGAATTTTCAGTACCTTCAGTAGAAGAAGGAATATATTAGCTCTCATTGATAGAAGACCTTGGTATCCGGCAGTGCGTCAGTAATGGATATTTTTAGTATCTCAACATTCGTGAATTCTATAATTATTATCAGGAATGCATGATTCTTCTAGTAATATTATTCGTTTCACGAGCGGTACAGTTCTTTCTGATCACTTACCATCGTTTGCCGAAATTTACAAATAAATAACAGATATTGCCTAAAATGTTGTTACAAACGACACACATGGTATAATTCGTCATTGTCATGTCATTTTTGTTTGTCATCATAATCTAGTGGAGTCAATTTGGGTCATTGTAAGTATGATTACTAGATGGTATTAAAGCAATCGTCGATAATGATTTAATTGCTTTATTATTACTACACTTACAACTTTAATAACCACAAATGAAATAAATTCCCTAAAGGAACACCAAAGTAATTTCCGATGGCCCAAATCCCCTTTTCCTACCAAATCCCTTACATACATCCATACATAGAGTCACGCCGGTATCTCTAAAGGGTATGCAGAGGTGAACTAGCGAACTGGAACACCCACATTTGACCGGGCTCATTTACGTCCCAGATGTGATAGGAGGCGAGCCTATCGCCATTTCGGGCACAAATTCCAGACACCGGGCTGATACTGAAAAACTCAATAACACTCCCATAATGAAAATACACTTAACATAGACAATTCAGAGGTGTATGCTCTTTTCGGGTATTGTCTCGAACCTCCGACACTCGTCTCGGCAGTCCTTACCATTCCCAACTAAGCTATCGCTGCTTTATGTAGGTAAGTGGTAAGTCTTATGTAAGTAAAATCATGGACGTGTGTAGTGTGAGGCTGAGATCCATAGAGCGAACTTCGACTAAGTCTAATTCAAAGTAACGAACTCAATGAGGATTTGGAGTAGTTAAATCGAACTTCAACATAATCCTAATAGTTTTTTACAAGAACAACAGACTGACAGACAGGCTAAGCAAAGATTTTCTTGTAAAAAATATCTCGGTCTAAGTCAAAATCCTCACTGACCGCCGAATGTTCATACACTTAAGGTGGCCTTATGTCTTTTAAGGCCGCCTTATCCGTCAAAATTGTATGGCGAAAATCAATATAAGAAGCCGTTAAAGTTGAGCAGCGTTTGACCATACGGGCGTTAATTCGTTACTTTGACTTAGACTAAGTCCAAGTTCGCTCTATAGATCTCAGCCTTAGTATATAAGCGATGTGGTTTGAAATCTGCGCGTTTTCTTAAATGCACAGCTATCTTTCTTTCTACCTTCCGTCTACCTGCCTTTATCCCACCTGAATGTGGGGTCGGCGCAATGCACTTTTTCAAGCATGTTGTAGAACAGATTTGGCTTAGTTTTTACGACAGGTCGCCTGCCTGACATCAACCCCCTCTCAGGGATCCAATCCCGGCCAAATTAAATTAGAAAATTTACTTTACCCGAGCTGGGAATCGAACCCAGGACCTCTCGGTCCATAGCCCATATATGCATATGCACATTTATGCCTATGTAATATGATACAAAATGTAAGTACCTCTAAAAGAATATTCGTTTGTATCAACCCGTAACTAATGTCCCGATTTCGTGTCATAGATATTTGTACATTCGTATTCGTTCGACACCTATACAGTCCATCCGTCAATGAAGGCAATCAACGGTTATTGACCCCAGAAAGGGGGGCTGACTGATCAATATTTCGGCTTTTCATTCCAATTTGACAGCTTTCAATAGGTGGGTAGCATTGTTATGATGAAATTACGGTTTGGACAGGTGGTATGCGAGGGAAAACTATTTGAGACTGGGGGATGGTAGGCGATATATCTTATTGGTATTTTGATTGTTTTGTTTAGGAAGCCAGTGGAATTCTTATTAATTTTCGCCCGAAAAAAGGAGAAGGTTCTCAATTTGTCTGTATTTTTTCGACCGACTTCAAAAAAGGAGAAGGTCCTCAATTCATCTGTATGACTAGTAGGTCCTCAATTCGTATGTATTTTTCGACTGCCTTCAAAAAAGGAGAAGGTCCTCAATTCGTATGTATTTTTCGACTGCCTTCAAAAAAGGTGAAGGTTCTCAATTCGTCTGTATTTTTTCGACCGACCTCAAAAAATGAGAAGGTCCTCAATTCATCTGTATGACTAGTAGGTCCTCAATTCGTATGTATTTTTCGACTGCCTTCAAAAAAGGAGAAGGTCCTCAATTCGTATGTATTTTTCGACTGCCTTCAAAAAAGGTGAAGGTTCTCAATTCGTCTGTATTTTTTCGACCGACCTCAAAAAATGAGAAGGTCCTCAATTCATCTGTATGACTAGTAGGTCCTCAATTCGTATGTATTTTTCGACTGCCTTCAAAAAAGGAGAAGGTCCTCAATTCGTATGTATTTTTCGACTGCCTTCAAAAAAGGTGAAGGTTCTCAATTCGTCTGTATTTTTTCGACCGACTTCAAAAAAGGAGAAGGTCCTCAATTCATCTGTATGACTAGTAGGTCCTCAATTCGTATGTATTTTTCGACTGCCTTCAAAAAAGGAGAAGGTCCTCAATTCATCTGTATGACTAGTAGGTCCTCAATTCGTATGTATTTTTCGACTGCCTTCAAAAAAGGAGAAGGTCCTCAATTCGTATGTATTTTTCGACTGCCTTCAAAAAAGGTGAAGGTTCTCAATTCGTCTGTATTTTTTCGACCGACCTCAAAAAATGAGAAGGTCCTCAATTCATCTGTATGACTAGTAGGTCCTCAATTCGTATGTATTTTTCGACTGCCTTCAAAAAAGGAGAAGGTCCTCAATTCGTATGTATTTTTCGACTGCCTTCAAAAAAGGTGAAGGTTCT
Organism: Clanis bilineata; assembly: GCA_036417725.1. NCBI lineage: Eukaryota > Metazoa > Arthropoda > Insecta > Lepidoptera > Sphingidae > Clanis > Clanis bilineata. Next base: position 4,474,811 of record CM071141.1, read on the forward strand.
CAATTCGTCTGTATTTTTTCGACCGACCTCAAAAAAGGAGAAGGTCCTCAATTCGTCTGTATTTTTCGACCGACTTCAAAAAAGGAGAAGGTCCTCAATTCGTCTATATTTTCGATCGACTTCCAAAAAGAAGAAGATCTCAATTCGTCAGTTCTTTTATGTATGTTACGCGATATCTCCGCCAAATGTAGACCAATTTTCAAGATGCTTATGTTCGATAGAGCTTATTTCAAGGGTGGCCCCATTGGTCGATCGGATACATTTTGAAGTGGGTCCGTTAAGATTTTGTGATTATAATGTGTGATTTTGGTTTAGTGGCGGTGTATGTGGCATGTGGACCGACGTTTTGGATTGGAATTCAGGCAACGAAGTTTTTCTAAAATATTTATTTTCGTGACTGCATCAGACTGATTGACAGCAGGAAGGCCCGTTGTAAAAACGAAGCCGCACTCATTCTGGAACATGCTTGAAAAATGTGTTAAGTAAATCCAATCTGAAGTGGAAAACGGACGAACTTAAATTGTTTGGGAAATTATTTGAGGTTCACTCTGGCTGAAATCAAAAACACATGGAAAATCATTGAAAGAAAAGAAGAAAAGAAAAGAAAATGACATTTATTGCGTTTTAGCTGTTGCATAATTAGGTACTTAAGTCTATTAAAATACACAGAGGGAAAAAAAAACTATCATGTGTATGTGCAAACACCCACATAGGTATAGTATTCGTTGACATAACATTCAGTTTAGAATTACTATATATTGGCCTTATTTATAAAAACAGTTTAGCTGAGCAAATGGCTAAGAATAGGCTGTCACATTTTTTCCTTGTGTCACAATTTGAAAATATAAGAGACAGCCTATTTTTAGCCTATTGCTCAGCTAAACTGTTTTTATAAGTAAAGCCCTATGGGCCTTACTTAAACATTTTCGCTTATCTTTTCGCTAAGGATAACCTGTCACTTTTTTCCTTGCGTTACATTGTTTAAAAATGAAAGGGACAAGCTATGGTTAAAGATAAACAGCGCTTAAATATTTTTATAAGTAAGGGGCCATATGTTTACAATAAATAAGCAACAAATTATTCAGTACCGTTTTCCTTCAAAATCAATTTAGGTGCCGACATTTATTCAAATATTTAGTGGGCTGTTACATTTTACGTAAAAAGCGAGCACTTGTGCCGGTCAATACTCCAGTTGGGACGCAATGCCCTGGGGCCTTTGTCAAAGAAATTGCATTCTGTGTGTAAGCACCCTCTTGAAATAGTCCCCTTGTAGGGAAAGGACCTAAATTGTACAATAAGATGACTTCTGATGCTAGGGAGTTAAGCTTTTTTAACACCGAAGGCGCGAATGTAAAAAAAAGATGGATGGTGCCCTAGGAACATTGAAAGTGAAGCAAGGTTTTCGGCCTATTCGATCCGTCGCCGCCATTACACATCATAGATCGAATGAGCTGAAAACTTTGCTTCACTTTCAATATTCCTAGCGCTTCGACCATCTTTTTTTAGGTTCGTGACCAAGAGATACTAGTACCTATATTTTATTATTTTATACCTGTCCTTATCCCACCTTAGTGTGGGGTCGGCGCAACACAACATGTGTTGCATTGTTCAAGCATTTTGCAGAATAATGTTGACTTCGTTTTTACGGCTGTCCGCCTGACGTCAACTCCCCTCTAAGATAAGTGATCTCCACCGTCTATTGACACCAAAGACACAAAAATAATCATGGGTGCATTTCTCACTTAAAAGGACGGAAAAAGGGCCACTGGAAATCTCACTCACCAAACGAAACACAACACAACGATAACATTCATAAAAAATAAAATCATAATAATAACCATTTATTGCACACACATCACTGTCATAACCACATACAATAAATACAGTTGAAGAAAGAAAGAGAAAAAAATAACAATAAAAGCAGACTTCTAAAAATCAATATTTTTAATCGGATATTATTTTGAGTCACGACTCACGACGATATTGAAGCGATTGAGTCAGTATTGTTAATTTAAAGTCTTGCTAAGTACAAGTTCTGTTCAAAAGTAAAACTCGGCAAGACGCGAAGGTTTGCAAAATAATAGAATTTTCTTTCTTTTTACCTGGCCTTATCCTGACCAAATTCCAGTATCCGCCTTTCTACTTCAACGCTTCTACTTCACTACATCTAAAGAAGCCTCCACACTGTGGCTCTAACAATCTAAATTCCTAAAATGTCTGAAGTTCATAGTTTAGTATTCGTAAGAATAACACATCCTTCACTTAATGTTATGCATGTTTTCGTTAGTGAATAAGTAAATTGGGCCGACTGGACGTTTAAGTACATTCTTATTAAATCAAGTAGAGTATTCATTCTAAAATATTTACGGAGAAACCTTTTTACGAAAAGCTACTAGTAACGAGTTACTGTACATTTTACAATATAAGAGTAATTACAGATAGGATTGCAAACGGTAGTTGACTCGATTAGTGATACAGACCAAATGAAATTAGACATTTATGCCCGAATGGTCAAACGCTGCTCAACTTTAACGGCTTCTTAAATTGATTTTCGCCATACAATTTTGACAGATAAGGCGACCTTAACCGCCGAATGTTCAAACACTTAAGGTCGCCTTATGTCGTTTAAGGCCGCCTTATCTGTCAAAATTGTATGGCGAAAATCAAATTAAGAAGCCATTAAAGTTGAGCAGCGTTTGACCATTCGGGCGTAAGTGTATGAACATTCGGCAGTTAGCCCCTTACTTATAAAAATATTTAAGCCTTGTTATCTTTAACCATAGGTTGTCCCTTTAATTTTTAAACAATGTAACGCAAGGAAAAAAGTGACATGCTATTCTAAGCGAAAAGATAAGCGAAGATGTTTTATAAGTAAGGCCCAACGGGCCTTAATTTTGGGCCTTTCTTATAAAAACATTTTTGCTTATCTTTTCGCTAGCGGTGACAAATTTAAAAGTGTATCTTTATACAAACTATTATAAGTAACGACGCAAGAAAGTAAGGGACAGTCTGGTTTTGAAGTTAATCACCGGTTAGAAATGTTTCTAAGAAGTATGGAGATAGGCTCGCCCCCTATCACATCTGGGACAAAACTAAGCTCGGCGAAATGTGGATGTTCTAGGCGTGAGCTTACGTTATGTATAAGGAATAAGTATTTCGAAATGTGGGTGTACTACTTCGCCAGTGCGCCTCTGCCTACCCCTTCGGGGATACAGACGCGAGTTTATGTTATGTGTTATGTTGTTTTATTTTTAGGAACCCTTGACCATGAAGGCTGTAAAGGCTTCGAAACGTCGGGCCTAAAAATAAAAATAAAACCAAATTGCAATAAAATCCGTAAAAACAAGTTTCATTTCCTACTTTATTTGATACCAGACTAATTCTATAGATAAGAATATATAGAAAATGACTCGCTACTCGACTAACATCCCTAATGATCGAGAGTCATTAGGATAGTAACCTGTATAATTTGTCTATTGAAATGTGGGACGCCACTCCATTCATTAAGGGGTCAAAGATAATATGGGTTGTTCGTGAATATTGGAATTAGTTTTGTTGAAAAACTTTCAGTTTTTAAAAAGTGCCTGCCTCGGTGGCGTGGTGGTATTTCGGTACGACTACGGTTCTGAGGTCTCGGGTTCGATCCTCGGGTCGGGCAAAGTGATATTGGATTTTTCCACATCTGCCCGGAGTCTGGAATTTGTGCCCGATATGGCGATAGGCTCGCCCCCTATCACATCTGGGACGGAACTAAGCTTGGCGAAATGTGGATGTTCTAGTTCGCTAGTGCGCCTGTGCCTACCCCTTCGGGGATACAGGCGTGAGCTTATGTTATGTTATGTTTTTAAAAAGTTGCGCCATATAACTCTTTATCAATCCGCAAATTGTAAATGCCGGCAAAACATAAACGATTCACCGAACGGCCGGTCTCAATAAGCGATCTCAGTTTAAAGTACTGATAGATCGCGATTATGAACCAATCAAATCAACTCATTTGGCGAAGTCATGTTTAAACTGTGTTCTTATTGGATAATTTTTGCAATCTATCTGCACATTCGAACCGAGATTGTTTATTGGAATCCGGCGTTAATGTCCGGGCGGTGATGATAGATTATGATCCCTAATCGATGATGTCTTCAACATATCTCTCTCAGTGACCGTCCTGAACCTAGGTTGCCCTCAGCATGGTCACCTAACTTTATGGGTTCACAACGCACCTGCGTTCACCCATCTGACCGGTGTAGCTGAGTAAACCGCCTCGGTCGGGCTGCCAGCTGTAGGGCATATAAAAAAAAAGATTATGATTATCATCAAATATTGACTAAAGTTTTGTGCTGCTAAAACTCACATGGTATAAAACCTCAATAAGAAATTCTTCCGATACAAGGATACTCTGCGTGATTTACACGAAAAGAGGTCATTGTGACGGAGGTGAGAAACACAATTTCTCCAAAATGTTTGTTTTTCGGGACCGCTTCCTAAAATTTTTGTTACTTTACTTATAAATAGCAATCATTATTCATATAGGTTATAAATATTGTGCCCCTGTATATAATTTTCGACCGACTTAAAAAAAAGGAGTTCCTCAATTCGTCTGCTTTTTTATGTATGTTACACGATATCTCCGCCGAATGTGAGCTGATTTCATGATGATTTTTGTATTCGATAGAGCTTATTCTAAGGGTCCCATATCAATTTCGTCACGATCGGATACATTTTAAAGTCGGTCCGTTCAAATTTATCTCTAGTTTGAATTACCGTAAATCTTGTGGAGAAATGCATCATTATGAAAACACCTTTTAAACGACCCTCTTCTCTTTGGAGTCGGTACCTTTATTTAATCTGCATTGGCTCTGACAGAACAGACAAATTGAGAACCTTCTTCTTTTAATCAGTCAAAAAGGCACGATATAGCACAAAAAAAGAATGATTACATATTTATTGATAATATCACGCCTTCATTGATATCGAGTAACAGACGATCTGTCGCAAGTCTCGCGTCATACCATCCAAAATATTGAATGGGTATATGCAAAAATGGGGAAATATACGCGTTGGGATTTGGAAATACAATTTTCTACACAGTGAATCCGGGAGTACAGATCAGCCGCTTTATATTTGTGGATTTAGTATGACAGGGACATTTCATATCGAAATAAAATTGATTCACTCGAACACAGTTGTGACATGATGTTGGATTGGGGGTAACTCCTAAAGATCCTTCTGTTTTTGGATGTGTTTTGTGAACTATGAATGATGGGTTTAGGTTGTTTAGGTTGAGTAAACTTTTCTAAATATTTGGTTATAACTGGTTGATTATTTATTTATTTTAACAAATTTATCAGTAGGTACATTTTTTGTTATTTTTTAACATTGACCCCAACACTAGGCCAAGCCTGTCCTATGCATGTGGATTTTCATGTTGGTTTTAAATTTTGTCGTAGGTATTTTATGCGACACTGTCCCTATAGGGCCTTGCTTATAAAAACAGTTTAACGGAGCAAATGGTGAAGAATAGTCTGCCCCTTTTATTTTCAAACAATGCGAGACAAGGATATTTATTATTTATATAAGTAAGGCCCATTGTTACTTTGATTGAAAAAAGTTGATTTAGCTTTAAGTTTAAGTCTTGCCTCTAGTTTCTGATAAGTTCAACCAGCGCAAGGCTTATCTTCTAAATTCTATACTGAAAAATACGATAGAACATAAATGGATAATGTTTACTAAAATAATCAATAGATGGCGCTACCCGAAAGAAAAAAATACTATATTATTATGCCAATAGAAAAATAGGATCTATATAATAATCTAGCAATAATTGCATCAGAAAAAGTAACAACAAATAATAAAATCTGAAAAAAAGGAGTGTTTCCGCCCGGGATCGAACCGGGGGCCTTCTGCGTGTTAGGCAGATGTGATAACCGCTACACCACGGAAACCTTGTTATAGTTTGTTCAAAGTACGGTCAACACGCTAATAATGAAATATTTAAAATACAAAACTTATATACGCGCAATATAATTACGAGTAATTCTAGCTCGCAGATCCACTTGCTATTTTGAATTTCTTTTGGAAAAAATACTCTTACCCACAAAAACTGTTGTGTTGAAGCCGTGCAGTTTCTTGTTAGAGACTTAAAATACGTTCGTAGGTTGACATTGTTTTTTTTTATTGTTTATTTGGAAATCATTATTTTTACATTTTTAAATATAAATAATCTTCTTCTTCTTCTTCTACCTGCCCTTATCCCACCTTATGTGGGGTCGGCGCAACATACTTTTTTTAAGCATGTTGCAGATAAGATTTGGCTTAGTTTTTACGACCGCCTGCCTGACGTCAACCCCCTGTGAGGGATCCAGTCCCGGGCAAATTAAATTAGAAAATTTGCTTTGCCTGACCTGGGAATCGAACCCAGGACCTCCCGGCCCACAGCCCATACATGCTGCCACTAGACCAAGGAGGCGACTAATAATAATATAAAAACATAAATATCATCCCTCCGATGACGAGGCTTGAGATCCAAGCCACCGGCGGCTTATTATTATTATGTAAAAAGTATCAAAGGCTACTTTTATTCTGCAAAATTCACGGTTCCTGGGGCATAGATTTGTTAATCAATCACGAGAACGAAGCCGCGAGCAATAACTATTATTTATTCTATAAAATCAAAGACTTCTATGTATACTACAAGACTGGCTGTTCGGTACATAGAATGTGCGCACTAAGTCTCTGTTAATCGATCTCAACTCACTATAGAAATCTTCTCTTTTCCTTAGCCGTGAAACGTGAAACACTCGCCGTCATGTGCCACAATTTTACTTTGAAGCAGCTTGTCTAGTAAATACAAAAGTCTTTGTTTAGAATCAATACATCACCTCTAGAGAAAATAAAACCATAACAGTGCATAAACGACCGCCGTTTACTATGAAAATATTTAATGTATTCATAAAATCCAATTACCGTGGCGAAGTTAGATCATATTAACGCTGAAGTTTCTACTTCAGGTGATGCGGCTCCCACACTACAGTGTAGAGTGGATGTAGCTAATTATCGTAATGGAGGTGGTACATTTAGTACTGTGTTGTCAAGTTATTTTATATGAAGGACTGACTTTCAGCTCATACTTACATACATAGACACACGCCTTTTTCCCATAGGGGTAGGCAGAGACAACGGATTTCCAATTGCTACGATCCTTACATACCTCTTTCACTTCATTCAGTCTCATTACATTCTTCATGCATGCACGTCGGTTTAGGGTACTTTAATTTACTTTACTTTAAGCGCCCTTTAAATAAATAAATAGCACCTAGTTAAACCAGTGGCGAAGGGTTCATACACCACGATTTCTAATGGCTTATGGATGGAATGGATATTATTTAGAAGAAAATGCAGCATCGGCTTCCCTTTTATACATTTTCACCCATCGCCACTAGAAGACAGCACGAATGGGTCGGCCAGGTTTGATACAGTCTGACAGTAAACTGACGTAAGTATATCGACGGTCCCTACGTATAGAAAGACAAGTCAAAATGTTATATTTTTTATTGCATATGTGGCTTTGGATTATTCATACGCTCATAACGATATAGACTGCCTCCGTGGCGTGGTGGTATTTCGGTACGACTACGGTTCTGAGGTCTTGGGTTCGGTCCCCGGGTCGGGCAAAGTGATATTGGATTTTTCCATATCAGCCCGGAGTCTGGAATTTGTGCCCGATATAGCGATAGGCTCGCCCCCTATCACATCTGGGACGAAACTAAGCTCGGCGAAATGTGGGTGTTCTAGTTCACTAGAGCACCTCTGCCTACCCCTTCGGGGATACAGGCGTGAGCTTATGTTATGTCATAACGATATAGATATGTTTTTTTAATTATCTTGTATTCTAAAAATTCTAATTTAAATACTAATCGAATAATATAACAAGTATGATAATTCTTAGACTTATAAATGAACTTCATTTCGTTCTCCTGAAAACCTTCGTTCTCCTCAGTTTTTGACATGTCGCTTTGTACTTAGGGACCGTCGATCTGTTCTGTGTTGTGGAAAATACCGACCCCCAGATCCAATCCCCATTCCCTCTATTAATGGTTGATAAAGCACCCATGACATTGGTATTGTGGATACTAATCTACGATTGGGCAGTTGTCATCAGATGACCCACCTTTTAAGTGTCAGCCTCTGGTATAAAAAGGCCAGTGGACTCACTCTGCGTGGCTAGGGTAAAACAGATTATTCTTTATTTTCTACTTGCCTTCATCCCACTATAATGTGGAGTCGGCGCAACATCCTTTTTATGCATGTTGCAGAAATGATTCAGCATTCGTTTTTTACGACCGGCTGTCTGCCTGATACATTGATACAGTCTCTAGCAAATCGTTTTAGACAACCGCTTAGCCCATCCTGGGATTTGAATCCACGATCTCCCGGTTCACAGACCATATCCGTTACACCATGGATGGTAAAACAGTGGTACGCACACGACACAATATTTTGGGCACATCACCGATCACAAAATTCATTCAAGTATTAGTCGTTACAAAAAGTATTTTCTTTTGTAGTAAATAAAGACTTTTGCGTTGATAGAATTTATTTTATATTCATCATTTTTTTACATTTTCAAATATAAATAATGTAAAAAATACATTAAAAAATATTTCAAAAATATCACCTTTCCGATGACGAGGCTTGAGACCCAAGCCACCGGCGGTTAGGGGCTCAGAGTGAGGAACCGCCTCACAAATCGCAATGCGTGCCGTGTCCAATAACACTGCCCTCTGTATCTCTAGTATTTGTTATTATTTTCCCAATAATCACAAAGGCATAATTATTTGACGGCACGTCTCCAGTATAATAAAATAATAATATCATCATCATCATCATCATCAGCCATAGGACGTCCATTGCTGAACATAGGCCTCCCCCAAAGATTTACAGATCGACTTGTTGATAGCCGATGGGGCAGAAAAGTTCTCGAGTGGAGACCACGTACCGGCAAGCGCAGCGTAGGACGTCCACCTACAAGGTGGACCGACGACCTGATAAAGGTCGCAGAAAATAATAACATAAAACCCATTAATTATTTCTTTAGAAAAAATGGCACGTTGTTACATAAAGGTTCGCCTACATTGTATGATCTTCTTTCTGTCTGTCTGTATCTGTCTTTGGTGTAATCACCAAAGACAAAATTGACACATCCGAATAATTAAAATATCACACCGCCGTGTTTTATAACATTCTCACTGGACAAGTTTCCAGTGTTATTTAATGAAGTTAGTTTATTAGTTGTCGCCGTAACACATTCCGTGCCGTTTTCACACGTTTCCAGGAATATAAGCCATAATTAATATTACATTTACGGTATCGGATGTGCTCGTAAAATAAGGAAATATGAGTATTCTTGTGGGATTTTCAGCAGATTCGGGTATTTGTTTTGTTGTAATTTATAATATTAGGTATAATTATTAGGTTGTAGCACACTACAGTTTTTTTACTTTGTTTAAGAACATGGGTTTTAATGCGTAGAAAGATATATTTAAGTAGTTTATATACATACATAGAATCAGTTCTGTAGGGAGAGGCGCACTAGTGATCTAGAACACCCACATTACACCGCGCTTATTTCCGTCCCAGATGTGATAGGGGGCGAGCCTATCGCCATATCAGCACAATATCCAGACTCCGGCAGGGGACTTACCATCACCTCTTATAGCAGTACGTATAATTATAATTTTACTTGTACCGATTCCCATACAAAACAAACGAAGAACGATTATAATAATACTGCTATAAGAGGTCGTGGTAACCCTGCTGCAGGGTAAATTAAAAACAGTTGACAATCAATGTATAAAAAGATTTTGGCAACAGCAACAAGAATTTCTATAACAAAAAAATACTTCAATTCACTAGGGCTCCACTATATTCGAGTTTATTTTACCAAAATGCAACTAATTGAGGTATCAGGCTAAACTGGACGCTTAAAATATAAAGATAAAACTTGGCTCCGCAATCGACTTTCCTGGTTTTTGTTGGGCCTAGTTTGAAGAAAATTGCTGTGACATCGCCTCTCGTGAAAGTGCGTAATATATTTTGCTGAGATGGATATGATTTATCACATAATGTGTCGAAATTGTGGTGGAAGCTGTGGGTTAAAATTTTAGGCGTTTAATTGGTGTGGTGTCACAGTGTATTAGTGAAATATTAGGTTTGATTGAATTTCTATATCAAGAATTTTTTGATAATTGAAATACAAAAGGATTTTTGTTTTTTTTATTCTTTTATGTCAAGAAGGACAAAGGATCGAACATTATCCAATGCATCGAAATATGCAACACCCAGACCCGAAACAAATATCTGTCAGCCACACAATCACTTGTCTCGGTGCAGGAATCGAACCCGCAGCATCTCACTTCATAGCCCACTGCGCTACGGACATTGTCAAATAAACTAAGGCCACAGACGCACGAGAGCTTTTTCAACGTACGTTAAAATAGCGTTTTAATTAAACAAAGGAGTTCTAGTATAGTTATTCAAACGCCAGCGCTTCCAAAACGCGGCGTGTTTCAAACGCCGGATGTTGGGTGGAATGTAGAATATACCTTATTAGAAAGAAGACAAGTATGATTTTCAAGCACTCATATGAACACATATATAGAGACGCTTTTTTAACGAACGTTCAAAAGCTCTCGTTTGAATGAAGGCTTACATCAGACCTTCAGCAACCAAGTGACCACACTCATTGCTTCAAAAAACGTAAAACATCGCAATAGCATACGTTATAATGAAATTTCACAACCCAATCTCGACTAATTCAGAATTCCAATGATTAATTGAAAAAGTTTAATATCCCCATCTATCCCCGTTTGTCCCTTAGGTGGATTCGCACCCCACTCCGATCAGTTCGAGTCCGTTCGAGTGCACTTCAGAGCTGTTACTTACATCCCCTGTGCATTTTCAAGGAGCCCAACAGATTTGGGACGTTATTTGTACGGACGATTTGTTTGGGCTTACATTTTGTTTGGATTTCACTGTTTGAATTTAGTTGGTTTGGATTCGGTTTCAATATACCTTGTATTTACTTTGAGTTAAAAACTTGCCTATTAGCAAATGTCTCCATAATAAATATTCGAGGTACGTAATAATGTACAAATTAGTGTAATTATTTTTCGAAATAACCTATATTACTTACTTGATCAATGTTTTGTAGCTTCCAATATATTCTTTTTTTCGAATGGACTTGTTGCTGACTTGTTGTCGCTTTTAGCAAAATTTCGTTTACAGCTTCACCTGAATTTATAGCTGCGCTTATGGCGCTCTAGCCAAAAATATATTAATTTGACTGCAATTGCAGGCCGCTTCCAACAGAAATCCATCCACCTGGAAATCTTTGGGGTAGTCCTTTGTCCAGCAGTGGACGTCCTGTGACTGATGATGATGATGATGATGATGATGAAGACTACAATTGAACACAGAGGTACCTTTTCGAAGGCTCAAAACTCATATTGAACTATCGTTGATGACTAGAATTAAATAAGAGTTCATCTCTACTTACCAGTATGCCTAGGGTCTGCTGTGGGAGATCTTCGGACTCTCGGTCGGGTCCGATATCGGGGTTTGATGTTAATATTACAATTGGTATTGGGAAAAGGGCTGCTTTGACAGCAACCGTGATGGGATCATTGGGGTATGCCAAAACGTGTTTAGTACGATGTCGGATAAGAATTTTTCTTGGAATGCTTGACAAGATTGGTTAAGTAACGGCATCAAGAGTAATGTGACAGAGTCGTACGCAAAAGAAAATCCATAGTCTATCCATATCTGCCTCCCAATTAAAAACTTATATAACAAACAACAACATAAGCTCACGCTCATCCCCGAAGGAGTAGACATAGGTGAACTAGCGAACTAGAACACCCACATTTCGCCGATCTTAGTTCCGTCCCAGATGTGATAGGGGGCGAGCCTATCGCCATATCGGGCACAAATTCCTGACTTCGGGCTGATACGGAAAAATCCAATATCACTTTACCCAACCCGGGGATCGAACCGGAGACCTCAGGACGGTAGTCGTACCGAAATACAATCACTCCACAGAGGCAGTCAAACTAATAGTAAATAATAAATATAACAGACTAATAGTAAAAGACAGACTAATAGTATGCTACTAAATAATAAACAATATATAAAAACATCAATTTCCAGTTCGGCAGAGGTATTTGCGTCTGGTACGAAACTATTCAAGTAACCGGACAGTTTTGGCTCTAATAATGTCGTCGGTGTATCCGATATTTATTACTTTAGCGCCGTCGTATATCATCGACGGCGACACGAGGACATGCGCCGCGTTTAGTTATATTTGGACTAAAGATGATCCAGTTTAGTTTGTATTTACAATTTAGAAATTACATTTTGTTTTGTGTCGTCTTGGTTTAATAGCATCTTATATGATCTGTGATTAGGATGGTCTTGGGTTCGATTCTCAGGTCGGCGGGTGGTTTCCTAAAAACAATCTACTTCTGTTTCCTATGGGACAGTGGTAATAATACAATACAGCCGGTGCCCATATGTAAGCAATAAATGTATACTTAAGGCGACTTGCTACTGTTACTAATCTAAAGTTATACCTAAACTCGATTTATCCCACAGCTCACTCCTATCTTTAAATCAAGATTTGGGATAAATAGAGATTAATCGCGGAGCAGCAAGTGGGCCTTACAGTTTAGGTCTACAAGTAAATTTATGTAAATCTACAAGTTGGTCAATCCAGCTGTATAGCGATAATTATACGGTATACTTCGTGAATACTTGAGTGGTAGAGCCACGCTGTAGACAGTAACGTCTACAGCACGAATGGGCCGGCTCGACCGGTTAGATACCACTGTCTCACAGAAAACCGACGTAAAATGGCAGCTTGCTGTCGGGTTCGTTCGGTGAGTGAGATTTCCGGTGGCCCATTTCCCCCCTCCCTTTCCCAATTCCTTTTCCCTCCCCTTTCATTTTCTCCTTTTAGTTTGGCAACGCACCCATGATTCTTTTTGTGTCATGTGTGTCTATGGGCGGTGGAGATCACTTACCATCAGGTGACCCATCTGTTCGTTTGCCAATCTCTGCTATAAAAAAATAAAAAGTCAAGACGTGAGAACTGAGGAGTTGCTCTTGAGTCTTAGGTTTGGTTTCAATCCTATAAATCTTCTCGAAATCCATTTCGCTCTTCATTGAGCTATTACTGCTCTCAACTACTATGGACTAAGTGCGAAGACAGGACCCCACAACCAATACCAAGAAAACATCTAACTGGATGCTATTAAATCAAAAATTAAACAAATCGTATAGGTTTATTAAATAAACGATCAATTACCATCAACTTTATTAATGCGGATAAGCACTATGGTATATTGTAAACGAGCAATAAATCACGAGGGTGGCGGCCACGAGAGCTAGTTATGAAATCATTAAGGCGGCAAAATATCGCCGGCTATAGGAAACTCGACAATTTCCTCTGCATAGCACTCGACGTCCAGTGCTCCAGCCACAACAGGCCGCTTTAACACCGTCATGTAATATAATTGAGATATCAATAAAATATCCGTTAGTCTTTCTTTCAACACACTTTTTCAAGCATGTTGCAGAAAGGATTTATACCTTCGTTTGAGGGATCTAGCCCCAGGGCAAATTAAATTAGGAAAGCCGCTTTGATCGACCTGGGAATCCAACCCAGAATCTTCCGCTCCAGAGCCCATATATGCTGCCACTAGATCAAGGAAGTGACTTAAAATTGTAGATAAGTATTGAGTGCATGTCCTGGGTATAGTGGGAGCGTTTATGGGATATGAACCGGGAGGTCATTGGTTCGATTACGAGGTTGAGCAAGTGCTTTTCTAACTTAATGCCAGACTGACTGTTGGTCGTAAAAATAGCCCAGTTCTTTCTGCAACATGCTTCATAAGTGTGATGCATCCGACCCCACATTAAGGTGGGATTAGGGTAGGTGGAAACAAAATGAATGTATGTCCAACTTGATTGCAGAACCACGCCGTAAACAGCAATATTATCTATAGCACGATTGTTAGATTTTCAAATAGGATTTTTATTGTTCACGACGCTAAAAAAATAGCATTATCGGTCGGTGTGAGTGTCGGCTCTTCGTATGTTATGCATTCATAATTTATTCCTCAAATGTATGAGAAATATTTGAGTTGTGGGATTACTAATACTACTGCTTACTTTATTAATTTGATAAACTTAATTTTATTGCTGTTTTTAGAACAATTTTATCTTCAGGGAGTTCTACTTTCCCAGCATATGTCGAGACCTTGTGACTTGCAGCGTTATTACTAATCTACAGTTACACCTTATCTCGATTTATCCTACAGCCTACTTCTATCTTTTAATAAAGATTTGGGATAAATAGAGATTTGCATAACATAAACTCACGCCTGTATCCCTGATGGGGTAGCCAGAGGCGCACTAACGAACTAGAACACCCACATTTCGCCGAGCTTAATTCTGTCCCAGATGTGAAGGGGCGAGCCTATCGGCATATCGGGCACAAATTCTAGACTCCAGGCTGATATGGAAAAATCCAATACCTATCACTTTGCCCGACCCGGGGATCGAACCCGAGATCTCAGGACGGTAGACGTACCGAAATACAACCATGGTACCGAGGCAGTCGACCAGGTATCGCGGAGCTGCAAGTGACCCTAAGTGCTGCCTGTCGTCCATATGTATATTGATAAGATTATTGCAAGGAATTTAATTTATATGAAACGTTTAAACATTTGCAGTTCGTTAAGCAGAGTCGTAATCCATTAAAGAACGGCCTGCATGATCGTAAAATAATGAATAACGCAAGCAACGAGATTTTATGGCGCATTACGTTTATGTGTATTTATGAATTCTATATCAGCAATTTTATATTTAGGGTGGTTTTACGTCGGCCAGATGATAGAATCACGGACGCTCACTAAATAGTAAGTCTTTATATAGAACATACTGAATAGCTAAATGCAGTTGTGCAAAAATGATCCAAACATTAAAAAAGTTATTGATAGGCAGATCCTGTCAAATGTGAAATCCGCACAACACTATTTTTAAGAATAATATAGAACGGTTCGGCGTATTTTTAAAACTAATTACGTAGGTGAACATTAATTTATTAAGAGGATCTAGTCCCATAGAAATAATGTTAGTGAAATCATATTGATCGACTTAGGATTTGAATCTAGATCCTCTGGGTTCACGGTCCATCTATATTGTGGCTTTTTTAGACTAAGTAGGCGATTTATTATTGCTCAAATAATATTATTTAAAAAACAAAGCTTCATTTGGACTACATGATTATACTAGTCTAAAAATCTGATTTAACATTCACTATTGCAGTACTTAGTATTGTGGTCACTAAAATGCACCCCTGCATAGCCTACAAAGCTATTCATAGACAAAGTATTTTCAAACAAAACATAGCAAAACTGTGTCACACAAGTTGTTAGTTTTAAATGGACTAGAGTTATGTTGCGTTCAAACAGTTTGCAACAAACGGCGCGTTTCACGTGACAAACAAGCTTTTGGACTTGTATCTCTATTATATGTGAAGACAGCGTGTGTGTTGAAACCTGTGTACTCCAGTTGAATGTTACTTTAAATTTCCGGCTTTGACGGTGTTAGACCATTTTAGAAACATGACGTGGCTTAAGTAGAGCTGTTTTTTCAACTTTTAGACGTTTTTTAGACGAGTTTTTATATTGCTTTTGCTAATTTCATTGAAAATCTAAAGATTTGTACATTGATGTGATTAAAATTGACGAGAGCGGGGGTGGGAGTAAGATACTTAAATACTTGGACATCCAAAATTGACGTTTTCGACCGACTTCCAAAAAGAAGAAGGTCCTCAATTCGTGTGTATTTTTTTATGTATGTTACGCGATATCTCTGCCAAATGTGGACCGATTTTCAAAATTCTTTTTGTGTGCGATAGAGCTTATTTCAAGGGTGGTCCCATATACATTTGGTCACGATCGGATTTGAAGTCGGTCTGTGAAGTTTTTAAACTTGTGATTATCGTTGTAAACGGAGCATGCTGAAATAAATAAATAAAGGTGAGATGTAAAGTAATAAACAATGTTACTTTAACGAAATTATTAATGTATCCACATAAAATATTTATGAACTCTAAAAAGACAAACTTACTTATAATATTAATTATGACTGGCCTTAATCGTGTGATAGCACAAATAGCTCAAGACTCGTAAACAACGCCACATAATTATACCACATGAGGTACCTAAAGTAATTGTAGTGACAGAAAGCGACACACAAATAATGTAAGTTTGCCGACGTCACTGCTTCGACACCAGCAACAATTAAGGGGAAGCTGTTGTCCGCATTTTAATTGAAATAACGGGAGCACTTTGATAGTCAACGATAAGTTTAGGTTGGACCAGTTATAACTGGTCTCTGGTCTACACCTTGAAAAAAATATTAATAATAAATATTATTCTCGTTATTTATCAAGCAGATTTAATAATAATTGCTTCTCGTGAATCAACAAATGAGAACAGATTACAGAATTGGTAAGCATCAAGTAGTTTGCCCAGATTTTTAAAGCTTTTTTAGTCCATAGGGATGTCACGTTATACAAACGAATCATTTATATTTAATATGTGCACTGTATTACGGTAATCTACAGGTTATCATATAAATATAGATTTATTATACCTCTATATTCCGAGAGGCCTATGTTCAGAAGTGGACGAATGTAGGCTGATGAAAATCATGATCATCATGATTTATGGGTATAGACCTATTCTAGGAGAAAATAGAAGAACCCACAAACAATTGGCTTCCACTTAACCTACCCGCTGTGTTTCTGTTCTAGACTGCCTAATTAAAGTTTGTTGTAACACACGGCGCGACCGCCCGCCGCTCGCCAGCTTTCACTTTGTCACAATGTTTCACTACACCGTACTACCCTCGTATTGTCAAAAGGTACAAACTGATATGAAGACAATTAAATTCAAGTCAAACTAAAATTATAGTTTAGTTTTGAAATAGTTACAATGGGCCTTACTTATAAGCATTTTCAGCTGAGCAAATGGTTAAGAATAACCTGTCACTTTCTTCCTTGCGTTACATTGTTTAAAAATGAAAGTGACAACCTATGGTACAAAGTTAAGCAGCGCTCAAATATTTTTATAAGTAAGGGGCATAACCTTTGTCTTCCATGCTCATCTAGTATGAGTTAGTAATATATAGTTAGTTATACATGTACGAGTATGTCGTCCAAAATTTTAAGGAACACAAGTAGGTACAGCCGCTTTTTTTATTACTTTTTCAGTCCTGTTGCAGAGTAGACTCGGATTTTGTTTTTATGACCTGCTTGTCTGTCCGATCATGTTATAAAAACGCTTTACCAGACCTGGGAGGTTACCACCATCTCTTATAGCAATATTATTATTATCTTACTTGTACCGATTCCCATACAAAACAAACGAAGAATTATAATAATACTGCTATAAGAGGTGGTGGTAACCTTGCTGGTACTCCCTGTAGTGACTCCAAAGCATATAATATACATACGGTTACTAAAATACCTCGTCTTTATAGCGTCTAAACATATCTACGTAGATTTATCTCTTCTGATTGTCTAACTGGCGATAGGCTCGCCCCCTATCACATCTGGGACGCAACTAAGCTCGGCGAAATGTGGGTGTACTAGTTTGCTAGTGCGCCTCTGCCTACACCTTCGGGGATACAGGCGTGAGCTTGTGTGATGTGTGTGTGTGATTGTCTAACTATACCTCTTCATAACGAGCGATAAAAGATTTACTAAATAATACAAAACATATAGACGATTGGATTCATTGAATAGATTAATAACCGCACGAACCTAGATAATTAGTATGCATTCCATATTTACTGCAGGATGACAAATGGGTTAATTTTATACTGCAAACAGTTCCGATTCATTCAATTAAAAGTAGTATTCCAAATTATTGGTTTTACGTCAACGCCGATCTCATTAACGCTACGTTTAGAAACGTTGATAAAAAGCCTATAAGGAACATTAAAGCCTCATCTGATAAAAGCATATAATGCTATTATATGCTATTATTGATTATAAAATCACCATAAGTAATATTCAAGTCTGACATTAACGAAACCGATAATCCCGATAACCGATAAATGATCGACTATGGACGTGGTAATTGATAGTTTTATGTCGATACGTAAGGACAAGTAAAACAGCTTGCAGTTGAATACGCATTGACTCGTTTATCCGTCGAAGAAACGTGACGTGTGTCTGGGTGAAGCCACGACACCTACCGTACTTATGTAGTTTCCTCAATTCTCATTTTAAATGTCCGATAAAATATCTTTATCTATATAATCTTTAACTGTGTCATTTGCAGTAGGTATAATTATATTGTTAGATAGCAAAATAAACTTAGGTCTAATTATTTATGTACATAACATAAGCTCACGCCTGTATCCCCGAAGGGGTAGGCAGAGTCGCACTAGCGAACTAGAACACCCACATTTCGACGAGCTTAGTTCCGTCCCAGATGTGATAGGGGGCGAGCCTATCGCCATATCGGGCACAAATTCCAGACTCCGGGCTGATATGGAAAAATCCAATATTACTTTGCCCGACCCGGGGATCGAACTCGAGACCTCAGAACCGAAGTCGTACTGAAATACCACTACGCCACCGAGGCAGTCGAGGCATGTACGTAGATTATCCACACGGTATTTATCCGTAAAAAGTCTACGAGTGAAAACGTGAATGCTAAAATAAACAAAAATATAATCTGTATTGCACTGCGTTCCGAAACATCCAGGTACGTAATTTTGACAGAGCACGCGTAACGAACTTTGCTGCAGGCGCGTTGCATAATTTATTTTGCATCAGCCAAAAAATATTCCAATCAACTAAACGAGAAAGCCGCGTTTCGCAAACAATAAATTTAAAAAGTTTGGGTGTATGGAAATTGATGTTTTCCACATTTTATTTGCCGCAGCATAGTTTTTCATTCGATCACCCATAGACGCGACGGGTTGGCGATTTGTCAACTCGATTAGCAACGCTAAATGTGCGTACTGCGTATGGAAATTCAATTTCAATATTTTATTAGTAATGCGTTGATTCGAATAATATTTCAGTTCGTTTTAATAATTCACTGCTAGGAAAATTTAAATCACTTTTTTTATTAATTTTACGAGATTCAAAACAAATGAATGCAAAATGGTATAAAATATTTATTAATTTGCAACCTTAGAAGATATATGAAGAAAGGTATATGAGTTTTGGCGGGAATTCTGACGGTGCGGGTGGTCGCTTGTTTTAATGATTTCATATTCTAGTCTAAAGTTGTGTTTGTGGTTTAAATGTGATGTGTATCTAAGCAATAAACATCAACGAAGATGGACAGTATGTGGAAGCTTTAAAATAAGTGATTTTGGATGCTTTTTGTCGGGCGGATGGGTCGACCATGATCGATTCCTCAGCTGCGAGAAAATCGTCTAAAAGCATCAAACTGAAAGGAATTGACGCCAAAACTCCAGCAGGGCCATGAAGTCGAAAACATCCGACTTCATTGCACTTGCGATTTAGAAAAACAAGTATATAAAATATACGGCTGAAGAACATTGTATCCATGGCTATGAATAAGATTAAAAAAAAAGGAAATGGTATATAGACGTGATGACGTGATGATGATGACGTTATTCATTTCCATCCGTTGCTATATTAATATCTTCATAAATAACTCCATTATCTCATGGGTTTAAGTCCCTACTTAACACAGCACGACACTTAGGCATTACCTAGTTTTGAAAATGTTTAAATATAAAACTAGCTTTCAATCTGGTGTCACGTTTGAGTGTCGTTCTTTAATACGGTTACTAGGTTTAAATTCCAGAAGGACCTTTGTACCAAACTCTTTCAATTACCAGCATCTGTATGGCATATTTAAAATCTAGCGCAGCAAGTTTATAAAATTCATTACCAGTGAAGAAACTTGGGCGCATCAAACTTGCATCATTAGTGATATTGTTGATGGGATATAAATTGCATTTCTTAACATAATGTGCTACTTAATTATTATAATTAAAAATGTAATATGTGTTGTAGGAAATCATTAAAGGAAGTATGAGGATCTCTTTCTTACCTAGAAGTTGCTCTTACGTGATGGTTTAAGAAACTGTCTACCTACCCATTTTTTTTCCAAAATATTTGTTTCTTTGACCTGATAATTGTATCAATTTATAATTATTTTATATCTAAATTTAGATTATGATCTGCCATTTTCGAGTTAAAGATGAAATGCATTTTTTAAAATCTAGTTTAACCGTAAAGAATAATTTCAACTTCGAAGAAAAATCTATCGAAAACACAATGCTGGTATTCTGAATATTATCATTAAATAAAAATACCAATACATCTGAATTTACCGTCCTACCTACCTAATTCATCCCTGTAAAGCAATAGTTTGTCGATAATTACTTAAATCACGATTCTGAGTACATGATGCTCATACATGCCCATCAAATGGGGTTCTGTAATGTGATTATAGCCAAATTTCCCCTTCCATGATGTTTGAGATATTTAAGAGGATTTGTCAAGTTTGGAGGCGTCCGTCCGAGCACCGAAATTATGTACACCCTCGTTAAGGCGTGCGAATGACAACGGACTAGGGGTTGGAGCCATCAGCTTAATTTTTTGCATACACGTTTTTGATGTAGGAAAGTTGGGAGTTTGTTGAACTTTTGGTCAATTTAAGAGATGAGGATTGTAGTATTGTACATTTATAAGCTACCAACAGTCAATGAACCCAGACCGTGTTATTTTTTTATTTTCTTTTTATTTATTTGTTTTCAGTCAACTATGGCCCAGAGATAAATACCTTACAAGCTAACATACATAATAATAACAATATATTAGCACGCTATCGATAGCCGTAAGCTATATTTGCTCAGAGTTCTGAACAAACTTTAATAGAGTCGTGTAGAGTCGCCACTCCCGCTCATCACTAACCTTTGTTTACAATCCTTATTGCTTTCTCGTATTACATATTGGTATTTTTAAAAACTAAACTTTATAAAATAAAGCTTGTTACTAAAGGTGTTCAAAGTAATAACAAAAGCAAGAGATAACCTGGTGTAATGTTTAAAACCATTGAAATAAAATCATAATTTTTCATTTTTCAAAAATAATTGTTTCCGCCCGGGATCGAACCGGGGGCCTTCTGCGTGTTAGGCAGATGTGATAACCGCTACACCACGGAAACTACAGATGTGCGTATCCAAAATACGTTACATGAATAAGTTATAAGTATTTGATTAGACATAAAATATAATTTTTACCATTCGTTTTCGTAACCAGACGACCAAACTTCCTGCGTTGTGGTAAGTGGTTATAGCCGCTCATAGAAACCGGTTAAGTCAGGGGCATAGCAACCGTAGATAATTTTTTAAAATCTAGTTGGGAAAAGGACATATATACATAACATAGCGCGAACGCGAAACCATGGGACAAAGTCATTCCAGAGATTGTAAATGAGTAATTACCTTTGAAAGCATAGGTACTATGATGGAAGTACGTGGTTCAAAGTAGAATTTAGAAGCTTTCAACCGAATTGAATTTTTATTGTCTTGCCATCTTTATCACAAAGCTAAGTCGGAAAAGCCTTTAGAACCCCCGGCATAAGGAACCGTAAGCAAAGTATATTTTATTAAATTAAATAAGCCACTTCGGAAAGAAATCAACCGACATGTATTTAATAATAAGTACTCGCTTATAAAAGTACGCTGTCGTTCTATTGGACTGTCTAAGGTATAAGATGAGAGCGAATTAAACATCAAAACAACTTTTTTAATAAACTATTAAGCTACATAAAGTGGCTAAAATTGAGATTTCTATATGACCCCTGCTGTATTACAGAATTAACAGAATCTATTAAATCTACAAAATATATTTTACAAACACGTTACCCAATGACTCAAATGGATAAGCCATGAAATTCTTGAGTATAATTAAATACATACAAGTCGAAGTTGTTTTTAAACGATATTTTGTAAATTTTAGGGTTTAGCACGATCTCAATAGCCACATGAAACGTAGGAACAACGCTACTTGTATCATCTTTGTCCCATGAAGACTCTAGTATAACCTCAGTCGACTAGGCACATTAGTAATGCAGCGGGTTTAAAACGACCATGCTGCTTCTTCTGGACTTTGAGGATTTAAATTATTTTAGTTAAAAGTTATTCTAGTTCTCTAGTGCACCTCTGCCTACCCCTTCGGGGATACAGGCGTGAGTATATGTTAAGTTAGTTAGAAGTCCGTAATTTTATAAAAATTTGCATATAAAAATATTTTAATTCAGTTTTAGGTGTATCAATCCGAATTAGGCCAACATGGTGGAATAATGATAACCACGTTAGCAGAGAAGACCTCTGCCCAGGTATGTGTAAAACAGGGCTGAAATTCATTGTTTATTATAAAAGCCTCTGTATACTGATTTCTTAAGATTACTCGAATGTTATACATTTAAATAAAACTATTTTTACTGACTGACCAGTCTGACCCGTGACCACGAAGACTGCAAAGTCGAAACGTCGAAACGTCGGGAATAAAAATTAAAACGAAATCGTGATAGAATCCGTAAAAATAGTTTTATTTCAAAGCCTTTGTTATTAAAAAACGCTATATATTATGTGTTTGGACCACAATCGCATTCTCAGCCGCCCTTTTTCCCGGTATCAACTGCGAAATCGGAACGTAACTCGATCATATTGTAACATGATTACACCGGGGTTTCAAGTACTCTCCCGTGGAAGCTTTTATCTATAATGGCGAATGATATGTACTCACCTATAATCTACGTGTAGATATTGATTTTATAGCTTTGGATCTTTGATTTGACAGCCTCTGCGGCGCAGCGGGCGGTTCGATTCCCGCATTGAGACAAATGTTTGTGTGGCCCACAGATATTTGTTTGAAGTCTGAGTGTTGTGAGACCGAAAGTCTCTCATAGTTTCTGATGCCCACGATACAGGTTATACGTAGTGTGGGGTCAGGACTAGGTGTGTGACTGTTGGGTGTGTATTTATGTATTTAAGATTAAGAGACTGCCTCGGTGGTATGGGCGTATTGCGGTACGACTACCGCCCTGAGGTCTCGGCTTGGATCCCGTATCTTCAAAGTGATATTGATCTTTTCTATTCTATTTAGTGTCAGCTTGGAGTTTGAAATTTGTGTTCGATATGGCGATAGGCTCGCCCCCTATCAAATCTGGGACTGAAATGAGCTCCGTGGATGTGGATCTTCTAGTTCTTTAGTTCACCTCTGCCTTCCCCTTCGGAGATACAGGCGTGAATCTATGCTATATAAGATTTTTATAATACAAAATTGATTTTGCTCGTTATCATGTTGTCTATTTCAACCTGTACGTTATTTAACACAACAATTAATAAAATTACTTCAGAATAAAGTAAATGCACAAATAATTGCCAATGGCGACAGATTAATTTACTGTGTGGATTAATTTTAATTTCATATTTGTAATCGGATTTATGCCTCAAAATTAAAATGACCTGCTATATATATAGAATCCGTTTATCAGTGAGTTCTCTACATTTTGACATATTACAAAGATTTATTGGGGGTTTGAGAGTGTAAACCCGGTTATACACATTAGCAGTTTTATGAGTAGTCCAACACTGAACAAATCTTATCAATATACTTAATATGATGTAACATCTGGACAAAATATAATGTCAATTATTTTTTAAACATAGTGATATCTCAAAAGATTACATAATAATTAATAATTTGGGATTTTTTTGTGGAAATATCCCGTATATTTCCACAAAAAAATCCCAAATTATTTAAACAATGATAAATACATCTATCATCATGATTATAGCTATTTTAACGCTACATACGCATAAACATATATTATTTCATGTTTGATTTAATATAAATTTAACATTTACATGTAATGTATTTACTAAAAATTTTACCCAATGTAAAAGCGGATTTAAATTTACAATATATGTATATGAATATTGGGTCACTAACCCTCGAATACTGGAACGCTACTCAACTTTAATGGCTTCTTACATTGATTTTCGACATACCATTTTGACAGATAAGGCGACCTTCAGTGTATGAGTATTCGACAGTAACAGACAGTAACACATATCGCCAATGTGTAGTACTGACCTTAACAAAATAATAACGGGGACAATATTAGCGTTGAAACCGCATGTTGTAATTACGTATTATTTATTTATTTATGAAAATAAATTCACGTATTTAATGCTGCTTTGGCGTGAACGCGTTGATTTACATGTTATTTTAAACAATTAGTGCATTTCTTGTATGGATCACTGAAAGAAAGTGTTGTAACGAATTCTATTGAGTAGTTAAGCTATGCTGTAGATACCCTTACTTATAAAAATATTTAAGCGCTGCTTAACTTTATACCATAGGTTGTCCCTTTCATTTTTAAACAATGTAACGGAAGGAAAAAAGCGTCAGGTTATGCTTAACCATTCGCTCAGCAAAAAATGCTTTTATAAGTAAGGCCCTATGTCTACAACATGAATAGGCCAGCTTGACAAGTTCGATGTCATTGTCTCACAAGAAAACATCGTCAAGAAGCAGCTGGCTGTTGCGTTTTGTTTGGTGATATTTTCGGTGGCCCAAATTCCTCTACCCTTCCCAATCCTTATTTCCTTAAAGGTTGCCAACGCACCCATGATTCTTTTGGTAGAGTGGGTGTCTATGGGTTGTAGAGATTACTTCATTCATCATGTGACCCATCTGATCGTTTTTCAATGTCTGCTATTAAAATTCGCACTTTTCGAGCTCCGTAGTCAGTACCAACCTACGAATCCTTCGATCAACAACAATAGAAGAAAGATATCCTCTCGATAGTATCTTTTCAGTCGTATTCATTTCCTCGGCCCGTCTCCGAGCGGACCGGAAGTGCTGAATATCTCGGCGCAGCGCCCTCCACCAGACTGCTACATCCGGTTTCAACTTCCTACTCCGTCCGAATAACGCTTTTTACAATTCCATTTTATTTATGTTTTCCTTTGAGTTGCAATTGGTTGTGTTGTACGGTTTTAAGATGATATTTTTTACAAACGAAATAAGAAAAATATGTTTTATCTTCGCGGAAATATCATTCAATATTTTGGAGTAAAAGGAATGATAATAAAACCGTTAATTTTAGGGTAGGTTACGACACGATGTTCTAATTTTTTTTATGTAAATAATTTTGAAAGTGAAACATTACCGACCAGATGAAATAATTTTGAATATGGAACATCCCGACATCAGCCTCCCAATGTCTTATTACATTGTAACATCGCACGAACATTAATTATATCGTGATGCACACGATTTTAATTACTGAGCCAACTTGCAAAAAATCCTTTCATCACTCAGTATAATATTTGGTCGGTTAGAAGTACCTAAGATATGAAATATTTAAATTTACATTTTTAAAGGATATTTTGACAGGTATTGGAAGCGTCCAGTCCAGGTGATGCGGAAGGCGACACGAATGCACATCCACTGAAAGGTATATTAAAAAGAGTGAAGAGTCGTTTTAAAACGACAAAATACTGTTATTAAACTTGAATATCGTGTAGGGGTTAATATTCCTTTAACCCGAGCACGAAAAACTAATGTAAATGTAAATGTATTCGAGTTCGCTGCGCACTGATGACGTTTGGTTAATATTTCATATAAATTTCATAGACGCGCATCGAGCTGAAATACATTTACAGTTGTCAGAAATTTTCCTGCTCAGGCCGCTTATATTCGTTTTCAGATTATACAATACAGTAATTTCTATTCTCTAAAATCTTCAACAATTTTACTAAATTTGAGAGTTTTTATGTAATACTTCTTCAGCTCTCATTTTTTTAGCATAACATAACATAAGCTCATCCCCGAAGGGGTAGGCAGAGGCGCACTAGCGAACTAGAACACCCACATTTCGCCGAGCTTAGTTCCGTCCCAGATGTCAGGGCGAGCCTATCGCCATATGGGGAACAAATTCCAGACTCCGGGCTGATATGGAAAAATCCAATATCACTTTGCCCGACCCGGGGATCGAACCCGAGACCTCAAAACCGTAGTCGTACCGAAATACCACCACGCCACAGAGGCATTTTTTTATATTTTTTATTTGTCATAAAATACTGTAGCGCACTATTTAACTCGATTTCGGAGGAAATTTAAGTCGCTAAATGAAGTCAAATCGAATTCAAATTCGAATCGAATGTCAAGAGTCAGCCCCCAGATCGGGCCGCTGGTTCTTAATTCATTCCGTATAAATCAAGATCCAAACATCCCATCATCTGGCTCAAAGCTAATACTCCGTAAACTATCAGGTTAAATTACGACGGATCGCATAGTGGAGTAAATAATGCCCTCAGAGCATTGCGGACCCTTGTCAATTGCTTCTGGTTTTGACAGCCACTACAACACGGCTTACGAGTTCGGAAATAATGATGTGATCCAACAACTCAGAACTGTCCGGGAAGATCATTTTAGTCTTAGTTACTTCTGCTTGATCTGTGTTTGATGGCTGAAGTTTGGGTAATTTGTGCAAAAGGTTCTAAATTGTTGATAAATGCCCTCCATGGTATTTTTTTATAGCAGTGATTGACAAACGAGCTGGTGATACCTGATGGTAATTGATCTCCACCGCCCATAGACACCAAAGGCACAAAAATAATCATGGGTTCTTTGCCAACCTAAAAGCAGGGAATAGAAGGGGGGTAAATGGGCCACTGGAAATTTCACTTACCGAATGAAACGCAACGGCGAGCTGCCACTTTACGTCGGTTTTCTGTAAGACACTGGTATCAAACCGGTCGAGCCGGCCCATTCGTGCTCGAGACGTTACTGTCTACAGCGTAGCTTTACCACAAAAAAAATGCCAAAAATAAAGTCTGTACTGGCATACTGTTGCATTTCGTATGGTGGTTCAGATTCCCGGGGCGCCAAATACTCCTTGTTTTCCCAATTCCTAATACTTCCAATCCAATAGGTACTAGATAACAGCTAGCCGCAAATAACAAAGATACATAAAAAGCTTGAACATCGTGCACGAAATGACCAAATGCACGAATAAAAGCAATTTCTTCAAACACCATCTCAGACAAACCAATAATTCGGTGATACGATACAACTTATGCTATACACAATCCTCAAACCTTTTGTATCGAAAAAAGGGTGGCGTATATATCTAAAACCACGTTTACAGTTACGGCGGCGTCATTCAATATCCACTGATATCTCATTTTGCCGCGCGAACAGAGGAGAACAGAATGGGTAGCGATTCAGAGAGCCTTAAGGACTGGTGCAAGACTTAGGTGAGTAGCGGGAGGACTTTTTTCTTCTTCTTTATTGACCTACGAAGGCAGACGAGCAGACGGTCCACCTGATGGTAAGTGGTTACCTTCGACCATAGATATTGGCAATGCCAAGGCCACAGCCAAGCTACTACTGCCTACCGTGTAAATGCCTTTTTAAGCTTAGTTTGAAGAAGGGCATGTAATAGCGCTGCGGGAACAGTGAGGAGGAAAGTTCATTCCAAAGTGTGCTCCACATTAGTATTGACCAATGAAAATGGTTTCGTTTTTGTTAGGTCTTGGTAAATATCTCCCACACCCCGCATGCGAGTCCTCCGAATACTGAAAATGAACCTCAAGAAAAGAACAGGTTTGTCAGATAATAATAATATCAGCCCTGTAATATTACTGTCCCACTGCTGGGCACGGGCCTCCTCTACTATTGAGAAGGGTTAGGCATTAGTCAACCACGCTGGCGTAATGCGGATGCTTCACATACCTTCTAAATTCTTGTGGAGAAATTCTCTGGTATACAGGTTTCCTCACGATGTTTTCCTTCGTGCAATTTATGAATATAAAATATTAATATTAATAATATAAATTTCAAGTTACATTATCTCTTATGCCTTGGTCCACTCTTGTCTGATCCCACGAAAGGCTGTGGTCTCTCGACACTGTACATTGAATTTTGTGTCGTAACACATTTTTGTGAAAATATTACTTTGAGGACACGTATCGGGATTGGGATTGCTTTCAACTCATAATGCTATTGGTAGAATACAATATAATAGAATTCATACATATTGTTTGAATATTGAATTACTGGGATAATGAGGTTCATAATTGCTTTTATTATATGGTGTACAATAAAGAGTTAAATAAATTTTTAAAAAATATTATGTCCAACGTGAATAATATATTCCTTTTCCCTCTATTTTTCCTCCACCATTAGTTAGATAATGAGATAAGAAAGTTACGTTGCTTTCCATTTTTACGCGTAATTTTAGAGAGAAAATAATTCGGAACTGAAAAGGCTTGAAAAATTAAAGCAAGGGAAGATCAACATCAAAATCAAAGCAAAGTAAAAAACTGAAATTACAGTATCCATTAATCGTATTTTTTTACCGACAGAGGTTTTTTGAATTCGTTTGTATGTTTCATGTAAGTATGTTACTCGCCTTCACTGTCTTGGAATTATTATTTTTGTGTTCGATAGGTAGAGTTACTTCATATCTTCAACCATGTGATCCAACTAATATTATAAAAGCGAACGTTTGTGACTATGTTTGTTACCTCTTCACGCTCAAACGGCTTGACCAATATTGATAAAAATCAGTAAAGAGGTAGTTGACACCCTGGATTAACACATAGGCTACTTTTTATCCCGGAAAATAAATTCTTTGGAAAATTGGTTTCGTTTAATTTAAAGTTTAATCTTACACTTAACACAGAAAGTAAGGCATAATTAAAACCACGTTTTCACAGCGGGGATTCAACTACGGCATTAAAAAATAAACAAAAATCCCGTTCTACATTGTCACCTCGAATCCACTTTCAATTAACGTGTCCAGAGGAGCGTTAACGCGTCCGCCCTACACGTCGCGCCGCGCCGCGCTGCGCCCGCACGGCATCACGCCGGTGCACACTATCGCAAATATGAATATACTAGATTATACCTCTTTTCTTTTTTTAAATTTTGAGGACAATAACAGACAATCGTCTCACTGGGAACGACTCAAGTGGAAGCGCTTAAGTATGGTACTGGAATAAGACCGGGATAACGCCAGGCAGAAATAAATAATATTTAACCAAACGACTGCTTCGGTGGCGTGGGACTGCCTCGGTGGCGTGGTTGTGTTTCGGTACGACTACCGTCCTGAGGTCTCGGGTTCGATCCCCGAGTCGGGCCAAATGATATTGGATTTTTCCATATCAGCCCGGAGTCTGGAATTTGTGCCTGATATGGCGATAGGCTCGCCCCCTATCACATCTGGGACGGAACTAAGCTCGGCGAAATATGGGTGTACTAGTTCGCTAGTGCGCCTCTGCCTACCCCTTCGGGGATACAGGCGTGAGCTTATGATGTTAACCAAACGACAAATAATAAAATTTTCACATTAGTGTTATTTTATACATTGTAATGGCGAGAAGTACGGGACAGAGACAGCTGGAAATTTCTCAATTTTCAGGCCAAGACCTACTCTGAGCTGAGCTAGCAGAGTTAGTGACATTCATCAGTACAAATAATATTAAATATCTTTGCCACTATGGGTCCGCCACTTCTACCACTTATAAAAATATAAGTAAAAAGTAAGAATTGAATTACACCTCACTGTAGCGAAGAAAAATTACGGTAAGTGAAAAGGCGGATATGCTTCGTGTTTATGTCTATAAATCTCATTTATGTGTTACTTTACTGGCTTATGTTTTGTATGAGATAGAAAACATTCTATATATACAAAATATGACATTTGTTATTTAAATTTCCGCTCACTCGCTGAACAAAACGTACTAGCGAGCTGTAAATCAAGATCCGGGCTGTAGGCATTCATCTAACTGTCCATCGAATCGTATTTACCCGTATAAGCTATACCCAATCTCTAATTATTTCGTTTGCCCGGTATCCATGGGCGATCATAACCACTTACCATCATTGGTCAGTTTAACTTCCGTTTAACTCGACAGACTCCGTGGCGCAGTGGGCGAGTAGCCGAGTGTGTAGTGAGAGGCCGCCGGTTCGATTCCCGCATTAATACAAATCGACCTATCCAAAGAATAAAGTTACATATGATAATGAATCGAAATTGCTTTTATATTTTTTGTAGTTTAAATTGACCTATATATATTTAATTAGTGATTTTTTTTAAAGTTATAACATAATAACAAGTTAAATTATGACATAGCTTACAAAAAATATATACTAGTTAAATATACAGGTCAATTTAAGCGCAGAAAAATAAGAAAGCAATTTCGATTCATTATCATATGTAACTTTATTCTTTGGATAGGTCGATTAATGTTTGTGTGGCCTACAGATATTTGTTTCAAGTCTGGGTGTTGTGAGACCGAGTCTCTCATAGTCTTTGACACCCACGATACAGGTTATACCTAGTATGCGGTCAGGACTAGGTGTGTGACTGTTGGGTGTATAATTTCCATAAACAACAAATAAAACATTACCCAGCCTGCTGGGCAGTCGGGGAAAATATTATATTCAAAAACACGTAATTTAATTAGCGAAGTTAATTTTCCATACATGTAGACCTTACTTAATCGCATCCCGCCCTGCGTTATTCAAATATCTCTCAGACGGGGAGGATGCTAATTACGCGGCCTAGGGTGTCTACAGACTATTGAATGTCTATTTCCTACTACAATAGGGGTGACTTTCTGATTTAGAATGTTTGAATACGACAAAACTTCTCAGAATACTGCATTCGGTGTTCATAAAGTTTTTAATAAATCAGTCTGTATTATTATTTTAGTGTATATTATCTGGGATATTTAACAAGTATTTTTATCTTAGTGTAATAAGTATATTTATCCTGAGCTGATGATGATGATAATGAAGATAGATAGATAGATAAGATGTATAAAGTCATTATGAAACTAATTCATATAAAAAGGGAGTAAGAAGAAATTGTTAATAAGAAATTGGTTCAAAAGAAAAGTGCAATGATTTCTAAGTTTACGCGAATATTATACATTAAAATAAAACTATTTTTACGGATTCTATCATGATTAGGTGTCACGATTCTATCACGGGTCTGACCCGTGACAACGAAGACTGCAAAGCCTTCGAAACGTCGGGAATAAAAATTAAAACCTAATCGTGATAGAATCCGTAAAAATAGTTTTATTTCAAAAGTTCAATGATAAAGGACTTCATAAGTTTGTAAGATTCACGGAATAATTAGGACGCTTAAAATTAGATTTGTAAGAGAGAAAAAAATTGACCTGTTTATGAATTTGGAGACGCACTTTACACAAAATGTGTTTCCGCCCGGGATCGAACCGGGGGCCTTCTGCGTGTTAGGCAGATGTGATAACCGCTACACCACGGAAACTATATGCGTTGGAAGTGAAAGTACAATAATTATTCTAAAGATGTGATAATGTTCACCATGGGTAATTATACAGGATTGAAATTACTTCAGTTTTTACTACACTTACCTTTTCATTATTTATCCTAATAGAACCATCTCCAAAAAAAAGGTCCGACGGCTCGAGCACGAATAATCGAACACGTATTCGAATCGAAGTCACGTAATGTTTGATCCATAGTTGAATATTCAATTTTCAAAGAGATCTATTCCAATGACATTCAATAGATATTCGTGTTATGCCTTCGATTTCAACTATTTCATCTAATTTTGATACATCTCTATTACAGTTTTATTAGTCAACTAGCTTTTGTCCGCGGCTACGCCCGCGTGAGAGTTTTGACAAATATTCATCCCCCATTACATCCCCTTAGGGGATAAATTTATGTATGTATTATACATAAAAACCTTCCTTTTGAATCACTCTATTTATTAAAACAACAGCATCAAAATCCGTTACGTAGTTTTAAAGATCTAAGCATACATAGGCACAGACAGACAGCGGGAAGCGACTTTGTTTTATACTATGTAGTGATGAGGTTCAATTACCAACTCTCTCTAAAGTTAGGTGAGTAGAGTTGGACAACAGTCCAAGTGGAAGTTCTCAAATGTACTTGCAGATTTGGTAGTTGGTGCGTCGAAGTCGTATTCAATTAACTTGGCCATGCAAGCGTTAAGCGCTGCACGCGCCAATCCTGTGGTATATGTGTTGTTATACCTATGTTTTAGAACATAAGTAGGTATCTACGGATGTAAAGTTCGTAAAAGTTTCAGGTCTGGGTTTTATGACTTTGAAAGCCTTTCGTGATTTCCACACTGCTGTCCTAAAACTGAAATGCCGTTAAGCGAACAAACCGAATTTTGAGATGCCACCAAAAACCCGTCCAGTTCCGGGCAAATTAAATAAGAAAATTCGCTTTGCTTGACCTGGGAATCGAACATACTGTCTCTAGACCAAAGAGGCGATCAATATAATAATTTGTAATAAGTACAATCATATGTTTTTATTTTCATAGCAGCCACTGGCAAACAAGTAGATGGTTTACCTGATGGTTTAACTGATCTCCACCACTCATAGACACCCAAGACACAAAAAAAGCCAATCTAAAAAAAATAATATGGAATGGGAAGAGAGGCGGAATTGGGCCACTGATAATTTCACTCACCGTACGAAATGCAACAGCGAGCTGCCACTTTCCATCCGTTTGCTATGAGCCAATGGTACCAAACCGGTTTAGCTGGCCCATTCGTGCTGTACACGTTACCGTCTACAGTGTGGCTTTATCAACTATTCAATCCCCTTATTCGTGCGATGAACTAAGTACCGCCTATATTATAAAGGTAAAGGTAAACAAATATTCAAAATAGGTACCGCGGGTGGGCTCGACGTTTTGAAGCGATTTAATGACATTAGCGCGGGTCCCGCCGAGTTAAAAGCTCGTTTATAATAACATTACTTTCGTTTTCCTGCCGGCGAGCGACGATAACTCAATTACTCAGTCTCATGCAGTACTGAGTACATCCAGTGCTGCCGTAAGCCTATCCGCTTTCAGACGATTATTTGCATTATTTAGTGAATCTTAATCAGAAGGGTATTCGTGTTGATTAATCTTTAAAGTGTTTTACAATCCATATTTTTACCTATAATCATAAATAATATATAACTCCCAACAGTCACATACATAGTCCTGACTCCTGACCCCACACTAAGATCGAGTATTGTGTCGTGGCTATCAGGAACTACGAGAGATTTTCTGTCTCACAACACCCAGACCCAAAACAAATATCTGTAGGTCATACAAACATTTGACTTCCTCGGTGGCGTGGTGGTATTTCGGTACTGCTACGGTTCTAAGGTCTCGGGTTCGATCCCCGGATCGGGCAAAGTGAAATATCACTTGATAAAAATCCAAGAGGATTTTTCCATATCAGCCCGGAGTCTGGAATTTGTGCCCGATATGGCGATAGGCTCGCCCCCTATCACATCTGGGACGGAAATAAGCTCGGCGAAATGTGGGTGTTCTAGTTCGCTAGTACGCCTCTGCCTACCCCTTCGGGGATATAGGCGTGAGCTTATGTTATGTTATACAAACATTTGTCTCGGTGCGGGGAGCGAACCCGCGGACTCTCGCTTCAAAGCCGGCTACTCGTCCGCTGCACCACGGAGGCTGTTTGACATGTATACAGTAACTTTTGTATCTAATCATGTACGTAATGCTAGCCTACATAGCATTACGAGAGTCTATAATAAAATTATTATGTCCCTATAGCTTGGCCAATTTCTCTGCGCGTGGAGTGAAACTCTTAAACAGTAATAGCACGACGCGAGTCTCGACGCAATGCCAGAATTCTTTTTTAAAATCGTCAAACTCACATACATGGATTAGGTATCTACTTTTGTTGAAATAAAACTAGTATTTACGGATTCTATTGCGATTTATTTTTATTTTTAGCCCCGACGTTTCGAAAGCTTTTGTCGTGCCCGACCCGTGACCACGATTTTAATGACTTCAATGAATATATTCACGTAAACCTAAGAAATCCTCAGTTACTTTTGTTTATATAAAAATATCAACCTACAAATATAAATATACAAATATGTCGCCTCCTTGGTCTAGTGGCAGCACATATGGGCTGTGGACCGGGAGGTCCTGGGTTCGATTCCCAGGTCAGGCAAAGCAAATTTTCTAATTTAATTTGCCCGGGACTGGATCCCTCAGAGGAGGTTGACGTCAGGTAGGCGGCCGGTCGTAAAAACTAAGCCAAATCCACTCTGCAACATGCTTGAAAAAGTGTGTTGCGCCGACCCCACATTAAGGTGGGATAAGGGCAGGTAGAAAGATCAACCTACAAATATAATTAGTGGAATTAAAACTATTCTATGTATTTGTTTCTGTCTGAGAGAAAATATTTTTATGTCACGAAAAAAGACCATAATCAACACATAAAACATGTACCACGACATAATAAAACACTATAAGAGAGTAAAGTAAGATATCAAGTCCCGAAACACAGTTTTTACAAGATGAACCTGCAAAAAGTTTTTCTCTGTTCCAACCATTAAGTTAACGCTCCCCAATAAATCCTTCAGATGTTCTTTTGTTGGCGTCGTCTTTGTTTATAGTTTGTTGGATGTTTATTATAACGACAAGTCACAGCGCAACATCTAAAATATCTCTGAATTTGACTCAGCAAAAGTGGACAGAGATTCTGGTAAAATTTGAATCATAAAGATATCAGATTATAATTATATGGTTATTGGCAGACAACAGCACAAAACTTGTGATCCAAAAGTTATGACCTAGTGGTCATAAGTCGCTCAGTTTATTTGAAATATACGCCGGCCAGGTCGGCCAGCGAAATAATACTGAGAGAATAAAATTATCTTACGTGATTCTTAACCATTCACAAAATATTCTAGGGTGTAAATTGTAATAATCGCCCTCGCATTGTAATAAGTAGTTGATGGCGGTACTGAAGTTTGAGATCAATTTCTTTGTATGGAAACTTGCTTGGTAGCCCCTCTATTGGTTATTGATAATGAAGTTTTAAAAAGGTTGTATCTAAAGGCCATTTGCAGCTTCACTATAAATCTTTATCCCAAATCTTAATTCAAAGATAGGAGTGAGCTGAAGGATAAATCGAGATATGGTGTAACTCTAGGTTAGTAATAGCGCTGCAAGTCGCCCTAATGATCGATGTAGGTTAAGATGTTTGAAATTTGAACTAAAACATTTTTCTGATGACATATTTGTTTAGGAAAGAAAGTGATTTCCGGCACTTCATGATCAAGTATAGTATGACAGCCTCCGTGGCGCTGTGGGCGAGTAGCCGGCTGTGAAGCGAGAGGGCGCGGTTTCGATTCCCGCATTGAGACCAATGTTTGTGTGGCCCACAGATATTTGTTTCAGGTCTGGATGTTGTGAGACCGAAAGTCTCTCATATAGTATAATATATAATAGTTTCTGATACTCACGATACAGGTTATAATACCTAGTGTGGGGTCAGGACTAAGTGTGTGACTGTTGGGTTTAATTATTTATTTATTTTTAAGATTGTCTTGGTTGTCAATGTAATCAATAAGGGATTAGTAATTTATCAAAAATAATCTTAAAATATGACTGAACTATATGTAAACATGAACCGTAACAATGATAAAACGTTAAGCGAAATATCCGCGTTATTAGGCGGTAATAAATCAATCCGATAAAGGGCGTTATCGTAACGCAACTTGGGAAGTTACGTTTGATCTGCAATCGTATCGAAATTTGTGAGCGTTTTATGAATATTGATTACGGATTTGAACGCATTTGTCTTGAAAGGGTTTGTTTATGGCCACTATGGCATATAGTATCTATAGAGTATTGAAGGTCATTGCGATAACGTCCGAGTTTGTGATTGGGCAGATTTTCCATAGTTTTTTTCAGAATAAATAAGATAAATGAATTTTAGTGGAATATTTTTGACAATCGATTTCGTATGGAGCTCGCTGTGCACTGATGACATTTGGTTAATATATCATACAAATGTTATAGGTTCGCATCGAGTTAAATTGGAAATCGATCGTCAAAAATATTCCTGTTCGGACGGCTGAGATTGTATTTTTATAGCAGAGACTGGCAAACGAGCATAGGCACCCAAGGCAAGAAAATTATGGATGTGTTGCCAACCTAAAAGGAGGAAAATAGGGATTAGGAAAGGGAATTGGGCCATTACTGTGTCCAAATACAATGTAATGATAGAGTCTAATCTAGACATATTGCTGTGAGCAATTATCAAATAGCTGGCCTACTATAAATAGACTAATAATTTCGGTAAACCGATTTTTATAGTTCTGTAATAATATTTTTAAATTAAAAAAAAATAAAATTTCTTGCCCTTTTAATTTTCTACTTGAAATAAATAATGCTATATTAATAAAACTGCGCAATACGTCGGTCTGGCAATAACTGGAGACCTGTTTTAGGCAATGGGCATCTTGTGGCTGATGATAATGATAATAAAGAAGCAACTACTAGCATCATCTATGAATTTAAACATAACATTACATAAACTCATGCCTTTATCCCCATGGGGTAGGCAGAGGCGCACTTGCGAACTAGAACACCCACATTTCGCCGAGCTTAGTTCCGTCAAAGGTGTGATATGGGGCGAACCTATCGCCGTATCGGGCACAAATTCCAGGTTTGGGGCAGATACTTTGCCCGACCCGGGGTTCGAACCCAAGACCTCAGGACGATAGCCGTACCACGCACGCAATACCACTACACCACCGAGGCAGGCTATATAGAAATTTCTCCACGAAATTTTTGTAGAAGCGCCATCCCATTTTTTTTAGGTCATTCACGAACTAATGTATATTGTATAAGACTAAAAATAAATAACACGTTCGCATAATAATGGACACGTAGCTATGTTGATTATACAACTACTAATATCAATATTTTGCAATGCGGACATTGAAACCGGTTGGCAGCGTGTGAGAAAGTATTTGGAGCAGACAAATACATGTAACGCATTGATGTTTATAAATACTGCCTCGGTGGCGTGGTGGTATTTCGGTACGACTACGGTTCTGAGGTCTCGGGTTCGATCCCCGGGTCGGGCAAAGTGATATTGGATTTTTCCATATCAGCCCGGAGTCTGAAATTTGTGCCCGATATGGCGATAGGCTCGCCCTATCGCATCTGGGACTGAACTAAGCTCGGCGAAATGTGGGTGTTCTAGTTCGCTAGTGCGCCTCTGCCTACCCCTTCGGGGATACAGGCGTGAGCTTATGTTATGTTATGTTTATAAATACTTTGACTTGGCCAGAAAGTAATTTAAGATAGCTAAAGCATAGTTTCCGTGGTGTAGCGGTTATCACATCTGCCTAACACGCAGAAGGCCCCCGGTTCGATCCCGGGCGGAAACATTCTTTTGTCTCCTCGAAGATATGACAGGATGTTTTTATTTATTTTTTATTTTTTAGGTTTACTTTTTTCCTAAGTTATGATCGAAATTGTTTGCGTCTTGTAGATAAATTAAAATTGTAAAATTAAATTGTGAATAATAATATAATTATCTAATATTTAAATTGCGAATTTAAATGCAGTAATCTTTAAAAATGTTTTCACTCAATCGTAATAAAAATTATAATATTCTATTACACAACTATCTGCTTAATTAAATAACAATAACACACATAACACATAAGTTCACGCCTGTATCCACGAAGGGCTAGGCAGAGGCGCACTAGCAAACTAGGACCCCCACATTTCGCCGAGCTTTGATTCGTCCCAGATGTGATAGGGGGCGAGCCTATCGCCATATTCGCATATCGGGCACATATTCAGACTCCAGGCTGATATTGAAAAATCCAATATCACTTTGCCCGACCTGGGAATCGAACCCGAGACCTCAAGACGGTAGTCGTACCGAAATACAACTACGCCACCGAGGCAGTCTTAATAATAATAATATCACATTAACAACCGTATTACTGTCCCACTGCTTCCTCCTCCCTCCTACTAATGGGAATGGTTAGGCTTTGGTATACCAGTATACCATACTGATCGATTGTAATTTTTCTTAATAATAATAATATCACATTAACAACCGTATTACTGTCCCACTCCTTCCTCCTCCCTCCTACTAATGGGAAGGGTTAGACCTTAGTATACCAGTATACCATACTGATCGATTGTCAATTTTTTTTTTTATATATACACCCAACAGTCACACTGCACACACCTAGTCATGACCCCACACTAGGTATAACCTGTATCGTGGGTATCAGAAACTATGAGAGACTTTCGGTCTCACAACAACCAGACTTGGAACAAATATCTGTGGGCCACACAAACATTTGTCTCAATGCGGGTATCGAACCCGCGGCCTTTCGCTTCAAAGCGGGTTACTCGCCCACTGCGCCACGGAAGCTGTCAATTGGGTACTTGACAATTTTTTTTAATTAATTTTATATGAAATTTACGTCGTCTAAAATATAGAACAGAAAGAAATATTGAAATATTCTTAAAAATAAAAAGTTATAAGCCTTTGAAGTTTGAACCTTCAAACCGCGGGAAAGAGAAGTATCAGTCAGGGCCATAACGGAACGTGCGTTGAAAAGGGATAGCTACATATCCCCACTACGCCCCTACTCTTGCTCATTGCAGATTTTAAAATATCAATTACTGCCTCATTTGTCACCAATTTCGATACAGTTTTTACTGGAAGGCTTCTATTTTGTTTTATTATTGTATTTATTACATATAAAATATGTAAATATGTATGTATGTGTATAAAACAAACACTGTCAAGTACCCAGTTATTAATAATCGGCAATCGCTTAGGCTTAGGAACGTCAAATACATTATATTACAAACAACCGGTAACATTTTTAAAATTAGTGCCGCTAAATGGCTAACAAAAGCATTAAGAATAATGTCGCGTGTTGGCAGGCAGTTTAGACATCAGCACATCTGTCATACGGTTATCGTGAACGGGTCACTGGGCCAAAAGGCTCGTTTTAAGGTACTTCTCACGTTTTTCACCAATTAATGTGGATAAGGGGTTAATTTTTATAAAATATTGTGGAAGTACATTAGTCCGCCGTGTTTGTTTAGATAATAATGCGGAGGCATTTATTAAAAGCATTTGTACTAGTTTCCACATAGTTTATTTTATTTAATGGGCATAGAGAACGCAGTCGTAAGTTTATAATAATAATAAATAAACACACCCAACAGTCACACACATAGTCCAGCAGCCCGACCAGGAAAATTTCTGACAATCGTAAATGTATTCGAACTCGCTGCGCACTGATGACATTTGATTAATATTTCATACAAATTTCATAGACGCGCATCGAGCACGAATACATTTACGGTTGTCAGAAATTTTCCTGCTCAGACTGCTGACCCCACACTAAAATCGAGTCTTGTGTCGTGGGTATCAGGAACTACGAGAGACTTTCGGTCTTACAACACCCAAACCCGAAACAAATATCTGTGGGCCACACAGACATTTGTCTCGGAGCGGGAATCGAACCCGCGACCTCACGTTTCACAGCCGGCTACTCGCCCGCTGCGGCACGGAGGCTGTCATAATGAAGTAGATGGTAGGTGATGCTAGATAATAGGCACTTAATATTGCGATACATAAATTTTATATTAGGACTATTTTTACGGATTTTTGGATCATTTCTCAAATCAAATCAAAATATTTATAGAATCCATAAAATGTTCAAACATCATTTAGATTCCGTCAAATTTTAACTCTACCGGCTGTTCGGAAGGCTGTTTCGCCAGAGAAGAACGAAAAAACTAATGTAAATGTAAACTCGATGCGCATTTTTGTTTTAGAGCAGAGATTGGCAAACGAACAGATGGGTCACCTGATGGTAAGTGATCTTCACCGCCCATAGACACACATGACACAAAAAGAATCATGGGTGCGTTGCCAACCTAAAAGGAGGGAATGAAAGGGGAGGGAAAAGGAATTGGGAAAGGGAGGGGGGAAATGGGCCACCGGAAATCTCACTCACCGAACGAAACGCGACAGCAAGCTGCCACTTTACGTCGGTTTTCTGTGAGACAGTGGTATCAAACCGGTCGAGCCCGCCCATTCGGGCTGTAGACGTTACTGTCTGCAGTGTGGCTCTACCACTCAAATACACAAAAATATCGACATTACACCCCAAACATGAAATAGGAAACGATCCCTCAATATCAATACTCAAGGAGTGGAGAAACCCGATGAACCGTCAACGCAAACAAATTTTAAATTAGGCGCCCAACGGGGCACAATATGGAAACTCCAACCGTCCGGAAGGGATCCGCAATACTCGCGCACCTACGTCGAGTTGTTTATTTTTCGTCGGTTTAACTGATTCACTGACGTGAGGATCGGATTCGGTAAACACGTACATTTTGCACGGTCAAGTGATCCCAGTCGACTTGGGAATGGAAAATAATTATCTTTCTAATTTTCCAACCATTCGAATTTTAAAGTTGGAAACAATATTGTGTTGGAGCAAAGGGGTCATGGTAGAATTATTTTTAGAACATTTTGCATTTCCATGATCCCCGGATAATTTTTTGTTAGCGTACAATATAGTATACCAATATAATATGACTGCCTCCGTGGCGTGGTGGTTTCGGTACGACTACGGTTCTGAGGTCTCGGGTTCGATCCCCGGGTCTGGCAAAGTGGTATTGGATTTTTCCATAACAGCTCGGAGTCTGGAATTTGTGCCCGATATGGCGATAGGCTCGCCCCCCTATCACATCTGGGACGGAACTAAGCTCGGCGAAATGTGGGTGTTCTAGTTCGCCCGTGCGCCTCTGCCTACCCCTTCGGGGATACAGGCGTGATCTTATGTTATGTAATATAGTATAGGTATAGTATATAGGTATGTGAAGTCTACCAACCCGTATTAGGCCAGCCTGGTAGAATAAGACGTAAACCCACTTATGAGTAGAGGAGACCCGTGCCCAGCAGTGGGACAGTAAGATAACAGGGCTTATATTATTATTATTATTTTTTATATAAAATATAGTATCTATGCTACAAACCATAAAGTCATGCTTGACTGCATGACTTTATGTTAACAATTACTGTATAAGAATACATAAACAAACAAATTAAAAAATAATAGACAGCCTAGACAGCACGTGACATTGGCTATTATATCCCAGAATTACCTGAGAACGGGGACTCGACAAAAAACATCTTAACTCACATCTTAATCTATGTGGTAATCAGTTTAATGATTGCATAAAAACTATTTTAAAAATAATAATCAGCTTTACCCATTTACCGATTACTGCCATTTTGATTTCGAATGATTAATTGTGATGTTTATTTTTTCATTAAACGTTAAAGAGTTTATATTGGATACATTTATAATATTAAAAACTAAGTGCTTATATAAAAACTATAATAACTAATAACTAAGTGCCCTGATAAAGTGTAAAGAAATTCGTAAAAGCTTTTGATGTTTTTTACCCTTATCGGGAAGCTTGGGAATTCGGCGGGAACGGCGTCGCGTGACCATGGAAAATATACACCCAAAAATAACTTAATTAAAAGTAAGATATCGCGTCACACGCTTCCTTCTTTTCCACACAAAATACAAATTAAATACTTTATTGTATTAGTTTGTTTATAATAATGGAGAAAACATGTTGACGAAATATGGAATTGTAAAAATTTCGTGCAAAGCGACGATTTTTTATGTAGTTCACTATGATGCCGTTATACTAATGTAATAAACCACAAACTAGACTATATTGGCTTAACTAAATAGAGTTTTAAAATTGTATTTAATAATTTACCATAATAATGCAAACACAAATACGCAATTCATTGATATATCAATTATGATATATAAACTAGATCCTGCGTTATTGTATATATACAATAACGCAGGATCTAGTTTTTACATAACATAATAAATAATGACAACAAATTAATACATAGTGTTACAACGTAATATCTCTACATCCATCTCAATTCATAACTGTTTATTGCGTTTTAACTAGCTTCAGTTCCCCCATTTTCTCCGCGATTACACTATATATTAGGCGATACCTACCACATGCCACGTCA
Organism: Clanis bilineata; assembly: GCA_036417725.1. NCBI lineage: Eukaryota > Metazoa > Arthropoda > Insecta > Lepidoptera > Sphingidae > Clanis > Clanis bilineata. Next base: position 4,516,885 of record CM071141.1, read on the forward strand.
CACCAGGCGTCCCCCACAATTCTCTGTTTTCCCTTATTGATAAAAAGTATTGGGGTCCAACGCAGTACGATTGCAACTAAGGATACGTTATCGGTTGATATTTTGATTTTTCCACTTGAATTCGAGGGTAGCTGTGAACGACTGTGTCTAAGTTATAAACTAGGGGCGTTACAAGTTATAACTATACGAAATGATAATCACAAGCTTAAAAACTTAACAGACCGACTCCAGATCCGATCGCGACCAAATTTATATACCACCGTTGAAATAAGCTTTATAGAATTCAGAAAGAATTTTGAAAATCGGTCCACATTTGGCAAAAAATGAGGTCCTTCCTTTTTGGAAGTCGGCCGATAAAGGAGAAAATAATAATTTAACTTATTTTAGCAACATTTGGTACGTAGTCGGCTTAAAACCGAGGAAAAGATATAGGCTACGATAGACCTGTTATCTCATAAGTCCTGACAGGAATATTACAGGAGCGCCTTAACAAAATTTGACGATATAGAGAAGGGCTACTATTATCAAGCGGGTGAACGTCGACACTACGTGTAAAAGATCTATCTTCATCATCTTCTTCTATAGATTGGTTTCTATTTTTCAAAGTGACTTTAGGTTTGATCCATTAAGGCTTCAATATAATATACCCTAGATTCACATTTCTTTGCAAATATCCTCCAAAAAGTGGTCTCAGGAATAAAACAAAGAAAAAGATCACAAGTTCTATTTAAATCAATACAAATATAACCTTATGCACGTGTAATAAAGTAGCTTTTTAAATGAAATGGCGTCAACTGTGCATCTAGTAATTAATATATCGATGCATTAGGGAAATAGACTGTGGTTGATTGTTTCCTTCCAACATATTTTTTGTAGAATGTACTCGTAGATTCGTACATTTATACGACGTTTGCACAGTTTGTGACGTTTCGTTGGCAAGCTCATTCGGTTAGCAATTTATTTGCAGTGAAACTACAGATTATGCCATAAGTAGCGTAAGTAGGTGCGCGTAATTTGATTCAGTCAGCGTAAATTCCACTTGAGTTTGCATAATTATTTTTTGCTAAGTAGCCGTAGCACAAGTCGGCCGCGATTTATTTACCTAATAGTAATAAGCAGCATAATGTATTATTGATAAAAAATAATAATATTCCCCAGTACCAATGGAGCAGTAGTAATTAATAAATAATAAATAACACCCAACAGTCACACACGTAGTCCTTTAGCCCGAGCACGAAAAACTAATGTAAATGTAAATGTATTCGAGTTCGCTGCGCACTGATGACGTTTGGTTAATATTTCATACAAATTTCATAGACGCGCATCGAGTTCGAATACATTTACAGTTGTCAGAATTTTTCTTGCTCAGGCCGCTGACCACACAGTAAGATTCGAGTCTTGTGTCGTAGATATCAGGAACTACGAGAGACTTTCGGTCTAGGACCACCCAGACCCAAAACAAATATCTGCGGATCACACAAACATTTGTCGCGGTGCGGGGATCGAACCCGCGGCTTCTCGCTTCACAGCCGGCTACTCGCCCACTGCGCCACGGAGGCTGTAAAGTAATTGTTTAATGTAAATAGTAAATACATATTTATTTACGCATTTATTCCACCTTACACGCTTCAGCCTATAAATTGTAAATGTAAGCGGGTGAATTTTCATAACCTGGAAGGAAACATCGGAAATGTTATGTCCCATTCAACGTCCAATAAATACCTTGTTACCATTCGTCCCTTTTTCCCCGCGTTTGAAAACGAGGAATGTTTTCGAGTAATAAAAACTGATCGACCGTTACTTGTCGTTGAAACATTTATATATTACCGATTACAGTTCACGTTATAATGTAAATAATTTGCAAATTGTTATAATTATATAAAGTCCGCTTTATGGTATAGGTACAGTATTTTTGACTGACTTCCAAAAAGGAGGAGGTCCTCAATTCGGCTGTTTTTTTTTATGTATGTTACGCGATATCACCGTCGAATGCGGACCGATTTTCAAATTTCTTTTTGTGTTCCATAGAGCTTCTTTCAAGGACACTCCCGTATAAATTTGGTCACGATCGGATATTATATACGGAATTGACAATTCCGTATTGCAGATTTTCAAAGAAGAATAGTTAATCTATTTATTATTGTCTTGCACCTACTTATATAAATTTCGATACTATTAGAAGTTACCTTATTTTCGACCGCATTCCAAAAAGGAGAAGGTCCCCAATTCTGTCTGTATGTTTTTATGTATGTTACGCGATATATCCGCCAAATGTGGACCGATCTTCAAAAATCTTTTTGTGTTCGATAGAGCTTTTTTCAAGGGTGGTCCCATATGGTCACGATCGGATTTGAAGTCGGTCTGTTAAGTTGTTAAACTTGTGATTATATAAGTATTAATTCAATATTTTTGTATTAAAATGTATTATCTAGTATCTAATCAATCGTCTCTTAATTTCTAGAAGAAAATGACAGCCGCATATATTATCTTGATATATTTTTAGTTTCTACAAATTATTAATTAAAACTAAATGGATATATAGAGCTAGATAGGTATGTAATTGTTTTGTAATAAACAGCTAAACATTAATTAATTATGACAAAAACATTACTTACCACTAAAATATGACTAACAAACATTTTTTTACCAATTTTTATTCCCTCCTCATTCCTGCAGTATTGCCACCATCCAAAAACAAACAATACAACATGATACCCTTGCGAGCATCTCATCCCTTTTGCCACGTACTCAATCAGGTCAAAACGTAAATTCACGCCAAGGTCGCACGTGAAGATACGATCGGTTGCATGCGATACAGGGGTGGCGCGTGACGTGACTGTTAACTGGTTTCATAGATAGTAGGGAGAGGCAGAGTGTAGACACCGTATGGAGAGGTATGGAACCTATGGTAGGGCTGTCTCTCAGAGGACATGCTCAAAGCTGTACTGAGCCTCTGAGTGAGAAGCTATTTCTATCCTGTTACGGGCTAAAGTGTTACACACCTCCCATTATTTATTCCTTTCTTTTTAATTGCCAAAGTCCATAGGTAACGATAACAACTTACTATTCTCTCTCTCGCGGTGCCTATCCGCTACTGGATATTGCCTGTCAACTCCGCATATCCCTTTATATTTCTTGCCCGATTGTATTTTTCTTCTACCCTGATAATTCCTGTCCATTCTCTTATATTCTTGAGCCAGGATTTCCTACTTCTACCAATGTGTCTCTTTCCCTCTACTTTTTCCAATGCAATTATTTGTAGAAGGCGAGACTACGAATGTCTGAGCATATGTCCGAGAAAACTGTTTTTTTACTGCACACTTACTATTAGATAGACAATATATTGATAGATACTCAATCAATCTTCGTAAGCAGGTAAGAAACCTGGAATGGTCATTAGTTACTATACCTACTTTTTTCTACAAAAATCAAGTAAAAAATATAGTAACACGCAACTAGAACATAGCTCTAAATAGTACCTAAATTCAAAATTATTATTAGAATAAAGCGTGTAATAAAAGTGCCTGCTGTCCAATCTGTTCTCTGATGTTCTGTGAAAATCAATTTTTACATTTTATCTCATAAACTTACAAGCAATAGATATTGAAACAGGTATTTCGTAACATATTCGTTCATTTCAATATTAAATATTTGTAATTTAACTTGGGTATTTGTAATGTTTTATATATAGATACAATAACTTTATGATTAGAAACCTTTATCTATCTTGTAACGCAGTACCTAGGTATGTGTTATCTACACTCCACGAATTACTTATAGTATTTAGTTAGTACGAGTATAAACTATAAAGTTATGGTTATTAGTCGTACCTAATTAATATTCATAGAGATATTCCTACAAGCATTATTTTATTATTATTTTGTGGGAGGCCTATGTTCAGCAGTGGACGTCCTATGGCTGATTATGATGATGACGCTTATTATTTTAATAATGTCTTATAATACATATCCAAAAAAAAACTACCTACTGTTGCGGCATAATACTAAGAAGATTTCTTCAACCTTTTCAAACGATTTTACAATAGATACAAAAAGATTTTCAATTTTCATTTGATACATGTGACAGGAACGACGCGTTTTTATTACAAACGCGACGTGGCGCGAGCGTGTTTCGAAAGCTTTGTTCGAAAAACGGTTCACAGGTCCGTTCGGTTTTTTTACGTCGAACTTTATTCATTCGCGAGAAATTAAAAGGACAATTCAGTTGTTGCAGCAATTATTGACCATTCCATGCTAGTTTTACGTACTATATTTCGACAATAAAATAATTGTACTATGTTTACGTTTATAGTTAGGAAATAGAGTATGTATCTGGATTTTATTATTACTTTGGTCTGACTGTTGCAGTATCCGAAATCAATCAGCATTATAGTTTTATTTGAAGTAGTTATTAAATAGTCCAAAAGTACCTAGTTCTCTTTTTTATGTTAGTTGGACGAGCTTCAGGCGGCATACCTGGACATCTGCAAACCAGTGCAGGGTCATGGGGCTAATCGCTTCCAGAGATGAAAAAGTGTAAGTGATGATAGAATACTTATAGATAGTGAAGGGGATCGGGTATTTGCCACTTGGGCTTCTAGAATCTCAACCGCACGAAGTGCAACAGCAGTCAGCTGGTACCTACACCTATTTCACGGTTTTCTATGAGACAGTGGTAAAAATGTCACATCCTCTGTGGCACACTGGGCACGTTACCGACTGTGAAACGAGAGACTGCAGTTTCGATTCCCGCAACGTGACGAATGTTAGTGTACCTATTTTATTAGTGGGTTCAAATCTTAAACTAGACAAACGTGTTTTTCGAACACCATTTGTCTGGGACTGGATCCTAGGTATTTTCGAAAAGGATAGATAATACGTAAAACCGTAAAATTAAGTTTGGCAAGTTATTTTATTATTGTTCTTTGCTACTTGTATTAGAATTGATTAAAGTGACATCTATTACGAAATTACGTAAAAAAATAGTTTTAATTCGGTTGATAAACACTAGGTGGCACTAAAATTATAAATGAAAGACTTCATTACTTTTTATGAAGTACTAACAGTAGACATTAATTATTATAAATTACCTGTATATTTGTGATTATAATATATATTTATTAAAGTAAAAAATTTAATCAACTGTTACTTTACGCGCATACTATTTTTCGTAAATGTTTAGATTTCTGAACGAGTCGATAATACCAGCTCTAGTATATTAATATTCCGATATTAATAGATTAATGGTTACGAAATGTGTTTGTTTGTGTAGTATTGAGTTAAACAAATGAGTCATTGATTGTTGTATGTTATATAAATATTTGTTTAATTTTCATATAATAAATTACATTCAAGTGGTCCAACTTGCTTCTATGCAACACTTCAATGTTGAATGACGTCATCAAAATATCGTGGTATTTCACGGTATTTATTTTATTCCAACAACCCAGTTGTGACGTTAATGATGAAGTAGCGAAGTTATTGATCGAATTTATTTGCTGTTTTAATTTACAAACACTTGTCGCTTCATACGTAAATTAATGTTACGGAGTGGTGGTGGTGTATTAAAACATCGTGTTATAATTTAGGCCAGTTATTTTTTTAATTTAAGGAACAATAATAAAGTGCAAAAGTTTCGGATCGGGCACGTCTCGTCGTTTTTTGAATTCTTTTAAAATAAAAATCATTATGTTCGCTAAGTTAATACAAGTTTTGGTGGCGACAGCAGCCTTTTCCAATATAATTAGTAACGCACAAGAAATCGATACATATGATCTACTGATGCCAAATGTTTGGCCTCATTCGGTAAGTGATGAATACATTTTTCGTTTAATTTATATGTTGAATCAAATTGGAATATGTTTTGATACCGTGAGCATTTCTTTGCTTATTGGTACCTACCTAATTGTTTTGAACCTAATAATCAAACATATAATCAAAAAATGAAGGTGCATATTTTGAGTTCATACATGAATACCTAATATCACACTCAATCCCCAAGGGATTCAAACGCATCCGTGTTTGATTCCCAGGTCAAGAAAAAATATTTTCTGAGACAGTTTCCCTAGGGCTAGTTGCCCCAGTTGTTCTACACTAGACATTTCACTTCACATTTTTATCTATGGTCAATTGTTTTATGTGCAGAAGACAGCTAAAATCACTTTTTTGTGTATGTGTTTTTGTTTTATTTCAAGAAGAACAAGTGCAGGAGACACACCTTTAAGCAAGTATCTGATACCCAAAACTAAAGCTCAATCCTTACTGCAACACACCTGAGATATTAATTATATGTTTCGTCAATCCCACATTACAGTGGGATAAGTGTGGATAGAAGGAAAACTATCAAATATTTACACATTAACCCGACCCGACCACCCGACCCGGGGAACGAACCTGAGACCTCAGAACCATAGTCGTACCGAAATACCACCACTCCACTGAGGCTGTCAAATATATACAAATCACGATAAAATCCATAAAAAATAGTTTTATTTAAACAAATGTTTATGTAAATATTCCACTTAGTAATACATATTACAGCAATTTTATAGTTCATTTTACCATTATGAAAGAGACATAAATTACTAGGTATGTAATATATTAATTGCTGGTTAAGGTGAATGTTGCATTTATGTATTTTAAACTGTTGTTTAATTAATTTTTACAAGCACATAGCACACCCATTTGTACTTCTTTTACAATTACTTTAAAATGCATACTTGCCTTTTTTACTCAAACTCAGATATATGGCATTGTAACTATCAACTTTAATATCCAAATATCAGGAGTTAAAAAACAGAAACCATTTTTTCGACATAACATGATGAATATATGTGTGATTTTTTTTGAGTAATGGATTTATTAAACACTGTCGTTGGCGAAATCGTCAAACTTTGATGGAGGCCATATTTTTTAAATAAAGAAGAAGACATAACATGATAAATTATGCACAAGTTGTACAAAGTAGGTAAAGTCATATTGACCGAGTACAAAAGTGTTATACTAAATGGCAACAAATGTTGGTGTGATGGAAATATTGTTATTTCGTTTTGAGATATAGGGTGTTATAAGTTTTTATTTACTTGGAATTTTATTGATTATATATTTTATTTATCGATTTTATATTATTCATCTCATGTTTCAATCTGAATTTTGAACATTTTGGTGTGTGTGGTTCGATGGTCAATAACTGGTGGCTATTGAACCAGTTTGTGTTTCCTCAACCCATAGTATGACTCAATTTTTGACAGTTTTCACTTCTCAAAAACAATAATAGCTTTTGGTTTTCTCCAAACATTTATTTCGACAGCCTCCGTGACGCAGTGGACGAGTAGTCGGCTGTGAAGTGAGAGGCCGCGGGTTCGATTCCCGCCCGTTCGGATACGAATATCCTACCACAAGCAATGACATTACATGACATAAAAAACTCACGGAAAAATATTCGCGATAATATAATATGATATAATAAATCATTATGGGTTTTATGAGGATTTCCTCATGTGTGAAATGTATAGTAAAGGGGATTTCCCCTTTACTATACATTTTGTGTCAACAATGCTGTGGTTTACTTAGTGTCGTCTACATGATGTCACTACGAACAAATAACGACCTTGTTTGACATTTGATAATCATTTTACAGGCATCAAATCTATTGATTCGTGTATGTAGTGACTTGTGTATTGATTTTATGTTCACATAAAATATATGTTCATATGTTGGCTCGCCCCCTATCACATCTGGGACGGAACTTAGCTCGGCGAAATGTGGATGTTCTAGTTCGCATGTGCGCCTCTGCCTACCCCTTCGGGGATACAGGCGTGAGCTTATGTTATGTTGATTTTATGTTATACAAAAAAATTAACCCCTAGGTCATCAGTTGCCAAATCTAAGCTTATTTATAATGTTCGTATAAGGATGTTAAGCAATTCGGTACTCCAAATGGGTGCACTCATCTTTGTTATTTTACCATTGTGCATTTTTTTCATTCCTTTCTAACAACGTTTTTTCTGGAACTCCAGCAGGGTTACCATAACCTCTTATAGCAGTATTATTATAATTGTTCTTCGTTTGTTTTGTATGGGAATTGGTACAAGTAATATGATAATAGTACTGCTATAAGAGGTGGTGGTAACCCCCCTGTACTTAGTCTAGGACACCAACGCCCGAATGGGCAAACGCTCCTCAACTTTAACGGCTTCCTAAATTGATTTTCTCCATACAATTTCGACAAATAAGGCGGCCTTAAACGGCATAAGATGACCTTAAGTGTATGAACATTCGGCGGTATTAGTCCTATAATAAGCAGATGCTTATTTTAATGAAGCGTGACTAATTTAACTATGCAAGTTATTTTTACAGTGTATAATCTGTTTAAGGTTCCTAGAATATCGATACATGCTTTTTAATCTTATATCAAAAGGCTGCATCGATTACCCGCATCTGATGCTATTACATCGTACATTAACTAGAGTAATCGATTTTGCCTCTGTCTACTATTACACATTTTTTACTAAATGCTCTAACAGCGACAAAACGTCAGATTTTAAACAAAATTGATATTTCACCTCTGTTTCCCCACTCACGCCTGTTCCACCGAAGGGGTAGGCAGAGGCGAATTAGAGAACTAGAACACCCACATTTCGCCAAGGTAATTTCCGTCCCATATGTGATAGGTGGCGAGCCGTATTGGGCACACATTCTAGACTCCAGGCTGATACAGAGTAGAAAATCCCAATGATATATCCCTTCGCCTGATCCGGGGATCGAACCCGAGACCTCAGGACGGCAGTCGTACCGCGTTCGCGCCGCAATACTACCACGCCACCAAGGCAGTTCCCAGATATTAGACACGATCAATATCTTGCAGGCCTTAAGCCGGGTCTCCTGCACTAAAACATTACACAAAACATCTACACAAAACATGCTTTTTTATATCTATGGTCGATTGTTCTAAGAACAGGTGACAGCTAAAATCGTTGTTTTGCGTATGTTTTTTTTCGACTGACTTCCCAAAAAGGAGGAGGTCCTCAATACGTCGTTTTTTTATGTATGTTACGCGATATCTCCGCCTAATGTGGACCTATTTTCAAAATTCTTTTATTTCGATAAAGCTTATTTCAAGGGTGGTCCCATATAATTTTGGTCACGATCGGTAAATTGGAAGTCGCTCAGTTAAGTTTTAAAACTTGTGATTTTTAGTGTTTTGAAAAAGCTAGTGCAGGAGAACCGGCTTTAAATGTTATCTCAGTATAAATGAAGCTATGTCGCAGTAGACTCTTATCGATTATCGAATTAATGAAAGCCTACGCTTTTATCGATAATGAAAAGGTGGGCTGTGTGGGCGATGTTTGAAGTGCTTGTCATTTTAAGTGCATAATATTGCTTGATAGCACAGGTTCTAAATGAGACTAAGCTTTGATACAATGTATGGACGGTACTTGTTACACTAAAAATCTTCTATTACGTCCTCGTCCCGTGTCAAAAAAACGTTAATTTCTTGGCACAGTTTATACAGGTTGTTACAAAAATGTTTGACAGAGTCTCTAGTTTGCCCCTGCCTACCTCTTCAGGGATACAGTGAGCTTATGCATCTGTGTAGTATTTTTCTCAATAAAGTAGTGATTTCCTAAGTTTACGTGAATATTATACATTGAAATAAAACTATTCTTACGGATTCTATCACGATTCGGTTTTAATTATTATTCCCGACGTTTCGAAGGCTTTGCAGTCTTCGTTGTCACGGGTCAGACTGTGTCAGTCTGACCCGTGAAGAATAGTTTTGAGAATGAGAATAGTTTTATTTCAATCAATAAAGTAGGTTATGTAATAACATATTTCCTTACGATATAAAATGCATTTATTTTATATCTTAACACCTGTTTCACGCTTACTGATGATTTCTAAAAGTAAAATGGAATACCTATTTTAAATTCCATTGTCTCGTATTGAGAGTCAGACATTGTGTGGGATGATTGTGGGCGTTCAATTTCGTTTTTCGGGTATTGTATTGACGAATGTATTAATGCCGATTTTAATATTGAAAATGTTTAACGTTAAAACACAAATAGGTATTTTATTTTTAAGTGTGGGCAGTCAGTCAGTCTTTGGCTATATTTTTGCGTAGTAATAACAAAACATAACATAAGCTCAGGCCTGTATCCCCGAAGGGGTAGGCAGAGGCGCACTAGCGAACTAGAACACCCACATTTCGCTGCGCCTAGTTCCGTCTCAGATGTGATAGGGGGCGAGCCTATCGCCATATCGGGCACAAATTCCAGACTCCGGGCTGATATGGAAAAATCCAATATCACTTTGCCCGACCTGGGGATCGAACCCGAGACCTCAGAACCGTGGTCGTACCGAAATACCACCACGCCACCGAGGCAGTCGAGGCAGTGCGTAGTAATGTGTTACTTAATTTGTAATATCGATATGTACTACCTATCATTATAAGTTTTTGCGCGATAATAAACGCGCTCTAGATCTCTATTTACATCTGCCTATCCCATCAGGAATATAGGCGTAGGCTTATGAGACCTACTCGAATTGTTGTCACAACGAGAGCGTCACTATTTTCCGATCATGAAATGTTCATTGCACCTACATATAAAATGTACTCGTAGTCGTTTATACAAAGCGTTATGTAGGCCAGATAAACACTGCTAATCCAATAATGCCTTGCAAGATAAATAGGTATTTACCTATATGTTATATTTACTATATGTTATGTTAAATGTACTTATAAGGTTCCGAGCACATTTTCGTAGGTCATTCCTGCTCAAAAAACAGATTACAATGTCATATTTGTTATAAGATTTACAGAGTGGATAAATCTCACGGGAACCGTCCATGGTACAGTATAAAAAGTAGCCTGAGCATTATTCTAATGTATAACTAAATAATCTAATAATAATTTATAATATACCTAAAGTTTCATCAAAAGTATTTTTTGCGTGTAAGAGCAACAAACATCCATACATCCTCAAAATTTTTTGCGTTTATATTCGGTAGGTGAATTCCCAATCCGAATTAGTCTTTTTGTTGTATTTATACTTAACATTAAGTTTTTTCGTCTGGTAGACTATATCTTTGTTTTTCCAGGATGAGCTGTACCTTTGCACACCAATCAGGATTTCTCCACGCTCCAGCTATTACATAAGTGAGTATTGCTAATGAGCTGCTCAATAAGCAATATACTAATATATTGAGCTGTTAAACCAACTGTTTTTGTGTTATTGTAGCTGGATTCGAACCCAACGCGTCTATGCACACGGCGCATCACATGATTCTCTATGGATGTTCAGTACCGGGGTCTAATGATTCTGTATGGTAAGTACCTAGTTTATCTTTTTAACGAGCTGAAATGTCAAATATAGCATATCGAGAACACACCTCTGTTTATTACACGTAATCGCCTTGAGTGGTAGAGCCACACTGTAGACAATTGGGTACTTGATTAATTTTTATTGATTTTATGCTTTACGTCATCTAAAACATAACACAGAAAGAAATATTGAAATACTCTCAAAAATAAAAAAGTTATAAGCCTTTTTAGTTTGGTGTAACCTTCAAACAGCGGGAAAGAGAAGTATCAGTAAAATCACGTCACGGCCATAACGGCGCGTGCGTTAGAAAGGGATAGCAAGATATCCCCACTACGCCCCCACTCTTGCTCATTGCTGAATTTAAAATATACATTACTGCCTCATTTTTCAACCTATTTCGATGCGCTTTTTATAGAAGGGTTTCTTTTTTGTTTTATTTGCTATTACATAAAAAAAAATGAAATTAAACATAGTCCAATTATGTCTACAGCACGAATGGGCCGGCTCGACCGGTTTGATACCACTGTCTCACAGAAAACCGACGTAAAGTGGCAGCTTGCTGTCGCGTTTCGTTCGGTGAGTGAGATTTCCGGTGGCCCATTTCCCCCTTGCTTTCCCAATCCCTTTTTCCCTCCCCTTCCATTTCCTCCTTTCAGGTTGGCAACGCATCCATGATTATTTTTGTCTTGGGTGTTTATGGACGGTGGAGATCACTTCCCATCAGGTGACCCATCTGCTCGTTTGCCAGTCTCTGCTATAAAAAAAAAAAAAAAAAAAAAATTTATCAAACTTTCGGTGGCCCAAATTCTCCTCCTTCCTATGCTTGCTTTAAGGTTGACAATGCTTCCATGACTCTTGGTATGGATGGATTTCTACGTGCAGTGGCGAACACTTATGAAGTGATCTATCCACTCGTTTGTTAGTCTTTGCTATGAAATCCAAGCTTTATGTCTTTTTTTTTAACAATGATTGGCAAACGAGCAGGTGGGTCAACTGATGGTAAGTGAACTCCGTCGACCACAGACACTAATGATCAAAATAATCATGGGTGCGTTGCCAACCTTAAAGGAGGGGATTAAGGATTGGTAAGGGTAGGGGGAATTAGGCCACCGGAAATCTCACTCATCGAACGAAACGTAAAATCGAGTTGCCATTTTACATTGGTTTTCTGTGTTGTATACATTGTCTACAGCATGGCACTTTCACTCGAAAAGGCAACTATAGGCAATATAGCGAATATTGAACCATAACCCATACAAAAACATACATAACATAAGCTCACGCCTGTATCCCCGAAGGGGTAGGCAGAGTTTCACTAGCGAACTAGAACAACCACATTTCGCCGAGCTTAGTTTGGCTTAGTTCCGTCCCAGATGTGATAGGGGGCGAGCCTATCGCTATATAGGCACAAATTCCAGACTCCGAGCTGATATGGAAAAATCCAATATCACTTTGCCCGACCCGGGGATCGAACCCGAGACCTCAGAACCGTAGTCGTACCGAAATACCACCACGCCACCGAGGCAGTCATAACCCATACAAGTACTCGAAAATAGGGTGATTCACGACGTATGGTAATTATTGGAAGCCTTTGATGGCTCCATAAATACTATTATCGGCATCGGCGTTATCTACTCGATATTATGGCGTGACGTCAATCGCGGTAGATGTACAGCTCGACAAACTTTTGGGTGTATGTGGCGCAAGGCAAATTCGACAAATCATTTTGCTATTTTATTATCTGTAGAAATTAATTAGCTTGTTGATTGTTTTAGCGGTGTACTCAAAGTACCCAGATTTGTAAAGTAATTTCTATTCCCAGGTCGGGCCAAGCAAATTTTCTAATTTAAATTGCCCAGGACTGGATCCCTCATAGGGAATGATGTCAAGCAGGCGGCCGGTCGTAAAAACTAAGCCAAATCCTCTCAACTGCAACATGCTCGAAAAAGTGTTGCGCCGACCTCAGATTAATGTGTATGATGATTGATGACCGAATCTTAAAATTTTAGGAGCTGCGGTGAGATGCAAAGTAACGAAGTTGACAAATATTACAACACAGCGAACCCGTGCCGTTCTGTGTCTCAGGTAACTATTTCATTAGTTTTGACCTTTTTAAACCTCACGTGTAAAATGGGGGTATTTTTTTTTTAGTGTAAGGTTTTTCCTAGTTATCCTCCCAGATAGATCCCCAGAGAGGTGGTTCGCGTCAATACGCACTGTTGTAAAAACTGCCAAATCCCTTCTGCAAAATGCTTAGAGTGTGTTGCGCCGACTCCACATTAAGGTGAGATAAGGGCAGGTAGACAGAAGGTAATTCACAAAGTTTTCAACAGATGATTATACATTTAACCGCAAATGAACAAATTAAAACCCAATTTCACACTACAGTCAAGTTAATGTCGACAGCTGATAACCCACACAATTATAACAGTAATCGTGTTCGGGAAATTCCAATATCCCCGTTACAGCGTCAAAAGGTTAAATGTCAAAAAATTATACATAAATACTGATTACTTAAGTTAACGCGAATATTATACATTGAAATAAAACTATGATTACGGATTCTATCACGATTAGGTTTTAATTATTATTCCCGACGTCATTCTGACCCGTGACAACGAAGACTACAAAGCCTTCGAAACGTCGGGAATAATAATTAAAACCTAATCGTGATAGAATCCGTAAGAATAGTTTTATTTCAATACATAAATAGTCATGCTACTTAAAATATTGCAGATACCGTCGCATATATAAAGAAACTGGTTGAGCTACTGGTAATAAGTAATAATAAGCCAAGTTCCTTACCCAATCCCTGTTTACTCGTTTAAGGTTGGCAACTTACCCTCACCGCAAAATGCCACGGGCCCTCGATAGGACTCATAGGGGCCCCGGCGGATCAGCTTTAAAACACATAACATGACATAAGCTCACGCCTGTGTCCCCGGAGGGGTAGGCAGAAGCGCACTAGCGAACTAGAACACCCACATTTCGCCGAGCTTAGTTCCGTCCCAGATGTGATAGGGGGCGAGCCTATCGCCATAAAATAAAAAATAATAATATTAGCCCTGTAATATTACTGTCCCACTGCTGGGCACGGGCCTCCTCTACTAATGAGAGGGGTTAGGCCTTAGTCTACCACGCTGGCCTAATGCGGGTTGGTAGACTTCACATACCTTCGAAATTCCTGTGAAGAAATTCTCAGGTATGCAGGTTTCCTCACGATGTTTTTCCTTCACCGTTATAGCAAGCGATATTTCAACAATGAAAATACACGTAACAGAAAAGTCAGAGGTGTATGCTCCAGTTTGGGGTTGGTCTCGAACCTCCGACACTTGTCTCGGCAGTCCGTACCATTCCTAACTGAGCTATCGCCATATCGGGCACAAATTCCAGACTCCGGGCTGATATGGAAAAATCCAATATCACTTTGCCCGACCCGGGGATCGAACCCGAGACCTCAGAACCGTAGTCGTACCGAAATACCACCACGCCACCGAGGCAGGCAGCTTTAAAAGCGTAGTCTTTTTTCTGTGAAATCGAGGCTTTCGCGATATTGCACTGTCGTCGCAAATGGGCGATATAGGGCGTCGCGGGCTGAAAAGAGTTCCATCCGATTAATTTGCCACGGGCCCCCAACACTACATATAGTTACGCCACTGGGTTATAGGTTTGATAAATTTTAAACTTGGTTAAACTATATTGTAAAGCAGCGATAACTCAATTGGGAATGGTATGGACTGCCGAGACAAGTGTCGGAGGTTCGAGACCAACCCCAAAATGGAGCATACACCTCTGACTTTTCTATGTTAAGTGTATTTTCATTGTGAAATATCGCTTGCTATAACGGTGAAGGAAAACATTGTGAGGAAACCTGCATACCCGAGAATTTCTCCACACGAAATTCGAAGGTATGTGAAGTTTACCAACCCGCATTAGGCCAGCGTGGTAGACTAACGCCTAACCCTTCTCATTAGTAGAGGAGGCCCGTGCCCAGCAGTGGGACAGTAATATTATAGGGATAATATTATTATTATTATAAACTATATTGTGTATGGGTGACGTTGCCGTTGCAGTGGGTGATTTGATAAATACATTAATTAATAATTTCTAGATCGTGTACGCGTGGGCCAGAGATGCTCCGAGCCTGCAACTACCTGAAGGCGTCGGATTCCTCATCGGCAAGGACTCACCAATAAAGTACTTGGTGTTGCAAGTTCACTACATGCACAAATTCCCAGGTAAACATACATATATTCATGCCTGTACCCCCGAAGGAGTAAGCAGAGGCAAATTGGATAACCAGTGGCATAGCGTGAATAATATAGATGCGGGCGAATCAGTGAGGCCCTTTTTTTTCATTCCCAAGATCTACCCAATATGAGGGGTTCCTTGAGGCCCTAAACACACACGCCTAGTTACGCCGCTGTATATAACAGAACACCTACATTTCGCTAAGCTTATTTCCGTCCCAGGTGTGATGGGGCAAAGTCTATCACTACATCTGGCATGAATTCCGGACTCCGAGCTCATACTGATTAGAAAAACCTAATATCACTTCTCCGACCTCGGGGATCGAACCCCAGACCTCAGGACGGTAGTTGTATCACACACGCAATGCAAATACGCCACCGAGGCAGTCCATAATATATTTTCATTACATGATAAAGCCTATTTCATAACATTACTCATTGAAATGTTTTGTCGCTACACACGCCCTGGGATTGTTTTGAAATTAATCTATATTATGAGCATCCCGTCATGTTATAAATATTGTGTTGTTGATTAGTAAATATAAATATAATAATGGGCCTTGCTTATAAAAACATCTTCGCTTATCTTTTCGCTAAGAATAGCCTGTCACTTTTTTCCTTGCGTTACATTGTTTAAAAATTAAAGGGACAATCTGTGGTTAAAGCTAAGCAGTGATTAAATACTTTTTATAAGTAAAGGGCTATGAGATTAGCGCCTGTTTTCACGAACTCCTGTCTGCCTTTACCGTTAAAGACAAAGAAAAATTAAAAGGGCCGACTTCAAATCCGATTGTGACCAGATTAATATGGGACTACCCTTAAAATAAGCTCTATTGAACACAAAATCAATCTTGATTTAAATTTTTGAAAATCTGTCCACATTTTGCGGAGATATCGCGTAACATACATAAAAAATACAGACGAATTGAGGACCTTCTCCTTTTTTAAAGTCGGTTTAGTCGATCGACATTTTGTCGTCGTCCAATTAGGGTCTTGTGACTTGTCGTATATCCTTTTGTTGCGATTAGGGCATTAATAGTCAATGGAGGTTGATACAAATGAGAGAGGTTACCACAGGAAAAAATGCGTAAACTATTTCGCAGCATTTAGGTTTATTTGAAATAATTCCAACATATTTTCCTCAGTGATGATAAAATTGTTTATAATTTTCAGCGGGTGAAACTGACAACTCTGGCGTTTTCCTGAAGTACACGAAGACTCGGTATGTCAAACAATAGTTATTTATTTTACAGAATAATGTTCTTTGCTTATAAACATATTTACGTGGTTCTCATATTTAAAACTAGTTTGTCACTTTCCCCCGCGTCATATTATTTGAAAATGAAAGAGACAAACTATTTTTAATGCCAAGTGGCGCGTAAATGTTTTTATAAGTAAGGGACATTATTTGCAAAGAAATCTATAATCAGAGATGAAACCAGTGTGGCAATAGTATTCCCCATAATTCTGTGCTAAATTATTATCTTTTCAGTTAATTAAATATTAATATATTATTGTACGTATTTGAAATTTTAGTAGCTACTTTTGTTAACATAAGTTTAAGCCTAGAGCCTAGATAAGTTTTGAGTACTAGAGCCACTCTGTAGACAGTTACGTCAACAGCACGAATGGGCCGGCTCGACCAGTTTGATACCACTGTCTCACAGAAAACGGACGTAAAGTGGCCGCTTGCTGTTGCGTTTCGTTCGGCGAGTGAGATTTCCGGTTGCCCATTTCCCCCTCCCTTTCCCAATCCCCTTCCATTCCCTCCTTTTAGGATGGCAACGCACCCATTATTCTTTTTGTGTCTTGGGTCTCCATGGGCGGTGGAGATCACTTACCATGACCATCTGCTCGTTTGCCAGTCAGTGCTATAAAAAAAACTCCAAAATACATTCAAATTCCCCGATCTAGGATTTAAACCTAGAACTTAACATGGCTAGTCTGAGAGGTGATACTAAAGCAATGCATATTCCAGCATGCCGCGGCAGGCGGGTGTGTTCCTGCTCGGCACCAGCGGCGTGATCCCGCCCAGCGACGTGGAGCACATGGAGACGGCCTGCACCATTAACGAGGACAAAATCATACATCCCTTCGCGTTCCGCACACATACTCATGCACTTGGTATGGTTTCACCTCAATAATCACACCCATAGCCCTGAATTAGGATACTCACAATACCCGAAATGAACACTTTTGTGAAATTGAAAACCTTCCTAATGAGGTTTTTAGGAAGTGGGTTTAAAACTAAAATTGGATATTAAATTGAACCCGAATTAAAAACACCAGAGACTTAATAATAAAGTCGTGGTAAATCACGAAAGGTCACCAATAAGTTTTCATACTCTTTAACAAACCCTCTCAGTTGCCTCCTTAGTCTAGTGGCAGCATATATGGGCTGTGGACCGGGAGGTCGTGGGTTCGATTCCCAGCTCGAGCAAAGCTAATTTTCTAATTTTCAAATAAAAAATGCCAAATCTTTTCTGCAACATGTTTGAAAAAGTATGTTTCGCTGACCCCACATTAAGATGGAATAAGGGCAGGTAGAAAATAGACTTCTTAATAAACCCTGGCTAAAAAGGCCCATCTAAAATGTTAACTATTTCCCAGGTACACTTGTGAGTGGCTACGTAGTGCACCGGAAAGATAGCGGCGACGTATGGAATCTGCTTGGCAAGAAGAATCCGCAGTTACCCCAAATGTTCTACGCCGTGGAGGACACCTCACCTATAAAGCAGGGAGACGTGCTCGCTGCGAGGTGCACGATGAACAACACCAGGCCGTATACTGTTAGGATTGGGTATGTAATCAATTACCCAAAATGTTCTACTCCGTAGAAGACACCTCGCTTATAAAACAGGGAGACGTGCTCGCTGCGAGGTGCACCATGAACAACACCAGGCCGTATACTGTTAGGATTGGGTATGTAATCAATTACCCAAAATGTTCTACTCCGTAGAAGACACCTCGCTTATAAAACAGGGAGACGTGCTCGCTGCGAGGTACACCATGAACAACACCAGGCCGTATACTGTTAGGATTGGGTATGTAATCAATTACCCAAAATGTTCTACTCCGTAGAATACACCTCGCTTATAAAACAGGGAGACGTGCTCGCTGCGAGGTGCACCATGAACAACACCAGGCCGTATACTGTTAGGATTGGGTATGTAATCAATTACCCAAAATGTTCTACTCCGTAGAAGACACCTCGCTTATAAAACAGGGAGACGTGCTCGCTGCGAGGTGCACCATGAACAACACCAGGCCGTATACTGTTAGGATTGGGTATGTAATCAATTACCCAAAATGTTCTACTCCGTAGAAGACACCTCGCTTATAAAACAGGGAGACGTGCTCGCTGCGAGGTGCACCATGAACAACACCAGGCCGTATACTGTTAGGATTGGGTATGTAATCAATTACCCAAAATGTTCTACTCCGTAGAAGACACCTCGCTTATAAAACAGGGAGACGTGCTCGCTGCGAGGTGCACCATGAACAACACCAGGCCGTATACTGTTAGGATTGGGTATGTAATCAATTACCCAAAATGTTCTACTCCGTAGAAGACACCTCGCTTATAAAACAGGGAGACGTACTCGCTGCGAGGTGCACCATGAACAACACCAGGCCGTATACTGTTAGGATTGGGTACGTATTCAATTACCTCAAATGTTTTACCCCATGTAGAAGACACCTCGCTTATAAAACAGGGAGACGTGCTCGCTGCGAGGTGCACCATGAACAACACCAGGCCGTATACTGTTAGGATTGGGTATGTAATCAATTACCCAAAATGTTCTACTCCGTAGAAGACACCTCGCTTATAAAACAGGGAGACGTGCTCGCTGCGAGGTGCACCATGAACAACACCAGGCCGTATACTGTTAGGATTGGGTATGTAATCAATTACCCAAAATGTTCTACTCCGTAGAAGACACCTCGCTTATAAAACAGGGAGACGTGCTCGCTGCGAGGTGCACCATGAACAACACCAGGCCGTATACTGTTAGGATTGGGTATGTAATCAATTACCCAAAATGTTCTACTCCGTAGAAGACACCTCGCTTATAAAACAGGGAGACGTGCTCGCTGCGAGGTGCACCATGAACAACACCAGGCCGTATACTGTTAGGATTGGGTATGTAATCAATTACCCAAAATGTTCTACTCCGTAGAAGACACCTCGCTTATAAAACAGGGAGACGTGCTCGCTGCGAGGTGCACCATGAACAACACCAGGCCGTATACTGTTAGGATTGGGTACGTATTCAATTACCTCAAATGTTTTACCCCATGTAGAAGACCTCGCGTATAAACCAAGGAGATGCGTTAACCACGAGGAGCACCACGAATTCGCTGTTTATAAAACTTTCCTACTACTGCTAAATCATTACATTAATAGTATATAAATATTCAAATTGAAGTTCACAAACGAATATTTACGGCATTTAAATCTTCCCTTTCGTATTTTTTCTTCCTTTTCGTATTTTTTTTATATCATATTTCTGCAACACCCTGTACCTGTATATTATAGCTTATGATTTAGTAGGGGTTTCCCCCGACTTCGCGTGGAAATTTATTAACAAAGCTATTTCACAGATACGGTACATTTTTCCAGGATAAAGTAGTCTGGTTTTATTCCAGACTGTTTATGGACCAAATTTAATTCACATCCGAATGGATGAACAACTGAATAGTTGTTCTGGCGTGACATAGTATCAAACATCCATCCAAACTTTCGCATTTATAATAGTAATTTGAAAAATATATTCACCAGTGCAACAAACAAGGACGAAATGTGCAACTTCTACCTGATGTACTGGGTGGAGAACGACACGCCCCTGGAGCGGAAGTATTGCTTCACCCCTGGACCGCCGTACTACTACTGGACGCGCGCCCGCGAGAACTTCAACCGCATCCCCGACTTGGAGGCAAGTACCCCCTAAACTCCCGGGACGAGTCGGAATGGTAAGTGGTATTTAGGCAGATTTGATGGGATATGCGAAGCTACACAACAGCATAAAATTGGTTTGTTAAGTTTACGCGGATTACATTGAAATTTTTACGGATTTTATCACGATTTGTTTTAATTTTTATGCCCGTTTCGAAGGCTTTGCAGTCTTCGTGGTCACGGGTCCGACCCGTGAAAATAGTTTTATTTCAAAGCATAAAATTGATTGTACTCCAAAAACTTCTATGTATATTAAGCTGTTTAGAAGTAAAATTGGTGTCACATTACAGCGAGTGACGTTTGACGGCTAAGGGAAAGAGCAGGAGGCCTAGTTTATAAAACGGAATCCGCAGTTGCGGACTTCGTTTCGGACGTTTTGCTATTCCATGTGACACGTGTCCGACCGATATCGGTGCTATATGTTTAGTTTTGGAGAATGCTATGCTGTAAACGGTTTGACAACCCACTCTTCGGCGTTTCACATTTATTTGATCCACGTGCATCTATATTAGTCTGTGCGGTAGATTATCGGTCCGATGTCGTTCATCCGATAAGGTTTTATAGATCTCCCCTATATCTCCCCTATATAGACCCTGATCTCTATAGTGAGTTGCGGTCAATTGACGGGAACTTAGTGCGCACATTCTATGTACCGAACAGCCTGTCTACTAGCATACATAGAAGTCTTTGTAGACTAAGAAAGTTCATTGAAATAAAATTACTTTTACGGATTTTATCACGATTTGGTTTTAATTTTTATTCCCGACGTTTCGAAGGCTTTGCAGTCTTCGTGGTCACGGGTTGGACGGACCATCGTGATAAAATCCGTAAAAGTAATTTTATTTCAATTAATAGCATCCACGTAAACTTAAGAAATCAGTACTAAGAAAGTAGTTACAAATTACAGTGAAAATTATAATGATTTTATATTTGACAATCAAATCGTGCACGTGAATATCAGTATTACTATCAAGCGAATATATTGTGCACAGTTAAAATCAGTTTTCTTCGTCAATACGTAATTTTCTATAAAAAATTTCTGATGCCATTCTTGCACTCGCATCCATATTTCATTTCAAAGGCCTGAAGATAACTTTCTGTATACCATTACATACAGTAATGACTCGTTCCACTTATATTGATATAAAGGACTTATAAAAAATTTTTAGCAACTGTATAACAGTATTTTATTGACAGTGATAAAGCGTTTGTATGGAATAAGTACTTTATGTACTTGTTTAGTTATAAAGCAAAAACTGGAATATCGACAATAAATATCGATATTACACGTAATTGGACCTTGGACTATTTAAAAATATAAGCCCATCGAATTTTCATTTCATCGCAAATATGTTGTGACTTAGTACCATGATTTTGTGTGGCATTTATTTTTTCAGCATTATACAAAAAAATATCCCATTCCATTGAACTTAAAAATATCGATAGAAATACAATATGTCGCAATAAATATCGATACATCGCAAAAAACGTACTATCGATATTTTTACCTATAGCTTTTTTCTTCAGATTCTGAAGTATCAACAATTATTCAAGTATGTTTTAAATATCTATTTAGCGTTTGGAAATAATTCCTCAATGAATTTCAGCCATTCAGTACTTATTCTATACATAAAGGCTTTGTCTATAGATTCTATATTATATTCTTCGACCATAAAAAGGGCAGCTACACATAATATATTATTACATGTAATATACTATATCTTAAGAATAAATTATTGAAATAATACTTAGCATAATATATAGCTGTCAAACATGTTATCATTAATATAAAATGCAAAGACAATGCAAAATTATTGTTTAATGTACTTACCAAAAAGTGCACTAATAGGGATTTTCATACCTATTTTGTATCTATTTTTCTTATCGAATATTATTTTAGCATGCCGACGTTACATTTGAATATATTTTGTACCTCTACATACTATAAAATAAATAAAAATATGTGCCACAAATTCTATTGATAAATCTATAAATATTTAAAAACTAAAAAAGGTATTTTTACGTTTACATTTTTATTGCAGATTGTCGACCAACTTTACGTAAAAGTCAAAATGTAAGAAAAATCCTTAAACTCAACATAAATAATTATGGGTTACTATTATAATATGTAAGAAAATAATAAACATATTTATTCAAAATAAATAATATAACCATGGCCATTATTATACTATATGCTTTAAATGGAATTAAATGTATTTTTATATTTTAATCTGTTATGGCTATGTATGTATTTAAGCATAATAAAGCTCTTCCGATCGCGATTATTATCTCAAAGAGTATTATTAATGATAAATAAATTCATTTATTTGATAATAATTTACATTTCAAGTAAAAGCATGTAAGTGTTTTTAGATAAATGTAAAAAGAGTATAATATTAAGACAAATGTAACCAAGATCTGAATAATGAATTTCATTTATACATTCCACTTTTAAAGACATTTACAAAATAATTTTAATTTGTTATTATTTTAAATTAAATTGGTTTTAATATTAAACCAGGTTGATAGTTGGAGAATAAAAGTTAAATATAGTTTAGATACTGTATATGTAGTTGTATTTTATCTATGAGAAATAAATATACATCATTAATTACACTGAGGAACCAAACTGCACATTTAAATGGTAGAACCACTGTAGATTGTTATTTGTACACCATGAATGGGCCGGCTCGACCGGTTCGATACCACTGAAAACCGATGTAAAGTGGTAGCTGGGATGCTTTTTAAACATACTGTCAGACTACAAATAAAGAAGGAAATCATTGTAACAGCTTAGCTAACTTAATCTTAGATCTGATTTTCTCTAAGGGCGACTTGCAGCGATATTACTAGAGTTAAGCTTAAACTCGATTTATCCCACAGCTCACTACTATCTTTAAATCAAGATTTGGGATAAATAAAGATTTATCGCGGAGCTGCAAGTGGCCCTTATAGTGTATTATAAATGAGTTCGAATATGTCTATTTTACATAACTATATATCTTAATCAATATACATATTTCTAGTCAAAATTATGTGAAGACTTGATATACTATCTGTAATATATAAGAAAAAATATATATCCATATTATGTCTGTAATCGTAGGTTAACATAATTATAAAGTATATAGAATTAAGTATTTAATACCATGTTAACAAAATTTGAGAACGATTATGAATTTTGTTCAAACATATTTTGTTTGAGATTTTGAATATTATATATAACAAAATGATTTCATTAGTGTAACAAACAATACCCAAAAAAAATATACAAATCAATCCACTTTATTGTTCAGTAAATACGTTTTATTTAAAGGTATAAATAAAACAAATAAAAAATAAATCATTTAAGCATTTGTAAAATGATACTTAGAAACTCTTATGCAATGTATATCATTCATAAAATGAGTGAATTCGAAATATATAAAACAATTGCTATTTACGATGAACATTGGCTTATAACATGGACTCCGATCAATGTAAATAGTTATCATTTAATATGAGTTAAAAATAATAAAGTAAGACGAAAAATACGACTTGCGGATGTTAAAAGTAAGTGTGATGAAATTGGCCTGAAAACCTGAACATTCCATTTTATGAATTTATTTTAAAAGGGTTTGGTAGGAATGGTCTGCCATAAAGCTATGACTGGATAAGCCAATTGATGGCGCTACTAACAAAATTCAGTGTACTTATATAGAAGATACTAATAAAAAATGTATCACCGAACTTTAAAAAGTGGACACTACTAAGATATCGTTTTAATTTTGGTCTTCAGTTATAAAATATTTCTGTCTGTTTACTTTAATTTGGTAAACTACTTATACAGAGTGGCGCCAACATAACGACATTAAACTTGATAGGTAACATAGCTATTTTTAAATTTCGCTGCAGCAAAAAAAACTGTCAATACTGAAAATATAAATTTTTAGAACAAAATAATTAGCAAAAGTTCGGTTACTAAATCACCATTTATACTGTATAAAATCAGTATAATGCGCGAAAATCAACATGTAGGTAAACTTCAGCAGGTACGCGGCGCGTGAACCTCGCATCCAAGACATGCCAGACATCCGTTCATGTTTGATATTGATAAAAGTCTTTGACCGCTAATATCAGCTGTTAGGTCGTCCTAAACATATCATGTGCAAAAATTTACAAAACTAAAAATCAATCCTGTGGATAAACTATTTCATATTTTAGACAGATTTTTGGTACAAAGCCTACCTTGTAAGGTATATTTGGTATGATTTAATATCGTTATGTCGGTACCACTCGGTAGATCTAACTTATTTTCGTATAGTTGTGCACAATGTATTGTTAATAATATGTTACAATGTTATTTGTTATTACATGTTAGTATAGGAATTGTTGCTGTAATCTTCATAATATAATCGATGTAAATGTTATATTATGGAAAATATATTAATGTTAGCATAATATTCTTGGTGTAAATGTATTATCTTAGATGTAGATTAAAAATGATAATATTATTATCATTCAATATTTCAAAAGGCATTTTGCTACATGCGTACTCTTTTTTATGGTTACATTATTAAAAGAATATTTAATTCATATTCGATCTGTCAATAAGGCCTATTTTTTAAAAGCATTTATTATAATTTATAATGAAGCGTTCAAATTGAGAAGTTTTTGCGTTCAGCGCCATCTAGTAACAGTATTCTTAACTATACTATGGTTGAAATTGATTAAAGAACCACTTTTCAAAATGTAATAAGTGAAATAATTTATTTTTTGATATATTATATACTAAAATTCTTTCTGATTTAAAGCAATTAGATTATTAACATTATATTATATTTTTGATTCTTTTATTTATTTGTAATAATCATAAATATCAGACAGCATTAAATCTGGTAGTGGCGCCTTCGGTCTCCCCCACAAAGATAAGTTTGTCGAGTTATAGGCAAAATAAAGTGACATACATATTGATCTGTCCTATTGGTGTTAGTTGTTAAGAAATTGTATATTTAACTGCGGTTCATACTTTTATCGCTGTACATTATATCCCATACTGTAGATACAATGATAAAATATTATGTGTGTAGCGCAAAAAATGGGGATATTAGTGGCGGCGGGTGCATATAATACGACTTCTTTCGCCTTACCTATGCGTTCTTGTCAAAAATAAACAGGCGCTACAAATTTAAAAAGTCGATAAAAAATGTAAGATGGCGGACCCTGTCGTTAGTGCGGGATAACGCAAGGCAAAAATAGAAAGAAAATTAGCTTCGTCTTCCTTTTCATACTTCTCACACCTCGCCACTAGTTATCCAATTGCTTAAATATATTGGATGTTATAGAAAAAATAAGTGGTACTTAAAACTGTTTGTCCTTTTCTTACAATTTGGTGAGAGACAAAATATTGTTTAAGTTAACTATCGCTTAATTTTTATAAGGATCTATAATTATACATCTTTAGAGTCGATTTTTCAACAGCCAGGTTTATTCTGAGGGATTATTTTGCTTTAAATTTTACTGATAAAACGTCAGAATGAGGGTGTAGTTTTTTTTATTTACCTAAAATGTATGTAATCTAAAATATAGCGGTGAAAGAAATATTGAAATATTCTTAAAAGTAAAAAGCTGTAGCTTTCGAAGTTTAGTGGAAGGGATATAACTTTCAAATCCTAGAAAAGAGATCATCAGTATACTGTCATCACGGCTGTAATGGTGCGAGCGTTGGAAAGGGATAGCAAGATAGCCCCACTCACGTCCACTCTTCCTCATTGAAGAATTTAAAATATGAATTATTAGACTCATTTTTCAATCAACTTCGCTGCAGTTTTACAGAAGGGTTTCGTTTTCGTATAATTTAATATTTAATATAAATAAATCCATATAATAAATAAAATCATACCTAGTTCAGTGTGCACCCAATTCCTGGTTATTGAAAAATCGACCCTAACTCTATGTTAATACGTATTAAAATTGTCAATGTTGTGTTTTGTCTAATTCTTAGTCCGACTAAGAAATGTATCGCTCATAGAGACCCTGAACATTCCTATTGTGAAACCTCATGTTAATTACTAGAATGTGACATAGTTGAAATATAATAAAAAATATATTTTAACGTTAGAGTTTTATTTTTATTAGAACCCCCAGAGGGTTGATGTCAGGCTGAGCCGGCCGTAAAAACTAAGCTAAATCCTTTCTGCAACTTGCTTGAAAGTGTTATGCCAACCCCACATTAATTACGGTGTGATAAGGGCAGTTAGAAAGAAAAATTATACATTACATTGTCAAAATTTTACTCTTTCGGCAGTTCGGAAGACCAAAGAAGAAATTCTGGCGTCGTTCTTTTAGTTACCTAGGGAATCGAACCGAAGACCTCCCGGCCCACAACGCATATATGTTGGCACTAAACCAAGAAGGCGACGACTATGCTCCTTACTTATAAAAATATTTAAGCGCGGCTTCTCTTTAACCATAGGTTGTCCCCAGTGGCGTGCATTTCATATAGACAAATAGACATCGTCTACCCTGACAATTTCACAAAATTACACAATGAAAGAAAAAAATGGTCACGAAAGCAGATTTTCAAACAGCGCTGGGTGTGTTATTTTAAATTGACGTGAGAATGATCATGATGGTTAAAGTTAAGCAAAAATAAATTGAAGATAATAACTATGCAAGATTTTTGCCTACCCTAATCTAAATGTCTGTGCACGTCACTGGTTGTCCCTTTCATTTTTAAACAATGTAGCGCAAGGAAAAAAGTGACAAGCTATTCTTAAAAAAAAGTATTCTTAAACTTTAAGCAAAAAGTTAAGCGAAAATCTTTTTATAAGTAAGGCCCTATAAAGTTGTACCTACTTGAATCCATAAGGATTCAATAAATATCTACTTATCTAAAATAATGAATTTAAACTTTATGTTGAGCTATGGATCCCTAAACACGGCTAAATTATGCCAACTGACCCCACTTAGCATAAGGGTGGTGTTGTGAATGTAATAAAAAAGTCCAGGGATGCGGCGTCAGGGCGGGGGGTCGTTTGTTTTTCAACATCTGGGTGTCCCCCGCCACGTCGCGTCACGTCACGTCGTCGTGTCGTGTCAACTCGGCGCGTGTGGCCGTCACGAGCAAACCGTGATTTTGTTATTGTGAAAATATTGCAATTTTGTGTCTGCTCTGTTAGCTGTGAACTGGGAAGCTTCTGGGCTCGGTTCCCAGGCATTGTGGATGTTTTTCTAAAGGAGCGTCTCCTGCATATGTTTTTTCGAACAAAACACAAAACACCTACACAAAACAAGGTTTTACATTGTCTTGTCACTGCATAAAAAAATGTATAAATACCATGTTTTGTGTACCTAGGTGCTTTGTGTAATGTTTTAGTACAGAAGACGCGGCTTTACCCGGAATGTGAAGAAGCATTTATGCAGGCCGCCATGATACTGGTGGCTTCCGATGGACACAAGGTCTATAGGTGGTTGCTGGTATTTTTGGACTGCACATCGCTTACGATCAGGTGCTGTGTAGTCACTTTGCCGTGCTCGGATAAAAAAAAATTGATCGGTACTAGATCCCCCATAGGAGGATTGTCGTCAAGTTCCATGGTCATAAAAACTAAGCCGAATCCCTTCTACAATATCCTTGAAATAGTGTGTAGTGCCGACCCTACACCGAAAATATGTCATCATCAACATCATTATCATTTTCATATTCCAAATAATTAAATAGTCACGGGCGGCTCGGCCTCCGGTGGCCCATACGCTTATGGAACATATATATGTGCCGCCTCTGACGGGTTAAGCTTTACGGGTTAACGTCAGAGAGGCAGCCGGCCATAAAAACTAAGCTGGATTATTTCTGCAACACGCTTGTTTACGACTTGCGCCGACCCAACATAGGAATTGCTCTAACATTCCAAAGATTTCAAATAGCGCTATAATTTGCACGTGTTTTTCTCGAAACAAAACTCAAAACACCTACACATAACAATGTTTTTGGCCGTCTTCTGCTCATGGGACAATGGACCATAGACAAAAATGTCTAGAGAAACCAAGTATTGTGTAATGTTTGAGTGCAGGCGACGGGCCTTAAAATTATCAATGAACGTCAAACGATTGCATAAACTACAAGCCAACTCATTCACGCAATAATCCTATTGTGAAATGCGCAAAAATACGCATCATCACTCAAGTAGCCAGCACAATGTATTTAAAACAGTTTTAACGCAAATATAGTAACATGCAATACGTAACAGACACTCCCGCGGAAGCCCATAAATAAATAGTGGTTACGTTTATAAGCCTATTTCTACTTGCTATATCTATTTATATAACTCGTGGAACTATGAAGACAATTTTATATAGTCTGTATACTTTTTTATTCATGTACTCGTTTAAGCAGTGTTTTTTTTTTATAGTAGCGACTGGCAAACGAGCAGATGGGTCACCTGATGGTAAGTGATCTCCACCGCCCATTATCAAACCGATATATTTGCTTTGTCTTCTTCCATCCTTCTTCATACCCCAACACCTCAATATTCTTCTATCAGTCTTCGATTCGTAAATAATTTAAATAGTCACGGGCGGCTCGGCCTCCGGTGGCTTATGTAACATATTTATGTGACGCTTCCGACGGGTTAATGTAAGCTCAGCTGATGGGATTGAATATGCCTTCTTCAGAGTTTCCACCATCGAAGTGGAATGTTTCAAGTCATTGCGTGTAAGTTGACGAGCCCGCTCGGCGTCAGGTCGCGTGGCGCCGCGCGTGTCCTCATGACGCCATAATTGGCTTCTGTTGGATTATTGGGGAAAGTGTTGTATGCAAGCCGATTCAGCACGCGTGTTGCGTAACTATTGAAGGTGAATGGATGATCATTGATATCTGTGACTCTTTCATTCTACCTGCCTTTATCCCACCTTAATGTGGGGTCGGCGCAACACACTTTTTCAAGCATGTTTAATTTGGCTTAGTTTTTACGACCGGGCGCCTGGTTGACGTCAACCCCCTTTGAGGGATCCAGTCTCGTGCAAATTAAATTAGAAAAGTCGCTTTGCCCTACCTGGGAATCGAACACAGGACCACAGCCCATATATGCTGGCACTAGACCAAGGAGGCGACGAAATGTGACCCTACGTTTGATAAAGAATTTGCAGCTCCTGATATGGCGGTAGGATCGGGTTAATTTGGACTTTAAGCAAAACAGTTTGACATTAAATATGCTTGCGCCATTGAGGCTTTGTGACTGTCGATCGGATTAAAATCTGAAAACCCTACAAAGTAATCTGAATAAAAAACCTGTAATATGGTCTCCGTACTCTTAAATGACACTTAAATTATAATTAACTTAATGGAAGTCTTCCAAGTTTCATTCCGTTTGATATTTGAGTTCCAAGGTTCTTTTCTAAAATATCTAAGCACTCATATTGATTTCTTAAGTTTACGCGAATGCTATTCATGATAGGACTAACGGAACGCAAACTACCATAGACGTCCACTCTCGCGCAGCCAATAAACAACGCGCGGTGATCAATCTGTCAAAACAAACATTGGACGATAACACAGTTCAGGTTTTATCAAAAGGATTAAATTTTGCTGTAACACCACGAAGGGTACCGTATGAAGACATTATTTGCAACGTCGAGAACAGTCTCTTCAAAAATAACATTAAAAAGGAGGATTTGGAGACGATTCGTCAAGACATCTCCTCCATATTACGTCAAACGAGGCTGCCCAAACCAAATCTTCCAAAACCACAATATATCGCGTTAAATAACTTGCGATCTATGAAGGACCTAACTATTCTCCGTGCAGATAAAGGGAATGCGACAGTAGTTATGGATACGTCTGACTACAACAATAAAATGGAACAACTTTTGTCGGATGAAAGTACTTATAAAATAGTCAAAACAGACCCGACTAGCAAAATTTTAAAGGACACCAGCTCTTTAATACGCAATTACTCCGACTCATTGAACTTAGACGTAAACTTACTCATCCCATCGTCAGCAAAACCACCAAAAATGTATGGGTTACCAAAAATACATAAACCAGGTGCCCCGCTACGTCCCATTGTGAGTCAAATCGACACACCAACCTACAGATTGGCTCAGCACGTAGCAAAAGTCCTTTCACCACTCAGAGGAAACACTAGGGCTTCTGTGAAGGATTCATACCAATTTGTCAGTGATATTAAGCACCTAAAATTAGCTGACAATGAAACCATGGTCAGTTTTGATGTTCAGTCGCTGTTTACAAGCTTACCAATACAAGACTGCATTGAAATTGTATCTAAGAGGTTAACAGAGAACAACATACCCCTGGCATATGCAGAACTACTCAAACATTGCCTCACATCTGGCTATATGTTGTGGAATAATCAATTCTATGTACAAGTGGAGGGTGTAGCGATGGGCTCACCTGTATCTCCAGTAGTCGCCGATATATTCATGGAGGACTTTGAGGAGACAGCCCTGAGCACTGCCCCGGTCTCACCAAGGTTTTACAAACGGTACGTAGATGATACTTTCACAATTTTACCATCAGATAAAGTAGCTGCATTTTTAAATCATCTTAACTCCATTAACAACAAAATTAAATTCACTATGG
The DNA here is from genome assembly GCA_036417725.1 of Clanis bilineata. Lineage (NCBI taxonomy): Eukaryota > Metazoa > Arthropoda > Insecta > Lepidoptera > Sphingidae > Clanis > Clanis bilineata. Next base: position 4,547,994 of record CM071141.1, read on the forward strand.
AGTTAGAACAGAATAAATCTCTTGCCTTCTTAGATGTTTTAGTTATCCGTAATTCTGATGAGTCCTTGAGTCACACTGTGTATAGGAAAAATACCCATACTGATAAATACCTGAATGGAGAATCTCACCACCATCCGAAACAGTTAGCTACCGTGGGTAAATCTTTGTTTCAGAGAGCACAAGGAATCTGTGACGAGGAACATCTTGCCGCTGAGCTGCATCATGTCAAGCAAGTCCTGCGCGACAACAAGCTCCAAATTCCACGGCGCCGTCACAGAAACCGAGTGAAACCAGCCACTGTTGAATGCGTCCCGGTTGTATTACCATATGTAAGAGGAGTCACCGACAAGATTGGCTATATCCTGAAGCGTGCTTCTATAAAAACTTATTTCAAGCCGCCTAAGAAGATTAGTCAATTCCTACCACCCGTCAAGTGTAACATACCTCTGCAAGAACCAGGCGTGTACAAAATTGATTGTGACTGTGGTCTCTCTTATATTGGACAGACAAAGCGTAATATAGGGACCCGCATAAAAGAACATATAGCTGACGTGAAACACCGACGCTCTACGAAGTCTGCAGTTGCCGAACATTCAGAGGAAGGCTCCAAACATTACCTAAGATTTGACAAGCCACAAATCCTTGCCAAAGAACAATGATTCCTACCTAGGATGATACGCGAGGCTATTGAAATTAAAAAACATCCTAATTTCAATAGAGAAGATGGTTGGAAGCTTGCACAAGCCTGGGATCCAATTATACATTTAATCAAATCGGAACCCAAAAGACCAGCTGCCAGACCTCAAGACACTGTGAGCTCGTACTGCGTAGATCGGAACATAAACGGTTAACTTTTTTAAAATCTGTATAATTCTAAAATGAAGGTAGATTTTGTAATACTAACATTTTTGGACAAATGACATCTCAGTCCAACCCGTGACCACGAAGACTGCAAAGCCTTCGAAACGTCGGGAATAAAAATTAAAACCAAATTGTGATAAAATCCGTAAAAGTAATTTTATTTCAATATCTAAGCACTCGTATTTTAAAAATAGAATCATAGCCTAGAATCATAGAAGACTCAATTCAAGGCATAGCATTTAAATCTGTCTTGGTTCTTATTTAGTAGTTATAAAATCAACGACAAAAAATCATAATCATGATGGCATTAACATATACAAAAATTGTCTTAAGTACGTAGGTGCAATCAAGACTGACAATCTCTGAAGAATTATTAAAAGTTATATAGGTATTTCAGAATTTGAACTCTACGGAAATGTCAGGTTGGGACGTGGATGTATTTAAAAATTAATCAACGAAACTTCATAACACATTCGGTGTGGGTGGTACTAAGGTAGGTCAGCCTATAAAGGGCCGGTTCCAAATAAGGTCCATATTTTCAAACTTCCCGAACTTAATACTTAAATCAAAACGGATATCGCGCGACCTTTCTCCAGTAACCAATCATAAAAGCGCACCGACGTCCATTGCTTTCGGGCTGGCTATTTTGTCAGTGGCTCTGTGTATTACCTCAGGGGGGACGGCGTGACTCAATTTACAAAATATTCTGATTCGATTTTGCGTCATTTTAGTAATAAAACCCGGTCGGTTTGTAATAATTCTCCAATAGTGATGTTAAAACACTTTCAGAACGTGGATTGACAGGGTAAGTTACCAAAACTATTGCTTTTTTATCTCGATTTTGTTTGGTTTTCTCAGGGCATATATAAGTGCCTAATAAGGTCCACTTTGTTGTCTCCAAATAAAGTCCGGACCTTATTAGGGATAGACCATATTTACTTATTCCTTTTTACGTAGTTTTACAAGATTATATTCACATTATGCTCACACTATTTACATAAGTATATTGTTTTCAGTTAAGACAGAATGGAAACAACGCAAAAACGAAAACGAGGTTCAAGATGGTCTCAAATTGATCTTCAGGGTGCTATAGATGATATAAAAACAAACAAATGTCTGAGCGTGCAGCAGCTTTATAATACAATTCATTACAAATACAGTTAATCTTTAGCTGCAGTGGTTGTCATGTTTGTTATTTTCAAACACTTAATAAGGTCCAGACTATGATTAAAGAAGTATAATACCTAATAAGGTCCAAGGACCTAAGACTGAAAAAAATACTGATTTGTAACATTTTGTGATTTTGTTTACTTGGGTTAATAAAAATAAGCTTAAAACTACTATTTGTTTTTGTTTATAACTAGAAAATATATTTGTTATAACATATATACAATTCCTAAGACTTAATAAGGGCCACGACACTAATTTATATGAATTTTCGTTTTATAATTCGAAAGCCACGAAAGTATTAGTTGTTTAAAGCTATTGCTTCTTATAGATGTGTTTTTGTGGTATACAACGCCCTGAATCTTGTGGTTCAATTATGGACCTTATTTAGAACCCTAGTGTCCAATAAGGACCAAAGACAAGCTTTTAAAAAACTTTTTTTTGTAAGTAACTGGGTATTGGTACCTTGTTTTTGTACAATATTTTGTCTTCAAAGGAAAACAGTTTATTTGATCATGTTGTAGTACCAATGAATACACTTTCCAAAATTGATTTATAAGGATTTCCAAAAACCCGGCCCTTATTAGATGCAGTTACCTTATAGCAACTGAATCATTAAAACTTCAGGTACTTTATTTTATTAAACACTATTTTTAGGGATTTTAACTATTTAGACATAATTTCGGCGGTCATTGTCAGATGGCAACTTACAAACTAAACTTATTTATGTTTGATTATTTTAATTTTCTTTCTTGACAAAATCGAGCGTGCCTACTTATAGAGTTTATTTCAAGGGTGATCCCTTATTTTGATCACGATTGGATCAAATTGAAGTTGGTCTGTTAAGTTTTCAATAAATTACATTATCCAGCAATGTAACACGGACGTAAAAAATAAGATGGACGGAGCACTAGCAACATTGAAAGTGAAGCAGGGGTTTCGGCTCATTCGATCAGTCGCCGCCATTACGTGTCGATAGATCGAATGGGCCGAAAACCCTGCTTCACTTTCAATGTTCCTAGCGCTCCGTCCATCTTATTTTTACGTCCGTGCCATTGCACGGATTTGACACAAGATTGTATTGTGGCGTACTTTATTTACCCATTGCCATCAGTCTAGGTAGTCTTGCTCACTTAAGGTCTATGCTTGTGGCGGCGTCATGTGCCGAGTCGATCACTTCCCTGCAACATGGTTGAGGAGGTCGATGGCTGGCACATGCGTCATACTCGTGAACGGGCTTCTTGTGGAAGTCTCCACAGACCAGTGGGTCTGTTTGGACTGGTTTGTTTTTTTTTAATTTTGTATAATTTTAAAATGAAGGTAGATTTTGTAACACTAACATTCTTGGACAAATGACATCTCAGTTCAACCGGTGACCACGAAGACTGGAAAGCCTTCGAAACGTCGGGAATAAAAATTAAAACCAAATCGTGATAAAATCCGTAAAAATAGTTTAATTTCAATGTATAGCATTCGCGTAAACTTAAGAAATCAGTTCCGTTTTGTTTCTTGTGTCAATTCAACTTACCGTGGGGGTCGCTCAGTGTATCTTGTATGTTACTTTGTCCTATATTATTAGATATCTATTGTTATCATGGTTTAGCTTTAATTAGGTAGGTAAATGAGAGAAAATAAACAAAATATTTTGACCCATCCCAATTATGAAGGAATTTAAATCAACATTCAGGGAATTAAAGTACCTATTAATTTAATTAATGCAAATACGGGCAAAGCTCTGGAATGAGATTTAATATCGTAAACACAAACAAACCCTGGTATACAGTTTATTAAAATCATTCGTCACATATTTTGTTTGATTTTCGCGAGAGCTGTCAGTTTCAGCCGAAGTAATTTTGCTGCTTCACAAATATTTTCCTTTGTAAAGGTCACGCGATTTATACGCACGTACCTAGTTACTTACACATCTCTTTATACTAGCTGTTGATGAATGTTCTGTCGATACGTCTTGTCCTGGGAATTGGGATACAAAGCAGTCCTGCCGTCCTTAAGCTAAAATGCCGTTAAGGGAATCAACCTAATTTTGAGATGTCTCCAAAAAACGTGGAAAATATTATTCTTAGGGCGACTTGCACCACTATTACTAACCTACAGTTAGCCTTAACCTGAAGTTAAATTGAAATAGAAATATATGAAGGACATGTAATTCATTACATGTGATTAATTAAATGTCATCATTTATTATCTGTAATTGCATGTAGTACATTACATGTAATGAATTACATGCCCTTCATATATTTCATTTTCAATTTAACTTGAGGTTAGGACTAACTGTAGGTTAGTAATAGTGGTGCAAGTCGCCCTTAGAGGTTTAATAGATTGTGGCTTATAAATTTGACTTGAACTTGTTTACTTCAAGATTTATAATAACCATAAGCCTATGTAATCTCTAGGGACCATATTTTCCACGTTTTTGGAGACGTCCCAAAACTAGGTTTATTGACATAACGGCATTTTAGCTTGAGACGGCAGAGCCTATGTCACTCAATGAGTCCAGGATAGAAGAATATCTAAATGTTTAAGACTATACCTAAATGTCTATTATAATAATATCAGCCCTGTAATACTACTGTCCCACTGCTGGGCACGGGCCTTCTCTACTAATCAGAGGTCTTAGTCTACCACGCTGGTCTAATGCGGGTTGGTAGACTTCACATACCTTCGAAATTCTTGTGGAAGAATTTCTCGAGTATGCAGGTTTCCTCACGATGCTTTCCGTCACCGTTTTAAGCGATAATTCACAAAGAAAACACACTTAACATGGAAAAGTCAGAGGTGTATGCTCCATTTTGGGGTATGGTCTCGAACCTTCGACACTCATCTCGGCAGTCCGTACCATTCCCAACTGAGCTATCTCTGCTGATCAATGTATATTATTGTAAGAATTTTAAAATTCGGTTCTGTTGTTCTAAAGACTGTATTGTCTTTTCCTTAGTCTTCTTAGAGCGTATAAGGGCTGCAGAACGGAGAGATCTTGAGAGAGTGAGAGTGGGGTCACTCAGTGAGCCATTGTATTGTATTTTTTGTATGTTTTTATTTGTATTTTTTTTTATTTTTATTTCATACAAAACAGGTTGCAATCATTGATACACAATTATTACAAAAAAAATTCATTTGTATGTATTTTCTTGGTGATTTAGTTGCTCTAATTTATATATCTTTTTTGTATATGGTACTTTATAAGCATTTATTGTCAACTGGCATTTAAAAGAGCAACGCCAGAGTTTCTTGCCCGTTCTTCTCTGGCGAAACGGCCTTCCGAACTGGCGGTAGAGGAACTTTGACGGAATCTAAATAATGTAGTAACATTTCATGGATTCAATAAATATTTTGATTTGATTTGATTTAGAGAGATGTGACAAGAGTTTTCGACCGACTTTGAAAAAGGAGAAGGTCATTTTAATCAACATTTATGTATGTTCCTCGATATCTCCGCCAAATGTGGACCGATTTTTAAGATTATTTTTGTCTTCGATATAGTTTATTATTCCGTAGTATATTAATCCGAGGGTGGTCCCATATAAATGTGGCCACGGATAAATTTTGAATTCGGTCCGTTAAGTATTTAAAATTGTGATTAACGACCCACAATTTGTGTGAAACTGGAACGTCAAAGTAATTTAAAAATTACATGTTGGGCGCCATTACATTTGCAACTGTCCAACAATACTATGGCTGATATGTATAGAGCGAACTTCGACTAAGTCTAAATCAAAGAAACGAACTCAGTGAGGATATGGATTTCTTAAGTTGATCTTTGACTTAGGCCGAGTCATTTTGACAAAAAAATCTTTGCTCAGTCTGTCTGTCAGTCTGTTTTCTTGTAAAAATGGCTCGAATTAAGTCGAAGTTTATTTTAAAACTCCAAACCCTAACCGAATTCGTTTCTTTGAACGCCCGAATAGTCAAGCGCTACTCAACTTTAACGGCTTCTTACATTGATTTCTGCTATACAATTTCGACAGATAAGGCGGCCTTAAACGACATAAGGCGACCTTAAGAGTATGAACATTCGGTGGTTAGACTTTGTTAAAGTTCGCTCTATATATCTCAACCTATATCTAACTCTACTTTACTTCTCCATACGCCAGTACCAGCTGTCGTTTCCAGAGGGCCCGATTTAATCAAACATTTAAAGCAATCACAGTGTCATTATGCATTTCATATCTATCGGCTACTGACGCGTGTACTGAGGACTGACGTCAGAAGTTTGCGTGGTTTGACGACCGGAGTCCGGTGACGTCGGTTATTGTAGACAGGTGATAATTTTGTTCATGCAATTCAAAGTTCCGTTGCGATAACTAATCGTTAGATGTGACAAATAATTAATATGTACGTACTATACTTTTGTGTGTTTTAGTTTTGAGTGGTAAAGCCACGCTGTTGATAATTACGTCTACAGCACGAATGGGCCGGCTCGACCGGTTTGATACCACTGTCTCACAGAAAACCGCCGTAAAGTGGCAGCCTGCCGTTGAGTTTCGTTCGGTGAGTGAGATTTCCGGTGGCCCATTGCCGTCTCCTCCCTTTCCGAATACCATTTCCCTCCCCTTCCATTCCCTCGTTTCAGTTTGGCAACGCATCCATGTTTTTTTTGTCTTGGGTGTCTTTGGGCGGTGGAGATTACTTACCATCAGGTGACCCATCTGCTCGTATTATATTTATATTAACTACCCTCCAAGTAATTCATAATATTTGTAGAAGGTATTTCTTTATTAACTAAAGCAAAAAGTATAAAAGAGCGGGAGCTATCATTATTGAGTTAGTCTCCCTTTGGAGCTCGAAGTGTACACAACTAGTTTGATATATACAGTAAAGTTGTGTAGCGAATATAGTGCGTATAAGAGGCACGTTTTAACCAAGTCTTTTACATTATATACTGTTTTGCGTCTATGTCTGTGGTTATGCGATATGTAAAAAGTATGTCAGATAAGGTGGCCTCGAATAACCTAAGACGGGCTTAAAAAAGGTTACCGCAAATGTTGAGTTGCGTTTTGACATTCGAGTGTAAGATGCGATATTGTAATAGTAATATAATATCCGGTTTTAGACGATGTATTCTTCCCTTGTCTCACCTTTATTTTTTGGCACAATTCAACTTATTCAAGTATGTTGCAGAAAATATTTAGATTATTTTTTTAGGATTGGTTTGCTTGCTTGAGAATGACCCTCTCTGTGGGAACCAGTCCTGGGTAAATGACCTGAAATTCGAATCCAGGACTTCCCGCTGCTATTAGATCAAGGAGGATACCAGTAGCCCGAGCACGAAAAACTAATGTAAATGTAAATGTATTCGAGTTCGCTGCGCACTGATGACGTTTGGTTAATACTTCATACTAATTTCATAGACGCGCATCGAGTTCGAATACATTTACGGTTGTCAGAAATTTTCCTGCTCAGGCCGCAGGCAATACTATAGTTTTTGCACCTAATTATAATAATACTATTAAAGTTTCAGTCCAAATTAGACTTGGAAACATGATGTGCCATTAAAAACATAAATTGAATTTAATAAAAAAATTATGATGATTATGGATTGCAAATGATTGACATAACGTATTTTTTAAATTAAATAAATAAAAATGTTTATTGGTCACGTAGGCATATCAAATGCACTTATGACAGGTCACAACAAGGTCTAGATACATTTATATAATAATCATGTTACAACACTATAAATTTAGAAAACAAGCAGGCAGGTACACAATAACAAGGATGAGGCTTAGATAAAAGGTTTGTGTTATTGCTACTGTATTTTTGAGAAATAAAACTTATTATTATTATTACGTGATTTATAGGAAAGGGAACGAACGGGATATGGCAGGTATGCTAGCTGTGAATTGACGGGAAAATAAAATAGGAAGCTTGTACGATTTGACTGGAAACGTGGATAAGGAAAATCACGCCGTAGACTATAAGACCCTATACTAGCTCACCTACCAGCCTTTCTCTAGCCTACGGATGACGACCCGAAGAAGAAAAACTGAAAGAAACTCCGGGCTTTTTTCATCATCAATTGACTTTCCTTTTTTTTCCTCAATTTTACAAGATTATTGTACAACTCATTTCATTTTTACATTTTATATATTTAGAAATATAAAAAAGCCTTTTAAAATAAAGAGTACTGGGGGGTTACAACCACCTCTTATAGCAATATTACTATAATCTTACTTGTACCATTTCCCATACAAAAAAACGAAGTAAGATTATAATAATACTGCTATAAGAGGTGGTGGTAACCCCCCTGAACAGTTATGTCGATTGTAAAATATGTCGTCTTTCGTATGATATAATTTCTCGTACTCAATTTGCAATTAGTAAGCATAAACGATGGAATAATTTACTACGCCGACTGCTAAATAACAAACAGCAAAGTAATAACGTTGTAATAACGTTAGAATTATTGATCAAACGGAACAAAACATCACAAAGGACGTTTAAGCTTTGATTACTTTCTGTAAGTAACTTAGATCAATTAACTATTTGGCTTGATAGAATAGACAATCCACATATGGGCCGAGCATCCATTGAGCAGGAATAATTTTGTCAATCCAATGGGGTATTTTACTCTATACGAGAAAATATCTAAAACTATACAAATGCCATAGTTTAGGCAATAAGCAGTCGGAAAATGTTAGTGTTACTTCATAAAATGATAAAATATATTTTATAATACAATTCAAAGTTTTGAGTTTTTGTATCTGTTCTTTTACTAAGCGATATAGTAGCCGCCATGATATTACGTCATACAGTCATGAAAACAAAGTATCAAGTGATCAACATTAGGTGGCTTTTGTAATATATTATATTATCCGTGTACTTTTTACTTAAATAGTATCATAGAAACCGACGACATTTCATAAAAACACAAACTATCTGAGATTAACTTGAAATAATGTACGGAGTAAACTCTTTTCACGTGATCCATTTACCAAGTTTCTCTCATATTAACATTACTTGACACTTCAATCCACAACGTGTCCGCTGTTTTACACTTATATTTTCGCATTCAGGAACAACACAGGTTAATAACTCATTCTTAAATTGCAATAATTTACAATTCCAATATTACGCGATTTGTTTACGTTCCTAATGACGTCTTGACTATGGAAGAAAAATTGCTTCTCGCGCGCGTTAGCGTTTTTGCCAAATTACGCGCGGTATAAACTTAAAACGCATTTTTAAGGCACTTATCGATTGAATAAAAATGTTGTAATTTTTTTAGTAGTATATTATTACCTTAAGATCGCATTAAAACAAATTTCAAAAAATGGTGTAATACCCTATTCATATCGATGCGCGTCTATAACATATTTTATGTTGTATGAACATCGATATAATAATATACCTAGATGCACAGTTGACGCTCAGAAAATGGGACAGCCAACGAGTGCTTAAAATGTAAGTAAGCACTTGTTTGCTGTCAGTCGGGCGCCGACCGTTCGCCTGTGAAGATGCCTAAATGCTCTGTGAAAGAGTGCAAAAATAACACTCTTACAAAGCGCCAAACACATGGGATTTCATATTTTAAGTAAGTATAATTCTCTTACTTGATTCTTAAAACCTTAATCATGTTAAATTAAGTATTAAACGTGTATAAATAATTAATTTAACGAATTCAGTTAATAAAATATTTTGTCCCTTTTGAAATCATGATTTGGAACAATGAAATATATGGAGTCGTTTTTTTTTTTGTAAATATATTATATTTATTTTAAATTTATGATTTTTTTATTAATTTTATTTATTAATTACAGATTTCCATGAAATGAAATAGTAAGAGATAAATGGCGTAAACATTATTTCCGAAGAAAGGAGAGAAGAAAATTTTTAAACCCAATTACTCAAGTGTGGTTTGTTCAGACCATTTTGCCGATTCCGATGGATATTATACAGAAAAAGGGATTAGGAAAATTAAAAAGAATGCTGTACCAAAAATAAAGGTGATAAATTGTCATCAGCTACATTGTCCTTAACTAATGTTTACTATTTAATTTAACAATATGTATGCTGTTGGTGTACCTATAAATAAAATAAATATTGCCACATTTATTGACTTTATTTTAGATTGTCGTAACTACAAGTTTAAATGAGGCAGGGTGCAGTACAAGTGTAATAGTTGAAAAATATTTGATACAGAATTCATCAATAGCAAGCATATACTAGGTACATACTGCCATGTAAAATGACTATTTAATAATTTGCGGCTAATTCTAATAAATGTTTTCAATCAAAGTGTGCAGATCATAAAAATTTGCCAACATGAACAAAGTTGAACATTCCGCTGTCAAATAATAATTTTAATGGTTCATTCTCGCGATTTTTCATTTTTTAATTTTTCATTTTAATTTTTATCTTTGATTCTCGGATTGAGATCATTTACTGGAACCGGTCGTTAGGCATAATTACTACAACAGTAATTGTGGCGACATCATTTATTGGAAACATATTCATTTCCAGGAACCAGCAATTGAACCAATAAATGATGAAGGATCACCAATACCATCAGAATTTTCATCAATCTTTTCATCAATCAAACACACCTAAGACGTTATTTTTGAAAGATAATTTGAAAGAACGCAACCAAAAATTTAAACTTAAATCTAATTTAGTGCGAAACTTAAAAAGGCAGAACAAAAGATTAAGAAAACGAAATGATAGTCTAAAAGAAATTATTAAGAATCTAAAGAGCAAAGGACGATCTTAGTGTGGGGCCAAGACTATGTATGTGACTGTTGGGTGTTATTTATTTATTTATGAATCACGCTAAGGCAAAACAGTGCTTATTTCATATTCATAACTCATAAGCTTTGTTATCTTCTAAACATTTATACTCTATCTATCTCTTAATGTAAGTAAAATTATTATACAGATATCGCCATTCTCATTTATATTGTACGCCACGTGGTCAACATTTCTCACAGATAAATACAAGAACTATTCGACTCCATTCAATCTTTGTCCAAGTGACTAGAATGTTTCTTTTAATAATGTCAAATTATTGTCAAATTCAAAAACGATTAGAAATTCAAAAATTTCGAATACAAGAACGTTTGAACATTCAATTTAAAAAGCTACTTTATGCCGCGTCTATAAGGTCATATTTGTGTTAATTTAATTAAATTTGTGATGTTTATTTGTTTTGTCTGTCGAGGACACTGTTTACAATGATATTTGTATGGAACTGTGCATCTAGGTATATTATTATATCGATGTGTATGAAATATTAACCAAATCTCATCAGTGCGCAGTGAGCTCGATATGATTTCGATTGTAAAAATTAAAAAAATATTCTAGTAGCTCGACAATCACTTTTTTTGGCATTTCACGCTAGCGACCACGTAAAATATTTGTATGTCAAACAATGGAACGCCTCTAGCGATTACGTGGGGGATTGACGTTTTTCATTCAAATAATACGCAGTCGCTAGTGTAAAATGTCAAAAAAATTACCACCATCTCTTATAGCAGTATTATTATAATCGTTCTTCGTTTGTTTTGTATGGGAATCGGTACAAGTAAGATTATAATAATACTGCTATAAGAGGTGGTGGTAACCCCCCTGGCTGTGTCGCGAGAATATTTGTGACAGCCTCCGTGGCGCAGTCGGCAAGTAGCCGGCTGTGAAGCGGGAGGCCGCGGATTCGATTCCCGCATTGAGACAAATGTTTGTGTGACCCACAGATATGTGTTTCAAGTCTGGGTGTTGTGAGACCAAAAGTCAAAGTCAAAGATACCCACGATACAGGTTATACCTAGTATGGGGTCAAGACTACGTGTGTGACTGTTGGTTGTATTTATTATTATTTTAAATCTAGGTATTGTGTGATCAAAAGGCACTCGTAATTCCTGATACCCACAAAGCAAGGCTCGAATCTGACTAGGACTATGGTGGTTATTTATTTATTTATTTTATTTGGACCTTTGGATTTTAGTCACACTTTGGTTGCGATATTCTTTATAATTTATTCGGCTATTTCCATCTCATGGTAAATTTTGAGTGACTATTGATTTACATTATCTTCCATCCACGAAGTAGATGTGACAGGAGGCGAGCTTATCGCCATATCGGGCACAAATTCCAGACTTCAGGCTGATACTGTTTAGAAAAACCCAATATTATTGCCCGACCCGGAGATCGAAGCCAAGACCTTAGGACGGTAGTCGTACCGCAATACAACTACGCTACCTAAGCAGTAATAACAGTACAGTAGACTTAAAGCCAAGAATATTCACGAATTAACTCACAAAAAGACTCATCAGGGGCTTTATATAAATCGGCCATCATTTTCTACAGAATATTGTGAAACAATTTCAATATTACCTAACGTAGAATAAACTTGGTTTGAAGTTTCTGAACCGAGTCAAGTTCCTGATCCCGAGTCTTACAATGGCGAACTCCATTTCCCTAATCAATCCCTTCGACTTTAGCCAACAAAAACTTAGCCATTATCAAATCTTTTATCCTTAACTCTACCAGTTTGGTGGCTTGAGGGTATTCATCAAAAGGATCTTAGCCCTTTAACTTTTGTATATTATTGTATATAATATTTGTACTGTTTGGTATAAACATGGAATAAAGAAATTTTAAGGTATCCAAATTTTATAGGAATACATTTATGTGACTGCCTCCGTGGCGTGGTGGTATTTCGGTACGACTACGGTTCTGAGGTCGGGTTCGATCCCCGGGTCGGGCAAAGTAATATTGGATTTTTCCATATCGGCCCGGAGTCTGGAATTTGTGCCCGATATGGCGATAGGCTCGCCCTCTATCACATCTGGGACGGAACTAAGCTCGGCGAAATGTGGGTGTTCTAGTTCGCTAGTGCGCCTCTGCCTACCCCTTCGGGGATACAGGCGTGAGCTTATGTTATGTTTATGTTTTTACATTTATGTGTAAGGTCGTCTCCTTGGTGTAGTGGCAGCATAAATGGGCTGTAGACCGGGAGGGTCTGGGTTTGAAGTCGGGAAAAGAGATCTTTCTAATTTGATTTGTTCGAGACCGAATCCTAAAGGGCGGTTGACGTCACGTAGGCAGCCGGTCGTAAAACTAAGCTAAATCCTTTCTGCAACATGCTTGAAAAAGTGTGTTGCGGTTCAGTTCTTTGCAAATATCCTCCTAAAAAGTGGTCTCAGGAATAAAACAAATAAAAAGTTCACAAGTTCTAACACAACACAAGTATAACCCTATGCACGTGTTATAAAGTAGCTTTTAAACGAATTGATCAAGCGGTCTTAAATAAAATTTTTGATATTTAGAATTTTATCGGCGTCCGACTGTAGGTGAAATGAGAGCTTAAGCACTCCTTTTCTGTACCATTTTACCGAGCGTCAACTGTGCATCTAGGTAAATAATATATCGATGCTGGCCCCAAATTGAGGTGGGAAAAGGGTAAGTAGAGAGAAAGTAAACGAGTAGAGAGTCAGTCAAGTCATTTGAGGTTAAACGTTTGATCAAATTGCAATTACAAATTGTATGAAAGAATTAATTAAAGGTCTTAACAGGTCTTTACCCATTTCCGTCCTCGTGAACAGAAATGAAAATTATTTTCCTGTACTTTATTTGCGTCACTTACAACTGCACTTTTTAAACAAGAATTATGATGAAACGAAGCGGCAACTTCATAATTTGTAAGATTTCGTCCTAGTTACGTACCTGCGGCAACTCTGCAAATTGCTTAACAACTGTTACGCGTTCCGTAAGATCTGCGTCAATCTCTCATTTATGAGGATTCGTCTCTACTTTTATTTTTCTAAAAATGATTTTGAATTTATTTCCTTCGCTCGATTTTGGTTTTAATTTTTTCGTTTTTGTTAGGAAGAGGACCTTTTTGTTTTTTTGTGATAGCGGGAAAAGTGTTTTACTACTGCCACCACGCCTGGGGGGAGATGTAACGAATATGGGGGTTTCGGCAGGCTTGCGGCCCAGCGCCATAATGCCCGGGTGAGATGGAAAACATCCAGGCGACACTGGGCCGAGTCCCTAACACTATGTACATTCTACACCGGCAATCTTTCTTTCTACCTGCTCTTATCCCACTTTAATGTGGGGTCGGTGCAACATACTTTTCGCCTAGGGAAACTCGGGGCTGTCCCTAAAGAGCCGAAGAGGGCCGCCGGGGTTTTTAGTCGGTATTGCCGGTGTAGGATGTTCGATCCCTCAAGAGGGGGTTGACGTCAGGCAGGCAGCCGGTCGCAAAAAACTTAGCCAAATCCTTTCTGCAACATGCTTTAAAAAGTGACAACCCCACTTTAAGGTAGGATGCAGAAAGTTTTTTTTTATAGCAGAGACTGGCAAACGAGCAGATGGGTCACCTGATGGTAACTGATCTCCACCGCACACAGAAACCCAAGACACAAAAAGAATCATGAGTGCGTTGCCAAACTAAAAGGAGAGTATGGACGAGGAGGGAAAAGGGATTGGGAAAGGGAGGGAGGTAAATGGGCCACCGGAAAACTCACTCACCGAATGAAACGCGACAGCAAGCTGCCACTTTACGTTAGTTTTCTGTGAGACAGTGGTATCAAACCGGTAGAGCAGGCCCATTCGTGCTGTAGACGTAACTGTCTACAACGTGCCTCTACCACTCAAAATGAATGCTTAGATTTAAATTATGCTAGATAGGTTTCGTCGCATCAACGATTTGAAAATCGTTGACGTTTATGAGGTTTCTGCTGCTAAATTATTTATTTGAAACTTTACTATTGCGTGGAACCAGAAAACAAAGTGCCTGAAATATTCAATTTCGTTTGTTTTCGTCTCACTGGTGATTGACATATATTTTTAATTTTGGAATATTGTGAGCTACAGTCAGCATAAAAATAGGTAATTCACTCCGATTTTCAATAAGTTATAGTTGATCAGTAATGCATAATTATTAATTCAAGATATAAAAACTTAAGATTTCAGATTCTGATATACTAAGTCCTGTTAATTATTTCAACGTATCATTTTTATCAATGTTCACTGCAGATGGATATGATGAAATTATAAGGGCTTTTGCCATTTGGCTACAGAAGCTGTAAATAAATTTCCCTTAAATATTATATTGTTAATGTTTTACGCCCGGCAGACGCGGTGACTTGCGAAATACATATTATTCTGAAATTATTGCGTCAGTTAATTGAATGTCTATCGCCCGAATGGTCAAACGCTGCTCAACTTTAACGGTTTCTTACATTGATTTTTGCCATACAATTTTGACAGATAAGGCGGCCTTAAACGACATAAGGCGACCTTAAGTGTATGAACATTCGGCGGTATGACCGTTAATTTTTATTATATTAGTAGTTTTATGTGATCAGCTGTTGAACATGAATGTCCACGTTTAAATTTTTTCGCCTTGAATATTGCTTTAAATATAATCTTATATTGTTTTAATGAGTAAGATGGCGAAATTTTTTATGAAACTGAATAAATTTTTCTTTTTTATTCTACTTAGCAGATAAATGCGACATTACATAATTATTATGCCTTATTTTTGCCAAAGAGAAAATATGTTTATGTGCTCTACTGTGACGTGTCAGGACTATGTGTGTAACTACATAAGCTCACGCCTGTATCACCGAAGGGGTAGGCAGAGGTGGACTAGCGAACTAGAACATCCACATTTCGCCGAGCTTAGTTCCGTCCCAGATGTGATAGGGGGCGAGCCTATCGCCATATCGGGCACAAATTCACATTAATAAATAAAGTAAGAAATTGTTTTTGATTTTTTAATAGCCTATTTTTCAGTTTTATTAAAGTTTATTTATTTCGTAATCTTTTCTTTATATGGGACCGCTTTTGTCAAACAAATCGGTCCACGTACAGAGGAATTCGGAACCTCTTTTTTGAATCGGGATAAAAATAGGTCAATCTTTAAATAACGGGTACAATTGCCCACACAAACCACTGCGGACACAAGCTATTATTGATTCGAAACAACCCACGCTTAAGCCCGTAAAAGTTTCCTACAAAAGGGAAATATCAATAATGTACCGATCAAATATTGTGAGTCAAGATTATATTTTATTTCTTTTTGAATTTACTTCCCGGGAGCTGCGAGGTGTTTCTAATCTTTATTGGTTTGTACAAAGACTCAATGCGGCCTTGAAAGTCCCGGGGAAACGGAACGATACAAAGTTATTGACTGTAAACTCAATTTTAAACACGATATAGAAATTGAAATAAAACTATTTTTACTGATTCTATCACGATTTGGTTTTAAATTTATTCCCGACGTTTCAGTCCAACCAGTGACCACGAAGACTGCAAAGCCTTCGAAACGTCGCGCAGGAATAAAAATTAAAACCAAATCGTGATAGAATCCGTAAAAATAGTTTTATTTCAATGTATAGCATTCGCGTATACTTAACAAATCTGTACGATTTAGAAAGAAAGAAAGAAAAGATTTATTCGGCACACCATTATTCGACAAAATGGTTGGCACAATCGGCAACACCCAATGATTCTGGTATCGGAGGTATTCATGGACGGTCGAAATCATCAGAACCATCAGGTGACCCGCCTACTTGTTTACCAGTATTTCTTTCTACCCGCCCTTATCCCAACTTAATGTGGTGTCGCCGCAACACACTTTTTAAGTATGTTGCAGGAGGCATTTGGCTTAGTTTTTACGACCGACTGCCTGCCTGACGTTAACCCCCTCTGGGCCATTCAGTCCTGGGCAAATAGATAATAGTGTTAGAAAAACTCCCCGCTCGACCTGGGAAACGAACCCAGAACCTCCCGGTTCACAGCCCATACATGACTCACTAGACTTAACTAGACCAAGGAGGCATGACTACATACAACAACCTACTTGTTTCCCAGTCTGCAATAAAAACGTGCCTTTAGAAATACCTATTCCAACATACAGTAGCTCGACAGATGGTGTTGACGGGAGATGCCGCGCGTGCCGGCTCGCATGACACCGCGCGTGACGTCACGCCGCCCCGTGTGTACCCTACCCCCGCCGCCCTACAACCCCACACCTCCATACAGCATCGTTCCACACGATCATTCCTAAAAGCATTTGTTAGCATCTGTACTAGCCTTGCGATATGAGTTGAAGGTTCAGGGCCCGTGGTACGGGTGTTGAGAGTTTGACAAATATATGATAGTTTTCGTTTTCTCCATAGGTCTGCCGAGTAGAGGCTGAGGAAACAATAATGAACTCAACCTATCACAATTTTCGAAATGTGTCATAAGTCAAAACTAACGCGAAGGTACTAGAGTTTCAATCAAATTATGTAGCTTGAAAACTAGGGATAGACTTTAATCTGGAGAAAAATAAACTAATATGAGCCAATATCTATCTATTTCCTGGAGGGAAAAAAAACAATATGAATCTAAATAATCTGTGAGATATTAAATGTAAACATTTATAAATATCATTTGCTGCGTATTCAGGCTCAAAAACGTTTACGTTTGTTTAAGGAAAAGCTTTTAGTTAAAGAATTATAGTAATATTATTACGGCACTAAAAGTTCGGAAATAGTTAGGTTTAAGGTGAAAACGCAGAACTTCTTGCAGCTCATCCCAATACTTTGGCCACGGACCTCTTAAAACCTTCCTTAATGGTGAAAAGGCTGAAAAGGTAGGATATATTGTGAAAAAGCAAAGGCGCTGGCCTCTTCGCCTTCAAGTCTATAACGTCCAACTTATCCTGATCATAGTCTTGCGACTGATTGCAGATCTGTGAATACAAAAAAAAAAATCTAAAAATTTCAAAAATCCAATGTTGCAAAACAACAAAATTCCTAATTCAAAATCATAATTAAAACCAATTTTATAAAATCTCAACCTACTAAAATACAGTAAACGATCAACAATACAAAACAAACAATGTAAACCAAGGCACATAATTTATTGCATTACAGGGAGCTGAAAGCGAGGGGTGATCAGCTGTAGAGTTCAAGGTCTGCCGGGTCAATGCTAGGTACGGCCGGGGAAACGGGCGGCTCGGGGGGTGGCTGAGGGGTGGGGGATGCGTGGGCGTCGTCATGGCAACCGGCCCACGCCGCCCACGTTCCACCAGGTACTCAATCAATTACCGCCGAGAACATTATATTTCTCGGATAATGAATGTAACGGGATGCATGGAAATTAAAAAATTTATATTATACGTGTTTATATTAAAAATAAATATAATATTAAGGTCCTTAAATCAATACTTAAATTAAAGTGGTTTGTTTCTTTCACACTGAAATTACTTGACGCAGGTAGAGTCACATTAGTTTTAAATACCATGGGTCGATAGTCATTTGAATCAGCTCACATCTTCTGTATCTCTGAAGGGGATCGGTAGAAGTATAATGCACCGCTAAAATTTTTTTTCTATGCTATCATCATTCATTGACAGCCTCCGTGGCGCAGCTGGCGAGTAGCCGGCTGTGAAGCGAGAAGGCGCGGGTTCGATCCCTGTACCGAGACAAATGTTTGTATGGCCTATAGATATTTGTTTCGGGTCTGGTGTTGTGAGATCGAAAGTCTCTCGTAGTTCCTGATACTCACGACACAAGACTCGATCTTAGTGTGGGGTCAGGACTATGTATGTGACTGTTGGGTGTTATTATTATTATCTTGTGATTATAATTATATTTTTAATACGACGAAAACAAACGAGTGGTCAGCTGATGGTAAGTGATCTATACCATAGAGACCCGGAATACCAAAAGAATCCCATGGCTCTAGAGTACCTATGAGCATCCATGTGGGTTGCTAACTTAAATAGAAATTAGAGATTAAGAAGGATTAGGAAAAAACATACTGATTTCTTAAGTTAAAAAACATAGTTCAGCGATAGATGCCACATTACGTCTATTCTCTATGAGACGGTTACATTGAACCGAAAGATTTGGCCTCGATGGCAATATATGCCTTTGTAATAAGGCACATAAAAGTGGCCTCGTTGCTCTAGTGGTAGCATACACAGGCTGTGGACAGGGAGGTCCTGTGTTGGATTTTGTTCAGGAAAGCATTTTTTTTTAATCCCCAGAGGGAGGGGCGGTTGACGTCCAGCAGGCAGCTGATCGTAAAAACTAGGCCAAATCATTTCTGCAACGTGCTTGAAAAATCTGTTGCGCCGACCCCACGTTAAGGTGGGATAAGGACACGCAGAGAGGCAGCAATAGGGCAGATAAAACAACTCATTTTCATTTTAGGATGCTGAAAATGAACCCCGTATGTCTTAATTATCCTAATGTATAGCTATTTTGTATTGCCTTTTGAAGTAAACTTCGGGAACTTTGATCTCAAACCAATTTTGGTTTGTGTATTAATTAGTTCGCAAAACTCCAAACTAGGTTTTGGTTGAGAGAGTCGTCCGGATCTCAAAGTACTGTTAAGTGTAATTGAGTTATGTAACTTATTTGTTTAATGAACTTACATAGGGATGACACTGGATGACTGCCTCGGTGGCGTGGTGGTATTTCGGTACGACTACGGTTCTGAGGTCTCGGGTTCGATCCCCGAGCCGGGCAAAGTGATATTGGATTTTTCCATATCAGCCCGGAGTCTGGAATTTGTGCCCGATATGGCGATAGGCTCGCCCCCTGTCACATCTGGGACGGAACTAAGCTCGGCGAAATGTGGGTGTTCTAGTTCGCTAGTGCGCCTCTGCCTACCCCTTCGGGGATACAGGCGTGAGCTTATGTATGTATGTATGTATAGAGATGACACTGAAAGACTAAATTAGGAATGGTTTCTTATTCGGTAGCGTAGATGTATTGAAAACACATTATTTATATAATCCATATAAT
Organism: Clanis bilineata; assembly: GCA_036417725.1. Lineage (NCBI taxonomy): Eukaryota > Metazoa > Arthropoda > Insecta > Lepidoptera > Sphingidae > Clanis > Clanis bilineata. The sequence continues at coordinate 4,567,784 of CM071141.1, forward strand.
GTTTATTCATACCTACTTATGATTGCATCAAATTTATACTCTATTGCTACTTCAGTTTTCCCCTTAATAATTAGTATTGATGTTTTATTTGACGATATGAGGCATTTGTGTTATAGGAAATCTCAATCACAGTACAACATATGATAATACGCTGTCATATTATAGATTTTCGATCGACTTCCAAAAAGGAGGAGGTCCTCAATTCGTCTGTGTTTTTTTTATGTATGTTACGCGATATCTCCGCCAAATGTGGACCGATTATCTCCCCCAAATGTGGACTGATTTTCAAAAATCTTTTTGTTTTCGATAGAGCTTATTTCAATGGTGGTCCCATATAAATTTGGTCACGATGGTATTTGAAGTCGATCTGTTAAGTTTTTAAACTTGTGATTATCTTTTTTTTTATCTTTTCGGGGCAGAGGCATCCCACATAGATACTTATTTATTTGGTGAGTGACCACAGTAAACCTGGAAGTCATTGGGATCACATAAGATTATGATTAGTAGTTTATGAAGTGGATGGTGATAATGACGATGATCAAAAATTAATAAGGAATAAGGATCATAAGAGAAAACTTGGTGTTAAAAAGAGCAACGTCAGAGTTTCTTTCCCATTCTTCTCTGGCGAAACAGCCTTCCGAACAGGTGGTAGAGTTAAAATTTGACGGAATCTAAATATTTTTTGAACATTTTATGGATTCATTCAGTATTTTCTTTTTTTTATTTGATAAACACAGCAAAGGTAAAAGTATAAAATTGCATCTTCCCTTGAAAGCGTTCACGACATTCATCGAGTTAAAGCTCTTCCGATCGAAGCAATTTCTAGAGAACTCGTTCGTAAACAACTTCTTACGATATTGTAGCTACAATGTTGTGGAAGTTCCTAGTAGGTATGATTGCAGTCAGTTAATTGAGTTTTTATTTTATTTCAGAACGTATACCCATAAAATGTGATACAATTTCCGGAGCCCTAACTCCCTTCTCGTTCTCTACTCCTTTTTTCCTTTCCACTGTAACAGGGCTTGGATATTGCATTGCCTATGCCTATGGGCTATTGTAACCGCTTATAATTATACTAGCTGTTGCCCAGGACTCCGTTCGCGTGGAAACGGATTTTTCGGGATAATAAGTAGTCTTTCTGTTATTCTGATGTACAATCTATGTAACTGTAAAGTTTCATCAAAATCCATTTAATAGTTTTTGTGTGAAAGTGTTACAAACAAACACATGTACTTTCACGATTATAATATTAGAAGGATTATTATCATCCCTCATCAGTCCTAGGCGGACCGTCTGCTGGACTAAGAAAAATATTTAATCGAAGGGATAGACAAAAGCGTGACTGTTTTATTTTGCTATTTATTTCTTTTATAATAGAATAAGGTACGAGTATTATGCCGTAAGTTTTTAGCTATAAAGAAATGGGCACGGGTTTCCTATACTTTCAAAATGTCTCTATAAAGATATGCGATGACTGAAAACTACCATATTTTAAGCAGATGATTTTCACTACTATTAGGTACTGTTTTAAAGTTTATGAATAGTCACATCGCCAGGCCACGTGGGTGACTTGCATGTTGAAGCAATATACTCTAGTTACCTAGTGGAACTTAACGTTGTAGCAAATAGCGATAGAAACCGCATGCATGCTTACTGGAGTTAGGAATTTGAAATCCACGTGTATGGATTGAACCTACAAACTATACTTATTGAATTGTAGTATTAATTACCTCATTGGCCTCGTCGCAGTGTACTCACGCTGAGAACCTCGAGGTTATGGGTTCACCGCTTAGGCTGAGATCTGTAGAGCGACCTTCGACTAAGTCTGAGTCAAAGGAACGAATTCAGTGAGGATTTGGATTTTTTTAATCGAACTTTGACTTAGTCCGAGACATTTTTTTTAAGACAATCTTTGCTTAGTCTGTCTCTCAGTCTGTTTTTCTTGATATAATAATTTGTGTGGGTTTGTCGAGTTCGAAAATCACATGAGCGTAATCAGTATCAACATTTAAATCGCAATAATATTTTGTTTTACGAAATTTGTCAAAACTACCGGTTTATAAGTTTTAGTTATCTTGAATTTTATTTTGTAGCATTGGCAAATGTATGGAACCAACTCTGAATAATACAAAGAGTATTGTTAACAAGCAATTATTGAACTCGGTCCACGCATCTCAGAGTTATCGGTGAACAAACAAAAAAAAACATACCAATGAATTGAAAACCCCGTTTTTGAAACCGGTTCAAATGCATTATAGGTATAATATCAAGTAATAGCTTATAATTTAGCCTTAAACCATTCTTCAAAGACTGATACGTGGGCGAGATAATGAAGCGCATGTGAGCATCGGATATCCACGCGGTGACCCATGAACGTTCACGGTGTAATGTGCGAACTGCGAGCCACTCGCCACAAAGAACATGTCCCCACTTATTATAGCCTCATTGGGTCTAGAACGAAGGTTGGCCTTTAGACTGAACATAAGACTAGGGGGAATTTTTTATATATTTCTGGATTCTCTGCCTGCCTCGACTGCTTCAGTCGCGTGGCGTGGTGGTACTGCGTGCGCAGAACGACTGTCGTCCTGAGGTCTCGGGTTCCCCGGGTTGAACAAAGTGATTTTGGAGTTTTCAGTATCAGCCCGAAGTCTGGAATTTGAGACCTATGTGGCAATAGGCTCGCCCCCTATCATATCTGGGACGGAACTAAGCTCGGCATAATGTAGATGTTCTAGTTCGCTAGTGCGCATCTGCCTACCCCTTCCCGGATACAGGCGATATGTTCTCAAAATCAATTTTCAAATCAATCGAATTGCCTCCTTCGGTCGCAGCGTGGGCTGTGGACTGGAAGGTGCTGGTTTGGGTTTCTAGTCCGGGCAGGGTGTTTTCTTGGATTTGACCGGGACTGGATAACCCAGAGGACGGTTAACGTCAGACGTTAACAGTCGTAAAAATTAAGCCAATCCTTTTTACGGCACGCTTGAAAATTTGTGTAGCACAAAGCTCACATTGAGGGCAAAGCTTCTCGAAATCAACGATAGTTTTCATTTTCTCCACATTTATTTAGTTGGTTGTAGTTTCCACAAGAGGCCCTGATAGTCAAATGTGTGGACAACACCATCTTCAATTTCGAGAAGCGGGAACTGACATAAAAAAACTCGTACAAGGGTTTATGTATCAATGTAGGTATTTACCACATAGTAATTTTAGTAACTACTAAATGATAAAGCTTGATAAAGACAAAGCTACAAAATAAAATAAAGTCAGTAACTGAAGTAATCGATTTCAAAGAGTAAAAAATAATTGATATCTGGAATCGGAGCCAATGCAGATCAAATGAAAATGCACGACGCAAAAGTGAAATCATATTTGAATTTTCGAAATTGGGTTTTTAAATTATTTTTTAAATTTAATTTCGAACCCAATTGGAGAGAGCTAACGGAAGATGGGACAAGTGGAAGAATAAAGGCGAGGCCTTTGCCCAGCAGTTGGACACGATTTAGGCTGAGAAAAAAAAAAGACAGATATTGTGTCATATACTCCACGGAGGTCTTCTTTCCATCAAAAACTGGTGTACAAGTTCTCATACCTCACACTGCGCCACTTAAGGCCAAGTATCAATTGAAACATAGGCCAGTTTTATAGAGGTCATGAACCTGCACTTCTGAATCACTTCAGCATTAATCTCCGTCCGACAAAGAGCCCGTGGCGCCGGCGCACCTGACCCCCGACTCCTTTTAACCACTTGGCCTTAAGTACTACTTTTGGTTCAATAGCTGTAGGAGTTTTTTCATGCTTTACGATAGTTATGATTTCCATACAGACAAGTGAGCGTACAGTCTATCTTACAATCATATCAAGAATTTAACATAACATAAGCTCACGCCTGTATCCCCGAAGGGGTAGGCAAAGGCGCACTAGCGAACTAGAACACCCACATTTCGCCGAGCTTAGTTCCGTCCCAGATGTGATAGGGGCGAGCCTATCGCCATATCGGGCACAAATTCCAGACTCCGGGCTGATATGGAAAAAATCAATATCACTTTGCCCGACCCGGGGATCGAACCCGAGACCTCGGAACCGTAGTCGTACCGAAATACCACCACGCCACCGAGGCAGGCATTAATCAAGAATTTAATTTACTAAAATCTATATTATTATTATCAATTATATTTATTTGGTTTTTAGTCCCGACGTTTCGAAAGCTTCAGAGCCTTCGTGGTCACGGGTCGGACTAAGGTGTCAGTTGTCCAAAATATTAATATAACAATATCTACTTCCATTTTAAAATTATACAAATTTAAAAAGTTAGTTATTTGCGATCCGATCGTTCCGATAAACTTATTAAATTTGAGTAAGATCACGTCAAGTGGACCCCCCATTTACCACTTGATCATAAAAATTTAATCCATATATATTTTTCATAAGTACTTATGATGGAAAAATCATCCCCAAACGATTTTCAAAAATTTTGATTTTAACAACATTTTTTTTTACAATGAAAATTTTAAGCACTTTTAATTAAAAAATGGATTAAAAATCAACCGTAAGAGATAAATTCATGAAATTTTCAGCATCCATGGTCAAATGTCTATACTTTAAGAATATATTAACGACTTAAGATTATTTGTTTATTTTCGTATTGTTAACTAACTTTAAAGTTAACAAATGAAAATTTAACTCATTTCTTGGTAAAAAAATGCATTTTTTTTCATCGGTCACATGCTTTATTCATTTAAGTTTAAGATTCCGGAAGAAAATTTCACTGCTCGCCATTAGTTTACACAAAATGAATTTATTTATGTCAGCGCGCCAGCCGCCGAGCGCTGTGGAAGCGCCGCGCTACCGAGCGTCTCATGTTGTAACATTCGCGTGAACCTAAGAAATCATTAAGTGATACTACTGATCATAAATACGAAAGTTTTGTACATAACAAAGCATCTACAACAACAAATTATGCCCTAGATTGACAAGGCATGTTGCATATTCCAGTCTTGGCTATTTTACTATGGAAATGACATGTCATTAGGTGATTAAGCAAATTGTAGTTAGTTGTAAATGTATTGTGATGGTAGACTTTCTAGTTGAGGTTGTTTGATACTTTATAGAAGTTTTACAGTATTTACAATTAACGCTTAATGGGGATGTGATTGTGGTATGTTAGTTTCTAGTACTAGTATTATATGAGATTAGTTTAGATCTTTGGTACGTATACTTTGAAATCATTAGGGTATTATTTATTTATTTTTTTATTTATTTATTACACTCTATATACATTGTGTATAAAGGCGGGCTTAATGCTAAAAGCATTCTCTACCAGCCAACCTTAGGGTGACGCAGAGATGTTTGAGTTAGGTGCATAAATGACGGATAAACAAAACATAACAAATTAAAATAAGGATATATAAATTAGATATAAGGACATAATACTTCCAATAAATATATATACTATAAATACCTATATATAATACACCATTATATATATGTACATAGGTATTATTAGGCTTCGTTTTTTGGTTTCGCTCGCTTTTTTACAAGCAAGACCATAATTTCTAATAATTTTGATTTAAGAAGGCACATATATTTTTTTCTTATACCCAGATTTGTGAATTGAAATATAATATTTAAGAACATATAAAAGATAGTTTTCTACAAACACGCAACGTGACAAATACATACAAATACGTTCATTATTACGTAATTTATTATGTAAGTTAGTAGAAAAAGCAACCGATATTTTGATATTAGGGGAAACTTGAAGCACTTAAATAAATCTCATGCATACATAAGCTCACGCCTGTATCTGTAATTATTTTAAATTTCGATTTAAATATAGGAATGAGGTTTAGTTAAATTGAGTGTAGGACTAACTAGATTAGAAATAGTGCCGCATGTCGTTCCAACATATGTAGCTTTATACAAACGTTGTCTGAACATATTTTGTGGGATTTTTAGAAATTGTGGCGAACACGTTTCATTTCTATACACTAGATGGCGTTGTATACATTAGAAATAAACGATATACGGTTAAAGTAATTTTTTTACATGATTGTAGCTTGGATGTAATAACACACAATGTATTAAAAACATATGTAGCAATAGAAACTACATTTGTTTTGTATAGTGCATCTCAAACAGGCAGGTACATACGTAGCTTTTAAACATATTTTTGTTACACATGCCGTTTTGGAGCGGCGTCTAAAGGCAATTTTATTTTGAAACAAACATTCATTTGTCACTGGTCAGGACTCAGAAGACAAAACACTCAGAACTCTTAAGCCAGGGAAACAAGGGAAGGAGGGCTCAAGGTCACTTTTGAGCCTCACAAGGTCCCGGCTTGAACCGTTGCTAGGGAAAGCTCAAACGACGGTTTGATGCATGGCTGAATCAGAAACGTGGGGAACTTGATTTTTAACATAAGCTCCCGCCTGTATCCCCGAAGGGGTAGGCAGAGGTGCACTAGCCAACTTGAACACCCACATTTCGCCGAGCTTAGTTCCATCCCAGATGTGATAGGGGGCGAGCCCATACATAAAAATAAGAATACAGACGAATTGAGGACCTTCTCCTTTTTGGAAGTCGGTCAAAAAACTAGTGCAGGAGGAGCGGCGTTACTCTACCGCGTGGCTCTACCACTTAATTATTGCAACATCCCATCTGGCTATAGTTGTTTACGGATTCGCCAATTTTCCGCACTCTCGATCAACAAGTGGGTACCCGAGGAGTGCAGGGGTAGGGGGCCCCGTCCCACCCCGTATCTACGCAACTAAACCTCCTAATGCCCCCTCCACGCTTCAATGTATTGACGCGCTTAACGTTTATTACTTTTAAATTTTTAACGGTAAAGAGACTAAGACTGCCTCGGTGGCGTGGTAGTATTTCGGTACGACTACGGTTCTGAGGTTTTGGGTTCGATCCCCAGGTCGGGCAAAGTGATATTGGATTTTTCCATACCAGCCCGGAGTCTGGAATTTGTGCCCGATATGGGTATAGGCTGGCCCCCTATCACATCTGGGACAGAATTAAGCTCGGCGAAATGTGGGTGTTCTAGTTCGCTAGTGCGCCTCTGCCTACCCCTTCGGGGTTACAGGCGTAAGCTTATGTTGTGTTATGATGTAGATACTAAGGCCGAGATATATACATAGAGCGAACCTCGATTAAGTCTGAGTCTAAGAAACGAAGTCAGTGAGGATTTAGAATTTATTAATCGAACTTCGATCTTTATATAGCTTCCTTGGTCTAGGGATCCCCACAGGGGGTTGACGTCAGGCAGGCAACCGGTCGTAAAAACTAAGCCACATCCTTTCTGTAACATGCTTGGAAAAGTGTGTTGCGCCAACCCTACATTAAGGTAGGATAAGGGCAGGTAGAAAGAAACTGTTATATGAATATCTATTCCATTAAAATTGTACCTACACAATGAACATTCAACAGCACAAAACTTGTGATCCAAAGTAATGACCTAGTGGTCATAAGTTTATTTAAAAAATACGCGCGCCAGGTCGGCCAGCGAAATAATTTTGAGAAAATAAACTTATCTTACGTGACTCTTAACCATTCACAAAATATTCTAGGGTGTAAATTGTAATAATCGCCCTCGCATTGTAATAAGTAGTTGATGGCGGTACTGAAGTTTGAGATCAATTTTTTTGTACAGAAACTTGCTTGATAGCTCCCCTTTAGTTAGTAACATTAAACCTCTTTGTACCTACATAATGGATATGCTACATTGCCGACCTTATTGTAGATTGAGACTGGAGTTTATAAGTCAATAATCGTCTGGTCGTAATGTTGAAACCGAAAACATAGGCGACTGTAAAATGTATGTACATAGATCGTAAATATTATGATTACAGTATGGCACTACGCGGAATCTATAACAAAATGCTGGGCGGGAAAATGGCGGCGTCTGATTGGCCGACAGCAGCCATTATGCCGTATATGGAAAGGGCGGACGCATATCATATTACATTGCGCATACGCATGTTTATGCAATAGAATGACTTCCGGGCTAGGCGCCTGTAGTGAAATGTTCAATTGTGGATATTTGAGTACTAACATTACTTTTAATTTCAGCGAACTATTACCATTATTTAACACTTATTGTCTTTATATGATTATATCTTACTACTACTTTTTTTATTTTTTGCGCAGTATCAGCCTAAAGTTTGGAATATCTGCCGGACATAGGGATAGGCTGACCACCTATCATGTCTGATACGGAAATGAGCTCAGCGAAATGTGAGTGTCCTAGTTCGCCTCTGCCTATCTGTTCGGGGATATTACCTACCCAGTACTAGCAGTGTCCCGCGATTCGGTTCGCATGGCTATTAAGTTTTCGGGCTAAAAAGTAGCCTATTTGTCATTCTAATGTATAATCTATATAACTGTAAAGTTTTAACAAAATCCATCCAGCAGTTTTTGCATGGTAGAGGTACAAATATACACACATATACTTACAAACTTTCACGTTTATATATTAGCAAGGATAGCAAGGACTAATATGATGTCGAATCTCTTATGAAAAGTTACGGCTGACATCTATAGAGCGAACTTCGACTAAGTCTGAGTCAAAGAAACGAACTCAGTGATGATTTGAAATTTTCAAATCGGACTTTGACTTTGTCCGAGTAATTTTACAAGAAAATCTTTGCTTAATGTATTTAACTGTCTGTTTATCTTGTACAGCAGCGATAGCTCAGTTGGGAACGGTATGGACTGCCGAGACAAGTGTCGGAGGTTCGAAACCAACCCCAAAATGGAGCATACACCTCTGACTTTTCTATGTTAAGTGTATTTTCATTGTGAAATATCGCTTGCTATAACGGTGAAGGAAAACATCGTGAGGAAACCTGCATACCCGAGAATTTCTTCACAGGAATTTCGAAGGTATGTGAAGTCTGCCAACCCGCATTAGGCCAGCGTGGTAGACTAAGGCCTAACCCCTCTCATTAGTAGAGGAGGCCCGTGCCCAGCAGTTGGACAGTAATATTACAGGGCTAATATTATTATTTATCTTGTAAAAATGGGTCGGACTAAGTCGAAGTTCAATTTTAAAAATTCCAAGTCCTCACTGAGTTCGTTTCTTTGACTCGGACTAAGTCTAAGTTCGCTCTATAGATCTCATACATACATACATAAGCTCACGCCTGTATCCCTGAAGGGGTAGGCAGAGGCGCACTAGCGAACTAGAACACCCACATTTCGCCGAGCTTAGTTCCGTCCCAGATGTGATAGGGGGCGAGCCTATCGCCATATCGGGCACAAATTCCAGACTCCGGGCTGATATGGAAAAATCCAATATCACTTTGTCCGACCCGGGGATCGAACCCGAGACCTCAGAACCGTAGTCGTACCGAAATACCACCACGCCACCGAGGCAGATCTCAGCTGAACATAAAATTCAGTCTTCACATTCAAAACTCCTACTTGAAATCCTGCATCACACATTTGTTTACAATAATACAGGGTGTTGTTGACCTACAGCAGTAAACCGAGTGACCGTAAAGTAAACCCCGGTGCCGACTGCAGACCGCCGGTGCAACGCACGGAAGAAACAACAAATTATCGAATTGGTAAAACCAAAACAATTAAGAAGGAAGTTGGTGCACGCATTTTGTTAACCTTTTTAATTGTGTAAAATAATTGTGCTCAATTATTTTTCTACAAGACGTATAAATGAAAAGGACCCAAAAATATATCATAAGGACAATGTAAAATATAATTCTGCCACCAGCTTTTATCCCTCTAAAATGTGTCTGCAATTCTGGGCACATTGTGTCAGAAAATCACGCTTCGCTTGACCTAGGATTCGAACCTAGGATTTGCTAACATGCTCCCATATGCGTTGCTAATAGATCAAAGGCTTTCTAAAATGTTATATTAATGTGCATAGAATTTAATTAGACTGCCTCGGTGGCGTTGTTGTATTTCGGCATGACTACCGTCCTGAGGTCCCGGGTTCGATCCCCGGGTCAGGCAAAGTAATATTGGATTTTTCCATATTGTAGAATTTGTACCCAATATGACGATGGGCTCGCCTCCTATCACATCTGGGACAGAACTAAGCTCGGCGAAATGTGGGTGTTCTAGTTCACTAGTGCACCTCAGCCTACCTCGTCGGGGATACAGGCGTAGGCTACTACTACAAAGATATATCAATGGTACCCAATAAACATAATATATTACTTGTAACTAGGACATCGATAATGCTGACGATCCGACAAGTCGAGTACACAAACAATCCTGTATCCATTCAGACATTTGGCAGCTCTCTCAACATACTACGTGTTATGTGTTATAAATCACGAGCAGTGCTAACTACGTCATAACCATATTTCATCATTTATGGGTGAATTGGTAAATCAATTCTGATTACTTTTTTATTGAAAAATGTTGGCCGAGTTTCTTGACTTTCGGAGTAGATGGAATCAGTGATAGATACGAGAAAGATTGCTTTAAGGCTGAGATAGAGCAAACTTCGACAAGTCGGAGTTAAAGAAACTCAGTGAGAATTTGGAATTTTTAAATCAAACTCTGCCTGCCTCCGTGGCGTGGTTGTATCTCGATACGACTACGGTTCTGAGGTCTCTGTTTCGATCCCCGGGTCGGGCAAAGTGATATTGGATTTTTCCATATCAGCCCGAAGTCTGGAATTTATGCCCGATATGGCGATAGGCTCGCCCCCTATCACATCTGGGACCGAACTAAGCTCGGCGAAATGTGGGTGTTCTAGTTCGCTAGTACGTCTCTGCCTACCCCTTCGGGGATACAGGCGTGAGCTTATGTTATGTTGTTATGTAAATCAAACTTCGACTTAGTCCGAGACATTTTTTACAAGAAAAAGGACTGACAGACATATTAGGCAAAGATTTTATTGTAAAAAATGACTCGGACTAAGTCAAAGTTTGATTTATAAATTCCGAATGCCTACTGAGTTAGTTTCTTTGACTTAGACTTAGTTGAAGTTCGCTCTATAGATCTCAGCCAAAGACTCATCAATATACAATTTTTTCAGAGACGTCTGAAAATTGTTCACTTCAGAGATCTCTGAAAAATTGGTATATTAATTAATCTTTACTTTTTCCTCTCATTAGTAGAAAGCCGTTTCCAGCAGTGGGATGGTAATATTACAGGGCTAATATTATTATACAGTTATATTAGACTACAGTTACATTAGACTGCCTCGGTGGCGTGGTGGTATTTCGGTACGACTACGGTTCTGAGGTCTCAGGTTCGATCCCCGGGTCGGGCAAAGTGATATTGGATTTTTACATATCAGCCCGGAGTCTGGAATTTGTGCCCGATATGGCGATAGGCTCGCCCCCTATCACATCTGGGACGGAACTAAGCTCGGCGAAATGTGGGTGTTCTAGTTCGCTAGTGCGCCTCTGCCTACCCCTTCGGGGATACAGGCGTGAGCTTATGTTTTTTGTATGTATGTAATATTATTATTACTTTTTCTGTGTTGTATCAACATCCTTGTTAACTTTAAATTATGCCCATAATTTCCAGTAGACCTTAAAATAAGTAAATCCTAGGGTCTGCGTTAATTTGATTCTGTGTATAGACTGAAAGTAATTACGAACTTCCAGGAACATCGAACCAAACGCTAAGTTCTACCTCAGAACTAAATTACTGCTTTAATGTAAATAATGAATGTCCTAGATCCTTTTGTCCTAAATCAATAGCTCGGCGTACATCATAAGACTTACGAGCCAAGTCACTACACCACACGTTGAGAAAAAACAAATGCAGTGCGGCTGCCGAGTAAACAAACACGCTCACCGTCACTGAATATATTATTTCATTTCAGATGCGTTAATACGTAAAATTAATAGTGACTTAGTAAATTGAGGTGTTAAATATTTCGACACAATTTTGTTAGCTCAGGAATCGTGTCACGAATCACTTTCAACTTTCTACGTATTCGGATCGGGTACACTATGTGCTTGTAATATTTTAAATTTGTCAATGTGTTGAGATCTTTGATATTGTGATGCGGAACATGACGTGAAACGTCAATAGACTTTGAGATCTTTGATTCATTGAGGAAGTAAATGTTATTATTCGCCCCATTATTGAAAAACGTGCGGTAGGATATTCACATTAAAGCGTTAAGGCTCCTGATTGTCACGTAGGTATATTTATTTCTTGATCATACTAAATTTAAAACTGTAGATCAAATTATAAACTTTTTGCTAATTCTATAATAGATGTTTCAAATCCACAAACATTATATTATTATCACGCCTATATACTTATTAAAATATGCTTTATTAAAAACATTTGCGGTATGGGCTGTAGAAACTTCAGGTTTTTGTCAGATCTGTTTTATTTAATCTATGAAGAAATGTGAGCCAAACACACCGAGGGCGGGCGGCGGTGGGGGAGGCGCGCTCCGTATATGGCGTGCGCCCGCGCATCTACTATACACTCGACAGCATAATGCTATCATATTTTGTTCAGGAATATTAATTACGATTAATTCACTGATAATCTTTAAATTTAAAAATAATGCTTTCTTGGCTTTACCGTAATCGGGTAAAATATAAAAAATAATATTGGTCCTGTAACTAAGCTCGGCGAAATGTGGGTGTACTAGTTGGTTAGAGCGCCTCTGCCTACCCCTTCGGGGATACAGGCGTGAGCTTATGTGTGTATGTATGTATATTACGGGCCTCCTCTACTACTGAGAGGGGTTAGGCCTTAGTCGACCACGCTGGTCCAATGCGGGTTGGTAAACTTCACATACCTTCGAAATTCTTGTGGAGAATTTCTCGACTATGCAGATTTTCTTTCACCGTTAGCAAGCGATAATTCACAAAGAAACACACTTAACATAGAAAAGTTAGAGGTGTATTCTTCATTATGGAGTTGGTCTCGAACCTCCGGCACTCGTCTTGACAGTCCGTACCATTCCCAACTGAGCTATCGCTGCTTTTTTTTGGACGAATTAAAATAGCAATAAATAAATGTAATTAATCTTACATTACATTTACACATGTTCCACCAAAAGAAAAGTTTAATTAGTGCATTTATTTGGCGGCCTTATTTTCCATCCCATGATGTGATAGGTGAGTATGACAAAACGCGATATTGGGAATAAGTTTGCATTCCGATCAACGTATTTGTTTGCAACTTATTTTAAACAAATATTTTATTTGTGTGACCTGGCTATTGAACCCATGATCTTAGGGATTCACGATTTCTCAGCCTCAGAATGTTTCCACCAACCCAATGAAGCGTAAAATATATTGTAAAATCATATTGACTGCGCATCCCACTACCAAGTCTCATTGGATTGCAATATATTATATTGATGGATGGCAATGACAATATTGAATTGCATTTTATTTATGGGTTTTAAACTTGTCAATATACTTGCATCCTTGATCTAGTGGCATCATTTATGGACTGTGGACTGGGCGGTCCTGGGTTCGATTCCCAGGTCGAACAAGGCAAATTTTCTAATTTAATTTGCCCGGGGCTGGATCCCTCAGAAGATTTGATGTCAGGCAGGCGGCTGGTCGAAAAAACTAAGCCAAATCATTTCTGCAACATACTTGAAAAAGCATGTGCCTCCACATTAAGGTGGGATAAGGGCAGGTAGCAAGATTAAACTTGTCAATAACCTACATTATACATGCCACTAATATTTTCTTCTGGTCACATTCGTTGTGGTAACTTAGTTCTAAAGTTAATATAGACGCGAGTCTGCTGAACAAAATCACCACGACCTGACCAAACAATAATTAAAAATAAAAGCATTATGTAGGTGATTGTACGCAGCCGGGGCGCCGGGCAGTTGTCTGCGCACGCGACGCTCCGCCCACACGTCTTTGTGTGCGTAGTGTGACGCCATCCGATCTGTAACCCCCCTCCTCTTACCCTTCCCTCCACCCGCAACTTCAGCTGAAATTCAATATGTTTCCTTTGTACTGAGTGCTGGACATTTTCCACCATGTACGCACTTTGCCACTTGAGCACTTTAGCACGTCTTGAAAGCTTCCTAGTTTTATGTTTTGAGGTTTTGAAACTTTATAACGTACAATAACATCATTAGATGTAATGATGGAAACATCTTAAGGCAGGAAAATGTATGAATTTTATGCATGGATTCAACGTGATGGAGCAAAACTTGAGTGGTAGAGCCACGCTGTAGACAGTAATGTCTACAGCACGAATGGGCTAGCTCGACAGGTTTGATACCACTGTCTCATAGAAAACCGACGTAAAGTGGCAGCTTGCTGTCGCGTTTCGTTCGGTGAGTGAAATTTCCGGTGGCCCATATCCCCCCCTCCCTTTCCCAATCCCTTTTTTCCTTCCCTTCCATTTCCCCCTTTTAGGTTGGCAACGCACTCATGATACTTTTTATGTCTTGGGTGTCTATGGGCGGTGGAGATCATTTACCATCATGTGACCCATCTGCTCGTTTGCCAGTCTCTGCTATAAAAAAAAAGCTTAACACCCATCATTAATAGAGGATGCAAGTGCGAGGCTAGAATTTATGTGATTAATTTGTATGGATTTAACATAAAATACATCACGTGTGATATCATTGATTCTTCCTTTCTTTCCACCTGCCCTCCTTTTATTTTTCCTTTCAGTCAAGCATGTTGCAGATAAGATTCGGCTTAATTTTTACGATCAATTGCCTGCCTAGCATCAACCCCCTCTGAAGAATTTGGTCCTGGGAAAATCTCATAGGAAATGGCTTTATCTGACCTGGGATTTGAACCTAGGACATCCCGACCCGCACTCGATAAGCGCTTCCACTAGACCAGAGGTGAAGACGATTTTTATTGTGACGTGGGAATCTTCGTGGGACGTGGGATGTTGGGATGTTTTTTTCACTGAAAAGATCACTGAGTAATCTCAAATAAAGTCATTTTCTCAGAAATGTATCAATAAACGCGACAAAGTATCAACGTAGGTACTTACAGTATTTTATATCTTTCTCTCTTTCTACCTGCCCTTATCGCACCTTAATGTGGGGTCGGCGCAATACACTTTGTCAAGCATGTTGCAGAAAAAATTTTGCTGTCTGCCTGACGTCAACCCCCTCTGTAGGATCCAGTCTCGGGCAAATTAAATTAGATAATTCGCTTTTCCCGACCTGGGAAACGAACCCAGGACGTCACGGTCCATGCTGCCACTAGACCAAGGAGGCGACCACTTACAGTATTATTATAAAATAATATAAATAACGCCCAACAGTCACACACATAGTCCTGATCCCACACTAAGATCGAGTCTTGTGTCGTGGGAATCAGGAACTACGATATACTTTCGGTCTCACAACACCCAGACCCGAATCAAATATCTGTGGGCCGCACAAATATTTGTCTCGATGCGGGGATCGAACCCGCGGTCTCTCGCTTTACAGCTGGCTGCTCGCCCTCTGCGCCATGGATGCTGTAAAATATAACTAGATAGCTATAATGGGCCTTTATAAAAACATTTTCGCTTAACTTTTCGCTAAGAATAGCCTGTCACTTTTTTCTTACGTTACATTGTTTAAAAATGAAAAGGACAACCTATGGTTAAAGATAAGCAGCGCTTAAATATTTTTATAAGTAAGGGCCTATATCGCTACAAAATCTACTAAGTTTACGCATACATTCTTGTTTAATTATTCAACCCTAGGCAGGAAAACGAAAACAACGCCGTGTTGTGGTTACATGGTTTCTGAGAAATAACAAAACGTAATAAAACGAATAGAGTTTAGTGTTTCTGAATAATAACTGTTAACAACTGTACCAAGTTTTGTACGGTTTCATAAATTTTTTTTTTCAAATATGTCACTTTTGAGTTTTTAAACTGATTATTACTCGTAGACCTCAAAAACCGTTATTCGTTCACACACACGTTACGCACTACAAAAGTTGTTTTGATCCTTTATTTGAAGATTTTTTTAATTTGTCAGGGCGCCTTGCACCACTATTACTAACCTACAGTTAGTCCTAACCACAAGTTAAATTGAAAAAGAAATGTATGAATGACATGTCATTCATTACATGCAATGTACTACATGTAATTAGAGATAATAGAGGTATATGATGACATTTAATTAAATACATGTAATGAATTACATGCCATTCACATATTTCTTTTTCAATTTAACTTGAGGTTAGGACTAACTGTAGGTTAGTAATAGTGTTTCAAGTCGCCCTTAGAAATTAAAAACCGATGGGACTAACTTTGGACAATACTTTTTAAAAAAATAATGATCGAGATTGGTCCACGCATCATCGGTGTTATCGGTGAACAGTCAAAAAAAAATACAGACGAATGAATTGAGAACACCCTTCTTTGACGTCGGTTAAACAGGTCATCATCAACATAAGCCACAAGCCGTCCACTGCTGAACATAGGTCTCCCCCAAAGATATCCAAAACCAACCAGTTGGATGTACAGTGAACAAGGCACGTAACTCGTAGAACCGATAGCCGATGAGGCGGAAAAGTTCTCGAGTGGAGACCACGTACCGGCAGGCGCAGCGTTAGACTTATTTAGCAATATTCAATTGACGTAGTAAAAGTGCACAATGCAAGACGTTTTCTAGTCCACGCAATACTACACAAAGGTGATAACCGGCCCCTATCCGCGTAACCTTTACGATGCCGTCACGCGTTGGCCACAAACTCGGTGACTAATTCCTGGCCACAAGCCAGCAACTCGACCTATATACCGCCGACATCTTCCTACTAGATGCGTTCGCTGAACTAATTAGGTTATGATTTTATTTAATCGCTTTATATGGTACCTGCGTGGTGCAGTAATACTCGTAATGTAACTAATATTAATGCTATGATAGGAAATTGGCTCATATAAAAGCTACTAAATATGTTTTATATGATAACAATAAACAATAATCCTAAGTTTAAAAACTTAACGGACCGACTTCAAATTATATGGGACCATCTTTGAAAGAAGCTCTATCGAACAGAAAAATAATTTTGAAAATCGGTCCACTTTCTGCGGAGATATCGCGTAACATACATAAAAAAAATACAGACGAATTGAGGACCTTCTCCTTTTTGGAAGTCGGTCGAAAACTCATTACAGAAGCCGAAAGTGGCTAAGATGATGATTTAAACAAAATGATTTTGAATTTGACAAATATTTTTTATTTCTTTATACATTTGGTATATTTTAGAGTTTAGATAAAGTTTCTATACAGACATATAAAAGCCTGAGGTGTTCGGAACCTCGGGGTTGAAGAACAGATCAATGATTATATTTTTCATTTTTATTGCTCCGTAATTTTATTGATTTTAAAAATATTGTTCCTTTTCTGTGATAAAAGCAAACTTTGTTGCATATTCCGTAAGAATTATTCATATACTTTAGCCAAAATTTATTTGGATTTGGTAAACTATGTATGATTTCGATGAGTTCATCGTAATAAAGATAACAAGCAACGTTTTAACATCTTACTTATTACGATGTAAATGTCGATACCTATCATCGTTTTGGCAAGAGTTATAGCTGTATGAGAATCGGTCAATTAATTTTGTTACAGAAAACTAACAACACATTATGTTTTAGTTCAAAATTGTAACTAAACACTGTCTGGTAAAAGTTGGCAATGATTTGACGGCGCCTTCTAGTATTGTCGACTGCCAAGAGGTAATTTGACAGGATATAAAAGTAGTCATTTCGTATACGAGAATTGGTCCGAAATCTAAACACTTTTGTACCTCATTAGTGTATTTTGTCTCTCATTAATTCAACGTTACACATCACTAAAGACAACGAACACCTCGCATAGACAATCTATACATCGTCTAAGACAATTGAGTCCTTTTCTTTGTCGTTTAACATATTACCAATGACACTCAATTAGACCTTCTCAATAATTTAATCTTCAAAGGCACTTCACAGGAAAAAGCAGTAAATACTGATTTAAGTTGAAATTAGTTTAATTTAGCGTTTTTTAAGTTTTCTGATGCACGAATGTCACTTGAGATGGTATGGCCACGTTTTGAGGAAACCACAGGAGTACGTCGGTCACATGTGTTTGGCCCAGATCGTGTCAGGGTTGCATTCCCGTGGACGGCCCAAAAAGCACTGGCTGGACGTTCTGGAGGAAGATATGAGAACCAATGGCCTCACCATAGAGGATGCTCAAGACCGGGAGAAGTGGAAGCGTTTAAGTAGGAAGGCAGACCCTGGCAGAAGGCCGGGATAACGCCAGGCAGAAAGAAATAAAGACTGATTTATTAAGTTTACGCGAATGTTATACATTGAAATAAAACTATATGAAACCTCAGTCTGACCCGTGACCACGAAGACTGCAAAGCCTTCGAAACGTCGTGCATAAAAATTAAAACAAATCGTGATAGAATCCGTAAAAATAGTATTATTTCAAAAACAGTAAATATTTATATCTTCATTACAAAACATTTGAGTCTACACCCCAATTACAAAACAAAGATTAACACAATTTACTTAACTTTCAATTCAGATAGAAATGTTTTGACTGTTGAAAATTTGAAAACAAACAACCACACGCGTACTGGAACGAGGTCATCGAGATGTCTGTGGGTCGGCTCTCATCACCTGCAAAATGCTTGGCTGGTGATTAAATAAATGTTTAACACGTGGAATTGATAGCGGCTTGATGGATTAGTGCTTTTGATCAGTTGGAATTTCATTTGGTATGAATTCAATTCAATTTTATTACTATAATTGAGTACTTGACAATTTTTTTAATTATTTTTATATGAAATTTACGTCGTCTAAAATATAGAACAGAAAGAAATATTGAAATATTCTCAAAAATAAAAAAGTTATAAGCATTTGAAGTTTGGTGTAACCTTCAAACTGCGGGAAAGAGAAGTATCAGTATAATCACGTCACCGCCATAACGGTGCGTGCGTTGGAAAGGGATAGCAAGATGTCCCCACTCCAAAATATAAAATATGAATTACTGCCTTGTTTTTTGAACCACTTTGGATATTTTTACAGAAAGGTTTCTTTTTTGTTTTATTTGCTATAAAACTAAACTGCTACATATTTTGTGTACACAATATACAGTATTTACAATGGTGTTAAAAACTAATTACAGTACATAATTATGGAACCTCTTAGGCATGGCATAAATGGTGAAAGAGGCAGAAACATTTTTTTATGGACTGTGCGTATTATAACCACGGTGTATAATATAATTGTGGCTACAGCATAGATGGTTCAGCTCGACCGAGTTGTTACTTGACAGAAAACCGATGTAAAATGGCAGCTTGCTGATAAGTTTCGTGCGGTACTTAGTTAACTTGAGGTCCAAACAACTTCCAACTCCATTCCGTTCTTATAAGATCAGCAACGAGTCCATGCTTCGTTTGGTTTATTGGTGCTCATGGCGAAGATCAGCACTAAGGGAGCCATTAATCCCTTTGTTAGCTTCTGTTATAAAAAAGGTTCTGCAAAGTTTCATTTATATTATAATGAAATGGATTCAAATGCTATGTTAAGGACACAATTTTTTTAAAACCTCTATCCGTGTCACCTCCGACACCTTGAAATGTCATGGCGCTTTGGTTCTTGTATTGAATTTGTTCACAAACGCATTGTGACATCGATAATTACAGTAATTTTTCTTCCTTCTCTATAGCACAGTCTTCGATTCGTCATGCAAAAGTAGGTGCACCATGATTTTAAGGAAAATTTTAAGGGTAGGATCAAGAATAAACCTACTTGTATTAAGTGATAATACGATATCTTATCATAGTGGATAAGCACGGTATTCCGTATGGGTTTTGAATTAAATTGATGTTGATCCGAGGATTATGTTCAGCAGTGGCTGTACTGTGGCTAATGATGACAATGAATTTAATAGTTCGAAATATTTCATACTCACATCAGAGAGCAATATTTATAATTCTTGTTGTGTTTTCTAAGAAAAAGGTAATTCGATTAAAGTTTTGAAAGAAAATTTCGTTAAAGGTCCTGAGGCAAATAGGAAAATAGGAAAATAAGGGAATTACGTGAGAATTAAATTAACAATCAACACATAAGGTTAAGAAGGCCCAAGGGTTTTATGGTACAATAATCATTTATATACATTTATGTGTAATTGCACCATTCGTCGGTTAAGGTACGGTTATTGTCATAAGCAATGGAAATGAACAGATTTTGACATTTTGATAGTTCTGAAAATAAACGAAGCGATCTTTAAATTCCTTGAACAATTGCTTGTTTTAATCTTTGAGATAAAAGTCATACAGAACTGTCCTACAGAATAAATCAGTGTGGATAGCACAACTGGACGCCCACAAAACTCGCACTTGGCAAAGGAAACATAAATATTGCTGAAACAGTCATAGGTGTGTCAGAGCGTCGTCGTTAATGTGATTTTCGGTGAGTTCGGTTATAAAAATAAGCGTTTTTCGTCACATCCCCGCGGAAACTTTCATGACGATACTGCAAATCGATCATTGTTATATATTAGAGGCCTGATACTAGGATTTCGTGCTAATTATAAATAATTGTGATAACCATATTAATAAAAAAAATCACACTAATACACCTAGTCACATATACCGGGTATTTCATAAAATTAGTACGCATAACAATTCCACATACAGGAAGAACGATGTAGTCAGGGGCGGCTCGGCCTCCGGTGGCCCATGCGCTTATGTAACATAAATATGTATGTATGTGCTGCCTCCGACGGGAGCGCAATGGTAAAGTAAAAAAATTAAAATTGAACTTAATTTTTTAATCAATTATTAAGCATGGGGATTTTAAAATCAGCATGCGAACTGTGAATCGTCGTAATTAGCATAGAATAATGCAAAAAATAATTAATTTAATTATCCCATAGGTGGTTTGTAAATGTACTGCAGCTGAGCCAAATGGCCAGAAAAACAGTATTCGTCACAAATTAAAATTTCCGTGATTCAAAAACTATGAGCCTGACGCAATTTTTTATTATTTAAATTTTACCAAAATTAATTTGTGTGTATCATACAAGAATGTATTGTGAATTTATTATGCACGGCTATTAAATATCTTATACCTTCGACAACACGAACGACGCCACGTGCAAATAATGTTGATTGTGATAAAAAATCAATTGAGATTAACATGACACCAACAATTGGAGATTTGAGTGGTAGAGCCACGCTGTAAACAGTAAAGTCTACAGCACGAATGGGCCGGCTCGACCGGTTTTCAAGTTACTGACTCACAGAAAACTGACGTAAAGTGGCAGCTTGCGGCGTTTCGTTTGGTGAGTGAGTTTTCCGGTGGCCCATTTCCCTCCCTTCCTTTCGCAACCCCTTTCCCCTCACCGTCCATTTCCTCATTTTAGGTTGGCAACGCACCCATGATTCTTTTTGTGTCTTGGGTGTCTACGGGCTGTGGAGATCACTTACCATCAGGTGAACCTGCTCGTTTGCCAGCCTCTGCTATGAAAAAAAGACGCTATATAAAAAAAAGAATAATTTTCAATTTTTCTGCTCATAATATTTTCAGAAAAGTAACCTATATCACGTTGGAACGTGATATATAACTGGAACTTATTGGAACTTAGGTATATAAAATATATTTATGCAAAATAATATTTATAGGTTATAGAATAGAATTGGGTACTTGATAGTAACCAATATCAATAAATTTCTGTAGGAACATAGATTTATCATCTAAATAACGTATGCAATAGGAATTTATTAAAAATACTCCAAGGATAATTTTATTTTGGTAATTTAAATACTTAATTTTTTATCTGTGCGTCACGTGACTGTAAACACCAATCACGATGCATGATGTCAGATTACTCATTTTTGTTGTTTATTTGCTCCACAAGGGCCTAAGACCTAAGATCAAAAGTCATACTGCCAGGTTGTTTGGTAATTTCTTTTCGTACTTATTTTTATTTAAATCTCAACTTAATTTCAACGCGGATGTGATCGCCGATCGATATCTGATCGACGAAATATCCGACCCGTTTTTTTTAGTTTGAAATCATAAATGTTATTTCCTCAATATCTTTTTTAAAAGCGATTTTGTATCTATAGTAAGAAACAATGACGTCACCCATAGCTACAGTCAACAGGTAGCGTTTGGCGGCAAACTAAATTATACATATTAGTTTTTGCTTTTTTTAACTAAATATATGAAAATAAATTACGAAATATTTTTTACATGTTTAGGATAAACTAGAATTATTAAAACTAATAATAGCCCTGTATACTTTTAAAAAACAGTCAAGTACCCAATTCTTAAAATCCTTTCTAAGTGCTGAATATATTTTTACATTTTCGAAGGAAAGTATTGATTTAAGACTTAATTAGAGGGATTCATAACCCTTATATTTTAGAATTTTCTAGAAAGGCTTTATTTTCTTTAGCTTTAGCTTTATAAATATTTATGTACTTAATATTAAAGCAAGATAAACATAACCCCTAATTTTTTATTGCTTTACAAGTCACATATAATAGAAAATGATACTCTAGGATTTATATAAGGTGCATAAGCGCACGCCTGTATCCCCGAAGGGTTAGGCAGAGGCGCACTAGTGAGCTAGAACACCCACATTTCGCCGAGCTTAGTTCCGTCCCAGATGTGATAGGAGGCGAGCTTATCGCCATATCGGCCACAAATTCCAGACTCCGGACTGATATGGAAAAATCCAATATCACTTTGCCCGACCCGGGGATCGAACCCGAGACCTCAGAACCGTAGTCGTACCGAAATACCACTACGCCACCGAGGCAGTGCAGAGGCAGTAAAAGGTGCATTATTTCCAAATTAGTCTTATCCTGTGGGGACGCTAAATGGTAGAGTCACGATATAGACAATAATGTTTATAACATACAGAAAACCAATGTAGGGAGCTCGCTGTTGCGTTACATTTGATGAGAGAGATTTTCGGAGGCCCAATTCCCCCTGCCCTTTCCAAACCCAATACCCCACCTTTAAAATTGTTAACGCACCCATGATCGTTTTGGTGAGGTCTTTGGTTCAGTTTAAGTAATATTGGGTTTTTCTACTTAGTATCTATTGCCCGGGACTAGATCCCTCAGAAGGGGTTGACGTCAGGCAGGCAGCGGGTCGTAAAAACTTAGCCAAATCCTTTCTGCAACATGCTCGCGCCGACCCCACATTAAAGGTGGGATAAAGACAGGTAGAAAGAAAAAAGTTTTTTATACGGAATTCAAATCCGTACAGCGATAGGCTTGTCCCCTATCCCATCTGGGACGGAAATAACAATAGAAATAAGCGCGACAAGATGTGGGTGTTCCAGTTCTCAAGTTCGCCACTGCCTACCCCCTTCTAGAATGAGCATGAGCCTACGTAAGCTATTTGCTAATTCTATATATATTTTTTTTTTATTCATTCATTTTATTTGATCTTTGAATTTGCTTACACATATAATTTACAAATAAATCTTATGATATTGCTCACCTAGTTATAGGACCCAGCTAAATTTAACTATTAACTAGGGAAGCAGACAACAATACTCGTTAGTACATACAGTAAAATAACATAACAAAAGCTCACGCCTGTATTCCCGAAGGGGTAGGCAGAGGTGCACTAGCGAACTAGAACACCCACATTTCGCCGAGCTTAGTTTCGTCCCAGATGTGATAGGGGGCGAGCCTATCATATCGGGCACAAATTCCAGACTTCGGGCTGATAGGGAAAAATCCAATATCACTTTGCCCGACCCGGGGATCGAACCCGAGACCTCAGAACCGTAGTCGTATCGAAATACCACCACGCCACCGAAGCAGTCTACAGGTACAGCAAAATAACATTAAATATTGTTAGTGATACGAGATAGGAGATACAATAATTCGGCGGTAAATAATTTGGAATTTAAATTGAAGTTAAAAGTTAATAATAATTAGTTAAATACTGAAACGAAGTTGATTAGATTTTTTATTTCTCCACCATGGGGCTACTACAGTGTTACATTACTTAGTGCTTAAACAATGTGACATTCAATATATCGTATTCCTTTGGAAGAAAATTATATAACATCTTGAATCTTGTCGCCGGGGAGTTATGTCTCAGATTAGTCTTCCAGGATTTACAAAAAAAATGCTGATTTAAAAAGTTAACCGTTTATGTTCCGATCTACGCAGTACGAGCTCACAGTGTCTTGAGGTCTGGCTGCTGGTCTTCTGGGTTCCGATTTGATTAAATGTATAATTGGATCCCAGGCTTGTGCAAGCTTCCAACCATCTTCTCTATTCAAATTAGGATGTTTTTTAATTTCAATAGCCTCGCGTATCATCCTAGGTAGGAATCGTTGTTCTTTGGCAAGGATTTGTGGCTTGTCAAATCTTAGGTAATGTTTGGAGCCTTCCTCTGAATGTTCGGTAACTGCAGACTTCGTAGAGCGTCGGTGTTTCACGTCAGCTATATGTTCTTTTACGCGGGTCCCTATATTACGTTTTGTTTGTCCAATATAAGATTTTTTTTTAAATCTGTATAATTCTAAAATGAAGGTAGATTTTGTAGTACTAACATTCTTGGACAAATGACATCTCAGTCCAACCCGTGACCACGAAGACTGCAAAGCCTTCGAAACGTCGGGAATAAAAATTAAAACCAAATCGTGATAAAATCCGTAAAAATAATTTTATTTCAATAAATAGCATTAGCGTAAACTTAAGAAATCAGTATAAAAAAATGCTTTTTCTTCTATTACGTCACCACACAGGCTGTTTACTCCGACCCACTTCGTTCGCATCTTATTAGAATTTATGAAATTCCTAACATCAGTCTTCATTAAGCAACTGTGTCTCGTTTAATTTTGCTGAGTGAATTTTATGATGGGTAATTTAAGGTTCCTTAACCCAAGGGTAACAAAAGCGTCTAAGTAGGAAGCTTTTTATTGTAATTTATAAGGTTTATAGAAAAAATATACAAAAACTAGATGCCCGGTCACACGTTACTCTGTGATTAATTAAATAATAATAAACCTTCAAACAAGAAAATATCAAAATGGCGGCAATTTTGTAATTTTCCTTGATGCTTTGTACTTTCAAGAATCCTTTGTACATATCGGGCGACTCAGATATCGATTTTGAAGTGAATTGGACTTAAAACAAAATCAGCTTATGTTCATCCCCATTTTATTCCTAGGGGTTGATAAATTTTTATATCCTTTTTGGGGTTAAAATTTTTATCCCAAACAAACACTGTATTTTTATAAAGATATTCTGCGTTTACTTCTGGATTGAGAATCTCAGCGTTGCATTGTAATTTATAGTATAAAATTTCTTGTTAACGGAGTTTTTAGGAGATGCTGTCAACCAGTGGTATGCACTCCATACTAATAAAAAACGTCTTTTATTACTGGCAATCATATGCGAAACCCAAATGCAAAACTCACCCAAAAACAGTTAAATTGTCGCTCACGGCTTATATTTTAAGACAACACGGCAATGATGATTGCCAATGATGATGATGATAGTGATGCAAGAATTGAAAGAAATATTTTCTCTTTAATGTCTACCCTTATCTAAATTATTATGCACGTCACTACTGTTAACATTTAATATTCTTATGCCTCTCCGTTATTCAAGCTATAAATAGTTCTTTAAAGTCGCTGTAAGTAACTAAGATTGCTTTTAAATTAAACTTCCTGGAAGTCATGAAAGCCTTTTTGTAAAGGCTAGCCGCCTGCCTGACGTCAACCTTCTGTGGGGAGAAAATGTATGACTTGAAAAAAATCACGAGTTAACCAAAAGTACAGAAACTTACTATTCCGTAATACCCTCTCGAGATTTTGTCGAGCAATTTTACGAAAGTTAGTGAAAAATACGACAGTATTACCGAGAGCTAGATAATGACAGTCGACAATCTGTCACCGGAAAGCGACGTGTGTTTGATCGCGTGTCTCCTAGAGTTCGACCTCAATGCGAATTGGGGGCAGTTGCGGGAAGAAATCGTATATACGAGATAGAAAAAATGGAACATTTCATTAGTAGAATAGAGTATGATTTTCTTTTTTTTTTAAAGCAGTGATTGGCAAACGAGCAGATGGGTCACCTGATGGTAAGTGATCTCCACCGCCCATAGACACCCAAGACACAAAAAGAATCATGGGTGCGTTGCCAACCTAACAGGAGGGAATGGAAGGGGAGGGAAAAGGGATTCGGAAAGGGAATGGGGAAATGGGCCACCGGAAATCTCACTCACCGAACGAAATGCGACAGCAAGCTGGCACTTCACGTCGGTTTTCTGTGAGACAGTGGTATATAACCGGTCGAGCCGGCCCATTCGTGCTATAGACATTACTGTCTACAGCGTGGCTCTACCACTCGAAAATGAAAACTTCAACGTCTATTTAATAATATTAAACGCGACGGTTTTGTTTATTTCTTATTTTTCCATACAGGTTGGCAACGCACCCATGATTCTTTTTGTGTCTTGGGTGTCTATCGGCGGTGGAGATCACTTACCACCAGGTGTCCCATCTTCTCATTTGTCAGTCTGTGCTATAAAAAAAATCAACGTCTAATCATCTGTTCTTATTCAAATCCAATTATTACTTTTCATTCGTATTGCAGAAACGCCCAGGCTTCGATTCTACGAATGGCTACCTGCCTGACGTCATCCCTCTCCGAAGATTACTGTCTAATGCAAATGGTGTTATATGTCTAACTGACACCACTTGATTGAAAGACCGACTTGATTGATGAGAAAATTAAGTATCAGCGGCCTGAGCAGGAAAATTTCTGACAACCGTAAATGTATTCGAACTCGATGCGCGTCTATGAAATTTGTATGAAATATTAACCAAACGTCATTACTGCGCAGCGAACTCGAAGACATTTACATTTACATTAGTTTTTCGTGCTCGGGCTACTGAAGTGTTTGATCAACTAACTACTGCATACATATATCTAGGTTCTTTTGAAGGTTATGTGGCACTACACAATGACCAACAACCCAACAAGACCGACCTGTATTAATTCACAATAGATCAAATCAGTTTCTAACATCCTCGAACATTCATGAACTACGCGGGGAGAGTTAGATGAAGAGTTAGACTGTTGGACCTGTGTGTAGTGCTGGTATTATACACAATACGAATCTACATACGAAATTCGTTCGAAAACTTGTGAAAACATCTGTCAGTCATCAGTATATAATTAGTTACCTTCACGCATACCGACGATAAAATATATAAGGTTAAAACAGACACGTACCATGCACATTGAAGATGTAGAACTGAAATAAAAAACAAACAACAAACAAAGCCAGTTATGTAAGAAACAGGGACGCCACCTGTTGTTTACAGTAACAAAATTAATAACATTGAAACGCAAGGGCGTTCAACAGATGGCAACTCAAACGAAAGCAAAACTCTAACTTATTTATGAGAGAAAAACTGCGGAAATGTAACCAATTAGATACGGTTTCTTTAGCTTGCTTACGTATTTTAGCTTAAGCAAACCTAGACTTATTGTTGATCTTTAAGACTTTATGCTATAAATTCACTCTAATGAACTCCCAAATTACGGGTTTACTGTTTCATCTTCATTATCTTTTATGAAAATAATCTATATTTTAATGTAGAACCCATCTACAATCTTAATATTATTTGTCGTTTTCTACCTAGACAGTTATAGAAATTCAGGCTTCAAGGGACTTGAAACATTCCCTTTGTGAAAGTAGTTATCACCCCGTACATGTTTAATCCTTACGTCACTCCAGTTCAACGTTGCAAAATCAAACATCCGAGCCGTAAATCCATCAATACCAATCATTCTAGTAACAAACACTAATAAAACTCATTAAAAGCGTTCATCGATATGCACCGAGCACTTTCACAACAATCAAGCTATGTACATGAGCATACCGGCCGGTTGTTTATCTGTGATGTTGGGACGTAACGCAAGATCGGCACGCCGACATTTGGCTAGACGTCCATTCGAGGTCATCGTCTCTTAGCGAGTACCGTCGGCATAATGGTAGCTTTTCTTCTACGTCGCAGTGCGCATGATTCATCATCATCATCACTGCTGAATAAAGGTCTATGTTTCATTCCCCATCCATATCGACTTGTAGGAAGCGGTCTGCATCCAACGACTTCCTTCGACCTATTTGATCATAGCACCAACGTCTAAAAGAAAATCTAAGTCAAGTTTTAGTCATGTGGGTATTTTGTACGGCTAAATAGTTATAGCCTGTTACACAAGAACTATGATGCATATGTAATAATGGATTCATGTTATGTTCTCGGTGATCACTTAGCATTATAAAATTATCTTGATAGATTGCCTCTTTCTCCAAAGTAATCAAAATTTCTAACATGTCACGTGTTTGGAATACGTCCATGAATTTTATGACATATGAAATGGGTCAGATCAGAAATAAAAACTCCTTCTATCAATAAAAGGAAAATGTGCTTATAAAGTTCTTTATATGTTTTATGACAAAAAAGAATACCAGAAGTTTTAGCAACCACGCAAAAAACTTTAGCTCTTGGAATATTCTCATGAAGTTTGTGCTGTCCGTACATTTCTTTACACACAGATAAATTTTCACCGCTACAACTTTCGGCTGGCACGGAGCCAGCCGCAATGTACTTATCTGCGATTCGTTCTCTTGTGATTATTCGAATTAAAATGAAAAATAAATCATTATGCCCGATGTTTTCTGGCAATTTTGTAAAGATTTAGTTTAAATGAGGTAATATATTTCATGCTGCGTTTTTTGTTGTGATTGATTCAATCAATGAATCCTACGGTTCCAGTGCAAATTCCCGATGACATGTTTCCTTTTCATAATTTTCCACTGATTCTGGCCAGTAATCACCTATCAACTCAACAAACTATACCGAATGAGTTGACAACGGTCAAAGGTTTGCTTCTATGAAACAAAATAATTTTAGAACTGTTCGGTTAACAATTATTCAACTTTGAAAGATGAGATAGATAAGAACTTTAACATGTTAATTATAGTTAAGTAAATAACAGTCCTAAGATGCGCTTGTGGGTACGTGGTCTCCACTCGAGAGCTTTTCTGCCCCATAGGCATGCATGGATGCAGGCCCCTTCCAACAGGTCGATCTGGAAATCTTTGGGGAGGCCTATGTTCAGCAGGGGACGTCCTATGGCTGATGATGATGATGAAATAACATAGTGGATTTTTTGTGTTCAAGTAAACATGTTCATATAGTTAAGTTTTGTAACGCATTTTCTCTGCCCCTTGAACTTTAAATTATGAAGCCCAGTGACTTAGACAAGGTACAGCGGAAATTTCATTAGAAGCTTTCCCTCTGTGATTGATTTATCTATAATTTAGTTATTGAAGAATTTCATTTGCTACGACGTAATGTTGTATAAGCAATATTTTGTAAGTATCGGTTTTATGCGGGAAAAAATCGGTAATAAACTTTAGAAACAATTAAGAATTCAGTTATAAAACAAATGGGGCTTATTTTTGTGTACTATGTGTATTACAAATACTTACTTTGACAAAAAAAAATCCGTTTGCATGTGATGATAATATAATTATATATGAACTGTACTTAATTAATATATCTTTTTTTAATATTTCG
Source organism: Clanis bilineata (assembly GCA_036417725.1). Lineage (NCBI taxonomy): Eukaryota > Metazoa > Arthropoda > Insecta > Lepidoptera > Sphingidae > Clanis > Clanis bilineata. Next base: position 4,597,317 of record CM071141.1, read on the forward strand.
GAAAATAGATGCTTTTAACCAAATTTACTATTCTATTTCTTTCTCATCTTTTTTGGGGTAACAACTTTAGCATCTTTAATTATTAGAGTGAAAATTTAAAAATAGAACTTTCTATCTTCTAGACATGCAGATATGTAGATTCAAAAGAACATAAATATATTATTAAACAAAGATGTACTTTGTGATACAAAATTTTACAAAATTTACCCTGACGTTGAAAAATATGCTACGTTTAAAAAGGAGAATTGTCTGATTATTTCTAATAAGCCATGCCTACGTTAACACATTAAGTTCGTAGGCTGACACAATTTACACACGACACCTTTCTGTCATCCCACTTCACGAATTTAGTTTTCGGGAGTAAATTATAGTGAAAAACATTCGCTCGAGTGAACAGCATTAGAGTAAATTGCTGCTTTCAACACATCTAAAGTGTAAACGGTATAATTATTCTTAACAATATTCACTGTTGTAATTAGGCAATTATTGTTGTGCCAACAACTGAAATTTAATAGACGATCGTAATCAAAATTGTGTAATTACATATTACGGTACATGATTACAGGAATCATGTTCAGCACTCTTTATTTTTAAAGATTTTTTTTACATTTTTAAATATATGCTATAAAAAATACATTTAAAAATATAAAAATATTCCCCTCCGATGGCGAGGCTCGGGACCCAAGCCACCGGCGGTTAGGACCCCAGAGTGAGGAACCTCCTCACAATTCGTGCCGTATCCAGTAATACTGCCTTCTGCATTTGGCTCTTGACCCAAACACCAACCGAGAGCCTCTTGAGGTGTTGGTCGAGGCTCAGTGGTATTAAACCATGGGCAGAAATGACTATCGGAACAATGATTGTTGAATCCACATCCCACATGCGAGTAACCTCATGTGCCAGGTCTAAATATTTCGACATTTTGTCTTTTTCGGCTTTCACAAGGTTCTCATCATGCGGAATCGTGACATCAACAAGCATCGCCCGGCGCGTCAATCGATCTACTACCAGAATATCCGGCTAATGGCCACAATAGTACAGGAATCAGTATTATTATTGTTCAATATTACTCCTTATTTGGAATCAGTTCAATGGTTATATGATTTGAGGAGCGGTAACTCTATTTACATTATTGATTACCTCCATGGCCTAGTTACAGCATATATGGGTTGTGGATCGTGAGGTCCTCGGTTCGATTCCGGGGTCGGGCAAAGCAATGTAATTTAATTTATCCGGAATTAAAACCTCCAGAGGGGATTGACATTAGGCAGGCAGCCAGTCGTAAAAACCAAGTGGAAATCGCATTTTTTACAACAAAAACAGGATGACAGACAGAAAGTAAAAGTTCGATTTAAAAATTCGAAATCTTCACCGAGTTCTTTTTTTGACTTAGTCGAAGTTCGCTCTATAGATCTCAGCCTAAATCTTATCGCGGTCTTTGTGTCGTCGATCAGCAGGTCGATTCTCTAAGAAACGCCACAACGTTGCAGCGTTGCGATCGACGACGAGCTCTCATAGCGCACATCGTTGAGGTCGACGGAGCGTTTAACGTTGTTGGGTCTTAGAGAATACCATTTTCCATACATTTATGTAACACCTCGCTCGAGAGAGCTAGTCATCACGGATAGCGCTAGTGCGTGCGCTTTGTACCTTGCTGAATACAAAAAATGAAAACATCGTTGCCGCAACGTTGTGTTCACAAATGAAATCTTAGAGAATCGACCTGCTGAACGTGCCTTTACTCCCATTATTACCGTAAACAACAAACACAACGCGTTTCTGAACACTCATTCCCGTCCGTATTAACAGGTCGTCCAGAACATTATTTTCCCATACGTCGGGGACACGAGGGACGATCCGCCTGTTGCAGGCTGGCTCCGCGCCAACTCGACACTCGCTGCGCGGTTTGAAACGCTTATCGAGTGCTAGATAATGTCTTCAGTATTTAAACCATATTTCAGATGTAATGCGTTATTGTGTTTAATGAAATGTATTTTATAATTTGTAATACGAATTGACAGTGACAATTTCAATAGAATATTTTCCTTTGCCACCAATTTATCAGTTTCTGTGGAAGAGATCGCTTTTAGCAATAAGAATACATTGTAACTCATTTCCGACCGATTTCCAAAAAGGAGAAGGTGGTCCTCAATTCGTCAAGCTTAATAATGAATTGCGTTGACCCCACATTAAGGTGGGATAAGGGCAGGTAGAAAGAAAGTGTCCTCATCATCATCATCATCAGCCATAGTCCACTGCTGAACATAGGCCTCGTCCAAAGCTTAACAAATATTGTGTGCTCAAAAATATTCTCGAAATTTTGCAAAAGAAATAATTATTCAAATACTACAAAATTTACTACAACAATCACAAAGTTATGCGAACGTTGAATAACACAATCGTAAACTTTATTTCATTGCTTATTTCTCGCTCCGTTTTATGATTTCAGTGTAAAAATAGAAACTGAAAGAAACAAATTTAACAAAATCAACAACCTCATTTATTTTATTGTGCTCAGGGAGGTTACCACCACCTCTTATAGCAGCATTATTATAATTTTACTTGTACCGGTTCCCATACAAAACAAACGAAGAACGATTATAATAATACTGCTATAAGAGGTCGTGGTAACCCTGCTGATAATTTGGAGGCTTTGTGCTAATTCGCGTAATTAAAGTTCATTAGTAAATAAAGAAATGTCTCTCTGGTGTAATGGCAGTGTATATGAGCTGTAGACTAGGAGGTCCTGGGTTCGAATCCCAGGTCAGGCGAAGCCATTTTTCACTATCAGCGTCTCACCAGCTATGCTAAGCACTTTAGATATGAGTATTAGGATTGTCCGACTACTCGTTTAACATTCTGTGCTGAGGTAATCATTATACGTCCTTAGTTCATAATTTTGTTAGTTTTGACACCTACTTGTTAGGGAATAACAGACACATAACATAAGCTCACGTCTGTATCCCCGAAGGGGTAGGCAGAGGCGAACTAGAACATCCATATTTCGTCGAGCTTAGTTCCGTTCCAGATGTGTTAGCGGGTCAGCCTACAGCCATATCGGGCACAAATTCCAGACTCCGGGCTGATATGGACAAATCCAATATCACTTTGCCCCACCCGGGGATCGAACCTGAGACCTCAGGTCGGTAGTCGTACCGAAATACAACCACGCAGCCGAGGCAGTTAGGAATTAAACCTGGAAAACTTATACATATTTACAATATCCTCGGATTTTGTCACTTGATTTTCGTTGCAGAATAAATACAGTATTTAATTCCCCAGGGACTCGCCGAGTTTCAATACTCGCTATTGAATAAAACTCGACTATTGAAAAACCACGCTCCTAAAAGTATTAAACAAGGAAATATGTGTAATATTTGATAATATAAAATTTCTTAGTATCCTATTATTTCTTGTTCTTTTATTGTACACCCCGTCTTGTATGTACATTCTACTGTTCCTCTCCATCCTATGGTTGCCTGGAAGAGATCGCTTTTAGCGATAAGGCCGCCACTTGTGGCACAGTTTATTTTATTTATTTAATGTTACCTGTTCTTTTTCTCTGTGTGTGTTTACAATAAAGAGTTACTATCTATCTATCTATCTATCTATCTATCTATCTATCTATCTATCTATCTATCTATCTAATATTCTTATCTGAAATTGTTCTATACAAACTATTCGATACGTATCGTGGTGATCAGAGGACTTACTTTTTAGAGCCAGATTTTTTGTAGACGGGTTTCAGTTTTTGAACTATTTTTCGACCGACTTCTACAAAAGGAGGAGGTCCTCAATTCGTCTGTATTTTTTAAATAATTTTGTATGTATGTTATGCGATATCTGCGCCAAATGTGGACCGATTTTCAAAATTATTTTTGTGTTCGATAGAGCTTATTTCAAGGGTAGTCCCATATAAATTTGGTCACGATCGGTAAATTAGAAGTCGGTAAGTTAAGGTTGTAAACTTGTGATTATTTTATTTAAAGCATTTTTGGGTATTTGCATAGATACATCGTATTTTATTTTGTGTTTAGGGTTTATTGTTTTGCTTCTCTGCAACGCCGGGTAAAAAAAAAATGTTTCATGCCTTTAACGGGATATATAACCGTACATACTCACATACCAGTCAAAATCATAACCCTCCTTTTTGCTTCGCCATAGTCTGGTAAAATTTCGTGCCAATTTTGATCATGGATTACAAAGGTACAGAGGTAGAGGTCTCAGTAGCAGATATGTAGGTGGCCCCGTGCCCGTGTTGTGAATAAATCAACTCTATTAAATTCGAGGTGTTGTTTCGTGAATAGCTTATGAAGTCAAGACCCCAGTTCTAATTCAGATTAATAACTTGTGCATTGATCTTGAAAGGTGTTGTACTGAGATGTGAATCGAAGTGTTTCTATAGTAGGATTGCTAATAAAACGAAGTAAACTGACATTTCGAATGCCACTTTTTCGTGAAATTAAAATATTGCTGCGGTAAAAAGATCAAGATTAATCATTTCAATTAGGTGAACCATTTCATTCTTTCATTTTTTAAAGTCCAACTCCAATTCGTAATTCCTGCCTTAATGCGTGATTACTACTGCATGTCTCTTAAATGATAGTCATAGTAAATTACTGTATGCTAAGTTATGGCATGTCTACTGGAATTATAGTAATGGTTCATTAAAAACAAAACTTACAAAAGCTATGAATTCGCCGAATGTAATTTTTCTCAAATGATACAAAGCAAATTTGTAATTATCATTGTTATCCTTTCGCGTATCTGTTGTGATTATTTACACAAACATTTACAGGTTAAGCTGAAATTTCTAAAAATACACAATAAAATTCTAATTTTGCAAGCTAGTACTGAGTTATTGTTTCTTTGAATGATAAAAATTGAACTAGATCAATCACTATGTTTTGAAAGTAAGCAACATTCCCCCTTACTTATAAAAATATTTAAGCGCTGCTTATCTTTGACCATAGTTTGTCCCTTTGAGTTTTAAACAATGTAACGCAAAGAAAATAGTGACAGGCTATTTTTAGCGAAAATGTTTTTATAAGTAAGGCCCATTATTTTGGAAAGTGACATTCCAATATTACTCCGTTTAATTAGCAATCAAACTATATACGTCACATAACGTCCATCTTAATGTGCCTAATACATATTTAGACTAAAATATAGTATTTAAAAATATATGAAAGACTTTGTGAGACCTTAAGTGTCTTGTAGTTCCTGATGTTCACGATACAGCCCCCTGACTTTTGACTTGTATTTGAGTGCGATTCGATTTCATTTAGTGACATAAAATTCTAAAAACGAGTTAAAAAGTGCGCTAATGTTGCACTGAATTCGAGAACTTGTCATTTAGTAATTTTTCAACGTGATATTAATGCACTAATTTTAACTCTATTTTAGTGTAATTTTAATTCACTAAATGAAATCGAAACAAAGTCAAAACTAGTGGAGTGAAGACTAAGGCCTCATTCGCACTAGAGTTTTTTCAACGTACGCTTAAACCGGCGTTTATTGAATATATTTTCATTGGGCGGTTTGTTGAATATACCTTATTAGGAACAAAACAAGAATTATTTTCAAGCACTCATATGAAGAGACATGTTGAGAGGCTTTTTTAGCAGACGTTGAAAAAGCTCTGGTGCGAATGAGGGCTAAGTGTGTGACTATTTTGGGCGTATTTATTATTAATTAAACTCCAAAAAATATCTTAAAATATCCAACTCAACATCTAATTGTAACATAACATAACATAAGCTCACGCCTGTATCCCCGAAGGGGTAGGCAGAGGCGCGCTAGCGAACTAGAACACCCACATTTCGCCGAGCTTAGTTCGGTCCCAGATGTGATAGGGGACGAGCCTATCGCCATATCGGGCACAAATTCCAGACTCCGGGCTGATATGGAAAAATCCAATATCACTTTGCCCGACCCGGGGATCGAACCCGAGACCTCAGAACCGTAGTCGTAGCGAAATACCACCACGCCACCGAGGCAGTCATCTAATTTGTTCATAATTATAATAGGCTAGTACTACCCACAGACATGACATATCTAACCTTTCTAGGTTAAATTACTCAGAATAAGGTGAGGTAATGTAAGGAATACGGACGCTTTATAAATCTTAGTTTTTTCGTATATAAAGAACAATAATGACATACCTAATGTTTGTTGTGACTATTTTGGGGAGTCCATCTACCTGAGTTGGCGAGTCACCATCTGCCTACTTTATCCGTGTTTTTAACATAGGTCAGGCAGGTGCCATACTCCCTCCCATAGCCCTTATTACACAATCCATTAGCACCTCAAACAATTACCCAGTTTTAATTTTTGTCCATCCCTGCAATAGTCTTACACTATCTGGAGGTTGTCCTTGGATGCATTTCTATAGTGGTCACAGGGATAGCCACTGTTTGGTGTCATATCTCATATTAGATTAAACTTGTCTTACGGGCCTCTATGTGTTGGCTTCGGCCCCACGTATGCTTACCAAAGGTCTTATTGACTAAGGACTAAGGACTTTAATAGTCCCGAGATATGGAAAAGACATACTTAATATAATGTTTCGTAAGATTAGGATACTATGATCGGGAATCAGATTTTCATCATCAGCCATAGGACGTCCACTTCTGAACAAAGGCCTCCCCCAAAGATTTCCAGATCGACCTACAAGGTGGCTCGACGACCTGATAAAGGTCGCAGGAAGTCGCTGGATGCAGGACGCTTCCAACAGGTCGATCTGGAAAACAGACTTTAATCATACCTAATGCAGGAACTTGTTAATATTTTTATCATTTAATACGCACGACGCGTATGAAATCGAGACACAAACCACACAATTCTGACAATGAATTTTTTATTTCAATCGATTCTGTCAGGGTCAAGGTGCCGTTTCGTTAGAATATTTAAACGGGTTCCAGTGACCAGTTCAAAGATTATGGTGATCGTTATCATTATATGAATAAATTGTTTTATTTATATAACTATTAGTTTCCAAAATATGCAACTCATTGATTGGAGGTAGTATTAGATCTACTAACTAACCCTATAGCTCAATCGAGCATTATTCGCATCATAATTATTCGCAGTCGCCGAACAGATCAAATGAAAAAGCACCGACTCCAAAGAGAGTAAGAAATTGTTGTTATTTTTTACTTTTATTAGATATTTAATACGACATCCTCCTTTTTTGACGTCGGTTAAACATAGCCAACAGTGGTTACCGAAAACGCCTCGCACGATTTTTCTTTTTATATTATAATACATGATACCTTTGTTGTTCGCCTCCTAGGTCTAATAATAGCGTATAGGGGCTATAAACCGGTCCTGGGTTCGATTTTCAGGTCAGGTGGGTTTTTTTTTCGGGATTGGACCCCCCAGACGGGGGTTGATGTGAGGCTGGTAAAAACAGTAAAAATGTCGGTCGTAGAAACTAAGCCAAATGCTTTCTGCAACATGTTTAAAGTAGTGTGTTGTGCCGACCCCACATTAAGGTAGGATAAGGGTAGGTAGAAAAAATGATACATTCATAGGTACTGTACGTAGTACTTACATATTTTTTTTTCTAAATGGAGCTTTACTTTTAGTTTGTATCAATTTCCTGACATTATTATCATACATTCATCTCTGTTTTGTTCTTTTCCGTGTATTTTTCTTCAATTCTACGTATTATGTTTTCACATCTGTCGAATTCCGTCGTAAGTTTTTAACAGAATTCATCGCACAATCTTTCAGTACAAATAAAAAAAAAATTACTCCGATCACAACTAAGTGAATACACCACGCTGATGGTAAGCAAGGTGTAGAAAAAAACTAACGACCAGCGACAAACAGTCTACTGGTGCTCACCAGAATAATGCCGGCCTGCATAAGTGTGAACTCTGGAGAGAGTGTGTGAATTAGGCTGAGATCTATAGAGCGAACTTCGACTAAGGGCCACTTGCAGCTCAGCGATAAATCTCCCTTTATCCCAAATCTTGATTTGATAGGAATGAGCTGTAGGATAATTCAAGGTAAGGTGTAAATCTAGATTAGTAATAGCTGCAAGTCGCTCTAAGTTCTTAGACTTAAAGACTGACTTATCAAAAAAACGAGCTCAGTGAGGATTTGGAATTTTTAAATCGAACTTTGACTTAGTCCGAGTTATTATTTACAAGAAAATCTTTGCTGAGTCTGCCTGTCAGTCTGTTTTTCTTGTAAAAATGGCGCAACGTCAGTTGAAGTTCAATTTAAAAATTCAATATCCTCACTGTGTTCATTTCTTTCACTCAGGCTTAGGCGAAGTTCGCTCTATAGATCTCAGCCTTAGACTCTTGAGTCTAATTAAACTACTATATTGAATTACAAAGGTCCTCTTGACGACAAACTGTTTGAAATTAAGTATTCAAGGTCGCCTCTTGAAAAGCATGTGGACAGAGGACCAATGATGTATTTGCTTAGGACGTTTTCATGTTAGTAAATTAATTGACACTACCCCCTTACTAATAATGAAATCTTAGTCTTATCCAAAGCAACCTACTTTTGCCTACTTTAGCAAAAAGAGAACTAAAATATGTTTATCGAACACAATGTTGCTGGTTACAGAAAAAATATTATTTTTATCTCTGGCAAGCTTCGAAACAAATAGGAAGTCTTGGCTGGAAACAATTAATAGAAATATATATAATATCAATCTTAGATGGGGTCCTAGACTGTAGAGGTAACAAAATTAATGTCACTAAGAAACAACATTAAAATTGAAACAGCTAATCGGAATCGGCCATGTTTTCACTATCGAACGTTGGAATGTTCTAACGCTATTGAACGATTATGAATACAATTTTTATGAAACGTACTATTGGGGTCTTATTACGCTCTACTAAGTTATTATGAATAAGGAGGTAAGTCTATACTAATATGTACTAAAGTCGGTTTATTACATGATTTTTACGTCAAAACAATGATGTGTTTGGGAGTGACAAAGGCTACTTTTATTCAAGAAATAGAATAAAACTTCCATGCGGGAAATAGTCCGCTGGCAAAAAGTAATTGAGTTATATAAAACGTTATAGCATTATTTTACATTAATATCAAAATATAATATGCCGGTTGAAGTAGGCTTCAAAACATTGACCAAAATATGTGATTTTTCTTCTTCCATCTGCTTTAATTCCTTTTCAATGTGGGTCGTCGCGACATCGTTTGTGTTGCAGAAAGGATTTCGTTTAGTTTTCATGACATACTTGACGTAGACTTCTGAAAGATCCAGTTTCGGGCAAATCATGTTAGAAAAAGAATGATCTATGCTGACGAAGGAGGTGACATCGAAATATGGAATATATTACTCCAACATTTTTATAACACATTATTTTCGGAAAGTGGTCTCAAGCTTTATACCGCCAACGTATATGAAACCGCAATAAAACCTATTTTACGTAATGAAAAATCACGGCTGGGCCGGATGCGTGCGCGCTGTAGTGACGCATATCAAAGATGCGCGACGCCGTTTTTTCAGAGTACGCTGCCGATTTGGCGCAGCGCCAACGACGCCGCCTGGCGTCACGCCAACACACCAAATCACCCCCTCTTTGAGCTTGACCGGAGGTGTTTCGATAGCGTGAAACGAATTTCTTTCGATTAATTTTTATGTTCATTTTCGTAACTTCTTCATTTACACATTTTGTTCATGGTAAAAAAATATTCCGTTAATGAAAATCGAAATAAAATCTCAACACAAAAGACAAATCGTGTACTTAATGTTTTAGTCCAATTTGTTCCAACTGTCTTTCTCTCTCTTGGTATTCTTCTATCAAGTCTAGTTTCGTGTTATATGAGATTCTAAGTTAGTAAGCATTATCACATACATACGAGTACATAACTAGCTAGAGTTTCATAAAACATGACGAAAGTGATAAACACACTCACTTTTAACGTCCCAAGTGCAAATAAAGTATTATATTAAAGGCTCTTAATTAATATTTTATTAAAAATCTTACTCCAAAATACTTTACTTTAAATATCTGACATTTGAATTTTGACATTTTTCGTTCGTACAAAAAGTTTCTGATGTCAATGTAATCTATACAGCTAAGAATTCTGCTGCAAGCGTCCTAATTCCCTATCGAATGTTGTTCGACAACGTTTTCGCTTGACGCCCGGCTAAATACCAAGCTTACGCGATCAACGAACTAAGGACATAGTCGAAACGCATTCCTAGCTTATTGGTGTAAAGTTTACGACTCCCTGCGCCGATTCAACAGGCGCGGTTGTTATCATAACATATTTTATAGCATTCAATTGGGCCACTTACTGCCCTGAATCATTGCTAATGTCTTTATTTAAGAAAAATCTTATTGCAATTTTTAATGTAGATTTAAACGACAGGAGTACACTCGCGATAGGTGTCTGGTCCAGATCGTACCAGGGGTACATACCAAAAAACGCTGGCTGGACGTTTTGGAGAAGGTTATGAGAGCTGAAGACGCTCAAGACCAGGAAGACAAAGTGGAAGCGTTTAAGTAGGACCTGGCATAAAAAAAACGATTGGTATAATCACAAGTTTAAAAACTTAACGAACCGAATTTAGACCCGATGGTGGGAAGACGACATTAGACAAGTAGCAGGAGTGACATGGAACAGAGTGGCTCAAGAAAGACATAATGGAAGAGGTTGGAGGAGGCCTTTGCCGATTGGCAAACAGACCTGCAGAATACAAGCAAGAAACAGATACTAGAATATTTTAAGTTTTAGCAAATAATAATTGTGTATAAGATTTATTAAATTTTTGCATGTACCAAGTAGTTCTGAATAAAAGGCTATTATGTAATGTATATGTTATGTTATGGGTTGGTATGGTGGAGGTAACTTATCATCAGGTAACCCACCTGCTTGTTTGTCAGTTTCTGCTAAAAAATGTATTTTAGCTCTTCTGTTATTCACTTCTTACCTTTGATTATATAGCGAGAGCTTATGTAAGTTCACAGTTGTAAAGGTCAATGAAATTAAACGAGTATTTTGGAAGGTAGGAACAATTCTCAGAGTTCCCGGACAAATACAATATTTTTAATTAAAACAACCTGAGAGCGACTTGGGCGACCTTTTCATTAATTAGTTCAGAGAGCTTTATGTTTAACTATAAAATAATTAATTGTTTGATCGATAAATGGGACGAACGACGAATTAGTATGGACAACTCGATGAAACTAGTGAAAGTCAGGCGTTTTTATTATAGAAAAGAGGACCAGTTTTATCCACCACGCTGATTGGCATTGATTGTGAGCTTCTCTCTCGGCACCAAGAATACAATCATTGTGGTGTCTTAAATGCCAGCTAGAGATCTAGCCAGCCTAGCTCCGACCAGCGGCCTGAGCAGGAAAATTTCTGACAACCGTAAATGTATTCGAACTCGATGCGCGTCTATGAAATTTGTATGAAATATTAACCAAACGTCATCAGTGCGCAGCGAACTCGAATACATTTACATTAGTTTTTCGTGCTCGGGCTACAGAAGCGTAGAATCCTCCTGGTGTCTCCACAGTCTTCTCGGAGCGACCTCGGTGTATTGAGAACACTTCTTCGCTTTCCAGGATGATGATCCACCACGCTGATCTAATGCGGGCTGGCAGAATTTACACACATTCCAATTTTTTGGGGATTCTCAGAGGTACATCTATTTTTTGGTATAAATTACTATTGACAATTGAAAAAGCGATAATCATAATACCTCTAGATCAACACGTAACACTGGTAACCTAAACGTTTTAAACCCTACTACTTTAATTTTGTTGGTCCATAACTTCATACAGCTAACTTCATATGACTGAAATGTGGTGTTAACCGAATACGTGGTTTCAAGCATTTTGCAGAAAGGGTTTGGCTTAGTTTTTGGGAGATACAGTCCGATGCAAATTGTGTCAGGAAATCGCGTTGCCCCATCTGGTAGTAGCCAATACAAAAAGGACGCATAATAGGTATCAGGATCATATAGGTCCATGCGGCCATCCAAACTAACATATAAATAAAGATTATAATCAACAATACGTCTATTTATTCAGAGGGTTATTACGGGACACTTAAATAATACAGTTAACATACAAATTCATAGTGACATAACTTTATTGAATAGGCTATTCTTACAAGGCTCTTATTCGCAAGGATTTTCCCCGAAAATTACGTAATATCTTCGAAATACCAATAGCTAAAAATAGAATTCCCGTAATACCATTTGATTCACCTAGTACTAGGGTAAAAATAAATATGTATGTCACGGGTGACTGATACAAATGACGTCACTCCGAAGATTATTCTCTTCATGAGTTGTAATTTCAATCGGAATTATTTTTGTTTTCACACATAAAACTGCACAAAGCTGAGCGCCATCAACAAGATGGTTTATTCTGTTAACATATTTAGTTTACATTGATAAATTCATCATCATCATCATCATCATCACTGACTGCCTCGGTGGCGTGGTGGTATTTCGGTACGACTACGGTTCTGAGGTGTCGGGTTCCATCCTCGGGTCGGGCAAAGTGATATTGGATTTTTCCATATCAGCTCGGAGTCAGGTAATTTGTACCCGATATGGCGATAGGCTCGCCCCCTATCACATCTGGGACGGAATAAAGCTCGGCGAAATGTGGGTGTTCTAGTTCGTTATTGCGCCTCTGCCTACCCCTTCAAATCAAATCAAATCAAATCAAATCGTTTATTGAATCCATAAAATGTCACACATTGTTTAGATTCCGTCTAAAATGTTTACTCTACCGCCAATTCGGAAAGCTGGTTCGTCAGAGAAGAACGGGCAAGAAACTCTGACGTTGTTTTTTTTGAGAATAATAACCAGTTTACAGATATTAATGCACAACCAAAATAAGAAAACAAAAAATTTCAATAATTTACATTAAATTAGAGCGAATTCTTCGAGGATACAGGCGTGATCTTATGATAAATTCGTATAGTATTTAAGTCTGTTCTATTAATGAAAACATGACAACCAATATCCTCATAGGACATGACAAAAACCTAAGAGAGAAGGCATCGTAAAAAATGAAATAAGTAAGTAGCAGATATTTACAAAAATATATTTACAAGTGACAAGTAATAGATTTTACAAACAGCCTCCGTGGCGCATTGGGCGAGTAGCCGACTGTGAAACAAGAGGCCGCGGGTTCGATTCCCGCATTGAGACAAATGTTTGTGTGGCCCACACATATTTGTTTTAAGTCTGGGTGTTGTGAGACCGAAAGTCTCTCATAGTCTCTGACACCCACGATACAGGTTATACCTAGTGTAGGGCTGACCCCACACCTGTATATATTACATAGGTGTTTTTAATTATTGTACATGTATTAGAATCACCCAGCACGTGTGATTCACGTCAAGCGTCACTATCGGGCCGCAGCTGCCAAAGGATCTCGGCTTACGTTGCGCACGGCCGCCGCGCCGCGCCGCGCACGTGTCAACTCCAACGTTTCGCTATAGAAAACAACGTCTCACCGTCTCACGACTCCACCATCTGCAAAAATTAACACTGTGCAGTAGGGATTAAGGATTTAATTGTATTGTCTTATTTTTATAATATTATTGTTCCTTACTTATAAAAACATTTTCGCTTATCTTTTCGCTAAGAATAGCCTGTCACTTTTTTCCTTGCGTTACATTGTTTAAAAATGAAAGGGACAACCTATGGTTAAAGATAAGCAGCGCTTAAATATTTTTATAAGTAAGGGGCAATCAGTTTGATTTTTACTCAGTATTAGCCCGGAGTCCGGACTTTGTGCCCTATATTGCGATACAGCCCCATATCACATCTGGGACGGAAATACGCTCAGCAAAATGTGGTTATTCTAGCTCGGCTCTGCCTACCCATTCGGGGATATACGCATGAGATTTTATGTTTGTCTTATTTCTAAGTTACCTAAATGAGAAATTAAATTGCAGTAACTTAATTTAGCTGCGGGTGGAAAGTTTATCGTATGAGAAAAGTCAGATTATATTACAGGCTTGTTGAGCATACTTCACTCGACACTAGCATGCTGCACTGCAAGAGTAATGGACAATTATTTTATACACTAGTCGTAGTTTATTGCTTAGCTCCTTAAACAATGCCTAAAGGTCTATGTTATAATGCCCCTTACTTATAAAAATATTTAAGCGCTGCTTATCTTTATACTATAGGTTGCCCCTTTCATTTTTAAACAATGTAACGCAAGGAAAAAAGTGACAGGTTTATTCTTAACCATTTGCTCAGCTAAAATGCTGTTTTAAGTAAGGCCCATTATGTTTTACAGCGATAACTTATCTTGCTATTCCTCATACGATCAGCAAGGGTGACTCCATAGACTCCATACATACTCCGCAGGGAACGGATTTCCATTTACTCGGCTATCATGCTTCTTCGGCTAAATCTAGCACTCACTTCCAGGTTACAAAAACTGAGAAAGGGATGTTTCGGTGGTTTGAACATGTAGGGAGGATGGATGAAAGACGACTTACGAAAGGTAGTTATTGTGCAAAAGTGAATGGTAGGCTCGAACAAGAGCGCCCGAGGAGAAAAAGGGCAAGTTCGGGGTGCCCTCAACCGGCGACAATGTATAAAAAAGATTTATGAGTGAGGTAGAGACAAAAGAGGTGTGCCATGATCGTAGTTTATGGTGTTCAATTGTCTCTACTCTCTATTGTGAGTGTGTGTGTATGTATGTATAAAGTATCTAAGCAGAAGAAAGCACGTACAAATTCACTCATTAGTAGAGGAGGCTCATGCCACGCTGTAATATTACAGAGGTAATATTATAATATTTATTTTCGTACTTCAAGACGTAAAATATATTAGCAAGCCATAATAAAAATGAAATGGTCTAGTCTAGTGCTCGTTTGGTACACGGTTACTCATTCTTACGCAGATGTAGCAGCACATTGCCACTTCAACTTGCTAATCCAGTGAACCACTTCTGTCGGTGCTCAGACAGGTCTGTTGGATTGCATTTATTAACCAACGGTGTTGGTATTCTTAGAATCAACAGTATCTTAGGTGATCCTATGCGCGAACATTGCATCAATATATTGACGTATACCTATTATTGCAATTCTGACGCATAAAGTTCGACGCATAAAATTAAAATTCGAAGAATTATAATCGAACTCTATTTTCCTTTACATAAAGAAACTAAAATTGAACAAAATTTCTGTAATACTCATTTATTTATTTATTTTAAACACTTTATGCATAATGTGTTATGTACAGGCGGAATTAATGCCTGACGAATTATCTACTAGTCAACCTTTGGGTGGTGCAGATAATAAACAAGGTAGGTGTATAAATAAATGCAATAGGACTTTAAAAATTATAATAAAAAAAAGAAATAAAAAATAATCAAAAATAAGTATGGGTCAGAACGTAACCTGCCTACTTTTGTTTGAGTATTCATGTGAGTGACTCCGATATAACAACATTAATTAATCATCTCAGATATACTTTACAACGTTGCAAGGTCTTGTACCAAGAATCAGTCGAATAGGTGAAGTAGTTTAGCCACAGGATTGATTTTTAGTTTTCTCAATTTTTGCACATAATGTACGTTTAGGGCGAAGTAAAACAGTCGATATTAGCGGTCGACGATTTTTGTCGATAACAAATATGAACCCGCCGCGTACCTTCTGAAGTTTACCTACATGTAGATTTTTCGTGCATAATTACCGCTTTTATACAGTATAAATGGTGTGATATTTAGTAACTGAACTTTTGCTATTTAATTTGTTTGAAAAATATATTTTTTTAATATTGTTATTACAGATTTTATTGGTGCGGCGAAATTTAAAAATACTCATGCTACCCATTATCAAATTTAATATCGTTATGTTGGCGCCACTCGGTATATTTTTTAAGCTACTTAGCTGATGCCCTAAATATTTACAAAATAACTTAAATATACCCATAGCTACTTTTAATTTCCATTATTCTCATTTTCATAATACACAGGGGCAACGCAAGTAATTGTTATTAATTAGTTTTATATTGATATATTTTATTTATTATAAAAAAATCCACTTCCAGCCAATGGTATGTTTTCAAACCCTCTATCTACCAGTTTAACATAGACGAAGCTAAGTGAAGTTTGTGGTACATTTGCTTTAAGGCGAATATTTATGAGCGCGGTGCGCGTGCGCAGCTGTCGCCTCTCGTCACCGCAGCTGCCGCGTCTGCACTCCTTAATTACTTACTTCTTATGATTGATTTGAGATATTGATTACTAATTAATGTGACATTAATCTTTCGAACGTTTTGTCTTTTAACCAATTTATTTGCGAAGTTTATTATCACTTCATTAATGTTCGTGTATTACGGTAACTGATGTGACTAAGCTATTAGCAGTTTATCAGCTATGTTGTTTGATTTATATATGTTTGAAAACTAATTTAAAGCGAAATGTTCTGTTTGTATCAAAACATCGAATTCAATCTCGTTAACAAAGAATATACGGATAAACTTCAACAAACATTCCATTACCCCTGTAGACTTCACGTCTCCCACAAAGCGGCATACGTGGCAAAAAAATCAAAACCAATAAATTACGTAAAATATCGTGTTGTAAAGAAAAACAATGATGAAGGAATGTTGGAAATCTCCAGTGGTGCTCGCTCGACGGGAGGCGTTGCTATATTTAGACGAGCGCGCCGCGACGCGTGCCCCACCGCGCATGCGCCGGCCCTCCTACGGACCACTTATTCTTGTTGCCTCGACTTTGCTGATAGACATGGAGATGTGTATGGAATAACTGATACGATCTAGAATGTTCTGGAAGATTCGATAAACGTATTGGCGGCGACATTTTAAATGTCATAACTCATAAGTATTTGGTAATAATAGTAAGTGTAGATATAAGTTTTATTTTTTAAAACAATGACGAACATCGAGTTGTGTGCAATATAAAATATTAATTATTTCCAAAACGAATATATTTTATCGCCAAATTCATGTAACGTTAGATAAATTGCGACCGGTAATTTAGTGGATATCAATAATATTATAAATATAAAAAAAAAATACTTTTTTGCCTCTAATGACTATAGTGCAACATTATACTAGAGTAATAAAACTTTAAACTTCTGATATTAGTCTACTAACCTTCACAGCAACAATGAATGAAAGAAAGATTGTTTCCATCGACATTACAAGGAAGTCGAACGCCCCATAATAGTGGCTATCAGCGTGTGTGCGTGTGCGCATAAGGTATCGACGCCTGCTCTAGAGGTATGTTATGTACCTGTGGATCACTGAACTTCAGCATGAAATGCCGTTTTACTGCGGACTGAACAACGTTGGCCACTTCATAACACTTCAACAAAGGTATTCAGTTTTTGTAAATGAATTTCGTAGTCTATGAGGTGTTTTATGAAGACAAAGCTGACGCAATTTAATGAGTAAGACCAAATGATCTAAGTCAGTGGTAGAAACTACAGATTTGGGCTTTACAATTACTCTACATGAAAATAGATTTTTTGGCTTCAAAAAGCATTTTATAATTTTAATTTTTTGTAAATTTTGTATGCCGTATTGTATTGGAAGTCCCTGGATGCAGGCCGCTTCCAACAGGTCGGTTTGGAAAACTTTGGGGGAGGCCTATGTCCAGCAGTGGACGTCCTGTGGATGATGATGATATTGTATTGATTCCTTTAAGTGTAAAATCAACTTGCATTTAGTTTGAATGATTTATCTTTGTTACCAGCATAAAATAGTACGTATTGGCTAGAAAAATGTTGTACCTTAAACTTTCTGTATTTCCATCTGCCCTTCCACCCTGTCTGGGCAATAATACCCTGGCAAAGATACTTACCTCAGATGTCTCTACTCCAGTAGGTCGATTCTCTAAGGTTTCATTTGTGAAAGCAACGTTGCGGCATCGTTACGGCAACGATGTTTTCATTTATGTATTCAGCAAGGTACAAAGCGCACGCACTAGCGCTATGCGTGATGACGGCGCTTATGCGAACTAGCTCTCTCGAGCGAGGCGTTTGACATAAATGAATGAAAATGGTATTCTCTAAGACCCAACAAAGTTGAACGCTCCGTCGATCTCAACGTTGTGCGTTGCGGGAGCTCGACGTCGATCGCAACGTTGTGGCGTTTCTTAGAGAATCGAACTGCTGTTATTTCTTAAAACATGACCACTTTCAAGCGACATTTATGGAGAGTTGTATTTAATACAACATCTGAGGTAAATAATTAATATTCTTTTAAAGCATCAATCTCGCAGCTCGTTGCACAGTGATGATGAGTTATTTCATACAAATGTCATAATCGCACATTGAGTGAATTCGATTGTAAAAATTGTTCGTGCTCGAGCTTTTGAATATGATTATTCAGACTTAATATCACTAGACTCTATTGTTCCTCACCGACAGTAAAAAGTTCAAGGAATTTCCGTTTCTCCGTGACACATCTTAGCGTTGGTCTACCAGAAAAAGTCGATCCTTTATTCTTTCGAATGATTCACTTGCTATTGAGATATGATCAAATGCACACGTGTGAAAAATAATATGTTCTTACAGGTTGCACTGAGTCACTCTGTGATCCGTTATTAATTATTTTAATGCTAATGTTATCTTTTAGGAAACCAACGTATCCTGGCAGCTTTTTGTTGAGTTTGTTATGTTGAATGATACTTTCGTAGACTCCAATACCCACTCTCCTTATTAATCAACATTTTTCAATTTGCTTGGCAACAACAATAAATATTTACCACTAGATGGACCTTTCGTTCATGTACCTTAAATAATCTAAAAATTAACTGCCATCATCGTCATCATCATCATTAGATCTTTGGGGGGGGCCTATGTTCAGGATTAGACGTCCTATGGCTGATGATGAAAAATTAACTGTATTTATCAGCAATCCTGTTTTTGAGCAAAATTCATCGTACATTACCTTACATTGAGTTCAAGTCTGTGATTTCACCAGTTTTGTATGCTTCCTGGAATTCTTTATTAATTGTAGTCACGAACTCTCTTGTCACTAACTTCAATCCACCTAAGATGTTTTATGCGAAATGTATTTTGACATTTTTCAACAATTATTAACTTTAAAAATATCAAAAGAAACGGACAGAAAAGATAATAATTAAAATTACACACATACATACATAAGCTCACGCCTGTATCGCCGAAGGGGTAGGCAGAGGTTTTTTTTTTCTATTTGAGGGGTAGGCAGAGGTGAACTAGCGAACTAGAACACCCACATTTCGCCGAGCTTAGTTCCGTCCCAGATGGGATAGGGGACGAGCCTATCGCTATATCGGACACAAATTCTATACTTCGGGCTGATATGGAAACATCCAATATCACTTTACCCGATCCGAGGATCGAACCCGAGACCTCAGGACGGTAGTCGTACCGATATACAACCACGGCACCGAGGCATAATTAAAATTCTGAGGATCTATGTGAGATACGTTTGTAATGGGATCTTGGCTTAAGATCCTTCGCACGACCCTTCAGCGCAGCGCCTTAATTAATCAAGTTTTTAATTAATCCTTTATTATCTGTATGTAACAATCATAATCTAAAACTTTATAACTTCAAAGGGTATTAAGAAAAGTTAATAAGCAACAAAAATGTATACATATCGTTATATATTACCGCAACATGTATCGCACGCACACATACATCACATCGCACACTCTCCAATCACACGCACACATTGCCGATGTCGCGCACACTGCGATTACACGCACACATGCGCGCGCATCGGCCGCCATGTTGTCGGCGCGTGGGCAGCCGCCGGCGAGCGGCACGTGCGAGCTATTTTGGGCGGCGCCCGCCCTTCCCCGCGCTACACCGACGCGCCACCGAGTTCTGTAGATGCGATACATGATTTTGATTTTTGCCTGCTTACCAAGTATTTATATTTATTATAATAATTAGGATATAATATGTAATAACTTCTTACCCTCGTACTTATAAATGTATTATATTATGCAGTAAAATCGTTTTTTTTGTTTAAACCTTTTTTTATTTGATAGTGAAAGTGACAAAATATATAATGACTAATTTGTTTACTCTCAAACGATATGAACCAGTTCATTGCTTCTCTTTAAATAAATATAAATAAATAAATACACCCAACAGTCACACACCTAGTCCTGACCTCACACTAGGTATAACCTGTATCGTGGGCAGAGACTATGAGAAACTTTTAGTCTTACAACATCCAGACTTGAAACAAATATCTGTGGGCCACACAAACATTTGTCTCAATGCGGGGATCGAACCCGCGGCCTCTCGATTCACTGCCGGCTACTCGCCCACTGCGCTACGGAGGCTGTCTAATTATTTCAAAATAGGACACTTGAAAGCTTTAACTAATTACGGTATCATACGTGTATTGATTATATTATTATTAACTCAAAATATGTATCGAGTTTGTAATAGTGTATGTTTTCACGTATATATCCATTGACGTAGGTATATGACGTGGGTGTATATAGCTCATTAGAAGTCGTTGATACCTACCGTATTAACGAGCTATATAAAACTTACTATAAATTATGTTAAGCGTGACTACTTTTATTGCGAATATAAACTTTACTTTTAATGTTAGTTTTTCATGTAGAGAGTTGTACTAACGATATGCTACTTAATATTCCTTACCAAAATGATCCCTAATTGTTTTTTTATTCTGTAATGTATACTATTGTTTATATGGCGTTATCTCAGATTAATGCTAGGGTCTGCCTTCCTACTGCAATGTACTTCGCCCGGTCTTCAGCATCTACCACACTGAGACCATTCTTGCTCCAAAATGCTAGCCCGAGCTTTTTGCCCGTCACACACGCACCCCTGGAACGATCTGGTCCAGACACTTTCGACCGACGTACTCCTGTGGTTTCCTTAATAAATGACCATACCATCTCAAGCGATATACATATTTTCTACTGTACTGTAATACTAGAATAGTAGTATTGATTATACTGAAAGAAAAACGAATCCTTCTCGAAAATATTGGCAGTAACTGTGAAACGAGAGACCACTGGTTCTATCCTAACCTGGGATAAATGTCTGTGATATTTGTTTCGGGTTGGGGGGCCATAAGTCCCTCATAGTTCACAAAACAGTCACTTATCTTTCTACAAACTTGAAAATTCTAGTGCCTATCGATAAACTGGGTATCAGTGGTGGTCACAAGTTATTTTGGACCTGGGAGGTTACCACCACATCTTATAGCAGGATTATTATAATCTTATATTGTTTTTTTTTGTACGGAATCGGCACAAGAGTCGTTTTGCCGTGTTCATGTATCATGTATAGTTTCGTAGTTATAATGAAAGACGTATCATAAATATCTTCAAGTATTGTCCGCTCTGCGTCTTTATATTCTATGGCGCCATACTTCGGCGTGGTCCCGTCGACCTGACTCCACACGTCTTGATGGCGGTTTTTAATGAGCCGTTTACTATGAATATTATGCGTGTTCCTTTATAAACAACCATAAAATAACCTTCTGTTTTTCTTTCACAGAGTGATATATCATAAAACATACTTTTATTATTTGATATATCTTTTACGAAACCTTCAGTCATCGGGTACAGAAAGAGCGTAGTGCATGGGGACTTTTGCAATTTTCGCATAATTTATTATGTTGTACTTAGAGACATGCATTCACAAGCAATACGTATTACATTCACTGTTCATCGTCTCCTTTGTAAATTTGTCGTATTCTTTATTCATGAACAACTGAAATGCATGTTTTGATGTCTACGGTTTATGAAGTTTAGGTAATAAGGCTTGTCACTATTTATTTACCTTTATGGCTGATATTGCACACTGGTACATGTCCGGTAGAATGTATTAGAACATCATAAGATTATAAATTAACCATCTGTATCTACATACATTCTGCAATAAACGTTTTTGTATTTGTATTTAGTCTAGGGTTGGGGTGTCAAATCTCAGGTTGAAAAAGCTGGTTTCCTAAACTGTCAGGAAAACAGCAATAAGAAACCTTATTCGTCCGGATCTGAATCTCCGTTGACGGCTGGGCGTTGACGTCAGATAGACAGCCTGTCATAAAAATTAAAACCTATTTCTTCCTGCAACATACTTAAAGAAATTGCGCTGACCCTACCTTTGAAGTGGGATAAGGACAGATGGAAAGATACTCTGTTTAAACATGGTTCATCTGCAGGGATAAATTTAATTATCCATTGAAGTTAATCATGAATATTAATTATTTCGTTAAATATAATTCTGAAACGATACTCAACTTAACGGCTACCCACAAAGTTTTGCGCCATACAACTTTGACAGAATGGCCTCAAATGACAACACGAGTGTTTGGGTTTCAGTATTCAGAGGCTAGTACATTTAGGGCCACTTGCAGCTCTGCGACAAATCTCTATTTATCCCCTATCTTGATTTAAAGATAGGAGTGAGCTGCAGGATAAATCGAGTTTAGTTTTACCTCTACATTAGTATAACGCTGCAAGTCGCCCTAAGAATTATTTTAAAAAAAAGATTACATTAATAAACCATTGTTTGCCTTCCAACAACAGGCTGAAGCGCACCTCACAAGTTTGTGATAATAGTGTAAGATTAATGATATGATATTGTAATGATTTTTGTGCGCCCCCCACCGCGGCCTATTTCGAAGCTGACGATCGTTAATCACTTCTAAAGAAACAGTATAGAAGTGTGTTAGATTGTGTGTATTAATTTACGGAGTTACCTCCGCTTATTGATTTCGTACTCATTTCATGTACTGATGGAATGTTTGAGGTCATTTACTTTATGTATAAAATCGGTTAGGGTACTTTGGATTGTTCTGGAAGGTTCTAATTCCAATGCCAACTAAAGCAAAGCGTTGTTTTAACATTTACCGAATTACAGCGTGAAAGAAGCGTTGAAATGGAACATTTGAGTTATAGGAGACGCTTTTTTAACGAACGTAAAACTCTGGTGCGAATGAGGCTTAATGGTGCAATTATAAAATACGTAGATTTTTTTTTAATAAAATGACTGGCAAACCAGCAGATGTGTCACCTGATGATAAGTGATCTCCACCGCCCATAGACATACAAGACAAAAAGAATCTTGGGTGCGTTATCAACCTAAAAACAGGGTATGGAAGGGGAGCGAAAAGGGATTGGGGAAGAGGGGGGGAGGCAATGGGCTACCGGAAATCTCACCTAATGAAACGCTACAGCAAGCTGCACTTACGTCAGTATTCTGAGAGACAGTTGTATCAACCGGTCAAGCCGGCCCATTCCTGTTGTAGAAGTTACTGTCTACAACATGGCTCTACCACTTTAAAGCTTGCTGCTTGCACTGTTATGCAGCAAGATACGAAATAGTCTAAATATTTCTAACTACACTTAATGCAACAGTTACCATTTCACGTTAATTTTCTATGAAAAAATTAATATAAATCGGTTCGAATATTTTATAGACAAAGTACACAAAACATGGCTCTACCACTTATAAAAGCATACTCTGCGGTGTAATGTTCCGATAAACAGCAGAATGTATTATATGTAATAACATTTTCATTAAAAATTAACCCCAGCTCGAAATAGTTTCCACGAAATGTAAACAGCAAATCGGAGTTCAACAGTTAACCAAGCCGGAGACACAGACGATCAAGACAAGTGTCAGCGGATTCGCAGAACAACTGGACCGTGTTGTGCAGAAATGATCCAAGCCACATTTCTTTTTTACATCAATATGGTCTATAATGGCTTAGACTTTAGATTCATGTTGGCATCAATAAAAAATGTGGGTTGGATCATTTCTGCACAACACGGAACAACTAACAGACACTCGTTCGTAGCGGCCCGACAGCCTGCACTCGTAAACTACTGAATAAATGATAAATGCTACTACAGTTCTAGTCGGCTCGGGTCTTGTGCTTTGTCTGGGCACTTCGAGCTAGGAAATGTTTGATGAGAAATTATTTATTTGCTGGACATAATCACAAGTTTAAAAACGGAAATTTATATGGGACCACCCTTTAAAGAAGCTCTATCGAACACAAAAATAATTTTGAAGATCGATTCACATTCGGCGGAGATATCGGATAACATACACAAATAATCACAAGTTTAAAAACTTAACGGATCGACTTCAAATCTGATCGTGACCAAATTTATACAGGACTACCCTTGAAAGAAGATCTATTGAACACAAAAAGAATTTTGAAAACATGTCCACATTTGGCAGAGATATCGCGTAACATACATAAAAAATACAGACGAATTGAGGACCTCCCTTTTTGGAAGTCGATCGAAAATAGTAGATTTGGAGTCCTTCTACCTGGCCTTATCCCACTTTAATGTGGGGTCGGCGCAACACACTTTCAAGCATGTTGCAGAAATGATTTGGCTAAGTTTTTACGACCGGCTGCCTGCGTGACGTCAACCCCCTATAAGGGATTCACTATCTATTATATACAAAATAGTAGATTTCGAGTATGAAATATAATTACTGTGAATTGAAGGATGATAAAAATATACAGGATTGAGAAAACGATATATCTTTCTACCTACTCTTATTTCACTTTAATATGGGGTCGGCGTAACATGTTGCAGAAACGGTTTGGCTTAGTTTGAAGATCGGCTGCCTGCCTGACGTCAACGCCCTCTGGGTATCCAGTCCCGGGAAAATTAAATTTGAAAATTCTCTTTTCCCGACCTGGGAATCGAACCCAGGACCTCCAGGTCCACAGCCCACATATGCTGCCATTAGACCAGGGAGGCTACTAACTTATTATTGTTCAACATTTTAAACTTAGGAGTCCGAAGTTTTCTAGCTCAATGTGCTTAGCAATTGAAATGTAACCTATCCTGTATCGAGTGAGCTTTGCTCTTTGCCGACATTTTTTATCGTATCGCTACACGTAATAACATGTTCGGCATGTCTTTTGTCTTTTTGAAGCAAATAACAATGGAAACAATTTGGGTAGGTCATGTGTTAGGTTTACGTGAATGTTATTCATTGAAATAAAACTATTTTTACGGATTCTATCACGACCACGATCAGACTCAGTCTGACCCGTGACCACGAAGGCTGCAAAGCTTTTCGAAACGTCGGGCATAAAATTTTAAAATTAAAACCAAATCGTGATAGAATCCGTAAAAATAGTTTAATTTCAATAGGTCATTTGTATTTTCTACTCTACTGTAGTCACTAGTGACAAAAATGACAATTTTGTGAGTGGTAGAGCCACGCTGTAGACAGTAACGTCAGTTGAAATCACTGTCTCACAGAAAACCGACGTAAAGTGGCAGCTTGCTGTCGCGTTTCGTTTGGTGAGTGAGATTTCTATCCCCTTCCATTCCCTCCTTTTAGGTTGGTAACGCACCCATGATTCTTTGTGTCTTGGGTGTCTATGGGCGGTGGAGATCACTTACCATCAGGTGACCCACCTGCACGTTTGCCGATCTGTGCTATAAAAAAAAACTAACATTTTTGGACAAATGACACCTCAGTCCGACTCGTGACCACGAAGACTGCAAAGCCTTCGAAACGTCGAGAATAAAAATAAAAAATTAAAAACCAAATTGTGATCGAATCCGTAAAAATAGTTTTATTTAAAAAAAAACAAGTTTTAGTTTTCTTTAAAAGATACGATTGGGATAACAGTAGATCATACATGAGTTTTGTTGGCGGTTATGTTGGGAATTTTCGTTTTTCATACAAATTATTTGACGTAGTCGCTAGCGTAAAATGTCAATAAAACTCACGGTTGTGCTATAGCACAGAGTGGCAACATGTATGGGCTGTGGACCGTGAGGTCCTGGGTTCGATGCCCAGGTGGGACGAAGCAATTTTTCTAATTTAATTTGCGCGGGACTGGATTCTTAATAGGGGGTTGTCGTCAGGCAGGTGGCCTGCCGTAAAAAGTAAGCCAAAGCCTCTCTGCAACAAGCTCGAAAAAGTGTGTTGTGCCGACCCCACATTAAGGTAGGATAAGGGCAGATAAAAAGAAAGGAGACTATAATGAACTAAAATAAATGTATAAAGAAAACGTAATCTGTCATTGTTTTCCAAAGTGACAGAATTCTTAGTACAGGCACAGGTGACCCATTTGCTCGTTTTTAGTATCTACTATAAATAACTATATTACTACCCCCTTATTCATAATAACTTAGTAGAGCGTAATAAGACCGCAATAGTACGTTTCATAACAATTGTATTCATATTTCCAACGTTCGATAGTGAAAACATGGCCGATTCCGATCAGCGGTTTCAACTTTTATATTCATTCGTAATGACATTAATTTTGTTATAGTCCCTAAACTATCCTGGGGGGATCCTAACCCCATCTAAGATTGATATATATTTTTTATTTATTGTTTCCATTCAAGACTTCCTATTTGTTGTTAAAGCTTGCCAGAGATAAAAATAAAGTTTTTTCTGTAACCAGCAACATTGTATTCGATAAACATATTTAAGTACTCTTTTAGCTAAACTAGGCAGAAGTAGGGTTATGCGTTCGATAAGACTATTACTAGATACTAAACACTAGTATCTGTGGTAATTTTTGTATTTTTTGTAAAGAGGAAAGTCTCGTTTACGCAACATCTCGGGACATTGAGTAAAGCCGCCAACGAGTTTATTTTACGTCAACCAAGTTATCCACAAAGTTTTGTATCCATTTAACTTGAGGGCAAGTTTGCGTAAAATGCGTGAAGACTTATAATACTTTTTCGTCATTACTAATTTTGCTTATGATAGATTTCATTTCGCAGGCGTCATTAAACACAAAAGTGTTTTGACACAGCTTGGTAAATGAGGTACTTTTACTGTACCTATTGGCGCTTATATTTTCCTCTGCTATATCAGTGGGAAATCGGCGCAACGTAGTTCTTCATAAGAATTTTTCGGAAATTATTCGGTTTTAGACCGACTTCCTTAGTCCGCTTGTTTTTTTTTTATGTATATTACTCGATATCTCCACCAAATGTACACCGCTTTTCAAAATTCTTTTTGTGTTCGATAGAGCTTATTTCAAGGGTGGCCCCATATAAATTTGGTCACGATTGGATTTGAGGTCAGTGCGTTAAGGTTTTAAACTCGTGATTATTCAACATTTTTACGAATAACTATTCTCTCTGAAAGGAAATATAGTTCCCGGAAAATTGTGTTAGAAAAACCGCGTTACCCGACTTGGGATTCAAACTCAGGACCTCTCGGTTCACAGGCCATACTTACTAGGCCGTAACTGCGACAAATATTCTCGGCTATATCATATTATAAACTATTTCTATCTAAATGGCACTTTATAACTACTAAAATTGCGAAGTACTATTGCCAGATGCGTCTTTAAAGTTTGTCCTGTATAGTGGTGACCGTCACTACGATTATTTTGACACTCCGGCAGTGGCGATGGGTCTATACAACCCGATTCCTACCGGCTTATCTGTTCCAGATTGTGTGCTAGTAACTGAGTTCTATCAAGATACTATCTAGAAGAGAAAGTAACATTGGCTTCCTTTTTGAAAATTTTCACCCTTCACCACTGTCCGGTATACGGAAATGTATACAGGTATCTGCACATTACCTGATAACTAGATGAATTTCTAGCTTAGACAAAAGAAGAGTAAGGACGAGGCACAACTACGAAAAAATTAAGCATGCATAATATATGAAGATAAATCAAAATAGCGACTTTGTGAAAGAAAGATCCATGAATAGAGCAGTTAGGCATCTTCTTCACATTCCGAAATAAGTATTATTGTAAATTAAATACCGTATATATAATAAAACCAGTAAGTATTTATAAGTTATTTAAGTGTTATGACATGTTGACAACTTACATGTAAATAGATCGCGAAACTAAACACGTATGTTTCATAGTTATGCCAAGTTCTTATTTTTTCTTTAATAATTTGTAGACATTTCCACAAACTGGCCTAGGGTGAGAAAAATCTACTCACGCGTTTGCGAAGACGGCCACTGCAGAGTTATGTTGGCATTACCGATGTAGGGGCTCAGCCCAGCATCGCCCGGATGTTTTCATCTCATCCTGGGCAGCTTAAAGAGCAATACACACTAAAGCCGCCGACCTGCTGACATAGCCCGCCGGCACAACCCGACGGCGTATAAGTTTTCCGACTTGCAAGGACTGAAGCCGAAAAAAGTTGCCGACATTGCCGGCGGGTCAGCGGCTTTGGTGTGAATTGCCCATAAGGTTGGGTCATAAGAGCGGCGAACCCAACGTAGCAGTCACTTCCCCTACAGTTGTGATGGTATTATTAAAACGATAGATCCCATGTAAAATAATCGTATGCACAAAAAGTGACATTTTCATGATTTTTTGATTTTTTAAATAAAATAGTGACACAAGTCTACATAAAAAAATATAAGGTTAAACTTCAGAATTAATCAAATTATGAATGAAAATGAATTTCTTAAGTTTACGCGAATGTTATTCATTGAAATAAAACTATTTTTACGGATTCTATCACGATTTGGTTTTAATTTTTATTCCCGACGTTTCGAAGGCTTTGCAGTCTTCAGTCCAACCCGTGACCACGAACACTGTAAAGCCTTTAAAACGTCGGGAATAAAAATTAAAACCAAATCGTGATAGAATCCGTAAAAATAGTTTTATTTCAATGAAAATGAACCTTAATCGCTCTGAGAAAAAATGGGCTTTTACACACAATTATTTACGTGGGAGCTACTACTACTAAAAAAAAGTTCTAAAATTGAGTAAAGTTTTTATTTACCATAATGTCCTATAGTTTTATATATGTAATGAGGCCGTTTGTTTGTCCGTTGTTTCGATCGTAGATGAAAAGAATTCGCCATCATTTTCACACCGCCTCACCTAAATCTCTAGCATTTTATTACCGTCATTCGGATCTCTGGCCGCCTGCCAATATTATTTTTAGTTACAGTTTCAAGGATTTAATCGTCTAATGATGCAGTTGTAAAACTTCCGTTGCGCGCATATTGAACGATATTTTGTAAAACTCAATAATTATAAGCAACAGTCGCCCCAATTTAAACTATATTTATAATACCAAAAGGAAAATTACGCTTAAAACGTATTAACATTATGAAAAGTTTAAAAATTAATCACAGACTTCAAAATTCCAATCGTGATGTGTTACTATGTAAGTTGTTTTTTACACGCTTTAGCTTCATCTGTATGTATTTATGTCATGAGATCTTTCAACATGATTTTCATAACGTTTCAGTCATTTGACGAACTTGAAAATTAGCACACGTATCGAGAACCGATGACAATACAATATTTTTTTAAAAATTACCTGGTATCCTGACCAGGATCATCAGGATAACAAAAAATGAAATACGGTTCACTAAAAATCAAGTCTCTGGTAAGTCTGTGATTCTGTTAAGTCTGCCTGGATGTTTCCATCTATCCCGGGTAGCCACCCGAAAGTTAAGTTAAGTTACGACCCAACGACCAAATTTTCTAATTTTTAATTTGTCCGAGACTGCCTCGGTGGCGTGGTGGTATTTCGGTACGACTACGGTTCTGAGGTCTCGGGTTCGATCCCCGGGTCGGGCAAAGTGATATTGGAATTTTCCATATCAGCCCGGAGTCTGGAATTTGTGCCCGATATGGCGATAGGCTCGCCCCCTATCACATCTGGGACGGAACTAAGCTCGGCGAAATGTGGGTGTTCTAGTTCGCTAGTGCGCCTCTGCCTACCTCTTCGGGGATACAGGCGTGAGCTTATGTTATGTTATGTTATTTGTCCGCGACTGGATCCCCCAGAGCGGGTTGACGTCAGGCAGACAGCCGGTCGTAAAAACTAAGCTAATTCCATTCTGCAACATGCTTGAAAAAGTGTGCTGCACCGACCCTACAGTAGGTGGGATAAGGGCAGACAGAAAGAATATCATAGTAATGTAATACAACATTTACGATAAGACAAGAACAAGTAATTACACAACATTAAAATAATTGATATTGAAGGAGCTTTATATCAATTTCTCATAAGATATTAAGGGGTTGTTGAACTCTCGAGTATGATCTTGGTACAATTAATCAAACTTCTGGAGGAAATGTTTTCGCTCATAATGAAGAAATATGAGTATTTGGATTAAATAACGCCTATGTATTATAACTCAATGTACAGTTTAAATTGAAATATACATTTTAAAGTATGTGCCATTAATTATTTTTATAAAGTCGGCAAATCAATAAAAAAAAAACAAAAGTATTTATTGGTCATGTCGGCGTTTAAAAAGCACTTATGATAGGTCAAAATAACCAAGGTCTAAATTTATGTATGAATTAGGTTATAATGCTATCAATTTTGAGATAATCAAGCAGGTTTGTAAACAATAACAAGAATGGGGCTAAGATTCGAGTAAGAGTTTGTGGTTCGTGCAAAATGGAATGGCATATAACATGAATGCAAGCAGGGTAGTGACGGGAAATATAGTAATGTAAAAAAATATTTTATAATATTATTTTCCCCAAGCGATACATATCCTTCTTTGAACAAGGTTTAAATTATTTAAAAAAATAATACCCGACTGTGTAAAATAACACATTCAAGCTATGATTAATTTGAATGTTATAAATACGATGTTGGAAGTGGAGACAGAGAGTTACATAATTACATATAATACATAACCCTCCTTCCTTGGGGTTGTCGGGTAAAAAGTACTTTCACGGTAATCAGCGGCTTTGCTGTCCCCTGCATTGCATCGCCTGCATTGCATCGACTGCATTGCATTGCCTGCGTTGCATCGCCTGCATTGCATTGTCTGCGTTGCACTTCCGATGTCTATGGGCGACGGTAACCACTTGCCATCAGGTGAGCTGTCTCCTCGTCTGCCTTCTTAAATCGATAAAAAATCATTCAGCTTTATCCATCACTTACCTCACCCCATTCAGTAGCCCGAGCACGAAAAACTAATGTAAATGTATTCGAGTTCGCTGCGCACTGATGACGTTTGGTTAATATTTCATACAAATTTCATAGACGCGCATCGAGTTCGAATACATTTACGGTTGTCAGAAATTTTCCTGCGCAGGCCGCTGATTCATCCATGCATGGATTGTCCATGAATTGATTGCAGATTTAAGATAGGAAAAGAAAGTTGTATGCATAATATGTCTTAATTATATCATAATCCTTTCATTATATTACAATTAAAACACAGGTACAAATCAACTTAGTGTCGTGCAATAAATAGATGTTTGCCATACAACTTTTATTTAATTACAAACTTATATTAATGAAAAGCGATTACAAATAAAATTAAATCGAGCTAGGTATTAATCAATGATTGAGTTTTTTAATGTTATTGTAAAAGGCATTATATCATAATAGAAAAAAATGTTATTAAAATATCCTCCGGAGGGGGTTATCAGGCAGGCAGCCAGTCGTATAAACTAAACCGAATCCTTTCTGCAACATGGTTAAAATGTGATGCGATGATTCCATGTTGGTGTAGGATAAGAATAAATGGAAGAAGATTAATAGACAAAGGAAATGTTATCCATTCAGTTCTATTCTGTAGGATTTTTTTGACGAAATATGAAGCCAGGGTAAGGTGTCCGGCATTACAGATGATTATCTTCTCATTAATGGACGGCTGAAAACAAAGGGTCTGAAAAACCCTTTGATTTGCCGCTCCACCACATTTCGACGGGTCAAAGCCTCCAAACTCAATAAGGCCTGAAATTTGACTCACTCCAAATTACTTTCACACGTTACGTTTATACATGAAATTTTCATATTTGCCTAATTAGCTAAAGAATTATCAATTTTATTTATAATGCAAATCTGTATTTATTTCTTTATTACATTATTTATAATGAAAATCTGTATTTATTTCTTTATTGACATATTTAATACGGAATTCCTTGATTTCCATGAAAAATACTTTTTTAAGGTAGAGAAGAGTAAAAAAGTCAGGAAAAAAATATTATTGTTAAAAAATTCTAAAGCATTCGTTTTCTATTCTTCGTATACGCGATATTTATGAAGGAAGTTGGTGAACCGTTGACCATAAATCAATTGTTACGTTTAGGGACAAAACACATCCGGTTATGAATACCGAGTAAATCAAGTGCGCGGAAAAGAATGCTTGCGACGATGGGCGAGCGATAAATCAGCGCCAACATGGCCGATCTGTCACCTGGCAACATGACGGCCAATTCGAAAATGGAATGTCGTAAGTTTGGCAATTGCATCGGCGCGGCGCGAGCGGCGTGTACGCGTCGTCGGCGCGGTTGCCGCGCGAGGTGAGCCGAGTGAATGGGCGGCAGCGGTGGCGTCACGAAGACCACCGCACCAGACGGCGTCTCAACACTAATTTTACCATCTGGCTCGCACGCACCACTAAGTTTAGCCGCCCCAAGATAGCCCCGGTCCACGACCCATCGCGCATAAACTTTTCACAATTAGACTATTATTTTTGGTAGCAAAGTCAGTCGGTCGATTATTAATAGAGGCTTTTCCGAGTTTATATTCGTTACGTGTGTTGTGGTGTTAACTTTTAGTGAATTTATACATAGACGCTTATAAATAGGATGTGCTGAAGTTACGTCTGACGGACGGGGGAATACCTTCCTGAAATATCGTACTACGGCTGGTGGTTTGCGTGTTTTCGGACGCATTGGTAAACGATTATTTATACATTGATTGCGAGGATTTGTTCGTGGAGCGGCGTGTGGTGGTCCGAGCGATGAGACGCGCTGCGGCGTCACTCGCGGTGTTCGCGAGCGAGTCGCGCGCTCTTCGTAGCTCTGTTACGGGGCCTATGTGTAGCGCCGCGTAGACCTACGATTGCGGGACCGAATAAGTTCATGTTTAGCTTTATTATTCAATCTTGGACATCGATTCGGCCGAGGATTATTCAGTTTATATTAGATTTCTTATCCTTTCTGCTCATTAACTTTCTACTGTTATAATTTGTTTTTCACATGTTTATTTCATTGAGATATTTTATATTTGCGTATATTCCGAAATTGATTTAACTGGGAATTTTTTATTCGCATATTTAAATTTCAATATTTTTCTTAGTCAATCTTATTCAGTTTTAAAATCACTATCTGTGTATCAATTACCTATGACAGCTATTTCAAAATGAACTCAGTTATTAACAATAAACTATGAACAATATTCATGAAACAAAACCAATTAAACATTCAGAATCAAAATACGAAAATAAAAATGATATCACTTAAATAAAGCCCGTTTCACACTGTCAAAAACTATTATGACAACAGCGAAGTGCATTCAGTAAAGGAGAGTGGGGTAGTTGCCTCACCCCCCTCTACTCCATCCCGCCAGACAGTAGCAGTGTATTTTAGTCTGGCCTGATATGTCAATTTGAATTAGCGAGTGCTGCATCCTAGTGAGAAATAATTCAACGAGAAACTGCGATAATAAAGGTAGAAATTCAATGGGATAGGTCGGGGATATCGATTGCTGTCTGGCGAGGGTATCAGGTAGTGTCTGTTGCGAATTTAATCACAACATGGGCAGACTTTTTTAAAGTGAGTTTGATAGATTTCAAACAAACATTTGCTATTTCATCGGCCCAAAAATCCATTATGATTATATCAAATTCTTTTTTTCTTTCTGCCACTAACACACCTTTCCAAGCATGTTGCAGAAAGGATTCGGCGTATTATTTATGACCGGCTGCCTGCCTGACGTCGGCCTCCTCTGGTGATCCAGTCTTGAAAAAATCGGATTAGAAAAATCGCTTTGCCCGGCCTGGGATTCGAACCCAGGATCTCCTGGCCTACAGCTCATTTATATTGCCACTAGACCAAGAAGGCCATGATATCAGATAGTGTTAAAAAAACATTTTATATTCTTGTTTATTTCCGAATAACTCAAAGTTTTTATATCACAAAAAGTATTTTAGCACTGAAAAGTTCCATGTCCAAAAACGACGATTAATGATAAAATACGATATTCCAGAGTTATAAAGAAACAGCTTTTATACTCTAAAGTTTCATAAACGGTTTCGTGAAACGAAGTTTTATTCACAGCGAATAATTTCTTCCAGACGAAACGTCGAGATAATTAAATGGCCGTTGATCTTAGGCTCACGAACTTTTCACATCTGAATCTTACAATGCAAAAACAAAATAACGGATAACAAAAACTCCCGTAACGGTGTTAGGGAAAAAACGTTTCAAACAGGAAGCCGGCCCAGCCGGTGTGTACAAAAAAATGTGTCGCGGTCGATGACCTCCGTCCATG
This sequence comes from Clanis bilineata, assembly GCA_036417725.1. Classification (NCBI taxonomy): domain Eukaryota; kingdom Metazoa; phylum Arthropoda; class Insecta; order Lepidoptera; family Sphingidae; genus Clanis; species Clanis bilineata. The sequence continues at coordinate 4,631,504 of CM071141.1, forward strand.
TGTACCCATCTTAATGGCATCCGCTCTAAAATGTTTTCAATCCGCTTTCAAATTAGCGATTGACCTTAATGATAAAGGGATGCTGTTTGCAGGTATATAGGTGGCAGGTGGTTTTACTTGTCCATTCTTTCTTTTCCTATCTGTCCTTACATACATACTTACATAAGCTCACGCCTGTATCTCCGAAGGGGTAGGCAGAGGCGCACTAGAGAACTAGAACACCCACATTTCGCCGAGCTTAGTTCTGTCCCAGATGTGATAGGGGGCGAGCCTATCGCCATATCGGGCACAAATTCCAGACTCCGGGCTGATATGGAAAAATGCAATATCACTTTGCCCGACCCGGGGTTCGAACCCGAGACCTCAAAACCGTAGTCATACCGAAATGCCACCGCGCCACCGAGGCAGTCCTTATTCCACCTTAATGTGCGGTCGGCGCAACACACTTTTTTCAAGCATGTTGCAGATTTGGCAGTTTGGATTTGGTTTTTACGACTGCCTGACGTCAGTCCCCTGTGGGGGATCCAGCCCCGGGCAAATTAAATTAGAAAATTCGCTTTGCCCAACCTGGGTATGAACACTTAAAAGAAAAAAATAACAACGATTCCTTACTATGATTGGAGTCGGTGCTGAATCCAATGCAGATCAAGTGAAAAGGCACCGACTCCAAAGATAGTAAGGAATTGTTGTTATTTTTATTTTCGACCGACTTCCAAAAAGGAAGAGGTCCTGAATTCGTCTGTATTTTTTATGTATTTTGTGCGATATCTCCGCCAAATGTGGATCGATTTTCAAAATTCTTTTTGTGTTCAATAGAGCTTATTTCAAGGGTGGTCCCATATAAATTTGGTCACGATCAGATTTGAAGTCGGTCCCTTAAGTTTTCAAACTTGTGATTATAAGTGTTCAGTTTTGATGGCGGTTTTAAGTTTTTGTAAATCTTTAATTTTGAGCCTGTCCATGGATGACCTCGTATTGTAATACGCCTTTTGATTTCATCGACACATCCACCGCTATTACAAATGAGTGCCCCCAAATAAACGTATCATTGGACGCATTCGCAATTTGCAAGTTTGTGCTTTTTTTTTTTTTTATAGCAGGGACTGGCGTAACAACGAACAGATGGGTCACCTGAAGTTAAGTGATCTCCACCGCCCATAGACACCCAAGACGCAATAATAATCAGGGACGCAATAGGAAAGGGAGGGAGGGAAATGTTCCACCGGAAATCTCACTCACCGAACGAAACGCGACAGCATGCTGACTTTACGTAGGTTTTCTGTTGGTATCTAACCGTACCCCTAGCATGAACATTTTGTGCTATCGTATAGTTTACGTGACAGTATAGTGTCCTTGAGCAAAATGTATGGAGAATTGGTACAGCGCTCAGTGAGCGTATTTGGAACTAAATTTTGCGAGCATGAACATTTTGCGTCAGCGATCGTGTTGTTATAGTACAGTTATAGTTCAGTAAAGCGAACAAATGATGAAAATTGCGAGCACGAATCTTTATTTGACATAAGCTATCGCCACTTTACGATAGCTGGCTATCGAGAAACACGGAAACTTTCTCACCGACAATTTTACAGTGAGAAGACTATCGTGAAGGATGAAAAAAGTATTTTGATGCATATTTTGATGTTTCTTTACTCGCTTATCCCACCATAACAGTGTGGGATAGCATAACAAATTTTCAAGCGTGTTGCTGAAAGGATTTGACTTAGTTTTTACGGTCGGGCTGCCTTCCTGACGTCAACCCCATCCTGGGGGATCCGGTCCCGGGCAAATCGTAACATAACATAAACTCACGCCTGTAACCCTGAGAGGGTAGGTAGAGCAAGACCGTAGTCAGGTATTCACTTGGGTTCGAACTTTGTACTAAATATTTCATTTTAACCGACTTCAAAAAAGAGGAGGTTCTTAATTCTCATGTAGGTATTGATTTACATGATTCTTTTATGTTTTAAAGAGTATTATTCTCCTTAGATCTTATATACTCCTACATTTGGAAAACCTACAAATAAAATTACGTTTAAAAACAGACTTTAAAATCTCAAGGCCAAGGAATTTCGGGGGTTTTTCAGTTTAATCTGCCTACGGCCTTGGGCAGAGCCGCACTAGCGAACTAGAACCCACACATTTCGGCGAGCTTAGTTCCGGTCCAGATGTGATAGGGGGCCTATCACCATATCGGGCACAAATTCCAAACTTCGGGCTGATACTGAAAAATCCAATATCACTTTGCCTGACCCGGAGATCAAACCCGAGACTTCAGAACGATAGTCGTACCTCAAACGCAATACCACTACGCCGGCGAGACAATCGTGTTAGAAAAATACCCCGCCCATCCCGGGAATCGAACCCAGGCTATCCCTAATCACAGTACATATACGCCGCCAGTAGACTAGACTAAAAAGTGTATAATTATAATTATTATTTATTCTATATTAAATTGCGGTTCGCAGCTCATGTTAGTTTAGTATACAAGTTTGTTGTATGTTATGTTGTATGTATGATTTTACAGTGTTACTTTATTTAATAGTTCAAAGTTCAAATCATTCTAACCTATTATTTCATAAGTATTACATTATTATTTGCATATATTGTCTCCCTGATATAATGGCAGCTTATATGCGATTTGAATCGGGATTTGGTAGGTTTTGGATCCGATTGCCAGATCGCGCGGAGTTTTTTTTAACACTCTATGCTTGTGACTGGATCACCCAAAGGGTTGATATTATCTAGGCAGCCGGTTGTAAAATCTAAGTCGAATCCTTTCTGCAACATGGTTGAAAAAGAGTGTTGCACCAACCCCATCTTAAGTGGGATAAGGGCAGATGGATTAAAAAATATTTTTCAAGCAGTGTAACTCAGGGTGTCCACCTTAAGAAAAATCAAAGATTCTATGGATATTTCAGTGTCTGACTTTTAATATTATTTAAAATCATTTGCCAGGAACTGCACTCTAATACTAACTTAAGGTTGAATAAAACAATAAGTTTAAAGCATAAGGTATATTCAACTACTAATGGGGAGTATTTTTTTATTATTACTAGATTACAATCAATGTTTTTGCTATAGGTACTTTGTGCCTTATCCTTTTATGCAATGGGCTCTTATTAATGTTTAGCTGTCATGGGGCCACTTGAGCCAAACAAGTGTTAATATTTATGTGACTCAAGTAACAGAGGCACTTAATGACCCAAGATTTTTTCCCTGCGTGATTTTCCAATCTCTTGACTGTTCAGCAAATTGGCCAACTCCTTCCAATTAATGGCCCACTCGTTGGTTTAGGTATATCATCGATATCGATAGGTATAGATCGATATCTAGAAATAATAAATGAATTCTTGTTAGTAAATCTGCCTTATTAATTTAACATCAAAAGTCCCAGCTCCAAATAAATGAACATACTTTATTACATATGTTGTATGTTGTACGTCAAGCTTGTATCCAAAGCATAAGATCGCATAATAGATACAGAGAGAAATCGACCTATCCAAAGAATAAAGTTACATGTGATAATGAATCGAAATTGCTTTCTTATTTTTCTGAGCTTATTTATTGACCTGTATATTTAACTAGTGAATATTTTTTTAAGCTATGTCATAATTTAACTTGTTATTATGTCATAAATTTAAAAAAATACTAGTATTTGTTAAATATATAGGTTAATTTAAGCTCAGAAAAATATAAAAGCAATTTCGATTAATTATCATATGTAACTTTATTCTTTGGATAGGTCGAAATAATGGATCTTTTCATATTTCTATCAATCTACTTAAAACTAAAAATACATAACCCTTCTTTGATAAGGTCGGCTTTCCAAACATAACGCCTTTGTATTTATTTTATAATACCCGTTTCGATCCATGTACCTATGTGTTAATGACTTTCTTTTTGCCTGGCGTTATCCCGGCCTAGTGCCAGGGTCCGCCTTCATACTTAAACGCTTCCACTTCGCCCGGTCTTGAGCATTCTCCACATGTGTAATTCACCAATATGTTTAATATAATAATAAGCACTTGAAAAACCAAGACGTATATCGTAATTGTTTTGTGTAAGTACTTACTTTTTCATGAAATCCAACAGCAACAAAATTATATATGACCACCATGACGATGACGACTAGTTCTAGTAAACATTCTAATTAAAACTTGTTAAGTTTTCACAAACCAATCTATATTTTTAGACTTATGAAACTCGTTAATTACTTTGAATTTTAAAGGTAAAAACAAGAAAACTTATAAATTATATTAACAAAGCTGCTCCGACTGTGACTTATGACGCTACATAAACAAAATATGGCCGCGTTCGGAAATCGAACACGATGGTTGTTTGGAGTTTTATATTTGTATGTCGGTGATTAATTGCAATATTAAAATATTCAATGTATAATTGTTCTATAACACTTTAAAGTTAAGATTAACATTTGATATTCGAGGTTTACTACTTTTTAACCATTATAAATGATTAAACAAATAAGGTGAAAAAGATTTTCGCACGAATCATTCAGTATCATTCATTCAACCGCCTGTGTATTCTTGGCATTTCTTAACTATAGTAAAGTAATAGAATCGTGGGTACTTAAGGAGGTTTTAAGCGTTCGTGCTACCATTGGCTAAAATTGCAGTAGCGAGTAATTTTACCTATAGTTAGCACGATTCTATTACTTGGCGAAATTATGAAATATTCGTGCTAGGGGTACCGGTAGAGCCAACCCATTCGTGCTGTAGACATAATTGTCTACAGCGTGGCTCTACCACTCAAAAAGTTAGTGGTTAGTGGCAAGTTGTTATTAATGTTAGTGATACATTATAATGATATTCGTATTTTGTGTTATCTGAAAATATGTGGTTTTCCTTGTACCGACTAGCTGCATATATTTTGTTTGAATTTTAAATAACGTAGATTACATACGTATTTACAGTAGAGCGACGGTGTACACAGTTGTGTGTACACAAATGGACCGGCTCGACCGATTCAATGCCACAGTCTCAGAAAACTAATGTAACGTGACATTGGCAGCTCAGTATTTCATTTTATTCGGTGAGTGAAATTTCCTATCACTCTAATCACCCCGTTTTTTCCCAATTCCCTCCCTTTAAGGCTAGGAACATAGGCCTCCCTCAAAAAATTCCAATCGACCTGTCGAAAACGGCCTGCATCCAGCGACTTCTAAGAGGCAGTCTTCAGCAGTAAACGTTCTGTGAATGATGATGATTATAATGAAGGTTGCCAACGCACCCACTATTCTTTTACTATCTTGGGTATCTGCAGGTGGTGGAGATCACTCACCACCAGATCGCACAACTGCTCATTTGTCGAATCTCTGTTAACAAATCCTATACTATGAGTGTCATTTTTTCTTCACTTACTAAAGCAGATGGTCCACTTAATGCTAAGTGGGTACCGACACCAATTTTCATCGGGAATGCCAGGGGCAGATCTGAACTGCCACCATGGTAAAGAAAAGAAAAAGGACTGGGAAGGAATCCTCTACTTGGCATTTGAGCCTACGGAAAAATAATTATAAATATCAAGCTACCATTTCATTCGGTTTTCGGAGAGACAGTGGTGGTAACCAACCGGCCCAACGTGCACTTTCATGCTTTAAAACTATATAACTGCCACTACTAGAAATATTTAAAACAGCCTATATTAAAATGCTATTACGTGTAATTTTGCATTTTTTTATAAACGTTACATGTCCCATAAAATGACATTATAAAAAATCTCTTTGTAATATGACGATTTAAAATCAAAACAGCTTTGAAAAATAAAAAAGTCGTTTAAATGCTTGCGCGCACCCTCTTTCCTCTCGCCACGTCCCCCGCCCGCGTCCCGCACCTTCCCCGCGTTTCAGCCGTATCCGTCACGACACCTGCGCGTGCGCCGCTCCGTCACGCATGCGCAAACGTATAGCGTTTTAATACTGCTGCGGTTTAAGTAATGAACCTTTTTTGTATGAGTGTTGATGTATTGATGAATTATGTTGAGTGTATGGGATTTTTAATGCTTTTTGTTAATTTACAGACTGTAATTAAATAACTATTATGCTTTTGACAGTTTAATTTAATTTCAGTATTCGATTCCAATTGAATCGAATACTGAAGAAAAAGCTATTTAATCATTTTATGATTTTTTTTCAAAATACTGTCGGCTGTTATTTGGTTACACAGTCTCTTTGCATCGAAATCAGAAAATCATGAACCAAAAGGGTTATTGTTCTCATACGAGATATTATCATGTTTTTCTTTTCTCCATCTTTAATAATAAATTCACACCTTTATCCTGTCGCCAGTGTAGTTTGAAGTCACTCATGGAGGCGCTGTACCGTTTCCAACTATCAGTTCATCGTCTTTATCTTTAGCGGCTCCAATCCAGGTAGTCTATATATTTTATCATGACCACTTCACTTAAAATACTCCACGATATTGACAAATGTATTACTAATATAATAGTGTGGTCGTACCTTCGTCCTTATAACACTCTTCATAATATTTATAATCGCACGAGACAGCCAAATAGCTGATGACAATAAAGAATTTAGCCAACATTACAAATGCACTATGCAAGCTCTATGCAAACAATCCGATGGCTCACTCTATAGCATACATTATTCAGTAACCGCTAAGTGGCAGAGCCATCCGCCTCCGCTGTCCATATATTATTCAGCCAGCGACTTTGACACGTCGACGCCTGACGGCCCCCCCGGCTGGAACAAGGGAGGCACGTCAGTTCCGTTACCAATTATGCACACGGTGAAATGTCACTTAGCACTGGATGACCCTTAGACCTATTGGCCTTTTATTTTAATGTTTGCTGTGGGTTAGGAGGTACTAATCTGGATCGATACATTATTAATGGAGTATATTTTTCGGTAAAGGTTTTTCGATAATTTTCTGCTGTGATTTTCTTCTCAATTTTGTGGTTGATTTGTTTGTTTGATGTCAAAGACAGGGATCGTTGGGTAAACTGTGTGATGATAAAGCGGAAAGTGTCTTTCTTTTTTTGACTGAATAATAAATCGCATGGACGAATTGTTGAATGACGAAATAGAATGTTCTTGATCGAATTCTACAATAAGAACTTGGTGTTCTGTATAGATGCTCTAATTCTTACCCCGATGCAGCACAAGATCTTTGAAACATTTAAAAAAATTGTCTCTTCTTCTGCAGTATTCTTTAATAATAAGAAGACTTGCAATAACTAGTTCAACTCATTACCTTTATATTAACTCGTAAATAGTCTATCTATTAAAGGAGAATGTAGAATGTGTCTTTTCATGTTCGAATTATGTCAATATTAATCACTCCACTCTCCATTTTAGGTGGAAAACCTATGAATTAATTCGCTAAGAGCTTTTAAAACCAATTTGAATTTCAATGATTCTAGAGCATTTTTAAACGTTTTACATCCACTGCAGTGAATGCAATGGCCAGATATTTTAGGAACATGGAACACAGAAAACCGCTTAACCTGGTAGTTTATTAATGAAAATTGAGCGACATCCATTGTAGTCGGCTTGTTTTAGACCAGACCTTACTGATATCTAGGACAAGATATTTCGGAATCAACTGAAATCATTATTACAACTTGAATTTTACATTTCCGAATGTAGGACGCCGAGTATTTTCGGTATTATTGCATTTTAATGGCTGCATTAGTTCAATGTGGATGTGATTGGGTCTGCATATTATGATAATGTTATATGATTTCGAAACATTTGCGAACAAAGAATTTGCGTCTTTCGTACAGCTACGAGTTTTAGCCACCGCATCAAAATGAGGGTAATTTTAATTATATTATTTTCATGATGGTCTAAGAGACCATGGTAAATCGACCTTTACTCATCTATGTATTGTCTCCATTGTTTGGACGGTATGTAGAATATACCTATATATCGTCGCCTCTTTGGTATTGTGGCAGGATGTATGGACTGTGGACCGTGAGGTCATGGGTTCGATTCCCAGGTCGGGAAAAGCAAATTTTTGGATTTTGAAAAAGCGATTGGATCCCTCATAGGGGGTTGACGTCAGGCAGGCGGCCGGTCGTAAAAACTAAGCCAAATCTATTCTGCAACATGCTTGAAAAAGTGTGTTGCGTCGACCCCATATTAAAGTGGGATAAGGGCAGTTAGAAAGAATGTAGAATATATCTTATTAGAAACAAGGCAAGAAAGATTTTCAAACAATAAATAACATCCAACAGACACATACATAGTCCTGACCCCACACTAAGATCGAGTCTTTTGCCGTGGGTATCAGGAACTACGAGAGTCTTTCAATATCACAACATCCAGACCTGAACAAATATCTGTAGGCCATACAAACATTTGTATCGGTGCGGAGATCGAACCCGCGGCCTTTCGCTTCACAGCCGGCAGCGCAACGGAGGCTGTCATATGAATATTCAAGTTGAGACGTTTTTTTTAACGGACATTGATAAAGGTCTCGTGCGAAAGAGGGCTTACTTCTAAACAGCTTGTCTAGTAGTAACATAGAAGTCTTTGCTTTTTTTTTTAATCACCCTACATCGGGTCCCACTGCTGGGCAAAGGCCTCCCCTTTATTCTTCCACTTGTCCCTATCTTCTGTTAGCTCTCTCCAATTGGGTTCGAATCCATCCAGTAGCCCGAGCACGAAAAACTAATGTAAATGTAAATGTATTTGAGTTCGCTGCGCACTGATGACGTTTGGTTAATATTTCATACAAATTTCATAGACGCGCATCGAGTTCGAATACATTTACGGTTGTCAGAAATTTTCCTGCTCAGGCCGCAGCTCGTCTCTCCACCTCCTTTTGGGCCGTCCGCGTTTTCTATGTCCCGTCGTTGGGATCCATTTAGTAATTTGATTATTACTCAATAAAAAACTAGACAGTGGATATCTCGTCACAGAGAAACTTTAATTAAAATTTTCATTAATTCGAGGATGTTTACTCCTACAAAACATAGAGGAGTCCTCTTTGTGCGAATTCCTGATACAAACGACAAGCATGTATCAATATCCTTTGTAAACACAGTAGATAATAAGATTAATTGAAGCTATAAACAGTGCCTAAATTCCGAGAAAAGGATTACAATAATGGGCTATTTTTCGTGATTTGAAGAAAACAACAGCTTAATTTTCTTTTTTGTTAATATTTTTGATAGTCAGTTACTAGAATCTTTAATAGGATCAAATTTATAAATCCGCGCAAAAATAGTTAAAATCTTTAAAGTATTATTATAGTAGAAGGAGTGCCTGACTATGACTGCCTCGGTGGCGTGGTTGTATTTCGGTACGACTACCCTCCTGAGGTCTCGGGTTCGATCCCCGGGTCGGGCAGTGTGATATTGGATTTTTCCATATCAGCTCGGAGTTTGGAATTTGTGCCCGATAGGGAGGCTCGCTCTCTATCACATCTGGGACGGAACTAAGCTCGGCGAAATGTGGGTGTTTTAGTTCGCTAGTGCGCCTCTGCCTACCCCTTCGGGGATACAGGTGTGAGCTTATGTTATGTTATGTTAGAAGGGGTTTATCGAAATAAAAAAAAAAAAATCATATTACGCGCTATATATACGGATAACATTGCTTTATTACGGTCTAGGTATATGGAATGGGATGTGACCGGGAGATTTTGGGCACGAATTCAAAGCCGGGCAGTATTTTGAGAGGTTTTTGACACTTCTCGCCCGAATTTCCTTCAGGGGAAGTTCACGATAGGGAGGCGGTCAGACGTACAAAGAAAGTTGAGTTCTTTCTGCAACGTGTTGGCAAACTGTATTGCGCTGACTCCACATTGGTTATGGAAGAATAAGATGATTACTGTGTCTGGGTCTTATTAATTTAAGAAAGTGACAGGTCGATCTGGAAATCTTTGGGGGAGGCCTATGTTCAGCAGTGAACGTCCTATGGCTGATGATGATAATGAAGCTTACGCTAAATGAATTGACTAAGGGCCACTTACAGCTCCGCGATAAATCTCTATTTATCCCAAATCTTGATCTAAAGATAGGACTAAGCTGTCAGATAAATCAAGTTTAGGTTTAACTCTGGTTAAGCAATAGCACTGCAAGTTATTTTCAAAATCCGGACTCCATTTCGCTTATGTATTGTTTCCTATTACTGTATATTATATTCGTTATATCTGATACCTATGTACTAAATAGCCTAATCATATTGTATTAAAATTATAACATTATGCTTTTTTTATAGCAGAGACTGGCAAACGAGCAGATGGGTCACCTTATGGTAAGTAATTCCACAGCCCATAGACCCCCAAGATATCAAAAGAATTATAGGTGCCTTGCCAACCTAAAAGGAGTGAATGGAAGGGGAAGGAAAAGGGATTGGGAAAGAGAGGGGGGTAATTGAGCCACCGGAAATCTCACTCACCGAACGAAACGCGACAGCAAGCTGCCCCTTTACGTTGGTTTTCTGTGAGACCGGTACCGATATCAAACCGGTCGACCCGGCCTCTTCGTGCTGTAGACGTAATTGTCTACAGCTTGGCTCTACCACTCAAATACTTACTCTATTATCTCTCATAAGTGAATATTATTTTTCTCCATATGAATAAAACTCACTGGACACTACTAAACCAATAGAATACAAACACAATTGCCGCACTAATATCAACTTTATATCCTTATAATATGAACTAATCAAACATATGTACGGCTAGTTGCACGTGCCTTTCCAGGCAGGGCATGTGATCTGGTCACGAGTCCACGTTTGAAACCACAATGGCAACAAAACTGTTTAGACCAAGCGCTGAAATGACATATTCCACTGCATATGACTTATTAGGTTTTATTTGCAGAAAAGTAAGCTTAATTGAATAAGTTTCACGTGTGATTTTGTATTGAGATCGGTTTTCATACATTTTTTTATTTATTTTAATGATGAAAGGAGTATACAATTTATATTCGAATAAATAAAAATATATTCGAATTGGGCGCGATGCGCGGCTATGACATTTGTATGAAATATAAACCAAACCGCATCAGTTCGCAGCGTAGTCGATACGAATTCGTTTGTCAAAAATATTCCTGCTCGAGCCGCTGAATTAGTGTAAAAACCTTTGCCAGGATAAAAACAATGCACATTATTGGCCCAATATCACAGGAAATAACACCATGAATGCACGCGATGCTTATTATTTAAATAGTTTATTCAGCCCTTCAGTTCTATTTGCCTGCTAAGGAGCTAAATCGCGGCAATTTCCAAGATTGTTGTTGGATAATTACATTTAAATACAGTTTACAATACATTCTGCTGTTTATAGGAACATTACACAGTCGAGTATGCTTTTATAAGTAGTAGAGCCATGTTTTGTATAGTTTGTCTATAAAATATTCGAACCGATTTATATTATTTTTTTCATAGAAAATAGCGTGAAATGGTAACTGTTGCATTAAGTGTAGTTAGAAATATTTAGACTATTTCGTATCTTGCTGCATAACAGTGCAAGCAGGAAGCTTAAAGTGGTAGAGCCACGTTGTAGACAGTTACGTCTACAGCACGAATGGGTTGTCTCGACCGATTTATTACCACTGTCTCATAGAAAACTGACAGCTTGCTTTCGCGTTTCGTTCGGTGAGTGAGATTTCCGGTGGCCCATTTCCCCGCCCCCCTCCCTTTCCCAATCCCTTTTCCTACCCTTTTATTCCCTCCTTTTAGGTTGGCAACGCACCCATGATTATTTTTGTGTCTTGGGTGTCTATGGGCGGTGGAGATCACTTACCATCAGGTGACCCATCTGCTCGTTTGCCAGTCTCTGCTATAAAAACCACTGTTATTGCATTTAGCAGAGACGATTCTTAAATTTTCTCCTTCGACTTTGTTAATTGCGTGAGATGTGGGTGTTCAAGTTCGCTAGTTCACCGCCCTTCTTGGTTACAGCAGGTCGATTCTCTAAGAAACGCCACAACGTTGCGATCGACGCCTCGCTCCCGCAGCGCACATCGTTGAGATCGACGGAACGTTCAACGTTGTTGGCTCTTACAGAATACCATTTTGCATACATTTATGTCAAACGCCTCGCTCGAGAGAGCCAGTTCGCATAAGCGCCGTCATCACGCATAGCGCTAGTGCGTGCGCTTTGTACCTTGCTGAATACAATAATGAAAACATCGTTGCCGCAACGATGCCCTAACATTGTTTTCACAAATGAAACCTTAGAGAATCGACCTGCAGGCGTTATGTATACCTATGTATGTAATTTTAAATAGCTCATGTGGTATCTTCTTCATAATAGTTTCATCTTATCATGCTCCTTCAATCAAAGCAAGCAATTGGGTATTTGACTATGTTTGATTTTACACGCATTTTATATGTAACAGCAAATAAAACAAAATATAAATTCTTCTGTAAAAACTGCATCGAAATTGGTTGAAAATAAGGTAGTAATTCATATTTTAAATTCTGCAATTGGCAAGAGTGGGGACGTAGTAACGATATCTTGCTATCCCTTTCTACCGCACGTACCGCAATGGCCGTGACGTGAATATACTGATGCTTCTCTTTCCTACAGTTTGAAAGTTACACCAAACTCAAAGGCTTATAACTTTTTATTTTTGAATATATTTTCATATTTATTTCTGTGTTATATTCTAGATGACGTAAATTTCATATGAAAAATATTTAAGTACCTAATTAATACTTACAACCCTATCCTTCTAAAAGCCGAAGTTCGTTCTGATATTCCAGATATAGTCGCAATTACTCAGCCTAGGCGTCAAGCGATGGAAGCAGGGAAGCGGCGGACAAACCAACTGTTCATTTATCTGAAAGCACGTCGAACCACCGCGTTTATAATTCAGAGCTAGGTCTGCAGCAGTGCCACTTTTCTATTATTGGCTAACGTGCATTTTATTTTGAAAAATCATTTTGCAATTGATTTGGAAAGGCAGTTTTGTTCTGGTTTATATTTTTATTGTGAAATTGTGATCTGAATTTATTTTGCTCGCGCATTTTTTTACATAACATAACATAAGCTCACGCCTGTATCCTCGTAGGGGTACTAGCGAGGCGCACTAGCCAACTTTTACACCCACATTTCGCTGAGCTAAGTTCCATCCCAGATGTGATAGGGGCGCGCCCATCACCATATCAGGCCCAAATTCCAGACTGCGGGCTGATATGGAAAAATCCAATATCACTTTGCCCGACCCGCGGATCGAACCCGAGACCTCAGGACGATAGTACCGAAATACAACCACGCCACCGAGGTAGTCAAATAAACAAAAGCACGAAAAAAAACAACTAAAAATGGTACTATAATAAAAATAGTATCCAGTAACACACCTACGCAGATACACGCGGCCTTCGCCACAGTTATTAGGTTAATTTTGTCTTTTCCATTGTAGGATATTTTGAACTGTCGGTCAAGGATCTCTAGGTTTCATTAGCGGATGTATGGAACCATTACCTTCGGTTCAGGAATACGAAATTAATAACTGTACGTGGTCTAAAAATATTATAGGCTTGCGTCTAGATATAGTTACAAATAGTTTTTTTATAGCAGAGACTGAAAATCAAGCAGATGAATCACCTGATGGTAAGTGATCTCCACCGCCCATAGACACCCAAGACACAAAAAGAATCATGGGTCTGTTGCCAACCTAAAAGGAGTTAGTTAAAATCTAGTAAAATAAAAATAAAAATCTTTATTGATCACGTAGGCATGTAAAAAAGCAATTATGACAAGTCAACACAAGTACATAAATTTTTAAATTAGGATTAATAATATTTACATTATATATTTGAATTTGACAACAGGCAGGCAAGTATGGACATAATAACGATGGGATGGCTAAGATAGGGTGATAAGGGGAGATAGGAATAGAGTGTAAGGGAATGGATTGTATGGGAATGGCATATGGCAGGAATGGTGGCAGGGGATTGACTGGAAATACTGGAAGCAGTTGGGATTGGTGCGTGAGGCCCTATCCTAGCTAACCTACCAGCCTTTCTCTAGCTACCTACGGATGACGACCCGAAGAAGCAAGGCAGAAAGAAACTCCGGTCTTATTTTTTTCATCATCAATTGTCACCATTTCTTTCTTTTTCTTTTATCTATTTTCCTTTTTTAATAATTTGATTTACAAATTGTCAATACAATTGATAATCATATTTATATGGATTCACGCATGCTCAATGCCACTGGAGGTGTAATAACCAAAATAATGATTAAAAATTGAAATGGCATTGTAGGATGCAAATGGCATAGTTAAGTATATTTTCAGTGGTTAAGGAAACGGATTAATGTTGGAAAAAGGAGATCTTAAGAACCAAGTGTGTTCTTGACTGGAATCCTTTTTCAGTTTTTGATGCTATGACCCTAAGACTATTTGTTTCCCAGGAGAGAGTTGAGGTCAAACATCCGGTCGTAAAAACGAATCGAAATCGTTTATACCGCATTCTTAAGTGTGGGATAAGGGCTGTTGGAAGATATGCGAAATTATTTTCCACATGAATCGGTCAAAAGTTATTTCAAAAGATACTAGGTACATATATGTAGCGATTTAAGTTCCAAAAATCATTCGATGTAGAATGAATGAATCGGTCAAAAGGTTGTTTCAAATACTCTATGTAGCGTTTTAACTTCCAAAATGTATTCGATGTATATATACAGATGGTCCACACGTCTGTTTACCGATTAAATAACGTAAACTTTTATTATAATTTTAGCATTGAATTTTTCCATAACAAAAATCTGTTTTTTGCTTTTCATCACGCTAAAAATGTCAAAGTAAGGTAATAAAGTAAAAGTAACGTTTAAATTTGAGACTTCATAATTTTAACTGATGCTTTTATCGCCACTTTTCGGCCGGTCGTAAAAACTAAGCCAAATCCTCTCTGCAACATGCTTGAAAAAGTGTGTTGCGCCGACCCCACATTAAGGTGGGATAAGGGCAGGTAGAAAGAAAGAAAGCTTTTATCGCCACTTTTGCCTTTAACCTTTGACCTGTATTTGTCTACTTTTCAGTAAAAGTCAAATAATAGATATTACTTTTTAGTTATTCATGAAGAATCTGGCTGTAAGTCAATAATTCAAAAATTGATTTGTACGTAACTCCGCGAAGTTAAGCATGGGCACAAAGCTATGGAGCCATCGATCGAACGATTTATAAATAAATAGTGGCCACACACGCCGCTCCGGCTGACAACTTCAAGTTATTCAACTAAGTGCAGTTGTGAAGTCCTGGAAACTATGACTCCACGCTGTTAAGACCTAGTTTCCATGATTGGCTTTCGTAATTTGCCTGTCTTTAATATTTTAATAGTTAGGTACATGTTTATTTAATTAGTGTATTGTGCTTAATTTTATTTATTTATACTTTGCACAAAAGTAACGGAAAGGCGGACTTAATACAAATCTCTACCAGTCATCCTGAGGTGGTGCAGTTTAATTTTATGCTTTTTAATTAACCGTCAATGAATGACATTTTCTTTCTGCATGGCGTTATCCCGGACTTCTGCCAGGGTTTGCCTTCCTGTCTAACCGCTTCCACTTCGCCCGGGAGCACCCTCTATAGTAAGGCCATTGGCCATATTTTCCTCCAGAACGTCCAGACAGCGCTTTATAAACGTCGAAATTTTAATGAAATAAAATAACACTAGTGAACGCATTAATAATAATCAATATACAAACCAAGAATTCGAGTCCATAATTAAATAATAAATATAATAAACACATCCAAAAGTCACGAATCAAATCAAATTAAAATATTGATTGAATCCATGAAATGTTACTACATTATTTAGATTCCGTCAAAGTTCCTCTACCGCCAGTTCGGAAGGCCGAAGAACGGGAAGAAACTCTGGCGTTGCTCTTTTAAATACCAGTTGACAATTGCTTATAAAGTACCATATACAAAAAAGATATATAAATTAGAGCAGCTAAATCACCAAGACCAACTGCCTCGGCGGCGTGGTGGTATTTCGGTACGACTACGGTTCTGAGGTCTCGGGTTCGATCCCCGGGTCAAGCAAAGTGATATTGGATTTTTCCATATCAGCCCGGAGTCTAGAATTTGTGCCCGATATGGCGATAGGTTCGCCCCTATCACATCTGGGACGGAACTAAGCTCGGCGAAATGTGGGTGTTCTAGTTCGCTAGTGCGCCTCTGCCTACCCCCACAGGCGTGAGCTTAAGTTATGTTATGTTTCTAAACCACCAAGAAAATACATACAAATTAGTTTTTGTAGTAATCATTGTGTATCAATTATACACACACATAGTCCTGACCTAACACTAGGTTTAACCTGTATCGTGGGTATCAGAAACTACGAGAAACTTCCGGTCTTAAAACATATCCAAAACAAATATCTGTAAATAAATGGGAAGGAAAACATCTTGAGCAAACCAGCATACCTGAGAATTTCCTCACAAATAATTTCGAAGGTATGTCTACCAACTCGCATTAGGCCAACTTGGTAGACTAAGGCCTAAACCCTCTCAATAATAGAGGAACCCCGTGATCAGCATGGCTAATATTATTTTTTCATAATAATGTAATAATTATATTAGTTATTATGTCGCCTCCTAGGTCAAGTGGCAGCATACATATGTATATGGGCTGTGGACCGGGAGATCCTGGGTTCGATTCCCAAGTCGGGCAAATCGAATTTAATTTGCCCAGGTCTGGATCCCGTCCCGGGCATATTAATTTGTTTGTTGTTTGCTTTGTTCGTTATCGATCATCATCAGTGGGTGTTGACGCAGGCAGCCGGTCGTAAAAACAAAACAAAATCCTTTCTGCAACATGCTTGAAAAAGTGTGTTGCACTGACCCCACATTAAGGTGGGATAAGGGCAGGTAGAAAGAAATATTGTTATTAGTTTCGGACACGTTGGACTATCAATTTCTTTCTTTGTATCTGTCTATGAATATATGAGGGAGTGGACGCGCCGACTGGAGTGTAATTTTCATGTCAAATGCCATCGATCATTCTGCCAGACCATGGCTCTGTAGACGTGTAATTTCATATGTATTATACGAGCTTGTCGCAAAAAGTACACACACGGCAGTGAATTATATATTGTCTATTAGTCTGGACGTTTCACCTTCTCGAATTATCCCAGTTTCTAAAAGTTTTGTAACATTCAATTGACAGAGCGCTGTATTGCACTCATTTGGGATTTTGAGTTTAGAAGCGTTTGGCTACGCTTGTAACAACTCAAAAGTTTGACAAGAGAATTGAGACATGATTAATTAATGTTGACCTTGGAATACTTTTGTTGCCTTTGCACTCGATTTTTAAAATATATTGCAGAAAATATTAGACTTTTATATTCATGACCGCCTGCCTGCCTAACTCCAACATGCCATCCAGTATGACCGTGGATTTGAACCCAGGACCTTCCGGACCATAGCCTATATACGCTGCCACTAGACCAACGAGACGCTTTGGTAATCCTCTTCATTCTGCATAATCGGTTTGATGTAGGTGATTTAGTTTAGTTTCAGAACTGACCATACATACCTAACCTACATCGCAAGAGAAAAGACTTCAAGTTTATTTCGTTCAGAAATTTTGCGTATCTATACATACGTACACACAAATAAATAAAATGCGAGTGTCTGTTTGTAATTTTAAATTCACAGCTTTTCACTAAATGCATATGAAAGTATATACGATATTATATGAAATTATCATCATCATCATCAGCCATAGGACGTTCACTGCTGGACATAGGCCTCCTCCAAAGATTAGATCAAATAATCATTTATTTTTATTTTTGTCTGACTGTTCTAGACTCTCTGAAACGGCTGGACCAATGAGAGGACTTTAACTGGCAGATAGCTGATGTTACAGGAGCAACTTAAGTTACTTGTATTTTAGTTTTTTTCCCGTAAAACAAATTTCCACGCGAATGGAGTCGCTGGTAACAGCTAGTGAAACAACAAAATCATCAGACGTACGGTAGTATTAAAATTCTCCACTTTTAATATTAATTTTAATCTCAGAGGAGTAAAACTCATATACATGTAAATATTGTCATTGAAACTGTATTATTGTATTCAAGGCTTTGGTCAACTTTCACGACCCCTAGATACTTTAGAAAAATGTACTTGAAAAAAAAAACGGCTTCTATACTGAACTGTTTTTAATATTTTTATGAGGAATGGAGATTGGTAAGGGGTTATTTGGGTTGTTAGGAATTATAGATGTGTCTTCCATCCCGGATCTAGTCCTTAAATAATTTTCTACACTCTACCAGACAATAAGAGGAGCAATCCTACCAAGATGAATCCGTAAATAATTGCTGTTTTTAGATACAATTCGATTTTTTTTTTCTATGGCGGAAGAATGCGGATGAGCAGGTTGGTCACCTGATGGTCTCCACCGCCCATAGACAACCACGAGACCAAAAGTATCATGGATGCTGTACCAACCACCCTTATAGGGAGAATAGACGGATTAGGGCGGGAGTCGGGACAAGAGGTATATGGTCTATCGGAAATCTTACAAACTGAACTAAATGCAATAGCGATCTACCATTTTAAGTCAGTTTTCAACCGACTTCAAAAAAGGAGGAAATCCTCAATTCGCCTGTATTTTTTTTGTATGTTACGCGATAACTCCGCCAAATGTGGACCGATCTTCAAAATTATTTTTGTGTTCCATAGAACTTATGTCAAGGGAGGTCCTATATAAATTTAGTCACGGTCAGTAGCCCGAGCAAGAAAATCTAATGTAAATGTAAATGTATTCGAGTTCGCTGCGTACTGATGACGTTTGGTTAATATTTCATACAAATTTCATAGACGCGCATCGAGTTCGAATACATTTACGGTTGTCAGAAATTTTCCTGCTCAGGCCGCTGATTTGAAGTCAGTCCTTTAAGTTTTTAAACTTGTGATTATCTGTGAGCCATTGGTTTTAAACCAGTCGGGTTTGATCATTTGTAATGTAGAGACGTAACTGTTTACAGCGTAGCTCTACCATTCAAGGATGCTTCAAAATGTATGATAAATATTGACTGCCATGTAGTAGGGCTCTGACGATAAATTATCAGTGTACGTTGACGTCACTTTTCAAAACAACCGAACTTTAAACGAGGGTTTATAACTACCATAAAATTGTTGAACACGGTGTCAAATCGTAAACTTTCACTTTGGGCGCATTAACTGATCGTAAGGAAACATTAGCCAAATGTTAGAGACGAATTGATCCGCCATTAAAATTTATCTCCCTCCTATGAAGAGTAGTCATTTTACCTTGAGTTACATTAGTTTAAATTCCTTTTGTCTTGTGCTTGTACACCAAAGACTAGGAAGCAAACGTAATGTGAAGAGATATTCTTTCTCGAGGGTCGGCAGAATTAAGTAGATTTCGAGTGGTAGAGCCACGCTATAGACAGTTACGGCTGCAGCACGAATGGGCCGGCTCGACCGATTTGATACCACTGTCTCACAGTAAACCGACGTAAAGTGGCAGCATGCTGTCGCGTTTCGTTTGGTGAGTGCGATTTCCGATGGCCTAAATCCTCCCCTCCCTTTCCCAGTTCCTTTCCCCTCCCCTTACATTCCCTCCTTTTAGGTTAGCAATGCACCCATGTTTTTTTGTGTCTTGGGTGTTTATGGGCGGTGGAGATCACTTGCCATCAGGTGTCCCATCAGCTCGTTTGCCAGTCTCTGTCAAAAAAAAAAGAATACAGAACTTTGCTGAAACTTATTTACTTTTAGCGTTCACCAAGATAATAATCCTTGGCTTGTTTTCTGGAAATTCAAGCGTAGTGTAGTCTACGTCTTTAGTTCTATTTTAGTCATCGTCCATGAATGTCTAATGTCTTGAATCTCTATCATTAAATTTCATATTCCATCTTTTCTCTCCTTCAAATCTTTGATACTTGCAATTCAAAAAACACGTAGTTTCGCGTAAAAAACGTATCGATTGTAACTATCCTCGACATGGTTTAGGTATAGTGGATGCAACAGTCGTTCGTCACTGTAACCTGAACAAGGTGGGAGGAGGGGCGAGCAGGATGTGGTGCCACATGGCCCGCAAGAGCCGGGTGCGGCACGGGCGCCGTATTGCACCGCGCGGTCGCATAGTGTGGAGCTGCCTTTATTGTTTTCAATTCTTTCTAAGGCTGAGCTCTATAGACTGAACTTCGACTAAGTCTGAGTCAGGGAGGGAGCAGCTCAGGGAGGATTTGGAATTTTTAAATCGAACTTCAACTTAGTCCAAGCCATTATTTACAAGAAAATTACACTGATAGACAGACTTAGCAAAGATTTTCTTAGCCTTAATTTCAATTGAGCAGGCAGCCCAAACACCAATGTGTGGTCGCAACATACTTTTTCATGTAGGTTGCAGAAAGGACCTTATTTTTTAAGTCCGGTCGCCTGCCTGACCTCAATTCCATCTGAAGGCACCAGACCTGCAAATAAATTAATGAATAATATTAGCCCTGTAATTACTGTCCCACTACTCGGCACTGGCCTCGTCTACCAGTATGTGCTTGATTCGGGTTGGTAGACTTTATATACCTATGAAATTCTTGTGTAGAAATTCTTAGGTATGTTGGCTTTCTTTCACTGTTTAAACTATAATTCATAATAAATACACACTTACGAGCTATAGTTTTATAATACACTAGTTGGCACTGAATATTTTTTCTCTAATATAGGGCATGCACATGTAGAGGTACATATATAACTCATAGTTAATCCAATTCTTTGGTACAAAGTTACCCTCTTAATTATTACATTACATTACATAAGCTCACGCCTGTATCCCAAGGGGCAGGCAGAGGTGGATTAGCGAACTAGAACACCCACATTTCACCGAGCTTAGTTCCGTCCCAGATGTGATAGGGGGCGATCCTATAGCCATATCGGGCACAAATTCCAGACTCCGGGCTGATATGGAAAAATCCAATTTCATATATTAATTATTACTACAGTATCCAGATTTGAAGATAAATAATATGCATTAGAAATAAACTTAATTTTTCTTTCGATAATGTATGTACACCTCTAACTTTTTAAGTATTCAAAACCTTCATTAGCTACAATTTGGCGCATTTACAAAATCCTTTAAAAAGTTTTGTACGCACTGAGCCGTTAATTTCATCAAATTTCTTCAATGTTTCGTTTTCACAGTTTATCTTGTCTTTTGTGTTAATTTATAAGACAAATTAGGCTTCAAGTTTGGGCCATTATAACTCAAATACTTTGTTTATTTTAACTATTTTATCGTTTCGTAACTTAATACCAATTACAAGTTTACAACTCCAAAAAACTTGAATTGATAACCTCGTAATTTTTTAACTTGGTTAAAACAAGCAAACAGAATTACACCTTTTTTTCTATCAACTGTCGAGGATTTAACCTCTTATTTTATCATGAAATCTAAACTACGGTAATCGGTACGACTACCATCCTGAGGTCTCGGGTTCGATCCCTGGGTCAGGCAAAGTGATATCGGATTTTTCCATATCAGCCCGGAGTTTGTAATTTGTGCCCGATATGGCGATAGGCTCGCCCCCTATCACATCTGGGACGGAACTAAGCTCGGCGAAACGTGGGTGTACACTAGTTCGCTAGTGCGCTTCTGCGTGAGCTTATGTTATGTTATGTCAAATCTAAACTAATACCAGACTATTCTCAACGTTTTGAAATAAACTCGTCTGTATTTTTATGTATTTTACGCGATGTCTCCGCCAAATGTAGACCGATTTTCGAAATTCTTGTTTAATAGAGTTTATTTCAAGGTAAATAAAAAAAAAAAAAACGGTCTTGATCGGATCATTTTTGAAGTCAGTCCGTTCAGATTTTGAATTTAATTCGGGTATTATTTCATTCATTTTAGGATGGTTTTAATGTTCGATCATCAAAAATATACAAAGGCATATCCACACTATTACAGACACAATACAGTGAGTAACATTAAAAATCGACGCGGGCAGCACGTGTGCGCGGCAATTTCAGTCGAATGCACGTCTCAACTACCGATAAAGATGTATGTACTCCACCGGATATAATCTTTGTAATATTTTATATTAATTGTTGCAACGATCTAGTGCTAATGTATAAAGGTCGTAGAGCGAGAGGATCTGAGGTCCTGGGTTCGATTCGTAGCTCGGGCAAAGCGATTCTTCCAATTTAATTTGCTCGAGCATGGGTCTCCTAGAGGGGGGTTGACGTCTGGCAGGCAGCCGGTCGTAAAAACTAAGCCAAATCCTTTCTGCAACTTGTGCAACCAGTCAAGACGTTTTAAGTCAAATTTTAATTGATCTTAAACTATTTTTACGGATTCTATCACGATTTGGTTTTAATTTTCATTCTCGACGTTTCGAAGGCTTTGCAGTCTTCGTGGTCACGGATTGGACTGATTTATTTCAATGAATAGCATTCGTGTAAACTTAAGAAATCAGTATGTCAATTTTAAATTTTCTATGGATGCAAATCTTTCGCCAGTATTATATATGGACTGCTAGTCGAATGTAGTCTTTTCGTGAGCCTATAAATAATGTTTATTTATGGTATAATGATTTCTTAGGTTTATGCGAATGTAATGCTTCGTCGAACGTCGGAACAAAAAAAAATCGCGATAGAATTCATAAAAAATATTTATTTCAATGTTTATTTAACTCTTACTTCAACCATCAATGCTTTAGAAAGGATAAGGCTTATGAAAGACCCGCAGACGGGGGAAATCGTCTTAAGCATTAATGTTAAGATGGCCCTTAATGCTTTTACTAGTTACTGCTCACGACTTCGTGTGGAAATTTATTAACAAATCCTTCCAACGGGTACTTTTTCCAGGATAAAAAGTAGCCTATGTGTAAGTAGTCTATGCTATAATGGGCCTTAATTATAAAAACATTTTCGCTTATCTTTTCGCTAAGAATAGCCACTTTTTTCCTTGCGTTACATTGTTTAAACATGAAAGGGACAACCTTTGGTTAAATATAAGATAGATTGGACTATAGACAAAAATGTGCAGCGAAACTATGTTTTGTGTAGGTGTTTTGTGTTATGTTTTAGTGCAGGAGACGCGCTTTTCCAAACATCCATTTACGCAAAGCTCCGCATTTATAATAGTAAAAATATAACGTAAGCTCACGTTGTATCCCTAAAGGGGTAGGCAGAGGCGCACTAGCGAACTAGAACACCCACATTTCGCCGAGCTAGTTCCGTCCTAGATGTGATAGGGGGCGAGCCTGTCGCCATAGCGGGCACAAATTCCAGACTCCGGGCTGATATGGAAAAATCCAATATCACTGCCCGACCTGGGGATCGAACCTCGAATGGTAGTTGTACCGAAATACAACCACGCCACCGAGGCAGTCACAGTTATAATAGTAGTATTTTTTTTAAGTTAATGATTGCATACAGCTGTAGGGTTCCGCTACGTAACATTAAACCGTGCAAATCTGCACTGCACTCTTTATGACCGACCACTATAACTGTTTTATGGTCACCATCGTGCTCCGTGTAAACAACAGTTGTTCGAAGGATTTCGTCTTAAAGCAATCGTGTTTGTTTATTGTAAATGATTAAAGCTGACGCCTATATCCCTAAAGGGGTAGAGATACACAAAATTCCACCATCAAGGGTTATTGGCTTCGTTAAGGCTAACTATAACAATAATGTACTATAGAGGTATTATGTGTTATTTTTTATTCCTTCTCTGAGACTGTGACAAATAAAGTGCTTTTCTTTTTTCTTTATATAGTGTTGGGGACTCGGCCCAGTGCGGATGTTTTCCATCTCTCCCGGGCATTATGGCGCTGGGCCGTAAGACCGGCGACCGTCTAACCGTCACGACTCCCCCTAGGCGGCAGTGTTAAAACACTTTTTCACGCGATAACGAAAAAAGTATAATGGCGTGCTGTGATAAAATAACTAGCAAATAGTTAAACCTCCATAAAGTCATCAACACCTGTAACTTTGATAAAGCTGACATTTTCAGTAATTAATTCAACATACTGCAATAAAAAGTGTCCACGTGACATTTTATCATCCGTTGCGCTGTGCATTTGCATAGCAAAGTTGTAGGCAGTGCACACAATTGTGGGTTGCCAACGAAATTCATATTTCCTATAATTTTTTTATCGTCAATTTATCTATCGTGCCTATACGGCCGACTTCCCAAAAAGGAGGAGGACCTCAATTCGTCGGTATATTTTTTATTTTTTTTATGTATGTTACTCGATATCTCCGCCAAATGTGGACCGATTTTCAAAATTATTTTTGTGTTCGATAGAGTTTATTTCAATGGTGTTCCCATATAAATTTGGTCACGATCGGTAAATTGGAAGTCGGTCAGTTAAGTTTTTAAACTTGTGATTATTGTAAACCTGACTCAGCAGTAAAAAAAAGTTAAAGCCTTTTTCCAGTCACACTAGTATCACAATTATTTTGAGGCAAAATAAATTGATTTTATAACAAGGTAGGATTTTTTTTTAGGATTTTTGGTTTCATGTAGGATTTTATTATCCCTCGAGCCTACAATATGTATGATTCGATCGAGTGGGATAAATACGAGTACACTAGTATTACCAGTATGTCATAAAAAACCGAACGTGAAGTGGCACAAAGCTGATGAGTTTCGTACGATGAGTGAGCTTTCCAGAGGCCTAAGAGTGCCGATGACGATAGCCTACGGCAGCTATATACGATCAGATAAGACATCTACTCATAAGCAAATAAAAATAATCCATCTTGAAAATACAGAAAAATGGAATCCTCTTCCATTTTGAATCTATAAAAATTTATGAGCATTTTTCAATATTCTTAAACATTCACAGGTAGTGCGTTATTATGGCTCTGGCAACACCTACACCATCCAACCCTCTGACCTCGGCGAGCTGACACGGTTGTCGCGACTCAAGTGAACTTATGCATCATCAGTCAGCACGCAACACTATACAATGCCTCTGGCTTCTTAGACCTTTCGATGTACTGGGCCACAGTACTGACCCCATATCACGTTTTGATTTTAAAAGTTCTCACATGTCGAAAACGATGATAGTTTTATGAACGATGATAGGCTGAAGTTGAATGATAGAGTGAAGAATAACAGCATAAGAGAGAAATGTGGATTGAAGGAAGATGTAGTGAGGATTGAGAAAGGAATGCTTCGGTGATTTGGCCACATTGAAAGGATGGATGAAAGCAGAGTGACGAAAGAAATTTATGTAGCGGAAGTGAATGGTAGTGTCGGCCGAGGACGTCGACATACCTTTAAGGACCAAATTGGCGATCTCCTGAAAAAGGGCCAAATAAGGACGACGACGAGCGTGCATGAAAAGACTGATGACTGTGGAAGAAGCGAAAGAGGTATGTTTGAACCGAAGCAATTGGCGCTCCTTAGTCTCTGCCTACCCCAACGGGAAACAGGCGTGAGTTTATGTATGATAGTTTTCTTGTCAACTGATTTCATAATGAGGTATATCTCAAATCGTAGGTGTTTTTATGTACATATGTTACACGGTATCTCCGGCAAATATGGACCAAATTTAAGCAAAGATCTTATGTATTTTGAACTGGTGTTTAAAGTTGTGATCATTCTCCATATGCTTTCGGTAGCCTAGTGTTATTGCTTGCACGTTATGACTGCCTAGTATTACTTTATTTATTTTTTAGCTTCTGTAAGTGGAACTGCTAGTCTAATGTATATTGTATATTTTCTTGAGTAGTAGAAATTATTTACCATCAGGTGATTCACTTGCTTGTTTGCCGGCTCACGCTACAAAATTACTATTCACAATTTCAAAGGCAGTAAACATGTCCATCTGCTTTGGAAATCTCCATTGGTTGTTTATCTTAAACGGCGTTATTCAAGGAAATCATGATAAACGACGATTGGGAAAAATGATAGGTAACAGATAACCGACAAGATCAGGAGAAACATTTTTTTGTATATTATCATTCTGTGACAATAGACGTCATTACGTCTTTAAATCAATGCTTAAAGTAGCTGAAATTGACGTTGAAAGATTCTGTTACATACAATATAGGGTTAAATATCGATCAAGCTAATAAACGCTTCTTAAAGGCCCCACAAAGAAGCGCAAAAAATGTGCAACCTGCGCTCATTTGAGGACCCTTCCGTTTACCAATGAACCATAAGACGCCCGCTGCTGAACATAGGCCTCCTTCAAAGATTTCCAGACCGATCTCATCAATCACCTATATAAATTATTACATTAGTGCCATGTAATATTATAATTATCATAAGTTTTCCAAGTCGCGGATGATTTTCTGTGTGTGTTTTCTTTGTAACTGAATATTTTTTTTTTCTATAATTAATTTCATTATGGAATGTGCAGTGTCTTCAGAAACTAATTTAGTTATACATGTATTGTTATTTAAGATTGTTCCTAAATTGGATTTAAGTCTATTTCATTAATTTTATGATCTCTTCAAAATATCAGAAGAATATACTCAAAAGCATAATAATGTTGACCAAAGTTGTTGACAGATTAGTGTAACGCTATCAAATATGATACTTTTATCTCTTTACTAAGAAAATACACGAAGTGATAAAAGATAACGAAGTGATAAAAGATCTAGAGGCCAATATCTTAAACAATACAATAATAAAACATTTCTTTTTTGTTAATAATAATTTCATTACAATTGTAACGAGTATTTTTTCGTAATCTTATCACTTATTTCTACCTTCATATTGCCTGTGTCAAACAAACAGCGAATTGAAGGCTTAGCGAGGTTTTTATTAATAGGGTAAATGTACGGTCTAGTCGCTTGAAATATAGAATCATAATATATGTTTTTTAACTCATCTCGCTACGCTTTTGCTTCGCTATCTGTATGACACATGATCGCTTATATAATATTATCTATAATTTAATTCACTTACGCTTGATTATGAGAATTCGCTTTTAGAACGATTTTATTCTTAATACTTTTAATTTCCACTCGCCGTTATCCCACATCACTATGTCATCGCAACGCATTTTTTAAGTATGTTGCAGAATTTCGTACTAAGTGTTGATCTTGTTAAAAACATATTTATTAGTGATGTGAAAAAGATGACAGTAATATTGAGATAGACCTATATAATGGATTTCAACATGAAACACAAATAAGGTCTGAAATTACAATATGAAACTAAAACAGTAGCTTTACTATCTACCGAATAGTTTGCTAACATAATAATAGATATGAGTGAAAATTATTTAGAACTGCAAATAAAGCTAATATGGAAAACGTGTACGCCACAGCCGTTGTGGCTGAATCTGGCTGATTATCAGAATCCTCATCTGGCTCTCCACTGCCTTCTTCGTCTACTGGCTCTCCACTTCCCTCTTCTTCATTTCTATCTTGAATGACCCACGTAGACTTTGCATCCAGGAAGTGTTCTTCATAAATATCATTCCAAAACATCATAGTTTCAGGATAAGGGTTTTCACTTTCAATTTCTAATGTTGCTTGTTGTCTTTCATCCACCTCTTTGTCGTCGAGGACTCTCAGGTAAAAGTAACTTTCGATAGTAAACGGCCTCCACGGAACTTGAGAAATTTCACTCACAGGAATACTGAAAGACGAAATAGATATTGTTATGTATGGGGAATTGAACGAGATATAGTAGACTCAGCACGACACTACCCATTTAATGGTTTGATCAATCAACTAGGAAACGGAGCCGTTCAGATTTTTTTTATGAAATTCCGTACTATAATGGTATTAATCAGCATCGTAACGACAGGGGAGAAGATCCGTTTTGGAGTTGATATGATGTGTGCTTTAATATTTAACATTAAAAGAACTAACTTCAAAATCTGTCAAAGATCGTTTGCGTTGAAAACGAAATTTCATCTTTCTTTTGTACCCTGCCACCGAGTTTTGAATTCTTAAGCTAAAATATAGGACTAACTTCCTATTTTTGAATAAATTAAAAAAAATAGATGAAACTAACCAGATTCAGGAATTAATTTTCATATAAAAATCAAATCTACAAAAAAATCTTACCCAGTTCTAGCAAAGTTAGTCCATCTCTCTACTAAAATATCACCAACTGTGAGATCTATCAATGGTACTTCCTGAGAAGGTGTATCATAAAATAAATAAGCCAACTCCTCGCTGTGTGCTGCTGTATTGACTACTATTGGTCCTACGAAAGGCTCTCCTAAAACACCTTTATAAGAAAACTGGTACAGATATACTGGAGCTTCCGAAGTTTCTGCGCGCATACGAGCTTCTCTGATTGTTGAAACTAACATCATCGTATCACCATGGTACGTAAGATATTTATCAACGTTTTCCATACTTATGGTTTCACCTTCAAAGTAAAACGCTTTAATTTCTTCTGCAACCTCAGCCATTTCAGTTTCACTGTCAAACTCTAAATCTGGTTGAAGAAAGTCAGAAAAGGAATTTTCCATTCTTTCTAACCAATCTTGCTCAACAGCCTCTTCGGCTCTAATTGTTCCTTCGTTATCAACAAATCCCAATATTAATGGAATTTGAAGGAACTCTCCTTCTGATATTATCTCATATGGTGATTTTGTAATAAATGGAACAACTTCTTCCAAGTCATCCCTTTCGACACAAGGTGCAAATGCTAATGCGTTATTAGTTAAATCGAGCTCGTTTATGACAGCCATTAAAGCAGGTAGACTTGTTCGGGTGAATACTTCTGAGAGTTCTTGTGTATTGGTTACTACGTGTCCAAGAGCTTCAGCAACTTCTATAGCGGAGTCTAAATTATCTCGTGTTACAGCCCAAGGTGACAAGGCACTTCCACTCTGGATTATGGCTTTATGGATTAGGTCTTTGGACGTAGGAGACAGAGTTACCAAGTCAACAGCTGCGGCACCACTGCCATGTCCAAAAAGAGTTACATCACTGGGGTTGCCTCCAAATTGCTCAATATTTTGCTGTACCCAATTCAATCCAGCGACAATGTCCTTCAGTCCAGCATTGCCTGGGGCTGTTTGAGTACCGAGGCAGAGGAAGCCCAAAATTGATTCACGGTAATTGAGAGCGACAACCACTACTTCTTGTTCCATAAAGTTCTTAAATGATAGTTCATGTTCATATACACTATCAAACTCTCGTCCTTTAACCCAGACCATGACGGGCAAGTAACTAGTGCTGTTTATCGTTGGTGTGAAAATATCGGCAACCAGGCAGTCTTCAGTGCCCTCGAACCCGTTCCCTAGGGCTCGTACACATTTAACATTCTTCCTGTCAGCTATGAAGGCATCTTCAAATGATGGCGGAGGGGAAGGTGCCTAAAACAATATTGTGTGTACATTGCCTATAATATTATCTTCTTAATGTAATAACATAACATAACATAAGCTCACGCCTGTATCCCCGAAGGGTTAGGCAGAGGCGCACTAGCGAACTAGAACACCCACATTTCGCCGAGCTTAGTTCCGTCCCAGATGTGATAGGGGGCGAGCCTATCGCCATATTGGGCATAAATTCCAGACTTCGGGCTGATATGGAAAAATCCAATATCACTTTGCCCGACCCGGGGATCGAACCCGAGACCTCAGAACCGTAGTCGTACCGTAATACCACCACGCCACCGAGGCAGTCAATATAATAAGTTAATATAATAATTAAATTATAACGATTTTACCAACACATGAACTGCATAAATAGAATTAAAAGAAAAATAAGAGTAATAGTGACTATTACCAGTCTCAATTTTAATCATACATACGAGATCTAACACAATATTTTGTCAGTCAAGTTCGCAAAGCAAAAGGGTGACACACTGGTTGAAAGCTGTATTTTCTTTCACCATGATTTTTTGGTAATGTTTTTCTCTTTACTTTTTTTATTTATAT
Source organism: Clanis bilineata (assembly GCA_036417725.1). Taxonomy (NCBI): domain Eukaryota; kingdom Metazoa; phylum Arthropoda; class Insecta; order Lepidoptera; family Sphingidae; genus Clanis; species Clanis bilineata. The sequence continues at coordinate 4,661,283 of CM071141.1, forward strand.
CATTATAGAGGTAATATTGTATTACAGTAACAAACACTGTTTATAATAAAATTAATTGCTATTTAGAACCAGATATTATTATATTATTACTTAACATCTGTGTATCTAACTCTTTTTCTATTCTATATTTATTCCAGAAATAATAAATAAATATGACTAATATCTGCAGTTTGATAACCTAATCTATATCTTTAATCTATTAATGTGGGTTTTGCATTATGATATCCGAATCACACACTTAAAGTAAGATGTTTTTGAAAGTGGGTTATTATGTATTTTTCTACCATTTACACCTGAAGGTCTTTTAAAACAAATCTTTGTATTTCCTGTCAAATCTATTGAATATTTTGTATACCTCACCAATAGTAATATAAATATAAAAAACCGAATGTTTTACTTTTACATAAGGATGTTGCACAGGATGATGGCTCAACCTATGTTTTGGGGGAGATTAAAGAATTTTACCCTGAACATAAAAGGCAACTAATGGGTCCATTTGCGCGCCTGTTGCATTGATTTATAGTAGGTACATTATGCAACATCAAAATGGACATCATAGACCTACTTTGGTGCTACACACATATCGATATATGTACATACATATCATCTGCAACATTGGTGCTGATTTCACCGAATGTAGCAGATTTTTGGTGAACAGGGGCTTTTGAATCTTCTAATTTACATTTTGATATGGTGATATATAAGCAAGCAAGTATATAAGCGACACCGCACGGAGATGATTTCTGTGTTATAACCTACGGACCGAACAAGAATAACTTTGACAATCGAATCCGGATCAAGATCAATGAGCAGTTTTAACAAAACTTCATCAGTGTTAAGTACTCTTAGTAAGAGGCTCTATAAGATTTCGGTTGTTAAAATTATTCCTGCTCGGTATTCCGGTTTTTGCCGGTATAGATTATATAATAATATTGCAATGCTGGTTTGTAAGTTTCTCGTGAACACAGAAAAGGGAAAGCATTTCGACATACCTGGAATCGACGCCTGCCCGAAGTGGAATCGGCATACGGTATCCCATGGAATTCGAAATAACCGTCATCTGCTTCAGTACCAACAACTCTTCCTTGAGCTATCGTCACCATAGGCGCTTCTGTAGGCGTTTCTGGAGGCGCTTCTGTAGGCGCTTCTGTAGGCGTTTCTGGAGGCGCTTCTGTAAGCGCTTCTGTAGGCGTTTCTGGAGGTGCTTCTGTAGGCGTTTCTGGAGGCGTTTCTGTGGGTGTTTCTGGAGGCGTTTCTGGGGGTGTTTCTGGAGGTGCATCAGTAGGCGTATCCGAACGAACCACGATTGCATAACCTAAAACATTAGTAAACACTAAAGAGAAAATTAAGTATTTAAACCACATGATTACGGCTCACGCGCAAAACCAAGACTAATTTGACAAAACACTTCGCTTAGATCTGGATGGTGATAAGATTTAAATGTATAGATGTGTATTTTCCTTTGATAGTGTCATTGATAACGAAGTATTGATATTTATTTCTATACGTGAAATGGTACAGATTGGTTCTGAGACAAAGAAAATTGTCTAAACATGTTGTGTTATTGCCGACGAGTCTTGCATTTTTGTGCGATCGAGCTTGGGACGTCCAACTTTGCGCTTGCCGGTACGTGGTCTCCACTCGAAAACTTTTCTGCCCCACGTACCGGCAAGCGCAGCGTTGGATGTCCAACTACAAGGTAGACAGACGACCTGATATAGATTGCAGGATATTGTTGGATGCAGGCCGCTTCCAACAGGACGGTCTAGAAATCATTGGGGGATTGGGATGGGGGCCTATGTCCAGCAGTGGATGTCCTGTGGCTGATAGTGATGATGAGCTTGGGAACTGACAAAAAGTTCACAAAAAGTTGACGTTACAATTTTTTTACAATTTAAATAATTAAATTTAAATCTTTATTTATTCGATTTATAGTCGCCTCATAGGTCAGAATATATTATGGGCTCTGGTTCGGATGGTCTTAGGTTGGTGTTCGGCCAAAATGGTTTTTCTAACACGATTTGACTTGGACTAGAACCCCCAAAGATGACCTTAGCCAGATAACCTGTCGTAAAAACTATAGCAGAATCTTTGTTATTTTTTTATGATGATGTGAGCTCTTCACAAACATACAGCTTTTGGCGCCTGGGATATGATTGATGGCGTACGTATATAACCTATATGCAATCTCCGGGAAGGACGAATGGCGTGTTTATAATTTACGAAGACAAACGTAAGGTTAGCCCACCTATTGGTAAGTGAATATCATCTATATAGTCAGAGGTTTAGCCAATCTGGAAAGGAATGGCAAGAATGGGATGAGGAGCGAGAATGTGAGCCTCACATAGGAGTTAAAGGGTTGCTTTCTCGAGACGTGATTCCGTGTTAAAAGGTACTAACCGATGACGTTGAGTTTCTATAACACAACACTTTAGTTCTACGTCATGTCTACGTGTATGAACTAGGCAAACGCTGGCTGGACAATAGGGTAGCTAAATAAACTGAATTTCGGAGTTCGTTATCAGATCAAATTCAAATAGTGACATGCAAAATGTGCGTTAATAGAGGTCACTGACCTCAAAAATTCTACAAAAAGATGTCCCTTCGAAAAAAAATTAAGATACCGTTCCTTCAAATGCGTAAAACGCAAATTATACAACTCTATTGCGTTGGGAATAAAGGTCATATTTTTATTGGTAGGTCGGTTTTTTTCAGCGGTTCCCTTAGCGGGGTGTGTTACGTGAAGGGTGCGGGAGGGGTCCCAACAAAATGTGTGCAACATGTGCCGCCTTCGTCTCTTCAACTTCATGAGAATTTCTGATTCATTGACTCGTCGTGGTAAATAATGCAAAAATAAATTTGACCGTCCTTACCTTTGTGTATTTATTAAATTATTATACCAAATTTAATACCTGTTATTTTTTGCGTTAAGCGCCTACAAAAACATTTCGAAGAAATGTTAAACAAGATAAAGAAAGTGTTTTTAATTGAGCCAATTAGTCTCAATTTAGAATAAGAAGGATTTGATAATCATAGATCAGATGAGGCTTAAGAGTTTCGGGAAATTTTTTTAAAAACAAAAACAAATTTAAAATATTCAACAAATATTATGTACCTATTATTTGGTAGCCAGTCTTTAAAAATGATTCTGAGAGCATTTTGGATACTTCTAAAGTAACACAGTTAGTTTATATTCCTTGATTATGATGATGATTAATGCACCTATACATTTGGTGTTGCAAGCAAAGGCTCGGCGGAATTCGTAACCTCCTTTTTTTAATGTCGGTTTAAAATATGATTAAGCTAGGTTGACTTTAGATCGTTTTGCAGTTTTAGATAGTTTAAAATCGCTTTATAATTAATTGCACCATTTAGTGTCAGTATCTTTTCTACTTGCCATTATACTTTTTCAAGCATGTTTCAGAAAGGATTTAACTTAGTTTTTACAACCGGCTGTTCGCCTTAATTCAGCCCCGTCGGGGTATCTCCTCCTTTATCGTTCCCTCATGACTATTAAGGATCGTGATTCCGTGCAAGGATGTTGTCAATGGCCTTCTTCCATTTAAGGCGGTTTTCAGCCTGGTAGATAGCGATGCTGCCTGGCGTTTCCAGTTTGCTCAGACACCTGGTCAGACCAGCGTTTAGGGTTTCTTCTTCTTGGTCGTTTGCCGACTTCAGTTTCTTTTCGACTGCCGTTTTTCGGGGTATATAATCTCGGGCAAATAGCGTTAGAAAAACACTGCTTGACCCTCGTGATTCAGGATTTATATTATTAGTTACTCATATTCAAAAAAATCACATGAAAACATTGACGCTGTGAACCGTTAAAACTGTTGCTTTATAATAAAATGGTAATTTAAAGGATGTGATGATTCAATTATAGGTATATTGTGCAATGTTATTATAGCTCCAGAGAGATGTAGTAGCTAACTTGAATCTGGTAAAATTATTAAACGTATATTAATTAAAATATTTCATCCAAAAGAATACGCGGGTAAAGATATGTGCCTACACATTGTTATTGTTTTTTTAATTGTGTTGTTCGCAATCTTGATGAATCATTATTTTTATGATCAAAACATAAACGAATACGTGTGTGCCGTCGTTTGGTTTAATGATAAAAGACTTTTTGGAACACTAAACATTAAGAAATAACTTTATTAAGATTACAAAAAAACTAAGGTACTTACTAGTTACTACATGTTTATGATTTGGGTCAAATCAATGATATTTAAAAAGTACTTTAAGTATTATCATTAGGTAGGTACTAAGTGTTAAATATCATTGAGTCAAAATCATATTCTTATATTTAAATTGATTCAATGAATATTTTATTTAAAGCTTTGTTACATAACATAAACTCACGCCTGTATCCCCGAAGAGGTAGGCAAAGGCGCCCTAGCGAACTAGAACACCCACATTTCGCCGAGCTTAGTTCCGTCCCAGATGTGAAAGGGGGCGAGCCTCTCGCCATATCGGGCACGAATTCCAGACTCTGGGCTGATATGGAAAAATCCAATATCACTTTGCCCGACCCGGGGATCGATCCCGAGACCTCAGGACAGTAGTCGTACCGAAATACACGATGCCATCAAGGCAGTCAAACTTGTTTCATAAAGATAAATAAAAACGGCTTTCGTCTACATTTAAGCTAAAACGCAAGTCTTGTTTCCTAAATACATCAACCAACAAGATACGAGTATTAACTCCTATATGATAAAGTTGTTTCATTAACTAACAAAATCAATAAACCATTACGCTCCATAAAATTTCGGCACATGTGGATGCTCCCCGATTAATATACTAAATCCCTTGGCGTTGAAATTAAGGTAAACGTTGGGGAAGGACAAATTGCTTTCAAAATCGTAGTATCTTGTATCTCCCGGATCGACGCGTACGATAGTCCCTACCATATGTGACACCACGTGGGTCCTCAACGATCAATCCATTGGGTCACAACGTCGTATGTCGCCGAACTTGGTGTTTAATACCACACTTCAGTGTATAGTAATAGAGTTGAAAACTGAGGTATTTTTGAAAGAGTTTTACAGTAAAACAGATGGGTAAAGTTACCTTGTGGGAGACTACTGGGACAGGCGAAAGGTTAGACGTTATGCGTAACAGATTGTACGACTTGTATTGTGGGGCAAAATTGAGTTAAGACTTATTTATAAAGAGAAAATTACCTGTGCCACGCGACAGTGAACATCAATGACAGATCTAGCACCAAAGTTAGAATAAATTTTTTACGAATATGAAATAATAATTTAACATCACAACTTTGTACTGGTTATTAGAGTAAGTAACGCCCTAGGCGGTTTTGACCACGTAATAATAATTAAATATTCTCGCCTCCTTGGTCTAATGGCAGCATGTATGGGCTGTAGACCGGGAGGTCCTGGGTTCGATTCCCAGGTCGGGCAAAGTAAATTTTCTAATTTAATTTGCCCGGGACTGGATCCCTCATAGGGGGTTGACGTCAGGCAAGCGGCCGGTCTGAAAAACTAAGCCAAATCCTCTTTGCAACATGCTTTGAAAAAGTGTGTTGCGCCGACCCCACAATAAGGTGGGATAAGGGCAGGTAGAAAGAAAAAGAATAATAATTAAATATTAAGAATAAATCTCTTGAACTAAATTTGCTACTCAAATAGTGATACAGTTGGCAATAAGAGAAAAAATAATGAATAGAGTTGAATTAATTTTTAGTTTAGTCATTAATTACTAAGTAAACTTTGTCACGAGAGTGCCACGTAGAGCGATTTTATTAGAATAATCACAAGACATTATTTTTCTCAGTTCTATCAAAATGTGTAGATTTCTTGAATTTGTCGTTTGCTTGTTAAAATGGCATTCACTTTACCAGCGTTTGATGAAATATATCCTAGAATAACTTAAAACATTAAACAATATAGTTTACCGTAACATAATCGCATATGTTATAAATTATACTTTTTTAAATTCAGATACATGTGTTAAGATTTTGAGCACTAAGTAACGAAACCCCGAACCGAATACATTGATATAGAAAACTTAGAATCGTTCCATATTTTTGTATATGTTTTTTTTATAGCAGAGACTGGCAATCGATTAGATGGGTCACCTGGTGATAAGTGATCTCCACCGCCCATAGACACCCAAGATACAAAGAATCATGGGTGCGTTGCCAACCTAAACGGAGGAAATGGAAGGGCAGGGAAAAGGGATGGGTGGAAATGGGCCACCGGAAATCTCACTCACCGAACGAAAAGCGACACCAAGCTGCCACTTTACGTCGGTTTTCTGTGAGACAGTGGTATCAAAAAGGTTGAGCCGGCCCATCCGTTCTGGCGACGTAACTGTAATAATAATAATAAATAACACCCAACAGTTACACACATAGTCCTGACCCCACACTAAGATCGAATCTTGTGTCGTGGGTATCAGGAACTACGAGAGACTTTCGGTCTCACAACACCCAGACCCGAAACAAATATCTGTGGGCCACACAGATGTTTGTCTCGGAGCGGGGATCGAACCCGCGGCCTCTCGCTTCACAACCGGCTACTCGCCCGCTGCGTCAGGAGGCTGTCAATTGTCTACAGCGTGGCTCTCCCACTCAAAAATGTCTTGTCTTATGTCACATCCAGCGTAATCAGCTAAGTACATTAAACTCGGCCGTGTAAATCTGGCCAAGGAGCGCGCGTGCGCCGCTCTCGAGGGGAACAGAACGAAAATAGACTCGGATTCCTGTGCTTGGTCATATTACTATGAAGCCGGATTGTTGGCCGCACGCGCCTTTTAAATCTTGTTTATACACCGCCAACATAATCTTGCGCAAGATTTTCTAAGGAATTTCCCCGTTTCAGATGTTGAGAACATGTTGTGTCGTTTTATGTGGTAATTTTTGAGTAGGATTTATTGTTTTTTTTTATAGCAGAGACTGGCAAACGAACAGATGGGTCACCTGATGGTAAGTGATATCCACCGCCCATAGACAGCCAAGACACAATAAGAATCATGGGTGCGTTGCCAACCTAAACAGAGGAAATGGAAGGGGAGGGAAAAGGGATTGCGAAAGGGAGGGGGGGCAATGGGCCACCGGAAATCTCACTCACCGAACGTGTTGTACCAAGTAGTATATTTGGTGGTTTTAATTATCTCTTAGAATGGGTTTCTAGTCGCCTCCTTGGTTTAGTGGCAGCGTGTATGGGCCGTGAGGTACAAATTCCAGGAAGATGTTTTTCAGACACAATTTTCCTAGGTTTGAATCGTCGGAGGATGACGTGAAGTAGAGAACTGGTCGTAAATTTAACCGAATCCTTATCAGATGGAAAGAAAATGTAAAATAAGTTTCCATATTAACAGTTCTATGAAAGTCTTTTTAACCGTTGTTAAGTTTGGGAACTTACAGTCACATCCGAATCACTTAATCATTCATTTGAAATAAGGTGATCCTAAACATCAATACAATCATGTTTCGACGAGCCAAACAGTTTAGCTGTAGAGGCATTTAGCCTGGTCACTATTTTCAACCTCGGCATTACAATGATAAACAGTTTAATTCGTTATGATTTCTTAGGTTTATGGGAATGTTATTCATAGAAATAATTTCTTTTTACAGATTCTAACGCGATTTGTTTTTTATTTTCATTCCCGACGTCTCGAAAACTTTACAGCCTTCGTGATCACGGGTCGGACAGTGTCCAAAAGTCTAAAAACTATTTATATTTCAGTTTAATTCGTTGTTCTTTTTATTTATTTATTTTATTTATTTATTTATTTATTCAACACACACACAATCATAACAGGATATACCCAATTTGAACTGGCGGGACAATTACACAAAAATACTAAAACGAAATAACAAAACATACAACTATATACTAAAACATTACTTATATAACATAAATAATTAAACTAATAATTAATATCTTTAGGCCTAAAATTTAATATGTACACCGAACTTCGGAGTTCCTTGATGAGTAATAACGCCGTCGGTCCTAATTGCTGCCAAATTGCTGCGTTCGTTGAACTAAAGCTTCTGCTTTATCTGTCTGTCCTTACGGGTATTTTACATACCCATTACTATTTTAATGATGGAATCTTTACTTACTGGGGGTTACCATCACCTCTTATAGCAGTATTATTATAATTTTACTTGTACCAATTCCCATACAAAACAAATGAAGAACGATTATAATAATACTGCTATAAGAGGTCATGGTAACCCTGCTGATTTCTTAAGTTTACGCGAATGTTATACAAGTGTATGTAAGTCCAACCCGTGACCACGAAGACTGCAAAGCCTTCGAAACGTGTGGAATAAAAATTAAAACCAAATCGTGATAGAATCCGTAAAAATAGTTTTATTTCAAGGAACCTTCACTTCTTCTTATTCTAATAAAGTGTAGGGTCATCGCAGCACACTTATTTATCTTGAAGCACAATATATTTAACTTTAGATTTTATAACCAAGCGCCTACCTGGTGTCTACCCCCTTTTAGGGATCCAGATAAATTATCCAGACCTAGCCAAATCGTGTCAGAAAATAACACATTGTTTAGATGGTATGCAGGTAGACTAATAGGATTAGGACATTCAATAATGTTACGGTCTGATGAGGTTACGCCAGAGGAGCAAAATGTGGTTTAAATATTAATAAACAAACCACATAACATAAGCTCACGTCTGTAACTCCGAAGGAGTGGACAGAGACGCACTAGCGAATTGGAATTCAAATTCAAATTCAAATTCAATTTTTTTTTATAGCAGACATTGGCAAACGAGCAGATGGGTTACCTGATGGTAAGTGATCTCCACCGCCCATAGATACCCAAGACACAAAAAGAATCATGGGTGCGTTGCCAATCTAACAGGAGGGAATGAGGGGAGGGGAAAGGGATTCGGAAAGGGAGGGGGGTAATGGGCCACCAGAGATCTCACTCACCGAACGAAACGCGACAGCAAGCTGTCACTTTACGTCGGTTTTCTGTGAGACAGTGGTATCTAACCGGTCGAGCCGGCCCATTCGTGCTGTAGACGTTAATGTCTACAGCGTGGCTCTACTACTCACTCAAATCATTTATATATCACTTTTCATGTCAATTACGAATATATATTGAAAAAATAATAATGGCGTCGGCATTTCGTGGCTATCTCTGAGAAGAAATGCCGAAACAAACTCAAGAATACCCACATTTCGCTTAGCTTAGTTCCGTCCCAGAGGCCTTAGACAAGTGGCTTAGGCGCTAGTCGAATACAATAATCAAATAGAATAAATGTATGGGAATGACATAAGCGTACGCCGCATTTAGCGTACTCTTACATCGATATAATAATATACCTAGATGCACAGTTCCATACAAATATCATTGTAAACAGTGTCCTCGACAGACAAAACAAATAAACATCACAAATTTAATTAAATCAACACAAATATGACCTTATAGACGCGGCATAAAGTAGCTTTTTAAATTGAATGTTCAAACGTTCCTATATTCGAAATTTTTGAATTTCTAATCGTTTTTGAATTTGACAATAATTTGACATTATGTAAAGAAACATTCTAGTCACTTGGACAAAGATTGAATGGAGTCGAATAGTTCTTGTATTTATCTATGAGAAATTTTGACCACGTGGCGTACAATGTAGATGAGAATGGTGATATCTCTATAATAATTTTACTTACATTAAGATATAGATAGAGTATAAATGTTTAGAAGATAACAAAGCTTATGAGTTATGAATATGAAATAAGCACTGTTTTGCCTTAGCGTGATTCATAATTAAATAAATAACACCCAACAGTCACATACATAGTCCTGGCCCCACACTAAGATCGTCCTTTGCTCTTTAGATTCTTAATAATTTCTTTTAGACTATCATTTCGTTTTCTTAATCTTTTGTTCTGCCTTTTTAAGTTTCGCACTAAATTAGATTTAAGTTTAAATTTTTGGTTGTGTTCTTTCAAATTATCTTTCAAAAATAACGTCTTAAGTGTGTTAAAGATTGATAAAAATTCTGATGGTATTGGTGATCCCTCATTATTTATTGGTTCAATTGCTGGTTCCTGGAAATGAATATGTTTCTAATAAATGATGACGCCACAATTGCTGTTGTAGTAATTATGCCTAACGACCGGTTCCAATAAATGATCTCAATCCGAGAATCCAAGACAAAAATGAAAAATTAAAAAATGAAAAATCGCGAGAATGAACCATTAAAATTATTATTTGACAGCGGAATGTTCAACTTTGTTCATGTTGGCATTTTTTTATGATCTGCACACTTTGATTGAAAACATTTATTAGAATTAGCCGCAAATTATTAAATAGTCATTTTACATGGCAGTATGTACCTAGTATATGCTTGCTATTGATGAATTCTGTATCAAATATTTTTCAACTATTACACTTGTACTGCACCCTGCCTCATTTAAACTTGTAGTTACGACAATCTAAAATAAAGTCAATAAATGTGGCAATATTTATTTATTTATTTATTTATAGGTACACCAACATATTGTTAAATTAAATAGTAAACATTAGTTAAAGACAATGTAGCTGATGACAATTTATCACCTTTATTTTTGGTACAGCATTCTTTTTAATTTTCCTAATCCCTTTTTCTGTATAATATCCATCGGAATCGGCAAAATGGTCTGAACAAACCACACTTGAGTAATTGGGTTTAAAATTTTCTTCTCTCCTTTCTTCGGAAATAATTTTACGCCATTTATCTCTTACTATTTCATTTCATGGAAATCTGTAATTAATAAAAAAAAATCATAAATTTAAAATAAATATAATATATTTCCAAAAAAAAACGACTCCATATATTTCATTGTTCCAAATCATGATTTCAAAAGGGACAAAATATTTTATTAACTGAATTCGTTAAATTAATTATTTATAAACGTTTAATACTTAATTTAACATGATTAAGGTTTTAAGAATCAAGTAAGGGAATTATACTTACTTAAAATATGAAATCCCATGTGTTTTGCGCTTTGTAAGAGTGTTATTTTTGCACTCTTTCACAGAGCATTTAGGCATCTTCACAGACGAACGGTCGGCGCCCGACTGACAGCCAACAAGTGCTTACTTACATTTTAAGCACTCGTTGGCTGTCCCACTTTCTGAGCGTCAACTGTGCATCTAGGTATATTATTATATCGATGTACTCTTATGTCATTCCCATACATTTATTGTATTTGATTATTCTATTCGACCAGCGTATAAGCCACTTGTCTAAACCCGCAGATCTGATAGGGTGTAAGCCTATCGCTATATGAGGCACAAATTCCAGAGTTCGGGATGATACTTATAAATCTAATATCACTTTGCCCGACCAGGGGATCAAACCCGGGACCTTAGAACGGTAGTCGTACCGCACAAGCAATACCATCACGCCACCGAGGTAGGCAGCATAATAAATAAACTTTATAATAAAGATTTTTATACACGTCTATAGTAACACATACTGATTTGTTAAGGTTACGCGAATATTATACATTGAAATAAAACTATTTTTACGGATTCTATCACGGTTAGGTTTTATTTATTATTCCCGATGTTTCGAAGATTGACAACGAAGATTGCAAAGCCTTCGAAACGTCGGGAATGACAATTAAAACCTAATCGTGATAGAATCCGTGAAAATAGTTTTATTTCAATATAGTAACACATGTCATACATATTTAAATAGTAGCAATAGAGTTAATTTACTCGCTCCATTATCCCTCGTTGCTCTATAAATCTGTCATGAGATAAATATGTCCCCTCAGATGCAAAGAAAAAACACGTCGTTTCCTGGAAATAGTTGATGCGTATAATATATTCTTTTCCATTTTATTGAGATAGATTGTTAATTAATTTATAGAGTAGGTGGTCTCTTAAGTATTCATTTATAAAGACCTTTAATTTTTGAGTTGTTAGAATGGTTTGTATTATGTTCGCCTCTTTGGTCTAGTGGCAGCATGTATGGGCTGTGGACCGAGAGGTCCTGGGTTCGATTTCCAGGTCGGACAAAGCAAATTTTCTAATTTAATTTGCCTGGGACTGGATCCCTCATAGGGGGTTGATGTCATGCAGGTGGCCGGTCGTATAAACTAAGGTAGAAAGAAAGAAAGAATGGATGGTTTGTATTATTAGAATGTTATGTATTGTTTATGACATAATAATTTATGTTTAATTTGTTCTGTTTGTGAGAAAACCTCCTTAATTTATTATAGAGATATGCAAAATCAGTACATTAAAGTGGTAAGGCTACTCTGTAGAATAAATTATCTTGTACATTATTTTTTCTACCTGCTCTTACAACACCTTAATGTGGGGTAGGCGCTGCACACTTTTTCAAGCATGTTGCAGAAACGATTTGGTTTAGTTTTTACGACCGGCTGCCTGTCAACCCTCTCTGAGAGATCCAAGCCCGGGCAAATTAAATTAGAAAATTCGCTTTGCCCGACCTGGGAATCGAACACAGAACCTCCCGGTCTACAGCCAATAAATGCTGCTGTAGGTGGTCTGTTTAGTATAATTTTATAAATACTGCATTATGTTTGTTTTGTTAGCATGTTATATATTGGTTACGACATAATAATTTGTGTTTAATTTCCTTAGCTTGTAAGAAAACCTCCTTAATTTATTAGAGAGAGATGCCAAATCAGTACTTTAAAATCGTAGAGCTACACTGTACTATATATCATACTACATATCCCACCTTAATGTGGTCCAGCTAGTCGTAAAAACTAAGTCAAATCGTTTCTGTAACATGCTGGAAAAAGTGTGTAAGGCCGACCCCACATTAAGGTGGGATAAGGGCAGGTAGATAGAAAAAATCCAGGCGATCGATCGTCCAATACGACACTTCAAACCAGTAAGAATTTCTAGTGACGTATAACTTATAATACTTTTTAAAGTCGGTTAAAACACTATCAAAAATTGATCTGGTCCAACCCAGTGACCCTAGATGCGTCAAATGACGAATGTGATGACTAACATCCTTATTATTATCTTAGTTGTTTAAACGCTCTATTATATGGATGCGTCACAATTTCAATTATACATACATACATACATGCACACCTACATATATACATAGCCTTACTCCCGTACTTCCGAGGCGAGGCAGAAGCGAAGAAGAACTATAACAGAACTATAACACCCACATTTCGTCGAGCTTTATTCCGTCCCAGATATGATTATAATAAATAAATAATAAATACACCCAACAGTCACACACCTAGTCCTGACCCCACACTAGGTATAACCTGTATCGTGGGTGTCAGATACTATGAGAGACTTTCAGTCTCACAACACCCAAACTTGTAACAAATACCTGTGGGCCACACAAACATTTGTTTCAATGCGGGAATCGAACCCGCGGCCTCTCGCTTTGCAGCCGGCTACTCGCCCGCTGCGCCACGGAGGTTGAACTCTAACTAGGTAGGTGAAACTCTCGCAATATCGAGCACAAATTCCATACTCTAAGCTGATAGTGAAGGAAAAATTAATTTGCCCGATCCGAGGATTGAACCTGAAGACTCTCCTTAGTCCTCAGTTGCAACTGTCCTCAGTTGCACACCGCGCGCAATACAATTCCGCTACCGAGGCAGTCAATTTCAATAATATCACACTTACTCAAAGTCATTTAACAATACATAGAGGGGAGTAGTGCGAAACTTGTAATTCAAAAGTTGTGACCTCGTGGTCATAAGTCACTCAGTCGTATTTGAAACATGCGAGCAAGATTGTGCCAACGTAATAATTTTTAGACATAAAAAATGTCTTACGTGATTCTAAAACATCCTCAAGTGTGTAAGCCGCGTCTCCTAAAACATTACACAAAATACCTACACAAAACATGGTATTTCTAAATTTTCTCTCTATAGTCCATTGTTACATGACTAGGAGACAATGAAAAATCATGTTTTGTGTAAGTGTTTTTTGTGTTTTGTTTCGATAATACGTGTGCAGGATACGCGCCTTTATAATAAACGCCCTCGCATTGCAATAAGTGATAGATGTCGTTACTGACGCTTGAGATAAATGTTTTTTGTATGGAAACTTGCTTAATAAGAGATGTTGAGGTGGTTTGGGCATGTGGAGAGGATGGATGAAGGGCGACTTACGAAAGGTATTTATCGCGCAAAAGTATATGGAAGGGCACCCGAGGAGGACATACATGGATCAAATAAGTGATCTTCTCCGAAAAGGACAAGTGAGGAGTACCCTCAACCGGCGGAAATGTATGAAAAAATGCATGAGTGTGGAAGAGGCAAAAGAGTTGTGTCAGGATCGTAGCTTGTGACGCTCAATAGTCTCTGCCTACCCCCATGGGATGACGTGAGTGTGTAAGTATGTATGTACTTGCTTAATAGCCCCTCTATAGTAAGTAATATTAAATATCTTTGCACTTACTACATATGGCATATTCCCATCCATTGGGCCTTAATGTGTAATTTTAGGTTTTGTTTGCCTCCGAGCAATGATTAGTTGCATTTTCTTTGGTCGGTTATTATTGTAATGTAATTACTATTCGTGGGTAATTGTGATTGTGTTCAAATGGTAGAGTCAAGGCATAGGCTATTTTGCCTGCAGTGTGATGGGCCGTCTCGACCGGATTGTAACCACTGTCTAAATAGTAATGTGATGTGGCAGCGTGCTGTTGCCTTTTGTAGACGAGTTTTCTGTTTTGTCTTGTTTGTTTGAGTGGTAGAGTCACGCTTTAGATAGTTATGTCTACAGCACGAATGGGCTGATTCGACACCACTGTCTCACAGAAAACGTTAAGTTGCAGCTCGCTGTCTCGTTTCGTTCGAAGAGTGAGATTTCCAGTGGCCAAATTCCCCCCTTTCTTTTCCAATCCCTATTTTCCTCTTTTTAGGTTGGCAATGCACCCACAATTCTTATGCATCTTGGGTGTCTATGGGAGATGGAGATCACTTACTATCAAGTGAAGCATCTACCCGTTTTCTAGTATGTGCTATAAAAAAAACTTGCCTTTCCTTTTTATGTTCTTTCCACGTAGTAGCTGAATGTGGGAACTTGGCTTAGCCTTTTTATTCCAGTTTGCTTTGAGACAGCTGTAGGTTAAGCCATTCTATTCATGCTGTAGGCTAAATTGCAGAGGCGAAGGATGACATTTTTCGATAGCAGAGCCGATGAAGCATTTCCTTCTAATAAGGGCCACTTGCAACTCCGTGATAAACCTCTATTTAGCCAAAATCTCGATTTAAAGATAGGAGTGAGCTGTAAGATAAATCGAGATAAGTATTAACGCTAAATTTGTAATAGCGCTGCAAGTCGCCCTTAATGCCTAATTGTCAAACTGATAATTTGGCAAAGGTGAGCTGATAGGAATTGCGTGTATGACATTTTTTTTTGCCACTGCTAAAGTGTATATTGCAGCGAAAAGCTACATTTTTTTATTAATTGGATAAAATAAAACTTAAAGGGTATGTTAACATTATTTTAAACCCACTAACTGTCTAGGTATCTTTCAGAAATGATTGCTAGAAATAGGCTATACAGTCTAGTGAAATTCTCAGAAATCCGCCTCTTTTACGTTGCGTAGGACTATAATCGGATAAAGTAGAATCTCCTGAATTTGCGATCGTGACCAAATTTCTACATATAAGACCACTCTTAAAACAAGCTCTATCGAACACAAAAAAAAAATGAAATTCGGTCCACATTTGGCGGAGAGATAACATACCAAAAAAATACGAACTCTCATTTTTGGAAGTCAGTCGAAAATTATAATTCATTTTTTAAATACTATTATTTTAGATCTTCGATTTATTGTCGATTGTCGATGGTTTATTAAGGCGACTTGCAATGCTATTAATCTAGATAATAATCTAGAGGTAGAGTTACATATTATCTCGATTTATCCTACAGCTCACTGCTATCTTTAAATCAAAATTTGGGATAAATAGAGATTTATCGCGGAGCTGCAAGTGGCCCTTAAATATTTTTTTTTCATAAATAGTATAGTTTAAATGACAAATAGTGCTCTTCACGATTTGTATTTCGCTAACACTTTTCATGTACTTCAATCTCAGATAAATTTCCCTGGAACAGAACAAGTTCATTCAAAATTGAATCTTATTGCCACAACTTAAAAATCACGCTCAAACTCTCCACTATGCAGTCTTAGCAAGGGAAGTAAACTTATATTGAGGAAATTAAACTCTATTACTGATGTTGTAGAGTTGTATTTAGTTGGGTGTCTAATTGGTGGTTGCGCAACAACGTGGGTGTTTAACGGGCGAGGTCTGGGGCTGGAGACAGCTGTCATTCCCCCGGGCATCACTAAGGGTTTTGTTTACAGCTCACTCTAATGACAAAGATCTTGGGTACACACAGCGGAATTGCTTCAGTATTTCTCGAGAATTCTTAAACCTGAGGATTATTAACTCTCTTTCCGGCCTCAGTTTATTAAATTGTGATGTTTTATTATTTAATACAACCTTATACAAAAATATTTAAAAACGTGTTGAAATTGTTCTCATTTGTGATTAGGTAGAGGTCTTGTATTCTAAAGACAGTAGCAATTAATCATGGACGTAGAAAAAAGAGGACGTAGCGCAAGGAACATTGAGAGTGAAGCAGACTGGGCGTTAGTGTGTGCGTAGGGCAGTATTGTAGAGGTGCGTTTGTGTGCGTCACTTATCTATGGCGTCCGTTTAACAATAAGTGAGACGGTGTCCTCTTTTTCTATATGTCCGTGCAATCAATGTTCTTCGTGTGTTGTCTCGCTATAATGATAGTGTAAAATTTTCACTTTGACCGTGAAATAAAGTATAATAATTATTAATTTCCAATAGATTATCCGGTTCCTTGGTCTAGTTATCTTGTAGCAGCGTATATGGGCTGTGAACCGGGAGGGTTTGGGTTCGATTCCCAGTTCGGGCAGGGTGTTTTTCTAAGATGATTTGCCTTGGACTAGATCCCCCAGAGGGGCGTTGACGTCAGGCAGGCAGTCGGTCGGAAAACAAAGACAAATTATTTTTGCAATAATATTAAAAAAGTGTGTTGCGCCGAACCCACATTAAAGTGGGATAAGTGCAGGTAGGAGGAAGATTATCCGACATAACCGGGCTATAACCATGGTCTCACAGAAACCCAAAGAGAAGTGATAACTTACGCCACGTTTCGTATGACGAGGGAGTTTTTTGGAAGTCTTCCTTATCATGTCATGGTAGGTAGCAGATTGGTTGTGCCTATGGCATTCTATGGGTGATGGTGACCACTTACCATTAGGTAAGTCGTCTCCCACCGTTTTTTATCCGGTCACGGCAAAGTAACTACACTGCACCTGATGGTAAGCGTAGTGCAGTCCACAAAAAACTAGCGACCATTGACCAACTATGGGTTTCTGAGTGATCGCCAGAATCATGCCGGCCTAGTTATGCTTCTTCACACTCCGAATCCGAAAAGGGAAGTAGCAAATCGAGGGGCTTGCGACAAGACAGGCGGATGACCGATGCAGACACATACCCATACCCGTCCCAAACAACCATCAAGTCATGCCGCAAGCCTCTCGAGAAAACCGGAAGTACACTGGCTGATCCTGGAACGTGAACCACACAAGGAGTGTGGGTCACTATGATAGGTTTTAACACCATGAGCTTTAATTATAAAAACAGTTTAACTGAGCAAATGGTACAAAATAGTCTGTCCCTTTTATTTCCAAACAATGTGACACAAGGAAAAAAGTGTCAGACTATTCTTAGCCTTAGTTTTTATAACTAAGGCCCCATATGTACGGTGGTCGCCATCCGGTCGGATACGAATATCCTACCACCAGCAAACCTACCTTCGTTTGCCAATTAAAAACTGATAAGGATTATTTCTGACGCCGAATCAACAAAAGGTCAATGATTCTCTTTCTTGAAATAGTTAGATACAATTGTTTTCAAGTGTTAGGTAAACTTCAATAGGTATAATATTCGCTCATGGAACTTCAATTAATTTGTATATTTTCTATTGAAGAGGGCTAGAAGTGCTCGTTGTGTTCAGGGAATCGCTATAATTAACTCCAGCTTACCTTTTTAAATGTTGTTTTCCACTCTGTATTATTAAATTGTGTATTTATTTTATGTTTAATTGAAAGGATTATTTTTGAGAAACTGTTATCAACATAAAGGATTTTGAATTTAAAAACGATAATATGTCTCCTTGGCCTTTGGCAGTGGACCGAATCTCATCATAATCATCATCATCAGCCATAGTATGTCCACTGCTGAACATAGGCGTCCCCCAAAGATTTCCAGATCGACCTGTTGGAAATATTTCATAATATAATCGAAACCCTAACTCCAATTCATGTACCTATATTAATGAGCACATAGACATAACTTTTTCTGGCAACTGTCCAACTCCATAAGATGCGGAAGTGTAATTATATTTCCTTTTCCTTTAAGTGTGAAATATATTATTACTTCAACAACGCTTAATTCATCATTTCCATTTCCAAGGGTAACGTATTCATTACATACAGCATACGGTAGCCGGCAGTGTGATTTCAGGCGCGAGCTGCCCGTAAAAGCACACGCCCTAGCAGAAGAAAGCTCTGTAGGGCGGGCGAGTTCCTGAACAGAAGCGCCTCTAGCGGCCGTTCACGCGAAACACGCGCTGCGCAATGATTGGAGAACGCGTGTGACGTCACCACGCCGGCGACCAATGCGGGGGAGCGCGCTCGTGCTCGACCGCAGTGTTCGTCGCCGCGCCTTCGCACGAGCTGCGTTTCGTCGTCGGCCCCGTCTCCCCCGCGCGTATCCCGCGCCGCCTGCGCCCCCCGCGCACCCCGCGACTCGCCGTCTCGCCCGCATTCTAGTCGTGGGTGTCGCGCCGTGCAGTCCTCGCGTGTGCCGCCGAACTCAGTGCGCCGTTTGTGAGTGCTTTGATATCCCGCACGAGTGTCAGTGTGACGGAGGACCCGGCGCGTCGACGCGGAGGATGTTAACAGCCCACGGTGAGTGATGCCGGGACGAGTCGTCGGACGCTTATCTTGCTTCGGCGCCACGTGAACGCGCTCTATTTATAAAATGTAAACATGCAGCTAATTCGATTTGAGCGCATATTACGCTGTTGCCACTTAAAAGCTAGAGTACGCGTCCGGCGAGCGCTCCGCTACCGACGGCGTTCGCAAATTAACAATAAAGAGCCGGCGCGCGGCCGTCGAGATTGCCCAGTTCCTGTAAGAAGGACGTCGCGTCGTGACTCGCGCTGTTGACTCGCTGAGAGTGCTTAAGCCGCTTCCGAAGGGAATAATCACCGAAGCAACCTTGATGCAGTTCAGGGCTGGCGATAGCGCGATAAAGTGACCTTGGAGCGAAGTCTCGCGAACGCCGGCCGGCCGCACCGGTGGAAGCGCGCGCGCTCGCGGAAAACGTCCAGACAAACAATGATAATGCGCCGCGCTCGCATTACCACCACCAATAACAATGATAATTCTGTTAATATGTGACAACTTTACGAGTTGACGCCGGTGCTGCCATCTTTAAAACAATAAAACACTATTCATTTGGATTCTTATTTGATTCGAACAAGAAACTTCCAGTTTAATTAGATCAAATAACAGATACATTAGCATACGACATTGATTACTATAATGAAGATAATGATGAAGAACAGATCAGCTCAGTTTTGGATGCGTTTCAATTAACGACAAATGATGCTGTTCGGATGACTAATGAAATACAAAGGACATGATCGGTACATATTAATAAACAAGTGCCTATATTATAGAAGCGAAAAGTAACGAATGCAATTCTGAAAGATAGTGAATACGTTTGAAATTTAATTCCACGAAATTGTAATTTTAATTATTTTACTAAACGAGTGTATGTGATCTTGTTTCTAAATTGCTGCAGTTTCTACGACACGGTTTTCCTCCGGCGAGCTTGCAATTTTTTTACGATGACGGACCAGTCAAGTCTGTCCGGTTGAGACGCCTCGATACGGTCAGGTTGGAGTCGAGTCCCACGCCTTGTTCCACATACTCACTTCTTACTATTCACAAACGGAACGATCATCGCTTGACACAAATCTTTAAGTATGCCAAAACCCCAATATAGGTACACTAACATTAGTTATATTACAAGTATAATAAATAATTATTCAAATATATCAACAAACAAATCATACAAACTTATACATTTTCAGCAAATATGCCTGTAACGTTAATCAAAATGTCAAGGGCGAAATATTTGTTTCCAAAAACTAAGAGCAAACTTTGAAACAAATAAAATTTGGGTTTCTCATTCGCACTTACGCACATACGATCGACGAGACAACGTTAGCCATACTGCGAGCGCGTGCTCTTTCCTTTACACATAAACAGTATATGTAGGAAGAGGACGGAGATAATTCGCATCGAGTGAGCGAACCGGCCATGCGAGATGCTCAACTGTATCATAAATATTAATCAGGCGCTGGTGTCAACAGCCACCGCGTAACGTGACACCGCCGCGATCCGCTGCTAGCCTGGTACTTGTAGCGTTCACCAGACGTTCTACTCCAGACAAACATATATTTTCGCTACTTAAACTATTTTCTCAAATAAATCTTAATAATATATCGAAGACAATCAAAACAAAACTATGTGTAGCAAGAAAAATATTTGTCAGACGGAATATCCAGAACATAATTATGTAGAGATAGATAACAAAGATGTAGAGAAACGTAACATCGAGGTACCACATCGAACACTGTGTCACGTGCATTATTGCCGACTTATTTACCAACAAACACATCGAAGATCCCGTTTCAATGTTACGACGATAATAGCAATGGTCAAATATTAGTTCACTCACAGCTCTCACTGATGCAAACAAACCGTGAAATAGTGATAATGTTATCGTTTGCACATCCGCTGTGCGCGTTCAGCCATGACCTGCCCTACAATTGCTCAGGCTTTGATTCACGGGAGCATTGCGGTTTTGTGCACCACTGCATTACTAATTAAACTAGAATTTTCCCTTTTTAAAGAAAAGAACCACGGTCTTATAATATTTGTGTCACTTCCATTTTTTTCTGATTGTATTTGTTATTAGTTTCGTATTAGACGTTCTCAGTAAACATGAAATAATAGAATCAATAAATCTCAAGTCCTAATCTTATAGTAAAATTACGAATTACAAATTTATCATACTTAATAACAACGTTGATTATCAGGTGGAAATAAAACTATTGTTTTGAAACGTACAACTAAAACAATAAATAAATCCAATGCTAAATGATCTCGCAAAGGTTTTACGTGGCTTTGTTACGAACTTCCGAACAATGTGCGTCTTTAAGTAGATGCACACATTTATCCATGAAAGATAATCTTTTAAACTTTGACCGTTATGAATATTCTTTTGCCTTATTTTCAAACACAATTGAATTTGTAAGCGTTGAGTGAAACTGCTTAATATATCGGAAGCGCTTGTTTCTCGTCGGTTCTTCGTACGGACGACCTTCATATAATGACATTTTACATAAAAATTCGCAAAACAGGTTTGTCTTACGTTTCAGATGTTGCGACTTGCGACTTGTTTCTTAAATAATGTTAAATCCTCCGTATACATTCTCCAAGTATGGTAATCTTTGATGTTAGATATTGTATCTGTCAATATGATTCTTACCATTTATTTACCTAATTTTGTTTTTAATATTTTTACCTAGATTTATGCATTTTTTATCTTTCTTAAAGGTACTTTTTTTGCCTGATATTATTATTCTCTGGATCATATTGCTCTTTAACCTAATTATTGCGCGATATAGAATTAATATTCCTAATTCTTTATTGTCTTATGAGATGTTATTTTGTCACATTTTTCTAGATATTTTATTATACTTAGTAGTATATATGTATGTATGTACATATGCTATTAATGTTACATGTGTCTGAAGGTTCTTGTAATTACATCAACAACACGTTTCAAAGACGAAAAATATTTATTCAGAGTTTCATTACGATTTAATATTATATTGTTATAAATTTATTGTGTGGAACTTGATAACGACATCGGCACAAATTATTTTACAATTGTAGGAAGATTTTATGGCCTTTAATTAAAATTAAACTGATTGCAATGGATTCTAACAAACCCAGAGTGTACTGCTTGTATCAAATAAATACTGCAACAAATTATAAATTATGCTGTTTTCATTTCATTCAATGACATAATTATTGATTTAGACAGGACATTGAAAGTAGAACCAATCCACATTAGGCCAGCATAGGAGACATCAGAAGAGAAGGCCCGAGCTCAGTAGTAGGACAATAAGATTACAGGCCTATTATTACTATTCAGAATAGAAGAGAAAACTTTCAGTCATCCAACCAAAAAACGCATAGAAACTACTGCCATGTCTGTTAAATAATGATATCAATACATTATCACATAATGTACATAGTACTCAGCAATGTTTATTGTAATGACGCAGCGTTAAGTGATAGCGGCCTATGTCGAGCATCTTCTCTGGTATAAACTGTGTAGGCATGTACTTAAAATGCAATTAAAAACGAGTTACCACTCAGACGACCCAACTTAAGGATAATAAAGGTTTAATTGTACAGGTTCTGGTTATGTAGAGTCTGCGTGCGCGAAATTATTCGAAAGTATTTGAAATAATCATAAACTGGTTGGTGACAGAACTGTTTAAGATCTTCGTTACAGTGATACATTATTTTGATAAAGGTTTCAAAATGATTCTTACAGTTAACTCACAACTAAATATTACGAACGATTATTTCGTAATCGGATATGGAATGTTTGATTAACTTTTACAAAATTTCCATTCTATTTACATATATCACCTGACGCTGGAAATTGTAGGGGCTCTAGAACTTATATATTTATAATTAAAATGTAACTTTACTTTCATTGAATTTTGAAAACTTGATGATAACGTGAGATTTAAATAAACTAAAATCTTTAGTATTTGTATAATATTAAAGGCCAACAATACCAAAACATTCAAATTTCCGACAAATTAAAACCTTAAATATTATAAAGGTTAGGTGAATAAAAATATTTGTCTCGGGTTTTTGCGTATTTAAAACCTTTTTAGATGAAAAATAAAGTGGTAAAAGCAATAACGAGGCTGATCAACAGTGAAGTTGTACAGACTCGAGACTCGGTTTTTGCTCCACAGCGATGCGTGCGAGCACATCTGCAAAGTTTTTGCTGTGTGTGCTGCGTAAATACATATTTTTTCTGCTGGTGTGCGGTGCCTCGGACCGCTTGGATATCTTGACGTGCGTGTACGAGTGTCTTATTCGTTTTTTCATTAATATCATACGGTTTGCCAGTTTTGCCACCGACCTCTACGACATAATAAACAAGCAAGTATACCTTTTATTTTGTATTTAGTGCAATGACGTTTACGTGAAAAACACGTTTATTGTACTGCGTGTGACGCGTTTCGTTATATGAAATTTAGTCAAGGGCAACACTTATGCAAACTCAGGACTATATAATATTTATATTGTTATTATTAAACAATATTTGACTGACAATTAAATACCTAGAAACCTTATTAAATGAATCTCGATTCGTGGAAGCGGTAACGTTCGAGCCCATTATGCTTACGTATTTATCTGGTAAATATATATATTCATCCCGATAGCAAGTAAGGTTGGGCATAAATATGATCAAAAGCAATTTGTGTTCATTAAACATAAAGAGCAGAGGCAACTGGCAGTGTGTTGGTACAAGCGTCGCGATCTCTTTGAGGAGCTACAAACTCGGCGTGTACTAATGAGTTTTTACACCTAATGCATATTTACATATATCGCTCTAACGACGAAGATAAACAAGGCGCGGAAAGCTGTGTGCTAGTCGAATCATATGTTCGTCTGCGTAGTAAATTTCCTGCGGTTGAAGAATTCAAATATTATTATCGACTTCTTAATAAAAATCATACAAATATAGAGCGTAAACACCACGAGTTACTTATATATTTGAATATTGCTAAATCTAAACAAATTCGTAGAGATGTCTCATGTCCTATTATTAAATTAATTTTGGAAATGAGTGTTGCAGAGGGGTTCAAAATTTTAAAAATATGCTGAACATCGTAATTTTGATTATTATGATAGTAGATATAGCTGAAATGAAATATCTATATAACCTATTTAAGAATCATTAAGAAACGAAATTCTTCAATATTAAAACTAGCAATGCAACGACGACCATTATTTGTGATCATTAGCAGTGTTGATGATTTACTATCACTACCTCTTATAGCAGTATTATTATAATCGTTCTTCGTTTGTTTTGTATGGAAATCGGTACAAGTAAAATTATAATAATACTGCTATAAGAGGTAGTGGTAACCCCCCTGAACGTCTTTCTGTTAGCAATATGTCTTCTTTTCCACAAAAAGAACATGTTGCCAAGCAAACCGCGAGGCATTTCAATAATTTATTCAGACGTGATAATACGTACTTCTATGTCCCGATGCCGTTTATCAAAATTATAAGGAATGGCCACTTTACTACACTGTATTTGATTACAATGATGCAGTAAGTGTATATCAAATGGATCAATGAAACGTTTGAGCCTCTAATAAAGTGATAATTTCAGACCATGCGGGAAAAGCATAGTTACTGTTCGCAGCAAACTACGTAGAGTTTTGTTCTGGTACATCAAGTGATACAATACTTTATTATTAACAGTGTAAAGGTTACATTACTTTAGAACGTGCTACATGACTTATTACGTTTATTGATCGAGCAATTCGTAATAAGAGTCACGAGTTATTGCGTAATACCGACAATCTTGTTCAGTTTGTGTGGTGCATTAAAACAGGATATATCTTGTATAATATGTATGAGTGATTTTTCAAATTGTTTTCATCAAAAATAGTACTGTGGTCGGTGCATTGACCTTATCTTATAGTTTCTTAAAATAACACTTCATTTGTATTCAGTATTTTGTTTATTTAATGAAGGACGTTAGGTATATTGCCTGGTTATTTATGTCTTAAGCGTCAAAAATTTCGAATCAAATTGCCTTTTAGTATCATCTTTTACGTATTACCGGCAGCCAATCCAGCGTTAGAATTTTTACGCTACGTTCCGCTATTCAGTTACTAGTTACTACTCATACTATCAATTAAGAGCAAGACGATCACGCCGAACTATTGGAAATTAAGCATAAAATAACAATTAACTGTAGTCTGTAGCATAACACACTGTTGACTACTGACTGTTGATATACCATTAGAGATGGACAGGTTGGAGATAATGAATAGGTTCGTTAAAAATATGAGATCCCACTGACTGTACATAAATCATTATTCTTTATGATGATGAAAAAAGTAATATTCAGGAATTGATCCTGTGATTCTTTCGTTTGTTGTCACGTGCATTCAAGTTTATTCTGACACTGATTATCCTAAATGAGCGTAGTCACTCTTGTTTGGTTAGAAGTAATTTATTCAATGGGGTATAATTTATAACTTGATTAATACAGTATAATTGCAAATTATCTCTGAAACAAACAACGTCACAATCTAGTCCGATTTTAATCAACAGAATTTAAAATGTTGACTATTCTTATGCCTTATCAAAATCTATGGAGGAAGGAGGAAGTTTTGGAGGAAGATATGAAAGCCAATGATCATATTATGGAAGATGGTTAAGTCCAGTTGAAATGGAAGAGTTTAAAAAGGGACGCTGACTCTGGTACTACAACAGCAAAACGCTATGTAGAAAAAATTTATAAGTTTTGTAAATAAAAAAGAGTTATATTTCAAAGTTCTATGGACAAAGATCGTAATTACTACATAATTTAATATTCAGAAAGGTATAATCCACCATTCCTGGAAGCAATGTAAAGAACCTCAGATTTCAATTAGCCCCGATTTGTAGTTGATACAAAATGAGACGATGAAAATTCCCTCCCTATTTTCCTTGTATATTCGTAATTCCCGCAAATTGAGAGTAATTGGTCACCATTTTGGGAAATATACGTTCATTATAGTAGAATATTTGAGATTTGCCTATAAAATATTTATTTTGTTTGGCTTCTGTCAAGGATGATTACATTAATCCTTTTATTTTAATGGTGCTTTTCAGAACTTGGATTACATCGTCATTTGCGTTTGTTTTGTGTTTCACAAACTTCAAATTATTATGAGTTAAGATTCTCTAAACGACTTAAAATTAGATGCTAAGCTGTTAATCATTAAATAATCATAGTGGTTATTTTTATTCAAACAGAACCTTCAGAAAAATAACGAATTTATACATATAGCTGTATGGATGACGGCAATTCTTGTGCGTCAAGATTTGATGTCATATTCATTCGCCATGAGACTCTAGACACGGTCACGGCCCTTACTTTCAAGGGCCCTTCCCTCTCTTAGCGAAGAAGTTGATTGCGTTGAAAACCGCATAATAATAGTATGTAACGACGATGAAGAATACAAAAATAATAGATATACAAAATATCATTGCAGTAAAAATGACAATGGAGTTTGATAGTAGTTAATCAAACAATTTGTACTAAAAAACGTAAAACAGGGAATAAAATTCAATGATGAAATAGAAACAAGATTTTCAATAAGATTCGAACTCAAATAGATTGATAGTAATATCCAAAACCAAAGCATAATTTGTGTCCCAAATTGATGTAATGTTCGTTTTTTGTTAATGTTTACGCCAGTTTATCGACCGACTTCCAAAAAGGAGAAGATCCTCAATTCGTCGGTATTTTTTTATGTATGTTACGAGATATTTCCGCCAAATGTGGACCAATTTTCAAAATTCTTTTTGTGTTCGATTGAGCTTATTTCAAGGGTGGTCCCATATATTTTTAGTCACGATAGGATAAATTTTGTAGTCGGTCCATTAAGTTTTTAAAATTATGATTATATGAAAGACAAACTATTTAGTTTGTTATTTATCCACGTGTTTCTATCAACCTAATTTTACGTTAAAATTTAATTACATGGTATATTGTAGAAAAATTGCAGTGTTGTTACTGCCTGCCATACCATGAGATGGATGCCGCAAAAATCTTCCGTGTGCTCTAAGAGTGACAGCTGCGTAGGGAGTGATGGATGTGACATTATCACCGTGATAACCTTCTACCGACACGCCTCCCACTTCCTCACTTTTCCGTATGAGACGTGTTTCAGTGAAAGTGGTAAATTGAAAGTAAGGTGCATTCATTTGTTTAGAAAAAATGTCCTTTTTTACACCACTTAGAAGTGATACAGTACAGAAATTTTCCATGAATTTTTATTAGCACCCAGGAAGATTTTTATGTACCAAGTAATACTCATCTTGGGATGAACCTTGATAAAACGAAAGTAATGTTTAACAGTCATGTTCTCCCGAGACCTGTTGTCGTAGGTGACGCTACTCTCGAGGTTGTGCAAGAATACGTTTATCTTGGCCAAACTATACAACTCGGCAAGCATAACTTCGAGAAAGAGGCGGATAGGAGGATTCGGTTGGGCTGGGCGGCATTCGGAAAGCTACGCAATATTTTCGAGTCGTCGATCCCTCAGTGTTTGAAAACGAAGGTTTTCAACCAGTGCGTCTTACCCGTAATGACCTACGGAGCCGAAACCTGGACACTAACCAGCGGACTGGTCCGCAAATTCAAAATCGCTCAGCGTGCTATGGAGCGAGCAATGCTTGGCATTTCTCTGGTGGACAGAATTCGAAATGAAGTCATCCGCCAGAGAACCAAAGTGATTGATATTGCTCGCAGAATTAGCACGTTGAAGTGGAAGTGGGCCGGTCATGTCTGCAGACGGACAGATGGCCGGTGGAGCAGACATGTGCTGGAGTGGAGACCGCGTTTAGGCAGACGTAGTGTGGGACGCCCTGCTGCACGATGGACCGACGACTTGAGAAAGGTGGCGGGCAGCGGATGGATGCGGACTGCGCAAGACCGGGATGGTTGGCGCTCACTTGGGGAGGCCTACGTTCAGCAGTGGACGGCGATAGGCTGAGATAATAATAAAAAAAAAAGTAATACTCATGGTTTTTGATCTCAAGATTGGTTATACGGAATCGAACACATATAATGTTAAATATGATGAATTAATAACGATGCTTAATAAGTAACAACGTTGGTTGGACGTTTAATAGATATTTCCTTAAATTTACAAATGAGTTTGGGAGCGATACATAGTTAATTATGGCAGACAACATGATGGTAGCCATTTAATCATAATTTACATCTTGTTTATCTATTAAAATTTGAACTTCTACTTTCGGATAGATCCAGAATGTTCCCAACTAAAAGTAATTAACATCGACAAAAGCATATTTGGTCTAGCGATTGGATTGTATCAATTGTTTACTCATATTGTTTATAAGTTATAACTTAAGGGAGCGTGGGATTAGCTAAAACAAATAATGATTTCTAGTTTTAGGGCTATTTGTGGCAAGATGTTTCCAATATTCATTAGATGTTAAGCTGAAGAAGTATATTATATTGGAAATATTAGATAAATAATTTTGCTTCTTATACCCCAAATTTAATTTCGATTAAATAAATTAATTTAATATTCTTATCAGGGTTATAGCTATAAGTATTAATTGATTTAGGATTTAATTACATGAAATACACTAATCCTGAAGCAGTTTTATAGCTTAACTCAGTAGTCGGAATGATTTCGTGTAATACAAAGTTATTTGACAAAGGCGGTGTTCTAGCGGAAGACGTCGACGTAAATGAGCAAAACAACGTTGTCAAAAAACATGATCTACTTCGGACGAAGGTTAACTGCTTAGATAGCCTCGTGAAGATTTTGTACGCCGCTTTGTTATCTGCGTTTAAATGGTTTTCCCGCACATCTCGGCAAAATATGGGGGGCGATGGTGATAAATGAAATAATCAAAATTTGGTGGTGGGAAGCGACAAAATTTGTCGTACATAAGTGCACGCCTTTATCACCGAAGACGTAGGCATTCAATAAGATGATGTTATACATTAATGAAATTATTGTCAAACATCTCAATATACATCAGAAAATTATCTGTTATCTAAAACACAACAAGAATTTAGCCCAATCAAAGTTCTTTGGCCGTGTATGCAGTATTCACTATGTTTTTATATTTTTTACTATTCAGAGCTTTAGCAGCTGGGTAGTACCATCTCTTCTGTTCAAGAAGATCGTTATACAAGGAACAAAAAAAATGTATGAAGATTAATTAAATAACTTTTTGTCAAACACTGATTTTGTATCAATGAACAAATAATTATAAATTAACTGAAAAAGGACTTTCGAACGTCCTCGCTCTGACCTTATCACAAACCATAATTATGACAAAAAGTCGTTCAGTTGAAGTGAGAGGATTTGAATCTGGATTATTTAACGAGCACTACTTTTTAAAATCGTGCCCAAGGAAATTTGAAAAATTATAAATAATTGAAACAAACACGTTTGCATTTTGAAAACGTTTATTTACTGTGCAAACATACGACGCGAACTTTGTTTTAAGGACTTGATTGTTTTCAACTTTCAACCAACTTCATAAAGGGCAAGGTTCTTTTGTATTTTTCTAATGTATAACTTGATATATCTGAAATTAAACTATTTTTACGGATTCTATCACAATTTGGTTTTAATTTTTATGCCCGACGTTTCGATATCTCTGTCGTATTCTATGCGGTTTAAGAGAATTTTCTATGTACCTCTATTAATAGACAGGCTGATCGGTACATAGAATTTGCGCACTAAGTTTCCATCAGTTGACCGCAACTCACTATAGAGCTCTGCGCTTTTCCTTACCCGTCAAACACTCGCCGTAATGTGACACAATTTTACTTTTAAACAGCTTGTTTAAGCAGTATATATAGTATAGTATATATATATATATAGTATATATATAGTAGTAGTAGTATATATATAGTATAGTAATGATGGGAGACGATAGATAGTTGAAATAAAAAATAACGCAGAACGTAGTCCCAGTAGTTCTTTTTATGTTTTACCTAACTTAGGCTACATTATAATTAAATAATTCATTACAAAACATAAAAATCTCATGTGCTTTGTACAAGTACTTTTCTTGTTGAATGTTTCTTTGTGCTGAGCCGGAGTAGTCCTACCCGCGAACTCCAAAACAGAAGCTGTCCTGTAGCTGCTACAAAGACGCTATGATAGCATATTACAACACTGCGCCAGTATCTTTGTGTCCCGTTTTCATTAGTGAACTTGTCGCGTGTTATCACACATCGTGGCTAATGGCTCCATATCAAATATTGACTGTTTTGCTATCGCATTACGTCACCCAGTAGCGTCGTATCGTGCGTCGCCACTTGAGTTTTGGCATTTGATGGTTTTAAACAATTCTTGACAGGTACTGTTTTATTCTACTATGGCTCCTGTCATCCTGTTTATACAGTACTTTTATCGTTTAGTACTCTACCTCCTGGTAAATACTAAAAGACTAAAGTATTGTGCATCCAGGTATCATATAGAACCGTTCAAAAAGGACCTAAAAAGTAGCAAATACAAACTCATACATAGATTATTGATACGAGAACACTCAAATAATAATAATACAAATAAATACACACAACAGTCACACACCTAGTTCTGACACCACACTAGGTATAACCTGTATCGTGGGTGTGAGAGACTATGAGAGACGCACGGTCTCACAACACCCAGAATGAAACAAATATATGTGGGCCACACAAAGATTTGTCTCAATGCGGGAATCGAACCCGCGGACTTTCGCCTCACAGCCGGTCACTCGCCCGCTGCGCCACGGAGGCTGTTGAAATAACAGAAATCCATGATTTAATGTCGGAAACGCAAGTGTTTGACTCTACAATCGTCGGTTTTACTTAGAGGACAACAAATAATTTCTATTGTCTTTATCAAACTTTTAATAAAAATCTTTCGTTGGGATGTAAAAGAAATTGAAAACGTAACTTGCTATATTAATTAATCTTTATGTGGGCTATAATAAAACAATTATAAGTATTTTCAGTTTCAAATCATTTCAAATTTTACTATACTCACTACATCTCGATCCAGTATAAGATAAGTGGGCCAACCGTGAATTTTTTTGACATTACTCGATAGCGACTTCGTAAAATATTTAACATGACAAAAAACTGAATGACAAACAAAACAATGTATGACAAACAACCGAACGCCTCTAGCGGTTACGCGGGGAACTGACGTTTTCCATACAAATACTTAACATCTTCGCTCGCGTAAATACGTGCAACAAACTCATGATTGAGCTACTGTTCGCAGTGTTCTAAATGGAACTTATGAATTTATTTATTATTTGTCCACACATGTACCTACCGCCCGCAATAAAAGTAAGACAGGCAGACAGGCCTGCGAGCAAAAAACGTGAATACTTTTTGTCTATTCGTCTCCCCTTTGCCACCAGATGTTTTCTTATCTTACTCACTTTAAAATTAGTTTACTAAAGTGAAGTTAACTTTATCTGCTTTAAATTACAAAATTATTTTCTAAAGCGTAAGCCGCAAGTTAGTTAATTTCCGTTCCGCTGAGTCGTCGTCGACAAAATAATTTGCCTCTACTATCGAACATTTGCAATTTAAATGTGATTTATTTACGTTATTCAGAGTATCGAGTGTATAATCAAAACATTACAAGCTTGGATTAAATGTTTGAGGATCTGCGGGCAGTAGGGACCAGTTCCTAAACGAGATAGAAATAATAGGTTCGATTTTAAATCAGCATGCTCTAATCAGCAGGAAATAGTAGGGTCCATGTTTTACTATGACTGCCTCGGTAGCGTGGTGGTATTTCGGTATGACTAGGGTTCTGAGGTCTCGGGTTCGATCCCCGGGTCGGGCAAAGTGATATTGGATTTTTCCATATCAGCCCGGAGTCTGGAATTTGTGCCCGATATGGCGATAGGCTCGCTCCCTATCACATCTGGGACGGAACTAAGCTCGGCGAAATGTGGGTGTTCTAGTTCGCTAGTGCGCCTCTGCCTACCCCTTCGGGGATACAGGCGTGAGCTTATGTTATGTTAGGTTTTACTAAAACCCTTGGGATTTTTTATTTCATAAATAAATACTCAGAACAGTTAGTTTGAGTGGTAGAGCTACACTGTAGACAGTTACGTCTACAGCACGAAAGGGCCGGCTCGACCGGTTTGATACCACTGTCTCACAGAAAACAAACGTTAAGTGGGAGCTCGCTGTCGCGTTTCATTCGGTGAGTGAGATTTCTGGTGGCCAAACCCCCCCCCCTCCCTTTCCCAATTCCTATTTCCCTCCTTTTAGGTTAGCAACGCACCCATGATTTTCTTGTCTTGGGTGTCTATGGCCGATGGATATAACTAACCTTATTAGTTGACACATCTGCTCGTTTTCCAGGAACTCCTATAAAAAAGTCATACATATTCCTGACACCTGACACTAGGTTTATCCTGTATAGTGGGTATCAGGAACTACGAGACACTTACGGTCTTTCACCCAGACCCGAAACAAATATCTGTAGGTCATACAAACATTTGTCTCGATGCGGGTATCGAACCCGCTGCCTCTCACTTCACAGCCGGATACTCCGCCGCTGCGCCACGGAGGCTGCCCATAAAAAAGGACTCATTAATAAGGACTCAGTAATTAAATGAAGTTATTATATTTTGAACGGTAAATATGATTCGTAAATCATACATCAACAGTACACAAGTGCCGACTGCAGAGCGATTTAGATCTGACAGTGCCTGTCGAATTGAATTTACTGCTTATCACTTTGCAAGTGGAATTTAAGCGAGTTGTAGAGCAACAAGAGACAATGGCTATTGTCGACAATTAAATTACACACATACCTACATAGACTCACTGTATCCCCGAAGGGGTAGGCAGAGGCGCACTAGCCAACTAGTACACCCACATTTCGCCGAGCTTAGTTCCGTCCCGGATGTGATAGGGGGCGAGCCTATCGCCATATCGGGCACAAATTTCAGATTTCGGGCTGATATATAAAAATCCAATATCACTTTGCCCGACCTGGGGATCGAATACCCGAGACCTCAGGACGGTAGAGTCGTACCGAAATACAACCGCGCCACCGTGTCAGTCAATTGAATTAATAAAATTAGTTTCTAAGAAAAGAAGCGATAGCTTAATTGTGCGTAGTACGGGCTGAAATGCGGAGCCGTCTATCACTAACACAAAACCAGCCATAGAACATGAACTACTAAGTTCTCCTATTCATTATGAATTATCGTTTGCTTTGAGAGTACTTCAAGACCAATACTGAAGAATTTTTCAAAAAGATTTTCCAAGCCAATAGATAAAAAGATACATAGATTAAATCTAACCCGTGCTAACCTCTTCTGAGTCTCAATTCAGCAAGAGAGAGTCTTCTAAATCTCTTCTCCAGAAGAGGATCATAGCAGTGGAGTAATTACGGGGCTCTATAAATTAAATTAGCAAATACGAATATAAAGTACAAGTAATCCTACCATAACTTTAAATACCCTTCAAGGTAACGTGTTTTTGGCTTTTCAACAGGTAGACAATCGAAACTGGTCTTGCCTGAATAACATATTCATGGCCCATAAAATGTGACAGGGTCGTGTAACTTCGTAAACTCATTAAGACAAAACTTTTGTTAACCGCCTAACTACAAACGTATCTACAATTACATACATATTATAATATTTCGAATGTATTTTCGAATTTACACGCTTCGGAAAATATCTAATGCATGACGATAACTATAGAGGTAGATTGAAATAAAAGTATTTTTACGGATTCTATCACGATTAGGTATTTAGATTATTATTATTGATTTATTTAGATTTTGTCTGACCCTTGACAACGAAGACTGCAAAGCCTTCGAAACGTCGGGAATAAAAATTAAAAACCTAATCGTGATAGAATCCGTAAAAATAGTTTTATTTCAATGTATAACATTCGTGTAAACTTAAGAAATCAGTATATAGATTTAGAGTTTTTGTAATTCTAGAGACAAGATATAGATCTATATCCAAGATATGGTAATTGGAAAATCATCTGCAGAAAAAGGAATGAAAAATGAGTAATCCAGAAACTCTAATTAAAAATTACGCCCTTAAAAATCTAACAGAGGTAGAAATTTTGAAATCTTCTCAAGAATAAAATAGCTATAAGCCTTTAAAATCTATAGGTAGTAGACCTATAACCCCCTGTCAAATAACGGAAAAGAGATGAGCTAGCAATGTATGGTCAAACATTTATTTTAGCCGAATTAAGAATTGACTGCTTCGGTAGCGTGGTTGTGTGTCGGTATGACTAGCTTCCTGAGGTCTCGGGTTCGATCCCAGGTCGGGTATATTGGATTTTTCCATATCAGCTCGGAGTCTGGAATTTGTGCCCGATATGGCGATAGGCTCGCCCCCTATCGCATCTGGGACGGAATCAAGCTCGGCGAAATGTGGGTGTTCACTAGAACACCCACATTTATGCCCTAGCACCCTAGCGAACTATCGCTAGGGTGCCTCTGCCTACCCCTTCGGGGATACAGGCGTGAGCTTATGTTATGTTATGAATTAACGTAGAAATATAACACATGAATTAAGAATACCGAATAGCATAATTTAAATCAGAAAATTATATTTGCATATAAAAAACCAATTTAAAATTCGCAACTTTTGGAATAAGTTTTTTTTTATGTTTATTAACTAAAGACGCGGAAGTCTGATAGAAATTTGTCAAACCTTGACGATTAATACATAATTTATGAAAAAAAAAATGTGGTGATTACGAATTTACCTACTTAACTTAGCTAAACTGAGTTGTATACTTAATCATCATCATCATCATCATAATCATCAGCCATAGGACGTCCAATGCTGAACATAGGCCTCCCCCAAAGATTTCCAGATCGATCTATTGGAAGCGGCTTGCATGCAGCGATACTTAATACTTAGTAGTTACTATCTAGGATAGACATTAGATCGAAAGATAATTTTCTTTTTAGATTTATTTTGTGGGCAAATTAAGCAGATTGTACGATATTATTATTATTATTTTTATAGCAGAGACTGGCAAACGAGCAGATGTGTCACCTGATGATAAGTGAACTCCACCGCCCATAGACACCCACGATACGACAAGAATCATGGGTGCGTTGCCAACCTAAAAGGAGGGAATGGAAGGGGAGGGAAAAGGGATTGGAAAAGAAGAAAGGGGGAATTGGGCCACCGGAAATCTTACTCACCGAACGAAACGCGACAGCGAGCTGCCACTTTACATCGGTTTTCTGTGAGACAGTGGTATCAAACCGGTTGAGCCGACCCATTCGTGCTGTAGACATAACTGTCAGCGTGGCTCTATCACTCCATAAAATATAATTATTATAAGCGACGCTATTAAAAACTCCAATATTTTTACTTCTTTTAGTTACATGATTATTATCACCACGTTGTTTTGATATTATATCCTACCTATCGCTTGATAAATGTCATCTAATAATATGCAATATGTAATTTTCCTAAGGTCATGCGTAAATATTGATAGATGATAGCACGACCCTGCATTGTCTCTAGTAAGCTATACTACCATAATAAAATGTTACAACAGGGTTACCACTACCTCTTATAGCAGTATTATTATAATCGTTCTTCGTTTGTTTTGTATGGGAATCGGTACAAGTAAAATTATAATAATACTGCTATAAGAGGTGGCGGTAACCCCCAGATGTCAACAACTATGGGCATAAATACATATTATTTTGGTTTCCAGGAACTTTATGAAGTGCATTATTATTACATTTTGTTTTTTTTTATTCGAACAGCAAAGTTAACACCTGAACTTAAGCGTAGTGCAATCCAAAAATACCGGCAAACAAAGACAGATCATGTGTCCATCGGATGCCAGTATGCCAGCCAAAACTACGGACCTTTTTTTCTTATAGCATAGAATGGCAAACGGGCAGGTGGGTCACCTGATGGTAACCTGACGATGGAGATCACCCACCGCCCATAGACACCCAAGATACTAAGAGAATCATGGGTGCGTTGCCAACCTAAAAGGAGAGATTGGGAATGGGAGGAAGGGAGCTAATTTGGCCACCGGAAATCTCACCGAACGAAACGCCGCAGCGAGCTGCCACTTTACGACGGTTTTCTGTGAGACAGTGGTATCAAACCGGTCGAGCCGGCCCATTAGTGCGGTAGACGTAACTGGGTATCTATTCTATAAAACTTTATCGAATGAACGATATCGGATCGATACTCTACCGCACAGACTAACAAAGACGCACGTGGATCAAATAAATGTCAAACACCGAAGAGTGGGCTGTCAAACAGTTTACAGCATAGCATTCTACGAAACGTAGCTTGTAGCACCCATATCGGTCGGACACATGAGCCACATAGAATAGCAAAACCTCCGAAACGAAGTCCGCAACTGCGGATTTCGTTTTACAAACTAGGCCCCCGGTCTACAGCGGGCTCTATCACTCAAAACTAGTATAACCTTTGATATTTAATAATTGGAATTTGTGCCCGATATGGCGATAGGCTCGCCCCCTATCACATCTGAGACGGTACTAAGCTCGGCGAAATGTGGGTATTCTAGTTCGCTAGTGCACCTCCGCCTACCCCTTCGGGGATACAGGCCTGAGCTTATATTAATATTTATTGCAGTCTTGTTGTTCAGACCGAAAATCTTTAGTAGTTCCTGATACCCATGATACAAGAGGCTACGCATCTTACGTTGAGGTCTGACTGCGAATATAAAAAAAGGACAATATTTCGACAACAAAATCAAATACTTAAAAAAATATGATTTAAAAACTTTTTATATTATACGCATATCAACGTTTTGGACACGCTTTTTTCCGCATTCAAAAAGGAGGAGATATTAATATATTTATTAGATCCATACATTCGGAGAGACCTATGCATACCATTAAGGCTGAGATCTATAGAGCAAACTTCGATTAAGTCCAAGTCAAAGAAACGAACTATGAGAGGATTTGGAATCTTTGCTTAGTCTGTCTGTCTGTTTTTCTTGTAAAAAATGGCTCGGACTAAGTACAAGTGCGATTTAAAAATTCCAAATTCTCACCGAGTTCGTTTCTTTGACTCAGACTTAGTCGCAGTTCGCTCTAAAGATCTCAGCCGGAGAGTACCTATGCATACCATTAAGATTGTATGAAAACGAAAGCAATGTTCGGTGTCAGACGAGGCCCACGCACCACTCGCACCTGATCATAGCTCTTATTTATAGCGTGAGAAAACGATGTATATCAATCATTTAGCGACATCCTCCCATCAATCCTACGCATTTTACTAAATATCGACGTATTTTATACTACTGAAGATGTTTTATACAATTTATATTGTCTACAGAATAATAAAGAGGTGACTTTTTCAGGGCAATTATCAGTCTATATTTTAGCTTAGGCAGTATTATATACTGGGTGTTTCATAAAGTTGGGACCAACAACAATTCCACATACAGGGAGAACGATTTAAAGTGTAATGGTAAAGTCTTACCCCTTTATTCATAATAACTTAGTACAGCGTAGTAAGACCGCAATAGTACACTTCATAAAAATTGTATTCATAATCGTTCAATAGCGTTAAAACATTCCAACGTTAGATAGTAAAAACATGGCCGATTCCGATCAGCTGTGTCAAGTTTGATGTTATTTCTTAATGATATTAATTTTGTTATAGTCTAAGACCGCATCTAAGATTGATATATATTTTTTATTAATTGTTTGGAAACAATTAATAAAAAATACATAGCCAAGACTTCCTATTTGTTTCGAAGCTTGCTAGAGATAAAAAAAAAAATATTTCTGTAACCAGCAACATTGTATTTGATAAGCATATATTAGTTCTGTTTTTGCTAAAGTAGGCAAAAGTAGGGTTATGCTTTCGATAAGACCAAAATTTCATTACGAATAAGGGGGTTAGATTAATAACTCATTCTTTGGGTAAAGTTAAAAAATAAAAATTTAACGTAATTTTTTTAATAAACTATATTCAGCACGGAGATTTTAAAATCGGAATGCGACTTGTAAATCGTTGCAGTTAGCATAAGAATGGCTGTAGTTAAAAATAATTAATCCTATGTGGTTTGTAAATGTACTCCAGCTGACCCAATGAACCAGAAAAAATAATTATGCAAGATTTATGTCTACCCTATTCTAAATGCCTGTGCACGTCACTAGCGAGGTGTCTGGTGACTGAGCATCCATAAACATTGACCCCCTTATTCATAATGAAATCTTTGTCTTATCGAAAGCATAACCCTACTTTTGCCTAGTTTAGCAAAAAGAGAACTAATATATGCTTATCGAATACAATGTTGCTGGTTACAGAAAAAATATTATTTTTATCTTTTAAATAGGTCTTGGCTATATATTTTTTATTATTTTTTTCCAACAAATTAATAAAAAAAAAATATAAATCTTAGATGGGGTCCTAGACTATAACAAAATTAATATCATTAAGAAAGAACATCAAACTTGAAACAGCTGATCGGAATCGGACATGTTTTCACTATCGAAAGTTGGAATGTTTTAACGTTATTGAACGATTATGAATTCAATTTTTATGAAGTGTACTATTGCGGTCTTTTTACGCTCTACTAAGTTATTATGAATAAAGGGGTGAGTATCTACGGATATATGAATGGGTGTTTTTCTATTCATTTTATAACTTAATAACATTATGTGACTGTTGGGTGTTATTTATTTATTTATTATCCAGATATAGATTACGAATTTATTAATCGACGTATCAATACTAAAAACTTAATTAAGGCGCGGTCATTGAGTGGCTGAGCCACGCTGTGTACAGTTAAGTTTACAGCACGAATGGACCGGCTCGACCGCTTTGATACCACCAGAAAACCGACGTAAAGTGGCAGCTCGTTATCGCATTTCGTTCGGTGAGTGAAATTTCTGATAGCCCAACCCCCCCCCTCTCTTTCCCAATTTCTATTTCCCTTCGTTTAGATTGGCAACGCATCCATGATTTTCTTGTCTTGGGTGTCTATGGGCGACATCCCATCCATCTGCGCGTCTCGGCTATAAAAAAAAGAAAAAAAGTGTTTTTTTAATATAATATAACCATAAATGGTGATGGGAGGCTCGGCCTCCGGAGGCCGAGACACTTATGTAACATATGTATATATGTATGTGCCGCCTCCAACGGGTTAATT
The DNA here is from genome assembly GCA_036417725.1 of Clanis bilineata. NCBI lineage: Eukaryota > Metazoa > Arthropoda > Insecta > Lepidoptera > Sphingidae > Clanis > Clanis bilineata. The sequence goes on from CM071141.1 coordinate 4,700,401, forward strand.
ATTTTACACATGTTTAATGTTACGGTTTTTATACATATTTCTATATCTATCTAGAAATATCTCGAATATTCAAAACCAAATAGGATATAAGTATACATCATTAAGAGCAAAGAACGTTTCACCCGCCGAAAGCAACCCCGAGGCTCTAGCGTAGGTGTACAGAAATGAATGAATGAACGCTCGGGGATTTTCGGAACCGCTCGGCAATCTCCGGCCGACCAAGGTCACGAACGGAGGGGTGAGACCGACCCGATTTCCACGAGGATCGATGGTAGCGCCCTACAGTCACCCCAAAACTGGGTTGTTTCGGGTTTTCATATTTTCAATGTCAAGTGATTCATGTCGGCTGGATTGGATTCACGTGATTATTGCTCTTTTGCACGAGGACTGTTTTGATCAAAGACTTCTATGAGTACTAGACAAGCTGTTTAAAAGTAATATTGTGTCACATAACGGCGAGTGTTTGACGTTTGACGGCTGAGGAAAAGAGCGGCCGGGTTACCACCACTTCTTATAACAGTATTATTATAATCTTACTTGTACCGATTCCCATACAAAACAAACGAAGAACGATTATAATAATACTGCTATAAGAGGTGTGACGGAAACTTGGTGCGCAAATTCTATGTACCGAAAACAGCCTGTCTACATAGAAGTATTTGGTTTTGATATTTAATTGTATTCAAAAACTAGGCTAAGCACTATGGTACTTGTCTATCGGAATAAACGCCTACGATAAGATTTATTTCAATGGTATATCCATTGGTTTCTAAGGAAATCAAATTTATTTTTCTTTGTCCTTTTATTAGTATTACAGCCTCCCTCGGGAGTCTTTACTTGAAGTTGGTATACCTTCACTCCCATAATAGAATTTGAACTACGAAAACGTTTTTGTTATTCAAAACTTTTAGAACTACTTATAAAAGTTTCTTAGAACAAAATATAATTTTCTTCTATTTACGGTTATACAACTTTGTATTCGATAAACTATTTTTATCACATAGAGGGTTTTTATGTTAATACATAAAAATATGCGTAAAAATTGAGCAATATTTGCATCCAACCTGCGAATCGCCAACCGATCTGTTCTACATATTAATGGTTAAACCATCATGGCCCGTTTAAAGAATTTGTTATTCAAATGAATGCATCAAGTAGACTACCGGAATGATCCTCTAAGGCCACTTACAGACGATGAGGCGAAGAGCATACGACGACGCGCGGACAATCAAGCAGCGGAATGTGTCGTTTTAAAACTTTTCAAGTAAAATTAATGTAATAGGAATTTAAACTAAAGCCTAACTCCCATTATTAACAGAGGTCCGTTCTCAGCAGTGGCGTAGTAATATTACATAATATGTACATTAATATTATTATAAAACTCGCAAAGTATCATATTATGGTAGGTACAACAATTATCGGAGAAATGTGGGTACTTTAATAACGCCTACGCTTAATTCTTCATATATGATTTGTTACGTTATAGATATGTATGACTATGCTAATAGAGTATAAGCATAGGCATAGATAAACTGACGCATACAGACGCATGCAGAGGGCGCGCAAACAAGCAAGCGCGACTATTTTTTTGCGTTTTATGTCCATTGCGCGTTTTTAGCATGCGCCATGACTCCGCGTCAAGCTTTCAGTTAGCAGCAAGCCTTCCGACTGCCGTTGAGCAAAATATTCATGCAAAAACACAACTATACCACTTGCTTTATGTTTTAAGGTGCCTGATTTTATAACACGATGTTTTACATTTTTATTTTTTATCATATATCGTTGTACTAATGACCATTATATATTAATTACTATTTTATTTTACATAGTTCTTAATATTTCATATTATAAATTAAAGTAACGATTTTTTTTAAATTATCGTCTCCTTGATCTAGCGGCATCGCATATGGGCTGTGAACTGGGAGGTCCTGGGTTCCATTCCCCAGTCGGGCGGGGTTTTTTTTAGGACGATTAGCCCTGGGATCCCTGATACTAAATTTGTCGCCAGGAAGGCAACCGGTCGTAAAAACTAAGCCAAATTCTTTCTGCAACATGCTTAAGAAAGTGACCGCCGACCCCACAGTGAAAAGGGCAGGCAGAAAGAAAAATATTTTCTTTAAAATGTGTTTCTAGTATCGAATTAAAGAAATTCTAGTCCTACGGACATAGACGCGAATGGTCTATAAAGTACTTAAACTGATGACAATTATTGTTAAACGTAAGGGTTTGAAACTAGTTATAGTTAAATTATACGGTGTTGTTCCTTCTCCCACGATGGGGTATGTTTATAGAAAATTACACAATTTTATGCTCTACTTTCATGTCTCCATTAAATATTTTTTTTTAATAAAAGTATGGCACTGTAAATGGTCGTTCAAAATTAATGTAGTCATCGTAAGAGCAACGCTAACTGGGCAGCAATTACATAAAATAAGCTCACGCCTATATCCCCGAAGGGGTAGGCAGAGGCGCATTAGCGATCTAGAACACCCACATTTCGCCGAGCTTAGTTGCGTCCCAGATGTGATTCAATCGCCATATCGGGCACGAATTCCAGAGTCCAGGCTGATATTGAAAAAACCCAACATCACTTTGCCTGACCCGGGGATCGAACCCGCTTTACAGACTACTCTTCCTCTGCGTCACACAGGTTGTCATCAATGGAACAATTATGAATTATCTTACCAAAATAAAATATAGGCTTCCATAGCTCCAAAATTTCTTGCGCAATATTTTACAGTTCTGCGTCAATAACCTGCGAAATATAAACTCTATAACCTATTAACTTTTTACTTCATTTACATACAAAAATACCGGTTTAACAGTTGCACAAAATTAATAATTTTAAATCGTTGTAAATTATAAGCTGCTATCAACTACGTATATCTCGAAGTGTATGCATTTGTTAATTCATGAATAAATTATACATACATCTGTAAAAAAGTCTTATTAAATCTGGAAGTCTATTTTAATCAACATCTCTTTAAAACTAGTTGTGGGTGATTTTGATAATAATATCATTGGATTATGAAAATATTTACAGCAATTTAAAATATGAAAGCTGTAAAACTTTTGAAACGTCGGGACTAATTTTTTTTTTTAAATGCGATAAAATTATAACATTCAGAACATTGAACTTAGAATGTACTTACCTAAGTACCTTAGTTACCAATTTCTTAATAAATTAATAAAATTGGTAATCACAGAAAGAAGGTTTATGATCTAATTCATAATCACTTACCACTATTTACATCGACAAAATCTGACGACGCTTGAAGAAAGTAACTCTCAAAGGTTAGAACCCACTGGACTTACCAGCAAAGTAAGTGCAAACTTAATTCCGGGATATAAAATAATCGTATAAAGATATTAACCATATCTAATATCTAGCCCTAACACATCAGAACAATAGCTTAAGATTAATATGCTCACTTGTACGATAAATCGTGATATCGTAGGTGCAGATAGTTTATCATGCAGTGATAAAATACTTTTTGCTTAGATATCACACAGCCACGTGTTGCTATCTAAGTATAAGAATCTTAAAACCGTAGAAGCTAACAGAAATTGAAACTTTAATTTCAGAACAACAAGATCCATAATTAATCAATTCATGGTGAGCCTGAAGAATCTGGTGTCAACATATAACCATTTGCATTAGAAAGTAGAATTATTACTTTAGAAAGCATTAAAAATTGCAATAATGCATACGACGTCAATGAAATAAACAGTTGTTCAGCAAACATTTAATGTTACTACAAAAATATATTTTATTAAATAGATGACCGTTATAACAATAAGAAAAATGTAGACCATATTTTAATTCAGAACAGCATTTTGTTTTACAAAACACGACAAATTGAGAAGGTCAAGAGCCAACGACATTAGATCGAGTATTGTACAAGTGTGAAGGGACTTCCGTTGATGTGCGAATAAAAATGTACCAAATTGAAAGTATTCTAAATTACATTTCTATATCGTAAAAGGTATTTGTGAATCCTAATGTTTGTGATAGAAAGGAGAAAATTCCTAGTTACAAGGATACGCCATTAATTTTAGAACAATATTTTGATGATGTAATCTTGGAAGCCAAATTTTTGTCAGATACTAGCATATGTTTTACGTCAAATTCATCATCTTAATGAGACAGAGGAAGCAACAATTAAATAAAAATTTAATCTTCATGTACTATTATTACGGTAACAAGCCGTGAAGTATTTATATTCGCATCTTCCGCAAATATCATACCTATTTCACATTTTTAAACGATTCTTCTAACTTCCTAGACCGTTCAGGTAAACAGATCGAGTACCGTTGCAAAATCCTTGCGTCTTACTTCCTTAGCAGTGACCTTGGCAACACTGTCTAGTACCTAATTATTCAACGCCACTTCTTTAATCATAATATTGATAGTGGATTCCTTTCATTTATCTATATCTTTGTTTTGATGATTACTTTGCTAGGCTTTATTGATATTGGAAATCATAGATAAGAAATTTCAATAAACACGATTATTTATCATGTACCGAAAACGTTTGAGTGAAAATATTAAAAAATGATTAAAGATGTATAATGATAACATGGGCTTACGCCTGTATCCTCGAAAGGGTGGGCAAAGGCGAATTAAAAGCGTACAGAAGAGATGTTATGATGATAGTACAGAACAAAAAAAGATATTTAATCTATGCACAATGCACATCACTAAGAAGATGTTACTCCTATGGGCTATACAATCAATTCATCTGGACTGGTCCAGTGAATAACTAGGTAATATACCACATTGCATCTTCACTTGGCTTGGAATGATGAACTCAGTTCAGTATCGTTTAATAATTTGTATCGTTAGGATGAATACAATATATTATACTAATTATGTAGAATATTTAATTAATTAATCACCAGGAGTGGCAAGAGGTAGAACAAGATCGGAGGAAGTGGCGAAAGTTGGGGGAGGCCTTTGCCCAGCAATGTGACATAACATAGGCTACTAAAAAAACCAAAGTCAAAGGTTTTTTATTAATCACTTGATTAATGAACAGTACTATAAAGAAAACTCACTTCTGTATTGAAGAAATAAGACGGTAATCGCAGGTGTTTGTTTCCAATCAAGTTTTATTGAGACATTTCCTGATGCAATTTCTACTAACAGTAATGCGGAAATAGTTTATTTCAATTTAAAGCACGCCTTGTATCATGCAGCATGCTGCTTAACTGATTAAAGATATTAAATGCTTCTTTAAATTCCTTAACGGTATTGACAATGCATAATAATAATATTTTTAATATATACATAGATTTAACTTCATGAATATGATTGCATATTTATATAGATATTAACTATTTTAAAACAATATTGCTTAGTCATTTGAAATGGGACACTAGTGCATGTTCATTGATTACTACACTTAATTCATGGATTAAATAAAATGATCCTTGAATATACTGAGTGATTGTTCTATTCTCATTTTCTATTTTAATGTCAGTTACATTATATAATTGCATTTAAAAATGGAAACCTTGTTCATATTAAATGGAATTATGGTTATTACTCGGTGATCATTTCATACATTTTTTTGTTCAAGTGAATGTACATTTTTTATTTTTATATTAGTTGTACCATTGAATGCGCCTAAATTAAAACATTAATAGAATTAAAGCGTTGACAAATATATTTATTTTTCCAAATGATACATAATTCCAATTATTTGTAACAACTATTCGTTATTTATATACCACGTTTACATTACAAATGCGTGAGCCTATACAGAGTATACTCAATCTGGTACAAGATGTTTAAATTATTTTTGAAATTTCTGTCATCCAAAGCAATTGAATTTTATCAGTTGTCTCGTCTTCAAATCCTGTTGTCTCTTCAAATTTATCAACATCGAAAATACTAAATAAGTAGTTGATTCCATTATATCAGAACACAGATGCGTAATCACGTGTCTATCCGCTATTGCCGATAGATAGGCACAGAAGCATCAAGCGTACACTGCGCATCAGATGAAGCAAATAATTTATAAGCTATAGTGGAATATTTTGATCTTATAAATTCATAACAACACTCAGCCCAAAAGAACAAATACAGACTCATACAAATTAATGCGAAATAATGAATAATTAAATGTGTCTTGGCCGGTTGGACAACACAACACAAGGTCACTCGGTCGCGTACTATGAAAATTAAAGTATTATCCTCCATACCAAACTGAATAAATTGAATGATGTTAATACGAAGAACGCACAATGAGTTGTTCTGCGGTTATAGACGCGGTTTTATTGTAGTAATTATTAGCAATGTGACCAAGATCAGGTTAAATCAAGTGAGCTAATGAAAGAAGAAAATTGGTTCCTAAATCCTTGGAAATATTTAAACAGAAAATATACCAGAACACATATATGATAAACAAGATGCAGTACCTACTATGTATATGAACAGGATGTTATAAATAAATTGAAAAGGGACAAGCTAATTCTTCCAACACAAACAACATTTTTTTAAAGTTTATAAACAAACTGTTTTTCATAAATTTTATCATAAACAGTACAATGGGCATAATTTGTCATGTCAGTTCTTTTAAGTACTATCCACCGGCTTTCGAGTACATTCAATTGTCCGCTCGCCGCTCAATGTCCTTCGGTATTCCTATCATTCCGACCATCTGGTTACATCAAGTTTGCCTTATACGTGGTCATGAAACCCGCATGAAACTTTAAATTGGATGAAGTTATACTATAGCCAGCAGGACCCCACTTAATCCATTGCTTCGTGAAATTAAAGTGGCAATAATCATTCCTTATTGTTTATATGGATGCTTTGATTGTTGTATCTAAAAATTAGCCTTTTGTATAAATATTTATTGTAAAATGTTGATTGACACCCTAAGATTTGTACTCTCGTAAGTGCTTACACACTCTCGTTATTACGAACGTTATGCCAAAAAACGAATTAAAAATATAACTTTCCCAATAAGTCGTTTTCGTTAAAACAATTCAAAGCTCAAATTATAACTCTATTCAGTAAAAATGCAGTAGCTTAATAATTATTATTTATATTATGCATGTGACTGTTGGGTGTTATTATTATAATTGTTATATTGTCACTGGCAATGTATTCTCAAATGCTTTAATCTTGCGATAATGTCGTAATATATTCTATCGCAAAGATAACGTGGTAGTGGCCGAAGCGTTCCGAGTCGCATGATGCATTGGCGCCAACTAGCGCAGATTAATAATTTTTGTTAATTGAAACGGACTTGGGACATGTCTTGTGACCAATTGTGTACAATTTTGGATTCTGGAACGTCTATTTATAGCATTTTCACGTGTCAGTGACCAACTGCGAGGTTTATTTATAGTCTGTTTTTCTTAGCATCATTTAAAAATTAAAAGCATTTCGAAATCTCAAAACTACTTGAGTTCTTAGCCATTGCTTTACTTAAATGTTAATCATGATGAGAAATCAATCTGAGTTTATAAATCTTTGTTTCACATTCACAACATTCCAGCAATATTTTGACATTTTCCAACGACTTCAAAACAGGAGAAGGTCCTCAATTCATCTGTATTTTTTCTTACGCCATATCTTTCCCAAATGTACCTCTAAACCAATTTTCAAAGTTCTTTTTGTGTTTGACAGAGCTTATTTCAAAGGTAGTCAATATATTGGACACGATCGGATTTGAAGTCGGTCCGTTAAGTTTTTAAACTTGTGACTATGATTTATACATTTTTGCTACCGCTATATTGTGTAAACGAATTTATTATTTATTTATTCAAGGCATATATTTTTATGCGTCAAAAGAAGTATTCAACATGTTATTAAATTATACAATTTTATGGTGAATTATCATTCTTTATTTATTTAGTATCTAATTAATGTCTTTTATTAGTACCAATAACTATTATGAGATAAATAAAACTCTCAAAATGTTACGCATAAAACAGCTCTAAACGAGAAAAAAATTACATTATGTATATTAAAATTCTTATTTCGTCTCTTTGACGTAAAATTACAATATATCATTGCGTAAAATTGATTAGATTTGGTTAGATGATGTGTAGTTATAATCCAATAGTGTCATAATATATGATGTTATTTGCTGGGAAGTTTACCTAAAACTTTTTTCCTTTTTTTTAAATAAATGGCTTCCAGACATTTGCGATGATTCTGCCAATGTCAACTAATACTCCTTCGTCTAATAATGAAATTTTTATACGGGACTACCTTGGGAGTAAGCTCTCATTGAATAGCAACTTGAAAATCCACCACATTTTATATAATATTAATAAATAACACCCAACTGTCACACACATACTCCTGAACCCGCTGTAAGATACGAGTCTTGTGCCTTTGGTATCAGGAACTACGAGAGACTTTCGACTCACAATACTCAAACCCGAAACAAATATCTGTGGGCCACACAAACATTTGTCTCTGTCACTCGCCCGCTGCGCCACGAATGCTGTAAATGTCAAATGAAGAACCTCTTCTTTTTCGAAGTCGTAAACTCAGAACTACTTGAGATATTTATCGTCTGACTTCAAAAAAGGTGATCAATTCGTCTGTATGTCTACGTATGTTACTCGATATCTCTCTCTATCTAATCTTTGTCTCTCTTACGCGATATCTGAACCAGATTTTACCAGGGGGTGCATGCCCGTGGGCGGCCCAAAAAGCGCTGGCTGTACGTTTTAAAGGATGATATGAGAGCCAATGGTCTTACTGTGAAGTATGCTCAAGACCGAGCGAAGTGGAAGCGTTTAAGTAGGAAGGCGGACCCTGGCACTAGGCCGGGATAATGCCAGGCAGAAAGAAATTTACGCGATATCTCCGCCAATTAAGGTCCGATTTTCATGATTCATTTTGTGTTCGATAGGGCTTATTCCAAGGGTGTCCCATATAAATTCGGTCACGATCGCATAAATGTAGTCAGTGGTTACGTTTTCGACCGACTTCCAAAAAGGAGAAGGTCCTCAATTCGTCTGTATTTTTTTATGTATGTTACGCGATATCCCCGCCAAATGTGGACCGATTTTCAAAATTCTATTTGTGTTCGATAGAGCTTATTTCAAGGGTGGTCCCATATAAATTTGGTCACGATCGTTCATCGTAAGTTGGTTAAGTTTTTAAACTTATTTATTTAATATATACTGTAAAGAATGCAGTAATATATTGGTTGTCATGTATACGAGTGTAACGCAAGACCAGTTGCGAGGTTATATCGAGGCTAGAGTGGCGCGTAACCCGCATCTATAAACTACTTATCGCTGAAATAACACGCGTTTTTCTCACCACCATTTTATGTAGGGAAAATAAAAAATTAATAACAAATGTACAAAAGTAAAGATACATTTTTGCTACATGTCCCATTAGCCTTTTTTTACAGCAGGGACTGGCAAACGAGCAGATGGGTCACCTGGTGGTAAATGATCTCCACCGCCCATAGGGTAGGGTGTCTATACACCCAAGACACAAAAATAATCAGGGGTGCGTTGCCAACCTAAAAGGAGGGAATGGAAGGGGAGGAATAAGGGATTAGGAAAGGGAGGGGGGAGGGGAATAGGCCACCAGAAATCTCACTCACCGAAGGAAACGCGACGGCAGGCTGCCACTTTACGTCGGTTTTCTGAGAGACAGTGGTATGAAACCGGTCGAGCTGGCCCATTCGTGCTGTAGACGTAACTGATTACAGCGTGGCTCTACCACTCAAAAATAGCCTTAATCGTTAAAAAATATATATGTTGTTATTATATCCAGGAATACCACTATACTCTTCTTCTAACTGCCTCTATCCTACCCTACTGTTAGAAAAGCTCAACACACTGTCTCAAGCATGATGCAAAAAAGATTCCGCTCTAGTTTTTATGATTAACATGACGTCACTCCCTTCTGGGGGACTCTACGATATTACTGTAAGTGATAATTAATGAATAAAATACGAGAAACGAAAACGAGTAAAAAAGCCAAAATCAAATTACTTTATCATACTACGGAAAGCAAATCAAAGGTAAAAACAACCGAATTATTCCACAATACTACGGTCTTACGAACACATTCAGCGTGACAAAACGTTGTTTACAATGTGACGTATCTCGACCTCCAGTTTACTTTTCAACGAGATTTCGACTCGGAGCGAAACAGTCTAGATTTGCGGAAACATAAGTGTTTTTTCGATGGCGTCACTTCACGGTCAATGTCGAGAGGGCGACCTTGAGGTTGCTCGACCACGTCGGAGTTAACCAAACGGTGGACATACTACGTAACCGAACTATTAATTTGCTAATGTTCCATCGTTCGGAATTTAAATCGAGTGTTAATCGCAACCAGTGGGTGGAAGACTGATTAGCGAAATTCAAATTGAATGTGCTATGAATGTACCTATTGTATTTTTCAGTATTTGTTGTCAACCAAGCATCTATTATTATGTTTATGTAATTTCCTTAAACGTATCATACTAATAGTTATCATACGAATAGTACTAATAAAGTATTTCAAAATGAAAATAAAGTTTTGCGTAAAATGAAATATTCGTAACATACGTTTGGGTTTTTCAGTAATCTAAACGCCCTTTAATTTAAATATAACAAAAAAATTGCTATTTAGCGAATTTGAAGATGTTGAGTATCCGTATTTTATTCTTGAATGTTTTATTTTAGTTCCTTGTGATGTTTGATGAATAATATTATTTTCCTTAGCGCTTAATTTCTAGAAAAAAGATAAGTGTAAACTGTTTCACGGCGGAGTAGTACGTCGCCTTGACTCTGACCTATGATTTCATATTCACAAGACACAATATTATCTATAATATACAATGTAGCATTGACACAAAAATATTGTATAGCATTAAAAGATTTTATCTTTACTGTGTATATATTATACTAATCATACTTAAATCTATATACATAGAGTATGAACACACACGTTTATATTATTTCAGAAATATGACCTGCCCTAATATGTACGGCATTAACGATACGTAGCGAGTTACGTAACACATAAGTACGTGAATGTTGTGCAGAAATAAAGTATAAAACAGATTTTACTCCAACGACCCATCTAATGGTCAACTTACAGCCGATAACCTAAGTTACGACGTTGTGTCGTTCGCAAACAATAAATCCAATATAAATTGCATACGAGTCAATGACACTACGTTACATGAGTAACATTAGTACAATATTATCAAGTGCGAACGTCATTGCCTCGGCACTACCGCTGCCGTATTTTTAGACTAGCGACCACTAAAAATAGTACAACGGTTATTACTGAATTAATATTTCTAAAAACGGATCGTCTACGCGCGAGTGATAACGTGGCCGAGACCGATAGTAGTGGTGACGTTGACGCCATGTTACACTTGTTTGTGTTCTTTGTTTATTTTTTTCTTTGCGACGATTAAAATAATTTAGTGCGATAATATCTGACGACCGAAATATTAATTTCCATGTTGTTTTTATATTAAATTATATTATCAGACAGGTTTATTTATTCATTATTCTTTTAAGGATTTGATTTTGATTATAAAATAATAAATGTGGAATATAAAGGCCAATTTAAATTAAATCAATATTGTTCAATCTATTTTTAAAATTAATTAATCATGCAGGTGATTTTCATATCACCTTTCTCTTTCATTTAATTAAATACGTAGTGAAAGTTTGTAATCACATTCGGCGTTCGGAAACCAGAAGAACTGGCTAAACCGCCATCTTGAATAAAAATAGGTCACACTCATATTTTTATTCGCTCTATTTTATGTTAGAGATTATTTGGCACGGAATTACATCGGGTTTTGTGTAAACATGTCGTTTTTTTATCGCGTGGTCGTCGAAATATTCCAATACGTAAACACGACCCGGTAGTTTGTATCTTGGGGTCACCGGTTCAATGCAGTGCATTCGAACTTGCTGAATCAACTCAAACTACAATTGATCATTTCATTTCAAAGTGTAAGCATAAAAAGTACAATGTTAGCGATTCGGTGGCTATTGCAATGAAATGCACATTGCGCACTTTGTGACGTAGTTATAGGTGACTTAACTTCATGAATATGATAATATAACCATGAGAGGCTGATTTTTAAGGTTAGAGTATAAAATACGTGGGTGTTGTTATGCTTATAGGCACGAACATTCTAAGGGCCAGTTGCAGCTCCGCGATAAATCTCAGTTTATCCCCAATTTAGGTATATAGATAGGAGTGAGCTGTAGGATAAATCGAGGTAAAGTGTAACTCTAGATTAGTAATAGCGCTCCAAGTCGCCCTAAACTAAGAGATTAGAATTTAGTCCATCGCGCTAAGTTAATGCAAGGTAATAGAATTCACATACTTGAATATGTCAAATACAAAATTCTAAAAGAGTATTTAAACCGTCCAATGTCCAAATTCAAAATCCCTGCAAACCGATTATTCAGTCTCGCCTTATAAGTCACTACAAACTTTGTTATTGGCAGAATCATCAATACCACGATGGAAGCCACCTTTTAAAGAAAGAAGAAGAAGAAGAAGAGTATTTAAAAATAAATTTATATTACACAATATAAAAGTTAATTACAATACCTAGACTAGGTAACTTAGTATATACACACTATATGTACATACTTTTATATTATTACTATGAGTTCTCTATCATTTACCCCAACAAAGAAAATTTATTACATTATTTTGATTATAAATAATGAATAATTAAAATAATTTAAAATGAAAAAGCCATTATTAACTTTATAAAAATACATTTGATAATTTAAATATTAAACTTTATCTCTACTACCTACATTTTCTTGCTTACGTCATTAGTTTCTAACCCAGCCAGTTCGCCAGGTCGCCTGTGTAGGAAACGGCCCTATAACACGCGTGGTTTGACGCTATGATATCACACTTGCTACATAAAATAAACCCTTATTTCCTTAGGCATTTGAGCGACAATAGCTCGAACAATAAAAACAAACGTAGAACACCTAAGTGAATGTTATGGATGTTTTTTTTTACTAATTACTTATTATTTTGTTTCAGGTATGTTTCTACTATATCAAGAACTCTAGCGCATTCAAAAGAGGTACATTTGAGCTATTATATATATTAACAAACATTTATTAGCTTTCGATAAAACGAAAACGAAGAGTTTTATAATAACATTAAGGACCTTACTTATAAAAACAATTTAGCTGAGCAAATGGTTAAGAATAGTCTGTCACATTATTTATTGCGTTACATTGTTTGAAAATAAAAGGGACGGACTATTTTTAACCATTTGCTCAGCAATTTTTTTTTTATAAATAAGGCCCTATATCAATTAAAAAAACAATCATAATCAATTCGAACAGTGGTACAAAAGCTGTACCAAGATAACCGTTTTTTTTATCAAACGCAGTAAATTGAAATTTATTTGTTTGTTCTATATTATCCTGGAGTATACCAGAAATAAATTAAATTAAAAGAATAAATAATAAAAAAAGACAACTATTTTGACAAACAGGTAGTCAACTCTCGAGTAGGTAATAAAGAGTTAACCTTGAATTCGTACAAAATAAATTAATATGTGCATAATGAATACAGTTTAACATTTCGATTCGCGATCTGATACCAATAAATTCAATAATATTACGTAAAAAATGTAATACATTAGTTGAAAATCTAAGTAGAGTTTATTATTGATATTATACATTGTTATTTCTATTACTATTACGAATTTAAAATTGATTTGAAATTATACAAAACTGATAGATAGTCTCATTAATGACTACTGCAGAGATTAGTATTATTTTTATCTGTCCTTTTCTATTCTTACGGATTCTATCACGATTAGGTTTTAATTATTATTTTAAAACCTAATCGTGATAGAATCCGTAAGAATAGTTTTATTTCAATGTATAATATTCGCGTAAACTTAAGAGATCAGTACTGTCCTTTTCTTTCAAATTCCATCAGTCCTTTTGTCCGCGTGACACACTTTTTCAAGTATATTGCAGGAAATATTTGGCTAAGTTTTTACGATCAGGTACCTGTCTGTCGTTAATACCTTCAAGAGGATCCTGTCCAAATGGTATCATGTCAAAATTACGCCTTGCCCAACCTGGAATTTGAATCTAGGCCCTCCCGGTTCAATGCTGTTACTAAATCAAGGAGACACCCATCATTTATGTATTACTTCCTCCTTAAGTGGAGGTGAAAAATATATAATTTGGCGGCATAAAAATATGTTTTAACTCGTTGCAGTTGTGTGAATTTTATTTTCAGCACATTTCCATATATTTTCTCTTTACACTTGAGACAACATCGATAATGTAAATTACATATTTTTTTCTTTCTACCTGCCCTTATCCCACCTTAATGTAGGGTCGGCGCAACACACTTTTTCAAGTAATTTGCAGAAAGAATTTGGCTTAGTTTTTACGACCGGCTGCCTGCCTGACGTCAAACCCTCTGGAGGATCCAGTACCGGGAAAATTAAATTAGAAAATTCTCTTTTTCCGACTTGGGAATCGAATCCAGGACCTCCCGCTGCTGCTACTAGACCAAATAGACGATAGTGTACATTACGTCCTTACACAAAAACATGTTTTAAACACGAATTTACATCTAACAAACACAAAATATTCATTATATCTATCGCGGTGATATCTCCTCATTAATATGAGATAGAGCTGTTAACCTTATCGTTACCAAAACCTCACATTATATAACGCCTTTATGCAATAAAAAACAAATTGTCAACAGTGACGTGGACAGTGACTGATATGTTATCTCTTATCACTTGCGTGGAGGATTAAACAAAATCGCACGATTGATGTTGATTGCTATCAGATTAATTATTGTGATAATATACTACAAACTTATGTTTTATCGCCTCCCTGCAGCTATTCGTAGGCTGCAGTAAAGAAAATAGGGTATGTATCGTCTGTGGGCCGGAAAAACCCAGTAGGCTAACTCTTGTCCCTCGATTCGACTTCGATTTCGTTTCATTTACCCGAATGTTCATACACTTAAGGTCGCCTTATCTGTCAAAATTGTATAGGGAATCAAGTTAAAGAAAAATCTAGTTAAAAAGTGCGCTAATGTCGAGTTAAAAACTGCCAAATGACAAGTTTTCGAACGAAATCGCGACATTAGCGCACGTTTTTTTGCATCATTCTGGTGGTATTTGAAACTAATGAAACCAAATCGAAATCGAATCAAGTGTCAAGAGTTACGCTACAGGTCGGAAAGCGCGTGTTTTTCTAACACGACTTGACTGATACTTGATTCCAAGAGACAGTTGACATATTCAAATTCCTTATTTTGAACCTTGTTTTTTAAAAACACAAAAACAAAATTGAAAGATGACAACTGTAGTCATCGATATATTGGTATATTATATTGATGACTGTAGTAGGTAAAAACTGTGTCACAGCTATTATCGCCCATCCTCCGGGTACATAAGGATACATAAACAAAGAAAGAGAAATGCAAAAAAAAGGGAAAGATTATAATGAATTATTTGATCATGCACTCAACTAAATAATTGAGTGCATAATTTCTTGTTTATTTTGTTGTACAGTTTGGGGCTCAGGTAATGATACTGACGACCGACAGTAGCTGTCGTATATCTAAAAGTTGATTACATAAGGCAGGCATCCCATTGTAAAAACTAAGCCGTAGCTTTCTACATAGGATTAATCATCTAAGTTTCTGCAACATGCTTGAAAAAGCATCCCACTTTGGAGTGGGCGATGGGCAGGTGGAAAGAAAGGATGAAATCGAAAGTAAATTAGAGGAAAATTCCAGAATGACTACGGTATTGGCAATTTCGAAGTACACTCATTTCGAAAATTGATGTGATTATTTTGTTGTTGCCGAAGTGCGTCTGCAAATGTTGGTGTATTGCCAACAAATAGATTTTGTGTCATAAAACACTTTGTCCTTTAAAAAAACAAAATTATACCGGTGTTGACCTGGATTTATGAGCAATTATTAGTTTTGCTGTAGTTTAAAAACATTTTTCTTGAAATCATCATGGACATCTATAATTCTGGAAAAACTTGGCATCAATAGTTTTTGTTTTTTTCCATGTAATGACTAATAATATTATAGTTTGATAGTCCATTCTTTTCGAACCTCATATTGTTTATTAATTATTAACGGCGAATATAAGAGGCAATAAAAAAATGACTCTTTGTAGAGAGAATAAGTTGGACCGTGTTACGCAGAAATAATCCAACCCACAAAAAATTATTAATGCCAACATGTTCTAAACCATTAATAGACCATATTGGTGTCAACATTTTTTTTTGTGGGTTAGATCATTTCTGAGTAACACGGTCCAATTTTTCTTACAAATGGCTAGGTGTATTTATGTTGGTATATGTAACTAGTATACAAGCCATGTGAATATGGTATATCTGTTAAACATAATGTGCTAGTCCTGAGCTAACAGCGGGTACCGCAGTGGCACGGCTAGGTTTTTTTGCGCACCTATGTTGATAGGGTTGCCTGGATCAAACGTTATATTCTCTAATATTGAATCTCTAATATCTTTAAGGCCGTTTTCAGAAGTCAGAAATTTTACCTGAGGAATAATGTTTGATAATAAGCTTTGATTAATATATCATACTTATTTCAAACCGTAAAAATTATTTCCCATATAAAAATTATATAGCTGTGATTGATGATGATACTAAAATATTGCTATTATTTATTAAAGTATGTATTATTTTATTATGAATCTCTTTTATAAGGAAATAAAAGTACCTGAATGGCTATGAGTATCCATCATTATTAATATTATATTTGTTCGATCATCATTTTGGTTATAAAATAACGCTTTGATATATTTTTAAACCAAACTTATAATAACTATTAAATTCTTAACATTTTTTTTCACTGGCAACCCTGCCCATCGTAAGGCACCAATCAGGCGCGCCGCTGGGTGCGTGAACGCATCGTTTCGCCGATAGTAATTTACTGTTGTTGCTAATTGCTACCGAGCCAGTCTGGTAGCGGACCGGTTTCGATATAATTATGTGACATAGTAAAAGTATTAAAGTAATATTGCACCTATAGGGCCGTATGCAGTACATTTACAATGTGAATGTTGCTTTGCATGTTATATAAAATCATTATGCTGTATGCAGGAGCCAAAACCACTTTAACAACAAACAATTATATGTAACTTATCCTATAAATATAATTACGAACTGTAATTATATGTTGAGGTAACTCAAGTATAATTTTATCGTGATTTTATTGCTTAAAGGCCTAATCTAAGTATTTTTTTATCAAGCCATGAGTATCGTGTATTGGGAAGCCAAGGCTCTGATGTTTAAAATTACGGTTTGTTTAATTGCCTTTTTTATTTTGCTTCTAATTAAAATTTTAATTTAAACACTTTTACAAATGTTTAAACCGTCCGGTATATAATAATACATACATTAACAAAAAAAACATTAAGGTGTTTTTATGAGATTGCACTATCTGTATACTTAATATATCTTGTAAAACTCTGAATATTATTAATAAAACATTGCATATAATGATTATATAAAAGGAAAGTATATAATTTTATTTTGCTCTGTACAAAGAACACTTTCCTTTCAATTTTCATATTTCTCTGTAGGTTCTTAGAAAATCTCTCGCTGAATAGTTTTACAATTCCAACAAGTTGTCTGATCATCAAGGTCGCAGTGAGTTCGTAAACAAACCAATTAATTTTTTATACCTTCCAAATGTTCGGTTTTAAGTAGACAGATACAATCTTTCAGACGCCTCTTTACCTGATAACATGTAAGCCAATTGGTTTTTCCCTTAATTGTTTTTTGTTAATATAATGACATAAATCTTATGGCTAGGTTGAATTATTTTGAAAATAAAATTAATATAAATACGTTAATTTAAATGTGGGTGTACTAGTTGGCTAGTGTGCCTCTGCCTACCCCTTCGGGGATATAGGCGTGAGCTTATGTTAATATTAATTTAAATAAAGCTATAAATGATTATACCTGCCTGTCTCGGAATTAGGGTAATGTTTTTCGAGCGTATAATATTTATTATAAGTATTTTATATAAATTGCGAGATTTGTGTCACAGGTAACTTTAAAACTTAGTTTACACTCGGCTAGAACTAGGATCCTTGTGACAGGTGCAACTATCTTGTTTATGGTGATGCCAACTTTTTCAGTTATTTAAAGTGCAGGTTCAAAATCGCCTCTACCACTAAAGACTTACGGGTTATTAAAACAATAAAATTAAGTTTACACAGCCGATGCGCTTACCACGTTCCCAGGCGATCGGCGCGTACTGCACATTTTTTTATTCTTTTTTTTCTGAAACGGGTCTACAATGAGGAGATTCTGGTTTTGCAAGGCAACTTGCAATGTCGGTACTTGATAGTAGGCTTTAGATAGTATCAACAAGTTAGGTATTTAGCATTTAAATTTTAGCACAAAAATCCATCAAACTACGAAAATATTCTTGATACTTGTACGGGTAAGCTTTAAATTAGGAAAATATTATGAATACTACGTAAGATAATACTTTTAATTAGCTTTTAGCTATATTAATTTTATTTTAAAGCAAAGCTACCCAATACTTTTAGCTTGTTTTGCTTAATAGAAACTCAACGCATTTTTGTTTGTGAGAAGGAACTAATTATTTAGTAGTCTTAAGTACTTGGTTAATATCTAATTGTAGTTAAAGTTACATAGAAGCAGTACATGGTTCGTTCTTTGAGGCTCATTTTTCAAAAATTGTATTACAACCAGCAACACTAGTCACAGCGTTTGTCAAACGACGATAACGTTAACGCAATACATATGCAATACAAATAAAACTATGACTATGACTATGTACCAACAATTTTTTATTATTTGTTAGCATCGTTTCTCTTGTCAACTTATCGTAGTAAACAGTAATTATAAAGAATTTATGAATTAGAATCGACATTGGTCAGTTAAAGTGGATTTTAAATCCAGTCTGCGAAGCCCTGCATTATAAAAAAAATGCCTTCCATGACTAGGACAGCTTCTTGTGACCTTGACGGCGGCCATTACTTTTTTTCGCGCGTTCAATGTTGCCAACATGACGGTGTTCGGTGCGTTCGTTTATTTTTTTCTTATAAGGCAACTCGTTATGCAACCTTCTTTTTATTTTAAAACCGAGTGGGCTATTACTCTAGGCAGGTTATCTATGTATTTTAAAATTACAAGCGTAATTATATAACTTCTAAACCTTTTAATTCTATGCATTGATTTTTCTGTAAGTATTAAATAATAAATATTATGCATAAACAGTTTATTTTTATATAATATTTTACAACGTTACATTTCAACACGTTATTTATGAATAATGTTTTATCATTACGTATTAATTGTATAGTTGTTTTAAATCTTAGAAAACCATTCTACTACTTACTACAAATTAGCAAAGATGCAATAATTTATCTTGACACTTTTATAAAATTCAATACTTTTTGAATACTGCTTTTTATAAGTAAGTACCTAACACTTTTTATCAAACATCCATCAAAAGCTCGAAGGAACCGTAGTATGTGTACTATCTTTCTTTCTTTTTCTTGGGCCTTCTTCCTACTTAGATGCTTCTACTTCGCCTGGTCTTGAGCATCCTCCATAGTGAGACCATTGGCTATTATATCCTCCTCCAGAAAACCAAATACAAACAAAACATAAATAACCGTTTAATTTTACCCATTTTTTGCATATGGCAATACTGCAACACATCACATGTTATCTATTCCAGCTGACAGGGTTCTGTAATCCGCATCCTAGCTGAGATAGCACGTATGCTGGATTCGGCGACGAATTTCGCTAATCGAGTGTTAAGATTAGTCTTTCGGAATGGGTGTTTATTGGGAACGCGAGATCGGTTTCCCGATGGGGATTTCACACGTTTGGTGTGCTGTAGGTTTGTTCGATGCTCTATATTATAAGAGTAGTTTCATCTTTACGATTGATTGACTTCAAGAAAAAAGGGAGGTCCTCAATTCGTCTGTATTTTCGACCGACTTCCAAAAAAGAGAAGGTCCTCAATTCGTCTGTATTTTTATTCTTTCTATGTATGTTACGCGATATCTCCGCCGAATGTGGACTGAATTTCAAAATTCTTTTTGTGTTCGATAAAGCTTCTTTCAAGGGTGGTCCCATATAAATTTGGTCACGATCAGATAAGTTTTGGAGTCGGTTTGTCAAGTTTTTAAACTTGAGATTATTTTAAAGATGTTAAGCTTACGCAAACAGTTTACTGCTGCTTGTATTGTTTAATTTAGAATAATTGAGTGATAGAGCCACGCCGTGGACACTACATCTACAGCACGAATGGGCCAGCTCGACCATAGCCAGCTGCCACTTTACGTCGGTTTTCTTTAAGATAGTGGTATCAAACCGGCCGAGCCAGCCCATTCGTGATATAGACGTAACTGTCTACAGCGTGGCTCTACCGCTTATGTGATAAAATAACAATTTTCCACATTATACGGGATAAAATAATTGGAACAACTTCGCAAACTGAAGCAGCCAACTAGGTAAACTTTACGTGAAATCATTCCACTTCGTACGCTCTAACCCCACGACACATCGTTAGCACGATATTCAAGGACAGCCCGCCACACCTACAAGGGTTTGTGGCTCCCCATAGCGGACGCGACCACATATTTCCTACCTTAAGACTTGGAGATAGAGGTCACATCCGCGTGTCGCGTGCCAAACACTCTCAAGCCACAGATTGAATAAACTGCTTGACACAGATTCGCAGTTCGGGTCAGACGGGTGCCGGGCCCGGTAAACAAAATGCTTCGTTACATCTTACGATTGGAAAATGGTTGTATGTGTATATAAAACCGTACTGTTATTAACGTGATCTACCACGTAGTATACACTAAGGGCGACTTACAGCACTATTAACAATCTACAGTTAAACCTAAACTCGATTTATCCTAAAGCTCATTCCTATCTTTAAACAAAGATTAGGGATAAATAGAGAACTATAACGGAGCTGCAATTGGCTCTAAATGTATTTCGCGTTAATTATTATTCTTAGTTTAACTGGTTGGGGGTGGAGACACTTGACGGTAATAAAAATAAAACATAACACAAGCTCACGCCTGTATCCCCAAATGGTTAGGCAGAGGTGCACTAGCGAACTAGAACACCCACTTTTCGCCGAGCTTAGATGTGATAGGGGGCGAGCCTATCGCCATATCGGGCACAAATTCCAGACTCCAGGCTGATATGGAAAAATCCAGTAAGTACCTATTACAAATACTACAATAGAGACAGACGGACAGACATGGCGAAACGATAACGATTCCATTTTGCCATTTGGCTTCGGAATCCTAAAAACGAAAGTGGCGAGATATCGTTAATAAGAAAAAAATACTTTGAGATTTATCTTATAATTCATAGCAAATTACGAATTACTAGTCATATAACTTTCATAATTGCTGTAATAATTTGCACGGAGACGTAAAAATTATCTGTTATCAAATCTATTCGCGTGATAACGTATGATATAACATTCAAGAGTATGATTACGTGAAAAATTCCAGGCCATATATCTGTAGATTCTAATATAGTACTAGGACGACTAGGCAATATGTACGTAGGCACCCACTTACATCAAATGGGTGTCGCTATGAAGGTCGTCTGAACTTCTACTATAAATCTATTGCTTTGATTACTTAGGAAAGAAAGTAACCTTTATATTCTAGACTATGAATTACTAAATATAAAATTAAGATACTAGCTTTTGTCCGCAGTTTCGCTTGCTTGCTCTGGATTATCCCGAAACTGACCCATATTTTAATAATTATTTTATCATTATAATGGTTTACAAAATTGAAATTTCCTCTTCATGACTTTTAAAATAAAATGAAAACATAGTTTAGTCATTGATAATTAGCTTTCTGTAGACGAAACATTTGTTGAAATCGGTATAATAATTTAAGAGTATCCAACACAAATAAAAATTTAAAAATAAATCATTATGATATTAATTCAAGGTACTTTTATCACGGAAGAAGATGTGTGACGAGAGCGGAGCCGAGGGCAATAGCTAATTTCTAATAAACTTGAAATACTAGTGGTTATTAAATGAATCCGTAAATTTATTGTATACAAGATAAGTAAATTAACTGAATTTAGTATATGCGTATCTATGCAACAACGCAACGCCTGTTTTGACAACTACGATAAGATAATACACGAATTCAGACACTAAACAGCAATGGAAAATTCGCGAATAATTAATACGTGAATAAACTTACGATAATTAATATCAGATGCAGATATTATGTGATCTGTCTGAGAAAAAACGCTATTCTTTCGACACGTACCAACAAAAAACTTAACGTTACTTAGGTTCTTAAACAAAATTGAAAAAATAAAACCCAATTAGTTTTAACCAAAATAAAATCCATCTGAGCAAAATATTTCCCAGATTCTGAAACGGCTAACAAATTAACATTTAACTGAAAGCTCATTTGTTTTGTCTCTACTAAAATATTTCAGGAAGCGAATTTAAAAGCATTTGACCTTACTTCTAAAAGGTATTTTTTTTTAAAGATTTGACAGGTAAATTTTGGCATTGATCAGCCTTTGCAAAACCGCAGGTCATTATTTTTGCAGTACTTTTTCTCGCTCACCATCCAAGATAATTAAGTGAAAGCACAGCATAAGTTGCTATTAGCAGTTAGAACAAGAAAATATCCAAGCCAGCTTGATTTGTAAACGAGTCTTGAATGTTGGACGGCTGCCTGGCAACTGATACTATCTACAGTGGCGCCATCTTCACATATTAGCATCTCAACAGAAACTTGCGTCTACAATTTGACATTTTAATCTTCACACAAAGAATTGACCTGACTCTTCTTATCTGAAGTTTTGCCAACTTTTTTTACCGTTGGGAAAATTGACTCTTATAGGAATTTAAAGTGTGTGCTTAAGAGATACGTGTTTCAAAGCAGCAATATTAATGTGGTAATCCGTATGAATCGGCTGCATCTACACAATAGCGTTGTAATACTCCCTAACATTTGTACCCATTTTAACTACTATGATTTTGTTGATTAATTTAAGTTTTGCTGTCTTAGGTAACGTAGGTTCGAGGTTCAATTGTGTTGCTAGTTTCTACATTTTTAGCATTTCTTCATATTTTGTTTCAACGGTATCTGAAGGTTTCTCTCAATTTAAATCATCGTCATTATCAGCCACAGGACGTCCACCGTTAAACATATGCACCTCCAAAGATTTACAGACCGATATGCTGGAAATGTCCTAGTGACTTCTGGTGATTTTCATCAGGTCGTGAATTGAAATCAATAGTAAATAAACAAAACCGAACAGTCAAATAATTTGGACCATAGTTAGATTTTAAATTTAAACCACGTGTAGATCCAAAAAAAACTATTTTTCATATTTTTATAATAAACATTAACTTAGGCGTCACAAAAAATAATAAAGGATGGAAAGAAAACATTATAACAAATGAACGTTATTATCATACACGTGACGTACATACAACTGTGTGGATTATACCAGATTTGTTTTCATTAAGCGCAAGTCCTGGCCTCGATAGCGGTAACTGTGCCAATTCATTGATTTATCCGATTATATCAGCAATTAGAGGTTCGTGTTCTGTTTGGCAAATCTTTAATCCAATAAACGAAAAATACATCGGATAGATAGATGTGTTGGCCATTCCTTAGTTGAAGTGTACGAAATTGATAATTTTATGAAAACACAAAGTTTTTTGTTTCATAAAGAAGTTTGAGTGTAAAACCACGTTGTAGATAGTAACATCTACAGCACGAATGGGCCGGCTCGAGCGGTTTGATACCTTTGTCTGACAGAAAACCGACGTAAAGTGGCAGCTTGCTGTCGCGTTTCGTTTGGTGAGTGAGATTTCCGGTGGCCGATTTCTCCCTCCCTTTCCCATTCACGTTTCCCTCCCCTTCCATTCTCGCCTTTTAGGTTGGTATCGCACCCATGATTCTTTTTGTGTCTTGGGTGGTGGTGTGTGGTAGGCGGTGGAGACCACTTACCATCAGGTGACCCATCTGCTCGTTTGATATAATATATATGTATATATTAATAAATTCAATCACGGATTAAAATAAGTTCATTAATTCTTAGTCTGTATATAATTCTATATAATAAATACAAAGGCTCCAACGTCATTGATATAATATTATTAAACATTGATTTGGCTCTAAACTAAGCTACTTTATGTCAAAAAAACTTCAAATGATACAAATTCAATACTGAACAACTGTGTCAACACTAGCAGTGCCACCGGATCGCAAACTCCCAAAAGGGAGCACCGAGCAACAGGTTCTCATGAATGGGTTAAGAGTTATCTCATTTATAGACGGTACAATACAGCAAATATTTAATAACGTAAACCGCACAAAAGTTCGTTTTGCTTTTACTGCGCACGCTTGTCGTAAAATTGTTAAAGTCGACGCACCTGAGGTATAGTTTACTTTTTATTTTCATATTCTTATGAGATAATCTCGTGGGTTGCGTGTTTTATTGTTCACATTTTTAAACAAAGGTCCAATAAGCGAGATTTGCATTCTTGGAAATGGGTTCTAAAGTTAAATTAAGTTTAAGTTTGTGAAACTGAAAGTCTCTCATAGTCTCTGACACCCACGATACAGGTTATACCTAGTGTGGGGTCAGGACTAGGTATGTGACAGTAGGGTGTATTTATTTATTTATGATATCAAAATATATCACGTGTTTTGCTTAACCGATATATTGAAATTCCAATAATAGAAGTTGGTAAGTTTGCGTCTTAATTTGTTGCTTATAATAATATAGGAAAGGACCTACATGACAAATTTTAACCGATTTAAAAAACGAAGTTATTATTTAAAATTGGTTTTGCCATATATTACTCTGTTCTGTCAAATCGTAGGCCAGTGCGATGCTGATCCGGTCCGGAGGCGTTACAATAGATAATGAGCCTTATATCCCCGTTTAGCTGAGAATTTCAAACGGCGTGCAATATTCACGACGTGTGGTACAAATCACTTGCATATTTCATGTGCACACACGTCTTCCATAGAGACTAGACTCTAGAGTAGGGTTGCCATAAATGTTAGAATGTCCCGGACATTTAGACCAGAAATCGATACTTGCTTGCGACGTAATGGCGGAGACATGCAGTAAAGACCAGGACAACTGCCTTACAAACTGGGACACAATACTCCAGACTGGGACAGTACTCGGAGAAAGAATCTATCGTCAGTTAACACATACATACAAATTGAGTATCTGTAATACTCTAAATTGTATATAACATAACATAAGCTCACGCCTGTATCCCCGAAGGGGTAGGCAGAGGCCCACTAGCGAACTAGAACACCCACATTTCGCCGAGCTTAGTTCAGTCCCAGATGTGATAGGGGGCGAGCCTATCGCCATATCGGGCACAAATTCCAGACTCCGGGCTGTAATGGAAGAATCCAATAGTAGTTTGCCCGACCCGGGGATCGAACCCGAGACCTCAGAACCGTAATCGTACCGAAATACCACCACGCCACTGAGGCAGTCTAAATTGTATATAGTTTTACTTTTTGTCTAAAGGCTGTAATTACACAACTTAATTAAGTGTGGAAGTGGAAATGAAGTAACTGTGGTTGTCAAATTAAAGCCCTTGGTATAGTAAATGATTTGCACGACAAAGGCGTGACTTAAAAAGGAAATTGTTGGCCGAAGCCGTGTCATACAATTTGAAAGTAAGTATCGTATAATGGGGCTTCGGAAATATTAGTCTTCTGTATTCCATCCCCATGTCATAAGACATAAGCGGAACATGTCTATGTAAATAGTTTTATATCTACAATAATAAATTTTGCTCACCCAAGACTGTCTCGGTGGCGTAGTTGTATTTCGGTACGACTATCGTCCTGAGGTCTGGGGTTCGATCCCGGGGTCGGGAAAAGTGATATTGGATTTTTCCATATCAGCCCGGAGTCTGGAATTTGTACCCGATATGGCGATAGGCTTGCCCCCTATCACATCTGGGACGGAACTAAGCCCGGCGAAACGTGGGTGAACTAGTTCGCTAGTACGCCTCTGCCTACCCCTGCTGGGAAACAGGCGTGAGCTTATGTATGTATGTATCATAAGACATAAGAGGAAATAGTTTTATATCTATAATAATAAGTTTTTTTACCTATAGTTCATATACCAATGCCAATTAAACTCCATTGAGTAATTTTCACAACCCATTCCTTTATCATTTCGAAGTACCTTAGTTATTATTAAATCTAATTTTACACCAACACTGTAGATAGTCACGGGCGGCTCGGCCTCCGGTGGCCCATACGCTTATGGAACATATATATGTGCCGCCTCTGACGGGTTAAAGGGAATGAGGATTATTAGCACAAGTAACTGTGTCTCACGCGAAAATAGCTTCCTTTGTACTAAACGTATTTCAAAGAAACTAGCTGACGTCGTTTGTCGTGGTGCTATTTAAATTATTTACAAGTTATCTATTGAATTTAATAGGAATGTCTTGGGTCGATACATGTTGGTGAAAATTGCTTTGAATACATAAAGCCGTGTCTTCTGCACTAAAACATTACACAAAACACCTACACAAAACATGCTTTCTTTATCTATGGTCCATTTTTCTACGAACAAGTGACAGCTATTGTTTTGTATGCGTGTTTTATTTCGAAAAAGCTAGTGCAGGACACCCGGCTTAACTGAATCGGTAAATCTTTGTTTTAACCGACTTTAAAAAGCATAACATAACATAAATGTAGCATAACCTCACGCCTGTATCCCCGAAGGGGTAGACAGAGGCGCACTAGCGAACTAGAACACCCACATTTCGCTGAGCTTAGTTCTGTCCCATATGTGATAGGGGGCGAGCGTATCGCCATATCTGGCACAAATTTTAGACTCCGGGCTAATACTGAAAAATCCAATATCACTGCCCGACTCGGGAATCAAACCCGAGGCATCAAGCCGACAGTCGTACCGCGCACGCAATACCATTACGTCACCGAAGCATCGAGAAACTAAGCTCGGGAAAAGTTGGTGTTCGAGTTCGCTAGTGCGCCTCGGCCTACCCCTTCGGGGATACAGGCGTGAGCTTATGTTTTTTAAAATGCATAACCACCTGTGTTCTTTTAACTCAGTAATATATTCATTGCATCATCATTTAAACATACATTAAGAAAACCTCGGCTTTAAGCTTATATCTTATAAACGCAATCTATATACTTTAGTAGAGTCAGTCTAACGGCCGGTTTCAATAAACGATCTCAGTTTAGAGTGCAGATAGACCGCGATTATGAACTGAATTGTTTATTGAAACCAAGCTTTAATGCCAACAAAACCTACGTTAAACGAATTGGCATGAAACAATGAAAATTTCTAAATAATATTCATACACATACATAGTTTCCGATAGTATACTTCCAATGAATTTATTTTACAAATTCATTTGCAGTTCATTATAATCTCTACATTATGAACGTAACGCGGGAGTAAAAACAACTTTGTTTACCAACCTTAGCTAAAAATTATCCTAATACGCCATCTTTGGCCTGAACAACTCATTTTGAACTCTGTACATGGATATGTAACAGTGCTTCTGTTCCAGCTTTGTGTTTATCATTGGAACAGTCACTCCGGTCTCCTTAAAATATGGTAGAGTCACTAAAAATTCTAATAGTAACTACCTGGTAACTACCTGGAGTTAAGAACGAGTCGAAATACATAAAAATTACATTTTGTTAATATTAAATTCTGATTACTCTCAAATAATATGCTAACAAGATTAATTATAATTCGAACGCTACATGTAATCACCCACACATGTTTGAACGCAGTACTCTTGCGGTCACATTATCGGCACACGGCGGTGCATGTGTGTGTGGGGTGACGTCATGCAATTGTCATCGCTGTCACGGCTAACGAGTGACACTCGGTCACCGTTCCCTTGCCGTTGAACTGTTTTAGTTTTGATGCCTAATGCTGAGGATTGACTCGGATCGATAATTGTACTGGCATTATTAATTATTATTTACTAATAACCTTTGGTAACATAATTATTATTGTAATAAATAGTTATAGTTCAATGCTCTTCTCTAACTAAAATGGACTTGCATGAATAGTAACATTATTATAAGTAAGATAAAGACAACGTGATTAAATAACGATTATACATAATAGCGTTATGTATATCGACTAAATTGTATTTATATAATAATTACTGTATTAAAATATTCATAATGGCTAGTTTGTTTTTAATATGATTAGATAAGGAACTATAGTCCAACAGTAAATCCTACTAATATTATAAACGTGAAAGTTTGTGAGTATTTGTGTATGGTTGTTACTCTTTCACGCAAAAACTACTGCATGGATTTTGATGAAACTTTACAGTTATATAGAGTATACATCAGAATAACTCATAGGCTACTTTATATCGCGGAAAACACATATCCCGGAGTCGCGGGCAACAGCTAGTAGGTACATATAATAAAATTCAGAGTTACGTTCTGTAACAAGAATGCAAGGGCTCAAATGTTGCTATCGACTCACGATTCTTATGACATTAAATGCTTTGTTCTACTGAGCGATGAAGGAAAACATCCATAATAAATATAGTGGAAATAATCTTTGTATTGTAGCACAAAACTAATGAACTGTCATGACCTGTGTAAAGGTAAAGCTTTTAATCACATCATCATCATCATCAGCCACAGGACGTTCACTGTTGGACATAGGCCTCCCCCAAAGATTTTCAAATCGACCTGTTGGAAATACATATATAAAGTAAGAAAAGTAAATAAAAACAGATTTATTCTCTTAGGAGTCGACAAATTTAAAACATTCTCCTTTTTTAAGTCGGTTAATAACGGTATTAATTCCAAAACAAGTTCAATTAACATTTGGCTCGAAACGCGGGAAGTGAACGAATTAACGCAGAAGAATGTCGTAGCGTACGAGTACCTACTCATGCCAAACGCACACTTCATTTAGTATATAGTTTGGCAAGTTTATAATGTGCGTGTGGGGAGGTGTCAAGAAAATGTCTAGCAAGGATGCGGTGGAAAGATATTTTTGCATAAAAAGCTGGCTGCCGATGGCTGAATAACAGACGAGCGACATAATAAAGTAGACTGCTGCCAACTATAAAATGAAAAAAGGCATTTGTATTTTTAATATATTATTTACCTTCCAAAAACAGTCAACAAAACCATGCATATTTTGAAAGTCACCGCACATACAAATAATATTGCCAGGCTATGATACATTACTGTTACTTCCACGTCACGTCTAGATCGACTGTAACGCAAAGGTCGTTTACATTGAACAAAAACAACTAAACTTGTATCTACCAAAAGGGTACATGCATCACTGGACTACTTTCAGTTTCATTCGTGCACCAATATGGGCACAATTTTGCGTGACCCGAATACTGGTGTTGTCTTACTCTGTCATTATATTGACTGACAAGGACAAATTATAATTTAATCCATCGATTAAATTTTCAATCGCTTCGTCCCGTCTCTTGACTTGAAAATTGCTTCGTGTGATATTGGCTGATAAATTATTCGTGACTTATGAATTTATGATCTAAAGTGATATTTCATTAACTAAAATCTTAAGAGGCACGTAGCGCATTAACAAGACATCATCCTAATTGGTTAAGTAATTTTCATTAACTTATCAACCAATAAACGTAGACATTGTGAGTTATTACCAATATTATCAATATAATGTTTCAGTCTAGAACACCAAAATTCAATGTTATTTAAAACGAAATATTCAATAATGTCATCAAACATTTTGAATTTTGGATCCAGAAGTACATATTAGCATTTGCCAAAAATGTCGCTACGTAATGTGTTGTCTTTATGAACCATCATCTTATTTAATAGCAATCATATCAATAAAGCAGCGCTAGCTAAGTGGGGAGTTGTACGGATTGCGAAATCGAAAATTTTAGGTACTCTCTACCAACATTTCTAAGTGCTTATCCTTTAACCTTAAGGTTAAAGGAAAAGTTGGTTACCACATTAGGGTAATATGATAGACTAAGTTCTCATTAGCAAAGAGGGCCCATGCCCAGTAGTCTTACAAGAAGTAGTTGCAATGAACAAGATAGCCACTATTATTATATTAAAGCCGGAATCATGTTCTCGTACATTGCGTTGCATTCACGTGTATCTGCCATGATAATTTATACCAATCTTGCAATGTAAGACAATTCCCATTAATAACTGCTCGCAAGATGACCGCTTGGTAATTGTCAGTCGACATTGACTTTGTTGAAACAGTTGTACTGTCACAAACAGCTGGCGGTTCCATTTCATCTATAGCTTAGCAAAACTATCATCTGTGTGTAGGAGCCATCAAGCTTAAAGCTTTACTGGTATTATGCACGCCATATAAACAATGAATTCTTAGAATTGTTAACCGTGAGGTCATTTTCTAAATGTCATCACATTCAAAATATAAGAATCAAAATATTAGAAACGTAGGCTCTGCAGATACTCACGAAAATTAATCAAATTATATTTAATTAAAATAAAACCGGTGGAGTTTCCGAATAGTAATTTTCCAATTTAATTTGCCCTAGACTGGATCCCCCATAGGGGGTTGACGTCAAAACTAAGCAAAAAAACTAAGCCAAATCCTCTCTGCAACATGCTTAATAAAGTGTGTTGCGCTGACCCCACATTAAGGGATAAGGGCAAGTAGAAAGAAAAAGGTGTTTCCGAATATTCTCGCACCCACAACACACAAATAAGTTAGCCCAACTATACGCTGCGAAGTAGAAGCACGGTTCACTTTCTTTTTCTGTGAACTTGACTTCGGATAGTAGCGTATCTAAACAAAGCGTTATGAATCTGTGTCACAAGGTGGACAACGTAATTTTGACGTAATATTCGGCGCCTTTACTTTTAATTTGCCTCGCGCGCGTAATTTCAAGGACAACAAAGTTCGAGTCTCAACTCTCAAGTGTCTTTTTCATTGGGAAGTGACACGGTCGGCAGCGAGACCTTGCCGCCCCGCTCCCCGCGCCCGCCCTCGTCCCGCCGCATGCCAGGCTCAGCTGACGTCACCGTCGCCATCTTGCAGTGACGCGTTGCTTGGCAACCGAACACGCGCGAGTCGCGACTAATTTTCGAATTCCCGATTCCCTGGTTGCGATTTTTTCATAGCGATTTTTTTACTTAATTTTCAACATGTCCATAACATATATCTATACTCCTATACTAATATACTATAGAGGAAAATTGTATTATTGTTTGTAATGAATAGGATAGGCATTTCATTTCACATACATATAGGTAAAGATATTTAATAATTATTATTTAATTATAAAGGGGCTAACAATACGTCAGTAACGCTATCTACCACTTATTACAATTTGGTTATTACAATTTACACCCTCGAATTTTCTGCTAGTTCAAGAATCACGTAAGAGAATTTTACTGTCTAAACATTACGCTGGCACGACCTTGTGCGCGTATGTTTCAAATACGAGTGAGCAACTTATGACCATGAGGTTACAACTTTTGGATCACAAGTTTCCCTCCTAGAAGACAAATATCAATTTTAATTGAATCAGTAGTTTTTGAATATAGTTTTTAATACCTAATGTTGAAGTAATTGCAGTGAAGTTTTTTGCCATTATTCATTTTAGTTCACAAAAAGTTTCTTTGCGTTTTTCATGGAATGTGGTACATAATATAATTGATACCAATCTTAACAAAAATATGTAGAGCTACTTATACGATCTTTATGATACAATGTCGCGGCGTATGCGTAGGCGGTTTTGAGGCTTCGTATAGGGGTACATTTTTGACCTACTTCCAAAAAGGAGAAGGTCCTCGATTCATCTGTATTTTTGTATCTATGTTACGCGATATCTCCGCCAAATGTGGACCGAATTTCAAAATTCTTTTTGTGTTCGATAGAGATTATTGAAAGAGTGGTCCCATATAAATTTGGTCACAACCGGATTTGAAGTCGGTCCGTTAAGTTTTTAAACTTGTGATTATTGACCCTTCGGCACTCTTAGGACGTGTCTCCTGCGTTGAAAAACATGATTTCTCGCAACATTACACAAAAGCACCCACACAAAACATACGTTGAACAGAAGTATTTTACAGACTAATTTGTTCAGTGGAAAATAAATCTTTCTTTCAACCTGCCCTCATCCCACAATGTGAGGATGGCGAAAGACACGTTTACAAGCATGTTGCAGAAAGGATTTGGCTTAGTTTTTACGACCGGCTACCTGCATGACCTGAATACTTGGACATTCCAGTATCGGGTAAATTTAATTAGAAAAATTGCTTTTGCGACCTGGGAATCGAACCCAGGAACTCTTAGTCAACAACAGATATAGTTATGCTGCCAATAGACCAAGGAGACGACTTAAGTAGATAAATAAATTGTAAAAAGTAACAGCGGCTTCCTTTATAAATAATTTCGGTATTCGCCCCAAAATACTGCTATGTTTATTACTAGACAAACTGTTTAGAGCTGAAACTGTGTCACGTGACGCCGTGTTTGACGTTTGACGCCTAAGCAAAAGATCAGAATTCTATAGTAACTTGCAGTCAATTGACCGAAACACATATATGTGTTACATAAGCGTATGGGCCTCCAGAGGCCGAACCGCCCGTGACTATCTACACGACATAAAATGATGCATGATTCGCCATTGCAGCATACACGTCAAGATTTATGTGTACTTGTGGCGATGAAAAATAACTTTTTTATTCTTTCGTTCAATACATTTCAGAAGAGACATATCGAGGGTTGAGTGTTAAAACCCAATAAGTATGAAATTTTTAATTTCGAGATATTCAATATTTTAGTTTCAAGGACCAAACTAACTGTTATTCATAGAATATTGTTATATTTAAATATGTAGTGGTAAAAGTGTATACATTCAGTTAGTGTTATAAAATATTATTAAATGTCCGGGGGTAGTCTCATTTATTATAAAAAATATATAAGGTACAAAGGGTACCGACTTATTGGGTTTTACTTCAAAAGAAATTAAAAATTTATTCTACTTTACTAATTAGTGTATCCTTTAAAGTAACACAAAAAAGGGTAAATCAGTCTTCATTACTGTCTAAGACTGGTAGTTTGGTGTAAGTCTTCATACCACGTATCCATGCATGTAGTTTCCTCGGGTATTATAAGTTTTTCGCACATATTTATGAGGTCTTTCTTTTTAGCAAGGCTGACTGGTAATTGACTAGAATATAAGCGCTCTATTTCAGCTGGAAATTGAACATTAACTGAAGGCGGGTTAGACCGCCTTTTAACTCTAGTTTTAGGCGTATTTATGGACATTTTACAGACATCTATGCTACGAAAATTCTCGGACATGTCATAATTAAAAAATATTTTTAAGTCTTTTGCATCAAGTAAATTACATAATACTGTGAATTCCGCTTATTTGATTACACCATTGGACAGAGCGTGAAAAATGCATTAGAATGAATAAATAAAACGTTTTTTTACTTTTTGGCACTTATTGGGTTTTAGCACCCAACCCTCGATATCGTCTCTCAACTAGTGCAATACTAAATAGTTAAAGCTACAAACACGTTGAATATTACTCGTGTGTAAATATTTGTAAGGCATAAGGAGTGCTGTTATTATCGTGATAATATACAAGGCCTACATACTTAATGAATTCATCACGATTGTCTCTCCTACTAGAACATATTCAATACTCATGTACTTACTTCTAGGCTGAGATCTATAGAGCGAACTTCGACTAAGTCGGAGTAAAAAAACAGATTGACAAACATACTAAGCAAAGATTTTCTTGTAAAAAATGACTTGGACTAAGTCAAAGTTCGATTTAAAAATTACGAATCCTCCCTTAGTTTGTTTCTTTGATTCAGACTAAGGCGAAGTTCGCTCCATATCAATTTCGATCTCAGCCCCAGTTTCAATTTGCTTAGATCAAAATACTTCAAGTGGTAGAGCCACGCCGTAGACAGTAACGTCTATAGTACGAATGGGCCGACTCGACTGGTTAGATACCACTGTCTCACAGAAAACCGACGTAAAGTGGCAGCTTGTTGTCGCGTTTCGTTCGGTGAGTGAGATTTTCGGTGGCCCATTTCCCCACTCCCTTTCCCAATCCCCTTCCTTCCCTCCTTTTAGGTTGGCAACTCGCCCATGATTCTTTTTGTGTCTTGGGTGTCTATGGGCGGTGGAGATCACTTACATCAGGTGACCCATCTGCTCGTTTGCCAATCTCTGCTATAAAAAAATCTTTAATCTTTGCAATATTTTGCGACTTTCTTTTTTTTAGTAAGACATAATCTTTCTTTCTGCCTGACGATATCCCGGCCTTGTGCCAGGGTCCGCCATCCTACTTAAACGCTTCCACTTCGCCCGGTCATGAGCATCCTCCCTAATGAGGCCATTGGTATTGGTAAGACATAATTATAGAATTATAAAACTGGCAAGTGGCAGCATACATGGGCTGTGCATCGGGACGTCGCGGGTTCGAATTTTCGAATTTAATTTGCCCGGGACTGGATCCCTCAGAGGAGGTTGACGTCAGGCAGGCAGCTGGTCGTAAAACGAAACCAAATGCTTTCCGCAAAATGCTTGAAAAGTGTGTTGCGTCGACACCACATTAAGATGGGATGGCAGGTAGAAAGAATCAAAACATCACGAAAGCTTTTCAATTGTTCTATTTCCAAACACTTCTAGAAATAACATAACATAAGCTCACGCCTGTAGTCCCAAAAGGGTAGGCGCGGCGCACTAGCGAACTAGTACACCGACATATTGCCGAGCTTAGTTCCGTCGCAGATGTGATAGGGGGCGAGCCTGTCGCCATATCGGGCACAAATTCCACACTCCGAGCTGATATGGAAAAATCCTATATCACTTTGCCCGACCCGGGGATCGAACCCGAGACAGGCCGGTAATCGTACCGAAATACAACAACGTCACAGAGGCATAAATATTCTAGAAATAAATATTATAAATAACTGAATTCAATAATAACAACATTTGAATCGGTTTTTTCATTTAAATTCAGACGTACATTATCCTGTACCACGATAACTAGGTACAGGATTCCCAGAAGTGTCACCAATGTCAGTATAATAATAATAGCTTTATTTATCCCTTACAACTTACAAGTTTTGGAGTTACATGACATTTGCTTGATATAGAATGTACTTATATTATGGCGCAGCGGGCGAGTAGCCGGCTGTGAAATGAGGTCGCTGGTTCGATTCCCGCACTGAGCACTGTGTGGCCCACAGACATTTGTTTCGGGTCTGGGTGCTGTGAGACCGAAAGTATCTCATAGTTCCTGATACCCACGACATAAGACTCGGTCTTAGTGTGGGGTCAGGACTATGTGTGTGACTGTTTGGGTGTTATTTATTATTTATTTAATAACAGTCTCTAATCAATAGTGTGTAATCATTAAACGGTGTTTGAATATACTAATTACGATGTATGGAATTCCCTTACGTCTTTTTCCTTCTGCTTCATGGTAATCTATTTTTGTTTATATTTACGGAAATTCATCGTTGTTATTAAAGACTAATAATTGTTATCAATATTTGTTATTCTGCTTTATTTTCTTTCTTTCTACCTGCCCTTATCCCACCTTAATGTGGGGTCGGCGCAACCCACCTTTTCAAGCATGTTGCAGAAAGGATTTGGCTAAGTTTTTACAACCGGCTGCCTGCCTGACGTCTCCCCTCTCTGGGGGATCTAGTCCCGGGCAAATTAAATTTGAAAATTCGCTTTACCTGGGAATCGAACCCACGACCTCCCGGTCCACAGCCCATATGTGCTGTCACTAGACCAAGAAGGCGACTTATTCTGCTTTGTTTATTTGTTAATATTTGAATTTTGTAAAAAAATAACCTTTAAAATGTTTTTGTGGAATATTCTGAGATGTTAAATAAAAGAACGACTGGTGAACTTTCCTGTCTGTTATCACATCACGTAGACTTCTGAATAAAAATCAATGAAGTCATACTTCATAGGCCGGAATTCGTCTCAACGTAATGTGTCATTGGGAAATTGAGTTCATAAACATGTTTCAACCAATTTCAAAAGGAGGATTATCTCAATTCGTAGTTTTTTATATTGTTCGATGTATCCCGCAACTGTGGATTTTTGACCGATTTCTAAAAAGGAGAAGGTCCTCAATTCGTCTGTATTTTTTTTGTTATGTATGTTACGCGATATCTCCGCCAAATGTGGATTGATTTTCAAAATTCTCTTTTGTTCGATAGAGCTTATTTCAAGGGTGGTCCCATATAAATTTGGTAAATTATTTATTATTGTTAAGTTTTTAAACTTGTGTTTATCAAGATTATTTTTGTGTCTGGTAGAGTTTGTTCCATTTGATTCCATATATATTTGGTCAAAATCGGAGACATTTTCGATCGGATAAGTATTTCAACTGGTTATTATTAATGTTAAGTATAATGAAGTATTATATGATTTAAGTCCAAACTCGATTTCTCGCCATTACCGACACGGACACGTTAAATAAATAAAGGTTTTCGTAAACATTCACTTTAGAAGGGATTTTCGTAGCCTGGTACCGCTGGAACATGATTTTCAAAATGTGTATATCCTACAATCTAACAGCACGTTTTTTAACCGAATTCAAAATCGGACGAGGTTCTCAATTCGGTGCGTACTTTACTTTTCGCCTATATACAATGAATGAGCGAACTGAACTTAATATACAAATATTCCAGCTATAGAAATAATAGAAGCCTGAATTTCTCTTGGAGAATCGTCGATTTTATATACGAAATGTACAGTTAGCAATTTAAGTATCATTGATGAATAGAATTTGAAATAATCGTTGGATAATTTCATTTTATTATAACTTATACCTGACGTACAGTTAGCATATAAAACATTCAGCCGTTAAACACACTTGCGAGCTCTAATCGCCGGTTACTGGTGCAAATTATGCCCTTTGTTATTCGCTAAATGCCTAATTATGTTTTTGCTTATTTACACCTTACTGTCACTTCGCCTTTTATTTTCCGATTGTTTTATCCTTGAATAAACGTTATTTACTGTCACTACGTTGTTTGTAGAAACTTGGATTTAATTATTTATATTTATTTAATAAATTATTTTTTGTAATGTAATTATTATAAATTTTCTATTGTTGTTTACTTAAAATTTATAAGAAGTTACAAATTAGGTACAATCGGAATTTAAATAGAATATTTTAAGGAATATATACGTGTGGTTATTATTTAAATATTATTTGAATATATACACACATCGCGCATTTAAATTAGCTTTTCCGGGCCAACGGCACGTGTCTGCACAATTGACATAGATTTTACACGTTTTCCATTAAACCCTGCACCTGTTTTTCTCGAAACAATACACAACAACATATAGACAACACAATGATTTTCGCTGTCTCCTACTGATAGAATAATGAACCATAGATAAATGTGTAGCGAAACCATGCTTTGTGTAGGTGTTTTGTGTAATGTTTTAGTGCAGTAGACGCGCCTTAAAGTGTACGACGTGGTCTACCGCCCACCTCTCCTTCTCTAATTCTGTGAGATAATCGATACGGACATGTACTGAGGCATTTTGAACGTCAGGAGTACGGACATTTAGAATTACTTTGGCCATTATCATTTGCCAAGCTCTTTGTAGAGACTGGCAAAAGAGTTGGTGAATCACCTGTAGGGTAATTTTTGACATACATAAGCTCACGCCTGTATCCCCGAAGGGGAAGGCAGAGGTGCACTAGCGAACTAGAACACCCACATTTCGCCGAGCTTAGTTCCGTCCCAGATGTGATAGGGGGCGAGCCTATCGCCATATCGGGCACAAATTCTAGACTCCGGGCTGATATGGAAAAATCCAATAATAACTTTTCCCGACCCGGGGATCGAACCCGAGACCTCAGAACCGTAGTCGTACCGAAATACTACCACGCCACGGAGGCAGAATTTTTGACACTTGATTCGATTTCCTCGTAATTTTTAATGCCACATTAATGCACTTTTTAACTTGATTTGAATGGAATTTTAAGTCACTAAATGAAATCGAAATATAGTCGAAATCAATCGAGTGTCAAAATTCAGGGGCTGATGATAAGTGATCTATACCGTTTATAGACATTATGGGCCTTACTTATACAAATATTTTGGCACAGAAAGTGGTTAAGAATAATCTGTCCCTTTTATTTTCAAACAATATGACACACAAGGAAAAAGTGAAAGACTACTTAACCATTCGCTCAGCTAAATTGTTTTAATAAGTAAGGCCCGATATCATTTGCCAACCTTAAGAAAATAGCGATTGATAACGATGGGATCACATACAAGACGAAAATAACACATAGGCTACTTTTTATCCAGGAAAATAAAACTCCACGCGACCGGAGTCGCGGGCAACGGCTAGTTATCTTTAAATACAACCTTTAAAGAACTTGGATCTAGCAGGTACATCATGAATCATTGATTTGTAGG
This sequence comes from Clanis bilineata, assembly GCA_036417725.1. Classification (NCBI taxonomy): domain Eukaryota; kingdom Metazoa; phylum Arthropoda; class Insecta; order Lepidoptera; family Sphingidae; genus Clanis; species Clanis bilineata. Next base: position 4,738,911 of record CM071141.1, read on the forward strand.
TGTTAGTATTGACATTGATGCCTACGAATACGTCATCGTTTGTTTACAATAAGAATTGTATAGTTTAAATATAAAATTATGTAGTAATATCACATACTGTTATTGCAAGGAATTTAACTTTTAGTCTGTGGTATTTGATTTTTACGTGAGTTATACCGGGTGTTTCATAAAGTTGGTCTCTCTCTCTACCTGCCCTTATCCCACCTTAATGTGGGGTCGGCGCAACACACTTTTTCAAGCATGTTGCAAAGAGGATTTGGCTTAGTTTTTACGACCGGCCGCCTGCCTGACGTCAACCCCCTATGAGGGATCCAGTCCCGGGCAAATTAAATTAGAAAATTTACTTTGCCCGACCTGGGAAACGAACCCAGGACCTCCCGGTCCACAACCCATATATGCTGCCACTAGACCAAGGAGGCGACTAAGGAGGTGTTTCATAAAGTTGGTACAAATAACAATTCCACTTACTGGGAGAACGATTTACGCCCGGTTCCAATAAACAATCTCAGTTCGAATGTGCAGATAGATTACAAAAATTAGCCAATAAGAACACAGTTTGAACATGACTCCGTCAAATGGCTTGATTTGATTGGTTCATAATCGTGATCTATCTGCACTCTAAACTGAGATCGTTTATTGAAACCGGCCGTTAAAGCGTAATGGTAAAGTTAAAAGATTTAACTTAATTTTAACTGTTATTAAGCACAGGGACTTAAAAATGCGACCTGTAAATCATCGCAATGAGCATAGGAATAGCTTTGTGTGTGCTAAAAATAATTAATTACTCCATAGGTGGATTGGGTACAAGTTGATCCAATGAGTCAACATTTTTTTTGGTTACAAATTCAAGTTATTCAAAAACAAAAAAAATTAACTTTATCGATAGCCATCCTCTCTTTAAATGTAGTTATTATTGATACCAACTTTATGAAACATCCTGTATAGCTGTTGTAATTCTTGTAAAACTCACAGTAATCTTGACGTATTTACAAAGAGGAAAATGGGTTTATTTTATTGAACCATTTCTATAGCCAATAGCAACAGTATTGTTTTTGCAACATTTAAATAAATTATTGTGAAGAGCAATGGATTACGACATTGTTTTATCCGTTGGCCATCTTTAAAATTCCATACGTAATTGTTTTTAAATATACTTAAATAGATTAAAATAATTCAAGATCGGTATTAAGTTACGTTTAACCTATTCATTTAAAAATTAAAAGATAAAATACATGTATAGGAGGGAAAGACAGATTCGTATCATAATACCTTGCTACTGCAACTTCACCGTTTATACGACTAAGCAGAAATTATTACACTGCACTATAATCTCACATCAAAGGTAAATTTATTCATTTAAAAAAAATAAAGATCATAACATAAGTTCAGGTCTGTATCCCCGAAGTAGTAGGCAGATGCGCATTTCGCCTTAGCTTCGAGCTTAGTTCCGTCCCAGAAGTGATAGGGGTCGAGTCCATCGCCATATCAGGCACAAGTTCCAGACTCCGGGCTGATACTGGAAAATCCAATATCACTTTGCCCGAAACGGGGATCGAACCCGAGACCTCAGGATGGTATGTAAAATTGCTCTTTAAAATCAATTATTAACACGAACTCTGAAATGCCAATATTCTAAACTAAATTCTAAACTCACACCTGTCATAAGAGAGACTCTATCTAAGTGGTACTTAAAGAGTAAAAACGGGGTGTAATTCACGAGAGTGCATCATAGTGAAGCGCCCCGCAAGTAACCGCAGGTTTCAGTGGGCGGCGTGAGTGTGTACACGGTACGCTTTGTGCTCCCGCACGTGCAACTCCAGGAAACAACCGCAAATGTGTTTACGCCTTAATGGACTCTAGGTAGCACTCATTAATTGCGATGTATTTTAATATGGAAAATTATTGTACTAAGTAAGATAAGTAAGATCAAAATTTTTGCAATCTTTCCCTTTTCTGCCTGGCGTTATAGCCTAATATCAGGATCCGCCTTCCTACTCAAACGTTTCCACTTCGCTCGGTCTTGAGTATCGTCCACAATGAGACTTCTAATATGATCTTCCAAAACGTCATGCCAGTCATCCACGGGGACGCACGCACCTCTCGTACGATCAGTAGCCCGAGCACTAATGTAAATGTAAACTCGCTGCGCACTGATGACATTTGATCAATATTTCATACACATTTCATAGACGCGCATTGAGCACGAATACATTTACGGTTGTCAGAAATTTTCTTGCTCGGGCTCCTGTCCACTGTCACCTGTATTACTGCCCCACTGCTGGGCACGGGTCTCCTCTACTAATGAGATGGGTTAGGCCTTAGTCTACCACGCTGGCCTAAATGTGGGTTGGTAGACTTCACATACCTTCGAAATTCAGTCAGAGTCAGTCAGAGGTGTATGCTCCATTTTGGGGTTGGTCTCGACCTCCGACACTTGTCTCGGCAATCCGTACCATTCCCAACTGAGCTATCGCTGGATTTTGTAATTCTCCTATTCGCAATATATTAATTTATACAAGAACATTGTGAGTTATGCATTTAAACATGTTTAATTGATTCATATCGTATATTTTTGACTGCCTCGGTGGCGTAGTTGTACTTCGGTATGACTACCGACCTGAGGTCTCGGGTTCGATCCCTGGGTCGGGCAAAGTGATAATGGATTTTTCCATATTAACCCGGAGTCTGGAATTTGTGCCCGATATGGCGATAGGCTCGCCCCCTATCACATCTGGGACGCAACTAAGCTCGGCGAAATGTGGGTGTTCTAGTTCGCTAGTGCACCTCTGCCTACCCCTTCGGGGATACAGGCGTGAGCTTATGTTATGTGTTATATTTTTAAGAATGTGTAACCGTTTGTTATTCCAAAGAATTGAAAAAAAACTTTCCTGCATTTACCTATGTCGCTGTCGAAATTGCGAACATCAGATAGAAGCGCAAGGACGCTGTGATAACTGTACCATGAGTGTGTTATCAGTCATCTGTGTACCCGTGTTTGTACTACATATCTGAATATGAACCGGGACGAACTGGAAAATGTTTAAACAATTGAACTTCAACAAATAAATTACTATTTTATTTGATGTGTGGAAACACGTGACTTAGGCTCAATTGCACCACTATTATTAACCTAGAGTTAGTCCTAACCGCAAGTTAAGTTACATGTCATTCATACATTTTCTGTCAATTTAGCTTGCGGTTAGGACTAACCCTAGGTTAATAATAGTAGTGCAATTGAGCCTTAGGTTTATTATTCAGCAAACTATACCATTATAGTTTAAGGTAATACTATCTTTGTTTCTACATGCCCATATCCCACCTTAATGTAGAGACGGCGCAACACACTTTCAGCATGTTGCAGAAAATATTTGGCTTAGTTTTTACGGCTGCCTACTAGAAGTCAATCCACATCTGGGGATCTAGTGGGAAAATAGTGTAAGAAAAACACCACGCTCGGCTTGGGAATCAAACGCAGGACCTCCTGGTTCATAGCCCATATACTCTCCCACTAGGAAGCGACCATACTAGTAATATCTACAACCATTATATTTAGAAAGATGTAATAAACAATGGTTTGTCTAAATACACTATTGTTTATAAATATCTGACCAAAATCGTTAAATGTAGTGATTTGGCCCCTTATAAAAATATTTAAGCGCTACTTATCTTTAACCATAGGTTGTTCCTTTCATTTTTAAACAATGTAACGCAAGGAAAAGAGTGACCGGCTATTCATAGCGAAAAGATAAGCGAAAATGGTTTTATAAGTAAGGCCCAATATGTATAGTCTAGAACATAAATAACATCATTTATATTCAACAAAACATTCTGCAATAAAATTCACCTCCATCTTCATACATACCTACATACCCAAAGGTGGAAAAATCGTGATCTCAGTACCCTAAATTGTTTGATATTTCGTGGAACAAACTTACGTTTGATAGGTCGAATATTCACTCGCATTTCTCTCGAAAATCGAATAATCTCGTTCAGAGCTTTAGCTGGGACGCGCGTAGGCGGAATGCCGGGGACTGCACGCCTACGCACAGATCCTTAATAACGGCTCGCACAGGCGCACCGAGTCATTAATACAGGGACGAGACGAGATGCTTCGATTCAAGCGCTGAACCTTGAAATTGTACCCTTCAACTCGGAAATATTTCAGGATTTTACTCTCGTAAAGTGACGGTGAACTTTTTTGAGACGGGATATTGCGTATTCGAGAGCCAGAATGATACCTGTCTTATGTTACTGGAGACGCGTTTACTTTGAGTGGTAGAGCCACGATGTAGACAGTAACGTCTACAGCACGAATGGGCCGGCTCGACCGGTTTGATACTAGTGTCTCACAGAAAACCGACGTAAAGTGGCATCTTGCTGACGCTGTTCGGTTTTGTGTGAGACAGTGGTATCAAAGCGATCAAGCCGACTCATTCATGACGTAGTCGATTCTGTCTACAGCGTGGCTCTGCTACTCAGCTTCGTTTATTATAGTATGTACTATAATAAATAAATACACCCAACAGTCATGTATACAGTCACAGTATATACTATAACTCTTAGTGCGACTACCAGTCTCAACCATTTGATGAAGAATATAGATCATTTAAGCGTAGGGTTTCTCAGATCAAACACTTTCTAGTCCTTTGTGAGAAGAAGTATCTAAGCCCATTGACGCTTTATAATGTATCAAAGTTTCTTATATTATTTTTTTGAAGGGTAAAAGATTTTCTCACTTGTTTAGCTTTGAACGAGGCAGTTCACGCCTTCACGCTTTTGTTAACCTTTTAAGAAAAAACTTAATGACCCATGTGAAAAAGGGAAGGCAACGGTAAATATTGACGCTTTAGGTTGTCACTTACTTGTGGTTCATTAGATATTTAAAATATACTTTCATATAGGTATAACACAATACCTGCTAGGCCGGGATAATAGTCGGGGGTTCAAAACACGGCCGAGAGTACGCACTTCTGACTTCATTAAAGGTAAGAGTACGATAGTTTAATTGAATAGAGAAGGAAATCATTGTGAGGAAACCATACTTGATTATTTTCTACATCGATATATTATTTACCTAGATACACAGTTGACGCTCGGAAAATGGGACAGCAAAGAAGTGTACTCCTTTTCGCTACAGTCGGACGCCAACAGAATTCAAAATTCAAATTTAAGAACGCTTGATAATTTCGTTTAAAAAGCTACTTTATGATACGTGCATAGGGTTATATTTGTGTTGATTTAATTAGAACTTGTGATCTTTTTCTTTGTTTTATTCCTGAGACCACTTTTCAGGAGGATTTTTGCAAAGAACTGTGCATCTAGGGTATATTATATTGATGATTTTGTATTAGTATTTCGAAAGTATGTGAAATCTACCAACACTTATTAGACTAGGCGGTACCGCGCAGGGACGGTTCCGTCTGGAGCCTGGGAACCTCTCGCCTAGAGAAACCCGGGGTCGTCCCAATGCGCCGAAGAGGGCCAGCTCGGGGTTTTTAGTCGGTGTTGTCGGTGTAGGGTGTACATGGTGTTAGGGACGCGGCCCAACGATCGCCTGGATGCTTTCCATCTCTCCCGGGCGGCATAACGTTGGGTCGTAATACCAGCAAACCCGACATAACCGTTACGGCTCAGGCGTGGCGATAAAACGCTTTTCCCGCGAAAACAAAAAAAAAGTCTTGGTAGACTAAGGTAGATCCTCTCCTCACTACTGACACCTGCCATTAGAACTGGGATAGCAATATCAAACGGCTGTTATGTAAAACATGTACTAGGGTATAAAGGCGTCTTTCACGAAATTTGTAAAGGCCGCTATACACAAACGGCTGACTCTATTTTGTTTTACAAACCTTTAACAAGAACAATTAAGTCACAGTTTGGTATTTGATTTATGCGATGTTTTGTTATGTTTAATTACCTAATTAGTGCAGTTGGTTACTACTTACTGGGGGTCAATTTTCCGGTGAATATTTTGTGACGTGCTATTTAAAAATTTGGAGAAGCAAAAACATTTCTAATTTATTCTTATTAGGGCTAAAATATTTAATAGTTTATATGATCTATATCGAACTAAAAATAAAAGCGACGTTACTCTCAGCACAATATATTACCAAAAATCCATTACTTACATATTATTTGAATCACCACGATATTATAAGTAAATAGCTGTTGGCCTGCATCCGAAATAAGTCTTGGGATAAAAACGTACTGTTATAGTCAAACATAATGTAAATTTCAATCATTGGAATATTTTTTAACTTAGTTTCTACACACAAACTAACAAATACCTATATAATATTAGTATAGATGAATTTATTAAGGCACATGATAATCAGTCAAAGCTACGATAATGCATGATTGGAAGCAAGCGGCGTATGAAACCTATAAACACAGTGACCCGGGGAGCTCCACACCCTCTGACCTACAGGCTACAGCCGCACACGTGTGTAAACCTCTTTATTGCGAAAGTACTGAAGCTTGAAATCTCACTTTCGAGTTGGAGTTCTGTGTAATTGCAATTCCTTCCACGTGGTTATAACGTTTATTTTATCGTGTTTATATGTGTATCAAATACTATAAAATTCGTAAAATATTATCAAGTTATTCAAAATTCATTTTTAAATAATTACCTTTTTACATACACATAAAAAGAGGAAAAATGAATAAATAATAATAATAATAAATGCATTATAGTTGTATGTGTATTTAAAGTGTATATTTTCGACCGACTTCCAAAAGGTCCTCAATTCGTCGGTTTTTATGTATGTTTCGCGATATCCGTAAAATGTGGACCGAATTTCAAAATTATTTTTGTGTTCAATAGAGCTTATATTAAGGGTGGTCCCATATAAATTTGTTCCCAATCGGATTTGAAGTTAGTCCGTTAAGTTTTGAAACTTGTGATTATTTTAATTATTTTCATAAAATTAATAAATATATTATTCATAAAAAAGATAATGGAATACGATGTTTAAAAATTATGAAACTTGGCAATAAGTAATCGGACACCACTGCACTGGCACTTGGCAGTATCATACACGCATATAGCGCGAGCCACACACAACCAAACGAAGGGGTGAAGCTAACAAACATGACACCGTGATCCATTTATAGTATCTCGAGGGGCTTGCGGCATGACTTGATGTTTGGTTGAGACGGGTATGGGGGGTATCCCTGTATCTGCGTCGGTCGTCCGTCTGTCTTGTCGCAAGCCTCTCGATTTGCTTCTTCGTTCTTCGGATTCGGAGTGTGAAGAAGCATAAATAGGCCGGCATGATTCTGACGACCACTGATAAACAGTGTTTGTCAGTGGTCGCTAGTTTTTTTGGACTGCACTACGCTTACCATCAGGTGCAGTGTAGTCACTTTGCCGTGCCCGGATAAAAAAAAAAAAAAAAATACCATTCCGAGGTATTCCTAATTCATAGTGACTACTGACTATAATTATATTTTTATAAGAAAAGACTTGCAAACGAGCGGGTTGGTCACCTGATAGTAAATGATCTCCATACACGATACCAGTAGCACCATTAGTGCGATTCACGCCTTTAATGAAAGGAAGGGATTGGGAATTGGACGCGGGATTTGGGCCACCCAAAAAAATTATGTGCAGCAATAGATAAACCTTACGCTTGTTTATTTAAAGGTATAGATAGAGGTTGTTTTAGCGCATACACAGTAAACTGAGTTTGTTTGTTCTTCATGATATATTCACCAACTATAGCTCCAAGGACTTTCGAATAGGTACACGAAAGTTGTTCACGCTAGGTATCAGGCTTCATGTCATTACGTGTGTCGTACATGTGATTACCATCCGTTGACGTATTACTTAACGATTCCCGAGATGTGATTGGTCGAGAAATGACAAAAGTTTTCCTTATTTTCTCAGTTTAATTGGTTCTGAAGGAAACACCGCGGTATTTTCTCTTTGATGCGCCGAAAATAGATTTTACGAGTGTAAATTATGTTTAAATTTATCACCGGAATATATTTAGTGTTAAGATCTAAGATAGAATATAATATAAGAATATATTATAAAAAAACAAAAGAACAAGCTTTTTTAGTGTTTTTTTTACTAATAGAGTGCAAGGAAAATTTATTTACACGCCTTCAACTACGAAGATTGTATGAGAGACATATTACAAAAGTTAAATTGTTCAGTACTCTTTAATGTATACGGTTTTTAAATCTTTAAATATATAATACAAAAACAAAAATACATTTAAAAATATAAAATATTCCCCAGCGATGGCGAGGCTCAGACCCAAACCACCAGCGCGGCGGAGTGAAGACCCTCCTCTCAATTCGTGCCGTATCCAGTAGCACTGCCTTCTGCATTTGGTCTTTGACCCAGGCGTCAACCCAGAGCCTCTTGATTATTCTTTATTTCATTCTGCCGGGCGTTATCCCGGCCTTCTGCCAAGGCCCACATTCCTACTTACGCTTCCATTTCGCCCGGTCTTCCTTTATATTTCTTTCTCTTATCCTATTATTCATGATTATACTTAGTTAATAATTGTTATTTATTTTTAGAATTTATTTTAATAAATAAACATATTTTTACTCTAGCGTGTTGGTAACGCAGTAGCCATCAATTTCCACTAAAGTTACTCTGCCTTACCTGTAAAAAATTAGGCCATTTAGCAACCTAGAACAATAACCTCAATACACTATATTGTTATTAAACACGTAAATGGTACATTCTACGTGTAAAACTATACATAAATACAGTTTTATTTGACTGCAAACCCTTAAATTTTCTTTAAGGTCAAAGTGGTAATGAAAAGAATGTAACAAAAATTCAATAATGCCTCACTGATTTCTATAACGTATTATTTATATTATCGCTAGCAAGAAATGTCATGCGGGAGTCGCCTTCTGAGTCTAATGGCAGTGTAAATGGGCTGTGAAACGGGAAGTCCTGGGTTCGATTCCCAGGTCGGGAATGGTGTTTTTCTAACACTATTATCCCGAGACTGGATCCCAAAGATGGGGGACGTCAGGCAGGCAGCCGGACGCAAATATTAAGCCAAAATTATTTTTGCAAAATGCTTGATAAAGTATGTTGCGCGGACCCCACATTGAAGTAGGATAAGGGCAGGTAGAAAGAAAGCTAACGAGAAATGTCAAAAAATGTCATGGTTGAGATACTGGAATATAAATAATTAGATCCCGTTGCGCAATTTAATACGTAAAGAATGTTCAATTGCCTGTCAGGAACGAGAAAGGCAATAACACATAGGCGTAGCCAAGGGGGGGTTTTGGGGGTTCAAAGCCCCCCTCCCCGCCCGAAAAATTCAAAATATAATATGATGTATAAGAGAGAGAGTAGACGTGTTAATAGGCCATGTTTTTATTTTAGACTTTAATTATATGTTACGTTCAACTTATATAATATGGCTTACACACTACACCTTGCCCATTGGGATATAAAAATAATATGTTTATTATGTTTATTTAACATTATTTTTTTCATATTTTCACACCACACATTTAGACTACCTTTTTAATATAATTTTTTATCGTGTTCCATATAATATTCATATTCCGAATTAACCCGTCGGAGGCGGCACATATACATATATGTTACATAAGCGTATGGGCCACCGGAGGCCGAGCCGCCCGTGATAATCTAATGTTAGAAACATTCGTGTTGTTTTATTTTGTTGAACCCCCTCCCCGTAACATAAGTGTTATTTAATTTTCTTGACCCCCAAAACTAAAAACTGGCTACGCCCGTACTATCACAGATTTAGTAATCAGGATTTTGGCTCGTATTTTATGTACCTCCATAATCTGGATGTGGGTCATTCATTTTCTGGGTGGGCGTAATGAGCAAATTGCCTTGATTGAGTGGTTTCAGATTTTGGGTATGTACGCTAATAAATCTAATGATTGCAAGAATATTTTCACATTTCTGTTGATGCTGAATAGCTATTGAACATAGTTTTAGAAGTGTGAATAAGTTTTTTTATATAATGCCTTAAGATATTCTTTTATTTTATGATAAAAATATTGCATTGAACCTAATTCTTTTTTGTCTAAAATATTTTAATATTTCTTTCTGTGGTATGTTTTAGATGACGTAAATTACATATAATATTAATTTAAATAATACCCAATTGTTCGATGTTCTGATAACGATGAAATACCTAACCGATAAATATAATTTTTGATTTTGGTATTATGATAAATTATCATTTCCCGATTTGAATCCTGGACCTCATAGTTCTCAACCTAAGAACGCTGCCACTAAATCAAAAAAGTCAAATATTTATAACGGTTTGCATTACTATTAAATAGTAATATTTAAATTTTCATTTAATTTGGTTTTATAATTTCTTGAACGGTACTGTTATTTGAGAATAAATTAAAAAAAAATCGCATAAATTCATCACCATATTGCGATTACATCCGCGTCCAAACTACTTTAAACAATTCATTAATACTCAATTAAATGTCACATAAACCTTGGTTGTATGTAAAAATGCATTTTGTTGTTTTTTTTTGTATTCTTCCTAGTTATAATGGTCTTTAATAATTAAATATAAGTACACAATCGTACCGATAATTGAATTTCGATATTAAGTTAATTAGCTGTAAAATGATGAAAATGACTGCCTCGGTGGCGTGGTGGTATTTCGGTACGACTACGGTTCTGAGGTCTCGGGTTCGATCCCCGGGTCGGGCAAAGTGATATTGGATTTTTCCATATCAGCCCGGAGTCTGGAATTTGTGCCCGATATGGCGATAGGCTCGCCCCCTATCTCATCTGGGACGGAACTAAGCTCGGCGAAATGTGGGTGTTCTAGTTCGGTAGTGCGCCTCTTCCTACCCCTTCGGAGATAACGGCGTAAGCTTACGTTATGTGTTCTGTTAGCTATAAAATAATTACATGATGAGCAGCGCCATCTATGTACTTAACAACGAACTTATGTTGCTGAAGGTATAGGCTTCAATATAAGGGTGCCGTCACACTAAGCGCTTGGGATAGTAGAAAAAACGAGTAAATATTTGGTGGCTTAAACTTGCCAGTGACACCTCCCTTTCTCAAACGTAAAGACCGGTCTCCTGCACTAGTTTTTTCGAAACAAAACATTAAAAACACATACGTAAAACAAATATTTTAACTTTCATCTGTTTGTAGAACAATAGACCATAGATAAAAAATGCATGTTTTGTGTAATGTTTTAGCGTAGGAGACCCGGCTTAATATATATTAAGCTCTATAAGTAGGAACACGCACACATAGCAAGCTATGAATAAATATACAATAAAAAAGATACAATTTATAACTCTCTGACTGACAGCATCCTAAATCAAAAAGCGATAATATTAGCAAAATAAATATTATTCTGAAAATATCACTCAAAATAGATAATCATATTCAAATATAAACAAATATGTTCATAAATTATTACTATCAAGTACTAGATCGAGATATTTTGGAGCCATTTTGATTATTCAATAAAAAAACATGCAAAAACCGATGCATAAAATTGCACTTACATTTCAAATCGTCTATTAAACCGGTTTTTGATCAGATTATCTTTACACGTGTATGAGCGTGAATATTAACCAACAATATAAAGCTGCGAATGCATAAAGCCGCGTGTCCTACACTAATACCCAAAACACCTACAAAAAACATGGTATTTCTTAATTGTCAGCATCCGTAGCGCAGCGGGCGAGTAGTCGACTGTGAAGCGAGAGGCCACGGGTTCGATTCCCGTATTGAGACAAATGTTTGTGTGGCCCACAGATATTTATTTAAAGTCTGGGTGTTGTGAGACCGAAAATCTCTCATAGTCTCTGACACTCACGATACAGGTTATACCTAGTGTGGGGTCAGGACTAGGTGTGTGACTGTTGGGTGTATTTATTATTATTATTATTTTTTATTGTCTATGGTCAAACCTACGGTTATGAAAAACCTACACAAAACAAAGTTTTTCATTCGTGCAGGAGACACGGCTTTATATAACCTAGAGTTAAAAACATAAGCAAAGAAAACAAAGATGGCCGACGTGACACATTTGTACAAATATTTGCGTTACATTAGTTGGTTATTCACCTTACAAAGTGTAGCATATATAATAATAACATAAGATACAGAGATTTGAATAAGGACCCCACTGGGCTTATAGTCAGCTCCCATTTATCCGACTTCAAATAAGTGAATCTCAATACACCTGCAAAGTTCTAGAGCGATATCATAATGGATCAATTTCGATAATTATTTCTGTGTTTGTTAACCTATATTTTATCCATTTTGGGTTGACGACACAGCAGGCAGCCTGTCGTAAAAACTAAGCCAAACCCTGCACTTGAACATGTGTGTTGCACCGATCTCGATGATGCAGATGGAAAGAATACCTTATAATAAGAGCTGAGACGAAGTATGTAGAATAGTTCAAAACACAACATAATGGTCGGAAGTCATGAAGTCAGTGACGACTTATTCAGGTCATAATTTATCATTTATTGGCAACACTCATCTCCGTTTTCCTCGTGTGTAATGTGCTTTACAAACTCTCCACATTTTCCACGAAATAATTTCTTTAGTCATAATATTATTCTCTTCTTTAATTAAAATGTTTGTTTAACGTATGGAAAATTATACTTTGATAATTAAATGGAAAAATTTTGTATTGGTAAATTAGAACGTATCGCCTTAATTATATTAAAATATGGATATACAAGCTCGGCAAAGTGATATTGGGTTTTTTCAATACAGTATCAGCTCGGAGTGTGGAATTTGTGCCGGATATGGCGATAGGATCGCCCCGTTATCACATATGGGACGAAAATAAGCTCGGCAAAAAATTTATGTTCTAGTTCGCTAGTGCACCTCTACCTACCTCTTCGGGGATACAGACGTGAGCTTATGTATGTGTTGACTACATTAGCTTATCCCTGTATTTTAAAGAGGTAAGCAGAGATGGACTTTGTGCATTTTCGTCCCGTTTTGTGGGTCCTTCCAGTATATCGGGCATTCATTTTTGCAGTGTTCAATTTTCTCGAAAACTTGTAACACAAAATTCTACTCTGAATGCAAATATTTGTACCACAATTGGCTGTATTGGAATCATCGTGTAATTTGTAATACCTACTTAATAATAAGCTGTTCTATGATAAATTACACAAAACCACAAATTAGGTTGTCTGTGTTAGGTATACAGTTACGATGGATGTGTAAGATTTTTATTTATGTACATAATATATACATATTTATATGCTATGACCATTGTACAGTCGATTACGTCATCAAGTATTAGGTAAGCGTGGTAAAACATTATCACTACATTGTAGGTACTATGTCTGATACAAAATATTATGTCATATATTTGATTCTGATTTTAATTTTAAAATAGATTTGTATTATATTATATTATTATTTTATATTATTATTATTATATTTTTATTTATTATTATATTATTATTATATGATATTCTAAGAATGTCATGCATAACATAGACGAATATTTCAATAATATTATCATAAGGCGAAATAAGTAATAAATCATTTAATGCCTCAATAAATATTGGAAATTGCGGAAAAAAACAATGAAAGTTGTCCGTCCAATAGTGAAACTGTCTACGGAACTGCAACAGACTAAAAGATACAAAATCACACATACTTATATAACGCACAAAATTCTATGGACATAATATACTTTATATTTTATAATAATTTCATTTTTATTATTATTTTATTAAACTCCCATCCCACTTCTGATCATGTGCTTCTGCTACTTATTATTTTTAAATTAAGAATAACATTACGATACTGGTCGTTTATTTGTTATCACGTATTTACAATGTTGTTATTGTTAACAGATAAGAGCTGTTGACGTCCGTAGAAGAAGCCAGCCTTCCGGCAACGTTTGTTCTCGCCCCGCTCCCCACACCCCCTCCAAGATTGCTGCCACCATGGGTCGGAAGAAAATACAAATATCCCGGATTACGGACGAACGGAATCGACAGGTAATATCTTATTCTACCTGTCTATCCCAAGCCAATATGTTAAAACTTCAACTTCAACTTCTGCAATTATGATGCAAAAAAGATACGGCTTTCGTTTTTGAACCGGCTGCCTGCTTGTCGTCAAACCCGTTAACCAGTCCAGTTCCGACCAAATAGTTGTAGAAAAACAACACAAACAAACATAACATACGTAAAATAAAGTGCAAACTAATAAAATTAGACAAACTGATTAAAAATCGGAAATCATTTGTTCATTTTATTTTGCTAAAATCCATTGGCATACATTATACAGAACAGGAAAGTTCAAAGGACTTTATCTTTCTGTAACCTGCTTCGGAACTGCTAATATGCAAAATATAATTATATCAATGCCATTCATATCTTTGTTTAGGTCTCAGCCCTTGTTTATTAAATTAAAAATAAATACTTTTAATATGCAACCTCTTTGATTAGGTTTTTAATAAAATACACATTTTTAATTTAAATAGCCACGTATTATTATATTAATTAAAATAAAAAAGGGAATATAAAAAATCGTATTAGGGTATTAATGAAGTGTTCTATATAATACGTATACAATTAAATGCATTTTATTACTTACTCATTGATTCTATCGGTTGTAAATTTTGTATAAAATAATTAACTTGAGTGCTGTTCAATTACATCCAGGAAGCAAAATTTTAATAACCCCAATAAATTAAATAGTAGACCGGTGAATTTAATAAAAATATATTTTGTCCTATTTAAATACTGAAATTACTGGCAGGTTTTTGTCATAAAGTTTTATTATAAAACAGTTTTTGTTCCATAAAATTTAATTTGCTCATAAATATTGCTGGCCAAATGATAAAAAAAACAAATTCTATTCCATTTTTAAAATACGTCCTTTACACAACCATTTGAACAAAAATTATAATTTCCAAGCTTATTGAAAATGTCTAAAGAGTCATCTCTTTAGACATTTTCAATAAGCTTGGAAATTATAATTTTTGTTCAAATGGTTGTGTAAAGGACGTATTTTAAAAATGGAATAGAATTTGTTTTTTTTAAGGTAAGGTAAGTAAGGTAAGGTAAGGTCATCCTTATGACGATCTGACCCAACAGATGTTGTATCAAGCAACACTTCCACTGCAAAATGTTATCGCAACGGGACAATGACCGCTGTCGCTTGTAATTTATTAATTATACGATCACATTGCACATTGACGGGACCAGTGTACAAAGAACGCGTAAACTACCACACACTAAACCCTTTTGTACGTAATTTATCTGCTAATTGCGACCCAGGGAGGCCTTTAAATGATGGCTGTAGAATTTAATTAGAATTGCGAAAGTGAATTTTTAATTTCAAGTAATTTCACTTCCCTTTCAAGCTTTTTGGTGTTAATTAAGCTGGTGGTGCTGTAATTTTGTCTTTCAGTCGGCAGTGTGGAAAATTACATTCGTTTTTATATTGTTACATATTGTTCATCTAAATGTACATTGAATTCAAATTCAAATTAATTCCATTCGGATAGAATAGAGAGATCTTAGAGAGGATTCATATAAGGGAGGTGGTTGTAAAAATTAAGCCAAATCCTTTCTACAACATGCTTATATATAATGTAGTGTAGATCTCACATTGAAGTGGGATCACTGCAGAAGAAAAGAAGTTATTAAAATATGAAAAAAATGTAAAGGAAAAAATAAAGCACTAACCACAACTGATACTTGGAACACAAGTTCAATTGTTTCAAATATCTGTACAAACAAAATGACGCATGATGCGAATAAATTCCATTTATTACAGGCCCCGATATCTGCCCGTGACCCAATATGGAATTAACACTGCGTTTTACCTGATTAAATATGACTATCAGTGGAAATAAATTGAAAATATTTCTGGTTTTGTATAGATCTTATCATGAAACAAAGCAATAGAGAATAGTGAAATTAGGAAATATGGAATGACGCAGTTAGGTTCAACTGTCCTCTAAACGTAATGTCACTGTATCATTAAAATGTTTTAAATGAGTATTTCTTTATAGTACCATGTTTAAAAGGATATTTAATTTAAATTACACCTGCGCTAAAACCCATAAATCATACGATATTTTCCTCAACCATGACAACATAGTTCCGTCATACTAAAAATCTTTTGGTATTTCAGACAAATGCTCGGGTAAATTTGTAACAATATATGTTTTAAAATATATTTATTTAATCATGATTTTAGACCATGTAAATTCTATCATCTTCATGTGGTCTAATTGTATGAATGTTTTATTTCCGTATACATTTCCTAATTCATCCTTCATATAAGTTTTTTCTTTCGTAATAGTCCTCTTAAATATCGATGAATGAAACATCGATATTCCATATTTCCCTTTATCCATCTATTTATTTTAGCTAAATATTTTATGCTTTCTCCATCCCTGTTTTGTTCGGTTCGGGTTTCCACAATTTTTGGCACCAAGTTATAACTAGGGTTGTCACTTGTCAATAAGTCGTAAAGTAAGAATAATAAAAGTAATTAGCATTTCAAATTTCAGGTGACCTTCAACAAACGCAAATTCGGCGTGATGAAAAAAGCTTACGAGTTGAGCGTGCTCTGCGACTGCGAGATCGCTTTAATAATCTTCAGCTCCAACAACAAACTGTACCAATATGCTAGCACGGACATGGACAAGGTAACTTCTTACTTCATTAAAAATAATAATAATATTAGCCCTGTGATATTACTGTCCCACTGTTGGGCACGGGCCTCCTCTACTAATGAGAGGGGTTAGGCCTTAGTCTACCACGCTGGCCTAATGCGGGTCGGTAGACTTCAGATACCTTCGAATTTCTTGTGGAGAAATTCTCGGGTATGCAGTTTTCCTCACGATATTTTCCTTCACCGTTATAGCAAGCGATATTTCACAATGAAAACACACTTAACATAGAAAAGTCAGAGGTGTATTCTCCATTTTGGTTGGTCTCGAACCTCCGACACTCGTCTCAGCAGTCCGTATCACACCCAACTGAGCTATCGCTGGTATCACTTACTTCATTATCCCTTACATATTTTTCTTCAAGATCCCTTATTTTCCGACGACCTGATAAAGGTCGCAGGAAGTCGTTGGATGCAGGCCGTTTCCAACATCGATCGATCTGGAAATCTTTTGGGGAGGCCTATGTTCAGCAGTGGACGTCCTATGGTTGATGATGATGATGATGATCTCTTATGTAGTTTGCATTGGGAGTTAGGACACACCATGTTTGCCTAGAAGATGTATTCATTCTGGAAGTAATTATCATAAGAGATCACAAATATCCGAAATCAGAGAGTCGTTCGAGTAGTAAGTTATTCTTTTACAATTTAATTATAAAATATTAGATAGGACATAAAGTTCTACCCCCTGTACGAACATGACTTTTTATACTTCCATGGATGACCTGTGTTGGTGCAACTTATCAGCTGGAAGGATGGAAGAATGGAAATAGAGAAATTCGTTTTTGCCTCTCCTGCGCATACTAACTTTCTGACTGTATTCATGTTTTATACCTCTAGTTTATGTATTAGGATATACTAAGTAGCTAACTTCTATATTCCTAAAATTAACACTTTGGAGTATTCTTTTTGTGCTATTGTTAATATTGCTGCAATTTAGGTACTTGAAATGAATTATTTAGAGTATGATTAGTTTCTTCCGGTAGCAATCTTGTCCTTGAGACGTATGTGCGAAAAATTTAAAATTTTAATCCAATCCACTTATGAAAGTCATTAATTACGTTTTTAAATACGTAATATGCAATTATTATGGTAAACTTGAATCCCCGCAATTTTACTCAGGTTTTTTATTGCAGAACGCCCCTCGTATTTAGCTTTAGTTTTTAATGATCGTAACCGCAATAACATAGTCGTTCATTTGCATATTTTTTATCGCTCGTACGCGGCTAACATTGACTGAATCGCTCGTAAACGCTCCAACACTCAGCCAATTGACCTGCCGCTGTTTGCAGTTTGTACTCTTACAATTTAAGGTCAATAATGTTTGTCTTAAGATTATCTTTACCTACATTTTGTATCATCATCATCAGCCATAGGACGTCTACTGCTGAACCTAGGCCTCCCCCAAAGATTTCCAGATCGACCTGTTGGAGAAGGCCTGCATCCAGCGACTTCCTGCGACCTTTATCAGGTCTTTTGTATACTACCTATAAATAAAACTAGTCCAATTATTTTAAGTTTGATAATATCAACATGGATTTCGTTTGATATGGTAAAGTAAGGGCGCTTTGTGTGATTCTTTTGTTTCAAAGTAATTTAAAATCCAAAGCAACCTTCGCTCGTAGAAAAGTAAACGTGTAATGTGGAGTTGGACATATAAAATACACACAATTATTCCCTTTATATTTCAATGGAGTAGTCCGATAGAAACATTCGACGTACGTAGCATCATATTCGTGTACTGCATTTAAAACGACATCAACTGCTTTTGTGCATGTAGAAACATTATTGGCATGCGTAATTATAACAATTCTTGGGCATTTGCGTACATCGTTTTATCTGTATTCATTGGGTACATTTCCCTTTTGAATGCTTTTTTCATTATCATTATCACAAATTAATTCGCCTCTTCCGTTGCGTGGTTACTCAGACAGTAAAAACGAATTAGATTTTTATACAAGCAAATGGTTTAAGTGCTTTGGTATTTATATCTAATCTCTAACATCTACGATTAAATATTGTGGTAGTTGAACAATTAAATAAATAATCCTTATGTCCCATAAATATAAAATGTGTACAATGCCAGCCCTCAGAGTACTGGCTACATTGGGGCCGGTTTGAAAATGACGTCATTGTGGTAAAGTTTACATTCGCACTAACCGCGCCTAGTATCGATGCAAATACTTTGCAAATATATACAAGACGATTGTTTACCGGAAGCGATACGTGGTTACTGACGGCGCAATTAGAATTTAACAAATCAATAGATTTACAATCGTTCCATGACATTTAGATTGAGTTGATTCATTTGAAGTGACTTGGAGCCACTTGCAGCTCCGCGATAAATCTCTATTTATACTAAGTCTTGATCTTCATCAATCTTTAAAGATGATTGAGCTTAGGATAAATCTAGATAAGGTGTAACTCTAGATTATTAACAGCACTGCAAGTCGCCCTTAAACACTATTATAAACTAATCCGATTTCGAAGCAAAGTGGTTAATCGACTACTGACATTAATATTAAACCTAATAATCTGGATTCAGGTTTCGATAAAGCGAAAGTTAATATTTATCACAAAATATTTAATAACATTATAAGAGGGATAGAAAGAAATAAAGAGGTTAATCTTAAAAGCTTTCTAATAGAAAGAAAGAAATAAAAAAAAACTTTATTCAGCCAATGTCTCAGGCAATAATAAGTGGGAGAACAAAAAAAAAGTCAGAATAGTATAATGTAAAGAATACAGACTTATAAAGAATAAGTAGCCATAAACCTGATAAAGGTCGCAGGAAGTCGTTGTATGCAGGCCGCTTCCAACAGGTCTATCTGGAAAACTTTGGGGGAGGCCTATGTTCAGCAGTGGACGTCCTATAGCTCATGATGATGATGATGAATAGTAGCCAAAGTTACAAAAGTTTGTGTATCAACTGCAACTGTAAAGGTTTCTTTCATCGTTCCAGGTTCTACTAAAGTACACGGAATACAACGAGCCACACGAATCGCTGACCAACCGCAACATCATCGAGGTACATTAAGTACGGCGTCATCTGTGTGCCCGTGATCGCAATGCAATGTCCATGCAAAGTTGACTTATCCCATTAACAGCGTGCTTTGTACTTACACACACCTAATTTGTTGTTGTTACTAAAACAAATCCCGATGGTCCAAAAGACGACGTAGAGGTAGATGGAATAGATGTTATCACTGCCTAAACACGTAAATAGAGAAACGCGAGTAATAAAGAAGCATGTTTATTTCCTGTTAGAAAAAAGGATGAAGTACAAAACACCAGACCCCGTTTTATACTAACAGTTTATTGCTAGACACCTCAAATGTTTATGTTATTTTTTCCTTGTACAGCATGGGCTTTGTAAATATTTTTGTGTTTATTTGAATTAACCGCGCCTACCTGACTGGAGATTGATACAACGGGTAAAGTCAGTTGCATCATTGCGTTCGACACAACACACAAATGTACGCTAAAACAATTCACTTTACAATTTTTATTCAGTATTGTTTTATTATGATAGCACTTTTTATTTTTTACCCTCCACTACATACTGATAATGAGAGTACATTTTTTTTCGCAAAAGTTCAATAAGTGAAGTTGTTTTCTATTCACGAGCATTTATTTATTATTTTAATTCAATTCCAATAATTCCAATTCCATATTATAATAATTTAATATTCATTAATAAATAAATGCGTGTGAGTCTCCAAATAAATTATTTCAAGATACAAATAACCTATTAATGGCAAAGACTTCTATGTATTTCTAGACAGGCTGATCGGTACATAGAATTTGCGCGCTAAGTTTCCGTCAATTGACCACAACTCATTTTAGAGATCTGTAGCCCGAGCACGAAAAACTAATGTAAATGTAAACTCGCTGCCCACTGATGACATTTGATTAATATTTCATACAAATTTTATAGACGCGCATCGAGCACGGATACATTTACGGTTGTCAGAAATTTTCCTTAGCCATCAAAGTCGAACACTCGCCGTAAAGTGACACAATTTTACTTCTAGCTTGTCTAGTAGTATACATAGAAGATTAGTATACGTCTATGCATAGAAGTCTATGATTAATAGACGTTAATTAATGGTGTGTAAAGAGGGTGTATTAATTTAAATTAATAACGCATGTGTAGTAATGCCGTAGGGTTTCCACAACTTTGGCTCGTCAAGCCACCTGAGCTGTTTTCGCTGACACTTCCAGGCACTAACGAAGAAAGAACATAAGAACGGAGTGATGTCGCCTGACAGCCCTGAAGCAGAGCCGGAATACAACTTGACCCCACGGACCGAAGCCAAATACTCCAAGATTGACGAAGAGTTTCAAATGATGATGCAGAGGAACCAGTTGAACGGCAGCCGGGTGGGTGTTGGCGTCACGGGCAGTAACTACAACCTGCCGGTCAGCGTCCCCGTGGGAAGCTACGACCAGTCTCTGCTGCAAGCTAGTCCACAGATGCACGCCTCGATCAGTCCACGGCCATCCTCTTCAGAAACCGATTCAGGTTCGTATCAATTTCCTTTCTTTCTACTTGCCTCTACCCCATTTCTATCAGTCGGCAAACACTTTTTTAAGATGTCGCAGAAAGGATTTGGCTTATTTTTACGACCGAATTGTTCATGTTTTTAAACGTATCTTCGTATCATAAGACGTCAATGTTATGTGTGTATCAACTGGTATTAGACTGGCACGTGGATAAGGCCAGAAGACTGTGCCTAAACAACAATTTGACAATGAAATAATCCTAATGTTACTACTGTTTAGTATTTACATACATAAGCTCCCGCCTTTATCCCCGAAGGGGTGGGCAGATGGGAACTAGTGAATTACGACATCCACATTTTGCTGAGCTTATTTCCAATGTGTGATAGGGGGTGGGCCTATCGCCATCGGGCACAAATTGTAGACTTTGGGTTGCTACTGAAATGAAAAACAAAATGTAGAGAAGACCCGTGCCCAGCATTGGTACAGTAAATTACAGGGCTATTATTTTATTATATAGTATATTTCATCATCATCATCTGTGTGGCTGCCGTCAACCCCCTTTAGGGAATCCACTTCTGAGCCAATCGTCAACTTAACTCAGTTGAATACGGTTAATTTGATAGTCGATGGGGCAGAAAAGTTCTCGAGTGGAGACCACCTACAAGTTGGACCGACGACTTGATAAAGGTAGCAAGAAGTCGCTGGATGCAGCCCGCTTCCAACAGTTCGATCTGGATATCTTTGGGGGAGGCCTATGTTCTGCAGGTTGATTCTTTAAGAAACGCCACAACGTTGCGATCGACGACGAGCTCCCGCAGCGCACATCGTTGAAATCGACGAAGCGTTCAACGTTGTTGGGTCTTAGAGAATACCATTTTCCATACATTTATGTCAAACGCCTCGCTCGAGAGAGCTAGTTCGCATAAGCGCCGTCATCAAACATAGCGCTAGTGCGTGCGCTTTGTACCTTGCTGAATACAAAAATGTAAACATCGTTGCTGCAACGTTGTTTTCACAAATGAAACCTTAGAGAATCGACCTGCAGCAGCGGACGTTTTATGGCTGATGATAGTATATGTATTTATTTATGGTTATACAGTGTACCCAAGCGGCGGAATGTTGGAAATGTCAAACGGATACGGCGGTGCGGGCTCCCCGCTGGGTGCGGGGTGCACCCCCTCCCCGTCGCCGGGACCCGCGCCCTCCCCGCACCGGCACCACTCGCACGCGCACAAGGCGCATGCGCACGCGCCCCCGCCACACCACTCGCCCAGACACAACAACCTACGCGTCGTCATACCCGGATCAATGCCACCGCCACAGGATGATATTTCATACACAGGAGAGGTAACTTAGCCTTGCTTCTCCACTTCCACAATCCACTTATCAAATCTTACTACCAAGCAAATCGTCATCTTAACCGTATCCAATGACATTATCTATGAATAATGAAAGTGACAGCCTCCGTGGCGCAGCGGGCGAGTTGCCGGCTGTGAAGCGAAAGGCCGCGGGTTCGATTCCCGCATTGAGACAAATGTTTGTGTGGCCTACAGATTTTTTTTTTATGTCTGGGTGTTGTGAGGCCGAAAGTCTCTCATAGTCTCTGACACCCACGAAACAGGTTATACCTAGTGGGGTCAGGACTAGGTGTGTGACTATTGGGTGTATTTATAAAACAAAAACGTTTGCAAGTATGAAAAGTTGTCCGTTATTACAAGTACTATAGTGTCTTTTCAGCTTCTTAAATAAATTCCGACTAACATTGTATAAGTGTAGAGGACGGCATGCTACCCTGTATTTAACGTAAAATGTAAGATACAAGCTAGTTTAAAAGTTAAGTTCCACTTAAAAAATGAAAGTAGGTATGGAACATTAACATTAACATTATAACAATGTATGTCATGTTGGTGATCCTAAACAAAATAAAAAAAAACATAATTACCAGAAAGTATTATTGACATATCGGCAGATAACACAAAATCTACATAACATGCAGCTGCGACCTACTGGTCTACATTATACAGCTTATTTAATATTTAATTTTCAAATGACCCACTTTTTAATTGAACTCGACGAGCAATGTAAAACAAGTGTTAAAACTCCATTCAACATACTTGAAAATAAACGAAAATGAGTTTGTATGTTTAATAGTTTCTCACGGCTGAACTAACGAACTATAACAGTTGTTGAAATAAAACAATTGTTTACGGATTCTATCACGATTTGGATTTCGGACAGTCCGACCCGTGACCACGAAGGCTGCAAGCTTTCGAAACGTCGGGCATAAAAATTAAAACCAAATCGTAATAGAATCCGTAAAAATAGTTTTATATCAATGAATAAAATTCGCGTAAACCTAACACATGACATAACATAAGCTCACGCCTGTATCACCGAAGGGGTAGACAGAGGTGCACTAGCGAACTAGAACACCCACATTTCAATTAAATTTAAAAAGGGATCAATCCCCTAAAACTAATTTAAAATCTAGGTTTTGCAGAATGATACCACGCACACTGTATACCAGAAATCTTTCTTTCTACCTGCCCTTATCCCACCTTAATGTGGGGTCGGCGCCACACACTTTTTCAAGCATGTTGCAAAGAGGATTTGGCTTAGTTTTTGCGACCGGCCGCCTGCCTGACATCAACCCCTATGAGGGATCCAGTCCCGGGCAAATTAAATTAAAAAATTTACTTTGCTCGACCTGGGAATGGAACCCAGGGCCTCCCGGTCCACAGCCCATACATGCTGCCACTAGACCAAGGAGGCGACGAATGTAATATAGAATTCATCATTTCAGACACCACTAAGCTACTCAGGACTCGGCAACTTCGGACCACAGGACTTCAGCATGACATCGGACATGGGCATCGGACTGACGTGGGGCGCGCACCAACTGCAGACATTACAGCACAACAGGTACATGTCTGTGCCCAATTTAATTTTTTTATTAATCATATTTTCATCAATCAATCATATTTAACCAATTTCATTTTTTTATAATTTCATGGTTGTTAATAATAATCCATTTTATTTTTAATCAATAATTAACAGTAATATTTTACACAAATGATTTGTTTGAATTAATTATACCGGGTGCTGCATAAAGTTAGTACCAATAATAATTCCACATACAGGAAGAACGGTTTAAAGCGTAATGGTAAAGCTAAAAAATAAAAATTCGACTATTCATTAAATCAATTATTAAGCATGGGAATTTTAAAATCGGAATGCGATCTTTAAATCGGCGCAATTAGTTTAGGAATGGCTTTTGTGTATGCTAAAAATAATGAATTACCCCATAGGTAGCTTGCAAATGTACTGCAGCTGGCCCAATAACCCAGAAACAAATGTTTTCGTCACAAATTCAAGTTTCCATTAATCAAAACTATGAGCCTTAAGAAATTTTAAACTTTACCGCTAGTTTGATAGCCACTCCCTCTTTAAGTTTACTTATTATTGATACGAACTTTGTGGAACATCCTATATATTTAATTAGTATAACTCAATTTTACTTATCACCATACTTATTGTAAATCAAGATACTAATTTATTAACCAACTTTGAAAATATATTCTTATTAGATTTCCATATCATTATTTATGTAAAATAATTAGTTATAGGTACTACTTATCTAAAATTACATGGCTAATTATAAACAGCTAAGGGCCTTATTTATAAAAACATTTTCGGTTATCTTTTCGCTAAGAATAGCCTGTCACTTTTTTCCTTACGTTACATTGTTTAAAATGAAAGGGACAACCTATGGTTAAAGATAAGCAGCGCTTAAATATTTTTATAAGTAAGGAGCTAAATTTTTAGACTCGTCCTGTCTCGGTACTGGAAATTACTATACAGTGGGTACGGTGATCTAAACAGGATAGTATTATAATTTCGCACCTTTATTATTATATAACAATTTGATATAATAGATACTAATAATACGTTTTAGAGAAACATTGTTTTGTTTCTAGTATTATAGCCCTTTTATAGTAGGATTGCTAATTAAACTGAGTAAACTGACATTTTGAATGTTGCCACTTTTTCATGAAATTTAAATAGTGCTGCGGTAAATAGATCAAAATTATTTAAACAATTCAATTCAGTGAACCATTTCATTCTTTCATTTTCTAAAGTCCAACTTAAAGTCGTAATTCCTGCCTAATGTGTGATTAGTACTGCATGTATACTGAATTATGGTCATAGTAAATTATTGCATGGTAAGTTGCGACACGTGTATTGGAATTATAGTTATGGTTAATTAAAAATGAAACTTACAAAAGCTATGAATATGCGGAACGTAATTTTTCTCAAATAATAAAAGTAATTTTCATTGTTATTATTTCGCGTGTCTGTTGTAATTATTTGCGCAAAATTATTTACACAGGTATTTAGTTGAAGGTTAAGCTGAAATTTCTTAAAATACTCAATAAAATACGAATATTGCATGCAAGTGCTGAGTTATTGTTTCTTTGAATGATAAAAAATTAACTAGATCAATCACTATGTTTTGAAAGTAAGCAACATTATTTTGAAAAGTGACATTTCGATCTGTCAGTTTACTCCGTTTAATTTAATTGGACTATAGGTATAATTAGGAAAGAAAAACATAATTATATTTTAATAAATATATATTTTACTTTAAATGATTTCATAGTGTCACATTTTTGTACAATTTCATCAATGGTATATATCTTTATGAATCAAAACTATCTTTATTAAATCAAAAAAATATGCTCCGCCGCGACAGTTATTCACTGCCGTGACCAGGATTCGAACCTGGGTTACTACGGCCACAACGTAGGGTCCTAACCACTAGACGATCACGGCTATCGGAGCTGGTGAGCGTTAAGACAAATTAAACGACCAATATCGATATCACTGTGCCATAATACTTTCACTTTATATTGCTCTTGATAACTGTAGCTCAACCATGACTTTGTTGCACGTATTTACGCGAGCGAGGACGTAAAATATTTGTATGGAAAACGTCAGTTCCCCGCGTAACCGCTAGAGGCATTCGGGTGTTTGTCATACTAATATTTTACGAAGTCGCTAGCCAGTAATGTCTACAAAACTCATGGTTGGTCTACTGTTCTTGGGTCTGATCAATAACCAGACGGCGTTATTAATAAGTTAGTCTACTTATACTCCAATTC
This sequence comes from Clanis bilineata, assembly GCA_036417725.1. Classification (NCBI taxonomy): domain Eukaryota; kingdom Metazoa; phylum Arthropoda; class Insecta; order Lepidoptera; family Sphingidae; genus Clanis; species Clanis bilineata. The sequence goes on from CM071141.1 coordinate 4,765,257, forward strand.
CAGTCTTGTACGAGAATAACAGAATTGAAATTATACCTACTTTTCAAACCTATAAATATAATAGAGATAAAAAATAATAGAGATGTGAGATGCATTATAGACATTTAAGTTTGAACTAGGTTTTAATTGCAATTTCCCATAACGAGATTGTAATAATGGTCTGGATTAAAAACCAACTACATGAAATACCTTGATACAGTAGGGCCTCATTCACACGAGCATTTTTTCAACGCGCGGTAAAAAAGCGTGGTAATGAAACAAATAAGTCCTAGCAATTGTTTACACGCGCGCTTTTATAACGCGGTGTTTTATTTTTGAGCGGTATGTAGTATATACCTTATTAGAAACAAGAAAAGAATAATTTTCAAGTACTCATATTATGAAAAAACTGGATGCAAAGAGCTAAAGACCGAGCTCAATGGTGTGCATTGGGAGAGGCCTATGTCCAGCAGTGGACGAATATAGGCTGATGATAATGATGACGATGATGATGATGATGATGATGATGATGATGATGATGATATTATGAACAGACATGTTGAGACGCTTTGTTAATGCGCGTTGAATTAGCTCTCGTGCGAATGAGGGCTAATAGATCTATTTCAATTTGACAGAATTAAAAATGTAGAGCCATACAAGACATTCTTTGTTGTCCCAAAAAATTTAAAATAGGCATTAAATATCTAATCAAAACATGGTAATACGGAAGACAAGCGCTACTGAAGGCCGTATCATCGCGACTCGCTCGGAAGTCAAGCGTGAAATCGAATAATGTAAAGCGATAGCCATGAGATCTGAGTACCTGGCACGAAAACCTTCGATTACATTTTCGAATCGACATCGCTGTTTGTTCATGATATTTTCATGTTTATAGCAAGAGTTATTCAGCGTTATGTAGTATTCCTAATATTAAAAGATTGAGTGTAGAAGGAAAAGTCGGTAAAGGTCGACCGCATCGCACTTATTTTAGGCAAGTTGATGACATATTAACTAAAGGAAAGATAAAAAGTACCCTTAACCGACGCCAATGTATGAATAGATTGATGAAAGTAGATAAAGCGAAAGTAGTGTGTCAGAATCGGGCAAAGTGGATATCCATAGTCTTTGCCTACCCCTATTGCATACAGGCGTGATATTATGTATGTATGTAAAACATTGGCTCCAGTTGTGATTGTTAGCGTTTCTGAAAAAAAAGTAGTTGTTTACAAATCTTATTCATCATCATCATCATCATCATCAGCCATAGGACGTCCACTGCTGAACATAGGCCTCCCCCAAAGATTTCCAGATCGAATAAATAAACGTATAAAAAGTTTTATTTGCGTCATAAACGTCATTTCAAATTGTTTTGTACTTTTTACTTTATTCTTATCTATTGTTATCAACCTAGGTATGTAAAAAATTTACTGTGAAAAAGGCTGCTTTGTAGGTCCTTATAAAAAAAAATTATATTTATTTAGTTACTACATGAATGAACGGTGGTCGTAAGAACTAACGCCTGCTTACTGCAATACTGAAAAAAAGAATAGAATTTGAAATATGGATCTTATTTCTTTCTACCTGCCCTTATCCCACCTTAATATGGGGTCGGCGGAAGACACTTTTTCAAGCATGTTACAGAAAGGATTAGGCTTAGTTTTTACGACCTGCCTGAGATCAACCCCCTTTGGGGATCGAGTCCCAGGCAAAAAAAATAGAACATTCGCTTTATCTGACCTGGTAACCGAACTCAGGACCTCCCAATCTACAGCCCATATATGCTGCCACAAGACCAGGGAAGCGACTAAATGTCTACCAAAATCTATATTGCAATTCGAAGATTACTGGCGTCAGTACAACGCCATACCGAGTACCAACAGTAATTAACATTGTAAAAAAGTTAGAACTGCAAAAAACATACAAATTTTTTATTCGCATTACAATCGATTTAATGCCAACACTTATTATGATGTATTCGTGCGGAACGACACCCTGGTCAGTGGTCACCGGTCGTGCTAGGCAGTACAACTCGCCTTATTGTTACCGACAAGTGAGAATGCTCCTGATGGTCAGGAAATATATTTTTTGCAGGTATTTTTCCGCACTTCCATCATTGTGTGTTTTAAATAAACAAATGACAGCATAGTCACACGCATAGTTTTGATGCCATAGTACCCACCTACCATACGAGTTTTAGTCTGAGATCTATAGAGCTAACTTCGACAAGTCTGAGTCAAAGAGACGGACTCAGTGAGAATTTGGAATTTGTAAATAGAACTATGACTTAGTCCGAGTCATTTTTACAAGAAAATCTTTGCTTAGTATGTCTGTCAGTCTGTTTTTGTTGTAATAAATGGCTCGCACAAATTCGATTTAAAAATTCCAAATCCTTACTGAGTTCGTTTCTGTGACTCAGACTAAGTCGAAATTAGCTTTATAGATCAGGCTTAAGTATCGGGAACTACTTCACGTAATTCTCACCGGCAAGGTACTAAATCACTAAGTAGTATAAACATAGTCTTTTCCCGCTGTCTGTCCATATGTATGCTTAGATCTTTAAAACTACGCAACGGATTCTGATGCGATTATTAATAGTGATTCAAGAGAAAGGTTTATATGTATAATTATGCTTAATATAGTAGAGAAACACTGATAATTTTAGAGGTTTCTAATGGGATGTCGTAAATAAACTCATTTTTTTGCGCTTAGGCTCAGATCTATAGCGCGAACTTCGACTAAATCTAAGTCAAAGAAACGAACTCGGCGAGAATTTGGAATTTTTAAATCGAACTTCGGCTTAGACCGAGCTATCATTTACAAGAAAAATAGACTAACAGACATACTAAGCAAAGATTTTCATGTAGAAATGACTGGAACTAAGTCATAGTTTGATTTAAACATATCAAATCCTCACTGAGTTCGTTTCTTTGACTCAGACTTAGTCGAAGTTCGCTCTATTTTACATATCGACCGTAAGACGCCAATATCTCCTAAGTGCTTCGAGATCAAATTCATAGGAGACAAGAAAAACTAATAAAAACTAAATATATTAAAAATATGGATGATATTTATGCACCTAAAATCCAAGTTTATTAATTTTACAATAGTTTAAAATTGCGATTAAGAAAATATTTACATCATGTTCCATTAGGACTAACAGATAGTGCAGTTATATGTTTTAGTAAAAATGTTAAGAGGTATTGGCAGCATACGGCTGATATTATATTTTTAAATATTCGATGTTTAGATTAATGAATGCAACCTACAGTTGATTCGATTATACCTCTATACCTAATAGTCCAGGAAGCAGTTACATAAAATATTTTTTACTTGTTGTCAGACAAGTTGCGTCGTTTTATTACGATAATAATACTTCAATGAAATTAAAATTAAATGCTCATGAATTTAAATTAAAATTGATAAAAAATTAAAAAGAATGGAATGAGGACGTGTGGTATTTTTATTGAAAACATTTTTTTATCATATAGCGTTCTATATTTTTTGTCTATAACTAATTAAATTTAATTAATGATATTAATATAAGTATTAATGATATCAGTATAATATATTTATTTTTTTTAATCAGCAAAAACATTTAGTACTTTCGTACTAAAATCAAACCAGCCAGTCTCTCAAGAACTAAGCGAATGTTGTAATAAATCATCATCCGTAGCATAATGTTATTAGATAGAGTTTCCCGAAGTCTACATCTTTAATCGTTTTCGTAAATTGGGTAGTACATTACTTTTTTTTTATAGTCACTAGTGTAACTTATTTGTGCTTCGGCTTAACCAATCAACCGTGACGACGTAATAAAGTGATTGTTAACTTCATCATGCCATTCACAAGCTCCGGTAGCCGTGATCGTCTAGTGGTTAGGACCCTACGTTGTGGCCGTAGTAACCCAGGTTCGAATCCTGGTCACGGCAGTGAATAACTGTCGCGGCGGAGCATATTTTTTTACTACAATTTTCTGTAAAATTTCATCTTTTGTAAAATACGGGAGTGCTCTACATATGAAAATCCACATTTAAAAGAGATACTACCCAAATAAAATGCAGTTAAATTGGGACCTAATCCATTATTATTTGGTAAACAGTACCACGCGTTTTGTATGCGGTAAATCCGTTACCCAGACGCAACGAGCCTAAATTTAGATTTACCTATCTATCTAAACGTTCAAAAGATCTATTTGTTACTTGTGCTTTATGTTCCCGTATATTAAGGATATAAACAATCAATATTAATTATACAACATTCATAAAAGTACCTTTCGGCTTACAAAGGCAGCCAGTAAACCAGATGGTAAGTTTTGCATTGCCTATGGACATCGTCTATGCCAGCAGTTAACCAAGCAGTCTTCCTTGGAAAAAAAAAGAAAGGATAAAGTTAGGAAAGAATACCCCCTGTATTTGAGCCTCCCATAATCTTGAAATAAAACTATTTTTACGGATTTTATCTCGATTTGTTTTAATTTTATACCCGACGTTTCGAAAGCTTTGCAGTCTTCGTGGTTACGGGTTGGACTCACGTCGGACCATGAAGACTGCAAAGCCTTCGAAACAAAAATTAAAATAAATTGTGATGGAAACCATAAAAATAAGAACTCCGATAATCTCTATATTGGGTCGAGATATTTATCTATGTTTCACATGCCCCACATGTTTCACATCCACTGACCATTCCCGGCATGCTCATAGCTAACGAGTGTCCTCCGTGTACAGTAGCAGCCTGCCAGTGCTGGGGGGTGGCGGGGGCACGCCCCCTCCCGCGGCGTCGCCCAGCAACGTGAAGATCAAGGCGGAGCCGGTGTCGCCGCCGCGCGCCGCCGAGCTGCTCCACCGCGCGCCGCAGCCGTCCGCGCCGCAGCCCGCACACCAGCTCTCTGCAGTCATAGATGGTCAGTACCGCTTCTAACTAACATCAATACACTTCATTTGTTTAAATTATAATCACAATTTATTAACATAACATAACATACATAAGCTCACACCTGTATCCCCGAAGGGGTAGGCAGAGGCGCACTAGCGAACTAGAACACCCACATTTCGCCGAGCTTAGTTCCGTCCCAGATGTGCTAGGGGGCACAAATTCCAACATCACTTTGCCCGACCCGGGGATCGAACCCGAGATCTCAGAACCGTAGTCGTACCGAAATACCACCACGCCACCGAAGCAGTCATTATATTATCAGTCACAAATTATTATTATTATAAAATTATTTTTCATCATCATCAGCCATAGGACGTCCACTGCTGAATGTCCTTATATTTATCGTAATAAAAATTGTATCAACTTTAATAAATTTTAATAATTTTTTTAGGAATCATTATTTTTGTTCATGTTTTTATTAATTCGATAATTTATGTTAATATTGCTAATTTTAAATAACTATTTTTTATTATTTCCTGTTAGTTATAATATTTATGATTCATAATAATTAATGTTAGTCTTGTCCCTACTTTGTTTTAAAATAAAACCACAAGTAATGTAACAAGAATTTTCAAAATATGTTCTTATAGATTTTGCAAACAAAAACAAATTTCCTCTTTAATTTGTAGATAAATAATAATTATTTCACAAAACAGGGAGACTTTATAATTATGGTGGATTACAGGTAACCTGTACATTGCAGGGTCGGTATCGTCAAGTAACATGGGCTCGCCGGGCGGGCCGGGCGGTCCAGGCGGGCCGGGCGGACAAGACATGCGCCACTCCGTTCCGATCGAGTACGACCAGCCGCACTCGAAGCGGCCGCGCATGGAGGGCTGGACCACATAGCTAGCCTACGACGGCTTCGGCACGTACCCGAGGCCGCTGCACCCGCACTGCTGAACACACCCTTACTTACCAGGTACCGGGTACTATCGCGGAGTAAAGGCCTGTCCACAATCGACGCCCAGTGTCACCGATCCAAAGTCTGAATGGTGCATCTCAATTCACGGTGCTTTCACATGGCACGGTACAAACCGTCACGATCTGTTCGACACGTAATGTTCAAGTTTACACAAACCTATATCGATACGTAATTATTGTAATGCACACGTGAGTACACTAAGGTTAATGTTAACGTTAAGTATTTGCGATCCTTCTGAACAATTTTGAACTGTAAGTACATATAGGTAAAGTTCTATTCCCCTGTACATAGTCTACGTTAAATGTGCGATCCGTGCCATTGTATGTTTAGCTTAAAGATTAGTCAATTTAAAATTAGTGAGTATTGTTAGAAGAATTTGCACTACTCGTGTGGACAGTGCGCGATCGAGGCGGCCGGACGGGCGGTCGGATGGTCGGTCGGTCAGTTGGTTGATCGGTCGGTCGGTCGGTCAATCGGTCGGACGGTGTTGTGTAGTGCGTGCCACAGGACCGACGCAACAAGTGAAGTGCGTTAAGACTTAAACAAACGACTGTTGACTTTTGTGTTAGTGTTTTAAAAGTTTTTTGTGCCATTTTAATATTATAATAGTGTGACATCCGAACTTGAATCTTTGTAAATTAGTAAACGTAGTGTCATCACAGAAGATAATAAATTATGTATTGTAAAATCTACATTATCTATTGACATATTTATACAGAATCATAATGATATTTACATAATATGTATACACGTCCCGTTAGGAACGAATGTTATTTAAGTAAGTAGGTAATGTTAGCTAGAGATGAGTATGTAATGGTACCACACGAAGCTTTAAAATTTCTTATGATAACACTTGCACTATATGCAGATTTGTAATTATAACAATCGTAATGGTCGTAGAGGCCCTGACAACATTCATCTCTGTAGATATCACTTTGGTCACGACACTTTTGTACAAAAATGTTAACCCTCCATTCTAAGAACGCAACGATAAAGCCCTATAATGCGATTTAAATAAGAATAGGAAAGTCGATCTGTCAAATTGACAATCTATCTGTCAAATGTCACTTGAAAAGTAAGGTTTGCAACGAAATTTTATTTGCGTTTCAATATTTTTTTGTTTTACTATCTCAGTATTTTTTATACTGTCTCAGTAACTCAGAGTGAAAAAACATCTAAATTGTCATAATTATTAAAAAAAAAACTTATTTGCATTGTTGGCAACAATTCACCAGAAAGTAAAGAAGACGCCAAGTGTTAATATTCTTTTTCACGCCATCTCAGTCAGTGATGCAGAAATGAGCGAAAGTGAAAAGCTCAATTCTAATAAAAAAATATTCGTTCATGATTCATAAATAAATTATATAAAAAAAATATCTTGTTTTGCTGACCCTACCCAACTGATTCGAATTGACAGCTATGACGTCACAACATGACACAGTCGATCCTATTCTTATTTGAAACGCGCAGTATTTTCATATACGACCGTTTCATCCTCGTCGTTTTACTATGATCTCCAAATGGATACATCATCGTTTGGTCGTTTCACGTTCACAGACCAAATATCAAGTCAATTTTGAATACCTATCATATACATAATTATATCGTGAATAATTGTTAAGTGTTTTTAGATTTAGTTAGTGGCTGCATTGGGTTATGAGAATGAACAAATTCGTTGATTCCACGTTTATTTTGTTAGTGTGATCTGAAGTACGGTTTTATTTTGTTTCTACTTAATCATTAGTATATGCGGCTTTATCGCACAGATATATATAAAAGAATCAAATATCATATTTTGGTATAGCACTATACTTATAAATCACAGTCCACCGTATTTTTAGATGGTAGTTATCAGAACAATATAGAGATTATATTTAACATAATAATATTCACTATACGCAAAACAATGTAAAATAGGCCACCTTGCTTTCTCAATGTCGCCGATTCTGTATTGGTGTCGTAAAATCAACCCTTAAGCCCGAGGGCGCGTATTTATAGGTAACGTAATATAATTATCGATGTTGTTTAATATGTGTATTGTTAGAGCTCATATTTGGTAAGTTTTGTACCATGTTCAATGTTACTTAGCCTTAAGGTGATGTGACGTCATACGTTCCCATTGTCACGGCGCGGGTTGATTTTCCGACATAGCTCTGTCCCCTCATATCGTCTCACTGTAGATGCCTTACTCACAGTGCCTAAATATACCATATTGTACCAAATTTGTATGATACGATAGCATTTTTGCTTTAATATTTTTCACATCCTGGTAATTTTAAGTCTTTTGATGATGTTGAATGGTTATGATCGTAGAGAATCAATGTTTATTCGATGTTTAGTGTTATCCTTATACACTGCGGTCGTACTGATTGTGGTTACTGTCGCTATACCGTTATGGGAACAGTCAAACTGTTTGTAAACGATGTGATTGAAATGTATAAATTATTGTTAAGGGAAACTGCATCGTAATTCGTAGGATATAAATGTCATTTTGACCCTTCAAATCACAGTAACAAAATGTTGAAATTGTTTGTTAAATTTGTACAGGGAATAATCCAGTTTCGATGTTCGTAAGTCTGAACGCGTAAGGGAAAATGTATTTTCGCATTGTAATAAATATAAGTACACGATTAATTTTAAACGAATTAATATTTTACTACTGAAGCATAATTAATGTTGTCCTGTTAGGAACTATAATGTTAGTCTAAATTGTTGATGTGATACATAATCCTACTGCACTGTTACACTGTGGGCCCAATTTTCTTCTGCATACATTGTTGTTCCAACGAAATCGATAATATCGATGAAATGTTATCGATAAAGTTCGTCGATATGAAATCGCTTGTCGTCTGCAGATCACGTTTGTCAGTTTATAAAACTCAAACCTGGGCCCTCGATTAAGATTTTAGAAACGCGTTACCCGAATGTTGTCGTTCGTTCCTAATAGTTCCTTCAATTGAGTCGATGTGCTTTGTATTAAAAATTGCTCAACCGTTTGTTTGGCGATAACCTGTCACCATGTTTCTTGTCTTATTTGGAATTATGCAAAATGTAGAGCTGTATGGATCAGCGTGGTGTAAGTTTCATTCGAGACTTGAAGTCTTAGGCTAGTCTCCTATATCGAACAATTTGATGTACTTTCACTTGTCTATACCCTTAAATGGTACTTACATCACAAGCCATCTTACCTACATACCTATCACGATCAAAAACACTAAAGAATCGAATATACAAAGCCCCTTAAACATTTGAAGCAGTGATTAACTTTAACTAGTTTGTTCCTTTCTACCCCACGTCGAATTTAAGAACGAAAGAGATAAAACAATAAGCACTGCTAAAAAGTTAAAAGACCCTAAAAGTACACCGTAAAGTCCAAATAGGTTTACTAAGGTTTGCACAGATATGTTTATTGGAATGTAATTAAGGAAATGTATTCAGATTCATGCAATGCAAAATGAAAAGTTTGATGAAATTATAAATAATTTTATCGTTTGCACAGATCTTAATTATAATCTATATCGTGTTTCAAATGAATTTAGGGATAACAAACTCATTTGCGCTCCAATAATACATCGTGCGTAGGTTTAAGGCGTCGCAGCAAAAAGATCTTTGTATAACCATAATAACAGTCGCGAAGTTTACATGAGCACCATAAAATGGAGGGTAAATGTGGTTATAAATAAAGGGAAATTTCCATCCAAACGAAATTTGGACCGCGGCCGGACAAGTCCGGTACGTACTCGAGATTTCGCTGTGACTAAATACCTTTGCCAACCTACTTATTAATAAATGGGAATTATAATACACGCTAACAGTAATTAGAAGATAAACTTGCATCGACTTCCTTTTTGAAAAGTTTCACCCGGTTTCTGCAGATGAGGCATAAAGCCGCGTCTTCTGCACTAAAAATACTACACAAAATTCTATTATTTTTTGTTTATGCTCCATTGTTACATTAGCAGGAGACAATGAAAAACCTTGTTTTGTGTAGGTATCTTTTGTTTCTAAAAACACGTGCAGTAGACGCGCCTGAACCAAATCATTTTGCTGTCGCATTGCCTTCGCAATGTATGTGTAAAAGTATTTTTGTACAGCAAACAAAGTTTGTTATCGCTATTCATTTGAAACAGATACATACACTGTATAAACAGTTAAGCTGGTATTGGGAGCATTATTTCCGAGGTTGTGAGATTTGCTATCGGGAATGATTTCAACGTTTAATTAATTAATTAAATATACATATATAATAATTATATTATTTTGAACGCACAACCGTGTTGTGTGTGTTTATGTAAAAAGTGTTTGCTTGGTTTTGTTTTGTAGATGTACCTACTTCCGTGTACGTGTTTAACTGTGTATAACATGCTGTGTGACAATAGCAAAGCTATTCTAAAGACCCATTTACACGGAGATAGTTTATCGCACGATGTAGGCGATAATACAATAAGAGACATTCACGAAGATGCGTCATAAAGAAAGCAAAAATGACGCGACTCCGTAAATCTTTTATGTTCTCGCTTAAGTCGTACGAGAAACTAAATGGGGCTTAGTTATAATCTAGTTGGTTGCATTTAAATGAAACTTAGTCGTAAGTACGGAATAGTTCAGTCAGTGATACGTCACGGTAGATATTATCGCTTGGTACATACGTGTTCCGTTTCTCATATCGTTTTGCTATTGCACCACAGTCGCGAACAACCCACATAGAGTATAGGTATATAATACATATCCTTATTGAATACTCAAATCGATTTCACACTTAACTTCTCGTAACAACAGTTGTGCAATACATATAACAAAATGCTTAGGTAGGTATTAGGTATATTTTCGTTTGAATTTACAAAGAATGCAAAATCTGTTGTATTTTATCGATATTTTTACTGTTAACGCGGGAGAATATCGATCGATAGTCTCTCGGGAATTTAAGTCATAATATGTAATTATTTTTTAAGATAAGGCCGGGCCAAATATTGCATTAATGTAGGTCGTACGGCGCCTGTATTTCTGTGTCGCGGCAGAACTCATCTGCCCCTTGTATGTATGTTAATTGTATGATGAATGAACATCTCAGTGGCTGAATGAAATATCAATGTTTATCAACAGTGTTAGAAAAATTGTTATAAATTATTTTGATGACTGTTCGAAGGATAATAAAGAGTTGGATGTCAGTGTCATATTTTATTTTCAAACCCATACTACAATAGATATTATGTGTACCTATTCAATCTAAAAACTAGTGTTCAACTCTACTGGTAATTATTTAGTATTGATATGGTCCCCAAAAGCACCATGAGAAGCTGTGCTCAATCGATTATCAATATTAAGGTCATCGTCCATCGAAATCCCTCGTTGTTGAAGATCCTTCTCAAATATTTCTTTCACTTCTTTGTCAAGATCAAAAGAGCTGGATCTCCTGGAATCCCACTGATCAGTATCCAAACTATCATGTACTATAATACTTTCTTCAGTCACATTTATTATTTGACCTTCTAATGTATCTCTAGAACCAGCACTTGTGGACCTTGTTGCTAATTTCGAAACACCATCTGTGTTATCATAAACTGTGTTTATCTCATCCTTATCAAAGTCTTGAGATATATTTTCTTCGGCATCGGCACTATTATTCCTCTTACCCTTCCCGAATCGGCATTTTCTAGAGAATCCACCCATCCATTCCGAGATCAGCGCTGTAGCTGCTATCAGAAAACCAGCTGCTAATAACAGAAACATGCCTTGAGTGTCTTCGAGAGTGAGCCCTTTTTCTTCCACTGAAACCACTTTTAGTGTTCCTGAACCAGCCTGTAATTTGTTGGAATATAAAAATAAGAATTTCTAACCATACATATTGACTCTAGTTTGTTAGTTTCTATGAGTTTCCCTTACAGCTAATAACTGGCCAGTGCTACTCCTCTGCATCTCCCAACGAACTTCATCGACAATCTTATCTATAATTCCAGTCTGAAACATCGCTCTTATATCGTGACTCAATTTCGCCGTATACAAAGAGTTGTTTGGAAACCCTATGGTCACCCCAAACGGAACGAAGCATTCGTTGGAAATATGAAGCTGGGTGCGTTTGGATCTGCAAACAAACTTTTGTCATATAATAATATATCATTCAAAGTACTTGGTTTTACTATTATTTTTACTTGTTTATTTTAAGCCGGGTCTCCTGCACTAGCTTTTTCGAAACAAAACACTCAAAACACATACGCAAAACAACGATTTTAGCTGTCACCTGGTCATAGAATAACGGACCATAGATAAAAAATGCACATTTTGTGAAGGCGTTTTAGTGCCGGAGAACCGGCTTTATTCAATGAGCTTCCTTTTCTTTTAATAAACCTTTATGAGAGAGCAATAATTCAGCATTCCATACGAGTTTCCTAATTTCTTTCTTCAAATAGTTTTATATTATGTAAGTTGTAGAAATTACTAAGATTGAATTTATTACTATGACCGCTATCGGTAGGTACCTATTGCAAAAACTTACGTAGTTTTCGAAAAGTTTGCCTGAACAATGTATTCTAATTCTGCTTGAGACCCTAAAAATGCATAAGGGAAGAAGAACGCTTTGGTGGTATTTCGAATCCCGGCCCCAACATCTGGAACCAGTTCTAACTTCTTCATCAATTTGTTTGTTTTTGCGTCTGATGAATTAAAAAACCATCTTTCCCAGCCTCCACGATCTATTGAACAATGCAAAACATTTAACTTTATTAACATGAATTATAAATATGACCAAGTAGAAGTTGTTTTATTTATTTGGTTATGGTTAACCACATGAATACGTCGCGTCGGTCGTAGGTGTCAGGAGCAGATCGTACCAGGGGTGTGTTTCGTAGTCGGCCCAAAAAGCGCTGGCTGGACGTTTTGTAAGAGAATATGAGAATCAATGTTCTCACTGTATAGGATGCTCGAGACCAGACGTAGTGGAAGCGTTTAAGTAGAAAGGTGGACCCTGGCATAAGGCTGGAGTATTTAGTTACCATTAGCAACATTTCAGAGGTTATTTTAAGTGTTAATTATCAAACAGTATTTTGAAGTCAGTGAGGGTAGTTGTAAATGATTCGCCTTTCCTCTGAAAGTGAGCAGAATCTGTTTGCTTCAAAATGCGTTTTCTAAATGTGATTTATATTCGGAATAATCAGTGATTAGTTTGTTGTATGTCTAATGATAAAAATAGATTAGATTATAAATGCATTTCAAAAAGGTTTCAGTTTCTGAGTTTGGTATTGCTCTTACAAAAATATTTTTTTTGTGAAATAGACCGTTAGAACTGAATTTTTGAATACTACATATAATATCGTAAGTATGTGGTAGTTATAATGAAATGCATAGAAACTTTTCGTGCCATATTTACGAAATAAATGCAACTTCATAATTATTGTTTTCAGTTGGTGAACTTTAGATTGCGGTGACCAATTTCGATGATATACGGTGAGTTGATTTTATTTTTTTAACACACTTAAAAAGGAATACATTTTCAATTCGTCTGTATTTTTTATGTTACGCCATGTCTCCGAAAATTGAAAACGATCTTTATTTTTAATAAATCTCACTCATGTTTGGTCCCATATACCTCCTACATCACTGAAGACGGAGACTCGAATTTGTGCCCGATACAGCGATAGGCGTGCCCCCCTATTGCATCTGGGATGGATATGAGTTCGGTGAAATGGGTATTTTGGTTTTCTAGTTCGCCTTTGCCTACCCCAGCGGGAATACAAGCGTGAGTGTGTGTATGTATACTTCCTTCATTTGTTGAAGATCTGATGAAGTATTACGGAGTAAACTCCTTAGCCTACAATAGCATACACGTCGCAATTGGGGCTATGAAGTCAATTTTTATAGACCGACTTCAAAAAAGGAGGAGATCCTCAATTATCTTACACGATATCTCCGCCAATTTAGTTCAACCAATTTTCAAGATTCTTTTTGTGTTCGACAGTTCTTGATCCATGGTGACCCCTTTTTTATCGACCGTCTTCCACAAAAGGAGGAGGTCCTCAATTCGTCTGTATTTTTTTATTTTTATGTATGTTACTCGATATCTCCGCCAAATGTGGACCGTTTTCCAAAATTCTTTTTGCGTTCGATAGAACTTATTTCAAGTGTAGTCCCATATAAATTTGGTCACGAACGGTAAATTGGAATTCGGTCAGTTAAGTTTTTAAACTTGTGATTATTTCGATCGGTTAAATTCTGAATTTGGTCCGTTAAGTTTTTATTTTAAACTTTGTAATATTTTTCAATAATCATTTTGCTGTGCTCGATTAAAAAACAACTTACCCAAAGTACCAATTCTGTAAAATCCAGCTAGTAACTGTTCAATGGTGTCAACAGTTTCGGGAAATACAGGCAGTGTCACAAACGCGATAATGGATCCAGTGTAACAACTCGTTATTATTATTGTGAAGATCCAATACCAACCTATAAACAATGGTTTTATAAACAGTATCTAAAACACGTAGATGAATATAATGCCTCTTATTTATAGTTACTGTTTATTGTTAGGAGACACAGAACTAAAAAGGGACTAGCTAATTTTAAAGTTAAGAAGTGAGTAAATATTTTTTTATAAGTAAAGTAAACCAATATTTATTATTTCATACAAATGTATAAAATAATCGATATTGGTTTATTGAGAAGCAATAGAATTAAATAAATTAAATAGCAAATTGTGCACAGTTCAGCACATCGCACCGAGGTTTTTTGTTTTAGATTGAAAGTCAATAAAATGAATCAAAGTAATAGGTGCTTTTCCTTTTGAAGTCATATTTGATACCTAATAAGCAATTTCTGAGAGCCAGAAGATTCTCATGCACCTTTTAATTGTAAGGTTTAGTACATAGAAATAACTGAATTTACTAGTGCCCAAGGTACGTTGATTCTGTGGCGACATCATTTCTACAATTATAACAATAAATCGTACCTATCAGCAATCTTGTTGTTATCTTTCTAGTCTTGCTCCAAGAATTCTTGCCAACAAACGTGAAGCAGTTGGTAAAAGTCCCAAACACATACCAAAACATATTTTCAATTTCCCCGCTATTATGTAATAGGTGTCGTAGTGTATGTTTGTCAGAGAATGCTAAAGGAAACATTCCAAACATATAAGTGAGCGTCAGAGCCACCCACACATGCCAGTGGAAAGGACCGAGGATTGCACGATACCTGAAATATTACCGAAATACTTGTAAAAGAAATAAATAGCGGTAAGTTTTAAGCTCAATCCAATGTCAAAAGCAAATAAATAACTAGAATATTAATATTTAAAAACTAAAGCCTTGTTCCGTATTGATTTAAAAACCTTGTAGCTTTGAAACTAGTTTGTCTGTCTTAGTTGTGAAGTGCTTCATATATTTTACTTTTATATGTATCTTTTAAATCTTTGAAAGTATTAAACGATGAATGACGATGATAAAAATTGTAAACATTAGTATTCAGATTTCTAAACACCTTAAACTTTGCAAATGTATAGTGGATATATTTTACGTTATTACCGTGGTAATGCAGTTGACATGAGCGTTATAAAAACAGCGCAGTCTTGAGAGTGTGCGAACGTAACATCCATCTCTCTAACTCTTTCAATAGTCATGTACATCCCAGCTACTCCGATGTCAGCACGTCCAGTAGCTATTTCTTTAGCCACTGCATCGCCTGGCCTAAAGAAATTCTGATATTTAAAAAAGCACTGAGGGACTACAACGCCAAGGTTGTGCCCTCAGTTTTTATATTATGCATGCATCAATATGATGTTCCGTTGTGTGTATAGTGTGGATTTTGGTGGTTTCTAGAAACCATTATAGATTTAATTATATTAGTTGCCTAGAGTTAAATATGTAGAAAAATGAAAATTATCAAAACTCGCCTGGACATAGAGTTCTAGAATGGTTATTCATTAAAATCTATTAATCCATTTATAAGCTCGATGATACAGTAGTAGCGAAACACGGCAGTGCCCTGTTAGCATCTCTGATAGATGATAAGCTATTACTGTAGTTTGAAAAACATCATGTATCCCGTTTATTTCAATAATAATATAATCTTACCCTAAATGCATGTTTTGTGGTTCAATTATTTCAATGGAAAAGTTATTTCTTTCCGCTAATAGTCTGAGAAGCCTTATTTCAATTCCATCCCACATTGCTCTTGGATTACCTCCGTCAAGGTCTGATATTATCCTGATTAACAAAACAACATGTCTTTTCAAAATAATCCATACAACTACTAAAAAGTTAATTTATAAGTCTAAGTCTAGTCTAAGCAGCTTTTAAACGACTTATTGTTCTTTATCGTGCAGTCTTTTAGAAGAGGCTTTCTAGCAGCCACGCAAAAGACCATCTAAATTACATAGTTATATCCTTTATCAAAGAGCAGCATGTAATCTTTATCATTTACCTTCTAAATACAAAAGGAGGTTGATTAGCAGCTGCCACGACGAAACGGTGGCCTGCATAACCTTCTGTCATTTTAGGTGGGAATAAATCGACATTTCTGGAATATTTTCCGTGGCTCCAAGAGGTAACTACAACGGGTTGGCTGGCACCCAATCCATCTGTATACAATTTATGTGTATACAAAATGTATGGAGCTTCCTGCATCAGAGAACAGTGTTGTTGTTGTTGTTTACTTAGACTATAGTTCAAATATTTTTAATAATTTAAAATTACGAGTATTATTTGACCAATTGTAATTAGTGATTTCGTAACTAACTCACCAAACTCGTATCATCATCTTCCTTAAAGCTTTGTCCGATAACTAACAAATTAACAAATCTTCGAGATAATGGTCCATATAAAAATTCTTGCACAGCCCACTGCGAAGATCTTGCTACAACAACCACTTTACTCTCTGATTGTTTCCCTAAAATCTTTGCGCTTACTTTAACATCAGTAAGGAATATGATAAAATGTACACATTCCTTAACCGGCTCCAAAAGTTTAGGTTCTTGGAGCTGATTTTTATCATTAATATAACCATGAACAAAGGTAACAGGGAAATCTTTAAGCAAATTTTGGAACAAATAACTTTCTTTTGATTTCACTTGGCTATCGTACAGCAGAACTGGGGTGCAGTCTCTCAAATGTGTCAATGTTATATTGTGAATTAATTTAATTAGTGACGGAGTTTGATCGAAATCTGTACTTTCGTCGAGAAAGTGTTCGTTCCACAGTTCTTCTCTTGTTTTCGGATATCCGTGAAATACCGTATCAACCGCTCTTTTAACCTTCTTGGTTCTTATTGGTTGTTCGATTTTATTAATATTTCCATCGTTGTAAAATTCTCGCCTTTCCTCATTATTATTTGATACGTTTTTATATAGACTCAAGCCAGTAACAACTTGATTTTTTGATTGATAGGAATTTATGATAGATTTCATCTTGAAATCAAGAATTTGCTTTGATGGATAGTATTCTATTTCTTGATTAACGACTACATGAAAATATAATATCATCAGTACGCTGACTGGTATGCGCTTCATTTTCAAATCGAGATAAAAAATATTTGACATCGAGTTGGCTTTTATAGATTTCTGAAGCCCTTGATCTATAAAAAGTAAGTAGACAGGTGCTGTGATTGAATTTTCATTTTTGATGACTACGACAGACACTTTCGGCCATGGCCAAGCGCAAGGTACATAATATCACAAGTCATGGTAAGTGGGTGTACTATTAATTATACATACTGACTACGAATTAACAAGAGAAAAATATTACATCGAAGCTGAATGTTGAATAAGGATTCAAGTAATAAGTATTTAGTTATTTTTAATCAAAAAGATAGGTTTTAGAAAAACACCATATATTTCATATATTTCATTTATTTAGCACTGGTCACAATTTTTCTTACAATTCTTGTACATAAATAATTACCGATACAAAAAAAAGAATACTAGAATAGTAATAATGCAAAAACGCTCGCAGTGCTAACGGTCATGTTGGGGATACGTTACAGCCGAGATATTCATTACAAAAGTGAAACTACCAATTTTAAATACTAACCTATATTTACAATAATAGGACTTATAAATAAGGTATATTTTAAATAGATTCGTTGCAAGCGCTTCAAGTAACTTTAGTTGCAAAGGCAGACCAAAGCTTTAACCTAATTCATTAATGGGAGTATTAAGATGAAGTCACTGTAAAAGAAACAAAAAATAGAAAATACTTGGTACAAACAAAAGAAAGAACAAATGATTTGATATAAATACGATATCACTTAAAAAATTAACTAACATTTGATGAAATATTCACATGTTCGCGAAATTTTATTGACCACTTGTATAGACATGTGCAACATCACATAATCAGGCGATGTGGACAGACATCTACACAATGTTTCAAAATATAAATCCAATCAAATATATTCAATGTCATGATCGAATTTCGAATCAGATGATTTCATTGGAACAGTGATAGGAGAAGCCACGTAATACAAACATTTAAACTAATTTCATACACTAAACTATTACTATATTTACACATTACAATAGGCAGTATCATCCACGAAGCTGGCAAGATTGGAGAAAAAATAATATTTTCTAAATTATAATATGGCTTTCTATTTATCATTATTGAAAACTTGGTAATCATTTACAGGATTTGAACGCGGTCTGATTGGGTAATTGTTGAATAATTACTGGTTACTGAATAAATCTTTGATACTTAGACGTTAAGAAAAAGTATTTATCATTTAAATAGGAAACTATTACGACAAAACTGCACAATATCATGCAATTGCACATTGACACAATCTCCACACAGACGATTGAAAACACTTAATATCACAGTTTCCAATACATTACGATTTACAACTTACAAAGAACAAACTGAATGAACATTTTAATCACATATTTTATATGAAATTGTTGATTATGAAAGCATGATTTGTGACCATCGACATCTAAATGGCACTCTTCAGGTGACAAAACAATTTCTACATTGAATTAATTTAAACGAAATGATCTTTGCCTCGTTGGCTTCGATACCTATTTATTTATAGGATCAATATCATCTGAGATAGATGTTACTTCTACCGTAAAATTTTTGCTATGTTTAACATATAACTGGTGTTTATTCTCCGATGTCGTTGTCGATGCGTGAAGATCTAATACCAGATTTGCCGGTCCACGGGTAGACTTCAGGGCAGGGCTGGCACGTCCTCATGTACCGTACTCCAGACTTATGCCACAAATTGCATACCTTGGGGTTATTGCATTTCTTGGGCCGATCCTGAAATTTAAAAATGATAAAAATTGGCAACTACTAATATTTTTAAAATAAGGTTAAAAAGTTAACACAGATTTAATGTAATTGTTCAAAAATTAACTTAAAGGTTCTTTGACGTTAAGGGCGATTATTAATTAATCAACAGAAATCCATTAGCATCAAACATTCAGTGTAATAATTGAAGAGCTTCCACATGACTATGAAAGTATCTTTCATCTTGTGTGTCTTACCTGGTAATTACACTGGAACGGTTGGAAATTATTCATCCTGGAGATTGGCGTGGGGTCACGCACCCACTGCAGTGCTTGCCAGTTGGTGACGATCCATACGTCTGGCATCTGATTGATGAAGTCCAAGAACATGATGAAACCTTCTTTGTGATGCGGTTGCGTAAACCATGCTGCGTGGTAGAACAAACCGAATGGTGCCCTGAAATATGTGTTAGACTAAGTGTTAAAGGCTGAAGTATAATTGTTTTTCTTAATTTAGATGTTTAAAATCTATAATATATTAATTGAAGTAGCTAAACTGGCAAATATTTATTGTATCTAAAATATCTTGTTTGTGATATTTTACAATATTTACTTTTTGATATTTGAAACTTCACCTGTTACTATTATAATGTCTGTCGAAGTTCTTCAGTATCATTTTGTAAACGTTTTCGGCTTCAGGTGGATTAGCACACGCGTCACCCATAGAGCAACGTCCGCCATTTAAGTCTTGCCACATCACCATAGGCACTTCCCATACACCTGAAACATTACATTTTGTTCCTCTATTAGTATTTATGTTCTTGGCTCAGTTATCCTGCGTTTTTTAGCGTCACGTATAAAATTATCAGGAGTATATTTATAAGAACTAACCTGGATATGATTTGGTTGGGCAAGGTGGAATCATGCAGTCGTGGAATAATTTGTAGTCAAGTGTGTACGGCCAGCTCGGCGGCTTGTTCTCGTAGACGGGCAAAGAAGAGTCATAGGTGAAATTAGAATCGTATAACATTTTAAACATCTTATTTCCACCAACAGAGAGGAACGGAGCCCTCATCCCTCTGACGTCTTCCAGTTTAACTCCTCCGTACGCAGCCAGAATTTCTCTTTGGCCAGCCACTTCTCGGTTCCATTTCTTTTGGGAGAACTGTTCTCCAAAACTATGGCTACAATCATAAATATGATTTTTATTTCAATTTCTAAATATTATAATACAACAAAAATCATCATATTAAATGAATAAAATAAAAGACAATCACAAATATATAAGTAGGTATTACTTAATTTAAGTAGCTAAAGTAAATGACAATACTAAAATTTGAAAATTAATATTAGAAATCAGACCAATAGTGTTAATGAGATATGGAAAAATAGACAATGTAACAGAAATACAAATTTATATCTTGATTTACTGTGCCAAAACGAAAACAATGTTCACGAACACTCTTCAAAACTTACGAAACAGTATGTGACGCCATTTCATGTCCAGCTGAGTAGAGATTCTGCACTTGGCTGTAATCGGTCCATTCGTGCGACACGTAAAACGTGGCCGATATGGGACAGCCGTTGGGGTTCACGCGACCCTTCTCAAACAGATCCGCGTACAGCCCCTTGTTCAGATCGTTAACGGAATCGTCGAATGTCAGAAGAACGATTTGCGGCACTGACTCCACGGGCATGTCGCCTGTCATGGTTAACGGTGGTGATCGTGCGTTAGGTTTTGTAATGTGCCAGGAGAAGGAGAAAGTAGAAGATAGGTATAAGAAGGACGGAAGAAAGGAACAGAAACAAAACATACATTATTAGTATTCATATAAAGAAATCCAGAAATACCTAGGTAAGAATTATACATATACCCCTCATATTAGTAGTAGATCATCAATATATATTGATAGAATCTATTTAGAATTGTTTTCGTTTATTAACTTACGAAATCGTATGTGAGGCGAATTCGTGGCCATCAGCGTAAAGATTTTGAACTTGGCTATAATCCGTCCACTCATGAGAGACATAAAAAGTGCCGGTTATAGGACAGCCATTAGGGTTGACTCGGCCTCTTTGGTAGATTTCTTCATAATACATTTTGTTCAAATCATTGACAGCATCGTCGAACGTGATCAGTACCATTTGTGGTACTTCGTTAACGGGCAATTTTCCTACGTCATAGATAAATTTTATGCAAAAGGAATTAGGTGTAAAATTATTTTTTTATAGTTGAAAATATTATAAATTAAAATATGGCTGATCCAACTTCTTTTCATAGGTATACCTAACCTGTTAAATTTCTAAAATTATATATCTCGAATGTTTTAATGATTCCCTTACTTCATTGGAAAATCCCACTTATGTTTCGCTCTCAAAATCCATTATAATAAAGTCACAGATAATCGAAAATATAATTAAACTACGACATAAACTTACCAGGAATCTCCTTTCCGCCACAGTAGCAGTCAGGCAATAGGCAAACGTCTTTTCTGCATTTGGCTGCGGTTTTGTCAGGAGTTGGTTGGGGGTAAACTGGTGCTGGTCTGCTAGGAGGATGAGCGTAGATGTCTACAAACTCCGTAGTCTTGGAAACAATAGCAGTGGACGGCTTCAGGGTAGGGCGACTTCGACTGTACAGTGAAAAAGATTGCTTAGTTCAAAATTATTTATGAGTTACAAGATTCTGAAATTCATAAATAAAAACTGACAAAAAATAACTAGAATGTATGTAATATGAAGTAAACTTGGTTTTGATTAACAGAATCACCATACTGGTATGCTGATCCAATTAAATTTTAAGTGAAACAAGATAAGTATTATCTCTGTAGAGAATTTACATGAACGTTACTTGTGTGATAGATGTAGTGCATTGCCATGTAATGGAAATTAAACTAAAATATTTTAAAGGTTTTCAGACATCTTAGCACAAGTTGGTTTAATATAATTAGTGTAAATGTGTGGTGTGACTCTAACGTTGGTGGTGTTCCTCTGTTGGGCGCGGGTTGAGGAGATTCGGAACCGCTTGATGTAGTATAGTGCGCAGAGCCGCGGCCTCGAGTACTGGTGGGCCTGTAAAATTAACAAAATTTCAATATACAATCCAAAAAAAATCGCAGTTAGTAGGCGTGATTTATACTTCGAAGCATTTGAAATGTTTGGTAATGGATATAGACTTAATACTTTAGTTTTTTTGCATGATCTTTTAGCTGGTGTATACCAAATTTATGAAAATAAATGGTTTTAAATATATCGGTAGGTATATATTTTTACGCAACTTGAAATATTAACGAAGTAATTCATTAAAAATAATGAGTTAATACTACAACAGCAGTTCATGCAAATAGCGTATCAAAGGTGAATTAATTTTAATTATTAAGGCAATTTGAGTGCATATAATAATTCTAAATGATGGTTGCAATGTAGTGCGACTTTATTCATAGGTGTACAGCTACATTGAGGAACTTTATAAATTAACAATTACAATTGCGCCAACACTCTAAATACGAGTCACATTACCAATAGTGAGCAGGAAATGGAAAAGGTCGCGTCAGGAGTTAACAATTCATAATATCAACTTAAATAACATGAAGTCCCCCAATGAGAACGGTATGTTAAGCGAAAGTTTAGCTGTGTGTGCTATTAAACGGTTTGATATGATGTAGATCTTCATGCGAGTTACTTCGCGAGGCAGAAAATAAGGACTTGAGTAGACGAAGCCTCCACCCTCGATAGGTAAAGTGAAAACGTCACGCTTAGACTACTGGCCGGCGATTAAAGTACCTCTGATATTTGATTTCGTTGCATTTTGGATTCGCTTGCAGACTGTTGTCTGATGAACAATTGGTCGACGATTGGTAACTCCTGCGCCCACCTCCTAGGTTTTTCGCAGCTAACTTTATGGCGGGATTGACTCGAGAGACTCGCGTTGGGAAGGATGTACTTTTAGTAGTGGTAGTAGTTATTGTCGCTGTCGTTGCAAGTTCAATTTTTTCAGTAGTCGTGGTCGGTTCAACCCTTTCAGTAGTCGTCGACTTTGTTGTGCTGGTTGTCGATGCAATTTCACTAGGTACTTTGTTGCTATGTAAAGAGATCTTAGTACCCTCATTAGTATTTTTAGTTGGAAAATGTTTTTCATTGTCTAATGAATTGAAGATATTGAATGTATCAGTTTTTACAGAAGTCTCGTCCTTGATAATGTTGAGAAACTTACGAGATGTTTCAGGCGTAGTTGTTTCAGGCCTCTTTTGTTGTGGTTTCTTTTCTAGAAATTCGCTAAACTTAGGTTGATAATAATCACTACTAGGAACAGGTTTGTTATCTGCAGCCATCATTTCTGTTGTTGTCGTTGTTGAAGGTGTTAAAGGTGTAGTCGTAGTATATGATGTGGTAGTAGTAACTGGTATAGGAGTAGTTGATGAAAAATCAATATTATATCTACCGCCTTCAGGAGAAATAATTGTATTTACCGTAGAAGTTATAAGTCTACTATTAGGTTCTGTTACTGTTACGAATCTATTAACATTGTTATAAAAAGGTTTTTCGTCAATATATTTAGCGGTTTTCTTCTGAAATCCTAGATTAATAGTCTTCTGTTCATTCTTTTTTAACTTCGGTGTTGTCGGTTTAATAGTAGAACTCGAAAATTCTCTTAAAATGTGCGGTGGTGAAGTACTCATTATGTTATTAAAGAAAGCTTGAATAACATGTTTTACTTTACCGCTAAACACCTCTGTAGTTTGATCTGCTATAGCATCATCATCAACGCGATAACTATAATATGATGACTTACGTGATATGTCGTCCATTTTTGAATTCTCATTCAAATTGAGTTTTGGTGTTGTGGTAGTAGTAGTAAATTGAGTAGTAGATGTTGTACTTGTAGTTGAATGTTGTACCGAGTTTTCGTTCCTATAGCTATGCCTCAAGTTTTCTAACGTTCTGTATGGTGATACAGCAGGCTCATTTAAGCTATCCTGTGAACTCTCATATTCATTCCATTTAGGTGATTCTTTGCTTTCAATTAAATAATCATTCGATGAACCGCTAGATTGTGAATTTTGCGAATTGCGATTTATTACTATACCAGAGTTTATTGAATTTTCCGTTGAATTGATATATTCATCGTCATTTGAATTTGGGCGTCTTATGTAATATTTGGCAAAAGTAGTTGTAGTAGTTAGTTTCGGTGTTGTACTATATATGCGACTTGTGGTGGGTCTAGATCTACTTCTAGGTGTTATAGAAATATCGAAGTCTTCGCTTAGGTCTGTTCTAGCATAATTTCGTCGTGAGTGAATTACTTTTCTTTGGTCATTTTTTTCTGTGGTTTTATCCCATACTGATTCTGGCCTCTGAGGTAGATTTCTTTGGAATGATCTTGGTGTCGAGTTTTCAAGATCTTTTTCTGATAATATAGAGAGGTTATCAAGAATAATTCTTTCTGTCTTTCCATCTGATATATCTGGAGTAACAGAAAGTTTTTTTAGAACTGTTCTTTTAGTAGTAGTATATAGGCCTGATTCTGACGAAATAGAAAATTTATTATAAATAATTCTATCCGTCGTTTTGTCTAAAGTGGGTTCTGATATAACTAATTGTTTTCTTGAAGATGTTCTTTCATACGCTTCCTCCAATTTTGGTCTTGACGTAGTAAAATATGTTCTTTGGGGGCTTTTTATTGTCGTTTTATCTGTAGTTACTAATGATTCATGTTTTTGCAATGAATCTCTTTGTATCAATTTGTTTTCTGTGTTACTAGAAATCTTTCTTCTCTGGGATCTTTCAGTAGGTTTATGATATTCAATATTTATAGCTATTGGTTTCTTTTTTTTATCATCGCCATTATTAAAATAATACACCCTTGATCCCAAATCAGTCTGAATATCAAAATCACTGTTAGCCGTTTTAATGAATCTATTATTTTCGTCCAACGGTCTGTTATGAACCGTTAACGTATAAGGATTATTAGTATTATTTGGATTCCGTCTTATTGAAAAACCAGTTGTTAGTGACGATAGCTTTTTCTTACCCCTACTAGTCACAGTTTGATTCGTCTCCACAAAAAATGTGTTATTATTGTTAGTCACATAAGAAGAGCGTCCAGAAGTCAATATTTTTTCAGTCGTTGATAAAGTCTCTTGAAGTCTGTGTGAATTATCAGTCTTTTCAAAAGGTTTGGCAAGAGAGGAGAAGTTGACAGTAGATGGTGTTGTAGAAGGGTCTGATGATACAGGATATATTTCAGAAGGGTCTGAAGAAGATTCAGGTTTGGAAGTAGGATTTTCATCTGTGGATGATCTGTTGAATATAAAGCAAAAAAAACTTCTAATTTAAGCCGTATATAATAGTACTACTTATACAATATTCGCTGGAACTCTGCAGTCATCGGACGGATTTTAGTTGGGAGTCAAGGGAAATGTTAAACAGTGAATATATTGTTTAGTGAGAGGTTTCTAAGATACCACAAAAGCCTACTAGTGTTTTCTACAAAAACAAGTACAAATAGAAAAGAAACATAGATGAAGCCGGAAACAGTACAGTACAGTAAAGTACTTATAATCATGATTTCACAACCTTCAAACCGGAAACAAGATCTACATATATTAGCACAGAGCTTGTTAGGTGTTAGATTGTCAGTTCAAAGGTTGCTTATGAAAGATGAATTTAGATGAAAATTTAATAGATGATTCAAAGAATGTTAATGAATTCTTCTTTGATGATCGAAGCCAGGATGAATTTAAAGTTAGAATTTTTCTTTTGTAGTACCTTGGGGTGTATCGAGACGGGGTCATAGCTTCAGTGTATGGTGCAGTGGTAGAGCGCTGTGTGGTCGTGGTAGTCGTGGTAGTGCTTGTGCTTGTTGTAGGAGGAGTCGTGCTTAAAGTGGTAGCTTCGTACAAGGTCGTCCTCACGCTGCTTGGATTATGGTCATATCCCAATTCATTACCTTCGCCCCTGAATAGGCAATCGGTTTGTTAATACTATTTTAGAGTTATTGGGTTTGTTAATTTTATAATATTGTACTTAACAACAAAGTAACTGACCTCGTTGAATGGCGAACCGGTGATTGGTATTGATTTTGGTTGCTTATCTGAAAAGTATTGTTTGAGATGAATACTTTTATCTTGAACATATTTTTTTTCTTTAAATCTCTATACATTATTAACTTCAAAGTTAAAAGTTAAAAAAGACTGAATCATGACACGTGTTGTGAATAAAGAAGAGTTCATACCTGTCCTTGAATGAGAGCATCATCATAATCGTCGGAGGTGACAGGCCTTGCTGTGTATGTTTCGACTGGTCGGCGCGCCGGGGGTGGCGTGCCACGATACGTCTGCTGGACTACAGGACGCACCGAAGCGATGTTATATTGCTGCACATAGTCTGCCAATACCACCACCGCCAGTTAGTGGGTTATATTTTCGTGCTTTGTGGTTGTTTTAAAAGTATATGCTTGAATTTTTTTCTTAATTATTGTAATAGTAATTGCACCATTACACATGGGGTACTTATATATATCTTACCCTGTAGTTCTATCTAAACTTAGATAACTTTACTTGTGATACTCAGTGGAATCTGGATTATGCAAATGCGCCCCAGCTATTTACAAAAAAATATTTCATCTGATTACAAAATAGTTACGATTAATCAGTAGTAAGTTTTCAAACATTAGAAATATTCAACAACAGAAATATTCAATTAATGTAGATAATTAAAATTTTGTATATTTTTAGAGTAACAATTTGAGTAATTTGATTGTAATTTGTTATGTATATAGTAAGAATGAGAATGATTAATAAGTATCTAAACTACAATGCTATTAATTGATAATAAGGATATTAATACAGTGAGTGAGAGTTTTTCCACCAATTCTATCGCGATAGTATAAACTCAAATTTCTATGCAATAAAACCTATGGGTTATTAAAAAACATAAGCATTGATTCGAAACAATTTACGAGTAATTAATTGGTAAAAAACTCACATTACTTAAAGAATGCAATGTTACATTTAAAATAATATATTAAATAATAGATTATAGAAGTCAAATATCTGCAACGTGCCCATGAAAGTTAATTCAAACTACATTAAAAATAAATATTTTTAGAGACAGAATATAATATCATAATTAGGATTGTAATAGCATAGTTATTTACTTTACCTGTGTCTTTATACAACTCGCCGTCTTCATCGTATACAGCATAGTAAGGATCGTACTGGTCGGGATTGTAGTTCTGAGATCCGTTGTACAACATTTTCGGTCGAGGACTTGCCGAGTAAGAAACTGGTGCAATACTTTCAGTCGGTTCCAAGCTAAAAATCCAATTATATAAAAAAAACTTGTAAGAAGTATTATTACTGTAAATAATTACACTGAAGCAGTCATATACAAAGCAGTTACAGTCTTTGTACAGTCTTAGTCAGTTCCAAGTCATGGTTAGTTTCGTCAAAATACATGTGCTTTAAATGATTGCAGAAACAGGCAGGTCTAGTTATGTGCCAAGGATAGGGTCCATATAATACACCTTTAAAGTATCTCAGTTACCTGTTCGTTTTATCATCATGTTTAGTTTTAGTCAATCGAGTTTCTTGGTTGTAGCTGTCTCGAGGAGTTGTTAATTTCATTTGGGCGACAATATTTGGATGTCGAACCCTTCCCGTAGTTTGCTTGTTATCATTATGAAAAGAAACTTGTTTGACAGGTGCCAGAGTTGGCTTAGCTAATCTATGCCTTACTGTATATGGCCGTAAAGTTGTATGATTTAAATATTTTGGGGGACGATTAGTGTAAGGACTACTTTCAGGCTGCAGTGGTTTTCTTATGTGTGTGGTGCGATTACGATGAGGTTGATGAATGATCTGATAATTAGATAATTCAGGGCGAATGAGAATGTTTGTAGGCTTAGAAGAATAATCTACTAACACGGGTACTGGGATTTTTCCATTGACGTTTTCGTTCACTTTTTTAAGAGGTGGTTTAGTTATGATAGATACATCATTGTGACTTTTTGTCACAGCCTCTGGTTTAAGAGAAGTATATTTTACTGGTTTTCGGTGAGTTTTCGGTGGTTTATCATATTCTGTATTTTCTTCTTCTGAATCTTCATAACTATCGTACTCTTTATTATTTTGTGCCATGATTGGTCTCTGTGGTTTGATTTCAGTATTAGGCATGTATTTTGGTTTAACTGCAGGTTCATAATAATATTGTTCATCTTCATCGTCATAATAATAGTCATTCATTTCAGGAGATGGTTTGGGAATTGGTCTTCGCTTAAGTGGCGTGGTAGTTGTAGTTGTTATAGGGTTTTTAGCAATATTTACAAATACATTTTGATTTATGGGCTGAGTAGTGGGTTTGATTGCTGGTGCAAACAAATTCTGCAACTTTCCTGCATCAGGAGATGAACTAGGACGTACTGTGATAGATTGTATAGAGTATGGATTTTGAGTTGAAGGATTTTTCCAGTACTGTTGCAAAGCTGAAAGCTGTTCATTAGATATAGTTGTCAAAGGTTTTTGTGTAGATTGTCTAAATCCTATGAGCGGATTTTGAGGCTTTACTGATGAGACTATGTAAGGCTTTCCAGTAGAAATTAAGGGTGATAATGATATAATTTTTTCTGGACTCAGGCTGTATTTTTGCTTCGTAGTGGATATTATTAAAGGCTGTCCTGTACCGGTTACTACCACATACGGTTTAGCGGTAACAGAAAATATTTGTGGATTCTCTTCTTTCTGTTTATTTTGTTCGTAATGTGGTTTTTGAGTGCTAAAGCTGTAGGTTATTGGTAACTGGCGATCGTCTCTAAAATCCGGAGGATTAAGTTTTGGTCTTACGGCCTCTATAGGATTTCCAGCTGTTTGCTGAGGTACTTTAAGGAACACAGGTTCTTGACTAGGCTGAGGCCTTTGAAACTGATTGTATAATTGGTGTTGCTGTACTAGTGGTTGAGATCTTAAATTATTGCCACTAGGGTTCACAGTACTACTAGAGCCATGTGGAATGGTAAAAGGGGTCGGAGTACTCATACCTTTATAACTTAAAGTTGAGCTTCTCAATGCTGAACCTTTATTTGAAGTCGTTGTAACTTCAATTGAAGGCTTTACAGAATTAGTTTGCGCATTATGTATTGGACTAGGCCTTGGTGTATTTTGGGCGGGTTCGGAATTTGGATGATAATAACCGTTACTTACTTTCGATAAGAATGCATCAAAATCAAAATTGGGATTTGCAAAAGGGTTCTGAATATCAGCATATTTATTTTTAGGATGTGTAAATTCATAGGGAGGCTTAGGATAACTGTGACTGAACCTATCATCTTCATCTTCTTCTGACGATGATTCATTTTCTTCTTCAGAATCTTCATCGTTATAATCATCATTAGTAGGACGCTTTGCAGTTTGTTTCTGGTTTTGTGGCCGAGGAGAAGAGGACATTATCACGGGTTTACCAGTTACAATTGTACTAGGTAATAATGAAGAATCTTGATAAGATGCTTGTTTATTTGGACGGCCCACAGAGGTTGGAGAAAAAAACTGACTGTTTTGATTGCTGATGGGTCTAGGTGAATTGTTGTAGAAACCACCATTTAGAGAGGCAAAGAAGTTTCCATTATTATTCAATGATGATATCGGAGGACTTTTCGTTATAATGTGAGTACCGGAATTAGCTTGATTATGATAAATCTTTTGATTTCCTGGGTCAGGTAAGCTCGGTTTAAACGGTCTGTCTGATTGCAAATTCTGTACTTGATACGTTAAAAATGGATTTGCCGTAGTATACATATTATTATCGAACACATAAGTTTGGCGCCCATCTTTATAGTAATTATTATTACCTAAATTGCTATAATTTGGTTGATACCTAATATTTTGTATATTAGGATTATAAGCAGCTTGTTGTAAATCTACGAGTTTCACTGGTTTTGCGATTGCCCAATTCTTTCCAGGATTTTTGAACCCGTTTTTCAAAAAATATCTTACTTGTCGTTTCCCTCTCTCAAACTCATCACTTAGTAGACTTTCCGGATCTACTTCAACATATTCCATTTCTTCATCACCATCATTTCTTTTAGATATTTCAGTTGTCATGTTATTAATAGTTGTATTTGTTTCTTTAGGTATTATTTCTGTCACTTCTCTTTTCTTTCTTATTGGTTTAATAGTTAGGTCATCAATAGAAATTTCATTTGTTTCAATGTCTAAACGTCTGTCAAGATGATAGTCAGTCACGTTGTTACTGTCTTCACTGAAATAATCACAATGTCCATTAATACTTTCATTCAGTCAATATAGGCTCGCTCCTATTTTAGCTTTGACTTACCTATAACTTTGCGGAGCAGGCGTGACAGTTGCTGTTCGTCTGTCATCTGTTTGAGAACCGAAAGAGAACGATCCAATTTTACCGCTCTGGGGTAGAGATGCAGGAATAATGTTAGAGTTAAGATTTCTCCCAGAGCTGACTTGAGATACATAGCCATCTCTATCTTTTTGCACTTGCCCAATAGTTGACGGTTGCCCACGGTACACACGTTGCTGTCTGTCACTTTCGATTTCTTCGACTGGGGGTAAGTCGTCTACATCGGCGTATAACTGTTGTTGCTGAAACATTATAAAAAAAATTAATTTATTAGGTTTCCGCGAATGTTATTCATTGAAATAAAAATCGTTTTTACGGATTCTATGGCGATATGTTTTTTATTGTTTAAAAAAATAATTTTTCAGTCTTTGTTAAGTACTGCATTCTGGATCACGAAATAAAACCCCAATATATTCCTAATATTTAAATTATAAAACCTATAATTTTTCGCACTTTAGCTTGCGGTTGGAAAAGTTAAAGTGATTTTAATAATTAAATTTATAAGTAATAAGTAAAAAATTTGAACCGATTTCAGAATATAGAGGGAATGATCAAACACCCACCTTTTCGTATTCTTCACGGTTGAATTTAGGCTGTCCTCTTGATGTGATCACCGGGTTGGGCTGAGCTCGTGGCGGGGGTGGAGGCGGCGTGCGGCGCGGGGGCGGGGGTGGAGGTGGTCGCCTCTCACGCTCACTCAGCCTCTCCAACTCCTCACCACCGATTACGCTGGCGCCATCACAGCCTACGTTACGCGGCCAATCACAAGTTTGGAGCTCGTGGCTGGAAGTCATAAACAATAATTTACTAATACCTATTGATCAGATTTTACACATATTTTACGCTTTAACATAAATATAATACAATGTATAATTTAAAAGGAGTTCAGTAGGCAGCATCTGTTTGAAAACAATATCTTCCCTCAATCTCCTTGAAAAAAAAAACAACGAATACGGGAATAGACAGTATTAATGGAAAGAAAGAAAATCTGGCGGATTGAGCAACCCATCATTTCCTAAAGTAAAAATCGATTCAGACCAAAAAACTTATTAAAGTACAAAACTCACCTGTACATAAGGCCACCAGTGCATGACTCTAGCAGTGCGCCGCCAAACACGCATACATAGTACAAAGTGCAGTCGGTGGGGTGTGGGTAGTAGCCGAACTCTTCGGGACAGTCGAAATCGGCCTCCCGCTTGACTTCAGTCGTGACCGGAACGCTCCTTGATGGACTGGAGCGCTGCCGAGAGCGGTCTGAACGATCTGAGCGGGCGCCGAGGCATTCTGCAAAGATATTTTACATATCGTTATAGTTTTGATAATGTTTAATTATAATACTCTTTTAAGTCTTTCATCATGTCATGCTCTTGATAGTCATCTAATACAAGACCAAGTATTTCACGTTTATAACCTAATGTTTATAACGTTAGGATCTGAATTATCCATTGTGGTCATATTTGACAACGAACAGACCTCTACGCTAAACCACAATATTTAGCTCAAGAATCCATTCAGTGGGTATTTGCAGCTTCAATTTCAACGTTAATATACGTCTAGAATTGAGTCTAAACTGTTTTGAAATGTACCCATTAATGCACATCTAGATAAAGCTCGGTGAGGCATAATCGAAATAATAAGCACCAACCACCGGCAACTGTAATAGCCGGGTTTGAGCCGAAGGTATGCGTGTTGCATCACGCTACGTCCTTGCAGAAACTCGCGTGCTCACTGCATTCTCTCAAAATGTATAACTACCAAGGGCCGTAGTGGCAATCGCTTTAAAGCGCTTTTGTATCCACATTTATCCACGCTCTAAAGCCCATGAAAAAATACAACCTTCACTTTTGGGATTGATACTTTTATGACTATTAATTTTAATAGTGTCAGTGGTATCCAAAGTTGAAATTTAATCGCTTTAAACAAAGAATTTCCAAGACTTGGTCCTCGAATAAATAGGTAAGAACTTATTACTAGATTCGCAAACGAAAGTGGAATGAAAAATGTCATCGTGCTATATGCTATTATACCACATTGAGTTCCGTAATAATACTTATTGTATTTGTGATTATAGCATTGTCAGGTTGTCAATTAACAGTATTTATGGATTTCATTAATTAATAATTTAGTGATGAATTACTCCGGATGTTGTTGTATAAAAAATAATCGTTAGCGTTCATGAATGATGACACATTAGGAATTGATGTATTAGAAATAACT
Source organism: Clanis bilineata (assembly GCA_036417725.1). Lineage (NCBI taxonomy): Eukaryota > Metazoa > Arthropoda > Insecta > Lepidoptera > Sphingidae > Clanis > Clanis bilineata. The sequence continues at coordinate 4,797,881 of CM071141.1, forward strand.
AAAATGCAGTTTGTTTCATTGACGTTAATAGAGAACTGGATGTATCAATCAACTGTATTTTAGATAATATTTCGTAGACATCTATGTGTCAACAATAATATGTTATTACAAATAGATAACGACATACAAAATTAAATTAAAAGTAGAGATTATTGTTTACGATCAACCAAGTACTGCAGAAATTAACAATGATAAGACGATAATTTATATTGTTGAATCTAGCTTACAGGAATACCAGTGGCGGTTGTCTGGAATCTCTCGTATCTCTCGTAGCACTATAACTTAAATAGTTACAAAATAAGTTCCAATGTGGAACAATTCAAAATCTACAATGAAGCCGACAGCATACAAAGTGCGAAAAATGGAGCACCATTACAACCAAATTGAGCAAATCATATCAGATCCATCATAAATGTAGGTAGTACTAGTTTCATAAGACTATTAAAATTCACAGAAGGAACAAACCTTGATGGTAAGATAAGTATCACAATATGAGAATGGAGCAAAGGTTTTAACATAATACTTCGGACTGTTTGTCACGTAGTGTACGATCACGGTGTGGGATTTGGGCCAGTTTGCCTCTCTCGTGCTTATGAACACAAAATTAATGCTAAATTAAGTTATAATGGACACGGTACATGGCTTCCAGTCTAGTCCAGTCATAGCATCCTCGTCGATATTAAGCTGTCTTTGTTTGGAAATATTGCAAACCTTCTGGCATTTAACAATTTCGGATGGGTATTTACTTTGTTGGAAGATGAAAATAAATACCACATTATCTATATACAAGACTGCCTTTGGATCAATTTGAATAGTTTAAATAGTTTTCTACTAAATTAATTAATTAAAATTCCTTATGAAGGATTCTTGGCATACAGGCTTCTTCACGATGTGTTCCTTCACTTGACATTCATTTCACTGCTTCACTTTCAACTGCACTATCGCTGCTAGGTATCATAATAGAAGCTTTTAGTCAAATCCTCCAACCAACATAACTGCCGAGATCGTCTTCAGCAGACGAAAGATAAGGAAATTACTTGCCTCAGTTATCAACGCGCTTACATTTCCCTCTCGCATTGCGTAGAAAGTGATAATGGTCACGCTTTTGAAAATACTTTCGTTTCCCAACTGTTATTTTGTAAGTATTCATAAAGATAATGTCCTTGTGTGAACATAACAATTGAATATCACGTAATACCTTGAAACACTAAACAGGCTGTGAGACCTCATAAATCTGATGCACATTATTAAAAACAGGATTTGTTTTAGAATTGTGAGAATAATTTAAAGCACGACTTGACTTTATTGACGCATATTATTATGGCTGTTATTCCCTTGGATTAAAATATTTACTGCTGTATATCATAAAAGTCGGACTAGTGACTAAATTGCATAATGACTTTATTGCACTGATTGTAGGATCACTGGCGATGTTAAATTCTGTTTTTAGCAACCATCATTTTTAGATACTTTCATACACAATGATTTCCTCTTATTATTGTCTTACGAATACAGATAGAGGATACAGTCAAGAGCAATTTGTGTTAAAAACAGCATTTCCCAGTCTAGGATACGAACCCAGCCATCGACAACATCGATAGTCCATAAACGTTGCCATTAGATCAAGAAAACTAACGTTTTCTGCAACTATGTTTCCCCCAATTTCCATCTGATTTTTACTCAGAAACCAATCAATCAAAATCGCACACAATCAAACAACAAATACCCTTACAGGTGCTGCAAACACGTTGTCTCGACAACCAGACATTTTGCAATAGAACCTTGTATCTGCAACGTCACAATAATCAAACCTAATAGAAACAATAGCAATGGAACAAAAGGTTGAGTTTCCCACAGGTGGCTAATCGACTTGTGCATGTGTCGAACAAAAATGATCCCTGTGGTGATTGTATTAAGATCTACAGAGTTGCTTAGATGAATGTCGACACTCAAAGATTTGGGCCGCGAGATTGACGCTCGATCTAAACAAACGACATGCCTCGAGCATAAGCGACACTTTACCAGCTTATTACAGATTCTAACAAACGTGCATGATTTGTTCCAAACATTGCTATTATCTTTTTTTCATTTTACGATGATTAAATAACGTTGTTATTTACTAAAGTTAAAATAATATTAATTGTAAACGATTTCTAAGCAACAATAAGAATGCCACTTTTAATTAATTTCTAAGCCATCTACTAAACTGCTATAAAGCTCTTTGAACTGAATAAACATGAACGTGTTTTGTAAAAATATCTAACACACATTGAGGCAAACTAAATATTTCATTAAAATCGTAAGTTTCCTTTAGGATTAGTAATTACACTTTGCTAAGCAATCGTCCAAACCATAAAACGCCTAATAAAATAACCAAAACGTAACATTATCGTCTATCGAAATTGACCTAGTTACCGCAGTGGCTGGCACACGATAATACCCCGTGCAGCTTATTAATCAATCAACCGATTCCTTGATCGTGGAGCGGGTGTTGCAAGCCAAGGGTAATGAGCCTTTATTATTCCCCACGGACGGACCTCGCAAACATGAGATCCATAATAATGGCCACTCGTGTGGGAAATGCTCAGTACTCGATTTATCTGCACATTGCAATATGAAGTGTTGAAATAGTATTTCTTGTTGCATTGTTTGCAAAATTCAGCTTAGATAGCTTCTCTCAGATCATTGACTCTTGTTTGTTTTCTTCCTTTAGCACCCGTTCTGATTGCATTTCCATGTTTGTGGAATAGAAAAAATAAATTCGATAAGAGTGGGTGCTAAGTGTAGGAACGCGCATTGCTAACTTTGCATTCTGCACTCATGTAGATGTAGAATATATTTACTCCCACTGTGACTGGTAATTCTCGTAAACTTGATCCTAATAATACCGCTTACTCATTCCATTAATTGGACGTTAACCTGGCATAGTAATAAATAGCACTCCTACATCGAAAGCGAAGTTAAATCAAAGATCGTATATTAAATAAGTATTGCAGTGGCCCTTGGGCCCTGGTCAAAGTTGTAAAACAATTCATCGTAAAAAGTTTATAAATATGTTGTTCTATTGGCTTTCTATAATAAATAACATCATACAGTAACATACATAGTCATCTACACTAAGACAATTATAAATGAGATGCAAATGTATTAGGTATCAGTAAATACGAGAGACTTTTCGACATAATACCTTAACCCGAAACAAATATTTGTTTAATATCATAGCTGACCACGCCATGTATATCGACAAATAAAGCCACTGAGTTTAAAGCCGCAAAAAAGTAAAACTAGTCCAAATAAACGCAAACAAAAGCATTAAATTTGCTCTTATCCTACAACAGATCCAGTTTATCGATTATGGTATTTTACGAACTTGCGGAGGATGCATTATAAAGACCAATAAAACCAACAATATAGATTTTTCAAGCAAGTCTATAAAATGAATTCTCAAATATCGCAGAAAGCAATTCTATGAAAACATTTGCAAACAAGAGAATGAATGTCTCCGCATGAAATGCTCAACAATGATAAACGAGCATTTTCTCAAACAAAACATGAAATATACCAGCGGACTGTCGTACATCATGTGGAATAAATGTATGACCACACTGGAACGGTCGTAAAGGTAAAACATTGAGGGTTTCACACCGGACAATACAAAATGACACAAACACTGTTAAACTACGAGGAGAAACATGAGAACGAAGAACATTCCACGATTTTAAAATAGTAACATCTATGATTTTGGGTTACATAAGTCTAGTATTGATGGAATTAACTACAATATATTTCATCCAAAAATGTATTACATATCTTTAATACAAATATTGAAGTATGCTTCAACTGAAACAAAGAAATGTATTATTTTATTGCAAGTGACTTTATATTATATGGCGGCATTACTTCTGTAGCTATTCTAAACAATAGACAACTTGTCAATCACGAACTGATTTTATCACTTTACATAAAGCTCAAGCAGATACTCTGTCAATCAATACACGGCAATGTATGAATATCAAATAACTAAAAGGGTAATGTTTAAAAAAATATATTAATGTCTAATAAATAAATACAGCTAGTCAACATATAGAGAATTTAATTATTCGTACACAAATGGTTGAACTGGTGTTTGTAAATTTTAAAAATATTCCACAAATAATATTAAATATATACAAAACATTTCAATTATAATAACATGTAGTAATTCTTCAACAATAATACTTCACCATGCTGTCAAAATATTTCCAACAAAAAAATTAAACTTGGCCCAACCCAGAGACTGAATGCGGAAATGAACTCGAAGTACTCTTAACGACTTGGAAACGGCCACAAGAAACATTATAATAAAATATTTTGTCACATTTCGTACAACGTAAACAGGGATGCAGTTATATCGAATAACCTTAAACTTCAGAAACACAGACCACTTAAACAAAAAGAAATATGTGGACCAGACGACATATATCAAAGCGATAAAATAACAAAAGCACCAAATTAGGAAACTTAATAATGGGAACGTAAAATATTAATATGTTTAGAAACATACCTCCCGGCATTAAATATAATATAATTTCGCATTGCAAATCTGATAAAGTATATGACATCTAGATGACCTTGTCCTGTATAAGCTAACTGACAGGTGACAGGGAGAGAAGAAGGAAGGTCAAAAATATGCTAATACCTGATGAACTACTTGTATAGTTGACAAGAATATTTAAAGTTAGCATAGATCTTAAAAATATTGATATTTAAAATACTGCTCCTGAGTATTTATTATATTTGAAAGCCAGTTTATATAAAGTATTTGAAAAATAAACTATGTTTGCTAGCAATATCGCATTACTAATTACTACACTTTGGGAGGAAAACAGAAAAGACAACCGAAAGTCGCAATTAAAATAGCAAAATTGAGTGAAAAAAAATAACAGTGGTCGAATAAAAGCTACTTGATTTCATTTTATAAAGACATTGTTTCTATATTAAAGTTAAGTGCCTTATATATTTATCTAAAAATACCAAAGCAATAGATGTAATATACATAAATAAATAAATAATACCCAATAGTCACACACATTCCTGATTCCACCCTAAGATACAAGTCTTATGTCGTGGGTATCAGAAACTACGAGAGTCTTCTGGTCTCTTACAGATACTCAAATCCAAAACAAATATGTGAGTCACGCAAATATTTGTCTCGGTACGGGAATCGAACCCGCGGCCTCTCACCACATCATCAGTTATTGCGATTTCTTCTTCTATGAATTATGGAAAACTGATTGCCTTGTGTACTTCGTTCAAAGATTCATTATACATGGCTAATGATTATTTGATGATGGTTGAAGTACTAAGTTTATTAATAGAATGACCACGTGGGTGGCAAACGGACTAGCAGTAGGTGGTACAAGCAACTAGGATGTGGGCAGGCGAACAAACATGGTTGTTTCCAATGATTTATTGTATCTTTAATCTAGTAATGCTAATGTCGTAATACAAAATAGGATCATGGCGCTTAATATTAGCATTTGGATGACGATAGAAGTAAAAAGTCGTTACTTATTATTTAAATGTGGATATAAGAGTTTTTGTTAGGTGTATTGTGTTTTTAATGAGGCTAATCTTAAAGGTTCCTTGTAGTTCCGAATATCCAAGATACATAATTATATTAATATCTATAATACAACACTACACTTAGATAACCTATATCTTGGAAATTAATATCATTCATGTTATTGGAGGAGGTCTATTTTTAGCGGATGATGATAAATGTTGAATTAATAATGAAATTAACATAATTGTTATAGGAACCAGAAATTTTGTTAATGATATAACATAACATAACATAAGCTCACGTCTGTATCCCCGAAGAGGTAGGCAGAGGCGTACTAGCGAACTAGACCTCCCACATTTCGCCGAGCTTAGTTCCGTTCCAGATGTGATAGGGGGCGAGCCTATTGCCATATCGGGCACAAATTCTAGACTCCGGGCTGACATGGAAAAATCCAATATCACTTTGCCCGACCCGGGATCGAACCCGAGACCTCAGAGCCGTAGTCTTACCGAAATACCACCACGCCACCGAGGCAGTCAGTTAGTGATATATGTACATATTTTATTACGATTAACATATTTTGTGCGCTCTACTAGACTTCAAATTACTTCACCAAAATGTAAGTAAGATTTGTTTAAATTCGGACATTCAATATTAATCTTTCCGTTAATGACACTTTAAACCTCATTAGAGTTACAATATTACACCTACATCATATCACTCTAAATTGTGCAACAATGATTGAAGTCGAAATCCAATATGTATTAAATCGTGCGGGCGCGCCCTTTCCAAAACGTTGACCTTTCAGTTTAGCCTGTATCTGTACTGTATCGGTAAACTGCCCATTCAACTGCCTGCACAATACAGACAGACCACAACCTTGGACCTCTCACTCGGAAATTGATAACAAAAGTAACAGTGTAAAGTTGTATGGCCACGCCTTTTGCTTCGTATTTTACGTTTCTTATATTACGAGTATTTTTTATACGACTGCCTCGGTGGCGTGGTTGTATTTCGGTACGTCTACCGTCCTGAGGTCTCAGGTTCGATTCCCGGGTCGGGCAAAGTAATATTGAATATTTCTATATCAGCTCGGAGTCTGGACTTTGCGCCCGATATGGCGATAGGCTCGCCCCCTGTCACATCTGGGACGAAACTAATCTCGGCGAAATGTGGGTGTTATAGTTCGCTAGTGCGCCTCTACCTACGTGACTACGTGGATGTTCTAGTTCGCTTCAGCCTACCCCTTCGGGGATACAGGCGTAAGATTATCTTATGTTTAACATTATGCTTAACGGTATCAAATAACTCATTGCCAAACCTGACCGTACCATTCTTAAATGCTCTACAATTAACATTGTCATTACACTTCATGCAACGTTAATCAACTGCAACCTTGCCTTGCTGATTATATCTACGTGTGCTAACGCCTTAGGCCCGATTTCATATGGTGTAGACACGCCTTAAGTGTCTTAATACACTTTTATAGTTCCTGTGCCCATTTTGGCTCGAAACCTACATATTTTTAGAGTCGTAAAATGTATAAAAACTTGGTGTTGATTGTGATTAAAAAATATAACCACGAAATATTTAAAAGTCAGCAAGCGTGAAACTTTGATTATTTTTGCGTAGAGAAAATGTTTTGGAATTGTTATCTAGAGCCAAAATTGTGCATAATGATTATGTTCATTATGCAATTATGTTCATTTTTAAAGTAATATGAATATTCATTATATTTATCTTACTGGTATTAGGTATGTTATTACATCTCAGACGTCTGCAGAAAAAAATATTATATAAAGCCAGAGAAATTGCCGTTCATCCCGAGAGCGGAGCCGCGGGCAATTGCTAGTATGGCCAATCAATTTCAGTAACAACAAAAATTGGTTTTGTCAAAAAATATGAGTTACTGACACAACGTTCCGCGTCCGTGTTATTGATATTGGTTCGAGTCACAAAATATAGCGTGGAAATATTTTAATGAATAAAATACTGTTCATGATATCATCGAAATTTGCCTTAATTTTTGTATGTTCTATGTTACTCAAAATACTTGGCAAATGTGGATAGATTTTCAATATTATTTTTGTGATCAATAGAAATTACACCAAGGGCCTGGTCCCATAATAAGAGAAAAATTATAATAAGAAATTAGGAATTATAACTTTTATGGGAAATTTATATATAATTTGTCCCTTTATTGGTCTAGTGGCAGCATTGCTGTGGACCGGGAGGTTCTGGGTTCTATTCCCAGGTCGGGCAAAGCATTTTCTAATTTGCCCAGGACTGGATTCCTCATAGGGGGTTGACGTCGGGCAGGCGGCCGGTCGTTTTAACTATGCCAAATACTCTCTGCAACATACTCGAAAAAGTGTTTTGCGCCGACCCCACATTAAGGTGGGATAAGGGCAGGTAGAAAGAAAGAATAATTTATATGGGAACCCCGTATAGATTTGTCTAAGATCTGATGAAGGAGAACGAAGAAAATTAATCTACACACACTGTTACAGTGCATAGTCGTCACGATTGGTGTTTTGAAGTTGTTTTTTTTATTTTTAAACTATTTTCATATTCTCAAACTACACCCCGCTATATCTTATCACTTGTGCGTGTGTATATTTATTGTCACGGTTTCCGACCTCGCTATCGTAATAACACCCGCCTTTTCACTTTTTTAATGCACAAGTGCTCTAAAATATGTCTGTACGTTGCAACAGTAAATGTGTCTCAAGGTTTGATTTTTTAAGATAGTTTAAAATTATTCAAAGCAATTAGAGAGGTGTATTGTTTTTCACTATATACTTGATATACTGAACGCATTAAACATTGTATTTTATGTCTAAAGGCGATTTGCGAAAATCGAGAGTTGTTCTAAACTCGATTTAACATAACATAATATGTATGTGAATTGTGAAGTCTACCAACCCGCATTAGGCCAGCGTGGTTGACTAAGGCCTAACCCCTCTTATTAGTAGAGGATGCCCGTGCCCAGCAGTGGGAGAGTAATATTACAGGGCTATTATTATTGTTTAAATAGAAATTTGGGATATATTTTAATCCGCATTCATTATGATAATTACAGTTATGGGCATATATATGGGCATATATATATTTTTTAAATGCCCATAACTACATACATATGTATGTATGTATGTAGTTATGGGCATTTAAAATAGTATGTCATATTACTTGAAAAAATATATACACAATAATTTTAAAAATAAAATAAGAATGTAAAGTTTCTTGCACGCAAATGTAAAGAGTTATTACAGACAAGATTGCATCGGAAATATTATCAAAACCGGAAAGTTTGAAGCTAAAATCCACGTTACAGAAATAAAAAATCTACTAAATGCTAACATGGTATTTCGCTTTTTGCTTTAGTTTAACAAAAATATCACCTTTGTCAATGCGAAATATTGAATAACTATTTTATAGTTGCACAGTATTATCTGTGGATGTAGCAAAATTGGGAAATATAATCGCCGTAATTATTATCGAAAGGAAACAAGCATTTTAAAAGTTAATTTACATGCTAAAAGGCTGTTCTTCTTTTCTTCTAAAAATAATGGCTTTTACGCATTTGCGATGATTTAGCCAATATTAAGGCAAATAGAGCAATTATGTTTTCACAATGACCATGAAACCCAGATGTGGATGGTCTCAAGGTCCTGCTGGGCTTATGGTGGTAATTCCTTCCAGCGCGGTGCCCCTCAGAACTCATCAAAGATCACCGGTTAAAAAGATTCCACATTATACTGTCTATCTTCACTGTAGTTTGATACATTAAACCACATCACTTAAAAACCAAAAAACACAGCTCTAGAGAATAATATGAAAAAAAATGTACAAGCGACGCGCACCCTGTCAGACTTCCCGTCAAAATCCCCAAAAAGGCCCTTGATAGAGTAATAATTTCTTAAATATTGTGTATGCTACAGTGTTTACAAAATCTCAAAGCTATATTTACAATCTGTGCAATCATAACGTATCTGACGGGACTAGTTTTGTGCCTTCGTTATGCGCATAGTTAATTTTGCCAAGGTATATTTTCCCTCATATAGAGCACTTGTTGACAAACAGCGCGGCGGTCCGCCTTGGCATTTGATACGATTTTATTAGACGACATTATTCTTGTCCATTTATTTCTTGAATTACTTGTAATTGAACATTCGATAGTGGATAAAAAAAGGTTCGCCTTGAAATGTCGGAATGCTATATTCGCAAACCACTGTAGCAGTAAAAAGTTTATTGCGACATACTTATAATTAATGCAAATTTGCTTGGTTTTTTGCACTTGGATATGGAATATTTATTTTGGGTTACAGCAATGATTCGCGTGCCTTGCACTGCGGCTAATTCAATTCAATTCAAATAGTCTTTATTAACAATCATACAATTTACATATATTATCATCATCGACATCGATAATATTATTAGTTTAACTATTCTAAATTGCTTCTCAGCATAGGCGTCTCCAAGAATTCTTCACAATTCACGGTCTTGAGCTTTTCTTCTCCATGTCACTCCCGATGTAGCTCTCATATCATCTTCTCTCCTACGGAATTGTCGTTCCCTTTGTTTGCGCCTTCCCTTACGGCTAATATCTACTAATATATCTTGAGAAATTCCAAAAATCATTTACTCACGCTTCGTCCAAAGGAGGTACAAGTCTTATTCTACGACAATTTACTCTATTATTTGGTCCACCAAAGTGTAAATGAAAATCTATAAATATTCTGAAATATACGTATTGTGTCATCTTTATCTCTGCCTGGCATAATTCCGGCCTAATGCCAGGGACCGCCATCCTGCTTAATCTTTTCCACTTCGCCCGGTCTTAAGCATCCTTCACAGCGAGGCCATTGGCTGATGGCTCTCATATCTCTTTCCAAACCCGCTAGTCAGCGCTTTTAAGGCCGTCCACGGGACGAACACCTGATACGGTAGGTAAACATTTGCTACTGACGTACTCCTGTGGCTTCTCAAAATATGACTATACCATCTCAAGCGACATATATTATACCATCATCACTTCCAAAAGGGAGGAGGTCCTCTATTCGTCTGCATTTTTTATGTATGTTACGCGATGTCTCCGCCAAATGTGGACCTATTTTCAAAATTATTTTTGTGTTCGATAGAGCTTATTTCAAGGGTATATAAATTTGGTCACGATCGGATATGAAGTCGGTCTGTTAAGTTTTTAAATTTATGATTATATTCATTGGTATTTCACTATCTATAATTCAGTTTTGGACTTAACATTGCTATATATTCATAATTACGTCATCTACCATAGATTTATTTATAATTGGTCCCTTCACTAATTCTAGGTTTAGTCTCTGCATAATAATACCAATATTTATGCGTTTGGAATATCTATTAACTTCTATAATCGGGCTCTAAATGTCAAGATTCTTAACTGCAAAAGTGGGCGTTAGGTCGTGATGAATAAGATTGCTGTTCGATAAACTGTCGTATTAATGGAAATGTCAAAATGACATGACGAATCGCAGCTTTAATAGATTGACAAATATTTCGGCGCATGCGGTGAAATTCGGAAACAGCGACATTTTATTATCTATAATTCACTGCAATGAGTAGTTACGAAAAAGATGTAATAATATAATAATTAGTCAAATTTATTTTCTGGCGTTTATAATAGATCTAACAAAAAAATTTGTCATTTTTAATTTACTCACAGTGGCCCCCTACCAATCGCATTGATAAGTTTGTCAAACTATAATGAGTAAGAAAAACAATATATTATTAAAACTATAGGGCCTTACTGATAAAAATAGTTTAGCTGAGCAAATGGCTAAGAACAGGCTGTCACTTTTTTCCTTGAGTCACATCGTTTGAAAATGAAAGGGACAGGCTATTCTTAACCATTCACTTAGTTAAACTGTTTTTAAAATTAAGCCCCATAGACATCGATATATTATTTACACAGTTGACGCTCGGAAAATGGGACAGCAAAGGAGTGCTTAAGCACTCGTTTTGCATACAGTCCGACGCCGATGGAATTCTAAATTTCAAAATTCAAATATAAGAACGCTTGCTCATTTCGTTTAAAAAGCTAGTTTATTACACGTGCATAGGGTTATATTTGTGCTGATTTAATTAGAACTTGTGATCGTTTTCTTTGTTTTATTCCTGAGACCACTTTTTAGGAGGATATTAGCAAAGAACTGTGCATCTAGGGTATATTATATTGATGCCCATAGAGTGAAACATGGACAGTCATAAACCTAGTAATGGTCGTCGGAAACAGCGACAGTAAAAATAAAACATGAACTTAATTTAGATGGCCTTATGGCTCTTTTTACCTTTTATGCAAAAGTCATCCAGAACATGAACGCGGCATTTTATTCCGTGGCAAATAAAATACAATACCTCGAGTCTTTTAAAATCAAAGTTTATTTCTGTAAAAGCATTGCTGTAAATGTTCTGCAAACCATTAAATATTCTGGGCTATTTCTTCACTGACTGCCTCTGTGGCGTGGTTGTATTTCGGTACGACTGCCATCCTGAGGTCTCGGGTTCGATCCTCGGGTCGGATAAAGTGATATTGGATTTTTCCATATCAGCCCGGAGTCTGGAATTTGTGCCCGATACGGCGATAGGCTCGTCCCCTATCACATCTGGGACGGAACTAAGCTCGGCGAAATGTGGGTGTACTAGTTGACTTGTGCGCCTCTGCCTACCCTTTCGGCGATACAGGCGTGAGCTTATGTTATGTTATTATGTTATTTCTTCACGACTGTACATTGAATTATAAATATACTTTAGCTTTAATCGCTTATGAAGGCACATGAGCGGTCCACATGACGGTAACCGTCGCAGGTGAACATCGGCAATTCGAAAAGCCGCTGCCTACCTTTTACTTTCTACCTGCTCTCACCTGAAAGTGGGGTCGACGAAACTCAATTTTCAAGTGTGTTGCAGGAAGGATTTGGCTTAATTTCTACAACCTGCTGCCTGCCCGACGTCAACCCCGTTCTAAACGATCTAGTTCCGGGGAAATCGTTTTACCCGGCCTGGGAATCGAACCCAGGACCTTCCGGTCCACAGCCTATATATGCAGCCACTAGACCAAGGGAGCTGCCTACCGTAGAAAGGAATAAATACCTCCGTTTAAAAAAGAAAGTGTGAAATTAACACACTGCTCGCCTCTGCAGGTCGATTCTCTAAGAAACTCCACAACGTTGCGATCGACGACGAGCTCCCACAGCGCACATCGTTGAGATCGACGGAGCGTTCAACGTTGTTGGGTCTTAGAGAATACCATTTTCCATACATTTATCGCAAACGCCTCGCTCGAGAGAGCTAGTTCGCATAAGTGCCGTCATCACGCATAGCGCTAGTGCGTGCGCTTTGCATCTTGCTGAATGCAAAAATGAAAACATCGTTGCCGCAACGATGCCACAACGTTGTTTTCACAAATGAAACCTTAGAGAATCGACGTGCTGTTCTTCGCTTATTAATCACGGAAAATCATCGTTCTTTCATATCAAAGAACGAAAATGTTCTCCCAGGAAAAAAAATATTTTACTCAAAATACATACACATACAAGCAGTATACAAAATTACACATCCCAAAGTACTTAATCTGTACAGTCATGTGAAGCGGACCAGAAATTATTCATAATCTTTTTTTCGACGTGTCATTTGTCTCGCGGGAATTTTTTATTTATTTTACGAAGCACCAGTGAGATATATCTTTCCTTTTTTACTTTGAAATGTCAAGGTATGAGCTTAACCATGTCCGGGTTTATGGAACTTGAAGCAATTAAGTTGGCTAAGGGCGTATTTACATTTTTCTTGGTGTTTTTAAAGTTTCGCCTAGGTATACTATATATATTATATATTAGGTATATTTGACAGCCTCCGTGGCGCAGCGGGCGAGCAGCCGGCTGTACTACGAGAGACTTTCGGTCTCCCAACACCCAGACTTGAAACAAATATCTGTGGGCCACACAAACATTTGTCTCAATGCGGGAATCGAACCCGCAGCCTCTCGCTACATAGCCGGCTACTCGTCCGCCACGCCACTGTCATGCTATTGACTTAAAAGGGAAATCCACTCAATAATTAACGTACTTAAAGCCAATGAACTTAACTTCTATAAGCTAAATAATACCCCAACATAAATAGACAAAAAGCTGACATTTAATATTGCAATAAAAATGTCTTGAATGGTTTTCAAAGATAATTTTGTCGTAATTTTTTATCTCCACTATTTAAACTTTGATCTCGTTTCAATGACTTGGATAATAAACTTTGTTTTTTGCAAAACAGATACTAAGCCCGTAGCATGAATAACTGTCCACTACGTATTCGAATCGTGCTCGCTCTGCAGACATATGCAAAGTTTATACAAATATAACCGCGCTGTGTGCTTATTTTGAGTAGTTTATTTACAGTAGTTTACAGTACTAACGTCTACAGCACACATAGGCCAACTCTGGGCTCGACCCTTTTCATACCAGTGATTTACAGAAAATCGAGGAAAAGTGGCAGCTCGCTGTTGCGTTTCGTTCGTGAGTAAGATTACGGGTGGCCCAAATTCCCCCTCTACTTTCCATTCAATATTCCCGTCTTTAAGGTTGGGAAAGCTCCCCTGATTATTTTCATCATGAATGTCAATGGGCGATGGAAATCACTTACCATCAGATTACCTGGGGGGTTACCACCACCTCCTATAGCAATATTATTACAATCTTGCTTGTTCCGATTCCCGTACAAAAAACGTAGTAAGATTATAATAATACTGCTATAAGAGGTGGTGGTAACGCCCCTGCTTCTTTTCGAGTCTGCTATAAAAAAAATCGAAAATGCATTGGTTAGTTACTCGTGCTAAAGCCTCTAGATCATTGGAATATTATACGAATTGTACAAAAAGATACTCAGCTATTAAAATATGAGATCTAATGTCTCGGAATGCGCATATCGAAGGCAAACTATTTTTGTCGAGAGACTTTTTTGTTCTTGCTAATTTTATGGCGCCTTTTATAGAGCACGTACCTGAGCTTTTATTTCCATTTTTCATATATTTTCCGTACAAATTGATTAACATTTAAAAATACTGCATAGAGATAATAATAGAATAAAATAAAAAGACATAGCTTTGATGGGTTTTTTATGTATTTCTTTTTTATATTAACTGTTTTTTATTATTATTACGGTCCTACATTTATTCCTTATAGCTACGTCCTACTGCAGAATATATGTTCCTCACTAGGTACTAACGAAATGACATAATATAATGACATATAATGCGTTCTAAGTAAATAAAAATACAATTAGGACGATATAACATACATAATTTTTATATAGCAGAGATTGGCAAACGAGCAGATGATTCACCTGATGGTAAGTGATCTCCACCGCCCATAGACACCCGAGACACAAAAATAATCATGGGTTTTGCTAACCTAATAGGGAATGGAAGGGGAGGGAAAAGGGAATGGGAAAGGGAGGGGAAAAAGGGGCCACTGAAAAACTCACACACCGAACGAAACGCGACAGCAAGCTGCCACTATACGTCGGTTTTCTGTGAGACAGTGGTATCAAACCGGTCGAGCCGGCCCATTCGTGCTGTAGACGTTACTTTCTACAGCGTGGCTCTACCACTCAAAGTGTAGTGTCGGTATAACGTTAACCATCGGCGACCTTCGTAGGTCATATCGTGGTATAACTGTTTATGTTTTCCTTTGTTTACACTTGACTCATTTAGGTCGTGCGCCATGGGTAATCGATTTGGATGTTAATTATAATTTGTAATGCGTGTTTTAAGGTATTTACAATAGTGTTATGGGTACGATAACCATGCATTGCAGCAAGAATAAAAAATACAGAGCTTATGTTAAATTAAATGAAAAAAAATCCTTAGAATATAATTATTCCTATAATCTAAAAAAATAAAAATAAAAATCTATATTGATCACGTAGGCATGTAAAAAAGCACTTATGACAAGTCAACACAAGTAAATTTTTAAATTAGGATTAATATAATATAATTTACATTATATATTTGAATTTGACAGGCAAGTATGGACATAATAACGATGGGATGGCTAAGATAGGGTGATAAGAGGAGATAGGAATACAGTGTAAGGGAATGGATTGTATGGGAATGGCATATGGCAGGAATGGTGGCAGGGGATTGACTGGAAATACTGGAAGCAGTTGGGATTGGTGCGTGAGGCCCTATCCTAGCTAACCTACCACGCCTATCTAACGCCTGTATCGCCAAAGGGATGTAAATAGAGTTTAACTATAATATATCACCCACATTTCTCCAAGCTTGTTTCAGTCCTGTAATTTGGGGTTTAACTTACAATCATACCAGGCCTAAATTCGAACTCCGGATAACTCGTATTGTATTTTTTTCTGTATTGAATAACACATAAATAGTGTTTGCTCAACTTGGGATTTGAACACAGGACCTCGGTTATAAGCCTACGTAAGCTATTTCTAACCCAATGTTCAGAATAAATCATTAAATATTATTATAATTTGATTCTACACAATCACATTATACCTAATATATGAAATTATTCTATCAAAGATGATACAACCATTTCTAATTTTATGACCAGTAATCTACTACATACCATACTTAAACCCACGAATCACGATCTAAAAATCGTGCTGAAATTATCTAATGTACAATAGCACCTTGATATCAATAATCGCGAACTTCGTAACTTGGTTGCGTAACATTTCCGACACGCCTAGGCTGGACAAGTTCCAAGGCGGGCGTGTAAGGCCCGATTTACATTGGTCAAGTGTTTAGCGAAGAATAAAGAGATTTAATATACCTAACTATAGAGGGGCTACCAAGCAAGTACCATTCAGATTTTTTTTTCAAACGTCAGTAACGCCATCTACCACTTATTACAATGCGAGGGCGCTTATTACAATTTACATCCTAGAATGTTCTGTGTATGTTCAAGAATCGCGTAAAGCAATTTTATTATTTTTATTGTCAAATACGACTGAGTGACTTATGACCACAATGTAACAACTTTTTTATCAGAAGTTTCGTGCTTTCGTCCCGTCTATGTACTATTTAATGTCTTTGGCGAAGAACGTATTTACAGTGAGTAAGTACAGCGGTGTAAACCGACAGTAGTCAACTTGGCTTGCATGCTGCAACTTGACGCGAGACTTGACTCGCCACTCACTTCGTGTAAACAGTCGATTTGAATACAGTGCATTTGTGTCCTCCTTGATCTTGAGGCAGGCCGCCTACCATATATGGGCTGTGGACCGGGAGGTCCTGGGTTCGATTCCCAAGTCGAGAAAAGCAAATTTTTCTAATTTGATTTGCCCAGGTTGACGTCAGAAAAAAAGTCAGAAATAAACTAAAACAAATCATTTTCTGCGATATGCTCGAAAAAGTGTGTAGCGCCGACCCCATATTAAAGTAGGAAAAGGGCAGGTAAAAGGGAAAAGATATGTGGCAATAGAATTTTTTTTAGAATTAGAATTTTTATAATTTTTCAAAAAATCACACATATTCTTTGACGTTACACACTTTATAATATTGTAGAAAGCTTTATTTTAAATTGAAAGATGCGTAATATAAGCCGCCTATTTTAAGTTGGCGCTTTAACTAGTATTAAAATCTTTAGTACTAAAATTAGCCTTCTATTGAAGCAAATGCCAACTAAGGTTTGGTTAGCTAAACTCTGAGTCAGCCTTGCTAAATTAATTCAGTATTAGTAGTATTTCGTGAGATTGAATAGTCACATAATAAATTAGTACTAAAGGGCGTTCGACATTCATAAGAATAAATTTTTAGTATGTACGTAGAGTGCAATTCAGTGACTAATAGGTCGTTGTCTACATTGAATTACTACAAGTAAACTAATTATCTATTTATTATATTATATTTAGAGCTTCAAATGATCATTATATTATGGATACTGAGATTCTAAAGATACTGCCAAAATTTGAATAGGTTTAATATATTTGCTTTGTGGAACGGAGGCTTTTTCCTCCTTGTCGTCTCCTTGATCTAGTGGCAGCATATATGGGCTGTGGACCTCCCGGTCGTGGGTTCGATTTCCAGGTCGGACAAAGCAAATTTTCTAATTTAATAATTTAATATTTGTTAATTTTATTTATTTTTTAGGCAGCCGGTCATAAAAACTTCGCTAAATCCTTTCTACTACATGCTTGAAAAAGTGTGTTGCGCCGACATCATATTAAGGTGGGATAAGGGCAGGTAGAAAAAGAAAGAAAGGAACGGAGTAATTTTTTCCTAAGGGCACGGGGCACTCCCGAGATTATAAACCCAATATGGGATATTCCTTAGAACAATAACCTATACGAAAACTCTGACTTTTTCGCTAGTAACGTTTTTGATGACAAAATCAATAACAGTAAAATAAAAAATATAATATTCTAATCTGATCCAAGTAGAGGTTTTGCAAATTGTACTTATAAGACTGCTACAATAGAGCTGTGTTCAATCTTTGCATGCATTTAAAATCATCACAATACTCACTTTATGCTATCATACAACCTGTTATAATTCAATTGTTTCGAAAATGACCTTTCAGTCTGACTAAATAAAGCCATTGCTACACGTTCGTGAAATGTCCCTCTATAATTGATTCCTATGCCTAATAAATTCAACCTACGTTTTTAAAGTAAGGCCGTGTACAGGTCAGCGACAGTGTGACACCCGACAACGGACGGTAACCGGTAATTCGTGATCGTGACTATCGCAATACCAAACAATTATTGGATTGGGTGCGGCCTGAGCGACAGTCGTGCAGCGAAACTGCGGTTTAAAGATCTAATACATTTTCAATTTAAGAATACTAGAAATAATGAACTTAGAATCGGTAATGGTTTCTTATACAAAAAATGCATATCGAATAAAATAGTAAAAAAAAATAAAAAAGCATTCGAAGCCTTCGATTTAAAATAAAAGGGAATCTCGAAATGATTTTGTGTGAATTGCAATTTTATAATACCGTTATAAAAATATTTATGAAGAATAAATTATAATAAAAACTTCAAAAATAATCAAAAATGTGCTTATTTCTATTATTGTTAGTATTATTCAATTAGGTGAAGGTTTTTTCTGTAATATTCCACCGGCTTACTATCGCATTAAACAGATACATAAAGTGCCTTTTAAATCTCCTTAACCTTTACGACGTTATTTCTGGTTGCCCTAGACTTGATTAATTTATGCTATTTATACAAACTATAAAGTTGGTATTATTATAACATTTATTAAGAAGTATGTCCTAATATCTATGACTTAGACCACAATAGAAAAAAATAGTTCGTTACAGCTCTACGTTTGAACTATTCAATTAGAGCATATAAAAGATTGCTGTAACAATAATAAATTACGCTACATTATAACATAATGCGTGCCAATTAGGCACGTGCACTCGATATATTACGAGTTACCTCCAAGAAACAATTCATTTAATTATCCGCTTGCCTCTCATCGCTTGTGATTAATGAATAGAGACGTAACTCTTGTTTAATCATCCCAACACTATCAACGTCAGATAGTGTTGAGTGAGACTGATATTTAATAGAAAGTGCTATTGTTATTATATTTTTTTTAATGTGCCATTTGTTTTGACGAGCGAATTGCTTTTTTAAAGCCAATATAGAGATATATTTAACGTTGTGCTTTGGTGTAGAAAGTTATTGACGGCAGTTGTCGTTTATTTTATATTGCTAGTAATTATATGGCGAATTATTACAAATGATTATGTAACTTTACATTTTTAATAAGTTGCCACGGACGTATAAAAAAGATGACACCTTCTCGCCTATAGTTAAACGGACGCCACAGATAAGCCACGCACGCAAAAGCGCCTCTACAAAAGTGCCCTACGCACACCCTAACACTCAGTCACCTCCATGACGTGTCGATAGATCAGATCGGCATAAAACCTTGCTTTCAATCAATCATCTTTCAATGTTCCTAGCGCTACGTCCTCATTTTTCTACGTCCATGAATTTCGCATTATGTTATGCTATGCGAAAATAAATGTGTGTAGGAAATAGGGTTTTATTGTACCCCTTTGATAGTGGAATGGAAAAGGTGCTGATAAATGGTAATGAAACTGGAGCAGTGCGTTGTATTGTAACTTGCTGTATTGAAAACAAAATGGAAGAGACCGGACAGGATGTACGAGTGCATAGACAATAATAAAAACGCTAAGCACAAACACAATGCACAGAAATTTATATTTTGAATAAAGTTTAATTCCTTTTGTTTCTTTTTTTTTAAGTTTTAAAGTTATATAAGTTTAGGGATATCACTTATAAATACTTTTACATTTACCCACGAAAATCAAATGCCTAGAAAGCTAGATTATTTTAAAATACTCCGAGATAATTTACAACAAGAAAGCCTTCATAAGTTCTAGAAGCTAATAACTAAAACCAACTTTCTATTCAAGTATTACGTCCAGTACGAAGTACCTACATTCTTCATTTGATTGACAATATTATCAATTCTTAATCAGGGTTGACATAGCAAGGTTGTATTGAGTCTCAAGCATCACGTTTTGCAGCCGTACCTGAAACAAAAATAAATTCAGTCAGACCAAGCTGTCAAACTATTTTAGCATATTAAATACCAATAATCAAGGTCGGGTAAAGTGATATTGTATTTTTCCATATCAGCCCGGAGTCTGGAATTTGTGCCCGATATGGCGATAGGCTCGCCCCCTATCACATCTGGGACGGAACTAAGCTCGGCGAAATGTGGGTTTCTAGTTCGCTAGTGCACCTCTGCCTATCCCTTCGGGGATACAGACGTGAGCTTATGTTAATCACAAGTTTAAAAACTTAATGGACCGACTTCAAATCCGATCGTGATCGGTTCGATAAACTTCCAAAAGGAGAAGGTCCTCAATTCGTCTGTATTTTTTTTGTATGTTACTTGATATCTCCGCCAAATATGGACCGATTTTCAAAATTCTTTTTGTGTTTGTTAGAGCTTATTTCAAGGGTGGTCCCGTATAAATTTGGTGACGATATGATTTGAAATCAGTCCGTTAAGTTTTTAAACTTGTGATTATCTTTAAAACTCTTCTTTCGAATCCATTAACAGATGTTACAACACAATTCAATTACTCGAAGACTAAAAGCAAATTAATTGTACACGATACATATACCAGCTGAATTAAAGTCTTGATTAATCTCGGTAGCACATTGTGAATAATGCCTCTAATTAAATCACTGAGAGGCATCACGAACTGGTCTGTGAGACGCGTGACCTGACTAGAATGCCGAGACAAGGAACTGATAGCTTTCAATTTGTATAGCCTTACTTTCATAAAAGGTTCAGTATAATTTAAGTTGACTGCCTCGGTGGCGTAGCTGTGTTTACAACTACCGTCCTGAGGTCTCAGGTTCGATCCCCGGGTCGGACAAAGTTTTCATCATCATCATCATCAGCAATAGGACATCCACTGCTGAACATAGGCCTCCCCCTAAGATTACCAGATCGGGCAAAGTTATATTGTCCTTTTTTATATCACCCTGGGTTCTGGAATTTGTGCCTGATATGGCGATAGGCTCGCCCCTTATTACTTGTGGGACGGAACTAAGCTCGGCGAAATATGGGTGTTGTAGTTCGGTAGTGCGCCTGCCCCTACCGGGTATACAGGCGTGAGCGTATATTATGTCATTCAGGCTAGGCTAGTTTTTATTCCGGAAAAATGAACGATTTCCGTGGGATATCCACGCGAACGAAGTAGCGAGAAACCGTTAGTTTAAGTTATTTAGGCACTTAGATTTTTTTTATAGCCGAGATTGACAAACCTGCAGATGGGTCACCTGATGGTAAGTGATCTCCACCGCCCATAGACACTCAAGACACAAAAAGAATCATGGGTGCGTTGCCAACCTAAAAAGAGGAAATGGAAGGGTAGAGGAAAGGCATTGGGAAAGGGGGGGGGGGGGGGAATGAGCCACCGGAAATCTCACTCACCGAACGAAACGCGACAACAAGCTGCCACTTTAAGTCGGTTTTCTGTGAGACAATGGTATCTAACCGGTCGAGTCGGCATTCGTGCTATAGACGTTACTGTCTACAGCGTGGCTCTACCACTCAAAATTAACTTAATTTAACACTTACATAATACAACAGTAATCGAAATCTTCATTAAGCACGTAATATGTTGTGTTGCAACTCGGATGAAAGTATACGCAATGGCTGTGCATATTAATCATCTGATAATTCGTAGTGTAATCTGAAGTCATTGATATACAGGATGTACCACAAAGTTGGTATCAATAATAAGTAAGTACATCTAAAGAGGGAGTGGCCAGCAATCTAGCTGTGAAGCTTAAAATTCCATAAAGCTTATAGTTTTTGAATAATGGAAACTTGAATTTATGACGAAAAAAATTTTTCTGGCTCATTGGGTCAGCTTACAATACATATGTAAACCACCTACGAGGTAATTATTTTTAGCATAAACAAAGCTATTCCTATAGTAACTGTGACCATTTATTTTAATTTATTAAAAAATTAAGTTCAATTTTTATTTTTTAGCTTTACAATTAAGCTTTAAATTGTTCTCCCTGTCTGTGGAATTGTTATTGATACCAACTTTATGAATCACCCGGTATAGACCCGGGATTCGAACCTTTTTTTTAAGTCAAAAGCCCATCATTGCAACTAGGCGCATAATTAAGGTACCAACCTTATGAAACATCCGATATAGACCCAGAATTGGTACCAAGGATTTTTTTAAGTCAACAGCCCAACACTGCACTAGAGGCATAACTAATTTAAAAAACAAAAACAGCGTTCCAGATTTTATGATAATTTGTTACAAAATCGATTTTTATCACATTCCTACAGTATATAGTCACAGGGAACTAGTTTTACATAAATAAAACTTCCAAATAACAACAGTGTTATCTCATATTTATTATTGTCCGTATTAATATTGCCACACCGTTTGACCTAAGACATCGGCTGACTCATCGTCATACGTACTTATATTTACATACATAGACATGTCTGTATCCTTTATTCTTTAGGCTGAGATCTATAGAGCGAACTTTGACTAAGTCTAAGTCAAAAAAACAAACCCAATGAGGATTTGAACTTATAATTGGATAGATAGAGAGATAAAAAAAGTACCCTTAAATAAAAAAGTACCTTTAACCGACGCGAATGTATGAAGAGATTGATGAAAGTAGTGTGTCAGAATCGGGCGAAGTGGAAATCCATAGTCTCTGCCTACCCCTATGGGATACAGGCGTGATATTATGTATGTATGTAACCTGTAGGCCAACCATGATGTTTTTTGACGTTACTCGCAGTCGCAGCAATATGACAAACACCCGAACGCCTTTAGCGGTTACGCGGGGAACTGACGTTTTCCATACAAATATTTTGCGTTCTCGCTCGCGTTAATGCTACAAACTTATGGTTGAGCTACTGTTGAAAGCGGCATAATCTGTCATAAGTTAAATCGAACTTTGACTTACAAGAAAAACAGACTGACAGACAGACTAAGAAATGATTTTCTTGTAAAAATGACTCCGACTGAGTCACAGTTCGACTTAAAAATTCCAAATCCTCACTTGGTTCGTTTCTTTGACATAGACTTGGTCGAAGTTCGCTCTATAGATCTTAGCCTTAGAGGTAGAACCACGCTGTAGAGAGTCTCGTCTACAGCACGAATGGGCCGGCTCGACCGGTTAGATACCAGATACCACTGTCTCACATAAAACCGACGTAAAGTGGCTCGGTGTCGCGTTTCGTTCGGTGAGTGAAATTCTCCTCTTTACCTTTCTGAATCCCTATTTCCTTCCTGTCTGTCCCTTCGGGGATAACCTTTTTAGGTTACCAACGCTTCCATTATTCTTTTTGTGTCTTGGGCTGTGGAGATCACCTATCAGGTGACCCACTTGCTCA
Organism: Clanis bilineata; assembly: GCA_036417725.1. Taxonomy (NCBI): domain Eukaryota; kingdom Metazoa; phylum Arthropoda; class Insecta; order Lepidoptera; family Sphingidae; genus Clanis; species Clanis bilineata. The sequence goes on from CM071141.1 coordinate 4,821,361, forward strand.
TTTGTCAATATCTGCTATAAAAAATTCCCGAAGGGAGGAAGGGACAGACAGAGATGAACTAGAGAACTAGACCACCCACATTGTAGGTGATCTTTATGTTTCTTCTTTATGTTTCTGACTCCCAAGATACAGGTTTTTACCTAGTTTGGGGGTCAGGGAACCCATAGTTTTTCTTATGTTACATATTGTGAAAATGATCATCAGATCTTATGTAATACGTATTGTTAAATATATTGTAATTTATCTTTGTTCCGGTCATAGTTCTTAATGCATTTAAAACATTGTAACATTGTTTGTTAAATAAATAAATTAATTAAAAAAAAAAAAGTTTTGTTTCGAAAAAACATGTACAGGAAACGCGAACGGGATAACCTGGCAAAAGCTAATTTTTTAAGCTAAACATTTTCAACTGTATTATATTAATTAAAGTTGATTTAAATTTTACAATCGTTATCAATTAGTCATTTAATTCTATTGTATATTCATGTCTAACATGATTGACTGGTAATAAAATGGTAATTGCTCGATTTCAAGGAATAAATTTTTATGATTTTGTTAAAGTCCCTACTACGAGTTCTCACATAATTTATTGTAATTTGTAATTTACATTAATTTATATATTTTTATTCAATACAAATATTTTTAAATTTTCATTTAAGTCAAAGAACCAATTGAACTTAAGGTAAATACCTATTATGATGAAAAAGCTTAATATTATCTCCTAATACATTACTCAGGTGTTTTTATATCAGATTACAAACGCAAACTGCCCATCTGTTGTTAACAATTCATTCAACATATGAAACACAACAGCAAGCTTTACGTCAGTTTTCTGTGATTAATACTTCTGTTGCAGCGCATTCAAGCTATAGTCAAAATTGCCTACAACGTTGCCCTACTACATAAAAATTCTAAATTCAAATCCGACAAATACATTCTGCATTTAATTTTAAATTTTACCAGACATAACATAAGCTCACGCCTGTATCCCGGAAGGGGTAGGCAGAGGCGTACTAGCGAACTAGTACACCCACATTTCGCCGAGCTTAGTTCCGTCCCAGATGTGATAAGGGGCCTATCGCCATATCGGGCACAAATTCCAAATTTTACCAAAAATTTGCAATATATTTTCACGAGCAACGAAACGAAGTTCCATGGTAGGTGACATGAACTAACACATCCGTATCGATCGATGTTCTTAGACTGTGATATATGGACTTACGAACAGTAAAGGTTAATTATATAATTAAAATAAATCCGCTTATTAGTATGCATTGATATTTTTTTGTTCGGATACCACATGATGATGATAAAACAAACAAGAATCACTGACATTTGATCTGCACTCATTTAGCATGAATTGGGTCATTTTCTGAAATCATAAACCCATTTGAGACCTTAATCGATAGAATAATATAATTTATGGACGCTATTCCCTTTTTATTCAAAAGCATAACGTGTTTATGCCTCGGTGGCATGGTGGTATTTCGTTACGACTACGGTTCTGAAGTCTCGGGTTCGATCCCCGGGTCGGGCAAAGTGATATTGGATTTTTCCATATCAGCCCGGAGTCTGGAATTTGTGCCCGATATGGCGATAGGCTCGCCCCCTATCACATCTGGGACTAAACTAAGCTCGGCGAAATGTGGGTGTTCTAGTTCGCTAGTGCGCCTCTGCCTGCCCTTCGGGGATACAGGCGTGAGCTTATGTTATGTATGTTATGTGTTAACGTGTTTATGCATAAAAAGGGTCTAAAGACTTAAAAGCATAACTATGAAAAAATGAACCATTCATGTACAGAACGAAACCAAAATGGCGACTTTGCGAAAGTAAGATTCCATTAATATAGCAGTTAGGCATCTTCTTCATATTCCGAAATTAGTTCGCATTCCGCAACACACTTTTTCAAGCATGTTGCAGAGAGAATTTGGCTTAGTTTTTACGACCGGCCACCTGCCTGACGTCAACCCCCTATAAGGGAACCAGTCCCGGTAAATTAAATTAGAAAATTTGCTTTTTCCCGACCTGGGAATCGAACCTCCTGATCCGTAGCCCATACGCTGCCACTAGACCAAGGAGTCAGTATTATTGTGAATAAGACACCGTATTTATAATAAAATCAATAAGTATGAATACGTTATTTAATTCAAGTATGACACGGTGACAACTTACACGTAAATAGATCGCGAACCTAAAATGGCGGACCGGCTTCAAAGTAAATACGTATTTTTCGTAGTTTTGCCAGGTCCTCTTATTTTTTCTTAAGTCATTGTGTTGATCCACCTCAAAATATCAATATACCCTTTTACATCACCATTAAATATTCAGAGGCTATTATTAAAGCAAGCGCAATCGTGCATTGCCATCGTTCTTGGAACCTTTGTGACCCGTTAGCTAAAACTTGGTTTCTCTTTAAATGTCGAAGTCAATCATTATCAACCGTTCTGTGTATGAATTATGTAATTAATGTAATTGTCACTGGAAGCTTTAAATAATGATGTAAATTTTAATGTGACCTTATTGTAAATTAGAGCAACATTTGTAGTTATAACGCCACGTTGTAGACTCTTCCTTTCTACCTGCCCTTATCCCCACTTTAATGTGGGGTTGTATAAAGGATTTGGCTTAGTTTTTACGACCGGCTGCTTGCCTGATGTCAACCCCCACTGACGGGTAATTAAATAAGAAAATTTACTTTGCCCGACCTGAGAATCGAACCCAGGACCTCCCGATCCGACCAGGGGGCAACTTGTTGGAGGTTAGGTTGGAGAATACTAGTTCTATTTCAAATAAACTTCAATTTCAAATATTTAATCACCATTAATCGGGCCGTGCCCAGCAGTGGGACAGTTGAATTATAATATTACAGGGCTGATATTATAATTCAAGCAAACAGTTTGAAAAATCGTGTGGCAACTAGGTTTAACCTGGAATGGAAACATGCCTAATGATTCGATGCTATTCACAGAAAACCTTTCCAGACAGTTGACAACCCATGATCAATTTGGTATCATGGGCGGTTTATACGTGGATATCAGTTATCATCAGGTGACCAATGACCATTTTCGTTTGCCAATCTCGGCTATAAAAGTCAACCATAGATCAGCAGGGTTACCACCATATCTTACAGCAGTATTATTATAATCGTTCTTCGTTTGTTTTGTATGGAAATCGGTACAAGTAAGATTATAATAATATTGCTATAAGAGGTGGTGGTAACCCCGCAGTAGGCATAAGATAATGTTATATGTTGACACATCGTGCATCGTATTCACGTGTCATACGCATAACTGCGTGCGTGCTGCCAGGTGCACACCTCTTAACAATTTACATACGCGAGTTTATAGGGTTTACTTGAGCCGCGTTTCCTCCACTGAACATACCACAAAACACCTACGCAAAACATGGTTTCGCTACACATTTTATGTATAAATAAATAGATCTCTACTGTAATAATAACTATTATAATACCATACAGCTTAGTAGGCAAAAGACAATGATATGTGTAACGTGACATCGTATTCACGTTTCTTATCATACGCATTAAATAACTGAGCGTGCGTGCTGCGGACCAGGTGCACACCTCTGAGTATTTACATACGCGAGTTATTGTGTTCGAGACTCCTTGTATAGGCTTCTATTTGTAATGTTAAGAGGTGATAAGTTTAACATCAAATCCCTCATGGGAGAGTTGACGTCAGGCAGGCAGCCGGTCGTAAAAACCTAGCCAAATGCTATCCGCAACATGCTGAAAAAATGTGTTGCACCGAAACACATTAAGGTGGGATAGATAGATAGGGCAGGTAGAAAGAAAGAAAGAAGAAGGTAAAACATAAATCAACGCTAAATTCTCTAAAGAAAACGATGTGTAAAGTGAAACAGAACTTCGTATAAATAATTTACTAGAGGACAAAGTTAACGATGACACACGTCTGGTATCTTGTTATACATTATATTTTATTTTAATTCCTACACAAAGCAGTTCTTCACCTCCGTTCATGCATTATTTAAATTGATTCACAGCTGTGCGGATTTATAGTCTACTTGCTGACCCGGCCACGCGTTACTATGACTGTTATAATACGTTGATACAACATAGAGAACTATTCAATGCAACTTCAGACTCTCTCCGGAATCCCTCTCAGAATACTCTTTCTTTCTACCTGCCCTTATCCCACGTATGTGGGGTCGGCACAACACACTTTTTCAAGCATGTTGCAGAATAGATTTGGCTTAGTTTTTACGACCGACTGCCTGCCTGACGTTAACCCCCTCGGAGAGGTCCAGTCCCGGACAAATTGAATTAGAAAATTTGCTATGCCCGGCCTGGGAATCGAACCCAGGACCTCCTGGTCCACAGTCCATATATGCTGTCACTAGACCAAGGAGGCGACACAGACAATCCCACTCAGAATACAATAATCTTTAAAAATTCATCTAAGTACAAATACTAAGAACAAATAACATATAATAAAATAAAACATTAACGCCCGAATGGTCAAACGCTGCTCAACTTTAACGGCTTCTTACATTGATTTTCGCCCTACAATTTTGACAGATAAGGCGGCCTTAAACGACATAAGGCGGCCTTAAGTGTATGAACATTCGGCGGTAAGATCGTTTGAGTAATTTCGAAGTTAATCGCGGACAAACAAAATCAATAACGGAAAACAATCTGAATTTACTACCAAAGACATTAAACAATTGGTAGGGAATATTGAATCTCTCTGTTTAATATACTAAGCATCTAAAAATTTAGTAGATTTTTTTTTATAGCAGAGACTGGCAAACAAGCAGATGGATCACCTGATGGAAAGTGATCTTCACCGCACATAGATACCCAAGACACAAAAAGGATCATGAGTGCGTTGCCAACCCAAAAGGAGAGAATGGACGGGGAGGGAAAAGGGATTGGGAAAGAGAGGGAGGGAAATGGGCCACCGGTAAACTCACTCACCGAACGAAACGCGACAGCAAGCTTCCACTTTACGTCGGTTTTGGGTGAGACAGTGGTATCAAACCGGTCGAGCCGGCCCATTTGCGCTGTAGAATTTACTGTCAACAGTGTGGCTCTACCACAAAATTTAAGCCAGGCTTAGGCTTATTCTGGCCACAAACAAAATATCCAACTATTGAAAAGTCTACACAAACCATTGCCTCCATTAAAGTACACTAGTGGCTACAGCTATAATAAATCATGATTTTTTTGCAACTATTTGTAACAATATTTAAAGAAATAACAATTTAACCTTCAATGCCTACGTATAATAAATAACAAAACAATATTTTTAATAGGTGCAATACTAATCAATCTTCAAAACTAGATCTGTTAGATCAAATGATACAGTTCTGCCTTGAATAATCGATCACCTTCTAAATCACATAATTAATGACCATGTGGCCTTGAATCAGTCTTAAAGTGGGCGTTAGTATATAGTTCTACGACTTGGAGTTTTTGAACACAAAGATATTCAACAGTACATAGATGGAACAAAAGCGTGAAACTTCTGATTTAAAAGTTGTGACCACATTGTCATAAGTCACTCAGTCGTATTTGAAACTAACGCGCGCACGGTCATGCCAGTGTAATACTTTTTAGACGATAAAATTATCTTACGTGATTCTTGACAATACACTGAACATTCTGGGGTGTTTATTGGATAAGCGTCCTCGCATAAGTGGTAGTTTACGTTACTGACGTATGAGATCATTTTATTTTTTATGGAAACTTGCTTGATAGCCTCTCTATAGGATGAACATTTTCGTACATTTACGTCCATACTAGTATAATTAATTATTTTTATTATTTTTGGGGACATGGTTCTGTGCTTTGGGCTGTTATGGCGCGTACACACCGAGCCGAATGAAGGCGAACGAATCATGCCTGTTTCATTCCCACAACAGCGAAAGTTTGTTTGTGTGAACGCAACAGGTATAGGCTCGTTCGCTTTCGTTCGGTCGGTGTGTACGCGCCATGAGAATGAAGAGCATCAACAACCGAAATTCTCGGTTAATGCAGTTGTTAACCCATAACAAAGGTTAATTAAAACATAATCAATGCAAAAGTAACTTTGTCCATATTACGGTTTAACGGTTACCCCAAAACCTATTTTAATAAAATGTAACCTTTTAGCAATAGAGGTTTGAGTTTATGTTGTATTAAAAAAGTTGCTTTTTATTTCTCTTCTAAGATAAAAATATATATGACAGTTTATTAATGATATTTATTCTACACGTGTAGAGTAGGTGGAACTATAAAAACTAGTTCATTTAGATGACATTAAAACATAATTAATTTATGATCAAGTTTCAATCTTTGGAAAGTGATTTTGACATACTCCGGAACAAAATAATAGCGTAGTAATCCGAAATAAGACCTTTTGTAATTATCTTATTGTTGCTATTTTAATATATTTTGCGTATAATTAAAATAAATTAGCATCCACGCGAGTATTAACACCTTCTATTTTAAATTCGATTAATATATGCATTGGATACACGCAACCAACGAAGATCAATTAAAACATCGATATGGCATATTAAAAAAACAAATTAAAAGATAATTGTTTACTCGTGACGGTACAGACTTCTGGTTGATTTGTTACGCGCGAAATTACCTGGAACAAAATAATACACGAATTAAATATTGGATACGGTAGGTTTGTTTACATATTTTTGTTTATTAAAAAAATATAGACATTACGTTGTATAATAAATAACAGCAAGAATAATTGTTTATTTAGTAATAGAAAATACTAATGACTGCCTCAGTGGCGTGGTTGTATTTCGGTACGACTACCGTCCTGAGGTCTCGGGTTCGATCCCCGGGTCGAGCAAAGTTATATTGAATTTTTCCATATCAGCCCGGAGTCTGGAATTTGTGCCCGATATGGCGATAGGCTCGCCCCCTATCACATTTGGGACGGAACTAAGCTCGGCGAAATGTGGGTGTACTAGTTGGCTAGTGCGCCTCTGCCTACCCCTTCGGGGATACAGGCGTGAGCTTATGTTATGTTATGTAAATACAAATGAACATATTTTATTGATAGTTACTTTTTCTGCCAATATTTTCTTTCTGCCTGGCGTTATCCCGGCCTAATGCTAGGGCCGACCTTCCTACTTAACCGCTTCCACTTCGTCCGGAAGAATTTGAAGAATTTGAACCAAAGACTTCTATGTATACTACTAGACTGGCTGTTCGGTACATAGAATGTGCGCACCTAGTCTCTGTTAATGAACCTCAACACACTATAGAAATCTGCTCTTTTCCTTAGCCGTGAAACATCAAACACTCGCCGTCATGTACCACAATTTTACTTCGAAACAGCTTGTCTAGTAAATACATAGAAGTCTTTGATTTGAACTTGATTTTTTTTCTAATTAAAAGAAACCACAGGAGTACATTAAGTGACGACTGGATTAAGAAGCGTTGTCAAATTTCTTGTGTGTGTCAATCAATTTTAATTCAAAATCAATTTTAGAAATTGATTGATTTTACTTGTTTAACACTAAAACACCAATTTTATACAAACCGATTGAATAAATTTCATGTAAAACCAAAATATGTAGGCCATGTTTCTCGCATATCGAATAATTGATGTATTTAAGAGCGTATTAGCAACATGCTGGCAAATGGCCGGATCACGATCCGAGTCTGTAAATTGTGCCCGGCGCATGCGCTGAACGTATAAAGTTTTACATCGTTTATCATTTTTAAGCCATTACACAACGTAAGTCTGGCAATGTTGGTCATGCGTACATTTCGTTATTGCCTCGTGATTAAGGGCCCGTCGCGGTGAATCACATTAAGATTAAAGTGGCGAAGGGCCCATATAATAAGTTTTCTACCTACCTAGCTTTAACTAAATTACTAGAACACCCACATTAAGTTCCGTCCCAGATGTGATACGGTGCTATCGCCATAACGGGCACAAATTCCAGACTCCGGGCTGATATGGAAAAAACCAATAACAGTTTGCCCGACCCGGGTATCGAACCCGAGACCTCAGAACGATAGTCGCAAGCACGCAATCCCACTGCACCACAGAGACAGTCAATAGGCAGCAAAAAGTAATAGATAATAACGTACAGCCTACAGTTAATGATCTCTTACACGATAATTTCAGTGATTTTATAGACCCCGAGCCGGGGATCGAACCCGCGAGCTCAAGGCGGTAATCGTACCGAAATACAATCACGCCACCGAGACAGTCTAGTAGAGGCAATAACACTACCTATGTATTTAATATGACTTTAATGTATATGTGTTTCATCCTAAGCACACAGTAAACAATAAATAAATAGGGAAAAAAATAATTTGCGAGAGATCTTGACTCGCCAGTGAAATAAAATATCTATTTGGTTTCAGTAGCCCGAGCACGAAAAACTAATGTAAATGTAAATGTATTCGAGTTTGCTGCGCACTGATGACGTTTGGTTAATATTTCATACAAATTTCATAGACGCGCATCGAGTTCATACAGTTTTAGTTTTAGTTTCATACATTTACGGTTCTCAGAAATTTTCCTGCTCAGGCCGCAGATCTACAGAACGAACTTCGAATAAGTCTGAGTCAAAGAAACGAACTCAGTGAAGATTTGGAATAAATCGAACTTCGACTTAGCCCGTGCCATTTTTTACAAGAAAAACAGATTGACAGACAGACTAAGCAAAGATTTTTTTGTAAAAAATTACTCTGACTATGTCAATGTTCGTTCTGAGCCTTAAATGGATTAAGGATCCTAACATCGCATCAACTTCCCTTTTATACATTTCTACGCTTCGCCACTGTCATTTGTACAATTATGTTCTAGTTTTCCCATTTAATATACGGAACTACTGCTGTGTTTGGTTTACATTTTTGACTAATGACAGGGCCCTAACATCATGAGGCAATATTAAATTATGCATGACCGTCATTTCCCGATTTCATGCGTTGTGTAATGTCGTAAAATATAAGTACAGAATATGATTTGACTTGCTCTTCGTAAATGTTTTGAATTTGGGAAATACGATCATGAAGTCTTCATGATAACAAAGACCTGTTAAAACATAATAAATCGTCTAAGTGCGTGTCTGACACTCGGTCAAGGGTTCCGTAGTATTGAGGAACGTTACTAAAATGGCATTATTTCTATGAGAAAGTTCTCAATCCATCGATATTTTTATGTTTTACTAGCTATTGCTTGTGACTCCGTTCGCGTGTTTTATTCCGGGGTAAAAATCTAAAATAAAAGTAGGCTAAGTTACACCTTATAACATCAGCTATCTGCCAGTGAAAGTCCCGTCAAAATCGGTCCACCAGTTTCAGAGATTAGCCGGAATAAAAAAAACAGACAGATAAAAAAAAAATGATTTGTTGATATAAGTACCGTATATACTTTTATATGCATTTAGTGAAAAGCTGTTAATTTAAAGTTACAAACAGACACTCCAATTTTATTTATTTGAATTGTATAGATATTACGCGGCATTTTCGGCAAATTTAACTTACCATCAGCGATTCTGTTCGTTTCAATAAAAAAAATACCGATGTTAAGATTCTTTCTGTGTCCATAGAGCTTATTCTAAGGGTTGTTCAATAAATTTGGCCAATATCTCCTGAGAGAGTATGGGACAACTTCTTAACCAACATAAAAATATTAGCTTCCTGAGCCCTTCATATTTATATGTTTTTATTGTACTAAATCGTAATGTGCCTAAAAGCTCATATACATCTCGGTTGACAACAACACAAATATTACTTGACATTCAAAACTCTTCTAAATTATATCATATAAATGTAAAATAGCTTTTTTATGTACAAAGATTTATGCGTATTATTGATTGATGTGCATATATTAAGTATATCGAACGGCCCAAGCGCAATAAATTGGTAAAGCATCGATAATTGTGCAACATTAAACCGAAGCGTGAAGTTTGTTGCACAGATACGGCAATTAAAGTGATGTTTACAGCTGGTGTTACTTGCAATATGCAGATTAAAAGATTGATTTAATTCGTTTGTTTCGGTTGCGAGCGAGCGACTGCTCTCTGCCCGCGTAGCAGATAAGTGTAATATATAAAAATGTATTAATTAGTAATAGTGGTGCAAATAAATATCATATTGGACTATGTGCAAATTAATTATTGAATCCCCTTATAACAGTTCCTATAGTATTATATTACTTATAAATTGTTTTAGCGATGCTTAACTTTGAAACTACTTTGTCAACACGGACGCAAAAAAAGATGGATGGAGCGCTAGGAACATTGAAAGTGGAGCAGGATTTTCGGCCCATTCGATCTATTGACACGTAATTGCGACAGCTCAGCGTGTTATGAGTGTTTATGTGTACGTAGGGCACTTTTGTACAGGCGCGTTTGTGTGCGTGACTTCCTTATGGTGTCCGTTTAACTATAGGCGAGATGGTGTCCTTCTTTTTTGACATCCGTGATTGTCTATTTCTTCCTCCATTATTTTAAATCTCAATATATTAATTATTTTAAAATTCGACATAATCAGTCAAGTAGCAGTATTAATTCCTGTACAAGGAACCATTGCGTCTCATGGGCTAAAGTACTGTTACGTGGATGGTAGATTAAACATGCTGCAGGTTTCTGGGCACGCGCCATTGCTGCCTCTACGTGCTACAATTTATAGAAGACAGCGGAACAATAAAATAAAGTTTATTGTAGTAATAAAACAAACGAAAGGCACGGTGATTCGATTTGTAACATAACAGTATATGGTCTAGCATTGGAAATAATGCATACATACATAAGCTCACGGAAATCTCAGAAGGGGTAAGCAGAGGCGACCCAAAGATCAAGAACATAGAAATTACAATACGGAGATTAGCTTTTAGGGCCACTTGCAGCTAAATGATAAATCTCTATTTACCCCAAATGTTGACATACTGTAGCCCGAGCACGAAAAACTAATGTAAATATAAACTCGCTGCGCACTGATGACATTTGGTTAATATTTCATACAAATTTCATAGACGCACATCGAGCTGAAATACATTTACGGTTGTCAGAAAATTTCCTGCTCAGGCTGCTGATTTCTTAAGTTTACGCGAATGTTATACATTGAAATAAAACTATTTTTTTGGATTCTATCACGATTTGGTTTTTAATTTTTAATTTTTATTCCCGACGTTTTGAAGGCTTTGCAGTCTTCATGGTCACGTGAGAAATCGTGATAGAATCCGTAAAAATAGTTTTATTTCAACCCAAATGTTGATTTAAAGATTATAATAATGACCTCCTAACCGTTTTCGATTATGGCGAACCCTTTTGCTATTTCACTAAACCTTTTCATGAGCTCTGATGTGACTAGCCAGACCTAGCTTAGTTTGGAAGACTCTATCACAAGAGGAGCAAAGTTGGCCAGCATTATTGTAGGTGTAAATATAGGTACGTTTCGGTTTGGATTTGATCAACAGACGTCTCTCATCGAGGGCCACTAAACGAGCATCCTCAGATACTTTAACAGCTTTTTGGATGGTGGTACGCCATGCAGTTCGATCGGCGGCAAGCCTTTCCCAGTTGTCATCTAAGCCACAGGATTTGAGGTGTCTCTTAAGAACGTCTTTATACCGAAGATGTTGTCCTCCACGCCTGCGCTTACTTGTGGACAACTTCCGAATAGAAGAAGAAGATTTAAAGATAGGAGTGAGCTGTAAGACAAATCGATAAGGTGTAACTCTAGATTAATAATTGCGATGCAAGCAAATTAGGATTTTGTGTAATGCATGTCCATATAGCGCTTTACAAGTAGGTCCGAGTAATCATAGAATACAATGCTATTGTACAATAGTACCTCTAATATTGTTATTGAATTAGAAAAAAAATAATTGATCACATTCTTCACAGAACAATAACCGAGGACTTAAAAGATTATAACTTATACTTAAGACTTCAAGACTAACTGCGGTTTGGGGTCAATTATCTCTATTGTATTTGGTATAATTGTCATGTCCTAACAAAAGAATTATTTGAATAGTGGACATTTGTTTACATTTCTGATACAAGGCTAGCGATTAGGGTACACAATGCTTATTTTTTCCTGCACTACCAAACTTAAGACGGTACTGGACATGAATTTTAAATTAGCTCCCAGTTTACCAAACATTCAATTGACAAATCATTACAGTACGATTGCTGATAATTAAACGGAGTAAACTGACAGATCGAAATGTCACTTTACAAAATAATGTTGCCCACTTCCAAACAGTGATTGATCTCGTTCAATTCTTATCATACAAAGAAAAAATAACTCAGCACTAGCTTGCGAAATTGGAATTTTATTGCGTATTTTAGAAATTTCAGCTCAACCCTTCGACTAAATGTCTCTGTAAATCATTTTGCGTAAATAATCACAACAGATACGTGAAATGATAACAATAAAATTTATAAATATTACTTTTTTATTTGAGAAAAAATACGTTTCGCACATTCATAGCTTTTGTAAGTTTTGTTTATAATGAGCCATGACTATAATTCATGCAATATTAATCATACATTAGGCAGGAATTACGACTTCGAGTTGGACTTTAGAAAATGAAAGAATGAAGTAGTTCACTGAATTGAAAAGTTTAAATAATCTTGATCTTTTTACTTCAGCACCATTTAAATTTCATGAAAAAGTGGCCAAATTCGAAATATCTTATACGTTTTAGCATTTCGACTATAGTTTTAATACTATTATCAAAACACTCGGAGATTCAATTAAAATATGTGTACTACGCTACTAGCAACTCATTTTCGACCGACTTCCAAAAAGGAGAAGGTCCTCAATTCGTCTGTATTTTTTTATGTATGTTGGATGAGCCTATCGCCATATCGGGCACAAATTCCAGACTCCGGGCTGATATGGAAAAAATCCAATATCACTTTGCCCGAACCGGGGATCGAACCTAAGACGGTAGTCGTACCGAAATACAACTACGCTACCGAGGCAGATTTTCAGTTATTTTGTCATTGACTAGCCTTTGATAATAACAACTTTATATATCGGGTGCTTACAATGCCCCTAGCTATTACTATTCTTTCTTTATCATATAGATCCATCGATATATTAGTAACCTAGATGCACAGTTGACGCTCGGAAAATAGGACAGTAAAGGAGTGCTTAAGCACTCGTTTTGCATACAGTCCGACGCCGATGGAATTCCAAATTTCTAAATTCAAATTTAAGAACGCTTGCTCAGTTCGTTAAAAAAGCTACTTTATTACACTTGCATAGGGTTATATTTGTGTTGATTTAATTAGAACTTGCGATCTTTTTCTTTGTTTTATTACTGAGACCACGTTTTAGGAGGATATTTGCAAAGAACTGTGCATCTAGGGTATATTATATTGATGTATAGATCGCAATTTCTTGTGCTTTGTTCCGTACTATGGGCGTATACTTCGAGCATCGTATTGTATTTAACTGGATCTCAGCGTTTAGTTACGTGTTTCCGATATCTTATGTAAAGAATTTACTGGTATCGTGATTATAAACATTACGAGTAAGAATCGGTGGCCATTTGTCATTTAGATAAAACTTGCTTTCGCCCAGTGCGGAATGTATTAATTGGATGCCTTTTAGTTCATTTACGTAATATTGGAAGTATTCTGAGTTAGAATAATTATTCAATGGTTAACGTATTTGAGTTTTCTTAATTTAAAGACAATGGGCCTTACTTATAAAAGCATTTTTAGCTGAGCAAATGGTTAAGAATAACCTGCCACTTTGTCCTTGCGTTGCATTGTTTAAAAATGAAAGGGACAACCTATGGTATAAAGATAAGCAGCATAAATATTTTTATAAGTAATGGGCTATACCTCTTGCTTTTTTTTATTTAATATTATTGGAAGTAGAGCGTAAGTTTAATGACTAATAACTTTTACTGCCTCGTTGGGGTAACTACGGGTAATTGCATTACGTGCGCGGTACGTCCGCCCTTGGGTCTAAGATTCGATACCCGGATCGTGTAAACTATTATTGGGTTTTTGTGTTCAGTATCAACTATCATCCTGAAGCCTATAATTTGTACGTGATGGCTGATATAGCGATAGGTTCGGTCCTATCCCATCATGTTTATGGTATTACAAATCCCAAACCCGAAACAAATATCTGCGGGCAATACTAACCGTTGCCTCGGTACGGGAATCGAACCCGGAGCCTCTCGCTTCACAACCGGCTACGTGCCCTACGTGACATAGATGCTATCATTTTTAAATACATTAATATTAAAATGTTCAAATTAATTCGGACTTGAAAACATCAAGAATTTGTGTTGCGTGTCGAATTAACGGTGCTTTTATAATAATTTAAAATGACGGACAGACATATATTAAGGTAATGATTATAGAGCAATTTGTAGAGCAATTAAATAATTACCTCAGTTATATATTACATATATTATGACACCTGTATTCCATAGGCGTAGGCAGAGACTATGGATTTTCACTTCGCACGATTCTGGCATTTGTTTCGGGACCGTTAGTCACTCGTAGTTTTTGACACACGATACATGTGTGGCTTATATGTGTGACCGGGAGGTCCTGGGTTCGATTCCCAGGTCAGGCATAGCCAAATATCTAATTTAATTGGCCTGGAACTGGATCACTCAGTAAGGTTGACGTCAGGCAGCTGGTCGTAAAAACTAAGCCAAATCCTTTCTGCAACATGCTTGAAATATGTATGCTTGTGTTGCGCCGACCCCACATTAAGATGGGGTAAGGGCAGGTAGAAAGAAAGAAAGGGAGATATATGTTACTACTGTATGTATTTAGTTGCGCACGTTTGCATTCAATCGAATTCAATGGTGAACAAATTATACACATATATTTATGCGTATTCTATTCGAATTCTCGATGGCGTAGTTACATTTCGGTACGACCACCGTCCTAAGGTCTCGGGTTCGATCCACGGGGCGAGCAAAGTGATATGGGTTTTTGCAATATCAGCCCGGAGTCTGAAAGTGCACGATATGGTGATAGGCTCGCCCCCTATCACATCTGGGACGAAACTAAGCTCATAAAAATGTTCTAGTTCGCTAGTTCGCCTCCGCCTACCCCTTCGGGGATGCCGACGTGAACTTGTGTTATGTAAAACTAAGACGATATTAAAATTTCTAACGTTAAATAATATCACGTAGGTAGTGCAGAACTATCTCAATCTCAATGGATTTAACTCTATTCAGATTTATGTTTACAAAAAGGCTAAGTTTTCGAGGTGCATACAAATGAACAATGTAGAAAAACTTTCAAATTCGTTCAATTTAAATAGAATTTACGGATTAGAAACCTGAATTTGATGAGTCATTGCAGGATGCATGTAGAGATAGTAATGTGGATACCTAATATGTGATTTAAGTAATTAAAGAGAAAGTGGCTTGAAGAAGTACTTTGAATAGATTTTCGACAAATAATTTGTGTTTTCGTTGCAATTGAATTTTCTAAGATGATCTGCCCGAGACTGATTACTCTAGATTATTTTGTGCTACATGTGGAGTGGCCTAAGGACATGACAAATAATCACAAGTTTAACAATTAATGGACCGACTTCAAAATTCATCTGATCGTGAGTAAATTTATATGGGACCCCCCGAATAAGCTCTATCGAACACAAGAATCTTGAAAATTGGTCCACATTCGTCGGAAATAATACCTCTAAATATACCAAACAGTCTCAATGCGGGAATCGAACCAGCGGCTTATCGCGGGCAGTGCCGGCTACTGGCCCACTGCGCCACGGAGGCTGTCAAGATATCGCGTAACATACATAGAAAAATTCAGACGAATTGAGGACCTTCTCCTTTTTGGAAGTCGGTCGACAAGAAACCCACTGCATTTAGTTGATATATTCGTAAATAAACCCGTTGGAGGCGGTACATACATATATATGTAACATAAGCGTCTCGGCCACCAGTGGTCAAGCCGCCCGTCAGTATTTATCAACACACACATAAACATAAACTCACGCCCTTATCCACGAAGGGGCAGGCAGAGGTGTACTAGTCAAGTAGAACACCCACAATTCCCAGATGAATCGTCCCAGATGTGATAGGGGACATGCCTATCACCATATCGGGCACAAATTCCAGACTCCGATCTGATATGGAAAATCCAATATAACTTTGCCCGACCCGGGGATCGAACTCGAGATCTCAGGACGGTAGTCGTACCGTAATTAATAGGTCTGCGCCACCGACGCACTATTTATTAACCCGTGTCTAAAATACAAATCGCATTCACATTTTAAGAACTGACCCTGCATCTAACTCTTAAACATCACTTACAATATTTGCAAAGAATCATCAAACAATTTAACCTTTAAAGGAATATTTACATTTATGCAGCGATGTAAACAAACGTTTTATGCAAATATTTGATTCAATAACAACGCCAACATATAACTAAAAAGTCATATATTTATTTTATTTTTCTGACCCGTGACAACGAAGACTGCAAAGCTTTCGAAACGTCGGGAATAATAATTAAAACCTAATCGTGATATAATCCGTAACAATAGTTTTATTTCAATCATATATTTAAGCTATTCCAAATTCTTGGTACAATTTATGAACCAACAAATCGGCTTGGCATAATTTACGACGCTTCAATATTATGGCAGACAGATGTGGACCACTGCAATTTCATCGTTGCATAAAATTACTAGTTTGCGCTAGAAATGCCGTTTATGCTAATAAAATTATAATTTATTCATCACTGAGACGAATTTACAAGATTATACCAGTACTTTTCACCTGGTTTAGATTAATCTGAGTGAAATATTGATAGCACAGTTTACTTGCTTTGGGAAACGTCCCTTTTCATATAATATCCATGTATCCTATACTACTTTTTGACGTAACTTATTTTATTCTAACTGCTTTTAGGTTTACAATAAGATATTTTAAATCGGAAAATACTTGGAACACCAATTCATTTCAAAAGTTAATGATTTTATCTTTGCAAAATTCAACATTACCAATTTTTTTATTAGTAATTTTTGTAGCTGGGGTAGCTCAGTTGGGTTTAGTACGGACTGCCGAGACGAGTGTCGGAGGTTCGAGACCAACCCTAAAAAATGGAGCATACACTTCTGACTTTTCTGCTTTAAGTATGTTTTCATTGTGAAATATCGCTTGCTATAACAGTGAAGGAAAACATCGTGAGGAAACCTGCATACCCGAAAATTTATCCACGAGAAAATTGAAGGTTTATGAAGTCTACCAACCCGTATTAGCGTTGTAGACTAAGGCCTAGCCCCTCTCATTAGTAGAAGAGGCCCGTGCCGAGTAGTGGGAAAGTAATATTCATCATCATCATCATCATCAGCAATAGGACGTCCACTGCTGAACATAGGCCTCCCCCAAAGATTTTCAGATCGACCTGTTGGAAGCGGCCTGCATGAAAGTAATATTACAGAGCAAATTTTTTTTTTTTAAAACTACAGATAAAAAGTAACGCAATAACTCTAATGATTTAAACTCTTCTAAACCAATAGTGTTATAACAGCTATTTAGGACTTCCTATTGTTTACAACTTTATTACTGTTACAGACCACAGTATTACGTTACACTTTACAGTAATATTACTTAAACAAAATTGTTATGCAATAAAGTATAACGATGGAAAATTGCTTCCTGAACACAAAATACCCGATAGGCTGTACTTGTGTACATAAAATATTCTTGCACTGTGTACGAATGTACTCCAATTATTGCGAAATGGTTTCCTAGCGCCTTTGGAATGAGGGCAGCTGCCATTGGAATTGCATATCATAGCCGTAAAGTGTGACATAGTGAATGTAAACAAGTAAACAAACTCCTGATAGTATTCAATACAAATCTACCTCTAGTAAGTAGAAATTGAAGTTTTTAATAATCTTTCTTTCTAATTTCGACCGACTTCCAAAAAGGAGAAGGTCCTCAATTCAATTTCATATTCAATTAAGTTTTGTACCTATGATCCATTGGCTACAATTGATTCATTTATGCTTCTTAAATCTTAGCGTAACAATAGAAGTATTCAAACCGTAGAAGCAATTTCAAAGCTATTGTTTTGAATCTAATTTAATGCAGTACATTTTTGGGTATGAAAAATCTTTTTATCTTGCAAAATTTACAGATCTTTTTATGATTGATATCAGGATGGTTAGATTGAATGCACTGAACATCCTAACCGACAATTCTTTTAGGCCTTACTTGCAGATTTAATGCAAACTTAGAGCTTGAAATAAAACTATTTTTACAGATTCTATCACGACTTGTTTTATTTTTTTTATGCCCGACGTGTCGTAGGCTTTGCAGTCTTCGTGGTCACAGGTCGGACTGAGGTGTCATTTGTCCAAAAAAGTTAGTGTTGTTCGTAACACGTAAAAATAGTTTTATTTCAATGTATAACATTCGCCTAAGCTTAATAAATCAGTATGAGATTCTTTATTAACTACCTATGTCTATAAATCATAATGAGCAATCATAAACGTCTCTTATACAAAGTGTTTATTATCGCTTACTAATTACACAGCTCACATCTTCTTCGTAACCATTATCATCAACTTCGTCCCATTCATTACGTTTCGTTCAACACAGACAAATTAACCGGCCCATAGCGTTTTCCATTTCGTTCAATACAAACGTTTGAGAGCACAAGCGTATAATCTTGCCTAACATTCTTAATTACGCGCATTAATCTATGCAATTTGATTAAAACATTGACACACTTGCGCGGCGGAGTGTACGCGGGAACGTAGCACGAACAATTTTCGAATCAGTTTTCGAAATGGGTAGAGAGACTTACACATCTCGACTGCCTCGGTAGCGTTGTGGTATTGCGTTCGGGTGACTATCATGCCGAGGTCTTGCGAGGAGGGCAGTGATATTGAGTTATCTTACTCAGCATCAGCCCAGAGTCTGGAATTTGTGCCTGTTATGGTGATAGGCTCGCCTGCTATCACATCTGGGTCAGAAATTAGCTCGGCGAAATGTCGGCGTCTAATTCTCTAGGTTGCATCTGGTCTATCTAGGTATAAATAAACAGGACAAAACGATTTCAAATTGATGTTATAATTTATATGTATGTATTGTACTCACACAATACCATTTAAATAAGATTTCTTACGAATGTGTTAATATTCGAGACGCTTAATTCGAATACTTATTCGAGTGTTGTTCGTGCTAGGTACTATGGGCATGTTGCGAAACGAACTGTCCACACTTATATTGCACTCACGTAAGTAGAAAGCAGTTGTCACAATCGGAAGGACGCTGGATCGATCTGTATATATAGTACGTGATATGGTATAAAACCACCATTATATAACCTCATGGTCGCGATTTGTATGAGTTGTATGTATGGGGTTTGTGTGAAATACTAATTGGGTATTTCCGTTGGAATTGATCATGCAGATTAGTTTGAAGGTCTATATAGTTCAAGTTAGTGTAGTCTTTTGAATGTCGACAAAATTACTGACAAACAAACTTTTGGTTCTTCTTCTCCATCACAGAAGAAAATTAACGTAGCGCGAGGAAAAAAATTAAAGCATTACATTTGGCAGGCTGGAAAATGGTTTTACTTTTTCACGTTCAAACTAATTTCATTCTTAGTTTTTATATTTAAACTCTGTCTTTCCACCTGCGCATTCCCCTTCCCATATCGTTGGGGTCGGCGTAACAGACTTTTTCATGTTACAGAAAGGATTTGGCTTAGTGTTTACAACCGTCTACTTGCCTGACGTTATTCAGATTGACCCGATCCAGTCCGACCAAAACGACTTAAAAATAATCACAAGTTGTAAAAGTTAACGTACCGACTTCAAAATTTATTTTGTCTAAACTGCACCTGATGGTAAGCAGTCCAAATAAATAATCATAATTTTAAAAACTTAACTGACCGACTTCCAATTTACCGATCGTGACCAAATTTATATGGGACCACGCTTGAAATAAGCTCTATCGAACACAAAAAGAATTTTGAAAATCGGTCCACATTTGGCGGAGATATCGAGTAACATACATAAAAAAATACAGACGAATTGAGGACCTCCTTCTTTTGTGGAAGTCAGTCGAAAAATAGCGACCACTGTCATACAATGGGTTTATCAGTGGTCGCCAGAATCATAGTGGCCTATTTATGCTTCTTCAAACTCCGAATCCAAAGAAAGAAGAAGGAAATCGAGGGGCTTGCGACAAGACAGACGGGTGACCGATGCAGACACCGGACACCCCTATACCCATCCCAACATATCCCATCCCAGGGGTATAACATATCCCAAGTCATGCTGCAAGCCCCTCGAGAGAACCGGAAATACACTGGTTGATCCTGGAACGCGAACCACACAAGAAGTGTGGGTCACTATGGCAGATTTTAGCACCATGTTTACGGTGGTCGCCATCCGGTCGGATGCGAATATCCTATCACCAGCCTATATTAGTTAAAATGCATTATGACCCTATAAAAAGAACTTCAAACTAGAAACAGCTGATCGAAATCGGCCATGTTTTCACTATCAAACGTTTAAGAGGATATGAGAACAAAATAAGGATTTTCCCGAGCTTGGGTGTCCTAAAGTACTAAGATTACGAAGGTAATTTTTGGAAATGTATTAATAGACCATTTAACTTAAATTATGTCGTGAGCAAAAACATAATTACTAAAAGTTTTCTCGATAGAAAAAAAATCCAAAGTTACCTCTCATCTGTTTTTGAAAAACTTGAATCTTCCGTACGGCGAACGATATAAATTTGTAACTTGATTTAAAACGTAGACATCAATATTAATTTAATTGTGTCGAAAAAAAAATTTCACCAAGTTAAATAGTTTTATCACAATAAGGAAAAAATTGGTTTTGCACATACGCTGTGGCATTACATCATTGTTTTCTGAGACGGCCTGTGTTGATCTCAGTCGTCCGGTAACCATTGAAGGGGAGGGACGTGCTCGACATTTTCAACTCTGATATTACGTTTATTCAGTTCTTTGTGTCAAATATTAGACATTGATAGTCTAGGAGTCAATCCATTTTGAAAATCCATCAGGATTTCGATGAAATTTAGTATGAGGATACTTTAGACCAAAAGGACACAAATTTAACAACCATAAAGGGGTAAAAGTTTATATGAGATTCCAGAAACGGCTCAACGGATTTTTAAGAAAGTTGGTATGAGGATACTTTTCTAGTCGCCTCCTTGATCTAGTGGCAACATATATGGGCTGTGAACCGGGAGGTTGTGAGTTCGATTCCCATGTAGGGCAAAGCGAATTTTGTAATTTAATTTGGGACTTGATCCCCCAGAAGGGGTGGATGTCTGGCATGATCCCTATTTCAAATAAAGGGATGAAATAGGGATGGAAAATTTGTTTTTTGTCCTTAATTCGATTTACTTCAATATATCTGGGTCACCTCGTAGTTTTTAAGGACAGATCCAAGGTCAAAATCAAGAAAAGTGTCCGCCATTTTGTTTTTCTTTGTTTTTGGGCCGATTGACTTCAAAATTGATATCTGGGTCGCCCCGTAGTTGCTAACGACCGAACCAATGTCAAAACTGTCAAAAGTGGCCGCCATTTTTTTTTCTTTGTTTCAGTGCCGATTGACTTCAAAAACGATATCTGGGTCGCCCCGTTGTTGCTAACGATGAAACCGATGTCAAAACTGTCAAAAATGGCCGCCATTTTGTTTTTCTTTGTTTTTGGGCCGATTGACTACAAAATCGATACCAGGCCGCCCCGTGGTTTCTAATGACGGAACTGATGTCAAAACTGTCAAAAGTGGCCGCCATTTTATTTGGGCATGTCGCAGCATATTTTATACTAGCTTTTGCCCGCTGCTTCGCACGCGTATTTTGTAGGGCCAACGGTAAAAACTATTAATTTTTCGATCCACCCTGTCGTTTTAGTCTAAATATTCTACAACGGGACGACTCAGATATCGATTTTAAAATAAATCTGCCCAAAAAACAAAGAAAAACAAAATGGCGGCCACTTTTGACAGTTTTACATCGGTTCCGTCGTACAAAACCACGGGGCGACCCAGATATCGATTTTGCAGTCAATCGGCCCAAAAACAAAGAAAAACACAATGGCGGCCACTTTTGACAGTTTTGACATCGATTCCGTCGTAAGCAACCACTGGGCGGCCCAGGTACCTTTTGAAGTCAATCGGCCCAAAACAAAATGGCGGCCACTTTTGACAGTTTTGACATCGGTTCCGTCGTTAGCAACCACGGGGTGACCCAGATATCGGTTTTGAAGTAAATCGCCTCAAAACAAAGAAAAACAAAATGGCGGCCACTTTTGACTGTTTTGACATCGGTTCCGTCGTGTGGAACCACGGGGCGACCCAGATATCTATTTTGAAGTAAATCGGCCCAAAAACAAAGAAAAACAAAAAGGGCGGCCCCTTTTGACAGGTTTGACAGTGGTTCTGTCGTTCGGAACCACGGGGTGACTCAGATATCGATATTGAAGTCAATTGGCCCAAAAACAAAGAAGTACAAAATGGCGGTCACTTTTGTCACTTTTAAGAGCGGTTTGGACGTTTGGAACTACGGGGGGACTCAGATATCGATTTTAAAGTCAATCGGATCAAAGATTAAAAAAAACTAATTTCAACCCCTATTTCATCCCTTTGCTGACTACAGTATTTTGGACATGTGGCTCGCCGGGACCCCCCCCCCCAATTTGGAGAAACTACTCTTGGTTGGAAAGGTAGAAGGGGAACGACCGCGAGGGCGTGTGCCTAGCCGTTGGTCCGATCAAATAAAACTACTCACGGGACTCTCAGTAACAACAGCAATGAGGCAGGCTAAGGACAGAAAAACCTGGAAGAAGATCATCCGAGAGATGCGACGGAAATTTCAAGACGGACACGACCTTCAGAAATGAGGAGTGCGACCAAGAAGAAAGATTCATCCCTTTTTGCAGATAAACACATGTTTGCAAAACATCACATCCTCATACCAACTTATATCAAAATCCGTATAATCAGCGGTTTCTAATTTCCGATATAAACTTTTATCATCTATTTTTTTTTAAGAAAGAAAGAAAAGCAATTCATGCCTATAGGTGTTGATTTAAAAAAATAAACCCTTGTGTCCCTTGTGTCTGTCCTCAGACCAAAGATATCCTCATACCAAATTTTAAAAAATCCATTAAGTGGATTCTGAACTCCCATACAAACTTTCATCCCTTATTTCGTCCTTTTAGGGGTTAAAAAAATGAAGTACCCCATTTGAGTCCCTACGGTCAAATGTATCCTCATACCAAATTTCATCATAATCTTTTAAGGTTTCCGAATGCCCAACCAAACTTTCAACATGTATTTCATCCCTTTAGGGGTTAATAAAAAAAAATTAAGTACCTCATTTGAGTCCCTAAAGAGAAGTGTATCCTCATATAAAATTTCATCGAAATCTATTAAATTAAATTAGCTTTGATCGATCTGGGAATCGAACCCAGAACCTCTCGGTTCACAAAATTATTTTTACGGATTTTATCACGATTTGGTTTTAATTTTTATTCCGGACGTTTGTTTTAGTTATCCGTAATTCTGATGAGTCCTTGAGTCACACTGTGTATAGGAAAAATACCCATACTGATAAATACCTGAATGGAGAATCTCACCACCATCCGAAACAGTTAGCTACCGTGGGTAAATCTTTGTTTCAGAGAGCACAAGGAATCTGTGACGAGGAACATCTTGCCGCTGAGCTGCATCATGTCAAGCAAGTCCTGCGCGACAACAAGCTCCAAATTCCACGGCGCCGTCACAGAAACCGAGTGAAACCAGCCACTGTTGAGCGCGTCCCGGTTGTATTACCATATGTAAGAGGAGTCACCGACAAGATTGGCTATATCCTGAAGCGTGCTTCTATAAAAACTTATTTCAAGCCGCCTAAGAAGATTAGTCAATTCCTACCACCCGTCAAGTGTAACATACCTCTGCAAGAACCAGGCGTGTACAAAATTGATTGTGACTGTGGTCTCTCTTATATTGGACAAACAAAACGTAATATAGGGACCCGCGTAAAAGAACATATAGCTGAAACACCGACGCTCTAAGAAGTCTGCAGTTGCCGAACATTTAGAGGAAGGCTCCAAACATTACCTAAGATTTGACAAGCCAAAAATCCTTGCCAAAGAACAACGATTCCTACCTAGGATGATACGCGAGGCTATTGAAATTAAAAAACATCCTAATTTCAATAGAGAAGATGGTTGGAAGCTTGCACAAGTCTGGGATCCAATTATACATTTAATCAAATCGGAACCCAAAAGACCAGCTGCCAGACCTCAAGACACTGTGAGCTCGTACTCCGTAGATCGGAACATAAACGGTTAACTTTTTAAAATCTGTATAATTCTAAAATGAAGGTAGATTTTGTAATACTAACATTCTTGGACAAATGACATCTCAGTCCAACCCGTGACCACGAAGACTGCAAAGCCTTCGAAACGTCGGGAATAAAAATTAAAACCAAATCGTGATAAAATCCGTAAAAATAATTTTATTTCAATGAATAGCATTCGCGTAAACTTAAGAAATCAGTACTCTCGGTTCACAGCCCATATATGCCACTAGACCAAGGAGGCAACTGAATTAAATTGTGATTAAACAATTATTTCATCCCTATTAGGCCTGAATTCATAAAAATATCCTGTCTGCAGATTGAGATGGCTAAGATTATCCTCATACCCAAATTCATCAAAATAGGTTAATTTTGTCAAATAGACCACTTAAGAATTTTAAGATTATTCCAAAACAACATTTCTATAATAGTGGTATATGTTAAAAGTTTCAAAATTTTTGGTCAATATAATAATATTAACCCTGTAATATTACTGCTCCATTGCTGTGCACGGGTAATTAATAATTAATTATTTATTTAAACGAGTTGCAGATCGTTCAGTTATCTATTTAGGCTAGTTTATAAATGTTAACATAATATATAAGACACAACCTTTTTTTTCTTTTGAGTATCTAATCTTCATAATCCAAGAGGTCATGACGCGCGTTAGCATCTTGGCTCTTAGGCTAAACTGTTTAATGTCTTTGTGCTGACAAGTTAATATGTCGCGGGCATTACCGTGCTGATGCGCGCACCGGTGTGCGCGTAGAATACGTCAAAACCAGCCCTTCACGCTTTCAAATTTTATTCTCATATCGTCTTAAAAGCACCACTAAGTTATTATAAATAAGACCGTAACTGTTTGATGGAATATTACAACTAACGACTCAACTGGTTCCGTGGTGTAGCGGTTATCACATCTGCTTTACACGCAGAAGGCCGCCAGTTCGATCCTGGCCGGAATCACAATTCTTTTGTTTATATTATAGACCAACGTTTCTATAACCAACATTAACAAAATATATTATGGTCCAATAGTTAATCATAATCGATAATTCCAAAAGAGAAATCTGCTTTAAATCTAACTCTGAATTAAATCTTTCATACATTTTTTGTTACGGTATCACGTATTGTATAGATAGAATCAACGTTCACTTATTTTAAAAGGAAATGATTTTGTATTATTCAATATGAATACGCCTTTTAAACTCATTGGAAATGGCAATTCTATTAACTTGCAATTTTAGTAAATTGATTTTATTTAAGTTTATGTTTTAAAATAAAACTATTTTTACGAATTATATCACGATTTGGTTTGAATTTTTATTCCCGACGTTTCGAAGGCTTTGCAGTCTTCGTTGTCACGGGTCAGACTGAGGTAAAAAAAAATTAGTTTTATTTAAATGTATAATATTCGCGTAAACTTAAGAAATCAGTAATATTATGTTTTTAATAAGTAAATATCAAAATGTAGTCGTATTAAAAAAAACATAAAATCGAAATTGCTTTGTCAAAATTAATGAAAAAATCGTGACATTAAATTTTATAAAATAACTACGAATATGCACATACATTTTCGTCCGACTTCAAAAAAAGAAGGAAGTCCTCAATTCGTCTGTTTTTATTACGGTATATCTCCGCCAAATGTGGACCGATTTTCAAGTTTTTTATTTGTTTTCTATAGAGCTTATTCCAAGGCTCCCATGTAAATTTGGTCACGATCCGATAATTTTTGAAGTTTGTCCGTTAAGTTTTTTAACTTTTAAAATAAAATCATAAGTCCCAAGTGTCAACTAAGATCTACCCATTAAAATGTATTATGTAATATTGATTACAACATAGAACATCTTATTCATTCCGATCTAATTACTGACATTCTCTATTTAATTACTTGACTCTATTTAACTACTATCTAATTACTTGACAGCCTCCGTGGCGCAGCGGGCGAGTAGCCGGCTGTGAAGCTAGAGGCCGCGGGTTCGATCCCCGCACCGAGACAAATGTTTGTATGGCCTACAGATATTTGTTTCGGGTCTGGGTGTTGTGAGACCGAAAGTCTCTCGTAGTTCCTGACACCCACGACACAAGACTAGTGTCTTAGTGTGGGATCAGGACAATGTGTGTGACTGTTGGGTGTTATAAAAAAAAATGCTAGATTTAATCCGCCACGATTCTATCGGTATGAATACTTGAGCAATTAACAGTCTATACCTCAAAATGTGTACAACGACTACTTTACCTAACATAACATAACATAAGCTCACGCCTGTATCCCCGAAGGGGTAGGCAGAGGCGCACTAGCGAACTAGAACACCCACATTTCGCCGAGCTTAGTTCCGTCCCAGATGTGGTAGGGGGCTAGCCTATCGCCATATCGGGCACAAATTCCAGACTCCGGGCTGATAAGGAAAAATCCAATATCACTTCGCCCGACCCGGGGATCGAACCCAAGACCTCAGAACCGTAGTCGTACCGAAGTACCACCACGCCACCGAGGCAGTCTACTACTTTACCTTCCTTATATAATACAGCGAAATCTTAACTAAAATTTATCTATTAAAAATTATATAATATTTGTAATATTAGTGTAAACATTGTAATAATCTACAATCCATAAAGCGTCTGTAATAATTCCGCTCTAATTACCAGATTCGATCCGCCACTATTCTATCGGTATGCACACTTGGGAATTAATCGGTGGTGAAAGTAGCCGTATATGCTGCATACTAAGCACTTTATCCTTACTGTATAGTATAACAGCGTTATATAATACATTTAGGGCACGCTGACCATTGATGATGTTATGTCATTTATAAGATAGGCTGTTGCAAACGAGTGATCACTTCTGTTATTTGGAGCGGTCTACAATATTATTTATTAGTTCTTGTTCATTATTTCTTTGTGCCTCGCGTTATCCCGGCCTAACGCCAGCCTGCCTAGCATGCACGCTACGAGAATATTTTTTCTACGCTTTTTGTCCTGTTATAACCGGTTTTCTTTATTTTTCTACGGACACTAACATACGTTTTCGTTTATTTTCATACAATATTGTTAATATGACAACACGTAGACAACATTTCGACAGTCTATTATCGTGATATCTCGTGGCGCGCATGCTAGGCGGGAAGGATCCGCTTTTCTAATTAAACGCTTCCACTTCGCCCAGTCTTGTGCATCCTTCACTGTAATTTAGTTAGTTTTTACATTAATTATTATAGCACATTAATTTTCTATTAGTTCTTCGTTTACTAAATTCGTTTGAATTATCAGAAACTATTTAATTACTTACCTCTATATTGAGCATACCGGTAAAGAGGATGCCTCTACTAGTATTCTTATTTCAAATCTTAAGATTATAATTTTAGAATGCAAAGGAAGATAAAATTAATTATAATTAGGCTCAATTGCACCACTATTATTAACCTAGAGTTAGTCCTAACCGCAAGCTAAATTGACAGAAAATGTATGAATGACATGTAACTTAACTTGCGGTTAGGACTAACTGTAGGTTAATAATAGTGGTGCAATTGAGCCTTAGCAACTAGTAGCAATAACATTGTCATCCATACAGGTAAACATAATAGAGGTAGTATTTATTTTAGTTATGTTAGTCTTAAAACTAAAATATTGGACCGGAAAAAACCATTCACAATTTATAAACATTAATACAAAATTAAATAGATCACAGCGACGTAATGACAAAGAGAAATCTCAATTAACGCGGCATTATAAAAGTAAACAATATAAATGATTGTATAATACACAAGTAGTCCAAACACGTACGTTACGCGTTATGAAATATAATGATTTAATTAACACACTTAACGTTAATTAAAATAATATACAATACTAATTTAATCGTTATTACTGTGAATATTAACTTGTATGATGACGTTTATTATGATAAAGTACAAAAATAAATACATAATAAAAAATAAACACGGCTATTCCACATGTTTAGAACAAATTATGATAACTTAAATACGAGTAAAAATATTTTTTTTCCCCTCCTATGATAATTTGTATTAATATAAGCTTAGACTTGGTCCCACCAATGTTTAAAAAAAATATCTTTGTTTGTTCTTCTCTGACGAAGTGGCTTTCCGAACAAAGAGGCAGAGTAAATGACAATAATTTTTTTTTGGATTCAATATTTTTTTGGTAAGCACATAAGAACAAAACTGTTAATAATGTATTTTTATGCCTTAGTTATAATGTGTAAACTGCTGATGTTCCTTAATAAATAAATAAATAAATTATTTGATTTGTTTTAAGAGCTATAAAGAAGAACTTTCTATAGATTATGTTTAATTCTACCATCGATATATTATTTAACTAGATGCACAGTTGACGCTCGGAAAATGGGACAGCAAAGGAGTGCTTAAGCACTCGTTTTGCATACAGTCCGACGCCGATGGAATTATAAATTTCAAAATTCTAATTTAAGAACACTTGCTAATTTCGTTTAAAAAGCTACTTCATTACACGTGCATAGGGTTATATTTGTGTTGATTTAATTAGAACTTGTGATATTTTTCTTTGCTTTATTCCTGAGACCACTTTATAGGAGGATATTTGCAAAGAACTGTGCATCTAAGGTATATTATATTGATGAATTCTACCTTAATTATATATGTTGAAGACACGTTAGAAACTTAGAAATAGTACAAACTGGAATCTTTGAATAGATTAACGTAGATACTCATCAATGTAATTTACTTTAGGATTAATCGTCTAAGAATTTACTTAGAAGGGAAGAGTAATGACGCTCTGTCACTGACCGCTGGCGAAAGCTCGTTTTTCTTTCATTGCAAGAACTATCCGTTTTTCTAATGAGGTAACATTTTAAAACAAATAAGGTAACAAGCATTTAAATCGTAGATTGAAGTCGTGATATTCTGAACATGTAATTAAATGGTACTTTAGTTTTCTCTACGCCTGATATTTAGTTGCTGTAAACGATAGAAGTTAAGCAATGTTTTGCGCAGTCAACCCTTAAATGGGTTACCGCAGAATGGATAAAATCTTTAGTTGTTCATGCCTCGAAGATCATACTAATCCGCCGATCTCGACCAATTTCTAGCGGGCAGCCATAAATCAGTATTTTTGACACAATATATTTGATAATAACGCCATTAAACTTTAATGAAAGTGTTCATCGCATACCAAAACAATATACCATATTTCAGAAATATTTTTCTATTAAATATTTTTGGGAAAATAAAATAGCAAGCGCGTCAGCTAATTGTGAAAGATTTACAAAAACTATGAACAGCAGAATGCAAGTACACAATCAATTGAATCTGAAATTCTATGAGAATACCGTAGATACACTACTGTAAAAAAACTTTGGTGTGGGAGGTCTTAGGTAAAATTATCTATAGTAGGATTGCTAATTAAACGGAGTAATCTGACATTTCAGATGTTGCCACTTTTTTATGAAATTTAAATAGTGCTGCGGTAAAAAGATCAAAATTATTTAAACATTTCAATACAGTGAACCATTTCATTCTTTCGTTTTCTAAAGTCCAACTTAAAGTCGTAATTCCTGCCTAATGTGTTATTAGTACTGCATGTCTATTGAATTGAAGTCATAGTAAATTACTGCATGCTCAGTTATGGCCTGTCTACTGGAATTATAGTCATGGTTCATTATAAATAAAACTTGCAAAAGCTATGAATGTCCTGAGCGTAATTTTTATCAAATAATAAAAGTAATATTTGTAATTTTCCTTGTTATCATTTCGCGTATCTGTTATGATTATTTACGTAAACTTATTAACATGGTCTTTTAATCGATGGGTTAAGTTGAAATTTCTAAAAATACGCAATAAAATTCTAATTTTGCAAACTAGTGCTGAGTTATTGTATCTTTGAATGACAAAAATTGAACTAGATCAATCACTATGTTTTGAAAGTAAGCAACATTATTTTGGAAAGTGACATTTCGATCTGTCAGTTTACTCCGTTTAATTAGCAATCGGACTATAAAACAATTTTATAGCAGAGACTGCGAAACGAACAGATGCGTCACCTGTTGGTAAGTGATCTCCACTGCCCATAGGCACCCAAGACAATAAGAATCTTGGGTGCGTTGCCAACCTAACTGAAGGGAAATAGGGATTTGGAAAGAGAGGGGGGGAGTTGGGCCTCCAGAAATCTCACTCACTGAACGAAATGCGACAGCGAACTGACACTTCGTGCTGTAAACATAATTGTCTACAGCGTGGCTCTACCACTCAAAACAATATAACAAACTAATCAGATACTCATTAGGCTAATAAAATCATGTAATAATCTATATTTTATTTATTTACTGACTGCCTCGGTAGCGTAGTTGTATTTCGGTACGACTACCATCCTGAGGTCTCGGGTTCGATCCCCGGGTCGGGAAAAATGGTATTGGATTTTTCCATATCAGCCCGGAGTCTGGAATTTGTGCCCGATATGGCGATAGGCTCGCCCCCTATCACATCTGGGACGGAACTAAGCTCGGCGAAACGTGGGTGTACTAGTTCGCTAGTGCGCCTCTGCCTACCCCTTCGGGGATACAGGCGTGAGCTTATGTTATGTTTATTTATTTAAATTACATTAAAAGAAGTCATTGTCAGTCTACCGTCATACTGACCTAACATGGACAAAAGCCAGAGCCTCCTTGTGAGGTCTTTGCACAGTATTAATGTAATGTGCATTTTCGCTGAACGAGTATAATTGTGTATGAAATGGCCCGCGGTATTGCTAATGAAAGTTAAACCCATTACGTATTCACAACGCGTTACAACATAAGTATCGGTTGTTATAATAACACCTAATTTTGTTTGTTGCGTAACTCGGGTTGTGGTGCAGGAGTTGAAAATGTATTTGCGATTGTCATTGGATTATGTTGAGGCCTTAAAAAAAATAAATCGGTCTCAATACACTCGACTCGCCTCAACGAGCTTGCAACTTCACACGATTTTCTTTCATCTTTATGAAGAGCGCTGGTCGATTGATTATTAATTTCATCACATTCTAGGTATTCTCATATCGTGACCAAATTCAAATTATTCAGTGATTAAGCCGCTAAGGGCACTTTTCCATGTCATTAAATCTACCAGTGGTTCGGAAAAGCCTGAGAAGAAGCATCAAGAAATCTTTATATTTTATCAATTAAATTGATAATCAGGTTATAACATAATTTCCAGAACAATTCAGAGTTCTGTATCTGTATAATGTTTGACCACGCTTATAGCAACTTAATTTTGACAGGACATAAAATTTGACACAAATTTAGTTTTTTCCTAACCTTTTTGGGCTTTACTTATAAAGGCATTTTTAGCTAAGCAATTGGTTAAGAATAACCTGTCACTTTTTTCCTTGCGTTACATTGTTTAAAAATGAAAGGGACAGCCTATGGTATAAAGATAAGCAGCGCTCAAATATTTTTATAAATAAAGGGCACTGGGCAGGCATCTGTATCTCAGCTCTCTCCGTGCAATTTTCACTATCCGTTAGTGTTTTGTGGCTCAAATATGTCCGCTTAATTTATAGAATTGATCAATCTTTGAGAAACCAGCCGTTAATCTACTAGACAGGTCGTGCGTGCTGCCACCTGGCGGGTACAATTATCGCCTCGGGCGAAACGCGTGCGGTCCACACGTCGAGAGATCGCGCTTCCGACGTAACCATATGTGTTACGAAATGTACAGACACGACAGTGGAATAAAAAGGAATTGTGCCTTTAATGATCATTTGTTTCATACATAGATACACAGAAACTCTTTATTGCAGACACACACAAAAAACAGGTAACAGAACAGGTGAGCAACAGAATAACTGTGCCACAAGTGGCGGCCTTATCGCTAAGAGAGACTCTTCCAGGCAACCATTACATAAGCTCACGCCTGTATCCCCGAAGTGGTAGACAAAGGCGAACTAGAGACTAGAATACCCACATGTTGAGCACATTTCCGTCCCAGGTGTAATAGGGGGCGAGTCTATCGTCATATTGGGCATATTCTATATTCCGGGCTGATTTCCGTTACAATAATCAGAAGTTTAGAACTTAACGGACCGACTTCAAAACTTATCCGATCGTAACCAAAATATGGAACCTTTGCAATAAGCTCTATAGAACCCAAAAATCTTGAAAATCTGTCCATATTTGGCGGAGATATCGAGTAACATAGTACATAAGTAACAGACGAATTGAGGACTCTCCTTTTTTTGAAGTCGGTCGAAAACTCAATATTATTTATGGATTTATTAGTAAAGAATAATTGGATATTTTAAAACTTATTATTTTTTATGTGTTGGAGGTTGGGCTTTATTTTTTTAATTTACATAATTCACAATACGCATAAATACTCGTATAATAATAAATATGACTCAAACACTGTATTTATATTCATAGCTCTGTTTCCGACACGGTATCGAAATTAAATTCGCTCAGACGAGGCGTCACGAGCCGCGCTGCGCGTGCGCAGGCCAGCACGTTTCCATAACCGCGTTACAAAGTAGGCCATTCTCAAACCGTCTAGATTTACAACCCAGACGTGAGAAATACACAATTGCAGATATGACCTAGGATAATTCGTGGCAAGGCCGTAAGGAGTTTTTCTCAGTCTTAAAAAATAATGTTACACAATGTTACAGTTTCGTGGGTCAAAGGTTTATTGTTTTTATATTCAATTCGTGGATAGGAACTGTTATTACACAGGAGAAGAACGAGGCTGTATCAAATTGATCAAACTATTAAATAAATCGACTTAAAAATATTTTTGAGTTGATGCACTAAACGTTATAACAAATGAAATGCAATATTCGAACAAAATTAATCAAACCGAGCTTAGTGTAGCGCTGTAACCTAAAGGGCTAATTGTAGTTAGCACGTTGAAAATGTCATAATAATTAAATAAAAAGACTAAATTAGATCCCAATTAATGTTAACAAGATACAAAAGTTTTCGTAAGACTCCGAGTTTTTTTAATACACATTTATTATAAGAGTTCTAGATTTATAAAAAATGTTGACATAAGTAATAGTCTTTATAAGGTTGATAAATTAAAGCAATATACGAGCAATAGTAATTATTATCAACATGGCTCTACTTAAATAGAATTAAAAAAATTAACACCGAATGTTTAAGGATCGACAACATATCGATTGAAACACTTTAACCAAATACGTTATTGTAAAAAATTCAATTCCGCCGTCAAATTATCACCACACCCCTATTCCGTAACCCGTTTACTATGTCGTAACGTAAACTATGCGAATACGCACGGTACGGTGAACGCGTTCGACCTTGGGTAGCGATACCCCCGGCCGAGCGGCGAACTAAAATCCAACATGGCGCCCATTTTCACCTTCGTTTGCGGTGACTTCGAACCCGGCCAATGGAAATGCATACGAGGCCACTGTCGCTTTCACGGGCCACGCAATATCTAGACTTATTAGTGCAATGATATAGAAAGTGTTACGGTTTTTATTAATCAACTGCGAAATCCATATTTCGATTGTTGATTTCGAGTTTTATTTAACGAAATGTTGCGAGATATTTTTATTGTCGATTGTCAAATGACTTCGTATAATAAGAAACTTTTGTATATTCGAACGCTTATGAATGACAAAATTCAATATATTCATGTTTTTGCATGCTTACGATATATTTGCACATATTATCATATTAAAGACCTGTAGATGTGAATCATCTAGCGCTCCACATTTTTAATAACATTCATTTTGTGACACAGCAAGTAAATTACATTAAAATAATTAGTAGCCTTTCTAAAGTAACTAGGGCTTAGCTACACGCCCTAAAGGTTGTTACGTGTTACCAAACGTTTACGGTTGACTGCAACCGACATATTTCAATGTCGCAATGAATGTGAAACTATGCGACATCATTAGTGGTGTCGAATTAACTATCCCCAAGACGATTGACGTTGCCTAAAGTGTATCAAGTTGCTAGTAATCGATGCAACATTGAATGTGTCACATAAATTGGTCCAATTACTGAATAAGTATCTAATTTGCTTAAAGCAAGGCCCATGAAATGTGTAATTGTTTTGCTCAAATACACACACTTTCTGCAATGATACAGGTGTAACTGATATAATGTTTAGTTTCCAACATTAATTAAAATTAAACTTGAGTAAAGTAAAAAATCGCTATATCCTTGAAGCGCTAAGTTCTTAACTAAGTACAAAATCCTTGAAAATATTTTCTATACTGCGGCAAGCGTTATGATGGGATTCTTCTCGGATAAACTTCAAACAAAAAGTTTTATACTATAACTCTTTTTTTATAAAATCTATGTAGCAACACGCGGAAACTAACTTCATTATTGTTACGTTTTCAGTTTAAATTATGCATTTAATTATGAATTTATCCGAGAAGAATCCCATCATTAGGCAAGCCTATTACCAAACCGGGTAAATTCAATGCGTAAGTCATCCATTATACATCATCCTGAAATCTTGTAGCATGAATCTTTTTTACTTTCTTAAATCGTTACGTCCTAGTACACGGACTAAGGTCTATAAAACTGATATTAGATTGGTCTGGAGAAATTACGCCTTGTGGTAAAATACGGACCATTTTATATTCTTTCATTCGTACTTTATTTTTCTCATATTTTCTTTCCCACGGAAAGACAAGAAAAAAATACGATTCGGTTACGCCTTTATGCATTATGTTGGTATTACAGGGCTACCTCATCTTACACATTTGTGGTACAAAACACAAAAGTTCGCTGCATAATAATAATAATGTTACTTTAACATAACAAATTAAACCTATAATAAAAATATAATAAAAAATCTGCCTAAATAAAAAATTGACGTGCTTCTGAGATTTATTGTATAAAGATTTTATTAAAACATATGCAGAAGTTTTCATGTTTGGGGCTAAATATGTTTATATAATTAATGATCTCATTTTAAAAAGTCGCCCTGTTCTTAAATTTAAAACAACCAAATATACGATAGGAAGTACTTATGAATTTGAATTGTTGCATTTTTTATGTAACATTGAAATCAAATACCGGTCGAAATCTTAATATGGAACTAAATTCAGTGCGACCTTGTCATTTATATGGTAAATGTTTTATATTTAAATGTTACTTTTTAAATTCCTAACAAAGGCCAAGTTAACAAAGATACGTGGCGCGAAGAATTGATTCAAGAGAAAAAATAAATCATCACAGATATACTATTCTATATGTAGATACATAAGTTTGTGCATATGGGACTTTGATGTGATTGAGAGATTGTAAGCCGATGTATTGTCAACCATCATTCTTTAGCTATATTTGTGGTAATCAATCAAAAGATGGTCAGACGACATCAAGAATATTGCAGGGGCTCTGTGGCCATGAAAGGCTAGCAATAAAAAAGCATGGACGCAGCTGCAGGAGGCTTGTATGTCATAGGACACGCTGTTCACTAATTCGGGATATCCGATGTGTTAAACCGTACAGAAACAGTTTATCCTTATGTTTATATATGTGTAATATCAGCTATAAATTCTATAAATAAATAAATACTATTATCATGTT
Organism: Clanis bilineata; assembly: GCA_036417725.1. NCBI lineage: Eukaryota > Metazoa > Arthropoda > Insecta > Lepidoptera > Sphingidae > Clanis > Clanis bilineata. Next base: position 4,857,229 of record CM071141.1, read on the forward strand.
CATTAGAGAAATTATACATCGCGAAAACAAACCACCACGTGCAAATACAAATTAATTGATTTTCTTTAAATATTACATGTAAAATAAAACAGATTTACATAATTGTTTTACTAATCACATAAATTGCTAACTTAATGCCATCACTTGTACCACCGCCTAAGGGTCAGTACACACAGCCCTCCTATTACACGCGCGTTATTTGATGCATCTTAACCGCAAAACGCATTATTGAGGGCATCGCACTGCGTTGCGGCGCGGCGCATCGATAGATGATGCAGACGGGGGCATGCATTATTAGAATAAATTAGATTCAGAATATTATTTCTTTAGTTGAAAATTCTACGCAGTATTATGTCTAGTTTATTTTTCAATTTAACGTTTTGCTTTCTGTGTATTATTTAGCAAATTTTCATTCAGTTTAGACTCTTGTTACCTAATCCTAGCTTTGATTCAACACAAATACCACAATCAGTATGATTGATTTATTGTCATAATTAGTGTTTATAGTGTCATCCAACAGGTCTCTCTGGAAATCTTTGGGGGAGGCCTATGTTCAGCAGTGGACGTCCTGTGGCTGATGACGATGATGATGAATATTAAAAAATACTATCAAATTGCTATAAGCGACGTGTCACACGAATATTTTCCCATCGCTAAAATGAATACACATTAGATCACCGCTTAGTATTCTCAGCACGAGGACACTATAGACGATGTGCCAAACCGAGCTAATATTTAAAGCATTTAAGTAAATACCCAAATCGGTCTTCTACGAATTATTATGTTATTTTTAACAAGTATTTTTCCTTTGGATCATTTATTCAGTATTACTTTGTTTCAGACATTAAGCCTATTTTATATTTATTTGGTGAAATTGGGATTCCGGCATATAATATTATTATCAAACTTTATACCAACTGCAGTAACCAGGCATCTCTCATTTGAGTGGTTTATGCTCTTCATTATTGGTATATTGTCATAATTGATGTTTGCAAAATTGTCCGAAAGGATAAAGCCATATTCCCTAGAAAATAATAAGAATGTTTGTCTAATTTATGTACGATGTTCGTTATTCACTCGGTTTGAATAATCAGTTTAACGTAAAAAAAGACATAACATAAGCTCACGCCTGTATCTCTGAAGAGGTAGGCACAGGCGCAGTAGCGAACTAATACACCTACATTTCGCCGAGCTTAGTTCCGTCCCAGATGTGATAGGGGAGCCTATCGTCATATCGGGCACAAATTTCAAACTCCGAGCTGATATGGAAAAATCGAATCTGACATTGCCCGCCCCGGGGATCGAACCCGAGAGGACGGTAGTCGTACCGAAATACAACCATGCCACCGAGGCAGTCTTTAACTTAAAAACTTGTATTATAACTACAAACAAATTATCATGTCGTTAACATCGAAAACAAGGTATAATGAAGGACATTAATCTCCTATTAGGAACAAACAGCATAGTGCTAGGCACAAAAACAAACACCATAAATGGCCTGCCCTATCAAACGATCGTTAGAAACGACACGTGAAATCGATTCGTCACATTCGAATAATCGATCATCATATTGATGTATCACTTCGGCTGCGCAAACATTTTATATCGACAAGCGTGTATAAAGTTATTTTTAGTATCTTGATTAACGTAAATGAAGATGTCGAAATGTATTCGAACTTTACATCTTTGTTCGAGTTATTGTTCACTTCATTGGACTTCACTATTTACAAATCTGAATCAGTGTGCGTGTGAGTTGATGCACTAGGTTTTACTTGTTCGGTAACGTTAACGTTTACTACTAATTGTATGAGAACACTTTTGATCGATCTGGGAATATTTGGGGGAGGCCTATGTTCAGCAGTGGACGTCCTATGTCTGACGATGATGATGATGATGATGAATAGACTTTTAGATTACCGACCATAGTTGATGAAGTTTTTGTAATGCAGTTGAAAATCTGGTAACAACCATATCGAACTAATATTATAAACGCGATTATTTATGAGGATGTATACATGAATATATGGATGTTGTTACTCCTTCACGCAAAATACTAAATGGATTTTGATACAACTTTACAGTTACATAGATTATATATCATAATAACGCAGACTACCTTTTAACCCGAAAAATGCGAGCAAAAGCGACATTTGCATTTATTACGAAAATGAAGGCTCAATTGGTAAGAAAATGTAGCGAAAAACCCATCTGGCAATATTACCTGCGAAACATTTCAAAAGACATCATGATAGAGGAATGCTATCTGTTAATGATGTAGAATGTATGCGGAAACATTAAAAAGTAAATCTTAAACAAGAAATAACAAACTCAAGCAAGTACCATAAAACAAACTTCGCACATTGAAGAAAGATCTATATCGATTACTTTCCGATATAGAGCTTTCTACATATTCATTTACCTATAAAGACCCTTACTTATAAAAATATTTAAGCGCTGCTTATCTTAAACCATAGGTTGTCCCTTTCATTTTTAAACAATGTAACGCAAGGAAAAAGTGACAGGCTATTCTTCGCGGAAATGTTTTTACAAGTAAGGCCCAATATTTGTATTAATCTTGTAGTAATAGATGCCGCATTTCGCGTTACAAAGGGTCATCGGACCGAAATATTTCGGCCTGGTTGCGTTGCATCAGATAAAGATTAATACGCACTACCATCTTCATGTACTCACTGAGGCCATCATATACCAGTTTTATACACTTACAACATCAAGAAAAGGTTCGCTGATGCTAATGATTCATCATCGTGAAGAAATTACAATTAAATCTACGATAAATTGAACGCAAAAATCACTTAAACAACACTGACATTTAATACATTGTAGTTATTTCAAACGATTATGTTTGTTTTGCAACGAATTAATTTAATCTTTGAATGTGTATTGTTTTTGACATTATAAATTCAATATTACTACCATTACATTTTCTAATAACTTAGGGCCACTTGCAGCTCCGCGATAAATCTCTATCCCAAATCTTGATTTAAAGATAGGAGTGAGTTGTAGGATAAATCGAGTTTAGGTTTAACTATAGAATAGTAACAGCGCTGCAAATCGCCCCTAGAATCTAGAGGTTGTCCTAATCTTAAAATTATCAAAACTGTTTAGATATATATTTGCAACATTAATATCAAGGCACTATTGTCCACATCGGTCCATATTGTTCGTTATCAAAAGTATTTTAGAGTAATGTATAACAAATATATATAAATGATGCTCAAAAATATACGGAGTGTCGTTAAAGGGATATAAAGCTTAGATAAGGCCAAGCAGAATGAAAGAAAAGAAAGATGTCAATGTAAAAGAAAAAGCATCCTTAATATATTTCAATAAAATTATATTCTAACGCTAAATCCAACAATAAAAAGATACACTAGCCTATACTAAACTACAAAGAGCGTTGCAAAACCGAATCCTTTACAACTTCTTTCACACTTCATCGTCTGCCATAACTAACGCCTCGTTTTGCCTTTTGCGGTCAGTACGACCAAGGTCATGTCGCAATACCGAATCAATACTGTTTAACGATCCGTGATGGAATATCTGATGTTATTGTTATAATAAACTTGAATGTACGATATTGACACCAATAGTACTGAATCTTGTTTTATTATGATGAACGACTATGAAACATTCATCATTCGGAGTGACGGATCTGAGAAAAGAAAATTTTGTGACTAAGAGAGATGCATTATACATATAGACCATAACATTATATTTTAACAATAATGATGTTATTTCAAATGAACATGATTGTGAATGTAGTCCAACTGCAAATATTTTAGATTACTTTTTGCTCTCGTTTTATGCAACATGCATTCTGGGTTGACAGCTTCGGAATGCAATATTATTAATCGGTATTTCATATTTTATTCATACCTTTGATATACGGGCAGATATTAATATGAAAATATACTTTTATAAGAGCAATATTCAAATTTTTTAAATTTCTTTTTGCAGTTTAACCCCAATGTTAGTTGGAACTTCTTCACGAAATATGTTTTGTTAACTATCAGCACCAAGATCATTGAGAAGACGTGTCATTATAATTAGATCGTTAATTTATTCAACAATACCAATTACGATTCTAACTACTTAACCAGAATCTGGTATTATAAATTCTGGACAGTTCGCGACCAATTTACCAGTGTCACGGCGTTAGGTAATGTCTGATGCCGATCTTGCGACATATAATGACGGACAAGGTCTTGGTCGCCGGATGCGCAGGCTCGTAAGGTCGCTTTATGACCTCTGATCGATCACTTTCTAGTGCTACTTCTATAATGTGGTCTTTTATAGGAGATTTCGCGTGGGCTGTCTAATTCTTGTTAACTTAGCGAGGTTGTATAGTGAGTTTATTAAAAACGACGTACATGATATCTTAGGTATTATAAATGTTTGTCACAAGTTGTGTAAGCATATACATAGGTTAAATCTTGGTAAATAACACCCGTTGCTTATGACTTTTATTGTACGAGTAAACTTTAAAAACGGAATATTTCTGTTGTTTGATTATAATTGTAAAATACAATATCTGATCTAAATATTTAAAAGCTATATCAGTATTTCCAAACTCCAATTTTAATTATTGCTACTATCATCGTATTCTATCATCGTTGATCTGTTGTTAATCGAATCTATCACAAAAACAAAATCAACATCTATAAAAACAAAATCAATGAAATTAATTCCACAGACATTCCACTTAACATCTCTTGATCAAACAACGACGGTGGCCAAGCCATCTTGTTTCACATCCGTCAATCTATTGGAAGGAGCGGTCTCGGTCGGTCAACCTTTGATTGCGCTGGCGCCGATGCACCGATGTCCGATCAAGTGAAAGTACCCCATTACCGCAATCAAGTTATTAGGTGGACTGATGTAATGCTTGATGCTTGCGCTTTTTGTCGACATCGGCGTTCATTGTTGTTATAACTAAGTATTTCGTATTTATTGAAACATTTGATATTCAGTTTGTTAAATAAAATTATACGGTAGTTTTATATACATGTGAATTACTGTTTTGTATTTTTGTAATGATTTTTATAGATTTTCGAATCCCATTTATGTAGAGGTATATCAGTTTTTGTGAATGGCATTTTGTAACTAATAAGTTAAATCATAATACCATCTGCCAATATAATTACAGTCATTTACATTGTTTCTATACTGCTCTCTTCAAAGAATTGTCTTCAAAACCATGTGGATTTTTACTTACAAATTGCTCGACTACGATATGGTTGGAAAATTACCTGCAAAAAAAGACAGACAAATAAAACACTAGAATATGTATAAATAAACATGAATTGCTCGTATATGTAATATCTGAACCATTAGTATCTTCAAGATGACTCTCCCGCTTTCTTTTGACAAGGTTAACGAGACGATAAAAAGGTTTAATGCAAATAACTTCTCAGCAATATAGAACCATAAAACCCTAATTGTATATAATCTAACCACAAAGGAAAAATATATTATTTTACCTCTAGTCAGACTAGTCCATGCAAGCAAATTTGGCGATCACGTATCGTGGCTTGCACATATCGTGACCAAAATTGAAACGACACTTTTTGACACAGTAACGGTACAACGTGTTGCACAAGACTACTATAAATACGATGAAAATCAATGCACGATCGACGGTAGAGGTAAAACAATGCTGTGAATTTCCATCTATGTTGATAAAAATGTTATTTAGGTAGGTACATACACATAAATATATAATAGAAGACTATACATAAAGTGGGATTGGAAGAGTGCTGATGGTTGATGCGCGAATGACATTGTTGAAATTTTGAAAAATGTTAAAAGTATTCATAATATACAAATTGATAAAGCGATTGATGTTACCTACATGAAGCATAAAAGGTGTTTATACTATTAAGCGAATCTATATAAGCATTGTATTCTGGTCTGTCAATAAATCACTACGATACCCAAATATACTTGAGTTAAAAAATATTTGTGTAGATGTTCTTGTGCTAGTGATCATTTTCTAAATTTCGATTATTCAATTTTATAATAGAACTTCTTTCTTTACTCTGTTGAGTAAAAGATATACCTGCGATCTAGGAAAGTATCATAAAGCTTGATGTACATGTTCTTCTTCTTTTAAAAATAATGGCTTCCACGCATATGCGATGATTTAGCCAATTGATTGGATGTATTTAATGTCAAGGTAAATATAGCAATTATGTTTTCACAATGACCATGAGACCCAGATGTGGATGATCTCAAAGCCCCTGCTGGGATTATGTCGCTAATTCTTGATGTACATCATTTTTGTCTCAGTCTATTTGATCTATCACTGCCAATTTTAATGACGACAATTAACATTCGGTGACATGAGTATGCACTAAATTTCGCCTGCCGATAACGCTACGCGTAACGGAGATTCGCGAAAATCCAAATGTGGGCCGCGTTTGAATAATTCATTACAATAAACATGAAACAAAACAAACAATTTGGGACAAAATACTGTATTTTGATAATTTAAAACGTTACATGAAGTTCCATTGAAATTCTGTCGGGGTGAACAATGATTCACGTCAAGGTAAAGCGTCGGTCACAAGAGACGAGCGTAACAGTGACCTATTGGGGAATGTTACAAAATATTCATGCAGATGAAGTTTGAACGACTATATTGGTAACTTTGCCTTCGTGTTGGTTATTATTCGAACCGTTTGAATTTGTTTCATTATTCTTTTTGATAATAACTAAAAGCATAAACTTTGTTTAAACAAGTTTTTTTGTAGGTGAAGCTTTGTAATTAGCATAAGGTGTGTTCTGACCTATATCTGCTGATTGTATTAACTAAATCGTTAAAATAAAAAAAAATATTGAATCTACAATAAAATGTAATACTAAAGAAAGAGCCATAAACAATATATAGGCATCAACAACGGTTCAATAATTTCTTATTTTTTATGGAGTCAAATCAAATCTATGCATCATCGGCAGCGTATATGTTTTGGTCATACCAGCCCAAAGTTACATCATGTTTATAACTAAAACTGTAAACGTAGGAGCTGTCGTTTTAAACCAACTTATTGCCTTTACTCTTAATGTTGTAACATGAATGTATACAGAAATCCTGACCTCAAGGTTAATGCCGAGTCAATATGTCTGCGAAATCTACCACACCTATGTAAATACATTTAAATGTCTGGTATGAATCAATCATTGACCATAAATACATTATGTATGTTCCTCCCAGGTTCATTATGCCATATTTTGAGTCGGCATAAAATGTTTTAAAACTTGTTGAAGAAATGTTTCAAAAATTATTTTTCCTAATGGTGGCAATATATCTGGTTTCTTTTAACTGTTACTAAAATAATAAATCGAATAAAAATAATGTCCCTTTTGATTATGTTAATGCGGTCATCGACTTTAAAATTAATTTATTCCGTAGTTCTTACAAATAGTTTTATAATGATTTGACAAATGTTGTTTAAGTTAATGAGCACTTAATAACTGTTAAAAGTATTATAACTAATTTTTAATGGAATATCTATAACACTCATTTTGCAGTCGTACCAACTCTAGTACAAAATATTGTATGTTCCATAGGATGCGTGACATTTTGGGAGGCCTTGTAAGTTTCCAATCACTTTCCTTTAATCCCAATACCTTATCTTTAGTTTCCACCGTTGGCAGCAACTTGGCTATGCTCTTGGCATTGCCTATGTCTCTGAACGACGATAATTATCTGCTTCAGATGAGCCAGGCGGCTCATCGTTCGTGGGTAAAAACACATGCTATATCAAGAAATTTCAACACCTTCAAGACAACTACACCACCATTACGACCAAAGAGATAAAATATCAGTATTACTGTGGAATGTCTTTGATTACGATAAAAGTACAATACCCGAGCGTTTTATGAAAACCAAGTTCAACTTATAAATCCAATTCCTTATCTCCATCGCTATTCGCTTGTCGTTTAAAGACCTGTCAGGTGGATTGGCAGAATCAGATGTCATTGAGATAGCGTCGATTGTTTACGGTGGGGACCAGTAACAATGGAACATACATTGTACTGTCCATTAGAGGTATGGCCGAGGAAGAAGGGGCCATGCATCTGGGCCTTGGACGGGTGAATAGGCTACATGTGGACGTATCTTTTATCGTGGGTCTATGCGTCTTCGTTTGACTGGACAGTTTCATGGAAAATGTAAAGCAACTAGTAAAATAGTTTTGAAACATTTGGAAAACAAAATATACCTGCTTCAAATTTCAGAAAATACTGAGATGCTGTTAGTTGAAAGACTTTAAAGGGAAAAGGAGAACAGGCGCAAAAAATCTACACTTTTATTTAAAACCATAGTAGCTGATAGTAGTCAAAGTAGTTAGACAAAAAAAAATGTAATAGACACTAAAGTCTTAATGATGTTAAATGCAGTTCAAAAGTATTATAAGAATATAATTCTAAAGTATTTAATAAATAATCTTAAGTTATTAGATTATAATCAACACAATTTGAACATAGCGTATACAAAGTATTCAATTATTCATCTAAATAATACACACGTCAATGCACACAACACTAATGATATTGGTCTGAAGCAAAAACTGACTAATGTGTTAACCAACCTTCATCATTAAGAAGTTAAGAATACAGTCCTTTATTAAGATATTCCAGCAGATGTACTTAAGGTCGCAACGAGAGATCAATGTCTCAATGATACTAGAATTAAAATTCAGTTAATTGGCGTTTAAGTAGCTGAGGAAGCGGAACTGAAATGTTTCCGCTTCGAAAAGACAATGGATCGTTAAATGTTGTATAACTTGGAGGTGCAAATCTCCCTTGGTGGTGCTGTAGATTGATAAAATAAGTTGTTGTACAAATAGTCTGGGTTACCGAAGACGAATTAATATTTGTGGAATTTGGATTACTAATATTTTTGTAGGCAGATTTTCGAGTTATGCGTAAGCGATTGTATTATTCAGAACGTTTGTCCACATTGTAGGTGGACGTTCAACGCTACGCTTGCCGGTAAAGGTAAAGTAAACTTGCAAAGTTCGCAGGATGTCCGAAGTCCGCCTCCAACAAGTCGTTCGGGAAATCTTTGGGAGAGGCCTATGTCCAGCAGTGGAAGTCCTGTGGCTGATGATGATGATTATTAACATCGAAACTAAAGGTCCATTTAAAGATACAATAGGTATTGTGTATGGAACGAGAATAACACTTACAAAGTCATTTAATTTGAAATTGTATGACTAGATTTGGTACATTTCTAGTAGCTTTCTGACTGATTCTCTCCTTAAACAATACACGCGTCTAATTTTCTATTTCTTTAAAGATCGTTGTGCATTATGATAGAATAAATAAAATAAATAGCCGGAAGGTCAGAATAATTTGTAAAATAACTTAATCTACGGTCTGCTTACGCCATAACTATATAGAAAAACACAAATTATTTTGCAATTTACCACGGCAGCAGGTGGTCCACGATTAGGTAACTGTCTTGTGTCTATTTGTCTTGTCATCTTGTTTTAGTGAGTATAAATATTATGAGTGAGTATAAATGTGGGAAATTTCCTATGTTATAAACAGATTTTAGGCTGCTTTTCTACGTGAGATATGCGTGGGAGTGAGCGATGCGCAAGGCAAATATATATCAATAGGAAGAGCTGGTTGATCGAAGCTGCCAAAATGTAAATATATGAATTTTTTCGTCGCGCAAAAATCCATATCTTTTTACTTTACCAGACTCTGGTGAAAAAGCACCCTTATATGGTTAGGATTTTTATGAAGCGAGATGACATTTATATAGCTTTCAAATATATAGAGCAATTTACTAGTGAATTTATAGTTACAAACTCAAAAATAATAACTATAAAATTTTCCGGTCGTTAAAAAACCGACACCGTCAATAACATTCAAGGTAGTATTAATATTTTGGAGTTATTACTATCCGGTGACCTTTAGCTTTCGAAATCTAGATCAAGATAAAATAAACAGACGCAAAAACCATGTCGAATTGTGTCAAAAGAAACCTACTATTTCTGGGGTGCAGTGACGCGGAACAATTATTGTTTGAGTTTCAAAGAGTTAAGTTTTTGTCTACCAGCTTATTGATCTAGTAGCACTTTATTGTTCGGAAACTGTGAGTTCTGACGTTGGAAAGAGAATTATTTGTTGTGTTTTTGATTCGAATCATCATTCATTCAATCATTCATTCATCAATCATTCAATAACAGTGGCGAGGGGTGACAATTTTTAAAAGGAAAGCCTTTCTCTTCTAGATAAATATAATACCTCGAAAATACTTACAATAATGGCAGAGGGAAGTCAGCAGGAATCGGGTTGTATGGACTCTTCACTACTGTTCAATAATTACACTTGAGTTGCTCATTAGAGGAATTCATATCCCAATATTGTGATAGGTTATATTAATGGGCTCATGGCTGGTTCTAATATAAAATATTAGTACTTTTGCAATTAATACATCTAATGTTTGGTTCAATTTCAACTATTAATATAAACGGAAATATTTAATTAAATTTATCAAATACGACTATAATTTATTGAAATAAATAAATTAAAGTAACTATATTAATGCAGATTTAAATGCATAATATTGCACAATACATTTAAAATCTAGAGCGTAAAATGCACATAAAAGAGACTGCCAACAATCACATAAATACAAAATTAAATATGTCTATATTAAATGTGAAAGAAAATGTGTATATAATATTCGTATTATAATATACCTCTATATTAATGCAGACACTGTGTACAAGAGACGATGTTGCAACGCGTCGTGTGAAATTAATAGACCGTGAGAATTAAGTGTATATAAAAAGTCTTTAATTTACGTAAGTCATATAAACTACGCTTAAAACTGTTGTAACTATTTTGGTCGAGGAAATTGCATGTATTTAATGTATCTAGTTGACAAGAAAACAAATATTTCCTGTATATTAAATAAACAAATTTTTGGTAAGGTGGTGGTGTATATCCTTGGTAGATAAATTGAATTTATTATAATCAACATTATATTGCAAAAATATCAAAATTTAAAAGTAGTCAATGTATCCTGCCTGCCTCGATGTCGTGGAGGTATTGCGTGCGCGTTACGACTATCGTCCTGAGGTCTCGGGTTCGCTCCCCGGGTCGGTCAAAGTGATACTGGATTTTTTAGTATCAGTCCGGACTCTGGAATTTTTGATCGATATGGCGATAGGATCGCCCCCTATCACATCTGGGACGGAACTAAGCTCGGCAAAATATGGATTTTCTAGTTAGCTAGTGCGCTTTTGCCTACCCCCTCGGGGATACAGGCGTGAGCTTATATATGTATGTGTATTGATCCTTAATATAATTTTTGAGGACGTTCCGTTACAGATCCACATATATTTGTTTCGGGTCCAGGTGTTGTGGGACCATAAGTCCTTCATAGTTCCTGATACCTACGATACAGGTTAAATCTAATATGGAGTCAGGATTACCGAAATAGTCATAGTTGTATTGGATGTATTTTTTATAGCAGAGATTTGCAAACGAGCTGATGGTCACCTGATGGTAAGTGATCTCCATCGCCCATAGACACCCAAGACACAAAAAAAATCATAGGTATGGTGTCAAGCTAAGAGGAGGAAATGGAAGGGGAGCGGAAAGGGATTGAGAAACGGGGGGGAAATGGGCCACCCGAAATCTCACTCACCAAACGAAACGCGACAGCAAGCTGCCACTTTACGTCGGTTTTCTGTGAGACAGTGGTATCAAACCGGTCGACCCGGCCAATTCGTGCTGTAGACGTAACTATCTACAACGTGGCTCTACCACTCAATTAATATTATTAAACAACGATAACCATTGCTTGTTACAATATCTTTAGTTCAATTGCACCTTAGGGCTGTCATATGCACTGTGCAATATAAACAGTCCTAATTAATTCCTTAGCCATTCATTACGCAGTAGATGTGAGGTTTTTCAAACGGCCGGCGCACTGCCGTAGATTCCTATCGGACTATGCAACTGCATACCGTTTCCATTTAATTTAACTTAATGTTTACAAGCGTTTTTGTTCAAGTTTGTGTTTCCCACGTAATAAATAATCGGTGTTAGTTTTAATACAAGCACAGTTCTAGGCTATTTTCTGCAAATGTTATTGTCACTTTATTGATATCTATCATAGAAAGAAGGTACTTAATTATTTGTTGTATTTCAAAAGTATATTATAAAGACATAATAATAGTTTATTAGTTAGAAGTATTACTAATAGATGAAAGGTACTAATTTATTTATTGTTTTTAAATCTAACAATTATATAAAGAACGCGTATAAAGAGATAACAATAGTTTCTTATTTGGAGTATTAGTATTACTAACACTAGACTCTGTTTTGTGGAAGTAAATAAGTGTTTTAAAAAAGATTTCATTTGATCACAAAATTTATTCATGCAAATTGTTTTACACAATAAAAACACAAATCACTTAAACACAATACTTAACTCTACCAACTCTACTCAACAAAAAGTATTTCAATACCCATGAAAAACATCTTTCATAATACGATTACTCAATTTCCGCTACATCCATTTCGAAGTCGAGTATTTCCGAGTGTTGTCGAGAATTTCCGAGTACTGCCGAGTACAATCGTCGCTAGCTCGTTTAGGAACGAGATGTCATAACGTTACACAATGCGAAGGTCAATGTCGCTGGGCTGTCACCGCGGAAGGTGAAAGCACGGCCTTGTTACGTCACGTATAATGCGGCTAGATTATAGAGATGAGTTTCTTTTCACTTGGTCGGGTTATAAAGCTGTTGAATAGAGATGAGTCATTTCAATGAGTCGAGTTAAGCCGAATAAGCACGTAGTATAGTAGTAGTAAGTATTAGATAATCTGTGGTATAAGGACTTTTTTTTATGATATAGATGTTATTTAATTGATTTCAATTACAGGATTTTTTTAAGAAAGATTCTAATTCATAATTAAGATTATAGATTATCTTTTTGTTTGGTTGAATTAAGAATATCTATAATATTTATCTTTCGTTTCTGAAAATTCAAAAATTGTATTATTATTATAAATTATGATAAGTATTATAAGATTGATTTGAATCGGATTTTTTTTTACTCAAATCGATATGAGTATCTTATAAGTTAAGTTATAGCTTATAAGTTAAGTTAATTTGTCTGTTAAGTAGTCTTATAACTTATAAGTTAAGTTAGTTTGAACATCATTAAATGAGGATTGGATATTTTATTTTGGATTTCGTCGAAAGATGCACCATGCATAGTAATGTAGATTTTTTTGTACATAGTCTTATTATGGTCTTATAAAAAGAGGTTATTTTCATATTGGTTACATGTAATGGCAATTAACGCATTTAGCCTGAATTTAAATCTTGAAACACCAAGCAATTACTAGACTAAATAAAACTTTATTTAAAGTCACGTTCATACTTTTAATTGGCCACTTCTCACTTTAAAAGGTATTGCCTAATTTAATAGATAAAACAAAATCTGACTAACTCAAGGGAGTATGTTAATTAAACAAGAAAAAGGCACTTTCTTTGTAGAAACTTATTCTTTTGAGGTTGAACAAGGAGAATTGAGTGGAAGAGCTGACTTTAAACGTTTATGTCTACAACACGAATGGGCCAGCTCGACTGCTTTGATACCACTGCTGGACAGAAAACTGATTTAAAGTGGAATTTGCTGTTGTATTTAGTTCAGTTCGCCATCTGTTCTGTGCCAAAGATCCTACCCAAATCCAAGCCAAAATGCATATATTTTCTAATCCTTAAACCTATGAAGATGCTAGCCTTGACCGTTTCTTAATCACACAGTTTGCAAAACATTGTCATTTATCAATTATGATTGTGTTTGCAGATCCTAGAATCTGATCATTAAGGGCAACATTGCAAAACATTAGTTTCTATGATTTGATACAAAAACATGTTTGAGTTTTTGAGTTTTTGTCTGACTTTAAAAAAGAAAGGTTCTCATCTTCGTCTGTATCTATTTTTATGTATGTTCACCGATAACTCTGAAAGGCGTTATCCGATTTCGATGAGCCTTTTTTTGCTTTAAAGAATATTCTTATATTGTTCAGAGTTCCAACATTTGGAAAAGTACAAAAATAAAGTTTAGCAAAATTAAAAAAAAATATGTTTTTTTGCAGTCGGTACCAAGGCCAATGCAGATCAAATGAAAAGAACAATAATATCTACTCCTTAAATCATCGATGCATTCATTGGCAGGCATACAGCAACAATTATTGATGCAAAAACAATAACCAGTATCACATTTATTATACAGAAGTTTTCCAACACAGTTGCAGTGCAAGTGGGCTCAAGTGAGCGGAGCGGACGGCCTTGCTGAGACCACACCTTGTAAGGGCTCAGTTGCCACGCGGAAACAGGCAGTTGGCAAAATGGAGCAAAATACTTGATTGATTGCTGAAGTCTGATATTGGCATATGCTTGTAATGTATGCCAATAGATTGTGCAAAGATACTATAGATAACGTACTAGTACAGATGATACAACATAGATGTAGCCTCGCCTAGAGACCAACAATAAACCTACTGAGGTTTATTGTTGGTCTCTAGGCGAGGCTACATCTAGGTTAACACAATAAATAGATCTGCATAGAACCACTGATGATAATTTAATACCTTTCATACTCAATTCGTTCAATGATTCTAATACAAATAGCAATCCTGCAGGGATCATGGTGAATGTCAAACAGTTGTTAAATTAATTTCGAAACACTAGATAATGGATGAAATTAGTGCAAACACTATTTCATCTAAAGTAAATCACCATTAAAAGATCAATAATCATCAGCTATAAAAAGAAATTAACTGGATTTTCATTTCTTATTTTAATACTTCAAAACTAACAAATTAGTCAACATCCTCCAAATTATTTTACTGCGAAACCCAATTTTTGTTTGTACAATTTTCAAATTACCGAGCTCCCAAGGTCTCCGCAGACGTCAAAGACTAACCTGCGACTTCCTCACATTAAGATCCTGTAGCAATTACCAACACGCATATAGTGAAAGGGTTGGTTAAAGTAGACCGCGACCTTGAGAGCAATTGCGACCAGCAACCGCTTCCGCATTGCTGCACCAGGCCAGTGGGCGGTGGAAAATAAATTGCAAACCTATTATAAGCATATTACGTTACCAGATTGACTAGGTGTATTCAGAACTATTGTTGCCTGCATTCCAGAAAATGACGTCAAAAAGGCAAATGCGATAGGTGAAGATAAATAAACTGATACTGAACTTTAACAATTTCTAAAAGCAAATATAATAGATGTGAATAGTAAGATGTCAGCTCTAGATGAAGAGTAAAACCAAAAGAAGGTTAAAGGGCTTTTATGAGAGATATGAATGAAATATTTGGTTATAATGCTGATCGGGATTAATGAAACAGCAAACAAATTTCCAAAAACACAATATATCCAAATTTAAAGACAGGTAATAATATATGCAACGATGGTAATATTAGTAACACTATGAAATGTTTCTCAGTCTATACAAGTACACCTTTAATGAGTAAGCTTCCTAACATTTATGTCAGAATTTGTTTCATTGTAAAAGAAAGTTTACTTAAGTCATTACTTTTACTTAATTATAAATACGAGTATTAGATATTAGATACTTGAAACTAAATTACGAGTAAAATAGCTTATCTAGAACCATGATGAGTATTAATACTTTCATATTGATATAAGTCGTAAATCAAACTGCTACTGTCATTATATACCCGAACAAACTATCACTAACAAGTCAGTTTAATCGATTCCTACTGTAAAACGCGTATGATGGCGATGGATCATGAATCATTTCATTGCATCATGAGTTAATGTGAAACCTTTCACATTATATTTAGACTAGAATTTATGTTAAAATCATTAATAATAGAACAAGAATATTAAGAACAATATTGATCACTGACAGAAACGAGTAAATCAACTCAGAATTTGTATGTTTCTGCACAAATTTAAAAATAGCTAACATAAATAATATATTCGTGTCATTAATTTAAAATTTGTCACCACGGATATTATAATTAAATGTTACCAAATTACTAGCTGTTCCTCCCGGCTCCACTTGCATGTTGGTACCTCACGCACCAAATGTAATGTTATATTTGTTAATTATTCAACTGCTGGATAAAGTACTGTCTCAACTACCTTTCACTATCTCTACTTTATACAACAATTATTATACAATTAGGAACTATGTACTTGTAGAGTTAAAAATATTAGAAATCACATTTGTAGAGTAATAGAATAATAGGCAAACATACACGAGTGACGATTCTCACTTCAACTAAACCTTAATTATTCACTCTTACAATACGAATGCTTTAGTAACGACCATTCGTCAGGACTTCAGCATGTAAGAACACTTATTTACTTTATATGCAAGGCAAGAGATATTGGTAAATAGCTTTCTATTAGCAAACTGACATAGCTAACGCGTATTATTAACTAGACGACTTGTTAACACAAACTGCTTGCTCAAATGTATTGTCTAGCCATTTTATAGGAGCTGTGGCCCCACTATTTCAGGAAACTATTTATCTACCGACATACATTAATAATTATGCCGTTGGTACCGACATTATTCTCTGCGGTACCCACAACATTATTAACGAAAAGGCTAATTCTCCTAACACGGCCTCTCCTGACATGTGGTCGTCCTCGAGCACCTATTAGTTTACAAATGACAGCAATCCCCAAATTGCCCTCCCTCTTCACTTCCTACTGTTGCACTCCCTATGACTTAAGTAGTAATGGAACAAAACCAGTGAAACAGAAGGCAAGCAGCAGCTGTCAGATCAGTCAACTTGAATACAATGCAAAGAGTTCGTATGTCAGCGGAGTCTCGACACGATGCTATAGCACTCCGCGCACGGCACGCAGTTTCTTCCCCCAGGGAACCTCTCCGCAATTGCACTTCGCAGTATCCACCCGGTAGAATGGGTGCGGTATGCTTAACAAGCAACTCAAACTCCTGCACAACAAAAACACACGGCAGAATCACATAAATCCTAACAGTGTTTTGGATTCTGTATCACCTACTGATGATCTTTAGTAGATTGATCTAAGAAATTAACTTGGTTCATTTCTAAACGTTATCAGTTATACCATGTTCTGGTATCCACATAAATCTAATAGAGATATGATCGGAAATAATTTCGGGTATGAAACATTGAAAGTTGTAACCAGTACAGATGTAGTAGTGACATATGCATCGCCTCGACCAATCCTGAACAACAATTTGTGGTTTGTAGAATTCGTAATAAGTCACGGTACTCAATAACAGAATAAGTCTTAAAGGTTTTTGGAAACTCATGAGTTTGACCCCCATTGTCAACATAGCATGAGTTTGACCCCCATTGTCAACATAGCACAATCACTCCCAATAACAGCTCTACTCCCAGTATATTACTACAACACCTTGTAAGACATCATTGACTCTTAACATGGCTCTCGGCTCACCAGTGTTATATTTGCTCTCATGTGCAATACCACATTAGTAATGAATTGCTACAGATCTCTCCACTCTTGCTTTCCGAAAGCTTCATGACCACCACATGACCATTTTTATTCAACCTGATAAATATACACCAAAGAAAACTAAAATAATGAGCAGATGTGTCATACAATACCAGTACTCCTATGGCTGTAATAAGTTTGCATTAAGTGTCATAGCCCGTTGAGTCGTTAGTTCCCTTTCGAACATTCATCTCAAATTTAAGGCCGTCTTTGAATCACAATCCTGTTCCTGCAAAATGTTAGAAGATTAGAATCTCTTACAAACAAGCTTTCAATGTCACACGTCATTTTGGATTCTTAATCAATCTCGTACTTGTATGAACATAAGCTAAATTCGTAACCATATTTTGTGCATTACACATACAAGACAGGCAGCCCGCAGTCTGCTGGCAATAGGATCGTCCCGCAGTCCGTCCTATGCACGTTGTGGCGTGTGTCCCGCAGTCCACTGCCTTTTGAGGTACGTCCCGCAGTCCGTCCTATGCGCGTTGTGGCATGTGTCCCGCAGTCCACTGCCTTTTGAGGTACGTCCCGCAGTCCGTCCTATGCGCGTTGTGGCATGTGTCCCGCAGTCCACTGCCTTTTGAGGTACGTCCCGCAGTCCGTCCTATGCGCGTTGTGGCATGTGTCCCGCAGTCCACTGCCTTTTGAGGTACGTCCCGCAGTCCGTCCTCAATACCGAAGTCTGCCTCACGAAGATGTCACGTAGTCTTAATAAAATCAATTACATCGAACCACGAATTACAACTCCAGACCCTCGTTATGCCGCATGGCAAAAACATAAATGCATCACCAAGTTGCTAATCACAATCGATGACTGATGATCATAACATACATCAAATTCAGTTTTTATGATCATACCGAATGCATACCTCAGACCCCATAAATTTAAATGTGTGGTTGTGTAAAGTTTTGTGCATAGTCCAGTGTAAAATGTGAAGTGTGGTAGAGAATAGACATCGCCTGTTGCGAGAAGCAACCCTGAATGTGAACAGAAGTTTCTCAGCACCATGCCAGTGCGAGCACAGTCGTTCCAGCAGTGACATTCGCAGCAACGATGAAGATTCCGGTAGCAACACCCGAAGCAGTGTAGGATTCGATGCGCATAGTTGCACATAAAGTGCACGCAGCAGTATCAATCACTGCACGCAACGGAACCAAGTAGTGCACGCAGCGGAATCATGTAGTGCACGCAGCGGAATCATGTAGTGCACGCAGCGGAATCATGTAGTGCACGCAGCGGAATCATGTAGTGCACGCAGCGGAATCATGTAGTGCACGCAGCGGAATCATGTAGTGCACGCAGCGGAATCATGTAGTGCACGCAGCGGAATCATGTAGTGCACGCAGCGGAATCATGTAGTGCACGCAGCGGAATCATGTAGTGCACGCAGCGGAATCATGTAGTGCACGCAGCGGAATCATGTAGTGCACGCATCGGAATCATGTAGTGCACGCATCGGATCCAAGTGGTGTATGCAGCGAAATTATGTAGTTGCAGAAGAACCAATTAATGACTTTCTGCCCGCACTAAAATCACTTTGTGTTTAAAACCAGAGTAATAAAAAGGAACGAACTCACCAAATGCCAACTGCATCTGAATACATCATCTCCTGGTTATAATCCTCGTCATCGCTCTGCCTGGTATACAGATGTTCGTGAATACCGGGTTACGCCGCACCGGTAGGGATAGGTACTTGCTCATAAACTCGAACACCAACGTTGTACAGTATGAAATGTAAAAATGCCCAAGGATTAGTCCAGTTATATTACAGGCGGTTGTAATAATCATAGGTACGAGGCAAACTTTCGCTCATAAAATTGCAAACTAAAACATTTTTTCTTTACCAGTGGGTAGAGAATAAAATCGTATTGCAATAGTTTCGTCATGAACTATTTATAGATTGCACAGCCCTTATGACTCTGTTAAAAACTCTTTACAATTGAAGAAATAAGTTTGCGTGTATTTAGAATACACGAACATTTACATATAGCACAGGAATTTAACCTGAAAACATCAGACTACTATGTGGAAATAAACATCTCCATTAAACACATGAACACTATACATGCTTTGACGAATCTTTTTGCAGGTTTAGAACAGGTTTGAACGTGTTCTACTTATTCGATACTTAATATTGTTGTCGAAAATCTAATTATTTAATAAAGCCACACCTGATGTAGTGCTCCACTTCAAACAAGATTAGTTGTACTTACGACATGGCACACAAACCTGCGACTGTACATACAAATCGCGCCACGTGGTGGTTGTTTTTTAGTACCGCGCGTCGTCGACACAGCTTCGGCACGCCAACTCAAAAGCATGGATGACTCCACCAGGGCCGCATAAGGGCCCGCATAGCTTACTTTAAGCCATTGCATCGCCAGGATCACGTTGCGAGCGCGATGCGTAGTTTTTCACAACACATTTGCTAAGTTCAACGCGGCAGTTTAATCTCGTTTTGTGGGTGTTTGCCTATTAAGATCTTATGAAGATAGGCCTGTGGAGCCTATCCCACTTCTGAAATTAGGAACTATGTACTTGTAGAGTTAAAAATATTAGAAATCACATTTGTAGAGTAATAGAATAATAGGCAAACATACACGAGTGACGATTCTCACTTCAACTAAACCTTAATTATTCACTCTTACAATACGAATGCTTTAGTAACGACCATTCGTCAGGACTTCAGCATGTAAGAACACTTATTTACTTTATATGCAAGGCAAGAGATATTGGTAAATAGCTTTCTATTAGCAAACTGACATAGCTAACGCGTATTATTAACTAGACGACTTGTTAACACAAACTGCTTGCTCAAATGTATTGTCTAGCCATTTTATAGGAGCTGTGGCCCCACTATTTCAGGAAACTATTTATCTACCGACATACATTAATAATTATGCCGTTGGTACCGACATTATTCTCTGCGGTACCCACAACATTATTAACGAAAAGGCTAATTCTCCTAACAATACAATAGTTTTTGAGTGGTAGAGCCAGGCTGTCGACAGTTACGTCTACGAAACTAAAGGGCCGGCTGAAACCACTGTCTTACAGAAATCCGACGTAAAGTGGCAGCATGCTGTCGCAGTTTCTGACTGGAATTAAATCTGACTTTACGCACCAAAAATACTTCAATCTCGACCAATTCGATTGTAATTACCTGAAACAAAACAATTTAATGAGTCATTTGTCCAAGGGGTACAAGATGTTGACATTACTAAGTAGGCCGTAGCATAATTATTCTGCAAGCGTGCCCTTGCGCCAATCGGCCTTTCGACGTGACGTTGTAGCGGCGGCATCGACATACTAATAAAATAACACCTTTTATCCTCGTATTAAAAACTTTTTAAACCAAGCTGTTGATAAGTTCAAGGCAGAATTTAAAAGATAACTTCCCGACAATAACGAATAAAATATTGGCTAATGGCTTAATTATTGGTAGTTAGGATATGGTTACAAGCTATAGCAACATCCTTGCTCAATTTGGAATTAGCTAGTTTGTTATACACACACATACATACATACATACATACACGGTAAACCGTGTGTATATGACATGCAATCAAATTGATAATCTTGATAATCAAAGTATTCTAACTAAAAACTAAAAAATATCCTTGTTCTAGGTGATGGCTAATATTCGTGATAATTTTCATCTAAATTATTTCAGCTATTAAGACATGAATGATAAACAATAATTTGAATCAACAAACATTCGAATTTTCTTAAGATAGGATTATTAGTGTATCGCCTCGTGCAACAAACTAATTTATTGCGTTATTACTTCGGTTTATAGTCATTACATGTGTATAACAGTCATTTTAGCCTCAAGCTCAATTTAGAATAGGACAGAACATGTTCTAGAGTGGTAATTATAATGATCTGTAATAAAACTGATTATAACTTGTCGCTTATCGTGTGAAAATATACACATGCAAATACGAATTAACCATTTCACATTAACTTAATATTACATAATTTTATTTATATGGTATCGCATAACATACGTATGCTCTAAAGCTGACAACGAAAGTTACAATTAACTTACCGCGTTATGACATACATAATCCAACTATATCATACTGAGTAGCTTAAGTTAAGTGATCTACAAGTAACAGTAAGTATCTATAATATGTTCTGGTTTCAAGTATATTGATGTCAGTAAAAATATAAATTTAAAATCTTATGTTTTGACTTCATATCCGAGAGCAGTGTAAAGCCATGCAGTGCTTTGTATTCATACAGAATTTTGAGTAGTATTACTGAGTATCTTTTCTCATATCGTCTGTAAATTAAATAACAGGTCATATACGCGGGTATATGTATGACCTAGTGGGTGTTGGGTCTTGGGTCGCGGGACCCAACAATTTATATTTGGTTTGCTTATGCTTATACATCAAGTCAGAATCATTTAACTCTGCATATTATGTATTTAGCATCAATAGGACACAACTCATGGGATTGAAAGCACTTATTAATTACTGAAAGAATTTTGATATTCTTTTTCAAGCAAGGTCAGTATAGCAAGCACCTCACTTGCCTGTATCAATTGCGCTACAAACCTACATCCACCAATAGGTATCGCACTTAATGATCGTGCGTTAATAAACGTCATTATCTTGCATAATAGCCCGTGATTTATAAAGGCAATTTCCAAACCGGTCACTTACTGGCCTTGTAATGTAACAGTAGGCGCCCGCGACCCGCCATCCGGATTGATATGAAAAATTTAATAAACAATACCCGTCTACAAGGTCACAGCGCCCTAGCTTCCTCCGGAACATATACTATAGTGACCTCGTAGGTTTGGGATGTTCTATGTGAAGATTATTGTCTTTTACATACGCAATACAAGTTGCGAAAAGCATTCTAATACATATTTAAAGTCGAATAATGACTTTTTTTTTTTAAATAAAACTATTTTTACGGATTCTATCACGATTAGGTTTTCAATTTTTATTCCCGACGTTTCGAAAGCTTTGCAGTCTTCGTTGTCACGGGTCTTTTTTTTATTATAGAGGATTTAATCTCTCTCGAAGAAACATATTGTACAAAATATAGTGCTTAGTATATAGATCTTATTGTGTATAACTGTTACAATTAAAATAATGAAATGATGAAGAGGCAGGGTATATTTCTAACACGATTAGCCTAGGACTAAATCCCCAGAGGGTGGTTGACGTCAAGCAAGTGTCCCGTTGTTGGAAGCTACATACATGCATAGACTCACGCCTTTATCCCCTTTTCAGACCGGTGTAGTTGAGTAAGCCGACTCGGTCGGGCTGCCAGTTGTAGGGCCAAAAAAAAAGCCTTTATCCCCGAAAGGGTAGGAGAGAGCCAGAGAACTAAAACACCCACATTTCACCTAGCTCATTTCCGTCCTAAATATGATAGGGGGCGAGCCCATCGCAATATCGGGTACACATATGCCAATTAGCTCGTCCGCTACCACACAAAAGGACGAAAGTGGCCACGATATAACGGTCTATCTCTCTATTTCATCTCTATTCTTTAGAAAATCGTTTTGCCCAACATGGGAATCGAACCCAGTACTTCCCGTCCACAACCCATATATGCTGCCACTAGACCAAGAAGGCGGCTAATAATCTAAAGTGTGATACATGCCGCAGAATGCTCAAACACTTAAGATCGCCTTATATCTTTTAAGGCCGCCTTATCTGTCAAAATTGTATGGCAAAAATCAATGTAAGAAGCCATCAATATAATAGACCCTAGATACATAGTTCTTTGCAAATATTCTCCTAAAAAGTGGTCTCAGGAATAAAACAAAGAAAAAAAACAAGTTCTAATTAAATCAACACAAATATAACCCTATGCACGTGTAATAAAGTAGCTTTTTAAACGAAATGAGCAAGCGTTCTTAAATTTGAATTTTGAAATTTAGAATTCCATCGGCGTCGGACTGTATGCAAAATGAGTGCTTAAGCACTCCTTTGCTGTCCCATTTTACGAGCGTCAACTGTGCATCTAGGTAAATAATATGTCGATGTAAGAAGCTGTTAAAGTTGACCATTTGAGCGATACTTTTAATTCGATTCGCTTTCTATTTGCCAGTGACATAAATGTGCAGTGACAATTGTAATAAGTACGGTGACTGACACCGGCATAAGCTTTCCGCGTTTATGACATGTCTTTAATCTTGAAAATAGTTTAATTATGTAATTAAAATTCCAAATGTTGATTAAATAACCGGCACGCATTGTTAACTTTTTGTGTTTGTGTCACGCAACTTTTATTATATAATGTGATATGTAATATTTTTACTGAACTCTAATTGTATGAACTGGAACACGTTTCAATGGTCTAGTGACAATGTACGGCAACGATACATCAGCTGCGAAGTTATGTTCCTCAGACGAGCACTTTTTCCAACTGCCTCGGAAAAAAGGTAAATTTAAAAGCAAGTATTTCTTTCTACCAGCCCTTATTCTACTTTAAGGCCTCATTCGCGCGAGCACTTTTTCAACGCGCGTTTAAAAAGCGTTGAACAAATTAGTTTTAGTATAGTTCACACGCCGGCGCTTTTAAAACGCGGCGTTTTTTTATCGTTGTGTACAATATAACTTTTTTCAAACAATCCTATGAACAGACATGTTGAGACGCTTTTTTAACGAGCGTTGAAAAAGCCTTCGTGCCAATGAGGGCTGATGTGGGGTCGGCGCAACACACTTTTTCAAGCATGTTGCAGAAATGATTTGGCTTAGTTTTGACGACCGGCTGTCCGCCTAACGTCAACCCCTTGGGGGATCCAGCTTCGGACAAATCAAATTAGGAAAACGCTTGACCCGACCTGGGAATCGAACCCAGAACCTCCCGGTCCACAGCTCATATAAGGTGCCACTAGACCAAGAAGGCAAGGTTTAAAAGCAAGTCGGGTGTTTATTTTTATCATAGGCCTGATGATGACTTGGCTCAAACTTACATACGAATATTTTACACGTATAACTTTTTATACTACAATCACAAGTTTAAAAACTTAACAGACCGACTTCAAATCCGATCGTGACCAAATTTATATAGGACCACCCTTGACATAAGCTCTATCGGACACAAAAGAATTTTGAAAATCAGTCCTTAAAAGTTTTTGGAGATATCGTTTAATATACATTTATATGGGCCCACCCTTGAAAGAAGCTCGAGAACACAAAAAGAATTTTGAAAATCGGTCCACATTTGGCGGAGATATCGTGAAACATACATAAAAAAATACAGACGAATTGAGGACCTTCTCCTTTTTGGCAGTCGGTCGAAAATAACAGTTAGTAAGTATTATTAGTTTACTATTAATAAAAAAAATCGAATAAAGATTTAAGTTTAAGCTAAGTTTAAACGCGTTCTATAAAGATATAATCATCATACTTTACATCAAGTTGCTATGGGAAATTATCTAGCCACGCTTCCAAAATCGTGAGAGATACATTTTCTGATGCAAGAATTGAACCTATGAAATTTTTAATAACAATGGGCTTGAACGACTGCGTCACGAAGGCGATCAAGTTAAGTTTGAAAATTTAAATTCCTTGATACAAAATGTCAGTAAACATGACACGAAATAGGAATTATAATGATTTTTTTAAATACCAATGACATAAAACAGGATTTGGTATGAGGGATCGTGACAATCCAAAAAATCGAATGATTTGAATTATATTTTACGTTTGACGCAGTTTGGTAGTCGCCTCCGTGGTCTAGTGGCAGCATGTATGGGTTGTGGACCGGGAGGTCCTGGGTTCGATTCCCAGGTAGGGCAAAGCTTTTCTAATTTAATTTGTCCGGGATTGGATCCCTCATAGGGGGTTGACGTCAGGCAGGCGGCCATTAGTAAAAACTAAGCCAAATCCTCTCTGCACCATTGTCGAAAGTGTGTTGCGCTGACCCCACATTAAGGTGGGATAAGGGCGGGTAGAAAGAAAGTTTAACGCAGTTTGGTCATAAAATAAATAACTAAATTTACAGGAGATTCTATTAATAACATCATTTTAAATAGTTTTGCCCTTTTAATACATACATATGGTTACGCCTGTGTCTCCGAAGGGGTAGACCGAGGCAAACTTTAGAACTAAGACACCTACTTTACGCCGAGCTAATTTTAGTCCTATGTCATAGGGAGCAAGCCTACCGCTATATCGAGTGCAAAATTCCAGACTCTGGGCTGATATTCAGTAGCAAAACCCAATATCACTTTGCCCGACCCGGGGATTGAACCCCAGACCTCAAGTCGATAATCGCACTGTCGTACTTGGCCTGGTCTCGAGCATCCATGATGTAACCATTTAGTTTTCGATCTTTCTTATCTCTCTTTTGGGGGTGATATACCCTTAGTAGATAGTCTCAGGCCCTTTCAATTTATGACTCCAATTAAATTAATTGAAAGAGTAATAATTAAATTCGATATTTCGAAATTCGAATTACAAATATCCTTATAGCGAAAAATAATACAGCCGCAGATGGTCGGCTCATTAAATTCCTGTACCTGGCTATAAATGTTAAAATATGCCTTGAAAGACCTTGAGTCGATTTTTTAAATGTGCAAATATTTCTTTCAACAATGCCGCACTACATTGACAGGCTCTTATCGATTATTAAATAAACCGTAAAATAAAATTCAGTTTTAGTACTATAATAATATATAATAAATAATATTAGGCCTGTAATATTACTGTCCCACTGCTGGGCACGGGCCTCCTCTACTAATGAGAGGGGGTTAGGCCTTAGTCTAGCACGCTGGCCTAATGCGGATTGGTAGACTTCACATACCTTCGAAATTTCTGTGAAGAAATTCTCAGGTATGCAAGTTTCCTCACGATGTTTTCCTTCACCGTTATAGCAAGCGATATTTCACAATGAAAATACACTTAACATAGAAAAATCAGAGGTGTATGCTCCATTTTGGGGTTGGTCTCGAACCTCCGACACTTGTCTCGGCAGTCCGTACCATTCCCAACTGAGTTTTAGTACTACTAGATAAAATATATTATGTGGTAAAAAGCTTCAACCGAGGACCAATGCTTTTGCCACTGCTGTCAATAACTTCGGGAAGAGCCTCCATGGCGCATAAGAGGCCGCGGGTTCGATTCCCGCATTGAGACAAATGTTTGTGTGGCCCACAGATATTTGTTTCACGTCTGGGTGTTGTGAGACCGAAAGTCTTTCATAGTCTCTGACACCCATGATACAGGTTATACCTAGTGTGGGGTCAGGACCAGGTGTATGTGACTGTTAGGTGTATTTATTTATTTATTTAAGAGTTTCGGGATTCTGAATTCAACGAACTTTTTGGCATCCACGATTTGCGGATTTAATTTCAACTTGACAGAAGTTTTGCAATTTTTCACGCGAGAAACTGGACGTTATCTACTTCTGTGAGTATGCTCATTACGTTAGACAAAATTAGATAGAGGACAGGGCATAACTGCGAAAACATGAAGCATTCCTAATGTATGAAACGAAACAAAAATGGCGACTTTGCGAAAGAAAGATCCCATTAATATAACAGTTCGGCATCGTCTTCATATTCTGAAATTAGTATTATTGTAAATAAAACACCGTATATATAATTAGATCAATAAGTATTTATACGTTATAATTATAATTCTGATGACACGGTGACAACTTACATGTAAATAGATAGCGAAACTAAAATGGCGGAATCGACTTCATAGTAAACACGTATTTTTGGTAGTTATGCCAGGTCCTCTTATTGCTCCTTTAGTCATTTGCTCATTACTCACATTGTTGCATACCATTTAGTTAAGAACAGCTTAATATTTTTAAAAATAAGACTTCGTAACTACGAGTATTTCCATATTATCAAGAGTATAAGATAATTTCGTACCGACATAGTATTATGTAGCCATAAAATTTTCCTATAAAAACTTGTATAATAGCCGTACGAATACTTTTAATAGCAATCAACTTTATGCCGTGATCCAGTTGGCCAATTTCGATCGTAAATCAGGTATTTGCTTTTAGCAATCGACAAGACTATAAAAATATATACTAGTTGGTTATTTATGATTAATTTTGTGAGCTGTTATATTTTTATAGCACTCAACGTTAATGTGTTGTTTAAATATTTGCTAAATTCTCAAAATCTGATGATTTGAACTTCAAGGATGCAAAGTAACTTTTTCATAATATCAGCGTAGTTTTCCACAGGTAAATTAATAATTAATTAATTAATTAATCTCGTAATTAATATCCATCTATATTACAGCCTCCGTGGCGTAGCGGGCTAGTAGCCGGCTGTGAAGCGTGAGGCTGCGGGTTCGATCCCCGCACCGAGACAAATGTTTGTATGGCCTACAGATATTTGTTTCGGGTGTGGGTGTTGTGAGACCGTGCGTCTCTCGTAGTTCCCGATACCCACGACACAAGACTCGATCTTAGTGTGGGGTCAGTACTATGTATGTGACTGTTGGGTGTTATTTATTTATTTATATGTCAATTTATTCAAATCTGTTCAGCGATTAGGAGTTATTAAAATGTAGTTAAATCAAACAACTAAATTCACAAACATCCACGTTTTCATATTTATAATATGCGAATTCGTTTATATAATATCAGCTATCATACTATATGTTATATGTGTAATTATATGAATAGATTTTGCTGGCAGCACCCCTCGCTTTAAAGCTATTCTGAATTCACTAACAGAAAATTGGGATAATACATCACTGGAAATATAACAGCCAAAATATTAATTTTATTAAGCGATCCTGTACAAAAAGGACATAACTTTTCTAACTTAAATTTATTTTCATTATGAATTATCGGAAGGTGACGGTGAAAGAAAACATTGTGAGGAAACCTGCATACCTGATGGTGAGTGATCGCCACTGCCTATAGACACCCAAGACACAAAAAGAGTCATGGATACGGTGCCAAATAATCATGAAATCTCACTCACCGAACGAACCGGTCGTGCCGGATCATTCGTGCTGTAGACATTACGGTCTAAAGGCTCTTGGAAAACAAAAATAATTTTATAAATCGATCCACATTTGGCGAAGATATCGCATAACATACCTCCTAAAAAATCAGACGGAACTTTTTGGAACTCGGTCGAAAAAATCAGGGTTAATAAAATTAAAAGCAAACTACTTATATTGAAATGCGTAAGACATTGAACCCTTATTTATATAATCGACACCCAACCCGAGACCACAAAGGCTAAACAATATCGGAACCTCATATACCGGTAGTTTCCATACCACCACGGAAGAGTGATATCGAGATACAACAGTGAAAATAAATTCCTGGCGTTCACGAACGATGCGGAAAGCGGAGAGATTCGACCGACGGGCTCGCGAATTAGTGTTGGCGACGGATTAATGTACTGGATGTGGTAACTTACTACAAAGTATAATAACAAAAGATTATGTTAAAGTCATGACAGCCTGTGTAGCGCACCGGAAGTAGTCAGCTGTGAAGCGAGAGGCTGCGGGTTCGATTCCCGCACCGAGACCACATAAATATTTTTGCCGGGTCTGGGTCTCTCGTAGTTTCTGATACCCACGACAGGCCTGACCATGTGTGCGAATGTTGGGTGTATTTATTGAAATAGAGAAATTCAATAAAAAAAAGTTGAACAAAACTTAAAACCAGCTTCAAAATGTACCTGGCTGTATCTTTTTTTACTTTTTGCATTCGGATTTTAAGTTTTATTAAACTTTGTTTTATTTACTAACTTATATGGGACCAACTCTGAACAAAACACTAAAGTAATCTCACGATAACGATAATGGTCCCAGGACCATTACCGTTCCATATTAACACAAATATGAATGCCGCCTTCTTGGTCTAGTGGCAGCATATATGGGTTTTTACCGAGAGTTTCGGTTCGATTGCCAGATCGGACAGAGCGATTTTTCTAATTTGTTTTGCCCGGGACTGGATCAGAAGGAACAGAAGTTAACATCAGGCAGGCAGCTGGTCGTAAAAACTAAGCCAAATTCTTTTTATAATGTGCTTGAAAGAGTGTGTTGCGCCGACCCCACATTGAGATGGGATACGGGTAGACAGAAACATTGACACAAATCTTTCTTTCTGCCTGGTGTTATCCCGTCCTTCTACCAGGGTCCGTTTTCCTACCTAAACGCTTCCACTTCGTCCGGTCTTGAACATTCTCCATTCTGGAGGAATATATGAGGCCATTGGCTCTCATATCTTCCTCCAGAAAGTCTAACCAGCGCTTTTTGGGAACCACGGGAACGCATCCCTGGTACGATTTGGGCCAAACACCTACAGCCGAGTTTCTTACTCCTGTAGTTTCCTCAAAACGAGATTGACACAAATATAAATATTTAATCTTTATTACTTTCTTCGTTCCACATCCAGTGTGCTTTGCTTCGTGTACAACAAGCGATTCACATTACAGCTATAATTAAACGTGGTGATAGACGCAAGCACGCATTGTACACGCGGAAGAGTAAATTGAATGAAATAGAAAATTGGTACAGAGTTTCCCTTGCAAAACGATACGCCTCTGGATTAATTATTATTGACATACTTTGTGGCGCTGTATCTAGCTGTAGCGCCAGAGACCCCGGGTTCGATTCCCGCACCGAGACACATGTGTGGCCCACAGATATTTGTTTCGGGTCTGGGTGTTGTGAGACCGAAAGTCTTTCATTGTTTCTTATAACCACGACACGAGAGTCGAATCTCAGTGTGGGGTACAGGACTATGAGTGTGATTGTCGGGTATAATTTAATTTGATTATTTTATTACATTTTATAATGAATCATCTACCTGCCCACACCCTACTTCAATCGTCCTAGACGTACCTTTATGGACAAAATTGTCGACCTCTTGAAAAAGGGCCAAATAAGGAGTTTTCGTAACCGACGAGCGTGCATGAAAAAACTGATGACTGGAATTAATGGAAGAGGTGTGATTGAAGCAATTGGCACTGCTTAGTCTCTGCTTACCTCAGCGGGCGACAGGCGTGAGTTTATGTATGTACAGTGGACCAAGCCGCCGCTTGATCACCCTTAAGACCAAGTCGCGTGACAAGAACATTATTCTCGGCGTAAGCGCGCACACAACGACACAAAAAAACCAGTTTTACGGCTAGGAGGCGCGGAATCCATTACTCATGTAAATGTGAGTGTGTCGAGACACTGTAAATCGTTCAAAGGAAAATGTTTAAAAACTGGATCACCGGCGACTTGGTTAACTGTACATATGTTGTTACTCTTTCACGCAAAAACTACTGAATGGATTTTGATTAAACTTTGCAGTTATATACATAGATTATACATCAGAATAACAAATACTCGTAAGCTACTTATCTCGGAAAATAAATTTCCACACGAACGCAATCGCAGGCAATAGCTAGTAAGTTAATACATTCTTTGATACTTCGCCTCATAAAGACGTGCATGTGCCAGAGTACATTTAATACCTTATTTACCTTATACTAGCTGATTATGCGCAGGAGTTACGAAAATAACGAGGCGATACGTAGTGGTGCAACCGTTTGCGTACTTATGTGTAAAATTGAATAGCTAATGCTAATTCTTGTTTATGCTAAACAGTTTTTGCAGAAGCTATTGCGTTAACCTATTAATCGATGTTAGTTTTTAGGCGATTTATGGCCATATCTAGTAGGTGCTGTGTCGCCTCTTTGCTCGTGGAAGCGTATATACTGTGAAACTTCATCCAAAGATTGTTCATTTTTATCTTCTCTTATGTGATGTTATAATCATCATCATTATCAGCCATAGGACGTCCACTGCTGAACATAGGCCTCCCCCAAACATTTCCAGATCGATCGAAAGAAGCGGCCTGCATCCAGCGACTTCCTGCGACCTTTATTAGGTCGTCGGTCCACCTTGTAGGTATAATATAATGTGTATGTTATAATATTGAGTTATAATTATGTGATAATTCGAATAAGTAACGTGTACACCCGTGGTAGTCTTGCAGTCCGCGACGTGGCGGATAAACTGCAAGAATGTTGTTTGCGATGGTATGGTCACGTCTTAAGAAAACCACCGGAGTACGTCGGTCGCAAGTATCTGGACCAGATCGTAACAGGTGTGCGTCCTCGTGGACGGCCCAAAAAGCGCTGGCTGGACGTGTTAGAGGATGATCTGAGAGCCAATGGTCTTACTGTGGAGGATGCTCAAGACCGGGCGAAGTGGAAGCGTTTAAGTAGGAAGGTAGGAAGGTGGACCCTGGTATTAGGCCGGGATAACACCAGGCAGAAAGAAAGAAAGAATTAATTGTGTGATAATATTGAGTTGTAGAGCCACTAGAGCTGTGGTGTAAACAGATACGTCTACAGCACTAATGAATTTGACCGATTTGATCACACTGTCTCAAAGAAAACTGTCGTAAAGTGGCAGTGCGTTGTCGCCCGGTTTTTCCGGTGGCCCAATTACTCTCCTCACATTCCCAATCCCTATTTCCCTCCTTTTAGGATGGCAATGCACCCATGATTATTTTTGTGTCTTACTTGTCTATGGGCGGTGAAGATCACTTACCATTAGGTGACCCACCTGCTTGCCAGTCCCTTCTATAAAAAATGTCTAGTATAAATGCTAAATAAATTGCGATGTTCTTCTATCTTACAAATAACAATTTGTACAAAATACACATCAAGATGAAGTTAACAAGCAAAAAACAAACTTATAATCCGGACATTTGTCTTGATTAAAACAAACAAACATTATTAACAAACAAACAAAATTGTGCAAAACGCAAATTGGTATTAACCAGCCAAGACTCCACGCTTCGGGAGCTCCGAGTCGTGACTTCACTTTATGCAACAGCCGAAATGAATAAAATAAAACTCGTAACACTATTACCCAGTTTTCGTTGTGGTTAACAATTGTTCTTTGTTCGGAATTGTCGTTCTTTGTTACTGCAGTCGACTAGACTCTATCATAGACCCGTAGCGAAAGTCTGAGCTTTACTGATAAAATCTGTGTTGACAGGAAATTGATTCCGCTTTTTTGCGTGGAGACATTGCATCCGTATTCCGAAGAATACGTTGCCCAACGTATATCGTAATATCTGTAACTATGTTTTAATTATGTCACTTTCTGACATAATATCGGTTTTGAAAGAATCTGGTTCTATAATATGGAATTGACATTTCAG
The DNA here is from genome assembly GCA_036417725.1 of Clanis bilineata. NCBI lineage: Eukaryota > Metazoa > Arthropoda > Insecta > Lepidoptera > Sphingidae > Clanis > Clanis bilineata. The sequence continues at coordinate 4,889,923 of CM071141.1, forward strand.
TAGCTGGACCATGAGTTTTTTTTGGCATTTCACGCTAGCAACTAAAATAAATGAAAATCTTCAGAGAGATGCGCCTCATAGTTTTGTTTAAAGCCAGATTTTTGAAGACCAGATAACTTTTATTTTGAGAAGAATTTTGATGTTTTGTCATTTAATACAAAAAATCTGTCAAAAATAAAAGTAGCCCAGTTATTACTAATTTCATTTCTATGCAAAAAACATTCTGTAACACTGACTCTACGTGAAAGAAACACTAACCACATAATAATATTTAAAATATTAATTAACTGTTATACATTTGCAAAAGTGGTGAAAATGTAGTGATATATACCATTCACACACATAATAATAATTTTCGAAAATGAATCTAATTTACAATTTAGACTTGCGTTTAAATTAAGGTCATCTAGTTTCTTCACACGCGATTTATATTTAGGCATGTCACATTATAATATTGATTCTATATACCAAACCAGAAGATACATTAGCACTAGCCCATATATTTAAGCTAAAAGCTACCTTATTTCTTATGTGATATGTCATGTTTTTATTTTAATTTACATCGATTCCATAAGAATAATGATTAAATTCTCAAGAGTCAAAAATTTCATCCTGTCTTAAATATTAAATTCTAGGTTAATTGTACAAAACCAATGTATTTACAAAGTTTAATAACATAACCATTCTCATACCGATTTCTTAAGTTTACGCGAATGTTATACATTAAAATAAAACTATTTTTAAACCTCAGTCTGACCCGTGGCAACGAAGACTGCAAAGCCTTCGAAACGTCGGGAATAAAAATTCAAAATTCGTAATAGAATCCGTAAAAATAGTTTTATTTCCATAACCATTCTCATTAAATTAACTATGAATACTTTATCATAAAATCAAACAAATGTTAAATTGGAACGAAATGAAGAATTAATTGTACAAGAATCTTATGGGAAAAGGTGGAAAACTAAATTAATTATTCTTTTATAACCTGCCAATATAACTACCAAAAAGCCTTCGATATCATAATTAACAACAAATTAACTATTCAAAGCTAAAAAATATACATTTAAATAAACAAATTAATATTAACCACTAACTAAAAATATGTCTATTTTTATATGGTGTTATTAATATCAATAAACAGTTAAATATTTATAGCTCAGTCACGACACAATTTTGATACTAATCAATCTTAAAATTGAGTAAATTAGTACATAATATTGGATGATTAATGTTAGCATCTCAATTAAATATAGCATTCGGAACACAGCCACTGCAACCACGATCGGGACGCGTGGCAGAGATTCGCAGGTTACTACACTGTATTTTTTTTTATAGAAGTAAATGACAAACGAGCAGATGGGTCACCTGATGGTAAGTGATCTTCACCGCACATAGACACCCAAGACACAAAAAGAATCATGGGTGCGTTGCCAACCTAAAAGGAGGGAATGGAAGGGACTGGGAAATGGGCCACCAAAAATCTCACTCACCGAAGGAAACGCGACAGCGAACTGCCACTTTACGTAGGTTTTTTGTGAGACAATGATATCAAACCGGGCTAGCCGGCCCATTCGTGCTGTAGACGTTACTGCATCTACAGCGTGGCTCTAGCACTCAAATGATTAGTATCATAACATAGGCTCACGCCTGTCTCCCCGAAGGGGTAGGCAGAGGCGCACTAGCCAACTAGTACACCCACATTTGGCCGAGCATAGTTTCGGCCCAGATGTGATAGGGGGCGAGCCTATCGCCATATCGGGCACAAATTCCAGACTCCGGGCCGATATGGAAAAATCCAGTATCACTTTGCCCGACCCGGGGATCGAACCCGAGAACTCAGAACCATAGTCATACCGAAATACCACCACGCCACCGAGTCAGTCCTTACTGCTTTGTATGAAATATAACGGACTGCACTGACAGACGCAAGCAACCGAGTCTCGCAACGAGAGGGCGTGGCCAGTAAGAGACCTGAATCGCGGTCGCTGAGAGCCGACTATTACCTTAATGACTACGGAAATTAAGTTCACCAAAACAGCTCAAATTAAATTGCTAGTTAGACGTAATTGAAGTTCCTAACCTACTTGAAAAGGAAGATGACATATAAAGATAGCATTTTGGACTGGTTTCAAACGTATTATGCAAATAACACTAATGATTTTTGATGTCCTTTAATATTGCAAACTTTTGACAATAATAAAATAAATATAATTAGTAATACGGATGAGGAGCACCGAATTTTGGAGACTTAAAACACGAATAGGGAAAGGCATTAAAGTAATTGAAATAAAACTAGTTTTTACGGATTCTATCGCGATTTGTTTTGTATTTATTTTTAATTTTAGTCCCGATGTTTCGATAGCTTTACAGCCTTCGTGATCACGCGTCAGACTGTTAACATGAATAACATTCGCGTATACAAGAAATCATTAGGAATTAAAGCAAATTAAATATCGAGCATACAATAATGACATTATAGCTAAAAATATATTTATAAGGCCTTTTTTGGTTGTGACGCGATTTTAATTAAATGCTTGTATCCATTATTAGTAATTTCACAATACATATAGACATAATTATGATAGTGAAACCATACACCATTCAAGCCTACTAATTTCTACTGTAGGCAATATTTACTACAGCGAATTTCTATTAGACTAACCACAAAATCCTGGATCAATTGGGAAAGAGTAATGAAAGATTCGACCATCTAGGAAAAATGGTGAGGGTAATTTAATCGCCTATAAATATCTACAATATTTACCAGAAGAGTCACGTTCTATTTAATAAGACAGAAATGCAATAAATTTGCAGTTTACCGACTTTAAAAAATGAGGTCCTTAATTCGCTTTTTTATGTACCTTTACTACAGCGAATTTCTACTAGACTAACCACAAAATCCTGGATCAATTGGGAAAGAGTAATGAAAACCAATAAAATTCTTTCTATTGCCCTTATCCCACCTCAATGTGGGGTCGGCGCAACAAACTTTTGCAAGCATGTCTCAGAATAGATTTGGCTTAGTTTTTACGACCGGCTGCCTGCCTGACGTCAGACCCCTTTGAGGGATCCAGTCCCGAGCAAATTAAATAAGAAAATTAGCTTTGCTTTACATGGGAATCGAACCCAGGACCTTCCGGTCCACAGCTTATATATGCTGCCACTAGAGCAAGGAGGCCCACCCACCAATAAAATAGCAAAATCTCGCCAATAATTTCGCTATCATAATTTAGCCAATGTTAATGAAGAAATCAATTTGAAATGGCATATGCGATCGTGTCATGAAAAAAATAGTTTTGCAATTGATTTATTTTTTAATTGATAAATAGTTATATAAAGTCTTGCTTATGAGCAAATCTGCCTGTTTGCCTTCACACGTAATCAATATAATAAAATCAACTTCGCGGCTAGATACTGGACCGATGGAATTAGTATCTGTAAATCAATTAGATCATAAATGACTGCCTCGGTGGCGTGGTTATATTTCGATACGATTGCCGTCCTAAGGTCTCGGGTTCGATCCCCGGGGTCGGGCAAAGTGATATTGGATTTTTTCATATCAGCTGGGAGTCTGGAATTTGTGCCCGATATGGCGATAGGCTCGCCCCCTGTCACATCTGGGACGGAGCCAAGCTCGGCGAAATGTGGGTGTTCTAGTTTGCTAGGGTGCCTCTGCCTACCCCTTAGGGGATACAGGCGTGAGTTTTGTCATGTCATAAATTCATTGCTCAAACTTGTTCTTAAGCTTTCAAACTTGTGATAATTCAAATCGATATAAAAATCTCAGTTTTACTACAATAACGACCAATGTACCAAAATACTAATATAGATAATTGATATGCATTAAGCATACATAATAATGAGCGCATCACGCAACAAAATTTGCAATCATATATTTGAATATTTTACATAAATCTAACATCATCATGCTTATGCCTTGCTAATTGTGCGTGCCTACACTGGCTTTAATACAATATTAAATGGTCAATTACGTATTTCGTTTTGAGTACTTATTAATTATAGACCTTGGATAAATCACACGAACTTCTTATGATCACGTAATGAAATTAGTATACGGGCAGCTCAATTAATCTTACGTAAAATAATTGATTTTTGCCTGGCCGAAATGACAAAAAGTGGAGACGCGCAAGGCAACTTTTGTCACGGTGACTGTTTTGTCATCCTTGTCAGGTCTATGGATATGTAAATATGGACTGATATGTAAATTTCTACACATTCGGCAAGAGCAATGACGTTGGATTTGAAGAGTAAGGAAAAGTCACCGTGACAAAAGTCGTCTGTGTACGCCCGGGCGAATTTTATCAATACTAAAAACACAAATTATTAACTTTTAGGTCTCCTAAAATTATTTAAACAGCACAAAACGATCCTGTATTACACAATCTAAAGTTAGTTGAGGTGTCTATAGATTACTCGGATTATTTTTTAACGTCTTGTGCTTTGTGCATGAACTTACATTTTTTTATCCCATATATGTGCCATATTACAGAACGACACTCACACGTGTATCTCGAGTTAAAGCTAGTTTTAACATCACAAATGTAGTTTTAAATCGAATTTAATGCCTGAGTATCGTTCTGTAAATAGACCTTAGTCATTGACTCAATAAAGAAACATCATGCACATATTACCAAGACATGCAAAATGAGTTTAAATATCTATACTTGTGTACAATGCAAGCCAGTGTCCACGATGGCAACAGGTCCTTTTAAGCGAAATGGTGTAATAGCTACGACAGATAACTTGTATTGAGTGGTGCAATTGCTCTAGTTTTCGCATTGTTACATAAACAACTTTGCCGGTACACTTGTTCCATAAAGTACACGCGAGTCGCGACCGCTGGGCAGCGGTTCAAATAAAGGTTGTTATGACATTCGTGAACGCGAGATAAGCGCAAGATAAGCTTTGACATTACTTGTGCATTGTGCAATATTACCGTGAGAATGTGCTACGTGATTATCTGTTTATTTGAAAGTATTTTGAATATTTTTTTAGCAGCTTACTATTTAAGGCTTTGAATGAATGAATTCTTGGGTGACTTTTTTAAACAAGCGAACGAGCTGACATGCCACCAGCATACCAGCATAGATGACATTTGATGAAACTAGATCCTTTTCTTGAAGATCCTTCTATCAATCGAAGGTCATATCAATCTGGAAAATGATCAGGTTACCCATCTGCTCATTTGCCAGTCTCTGCTATAAAAAAAAATAGTGCAAGAGAAGACAAACTAAAATCGTACGTTTATTATTCAACTACATATAATAAGCACAGTGAATGCAAATTCATTGTTATGCACAAGTACTATTGATTATTGCGTTGCCTCTCAAGACTTGCTAATGACTTTCACTCGTCTTTTAAAATATTGCATTAATGGATGATATCGACATCTTAGGCTTAGAAATTACAAAAACATTATTTAATTTTAGAGACCGTAGTCATGAAGACAAAACATCGGATATTCAAAACCAACAAAGATGGTCATAAGGATAACGCCAACTATAATGCAAAAACATTTATACGTTTACATGACTGATGATGACAACTAAATTAGGACGTTGTACTCAGTTTTATGTTATTTAAAAATCTTGTATCCTTCACAGGCGATTGACGTCAGGGAAGCAAGCAAGAATCTAATTTTCAAATACTTGAAAAAGAATATTACGTTGACCCCACATTAATAAATAAAAGCAGGTGGAAGAAAAGGACACCTAGCAGTTACAAAATTATAGTCCTCTCCCTAAATATACCAGTCTTGTCTCGTAAGTATCAGGAATTACGAGAGTTTTGGTCTTAAAACACCCAGATCCTAAAAGTAAACTTCCATTATAAATAACTATAACCCTAATGTTCAAATGGACATTAGTCTGATGTGAATTGAAATAAAAAAACCTGTGCGTCTCGGGACGCTTGACGGAAGTGATAACTTAAACTAATAAGTTGAACTATTTAATATTGAAATTGTTTAACTCGAGAAAAGCTTAGGTTATTACTTAAACTTTATATCAATATGATAAGAAGCCAAACAGAGATGCGCCGTAACGCGTTACGTTACGAAGTTGTTTACTCTACCATAAGAAGTAATCACTTCAAAAATAAGTATATAAAAGGATCAAGCTTACTAACCGCTGTCGCTTATACCACAGAACGACAAATTCGAAAGGCCTAAAATCGAAATGTAGCAACCCGGAAAGGCGACAACTGGATACTATTTCGTAAACAATTATTGTCAATATCTAAGCGATGGCAACCGGCTTAAGTATAGGATTTGCGATAATACTGTTACGTAATTAGACAGCGTCTTAAATAACCCTAATTTAAACCAAGTTAAAAAATTAAAGGTTAAACAATATCTCAACTCGGTTAAAACTTTTCAAACTCGTAGTATAAAGGATTTGGTATAATTTTTACGATTGTCTACATGATTGATGTCAACGCACTCTGGGGCTCTAGTGCGCAAATCATGCTAGAAAAATGCGTCGTCGGAGCTAGAATTCGATCCCAGGACCTCCTGGCCTATATCCCATATATTATGCTGCCCAATAAGCTAAACATCTTTAAGTTTAACTATAGCTTTTAGTTAGACATAAAGTTCAATTTCACGTCGAAAAATAAGAGAGAGAGTGGTGGACATGTACATTGTACAGTATGACAGTGCACAGGGATTTATCCCTATATCTATTAGTCTGGTTAATAAACAATATTTTAAACTTAACCCTTAAGGTAAAAAGGATAACCCGTCCAAGGGTTAAGTCTAAAAGAGTTTCTAGGTTAACCCTTAAGGTATAAAGGTTAACCCGTATAACGATTACCTCTAAAAAGGGTTTCTGAAAATATCGGTTAACCCTTTAATCCGGTAAATGAATCCTTGTTTATAATTTTAAGTCCATTAAAAATATGATTATAAAAGCCTTCTCTCTCAAATATACAGCTGCTTGTTATAAGAACATTGTGACAACATCAATCAATGTTAAATTAATTTCGCAATCGGCTAGTTCGTGCAGTCAGGTGTCACCAACCTATACGGCGGACGCAATATAACTGGAGCAAGTGCATTTTATGTAACATTATGCTGAAATAGTTGGCTACTTCGCACATACGGCTAATTAAATTTGAAAGGGTATATTAAAACTGGTATTACATGTTTAATATCGGTAAGAATTTATGCGTCGGAAGGTCATGCATAATTATTTTCGTCATCGTTTTGTAACATCTGGTTTCGATAAATCCTTTTTAACATAAAGAAAATATTTTAAGACTGCCTCGGTGGCGTAGCGGTATTGCGTGCGTGGTACGATTGTCGTCGTGAGGTCCCGGGTTGAAGAAAAGAAAAGAAATTAAATGAAATTTAAAGAAAAGAAAATTTTTGGCGTACCTAATAATAAATTCAAGAATACATAAGTAACTTTTTAATATTTTTACGCATAGTCATTTCATACCATTCCTAAATTTGGTGAAGTCTTCAAGCATATGTATTAAATACAAAATATGGCATTCGCATTTAACTATCTTGAATATTCAGCCTATTATAATGAATATTCAAGTGAAATAAATTGTATGCGTTCAGTATGCCATATTATTTCTTTAGCATTATTATTGTCATCCAAGTACGACATCTATATAAATATTTATTACAATACTTAATTAAATGTATAATATACTGTTTATTTACACAGCGTGGACGGAAGACATATGAGTCGGAAAACTGTCCACAGCTTAACGATATGAAAAAGAAAGAGTTCGCGAGCTTCTTGATTCCAGCCGAGATCTGAGAAACCCCGAAGCTATGGTTATCTTGATTTCTAAGGTTAACGCGAATGATATACATTGAATTAAAACTAGTTTTTACGGATTCTATCGCGTTTTTTATTTGCTTCGAAACTTAGTAGATTTATTTCACATGTATTATTTAAATACTTTGATTTTAACTCAAGTGGTAAAACTCTACGGCCTAGATGTATAGAGCGAACTTGGATTCAGTCTGAGATAAAAAAAAGAACTCACTGAGGATTTGGAATTTTCAAATCGAACTTCGACTTAGGTAATCCGAGTAATTTTTTACAAGAAAAACAGACTGACACACTAAGAAAAGATTTTCTTGTAAAAAATGACTCAGACTAAGTCAAAGTTCGAAAAAAAATCTAAATCCTCACTGAGTTTGTTTGTTTGATTTAGACTTAGTCTAAGTTTGCTCTATAGATCTCAGCCTATCCCTTGAGTCCGTGCCTGCAACTTCGTGAACTATTATCGCCATAGTTTGTCCTTTATTAATCTAGAGCAACCGGTGATTGTATTTATAAATACCAGTTTACAGTCGACCTCGGCTGTGATAAGATACAATCTACAATCAAAGTTGCACTGAGCATTTGCGCACTGTCACCGCGGATTTAAATTAACAATTATTTGGGTTGCAATAGTTCAAAAACATATTTTGTGAAAAGTTTAATCTATTACATGACAAGTTGTCAAGCGAAGTCTTAAGCCTTGTCACGTGAATTATTGCAATTTCATTTCATCACTTTGTTTGGAACTAATAAAATATATTTTACATATTTTTGATACATTTGTTTGAATTGTTTCAATATATTCACAATTAGCTTACCAGACAAAAGAGCTTTCCACTGATGCGGTTAATCTTCAGTTTAATCGTAAGCCCCAAAATATTTACCTGCAACAAAAATAAAACGTTGTGTCACTTCAGTGCCTTTAAAAGTCGTAATAAAGTTTGGCATATCACGAAAACCGTGACACTACCGTGAATCTCAGAGAACAAGTTTTGAAGCGCCTGTATGCATCATTGGCGCGGGTCAAGGGCCGAGTTTTTGTCGCTTATGTAAAATTATGGAAATTCACACGTTGTATTTATTGCACTGAAATATACCGCGTCGATTAATCGCTGGGTTCTGAATCATAATTATTGGGTTTCTCTATTCAGTCTCAGCCTGAACTCTGGAATTTGTGCACAATATGGCGATAAACTCTCAATAAACTGTACCGCATTAATTAAGAATCACAGTGTACTAATTTAATTAATTCATAAGGGCGAATTATCGTATCAACCTCAATTATTAATTATTTTTGTGTTTTTGCACCAAACGTTGATTTAGCATAATATAGTTAGGCCTTTATTCATAATAACTTAGTGGGACGCTATAATACCGCTGTAGGACGTTTCCGAAAAATTGTTATTCATAATAGCTCAATAGCGTTAAAACGTTCCCAAAATCTTCCATAAAATGTCTGCAATTTATAGAAGCTGGCACCCTACTTTAACGCTTCAATAGCAAAAAATATGGCCGATTTCGATCAACTGATTCGTATTTGACGTTCCACCAGTTTTGGTTGGGATTAATTTGAGGGTGCCTGCGACTTCTATCATAAACATTAAAAAATAAGCTCACGCCTGTATCCCCGAAGGGGTAGGCAGAGGCGTACTAGCGAACTAGAACACCCACATTTCGCCGAGCTTAGTTCCGTCTCAGATGTGATAGGGGGGGGGGGGGGCTATCGCCATATCGGGCACAAATTCCAGACTCCGGGCTGATACGGAAAAATCCAATATCACTTTGCCCGACCCGGGGATCGAACCCGAGACCTCAGAACCGTAGTCGTACCGAAATACCACCACGCCATCAAGGCAGTCTTCTAGACTTCAGAGACTTCTATCAAATGCAATTAATGTTATAAACACGATAGTTTGTGAGGTTGTATGGATGTTTTGTTACTCTTTCACACCAGAATGGTTGAACGGATCTGAATTTAATTCGGTAAAGAAATGGATTATAGTCTAGAATAAAAATGTCTAGGACAACAAGACAAATAAATGTGATGCAAAAGTTATGACCTCATGGTCATAAGTCGCTCAGTTTATTTGAAATATACGCGCGCCAGGTCGGACAGCGTAATAATATTGAGAGCATAATTTTGTCTTAAGTGATTCTTCACCATTCACAGAACATTCGAGGATGTATTTATTTATAAAGGAATAACACATAGGCTACTTTTTTCCAGAAAATGTAGGGTCTCCGTAGGATAGATTTGTTTGAATTCAGCTAGTATTTAATATTTTCCATGTGGTATTTAATTACATACCTTGATTTCAACAAAACATATTTTTCTTCAATATCATCATTATCTAAACACGAATATAGCGTCACATGAATAAATCATGACGAATAAAACACTTCAAAAATACAATGATGAATTTTATTAAATCTGATTTAACAAAAAATACTTATGCACGCATGTTGCCTAATTATTCTTCAATACAATGGGTTTTAGACGGTTCTGTTGAAGCCGCTGTGAACTGGAAAGTCCGGTCCTGAATTCCATTCTCAGAGAAGGCAGGGTATTTTTCTTACACGATTTGAAAGCCCCCTTTCTTTTCATTCATACGCTCCAAGGAATATCCTCCAAATCTAAATTTCATTTCCAAATATCCATAATCTACCCATCTTCGTTGATGTTTAGGTATTGCATAAAACAAAATCACTTCACATGAAACAAACATAGTTTTACTTTGATTAAATTAATTAAATAAATATATAAACAAACTAAACTGGTCGCCATGGTTGCCATGGTCGCGCGCGAATGATTGTTTTTTTTTAGGCCATCGCTCCATGACTTTCCAGAGACAAAACTTGTTAAAATCACGTTTTATCTATGTACTAGCAACATTGTCACACGGTAAATATATTTTAGTTAATGAAGCTGTAGTAAACTATTATGAATAAAGAATTTTATTGAACCTTCGATAGGCTTAAAATACATTTTTACCAATATGAGTTTATATCTTCGATAAGGGTTTTATTATGAATAAAGGCCTTAGTCTTTATAGAAATTAATACTGTAGGGGGGTTTGATTTTCTGCCCAGTATTCAAACGAGTGTCGTAACGCACTTTATTGCGTTATCAAAATATAGACATCAAATCGTCACAATTCATAAATAAGCAATTTCTGGACGAATTTTATAAAATAAACTAACGCGATCGGTTTATACCATAATTTATTTGTTAAAAAAAAAGCTTCTTTTATTGACACTTAGTTCGATGAGAATCCACCATGACATGACAAGACTCAATTACGATTCGCGAAACTTTATTTTGAAATACTCATGATTACTAATGATTAAATATTTATGATATATGTTTGCATAAAAAATAGGTAAGAATTTTGCTGACTTCGCCGCTCCATTTGAATTTGGGCTATGAAAATAATTTAAATATGATATACTTATACATTTTAATATATTTACAAACCGACCATATCGATAATCCGATAACTGGTTAAATTGAAGAAGCCAAAACAGTAACCTGTTTTAATTTGAAAAAGCCAAATCGATATCAGAAACCGATCATAACATAATAATTACAGCGGAAATATTACAACGCCTCTATATTACATACGCATTGCGTACTTAATACTTATGTCATGATTATTGTCAATTAAAAGCACGGCATCTCACACATCACTAACCCAATTCACGGCACTCATCGATTATAGCCCTAATCGATTTCCGATTCGATACTCTCGATTATAACGTTCGCTATCTATTCGTGTCATCGACTCCCACGGCCTTCGTTGCATAATTGCACTACTTCAGTCGGGTGAGATAACAGAATGATCGATTTTTTAATAAGTAAGCAATTAATCGATGTAAGGAATATTATGAATGAGTGTTGTAATCGAATTATTTTCATGTTTAGTGACGATTTCATTTATTTTATATTCACTTTTTTCATATTGCCAACCGATTTGAAAAGGATTTAGTTAATTAATTTATTTTATTTATTTATTTATTTATTGTATTTTTAGTCTGAGTTGCAGAGCAGTAGAGAGTTACGCCTACAGCATGAATCAGCCGGCTCGACCGGTTTGACACCACTATCTTACAGAAAATCGACGTAAAGTGGCAGTTCGCTGTTGCGTTTCATTCGGTGAGTGAGATTTCCGGTGGTCCAATTCTCCCCTACCTTTCCCAATCCATATTCCCCTCCTTTTAAGTCGGCAACCCATGATTCTTTTTGTTGATTCGATGAAGCTTACTCCATAAATAGATACCCCATATAAATTTGGTCAAGATTTCCGAAGAAGATTTTTGAAGTCGGTTAAGTTTTTATATAAGTCCATATAATAATATAAGTACATAAATTATTTAGAACAAAAACTGTCTGAGTACCAATAAGTTATCGAACTCCGATTTTAATTGGACGCAGGAAGGATGTTAGTATAAAATTATGTTGCCATAAAATTATACTTTAATTGGCATGTCAGATAGTCATAGTTGTTTTTATGTTTCCTTTTGTGATGACTTAGGGTCGTCGCTCCAAAGGAGTTCATTAACCCTTTTCAGATCACGATATATGCTCCGCGTTTTCCTTAATGACATTTTCACACTTCATCTGGTTACTCATACCGCGTAATATTACTTACTTATAAGTTGTAACATAACATGACTGCCTCGGTGGTGTAGTTGTACTTCGGTACGACTACCGTCCTGAGGTCTCGGGTTCGACCCCCGGGTCGGGCAGTAATATTGGATTTTTCTATATCAGCCCGGAGTCTGGAATTTGTGCCGGATATGGCGATAGGCTCGCCCCCTATCACATCTGGGACGGAACTAAGCTCAGCGAAATGTGGGTGTTCTAGTTGGCTAGTGCACCTCTGCCTACCCCTTCGGGGATACAGGCGTGAGCTTATGTTATGTTTATGTTTTATGTTGTAACATAACGGAGAATGGACATAATTCCTTTCAAAAACTCTTTACGGGCACTTTTTATTTGAAGGACGACTTGCAGCTCTACTACTAACTTAGAGTTAGACATAAACTCAATTTATCCTACAACTCTTTTCTATATTTAAATCGAGTTTAGGACTAACCCCCAGATTAGTAATACTACATGCAAATCGCCCTAAGACGTACTGGATCATGCAGGTACAATTAACTGTAAGTATAATTTTCTGTTTGGCGGGCTTAGCCAAGCGGCTTATTTAATGATCAATCGATATGTTATTATATTAATCCATGTCATTAAAAAAGTACACAGTTACACATATTACATAACCTTCTCTTCTACGTTATTCTACTTCAGTAATCAAACTTATAATAGAGTTATATGTACTTCTAAGACAGTGAAACAAATTATTCTAGTGGCAAGTTAATCATCTCTAGCAACCACACACCTTATTAAACGCACAAAGATGTAACAATGTACTCACATGATTACAAATATGCCTCCACATGTGTGCTTAGTTAATTTACCTACACAGAAAAGGCGGGGCGCTATAAATCTTACTGCAAGATCCTCCGATCGTTATTGCATGAGTTTTGGTTAGATGTCCTAATCGACGACCTATGTATGACTAAAATGGCATATACTTCTGCTTATTTTATTGTGCGTATAATTTATTTGTGGGTCACATAAATATTTGTTTTGATGCGGGCATCGAATCTTTCGCATATGTTTCACAGGCGGCTACTCGCTTGCTGTGGCACGGAGGCTGTCCTATTAGACTTTTGTTTTATTATTTACGTATATTTGGCGTGGTGGTATTTCGGTATGACTACGGTTCTGAGGTCTCGGGTTCGATCCCCGGATAAGCTCGGCGAAATGTGGGTGCTCTAGTTCGCTAATGCGTCTCTGCCTACCCCTTCGGGGATACAGGCGTGAGCTTATGTATGTATGTAAATAGTATTTTACAATAAAGGAGTTAATTATAGTATTAATGATGTAGCAAATAGGCTCCTTGGCAAATTTTCCTAAGGATCACTGACTAACAAGAAAATAAGTATACAATGAAATGTAACATGCAACAACATAATCATGCGGGCGCTATGGCTTCAAAGATATAATAAAACATTTACAAAATGTTAATATTCTAAAGGATAGTCAGAGCCTTCATTTATATAGATATTATGTTATTTGATGAATAACTGTTAGTCATTGGATCTTTGAGGGAGGCCTATGTCCAGCAGTGGACGTCCTGTCGCTGATGATGATGATGAATTGGATTAAGGTAAAGAGTCGCATTAAACAAGTAAGCCTACATAACTCCTACATACATTTACAATAGAAATAACTCATGTGTTGTACAAATTCAATATAAATTTTCGCACATCCCAACTTGTAACGTGGCAAATTGCACATCTCTTTACTGAATTATCTATTCAATATAATATCTAATATTGCAATTGTTGACAAGGCGTTTTTACACATCGGCAGACGTGTGCATTAGCATATAAATAATCTGTTAAATGATCACACTAAATTCAGCTATGCTAATGAATTAATAAGAACTGATTTCATTTGTTCAGTACCAGGTTGAAATGACTCGTAAAAATAGTGATAAATTTTGTGCTAGGGTCACGGTTGAGTGGTTATACATGACTCCCCACTCAGACTGTTGGCTAATTTTACTTAAAGTTAGGTATTATGTTCTATAGGCGGAAGACAATTTTATATTACAATGTAGTCATAAGTAGGAACTAGGTTACGTAGTCGGTCATTGGAAAATTGAAGCCAAAGTCTAATAAATTATTGAATACGTGGAAACACAATTTCGACAAACTGAGATACGATCAAATCCTTGCACCGAGATAAAAGTTTGAATAATATAATAATATTTTGCTGGAAGTCGCGTGACCAAACGTTTCTCGTAGTTCACAATACCCACCACTTATATCCTACTGTGGTATCAGGCAGCACTATATTCGTGAGTTTTCTTTCTACCTGCCCTTATCCCACCTTAATGAGGGGTCGACGCACTCTTTTTCAAGCATATTGCAGAAAGGATTTGGCTAAGTATTTACGACCGGCAGACGTCGACCCCCTTTTCAGGATCCAGTCCCTAGCAAATTAAATTAGAAAATACGCTTTGCCCGACCTGGGAACCATGAAGTAAACAATAATTAATTCTAAAATAAACAATAAAATAGACTACCTCGGTGGCGTGGTGGTATTGCTTGCGCGGTACAACTATCATCCTGAGGTCTCGGGTTCGTTCCCGGGCCGGGCAAAGCGATATTGCATTTTTTCAGTATCAGCCCGAGGTGTGGAATTTGTGGTCGATATGGCTTTAGACTCGCCCCCTATCACATTTGGGACAGAACTAAGCTCAGCGAAATGTGAGTGTTTCTAGTTCGCTAGTGCGCCTCAGCTTACCCATACAGGCGTGAGCTCATATGTTAAATAAAATAATTAATCCTAAAATAAAATATTTCTAACTAAGTACATCATCATCATCATCATCATCAGCCACAGGACGTCCACTGCTGGACATAGGCCTCCCCCAAAGTTTTCCAGATTTGATTAATTGATTGATTGATTGACTAAGTACATATCGTAACAAAATAACACGCATGGTCAAATTACATATCACGATTACTTTATCATAAATCACGCTAATCAACTATGTAGAGGTAGGTTTTTTTACAATCACCGGCTAGTCTAATGAGATGATGTCAAAGACACGGCTAGATATTTGAATGTAGGAAATACATTATTCTCGCCTTGAAGCAAGGTTGTGTAAATCACTTGGATATACCTTTCCCAGTAATAATAGTTAAAAATTTAAGAGCTTCCGGAGAACATTCTGAACAAGATCAAAGTATGCATTCCCAAAATCAATGTTATTTACCGGATTGGATTTCCTTAATTATAGGAAACAAGTAGAAAACCGACGTAAAGTGGCAGCTTGCTGTCGCGTTTCGTTCGATGAGTGAGATTTCCGGTGGGCCAATTAACCCCCACCCTTTCCCAATCCCTTTTCTCTCCCCTTCTATTCCCTCCCTCTAGGTTAGCAACGTACCCAAGATTTTTTGTGTCTTGGATGTCTATGGGCGGTGGAGATCATTTACCATCAGGTGACCCATCTGCTCGTTTGCCAGTCTCTACTATAAAAAAAAACAATAAAGTTTAACTCATTCGGGATTTGTCTCACAGAAATCCGACGTAAAGCGGCAGCTAGGTGTTGCGTTTCGTTCGGTGACTGAGATTTCCGATTACCTACATACACCATGACTTAGTGTCGCAGATGTCTCTAGATGGCGGAAGCCACAACTGCCCAACACAGAAGCTATGGAATATGCATAACACCTGGATTATTCATTTATTTCATCACATTAAGTACAATGCGTAAAAATACTTCGTTTCACAAAGATTATAATCTGTTACGAAACAGTTTTCACTCTGTATGTCAACCGTTTCAAGATGGCGGACGCACAATGGCGGCCGGCGGGAAGTCTCAATGACAAAAGAAGGATAAGGACTTGGCATGACTACTATAAAACAAAATGGCGACTCGGAAAGAAAGAGCCGAGTAATACCTATAGCAGATAGGCATCTTTGTCACATTCAGAAAATAGTATTGTTAGAAATAAAACACCGTAATTATAATAAAATAAACTCTTATGACACGGTGACAACTTATAAATAGATCGTGGAACTAAAATGGCGGAACCGGCTTCACAGTAAACACATGTTTTTCGTAGTTATGCCAAGTCCTTATTTTTCTTTTCTCATTGTAAATACACAAATAAGGTAATTAATCAGCCAGTTGCGATATTACATGAACGGATGTGGGATCTTGACTCTCGCGACAATTCTAATACAATAATGTTACGTGCACACGCTATTGTTCCATTAGACGAATGCTTTTGCATCTTGGTAAATCTGCTAAAAAGAGAAACTAAAATTTTTGCCAAACTACTTAACTCTGATATCTGAATTATTTTAATTAAGCGGTTTACAAGTGCACATACATAAAAGTGGTAGAGCCACGCTGTCATCAATATATTATACCCTAGATGCACAGTTCTTTGCAAATATCCTCCTAAAAAGTGGTCTCAGAAATAAAACAAAGAAAACGATCACAAGTTGTAATTAAATCAACACAAATATAACCCTAAGCACGTGTTATAAAGTAGGTTTTTAAACGAAATGAGCAAGCGTTCTTTAATTTGAATTTTGAAATTTAGAATTCTATCGACGTCCGACTGTATGCAAAACGAGTGCTTAAGCACTTCTTTGCTGTCCCATTTTCCGAGCGTCAACTGTGCATCTAGGTAAATAATATATCGATGCACAAACATACAAACATAAGCTCACGCCTGTATCCCCGAAGGGGTAGGCAGAGGCGCACTAGCGAACTAGAACACCCACATTTAGCCGAGCTTAGTTCCGTCCCAGATGTGATAGGGGGCGAGCCTATCGCCATATCGGGCACAAATTCCAGACTCCGGGCTGATATGGAAAAATCCAATATCACTTTGCCCGACCCGGGGATCGAACCCGAGACAATTACGTCTACAGCACGAATGGGCCGACACGACTGGTTTGATCCCACTGTCTCACAGAAAACCGACGTAAATAATCAGCTCGCTGTCGCGTTTCGTTCGGTGAGTGAGATTTCCGGTGGCCCAATTCCCGCTCCCATTCCCAATCCCTTTGCCCTCCCCTTCCACTCCATCCTTTCAGGTTGGTAACGTACCCATGATTCTTGTGTCTTGGGTGTCTATGGGTGGTGGAGATCACTTACCATCAGGTGACGCATCTGCTCGTTTGCCAGTCTCTGCTATAAAAAAACGTATTTGCCGAACTACAATATCAAAAATTATCATATCTCATACAAGAACACAATTTTAAATTTATATGTAAGTAGGTGTTAATGTTTCCTCACGTGTAATGTAATAAAATAGCACCTACCTACTTGAATTTACGAAACTGATTCCGGAGAAAATTAAATACCTAACACTTGGTGCAAATATTTCATCAAACAACTAAAAAGGATTGTACAAATACTGATTTCTTAAGTTTACGCGAATATAATACAATATAATATAATATTAGTATATTAGTCTGAGCCGTGACAACGAAGACTGCAAAGCCTTCGAAACGTCGGGAATAAAAATTAAAACCTAATCGTGATAGAATCCGTAAAAATAGTTTTATTTCGATTGTACATATATTTGAAATTAGCGCATGAATTAACACCGAGATTCACTCATAATGTTACTCGTCCTGAGATGCCGCCAATTTAGTAATGATGATTTAGCAAAAATCCACATTTTCCGGAGATATCGTATTATCACATTAAAAAATACACAAAATATGATGACCTCCTTCTTTTTTAGAAAGGGTAAACGTTCCCGTGAGATAAATTTGTTACATTTCGACGTGAACGAAATTGCTACCAACAACGGCCAGTAATTTACATAATATTTTTTTTAAATAGATAAATACACCCAACAGTCACACACATAGTCCTGACCCCACACTAGGTATAACCTGTATCGTGAGTATCAGGAACTACGAGGGAATTTCGGAAGAACAACACCCAGACCCGAAACAAATATCAATGGACCACACAGAAATTTTCTCGGTGCGGGAATCGAACCTGCGACCTCTGCTGCGTCACGGAGGCTGTTAATCACTACATAGTATAAAACAAAGCCACTTCCCGCTATCTGTCTGTCCCTATGTCTCTATGTATGTTTAGATTTTTAAAACTACGCAACGATTTTGATGCATTTTTTTAATAGATAGAGTGATTCAAGAGGAAGGTTTATATGTATAATACATGCATAAATTCATCCGCTAAAGGGATGTAATGGGGGATGAATGTTAGTCAAGACTCTCACGCGGGCGTAGCCTCGGGCAAAAACTATTAATAATATAATTTAATAAGAATAAAGTCTTAGAATAAAGTATTTATAAAGTACAATATTTGTTACAAATTACAACAGTCGTGTCAGGGTTGCTATCAATTTATTGGATAATAGTATAACACAACGCAAGCCCGTGAAGGTTAATACTAAATAATTAGGTAATAATAGACACTGCCTTGTGCGCATCCTGTTTTCTCATTTGTAACAATAATGTGTGCGGCAAATAGTAGTTTCGGAAATTCGTATCTCTACCATCAGTAAATTAGTGTTACATATAATCACATAAATACACAATATTGCGATGTAATACGTTTATAACGTCCATAATTATAGTAGTTTAATAGTCTTCAGGAATAATAGAAGTATGTACACCGTACAATGTATATAATCTGACAGGTCGTGGTGCAGCGGGCGAGTAGCCGGTTGTACATCGAAAGGCCGCGGGTTCCATCCCCGCACCGAGAAAATACACAAAATTACTATGGGGTCAGAACTGTTATGGTTGAGTGATGGCATAAACAAAACTTCTTAGATCGCAAAGTACTTATCATTACCTACTCTTAACATATTTTATTTTTATTATTTAATTTGTTTTTGTTCCTTTTTTCCTCTCATTGCTGCTTGAGACATTGGCTAAATAAAGTTTCTGGCTGTCTTTCTTTCATACACTGATTTACCAATAAGCTATTAAACTTTATAAATTAACCGAATCGTGTATTGTCAAGGCTATAGGAACAGATATAATGTAGAGAAGTCCCAAATCAAAATGTTTGAATTTTCGATTCTGCCCGGTTTGATATATACAAATCTGTCTATTCTTCCGAGAATAGGCGTGAACTTCCATTATGTATGTTAAGTTAAATCAATACGATATTTATACCGAACAAAAACATAATGCCAAGAACACACATAGATATAATAATGATATTATGTAAGCAAATCAGTAACTGCACATTAATCATACATCACAATTACAGTGTTGTAAAACTCTGTAAACAATTTAAAGGACAATCATTTTGCAAATTAATTTATTATTAATGTGAACGCGTCATACGTTATATTGAAGGCTGTATGCATCCTACAGAACGCCCACGGCTAATAAGACAATATATAGGTACTATGACTGCCTCCGTGGCGTGGTGGTATTTCGGTACGACTACGGTTCTGAGGTTCGGGTTCGATCCCCGGGTCGGGCAAAGTGATTGATTTTTCCACATCAGCCCGGAGTCTGGAATTTGTGCCCGATATGGCGATAGGCTCGCCCCCTATCACATCTGGGACGGAACTAAGCTCGGCGAAATATGAGTGTTCTAGTTCGCTAGTGCGCTTCTGCCTACCCCCTTCAGGGATACAGGCGTGAGCTTATGTTATGTTATGTTATGACTATAAATGATGAACAGTATAAATATTACGGAAATTAGTATCCTTTTATTTAGTCTCAAGTGGTCTATGTGTAACATAAATTATGTTTTTTTTTTGTAGTCCACAAGGGTTTCCAAGAGAAGCCCTATATAAAACGACGGTCCCTACGTACAAAGCGACATGTCAAAAACTGAGGTTTTCAGGAGAACGAAATGAAGTTCATTTATAAGTTTAAGAATTATCATACTTGTTATATTGTTCGATTAGTATTTAAATTAGAGTTTTTAGAATACAATATATTTAAAAAATATATCTATATAGTTATGAGCGTATGGATAATCTAAAGCCATATATGCAATACAAAATATGACATTTTGACATGTCGCTTTGTACGTAGGGACCGTCGAAAAATGTTAAGACCTAGCGCGCAAGCAGCGAGCACAAATAGTTTTGGTGACGAATTCGAATCGTGTACGAAGCGATTTTAATTTATTGACAATTATTGTCGATTGTCGATCCTATATGAAGAAAAGTTGAAAACCTTAATAAACGACAGATAATTTATTGCGAAGATAATTTTAAACTCGTTGTTTTTAGCTCATCTCTAGCCACGTTTTATAGAAACAAAATATCACTTTCTATAGCCTTACTAGATCCCTTAGACCCTTTTCAATTTCAAATCGGACACTATTGAGACACATCGCAATAAATTCTACAAGTGCTAGTGCTTTGCCGCGTTATTTATCGCTTTCCTGATATCGAAATGTATCTTAGGATTTAAAGCCGCGATCCGAGGGCCTGTTACCACACGCTGGACAAGTCGTACCACTGTTTACCGTATTTAGAATACATGCTACAAGTTTGTTATGCAGGCATTAAGTAAGCCTGCTTTTAGCTTCTCGTGTCTCGTATAAAAGAAATGGAGGAGTAGTAAATCAATTGATACCAAATAATAGAATCATATTTTATAAATGAATAATACCGATAGGTCACTCACATAGTATAGATTCCACAATCTTTTTACTAGTCCTATTCATATCCCCATATGGAAGGGGTGGTTCGATGACCTCATCGTAAGCCAAGTGCAACACATTTTCCAAGCGTGTTGCAGAAATTATTTGGTTTTATTTTCAACCAGCTATCAACCCTCTATCTGATGACTACCAAGCCAATGGTGGCAGAAAAATACGCTCGCCCTGACATTCAAACCCTCCTCACGGCTTACAACCCATATATGCTGCCACTAGACCAAGGTGGCGACTCGCCATTCAACACTATTTGCACAATATTTACCATTATCTCGCAGAAAACTGACAGCTTGAAAAGTGGCAGCTTGTTACTTTCGGTGAGCATTCAATTCCCATCCCCCTCATCCCAAGTTTTATTCCCCTTTAAGGTTACCAACAAAACCTTGATTCTTTTGGTATCATCACGTGATCACTTTCTACCAGGTGATTCACCTGCACGTTTTCCAGTACATGTTACAAAAAGATTACAACTCAAAATATTGAGTACAATTTGAAATCAAAGTCCCCAAACCGCTTGAACTGCGATCAAAGTTCCCATTTACACATTCCATTTTTACGGAATCGATTCGTCGACCTTCAGACACTTTCGATTTCGTCGGAAACCGCGCGACCACTTTCGTTAGTCATCATAGCTCGAGTGTTCGTCAATCGTAACGGAGTCTGCAAATGTTCTTTTTATTGCGACTAGTTCTTTGGAACTTGAATAATTACAAAGTTCAACAACATCTGACTGTTTGTATTGTTATAATTTGTTACCAAAAGGTCATTTGTCTATTCACCACTAGTATTCATTTGATAAATGATTGCACGTTATTGTTATTGGTTGGTTAGTTTCTAAGCCCCGCATAAAAAGTTTTAAGTGATGCTTGACTAAAACAGTGTTTTGTCTCTTTCGCACTTAAACTACGTGATGTGAGAAGAAAGAGACAATCTGACTTAAAGTTAATTATAGCTAACATCTTAAAGTTAATAACAGCTTAAAACATGTTTATAAGGGCTTCTGTTGTCAGTTGTCACTCAGATATAAATCTATATTATTTAAAGTAGTTTTTACATTATCCAAAAATAGATTAAAACCGGAGTATCATACTACCTCTTTCTACCTGCCCTTATCCCACCTTAATGTGGGGTCGGCGCAACAGACTTTTTCAAGCATGTTGCAGAGACGATTTGGCTTAGTTTTTACGACTGGCCGCCTGCCTGACGTCAACCCTCTATGAGGGATAGTATCATACTACCTCTATAATATTAAATGGGCACACATCCACCATTATTATAACCGACTTTAAAAACCGAAAAGGCGCAATGGCGAAATTCGGGATTAATGTTTAAAACCACCAATAAACCCATTATTTGTCGATCATCACGCAGTCGTGCTTAGAAAAAAAAATGATGCTATTTTCAGAACCAATTTCATTTTTCAATAAATTATCCAGTAGTATTGTCGCGGATAAAGATCATCTTTATCTTAAATAATTCACTAGTGCCATATCATCCGTTTCTAAATATAAACATGGCATCATGGCATCATTTAATTACTGAATCTACGCGATGAGAAGTGAATAAATTAGCGGAACTTTTGCATTCCATTTATAAGCTTTACGGAACATTTTTAAAGAATTTATTTAATACAAAAATTTACGCCCATCCCCGTAGAGGTAGTCTAACGTTCAAGCAGTGCCGTTTTTCGCCAAATTCTGTAGGCCCTATCTTTCTACCTGCCCTTATCCCTCTTTAATGTAGGGTCAGCGCAACACACTTTTGCAAGTGTGAGATGTTGCCAAAATAACAATAGAATATAATTTATATGAAATCAAATACCCATTTTCACATTATTTTGATGTTTATTTTATAATGAAGTTAAAGAATCGAAATATACTTTTATGTGCGGTAGAATGAAATAAAAAAATAATGTTATGAACTGTCAGTCGGTAGTCAGAGGTGGGGCAGAGTAAGATCGTGTATAAAAGTACTGGCATAAGTCATTCAAGACACACTTGCTGTCGGGAGCTCGAGGGAGACGTTACTCTGCCCCCTGTCAGTTCTATCTGACTCTGAGTACCTAATTTACAGATAAGTATTGGTATTATGTATTGTGAATATGAATATAATGAATATATTAAAATATAGATATAGATAAAAATATAGTAGATATAGATATAGATAAATAGTAATTATTGAATCAACAATTTAATTATCGATTAAATTAAATGTTTGTTATATTATATATCTTTTTTTTTTTTTAGTTTTTTAATTATAATATTCTCACACAAGCATGTTGCAGAAAGGATTTGGCTTAGTTTTTCGACCGACTGCCTGCCTGACGTCAACCCCCATCTGGGGGGTCCAGTCCCGGGAATATAGTGTTAGAAAAACACCACTCCCGACCTGGGAATCGAACTTAGGACCTCCCCGTTCACAGCCGATATAAACTACCACAAGACTAAGGAGATGACGTTTGTCATAAGCCCTACCGAAAACAAAAATAATCATGAAATATGGTCTACATTTGCCAAAGATGTGTAACATATACATTTTTTTTCTTTTTATTTATTTATTTCCACTTAACAACTACTTTTACAGATGTACCCTAATACAGTAGTAAGTTAGTACCTAAATTTATTTTTATTTATATTATATACATAAAAATGCCATGGAATTATGAAACTACCATGTTCGAAGTCCGTTGACAAATGTGTATCAATCATACCTTAGTGCGGGTATCAAACATGCCTATCATTTCACAACTCCACTCGCCCGCTGTGCTAACCCAACGAATTCCAATACAATTTCTATATAGATTGAGTTCCATCGATATTTCGGTTCTCAGGTAGATGTTTTCCCGAGGTTAATGACCTTGACCCTGACCGGTTCGAAGATTAGGTTTTGGACCCTAACTACCAACAACCTGAATTCTTAATATAAATCAACACCGATTGCATTTTGATGCGAATCACTCTGGGATTTCCAGAACAAATACCAAGAATTTTTGATCCTTTATCGTGATTCATACTTTTTATCGACCGACTTAAGAAGGAGAAGGTTCTTAATTCGTCTGTTTTTTTTATGTATGTTACGCAATATCTACGCTAAATATGGACTGTTTTTCAAAATTATTTATATTCGATAGAGCATATTGGGTGATCCCATATAAATTTGGTCACGATCGGATACGTTTTGAAGACGGTCCGTTAAGTTTTTAAACTTATGATAATTAAGACCCAAGCTAATTTTTTGTTAAAGGAATCTTTCTCAGTAATAAAGGCGTTAAAATTAGGCAACTGTACAGACGGAATGGTAAAATTTGAGGTCAATGACTAGTTTGGTTGACGAGTTGCTGATTGAAACTTTTTTAATTTTATTAGACCCTGGTTTTTGTATGACTCGTAGTATAACAGTACGGATGCGCATAAAAAGTGATTTACGTGATGTTTTAGACTAGAGATCTCTTAGACTCGCAGTTAATTTAATGCAAAAATAACATAGTATTTATAAATGACTGCCTTGGTTGCGTAGTGGTATTGTGCGCGCGGTACGACTATCGTCCTGAGGTCTCTGGTTCGATCTCCGGGTCGGGCAAAATGATATTGGATTTTTCAGTATCGGCTCGGAATCTGTCTGGAATTTTTGCCCGATATGGCGATAGGCTCGCCCCCTATCACATCTGGGACGGCACTAAACTCGGCAAAATGTGGGTGTTCTAATTCGCTAGTTCGCCTTTGTGTACCCCTTCGGGATACAGGCGTGAGCTTATGTTATGTTTTATGTGAATAAATAAATACACCCAACAGTCACACACATAGTCCTGACCCCACACCTGTATCGTGGGTATCAGAAACTACGAGAGACTTTCGGTCTCACAACACCCAGACCCGGAACAAATATCTGTGGGCCACACGGACATATGTCTTTGTGGGAGAATCGAACCCGCGACCTCACGTTTCACAAGCCGGCTACTCCCGCTGCGCCACGGAAGCTGTCAATGAAGTTTTAATATTTAATTAATGCCAACATTCCTTTTAAAATAATCTAAAAAGTCGGTCCCAACACAAAACAACAAAACACCAAAACCTTTAATAATACCTATTCAAATAAACATAACCCCTAATATTTTACCTTCAGCAGCCCTTTACTCGTGACTCCGTGAGTCGGTGACCTGCGAATGGCTTCGGTCGGATGTCGTCTCAATTTCGTAATTTAGGTAAAATATAGTGACATAATACTTGGAAATGATCTGCGAATGTTAATGATCTGCTATTGTGTTTGCGAAGTATAAAAATGTTGTTTTTGATATTTGTTGGGAAAAAGATTTCTATATAATATGGCGTAGATAACAATAATACAAAACTGGATCCCCCAAAGAGTGGGTGACGTGTGGCAGGCAGACGGTTGAAAAATCACTAAATCGAATCCATTATACAACATGGTAGAAAATCAGTATTGCGCCGACCCCACGTTCAGGTAGGATAAGGCCTGGTTAAAAGAAATAGGCCTGGATAACGATCGTTCCGCTTCGGGCTTCGGGCCCTCCCAGGCCCGAATCACGATGTATAAATAAATATAGAGACTCTTTCTACGTTATCACGAAACGTGATCTAACTTTAGTATAATTTAAACCTGGTTTAAATCTACTAATTACTATGGATTATATTATTAACTAGGTTTAAAGTGAGTCCACGCTTAAAACGAAAAAACTAATATTAAAATTAATAATAGGATAGGTACTTAAATAAATTCCGTCCATTGATCTGCGATAAAAACTCCATAATAAATTATTTAAATTCATTATAACACAGAGGTGACTGCCTCGGTGGCGTGATGGTATGTCGGTACGACTACGGTTCTCAGGTCTTGGGTTCGATCCCCGGGTCGGGCAAAGTGATATTGGATTTTTCCATATCAGCCCGGAGTCTGGAATTTGTGCCCGATATGGCGATAGGCTTACCCCCTATCACATCTGGGACGGAACTAAGCTCGGCGAAATGTGGGTGTACTAGTTTGCTAGTACGCCTCTGCCTACCCCTTCGGGGATACAGGCGTGAGCTTATGTTATGTTTTATAACGCAGAGGTTAATAATTGTTTTAAAAAATCCACAAATTATTTGTTAGACAACCTTTAAAATAAACAACAGCTTGAAGTCAATGACACGCATAACTTTATTTTATCCCAACCTAAAATCTTTGAGCGAAGTCAAAATATTAATTTATCATTATTTTGTTTTATTGATTTCTTAGGTTTACGCGAATGTTATTCATTGAAATAAAACTATTTTTACGGATTCTATCACGATTTAGTTTTAATTTTTAAGCCTGACGTTTCGAAAGCTAGCCTTCGTGATCACGGGCCGGACAGTCCGACCGAACCAAATCGTGATAGAATCCGTAATAATAGTTTTATTTCATTATTTTGTTTTATTGCCTAATTAATACAAGATCACTAGGGAAATTAATTTTGTAATATTTAATTAAACATAGAAGAATTTATTACCATCTATTATTTTACTCCTAGTCTCTTAATTGCAAATAAAAATACAATAAAATCAATCGCAAGGGCAAAATTTCACTCCTCATAATTATAACTGTCATTTTCCATGTATAAGTAAGCAAAATATAAAAGAAAGAAAGAAAGAAAGAAAGAAAGAAAGGTATTTATTGTTGGTACAATAATAACAATGGTAGTTTAAATACATGTGAAGTAATAAAAAAAAAAAAACATAAACATAAACTAAATTAATTATTAAAATTATTGCGCCAACAATGGGCACCCATTCAGCTATATGCTGCAGTATGACCTGAGTTATACTGCAGCGCTGGTTTTCAATGGGAACCCAAAGAGGGGACGTACGGTCGTCGAGTCGTCGGTGTATAAAGATACAAAAATTAAATTAAAACTATAATTTACACTATCGAATACAAAAATTATCTCAGGAACTGTATATAAATGCCAGGAGATCTGTTTGTGTTTTCTGCCGCCACTGATCGCTTAAAAACCTGCATTCCGAATCGCCACGTAGTTTATACGCGATTTAAGTAAACTGCTTTTGGACGAATAACAGAAATAGTTTGTAATTATTTTTAAACGTGATTTTGCTGGTTTTGGACCTACAAGGTGGCGGAATATTATTCCAACAGTGAGTGGCGGCATATTTAAAAGAGCCCCGAAACGCAGTAGTCCTGTGACGAGGTATAGATAGCGGATTTGTCGTTGAACGGGTTTCATAAGAGAGGTTATCTTGCCTCCATATTAATTTGTCATAAAGATATTTGGGATATCTCGTTTTGATCACGCCAAAGAGTAAGGTGGCCATGTGTAATTTTCTTCGTGCAGCCATTTTTAAGATGTTAGCCTCAATTAAGAACGGTGTGACGTGGCTACGACGGGGTATATCGAGACAGAAGCGAGCGCAGGCGTTCTGCACCCTCTGAATCAAACGATCAGTTCGCGACCATAAACAGGGGCCGTACACTACATCACAGTAATTAAGTCTCGAGAGAACGAGACTGTCTACTAGTCTTTTTCTCAATGGAACACTCAAGTACTGCCTAAAACGATATAATAATTTGAGCCTGTAGAAACAATTTCTTACTACGCTATTTATGTGCTCCTCAAAATGAAGTTCAGGGTCAATTAACAATCCCAAATTTCGCGCTATATCCACCCGATTAATATTTTCTCCCATGATCTTTATAACAGGATGGCCAGACAATATATTTGAAACCTGTGACTTACTTCCCAAGACAATAAACTTAGATTTGGCAGGATTTAGGACCAAAGCGTTACAGTCTGCCCAGGATGTCACTCTGTCAAGATCCTCGTTGATTTTACAAACAGACGACGCTAGGTCTGCACACTTAAAAGATAAATACAGCTGAATATCATCAGCATATATGTGATATTTACAGTTAAGTAGACAATGTGTGATATCCGCACTGTATATAATGTATAAAAGGGGCCCGAGAATCGATCCCTGAGGAATACCCCGGGGCACGGGTCGAGCAGAAGAACAAACAGAAGATCCATCTTCCTTAAGAATTTCAACATATTGCAAGCGTTTGGACAAGTAACTATGGAACCATCTAATAGTCTCCAGTTCAAAACCGTAATAGCGCAACTTAGACAGCAACAGATTAATATTTATGGAGTCAAAAGCTCGTGAGAAATCTAGTAACGCAAGGATAGTTCCCTCCCCTTGGTCTCGCGCCTCGACGATATTACCGACCACATCTAACAAGGCAGTTGTTGTGCCACGTCCCTGTCTAAAACCAGACTGGAGGTCCGGGAGTATATTATTAGATTCCAAGTACTCTGTAACCTGCATATACACAACCCGCTCCAGTATTTTGGATAAACAGGGAAGAATGCTAATGGGCCGCAGTTCATGAAAATGTTGAGGATTGTGATTTTTCGGTATAGGCCGCACTATAGCACAACGCCATGAAGAGGGAAAAGTATTTGTGCTGATTGATGCATTAATTATTGAAGTTATTGCTTGTACGGATTGAGGGAGTGTGAGCTGTATCATATTTCTATTTATACCATCGGTACCCTGAGCATTCATGGTAATATTTTTAATGATATGCAATACAGTGCTCTCATTGATTGGTTTAAGTGAAAACCTTGACGATCCATGCCTATTAAATTCAAAAAATGTTAACTGGGATAAAGACACGGTTTGGTTTCCGGGGACATCCAAGAAAGCACTGTTTATCCGATCTGGGTCACAGAGGTGTTCGGGAATAACGCTAACAAGGCTGGAGGGATATACATGGGTTTTTAAATTTTTCCATAATAGTTTAGAATTGTGAATGTTTTCATTAACATGCTTAGTAAAGTAAGCCTTTTTTTCACTATATATAGATTGTACTACCTGGCGTTTTAACTGAATGTAGTAGTCTTTGTGAGTATGCAGTTTGGAATTATGGTATCTATTCCGAGCCTCATCACGTAGACTACACATGAGCTTTATAGTGGGTGTTATCCATGGAGTAGACCGATTCCGAAAGCATTTGCGTATAATAGGGGCGTGAATATCAAATAAATGTAATAAAAAGTTATTGAACATTGACAACATTACATTAACATCTTGTTCGTTGCAAATCAAGTTCCATGGGATCGATTCAAGGTCATGTTCAAAGAGGTCAGAATCAATGTTTTTAAAAGGTCGATATACTATCTGTCTCTTGAGAGCCTTCTCTTTCTTTAGCATTAACTCGCATGTTATAAATGAGTGGTGTCCCAACTCGCTAATATGATGTACAGAAAGGTCTCGGTAGCGAGCGTCCGTACAAATGACATCAATGAGTGATCGGCTATCATTAACAAAATGCGTAGGTGATGTTACTATTTGGCTCAGGCCACAATGATCAATAAAATCAATGAGATGTTTTGATTTGTTATTGTCTACATCCAGCAAATTAACATTAAAGTCACCAAGCAATACAATGTTATCATAGGGAGCAAGAGAATTGATACTCAATGTAAGGGAGTCAAGGAATAGTTCTAGGTCCATCCAAGGTGGACGATAGGCAGTACCAAAAAGGAGCAATTTTTTGTTAATTTTGAGGCTCATCCAAAGCTGCTCAACTTCCCCTTGCTCAGGGTGCGGTCGGATGCGAGCATTAATACCAGTTCTAATATAAAAACCCACTCCTCCTCCGCGTCCGCCCCGCACCGTCACCGAACGCGGTATGTGCCTAAGTCGGTATCCAGGGACCAACGGCGCCCGCCCATCCTCACCTAATCGCAACCACGTCTCATTGATGGCCATGATGTCAACCGAGTGGTTGCTCATAGCAATTAGAAATTCATCTTGGCCTGTGGCAAGTGATCCTGCATTAAGTAACCCAAACTTCAAAAATTTCCTGCTAGGCATGATTAAAAATACTTGGAAAATTCAATATTTTTATCAGACTGTGAAATAATAGCAATATATATATATATACGCATCATGATACAAATTCCACTCCCATATATATATACATATATACATATACATACATATGCACATATATGCGTACATATATATACACACATACACACACATATACATAAAAACAAAATCTACACCATAATGCGCATGTATAAATAACCTAGGTACATAATATATCATAATACGATTGAACAGTCCAATGACATTATATACATTAAAGTCAGAAACAATTATAATTACGTTTCTAAGCAGAATAATTGACAAACAAAAACCCGTACAACATACAGTTTGAATTATTAACCAAATTATACACAAATTAGTACACTTTTGACTCCCAATAACTGACGGATAGCAGGAGCGAAGTGTGAACACTTCCAAAGGGGAAACCGATGCTAGTTTCTCCCTGAATGAGTACTGTTTTTTTGTTAAACGTTTTGACAAAGGTGAGCCGGAAGGAATCATATTGTATGGACCCTTCGCCACTAATAGATAACAGTAAAACAATATTTTTCGGTAATTATTGAGATGTTCCAGATACATTATTTTCAGTGGATCGAAAAAGCCGAGATATGTCTGCCACACAGCAAATTCGGCATAACACATCACCGTGTTTTTGCCGAGCAAGAATCCGACCTTTGCTTGTCCAGACGAATTTCCATCCCTTTTGCTGTGCTGCATCCCGAGTTTGACGAAATAAAACCCTGTTGAATTTAGTCAGCCGTTCGTTTACGTAGAATCGTCTAGGTTGTCCCGGTAGACCTAAGTCGGCTGTATCAGCCTCTCGACGCACTCGTGCGCCTTTCACCAAGGCATCGCGCAAGTTCCGACTTACTATACGAACTATAACGGGTCGCGGACGCGTCTCAATGGGCCCCGAGGGATTAGTAGCATTAAGATAACGACCACTAGCCCGATCTGCGCTGACTATGTCGCGATCATCCAAGCTTACACCCAATTTAGCAGCGACGAGTTTGACCGTATGTGTCAGGTTTTCCCCACTGCTCTCCGGCAAATTGGTGATCTCAACATCGTTTGCAAGTAATTCTTGGTCTCGCTCGTTAATTTCCCGTTTAAACTGCGCTATGACTTCTTCAACTTTCGGATTGGTTGTATTTTGACTGGAACTAAACTGCTCTACGGCGTCAAGTCTCTTTTCAATAGAATCGACACGGCTATTCAGAGCCCTAATTTCTGCCATCTCCTCACTAAACACACGAAACTCGTTCCGCACTGTTCTCAGCTCGTCCCTAATACGACGCAGCTCCTGTTCAAAATCACTGATGGTTTCCATGATGCCGTTCGGGGAGTTAGCTACTGATGTTGTGTTCTCCTTAGCAACCCTTTTCTTGCATTCGAAGCAACGCCACTGGGATGCAATCGCGCCTGTCTGCGGAAGAGCCGCGCACACACGATGATATAATGTGCAACATATTCCACATTTAGCGCCATCTGCGGGCGACATAAATTTGCTGCAGCCTCCACAACGTACACCTGGCATATTGGTTAGTGTATCGACTATTTAGTGCACTAAATACGCTGGCAGATGGCACTGCTATGGTAATTATAGTTTGTGGTTTTATAGTTGTAAGCTATGGGGTACAAGCACCATTAGTCGACACACTTCCGAAGGGTGATCGTCCGCACAAACCTAATCAATTTCACTGAACCGAGATGTTTCACTAAAGTAATTTGACCAATATAATTTTAGTTAAGGGTAGATTATAAGTGTTAAAAGTAATGTAAATATAAGATCTAAGTTCTTCAAATGTTCACTTATCAGAATACTCTGCTAACATTATTATCTGTACACATCACTATAATACACTATTTGGCAAAATTTGACTTTTAATTACTGCAAATAACTCTATTTAATAATTAAAAATACACAGAGAGCTCAGTGGCGACTCAACGTCCGTGACGAAATATATTGCTCTTACTTTGGTTATTACTTTAGCTATCCATGAAGAAACTGCGGGTTAATAATTCAAATAGAGAATAGGCAAAGGAATTCTAAACATACATACTCATCAGCGTCGAAATAACATCTGTTGAACTTTTGACCTTACTTTTTGCAGTTATGACCATTATGACACCTATCGTAATAAATATCGATATCTTTTTGTAGCATCCGTATTCAAGTGGGAAAATATTGACCTGAGTTCATTATCCACTTATCCGATCGATAAATTAAAAAACTTGTCTTTTTATTTGTGGAAAATACTATAAATTCACCGCGACATAAGATAATATCTTGTAATAAATATTGTCATGATGATGATATTTTACAGTTTCCCTAGCGGCACATCGTAATGTAATTTCTTATGCCACTCTTATGTGGTGTCGGCGAGATACTGTTTTTTTGTATATTACAGAAATTATTTGGATTTAGTTTTTACGTCCGATCGTGGGGCGTTTACCTGACGTCAGGTCCCGGGCAAACCAAATAAGAAATGAAGGATTCGAACCCAAGACCCGCCATCTTATGCCATTACAAAGAAGACCAAATTGCTTTACTTACATCTTAGTACTTTCCTTAAAATACCGTTTTTTA
This sequence comes from Clanis bilineata, assembly GCA_036417725.1. Lineage (NCBI taxonomy): Eukaryota > Metazoa > Arthropoda > Insecta > Lepidoptera > Sphingidae > Clanis > Clanis bilineata. Next base: position 4,922,480 of record CM071141.1, read on the forward strand.
CCCCCAAGGAACCTTCGAGCTGGCTTGGCTGAGAATTACGACAGTCGTTCCTTGGCCTACTCATTAATTAGACAAGTAAAAATTACCATTTTAACCCTCATCGGCCACTGGATACGCCTTGGCCCCACAGTTAAGTAACCACTACACCAGACATTCAAGCAACGTACGCGCTCACGACCTTTGCTCGGTGACATTTCAATGATTTTACGGCACCGTTTGCTATCGGCAACTCACGGCACAGCAATCGATTGTTTGCGTAGATCGTGCGTGATTGGATTGGAGCCGATACCCATACTGTTGCTTTTTTTTTATATTGTTCATAGCCATGGATACAATGTCCTTCAGCCGTATACTTTTTATTGTTTATTACACTTTGGTTCCTATATCTAAATTTTCGCAAGTGCATTGAAGTCGGATGTGTTCGATTTCAAGGCCCTGCTGGAGTTTTGGCGTCAATTCTTTCCAGTTTGATGCTTTTTAGACGATTTTCTCGCAGCGGAGGAATCGAACATGGTCGACCCATCCACCCGACAAAAAGCGTCCAAAATCACTTATTTCAAAGCTTCCACATACTGTCCATCTTCGTTGATGTTTATCGCTAAGATTCACATCACATTTAAACCACAAGCACAACTTTAGACTAGAATATGAAATCATTAAAACAAGCGACCACCCGCACCGTCAGAATTCCCGCCAAAACTCCCATACTGTTGCACTGTTCAGAGACCTTAGCATGAATAATTTCGACAAAAAATTCGAAACGAGCTGGAATTGTTTATGATATTTTTACTGAAGAAATTATAATGCCCAGAGAGTGAATTCTAATTGAGCCTCTAAACTTCAACTTCAACAGTTTAGAAAAGTAGAGGTTCTTACGTCTTTAATGGATAAACAAAATACATAATAGATCTAATAATGGGGTGAAGAAATGCTGAAAAAGTTCTTCAATGGATAACAAAGATCGCAAAACGGGTGTTAAATATAAGGGTACAATTCCAGCAGACATACGAAAATAAACCGTGTGAAATCTAGCAATAGAGTATCAGTTCATATGAACTAGCTTAACGAAACCTGAGGCTCAACCATGAGTTACTCGCTTGCGGCTATGTAAAAGAATTTGTATTGTAAACATGGAACATCTCCTTTAACCCCTAGATACGTTCCAATATTTATCAAACAGATAGTAGTAACGTAGTACAGTATAGTAGTAACGTAGCTAGCAAAACGTCAAAAACTTGAACTACTTGTAAACGAATGATTACTATTAGAGGGAACTTTGTGCACGTTAGTCGAAATTCGCTCTAAAGATCTCAGCCTTATTCTCATAAAATATCTGGTGGAAACGGAGCCTTATCGGTGCCTTACTGAAGTCATAGTACTATATGGTATTTTTACAGAATCATTATTTGTAAATTGACAGGTCACGTTCAGTAGCTCTGGTATCGTGAGTCGTGACTAATTAGAACCAATGTTGGTTCGATTTGTGATTATGATAAAGTTATCTATGTATGTATTTTGTTTGAATTCTTATTTATACATAATTACGAGTATATTCGACATAATTCTAACAATTATGTCATAAATTATATCAAAAACAAACTTCTAACCCTTAACATTGCCAAATACAAAATCGCCGTCACTTTATATCCACAATATCACCCACAGGACGTCCAGTGCTGAACATTGGCCTCCCCCAAAGACCGAATTGATTGATTCTATATAATCACAAGTTTAAAAACTTAACTGACCGACTTCCAATTTTCCGATGGTGACCAAATTTATATGGGACCACCCTTGAAATAAGCTCTATCGAACACAAAGAATTTTGAAAATCGGTCCACATTTGGCGGAGATATCGAAGTAACATACATAAAAAAACGACGAATTGAGGACCTCCTCCTTTTGTAGAAGTCGGACAAAAATTGAAATTAGTTCAATTTTAAAGAAAAGAAACAATTCAGTCTTTGGTCTTTATGTGCAAAAACAACAAATAAGAATTCAAACAACACACATACATAACTATCACCTACCTAATAATTTCTTCAATATTTCAATAACATAGTCGGTTATTATGAAGATGGTCCACCGCAGCGACATGCTGGCTAAATGACCTTTATCTCAACATGAACTACGCTTGTATTATTGATGTAATATAATTCTTATGTAATGTACAATAAATAATGATGTAAGGTGGTTGGGACATACTCATGGTTTTTGCGATGTTGTTAACAGGGTAATGTGACTGGAAATTCAAGGGCACGACTGCGTGTCAAGGCAGTGTAGATTGTGACGTATACACACGATTGATATGAGAGGAGACGGATACAGAAACTGTAAAGACATGTTTACACGTTCGAGATAGGAGACTGCGACTCGAACATTTTGTATAATATAATTTACTTTAGACTTTATATATTTGACAGCCTTCGTGGCGCTGCGGGCAAATATGCGGCTGTGAAACGAAAGACCCCGGGTTCGATACTCGCAGCAAGACTAATTTGTGTGTGATATTTGTTTCGGGTCCGTGTGTTGTGAGACTGAAAGTCTTTCGTAATTTCTGACACCCACGATACAGATACTTAGTGTGGGGTCAGGACTATGTGTGACTGTTGGGTGTATTATTATTTGATTGTACACGTTTTGAACACTAGAAGACTGGATGTCAAACGCACCATTTTAACGGAATTATATTTATACGAAAGAAACGTTTTTCTTTCACCTGACTTGCGAGGCGGTACTCACGGTCTCCTGTCTCAATCGCATACCTCAGAACGTACCTTAACTAATAAACACTTGGGATTTCCTTGCTCTTATATATATAATAGCTTTGAACCTACTGATAAACATAGAAATTTGTGAATGTATGTGTGTGTATGTTTGTTACACTTTAACGCAAAACTACTGGATTGGATTTTGATGAAACTTTACAGTTATAAATACACCCAACAGTCACACACCTAGTCCTGACCCCACACTAGGTATAACCTGTATCGTGAGTGTCAGAAACTATGAGAGACTTTCGGTCTCACAACACCCAGACTTGAAACAAATATATGTGGGCCACACAAACATTTGTCTCAATGCGGGAATCGAACCCGCGGCCTCTCGCTCCACAGACGGCTACTCGCCCACTGCGCCACGGATGCTGTAAGTTATATAGTTTATACATCTGAATAGCACATAGGCTACTCTTTTATCCCGGAAAATAAATTTCTTAGCATATCTATATGAAAGAAAGATCTATATGTCTAACTACAATCCTAAGCCGGGCAAAATCTCGCAGAAATCACGAGTCTGAACGAAATTATGTCATCGTTTATGAATTCGACGAGATTTTTAACGCTAATAAAATAGATAAACAATGTGTAAGAATTTCTGCAATCTTTTATCTAGTATCGAAACGTGACATCATTTTGATTCCATTAGCAAATGAGATGTGAAGTTCTATCGTACTTTATTGATTAGACGAGACGTTTTAATGTTGCAAATAGTCCATAGTTAGCAAAAGTCAGAACTCATTAAGATATTACGACTAGACATAGGTGGTTTTTAAAATTCTAATAAAGGAATTATACAGATTAAGTAATTAATGACTGCCTCAGTGGCGTGTTTGTATTTCGGTACGAGTACGACTACTGTCCTTTGGTCTCGGGTTCGATCCCCGGGTCGGGCAAAGTGATATTGGATTTTTCCATATCTGCCCGGAGTCTGGAATTTGTGCCCGATATGGCGATAGGCTCGCCCCCTATCACATCTGGGACGGAACTAAGCTCGGCGAAATGTGGGTGTACTAGTTGGCTAGTGCGCCTCTGACTACCTCTTCGGGGATACAGGCATGAGCTTATGTTTATGTTTATGTTAAGTAATTAATGAACTCTTCTTTCCTGCACACCTATACTTTTGTTGGCTGTCGAATATTATGAAAGTTACCCAAAAGGATAAAATTTGCAACAGATAAAACAACAAAATTTTAATTGTCCGCATATATGCCCTTCTGTAAAAACATTATAAGTGATGAATAATTTTAAAACTAGTATTACATTTTTGACTATTGTTGGATGTGAAAGAAACAGAACACTACTAAGTACGGTTTAAAAAAAATTACAAGTACAGAGGGTTTAGGAAAATAAAAATTAAAGAAAGATAAAAATGAAGTTGGACTATAGTATCGATTGTACATCGGAGTCCATTAATCTAAGCTTGACTTGACTAAGCTTGCCAGAAATATGACACGAAGCTAATATAGCAGGGGTTAAATAAAAGTCCTGACATCATTAATTTTCTGGATATTCTACACTGATATATAAATCAAGCTATAGTTACATAGAGCTACAACCACTTGTACATGATTTATAGTTTTATGCGTCGATCTAGAGGTATAGCCCCTTACTTATAAAAATTATTTAAGCGCTGCTTATCTTTATACCATAGGTTGTCCCTTTCATTTTTAAACAATGTAACGCAACATGTAAAAAGTGACAGGTTATTCTTAATCATCTGATCAGCAAAAAAGGCTTTTTTAAGTAAGGCCCATATTCTCTACAATATTTTTTGTTGCTGCATTCAATAACACACCACTTCACTTCATCTTTACTTATAAATATCGCATAAAACATAACTTAAGCTCACGCCTGTATCCCCGAAGGGGTAGGCAGAGGCGCACTAGCCAACTAGTACACCCACATTTCGCCGAGCTTAGTTCCGTCCCAGATGTGATAGGGGGCGAGCCTATCGCCATATCTGTCACAAATTCCAGACTCCGGGCTGATATGGAAAAATCCAATATCACTTTTCCCGACCTGGAGATCGAACACGAGACCTCAGGACAGTAGTCGCACCGAAATAAAACCACGCCACCGAGGCATTCAATATCGCAGTTTGCTTCAAATACACGTGACAACAGCACGAAACTTTTTCTCGAAATTTCTCTCTTTCACAAAATTTTATCTGCTTCGACTTCAGCACCGACTCCAGAGAGTAAGAAATTGTTGTTATGTTTTACTTTTTGACCGACTTCCAAATAGGAGAAGGTCCTCAATTCATCTGTATTTTTATGTATGTTACGCGATATCTCCGCCGAATGTGGACCGATCTTCAAAATTATTGTGTTCGATAGAGCTTATTTCAAGAGTGGTCCCATATAAATTTGGTCACGATCGGATTTGAAGTCGGTCAGTCAAGTTTTTAAACTTGTGATTATAAATAATTCTAGAATACCTTCTCAGTACAAAACCTATCACGCCTCCGCAGAAGGCCTAGTAATGACCAAATAATGTAGGTGTGAGTGTCCCAACAATTTATAGCTTTATATCACTTGATTAATGGTGTATTAAGCAACGTTTAGTTAAATTAGACATACGTTTTGCGAAACACTGTTTTGTAAACACTCCATTAGGGTTGTGCAATACGATCTGCCAAATTGTTTGACATAGTGAAATAAGTTAATAGCTTGTAAACTTCGTCATTCGAAACTAACCACCAATATGATATCTTACCATATTTTGCCGTTCTGAGGTCTTGAGTTCGATCCCTGGATCGGGCAAAGTAATATTGAAATTTTCTGTTCAATATCGCGCCTATATGGCGCTATGGCGATATGGCGCCTATCATCCCCTATCACATCTGGGACGGAAATAAGCTCGGTGAAGTGGGAATGTTCTAGTTCTCTAGTTCGCTTCTAGCGTAGGCTTTCGGAAATATAAACGTGAGGTTATGTATGTATATCTTGAAATGATTAATTATCAATAGTCGCCTCCTTGATCTAATGGCAGCATAGCCTGTGGACTGGGAGGTCCTGAGTTCGATTCCCAGGTTGGGCAAAGAAAATTTTCTAATTTAATTTTCCCGTGACTGGATCACTCATAGGAGGTTGATGTCAGGCAGACGTCCGGTCGTAAAAACTAAGCCAAATCCTCTCTGCAACATGCTTGAAAAGGTGTGTTGCGCCGACCCCACATTTAGATGGGATATGGGCAGGTAGAAAGAAAGATTAATTATCAATAATTGCTTTGACGTGAATAGATCGCTATTTTTTGCAAGAGTTCAAATTTTTTCATATACTTTCTTTCTCTCAGAGAAAGACGATAGAATTTTGACCAAAGCTTTCATTCAGTAAATTGGCTTATTTAAGTCATTACCAAATTGTTGATCACTTAATAAGCATTATACTCGCTTATTTATTTTATATAAGATCATCGTTAAAATGTTACATAAAACTCAAGTTAGCTGCAGTCACCTTGGATTTCATGACGAACTTTCCAATGACACTGACTTTTGTGAAGAAAGTGGTGGCCAAATGATAACTAACTTGTAGAACTTGCTTAAACCCGCAAGTCGCAGTTCCATAATCCAATGAGTTGGTTTCCGTCAGTTCCTGCTTCGTCGAGACGGATTGATAAATATGGATGTCTTGATACACTTCGCTTGCTATAACGCATAATCATTTTCCATTCTAACATTCTTCCTTGGAAAACAATTTGGCTATAATTTGCTAATGGCACGTTACGGTTGAAAATATATTGAAACTTCTCAAATATGAATAACCATTCTATCTTTGAAGAGGCGACTCGTAAAAAGATTTTTATGTTATGAAAAAAAGTGTTCTTGTATGTCTGTAACGTCATCTAATATATGGGCAGATTTCAGGCAGTCTGCTGGTCGTAAAAACTAAGCCGGATCCTTTCTGCAACATGCTTGAAAATATTTGTTGCGCTGGCCCCATATTGCGGAAAATCGAAAAAACCTACCTCGTTGCAGAATCAGTAACATATTAATTTTGATGTCTAGCAACTATTATTCGAGCGATATTGTACCGTCAAACGGGTAGACATAATTGATATACCCGACCCATAATATTATTCTATCTATACATATATGTTAATTAATTGTTCTAACCCCAAAAGAGTATACACCGTTAATTTTTTTATGTTAAGTGTATTTTCATTGTGAATTATCGCTTGCTATAACGGTGAAGGAAAACATCGTGAGGAAACCTGCATACCTGAAAATTTCTTCACAATAATTTCAAAGGTATGTGAAGTCTGCCAACCCGCATTAGGCCAGCGTGGTAGACTAAGAATTAACCTCATTAGTAGAGGAGGCCGTGCCCAGCAGTGGGACAGTAATATTATAGGGCTAATCTGGAAATGTCCTATGTTCAGCAATGGACGTCCTTTGAATGATGATGATGATGATTACATATGTTATTGATTTGTAGCGAACGTACTTCAAGTAGCTTGGAAAGAACATGTTACTTTTACATTATGAATAGTCCTCCATTTCCTCTGTCTCTAACCACATATTACTAGTCTATTCTGCCATATTCTCACGACGCCTTAACCCGTCCTATAACGCTTTCAAGTAGGAAGCTAAGGTCGTTTTTCTAGTGTCAACGCGGAGTTCCCGTGCACGTCGGAAGGAACACAATATGCATCCGTGCGAACTGCGAACGCTTGCATAAATTGACGGAAGAGGCTTTCTTCCAATTTGTAGTGATAATGTGATTGTAGCGTCATTGTGTTATGCAAATAAAATGTTTATGAGTTTTCAGGCCCCGTGGCGCAGCGAGCGAGTAGCTGCTGTGAAGCGAGAGGCCGCGGGTTCGATTCCCGCATTGAGACAAATGTTTGTGTGGCCCACAGATATTTGTTTCAAGTGTTGTGAGACCGAAAGTCTCTCATAGTCTCTGCCACCCACGATACAGGTTATACCTAGTGTGGGTTCAGGACTAGGTGTGTGACTGTTGGGTGTATTTATTTATTTATTATTTATTTATTTCCATTATCCTACTAATATTATAAACGTGAAAGTTTGCGATTGTATGTATGTTTGTTAGTCTTTCACGCTAAAACTACTGGATAGATTTTGATGAAACTTTGCAGTTATAAAGATTATACATCAGAATATAACAAAGGCTACTCTTATCCCGGAAGATAAATTTCCACGTGAACGGAGTCGCGGGCAACAGTTAGTTTTAAATAAATGTGTTTATTAACTAAAAAAATAGTTACGTTCTTTACTCAGTGATCACCAAGCTTATAAACATAAAACCGTAGGCATTATACGCTGGCGACTACGTAAAATATTTATATTAAAACCACACGAACGCCTCTAGCGGCTACGTGGGGAATTGACTTTTTCATACAGATTATTCTACGTAATCGTTAGCGTGAAATGTAAAAACAAAACTCACGATTGAATCTCAGATCTTTTTTTTTTATAGAAGAGGGGGCAAACGAGCAAGTAAAAATAAAAAATAAATAATAATAATAAATAAAATTCTTCCAACAACCTTAGAACAAGCTCTATCTACCAAAAGAACCTTGAAATCCGCAAATCCTGGACATATCGGGCCTTAATTATAAAAGCATTTTAAGCTGAGCAAATGGTTAACAATAACCTGTCACTTTTTTCCTTGCGTTACATTGTTTAAAAATGAAAGGGACAACCTATGGTATAAAGTTAAGCAGCGCTTAAATCTTTTTATAAGTAAGGGCTATCGTGTAAGAAACAGACATTTGTTTACTATTTGTAAATTTAAACACTTTTTCGGTGATCGATACACATATAAGTTAATATCTTGAAAACTGCTGAACCGATTTTGATGAAACATGCACTATTCCCTAAGATCGAAGATGCCTAACCCAATAAAAAAAGAATTATCGAAATCCGATTAATAGTTTCCGAGAAATACGTGGACAAACATACATACATTCATAAATACATACACTTGTGAAATTTGGCACATTTATTCAGTATCACATATACTACAATATCTCAAAATTTTGAAGTCGGGTTAAAATACTGAGGAATATAAACAGGATGTAAACAAATATCTAACCACTTATCTTCATGTAATTGATAGAATTGACACGCTAAGAAGATTTTTTACAAAGTTGATGAATATTTGGAAGAATACAGAAATCCAATTAACAACAACCATGGTCTCCGTGATAATTGTAAATCTAAACAAGTGATGATTTATCATTGAGCATCAATTGTCACATGTAAAGACACGAATAACCGCGAGAGTTTCGCAACTGCTAAACCGCTGCCAATGTTATCAAGTATATCTTTGAAACAGTAGTCACGTCGACGATTTGTTTACATTAAATACTTCTATGTATTACTAGACAGGCTGTTCGGTACATGAATTTGAGCACTTAGTTTCCGTCAATTGACCGCAACTCACTATAGAGATCTGCAGAGTTACCACCACCTCTTATAGCAGTATTATTATAATCGTTATTCGTTTGTTTTGTATGGGAATCGGTACAAGTAAGATTATAATAAAACTGCTATAAGAGGTGGTGGTAACCCCCCTGCTTCCTTAGCCGTCAAACGTCAAACACTCACCGTAATGTGACACAGTTATAGATGACAATGTTATGCCAGCAGTACCCGCACGTCTAACAACCAGATTGTAAGTCTAACCCTCCACATACTTGGAATACAAGAGCTGAATGTTTTATTATGTTACAAGACTGACTTGATGCTGAATAGGACAGTTATAATAATAATAAGTAAACCTTATTAAATATAATAAAATTCATGAATATTAAATAATCCTTGTTCCTCAAAATCGGTTGAAAATAAAACAAAACATTAAACCATTAATAAATCCAATTATATTAACACTGATGTTGAATCAATTATACCAAATAAAGAAATATATGTTTTTAAAGCTGATTTGAATTTTAATGATGTGATGCAAATTTGTGCATTAATGTTCAAACATTGATCGGCAGCGGACCGGTTGTGATGAAATTTGAACTTCGTAATAAGTAACAAAGTTGCTTCGACATAGTGAATAGAAAATAATTATTTTAAACCGGAATCAGATAATCCCAAGTTTAAAAACTTAACTGAACGACTTCCAACTTGATCCGATCGTGACTAAATGGGACCACCCTTGGAATAAGCTCTATCGAACTTTCCTTCTTTCTTTCTACCTGCCCTTATCCCACTTTAATGTGGGGTCGGCGCAACACACTTTTTCAAGCATGTTGCAAAGAGGATTTGGCTTAGTTTTTACGACCGGCCGCCGGCCTGACGTCATCACCCTATGAGGAATCCAGTCGCCAGGGAATTTACATCGCCCGAGCTGGGAAATGGAACCTGGAACCCAAGACCTCCCGGTCATAAGCTCTATCAAACACAAAAAGAATTTTGAAAATCGGTCCACATTTGGTGGAGATATCACGTAACATACATAAAAAATGCAGACGAATTAAAGACTTTCTCCTTTTTGGAAGTCGGTCGAAAAAAGAGCAAATTGATATTTTTTTTTTTACTCAGTAGATATCAGCTCGGAGTCTGGATTTTATGCCATCTGGGGCGAAAATGAGCTAGGAGAAATGTAGGTGTTCTAGTTTGCCACTGTCTGCCCCTTCGAGGATACAAGCGTGAGCCTATGTATGAATAATATATTTTTACTATGTTCCCCGATAACTCTACGTGGACCTCTTTAGATAAATTATTTTTTGTTTGAAAGACAAGATATTGTACAGAATTTATACTATATACATTTCTAAAAGCTAAATATAAATAAACTTTAAGAAAAGATTAAAACTGGCTTGAAATAATCTTTTTTTAATGAAATTTTGTTATGGTATTCTGTAAATATAATTACATAATATTAATGTTGCGATAACTGTATGTAAAATCAATGTCCAATAATCAGTCAATCATTGTATTTATTTAACTTATAAAATCAAGGCGTGACGTGTAATAAAATTATTAAATATTTCGGTATATGTCATAACAGTTGTAACATGTAACTTTGAGTTACTCGATACATCAGTTGCGTGAGATGTCAATGCTGTGAGTCAACATTCAATACCCTTGAGTAACTATTATAAAACTAAGAACGACTATGTTACACATTTGACACAATCAAACTAAACGAAATATTTGATCGCAAAATTAATCTGTGAGAGGTAATACTCCGGTCGAGCTAATCCATCCATGTGGACTTTGTTAACGTGAATGTCACTGCGTCGTTTATCATCATCACCATCATCAACCACAGGACGTCAACTGCTGAACAGAGGCTGCCCCAAAAAAAATCCAAATCGTCGCTCAAACTTCATTAAAAAGCTATCAAAATCGATTCATTTAAATCGAGTTATGTAAATACCTCAAGGTCGTGATGATACTGACCTTTTATTTTAATATGTAGATCAGTAGGCCTACACAGTAAACGAAACAAAATATGATCAGATCCTAGTTCATTAAAAAACAATTCCATCGAATTAAATATATTTAGCAGTTGTTTTACATCTATATACGTACGGATAACCGTAAAAAGAGGTTATAATATATGTGTCGAAAGAGGTTATGTGAGAAAAAGGGGTAATGTGTCAAAAAGAGGGTATATGACTAAAGTTTAAAACCTTAAACAGCGACAACGGGTTAACCCAATAAGAATCTTGAAAATCGTTCCACGCTTACCGGAGTTAAGCTTTACTTGTGTCCATGCATACATACATGCATACACTAAAAAGGACAATATAATGATTACAATAACCGGTGCTTTACTACTATGTATGTACTTCTGTCTAATCTTAAACGTTCAAAGTAGACTCTGTATTTATTCATCTTTAAAAAGTATTAAAACCAGTTTAACACATGTAATTAAATTAAAAATCACTACATTTCAAATTAAGGCTCACAAAATTACAAAAATTCAATTAACATTGCGGGTAAAACGCTTCCTAATTGCAACATTGATGCCTCTTTAATAACATCAAAAGGAATTATTAAGCGATAATCTCTAGATAATACTATTAACCTCTCTGTGGGAACGCGTTTAAGGCTCTAGGAGTTACTAAATAATGTAATTTTGCCATTGTGTCGTCTGTAATGAGTCGGGGACGTGAGAAATCATCGAATGTTACGTTAACATTTGCCCACGGCTTCGTTTTAACACCTGTACCAGCTTTAGCCTCCGAGGCACATTAAGCGAGTAGCCGGCTATGAAACTAGAGGTAGAGGTTTGATTCCCGCACACGTGACAGATGTTTGTATGACCTCCAAGTATTTGCATCATGTCTGGGTGTTGTGAGACCAAAAGTACGTAGTTCCTCATACCCACGACACAAGACTCGTATCTTAGTGTGGGGTCAGAAGTATATATGTGACTATTGGGTGGGTAAACATCATCACCAGCGGGTGGACCTCCACTGCTAAACATAGGCCTCCAAGTTTTACAGACCTGTTAGAAGCGGCCTACATCCAGAGACTACCTGCGACCTTTATCAAGTCGAATATCTGATATTGGATTAAATAACATAAGCTCACGCCTGTATCCCCGAAGGGGTAGGCAGAGGCGCACTAGCGAACTAGAATACCCTCATTTCGCCGAGCTTAGTTCCGTCCCAGATGTGATAGGGGGCGAGCCTATCGCCATATCGGGCACAAATTCCAGACTCCGGGCTGATATGGAAAAATCCAATATCACTTTGCCCGACCCGGGGATCGAACCCGAGACCTCAGAACCGTAGTAGTACCGAAATACCACCACCCCACCGAGGCAGTGGGATTAAATACCCGAAAGAAATTAATATTTACAGGTCACACAAATATGTGCACTATGCGGAAGTTAAATCCCCGACCGAATAAACGACCGGATGCCCGGTTGCTGAAATGCGGAGGTCATCAATATCCAAATTCTTTAATCTAGACACAATATTCGGAACTCGGAACTATCTATCTTATGAGAATAATAATTAATATGATGCCTGATGGACTCAAACTATTGTAGGTAATATCAAGCTAATATTAATAATAATAATATTAGCCCTGTAATATTACTTTCCTACTGCTGGGCACGGGCCTCCTCTACTAATGAGAGGGGTTAGGCCTTAGTCCATCACGCTGGCCTAATGCAGGTCGGTAGATTTCACATACCTTCGAAATTCCTGTAAAGAAATTCTCGGGTATACAGGTTTCCTCACGATGTTTTCCTTCACCGTTATAGCAAGCAATATTTCACAATGAAAATACACTTAGGAATGTTAGAGGTGTATGCTCCATTTTGGGTTGGTCTCGAAACTCCGGCACTTGTCTCGGCAGTCTGTACCATTCCCAACTAAGCTGGTATATTTAATACCTAATTTATTTTATTAAAAGGCTTAATTCTGTCAATAAGTTTTGATGGTGTGACCCTTCATAGGATAGCCTCTTAATTATGGTTACCTCATATATGGGTTACCCTTTTAAAAGGTTTAACTCATATTCAAGGTTAAATATATTAATTTTCAAACAAGGTAACCCTTGAAATTGTTTCGGCATTTTCGGCATTAGCGATATTCGTAAAAAGCTAAAGCTATATTTTCGCAGAATAAACAATTTGGTTACCGTCTATACGAAAGTAGCTCTTCTGGTTGTTTCAAAGTATTACCTGGAAAAAATAAAACATTTATCAGTATTTTTATTAGCACAGATAATAAGCATACTGCTCTACGACATCATACATCATCAAAAATATAAGAATTCCCTGTTATTTTATTTTATCAATTTCCCACTAGGCGCCATACAAGAAGTCCGCTGAAAAGTAAGCCTCTTTTCCTTTCTAACTTATATTTAAATTTTAAAATTATATTTAATATGCCATATTCTTATTATTCCATGCCCTATATCGTAAACCGAATATTTTACCCAATAAAACATAGCCAAAAAGAATTTAACAAAAGCCAACTTTAATTCGTTACTATTCACTAGGATGTCATATAAAAAGTAATTCTATTTTAATTTTAAAAGCTCATTTAATACGTCAAATACTTGACCAATCTTTCCACATCGTAATATTTAATTAAATTAAGACATAGTTGATAAATAATTTAAAGTTAGCCAACTTTAATTCCACATCATCCATAAGAAAATGGTAGAGTAATTTGTCGACCGCAGCGCGTTTGTTATGAGAACGGGTTGCCACAAGCCCACATCTGGCGCAAGGAGTACAGAGCCAAAGCAAAGGAAAATAAGTGAATACGCATAGCCCCTTACTTATTATATAGCTTCTTAACTTTAAAACTAGATTGTTCCTTTCATTTTCAAACAATGTGACGTAAGGAAAAAAGTGACAAACTTGTGTTACAGACAAAAAGCGCGTAAATGTTTTGATATGTAAGGGACATAAAGAGAGGCCCAAATACCACCTCGTTTTCCTAATCCCTGTTCTTTCCCCTAGTATTGGCAATATCCATATGTGACTTGCTACAGGTGATTAAGTTAATAAAAAATAATATTATACCATTATTGCAAGAAGAGTATTCAAGAAAATGTAGACAAAGTTTTATTAAAACGTCTCTATCAATCAACCAATGTCCTTGAAATATTTATCGATTAAAGGCAGCTCTACATATTGGGCGGTACTCCGATAATATGTGAAACAGGTATTGACTTCAACTTTGATAAAATAACACATCCGAATATCTTGAGCTAACAACTTCATGTAAACAATTTATTAAATTAATCCTCAAACAATCTCAGTTGGCAAAATATGACTGTAAGTTCTCATCAAATACACACCACAGCGTACTGCGAATATAAATGACTTGCCTTATGGAGCTCAAAATATGAACATAACCGCAGCTTTAGCCAAGCGTTTCTATGAGAAGACGTCTAATTGCAGCTATTCGCAACTTCAGTTCCCACAACAACAAAGCTGTGTTAGCACCATTATACCAGCGCAATATTATAATTGATGAATCAGGTTTGGTCTAGTTTCTGTAGATAGATTTGGAATCGTACTCGTAATATGTATCATCTTATGGATTGAATTCAAAACCACTTGAAATAAAATTACTTTTACGGATTTTATCACGATTTGGTTTTAATTTTTATTCCCGACGTTTCGAAGGCTTTGCAGTCTTCGTGGTCACGGGTTGGACTGAGATGTCATTTGTCCAAGAATGTTAGTATTACAAAATCTACCTTCGTTTTAGAATTATACAGATTTTAAAAAGTTAACCGTTTATGTTCCGATCTACGCAGTACGAGCTCACAGTGTCTTGAGGTCTGGCAGCAGGTCTTTTGGGTTCCGATTTGATTAAATGTATAATTGGATCCCAGGCTTGTGGAAGCTTCCAACCATCTTCTCTATTGAAATTAGGATGTTTTTTAATTTCAATAGCCCCGCGTATCATCCTAGGTAGGAATCGTTGTTTTTTGGCAAGGATTTGTGGCTTGTCAAATCTTAGGTAATGTTTGGAGTCTTCCTCTGAATGTTCGGCAACTGCAGACTTCGTAGAGCGTCGGTGTTTCACGTCAGCTATATGTTCTTTTACGCGAAGGCTGCAAAGCCTTCGAAACGTCGGGAATAAAAATTAAAACCAAATCGTGATAAAATCCGTAAAAGTAATTTTATTTCAATGAATAGCATTCGCGTAAATTTAAGAAATCAGTATCAAAACCACTTATTTCATAAAGTTTGATTCCTCAACATATCGCTATACTAATGTGTTTTCAACTAAAATTGAATGAAACATCGTGTGTTGATTAGTTTTGGAGAAAATGGGATTAGCCTCTTCCACGATTATACATTTTTTTATACTTTACCGCCGATTCTTTTGTTTTATTTCTGACATGAATGCCTAATTATCTACGCTATAACTGTAGTTATATTTCGGTACGACTACCGTCCTGTGGGTTTAGTCAAGTGTCTTATGCGCTAGTCTAAGCCCGCTGAGGTCTCAGGTTCGATCCCAGGGTTTAAAACAGGGCTTTAAACTTACAAAAAAATTATCTCAAGAAAATACTTCGCATCCAAAACTAATTTTTATTGCACGATACAAAATGACATTTAAAAAGATGTAAAAACATTATGGTTTCTGAGAATGATACAAAAGAAAGTTTTCTTTATGAAATTGGTCGGCCATTTATTTTATTATGAACAATAGTTTCACATAACAAAATTGCGGTAATGGACGGTGATATCAATCGTTTATTTTAAAATAGTTTGATAATAAAACTAATTTATAAAAAAATGCAATCTTAGTATTCAAAAAAAATAAAAGTGACTTGCAGCGCTATTACTAATCACAAGTTTACACCTTATCTCGATTATTATATAACTCACTCCTATCTTTAAATCAAGATTTAGGATAAATAGAGATTTATCGCGGACTTGGTGGAGGAGTGGCCCTAAGTTCATAATGATACGAAATCTCCATTATGTGCCACAATAATGCGCTATAAAATCAATTACAACGACTAAATTCACAGCTAAAAGTTAGTACAGAGGTCCCTTTTATTATGTATCCTAGAGAAAGAAGTGTTATTTTCAAATTCCACCCGTGAAAGGGTAAAATGGAAATTTTATGGAAAATGTTGTATAGAGATGGAAAGAGAAGGAAAAGCTCTTAAGTAAACGGAAACAAAGCAAATGCTACGATATTCGTTTTTTTTTATGTAAGTGGGTAGTAAAGTATTTTTTTAAAACTTTAGGGTTAATCCCTTGAAGTACTTATCTAGTTCTGACTATTCTTAATTCTTATAATTGAAGGAATAGGAAGCTATTTTATACCTGAGTGTTTCAACAATATATAACATGTTATGTTATGTATCTACAATGTATGTACAAGATATATACGTAGAATGAGTAAATCGACTTTCACACAAGTAGAGTCAGGAACAGCCAGTTGTCTATAATTTTGCATATAGTTTTGTTATTTAATACTATTATGATACAAAGTTTTATTTAATAGTCACGAGAACAGCGTTAACCTTTACATTGAAGCAACTGTCGATGCGAAATCAATGCTTACTGCATTCACAATAGATAACTAGGCGTATTACGTAAAGGAAATTTTATTCTACTTCGATTTTTTTTTTGTAAACACAGCCTGATATCCCTCAAACTGAAGTACGAGATATTTGTATTTCTCAATGAGCTATCGTAATAAATGTTTACTTAGGATTCATGAAACTACATATATTATGTACATAAGCTCACGCCTGTATCCCCGAAGGGGTAGGCAGAGATGCACTAACGAACTAGAACACCCACATTTCGCCGAACTAGTTCCGTCCCAGATGTGATAGGGGGCGAGCCTATCGCCATATATCGGGCACAAATTCCAGACTCCGGGCTGATATGGAAAAATCCAATATATTTTTGCTCGACCCGGGGATCGAACCCGAGACCTCAGAACCATAGTCGTACCAAAATACCAAAGCGCCACCGAGGCAGTTTATTATGTACATAAAATTATACTATATCCGTATAGGGCCTTACATATAAAAACATTTTCGCTTATCTTTTCGCTAAGAATAGTCTATCACTTTTTTCCTTGCGTTACATTGTTTAAAATGAAAGGGACAAGCTATGGTTAAAGATAAGCAGCGCTTAAAATAAATATTTTTATAAGTAATTAATTAAGTAAAATCTTATTCTAACTGCGCTTTATAAGTGTGACCCTTAGGGCGACTTGCAGCTGTATTACTAATGTAGAGTTACAGCTCATTCCTATGTTTAAATCGAGATTTATCTAACTGCTGTAAGTCGCCCTAAGTCTTTAACCAATTTCAAGAATGAAAAATACCCCTGCGGGGATATGTATAACTTAAAACGCAAAATTAATTCGTCATACATGAATATTTTTACGAAACGCTCGAATCAATCGTTAGTTACTAAGAAATAAAAGGTTAATTATCAATTCCAATACTATTATGATAAAATTTTCGTAGTAACGTAGTGGTACAAACGTGTTCTATCATAAGACCTTCAGCACCACGCGAAACGAGATGACACTGCTATTATGTACATAATTTGGTATTTTAGTGACTAATTTGTGTGACTTAATTTCAATGCATTCATTAAAAACTGGTTTTATCTTCGAGACTTGATTAGATTTTATGTTTCGTATTAAGAACACAGATATACTAGATAATAGATTTTATCGACCAACTTCTAAAAAGGAGAAGGTTCTCAATTCGTCAGTTTTTTTAATGTAGGTACATATTTTACGCGTTATCTCCGCCAAATGTGGACCGATTTTCAAAATTATTTTTGTGTACAATAGAGCTTATTTCAAGGGTAGTCCCTTAAAAATTTGGTCACCATCGGATTTGAAGTCGGTCTGTTAAGTTTATAAAGTTGTGATTATTTTATATGCATGTTTTATAAGTTTATTGGCCAGATACTAAGGGTCTTGTCCATAATAAAATCCTTATCGACGGTATAAACCTATATTCGTTGAAATGCACTTTACGCCAATAAAAAGAACTTTAAACTTGCAACAGCTGATCGAAACCGGACATGTTTTCACTATCGAACGTTTATAAGCTCCACTAAGTTATGAATAAAACCGTAATGCTTTTCAAAAGTCTTCTCATTAACTACTCACATAGATTACATACAAATTCCGCACATCTTACAATCCTGACTTAAAAGTTACACGGATTACAATGAATACCATATTGTAAAATATTCCTGGATTTCTTGACGATATTTCTCAATATATTCCATAGTAGAATTCCAGAGAACATAGAATAAAATCTTCGACAACACAATTTGTGCTTGTGCATATACACTTCACTCTTGCACTGTGTGATACAATTTAACGATAATACAATTCAAAATAAAACTCCTTCGCTACATCGCTGTCTACTTGGCACAGGGATTAAAGTCAATAATATCAAAGGCATCCCATTTTGATAAAGAAACGTCTTAAACCCAACTATAGGAGTTGGAACATCGTTTTGCATTTCCCTTGAAATCTTCCATTTTATTGCTAAGTAAAGCGCTTTACTAACACTTCCAGTTTGTAAGTGAAATCGTATGGATGAGCACACGTGTATATACTAATGTATTGATTATATTATGTATACACCTACATTTATGTATGCATTATGTTTATACCTACTGTATAAATTGAGTCAATTTTTATATCTTAAATGAGGTTATTATGATTCAGATTTGTTATCTTTGAATAATCAGGAAATTGAAATAGTTTTCACTTTTTTTTCACCCATACGTACTTTGTATGTATGATTCTGATCCAGTAGGTCCCACACCCAAACTCAGATGTTCAGAAATGATTCTGCTACATTTTTATGACCGACTGCATGCTTGACGTCCTAGGGGATCCAGTCCCGGGTAAATCGAATTAGAAAAGAAGGCGAGTATCCAGCTGATAAACGTTTTTAAATCCAAAAGTAAAAGGAAATACATAAAAAAAATTTAATGATAATGCATTTCCTGTCCCAGGTAATTAATACATAAAGGCAATTAATCGACTGACTTTCTCATTGTTATTATCAAAATAATAAATCACAAATTAATTACGTGAGAAATGTCCACTAGACGTAATGCCCATTACTTATAAAAATATTTAAGCGCTGCTTATCTTTAACCATAGGTTATCCCTTTCATTTTTAAACAATTTAACGCAAGGAAAAAGTGACAGGCTATTCTTAGCGAAAAGATAAGTGAAAATGAAAATTTTAGCTCAGCATATTTTTAAGAAAAGTTTGTTACAATTTTCCTTGGGTTATATTGTTTGAATATAAAAAGGACAGACTATACTTAACCATTTGCTCAGCTAAAACGTTTTTATAAGTAAGGCCTAATGATACTAAAGTAACCAATAATTACCTACATGAATGTGTAATAATGTGATAAAATGTAAATTTGACACAACCATATCATAATACAAATTTGCATTAATCATTATCATGCCTATGTTCAGCAGTGGACGTCCTGTGGCTGATGGTGATGATAATGATGATTATCATTACTGCGCAGTGTTTAATCTTTTTTAATGGCTAGCCAAGTAGGTTGCCAAGGCCCTTAAACATTTTTTTTTATCCGAGCACGGCAAAATGATCACACAACACCTGATGGTAAGCAATGTGCGGTCCAAAAATACCAGCCACCAGCTATAGGACCTTGTGTCCATCGGTAGCCACCGGTATCATGTCGGCTTGGATAAATGCTTCTTCACACTCCGTTTTTAAATAGAAATAGCATATTTTGCAAACGGAAACCAAACAATATTGTACACTGTTAACCAAACTGTATCTATTATCTGTGTTAGATAAATTCATAACTTTTTTCGCGTAGTTCTTATACCCGGCATATATACGACACCGGACTCGTATCTTAGTGTAACTGTTGGGTGTTATTTATTTATTATTTATTTTATATAAATTCAAACACATAAATAATGGTAAATCCAACCCAAAAATAAGTTTTCTAATTTATCTTAGCTATTAAACGTAATGCAATTACATCTGATGATATGACATTCACACTTCACAAAATGATCACCATTTGCATACAAAGTGATCTCATCGCTCAAGAATCGTGTTTTCACTAACTCAATTTCACAATAAAAAGAGTAATCCATGTTTAACGTTCTTTATGTGGTAATTAGACGCCGGTAAATTACGTAAGCAGTACGAGAAATGCGAAAGTGTACCGTCATTTCTCCAATACATCCGAATGTTTTCGAGCCTCGACGAAACCGATTTCTCGCTGACTTTGCATATATTTGGCAAGGCTGTGTCAAACGCTACGGCCTTACTCATCAATATAATATACCCTAGATGCACAGTTCTTTGCAAATATCGTCCTAAAAAGTGGTCTCAGGAATAAAACAAAGAAAAAGATCACAAGTTCTATTTAAATCAAACACAAATATAACCCTATGCACGTGTTATAAAGTAGCTTTTTAAATGAAATGATCAAGCGTTCTTAAATTTGAATTTTCAAATTTAGAATTCTATCGGCGTTCGACTGTAGGGAAAAGGAGTGCTTAAGCACTTCTTTGCTGTCCCATTTTCCGAGTGTCAACTGTGCATCTAGGTAAATAATATATCGATGGCCTTACTTCTAAAAACAGTTTAGTTCAGCAAATGGCTTAGAATAGCCTGTCACTTTTTTCCTT
Organism: Clanis bilineata; assembly: GCA_036417725.1. Classification (NCBI taxonomy): domain Eukaryota; kingdom Metazoa; phylum Arthropoda; class Insecta; order Lepidoptera; family Sphingidae; genus Clanis; species Clanis bilineata. The sequence continues at coordinate 4,943,374 of CM071141.1, forward strand.
GTGTCACATTGTTTGAAAATAAAAGTGACAGGCTATTCTTAGCCATTTGCTCAGCTAAACTGTTTTAAAAGTAAGGCCCTATTATTTCTAGTCCCTGCAACACACCATCGTCCAACAGTCCAACACTTCGTCCAACCCACGTGTAGATGTATTTCATATGTTTGTTTATGTTACAAGTTTGGTTCTTTGAATTGTAAACTTACATTTTGCAAAGTAATCTGATATCTTTACTTAATTCATAATATACATAACATAACATAACATAAGCTCACGCCTGTATCCCCGAAGGGGTAGGCAGAGGCGCACTAGCAAACTAGTATACCCACATTTCGCCGAGCTTAGTTCCGTCCCAGATGTAATAGGGGGCGAGCCTATCGCCATATCGGGCACAAATTCCAGACTCCGGACTGATATGAAAAAATCCAATATCACTTTGCCCGACTCGGGGATGGAAACCGAGAACCTCAGGACGGTAGTCGTACCGAAATACAACCACGCCACTAAGGCATAATATACCTAATAAATAATTGTACTTTAAGGGCCACTTGCAGCTCTGCGATAAATCCCCATTTATTATAAATTTTGATTTAAAGATAGGAGAGAGCTGTAGGATAAATCGAGTTTAGCTTTATCTCTAGATTAGTAATACCGCTGCAACTCGTCCTAAGATTATTGTAATAGTCCATTATTGTAGCTTAAAAATTGTATTTATTGTTCTTTTTTTGGTCTAATACAAAGACTTCTATGTATTTACTGGACAAGCTGTTTCGAAGTAAAATTGTGGCACATGACGGCTAGTGTTTTACGTTTCACAGCTAAGGTAAAGAGCAGATTGCTATAGTAAATTGAGGTCCATTAACAGAGACATAGTGCGCACATTGTATCTACCGAACATCCAGTCTAGTAGTATACATAGAAGTCTTTGGTCTAATATATCAATTTTATGTTTCTTGTATATTTCCATTATATTCTAACTAAAGCTATAAATAATCGTACATTTTAAATATACGCCAAATTAAAGCGCATAGCATGCTTCATGTATCCTTTAACGTGACCCAAATACTAAGACGAGATTTACTCAAAACGACTCTGATTTCCATCGTCATCTATGGCAATACCACTTCTTATAAACGGTGTAGTGACTAAATTACATTTGGTGGAGAATTTTTTTAACTCTAACATAACCAAGACGCCTCCTTGTTCTAATGGCAGCGTATATGGGCCGAACTGAGGTCCTGGGTTCAAATTTTTCAATAGCTAGACCTCCCTTACCTGCTGAATAATTTTGACGTTTTGAAAGTTAATGTATGAAACTTCTGCCAAAGCAACAAAATTAATCAAAAATAAAAGTTATCGGGCTATTGAGAAAACATGCGACATGACATGATGGTTGGTTAGGGCTGGGGGGTTACCACCACCTCTGATAGCAGTATTTTTTTAATCTATCTTGTACCGATTCCCATACAAAACAAACGAAGAACGATTATAATAATACTGCTATAAGAGGTGGTGGTAACCCTGCTGGAATGTGAGTACTTCCCTGTACCTGATTATCGGTCATCCACCTGCCTTGTTGCATGCCCCTCGATTTACTTCTTCACTCTTCAGAACATGAAGAAGCATAAATAGACCATCACGATTCTGGTGACCACGGACATACCAAATGTTTATCGGTGGTCGCTAGATTTTCTTGGACTGCACTGCGCTTACCAGGTGTAGTCAAAGAGATTTAATATTACTAACTATAGAGGGCGTTTGCTGCTGATCGTGATGAGTAGAGAGATAAAGGGGAGGCCTTTGCCCAGCAGTGGGATGATATGGGCTAATAAGATAAGATAAGAAGAACTATAGAGGGGCTATTAAGCAAGTTTCCATACAAAAAAATTGATCTCAAACGTCAGTAACGTCGTCTACCATTTATTTACAATGCGAGGGCGCTATTACAATTGGACCGTGTTACGCAGAAATGATCCAACCCACAAAAATACCAAAAAAAAATTGACGATGACAATATGGTCTATTAATGATTTAAAACATGTTGGCATCAATAACTTTCTTTCTTTCTACCTGCCCTTATCCCACTTTAATGTGGGGTCGGCGCAACACACTTTCCCAAGCATGTTGCAAAGAGGATTTGGCTTAGTTTTTACGACCGGCCGCCAGCCTGACGTCAACCCCCTATGAGGGGCATCAATGAGGGGCATCAATGAGAGTTGGCATCAATAACATTTTCTTTTATTTTTTGTGGGTTGGATCGTTTCTGCGTAACACGGTCCAATTTACACCCTAGAATGTTCTGTGAAAGTTCAAGAATCACGTATTCTGCCGAATGTTTAGATAATAAAATTGTCTTACGTGTACTTGTTTGTCTCACAAGTAAGGGGCACTTGCTTATAAAAATATTAAAGCGCTGCTTATCTTTAACAATAGGTTGTCCCTTTCATTTTTAAACAATGTTACGCAAGGAAAAAAGTGACAGGCTATAATTAGAGAAAAGATAAGCAAAAATTTTTCTATAAATAAGGCCCTATTAGGCTGGCGCGTATGTTGCAAATATGGCTGAGTGACTTATGACCACGAGGTCACAATTTTTGGATCCGTTGGCCGTAACTCAAGCAGTTTGTTCAACTCATTAGCACTTCACATTGCGTTCGCGTTTGTTTGTCTTGTGTTTACTCGTACTAATGGTCGCGTTGTGCAAACTGCATTTAGCGAAACCGGTTTGATGATACTACTTCATTCGCATCGTGCATTCAATTTGCATTTCACCTTAATAAAAAATGTATTTTTGTATGACTAAGATTTCTATTAATAGATTTGCAAAATTACGATACCGTTTTTACAACTATAATTATAGATAGATATCTCTAGTGTATTATAAATAAAATTTTGATAACAAATCATATAACGTCATCAATTATTGAACTCTATTCTTGATTATTTCACCGTAAGAAAACTTCTAAGAAAATGATCTCAAGTGTTGATGATACTCAATAGCTGTCAAAATTAGTGAAGAGCGTTGAAGCATACTCAAATAGTTTTAATCATCTGAAGACGGATGATCCCACGCATAAAAAAAATGTTATAAAAACTCGACCACCGTGTAAGTTACATGCTTGTTATGAAACACATTTTGTAGTACATAATATGTTTTATCACCTACTAAAGAAGACAGATGCTAAGTGGTCACCACGGCCAAGAGCATAAACACGTCGCTAACGTAGATTTACTTTAACGAGAAAACATAACTCTCCTTCTGGGCAGTAGGATAAATCTAAATGCAAAGATATTCATAATATATCATCAATTTACATCAAACATTTTGTAATTTGGCTGCGTCGGTGGCGTATTTCCGTACGACTACCGTCCTGAGGTCTCGGGTTCGATCCCCGGGTCGGGCAAAGTGATATTGGATTTTTCCGTATCAGCCCGGAGTCTGGAATTTGTGCCCGATATGGCGATAGGCTCGCTTCCTATCACATCAGGGACGGAACTAAGCTCGACGAAATGTGGGTGTTATAGTTCACTAGTGCGCTTCTGCCTACCCCTTCGGGGATACAGGCGTGAGCTTATGGGTATGGATTTTGTAATTTTGGGTTGCTAGTTGACCTTAAATTGTATCATAGGAATAAATTCTGTCCCTCAGAGGCATGTAACATTAAGCGTCAAAATACAAATTTTACAGGAGAGGCAAAAATGTTCGCCGCAAATGTATAAAGCCAATACTGGTTAATTTAATTAAATGTTATAGAAATTATTAATTTATTTTTGCGCATGTATTTTACAACATGGACCGACGATCTGATAAAGGTCACAGGAAGTCGCTGGATGCAGGCCGCTTCCAACAGGTCAATCTGGAAATCTTTGGCGGAGGCCTATGTCCAGCAGTGGACGTCCTATGGCTGATGATGATGATGATAATGATTGGTGTAAAAAACATAATTTTGGAAAAAATTGAGTTACTATTGTATCACTCTGAGGTACATAATTGTATGTGTTGTACGCTACCCTATAACTATTTTTTTAGTTTCCGCAACATTTTGAATTTCCAGACATTACTCGTTTCGCAATTGCCTATTCAATTAAAATGAGATGCTATGACGTCACACATTAAGTAGCAAAACCTCCATAATGTGTGACGTCACAGCATCTTATTTTAATGGAATGGGCAATTGCAAGTAGCAAAACCTCCACAGTATTTCAATCACAACAAAACCTTCCAGACCGTTGTAAAAGTAAAACAAATCGACGAAAGTAAAAGCATTACGTAATCGATTCTATCACAATGATTAGTCGAAAATTGCGAAGTGACATTTCATCACCGACTTACTCGAGTAACGAGCGCCATACACCTGCCGAGTACTGAGTACTGACAATGAGTTGACACAATAATATTAATGTACAGTGCAACATGTAACGTGATGTATAAATTACATCGCGTGCTTCCTACTGCAGTTGTTGGCCTGGTTGTACGTTTTCATGCATTATAACCGTAATAGTTGATTGGAAACGACTTCATAGCAATAAAACGGTGTAAGAAATTAACGAAATTGAATCTCTGACAGTTGTAAATCTGAGCTCATTTACATTACATCATATTTTAATGTGAGACCAATAAACATGTCAATTTGGAAGCAATACTGCATATTTATTTTTAATCGTTATAACATCAGATTACAATATCGCATTTTGATATTTTACAACGTATGTTTTTATTATAATAGTTCTATTCTGTACATTCCCATAACATATTAAGATTTAGAATTATTTTATTAGAAACATTTTGAAGGAACCACAGGAGTACGTCGGTCGCAAATGTCTGGCCCAGATCGTACCAGAGGTGCAGTCCCGTGGACGGCCTAAAAGTGCTCGCTGGACGTTTTGAAGATAAGAGAGCTTACTATGAAGGATGCTCAAGACCGGGAAAAGTAGAAGCGTTTAAGTAAGAAGGCGGACCCTGGCATAAGACCAGGATAACGCCAGGCAGATAGAAGAATGATTTTCAGAAACTGATTAAAAACATAAAAGATTATTTTTTATTCTAAATAATGTTAATCTAAATCATCACTAATAATCAATCACTAATAATCAATGCACATATATTATTCTTTCTAATATGCAACGTAAAGTACAATTTTACATAACATTTTTAACAGACTTTAATCGAATAAAAAACTAAACAGCTTATTGTTTTTTGGTTATAATAAGTTCTATTTCCAAAATAGGAAGGGAAGCAAAGGTTCTATTTGACCTGCATGTAAACCACGATTATTATACCATCAAGTTGTCCTACTATATTTCCTTACATGGTGCTTCTTTAGCCGTCTAAAAGAAAGTCGCGCCACGCACATGACCGTGAAAGTCTGCACACTAACAATAAGTACAATTCCGTGACTTTACACGTTAGCCATGTAAGAACAGTTATATAATAAACGTAAACGTGAACGTTAACATTATGCTTATATTACGATGTAATTAACTTGTAGATTTGCGCTGTATAACAGAGTGTAACATTTTGATTTGCATAATGTAGAGTAAAAATAATTATTGATTGCGACTTCATTCTGTACGTCTAAGCTAACTCCATTTTTTCCAAAATCCTGTTTTTTACACCGATAGATGCAAAAACCAGATCTTTATAATGGTATCAAACACAAAATGTTGAACACATCATCATCATCATCATCATCAGCCATAGGAGGTCTACTGCTGAACATAGGCCTCCACCAAAGATTTCCAGATCGACCTGTTGGAAGCGCCCTGCATCCAGCTTCCTGGACTACCTACGACCTTTATCAGGTCGTCGGTCCACCTTGTAGGTGGACGTCCTACGCTGCGCTTGCCGGTATGTGGTTTATTATTATCATTTATTGGTTTATCATTTATTTATTAATTGCGAATTGGAACATGATAATTCTGTACGAAGCGTTGGATTGTTGAAATATGAGTTACTTCAATATTATATAAGGTAATAGATTTATAAAGAATGCGATAACACCTACATACACTAAAGGTCACGGCTACTATACGAAGAAGCACTTATCACATTAGCACACACCTAAATATGTGTTTTAAAAATAACTTTTGTCTATGGGCAAAAGTGATACCTCAAAGATGGTAACTGTATTGATATATCCAACCATGAGTATTTTAATATTTCTCGCTAGCGATCCCGTCTACTCCTTGGTCTAGTGACAGCATATATGGGCTGTGGACCGAGAGGTCCTGGGTTCGAAACGAATTTTCCAATTTAATTTGCTCGGCACTGGATCCTCCAGAGGTTGACGTCAGGCAGGCAGCCGGTCGTAAAAACTAAGCTAAATCTTCTCTGCAACATGCTTGAAAAAGTGTGTTGCGCCAACCACAGATTAAGGTGAGATAAGGGCAGGTAGAAAGAAAAAAGACTCCGTAAAATATTTAAATGAAAAACACCCAAACGCCCCTAACGGTTACGTGGGGAACTAACATTTTCATACAAAACTTAATCGTTAAATTATCAAAAAACTCATGCTTTATCTACTGATCGACATGTTTTCGGCCGACTTCCACAAAAGGAGGAGGTCCTCAATTCGTCTGTATTTTTTTTATGTATGTTACTCGATATCTCCGCCAAATGTGGACCGATTTTCAAAATTCTTTTTGTGTTCGACAGAGCTTATTTCAAGGGTGGCCCCATATAAATTTGGTCACGATCGGTAAATTGGAAGTTGGTCAGTTAAGTTTTTAAACTTGTGATTATCTCTATACAATTAATGTATTGGCCTGAGAACGAAGAGATGTCCACGCTGGTGAAGACACGAGAAAAATCTAGCTGGAACAAATATTCAAGGTTGATTTCACAATTTTACATAGCATAGAGATACTTGGATTACAATAACATTGTTAAAACCGTCTCCCAATTGTGACTAATTACAAATCAGAAGTTGATTCCAACCGTAGCATCATTTATTAGAGATCGCCTTTTGCAACTAACAATCACACTTCGATGATAGCGACTCATTTCAATGATTTGCAATCAATGTCCCAATCAATTAAAGCAATATCCAATTTTAAACATAATTTGTATAAAATATGAATTTCAAACTTAGCAAACCTTCAGGAAACCTTTTTAGTTTTTACTCTACCACGATAAAAAATGGTGTGCTGTAATTTTGACGTGTGTGTGGTAAGGAAAAGCGTACCCTCGATAGCGGCTTATTCGTACTGTAGACGTAATTGTCTACAGTACGTGGTCTTACCACTCAAAAAACTTTATTTACAAGTTTATTTATAAAAAGCAAAGCAGCGATAGCTCAGTTGGGAATGGTACGGACTGCCGAGACGAGTGTCGGAGGTTCGAGACCAACCCCAAAATCGAGCATACACCTCTGACATTTCTATGTTAAGTGTGTTTTCTTTGTGAAATATCGCTTGCTATAACGGTGAAGGAAAACATCGTGAGGAAACCTGCATACACGAGAATTTCTTCACAAGAATTTCGAAGGTATGTGAAATCTACCAACCCGCATTAGGCCAGCGTGGTAGACTAAGGCCTAACCCCTCTCATTAGTAGGGGAGGCCTGTACTCAGCAGTGGGACAGTAATATTACAGGGCTATTATTATTATTATTATTTATAAGCACAAGGCCACACAAAAGTAGAACTGAAGTGATGACTTAATATATGGAAACTACGAATTTGTTTAGCTAATTTTGCGATACCCTACCCTAACTAAATTATGCAAGTTTTAAATAGTGTGCATGCTTGTAACGTTACATTCGTCTACCAATTTAGTCAACAAAAATGCGAATGAATATTTTAACATCAAAAATGGCTGAACTCATTTATAAAAGCAAGGACGTAAAGTGCGTTTTGACATCGTTATGTGTATAATACTGCAAGGTAGAGTTATCATACCTACATAATCTCACTAATAAGCAGCGATAGCTCAGTTGGGAATAGTAAGAACTGCCGAGACAAGTGTCGGAGGTTCGAGACCAACCCCAAAATGGAGCATACACCTCTGACTTTTTAATGTTAAGTGTATTTTCATTGTGAAATATCGCTTGCTATAACGGTGAAGGAAAACATCGTGAGGAAACCTGCATACACGAGAATTTCTTCACAAGAATTTCGAAGGTATGTGAAATCTACCAACCCGCATTAGGCCAGCGTGGTAGACTAAGGCCTAACCCCTCTCATTAGTAGGGGAGGCCTGTGCTCAGCAGTGGGACAGTAATATTACAGGGCTATTATTATTATTATTATTTATAAGCACAAGGCCACACAAAAGTAGAACTGAAGTGATGACTTAATATATGGAAACTACGAATTTGTTTAGCTAATTTTGCGATACCCTACCCTAACTAAATTATGCAAGTTTTAAATAGTGTGCATGCTTGTAACGTTACATTCGTCTACCAATTTAGTCAACAAAAATGCGAATGAATATTTTAACATCAAAAATGGCTGAACTCATTTATAAAAGCAAGGACGTAAAGTGCGTTTTGACATCGTTATGTGTATAATACTGCAAGGTAGAGTTATCATACCTACATAATCTCACTAATAAGCAGCGATAGCTCAGTTGGGAATAGTAAGAACTGCCGAGACAAGTGTCGGAGGTTCGAGACCAACCCCAAAATGGAGCATACACCTCTGACTTTTTAATGTTAAGTGTATTTTCATTGTGAAATATCGCTTGCTATAACGGTGAAGGAAAACATCGTGAGGAAACCTGCATATCCGAGAATTTCTTCACAGGAATTTCGAAGGTATGTGAAGTCTACCAATCCGCATTAGGCCAGCGTGGTAGACTAAGGCCTAACCCCTCTCATTAGTAGAGGAGGCCCGTGCCCAGCAGTGGGACAATAATATTACAGGGCTAATGTTATTATTATTATATAGTCTCACGCCTGTATCCCCGAAGGGGTAGGCAGAGACGAACTAGAGAACTAGAACACCTACATTTCGCTGAGCTTATTTCCATCCCATATATGACACTGCGCGAGCCTATCGCCATATCGGACACAAATTCCTGACTCCGGGTTAATATGGAAAAATCTAATATCACTTTGCCCGACCCGGGGATCGAATCCGAAACCTCAGAACCGTAGTCGTACCGAAATACCACCACGCCACCGAGGCAATATGTTTATTAAATTATTAGTAGGCAGTATAGTTATCAAATTATTCTTTGAAGAAAATCTTAAGAGCAAATCTTGAAACGGGTCTCTAAAGAATATACTCGTACACACTTAGATACTAAATATCAAAACAAATTTATAGTGATTGGATTTCAACCTATGACCCTTCGCCATTCAATATGCAGACACGGTTTATCCTAGACCTATCGAAATAACCAGTAGAGACGATTGTTTATAACAGATAAATCAAAATGCTATCAGATGATAGATCAGTTCGGGGTTATAATCAGGCTTGTATACATATATATGGCGAAATATAAATAATGTTCTGGTTCATATATAATGTTCACGGACGTAAAAAAGATGGATGGAGCGCTCGGAACATTGAAAGTGAAGCAGGGTTTTCGGCCTATTCGATCTATCAACAAGTAATGGCGGCGACTGATCGAATGGGCCGAAACCCCTGCTTCACTTTCAACTTTCACTTTCAACGTTCCTAGCGCTCCGTCCATATTTTTTTTACGTCCGTGATAATGTTCTTGATTCATATTAAAACAATGAAATTCTTAATTTAAATGTCAAATCGGGCAAATTCAGATGGTACACACATCGATATATTATTTACCTAGATGCACAGTTGACGCTCGGAAAATGGGACAGCAAAGAAGTGCTTAAGCACTCGTTTTGCATACAGTCCGACGCCGATGAAATTCTAAATTTCAAGATTCAAATTTAAGAATGCTTGCTCATTTCGTTTAAAAAGCTACTTTATTACACGTGCATAGGGTTATATTTGTGTTGATTTAATTAGAACTTGTGATCTTTTTCTTTGTTTTATTCCTGAGACCACTTTTTAGGAGGATATTTGCAAAGAATTGTGCATCTAGGGTATAGTATATTGATGGGTACACATCATAGTTCATACCCATGTTGGTATCATGATGATAATATCAAAAGAATCTGGAAATATAGAACAAGAATCTATAAAACCTATAAATCTTTGCCAATATAAGAAGGGAATAAGAATTGTGAGAGGTGAGAAGTTATATGGGTCAAGGAAAATCTCACTCGCAAAAGGCAACTGCGAGCTCCCTATTTACGGTTTTCTTTGAGACAGTGGTATCAAATCGGTCAAGCTGACCAAGTTACATAGTTTATGTTCAAGTTAAGATCACGATGATTAAACCAATAAGATTAAAATCCTAATAAAATACCTTTTCACAATCAAATTATCGCAAGCGGCTATACCATAATTAAACTGATGTTATTTTGATGTTTTTAATCTTTGCGTTCAAAATCAAAATATTTATTGAATCTATAAAATGTTAAACATAATTTAGATGCCGTTAAATTTTATCCCAGTTCATCTTACTAATCTGATCTTTCACACAAAATATCAGCGCGATAGATTCAAAGTAAACATTTTGTTTAATTCATAGGCTCTATAATCTATATCCACTATTAAGTGATTTAAATTGTTTATTTATTCAATCTCACAAATCCGAGCGGCCATAACACTAATTTTATTGGTACCCTTGACCCGCCCAACGCATTTGTCACTTTACTAAAATATAGTGTAGATTTTTGTTCGTCATAATTTTTTCGTGAGTCTATAAGATTACTAAATAAATAAATAAATACACCCATCAGTCACACATCTTGTCCTGACCCCACACTAGGTATAACCTGTATCGTGCGTGTCACAGACTATGAGAGACTTTCGGTCTCACAACACCCAGACTTGAAACAAATATCTGTGGGCCACACAAACATTTGTCTCAATGCAGGAATCGAACCCGCGGCCTCTCGCTTCACAGCCGACTACTCGCCCGCTGTGCAACGGAGGCGGAAATAAAATTATCATTTAACTTTTATTGTGATTTTGTGATTGTAACCTTATTTGCCAAATGGTAGCATATTTGGGCTGTGAACTGGAAGGTCATGGTTTCAATTCCCGCGTGCGCGGGAGATTTGCCCAAAACTGGAACCCTCACAGGAGAGTTGATGTCAGGCAGGCAGCTAATATCTAGTCGTTAATATCTACCGAATCCTTTCTGAAAAATGCTTGTAAATGTGAATTCCGCTGACCGCCATATTGAGAGGATAAGTGTAAATGAAAAAAATATTGACGACAATCGGAATTTAAGATTAGAATATGCGAATTGCGATTGATTACATTACTACTTAATTGAAGTTAGTTGTGAATATTGACATTTCAAAGTAAAAATTAATAAATGAATTTTGGATAGGATTTCTTATAGTTTTGAAGTTGGTCTTTATGTTTTTAAAACATTTATCTTGTTTAACTAAAACAATTTGAATTGTCAAGCCCAGTAGCAAAGAGTTCATATTTAATTGACTATTTGTAGGCGGTAATTCATTTTTATCAAAAATAGGTATGGAACTAATGTTATAATAACGTTGTGGGTGTTTCGCTATTTCATTATCGCTATATAAATTAGCATAATGTATTGTAAAATGAGACAAAAGATGTCGTAGGTGCAACGCTAATGGATTCGATAGGCGTAAACAAGGAACTTCGAAACATTGGATATGAGTTCGATTCCCGCGAAAACTATGAGTGATTGTTAGGTGATATTGATACGCTCATGTCACCTATCTTTCATATCTGACTAATGAGGTCAACGCTATATACTTTTACAAATAGGTTGCAGAAAGGAGTCAGCATTCTTTGGATGACCTTGCCTGCGTAACGTTAGGGGGGCCTAGCCCATGAAAATTATGCTAGAAAAGCATACTTTCTCGAACTGGTATTCGAACCCAAGATCTTGCGCCTCAGCCCATACGCAATATCAATGAACTAAGAAGACATTTTCTCTTTACATAAAGTAATATAAAAATGACTGCCTCGGTGGCGTAGTGGTATTTCGGTACGACTACGGTTCTGAGGTCTCGGGTTGGATCCCCGGGTCGGGCAAAGTGATATTGAATTGGAATTTGTGCCCGATATGGCGATAGGCTCGCCCCCTATCACATCTGGGACTGAACTAAGCTCGGCGAAATGTGGGTGTTCTAGTTCGCTAGTGCGCCTCTGCCTACCCCTTCGGAGATACAGGCATGAGCTTAAATCTAATTATTCCAACAGTTTAACTTTTAACGAAAAAAGGGAACGATATCTAGATCATGATTGTAATTGTAGTGTAAATTACATTATTACCCAAAATCGCACTTCCGGTTCAGTTGTTTTACATAACACCATTCTAAAGCCTCGGTACGCTAGGTTTCGTAATTGTGATTATTTTTCCTCCTATAGTAGTTTTACTTTATAGATTATTACAATAGTTAGTATGATTTTGATTTAGTATTTTGAATTGAAATTTGACGTAATTTAAACGATAAATAAATAAATAAATACACCCAACAGTCACACACATAGTCCTGGCCCCACACTAGGTACAACTTGTATCGTGGGTATCTGTGGGCTACACAGACATTTGTCTCGGTGCGGGAATCGAACCCACGACCTCACGTTTAGCCGGCTACTCGCCCGCTGCGCCACGGAGGCTGTCTAAATGATGTTAAAACATTTTATGGATTCAATAAATATTTTGTTGTAATTTGATATTTTTTAATCCCATCGAACACAAAAATAAGCTTAACAAGTTCAAAAACTTAACGGACTGACTTCGATCTTATCCGAAATACTTATCTGACAGTAACCAAAATATGGAACTACCCTTGAAATAAGCTCTATCGTACACAAAAATAATTTTAAATAATCACACAATCGACTTCAAATCCGATCGTAACCAAATTAAATTATATGGGACGACCCTTAAAAGAAGCCCTATCTAACACAAAAATAATTTTGAAAATCGGTCCACATTTGGCGCTGATATCGCGTAACATACATAAAAAAATACAGACGAATTGAGGACCTTCTCCTTTTTGGAAATCGGTCGAAAATCGGTCCATATTTGGCTGAGCTATCACGTAACACATATAAAAATACAGACGAATTGATTACGCCCTTGTTAAGCTAAGACATAGCTTCTATCGCGGGCCTTGAGCGTGGAGACCGAATCCAGAAATTCCGTAACGAAAATAACCTAACACCCCCACTCCGACCGGCACAGCGGTGATACTTTTTAGTTTTGCCATCTATCGATGAGTAGCAGAACTTTTAATGACTTTTTTTAAATATCACGCTTGTCTCTTTAGTTCAGCAACTCGCCTCTAGGTGGCATTGGTTGTATCGGCGTTACTGCGCATGCGGAATCCCCCTCCTCGCCCCGCAATCTTGGATGGATGGATGGATTTTGGATGCTATGCAATAGCTTTACCGCGGCAGTCCCCGAGTGCCACACGTCTTTTTTTTGTGCCTTGTTTTAACGTCCTTGTGTTTTGAAGTTGTAAACAAGTAGGTGAACTCTCAGCAGCAATTTGTTTAATTCAAACAACGGTTTAACTTATTCCAGACGAAATACACGACGAAATATTTTGTAATTGCATTAAGCAAGCGCTAAAAACTAGTGTCACATTCAGAGCACACGCCCCTTTCGCAACTAGACAGATTTTCTTTGTTCCTAGATCGACCGTTAAGAGTTAAGAGCTTCGGAATAACTAATGTTCTTGAAATTGCGTTCCCTTGACCTACATAGACCTCCGTAAAGAGATTTATGGGTACGCATTACTATGCTAAATATTTGTAACATTGCTGGATTGTATTGTTTATGGTAAGAATGAGTCATAGAGAGGTAAACAGGTGCCAGTTCTTAAGTCTCGCTGGTTTAGTTGTATTGCGGTACGACTACCGTCCAGAGGTCTCGGGTTCGATCCCCGGGTCGGGTGAAATTGAATATTTCTACTCATTATTAGCGGAGGCCGGAGGCTGAAATTTGTGCCCGATATAGCCATATGATTGTCCCCTGTCACATCTGGGACGGAAATAAGCTCGACTAAATTTGGGGATTCGCGTCTGCCAATCCGTTGCGTTCGGATACAGGCGTGAGCTTATGTATAGTATATATGTAATCCTCCAACTCCTTCGTGCACGCAATATCCTTGAAAAGGAATCCAAACTTTTCTCGTATTAATGGTATACAGGTCAATCTGGAAATCATTGGGGGAGGCCTATGTCCAGCAGTGGACGTCCTATGGCTGATTATGATTAATAGTATAAACAAACATACGTAGTCATTGAAATAAAACAATTTTTTTATGGATCATGATTTGTTTTATTTTTAAATATAATTGTATAACATTCCTGTAAACTTAAGAAATCAGTATACGTATTCATTTTCATAATAATTATAAAGCAAGGTCATGTAAATTCTCTAGATGACTATTATATTCTAATATAGAACCATAAATTTGTATTTATTTATTCTGTGGTCAAATCTTACTTAGTGATCAAACACAGCAAGTTTCCTTTTACATCTTCAAATACTCACAACGATCCATTTAAGGTTAGTTGCATTTAAGACCAGCCTTCTGTATTTTAACATAATATAATTTTGTCTATTAATTATACATTACACATATTAAGAAAATAAATTTATTTAAAAAATATTTAACAAGTTCAAATAATATTTCGCTACAAATAATTTAGAATAAATTCTACTTTGTCATTCGAAATTTCGAAATAATTTTACTAGAATTAATTTAACAAAACAATGTAATGGAACCGCTATTTGTAACAATGTCATTATATTCCATTAAAAGGTATACAGAGCCATTCGTCATAGCAAAAAATAATATCGCAACCACACATTGTTAGAAAGTAATCGCACTGCGGTTGACCAACTAGTACACGACAGTGGAGTTGATTATAAACTTTTTATTTTTTTTCATTAATATGTTATTTATAAAAAATAATAAAATAAATGACACCCGACAATCACACACATAGTCCTGACCGTACACTAAGATCGAGTCTTATGTCGTGGGAATCAGGAAATACGAGAGACTTTCGGTCTCACAACACCCAAAACCCGAAACAAATATCTGTGGGCCGCACAAATATTTGTGTCGGTGCGGGGATCAAACCAGCGGCCTCTCGCTTCACAGCCGGCTGTTCTTCCGCTGCGCCACGGAGGCTGTCAAATTTTTTCATTTTTTTTTAAAGTTACTATGATTAGAGGTTTGCTATAGACTTTCGCAAAATATATTACATTCATTACAGAGCTCTTTAAAAGTAAATAGAGCTATAAATGCTAATAAGCATGTCTTATATATATACGAAATATAAGTTCATATATCATTCGAGCTGAAAATAATTTCATCATCATCATCATCGTTGGGGGAAATAATTTATCGAAACTTTATTGAAATTATCTCCGTCGCCAAAATTAAAATTCTGATGTATACTGTCATCATCCGAACGTCACCCGAGATGCACAATGAATTCACGACAGATATCGATCTTGTTTAAACCACGACTGGAAAATAGTTTGCATAATGGCATGCATAATCGCTGAATGTGTATGAAGCAAGCGGTCTTTGTCAACCGTTTTTGTAAGTGAAAAATGTTGTCTCAACTTGTTGATGGCTGATGCCTTTATCGCGTATCGCTGTGAACTCCTTTTAACCCGCGATTTATGTCCTATATGTCTGATACATGGTGATGTGAATAAATGGAATAACTTTTTAATCTGCCATTTGTGTTGTAATCAAATCAAATATTTATTGAATCCGTAAAATGTTTATAGAGGTAGGTATATCTCTTACATTCCGCCAAATTTTTACTCTATTGCTGGTAAAGACCGTTTTACCGAAAAACGGACAAGAGACTCAGGTGATGTTCTTTAAACGCCCATTTACAATCAATCTTTTTCTACTTACCCTTATCCTACCTTGATGTGGGGTCGGCGCAACTCATTTTTTAAGCATGTTGCAGAAAGGATTTGTCAAAATTTTTACGACTGGCTGCCTGCCTGACGTCAACCCCCTCTGAGGGATCCACCAATAATGTACGAAATACAGAATAAGAACAGCTAATCCATGATAACCATAGATACTATCATAAGGTATAGAAACATTCAAGATGACTCACTGAACTACCCCGACAGCCATGCTTAATCGAGTTGAATCAAACAAATCAGTCTATGCAGACTAGCCCACCCTTGGGTGCTGCTTGCAGCAGTTCACGAGTATGACGCATGCGTCACCTCGTGAACCATGTTGCAGGGAAGTGATCACATTTTGAGTAGCTCAGTCATTTTTCACCTCCAATCATGGGTGAAGAATTCATTCTTCGGGTACTGTTAAAATTCCTTATGATATCAAATCCAGGATTATCTTTGAATTAACGTTATTTTATACTAAAAGTATTACTTTTGTAATACTGATTCGATCTAAAATTCCATCACTATACACATAATTTGCTGTAATCTTTTGTAAAATGTTTATGACTTATAACATAGCTTTCTATTTCTATAATATGACGGTTTATGACGATTTGACTCTATACGATATTAGAACATAAATACATAATGTTACGTGATTAAAATTGTATAAATATGAACGCAAAATAAAACAGAAATTATCTGTAATACGCACATACGTCACTATTAGACGGTTTATTTAAAAGCTACACTTGATCTATATATTCGATATGGATTTTAAAAAAATATTTTCCTATATTAAACCTTATGAATACTTAAATATAATAACGAAATCTTTTAATGCTAATTTAGTAAAAAAAATCATCCTAAGCAGTAAATTGCATGGCCCTTTGACTCGGGAAACCTCATTAACTTTGAATGATAATGTAATAATGAGCTAAGCTGGAAGAAATCACTTTTTGCGATAAAGTTGCAACTTTTGGAACATTTTATATCAGAGACTGGTAAACGAGCAGATGGGTCACCTGATATTAAGTGATCTCCACCGCCCAAGACACAAAAAGAGTCATGGCGTTGCCAAACTAAATGGAGGGAAATAGGGCAATCACTATAGCAATCCTTTTCCCAATGGAAAGGGGGGGGAATGGGCCACCGGAAATCTCGGTTTTATTTATTGTTACCTTTTTTTTGAGTATGTCTACAATAAAGAGTATTTATCTACCTAAAGTCTCTAAACAAATTAGAACCAAACTTTGCACGACTTTGCCTGCAAAGTTGCAAAGACTCCCTGAGTCACTGAGGTCATGTTTTCCTCAACTTAGTTTACCGTTAGAATCGTACAAGTCACGATACCTTAAATCAGCAAAACCATCAAAACCCCATTAACCTATCCCATAAAAATTAATTTACAACAAAACTGTAAATTATATTCGCAAAAACCCGTTATGGGCAAACTGGAAGATAACGTCCTTTGGTACGTCGGTCACACCTATCATTATACAAGATATCACACCTTTAATGCCTATAATAAAATGATATATAAAGTAGCAGTCTGTTTGTTGCGTGCTTTTATAACTAAATTAAGATATTGCATACATCTTAAGTTTTCGCGAATGTTATACATTGAAATAAAACTATTTTATTTGGATTCTATCACGATTTATTTTTATTTTTAGGATGTTTCGAAGGCTTTGCAGAATTCGAGGTCACTGGTATTTTTTTTATTTTATATAATTTAAAAATGAAGGTAGTCTGACCCATGTCCAAAGCTCCATGCTGCAAACAAAGCCTTTGAAACTTCGGCCCTAAAAGTAAAAAAAACGTGATAGAATCCGTATAAAATAGTTTTATTAATTTTATTTAGTTTTGTTTCAATAAGATATTCCCGTATTGTAAAATAATACTCATGTATGAATCCAGTTTAAACATAAGATTTTAGTATGTAAGGGCGACTTCCAGCCTCACTAGAGTTTATCTCGATTTATCCTGCAGCTCACTCCTATCTTTAAATCAAGATTTGGGATAAATAGAGATGTATCGCAGAGTTTCAAGTGGTCCTAAGAACTTTTTTAAATATAGATTAATGTCTGAGTTTGTTTTAATCGCCTTTGGGTTTAAAACTTTAAAAAAATAAGAGACCAATAATTTGACAGCGAGTTTGTTTCTTCTTCTTTTAAAAAATGGCTGTTAAAAAACATCTTAGACATAACATAACATAAGCTCACGCCTGTATCCCCGAAGGGGTAGACAGAGGCGCACTAGCGAACTAGAACACCCACATTTCGCCGAGCTTAGTTCCGTCCCAGATGTGATAGGGGGCGAGCCTATCGCCATATCGGGCACAAATTCCAGACTCCGGGCTGATATGGAAAATCCATTATCACTTTGCCCGACCCGGGGATCGAACCCGAGACCTCAGAACCGCAGTCGTACCGAAATACTACTACGCCACCGATGCAGTATCAAGCAACATCTTAGAATATTTTCTAAGTTTGCGGCCGAAGTCACGTACAAATGTAGTCATACATAAATATCGTCACAATGACCTATAGATATTTTCGACACTACGGGATTTCGTGAATCATATTATGTCATTTACCTTTAAAGTATTTATTGGATATTTTGTATTTTTTGCGTTATAATTGTCTAGACACGAACAAAAAGGTTGATAGCTTTATGTGTTTTATGGTTTTTTATCTAATGTGTGACATTTTGTATATGGTGATAATTCATTACAAAATCGCATAATGGGATTCTGTTAGAATGATGTAAAATCTATATTTCCATACTAATATTATAAATGCGAAAATTTGGTAAAGATGTTGGTTGCTCAATCACGCCAGAATGGCTGAACCAATCTGGATGAAATTTGGCAGAGATAATAATCTGAAGTAGCACATATTGGATGGCGGCCCTTCAGAGGCGGTTCGGCCTCCGGCGGCCGAGAGGTTAATGTAAAAAGCATTATTATTAATAATATAGCCGCCTCCGAGAGGAAAATTGTGGTAAAATAAAATAGAGATTAACTTCTCAATACTTTTAATTTTTAAAAAGTAACTAATTACTTAACGTCTTACGTTTTCTATATTTTTTGACACTTCTCTCTTTTTTTTAAATCAGTGTTGCCCTCATTCGGTAAACGTTCCCTTTCACGCATCTTATATTTCATTCATCCCGCATTGTAAGCTTTACATTTTTTTGGCAATATTTATAATGAAGAAAAATATTACGTAGACCTAAATCTAATCTAAAGCATGATAATATTTATCGAAAATATTGCATAAACAGTTACTCTATTTATTAATGAATGAATTTTCGCAATATTGCAATTTTACATTGTTATGAGACCCTGTACAAAATCGTAAATATTTCGTATTCAAATTTATTTACGAATTATTATGTTAAACACGTATATTTAAGCGCTTAATTTTTGTATCTACATATTCATTTGGTTACAAAGCCTGCAATATAGGTTTGATACACTATTTTACAAATTTTATTCTACTAACTACGTTCGTTACCGTTATTTTTGAATTGCCTTATAATTTATGTTTTTATTGACTGCCTCGGTGGTGTGGTTGTATTACGGTACGACTACCGTCCTGAGGTCTCGGGTTCGATCACCGGGTCGGGCAAAGTGATATTGGATTTTTCCATATCAGCCCGGAGTCTGGAATTTGTGCCCGATATGCCGATAGGCTCGCCCCCTATCACATCTGGGACGGAACTAAGCTCGGCGAAATGTGGGTGTTCTAATTCGCTAATTCACCTCTGCCTACCCCTTCGGGGATACAGGCGTGAGCTTATGTTATGTTATGTTATCATAATTCATGTATCATTCGTTATCAAATTACATCAATAGATTTCTGACAAACATATTTATGATAAGATTAAACAATAATTTTAAGGCTTGCCAAATGTATTTACAGTCGCGGTCAAGGAACGCTACAAGTCAATTGTCAATCAACTTTTATAAAATAACAATTAAATACACAAAGCACGTCATTGAACAAAAGGAAAACGAACGGATCATTTTCACCGGCACTTGTTACGCGCGATTTGCGCCGGCGCAGCACGGTGCGGCCGGTAGCGCATGCGTCATAAAAAAATAAAGCGGAGATTACGAAAAACCGATTCCTATACAGCCAGTAAACGTTCACAAATTATTATGCACGTTATTTCTTAATTGTTCGTGTTGCGAAAGTCCTCTACGATTTTTTCCGAGGCGGTTTCCCAGGCGCTCCATTCATAATAGCAATAACGAAAGTGTTATGTCGAAATATGTGTAAAGATTTGTGTGTTTTCGTAAACTGGCAATGAGATTAATTTACCGACGCGGCATTGAGATTTGAGCACCATATGATAATGACCGAAATTAATACCGAAGTTACGAAACGCCGTCGTATTTTGAATCGCAGACGACATGATACTCGACATATGTTAACGAATGGAACGTGATTGTACATTACAGGCCGGTAATTAACGCGCATGCGTTTGAAAGTACTTGCTTTTTCACGATGACAGTTTTAATAATTTCCTACATCGTTGCAATGTATGAAAATTACCTACGATTTTCACCAATTAATTCGATTGCTTATTTTATACCACACTTGTTACAATTACATTGAAATTAGAAATGAATATATTTTATAAAAATTAACGAATTATAAGGTAAAGAAATCCTGGATAAGCCCTAAAGAAAACTCGTACAAATAGCTCACCTGTTATGAGAGCGAGTGTGAAAAGCGCCAATGCGCCGTAAGACCTCATTGTTAGGCACACTGATCACGGTGTTCATGAACGGTACACAACACAGCCACTAGTCACCACCGAAGCATCACGTACGCGCGAGAGCTCAGCGCGCGAGCGCGGGAGTGATGCCCGCCGTGGTGGCGCGCGCACCTCGCCGAGTCCGTGGTGGGGCGGTTGCGATACAATTGTTAAACTTGAAGGTTTTGAGTTGGGTTGACGTTGCCGGCGATCGGCGATTAGCGGCACTAATGTCAGCAAGCAGTGCCAAATTACTAATTGCTAAATTCTAATTATAATATACCAAACGTGTTTTAGTCATATATTTTAAACTCATTATTTATGAACATTTGCGGGCCGCTTCCAAGAGGACAATCTTTGGGGGAGGGCTATGTCCAGCAGTGGACGTCTTATGGATGATGATGATGATGATTTATGAACCTAAGATTTTCTCCAACAATATATTTTTTTGGAAGTCTGAAATACAAACAAAAATCCAACTTCAGTTTATTAATACAAACAAAAATACACTATGAAAGTGAGCAGTCAAAATTAAATCAGCTTATAGAAGTGTACTAAAACTGTAACGTTTAGTCGCTGTAAGTATGACCGCGTCTCAAGGGTTACGGAAGTGAACGAAATGTCAGGGATTCGAGGTAAGGCGGATACCGGCGCAGTACAGTAATGCATGTCTTATAGGCAATAAATAGTACTAAAATACTTATGTTATTGCCTATCAGTGTCACCGCAGCCACTAATATAAATGTTAATATTTAAGGGTTAATAACCTGTACATAATTACCGACTATTTTTATTTGTAACTTTTTGTAAAATACTACTACAGGAGCTTAAGACCATTTCTTTACATCTATCTTAGAATTATTATTTTTGTACTAAATATTACAATTTTCTTAATAATGAAAGAATCAAAATCTGTATGCTCTTTTTTTTTATCGGTAAAACCAAATTTTCTTTCATTTTGTTACTCTACCTACTGAGCGTAGTATAAAGCCCTTTAAAAGCAACACTTCATAATAACACATGGTATCTTAAAGTTCCTCCAGAATAACCAAAATGTGAGTGGGGAAATTAAAACGCAAATTAGACATTAGTCATAATTACACCAACATTCAAAATGGTATCCGGGTTTTGAACCCACAATCATAACCAATGACTAAAGTTACAAAGACAAGATTTTTTTCAAACAACAGTCATATTGCGTACATGTCTAATTTACATAAAATATCGAATAAATGTTATAATACATCCTACACATAACACATGACGCTACGAAATAAGGTGACATTAAACAGGCCTCAAATATCAAGGGAAAACGATTTCCGGTTCCTTCTACATTTTATTGCGCTCATTACCTATCAATCTTCAGATAAATTAAACCAGTTTTAGATAAAATAGTTTAATTATAATACCGATTTACTATGTTAATCATGTGGCATTTTATGTTAAAAATATCTAATTGGAATGCCTATATATTTACACAATTATTCTTATTTTCATTCCTCACATACTATATGTTCAGGAAATATTACATACATATTTACATATCTCGTTCTAGAGGTTGAAAAAAGTTATTGCACTTCTTGTTCAATTTATAAATATGTACATCGTTTTCCGGTATCATAAAATATGAGGAACTGTTCCTAAAGAAAATAGACCTAAAAAGTATAAATCCTTGATGATAATCACTTGATGCGGAAATTATCTGACTTTCCCTTTTTCCAATCATATTTACAACAACAACAAGAATAGTTCATGTTGATGTGACATCCGTAATGAGCTCTCGTTGATGTCTTTTATATGGAGTGCTTAGTTGCGTTCAGACTCGTAGCTCTGCTTGTCCGTATCTATCGACGAATACATTATTTTCAACGTTGTTCTTCACAGAGTCTGTGTAAAAAATATGCTAGGTTAAAAAATGTCCTAATTGCAAAATAAGATAAGAGTGAGACAAAAATACATTTTCCATAACGTTATACAGGCGTATAATTGAAACTATCCAAACCCAGCTTAATTCACATGTTGATTACCTGACTCGTTTTTAACCTTTAAAAAAATATTAAAACTCACGCCTGTATCTATGAAGGGGTAAGCAGAGGCGAACTAAGTAACTAGAACACCCACATTTCGCCGAGCTCATTTACAAATATTGTAATTATTTTTGCAACACATTCCAATCGCATCTTGTTACGCATTACACCCATTGCGACTCATCTTAACGCAACTAGCGGCGAGATCAAACGGCACCACGTCCAGTGCATCAGTGCACTGTGACATAACAGCCCAAAAGTTGTTTAAGGCCTTGTTCACACGTATATATAATTTACCTTTTTTTTTTAATTCACCGCCTTGTTGCCAGTCGCTTCCTCCATTTAATGATAACCTATAAAGGATGTAAGTCCCTTACACCCAGTATGTACTATGGGTTCGATTTCCAAATCGGATGGGTGATTTTTCACACATTTCACCCGGAGAAGAGTTTTTTTAGCAGTGACTGGCAAACGAGCAAGTGGGTCACCTGATAGTGAGTGATCTCTACTGACCATAGACACCCAAGAAGCGAATGTATTATGTTCGTTGCCAACAGAAAATGAGAGGAATAGGGACTGGAAAAGGGAGGGGAAAATTGGGCCACCGGGAATCTCACTCACTGTACAAAACGCAACAGGGAGCTGCCACTTTAGGTAAATTGTCAGCTAAACAGTGGTATCAAACCGTCCGAGCCGGCCCATTCGTGCTGTACGTCACTGTCTACAGCGTGGCTCTACCACTCAAAATACCGCGATACCGTGTGTATAAGGCATAACAGTCCAAAACGCGTGATGTAGGCCGCGGTACACTTTCGATTTCGCCGACTCCGTATTGACAAACGTGCCGTGATCGCAATACGATACACCTCAACTCGACCACTCAAGCGCATGCGTGGGGAAACTTTGCAAAAACATGTTTAATGAGTTGACAAAATATGGGTAATTTTGTAATTGTTGCAAGGCCTATAAGTAGAGCGGTTATTTATTATCTAGAAAGTATTATTAATATTATCAGGATTGAGCTACATTTCGGTTCCAAAAGTTCGTCACGATGATTAGCCTAATCATGCTCGCTTTACTTTTTATTCCCATAACCAAATGTGTTTTTTTTATAGCAGAAGCTGGCAAACGAGCAGGTGCGTTACCTGAAGATAAGTGATCTCCACCGCCCATAGACACCCAAGACATAATAAGAGAATCAATGTTTGAAAAAGTGTTGCGCCGACTCTACATTTTGGTGGGATAAGGGCAGGTAAGAAAGAAGTTACTTTAACTTATAAATATGTTTTGAAATGATGCAATTGTCTCCATGCGTGCCCACTAAACACTATTTATTATGTTGTGGGCACCTTATTATGCTATGTGTGTTACATATTTTGACAAATATGTATGAATCATATTAAATGTTTGGGCCACATTTCAGAATTACGCCTTACTGGAGCATTTATTATGATATTCTTTGATATGGAATAAATTCTCAATAATTTGTGAAAAGTCAGGACTGTCTCGGTGGCGTAGTGGTATTGCGTGTGTGCTACGATTATCGTCCTGAGGTTATCGGGTTCGATCTCCGGGTCGGGCAAAGTGATTTTGAATTTTCCAGTATCAGTCCGGAGTCTGGAATTTGTGTCCAATATGGCTATAGGCTTGCCCCCTATCATATCTGGGACGGAACTAAACTCGGCGAAATGTGGGTGTTCTAGTTCGCTAGTGCGAACATTTACGGATACAGGCGTGAGCTTATGTATGTATGTACATAAGTAATTCAGGATTGTCTACCCGAAATATTATTAAACTGTGCACCAATAAGCGCCATTATTCCTCAACTGGTATTGAACTTTATTTTCTAAACGATAACATCGTTTTCATATTACACCATAACAATCAGGTTCAATGTAACCATTACACCATGGCCACCATTAAAAATTTAATAGAAATTCCAATCTACAATGCGATCAATATTATTAGCAAGACCTTCAGATTTCATCATAGCAATAATAATTACAATATTTATTATACTTGTTCAACATGCGAAGCGAAATAGTTACGTTGATAATAAAATTTACGCCTGTAGGCTATAGCCGAGTCTAGCTAACAATACAAAATATTAACAGGTGGTTCTTTTTATAATAATTTCGTTAACTCTAGCACTTTATACAGTTTAATACTAGCGCAGGAGACAGCGCCATCAACAAAGTTTGTATACCTTAACATTTTTTGTCAATAAAGTTTTTATTATTATTATTATTATTACTTTTATAGCAAAGTCGGGCAAACGAGCAGCCTGAGCAGGAAAATTTCTGACAATGGTAAACGTATTCGAGCCTGATGCGCGTCTATGAAATTTGTATGAAATATTAACCAAATTTCATATTGCGCAGCGAGCTCGAATACATTTACGATTGTCAGAAATTTTCCTGCTCGTGCTACAGGTGGGTTACCTGAGGGTAAGTGATCTCCACTGCCCATAGACGCTCAAGGCATAAAACGAATCATGGGTGCGTTGCCAACCTAAAAGGAGGGAAGTAATCACCAGGGGGGGAATTGGGTCACAGGAAATCTCACTCACTGAACGAAACGCAACAGCGAGCTACCACTTTACAACGGTTTTCCGTGAGACAGTGGTATCAAACCAGTCGAGCCGGCCTATTCGTACTGAAGACGTAACTGTCTACAGCGTGGGTCTAACAGTAAAAACTTTATATCTGTCAATGCCTATGCCCCAAAGAAGTAAGCATAAGTACAAATACTCCTACCGATCGCCTAGCTTTCGTCCCATGATATGAAAAGGGGAGTTATACCTCTATAGCTTCCATCATACTAGACATTTTCAACCTCAAGCGGTTCTAAGACTGCCTCGGTGGTGTGGTTGTATTTCGGTACGACTATCGTCCTGAAGTCTCGGGTTCGATCCCCGGGTCGGCTAAAGTGATATTGAATTTGTGCCCGCTATGGCGATAGGCTCCCCCGCTATCACATCTAGAACGGAACTAAGCTCGACGAAATGTGGGTGTTCTAGTTCACTAGTGCACCTGTGTCTAACCCTTCGGGGATACAGGCGTGAGCTTATGTTATGTTATGCGGTTATATATATTGCAATTTATGATTGCTCTACCTTAAATTTGTATCCAAGACCTCTGAGGTTTATCAGCTCATGAGCACTACAACTAGACCGGTGGAGCAATTTTATATAACGTAATACATGTTAATGCAAAAAGAAAGGATTCGTGTTAATGTGGTAATTGTGCAATTAGCAACGTTTAATTAAGTAGGTGTTACACAACAAGATCTATAGCTCGCTCTACATTTAATATAATATATGGCACATTATTATACAAATTAGCGGCTGTTATGACCTTGTTGATGACCACAAATTCAATGGAAATTAAAATATAATTGTTTTTTATTTGAATAATAAATATTTTATTATACTGGATTGGATCCCTCACAGGGGGTTGACGTCAGGCAGGCAGCCGGTCGTAAAATCTTAGCCAAATAATTTCTGCATCATGCTTGAAAAAGTGTGTTGCGCCGACCCCACATTAAGGTGGGGACATATCAATTAATCAATGCATATTGATGTATAATGTAGGATCCCACATTATACATCAATATGTATTGATTGATTGATATGAATTAGATTTAAACAGGGTGCCTTAAATTAGGCCTTATCAACCCGGAGAATGGAATTTGTACCTAATATAGCGGTAGGTCACCCCCTATAACATTATGTAATGCAAATTAAAATACGAAAAGCGAGTGCACATGTTGCGTCTCTGCCTACCGCTTCGAGAGTACAGACGTGAAGAATATAAGTGTGCATGTATGCGTGAGTGCATGTATGTGTGTGTGTATTAATTCCATATTTATATACAAAGGGTAAAATAACTCACAGTAGACACAATACAGTCCAAACATGACCCTCAGGACTCAAGAGTTAAGAGACACGGTGCTGCGTGTTAAGTGCTTTTGATTTCAGAAACCCACATATTGCTGACAGTGGTTTAAATATAAAAGCTCTGTTATTGACAGCCTCCGTGGCGCAACGGGCGAGTAGCCAGCTGTGAAGCGAGAGACAGCGGGTTCGATTCCCGCATTGAGACAAATGTTTATGTGGCCCACAGATATTTGTTTCAAGGGTGTTGTGGGACCGAAAGTCTCTCATAGTCTCTGACACCCACGATACAGGTTATACCTAGTGTGGGGTCAGGGTCTAGATGTGTGACTGTTGGGGGTATGTATTATTATTATTCCTCATTTATTTAAATTTATTTACATTTTTAAATATGCCTCGATGACTGCCTCGGTGGCGTGGTGGTATTTCGGTACGACTACGGTTCTGAGGTCTCGGGTTCGATCCCCGGGTCGGCCATAGTGATATTGGATTTTTCCATATCAGCCCGGAGTCTGGAATTTGTGCCCGATATGGCGACAGGCTCGCCCCCTATCACATCTGGGACGGAACTAAGCTCGGCGAAATGTGGGTATTCTAGTTGGCTAGTGCGCCTTTGCCTACCCCTTTGGGGATACAGGCGTGAGCTTATGTTATGTTATGTTTTAAATATAAGTAATATAAACAAAATATCACCCTCCCTATGACGAGGCTTGAGACCCAAGCCACCGGCGGTTAGGTAATTATTATTATTTAAGAATAAAGATAGCGGGTGTAAGCTTATCTAAGAATTGACCTACTTGCCTATACAATCAATAGAGGTAATTGACATTGCCCACGGATAAGTGTCTTACTCAATACAATATTCAAATGACTTCCTTATAATTTTAAGTTATCAAATATAGTAATTTAAGTTAGTGTCGCCACCGGACATTATGCTTCACTTACAAATTATTGTAATAATTTGAACATTTCCTGCTTTTTCCATCCTCTGGTGCAATTTTAATTGAGGATACATGATCGTGGATGGCTAGTTAAATAATTTTAGTTTAATTATGAGAAAAATAATTTTCCCAAAGCGGACTACAGGGAGGTTACCACCACCTCTTATAGCAGTATTATTATAATTTTACTTGTACCGATTCCCATACAAAACAAACGAAGAACGATTATAATAATACTGCTATAAGAGGTGGTGGTAACCCTGCAGGCTTGGTTTTAAAAGACAAACCAAAGCCAAATCCTTACTGCAATATGCTTAAAATATGTTTCTCGGATCGCACACTGGAGAGGGATAAGGAGAAGTGGAAAAGATAGGAAGAGTACAATTATTTTATACTACTGAATTACAAAGTCCGTACTCATGGTTATTGACAATAGCAGTGAATGCTGGCCCGCTACCTACCACAAAGAGGAGAAGAATGGAGACAGAAAAGGGACGGAGGGTCGTTAATAATTTATTTATTAAGATAAAGAAACATAAAAAAAGATTTAATATATAAACTAGCAAAGTGTCTTAAAATAAACAACACATTGAAATACTCAATAGGCATAAAAACTAAGCAATTTTAGTCCTACATTTCAGTATGTACAAAGTACTATGTGGGCCTACATTTCATCTTGCGTAGTTTGCAATGACATTTACGACTATCAATTCACTTATATAACCCAAATTAAATATTAATTTGTAACATTATATGTTAGCAAATCATTCGACATTACACTACCAGATTAGTACACGCACATTGAATTTCATTAACGTTACTGTAATGATGAAATACTTCTATCACGGAGCAATACCAGCAATGTATTCATTAGCAAAGCTATTGTCGTAATAATTAAGAAATTTCTTATCAGTCGGCCTCATCTTTGGGCAGATCGTAGCATCCAACTTTAAAGAACCACCTCTAATATACAATAGTTTGGCTGGAGAGCTCAGTTTAAAATGGTCGTAAACAAATGTACAAGACTACTTAAACGGCGAATAAGTCATATGCAATTAGGGTTACCATAAAGAACTCGCGAAAAACAGGATATGTTGTAAAAAGTCCGGATATTAAAATGTTGTTTCGAGACTGATATTTATTAAGACATAAGTAGATTGAACATTATTTCTGTAGTAAAAATTAACCGTTTTTATAATTATAATTAAATATTTTAAATGTATAATTTACTTCAAATGTCGCCTCCTTGGTCTGATGGCAGCATATATGGGCTGCGGACCGGGAGGTCCTGGGTCGATTCCCAGGTCGGGCAAAACAAATTTTCTCATTTAATTTTCCCGGGACTGTATACCTTAGATGGGGTTGACGTCAGGCAGCCAGCCCGTCGCAAAAACTAAGCAAAATATATTTTGCAATATGCTTGAAAACTTGTGTTACGCCAACCCCACATTAAGGTGGGATAAGGGCAGGTAGAAAGAAAGAAGTTTAAAAACTTAACAGACCGACTTAAAATGTGATCGTGACCAAATTTATATGAGACCCCCCCTTGAAATAAGCTCTATCGAATACAAAAATAATTTTGAAAATAGGTCCACATTTGGCGGAGATATCACGCAACATAGATAAATAAATACAGATGAATTGAGGACTTTCTCCTTTTTGGAAGTCGGTTGAAAAAGAAGTTACAATAAGGACATAGCAGTTAAATTCAGAATATCCTAATAAATCTTTAGGATGGTAACCCTACGTGCAATGCTCTCGTTACCAATGGTTAATCTCGCAAGTCTTTTGTTTCGTATTTTGAACGTTTAACTGGTAATTGAACATGCTCAACACGATTTGGTAATTTGCTTATGAATGGACGACTTAAGTTTAAATGCATTCTTTACAATGATCATATCTTATTACAAATTGGCCTTACCGTAGTTAACAATGCAATAGACAAAATATACTGTGACAGAGATGGGGAGCTATGTCTGTGTCCTGTGCCCCTACGCCCTAATACCAATAAAAGATGATGATATTTTTCGTTATCTCTTTGGATATATTTATAGTTTCCACAGTAGTTGGCGCTGCTAGTCCAATCTGTGGAGAAAACGGAAACTGACATTGTTTTTGCAAACTCTCAAAACTCGTACTAAAATTAAGAATTGCCTTCATCATTTAAATTCGATACGATTATTTGCGGCATGCCAAGGTACTACATATTCAAATCGAGATGGCAATATATTCCATTTTTTTGTTACAATTTCATACGAATATCGAGAACGCGCATCGAGATTGATTTGAGCTCGATAGTAATTTGAGTGATAGAGTCACGCTGTAGACAGTTACGTCTGCAGCACGAATGGGCCGGCTCGACTGGTTTGATACCACTGTCTCACAGAAAACCGATGTAAAGTGGCAGCTTGTTGTCGCGTTTCTTTCGGTGAGTGAGATTTCCGGTGGCCCATTTCTCCCCCTCCCTTTTCCAATCTCTTTCCCCCCTTCCGTTCCCTCCTTTTAGGTTGGCAACGCACCCTTGATTCTTTTTGTGTCTTGGGTGTCTATAAGCAGTGGAGATCACTTATCATCAGGTGACCCCTCTGCTCATGATTTGAACGATTTATCAGAAAAAGCAACACACATTAAGAAATTCGATCTGAAACATTAGTAACTTAAATAAGAAATCAGTCAATAATTTATAAAAGGTTTTATACCAAAAAGACGGGGAATTCCACAAGGACAAAATCATGAGGAAAACAATGCTAATCTCACCGCATATCACCTACAATCATGTCTACACAAGACACATCACGTCGCCACTTGCTCGCAACATCCCTTGCAGCAAGGCATGCGGAAACAACGCCCGCACGAGACGCATTTCTGCACGAATTTGATATTACACTTGGATTCTGATTCGCTTCATACATTTACTGTGCGACCTTTTGATGGATTGTCTCTTGAACTCGAGGATGCTTGTTTGTGTGTCTTCGGCGAGCCGAGCTGACTCTTGACATTCGATTCGAATTTGACTTCGAGTTAATTTCATTTACCGCCGAATATTCATACATTTAAGGTCACCTTATGTTGTATAAGGCCACCTTATCTGTCAATATTGTATGACGAAAATCAATGTAAGAACGCACGCATGACTCTTTTTGTGTCTTGAGTGTCTATGGGCGGTGGAGATCACTTATCATCAGGTGACCCATCTGCTCGTCTGCCAGTCTCTGCTATAAAAAAAAAGAAGCCGTTAAAGTTGAGTAGCGTTTGACCATTCGGGCGTTAGTGACTTAAAATTCCACCGAAGCAGAGTAAAAAGGGTACTAATGTCACGTTAATAATTACCAAATGACAAGTTCTCCAATCTAATGTGACATTAGCGCACTTTTTAACTCGATTTCGGTGGAATTTTAAGTCAATAATCACAAGTTTAAAAAGTTAACAGACCGACTTCAAATCCGATCGTAATCAAATTTATATGGGACCACCCTTGAAAGAAGTTCTATCGAACACACAGAATTTTGAAGATCGGTCCGCATTCGGCGGAGATATTGCGTAACATACATTAAAAAAAAAACAGTTGAGGACCTTCTCCTTTTTGGAAGTCGATCGATTAATAAAACCGAATCGAAATGAAATTCGAATCGAGTGTTAAAAAATGATTTGAAAATCGAATTCGAGTCGATGCGTGATTTTGACATTTGTTTAAAAATAACCAAACGTCAACAGTGCGCAACGAGCTCGATACGACGTCGACTGTCAAAATCATTTATGCTCGGGCCTTTGTTGTGTTTATTGACAATATAATATTTCTTCCAAAGAATTTTAACGCCCTTTCTTCATTATTGTAGATATCCGTAAATATTTGTTCCCAGACTGACACAGGCTGAGGCCGAAATCCTAAATATAAATGACGTAAAAGTAATACGATACAAGAAAATATTCGTGCGTTAATCTTGATTTAAATCCGAGAGCAGCCTTGCACACGACCTTTGTGTCAACAATTGGACCTTTTCAACTATCACTTACATTCAATCGTTTTATTAACAAACATACATGTGCTGCTCCAAAAATGAATGCTCTATACCCTTTCTTCTAAAAACATTAAGACAAACTGCAAATAGTACTGGTTTTAACTATGTCTTTAAGTTTAGTTAAAACAGACTCTATGTTGTTTTATTTAGGGGTGTTTTTCATTAAACCATGTCATTATAGGAATTCGTAGAGTCCACACGAAAATGTTCTAGAAGGATAACGAATTAACATACGGGTTCCGCGTGTTTTGACGTGCATTAATTAATTTTAATTGTAATATGCAATATTCCTTATTAATTTAATTTCCTTTTCTCAAATAACTTCAGGCCGGTGAGTGATATAGAATGCTCTTATTCTGAGAATAACGGGAAAGATTTCCACGTGGGTAGAGTCGGAAACAAAATCTTAAAAAAAAAATTAAAGTCATCGATATCTGTCGACAACAAAGAATAACCGTTATTTTTTAAACAAGCCAATTTTAATTAACATCTACTTAGTTTGTTATTATGAAGTTAGAAATGGCCTTCTCTGTATTTTTAGGTCTAATTCTCATAGTTCGACCGTGTGGAGTGTAATTTCTTTAATTATAATTTCGACAACCTCCGCGGCGCAGCGGGCGAGTAGCCGACTGTGAAATGTGAGGTCGCGGGTTCGATTCCCGCACCGAGACAAACGTCTGTGTGGCCCACAGATATTTGTTTCGGGTCTGGGTGTTGTGAGACCGAAAGTCTCTCGTAGTTTCTGATACCCACGATACAGGTTACACCTAGTATGGGGTCAGGACTATGTATGTGACTGTTGGGTGTATTTATTTATTATTAATTATCATAACTTGACTCTTTGTTTTTTTTGTATAAAAAGGCTGTATCCGTTGGTTCTTTATAATAAAAGATGGGCCTCAATGCAGCACCGTGCAAGGGCGGCTCCGGCTGAAGTCGAGGCGCTTCTCGTCTTGGGAGACCCGAAGCTTCTTAATGCCGATGAGGGCCACCGCAGAGCATTGGTTGGTATTTTCGGCGCAGGGTGTAAATAGTGTTAGGGACTCGGCCTAGCGATCGCCTAAATGTTAATCATCTTTCCCAGCTGGCTAAACGTTGGGTCGTAAGACCGGCGAATCCAACATAACCATTCCACTTTCCCCCGAAGTGGATTGGTAGAGATAAATCGTTTTCCCCGCGTAAACAAAAAAAGGTTACCATCACATTAATGAAGACACAAAGACTGACATTTATAAAGCGAACTTCAACTAAGTCTAAGTCAAAGAAACTAAGTCAGTGAGTATTTGGAATTTTTAATCGAATCGAACATTTAAAACCAAAAAAAAACAGACAGATCAAGCAAAGATTTTCTTGTAAAAAATGCCTCGGACTAAGTTAAAGTTCGATTTAAAAATTTCAAATCCTCACTGTGTTCTTTTTTTGACTCCGGTTTAGTCGAAGTTCATTCTATATAACTCAGCCTAAGAACTTAAAAAATATACAGCAAATTGCAAATTCGTAATTAGCAACATTTCGTGTTCATACACGAAATTAGCGGTACTTGCTTACGGTCCCACAGTACAGTAATTACGCTACCATTCTAGTACCAAATTACTATCCTAACAAAGGAAATGAGATCACGGCTCCACCATCCAAACGCCGGAACCGCAACCGCCTTGTAAGGACCTTGAAATTTACCAGACTAACGATTGTCTTAGAGTCATTTGGGTAATCAACCCACTAGAAAATTAATAGCCATAGTTGTGTTGTGACATAGTAATAACCGCTTGTTGGCGGCTATGCTATGCTGATCTAGCATGCCAATGACTTTTTTGACGTTTCTCGTTAGGTACGTAAAAAAGACATAGGCGTGAGCTTACATATTGCTACAGATTTTACAAAACCATGTATGTAGTGTATTTTCAATAATTACGCGGTATTGCAATTTCCCCGATGATATGTGTTTATGTAGTTCAAATTATATCAAGACAGAATCAAATATGGGTTAGGTAAGTGAGTTATCTACTGCCAAAACCGTGATTACATACATACACACTCACGCATGCATCGCATTAGGTAGGCAGAGACAATTGAGCGCCACAAGCTACGATCCTGAACCGTGATCTATGATTACAATACCATATCTCCTAGAGGGCTTTAGATTTGTAGTACGACATCCAACAATCACTAAGATTATTCTGAGACAATACTTCTTAGTCCTTGTCTGAGACGTAATAATTAAGTGAATAAAATTATAACAGATATATTTATATGTGGGAATAAATACGATATAATTAAAACGCCCACGTGCGAATTCAACACGACACTATAATATTCGCAAGTCATATCACCTTTGATATAGCCATCTGTCATACACAAGGGCAAAAGTAATAAAAATACAATACCCGTATGATAAATTGGTTGACATGTAGTTAGAAAACGGTCTCCTTGGTCTTTTGGCAGTGTATATATTCGATTCGTTTATATTCGTATTCGAATATCATCATCATCATCATCATCAGCCATAGGACGTCCACTGCTGAACATAAGCCTCCCCCAAAGATTTCCAGATCGACCTGTTGGAAGAGGCCTGCATCCAGCGAATATATTCGTATTCAATTCCCAGCTCGGTTGGGTGTTTTTCTAGCACGATTTTCCCGGTGTCAGTCAGGAGAGATTGACATCAGGCAGGCAGCCGATCGTAAAACCCTAAGCCGAATCCTTTCTACAACATGTTTGAAGAAATGTATTGCGCTAATTCCACGTTAATGTGGAATACAGGCAAATAGAAGAAAGCAGCTAACTTCTTTCTGACTAATCGGGAAAATTGATTCAAAGAAGTATTAAGAAAACATGGAGGGCTGGAGAAGCTTCAACTTTGCGAAGCTTTTGAGTAGTAGAGCTACAAACCGCAAAAACCGCAATTATTTCTTCTTTTGGTACAGTTACTATTAGAAAACATAAGTAAAACTAGAACATCCACATCTCGCCGATCTTAATAATCTTAATATTGTCGTTATCATTAGAATAAATCAAATATCAATGAAATATCGTCACACTCCAAAAATACTAAAAAAAAACACATTTTTTACGCTGAGAACACTTTGTCATAACAACTAGCAACTATCTTCAAAATGTAATGTGTGTCAGTTGAAGCACTTCGTTAGCAAGATTAATGATGGAAGTTGCGTAACAAACGAGCAGTGCAGCTCCAAACAACGTAATTGAGTTGTAATGAGATTATTTGCTACACATCCTAAACTGTGTATACTATACTAATAAATGCGAAAGTAACTCTGTCTGTTTGCTATGTCATCGCGGTTATAAGTTTAAAACTTAACGGACCGATCTTCAAAATGTATCCGATCGTAACCAAACATTGGACCATCTTTGGAATAAGATCGATATATCGATCACAAAAATAATATTGAAATTCGGTCCACATTTAGCGGAGATATCACGTAACAGCATTAAAGAAAATTCAGTCGAATTAAGGCCCCCTCCCTATTTTTGAAATTGGTTGAAACTCTTTTCATATTTGTCGTAGATATCGCGTAACCTACGTATAGAAAATACATATGAATTGAGGACCTCCTTTTTTTAATTGAATTGTATTTTTAAGTTTTTAAACTTGTGTCTTTCCAGTTCCCTACAGCATAAAATTCAAAAACATAACATATGCTCACGTCTGTATCCCCGAAGGGGTAGGCAGAGTCGCACAAGTAAACTAGAACAGCCAAATTTCGCCGACCTTAAATTCAATTAAAATTCAAAAGTTATTCAGCATTACATATCTATAGATACACGAGCAGAGTTGCAGGTAATATTAGTTTCATACTAACTGTATGTAATTACACGAAATTGAGTATGAACATGTCAGTTGTTTATTGTTAATCGATTGATCGGTTGCCTTTCTTCTTATGTAATGTCTTTTTTACATAATTCTAACTACGATTCCCGGGTCGTGCAAAGCATATTAGGTTTTCTACTTTTTTTCGGCCGACTTCCCAAAAAGGAGGAGGTCCTCAATTCGTCGTTTTTTTATGTATGTTACTCGATATCTCCGCCAAATGTGGACCGATTTTCAAAATTATTTTTGTGTTCTATAGAGCTTCTTTCAAGGGTGGTCCCATAAATTTGGTTACGATCGTATTTGAAGTCGGTCCGTTAAGTTTTTAAACTTGTGATTATACATAATTCTAACTACGATTCCCGGGTCGTGCAAAGCATATTGGGTTTTCTACTTATTTTTAAACACCCAACAGTTACACACATAGTCCTGACCCCACATAAGATCGAGTCTTGTGACGTGGGTATCAAGAACTATGAGAGACTTTCGGTCTCACAACACCTAAAAAGTAACATAATATCTTCGACAGAAAAATATCGTTAAAATGTTGTTTGCCACAACCAAAGAGATTTAATATTACCTACTATAGAGGGGCTATCAAACAAGTTTCCATACAAAAAAAATTATCTCAAACTTCAGTACCCCCATCAACCATTTATTCCAATGCGAGGGCGATTATTACAATTAACACCCTAGAATGTTTAGTGAATGATAAAGAACCACGTAAGATAAGTTTATTCTGTCAATATTATTACGCTGGCCGACCTGGCGCGCGTATATTTCAAATAAACTGCGCGACTTATGACCACTAGGTCATAACTTTGAGATCACAAGTTTTGTGCTGTTGTCCCGTCTAAATACTGTAAAATGTCTTTGACCACAACACTGAACATAGCTATAAAATTGACCAACCACACCGAACAAGATCAACACATTCGTCACAACAGTCACGTCGACAGCGTCCGTGGCGCAGCGGGCGAGTAGCCCGCTGTGAAGCGTGAGGCCGCGGGTTCGATCCCCAAACTGAGACAAATGTTTGTATGGCCTACAGATATTTGTTTCGGGTCTGGGTGTTGTGTGACCAAAAGTCTCTCGTAGTTCCTGATACCCACGACACAAGACTCCATCTTAGTGTGGGGTCAGGACTATGTATGTGACTGTTGGGTGTTATTTATTTATTTATTTAATCATCTACGATCAACTTTATGTTACATTTAAGGCCAAAGGATCTATTCCCACACGAGTACTTCATAAAAAATCTTGTATGGTACATATTTTGATATTAAATAACTAGTAGTAATAAATTTACAACAAGAACACTTAAGCTATATTATTATGAAGTATCAATTACGTATTGAAATTGTTTTTGAATAAAATAATTATGCTCTATATTTTTGTGATAATAATTACGATAGTACATTAACGTCGATCTTAGATAATAAAATTACAACGAGGTACTTGCAATTGAAGTACTTGCAATTGAGGAATGATCAGAGAATTTTATTTTATTTGTATCCTAAACTGGCATATAATTTTCATAAAAACAACATAACACATAATAAGCTCACGCCTGTATCCCCGATGGGGTAGGCAGAGGCGCACTAGCGGACTCGAATACCCACATTTCTTCGAGCTTAGTTCCGTCCCAGATTTGATAGGGCGTAAGCCTATCGCCATATCGGGCACAAATTCCAGACTCCGAGCTGATATGGAAAAATCCAATACCACTTTGGCCGCCCCGGGGTTGAACCCGAGACCTCAGGACGGTAGTCGTACCGAAATATAACCACGCCACCGAGGCAGTTGAAACAACAATAGTTATAATACTTAATAGAAACTTCTTGACTGAGAACCGTGATAATCACAACTTATATGAGTTATTTTATGAAAAATAAATTTATTTATTTATTTATTTATTTATTGTACCAACAAAGTGAACACCAACTAAATCTACAGTATAACAATCATATTTAAAAATATATGTTAGATGACACCTTAATTATAGGTACAAACGACATAGTTTTAAAGGCACAGCATTACAAAATAATAAGTACAATTATTACATTTATATTAAATTAAATTAGGAAGTTATATTGAATTAAATTTGCAATAGAAGTCAATTAATAAATAACAACATTTTAAACATAATACAATAATTAA
Organism: Clanis bilineata; assembly: GCA_036417725.1. Classification (NCBI taxonomy): domain Eukaryota; kingdom Metazoa; phylum Arthropoda; class Insecta; order Lepidoptera; family Sphingidae; genus Clanis; species Clanis bilineata. The sequence continues at coordinate 4,980,946 of CM071141.1, forward strand.
TTATAATACCATTTAATACCATTTAAAATTAAAACTAAAACTGGCAAAGTAATCCTGGATTGGAATTTCAGATGGCGATTTGGTTTGTCTTTTATAACCTACATGAAGCGATGGAAATTACCTCAGCGTAATGTAAAAATCCAGTTTTAGTACACCACAGCCCTGTCGATATAGACGTAAGCTTTTATATGTACGTAAATCAAACTAAGCCAAAATATGCAAAATTGACATTTTAAAAGTTATGCGAAACAACAATTGCAGCAATAAATAATACACCAACCTTAAATCTCAACCAGTGCTTAAAAAAAATTCACCTACTAGAATAAATTATCCATAATCTAATTAAGCGTTAAGAACAAAGGACAAACAAAAACATTGACGTTGTGACGGCAGTAATAAAAAAGTTATGTATATCAATTGAACTAATTAATATGCATTATTTTATCAAGCCGGCGACGGTTCTAGAAAATTCCTACACCACGGTTGCTAAGGATAATTGAACTATTATTATACTGGTATTGCTACTTGGCAACTATTCTTTATAGTAGGGGAGCCCACGATGCTAAATGGGGATTTACTCGAGCGTCGTAGAGACCTATTGGGATGCAAAGCTTAGATGATATGAAGAAAAAAATGTTATATGATATATACCTTTACATCGGTGGGGGAAGCGGCTATAGATTTTTAAATATGTAAAAAAAAACTGTTGCATGGACATCCTCGAGCGCGTCAGATATTGATAGCATCAATGCCCTACGTATTTTTAATAATGTACGTATGTTAATCTGATCGTTTGCATGATGCGAGTGGTTGCATTTAAGGGTTGAAAATGAAAAAAAAAAAAAAATTATCGAGCGCGTCAGATTTTCTAAGGGAGTGTTAAGTGCACCAAAAAAAAGCTCTCATTCACTAATCTGACGATTTCGATGGGACGCAAACTCGCGGCCATTTTCATAATGTGCAAAAATATTCGCCATTTTGAAATACTCAAGCGCGTCAGATTAAGATATATATGGTTCATCTTTATGTTCTAAACGTACTGTCTCATAATCTGACGATTATCTAGAGGGATTGGCCTGATCTGACAAAAAAAAATTAGAAAAACGGTTCACCTTAAAGGCCATCCCTGCAACTTCCCGCTAATTCCATTCTTGGGCTCTTAAAATTGCACTTATGACATTTTTGAGCTCAAAATATAATTTATGTGATATTTTGAGCTCGCTGAGTTCAAAGAAATAGAAATTTCATAGAACACTATTTTTGGAATTTTCAAACCGCAATAACTTTTGAATGGATCAACCGATTTTCACGCGGTTGGCGGCATTCGACGCAGTTTTATCATCCTCATAAGTAATTTTGCAATTTTAATTGATCGAACCACAAATTTCGGAGTAATCCCGAAAAAACCCTTTTTCGGGTTTCTTTCGTTCACGATATCTCTCGAACGAATCATCCGCTTTTGACCAGCTAGGTGGCGATCGACGTGGTTTTTCAAGCTCAAAGGCGGATTAGTTTTTGAAGTTGATCGATAAAGCCGGTTAAAAGTTATTCCAAAAAAACCACTTTCAAAATATTTTTTTTTTTAAATCATTGAACTTAATTAATTGAAAAGCTCAGGAAGCAGAAACCAGAGTGGGGACGGAGTGAGAGAGTAATAGATAGAGAAAGAGTGAGAGAGGAATAGAAGCGCGGAGAAAGAAATGTAGGCATCACGCAACTGCACGCATTTAACTTTATCGACGAATTTTTATTATTTCGGCTTGCGGAAATCGTCAGATTATATATTTTTCATTATTCTTGAATTATTTCCTTCAAAATAAAAAAAAATTTAGCTACGCTCGAGAATGTCGAGATGACGTTTTTTTTTTACAACTTTGTTGCCCTCCCCTTTTTTTACGTCACTCTCAAATTGTCAGATTAGTGGAATATACACTTTTTAGGATGTAATTAACTCACCCTACCTTAATCTGACGCGCTCGAGAATTTCTGATGGTCAATTTTTTTTTACTAATCTGATCCTGTATCCTTCACGGGCGGCCTTATATATGGGCCTCATGTTTTGTGGAGGTACTTAACCGGGTACAAGGTATCCCCCTGTATATTAATCTGTCGCGCTTTAGTAAATCCCGAAATCCCCGCTTGGGCTCCCCTACTATTATATTGACGTATACAGAGTACTGGACAAAGAAACGAATTATTAAAAGCTCTTATCGTGATATTAGAGGCCAAGGAAGCAAAAAAATCGTCGAAGCGACGCGATGTAGCGTATTGAGAAACGCAGTGAACTAGATTCGAATACGTAAACATAACATAACATAAGCACGCGCCTGTATCCCCGAAGGGGTAGGCAGAGGCGCACTAGCCAACTAGTACACTCACATTTCGCCGAGCTTAGTTCCGTCCCAGATATCGCCATATCGGACACAAATTCCAGACTCCGGGCTGATATGGAAAAATCGAATATCACTTTGCCTGACCCGGGGATTGAACCCGAGACCTCAGGACGGTAGTCGTACCGAAATACAACCACGCTACTGAGGCGAGTAATCGAAAGGTTTTCCTACTAGGGCCAGTGCTCGTGTTTGAAATACTATTTAAGCATAATACTCATTTATCACTTATTACTAAAAGAAGAGCCAGTAAGTTCCCTTTCATATTGGCCTTGTTTTGTCGCGGGGAAAAGTGTTTTACCACTGCCGCTGCGCCCGGGAGGGTGGACGCGTCGGGTATGTCGGGTTCACCGGTCTTACGACCCAGTGCCGTGAGTGATGCCCGGGAGAGATGGTCGACATCCGGACGACACTGGACCGCGTCCCTAACAAATGCCCTACACCGGCAATACAGACTAAAAACCCCGCGGTGGCCTACTTCGGCGCTAGAGTAAGGCGTATGTAAGTAAAGGTATATGACATTGCCAATTTGGATAAACCATTGCGTATCTAACAATGGTGACCATTTACTGACCATTGGGCCGTCTGCTCGCTTGATTTCGTAAGTCAATAAAATATAAATAAAAGTAGGTGAAAAATATAGAACTGGGTTAAGTTACAAATGCCTACTCATAGTATTACAATAGACCGATTTTTCTCTCCTTGAGCGTTTCAAAGTGAAGGCAGTACCTGCAGTTATGTTACAATTACAATATAACAAGCCTGTGGAACGACAATGCGTAGTTCGGTTTAATTGTAAATTATCTATCTAGAGTACACATAATATTGCGAAATATACCAATGTAATCCAGCCTTGAGTTGTAGTGTATGCACTTTTCCTTAAATACATGATAATTATACATACATACATACATACATAGAGTCATGCCTGTATCCCCAAAGGGGTAGGCAGAAGCGAACTAGAGAACTAGATCACCCACATTTCGCCGCGCTCATTTACGTCCCAGATGTGATAGGGGGCGAGCCTATCGCCATATCGGGCACAAATTCCAGACTCCAGGCTGACACTGAAAAATTCAATATCACTTTGCCCGACCCGGGGATCGAACCCGAGACCTCAGGATGGTAGTCATATCGTAATACCACTACGCCACCGAGGCAGTCCACAGTCAATTATACAGACAACTGTGTTATTTTTGTAACGTTTAATATTTAGAATATCGTAATAATTAATTGCTGTAAAAACCTGTAGTACTTATACTAGTGAATAATAAAAACATGTACAAATTATTCATAGATACTGTAATGTCACTAGTAAATGTCACGTGACTCTTGTCGGTCGTTAAAGTGACATAAAGTTCAATACATAAAATATAGCTTAGCTAACTATTCGATACGTGTAGCGTATACAGTACGTTTACTATTTGTTATGTATGAATAAAATGACAACTATATCAAGTACCGATAGATTGCCTCTTTGGTCTAGTGCCAGCGTATATTGGCTGTAAACTGGGGTATCCTGGGTTCGATTCCCAGGTCGGGCGGATGTTTTTTAAAACGATTTACCTGGTCTTTCACGCCAGGCAAAAAAAACGAAAAAAACAATCGTAAAAACATATCATTTTCGGAACATGCTTAAAAAAGACAATTAACAAAGGCGTTGAAAGAACGATATCAGTAGCCCGAGCACGAAAATCTAATGTAAATATAAATGTATTCGAGTTCGCTGCGCACTGATGACGTTTGATTAATATTTCATACAAATTTCATAGACGCGCATCGAGTACGAATACATTTACGGTTGTCAGAAATTTTCCTGTTCAGGCCGCAGCTCTAAAAATATGCATACATACATACATACATAAGCTCACGCCTGTATCCCCGAAGGGGTAGGCAGAGGCGCACTAGCGAACTAGGACACCCACATTTCGCTGAGCTTAGTTCCGTCCCAGATGTGATAGGGGGCGAGCCTATCGCCATATCGGGCACAAATTCCAGACTCCGAGCTGATATGGAAAAATCCAATATCACTTTGCCCGACCCGGGGATCGAACCCGAGACCTCAGAACCGTAATCGTACCGATATACCACCACGCCACCGAGGCAGTCTTAAAAATATGCATTTACAATTTATCTGACATCACTACATTTTCTAGTCATCTAATGGCAACTCCACAACAGAGATAGGTTAGCCAAGCTATATGTAATACCTAAATTAATTTACAGATCCAGATCAAATATGTACAATTAGAGACATAATAATTCAACGTACCCAAAGCTATTAAGGAACCTGCCGATTTCATTACAATCCAGTTATTGGCAATTTAAAAAAGAGTGAAACATAAATCTGCATACCACTTCCTATGCTTTGTCCCTCTCTAAATGATTACATGGCATAAATAACAACAAGGTCATGTAACATGAGCGCAAAAAATATGCCAAATGTCATGTGAAGTAAACGCAGAAAAAATGTCTATCAGTAATGAAACCGCCAGGTGTACGCAAAACAGTATTTGAAGATAACATCTTTGGTAAATATTTAATTTCGGAACATGTAAGTTTTCTGCGTAATTAAAATATATTAAATATATTTTATTAAAATTATTTCCTTTCTAATTGGAAATGAAATTTTTTGAGACTGCCTCGATTGTGTATAGGTATTGCTTGCGCGTTACAACTACGTTCTGAGGTTTCGGGTTCGATCTCCGGGGGAGGAAAAGTGATATTGGATTTTTCCATATCCGCCCGGAGTATGGAATTTGTGTCCGATATGGCGATAGGCTCGCCCACTATCACATATGGCGCGGAACTAAGCTCGGCGAAATGTGGGTGTTCTACTTCGCTAGGGCGCCTCTGCCTACCCCTTCGGGGATACAGGCGTGAGTTTATGTTATGTACAATCCCAACTTTTTATTTCCATCAAATCACAGTGATCTCAATCATCGTAACACAATGTAAATATTTCAATATAATTTGTACTTGGATACTCGCCGCGGGCGGGTCCCGGCTCCGTCGATCGGCTAACATTACTGCTAACAATCGATTATGTTAATAGACCATTATGAAATCGTTAACGAACAATATGCTCCGAATAATGTTGCGTACGTAATTGTTATTCCTTGCCATGGAAATCATTTTGGCAAACAGACGTCACGACGCACTTGATGCAATCATTTTAATGTGTTTGCATTGAATTGAAAACATGTCATTTTTATACGAATTTAAGTTTAAAAAGCGTTGAAATGGAACATAATTATGAGTTCTAGTAGAGTTATTATAATGCCAGCGCATTTAAAACGCGGCGTTTTTTAAACACCGGCGGTATGTAGAATTATTAGAAATATTATTAGAAACAAGACAATAATGATTTCCGACCGACTTCCAAAAAGGAGAAGGTACTCAATTCGTCTGTTTTTTTATGTATGTTACGCGATATCTCCGTCGAATGTAGACAAATCCTCAAAATTCCTGTATGTATGTAGAATATACCTTATTAGGAACAAGACAAGAATGATTTTTGACTGACTTCCAAAAAGGAGAAGGTACTCAATTCGTCTGTTTTTTATGTATGTTACGCGATATCTCCGCCGAATGTGAACAAATCTTCAAAATTCTATTTATGTTCGATAGAGCTTATTTCAAGGGTCCAATAAAAAATTGGTCTCAATCGTATTTGAAATCGCAAGTTTAAGTTTTTAAACTTGCGATTTTTAAACACTCATATGAACAGATATGATACCCTTTTTAACGAACGTTGAAAAAGCTCTCGTGAAAATGAGACCTTAGAGTTTAGCGGTCCGAGCAGGAATATTTTTGACAATCGAATTCGTATCGAGCTCGCTGCGCGCTGATAACATTTGGTTAATATTTCATACAAATTTCATAGACGCACATCAAGAATGTTCCTCCTAGGGCCGCGGAACTATATTTATCAGCCTTCGTGGCGTATTTGAAGACTAGCCGACTGTAAAGCGAGAGGTTTTAGCTTCGATTTCCCTATCTTGAGATCATCTACATCTGGGTCTCATGATCATTGCGATGATAATTGCTCTATTTACAAGTACCAAGACATTGACAAAATCTTCCCAAATGCTTGGATTATTTTTAAGAAGAAGATATCTATCACGCGAAATCTCCACAAATTAACCTGTCGGAGGCGGCACATATATAATAATATGTTACATAAGCGTATGGACCACCGGAGGCCGAGCCGCCCGTGACTATCAACTTAATCTCGTATCAAGTCAACCAACACAGTTCCACAACCTTGTTGATTACTTCACAAAGTTCAAAACATCTTAGCAAATGCATACTAAATTGTGCCCTAAATTTCTGGAGCAAGGACAATGTCGTTTCTCACGTAGCGATCTAGCCGGTCGGTTTAGCCCTACCCATACAAAAACAAATTGTCCATTGAATATTCTGTATGCATTATTTAATTTCCCACTCGGAAACTTGCAAACATTTTACACCATTGAGTATTAACTACTGGAAACGCTAAACAAAAAGTAATCACACTAATATTATAAAGGCAGAAGTGTGTGAGTATGTATGTTCGTTACTTTTTTACGCTCAAACGGCTGGACCCATTTCCTGTCTGGACCCAATTAAATTTGGTATGGAAGTAGCTGACACCCTGGATTAACACATAGGATACTTTTTATCCCGGAAATAAATTTACACGTGAACAGAGTTGCGGGTAACAGCTAATTTATTATAATACGAATCGATTAAATTATCTTTGTTAGGATTCCGAAAATGCCGAAACTGAACTTATAATTTATTTGGCAATTATTTGGCACTTTTTATCTAAATAACTAACACTTAACAGTCACGCACATAGTCCTAAACCCACAGTAAGATATTATTATGATTCTTGTGTCATGGTTCTGAAACAGCTCTAAAAGTTTTTCAATAACCTAATTTAATATTTTGACAATTACTATATGAAATACCTGTCAAAGCTTTATAAATATGCTTCAGATAACTGACCACCGAAAAATCAGCCATAAAACAAATATTCCTGGGTCACTCATACTCCATTTAAATGAGACTTTAGACACTGGCGAAATTGACAATTGTCATGACTCGGCCAAAATAAGAAAGAAGAATAATGACTTTAGAATAGTTCCTTAAAAAAAAATTTGCCGCTTAATTACAGTCGCGTCGTTCAGCAGTGACTCATCGTCTTAAACTTAAATATTTCCAATTTTGTTTAGTTTAATATACTTGTAACAAGGCATGATGGGGTTGACATGTCCATTATGGATAAAAACCCCAAAATAAATTCTAGATTAAAATAAAAAAAAATCCTTTATACTTTTTAATTAAACCCAACAGTCACACAGTCACACACATAGTCCTGACCCCACACTAGGTATAACCTGTATCGTGGGTATTAGAAACTATGAGAGACTTTCGGTCTCACAACACCCAGACTTGAAATATCTGTGGCCACACAAACATTTGTCTCAATGCGGGAAACCACAATAATAATACCAGCAAAGGTCACAGACCAGTGACGGATATTTAGACTAATCATGTAATGCCATATACAATCAATTATAGCTTAAAAGGATTTATAAAGCGGACCTTGATTGAGTTCCGTCAAGACTAATATTTTCTTAACATGTATAATGACGTCACTTGTCACTCATGCATACCTTCAACCAAAAACGGACTTCCTCAAGGCCTTAAGTTTTCTTTTACCGTAAGGAGAAATATTTTTAATAATTAAAATTGATTGCGTAGTTGGATTTCCCCTTACTTATACAAATATTTTCGCGATCCTTATCTTCAAAAATAAATTAATAATAAATAACACCCAACAGTCACATACATAGTCCTGACCCCAAACTAAAATCGAATCTTGTGTCGTGGGTATTAGGAACTACGAGAGACTTTCGGTCTCACAACACCCAGATCCGAAACAAATATCTATAGGCCATACAAACATTTATGCGGTGCGGGGATCGAACCCGCGGCCTCTCGCTTCACAGCCGGCTACTCGCCCGTTGCGCCACGGAGGCTGTCAATGTCAATAGTTTGTCACTTTTTCTTTGCGTCACATTGCTTGAAAATGAAAGGTAAGTAAAGTTATAGGTATAGGTAAGCTCGTCAAAATTGTAATGAGTAAGGGGCATTAAATCTATCCCCTCTTAAGCCGCGACTCCTGCTCATGTTTTTTCTGAACAAAACCTTAAAAACACATAGACAAAACGACGATTTTAGCTGTCACCTGCTCGTAGAACAGTGAACCATAGATAAAAAATGCATGTTGTGTGTAGGTGTTTTGTGTAATGTTTTAGTGCAGGAGACCTGGCTTAACGTTTACATAAACAAAAGATCGCATCTCTCTGCCAGGCCTTATCCCAGCCTATGCCAGGGTCCGCCTTCCTACTTCAACGCTTCCACTTAATTCATTCTTGAGCATCCTCCACAGTGAAACCATTGGCTCTCATATCTTCCTCCAAACCGTCCAGCACCCCTGGTACGATCTGGGCCAGACACCTGCCACCGCCATATTCCTGTGGTTTCCTTAGAACAGCAAAACATCGCATATCAGTACATTAACCTGGTCGTTATTGCTATTCCATTGCTTTCACAATGAAAAGGAATCTCCAAATCTGTGGGATGCGTGACTGGACCAGATTTAAAAATAAATAAATTTATGAACATTTGTTCACGTTGGGATCCAACGGGTCGATCTGGAAATCTTTGGAGGAGGCCTATGTCCAGCAGTGGACGTCCTGTGGCTGAAGATGATGATAAAAAAGAAAGAAAGAATGATAATGTTTAAAAAGAAAGAAATAATGATGATGTTGGGATTTTCGATATAATACTTAGAAGAAAAAAAGAAAAGTTAGAGAGTTAGAAGTGTTTTTAATTTTTTTATTCATTGTTCTGTATATAAAATAACTAATAATCCTTTATATTACCGGTATCAATTTAAAACCTGTTACAATTATTAATTTACCACACTTCAATTTTAATGTATCATTAGGACCTTGATACATATAAAAGTGTTTTACGACATTAGAGTTATCAGTCAATTAAATAAAGATTGTTGATGTATATAATTAACATGAGAATTATTTCATTAACGTACATTAGCGACACAAATTTAAATACTATTTATTGCCTGCCACATCGTTTCTCCACAAGAATTTCCTACAAGCATAACCCCTCTCATCAGTAGAGGAGGCCTGTGCCCAGCAGTGTGACAGTAATATTACAGGGCTAATATTATTATTAATATATAATCTCACGCCTGTATCTTCGAAGAGGTAGGCAGAGGCGCACTAGCGAACTAGAACACCCACATTTTGCCGAGCTTAGTTCCGTCCCAAATGTAATACGGGGCGAGCCTGATATGGAAAAAATCAATATCACTTTGCCCATCGGGATCGAACCAGAGACCTCAGGACGGTAGTTATACCAAAATACAACCACGTCACCGAGGCAGTATTCGACCGACTTACAAAAAGGAGGAGGTCCTCAATTCGTCTGTATTTTTATGATTGTTACGCGATATATCCGCCGAATGTGGACCGATCTTCAAAATTCTTTTTGTGTTCGATAGAGCTTATTTCAAGGGTGATCCCATATAAATTTGGTCACGATCGGATTTGAAGTCGGTCTGTTAAGTTTTTAAACTTGTGATTATCGAATATTGTTTTACGCCTATAATTAGTAAGTAGTCTAGACTGTAACCTTTATATTACCTTTTCGACCGACTTCCAAAAAGGTCCTCAATTCGACTATATTTTTTTTATGATTGTTACGCGATATATCCGGCGAATGTGGACCGATCTTCAAAATTCTTTTTGTGTTCGATAGAGCTTATTTCAATGATGGTCCCAAATTTGGTCACGATCGGATATTTTTTTAAGTCGGTTGGTAAAGTTTTTAAACTTATGATTATTATTTTATAAATCTATAATCTGTTAGTGTGTCATTTAAATAAATAAATAAATATAATCGTAGCCAAGTTATTGCCTAATAATATTGCATTTTAATTTTACTAACGTTGAAAAAGCTATAAATATGAATTGAGATTATAATTTCTAATAACCATTTTGTGTAAAAGTCACAATCGACAATAATAGGAAACAGTAAAAAATATTTTAACAGAAAATAAATTTTTGCTCGGTTGCTTTTTTTATTATTTCGTAATGTCTGAACATTTTCACTTCAATTACATTTTCTCATTTGAGTTATTTAACTATTAATGCATGAAAGACCCCTATTTTAATCTCAATTTGAGGAAGCAAGCAGACGCAACAGGCAAGATGCTGGCTGAATCGGGAAGTCACTGAATCGACCCCAAGAAAGCTATAAGTTATGAGACACACAAACATATTCGTTTCGGGTCTGGGTGTTCAGAATTCAAATGTTAGTATGAGTTCACGGCTATGTATGTGTAACTTATTTATTAGTATAACTGAAACCCACGAATTAATGAAATTTTTTATATTAGGCAAAAGACACATAACATAACATAAGCTCACGCCTGTATCCCCGAAGGGGTAGGCAGAGGCGCACTAGCGAACTAATACACCCACATTTCGCCGAGCTTAGTTCCGTCCCAGATGTGATAGGGGGCGAGCCTATCGCCATATCGGACACAAATTCCAGACTCCGGGCTAATATGGGAATATCCAATATCACTTTAGGCAAAAGAAATGGAATATTACCTCTATAATAATTAATTATTATTCTATGATTTATTATAGGCGTGAGCTTATGTTATGTTCTTTCTTTCTACCTGGCGTTATCTCGGTCTAGTGCCAAGATCCGCATTCGTGATTTGATTCGATACGAGAAATTGATTCGTGTTCAATATTACAGTTCTCCTCAAACAGAAGCACCGTCCTCAAAATACTATCAGAATGAAAAAAAAATATATGGAACAGTACACAATTGTTTTTAAGAATAGGGTTGTTGAAACTCTGTGATTAAAATATACAAAAAACTAAACGCAATGAATATCAATCGACACAAAATAGGCTATAAACTGTTAAACCATTGCGTCATACTAGTGCGAGAACTGCGACGAACAAAAACGCGGGACGCATAAAAACAACCACTTTCTACACAATACAACCGTAGGATTCAAATACTTAAATAAAATGCAATAGATTGCAATGCAGTTACACTGAATCTAGATGAAGACTAAGAGGATTTGGAAATTGGGATACGAAGTGTACTCGATGAATATCCTGCTTTGTATGTATTTTTATCTACACACCTCTCTTTCGCCTCATCCTTTCTCGATCAATGTCTCTGTCTATTTCTTTTGTTGTTGTCTATTTAACTCTCTCTGAATTTCTCTCTCTCTCTCTTTCTCTCTCTCTCTCTCTCTCTCTCTCTCTGTTTGTGTGTGTGCACATAATTGCGGAACATAATCTTAAACAAATTAGATGGATCATCGCAGTGGACAGAATTGAAAATGCCTCCATTGTTTTCTATATAAATAAAGTGATAGAGATCCGCCACTTTTAAAACTTAATATTTTGCATAATGATCCTTGAATCGAAAAATGGTTTCGACTAATCCTCAATATTATTAACCACCTATCCAACGACACCCCACACCATAGTATTATAGAGGTAGAGATAAACGTTTCATTCCCACTTTACATGTACCTAGGGGTATTTTATTTTACAATTTTTTCGGTTTGATTAATATGTATACCCATGCCAAATTACAATTTTCTATTAATAATCTCCGAGGTAAACCGCGGTCAATAACAAAACAAAGACAGACAGGCAGATTAGACTGCCGGACATGGCGAAACTATAAGGGTTCTATTCTTGCAGTTTGGCTTTAGAACCCAAAAAATGAAATGATTAAATCATTGCATCGGAGACGCTTGTCGTACATTATATCATAGCTCTAAAAGCCAAAACAGGTAACCTTAAAGAAATGTCAAGCTCTAATTTAAGACAAGTACGCTTTCCATCACGCTACAAGGGCAATAAACATTCAACAAATAACAAAACCACCCAAGACACTTCCAATCTAATCTAATTCATTTGAATATGCGTCACAAACACCAGATCGCAATACGACCTTTAAAGTTGGTATAATTTCTGAGGCTGTGGGAACGGCCGCTGTACTGGACACTTAGAAACAGCGACGATGTACCTTAATAGACGTAACGTCATTTTTCCACAAACCAAGTCTGCAAATCTGAGGTGTGAAGAATCGGGGTACGCTAGTTACTGTAGCCCGAGTACGAAAAACGAATGTAAATGTAAATGTATTCGAGTTCGCTGCGCACTAATGACGTTTGGTTAATATTTCATACAAATTTCATAGACGCGCATCGAGTTCGAATACATTTACGATTGTCAGAAATTTTCCTGCTCAGGCCGCTGGTAATTAAAATTCTGTAGCCCTAATACGGTTCTCGATTCTCTAAATCGATGATAGTGTGCGTCTGCTCCATACATTTTACTAGCAGCGCCATTTTGCGGAATCTACTACTACTACTTGCAACAAACTAAAAATGTATGGAGAAACTGAAAACTATCGTCATTTTCGAGAATCGAGAACGGTTAAAACAAACTCTTGCTAGGGCCGCTAATAGCTCGTAAATTTATTCGAGCTCGATGCGCGTCTATGAAATTTGTATGAAATATTAAGCATTTGTACTGATGTCAGTGCTCAGCCAGCTTGCTACGAATTCGATTGACAAAAATATTCCTGCATGGGCCGCTGGTTGTTTTACGTTTTTAACAACACCACCCGCCGTTCAAGAAGGCATCATATTTATTAAAAAATTCGCGAAGGAAGTATTGATGGCTTGGAGATATGGTCGAATCTGATATGAACATATTGATATTAGATCTTATAGTCAGATGTGTTGTTAGATATCGCTTGTCTGTAACGCGGCGTCTATTTGGATGTGTCGTCGTTGCTCAGAAATGATACCAATACCGTCCATTATACAAAGACCCTGTTATCTACAATCTGGGTATTGCAAATGTATGTCACGATGGCATTAAAAGAACTAAATTCTTTGATCTGTATTAATACAATAATCTGAAAGTTTATTTCACAATTCGCTAGGCTTCGGTAATTTTTAGGCAATGTTTCATTGTAAGACCACTGTTTCTTCCTTAATGTTCTACCAAGCGATGAAATGACTATTAAAATTACAATAACCAATTCTTGTGATTAATTTCTGTTTTTATGCCACTAATGTCCTAATTTCACCTGAAATATCATTTTATCTGTCTCTGACCAACTGTTTTGTTTTTGGCAATAAGACATTTGACATGTTAAAAAACATAACATGCTTTTTACTAGAAAATTTTAACCGACTTCAAAAAAGGAGGAGGTTAACAATTCGCTTTTTTATTTAATCTGCTTCGGCCTCAGCACCAATTCCAAAGAGAGTAAGAACTTGTTATTTTTAGTTTTAAGTGTTCATTATTGAAGTCGGTTTTCAGTTTTTGTTAAACTTTAATTATTATTAACAGCAGGGTTACCACGACCTCTTATAGCAGTATTATTATAATCGTTCTTCGTTTGTTTTGTATGGGAATCGGTACAAGTAAAATTATAATAATACTGCATAAGAGGTGATGGTAACCCCCCGGTATGAGAATGTTAGATATAGGTGTTGAAGCTGCCAACCACTCAGTATAAGGCTAGGTTCTGTGAAAGTCTAAAATCTAGAGTCTCTCTACGTGATTCAAGAAAACTTGACAAATCGTGAACGTCGTCCTTTTAACTTGGTTAAAAATAAAACGTACTTTAAGCATTCAATAATGGATACATCCAGCAGTCATACACATAGTCCTGACTCCACGTAGGATTAAGCAGTATCGTGGGTATTAGGAACTACAAGGGACTTAAGGTCTCACAACTCTTTCTTTCTATCTGCCCTTATCTGACCATCGAACCCGAGACCTCAGGACGGTAGTCATACCGAAATACCACCACGCCACCGAGGCATTACCATTAAACATTCGAAAAATACTTCCGTATTTAATCCAAATGATGCAATAACAAAGACCAAAGCTGTAATTTAAGCTAATGCATATAAGGCATACGTGAACGACCAACCTATCACTTTAAATTATGTTCGGTACACTAAAATTAAAATCCAGTTTAAAAGCGAATATAGTTCCGTAAAGGTCAATATATAATAGTCGGTATAATGTACGTCCACTGTACTGCAGGACTGGAATGTAGCACCTTGGCATTTGCACAATTGGTTGACTCCAGAGCCGCAGGACTCATGACTGATAAATCTCTGATAATATAATTAAAGTGTAACAAAAACTAAAAACCGACTTCAAAACTGAACACTTAAAAGTAAACGATAACAACAATTTCTTACTCTTTTTAAGTCGGTTTTTAGTTTTTGTTAAACTTTAATTATTTATATTTTTTTAATGTTATGTACAGATATTTGTTTATTGCATGTAAATTTAAACAATTATTTCCGATTTAGGTACACATTTAAGTCCTTATCTTGAAAACTAAACCGACTTTGATGAAACTTGCACTAATTCCCTAAGTTGGAAGATACCTAGTCCAATAAAAAAAGAATTATCGAATTCCGATTAATAGTTTCCGAGATATACGCGGAATATACCGGGTGTTTCATAAAGTTGGTACCTATAACAATTCCACATACAGGGACAACGATTTAAAGTGCAATGGTAAAGTTAAAAATAAAAAAAATACTGATTTCTTAAGTTTACGTGAATATTATACATTGAAATAAAACTATTCTTACGGGTCAGACCCGTGACAACGAAGACTGCAAAGCCTTCGAAACGTCGGGAATAATAATTAAAACCTAATCGTGATAGAATCCGTAAGAATAGTTTTATTTCAATAAAAAAAATATTTAAATTTTTTAATTAATATTAACCATGGGAATTTTAAAATCAGAATGTGACCTGTAAATCGTCGCAAATAGCAAAATAATGGCTTTGTGTATGCTAAAAATAATTAATTACCCCATAGGTAGTTTGTAAATGTACTGCAGCTGACCCAGTGAGCCAGCAAAAAGTTTTTCATTACAAATTCAAGTTTCCATTATTCCAAAACTATGAGCCTTACGAAATTTTAAACTTTACCGCTAGATTGATAGTCATCGTCCCTTTAAGTGAAGTTATTATGGATACCAACTTTATGAAACAGCCTGTATATACACTTATGAAACTTGGCACATCTGTTCAGAAGCTCATAATATAGACTGACATATTCGAATATTGTGCAATTCTGTCAATATTACATACATACGGATCGATTTATTTATTTATTGACAACCACCTTTTTTTAGTCGGTTAAAAAACTGTCCTTGCTCAATCCGAGCTAATTGATGCGTTATGCAATGATCTGCTATTAATCTAACACTTTAGCTGTATCAAAAAGTTGCAATGCTAAACAATCAGACGGAGAAAATCGACTGAAAAATTGTATATAGTTGATTTAAATGGACAGTTTAGAGATTGTAACGAACAATGGATCACGTGATTTTAAGATTATTTCATTTTTGCGATTTATTTTCAATAACTAATGCGTTTAATCGTAAAGATTTCGTGAAGCATTGCTTCTATAATGGATTTATATTTTTTTATACCAGAAACTAGTAAACGAGCACGTGGGTCATCTGATGGTAAGTGAGATAAGAGTATGGGTGTGTGGCCAACCTTAAAGGAAGGGAATGGGGATTTGGAAGGGGGGAATTCGGGTCATCTGAAATCTCACTCACCGAAACGCAAAAGTGAGTTGCCATTTTCAACGGTGTTCTATGAGATAGTGGTATCAAAACGGTCGAGCCGGCTCACGGCTCTACCACTCAAGTCAATGTAATGTGTGTCAAAACAGTTTCGTATTTCCAAATCCATAACATTTAACTGGTTCTCTTAACTTAATCTCCAGCTTAACATTTATTTTATTTTAAATTAGACAGTCCTTTCTCTGGACACCAGTGGCGAGCATAGGCAAACCGGTCAGGGTAGACAAAAAACTTACAAAATTATTTTCTTAACAGTTATACTACCATCACCATCACTATCGTTTCCGTGTCGATTTAAAATATAAGCTAGGCGCTGCAATTTAAAACAATATTTTTGGTCATAATTTGTATTATTTATTTGGGTAAATGGCGAGTTGTTAGGGTAGACAGTGTCTCTTTGCCTATATGGACTGCACGCCACTACTGGACACATATTCACTTGTCTACTAAATACTCTAGAAAATTTGTCAGGCCAAATAATTATTTACATCGCACTAATAGGTAACACGTACTATAATAATTACAATGTGCTATAGGCACTAAATACCGACTATGGCTACTGTTTAACTGTTTCTCCACAATAAAGAATAAATAAATGATTTCAATAAAACTAGATTTTACGGATTCTATCGAGATTTATTATTTATTTTTAGTCCCGACTATTCGAAAGCTTTAGAACCTTCGTGGTCACGGGTCGTTGCAATGTATAACATTTGCTTAAACCTAAGAAATAATTAAATACATGATAAAATTATTACTGTTTTGCTCGAAACAAAACACATAAGCAAAACAATGATTTTCACTGTCTCCTGCTCATAGAAATATGGACCATAGATAAAAAAGTGTATCGAAATCATGTTTTGTGTTGGTGTTTTGTGTAATGTTTTAGTGCAGGAGACGCGGCTTTAGATTAGAGGAAGTAATATACCGGTAAAGCGTAAAATTATATACGTAATATTTACTTTACACAAATTGCAAAAACTTGAATCGTGAAATAATTCAGTGCGTTGCCAATCACCCTGTCTCCACAAATCCAGCCCCATAATGATAACCCGTCTAAATGCGGGAGTCGTTTGAAAGTGTCGAGACACGCTACCGTGACTTCGGTCTAGATTTGGGCGGATGACATTGTGTCCGCCCGCGGTTACCGGCCAAGGCCTCCCGCTCACCTAGACGGCTGTGCGTATTTACAAAAGCGCTTACAAATTACAATGCTCTTATGCGTTTATGGCACGTTAAAGTGCAATTTATGCGGCTGGTGTTCTGTGATGTGTATTACAATTTTAAAAACGACCACTTTAACATAATATGCTAAGCCTCTTCACGCGCGTTAATAAGCATATTAGTATTATCATACTTATCATTTTTAAATTATTTTCAGTGTAATATCACTTCAAATAGAAGTACAATTTAGGAATAAAAATACTTTAAAATAAGAAAACATTTATGTATTTATGTGTGAAGTACGGAAATGTCATTTATCACATTATTTTGTGAAAGTACAGTAATGGTTAAATTATCGATATGTCACGGGAAATCAGTATTGCATTTTCGGTATGCGAATTATTCAATTTAGACACACTAAATCGCACGCTACGTAGATGTTATTTTTAGACAAGAGATTAATTATTATCATACATTCTTATATCACAGGTTTAACAAAAAATATACAACTTATTAAAATCTCTACAAATATATCATTAAAAATCTTTTCTTCCACCAGCCTTTTTCGGCTTAGGTTTTGCTGCGCCTAACCCCTCCAAAATGAAACAGACAAAATCCCATGTTCTCGATGAAAAAGTTCCAGATCATCTATTCTCAGAAATATTTATACAAAAATAAATTTTAATACAAACATATTTTGACAATACGCGTCGAGGCAAAAACCACAAAACGGACATAATGTGCCCCCACGATACAATTTAAATTATCATACAACAGTACAACAATGTATGCAAAAAAACCTATGAAATATTGCTTTGAATAATAACAACTGCCGCGTCTATAAATAAAATCTCAATACACCGCAGTAAAACTAAGCATTGCATTGACAAATCATTTTATTAAATCTCAGTTTTGTAACCGACTATGTCGAAAACTATGATAGTTTTCGCTTTCTCCATACTACGTTGTAGTTCGTTGTAAATGACACAAGAGGCGCTGCATGAAAATTTTTTTTTATCATACATACATATCAACTAGCAGTGGAAAGTGTACACCTTCATTATAAGGCCTTTGAAACATCAATTTTGATGAATTTGATCTTATTAAAGCCAATCTTGTATTCAGAACGACGTCTACGACGCCGACCATGAGTTTTTTGACATTTCTCGCTAACGATTTCGTAAAAATGTTAAAGAGTTTTGGCGGGAATTCTGACGGTGCGGGTGGTCGCTTGTTTTAATGATTTCATATTTCAGTCTAAAGTTGTGTTTGTGGTTTAAATATGATGTGTATCTAAGCAATAAACATCAACGAAGATGGACAGTATGTGGAAGCTTTGAAATAAGTGATTTTGGATGCTTTTTGTCGGGTGGATGGGTCGACCATGTTCGATTCCTCCGCTGCGAGAAAATCGTCTAAAAAACATCAAACTGGAAGGAATTGACGCCAAAACTCCAGCAGGGCCTTGAACTTGAACACATCCGACTTCATTGCACTTGCGAAAACTTACATGTAGGAAAACAATTTCCCTAACTTGACATTGGTATAATGTATTTCAATTGCCATAAAAAAAAAAAACATTTAAAAACTCATCATCGAGTAACACCACGGAAGCCACATTAATGAGGTCTTAGTCTTAGCTACACTAGGACAAGATTTAATACCACTGCCTCACAGAAAACCGACGTAAAGTTACGTTGCAGTTACGTAGGCCGCTGTTACATTTCGTTCTGTGTGATATTTCCAGTGGCCCAAATTCTCCCTTCCTTTTCCTGCTGCCATCGTTTAAAAGATTAAAGTGCATGTGTATCACCTATACCTCTAATACCAGTTTATTTTGTACAGTTCTCGATTCTCGAAATCGACGATAGTTGCGTTTTGTCCATACATTTGACTAGCAGTGCCACTTTGCGGAAATTACATCGAACTAAAAAATGTATGGAGAAACTGTAAACTATCGTCGATTTCGAGAATCGAGAAAAACTCGTACTAAGGGTACAGCAGGTCGATTCTGTAAGAAACGCCACAACGTTGCGATCGACGAACAGCTCCCGCAGCGCACATCTTTGAGATCGATGGAGCGTTCAACGTTGTTGGGTCTAAGAGAATACCATTTCCATACATTTATGTCAAATGCCTTCGTCGAGAGAGCTAGTTCGCATAAGCGCCGTCATCACGCATAGCCCTAGTGCGCTTTGTACCTTGCTGAATACAAAAATGAATACATCGTTGCCGAAACGATCCCGCAACGTTGTTTTCACAAATTAAACTTTAGAGGATCGACCTGCTGATGCCAAGTGATCTTCGTCCATGATGTCTCGTGCCAGTCTCTGCTATAAAAAAACAAATCAAACTGAAACAACATTCTATGCTAATATATTTCATACACAACTTTCTGTGATTAGATTGATATCTCTTTTATCGACATGACACAGCGATATGCGGCGTAAAAGGTCACCCGTTCGAGTTCCGTGTTAGGACAAATATTTGTGCAATGTGCGTGTTTTAGTTATAGGACATCTGTGATTCGACATGGTAAATGTAAAAACACCAATAACTATTTCGACATTTTCGTGTACACAGTTAACACATTATGGAAAATTGAAATATTTATAAAATGTGACGTCTCGACAAAGTGTAATCAAGTAACTCTATTTTCAATTATATCAATAGATACTATTAACGGAAAAGTACTGATAAAATATTAGCAACTACCAAAGGAGAATTATGATAAAACCATAAGTTGATTAAAATTAAACTATTTTTACGGATTCTATAACGATTTGGTTTTAATTTTTATGCCAGACGTTTCAAATGCTTTGCAGCCTTCGTGGTCACGGGTCAGATTAAGAAATCATTATGAAAACCATAAGTTTCTTCGTTATTTTAAGATTACAATTTTATTTCCCCCTATCCTATTGACAACCTCCGTGGCGCAGTGGGCGAGTAGCCGGCTGTGAAACGTGAGGTAGCGGGTTCGATTCCCGCACCGTGACAAATGTCTGTGTGGCCCATAGATATTTGTGTCGGGTCTGGGTGTTGTGAGACCGAAAGTCTCTCGTAGTTTCTGATACCCGCGATACAGGTTACACCTAGTGTGGGGTCAGGACTATGTATGTGACTGTTGGGTGTATTTATTATTATTATTATTATCCTATGTGGGACGGAACTAAGCTCGGCGAAATTTGGGTGTTCTAGTTCGCTAGTTCTCTGCCTACACCTTCGGGGATACAGGCGTGAGCTTATGTTAATGAATGTTACAATTTTATTATGTGTTACTTTCAATTTATTTTTAATAAACAGATAGGCAGAGCTAAACCGTTATCAATTTTGTGTATGTTATTAATGAAGCAACTTGAAGTGGCGGTTTTGATAATCAAGTTAGTCTTACATTAAAATAATTTATAATATAGAAGAATTGTAATAGAATCGAGTTGAATAATACTGACAAATAAAAAAGATAAGATAATTTAGAGATTAAGCGTAATAAAAAAATATGATTCCGGCCAGGATCGAACTGGCGGCCTTCTGCGTGTAAAGCAGATGTGATAACCGCTACACCACGGAACCAGTTGCGGAACAATTCCAAAATGTTGGTACCTAACAGTCGTAAACAAACACTTTCTCTTATTATTGACCGACTTCCAAAAAGGAGAAGGTCCTCAATTCGTTTGATTTTTTTTTAATGTATGTTATGCGATATCTCCGCCGAATGTGGGCTGATTTTCAAAATTATTTTTGTGTTCTATAGACACAACCGGATAAGTTTTCATGTTGGCCCGTAAAGTTTTATACCTTGACAACTTATTTCCATAAATAAACAATTAAAATGACTAAATACAGATGTTAAAAATAGCAATTATCGCGGAGATGATATAATAGTGATGGTGCCGCACTAGTTGAAGAAAATAATTGTGCAAGATTTTTGTCTACCTTGATCGGAATGCCTATGCACGTCACTGCGCACACGCAATACAACTAGTGAATTAAATCTTAAGAATGCTACTACGTCTAATTTTTTAACACGCATATTTGCACTAGGATATCTCATTTTATGATATGATTGTCCCACGCTAACAAGCCATTTGCTCTCATTGCCATATTTCATTAATCATCGAACAGATAAGTAACTAATATGTTACGGAAGTAAACTATAACACTCATATTGATTGTATCACTTGTATATTTGTACCCAGAGTCGGATTGAGATTAAGGCTAGAGGCTTTTTAGCGTGATTAATCATACTGATTTCTTAAGTTTACGCGAATATTATACATTGAACAAACAACAACAACGAAGACTGCAAAGCCTTCGAAACGTCGGGAATAATAATTAAAACCTAATCGTGATAGAATCCGTAATAATAGTTTTATTTCAATGTGATTAATCATCATCATCATAGGATGTCCAATGCTGAACATAGGCCTCCTCCAAAAATTTTCAGATCGATGTGTTGGAAGCGGCCGACATCCAGCGACACCGACCTATATGATGTCATCAGCCCACTTTGTAGGTGGACGTCCAACGCTGCGTTTGCGCGTGGTCTCCACTCCAGAAGATTTCAGCCCCATCGGCTATCAGTTCTACGTGCTATGTCCCTCCCACTGCCACTTTAACTTAATCAGCTGGGCTATGTCATTGATTTTTCGACCGACTTCAAAAAAAGAGAAGTTCCTCAAAAGTAGAAAGAACTTTGAAGGGCTTATAACAAAGAAACTACTTTAACATAAGTCTTCTAACACAGTACGTGGAGATTAGTGATAATACTGGATCAACAAAGCGATATCTGATAAGTCTCTTTTTGTACGAACCAAATTGGATTCGGTATGATATAGAGTGCAACAAAAAAAAATACTCAACAGAGTCACAGCTAGGGTTGGCAGGCGACAGGCGTTAGCCGAACACATCCGGTTTTTAACCCGTTGGCGGCGGCACATATATATGTTACATAAGCGTATCGGCCACCGGAGGCCGAGCCCCGACGAAATATCCACGTGTACGGCTTTGGTTAGGCTTTTAGGTATGCAGATCCATGTCACGACAGACACAATATGCGTGACGTAGGAAACGTAACCGTCAAACCTAAACGGATATTAATATAGTTGGGCTTTCTTTCTACCTGCTCCTATCCCTCTCCAAAGTGGTGTCGACGTAATACACCTTTTTCAAACATGTTGCAGAAAGGATTCGGCTTAGATTTCACGACCGGCTGCCTCTAGGTCCACTTCCTTCTAGGAAATCTATTCCCCGGTCCCGAATAAATCATCTTAGAAAAACCTCCTGACCTGGGAATTGATTCTATGACCTCCCGGTTCACAGCCAATATACGTTGCCACTAGACCAAGGAAGCCTGGCAACCCTAGTCACGTCACAAATGATTCGTACCAGCGGATATCCGAGCGCACTCTCTTTACGCAATCAATTGTTAACACAGGCTCGCTTTTTGCTCTTTTGTACATGATTTACCTGATTTTAGATCTTACATAACTGATTGTTAGAAAAATATGAACATTTCGGTCACAACCACCGATCCGATAACTACGAAAATGGATCGAATTAATTTATAAAAAAAGTCTACAATGGTGTTAAATAAGAGACAAGCGAAGCGAATTGTAATGTATATTTCATAACTTAAAAATGAATTCTCCAAACCGTCCCTTCGTCACAATCTATTTTATTTATTGCCAAGTAATTTAACGCAAAATTTAAGCAATAAATTATTAATTTAGCTTTTGCTCGCGGCTACGCCCGCGTGAGAGTATTGATAACCATTCATCCCCTATTACATCCCTTTAGAAGATGAATTTGAATTTATGCATGTATTATACATATAAACCTTCCTCTTAAATCACTCTATCTATTAAAAACTACATCAAAATCCATTGCGTAGTTTTAAAGATCTAAGCATACAGACAGACAGCGGGAAGCGACTTTGTTTTATACTATGTAATGACATGCAAAGTAGCAGTTGCCGATTATGAAATACGAGTACACTAATGAGATCATTCGATAATGAAAATGTTTTGAGATATCTCGATTATAATCGGTAATCAATAATACACATACACATCATAGTGATTAAAACTGGGACACCATAATAATATGGCAGCTTTATGAAACATCCGGTAGAGTTCGTGAGGGTGTAGATAAGTTATACAGAATTAGTAACATGAATAATATTATTCAATTATGAATATAACATAACATAATAACATAAGGTCACGCCTATATCCCCGAAGGGTTAGGCAGAGGCGCACTTGCGAACTAGAACACCAACATTTCGCCGAGCTTAGTTCCGTTCCAGACTACAGGGGGCGAACCTATTTCCATATTGGGCACGAATTCCAGACTCCGGGTTAATACTGATAAATCCAATATCTCTTTGCGAAACCTTGGGATCGAAGCCGAGACTTCAAGACGATAGTCGTACCATGCACGCAATACCACTGCGCCACCGAGGCAATCGTATAACTTTTATTTATTTATTTATTCTTCCATAAACATTACATAATTAATTACTAATCATAAGATTAGTAACATCGATTATAAAATCGAATACTTAAATTAGTAATTGAGATAGTTTCGATTAAGTTGATCATTCATAATCTCCCACGTTTTATGCAAAGTATTTTTATACACGGTGATTTCAGCGATACTTCTGTCTAAACAAGACCTTGATTTTTCAATCGATTTATTCGTGATCATAATGAAAAGACGCCAGATGGGAAATAAATCTGTCGAAACCACAAAAAATATGCAACTTCCAACAATAAGAAGACACCAATCCATTGCATTTAATTTATAACGCCAAACAGTTTCGGTCAAAGTTAAACACAGGAGTTGCAATACAGACTTCTTTACAAAACGAACTGGCTAACTAATTACACGGCTATTCATACAAATTGATGTTGTTTCCAGTGGGATTTCGTCAGCCACTCAATCTATTACAAACATTTGATAATACCCTATTCTTTGTATTACCTCACGGCACAGCAAGAATACGCGAATATGGGAAACGGCTACATAATGCAAAAAAAAACCATAATATATTGACACAATACAATAGAAACCAGAGACTGCTCTCGCTTTAGCAATGTTTCGTTGTACTGTTTCCATTATTACTTACAATCAGAGTAGCGTGGTGATGGTAGCTCTTGTTCATACAAAACTTCAGTACCGCCATCAACCATTTATTATAATGCGAGGGCGATTATTACAATTTACACCTTAGAATGTTTTATGAATGGTTAATAATCACGTAAGAAAGTTTTTTTCAATATTATTACGTTGGTCGACTTGACGCGTGTATATTTCAAGTAAACTGAGCGACTTATGACCACTAGGTCATAACTTTAGGATCACAAGTTTTGTGCTGTTGTGATGTGTAATCATGTCTTTGATACATACTCATGTCTGTACACACTATAACCAATGACCGCTATATAAGTTATCGAGCAGCAGAATATTCGTGAGATCGTAGATCCGAATTAATTAAAAATCATTAATTTGCACACGCTCTGTCATCATGTAAACATTATTTCCATACGATAATAATGTTTACATGATAAAATTAATTTGTGTAATAATATTTTTCCCTCCTTGGTCTACTGACAGTGTATATGTGCTGTGAATCGGAAGGTCCTGGGTTCGAGTGGGGCAAAGCGAATATTCTAATTTAATTAGCCCGGGACTAGATCCCTCATAGGGGGTTGACGTCAGGCAAGCAGCCAGTCGTAAAAACTATGCGAAATACTTTCTGCGACATGCTTGAAAAAGTGTGTTGTGCCGACCCCATATTAAGGTAGAATAAGGGCAGGTAGAAAGGAAAGGTAACGAAGAAAGGAAGTAACTAGTTTTAAAGTTAAGCACTGTTTAAAATTTTACAAGTATATCATAGTATAAACTTCACTTTACCGTATTACAATGGAAACGTAGATGAACATTAATTGCGGGTTGTCTCATCATGCGCCATACCAACCATTGTTCCTTAAGAAATTATTTCAGAAGCAGTATGAAGGCACTCTTTCCTGATTGTAATGTCCTCTATATGTCTCCGCAAATATTTTATTATAATTATGTATTGTTTACGTACCAGCTCCCAAGCTGTATAATATAAGGAAGCTTTTTAATAATATTTATATGCATGCCAAGTCTCTATTCATTGTTAGATAAAAATTTCGTTAGGTTATATTTATTATTAGTTTTTTTTCTATCCCACCTTGAAGTTAGATAATGGGAATATGAAGGTATGTTAATGGTAGAGCCATGCTGTAGACAGTTAGTAGACATCTACAGCACGAATAGGCCGGCTCAACCAGTTTGATACCACTGTCTCACAGAAAATTGACGTAAAGCTTGCTGTCGCGTTTCGTTCGGTGAGTGAGATTTCTGGTGGCCCGTTTCTCCCCTCCTTTTCTCAATTCCTTTTCCCTCCCCATCCATTCCCTTGTAGTGTGTAAACGTTAGTATCTAAATCTATATATATCACCTAAATCCTCTTACATAACACCCTCCTTTTAGGTGGACAACGCAACCATGATTATTTTTGTATCTTGGGTGTCTATGGGCGGTGGAGATCACTTACCATCAGGTGACTCATCTGCTCATTTGCCAATCTCTGCTATGATAAAAGTTATGCGATATTGTTTTATTTCATTATGAACTTGCTACAGAAAACTGGTATTAATAAATTGAATTGCGATAGTTGCGGACAATTGATGGAAACTTACGCTGCGCTTGCCAGTACGTGGTCTCCACTCGAAAACGAGAGAGAGAGACACGAGAGACCACGTACCGGCAAGCGCAGCGTAGGACGTCCACCTACAAGGTGCACCGATGACCTGATAAAGGTCGCTGGAAGTCGCTGGATGCAGTCCGCTTCCAACAGATCGATCTGGAAATCTTTGGGGGAGGCCTATGTTCAGCAGTAGACGTCCTATGGCTGACGATGATGATGGAAACTTAATGCGCAAATCCTATGTCCCAACAGCCTGTCTAGTAGTGTACATAGAAGTGATTCAACATAACCCGCATTGAATAATTCATCACCGTGAAAATTATCGTAACATTTAACACGTGAAAAATGTTATTTTATTGTTATGTCGAAGGTAAAAACAATTGAACCAAAGCTTGACATTGTATGAAGAGGTCAATTAACGGTGCCGCGAAAAATGAATTACATGTGAAACGTAATAGAAGTAATATACGCTAACAAAATTATCCAACTGTTTCACAACCCTTCATTGAGGCAGAAGGCTGATTACGACACGGTGACAACACTGGCACCCCGATATCGATATCGATAATTCTGACACCCACCACCTAATGTTCAGTCGCTCATGACCTTTCAGTGACAATTCTTACATCTGTCGAAACAGTTGAAAGTCACGCAAGTTCAATGATAGGCATTTGTTTTGACAGAGGTCAATTGTTCAAACTCGCAGTGTATGGCGTGGCCTTGCACCTGTTTTGGGATATTTTCAGTAACATTTTGGTTGTCAATATATATGCATATACATATATTTGGGGGAGGCCTATGTTCAGCAGTGGCCTATGGCTGATGATGATGATGATACATAATCACGTGGTCTACCATTGCTCTAGCAATATTGTAGACTATTTTGATTATAGCATGAATGTCCCGCTTCGAACTGATATAAATAAATACATACACCAAACAGTCACATACATAGTCCTGACCCCACACTAAGATACTATACTTGTGTCGTGGGTATTAGGAACTACGAGAGACTTTCGGTCTCACAACACCCAGACCCGAAACAAATACATGTGGGCCACACAAACATTTGTCTTGTTGCGGAAATCGAACCACCATGAAACGAACCAAATGGGCCACCGGAAATCTCATTCACCGAACGAAACGCGACAGCAAGCTGCCATTTTACGTCGATTTTCTGTGAGACATTGGAATCAAACCGGTCGAGCCTGCCCATTCGTGCTGTAGACATTACTGTCTACAGCGTAGCTTTACTACTTAAACTCTGCGTACTCCTACTGGCTTCATTTCATTGTAATGAAAATTTGATTTATAGTAAGAAATGGACATTCACGCGTACACAACTAGCAATAGCCATAATATCTCATTCAACTGAATTCGAAATAATTTAGCAAGACAATAAATTCTCGACCATAAAACATTCGTGCACTCGCCACACTATCGCAACGGTTTCAATACACCATTTCGTAATGAGTATGAAGTGTTAAATTAAGACAGCTTTATTGATTTTTTTCTGAAGCTTACCTATTCATGCATAAAGTTCACGTTCAATTGATGTGAGATCTTGAACCTAATTTCGTCTGAATCCGGGGCACGCTCGACAAAGACAATAATGGTTCAATGCCGTTTGCCTCACGATCATATCCGTAGTGTTTCGGTGGTTAATATCGATTTATCGACAGCCGACACGCTTAAGCCACGCCAATGATCGCTGTGATGGCTTACAGGGATGTACTTGGGTTTGTTAATGTGGGTGTTATTTCAAATCAGAGCCAAGAGAAGTCTGGCAACCCGCAATAGGCTAGTGTGGTAAGTTAAGGTCTAACATAACCCCATAACTAAACCCCATTTGTAGAAGAATCCTGTGGCTAGTAAGTCGACCATGAGTTTTTATTGGCATTTCACGCTAGCGACTACCTAAAATATTTGTATGACAAATACCTGAACGCCTCTAGCGGCTACGTAGGATATTGACGTTTTTTCATACAAATTATTTTACGTAGTCGCTAACGTGAATTATCAAAAAGGAGGCGGCTAGAATTTTATTATTACCTAAAACCATTCACCATCATCATCAGCCACAGAACGTCCACTACAACATAATCCTGAAACCTACATGTGAATAAAATAAATAAATAAAACTGGATAAACTTTTTAACTTTCATCATATAATGTCTGGGAGTCTTCACCCCATCAATCTCTCAAATACAGCCCTTTAAAACTAAAGCTTCGACAATCAAGGCTGGCTAAACTTTTGTAATGGAAGTAACGTATGTACGAACAATAACAGTGAATACTCTGAACACAAGGTATGCGATACGTATCTATTGTATCGTAAACGTTAACGACGATAAAAATTTAATTTCACACCCTACCTATAGTACAAAAGGTCGCCTTTATGTAAACGTTATATAATTACAAAAACGCATTTTCCCATGAAATCTTGGGCAACTATTTTACTATGACTGTTTTGTAACCGCTAAGTACCTCCATCGCCATGCCCAAACATTTTTAAGACCTATTTAGAACGACAACATAACATAACATAAGCTCACGCCTGTATCCCCGAAGGGGTAGGCAGAGGCGCACTAGCGAACTAGAACACCCACATTTCGCCGAGCTTAGTTCAGTCCCACATGTGATAGGAAGCGAGCCTATCGCCATATCGGGCACAAATTCCAGACTCAGGGCTGATATGGAAAAATCCAATATCACTGCCCGACCCGGGGAACGAACCCGAGACCTCAGAACCGTAGTCGTATCGAAATACCACCACGCCACCGAGGCAGTCATTTAGACCGATTTTATAATAAATTATGAGAATAACATAAAGCTATCTTATATGAGGCTGCGATATACTAATTGTAACAACTCAAGAACCTTTGAGATTACACCATAAGTGGCAGTTTTCTATGACATTTTAAACATGTCTGATATAAGCAATGAAGTAGGAACGGCTAGACTAGTAGTCATAGGGCACTGGGTAAAACTTACCCCTTTATTCACAATAACTTAGTAGAGCGTAATAAGACCGCAATAGTACACATCATAAAAATTGTATTCATAATCGTTCAATAGCGTTAAAACATTCCAACGGTTCGATAGTGGAAACATGGCCGATTCCGATCAGCTGTTTCAAGTTTGATGTTCTTTCTTAATGATATTCATTTTGTTATAGTCTAGGACCCCATCTAAGATTGATATATCTTTTTTTATGAATTGTTTAGAAACAATTAATAAAAAATATATTCTATATAATACTTCCTTACTTATACTTTATAATACTTACTTACTTATATAAGACTTCCTATCTGTTTCGAACTTTAACTTTAACTTGCCAGAGATAAAAATAATATTTTTTCTGTAACCAGCAACATTGTATTCGATAAGCATATATCAGTTCTCTTTTTGCTAAACTAGGCAAAAGTAGGGTTATGCTTTCGATAAGACCAAGATTTCATTATGAATAAGGGGGCTAGTCCATAAATCTTTATTTATACAAGTCTTCTTCCATTTGCTCTTATCCCTCTCTAATATTAGGAACATGTTACAAAAATAATTCCACTAATTTTTTAACAACGATCGCCTGCCTAACGTTAACGTCCTTGGAGGATCTAGTCAAGAGTAAATCGTGTCAGAAAGACTATAAAAAAATAACAAAATAAGTATTACAAATAGATTCATTTAGATTGGAAATTAAAATAATGATAAATTGACATTGAAATAAAACTATTCTTACGGATTCTATCACGATTA
The DNA here is from genome assembly GCA_036417725.1 of Clanis bilineata. Lineage (NCBI taxonomy): Eukaryota > Metazoa > Arthropoda > Insecta > Lepidoptera > Sphingidae > Clanis > Clanis bilineata. Next base: position 5,010,761 of record CM071141.1, read on the forward strand.
GGTTTTAATTATTATTCCCGACGTTTCGAAGAATAGTTTTCCCGTAAGAATAGTTTTATTTCAATGTATAATATTCACGTAAACTTAAGAAATCAGTAGATAAATTGACAGTTAACAAATGATAATTAAATTTATTGATTGCATCTGTATGCATAACAAAAGCTAATATTGTGATAACGTTTAGCATTAAGATAAAATCTGAATATGTTAGTGACTAATTTGTTATAAAAAATATTCGCAACAAGGGAAACCTCAACAAAATCTCAAACAATTCGACAAAAGGCACGTTTCACGCTACTTTCCGCATATTATTTCTCGGGAAAATATGCTAATGATTTTAATTACTTATTGTCATATCATAAACTGTTAATTAATGCATACAAACAATGGCCGGCGTGTTCGTATACCGTGCGAGGTCAAATCTGAACACTCTGACCTTTTCTCTAAGGTCATAATGTTTAATTACGTGAAGTGGTGCGACCAGCCCGCATTGTAGTCCAGTTAGCACACATCAATCAAACCGATTAAAGATAACAGCTCGAGAAGGAATATATTTGACAATCGAATTCGTATCAAGCTCGCTGCGCACTGATGACGTTTGGTTGATATTTCATTTAAATATAATTTCGATCAATTCGATTGACATATTCAAAAAACCCCTCGATGTGGGGATTTAGACGGGAAGTCTGACAGGGTGGGCGTCGCTTGTTGAAATTATTTCATATTATTCGCTAGAGCTGTGTTTGTTGGTTTTAAGTGATGTGGTTTAATGCATCAAACTTCAGTGAAGATGGACAGTGTAATGTGGAAAGTTTTGAACCGGTGATCTTCGATGAGTTTTGCTTGGTGCTTTAGCTGGCTTTGATCGGTCCATTCGCCAAGTGAAGGTCATCTGAGGGGCACCGCACTGGAAGGAAATACCGCCATAATCCCAGCAGGGCCTTGAGATCATCCACATCTGGGTCTCATAGTCAATGTTTAAACATAATTGCTCTATTTACCCTAACATTGACTCAATCTATAATATTTTTAAAAAGTAGAAGAAGAATCTCGATGCGGAAATCGAACCCGCAGCCTCTTGTTTCCCAGCCGGCTGCTCGCTCCGCCACTGACGCTGTCTGATTATGACTTGTCTGTACAAGTGGCAAGTCACTTAAATTCTGATTTATTTTATAGCATTTACCCTACATAAAGGTTACTTGATACAATTACATTTACATGTCGATATAAATTAAACCTCTTTACCCGTGCCATACAAGATTATTACCAAAAATGCTCAAAACCGACCCGACCTTGATTTTTTAACGTTCCAACAAAGGCCAGTACTTACACAAGTAGTGAAAGGCGTTATTTCTGCAACACCCCTTATCAGTTGCTCCGGTTTTGCCTAATTTAAGCGAACTATGTCACCCCCGCGACCGATACGTGATTGCATTCTTAAAATATTAAGCAATTTACTTTTACATTTTTCTGGCGACCCCTGAGAAACTTATTTCAACTATCAGATTAGACTGTGAAATTGCCTTGTCACAATAAGTTAGGATTTAGCTAGAATTCAAAGCACCATGTTGATATTTGTGTAAATAAAGTCACGTCATCGCAGCGATAGCTCAATTGGGAATGGTACGGACTGCCGAGACGAGTGTCGGAGGTTCGAGACCAATCGCAAAATCGAGCATTCTCAGGTACTTACGTTGTTTTGTGAAGGTGTCTTTGGATTTTGTTTTGAGAAAAACATAAGCAGGAGACGCGCTTTAACTTGTTTACATAGCTTTATTATCATACACGATTTCATGTTTCTGCGATGGTTATCTCGCAGAAGGAGAATGCTGAGAGGGGTTGGGATCGTAGTGACCTCTCCCGCCGGCAAAGCAGACATAGAAGACGCCGAGTTGACGGCTGACCAAGGCCCCTCGCCCTGTTGATTGGGGGCGTTTGGATAATTCCACCATGGTATTGGAGGCAATTTATAGGGGCTATCGGAATATTTTGCAAGGCTTTCTGACATCCCGCATTGCTAGATTCTAACTATCCCTTATCACACTGGAATAATATAATGTATTTAATGTAATGTATCACTCTAGTGTAGTAGTGTGATAGAGTTTTTTGGGTGGTAGTGCCACGCTGTAGACAATTACGTCTACAGCACGAATACGCCGGCTCGACCAGTTTGATACCACTGTCTCAGAGAAAACCGACGTAAAGTGGCAGCTTGATGTCGCGTTTCGTTCAGTAAGTGAAATTTCCGGTGGCCCAAATCCCACCCTCCCTTTCCCAATCACTATCACCATCCTGTTAGGTTGGAAACGCACCCATGAATCTTTTTGTGTCTTGGGTGTCTATAGTCGATGGAGATCACTTACCATTAGGTGACCCATCTGCTCGTTTACCAGTCTCCGCTATAGAAAAAGGACACGGCAACAGTGTTTTCCAAAAACACTACAAAAATGAGAATAAACAAACACGTTAAGATTTAAAACCCCATTACTATAAAGTATAAAAGCAACTTGATTGACGGCATGTGAGCCAATAGCTGGTTTTTAATGTTTAATTAAATTTTTGTTCTTATTAAGAACCTCTCAATTCTAAAGTTAATGAAATGTTATGAAATTTTGGTACTGTCAATTAATCTTACAACATAGAGAGAAATAAATACAATTATCTGAAATAAATAATGAGTGACTACCTACGTGAATCCACAAGTCGAAACTTTTAATTAACAAACATGGCTGTACCGTACCCCGTGGAAAAAAGTCACGTCTTCACATCGTCCCGTAGACATACTGAAGCATAATAGTAAAACTGAAGCAAATTAGCGATGATTATCCACGTCAATTTATCGACGAAACTTATAAAGGGCATAAAACAAACTATAAATATATAAATAAATATACCCAACAGTCACACACATGGTCCTGACCCCACACGAAGATCAAGTCTTGTGTCGTGGATATCAGGAACTACGAGAAACTTTCGGTCTCACAACACCCAGACCCGGAACAAATATCTGTGGGCCTGTCCGCACAGACATTTGTCTCGGTGCGAGAATCGAACCCGCGACCTCACGTTTCACAGCCTGTCAATATATTTGTTAAAAGTCAAAACGATCGCATACCCTAGCCAATCTTAACTCAATCTACATAGTAACAGTAACTTTATAATATGCAGTATACCACAAAAACAAACAATGAAATATTACATCTAATTTTGATTGACAAACACAATTGGATCCCACAAAGTACAACGTAGACCTAAATAATGATCTAACCGTATTATCCAACATCAATCTAGCTGATAATCAATTTGTTACGTTTTTACGAAACGATCTACCACAATTGAGTGTGGTTAGACGTTAGAGTGAGCTATAATACTCGCAGATAGTCTGGGGTCGAACAAAATAAAACAAGTTGAAATTTCTGACGACATTGCAGATTCTCTTGTTCGTTTTTGAACGAAACTAAAGCAATTAGTTATGATTTTCTTTTCAATATTTCCAGATTTTATTACAATAACATCTAAAAGGTATCTACTGTTTTAGTAAAGAATACATACATACATTAAAATGTGAGTGTGTATACTGACATTTTTAACATAACATAACATAAGCTCACGCCTGTATCCCCGAAGGGGTAGGCAGAGGCGCACTAGCGAACTAGAACACCCACATTTCGCCGAGCTTAGTTCAGTCCCAGATGTGATAGGGGGCGAGCCTATCGCCATATCGGGCACAAATTCCAGACTCCGGGCTGATATGGAAAAGTCCTATATCACTTTGCCCGACCCGGGGATTGAACCCGAGACCTCAGAACCGTAGTCGTACCGAAATACCACCACGCCACCGAGGCAGTCATTTTTATTGTTTGGTAAAACAAACAACTTTATAATCGATTTTGACTACGTGATTCAGCAGAAGTTATTTATGATTGAGGATGACTTTCTTAGCGGATTTCGGCTAGAGCGATTTATTCAGGCCGTACGTGTGTGAGGAAGACCATAATACGTCGGCTTGTTCGTCACTCCGATTTATGATTGTCTGTAACCAATATAATATTTGTAATGGCGGTTTAAATAAAACTTTCTTTTCGCTAGATCTGCCAAAGAGAATAATAATCTTTAACAGCTCAATAAATATGGACTTGTACATTTATTTACAAAAGGTAAGCTAGTTTATTTTTAACCCGATTGTCCCAGAAGAGGGTGAAGTTTCATAACTGATTGAAATAATTGTTGATACGATACGGTCATCGCACTTCACACAAGTGAAATTAACTAGTTTGCAATGCAAATATTCAATTTTAAAAGATCATAAACACAGTTCGTTAACATTGCACCAGTTGTTGCAAGTACTTAAATTGTGTCATTGAGTTGATGTTGAAAGGGATATGAGGCAACACTCCGCAGGATACTTGCAAATCAAATGTTATTGTATTTACAAAAATAATGTTTGTATATGTTTAACAATAACGCAGATGAATTGGCGGATAAACATGTAGTTATGTATCCTCTCCTTTCAACGCAGCGATAGCTCTGTTGGGAATGATATGTACTTGAAATCAAACAATTTTTACGGATTCTATCACGACTTGGTTTTAATTTTTATTCCCATATTCAGTCCAACCCGTAATCACGAAGACTGCAAAGGGAATAAAAATTAAAACCAAATCGTGATAGAATCCGTAAAAATAAGAAATCAGAATGATATGGACTGCCGGAATGAGTGTTGGAGGTTCGAGACTAACCCCAAAAAGAGCATTAACCTCTCTCTCTGACTTTTCTATGTTAAATGTATTTTCATTGTGAATTATTGCTTTAACGGGGAAGGAAAACATTGTAAGGAAACCTGCATACCTGAGAAAATTCTTCACAAGAATTTCGAAGGTATGTGACATCTGTCAATCCGCATTAGGCCAGCGTGATAGACTAAGGCCTAACCCTTCTCATGGGTAGAAGAGGCCCGTGCCCAGCAGTGGGACAGTAATATTTTAGGGCTAATATTATTTATTATTATATGTATCCTTTCACGCTAAATTAACATTTGATCATGGAAACTTACTTCCATGCCAGCAGCCCCAGCAGGATCATTTTTGACAGTCGTATTCGATTCGAACTCGATGCGCATGCTTGAGATTTGTATGAAATTTTATCCAAATGTCATCTCGCGCAGCGAGCTCGATATGAATTCGATTGGCAAAATTATTCCTGCTCGGGCCACTCTACAATCCAATAATATCGAAAGTCCAGAAATAAGATGCTGAATCCTTTCGACCGACTTCCAAAAAGGAGAAGGTCCTCTATTCGACTGTATTTTTTTTATGTATGTATATCCTAGCCAAAAGTGGACCGATTTTCAAAATTATTTTTATTTTCGATAGAGCTTATTTCAAGGGTGGTCCCATATACATTTGGTCACGATCGAATTTAAAGTCAGTCCGTTAAGTTTTTTTTATAAATATAGAAGAGGGGGCAAACGTGCAAACTTGTGATTATTACTCAGTAGGTATTAGCCCGGAGTCTGAAATTTATGTCCGATATGGCCATAAAAGCTCTGTCAGTACTGGAATGGAAATTAGCTCAGCGAAATTTGCAAAAACACAACCCTCCTTTCGAGGCAGTTAGGTAAAAACGATAACAGGTACGCCGAATAAAGAACAAATAGCACTCAACAGTATACGCACATCAAAAACAATGATAAAGCTAAAACAATTAAATTAATTCAAGCTCCAAGTATCAGTATGCTATTCATGGTGATCAATCAATGTTAAGATCCCACGTGGCAACACTTTCACGCGCGAAACCGCTACCATCAGTCATGGCACAGTTCTCTTTTTGTTTCTACTACATGGAGTCGCCAGTTAGGTTCCATTGTTTGTAACGATACGTTACAGTTTTGAGGAAACCCCAGGAGTACTATCGATCTGTTGTGGAGGCGTATTACACGCCTTTATTTCGTGGTGTCTGAAGTGGGTACAACACAGAACACGAGTGGCCCTGTAGAAGGGCCGACTTCCGCCGAGGCTGCAGCTGAATGCAATTGTGTACCCCGTGGCCTTCGCAATAGGGAGAGTGGAACACCGCGGGGTTTAGTCGGTAGGACGGTGTTTACCGGTGAGTCCGATATACCTCCGAGTCTTGACTCCGAGAGATCTGTAAACAGATTTCCCGTGTCAAAAAAAGGAGTACTTCGATCGCAGTTTCCTGGACCCAAAGACGTTCAACAATATATAGATGAGATAACAGCACGAAACTTGTGATTCAAAAGTTGTGACCTCGTGGTCATAAGTCACTCAGTCGTATTTGAAATATATGTATGTGCGCAAGATCGTGTCAACGTATGTTTAGACAATACAAATGTGTTTCATGATTCTTGAATATTCACAGAACATTCTAGAGGTAGGGTGGAAATTGTAACAAGCGCCCTCGCATTAATAAGTGGTAGATGGCGTTACTGACGTTTGACATCAATTTTTTTGTATGGAAACTTGCTTAGCCCCTCTATAGTTAGTAATATTAAATCTCTGCAGGGTTACCACCACCTCTTATAGCAGTATTATTATAATCATTCTTCGTTTGTTTTGTATGGGAATCGGTACAAGTAAGATCATAATAATACTGCTATAAGAGGTGGTGGTAACCCCCCTGATCCTAAGTAAATACAGAGGCAAATCAATGGAAACGCACATTCTGAACATCTGCATTCTAAAGCCAACAATAGCCGAATCAACATCCAGACCGGTTACTTAATGTGTTACAATTAATTATCTTTGTATTGGATATGTTACGTCACACCTTTCTATAACGATAAGATAGGCGAGTGAGTTAAAAACGATCTCAGAATATGTTACAATAGATTTAATTTTGATATCTGAAATTGCAATCAGTTGTAGAATGTAGAGTATGATAGAAAAATTATAGGTAGCAATGGAAATGGTACTTTAAGTTACTTATAATAACAGATGAAATTGCTTTCAGTAGTACCTAGTATTATGTATGATGTATTTATTAGCTATTGCCGTAATGTTCTTGGGAAGTAATATTTAAGTGGTAGACTGTTATGTCTACAGATTAATAAATCGGGCAGCAAGTGTTTTCTGTCTCAATTTGGACTGGATCCTCCAGAGGCTGCTGGTCGTAAAAACTAAGCCGATTCCGTTCTGTAACATAAATAAATAAATACACCCAACAGTCACACACCTAGTCCTGACCCCACACTAGGTATAACCTGTATCGTGGGTGTCAGAGACTATGAGAGACTTTCGGTCTCACAACATCCAGACTTGAAACAAATATCTGTGGGCCACACAAACATTTGTCTCAATGCGGGTATCGAACCCGCCGCCTCTCGCTTCACAGCCGACTGCTCACCCACTGCGCCACGGAGGCTGTCATGCTTAAAAACTTTTCGGCAACTCCATTGAAGAGGCGGGTGGCAAACAGCATTCTGTTCATAAACACAAAATATCATGATAAATTCGACTTTAAATAGCAATAATGGAATACATTTCTAAATAATCTAATCCTAGCCCTAAGCCACCGCACCTTCGTCCGGTCGATACCAGCAATAAATCATCAAAACTGACCCGAGAACATTCCACAAAAGGTAATGTCGTGCTGTGACAAAGGTTATGTTTCCATTCGCCGGTATTGAATACCCGCTGAGAAATATTCCATGTTGCTAGTTGCGACACGTGTGTAGTAGCCTAAGGAATTGAAACAGTTTTTTGCATAAATTGCTAAAATTTAAAAGATTTGTCGATATCAAGCATGTTATGGTTGAGACCCATAGAGCGAACTTCGACTAAGTCTGAGTCACAGAAATGAACCCAGTGAGAACTCAAAGATTTTCTTGTAAAAAATGACTAGTACTAAATTTCGATTTAAAAATTCCAAATCCTCACCGAGTTCGTTTCCTGACTTAAGCTTTATCAAAATTCGCTCTATGATACCAGCCTAAGAGTGCGGCTCGACAGGTTTGATACCACTGTTTCACAGAAAATCAACGTTAATGAACTATATCTTGTCGCTGGTGATAGCTAACTGTGGCGTTTCGTTATGTGAGTGAGATTACAGTTGACGTTTTCCTCAGACCTCCCCAATCCCCGTTCCCCACCTTTGAGGTTAGTAACGCACCCATGATTATTTTGACATAAAGGTGTCTATGGGTGATGCAGATCACTTAAAACCCCCTGCTCGATTGCCAGTTTCTGCTTTTAAAGAAAACTCCACATTTTTTAGTTCATTATAGTTTCCTCAAGAGGCGCTACTAATCAGGCAGATTTAACGATAACTATCTAGAAGTATTCATCATCATCACCATCATCAGCCACAGGACGTCCACTGGACATAGGCCTCCCCCAAAGATTTCCAGACCGACCTGTTGGAAGCGCAACGTTGTACGTCCACCTACAAGGTGGAAAGGTGGTAAAGCTCGCAGGAAGTCGCTGGATCTAGAAGTATTCACTCATTACTAATAAGGGTACTGGCATGACGTCATGTCGCTCATACGAACTTCTTTCTTTTTAACAACAACTTCGGAAAAGGACTCATACAATTAAATACAGTTGTTATTACATTTCTTTATACCCGTTTTAAGAATTACAATACCCATTAACCAGGAAAGGCACTGTAACAATCCACCTACTTACGTCCTACAGAAGTTTACGGAATACATTCATAAAACGGCCAATGAACTTGAACTTTTGATTATAATTTACCGAATGTGTGAACTGTGACGTCAGTATTAGGCTATTTATTATCCAGACCCGATGGATTTTGTACAGGCCTATAAGCAAGGCGAATTTGGAAACCCGTCGTTTATTACAATACACTGCCTCGGTGGCGTGGTTGTATTTCGGTACGACTACTGTCCTGAGGTCTCGGGTTCGATCCCCGGGTCAGGCAAAGTGATATTGGATTTTTCCATATCAGCTCGGAGTCTGGAATTTGTGCCCGATATGGCGATAGGCTCGCCCCCTATCACATCTGGGACGGAACTAAGCTCGGCGAAATGTGGGTGTACTAGTTGGCTAGTGCGCCTCTGCCTACCCCTTCGGGGATACAGGCGTGAGCTTATGTGTGTGTGTCGTTTATTACAATACATTATTCAAAAAATAATATTATTTTTAATCTGCTGAATCTCTTATCAGTCGTCCTCTTGGTCTAGCTACAGCATAATACATGGGTTGTGGACCGGGAGTTCCTGGATTCGATTCCCGGTTGAGCAAAGCGAGTTTTCTAATTTCATTTGCTCGGTGCGGGATCCCCCAGAGGAGGATTGGCGTCAGGCAGGCCGTAAAAACTAAGCCAAATCCTTTCTGCAACTGGCATGAAAAAGTATGTTGCGTCGATCCCACATTAAGGTGGGATAAGGGCAGATAGAACGAAAGGTCCACTGATCTTTTTTGTTTTTTTTTACTCCGATTGTAATTTTCTCTAAACGTTATATCGCTCTATCACCTTTCACCTCGTGCCCAGGAGGGAGACAGTTTTAATACAGCGTTCAGTGGCATAACTATAGTGGTGGGGGCCCGTGGCAAATTCATTGGATGGAGGTCTTTTCAGCCCGAGACTCCTTATGGTCACGGCTTTTTCGGTCCGCGGCCTCCTTCCGATCACCACTGTGGCCCCCTATGGTCGGGGGTCCATGGCATTTTGCCGACATCCCACCCTATATTTACGCCACTGACAGCGTTATTATAGATATTATATTATTTACGCAATATTTTACATTGCGAGGTGCTAGTTGCTACACAAAAAGTTAATATATCAACTAACGAATCGTTTATATGATTAATAAATAGCACTTTATAACACCTGACACAAAGCTAAGTACTTTCGCAAATACAAAACAATACACTTTCAAATCCAACCTGATTCATAAATAAAGAACAGCAACAAATAAAAACATAAACGCGGGCCCACGCGCGTCGTGATCGCGTGCCGTCTAGACCTATAGAATTATTACTTAACTTATTCTTAGGACTACTGCACACTGAAATGAAATTAATCGTGGCTGGCTCAAAATAAATCCTTCTAGAAATATACAAGTTTAGATTCCTGAGAGCTTGTGAATTTGATTGTTTGTGCCTTCACGCCTGAACCGATTTGGATAAAATTCGTCACAGACGAGCGGACGGTGCCTTGAGCAAAAACGATTTAGTTACGCATAAATAAGTTTTACTATATTCTAGACTCTAAAATGTAGAACACTCGTATCGAGTGTAAAACTATGCTGTAATATATTTTAGTTTTCTTTATTTAATTCTTTAGGATATATCATGTCAGTTGTCATAAACATCAGTGTAGTAGTAGAGATACTTGTAGAAGTACAACACAACATATTCTTATTACCCTTTCTTTCTTTTCTATCTTTCTATCTGCCCTTATACCACCTTAATGTGGGTCGGCGCAACACACTTTTTCAAGCATTTTGCGGAAAGGATTTGGCTTAGTTTTTACGACCAGCCGCCTGCCTGTCGTCAACCCAACATATACTTATTATCTTTCCTTCTACCTTGCCTTCATTCCCTACCCTTCTTAATATTCTTATTATCTATCCTTATAAAATCCAAATACTTAATAATCATTTAGATTATGCCTATGGCTAACGAGATAGACTGCGACGAACATTCACTCATCATTCAAGTCGTCATAAATATCATGGAAAATATTTATATTTTTACTGTGATATTCTGATTTGATGTGTCAGTGTGCACCGATCTTTACTTGCGAACTTAATCTGATGCGCCTCGTTATTTATATTGAAATTAATTCTAACAAAATACATTATACTCGCATATTCAGTAAATTGTAAACAGTGCTGACTGCCTGAGATTTAATATATTTTAAACGGCTTTTTGTATCTACATTTACATTTAATAAAAATAAACATAGTTTATTTACTTTTAAGATAGCACTCCCTTTTCAAAGAAAAGTAGCTTTTTTTGTTTCTATATTTTATATACACATACATAAATAAGCTCACGCATGTAGCTTAGCTCCGTCCTAGATGTGATAGGGGGCGAGCCTGTCGCCATATCTGGCACAAATTACGGACTCTGGGCTGATAGGGAAAAATCACTGCCCGACCCAGGGAACCTCAGGACAATAGTCGTACCGTGCAGGCAATAGCTTTACGCCAACGAGGCAGTACGGTAGTATTGGATACGTACCAGCCTTGAAGCAACCTGTCATAATAGTTCTCTTTGGTTTACTAGTTTTGGCGGGAATTCTGACGGTGCGGTGGGTGGTCGCTTCTATTAATGATTTAAAAAAATCAAAATCCTCCGCTGCGAGAAAATCATCAAACTAGAAGGAATTGACGCCAAAACTCCAGCAGGGCCTTGAATTCGAACACATCCGATTTCATTGCACTTGTGAAAAATTTTATACAAGCAAATAAAGACATAAAAAGCACATAAGACGAGGCTATATGGGCTAGATCCATTTGCCTTCCCGAAATGGAAAATTAAAAAAAAAATCTCTTTGGTTTGCTGTTGTGGTTATACAAAGCAACACGACTAGATTGTATCGGGTACATCCGCGACAGCCTTGGTGTTCGCGACGAGGACGAGGTGGATAAACCTAAGAATGTCGCTTGAGGTGCTTTGTTCACGTTTTGAAGAAACCGCATGACTACGCTTATTATAAATGCTTGGACAGCTTGAACCAGTGGCTTGACCATGTGTTTTTTGACATTTTACGTTAGCGTCTACGTAAAATACTTGTATGGAACTTCGTTTACATGTAACTGCTAGAGGAGTTCGGGTTTTTCTGATACAAATATTTTACGTAGTTGCTAGTGTAAAATGCCAAAGAAACTCATGATCGGGCTCCGCCAAGGTCGAGGTCCCCCAGAGTTAGGTTGACGTAAGACATAAATGCTTGAGAAAATGTGTTGCCCTGGCGCTACGGGAGTTCAGACTTACAACTGCAGGGTTACCACCACCTCTTATAGCAGTATTATTATAATCGTTCTTCGTTTGTTTTGTATGGGAATCGGTACAAGTAAGATGATAATAATACTGCTATAAGAGGTGGTGGTAACCCCCCCTGACTTATAATATACGACTCATGATTTCATCCGTGACCCGTGCTAACTAAAAATACTACGCAATCGCAAAATATAATTCAAAATGAATATTTAGTACTTACATTCAGGTTACCTTGCCGGTCATTGTTCAATTCGACTATAATTTATTATACGTAATAATAAATAAATACATCCGTGAACAATGCCGGCCTACTATCGAAACCAATGTCCAACTTGACTTTAACAATAATTAAGCCGCAATTATTATGTTATAATATAGCACCAATTACTATCTCAATAATGCAATCAATGTCTCTCCTATTTCTATAGGAATAAGGTGCAAAGTCCACTTGTTCATACGATGATTTGTTTGGAACTCTTGGGTGGAGTGGTTTATATAGACCTTGAGAATTGAAAGTAATGGACAGCAACCGGAACGTAATGTACTTTACCTGTAATTGTAGCGTTCCTGGAAAACATTGATATGCCCATAGACAGAGCCTCAAACTAGTACTTACTTATCGTAAGATTTACTACGTATGTACTTAAGTACTTATTTTAAAAAGTAAGTACCTATTATTTAAAATAAAATATAGTACAACCCAAATGTAGTTCTATAATTCAAAACACGTTAGGTAAGTTTGGTTTTATAATAATTTCAATTACACGTATTGTGAAGTTTCTTTATAAATACGTGTCATATTCACACAATGTGATAAGGGGAGAGCCTGTCGCCTTATCTGGGACAAATTTCATACTACTGGTTTATACTGAGCAGAAAAACGCAATATATTATCTTAACCCGACCGGTACTGAGTTCCGATACCTCATCAATGCGTATGTACGCAATACGCACATTTCAAAATAGTTTCTAAAAAACAGAACTTAAGTGCGAAGTTTAAGCCACGTCTCTTATACTAAAACATTACCCAAAACACCTACACAAAACATGATATTCCAAAAAGTTTTTGTATATGGTCCATTACATGAGCAGATCACAATTAAAAACCTTGTTTTGTGTAGGTGTTTTTTGTGTTTTGTTTCGAAAAAACATGTACAGGAGACGCGCCTTTAAGTAATAATAAAATATTGGCTTTAACATTAATCTGATAAAAATATAATAATTTTGAATAAGCAATAATAAAAGTACAATGGAATTTTAAAAAAAGCAAAAGGAACAGGTCTGGTTATATCGGTCAGGCTGATACTAAGCACCCACTCCCGGCCGCTATCCCACTACTGCCCGATACGGGGACTTTTGGCTGCTGGGTTTCCCCCCTGGCCCGGTTCGCCCCTCCTTAGTTAACCTGCATCCCCCAGACTCCTCCGGGGGATCCATATTAATACCAGGCTTAGTGTGGACGTCCAGTCAACATGGGCCACTCAGCACCAGTGACTCCCGACCTCAAACCATCCTCTGAACCCAACCTCCGAGTAGCCGGATTACAGGAGACGCCACGCTCCCAGTTGTAAGGTTTGGTTAAATTAATAGTAAGTTAAAATGAAAACATCGCAGTTCAAAACCAACTGTGTACATAATATATTGTACAATTGACAAAAATATTATGTAATTTATTATTTTATTCTGAAAAATAATTTTATTCCCATCAAATTATTTCGTATTTTATTTTATTTCCTTGAGGAGTAGCAAAAAAAAGAATTGTTTTTCAATTTATTACACTGCCCTCTCTTGATTACAACAAGAACTAAGTGGTAAGCAATAGACCTTAAATGACTATTCTGTGCTTCACACACGCTTCATGATTCAAACTATCGAATATTGTTTTTTTAATGTGTAAATAAATCCAATAAAATTAAGAATAATTACATTGTTACAAGATATTTATTAATTTTAAAAATATATGTAGAATAACACAAAATATAAAAAACATACAACCGGGTGTTAGAACTTTTGACAGCTGATGTAGCAGCTGATAATTTTCGTGGATGTTTGAATTTTGAACCAACGGTGGTTTTATAAAACAAAGAAAACTTCAAAGATTTCATCAAAATACTTTGCATTTTCGTTTTAATAACACATTTATAATGGAAGCAGCCGGTCTACTGAACTGCAACAGGTAAACTCCAAACAATATTGTTTACGCTGCGTGTTTGAACTTGCGCGCTATATTGTATTGATTTTCCATCCCAAAATAAGTTTGAACGATGTAAATAAATCATAAAGTAGACCTTTAACATTTCCGCAGTTGTTACATGAGAATTTGCGGCATTCGTTTGTTTTCTAGTCTGATTATTATCGAGCTTGATTAATTACAATAATTTACAGTAACAGTGCTGCAGATACGTCAGGATTTACGCCTGTGAAGCCGAGATTGGGTCGTTTTGTGGATGTTTACTCTCCTACACATTTAAACTTGACTCCGAAACATGTAAGTAACGTTTGATTTTTACGCTTGTGAAGAACTGTGATCAAAGAATTTAAACGCACTGTGATGTTAACATTTTTAACGATTCTCTTTTGTTTTAAAGAGAACCAGACTCGATTATCGTGAGAGGGATGAAAGCCCGAATATACTTACGCCCGAACAGTTTACAAAGGTTGACATCAAATGCAGGTATGTGTAAATTATCATAAACAAATAAATACACATTTGCCATTGAATAGCTTTTGAGTCATATAAAATGTGTCTAAAGCCAGATTTACTCGAACATCAAAGCAAAATAAACTACTGCTTATGAGCAACAAGTAACTTAAAACAACAAGGATTTGTAAAGAAAACATTGGATGAATGGTATAAGATCTTATACTAAGTGGAGTTACTACACAAAATTTTACTCAAGGCTGATTTATTGATAGCCAGATAAGCTTTCTAACTATTAAAAATTGGCCCTAAAAAAGCTTTATACAATAAAAAGAATGCAATATTTATTAATGGAATTATTACTCATTGTAGACCATTACTTCATTGGTTGTAAAGCAGCATGAAGAGAACAAAATAAAAAAAAATACACTATAGTGAGTTCCGGTAACATTAGACAAAGTCAAAGATTTTTAAATGTTTCACCTTTTATTTGGTTGGGACTCTAGATGTCAACTATTATGCTTTAAAATCTATTTAATAATAACAAGTTTAAAAAATTAACAAACCAACTTCAAAAATTGTCGGATTGTGGCTAAAATATGGGACCACCCTTGAAATAAGGTCTATCAAACACAAAAAGAATTTTGAAAATCGATCCACATTTGGCAGAGATATCGCATTACAAACAAAAAAAATACCGATTAATTGAGGACCATCCTTTTTGAAGTTGGTTGAAAATTAAATTAATTAAAAATGACTGGTTTTGCAGTATGTGATCATTGTCCTATCTTATGCTTCGTCCAATCTTACCCGAACTCACCCAATGTATAAAACAATTTAATTTGCCAGTACTTCTTATTTACTATTTATTTTAGGACTGTCAAACCACAGCCTCGATTCCACAATGTATTCAACAACTGTTCATTTGAGGGCAATCAGAGCTTCCCACGTTTAAAGAAAAAATTGAAGCCCTTCAAAATGGATTTGGAGACACCAACCAAATTGAAGTCTAGCGTTGATATTGTTAGAGGTATGTCATCAACATCATCATGATATGGTAGGTATGTCATACTTAGTTGTAAATATTAATTACAATGTTAAATGTACGTGATAATTAAAATTGTTATCCAAAGTAGCTAGAGCAGCAGTTCTTAACCTTTTAGTGATGAGAGACCTTGACAAATTTGTCAACATTTTGTCATCTGACAATCATGATCAGCAACTGTAAAAAAAATAACAACCAGCAGTTTTTTACGAACACGTGGCGCGCGTCGGTTTGTTTACTTCTCCTGATTTTTTGGATGTCTTCGTGGACCCCATGGGGTGTTTCCAGAGACCACTAGTGGTCCGCGGAACAACGGTTAAAAACCACTAAGCTAGAGAAAGGGTTGCCTGATTATGCTTTATAGTCCTCGCCAGTGAGATCCAGTGTGTTTTCCCTATTCACCTTTTCCATTAAAATCTATCCTGGTTCCACAATTTATTTATTTCCCATCACATCCTCCTGCTAACATTCCTGCCATTTCCCATTCCATTTTCCACAAATCTCTTACATTCTATTTCTATGACCCCAAAAGAAAAAAAAATCACCCTATCCCATAGTGACTGCACAAAAATTAGATCTAAAGACGCGTCTCCTATAAGTACTAAAACATTTCACAACACTATGTTTCGGTACACATTTTTGTCTATGATCTATTGTCTCATGAGCAGGAGACAGTGAAAAACATTATTTTGTGTAGGTGTTTTTTTGTTTTGTTTCGAAAAAAACAGGAAAGGTACAGTGAATGGTAGAGTTGGAAGAGGAAGACCTCATCGAACATTCTCTGACCAGGTCAGAGATTTACTCGAGAATAGTCAAGTTAAGAGTACCCTAAACCGACGTGCATGCATGAGAGAAATAAGAGAAAGAAATAGTTTATTTGTGAAAGCACATACAATATTAGATGACACAAAATAATAATAATAATAAAACAACGATTTTTATTATGTGCATATCACAAAAAAAAAAAAGATGTATGAAGAATGCATGCATGATGATGCATGAAGAATGTAATGAGACTGAATGAGGCGAAAGAAGTGTGTAAGGATCGTAGCAAGTGAAAATCCGATGTCACTGCCTACCCCTACGGGAAAAAGGCGTGAGTCTATGTATGTATGTGATGTAAAAACAGGTGACGCGGCTTGAAATGAAGGTACTGTACGGTAGGTACACTAGTAAGACAAACATGTTTTCAGTTGATGGACCCAATGGTCTCCGTTTCAACACGTCACTGGCTGCTGGCGACGTTACCAGCTCCCCTGCTCAATCACAAACTGACCGTTTGCAACAAACCATCAATCCTACTAAAGCAGTTTTCACAGTGGAACCAAGCACGTCTAAAGTGAGTATTTTATTTATTAATATTTTTTATTCATTTTCTTTGGGCAACATTTGATTTGTCACATTGCTATTGTAAAGACTTAGTTAAAACGTGCCTCTTATATGCACTATATTCGCTACACAACTTTACTGTATATCTCAAACTAGTTGTGTACACTTCCAGCTCCAAAGGGAGACTAACACAAATCTCTTTTATACCTTTTGCTTTAGTTAATAAAGAAATACCTTCTACAAATATTAGGAATTACTTAGAGGGTAGTTGAAATAAGTATAATTAACATACTACCCTTCAATATCGTGTACTAAATCACGACAATTATCCGAAATCACAACACTATGTTCTGTCATTGGGGAGTGCAGTTATTAATTTAAAGTTTAAACCAATCCACTATGGCTAAATGACATAACATAAGCTCACGCCTGTATCCCCGAAGGGGTAGGCAGAGGCGCACTAGCGAACTAGAACACCCACATTTCGCCGAGCTTAGTTCAGTCCCAGATGTGATAGGGGGCGAGCCTATCGTCATATCGGGCACAAATTCCAGACTCCGGGCTAATATGGAAAAATCCAATATCACTTTGCCCGACCCGGGGATCGAACCCGAGACCTCAGAACCGTAGTCGTACCGAAGTACCACCACGCCACCGAGGCAGTCATGGCTAAATGAAAACTAAACAAACCAATTGCATAAAAAAAAATGACTTTTTGTGGGTAAGCTGCACAGTGCATATACTTTTGCCATTGAAAAAAATACTTATCATGTTTCTGACATTTGAAACTACCTGGCCACAAAATGTTAATTGCGGGTATAAATGCCAATGGCCCGGAATTTTCTTCCCCTTGCAGCAAAACTGGGAAAATAACCTACAATTGCAACATTTCCATATAGCTTAAAGAGCATAAAATAGCCCATCCTTTTTAATAGCTGATTTTTCTTTGGTTTGGTTTCATGATTTACCATCCGTTGGTGCACTGAATGACCTCCACAATAGGGTGAGAGAAGAATACCACGAGGTTTAGTCAGTATGTGTACTTGTGCCTTGTGCGAGGGTTAAATAAAGTTATTTCTTTCTAAAACTGTTATGGCCAGTGATTCTGACATACCTCTGAGTTTGGCCCTGAGAGATCTTTCAATAGAAAATAAAAGGTGATGCATGTACTATATTTCCTAGCATTTTATAAAAACGGAAAAAAACATTTTTTTTCTACAGATTCTTATAGTAAACAGTAAGGCATGTTCACTGCTGGGCTACTCTACTGGAGAACTGTGCGGCCTTCGTTTCTGTGACCTGGTTCGCAAGAGGAACTGTAGGGCGTTCAGCTTCCAAGGACCTGAAGATGGAGACACATCTGAAGACGGCACTGTTGTTTTACTCAGTGGAAAAGTAAGTTTAATGTAAATAATCATTATCTCTCGCCTTTTTAGTGTAAAGACAACACATATGGGCTGTGGAAGCTCTTGAATGTGCTTCTTGGTCCTGCAAAACGATTTTTCCAATAGGAATTGCCAGTCAGGGCACTGCAGCCAAGCAGCAGGTCTCAAAATCAAAGCCAAATCCTTTCTGCGACTTGCTTAAAAAGTGTGTTGACTCAACGATACATTAGAATGGAATAAAGGCAGTTGAAAGTCAAAAAGCTCTCTAGTGAACATGATGTGCTCAAACTCTAATATGTTAATCATGTTTCGAAATAATTACGTGTTAAGCCAAATCTCCTGCACTAAAACATAACACAAAACACTTACACATTTTTTTTGTCTATGTACATTGCTATATTTTATGAGTAGGAGACAATGAAAAACTTTGTTTGGTGTAGATGTTTTTAGTGTTTTGTTTCGAAAATATATGTGCAGGAGACATGGCTTTTACTGAAAACTAGTAGCCTGAGCACGAAAAACTAATGTAAATGTATTCGAGTTCGCTGCGCACTGATGACGTTTGGTTAATATTTCACACAAATTTCATAGACGCGCATCGAGTTCGAATACATTTACGGTTGTCAGAAATTTTCCTGCTCAGGCCGCAGCACTGTGTTGTGGTGGGAACCATAACACAGCATAATGCTGCGGGCTTAGCCAAGTGGCTTATGCGATAGTCGAATAGAATAGACGAATAGAATAAATGTACGGGAATGACATAAGAGTACGCCGCATATAGCGTACTCCTTGTCACACTTGTCTAGGCCCGCAGAGCTGACCACATTTGTCGCTATGAAGAAGGCATGCAGCATTTTAGTATATAAGATAATTTTTTTTTATGTTTATTTTATGTAAGTAAGTTGTTGCCTGTCCTTTTTTGGTTCGACAAATAAACTTTCTTTCTTTCTTTCTTCTTTATACTGACATTGTTTTCTTTTTCAGGTAGTAGAACTTGTATGCAGAGACAATAGTACAGTTCAAGTATCACTATGGATAAGACAGTTGGACAACGACGGACCTTGCTTAGTGGTCGCCGAGCCGGTCAACTGTAGAAATGTTGTTGTAAGTGCCGCATTACACATTACATGCTGTAATTAAGTCTAGTAATGAAATACAATAATATTATTGTCTCTCGCTCTTCTTCCTTGTATGTACTAATAACAATTGGGTACTTGACAATTTTTTTTAAAATTTTATACGAAATTTACGTCATCTAAAACATAAAACAGAAAGAAATATTAAAATACTCCCAAAAATAAAAAAGTTATAAGCCTTTGTAGTTTGGTGTAACCTTCAAACAGCGGGAAAGAAAAGTATCAGTAAAATCACGTCACGGCCATAAAGGCGCGTGCGTTGGAAAGGGATAGCAAGATATCCCCACTACGCCCGCACCCTTGCTCATTGCAGAATTTAAAATATGTATTACTGCCTAATTTCTCAACCAATTTCGATGCGGTTTTTATAGAAAGGTTTCTTTTTTGTTTTATTTGCTATTACATATAAAAATTTGTATGAAATGACACATAGTCAAGTACCCAATTCCACATACTGGGAGAACCTCACTAACCACGCCACATACAGAAGATTTCAAGCTTATAAATTCAAGTTTCCATTATTCATGAAACAATGAGCCTTACGAAATTTTAAACTTTGCCTCTAGATTGGTAGCCACTGCCTTTAAGCGTGCTTATTATTACCAACTTTATGAAACACTGTATATATCCCCAAACTGTCAGTGGGCATCGTACTGAGTAGTGCTTTATCCAGTTGTCAATAGACGCGGAGACCGGCGTGGTGTTGTCGTGCTCGGGATCCGAAGCCGCCGCGCTGTTCGGCGCCGAGTGCGGCGACAAGCTGTCCGGGCTGCACGTCACCGCGCTCGTGCCCAACATTCGGCTGCCCACACTCGACGACAACATCACCAGGAGCGTCTCCAAACAGAAGGCCACAGGTCCGCCTTTCTTATTTATCGTTCCCTCGTGGTTGTTGAGGATCGGGATTACTTCGTCAATGGCCTTCCATTCGCCGTAGTCTTCAGCCTGGTGAATAGCGACGTTGACTCTTTCTTTCTACCTACCCTTATTTAATTATTAGCCTTATATTGTTTTTAAACTCAAATAACTGGTTAAATTATAGTTTAAAGTATATCCCTCAATTCGGTGTGCCTTTTGGCATAGGCCTCCTCTAACTGTTTCCATTGGGCTCTGTCCACTACAACCCTTGCCCAGCATGGTCCCAGTGTCAAACGAATATCATCTTCCCATCTTCTTGCTGGGTGTCCTTGCGTTCTACCTACCCTTATGGCACTTTAATGTAGGATCGGCACAACACCTTCAAGTATGTTGCAGAAAGAATTTGGCTTAGTTTTTATGACTACCTGCCTGACGTCAACCCCCTCTGAGCGATCCAGTCCCAAGGAAATTAAATAAGAAAATACGGTTTGTCTGACCTGGAAATTGAACCCAGGACCTCCCAGTCCACAGCCCATATATGCTGCCACTAGACCAAAGAGGCGACTTCTTAGCGACGCTGACTGGCGTTTCCAATTGTTCTAACGCCTGGTCAGAGCAGCGTTTAGGATTCTTTTCGCTTGGTCATTTGCCTACAGGTAAATGACCTTTTTTGACAGACTACGTCGCACAAGTAGGCCCAGCCGAATGGTCGACTGTGAAACGAGGGGCCGTGGGTTCAGTTCCCTAACAAAACAAGTGTATATTGTGTGCTCTACGGTTATTTGTTTCAGGTTGGTGTTGTGAGACCAAAAGTCTCATAGCTTCTGATAAGTTAAACCTAGTAAGGTTGGGACTATGTTTATGCACTGTTGAGTAAATTTATTTTTACTTTCATAGGAAGAACTTTGGACGGTGGCTGCTTCCCTCTATGCTTGTGGATAACAAAACCGGAAAACGCCGACAGTACATTATGGCCTGGTATGAAAACACACAAGGAGAGGCCTATTTTGGAGGTTAATGTGAGGGTGAGTAAGCATGTTCCTCACTAATATCATCATTATATATGCCCCTGGCATTGCTCAAGTCTATGGGCGGCAGTTACCGCTTACCATCAGGCGGACCACCAGCTCGTCTGCCCACTTCGGCAATAAAAAAATCGACGATTGACGATTCTCTAACCTTGAAGTGTATATTGGTATAGTTATAGATACCTATGTTGCTATGTCGCAATTGTTTGTATGCAGTTGGCATTTTTGAGCCAAAACCAACATTTTAGCCAAGGCCACTCGGCCAAATGTGGACTCCCTTTCAATATAAAAGTGGTCTTGGTCCTTAAGTGTTGCAAACTTTTTACACAAGAAAGTGTGTCGTTGTGAAATATACCTCACAAGTTACTAGACTAGACAGTTGTCTAGTCTAGCTAGTAGTCTACTGTTTGATCAGTTTTTTTAACATTACTTTCGCAACGAGTGTAGTCTTTGCAGTTGTTGATAAACTTATTGTACTGACTACATAAACAGAAACATTGTAAATTTTAAATTCGTTAAAAATTATACTGAATCACTGATCAGCTTTAAGGGACACGATGACGGATGGACAGACTTTTTGTCATCAATTATGTAAAAATAAACTATGATTTCATTCAAATAAAAAGTCTTCGTTGTCACGGGTCAGACTGCAAAGCCTTCGAAACGTCGGGAATAATAATTAAAACCTAATCGTGATAGAATCCGTAAGAATAGTTTTATTTCAATGTATAATATTCGCGTAAACTTAAGAAATCAGTATGATTTCACTATCAATTGAGAATTTCTGAAGAATATTCCGATTGTCTAGGTAACATACAACGTGAGTGGTCTCTTGGTAGTAGACGAGGCTGGCATTATAACAGCGTGCAACCATCACTTCGCAATGCTCACATTCGGCAAGCCTCACTCGGAGGTGATTGGTCACCACATCAGTGACGTCATACAGAACTTCTGCCGCGAGGCGGACATTGTCAAAGTGCCTGACAGGACGAGGAACATGACCCTTTCGCCAGTCAATAATGAGAATAATGGATCAGGTGAGATTGTCTTAAGCCGTGTCTCCTACACATGTTTTTCGAAACAAATTACTAAAAACACCGACACAAAACAAGGTTCTTCATTATCTCCTGCTCATGTAACAATGGATCAGACATAAAATTGTAGAAATATTATGCTTTATCTAATTTTTTAGCGTAGGAGACGCCGCTTTACACATTCAATTTTAATGTCCCCTTGCTGCACATAGGGCCGAATGGTCAAACTGTGCTCAGTCATCCAAGTCATTTGAGCACTACCCAAAGTTAAGCAGCCAATAATTTTTGAGCGGCATGGTCGTACGCACTTGAGAAGACTTGGCGGAAAAATCAGCTGAGGATCAATCATTATGCTACAGATAATAAAAGTTTGTTCTCGATTACAAAATTTTAATAAAATTATATTTTTGTTTCGTTTCACGTAGAATCATTATATTTAATTTAGTTTTTTTTTAAAGATATATATAAGAAATAATTGGCAGAATACACGATTCAAAAATCTTTATTTTTGCTGTTCATGTGCCATTCCGATCATATTTCATCTGTACTAAATTTTTCTGTAATGTTTATGGTATCTCTGTCTATCTTTTGTTATAGTGAAGGTAAACACATTTTTATATAATAGAAACGGAACTTAAAATGGATCTTTTTTTAATATCTACTATTATGTTGTTAAAATATTTACCACTTGGCAGAATGTTTCTTTCGTCCTTAGCGAATGATTTGTGTGGAAGAAATAAATATGACTTGGCAGCATGGTCTCAGACCTTAGCCGGTTCCGTAAGGAACGAAGGAAAAAAAAAAAACGAAAAATATAATTGGCAAATGGCGACCTGTTTGTTTATATTTATTCTCGTATTTATATAACTGTGTTTGTTGTATGTGAAGTGATTTTGTTTTATGTAATAAACATCAACGAAGATGGAGAGATTATGAAAACTTTGAAATTTGGATATGGAGGATATTTCTTGGAGCGTTTCAATAAAAGGAGTCTTCTCGAATTTTTCTTGCCACGGACTGCAATCCGTCCCAAGAAAAATATCCGCCCGATCTGAGAATGGAATTCAGGACGTCCCAGTTCACACCGGCTTCATCAGAACCATCTAAAAATCATTATATTGGAGAGGAATTCGGCAACATGCTACTGCATGCTGTAGTGTTCAATCGGATTTAATAAAATTAATCATTGTATTTGTGGTGTTTTATTTGTATTGACTTCTTCGAGTGAGCTATATTCTAGTTTAGATAATGATATTGAGGAAAAATACATTTTATTGAAATCAAGGGGTAGGTAAACACTACACGGAACACGGAAATTATTAAATACAAACCTATGCCCGCCATTCCGTTCGTGTGAAATATTATTTATTTAAACAAATCTATCCTACGGAAACCATACATTTTTTCGGGGAAAAAAGTAGCCTGTGTGCTATTTCAGACTTTAATCCATCTTTGTGCCAAGTTTCATTCAAATCTCTTCAGCCATTCTGGTGTAAAAGAGTAACAAAACATCCATACATCTTCACAAACTTTCGTGTTTATAACATTAGTTTTATTTGAGAGTAGTCGCAGGCAATCTCAAACTAATTTCGATCAAATGCTAGTTAAGCGGGCCTTAAATAGCTGTCAAACGTTAGGCAGTTGTTGGCCATGCCGTTTTACGAAATAAGCGGACCTTAAACTGGGTCCTGCTTACATTTAATGTGAAGAGATAGGTTCTGTTTGACCATGCCAAATTGAAGAATAACGAGTGCTTAAATCGATAAGGCCCTCCTAAATATTTAGGCAGCGTTTGACCATTTGGGGGTTAGATGTACCTCAATTTATCTCAAATCTCGATTTAAATATAGAAATGAGTTGTAGGATAAATCTAGTTTAGGTCTAACTCTAGATTAGTAATAGCTCTGCAAGTGGCTCTAAGAAACTAATTTCATTTGTTTTGTTGTTATTTGTTTCGTTTTTATGCTGTATACATATTTAATGTAATACTTTTGTAACATCACAAAGTAGGAGCAAAGTTTGCTGTAGTAAAAAGTAGTCACATTTGACATAAAACAAAAAATAAAATGTCACTACTAGTATTGTTTCTTAGTTTCAGACACCGATGACGACTCCTGTGGTGCATTCAACGGCAGTCAGAAATCAGCTTGCATGTCGCTCAACGTACAACCCTCAATATTATCCACCACACGCGAGAAGTCATCCAGCGCGTTGTGTCTCGACAAGTCATGCAGCATGGTCACCCACACCCCCACACCCACGCAGGACATGGTCTCCAGCATCAGCACCACCGAGCAACGGAACGACATCTCCGCGCTACCAGACGTCACCTCGGGAATGTCCGGAATATCCATCGACGACGAGAATTATTGTCACAGCAGCATCTCGAAATCGCGCTCTGAGAATATCCTGCGATCGGAACATAGTAACCTCGCTAAACCTGCCAACGCTAAGCCTTCGGAGAAATCTGACTCTATTTACTATACGTCCCAACACTCCCAGCATTCCCAAGAGGTGACACCGACTGGGAGTACCCCTCGAGTGAGGATGAATGACCCGTCGTTAAGACTATCGTTTGACTCCAGTAAGTACAGATCCTTGAAGAACAATTTGCCTGGACAAGTGAAAGACGATAAGACCAGCCTCTCTTTGGACTTGTGCGATTCAAATGAGACGAGTGCGGACTTCTTGACGCCTATAAACGAGATGCCTCCGCCTGGATGCGAGATCGAGGATCTGCCGAAGCACAATGGCAATGAAAGTGTCGACAGTTTGAGTAATGACATCGATTTGGAGACGCAAACTGAATCCGCGCCGAGGAAGATATACGGTAAAATCATTTGAAAAGTTTTATGTGTGTTTGGAAACGTATAAAAAGCTATTATTTATGCTAATTAATGTGAGATGATATTTATAATCAGCAGAAGAACAGTAACGATATTGTTGTAACCTAGCAAGTAGTAAGTTCTTGGGTCTAATATTCCCCAGTCAATATTACATAACTTTAGAAAGAGATTGTTTCTTTCGGGTTCATAAGTCTTCATCTTTATTACTTCAGCTATGCGGAGTTTTGTTGTTTTGTCATTTTTCATTTGGTCGATATTTTGGGTGACAGAGGTGACGATTTATAAAATCGAACCTAGTTTATCATCTCTTTTGAAGGCTCGAATATAAAATTTACTGTCGATCACTGTGAGTAGGGTTTACGCGCACATACAAATAACTGAGTTTGTGATTTACAGTTTCCTTGGATGTATTTTTTTTAAATTTCCAGACGAAGAGCCGACAACCCCGTGCGTGGCTAAGCGTATAGTGCGTGCGCAGTTGAGCACCTCCACGCCGCAACCGCTGGGCGGCGCACGCGCAGACAACGAGCGGGACCGCGGGGAGAGGGGGGACAGGGGGGAGCGCGGGGACAAGGGGCCGGGGGGCAGGGAGCGAGGCGACGGCACCTACAGGGGGGTCGTGCTGCACAAGGACGGCACTGAGCTGCGTTAGTATTGCTTAGTAATAATATACACATGGTGTACAAAAAAATTCTGCTATTTAAAAAAAACAGCGTCTTCTTTAGATTAGAGATGCGATGTAATCCAAGAAACACCGCACATCGAGATCACTATTTTGATTTTCTGTTTGAGAGTCAAATAAAATGCAAAAAAATTAAGACATACAAAACCAAAATACCAGTTCTTTTCTATTTATAGGAAAGGTTTGTAATGTTTTCCAAACCAACATTTTCGAGTCAATATAATTCATTATAACGCTATAACGGTGAAGAAAATCATCGTGAGGAAACCTGCATATCCGAGAATTTCAAATGTATGTGAAGTACCAACACGCATTAGGCCAGCTTGGCAGACTAAGGCCTAACCCCTCTCATTAGTAGAGGAGGCCCGTGCCCAGCAGTGGGACAGTAATAACATAAGCTCACGCCTGAATCCCCGAAGAGGTAGGCAGAAGTGCACTAGCGAACTAGAACACCCACATTTCGCCGAGCTTAGTTCCGTCCCAGATGTGATAGGGGGCGAGCCTATCGCCATATCGGGCACAAATTCTAGACTCCGAGCTGATATGGAAAAATCCAGTATCACTTTGCCCGACCCGGGAATCGAACCCGAGACCTCAGGGCGGTAGTCATACCGAAATACAACCACGCCACCGAGGTAGTATTATATTATTTTAAACCCTTTAGATGTACTATACACGGTGTCGAGCATGCAGCTCGCTACTGGCAGCCGCGTCCGCTGCGTGTGGCTCGGCGTGCAGCTCGAGGACGCGCCGAGACACACCACGCTGGCTTCCAGCATCGCTTCTACAGCTGACAACTCACTGGTACTTGTAAGTACTAACAACAATGTATTACATGAAGATCAACGGCCTGAGCAGGAAAATTTCTGACAACCGTAAATGTATTCGAACTCGATGCGCGTCTATGAAATTTGTATGAAATATTAACCAAACGTCATCAGTGTGCAGCGAACTCGAATACGTTTACATTTATATTAGTTTCGTGCTCGGGCTACTGTTATTGTATAAATTCCAGTAAGTTGTAGATAACACCGATTTATCGCCACACTAAAGTTATGGAATGGACAGAATAACATGGTTTCCAAATTCTGTCACATCACCGCCTCTACAGTCATACTTGTATTTTATGAAATATATAAAATTTGAAATTTATTATACAGGGTGTCAGAAACTGTTAAAACAATATTTAGTATTAGACAACATTTTAAGAACATAATTTTTAACTGAACACACATGGGAAAGCAATTTAATGTGCCCTTTTCGAAATTGCCCTTTCAATTGTTTTTCTTCTAAGGGCCGCTTTTCCAATAGACACATAACTTTATATGAAGACTAACTTTGTTGCTTTAACAGATGTTTAACAGATACAAAATATCGAGCTATTTAAAAATTAACCTTAAATGTACTGTAACAGGGCAACAAATCAGCGGGTAGTCGTCCGCAATCCATGTCGCTGATGAGCCAGGGCGGGGACGAACAAGTCGCCGGCGACTACAGCAAGCACTACGTCACTCTCAAACAGATCGGTATGATACATGTTTATGATTATACATTTCTAAATTCTAAGGTATTGTGGAATCTCTGGGGGAGACCTATGTCCAACGGTGGACGTCCTGTGGCTGATGATGATGTAATGGAACTGAGAATCGACAAAAATGAATCGATAAGTTTCCTAAACGGGCAACTTATTTTATTTACCCAATTTAAAAGTTGGGTTGCATCAATTTGGATTGTACTGGGAATTTATTTTGTTAAATTATTATGTATGCAAATTGACTGGTATAGGTGTACCTAAGAGATGAAAAATATGATTATCTAAAATGTTGATAAACTTGTCTATAATAATTATTTTGTTTACGGATAGGAAAAGGCGCATACGGGTGCGTTAAAATGGCTTACCGCCGCTCGGATCGATTGCTGACCGTAGCCAAGTTCATACTGAAGGAGAAGGTGGGCGCTCAGTTTTGGGTTGACGGTCCCGACGGGAGACGGGTGCCTCTGGAATTGAGTCTTCTGTTGACCTTAAAACATCCTAATATTGTGAGTGTTTATTGTTTCTACAGATTTGAGTAGCACTAGTTCACTGTAATGACAGCAGAAAAGATTTTTACATAACTTCATATTATTATTGTTTAGTTTTTTGACCAGCCTGAAATTAGTCACCCGCAATCCTCATCTCCTGTCATCCTTTAATCTCTGAAACTATATAACGCCCGTAACTAACTTCAGATCGGTCAAAGTATTTTGCGTGTCTTGTGGTCGACTACCACATTATCTCCAAAACATGATATAAATCCCTATATAACTATATTTGCTTATAGATATCACATATTTTGTCCCGTAGGTGAGCGTAGTAGACATGTTTGAGAACGACAAATATTTCCAAATGGTGATGGAGAAACATGGCGCCGGTATGGACCTGTTCGAGTTTATAGAACGTCGGCCGCGGCTCGACGAACCACTGTTGAGCTACATTTTTAGACAGGTATTATTATTTTACTGCCTCTCTGCTGTAATATTCATTAACAATAAATTATTGATGAGTTTAAAAACAAATTTTACTTTCTTTGTTTCGATGAGTTAGGACTACAACTGTTAAGATTAATATTAGTTGCTACCATTTACGCCCAATGAAATCTTTTTACTCTCTTCTTGAACTATCCATCTGAAGATCCAACTTCATAAAGAGTGTTAAATCGACACATTCTTTTTTCCTTACATTTTCAGATTGGACAAGCAGTTGAATACCTACATTCTCTGAACATTTTACATCGAGACATAAAAGATGAAAACGTTATTATCGACAACAAATTCCACGTGAAACTGATCGATTTCGGCTCTGCCACGTTCATGAGTAAAGACACGCTTTTCTCTACTTTCTATGGAACCACAGAGTATTGTAGTCCAGAAGTGCTGGCCGGGAATAAGTGAGTACAACATGTCGATAATCGATATCGATAAAGTTTGTTACACCTCTTGTATTTTTTTAGTAACATATACGGGCATTTATTATTATACTTTTTTGTACGATAACCGCCGCATTTGGGTAGGTATAATCTACGAATTATGTATACAACTTTTCTTCTTCTCCGTTAATTAAAAAAAATGTATCAGAGATTGGCAAACGAGCAGATGGGTCACCTGGTAAGTAATCTCCAACGCCCATAGACACCCAAGACACAAAGAGAATCAGGGGTGCGTTGCCAACCTATAGGGATTGAATGGTAGAGGAGGGAAAAGGTATTGGGAAAGGGAGGGGGGTGGTAATTGGGCCATCGGAAATCTCACTCACCGAACGAAACGCGACAGCAAGCTGCGCTTTACGTCGGTTTTCTGTGAGACAGTGGTATCAAACCGATCGAGCCGGCCCATTTGTGCTGTAGACATAACTGTCTACAGCGTGGCGCTACCACTCTAAATATTATTATTTTATGAAGCTTAACTAAAAAAGTCGTATGTAATGTCTTCCAAGTTGCAACTCAAAAAAGATTTTTTTTTTTGCTTAGATATGCCGGTCCGGAACTAGAGATGTGGTCAATGGGGATAACACTGTATGTGCTCACATTCTATGTTAACCCGTTCTCAGACATCGAGGACACCATACAAGGACCGTTGGCGTTCCCACAACTCATATCCGATGGTATGTATGTACTTGAAAAATTACATCATTTTGTTCACAGCTTGAATTTGTTATATGAGATGTCGATGTTCTAAATGTGAATCAATATTAATGATAGGTTTTGTAATCGATAGGATTTAGAGTACGAGGAAAAATAGGAAACTACCTCGGGTCGGCGCAACACACTTTTTCAACCATGTCACAGAAAGGATTTGGCCTAATTTTTACGACTGGCTGTCTCCCTGATGTCAAACCCTTTGGGGGATCCAATCTCGAGAAAAAATGTCATCTAATTTAAAATAAATATAATGATATTAATAACAATGAACACTTCGTTTTTGAAATCGTTCGTTTTTGGCAATCCAATGCCGTCGTATAACGTTAGTTTCATGTAAATCATATAGAAAAGTATTCCTTATGCCGTTATGTGTAAATCTATATTGCATTAAGGTTCATTTCGAACGGTTGGCATAGAGAATCAGAGCAACAAAATACGTGGTTATAATCTTCAAACATCACTTATTACCAGATCTAGAACAACTCCTCCGCTGGATGCTGTGCAAGGACCCGGCTAACAGATGTACAGTGGCGCAGCTCATGTCTCACCCTTGGATAAAACAACCTGTCGCCATCACCAACTATGTCTTCCACGAGATTGTCGACTGTGGTCAGTAAGGCTCCCATATACAATTTTTTACTATGTATTTTTGTCTCTTTCATCCTCATATCGCGAAACGTATGGAAAAGTGGCAGCTCAATGTCGCGTTTCATATTTCCTATATCCTATCGCTATTTCCCTCCTTTTAGGTCGGCAACGCACCCATGATTCTTTTGGTGTCTTGAATGTCTGGGTGGTAGCGATCACTTACCATCAGGTGACCCATATGCACGTTTGCCAGAAAGAAAGAAAGAAAAAAAAAGACAAATCGATTATTACATTTTATTGATCAAATCAAGAAAGATCTGAGAATTATGTTCCTTTCCAAAAATTATTTTGTGTACTCACAGATCGGCACGAGGCTAATCCTGAAATGTACTACAGCGGCAGTTTATCACCCCGCAGTGGATCACCGGTGTCTCTCGCCGATCCACTTGTAAAAGGTGGGTAGTTTAACACATCTTCTCAACTATTATTTTGTTTTTCACTAGTATCTGTCAAAAGAAATCCCGTCTCGTCTGCCTCGTCTTACGTCTTAGGTATCTATAGAGCGAACTTCGAACTCGGTGAGGATTTGAAATTTTGAAATCGAACTTCGATTCAGTCCGAGCCATTTTTTACAAGAAAAACAGACTGACAGTCAGACTAAGCAAATATTTTCTTGTAAAAAAACGACTCGGACTAAGTCAAAGCTAGATTTAAGGATTCCAAAACGTCACTGAGTTCGTTTCTTTGACTTAGACTTAGTCGAAGTTCGCGCTATAGGTCTCAGCCTTAGATTGCTGTCAAATTTGTTGCCGAGTGGCGAGCGATTGCAGCACATCTGACCATCGTATAAAAATTTGTTAATGGGTAGAGCCTTCCGCATACTCCTGGCGACAAGACTTATAACTTGTATATTGTATGCAAATGCTTTGAAAGAACGCCGCGTTCTCTATCGACTTACTTGTTTTCTATGTCTTTAGTGCTCTGTGCTGATCGCTGCTAAAATGAATATTGTTTTCAGAACGTTCAAACCCATCAGAAGTGGCCATCCGTTCCGACGGCAAGAACATATCCCGTGAAGAGCCGAAACGCTCGTCCGTGGCTCTACACGCACTCTCCACTGCCGACAGAGACGCGCACTCCGACAACTACAGCCTCCGGTCATCGGCTGATGTATGTATCATTGTCTACAGACTATACACATCTCCATCTTTGTATCCGATACCAGTTCTTCTGGTGATGACTTTCATAGGTGGTGGCGATGACTTCCCAAAGTCATCGATAGCTAGACCCTAGAAGCCAGCTACAAAAATAACACATACAGCATATTATTTTATTTATAGTTTTATCGGCATAATATTTTTCAAATAATATAAATTAATAAAGAGGCATAAGCACTAGCGAACACCCACATTTCGCCGAGCGTAGTTCCGTCCCAGATATGATAGAGAACGAGCCTATCGCCATATCGAGCACAAATTCCAGACTCCGGGTTGATATGGAAAAATCCAATATCACTTTGCCTGACCCGGTGATCGAACCCGAGACCTCAGGCTCAGTCGTACCGAAATACAACCACGCTACCGAGGCAGCAGTTAATAAAGATTTTATTGAAAAAAGTAGATAAGAAATGATGTGGTATACCGGGCATACCAATTAGTCAATTTGTGTTGGACCGTGTTACGTAGAAATAATCGAATCCACAAAAATCCCAAAAATAATTGTTGACGCCAATATGGTCTATTAATGATTTAGAACATGATGGCATTAATAAATTTTTTTGTGGGTTGGATTATTTCTGCGTAACACGGTCCAATTTGTGTTAAGATCCTGGACATATCGTCGAAGCCGGTATCGGAGGCGGCGCTGACGGACATCAGCTCGGACGCGACCGGACACGCCGCCTGCGACATCGACTACGACTGCGAACACTACGACTGCGACTCCTGGGACGAGTGCGAGCAGGACAGCTTCTCATGAACTGCGGACACCACTCATAGCGCCGCCACAACACCTGCTCGTAAGTCGTAACACCCACACATTCGTCACTAGGGGTTATGACGAGCGGCCTCAACATTAAACTTAATATAACGGGCCAATACGATTCGTACTCGAACCGAAGGTAAGTGCTGGTTGGTCCGAAAATGGACTTCACCAATCCGAATTGATCTACTATAGACGACACGCAATTGCAAGTCATCTCTTGGTATTTGCAAGGTTAGGAGCGACGTTAACAGTATAAACACCACGTCCACGGACCAAGGGTTAAATAGACACCGTAAGTACTTCCATCCGATGAAGATCTAATGGGACATTTTCTTACTCGTACCAGTGAATATGAAGACCAAATGGGACATTTTCTTACTCATACCAGTAAATATGAAGACCAAATGGGACATTTTCTTACTCTACCAGTGAATATTTGAATACCAAATGGGACATTTTCTTATTCCTTCCAGTGTACCAGAATATATGGGGATATGTTTGATGGACGTATACAAGAGGGGGGAGGTGTTTAGGGGTTTATTTACCTGTATTATATAATCAGACATCCCCCATTTGAAAGCTATAGCTACGTCCGTGTGAGTGATTACTTTGACATAACGTATAAATGAATGTGCCCATTTGTTTACTGTTTAAAAACTGGTTCAATTGAGGTAGCTCTTAAGACAAGAGCCCTAAGAACTTTTAAATATAAGAATTGGAATTTGAAATTTAACATTTGAAAATAAATATTAGAAAATATGTGTAAATGTCACTTCATTTGACGTCATTGCTACAAGGACTGTGTTATCAAGTCCGTATTGGTGCAATGCTAAAGATGATAAGCGAAATGGCGGATAGAGTGTGTCTACTTATATCCTTGGTCTGTGGTCCTGTTCTTGGAGTATTCTGTCGCTCCGCATATCTCGAGACATGGCAAGTGTTTCGTCGCGTCGTCTTGACCGACCACAATCGTCACTGCATGCAAAATAATTAAAAATCTTGGTGACTAGTAAATTATAATTCATTTTCTCAATGACATAAAATAGACGAATATTTCACTTGTGGACATCGTTATAATACGTGATTGTTTGATTTTGATGATTTTGTTCTTAAAGCGCGTCTACTGCTCATGTTTTTCTCGAAACACTACACAAAACATGGTTTCGCTACACGTTTGTCTATGATTAATGGTACATTGTTTCAACTTCCATGAGCGGAAGACAACGTGCATCTAAAGAAAAACATTATTTTGTGTAGAGTTTAGAGAAAAACATGAGCCGGAGACGCGCCTTAATGTTACTAGTTAATTAATTGTTATTATTAAGATTGTATTTGGAATTCGACATGTACTATAAGATAAAAAAAAACGCAAAAACGAATTAGATATCACGTTTTTCGCCATTTATAAACAAGTTCTTTATAGCAATTTGTCTAATTATTATTGAAGGAAATAGATGCTAAAGGAGCAAAAATAAAATTATTGCTTCTAGAAATTGCATTTACTATTGATCTCATACAAAATTAAGAATACTTAGATGAGTGTTGTGTTTCGGAAAGAACAATTACATCTAGCAAGTTTCGACATAATATCTCTATACCTAACATAGCTGTAATAGATAATTTTTCCATAGTCATTATTACTTCAAAGGCTTTATAATAAGGTTCTAAATTGCTTGTAGTACACGCAATAAGGTATAGCTTCAAAGACCAACTCTGAAAATAAATCTAGAGTAGAGAAAAATATTCTCAAAGGCGTCTCCGAGTCGATTTGCTAGATGTATTTGCCCATATCTCGCCGATTTGTGTATGCCATTGTGTAGAAATGAGTGTCAAATTATTTTGTCAGCACCATTCAGTATTAGTTTAGGGACACGATATAATTGTATAACGGGCGTAAGGAGTAAGGCCAATGGAAATTGAGACCAAAATTAGATGTAAAGGGTAGTATGTGATTTGGTTAGTAGAATCAAACATTTCGGATTTATTAGAACAGAAGTTAGATGTGATAGCAGTATTATGAATTAATTAAAATTTTACAATTGCATATAAGGCCTGCCAGGCATGAATATGTTGTCAAGCTTACAATATTTAAGAACTAAGCCCAGCCCAGAGGCCAGAACATTACGGTCTACAATTCACTAAGTTCAAAATCCACATATGGTCATTAAACAAAAGTAGCTACCAAAATCAAGCTGAGTTTTGTTCTCTTGATAGTTCGAATTCCTATTGACTATTCATTTAATTCATTATATAACTGTAACAATAATGTTACAATATAGTCATTCGATTTGCCAACATATTCGCGTCAGGCAAGAATATGACATTAAAATCTCACTCATGCATCTCTATGTACCGCGCCGTGGAAATCACTCGAATAGGAGTTATTAGAATAATTTTGTTTTAGATATACTATTATTATGACAACTACTGAATTTTGTGTAAATATGGCAGCATTATTCGGCCGAATTTAAAAATAATAAAGTGAGTTCTCTGTTATGCATATTTTTCTATGCATGCAGTGTTACTTTTTTTAAACAAATATAATAGTAATAAATAACATCCAACCTCTTAGTAAGATACCGAGTCTTGTGTCGTGCGTATCTGAAACTATGAGAGACTTTTAGTCTCACAACACCCCGACCCAAAAAATAGACAAGTATTAGTCTAAGAGAACGTGGTACATCAACCATCACTTATCTGATAACCAGATAAGACATATTTTTTAATCAAAAAAACCGTTATAAAAATAAAAAAATATAAAACAATAGCCATAAACACTTTTCGATAGGCAAGCTATTACACGCCTGTGTTTGTAAATAAATTATATTTGATAAAAATATGTCTCAGTTAGTTATTAGATGAGTGAAGGTGGTTGTACCATGGTCTCCACTACCATATAGAAATATACGCATAGCAAATAATTCACTCTGGTGTTTTCTTCACGACAGGCGGATAATAGCTCATACTAATTTATCTCAATTCTATTTCAATATGTTACACGTTCACTTGTTTTATAATAAGCACATGGCATTTTTAACGTTGCATACAATTTCACCGGAGATTTTGATATTTGTTGATACATTTTTGTTATCATAGTAAAGTGTTAATTTGTAGTAAGTCTTCCCGGCAGGGTATTGTGTTATTGTGAAAGTCTACGCGTACAATTTACGTGAACAGAGAAACGATAAACGAGCTGGAGCGGAAATTGTTTATTTAATGTTTAAAAACACTCATTGCTCAAATAATGTAATGTTTCTATAGCAAACTATTAGTAGTGGTAAAATATTTTTGATGTGGCAACACAGAACGACAAATGAATAAATTATCAATTTTACTGGCAGCACAATAGTATATCACATGTCACTAGAGTTTTGGCGGGAATTCTGACGGTGCGGATGGTCGCTTGTTTTAATGATTTCATATTCTAGTCTAAAGTTGTGCTTGTGGTTTAAATGTGATGTGAATCTAAGCGATAAACATCAACGAAGATGGACAGTATGTGGAAGCTTCGAAATAAGTGATTTTAGACGCTTTTTGTCGGGCGGATGGGTCGACCATGTTCGACTCCTCCGGTGCGAGAAAATCGTCTAAAAAGCATCAAACTGGAAAGAATTGACGCCAAAACTCCAGCAGGGCCTTGAAATCGAACACATCCGACTTCAATGAACTTGCGAAAACTTAGATATAAGAAACAAAGAGTAGTAAATAATAAAAAGTATACGGCTGAAGGACATTGTATCCATGGCTATGAACAAAATAAAAAAAAAAAAAAAAATCACATGTCACTAAAGTTGATTTTATTACCTAAAAGTTATGTGAGTTTATGCGATAAACATCAACGAAGATAGACAGTGTATGGAGGCTTTGAAATAAGTGATTTTAGATGCTTTTTCTTAGGGCGGTGGATCAACCGTGTTCGATTCCTTCGCTGCGAGAAAATCGTCTAAAAAGCATCAAACTGGAAGGAATTGACGCCAAAACTATAGCAGGGGCTTGCAATCTCCCACATCAGATTTCATTGCTCTTGTGAAAGTTGGATATAGGATTAGAACGAAGGAAAAAGAATATTTAAATTAGAAAGTATACGGCTGAAGGACTTAGTTTCCACGGCTATGAACAAGATATAAAAAAATCACATGTCGCTTCTAAATTGTCTACGCTTAATAATACCCTGTCATTGCTATAGAAACATAACTATCATCATACAAGTAGTTTAAAAAGGACCTTTAAAACGCACTTGTAGCGTAGACTTTGTATTCTCAATATTTTATGCGCTTTCAATATCGCTTACGTATCTCTCAAATAAAGCCAAACACTATTGACATTTCTTCCATTTAAAAATTTTAATGTAAGCAAAATAATGTGATAGCAACTTGAACTTATTACATCTAACAAATCTAGAAAATTAGCTATTCTGTATTTAGAACGTCCGCTGCGAAGTATTATTGTGACATAGAGACACATGTTTTTTCGAAACAAAACCCTAAAAATACCTACACAAAACAAGGTTTTTCACTGAACATAGACAAAAAATTATAGAAATGTTTTGTGTAGGTGTTTTGTGTAATGTTTCAGTGCAGAAGACGCGGCTTAATCGGTGCATGTCCCATGGCTTAGTTATGCGGTTTTCTTGCCTAACTATTATAGAGCGTACACACCGGGCCTAACGAAGGCGAACGAATCATGTCTGTTTCATTCACACAACAGCGAAAGTTTGTTTGTGTGAACGCAACAGGTACCTATAGATTCTTTCGCCTTCGTTCGGCCGGTGTGTACGCACCATTATGTAGCGGATGGAAATCGATCATTTTGAGATATATTTTTAGCACCTCCAACCCATCTCAAGTCTCAACAAGCTAAATTGTATTTCAGTCGTTTATTGTTATTATTGCAATATTATTATTGCCTTTAGTACCATTATAAATATTCGCTACATGTAGGTGTCTATTGTCATAAATGTGTGACACAATGCACATTTCTTGAGAAATATTTTTATGTTAAAATATGTATTTACTGACGTTTATGACGTACATTGATAATATGTTAGTTAATTTATAGCCGTTTACCTTCATATTGTCATGGCAAATATTTTATGTTTTAGGGCTGATTTTTAAATGGCCTAATAAATTTACCTGGAAAATAATTTCGCGTTTTGACCGTTAATACACCTGTCGACCTATTGCCAAAGAAAAAAATATATCTTAGTCATATGGCTATTGAAAAATTGGCCCTTACTTAAGCACGTGCACTAGAAAAAACAAAAAAGCAAGACTGTCACATTAATACTCCGTAGCATCGACGTCTGTTTCTTATGACTAAATTAACCAAAAATCAGTATTAAGACAATACCTTAGAATTTTTCATACAAGCATAGTTCTTAGTACATAGCAAAAAAAATCTTCAGCAAGTTATTTCTATTCACACCATCGATATATTATTTACCTAGATGAACAGTTGACGTTCGGAAAATGGGACAGCAAAGAAGTGCTTAAGCACTCGTTTTGCCTACAGTCGGACGTCGATAGAATTCTAAATTTCAAAATTCAAATAAAGAACGCTTGCTCATTTCGTTTAAAAACCTACTTTATAACACGTGCTTAGGGTTATATTTGTGTTCATTTAATTACAAATTGTGATCGTTTTCTTTGTTTTATTTCTGAGACCATTTTTTAGGAGGATATTTGCAAAGAACTGTGCATCTAGGGTATATTATATTGATGATTCACACCGATACCATTGTAAATATCATGAAGTAATTTTACATATCTATGTTGGGTTCAAACTAGTAAAATGTTTTACATAGTACCGGATACCAGGCTATTCCAGTAACTTTGTGTCCTGTAGATCAGTATTGATTATTCATATAATATAGAATTATATTTTTGTAGTGGCCAATAATTTAATATGTTATTTAAATCGAACATATTCATTTGGTGTCTGGGCGTCCGTTTATTGATTAGTGCCTTACGACGGACGGCGGGTTTCGTTGCTCGTATAGGACGCTGTAAAACCTCATCATAAATAAATATTGGTTCTCTGAAAATGAATTTTATTTATTGAATAATTGGTACACCCCAGTGCCGATTTAAAGGTAAGGCCGCGGATACGAACTCAACGGGTGCGGAGAGATGGCGGCGAGACGCGAGCATTCTATTCGAATTCCATTTAAAATATTTATGGATTGAAACGCGCCGCTCCGCGCCCGCAATTTCGTGTCCGCACCCTAAAACATAGATAAAATAGACGTAGTTTAGCAAAAATACTTTTTATGATTTCGTAAGTTCCATCCAATAAGCCAAAAGCCCCTTTGACCAAGATTCCTCTACCTGGTACAGCGGACCAAACTGTGATTAATGGATTTAAGATGATTTTCTTTGTCACCCCATATCGGAAATAAGCCATTATCTTATTTTTTTATAGCAGAGACTGGCAAATGAGCAAGTGGGTCACCTGATGGTAAGTGATCTCCACTGCCCATAGACGACCGAGACACTAAAATAATCATGGGTACCATTACCAATCTAAAAGAAGGGAAATGGGTATTGGGAAAAGGAGAGGGGGAATTGGGCCATCGGAAATCTCACTCACCGAACAATACACGACACCGAGCTGTCACTACATCGGTTTTCTGTTAGACAGTGGTAACGTAACAGTCTACAGCGTGGCTCTACCAAGATAAAATTATTAAATCTCAAATTAATAATTGAATAATTATGATGAAATCTCGAATGAAATATTATGACGAAACATTATGAAAGGAGAATAATTTTAATAACAAAGCTAAATTACCTACGAAGCTAATACGTAGGTAATGGATGGTAAATAAACAGATAGGTGAATATTACGATAAGATATTAAGATTAACCATCGCCTGCAGTTGGGACACATTTTTTTTTTACTTTAAATGTTTTTGGAGTCCGTTTTTAAACTTGTGATTAGCATTCGACCTGCAATGTCCGTTGCAGATTAATTTATTTTCTTGCTTTTCCTTTCAATGGAGTCAACTTTTTTTTTATTGGTCTACTATCTTGATCTACTAACGGCCGGTGTCAATAAACAATCTCAGTTCGAATGTGCAGATAGATTACAAAAAAAATCCAATAAGAACACAGTTTGAACATGACTCCGTCAAATAACTTGATTTGATTGGTTCATAATAGCGATCTATCTGCACTTTAAACTGAGATCGTTTATTGAAACCGGCCGTTAGGAAAATGCAAATGCACATCTGATGGTAAGACATACCTATGGTACCTAAGTGGTAATCGCCGTCCATGAACATTGCCAATGGCAGGGACACCGCCAACCCGGCCACCGTGAAAAATACTTTCTTATGCCTCGTTTGAAGAAGGACGTAATATGGCGCTGAAAGAACTCAAGGAAGAAAGTTCGTTCAAGAGTTTGCACGCGCGTGGTAAAAAGGACCTCTGGAAGCGCACTGGATCGGAATTAGGTGACGCTAGGTGAATGGATTAGAGGAAAGCCTCTGGAAACGGGAAATTCGATAGCAACTAAATTCAATACCTAACAACATAATCTTTCAAACAAAATATAATTATCCAAATCGGTCCACGTATCTTGAAGTTAGCTGTCAGTTAACATGCTGGTGAAAGTACCTAAACCAAGAAAATTATGCCACATTACTCTAGCAGCAGCATCATCTGTTTACGCTGAGAACCCTTAAGTCCCGGATTCAAATCCCAGGTTGGGCAGTCAGTCACAAGTCATATGTGTTGCCCGGTATTAAAATTAGTGAAATCATAATTTGATCTAAGACCGACAGGCTCGCCCCCTCACAACTCGCATGACGGGACGAATGTAAGCAGGACGAGATAAATATTTTAGTTCCCATCTGCTTATCCCTCCAGGATACAAGCATGAGCTTTTGTAAGGTTTAAATTCTCTAAACCGGAATGCAAATAGTAGACCAGCGAACCAAGTAAACCGTAAACCAAGCCGCCAACTAGCTTAAATATAAAGAAACGGGGTATTTTATGCCAGCGGCGTAGCGTGGGTTTTCGCCGCCGGGGCCGCCCCCAAATTTGCCGCCCTTTTCAACCGACTTAAAAAAAGAGATTCTCAAGTCATCGGACTAATTTTGTACGAGTATATTACCCGATATTCCCGGCAAATGTGGACCGATTTCTACAATTATTTTTGTCTTCAATAGAGCAGTTGGGAATGGTAGGGAGTGCCGAGACGATTATCGGAAGTTTGAGAACAACCTCAAAAAGAGCACACACCTCTGACTTTTCTATGTTAAGTGTGTTTTCATTGTGAAATATCGCTTGCTATAATGGTGAAGGAATACATCGTGAGGAAACCTGCATACCCGAGAATTTTCCACAAGAATTTCGAAGGTCTGTGAAGTCTACCAACCCGCATTAGGCCAGCGTGGTAGACTAAGGCCTAATAACCCCTCTCATTAGTAGAGGAGGCCCGTGCCCAGCAGTGGAACAGTAATATTACAGGGCTAATATTATTATTAATAAAGCCAAATGGAAAAAATGGAACGCTTATAGTTTCGTCATGTGCGTCTGTCTGTCTGTCCGCAGTTTAGCTCAAAGACTATCAGTACTAAAAATCTGTAACTTGGTATGTGTATACATATCAACCACGGCAACAAAATGGTATTATAAAATCTTGAAAAAAAAATTGTAGGGTACATCTAAAGTTGGGATGATTTTATTTTACGATTATCACGTGGTGTGGGGTATCGTTGGATAGATCGTTTAAAAACATTACGGGTTTGCTAAAACCATTTTTCGATCCAAGAATTCGTTTGCGAAATATTAAGCTTTAATCTGCGAATGTTTGTTAGAGTCAAGTGTCCGCACGCCCTACCACCTAAACGGTTGGTTCTGGAAATGTGAAAAAATTCATGGTAGTAGTACATACGAATTCGGGTTCCTCACTCGGTGGTCTTAACCGCCGATGGTTTGGGCCCCGAGCCTCGCCATCGGAGGGGAATACATTTATATTTATAAATATGTTTTATTTTTTAATATATATTTAATAATTTAAAAAACTTCTAAAATAAAGAGTACTGAACATAATAAAATATACACCCAACAATCGCGCACGTAATCCTGACCCCACACCAGGTGGAATTGAACCTATATCATGGGTATCAAGAACTACAAGGGCCTTGCGGTTCCACTTCACCCACACCTGAAGCAAAACTCACAAAAAAATCTATCGCAGTGTGGGAATTGACACTGTCGTCGGGAAATATTTGGTGTCACCAACAGCAGTGCAAACTAAAGACTCGAATTGGAAGTACATGTCCCAGATAATGTCCTAAAGTTCGGTCGTCAAAGTATCTAGTGGTCGTCGGGCGCCGGGGCGCTGTATTCCGCCCGCCACACCGCCCCAGTGCCCGCACCATCCCAGCGCCCGCGCCCGCGCCACCCAGCACCCGCGCCGCCCTAATGCCCGTGCCGCCCCAACGCCCGCGCCGCCCAGAGCCCACGCCACCCCAGCGACCGCGCCGCCCCATCTCCCACACCGCTCCAGTTCCCGCGCCCGCGCCACCCAGCGCTCGCGCCGCCCAGAGCCCACGCCACCCCAGCGACCGCGCCGCCCCATCTCCCACACCGCTCCAGTTCCCGCGCCCGCGCCACCCAGCGCTCGCACCATCCCAGCGCCCGCGCCCGCGCCACCCAGCACCCGCGCCGCCCTAATGCCCGCGCCGCCCCAACGTCCGCGCCGCCTAGAGCTCACGCCGTCCCATCTCCCACACCGCTCCAGTTACCGCGCCCGCGCCACCCAGCACCCGCGCCGTCCCAGCGCTCGCGCCGCCCCAGCGCTCTCGATACCCAGCGCCCACGCCGCCCACGCGCCCCAGCGACCGCGCCGCCGCATCTCTCGCACAATCCCAGCGCCCGCGCCCGCGCCACCCAGCACCCGCGCCGCCCTAATGCCCACGCCACCACAGCGACCGCGCGCCCCAGTGACCACGCCGCCCCAGCGAACGCGCGGGCCCAGCGGCCGTGCACCCCAACGACCGCGCCGCCCCATCGCTCGCACCATCCCAGCGCCCGCGCCCGCGCCACCCAGCACCCGCGCCGCCCTAATGCCCATGCCGCCCCAACGCCCGCGCACGCATCACCCCATCTCCCACACCGCTCCAGTTCCCGCGCCCGCGCCACCATGCACCCGCGCCGTTCCAGCGCTCGTGCCGCCCCAGCGCTCCGGACACCCAGCGCCCACGCCGCCCACGCGCCCCTGTGACCACGCCGCCCCAACGACCACGCGGCCTCATCGCCCGCACCGCCCCAGCACCCGTACCGCCCCAGCACCCGCGCCGCCCCAACGCCCGCGCCGTCCAGAGCCCACGGCGCCCCAGCGACCGCGCCGCCCCAACGCCCGCGCCGTCCAGAGTCCA
This sequence comes from Clanis bilineata, assembly GCA_036417725.1. Lineage (NCBI taxonomy): Eukaryota > Metazoa > Arthropoda > Insecta > Lepidoptera > Sphingidae > Clanis > Clanis bilineata. Next base: position 5,053,310 of record CM071141.1, read on the forward strand.
CGCCGCCCCAACGACCGCACCGCTCCAGCGACCGCGCCGCCCCGAGCCCGCGCCGCCCCGGCGCCAACTCCGCCCAGAGCCCGCGCCGCCCCGTCGCGTCGTATTGTGTCGCGTGAATCCGTCCTACTCGAGACACATGGTGCATTAGCGCATACGTTTTGATTTTTTTATTTCATAAGTACCTATACAAAAATGCAACGATTGCCGCCCCTTCTCATGTGCCACCCGGTGCTAGGGACCCGACGCTACGCCAGTGGGTAATACTTAGTGTGGGTTCAGGGCTATGTGTGACTGTTGGGTGTATTTATTTATTTTCTTTTTATGCTGAAAAGAATTGCGGCGCTTGTGGCGCCGCGCCGTGTGCCGCCCCTCTTCAGGTGCCGCCTCTCTTAATTTGCCGCCCCCCGTCATGTGCCGCCCGGGGCCCGGGGCCCCCCCGGCCCCCCCCACGCTACGCCAGTGTTTTATGCAAACTTTCTGGTAACTCAAAGTCTGGTTGTTTTAAATCACACTGCCGCGCCGAGGGGCAGCCGCGGCCGAGGCCGTGTCGTAGTCCGAAGTATGTATACATTATACGCGGAAAATGTGGTCAAATTAGATTTTGACCCGTCCGCTATATTTGGCTATATTAAAAAAGTGCGTACGAAACTGGTTAATAAAATGATGACATCAACTACAATAAGGTGTTTTTTTATAAATAGCCAGTAGGTAAATAGTAGAATTTGTAACTGATTTGAGATTTGAACAATAAAAAGAATTCGTGAAGGAGTTATTTTATTATTTACAAATAAATAGGCAACACCAGTGAAGACATGTCAAATTGTATGGTGGTGCGTCGGTTTTTTGCCAATCATTGCCGTATTTCGACGAATTTATCGTCAATTACTATCAAAGAATACAAAGCAATCGCTAACAGAAAGTATACACCACAATTTGCCATCAACCAAAGGATATCGGTAAGGCAATTTTGTTTACAACAGTTAGTCGGGCTAGAAATCGACAATTATTTTTTATTTAAAATAATTAGCCGTAAGTAATAGTGAAACTTTCTAATTAAACTTTACTACGTGTACTCTCCACGTAATTGTAACTAGAATATTGGAGAAAGTTCTGCTTTTAAAACTAATCAAAAAGTTTCTAACCTAAAAGGTTTTCTTGAACTACCACAGCAAAACTTTTTAGTACTTGCTTTAAAAAACTAATTTTTAGTTGCATTATTAACCAAATTAATTTGGCATAATTTAAAGTTTTAAAAACACCCACGTAAAATGCGTAAAAAAATAAAATAAGTGCCTTTGGATCAAATATTCTAAAAAGTACAAGAAAAATCATACCTATAGACTTAGGGCCTATAGAATATAGATGCAAAGCTAAAAATATTACCAAAATAATGGGTGTAATAAAAAAAAATACTTTGGTAAGTTTTATAAAAAATTATGGATAAAAGAGATGAGAATTTAATAATATAATATCATAATAATAATTTCCGTTTTCTCTTAGGGCGACTTGCAGCGCTATTACTAAACTAGAGTTACACCTTATCTAAATTTATCCTACAGCTCATTTCTATCTTTAAATCAAGATTTGGTATAAATGAGATTTATCGCAGAGCTACAAGTGGCCCTTAAACAACTTAGTTCATGAGAATGTTGGGCTTTGAAATAAAACTCATTGTTAATTCATAGCCCAAAATATTAACTGCCCTCCCTCAAGATAGCTTGAGCTTGTACTGTATAGATTGCAGACCAAAGCACCTTTCTGCATGCTTGCATAAGTTTGTTTCACTAACTCCACATTGTAGCATAAGGGTAAATAAGACATGCCCAAAGACTAAAGAGTTCACTGTAGATTTTAGGATTTTACAAATTTCCAAAATTTTTAATAATGATAATGTAAATGGTGGTTGCCCAGTGGTCAAAATTCGACGATTATTTAAAATTTTAGTTTTATTATGGTTCTCTAGTCAAAGATAAATAAAATAGCTTTATGCATTTATTCTCCATATAAACATTAACTGTGTCAAATTTCACATTCGTCTGTGTGTGTTCTTAAAAACATGTACATAGATTTCACTTCACATATTAATATATAGATGATAATATTAATTGTTGCCCTCTAATGTTTAAACATAACATGAACAATATCATTCCTGATTTCTCTTATAAGCAATGTGGCTTTTATCAACAAGTACATACAAATTTCAAATATAAAGGTTGTTGAATAGTCTATTGTCTTGTGAACAATGCCATACTGAAGCCAAAATTAGCTATATTATGAATGACAACAATAAAATGATGATTGCTTCTTATGTTTAGTTCCTTATCATTCTGTAAATGTAAGTAGATGTATGTGTGTCTAATAATTAAACATAAGCTCACGCCTGTATCCTCGAAAGGGTAGGCAGAGGTGCAATAGTGAACTAGAACACCCACATTTCGCCGAGCTTAGTTCAGTCCTAGATGTGATAGGGGGCAAGCCAATCTCCATAGCGGGCACAAATTGTAGAATCCAGGCTGATACTGAAAAATCCAATGTCACTGCCTGACCCAGAGATAGAACCCAAGGCACTAATAATTATAGTTAATTAATTTAAGGCTTTAATTATTTAAGCAGTGTATTGACCCCTCCCTGGTCTACTGGCAGTGTTCTTTGACCCAATAAAATATTGCTGATGCCATATTTGAATGGGATAAGAGCAGGTGGAAAGATAGGATAAAATAACTTGAATTTTGTTTAATTAAACAGACTATGACAAACTATCAGCCTCAACTCTCACAATATTCAGACCCCAAACGAGTATATTGTTGGTCACACAAACATTTTTCTTGGTACATCGATCAAACAGTGACCTCTCGCTTGAAAATAGCTACTTTCCCGCCACAGAGACATAAATTAATAATATGAATCTGGTCATGTTCACATTTATTATCAAAACTAAATACACAATATATTCGTATTTCTAATCCCTTATCACACAACATACATATAGCTTTTATGTATATTTTATCTACCACTGGTGCGTTGCAATGAATGTGATAAGATTCTTAACTGAATGAGTGTATTTTATACAGTTACACATAGCTGCCCCCTTCCTCTTGACACTCGATTCGATTGTGATTTCGATTTGGTTTCATTTATTGACTTAAAATTCCACCGAAATCGACTTTTAAAGTGCGCTAATGTTGCATAATATTCGAGAATTTGTCATTTGGTAATTTTTGCCGTGACATTAATGCATTTTTTAATTCAATTTCGGTGGAATTTTAAGTCGATAAATGAAACCGAATCGAATTCAAGTTCGAATCGAGCGTCAGGAGTCACCCTCCTGGTCAGTCCAGTGATAAAATTATTATGAAACATAATACTAAGATTATGGTGTAGTGTTTCCACAACATTGTAAGTAGTGTTTATTTACTAAACTTGCTTTAATTTTATAGTTTAATTAAGATTCATTCAAGTTTAGTATTTCACTTGTAACAAATAATTTGTAAGTGCCATGTTCTTTATTATTCTGTGTAAATTAATTCTTGGGATGCATAATTTTTAGGTACATTATTATTTAGGTATATTAGCCTCAGCAATGAGGGCTAAAATGTATATCTGAATTTTTTTAAGCATAAAATCAAACTCCTTGAATACAATTAATTACCTACTTATTTTTTAAATTTACACGCAATCGGTTTTGCAGCTATAAATGTATCTGTTTTGAATGGTTGTCGTGATTAGTACGCTCTTCATTGCGAGCACTATCCTAGATAAAGTGATGATACATAATATATTTCATATAACTTGATTGAAGTTAGTCACAAGCAAGGTCGTCGAAAGATTGGCGTGGCGTAAAGGGCCCCACCCTTTACGTCACGCCAAGTACGCAAGTAGCCAACTTCAGTCCGAAGATGTTAATACTTATTTTAGAAGTTTTGTATCTATACCTAATTAAATATACCTTAGCTTGCTTGTTGCCAGTTGTATATTTTATGTAAATGTAGCAACCTGTTGGAAGTGGCCTTATTATTAACAATAATACACATTTCTTTAACCGCTCGGCCACCGGTGGCCGAGCCGCCCGTCATAAGCTGCAAACCGACAATTCACCGTTTAATATTGAATTTAAACAACCGTCCCCGAAACATTTTTGCACAAAAAAGTTCACAGACGCGTGTCTCAAGCGATGGCACTCGCGCTCGTACTGGTCCCAACCGGTGACCGGTCCGAATATCGTGTCATGGCGGTCACACACCGGCCGAACGAAGGCTAAAGAATCTATACCTGTTGCGTTTACACCAACAAACTGTCGCAGTTGTGTGAATGAAACAGGCATGATTCGTTCGCCTTCGTTCGTTTAGTGTGCGTTGCTGAGGAGCACTTTATATGTAGATTGAGTTATATACTTATTATATTATTGCTCACGCCTGTACCCCTAATGAGGTAAGCAGAGGCGAACTAGCATATCTAAATTTCGCCGATCTCATTTTTGTCCCAGATGTGATAGGCGAGCTATCGCTATATCGGGCAAAAATTCCAGATTCCGGGCCGATAATGCGGAAAAACTTCGCTTCACCCGACACGGGACTCGAACCTTAGACCTCGACCGGTGGTCATACCGTGCACGCAATAAAACTTATCTGGGGCAACTAAGGAAATTTTTTTAGATGAGAATTTCTCAGTTAGTCTATAGTTATGTATAGGGTGTCCCAAAAAATAGTGTCAAGCGAAGGTACAGAGATAGAGCACCTCTTGGGGTACCCAAATCACCCCACATATGTTCCGCGATTTTCCCTAATTTTCGAGTTATTTTTTTCCGATTTTTTGGGAATTTTCGACCTGAGTGAGAGAGATAGCAATAATTCGCTCTCTTATCCCCTGGGCCCATTGTTTTTGCAGATAGAACAATTGCACCCACGTTTACAACTTGCAATATTTGAGACTGGTCGCTGTTTTTTTTAATTGCACTCCGCTTACCATCAGATGTAGTATGATCACTACCGTGTCCGGATAAAAAAGAATTAAATTGACTGACCTGCAGCTAAGCACTTCCCCAGCCTTTCAAATCAAATCAAATAATTTATTGAATCCATAAAATGTTCAAACATTATTTAGATTCCGTCAAATTTTACTCTACCGCCTGTTCGGAAGGCTGTTTCGCCAGAGAAGAACGAGCAAGAAACTCTGACGTTGCTCTTTTTAACACCAATTTATCCTTTCATTCATGTCTCCTCTCATTTCTTCACCACTAGTCTCTTAGGGCCAATTGCAGCTCCACGATAAATCTCTATTTATCCCAATTCTTGATTTAGAAGTGAGCTGTAAGATAAATAGAGTTGTAAGTCGCCCTTAAGCAATACTTGAGGTCCCGCTCGCGGATAAGTATACGTTTACCTTTAAATGTTGTTAAGTTTTAAATATTCATTAATGACTTATTTAGGCTCAATTGCACCACTATTATTAACCTAGAGTTAGTCCTAACCGCAAGTTAAGTTACATGTCATTCATACATTTCTGTCAATTTAGCTTGCGGTTAGGACTAACTCTAGGTTAATAATAGTGGTGCAATTGAGCCTTAGAAAACAAATAAAAGAATAAAACTAGAAAATGGTTGAGAGCTATAAATAAATGCTTTTGTTATGTATGTTATACGAAAAAGAAACTCTGTCCTTATTCAAATATTCATTAATAATATTTTACTACCATGTAAAATGTTGAATCTAAATTCAGATTTTAAATGTGTAGATAATCACCCAGACTATTATAATAAACGAACCTCATTTGCGCATAAATTCATAACCTTCGCTAGCGTCGATTAAAAAAAACACGCGTCACAAAAGAAGATAAAATGTCAATCAATATGTTTTTTTTGGAGAAGTTATTTTACGACAACGCGGTTCGTTTGGTTTGGTAGTTTGGGATATAAGCGTTGGTGTCTCGCGCGTTGCGGTCAGTCTGTGACGGGTGTTTGTGAGAGTCAGCGCGTCCTCAGGACGTTCAGACTGTTCAGAATGCGCGCGATATGCTTCGTGTTCACTATGTTTGTGGTTGGGTTGTTGCAGTGCGCCGGTGCTTCTACACTCTCTACCACTAAGATGATCTTCGAGTACCCACCGGCGCGACGTGATGAGACCGTTGTCGACGACTACCACGGCACAAAGGTATGGAAATCATTATACCCTAACGGTCTTATTCATAATAACTTAGTGAAGCTTATATACGTTCGATAGTGAAAACACGGCCGTTTTCGATCAGCTGTTTCAAGTTTGAAATTCTTTTTGACCGACTTTCAAAAAGGAGAAGGACCTCAATTCGTCTGTATTTTTATTATGATTTTTTTACGTATGTTACGCGATATCTCCGCCAAATGTGAATCAATTTTTTATTAACCAAAATTCTTTTTGTATTCGATAGAGTTTATTTCAAAGATGGTCCAATATATGTACATATATATTTGGTCACGATCGGATTTGAAGTCGGTCTGTTAAGTTTTTAAACTTCTGATTATAATTATAGGCATATTAACTAATACAGATTTATACCTTCGATTGAGGTTTTATTATGGATAAGACCCTAACTTAATAATAGATTTCATTATAAATCAGACGCGAACATTACAAGCACAGGAAGGAAAAATCGCGTATATCGTTGAACATAATAAACAATGCCATGGCATTGTAAAGAAAATATTTAAATTAAATGTAATATTGTCCATAACAAATTAATCAGTTGCGGATGTACTCATATCCAAGGTATCGCGCTTCGATAATTCGGCGTAAAAACTTGTTTTATTTTTAGTTAGCGAATTGACTATGAGTATTCTTTTAATTTATATAAAAGCTAGTCTGATTTATGGTTTTAATAGCTGGACCACTAATTAATATTTTTTTAAGGAATATGGTATTGATTGCAATCTTTTTTGCTATCTATAATACAACCAAACTTATCTATCAAACTTATATATCTAACTATATTGTATTATATATTATGGATTGTCACCAAATCTATCAGCTACAACATTGATCGTACTTCCATTGAACACTTTCGTTATAATTTATTCACATGTGGCACTATAAAATTATAGCATGTAGATACATAAATCGAACAAGTTGTTTTTGTTTTCCTTGTTCAACAATATATTGATTTATAGAATTCTTGTGAATCACTAAAATCCACCGTGGAGGTCACGGATGAAGAGTTAACTAACAATTATTATGCTCGTGTAATCTCTATTAAATTCTGGCTGATGTGGTATTTGAAGTAACTTTTTAAACACTACAACAATAATTATTATACACAATAATAAGTATTATTCTAACCTACAACAATATTATTATTGTAATCCTTCGCCCGTCTTGTAACACAGACTAAACACCGCTATTAGCAAGAAAGGCCCAGCTCAAAAAGTAGCCAGTATTCATTGAGACAAAAGTTATCGACGCAATAACGTTCCCACTAATAAATTATTTAAACCAATTTTAAATTAACCTTTACAATTATACATAATAGAAATAACCGCTAATGTTTACTATATTTTTACAAATTGCTGTAACTAATGACATTGCAGAACAAATCTCGTCCCGCTAATTAGTTGCTTTTGAATAAATGTTAAAAACACGAACGTACCTATTCTAATTAACTTGTGCCATTTCTTATCATGTAAATAACAAAATGAATAAGCGTAATCAGTAAATAGTAAAATAATTATAAATAACAGTAATTAGACACGAATCAACCGATGTAAAATTTTCACATCAAAAATCCACCTCAGATAGAATTTGGAACACTTACGACCGGTTTCAATAAACAATCTCAGTTCGAATGTGCAGATAGATTACAAAAAATAGCCAATAAGAACACAGTTTGAACATGACTCCGTCAAATGACTTGATTTGATTGGTTTATAATCGCACTATCTGCACTCTAAACTGAGATCGTTTATTGAAACCGGCCGTAAGGCAGATCTACTCGACAAACCAAAAGTTGTCCTCGACGGAACAAAATCCCTCAAAGTTATCACGCCATGTTCGAAATCTTGTAATCCTACACTTGTTCAATTCTGAAGTCCAAAACTACAATGGCACCCATTATTCGATAATCAGCGATGAAAATCGACGAGTGTCTGACAGTTTTTACCCCAAATTCGATTAATGAGATAAAAAGATGGCAGAAGTTGGTAATTCAATATTTCCACTGTTCTTTTTAGACCGGTACTCCTACTTCATATATTTGCCTTCTCGTGTAGTCTATATCAGCCAGTTGAGCAACCTTTGATCAGGTTATTGAGCTTCTCTTCTGGTGGACATGGTATTTGCATCGCTTCACGGCAAATGTGATGGAATTCTGGCAACAACTTCGGAATTAACACTCCTGGGGGGCATTTCCTTTCAACACTTATTGCAACCATTCCTAACTCGTGAATCATATAAAGCCTACCATTTAGGAAGCCTCACGACTTAGATCAATCAAACCAAAGGCCTATTCCCGTACTTATTTAGAAAAAATAATGAAAAATGGCGCTACGTGGATTTCACACCGAGGTGCTAAAATGGTCTTTACAATTCACACATAGAAGTTAGCAAGAGATACTGATGGACGCTGGTACAGTAGATCTGTTGCGGTATAATTCCATTTTAACAATAATTAAATTACGGGGAAGAAAAACAAACGGATTATTAATCTAGCTACGATTACTTTATAAATAGGTTTCTTATCGACCAAATTCCAAAAAGGAGAAAGATCCTCAATTAGTCTGTATTTTTTTATGTATGTATGTTACGCGATATCTCCGCCAAATGTGGACCGATTTTCAAAATTCTTTTTCTATTCGATAGAGCTTATTTCAAGGGTGGTCTCATATAAATTTGGTCATGATCGGATTTGAAGTCGGCCTATTAAGTTTTTATAATTGACGTTATGACGCGCGGATGCTATTTTCTAAATTATATCAAATGATTGCACAGCGTGGCTGTTAAAGATTTCTACAGTGTTTAGTAGACTATATAACGTCGATAATTTCGTAACATAGCTATTGTAATCGGTGCATTTGTTTCATAACTATTCTGTCACGAATGCGATGTAAAAGTGTTGCCTACTGCCACTGTTCTAACCTGCGTATATCAGGTTATTTCCTACGTTATTATGAAGCGGGGTTTTCCTGTGTTATTCTATGGGCCTAAGTATAGGTATTTTTATCAGGACAAATTTTCTATAGCTAAATAACTTCGGGCGGACTATTTTGACGTTTTATGTATGAAACAGTCACTGCTGAACGTAGGCTTCCCCAGACGATTTCCAGATCGACCTGCATTCAGCGACATACTACGGCCTTTATAAGGTCATGTTATGTTCAACAGTGAACATTCTGTGGCTGTTGATGATGATGTATGAAACATAATTATGTCGAAGCAGCAATGTCATTCCTCATGTAAATGTTATGTGGGTATTGAAAAACCTGCCCTTAAAAAAATTAATTATGTGAAATAATGATCTTAGTCAGGGATGGGCAACTTTATTCGATCCAAGATCTACTGTTTTTTGACGAAACCCTGCGCGATCTACCAATTACATACTGGATACAAGACGATGCGCGCGGCAGATGGTGATTACGTTGCGCAGTCTGTTTTAGGTATGCTTATTGTTTACCTATGAATATCATTATTAGTTGTATTAAAATTATATGTTTTTGCCTTACCACGATCGACTGAACAAATAGCCGCGATCGACCAGTCGATCACAATCGATCGGTTGGCTACCTCTGGGGGCTGACTCTTGAGTCTTGACAGTTTTTTTCGAATTTGAATTCGATTCGGTTTCATTTATCGACTTAAAATTCCACCGAAATCGACTTTTAAAGTGCGCTAATGTTGCATTAGATTCGAGAACTTGTCACTTGGTAATTTATAACGTGACATTATCACTTTTGAACTGGATTTCTGTGGAATTTCAAGTCAATAAATTAAACCGAATCGAGAGTCGAGAGTCACCCACCTGAGCTAAGTTATAAAACTTAATGTAGTTGATTCTCTTTTAAATTAAAAATGAATACAAAAGTTCCATCATGCCTTTCAAGGTTATTGCCTAAATATACCTACATAAGACAAATACAAAAAAATTATGGTTATCTATGACGTAATTATATTTTTGATACAAAAAATATACAAAAGTCTAATAACAGACCATGGTCATTGTCTGTGGTATAAAAACGATTGTATTCTAATACCATGAGCAGCGGATGACGTTTCCGTTAATGTTTTCACTGTAGGCCAACCATGAGTTTTTTTGACATTACTCGCTCGCGACTCCGTAAAATATTTGTATGACAAAATCCCGAACGCCTCTAGCGGTTACGCGGGGAACTGACATTTTTCAAACAAATATTTTACGTCCTCGCTCACGTAAATAACATAACATAACATAACATAAGCTCACGCCTGTATCCCCGAAAGGGTAGGCAGAGGCGGACTAGCGAACTAGAACACCCACATTTCGCCGAGCTTAGTTCCGTCCCAGATGTGATAGGGGGCGAGCCTATCGCCATATCGGGCACAAATTCCACGTAATACGTGCAACAATCTCATGGCTGAGCTACAGGAAGACTCGCCGGTGCTTACTAACGAGATTTTCGAAATATATTTTTAAATCGCACTACAAACGAGTGTGGGAATCGCCATTGTTGCTACGAAGAATATATTATGGTAAAAATATAGAATGTCAACATCCTTCAAACCCAAGCTAATCTTTTAACTATTTTCTCCTGTATTTTCTGAATGATAAGTTACTGAGGCTGAGATTTAGGCTGAAATCTATAGTTCTTACTTAAGTCTTGTACCAAAGTCGACTCAGCGTAGTCGTCTTTGGAGTGAACTAAGCGAAAGTCAATTTTGCGTATTTATAATTCGAACTCGAACTCAGGCTAGCCATAGTTTGTCTTTGCATAGTCTACTCAGACGTTATCGGTTTCACGCAGTTCCTTTGACAAAAGAAACGTAAGATTTTTATATATTTACAGGAGACGTGCCTTTATATTTGTAGGTTGTAAAGGAACGTATTACGTAATTAACAGCTGACAAAATGGCTGACGCTCTTTGAAATGTCAAGTGAAAAACAAACCGCATTATACATAAATCGTCTTATAATCCTTTCAGCAACATGCTTGAAAAAGTTTGCTACGCCGACCCCACATTAAGGTGGGATAAGGGCAGGTAGAAGAAAGAATAAACATGAATCGTCATCATTTGATAGTCAAAACATGGATTTATTATTTATTACTATTGTTGGCAAAATCATTAATATTTTGAAGAAGGCCATAATTTTTAAAGTAAGAAGAAACAAGATGATGATGATGAAAACATGATGACATAAAAAAAGCATTCTAAGCTCTAAAATGATGAAGTAAAGTGTAAACCACCAAGAGAATTACAAGGGCTCAAATATGCCAGGAGTCACAATCAGGTGAGTGAGTGAGGTGATCGACTCTGTCATACCTATTCCTAGAGCTCTAGCTAATCCACTGCCATTATTTCATATTAATATATTGACAAAAGTTTTATTAATTTATCAAAATTGTTAAAACAGGGATTTTGTATTTTGGAGACTGTTTACTAGCAAATTGTCTGTCTGTCTGTTTGTTTACTAGCAGCCCATGTAGAGTATAAATTGCATCTCAGTCAGCCAGCAAGCCCAAAGCAAAACCATGCCTTATTAACATTTCCTGCCAGCGGTAAACTGTTGAGGCATTACCATCTGGGTACCATCTGAGTGGTTAACCTGCCAGGCAAGCTTATTGTCAGCTAGACCATGCAAATTGCCATTGTGGTGATCTGCTGATTAATAATGAAAGATCTGAGGGAAACTCTGTCTGATATTTATTTCTTCTGTTTCAGAAATAACATTTTGAAGTTATTAAATTTTCACACATGCAACCAACTGCGGAACAAGTTATCAAACACAAGCAATATTACAGTAGTTTGTGCAGTAGGTATATTGCACAATAGTTGAGAATACCATTTATGTACTGTGTGGATTGAAAGAGGAAATAATAACGAGGATTGAGAAAGGAATGTTGCGGTGGTTTGGGCACGTAGAAAGGATGGATGAAAGGAGGCTGACAAAGCAAATATATATGGCAAGTGTGAATGGTAGAGGTGGAAGGGGAAGACCTCATCGAACATTCTCTGACCAAGTCAGAGATTTACTCGAGAAAGGTCAAGTTAAAAGTACCCTAAACCGACGTGCATGCATGAAGAATGTAATGAGACTGAATGAGGCGAAAGAGGTGTGTAAGGATCGTAGCAAATGGAAATCCGTTGTCTCTGCCTACCCCTATGGGAAAAAGGCGTGAGTCTATGTATGTATGTATGTATGCTCACTCAAATAAACAAAGGTTAATATCAGAGATTGTAATAAATAAATATTATTCATGATAATTATTATTTTATTTACCTACTGCAAATCAATTTCCTGACAACATGTAACCAATTCATTCTCAAAATATCTATACATTATTTAGGCCGACTACATAATAATTAATATAATATGTACTTTCACTGATTCACTGATTCACTGTCTGTTTAATATGACTGCTAGGTGGACAGACGACCTGACAAAGGTCACATGAAATCACTGGTTACAGACCGCTTCCAACCGGTCGATCTGGAAATCTTTGGGGGAGGCCTATGTTCAGTAGTGGATGTCCTGTGGCTGATGATGATGATAATATTATTGGAGCAATAGCATGATGGTCACTGTTGCATTGTGGGTCGCCGCGATGAAGTCCGCCGTCCGTCCATTCCCACTGGTTCTCGGGTCACCTTTCGCGCTTTGCAAATGGCTCAGCAGAACGATTTTTTAAATTCTGAGCACGGTTTCGGGTTTAATGTTATATTAATTATTATTCAGGACAATACTGGAAGTTGTCAAAACATTTGTCTATTTTTTTGGCATCTTCTGGGTTACAAGTTTATTCCAAACAAAATTATCTATTTTCGTTAAACTTTAATAATTAATAGATCGATTTACAGTATAATAAACGGTACTGCAATATAAGAAAATCTCGTACCTTTAATTATTAAACATTTTCTAACAATAGTTTTGGTATTTTAATTTAAAAAACGTTAGAATGAATAAAACAATTTCTACATTTTATGTCAGTATTTCGATACTGGTATTACTGCATGCCGAACTGACAGACCGAAGTCAAGGTTTTGTGGACTTGGACTTAGCAAAGTTTTTCTTGTGAAAAATGACTTGGACTAAGTCTGAGTTCGATTTATAAATTCCAAATCCTCACTAAGTTCGTTTTTTTGACTCGGACTTAGTCGAAGTTCGTTCTATAGATCTCAGCCTTATAGAGCGAACTTCGAATAAGTCTAAGTCAAAGTCACGAACTTAGTGAGGATTTTTACTAAGTCCGAATCATATTTTACAAGAAAATCTTTGCTTAATCTGTCTGTCAGTCTGTTTTACTTGTAAAAAATGACCCGGATTAAGTCAAAGTTCGATTTAACAATTCTGAGGCTGAGATCTATAGAACGAACTTCGACTAAGTCCGAGTCAAAAAAACGAACTTAGTGAGGATTTGGAATTTATAAATCGAACTCAGACTTAGTCCAAGTCATTTTTCACAAGAAAAACTTTGCTAAGTTCAAGTCCACAAAACCTTGACTTCGGTCTGTCAGTTCGGCATGCAGTAATACCAGTATCGAAATACTGACATAAAATGTAGAAATTGTTTTATTCATTCTAACGTTTTTTAAACTAAAATACCAAAACTATTGTTAGAAAATGTTTAATAATTAAAGGTACGAGATTTTCTTATATTGCAGTACCGTTTATTATACTGTAAATCGATCTATTAATTATTAAAGTTTAACAAAAATAGATAATTTTGTTTGGAATAAACTTGTAACCCAGAAGATGCCAAAAAATAGACAAATGTTTTGACAACTTCCAGTATTGTCCTGAATAATAATTAATATAACATTAAACCCGAAACCGTGCTCAGAATTAAAAAAATCGTTCTGCTGAGCCATTTGCAAAGCGCGAAAGGTGACCCGAGAACCAGTGGGAATGGACGGACGGCAGACTTCATCGCGGCGACCCACAATGCAACAGTGACCATCATGCTATTGCTCCAATAATATTATCATCATCATCAGCCACAGGACATCCACTACTGAACATAGGCCTCCCCCAAAGATTTCCAGATCGACCGGTTGGAAGCGGCCTGTTACCAGTGATTTCATGTGACCTTTGTCAGGTCGTCTGTCCACCTAGCAGTCATATTAAACAGACAGTGAATCAGTGAATCAGTGAAAGTACATATTATATTAATTATTATGTAGTCGGCCTAAATAATGTATAGATATTTTGAGAATGAATTGGTTACATGTTGTCAGGAAATTGATTTGCAGTAGGTAAATAAAATAATAATTATCATGAATAATATTTATTTATTACAATCTCTGATATTAACCTTTGTTATTTGAGTGAGCATACATACATACATACATAGACTCACGCCTTTTTCCCATAGGGGTAGGCAGAGACAACGGATTTCCATTTGCTACGATCCTTACACACCTCTTTCGCCTCATTCAGTCTCATTACATTCTTCATGCATGCACGTCGGTTTAGGGTACTTTTAACTTGACCTTTCTCGAGTAAATCTCTGACTTGGTCAGAGAATGTTCGATGAGGTCTTCCCCTTCCACCTCTACCATTCACACTTGCCATATATATTTGCTTTGTCAGCCTCCTTTCATCCATCCTTTCTACATGCCCAAACCACCGCAACATTCCTTTCTCAATCCTCGTTATTATTTCCTCTTTCAATCCACACAGTACATAAATGGTATTCTCAACTATTGTGCAATATACCTACTGCACAAACTACTATAATATTGCTTGTGTTTGATAACTTGTTCCGCAGTTGGTTGCATGTGTGAAAATTTAATAACTTCAAAATGTTATTTCTGAAACAGAAGAAATAAATATCAGACAGAGTTTCCCTCAGATCTTTCATTATTAATCAGCAGATCACCACAATGGCAATTTGCATGGTCTAGCTGACAATAAGCTTGCCTGGCAGATTAACCACTCAGATGGTACCCAGATGGTAATGCCTCAACAGTTTACCGCTGGCAGGAAATGTTAATAAGGCATGGTTTTGCTTTGGGCTTGCTGGCTGACTGAGATGCAATTTATACTCTACATGGGCTGCTAGTAAACAAACAGACAGACAGACAATTTGCTAGTAAACAGTCTCCAAAATACAAAATCCCTGTTTTAACAATTTTGATAAATTAATAAAACTTTTGTCAATATATTAATATGAAATAATGGGAGTGGATTAGCTAGAGCTCCAGGAATAGGTATGACACAGATGACTCACTCACCTGATTGTGACTCCTGGCATATTTGAGCCCTTGTAATTCGCTTGGTGGTTTACACTTTACTTCATCATTTTAGAGCTTAGAATGCTTTTTTATGTCATCATGTTTTCATCATCATCATCTTGTTTCTTCTTACTTTAAAAATTATGGCCTTCTTCAAAATATTAATGATTTTGCCAACAATAGTAATAAATAATAAATCCATGTTTTGACTATCAAATGATGACGATTCATGTTTATTCTTTCTTCTACCTGCCCTTATCCCACCGTAATGTGGGGTCGGCGTAGCAAACTTTTTCAAGCATGTTGCTGAAAGGATTATAAGACGATTTATGTATAATGCGGTTTGTTTTTCACTTGACATTTCAAAGAGCGTCAGCCATTTTGTCAGCTGTTAATTACGTAATACGTTCCTTTACAACCTACAAATATAAAGGCGCGTCTCCTGTAAATATATAAAAATCTTACGTTTCTTTTGTCAAAGGAACTGCGTGAAACCGATAACGTCTGAGTAGACTATGCAAAGACAAACTATGGCTAGCCTGAGTTCGAGTTCGAATTATAAATACGCAAAAGTTGACTTTCGCTTAGTTCACTCCAAAGACGACTACGCTGAGTCGACTTTGGTACAAGACTTAAGTAAGAACTATAGATTTCAGCCTGAGTTCGTGACTTTGAAGTCGCTGTGTATGATAATGTAAAAGGACCGTGAAGCAGGGTTTTCGGCCCGTTCGATCAGTCGCCGTCATTACGTGTCGATAGATCGAATGGGCTAAAAACCCTGCGTCACTTTCGATATTCCTAGCGCTCCGTCCATCTTTTTTTACGTCCGTGTAAGTAGGTAGTCTGTCGATAGACGCCGCTCACGCCTGCATTATAATGGCCTGAATGTTTTGTACATACGATACTTAGCAAAAATTCTGCATTGCGACGCAAAATGTAATTCAATTTAATTAAGCCGCGGAGAAGTGAAAGTATATATGACAACGCGCTATAACAGTTTACATAAGCACTAGGTGCACCTAAAGTATGCGGCTTGTGCGGCCCGGATAGGTGTACGTTCACCCTTATAGTCTGATGGCACCCTTATAATCTGATGGCATCCTTACTGTATAGTATGATGGCTTGAGACTGCTCTAACTTATCTCAAACTTGCCGTATAAATATATTTTAATATTTTTCAATTCACGTGTATTTTCTTCATTGATTATTTTAAACCGTCAGAGGCGGCACGTATATATTATGTTACATAAGCGTATGGGCCACCGGAGGCCGAGCCGCCCGTGACTATCTACTAAAAAGTTTAAAGTTAAGTGAAATCTTCGTATGATAAGTTTGAGCTAAGTCAGAGCAAGTCCCTAATTAGGAACATATTTTTTTAATTTTTAACATGGTACCTATCCATGGTAAATTATAAATACCATCTTAAAAACAATAAAAATATACTTTGTACATAATCATTGAATGACGTCTTATACTTGATCTATCGATTAAGTTTCGAAATCATTTTATTAAGATATATTTTTATTGCCGAAAAATAATAAAATAAATTATTTTACTAAAAGACAATTAACATTTAAATATCCATGTAAAAAACTCATCAATTTAAATTGCAAATATTTTGAGGTAAATTATGGTAATATCTGCAATATTAAAGCTTTAAATAGATGTTTAGGGTTCCGGAGCTACGTAAATGGCAAAAATGAACCATTATAATTTTGACATTGCTCTCTGTACCTATATCCGTACGCATGTAAACATGAATTTATTTTCGTTGCATAGTTGGATTGCTGGGCTAATCTAAAACGAAAAGGCTAACGAAAATCTAAAAAAGGAAGGACAGAAGTAGAGCTTCTAGGTTGATTTACTTTCAACGAAAATTGGTTTGAACATGATGTGTTGAGTGGTTTTTGAGAAAATGCAATTTTAATTAGTAATTACTTTACCCGCCTGCCGAACAAGGAAGGTAACTTACGGCCGGTTCCAATAAACAATCTCAGTTCGAATGTGCAGATAGATTACAAAAATTAGCTAGTAAGAACACAGTTTGAACATGACTCCGTCAAATGACTTGATTTGATTGGTGCATAGTCGCGATCTATCTGCACTCTAAACTGAGATCGTTTATAGAAACCGGCCGTTAATGTTTGTCGAGAACGTTCATCCCGCTACGGAACTCTTCGCTACGAGTGGTCAGACATGCACATGTATATGTTTTTTTATATCTTATATAAGAGCCATTTTTTGCCGATGTTTTTTACATGTTTTCGGGACACGTTTAACATTTGCTTGGAGTCTGTAGGTTTAATTGCGCGGAGCTTTAATTCGGGTTTGATAAAAAACGTTACAAAAACCAATACTATATTATAAACACATAAATGGTCATTGACCTTTAGTTAATGGTTATTCGAAATATAGCTCTGTATTCGTGAGTCATGACTTGTTGGCTAATCATAGAGAGGTGTCCAGATTCCCATATTACTTTTTTCGTTCTGTCAGTGTATATGTATCTCTTTTCGACCGACTTCTAAAAAGGAGAAGGTCCTCAATTCGTCTGTATTTTTTTTTTTAAAGCAGAGAGTGGCAAACGAGCAGATGGGTCACCTGATGGTAAGTGATCTCCACCGCCCATAGACACCCAAGACACAAAAAGAATCATAGGTGCGTTGCCAACCTAAAAGGAGGGAAGGGGATTGGGAAAGGGAGTGGGGAAATGGGCCACCGGAAATCTCACTCACCGAACGAAACGCGACAGCAAGCTGCCACTTTACGTCGGTTTTCTGTGAGACAGTGGTATCTAACCGGTCGAGCCGGCCCATTCGTGCTATAGACGTTACTGTCTACAGCGTGGCTCTACCACTTCATTTCTTATGTATGTTACGCGAAGCTCCGCCAAATATGGATCGATTTTCAAAATTATTTTCGTGTTCTATAGAGCTTATTTTAAGGGTGGTCCCATATAAATTTGATCACGATCGGATTTGAAGTCGGTTGGTTGTGCTTTTGTTAAACGCCCGTTTGTGTTGTCAACAAAGACAGTACATAGAGAGGACAACAGCACGAAAATTGTGATTCAAAAGTTGTGAACTCTTGGACATAGGTCACTCAGTCGTATTTGAAAAACAAACGCGTGCGAGGTTGTGTCAGCGTAATAATGTTTAGACAATAAAATTGTCCTTTTTATTGTCTAAACAATATTTTTCGATTCTTGAACATTTACAGAAAATTCTAGGATATAAATTGTAATAAGCGGAAGATGGCGTTACTAGCGCTTGAGATCTTTTTTTTTATGAAAACTTGCTTGATAACCCCTCAGTTAGTAATATTTAATATCTGTTTGTCAAGAATCAACGTAGTGGGTACCTAGTACCTTTTAATGTTGCTTTCTTTTTTTCCACCTGCCCTTTTCCCACAAAGTAGGGTCGGCGCCACACACTCAAGCATATTGCATAAAGGATTCGGTTTAGTTTTTACGACCGACTGCCTGCCTGACGTCAGTCCCCTTCGGGGCTTTTAACAACTATTCTTATTTAATAATATTGTTATGTTTACCTACGAAGACTTAGTTAAGCGCGTTGCCCTATGCGCGATTAAGCAACCGGCACAATCTAAACACGTTCTTGCTAAATAATATTTAAATATGGCTACCTATCCGCTTGCGCCGCAGCTTGCGCGCGCTTTCTACGCTGTTCTCAATTGGGTACTTGACTATGTTTCATTTCATACAATTTTTTATATGTAATAGCAAATAAAACAAAAAAGAAACCTTTCTCTAAAAACCGCATCGAAATGGTTGAAAAATGAGGCAGTAATTCACATTTTAAATTCTGCAATGAGCAAGAGTGGGGATATCTTGCTATCCCTTTTCAACGCACGCGCTGTTATGGCCGTGACGTGATTTTACTGATACTTCTCTTTCCCGCTGTTTGAAGGTTACACCAAACTACAAAGGCTTATAACTTTTTTTTTGGGAGTATTTCAATATTTCTTTCTGTGTGACGTTTTAGATGACGTAAATTTTGTATAAAATAAAAAAAAAAAATTAGTCAAGTACCCAATACTGAAGTCTCCTACTCCACCGTCTTATTTAACACCACTCTTTCAGTATCTCTACTCTTCCCATGAGAGAAATTTACGCTCTTCTAACAATCTTCTCCTTCTCTGCCCGTCTCACTCCACCGTCTTATTTGACACCACTCTTTCAGTATCTCTACTCTTCCCATGAGAGAAATTTACGCTCTTCTAACAATCTCCTTCTCTGCCCGTCTCACACTTCTGGTATCGTGCATTCCTCTTTTCCGGTACAATCTGTTCTTCTCTGGAATACTCTCCATCTTAAGGTCAGAATGTGCACGAATCGTTATACGTTGAAGGTGAAGGTTCGTGATTTACTTTTGAATAATATGGTAGAATTGAAATTTGTGGGACATCTTTCTTTTCTTCTGTTCTATATGATATTTATTTATAATATATAGTATGATATTTATATTTTACCTGGGACTTTGAATTTCCCCATTACTCTTTCAATTATAATAATAATAATAAAACTTTATTGCTTCAAAAATAATACACAACTATCAGATACAGGTACGCTTATAAATAACAATTATCTAAATGTGGGTAAAACTCCACAACGTGCAGAACTATTTATCAAGTTCGACCACTTAAACTACAATCTTAAAATGTTGTTAAACTTGCATCGAAATTTAAATACTTAGTTAACGTAACAAATTTAATAGCGTTATGATCGTAGATAGTGAGTATTAATTAAATTAACACACTGTCTCCAATCTCTGCACCACTCTGAGTTGACTGGTAGAGAATGCCCTTGGCATTAAGTCCACCTTTATAATATTTGTGAAAAATAACATAGGGATTTAAAGTTTGTGCAATGATTATAAATATCGGAATCCGGACATTTGACTGCCTCGGTGGCGTGGTGGTATTTCGGTACGACTACGGTTCTGAGGTCTTGGGTTCGATCCCCGGGTCGGGCAAAGTGATATTGGATTTACCCATATCAGCCCGGAGTCTGGTATTTGTGCCCGACATGGCGATAGGTTCGCCCCCTATCACACCTGGGACGGAACTAAGCTCGGCGAAATGTGGGTGTTCTAGTTCGCTAGTGCGCCTCTGCCTACCTCTTCGGGGATACAGGCGTGAGCTTATGTTATGTTATGCGGACATTTTCGTTTTTCAACCTAAGGAACTAAGTACTAATAATAACAAAATATATAAATGAGTAATAATTATCGTATAAGTGACAATTTGTTTGTTACATGTAAATATTTTATTCTATACCGTACGTATTCCACACTAACCAAGTTTTTAAAGAATCAACTTGCAACACAGAGTTTAAGATTTATAGGACCTTACTTATAAACAGTTTAGCTAAGCAAATCCTAAAGAATAGTCTGTCACTTTTTCTCCTGTGTCATATTGTTTGAAAATAAAAAAGAGACTAATCTTTACCATTTGCTCAGCTAAACTGTTTTTATAAGTACGGCCCATAGTCTCTACTATGACAAAAGCAATTTTTTTTTCTAACCTGTATCATCCCACTGCTGGGCAAAGGTCTCCCCCCCTCTCCTTCCACTTCCCTCGATCCAATGCCATCACCATCCATAGTGGTTCAAATGCATCCAGATCGTCTCGCCACCGTTTCTTAGGGCGACCGCGTGGGCGTCGTCCATCCGGTACCCATTCGGTTATTGCTTTTGCCCAACGCTCTGAATGCATTCGAGCCACATGACAAAAGCAATGGTACATCAAAATTATCGATGAGGACTAAGGATATCATATTTGTGTTACTGAAATGAAAAATGAAAAATAATTTATTTCAGCAAAAATAGAAAAGATGGTAAAACAAATTAAAATAATACAATTAGAACTGCATATTTTGCTGGCAACCGTATCATGACAATGATTTCCATTAATTTACTCACTAGGCAAGCCTATCGAGGAAATTTATATACGAACATATATAAATATTCCGGGTTTACAATGGTCAGTAGTTTATAAATATTATTACCGCTATATTTAATAAAACTACAAAGTAATTAGGAAATCTTATAGTCTAAATCTAAATCTATAAAATAAATTGCTATTAAACTTTTAAAAATACTTAAATTATCTAATTACTCAGTGTATAGTATAAGTATAAATTGATGAAAATAATATTTTCTAGCTAAAACACTATCAGCGCCGGCTTCACTGTCAGGTGAAGCTGTAAAAGCAGTATAAGTTAACAGCAAGTCAATTCTAAAAAAAAATGTATCTGGTGGTAAGTGGATATTATTGTCTACTAGCTGACCCGCGCAACTTCGTCTGCGTATGAGAGAGTGGGTTGAAAGAGTGAGTCGTAGGCACCTATAGCACAATAATTCTAAAAAGGTAATGATATGTTTTGCTAAACTTCGAGAGATAGTACGTGACTTCGGTGCGGTTCCGTCAATCACCCCGTCTGTCACCCCGCCTGTCACCTCGTCTGTCACCCCGTCTGTCAACCCGTCTGTCACCCGTCTGTCACCCCGCATGTCACCCAGCCTGTCACCCGTCTGTCACCCCGTCTGTAACCCGTCTGTCACCCCGTCAGTCACCCCATCAGTCACCCTGCCTGTCAACACATCTGTCACCCCGTCTGTCACCCTGTCTGTCACCCCGTTTGTCACCCCGTCTGTAACCCGTCTATCACCCCGTCAGTCACCCCATCAGTCACCCTGTCTGTCACCCCGTCTGTCACCCCGTATGTTACCCCGTCTGTGACCCCGTTTGTCACCGCGTCTGTCTTCCCGTCTGTCACCCCGTCTGTAATCCGTCTGTCACATCGGCTGACACCCCATCACTCACCCCATCAGTCACCCTGTCTGTCACCCTGCCTGTCACCCCGTCTGTCACCCTGTCTGTCACCCCGTCTGTCACCCCGCCTGTCACCCATCTGTCACCCCGTCTGTCACCCCGACTGTCACCCGTCTGTCACCCCGTCTGTCAATCCGTCTGTTACCAGTCTGTCACCCCGCCTGTCATCCGTCTGTCACCCCGTCGGTCACCCCGCCTGTCACCCCATCTGTCACCCAGCCTGTCACCCATCTGTCACCCCGGCTGTCACCCGTCTGTCACCCCGCATGTCACCCGTCTGTCACCCCGTCTGTAACCCGTCTGTCACCCCGTCAGTCACCCCATCAGTCACCCCGTCAGGTATCCCTTAGTCACCCCATCATTCAACCCGTCGGTCAACACTAAAAGAATTTTTCAATTCGAACCAGTAGTTTCTGAGATACCAACTTCCCCGGCTTTAAACATTTTTCATTTATGCTCCGCTCCTATTGGTCATAGCGTCAAAAAGAATTTTTCAAATCGAACCAGTAACATAGATACTAACGACACTCAATTGTTTTGCCTTCCCGGAACCTCTCCACTAATACTTGAACTTTATGGTATGGTATTAAAGTTCAAATTGACTTTTAAGTATTATTACGAATCGATTGTATGGGAGTACAGAAAAGTGTTGTTTTTAGACTTTTTCAGACAATTTTTCATTTTTTTCTCTCCGTAAGAACCATCCTCGTACTTCGAGGAATATTCTAAAAAAAGAATTAGCGAAATCGGTCCAGCCGTTCACGCGTGATGCGATGACAACGGAAAACGGGTTCCATTTTTATATATATAGATGGGCGGAGACCCGTATTAAACACGACACCAAAAATCATGGGTGTGTTGCCAACCTTAAAGGAAATGAGCTTTGTATTGTTGATATTAAGCTATGGTACGTCTCCACATAAACGCTAAGAACACCTTCACAAAACAACGTATTTGACTGTCTCACTTATAACAATGGACCATAGACAAAAAATGGTATAAATGTTTTGTGTAATTTGTTAGAACAGGAGACGCGGCTTTAAGTATAATGAGATTGGGATCACCTAAAACCACCTTACTATAGCACCTATGATACCACAGCGACCGTCAGTTCTTCCCAAACTTAGCTAATAATAAACCTTCTATCCACAGATTACAGACCCTTACCGCTGGCTGGAGGATCCCGATTCAAACGAAACCAAAGAGTTCATAGACGCACAGAACAAAATCACTCGGCCGTACATCGACGCGTGCCCCGTGAAGCGTGACATCAACGAGAGGCTCACGGAGCTATGGAACTACCCCAAATACTCGTGCCCCTTCCGCAGGGGAGACAGATACTTCTTCTACAAAAATACAGGCCTACAGAATCAGGCGTGAGTGTTTTGTATTATACAGTACCCTTAATACGAGTTCAGTTTCTCCATACATTTTTTAGTTGGTTGTAGTTTCCGCTAAGTGGCGCTGCTAGTCAAATGTATGGACAAAACGCAAACTAACGTCGATTTCGTTAATCGAGAACAGAGAAAATAAACTCGTACTAGGGGTACTGATAGATGACAGGACCGCCTCGGTGGTTGTATTTGGCTGCGACTACAGCTCTGAAGTCTTGAGTTCGATCTCCGGGTCGGGCAAAGGGATATTTGGTTTAATTGCGCAGTATCAGCTTAAAGTAATCGGACCTAAAACAAGCCTGCCGACTCTAACTTGTATAACTTGCATTCAAATTAAAATGTTGTACTATCGATGTCAATTTTGTGAATGTAACGACTCTAACACTCCGCGTCATTCGTTCTGCAGCTCATACGATGTTAGTCTATGATTCCGACCGAGATGCGCGGATCCGAACTTATTTCGTAGTAGGCTAACAAACTAAACTTCGGTCGAGTATCGGTCGGATTCGAATATTCGGATGTTATGTTTGGGAGTAGCACCTCTGATTCGCTGGAGCAGATTATGGCTGAGTCGCGCCACGTTGAATCCAGTGGTAATTTTGCTGAGTTTGTTTCGCCGAGTCTTCTCAAGCAGGGCCGCGTTTGGATCCGGTGGTAGTTTTAAAAAAAGTGAGTTATCGGAATCTTCCATGGTCAGTACTAGCCCCTCATACTTCCGTATAATAAATAATATACAATAGAATTACAATTTAAATACAATGTTCCAATTGTATTAAAATTTAAATTTGCTGTAACTAAAGTATTGGCTAATTATTATGTTATCTTAAAAATATACATAAGTTAATTTATATAATTTTTGTGTTATATTTTATTGACTTGTCATAAGAGCTATTTATCAGCCTACGTGATTAATAAATCATTGCATGTCATTTCGAAGTCTACAGTTTGTGCATGATGTGGATAGAGTCATGCTCGTTTGCCCTCTATCATCATACCTTTCTTTCTTTCTACCTGCCCTTATCTCATCAATTAAATTATAAAATTCTCTTTGCCCGACCTAGAAATCGAACCCAGGAACTTCCGGTCCACAGCTTATATTCAAAAGAATATTTTATTCAAGTCAATGTACCATACAAGTGATTTATTTGTCCTCAACGTTGTCTATTTCCTAACGCGTGTAATGAATATAAATAAGAAGGATAAGGAAATTATGTGATATGTCCATAAATGTGCAGCAACTCAACTTAGAATTTAAAATAACAAGGAAAAACATCGATAGATAGCAATCTTGTGTCCATCAAATAAACTGGAATTATAATGATGGATGCCGCCACTCAATTTTAACACTTACACCACATGAAATAGGGACGAGAATGGTGCAGCATCTCACGTCAGATTACACAAACTATAGGTCTCAGTATAGGTTAGTAGTTGACCTTTTGGCGATCGTTAGGTATTAAAGCTTTTAGATTACTTGAATCGTGAATGAACCTGATTTTTTTATCAAATACTGCTTCGGGTACACGATACGAGTAAGGCGACAGGGACTATTATTATATTTATTATTATACTATTATTTATTATATATTACTATTTATTATACTATTATTTTATTAGTTTTATTTGTCTTCGTTTTCGGCATTTCCAGAACACATAGTTGGAATAGCTATTATTTTAACTAGTATTAGAATTATCTTGACAGTAATGTTCAAATTCGATAACTTCTTACCGTCGGCGTGTAAGATTTTTTGGTGAAGTCGACGCAGAAATCGCTGGTGTAAGGAACTATATGAAGTGGTAGAATATCTAGGACTGGTCCTTCTTGACGGTGAACACATACAACCCAACCACGGAACCCACGTACAACCCTGTATTTGCAGTAGTTCTCCAATAGCTGGACCATTAAGTTTTTAGCATTTCACGGTAGCGAGTACGTTACTTATCTTTATGACAAACACCCAAAAGCTTCTAGCGGTAACGTGGGGAAATGACGTTTTTCATACAAATTAATGTCACAAAAATATTAAATAAATGTATTTAAATACAATAAATTAATTATTTTACATAGTCGCCAGCGTGAAATTACAAAAAACTCGTGGTCGAGCTATTGATTTCATTATTGTACTCGCCAGCGAGAAATGTCTATCAAAATATAGCTCGACCATTAGTGTTTTTGATATTTCATGCTTACATAGCGACTACGTAAAATAATTTGTGTGTTTGATATATAAATATTTCACGTTGTCGCTAGCGAGAAATGTCAAGAAAACTGATGATTGAGCCTCTGATTTAAAACTAGTGTTGCCAGATGTCCCGATTTGCGCGGGACGTCCCGATTTTCAGGGGTCTGGTGACCCGTCCCGATTTATCCTTAATCGGGACGCCGAATGTCCCGATTTCTGACTATTCTTCTTAGCATGTACTTTAATTGAAATTTTCTATCAGTCAAATAGTCGCTCGTACTCGCTTACCAACAAAGTAGTTAATATTATGGTGGTATGTTAAACCATTTTTGTTGAGACTGGCTCCTCGGAGATAAAGGCTCAACCATACTGCGGAGAGAGGCCCTCTTCGTAATACTATCGTGAATGAATAGCTAACCGGGCGGGAAAGCGCGAGTGCGGGCTCTAGGACCAACGCAGGAGTGCGTCCTATCTTTAGAGAATGGCGACAGGCGCCACGGCGCGCCGTCATTTAGTCTGACGTAGGCACTGACTGGGTATGGGTGCTTCGGTTGATTCCTGTAAGATAGGATAGAAAGAATTTGTCGTGTGCTACCATTGTGACATCTGCCTCGAGGATACGTCCCAGCACACTCTCGAAGTGTGTCCCCAGCCAGGGATGAAAAACGCCTTCTCAGAGCTGTACCCGGTAACGACTTCCTTCTGCCGACAATAGAAGCTACCATGATCGGTAGTCGGAACTTGGAGGTCGTGGCGCAGTATGGCCTCCTTCTGTGTATGTGTTATGTTGCACAATGAAAGCGCTGAACGGGATGCTTGGATTCCAGTCGCCAAACAATAAGGAAGGCGCCTGGTTATTTACTGGCCCGCCTCTAGTCCTGCAGATTGGGGTCAGGGCCGTACAGCAGGGTATGTGCGGCTTTTGTATATTACATTGATGCCACCCAAGGGTTGCATATCAGGAGATTTACAGCACAGCGGTACGAAAACATCATGTATCGTGCTTGCCAAAGGCGGAATTAATTTGTGGGGTTCCCACCACAAAAGAGACGGACCGAAAGGCAACATGCGGAGTCGGTTCCAGCAGCAATCCAGAGGTTACTCCGCATCCTCCGGGACCATATCACATACGCTGTAGGCACCCACGGGATTTTTAGTGGATAATGTCCGTGTAGGTATTTGGTAATGGAGCCGTCCTCGGAAGGCCGACGAGTCGGGTATAACCAAAAAATTTTCCCACTGCCCCCAGGCTGGGAGATATCCGTAAAGAGTAAATTTTTCCCCGTGGATAAAAAAGTGTCCCGTTCTGCCAGTTAAATGGTTTTTCACCCGGTCTTGAACATCCAATGAAACAATGAAACCATCAGCTCTTATACTTTTTTTCCAAAATGACTAGCCGCCACTTTTTGGGCCGTCCACGGGAACGCACCCCTGGCACGATTGGTCCAGACACTTGCGACCGACTGCTACCGTGGTTTGCTCAAAATGTGACAATACCTTTCAAGCGACATTCCTGAAGTTAATCTGACACTAATTTGCGTATTCGGTCTAAATGTGTAACGTTGCACAACCACCGCAACATCTTCATCTCCACGGCGTGGTTTTCACTAACATGATCCTTACGGGCAGGTCAAAGTTTTTCTGTTTATATACTTTTAACAAAGCTAACTAGCGGAAAAATCATGGAAATCAAATTTTCTCGGGGACACTTTTCCCCTTTTACTCCTGACGCCATCTCTGGGAAGATACGTGACGGTCATATGGTCCAGGGCCATTATGCCCGGGGGAGATGGAAAATATCCGGGCGCCACTGGGCCGAATCACTAACACATGCTGCACTAGCTATATCGATCAAAAGCCTGGCGGCGATTAGAAATGACTCCGGATTTCTCTAGGCAAGAAGCGCCCAGGCTTTGGTTGATATCGCTCCTAAGCGGTGCCGCCTTGTGGCTCGTCTCCAATCGCAGATCGCTCATATACCCTAGCCTCCGATGGACGCCCTTGGCGTTAATGACAGAACTAGGTTGATCACCGGCGCTGCTGTCCATCTTGGGGATACTACGACAGCCACCTGCTACGACCCCCGTTGGCCCTAAAAGTCGAAGTTTACGACAAGCAGGCGAAACTGGGATGACATTTTTCTAATGCCCCCAGTCACAGAGTGGGAGACGAGGGTCAGTAGCGCCTGCTATGCCTCCTCTGGCGGCTGGAGGGATCAAATTAAAAAAAAATCAAAGAATCAAGGATTAGATCATACCCGATCTCTTTCGGCACTCTTCTTCTATGAGATGATCATCTCGTAAAAATTGGCCCCTGCCCGCTAGGCCTCCCGGATCTCAACCATGGTTCAGGTCATGCCTGGCACCGAGAGGTTTTTTGCGACGACGACGTGACTACTCTGAGAACGGTGCACTCTTTGTCCTAGGCTGGGCATATTTCGAGTGTAGGTAGAGTGGTAGTTCGGAGGCGACCTCTCGCTGCCGGCCGTGGTGTCCGCTATGGTCGGCAGCCGGAAGTCATGGCGAATGACGGTCTTCTTCTGCGAGCGCGTCATCTCGCGGAAAGAGAGCGCCGAGCGGGATCGTGAGCGGAACAATCCTACCCGCCGCCAAATGAGACGTAGGAGACACCGGGTGGATGACTGACCGGCGTCTCCCGCCCTGTGGAATGGGGGCGTTTGGAGAATTCGGTAACCCCTGCCTGTCGTAAGAGGCGACTAATAGGGGCCTTACGGGATCACGGGCGCGCAGCAGGAGGGCTGTGCGCCCCTCTTAGTACTATTGTACATGCGGCCCCGGGATGGACGGCAGCACGGATGGTCGGCCTCGTGCTGATGTAGATGCCGAGGGCGTCCTTTGGCGGCGGGGACTTCTGAGACCCCCCAAATCGGAGATGGGTCCCAAGGCGGCACCGCGCAGGGGCGGTTCCGGTAGCATTCCGAGTATATCTCCGGATATCCAGGAACCGCCCCATTAAGCGCCGAAGTTTTTAGTCGGTATTGCCGGTGTAGGGAATTTGTTAGGGACTCGGCCCAGCGTCGCCCGGATGTCGAACATCTCTCCCGGGCATCACGGCGCTGGGTCGTAAGGCCAGCGAACATACCCGCCACGTCCAACCCCCCCGGGCGCGGCGGCAATGGTAAATCACTTTTCCCCGCGACAAAAAAAAGGTAGAGTGGAAGGAAGTACGAACTCAATCCCAGGATCGATTCGTCTTAAGCGTGGGGTATACAACTGCGATTAAAAAACGCATTCAAACTTCGCCAATGCTGAGAGATTGGACCATAAATTTTAATTATCTTTAGAAAAAAATACCTATTATCTTAGATACCTATTATAGTTTGATTTCTTCGTTATGCTAATCGGCCAATAACGTCCCGATTTGAAAACTTATGTCCCGACCATTTTAACCTTGTGTTCCGATATTTCACATAATGAATCTGGCAACACTATTTAAAACACATATCCAGTGTACGGATTTCCGCACATAATGCAAAGGACATGGCGGAATCCTGCCCTATATGTATATAGAAAAATCAACTGAAATATACTGTCAATAGTGATATCTTAAAATTAACTACAAAATTAATTAAAATATATGGCATTCATTATATTTCTCTAGAACCTGCGACAAAAATATGCCGAATAAATATGTATACTAATTGTTTTCCTTTAACTTTGATTTCAAAGATCGTTTGTCATATTTGTATTAGGAATAACGCTTAAGAAAAACATCTTTTATGACTGTAATATTCT
This sequence comes from Clanis bilineata, assembly GCA_036417725.1. Lineage (NCBI taxonomy): Eukaryota > Metazoa > Arthropoda > Insecta > Lepidoptera > Sphingidae > Clanis > Clanis bilineata. The sequence goes on from CM071141.1 coordinate 5,082,880, forward strand.
TCGATCATGATCTTTACCCACAGAATAATTAATAGTACTACTGAACGAAGCATAAAAGTAAACATCAAAATCAACTTTATAATAAACGATAGATATTTTATGCTGTCGTGTCGTATGATGTTAAATTAAATGCATCGATAATAATATTTTAGATTATGTTTCTGAATGCGCTAGCTATTTTGATAATGACATTGAAGGCGCTTATTTGACATTTCTGCGTTTTATGTATTTCTGCATAAGGCAGGCTTCACACACCACGAAATTCAAAAATGGAAATTATAATCTTAAATAAGTAAGTATTCAAGCTTCATATCTTTCTAACAACTACAAATCCATATTTTTCCCCCGTAATAGTAATAAAATAATTGCTCCTAGTGCGCTACTTATAGTGCTCCTATGTAATAGCAACTAAATTAATTTATAGAGTCTGAATTTCAGAGTTTGCGCCTTAGTTCCTAAAAATGTTTGTAACCAACCAACTCCTTTCCCTTGCCAATGTCTCACTCGAATTCGAGGTTGTCCAGAAAATATTTTTTCAAGCCTGTTGCAGAAGTGATAGAGCTTAGTGTTTAGAACTAGCCGCCTGCTTGACGTCAATCTTCTCTGAGGAATCCAGTCCCGAGTAAATTGTGTTAGAAAAACACGCGTCGCCAAATGGGTCGCTAACGAAGGTCCCCCTAGTCCATAGCTCATATATGGTTGCCACTAAAGCAAGGAAGCGACGGACGTTTTCATTAAGAATATCGGTGTATGCTCATCAAGGCGAGGATTATTTATCGTGTGATTTTAACTATATTATATTTTATGATGATATATAATGTTACGAGGAGCAGTGTGCGAGTGGCTCCTCGCCTTTACAGGCGGCTGGTTATGAAGCAAGAAATCGCGGGTTCGATTCCCGCATCGACACAAATGTTTGTGTGGCCCACAGATATGTGTTTCGGGTCTAGGCTTTGTGAGACCGAAAGTGTCTCGTAGTTCCTGATTTCTACGACACAATACTAGTATCTTAGTGTGGGTTCCGGACTATGTGTGTGACTGTTTATTTATGTACCTATCTGAATTTTTATCGGCAAGTCTTATGTGTAAGGGCGGCCTTATGGAATTATTTGCTATTCTTGCCATTTAGACTTCACAAAGTCACGGGCCACGGAACATAAACCATAGAGCCATCCAAGACCCAAGATTATCCAGATACCAATAGTACCCATCGTATAGATACTAGATGGTGCTAAAATTCTGCCTTTATTAAGAATAATAATTGCTATTCAAAAAGTTTAGACGCTCTTTGTACGCTCTTTTTATTTTTCCTCGCAGGTTTTTGGAAAGTAAATCTTATAATACTATTATAAGCGCGGGTCTGTGAGCTTTTATATGACGTAACATATGTCCGTGTATAGAGTCCGAAGACTTAGGGCATAGCTCCATACAAATTCCGGCCATGTCCTTTACATGTATAAGGAATTTCTTAACACATAACATAATTTCTTAGTATACCTACTTAAGTTACTCAGCGCTCGGACACCGTCGCGTCCGCATAACTACAATAAAGCAGTGACTATGTGCGGTGGAGATCACTTACCATCAGGTGACCCATCTGCTCGTTTGCCAGTCTCTGCTATTATTTATAAACCTCGTACATGTCGCCTCCTTGGTCTCGTGACAGCATACTATATGGGCTGTGAACCGGGAGGTTCTGGATTCTATTTCCAGGTCGTGCAAAGCAAATTTTCTAATTTGATTTGCCTGGGACTGGACTCATGGTCGAGCTGCTGCTTGTTGATCTGGTTTAAATTATCCAGTGTAATGGTTGTTGACTGCCTCTGTGGCCTGGTTGTATTTCGGTAAGACTACCGTCCTGAGATCTCGGGTTCGATCCCCGGGTCGGGCAAGTGATATTGGATGTTTTTAATATCAGCCCGGAGTCTGGAATTTGTCCCCGATATGGCGATAGGCTCGCCCCCTATCACATCTGGGACGGAACTAAGCTCGGCGAAATGTGGGTGTACTAGTTGGCTAGTGTGCTTCTGCCACCCCTTCGGGAATACAGGCGTGAGCTTATGTTATGTGACAGCCTCCGTGGCGCAGCGGGCGAGTAGCCGACTGTGAAGCGAGAGGCCGCGGGTTCGATCCCCGCACCGAGACAAATGTTTGTGTGGCCCACAGATATTTGTTTCGGGTCTGGGTGTTGTGAGACCGAAAGTCTCTCGTAGTTCCTGACACCCACGACACAAGATTAGTGTCATAGTGTGGGGTCAGGACTATGTGTGTGACTGTTGGGTGTTATTTATTTATTTACAAACAGCGGCCTGAGCAGGAAAATTTCTGACAACCGTAAATGTATTTCAGCTCGATGCGCGTCTATGAAATTTGTATGAAATATTAACCAAACGTCATCAGTGCGCAGCGAACTCGAATACATTTACATTAGTTTTTCGTGCTCGGGCTACTGATCTCCTGGCATTTATATACAGTTCCTGAGATAATTTTTGTATTCGATTATAGTTTTCATTTAATTTTTGTATCTTTATACACTGACGACTCGACGACCGTACGTCCTCTCTTTGGCTTCCCATTGAAAACCAGCGCTGCAGTATAACTCAGGTCATACTGCACCATATAGCTGAATGGGTGCCCATTGTTGGCCCAATAATTTTAATAATTAATTTAGTTTATAATGTATTTTTTTTATTACTTGATTTGTATTTAAACTACCATTGTTATTATTGTTCCAACAATAAATACCTGGTTGGAACTTAATAATGGAGCTTTGAGGAGTGAAAGAAGATGTAGTGGCAAGAATAGTGAAAGGGATGTGGAGATGGTTCGGACATATTAAGAGGATGGATGATAGGAGATTAACGAAAGAGATACACAAGACGAGTGTGGAAGGAAAAGTCGGTAAAGGTCGACCGCATCACACATATTTAAGGCAAGTTAAAGATATATTATATTAACTAAAGGACATATAAAAAGTACCATTAACCGACGCGAATGTATGAAGAGATTGATGTAAGTAGATGAAGCGAAAGTAGTGTGTCAGAATCGGGCGAAGTGGAAATCCATAGTCTCTGCCTACCCCTATGGGATACAGGCCTGATATTATGTATGTCTTTCTTTCTTTCTTTCTACCTGTCCTTATCTCACCTTAATGTGGGTTCGGCGCAACACACTTTTTCAAGCATGTTGCAAAGAGGATTTGGCTTAGTTTTTACGACGGGCCGCCTGCCTGACGTCAACCCCCTATGAGGGATCCAGTCCCGGCAAATTAAATTAGAAAATTTACTTTGCCCGACCTGGGAATCGAACCCAGAACCTGCCGGTCCACAGCCCATACATGCTGCCACTAGACCAAGTAGTCGACAAATGTAAACTTGATATGTATTTAAACTACCATTATTATTATTGTTCCAACAAATTCTTTCTTTCTCTTTCTCTCTTTCTCTGACAGCCTCTGTGGCGCAGCGGGCGAGTAGCCGGCCGTGAAACGTGAGGTCGCGGGTTCTATTCCCGCACCGAGACAAATGTCTGTGTGGTCCCACAGATATTTGTTTCGGGTCTGGGTGTTGTGAGACCGAAAGTCTCTCGTAGTTTCTGATACCCACGATACAGGTTACACCTAGTGTGGGGTCAGGACTATGTGTGTGACTGTTGGGTGTATTTATTTATTTTATTTATGTGCCTGCAGTGTGCTGTACGTACAAGACAGTCTGGAGGGCGAGCCGCGCGTGTTCCTCGACGCCAACACTCTGTCGGAGGACGGCACCATCGCGCTCTCCGGCAGCAAGTTCACGCAGGACGGCACCACCTATGCGTACGGATTATCCGCCAGCGGCTCCGACTGGATCACGATACATTTGAAGGATGTCGCCACGGGTAATCTCTTTTAGATTCATTTTGTGTTTGGTATAATACCTTTAGGCCAACTATGAGTTTTTAGGGTTCTGTACCTCATTAGGAAAAAACATAGGTTCCGCCTTATAGGATCATTTTATTGTCCGTCTGTCTGTCTGTCTGTCACTACCATTTTTCTCAGGACTGCGTAGAGGTATCAAGTTGAAATTCATGTCAAATACTCAGGTCTACTGTCCTTTGAAGCTGTGAAAATATCAAACTTCTAAGCCAACGCAATCAAAAGATACAGCCGTTTGTGCCAAAAATTTTCGACACTCGCAAGAGAATCAAAACCTACAGGGTACTTCCCGTGAACTCAGAATCTTGAAATTTGGTACGAAGCAACGTCTTATAGCACAGAAAAAGGAAATATTGCGAAATTATATACCTACAGGTTTGTACGGAACCCTCGATTCGCGAATCCGATTCAAACTTGGCCGGTGTTTTTTTTTAATTTCTCGCTAGCGACTTCGTAAAATATTTATATGAAAAACACCCTCGCCTCTAGCGGTGACATTGAGAACTAACGGTTTTCATACAAATGATTTTACGTAGTCGTTAGTGTAAATTGTCAAAAAACTCATGGTCGGGCTACTTAGAACGGGTTGACATCAGCCAGGCGGCCGGTCGTGAAAACTAAAGTCGAATCATTTCTCCAACATGCTCGCCGACCTCGCATTAACATGGGATAACGCGTCCCGTAGGGCAGGTGGAAGAAAAATAATTCGAAAATGAAAAACACCTCTTAAAAAACTGCATCAAACTATTAATAAATAACAGTCCGACTTCAAATCCGATTGTGACCAAATTTATATGGGACCACCCTTGAAATAAGCTCTATCGAACACAAGAATTTTGAAAATCGATCCACATTTGGCTGAGATATCGCGTAACATACATAAATATATATATATATATATATATATATATATATATATATATATATATACAGACGACAATTAGTCTTCCTCCTTTTTGGAAGTCAGTCGATAATTCGTATAAATAAAAAAAAAATAGGACTGCCTCGGTGGCGTGGTGGTATTTCGGTACGACTACGGTTCTGAGGTCTCGGGTTCGATCCCCGGGTCGGGCAAAGGGATATTGGATTTTTCCATATCAGCCCGGAGTCTGGAATTTGTGCCCGATATGGCGATAGGCTCGCCCCCTATCACATCTGGGACGGAACTAAGCTCGGCGAAATGTGGGTGTTCTAGTTCGCTAGTGCGCCTCTGCCTACCCCTTCGGGGATACAGGGGTGAGCTTATGTCATGTTATGTTTTTAAGGGTGCCCTGTCTATCAACAACGATTACCACTCACATTCTCATTAATTTCTGCAGGTGAGGAATATCCAGAGGTGTTAGAAAACGTCAAATTCGCTACGATGTCATGGACAAAGGACAACAAAGGTCTCTTCTACTCGGTAAGTATTGTCACTATGTTTATACATATTAGTGCTAGACCGAATTCTTAAGGGGATATGGACCGTGTTGTGCAGAAATGATCCAAGCCACATTTCTTTTTTACATCAATATGGTCTATAATGGCTTAGACTTTAGATCATGTTGGCATCAATAAAAAATGTGGGTTGGATCATTTCTGCACAACACGGTCCATATGATGATGTGACTATAACAACCACCCACCCATGATGACTCGGACTTGTCATATTGGAGATAAACAGTAAAGGCGTTAAGCGATGGTCGCCGACGCCCTCACGCCTAGGGAGGCATCGTTCCACCCTTGATTGGAAGGGGGCCTCATCGGATTATCAATATAACATAACATAAGCTCACGCCTGTATCCCCGAAAGGGTAGGCAGAGGCGCACTAGCCAACTAGTACACCCACATTTCGCCAAGCTTAGTTCCGTCCCAGATGTGATAGGGGGGTGAGTCTATCGCCGTATCGGGCACAAATTCCAGACTCCGGGCTAATATGGAAAAATCCAATATCACTTTACCCGACCCGGGGATCGAATCCGAGACCTCAGGACGGTAGTAGTAGACGGTATCGAAAAACAACTATGCCACCGAGGCAGTCAATTATCAATATATTTTGGCAGAAAAAGCAAGGTAATGTCGCCGACGTAAAATTTTGGTCAAGCACCGCCACTCCAATTCAAGCATCTAATGTGGGTTTTCAAATTGGGTCCCCAATTTTTGTTTGCAAGATGAGACCAATGCCCATCCTACTAATATTAACGTGAAAATTTGTGAGTATGTGTTAGTGTGTGTGCATGTTTGTTACTCTTTCACGTAAAAACTACTCGATAGATTTTAATGAAACTTTACAGTTGTATAGATTATACATCAGAATAACACATAGGCTACTTTTATCCCGGAAAAGAACACACGCGAATGGAGTCGCGGTCAAAAGCTAGGAGACTATAATAATATTAGACTAACGAGTAAGGAACTCACAGAAAACTGATGTAAAGTTGCAGCTATCGCTGTCGCGTTTCGTTTGGTGAGTGACATTCCCGTTGGCCCAATTACCCCGCTCCTTTTCCCTCTTTTTTACGTTGGCAACGCACCCATGATTCTTTTTCGACCGACTTCCAAAAAGGAGGAGGTCCTTAATTCGTCTGTATTTTTCTTTTTTATGTATGTTACGCGATATCTCCGCCGAATGTGGACCGATTTTCGAAAGTCTTTTTGTGTTTGGGTCTCATATAAATTTGGTCACGATCGGATTTGAAGTCGGTCCGTTAAGTTTTTAAACTTGTGATTATGTGTCTTTGATGTCGATGGGCAGTGGAGATCACTTACCATCAGGTGACCCATATGCTCGATTCCCAGCTATAAAAAAAAAGAAAAACGAGACGACCGATAGCTCTGTAATATAAGTTGAAATTCTGTAAAGTATAACTTATTTTCAATATTCTTTAGTTAGTGTTCGATAGAGCTTATTTCAAGGGTGGTCCCATATAAATTTGGTTACGATCGGATTTGAAATCGGTCCGTTAAGTTTTTAAACTTGTGATTATTTAACACCCCATTCGAATATTGTTGCCATGACACTATACACGTTCACTGCCGTCGACCTAGAATGTATTGCCAAAGTAGGCTATAATGCATTGTGCATCGAGATGAAGGCGATTCGACTGCTCAGAACTCATATAAAATAAATAATAAATAAATAAATACACCCAACAGTCACATACATAGTCCTGACCCCACACTAGGTGTAACCTGTATCGTGGGTATCAGAAACTACGAGAGACTTTCGGCCTCACAACACCCAGACCCGAAACAAATATCTATGGGCCACACAGACATTTGTCTCGGTGCGGGAATCGAACCCGCGACCTCATGTTTCACAGCCGGCTACTCGCCCGCTGCGCCACGGAGGCTGTCGGTTATACGTCATAGATACGGTTATTGTTTGTTTGTACAGTAAACAAAGTTATTTACCTCTTTACTATATGTATAATATACAATACTAGCGGTTGATCGCGGCTCCGCTCCCGTAATAAGTTTGCTCCCGGCATAAAAAGTTGCTTTTGCCGTTCGGATATAATGTAATCGATTAATTAATTCCAAAGATAAGGGAACGTACCCATATTACGTGCCCCATTTTTTTTTCAATTTTCATACCCCCCTCCCCCTTCGGTGACCACCCGTAGTATATGTTAAGACACCCCCCCTTCCCCTTTAGTTATCACGTAGTACTTAATTTAATCATTCGCTCATTCACTAGTCTGAGTCAAGAAAAGGAACTCAGTGAGGATTTGGAATTGTTAAATCAACTTCGACTTAGTCCGAACCATCTTTTACAAGAAAACCAGACTGACAAACAGACTAAGTAAAGATTTTCTTGTAAAAAATGACTCGGACTAAGTCAAAATTGGATTTAAAAATTCCAAATCCTCACTGAGTTCGTTTATTTGACTCAGATTTAGTCGAGGTTGGCTCTAGAGATCTCGGCTAAGTCTCTTCAATAAAGAGCATGGTTCAATATTGGTACAACCGGTCTCATGCACCTTAGCTTTAACATTTTGTGTTGATATTAATGCATGAATTATTTAATACACTTCTGTGTATACATGTGTGCATAAAATTATGCTATTTATGAGAATATCCAATACTAGAGGTGGGCTTATTTGCCTAAAATGGATTACAAGTTGGAATGTTATGCTTATTGAAATAAGCAACATATTTTATTGCTAATTTGCTTAATAGCGTTTTCATTTTACAAATGTTTTCCCTATTTAATATTCATCAATTTCTCATTAATCACTTGACGTTAAACGTTCATTGCTTAACATATTAAGCGTGCTTATTTGCTTATTTTAAAGCATTTGTTATCTGCTTTCGTTTAAACGCCCATCTCTACCCAATACATTCTAAACGTCGTGCTAGTTCTAAAAGGTTAATTTGTTATTAATTCCTATTTATATCTTTACTTAATAATAATACTTTGTCAAAATGTCAAAAGTCAAATCAATAAATTACGTTGGAAGATTGCATTTAAAAATAATACTCGCCAAGTAAGATAGTCAGGTTTAAGGCTAGACCCAAGAGTCAGTGGTGTGCAGTTCATACAGACAAAGAGACATTGTATACCCTGACAATTTGCTAATCACATAATGAAAGAAAAAATAATATCACCAAAAACTGATTGTTAATATAGCAGTGCTAGGCTTATATTTTAAATCAACACATGGATGATGATGTCGGTTATAGTTTAGCAAGCATAGAAGAAAATAATGATTACAGTTTTTTGTCTACCTTAATCTATGCACGTCACTGCCAAAATATGCTTCCATTCCAGTATTATTCATTGGGAATTATGGCTCGTTTCTGAATCATCTGTTACTTTTTTTTTCATGTCAGACTAAGCTAAATCATTTCTGTAGCATGCTTGAAAAAATGTTACACCGACCCCACACTGAGAAGGGATAAGGGCAGCTAGAAAGAAATTGTCTGAGTGGTAGAGCCACGCTGTAGACAGTTACGTCTACAGCATGAATGGGCCGGCTCGACCTGTTTGATATCACTGTCATTTAGGTCGGCAACGAACCCACGATTCTTTTTGTTACTTCGGTGTCTATGGGCCGGTGGAGAGATCACTTACCATCAGGTGACCCATATGCACGCGTGCAAGTCCCTGAAAAAACAATTAATTGAAACTCAGCGATAGCTCAGTGTGGAATGGTACGGATTGCCGAGACAAGTGTCGGGGGTTCGAGACAAACCCCAAAATGTAGCATACACCTCTGACTTTCTATGTTAAGTGTATTTTCATTGTGAAATATCGCTTGCTATAACGGTGAAGGAAAACATCGTGGGGAAACCTGCATACCCGAGAATTTCTTCACAGGAATTTCGAAGGTATGCGAAATCTAACAACCCACATTAGGCCAGCGTGGTAGACTAAGGCCTAACCCCTTTCATTAGTAGAGGAGACCCGTGCCCTGTGGGACAGTAATATTACAGGGTTATTATTATTAACATAACATAAGCTCACGCCTGTATCCCCGAAGGGGTAGGCAGAGGCGCACTAGTGAACTAGATCACCCACATTTCGCCGAGCTTAGTTCCGTCCCAGGTGTGATAGGGGGCGAGCCTATCGCCATATCGGGCACAAATTCCAGACTCCGGGCTGAAATGGAAAAATCCAATATCACTGCCCGACCCGGGGATCGAACCCGAGACCTCAGAATCGTAGTCGTACCGAAATACCACCACGCCACCGAGGCAGTTATTATTATTATTGTTATTATAATTGAAACTGTCTAATTGTCAGAGGTATCCAGAGAAAACGGGCAAAGCGGACGGTTCCGAGACGCAAATGAACAGAAACCAGAAGCTGTGCTACCATAGAATAAACACGCCGCAGTCTGAAGACGTCGTGGTTGTAGAGTTCCCTGAAGAACCACTGTGGAGGATGTGAGTTCACTATTTCACTATGTATTAACCATCATCATCATCAGCCATAGCACGACGACTGCTGAACATAGCGTCATATTCGTAGAACAGTGACGGATCTGAAAATTATTGTGCCTGTATTATATTATTATGTATTATTATATTTAGGCAGTTAGTATACATATATAGTGAAAAGTGAATTTCGATTTTTTTTTCAGAACCGACATTATTCTACGATCATGACGATAGGCCTCCCAAAGATTAAAGACCGACTTCCAAAAAGGAGAACGTCTTCAATTCGGCTGTATTTTTTATGTAATTTGGTTACGATCGGATTTGAAGTCGGTCCGTTAAGTTTTTATACTTGTGATTATAGTGATATCAATAAATATAATTTATTTATTTATTTACACTTGATATACACACGGTATAAAGGCGGACTTAATGCTATAAGCATTAGCTGCCAGTCAACCTTAGGGTGATGCAGATATGTACATGGCAGGTGCAAAATAAAAGAGGCAAATAGAACACAAAAAAATGAAGAATATATTATTAAAAAAATTTATTATATAATCACAAGTTTAAAAACTTAACGGACCGACTTCAAATCCGATCATGACCAAATTTATATGGGACCACCCTTGAAAGAAGCTCTATCGAACATAAAAAGAATTTTGAATATCGGTCCATATTTGACGGAGATATCGCGTAACATACATAAAAAAAATACAGACGAATTGAGGACCTTCTCCTTTTTGGAAGCCGGTCAAAGAGTGGGCGTGTAGTGAGAACTTATTTTTATCTCTCTCGCACGCCTGTACATGATATATTACCCCCTTATTTAAATGACTGCCAGCACATTTTTTATTTATTCAGCGTATTCTTAAGTTACTATAGAATTCAGTAGTAAAAAAAATAGTGTGCTTTTCTGGAAATTTTTATTAGAGATGGTAACGTCTTATTTCATTTAACAGTGAGACGCATGCTCGAAACATCGGCGAAGGAAGTCGCTCGTAGGTTTCTGAAAAGTGCATAGTATTCACTTAGTATTCATTAGCATTATAACAGTCTTAGTTTGCGGGGAGAATATTATGTATTATTTGTAATTCTGATAAATAGTTTTTTTTTGTTTTAGAGTATAAGTAAATTTATTTTCGTATTTTATAGTAAATAATTTATTACATAATAGTGTCGCTAATTTATTTAATGTTTCCCGTTTTCTTTATTGCTGCTATTCATTGATCGAAATGTCACTTTACAAAATAATGTTGCTTATTTTCAAAACGTAGTGATTGATCTAGTTCAATTTTTATCATTCGAAGCAACAATAACTCAGCACTATAGTCCGATTGCTAATTAAACGGAGTAAACTGAGAGATCGGAATGTCACTTTACAAAATAATCGGACGGAACTAAGCTCGGCGAAATGGTGTTCTAGTTGGCTAGTGCGCCCCTGCCTACCCCATCGGGGATACAGGCGTGAGCTTATGTTATGTAAATAATGTTGCTTACTTTCAAAACATAGTGATTGATCTAGGTCAATTTTTATCATTCAATGAAACAATAACTCAGCACTAGCTTGCGAAATTATAATTTTATTGCGTATTTTAGGAATTTCAGCTCAACCCTATGACTAAATGTTTGTGTAATTAATTTTGTGTAAATAATCACAACAGATACGCGAAATAATAACAATGAAAATAACAAATATTACTTTTTATTATTTGTAAGTTTTGTTTATAATGAACCATGTGTATAATTCCAGTAGAAGTTGAATAACTTAGCACGCAGTAATTTACTTACAGTTTTACATGCAGTACTAATCCCACGCTAGGCAGGAATGACGACTTTGAGTTAGACTTTAGAAAATGACATAATTAAATGGTTCACTGAATTGTAATGATTAAATAGTCTTGATCTTTTTACCGCAGCACTATTTAAATTTGATGAAAAAGTGGTAGCAAATGATGGTGATTTTTGATTGGTAGAGCCATGCTGTAGACAGTTACGGCTACAGCACAAATGGGTCGATTTGACCGGTTTGATCCAATGTCTCACAAAAACCGACGTAAAGTGGCAGCTTGCTGTCGCGTTTCGTTCGGAGAGCACGATTTCCGTTGGCCCAATTCCTCCCCTCCCTTTCCAGATCCCTTTTCCCTCCCCTTATATTCCCTCGTTTTAGGTTGGCAACGCACTCATGATTGTTTTTGTGTGTTGGGTGTCTATGGGCGGCAGAGATCACTTACCATCAGGTGACCCATCTGCTCGTTTGCCAGAATGAGCAATCGGACCATAGTCACGATACAGGTTATGTTTTTTTTTATAGCAGAGACTGGCAAACGAGCAGATGCGTCACCTGATGGTAAGTGATCTCCACCACCCATGTCTATGGGCAGTGGATATTGATGATTCTTTTTGTATCTTGGGTGTGTACCCTAGATACAAAAAGAATCATGGGTGCGTTGCCAACCTAAAAGGAGAGAATGGAAGGGGTGGTAAAAGGGATTGGGAAAGGGTACTGGGCCACCGGAAATTTCTCTCACCTAACGAAACGCGACAGCAAGCTGCCACTTTACGTCGGTTTTCTGTGATACAGTGGTATCTGCCCGGTCGAGCCGGCCCATTCGTGCTGTAGACGTCACTGTCTACAGCGTGGCTCTACCGCTCAATGTCTAGTTTGTGTGAGTGTATGGTGTATGGTGTCACGGTGCAGCGGCGCGGAGGTGTCCGACTGCGGGCGGTACCTGATCGTGTCTCCGGTGCGCGACTGCCGCGACAACCTGCTGTACTTCGCGGACCTCACCAAGCATCCCGACATCGACGGGCTGCTGCCTCTCACGCAGATCGTGTACAAGTTCGAGGCGGACTATGAGGTACCGAAAACGTTTACTGCAGCCCGAGCAGGAAAATTTCTGACAACCGTAAATGTATTCGTGCTCGATGCGCGTCTATGAAATTTGTATGAAATATTAACCAAATGTCATCAGTGCGCAGCGAGTTTACATTTACATTAGGTTTTCGTGCTCGGGCTACAGATGTCACGTTATGTCACTTGAAATGCACTCGTCACCATCAGCTGCAGTGGTGGCTAAATAATTTCGTCGTGAAACTATGTGAATATATGGTCCTTGTGGCTATTGGAGAGAGTAAGCTCTGAATCTATAACTAATTGGGTAGTTGACTTTGTTTGATTTTATACACATATTTATATCTAATAGCAAATAAAATGAAAAAGAAACCCTTTTGTAAAAACTGTATCGAAATTGGTTGAAAAATGAGGCAGTAATTCATATTTTAAATTCTGGATTGGGAGCATATTGGAGATATCTTGCTATCCCTTTCACGTACCGTTATGGCGTGACGTAATTACACTGACACTTCTCTTTCCCGCAATTTGAAGGTTACACAAAACTTCAAAGGCTTATAACTTTTTTATTTTTGAGAATATTTAAATATTTCTTTCTGTACTATATTTTAGACGACGTAAATTTCATATAAAATTCATTAAAAACAAATAGTCAAGTATCCAATTCCTTAGCCATATATTCATGACCACCGATACTTTATTTCTACCTGCCATTATCCTACCATAATGTGGGGTCGGCGCAACATACTTTTTTAAGCTTAATGCAGAAAAGATTTAGCTAAGTTTTTACGACCGGCTGCCTGCTTGACGTCGACCTCCGCTGGCGGCTCCAGTCCCGGGCAAATTGAATTAGAAAATTCGCTTTGCCCGACCTGGGAATCGAACCTACGACCTCTTGTACACACACGTACATGCTGCGACAGTGACCACCAATACTAAAATTCCGAAAACGCTTATATAATCCGCTCAGAATGACTTTGTTGAATTAGCCCATTGTGACTTTGCAACTAATATATTGTTACGCTTACATACTAGAATAATCGCTAATCGAACGCGCCGCGTTTATCCATAAATATGTCGAGCGTTCTAGTGCGTTCGAGCCGCGCCGACGGCCGCGTGACGTCACGCGCCGATAAGGGATCGACGAATATAAAAGGCGTGTGTGTGTGTTGGCGACACACAGTGTTTCTTCGGAAGCGATCGAGTGCGAACAACGAGCGACAAGCGAATATTCGGAGCGATTATTTCGACGCGTATTGTGTGCAGTACAGTGTTTAATTTTAAATAAAGTGCTGAGTCAGTTTCGAGAACAGTCGGCGTTTAATTGTTTGTCCTGAACCCCGTTAGCCCGTAACATTTGGTGTCAGAAGTAAGGACAAATGCCGGTGTTCCCGAAAGACGACGAAGGTATCCGTACCCGAAGCCAGCGCCAGCAAGAGATGGACCGAGGGCGTTTCGAAGATAGTCCGGCACAAGAGCCGGTTTCGCAGCCAATGACGCAGACGACTGCAGGCCCATCTGGAGTGTCGCCGACATGGGCACCTAGTGAATTATCGGCCATTATGTCGATGCTGCAAGAACAAGCTCGACGTCAAGAGGAGCAAGCTCGACGTCAAGAGGAGCAAGCTCGACGTCAAGAGGAGCAAGCTCGACGTCAAGAGGAGCAGGCGCGTAAATTGGAGGAGCATCTGCAGCGTGGGCAAGAAGAGCAGGTCGTACTTATGAAGAATTTGCAAGCTACCGTCGGAAAGGAATTAAAAATCATGAAAGACCAAGTGGACCAGCATGAGCAGCGTATTGCAAAGGCCGAAGCCCAAATCGCCGACGTCAAACAACTTGTGGAAACACGTGTGTGTAGTGCCGCAAGTTCTGTGGTGGCTGCACCGTCAGGACGTGGTTTTAAAGTACCACCATTTGATGGCACATCATCTTGGTCGGCCTACAAAATTCAATTTGAGGCCGTGATGCAGGCAAACGGGTGGACCAAGGATCAAGCCAAGACTGCTCTAACCTTAGGTTTACGTGAGCAGGCCTTAACCGTCCTGGAGGCTCTTGGCGGAGATGTTACATATGACCAGCTGGTCGAGGCCTTGGAGTCGAGGTATGGTGATGCCCACCTGGAACACGTCTTTCGTGCTCAGCTTAAGGATCGAGCTCAACGTAATACCGAAAACCTACAGCAGTGGGCCCTGGAAGTTGAGAAGCTGGTTCGTAAAGCTTACCAGTCCACACCTGCACTGATTGATGGAATTCTAGTGCAGGCTTTCGTCGACGGAATCCGCGACTTAGAGGTGCGGGCTGCTGTGAGGCTTGGGCATCACGAGACCCTGAAAGATGCGTTGGCTCACGCGCTGGAAGTGGAGGCTGTACGACAAGACCATCGAGCTCACCGCATTAGAGAGGTTGTGGCATCACCTCCACCACGCAATCGTATTCAGGGGTACAGTCCGCGCTGCTTTAACTGCGGTGAAAGAGGCCACCTCCGCTTGAATTGTAGAAAACGACGAGATGAAGGAGAAAATAGACCTGAGGAGAGGGTGGTTAACACCGCCGAACAGCAGCAGGGAAACGAGTAAAGGCCAGGACTATGGGGCGGGTGCTGGCCGGGGTCCAAGAAGCCCCAAGGGTATTGATCTCACAAGCACATGATGGGAATAGCTTAACCATTAGAGGCGAAGTCAACGGAACACCTTGTAAGCTGACGTTAGACACTGGAGCTTCCCGCACGGTTGTTAGTATCAGGCTGGCGAATCGGTTCCTTGGGGACTATAAAGGTAACCGTGGACATATAGAACTTCTAACAGCCACCGGTCAGCACATATCCGTCCAGGGTGAGAAGAGTGTACGGCTAAAACTAGGTGAAGTAATCTATCTGCATGATGTCATCGTGGCTGATATTGTTGACGATTGCATTCTGGGCCTGGACTTCATGCGAAAACATGGATGTGAAATCGACGTCAAACAGGGCGTGCTGAAATGCGGCTCAGAAGAGCTTTTTATGGAAGGAGCACCAACAGGAAAAGCATACTGCTTGAAGAAGACTGTGGTTCCACCTAGATCAGAAGTCATTGTACCAGTTAGTTTGCCACGGAATTCTGGTCCAAAAGAAAGGTGTGTCCTCATTGAGAAGATTGACAATGATCATCCATGGAAAATTGCGAGAACCCTGGTAAGGTCTGCAAATAAGTCGGCTGTACGCGTACTCAACCCCAGTACCGAGCCACAAATAATAAAAAAGGGGGTGGTAATGGGTTCTTGCGAGGAAGTGGATTGGATGCGCAAATGCCAAGATTTACCCACGGTGACGAGCATGGCACCTGCGAAATTCGACGTGTCATCACTTTTGAAAGACTGTGGTGAGTTGTCTTTAGAAGAGATTAACAAGGCCAAGAAAATGTTAACACAGTACGCCGACATCTTTTCTTCTAGTGATGCTGACATAGGAAGAACTAATTTGGTCCAGCACAAGATTAACACAGGCAACGAGTTACCAATTCGTCAGCGACCAAGAAGATTGCCAGTTGCCAGAGAGAAAGAAGTGGATACCATGATTGACGGGATGCTGAAGGATGGTGTCATAGAGCCTTCATCTAGTCCATGGTGCTCCCCAGTGGTCTTAGTAAAAAAGAAGGACGGCAATATGCGGTTTTGTGTAGACTACCGTCGATTAAATGACATTACAAAGAAGGACAGCTATCCTTTACCGAGGATTGATGACACTCTAGACACGCTTACCGGAATGAAGTGGTTTAGCACGCTAGACTTGAAGAGCGGTTACTGGCAAGTGGAAATTGACTCAAGAGACAAGGAGAAAACTGCTTTTTCTACTGGTAAAGGTCTATGGCAATTTAAGGTTATGCCATTTGGATTGTGCAACGCTCCTGCGACTTTTGAGAGACTGATGGAACTTGTACTTACCGGACTGATTGGGGACGCTTGTCTTGTCTACTTAGATGACATCATCATAGTGGGCCGCACATTCGAAGACCATCTTCGCAATCTTGAACGTGTCTTATCGAAGATCCGGGGGGCCAATCTTAAACTGAGTCCCAAGAAATGTTCACTTTTCAAGAAGCAGGTTAACTTTTTAGGACACATTATTTCAGCAGCTGGCGTACAAACAGACCCCGACAAAGTTGTGGCAGTCAAGGAATGGCCAGTTCCGAGAGACAAGACACAAGTTCGTGCGTTTTTAGGCTTGTGCTCCTATTACCGGCGATTTGTGAAGAATTTTGCAGACATAGCCAAGCCTCTACATAAGCTTACAGAAGAGAAGAGACAGTTTTGCTGGGATGAGAATTGCGACACCGCATTCCAAACGTTAAAAGACCGTCTGTGTAATACACCTATATTGGGTTATCCTGACACTGCAAACGAGTTTATAGTGGACACAGACGCAAGTAATACTGGTATTGGCGGTGTGTTGTCACAACGAAAAGGAGAAAAAGAGGTTGTGATAGCTTACTTCAGCAAATCCTTATCTAAGCCTGAACGGAATTACTGCGTCACAAGAAGAGAACTGCTAGCCGTAGTCAAATCACTGCAACATTTTAGTAAATATTTGCTCGGGCGGAAATTCCACCTACGAACAGACCATGCTGCCTTGAAGTGGCTACTGCAGTTCAGAAATCCAGAGGGTCAAGTAGCAAGATGGATTGAGTTGCTACAAGAGTATGACTATGTGATAGAACATCGCAGTGGGAAATCTCACGGTAATGCAGACGCTCTATCAAGAAGACCTTGCGCAGAGAACTGCAAGCACTGCGTCAAACAAGAGGTTAAGGAAGAAGTGCCTGTGCGAATAATAAGGACAGACCTCAGCAACGAGTGGCGAGACACGCTACTGGAAGCGCAGGATAGTGACGCAGATCTTAAACCAATCTTTGAGTGGTTAAAAGCTGGTACCGCGAAACCTAAATGGCATGAAGTTGCAGCGTTAAGTTCTACTACGAAGAGCTACTGGGCCCAGTGGGACAGCTTGGTTATACACGATGGAGTACTGTGCCGTAAATGGGAAAACGCAAAAGGCGATCGATGTCATCTGCAAATGGTAGTCCCTAGAGCTAAGATCCCAGAAGTTCTGCAGCTGTACCATAACGGATGCTCAGGAGCTCACATGGGGGTCAAAAGAACTCTGCTGAAGATCCGCGAAAGATTTTATTGGATCCACTGCCGAGACGATGTTGAGGAATGGTGTCGTAAATGCACAATTTGCGCGGCTGTGAAGGGTCCTCATACACGAAGTAGAGGAGCATTAAAAATTTACAATGTGGGAGCTCCATGGGAGCGGATTGCTCTGGACGTAGCAGGACCTTTCCCTGTAAGTGACAGCGGGAACAAGTACTTCATGGTGGTCATGGATTACTTCACGAAGTGGCCGGAAGTATTTGCCATTCCCAACCAGGAAGCTTCAACAGTCGCAGATAAATTGGTCCATGAAGTATTCTGCCGGTTTGGAGTACCTTTAGAAATTCACAGCGATCAAGGACGTAATTTTGAATCCCAAGTATTTCAGGAAACATGTCGAGTATTGGGCATTCACAAAACCAGAACAACCTCCTACCACCCGCAATCTGATGGCATGGTGGAACGATTTATTCAAACGTTAGAGAGATACCTGGCAAAAGTTGTAGAAAGCAGGCAAAAAGACTGGGACAAGCACATTCAGCCGTTTCTCCTGTCATATCGTAGTGCGGTTCACGAGAATACGACGGTGACACCAGCTTTCGCTAACTTTGGAAGAGAATTACGACTGCCTGCTGATCTGATAACTGGTATCCCTCCTGACACCCCGCGTAGTGTAACAGACTACGCGGACGATCTGCGCAAAAGATTGAATGACGTATATGAACACGTCCGAGTATCAGGTCAGCAAATGTCCGAGAGGATGAAGACCCGCTATGACCGAAAAATGAACAACAGCGGTTTCGACGAAGGTTCACTAGTATGGTTGCACAACCCAGTTCGATGCAAAGGCAAGTCTCCCAAATTACAAGCGAAATGGGACGGACCCTATAGAGTTGTCACCAAAATTAATGATGTCACCTACCGAATCCAGAAAGGCCAGCGATCTGCACCTAAGATAGTTCACGTCGACCGTTTAGCGCGTTATTATGGCTGTAACAATGCTCGGGACGAGCATGTCTTAGGAGGGGGCAGTGTTACGCTTACATACTAGAATAATCGCTAATCGAACGCGCCGCGTTTATCCATAAATATGTCGAGCGTTCTAGTGCGTTCGAGCCGCGCCGACGGCCGCGTGACGTCACGCGCCGATAAGGGATCGACGAATATAAAAGGCGTGTGTGTGTGTTGGCGACACACAGTGTTTCTTCGGAAGCGATCGAGTGCGAACAACGAGCGACAAGCGAATATTCGGAGCGATTATTTCGACGCGTATTGTGTGCAGTACAGTGTTTAATTTTAAATAAAGTGCTGAGTCAGTTTCGAGAACAGTCGGCGTTTAATTGTTTGTCCTGAACCCCGTTAGCCCGTAACAATATAATATAATATAATAACTCACTTACATTGCAAATATTATTTAAGTTGCTTCAGTTTATGCAGCGACGTGCTGTCTATATAGACAAAGAGACATTCTACCCTGAAAATTTGCTATTGACGTAGAAAAATACTAAAAATCGTGACCAAAAATATATTTTCAAGGCAGCAGCACCCAGCTCATATTTTAAATCGACGCATTCATGCAATAATAATGATAGCGACGGTGATGTAAAAGTTGAAGAGAATAATTTTGCACGTTTTTTGTCTACCCTGATCAGAATGCCCGTGCACGTCACTGAGTTTATGTATATATTTGTTGATGTTAATATGATGATGTTAATATAGGTAACATTTTTACGTTTCAGTACGTCACAAACGAGGGTTCAGTATGCATATTCCGCACGAACAAAAACGCTCCCAACTACAGGCTAATCAAAATAGATCTCCACAATCCAGCAGAAGACAACTGGGAAACTCTCATTCCGGTAAGGAAGGCTATATTAGTTGCACCCCGGGTTCGACCCCCGCACCGAGACAAATGTTTGTGTGGCCCACAGATATTTGTTTCGGGTCTGAGTGTTGGGACAGAAATTCTCTCATAGTTCCTGATACCCACGACACAAGACTCGATCAGTGGGGTCAGGACTATGTGTGTGACTGTTGGGCGTTATTTATTTATTTATAAATAGAATACATAATTAGTGAGTGGTAGAGTTACGCTGTAGACAATACGTCTACAGCACGAATGGGCCGGCTCGACCGGTTTGGTACCACTGTCTCGCAGGAAACCGATGTAAGGTGGCAGCTTGCTGTCGCGTTTCGTTCGGTGAGTGAGATTTCCGGTGACCCATTTCCCATCCACCCTTTCGCTCCCCTTCCATTCCCTCCTTTTAAGGTTGGCAACGCACCCATGATTCTTTTTGTGTCTTGGATGTCTATGGGCGGTGGAGATCACTTACCGTCAGGTGACCCATCTGTCCGTTTGTCAGTCTGCTATAAAAAAAAACTTCCACTTGCGTCTTAGTCTGTGCATATTTGTTTTTTTGTTATTGTTATTTTAATTGCTTTTTTACATGCCTACGTGATCAATAAAGATTTTTTATTGTTTCCAGGAACATCCGAGTGACGTGTTAGATTGGGCGACGGCTGTGGACCACGATAAACTAGTTATACACTACATAAGAGATGTCAAGGTATGAAACGAAAACAAAATCAAATCATATCGTTTATTGAATATATAAAATGTCACACATTGTTAGATTCCGTCCAATTCCGTCAAAAAGGTTTACTCTACCGCCAGTTCGGAAACCTGGTTCGCCAGAGAAGAACGGCCAAGAAACTCTGACGTTGCTCTTTTTGAGAATAATAACTAGTTTACAGACATTAATATACAACCTAAATAAGAAAACAAAAAAATTCAATAATTTACATTAAATTAGAGCAGCCAATCTACAACAAGGTAAACTCCATGTAAAATAAAAACAATAAAACGTACAATTTCGATTACTGAGCGACTCCCACAGGCACGGCGGATAATCGACAAACTAAACGGATGGATAAAATTAATGAATGTAATAAAGTCGGAGCAGACCAGTCCACACAAGCAGCACCCGTTCACGGGTATGACGCATGTGCCAGCCATCGGCCTCCTCAACCATGTTGCAGGGAAGTGATCGACCCGGCACACAAAGCCGCCACAAGCACAGACTTTTAAGCGAGCATGACTACCCAGACCAATCACAATAGTAAAAAAAAACACCATAACATCACACCATCGCTATGAAAGCCACTCAGCAAAAACATTAACTCCTTCAGAAGTCATGATGTATAATAAGACAAGCTCGGTGGCGTGGTGGTATTGCGTGCGCGGTACGAATATCGATCAGAGGTCTCGGGTTCGATCCCCGGGTCCGGCTAAGTGATATTGGATCTGGTGTTGATGGATGAGTCTGGAATTTGTGCCCGATATGGCGATAGGCTATCACATCTGGACGGAATTAGGCTCGGTGAAATGTGGGTGTACTAGTTCGCTAATGCACCTCTGCCTACCCCTATTTATAAGTTTAATAATGATTGATTAAACCGTCTACGGGAGTTGTATAAATCTTAACGCCTCGTCATTGAATATGTAGAATTAATAAAAGCGTTTCGCTCGCCCCCACCACATTATGGAACGGAATTAAGGTCGGCGAGATGTAGATGTTTTTGATCTATAGTTTACTTATCCTCAGCCTTTCGGTGATATATTACGTGTGAGCTTATGTATGTTTTTTATAATCACTATTTTATGAGTGGTAGAGCCACGCTGTAGACAATTACGTCCACAGCACAAATGGACCGGTTTTATACCTCTGTCTCACAGAAAACCGACGTAAAGTGGCAGTTTGCTGTCGCGTTTCGTTCAGTGAGTGAGATTTCAGAAGAACTTTTTACTGGCCTACGTGATAATTAATTTCGTTCATGTTTTTCAGAGTGTCCTACAACTACATAGTATGAAATCTGGCGAGTTACTACACACATTCGAGTTGGATGTGGGTTCCGTGGTAGGGTTCACCGGCAAGAAGGACCAGTCCGAGATATTCTACCAATTCATGTCGTTCCTTACCCCAGGAATTATATACCGCGTCGACTTAACCAAAAAACCTTACACGCCGACGGTAAGTAGTTCTCGAATTTGAATATGCCCTTAAGATAGTAACTAAAGCTATATGGATACTATGGATATTGTTATTGTGTCCACAATCCACAGATTCTCTTTTGTTGTCTCTTTCTAAAACTGGATATTCACTACATATTACTGAATTTTCTTTGAATTTTTTTTTATACACAAATAACTTATCGATAGTTGTCCTAATATATCGAAACCGATTCTATTAAATATCGATATGAGGAAATGGTCTAATTACATGAAGAAAAAGACACTGACCGCCAAATACTCATACATTTAAGGTCGCCTTATGTCGTTTAAGGGCGCCTTATCTGTCAAAATTGTATGGCGAAAATCAATGTAAGCAGCCGTTAAAATTAGGTAGTGTTTCAGTATTCGGGCGTGAGTTACACATATGAAAACTGATAGGGACCTGTGTAAAGAAAATATGTTATGCTGACCAGAAATAATACGAGACAAGACAGACGATGATTATGATATAAAATGGTCAGCTGAAATTATTGACTGCCTCGGTGGCGTAGTTGTATTTCGGTGCGACTTCCGTCCTGAGGTCTCGGGTTCGATCCCCGGATCGGACATAGTGATATTGGATTTTTCAATATCAGCCCGAAGTTTGGAATTTGTGCCCGATATGGCGGTAGGCTCGCACTCTATCACATCTGGAACGGAACTAAGCTCGGCGAAATGTGGTTGTTCTAGTTCGCTAGTGCGCATCTACCTACCCCTTCGGAGATACAGACGTGAGCTTGTGTATGTATGTGCTGAAATTATTGGGTGATAAAATGTGTCTATTCATCAACATACACTTTACTATATTTATAAACAGTAATGATGTAATTTTCAGGTATACAGGGAGGGGAAAGTGAAAGACTTCGACGCATCACAATACGAGGCTAAACAAATTTTCTACACAAGCAAAGATGGCACCAAAGTTCCTATGTTTATTATATCTAAGAAGGTAAGTTCAATCAAAAGTTTAAACACTTAAAAACCGACTTCAAAACTTAATCACATCTCGTCCAAATTCAGACAGGACCACCCTTTGAGTAAGCTCTATCGACCGCAAAGAGAACTTTGTAAACCAGTCCAAATTTGTCGGAGATATCGCGTACATAAAAAATACTGTTAAGTGCCACCGGGGTTCAGGACAAATAATCAAACACCAATAGTTTCCGATAACGATACAGCACCTGAATTATCAATAAAACACTGATACACCTCAGTGGCTTGGTGGTATTTCGATATGACTACCGTCTTAATTAAGGTCTCGGGTTCGATCCCCGGGTCGGATTTTTTTCATATCAGCCCGGAGTCTGGAATTTGTGCCTGATATGTCGATAGGCCCGCCCCCTATCACATCTGGGACGGGACTATGCTCGGCGAAATGTGGATGTCCTAGTTCGCTATTGCGCCTCTGCCTACCCCTTCGGGGATACAGGCGTGAGTATGTATGTAAAAAAATACTGCAACGTATTATTCCGTGTTTACTTGCAGGGTCTACCACGCGACTGCTCGAACCCGACGCTGATCTACGGCTACGGCGGGTTCAACATCAACGTGCAGCCCAGCTTCAGCGTCACGCGGCTCGTCTTCATGCAGCACTTCAACGGCATCGTCGCCATACCCAACATCAGGGGAGGGGGGTGAGTACATACATACAATACACTACTATACTATACTACACTACACTGGACACTCAATGGCGGCGTTACTCGATTGGAAGGGGGCCTCATCATAAAACTGACAATATACCGAGTGGCGCCGACATAACGACATTAAATCATATCAGATATATACCTTACAATGTTGTAAACTTTGTTCCAAAAATCATTCGAATAGGGAAATAGTTTACCCACAGGGTTAATTTTTAGTTTTGTCAATGTTTGCACATGATGTATGTTCGGGACGACCTAAAACAATTGATATTAGTCTCAGTCTTTTGTTAATAATAATCATGAACGAACTTGTCTGGTATGCCTTCGATGCGAGGTTCAAGCGACCTGTACCTACTGAAGTTTACCAACATGTCGATTGTCACGCATTATACTGGTTTTACACAGTATAATATTGCGCGATATTTCCGATGCCTCAATTTCGTTCTTTCTTTTCTAATCCCTATTATATATGTCCAATCTTCCCTGGCAATGATTATTACAATAATTGATGCATCAATGGTTTTTTTGTATATCACGGGTGTCTGTGATGTAGAGATCACTTACCGTCAGGTGACCCGTTTACTCGTTTACCGGTCTCTGCTATAAAAAACGTATCGGAAAGTAGTCAGAGGTCAACTCAAGAATTGAATTTCTCCCCATCAGTGAGTACGGCGAGCGGTGGCACAACGCGGGTCGTCTGCTCAACAAACAGAACGTGTTCGATGACTTCCAAGCGGCTGCCGAGTACCTCATCGAAGAGAGGTACACGCGACCCTCGCTCATCACCATACAGGGCGGGTCCAACGGCGGGCTACTGGTCGCCGCCTGCATCAACCAGCGGCCCGAACTGTACGGCGCCGCCATCGTGCAGGTCGGGTGAGTACACGCATTCTGCCGTTCATCATCATAAGCCACAAGACGTCCATTCTACCTCTACTACCTATACATCTCCCAATCCAATGTGGGGTCGACCCAACACACTATTCAAGGACACCTGCCTGACCTCGAGCCCCTCTCCAGTTATGAACTAATCATGTTAGAGATGCAGTTTTGTCTGACCTTGAATTCTAATCCAGGACCTCCTGGTCTACAGCCCATGTATGCTGCCTATACTCTGGAAGTGATATTAATCAATTCTCAAGTACTAAACATTAATAACCTTTTACTAATGACTAATCATGACAGAAGCACAGTTTTGCCCGACCTGGATTTCGAAGCCAAGACCTCCTGGTCTACAGCCCATGACACTATACCTTGGTGGCGATTTTATTACATCAAAGCATTGCAAATTTTGTGTGGTTGACTGCCTCTGCAGTTTCGGTACGACTACCGTTCTGAGGTCTCGGGTTCGATCTCCGGGTCGGGCAAAGTGATATTGGATTTTTTCAATTTTAGCCCGGAGTCTGGAAATTGTTCCCGACATGGCGATAGACTCGCTGAGACGGAACTGAGCTCAACGAAATGTGTGTGTTCTAGTTAGCTAGTCCGCCTCTGCCTACCCGTTCGGCGATACAGGTGTGAGCTTATATTATGTAATTTGTGTTGTTATTTTGTGTTGCAGCGTGTTGGACATGCTGCGGTTCCAGAAGTTCACGATCGGCCACGCGTGGGTGTCTGACTACGGCAGCTCCGACAACAAGACGCAGTTCGAGTACCTGCTCAAGTACTCGCCGCTGCACAACATCATCCCGCCTAGTGAAGGTAACATGTTAATCATTGCTTTTTCTTATTCATCATCATCATCATCATCATCATCAGCCATAGGACGTCCACTGCTGAACATAGGCCTCCCCCAAAGATTTCCAGATCGACCTGTTGGAAGCAGCCTTCATCCAGCTTTTTTCTTATTATTGACTGCTTTTTGTTTCTACCTGCCCTTAGGGGCCTTATGCCATCTTTACCCGTGGGGTCGACGTACCACACTTTTTCAAGCATGTTGCAGAAATAATTTGGCTGATTGACTATATTATTAATCATTATTTATGTATAGTATATTATATTATTTTTTTCTTTCTACCTTCCTTATCTCACCCTAAGGTGGGATCGGCGCAACACATTTTTCAAGCATGTTGCAGAAAGGATTTGGCTTAGTTTTTACGACCGGCTGCCTGCCTAATGTCAACACCCTCTGAGGGATCCAGTCTCGGACAAATTAAATTCGCTTTACCCAACTTGGGAATCGAACCCAGAACTACCCGGTCCACAGGCTATATATGCTGCCACTAGAGAAAGGAGACGTATAGTATATTGTACTATTTATATTTAATAACATAGATTGTAGAATTTGAAAACAACACATTGACTGCCGCAAAGAATAGTATCGAGTTCATTGCGGCAATCGATATTTTAATCGTCCAGGAACAAAAAAACATAAGTCCTTAATGGAAACCGAAAAGTCCTGAATGTGTTGTAGAAAATTGCTGGGGGTAAAGCGATCTGGAAATCTGGGGGTGGACTTGTTGAGATGTGATAATAATGATGATGAAGTGTGTTTTGTAATGTGTCAGAGCGCTGCGAGTACCCCGCGACGCTGGTGCTGACGGCCGACCACGACGACCGCGTGGTGCCGCTGCACTCGCTCAAGTACACCGCGGAGCTGCAGCACGCCGCCGGCCGCGCGCCGCACCAGCGCCAGCCGCTGCTCGCGCGCGTCGACACCAAGGCGGGACACGGCGGCGGGAAACCCACCGCCAAGATAGTACGTACTCGCACTACACCAAAGGACCAGCAGGTCGGCAGTTTGGTAGTGGTAGAGCCACGCTGTAGACAGTAACGTCTATAGCACGAATGGGCCGGCTCGACCGGTTAGATCAGACCACTGTCTCACAGAAAACCGACGTAAAGTGGCAGCTTGCTGTCGCGTTTCGTTCGGTGAGTGAGATTTCCGGTGGCCTATTTCCCCACTCCCTTCCTCAATCCCCTTCCCTCCTCTTCCATTCCCTCCTTTTAGGTTGGCAACGCACCCATGATTCTTTTTGTGCCTTGGGTGTCTATGGGCGGTGGAGATCACTTACCATCAGGTGACCCATCTGTTCGTTTGCCAATCTCTGCTATAAAAAAAAAGGTCGATTCTCTAAGGTTTCATTTTTGAAAACAACGTTGCGGCAACGATGTTTTCATTTTTGTATTCAGCAAGATACAAATCGCACGCACTAGCGCCCTGCGTGATGACGGCGCTTATGCGAACTAGCTCTCTCGAGCGAGGTGTTTGACATAAATGTATGGAAAATGGTATTCTCTAAGACCCAACAACGTTGACCGCTTCGTCGATCTCAATGATGTGCGCTGCGAGAGCTCGTCGTCGATCGCAACGTTGTGGCGTTTCTTAGAAAATCGACCTGCACTGACGAACGATAAACATTTTCAAATGGGAAAGCATAGCCAATTTTACGACCGCCTTCAAAAAAGGAGAAGCCCTCAATTCGTCTGTATTTTTTTATGTATGTTACGCGATATCTCCGCCAAATGTGGACCGATTTTGAAAATTGTGTGTTCGATAGAGCTTATTCCAGGGGTGATCCCATATAAATTTGGTCACGATTGGATTTAAAATTGGACTGTTAAGTTTTTAATCTTGTGAAGAAATTTATATCTGTTTATTAGCCTAAAAGCCGGTAGTTTTGAAGCCGATAGGAATCGTGTTGTATGGACCTTTCGCCACTGCCAAAGACAATATCCTAGGACATCAGAAAAGGCCCAGATAAAACTCTTTACGCAGACCATAAACATCTCACATTAGCTATGTATGTTTTTACAAATGAGATCGATCCGAGTGTCGAGTTCGATCCCAGAAATTAACCAATAACAACATAGTATAATCACGACGCCGTCAAAACGATTGATTGAATTTATTCATTTTCGATATCGATTTACAAACTTGGTTTGATATCGTTTTTGAATGTTTAGTCACTTCAATTTCCCGCCCAATAAAGCCCAACACGAAATGTACGAAAGTGCCAAGTTTAATATGAAGCAGTCTTGTTCTTATAATAAGACATTAATATAATTACAAACCATTATGCCGAACCGGCCTCTGTCTCCGCTATGATTTTTCCTTTATTGATTCTTTTTTAATTTCTGTTAGAATTTTGATGACTTAAATACTATTTTGTACGCTAACATTATATAATATTGTTTCAGATCGAAGAACACACAGACATCTTGAGCTTCATGACGCAAGCGCTAGGTCTCAAGTTCGTGAAGTAGCCCACCGCCATATTTAGTATTTAATTATATGAATGCACATAGTATTATGTAAATATACCATAAACAGTAAATCGATTACCTCGGAGTCTCTAGACTGGTTATCGCTTACCTAATGAAATACCGAGACATCTAAAATAATCAGTGCCTTATAAAGCCATATTTTGAGATTGAAATGTTTCGTTTTACGCCACACACGCAATGTTAAGAACTATAGTATTTTGTTATCTATTTGTATCGATGCATTTTGAGATGTCTCACTATGGAACTTAAGCCAGTGATTGTATTGTTACGCATTGCTATTTTTTTTTATTAATAAAACATTGTTTTTATTATTCATTGTGTCCTTATTTATTATTCTATTATTCTAAACAATGATTATATGTCATGGCGCTCCTGGCAAACTGACAAAAAAATTTAACTGTAACAAAGTGTAACATGTTATTGTAACATTATTTAAACCGTAATATATATAGTATTGGGCGACTAGTTCAAAATACGAAATTACTGCAGTCAAAAAATTGCACCCAATATAAATCGATCACTAAGGATGATAGAGATAAAAACTAGCTCAAAGTAATAATAGCTTAAAACTGGCATCAAAGAGAAAGTTTAAAACTGGTTGTCAACGCTTAAAAGCTGGCAGTCAAAGCTTAAAAACTCAAATCTTTAGAAGTGGCTCGGTAAAAGTTAAATAGTTCTTTCGAATGTACTAGGACATCATTAGCACAGAGGAGGTATTAGATGATCGAAACGAGTGAGCGAGAAGGAAAATGTAACTGTGGTAGATTGGTAAGACTGTGTGTGTGTCTTAGCCAGCCAATCATAAGGCACAACGGCTGCGCTCGCGCAGGTTGTTCGATTCAAATATGTGGGCCGTGTCCAATGCAGCAATACTAATGCGTTTACTATTTCAATCTTAGAGCATATATGATTTCAATTCATGCACTCCTAGTACTTTAATGCAAAACGTTCATGAAAGATACTTACCCAGATCATCACAGGCAAACCCAGTGGGTGTCACCTCTATTTTTCATATTTATGAATGACTGCCTCGGTGGCGTGGTGGTATTTCGGTACGACTACGGTTCTGAGGTCTCGGGTTCGATCCCCGGGTCGGGCAATGTGATATTGGATTTTTCCATATCAGCCCAGAGTCTGGAATTTGTGCCCGATATAGCGATAGGCTCGCCCCCTATCACATCTGGGACGGAACTAAGCTTGGCGAAATGTGGGTGTTCTAGTTCGCTAGTGCGCCTCTGCCTACCCCTTCGGGGACACAGGCGTGAGCTTATGTATGTATGAATGATAGCGATAGCACGACTCGTCGCCATTACTATAGACCGTCTGTCGCATACTCGCATGCTACATTCCCTACGTAACCACTAGAGACATTCGGGTGTTTGTCATATAAAAAAATCCAGGTCGAGCTATAGCTATTATTTGAGTGCGCAAATAAAACAGCTTTGTAAATATTTAACTTTATTGTTGTATCCTTACAATAAGTTGCTAAAAGCACGAAGTTCCGTTGGGACTTACTCCACCCCACATGATAATAAAAAATATTAGTCGCTTAGAACAGAATAAATAAAAACACTTCTCAATGCCCTTGTGGCTTTCCATTTATATCCAATAACATATAATTTCTTTATGCTTTGTTACTTGTGCAACTATCAACATCAAGAAATCGTTCGAATGGCCTCGATTTAAAATCGTTTCATGAAGTATATAAGTATAATAAATAGACAGTACGCACTGAGCAGAACGAGAACATTTACACTACACGTGTGTAAAAGTAATCGATTCGACTCAGTCGCCGACTCGTCTCGACGCAAGCTAAATTAAATCGGACCCAATACAATGAAATGTACAATCAACAAGGTACCATACAAGTGATCGGCGCACGGGTCCCGCATTCGTATCGAACTCAAATAAAAAATATATATCGAATATAATTATAATATTACACATTTAGAGTACCGATCAAATGTACCAACACTTACTACGTTAAAACACTTAGAGATGATATAAAGATCACATTAGTAAAACGCTATTCTAACACATTAAGAGTACACGCTTACACATAGGTTACAAAGAGCCTAAGAATACCAAGCAACCTACAATCTTAACCTAAGTAGATAGATCATAATCGCCAGTCGAAGTGTTCAGCTGCAATCTTAACTCTACAATTACACATTTCATAGCTTAGGGTCGGGAAACGCTCACACACCGGTGACAAGTTAAAAATCGAGGCCAAGTCTTGTTCTAATCGCCGTAGTCCGCGCGTGACTTATCGTATAGAACAGGCGTAACCGAAATACTAAATACTGGACGTGGGCCTCGAATGGGCCACGTTCACTCCTTACACTAGCGCTAGGCACGAGGAGTACGGCGATTACCACTGTAAAGCTAAACTAACGACACACCATGGCCGCATGGTGCAACTTTAGCGTTCGTTGGGACGGCAGACGACCACCAGGATTTTTTTGACGCTCCCGCGCACTTTATATCGTAACTACATTATAAATAAGTTTTCCCTAAACATAATGGTGGCCACGAGCGCTGCCGAGTCCCAAGGAAACTGTTTTGGTTTGGCTTCACAGCCTCACGTTAGTGTTTCATTCGTTTCATATAAATTTATTTATCGATAAATAGACGTTCAGTCAGTACCCACTATGGTAAATGTTACACGTTTTTAGTATTAAAATTACCAATCAATTTGCGATACTGACGTTCCGCAATAACACTTAAATTAGTTTGAGATATTCAGCACGGGAACACTAGCCCGGCTCAAATACAAAATGTATGCGAATCAACTCGTATATAGAAAGAAAAAAAATGTATAAAAATGTAAACCTACTTTATGAGCGGCAGTATTTCACAAATTACACGTTCGAGTTTATTCGTTAAACTAAAACCATTACTTACAAATCATTGTGTATAACAAAAAATATACATTTGAAAGTTTAAAATATAGAAAGAATTATGAATAATAAAATTAAATGAAGTTGCAATAGTCGAGATCAAAACGAAAAAGTTCCTTGTGAATACGTCACAGCTAGAAATACCATTTGTAATATATGAATTTGTCCCGAACTATATATTTCGCGCTTTGATATATTCACTTATATTGCATTCGAACAAAAAAGAGATATGCACAGATAAAATAACTACAAATAATGTCTAGATAATGTCAGTATATTCGGTCCGCCGACGCCCCCCTACTCCGTGATGCCGTTGCTTATGACGGGTGGTTTGGCACCAGTGCTCGTCAAACTTGCAATCCTTAAACAAAACAAAAAACCATATAATTTTAGTATGAGTGCATGTTACTTTAAAACTAAATTATAGTAGATTTAACCTTAAAAAAAAGGCTTGATTTTGCTCTTTTATGTGTGTACATTTATTATTCCGTCGCCTGTGAACCGATTTCGATGGGAAAAAAGTTGTTTGATATGATTTATCCGCAGTGTTATTTTATATAAACTTGTTCAAAATATGGTGAAAGATATTCGGACACAAAAATTAAACACCTGAATTAACAATAGCAAGACATGGCGATTGAGTTATTGTGTTTTATTTACTTGCAACAGTAATAATACAAAAAAAAATATCAGACAGTGTGCAACATAAGCCGCGTCTCCTGCACTAGCTTATTTGAAACAAAACACTGAAAACACATACGCAAAACAACGATTTTAACTGTCACCTGCTCATAAAACAATGGACCATAGATAAAAAAATTATGTTTTAATAATAATTAAATACACCGAACAGTTACACATCTAGTCCTGACCCCACACTTCGGTATAACCTGTATCGTGGCTAACAGAAACTATGAGAGACTTTTGGTCTCACAACACCCAGACTTGAAACAAATATCTGTGGGCCACACAAACATTTGTATCAATGCGGGAATCGAACCCGCGGCCTCTCGCTTCACAACCGGCTATTCGCCCACTGCGCCACGGACGCCACGCCTGCGGCTATTTTCGACCGACTGCCTCCGTGGCGTGGTGGTATTTCGGTACGACTACGGTTCTGAGGTCTCGGGTTCGATCCCCGGGCAAAGTGATATTGGATTTTTCCATATTAGCCCGGTGTCTGGAATTTGTGCCCGATATGGCGATAGGCTCGCCCCCTATCACATCTGGGACGAAACTAAGCTTGGCGAAATGTGGGTGTTCCAGTTCGCTAGTGCACCTCTGCCTACCACTTCGGGGATACAAGCGTAAGCTTATGTTATGTTTTTTTATGTATGTTACTCGTTATCTCCGCCAAATGTGGACCGATTTCCAAAATTCTTTTTGTGTTCGATAGAGCTTATTTCAGGGTGGTCCCATATAAATTTGGTCACAATCGGTAAATTGGAAGTCGGTTAGTTAAGTTTTTAAACTTGTGATTATGTGTAATGTTTTAGTGCAGGAGACCCGACTTTCTCTGATGCTCTCGAGTTGCTCTCATGGAGATCGCTCACCCGTTGTCGTTGTTGTTGGGTATGTTGTTGGTGTTGGTGTTGGTGTTGGTGTTGGTCGCGTCGAGCCCCATCATGGCGAGCGCGTGCAGCGCGGCGCGCGCGCACTGCTCGTGCGAGGAGGCGGTGGACGCGCCGCCGCCGTGGCACATCACGGGCGGCTCCGTCGACAGCGACACCAGCGACAGGTACGAGCCGTGGTTGCGCTGCGGACGTGCACGATACGCATCACAACTCATAATACATATCGACCGTATGCTGCAAATACCTCTTAACCCCTCTATAAATATGTTACATAAGCGTACGGGCCACCGGAGGCCGAGCCGCCCGTGACTATTTAACTAACATTTTTACCAAAATATTGTTTATTGCGCTATCTGTTAGTCCTAATGGAACATGATGTAAATATTTTCTGATTAGCAATATTAAACTATTGTAAAATTATTAAACTTGGATTTTGGGTGCATAAATATCATCTAAATATATTAATATATCTAGTTTTTATTAATTTTTATTGTCTCCTATAAACTTGATCTCAAAGCACTCAGAAGGTATTGGCGGCTTACGGTCGATATACTACCGGAAATCGCTAAATGTATAATTGGGTACATGACTATGTTTTATTTTGTACACATTTCTATGTTTGATTTTGTACACATTTTTATATAAATAAATAACACCCAAAAGTCACACCATTGTCCTGACCGCACACTAAGATACTAGTCTTGTGTCGTGGGTGTCACTATGAGTGACTTTCGGTCTCAAAACACCCAGACCCGAAACAAATATCTGTGGGCCACACAAACATTTGTCTCGGTGCGGGGATCGAACCCGCGGCCTCTCGCTTCACAGCCGGCTACTCGCCCGCTGCGCCACGGAGGTTGTCAATATATGTACTAGCAAATAAAACAAAAAAGATATTGTTCTGTAAAATCTGCCTCGAAACTGGTTGAAAAATTAGTCAGTAATTCATATTTTAAATTCTGCAATGAGCAAGAGTGGGGACGTAGTGCGGATATCTTGCTATCCCTTTCTATCGCACGTACCGTTATGGGCCTGACGTGATTTTGCTGATACTTCTCTTTTCCGCAGTTTGAAGGCTACACCAAATTTCAAATGCCTATAACTTTTTTATCTTTGTGAATATTTTAATAATTCTTTCAGTGCTATATTTTAGATGGCGTTAATTTAATAAAAAAAGATTAGTCAAGTACCCAATTACAATAGTCGAATTTAAAATAAAATTAGCCGAAATCGAATATCGAAATTAGTCGAATAAAATATATCATTATAATACAAATCAAAAAGCGCTCTCCAGTACATTTGCAGACTGTGGCTGGGTACCTTTATGTATTCGACCAGACTAGCTCGACAAACAACACCACGAGAACATTATGTCTACGCTTTTTATCATGTTATACTCGGTTTTCTCTATTTGTCTACGAACACTAACATTTCCTCGTTTATTTTGAAACAATATTATAAACAACATCTCGACTAGGAGTCACTTATCGAGATATATTATGCATGCTAGCCGGGGTGATTTTTTTCTTCATTTATATCCATCGGCTGTGTCAATAGATGCTTACCTTGGGGAAGTCTGAGAATTGCACCGAGAAGCCCAGCAGCTGCGAGAGGTAGAGCAGCTGGTCCTTAGCGCCGGGCGACGTGCCGCCCGTCGGGGCCGCGCCGCTCGGATCACTCACGCCTGCATCAAACACAATAAATACATATGAGTTTTTCTGTAACCGAAAATAGTTTGTTCAAAATCAATAATATAATCCAATACTAGTTTTTAACATCACAGTTATTGTTGCAAATTGGATATTTATTGTTACTATTATATAGAATCAGCTGAACTCAAGCACGCGAGTCGCTAGCCTACTGACACAGTACTAAGTACGAAAGCACACGCACACAGACAGGTATTCATGAATTTATTAGAGACAGGACAATATTCGTAAGCTGTCATGTGGTTTTCACTATTATTATCATCTATTATTTACCTTTATTTTAATCAAAATTTATTTAGGATGTTGAACTTTGGGGTAAACAAAAACTCATGTTCTTGAGTTCATGAAACCATGAATTCTGACTGGTTTATCAACACATAGTTCAAACTAGTAATTAAGCTGAAATTTAGGACACAGGATAATCATCAGTAATATTCTAAGTGAATGAGGCAAAGGTACCGTTATGGAGAGGATGATTGTTTCGCTGGTGGTAGTCCATGAGCAGTACGCCGGGCACAGGTTGCCGACCGTCTGGATTAGTACCCTCGCCTTCCTAAATAAAGATTACACGTTATATTACTGTATTCTTAATATTTATAAAATATATAAGTGGTAGAAAATGATTACACTTCAGGCGCCTAGGATGCGTGCCACGAGAAATTTTTGTCTACACAAAAAGTCATGGTATAACCGGTTTTCCCTATTTGTCTACGAACACAACATGCGCCCTCGTTTATTTTCATAAAATATTTTAGACATCTCTCCAGTCGGTTATCGAGATATATCGTGACCCGCATGCTAGCCGAGCAGGTACCTCCTTTTTTCGGATGTTAGATAATCGAAAACGTTAAACTAAGCAAATTGGGAATGGCTCTAAATTTAATCTAGTTCGACAAAACCCTGCAAAAGAATAATACGTTGTCTTACTTTTTGTTTGGCATCGGGGCTGGCTTTATTGGTGTCCGTGTTGTTAATGGCGCTTGCATCAGAAGCGTTGTTGGTCGGCGTGTTGGTGCCATTCGTATTGTTTGTACTCATCTCCATCGCCAGCAGGACGTCTGCAACCATGTATTGTTAGCAGTTGTGGAATACTGACAAATGCATTGTGGAAAATGTGATTTATAATTCAATATGGAATATGATTTAGGTAGGATTATTATAAGAGATTTTATTTGCCTTGTAACGAGCCACTATATATTTTCATTGTCGCTGAGTATAATAGCGACAGGTACATCGTAAGGCCGTGTTAGCTGTACAGTGCCGGTTATGAATATAGGGCTGCGTTTCTACTAGAGATTTGTAAGGAAGCGAGTCGGTGCGCGTAGGAAAATGCCATAAATGCCGAGTACAGATCAACTGAACGAAAGTGGGTGGGTTTCGGCGATAGAGACCGCACTTTCGCTCACTTTCATTGATGCATCCACTCATTTGCTTTCGTTCGTTTGGACTGGATTCGGTATATGATTGGTTTATTTTCGTCGGTTCGTATAACGCAGCTCTGTTGGTATAGTTAGTGTATGTATGCTAGTGGTAGAGTCGCGTTGTAGTCAGCAACATCTATAGCACAAATATCGACCGGTTTGATACCACTGTCTCACAGAAAACTGACGTAAAGTGGCAGCTTGCTGTCGCGTTTTGTTCGGTGAGTGAGATTTCCGGTGGCCCATTTCCCCCCTTCCTTTCCCAATCCCTTTTTCTCTTCTCTTCCATTTCCTCCTTTTAGGTTGGCAACGCACCCATGATTCTTTTTGTCTTGAGTGTCCTATGAGGTGGCGGTAGAGATCACTTACCATCAGGTGACCTATCTGCGGGTTAAGACAAGTGGCCTAAGCGCTAGTCTAATAGAATTAATGTATGGGAATGACATAAGAGTACGCCGCATAAAGCGTACTCGTATGTCAATGCCATAGTGTCTAAAGCCGCTGCTCGTTTGCCAGTCTCTGTTAAAAAAATTTATGTATGCATATGCTCACTGTGCGCGGCTCGTCGCTTGGCCGTCTTCTTGTTGGGCCCGAGTCCGGTGGCGGAGTGCGGCGGCGCGTCGCAGCGCACGAGGAACTCGCGCCGCCGCGCCGCGCCGCGCTCCTCCACCACGCGGTACTGCGGCGAGCGCGCGCGCGCCACGTGCCGCGCCACGGCCAGCACCGAGATGGGGTTGTCGGCGGCGCCGGTGCCGCTCCCCGCGCCCGCCACGCCCGCCGCGCCCCCCGCACCGGCCGCACCCTCCGCACCGCCCGCGCCCGCCGTCCCGCACCCGCCGCCCGCGCTGCCCTCCTGCAAACAAATTTATAGATTAATGAACAGCCTTAGAGTAAGAAATAATGACTGGAAAGGATATATGACCGCATTGTTGCGTTACGTTCGATTTCCTTTCCCAATCCCTATTCCTCTTTTTTAGATTAGCTACGATAGACGATTCTTCTTGCACTTTCACAAACAATGGCTCCCACACATTTGCGATGATTTAGCCAATATGAAGGTAAGTATAACAATTATCAAGTTTTCACAATGACCATGAGATATGGATGGATGATCTCAAGGTCAAGACTGGGATTATGGCGGCAATTCCTTCCAGCGCAATGCCCTTCAAATGACCGTCACTCAGCGAATCGACAGGACAAAACCAGCCAACACACCAAGCAAAATTCATTAAAGATCACCGATTAAAAAGTTTCCACATTATACTGTCAATCTTTGTTAAATTTTGGTGCACAAGATCATATCACATTAAAACAACAAACACAACTCCAGACAATAATATGAAATAATTTTAACAAGCGACGCCCACTCTGTCAGACCTTTTTTACGGCGGTAATGTATTTTATATGCCCGTGTTCACACGCACGTTTTTTTGACGGATCGTTAATGACGGAATTCGAGTGAATGAGCCCTTACTTAAGTTTTTTTCATACGGGAATCTGTATAAGTAAGATTATAATAAAACTGCTATAATAAGTAGTGGTAATCGTAATTAATGAGAAAATGAATTAGTAAAAATAAGATATTTTGTTTGTGAAGCCAAACTGGTTGAAGATTCATTAAAGAGAGTAGAGTATACCTTGATGAGATTGCGCGGCTTCTTCTTGGCGGGGTGGTTCCGCTTGTCGGGCCTGGCGGGGCGCGGCCGCAGCAGCGCGGCGGGCCAGCGGCGCCGCATCTCCTCCAGCATGCGCTCGGCGGCGCGCCGCTTCGACACCTTCTTGCCGTTGCCCTCGCCCTCCGTCTCCATCTCGCCCACGCTGCATATCGTCACGAACACCTGACAACCGTTACAAACAAATCACGTTACACCTTACCCGAAACGAGGGTCCCCATTAATAATAATCAGGTATGAAAAGATGGTTCGCCATAGTAAATGAATACGACACAATCAAAAACAAAACCCTCCTCCACCATTACCAGCTATTGGTGGATTGACCACCACCACCACCACCATCAACTGACTACCATCACCACAACCACCACCACCATCACCACCGATTACTAGTACTAGATGTTTTACATAAAAAAAATGCAATTATTAACAAATTAAAAGCGCTGACTGGACGTTCTGAAGGAAGATATGAGAACCAGTGGCCTCAATAGGGAGGATACTCAAGAGTCAAGACCAGGCGAAATGGAAGCGTCTAAGTAGGAAAGCGGACCCTGGCAGAAGGCCGGGATAGCGCCAGGCAGAAAGAAAGAAAGAAAAGATTATCAAATTTACTCACCCTCATATGTGGAGGACCCCTTTCAGATTTAACTGTGAATTGAACTGAAAGATTCCGTTTGAGGGCCAGCTCGTGAACTAGCGACACTGGTGACTTCACTTCTGAATTCAATAAATCAGTGCCATTTTCAGCTGAAAATAAAATAAATAACATTAAAAATCGTTTAATCAGCTCTCAGAATATTATGATCAAAGTTATGCAATTATGTTGTATATTTGAAACTGCGATTATTGGAATATATTTTAAGAACCTATATCATGATATCCATAGGCTTCGTATCGTAACAATTAGATTAACAAATATATACATTGTGTTGTAAACGTAATTTATTTCGTGTTCCGTTAATAATAAAACTAGTATTACCGTTGTCGTCGTCACTGTGCGCGGCCTCGTCCCTGTGTGCGGGCACGGCGGGGGCGGGGCCGGAGGCGGCGACATCGAGTGGCGGGCGCAGGTCCCGCAGCGCGCGCGCCGCCGCGTCGTGCCGCGCCGCCTGCGGGGTGCCGCCCTCGCCCAGCCACGCGCGCCCGCCCACCGCCACGCGCACGCGGTACACCAGCGCCGGCGCCACCACGCGCCCGTACACGCCCACCATGCCGCCGCCCCCGACCCCGACGCCGCCCCCGCCGCCGCGGTACCCGGGGCCCGCGCGGCCGCGCCCGCCGCCACGCATCACCCCCACCCCCGGCACGGCGCCGACGCCCCCCATCCCCGGCACGGGGGGCATACCCGGGCCGCACGGCGCGCCGGTCGCCACCGCCGGGATCGAGGTGTAGACGGCCGGCTGACACAACTTCATCGCCAGCGCGTTCAACTCCACTGTCGGCATCACTGTAACATAACAATAAATTATTATGAAAGAGTTAATACCATTTTTAATGAATAAATATTTTAAACATAAAAATATATTATTGCTATTGATCTAGGAACAGATTAATATTACAAAAAATCCTTCTTTCTGCCTGACTTTAGCCCGGCCTTATGCCATAGTCCACTTTCCAATTAAAACGCTTCCACTTCGCCAGTCTTGAGCATCCTCCACAATGAGACCATTAGCACTCATTATCTTTCTCCAAAACGTTCAGCAGCGCTTGTTGGACCGTCCACAGGAACATACCCTTGATTCGATCTGGGCCATACAACTGAGACCAACATACTCCTGTGGTTTCCACAGAACGTTTCCTCGTTAATATTACAGAATCAAATTACTCCGGGATTTTATAAAATAACCTTTGCAAACAAACTACATACAATCATTACTCATTTATTTATATTGTTCATTACACATGAAGCATGTAGTATGAACATGGTAGAGTGCAACTGACCCGAGTGCCTGTGGTGCGGATGCGCGGGGTGGTGGTGGGGGTGCGCGCGGGGCGGGGGCGGCGGGTACGCGGTGGCGGACAGCGCCGCGCTCGCCGCCGCGTGCTGCGCGCGCTTTATCGACGAACCCTACACACAACATAACGATTCGATACTGCACTAGTTTTTTTTTTATTAATTTTATATGGAATGTAAGCTGTCTAAAATATAAAATAGAAAGAAATATTGAAATATTTTCAAAAATAAAAAAGTTATAAGCCTTTGAAGTTTGGTGAAACTGTCAAACTGTGGGAAAGAGAAGTATCAATATATTCACGGCACGCCATAACGGTACGTGCGTTGGAAAGGGATAACAAGGTATCTACAATATGCCCCCACTCCAAAATTTAAAATATGAATTACTGTCTCATTCTTCAACCAATTTCGATGTAGTTTCTGTTTGTTCTATTTGCTATTCCATATAAATATGTGTATGAAATCAAACATAGTCAAATTCCCAATTATACAATTAAATTCCCAATCAATTTCTTTCCACAGTAGAGCAACTTGGCTAGCATGTGTGAGATCCATGGACAAAAGTTATCAATTACGATCAGGTGGAACATCTGGTCGCTCGCTTTAGTAAGCTAATAAAAAAAAAACACTTGAAATATGATGTGAACTCACCTCAGCAGTGTATTCCTCAGTATCACCCAGTCTGAGTGTTACCGTGAATACTTTCTTGTGAGCTGGACCCATTTCTGATGTGAGGCGGTATTGGTGTTTAATCTGGCAAAAACAATATTAAAATAATTAACTCAACAACAATATTTTATGATATATTTTTGAGATTACTCCAAAGGTGATATCATATAAAAGTCAAGATCTCACGGAATTTATGCGTTTTTTATAGCCCTGATGCTAAGTGATCTCCACCGCCCATAGACACCCAAGACACAAAAAGAATCATGGGTGCGTTGCCGATCTAAAAGGAGGGGATTAGGGATTGGGAAAGGGAGGGGAGTATCGGGCCATCGGAAATCTCACTTACCGAACGAAACACAGCAGTGAACTGCCACTTTAAGTCGGTTTTGGACCGACTTCTCAAAAAGGAGGTGGTCCTCTATTCGTCGGTATTCATTTTTTATGTATGTTACGCGATATCTCCGCCGAATGTGGACCGATCTTCAACATTCTTTTTGTGTTCGATAGAGCTTCTTTCAAGGTGGTCCCATATAAATTTGGCCACGATCGTATTTGAAGTCGGACCGTTAAGTTTTTAAACTTGTGATTTGAATGGACTGATTGCGGAAAATGGAGCCCACACAACAAACAAACAAACTTGTGATTGTCTATGAGACAGTGCTATTAAACCGATCGAGTCGGCCCATTCCTGTTATAGACTACAGTGTGGCTCAACCACTCAGGTAAGTAGGTTTTGAATTTTTGAACTTTTGATTATTGTACATAACATGAATCTTGTAGGAATTACTCTTATTATACTGGTGTTCCACTACCAAGTCAATTACTTAAATATTTTTGATCGATATTCTTTCTACCACTTGTATATAATGGCGGGTACACACCGGCCGAACGAAGGCGAAAGAATCTATACCTGTTGCGTTCACACAAACAAACTTTCACTGTTGTGTGAACAAAACAGACATGTTTCGTTCGCTTTCGGTCAGCCGGTGTGTACCCGCCATCAAGCGTAGTTAAAAGATTACACGACATAATATTAAGTGTCAGTCACCTTGTTGTACCTGGCCAGCTCGTTGACCAGGCACATGGGAGTCTTCTCTTTACTGTTGGCCTGTGCGGCGACGGGGCGCGCCGCCTCTCCGTCGCCCGCCGCCGCGCCGGTGCCGCCGCCCTCTGTCCCCGGCCCCGCCCCCTGTCCCTGCCCCTGCCCCGCCCCCACCGCCGGTACCACGGGCGCGCCCGCGTTCGCACTCACCACCACGGGTGCGTTCGCGCTCGCCTCGGGTATCTTCGTACTGCTCGTCGTCGTCGCAGTACTTGGTGGTGTCGATGCCGCTGTACAAATCAATTTATATTTAATGACATACCCCTCCTGGTTATATCTAACACATGAATATTCATGACAGCTTGTAAAATAAATAAAAAATAAATACACCCAACAGTCACACACACTAGGTGTAACCTGTATTGGTATCAGAAACTACGAGAGACTTTCGGTCTCACAACACCCAGACTCGAATCAAATATCTATGGGCCACACAGACATTTGTCTCGGTGCGGGAATCGAACCCGCGACCTCACGTTTCACAGCCGGCTACTCGCCCGCTGCGCCAAGGAGGCTGTCAAAGAATCTACACTGTGGATTGGACAGTGGTATAGTTTTATAACTGATCGAAACCTACTTGACTAAGTCGGAAATGTTCCACTGTAATATTTTTGAGTTGTTCAACATCTCGTTACTAAGCAGTAAAATAACTATAACGAACTCTAGACTTGAGTATTGTATAAAACATAAAATAACATAAGTTCACGCCTATATCCCCCGGAGGCAGAGGCATTAACGAACAAAAACACCCACATTTCGCCGAGCTTAGTTCCGCCCCAGATGTGATAGGGGGCGAGCTTATCACCATATTGGGCACAAATTCCATACAGATTACAGACACAATAAAGTCACAAAAAAATAACAACCAATACAAAAAGGAATGGAACTATAATTACAGATTTTAACATTGTAACAAATTACTTACATATTATAATACAATACTTATTACACAACAACACAAACTACTTTCTACACAACAATTTCACTGACCAAACTCGCTGCTGAGTTTTGTTTGAGTCTTCAACATCGATGATGTATGTTGTAAGCGCAGACCTAATGTCAAATTGTACAGATTAAATGTAATTTAAGACTATTAAACTGAATATCTCAAGAGGCTTTTCTACCCATATAATTGAGAACTTGACTAGATTTTTTAAATTAATTTTATATGAAATTTACGTCGTCTAAAATATAAAACAGAAAGAAATACTGAAATATTCTCAAAAATACAAAAGTTATAAGCCTTTGAAGTTTGGTGTAACTGTCAAACTGGGGGAAAGAGAATCATCAGTACAACCACGTCACGCCATAACGGTACGTGCGTTGGAAAGGGATAGCAAGATATCTCCAATATGCCCCCACTCCAGAATTTAAAATATGAATTACTGCCCCATTTTTCAACTTATTTCGATGCAGTTTTTACAAAAGGGTTTCTTTTTTGTTTTATTTGCTATTACATATAAATATGCGTATAAAATCGAACTTAATCAAGTACCCAATTATTCATGATCTCGGTGTTGATTGTGGGCTCCTTACTCTATACTTTTCCCATTAGAGATCGGGCCAATATATAATGGGGCAGTAACCCCATTATTCAACTTATTTTGATGTAGTTTTTACAGAAGTGTTCCTTTTTCGTTTTGTTTACTATTACATATAAATATGTGTATTAAATCAAACATAGTCAAGTACTGAATTGCGACAATTACAATTTAATAACTCAATTTTACATGTGTTCAATTTTGGTATGTTCTGTGCATTTAATCATTTCAATAATAGGTAAAACAGACAAGGAGTGCATGTAAACTGGTCAAATAATAACATGCAGATTATTAAATGTAATAAAATCCTATAAAATTTATTTACATTATGCGTTTATAAACTGTTGCAGTGGAGAAAGCGACTGCATATGGCATACCATATTAAACCCTTGGTGAATTTGTATTTGGTTCTACGTCGTTTTTACCAACTTCTGCGTTCTCATTTTTAACCGACTTCCAAAAAGGAGAAGGTCCTCAATTCGTCGGTATTTTTTTTGTTTTTTATGTATGTTACACGATATCTCCGCAAAATGTTGACCGATCTTCAAAATTCGTTTTGTGTTCGATAGAGCTTATTTCAAGGGTGGTCCCATATAAATTTGGTCACGATCGGATTTGAAGTCGGTCTGTAAGTTTCTAAACTTATGTGGTTCCGAATTATAAAATTGTTGTAAAAAGTATGTACCTGTATGATGTGTCGCGGGCGCAGCTTGCGCAGGCGCAGGCGCGGCGGCGGGGGCGGGGGCGGGCGCGGTCTGCTGCGGCGGGAGGTGAGCCTGCGGGTACGGGTACGCGCCGCTCACATACGGCCGTCGCAGCGGCTTCATTTGTTGCTGAAACCGCCCGCGCTACATAGCACATGTTAATATTCTTTATGATAAATAGACGCATCATTAACTCAGTGCCAGTCACTTGTTGTAATTTGTCTAAACTTGGTTTACTCACGCAACCGAGTTGAATACT
The DNA here is from genome assembly GCA_036417725.1 of Clanis bilineata. NCBI lineage: Eukaryota > Metazoa > Arthropoda > Insecta > Lepidoptera > Sphingidae > Clanis > Clanis bilineata. The sequence continues at coordinate 5,126,067 of CM071141.1, forward strand.
AATTTAAGCTGGAAATGACTATAATATACATAATAACATTAAATGTACAGTTTTTTGCACTGTGGTATTGAATCTTGCATGTTTGCTTATTCTAGAAGGCCGCTTTTTTGGTTTTGTTTAGTAATAATACAAAAAATCTTTAATAACCCAACCTATACATTCACAGTTTACACACGCTATATTCATAACATACGGAATACCTTAGTTGTATCAAGACTCAATGATTCTACTGGGTAAACAAAGAGATTTGCCAATTATGAGGCATTGGCTACTCACCGGTGGCACATTGTGGTGTTGCGCTGGCGGAAGATGTGGCATAGCCCTGATGGGGTGAGGTGGACGCTGAGCGGGCGCATGGTGCGGCACGCCCATGGCCGCGCCCATGCCGCCCATGCCGGCGCCCGCCTGCGACGGGCCCAGTGGCACCCTTCAAACCAACACACTCAGCTCTCTACAAGTTTCGCATCACAGACGCTATAACGCGCTAAACAACTCAATAAAACAAGCACGATCCTACAAAAAATGATGTTACTGAATGTGGGATGTTCTGAACCGATAATACTGCACCAAAGCATATAGAATGGATGTCGTACACCTATAAAGTATAATAAGTACATCACGACGCACACTATCATCATTCAATAGCCATGACCATGACATACCGACCATAGGGTGTTGCATTCATCATACATCTCCTCATATCAATAGAGACATCGTCATATGTTCTTTTGTGTGATTCATAAGGACCAGTTTATGTGACAAAGAGTGCCGCAAAAGACCCTCGAGCTATTAACAAATTACACAATATTTGCATATGAATATATCTCCATTCTGTGTTCTGATATAAAACAGTGTTATTTTAATAAATATTGTCAAAGTTTGAGTGGCCACATTATATTATTAGTATTATTATCAGTGAGTAAAGTAAATACAGTCATGTTGGAAAAACCTTTACTTGCATATTATTATATTCTCTTGAGATATTACATTAGGATATGATTATACAATCATACAAAGACCTTCACTATATACAATTTTTCAACACTGTTTGTGTAATTAACCCGTCGGAGGAGTCACATAAATATGTTACATAAGCGTATGGGCCACCGGAGGCCGGGCCGCCCGTGACTATTTAAATAACAGAATAACAGTAGAACCAGACAGTGTTAATACAATAAACTCATGTTTTGTTATCAACATTTTCTGATGTAACTATTCTCAAAAATCTGTATATTCCTTAAGGATGTTTTAATGTTTGTAGGTACTTTAATACTTTAGAGTTTGATATGCCAGATTATTTTCCATATAATTACTGATAATAAGTAAATACTGGATGCATTTAATATGTGTGTAACCAAATTAGTAAACTGAGATTTTTTTTTTAATTATCATAGTAATTGGGTACTTGATAATTTTTTAAAATTCTTTTATATGTAATGTCGCCTCCTTGGTCTAGTAGCAGCATGTATGGGCTGTAGACCGGGAGGTTCTGGGTTTGATTCCCAGGTCGGGCAAAGCAAATTTTCTAATTTAATTTGCCCGGGACTGGTTCCCTTATAGGCAGGCGGCCGGTCGGGTTGGGGATATCTGATTTTTCCAGCCCAATGAGCCCGGAATCTGGAATTTGTGACCGATATGGCGATAGGCTCGCCCCTTCTCACATCTGGGAGGGAACTAAGCCCGGCGAAATGTGAGTGTACTAGTTAGCTAGTGCACCTCTGAACACCTCTGAACCTTTGGAATACAGGCGTGAGCTTATGTTATGTTGTTATGTTTAATTCGTTATTGTATTGTGATAATTATTTAAACAGTATTGTTATCACAAACAACCACAAGGGAAATCCCCAAACAACAAAGTATCTACCTAACTACTACCTAACTAATAATTTTAACAAAATAGTTATTTATGGTGTGTTGTTAATTTATGGGTGTTATCACAAACAGCTACAAGGGATTCCCAAACAAGAAAAAATGAATATAAAATATTTCAGGGTTGCTATAAATGATGAAAAACAAATAATTTAATTTATATTACATATGTGGTAATCATTTCAATAGCCCTGTTATCACAACTACATTTGTGTGAGCTTGTACATATAAGGGAAGACTAAACAACAGGATACCTAATTGTTTGACATCATCATCATCATCATCAGCCACAAAACATCCACTGCTGGACATAGGCCTCCCCAAAAATTTCCAGATTTACCTGTTTGGAAGCGGCCTGCATACATGCATATTGACCTATTTGACATAATCATCATCATCAGCCATAGGACGTCCACTGTTGAACATAGGCCTCCCCCAAAGATTGTTTGACATATAATATTAGCCCTGTAATATTACTGTCCCACTACTGGGCACAGGCCTCCTCTACTAATGAGAGGGGCCTTAGGCCTTATTAGGCCTTAGTCTACTGCACTGGCCTAATGCGGGTTGGTAGACTTCACATACCACATAGGTATGCAGGTTTCCTCACTATGTTTTCCTTCACCGTTATAGCAAGTGATATTTCATAATGAAAATACACTTAGCATAGAAAAATCAGAGGTGTATGCTCCATTTTGGGGTTGGTGTTGAACCTCCGACACTTGTCTTGGCAGTCCATACCATTCCCAACCGAGCTATCGCTGCTCTATTGTTTGACATATCAGAACTTATGTAGACTCGTGCCTGTAGCCTTCAAAATATAGGCAGAAGTGATAGCAGAAGATACTTAATACATTTTTGCCTAACTTAAGGATCGAACCTGCAACCCAAGGATGGTAGTCATTTTGCATATATAACTATGCAACCAAGGCAGCCTTATCAATGGTTTATTAAGCTCCATTGTTTGTTCTCAACCAACCTATTATGGGGCCCTTGTTCTTTACAAATAAAATACCCATTTCTATAATTTTTTTAATGATTTGTGTTGAAGCATTATTTAAGATCTTTTTAGACCTTATACAAAACTTAAAATCAATTCCAGGCAAGTCCAGGGTTTGATCCCATTGCCACAGCCTATTGTTTCCACAGAATAATTAAACTATAGTCCCATTGACTGTGGCCTTAAATTGATGGCTAGTTCGGCCACCGGTGGCAGAGACGCTTCTGTAATATATATATTATGTGCCGCCTCCAATAGTGCTAAGACTAGGTAAACAAAAAAACTTTTGTAATACAAATTTTTGCCGATCTAAAATCTTGATAACATACATTTCTTTCATATTTACCTTTTGCACATTATAATGACACTTGTGACAGAGTGCAAAGAAAGATTCTTACATTTGTACAAAAATATCAAAACAATCCATGATGATTAGGTACTGCTATAATTTTATCATATAAAAACTAAGCTCTCGATTAATTATATTACTCTTTACAGTTATTCATGGGAATAGAAACAATGTTTTTGCAAATAACCTTTTTACTCTTCTGTGTGATTATGGTTGATGGATAACGACTGTGACTACAATGAAATGTGTTTGTTTGTGCATCAAACAAGATAAGAGCAAAGGAAATAATAAAAAAGCTGAAAGTTACCTAGTAAGTGTTACGTGCCTGTTCTCCCTGTGCATCTGGTGCGGCGGCATCTGGTGGTGCGCGGGCATGCCCTGGTGCCCGCCCATGTGCTGCGGCGGGTGCCCCGACATCGGCTGATGATGCATGTTCGGGTGATGCATCATCTTCATCTAACGCCGTCACAAACAAACTATAAATATCGCGCGACCCACCAAAACACCATTCACATTCAATCCCACCGAGCTTGATTCTCACCTGAATTTGTTGTAAACACAAAAAATATCACCCCGTTATGCGATTAACATAAATCCGCTCACAAATTACACCACTATTGCTATATTTTGGCGAACAGTAAAGAAAATCGTTTCGTTCAACATGCGGCCATGTTAAAAATGTTGCCAGACGAGTAATAAACAAAACATCATAAATTGATATTGGCTTTGACTTTGAAAATGTTATTTCTTTTTTATTTATAATAAGTGGTAATTCCCCTTAAAATTCATTGTAATTTTTCCTCAGAATGTTTATTTTATTAGTTAATAGCATCGATATAATAATATACCTAGATGCACAGTTGACGCTCAGAAAGTGGGACAGCCAACGAGTGCTTAAAATGTAAGTAAGCACTTGTTGGCTGTCAGTCGGGCGCCGACCGTTCGTCTGTGAAGATGCCTAAATGCTCTGTGAAAGAGTGCAAAAATAACACTCTTACAAAGCGCAAAACACATGGGATTTCATATTTTAAGTAAGTATAATTCCCTTACTTGATTCTTAAAACCTTAATCATGTTAAATTACGTATTAAACGTGTATAAATAATTAATTTAACGAATTCAGTTAATAAAATATTTTGTCCCTTTTGAAATCATGATTTGGAACAATGAAATATATGGAGTCGTTTTTTTTTTTGGAAATATATTATATTTATTTTAAATTTATGATTTTTTTTTATTAATCACAGATTTCCATGAAATGAAATAGTAAGAGATAAATGGCGTAAAATTATTTCCGAAGAAAGGAGAGAAGAAAATTTTAAACCCAATTACTCAAGTGTGGTTTGTTCAGACCATTTTGCCGATTCCGATGCATATTATACAGAAAAAGGGATTAGGAAAATTAAAAAGAATGCTTTACCAAAAATAAAGGTGATAAATTGTCATCAGCTACATTGTCCTTAACTAATGTTTACTATTTAATTTAACAATATGTATGCTGTTGGTGTACCTATACATAAATAAATAAATAAATATTGCCACATTTATTGACTTTATTTTAGATTGTCGTAACTACAAGTTTAAATGAGGCAGGGTGCAGTACAAGTGTAATAGTTGAAAAATATTTGATACAGAATTCATCAATAGCAAGCATATACTAGGTACATACTGCCATGTAAAATGACTTTAATAATTTGCGGCTAATTCTAATAAATGTTTTCAATCAAAGTGTGCAGATCATAAAAAATTGTCAACATGAACAAAGTTGAACATTCCGCTGTCAAATAATAATTTTAATGGTTCATTCTCGCGATTTTTCATTTTTTAATTTTTCATTTTTATCTTGGATTCTCGGATTGAGATCATTTATTGGAACCGGTCGTTAGGCATAATTACTACAACAGTAATTGTGGCGTCATCATTTATTGGAAACATATTCATTTCCAGGAACCAGCAATTGAACCAATAAATAATGAAGGATCACCAATACCATCAGAATTTTCATCAATCTTTAACACACCTAAGACGTTATTTTTGAAAGATAATTTGAAAGAACGCAACCAAAAATTTAAACTTAAATCTAATTTAGTGCGAAACTTAAAAAGGCAGAACAAAAGATTAAGAAAACAAAATGATAGTCTAAAAGAAATTATTAAGAATCTAAAGAGCAAAGGACGATCTTAGTGTGGGGCCAGGACTATATATGTGACTGTTGGGTGTTATTTATTTATTTATGAATCACGCTAAGGCAAAACAGTGCTTATTTCATATTCATAACTCATAAGCTTTGTTATTTTCTAAACATTTATACTCTATCTATCTCTTAATGTAAGTAAAATTATTATAGAGATATCGCCATTCTCATCTACATTGTACGCCACGTGGTCAAAATTTCTCACAGATAAATACAAGAACTATTCGACTCCATTCAATCTTTGTCCAAGTGACTAGAATGTTTCTTTTAATAATGTCAATTTATTGTCAAATTCAAAAACGATTAGAAATTCAAAAATTTCGAATATAGGAACGTTTGAACATTCAATTTAAAAAGCTACTTTATGCCGCGTCTATAAGGTCATATTTGTGTTAATTTAATTAAATTTGTGATGTTTATTTGTTTTGTCTGTCGAGGACACTGTTTACAATGATATTTGTATGGAACTGTGCATCTAGGTATATTATTATATCGATGGTTAATAGTTAAAGACAGTTTTAGCAGGTTTTAAGCATCGACAAACGAAGAATATAAATATTTTCTTTGGTCGATGGTTTAAACATTTTTTTTTAAATATTGGAGGTTTCTTTGCATGGAGGTAGAATGATCATCTTTCGAGCATTTATAGCTACCGCTGGAGTACCGCATGACCACAACCCCAGTAAAGATCTAAACTAGTTATCATGCTCTTTGCTAGATAACACAAAGACTTGTTTGTTAGCCTCGGCAAGTTAAATATCTATCATGTTCTATCCATGTGTACCTACTTCCTAGTATATTTTTTGGGGTTCCCTCTCGACCTTTGTGTAAAACGTAAACTATGTTTTTTTGAGTGGTAGAGCCACGCTGTAAACTGTACCGTCTACAGCATGAATGAGCCGGCTCGACCGGTTTGATACCACTGTCTCACAGAAAACCGACGTAAAGTGGCAGCTTGCTGTCGCGTTTCGTTCAGTGAGTGAGATTCCCCTTGGGTTCTCATCCATTCCCTCCTTTTAGGTTGGCACGCACCCATGATTCTTTTTGTGTTTTGGGTGTTTATGGGCGGTGGAGATCACATACCATCAGGTGACCCATCTACTCATTTGCCAGTCTGTGCAATAAAAAAATATATGAATTTTAAATAAAACAGGCGAATCAAATGATAGAAAAACTTTATTGTCCTTAAAATACCATTACAATTCATTTTGGCAAATATAAAGGAATACAACTGACATAAAATGGAAATAATCCTCATCATTAACTTGCACATCTGTAAGATTAGAATACACGGGTTCGATTTCTTGCAATGAATTATCTTGACTCTCATCACTATTTCTCGTGGTTTCCGCCCAGGACACACGCTTCGAGCTTCTGGCACTGTCCTTCTTCTTGTCTGATGTTGGAGTAGAGTGGGACACAGGGGATGGAGGCTCTTTTATAGGAGTTTGAGCGCATTTATCTAGATAATGTTTGCGGAGTATGTACTCGCGCATGGAATCGTGAGAAGCTCTCTTCGGCGGCGGCGGCGGTGGGAGTGACATCTCATCATCGAGGCACGGGTTCCTCTCCCTCCTGGCTTGCTCTATGCGTTTAGTTTCTTCTTCGTCAGCCTGCAGGGGCTTGCAGCCGAGCTTGTTCCGCACGTTGTAGGGGCGCGCGTGTGCGGCGCACAGTACCCGCTTCCGCACGAAGTCGTGGAACATAGTCAGCTCGGAGCTGAGTTCGCGGCGCACCAGTTGCTTGTCGCGGGCGGGCACGTGCGGATCGCGTACTGCCAGGAGCGCCTGTGATATGGAAAAGTGTAAACTTTATTAATTTACATAACATACATAAGCTCACGCCTGTATCCCCGAAGAGGTAGGCAGAGGCGCACTAGCGAACTAGAACACCCACATTTCGCCGAGCTTAGTTCCGTCCCAGATGTGATAGGGGGCGAGCCTATCGCCATATCGGGCACAAATTACAGACTCCGGGCTGATATGGAAAAATTCCAATATCACTTTGCCCGACCCGGGGATCGAACCCGAGACCTCAGAACCGTAGTCGTACCGAAATACCACCACGCCACGGAGGCAGTCTTTATTAATTTGGATTTCTAAAATGGTTGAGCATAAGCGTTTTCTATTCTATGTCAAAATATTTTTACTGTTATTATTTAATTATAGAACTAACGTTTACGTGCAGCGGTAATTTATATTCTATCAGGTAACTCAGATTAGTTCGGTAAGTTTAAGAGTGTATTAGTTGGTATGTACTTATATACCTGTTTAATTCAATTCCTAGGTCCTAGTCTTTTCTAAAACTATGTATTTTTCAGAACTGGATACCCAGAAGCAGGTGTCAGATAGGCGATTGCCTGTCGTAAAAACTAAGCGGAATCCTTTTTGCAACATGCTAGAAAAAGTGTGTTTAATCACATTGAGGTGGGTTAAAGAGATGTTAACAAAACTAGTGCGTTACCTGTCCTGCGAGCAGCGTGGTGGTGGCCTCGATCGCGCCGGCGACGAGCCGCTCGTCGAGCGCGGGCACGCTGGCGGCCGACGACACGCTCGTGAGCGACTCGCTGCGCAGCAGGCGCCGCTCGCCCGGGCTGCTGCACGAGCACGCGCGCCGCCGACTCGCTCCCCCCGCGCCCCCGCTCCCCACGACGACACCCCCGCCGCCCCCGCCGCCGCCACGAGGGGAACGAGACCCGCTCACTTCCTCTGAGTGGTACGCCTGCAACAATCAGGGCGTTTAGTTTGTAAAACGAAATCCGCAGTCGCGGACTTCGTTTCGGACGTTTTGCTATTCTATGTGGCACACGTGTCCGACCGATATCGATGCTATAAGTTTCGTTTCGGAGAATGCTATACTGGAAACCGTTTGACAGCCCAATCTTCAGTGTTTGAGATTTATTTGATCCATGTGCATCTATATTAGTCTGTGAGGTAGAGTATCGGTCCGATATCGGTTATCGGGTAACGTTTTATAGAATAGACACCCAGATACGAGCTCAACTTCGTTATCAATAATTTGAAATAAAAAAAATACACCCAACAGTCACAAACATAAGTCATAACCCCACACTAAGATCGAGTCTTGTGTCGTGGGTATCAGGAACTTCGAAAGACTTTCGGTCTCACAACACTCAGATCTGAAACAAATATCTGTGGGCAACACAGACATTTGTCTCGGTGCGGGAATCAAACCCGCGACCTCACGTTTCACAGCCAGCTACACGCCCACTGCGCCACGGAGGCTGTCAAATTGAATTGCAATTCGCATGTTTAAAAACTCAAAATCGATTTCAAAATTTATATAGGAACAAGCTCTATCTAAATCTTGAAAGTAATTCTTCTTTTTACTATTTTTTTTTATTTATAAAAAAAATATACAATATGTTGGTACAGTAAAGGTATAACATACCATGTAATATTATAACTTGCTATATCCACAAATCGAGACCTTCAAAAACAGTATCGAATCTGCCATACACATTGTGTGGCAGATTCGAAAGTTATTTACGGCAAACGAAATCACTTAGACAACTATCAATACTTTATTATAATTTTAAGTCAAATTACCATCATCAGTAATAAGAAAGTACATTGGGATTTTTCGATAAATTTTTTTGCCATTTATTTTTCTTATATTTTAAACGTATTACATAAAGTAATAGTATCTGTTACTCACATGGTTCAGAGATCTCGTCAATAGACATATAGCGGACACCAATGTACCGAACGTGAGTTGCGGGAATGGTTCGTAAGATATTTTCGGAGCGCCGAAGTGCAGTTCGACCAGAGGTTGCCATCTCTCTAAGTCAAGTCCAGGGTCAGCCAGCACCGATAGTAAATCAGGACTGAACGATAGCAGGCAGAGCGTCGACATGTGCAGGATTTCTAGGGTTCTGTAGATAAACAAACATTTAATGGAGACCGTAAAAGTCATAATATTGTTACATAAGCTCACGTCTGTATCCCCAAAGGGGAGGTAAAGGCGCACTAGCCAACTAGTAGACCCACATTGCGCCGAGTTTAGTTCCGTTCCAGATGTGATAGGGGGCGAGCCTATCACCATATCGGGTACAAATTCCAGACTCCGGGCTGATATGGAGAAATCTAATATTTCTTTACCCAATTCGGGGATCGAACCCGAGACCTCAGGACGGTCGTCGTATCGAAATACAACCACGCCACCGAGGCAGTCATATTATTATTTATCTAATTATTTTTTTTACTAACGACAATGTGCACAGAATAACTTGACCTGACTGAAGTTGGTCTCTTTACTCGCCCTGTGGACCAGTCATCACCTATTAAACCTTTGAAAGCGTCATTAGTTCATAATCGTAACTAACAACTGTCGTTCAAGATGTCTGCGTATTTTAATTGTATCATTATAGGGCCTTACTTATCAAAACATTTTCGATTATCTTTTCCTAAGAATAGCCTGTCATTTTTCCTTGCGATACATTGTTTAAAAATGAAAGGGACAACCTATGGTTAAAGATAAGCAGCGCTTAAAAGTAACGGGCAATATGTTTATATCTTCTCGTGCAATGGTCCGATCTCTACCGGGCAAAGTGTAAATAAAAGATCCCACAACCAAGATGAAGGTCCTGAATAATGATCGTCGCTACCTGCGCAACACAGCGGGCGCGGCGCCGGAGTCGTCGGGCGAGTGCGCGGGCTCGGGCGAGCGGCGCGATCGCACCATGAACGTCACGCTCTGGTACAGGCACGCGCTTATACTGCGCTGGAGTGGAATGTTCATAATCATTATGCGGATATTTCTTCATACATACATAAGCTCACGCCTGTATCCCCGAAGGGGTAGGCAGAGGCGCACTAGCGAACTAGAACACCCACATTTCGCCGAGCTTAATTCCGTCCCAGATGTGATAGGGGGCGAGTCTATCGCCATATCGGGCACAAATTCCAGACTCCGGGCTGATATGTAAAAATCCAATATCACTTTGCCGAGACCTCGGAACCGTAGTCGTACCGAAATACCACCACGCCACCGAGGCAGTGCAGTCCAGTTATTCAATGGATATAAAAACCATATCACTTTATGTATACTGGTAATTTGAAAAATGTGTTAATTTGTGTTACGATCACAAATGGGCTGGCTCGATCGATTTGATAGCACTGTCTCACAGAAAACTGACGTAATGTGACAGCTTGCTGTCGCGTTTCGTTCGGTGAGTGAGATTTCCGGAGATCCATTTCCCACCTCCCTTTTCCTTCCCCTTCCATTCCCTCCTTTATGTTGGCAATGCACCCATGATTCTTTTTGTGTCTTGGGTGTCTATGGGCGGTGGAGATCACTGACCATCAGGTGACCAATCTGCTCATTTGCCAGTCTCTGCTATAAAAAAAAAAAATTGGTGATTAGTCCCAAATTTGGGTGTGATAAATTGGATCGCAAGTGATACCAGTGACAATAAATTATTCAATGACAAATTATATGGACTTACAAGTCAGAGTCTATTTCTGGCAATGTGCCAAAAATATAATGTGAAAGTTCATTAATAGTGGTGATAATTCACTATTTAATGTCCACGAAAATATATCGAACCTACATACCATGATCCCAGTAAGGGAGGTGATGTTCTGCATGCGCCACCTCGCTTCGAACTTGACCAGCTGTACGATCAGGTTAAGAGTCGAAGCGCACAAGTTGAGCGCCTCTATACTGGGCACCTGACGCGGTAGTAGCACCGCCTCTACCAAATGCTCCAGGTGCACGCCCACGAACGTGATGGCGTCTCCGGCGAAGAACTGCCCATGCTTCATCAGCATCACTGATATAAAGTCGAGGCTGTATGCATACACGCGCCACCACTCCTGCGGCTTCCAGGACGAATTATTACCCAAATCGAACTTCGGCGGTAGTAACTGCAGCCATAGGAACTGGTCCACATCACTCATCAGCAAGTCCTTTGAGAAGGGTCCTCGAGCGTACGCTGTCAGACACCGTAATGCGGCTAGGGATGTGTGGTAATGACATCGATTTTGTAAACATGTTTGCAAGCAACACAGAAGCTTGTTCACAAATCGACTCGATTGGAACCACTGTGATAACCCTGGGAACATGTTGTCGTATAAATCCACGCACTGTTCTAACATCGCCAACGACAGTACTACAGGCGGTATGTCCTTATTCACATGTCCATTTATTTTCGGTTCACTTGGAGTGTCGACTTTAATATTATCGAACAGTTTCTCTAATTCTAAACTGTTAATATTAGTGACAGATCGTATAATGCTTTGAGCGGTAGTACTGTTGGCTTTTATCTCATAATCTAGACTGCTTATAGCAACTGTGCATATAGAAAGAATAGCACGAATCGCCCTTGGATGTAGACATTCGTAAACGATAGCTGTATTACTCAACAAAGTATCGATATGTTTCGCGCTCACTTTACGATTATCGAAACAATCGTCTTTCCAATTTGCCAGCATTATGACGTATAACTCGGCTAGTATGACGACAAGCCTCCCGTCTTTCATGTCGTCTAGTTCGTTTAATAAAGCAGTCATGCAAGGAGCTACCATTTTCGCTTTGTGAGCTATGTTCAGACTTATCGGAAGACATTTGCAGAATATCGTTGTGAAATCTTTCCATGACGTCAACAAGCCAAGCCATACAGGAACCTTGTCTGTCACTTCCTTATCGTTTCTACCGTTGAATGAAAATATGTAAGCAATCCATGTATCTAAATGTTTCTTGTTGGTGTCGAAAAATAATTCAAGCATTTCTTTCAAATTCGGTTCTAATTCTTCTCTGGAAACAAATAATTCGATACCGAGTACGTTGAATATCTGTGCATACGTTCTGAGGCCGGGTTGGATTTCGCTAAATAAGGGACTGGTCATATGTTCCCAGAATTTGGGGTTTTCTCGTAATTTCTTTACTAGTATTTGTTTGTTGTTTTTCCATAAAGCGTGGAATAATGCCATTATGCAACCCAAAAGCGGACTTTGTAGCAATTTGACATCCTGAAAAAAAAAGAAGATTGAAATGCACTTTGTAAGGATAAACATCAATATAATATAGCTAATGAAAATTGCTGTCTTTCAAATCAAATGAACAAACTTTATTTTGGGTTGCATCTAATAATTTATGTTACTTAAAACAACACAATCAATCACACTTACAGCTTTAACAGTTCCAAGATAATCAGCCATATATCCCAAAATGCCTTCAAAGCTATCATTCTCAACCTTTTTTTCCTTACTATCCTTGTCTTTTTCGTCAGCCTTCATTTTCTCGTGGTTCATCATGAAGAACGCTTCCGTAAGTCCTGGCTGTGTGCCCACACAAGTAGCTACGAACTCTAGTATCGACACCTTGAGCTCCGTAGTCTCGTACTCATCGCGAAGTCGATCGAGGAACAACACTCGTACTTGATATGCTGTCATGTCTAATGACGCGAAAAGGGACATTTGAAAACCCTAAAAGCGTAGATATTGTGATAAATTTTTTGGGTAAAATGCATTCAAAATAAGATTGGAAATAGTAATGATTTTACAAATATTATGTGTGATGTTATGTTGTTACAAAACCTACAACCAATTTTATTAATGCAATATGGTAACATAACATTTTTAAACCCAGGACTTCCTGGTTCACAGTCTATGTGCATACGCTGCCAACAGCCCAAGAAGGTAAAATCTAAATTAAAATAGCAAATAGATAATGATTTATTAGGTTTACGCGTATGTTATTAATCGAATACGTTTTTATGGATGCTATCGCGAAAGACTCCGTAAAAACTAATTTTATTTCAATTAGCAATTAGATTTTAACGAAATTGAAAACAACTCACATCAGCAAACTTCTTCAACAGTCGACAGCACAACACCGGCAGACTTTTGTTGAACGCATGGTTGATGTAACTGGTCACTTTTGGCACCACTTTCAACGCGTCCTTTTGCTTGTTTTGCGCGAATATCAGGTGCTCCAGCGGCGTCATTTCGTTAGCGTCAGTCACTAGTGTCTTTATACGTAACGCGAACATCACTATAGCCACACATCGCTGTATGATCGATATGTATTGGGTGCCGGAGCCTGTTATCCAGTTAGCTTCGTTGTGTATCACAGCTTCTAGGTGTTCGTTGCCTGTAATATTGATAAGTATAAACAGTTGTAGTGAAGCTATAGTGAAGTATTGTTTTTATTGACACAGGACGACTTAAAATTCGAAATTAGTTTGATTTTTATTATAATTTGTTCTTCGAAATAATCATCATTTATCTGTAGAATTATCTCCTTCCAGGTTTTTCTGTCCTTTATAGCCTGCCCCATTGTAGTTGATACCGTGAGTAGCTTTATTTGATCGGTACCACAGCTAGACACACGCTCTCTCGGTCGTTTCCCTTCCACTTTTCCAACCAAAAGTAGTATCTCCAAATTGGGAGGGTCCCAGCAAGACACATGTCCAAAATACCGAAGGATCCTTTTATAGCACGGCGTCGACAGTCTCGCCGTCGTTTTTAGATTAGGTACTATTAAAATCAGTCGAACTATAAGATCTTAAATTTAGTAAACATCGTATACTACTTACCCAAAGAAATAATCTTAAGCAACTCCAGACCGTTCTCAGTATGCAATAGGCTGTAAATGCACGTCTTTTTCAGCAATACAGCACATTCGCCCTCCCTAGTGTCTTGCAACACTAGTGTAATGAAGTTGGCGCAGCGCTGCAGCATGTGTCGGCGGTCCAGCGCATGCGCATACCTCCAGCCGTTCACATTCGGGAACACTTCACGGAGTATGAACACCAGCCCGGGGAGGATGATGTCTCTTGTGATGCGGTCCTCGTTGCTCGCCTGGAAATTACGGACTAAGTGAATAGTCTTCTTTAAAAAATAATGGCTTCCACGCATTTCGATGATTTAGCTAATGTCAAGGTAAATAGAGCAATTATGTTTTCACAATGACCATGAGATCCAGATCTCAAGGCCCTGCTGGAATTATGGCGGTAATTCCTTCCAGTGCGGTGCCCCTCAGATGACCTTCACTCGGCGCATCGATCGAACAGAGCCAGTTAACGCGCCAAGCACTATATCGAAGATCACCGGTTAAAAAGATTCCACATTATACTGTCCATCTTCACTGAAGTTTGATGCATTAAACCACAACACTTAAAACCAACAAACACAGCTCTAGAGAATAATATGAAATAACAGACTTCCCGTCAAAATCCCAAAAGTGAATAGTCATCAACGTCGATCATCAACGATTATAGACTACTATAATCATCGTTTATTTCAGTATAGCTTACTAGACTATACTAGACTTGCTGGTCGAGTGACTATACACATTGACTCTAACTAAAGTGAGCAAAGTTCGTCGGTTTTTAAATCCATATGATAATATACTAAAGAACTGTATCGACTAGTCATATTACCATGATTTCATAACAAACTGATAATTCGTTTAATAAAACATAGATAGGCTCTCCTGTTCCTTCGACAGGCAGACTAGAGTCTAGAACACCCACATTTCGCTGAGCTCGTTTCCGTCCCGGTTGTGATAGGAGACGAGCCTATTGACATATGAGGCACAAATTCCAGACACCGGGCTGATACCGAGTAGAAAAAACCATTATCACTTTGCCCGACCTGGGAGATCGTACCCGAGACCCCACGACAATACCACCACCCAGACGAAGCGATATTTTTTAAATTTTATAATACAAGAAATAAGTCAACACTACATATCTAGATTACTTCAACAATAGTCAATACATACCTCACGAAAAGCGCATATCATATCAATGTATGCACCGAGAAAGTTGTAAGTTCCAGATGGTTGTTCCGTTGTCACCAAATACGAGCCCACTTTAGCTGAATCAAAGGAATCCCCATTCGCATACTCTATGTGAGAGAGTTTCTGGTTTATAATACGAGGTAGCAGTCCAGTATTTATTAATCTGAAAATAAAAATAATAATTTTTCTACTGTCATTTCTATTTTAGTGCGCAAACTGAAAACTTAATTTTCAGCATAGGTTATTAGACGATATGCGTTTGTTGCAAGCTTGTAAATACCTAGTCTTTTTTTCTAGCCATTTTTCTTTTTTCTAGCCATAGGAGGCGGGACATATATATGTTACATAAGCATATGGGCCACCGGAGGCCGAGCCGCCCGTGACTATTACCAGAGGCGCTACCCCTATTCAATCCAAAAAGCCCGGTAAAAGCCCAAAAGAAAAATACGCAACAATAATAATCGAAAGTTAAGAAACTTAACTGACCGATCAAAACTTATTCGATCGTGACCAAATTTATATGGGACCATCCTTGAAATAAGCTCTATCGAACACAAAAACAATCTCGAAAGTTTGTCCACATTTGGCGGAGATTCGGAGAACTTACATAAAAAAAAACAAATACAGACGAATTGAGGCCCTCCTATTTGGAAGTCGGTCGGAAATAATTCCGAATACTAATACGGGCTTTGTCGCCACTATCGAATTAAATCGCGCTATAGTTTACTGCGCCGTTTGATCTCAAGTAATCAAACATTTTCTATGAATTCCAAATGGGTGCTACCTGGGATTGCTCATGATTTGAGTAATTTGGGATTGAATTGTCCAAAAAGGCTATGCACGCCACTGCTTACTACATACCTGAAATGTATTTCTTTAGGGAAATTGGGTATCAACGCAGTACAAACTTCCAGGCACTCGACCAGTAGCGGCAGAGGCGGTGTGTCCGCTCTCATAAACCGCACCAACACGTCAAACACACCCTCCGTGGGCCCCACCAAACTCTTCGGAATACTCTTCTCCTCAACCAAATTCTTCAAAATGCCTTTCAACACTTTAGCACCCTCGTAAATCCTCTGCAATGACTTGCCAACATCGTGTTGGTGGTGTCTTTTTTGATCTAACACCTTCTCTATCTCGCTATTGAATATTACTCCATACGAGTATGGAGTTCTGAAATGTATCAACATGCCTTCCTTCCTTTCCATGACGGTAGCTTTGGACCCAACTTCGATGCGGTAGGATGGGTCGCCTAATGGGTAATATTCGCGTCCGATTACCGCGTCATCGTACTGCACCGACATGATCGGCACTGCGTTGGGATTGTATATCTCTGTGTAGACAGGCAAGTTTTTCAGTTCTGCTATGAGCTAAAATATTAAAAAATAAAGGTGTTAACAAATATCCTATTATTCGAGGGTAGTAGTACTTAGTCTAATGGTAGCATGTATGGGCTGTGGACTAGGAGGTCCTGGGTTCGATTCCCAGGATGGGCAAAACAAATTTTCTAATTTAATTTGCCTGGGACTGGATCCTCATAAGGGGTTGACGTCAGGCATGCGGCCGGTCGTAAAACTAAGCCAAAACCTATCTGCAACATGCTTGAAAAAGTGTGTTCCGCCGACCCCACATTAAGGTAGGATAAGGGAAGGTAGAAAGAAAATATCTTACTAGTACAATTATAAAGTTTTAGTATAGGAGTTTGTTAAGTTTTTTAATTAATTAATTTAGCATTTCAGATAAACACTATTTGGATTATGGCATAAGCTATTTTTATCTTAATCGAATAAAGGTTTACTATATTATATGGTGAAAGGTCATTGGAAATTTTACCTTTGCCTAAAAATATTATAGACAGGAATAATCTAGAACTAACATACTCACATTTTTTACACTGTCCTTTCCAGCTTGAGCCAATCCAGCGCTCAAAACAGACAACGCACTAAAATTAAACGGGAAATATTCCAATGCGGAATTCCAAAGTGACACAACGCCAAAGTCTTCTTCTTTTTGGTGGAGTTTCCAGAACTGGGCAGCCAATTCCGGAGATCGTAATAAATCTGAACATAGCTCCATAATGCCTGGCTGATTGCTTATTGTACTATCACCATCAAATTTGTTGCAAATATCATTTAAGATTCGGAATACCCTTTGTCTTGCAATTTGGGAGCATTTAGATTGATCCTGTGGTAGAAAATAGTAATTATTAAGGCGTCCAGATATTATAATATTAGATCTATCTATACTAATATTATAAACATGAAATGGTTGGTTGGATGGATGTTTGTAACGTAATCACGCCAGAATGGCTGAACAAATCTGGATGAAGTTTGGCACAGAGATCGTTTAAAGTCTGGAATAGTAGATAGGCTACTTTTTAACCTGGAAAAATGTATGACTCTTGTGGTTTTTTCATTTTCCATGCAAAGGTGCAGGTGACAACTAGATGCATTATAAAAACTTTCACATAGCAGTCCCTCAATAAAATAAAACATTAAACTTACAGAAAACACAGCACTGTTCAGCATTTGATGGAGGAATTCAAAAACTTTCATACGCAATGCTGTTGCACCAAAATGTTGATACTGCCCTTCAAAGAACTTGACGTGATGGTCACTCTAAAATAAATTATGTTATAATACATACTTTTAAGTCTATACTTTAGCAATACTAGCTTTTGCCCGCGTGAGTCATGATTCATCTCTCATTACATCCCTTTAGCAGATGAATTTATGCATGTGTTATACATATAAACCATCCTCTGTAATCATTCTATCTATTAGAAAAACCGCATCAAATGCGTTGCGTAGTTTTAAAGATCTAAGGATACAGACCGACAGACAGCGCGAAGCGCCTTTGTTTTATACTATTTTTTTATGGTGGGGACATCTGCAGTTATGCAGACAAGTGATCAGTTCCCTTATTGGAACTATTTCACCCTTTTGTTTTATACTATGTAGTGATAAATTATTGTAAAGTAAATTAAAGAGGGAGCCTGCAGAAGTGCCACATAAGTAGCAGACAGATGCAATAGGATAGGACAGCTACTTTTTGGCATTCCTTAATAATATGTGGTCACAGGATACTGTATAGTGTCTGCAACTTGTGGTAATCCAGTCAATCAATGAGTGTTATTTTGTGGTAGGTATATAGGCTGCCAAGCAGTGGCGGATTTCTCGTAAGGCCTACTAAGCTAACGCCTAAGGCGGCTGTATCATTATAGGTGGCCAAATACGAAACAAAACTTTGCCAATTTTCACATTAGTGATGAAGTTAATTTCATTATAAACAATAAAATTAAGAACCTTTTCAACCAACTTCCAAAAAGGAGAAGGTCCTCAATTCGTCTGTATTTTTTATGTATGTTACGCGATATCTCCGCCAAATATGGCCCGATTTTAAAAATTATTTTTGTGTTCGATAGAGCTTATTTCAAGGGTGGTCCCATATAAATTTGGTCACGATCGGATTTGAAGTAAGTTCATTAAGTTTTTAAAATTGTGATCCCTTTTCGAAGTCAGTCAAAAACAAGGGACAGCAGTTATTACCGGGCCTAGGGTGGTCAGCACTGCTAATCCACCACTGCTACCAAGTATCACCATATGCAGTTAGTCCATATTATGCATGTAAATGTTGGAAGGAGTATTTTTAAATTAAATAAAGCAAATGTCCACCTGCAACGTCAATAACATCCATGTAAGAAGCATTGCACTGTGCTCAGTATTCATTTGCAGCTTTGTCAGCTCACATTCAACAATCTCTTTTGTATTATCTATCCATGATGACATATCAATTCTGAAACATAAATTGAACAATTTATAAATGATAGTTACTCTTAATAATTGTAGAGGATGATTGAGCAAAGTGGAAATGTTTGAGTAGGAAGGTGGACCCTGGAATTCGGCTGGGATAACACCAGGCAAAAAAAAGTAATATATGAATCTTTCATTCTGCCTGGCCTTATCCTGGTCTTCTGTGCTTCCAGTTCACCTGGTCTTAAGCATCCTCCATAGTGAGACCTTTAGCTCTCATTGCATCTCATCTCTCATCTCATTGTCTTGGTGCAGGAATCGAACCTGCGGCCTCTCGTTTCATAGCCAGCTACTCACTGACTGCACCATAGAGGCTGATTATAGTCTTATGCAATAAGAGACAAGCTGTTATTTATTAAACTGACAAACTATTTTGACCTAAAGCAACTTACAACTTTATGTAATCCACAATGACCATAAAAAGACAAATTTCTGTATACATGATTCGTAAGCATGGCTCTCTGTGTCTCTCTTCCAAAAACTCATTGTACCCCTGGTTCTTGCCAAAACTATGTTTTCTGAACAACGTAAATAACTTTTTGAACTCATCAGCTGTAAATGTATCATTTTCTGCGATAACCAAAAGTATTTGCAAGATGGCCAACTGTTCTCTCAAGTTACACTCTGCCCAATTTTGTCTCACGGAATCATTAGAAAAATCCATTTGTATTTTTCTTGGAGGTGGTGCTGTATTGAGCAGTTTTTCAAATTGCGATAAAAGTGACGTTTTTATTTTTTTAATGCCTATGTCATTGATAATCTTTGTAAACTCATCCTTGTATATGTGTGTGGGTACATCTTTGAATTGTATTACGTATTGCAACAACTTTAGGAGGAACAATCTCTCCGTATAATAAAAGTTCCATACTCTTGGAGCTAGGAATGTTGGACGAGTATCAACAAAAGCAACGTTTTTCAGAGCATTTGCTGGGGTACCGTAAGATATATCACATAAATAGTTTTTGACTATTTCCCACACTTGAAAGCTGTTCACATCCTGAAAGAAATAAAACCTATATTATTATAGAATTGTTAATGGAACAAGATGTCACCTCCTTGGTCTAGTAACATCAAATATGGGCTGTGAATATGGAGGTCTTGCATTCGATACCCTGGTGTTCTTCTACCACAATTTGCTTGGGACTGGATCTCCTACAGGTTAGACATGCAGGCGGCTGGTCATAAAACATCAGTACAGTAACATCATTAATCTATACTCTGAATTACAGTATGAATTATTCGAATATTACTCACAATATAACCTTGTAGCATTTGCACAACACTCAACAGTTTCGTTTGGTCAGATTGCTGGGCCTGTAATTTGCTGAAGTCATCTTGTTTATAAGGTTTGTAACTGGCCAGTCCTTCTCGTAGGCCTTCTAAAACCTCCTTACCGCCGAGCACTTTGAACGCCTCCTCTTTTGTGAAACTCTCGGAGGTTGTCCAGCGCCATAGTCGCTTCCAATAGCTGGAAGAAATTCGGGTTTTATTCACCTAAAGACGACACCAGAAATATATGACACTAATCGTATTTATTTGTACCAAACGCTATTTGTGGCCATGATTGTGAAGATACAGCTTAACAACAATAATAATTTTTATAAAACACTGAAATTGTTTACCGCCATCCTGTTTTAGGTTACAAAATACTAGAGATGGGCACTAGGTGACATACTTTTAATTGTATAATTCGATTATTAAGATGTTTCGAGTTAACTTGATATTTTATTAATAAAATAATAATAATTTGAAAATAAATCCACAAAACGTATTTTTCATTCAATATCTATTTTTGAACCTCAGCATTAAAGATAGAATTTAGATGTAAGCGCAACGTTCACTCACACATATGTTACATAAGCGTATCGGCCACCGATGGCTGAGCCGCCCGTCACTGTTTAAACGCTCATATGCTCATCTTTTTGTGTAATGTCTTAATGACGTTATTACTCAGCGCTTTTAAAAAGTTCATTTTGACTTGTTGATATATATCTTCCACTCGTTCTGTTTGGTGGACGGAGATTCTCACTCATCAACCAAATATGGAACTATAGAATATAAGTTTCTTCAGTGATTCATCAAGCTGTCTACCTTTATAATGCTTTATTACTGGAAATTAAGGAGAAAGATCAGTGCAAGTTAGTTGGTGATGATGTATCATGTAACATTAGTGATATATATTAGGAACATTTAATATTATTATGCGATTATGAAAGTAAATTATTTAATAATCTCGTAATCGATATCAGGTAAAGTAAATTAAAATGTTCAATTACTCAATTATTCATAATCGCCCACCTCTATAAAATACATTTAGACGTAATGTCAAAAATTGACAATGGCTGTCAACTTCGTAAAACGTTTAGTTTTTGCTGCGCGATAATAGGATTTGAATGTATTTTAATTTCAAAACTCGCTAAAAATGTTTCTGTCATAAAAAGGTGCTATTTTCTGTAATATATTCTATAAAAACTGATTCTCTGCCCCGATTAGTTGTGAATAAGATTGTGAAGCTTTAAAAAAAAATGAAACTAAAAAAACACTCGCAGCATTTGACTTTTAAACTTATAATGTTGCCAATTTATACATAATTATCCGAAAACTGAATAAGAAAAACAATGTAATTTATATCGACACTTTATTCAAAAGATATCATATAATAGGATCAAAATCCTACGTCGGAATTCTAATAATGCTTTCTTTGCCTTCTGTCTCTTTTTAGTAACTGAACAACAAGAGGTATATCGTCACATGTTGTAACTCGGAAGTAGTGACGTTCTATCGTGACTCGTAACTATAAAGGCTAACAAGTTAAAGTGAGCCCTGTCATGAGGGCGGTAAAAGTATTCCCTAAATGGCATCAATAAAATAGGTATAAGGACTGACTTTTCTCTGTGCAGGTAAGGTTCTACAAGAATCATAACAAACATGGCCAAATCTTTATATTAGATTACAAAATTAATTTATGTGCCATCATTTAGATGTCATCGGTGTTCATTATGATACTTATAGAGCTATAAAAATTCATAGTAGCCTACTGTTCTTAGGTCTGTTGTAATATGCAGAAATTAATTCAGCCCGTATACTCTGTCGTGAGTCGTGATAATCTGACGTGGGTTTGGACTTTGGAGTTCTCAGTCTTTCGGTGTACAATACTTTCAACTTAATTTGATAGCTTATGTAAAGCGATGACAAATACCAGATTTAAATTGTTAGCACTAAAATAAAAAAAAATACATACATACACACATACACACTCACGCTTGTATCCCATGGGGGTAGGCAGAGACTATTGAGCGCCACAAGCTACGATCCTGACACACCTCTTTTGCCTCTTCCACACTCATGAATCTTTTCATACAGTTCCGCCGGTTGAGGGTACTCCTCACTTGCCCTTTTCGGAGAAGATCACTTATTTGATCCATGTATGTTCTCCTCGGGCGCCCTCTTCCGACCCTTCCATTTACTTTCGCGCGATAAATACCTTTCGTAAGTCGCCTTTCATCCATCCTCTCCACGTGCCCGAACCACCAAAAAAAAATACAATTCTGAATTCCGCAATATGGCGAAAGTCCACTTCTAACCTGTTAATATAAATTCGGTGAAATTATTTCGCTTGTAATGTATTTTCTTTTCTTTGTTATTTGTTGGTATCCCTAATCCCTATGACCTTTTGACGTTTGGAACCGACGTCATCACACGTCGTGTTGAAGCTCTTTGCCGATTTATCAAAATTATACAGTGATTGGTACTTAGTTTTCGAATATACTGTGATAAAAATAGTTCACGTGACTATATCAAACTTACAGATCGTGTGTGCTAAGTTTCATATACACATTTATACATTTTTTGTAATTTAGTTACTTGTTATTTGAAGATCTAAAAACATTCAGCTATGGCACCAGCAGCCACTGCAGTAAAACCAAAGCCTGATAACGACCCTATCGGCATAAGGGCCGTGCTTCTCGGGCCTCCTGGGTCTGGCAAGGGTACACAGGTATGTTTTTTATTTGATCTTTGACCTTTGTAATGAACTCTCAAGTTATGAATAAATTATGTGAGCTCTCGTTAACGAAGTAAACTTGGGCGGAACCTCAGTAGTAATCACTACGAATACACTCCTATAATAATTATGAGATTACTTCATAGATATTGGTGACTTGTTTGTACATTATAGTTCTTTCATTATAAAAGTAGACATTTATGTGAAAAGTATATTACTACACATTCTTTACAGATTTGTTTTTTCATATCACTAGTATGAAACTTTTATTTTCCCAACATAACTGTGATCAAGACTCGCTTAGTAACTGATAGAAGAATTTAAATAATTGAAGGTGATGTGTATGACAAATTATGGTAAAACTGTGACTTCTGAAATGGGAAGGGAAATATTCTTCAACAGGGTTCTGTGAAATTGGATTTATTATTGAATCAATTATTTTAGGCTGCTAAATAATTGCAGTTATTATTTAAGATAATGAAAGTACACCAAGCAGGTTTCTTTATTGCAATTTGGCTTCAGAACCCAAAAAAGAGTTTGTTGAGTTACAACACTAATCTATTCACTAGAATTATTATTTCCCAAATTTTCTCCATTACAGATGGTTGTACCTGTCACCTATATTTGTTTTTATTCATATACAATCTTTCTATGTGCCTGGTGTTATCCCGGTCTAATGCCAAGATCTAACTTTCTTCTTAAACACCTCCACTTCAGCCACTCTTGAGCATTCTCCACAGTGAGACCATTGATTTTCATCTCCCTTCACCTAATATTATGCACAGGGTTTGATGTGATAAAGAAAGAAAGAAAGAAAGGAACTTTATTTGGCCAGTAAACAGTAATTATATATATGCTTGTAATAAAGTTGATTATTTATTATCTTAATGGGCGGCCGGTCGTAAAAACTAAGCCAAATCCTCTCTGCAACATGCTTGAAAAAGTGTGTTGCGCCAACCCTACATTAAGGTGGGATAAGGGTAGGTAGAAAGAAAAAGAATTTATTATCTTAATGGTTATGAAACATTAAATTTTTTATATAATATAAATGAAGTGGTAGAGCTAGACTGTAAAATGTAGACAGTCTAAGGGTGGTGGAGATCAAATACCATCAGGTCAGCTGCACCTGTGCCAGTCTCTGCTATAAAAAATGCTTGGTGTTATTTTATTGCATGCATAATACTATTACAGTCTTGAACTCTTGAGTTGGATCCTCTGGTTGGGCAGGGTAATATTAGGATTTTCTGCACTGGATACTGACAGTTTTGCATTCTGAGAAACTCACTGAGTAACTGTTTGGTGTAGATAAATGTGTGCCATTGTCATTTCTGGCTTTAGGGTTCAAAATAAACTTGTAAAAAGTGGAAAGTTGAAAAAAGTGGATGCACCTGTTGCTCTTTTGCCTATATCTGTGATGTGTAATCAGAGATAATTATTATACATTAACTACTGAGTGAAATGAAATCTGTATATTTTGTAAAATATGTTTGAGCAAGAAATAGGTGTGCATTGTGCTCTATAAATAAATAACACCCAACAGTCGAAACACATAGTCCTAACCCCACACTAAGATATGCGTCTTGTGTCGTGGATATCAGGAACTATGAGAGACTTTCGGTCTCACAACACCCAATCCATAACACATATCTGTGGGCCACACAAACATTTGTCTTGGTGCGGGAATCGAACCCGCAGCCACTCGCTTCACAGCCGTCTACGCGCCCGCTGCGCCACGGAGGCTGTCACATCCGTCTATAGATTTCAACTTTAATATATGGATAGGAATATGTAATTGTGTATGTATATTATGATTGTTACAGGCCCCACTTCTCAAAGATAAATATTGCGTATGCCACTTATCAACGGGAGATATGTTGAGGGCAGAGGTGGCGTCGGGTTCGGAGCTCGGCCGCCGCGTCAAGAAGGTCATGGATGAAGGGAAACTCGTCTCCGATGAGATGGTCGTGGACATGATCGACAAGAATCTGGATCAGCCAGATTGTAAAAATGGTTTCCTGCTGGATGGATTCCCTAGGACTGTACCACAGGCGGAAAAGGTTTGTTTTGATATAAATTTAACATACGTACACGGACATTAAAAAAATGGACGGAGCGCTAAGAAGCAGGGTTTTCGGTCCATTCGAGTGATGGCGTAGTTGTATTTCGGTTCGACTTACCCTCATGAGGTCTCGGGTTCGAGCCCCGGGTCGGGCAAAGTGATATTGGATTTTTCCATATCAGCCTGGAGTCCGGAATTTGTGCTCGATATGGCGATAGGCTCGCCCCCTATCACATCTGGGGCGGAACTAAGCTCGGCGAAATGTGGGTAATCTAGTTCGCTAGTTTACCTATAGGGGTAGGCCTTTTGGGGACACAGGCGTGAGCTTATGTAATGTGTCGATCTATCGACACGTAATGGCGTGTGTGTGTAGAGGGCACTTTTGTACAGGCGCGTTTGTGTGCGTGGCTTCTCCGTGGCGTCCGTTTATCTATAGGGGAGATGATGTCCTTCTTTTTTATTACGTCCATACGTATTTATAATTTGTAGTACATAAGTAGCGGTCGGCAATCAGAAGCCTCTGCGGCCCACGACCTTCTTAACACTTTGTGGACAATACTGTATTTTTCATACTTTTCGTCATTATTTTAACTTACTTTTCAATTGAATGCCGCTGAACTTGGTGGTTGCAGAAACGTGACTTCCTGCAAATAAGTTTATCTAAGCAATGAATATGTTCCACTGAAAATTCCATTCTTGAATAAGGGCGGTCTGCATCAACTTTATTACTATGTGGCCTGTATTTGCTAAAAAGTTCCCGTTTGCCGATTGAAAGTAACTTTTTCATAAAGATAGCTCCTTATTTTTGTCCTTTTTATCAGCTTATATAATACGTATATATCTGTAACTCATTAGCAACTAATTATTACAATAATGTCATTAATCATAAAAGACAACACTAAGATAAGAAGTTCAATGGTTATATAATAGAACACACAACCAATCCATATTTTAGAATATTAATAACTTCGGAGAGATGCCTGGTTATTTTTAGATTTGTAGAGTAGGTCAGTAATTTACGAAATAGATCCATGTCTGGTCTGGTTTAGGCACTTAATCAAAATATTTTCTATGTAATGAACACTGGCTTTAAAAAATTATTGTGTGGTATGTTATATGGTGATACTTTTCAAAACAACACAAAAGTATTTACATCGCACCCACGTTAAAAAGATTCATAATCAAAATTAATTTGAACGTGCGCCATTGCGACTATTTTTAATGATTTTCAAAATCCAAATACTGGGAATCACTAACAATCTACCTTTTTGTGGTAGCCCACATTGCTTACCTCACCCCAAATTGTGAAATATATCGATTTCGTTCACCGCAAATACAGCGCCCAATTACCTATTTCGTATGCCCCAGAAACAGATTAGAAGACTCAATACACAAAATATCTATTTCAGCTGGACGATTTATTGGCGAAAAGAAAAACTGCCCTCGACGCAGTCATCGAATTCGGAATTGCGGACAGCCTGCTCGTACGCAGAATCACGGGCCGACTGATCCATCCTGCAAGCGGTCGCAGTTACCACGAAGAGTTCCACCCGCCCAAGAAACCGATGACCGATGACGTTACCGGGGAACCTCTTATCAAGAGATCCGACGACAATGTTGACGCTTTGAAGAAACGCTTGGCTACATATCACGCGCAGACGGTGCCTCTAGTCGACTACTACATGAGGAAAGGCCTCCATTGGCGAGTGGACGCGGCCAAGTCTGCCGAGGATGTCTTCAGCAGGATCGACAACATCTTCAAGAGCAGGGTCTTCAGTAGAGAAAGAGAGGCGTTGTAATATCAAGTGTACAAAACTTTGCCCATGTGATTTGTTTATACTGTTTGTTTTGCTAAGACTATATCAAACCATAGTTATCTATTTTAGAGACTATTTTTTCTTGAATACAGTGAACTGGACAAATCAGTACTTGTTTGATTATATTACGATTATCATTATCACATGATATAGCTTGTCACATACCTAACACTAAGTAGATATCAGATAAACGAATTTTGGTTGGCGCCCCGACTAGTGCCCCAATTAATTGACGCAATTGAACAAAGAGATTTAATATTACTAACTAGAGGGGCTATCAAGCAAGTTTCCATACAAAAAAATGGATCTCAAACTTCAGTACCAACGTGCACCATTTATTAAAATGCAAGGGCGATTATTACAGTTTACACCCTAGAATGTTCTGTGAATGGTTAAGAATCACGTAAGATAAGTTTATTCTCTCAATATTATTACGCTGGCTGACCTGGCGCGCGTATGTTTCAAATAAACTGAGCGACTTATGACCTTATGACTAGGTCATAACTTTTGGATTACAAGTTTTGTGCTGTTGTCCCATCTCTATACAATTGAATGTCTTTGCAATTGAACAATGAAAAAGCATGTAGTATCGGTTTGTATTTATTTCCATCAACATACGAACTCGGGCCGTTACAAGTAGTTTCAAGTAAGCTCGAATAAAGGCGAAGTCATACACATTTTTGACAGATACAGTTTCTTATATTCGATCGATTATACTGTTATTGATTATACGGTAATATTAAGATAAAACAGGTTCCTGTGTCACAGCAGGTTTCATATTAAAATGCGATCCTCCGCAATATATCGTAAAACATTTCTAAACTCTACTGAAGATAGGAGGGACTACTCATTATAAAATACTAGGCTACGTTAGATTTTGTCTTAATAGAAGTTATAGTGCATAATCTACAAAAGCATCGGTCGATTGGTGACCTAAGACACCGACTCGTGATATTAATAGTAATAGTAAACACTAAACACATTGATTGTACATTGTGAAATTCCGTAACTGGTACCGAAGGTTTTCATGGCTATTTCTTGAGGACTGAAGGCGAAAATTAAAGGGTAAGTATAGTTTGAGAGAATATGTTGGTATTGAGTATCCGGTCCCAGATGGTGCAGATAGATCGCGAAAATTAACCAATTAATTAAGTCATTTGACGGCGTGATGTTCAAACTTTACTCTTATTGGCTAATTTTTGTGATCTGTGATCACATACTATTTTGGTCCTTACTTATAAAAACTAAAAAAAAGTTTAGCTTAGCAAATAGCTTAGAGTAGTCTGTCACTTTTTTCCTTGTGTCACATTGTTTGAAAATAAAAGGGACATATTCTTTACCATTTGCTCAGTGCAACTGTTTTTATAAATAAGGCTCTATACTCTGATCACACTCGGATAGTGACCGCTTAGGGCGACTTGCACCACTATTACTAACCTACAGTTAATCCTAACCTCAAGTTAAATTGAAATAGAAATATATGAAGGACATGTAATTTATTATATGTAGTTAATTAAATGTCCTCATATATTATCTGTAATTACATGTCTTACATTATATGTAATGAATTACACGTCCTTCATATATTTCTTTTTCAATTTAACTTGAGGTTAGGACTAACTGTAGGTTAGTAATAGTGGTGCAAGTCGCCCTTATTGGTGCCGGCCGTTAGTCCACACTATAAGCTTATTTTTAAACAAGACAATAATGGCGTATTAGGATAACTATTCAATAAGTTACGTTAGATCTACATTAACTATCTAATAGATTTAATATTGTTATAAATACAATACAGGTAAAGGACAATTAAAATGTTTATAAAATACATCACTGGGTATTTCACAGCCGTTTATAATTAATTTGCACTTTATAACATCGAAATGGTGTGGAAGGTAATGTGAAAACAATTTACCTACCAATATGAATATTTCAAAATATTAAATGGTTTTCAGTGTAGAATAGGGATATATAATAATAATAGTTAGGGTGTGAGCGTGCATCTAATGCAGACATGGTACATGTGCAGTCATTAAATAAATAATAATAATAATAAATACACCCAACAGTCACACTCCTAGTCCTGACCCCACACTAGGTATAACCTGTATCGTGGGTGTCAGAGACTATGAGAGACTTTCGGTCTCACAACACCCAGACTTGAAACAAGTATCTGTGGGCCACACAAACATTTGTCTCAATGCGGGAATCGAACCCGCGGCCTCTCGCTTCACAGCCGGCTACTCGCCCGCTGTGCCACGGAGGCTGAATATTAGTACTTAGGCTAGAAAAATGTACCTGCGCGAAGCAACTAATGTGTGAAGTTGCATAAGTCCTCATTCGCACGAGTTTTTCCAACGCTCGTTTAAAAAGCGCCTCACCATGTCTGTTCATATGAGTGTTTGTAAATCATTCTTGTCTTGTTCTAATAAGGTATATTCTACATACCGCCCAACGAAGCGCCGGCGTTTGAATAACTATTCTAGAACTCATAATATTATGTTCCATTTCAACGCTTTTTTAAGGGCGTTTAAAAAGCTCTCGTGCAAATGAGGGCTTATAATTAGAATGTCCTTATATAACTCTTTGTTTCTACCTGCCCTTATCCCACCATACTGTGGGGTCGGCGTAACACACTTTTTCAAGCAAGTTGCAGAAAAGATTTGGCGAAGTTTTTACTGACCCCCCCTGAGGGGTCGGGCAAATTAAATTAGAAAATTTGCTTTGCCCGACCTGGGAATTGAACCCAGGTCCTCCCGGTCCACAGCCCATATGTGCTGCCACTTGACCAAGGAGGCGACAAGAAGTCATAATATAACTGCCACTCCGAAATAATTTTCACAATCGAATTCGTATCGGGCTCAATTTTGCATAAAATAACCAAGGTTCATGCGTTCGAGCACTGTAGCTGTAGGGCACTTGTATATGTTGTGGTATATTCTTTAACAATGAATGTCCAATAGCATCATAATTGGAATAAAACTATTTTTACGGATTCTATCACGATTTGGTTTTAATTTTTATGCCCGACGTTTCGAAAGCTTTGCAGCCTTCGTGGTCACGGGTCAGACTAAGGTGTCATTTGTCCAAAAATGTTAATATCACATGATCTACCTTCATGCATTTTTATATATGCATAAAACAAAATCGTGATAGAATCCGTAAAAATAGTTTTATTCCAATGAATAACATTCGCGTAAACCTAAGAAATCATTATCATAATTATAATTAAAATTCTTGTTTACTTTTGGTCCTTTTGCCGATTAGAAAATTTTTGGGAGTGGTAGGATAAGGTTTGGTCCCCGCAACATAACGGTCGTATGAACCGCTACATCGTGTTTGAACTTAATCTGAGGTACATACCATTTCCATCGCCCAGAGCCAATCCATCCTGGAGACTAGTTGCACCGCGACTGTCACTTAGGGGCCGTCTTAGTATTACGTAAGCAGATTTTTGTATCAGATCAGTAGAGAATTTTGTGTAACCTTCAAACTGCGGGAAAGACAAGTATCAGTAAAATCACGTCAGGGCCATAACGGCACATGCGTTAGAAAGGGATAGCAAGATATCCCCACTACCTCTCCACTCTTACTGACACATTTTTCAACCAATTTCGATACAGATTTTACTGACGAGATTCTTTTTTGTTTTATTTGCTAGTACATATAAAAATGTGTACAAAATCAAACATAGTCAAGTAGGTACACAATTATTAACCCCTCCCAGCAAAAGTAAGCAAAGCACCCAATGGTAAAGTAAACATTGGTACATGAATTTTTCAAGGTGTTCTGGTTCTTTATTAAAAGATATTCCAATAAAGTAAAAAAAAAATACTGCTGACGTAATCACCATCCATACTATCCCCCCATGTCTTTAAAGATAAGCAAAGATAAACCGCCCTGCTCGCTGGTGCTTATACAATACTTGAATTATTGCTTACATTTTGTTCTATTGACAACAAGATTATATTTTACCGGCGTAAAAGTGAATGATATGGGTACTGTTAGCACTTTCACAATACGAATGCTTTAATAGCAACCATTTGTCAGGACTTATACTTCACTATATACGATCAGCTATTTACTATTATAACCGGAGAAAGCTTTTATACATAGCTTTCATATGACAAACTGGCATAGCTTCGGCGTGCTATCCATTAGTTAATTTGTGAACACCAACTGGCTGCCAAATGTCATGACCAGCCCTTATGTACAGCTGTCGCCCCTCCATTCAGCTGTCGCCCCACCATTGGGTGCAACTAATATGTTTACCCACCTACCTTAATAATATTACTGTTGGTACCCTCATTATGTACCTAATATCCTTACAGATACCCTCATTAATTTAATAATAAGAATATCGCTAACACTACCAAAGATTTCTATATAAATACTAGACAAGCTGTTTAGAAGTAAAATTACTCACATTACGACGAGTGTTTGAAGTTTGACGGCTAAGGAAAAGAAAAGATCTCTATATTGAGTCGCGGTGAATTGACGGAAACTTAGTGGGCAAATTCTTTGTACCGAACAGCCTGTCTAGTAATACATAGAAGTCTTTGGGTACTACAAATCTAGGTACAAACCCTACATATTGATAATGAAAGTACCCACACTAGGTAGGTAGGGTAGGTACAAAAGGCGAATTTATAGTTTACATGAGATAATTGAAATAAGTGTAAGGCTGAGATCTATAGAGCGAACTTCGACTAAGTCTGAGTCGAAGAAACGAACTTAATGAGGATTTGAAATTTTTAAATCGAACTTCGACTTAGACCAAGCCATTTTTTACAAGAAAAACAGACTGACAGACAGACTAAGCAAAGTTTTTTTATAATAAAATGACTCGGACTACGTCAAAGTTCGATTTAAAAATTCCAATTCCTCATTGAGTTCGTTTCTTTGATACTGATTTCTTAAGCTTACGTGAATGTTATACATTGAAATAAAACTACTTTTACGGATTCTATCACGATTTGGTTTTTAATTTTTTATTCCCAACGACTGAGTCCAACCCGTGACCACGAAGACTGCAAAGCCTTCGAAACGTCGGGAATAAAAAATTAAAAACCAAATCATGATAGAATCCGTAAAAGTAGTTCGTTTCTTTGACTTAGACTTAGTTGCAGTTCGCTCTATAGATCTCAGCCTAAGATGCAAGTGTATAGTTTGACAAGTATTTAAGTATGCTACGGGTGCATTCGATGATGATATATAAACGCCCGGTTTCAATAAATAATCTCAGTTCGAATGTACAGATAGATTACAAAAATTCGCCAATACGGACACAGTTTGAAAATAACTCCGTCAAATGACTTGATTTGATTGATTCATAATCGCGATCTATCTGCACTCTAAACTGAGATCGTTTATTGAAACCGGCCATAAATGAATGACGGCAAAGGAAATAAAACAAGCAGAATGGATAAAATCTGTGTAATCGTGATCAGCTCGAATATGTATTACACAATCAATGTCAATTAAAAATTCATAATAATGTCCAAACATAATGGAGGTCACAGTTTCTGCGCCTAAATGCAACAAAACAAAATTCAGCAAAAATAATTCTAATAATGATATGCATGGATCGAATGATTTGGTACATTTCATTTATTTTGATACAAAAATCAACATTTACTTATATTTTCAATATTTCATGCAGGTAATACTTACATATCATTTCCTCTTAAAAATAATCTACACGCATCGCATAATGAAGCTATGATCATTTCATGTCGAGATATGACGATAACAAATGATATGAAAACTGTTCGCTCACTGTAGCATCTACAGGGTGATGTGTTTCACATAAATACACAGATATCCAACTGTAAGGATAAAACTATACAATTCACAAATCTTGTCATGGAAAATTGAGACGTAAACACGAATTAACACCGAAAGCTCGTCTAGCATCCAAATAAATAACTACAATTAAAAATAATTACGTAGATTATATACAAAAAGTACACGTACTTAATTTGTCACGAATACTTAACAACTTCCTATGCCACTATACATAGCTTTGGATAACCGTAATGTCAACACAACTATGGCTACGACTAAATTACAATAAAGCTTTTAGAACAACATTTACATACATTTAACAAACATATTTATTGTTCGACATAAATGTTAACGAGTGCGGTGACGGGGGCGTCAATCGTTAATGTGCCGATTATCTAATATAATGCTCTCTGAAATATTCGCGTTCGATTATCGATATCTAACAAAAACGACTGAGGACAAAACCTATTCAGGCACTTTACTCTTCTTAAACTATGAAAAGAGCGTTACAACTGGGTGCGGGAGTGTTCTATTGTCATACTTTGGGTTGACGGCTGCGCTACCTACAGATACTAAGACTACCGCAAGGTTGCGTACGTCATGCGGTACGGGCGAGGGCCCGACTTGCACGTGAGAACCGACGGACACGAACAATGTCACGGGCGATGTTCAGTGGTCGTGCAGTCGGTCGTGTGATCTGCTGGAGGAGCGTGACGTCTTGCGCTGGTCCAAGTACGCGGCCGGCGCCCAGCCTTCGCCGTGACCAGCTGCACAATCACCGAAAAATATTTAAACTTTGAGATGTCTCTACACCATAGTCTTGCAGAGAGAGAAGGCTAAATATATACTTATTGTACTTTGCATAACATAACATAAGCTCACGCCTGTATCTGTAACTAGAACACCAACATTTCGCCGAGCGTAGTTCCGTCCCAGATGTGATAGGGGGCGAGCCTATCGCCATATCGGGCACCAATTCCAGACTCCGGGCTGATATGAAAAAATCCAATATCACTTTACCCGACCCGGGGATCGAACCCGAGACCTCAGAACCGTAGTCGTACCGAAATACCACCGCCACCGAAGCAGTCAGTATAATAAATATTTTTATAGATTGATTATAAAATCATTACCTACGTATATCATAATCTATAGTTTCAATCTCTGTTATCGTCTTTACATTTGCCTATAGTTGAATTATTGGTCCTTTCTTTCTACAACACCCTGTACATAGGTTCAACTTGCAATGATTACCGTTACAGTTACATTGAGTACTGTAAGCCAACCATGAGTTTTTTTGACATTACTCGCTATCGATTCCGTAAAATATTTGTATGACAAACACCCGAACGCCTCTAGTTACGCGGGAAACTGACGTTTTCCATACAAATATTTAACGTCCTCGCTCGCGTAAATACGTGCAACTCATGGCTGAGCTACCGTACTGAGCGAGTAGTGTGTACTGACCTGCAAGCCGCACGTACCACCAGCCGGCGCAGCCCACCTTGAGCAGCTCGGCGTGCTGTCCCTCCCGCAGCGACACCTCGCTGGGCCCCACGGCCGTGTAGTCCGACAGCGCCACCAGCGCGCACCCCACCGCCTGCGCACAACCGCACCTCAACACTACACCTCGACACCTCAACACCACACCTCAATACAACATCTCAACACCACACCTCAACAACACGCATCACGTACTCATATCCACAATATGGCGTTTTACAATCATGCTGTGCCAGAGTAATCTGTTCAATAGTGTCTTACGACGTCATCGTACATGTACATAATATGTATATTGATTGTGGTTAGGTTCGTTTAGTATAATTAAAACGCCATTTCATTTCATTTCTTAACATCGAATATTACATGCATTCTTATGCCATTTATTTGGCATGTAAGGCTTAGGTTACACGGGAATTAACTTGAAATTATTGAATTGAGTGTATTCCAATGTAACTTAACCTTACTACACACACATGCAATACCATTTGCGCCTAAACATTGAACTTTCTTGGCGTTCTCTAGACACTGGCTTTCTGCTAGTCCATGCATATTAATGAAGCATTTTGTATAACATTCAAACACTCAATTAGTACAACATATCATTATGGCAATGTTATCAAAGTATATTATTATTTATTGTATATGGAATATACATATAGTATATACTTAATATGTTTATCTAATCGTAGATATAATAATTTTGGTTACTAGTTTGGGACATTCAAAACGTTTATAAATTGCTGTAAGTAGGTACTTATTTCTTTGACTGGATTCTGGGCTAATAATTTTAAACGGTCATAAGTTTGGATGTATGATAATTGGACAATTTAAGAAGATTTGGGTAGAAAGGTACAACTTACATTTATGTCTATAGTACAACGAAGTGCAAAACATCAGTTGAAAGGGTAGATATGCTCAAGATATATCACGGAAACGTAAGAACTAGATTGAGAAAGTGTCACACAGAAGTGATATGAAACAAACATTTGTAAGCCATCATACAGCACGTTCAAAGCGGTGGTCAGTGGATGATGCAAGCTGTGCGAGTTGTGCTCGGACATATGTTCTTCATATCTTCACTTCTCATGTTACTACAATGTCATGGGACTACACCTGACTTTTAGCAGATTTAGTGCAATAATTAATATTCGTTAACTCTTCTCGAATGCACATATATTTTAATTGCACCCGTCGATGAAGTACATAGTTACGTATACATAAATGAATACACATATAAGATGCAATGTTCCTCTAAATGTTTTATGACACCAAAATACAGATAAAAATAATATATTGATCGACAGTGACGTAGAGACATTTAATCGAAGCAAGCGCATAATTTAACATAGAATAAAAAAATAAACCAATAAGCACACTGACAATGAGTGACATAACAAACAAAACATGACTTACACGATAGTAAATGTTCAGCGAATACAATCGAAATATCCACGTTCTCTTTGGTTACGCACTAAGCTTTGGATATAAACTCAGTCTCTTTCATTATGTACAAAGCCTCTACTGGCCGTATGCTCGTATAGTTATAATACATTCAGTACTGAGACACGTAAAACGTGGAGGTGGCTTGCGCAGAGCCCGATACCGAAAAGAATTGTACCATTCTGTGGATGGTACCGTTGAGACCGACGGCCTCCGTCACCTGTTGAACAACACAACATACAGCATGGGCGGCCATCTTGTCAACCACGTGGCACAAAATGGCGTCGCAACTGACGCGACATCTTTAACTTTGTGAGATGTTTTTAAATTTCACCTCATTTTTTGTCTCTATAGTGAGGTGCAACGTGGATAGTGCACAACTAAATCGACTTCAGTGCTCGTGTTGCTAAATCATTTGAAATTAACTAAAAGCGATGATGGGCGGAATCGCTAAATAAACTGTACTGTGACGGCGTGAGCCCTAAATAATGGGGACTATCGATCTGATTTCATCTATGGTTTGCAACATTCTCTGTGATCGGTTATTTAAGCGGACAGACGTTTCGAAGGGTGATTGCTGATTTCGATATCCATTTTTGTACACGTTAAATTAACAGCGGGATGTATGTGCGTCGGGGTCGCCAGCTTCATGCGCTACCCGTGACTATTCAGTCCGCATTCCTAAAAAATACACTTTACACTTACATAAACAATGGTTTTCACCACACTCATCGCTGTAAACCCAAAATTAGTTTGCATTAATTTTAGTGACCCGACCGTTTAGTGAAGCCACCCCGCCGTGAAGCAGTATTATACGCATTTATGTTAGTACTCGTTACGGAGCCACGGGACGGGAGGTCATGACACGTACGATGTTTAGTAACAAAGAACAAACACTAACTCCCTGTTACTGTACATAAGGATACTAATTTGGATTAAATAAAAAAGTATTTAAACTTGGCAAATAATCAAAAAAATATATTCATTCGTCACTGAAGTCTCCTAACACAAGCATATCTACATTCTTAAAAGGAAACACCAAATACTGTTTCACTGTGTGTCATTATTAGTTATGGAATAAATATTTTTCTTTTACTTTTCTTGAAGTATTCTGTAAATTGAATTCAGCGCCATCTGTTATCACATCATAGACGACATCCCTACGGGCGTGTGCGTGTGTGTGTGCGTACGTACCGGCGCGTGTTCTGGCTCGTCGTCGTCATCGTCGGAGGGGTCGGTGGACCAGCACGGCTCGTCGTGAGTGTCGCACGACGCGGCGCGCGCAGGGTGCGTCGGGTGGGAGGGGTGCGACGGGTGGGAGGGGTGGGAGGGGTGCGTCGCGAGCGCGGAGGGGGGGTGAGGACGCGCGCCGCCGCCCGGACCCACCTCCCACGAACTCGTTTGGATTAGTGTCCTGCGACAAGTGAGGAGGTTGTAGGACTTCACATCGTCTTATTTCACGATGCCCAAAAATGTAAAATCACCGTCAGTAAAGAACAATGCTTCTTATAATATTGTGGGTGTTTAAGGCAGCGGAAATCATTTATAACCCATGGATGCTGTTTTCAAAGTTTTTTTGAAACCTAGCAATGATAGTAATACCACGTTGGGCGCCATTAGTGCGCTGAATTATTTTTATGAAGAATAATGATGTACATCAAGAAAATATACAAAAGTAAGCCAATTTTACTTATTTTAATGTAGGAATGATTACAAAATAAATTTTAGATTGCTTAATTTTTTAAATCGGTAAAAACTGAAAAATTATAATCTCTATCTATCCTTATATCTATACCCGATCATTAGATAACATTCTTAAAGTATAATAAACATATGTCAATAATACCTATGCTGCGCACCATACTGCCGGACTCTTTCTCCCTTGAGCTCTTTGAGCTGGTCTAGGAGCACCCTCTTGATGCGCTCGACCCAGGCTCGCTTCACTTCCACAGTAGATGCGGTGATGGTGTGCACCTCCGCCCTGCCTTGTCTCCACACCTCGAACTTACGTTGATCTCCCTTTACAGACTCAGTTAGACCTATTTGTGACATCTGCAGAAAGAAATGAAATGGGAAAAATACGTCATTAGAAGCAATTCAATGTGTTACGATATATTTGGATATGATTAGTTATGCATTATTAAAACTATTTTATACAATAACAATTTAACTCTGAAATAGTTTATGGTTCCGGCTCGAAGGACCAAATTCGTAATTTTAGCAGAAAATTATGACGAAAGAACGGAACTAGTTTTGATAGGTAAAAAAACATTTATTTAGCTGACACATAGCCAAATATAACAACTTATTAAATGTAGATTATTGTTAGAGATAATTTAAAACAGAATTACCAATAAGTCATGTTTGAAGTGGTATGTGGCTTTGTTGTGGCTGTTCTTGGTGGCTGGTTTACAGAAGAGCATCGCCTTCTCGTAGAGGAATATGTGCCTTCGCCGCGGCCGTATCCGTAGTCGCAGGTCACGCTTGTTCTCCGACACCACCAGGAACGAGCCCTGCATTAGCAGCTCGCCTTGTTGCGCCAGGTCCACCTGGATTACAAAAATATTATAAACACACCCAACAGTCACACATTTAGTCCTGACCCCACACTAGGTATAACCTGTATCGTGGGTATCAGAAACTATAAGAGACTTTCGGTCTCACAACACCCTGACTTGAAACAAATATCTATGGGCCACACAAACATTTGTCTCAATGCGGGAATCGAACCCGCGGCCTCTCGCTTCACACCCGGCTGCTCGCCCGCTGCGCCACGGAGGCTGTCAAATCTATTAAAACTTTGTACTTTCATTGGATCGTATTGATGGATTGCACTTTCAAATGGTGCCGTTCTATTTTTATGTAAAGGTAATTAAACATGCCGTATTTTAATTTAAATAAAAGCTTCTCGTAATATTAGATAAAAAACATGTAACTTAACTCCATAGTTATAAAATCATTAGCTTAGAATATCCTAGTCTGCTTTCCAGTCTTTATCTACATTACCACGGTAGGTAATAGTAATCATATACCATTAGGTGGGCTATTTTCTCATCTTAATTCCTAAGACAATAAAAACGCAAACAATCTCACATTTTTAAGATTAATTAATGAGTGTAACTGTTTGGCAGCATATAAATCAATTAACAGATTAATATCTCTATGTTGATTATATCGCACGCCTAATTATAACTCGTCAACATATAATTATAACGCGAAAGTGTCAAAGATAATAAAGTTTTATAAATTATATAGATGGTATCATAATAATAAAATAACTGGCTATTATGCTAATTGAAAATAACTTAAAGTTTCTATTTTATCGCGTACCTATGATTATTACACGCATACATCAGATTTTATAATTAATATGTTAATTAAACGCACCTCTGGATTTGAGTGGATAAGTGTATAGAGATGAAGATATTCATATATTTAATCCTAATATTTATCGGTAAGGTAACTAATGTCACTTTCTAGCACATAAACTATGTATAGATTATTTTATGCATAGGTAGGCATAAAATAATCTGGATTCATTCGTACTCTTTGGAATGTCATATCAAGGATACATACATTTATACTTAACATAAGGAGAATAGTAAGGAGAAATGCCTTAGATCCAATCGAATCAGTCCCACCTATGTGCGATGTTGTTTATAAGAATATTTCTATCGAGCCTTCAGTCTTCACTGATAAGGCATAGAGAGCCATATCCATAAGCAAGTATGCTCCCAATTTATTAACTCTCCGAATAAAATGATTTTTCGAAAAGTCAATAGATACTCCCAGAAAATCATACCAACCAATATATCCCAGGTTAGGTGTACGCTAATTGGACGAAAATGCTATAGACTGAAGTAAGATGATGAAGAGAAAGTAGTACATAAACATAATAATTACGACTAATTGTGAAAAGGATTTAGCAAGGATTTCAATAAGACACATCCTTTTAATAACAATAGCTATTTTTATTGGGATTTACCCACCCGAGATGGTCATTATGTCTGAATCGGGGTAGCGGAAATGCATAGCGTCTGTACACTCCTATGGGGTTTAGTGGTGATATTATGTACATATGTAATATTGCCAAATTATTCGCAACAAAAATATACCAGCCTCGGCAATCCTTAATCTGTTGTCATTGTGGGCGACTGCAGTAGTTCCGGGCAGAATGAAAGTGGAACTGGTCACTTCAAGGGCACATTTTGGTGTAGGACTGGACAGTGGACAATCGACTCGCCAAATGTGACATACTGATCTGACGCGAGAATGTGCCGGAACGCGGAAGTAAAACGAGGTGCGAATTGAAATCAAATCAACATAGAGGTTAATAAACAATTTGACAATCGTGCGATAAACAGTAGTACCTATTGAATCAAGTTGGAGGGAATACATCCGTTTGCTGTATTAATCGAAGACAACAGATTACCACTAGAGATTTGGATTTTGATCATCTTTACGTTATCTACTAATTCAAAATCAAAAGGTCTCAATTCGTCTGCATTTTCTATGCCCATGCACACATGCATACCTGATATCAGGTGGACCAATTATCAAGATTCTGGTGACGTGCCCCCATATAAATTTATTAATCGTTTAAATTAATGAGGGACCGAGGAAGTAATGGCAGTTTTCATTACAAATTTAGAAGTTACTAGCTGTTGCCCGCAACTCCGTTAGGTAAAAATGCATTTTCCAGGATATAAAGTAGCCTATGTGTTATTCTGATGTATAAAGTTTCATCAAAATCCATGCAATGTTTTTGGATTAAAGAATAATAAACACACATTTTATCGCTGGATGCAGGTGGCTTCCTATAGGTCGATCTGAAAATCTTTGGGGGAGGCCTATGTTCAGCAGTGGACGTCCTATGGCTGATGATGATGATGATGATGATGAAACATACATACTCACAAATTGTAGCCTTTATAATATTAGTGTGACTAGTGTGATTTTGAAATCACAGACCGACGCATTAATTACTGGTATAGTTAATGATACAATAAGTCTGGTAATCTGAGACCAATGTGGAGGTCCTGTGGCTGATGATGATGATGGTGGTCGTGGTATATTTATGAATCTGAATAGTATGTGGAATAAAGTGCTCGCTCACCGGTACCCCAGTGATCGCGATCTGGTGCATGGAGTCGTTGACACACTTGAGCACGACGAGCATGCAGTCGAGCGCCTGCTGCAGCCCTGACGTCATCGAACCGCACTCGCCGTACCGTAGCAGATCCTAGAATTAGACATACATACACAACTTTA
The DNA here is from genome assembly GCA_036417725.1 of Clanis bilineata. Classification (NCBI taxonomy): domain Eukaryota; kingdom Metazoa; phylum Arthropoda; class Insecta; order Lepidoptera; family Sphingidae; genus Clanis; species Clanis bilineata. The sequence goes on from CM071141.1 coordinate 5,166,935, forward strand.
GAGACTGGCAAACAAACAAACGGATCACATGTTGGTAAGTGATCTCCACTATAGACACCGCCCATAGATACCCAAAACATTCGTTGGTTCGATACCACTGTTTCACAGTAAATCGACGTATAGTAGTTAAACGAGCAAGACGAAAACTAACTCGCTGTTGTATTTTGTTCGGTGTTTGATATTTCTGGTGGCCCTAAATTACTTCCGTCCCCAATTCTTATTCCTTGCCTTTAAGGTTTGCAACCCACCCATTTATTTGGTTTGGTGGGTGTCTAGTCTAATAGTATACATCAGTTGTTTTTTAATTTCAATAGCGTCCTATAAAAAAATCCTAATTTCAATAGAAAAGATGGTTGGAAGCTTGCATAGGCCTGGGATCCAATTATACATTTAATCAAATCGGAACCCAAAAGACCAGCTGCCAGACCTCAAGACACTGTGAGCTCGTACTGCGTAGGTCGAAAGTCGGAACACAAACGGTTAACTTTTTAATTTTGTATAATCTTAAAATGAAGATAGATATTGTAACAACATTCTTGTATAAATGACATCTCAGTCCAACCCGTGACCACGAAGACTTCAAAGCCTTCGAAACGTCGATAGTAAAAATTAAAACCAAATCGTGATAGAATCCGTAAAAATAGTTTTATTTCAATGTATAACATTCGCGTAAACTTAAGAAATCAAATTGAACTATAAAAAAATATTCGTAACCGCGTTACCTTTAACAATAGTTGATACTTGGTGATCCTCTGCACCGGTTTGAGGAGGTAGGCGGCGAGCGGCAGCTTGTGACCGAGTCGAAGCTGACACGCCTGCAGGAACAGGTGCGTGTCCACCAGCGTCTCCCGCAGCCGCTCCGACCGCGGGATGTTCTGGCAGTAGTAGCTGTACAGTCTGAAGAATGTCTCCCTCTGTGGACAGAGATTGTTAAACTAAATATTTGAGTGGTAGAGCCACGTTATAGACAGTCAGGTGTACAGCACGTATGGGCCGGCTCGACCGGTTTGATTCCACTGTCTCAAACAGACGGAAAGTGGCAGTTCCGTGAGTGAGATTTCCGGTGGCCCATTTCCACACCTCTCTTTCCAAATCCCTTTTCCCTCCCCTTCAATCCCTCCTTTTAGGTTGGCAAAGCACCTATGGTTATTTGTGTCTTGGGTGTCTATGGGCGGTGAAGATCACTTACCATCAGGTGACTCATCTGCCCATTTGCCAGTCTCTGCTCTAAAAAAATAGACACCCTAGCACACAAATAGTCCGAGCCCATGTTATTATGAAGGCACCGAGTCTTGTGTTGAGGATTCCTATCAATAGTTAATGCTCAACTTGAAATGGAACTAACATATCCAATAAATAGTAAAGAACATTAGAAATAAGTTACATGTAGCAAATCAAAACATCAATTTAAGAACACAAAATCAAGATTGATATACATAAATAGACAATTCAATTTACCTTTTCAACAAAACATAACGCAACGAGTTCAGTCGCTGATATCGACCGTTCCAGATCCTTCAGGAATATGTCTTGATGAAATGTGAAGAGTTCGTGCAGATTGCCAAAAAGCACATCCGCCTGTCCCACTAGCGTCGGTGGCAGGAGGTGCTGGTTCTCGGGCTTCTCAATTTCTTCTTTGTAACCCTGGAAAGATGTAATTTTAGAACAACAAAGTTTTTATAAATGATGCTAAATAGGCTATATTACTATATTATTCTAGAAACTGCAAAATTATGTTTAATATCGACATTTGCACATATTTTTAGCTTTACGTAAAGCTAGATGACCTCAATAAATAGTGAATTGGAATTGCATATGTAAAAGCATTCAATTAAATTAATATATTATGAAGAGTTGCTATCTTTTATTACTTTAACATATTTGAATTTAAATACGAGGTCATTAAGTTTTTCAATGATTTCGAATTTTAAGAAGACATAATTGAATGTAGAAATTACTAGAATACGTCTAAATGTAATATCTACTACCGAGTTAAGCATTGACGAACACTGGCTCACGGTGTCACACCACTCTTGCAACCGTCTGTCATAATCCTCATAGATGGTCTGCAAACATTTACATTCCGAAGGAGTCAAGCTCTTGTTAAGTTTCCAAAACATAGTTTTCTTCCTTATATTCTGCAGAGTAGATGTCCAGTTTGTAAACGTGAAGTTTCTATTAAGACTTTGTGATTTCCTTTGACGTATACTTTGGTATCGTCTACAATTTTTCACCGACGAATGTTTACTGTTTAACAATTTATGTTTCTTTGGTTTTCGATATGACAAAGTTGTATGTAAGCTACGAACATAACTGTCTGTATTGCTTCTTTGACAAATCGTAGAACTTCTTTTACTACAGTGGGAAACGCCAGAACGGTGATCTTTTATTGTATGGTTCCATTCCTTCATAATTTTTCTATAATCTTTAAGTATCGTAGTTAAAACATCTTTAGGTTTCTCATCATCACACATAGCTTTTCTTAATTCGGTACAGCTTGATGATCTCAGCTGCGAGTCTTTAGAGAACGATGAATTTATTGAACAATCTCGTGTCGATGAATGAAGTTGATTCGCCGCTTCTATACATCCGTACAATGGGTTCTTTATGAATTCCGGAATGTCAACAACTGTAGGCACAGTCGTCAAGGATTCTGCAGTGGTATCCTCCGATGCAGTAACCGCATCGGAATCTGTCAGATAATTAATTTTCTCTTCCGTTTTTTGCGAGTACTCGTAACCAGATAGCGGCTTACCGTAAAAGAAGTTTCCAGTGAACGGTTCCATGTGCACCGGTTGGATGTTCCGCATATTACATTTGACGCGCGTATTTTTACCCACATCGCTCACTGATTTTTTACACTTCTTATTACGAGACAACTCTTTTTCGAAGAAAGCTATCTGATTCACGTAATCACTGAAGAGAGTCGAGTCCGAAGCGGCTCTGGCTAATGGCTTCTTCTTGTGGTCGGTGAGATTATCATTCTTCCTGTAGTACCACGAATAGGATGTACCGATGCTGAGGTTGGCCGAGGATTTATGGAGGTCGTATTTTCCATATTTCATGATGCCGAGTGTGGTGAAGCGCAGCAAGCGACGGATAGACTGCAGCGGCGTGCATCCGTCGAGCGCGCAGCATGCATTGCGTTCCGCTTGACGGTGTAGCGCAGTCGGTCGCGCGCGATGCATCCGATGCACTACATAGACGCATCGGCGTGTACTAACTTATTTTATCCGTGACTGTTCATCGAGACACCAGAAGGCAAGTAGGACAAGCATCGCTTATATGGAGGTGGCATATTTGACTTTCGGAGCGAGGCAACGCTATGGAGATATTGGAACCGATGTTGCGTGACGAAGGTACGTACGTAAGTCTGTTTGGTCTACATACATGAAAGTTGTTCCTGTGATAAGCCCTTTATAAGGAAATAACGAGACGAGGAAATGATTACTGATTTGTTCCGGCAGTTCTACCTTTCGAAAGTACAACATATATTACGCTAGTGAAAGTTGTAAGGACAGTTATAACACGAGGTATATAATATTTTACGAGTATTTTCCAGTCCTTTTATGGTTGGAAAATTGATACTATGACACCTATTTAAGTGCGAATTGCGATGCGTTCATCAGCTATGCCGTACAGGGCGAGGCTATCTTTACCAGCTTTATGATCCTAGACACAGATAAATCTTTCCGACGCTTTCTTTTATACATCGCAATTATATGAAATCTAGTCACATTTAAACTACAACTCCTAGTCCTAGTCCGTAGACTTGTGCAATTATTTCTAGTTTCCGTGTCTAGTTGCATCGTTTGTCCTGTTCAGATTTTTCTTTGGTAGGTACTCACTTTTCTTCTTTTCTCGACTACGATGCTTTGTGTTTGTAATGTACTTTATTAGCCACAGGACGTGTTGGATTTCAGATCGATTTGTTGGAAGTAGCCAGCATTAAGCGAGTTCCAGGCCGGTCATTTCTTTCTGTGGCTGATGACGACGATGAATGAACTTACATTGAGTATTGAGCCGAGTTCCTGCACGTAGACTCTCTCTGTCTGGAGCAGTTCGGCCAGGACGTGACCGCGCCGCGACCGCCGCGCGTCCGCGTCCTCTCCGCCGGAACTTTCTGAACCGCCAGAGGTCTCCATCTGATGGACAACAGTTTAATTTAGCCATGAATATTTATGAAAAGGATATTTATTCTACATACATAGACTCGCGCCTGTATCGCCGAATGGGTAGGCAGAGGCGAATTAAAGAAGTAGAACACCCACATATCGTCAAACTCATTTCCGTTCTAGATGCGATAGGGGGTGAGCCTATCGCCAGGTCGGGCACAAATTCTTATTTACTCATATAACACAAGCATGATCACCTCTGTATCCCTGAAGCGGTAGGCAGAGGCGCACTAGCGAACTAGAACACCCACATTTCGCCGAGCTTAGTTCCGTCCCAGATGTGATGGGGGCGAGCCTATCGCCATATTGGGCACAAATTCCAGACTCCGGGCTGATATAGAAAAATCCAATATCACTTTGCTCGACCCGGGGATCGAACCCAGACCTCAAGATGGTAGTCGTAGCGAAATACAACCACGACGCCACCGATGCAGTCTATTTACTCTGTGCTAGATTAAACATCACAGACAAAAAAACAGGATCAGCCATTGTACATCCGGTTCTTCCGAGGGGCCCAAGACATGACTCGATGGTTGGTTGGGACGACTATGTGGGTACATCCTTGTTTCAGTTCTTTGGACTTCGGAGTTTTAAGAAGCATCTATGCACCACATGATTCTGGACCTCCGGTAAACATCGTTTGTCGATGGACACTTGTTTTATGGCCTGCATTGCGCTTACCATCAGGTATAGCATAGTCACTTTACCATTAATAGTGTTATAATGCTCATAATGTGGAATTGATTGCGTCGGTGGCGTGGTTGTGTTTCGGTACCGACTACTACTGCTACTACCGTCCTGTGGTCTCGGGTTCGAACCCCGGGTCGGGCAAAGTGATATTGGATTTTTCCATATCAGCCCGGAGTCTGTAATTTGTGCCTGATATGGCGATAGGCTCGCCCCCTATCACATCTGGGACGGAACTAAGCTCGGCGAAATGTGGGTGTACTAGTGCGCTAGTACGCTTCTGCCTACTCCTTTGAGGATACAGACGTGAGCTTATGTTATGTGTTAATGTAAATATTAACGGTAATATAATAAGTACCAAGTATTACGTAGTACCAATTATAGTTGTGATTGGTGGTCATAAAGTAATTAAAATAACAATAGTGACTACGGGCCTTACTTATAAAAACATTTTCGCTTATCTTTTCGCTAAGAATAGCCTGTCCCTTTTATTCTTGCGTTACATTGTTTAAAAATGAAAGGGACAACCTATGGTTAAAGATAAGTAGTGCTTAAATATTTTTATAAGTAAGGGACTATAAGTGTATACAAACATATACTAGCATATACTAAAATAGGATTTACGCGTGCTACTAACAGAGGCGTAGTCTAAACAAGTAGAAAATAGAGGTTATGTATAATGTACCAGGCAGACTGTAGATTGTGTCAGTCAATTGTGAAATTATATTACAATTTACGTATTTATAGATTTTCTATTATTATCTAATGATTTTTAAATATTTTCTATACATTTTTCATTGATTTTTACATTTTGCTACATATTGTCATTAGTCAAATACTAATTCAAAATTTGACGGTTGAACATAGTCTTGTAGAGATTAGAGATGGCAGAGTTAAATAGAATGCAGGTTTAATATAAGAAACGAAAATAATACTCTATGAAGAACCAGGAACAACCGTAATAATACCTATCGAAGTACTTTATTTATTGATACACAAGGCAGGCACAAACAGTCAGTAAAATCGATGTGCTTAACTGCATGAAAATTTGTATTAAGAAAAACGTAAAACTAAAACGTTTTAACGTATAAATAACACGTAATAATTCTACATTACACTTACGGTCTTATGATGTTCAGAAAAATCCTTAACCATTTTATAACTAGTTTTTAACACAGCATTTAACGTATCCATAGTTGTAACGTAAACAGTGTATAAATAAATCACTAATTTCACTTTAAACTTTGTAAACATCACTGTATTAAGTCCGAGCGCATTTTTCTATAAAAATAGCTTCGCGCGTGTAAAGTTCGTTGGAAATTGTAGCCGAGCACATGTTGTGATGTGTCTGTTGTGTGTAAGAAAAAGGAACTGCCTCCGGGTCGGGATGTGAAGGGGCCGAGGGAATACGTTGGTCCCATAAAAAAAGTTGTTGCCTCCACTTTTGTCCGGTGCGAGTTGCGAACGGCACGCGGGCTGCTCTACTTTGTTCACACGCATTGCTGTCGGTAAAAGGGACGTGTTTACAAGAAAAAGCCATAAACCTTGTGCTCCCTTTGTAAGTTTATACGCACGGTTTCTGAGATACTGTAAATATACAGATACGCCAAAATAATTATACTCAGAGGCATTACTCGGATATTTAGAATCATTGCAACAATACATAAGCTCACGCCTGTATCCTGTAGGCAGAGGCGCACTAGCGAACTAATACACCCACATTTCGCCGAGCTTAGTTACGTCTCAGATGTGATAGGGAGCGAGCCTATCGCCATATCGGGCACAAATTCCAGACTCCATGCTGATATGGAAAAATCTAATATCACTTTGCCCGACCCGGGGATCGAACCCGAGACCTCAGGACGGTAGTCGTACCGAAACACAACCACGCCACCGAGGCTGTCTACCACACAACAATACCTAGAGAACAAATTAAAATTGTCAGACAACGTATCTCCGTTATTGACCATTAACCTATTTTGTAGTCGATACCTGTTTGCATATTCGACTTAGTAATCATTAATATGTTGATTGGTCGATGATAATACCGTCAATATTATCCATTCGCCGCGCTGCACCGGGCTTATTGAATATGGTTAAAAAAGGACAAAAATAAATTGTGACACAAACTGTACGGAGTTACTGACGTCATACTTATTGTCATTTATGTATTTATGTATAAATGACATAAACTAAGGGTTATTATTTATCTTTTCTATAGGAAAAATCATTTATACCCGACTTGATATAACAAAATTACAAATATATTCGACCGATGGTTGCTTTAGATGCTGGTATCAGGTATGTCTCATAGCGGGTACACACTGGCCGAACGACGGCGAATGAATCTATGCCTGTTTCTAAATTCATCGTATTATTCCAAACTTATTTATTCGATGTCTATTATTGTTTCCATACACACTTTTATTTTTTAAATTTTAAAATAATATTAAAGTAGAGCAACATTCACATCGTAATTGCATCGGTAATAAGGACGGTGTGAAGTTACGCGGCAACGTATACATGATTGCATTTTATCTGTGTGAGTTTGTATACCAGTGTGTCCTGAGCCCATCACCTGCTTGCAGTTTCCAAGATCATTCCACATTCAAATTCTATTGATCTGGTCCGAAGTCCGTACTCATTGTTGTGGATTTTGGAACATCTGCTGCCTTTGTTTTGCGGGTGGGACGCTTTTCAAGCACGTGCGTCGAAGTTGGAACAAATGGTTTTAAAAAAATGCGTACGGGTCTATTACCTGCTCTGCTTGGGGTCATTTGGGGTTGAATGATGGATTATTTGTAACTTTGTGTTTTAACTTTTAAAGTCACTCAATTCCTGTTTTACATTTCCAATTAACTTATATTCTGTGTCTTTTTTTGGTATCTATAGTATTAATAAATAAAATGAATAACACCCAACAGTCACATACATAGCCCTGACCCCACACTAAGATCGAGTCTTGTGTCGTAGGTATCAGGAACTACGAGAGACTTTCGGTCTCACAACACCCAGACCCGAACGAAATATCTGTGACATTTGTCTCGATGCGGGAATCGAACTCGCGACCTCACGTTTTATAGTCGGCTCACTCGCCCGCTGCGCCACGGGGGTTGTCTGTATGATTTCGAAAGTTATTTTATATATTTTTCATTACAAGATTTCCTATTCAAAATCATTAACATTGCGGGCAATATCGACAGATTGATAGAGACGCGTCTCCATATAAATATTTCAAAAGTCTGTAGGTACAGGTACATTATACTTGGGTTAAAAACGAACAAGGAAGCAAGATATTATCTTGATTAATGCTCAATGTAAATACTTTCGTGATAAAATATTGGCAAGTCAGATATTAAATACAAAACCAATATTTTAGTGTCAGAAGAGAACTTTCACGCCATGTTGCAAAGTTCATGTCATATTTCGTTGTTAAAGCAAGATACAATCCAAAAAATAACTCTTATAATAATACTAATATTTAGACCTGGCACATATGGGATGTGGATTCAACTATCATTGTTCCGATAGTCATTTCTGCCCATGGTTTGATATCTATGAGCCTCAACCAACACCTCAAGAGGCTCTCGGTTGGTGCTTGGGTCAAAGGCCAATGCAGAAGGCAGTGTTACTGGATACGGCACGAATTGTGAGGAGGTTCTTCACTCTGGGGTCCTACCTGCCGCGCCGGTGGCTTAGGTCCCGAGCCTCGCCATCGGAAGGGAATATTTTTATATTTTTAAATGTATTTTTGTTTAAAAATGTAAAAACAATGTATACAAATAGGAGTACTAATACGCCATACAATTTATCACACATGTCCCTGAACTGTTGAAGCAGAGATGTAACCAATGCGACGGTTAAATCTGTAACTATTTCATTGTAAAATATGTTCCAAACAACAACAAAGTATAGCTGATTTTATAAGTAAAAGTAGCAGAGAGGCGAGAATCTCTGAAAACAATGAAACTGGGGAGAAGAAGGGCGATAGCAAAAGATGTTGCCCCATCAAGAACAAAAATTTAGGGCGACTTGCAGCGCTACTACTAATGTAGAGTTAAACCCAAACGCGATTCATCCTACAGCTCACTCCTATTTTTAAATCAAGATGTGGGATGAATTTAAATCAAGATTTATCGCGGAGCTGCAAGTGGCAGTGAATATTAGTTTGGAGTAGGGACCTTCAATCGGTAGAAAGTGTGGAAGAGGCAAAATAGGTGCGTCAGGATCTTACGTAGCCCGTGGCGCTCAATAGTCTTTGCCTACCCTCATGGGATGCAGGCGTGAATGTGTATGTATATGTAAGTAAAAAGCCCTTTAAAAAGGTACCCTCCCCACTATCAGCTCAATACTGGCTACTGAACTAATTACACATTTAAACACATTCCAAATAACGTTAAGATGCAAGTGCAAATCATGATATGATCGTTCAAATCCCTGACCCCAACGGACTGTGCACTTGAACTGATTGACCATATTACATGTTGAATTGCCGGCTGCGCCCGCGCACTCAGACGTGATTCATTGAAACGTGTTGCGGGTGAACAGTACAATCGGACATTTACAAAAGACCTGAGTTTTATATTAAGCCAGGGAATTACTAGAAGGGAATTTAAAACATTTAAGCCATGTCATTCTCCTATTTAGATGATAAATATAATCTCTAGACTTATCATCATAGAATCATGTAAAAATGCTTTTATAATGCAATATTTATTCAATTTATTTCGTTAACTTATAATTTGGCCGAAAATATTTGTTGCTTAATTACATAGATGCCATAAGAACACTTGGCAAGGTGTGAACAATTACTCTGGTTTAGTTTAACTTTAATATTCAAAACCGACCGGTTAGGTACAGAAAAACTGTATAAAAAATGTAATATTTATAAGCACGTAACCTCTCGGCGTCTGACGTCCGTGACATGCTCGAAAACACACAAATACTCTACCTGTGGCGGGTTGAGAATGCTTGACCCTTTTTTAAATAAGTTGAGCCAGAGGCTTATGTTACGTCAGACCCGTTTTAATTCAGACATTTTATAAAATATCTTGTTTTTAAATTATCCACTACAAAATTCATTCCAGTGCTCGATAACAATATTGATTTCATGTTTAGGAAATCGTTACTGCAAGTGTCTGGTTTGCGAATATGTTCCATTTTATTGATAGATCACGTTTTGTAACACGCATGCTATTTATTATTATTATAGACCAGTTAATAATTTCTACTGGACAAGGAGCTTATAGAACTGCAAATTATGAAAACACGTATGTGCGATAAACAATAACTACTTTCTTTCTTTCTATCTGCTCTTATCTCACCTTAAAGGATTTGGCTTAGTCTTTACGACCTGCCTAACGTCAACCCCCTCTGAAGGATCCAGTCCCGGGCAAATTGTTAGAAAATTTGCTACACCCGACCTGGGAATCCAACCCATGACCTCCCGATCCACAGCCCATATATACTGCCACTAAACCGAGGAGGCGACACGGTAAACAATAACTATAATGCACTAAAAAATAACAAAAAGACCTTGCATACACTAATGCGTTGTTATCTATCTATATAAGTATAAGTAGGTATATAATTTCGTAAGATCAAACTTTTTATTATGCAAAACAAACTCGAAGGGATGAAGCGTCAGTTTCCATTTTTATTTTAATCTCATAAGACCTTGGTTTGCCAAGTGCTGCACCTTGGTTCACAAAGAATAAAGAAGTCCACGTATATTTACAAATCCCACTGATTAAAGACGAAGTGAAACAATACTGCAGGGCGTATAAACAACGACTTGAGCGGCACAAAAACCAACTCGCTATAATCCTGTTGGACTCAAAAAAGTCTATGTACCGGCTAAACGAAAAAGAATAGCCTCAATCTAATGGTTACTATATGCATTGATTTCTTTTAATAATGAGATGACGCATCAGGGGGTGCTAAAAGCTCAAATTGTCACATAACAATGCTATTAGATCTGATTATAGCTTAATGGCTGATCGCAGATGGATAAGAATAAAGTAAAAAAAAAGAAATTAATCTCAGCGGAAAGTGTCTGCACATCCTTCCTTACAACGCTCAAGAAAGATGAGCGTTTACAGTGACCTATTTTCTTACATTTCACGTCACAATTTCTTTGTCTCCGGGGTGAGGTCTTACGCTTGATAAATATTCGGGAAGCATTTATATTTCTGGCCCCTTCCAAAAAGCAGTTTCATACTGTTTCATAAAAAGTCTAATTTACATAGGTGTATGTAGAATAATCTTTGTATCATCAAGATGTTTTTATTGGATTGCAGATGAGCCGATCGCACCTCATGGTAATTGGTGACTGTCGTCCAATGATATAGGTAATACCAGAGACGTTACCAAGATGCTACCTGTCGTGCAACAGAAATGAATGGAGGCTGGAGAGAACAGGGGGTATTTAGGCTTTCAGAAATGTATCGTAATGGAGATGTATCGGTATTTACGTTATAAGATTCCCTCTTCATAAAAAGTGCGCAGCAAAACAAGACATTCGGGAAGACAAATGACGAAGGTTATTTAAGGCAAAAGTGCCCAAGGGAAAAAGTAGTAAACAGGCTGTGGGGGAAGAAGCCTTTTTCGCGCTTATTTGTATATATAAATTCTGCGATACTCTCTCTCTGACAGTTCTTCGACAGCGGAACAAAATCGTTAATAATAACTTCGCCGAATTTCGTTTCCGCGACACAGAAACCGAGTTTGTTCCTAACGATTAGTAAATTGTAGATGATTAAAATGGTTGTTGGAAAACAGATATCTATTATATAATATGTTTGAGTGAAGAGACAATGTAAGGAACAGGAGTAACAGTTGTGCAACTGCGTGCTGATGAATAACTGGAACGGGCTCCCGTTAAACCGACCGGTACTGCGATCGCTGTTATATGGAACTCAGATCTCGTTTTATTGGGGGTTTAACTCGGTAACTGTGTTACAAAAGCAGTAGTTATAGTACAGAAAGTTCTTTATAATATAAAGATTATGAACCAAGGGGAAGAACAGAGATTAAGGGTGAAATGGTTGAAATAAACTGAGCCGAGGAACTCGTCTGTGCAACTTGCAGATGTCCAGGAATATTTGTGAAGAAAATAAATAAACAATATATTATAGAAACGAATTCTGTCATAGTTTCTCCTATACGGAAATGTGCGTTTTAAATTTGGCATCTGTTGTTACTTGATACATAAAACGGATAGATTCTAACAAAATGTGCGTGCACTTATTGTGCATCTTTAAATAGAGTAAATGCTGTGATGTTATCTTGAAACGCAAAGTTTCGGTACAAAGCATTTTTTCACCACGGAGTCGAGGAATGACCTCGTTAAATGACAGAACAGAGATCCAAGGTCTCGGAAGGCATGTAAAATCCGTTCTGGTTGTTGCCAAGAGCATCAGCGATCTCCAAGTTAATCCGGAAAGTGTAATAGAAGGTACAATATTGAAATAAAACTATTCTTACGGATTCTATCACGATTATGTTTTAATTATTATTCCCGACGTTTCGAAGGCTTTGCAGTCTTCGTTGTCACGGGTCAGACTGAGGTGTCATTTGTCCAAAAAAGGTTAGTGTTACAATATCTACCATCAATAAAAATATACAAAATCAAAAAAGGTTAATTATTTGTGTTCCGATCTATGCAGTACGAGCTCACGGTGTCTTGAGTTCTGGCAGCTGGTCTTTTGGGTTCCGATTTAATAAGATGTATAATTGGATCCCAGGTTTGTGCAAGCTTCCAACCATCTTCTCTATTGAAATTAGGATGTATATTATATTATTATCCTAATTTCAATAGAGAAGATGGTTGGACAAATGACACCTCAGTCTGACCCGTGACAACGAAGACTGCAAAGCCTTCGAAACGTCGGGAATAATAATTAAAACATAATCGTGATAGAATCCGTAAGAATAGTTTTATTTCAATGTATAATATTCGCGTAAACTTAAGAAATCAGTATACAATATTCTCAACCAAATTTTTCCAAGACTTATTGCATAACGAAGATTTGTAATATATGTAGTTCAACATATGCGAGCATATCGAAAATTATAAAGTAACTATTACTCGATATTACACAACCAACGTTATTACAAAAAAATTACACAACGATAGAAACCTCGTTGATCGTAAAGGATACCAATTTCAGTAAAGAATGGCACTCGATGATATCAGTGTGTGAATTAGACTATACTAGATCCATTATACCTACTTCGAGTACACCAATCAAGATTACAATAAAAACAAATAAGTTAAAAGATATAATAGACCTATGATGAAATAAAAAATAATAGTATTATGGTAACGTTAATGCTAAATTAGAATAATGTGTCATTATAGTCAATTATGAAAACTAATTGATTATGTAAACTCAAAAGGGCGTGTGAAGCCAAGCAGAGAATATTTAGGTTATAATTAATTAGCAGCTGTTACACATTCTTCATTTCAATGACCAGGAAATAGGAAGACGTTTTTGTTTTTTTTGGTTTGAGGAAGTCCGAATAGACTATAGTTGACCTAGTTAATTTATTAATTATTTTTCAGAGTAAATAATAAACCTTTTAATGCTTTGTGTTAAAGAGGATGAAAGGTATTGTAGTTTAAGGGGTTATAATATATTAATTTTGACCTGGGGTATCAGGGCATCGGTAATAAAGATATTTGTGATATAATGACTTAATACAATGAAGTCGTTTATTTCTTCAATTGTTGTTAATAAATTCTGTAAAGTACTAATGGTGTTAAAGTACAATAACAAGGCAATCTTATACTACTTACAGTAAATAAGTAATGACATTTGTAAATACCAAGTGGTTTGGGGTAATCCCAATATACGCAAACTGAAATATAAGTAATAGTAAGTTTAATTTAGATAACTCATTGAGTAAAATTGTTTTCAGAAGGAAATAATTTATAGAAAATAAAATACACATATAATATGAAAAATATTGAAACACCCAACTGTATTACAAAGCAACGGATAATAATGTTAGTATGTTATATTACAAATCTATTCAAAATTAGCACACGACACATAGTATGAATGAAACCATGACGACTCACGGCAGTCAGTTTCCATGACAACTCCTCGATAACCTGGGCCCAGCCCACGTGGACGCTGATGACCCTGGGCGGCCTGCACTCCGCCGGCGAGGGAGACGCTGTCTCCATTCTCCCCATTGCTGTATCCCTCACTCTACGCTCTATCACCACACTATCACTGTCCGTATCTATAGTTCCAGATGATGTCATCTTACATCATTGGTCTTTGAACTATTCAATGAGAAAGTAAATATTGTCACAGTCTGACGCGTCCGTTCGTAAACTATGCATTTTGTAACTGTTTATTGTTCATGTTCCACAATAATAAACAAATAGCGACAATGGTCGATAGCAGTAATCTTGTTATTTCACAGATACGTAAACTCGGCTGTTCTAATGAGGCCGGAGCGTATTCTTCCGGCGAGGGTCGACGATAATTGAAATAACAATGTAATCTGTTAAAATTAATTTACATTAATTTTATCATGCAATGCACAACAATTTGGCGTTTATACGTTGCATCAAGGGTTTACAGTTTGTTCTGGAATATCACGCATCCAGTAAATGTGAACAAAACGCTAACCGTCCGAGAAGCTAGAACCAATTCAAAAGCTGTATCGTATTCGTAACAGCTGTGTATAAAAATGTGTTGTTCGTGTATGGGGAATTAATTCCATTGACCCGGATGGTGTGGACGGTTCGTTCTTCGTACCGTTTCGCGTGGCATTCGTCAGTCTCGATCACGGCGCAATCAAAATAACCGGTCTCGCGGAAACAACTCAGGAAGTGGGACACAACTGTAGAAACTCGAAACTTTAATATTCACACCGAGATTCGTGCGACCTTCAAATTTGAATAAAATGAAAAGCTGACGACCTGATTGTTAAATTAGTTTGCATCAGAAAGTGTTTCTATTTGTATCGGAACACAGAATTACAATGCAACTCCGAATCGAAATTACCGATCTGAGGTATTTTGTAAAACACCTTCATCATCATCATCATTATTATCAGCCATAGGACGTCCACTGCTGAACATAGGTCTCCCCAAAGATTTCCAGAAGTAAAACACCTTATAGTATAATAATATGTTTCCATGTTAGAAATTCACATTTTTGAATGCAGTAACCATTATGTCACGATCAAAACGTACTGAAAGAAAAAATAAAGAATGATAAAAACTTAAATGTGAAGAAAATTTATTTTGTCGTTAGCAACAAGCACCTCTAAAATCTATCGAATCTTTCAATGTCATTTATAGCTGAAAGTATTTATCAAAATTCCTGTTATATATATCAACTACTGGAAACCGATTTGAATTTTGCCCACAAACTTAAATATTCCGTGGCAGGATCATTCTAGTTCATTATCAACCAATAAGTCATGTCTTAATGAGTCACTGAACAAAGTACTACTAGTGGTTTTGCTACTTGACGCATTTTGTTATGTAGCTAACGTAGCTAATAATGTAAAACATATCATAACATAACATATCTTTGTAATGGTTGTGGTAAATAAGTATTAAAGTCATTATGCCGCGAGAGATGTGGTTAGATTAATTACTGATAAGATTATATCTTGTAGATAAAATACGGGTTTTGCATCTCGCATCATTATTTATTTATTTAAGAAAATAGTAATTCGTTTTCATGATTGAGAGACTTCAAGCAATTTTTCCTTTAGTTTAATATAATACTTTTCTAGGATCTATATCAAAATTAAACAAAGAAGTTGTAGACCATGTTTTAAGATTAACTTGTGGAGTATTGACGAAACATCTAGTCAATTCAGGGGGCTTAGACAAGTGGCTTATGCGCTAATCGAATAGAATAATAAATGTAGGGGAATTACATAAGAGTACGCCGCATATAGAGTACTCTTATGTCATTCCCATACATTTATTGTACTAGAATATTCTATTCGACTAGCGCATAAGCCACTTGGCTAAACCCGCAGAACAGATATCTTCAGTAACCGAACACACAATTTTCTAGAAATGATTAAACACAGGAAACAGTGAACACATCCTCCAAGGAAAAGCGTTGCAAGAGAGGATGTCTATTACAAGAGTCATTTCAATAACATGTGCATTGTTTGTTCTCTATGCTCTATTAAGTATGCAGGGAAACGTGGTTACATCACAGTAAAGACATCGTTTATGAAACACAATGTAGGAGGTCATGTAGGTTTAATTTATTGGTGTAAGAAATCGTTCTTGTCTTTTCTCTTAAAACATACGTAGATGAAGACCTCTTCCTTCACCATAGCATTTTCTTATGGTGCCACTGTACATTGGAAATACCAAATACAGTTAACAGCATTCTTTATTTCTACCTGCCCTTATTCCACCTTAATGTGATATCGGCGCAACACACTTTTCAAGCATGTTGCAGAAATGATATGACGGGCTGCCTACCTGACGTCAACTCCCCCTCTGGAGGATCCAGTCCCGGGCCAATCAAATTAGAAAAATCGCTTTGCCCGACCTGGGAATCTACCTCAGGACCTCCCGGTACACAGCCTACATATGCTGCCACTAGACCAAAGACTAGGAGGCGTCTAACAGCATTAACATAACTATATCAATAAAAATATCTATAACAATTTTTTCTCATGCCTAGATATAATATTTCTAGCACAATTACAGCCTGAACTAGAATAAGTCTAGTACATATGTATATTAAATTGGAAACTTCAGACGATACCGATCAAAATCAAGTATTTTTATATCACTTTTACATATCACTTTCATATCCTGTGGTCCAATTAATTTCTAGATAATATGCATATTCACAAAATATAATCTTGATCGTCTTAATGACTCAGAATGACTTTGTTAATTTTAGAAGCCTTGTGATTTTGTTTGCTTCCTCTTCCACATTGTATAATGTAGGTGAGCATTGTAATTCTTTCCATAATGTTATGTAACTGAAATATTTTGCATACATACATACTTTTACAGCTCGTTTTAAAAAATTGTTCCATCAATAACAATGCTGTTAGTAAATAAGATCAAGATTGGTCGGATCAAGATTAATTAAAATGTATAAAATTAAAAAAAAATACTGTAATTAAAGGAATTGCGAATATTAAATGTCACAATTTCTGTCCCAGTAAGCCAATATTATGACTGTGGTTCATTATTAACAATACTGTCAAGACCAAATTCTTATGCCTGATACAACAACATTTTTAAACTTTCGTAGAAGTCTGTGTACAGGTGGCAGATATATTTTTACTTGTTTTCGTCATATCCCAGGCATTTGAGGCAGTGAAAGGGATTGCTTCTCAGTTATAAACTCATATAAAAGTAACATTTAGGTTTTATACAATTCTTTGAAAGTATCAAATAGATTTCCCCGTATACCTGATATCATTTTCCCAATATCAGTTGTGATGGTCATGTCATCTCTGACTCGGCGCACGGGAAGTCGGGAATCATTCGAGTCAGCAATATCCTATGACTCACCGCGTTGTAAACAAATGGCCTGGTTCATGGTTGACAATCATAAAAGTACTTAATCTGTCTGCCTTTGTTCTTGGAATCTGTTATGTGTTGCAGTAGCTGCTTCCCAGGCTGATAAGACAACGATGGGTAATACGTGTTCAATTACACATCAAAGAATTTACACTTATTAAACTACTGCTAGATGTTTGTTTATTATAACATGAACGTTCACCAGATAAGACTTAAAAACGTAATCTAACGCAATTTAATAAGATGTCTAAACATCTAAAGAAGTTATGGTCTATGGCTGCAAAAGAAAGTTCAAATTATACTCTTACCTATATTTATTACAGAGAAAAGAAGTAGGATATAAATTTTTATTGTAAAGTTAATTTATATAGCGTTAAAAATAATTTAAAACTTTCCTTGTTTTACATGTATCAAAATGGGATTTATAGCTAAATATCGTCTAGCTAGTAAAATACTAGTTTGTCAACGGCTATATCGGCTAACGAGTACGGTGACTGAAACAAAAAAATAGATTTGTCGATTGCTGTTGTTACAGAATTGTTTGCAAAACGATTTTAACGCAGCATATGTACTTTACAAAAATATTAAAGTATTGGTCTACTGATGATTTTGCAACAATTTTTTTAAATGTTAGAACAATCAGGTGTAATAGGACCAAAAAATATGGTCTCAATGTATATATATACTTCTAATTATTTTCAATCTATGTCAATAACGAATGTCAACAACACAACATGGAGACATAACTAGCTTCCGGGCGTTTAGCTAGCAGAGGAAGTTCTCACCATTGGACACTTTCTCCATATTCTAAAACAAATCTGTCAACATGGCTTTACAATTTGTTCGATGCACACTAGCCTTAGTAGCTTGTTAAGGTTCACGCAGCAACGAGTACGACAATGTCGTTATTCATTAGGCAGAAGCCCCTCGATCGGATATTACAAGGGTAAACAAACAGTCTAATTGCATTTGCATCTAATGTCTATACAGAAAGTGTTTGTACATCGAGGTGTTTTTGTAATTGAATTGCTCTTCAGGGTAATGCCGTTTCATTTGTATTATTTTTTATCCTGACCAATTGAATATGGTAGGCACGCTGTAGACTGTTGATTTTGTATTGTGTTATATTCGATAAAATTGGAATTGAGACTTTTGCTAAACAATTTAGTCGTTATTTAGTTTGGCAGGATAGAAAGAGTTAAATATTTTAGTATATACATAAGTATGATATCAACTTTAAATGGAAAACGCATATCACCGACGCTTCCTCTTGGAGCCACAAGAATAATTTTGCCTACTCATAAACCAATAACGTCACACAGTCTACAGCATAACAGTAGATAATGTGAGCTATCAAGCAACGCGGCATAAAACGCTTATGAGTATTATAAATATAAATGTTGGTCTTTGTGTAGGAGTACATAATAAGCTGAACCCTGTAAACATACGGTATACGCACCGTTATGTATTGTAACAAGCGCGAAATCGATCCCTCGCAAACCGTCGTACGTGGTGGGACAAAACATCAATAGACAATGGAAGATTATATCCACATCGTTGGTGAAGAATGAATTCATTTATTACGAACATAATTTTCAAAATTACTAATACTTCGGGTAGAGGAATGCATTTTCGAACGTAACGTTAGAAACAACGTTCTGGATATTTATGAACATGTTAACCTACACATTTTAAACATTTTACATAGAATAAACAACAACAAAAAATGCAGAAATCCTGACATATTCTGGCAGAGAGTTTTAAAATAACAAATTAGTATGAGACTTTAAATCGAATACTGTAACGGTATATAATCATAACTTTAAGTTAAACAGTTTACGAGCACTAACATTACTGTTATTTACCTTAATAATTCAAAGAGGATATGCTATTAAAATAATATAATTTATACTTAAATTAACTATATTGTATTACTAAAATATATGCATTATTACCTGAAATAGGTACTTAAACAATAATGCGATATATAAATATCTAACAAAATAGAAGATTAAAATAATGCGCCCATAAGAACCTACTATAAAAGTAATTAGGGTTCTTAGACACAATAAATTCCACTCAGACACATCTAATAGTAATCAAAATATAAGGTAGTTCCTGATACATGTAGCTCAAATTAAAGAAAGTAATGTAAATTCAAACGAGGATCACTTTACTTTCACTGGTATCAACAGATTCCGTTACTAGTGAGAAATCGAAGTTCGCAATTAAACCACGGCGAACAAACGTGTAATTTGTGTAATTGTGGAGTTTAACCGCAGGAAACAAAACGTTGGAATGCTTTGCAGACACGAAACCAACAGTAGACGTGAAACACGATCTAGATCTAAGGCACGTTCTGCGACAATTATCAATGTGCCACTTAGCTGAATTATTTTAGAGCGGAAACTGTAACATTTGTCTATCTAAAATATTAATTCTACTAGCAATTTTGATCGACTACGGTGATAGTAAGTTGTATTGTCTTAATTGATCAAATATATAATATATCTTAAGGTTGTTTTTGAATATTTTACTAACAGGATCTCGTTTTACGGATGTGATTCTGAGAAAGCACGTGCTATGTCGAAATAAAATATGTCAGTTGCAGTCTGCAGAACTTACGCTCCGATACACGTGACAGTTTCTTATTTTCAAAAACCGATTGTGGTTGTCACTTCGACTTTAATTTTCGACCGACTTCCAAAAAGGAGAAGGTCCTCAATTCGACTGTATTTTTTTTTATGTATGTTACGCGATATCTCCGCCAAATGTTGACCGATTTTCAAAATTCTTTTTGTATTCGATAGAGCTTATTTCAAGGGTGGTCCCATATAATTTTGGTCACGATCGGATCTGAAGTCGGTCTCTTAAGTTTTTAAACTTGTGATTATTGCATTTGCTTAACTTTATTACATCAATATCAGAAATTATCGAACAATAATACTTTTGAGTTTAGTTTATTTCAGCTTATAGTTCTAATTGCTGTTTACATAAGAACACGACATCTAGCATCTTAAAAAGTTTATAAAAAATGTGATTGCATTAGATAAACCGGTATAACATGCTCGTCATACAAGATATGGTGAGTTGTATTAGAGAGAAAATAAAATTAGATACAATCATAAAAAGAAAAGATGTGAAGAAAGAATTTCTAGCCACAACCGCATCCTCGGCTACAACACGGTTAGAACAAGTCCAACCACAAGCTAATGGGTGGTGGAAACTTGAAACAGTCTTGTTATATACGTGGCGGCCGATGACCCGTTACATGTAAACAAACGGACATTATGAAAATTTGCAAACTTGCCCCTTCAGCAGATTAAAATAAGAGTCAGACTGATGAATGAATAAATCCCAAAATACGTCTCGTGTCTACTCGTGAGTGAAACAGGTCGCGATTAACCGAGGGGACGAGGTACCAAAGGGCGGTGTTAATAATAATTTTCCCAGACGTCGAGATATTTGTAAGGATGTATTATAAGAACAAGATTGGCACGTATAATATAATGGATACAGTACTTTTTAGGATCAACACATCTTTAAACTTGATCGCAATGAAGCTTCGTCTTCGCCTTTCAATTAACATTAGAAAAAGTTTAGATTTTCGAGTGGTCTTTTATATGTTTTGATAGTTGCTCACAAAACGTTTTGCTTTCATTAAAGAAAGTTTCATAGTTCAGATGTGTCTGCCATGATACGAACTGGGTCAGACCTAGATCAGCATTTGCACTTTATTTTAATAAATGAATATTATAATAGTTTTATTTCGTATTGCCACGATTTCAGTTGGAATAAAATTACCATTTTGTAGAGTAGATACGCTTCATAAGCAGAAATATCTAATTGACTCTTTATTCAAAAACAATTTTGTTTTGGGTCTACTTTTAACTAGGGTTTGTTGGAATGAAATACGTTAATAAATTGTAACCTTGTAAAACATGCTATAATTGGCTGTGATATTCCGGTGTTTATAGTACAGGGAAAAATATTAAATCTCATAGATCCAGTGTATGTGACGTGGTAACATTTTTCAATTTATAATACTACTCGTATTTGCATATTTCAAATACTTTGCCCTTTAAAAGTTCTTTGATTTTCGGGATCTTTCCATCTCTTTAATAAAATATGTTAGATGTTTTAATTACATAAGTTATTTAAGGAAATCCTTTTTACGGAAACAAAATTAAATGAATGACTCAATACTGGAGCATTAAATGCGGTAGTGAGCACGTTATCTACAAAGCTATTCGCTAATGTATGTCTGTTTGTTGAACAAACACTGGGCATTAGCGCCTCTACGACGCTAAATTCTTCTTTATTTGCTTAACTCGACTGTTTGGTGAAGGTCGAACCGATATTTATGAATTATAATACATTTTCGGCTAAAAATTATATGCTTTCAAATCTTCATTTCAATTTGGTAGCAGATCTCTGAAGAAATATAGATCATTTTTAAATGCATTATCTAATTTTAAGGGTTTAACCAAGTTAAGACTATATTGCTCATTACCTACTGATTTTGCTTGTCTTATGTGCATATCAACGTTTTTAAAACGAACAAAATAATGAAACGTAATAAGCAGTCACTTGGACTTGGAACACTTAATGGATGCATGGACATTCACAGTATGAACACTTTAGAACACATCTTATGTAACAAAATCACACATTTTCGCTACACGCACGGCTATTTTGCTGAGATCACAGTTTTTTGTAACTTAATTTGAATAATAAGTAACTAAATAAACCAAACACGCGCGCAGTCTCGACTGAATTAAGGAAAACTATTGAGCTTAATCAGTTCCAGCGTTGGGGTTCGCTATACTTTCCTTGTATTGTCGTCAAACCTCATTTTTGTTATGATATTTCTATGTTTTTTTGTATAAATTATTAAAAGAAATGTAAATGTAGATTGGCATGTTTTATTTTTTTATTTAGCGTTTTGTTACACCTACAGGCTACATTGCATATTGCTTAGTTAAGAGAAAAGATAGGTACATTAATATTATACTTATAGCAAATAAGTAGTTTACAACACATTTAGGTAGTTATTGTTCACCATATTACGTCAAGTACATTAGGTATCTAAGTTCATATTAAACGTCATACATGTAAAGTTTGAGTCAACACCTAAAGATAAAATGATTCGTCATGCGTAATTAAAAGGTTGTCACACTAGTATTGTTGCTACACAGTACCGTCTTTACCATAAGGGCACAAGGGGCCCGTGTTCAGGGCCCCCGACCTTACAAGACCCCTGAAAGGCTGATAAGTACTTACATTCTCTTTCACGACCAATTATTTTTACTTTCCAAGGGGTCCCTGAATTCTTGTGTGCCGCATGCCTTTAGACGGCCCTGGGTCTACATCATGTCCATTACTTATAAAATATTTAAACGCTGCTTATCTTTAACCATAGGTTGTCCCTTTCATTTTTAAACTATAACGCAAGGAAAAAGTGACAGACTATTCTTAGCAAAAATGTTTTTCTAAGTAAGGCCTCATGTGTCGGTATTGTTATGATATATTGCAGTTTACAGACGCCGATGCACATAGCCAGCTAGTCCGAGTTATCCAATACGCAAAACGTGAAAGGCCACGATATGGTAATGTGGCTATTAGAAATCAGAAAACGGCCGCGCCGCAACCGTGCCGACATCTCCAGAACCGACGGACGCAGCCAAAACTCACACAAGTTTTTTTATCAGATCTGTGACACAATTTTCGGACGTCTGTTTTGTTGTGGTTTCTCTTTCGTTTTCCGTTGCATTCCATTTCGCTTTTACGCTATAAATTCGATAACTTTAATTTGTAAATTTAAATTGCATGATCAGTGAAATTTCGAAGGTCAGTTTTACTGGAAATACGTTCTCAAAAAATGATACCGGACGGTCGGTGAACCATAAATCCGGCACAATCATAATTATATTTGATGGATCTTACTTATAAAAACAGTTTAGCTGAGCAAATGGCTAAAAATAGCCTTACTTTTTCTTTGTGACACATTGTTTGAAAATAAAAGGGACAGACTATTCTTTACCGTTTGCTCCATCGATATAATAATATACCTAGATGCACAGTTCCATACAAATATCATTGTAAACAGTGTCCTCGACAGACAAAACAAATAAACATCACAAATTTAATTAAATTAACACAAATATGACCTTATAGACGCGGCATAAAGTAGCTTTTTAAATTGAATGTTCAAACGTTCCTATATTCGAAATTTTTGAATTTCTAATCGTTTTTGAATTTGACAATAATTTGACATTATTAAAAGAAACATTCTAGTCACTTGGACAAAGATTGAATGGAGTCGAATAGTTCTTGTATTTATCTGTGAGAAATTTTGACCACGTGGCGTACAATGTAGATGAGAATGGCGATATCTCTATAATAATTTTACTTACATTAAGAGATAGATAGAGTATAAATGTTTAGAAGATAACAAAGCTTATGAGTTATGAATATGAAATAAGCACTGTTTTGCCTTAGCGTGATTCATAAATAAATAAATAACACCCAACAGTCACATACATAGTCCTGGCCCCACACTAAGATCGTCCTTTGCTCTTTAGATTCTTAATAATTTCTTTTAGACTATCATTTCGTTTTCTTAATCTTTTGTTCTGCCTTTTTAAGTTTCGCACTAAATTAGATTTAAGTTTAAATTTTTGGTTGCGTTCTTTCAAATTATCTTTCAAAAATAACGTCTTAGGTGTGTTAAAGATATGTTAAAAATTCTGATGGTATTGGTGATCCTTCATTATTTATTGGTTCAATTGCTGGTTCCTGGAAATGAATATGTTTCCAATAAATGATGACGCCACAATTACTGTTGTAGTAATTATGCCTAACGACCGGTTCCAATAAATGATCTCAATCCGAGAATCCAAGATAAAAATGAAAAATTAAAAAATGAAAAATCGCGAGAATGAACCATTAAAATTATTATTTGTCAGCGGGATGTTCAACTTTGTTCATGTTGGCAATTTTTTATGATCTGCACACTTTGATTGAAAACATTTATTAGAATTAGCCGCAAATTATTAAATAGTCATTTTACATAGCAGTATGTACCTAGTATATGCTTGCTATTGATGAATTCTGTATCAAATATTTTTCAACTATTACACTTGTACTGCACCCTGCCTCATTTAAACTTGTAGTTACGACAATCTAAAATAAAGTCAATAAATGTGGTAATATTTATTTATTTATTTATTTATAGGTACACCAACAGCATACATATTGTTAAATTAAATAGTAAACATTAGTTAAGGACAATGTAGCTGATGACAATTTACCACCTTTATTTTTGGTACAGCATTCTTTTTAATTTTCCTAATCCCTTTTTCTGTATAATATCCATCGGAATCGGCAAAATGGTCTGAACAAACCACACTTGAGTAATTGGGTTTAAAATTTTCTTCTCTCCTTTCTTCGGAAATAATTTTACGCCATTAATCTCTTACTATTTCATTTCATGGAAATCTGTAATTAATAAAAAAAAATCATAAATTTAAAATAAAAATAATATATTTCCAAAAAAAAAACGACTCCATATATTTCATTGTTCCAAATCATGATTTCAAAAGGGACAAAATATTTTATTAACTGAATTCGTTAAATTAATTATTTATACACGTTTAATACTTAATTTAACATGATTAAGGTTTTATGAATCAAGTAAGGGAATTATACTTACTTAAAATATGAAATCCCATGTGTTTTGCGCTTTGTAAGAGTGTTATTTTTGCACTCTTTCACAGAGCATTTAGGCATTTTCACAGACGAACGGTCGGCGCCCGACTGACAGCCAACAAGTGCTTACTTACATTTTAAGCACTCGTTGGCTGTCCCACTTTCTGAGCGTCAACTGTGCATCTAGGTATATTATTATATCGATGGTTTGCTCAGTTAAACTTTTTTTATAAGTAAAGCTTTATACATTTGACCGAACAATATTTTTCTACTACTGAGAATTCACTCTTTAATAGAAATATGTAGTACTATGATTCCAATAAGATTCCAATGTACACTAGCTCACTTACAAGTCACATTAACAACATTTTACAAATGGTAGTCTCCTAGAAATTTCACGAAAGTAATTACTATAAGAAGGAGTTCTATGTCAATTAAGTGACTAATCTTTGTATTTTGGTCAGACTGAGTAACCGAAACATTGCCTCGCTTGAAACTTTTGCTCAAGAGCAATGTCTCAGATTGATCATGTCATCAGATGGACTGTCACGATCGAATCGCTCAGTGAAGACGAAGTGGATTAGACTTTCCGCCCCAGATATCTTGTTAGATATAGCAGGGTAGATCAAACGCAGCAGCCAACACGAATATAACATTCAATCGCACGTTTAATGGAATATTTTCATCTATTTTCAATTTTATGTTGAAACAAAATTTGCAGTTTATTAAATATAGTGACTTACGAGTAGTTAAAGAATCTGCTAATATATTCTAGAAAAAAGACCAACCAAATTTTAATATTCAGCGTGTAATGCGAAATTGAGCATTGGCTATAGTAACTACTCGGAGCATTACTGGGATTGCAGATTACTGTTATACCCGATTTGTGATCTGTTACATTACCTACTTGTGGATGACCCTTATGAAAACACTTCTTAATATTTGTGATTGTTAAATAGCAAATTAAACAATTATAGATTTCATGCACTGATGGAAAATTTTACAAAGATACTAATAGTACCAATAGAATGTTTGACACTATTGTTGAATTGGGTTGTAAATATCAATCCCATTACTTCTAAGAATGATCTGAGGGCCATAAATAAGGACGAACTTTTCATACATCCAGAAAATATGAACCATCCCGATATGAATAGAATTATCGCTATGAAATATTAATAATTCATAACAAGATACGTAAGTTACATAAAAGAAACATAAAAAATACATCTCAACTGAACTACAACAGCAATTACAAATATAATTCACACTGCAAATATTACATTTGAAATTACTAAAGAATGGGATGGATTACTTAAAATTACCATAAAATCAATTACATCGACGTAATCAAGTCATGTAACCAACTCTACGGTCATCAAATGGTGGTGATTTACCAAAATTTTATATCAATAGATTTTTCCCAGTAAAATGACCATGTTGCATAAAACTTAAATGAAATTACAAAATCTGGGACGACTATTATAGAGTCGTTTATTCAGAATTTGAAATTTTGCGTGATTATGGACAATTACGCAACTAGAAGATACAGAATAACTGAATTGTTTTGCGTAAATTATATCTAGATAATAACTCACTAGTTAATAATATCGATAAGGCAACGTAACTTTTGATGTAAACGTTTATAATAACATCTATAGGAAGCAAAGTTTTAACAATTCTTCCACTTTTAGTACGTTGCCATAGAATTTGATTTAGTTTATTATGTAGTTTGCGTGTAAATGTATCGCTGAATGTTTGAAATCACGCAAAAGGCTAAAATATTATAAAGGGAAGTTAATAATTTAATCGTTTCTGACTCTTTAATAACCGCAGTACACGAGAAAATAACGTGATTCTAACACAAAACTTTTGGTTATGAAACAATGAAATCAACCAACACAAAGGAACCGTTTTCGCATAAAATCATAACGCTGAAATGTTTAAAAATAATCGTAGAAAAAAGTGCGACACAAAAGTCAAGTGATGAAACAAAGTATGTATTTAAATAAAAGGAAAAATGTGCAATGAAGACATTATTGGACTTCTTAATAGGTTCATTAATACTACTGTTGTTGTGTTTCTATATTATTTTTTTAAGGGGGTTAAAACCACATTCTTGAAACAGAGTTACGTTTATAATACTGTTCCCATCGTCAAGAATATTATCAGTTGATCAATAAGCAATATTGTAGATGGATTTCCCACGTATGATGCGGGTAAAAGGCTCGTTTCATATGAGCTTTCAGATAAAAGCCGGCGGGTGAAGCAAAAAAAAAACCTCTAGAGTTTCACTTTCCTGGTTTATTGTGAAGAGCTATTCTACGACACGTAAAGCGAACACACGGTACATGTCTTTGTTAGGGACCTCATACATGAGACCCTTCTCAGAGATACTTCAAAAGGGGAATGGCCTTTGGAATAAAGCCGCTGTTTTTCCGTGAAATATTGTATTCTATTTCATTCTAGTACGAATAATATGGACCCATTGAGAGATTGCGCCGCGCCAGATGTTGAATCTAAAAAGTTATTGGTTGAATTGCATCGGAGATTTTCTACGGCTACATGAATTTCGCTATCCGAATGACTTAATATATCACTAAAAAAATAACATTGTGTCGTCTTGTGAAATAAAATAACGAGTATGTGTGATCATGTCTAACATTTTATGAACCAATACCGTATTCGTCACAAAAGTTATAAAATCTGATTTGGCGAGGCCACTTTGGATTACGCCATGAGAAATAAAATAATTTCCAAGGAGAAACGTTGATCTTCAACACAGCGCAACCCAATATTTGATGATACGAATTTTAAAATTATTAATAAGTTATGAAGTGGGCGGAGTGAAATCTCCTTATAGAATTTTAAAGGTTACTCTTGTAGATAGTTAGTTAGATACCTATATGTAGTCAGAGGACCGGACTTGTAAATACATGTATTGGGATATAAACTTGCTACGTTAGTTTTAGACACCTCATATAAAATAAACTAAAGAATCATAGTTTCGTGGTGTCTTTAAAATATTTCGATTCGATTTAGATTTTTATTTATCTCTTATACAGTTTGTTATCCTTTCTCTTTATTGTGTTGTGTACTCGCCTTGTGCGAATAATACGTGTTTTAGAAATGTTATTCTGGTGCAGTACAGGTTTTCTTATTTCGTTTTCCTTCACCTTTAAGCGTGGCATTTAAATATGCACTTGAATTTTAAGCACTTATTTGCACCACACCTATATTAACATCTCGTCGATCGTGAATAGGCTTAAACTTAATGCTTTTTTAAAGTTTTTAAAAAGCAATAACAAGTCTATAATGCTATTAGTGGCTCATCGACTGGTTGTATCCGGAGCAGATGCTATTGGAAATTCATTTAGTTCATCTGCGTAGTCACAGATGTCTGTCATTATTTGACCGGTAGCCATTTACCTGAATGGTTCAGATCGAGGTGAACATTCAGCATGAGTTGTGTCGGCGTGCAAATGAAAGTGGGTTATCTCGCCTCTATCGCATTCACTGGGCGTGAATATATCGACTATCGAAACAGATTTGTCTTTCAATAGTTTGAAAATATTTGTACCTACATATTCGTAACTGTGTAACATCAAAATAATCGTTGCGTAAAGCAGTTTCAAAGGTCGACGGTCCTTGAAGTTTGTAAAGCAAATATTTGTTAGCTCAAAATTGATAACAGAATTTAAAGTTGTCGCTTATCACCGACGAAATTAACTTTCCTTCTTCTGACGCACTGTAAGAACGTATAATGCTTTCGAAGTAGAAGTCTGAAATTCAATATGGGATTGTGAATATTTATTATCCATTGTTTACTTTGCGAGCACGTTCAAGTTTGAACCAAAGCAAATTCTACTGTTATGTTTATGTATCCAGCAGCTTGATAGGTAATACTTTGATGGTGTTGTACCTTGTCACTACAGACGCAAACGTAGTTTGGGTTGCAGTAAGCGCAATCACACTCGGTGCATTCGCTCCAAAAGATCTCGCCGTTGCAGCCGAGGCGGCCGCCCGTTTCCACGTCCACCCAGGTCGACCGCTTCATCAGGATGATTTAGGGCACTCAACACTTGATACAAACTACCGTAGATACAGAATAAACATCACCATACGAAAATCGCGTGGGCGTCTCAATTCATAACACTTCACTGTAATCAAATGTCACTGACACCTTGAACTGCAGACAACTGATAGTACTTATGCGTCTTTCACACGATGGAAACTCACAATAACCTTTTTCCACAATATTTGAAGCCGTTCAGATTATAAACTTGTGCGTTGGTAAGTGAGATGTACCAGGAGAGCATGAATGGCAAGTAGATAGCGCGAGCGTGGCGGCAAGACCGCCGCGCCACGGCTCATCGGACAGACTGTATACACTACATGCGTTCGGGCCTCGCGCGCGTTGCCGCCAGCGCTGAGCGCTCACCGTCACGCCTCTGAGGAAGTTCTTCATCAATGTCCACACTTTTCTTCAAAATGATTCAAATAACACATACAATTTCCTCTTGGTACAAGCTGGCAGTAGTTGTAAACATTACACCACTATGTGTTACGATTGGGTTAAAAGGACCTAGGTAATTCATACTGGAATTTTATCTATTTTTTTTATCTATGTATAAAGACAAGTTGCAAATAATGTGGACTAAATATTCACTCCACAATTTAGGTAGATTGATACTTACCATAAAACATCTTAGCACATAAAAAATGTATTAGTACACGTACAGGTGGATTTTAACACTTTATAATAATCTGAACCTTTGTTTTTAGACAAAGGTTGACAAAACTATCAGATAAGTTAAAATTTACATAACATAAGCTCACGCTTGTATCCCCGAAGTGGTAGGCAGAGGCGCCCTAGCGAACTAGAACACCCACATTTCGCCGAGCCTAGTTCCGTCCCAGATGTGATAGGGGGCGGGCCTATCGACATATCGGGCACAAATTCCAGACTCCAGACTGATATGGAAAATTCCTATATCACTTTGCCCGACCCGGGGATCGAACCCTCAGGACGGTAGTCGTACCGAAATACTACCACGCCACCGAGGCAGTCAAAATTTTTGAAAAATAATCGTGTTAGGATTTATAACGTAAAACAATTTAATACATAATTAAGCAAAATCATTGCCATATGATGTCCTAAACACTATTAACTCAATATCTAATGACACTGGCAATACATAAAACACTAATGACACTGGTATCCACAAACGTCCCGCAGGTCGCACTTTCATTGACTTTCGTCAAAATTAAACAATGGCAAACGTACGACGCAATGTTTTTAATGAGCCTCATCGTCATCATTCTTTGTTGACAAATATTATATCCAAACATGCATTCTTTAATATGTTTTATAAAGAAAAATTGCGAAGTCAAAACATGTATTTCGACATTTAATCACTGAATGTCAATTTTGTAAATGTTACTCGGTGTAATAAATTGTTTTAACGTGTGAACACATTCAAAGGATTAAGTAATGCGACATAGAATATTAATTGGTGAGATAATGCCATTAACAAAAGAATTGCGTAATTTGGAGCAATACATAAATGTAACAATAGCATACAAGTTTAATTAGAAAACGACACTGGAAAAGTGGGCCACTGTGAAGGAAATGCAGAAATCTTTAGGATTTGTTTGAAATTTTATTAGGATATAACAGAATAACTACTAAAAAATCCTAACTAAAAATATAAAAAGAGAAAACATTTTATAGAGATAATGATTTCTTAGGTTTACATAAGCTCATAAGCTCACGCCTGTATCCCCGAAGGGGTAGGCAGAGGCACACTAGCGAACTAGAACACCCACATTTCGCCGAGCTTAGTTTCGTCCCAGATGTGATAGGAGGCGAGCCTATCACCATATCGGGCACAAATTCCAGACTCCGGGCTGATATGGAAAAATCCAATATCACTTTGCCCGACTCGGGGATCGAACCCGAGACCTAAGAACCGTAGTCGTACCGAAATACCACCACGCCCCAGAGGCAGTCTTGAGCAGTTTACGTGAATGTTATTCATTGAAATTAAACTATTTTTACGGATTCTATCACGATTTGGTTTTAATTTTTATGCCCAACGTTTCGAAAGCTTTGCAGCCTTCGTGGTCACGAGTCAGACTGAAACGTCGGGCATAAAAATTTAATTTTATAGAGATGTTATCAAAATCTAAACAAAGTCAACGTAAAGTCGTACGAAGTGGACCGTTAGCAAGAGGCGCCTTTTATTTTGATACTTTTTTAAATCGATCCATACAATAAGCATTTGGCACCATATTCTCTATAGCCGGACCCGTTATGTAAAAACAATTACTAACACGAACACCAACTGGTGTATCAAACTGTATCATAGACATAAATAAATTGCATTTCTGTCGCTTCGTATTTCATAACTCTCATGTACAATATTCGCGTGTTTAAGCATATTCGTGTGCAATTTTATAATATTAGAATAATGTTGCAATGTATTTGTTAATCATAAATATATCATATTACGTTATATGTTTGCCTGGAGATCAAGTTGTGTAAAGATTAAGGACGTTTCTTCAATAAATAACATACCAATTTAAAATTTCAGAAGAGATATTATTGCCAGTGTATTAATAAAAATATGCACCGAAAAGTGGAACAATTTTACCAGGCATTCATTCATTCAACTCCACTATAAAGTTTGGTATTAACGCACCGTGAGTCCTCACTTCCAGGTCAAGAACAGCACGTGATTTGTATTTTATTGCAAAAATAGTACCTCAAACGCCTTGCAATTTGTATCTGAAAGCAAACTTTCCCTTGATATCTGTCAAGGCATGTAAAAACTAAAAGGAATGCGGCAATGAAAGTGTATAATTGATAGCTAGCGTTAGTGCTAAACATGGCTGTGATCAGCACACCCTTGAGTGGTTGCTGGTCGCGCATAATTAGGTGTTACATCAGTTTACACTGTCCCTTCCTGAAGTCTTTGTTTGCTTAGGAAATGAATTTCTCTGTTAAAACATGCTAACGGTGAAAATAAAGGTACTACTATAACTTGTGATACGACTCGTGAATAAATGAAAGGCATTACTTAATTTAAACTTTAAATCCCTTATAGATGTACAAGGTAAATTGGTAATGTTAATGCAGATGTAAACTGCATCGTATACTGAATGCTTATGGCCCAGTGTAATTAATGAGTATTGCTTGAATGCTCTCTGGTTTATGCAAGTAATGACATTGAATATTACAATAATGAAATAGAGAAAACATTTGTCCATGTCTCTATATTACCATTGCAGTTCTAGCACGTTCACATCTAAGGTACTAACAAAAAATAATATGGAACGAATAATTCACACTGTACACAATGGATGACAATAAATCACGCTGCGTTAGTACGAATTTCACTCCTATCCTCTACACTCTACAGTTTCTTCAATATTTCGTATAAATGAGATTTCCCGGCAACAACCGTCGGGTCTCAATTCCCAGACGTATCGAAATTGCGAAAGAAAACTAACATGTCGCTTTATTAAATAGTTTAATAGTGAGAAAGTTTTTATTGCAAGATTAATGTATTAGGCCAACCTTGAAGCTTGAGATATAAAACATTGATTATAAACTAAACTAGAAATTGTATGTCGACTGTGGGTCACTGGCACTCAGACCTCGCACGTATTGTATCAATGCGCGATGATGATGCACAATTCGGAATCAATTTAGATAGAAATTTATAGTCATGTACTGTAGTGTATGAGACGCGACATTGAACGTCATTGACTCTACCGCTGCAAATTGA
The DNA here is from genome assembly GCA_036417725.1 of Clanis bilineata. Lineage (NCBI taxonomy): Eukaryota > Metazoa > Arthropoda > Insecta > Lepidoptera > Sphingidae > Clanis > Clanis bilineata. Next base: position 5,199,841 of record CM071141.1, read on the forward strand.
TCGACATGTTGTATCTTCAATGTGTTCTATCGCATTTAATAATTCATCAGCTCTATTATTATTTGGAAAAATAAACGTGCGTTAAAATACTTAATAATATAAGCTAGTTAAAATAACTAATTAATAAATTTCAAGAGGGCCCGATTAGACTTGTAACTATCCGATATGCCGTTTTCCCCGTAGGCAATATATAAAGTAACTTTCATATAAATGTTAAGTGCTACACGCTACCACTGCCTGCGAATATACTTTTACAACACGTAAACGAGGTTCATGTTTCAATCCGGAAATATTCAATTATCTTTTAAAAATTTCTACGCCAATCAAGATGTTTGGCTATCTATACCGCCGCCAGCTGTTAGCTAAGCGAGCGATGACAAATTGCACCAATTAATATTATGCAATACAACAGCCCGTGGATTTTTACAATTAATAAATATTACGTAATTGAAAGTCGCAAAGTTGTATCCATTTTAATTGAATGCTTATTTACATTCGCATTCCATTACGCAGAAGGTTGGCTATTATTTTAAGTCTGTTAATTTCAAGAAACAATCGTTTACTTTGTGAATATGTTGATCTGTTTTGAGTGTTTACTCAAGATTAGTTAATAACCATTTATTACAACGTTCTTTTAGTCCCAATTACGGGAATGAAGTCATAGTTATAGAATCAGTAGGTTTCCAGCCTAACGCTAATTACTATGATCATTTATCAGGATATTGCAAATTAGTTCCTGCAGACATTGTTTGGTGAACGGTCCGTGTGGGTGGTGGATAAGGAGAACGGTGACTGAGTGACTTTGGAACTCTGAACATATATGAATATTTACCGTTTTATATTAGTGGATGATTCTAAATTCGTATTGCCGTAGTTTCTAGACTAAATGTGGGCTTTCTCCTTTAAAACAGCAACGGTGCTCGAAATTTATCTTTATAAAATGTATGTTTTTTTATAAGTAAAGAGTTTAAAATTTTATTTCAGCCCAATAGCAATAAAGCATATTTTGCTTGATGAAATCGCCGCTAATCAGCCAACAGCGATAAAAATTCAAAGGAAACAAGAATTATTTAAATATTTGGTACATTAATTAAGACTCTAAGATATCAGGTGTATTGATATTCAGTACATTCACTGACTACATATGATTAATTAGAATTTATTTGGAGGAATTTCAAATAGACAAAGAATATTTAAAAATTGACCCAAACAGATGTTGTGTAATAACTAATGAAGAAACCAGAAGGCATAAAATTAAAGACTCAAGGGGCTTTTAAAGATATCTTTAAAAGTGACCAAAGGCGAGGTCCCACTGAATATGGTATAGTGTGGGCGAACCACATTTAGGCGCACATATACGTTTAGACATTATGTGGATGACTTGTGACCATTTCTGATTACGTACATGGGAATAACGCGGCTGTTGAGGCTCAGCTACATTATAAAAATATTCATCTTGTGGATGGTAAGACTCCACTAGTTGTCGTCAAACAAAATTCAATCTGTTGCTAATGAAGATGTCAATGTATATGTACACCGAAATTGCGTAAAGCAAATTATTTTAGTTGTTTATCGTAAATCAAACCAATAAACAAATTAAACTATTTGAACAATGTTTTATATCAACAAAGACATTATTGATATTGGTAATGATATGGTAATAAGTACAACATTATATACAAACAGACGATTTTATTTTCCAGTATGCATTCATATAAGTTGGTGACACGTTAAAATATATTTTGTAAGAAATTAGCAATGAGAACTAAGAAGGACTTGCCTCACAACTAGTGATTATTCACAACAACTACGAGAAATTAAAATGAGTTGCCCCGTAGCTAGAGATTTAGTTATTGTTAAAGACAACTACGAAATACATCAAAATATCCGTCACCAAAAATCTGCCTGTAGCATTTTCCCACACCATTTCCAGTTTTACGTGACAATACCCACTCTGGTACAAAAAGAGCACAATGAGCGCCTTGGTGTATAACAAAGCCACGGAAAAGGGACAAAAACAAAGACAATGCCTCACTACAACCATACAGCAGGAAACAGGTGCGGTACCAAGTTCTATTGATTTTGGTAACATATTGTTAATCTCGCGTAAATTATCGTCAAGTTTGGGAAAGCAATGGGGCAAGAAAAGCAATGAGTATATCGTATACAATTTAGCTATAGATTGTATCGTTATTGCCGTCATATTAATTTCGAACCTCTTTGTTTTCAACGTTTAAAAACAACGCAGATATTCATTAGTCTAATGTCTCCTAGAATTTGTATTATCACAGAAAACAACTCTTCCGTGCATATTAAGGTATTGACGTGGTTTTTACGTGCTAATTGTAAATCTACGTAATTTAATGTTATACGAAACACATTAAATATAGATTAAAACTAAGTTTGTGGTTTATAGTTTCTTAGCCGAGTGTTTGTTATTTCAGTTATGTTCATGCATTGCAGTGACGCAAGCGATTGACGTTGTTCTGAATAAGTTTAAAAATATTTCTTGGAATATTGATTTTGCTTGTTTTAAAATAATCACTTTAACTGCCCACTCAGCTGTACGTCGTAAAAGATGACACAGGCATTTATCAGAGCAGTGTTAACTATATGATCTCATTTAACTCTTCAAGACGATTAAGTAAAGAGTTATTATAAGTATGTTAAAGGTAGTAGTAGGTTAGTCCTTGATAATTTCATTTTCATATCATTTCAGATACGAAAACAAGACATTATTGGAACTATCATAGGCAAGAGTTAGGAACTTGGGACAGCACTTTATTCCTCAAAGATTATTTATAACCCAACAAAAAGCAGCCGAAATGCTGCTAAGTACTGATCACAATAATTTTAGTTTTATAAAACAAAATAAGTCTGGGTTCAGAAGGACAAACGCGAGTGTTGTAACGTAGCAAAAATATATTTTCTGGAAATAAAGGAAGATAACCTACCTTACCTACCCAATGACAATCAGGGATTAGATCCTCCATTAGTTATCACGACTTTATTAATCTAAGGTTATCACATTGTTATCTCTTGATCTAGTACATTATGTTTTGTTCCGATCCATTTAATATGAGACGTGATAGGTGATGACATTTCAATTTATTTCAATGCCATGGAGGTTCTCACGTTTTTGGTTCATTCCAAAATGATCGTGAGACATTATCAAATAAATAGTCATAACTGATAGATGTGTTCGTTTCGAGGTCCTTTCCTAACAATGGTGGTGTATGCAATATTCCAAGCAAACGATATTGTATTTTAGAAGTTTCAATATCGTATTTTGTGTTTTAATTATAAATTCCACAACTCAGACGAACGGTGCTTGGAATGAAAATGCAACAGTGACATATATTGTCACATATCCGATTGTGACGGAAAAGTGACCGGCGTTCCTTGGGTCGATTAGTTACCTGCCTGTCTGCATATCAGTTTAGGATGATGAAGAAGAATAGAATGAAGGAATGCGCTATTATTTTATCGAAATCGATATTAGCTTATACTCCAAAATCCATGAGATAAAACCAAATAGGAGCCTCCTAAACAAAATTTCAGTTATTTCTAAAAATATTTATGTTTTTATTGTGTTAAACATTAAACACCTGTTACGTATTAGTCTATTATTGGACGTGACATAACATTTTTACGACTTGGAGATACAAGATAACAACTATGGTTGGACTCTGCTCACCTTGAGAATGGAATGTTACCATTTGCAAAGTCGTTGAGGTCGTTGCTGCAGATTAGAAATGTGAACAAAGCCTATTTTGTACCTTAATTATAAGTATTTAAGATTATTTTTAGATATAGATATTGCGAGATGCACCTTTAAGATGGATAATATAGAAAACAAAAAACGCTTAACGCTTCGTCTATTATTCTGTTGTAATTATGAGTGTTCATGACATTGCGATTAGAAAGCAAGTTGACTTTATTTGTGCATCAAATAATAAATTTCGAGAATAATATTTTTAAGGGCGACTTGCAGCGCTGTTACTAATCTAGAGTTAGACCTAAACTCGATTTATCCTACAGATTATTCCTATATTTAAATCGAGACTTGTGATAAACCGAAATTTATCTAAGTGCGGGTAGTCGCCCTAAAACAAAACGTTTGTTTGCGTTTATGAAAATCGAAAACCGTAGATAGTCACGGGCGGCTCGGCCTCCGGTGGCCCATACGCTTAAGAAACATATATATGTATGTGCCGCCTCCGACATATTGTTTCACGATTAACCAAAGTCTGTTGGAAAACCGAAATAAATTCAGACAGACCTAGATAATGTGGCTTACAATGATATCAATTATCATATTCGGACACACCCACGTTTCTATACAATAGTATTGTAATATCGGCTAGCGATATTCATCGTGTCCCGTCACCTACTCGCCTTGGTACAAACATTCCTTGAAGCGGGAAGTGGACTTGCGTACTTCGAAAGGCATTATGTACTCTATAAGACGTAATCATAAGTCTTGGTCCGTGTAAACTTCGTGTTGAAATGAACCTTAATTGGATTATAATTAAATTATTTAAAAACGAATTAGGTTCTAATAGATAATACGATACGTCATAAGCTATATTTATCACTTTTTCGTCTATAATGTAATGGTAAAACAGATCAAATACAAGCCAATAGGAGAAGAATGTTGCGCATTTAAATGATTTACGCCCTAATGGTCAAACGCTACTCAACTTTAACGCCTTCTTACATTGATTTTCGCCATACAATTTTGACAGATAAGGTGGCCTTAAACGACATAAGGCGACCTTAAGTGTGTAAACATTCGGCGGTTAGAATAGTAGAAGTTGTTCATAGTATGATAGCATTTTTTAATAGTCAGATGTAATAATATACCTACCATCACCTACATGTAATGATTGGTACCGATAGAGAGCTTTGTGTGTTTATCAGGGGCGTAGCCAGTTTTTAGTTTCGGGGGGGTTTTAAGGAAATAAAATGTATGTTTTCGGAATTTTGGATTAATATTCGGAATGTGAATATTATATCCTTATAATGAAACGACCGCAAGGGCGTGTGCCTAGCCGTTTGTCCGATCAAATAAAACTACTCACGAGACTCTCAGTAACAACAGAAATGAGGCAGGCTAAACAAAAAAACCTGGAAGATCATCCGAGAGATGCGACGGAAATTTCAAGACGGACACGACCTTCAGAAATGAAGAGTGCGACCAAGAAGAAGAATAATGAAACTAGTTGAAACCATATATGTAGGACTATTGAATATCTTGTGTGTTATTTTAAGCTAAAATTGCAAGGACCAAAGCAAGGACTATTTTTCTAACTTCATTGACTATTATTAGTTAGCTGAGGAGCTAAATATGTTAATATACGCGTGATGAAACATGAATTAAATAAGGCTGTGGCGATTTTGACGCTTATAAATTAATTTTAATTATCACGTCGCTTGTGTTGATTTCACTCTAGTGCCTTGTGCTCGTTTATCTTCAATGAATATGTATAGGGTATTACATAAAAATCAGAACTATACAGTGGAGTATATTATATTTTTATTATTACAGCATTATGGACTTTGCCTACATAAATGACCGGCTCGACCAGGGTTGCCGTCTTGTAGTAAAACGACATAAAGTGGCAAGATTGATGTTGGTTTTCCTACTGTGAAGTTTCAGGAGGTCCAAATATAATAGGGATTAGAAAGAGAATGGGGCTTTTTTCTCAATCTCAATTTCTTTAATATGGCAGGCAGCAATTTGTCTGTGCAGCTAGCGTTCTTGATTTCCATTGGGGAGGGCAAGTACGTAACTATAATACGAAACGAAAACAAAAACGAAGAAAAAAGATAATTACGCACAAAAACCATTATGCGTAATATGTGTTTCTTCTCCATAATGAATATGTAATATGCTCGTTACCAGCTAATAGTTGTAAGGTAATATTACCACGGCAATATTTCGACAATTTACCATTACATTAATGAATGTAAGAATGCTGCTGATGCGAGGTCGTGAACTGTTTAAGTACCTTACGGTTGAATCCACCTACTTCGTTTAATTAACTCCGGTTGCCTAACCCGAATGTTCCCAATATGTTTCGAGATAACCTAGAGAAACTATATTAGTACATTGTGAGGAAAACAATGTAAGCATTATTGGGGATATCACTTTGTTGGTTAAGTTACATCTAGGGTATTGCGGGCCGAAAATGCTTTGTATTCTAATAACCACAAAACTAAAATTGTATTGGCGATCTTAATTTGGGCTGGTTCGAAGTTCAAAGGTGCTCTTAACAAAAACCTCTATATACTTCCTACAGTCTTGTTGACGATTTTTAATATTCATATCATGAACCCTTCTCCTTGTTAGGGGTTAAAATGCCGATAGGAACACGCTAACAACTAGCTTCTACAAGCTTCCTCTGTCATCATTAAGGATAATCACAAGTTTTAAAACTGAACTGACCGACTTCTAATTTACCGATCGTGACCAAAGTTATATGGGACCACCCTTGAAATAAGCTCTATCAAACACAAAAAGAATTTTGAAATCGGTCCACATTTGGCGGAGATATCGAGTAACATATGTACATAAAAAAACCGACGAATTGAGGACCTCCTCCTTTTTGGGAAGTCGGCCGACAAAAGGCAAAAGCAACTATTGAGAGGCACTGGCTCAGCGACTCAGCACACATCGTATGTCATTGCCCAAGTCGATGGAATCCATTGCATCATTTGTCAACGTACTTACATTAATGTTTTATCAGAGTACGCGCCTTGGAATGTAAAACGACATTTTTCCTCGAGTGCCAGATGCCGTATTTGGTGAACGACTTGATATGCGAATGGAGGGAGGGACTAGCCACTTTTTCTGTTCTTGGTCGTGGCTTTTCTACTTATTAATATATTTTAAGTAGTTGGTAAATCACATGGTTGGTAATTGATACAATAATTTGCATAATGAAGTATTTTAAGCGTTTTAAAGGTCTCATAACAGGATATAATAAATCAACAAAACATTTTGGAGTATTTTTATGTTCGACTATATTTTCGTCGTAGTTCTGCCCGCTGGATTTTTCTGGAACATCTTTCTTTATATCGTGTGAATAAAATTAAGGCGTTTTTGTAAAAGTTTCATCCCATATATGATCACTATTAAGATTATTAGGACAAAAGGTGCCTATGTTTTCGGTAGAGTTTAAACTTCCTTCATAATTACAACATCTTGTCAGATCATTGTTGCAGCGATTGTGGTTGTGGAAATAATTGAGAAGTTAATGGTGAATAACACGCAGTCAGGACTTTCGTAGTCTGGTGCTGGTACTGTATTTCCTCCTGTTGCTTACGACTTCCTTCATATCTTTATCATAATCAGTTTAGTGGTATAGCCATGAAAAGGCAACAGAGTAATTTCGTACTATTAGCATGAATTATAAAACATCCGTAACACATAGGGCCTTACTTATAAAAACAGTTTAACTGAGCAAATGGTAAAGAATAGGCTGTCCCTTTTATTTTCAAATAATGTGACACAAGGAAAAAAGTGACAGACTATTCTTAGCAATTTGCTCAGCTAAACTGTTTTTATAAGTAAGGCCCATAATGTACAATGTTCAATTGATTATATAACATAACTCACAGCAGAAGCTTAATTAGGCATTCAAAGGCCTCATCTTAAAAATGTTAATAGACTGGTTAGTAGAACGCGGAAAAGGCCGTTAAAATTATGTTTAACATATTATGGAGATGTCCTATTACAACTATTTGTACGATATTCATAATATTTATTACGAAATGTTGCTCTTTATGTAGTAAAACAATGACCACAAAGAAACTGTTGAGTTGTTATGACGAATTATCGTACCAATAATAATTAATTTCAATCTGAAATTATACATTTCTTTATGTAAGAAATAGTTTGATTCTATCCATATTGGTATTCTTGGTTGAAACAAACATTTTACATACTTATTTCTTAAGTTTACGCGAATGTTATACATTGCAATAAAACTATTCTTACGGATTCTATCACGATTTGGTTTTAATTTTTATTCCCGACGTTTAGTCTTACCCCCTTATTCATAATAACTTAGTAGAGCGTAAAGAGACCGCAAAAGTACGTTTCATAAAAATTGTATTCATAATGCCAACGTTCAATAGTGAAAACATGGCCGATTCCGATCAGCTGTTTCAAGTTTGATGTTCTTTCTTAATGATATTAATTTTTTATAGTCTACGACTCCATCTAAGATTGATATATATATTTTATTAATTGTTTGGAAACAATTAATAAAAAATATATAGCCAAGACTTCGTATCTGTTTCGAAGCTTGCCAGAGATAAAAATAATATTTTTTCTGTAACCAGCAACATTGTATTCGATAAGCATATATTAGTTCTGTTTTTGCTAAACTAGGCAAAAGTAGGGTTATGCTTTCGATAAGACCAAGATTTCATTATGAATAAGGGGGTTATTATTTAGTCTTCGTGGTCACGGGTTGGACTGCAACCAAAACTAGATTTATTTCAAACCTTTTACACTTCGTAAGTAACTGATAATATAGCTTCCCATAAGTGAAAGAATTTGTAATATCAGTTCAGTAGTTTGTGAGCCTATTTATTACAAACAAAAGTAAAAAAACAAATCTTTTCTCTTTATAATATTAGTATGCATGTATAGATAACGGGTGTTACGCAACTTAAAATTTATGTTTCTGGTCAATTACTTTCAGAAAGTTAATACGAATTCGCTGTATCTTAGCGGTCTTACAACTGCACGTTCTGTGTCCACTAAGCTGGTTTTAGAATATGGAATTTTGAACAAATTCGCAGACAAAAATCAAGCTAGAATTAAATGGTAAATGATTTCGAGAAAAAAGTAGCTACATACATAATTGATAATATTATTTTAGCTATTTATGGAAATTAGATTTCAAAACCCGTTATCGTTTTAATGAAACTTGATAATTAATAAGATGTTAAGTAATCATTCGTAGCTATCGAATATTAAAATATAACATAAGCTCACGCCTGTATTTCCGAAGGGGTAGACAGAGGCGGACTAGCTAACTAGAACAGCCATATTTCGCCGGTCAATTCTAATTAGAAAAATCACTTTGCCCGACCTGGGAATCGAACTCCCGGTCCACAACCCATATATGCTGCCACTAGAAGAAAGTGGCGGCTACAAGTACCTAGGCGATTTGAATACAACCCTCAAATATTATTGCGTTAGCTGGCAATATTTTTTTCGGTGTCCGCCCGCATACGTCCAAAACGATTACAATAAAGTTACGAAATTTGACCATCAGCGCCTCACGTATGGACACCATATAGATCCAAGGATATAATTCGACAGCCATCGAATGCAAATCATAATCATATCAGCTAGCTGTCATATTCTGTCGCGGATATTGCGCTACCACCATAACCACCATGCGTTACTGCGCCTACACTTTCACTCACGCCATAGGTATGAAAGTTATGGTATACTATTATTTTTGGTAGGAATATTTTCTAATAAGTGCATGGATGAAAGGATGCGTTATGATTATGCAATGGCTGGACTTCCTATTTCCGAGGGCTATTCAAGGCTTTGAATAATTAAATCATTATAGGGCCAATTGTTTTTGGCGAAGTTGATATGCTATAACTTTAACATATGCGTAGTATCTACTGTTATAACATAATAAAAATTTATCACACCAGTCACCAGATTGTTCCAACGTGGCATAGTTCGAAAACGATTGAAGGCATTGGTCGACGTAAGTAGCATTAATTATAATCCATAGTCTGCCTGTGCAGCTTTGTCGTGATCTACGGGACACACTTTTTATAAATAAGATCTCATATTACTATTAATATAACCCTATGGTTATGATACATCTAACGAGGTACTTTAGCAATAATTCATGATTAGGGCGCGCCCTAAAATCTGAACAATAATGAAATAAATTACGAAAGAAATACATTGAAGAATACGTAAGGGAATGTACCCATATTACGTGGCCCATTTTTTATCATTTTTATACTCCCTTCCCCCCCTCGGTGACCACCCGTAGTATATGCCAAGACTCCCAACCTCCCCCTGTAGTTGTCACGTAGTAATTTATAAATATGGTTTTAAATCATTTTTGTCGAAGAAAAGTTAAACTTTAAAAAGTGCCAAAACCTGTACGCCATATTTGAATATAGCTCGAAAAAGCACGAGATTTCCCTATAGGATATTGACTACGTGATGAAAACCTAAGACCCCACGTCCATGTGACCAAGTGTGGTATTTTGAAGACCTCCCTCCCCCCTGAACGGGTCACGTAATATAGGTACGTCCCCTAATATATGATTTCGTTTGACTTTAGTAATAATTTTAAACTAGGTTTAAAGTAACAGCTGCATATTCTTATATTGAAGCAATTTAATGTTATTAATCAAACATAAACGCTTTATTGCTGTTCCGCAAATAGGATTTGGGCTTTTCTAGTTACGATTGTTTTGTACTTATTAACATTTAAATCGTTTTCGCTTCAAACATTATGTAAAAATAGGAAGTGGAGTTTTATGTCTTTATTGGCGACCATTTGAAAGTGGACCTTATTTCCATCAGTCGTAATAGTAACCTAAAATGTATTAAACAAACTAAGTAAATATTAGTATGCTTCAAATTCGAAGAGTAAACTCAATTTCCGATGCTATATACTCGGAGTTCGAACTATCAGTGATACTGAGTTATCTTCGAATATTTGTACAAGTCAGTCAATCGTCTGGCCACCCGACCGGATCAAATATTTAAAAATATTCACGGAAGCCGAGTTTATTTTGGGATGTGCAAGAGGGCAAAAAATATTTCGAAACGTCTCGCCAGCGACGAAATTCTCGCGAAGATTGACAAAGTGCATAAACGGAGCACTGTTCCGAAGTGGTTCACTGATGATACGAATGGTAACTGACTTGCTTGTGTTTTGTTTAACATGGAATTATAAAAAGTAAACTGTTCAGCACAGGCCGATGCACGGGTCGTTTTTCAGTTTATAATTTGCAAAAATGTTTCTTTAGAACATGGATGTAGTATTACAAAAAGGATCCAACCCTCAGATAAAATCATATTGGTGTTATTAACAAACAAATTAACAGATAAGTTTTGAGTTTTGTAGATTCTTCTTTCACTACTACGTCCAGAAATGTCCGGACGAATAAAAATAGTTAGAATGGTAACGAAAGATAATAAAATAAACGGCTCTGTTTATTATTGATTGTATAACGTTTGGTTCCGGAAACTTGATGCGGACTATAATCGAGAGATGTAAGTTTCTCTCGTTAATTAAATTATGATTTTTAACTGAGTCCACATATAACTAGTTAGAGCACGTATCAATAGATACATATTAGACGGTAATCTAAAGTCCCAAGTAGGGACGAAAAGTGAAAAGTGAATTAGTGATAGAGAATAGCGTGAAATTAGGTAGGTTAAGAGCAGGTAGAAAGAATTGCATGAAATTCCTAAATTATTCATTACAGTCAGGTGACCGTATGTGATTACAGATAGATGTATAATACAATATAGATTACTATATATACTGGCTGCTTAGATATATAAGCAGCCAGTATATATCTAAAACCCTTAGCAAAAACCAAATTTACCAACCAAACTTATATCCTAGATAGAAATAAAGACGCAAGTAAATTCGATTTTGTGAGGAAATCGAGAAAAGTATAAAAAGGTCGTTACACGTCCTAAATAGCTTATAGCAACAACTTCTTCGTAAAACCATTTCAACTCGAATCAATTTTGATAGAGTCCCGACGATTTTCCGCTTTTCAGAATTTTACTCAGCGAATGAAGGTTCCATTACAGCCCAATTTAACGTTACCGGAACATTTTCGACAGCGAAAAGGTTTAATAATGAAACTTTTGTGCTTACGAACATTTTTTGGGTCAATGCGGTTTTTACTGCCTCGGAAGGAGGGTTACGTTTTTGGATATCTCAGCTTGTAAGATTAAATCTAAAATTATTGCGGTGTAGTGACACGTTAAGACTCGATTTGACGTATAAGACATCTTTAATTGAATAATGTAAATCTCGGAACTAAATAAATCAAAATGTACGATGTTTTACAGCCAATAAAAGGCATTTTCTTACAATAAATATGTATCCATGCCCTATCAGCAGTATAACAAGCGCGTTGTTCTTATGGAATAAAGCATATATATGCAGCAGTGGACGTGCAATGGCTGATGATAATGATGATACTGATTTCTTAAGTTTACGCGAATATTATACATTGAAATAAAACTATTTTTACGGATTCTATCACGATTAGGTTTTAATTATTATTCCCGACGTTTCGAAGGCTTTGCAGTCTTCGTTGTCACGGGTCCAAACAAACAACGAAGTGACAACGAAGACTGCAAAGCCTTCGAAACGTCGGGAATAATAATTAAAACCTAATCGTGATAGAATCCGTAAAAATAGTTTTTTTCAATGATAATGATGATGATGATTGCTGTCCTGGGGCCTGATTGTGGCTTCAATGTATCTGGTCTCTCCTGTGTATAATGTATATCTTTATTTCCCGTATTCTCAATTACGTATGGATTGTAGCCAAAATCTTTTATCTATCTATCCTTGCGGCTATCTATAACCTGGTGCTCATAGCAATATTATAAGTGTGATTTTTATGGTTTTCCGAAATCCGAAATATCATTAACACAATTTTTAAACCGTTTCTTTTATCAAAACTAACAATGTCATAAATTATATGACGAAGGTACATTTTCTAATTTAATAACGAGTTTCGGAAAGAAAGCAAACGTTGAAGGTCTATGGTAGGAAATATTGGGTATATTATGACGTTATTATATTGAATACGGTATGAAAGCTGCTCGAACTCGAACTGTGAACATTACGCGACCTCAAGTTGAACACGCGAACTTTCTAGAACAATTGGTGTGTTTGATTTTTATAAGTAATATCCATATAAGGATGCCACGTATTAATAAATTATTCAATATTTCCATGTTAATGGTATTTTAAATGTCGTTTTAATATTTGATGACAGATATAAGGAGCGGTGAAATTTTGAAATACTTGACATTTTTGTAACAGACTGCAAAAACGGGAAACTATGCAACGAGAACGAAGATGGAATTGCAAATTTAATTTGACCCGACAATACTAAAGATTCCAAAAACATCTGTAGACAACTTTTATTAATCATCTAATTATAACTGGCTAATCAAGCTTGCATTAGATGAAACATAGGTATTAAAGATTGTGTTTATGGAAAACCGAAAAGTTCTAATTTTATTATATTTTTTTAGCTTACTTAGGAAGGCAAACAAGGAACGGTCATGTGATGGTAGCTGGTTACCATCGTATACAAATATCGATGATGCCAAGATGCCAAGTCTTTGCCTACCGTGGAAAATAATTAAATGAGAATTGAGAAGGGGATAAGGAGATGTAGAATTTGGACCTCCGAAAAACTCCCTCTGCGACCCTTCGTTCACCATGTTTCCGTAAGAAAACACTTTTTGCCCACATGTCTTTGTAGCACTTTAATATGAGGTCTATGCAACACACTTCTTCAAGTTATATTGGATTTGGATTGGATTTTCAGTATCAGCCTGGAGTCTGGAATTTATGCCCGATATGGAATAGCCTCGCCCGCTATGACATTTGGGACGGTATTAAGCACGGCGAAATGTGGGTGTTCTAGTTCGCTAGTGCGGCACTGCCTAACGCCAGCAACGCTGACGTCACCATTTTCAAAAACAACATTCGCAGGGGCCCACCGTCATATCTGATAATATAAAAATATCAGAATCTATAACATATTATGTTACACACCCCTTACAATTACTGATCAGTACTGCCGACTGCGTTGCCATAAAATACTAAGGTATTCTTACTACATCGCGCTGTTACCCATACCATTCATCTAACCACCGAATGTGTCAATGTTAATGTCATACACTTAAGGTCACCTTAGGTCGTTTAAGGCTGTCTTATCTGTCAAAATTGTATGGCGAAAATCCATGTCGGAAGCCGTTAAAGTTGAGTAGCGTTTGACCATTTGGGCGTAAAGGCTAACAGCCTGTTACATATTGGTCTTCACTACAGATAATGGGTGGCCAGAGAAAAGTTGGCGTTGCTTTCTTAAGTTAAACTCCACGGTTATTGTTATTTAAACTCAAGCTAGGATTACGCAATTTATGCTAATCCGAAGTATTTAAGTTGAAATTGTAAATTGTTGCAGTCTTTACAATTTACGTTAAATTATTGCCGGTATTTGTGTTAGAATATACATATTTAGTTTGTACTCTTATGTCACAAGAATTGTTTGATACAATAAATAACGCAGTAAGTGTCTGTTAGTGGTTATGATTTATAGTTTGTAGGAATTCTCTTAAATCAATATTACATTTTGCTGTCTCGAATTTTGATCATAGAAAGCCGCGTCTCCTGCACTAAAACATTACACACAAAATATGGTATGTATTTTTTTTGTCTACCCTCCATTGTTATATGACCAGGACACAACAATAACCTTGGTTTTGTGTGGGTGTTTTCAGTGTTTTGTTTCGAAAACATGTGCAGGACGCGGCAGAAGGTGTTAATAACCTGAATCTATGAATTCTCTAACAGTGACTTCTGCTCCTCTTCTCATGTTTCTTATAAAGGGCTCATAGAAACCTAAATATTCAAATAGGTTAAAAAAAATAATTTGATTAAGAATTTTTGGCACCATTATGATTTTTAGCACCTATTTTCTTTTAAATCAGTTCAGTTACTCCAACGATCAGCCAGTGAAACTGTTTTAATTTGAAGCTTTATGTTATTAGTCACATTTATTTATGAAAGTATTACAGAAAAATAGGTAAGTACCAAAAGCCAAACTGAGCTAAAATAATTAAATATTTGTTTAAAAATCTAAATCTTTGCAGATCCACAAAAGGCTTACATCGCACAATTGCAATTGTATGCCGGGCACAGAGCAACCGAACGAACGATCGCGAATGTATGCCTGTTGCATTCACATAACAGCGAAAGTTTGTTTGTATAAACCCAACAGGCGTAGATTCGCGAACGTTTGTTCGGTTGGTGTGTACCCGCCATGATATATCACAATATTTCGATGTTGAATCAATAAATTACTAGTATTCGATAAACATTTCGTAGTGGCGCGTACTTAGCATACAAACGTTAGTTTTAGCATGTAAATTAGCATGAAGTTGTGTTGATATGCAGGTCATGCATGCTGCAGGAAAGTCTCACAGGTGGCTCATAGTTACTGTTTATACAACGAAAGTATTAAGTACGGTAATTTGGTAGTTTATATTAGTTTACGTTAAGTTGGTATCCTGGGCATCAGCCTCATCCATATTATATACTGTGAAGTAGGTTCATCGAAGATGGTCCAGCAAAGCGGTTTTTCCTAAACGATTTTCGACATCGGGCTGATGGTCAGTCGTATAAATTTAAGCTGAATCTTTTGCGTAACATGCTTGAAAACTGATGCGATTCCACATTAAACTGGAATAAGGGTAGATGGATAAAAGGTGCTGAACATCGTCCTCTACTAATGAGAGGGGTTAGGTCTAAGGCTACCACGCTACCCTAAGCCAAATGCGGGTTGCCAGACTAACCATACCATTGAAATTGTTATGGAGAAGTTATGCAGGTATCCTCACTGTATTTAGCAACCTGTGCTCTCAGGTGTGGTTTTAAGATTTTCGTTTTAATTGGTTCGAAACATTCGTTAGGGAAATGATGAAGGATTCTACAAAATTAATTCTTAAGGCAATAAAATCAAATGTTTTAAATTATTAAAAAATTTAAAATCAATATTCAGCATCAGAACCAGCGATAGTTCAGTTGGGAATGGTACGGACTGCCGAGACGAGTATCGGAGCTTCGAGATCAACCTCAAAAAGAGCACACACCTCTGACTTTTCTATGTTAAGTGTGTTTTCATTGTGAAATATCGCTTGCTATATCGGTGTAGGAAAACATCGTGAGGAAACCTGCACACTCGAGAATTTCTACACAAGAATTTCGAAGGTATGTGAAGTCTATCAATCCGCATTAGGCCAGCGTGGTAGACTAAGGCCTAACCCCTCTCATTAGTAGAGGAGGCCTGTGCCCAGCAGTGAATCGGTAATATTACAGGGCTAATATTATTATTAATATTATATTCAGCATCGCAAGAGATTAGTAGAGACTAAAAGTCGAGAGTCGAGACCAAGATAATATAATCAGGATATATTAAAATAATCTTAATTTGTGTTTAAGTAGCACTTTGCATTCATGAGATGATTACATTTTTATGTTTATTTTTAAGGTCAAGTACGTCTAATATTTTATCATAGCAATTGCCTTTGAGCTCATTAAGTAGCATAATTATTATCTACAAAATATCTTATTTTGTTTAAGTATATTTTTTCAAATTAGATGACGAAGCAGGTACCTAATATACATAACCATCGAATATTTTTTTTAGAAATTGTACATGGATATTTTTTTAACGTCGCCTCCATGGTCTAGTGGTAGCATATGTGGACCAGGTGATCGTGGGTTCGATTCCTAGGTCGGGCAAAGCGATTTTTCTGGTTTTATTTTCCGGGACTGGATCCAGATACCTTATCTGAACGCCAGAAAGGCAGCCGGTCGTAAGAACTAAGCCAGATCTTTTCTGCAACATGCTTGAAAAAGTTTGATGCGCCGGCTCCACTTTAAGGTGGGATAAGAGCAAAGAAAAGAAGATCAAGTCCTTTTTTTGAAGGTTCTAGTCACGGGCAAATAGTTTTAGAAAAACACCCCACCCGACCTGGGAATCGAACCCAGGTCCTCCGGGTCCATAGCTCATATACGTTACATCTAGTAGAGACGACTAAATACCTACAGTATTTTGCCAAAACGTTGTTTGTTTGCCAAACGGTATTGTGACATTGATCGATTTGGAGGTGTCATGTGACATCACGTCCTAGTTTCGATGAAAGTTACAGCCGAATGCACATACACTTAAGGTCCCCTTATATCATTTAAGGCTGTCTTTCTTTCTACCTGCCCTTATCCCACCTTAATGTGGGGTTGGCCCAACACACTTTTTCAAGCCGCCTGCCTGACGTCAACCTCCTATGAAGGATCCAGTCCCGGGCAATTTAAATTTGAAAATTTACTTTACCCGACCTGGGAATCGAACCCAGAACCTCCCGATCTACAGCCCATACATGCTGCCACTAGACCAAGGAGGCGACCATTTAAGGCTGTCTTATCTGTCAAAATTGCATGGCGAAAATCAATGTAAGAAGCTGTTAAAGTTAAGTAGCGTTTGAACATTCGGGCGTTTATTTTGTAGTTAATGTATGCTGCACTCTCAGTTTCAAGGCGCTTCGCGTTTGTTTTGACGCACTTGATGTTAGATCAAATACTTCAAAGTGCTAATGTTTAAAGACTATGATCGATGGTGTTGCTGTAAGGATAGTAAAATAACTTTTTGTTGATAATGACAAGTAATTTTGACGTAATTTGTTGGAATATGTCATTGGTTCACCCACGGGTATGCCCAAATTTTAGTCTTGGGGGTTTCAACTTTAAAGAAAATAATCACAAGTTTAAAACTTAACAGATCGACTTCAAATCCGATCGGGACCGGGAATACAGAAAGAATTTTGAAAATCGGTCCACATTCGGCGGAGATATCGCGTAACATACATAAAAAAAATACAGACGAATTTAGGACCTTCTCCTTTTTCGAAGTCGGTCGATAATACAATATTAATGTGCTACTTAAATTTAATATTAAAAAAGTTGTGTAATATTTTGGATATTGGGGGGTGGGGCGGTTGAATCCTGAACGGAGAGACGGTAAAGTTACAAGAGGAAAAGAATTTGGCATGAGGAGGACCTACGAAATCTCATTCATCAATCACCATACTAAACAACAGTGTTCTGTAAAATAGGAAAATATATCCCAATCTGGAAACAGTGCTCAACGCAACAACGAAATAGTATAGGTAACGACGTCACTTGGGTTTTGTAATTACGTTCCATTATACCAAATTTCTAATTAAGATATTTTGTAAAAATATCAATTATTTTATAATACAAATTTAATCATAGCACATTTCAAAGTTTTGTTTATTGATTTACATACATACATACATAAGCTCACGCCTGTATCCCCGAAGGGGTTGGCAGAGGCGCACTGAACACCCACATTTCGCCGAGCTTAGTTCTGTCCCAGATGTGATTGGGGGCGAGCCTATCGCCATATCGGGCGCAAATTCCAGTCTCCGGGCTGATATGGAAAAATCCAATATCACTTTGCCCGACCCGGGGATCGAACCCGAGACCTCAGAACCGTAGTCGTACCGAAATACCACCACGCCACCGAGGCAGTCGAAACTCGAATACATTTACATTTTCATTAGATTTTCTACGGGCTACTGTAGCCCGAGCACGAAAAACTAATGTAAATGTATTCGAGTTCACTGCGCACTGATGACGTTTGGTTAATATTTCATACAAATTTCATAGACGCGCATCGAGTTCGAATGCATTTACGGTTGTCAGAAATTTTCCTGCTCAGGCCGCAGTACTAGCATGTAGAGGTACTGACCTGGTGTTGGTGCGGCAGCGCGGCGCTGTGCGGCGGCACGGGCTGCACGGGGCGCGCGGGCCGGGCCGCCGCACGCTGCAGCGACGCGCGCTTCACAGACACCATCAGCCACACGTCCTCCACGCGCTGCGACACCTGCTCACGTGTGATGTAGTATTATAGATATGTATCTACCTTCTTATATTATTAAGTCTAAATCTCTATGTAAAAAGTCTATGTATGACTTGTATCTTATAATAACAAGTGTATCCTATTTTACCGTTCATAATAAATCTATACTCTGAAACGTTAACATCACTTCTTTCTCTAAACAAACTTCCTTACACACTATCACTTTACAAACAAATTTTACCCAAATTACTTTATTTTATTTACAAGTAGCAGCGATAGTTCAGTTGGGAATGGTACGGACTGCAGAGATAAGTGGCGGAGGTTCGAGACCAACCCCAAAATGGAGCATACACCTCTGACTTTTCTATGTTGTTTTTCATTGTGAATTATCGCTTGCTATAACAGTGAAGGAAAACATCGTGAGGAAACCTGCACACCCGAGAATTCTCCACAAGAATTTCGAAGGTATGTGTAGTCTACCAACCCGCATTAGGCCAGCGTGGTAGACTAAGGCCTAACCCCTATCATTAGTAGAGAAGGCCGGTGCCCAGCAGTGGGACAGTAATATTACAGGTATAATATTGATTTTTTTAAGTTTACGCGAATGCTATACATTGAAATAAAACTATTTTTACGGATTCTATCAATAGAGAAGATGGTTGGAAGCTTGCACAAGCCTGGGATCCAATTATACATTTATTCAAATCGGAACCCAAAAGACCAGCTGCTAGGCCTCAAGACACCGTGAGCTCGTACTGCGTAGATCGGAACATAAACGGTTAACTTTTTAATTATGTATAATTTTAAAATGAAGGTAGATTTTGTAATACTAACATTCTTGGACAAATGTCATTCATCTCAGTCAAACCCGTGACCACGAAGACTGCAAAGCCTTCAAAACGTCGGGAATAAAAATTAAAACCATATCGTGATAGAATCCGTAAAAATAGTTTTATTTCAAGGACTAATATTATTTATTATCAATAATTTTATATTTATTTTGATAAGAACATATTTCATGTCTGACTATTTTCTTTTTTGTGTTCCCTCTACTTATTTTTACACCTGCCATGTATATTTCTGCATCACCCTAAGGTAAGGCAGAGAATGCTTTTAGCATTAAGTCCGCCTTTATACTATCGTGTATATAAAGTGTAAATAACTAAATTTCAACGCGAAGTCGCGGGCAACAGCTAATACAGCTAGTAACAGTTTTCTTTTTTCTTTTTTTTCTGATTGCTCTATTGACATATTAATATATTATAGAATTTAGAAATAAGTTGACATTTTAAATTTTGTCTGGGCTTTAAAAGAGGCGATAACCCTTGAGTTTATTTCGGCATTTCTTCTCAGAGATAGCCACGAAATGCCGACGTCATCATTATTTGTTCAATATATACTCGTAACTGACATGTAAAAGTGATATGAGATATCCTATTTCCAGAATAAACGATTTGAATTTGAACAGAAGAGTGGTGACCTGCGTGACGAGCGCCCTGGTCTCCTGCGTGGCGGAGTGCATGAGCATGTCGCGGAACTGGTCGGGCGCCGTCAGTCCGAAGCCCTGCGCGTCGGCGAGCAGCTTGTCCACGGCGAGCAGCCCGCCCTCGCCCGCCAGCAGCTCCACGCCCGTCGCGCACCATTCGTTCGCCTGACATACATTGTATAGCAATTATTGTATGAGGATAAACATAATGGGCCTTACTTAAAACAACTTTTTTAGCTGAGCAAATGGTTAAGAATAACCTGTCACTTTTTTCCTTGAGTTACATTGTTTAAAAATGAAAGGGACAACCTATGGTATAAAGACAAGCAGCGCTTAAATATTTAATTTACCGCACATCAGCAGGTGTACCTATAATGTTTAAGTATATATATTATAATGTATCTTTGTTCCTGTCGATGTATGTTTGTGTAGAAAATAAATGGTTTAAATGTTTTTTTTTTTATAAGTAAGGGGCATAATTTTCTTTTTTTTTTATTAACATACCTCTTTCCAATGTTATAGTAAAAATCACAAGTTTAAAAGCCTTCAAAACATATCCGATTGTGTACAAATATAGGACGATAAATATATGTACTAGCAAATAAAACAAAAACGAAACCGTTCTGTAAAATACACACACATAACATAAGCACACGCCTGTATCCCCGAAGGGATAGGCAGAGGCGCACTAGCCAACTAGTACACCCACATTTCGTCGAGCATAATTCCGTCCCAGATGTGATAGGGAGCGAGCCTATCTCCATATCGGGCACAAATTCCAGACTCCGGGCTGATATGGAAAAACCCAAAATCACTTTGCCCGACCCAGGGATCGAACCCGAGACCTCAGGACGACAGTCGTACCGAAATACAACCACGCCACCGAGGCAGTCACCTGACATAAATTGTATAGCAATTATTATATGAGGATAAACATAATGGGCCTTACTTATAAAAATATTTAAGCGCTGTTTATCTTTATACCATAGGTTGTCCCTTTCATTTTTAAACAATGTAACGCAAGGAAAAAATAACAGGTTATTCTTAACCATTTGCTCAGCTAAAAATGCTGTTTTAAGTAAGGCCCTATATTTTCTTTTTTTTTTATTAACACACCTCTTTCCAATGTTATAGTAAAAATCACAAGTTTAAAAGCCTTCAAAACATATCCGATTGTGTACAAATATAGGACGATAAATATATGTACTAGCAAATAAAATAAAAACGAAACCCTTCTGTAAAATACACACACATAACATAAGCACACGCCTGTATCCCCGAAGGGGTAGGCAGAGGCGCACTAGCGAACCAGTACACCCACATTTCGCTGAGCTTAGTTCCATCCCAGATGTGATAGCGGGCGAGCCTATCGCCATATCGGGCACAAATTCCAGACTCCGGGCTGATATGGAAAAATCCAATATCACTTTGCCTGACCCGGGGATCGAACCCAAGACCTCAGGACGGTAGTCGTACCGTAATACAACCACGCCACCGAGGCAGTCACGATGAGTGAGATTCCGGGAAACCCAAATTCTCATTCCGTGATATCCCTATAATTCCCCTGGTCCTATAGGCACCCAATACCGTCAGGTGACCCACGTATTCGTTTATCGACCTGTAATATGAAGGTTACCTTATCTATCCTGTCCATAAGTTCCCTCGCTTTGGTCAGGAGAAGATTTCGTTTCTGAATTTTGTCGATGAGCAAGGCGCTCGTTCGTCTCAGCTCTTCGCATTTTGATTCTATGTGGTCCACTGAACTCAATGGGTCTTGCATTAGCTTTTCACCTAAAACAATATATTTAGTGGTAGAGCCAGGCTGTAGACAATTAGGCACTTGACTATGTTTGATTTAATACACATGTTTATATATAAAAGCAAATAAAACAAAAAAGAAACCCTTCTGTAAAAACATAACATACATACATAACATAAGCTCACGCCTGTATCCCCGAAGGGGTAGGCAGAGGCGCACTAGCGAACTAAAACACCCACATTTCGCCGAGCTTAGTTCCGTCCCAGATGTGATAGGTGGCGAGCCTATCGCCATATCGGGCACAAATTCCAGACTCCGGGCTGACATGGAAAAATCCAATATCACTTTGCCCGACCCGGGGATCGAACCCGAGACCTCAGAACCGTAGTCGTACCGAAATACCACCACGCCACCGAGGCAGTCACTGGCAGTTCTGTAAAAACTGCATCGAAATTGGTTAAAATGAGACTGTTATTCATATTTTAAATTCTGGAGTGGGGGCATATAAGAGATATCTTGCTATCTCTTTCCAACGTACGTACTGTTATGACGGTGACGTGATTATACTGATACTTCTCTTTCCCGCAAATTGAAGGTTACACCAAACTTCAAAGGCTTATATTTTTTTATTTTTGAGAATATTTCAATATTTCTTTCTGTTCTATATTTTAGACGACGTAAATTTCACATAAAATCAATTTAAAAAAAATTAGTAAAGTACCCAATTACGTCTAGAGCACGAATGGGCCGGCTCGACTGGTTTGATATCTCTATCTTACAGAAAACCGACGTAGTGGCAGCTCGCTATCGCGTTTCGTTTGGTGAGTGAGATTTCCGGTGGCCCAATTCCCCTCTTCCCTTTCCCAATCCTTATTTCCCGTTTTTTGTGTCTTGAGTATCTATGGGCGGTGGAGATCACTTATGTACCATCAAGTGACCCATCTGCTCGTTTACCGGTCCCTTTTGTTAAGATACATTTTATTTAAATAAGCAACAATTTATTTAAATCGACTTTTTCGCGTAAAAATACATTGCGGTTTCGGAAATAAATAACAATAAAAAGTACACTACTACTTAATAATATTTACGTCTTATTTACGTTTTACCCGCCAATTTTACTCTTAATTTTACTCTATTGTTGTGTGAAGAGCGCTTTGTTAAGAAACATTTGAAAATAGAATATCGTCGGCGCCGTTTATGTCATCGTAATGTGATAAAGGCAGAGGAAGTCATTAACTTCTGCCAACCAAGATTTATTAATAAGAATAAGATATGGACAGGAAAGAAAGAAAGTGATATTTACCGTCATCGATGACTGAAGAAGCGGTTTCCAGATCACAGTTGCAGAGTTTTTCAAAGTCGCTCGCTTCTGATAAAAGACTCTCTACGCGACTTGCCGTCTCTCCTACCTCCGTCATATCGCACGCAGTCTTTAGATGACCGTCTAAAGTAGCCTATAGGATATCGAAAAATGTATGTTTAGTAATTGCAGTTTTAGCGCGGTAAGTACATCGCAAATATCCTTGTTTGTCTTTAATCAATGTTTATTTATACCTAAAATGATACTAATTATCTCCTAGGTAAGTGTGTATTTTCTTAAAATCAATACAGTTCTGTCACATACTTTTGATAATAAAATATAACTAAAACCTTTTTATTTATTGTGAAATACTGGCCAGTTCATATTTACAAAAAAAGTATTAACTATTGACACATGACATAACCTCAAAATTTCAATAATATTTTTTTAAATCAAATAGTCTTGACTTGTTTACAGTTGTAATGACAATGGATATGGTGTGTAATTTTCGTAAATGTAGAAAATCTCTATCAAATCAAGCGTGGGTGACAACTTGTTCGCATGCGTTTTGTGTGGAGCACGGGAAAAACGAATTCAAAAGAAATCTTGAGAACTCACTAACGTGTCCAGCATGTGGGACGGAGTTACGAGACAAGTTCGATGTTATACAAGCGGACCTTAAGCCAGGAGAAACCTTCAAATCAATAGTTTTAGCAGGTATGAAGCCGGATACAATCATGGATATAGCGATGAGAGCGATGTCTTTCTGGTCGTATCAAGTTGAACAAGAAACGTTATACCAAGAAAGTGTTGCGAATCACAACAGAGAGAAACTGCAATGTATGGAGGAAGTAAACACACTGAATCTCAAAAAACTAAAAGCGGAATTACAGACATGCAAACGTAAAATAATGTCACTACAAACGGAATACAACAAAAAGCGAAAGCAGGCGGAGGATTTGACGGCACAGTTAGAGGACAAAACCAGAAAAATACAGAAACTACAATTTCAACTTGACGCGCTAAAGCGAAAAGACATTCGTATGAATAATTATGAAGGGGTCAACGTAAATCAGGATAAATGTATGGACATATCGGAATTAGTCGCTAATAGAGCGTCATCAGACGCTTTCGTATTCCGACCAGCAAAAGACCCGAATGAATCTCGGCGGATATGTTCCCCACAAACCCCCATGTTTGATTTTAGGACTAAGAAAAAGCAGTCCACGTTTCATTTTAGGCC
Organism: Clanis bilineata; assembly: GCA_036417725.1. Classification (NCBI taxonomy): domain Eukaryota; kingdom Metazoa; phylum Arthropoda; class Insecta; order Lepidoptera; family Sphingidae; genus Clanis; species Clanis bilineata. Next base: position 5,224,346 of record CM071141.1, read on the forward strand.
AACTACGTCTTAGCACTAGATAGTAAGAATAAACATGTAGATTAACTGTAAATTACCTGCATCTGTTTAAAGTTCAATAAAAATGTTCTAAACTTCAACCAGTGGTTTAGTTTCGTGGAATGTTTTTGCCAGAAGTTATCAAATTGTTTTTCAGTCTCTTCTAATTGTACCAATAACCTGCAACATAGTTATTTACTATTTACTATCTTGATTTAATAAAACGTTAATATTAACTAAACATCATAGGTAGGTATATCGCAGTCCAAAAGGCATAACATAACATCAGGCCTGTATCCCTGAAGGGGTAGGGGGAGATGCACTAGCGAACTAGAACACCCACTTTTCGCCGAGCTTAGTTCTGTCCCAGATGTGGTAGGGTGCGAGCCTATCGCCATATCGGGCACAAATTCCAGGGCTGATATGGAAAAAACCAATATCACTTTACCCGACCCGGGGATCGAACTCGAGACCTCAGGACGGTAGTCGTATTGAAATACAATCGCACCACCGAGGCAGTCAAGAATTTTTTATTTTATTTAAAAGTTTATATGTACTTAGTTATTGAAGAGGATAAGTACAAAGTATAGAGTATATATAGAGTATATAAATAAATAAATATATAGGCAATACGAGGCACAAATTGCGATACCGGAAAACTCATGCGTGATTTTCGAATCGAAATCAAATTTATTGTTCGACCTAAACTTAAAACCCAGGATTGTTTTATAGAAAGTTGATGATGAGACCGAAGATACCTCCGTAACCGTTTTTGCTTTAGCATTTAATTTTAATTAGATTTAATTATATTAGCATTTAATTATAATTTAAAATGTAATACATACCTCTCGACAGCAGCTACATGACTGATAATGTTATACGTAAGATTTGGTGTCCGTACTTGCGTCAGCAACTCCTCGCCTTGCGTGGTCGCCGACGCTAGTTCACATTTTAAAGCTTTATACCTGAAATTAATATTTTTATCTTTAGTTGGTAATTTCAATGATTCTGGTATTTATGTATTTGATGCTTACATTATTTCGTTACACATTGTCCTAAACTTAAAACTCATACATACACACAGCTACTTGTATGTTTAAATACTCGTACAAAATGTATGTTTAAATCAACGATTAAAGATTCATTTTCTTTCGTAGTTTCTTTAATACGGCGTTTGATAACCGCGGACACTGCAGCTCATGGAGCTCAGATAAGTGTGTGTTCATCACTATTTAAAGCCTTAACTTACCTAGATTCCTGACAGTCTAATAATTCTTTGGTTTGTGTGGGATCATTGCCCATATCGCAGTCCACTATCTCGTGCATGAAGTCGTCCAACTTGCTCGAGATCTCCTTCATTAATATCGAGAATTTCTCTAATGCCTGAAATCAATGAGAAAATGGAAAATAAAAGATTTTGTCAAATAGTATGAAGGCGTCAGAAGCAGAACTTCTTGTATTTAAAGCTGAGGTATATATTTTTGGTCTGAATAGAGCACTGTTTCGTGTTTTACTATCTACTAATTAAGCATATTATTCCGCTTCAATGTAGAGTCCGGTCGATGCAACATACTTTTTTGAGTACATGGCAAACAGGATTATTTTTAGCCCACCTGCCAGACACCTGGGGATCTGGTCTCGGACAATCGTATCAGAAAAACCTCGTTGCCCGAATCAAGATTCAAACCCAGACCCTACGGCCCACACTCCACAGGCTATATTACACTTTGCTACTAGAAAGGATGCAACAAAGTACAACACAAATAAAGAAATTTTAAGATCGTTCTCAGTATTTCATAATGGCGATCAGCACAATATGAAATGTCCCATTTATTCCACACATTATTCAGTGCGCAAGGATCGACATCACTGAACGATAGATCTTTGAGAGTATGGCGGGCCTTATCATCGGCTCAGAAAATTTTAATAGCGCGATGTAGAACTTACTTTATTCACCACTAGATGGCAGCACTTACTGCCCATATAAAGAATTATAATACTAATTCAATAATTTTCACATCGATTATCGACACGGTGTCGAATAATTTACATAATATATTTATTTAAAACTACAAAGGAAATAATTACATATTATTATAGGTATGTGCACAGTCTGACCTGACCATTTTATCGTGTGTGCTGATTATACATTATACTAGAAATCGGATGGAAAATACCGAGTTAATCATTTTGTCGGTTTGTCGTAAATATTTATTTTATCCAAACAGTACAATATAACACTCAAATATGTATCACGCTGCGCAATTTAGGTCTACTTACTAGACTGTATAGGGTAGACAGAGGCGAACTAGCAAACTAGAACACACGGACGTATAAAAAAGGACACCATCTCGCCTATAGTTCAATTATATCTTGTCGCTGGTTAAACGAACGCCACAGAGAAGCCATGCACACAAACCCGCCTGTACAAAAGGGCCCTACGCACACATAACACGCTCAGTCGCCATTACGTGTCGATAGATCGAATGGACAGACAATCCTGTTTCACTTTCAATGTCCCTAGCGCTCCGTCCACCTTTGTTACGTATGTGTTAGAACACCCACATTTCGCCGAGCTCATTTTAGTCTTGTCATTTGAGGTCACGTGTCAAAATTGTACGACGCATAACAATGTTAATAGCTGTTAAATAAATAAAAAATACACCCAACAGTCACACACATAGTTCTGACCCCACACTAAGATCGAGTATTGTGTCGTGGGTATCAGCAACTACGAGAGACTTTGTCTCACAACACCCAGACCCGAAGTAACAATCTGTGAGCCACATAGACATTTGTCTCGGTAAGAGAATCGAACCCGCGACCTCACGTTTCACAAGCGGCTACTTGCCCGCTGTGCCACGGAGGCTTTTTAAAAAGGAGGTGTTCAATTTAAGTAGTCTTCCAGTTAAGATCAATACTTATTAGTTACTTACTATTCGCTGCTGTATCCATTCGGAGTGTGAGTACTGCAGTTCTCCTCCAAGGTCAGGCGTCAGTTGTGACCTGTCGAAGTGTTCGTACAACTCTTCCACAGACGAACACACCAGCACTTTAAACCTGAACTCCTCTTTGAACAGTTTACTGCTCACTTCGGAGAGCGCTTTTTGTAGGAAACTCGCTGGTCGCAGGACATAAACTGTTTGGATCACACCCGGGAAGAATTCCTGGAATGAACGTTTGCTATTTAAAATTCATAGAGTGAGATGAATAGATGAGGATGTAGAACCGTAATTGTACCGTAAATATACCTACATGGAAGCTGTTTTTACTTAAATAAAATGTTAAAATAGTTTAAATTTTAAGGGCGACTCGATGTATCCTACAGCTCACTCCTATCTTTAAATCAAGATTTGGGATAAATAGAGATTCATTGCGGATCTGCAAATGGCATTTAACGATTGTTATTTAATAGCCTAATTCGGGTTCAAGTAGGTTTAACATCTAATTTTGATCTAAAATGTTACTATAATCTTAAAATAAGTTAATAAATCTTTATAGAGGTATTATATGTCAAAACATCTTCTCAATTACCATTAAATAGAATGTTGATAATAAAGCCAATTTAATGCCAAGGTGGATGTTAAAAGGTTAAAGCAACAAATTGTTTTAATACTTACTGAGATCCTTAATAATACTGTTTTGACGGAATTCCACCTGTCCTTCCTTCGATCTATGATTATATGGAAGCCCATATCAGCTTCTAACAACCTGAAATAAACAAAATCGTTTTTATAATAATCATAAGTTAACCAACGCACTTCAAAATTTGTCTGATCGTGACCAAATTTATGTGGAAGCCTTGGAATAAACTACCGAACACAAAAATAATCTTGAAAATCCTACATTTGGTGGCGATATTGCGTAACACCCATAAAAAAATATAGACGAATTTATTAACTCCTTGTTTTAAAGCCGGACGATGATATCTAGTAAGGTACAGGGGGTCCACCACGCCATATTACATACATACATACATACATAAGCTCACGCCTGTATCCCCGAAGGGGTAGGCAGAGGCGCACTAGCGAACTAGAACACCCATATTTCGCCGAGCTTAGTTCAGCCCCAGATGTGATAGGGGGCGAGCCTATCGCCATATCGGGCACAAATTCCAGACTCCGGGCTGATATGGAAAGATCCAATATCACTTTGCCCGACCCGGGGATCGAACCCGAGACCTCAGAACCGTAGTCGTACCGAAATACCGCCACGCCACGGAGGCAGTCCAGTTAGTATAGCAGTATTATTAATTATTATTATGACAGGTCGATCTGGAAATCTTTGGGGGAGGCCTATGTTCAGCAGTGGACGTCCTATGGCTGATGATGATGATGATGATTATTATAACCTTACTTAGTTTTTTTGTACGGGAAACGGTACAAGTAAGATTATAATAATACTGCTCTAAGACGTGGTGGCAATACCGCAGGACAAGTTTACTTTGTCACAAAACGGCAACAGTTTCGAAGTCAGGAAACTAACAAGTTACTGTAGAAATAGAGTTATGTATATCAGAATTTATGTCGCTTGTTGTCAACGAAGCAGGTACACATTTATAACTAGGTAAACAAGTCGTAACTTTCTATGCTAAGACAACCCTAATAGGTTTGTTTGTGAGGTTTGATTTTGACCTCGTTTCCAAATGTAAATGATTAGACATAATAGTATAGAGTAGATAGGTTTCGTGTTGGGATTATTTTCCCTAAAAACATTTTTTAAGCATGTTGCGGAAAGAATTCGGCTTCTAGGGTCCATTGCCGGGCCAATATTGTTAGAAAATTGCTTTGTCCGACATGGGATTTCTCTTCTCATAATGTTTTCCTTCACCGCTATAGCAAATGTAAATTAAATTAAATGTAGCACTAGCACATACGAGGGCACTGAGGTGAGGTAGAGCAGCAGCCGGCGGTACTCGGAGGCGGTGATGACGTGGAAGTTGTTGTTGTCGGGGAAGGTGATGAGCGGCCGGTGGTCCCGCGCCAGCCCGCCCGTCGCCAGCGCATACTGTGGCAGCAGCAGCTCGCCCACGTGCCGGCCCTCGTCACCATCGCCGCCGCAACCATCGCACTCCGCTTCTGGGAACACACATATTCAAAATTAGGTAAATAATAATAATAATAAAGTTTGTGTAGGCCACGTTGTAGATATTAACGTCTACAGCACGAATGGGCCGGCTCGGCCGGTTTGATACCACTGTCTCACCGACGTAAAGTGCCAGCTTGTCGCGTTTCGTTCAATGAGTGAGATTTCCGCGGGCTAACTTCTGTGAAAATGTGACTATTGGGTGTATTTTTTTTTATAACAAAGACTGGCAAACGAGCTGATGGGTCACCTGATGGTAAGTGATTTTCAAAGTCCTGTAGGTTGAAGCTGTATCCTGAGTATCAGGAACTACGTTAGGCTTACGGTACGCTTAATGCTGAGCTTAAAATTTAAATACGTAAATATTTGTCAAATCTCAAGTCAGAATTGATTTGCTAGAAGTAACTAGCATGGTAAAACAATTAATACCGAAGCGTTTGTATCAACAAATACTGGGTCAGTTGAATGTTTTGAAATTATTTATTCACTTTTCATAAACCTGGATTTTGTGGCACGCTTTGGAACCTCTGAGTCATCAATCTCATATAAAACAACCAGTACGTAATTGCAACTTTATATAACACAGCTGGCAAAATCTGAATCTTTAAGTTCTGTCATAGGCGGAGACTTGCTATAAGACCCTTCAATCTACAAGTGAAAAGAGAAGTATCTTTTGATTGCAGTGATTCAGTACTTAGCATGGAATAACGCCCTACAGCTTTTGTAGCAGAGACCCTCAATCAGTTTGACATTTATTACGCTTGGGAATTTTAATCGATAAGCCCACTTAAGTGTTGTCGATATGACATAGACAGAGTAAATAAAATGTGTGCTGCAAAGTGCACTCAAAGCTCTGCAGGAGGCAATTGGCAGCTGCGCTAACGACCCAACTTCTACGGTTTTGTTTTAGTTAGTCACAATTCACGTAGCGCTCGACGCGATGGTTGAGCAAACGTATGAAATTAATGAAAACTGTCTTTTGTTAGCAATTAAACTAACCTTTCATATCAAGTATTATATTTTCATTCTGAGTTGTCAATACTAAATCACGATTTAGTTGAATGATAGGTGTAGCGCATTAGTTGAAGGTACGATTTCATCTAAAGCCACGTCTCCTGCACGTGTTCTTCGAAACAAAACACTAAAACCACCTATACAAAACATGTTTTTTTTATCTGTGGTCCATTGTTCTACGAGCAAGAGACAGCTAGATCGTTGTTTTGCGTATGTCTTTTGGTGTAATGTTTCAAGAAAAACTCCTGCACTAGGCTAGAGATGCGGCTTAAGAAAGATGGAAGGAAGAGCAAATCAGCTTTTAATAATAACATAGAACTTAGTTAAATTTGTTTGCGTACAGTGGATGAACAGTAAGTTAATTGTGAACAAGTTAGTAACTATTTATTCATTCGTGCGCGACTACGAAAATTATCAAAACGTGTTTTACTTTTATATAACACTCCTATTTCGAAAACGTTGCCAATCAAATTTAATACTTAATAGAAACTGATTGAATCTTCACAGGCTCCAGTAATATAAAGGGTATTTGAAATTTTCTCTAGCACTAACCTGACGGAGGAATATCCAAAGATCAAACAACGTAGATCAACAAGTGTTTTCCTATCCTAGGACATCCCTATTCCGAAAACGTTTCCAATCGACTTTAAGTAATAGAAAACGGTTCGTGTAATAAAATTTATAAACAAGCGAAAGTAAGGAAGCCAGACCCTTTCCACCTCAACCTTCGGTCAAGGACGGTGCGTGTTGTTAAGTAATTTATCACATAAATATTACATAGATATGAAATTACTTTCCCAGTTTCAGTTTGTAGGTGAATTATGTACATACCTATGAAGTTAACACTACATTGCCTCGATGTGATGAGTTAAATAATAACATAGATTGTGGGATTCTAGATGTAGTGGATACCAGGAATTACATTTCTTACTTCAATGCACTAAAATGCACTCCGTTTCCTCAACAACATATTATGTAAATGTCACACCGCCTTGATAAACGTGTAAAACTCAAACAAGTAAATTACCGCATACGTACCTAATACCCTAGAATTCTACTCCTAGATAGCTCTTTGATATGCAAATTACACATTGAGTACACTTTAACATCGCAAGAGTTGCCTCATCTTATTTACATACATACATAACTCGATAACCCATAAGAATCTCAGGGCGTAGAGTTCTTGTGAATTCTAAAACGCTATAGCGGTTCCACCAAATCTTTTAGTTGTTATTAGGCACACATTACAGAACATCTTCTGAAGCAGTATCTATTATCTTCTTTTCTGTGAATGCTTAATTCATCGTTTTAATATCGAAACCATCAGAAATAATTAATAAACAGTATCGTCGCTTTACTGAATTTTCTGTGATATTTTTTGGTTAGTGTAAGATTATTTTTAACTTAACAGCTAAGAATTGTGGCATTAATCTTCATTATGTATATTTTAAAGAGTATACTTTTAAAGATATTTGAATGTATAATAAAGTTAACACACGATCGTGGTAATAAAGTGTATTGATGGTTATAGTAACTGACACCCCATGATGTAGTGTAAAGACATAAATCAAGCACCGTCTGAAGCCCTATTACTCACTAATGCACAGTCATTAGAACAAACTACAACCATAATTCCTTTAAATGCAAATGGTATGTGGTTTGAAATGCACAACAGTTAATAAAATTAGCGGCGAAATATTAACTTATTAATAGTAAACACGTTTTAAAAAGATCTTGCTTTGAAACTTTACGGCGCGGAAACTAGGATATTAATTTGGATATTAAATTAAAATACTATTTTATTGCATTTCCTTTTGGGTATTAGAAAAATAGTTATTCATACGAAGGCAGCAACGGAAATAATGAACTTTCTTCTGAGTCTACAAAAAACAGGAAATAAACATTTGTTTACGCGCGCTATAACAAAAGAAAGATTGTCGAAATAGTACACGCAAAGTGCTGATAAGGAAAATTGAAATAAAGCAAGTCGACTCTTATCGGAAAAAATCTGAAATGGTAGAAATGTGTATAAAATTCCGGGCGTGCTGCAAAACACGAAAACATATTGGATAATTCCAAAAGATTGTTGCCTAATCACGTTGTAATCCAGATGCATTTTGTAAGTTTCTCAGAGGCTCCCAATAAAAAAATGAATAATACTAATACGAGGCCCATTATTCCTGCAAGATTTTTTCTAATAGTAAAAATGTTGGTGATACACCAAAGTTAGAACTAAATGTCAACAGCAATTTATACAATCGCGTTTCAGCTAAAAGTCGTATTGCGTGTGACCAAGATATTATTTACTTTGAACCAGAAACGGTCGTCATTTAATCTTCCTTATATGTAACATTTCTTTTTCTTCGTGTAACGGACCTCGATCCAAACATATCAATCAGTGTTACGATAAAAGTATGCCACATTGCAGTTTTATGATTCAATTTACTCTCTTCTCCGATAGATGTTTAAACTCTACTTTAAGCAGTCGATTAATACGGAATATAACATCAATTTTGTTTTAACCCATTTAATTTGTCTTATTAAATAAAGAATTTTATAACAATTGAATTTGCTAACGTTAACGTTTCTTCTCACAATCATCTAGGAACCAGTCGATTATTCTAATCTTAACGAACAATACCGTTTCAACATAATGTAGAAAGTGTCAATAGGTAGGTAAAGCCAGCTTTAGTATCTGTGTTATATTGGTCAATTTTATTGATTATAGTATACAATGGAATCACTTTAAAATTGAGAATATCATTACGTATAATAATGTTCATTTAAAGACAAATTGACCGTATAAAAAGTAGCTGGAAGTTATGATCCAAAAATATAAAGACAATTTGCGTATTTACCAAGTTAAGAAGCGATATACACAATTGCCAAAATTCACTCAATCACCTCCAACAGCTGCAGCATAACTCTATAATCAGGCCCAAAAATAAAAATTAAGTGAAAAATTACACTTCCCTTATAAAACGAAGCATTCTTCAGGAACAATTCATTTTTTATTTAATGTACCACAGCTTGCCAACGTTCATTATTCTAAGGGGTTCGACGGCCGTGCGAACTTGCGTGCTAAGGTCAACGCAATTGTGACACCCAGCCACTTTACTTAAGCCGATTCCAGACAAAAAAGGAAACTTGGCCAGATATTAACGCTTTGTGCATTTAATAACAAAGGAAGTCTTTTAGCTAAATATATCAGTAGCGGTTGTGTTAGTTTAGTTTGGCGACGCAAATAATCGCTTGGACGTTGGATGAAACGAGTTTTAGAGATAATTCAACGGATAGGAATCAGCCGACTAACAGATCTGAAAGCTTTGGATAAATCTTGTTAGCAGCGAGCAGTTAGTTACACGACTATTGATTAAAAGGCGAAAATGGGATGCTTTCAAGCAAAGTGCTTGTTGTTTCGAAAACAATTCAGTAATAATGGTGTTAATAATGTATGCCCCTTAAAGATAATGTGACCAAGCTGCGTAGTTAAGGACCGTCACATGCTTTATCTCAGATCCGAGTAGAGGTCCGTTAGGTGTATAAATTGAATATTGACATTTTCCCGGATATTAAGAAATAATCTTTATAAATTACTTTCAAAAAGGCATTATCCTCCGAGATACATAGGTTGAAACGAATTCAGATCTACACAATTCGAATATGGCAAATTAAAGTTGTTCTGTTAGAAGTTAGAACAGCTGTATTTCATAAACAAAGAGGATAGGATAAGAAACAAACAATAAGTGTGATTAGACATGAAAATGAGATCAACGTAATAAGGCTATATAATGTCAGGTGCATACATAACAAGGTCGAGAGGAAGCGTGACTTCCATTAAACTAATAATGTTAACAGTTAGCACTAAACCGATATTGCACATATATAAATGAAGTAGAATACATTTTGTTTTAACGCGACATATAAATAACATCGAGCAACGAAAGTGAATCTCTCGGAAGTTGTCACCCATTATGCCGGCCAAATGGTAAAGTATTAGCGTTGTAAAGCAGTTTTCATCGGGAGAAGCTTACATCACATACACTACATCTTCTGTTTTGCAGTTACGTACAGTCATAAATATTATATAAATCGTCTATGTACACAGTATAAAGGTATAAAGAGCTGCTGAGCAAAGAAACATTGTTGGTGAAAGATTCTTAATGAAAGTGGTGACATTCCTCTATTCTTTGGTGGTAACTAGTACGTACGTAAGTTCGTATATTCTTAGTCCATGACAAATAATGAAGAAATACAGTAGGCCAAATTCAGCGTTACGTAATTCAAACACTTTAGTGTATCCATTTTGGTATATTCATAGTTCAAACATAAATAGTCTCTCACTTATTACTATTATTTTTTTTTTATAGCAGAGACTGGCAACCGAGCAGATGGGTCACCTGATGGTAAGTGATCTCCACCGCCTATAGACACCCAAGAAACAAAAAGAATCATGGGTGCGTTGCCAACATAAAATGAGGGAATGGTACGGGAGGAAAAAGAAATTGGGAAAGGGAGGAAAGAAAATGGGCTACCGGAAATCTCACTCACCGAACGAAACACGACAGCAAGCTGCCACTTTACGTCGGTTTTCTGTGAGACAGTGGTATCCAACTTATCGAGCCGGCCCATTCATGCTGTAGACGCCACTGTCAACAGCGTGGCTCTACCACTCTATTTTACTATTACCTACTGATATGTTTTAGAACCACGGAACAAAAGAAGTCTGGCTTCTCTGTGCTGTGTTTAGAACCATTATAAATGTATTAGATTGCACCTTGAAGTATTAAACCATGAAGGTAGAGAAAATATTATTTATTTGGATACAAAAGCTTTATAAATATCTAATATTGATTTTAATACTGATATTAATAAAAAATTAAGATCTAGTAGAAATATCTCTTTTCAATGCCTCGACCTTCGTAGAACAATTTCATCTGATATAAACAATCTGGACAATAAATTGCCAATAATTAAATTGTTTAAGAAATTATCCGGCATTACATAAACCCTAATAGTTTCACTAAAATCTCTAACCAATACGTGACTCGGGAAGGTTTACTTATCGTGAATATTTCTAAGTTATTACAAAACAAACGTTACAAAAAACTACGCTATTCGCGACACGAACGACACCGCTAAGTATACCGAGATATTAATCTATCTTTGCTTGAAGTTGGAATTATTTCCGCAGACTTGCTTCTTCGTGTAATTTGCAGATACGTTTTCTCGTATACCGTAGCCGTGATGAAAAATTAGCCATTCGCAATAAACATAACTGCAGGACGCAGATCCGTTATGATAGGGAAAGCAAGCTTTTGGTGTTTGTAGTTATAGAGTTCCAACGTTGACGATGTGTATCGTAATGGAAAGAGGTATCTCGCCAGCTAATGCTCCATTTCTCCAAACAGTGCTGTTGTGACTTGTGAGTCCAATGATCCATTTTCGAGACCCAAATTATAATGTACTGTGAAAAGATTGAAGTGTTATCACAATTGATTTGCGCTAGATGTGTATCATAAAAATGCCTTTAAACTTTTATTCGAATGACAATAGAATTACCATACAATAGGAACGTAGGTGTTCCCGAAACTAGTTAGACAAAGTTTCAAGCTGTTTCGGAACCGAGTTCCTAGAATGCCGACATGCACATGGACGTGGTCTATTGAACATGGTAAAATATTAAGGTTACCTACTTACAACACAATGTCTTGATGAGTAATGGAAACTCATTTAAAGGTTAATCCTGATTTAAAGGAACCACACATGTTCGTCAGTCACGCAAAATCTGAAAGGTAGTGGACGTCTTAACTTGAGCAAGGTCAGAGAAACTGAAGATGGAGTGATTACGATGAAGGAGAATCATGAAACAATTGATTTACGTATTGTAAATCAATTGTTTCATGAATTGTTTCCAACAAACTAGAATTTGCGTTGAGAGAGGCAAACAAAAACAAGTTGATATCCAAAGTTATATCATAAATCAAAATAAAAAAAAATCTCTATTCAACCGAATTACATATGTAGACCGATCTTTAAGGTTCCTTTTGTCTTTGATAGATTTTGTGGAACATGCCCAGGTGCAAGGGTGGTCCTACAATAATTTGGTAAGATCTGATAAATTGTGAAGTCGGTTTTTGTTTTTAAACTTGTGATAATATTTCATTTTTTAAATCAATGGTAATGAACTCATCGTGAACAATTAAACATAATTGCATGCAATTAAATATGAAATTCTCACGCCACGAAAATGAATTAGTTTTGAACCGATGAAGTTCTCACGTTTTTAATCCTTACGGATGTTGCAATTCAGTCTTAGCACCACGATATAATTACACCAAAAATAGATAACAGCGCCAACTAAGCAAGCTAAGCAAGGACGATGTGTTATGTGCTAGAGTTCCAAAATTGTTGTTATGAACGTTGTGCGGTATGGTGCAAATACCAAACCAATTTCCGTCCCATAAAGTAATAGGGGATGAACCTATCGACATATTGGGTACTAATTTCTAGACTCCGACAAAATGCTTACTATCATGCTCATCATCAGCCACAGGACGTTCACAACTGAACATAGGTCTCCCTCCCTCAGATTTCCAGATCGAACTGTTGGAAGCAGCCTGCATTTAGCAACCTTCATTAGGTCGTCAGGTTACTAAGCAGACAAATCCAATATAACTTTATCCGAGCAAAACAGATCCGAGAACATTGAACCCGAGACCTCAAGTCAGTAGTCACACTGCGCACCCAATACAACTACGTCTCCGAGGCAGTCAAAGTCAAGTTGAACAATCTTGTTTAATGGAGTTCAAGCAGCATGAAGCGTTTCATATTAAAAATAGCTCTATTAAGTTCATCTGGAGTAAGTAGAAACTTGAGTGTATACTGATTTTCAACAGGCATGTACCAAACCTACGAGCTATTCGAGTGTAGAGACATGAAAGGGCCTGAATTCCCGTTCTAGATCGCCGTAACTATAGCCTGCCTCAGTTCAATGGCCTGTATTGTGGCCTCGAGGACTCTTCAGCCTCATTGATATGCGGTTCGCAACCTAATCTCATCGGAAACGTGCTTTTAGGTAATGCTATATTCACAGGGTTAATGTGTTACGAGATCAACGGGGTCTTCCGAAAATATTTGTAACCTTGAGCTATTTCATCGACGTTTAAAATCCATCAGTTGATTGCACAAGGTTTCGTGATTGAAGATAGCATTTCGTAGGTTAATCTTAAGAATGATAAATAACAGGATCATGTTTATTTCTCACGTGTCTAAACAAGCATTACATTTAGATAATGATACTTTAATTTCTTGGATGGACTATTTCTTCCTCCGGTATGTAATATTTATTGTGAAAGCGCCATACCGTATCGAGGTAATTACAGAAAATAGCCGTTATTTAGAAATCGAACATGGATTTGTTTTAAAAACGATAGGCTTTAAAAAAATAATACAGAAGCTATTTTTCAAACATGAACAACCAAAACTGACTAAAAATAAAACCATTATAGAAGAAAATATTGAACTTGGAGTAATGTGTGATGACAGGCGTGGAACCAGAGTAGTTGACAAGTAAATGATAAACAAAGTTTTGAACTAATCATGGTTTAATGGCTATAAAATTATCTAGATTTATATCAATATAATTGTGCACAAAAACGTAGGTACAATCATAATTCGATCGTATAGCTACTTGTAGGTGAATGACACCAAACGTTACGAAGGATACCGTTGGGCTAGTGGGTAAGTCGGAAACTTGATCACCAAAAGTAAACAAATATTGACAAATATAACATTTCTAACATGTGAAATATGAACGACGAGTGAAAGAAAATACTGATTGTTACGGACAAGTGATATCAAGACAAGAATCACTTTGTTTCACATTTTGCATTTTTGTTTCTAAATGTAAAGCAAAATCTAAATCTTAAAATTTAACAGAAAATCAATAAGAAAATGAGACAAATTATTGCATTTAATGCATTCGATGTAAAGAGAAAATATAAAATGTGAGTAATATAAATGGGTAGCCATTTATGAAATTGCAAATTGCTCTTGGTGTTACCGTAAGGTTATTATTTTAATGTAGTAATAACAAAAACTATTTAAATTTAATGGATACATTACAACGATGCTGTTATTATGAGTTTTTTTTTACATTTAATTTAGCGTTTTTTACCTGTACTACGTTTAAAGTTTGATCTATTATTCATAAATATTTTACAGAACAGAGAATCTCACTCAAGATACATTTTTTTCGGGAAGTATCCATATTTTCGTTAGATGTTAAGTTATGTTTAGTGAAGGTACTGTTTCAATAAGATTAGTTTAAGATTTTAAAGAAAATGTGTTTCAAGAAGTTAATATTTTTTTTAATTAATGTTTTATTAGATAACTGTGAAAACGGTCTTAATAACAGTTTAAGTAAGATAAAGTATGAAGCAAATTACATTGACCATGTACTTGGCCATGGTTTTAATATTCCCTAATTAACCATTTACAATCATGAATCCATCAGATACAGCAAACTTAAATTAATCAATTACTATTAACTAGAGAATCATAAACGCAACTGCCACAGATTTAATTAATGCTCTATGTATTGAAAATAATCGACTTGTTTGCACTAAAGCTGTTTGAAATTAGATACTATTCAATTGTAACTCAAATATTATAATATCATCCACAGTAATTAAATATTGGAATGCATACAGATTACATTTAAATGCTATTCAAAATCACAAATCAATTTTAGTAACGTGTTTAACGGTACGGTACATTTGAATTTATGTGTACGGATTGATTGACCCATTTGCATAACATAAGCTAACGCCTGTATCCCCGAAGGGATAGGCAGAGGTGAACTAGCGAACTAGAACACCCACATTTCGCCGAGCTTAGTTCCGTCCCCTATTGTGATAGGAGGCGAGCCTATCGCCATATCGGGCACAAATTCGAGACTCCGGGCTGATAAGGCAAAAATCCAATATCAAATTGCCCGACCCGGGGATCGAACCCAATACCTCAGGACGGTAGTCGTACCGAAATATAACTACGCCACCGAGGCAGTCATACGCCATTATCAATTTCATAAATTACATAGAAATTTATTGTTAGATTCTGATATCTTTAAGAACTTGAAAAATTGGAGCTACTTTTTAAGTAGAGCTAAAATATAATATCCCAGTACTGTCTCAAAAGGCCATTTTAAATATCAATTTGGCGAAGGACATCTTGATACAAGGTCTACTAAGAATTTTCGGCTTCGAGATTTTGTAACGTAAGTGACATAATACTGTGCAGCTGCTGTATAAGCATATTATACATCCGATACAAAACTTGTTTTGGCTGATCGAAAGGAGGAAGAGCAACTGACTTAAATATGTACAATAATGTACAAACACTCTTGCAAACGACTTCAAAAAGTTCCCAGGTATATGTTTACATCAGCATGAATGTGTAAGCAATAATCATATGTACCTATACATATGAGTTCAAAATTGGGTGTAGTCAATATTCCGTAAAGATCTAACCACAAAGTGAGCCTTGTAACCGTGCCCGAGGTGCTTAATATCGGCAGCTATGTTTGTTCAGCGGGTAATGAACTGTGTAATTTGGAACAAAATATTTATAGCATAGGACTTTCAAAAGGCATTTTGAGTAAACTTATGTACTTATCTATTATAAGTAACTAATTATGTAAAGAAAGCTATTAATGCTAAAGGTTTTGACAGTCCATTAGGACTACACGTTAGTCATAAGTAATGAATTTACGTATCTTATTCCGTAGTACAAAAAATACGGCGACATTTCATTCCCGTAACATTACAAATTAACTGTGTCAGTATTCTTTGAATGTAATTCCCTTTGCAAAGCGAAGAAAAATTGCCAAGATAGCAGCGAGGGAATAATTTTGCTGGAGGCCTACTTCGAAGCCTTACAAATTTTGTAAGAATTGATCCGGTCGCCGGTCGTGACGGTCGCGTCGGCGGCAAATTAAACGCATTGGAGAATGGGCGCCACGACACTGAACAACTTCACAACCACCGTGAAACATTAGAATTATCGGCAAGTTATAAATGTAACACTGTACAAATCACCGTAAATAAACAACAGAAATCACTTGCCTATTCTTTCACTCTTTATCAAAAAGAATCTGAATCTCATCTGAGTGATGGAGACGCGAAACTTGATGCGACACATCCGCGGGCGCGTGCGTCTGACGTGCACTGAGTTCCGACAATCCTCTCCCAACCGGAGACGCCATCAGCCATCACAACGTAAAGTTACAGCGACACGGACTTACCGGACCGAAAAGTGTTAAACCGATTTTACGCACCAGCGACTGCAAACGACGCGATCGATGTTAAATATAAATAGACAACGCACTCGTAATTTTCAATCACACCAAACTTATAATTCAGCAGGCTGGGTGCCCACGTTTGCGTTCTCAGGCATGAGCTCGTCGCGCGTGGTTATTCCGTACTAATTGAGGTAATTACCTCGGAATCCGAAGCACTGCATACTTCTGCGCACGCGGCAGCATGCGCCGCCCGTAACCACACTGATACTGCTGTTGTCGCGTTCCGACATCACATCACCCTTTGACATACGACCTTTGTAAACTACGTACAAATGAAACGTGTACTATGCGTTCGTAGATTATCATAAAGGATTCTGGTTGACCGCGTTACTTAAAAGTTACGTTACACTTTCTTACAATACACGCGTCAAGCCACTACTATCGATTTGGAAACGCTCATCCGCTGGAAAATGTTATCTGTGCCTCCTGTAATCAATGAGATAACATTCTGATCACATCAAGATGAATACTATATCAGTTATTTTGAACTCGGATTACGAGCTATCGCGCGTTGTAGTAAGTCATCTATGAAATGGTAAACTACCGATGTGGAGAATTTCCATGATAAGTTAATACTTAATCCATACCAGTTTCTACTGAATACTATAACATTGAATAAAATCAATATCTACATACATAGAGATAATATCGATAATACGTAAGCCCAAAAGATCTAAATACATATGCGTATAGATATATGTACATCTAGTTTACTTGTGTGTAGTAGGTAAGAAAGAAGTAAACGTGGTACAACCAGACGAAGACCATCAAGAAAAATTTCATTTGAGCTAAATAAAATAAACAATGTAAAAGTGTAAACATTCTGGCGGTGAAAATAGTTTTAAAAAAGTGCACAGAGCTAGATCGGAACGAAGGCAAACATCCGAATCGCTTAGTTCCGATATCGAGACAAACGGGGCTACCGTGGTTCGGAATGCAGACAAACAGACTGTAACAGAACATAGCCGCTCAAAAGCTGGACGTTCTGACAGGGCTGACAACGTAATTATGGCAAATTATGCGAAGAATTCTTATGCATATTATGCAGAAAATGCATTAATAAGCCATGCAGCTAAGGAAACTGGTGATAGAAAATTTCAATATAAGGTTGTTATCGTAAACTTAAGTTCGAAGGAACATTTGTTAGCAGCTTGGACTGTGAAGGGTACGAGTTGCGCTACTAACATAAATATTTGTATAACGATTATTTAAGTTAAATTTGGGGTCAGACGACGTAAGACAGGATTTTTTTACACGCCATTTGGCTATACGCATCTTTACTTACCACGCCAGACGTAAGCAAACGACCAAACTGCCCTATTTACAGTTCATCTAACGTAATCGTGTGTATCATGGCATCTTTTAAACTACGAGTTGTGTCTCAATTGAGATGGCACACTTTTAGCTGCGGCCTACATATTTTAGCCCTAAACGCCGCAGAGAATGGATTTAAAGACACTCCACGTTTGTTGGAAACCTGACATAGAGCCTCTAGGAGCTACGAGTTTTGCTGGAAATATGTATAAAGTGTAATTTATTTATTTATTAACACTTCATATTCGACATATTATTGTATATGTCGCCTCCTTGGTCTAGTGGCAGCATGTATGGACTGTGGACCGGGAGGTCCTGGGTTCAATTCACAGGTCGGGCAAAGCAAATTTTCTAATTTAATTTGCCTGGAACTGGACCCACATAGGAGGTTGACGTCAGGCAGGCGGCCGGTCGTAAAAACTAAGCCAAATTCTCTCTGCATAGTGTGTTGCGCCGACTCCCCAATAAACTTGTGTACTATTGTCATCATCAGTGGTTTGATAGTACTTTACAATGCCTGAAAACCGTTAGGTTCTAAGTCCTTCAACACTCCTTCGGGAATACAGTCGTGACGGTATGGAATAATTACGTAGGTGCAAAATCAAGACAGTTACATACAACATTAATGAAAACATGAAGTGGAACACAATAGTGGGACCATTTCAGAGCAAATGTTATTTAGATTTGGTGTCCACGAAACAATTGACACAAAAAGAAAACAATCGTAACATTTGATACAATTAAATTCAATGGGCGAGCAAAAACCAATGGACACCGAAATGAAAATCATGTTTATACAAACTACAGTAGGTAAGACGTGGGAGTCTGTTTAATTGTCTACTAACTTTTGCTGTCTACATGGGAGTGTTGATTATGTTGTATTACCAAATTAAGTGGGCAACCTGTACCTCAGTTTTTGGCTAATTAAAATAGCTAAGTGAGTGCAGTGTAAGTGGCGACGAAACAGTAATGTGGACATTAGCATTTTAGGGAAAATTCTTCCGTGGAGTCCATCAGTAAAATTGAAGAAAGGTATTCGCATATTTCAAATAGAATTCATGGGCTAAAGGGTGCACACAATCGCAGCCTTGCCTTAAACACTATTCACAAGCCCACAACGAGACGGAGTAGCAGATTAGGGGCATGTTCTGAGACTTTATGAGTTCCTGTATTATAGCGCGAATCATTAAATCGATATCTTTCAAATCGTGCTTATTAACGTGTAAGTGCGATGATACCAAATAATTTGAAATAAAATGGAAATACTTTAAAAGAGACGAAAATTCTTACTTTATAACATACAGTAAAGTGTACAATTGATCTATTTCTTAATACTTATTCTGTTTTTGGAAGTGTATGTACTAACCTTAGTAGAGTTTTAGGCATGCAAATCTATTTCCCTTTTTCAAATTCTTGCTGATTGAAATTCAAATTGTCACCCCTTTTTGCCATATTCACCAGCCATTATATGTTAACGTACGTATGTGTAATGAGTGTTGACCTTCAATAAAACTTGTATTGACGTTGACTTTGTCGACGCCGGCCGGCGTTTGCTCATCCATTGTCTGATCGACCTTGCTCTTGCGCATACCGCAGTGCCTACGCGTATAAATAATATAAATATAAATAATTCTATTATTAATATTTTCTCTAAACAAAAATATTTTTCAATTCTAATTTAAAACTCAGATGTTTTGCGTTCACTGGGAGATGATCAATCGTGAACGGCAACCAGCCGAGATATTTTAAAAACGAATCTCTACGTTTTTTAAGATACAAAACGAAAACGACAAATCAGCATCACTATAGACTATTTGCTACAGTTGGCAGTGTTTAAATCAGCTGGATGTGAATGAGCTGTTGCTGAAATGCGTGTTATGACGAAGGGTTTCATACTCAATGTTTTGATCATTAAAGTTCAATTTGAAATTCAATAGAAGAACTCTCGCTTTGTGGATTAAACTTAGTTAAGCTACAACGGCAAATAAAGTATATAAATTATATAAATAATAATAAATAAGCCCTTATAATTTGTCAGTATAGATAATACTTGCTTAGTGCCGTAATTGTAATTGATATTCGTAGACTATAACTAGAGGCCGACAAATCTTTTACCGATTACAATAATAGCGTGGAGTTTCGCAATTGCTTTTCCTTACTTCGCTTAAGAGATCTAATGCTGCACGGAGATAGGCCCATGTGCCTCTGGGCCTATTAAAATTCCAAACTCTGTACCTATGAGTTTAGTATTTTAATAGTCTATCATGGATGACAACAGGGAATTTCCTAATTAAGAAAAGATAGATAGCGAAAGCTACATCTCTGCAAGGAATTCCGAATATTTCTAAAAGAATTATCTATACAAAGGTTTTTTTTAAATATTTCTCAAACAATTTGATTTGACACAATATCGCAATCTTGTTTTTCGATGCGTTTACTTCTATTTTTGTATAGCATTTAACATTTTAGCAACTGTACGTATCGTATGCGCATCAATAAATTAATTTAAATGCCAACAAGATATTTTCAAGCTTTGACATTTGAAAATATTTGATGATATTATAAATATAGCATTGACGACATAATATAATACAGATGAGGAATGTACTTTTCTTTTTTCCCTCTAGGTAAAGCAACATCTCTTGAGTAGGCACTGTCATAAAAGTCAACTTATATTTGTTGTTTCATAATGATAAGTAATTGAGATATTAAACAAGCTTCTAGCTCTGTGTGTGTCTTGTTGCTTGTTGTCTTGCGGATGATGATGTAGTTTATCAATTCACATCATAAGTATTTCTTATGAACTTCTTTCATAACATAAATAATTTTTCGTCACAACTCTAAACTGAATTCTGTCAAGTTCTAATAAGTATTTTAAATTAGTCATAATTCAAGCAATAACACTGCCTTGTATGTGAATAATTTGAAGCATATTGGTCTTAGATTAATATTGGTTTTTATTTTTTATTACCAAAGTGAACCTGAAAGTATTATATCAGTATTTATTTGCATAACGGTTATTTGTCAATAATCTTAAATGCTAGATTAATGAATGGCCTTTGTAAGCGTTCTCATAAATTTAATTAAAGCAATATGTCACAGCCTGATAAAGGTCGCAGGATTCAGGAAGTCCCTGGAAGCTGGATGCTTCTAACAGGTAGATCTGGAAATCTTTGTGGGAGGCCTAAGTCCCGCAGTGCACATCCTGTGGCTGATGATGATGATGAATAGGCGAAAAATACAAACATTTGCAACATATACTTTTGCTCATTTGTTTTAAATCACGACAATAGTACGTAAATAATGTAGTGCCACATGCCATTAGTAAGTTATCTAAGTCACGGTCGCACAGCACAATGGACAGATAACGTTTTGTGCTAGAATGGTTTGTGCCGAGTGCCGACACTATCTGTATGGCAGTTGGACGCTACTCTTTGTAAGTAGAGCAATATTAGTACAAGCCACAGGATTGTGACCAATGATGTTTAAAAAAATATTATTAAAAATATTGTTGTAGATAAAGTACGTTTAGGGAAAATATTGAAATAAATAAATCAAGAATCTAACGCTGAAAGCAAGCATGTTTTTTTAATTAGGAAGAAATTTCCGTGTTTCAACAAACATTTTTGAAAACATTGGTTAAGAAGAAACCTACTTAACAAGAAATATCTTATCGAGTATATTTTACAAGAAAATATTTCTCAGTAATCTCATAAAAGGTGCCAGTTATTAATAAGTTTAACCAGATACTCATTTAAATCATGGACAAATCAACGATTAGTAGTTCATCTATCATAAAAGATGAATAATATATTCTAGACAATATTTTTTACCGAGCTGGATTACGTAATTTGTGTCTTTATCCGCAACCATTGAATTAGACGCCTTATCCGATTTCACACTTCATTTAACGAGATTGAATCCCTTGTGTATCCAACCACATCGAAAAAACAAGAATCTATCAATTAAGATTACTCGTGCGTTGTTTTGACCCTCATCAATTTCTGTATTCTGTCCCCGAAAGGAACCACCTCTGTCAAATGCTGACAGTTCAAATCTGGGAGCGATGATGTTTAATTACTGAATTACAGAATCCACCTTTGCTACTGAAATTGCTCAGCGAACATGTATAGTTTGATCATTTCTCGAAGACTACAAGATTACGAACATAATTTTGCTTCGTGCTGTTCTGATTGGTAGGTCATGTACTAATACAATTAAATAGTAGATAATAGCGCCTTCGTGAAAACACAAGCTATCAAACTACAATGCTTTTTCTTCAAGGATGAAACAAAATGATAGACGTGTTATGTTTGACAGGAGACTGGCTAACAATAAAAATAGCATTAATTAAATACTCTGATCGAAGCCATCTTTTAAAGAAAGAAGGAAAAATAAAATTAATAATGAAGAATTGCATAATATCCTCAACATCATCATTGTCACTATAGAGTATCATCGCTCATAAATATCAATCCACATTGATACGTCGAGGACATAATATTTTTTTCTTCAATATCACTAACCGTTAGAAACAAAAAAGACGTTGATACTTCATTTTCATTTTTTAAGAACACCATTGGCTAGTTGGACTACGATATCGTTCATATCGTGTAACAAGTAACATTGATGTGTTTTCTAGTTGTTGTGTTGAGCAGTTGCGGAATAAAATGAACCTTGTAGTCATCCAGGATATGTTTCAATATTATGTAAAGGTAATTTCAACTTCGAAACCATTTAGGCGTTTAGGTAAACACTTTTGATAATACTGAATTATTGAGAAATGGTTTGGAGAATAACCATATCATCTGTATAGACACGTGTTATGTAAATAACCTATATGACATAATATTTGCTTACTAATAAAATATTCACTGTTCATCTTAATGGACTTACATAAGCCTTACGTATGCTGCTGAATTATTTACCCTGGATATATGTTTACTTACTTCTTATGCCATAATATAGAAATGAACGTTATTATGTTTCTCTGCTAAGGTCGGCTCTAAACGACTCTAGTCTCGACACGAAGTTTTGTAAGTTTAGAGTTGTAAAGACACACCAAATGGGCCATACGGATTGGAGAAGCAATCATGCTATTTATCAAAATGTCAATCACCAGCTACTAGTCATCATTTATTTAAGTCTCAGGCAAGATATGCAACGAAATTTAAAATAATGAATCTAGAATTTGGTCACAGCCACCAATGAGGTCACAAAAATGCGTAGATACTAGTTCACATCTCGTGACAAACTTTAGTCTACTGTGACCAGATGGTTACCTGATGTTAGTGGTTGTAGTGATATTTATTCTACACTATTGTGAACCTAATAAAATTATAAGTGGCGTCTGTAACGTTAGACTTAATCTTATAACGGTTAATTAAAATCGAGGCTAACCAAATCAATCAGCCACATTTAATATAGTATATGTGTGAGCACGTGATCTGCGTGGGATCCGGTAGTGAATGTAGCTTTATTAAATGTTTACAACAAATCCAAAGACACTCGGGAATCCAATCATAATCATTTCCAAAAGAAAGATAGATACTAATTCGAATTTAACTCAGGAATAGACCAATGTGACATGTAAGTAATAATACATTATGTACACGCATGGTCAAAGAATAGACAGCAATTGAATGTGGATGGACAAAAGGCGACAGGAAGTGATATATGTATGGTTAACTGAATATAGTACCTACTACTGAGCGAGGATAATAAAATTGTAACTTCCAAAAACGTTGTCGGAAATTTGATATTTTTTTTAACAACTAGAACGTTTTCAAATTTTATAAGGGTGCTGATTTAGGTATACATAAATAAACCTGAAATATATAGTATTCAATTCATAAAAGAAATCCCATTACTCATGCATAGGTATTGTAAAAAACAACTAATCGTATGACGCCCGATGTAAACTACAAAAGATTAGAATTATTAGGTTGTTACTAATACATATTAAGTTTTTGCCTTCAATGGTAAATTTGCTAGATTTCATTATTAATAAACTGCGTAAAATTGTAAATCAAATAATTACAATTTTAAAAACTTAACGGACCGACTTCAAATCCGATCGTGACCAAATATATAGTGGACCACCCTTGAAATAAGCTCTATCGAACACAAAAATAATTTTAAAAATCGATCCACATTTGGCGGAGATATCGCGTAACAAAAAAAAATACAGACGAATTGAGGACCTCTTCCTTTTTGGAAGTTGGTCGATGACAAAGTTATGCACACTATCTTCAATTGGATATCGTCTCTCTGAAATGTTGCTACATTCAATCGTCTTAATCATATACATAGTATATTCAACAAGCTTACCTGCTAGCATAAATAATAATAATGTATACAAAACCCTTTCAGAAATCAGACTTAATAATGTTCATACGTTTACAAACAACAAAGCCACTAAGCAGATTTCATTAAACCCTTTAGTTGACTCAGGAACACTTGTAATACAATAATGTTATTAAAGGACTAACCTATATCATCAGTCAGCTTTCTATTCGGTTTACTAATTCTGTCATTATTCATCGCATTGTTACATCAATATAATATACCCTAGATGCACAGTTCCTTGCAAATATCCTCCTAAAAAGTGGTCTCAGAAATAAAACAAAGAAAAACATCACAAATTCTAATTAAATTAACACAAATATAACCCTATTCACGTGTTATAAAGTAGCTTTTTAAATGAAACGCGCAAGCGTTCTTAAATTTGAATTTCGAAATTTAGAATTTTATCGGCGTCCGACTGTAGACAAAAGGAGTGCTTAAGCACTCTTTTGCTGTCCCATTTTCCGAACGTCAACTGTGCATCTAGGCAAATAATATATCGATGCATTGTTAGTTCAATTCAGAATGTTTACAAGATGAATCAATTTTATAATCACGTCAGTAAAATCGTCACTTTCATTAGTGAAGCGAGTGAAATGGACCGGTAAAAATGCATTTGTTATGCTACAATGAACTTGGGGGATAAAAATGCTAATTTACCTCTAGAACGTAAAATTACAATACCTAATACCTATGAAATGTTCTTAGCCATTTAACCACATATCGGGAACTTGTTATGTATATGAATTATGTAATTAAAATTATCACACTTCATAACATAGAATCAAAACAAACAATACCTCTTCCGAACGTTATCTCCAACTTGTTCGGCACCTCGAACCGTATTCTCATATCACTCGGCTGGCTGTCACATGTGACCCGCGAATTTTCCAATTTCACTATTGAAGAGAGAATGTCGGACGTTTTAATGAACTTTTATCGAACGAACTGTCGCGCCGTGAGTCGTGACCGGAGCAATGAAGCGGATCGGATATTCGTCGGTGACTCGGTGACTCGGTGACTACAGAAAGCGGACTGAGTGGCGGCAGACGGCAGTCCTTCCGCAATGGGATGGATCATGGCTCCCGCCGCGCCGACCTACATACATGCCGCACAGTACACAGTATAACACATTATACACTCCGCATTGAAGTCTGAACACAACTACGCGTGAGATGTGATGTAATCTGCATGTGACGAAATGAAGAGATTAGAAGTGTTTTGATATCGCGTCACACCAGCTGCTTGTTTAATGTGGGAACACATCTTTTACAACCAAATTCGTGTGTTTACACAACCGTCCTACACTTTTTAATGTTTCTCTGAATCGTTACGACTAATGACCGCAGTTTGTGACTGTAAATAAGATTGCGTGTTGCTGGCGTAAAGGGATCTACTGCGACACCGCGAGGGGAAACTTCTTTTACCTCTATAAATTATAAAGTAGATACTTAGAAGTAGATAAAATGTTTTAAGGTAACACCGTCTCTAAAGCCGAGTCTCATGGACTAAAACACTACACAAACCACGGTATTTCTACAAAATGCAGTTTTTTTCTATGGTCAATTGTTCCATGAGCAGGAAACAGCTGACAGAGACATTGTTTTGTGTAGGTGTTTTTTGTGTATTGTTTTGAAAAACAAATTGCAGGAGACGCGCCTTCAGTGAAGGTTTAGTATTGTGGAATGCAATACATAAATAGAGTTTAATAACTAAGTAGAGACTATAGATTACAGATCTGCACCAACAACTGACCACAGTTGTTAAAAAACATATTCATTTTGTAAATAAATATTGGATGCATATTAACAGTTTATGGATTAATTGAATTATTTGCTCGAAAAAATTACCAAAAACAACAACGAAACCTGAAAGTCGTAGGCGAAATTTGGACCTTCAGGAGCGATTTGGTGTGGTATTCTGGAAAGGGGGAGGCGGTTCATTGGTTACCTGACACTTCAAGTTAGTTTTTCCTAACACAGTGGTACAATTTTGGTCAAGCGTACTGTAGACAAA
Source organism: Clanis bilineata (assembly GCA_036417725.1). Classification (NCBI taxonomy): domain Eukaryota; kingdom Metazoa; phylum Arthropoda; class Insecta; order Lepidoptera; family Sphingidae; genus Clanis; species Clanis bilineata. Next base: position 5,250,480 of record CM071141.1, read on the forward strand.
ACTCTATGTACCAGAACATTTACCTACATCTAACACAAGCACCATAATAATGTAATTAAAACTCCACAGAAGACTCATAACCAAAAACTGACGAAACTCATTTCGTTACACTATATTGACTGGGATTAACATTGGGTTACCGTACAGAAAGCAATTAAACAGTATTTACACAAGGATAACCAAGATTCTATTCTGTTTAGAGACTATCCATTACCCGTGAGTGGACTCTAGGAATATGAAAGTCGGAAATATTTGCTAGGTTTTAGTTTTCAACCCAATGGATTATTATAATCTTAAGTTTGGTAAGATTAATTATTACAAACACGTAATATTTAAAAATAGGAACTTATATCAACAAACCGCTAAGGCCTTGAAGTTTATTTGAACGTAAAATTTTTAAACATAACTCTAAAACCGATTCGAAACGAAATGACATGCTTTCAAAAAGTAAAATACGGAAATTTATTTTCAAAAGTAATAGGTAAATATGTATAATATAGCCGCATACAACGATTTGCTTAAAAATGCAAAAACTACTCAAATGCTTAATTTCTCAATTTGGTGAAGATACCCAAATTCGGAAGCAACGGTTCAACAAACACTCCCAATGCGTTTGATTTCGTAATGTTCTTTACACTATTTATAGACATGTATATCCATTCCCGACTAGGAAGTGGTACCTGATTGGATCCTCGAGAGTCGAGACACCGCACTGGAATACCGTAAACTTTACTAGTCTTTTTACTACGGATGAGTTTATGTGCTTGGCGTCGCGTAGCTGCGAAGTCACATCGCAGTAGCAATGACTGTCGTTTTGTTAAAGTGAGATTGCTGTTGATTAACAGGCTTTTATGGAATCGTTTTATATGGGCAAAGTATATGAGGAATGTTTTAGTTGGTATACTGCGTTTATTTGCGCAAAACTATATTTTATTCATCCATTTTTCAAAATAATTGAGAACCAGATACCCGAAAACATTGCTACACTCCTAGCTGCACTTGTAATAAGAATGAATTGGCCTGCAACGAAATATTACTATAATAAAATTCATTCTAGATCTAAAGTCAAATATTAAAATTAGGTACATTTTAAAATACTGATTTCTTAAGTTTACGCGAATGTTAAACATTGAAATAAAACAATTTTTACTAACAGTCCAACCCGTGACCACGAAGACTGCAAATCCTTCGAAACGTCGGGCATAAAAATTAAAACCAAATCGTGATAGAATCCGTAATAGTTGTATTTCAATAAATTTTAAAAATTTACATCTGGAATCTACAGATCATAGTTTATTTGAAACTTTTCCTTTTGGAAACAGCAATCATTAACATTATAGATCTGTAAAAAAGTTACTGCATGTATTCCGTTATTTTCACATATAGCTAATGTTAAGACCTCAGTCAGATCAGAACCAATTAGAGTCCTACATATGAGAATAACAACTACGCCTACTTTTATAACCGAGCCAATGATCAAACTGGTTTTCTTAGCGACATTCTGATTCTCTATTAATGAGACGTTGACTTAAAATAAATCTGACAAAAAATGGTCGGAGAAAATATAATCATCTTATAATGGTACGTTAGTTGCCTTTTTGTGACAAAGTACGAGTTACTGAGATCAAACGGTAGTATAAAGATGCTTCGGGCAACTTGGAGAACTCTACATTGCCGATATTTTCTGGAGAGGGGATTCCAAAGATTGATAAATGCCTATTATGAAAGGATATCAAATACTAATGTGGAATCTAATAATTGGATACTACGATGGGATTTTGATTACAAGACGGATGGTCAATGTTCAATTTGATTACGTAATAGTCGGTCATTGTTCCCATTAGATTGTATATTGTAGTCATAACAGTCACATCTGGGTCTGAACTAAGCTCGGCGAAATGTGGGTGTTCTAGTTCGCTAGTGCGCCTCTGCCTACCCTTTCGGGGATACAGGCGTGAGCTTATGTTATAACAGTCATTGTTTTGCCAAATATTTTCATATCATATTTGAAATTAAAGAAGTGGTAGTAGCGTTTAAGTAAGAAGGCGGACCCTGGCATAAAGCCGGGATAACGCCAGGCAGAAAGAAAATATTTGAAATTAAAGAGAAGCCACGTACCTACAGTAATCTATATTAAAAAGGGTATTATTATAGGTAGGTACGTAACGTATGCAGTTCAATCTGTCGTACTTAAGTAGTTTGTGATCTGTAAATACCTTTTTTTACACGCTTTATTACATTATTGGCGATATTAATAAGAAATATTTTGTATGATAAAAACCCTACCAGAATGCCTTAATTTAAAGCTGTTGGTCTAGATTAAATCTCATTTCTAAATTGTAAATAATGTGTCTCGAGTCTCGACGAAATATCTGGGCTACTCTGGGTCAATGTCACACGACGACATTTAGACAAAGAATATTTATATAATTTTAGCTAATGTTATAGATTTTGTAAAAGAGGTACCTATGTAACATATAAACGTTAGCACAATCTTACGAACAATATAAAACGAAATGGATTCGATTACAGAAAAACAAATAGATACTTACCACCTTGAGAATTCCTATAAATTAAATATAGGAACTCTTAACACTATAAAGTATAAAGTTCAGAAAACTAGGTCACAACTAAACTAGATATAGACCGAGGTCTGTTTTGTGTCTAGATTAAAGAAAACAAACGATTCTAGTGTAGTTCCTGCTCTCATTTCTTTTTTCCGCCACGACCGCGGCAAGTTTTTGCTATTTGACGATTAATTCTCGTTAAAACAGGGACCTGTCGAGAGTACTAGAAAATCAATAGCCATCTTCGCGGGCTCGAATGAGGGAGTGCACGACAAACCGAGTCTCAGATGAATGATCAACTTCAATAAATTGACATTAAAACTACTGCCTCGGTGGCGTAATTGTATTTGGGTATGACTACCGTCTTGAGGTCTCGGGTTCGATCCCCGGGTCGGGCAAAGTGATATTGGATTTTTCCATATCAGCCCGGAGTCTGGAATTTGTGCCCGATATGGCGATAGGCTCGCCCCCTATCACATCTGGGACGGAACTAAGCTCGGTGAAATGTGGGTATTCTTGTTCGCTAGTTTACCTCTGCCTACCCCTTCGGGGATACAGGCATGAGCTTATGTAAAACTATTTTCAACCGACTTCAAAAAAGAAGTCCTCAATCCATCTGTATTTTTTTTATGTATGTTAGATACCCAATATCTCCGCTAAATTTTGGACTGATTTCCAAGATCTTTTTGTGTTCGATACAGCTTATTACAAGGGTGGACTCAAATTTGGTCACTATCGGATAAGTTTTGAAGTCGGTTCGTTGTTTTAAAACTTGTGATTATTTATAATGTTAAATACATGCTTTTCAAACTTCTATCTGCTCAATTTAAATTGTCCGAAAATACATCTCTCATACCATGGTCACCAAGTCACCAACCAAAGAGACTGTTGAATGATTGTCACCAACAATCAAACTATACGTACCTAATTGTAACATAACATAACTTCACGCTTGTATCCCCGAAGGGGTAGGCAGAGGCGCACTAGCGAACTAGAACACCCACATTTCGCCGAGCTTAGTTCCGTCCCAGATGTGATAGGGGGCGAGCCTATCGCCATGTCGGGCACAAATTCCAGACTCCAGGCTGATATGGAAAAATCCAATATTACTTTGCCCACCCCGGGGATCGAACCCGAGACCTCAAAACCGTAGTCGTACCGAAATACCACCACGCCAACGAGGCAGTCAACCTACCTAATTGTTTGTCTACTTTTGTTAATCAATACACCAAGGAAATCCTAACGAGGCTTGTTTTTCCGGAAAGATTCTCCTATTGATCGAGATAAAAGGTATGTTTTTGTACTTGTCACTATTTCCGTGTGCCTATACAAGTATTTAGTAACTGCACTAGTTACCTTAACCGCAGTAAACGCAATGCGTTTATACCACGAGTTCGTTTTATTAACTGAGGGCAGTGGCGTAACCGGTGTAATAAATTTTATTGCTTTACAAATTTCAGTTCAGTGGGATAAAAACTTGTCTTTCTGCGTCAGCCGCCGTGCGTGCCAAATTCGTAATGCTGGACCGTACTCCGCTGTATTGTTGAGTTACTTATAATATATGACCCTATGACTAAACGATAAACTCAGAAATATGAAGTAAAGTGATAAAACCGCGCTGTAGACAATTACGTCTAAAGCACGAATGGGCCGGCTCGACCGGTTTGATACCACTGTCGTAAAACCGACGTAAACTGGCAGCTCGCTGTCGCGTTTCGTTCGGTGAGTGAGATTTTCGGTTCACATTCCCTTTTCCCTCCCCTTTCATTCCATCCGTTTAGGTTGACAACGCACCCATGGTTCTTTTTGTGTCTTGGGTGTCTATAGGCGGTGGAGATCACTTACCATCAGGTGACCCATCTGCTTGTTGGCCAGTCTCTGCTATATAAAAATCCTATATACAAACTCAGTACAAACATCTGATCTGTGTAGGTACTAATATTATAATTTGCATATTTGTGTTTGTGATCTGTGAATTGGGATATTGTTAATGAATTATCTGTACTGTATATATAGGGTACACACACATATATATATATATATATATATATATATATATATATATATATATATATATATACTCATGGACAAATCAGAGCCCCTAGCAAAAGCTTGTGTATACACATTTTTTCCATACGTGTGTTTTCTTTAAGAATTTCAGCGAGTTGAAATTATGTACAACAAAAGTTGAATCGTTATAAAAGTTGGAACGTCGAGAGGCGGGTAATGGTCGACGGTTAACTATATAATTGGGCAGGAGAGCTGGCAATACGTATTCAGTAAAAGTAGGAACAGAAGGGAACGACGGAACAATGTGAAACGCAAACAAAGGCCGGTGGCGGCCGCTCGCGGCTCGCATAGCAATCAGCCTGGAGCAGGCTGCCCAGTGCCCATGCCAGTCTATTAGTCAGAGAGCTACCACTGCCAGAGACGTCACGACATTCATTCACTTCGTTTGTAAAACAACTGTCCATACATCAATTATTAAACAAAAACCTGCTTCAATTTTGTAGAACGCGGTCATCCTTGACCCATAATCTTCCCCATAATTAATTTTTCATTGGATGTATCAACTTTATTTTTAAAAGCTGAAGATTGTTTAGATCCAGAAACTACACAATGATTACTTATAAGTTACTTATAAGTTATATAATACTCTTTTAAGGTATATCGTAAGTATACCATCACTACCTTTAGATAATAAGGTTGAAAAACAGGAAAGTTAATTGGAATAAAACTATTTTTACGGATTCTATCACGATTTGGTTTTAATTTTTTTTTATGCCCGACGTTTCGAAAGCTTTGCAGCCTTCTGACCCGTGACCACGAAGGCTGCAAAGCTTTCGAAACGTCGGGCATAAAAATTAAAACCAAATCGTGATAGAATCCGTAAAAATAGTTTTATTCCAATGAATAACATTCGCGTAAACCTAAGAAATCATTAGGAAAGTTAATTTCTTAGTGAATAACAATAGTTCGCAGATCGTCCTGGTACAGGAATTCAAAGTACTTTGAAGGAATTATTTATCTAGAAGACCGTCTAGGGATAATAAGATGTATTCAAATCAAATTTTGAAGCTATTAATTTGTTAGATATCCATGAAGCTACACAAATAGGTACCTACTAAGCATAGGTAGGTAACCCGACGTGACGCGTATGACGCAAGGACACTACTTCTACCGAACTGTTATAGATATCCTTAAACGCAGTTACGGCCATCATATTTGGTAAACAATGAGTGATTCATGTTAGAAGCAATCATTTTCCTGTATCTATGTATCGACTATCAAACACAGTTTATAAACATCCAATCGTGTAGCACAATCTTCAGAATGAAACTCCTACTGTAGTTTTGTTAGATCTTTGGTTAGGTTAAGATTAGTTTCTTCATTCTTCTAAACATATGTTTACAGGCATAGAATCTCTAAGTTTACAGGGATTTCGTTTATGTGGAACTTGGTTAAAGAAGTAGCAGTTTTCGTGACATCTGCAACCTAAAATCATACAAAAGTTTTCCTCAGATCCTGTGGTGATGACCAAATAATCTTTATTTACATTAGGGAGTTAAAGTTTAATCATCTGAATTTAACTGCAAAGGAAACGAAATAAACTGCTGTAAAATAACAATCGGCGCATCAAACACCGGACATTTAAAAATAAGTTTTAAAAAATGTATACAATGTAAATTAAATTACAAATACACTCATGGAATATTAACAGGACAGGACTATTGTCATCGGATAGATGTGTACCTCTATACAATGTACACTTTGCCATAACTTATAAACCCCACCTTGTGAACGAGTTGCTCATTTATAACATATCACTAAAGTCTCCTTGGTCTAATGGTAACATATATGGGCCGTGGGCCGGGCGGTCGTGTTCGATTCCCAGGTCGGGCAAAGAGAATTTTCTAATTGAATTTGCCTGGGACTAGATCTCTCAGAGGGGGTTGACGTCAGGCAGGCAGCCAGTCGTAAAAATTAAGTCAATTTTTTTATGCAACATGCTTGAAAAAGAGTGTTGCACCGACCCCACATTAAGGTGGGATAAGGGCAGGTAGAAAAGAAAGAAAGTGAAAAGAAAACCTTGTGGATGAATAGACTTGCGTGTAATTTTTTTATTGGTTCATTGCAAAGAACTACGTCTCAAATAAACACACCAGAAACAAAAACATAAAAATATGCACAAATCATTTAATTATCGCAAGTCTAAATATGACTTACAAGACCCCGCGCTAAAAAAGGACGTGACGTCACAGCTTAAAAATGCCTTTTTGTTGACATCTTAGTTGACACTGACGGCAATTGACATTGTCTGGAATGACGTTTGAACCGCTATAATTGCCTATCGTTTAAAATTTCCCCATGCCGAACAAAAATTTCCCCAAAAATGTTGAAGCTATTTCATTAAATAACGAAGTAAAAATAAGTTGCACCCTTGAATCCTGAGCGGAGAGGTGGGAAAGTTACATTAAGAAAATAATTTGGAAAGAGGAGGACCTCTGAAATCTCATTCATCAAGTACCATACTAATAATAACAACTTCCGCAAAATTGGGAAAAATACCCCAACGTGGAAACACTGCCTAATGCAACGACGTCACTTGGGTTTTGTAATAACGTTCCATTACACGTAATTTCTAATTAAGATATTTTGTAAAATATCAATTATTTTATACTACAAATTTCATCATAGCACATTTCAAGTTTTGTTTATTTTGTGATTTATCAACACAATTTCTCGTTATAATTTTCGTGCAAGTTCCCCATTACCGATTAATATCATCAGCCAGCCCTTCTACAATCGCTACCGGAAGGTGGTTTTAGACGCCAAGCTGGAATTATAAGCAAAAGAGAGCATTCACCACATGCATGTATGCTGTATGTGGCGATGCTCTTTCTAAAAATTATTAATCACTTATATTGGGTAGTAATGCATAGGTATTTAATATATTTAGATTCTAGAATGAAATCACTCTGAGCCCAGTTTCCTGAAGACTACATGGGTAGGTACACTTAGTCTGTGTAACATCACTGTTTCACAGAAAATCGGATTGCTTTGCTTATGCGTTTCGTTCGATTGAGTGAAAACAATGAAATTAACGGAGGCCCCGAAAGAAATAATTGAACCACGACTAAATCTAGAGACGTCCTTGTTTACGGGCATTAAATATCAGTCATTTCCTCTTTAAAGACTTCTAAGGGCCACTTGCAGTTCCGCGATAAATCCATATTTAACCCAAATCTCGATTTTAAGATAGGATTGAGCTGTAGGATAAATCGAGTTTAGGTTTAACTCGAGATTAGTAGCAGCGCTACAAGTCGAAACGGAGAACGAGAATGTAGTCAATGTTACGAGATAGGTGTATGACACTAAAATCTTTAAAATCTTAGAGGCGACTAAGTTATTTAATTTCCCGTATTCAAAACTAGTTTCTATAAATCAACACCAGAAGTAAAAGTAGCAAATTTTATTCGTAAGTCACACTCAATGTGTGATCAGATAAAATCTCTTACATTAGACAAATTTGTCACATTGTGAGGAAGTGACATAGACAATTTTCTTTTTTCACAACTTGCATAATGATTTTAAAGCAGTGCAGTGCCAGTTCCGCAGTCATTATACCATGAATAAGTCTTTCAAAATCCGTTGGGAGCCAGGAAAACTTTTCATTTAGGGCTTTGTGTCAGCTTTAAAAGTTCCAGGCTCGACTTGCTGTGATGCTGCTAATATCATAAATGTAAAAGTTTTGAAGTTTGTCGACCAACTTCAAAAAAAGAAGAAGGTCTTCAATTCGTCTGTATTTATTTATGTATGTTCCCCATCGATATATTATGTACCTAGATGCACAGTTGACGCTCGGAAAATGGGACAGCAAAGAAGTGATTAAGCACTCGTTTTGCCTACTGTCGGACGTCGATAGAATTCTAAATTTCAAAATTCAAATTAAAGAACGTTTGCTCATTTCGTTTAAAAACCTACTTTATAACACGTGCTTAGGGTTCTATTTGTGTTGATTTAATTAGAATTTGTGATCGTTTTCTTTGTTTTATTCCTGAGACCACTTTTTAGGAGGATATTTGCAAAGAACTGTGCATCTAGGGTATAATATATTGATGATGTTCCCCCATATCTTCGCCAAATGCGAACTGATTTTCAAGATTCCTTTTGTGTTCGATATAGCTTATTCCAAGGGTGGTTCCATATAAAATTCCAATTTGGTCAAGATCGGATAAATTTTAAAGTCGGTCCGTTAAGTTTTTTATCAGTCCCGTCTTATTGAATGCCGGCTTTAGGTCCAATTTTGCCTGACACATATCCGCAGGCGGAGCAGCGAGCATAAACTATAATATTAAGAGTAACATGATAATGGTCGTAAAACGTGTAGTAATAAAGTAACCCGCTGCGATCTCGATCATTCCTTTGGAGCCTGTGTCCGTCCTTCAACTTGCAGACGAGGTAATAAAATGAGTATCAACTGGGAATTGGTTTAAAGGAAGCCGTTGTGAACATAAGTCATAACTAATAAAGAGTGACGGTACACTCATTATGAACATCATGCCAACTTTTAAACTAGTTTTCCTCACTTTGCATGCATGATAACAAGTCGTACAATGTATAACTATAAGTTACGTTTAGCAAAACGTTGAAATGCAGTTAAATGTAACTAACGATTATCCACATGCTGGACAAGTTTCTAAAGTATTTTTGCAGGGAATCATTGGTAAGTGCTGTATATTTGAAGCAATTGAATCAAATTGAATCGAAAAACAAATCATTGGTGTCTATTTAAAATTATATTAGAATTGTAAACATCGACATAGTATAATTTTCATACCTGAAATGGAATGCATATTTAAATCTCTGTTACAAAAGTAGATACAAGATTAGGATCTTCTTGTAAGTATTCATAAATACTTGTATCAGACGACCCTGCTCTTCCACCACCACCACATCCACAATACCTGAGCTTTGTAATTTCTATCACAGGGAGACTATTACCGTCTTGAAATTATTATAAAACTATCAATTCCATATATGTGTATCAATTCCCAAGGGGTGAATTGACTGCCTCGGTGGCGTGGTGGTATTTCGGTACGACTACGGTTCTGAGGTCTCGGGTTCGATCCCCGGGTCGGGCAGTGATATTGGATTTTTCCATATCAGCCCGGAGTCTGGAATTTATGCCCGATATGGCGATAGGCTCGCCCCCTATCACATCTGGGACGGAACTAAGCTCGGCGAAACGTGGGTGTACTAGTTCGCTAGTGCGCCTCTGCCTACCTCTTCGGGGATACAGGCGTGAGCTTATGTTTTGTTCACAAGGGGTCAATTAATGGTTCAATGACTTCGTTCATAAATAGCAACGAAGAATTGTCTTTTCCGCACGTTCCATAATCAAGAGAAATTGAAGTAAACATTTATGCAACGTTCTTAAACTGGGTTAATTCGATCGATTAATATTTACCCCAATATTACACTTATTAACTATCGTGGGTTAACATTTAGTTATATAATTGATTCATTAGAATTTTTAATTAAAATTTTGTGTTACATTGAAACCTCTGTTACAAAACTTAGGGGATTCGAAAATATTCGGTAATTATATGGAAAATTACATAGAGCTTAGGTTTTATAGGACCACTTGCAGATCCGCGATGAATGTTTATTTGTCCCGAATCTTGATATAATAAATAGGAGTGAGCTGTAGGATAAGTCGAGATAAAGTGTAACCCTACATTAGTGCCTAATAGTGCTGCAAATCGCCCTAGACGATTTAGAAGAATTTGTTAATCAAAGAAATCCGTTATATTGAAGTTCATTTATCGTTATATTACGGAATCACTTTATTAATACGCGAAACTCACCGAGAGCGGCGGCGCGACGTTCGCGTTTGGTGCTACATTTCCAAAACTTCATATCGCCGGTAAGGTCAGCAAGTCGCGAGATGACACCGCGCGCGCCCGCTAAGGCAAGTGGCCATCGTCAAACTGTCCGATTGAGGCCGAAACAATGACTTTTGTTTACAAATGAACGACGCGGAGAATTTATTAAATTGGTGAGTGAAGTGGCCGGCAAGACCAATGAGCCGAGGCAGAACGAATGCGGCGGGCGCGCGACGGCGGACGTACTCATATACCCCCCACAATCTTAGAATTAGTGTGTTCGCACTCCTTATGCCATAAATGTAAACAAATTGACAGCCTTCGTGGCGCAGTGGGTGAGTAGCCGGCTGTGAGGAGGCCGCGGGTTCGATTCCCGCATTAAGGCAAATGTTTGTGTGACAGATACATATTTGTTTCAAGTCTGTTGTGAGACCAAAAGTCTCTCATAGTCTCTGACACCCACGATAAAGGTTATACCTAGTGTAGGGTCAGGACTAGGTGTGTGACTATTGGGTGTATTTATTTATTTATTATTTAAATATTTCATCAGCCATAGGATGTCCACTGCTGAACATAACATGCTCCCCCAAACATGTTGCCCCTTACTTATAAAAATATTTAAGCGCTGCTTATCTTTATACCATAGGTTGTCCCTTTCATTTTTAAACAATGTAACGCAAGGAAAAAAGTGACAGGTTATTCGTAACCATCTGCTCAGCTAAAAATGCTGTTTTAAGTAAGGCCCTATATTAATAAATTATTTTTAAAACCTATATTTCTGACATACATAAGACATACGCCCCTTATGTATGGTATATTATTAAACAACGTTAACACCTTCCACGGAATAATACGAAATTGCAAGGATACTTGACTATGTTTGATTTTATATACATTTTATAGAATATAGTAGTAAATAAAACAAAAACGAGACTCTTCTGTAAAACTGCTTCGAAATTGGTTGAAAAATGAGCCACTAATTTATATATTAAAGTCTGCAATAAGCAAGAGCGGAGACATAGTGGGTATATCTGGCTATCTCTTTCCAACGCAAGTACCGTCATGACCGTGACGTAAATATCCTGATGCTTCTCTTTCATGCAGTTTGAAGGTTACACCAAACTTCAAATGCTTATAACTTTTTTATTTTTGAGAATATTTCAATACTTGTTTCTGTAGTTTGTAGATGACGTAAACTTTAAATAAAATTAATTAAAAATTACTTATGCACCCGATAGTTAAGTGGTTAGATGAACAAACATGTTTTATGTTTGTAAAGTTTTTGTTCATTTCTGGCATGAATGAGAACTCACTTTACATACTATACTGCAGTGTACTATGCCATCCTACTAGGATGAAGGAAGGCGTGGGAGCCTCGACCCCGATCCGAGGACCTTAAATAACATAACATCATAACATACGCTCACGCCTGTATCCCCGAAGGGGTATGCAGAGGCGCCCTAGTGAACTAGAACACCCACATTTCGCCGAGCTTAGTTCCGTCCCAGGTGTGAAAGGGGGCGAGCCTATCGCCATATTGGGCACAAATTCCAGACTGCGGGCCGATATGGAAAAATCTAATATCACTTTGCCCGACCTGGATGGTTACCACCATTTCTTATAGCAGTATTATTATAATCTTACTACGTTTTTTTTTGTACGGGAATCGGAACAAGCAAGATTGTAAGAATATCCCCTTGGGGATCGAACCCGAAACCTCAGGACGGTAGTCGTACCGAAATACAACCACGCCACCGATGCAGTCATTCCCCTTAAATAACCTTAGAAACCCCATCATAATCATCATCGAATTAAAACCACATCCTAGCGTAAAAAAGTTTATTTGCTATCACATCATGTCTTACTACGGTAATAAATTTGGAACATAAATGCCGAAAACCCTGGCCAAGGGGATTCACTACGATACGCAGCAAACGTTTGTAATTTACAATGACTAAAGAAAATATAAGAGGACCTGGCATAACTACGAAAAATACGTGTTTACTTTGAAGCTGATTCCGCCATTTTAGTTTCGCGATCTACTTACGTGAAAGTTGTCATTGTGTCATAATTAAATAACGTATAAATACTTATTATAAATACGATGTTTTATTTACAATAATATTAATTTTGGAATATGAATATGCCTAACTGCTATATTAATGGGATCTTTCTTTCGCAGTCGTCATTTTGGTATCGTTTCATACATTAAGAATACTTCATTTTTTCGTAGTTATGCCTCGTCCTCCATCTTCTTTTGTCTAAGGTAATTTATCATTACAACTCATATTTATTGAAGTTATCAAGTCATAGACTCTTGGACCGTAGTAAAATTATCGAATAGAGTAGTTGTCCAAACTTTTGAATAAATTAAGAAATAATAACTTATGCCAAAATATACAACCGAAATACTTTTATAGATGTGCTTATAAATAAATATGTTCATATCTGGTGGAAGATATAGACTCTGTAAAATGACAGAAAGATATGACCTACAGCTTGGCAACTTTAAATGCGTGCAAATTGTAGAGGGCATAAATATTAATTAAAATATACTTTTGTTACTGGTTTCTTAAGTTTACGCGAATGTTTATACATTGAAATAAAACTATTTTTACGGATTTTATCGGGAATAAAAATTAAAACCAATCGTGATAAAATCCGTAAAAATAGTTTTATTTCAATATACTTTTGTTAATTAAAAAAATCCTTTAAAAAATTTATCTCCCAGTTAAAATTCTTATTCCATTACAAATTATCTGACAGTACGAGCTTTGCTAGTGGCTCCTCCCCTATGCGCATAGAAAAGTTTGTCAAGCTGTAGTTAGTAATATGACGTCACTTTTATAAATGGCCATATTTGGAGTCCTTTATCCACAATACGATTTTTATACATTTCAAACAGAGACAACTACTCGTATCAATTAATTAAGCAACCAAAACAATTTGGGCTCAAACTGGCTTCGAAATCTTACATTTTATTGCACTATAAAAATACATGAAGCATAATTTTCTAGGCACATTTCTGTACTGTCTATGGGCATATCAATAATGGTTACACTCCTATTAGTTACATAATAAAACTAACGCTAATAATAGCTCAAAATATAATGAGATTACATATTCATTCTCCACTCGACAATTATTACTAATAAGTCACTGAAACAAACACCAAATCAAGTGATAAATATTAGGGGCGAATTGCAGCACTTAGATTAATCTCGAATTAAATATACGAATGACTAAGTTAGATGTAATTTTAGAGATTTATAGAGCGAAGTTCGACTAAGTCCGAGACAAAGAAACGAACTCAGTAACGATTTGAAATTTTTAAATCGAACTTCGACTTAGTTCGAGCCATTTTTAACAAGAATAATCACAAGTTTAAAAACTTAACTGACCGACTTCCAATTTACCGATCGTGACCAGATTTATATGGGACCACCCTTGAAATAAGCTCCTTCGAACACAAAAAGAATTTTGAAAATCGGTCCACATTTGGCGGAGATATCGCGTTACATAAAAAAAAATACCGACGAATTGAGGACCACCTCCTTTTTGGGAAGTCGGTCGAAAACAGACAGACAGACAAACTAAGGAAACATTGTCTTGTAAAAAATGACTCTTAAGTCAAAGTTCGAATTAAAATTCCAAATCCTCACTGAGTCCGTTTCTTTGACTCAGACTTAGTCCAAGTTCGCTCTATAGATATCAGCTTAAAACCGAAGGTTTGTGTGGTAGAGCCACGGTGTTGAGTTACATACGTCTACAGCACGATGGGCCGGCTCGACCGGGTTGATACCACTATCTCAAAGAAAACCGACGTTTGGCAGCTCGCTGTCGCGTTTCATTTGGATAGTGAGATTTCCGGTGACTCATTTCCCCCTCTCCTTTTCCCAATCCCTATTTCCCTCTTTTTAGCTTGGCAAAGCACCTACGATTATCTTGTCTTATGTGTCTATGGGCGATGGTGATCACTTACCATCAGGTGACCCATCTGCTGGTTTGCCAGTCTGCAATAATAAAATAATCACAAGTTCAAAAACTTAACAGACCGACTTCAAATCCGATCGTGACCAAATTTATATAAAATAAATAAATAAATACACTCAACAGTCACCTAGTCCTAACCCCACACAAGGTATAAATTGTATTGTGGGTGTCAGAGACTATGAGAGACTTTCGGTCTCACAACACCCAGACTTGAAACAAACATCTGTGGGCCACACAAACATTTGTCTCAATGCGGGAATCGAACCCGCGGTCTCTCGCTTCACAGCCGGCTACTCGCCCGCTGCGCCACGGAGGCTGTCAATATGGGACCACCCTTGAAATAAGCTCTATCGAATACAAAAAGAATTCACACAGAAAATCGGTTCACATTTGGCGGAGACATCGTCTAACATATGTACATAAAAAACAGACAAATTGAGGACCTTCTCCTTCTTGGAAGTCGGTCCAAAAAAGATCAGTATTAGTGCTGCAAGCCGCCCTAGGTGTTTATAAAAGCAAGGAATCAAATTAATGTTACAAATTAAATTGAAAACGTAAAATCGATGGGAAAACACATTATGCTAAATGTTTAACATAAAATAAGACAGGGTATATCAGTAACATAAATATTTAAAACATTGAGCGTATACTAAAATTTCATTTTACGAATTAATACATTACATTTCAAAGAAATTATTATTATGGAGGTTTAGATAATTCAGTTTATAAGAGCACATCTTGCTATGAATGTATATGTGATAGACATTATGGGCCTAATATTTATAATAACATTTTCGCTTATCTTTTCGCTAAGCATAGCCTGTTACTTTTTCTTTTCATTACATTCTGATTTCTTAAGTTTACGTGAATATTATACATTGAAATAAAACTATTCTTACGGATTCTATCACGATTAGGTTTTAATTATTATTCCCGACGTTTCGAAGGCTTTGCAGTCTTCGTTGTCACGGGTCAGACTGAGGTGTCATTATATTATTATTGTTGTTCATTACATTGTTTAAAAATGAAAGGGATAAACTAGGTTTGAGGTAACGCGTTAATGTTTTAATAAGGGACAATGATTGTATGTGATTTATGAGTGAGAGGGAGAGAGAGATATTTACAATCAAATCACATAGCAAGATGTGCACAAATACAATGAATTATTATTAGATTAAGTTGGGTAATCGCTGCTCTTGTCGCTTCTTCGTTATAATAAATAACTCACGCGAAATTATAATGAAATAAACATTGTTCTTATACATAAATTAGTATTTTGTCTTATGAAAATCAGCTGACTATTTGCGCTGACTCACCGAAGGTCTGGAATATAACATAACATAAGCTCACGACTGTATCCCCAAAGGGGTAGGCAGAGGCGCACTAGCGAACTAGAACACCCACATTTCGCCGGGCTTAGTTCCGTCCCAGATGTAATAGTGGGCGAGCCTATCGCCATATCGGGCACAAATTCCATAATCTGGAATATAATATAGGTTTATTGTCCAAATCCCTAAGAGACATAGTTTTGTAAGCAATACCTAGAATATTTAATTATAGGACATTTCTCGAACAATTTAGGAGAGGTTACACTCCTATAAAAATATAATTTCTAGTCGTGGGTAGTTGACTAATTTCTTTTTGATAACTTTTATAACATTTACGTGATCTAAAATATAATATTGAAATACTCCCAAAAATAAAAAGTTATATGCCTCTAAGTTCGGTGTAACTTTCAAACAGCAGAAATGAGAAGCATCAGTATATTCACGTCACGGCCATAAGGGTGCGAGCGTTGGAAAAGGACAGCAAGATAACCCACTACGCGCTCATCGCATAATGTAAAATTTGAATTACTGCCTCATTTTTCGACAAATATCGATGCAGTTTTTGTATGCAGGATTCCTTTTTTGTATTATTTTCTATTATGTATAAAATAATGTATAAAATCAAAAATAGTCAACTACCTAAATTGGGTAATGCTTCATCAAACAATTCATACTCTGAAGTACGTGTTGATCCATTTTCGCACACTATTTGGGTTTCTTAAAACATGTTATTAATCTATGTCTTGATCAAAGAAAATCAATGTTTTCACATCACGCCCAATACAGCAAATTTCTCATACAGGTAATTGATATGTATCAAATACAAAAAACCTTATATTATGCAGTAACTAAATAAATATGTTGCAATGTATCCACGGCGTAAACACATTTTGCCGAATTAGGTTAACGATATCTTTTTAACCAATATGAATCCTAGCCAGTAGGACCAAATTTGCAGGCATAGAAATAAGTCAATTGACTTAAAATTAAAGCATAAAAATAATTATACAACTTATTTTGTTATAATGCATTATCAAAGCCGTTGCCTTCAAAGTTGGCCCCTACAACTACTCTATATTACACAAAACGTATTTGTATATCAAAAATTCCTACATCTACATATCCAATGTCTATTTTGAAATCATAATCGCACGTCGTAGCATTACCACATCATATTTAGAAGGCACTGCTCTTTGATAAAATGAACATTTATAAACCATCAGTCCTAAAATTGTGATGACGTCAAAATCACATTCTATACACACTAAAATGGTAAAAATCACGAATTATATCATGTGTTCCATCTTGTGGATAGCAATTTAAACTGTTGAAATATATGAGACAAAAAAAAAATCTTTATCTCAATCTTATTTCAAAACTGTTAAGCGTCTAATACTCGGTTTTAGAGGTATTAAAAGTCGTTGATGTATTTGATAAATATATCACGCTACTAATTATTGCGATATATATCTGTCGTAGTTACACAATGTTTTTTCTCGCTCTAGTGTTAAATGTCATACAACACAGCGAAACAAAACACCATGGGATTTACTTATAAAAACAGTTTAGCTGAGCAAATGGCTAAGAATATTCTGTCACTTTTTCCTTGTGTCACATTGTTTGAAAATAAAAGGGACAGACTATGACAGACTATCCTTTACCCTTTGCTCAGTTAAACTGTTTTTATAATGCCTCGTATAACTATAACAGACGTATACAACCATTAACCGATCATTCAGTCTCGCCATATAAGTCACTGCAAACTTTGTTATCGGCAGATCATCAACACCTTGATGGAAGCCATCTTTTAAAGACAAAAGAAGAATTAGCAAAATCGAATACATAAACCACTGTTAAAAACCTCAGAAACTGGAACTAAGTTGGTTAAGAATACTAATTAAAAGTAAAATGTGTAATTTATAAAACCATTCTACACAATCATAAAATAAAACTACTTGGCTAATGTAAATGGTGTAAATATTTCATTCACTCCGTAGATAGGTAATCATAATTAATCAGTTATAAACAAATACTGAAGAGGTGTTACCTAACCATACTTGCTAACTTATTGCCAAAGTTACATGTGGCGTTCCCAATAAATAATGTTCAAAATCGTCAAGGAACCGTCCCAAGTTACAACAGTTCAGTCATCACGAGATCTTTGTTACGTAAATGTGTTGATTTTCAGCAGTCTGTTGCGCGTTATTTGGAACTCTGATGGCGGGTATCGGCGATTGTCAATGTCTGTACCACGCTCCCTGTACCCGTGTCTGGAAGTGTGACACCGGAGTCACGATGTAAGCTTGCTGCGGCTGTTGCACCACAGCAAGAGGTATCACTTGCTGTGCCATCTCGACTTGCTGTCCTCCTTCTTCTGTCACACCGAGTGACTGCACACAATGTTGTTGTCCGACTTGTTGCACTTGTCCGACTTGCTGCGTGAGCACTTGTTGGTGCTGGCTGACTTGCGGCACGAGCATCTGTTGCTGCATTTGCTGCTGCTGTTGCGGCTGTTGTTGGTGTATCACCACGTGCGGCTGGCCCTGCATCTGTTGATGTTGCACCTGTACTTGCTGCACCTGCTGCTGTTGCTGTTGCTGCACTTGCTGTTGAACTTGTTGCTGCTGTTGCTGTTGTTGTTGCTGCTGCTGGGCTTGCTGCTGTGCTTGTTCCCTGTCGTGCTCTTCTTTCTTTTTAGCCTCCAGAGCTGCCTTTTTCGCATCAGCCTTATCCTTCTCCTGTTGTAGTCTAATGGGATCCTTATTTTTATCGTAAGACATGCATTTACCACTGCGGAATGGTACCACATCTTTGGGCAGGTCTTGTTTTTTGGTCGCGAATTTTACATGGGGGAATTGGTCTTTCATGAACGCACGGAAGGTCGAGTAACCCATCAGCTTGACGCCGGGTTCTAAAATTTCTCCATACTCCTTGTAAGCCTCAAATAAATGTTTGCGAGAGTCACCTTGTATGATGACAGTCTTGCTACCTTTTTTGCCTCCTTCGCCAGAAGGCTGGACATCTTTAGGAGAGCTGGCATGTTGTTTTAGGTATTCTTTTAAGAAATTTGTTGCATGTTTGTAGATGTCTAAGGTGAAAGTGTTATAGGGCTTCTTGCCGACGTTGCCGTGAATGCGGGGCGCCACGCCATGCGTCATCACGTGCTGCCTGATGCGCTTCAGCTGATAATGTGTTACATTCTCTAGATATAAGAAAGCCTCTAGACATACCTTTCGCCCTTGATACACGTAGCATGCTCTTAATCTCCTTCTTACTTTATGCCGTGAAGTCTCAGCGGGATTGGCCAAGCTGGCCATTGTAATGCCCATCAGGTACATGTCGTGTTCACTCTTTGTAAGTTCGGCGATGTTGAGCCGGTGACGGTACACAGCTTCGGGATTCAAACCACGATAGCAGTTGTCTTTGCAATCACAGCCTCTCCTCAGCCTTTCTTTTACCTATAACATGTAATATGGTAATTAATAAACATTATGACGCTTCTATCCTATATCCTATCCTAGTCCTATCAATCAGTCGATTTATCAACAACATAACTATCCGTATTTTATTTAGCTAGCTTTAATTTAGTCAGTGGCACCGGAATAGATTTTAAACATACTGCAATTATACATGTATAGAATCATTTTGAGTCAAATGAATTTATGTAGGTATGCAATTATTGGGATAGCGTATCCAGAGATAATACACAACTAAAGTAAATAAATATAATAAATAAATAACACCCAACAGTCACATACATAGTCCTGACCCCACACTAAGATCGAGTCTTGTGTCGTGGGTATCAGGAACTACGAGAGACTTTTGGTCTCACAACACCCAGACCCGAAACAAATATCTGTAGGCCATACAAACATTTGTCTCAGTGCGGGGATCGAACCCGCGGCCTCTCGCTTCACAGCCGGCTACTCGCCCGCTGCGCCACGGAGGCTGTCAAGTGATTTCAAAGCACACAAAGTTTTTTTTTCCATTCTCTCTCCATTTGTCATCAGCCTATTTTAGCTTTTATCAAATTCGTTGATATTTTCTTCATACACAAAGTGATCACTTTTTAGTTAAAAAATAATACTATTGGTACATCTGTTTTGCCAAATATTATTTTAGGATCCATTCTTTCATTTGACACGTTGTTTTATGCTTTTATTATATTTTACCAGGGAGCCCTTAAACATTGATTGTATGAATCATGTCCGTTGAAAAAGCAGTGCAATACTTTTATAAAGCCGTGTCTCCTGAATTAAAAGATATATTTTTTATCTATGGTCTAATGTTCTAGAAGCAGGAGACAGCTGAAATTGTTGTTTTGCGCATGTGTTTTTGTGTAATGTTTCGAGAAAATTTTGTGCAGGATATGTGACTTAATTTCAACATAGAAATTGATTTTATATTCCATTAGTAATTGTAAATGATTCAGGGACAGAGTTCAATTCCCAATGTATTCTTCACAATATCTGGGTGCCATGGACTAATTAGACAAAATGCATTTATAATCCTTAATCATCATCAGCTATAAGATATCCACTGCTGAATATAGGTCACCCTAAATAATAATATTAGCCCTGTAATGTTACTGTTCCACAGCTGTTTTATTTATTTTTATTTTTATTTACACTTTTTATACAAATATGTATAAAGGCGGACATAATGCCTGAGGCATTCTCTACCTGCCAACCTTTGGGTGATGCAGAGAAAAACGAAGTAGGTGTAAAACATAAATTTATGGCGAGAAGAAAAAAAAAAAAGGAATAAAAATCCAGTAAATAATTAAATAAGCAACGAATACAAACATAACATAAAATAACAATAGTATAATAGATAAAATATATAGTTATACCTACATATATGTATACATTTACATACTATATTTATATAATAATACATATGTTTATATAATACATATCGAATCTGAAGTGAAGACAAACAAAACTATACTAATGAGAAAGTTCAGACACATTGTTAAGAAGAAATTGCCGAACTCTAATTTTAAATGACATCCGAGTTGTGGCCGTCCTAATTTCGAGGGGGAGTGCATTCCAAAGAAGAATAGACTGTATAGCGAAAGAAGAGTGAGTTCACAGGACTCTTTACCAATGAGAAGAGTTAAGCCTCCTTAAATACCTTAAAGTATATTCAACATTATAGCTGGAGCCAGATAAAGCAGCGTTAATATTGACAAGTCAATAATATCAATAATTTAGTCCAATAAGGCTTCCCCTTTCCATTATGGTATGGTATCAAGGTAGGCACTGAAAACCAGCCCTGCTAATGTTCACCATGACGTTGCAGTACTTAGCTGAGTACGGGCCAAATTCCACATATCTTTTGTAATTACTTAAGTTTTAATGACACATTTTTCTTTCTATTTTAGTTATATTTTGTTGTAAAATTGCAATGTTTATACTTCTGTCTGTCAGTTGCTGACAAAGCTGACATGTACCAGAGGATTTGATGTATATATATTTTTCTCTCTTAAGGTCATGTCGGCTCTGGATAGGAGTCATTTTGGTTTTTGCCATAGTGTTCTTTTTTCAGTAATCTTTTTATTTTTTTAAGTCATTCTGTTTATATTTGTGGAATAAATTGATTTTCTTTCTTTCTTATGAGTAATGAACCCTAAAATTACATAACTTATTTTGATGCTATTACCTGTAATGGATTATCCTCAAGTTTGTTATCAAGAACCTCTTCGTCACTATCAGTGTCACCTTTTTTCTTTTTCTTTACCGTTGTTTTCTTCTCCACTTTGGGTTTTGTGTCCACTTCCATTTCCGCTGCGTCCACTTGGGACTCAAACTCTATGGAGTACTGAGTGGTAAGATTCTGGATATTTGCCGTACCATTCTGGACTTGGATGGTATGGCCTTGCCATAAAACCTGGAATATTTGTTATACTCCATTAGTGTTTTTAATTATTAACTGCAGTAATTAATTGGTAAGTCATTATTTTCTATTTAACTTATATTTGAAGTTGGATCAAAATGAAATGCTAATAAGACACTGCAGAGCTGGAAAGTTTTCAACTGACTTCAAAAAAGGAGAAGGTACTCAATTTGTCTGTGTTTTCTTTATGTATGTTATTCAATATCTCCATCAAATGTGGACCGATTGTCATGATTATTTTTGTGGTTGATAGAGTTAATTTCAAAGGTGGTCCCATATAAATTGTGTGACAATCAGAGAATTTGAAGAAGGTCCGTTACGTTTTTAAACATAAATACATACATAGTCTCACGCCTTTTCCTATACGGGTAGGCAGAGACAATGGAAACATAACTATCTTTTTAAACTTGTGATTATTTAATTTACAAATCTGTGAATACCTGTTCAGGATGTCCATTGTAGTGTTGCTGAATATTCTGTGCAGCCCCAATTTCGAACACAGAATGCTGTCCCATGACAGGCGTGTGCCACTGCGCGCTCTCGCCGTACTCACCGCCGCCGTTCTGCTCCGACGGGATCGAAACGATGATGGCCTCCTTGCTGTCCACACTCCTACGATCCACCGACAGCAGAGAGTGCAACACCTCGCTCGCCTCTTTCTCAGCAGGATTCACAACTTCCATCTTATCAAACGACATTCCCTCGTCTCTGCTCTACAACCGATCGTTCGTGTCAAATCACATGTACCTACATACGTGTATGTAGCAAGCGACATCAATATGACCAAACCCGCCCCGATCGCCAAATGAAACAACCCCGCGATATATTGCGAGAAACCGCGATAAGTTTTCAAATTCATGTAAATAAACATAACAAAAACCGCGCAATTATTAACCTTAATCGCATTTTTTAAGTTTCATTATCGCATAGCGGATCGAACTCCCGTGGAATATTGGGCCATATAGTCATAGCAAAGGAAGAATGAAACCCACCTTTTTCACGTCGTATCGTTGGCCGAGTCGCACAAAAACGTTTCTTAGCAGTTATAAACCGAAAGCGGTTTGTATTATTTCACTTCATTTTGATATTGTATTCATAATAAAAGAGAAATGAACAAATATTTCACAGAATTCACGGAAGCAATATGGCGATTCACTTTCCGTGAATAAAATCGGAGGACGCCGTAGAACACGTAATTAGTACAGTGCGCGGCCACCAGGCGGCGCGGCGCTCGCAGCGTGTTTCCGTATCGACGCTCCAAAGATGCGCGGGAATATTTGAAATAACACTTGTAGTTTTTATAAATCTTACACCGTGTTGTAAGATAAATAGGTGATTATTATTAAACATCTTACTACAAAGGCTTTATCTTTATTCGCTTGTACCAACAATCAACAAATCTAAAATATTGTCATAATAAGAGTAGCTATAAGAGAAAGCTAAAATGTTGAAAAAGGTTTGAAAATCTAAAATATACAAAGTATTTAAAACTATTTTACGAAAATAATAGAATATAAAATATTATTACGTATCAGAGCCATGAAGATTTGACAGCCCCCGTGGCGCAGCAGGGGAGTCATAAGCTGTGAAGCGAGAGGCCGCGGGTTCGATCCCCTCACTGAGACAAATCTTTGTCTGTCCCACATATATTTGTTTCGAGTCTGGGTGTTGCGAGACTGAAGGTTTCTCGTAGTTCTTGATACCCACGACACAAGACTCGATCTTAGTGTAGGGTCAGGATTATGTGTGTGACTGTTGGGTGTTGTTTATTTGTTTTATGTATAGAAAAAAGGTAGAGCAAAATATTTTTTCAATCTGCTCTTATCCCACCTTAACGTGGGGTCGGCACAACCCACTTTTGCAAGCATGTTCCAGAAAGGATTTGGCTTAGCTTTTACGACCGGCTGCCTGCCTGACGTAAACGGCCTCTGAGGGATGGTAGAGCAAAAAAAGAATATCACAATTTTATAACTAACGTATTTTCAATAAGTTATCATGGTCTACGTTATACAGCTCAATCCTTAATGGACAAACGAGATACATAATGAGATTAAAATAAACTATTTTTATGGATTCACGTTTGTTTTATTTTTTATGTTTCGAAGGCTTTGCAGTCTTCGTGGTCACGGACTCACGGGTCGGACTCTGTCCGTTACGTCGGACATAAAAATTAAAACTTTTTGTTTTTCAAGGGCGTCTTTTGACGAGGAGAGCTTCCGAGTCCCACTAATCGCTATAAATACACGTCGCAAGAACGGATCCAGTTGAAGCCTGAGTGTTTCTCACCTATGATATCTTAGGACTGCGCCGTTCATAATGCCCTGAAAAGAGCCACCGCGGAGGTTTTAATCTGTGATATCTTTCTAGTGTGTACTGTGCCAGGGCCATCTTAAGGCATGCATGGGCCCCTGGGCACACAAGAATTCAGGGGTCCCTTGGAGAGTAAAAAGATTGTGTAAGACAGGGCTCCCAACCTTATCGTTGTCTTAGGCCTTCTTAGACCCATGGCCCCCATAAACAAGCTTTTTGTAGCATGTTGCAGAAAGAATTTGGCTGTGTTTTTACGACCGGTTGCCTGCCTGACGTTAAGCCTCTCTGCGGGATTCAGTGCCGGGCAAATTAAATTAGAAAATTCGCTTTGCCCGACCTGAGAATCGAACCCAGGACCTCCCAGCCCACACCTATATATGTTGCCACTAGACCAAGGAGGCGTGTATAAACTACTTATATTACAGAAGCTAATGTTCTGATTAAAGTAATATCAGGGCATCTAGGGACACGAAGAAACCTTTTTCTACATCAGCAGCTGCATTGCGAATGTCCAAAACTGGTCATTTCCTGTGATTTTTTAATAAAAATAAAACGAAACGAACGGGAGGGTCCGCAACGATGTGGAACAAAAGCGAACATTCAACTAGCACGGTGCACAAGCCCCACGTCCATTAGCACAATTATTTCTACATTCGGTGTTCATACATAATTTTAGCCTGATTTTGGGTCTATGTAGGTATAGCACAGATACTAGAAGTCGTATATATAAAGTTTATAAGTATAAAACCTGTAAACACACCTTTAGTTTTGTTTGTATGATAATTAATTAATGATGTTGCATTTCTGAATTAAGGGAATGTTAGTTTTTTTTACTATTTTGGTTTGTGTACATTTATATGCACATATTACGAATTAGGAAACAAGATATTTAGATTGGCCTAAGATGCAAAGTTAGAAAATAATGCCTATTCTATAATCTAGATATTATGGGAATATTATTTTAAACAAAAAGAAGGATCAAGTAAGAATTACCTAAAGCTTTAAATAATCCAATATAATCACAAGTTTAAAAACTTGACGGACCGCCTTCAAATCCGAACGTGACCAAATTTATAAGAGACCACCCTTGAAATAAGCTCTATCTATCACAAAAAGAATTTTGAAAATCGGTTCACATATGGCGGATATATCACGTCACATACATAAACAAAATCATTCGAATTGAGGACCTCCTCCTTTTTGGAAGTCGGTCGAAAAATATAGTAAGCATCCACATTAACTAGATAATTAAATTAGGAATAGAATTACCTTCCTTGGAGATTCCACATTATAAAGGTTTCACACGCACGTTTTTACGTATAAAATATTGTAGAATTAGAGATTTCTTTACCCGTCGGAGGCGTCACATAAATATGTTACATAAGCGTATGGGGCACCGGAGGCCGAGCCGCCCGTGACTATTTAAAAATTGTGAATCATAATATTATTATGCTTATTATACTTAACTTAGGTTGTACAGGCAATATTTATGTTATATCGAAGGTTGTTTTACTAGATTTCCGTATTTTTTAGTGGTAGAGCCACGCTATAGAGTTACGTCTACAGCACGAATGAGCCGGTTCGACTGGTATGATGCCACCGTCTCACAGAAAACCGACCGAGATTTCCAGTGGACCAATTCCCCCTTCCCTTTCCCCCATTTCCCTTCTTTTAGGTTGGCAACGCACCCATGATTCTTTTTGTGTCTTGGGTGTCTATGGACGGTGGAGATCACTTACCATCAGGTGACCCATTTGCTAGTTTGCCAGACTCTGCTATAAAAAAAACCGTCTCCTTAATTTTCGATTCTAAAATTACGTCAAAATCCTTAAATGCTTCGTAAACCTTTGCGTTTTATGTACAACGTAAAAGTTATAGGTAATGATTGTCGACGCATAGCTACTTATCTTGCAATATTTTGTGCTACGTATGATATATGCAAATCTTGAACTCTAACGAAGAACATGTAAACTGCAGAGGTTTATTCCTCTAAGGTCGGCTTCTGGTTTTGTTTACACATACCTAGCTGAAACAAGTTGCAATGTGACTCATCTGGTGGAACTGATCAATAAAAGTATGTAATCATTCAAATCCATTAGCAGGATGCACAACAATTGCACGTTTCGACACGATATATGACGGGGACTGCACTGGGGAATCAAATAAACACGTTTCCTGATTTAATTCATTTTTGTTGATATACCAGGCTGATCCTCCAGGCTAGAAATGATTACTGTTACAAATATCATAATATACCTAACATAACATAACATAATCCACTAATATAAGCTCACGCCTGTGTCCCCGAAGGCGTAGGCAGAGGTGAACTAGCGAACTAGAACATCCACATTTCGCCGTGTTAAGTTCCGTCCCAGATGTGATAGGGGGCGAGCCTATCGCCATATTCGGTACAAATTCCAGACTCCCGGCTGATATGGAAAAATCCAATATCACTTTGCCCGACCCGGGGATGGAACCCAAGACCTCAGGAAGGTAGTCGTACAGAAGTACAACCATGCCACCGAGGCAGTCAATATAGTACCTAGTTAAGTAATTATAGTGACTAATGAGAATAGAGATGCAAAAACGAGCAGTTGGGTTAATGTTGGTAAGCAGAGATCTTCAGCACAGCATCACGGTTGAAATGCCTACCACAAATAAAAAGGATAGCAATCGGGAAGGAGGGGATGATTTGGGCCTCCGGAAACTACACTAGTCAAACGAAACGTACTAGCAAGGTGCTAGTGTACGTAGCTTTTCTGTTAGACAGTGGTATTACCACTGTGATATCGATAATTGAACCAGTCATGCCGATCCGTTCATGCTTTCTATACTGTCGACATGTTAACAGTGGTGCTCTTCCACTCAACTGTGTAGTCACGGACGGCTCGGCCTCCGATGGCCCATACGCTTATGTAACATATACATATATGTGCCGCCGTGATATTTTGTTAGGTACTCAGACAAGGGTAGCATCATAGCTATAGTTTAGGAATTCCTTTGTCTCACAGTTGGATAAACAATAGCGGTCATTAGACTTTCACTAATATTTTGATACAATAGTTGTTATTCTATTTGTTAATGCAACCAACACGACGCGATATATTTTTTACTAGCATAATATACCTCGATAACATCAGCAAAGTGCGTGCAGGACTCTTGAAAGGTTCCGTAAATAAAGTTAATTGCTTGAAAAGCTTTACAATTTTTTAATGAGGGCAAATTGAAATTGGTTTTAGTGAAGAAATGAGGTCACACACTAAAGAATTCACTGAAAAGATCCACGTGGATCTAACAGCTATGCAACGCGCGAGGCTAGGAACATGCTCGCCTTCCCAAACGTCGAAATTCGCACAACGCGCAGCCGGCACGACACAGCAAAAATTGTACAATTTTGGCAATCGATTTGCTATTGCAAATTAGGTAATAGCCCCGCGGAAGATGTGAGAATGCGAGTCGTCAGGCTGCTGAGATATAGAGGACACTTCGCCAAAAGCCATCGAAGACAATCACCGAAAAGTTGCATGGAAGCTGTTTCAAAAGACATGTTGATGGACTTATACCTAGTAAGAAGTGTCAGAATAACGCCCAGAATAACTTTATAGAGCCATAATAGCTACTTACTTACCATAAGGTTCTGTGTTTTTATGTGTGTATAGGTACCTAGAGTATTTGATAGCTGTACCAGTTTCTGAAAGAATACGTGTTCAAAATATGGATAAACAAATAATAGACGGACAGGAGAGAGATCCTATAAAATTTTCCTTTTTTTATGAATTCCTAGAATAAGGAATTCGTCAATAGAATTCGATTGCCAACCCGAAGGTCGGTATGTTGGGTATATGAGATAAATAATATAAAAAAATAAGTACAAGTATATTATTCTTTAGTTTTTTACCAAATTCATCGGTAATACCGAGGAAGTATCTTCTCTGTCTACCTACTGTAGATGGTTAAGTATTTACCTAGATATATGTATAGTGTAGAAGTTAAGACATAAATGTCGATAATCTCATAAACATAATATTATACCAGAACACTAGAAACATGGACCACTAGAAATTACGCATTTTTGCGTGCGTAAAACTCGTATACAGGTAGTGTGTTACCAAACTAGGAATAGATAAAGTTGTAAGGTTATCCACAACGTATTCCTTAAAATGATTTTGCCGTCAAATGGCGGGAAAATAATATTTTTACTAGGTATTTGTCAAAAACGATTACCTATGTGTTTCGGCTTCAATAAAAATATATATTTATTGAAAGTTTTCGGTCTCCATCATTTTACTAACTACTAAGTAGATGTTATTGTATGACGTTCCATTTTTCCAGTTGACGTCATTCCTAAATATTATATCGAAGATGAAAAGCATTTTCTCTCAGAGAGTGTCGTATAAGTAGGAACCTATGCACAGAACTTTAATAAATTCTGTATTGTTGGTCAATATAGGCATAAAAATGAATATGTATTTATTATTGCCTATAAATATTTTGTTTATATGGAAATATAAAAATACTTACCAGCCGCTACGTCTAACGTGAAGCAGCTACTGCGAGATTTGACGACAGCTCCCGGGGACGTGCCATCGGGCCAGTCCATACGCTCCTCCATCGCCTTCGAAGCACTTCTTTTAAACTGCTCCAGAAAACTATCTATCTGCGTTTCTATGCTCGTAGGAGAGTTCGCCATCGTTACCACCGAAACACCGACACCAAACACAACACGCAAGCTTCCCTCAAGACATATCGCTCACACTGTATTTTCTCTAATAATCAACGTGTACATATTTCTGCGGAATCTTAATATATTTCGCATTGTATAATCGTACGTCATTCTTTCGTCGTGCTCGTCCATCGACCCGAATTTTTATACATTATCAAAGAAAACCGCGTACCGCGTAGAACTACTGAGACTATTCAATAGCGATGCGGTTTTACTACGGATACCGTTATTCTATATACGGCAACGAAAATAAAGCAGCACCCACTGACATCTATCGATCGACGAGAACAGCTGTTCTGTTCGTGTTGCCTCATGTATTGTAAAAACGTCCACGGTATTGCTAGCCTTGACTAAAATATCGCTCCATGGACTGATAAGGATTCGTTTTATATCCACGGATTCTTATTATCATTTTATACTAGAAATTAGAACTATAAACGCCTGTAATAGCACTAGATATTCATGAAATTGTTACTTTTATGTGTGAGTGTTCATGGTTACGTGATGACGTAGCGTGCAAGTGTGCGTGTCAGGCGGAGAGGGCTGAGGAGTGAGAGGGAACCGGCTGGCTACCGGCGCGCATGCTGTGTGCATTTATTAGTGCTGCGCGAAGAGCGCGTGTAGTTCGTGTTATTTAGAGGTGACTGGAACTGTCACACGCGAGACTACACCCGGCTACATAATGTCAAGTAAGCTGCGAATTTTTGCTAACAATTTATTACCGCATAACCTATTTTATGTTTTATTTAAACGAAACCATAAATTAACATAATATGTAATTCACAAGCCTTTTAATATAATTAACCAGGAGGTAGTTAAAAATATTCTCGAAAATGTAAATTATGTTTTCAGAAGAGTTAAATCTGTCTATTTTCCTGAAACGCACGTCGAAAATGTAGTAGGCGTGAGGCTAATTAACAGTAACGTTGTCGTTAAAGCAATTTTATTTAATTCAATTTAAGAATAGGTAAATAGTTTACTCGTCTTCAATGTTGCTACAACTAGCAACTATACACAACAGCAATTAATAATGGGAACACAGCACGCTAGCGAAAGTAATTTTAGTAATAGTCCCGATGATACCAGTAAATTTGGTTGGACCTTTGATGTGGATAACCTTGAATTGTCCAGACCTAGTTTCTGTATCTAACGTGATGTAACAAAATTAAATTTACTAACACTATCTGAAACCCAAAGAAGGAACGCACCACTACCCTACATCCATTGGCTTAAGCTTTCTCTGAACGTACGAGATTGTAAACATACTATCGTTATCTGCCGTACATACATTTATATACTGTGGGACTATCAGCATACTGTTATAATATTGCAATAACGTAATCTTTACCTTGACATTGGTAATGATCAACGAAATTATATTTAATTTTTAAAGTATTCTCAGTGAAATAAGCGGTATTAATTATAATATTATGGTTAACGTTTTCATCTTGGTCTTTCTAATTACAAGATTCGTGTTTGAATACCAAAATACAACATTCCGCAATTTGTCATCTACATATTCCAGTGCATTTGGCGATTTAGGTGTAGAAGTATCGCCTAATCTGATCCGTATTTCCACTGGCTTTCAGCGAAAATAATTATTGGATCAATAACCAATATAATTATTCGTCGAAATACTGCCAGCGACGTCGTGACGTTACCTAATATCTATATCGATTGAGAAATCGCTGGCGCCAGTCGGGGGGTTGTGGCTTGATCTGATATTCTATACCACCCGCAAAGGCTTATCCGCCCTGATTGTGGTTACACAGTAGCCCCTAATATAAAGTAAAGAGACAGTAGCCATCTCAATTCAGTTGATTTGCATCCCTCATCCATAGCCATCGAAATGGATCGTGAGTTTTCACTATTCTTTGGTGCTTTTGTTTTAATTTTAATTTTGATTTCATTCAAATGTCTACGTATTTAAGGATATGGAACTTCAAGTGAATTCAAATTGTGTGACTAGTGATATTGGATGATTGATAAAATGTTTCAATTGTTAGTTTATGAGTTTTCTTAGTTACTATGGAGGTTGCAGATGGATTGATAGTTTTAGAAGTTGTATTTTTAGAGACAGATTTTCATTTAATAAATTTGACTTCAAAAACAATTGGTGCTTACAATAAAATGAAACAAAGAGAGCATATGACAGATGATCATACACACAGCTTCAATTGAACTTCGGCGTGACGTTACAAATTGCTGTCGCCTGTGTAATACGAGCAACGGAATCAAGTCAATTTTACTGTACGGTATCTATTGAGATTTATAGTTCTTATTTCAGCTTGTTAAAGCAAATTCAACCAAATAACAAGATGTAATTTCAAAAATAGATACATTTCTCTAACAGCACAATTTAATATTAACGAGATCATTTTATAATTTTTAATTCTGTATGTGTTTTACGAGGATGTTAAACACGGCACCATCATTGCATTCCTTTATTCTGTTAAACGGTCGACTGCCCATGTGGTTCCATCCCGCCGGACCGGCCGCACCTAAATAGAAACCGCAGGGACATTGCTCCCAAGCGGCGTCTGATCCTGCATCTCGACACTCAAGTGCCTTGTCGGGGTGCCTTTTGGTCGAATATTTCTGTCTATACTAGTAAATCTGTACCCCGCGCCGCGTGCACCAATAAACCAACGTCGCGCTCGAGGATGTGTGTTGCTCTGACGGATGTAAAAATATCAAATGGGATTTATGATGTTGATGCGCAGTTAATATTGTACAAACACACTGTGGCTTTAAATTTCTCGCCATCCGACTTAGCCTTGATCACTGACGGGATTTCCTGATACATGATTACTTTTTAATGTATTTTTCTTCTCACGGCCGATTTACATTTTACATGTGCTAATTTATGCTAACTCTGTTAAAAGGAAAATAATCTCAATGATCATCTGAATAATTCAAATTTTATCACAAATTCTTGCAAATCCAAACGTTAAATACAGACACTGTCTTCAGCTTATCTCTCGACCTTTGGTTTTACGATAATGAGATTTGGCTGGACTACCTGAGGCCATGAACTTCGCAAAGCAAAATGTTGGGATCGAATAAAAATACAGAACAACATTGAGTGGACTAGTTGTAAATATGTCTACCTACTCAAAGATGTTGAAGCTCGTGAAGATGGTACGTCAGCTGCAGTAGTATTCACTGGCGGTGACAGAGGAGAGTGATTATCAGTTTAATTGCGGCACACACCCACGACGACGGGCTCGCCACCGAATATCTGACGCTATCCAGTGGTTTTATTTTGAATTTTATTTGTGTCGCGCTATTTCGGAACAGAACGTGCGGCACTGTCTAATACATGGCGGTCTATGTGATGGCTGGAGCTAGTCGGATGCCGAGAGTTATTCACGTGAATATTTGCGTACTGCTAGCGAGTATTCCGCATACCTCCTGTGTGACATTTCGAAGACTAATGTCTGAGTCGATAATAAGAAGATGGGAAGCGAATTGCATCCGCCACGTGTTTTATTCTTTGCTGGCTATTTTAGTGGTAAATGATAAATGATCGGGAATACCCGTCTGTTCAACAGACTTGTAACACGTGTCAATATTGACAGGTAGAAAATAAAATGCGCATATAGGGGCGCCAAACTCTCACCGCTCGTCTCCGGCTCGTGCCATGTGCCAATAGTTGTTACTTGTTTTACGTAGACTTCCACCGTCTCACTCGAGAGGAACGAACTGCGCATTTCCTACTACCTTTTAACAACTATGCCGAGCCAAAATAAATGTGTTAAAATCTAAAATACGACCCACGTAACTCCATATTCAACATATTCCTAGTTATTTTTGATATCTACGTCTTTGGCACCATACAGTGTGTAGAAGTGTGATTACAACTCTGTAAATATCTATGGATGTATTTTAATGGGGATTCAGCTGTATTTTTACACAAATATTGATTCATCTAATACAAACTTCTAAAAGTAGTTTATAATTGAATGCTTTGTTGCATTCAGTTTATGTACCTACAGAAAAATGCAAGGACGTATATTATTGTTTCAAGAGCGTAGCTGTAAACAGTGTGTGGGTACTGGAAAACACAAATAAAATGTTTACAACAAGCTATCATGAAAGTCGTATTTTATAAGACACGTGTTTTGAAAGCATCAGTTCCGTTATACGCATTTTACGGTTCAAAATTATAGTTTACTCAATAAAATATATTATATAGCTAACCTTGATGGATAACCATAATTAACATGTTTGTGTCAGTATTTTTGCGTCTCAAAAATGAGCCCATAAGACCAGTAATACAAGCCGTTAGTATATTGTAATGTGCAACTTCATCTTTTGGTCTAATCCAGTAATTGCTGGCAACTTTATTTTGTTATCTGCTCATGTATTCTTGCATACAGTGAAAACTCATTTTTCAGATCGATCATGGGTGACACTGGCCACAAACGATTCGTACGGCCTGGGTGCCTTAGTACTGGCACACTCCCTGCGCCGCGCTGGCTCTGTGTATCCAGCTGTGGTACTCATCACACCTTCTGTCACTGAAGCCATGAGGTAAACTTTCAATCACAATCGAAAACGGTTTGTATTTAAAAGTTTGTGTTTAGATAATGCTCGCAACAATCGAGCTGGAACTGCAAATATTTTAACTATCTTGAGAAATAGCGTTAGATAATTAATCCCAGGAATAGTTGTGCTATTTCAATGAGATCCCATATAGCAGCGCTTTTCCTCTGCTATTACATGATGCATCACACACACAAAGTAAGTGAAATGTCGGTGCATGCGATGCTAGATGTATTTAGCCGTGACGGCATTGTATATTTATCAATGAAATCAGTCTCCGCCTGGACTTCAGCAACGTTTTGTTTTAAATCATTTTTTGACGATTATTCAGATTGCATTCAAAAAGTTCATTGTGTGCGATAGCTTGGCAGATGGTCGTAGGTAGGTACAGATTATATAGACAAAGATGCCAGAGTCCAAACGAGTATGCATCTATGACGTATAGGTCGTAAGTCTCATGAATAACTGTGATCAATTGTCCTCAGAGAGCGTCTTCGCGCAGTGTTCTCGGAGGTAGTGACAGTGGACGTTCTAGACTCACGCGATGCTGCACATCTCGCCTTGCTGCAGCGGCCAGAGCTAGGCATCACATTCACAAAGATCCACTGCTGGAATCTCACTCAGTATGAGAAATGCGTGTTCCTTGACGCTGACATACTGGTAAGTAATGATTCTATTCTGTTGTCAACCAAATAATTATAATAAAACTTTAAATTTACCAGTTTTTATGCCTGTCTAGTTAGTACCTATGTCTCAAATTTATGTATTAGGTATTCCGTACTTGTAGACAAGTTTAGATTATAGCAACAGTATGAATACTCGCATTTTTTCCTAAATTAATTGCGATAGATAACGCTTGTTGCATAAAACTTCAATACAACTAGAGGTAGATTCTAACGTCATTACGTATAGTGAAGTCTACTTACCCCCAGATTGATTAACATACTCTTTACCATTACTAATGTCGTGCACAAACACATTCAACAGTATAGTTAGTAGGTAATATTAAATCTCTTTGGTCGTGCAGGATAACAGCGATTGAAGATTTAGTTAAAATACAACATTACACATTTGTAATTACTAAACCATTAATTAATGCTACACTCAGTTGCTTGAGTATCGTAAAGATTAACCTTAATTAACTTATTATTCTTGAACCCCGTGAAGACGATTTAGGCCTCCAATACCTTTTGTAGAATATACTAAGTTAGTTAAAAACATTCTTTGAATTTCATAACAGACAGGACGTTAACTCAAATCAATATAAAAACAATTTTATGAAACTGATCCAATCACGTATCGTAGCAACAGTCGCTGCAAGATGATGTAATATAATAAATCAATATTAACTAGACTTTTATGTGCAAAAAAACATTTATAACTGCTAAAATCTATGTTTGTTTACACCAAAATGACGGACACGCATTAGATGTACACTGCCAAATCAGACTGTTTACAAATCTCGCCTTTTGAAGTTATACCATAAATGATCGCTGCACAAATATTTGAAGTGATTATGCCATACTTATTTTGATTTAAGAAATCGCTGTTTTGGATAGCATACTAGCTAATCCTACAGCTAGTCCAAATGAAACGAAATTAAATATTTTACTCGGAAACAAAACATGCACGTAGTCATCACGGGTTGCGGTCGTTTGTTTTGACGTGATCGAAACGATCAGCCTACCGATTTTTAATTATCGCTTAACGACTGTGTGAGAAACTCGTCAAATCTATTTCGATCTACAATTGTTTATGAGATAAGAAAGTCAATGTTACCGGACGTGGACGTTAGCGGAGTAACACGAGATGACGAGGCGCTTAACCGTGGCCCAAATATTTTGTTCACGACAATTTTGGATCAGCTCCAATATCTAAACTTTCATTCTTTAGTTTTCTTTTGAAGGTAACAAACATTTTCTACTTTCACACAAAATATCAAGCCTATGACATTACGAAATTACAAGATATCTCTTCAAAACCA
The DNA here is from genome assembly GCA_036417725.1 of Clanis bilineata. NCBI lineage: Eukaryota > Metazoa > Arthropoda > Insecta > Lepidoptera > Sphingidae > Clanis > Clanis bilineata. Next base: position 5,285,720 of record CM071141.1, read on the forward strand.
AAATTTATACACCGATATTCCTCTAAAAAAATAAGATGCTACGATAGAATACATTGACACGTTATTTTATTATCGTAGGTTATTATGTCAACTCAATTTTATCCGCAATGTGATAAGGAATACATGATAAATATTAGTGTTTTAATGGGTGCCCATGAGGTACGTATCGGTCTAGGTTATATAAAGCGAAGAGAGTAAATTCGATTTGGAGTACCTATTCACTTACTTAAATTACATTAATATCCACTTATCATAGAAAATAATATATTGCTCTGTTATCTTCTCATTGATGCAAATTCATAAATAATTCTTAATAACTGTTTATATTCATTTCCAAAGTCTTCCAACATGAATAAAAATATCCAATAAACATAAACCAATCAGTTCCATTCCAAGATGATAGATACTAAACACATTAACTGAGTAAAGACGCAAGTCTAGATTATTATTTATTCTTTCTGCTTGTACCACAGAATAGATAATGGATGGTATTAACGTCTTGTTCATCAAAATGTTTTCCGCTACTTTCTTATTATCGAACATAAATTGTCGCCCTGAGAGATATCTTGAATTCGCAGTTGAGTTGTATATGAATCCAGTAGATAAACTGATTTATCCTTGTGGAACAACATATTAACAAGCATTTCATCACATCGACTGATTTAAATATTTTCTAAGGTGGTCCAAAACTGCGACGAGCTGTTTGAACGTGAGGAGCTTTCAGCTGCCCCCGATGTCGGCTGGCCCGACTGCTTCAACTCTGGAGTCTTCGTCTTCAAACCATCTGCCGAAACATTCGCCAGCTTGATCAAATTCGCACAGGAACGTGGCAGCTTCGATGGTACGTGTGATTTGATTCATTGAAAGTAAAGTTATCATCACATCAGCTACATGTATACTTTTTCCAATAAAGGTGGTGATCAAGGACTTCTAAATTCGTTCTTTTCGGACTGGGCGCACGGCGATATCAATAAGCATTTACCGTTCCTGTACAACGTCACATCTGCCGCCTTCTATTCCTACTTGCCCGCTCTTAAGCAGTAAGTGATTCACAATATTAAATAACATGCTAAATTACCTAAATTATATTCGTAATAGATTTATCTTTATCATGAAACTAATCGTAATCACCGTTTAAAAAAAATAAACACGATTATCTTGGTAAACATTATTTCTATGTTATTTACGTATATTTATAAGTAGTTACTGATAGCATCGGACGTCTTATTTTTATTTTAGCTACGGACAGAATCTCAAAATCATCCACTTCATCGGAGCTGCTAAACCTTGGCTCCAACAGTTCAACTGGGAATCTCGCCATGTCGACGCACCAGAACATTTGCGTGAATTCCTGCAGCTATGGTGGGACCTCTTTGTATCCGAAGTACATTCTCATCTTGATGAATCCATGGTAAGTTTGTACATGGTATTATAGAAATCACTAATTTGCAAGTACACGAGTGTGTTGTCCAGTAAAATAATGATATATTTAGTTTGTAAGAAATTATACAATTGATTTTAATATCAAATGTTGTGCTGGAGTGTGTTTTACATAGGTACCTACTGCTCTAATAAGCTTTGTTACAAAATATTTGTAATTCAATCTAGACATATTCAGTTACAATTCAGACGAAAATATTATTACGGTCGAGACGAATGCAATAGACTGCGTATTAGATTACACGGTTGATAGGGATGAAATTGAAACCGATAGTCAGTGGTTAGTGACTCTCGACCGCAAATGTCTAGTCTCTCGCATTCGTAGTAAATCGATCTATTCACACACCAGACTTCAGACTGACAACACTACATTATGTTTTCTAAGCATTCAGAAAAGGACTCTAAAATTCCAGAGGTGAGACTTTAACTTTGCAGTCCTGTCTTTAGTTACAATATCCCTTGCTGAATAAAGGACAACTACTTTCAATTTTGTAAATAGTTTTAACAATAACGCTTGCACTCTGAAGCTTGTGCACCGATACTGCTAAATGTCGCACTTATGTTTTTGAAGCATTTTTTTTTTCACTTGTGTGTACATTCAAATTGTTTCTCCAAAATACTAACATTTTCTAACTCTTCCTCAATTGGCTGTTGGTTGCTTCCTGCACGGTTTATTAAACGTTTTTATACGGGATCCAGTAGATGGTGTTGGTATTTTGGTGGAATGCTCTTCGCGGAAGCTTTATAAACATACCGATAGAAAATATTATGGTTAGGATATCCTTGTTTATAGTTTGAGATTAATACTTTAATTTTGTTCTATAATTTTTCTTTCAATTTATCTGTATGTTTACTTAGCGACGCCTACAAGCCTTTATATATTTTATACCTACTAATAGAAACTCGCTTGAACCAAGTTATATGCACCGAGCGGCAGCATTTTGTGTGTCCAGCTTAGTTCAAGTCTTCTTTTGCATGCATCACTGAGTTGTTTTCACTTCAACCGATAGGTTGAGGTGGAGGTCGAACATCACGAAATCGTCGACAACCAACCAGTGTTGCCACCACGAGATGTCAACCAATATTTGCATTATCAGCCCGTATTGGATCCAGAGTCTGAATTTCCATGGCATCGGCCTGAATCTCAAATCCAAGAAGAAATGAATAAATCCCAAATCGACATGTCAGAATTTCACGATCCTTGGGATATATACCGAGGGCATATACCGCCAATGTCCGATAATACACCTAATCGCCACTGTGATACTAGAGTAGACCAAGAAGATGTGCGTAAATATGCTTGGGAATATCAGGCACAGGAATTTACGCGAGATAATGTATCACAATCTTATCAAGAAGGCTGGCACATTTTAGACCTTGCACAAACACATGAACCCTCTCATTATGATACTCAACAACATGATACAGGATATTACGCAGAACCAGTCTACCATCAAGAATGCCATAACGTTGAACATACACAAAGTAATACAGAAAAACGTGGCGAGGAACATAGTACTTACAGCTGTTATGAACCAGTCCACTGGCATCAAGAACAATCATACCCAGAATATCCACAACATGATTTTATTCATAACCAAAGCGTAGATGATGAGCGGAATCAACATTCTAATGAACAATATATTCACTCTCAACCCACCCAAGATCAGACATATTGTAATCAAGAAAATCCATTACAAAATGCACAAGTCTTTCGCAATTGTAGTGATGATTATGAGCGTAATATTTATCATTCCCATTCAAATATTTGTTTTCACGATGCCGCTAATTTTCATGATCAACCCATTTCTGAACAAACTAACCATTTTATCAATCAAAAATATCATAATATTCAAATTGATGAGCAAACAAACTATGAGCAACATATTGAAGTCCGCCACATTCAAGTAGAACAAGAGAAAAGTGACGCATTGATTAACGGTGAAATTTTGGATTCAGATAGTGAAATTGAAGATATTAGACCCAGACATCCTTATGATGGTTATTACCTAAGGCATAGAATAACTATAGACTCCCGTGGCCGTAAAATTTGCACACATGAAATACCTCCATTAACTTCACCATCTTCTTCGGATTCTCCGATACCACAAGACTATTTTTCAGCTGAAGAAACTCAAAGCGATTTTGAAGAACAAGTAAGTCTTTAAAAGTTCCTTAAGGATTCAATGAGGTAATTGTATACAATTTTTTTTATTTACTATTGTGAGCTATGAGAGCGTGAGCTAGTTTAATGCAACATAAAATTAATGTGTAGATAATATGCTTGGCATGCTTTCTACTGTAACTTATTGCATGTTTTTTGTAACACGAATACTGTTAACAGTAATAATAACCATGAAACTTATATGGGAAGTCACCTACACACAAATATATGATCCTTTTAGATTAAAATAATTGTTTTTATGTTTCAGAGCGGCGTTGCGGGAAATTTTGCGAGAGTGGCACTTGGAGGAGGTCATGAAGCCATTGACGATCTCACTCGCCGTCAAGGATGGGAAGCTGGTAACATAGACTACATGGGGGTCGATGCTTTTGAAAATATTTGGGCTAAAATATCTCAGACCCTAAGTCAACCTCGATCATCTCCCCCTAAACAATCTCCTCCTAGAGAACCTACGCCACCGGCTCCACAACCACCTCCAGTTAGTGAAAAACCTGTTTCGGAAGAAATTGAAGTAGCTAAGGAAGCTTTGCCTATTGAAGCTGCAGTTTCGGTTGCAACACCTCCGCCAGTTGAAAAAGCAAAAGCGGTAACTCCAGAAATAGAATCACCTGTTGTGCCAACAGAAGTACCGGCACCAGTTGAAGAAGCCATTATCACTAAATCAGTAGCATCCGAATCAGTTGCGCCAGTAGAAACGCCAATTACTCCGGCAGCAAATGAAGTGCCGAGCCAATGTGCAGTGCCAGATGTAATTAAAACAGCCGAGATAGCACCCCCAACAAGTGTGGCCCCAAAACCTGTAGCTGACTCCGACATTTCGACACCAGTAGAATCTTCAGCACCCGTAGAAGCTGCGGCACCAGTAGAAGCTGCAGAACCAGTAAAATCATCAACGCCCGTAGATGCTGCGGCACCAGCCGATACAGCGGAACCAGTAGATACAGCTGCACCTGTAGAAACTATTGCACCCACACAAGCTGCAGCACCGGTAGAAGTTGCGGCACCAGTAGAAGCTGCAGCACAAGTTGAAACTCCAGCACCAGTTGAAACTCCAGCACCTGTTGAAACTCCAGCACCAGTTGAAACTGCGGCACCTGTTAAAGCTGCGTCACCAGTTGAAGCTGTAGCACCAGTTGAAACTGCGATACCTGTTGAAGCTGTTTCACCAGTAGAAGCTGCGGCACCAGTAGAAGCTGCGGTACCATTAGAAACTGTAGCACCAGTAGAGACTGCGGTTTCAAAAGAAACTGCGGCACCAGTAGAAAGTGCGACACCAAAAGAAACTGCGGCACCAGTAGAAACTGTGGCACCAGTAGAAACTGCGGCACCTGTAGAGGCTGCCACAGTTGACGCTGCGGCACCAGTAGAAGCTGCTGTACCAGTGGAAATTCCTGAGTCAGAAGTTCCTGTACCTATCGCTGCCATAGATGAAATCTCAGTTCCTAAAGAAAAGATGTCAGAAACAAAAAAGACCGCAACACCAGAAAGCAAACCGGCTTCCGCTGAAACAGCCGCTGTCACACCCAAATGTGATGAGCCCATTAAAGCTGTCCCAGCATCACCAACGCCTGCTGAAGTAGCAGGCAGTCCAGCAGTCCCAGAGACGACACCCGAGAAGGTTGTTGCTGCGGAAGTTTCCACTGACAGCCCCCCACTAGCCAATACACCCTCTAAGGAAGATGTACCAGCAGTGCCCGCTGCAAAATGTAAGTATAAATGTTAGGATGTGCCAGCAACGGTTAACGGCTTTGCACTGTCATTTCTCACAATTTATTTTGCGGTTCCGACTTCTACTAATATGTTTATAGTCTAGCTGCATCCGTTCTACGTGGGTCTGACCGGCTACGTTGTTCGCAAGCTTATCGATCCTCAGCCGGTTGACCCGTAGAACACGATGTCGACACATGTTTTTTTCTTTTGTGCCGTTTTGTGATGTTTGGTTTTACTGTTTATTTACTGAGCATTAAGTTTCAAAATTCGTTGTTATTTCACCCAGCTACCGAGGAGGCAGCGCAAGAGACGCGGCTTTGATAGAACAGGTAATAACAACATTATACTTGGGCCCAACACAATACCAACTTCCGGTAAATATAAATTTACCTAAAACGGTGGTGGCAATTGTTGTGCTTTTGGCTTCAGTAATGATGTGAAGTCCTCGAAACGTGTTAACATTACACCCATGTATAAATAACTGATTGAAATATTGGAATTCCTGGATAATAACGTCATCATCGGTAACTTCTGGTTTTCGGTGGTAGTTGGGTTGCGTCCAAGTTGAAACTTACGTAGGGATGTTTAGTTCACACTCATGCCACTATTTTACGGAGATTCATGTCTATTGAATATAGCACTAATAGTACAAAATAGTGGGATGAGTCAAGGCTCTGCTGTCGTGTTTGTTCAGATTTAAAGGAGTAAATAAAATCTGACCACATACGACTGCGCATGACCGTGTGATGCACTCATTGAAATTGTTCCAATTTCGCCCACTTTGACAAGGGCGAAATCGGAATCATGTATGTACATATTTTCTTTTATTTGCTTTACATGTTTGTTCTTACATTGCAAGGAACATTATTCAGCCATTGTTAGTCGCGGCAACAGACACCGCTTTTTAAAAACTCATTTATGCCTGAACTTTTAATATACTCGCAAGGACCACAAACAATACTTTTATTAAAAATGATTATGTATTATTAAATTAAATACAATATTGGGTATCTCATGGGTTTAAATAATTCCTTGTAATGGAACATACCGAGCTTTCGATCTCCGCTGAACTCACACAATGTCTAACTCCGCTTGGATCGTTTCTAATTAACCACGTAGCCGTTTTCCCTTAACTTTGTTCCAGGCCCTAACCGAGCTTGCTCTCTAATGTGACCGCCATACTAACGACACGTCTAACCGAACGGGAGAATAAAGGCGGGATCGTATTGGTTGTGTAGCCGCGGAGCGCCGCAAGCCGGCGGGCAAGCTGCAGCTAGGCCCCCCCGCCGCGCCCGACCCGCTCCCCACTCCCGACAGCGAGCTCGAGGACGCCGCCACGCTCGCACAGTCCATCATCGCGAGCGAGCTGCACACACCCACCGTCACTGCGCCCTCGCCCCAAGCCGCCTCACCTCCGGTCGCCCCCGAACAAAAACGCCTCGTGATCGACGAGCCCGAGGTGCCGACGCCGCCCGTCGGCGCGGTGTCGCTCTCGCAGATCGGCGTGAAACCTGGGAAAGGGAAGTCATCGACGGCCGCACAAATAGAATCGTCGGTGACGGCGAAGAAGGAATCGACAACGCCAGCGGCGGCAAAATCCGAGGTGACTCCGGCGAGTCCCACGGCTCCCTCGGCTCCTGCTGCACCCGCAGCATCCGTGACACCCGCTGCACCCGCGGCTCCGGCGGCCGCTGCGCCTGCGACCCCGACAGAAACGCCCAAGAAGAAGGTAGTGAAAAAGGTGGTGAAGAAGGAAAGCGCGGGTGGAGCAGATGCGCCCGTGCCGCCGCCGCGGAAAAAGGAAAAGAAGCCCAAAGAAAAGTGAGCGCTCGCGCCGCGCTCCCAACAGTTCCTCTGTGCCATAATGTAGCCTGTCCTCTACTATGTTTATGTGTATTTAATTTTCGAATAATTATGCTTTTATGTGCTGCGTAACCAATAATGATTATGTTAGAATTTTATATACTCGCTATCGCACGGAAAATGTATTGTTTAGTCTGAAAAATTATATAACTTTTATATTCTTATTTACACATTTTTATGTTTTAACGATCGTACTTTTCGGTTTTACAATGAAATTTATGTACCAAAGGATGAGACATATTTATTAAATCGAATTTTTATATAATTTTGTATTAAAGTCTATTTTGGAACATGTTATATTTATTAGTCGACACTATTTCCTTCTTTGAAGTAATCTATGACATAAATAATACACTTATAAATTCCACCAAATTCGAGTTAAAAAGTGCGCTAATGTTCCATTGGATCCGAGAACTATCATTTGGTAATTTTTAACGTAACATTTGCACTTTTTAACTCTATTTCGATGGAATTATAAGTCACAATGAAATCGAATCGAAGTCAAATTCGAATCGAGTGTCAAGTCAGCCTCCAAACCACAGCTTGCTAAATACAGTAAGGATACCTGCATAACTTCTCCATAACAGTTTTGATGGTATGGTTAGTCTGCCAACCAGCATTTAGCTTAGTCAAGTCAAGAGCTTAGATTATTTTCGTCAAGAGTCACCTTGCTGGCCTAACCAAGAGTTCCGAGACCGTTGAGGTTGAAGCTCAATCGATAGCTGTACTTACATTAAAAATTAAATCGCTGTCGACTGTGTATCAGCTTTAAGCACAGTACACCAAGATGGGACAGTGACAGATCAGTGGTAACTACGGTATACTAACGGCCGGTTTCAATAAACGATCTCAGTTTAGAGTGCAGATACATCGCGATTATGAACCAATAAAATCACGTCATTTGACGGAGTCATGTTCAAACTGTGTTCTTATTGGCTGAGTTTTGTAATCTATCTGCACATTCGAACTGAGATTGTTTATTGAAACCGGACGAAAGCCGGGTCTCCTGCACTAGCTTTTTCGAAACAAAATACATACGCAAAACAACGACTGCCTCGGTAGCGTAGCGGTATTTCTTTATTAGCTGGGACGGAACTAAGCTCGGCGAAACGTGGGTGTACAAGTTCGCTAGTGCGCCTCTGCCTACCCCTTCGGGGATACAGGCGTGAGCTTATGTATGTATGTATGCAAAGCAACGATTTTAGCTGTTTGTAGAACAAACCTGCTTGTAGAACAATGGACCATAGATAAAAAATGCATGTTTTGTGTAGGTGTTTTGTGTAATGTTTTAGTGCAGGAGACCCGGCTCTACTTATACAGGGGAATTGGGTGGAATACGTTAAGCGTCATCTAGTGGATATTATTTACAACTTCCACCGTTTAGTTCTCTATTTTGCCGAGTGCCTTGCAGCGGTATCTTTTTTGTTAGTACCTACTATAAGAATGTAGATGGCGCGGCATGTCTCATCTGGTTTTAAGCAGCTCAACGTATGTTTAAACGGGTATGCAGCGATATCATTTATGTTAGAACCTATTTTAATTATATAGATGGCAGGAGTAACAGAAAAAGAAGTTGATTGGAAGCATTGTTTAAAAGATGAAATATTATGTTCCTAATTTTACACTTTTTATTAACTATAATATCATAGTTTACTAAGCCAAAGCCCAAGAATCAACTTTTTAACGGACTTTACCTTTGAGTCTTTACGGATACGGGTATGTGGTAAGTATACATACGTAGAGCAGGTAGGTACCTACCTGCTCTACGTATAGATAAATAAACTTAGGTACTTGTAACAAGCATAGGCTCACGCCTGTAATTCCGAAGGGGTAAGCAGAGGCGCTCTAGCGAACTAGAACACCCACATTTCGTCGAGCTCAGATCCGTCCCAGATGTAATATGGGGCGAGCCTATCGCCATATCGGGCACAAACTCCAGACTCCGGGCTGACACTGAAAAATCCAATAACACTTTGCCCGACCCGGGGATCGATCCCGAAACCTGAAGACGATAGTCGTACGACTACGCCGCGCCACCGAGGCAGGTAGTTTGCATGGTTAATTATATCATACGTCTATGGTACCCTACCTTTAGTGCCATGTAAATGTAACTGGTATCCGCATCTATTGAGATACAAACGAGCTGTGATTCGTGAGGGGCGTGTCAGAGAGTGCACGAAGCGGAGCGTGTGCTGCGCCGCTCACTGGTATCCTGTAATTTTGGATCAAATTGCAGACAGAAACAAACAAGCTCGTCGTAACATGCCAACGACTCTTGTTGATCTGTTGTGCCTATAATTTTATGGTCGTATACAATTGTACTACTATTACCAGCACTGCTGGCTTCCTACAATGTAGTTTAGACCGACTTAAAAAATGGAGAAGGTCCTCAATTCGTCTGTATTTTTATGTATGTTACGCGATTTTTTCCGCCAAATATAAACCGATTTTCAAAATTCTTTTTTGTGTTCGATAGAGCTTATTTCAAGGGTGGTCCCATATAAATTTGGTCACGATCGGATAAATTTTAAAGTCGGTGTTATAGTAAATTTGTCATTATTTAACTTAAGAACTTAGCACAGTTAGATTTTGCCTCCACCTTCTAACATGAGTGACGATTCTTAATGAAAATTCATTTTCGACCGACTTCCAAAAAGGAGAAGGTCCTCAATTCATCTATATATTTTTATTGTATGTTACTCGATATCTCCGCCAAATGTGGACCGATTTTCAAAATTCTTTTTGTATTCGATAGAACTTCAAGGGTGGTCCTATATACATATAATTTGGTCACGATCGAATTTGAATTCGTTCTGTTAAGTTTTTAAACTGATTATAATTGTCTAAGTTGCGTCTATATTTTCAACAAAAACAACATTCGCTAATAATCAGTTAAAAAAACAATCGTGCCACTTATACAATCAGATAAATAAAATCTTAAACATTTATCCAAAAAACAAGTACGAAATAAAAACATCTATAACAAAATGGTTAAAATTATTAGATTACAATGAAACTGAAGAACTGTTGCAATTTATAGCTTAAACTAAGCTTTATCTCCTTTATCGTCTAATTCTCTATCTCTCTTACTTAGATTCCTTCCCTTTCTTTCCTTTCTTTCTCTGTCTCTTTGACGCACACATATTCATAAACTCACACATTGACACACTCACTCACTCACTTCACTTACACACACACACACATAGACACACACACACACACTCACTCACTTACACACACACACTCACTCACTTATACACACACACCCACACACACTCACTCACTCACTCACACACACACACACACACACACACACACACACACACACACACACACACACACACACACACACACACACACACACACACACACACACACACACACACACACACACACACACACACACACACACACACACACACACATACACACACACACCGGCCCATAAGCGCCAGTGTACAAACTATTAAAATTTTGTTAAATAAGACTTAGCAATTACAAATTCAATGTTACTACAATGTGGAAGAGCGGGGTCTTCTGACACAAGTATCTATGAATACTTAATAGAAGATCCTAATCATGTATCTATATTTGTAACAGAGAGTTAAATAAATATTTCATTTCATTTCATTTCTAAGTTCAATACAAATAGCCAATAAATATCTAGTTGTTTGATGTTATATCAGGTTTAACTTACTTAATTTTCTTTGGTGAACGTATTAAAATAGCATTTATATAGATTTATCCCTTTATAAATGCATAAAAATGTTTATCTCTATATATGATACTATGAAATATACTTCTACTACAGTAATATAAACTATTAAGTTATGGAGACACTAGATTGGTAAGGAGGTTACGTGAATGTTATTCATTGAAATAAAACTATTTTTACGGATTATTACCAGTCTGACCCGTGGCCACGAAGGCTGCAAAGCTTTCGAAACGTCGGGCATAAAAATTAAAACCAAATCGTGATAGAATCCGTAAAAATAGTTTTATTTCAAGTAGGGAATTGCTAAAGATTAGCCCTATAAACGGAGTCACAAAATTACAATAAAAATAACCTACATGTACTAAAAATCAATGTACCCAAAGACGTTTTACAAAAACATTTGCTATAAAAACATCTTAGAATGTTTGTCTATATTATAATATGTAGGTACTTATGTTGTTGTAATCGTATTTTGTTGTTAACTGTATCGGTACGTACTTTCGTAAGTTACGTAACACAGAACACCAATACCCTAACGGGAAGAACGATAACTTCAAAGAAAAAAAAGCAAACATGACCTTGGTTCATGGTCCCACTAGCGCGCCGGTTTTTGATCGATGAAACTATTTATCGCGCGAAATTTTGACTTATGGGTATTCATAGGTTTTTAATTATTAGTTTTTAATGCATTATGTCGACCATGAGTTTTTTGACATTTCACGCTAAGGACTACATAAAGTAATAATAATTTGTATGTACGTAAAATATTATATCACGTAACTGCTAGAGGCGCTTGGGTGTCATAAAAATATTTTACGAATACCCTAACGCGTCTAGCTGTTACATGATGTACTTTACGAACATACTAATTATTTTACGTAATAATAGCGTGAAATATAAAAAAACTCATGGTTGAGATATTGTCACCGAACTTAAATAAAAATAAGAATTAAAGTAAAATAAAATAAAATAAAATAAAAATCTTTATTGATCAAGTAGGCATGTAAAAAAGCACTTATGACATGTCAGCACAAGTAAATTTTTAAATTAGGATTAATATAATTTACATTATATATTTGAATTTGACAACAGGCAGGCAAGTATGGTCATAATAACGATGGGATGGCTGAGATAGGTTGATAAGGGGAAATAGGAATAGAGTGTAAGGGAATGGATTGTATGGGAATGGCATATGGCAGGAATGGTGGCAGGGGATTGACTGGAAATACTGGAAGCAGTTGGGATTGGTGCGTGAGGCCCTATCCTAGCTAACCTACCAGCCTTTCTCTAGCTACCTACGGATGACGACCCGAAGAAGAAAGGCAGAAAGAAATCCGGGCTTATTTTTTTCATCATCAATTGTCACCATTTCTTTTTTTTTTCTTTTATCTATTTTCCTTTTTTAATAATTTGATTTACAAATTGTCAATACAATTGATAATCACATTTATATGGATTCACGCATACTCAATACCACTGGAGGTGTAATTACCAAAAGAATGATTAAAAGGTGAAATGGCATTGTAGGATGCAAAAACCCATACTAACAAAAATCCTTATATCTATATATATCACAAACAATAAGCTTAGTCATTATATGATTATTTTTATACAATTTATGGCATACACTTTCCAAATTGGTCGATCGGTCGGTCTGTTTACAATAAAAAAGTGGTGACTGTAACACTGTGTCACACATATTTGTAAGTAATTAAGATAATATTATATAACATTTAAGAACTGACAAATATGTGAGATACACCACTATTTATGATTAATTCTTAGTTTTAGTTAAGTTGGATGACAATTATTATTAGCATGATATATGTGGTATGTATCGTAGATTTTAAAATAAAAACTATATTTCAAGCATTCCTAAAAATATTTATTTTGCGTTTTAGACTGCTTTTCGTCATACTATAATCGGTAAATTGCCTATTTTGTTTTATACAATACCGTTTTAGGCAAATCGATATTGTTGACACAATAATGTGCATTTCATTTTTATCCTTACGCTCTGGACAATCAGAGAGCCATTGGAAATTTGTATGGTTTTTAATTTTATCAGTAAGCGTTTTTTTATAGTTGGTTTACATCCTTGCTCACTTAAAATATTGTACACAATTGTTGCAGCGATCTCCACTGTGTCCGTAAACATTTTATTAACGTAATGTAAACTATTACGCACAGTTTCGTATTCTTTAAAGTTTGTAAATAAGTGGCTTACCTCAGTGTTCTGATCTGCAAGCATGGCAATTTTGCAGTTTGCACAGTTTGTTCCTAATTTTTTTACCATATATCCACACACATAAGCACATGCTTGCAGTTCTGCAGAACACTGAGGTATTACAACATCCACATCCGCATTTTCTGTTATATTATATGTTGCATCGTACTTTTCAATTTCTTTATGAGGATTATTTATATATAAAAATGTCTTTAAGTTACTTAATAATATATTATCGTCATCTTCACAGTTTTTGTTTTTGCTCATCTGTAGTAAATTGCTTATGATCGAGGTTTTTAATGCTGCAACAAATTGTACAGTATTTGGATTTGTGTTGCATCCACAATAACTTCTAATACTACCAAAACAATTTTCCAATGGGTCTTGATTTAATCTGCGTGTTGACAAACTTTGTATATTAAAATTTTGTGCTAAGTTTTCAAATAAACGCTCCACAGCATTTAGTGTCCTTATAAAGCCTTCTTGTGAAGGCGGCCGTGATCTAGCCCCTATAAACTCTATATTTTTTAACATATGTTTCATTTCCTTAAAAAACGCTAAATGTGGACTTTTCCGTGTAAAGTTTGTTAAAAATATTTTGCCCCTTTTTCTGTCGGGTGTATCTCCGTTTAACGAATCGAATAGATGATCCATATTTTCCAACAGCATGGCTGTTGTTACAGCTTCTTGTGGCATTTCATCTGAAACACAAAATATTTATTTTATTTCAAATATATAAATAAGATGTTCATGGAGATGTCAGAATTTTAATCAAATATACAATGAAAAAATCTTATGCACCAAGGTTAACTGCCGTTGTGATACAGATGCATAGTGTACAAGTGCTGAGGTCTTGGGTGCAATCTCTGGGTCATACAAAGTATAAAATTTGTGCTTGATTTGGGGATAGGCTCACCCCCTGAGCTCATTCCGTATAACACCATGTGTGGACATCATACATATGTGTGCACCAAGACTATTAAATGGGTTGGGTTTGTTTGAAGTATACTGTAATAATTTTTTAAAACCGTGTTAAAAACGATTCATTAATAATAATAAAGTAATCTTAATAACTCACTGTTTGCAATCTTTGCAAGCATTCCTGCTGCAACTGAATGGCTAAATACTTGGCAAGCGAGGTTGACCTTCATCTTCTGTTTGAAATTGGGTTCTATGTGTTGTTTAGTTAATGCAGGCGCAAAAACAAAATTTTGATTACCATTGTCTTTTTCGTAAAACTCTTTTATATAACTCCACTTGGCTGTACCTGTAACAGTTTAAATGTAAAATTAAACCGTTACACTTACACTTAAACTTTCCTTCAAGGGCTATCAAGCAAGTTTTCATATAAAAAAATCATCTCAAACGTCAGTACCGTCATCTACCACTTACAATGAGAGGGCCCTTATTACAATTTACACCCTAGAATGTTCAAGAACCATGTAAGACAATTTTATTGTCTAAACAAATACGATGGCACGATCTGGCGCGCGTATGTTTTATAGTCCAATTGCTAATTAAACGAAGTAAACTGACAGATCGAAATGTCACTTTCCAAAATAATGTTGCTTACTTTCAAAACATAGTGATTGACTTAGTTCAATTTTGTCATTCAAAGAAGCAATAACTCAGTACTAGCTTGCAAAATAAAAAAAATATTGCGTATTTTTAGAAATTCCACCTTAACCTTTCGACTAATGTCTGTGTAAATAATTTTGCGTAAATAATCATAACAGATACGCGAAATGATAACAATGAAAATTACAATTATTAACATTTATTATTTGAGAAAAATTACGTTCGGCACATTCATAGCTTTTAAGTTTTGTTTATAATTAACCATGACTAAAATTCCAGTAGACATGCCATAACTTAGAATGCAGTATAACTATAATTCAACTTAGCAACTATAACTATAATTCAATAGAGACGCAGTACTAAAGTACAGTACAGTACAGTTCATTAGGCAGGAATTACGACTTTGAGTTGGACTTTAAAAAATGAAAGAATGAAATGGTTCACTGAATTGAAATGTTTAAATAATCTTGATCTTTTTACCGCAGCACTATTTAAATTTCATAAAAAAGTGGCAACATTCGAAATGTCAGTTTACTCCGTTTTAATTAGCAATCCTACTATAAATACGACTGCAGTCTCTCTTACGCCCACGTCACAAATTTTGGATCACAAGCTTGTCTTTACTTTGAACCTACCCTTATCCCTTAATGTCGGGTCAGCGCAACACACATTTTTCAAGTATGTTGCAGAAAGGTTTTGGCTTAGTTTTTATGTCCAGTTGCCTGCCGGACATCAACCCTCTCTGAGGGTTGCAGTTCCGGACAAATCAAAGTAGAATAATTACTTTGCCCGACCTGGGGTTCGAATCCAAAACATTCCCTAATCTACAACCCATATATCCTGCCATTAGACCAAGGAGGTGATACTTTTAACATGATAATTTTAATCCACTAATTCCCTAATTGTCGCCATCTTGGTTTAGTTGTCGCGTGTATAAGCTGTGGACTGGGAAGGTTGTAGTGTTTGTGTGTATTAATATTTAATTATTAAACGATACAATTAATTGATTTATCGCATGCGGTCTTATCCGTGTCACAGCTTAGCTTAAATGCAATTTTAAAATATTAAAATTACCTGCTATGGATTTTCCATCATTTTCCAAAACTTGTGGGCATTTAATATCATATTTCAGAAAATTATTCCTGAAGCATTTGATAAGATGCGGTGGGTCCATAATTGTGACAATTTCATGGCCTTTGAAATCAAAATATGGGTGATCCACTGAAGAGCCAAGGGAGTTTATTGCCTTAATGTCAGTGGCAAAGTTGTCTGAAACTGTAGCAACAATGTTCAGCCCAGCTTGAAAGCTTTCTTCGAGAACCTAAAATCACAAAAAAAACCTGAATATTTTGAGATGAATTATAATTTATTTATTTAAATTATAACTATTATAATAGATGGTGGCTGCCAAGACGAGTGTCAGAGGGTCGAAACCAACCACAATTTTTTTAAAGATTTTATTTACGACTTTTTTGGTGATAGATATGTATACTCAAACCAAATTACAGCTCTCTAATACTAATAGTCTCTCGAGATGTAAACCGTGGTCAGACAAATAGACAGACGGACGATGGATATAGCTAATCTATAAAGGTTCTTTTTTTGCCATTTGGCTTCGGAACCCTAAAAAGAGTATACACATCTGAGTTTTCTGTGTTAAGTAATGGTCAATGAAAACATCGTGAGGAAACGTGGTAGATTAAGGCCTAATCCCCTCTTATTAGTAGAGGAGGAAAGTGTTCAGCAGTGAGAAAGTAATTTCTTTTATATTATATTACATACCTCTTTTATGAGAACAGATAATCTATCAACTGTAACACAATTTCCGGAAAAGTAAAAAGCTAAGGGTTGTTTCCATCTGGCTCTAATGCCAATTGCCATAAATAGTAAAGCATGAGTGGCTGGCTCCATAGTTCTCCCTTGAATTCCATGGTCTTGATAACCTTCAATTATATCTAATTTTGCATTATACGTTAAATTTTTTCTTATCGACATTATATTTGGCATTTCATCAAATGCCAAAATACATAGATTTTCTTTGGGTTCTCGTTTTTTTGTAATCTCTTTTATTGTATCAAATATTTGGGTATTTATACCGCATGTCATGGGAATTTTATTAAGGAGTGCTTTTAATGTGCCTTCACTTGGTAAACAAAAAAGCCACCTTAACAGCCTGTAGCAAGCAGTAGATCTTTTATAGATACTTAATGCCATGACCTTGTCGTCTACACTCCATCTCCGACCAGTCAGTTTTCTAGGAACATTTTTAATCTGGCTTTGCAATAATAATGCAAATGACCCTGATATGTTTTTATCCAAGAGACTTTCGACATTTGCATCTGTTGTTAATGTCTTCAGAAGATTACGTGGTTGTTTCTTAATTTTTTGTCTCAGTCTTATAATCTCACTTAAGTTTCTCCTGCATCTTTTGTAAAGTTTGAGTTTTTTGGGAGTTAATACTTTTGATGTACTTATATCCAGCTCTCTTAATATACCTCTAGTCTTTGAAACCTGCAAATAATTAATTGTACATATTTTTTTTAAATTCAAGGATTTTAGAACGTGTTTAGAACTTAACTCGCCGTCACAAACGCCACATGCCGTCGTAGCATTGCGTCAACCCGCGCTGTGGCGGACCAACCGGAGCTAGCTATGTTCAATGTGGACCGGTGCTCAAACTCAAGCACGGTGAATCATATAAACTTTAGACTCATCATGCACTCCGATTAAACTTAAAAAGCCAAACCGCGAACGAAAGCGCAATACGGTTAACGATTTGCCTATGTATTTCTATTATATCGGTACGACATAAATAATAAATTCGTACGCAATTTGGCGTTTTCAGTTTGTGTTCATGCGCTCGCTGCCTGAATTAAAATGCATAAATAGTAAACTTTAACAAAACTTACGACAGATGTTGTCACACAAGGTATTAATTGTCTTTGAGTTGATGGTCCTGGTATTGGGTCTTCAATGTTTTGTGTGTTGGCGACATCCTAAAAAATAATATGAGTTACATTTTCATTTTATTATTACACAGTATATATATATATATATATATATATATATATATATATATATATATATATATATATATATATATATATATATATATATATATATATATACTAGCTGACCCGTGCAACTTCGTCTGCGTAGGAGAGAGAGGGTTGAAAGAATGAGTCGTAGGCACCTATAATTCAATAATTCTAAAGGAGGTAATGGGATGATCTACTTCGGTCCGGTTTCGTCAGTCACCCCATCAGTCACCCAGTCAGTACCCCCGTCAGTCACCCGTCGATTACCCTGTCGGTCACCCCGACGGTCACCCCGACAGTCATCCTGTCGGTCAACCGTCGGTCACCCAGTCTGTCACCCCGTTTGTCAGCCCATCAGTCAGCCTGTCAGACACCCCTTACGTCATAGCGTGATGTTATATAACCTATAGCCGTCCTCGATAAATGGGCTATCCAACATAAAAATATTTTTTCAATTCGAACCAGTAGTTTATGTTTGACATATATTTTTTTCCGATTTTACAACATTTTTCATTTCTGCTCCGCTTCTTTTGGTCATAGCGTGATGTTATATAACCTATAGCCGTCCTCGATAAATGGGCTATCCAACATAAAAATAATTTTTCAATTCGAACCTGTAGTTTATGTTTGAGATATAATTTTTTCCGATTTTGCAACATTTTTCATTTCTGCTCCGCTCCTTTTGGTCATAGCGTGATGTTATATAACCTATAGCCGTCCTCGATAAATGGGCTATCCAAAATAAAAATATTTTTTCAATTCAAACCAGTAGTTTGATTGAGATATAATTTTTTCAGATTTTGCAACATTTTTCATTTCTGCTCCGCTCCTTTTGGTCATAGCGTGATGTTATATAGCCTATAGCCACCCTCGATAATTGGGCTATCCAACACAAAAAGAATTTTTGACCCGGCGAACTTCGTACCGCCTAACAGTCAATTCTTTAATTTTTTTTTTTAAATCTTATTCTGCTATTCGGGACGCCGCGCCGGGTCAGTTAGTATGTAGTAGTAACAATTGAGTGACGTTACCATCGTATAAATAATATTGACAAATACTGACATTAATATTTATACGATACTAACGACACTCAATTGTTTTGCCTTCCCGGAACCTCTCCACTAATACTTGAACTTTATGGTATGGTATATTAAAGTTCAAATTGACTTTTAAGTATTATTACGAATCGATTGTATGGGAGTACAGAAAAGTGTTGTTTTTAGACTTTTTCAGACAATTTTTCATTTTTTTCTCTCCGTAAGAACCATCCTCGTACTTCGATGAGTATTCTAAAAAAAGAATTAGCGAAATCGGTCCAGCCGTTCACGCGTGATGGCGTGACAACGGAAAACGGGTTTCATTTATATAGATAGATATACATTTACATACATAACATAGATACAACCCGCGACTTCGTCCGCGTAGAATTCACCTAAAAGTCTAATACTTCTTGTTAAATAAAAGTAGTCAGAGTTACTCCTTATAACTAACTAGCTGACCCGCGCAACTTCGTCTGCGTATGAGAGAGAGGGTTGAAAGAGTGAGTCTTAGGTACCTATAATCCAATAATTCTAAAGGAGGTAATGGGATGATCTACTTCGGCCGTCAGTTACCCCGTCTCTCACCCCGCCTGCCACCCGTCTGTCACCACGTCCGTCACCCCGTCTGTCACCCGTCTGTCACCCAGTCAGTCACCCCGTCTGTTATCCAGTCGGTCATCCCGCCTGTCACCTCGTCTGTCACCACGTCGGTCACTCGTCTGTCACCCCGTATGTCACCCGTCTGTCACTACGTCGGTCACCCGTCTGTCACCCCGTCTGCACCCGGCTGTCACCCCCGTCTGTCACCACGTCGGTCACTCGTCTGTCACCCGTCTGTCACTACGTCGGTCACCCGTCTGTCACCCCGTCTGCACCCGGCTGTCACCCCGTCTGTCACCCGGCTGTCACCCTGTCTGTCACCCGTCTGTCACCCAGTCGGTCACCCCGCCTGTCACCCGTCTGTCACCCCATCTGTCACCCTGTCTGTCACCCAGTCGGTCACACCATCTATCACCCCGTCAGTTACCTCGTCAGACACCCCGCCCGCCACCCCATCAGTCAGCCTGTCAGTCACCCCGTCAGACACCCCTTAGTCACCCTACCATTCATCCCGTCGGTCAACACTAAAATATTTTTTCAAATCGAACCAGTAGTTTCCGAGATATAAAATTCCCCGCTAGCAGCATTATTCATTTTTGCTCCGCTCCTATTGGTCATAGCGTGATGTTATATAGCTTCTAGCCATCCTCGATAAATGGGCTATCCAACACAAAAATATTTTTTCAATTCGAACCAGTAGTTTCTGAGATATCAACTTCCCCGCTTTTCAACATTCTTCATTTCTGCTCCGCTCCTATTGGTCATAGCGTGATGTTATATAGCCTATAGTCACCCTCGACAATTGGGCTATCCAACACAAAAAGAATTTTTCACATCGAACCAGTAGTTTCTGAGATATACATTTTCACGATTTTGCAACATTTTTCATTTCTGCTCCGCTCCTATTGGTCATAGCGTGATGTTATATAGCCTATAGCCATCCTCGATAAATGGACTATCCAACACAAAAAGATTTTTTCAATTCGAAGCAGTAGTTCTGTCTGAGATATAAATTTTCCCGGTTTGCAATTTTTTTATTTCTGCTCCGCTCCTATTGGTCATAGCGTGATGTTATATAGCTTCTAGCCATCCTCGATAAATGGGCTATCCAACACAAAAATAATTTTTCGATTCGAACCAGTAGTTTCTGAGATATCAACTTCCCCGCTTTTCAACATTTTTCACTTCTGCTCCGCTCCTCTTGGTCATTGCGTGATGTTATATAGCCTTTGGCCATCCTCGATAATTGGGCTATCCAACACAAAAAGAATTTTTCAAATCGAACCAGTAGTTTCTGAGATATCAATTCCATGTTTTTTATTTTTCATTTCTGCTCCGCTCCCATTGGTCATAGCGTGATGTTATATAGCCTATAGCCACCCTCGATAATTGGGCTATCCAACACAAAAAGATTTTTTCAAATCGAAGCAGTAGTTCCTGAGATTAGCGCGTTCAATCAAACAAACAAACAAACTCTTCAGCTTTATAATATTAGTATAGAAGTATAGATTAGCTATCTACCAGTGAAAGTACTGTCAAACTCAGTCCAGCCAATTTAAAGAATAGCTGGTATAAACCAAGGATGTTTTATGTAGAGGACTTGGCATAACTACGAAAAATAGTGTTGCGAGTCATCTTTACTTTCAGATTACTATATACCATTAAAATGCTAACTTTTGGTTGTTACTTGTGTTTCCATAAACAAGATAGATAAGTATACATTACTATCACTTAAAATAAAACGCTATGGAGATGACTTTACTAAAGTTATGGATATTACCTATCCTTGAAATCTGTCAATTTTGATATTCAGACGGCAGTAACAGTTAGTGTAACTTTTGCTATTGAGTTGGAATAGCAACTTCCTGTTAAATATTAGCAAGTTATTGAGATGGGACGTAACAGTATTATTATGGGACCATGATAAAAAATAAACCACTGCAGAATTGAGAAATTTGAGATTACAGCAATAATAGATGTGAGCTAGTTATAATTTTCAGCATTTTCATAAACAAGCTATTCTCATTATCACTTAATCATATTATGTAACAGGACACCCAGTGTGTACATGGTATATGAGTTATAATGTGTAATTTTATTGATATAGCAATAGTATAACTGACTAGTTATTCTATTATTATTTTTAGCCATTTTAAATAATACATATAACTTACCAAGTAAGTTTTCTCCACAGAGACAATCATGTCTTCTGCAATATCTCCTGTGCTTGCATATTGTTCTTGGCGATATTTCATTAACAAGTGCTGAGTGCCAATTGGGATGGCATAATTGTTTAATCTGATTTTTGCACTACTTGTAAATGATGAGTTGTCAAAGTGTTTGCTGCATAACATCTTGTGTTGTGAGTGCAAATGTCTTAATGACTTCTCAGTTGACCATTCTCCAGTAGGGTAGCAGTATTCAGCCCATAGACGTGCCCTGAAATTATTGATTATAAATTGATAATCATGCAATTCATACAATAACTCACAGTATATACATTCACATTGATACTGGCACATTAAGTCTTAGGCCAAAAAGCTTTATTGATAAATTGATGAGGCTAAAAAAACCTGGTGTTATACTTAACGTAACATAACATAAGCTCATGCCTGTATCCCCGAAGGGGTAGCCAGAGGTGCACTAGCGAACTAGAACACCCACATTTCGCCGAGATTAGTTCCATTTCAGATGTGATAGGAGGTGAGCCTATCGCCATTTCAGGCGCAAATTCCAGACTCCGGGCTGATATGGAAAAATCCAATATCACTTTGCCCGACCCGGGGATCGAACCCAAGACCTCAGAACTGTACTCATACCGAAATACAAGTATGTCACCGAGGCAGTCAGGCAGGCAGGTGTTATACTTGTCAACAACAAATATTAATTATTAAAATATAAGCTGGGAAATTAGTATTTGAACATCATTTTTTAGTTATGATTTATATAAATGGCAAATTGGCAGGGTAGACAGTGTCTATTTCTTGGTCTATATGGACTGCACATCATTGGCTGCAAGGTTTTTTAAACCACATTTTTACATTGGTTGCACAACTTAGTTTAATGGTAGAAATAGACATGATGTATACATATCCAGATAGACTGAGGTGTGAGAGTTCTACCATAAGTACATTTTTGTTTTGTTTGTCGTGAAAATGTGATTTATTAAATGAAATTCTATTCTATTCTATTCTATCCTATTGTGTTCCACTGCTGGGCAAAGGTCTCCCCCATCTTTTTCCAAATATTTATATTATGAAATATTTATAATTAAATGATTAATTCATTTAGGTACTCAACAATCAGATTTTAAATAATTGCTGAACTGATAATGGTAATAGAACAGAAAAAATATTTACAAAAATAAAAATATACATTCTAAAGTTACCTCTTGGGTCTAGTGGCATCATCTATGGGCTGTAGACCGGGAGGTCCTGGATTCGATTCCCCGGTCGGGAAAAGAGAATTTGCTAATTTCATTTTCCCGGGACTTGATCCCCAAGGGAGGGTTGACGTCAGACAGGCAGCCGGTCGTAAAAACTGAGCCACATCCTTTTCCATCTGCAAACGCTGGAAAGTGTTTTCGCCGACCCCACATTAAGGTGATTTAAGTGCAGGAGGAAAGAGAGAAGAAAAATAGATATTTTAATAACTTACTTTATGAGTGAATTTTTGCCGGGTAGAGGAAATCTGTGAAAGCTCAGATTTTTGTCATCTTCTGCAGTGATGTTACACTTCGCACACTTTCTTCGAAGTTCATACTGGGTATGGCGTGACATTTTTACGAAAAAAAACGCAGCGAACAATTCGAACAGAAAACCACAATAAAAACTATAAACTAAGAGTCTCTATCTCATAAAAGCGTCCAGAGCCCAGGCAGACAAAATAACAATTCACCCCGAAATACTCTCACTATGAAATAATGAGTCTCTATCTCGTAAAAATGTACAGATACTTAGGACAAAAAAAGGAATCACGAAATATTTACACTATGAATTATTAAGTCTATCTCGTAAAGCGTCCAGGCACTCAAAACAAAAACAATTTACACAAAATAACACATGAAACAATTCGTTTCTATTGATCCTGCACATAGGTGATAGCACGTGTTATTAAAATACTTATTTTTCCGCGTCGTCTTTTAAACAACAATAGTGACGAGAACAGCCATATTTGATTTCATTTAACACTTGTCAACAAGGTTTTATTGCCGGAGTAAAAAATATATTTCTTCTAAATAGTAGGTATTTAATAAAAAAGATTTTTTTTTCTCACACATGTGAAAAACGCATTCGTTTCATGCATACATTTAATTGGAATTTATTTAAATAATAATAATTAGCGTCTTTCGACTACCGTAGACCAAGGATAACACCAAAAATAATATACTAATATGGTAGAAATTTTTTGTGGTGCATGACCAAATATCGCGTCGTGCTCTCTCTGTCTGGCGTATAGCGTCATCCCTGTTTCGTTTTCTTTGCCCAAAGCTGGCATTGGCTACATAGAGACTTAACCCCCCCTGTTACGTAAGTAGCTTTATGTTTATTTGTTGTAATCTCACGGTAGGTAAACTGGTTCATGATTTAAGATCACGCCTGTTTACACGCCTGTTAGTCACAATAAGTCTCATTAATAAACGGTAGCTGCTTGCGGGTGGTCCATATAAAGGCTCATAGTCATGACTAAGTCAGTAGTCATGCAGTCAATTTGTTTTTTTACAGTAAATGCATCTTATTAGATTAGCCCAATTGTGCATTTCCTCTACAATTTTTCTACGACTGCCTTGGTGGCGTAATGGTACTGTGTGCGTGGTACGATAATCGTCCTGAGGTTTCGGGTTCGATCCCCAGGTCAGGCAAATTGATATTGGATTTTTCAGTATCAGCCCGGAGTCTGGACTTTGTGCCCGATATGGCGCTAAGCTCGCCCCTATCACATCTGTGACGGAACTAAGCGCAGCGAAATGTGGGCGTTTTAGTTAGCTAGTGCCCCTTCAGGATATAGGCGTGAGCTAATGTTAAGTTTTACAATGAACCACAGACTCCGGGCTGATAATGAAAAATCCTATATCAATTTGTCCGACCCGGGGATCGAACCTGAGACCTTAAGCCCGGTTTCCACCGCGAGCAGAGCGGACCCATTAATTACTTTTTTTTACATCACAAGAGAAAACTGCATACTTGTGTTTTCATCAACAAAGAGTCGAGGGTGTATGCAGTTTCCTCGCAAGAGAAAAAAAAAGTCATTAATGGGTCCGCTCCGCTCGCGGTGGAAACCGGGCTTTAAGACGATAGTCGTACCGCACACACAATACTACCACGCCGCGCCACCGAGGCAGATTTTCATAAATCTTGTTTTAAAAGATATTATATTATTGTCATAGAGCTGATAAAGCAAAATGTATACCGTAGTCTGCAGCTTTCAGACTAATTTCAGCTGAAATGTAGTGATTTTATCAAAAAATATTTTAAGTGCTGCCATCTTGTATCTTTAGATGACACTAGCAATAGTTTGGACAGTAGCGCCGCAGTGAACAATAACGGCATTGCTGAGAAACTCGTGAACCTCACGCAACTTTTATCGTAATCCAACACGCAAACCAAACCAGTTTGACAGAAACCGCTCGGCGGTGAGGTAGTGTCGCATATTTTCGTGGTGTTACATTTAGATTATCAATGTTTATAAACAAATTTCGGAGCTTTACCGTAGCAATATCATTTGTTCATGAATAAAGTGTAGAAAACACGTTACATTTTGTTGTAAAACTGTCGCTTTATAGATTATTCGTGTGAATTTGTACGTTTTATACGAGTGTGTAATCTTGGACGAGAACACAGCATCGTCGAATTTGTTGGGACGGTGGGTGAAAATGTGAAACAAATGTGTTTTTGTATTGGACAAAACGTGCTGTTGAGGTTGGGGGCGAATATTTAAGACTGTTGTGGAGGCAACTGGAACTATGAAGTGGTTTGTGGTGCTGCTGTTATTGCCGTCGTGCCTTGCACACCTGAATGTTTACCTCAGCCGTGCAGAAGTGGGGAGGTTGTTAGGTGAGTAAAAATTGCATTATTGTCGATCTATTGCACTTGTTATCATCTATATCAGACGTTTGTGTTTATCTGTAGGTGCGAATGGTATTAATGTTCTACTGGATAATTCGCGTTTACGTAATCGCAGATCTAATCTAAAGTTGAACAATAATACTTTGATAAAGGTACAAAACCCGATATTATGATCGTAAGAGCCACTTGCAGGCTATTGCTAATCTAGAGTTACACCTTATCTTGATTTATCCTACAGCTCACTCCTATCTTTAAATCAAGGTTTGGGATAGATATTTATCGCGGAGCAATTGCTTTTAGGCTAAGCTTTTAGGTAGTTTTTCCTAGGTACATATGATGTGTGTTTAGTGTTTACAAGATATAGGTGCCTAGTAAATAGTTGTTCTTCATTATATTGTAACTTAGTTCTATAAGACTGTAACATATAGGTATTAGGTACGTATTTGTCGAGAACGGTCTTACGCTGATATAGGGACTATATGTAGGGTAAAAGTACCTATTCGTGGCCACTTGTGAGTACTGAGTAGTGACAAGCCGTGCATAAAATGCATGCCTGTTTGTTATATTAAGTACCTACAGTCTATTAATTATAAGTAGGTACCTATTTCGTTATACATAACTACTAAGTTCAATAGGTATTTTATTTTTACACTAAAATTATTGAACGAGATACATTATGAATCTATTATTTCGGCTGTCAAAGTACATGTGTTATATGCACCCCGATGTTCCATATTCATCATCATGATCATCAGCCATAGAACGTCCACTGCTGAACATAGGCCTCCCCCAAAGATCTCCAGATTTCCATTTTCCCCAATGTTCCATATTATGTCGTTTAAAAAAATAAAACTATATTTAAACAAGATTTTAGGTACGTAAATATTCCGTTCATATTACTGCTGGTAAGCATTCACTCCAGGTCAAGAGATAAAAATGTCAAACATCCATAGGCTGGTTTTAAAGAAAGAAGAAAGAAATAAAGTTTATTTGTCAAACCAAAAAATAATTAATATATAATAATTTACCTTATCTATAATCGAAATCAATATAAATTGGCATTGTTAAATAACCTAGGAACATTTTTTTATTTAGATGCTGAAACTGTACCTATACATTCCATAAATTAAAAACTTATTGATACTAATCATAAATGTGTCATTTCCCCTTGTGGATACTGAATATAAGGGGAATATTATTATTTTTAAAACAAATAATAAGAAACATAATCCCAACGATTATAAATAGACAATAAACGTACGTCACAACTCACAATCACATCTCACAGCTTTCAGTTGAGGGGTAAGCCAAAGTGACAGATATGAAAGGGCCGTGCGCGCGCGCAGGTAATGAGCTTAGTGAAATGACGCTTTACAATAAGTACGTTTTTTGTCACGTCCCATTGTCAAACCTACGGGCATAGAGACCTATCGATCTTTGTCAACGAAGCAACAATCTGCCTTTGTTCTTGCTTAAAAATTAGAATTATAATAAATGTGCTCCGAAAGAGACAAGGCACTTTCTCTTTGTTCTTATAAAAATGTGTTGTACATTATAAGGGTTTACGGTTCATTTGGGCCTGACCTGAAATAGTAGGTATTTTATTTTTAGTTCTATTTTTGAAGAAGTTGGACGTTAGGTACCTTGAAGTAAAACATTTATTTCTCGATTAATTATGGTGGCAAATAATTAATGCCTCGATGGCGTAGTGGTATTGCGTGCGAAGTACAACTGTCGCCCTGAGGTCTCGGGTTCGATACCCGGGTCGAGCAAAGTGATATTGAAATTTACAGTATCAGCCTAGAGTCTGGAATTTGTGCCCGCTTTGGCGATAGGTTTGCCCTTTATGATTTATCACATATGGGACGGAACTAAGCTCGGCTAAATGAGGGTGTTATAGTTCGCTAGTGCGCCTCTGCCTAGCGCTCCGGGGATTCAGGCGTGAGATTATGTTAATTATAGTTCGAATTGAATCGATGTTATTCTTATCATAAATATACCTACTTATATTTATTTTTGCAGTTAGGTCATAATAAATTGTGGTACGTACATATTGCAGCGTTCAGACTTTGTAACGTATCCTCCTTTATAAAACATGCCATATCGAATACCCAATTAATTGCAATATCCAATCGCCGAAACAGGCTTTATGACACTCCATATATAGCAGAATTGTATTAAAAAATATTAAAAACCCAACCCGCAGTGGCCCGCAGACGAGATTTCTCCGAAAATCACCGTAGAACAAACATAACAGTGTCATATTTATTTAATGAAAGGTTATTTATCTGCAACGGTAACGATGAAAAATTAACATATCTCGTATTTTTATGGAGACTTTATGTATTATTGGGTAAATTTGTCTTGAATGTTCCTACGTGTTGGGTTCTTTGGGTGTTACATTTACGCCGGACGACATTTATGGTCATTCTATGGAGCAATTCGAATAAACAAGAGCCTAAAACTCGTATTGAGACACGCTCGGCGTGTGTGCATTATCTCGTTTCGATTAGAAAGCACACGATCGCGAAAACTTTAAAATTTTATTTGACCGTATAGAGCGATAAAAGTATACGTAAACGCCCACTGTTGACGATAGGCTTATATCGACTTTTTAGTTAATTGTATTATTTTTAACATAACATAAGTTCACGCCTGTATACCCGAAGAGGTAGGCAGAGGCGCACTAGCGAACTACCTCTAGAACACCCACATTTCGCCGAGCTTAGTTCCGTCCCAGATGTGATATGCAAGCCTATCGCCATATCGGGCACAAACTCCAGACTGTGGGCTTATATGGAAAAATCCAATATCACTTTGCCCGACCCGGAGATCGAACCCGAGACCTCAGGACGGTAGTCGTACCGAAATACAATCACGCCACCGAGGCAGGTAGTATTATTTTTAGGAGGTGAGGAATTCTCGTGGCCATTAGGAAGTTTTGGCCATTAGTATAGCTAGCATCTCATCTCATCATTTTAGAGGATTTTTTTGTGCATAGAAATGCGTAATACGCGAGGTAATCGAAAGCCTTTGGCAATAGAGGCCCCACGTTCGCTCGCCTCTGCTGATTTGTTTCGGCACCACATATATGGGACTCCATATCAACCGAACGCCAGCCAGGAACGAATGCCTTCCTTCGTTCGCCTTTGTTCGGTTGGTATGATCACGGCATAAGTGATATTCATGCTCCGTGCTACCTAGTGAAGCAGAGCCTGCTATCGGACGGCAGCGTGGTTTATACTCCTTGCTAGTTGGTATCTTTCATCTGACTTCTTTATGATTGTTGTACAGTGTACGTAACAAACTTCTTGTACACAGTACAACATTCTGTGCAAAATGTACGAAAAGTACGGATTTAGCTGGAATGCGATTTTATCGTTTCTTGCAGCTACTACTTTTTAATGGTGCTAGACTGTGTTGTAACGGATATGACTATTCAAAGAAAATGTAAAAACTCGTTGGAAATAAACGTGTTAACAACATTAAAGATATGATGCAAGGATTGTCTTCGTGTTCTCGTTCGAGATATTTATTGAAAACCATAACAGTTAGTTTATCTTAATGCACCAATTTAGTGGAACATAGCTTTGAATATTCATAGATATTACGTGTTGAAAGTTTTATAAAAACGCGTCATATTTGTATCAGTTTGTAGAGAAATATCGTCGTAAATTTTCTAAATCACGTCATTATTCGCTGCTGCTTGTGCCGTGTGCCAAGGAGTCTGAGTAACAGTGAAGTGCACAGACATTCCGATAAGAGTAGACAAGAAACTTTTAAAATTATTATTTTCAACTCTTACATCACCTTTACATCATCATCTCCATGTCTATTTGAAATATTATTGGAGCATTGCTATTTTGACAATTTGTACGAGTTTATGGTCATGATTTATGTAAATAGCAAAGCTGGGTAGACAGCCAAGACATTCAACAGTATACAGAATACAGACGGGACAACAGAACAAAACTTGTGATCCAAAAGTTATGACCTCGTGGTCATAAATCGCTCAGTTTATTGGAAATATACGCGTGCCAGGTCGGCCAACGTAATAATATTAAGAAACAAACTTGTTTTACGTGATACTTAACCATTCACAGAACTTTTTAGGGTGTAAATTGTAATAATAGCATTCGCATTGTAATAAGTGGTCGATGGCAGTACTGAAGTTTGAGATCATTTCATGAAGTTTGAGATCATCATCAAAAACTTGCTTGATAGCCCCTCTATAGTTAATAATATTAAATGTCTTAGGTAGAATGTCTCTTTGTCCATATGGAATGCACGTCACTGCTAGGTCACAAAAGGTACGTTGTTCGTTGAACAGCCCCTACGACATAAAGTGTAGGCGCAAACCGTTGATACATTCGCACAGATAATTTCTAGTCGTACTGCCCGTGCACCAACTTAGTTTAAATCCAAGAACGAGCTAATATAATTTCGCAGCAGCCATTAAATGAGATCGACCTGCCTGATTACCGCAATTGTGTACTGGGCGAACCACAATCATTTTTCGTAAATTGCCCACGTAATGTTCATTTTCATAGAACGGTACATTAAATTAGATCTTTGTTGTGGAATGACAAAAAATAATTATGTTGACAGTAATTTTATTCCCTTATTGACGTCAGTAATTGGCTGAATTCTTTTTTAATGACTGTTTATTTTCTTGCAATCTGCCTATTTGGTATTTAGCTAGAGATTTCGTAACTTCTGCGTTCTTGAATTGAGTCAGCCCAGTAGATAGTTCATTTGAGGTCTTCAGGGCTTTATACTCGTACACTTCATTATTTTTCCTATATAGTTTTATACATACATACATAAGCTCACGCCTGTATCCCCGAAGGGGTAGGCAGAGGCGCACTAGCGAACTAGAACACCCACATTTCGCCGAGCTTAGTTCAGTCCCAGATGTGATAGGGGGCGAGCCTATCGCCATATCGGGCACAAATTTCAGACTCCGAGCTGATATGGAAAAATCCAATATCACTTTGCCCGACCCGGGGATCGAACCCGAGACCTCAGAACCGTAGTCGTACCGAAATACCACCACGCCACCGAGGCAGGCAGTATAGCGGTTGTGATGACATGCATCTACGATTCCAGATCAACATCCGTGGCTGGTAAAAAGATATCTTTCTCGGAGGTTATGTTACATCGTTCACGGCTAGACTGCGGTGGGTGAATAAATATAACGAAAAAACTCAACGTAACCCGATACTTGAATGTCGTGTGAGGTAACGTCTAGACATTGTAACCGCTTCACATGGTTACGGCTTGTAGCTTCACGATCACGAATAACTAATAGTTAAACATCTATACCGTAAATTAAATATGCATCACAACCAGCATTTACGCCCGATACTAATACTGTATCTATTAAAAAAGAATTAATCTGTTCTTGGATTGTTGCAAAATTGAATTTATTTATTGGTTACTTACCGTTATGCTTTAACAAATAAAAAAAATCAATCTTAGAAAGCATGAGTTGAATTGAGCTTGGGATAATTATTTTCGGGCGTAAGTCCTGCGTGTGCATTTTGCCAACCATCAAGTAATTATTCAACCATTAAATCATTTAACAAGTATTCAAGTGTTAGCTAGGAATTTGAATTCTTCGGAAGTCCAACATGCGTCCCAACTATTAACTTGGTTAAAGTATTGTAGTTAGTGAAGCTCCACTAAGCGTACCTTTAACTTCAGGAGCCAATAAAAGTTGTCTGATATCGTTTGCTCTTCAAGTTTCACGAGCACATGTCGGTTGGAAGTTAGTAAGCGAGTTGGAAAGTGGATGAAAAGCTTCATAGATTTGTTTGACGTGATTGTTATACTTGGCATTGAATTATAATTTGTTTCATCAATGTTTCCAATACACGCGTTTTATATCCATGATATCTATGATATAATTTTTATTTTTAAATTATAATAACTGTGATAAGGTTTATCAACTTTGGTAATGATAATCATGCGTATACCGGAAAGAACATTTAAAATATGTCTTTCCTATCGCTTGTGTTTCATCAAAATATTTATTTTCTTAACTATTTTGGACGATAAAAGTGTAGGAAAGTTTCGTGAAATATTTGGTGTCTATCTCCACAAAGATATGCTTAAGTAAACTCGAAGGTTTAACGTCTGCAAATTTGAAAGACTCGATAACGCTTATCTCGGTTTCAAATTGACTCAGTCACGTTTCTTTGGTCCTTATCTTGAGGACGATCTTGACCGACCTATGCTAACATTATCAGAGCCACGTTCATCTCGCACACCTATGTGTAAATCTGGCTTATCCTCAGCATCCGGTCCGTCTTTATTTCCAGGTACAAAGAATGTTGATATTGTTATTTTAATAAACACTATTAATGCTGTATTCACTAAGCCATTCGTAACTCCCCCAAAGGTCGACGTCGTTAGAGAATTAACAATGAAATATTTCAATAAACAGCGAGCGACGGTTCAGTATAAATACGGGCTGGCGTCCTTCTCCAAACTATTCTTTATGTAAATATAGTTGACACGCTGCGTGATGAAGAGTGGGGCCTAAATAAATTTAATTTCACGGACTGTTGGATGACAGCACAGTTTTTAATCCGTGGGGTGGGATACGCTAGCAGGTGCGGCTTAGGAACAACACGGACCTCGTGAGGAGAATGAGTGGCTTAATTAAAAATGATTTTGGATGAATAATTTTCTGTCCTTAGCCTAATACGTGTCAGATGAAATTGTAATTTAAATCTATATTCTTTTAGAGCTTTTAGTTTACCAATTTAAACTACCAGAGTTTTATACGTTTTGTATTATTTGCGGATTTTAGTAGTCGTTGATATTTAAACTAGTTTTTACAGAGTATAAAACAATAAAAGTCGCTATTAGTTCCATAATATGCAAATTATAAATAATTTACGTAAAGTTGCGACCGGTTTATAATATTAACAAACTCAAAGCTCAGTATGAGTCAATGAATGAATTATCCAATGCAAAAAGTCTGCACTTTGCCTACCAACAAGAAATAGTATAAAGCCGCGTCTCCTGTACATTACAAAAAACACCTACACATTTGTTTCGCTACACATTTTATCTATGGCCTATTGTTCTATGAGCGATGACAGCGAAAATCGTTTTGCGTGTTTTTTGTTCTGTTTCGAAATAAATTAGTACAGGAGACGTGCCTTTAGGTTAGGTTCGTATGCAAGAGGCATCGTGATACGGGATAGCCATGTACTGCATGAATATGCATCTCGTTATTTTCAATTATGCCTACCCTCGAGTTAGCTTGTGAAGCTATCCATTGTGATGGCAGCTCATGTAACATTAATGATTCGTCATTGTCGACGCTTTGGTTTCGTGTTTATTGTGTTTGATTAATTAGGAGTTTAATAAACATGTTGGTAAATAACGGTAATACTGCAAACGTTTATGTTTAATTAATGCATTTCAAACACCCAAAACATCATCTAACGTTTACAAATGCCAGCTTCAATGTAAACCAATAAAAAATATGAAAGAATACCATCTACAATACTAATTACTGAAACGGAATTAATGCAGATTAATAATAAATCTAGTGAGGTTACTTTGCCAAGCGAAAAATAAATAAAATTCCAGCATATAATGGAATATTTAACATTAGCGAGGAGCCATCGCTTCCTATGGATTTGTAATATGAAATAAATATAATCCTACTACAAAAAGTGACAAACATATCGCCCATACCACGAACGTATAAAAAAAGGACACCATCTTGCCTATAGTTAAACGAACGCCACAGAGAAGCCACGCATACAAACGCGCCTGTACAAACTGCCCTACGCACACACACGCCATTACGTGTCGATAGATCAAATGGGCCTAAAACCCTGGGGGGGTAACTCCTGACGCTCGATTCGAACTTGAATTCGATTCGGTATTATTGACTTCAATTTCCACCGAAATCGAGTTAAAAAGTGCATTAATGTCACTTTAAAAATCACCAAATGACAAGTTCTCGAATATTATGCAATATTAGCGCATTTTAAAAGTAGATTTCGGTGGAAATTTAAGTAAATAAATGAAACCAAATCGAAATCACAATCGAATCGAGCGTCAGGAGTCACCCCCCAGCTTCACTTTCAATGTTCCTAGCGCTCCGTCCGTCTTTTTTTTACGTCCGTGGCCAAACATACCTTTTCCACGCTCTAAGTTCCAACGTCTGGCTCTTGCAATGTTAGTAATAAGTATCATGCCCACAATTCCCTATTAATAATGTAAAAAAAGTTGTTAGTTGGGAGTTAAACAGGCCGCTTCGGATCAATTTAGCTCGGACTAGAACAAGGTGTGATAATGGCCGGATGCTTCGTGACGGTACCTGTCGGCCCATACACTTGGCAGATTTATGTTCTGCTTTCGAGTTATTGGCGTTTGCACTTAAAGGGTTTGATGAATGATATCGGGAATTTTGGAACATGTAAGATATTGAAAGGGTTAATGGAAGAATACGTAGCTATTTTGGAAATTGTTGTTTATTGACCGACTTCAAAAAAGAGGAGTACTGTTCTTAATTCGTGTGTAAGATTTTTGTATGTATGTTACGCGATATCTCCGTCAAATATAGACCGATTTGCATAGTTCTTTTGGCGTTCGATAGAGGTTATTCGAAGAGTGGTTCCATATAAATTTGTCACGGTCAGATGAATTTTGATTTTTTAGCCTAAACTCGATTTATCCTACAGCTCATCCTGGCACTAAGCACTTATTTACACTGATGTTTTAAATTAATTGGAAAAATTGAGTAGAAGAATAGAAGAATGATTAATTATAAGAATTTTTACTTTGAACGCTCTCTGATCTCTTTTCTGAAAGGGTCTAATGTAAAGTAAAGTAGAACATGTAATAGTAAGATATATCGCCGAATTTGTTTGAGTTGTATTTCGCCATACAATCAATGTAAAGTTAGCCGTTAAAGTTGAGTATCGTTTGACCATTCGGGTGATACTGATGTAAACTGTAAAGTA
Organism: Clanis bilineata; assembly: GCA_036417725.1. Classification (NCBI taxonomy): domain Eukaryota; kingdom Metazoa; phylum Arthropoda; class Insecta; order Lepidoptera; family Sphingidae; genus Clanis; species Clanis bilineata. Next base: position 5,320,174 of record CM071141.1, read on the forward strand.
ATGATACATTAACTTCATATCGCAACGAGTTTTTAATGCAATGCAAATACTGCTAGTTTGTTATGATATAGTTGTTTAATAACCGTTTCTCGATAGTTGTCCCCGTTGCGATGGCATTACGAGTTTTTATAAAACCATCGACCGGTACATCAGGCACTGGCCACAAAGTTACTTCGATACACGGACGTAAAAAAAAATGGACGGAGCGCAAAAAGAGAAAAGGAAAAAAATCAGGAACATTGAAAGTGAAGCAGGGTTTTCGGCCCATTCAATCTATCTACACGAACAATTCAAATAAGAATAGGAACGCCAATGACCTCTATCTGTCAAATGTCATTTGAAAAGTATGGTTTGCAGCGAAACCTTATTTGCGTTTCAATAACGCTTTTTTTGTTTTACTGTCTCAGTTACTCAAAGTGAAAAACCGTCATAAGGTTTCGTTGCAAATCTTACTTTTCAAGTGACGTTTGACAGATAGGGGTCATTGACGTTCCTATTATTATTTGAATCGCACTATAATGGCGAGTGTGTGCGTAGGGCACTTTTGTACAGGCGCGTTTGTGTGCGTGGCTTCTCTGTGGCGTTCGTTTAACTATAGGCGAGACGGTGTCCTTCTTTTTCTTTACCTCCGTGCTTCGATATTACTCGATGTTTTACGATACAGTTTTTTGTGAATAAAATTGTTAGTTTCGTCATTATTGGATGCGTGTCCATTGGTGTCGCTACATTAATCTGTCGCGTTTAATGCTGCTATAAATTCTGCGGAGGCACGCTAAGGTGTGAAAACATTAAGAAGTGTCCATATTGGGTGTAGTCTTGTAGAGTTTTTCTGTGCGTGCCCTTCTACGTGTGTCGCTTCTTCGTGCTGTAATTGCATATTTGCTGATAATGATGACTGGCTATGCCATTTAATTGGAAGTGGTAACTTTAAATACTCATCCTCAATTAAGTTTTTACAACATACATAAGCGCATGTCTGTATCGCCGAAGGGGTAGGCATAGGTGCACTAGCGTACCAGAACGCCTACATTTTGCCGACCTTAGTTCTGTCCCAGATGTGATAGGGGGTGAGCCTATCGCCATATCGGGCACAAATGTCAGACTCCGGGCTGATATGGAAAAATTCAATATCACTTTGCCCAATCCGGGGATCGAACTCGAGGCCATAAGTCATGCAGAAATGTGAAGAGGGTGTTATAAATCGTGTGTCGTAATTCCATAAAATGTTTAGTTTCCATCATAGTGGTGTAGGCCACTTTCCTACACATCATTACGAGATGAGACCATTTTCAATTCGCGCATTAATTCAAAGATTTTTTTCTATTCTCAGTACTCTTAGCCTTAGCCATTATAGCAGTCGGGATCGAAACTAGATCTTCATGGTTCTTAATTATGCTACCACTACACAAATGAGGCCATTGAACCAAACGAGGCCACATACTGTAATCGGTATGCATAACCGTATTAGACCATACATGCCTTGTTTAATTGTGTTTCCAAGAAACGTAATTGTGAGATAATTATGACTATAATTTTATTAAATTGTTTTGAATTTTGATATGGCAATTAGTAAAGTCCTTAATTTGACAATGAATCTGGTGAATTTTAAACAAAGGTAATGAATATATGTATAACAGCTGACCTCGTGTATAATGGATACTGTCGCCTCTGGGTATAAAATATGTTATTATGTCCTTTTCTGTCTTAAAATTAGTCACGGGCGTTATAACGAAAGCGGTGTAAATAATAGTATTATTTTTAAAGCCACATTAGCGGTGGTTTAGAAATAGCTAATAACGTTATTGTTCAGAGTTATTTTTTATATTATAGCTGGCCTGGTGACTGGAGACCTGGTGTTTTTTGGCCACTCAGATCATACTACGTTACTAAATTTGCTAACTGGCCTGGTAAGACTGCGCGGCGAAAGATAGCTGATAGCTTTAAAATAGTGTTTTCAAATAATAGCTTTCTAAAAAAAGCCTAAGCTACATAACCTAATGACAAAACGCAGCCGTTATTTCCATCGCTACCTAAAATACTCGAAACGAGTGTCCGAATAATTTGTCATGATTATGATGTTAAATTATTTTGATTGCAAAAGTAATTAACTGCTATTAATATTTATTAGATTACAATTATAAATTATGATTTATGCGTAAATGAATGGAATACGGCTTGTTACCATTGACCATGTTACGGATTTGTACACGACGTAATTAATCAACGTTAATAAAAATTCAAACAAGTTTTAATGTCATTTTGGGTAATTAAGACGAATAATAATTGTCTGTTTATATTCTGTAAGCAAGAAAGCTTATGTCACGTGTTTATGAAAGGACATACGGATCAACTGACCATTCTAACTGAACATTTTATAAATCACTAGCTGACCCGCGCAACTTCGTCTGCGTATGAGAGAGAGGGTTGAAAGAGTGAGTCGTAGGCACCTATAGTACAATCATTCTAAAAGAGGTAATGGGATGATCTACTTCGGCCGTCAGTCACCCCGTCTCTCACACCGTCAGTCACACCATCTGTCACCCCGTCTGTCACCCCGCCTGTCACCCCGTGTATCACCTCGTCTGTCACCCAGTCGGTCACCCCGTCTGTCACCCCGTCTGTCACCACGTCCGTCACCCCGTCCGTCACCCCTTCTGTCACCCGTCTGTCACCCCGAAATGATTAAATTACTAAAATGGCTATTAAAAAATAAGGGTTGATCGTAGAAGGGTGAAAATTGAGGATTGTATGTATTTTTGTATGTTGTATCATAAAAAAATAGAAATTAAAAATTTTGTCTAAAAAATAAAAAAAAATTTAGGGGTGGACTACCCCTAACATTTAGGGGGATGAAAAATAGATGTTGGCCGATTCTCATAGATACCGGATAAGCACAAAAAATTTCATCAAAATCGGTCAAGCCGTTTCGGAGGAGTATGGCAACGAAAACTGTGACACGAGAATTTTATATATTAGATATTTTTACGGATTTTATTGCGATTTGATTTTTATTTTTAGTTCCGATTATAAAATACGCGAAGTTTTGAAAGTTTTTCAGATTCCATGGTCATAACTTGAATCACCAGGACCTTTATTGACTTTTACCATAATATAAGTTGCGTTATGTCAGCTCAATTGAATGCAATTAGTATGGGAAAATCTCTATGCCATTTTCGACCGACTTCCAAAAAGGAGAAGGTCCTCAATACGTCTGTATTTTTTTAAATGTATGTTACGCGATATCTCCGCCAAATGTGGACCGATTTTCAATATTCTTTTTGTATTCCATAGAGCTTATTTCAAGGGTCCCATATAAATTTGGTCACGATAGGATTTGAAGTCGGTCTGTTAAGTTTTTTAACTTGTGATTATCTTTAAGTACAAATTCATCAATGCCATGGGATTACACACTCGCTTCAAACTTTGGACATAATCAGGTCCCAGTTATTAATATTCAAACAACAAAGTACGTGCTCTAGATGATCTATTTTTCACCGCGTGATCGATAGGAGAACACATTTAAAGTAATGGTCTTCGTCGTGTCAGAGGCCCTCTCAATCACACCTCGACCGTGTGCGCTGGTTTTGTGGCAATTTGCCGCAATGGATGGAGACGTCAGCGCGACAAAAAGCTTCGATCAATCAGGGCTGCGTGCGCGCATGTTAAAAGACCCGGTGAAATACATTGTTTGAATTATTTCGGTGGTAATAGCACATGGAAACTCAATTACTAAATACATCTTAGATTTTGTACTTTATGGATAAATGTTATAGAAAGAAAGAAAGAAAATAAATTTATTACGGCATCGCACACCAATTGTATTTATAAAATACAAAATGGCTACATTACTTTAATTATACCGAATTTAAAACTTGTACAAAAAGGAGATTTAATAGGCAATAGCATAACAGGTATATTAGACAAAGTGTGTCCAAAGATCAGCGGCCTGAGCAGGAAAATTTCTGACAACCGTAAATGTATTCGAACTTGATGCGCGTCTATGAAATTTGTATGAAATATTAACCAAACGTCATCAGTGCGCAGCGAACTCGAATACATTTATATTTACATTAGTTTTTCGTGCTCGGGCTACAGTTGTCTGGGACTACAAAAGGTCTTAATAAATGTAGGATGATTTTCATTTTATCTATGTCACATCTCTACACAGTACACATTCATACGAGAATGCTTTTTGCCATGAGATGGCGTTACACACCAACCGAACGAACGTACGAATATACGCCTGTTGCTTTCATACAAACAAACTTTCGCTGTTGTGTGAATGCAATAGGCATAGATTCGCGTTTGTTCGTTCGGTTGGTGTGTACACGGCATTAGACGTACCAGTGATCATTCGGTAAATGATTAAAGCCGCGTATCCTGCCCCTGTTTTTCTCGAAACAAAACACATACGCGAAACATTGATTTTAGCCTTCTCCTGCTCGTAGAACAATGGACAATAGATAAACATTGTGGCTTACTTATAAAAACAGTTTAACTGAGCAAATGTTTATTTATTTTTATTTTCGAACGTTGTGACACAAGGAAAAAAGTGTCAGAATAAATACAAATACAAATACACCCAACAGACACATACACAGTTCTGATCCCACACTAAGATCGAGTCTTGTGTCGTGGGCATCAGGAACTACGAGAGACTTTCGGTCTCACAATACCCAGACCCGAAACAAATATCTGTAGGCCATACAAACATTTGTCTCGGTGCGGGAATCGAATCCGCGACCTCACGTTTCACAGCCGGCTACTCGCCCGCTGCGCCACGGAAGTTGTCATATTATATTCTTAGCCATGTGCTCAGTGAAACTGATTTTATAAGTAAGGTAAAAATTACATGTTTTGTGTCATGTTTTAGTGCCGGAGACGCGTCTTAATTTCAACACACGTGCGGATCTGTCGGCAAAGTTGTTACGCCATAGTCCGCAAAGTAATAATGATGTCCACAATTTACATTTGGGACTAGTGTTACAAGCGTAGATAGTCACGGGCGGCTCGGCCTCCGGTGGCCCATACGCTTATGGAACATATATATGTGCCGCCTCTGACGGGTTAACTGAGCAGCCGAAATATAATTGTTGAATTAATTAAACACGAGCAATGAATATTCTTGTTAATTATGATTTATTTGTAGCTTCCATGTTATGATTATTCAATGCTAATGAGTGCCGAGTGCTCAAACCGTAATTATTCAATTTTAATTTTATGTACAAGTTACATTGTTCATGATAATGAAGACTGCTGTGTAATTTGCTGGTGGTAGGATATTCGTATCGGACCGGATGGCGACCATGTACACATGGTGCAAAAACCTGCCATAGTGACCCACGCTCCGTGTGTGGTTCGCGTTCTAGGATCAGCCAGTGTACTTTCGTTTCTCTTGAGAGGCTTGCGGCATTACTTGATGGTAGGTTGAGACGGGTATGGGGGTATCCCTGTATCTGCATCGGTCATCCGCTTGTCTTCGCAAGCCCCTCGATTTGCTTCTTCCCTCTTCGGATTCGGAGTGTGAAGAAGCATAAATAAGCCGGCATGATTCTATCGACCTCTGATAAACACAGTATTTCTCAGTGGTCGATAGTTTTTTGAACTGCACTACGCTTACCATCAGGTGCAGTGTAGTCACATTGCCGTGCCTGGATAAACAAAAGTTACTTTAGAATGAAGTTGCTCTGTCTCAAGGGACGTCGCGCAATACTCGTTTCGACACAATGATGCGCGTGAAGTGGAAAAAATTCGTGACACTCGCCGAGATGAGGAACAGATCACCCGACCTGCCTCCTCCCTTATTGTTTACAGGCACCGTCAAAAATACTAGCATAAAGTGTAATGCCGTCCTTAAATTTGAGCACTTTTCAACCAACGATTTCTTAGGTTTACGTGAATGTTATTCATTGAAATTAAACTATTTTTACGGATTATATCACGATATGGTTTTAATTTTTAATTTTCTGTCTGACCCGTGACCACGAAGGCTGCAAAGCTTTCGAAACGTCGGGCATAAAAATTAAAAATTAAAACCAAATCGTGATATAATCCGTAAAAATAGTTTAATTTCATCTTTTCAACCAACTTCAAAAAAGGACGAGGTCCTCAATTCGTCTGTATTTTTTTATGTATGTTACGCGATATCTCCGCCAAATGTCGACCGATCTTCAAAATTCTTTTTGTGTTCGATAGAGCTTATTTCAAGGGTGGTCCCATATAAATTTGGGCGGATCTGATTTGAAGTCGGTCCGTTAAGTTTTTAAACTTGTGATTATTATTAACACAATGTTTTGAGCGTTCGGTCGCCTCTTTGGTCTAGTGGCAGCATATATGCTGGCTGTGGAACTGGAGGTCTTGGGTTTAATTCCCAGGTTGCGCAAAGCGAATTTTCTAATTTGCCTGGAACTGGATCCGTCAGAGGCTGACGTCAGCCAGGCAGCCGGTCGTAAATACTAAGCCAAATCCTTTCTGCATCACTTGAAAAAGTGTGTTGCGCCGACCCCATATTAAGGTAGATAATGGCAGGTGGAAAGAAAGAATGTCGTGAGCGTTGTAACAACTAACAGGTTATAATATTGGAAATGAGATAAGAAACCTTGCCTGCCAAAGGGCAAACGATCACCGGTTAGTAAATGCCCTCCAGCCAAGCTAACTGTGATGGGCTGTCACGGTATGTCCATCATCTGCCAGCGGTGACGACTCAGTCCCTCAGCCGGCTTAAGCCCAGTTTAAAACCTGACATCTCCCCGACTATGATAGATGATACGTGTGAACGGGGAATGCGCCCAAACTGAAATAGCTCCCGCTCCTGCGCTCGAATGGACACTCGTTAACGTTTTGGCGCTAATGACATTACAACTGATTTTTGTTCTTGTTCGACTATTAAAAAAGAAATGAATGTTTGTTTTAGTCCCGGTGGATTACCGGCTTGACCCGTATCCAAACAACGCGCGAGTTAACGACCGCTTTAATACTTCACGGACTGTTTCGTTGTGCATTGAACACACTTTATTAGAACTCCTGTAGTGATGGCACACGGCCAGTGCTTTCATACTGCGCTGTTTATTTACGGCGCAAAATATATGCCATTAGGGATAACGCTGTGACAATTCCGCTCTTTATGCGGCGTAATTGAATAGGCGGATGGGAACTGTGGCACGCGACCTCGCGCGCTTTGTGAGAAAATGTGCAAATAAATGTGTGTAATAAACAAAGAGATTTAATATTACTAACTATAGAGGGGACTGCCTCGGTGGCGTGGTGGTATTTTCGGTACGACTATGGTTCTGAGGTCTCGGGTTCGGTCCCAGGGTCGGGCGAAGTGATATTGGATTTTTCCATATCAGCCCGTAGTCTGGAATTTGTGCCCGATATGGCGATAGGCTCGCCCCCTATCACATCTGGGACTGAACTAAGCTCGGCGAAATGTGGGTGTTCTAGTTCGCTAGTGCGCCTCTGCCTTCCCTTCGGGGATACAGGCGTGAGCTTATGTATGTATAGAGGGGCTATCAAGCAAGTTTCCGTACGAAAAAATTGATCTCAAACTTCAACCGTCATCAACTACTTATTACAATGCGAGGGCGATTATAACAATTTACACCCTAGAGTATTTTCTGAATGGTTAAGAATCACGTAAGATAAGTTTATTATCTCAACATTATTTCTCTAGCCGACCTGGCGCACGTATATTTCAAATAAACTGAGCGACTTATGACCACTAGGTCATAACTTTTGGATCACAAGTTTTGTGCTTTTGTCCCGTCTGTATACTGTTGAATATCTTTGGTAATAAACTATTTTGCGTGGGTTCTACGCGCGTTAAATGAATCAGAGGCGTTGTGACAACAGACACTGGTGCTAAAAGCTCGGTAATGTTCTTAGCGAGCGCGGTTGGTGCGATTCGCACATTATCTAAATTGGTAGAGGCACTCGTACGGCTCGTAAAGTAACTCGCACGTCGTATCTTGACGGATGACAGCTGTTGTGCTGTGCAGCATGAGAATCGAGTCTTTATATTTCACTAACATTAGACTGCCTCGGTAGCCTAGTTGTATTTCGGTACGACTACCGTCCTGAGGTCTTGGGTTCGATCCCCGGGTCGGGCAAAGTGATATTGGATTTTTCCATATCAGCCCGGAGTCTGGAATTTGTGCCCGATATGGCGATAGGCTCGCCCCCTATCACATCTGGGACAGAACTAAGCTCGGCGAAATGTGGGTGTTCTAGTTCGCTAGTGCGCCTCTGCCTACCCCTTCGGGGATACAGGCGTGAGCTTATGTAACAATACTCACTATTGTCCTAGTAGCAGCTTTTAAGCTTTTAAGGTTTATGTTCCATTTTAGACTAAGTATTTTATGTTTGCATCCTTAACATTTCATTTAAATCTTTTATACAGAATATTTCATAAAGTTGGTATCAATATTAACTAAACTTGAAGAAAAGAGGGCTCGCATTCTAGCGCTGAAATTTAAAATTAAGGCTTATAGTTTTTGAATGATGACAACTTGAATTTGTGACGAAAAATTGATTTCTGGCTCATTGGGTTAGCTGCAGTACATTTGCAAACCACCTATGAGGTAATTAATTATTTTAGCATACACAAAGCCCTTCCCATGCTGTTTGCGACAATTTACATGTCGCATTCCGATTTTAAAATCCCCGTGCTTAATAATTGATTAAAAATTAAGTTCGAAATTAATTTTTAACTTTACCATTGCGCTATAAATCGTTCTCCCTGTATGAGGAATAATTATTGGTACCGACTTTATGAAACAACCTGTATAGCAATGCACTTGCCCTCTAACTAGTCATCATCATCATCATCATCATCATCATCATCAGCCATAGTACGTCCATTGCTGAACATAGGCCTCCCCCAATCTCTAACAAGTACAGCAGTCTATCTAACAGTAGTAATAATGCAAATCCGTCTCTGTTACGTCGAAAAATAAACTTGTGTTTCAGACAAAATAAAAATAAGAGAACCGTATAGGTGGGACCACACACGTTTCTCGGTAGCGGTCGCTGCGCAAACAAGCATGGCGTTAGTACACGCCACGCCTGCATCTCCACGCTTAGGCACTGTGTACATACCTGCTTAGCTGCCGAAGCGCTAATCACTTCTAACCACGCAGCCACAGTCATTATGAAACGCCATTCTTTCCCTTGTTAACAACTCGATAACCTTAAGTACTTTCTTGGATCTGTAAGTTGACTGTTAGTGTTAATGCATCTAATCACGATTCCAGACAATAGTTACGTAACTCGTGTCACGTTTTTAATATTTCAAAATTAAGTAAACTCTTTTGTAGCCGTACAAAAAGTTCCGAACCCCTAGTACGAGTTAATTGGACAGTTCGAAATCGACGATCGTTTGCGTTTTGTCCATACATTTGACTAGCAGCGCCGCTTTGCGAAATCTACAACGCACTAAAATGTATGGAGAAACTGAAAACTATCGTCGATTTCGAGAATAGTACCTCGTACCGAGGGTACAGAAGTGTTTCGCCTTAATTGAGTACTGTGAAATATGGCTCCATTGAATCGTGTCGTAGTTTTATGACAATGCAGTATTTACGGCGAAGGACCGAAAATAAACAAACACGACGCCCAATCGGACGAATAAATATGCTGGCACAATGCACGGGCCAGCACGTCATAATAAGGTAGTGGCTTTTGTACGGGTGGCAGTAAATCATACACTCTTTTGAAGAGAATGGTGTACCATAAATAATGCACTAAAATTCGGATACCAAGCGCACCACCGGAACATTTTAGCTTCACTGAAGAGAATTCTAATGGTGGAGCAAATTAATCAATAGGGTCGCGACAATACTCGACTTTTTGCCACGTTCCATTGTGACGGACGTTTATGAGCATCAATGTGGCTTCAAAAGTGTTTTTAATACAAAAGGGGGAACCAATTTAAAGACCTTACGGCTTTAGCTGCACAATTACTGTTATTAACCGTGACGCATTCGGTGCGATCGTAATTGTTCAATTTAATATCGTTACGCATTAAAATAAAACTGGCGTGCCGTAAATATTGAACTGCAGCCACTTTCAATTTTTATGGGTTCGTAAGAAAGCAATTAAACTTGAGCATTATGATACTATTGAAGAATTTAACGCGGTCGAGACGTTGTTACGACTGCGTTTTAATGGTTCACTGCACCCCTGAATAAACAAGCCTATTCGGAGTTAAATTTGCTTGCACCGGATATGGCTGCCACTCGAACACATCCATCATGCGTATTAAATGAACTCTTGGTCAACTGCAGCACTGGCACGTACCCACTCGAAAACCATCGTCGTGCAATACATTCGAATAAAGAAAATCGTATTCCCATAGATGCGGTCGACCTGCCTTACTTTATGATCAGTAAATCTTGCCAGTTATGAGCTCCTAAATAATAACGTTTTATAGACCACCGACGCTGTACGATTGACGAATGCACACTTACGTTTTATTGTCGATGGCTAACCGATGTGTCCCAGGATTTATGAGTTCCCGTGAACTTTATTGCTAATGCAATGCGGGACGAGTTGAGGTCGACAAATAGAAATGTTTTTCCCGGAATTGTGACAAATGTTTTGTATACACAACTTTGTTGTCAATGTAGAAAAAACCTCATTTGTTTTAGTGACTGTCACAAGAGTGACATTTCTTTATCATAGCGTGTGTGGGCTGGGTTTGTTTGGCAACATTTTTTACGTTGCAAGACGACGTGATTGATTCAGGCAAGGCTCAACACGTCCCAAGTGAGTTCGTATGTTACTCAGCGTGTAGTAGAGATGGGTCGAGGCGATCGCGGTCGGACCTCGAAGCCCCGCTGAGAGCAAGCCCGCTGTGTACCCTCGTACCAAGAAATTTACATTCTAAACCCGAATACGGGTTATTGTAATCATAAGCTTCCAAGCTAGATAACATCTAGTCACTTGGAAATCAATAAAGTATACAAACTGCCATACCCCGGGGACTGTCTTTGTCCTTGTTTGTTTATATAAGAATAATATACGCGTGCCGTGGTCACATTTTGGAAACGGTTTTTTGTGCATAAATATTCATTGTTGTCGTATTTGACTGTGTAACGATTTGTATTGTTCGATTTGCTTTATTTATTGTATTGTATTATTAGTTAGTTCTAGTTTTATTACAATGCTAGGATATGTAAATATTTATTTGATTTGAATTATTCTAAATATAAAATTGATACTAGCTTTTGGCTGCCTCGGTGGCGTGGTTGTATTGCGATACGACTACTGTCCTGAGGTCTCGGGTTCGATCCCCGGGTCGGGTAAAGTGATATTGGATTTTATTTTATTGGATTTATTAGCCCGGAGTCTGGAATTTGTGGCCGATAAGCCGATAGGCTCGCCCCCTATCACAATATGGGACGGAAATAAGCTCGGCGAAATGTGGGTGTTCTAGTTCGCTAGTGCGCCCCTGCCTACCGCTACGGGTGTACAGGCGTGAGCTTATGTTATGTGTTACTAGCTTTTGAAAATGCCAGGAGTGTTGACTCTTTTTCTAATAGTAATGGAAAACTTTCCATATCAGATGTAAACCGCAAACTAACATAATAACAAACCATACGTTTGTCAAAGCCACTTTCAAAACAAATCACAATTAATATTGGTGACATTTCTGGAACCGTTTGCTTTCGACTGAAGCATGAAGCTACGACTGTTCAAACATCGTGACAGCGCCGCGGGCGTCGAACGGTAGATGTTGAATAACAGAATACACATTTGGGAAGCAGTACAATACAAATATTGGTCGAATGAGTTGGGAGGTGCTCGTGGACCAATATTTGGACGAGCGCGCAGCTCATTATTACGCGCTAAAGGTGGCCATCGAAACACTGAACTCACACGAGAATTGTAAACACAATCTTAACTGGTTGTACGTAGTGATGCTGGGCTTTTATTGTTTCTGGTTAGTTTTAGTACAGCGCGTGAAAAGGCTGTCATAACAGTGCAGTAAATTAATGATAATAGTAGTAAGGTAAGAGCGATTTGTCTAGGATCAGAAATTTGCTTGAGCTCGTCATGCCAATGAGCTCTCAAATGAGATTTTTTATACTTTAACATGAATTGAAGAAATAATCAACGGCGCACCGTAGGACGTTTACCTGCAAGGTGGACAGACGACCTGATAAAGGTAGCAGGAAGTAGCTGAACAGGCCGCTTCCAAGGTCCAACAGATCTGTATAGAAATCCTCGGGGGAGGCCCATGTTCCGTCGTCGAAGCCCTGCTGATAATGACGATGATAATGATGAAATAACAGTGTGGCAATAAAAGTACACTCTTATTGGTATCACACTGACAATGAAAACATTTAAATTGCGTTGTTTTCTAAAAAAGATATAAAACTTTAATCATATCTTCATAGTGATTATTTCGCAACCATCTGCCTATTTGCAGTATTCCAGTTTCCACACAATTTATTTAAGGCCTCTCATTTATACGCATTATTTATTATACCTTCCATGCTTCTTGGTTTGGTTTTTATATCCCCATCGCTATAAATGAATTGGAATGAATTAGTGTTTTATTGGTAGTTTCACGTTTCCCTCCGTTCTGGGGATCGGGTTGAGTTTTATTTCTGTCCCGATCCGGGAACCAATCGCACGTATTAACGGAGTAATGGTTTATTTAACCGATCGTAACTTATACTCACGGATGCGTGTGGATTTCTTAAATGATTGTTCTAACACGTGTCATTTAACTGTCGATTGGTCATCAATTAGAGTTCTTCGAAAGCATTCAAATGTCGAAGTATAAGTGATTGCAAGTGACGAGTACAGGAAATTCTGGGTTAAAGATGCCTAGATTTTATATATTACTACTTCTTTTTATAAAATAATCACGAACTTTAAAAACATAATGGACCGACTTCAAAATTTATCCGATCGTGACCAAATTTATATGGGACCACCCTTGGAACAAGCAAAATGAATATTGAAAATCGGTCCACATTTGGCGGATATCGCGTTACATACTTAAAAAAATACAGACGAATTGAGAACCTATTCCTTTTTTTGAAGTCGGTCGATAAATGCCAATTAATGTTATTTAAAAAACCACAAATACCGACTACAAAGTTGATCATTAAACAAAAGTTTCATTTTGTCAGTGATACGCCGTTGGAATCCGAAAAAATGTACTTATTTATACAACAAAACTGTTTCCGAGACGACCCCAATATATCATCCATCGTACATGTTCAGAATGTCCCTATAAAAGTCCAGGGTAAATACCTTTTTCTGCCATACTGTCACGTTTCTCACCTGAATGGAATAATTATACGTGCAAATAAATGTCCAATGGATTTACATTCGCTTCTGGCAGTTCGTTTTATTGATCATATAACGTAAAGTCTTTTTTACCTGTGCCTGCGGGAATATCGTAAAATGTACCTTGGGTGTTGGGTAAGTCGTTTAAGGGTAACCACGCCTGAGAAGCAATGAGGATTTTCTATGGATTTTAATTGAGTAAAAACTAAAGCAATTCATTTATTCTTTTGTTAAGTATAGAAAAGTATATATTTCTAGCTACATTGTACATCATGTTCATTCACCTTCTCATTGTCGGTTACCCAAAGTGATATTCCTAAGTTGTGCAAATAAAAAATGTAGCAAGAGTTAAGACACCGCATGCTTCATCAATAAAATAACTAGGGCCCATTCATTTATTACGTAAGTCGATTTAGGGGAGAGTGGGGTCGGCCAAGTCTTCTTTTTTCTTACAAAGGGGCGGGAGGGAGTCTTCTACTTACGTAATATTATAAAAATACGCAAAATTCAAATTATATTTTAAAAAAGCGCGTACAAAAGTGCGAGTGACCTTTTTTTTAGTGCCCTGGAGTGCTCGAATTATGAGTTTTACCTTTAGATTCTTACGTAATAAATATTAAACATGGGGGAGGGGGTCGTCCTATTCTTATTTTTTCTAGAAACAAGCAAAAATAGTCTTACCTAATAAATGAATGGCGCCCAAATACTTATGCAAAGTGTTTGACAAAGAAGGAATTATTTAAAAATCTCTGATTCATGGTGAACCTACAAACAGTGGTAGGTAATAAAAAGCGAATGCAAACATGCGAAACCAGCGAGGTGTGGGCGTAGCGCGCACACCTCTCGACGAATGCAAATTCAATTCCGACTGAAATCTTTACGGGCATACATGCAATGGAAATGTTTACTTTACTTGTACTGCTTTATGTTTTTATTTACGCGCCATCTCTTGTGCTAACTTTGCCAGTTTACTGTTTGGTAAATTTACCTTTCACTCGATTACTTTTTGAAGAGATTTTTGTCTCTGCATTGGTGGTTTCATCTCATACTGCATTATTTATATTGTTTCTGATTGTAAAAAAATACTTGGCTTTCTTACGGGGAAATGATATTATTACCATGATGTAAGTAAAATCATATTACTTCTAGCACATGTGTTTTCAAGTGAGGTTATTGGTAAATGTAGGCATTGGTTTTCCTTCTAAAATCAAAGATAAACTTATGTAAAAGATGCTTTTTGTTCCTGTGCCACCTGTGCTATTTATTTAAGATTCTCTAAAGTTCGTGCAGTATTTAAATTAGCAACTGCATGTTTCGTTTTTTATAGAACGCGGACGCAGGCAGCTAATTCTACTTTTATTTTCGCTTGTAAGTTGTAACTCGTTTTGCTCTTTATTTTGTGAGAGCTACCGTTTTAACTGATCGTGGGTTAAGCGGCGCGGTGCCAATGTTATTTTTATTGTTTGGACCTTTTCGACTTGTCGTGACTTTTGCGTCATTAAAAATTTAAAAGAATCCACTGCGTGTGCTATTACCCTTTATCGTTTGAACCGGTAAAAAAACGGTCAGAAAAACTTTCTAACTGTGTAGTGTAGAGTAGATGTATTATTATTCAAATATGGAAGAGCTTGTAAAAAAACATAAGAGGCGTGTCCGAGACCCTGTTTGTTTTCGACTCCACTTTAATCGACGCCGAAAGCCGAATCTCCCCTGGTTAGCATCCTTAATTCTGATTTATAGACACCGCATGCGGTTAGTAAAAAAATTATAGCTGTATCACCGACGCGACGGGTGGATTCCCCTTGACGTTCCCAGCCTGTAATATCAATTATCTCATTCATAATTCTTAGTTAAAATGCTTAATTAAAGCTGCCGTACACTAACATGACATCTACGGGATATTAACTGGTATGAAAGCAATTACGTAAAGTTGTTCCATGTCCAATTACAGTACTGTAGTAACAGTGGACTCATTTCCTTAGAGGTACTTCATTATTCTTAAAGTAAATGGCATGCCGTTTCGAGATTCATGCATAAGATACGCTGTTTTTGTGCAAGACTCATTTCTATGAAAAAATGTTGGTCGAAGCTTGTTAGTCGTTGCTTCGAGGAAAATTGAAACGGTACACATTGCGGAGTTGACTTGGACAGATTGCCAGCAATTGAAACTCGGCCGGTTATTCATAGGTGCTTGGTGGGATAATACAGGCAATCCATCTCGCGGCAGTCGGCGCTCGATGATGGATCTCTGATGGAGATCACGACTAGTTTCTTTGTTGTAGTTGTTTTGTTGATAAACGCGTTGCGCCGCTTTTTCCGCCGTATTAGAACCTTGTTATGTCTGAATAGCTTATTTACGAGGTTAATTGGATCCAGTGCGGCGTTGATGGTTTAAATTTTAAAATGTACGTTTGAATTTTTTCCAAGTAGTGCCTCACAGTTTGTTGCGTAAGCAGGCAAACGTAATTCAAAAGTTAGTTGGATTTTTATCTTCAGTTGAATATCATTAATAAACAGATAAGTATCAAAATGTGTAAACGATAATCAATGTATCGGAATTTCTAGTTCTCCGAGGTTGTGGCGACTGGCGACCATCATTGTGGAGGTGCGTAGGCTTGAAACGTTTCTGTAAGATAATATCATCTCATATGTCGTATTACGGGATGTCTTCACGAGCTTTCACCGGCGCGCCAGAGCGTCAGCGTCCAATGGGCGCGTGTTGTGACAGCCTCCCACGATAAACTTCATGTTTATATGCGCGTGCGCCGCGCGTCGCCCGACGCCCGCCATGTTTGTTTTATCTCGATCCACTGCGCGCCCATGTTAATAAATGTCTTGTATTGGAAAAAATATTCCTTTTTTTATTCAATATTCCGTGTCCGTAGTATGTTTTATTTAGACATCGGTTATTAATAATAATGGACCCACTCTGGTTGTTAGATCAAAATTTAAGATCTACGTGTAGGCAGTTTTTTGTTCGACAGTTGTGTGGGTTTCATTTTTATTGGGGTTTAAACGAGGGACTTTGGTTACGTCGCCGTGTTTTATATTCAAAACAGATGTTATCCTGCGACGATGGCTAGGAAATTAATTGAATATGTTTTGTTTGCTATTCGATTCTAATCACACACATATTTAAACATTCTCACATTTGAATTTAACTGGCTACTAAGTTTTATTATATGACATGGGGATTAAGTGTTGGACGTAGCATATCGAGTGACTCTTTAATATTCAATTGGGTGCATAATAGTAATTTATATTATGTAAGTGTTCGAGTCATTATTCGTATTTATTCTATAAGTCGAATCCGTTTTCTATTAGCCTGGACTATGGTGGGAATAAAATGCGGTAATTGATTCGGCTAACATATTTATCGATATTCGCATTCTAGTCGCGAATCCACGTATTGGCTTTTAACGTGTGTTTAGTCGGTGTAATGGTAATCATGGTGTTTCTGATTACACTTAAAGCAGCAAATACCCTGGCGCTGATATTTTGATCATCATACTAACTTGTTAATATCATGATTTGGTAACACCTGGTGGTGGTAACCCCAAGGTTAACTAGCTAGCTGGAGGGATGGTGGAACCAGCTAACGAGACGGATAGATTTTTTCCAACTGTCAAGACTCATCTGTCTTATGTAACGATTAATTATAATTATTGCTCAATTTAAAATAGAATAACATGATGACACGCTTGATTATTGTTATTAAGCATTTCAAAGGTATTTGAAGTCTTCCAATTGAGTGACTAGCGTGGGGCGATCAAGCCTTATCGCCTAAGGCACGTGCTCACAGTGAGATGTAATACAGAAATGATATTATAAATTAATGGACATAAAAACAACAATTTCTCCAATAATTGAGTGGCTGTAGTACAGATATCACGGTTGGTTGGCGATGGGCGTGACCAATCGGCGTGGCGCATTGTGGCGGGCCGGAAACTGTCCCGTGTCGGACCGACTCTGAACCCGTGGAAAGCCGTGTAATTACCACGCTAAATAACCTCGTCTGATGCATGTCACTGTAATGTAATTTGTTCTGGTACCTGTCGTTGAAGATTTGTTTTCGTTTATTTTTATTCGATTTGTATCATCCACCTGCACTTATTTCGCTCCAATATGGGGTTGGCGTAACATTTTTTTAAAGCATGTTGTAAAAAAGAATTGGCTTTACTTTTTACGACCGGCTGCCTACGCGACGTCAAAACCTCTGGAAGATGCTCGATTTAGGTATATCGATATTTTTTCTGACACGGAAATGACTAATAACTAGACAAGATGTCTGTTTGTAAGTATAGCGCAGCTCATTTAATTATGTATAGGTCTTGGTACCTTTATTCAATTATTGTAATAGAACTCAAATGGAAAAGTAACATTATTTCAGTGTTTAGAAACACCAAATTGCATTTTTTTTTATTATCCTAAAAAGTAATTACAAGTGGTCACTGTAGCGGTACGAAACAGCGCGCTAACTTAACCTAAAAATGCACTTCTGCTAAACTTTTAGTACGTGACATATATCAAACACAAATCACACACTTATTAGTAAGGATGATGTGATTTATTCTTCAAGCGTCTGCAGATTAATACAAAGTGGTAGTGACGACGCCTCGTAGAACAAAGTCGATGACCCTGGTAAACGTTTTTGTGATATATCGGGTATATTTTGTCAAAGGATATAATGTGTATCCTAGTCTTCGATATTGTCAATTATTACTACACTCTAGTTGGGTTTTTACAATATTTACTTCATAGAAAAAGCGCTAGTCAAAATGTAAGAGTTTTAGTAAGAAGGTGGACCCTGACAGTATACAGAGATAACAACGTAAGGCAGACAGAAAGTACTGTAAAATTTGTAATTTTCATTAAATTATGTGTTGCATAAAAATAATTTTATCGCAGCTTTAAACAAATTGTAATGTGTCCTTGGTTCTTGCGTATAAAGAAGGAACATTACGTGCCGGTCACAAGTGTCATAATACCGCATGCCGTATGCTGTAGGTGCTAAACTACACGCAGCTGCATAGCTTTTCATATTGGAAATTTTATTTTATAAGCGTTGGAAATAACTCGCCGCTCCACAGGGCACCGGAGGGCATGCACCAAGCGTTTATACTTTTGCTCCTTTTACTTCTTTTGCCCATTGTTTACTTTACGGGCAGTGTTTAAAATTTTATGATTTCCATTATGAGTGGCGGTGCGTAAATTATCCCCGAACGATCGCGATAAATCCGGCCGGGAATGAATTTCAATTGTCTTTCATTTATTTCGTGCCGTGTGGGCGCGGATTTTCAATTGGTCTCTCGTTCCGTCTCGATTGATGACAGTCAATTATTTTGATGATTTAAAATCAGTGTGTTAACGGATATCGAATGTAAATTGACACGGTTTTTCGAAAATTCGATGTTGATTAAAAATGATTACTGTTTTCTGTTATGGGCCAGCCAAACGAAAAGTTTTTGAAGGCTCAGATCTATAGCGAGAACTTCGACTAAGTCTAAGTCAAAGTAACGATCTCAGTGCGGATTTAGAATTGTTAAATCGACTTTGACTTAGTCCGAGTATTTTTTACAAGAAAAACAGACTGAGAGACAGACTAAGCAAAGATTTTCTTGTAAAAAAATGACTCGGACTAAGTCAGAATCTTCACTGAGTTCGTTACTTTGACTTAGACTTAGTCGAAGTTTCCTCCATAGATCTCAACCTAAGTGTTTCTTTAAAATGGACTTTTACAGCTGCTCTATTTGCATAAACGTATTAAAGTGGTGTCGACTGGTATTGCATATGATACGTAGGTGTTTGTTAGGTGTAAACAGGGCAGGTTAATCACGCGGCGTGCGACGCTCTTCTCGAGAGCCCTTGTCGACACTCCACAAACTGCTCACTTAAAACCTTCGTGGAATACGCATTTTTCAAACCTTTAGGTATTGTTGTTTAAATATTTTCTCTGACGAAATTATTCGTATGTATTTTTACGCTGTAGATATTATTAAAATTTAGAAATGTAGGTAAACTCTCAAACCAAAATGCATCGCCATGTTTAGCCGAAATAATAATATCCTTGTTGTTGAATCCCTGTAACCTTATAACTCGTTTTCCTCCTACGTAATATAGTCACTAAGTTCCAGTACAAATATCGCCGATCGTATTTCTTTCCCACAATGTAGTGCAAAGTCACATACAGTGCGGCTTTCTGATAAATGGTATGCTGTTTGACAAGCGTATCCATGTTTCATTGGACACTCCGTCATTGGACGCAAACATTGGACGTTTCAGTACTGTTAACGCCCCAACCATCTGCATGTTTTATGTATTTTTCTTGTAAGAAAGAAAGAAAGAAACATTTGTAGAGTATTTAAGCCTTTTTCCGAAGAGTACAGTACAGTACAATTACAGTGGGATACCACTGTAGGGTTGAATGGCAGAGTTTATTGGCCCCAGCAGGAATAATTTTGACAATCGAAATATCGACACTATTTCGATTCGCTGCGCACTGATGACATTTGGTTAAAACATATAATTAAATGTCATAAGCGTGCATCGAGTTCGATTCGAAGCCGATTGTCGAAAATAATAAAATAAAAATTTACGGGCTGCCCCAGAGTTCTTAGAACAGTAATTTCATGGCGCTAACAGTGTCTAAAACATATTCAAAATTGAAAAATCATATCTTGACTAGGACCGATCCCTTTAAGCTCATAATGCACAAACTGCACTCGGTGCCAACTGCCAAATACAAACGAGCCGATGATGAGGTATTCGACATTATCATTCAGATAACGATGTCGAAAATAAATCTCATATCGCATTGACATGTTTGATAAAGCATCGATTTTACGGCAGGGCTACTGTGCGATAAGTGATAACCCATGGAATTGTGGTAATCGGACAGATAAGCTCGAGAAATGCTCGTCGTTGTATGCACGTGGCTGGTTTAGTAATTGGTATTTTAATACTGACGCCTTTACATTAAGGTTTTGTAAGAGTTGTTAGGCTAACGCCCGAATGGTCAAACGCTGCTCAACTTTAACGGCTTCTTATATTGATTTTCGCCATACAATTTTGACAGATAAGGCGGCATTAAACGACATAAGGCGACCTTAAGTGTATGAACATTCGGCGGTAAGATCTATAAAGCGAACTATTACTAAGTCTGAGTCAAAGGAACGAACTCAGTGAGGATTTGGAATTTTTAAATCGAACTTTGACTTAGTCCGAGTCATTTTTTACACGAAAATCTTGGCTTAGTATGTCTGTCATTCTGTTTTTTTTTGTAAAAAAAATAGCTCAGACTAAGTAAAAGTTCGATTTAAAAAAAGGAATTCCAAATCTTCACCGAGTTCGTTTCTTTGACTCAGACTTAGTCGAAGTTCGCTCTATAGATCTCAGCCTTAGACTCTTGATTTTTCCAGTATTTATATTTGTCTTTTTAATCTATCATTCATTATCATTGAAAGCCGGTCTAATTTAGTCCCAGGACGAAAAAAACCTGTAAGAAAAAATTACATTAGACATTAAAAAGGAATGATGTTTTATTTTAAAAAAAATATGGTGATTCAGTTTTGTGAGTAAAATAAAAATGTATTTTTTATGAAATATATTTTTTTGTTAACGTGATTAATATTTTGTGCTTGCATCTGGCAACTCTGGTATAATCTGACAGCATTAACAAACCCGTCACGAGTCCGTAGGCACGATGTTTTTTGTAGTTTACGTGCAGGCTGGCGTTTGTCACAAGTTCACAACTCACAACAGCGCTCAGCACGAGTTGTCGAGTGAAATGGGTGACGTTACGGTAACGTTAGTTGGTTGAATGATTTATGGAGGATTCATATCTTCAGATATGTAGGCATGAGTTTTTTGACATGTCTCGCTAGTAACTACGTAAAATATTTGTATGACAAACACGCGTTCACCTTTAGCGGCTACGTGGGGAACTGACGTTTTTCAAACAAATTATTTTACAGCTAGCGAGAAATCGCCTCCTTGTTCTAGTGGCAGCATATATGGGCTGTGGACCGGGAGGTCGAGGATTCGATTCCCAGGTCGGGCAAAGTGGATTTTCTAATTTAATATGCCCGGGACTGGATCCCTCAGAGGGGGTTGACGTCAGGCACAGCCGGTCGCAAACTTAGCCGAATCCCTTCTGCAACATGATTGAAAAAGTGTGTTGCCCCGACCCCACATTAAGGTGGCATAAGGGCAGATAGAAAGAAACAAGTCGCTAGCGAGAAATGTTAAAATAAACTCATGGTCCAGTTACTGACCTCTGTTACTCTTCACTAAATAATCCATCCATCCAGTCGTTCCCTCACCCCTCAGAATCGTGACCGCAGCTGGCTGAGGTTATAAGTAATAGTGGACCTGTAATTCTATAGAAACATACATAAGCTCACGCCTGATCCCCGAAGGGGTAGGCAGAGGCGCACTAGTACACTAGAACACCCACATTTCGCCGAGCTTAGTTCCGTCCCAGATGTGATAGGGGGCGAGCCTATCGCCATATCGGGCACAAATTCCAGACTCCGGGCTGATATGGAAAAATCCAATATCACTTTGCCCGACCCGGGGATCGAACCCGAGACCTCAGAACCGTAGTCGTACCGAAATACCACCACGCCACGGAGGCAGTCTATAGAAATGGGCCCTTAAAATGGTAACGTTAGTCGGAATGATTTACCAGTCGTTTACAAACACCACGTATGTTAAAGATGCGTCTTGAATTACATTTCGTGGGTCACCGAGTTAAGTAATACCGCATTCTTTGATTGGGTGGTGAGATTGTAAGTATTTTTAAGTATATCGTCTGTGGGAGACATTAAGTCGCTCTTTCCGCTTGTTAAGCCATGTCAGAATCCTTATCGGCGGCTTTAGATGTCGCTGGATTAGTTGCTACTTGTTAGGAAGTGTCTAAGGACTGACGGTAAAGAAATTGTGTAGAACTAAATTGAAGTAAGTTGTTTACTGCTGATTTCTTAAGTTTACGCGAATGACATTGAAATAAAACTATTTTTGCGGATTTTATCACGATTTGGTTTTTAATTTTTATTCCCGACGTTTCGAAGGCTTTGCAGTCTTCGTTGTCAAGGGTCAGACCAGTTTACTGCTGCTAAAATAGCTGAAAGTTTTTGAAAGATCTCAGGAGTTTTTTGTTTTATGTGGAAATATAATTTTGCACTTATGGCTGCTTATACTCATGGAGCATTTTTGCCTTCGACAAATTTTAATTCCACATTAGTTATAGTATTCAAGTAAGTTCTTTCTTTCTACCCGCCCTTATCCCACCTTAATGTGGGGTCGGCGCAACACACTTATTCAAGCATGTTGCAGAAAGGATTTGGCTAAGTTTTTTCGACCGGCTGCCTACCTGTCGTCAACCCCTTCTGGGGGATCCAGTCCCTGGCAAATTAAATTAGGAAATTCCCTTCGCCTGACCTGGGAATCGAACCCACGACCTCTCGGTCCACAGCCCATATATGCTGCCACAAGACTAAGCAGGCGAATTTGTCGTGGCTATATCATTGAGATAAAATCATACAGTAAAACTTTACAGTATATTCAGCCCGGCTTTGTTGCGGCTTTATTTTAGTAAGGTATGGCATCCATGTCTGTGTAATTAACGAAATCATATTTGTATTGTACTAACCATCACCCGTCCTAGTCATCATCATCATCATCAGCCATAGGACGTCCACTGCTGAACATAGGCCTCCCCCAAAGATTTCCAGATCGACCTGTTGAAAGCGGCCTGCATCCAGCGACTTCCTGCGACCTTTATCAGGTCGTCGGTCCACCTTGTAGGTGGACGTCCTACGCTGCGCTTGCCAGTACGTGGTCTCCACTCGAGAACGTTCTAGTCACGGCCAGGATTATAAAACCCATTTGAAATTCGGTGACAACGACTCATAATTCAGCGTGTGACGATTAACGTAATCTCAGGCGACAGCACGATAAGATTGTGGAGTTTATTTTATGTCTTATTCGGGTTCAAAAGCTTGTTAACCCGCGCTGGTCACACTCATGTTGACATGTGTTTCTGTATCACTGTTATTATGTTTACATATTTTCATGCACTGCGTAACTGTTACTGCACCAATGCAGTCGATGGTAAATTGGGGCTTTGAATAATTTCACATTATTTCTCTATGTCGCGTCCCCATAATTCTTTCTCTTTAGACACTGTTTGTTTGACTGATTGAGATTCTTAAATAGGAGATTGTCTTTGTTTAATTTTGTAAAATAAAAGACAAATACATATTTAGTATCATAAAAATGTAGAAGCCGTTTTTATTTTTCTGCCTTTATCAAATTGTTCGCCTTTATTAAAGATGTTACACAGAAATAGTTCATAATCTTGGATCCAGTCGGGCACGGCAGATTTGAAAATAATAAATTCCAACTTAGTATAATGATACTAGTCAAATGTTGTTTTCTGTGCATCCACTATTGAGAGGTGGCTTATCATATTCTTTATTTATCACTAGCTGTTGCCCGCGACTCCGTTCGTGTGGATTTATTTCCAGGGATAAAAAGTAGCCACGTCCAGCTACGTCCATACCAAATTTCATCATAACTGGTCCAGCCATTTAAACGTGAAGAGGTAACAAACCTATAAACACTCACAAATTTTCGCCTTTATAATATTAGTAGAATCAGACAAATGGCTCTATTTTATTCTTATCCATTTCCTTATACTCCTGAGCTTCCTTACTTATGAGCACATGCTTCGCTGAAGTTTCTACTCGCGTTACTCGAAATAGTTAGTACTTAGTAATAACGGTGGAAGGCACACATAACTAATGCACAAGTTCATTACCTCGCGACTGGCGCGTTCCGCGTTACTCCGTTAATTTAGAAACTAGTGGCTCACATTATTGCGTATATTTTAGGGTTACCATACGTTTCACCTTGACATTATTTTCATTAGAGGCGTATTTATCACATAGGTTGAAGAATTGAGGTAAATGTTTTGTTTTACAGCAGAGACTGGCAAACGAGCAGATGGGTCACCTGATGGTAAGTGATCTCCACCGCCCATAAACACCCAAGACACAAAAATAATCATGGGTGCGTTGCCAACCTAAAAGGAGGAAATGGAGGGGAGGTAAAAAGGGATTGGGAAAGGAAGGGGAGAAATGGGCTACCGGAAATCTCACTCACCGAACGAAACGCGACAGCAAGCTGCCACTTTACGTCGGTTTTCTGTGTAACAGTGGTATCAAACCGGTCGAGCCGGCCCATCCGTGCTGTAGACGTTGTCTACAGCATGGCTCTACCACTCAAATTACACTCACGCCATTGTATTTATTCTAAAGTTCTCGAGTAGAGACCACGTACCGGCAAGCGCAGCGTTGGACGTCCACTACAAGGTGGGCAAACGACCTGATAAAAGTCACAAGAAGTCGCTGGATGCAGACCACTTCCAACAGGTCCTGGAAATTTTTAGATGAGACCTATGACCAGCAGTGGACGGCCTGTGGCTGATTATAATGATGATGGATTCTGAAGCGTTACTTCTATAGATATCTTAGGACTTATAATTGATATCAGGATGGAAAATAATTGTGCACAACGTTTGTTTCTGGTATTTATTCAGTCGATTTAAAAATCTAGTCTTAATTTAAAAAGACTTTGACTTGTAGGTACTATATAATTATTTTGCTCCTAAAACAGAAATTCTACACCTACACAAAATGCAACTGTTTAATTTGACAACATCTAATGTAATCCACGAAGGTAATTGTTTATGTATTCGCGATGTAACTCAACGAGAGTCGAGAGGTGCATACTGTATGCGTCATCTCGCAGAATAAATCAGTCATCAGACTCCGTAGGGTCCCGTTTATTTTAACTTAATTTATTGAATCGTTAACGTACAAATGCCGTGATAATGTTCTATGTTATTGCATCTATGTTTATGTTTACTTTTAAATGGGTGTAATGGTTTTCTACCGATTTCCAAAAAGGAGAAGGTTTTCAATTTGTCTGTATTTTTTATGCATGTTACGCGATATCTCTGCCGAATGTGGACCGATCTTCAAAATTGTGTTTGATAGAGCTTCTTTCAAGGGTCCCATATAAATTTGGTCACGATCGGATTTGAAGTCGGTACGTTATAATTAAATAAATAACACCTAACCGTCACACACATTTCATTAAATATTAGTTTAGCTTCTTCGACAATTACATTAGCTAAAATGCAACTAAGCGGATCATGTCGTTTCCAGTGACGTGCACAGGCATTTAAATTAAGGTAGACACTTTCATAATTATTTTCTTCAATTTATTCTTGCTTTACTTTAAACAAAATGATCATTCTCACGTTGTTTTAAAATAATACACCCAACGCTGTTTCATAAACTCTTTTTGGTGACCATTTTTTTTTTATTATGCAATTTTAGCAAATTGTCAGGGTAGACAATGTCTCTTTGTCTATATGAAATGCACGCCACTGGTCGTTTCATATAAATCATGTTTGTAGTATAAACTAGGGCCTTTATAGGGAGTCATAACATTTGAAAGTCACGTTCTGTAACCCGAGAGTCACGTAAATCACTCGAGATTTCTTTGATAATGTTTCCGTCTCGCTGCACGTAATTAAGAGAAGAGAATTTCGGTAAACATGTGGTTGTGCGGTCGCAAAAAATCAGGAAAAGATTCTGGCTGTCAAACTAATTCCACGGGATTAGCCTCGACGCCCCGCTCGATGTCGATGTCGGGCACGCGGGCAAAAAGTCCCATCAATCAACGCGGTACACACCCAGATATTTTAGATCTCGGAGGACTTAATTAAATCACTCGTACACTGCTGCACACGTTCACACGTTTCCAGCAACAGTCTCAGCGTAACCAGCAATGCACGCGATAAAATGAATTCCGTTGAGCCGAGTCGCCACAAGCAAAACATTCGCTAATTTAGCCGATATGGATGATACGGCCGTATCACACTTTAGTACCGATTAACTCTTAATTAATTGATCGTTCTTGTTTATATTAATTCATTAAGACATTTCGTTTTTTTATAATTACCCGATGTTGTGATAATGACATTAAAATCGCTTTGTCGTTGCGACAGCCATAATCATTTGAACTTGCCGATGGCGAATTTTAATGTGTGCCAATTAGTTAAAGCGACTGATGAATTCAATTTTGTTTAATTACACGTTTTGTATGTAATTAAATGGGGGAAGTCGGGGCAAATGGTATGTGTAACAGCAGTGCGGTGAAAGATGGCGGTGATTATTACATACATTATCCGGCCCGAGACGTTTCATCCCCTTACACCAAAGACATTCTATAATACATAGATGGAACAACAGTGCTAAACTGTGATCCAAAAGTTATGACCTTGTGGTCATAAGTCACTCAGTCGTATTTGAAAATTTACGCTCGCATGGTCTTGCTAGCGTCATATTTTCGCAATAAAATTATCTGTGATTCTTGAACATTCACAGAAATTTCTAGGGTGTAAATTATAATAGGCGCCCACGCATTGTTATAAATGGTAGTAACGTTTGAGATAAATTTCTTTGTATGGAAACTTGCTTGATAGGCTCTCTGTCGTTAGTAATATTAAATCTCTTTGCCTTACACCCTCGCAGTACATCTACAGCTTCCACCTTGATTTTATTAGGGGAACTTCGCAACTCCGCGGAACAAGGAAGAACTTTTGTTTTATTAGGTCACCTTATAAAACAAACCTAAGGTTTATGTCGAGTATTCTTTCCTCGTTGAATCGTAAATTACGCGTAGATTTTCCCCAAACATAAACTCTCCTCGTAAATCGTTTCGGAGTCAGCTAACCGAAAACCGAAACGTTTAACGTTTTCCGTTTAACTGAGTACAGATTGTTTACCCCTTACAAGTTGGTTTTTATTGGATAGTAATAAGCCCCAATCAGATATAACGTTTCTCGTATGACTATGGCAAGTAGATAAGACGTTTTTTTGTGAGGCTACGATATACAAATTGAAAATAAAAGACTTATAACGCGGCCTCGTAAATGGCATTTGAGTGGTAGAGTTATGCTGTAGACACTCAGGTTGTGAAATACCACTGTCTCAAAGAAATCAATGTAAATTGTCCGTGGTTTCGTTCGGTGGCCCAAAGCTCCACTCTCCTGAATCCGTATTCCCCTCTTTGAAGGTTGGCAACGCACCCATAATAATTTTGACATCAAAGTTCTTCCTGGGCGGTGGAGATCAGTTACCTTCACGTAACCCACATGATCGTTTACAATTCTTCGCTATAAAAACTATGGCAGTTTATATTCTAGTGTAATAGTCGCACAAGAACCTATTTCTGTCTAAATAGGGTTTAAATATTTGTTACCAAAGCAAAGATTGCTAGTTTGGGCTCGAAATCACAGATCGTGTAGTAATTAATTTCTGTAGAAGCAGTTTGAAGTCGTCCCGAAATACAACTACCGCCGAAACATTTATTTATATATATACATTTTTTTAAATCAAATATTTGTTACCAAAGCAAAGATTGCTAGTTTGGGCTCGAAATCACAGATCGTGTAGTAATTATTTTTGTAGAAGCAGTTTGAAGTCGTACCGAAATACAACTACCGCCGAAACTTTTATTTATATACATTTTTTTAAATCAAATAACTAATACTGAGGCTTATTCACAGTAAATTGAAAATCCCTTCGCACCTTGTACTTTTTACAGATTTAAATTTCACAGACCTTTGTCAGCTTTGATCGTGTGTAGAGAAAATCTTGTTAAGGATAAAGGACGGACCGACGAACAATGAGAGATCATATTACCCACCTCACTTCCGGAACGGTGACTACCAAAACCTCAAAGTTTACACCTGATTACACCGCGCTCGGATATTTTTTTGACAAATTCTGTTATTCAATTTGCCTCAGTCGGCATGTCTGAATGCTGGTTCATCCACCTGTGTAATGGGAAACCTTATTAGACTGAAGTATCGTATTTAAGCAACCGAGATTAGATTTTTTTGGCGCGTTCGTTTGATTGTTTTTTTTATGTTATTAGTGGTATTTTATTCTTATTCGTTTTACAAGAAATTTTTAAAATTTTCTAATTTAATTTGTCCGAGACTGTATCCCTCAGAGGGTTGACGTCAGGGAGACATCCGGTCGTAAAAAATAAGCCAATTCCTTTGTGCAAAATGCTTGAAATAGTGTGTTGTGCCAACTCGACATGAAGGTGGGATAAGGGCACGTAGAAAGAAAGAAAGAGTTACAAGAAATTGGAATTGTGATCTTTTAAATTAATTCTTAACTATCGCATTCAAACGAGTTAGGTGGGCCTTACTTATAAAAACAGTTTAGCTAAGCAAATGGCTAAGAATAGCCTGTAACGTTTTCCTTGTGTCACATTGTTTGAAAATATAGCCCCTACTTATAAAAAAATATTTAAGCGCTGCTTATCTTTATACCATAGGTTGTCACTTTCATTTTTAAACAATGTAACGCAAGGAAAAAAGTGATTATTTTCCATTTGCTCAGTTAAACTTTTTTATAAGTAAGGCACTATATTACAAACGTGGTTTTCAACACGTCGACTACCGTTTTACAAGCTAGGTTCCTTACTTAAAGTTTATCTCTTAAGTCCTTTAAATCTTTAATTATCCCAAATCTAGATTTAAACTGTAACTCTAGATTAGTAACAGCGCTGCAAGTCGCCCTAATTTTCAAACAATCATTGTTTGGAACAATGTGATGCAATAAAAAAGTGATAAACTACTCTTAAATATAAGTTGTACGTTTTATAAGTGATTGGCAACTATCTTTAGCGCATTTCAATCACGTATTTTATAGTTTTAAAGCGACAAATGTCGCGTGGACTGACTCGCGTCGCAGATTTATATCCAGCTAATTCTGGCTACGGACGTCGCGACTTGCGACATCTTGTACATGTTATTTGGCAGGCGTTTAAAAAAAGTTCTGCCGTGATATTGCCAAATCGAATAACGATTTTGAATATAGCATAACATACATAAGATCACGCTTGTATCCCCGAAGGTGCAGACGTGCACTAGCGAACTAGAACACCCACATTTCGCCGAGCTTAGTTTCGTCCCAGATGTGATAGGGGGCGAGCCTATCGCCATATCGGGTACAAATTCCAGACTTCGGGCTGATATGGAAAAATCCAATATCACTTTGCCCAACCCGGGGATCGAACCCGAGACCTCAGGACCGTAGACATACCGAAATACAACTACGCCACCAAGGCAGTTTGAATATAGCTAGTTTACAAATAGTTATGAATTGTAAAAATAATATGTTTTTTACTGTTTATAACGTTATTATACAGGCATAATATTGTATTTCAGTGGCTATGTGTTCATACAAGACGATTCCTACCGGCTTCAGTTTTCCAAATTGTAGGCTAATATTTATGTCGTTTCCAAGTATTATTTAGAGGAGAAAGTAGCTTTGGCTTCCTTTTTGAAATGTTTCACCCTTCGCCATTGTTGTATTTAGAGTATTATGATGGAATTTCCATCATCCAAAAACTTCTCCGAATTAAGTAATAGGTATGTACTACAAAAATATCAACATCAACAATACAGTAACGTGATCTGAGGCCATTCGGTTTCGTGCCAATCCATCAGGTCGTTTGTTATAACAAGGTTAGAGCTATAAAGCGGTCTGTTAACGAAGTTTATTTTCTGAGGAGTGTTATACCGCGGATCGATTACAGTCCACGTGACTAGTGGCGAAGGGTAAACATTCTCAAAAGGGAAGACTACGTTAGTATCTTTTTAATTACTACTAAGGTATAGCAACTCCCAAAATCTATTAGTCGATACTTTCGCAAAAGTAAGTCGAGAGGAATCGATATTTCTATACTAATATAAATGCGATAATTTCGATGGATGGATGTTACGTTGAACGGATCTCGATGAAATTTGGGACAGCGATAGATTATACAGGTTGTTTCATAAAGTTGGTATCAATAATAACAACACTTAAAGAGGGGATGGCTGGCAATCTAGCGGTAAAGTTTAAAATTTCGTAAGACTCATAGTTTTTGAATAATGAATTTATAACTAAAAAACAATTTCTGGCTCATTGGGTCAGCTGCAGTACATTTGCAAACCACCTATGGGGTAATCCGCTTCGCTCAGTGTGTTCTACCGTCTGTATCGCTAAATGCGACGATTTACAGGTCGCATTCCGATTTTAAAATACCCATGCTTAATAATTGATAAAAAAAATTAAGTTCAATTTATAGTTTTTCACTTAACCATTGGGCTTTAAATCGTTGACCCTGTATGTGGAATTGTTATTGGTACCAACTTTATGAAACACCCGGTATAGTCTGGAATATATAGGATACGTTTTTATAGCAGAGACTGGCATCGAGCAGATGGGTCACCTGTTGGTAAGTGGTCTCCACCGCCCATAGACACTCAAGACACAAAAATAATTATGGGTGCGTTGCCAACCTAAAAGGAGAGAATGGAAGGGGAAGGAAATGGGCCATCGGAAATCTCACTCACTGTACGAAACGCGACAGCAAGCTGCCACTTTACGTCTGTTTTCTGTGAGACAGTGGTATCTAACCGTTCGAGCCGGCCCATTCGTGCTGTAGACATTACTGTCTACAGCGTGGCTCTACCACAAATAAATTGACGCTGTTTCACGGCAGAAACTATAAAACAATCACCCATTGCAACACCCAGTGTTCGACACCACTTTATGGCACCCAAAGAACATTTACTACCGTCGGATATATTCTCACTGGTTTTATGATTCCCATTATCAGCGTGTTATAGGATGTGGTGTCCACATGTATTTATTTAGCGGTTTTCCGGCGTTGCATCTGTAATGTCTGTTCTGGGTTCAGGGAAATAAACGACGGTTTTAACCCCTACACCGTGCCGTGGAGTGAACCCTTAACGTACTCAAGTGCATAATGCGTTTACGCTAGGGTTGTGCTGTGCTATTCATATTTGTTTCAGTTCATTTTTGTGACTGAGTGCTAACACAATTTCTTCTTCTTTCGTTAAAGGTGGCTTCCGTCGTGGTTTTGACGATTCTGCATATAATAAAAGCAGTGACTTATAAGGCGAGTCTGAATTATCGGTTTACAGGGGATTTCAATATTGACTTTTTCTTTATTTCTGTCTGGCGTTATCCCGGCCTTCTGCCAGGGGCCGCCTTCCTACTTAAACGCTTTCATTTCGCCCGGTCTTGAGCATCCACCTAGTAAGACCATTGGCTCTCATATCTTCCTCCAGAACGTCCAGCCAGTGCTTTTTGGGCCGTCTACGATTTTCACTTTCATTTGCACGGATTTTAATATGGACAAACAACTTAAATGTGAGGTCGGGTAATGTCTTTTTTATCTTCTTTCCATCTGCATTTATCTCAATGTGCGTCGGTGCAATACAGATTTTGAAAGCATGTTGCAGAACTGATTCGACTTAGTATTACGACCGACTCCCTATTCAACCCTCTTTGGGGTAATCGGTATTAGTGTTTTTTTTTAAGATGGCAATAATTTCAACTAGAGTATAATTATGATTAGGAGTTAAGTAATTTATAAAGGTCACAATGAAATATTTGTGAAGACTTGAATTGAGCCTCAAGTTTCACATAATTTATAGTCTCGAGGTATTTAAAGTTGATCGATGTCTAAACGTTATGATTTTTTTTTTATTTTGTTTCTTATTTACCTTATTGCGTCTGTTATTTTGATGTATCCGCTATTAAAATATCCGTTCACGGAACCGCATAAACGGGGCTTCTTTACCGGGGTATGTGCAATGTATAAAGCAGTTTTATCGATGTAAAACTGTATTAAAAAATACTTTTATGGTGGTTTTTATAGAATACAAGCTGACCCGGCGAACTTCGTTCCGCCTAACAGTCGGTTCTTTAATTTTTAGTTTTTTTTATTATGTCTAAAATAAACGTAGATTAAGTTACTCCTTATTACATCAGCTACCTGCCAATAAAAGTCCCGACAAAATCGGTCCAGCCATTTCAGAAATTAGCCGGAACAAACAGACAGACAGACAAAAATTGGAAAAAATGTTATTTTGGTGTATATACCGTATATATATTCATATACATGTAGTAAAAAATTAAAAACGGTTATTTCAATATTATAAACAGACACTCCAATTTTATTTATATGTATAAATGGACATATTGTATGTCATTGAAGATGCCCTTTTATCACAATTCTATGAATTGTAAAAAATGGGAGTTTTTTTTTACGTCTTCGCCTTTGTCGTTGGATTAATTTCCTCAATGTAAACGGGGCCTTATCATTTTATTAAGGGAAGTTGCCAATTATATTCTTAACAAATCTTTTGTCTCCAAAAATGGACTATTAAATTATTATTTTTTTTATAGCAGAGACTGGCAAACGAACAGATGGTCACCTGATGGTAAGTGATCTTCACCGCCCATAGACACCCAAGACACAATAAGAATCATGGGTGCGTTGCCAACCTAAAAATAGGAAATGGAAGGGGAGGGAAAAGGGATTGGGAAAGAGGGAGGGGAAATGGGCCACCTGAAATCTCACTCATTGAACGAAACGCGACAGCAAGCTGCCACTTTACGTCGGTTTCCTGTGAGACAGTGGTATCCAACCGGTCGAGCCGGCCCATTCGTGCTGTAGACATTACTGTCTACAGCATGGCTCTACCACTCAAAAATGAATTGTTTATAAGAATAGCGGCTCATCCCTACTGATGTTCTCTATTTCGACCGACACCTTTTCACTTTGTTTTATTTTCTTGCGCGTCGTTCGCATTATGCCCCTGTTACCCCAAACCCATAGAACCTCAAAGGGGAACTTTCTATACGAATTTTTCAGCTCCCATTGTGCTCCTTTCTATTTTGTTCAACAAATGGCGTTTGTGTGAATGTAATGAAGTCTTTATGCGGAGGTGCGAATGTTGTGTGCGTCAATGGCGTGAATTGCACGATCTACGAGATATTCGTATTCATGTTATTAAACATTTTAAATCGCCGCCGCGATGTGAATTTCAATTGGATTTTTTTGTCAATGAGTCCTTTTTATGGATACCCATATGTACATTATTATATAGCTATACTGCTATAGCTTTATATAGTTGCTATAGGCTTTACAACCGACGTAGAGTGCGTTCGGCTCTAGTAGAGACTTTTTGCTTGTGTTCAGCAGTCCGAGCAGGAAAATTTCTGACAACCGTAAATGTATTCGTGCTCGAGGCGCGTCTATGAAATTTGTATGAAATATTAATCAAATGTCATCAGTGCGCAGCAAGTTTACATTTACATTAGTTTTTCGTGCTCGGGCTACTGTATTACGAGAAGATTGTTTAATATTTTAATTTTGCTTTTTTTATATTAATTGGTCCTCTTAACTGTTACTTACTACAATATGTAGATATGTATCTACAGCTGTACTAGATCAAGAAACTTTTTAGTATCACGAAAGCCAAGTCTTGCCTTTCATGATGATTCAGAATGGTCTGGCCATAGCTGCATTGGGAGGCTTCTCCAAAAGAGAAATGTTTCGTAAAATATAAATCACAAAGCGGCACGTTTAAAGACTGATAACGCACGAGGCACCGTTACTCAAGGAATTAGGTTTGAGCAGAAAAAATCCTAAAAACGTCGGGTGCCGGTTATCTCTAGTTATTTGTCGTATCAAGTGGTTTCTTTTTTATCGCCGCCGCTTCAAAGACGCCGCTCGATGCACGGTAGCAAAACCAGTATCCGTTTACTCGTGTTTTTAAAATGGACACAAAATTAGGCAGTGTTAGCTTTTGTTTCGGTTGTGGATTTGCTGCTGCTTCGAGATGTTTACGGTTTTAGAAGTAAACGTAACATAATTGATATATTATGTCTTCATTTTCTAGATACGGCATACTCTGAATCCTGATGTTCAATTTCCTACTGAGGTTAGAAGTACTTATTATTTTGCAGACAACTGATTTTCCGCGACATCTTGCTGTTGCGTTTCGTACGATGCGTTCCCACGCACTGCATCTGCTCGTTTGCCAGTCTCTGCTATAAAAATAAAAAAATACGCAGCGTATACGTATTCCTTGTCCTGTCTATCATACCTTAAGTCTACTATTCTTTGCTTTAAGCATGTGTCAAACAGAAAGCAATACAAAAACCCTGCGAAGTGTACTGAGACAAATGAAATATCCCTTACTGGAGAATGAGAATCCTTATTCATTTCCAATCATCAATTCTTTACGATAGGCAGCGGGTTGACTGTGTTGTGCTTCCGCATCGCCAATGTCCAAGGCGAGAGTATTCACTTACGATTAGGAGAACCACTGTCTGCTCTTCTACCTTTGTAAGGAAAAAATACCCACATACTTTTTTCTTTTATTATATCTCGTTTAATACTACATTTCTACCACCCTCAAGCTAAAATGCCGTAAGTGAATAAACGTAATATTGAGATGTTTCCAAAAAACGTGGAAAATATGGTGCCTAGAGATTTCATAGACCCGTCGCCTCCTTCGTCTAGTGGCAGCACATATGTGCTGTGGACCGGCAGGTCGTGGGTTCGATTCCCAGGCCGGGCAAACCGAATTTCCTAATTTAATTTGCTCGGGACTGGATCACTCAGAGGGAGTTGACGTCAGGCAGGCAGCCGGTCGTAAAAACGGAATCAAATCCTATCTGCAACATGTTTGAAAAAGTGTATTGCGCCGACCCCACATTAAGGTGGGATGAGGGCAGGAAGAAATAAAGAGATTTCATACATTTATGGTTATTTTTAATCTTAAAGTAAACACGTTATAAAGTCTATTAAATATAAAAGCCACAGGCTAATAAATCTCTAAGGATTTTTTTTTCACCTTTTTGGAGACATCTCAAAATTAGGTTTATTCACTTAACGGCATTTTAGCTTGTGGACGGCAGATTTACATTACGACCTTTCGGAATTTACAGTAGCTTCATATTGATCAATGTGTGCGATTGTAAATATCCGCACGCGCAATCCCAACGACAAATCGCGACTCTGCAGGCGGCCTATGCAAATGATAGCGTGCTGTATTGTGGCTCGTTAGCGTTTAATCGGCCTTATCTCGGCACAGAATAAACAAATAGCCATTAAACCCGTTAAATTACTAATTTAATCATATACCGGCCATTTGCATTTGAATTAGTCTGTGTATACAGTCGTGGGTGTGTGGAATTGAATTGCATAATTTATTGAATTTTATTTTTATTATATTTGGAGAAGTTTCCTAAGTTATGTTGATTTGGTGACGATGAAATGGAATTGTTGGAAGTGGGTGTGTGGGTGCAATATTGTATTGAAAGTATAATGGTATACATATATATTTTATGTTAGGACCATTCATTCTACACGGATCACTATCTCACGAGATAATCTACTAAATTTAGGACATTGAGTTGGTCATCAACAAATCTATCACATTACATCATCACATTGAGGGTAGTCTGAGTCATAAAATGAACAACCAGTTCAGTTTGGCAGTGCTTTAAATTCAACCCATTATAATTTAATGCCTTAAATAAATAAATAAAAACCCCTTTACGTCCGCAAACTGCGTTATCGTCGTTAAAAATTTACACAAAAACCATTTAAAAATGTACGAATGCTCCGAGATTTCTGACTCATTCGAGTTGCTAAGGGGCCAAAGCAAACAGATTTGGAAACAATGTTCTTTGTCGTAATCATTATCGTTTCCGTGACCCATAACCAAGCGAGGTGTTTTAATGAACGCTAAAACGTTTCTAACGTGAGTGATTATTTCGTGGATTATCATTTCTTAAGTTTACTTTGTACACTTTCTCAAAGGTTAAATGTGAAAGTTCCTACTGGTTAGTCTAACTCAGGTGTAAGTATTTTATTTAGTAACGTTAGTAACGTTTGGTTATTATTGTAGTAAAATACTCTAGATATCGCCTCCTTGGTCTAGTGGCAGCATATATGGGCTGTGGACCGGGAGGTCGTGAATTCAATTCCCAGGTCGGGCAAAGTGAATTTTCTAATTTAATTTTCCCAGGACTAGATTCCACAGAGGGAGTTGACGTCAGGCAGGCAGCCGGTCGTAAAAACATAGCCAGATCCTTTCTGCAACATGCTTGAAAACGTTTGGGGCACAGACCCCACTTTAAGGGATAAGGGCAGATAGAAACAAAGAAGTTAGTAAAATCTTTAAACCTGAGAACTGAGCACGAATATTTTTGACAATTGAATTCCAATCGCGCTTAAATCATGAAATGAAAATTTATTAAAATTTCATCAACGCGGTCTCTGGCTAAATAAAACGACTACAACACTGCAAAGATAATGATAATTTCAATCTATATTGTATACGTAATATTACTATATAACACATACATACAAACATAAAGATTATATAAATATAAAAAACACATAGAAAAGATAATTATAATTTACATTATATAAAAATGATTCTAAAATTCCATCAAAGGTGACGAACTCTGTGTTTGAAAGCCAAACATTACCTAAAGCGCTAAATTTAAATTATAAACTTGTTTAGATAGGACGTCGATATTTTACGATAATAGCGTTAATAACGGCGCTGTTACCGGCACGGGCAGTTAACGACCATCCCGCTTCCATTTTTAGGGTTCCGGAGCCAAATGGGAAAACGGAACCATTATAATATCGCTATGTTCGATCCGTCCATATGTGAACGTAGACCAAAAATATTGCCTACGTTGTCACCTTAAAGGGGGGTAATGAGAAAGAGACTGGGGATTTGGAAATCTCACTCACAGAACGAGACGCAATAGCGAGTTACCATACATTTAAGAAGACGTTACTGTTTACAGCGTGGCTCTACCACTCAGATGTAAATGAGTGATGAAAAACATTTGTTCATCGCATTAGAGTTTTTTTTTTAAATTATATTAAGGTTTCTAATTTAATTTTTGTTCAGATCAATAATTGGCGAGATATTGGCCTCCAGAGTCGTCAGTATTGTATTTCCCCTTTTAATTAGGAAAATTAGTGTGAACATGATGTGTTGTGAAGATTTTACCAAAATTACCCGATTGCCGCCGATCATATCTAGGACCGAAATGGGTTCGGCGAAGTGTGGGTGTACTAGTTCGTTCTTTGGTTCGCCTCTGCCTACTATTATACTACTGAATCCGACTTGATCCTATGTATTGCCGCGGAGTGAGGATAATGTTTTTAACTTGAATGTTTGTCGAGAACGTTCAGTCCTGCTGCGGAACCTTGTACTATGCGTGGTCAGACATGCACTTGGATGATTTTTTATGTACAACCGGTCACAATATACAAACTTGTTTATGACACAAAAAATGTCCTGTGTTACGCATCCACGCGGAGTATTCGCTAAGTGTCGGTATGAATTCCGAAGAATCTGCAGATGTGCTGGTTTTATTACTTTAACACTGATGATATCTGTTTAATCTTGTTAAAGGTTAACATAGTAACAGGTGTAAGAATTTTTTTAAAGGAATAAATATCATCTTGACCAAACCAGTCGTAGTACTAGTGACTGCCAAAAATACACCGATAAGCTCTATTACATCTGGGACGGAACTAAGCTCGGCGAAATATGGGTGTTCTACTTCGCTAGTACGCCTCTGCCTACCCCTTCGGGGATACAGGCGTAGGCTTATGTTATGTTATGTTAAGGTCTTTTACTAAAAACATGAATTACCCTCTTTCTGGGGCAGTCGTATAAAAAACCAAACACAAAAATGTGTACCAAAAATATTTGATGATAATTTACTACAACTTGAAGTGCAGTAATTTAGATTAGGTTATATTTTCGGTTGTAGAGCAATAGCTTAGTTGGGTGTGGTACCGACTGCCGAGACAAGAGTCGGAGGTTCGAGACCAACCTCAAAAAGGAGCACACACCTCTGACTTTTGTATGTTATGTGTGTGTTCATTGTGAAATGTCGCTTTCTATATTGGTGAAGGAAAACATCGTGAGGAAACCTGCATACCTGAGAATTTCTCCACAAGAAATTCGAGGGTATGGAGAAGTCTACTAATCCGTATTAGGCCAGCGTGGTAGACAAAGGCCTAACCCCTCTCGTTAGTAGAGGAGACCCGTACCTAGCAGTGGTACAGTAATATTACAGGGCTAATATTATTAACATAACATAACATAAGCTCACGCCTGTATCCCCGAAGGGGTAGGCAAAGGCGCACTAGCGAACTAGAACATCCACATTTCGCCGAGCTTAGTTCCGTCCCAGATGTGATAGGGGGTGAGCCTATCGCCATAACGGGCACAAATTCCAGACTCCGGGCTGATATGGAAAAATCGAATACCACTTTGCCCGACCCGGGGATCGAACCCGAGACCTCAGAACCGTAGTCGTACCGAAATACCACCACGCCACCGAGGCAGTCAGTAATATTATTATTATTCTATATTTTACTACATCTAGAAACACTCACTATAACAGCAATATAACAATGCACGTCTGTTTTCTGTGGAACAGTGGTAATAAACTGGCTTATTCCATTCTGTATTTAAAACTGACTACAGCTCTACCACTTTATAGTTATAACCAATTTATACATAAGGCGACAGGCCGACGTTCCGTGGTGATCCAGTAATATCATGCAGGCATCTGGCGACCATCGACGTTTTAGCGGCGATTGGTCTATACAACCCTATTCCCTCCGGCTTACCTTTGCCAAACTGCTAATAAATATGTTTTAATTTTGACCCTTCGCCACTCCGAGGTATGGAGTGTCCATCGAGAAGTCGATAGATAAATAAATAAATAAATAATAAGTACACCCCACAGTCACACACATAGTCCTGACCCCACACTAAGATCGAGTCTTGTGCCGTGGGTATCAGGAACTACGAGAGACTTTCGGTCTCACAACACTCAGATCCGAAACAAATATCTATGGGCCACACAGACATTTGTCTCGGTGCGGGAATCGAACCCGCGACCTCTCGTTTCACAGCCGGCTACTCGACGGCTGCGCTACGGTGCCTGTCAGATATGGTTAGATTGCACTGTACTTTCCACCAGGTCAACTGACAATGTATCTCTAAATTATCTACATATATTTAAAGGGACTCTGATCTCTACATTATCCAATAACCTTACAAACAATTAATCTTTCATTTAATATTCGATGTAAGAACGTCTCTGTATTTGCTACATAAAATACGACATTCATATGATATTTTATTGACATTTTTAATTACTCAGATTACTTATCTCCTATGAACATAGTAGCCGCCCAATAAATATCGGCTTAAACCTTTAATACATTAATAATCGGCTAATTAAATGACTCGATTGCTGCGCCGTTAATTGGAACTTAAATAATGATGTAGAGCCAATTTACTTTTATAGATCAATAAACAGTACCAATCTAAAATTAGACGTGTCTTAACAAGGTACCATATTTGTTTACGAATGTGAAATGAGATTCATGCATAGATTTAAAGGCAATAGTGACTATTCTGTTATAATTCAACTAAACTAAACTAAACTAAACTAAACTTGTCCATTGAAGTTTTGAAGTTCGATTTGGTAGTCAACATAATGGGCCTTACTTAAAACAGCATTTTTAGCTGAGCAAATGGTAAAAATAACCTGTCACTTCTTTCCTTGCGTTACATTGTTTAAAAATGAAAGGGACAACCTATGGTATAAAGATAAGCAGCGCTTAAATGTTTTTATAAGTAAGGGGCTATAATTACATAACCAACGAAACTAGAGCGTTTTCACGAACAAGATTTGATACGTAAGTGAATCACGAATAACGTCTAATTATAACGGAATTTAATAAATGAATGTCGGCTAAGATTAGTTTAGTTCGTGTGTTGCATACAATCTGACAGTTACTAAACTATTTTAGTTTAGTTTAGTTTTAGTTGGTGGCAACCGAATAGCTTCTAATATAGTCAAACCTCATTGACACGCCACAGGAGCCTTATGCTTGTCGCCATTACGTTATTTTCTTGTATTCAAAACACATTTCCTCTATAAATATACACGACAGACTAGTTATATTTGCATAATGAGAGTTCGCGTGGGTCAATATCCTATTCATTAATATTCAGATAATAAAAGATAATTTTACTATTTATTATAAAGTGGCGTTTGCTTGTGACTGCATTCTATGAAGCTTATTAAATGTTATGTATTTTAATATGGAAAGGAGTATGCAACCGAGGGCTATAACGTGAAATTAATATAATAAAATACAGAACTATGCTTAGGCTGAGATCTATAGAGCGACCTTCGACTCAGTCTAATTGGACCGTGTTATGCAGAAATCATCCAACCCACAAAAACATAAAGAATAAATTGAAATAAAACTATTTTTACGGATTCTATCACGATTAGGTTTTAATTTTAGAAAAATCCAAAGTAGAATCCGTAAAAATAGTTTTATTTCAATGTATAATATTCGCGTAAACTTAAGAAATCAGTATATAAAAAATAAAAGTTATTAATGCCAACATATTCTAAACCATTAATAGACCATTTTGGCGTCAATTTTTTTTTTGTATTCTTGTGGGTTGGATCATTTCTGCATAACACTGTCCAATTCAAAGAAACGAACTCGGTGAGGATTTGCTTTTTTTATATAGAACTGCATAATAACTTAGTCCGAGACATTTTTTACAAGAAAAACAGACTGACTGACATACTAAGCAAAGATAATAGATCTCAGCCTTAAATGAGAAAGAACCAGTTGCGAAGGGTCCGTAAAACCCAATTCCCACCGGCTCCCCTTTCCCAGATTGTGGGCTAATAAACAAGTACTATCTTGAATATAAATAAGCATTGGCTTCCCTTTTCAAAATTGTCAGCCTTCGCCACCGGAAAGAATGTAGCAGTTTGATTTATTATGGAAAGTTTTGAGGTTTTTTATTCACCTGCTTTAGCCGCGAAAGCTATTAGGCGCAGCTTGCACGTACTGGTAGAAAAACTAGAGATTTTGTATTGGTCTCATTTTAATTGTGGTTCACAAAAACGACTAATAAGGTTTTCTTTATCGCGAACCGAAGATGTAAGTACACTTTTTGGGCGAGATTTTTTCTCTAAACAGGTTTCCCATGATTCGAGGACAGGTGGCGGTGGCGTCGTATTGCGGCGCCTTTGTACGGCCCTCTTTGATCTTGCCGCCACATAGTGCGCGTGCGCATACAACTTTTGGTCGTTTTTGTCCTTTTTGTGTTATTGATGCTCATTGAATTGATTTGAATGTGTGTTACTCAATGTTCGGTACTCGGTTCATACAATCCGGGTATTTTTGTCAATTTAACATTGTATTGTGCTTCAAAAGCTAAATTTCTAAACATGACCAATGTAATCGTTGAATGGAACATTTGTTCTCTTTTCTATTACATTTTTAACATAATATATATAAGCTCACGCCTGTACCCCCGAAGGGGTCGGTAGAGGCGCACTACCCAACTAGTACACCCACATTTCGCCGAGCTTAGTTCCGTCCCAGGTGTGATAGGGGGCGAGCCCATCGCCATATCGGGCACAAATTCCAGACTCCGGGCTGATACGGAAAAATCCATTTTTATTTAGGAATATTAACAAGTGGCCCAAGCGGGAATAATTTTGACAATCGAAATCGTATCGAGTTCGCTGCGCACTGATGACATTTTGAATGTCATGAACGCATAATATTTAAGTTATGATTTAATTCTGATTTCCTTCTATACTAATATTATAAAATGATAATATTTGTTTTTTGGTATATTTGTAAGGTATAGGTTAAAAAATTACTGAACCGATTACAATAACTTTAAAATCTATCCGATCGTGACCAAATTTATACGAGATCTTGAAATAAGCTCTATCGAACACAAAAAGAACGTTGAAAACTAGTCTACATTTGGTGGAGATAACGAGTAACATACATAAAAAAACATACAGACGAATTGAGGACCTTCTCTTTTTTTGAAGTCGGTCGAAAATAATCACAGGTTTAAAAACTTGAACAGACCGACTTCAAATCCGATCCAGACCAAATTTGTATGGGACACCTTGAAATAAGCTTTATCGAATATAAAAATAATGTTATAAATCGGTCTACATTTGGCGAAGATATCGCGTAACATACATTAAAAAAATACAGACGGTCGAAAATTAAGCTGAGTAACATAGGCTACTTTTTATCCCGAAAAATGCACAGGTCCCGTGGGATGGATTTGTTAATATATTTGCACGGAAACGAATTCGCGAGCAACGTAGCATAGCAATATATTATATTTATGTTTTCTATTTTGTCAACAGGTTTAACAGCCGAGCTGTTCTACGTGCGCGATGGCCAGATCAATTTCTACGCTCTCAACTTCGTGGTGCCAGTGCCGGCCACCATCAACGAACTGCATTTCACCTGGCAGAGCCTCATCAGAAAACCCGTAAGAATTTTATAACATAACATAAGCTCACGCCTGTAACGCCCATAACGCAAGCGCACTAACGAACTAGAACACATTTCGCCGATCTTAGTTCCGTCCCAGATGTGATAGGGGTTGAGCCTATGGCTATATCGGGTACAAATTCCAGACCCCGAGCTGATGTGGAAAAATCCAATATCACTGTCCGACTCAACCCGAAACCTCAGGACGATAGTCGTACCACGCCACCGAGGCAGTAGAAGTAAGAATTTCACATATCTACATTTTATTATGTTATAGATCACTGAATACTCTTAGGAGGGTTAGCTAGGTGTGAACCACGGCGCGATTCTTCTTATAAACCCATCCCATACAAATCCCACCAGCTTCCAGTACTTCCTGTCTTTTCCCTGCGCGCATTCCTGCCATATCACAACTCTTTCATTTCTCGATTCCTGTGTGTCCATACTTGCCTGTTTCCAGAATTCGCCATAGCATTACATAATATTTCATTTCAATCTACATTTTCCTTTTATTTAGATCTGTCAGCATCATTATATTATACCCTAGATGCACAGTTCTTTGCAAATATCCTCCTAAAAAGTGGTTTCAGGAATAAAACAAAGAAAAAGATCACAAGTTCTAATTAAATCAAACACGAATATAACCCTATGCACGTGTTATAATGTAGCTTTTTAAACGAAATGATCAAGCGTTCTTAAATTTGAATTTTCAAATTTAGAATTCTATCGGCGTCCAACTGTAGGGAAAAGGAGTGCTTAAGCACTTCTTTGCTGTCTCATTTTTCGAGCGTCAACTATGCATGTAGGTAAATAATAAATCGATGCCTGCCAGAAGTACTTTTTTATATTCTACGTCACCAAAGATCAAAAGATTAACAGCCCATGGCATACATTGAAAAAAAGCTGGACAAGTTACTCATTAAGTATAAACGAAGAAATAACGAATGTAAGAGGGAATAACGAAAGCGAAGATACATTAAATAAAGTACACAAACAGTAATGTAATATTAATAATAGCTCGGGGCATAAATTCGCAGTAGCGTGTATCTTGTCTATGTAACTCTATACGTTTACTTGGTCTTTTAATGGAGTTACTTTATTTGCCATGTGGGTGGGCCGAGGGCTGAGGACAAGCTCCCTTCTTCCATCAATATTATTCCTTTACATCATCAGTTGGGTATTTGACTATTTGAAATTAATT
The DNA here is from genome assembly GCA_036417725.1 of Clanis bilineata. Taxonomy (NCBI): domain Eukaryota; kingdom Metazoa; phylum Arthropoda; class Insecta; order Lepidoptera; family Sphingidae; genus Clanis; species Clanis bilineata. Next base: position 5,364,044 of record CM071141.1, read on the forward strand.
TTATATTAAATTTATGTCGTCTAAAATATAGAACAGAAAGAAATATTAATATATTCTCAAAAATAAAAAAGTTATAAGCCTTTTAAGTTAGGTGTAACCTTCAAACTGCGGGATAGAAAAGTATCAGTATAATCACGTCACCGCCATAACGGTACATGCGTTGGAAAGGGATAGCAAGATATCACCGTTATGTCCCATTCCAGAATTTAAAAGATGAATTACTGCCTCATTTTTCAATCAATTTCGATGCAGTTTTTACAGAAAGGTTTTATTTTTGTTTTATTTGCATATAAATATTTGTATAAAATCAAACATAGTCAAGTACCCAGTTGCGAGCTGCTTATTCAAATCGTATGGAAACACGTTTGATCAAACGGAACACACGCTATCGTATCGATGCGATGAGACAATCGCATTATTATGGTAGTGCCGATCATGAACGGAATGCAAAATCCGTCATTGAATATGTATGGCACCACGAATCAGACGGTTCACATGGCTTAGCCTTAATTGGCGCGTTGTTTTTGCACAAGAAAAGTTCTATCCACTTTTTAAGATTCCTCGGAGCTACGTACAAAACATAAATTATCTCGGAAAGGAAAGTTTATTTTTCCAAGCTGCTAGACAGGGCGACGGTTCGTGTTCCCTTGGAATCGCAAACAAGCTATTCTTATGGAAATATCCGACTTTGGATAAGTTGGAAAGTGCCTTCTATAAAAACATCATTATAATAATAATAATATTAGCTCTGTAATATTACTGTCCCACTGCTGAGCACGGGCCTCCTCTACTAATGAGAGGGGTTAGGCCTTAGTGTACCACGCTGGCCTAATGCGGGTTGGTACACATACCTTCGAAATTCTTGTGGAGAAATTCTCGGGTATGCAGGTTTCCTCACGATGTTTTCCTTCACTGTTATAGCAAGCGATAATTCAAATAGAAAAGTGTATGCTCGATTTTGGGGTTGGTCTCGAACCTCCGACACTCGTGTCGGCAGTCCGTACCATTCCCAACTGAGCTATCGCTACTCAAAAAACATCATTAAGTTAGCAGTAATCCTGGGTTGAAGGTTACTAATCCCGCCGCCGCTTGCTGATTGATTATCGCGCTTACTGGCACATTCTGATCCCGAACTCCTCGTATGTATCTAATTCAAATTAGAGCGGCTCTCATGCAAATGTTCAGTGCATGGAACGCGATACGCTCATCCATTTATTTACATGGCATCCTGCATTGCTAACCAAATATTATGTGCATTTATTTATCTCTGACGGTAGACAAAGGAACAAGTCGCAGGAGTCCTTGGTCCAGTGGCAGCATGTATGGGCTGTGGACCGGGAGGTCGTGGGTTCGATTCCCAGGTCGGGCTCAGCAAATTTTCAATTTAATTTGCCCGGGACTGGATTTCTCATTGTCATGGATCCTTGTCATGTCATGGGGTTGACATCAGACAAGCGGCCGGTCGGAAAAATTAAGCCAAATCCTCTCTGCAACATGCTTAAAAAAGTGTGTTGCGCCGGCCACATTATGGTGGGATAAGGGCAAGTAGAAAGAAAGGTAGACAAAAAAACAAGCCTCCTTAGTCCTTACTAATAAACTATATAAACTATATGAGTAGAGTAACTTTTGACACTCGATTCGACTGCGACTATAATTCGGTTTCATTTATTGACTTGTCATTTGGTAATTTTAACTAATCCATTTATCCATTAAGGCTCAATTGCACCACTATTATTAACCTAGAGTTAGTCCTAACCGCAAGCTAAATTGACAGAAAATGTATGAATGACATGTAACTTAACTTGCGGTTAGGACTAACTCTAGGTTAATAATAGTGGTGCAATTGAGCCTTAGTTATCCATTTTGCAATGTTCGAGAAATAAAAGTTTCGACAGATTTATTCTGCAAACGTGTTCACTGCTTGTCAATAAAACATCTGCTTTTATGGTACTCATTTATTTGTGATGTGGCCTTGTCTTTATACTTATGAAAATATAACATGTTGCTTGTGTAATGTGCACGTATTTTTTACCACATTCTTTATACGGGTAGATTCTTCTTTCGTCTTGCGACAATAACTTATTAGAATCTTTAATACTCATTTATATAGGGGCTATAAAGCAAGTTTTCATACTAAAACAAAATATCTCAAACTTCAGTACCGCCATCAACCACTTATTACAATGCGAGTTCAATTATTACAATTTACACTCTAGAATGTTCTATGAAGGTTCTATGAATGGTTAGGAATCACGTAAGGCAAGTTTATTCTCTCAATATTATCACGCAGGCCGACCAGCAGGGTTACCACGACCTCTTATAGCAGTATTATTATAATCGTTCTTCGTTTGTTTTGTTTGGGAATCGGTACAAGTAAAATTATAACAATACTGCTATAAGAGGTGGTGGTAACCCCCCTGGTGCGCTTATATTTCAAATAAACTTATGACCACTAGATAATAACTTTTGGATCACAAGTTTTGTGCTTTTGTCCCGTCTATATCTTAGATAGTGGTCGAACCGTGAAATTAAAAACCCGCATATGACTACTTGCATTACTGTATAAAATTGTATAAATACATTCATAGCCTTTACAAAGAATTGTGTTTCTACGGCTGTGTGTATTACTGATATGCATTATTCAACATTTATCGTAGATTGAACATATCAAAGAACTTGGAATAGTCGTGACCGCGTGTCTCCTATATAAAAAGTGAACGCCCCAAGATTTCGCTTCGGTAGTGATTACGCGCTCGTGCCCTTATCAGCATCTGCGCGGGCTTTGTGCTGGCCGCTATCAGATCGGCGAGCTCTCTCCGCTCTCACCCCACACCCCACTGCATCCTCAAACAGCCACCGCGTTATTTGCACAGCGGCGCCTTTACTAGCCGAGGCAAATATTTGGGAACCGGTTAACTAGCGCCGATGAACGATCGCCACCATTGTCTGTTCTCACCGACTCAACGATAATATTTAATTAGCGGCTTCGCAGTCGCACCTACGCGTTTTCGCTCCGTTGCCTCTTTAATGCGTGTCTGATGAGCCGGTCAAAGAGCCCGCGGCGTATTGTTTGTTTTACCATTCAAGCGACGACGCCCCGTGATTAGCCGGATTATAATGAGTGCGTCATGATCATAATATTTAAATAGTTTCATCATAAAGCATAACATAAAGGACGTGGATAAGTTTCATAACACGTTCGACGTCGAGTCCAAACATCTGCACGGCATACGGTCGCCAGCGTGTGATAATATTCACATAATTGTCATAACAAGAAGTACCTAGAACTGACCTGTCATGTCACACATGCAAATGGCACCGTATAGAGATACCACCGAGATATACCGCGTTCCACAATGGAGTACTCGTGCTTTTATTGTAGGTCGAAGTCGACATTTGATACGTTTCTACGGCCACGTTTACAGACGCACCGTTTAGGGTATGCTCGCGTGCCGTTGTCGTCAATTGGAGTGCTGATACAGTTACATCGTGATGAGACAGTACCGTTAGGAATGTGTAATGTTCACTTAGATGCAAGAAATCGTTCAACATGATGACTCACGAACGTTTTCGCTTTGTTGCAGTTGCCTTACACACTACACGTAGAGGTCAAGTCGCAGAGTGAGGCGATGCACTCGCCGACGTTTAACATATCGAGCGAGGGATACGTGCCGACCGAGCCGCAAACATGGCGAGTGGACTTGCCATGTACGCGAACCGTCGCCGCTGAAGCAGACGTCACCATATCGCTAAATGTGTCGACCGGTTCCTCGTCCACTACGCTGCATTTCCGTAGAAGGAAAATATGTCTAAAAGAGGCTCCACGGCCGGCCGTCCGAGTGGACAGCGTTCCACATGCGTCGACATCAGCAGACATATTCTACGCGGGAGCGGGTTGTGCTGGCGGCGCACTTTTGATAGCTGCAGTCGCCGCCGCTGCTTGTAGAGCAAGGGCCAGGAAACTTCGACGAGCGAGGAGTGATGAACAAGACGCGCATGCGTTCCTCCCCGACTCGTCGTGCAAGTCCGCTGCCAGCTATACCAGCTACCGTCGACCTACATCCTTGCCAGTCGCAGCTGCTGAAGAGAGAGCTAGAGATCTGCAACAGAGAATAGCCGAGTTGACCATACAGCGATGTCGCGTGAGACTGCGGTCTGTTGCTATGGAAGGGACGTTCGGTAGGGTGTACAGAGGTACATACGCCGATGAGGACGGAAGGGAACAAGAGGTTCTTGTGAAAACGGTCGCTGAACACGCGTCTCAAGTTCAGGTACATATCTGATGAGCATTCGGAACCAATTAACATGCCTGTTGTCTTATGTTATTTTAATACATCACCTTCTATCGTAGGTTTCGTTACTGTTGCAAGAAGGCTGCATGTTGTATGGACTTCATCACGAGCGAGTGCTGTCGGTCCTCGGCGTGAGCATAGAGGATCAGACCGCGCCGTTCTTGCTGTACCCGTGGGGCACAACCTGGAGGAACCTAAAGCAGTTCCTGCTGGCGTGTCGAGGAGCGACAGTGGGGGGTGCCGCCGCCGGAGCCCCCCCTCCCCCACTGACCACCCAGCACGTGGTACGGATGGCTATGCACGCGCTCGACGGCCTGGCGTATCTCCACACACAACATGTTTTACACAAAGATATTGCTGCTAGGAATTGCATGTAAGTTGAACTTGTTTTGGATCCGTTGACATTGGTATCACAACCATTACTACTAACTTCTACAACATCTTGCTGTCCCACTCAAGAATCCTACTGCTACCGCTTAGGTCGCCTTACATATATTTTTGCTAACCCCTCCCCTCCAGCCTACGAAAGAAATTTCTAAGCCCGCAACTATCATCCCGCGATGATGAGATCATTGTACAAATTCTTGAATCTGTTTTAGCTACAGATAACCTGATAGCTTTTCGCTTAGTTAGGTCAAAAATACTTGAATAGTGTTTGGATTCTAGGTATACCTTCAAAAACGCAAATGTTCATTTGAATGTCATCTAACAATGTCATTCGTTACAGAGTGGATGAAAACCTTCGAGTAATGATTGCTGACAATGCATTATCAAGAGATCTCTTCCCTGCCGATTACCACTGTCTAGGGGATAATGAGAACAGACCAATTAAGTGGCTAGCCCTGGAGGCGTTGTCCAAGAGGAATTTCAGTCCAGCAGCTGATGTGTGGGCGTTAGGGGTTCTACTATGGGAGTTGACGACCCTGGCCCACCAACCTTACGCGGAGGTGGATCCTTTCGAGGTGGCCGCGTATCTGAGGGATGGTTACCGGTTACAACAGCCGGCTAACTGCCCGGATGAATTGTAAGTACTTTTTTTACTAATGGTTTGTTTCATTGAGCTATGCTGTCGATCGTTGGTTAAAATTACTGTTGTCTCTTAGAAAGCAAATATATCTTTTTGGAACGGATTGCTACTAATATTGAAGAATTGGAAAAAAGTGACAAGCAATTCTTAGCTATTTGATCAGCTAAACTGTTTTTATAAGTAAGGCCCTATATGTGCCCTAATTTTACTTCTTAAATTTAGCTTACCTTGCAAAGTTCACATTGTTATGACATGTTTGACAGCCTCTGTGGCGCAGTGGGCGCGTAGCCGACTGTGAAGCGGGAGGCCGCGGGTTCGATTCCCGTATTGAGACAAATGTTTGTGTAGTCCACAGATATTTGTTTCAAGTCTGGGTGTTGCGAGACCGAAAATCTCTCATAGTCTCTGACATCCACGATACAGGTTATACCTAGTGTGGGGTCAGGACTAGATGTGTGACTGTTGGGTGTATTTATTATTTATTATGTTTGAAGTTCTAGGTATGTATAAATAAACATTTAATTGAATTTGCTTGTCCCAAAGGTTCGCTGTGATGGCATACTGCTGGGCAATGTCGCCGGACGACCGGCCGACTTTGCCCCAACTACAAATCTTCCTGCGAGACTTCCATACACAACTCACGAGATTCGTATAAACCATTCCTTAGTTAAAAGACAATCCAAAGACGACAATAAAGTGGTAATAAAGTCAACTTAATATAGTGAGATATTATTAAAACGGACGCAATAGAGGCCTTAAGTGACGTGCACACTGCACACTGCACGGTGACAGCACAAGTGAATGATTTACAAGAGACTGATTTTTTAATTTCTTATTTTGTAAATATTTTTTTATGTTGATTTGATGTGATTGTCGCGCATTTTGTTCGGAATTCAAATTGAAAACGTTAAATAAAAATAATTTGCGGATTTTACTACTTTTTTCAAAGTGTAACGTTCGCGTTAACTTAATAAATCGTTTATTATTTATTTTCCTGGATACAGTTGTGCAATATGTTCATGTATTTTTAAAGGCTATAATCTTCACTTTCGGTTAAAAAAATAATATTATACAGCAATTATGTCCCGTTTACGACATAAAAAGTATTTTTTTTTTGCAAAAATGAAAAAATCGTAATATACAACGAAATTACAACTTCTTTGATTTTGCAAAAACAGTGATAAATATATTATACAATACATTACAAAAGATCCCTATTACATTTAATATCGATTGAACTACATTGAAAATAAAACACATCTGTCTTATAAATGTGGCATAACGAGAATGATTTACGAGCCTACAATTGCCAACTAACAATAATTTATTGCACAATCGTGGCCAGAACAATAATATCGCGTACACATTATATTTCAGCATCTGGAATTTCAGAATAAAAAGAAATACATTTCAATATGTCACACAAAACAACGCACTAGTTGTGTATATCTATCTCTTTCATAGCACATATGAAAGAAGAAACAGATGTACGTCCCATTTGACATGTCACTTTTCCAAATAGTGACATGTAAATAGATGGCTAGTCGTGTGCTAGTGAACTTCAACATTATAAATGCGTGACAATCGCAAATTGTATTTATCTTGAAAACCTCATTACTGCCATATTAGACTAAATGATTTGTAAATATTGATAGAATATAAAATATATTGTGACTGTATCATACGTATATTGAATGTGCCTCAGATTTTATTAAAAGTTTATATGTTATAGGTGTTAGAGTATAATATTATGTAGTTAAGAGTAAGACTGGAGTAGCGACAATTTTACTGTACTAACAGCATCACACTTTTGTAATCTTTACCTTTTCGAAACTTTTGATGATGATGTAAAGGCTCGTACAGATTTGGACTCGACTCTATGATTCTTATCTCTTGCCACATATAGTTCTTCAGTTCAGAGCTTGTTATATTTTTTCCACAATTTTTTTTACTTGTGCATTTTATGTCATCAAGTTCAGGTGTGGACGAGCCTTTACACTCTATACTATAGTCATTTACAAGTAGTGTGCCAAACCTGTTTAATGTCAGTTTTATATAAAACGCATTTATTAGTACATACTTGTTCTTTAATTTTTATATTGTGATTAATAAAATAAGAGCTAATTTGGATACCTATAGATTTTACGCCAGAATAATACTTTTTTCATAAAAGTATATTATTTCTGATGCAGTGGCGTCACAATACTGTTTGGGGCCCATGGCAAATTAATAAATAATAACAAATACACCCAACAGTCACACACCTAGTCCTGAACCCAGATATAACCTGTATCGTGGGCGTCAGAGACTACGAGAGACTTTCGGTCTCACAACACTCAGACTTGAAACAAATATCTGTGGGCCACACAAACATTTGTCTCAAAATCGAACCCGCGGCTTCTCGCTTCACAGCCGGCTACTCGCCCGCTGCGCCACGGAGGCTGTCATTCATCAGATGGGGCCGTTTTTGCCGGTGCGTTCTTAGACCGGAGTCTCTTCCGTACGAAGCGGGGGTCCCTATGTTCGGGGGCCCGTGGCACTTTACCCGGCATGCCACTCTGTAGTTACGCCCTGTTCTGATGAAAAATTAATAGGTACTGATTTCTTAAGTTTACGCGAATGTTATACATTGAACTAAAACTATTTTTACGGATTCTATCACGATTTGGTTTTTAATTTTTATTTCCGACGTTTCGAAGGCTTTGCAGTCTTCGTGGCCACGGGACGGACTAGTCCGTGACAAAATCCGTAAAAATAGTTTTATTTTAAATTAATAGGTATCTATAAAATGTATTTTGATGAATAAATTCCTTAATAAAATAAATTGTTTGGTCACATATCTGATTAATTAATAGCGAAATGGTCAATAAATTGTAGTTATTGATTGAATTACTTGATAAGTACATTGGTATTCGCAGTTCAATAGCTTTGTTCGCTCACTAAGAAGATAATGTCAATATAACATGTGGCACAAGTTATTTGGAGCAACAATAATTTAATCAATGTTTGTACATGTGTAAATATTGTATGACACGATGTGAATATAAGAGTGATTAATATTCAACACTTGTGTTTCATTTCATTAAAAAAATAAAAATCTTTATTGATCACGTAGGCATGTAAAAAAGCACCTATGACAAGTCAACACAAGTAAATTTTTAAATTAGGATTAATATAATTTACATATATTTGAATTTGACGACAGGCAGGCAAGCATGGACATAATAACGATGGGATGGCTAAGATAGGGTGATAAGGGGAGATAGGAATAGAGTGTAAGGGAATGGGTTGTATGGGAATGGGATATGGCAGAAATGGTGGCAGGGGATTGACTGGAAATACTGGAAGCAGTTGGGATTAGTGCGTGAGGCCCTATCCTAGCTAACCTACCAGCCTATTATAATAATAATAATATTAGCCCTGTAATATTACTGTCCCACTGCTGGGCACGGGCCTCCTCTACTAATGAGAGGGGTTAGGCCTTAGTCTCTACCACGCTGCCATGATTTTGCCGCCTTCCAAATCCTGCAGCCTGGGGCACGTGCACCCTCTCGCTCATAAAAGGATTTTTTTTAGGAAACCACATAAGCTTACTGTTACTTTGTCTATCAAACACAACAGTTGTAATTTAGCTATCAAATTCAAGTAGGTAGCACCAAAGATCCCGCAAGTGTTCTTAAACACACACACACACACCTGTCATCCTGAACGGGTAGGCAGAGACGCTACGAATGCACCCACTTTTTGTCAAGGTTTTTTTTCTATACCATGATGTGATACTGTCAATATACAAATTTCAGACAGGAGTGACTGGACAGATACTGATTGACTGTTTAAAAATCCTTGTGTAAATTGCTTATATACAATTTAAAATGCATTGGATTAAAATCATAAATTAAAATTATGTATAATGTGATCAATTTTATAATAAAATAAAAAAGGGTGCGAATTTCAATCGAAGGCCCCGGCGAGATTCGAACTCGCGATCTCCTGTTTACTAGACAGGCGCTTTAACCAACTAAGCCACGGCGCCTCTGATAGGCATTGTCGAAATTATGAATTACATATAAATACAGTGTGCGTCAATAACATGAAAATCGAAATTTGCTGATATCAAGTGGTCAAACGCTACTTAACGTTAACGGCTTCTTACATTGATTTTCGTCATACAATTTTGAAGGATAAGGCGGCCTTAAACGACATAAGAAGACGTAAAGTGTATAAACATTCGACGGATAGCTGTTTATTAGTGTTGCTCAAAATGCAGATACTTTGATAAAAGCGGAATTGGGGATTTTTTAGTTCATAATAATCATTTTTTTATCCGGGCACGACAAACTGACATGACACCTGATGGTAAGTGTAGTGCAGTCCAAAAAAGCAGTGACCACTCACTAACAATGGGTTTATCGGTGGTGGCCAGAACCACACAAGGAGTGTGGGTTGCCATGACAGGTTTTAACCATGTGTATGGTGGTCGCCATCCAGGTGGATACGAATATCCTACCACCAGCGGCGCCAGCACATTATGTAATAAACCAAAAACTATGATCGAAACGACCAATTTACCTAGGCTAGGCTATTGTCAATATTAATTTTAATTTACCGTATCTATATTAAAACTCGATTTTTACCTATTTTGACTTGTAAAAGTGATAAGAAATATCCTATTAGCAGCTAACGGTTCACTTTTTATGAGGCTTAGTGCGGAAAAAGGGGCCCACACAACAAACAAACAAAACAAAGAAATCCTATTAGCAGAATAAATTATTTGACTTTCTTTTACCTGCCTTCATCCCACCATAATGTGGGGTCGGCGCAACACACTTTTTCAAGCATGTTGCAGAAAGGCTGCCTGCCTAACGTCAATCCCCTCTGGGGGATCCAGACCCGGTCAAATTAAATTAGAAAATTCGCTTTGCCCGACCTGGGAATTGAACCCACGACCTCCCGGTCCACAGGCCATATATGCTGCCACTAGACCAAGGAATACATACGTTCATAAGCTAAAATAAAAAAAAAATAAGCTAACGCCTGTGTCTCCCAAGATGCGAACTAGAGAACAGGACACCCACATTTCGCCAAGCTCATATCCGTCCTAGATAATAATATGCTAGTCTACCAGTAGCACCAACTACCCAAACAGTAAAGTTGGTATCATTATCTTCATGTTATGTGTGTTATGTTTCAAGGTATGATATAAATATACTTATTTATTATTGTAATCAGTAATTTCGACTCGGCACTCACGAAGCAGTCGTGGCCGAGCGGTTAAGGCGTCTGACTAGAAATCAGATTCCCTCTGGGAGCGTAGGTTCGAATCCTACCGACTGCGATACTTTTTTTTTACCTCAGCATTAAATCAACCCTAATATACTAATGCATGTTTTATTGCAATATTCATAATAAACGATTATTAAAATTTAGGGTTGAATGAAAGCCAGGTTGCCGGCCCATGGGACGTTTTCCCGCGAAAAATATTAATGATGTTGAAAAATACTCCGCGGTTGCCAGTTACTTTCGATTAATTACTGGGAAATTAGCGGTCGAATTAATGCGTGCGGGGCCATTAAACGTACATTTTATTTGTACTGCCAGGGAAGGGATATGAATGTGGTACGGAAATTCCTGTTATTTATTAGCGGATGTTGTGTTTTGTAATAAAAATTGGAGTAACAGACCGTTGGATTATTTATTTTGTTGTTTTTCGAACGTGTGTTTATTTATAGCTACCGGAGATATTGCCGCGGGACATTGCGCGGGAAACAGTATCTCAAAAACTTTTTGATTAAGGAATTTAGTTTTTTATGGACAGCCTACAAGCCTAAACAAAATGTGTTTTATTATTATTTTTTGATATGGCTCTATTCTTTGGGACAATTCTGCCAGCATCAAGAACGCCAACAAATGAAGAACCCTTAGATTAATAAAGTCAGAAGAACCTAAATTACTTACGCGAGATGACCGTTTAGCAATAAGCTTAAAAAAAATAAAATAATAGCAGCTGTAGATGTTACTCATCGGAATTAAGAGAACATCGGTACGACTATCGTCTTGAGGTCTCGGGTTCGATCCCCGGGTCAGCCCGGAGTCTGGAATTTGTGCCCGATATGGTGATAGGCTCGCCCCCTATCACATCTGGGACGGAACTAAGTTCGCGACATGGGGGCGTTTTTGTACGCTAGTGCGCCTCTACCTACCCCTTCGGAGTTAGAGGCGTACGTACTTAAATTTCTTTTATAGTGATGGTTATGATAAAATGATGGCTATAATTGTGTAATTTGTGGACAAATAAGTGCTGTAATGAATAAACTTTAGGTCAGAAGTGTAGTTTATATTTAACTTTTAAACTGTTAATGAATCGTAGCTAATCCCTTCAAGAGAGTTAACGCGACGCCAAGCAGCTATTCTGTACGGTCAAAAAATAAGCCAAATCCTTGCCAACATGTTTGTGTTGCCTGGAATAAAGACTGTTGGAAGAGCTCTCAATAAATTCTATTTTTTAATGTTATTAAAATCGGTCCTTCGAGATTGTACAAGTGTTGGTTGAAATAGCGACGTTGATACATAAAATGCTATTATTGGAAACATTTCCCGCTCAAGCCATATCTGTACATAATCACATATCTTGACAAACGACTTTCTCTAAACCAGATCACGTTATAACATTTGTACACTTTCAGATAAACCACGCAAGGGCAAGGCTATAGGTAGATTGATTAACATTATGAAGTGGTAAAGTTTGAATGACGAGTAATTTATGAAACTACTGAATCGAATTTGGCTACTCAGTGCCTGACCCAGCGCCCCGCATCTTCAAACCTAACAGGAAAAATTCTGATTAGAAAGCTAGATTATCCTTGAGTGGCACTGGCTGTTTTTAATCTAGGAGTAAGACCATCACGAGAGTAAAGCCGTGGGCCACAGTTAGGAAGTAATCTGAACAATGCATTGATTGTTTATTGATCCGTCGACGTTGACAGAGTAAGCTTAGATTAGACTGGATAAACGTTGATTGAGTCGATGTTTTTTGCAGTAATTTAAAATCGATCTCTCTTTGTGTCATTAGAAGTAAGATCTTTGTCAAGCTAGGCGATACTAAATTAAGAGATAAATACAATAAAGTCTTAAAATGGATAAATCTTTTTAAAATTACAATTTAGTCATACGTACATTGATTTTTTTAAAAAATAATTGTTTTAAAATGACTATATTAAAATAATAATTTACTTTATAAGCTGCATTCTTATATTACAATACGATAATAGTTTTTAGCCTTCCTTCTCATGCATTATGCACATTATAATAATCTAATTTTAATTCAAGTACATATCCGCGGTACCCGGGTTCAATGCACGCTTAAGTGCGTATAAAATATGTTTGCAAACAATGAAAACGCAATTAATCATGACAATAGCTCATGACTTTTCCAATAACACTTACGGAAGAAATATTTCTTTCCACTGAGCAGACCATTATTTTTCTGACAATGCACATCGAGTCGCGATTATCGCGTGACTACGATTTTATACGCGGGGTTGCCAGATGGGATGACATAATCTGGATTTTTCGTATATTTTTCCGAACGCTGTGACCTCAGAGTAGTGTAGTAATATCAAAGTAAAGTAAAATAATTAAAAATAGTTTTATTCAAAACCAAATGTTATTACAGTAGAGAGTATTCATTACTAGCTGTTGAGAATTTGCGAGCAGTGCCCGTGCTGTGACAAATTCTTTTTCCAGAATAAACTTTACCTGTAACTGTTTGCTTTCAAATAATGACAAAAAAACTTCATTGGTTCAGATTATCGCGTTCAAACAAACAAACAATCAAACTTTTTGTTTTATAATACAAAATATGTAACCACTACTTAGGTAGTAAAACTTGAAACTGGCCCAGTTATATGCAGCCTTAAAAATGTCAATTTTCTTTATTTGTCATTACCTTGCATCGTCAGGCACATTTAATAATCGAAATGGATCTTTAACTACTGAAAATAATATTCTTGATTAACCTAAACCAAGCTGTTTTTCCGGCAATTTATTTTGCCGTGTAATTTAATTTTATTCCGATATTTTCGTGTTATAATCCAGCAACACTTTAGGGTATCGCGGTAATGAAACTTTAGTTATGTGCTCGTTCCATGGGGGAAGTAATTACAGATCGGTGGCTTTGTGCTGAGATCCGAGATAGAGCATGTGTGGGGTGGTTGTGGCGACCGCGGTATTCGATTGGTATATACCATTATATGGTGTTACCAAGCGAATTTTCGGGGTCATTCGTATGGTACAGAATAAATTGAATTTCAGTTAATATGCATTAGGCGATTTTATGTTACGTTTGGTTTTGCCGTTTTTACAAAATGAGTTTTTGCAATAAAATGTAATTACGCATTACACATAATCAGCATACACTGCAAAAAAATCACACCATCACACTAATATTATAAAGGCGAAAGTTTGTGTGTTTGTAACTTCTTCACGCTTAAGCGGCTGGAATAATTTTGATGAAATTTGGTATGGAGGTAGCTGACACTCTCGATTAACACATTTTACTTATCCTGGAAAATAAATATCCACGCGAACGTTACGGGCAACAGCTAGTAGAAAATAAAACGAGAAAGGCGATAACGAAAAATAGTTTATGAAGCTTGTAGTTTTATCTTGACAATATGAGTCTATTAAATCGGAAATCGGGAAAATCTCCCTCCCGAGGGAGTGGGGTTCTCACTACACATTACTCACCCCACAGATGGTATTTCTGTAGTCGGTTACAGATGTTATCAATCAAGTAATCTTAATTAAGGAGGGCAACTGAATTGTCTTAGCACTCTATGTTAACGGACGAGTGATTTTGATTTAAACATTTTGTAGAAAATAACTTTAATTTCGATGTCTGATGAACATGCAAGAGTGGTAGAGCCACGCTGTAGTTAGTTGACAGCCTTCGTGGCGCAGCGGGCGAGTAGCCGGATGTGAAGCGAGAGGCCGTGGGTTCGATTCCCGCATTGAGATAAATGTTTGTGTGGCCCACAGATATTTGTTTCAAGTCTGGGTGTTGTGAGACCGAAAGTCTCTTATTGTTTCTGATACCCACGACACAGGTTAGTTACCTAGTGTGGGGTCAGGACTAGATGTGTGACTGTTGGGTGTATTTATTTATTTATTAGTTACGTCTACAGCACGAATGGGCCGGCTCGACCGGTTTGATACCACTGTCTCACAGAAAACCGACGTAAACTTTCTTTCGACTGGCAGCTTTCTGTCGTGTTTCGTTCGGTGAGTGAGATTTCCGGTGGCCTATTCACCCCCTCCCTTTCCCATTCCAAGGCAAGAATAGGGATTCTTGCCTCTTCCATTCCTTTATTTTAGGTTGGTAACCTAACCATGATTCTTTTTGTATCTTGGGTGTCTATGGGCGGTAGAGATCACTCACACCCATGTACTCGTTTGCCAATCTCTGCTATAAAAAATGCATTACATCATGAGAAATTAAAGGATATAATACTAAATACAGTGAGACCCATTCAAAACAGCCCTACTCTCCAAACTAACGCACTGTGTGATTGGTCTTAATAATATTAATTTACTTATTTAGTAAAAAGTTGTGAGTTACAATTTCCAAATGTTACAAAAAGTAACATATTTAATTAGGTACACATATTTTATAATCATGACAATGAAACAACTAAACTTTAGAAAAGTGACAGGTATATGCGGTGATAAGTAGGAATCTAGGGATTAGTTGAACATCATGAGATCCAACCAAATATTAAAACAATACATTTTTAGTATATATAGAAACAACCACCCTGTTCCGAAGATGGTTGACCATTACATTAATGGTCGAGACATGGAAAACCATTTAACACGGTCATCATTAGTCGCTTTAGCGCCATTATCACTGTTACACCTCATTACAAATATATTAGTCGTTTAATTATGTACAGGATGGAGCCGAGGGACCTGACCACGCCATTTACTAATTGTTACATGAATACATTATTAGGATGCGCGCTTACCTACACACAAGCTTCTATACGATAATTACTTAACGGATCAACTTCAAAATGTATCTGATCGTGACCAAATTGATATGGGACCACCCTTGAAACAAACTCTATCGAACAAAAAAATAATCTTGAAAATCCGTCCACATTTGGCGAAGTAATCGTGTAACATAAATTAATAAACAGACGAATTGAAAACCTTCTCCTTTTTTTGAAGTCGATCGAAAATGGCAATAGTTATTATATTATACGGACCGTTTAGTATATAATCGTTTGCTTATTGCTAGAAAAAAAAACAACGTCAGTCTATCAAATTATACACAGAACAGCAGCCCGAGCAGGCAAATTTCTGACAACCGTAAATGTATTCGTGCTAGATGCGCGTCTATGAAATTTGTTTGAAATATTAACCAAATGTCATCAGTGCGCAGCGAGTTTACATTTACATTAGTTTTTCGTGCTCGGGTTACAGTTGAAGAATTCCATGAAGTTGATTATATCATACGAGTACGTAACAATTTTTGCATTATTTATGTCTCTCTATGACTATTAATGTAGATGTAATATTGTACATATTAGGTAGCTTGTTCTCTAGAGATTAGAACAAAGATACCAAATAAGGATCAACAATATCAAGCCTTTTTCAAAAAATCGGCGACCCATTATAACTACATAGTTGACTAAATCCCACAACTAAATTAATAAAATGAAATCTAAGGAAGTTATTTTGCAATATCCTCATAAGTTTATCAAATGTTCTTTTTTAATAACTTGCTAAAACATTTAGCAATCACCAAACGTTTTACAAAAGCAAACTTTAGGAGTGTTAAGTATCAATTTAGTTCGAGACATAAAGTATGTTTGGATTCCAGCCCTCCGCCGTCGTTTAATTCTCGTGTTTGTGTTTTTCTCGTAAATTTATTGACTGACAGATTAACGATGTCGTTTGACCATCGTCTACTTAAAATAGCTCGACTGCTTCACTTATACGGGTGTACACAGCTTTCGCTTAATTATTGCACATCGACAAAAAATGGTATCTAGGATAGTAAGGACCTATAAGGAAAGTTACGTTGGTTCAAGTAGTTGTGTTTCTAATATATATTAACAAAGTAAGTAAACTAAACCAATCTCTGTTTCTTGAAGTTGAGTTTGAACTTGGGTTTAGTTGAAACTTGAAAACAATCCTCAGACAAATTCTTTAGGTTTGAAATAATCCGTTTTATCTTTTACTTTAGATCTTAGACGGTTCTTAAGTATTTTAAAATGTAACTCTATTAAACAATATATTACGTGTTTTATTACACTGCCATTTACCCCTACAACATGAATTTCTACAAAATTTACTATCAGTGTCGCATTGAGTCAGCACTCAGCATGGTCGATAACATCTAGATTACATTTTAACGCCTATAGTCAGGCGACGCAAGGTCTTGTCGGTAGCGTATTTCCATAGTAACCCTTTTCATTTATTAAAGAACAAATATTAACGAACAAATTTTTAACCCCTCTTCTTAAATCAATGAGTCCTACTACCGCCGGGCCCCTCTCTTCTATAATATGTATGCCGAAGATGTCTAATGAAGTAGTAGTCCATGCTGTAGACAATTTTTCCTAGAGCAAGTATGGCTGCTGGTTCTTTACCTGTGCCCCTGGTATTGTCCCTATTCATAGGTGACGGTAACCATTTACCATCAGGAGGGTTGTCTACTGGTTTGTATTTGGAAGAAAAAAAAGAAATAGCTTCGTAAATTAGTTATGTAGCAGTTTCATGTATTTTCGCCGTTGTAGTGCTATAAACTATCTTCACCTATTTCACTTAAGTCATAGATATTTTGTCACTAGCATTAGTACTGAAACTATGATTATGAATACTTATTTAAATACACAACATGTCCTCTTTGTTCTTTTGGTATGGACCTACCTCTCTGTACATCTCTTTATGCAAACTTGTTCCTTTCATCCTTTGACGAGGTTTTTTAAACATCGTTAGAAACTCTCAAGTGATCTTTTGGATCTTAAGTGCAGCGTTTGTTTGATTACTAACCCCAACGCCTTAACACTTTAACTAAAAGCTGGCTCTTCTTTTGTCTTCAGGAGTTTTGAATTCGATGCAATTTTAGAAACATTTTGAAATGTCGAGCTTTTATAATAAATTGAATTATTGGTCAATTATTCAAGGTTTTAGTTTAGATGCCTGTTTGTATGTTCAGTATTACAGTATACTGACTATCAATAATAGTGTTAAAATATTTCTAAGTTGATAGTACAAAGATCCATATTATTTCCTAATCATGAAAATCACAGACATCATTATTAATCTAGGTACAAGTACAGCAATAAATCCACCTCAGTCACCCGTCTAGATTTCTTATCAACATCAACTCAAGAGATTCTAATTACAGTAGCTGGGGATCATTAAAATGTCACGGCGTCAGTTAACCCGCGCTTCCTTTGCCAGCTTTCGATCATAACACGGTGAGTGACCTGTCGTATTTGATTGATTACCCCCCGACGGAAAATCATCGATATCAGGTGTGAGCGAGACAAGCAATCAATCATTCTCACTTTTAATCAATTTATTTAACCGTCTGTACTTGAAATTTTAATCAGAACTCGTATTTGCATTGGTTATTCAGTTTTTTACCTGCGAGATCGGGAGTTCGCGTGATTCTGTTCGCGTTTTTGTATCTGACAGTTCATTATGGAGAATAATGGTGGAAGGTGTGCTCGTTAAGGATTGTTTGCTTTGTAGATTACTTAACGGTGGAAATATTTATTAATTTGAAGCTATCATAGCTAAAATACCTATCCTCTGATTACCATCATCAGGGCACGTTTGGAGTTTGAAGGACGATCGAATACTTGTACATGAAGTTAAAATAAATGGTATTAACAGAAAATAAAAATAAGCTTTCTAAACTCTTGAAAGAGTCGTTCTCCATCTAATAAAACGTATTTGTAATTTGTATATCGAGGCCGATCAAAGACATCGTTATTTTTACCTTTGGCCTCAATTCCGACCGCAATGACGATGTCAGGAAATACCACTGGAGGTCTTCATACGTTATTCTAGGATGCGTATCTACTATTTGATGATTTTGTCTCAGTACGTGTAATTGTAAAACTGTCGATTTTGGTGTATACGTGTAGGATCTGCAGAGTTACCACCACCTCTTATAGCAATATTATTATAATCGTTCTTCGTTTGTTTTGTATGCGAATCGGTACAAATAAGATTATAATGAAACTGCTATAAGAGGTGGTGGTTACCCCATAGACTAACATTTGTTTCGGTGTTGTATCACGCTTCGCCCGCTGTATCACGGCGAATGTCATAAACATTACCATCTTCATCAGCGGCCACAGGACGTCCACCTACAAGGTGGACAGACAACCTTATAACATCATCTTCATTATCACCATCATTATAATAGCGGACAGTCGATCTGAAAAAGAAATGTCATTCTATATTCTTAAAAACATATTCATTATTTTCTACCTGACCTTTTAACCCACCTTAATGTTTTTTCAAGCATATTCCAGAAAGGATTCGGCAAAGTTTTTACGACCGGCTGTCTGCCTGATGTCAACTAGACCCAGGCAAATTGAATTAAAAATTTGCTTTGTCCGACCTGGGAATCGACTTCAGGACCTCCTAGTCCACAGCCCATAATAATATTAATATGCTGCCAAGGAGGCGACATATGCATTATATTACTAAAATAATATAAAAAAATATCTTCACATACTATTCATGAATGTTTTAAAATTCGATCAATAGTGTTTAAGCGTCGATGTACCGAAGGCGGGCAACCCTTCAGCTAGCGCGGCAGTGTGGTAACCGATGTGTGCCCCCAGCGTTGTTTACCCGACCGCACAAGACACTTCATTTTCTTTTCACTGAGTATGGCAACCCTCTACTCTGCATAATGAATGCGGAGACGCCAGAAGGCTTTAAAATTTCGAGCTTTTGTGCGAGGTGTTGCTACACTTTCAATATAATTGATTTTATGTGCAGAATATTGTTGATGATTGAATGTGGATTTGCGAATACTTTTTTCTGTAAAATATTTGTTTTATTGCATCTTCTTCATATTCATCTACCTAACTTCATGTTGATCGAGAAATAATATAATATCGTTTTTATGCAAAAATGTATCTTTAAGCTATACCTGATAAAGGTCGCAGGAAGTCGCTGGATGTAGGCCGCTTCCAACAGGTCGATCTGGAAATCTTTGAAGGAGGCCTATGTTCAGCAGTGGACGTCCTGTGGCTGATGATGATGATGATGAAGCTATACAATAGTGGAACAAACTTCATTTTCATTTGGTTTTACTAATAATATACCTCTAACATCTCTATTTTATTCTAAAATTATAGCATAGGATCGGAAAAAGCAAACTCAATTTACACATCTCAGTTACTTACATCGCAAGCAAACTTTATACTTTGCAAATAAACTAGCACTTAAGTATTTGTCAATCAAAAAACAAGCTCGTAAACGGGCCACCATTTTCATTTGCAAATACACCTCAGTAAAATACTGTTCTATACAAAAGAGCGGTGTGAGTCGTCACGGTCTTTTTTGAATACATTTGGCTGTGTCATCTGCAGTTCTTCGATGAAACCTTGCCAAGGCGGGCCGTCTCACTACGCTTCATTAAGCTAAATGCTTGTCCGGGATCGATAGTTATCATTCCGCTCTGGAAAGGATTCCTGAGGTAATCTTGTTGGATTTTGGAGCTAACGGTGCTGTAATTCGATTTTGAATCGATTGTTTTCTAATCTTGTAGTATAATAAAGTTTAATGGTGATGGTCTGTAATTTGCCACCTTGGTCTGGTGGCAGCTTACATGGGCTGTGGACCGAGAGGTCCTAGATTCGATTCTCAGGTCGGGCGGCATGTTTTTCTGACACGATTTGCCTGGTACTGGATCCACTGGAGTGGGGTTGTCGTCAGGTAGCCGGTGGTAAAAATAAAGACAAATCCTTTCCGCGATATGCTTGAAACTGAAAACTTAAAACTTTAAAAAGTTAGTCTTCAACAATGTAAATATCGCAATGGTAGATATGGTTAAAAGTAATAAAATAGAAAAACCTCAACGATTGATACATATCATCTATTTTATGACGGATAATACAATAACATAACATAACATAACATAAGCTCACGCCTGTATCCCCGAAGGGGTAGGCAGAGGCGCACTAGCGAACTAGAACACCCACATTTCGCCGAGCTTAGTTCAGTCCCAGATGTGATAGGGGGCGAGCCTATCGCCATATCGGGTACAAATTCCAGACCCCAGGCTGATATGGAAAAATCCAATATCACTTTGCCCGACCCGGGGATCGAACCCGAGACCTCAGAACCGTAGTCGTACCGAAATACCACCACGCCACCGAGGCAGTCAATACAATAATAATACAATAACGTGATCAAAAACCATGTCTTTTACAACATTTTATACATTTTTTGAGCGACGTATGAATGTAGGGCTCGTATCGGATCCAGGGAAGCCCTCAAAGGTTTCCGTAAGCCGACACTTCGATTTCATTCCCTTTTTGTGTGGCGTATTCAGAAGCACACAAATACGACCCGTCGTATTTATTGGACGAGTGGGTGTTCAGGGAGATTTCATTACATGTGCTTTCATTTGCACAGAATACATGAGTGTAGGGGTAATAGAAGAGCATGTTAGGATATTTCATAAGGTATTTACGCCTTTTTCGACCGACTTCCAAAAAGGAGAAGGTCTTCAATTCGGCTGTATTTTTTTTAATGTATGTTACGGGATATTTCAAAATTATTTTTGTGTTCGATAGAGCTTGTTTCAAGGATGGCCCCCATATAAATTTGGTCAAAATTGGATTTGAAGTCGGTCCGTCAATTTTTTTTTATTTTGTGTTTGTACCCGTAATTCGCATTCTATTTCTATTGCCGTTGATATACCTACAATAACTGTATTGTTTAATACAAATATTTAATTTATTAGGTAATAACGTATCCAAAGAAATCAAAAAGTACAGCGTTAGCACATTGTTAGGTCTATGGTTAGGTCCTAATGTATCATGTAATTTAATTTTACAACCGAATGACGAAATGAGTACCAACAAATAGTAGCCCGAGCACGAAAAACTAATGTAAATGTAAATGTATTCGAGTTCGCTGCGCACTGATGACGTTTGGTTAATATTTCATACAAATTTCATAGACGCGCATCGAGTTCGAATACATTTACGGTTGTCAGAAATTTTCCTGCTCATGCCGCTGTTCGTCTGATGGTAAGGGAATGTACCCAATATATTCTTCTTTAAAGTATCACGCTTGGTCACAGGAGTGGTCCCCCCACTCGTGTTTTTAGCGTTTCGTTGCGTAGTCAATATCCTCTAGGGAAATCTCGTGCTTTTCGAGCTATACTTATTCAAATATGGCGCAGCGTTAAGCGCTTTTCAAACTCATAGGTGGCAACACATTATAATAGTTTTTTCACTTGAATACACATAATATGTATGTATGTATATACGCACTCTCTCATAATACCCAGTAATTATACTGGTTAAAGTCCTGTAAACCGGTACACAATTTGGAATTTGTGCCCTATATGGCGATAAGCTCGCCCCCTATCACATCTGGGACGGAACTAAGCTCGGCGAAATGTGGGTGTTCTAGTTCGCTAGTGCGCCTTTCCTTACCCTTTCGGGGATACAGGCGTGAGCTTATGTTATGTTATGTTAAACCGGTACACATCACTTGCACAATGCACATTCTGCTGAACTTTTCCCCTAATTATTTTTTATCTAGCACGGTTTACGCCACCAAAAAGAGTTTTGTCTAAACAAACACGGCGTAATTAATCAACGTCTGTTGTGTATTGTTTCCACGCACAATTAGCTTTCCTCTGCGGTCGAAAATGAACGAAAATTAAAGACGAAAATTAACGCTCCGAGTTTGGAATTACTGAAAGTAAACTTAGGGTTATAGGAAGACGAGATTAAGCGTTGATTGTATCAGCGAGGGTATTAATTTTGGGGAGCTTGATGTTTTGCTATAGGATTGTTTTTATAGAAGAAAAGTCGTACTTATTGTAAAATGAAGGAATTTAATGATTTCCCGTGTTATATTATTTTTGTAGGCAGTACCTGATTGTAACATTGATTATATTTGTATAATATTATGTTATATATTTAGGTATTAGTAGATAATTGTCCCTTCAATTGACATGGACAGCCTCCGTGGCGCAGCGGGCGAGTAGCCGGCTGTGAAGCGAGAGGCCGCGGGTTCGATCCCCGCACCGAGGCAAATGTTTATGTGGTCCACAAATATTTGTTTTGGGTCTGGGTGTTGTGAGACTGAAAGTCTCTTGTAGTTCCTGATACCCACGACACGAGACTAGTATCTTAGTGTGGGGTCGGGACTATGTGTGTGACTGTTGGGTGTTGTTTATTTAATTTATGATTGTTGTCCAAAACTTAAATTTTGGCAAGTAATCAAGACTGACTGCCTCGGTGGCGTAGTGGTATTGCGTGCACGGTACGACTATTGTCCTGAGGTCTCGGATTCGATCCCCGGGTCGGGCAAAGTGATATTGGATTTTTCAGTATCAGCCCGGACTCTGGAATATGTGCCCAATATGGCGATAGGCTCGCCCCCTATCACATCTGGGACCGAACTAAGTTCGGCGAAATGTGGGTTTTCTAGGTATCTAGTGCGACTCTGCGTACCCCTTCAGGAATACAGACGTGAGCTTATGTATGTAGTAAACAATAATTTTGTGGTAATAACGACATACCTCCCACGATGGTAATAAATATTTCATTGATATCTGAAGGATATAAATGTGACATACAGAGGTCAAGCTATCTATCCAGTATCCCAAATATCGTAATACATTATTGTAGATACGCACCATTCCAAAATTATAAAGGCTTTGGGTTATCCCAAAATGATAATTCCGATATACTAGCTTTTTACTGCGTTTCGCCTTGCAGTGGTTGAATTTCAAATTACTCATTTATTTAATTGTGTTAAAACTATAATTTACGAGACTATTATTATGTACATATTATTATGGTGGATGTATTAAAAATAATAATAACATTAAATATGGAGGTGAGCCATCGAACCCGAGACCTCAAGACGACATGCAACGTTTTGAGTATATAAGTTATTTTACAATTATGTTCATTTTATGTAAGTTGTTCTTTTTTTCTTTCTACCTGCCCTTATCCTACCTTAATGTGGGGTCGACGCAACACACTTTTTCAAGCATGTTGTAG
This sequence comes from Clanis bilineata, assembly GCA_036417725.1. Taxonomy (NCBI): domain Eukaryota; kingdom Metazoa; phylum Arthropoda; class Insecta; order Lepidoptera; family Sphingidae; genus Clanis; species Clanis bilineata. The sequence goes on from CM071141.1 coordinate 5,387,653, forward strand.
AAAGGGTTTGGCTTAGTTTTTACGACTGGTCGCCTGTCTGACGTCAACCCCTTCGGAGGGGTCCCCCAGTCCCGGGCAAATTAAATTAGAAAATTCGCTTTGCTCGACCTGGCAATCGAACCCACGACCTCCCGGTCCACAGACTATAATACATACTGCCACAAGACCAAAGAGGCGATTATGTAAGTAAGTTGTTGGCTATCTTTTTTTGGTTTGACAAATAAAGGAGAATGTCCATCCTGTAGGGGAAAAAGTATTCACCTCAGGATTGTTGTGTCAACATCATATTATGTCTATTCTACTCTAAGATGTCCATAAATACTACTGTAGCAATTTGGGTTCAATTGATATTGGAGTTTAAGAAATATTTGAAAAATAAAATAAAATACATTTTGACATTCATCGTACACCTTAAATTGAATTACAAAGCAATTCCCTCGATTTTCTATTGCAAAACGTGTAGGGACACATCATTATTATTGTATGTAGGTCATATTAGCGCGATGCATGTGTGCGAGGTGCATGAATCTGTTTTTACGCGTGTGCAATAATTTAAAGTGGCTGCGCCCACAATAATTAAGCAGTCGCAAATAGATAGTCGTGATTAAACATTTACAGTGTACAATTGTGTCGTCATTGTCCGCCCTTCCAACCAATAACCGGCTGCCCATTTATTAGCTTGTTGGGACAACAAATACAAAAGCTAAACTGGTGACCCCCATTTTGGACATAATAAAAATTTGTTAACGGACAATCGTAGAACATTTTGCGGAAAATGAACCCACAAAACGTACACATGCCGACGCACGCTGCGTATCTGCCATCGAACTCTCAGGACGAGATGCGCGAGCGGGACAACGCAGCTCTGGCAAGCATCACCGTCACCTCTAGAGTTCCAGACTTTTGGACAGACCAACCGCGACTCTGGTTTGTCCAATTTGAGGCAGCCGTGGAAAACCAAAAACTCAGCGATGCATCGAAACATAACCTCGTGGTCACAAAGTTGGACAAGACTGCTATACAACAAGTAAGTGACATAATTTTATCACCACCCGAATCGAGGAAATACAACACTCTCAAGGATCGCTTACTACAGGTTTTTGAAGAGTCGGAAACTAGGCAGTTTCAAAAACTGTTGGGCGAAATGGAATTGGGTACTCAAAAACCCTCCCATTTGCTCCGACGTATGAGAGATTTGGCGCGAGGAAAAATTCCTGATCCTACTCTACAGATTATGTGGAACAGACATCTTCCACCTGCAGTGCAAGCTGTGCTAGCAGTGACTGAGGTTAAGGACCTGGAGAACCTGGCCATAGTGGCGGATAAAGTGATGGAGGCGTCAAGACCAGCTGATGTAGTAGAGCTCGCGAGTCACACGACATCACCGACCCCCATAACCAGTAACGATCTCATAGCAGCTTTTGAGAAATTGAGTCTCGAAGTTGCCGAATTACGCCAATCACGACAGCAATTTAGAGACCGCGGAAGGCCGAGACGATTTAATCGTTCAAGGTCGAGGACTAGGGACGGGAGCAGAAGTCGTAGACATCCAGACTGGTTATGTTTCTACCATTATCGGTACGGCGTCAAAGCTCAAAGGTGCATAGAACCGTGTAATTGGAAAAGTACCAAGGCAACACCGCATTCATCGGAAAACTAGCCACGATACAACCAGGGGCGGGGGCTTGTGTCGATACCAGTAATTACCGCCTGTGTGTGACCGACAAAAGAACTGGACTTAGATTTTTAATTGATACGGGTGCTGACGTTTCTGTGCTTCCAGTGTCTAAAGAGTGCGTATCGAAAAATATCGCGAGTGATACATATAAAGTATACGCGGCAAACGGTACGGAGATTAAGACTTATGGTGTGCGTACATTAGTTTTAGATCTTAATTTAAGGAGAGCATTTAGATGGACGTTTATCGTAGCAGCTGTCAAACAACCTATAATTGGTGCCGACTTTTTAGGCCATTATAAGTTGTTGGTTGATTTAGGCGCGCGGAAACTAAGAGATCAAATTACCCATCTAAATGTGCTCGCTTCTATAGTTAGTAATAGTAGCTGTGAGTCATTAATTAAGACTGTAGATTGTAAGAATCCATGGCACGAACTTTTGTCTAACTATCCGGATTTGACTAAACCAGTATCATACAAAGATACACCTAAGCATTCGGTTTGTCACGTTATTGAGACATCGGGACCGCCGGTTTATGCAAAAGCGAGACCTCTACCACCGGATAGGTATGCAAAAGTTAAGGAGGAATTTCGGATAATGACCGAGTTGGGTATCTGTCAACCATCTAAGAGCGCATGGGCAAGCCCTTTGCACGTAGTACCGAAGAAAAACGGCGAACTACGACCATGCGGTGACTATAGACGGTTGAACGCGATAACTAAGCCTGATCGTTATCCGATTCCCCGGTTGCATGATTTTAAGTATTTATTAGCGGGTAAAAAAACTATTTTCACTAGATTAGACTTAAACCGTGCATATCATTTTATTCCAGTTGCCCCGGAGGATGTTGAGAAAACTGCAATCATAACGCCATTTGGGTTGTTCGAGTTTCCACGAATGACTTTCGGGTTACGCAACGCCGCGCAGTCATTTCAAAGATTTATGGACAACGTGGTATTGCGAGGATTAGATTTTTTATTTAATTACATCGATGACGTCATCATTGCCAGTGAAAATGTCGAACAACACAAAGAGCATTTGAATGCAGTTTTCAAAAGATTTAATGAGTATGGAATAACAATAAATGTGTCTAAATGTGCGTTTGGTCAATCTAATCTTGAGTTTTTAGGTTTCGAAGTGTCAACGACCGGAGTTCGACCGCTTGACGACAAAGTGCAAGCAATCATAAATTTTCCGAAACCTGAGACTGTAGCGCAACTGCGTCGATTTTTAGGTATGGTTAATTTTTATCGATCGCATATTCCTAGGGCTGTCGAATACCAATTAGAGTTAAATAAATACTTGCATAACACTAGGAAGAATGATAAAACTGTTATAGAGTGGACCGATACATCAAACGAGACATTTAAGAAATGTAAGGAGAGCTTAAAAAGCGCCGCTACATTATCTTATCCAAGGCCTGACACTAACTTAGCGCTGATGACAGACGCATCAAACACTTGTATTGGAGCCGTCTTACAGCAATATGTTGATAATGCTTGGCAACCACTCGGGTATTTCTCGAAAAAGTTAACTGAGACGGAAATTAAGTATTCCACGTACGATAGGGAATTATTAGCAGTATTTATGGCCATCAAACATTTTAAAAATTTAGTGGAGGGCCGATCTTTGACAATATTTACTGACCATAAACCCCTTGTTTACGCTTTTTCAAAACTGAACAGTGACAAGGAAAGTCCTAGAAGAATAAGACAACTCGCATACATCAGTGAATTTACCACAGACATAAAATACGTTAGTGGCAACCATAACGTTGTGGCCGATACACTTTCACGGGTCAATACCATCAGTTGTCCTACTTTAATTGATTTTGCTGAGGTAGCTAAATTGCAAACACACGATAAATATTTGCAACAAGCATTACGCTCAGGCAATGACAAAACCAACTTTAATTTGCAGTTTAAGCAAATATGCTTGTCGGACTGTAATGTAAATATTTATTGTGAAACATCCACAAAATATATTAGACCATATTTACCGGAACCATTTAGAAAATTAGCCTTCGATTCTGTTCATGATCTCAGCCATCCAGGCATTAAAACGAGCAAACAATTAATTAAACAAAAGTTTTTTTGGCCAGACATGGACAGGGATATTACACATTGGGCAAGATCGTGTATTCAATGTCAGAAAGTCAAGACCACTAGACACACGGTATCGGGTTTAGGAGAATTTGACAGATCTGACAAATTTTCACATGCGCATATTGACATCGTAGGCCCACTTAGTACATCAGTTGATGGTTATCGATACTGCATAACAATGATAGACCGTTTTACGGGATGGCCTGAAGCTTTTCCCGTACGTAATATTACGGCGGAAACGGTAGCAAAGGTAGTATTCGAAGGTTGGATTTCTCGTTATGGGTGCCCTGAGAAGCTAACGAGCGACCAGGGTAGGCAATTCGAGAGCGATCTTTTTCATCATCTGATGAAGTATTTAGGTATTCATAAACTGCGCACAACGCCTTATCACCCACAGAGTAACGGCATGATTGAACGTTGGCATAGATCACTAAAAGTGGCTCTTATGGCACGTTTGAAATGCAACACTTCATGGGTCGACGAACTGCCGGCCGCACTACTAGGTTTGCGAGCCGCGACTAGAAGTGACAGTGGCGTGAGCGCAGCTGAGTTGACCTATGGAAAAACACTTAGGTTACCAGGTGATTTTTATGATAATGTTAAATTTTGTGGTACAGATTCTGAGTATTTACAAAAACTTAGAGACACTATCAACAATTTGAAACCTAGGCCACCTAGTCATAAAAATACACGTTCTTTGTTTCTTCCCAGTAATCTTGCGACTTGCAAAAGTGTTTTCGTGAGAAATGACGTAATGCGTAAGTCCTTGCAACCTCCTTATGAAGGCCCATACAGCGTCTTAAGAAGGCATGGAAAAACTTACGTCATTAAAATAGGTGATAGAGAAACAAGTATTTCAATAGATAGACTTAAGCCAGCTTATGTAATCAACGACTCACAGACTACTAATAATTTTAATGATAATTGTAATAATGATAATAAACAATTTTGTTCTGATAACGCGGACACTTCCAGAAAAATCGTACATCCGAAAACAACACGAAGTGGCCGCGTCATCAAAATACCTTTACGTTTTGCACTATAAGCAATATGATTATGTAGGTTACATGTGTCATAAGTTATTGTTCTTTTTTTTATTTTGTTTTGTGTTTACATAATTGTTATAAAATTTTATTCCTTTCCTCTTTCGATATGGGATTATTTTTGTAAAAGGGGGGGAATAGTGTAGGGACACATCATTATTATTGTATGTAGGTCATATTAGCGCGATGCATGTGTGCGAGGTGCATGAATCTGTTTTTACGCGTGTGCAATAATTTAAAGTGGCTGCGCCCACAATAATTAAGCAGTCGCAAATAGATAGTCGTGATTAAACATTTACAGTGTACAATTGTGTCGTCATTGTCCGCCCTTCCAACCAATAACCGGCTGCCCATTTATTAGCTTGTTGGGACAACAAATACAAAAGCTAAAAAACGTATGCACCAATTATATTTTAGTATCCACATTTCAATTATTAAAAAACTATGGCCTAAACAGGCCCAAACTTATCTAAATCGGAAAAATATTGGGAATTTCTAACACCATTTCATTGCCATTGGAGATAACAATATTATGACATTGTTATTGTTCTTTTTGGAAAGACTTGAAGTATATATACAGCTTGACATCAAAAAGTATTTAACCTAACGTGACCGCTAAAGTAGGGATGTAATATACAAAAGTAATTGATTATTGACATTGAAATATATAGAGGTATACACATATGTATTTCGTCAATAATCGATAACTTTTGTTCGCCTGTTTTTTTTTATAATGTACTATTTATTACCAATAAGAGACTACAGCAGCCTTCCGTAATGTACGTCAGATCTAAGTGTGTTTTAGTTATGCAAATAATTCTGTAATATATGGGTGGCTTGTTTTTAGCGCAAAACAAAAATGAACCAATGCATCCACCACGCAAAGCCTTGCATTTTCTTCGGCACAGGTGATAGCACTAATCACCTAGTTGTTTTATCACAGTGCAAGTAATATGCAAGTATTGATACAAACAACACAGAAATTATTCGTTGATTCGTTTATTCTATATACGTACATAAGCTCACGCTTGTGCCGCCATAGGGATAAACATAGGTGAAATAAAACACCTACATCGTGCCGAGCGTATTTAGTTGCTTTGAGTTACTTCGGTCGAGCCAGCCGCAACAATTAATTAATCCCAAGCAATTATGTTATGATTTTTCGGATTGAAAAAGTTGAAAACCCAGGTTTTACGATTTGCAGCTTAAAGGCGCTGCCTTTACTTATTATTTAAATCTAGCACTATTTCGGAAGGCATTTTTACTTGAAGAAAAACCTGACCAAGAACTTTTAGCGTTCCTCTTCTGACGCAACACATTACATTAGTTAATACATAATTATACTGTTCACTTGAGCTACGGTTCATCATTAGACTAAATACTATCTTGCTACTTTCAATCTACGGATGGACGTAGTAATCTTTGAATATATAGGTATGTACTTCCGAACTAGCTAAATCTTGGCTAAGTCTATTTTCTGTCGGGATTACAATATCAGTGTTTTTCACTGTTTTCTTTTTACCACCTTCCACCCCAGTCGTGAATCATGATGACTATTTAATGTATGCAGGCGCTACCGAGATAATCTTCATCATACAAGCGAAGCTACGGGCAAATACTAGTTGATCGATACTTAAGTAACGTCTACTTAGGTAATGACTCTACACATCTCTAATTCCTAGTTCGTAATATCTAGACTCTTTAATGTATACTTTTTGGATACGTATACACTATGGTCAGTTGCTACGGCGACGTCGGTTTGTTATTCAGGTAATCTGTCAAAATAACGAAAAGGGGTTGTTTAATAAAGGTATGTGGGCACGAGTGATTTTTCGACACTCTTGTACTTTTTTCAAATGTATCAAATGTGACTCCATACTCGCACCTCCATACATTTTCAACCCATAGAGACTAAATAATCCCTGTGACAAAAGTCGCCCGATGATGACGAAGGTACATCGCCATGACGTCTCGGGTTGGATCCCCGGGTCGGGCAATGATATTGATTTTTTCAGTATCAGCCCGGAGTCTGGAATTTTGCCCGAAATGGCAATAGGCACGCCCCCGATCACATATATGACATAAGTGAGCTCGGCGAAATGTGGGTGTTCCAGTTCTTTAGTTCGCCTCTACCTACCTCTTCGGGGATACAGGCATGAGTCAATGTATGTACTCTTAAGTATGCGTGAAGTTACGAGGCGACGACAGGATGACGACTGGGTGATATTGGAACATTTCCCTATGCTTTTCTCGAGACTGCACAAGAGTCACGGTAACAAGTCATCTGTGTGCACTAGCTTTTTAACATTTGATATTTCAAGAACCGTTTGATTATTGACAAGTTACCATAGTAACAATGAAAAATGGTGTATTTAATTATTGCAGAGATCTATTAATTATTCTTGTTTCCCAATACAGATTTAGCTAAGACTCGCACCAAACATTATGATTTTTTTTTCTCTTTCTCCCAGTGGTATCACTGTCGAGACACAAACTATTACATATATCTGTCAAAGTATACTCGATATGGGCATTCTCCTTTTCTTTCAATACAACTACGCTATTGGCACAGTCCACAAAAGCTAATTACCAAAAATTTTACGAATAAATTCTGCAACGTTTGGAACAGTTTGTAACTTTATATTATACTTATACGTTACTTGATAAAGTGCAGCGGAGGATGGAGGCTTATCTCGGAGACGGTTGTAGGTCGCTCGATACAGAGCACGCGGGTTGAATACAGAATCAAGGAGATTACGAGTACATTCACACTGAAGCGAAACCTTGCGAATGTCATTATAAAAGTGATTGTTTGGTTGCAAAAATTTAAGCTGACTAGTGGTCGCCCAGTGGTAAAAATACGACATTAATTCATATAATTTTTAGGTTTTAACTTATTATATTATAGTTATTTTGTCAAAAATAAAGAATATCTTTATGCAATTCTTCTCCATAGAAACTTTAAATCGACAATTAAAAGGGCTATCTTTCAAAATTAAATATTTTTGAGACCTAGTTTAATAGGCTTAGTGCTTTCTTATCAAATTCATTCAAAATAATTTGAATTTTATTCTATCCCAAAGTAAGTAGGTAAATCATAATTATACGTTATAATTTACGTTTGACTGCCTCGGTGGCGTGGTGGTATTTCGGTACGACTACGGTTCTGAGGTCTCGGGTTCGATCCCCGGGTCGGGCAAAGTGATATTGGATTTTTCCATATCAGCCCTGAGTCTGGAATTTGTGCCCGATATGGCGATAGGCTCGCCCCCTATCACATCTGGGACGGAACTAAGCTCGGCGAAATGTGGGTGTTCTAGTTCGCTATTGCGCCTCTGCCTACCCCTTCGGGGATACAGGCGTGAGCTTATGTTATGTTATGTGTATAATTTACGTAAATAAAGGGAGATCAAGATGAAATTGCGTTCAGTAATTATGGATCAATATTTCTTTCTACCTGCCCTTATCCCACCTTAGTATGGGGTCGGCGCAACACACTTTTTCAAGCATGTTGCAGAATATATTTAGCTTAGTTTTTGCGACTGGCTGCCTGCCTAACGTCAACCCCCTCTGAGGGAGTGATCAAGTCCCGAGCAAATTAAATTAGAAAATTTGCTTTGCGCGACCTGGGAATCGAACCCAGGACCTCCCGGTCCACAAGTCATTATGGTTCAATATGATTCAATAATATTGGTCGGTAGAAACTAGGAAGTTTAGTATAATGATCTCTAATTTATCAATAATAGGAAACAAAAGCTGCTTCAAAATAGGAACTGAGGGCACTGAGGCTACAAAATAGACTAAAATCATCACATGAATAAATAAATAAATAAATAACACCCAACAGTCACATACATAGTCCTGACCCCACACTAAGATCGAATCTTGTGTCGTGGGTGTCAGGAACTACGAGAGACTTTCGGTCTCACAACACCCAGACCCGAAACAAATATCTGTAGGCCATACAGACATTTGTCTCGGTGCGGGACTCGAACCCACTGCCTCTCGCTTCACAGCCGGCTACTCGCCCGCTGCGCCACCGAGGCTGTCAGTGGTTGAAAGTGGTTTTGCAATAGAATTGAGATTCGCGTCGGTGTGCAAGGCGCCTATCATTATTAAGATTTCAGTTATTGTCGTCTATTTCATCGCCAGTTTACATGAAAATTACTTATTTATCTTGAATGATGTTTTATAAATGAAGAAATTACGAGGGCATTAAGTAATGTTAAATATAAATGGTGGTTGTTTAACATTAATTGTGAAATTTGGATGGATGTAGGCGTGGAGATAGTGATGGAGATCAAGGATACTACGTTTTGCTCACGGCTCCACCTTCATGAATCTCGTATTGAACGAGAATTTCCTACTAGAATGAACTTGGCCCAACGATGTAGGAACGTTGGGCATTCCCCTATCCCCCCCATACAATGAAAATAAAGTAACCAGTAGTAACTATAGAGTTTAGAGATATATTAAGATAAATAAAAATAATTAGTAAACCTTCCATCTAATCTTGTCAAATCAATTTTTAATTCATGAATACTTCAAACTTAAGTTTTCCATAGTATAATTATTATCACTGTGAAATTATGTGTACCCTATAATATAGTTTCGGTCGGATACCGAGGTGTAAGCGGATTATGGAACACGGCCAACATGCTGTCAAATCTCCTAGGAATTAAGCTACATGTTCTAATTACCTCTCCACGTTGGATACATATTTAGTTCATAAAGAGAGGAAATCAGATATTCCCATGGAAATGATCAATACATAACATAACATAAGCTCACGCCTGTATCCCCGAAGGGGTAGGTAGAGGCGCACTAGCGAACTAGAACACCCACATTTCGCCGAGCTTAGTTTCGTCCCAGATGTGGTAGGGGGCGAGCCTATCGCCATAGCGGGCACAAATTTCAGACTCCGGGCTGATATGGAAAAATCCAATATCACTTTGCCCGACCCAGGGATCGAACCCGAGACCTCAGAACCGTAGTCGTATCAATATGATATGACGTATGATCAATACATGTTAACGAACAACTTGACTTAGCATTTACTTTATAATCTATTATAAGTAAACTCAATGTATTGAGTGAATAGTCTATTTCATTCTTAAAATCCAGTTCAACTGCTGTTTCATTTTTCATACCAGCTTTCTTTAATACTAGGCTAGGCTGCCTTGGTGGCGTGGTTGTATTTAGGTGCGACTATCGTCCTGAGGTCTCGAGTTCGATCCCCGGGTCGGGCAAAGTGATATTGGATTTTTCCACATCAGCCCGGAGTCTGGAATTTGTGCCCGATATGGTGATAGGCTCGCCCCCTATCACATCTGGGACGGAACTAAGCTCGGCGAAATGTGGGTGTACTAGTTCGCTAGTACGCCTCTGCCTACCCCTTCGGGGATACAGGCGTGAGCTTATGTTATGTTATGTTAATACTTTGACACTAAAATTGCTTGATAAATGACACTTTATGAATAATGTTTCTTATTTCTTCTCCTTAGAATGGTAAGCTTTTAGAAAAACAAAGACGTCCCGAGTAGAGCTTTGTTAATAACTTATGTGTGCCTTAAGGTTCGCATGAGACAAATAGTGTCCTTTCAACGCAGGATCAATGGTTGTCCGTTGTAAGCGGAGGTGTGTAATGTAGATTTTCGAGAATATAACGATGTCAAATTATATACATACACGCCTATCATCATATTATCGTGACATTGGCTAAATAAAGTTTATTTATTTATTTCCTTTTTTCTTTCTTTCTTTCCATAACGTATCATCACCAACTATATAATTTCAGACTACGGGCTGGTAGTGAACAGCAAAGCCCATTACTTAAACGATCCGGATATCGAACCCGAGACTTTGGTGTAGTTGCCAGACGATAGACGGAGTCTAGACATGGTCTGCCTCTATGCCAAATATCGAAATCTGTTTAATGTTCAATTTTCATGCAAAATACATATGATTAGTATTTACTTATTATCAAAGTTTGCTATCAATTAGACCCAAGCGTTTTAATTTACATTTGTAACTACAATAAAACCTATAAACCTCAATGGGCTTGAAACCTGCGGCCTGAGCAGGAAAATTTCTGACAACCGTAAATGTATTCGAACTTGATGCGCGTCTATGAAATTTGTATGAAATATTATCCAAACGTCATCAGTGCGCAGCGAACTCGAATACATTTACATTTACATTCGTTTTTCGTGCTCGGGCTCCTGTTCTCATAACCCATTTAGGCTCAATTGCACCACTATTATTAACCTAGAGTTAGTCCTAACCGCAAGTTAAGTTACATGTCATTCATACATTTTCTGTCAATTTAGCTTGCGGTTAGGACTAACCCTAGGTTAATAATAATAATAGTGGTGCAATTGAGCCTTAGTAATTTCATGTTTATGAACGCTTGTAAATAACGAACTAATTACTATGGCACATTTTTATAATTACTTTAATTAAATATTGATATGCGATTTCCGACTCATTATTGCCGCACATATAATTTTATTATAATGGACATTTAGCCATTTCTTGGCATTCGATATTTTGAAATTTAGAATTTTTATTTGAAAATCTTTATTAGTGGTAATATTTAAAGTTATTATTTGTAAGTAAATAATTTAAAAGTTATGTGTGATACGAATTTTTTGTAAGAATCGTACCTAGGTATGGCTTTAGCAGTTTCAATGCCCTCTTTAAGCAGCCTAAATCCATTAACTTGTGTAGATAGTCACGGGCGGCTCGGCCTCCGGTGGCCCATACGCTTATGGAACATATATATGTGCCGCCTCTGACGGGTTAAAATGCTTGTACTGAGGACAACTATTCTGTAGTGTGCAACATTTTATTCATTCCTTAACTATAGCAATGTACTTCAGACATTTAAAAGACTAACATCATCATCATTAGTTACAGGACGTCTACTGCTGGACATAGGCTTCCCCAGAAATCCCACGTAGCGGCAAGCGCAGCGTTGGACGTCCACCTACAAGCTGAACAGCGGGCTTAGACAAGTGACTTTTGCGCTAATGGAATAGAATAATAAATGTATGGAAATGACATAAGAGTACGCTATATGCGGTGTACCCTTATGTCATTCCCATACATTTATTCTATTTGACTATTCTATTCGACTAGCGCACAAGCCGCTTGTTTTAACCCGCAGACGACCTGGTAAAGTCGCTGGATGCAGGCCGCTTCCTTTTTCTTTTCTGTCTACCTGCCCTTATCCCACCTTAATGTGGGTCGCTGCAACACACTTTTTAAGCATGTTGCAGAAAGGATTTCGCTTAGTTTTTACGACCAGCTGCCTGCCTGATGTCAACCTCCTCTGAGGGATGCAGTCCCAGGCAAATTAAATCGGTAATTTCGCTTTGCCCGACCTGGGAATCGAACCTACGAATTCCCGGTGTACAGCTCATATATGCTGCCACTAGACAAGCGGAAGCATTGCTGTGCGAAAGTTCTGCCTCTCCGGAAGATTCCCCTACACACACGCATACCGGCAGGGGGGGACCTATGTATCAAATAGCGAGGGTCCTGTCCTTTGCCGGCCACACCCCACAACACACACTACACTCTACAGCACACAAAAAAAAGGAGGCGACAAGACCAAGGAGGCGACGATGTAGGCCGCTTCCAATCCACTAACACAACGAAAACTAATTCCGTGGTAACATCGGGTGTCGTAATAGCAACATTCTGAGTTATCTAGGCTGCGCAGGCAGACGCGCGAGGTGATTAAACTAATTGCCTGCCCATTGCTCTTGGATGAGATGTTTACCATAGCAGGTCACCGACCCCGACACGTGGGTATATTTTTCACATTACCCGCCGCTAATTACCTAGTTACCGCAGACCACACTTACTAGGGTTGCCTAGTATAGTTTCACTTCACGCCTATAAAAGTTATGTTACTTTATCGACCAACTTCAAAAAAGGCGAAGGTCCTCAATGCGTCTGTTTTTTTATGTATGTTACTTGATATCACCGCCAAATGTGGACCGATTTGTATGATTCTTTTTGTGTTCTATAGAGCTTATTTCAAGGGTGGTCCCGTATCAATTTGGATACATTTTGAAGTCGGTCTGTTAAGTTTTTAAATTTGTGATTATAGTCGTAACTATTGTCCAAAACATAATAAATATCAACAATATTATGTGGTCATTAATACATTCTGCATAAATAGATCGGTGATTCGTTTTTTCCTCTTCCATAAAATTTAATTGCCTCGGTGGCGTAATTGTATTTCGGTACGACTACCGTCCTGTACCCCTAGAACGAGTTTATTTTGACAGTTCTCGATTCTCGAAATTGACGATAGTTTTCCATTTCTCCATACATTTTTAGTTCGTTGTAGTTTCCGCAAAGTGTCGCTGCCTGTCAAATGAATGAAGAGAATGCAAACTATCGTCGATTTCGAGAATCGAGAAATTACAAACAAAACTCGTACTAGGGGTACTGTTCGATCCCGGGTTTGGCAAAGTGATATTGGGTTCAATTCAGTATCAGCTGTCGGAGACTGTCACGCAATATTATTATGCCACGGAGGCACTCTTAAATAATCACAAGTTTAAAATCTTAACGGAGCGACTTCAAATCCGATCGTGACCATATTTATATGGGACCACCCTTGGAATAAGCTCTATAGAACACAAAAACAATTTTGAAGATCTACATTTGGCGGAGATATCGCGTAACATACATAAAAAAAATACAGACGCATTGATATTTTTTGAAGTCGGTGGAAAATATTTGAAGATACCTTTAAATGAATTATGACATGTGCTTGCTTCGACAACCCTATCTATAACCGTTAATCGAGCGTTTGTTTATTGTTAGTTGCTTCGGCTTTGATTCGCGACGGTCTTCATACATTGTATAATACTTGTTTGTAAACTTGTGCCCATTCAGTAGTTCTATTAAAGGCAATAGAGATTCTATTATTGGTGATAATTGTTTGATGTTTAGATAATTAACACGTTGTTTATTTAGTATTAGTCTAATACAAATATTCTTTCTTTCTACCGGCCCTTATCCCACATTAATGTGGGGTTCGCGAAACCCACTTTTTCAAGCATGTTGCAGAAAGGATTTGGCTTAGTTTTTACGACCGGCTTGACGTTAATCCTCATCTGGGTGATCCAGCTCCGGGCAATTGTGTTAGAAAAACATCCCGACCAACCTGAGAATCGAGCCCAGGACCTGCCGGTTCACAGCGCATAATGGCTGCCCTTAGACCAAGTAGGTTACGTAATATACTTATATTGTAACGATGAATTATTAGTTTAATTCAATTCGTCAGTATTTTTGTGTACATATGATATCCGATATCTCAGTCAAATGTGGACCTATTTTCAAGATTAATTTTATGTTCAATAAAGCTTTCTCAAATATAGTGCTATATTTTAGTTAAGAAATTATGAATTTTAAGGTCTATGTCTATACTGATTTCTTAAGTTTACACGAATATTATACATTGAAATAAAACTATTCTTAATATAATAAAATATAATAATAATATTATAATATCTTATTATAATCGTGATAGAATCCGTAAGAATAGTTTTATTTCAGTCTATGTCTATGTTTTAAACTTGATTGTTTAGGAGTGATATTGAAATAAAACTATTTTTACGAATTCTATCACGATTAGGTTTTACATACATACATAAGCTCACGCCTGTATCCCCGAGGGGGTAGGCAGAAGCGTACTAGCGAACTAGAACACCCACACTTCGCCGAGCTTAGTTCCGTCCCAGATGTGATAGGGGGCGAGCCTATCGCCATATCGAGCACAAATTCCAGACTCCGGGATCCAATATCGACCCAGGGATCGAACCCGAGACCTCAGAACCGTAGTCGTACCGAAATACCACCACGCCACCGAGGCAGTCTAGGCGAGGATTAGGTTTTAAATTCGTAAAAATAGTTTTTTTTCAATGTATAATATTCGCATGAACTTAAGAAATCAGTTTGAAATGATATGCTGAATATTGTTCTTCTTTTAAAAACAAAATCGCTGCAACGCGATGCAGTGATGTCGCCAATGTCAATTAGCCAGATAGCATGTTTTTCAATAAAGCAATTGTTATTAAATTTTCGCAGTGACCATGAAACCCAGATGTGTATACTGTATTAACTGTATAGTCTCAGTCTCAAAGTCTTACTGGAATTTTGGCGGCAATTCCGTCAATGTTAATTTACTCTTACGTAACTAACTAGTTAGTAAACAACTTAGTAAATGTTGTGTCTGCTTTAGGACAATCATGTACTTAGATTTAGTTTGCACATGTTTTCTTTCCTGTGTAATAGTTTATGGTTAATAGTAGACCTAATAAATAAATTCCTTCCAGCGCGATGTCGCTGGAAAAAATCGCCAACACAGCTAAAACAAAATTCATCAAAGATCACCAATTAAAACGATAACACATTATACTGTCCGCTGAAGTTTAGTGCATAAAACCACATCACTTTGAAACAACAAACACAACTTTAGATATTAATATGAAATAATTTTAACAAGCGACGCCCACGCTGTCAGAATTACCGTCAAAATTATTCGATTACTCAATTAATTACTAGTCTGATGGTATGTCCACAGAAGTATTGAAACAAAATGTCACATATATATAATTTAAAAGATGTTTTTGTTAAATCTGTTCAGTTTACGGTAAGGATGATTATATTCAGCTTAAAAAATAATATTCATCAAAGTGATAAAAACAATTCACTGCAGAATTTACCAGGCCCCGGCGAGATTCGAACTCACGATCTCCTGTTTACTAGACAGGCGCTTTAACCAACTAAGCCACGGCGCCTTGACCATTGTTGAGAAATATTATAGTCTTATTCTATTTTCCGGAATTTGTGCTCAATATAACGGTACCCTCGCCCCTTATTATATCTGGGATGCAAATGAGCTCGGTGATATGTGGGTGTTCTAGTTTGCCTCTGCCTAACCCTTCGCAAATACAGGCGTGAATTTTATTTATTTATTCAAAACTGTATACAAAATATGTATCTGGCGAAGAGTGAAATTTTCAAAAGGGAAGCCAATTACATTTTCTGTTTTAGATAATACCTTAGATAATACTTAATTATTAGTCTACAATCAGGCAAACAGGAATAAAAATACGATAGGAATCGGACTGTACGGACTACGGACCCTTCGCCGCTGATGCAGAGGTATAAAGGTTGGTATTTTCTACCAGTCTCCATTCATTAGTCATTTACATTGCAAGCAGGTATTTTCGCCGAGCTCATGTATTTATAGTGTGTATTTTTGGACGAATTCTGTAGTGCAGTTTTAAAATCAGTTAAGCGTCAGTGGTTTCTGTTCTCTAAATAATTTGCTTCTTAATAATCGGTAATTCTGGCAATATGTAGTAGTAAATAGTATATTTCCAGATCGACCTGTTGGAAGCGGTCTGTTAGAAACCTTTGGGGGAGGCCTATGTTCAGCAGTGGACGTCCTATGGCGGATGATTATGATGATGATGAAATAGTATATTTCTCAGTAGAACAATTTCCAAGTTTTCATAAGGGCAATTAAACACATATGTGGACGATAACAAGGTCTTGGTCCTAAACTCCGGTCGGTCAACCGAAATAGTCGGTTGGTATGCTACGACAAATATACACCTAAATTCACTGATTTTAATATTTCCATACATTGTGTATCTTCAATGATAATAATATTGTCCTTTTAATACATATTACTGTCC
This sequence comes from Clanis bilineata, assembly GCA_036417725.1. NCBI lineage: Eukaryota > Metazoa > Arthropoda > Insecta > Lepidoptera > Sphingidae > Clanis > Clanis bilineata. The sequence continues at coordinate 5,404,207 of CM071141.1, forward strand.
CACTGCTGGGTATAGGCCTCCTCTACTAATGAGAGGGGCTAGGCCTTAGTCTACCGCGCTGGCCTAATGCGGGTTGGCAGACTTCACATGCCTTCGATATTCCTGTAACGAAATTCGGGAATTTCGGGAAATTATATGTGAAATAAACCTGCATACTCGGAACTATGCAGGTTTCCTCACGATGTTTTCCTTCACCGTTATAGCGAGCGATATTTCACAATGAAAATACACTTATCATAGAAAAATCAGAGGTGTATACTCCATTTTGGGGTTGGTCTCGAACCTCTGACACTTGTTTCGGCAGTCGGTACCATTCCCAACTAAGCTATCGCTGATTTGATATCTATGATATTTAGTACATAAACCCATATCACTTTCAAATAACAAACACAACTTTGGACAACATTATAAATAAATTGGTATATTTGGCCGATCGCACTGTGAATCCCGTCACAACATCGGAAAATAAATGCTAGAATCCTGATCTATTTAATAGCACAAGTACTCATTATTTTAGTGCTCTGATAGAATTCGTTGCGTAGGTGTAGTATCAAATGTCGCGATAATTAAAGGGCACAGATCTCGTTAGCCAAGTTCATTTATATTCAAATTGAACGCCGGCGGGCGGCGAATTTGATTCAATTCTGATCAACACATGTACGCGATATGGAGTTAGACGTCGCTAGTTTATAAGTGGTAATCTCTTGAAGTCTCTTGTTGATGTTATGTTCTTTGAGACCAGTAGCCCGAGCACGAAAAACTAATGTAAATGTAAATGTATTCGAATTCGCTGCGCACTGATGACGTCTGGTTAATATTTCATATAAATTTCATAGACGCGCATCGAGTTCGAATACATTTACGGTTGTCAGAAATTTTCCTGCTCAGGCCGCAGATTTCTATAAACAGATATTCTTTTTGATTACATTTATTTTAATGGCGGTACGTTATTATTCCAAGTTTCTGTTATATTAAGGGATCATTTTTTTTATGTCTTTGCCTACAGAATGGGTCTGCTTTTACTTTCTACAACAGTCAATGGTACCACGTAGCGTCACGTAGGCTGTTTGCTGTCTGCTTCCGAAATCAAATAAAAATAAAAGTAATTATTGCAGTTTATTATATTGTTTGTTGAACTACATAAAAATAAAGCAGCTGTTACCACAAAATATTCAAACGTTTAAGTGAATGAAACCAGTATTTAACAATGTTATTATTTATTTTCGTATGAAATAACACGTTTCAAGTACAATTGGACCGTGTTGTGCAGAAATGATCCAACCCACATTTTTTATTGATGCCAACATGATCCTAAAGTCTCAGCCATTATAGACCATATTGATGTAAAAAAGAAATGTGGCTTGGATCATTTCTGCACAACACGGTCCAATTGGAACGTATTTGCAGAGCATACAAGGGACGCGGCCCGCGGTCCGCCTCCGCAACAATTTCCAAGTACCACATAATTTAAACAGCGCCGTACAGTGGGTGCGACCAATAAAATAAACTAAATGTTTTCTCTATTTGTATGGACGATAACAACTGGCATTGTTCGGCGACCGGCGCGATGGTGTGTTGGCAATCGTAAATCTGCTATGAGGTGGTGTAACGTGGGCCATTGTACGGGAGCACAACTGTAACTGCGTGTTTCCAATAGCCTACGCTCACATCTGTATCCCCGAAGGGGTAGGCAGAGGCGCACAAGCGAACTAGAACACCCACATTTCGCCGAGCTTAGTTCCGTCCCAGATGTGATAGGGGGCGAGCCTATCGCCATATCGGGCACAAATTCCAGACTCCGGGCTGATATGGAAAAATCCAATATCACTTTGCCCGACCCGGCGATGGAACCCGAGACCTCAGAACCGTAGTCGTACCGAAATACCACCACGCTACCGAGACATCGGACAGTTATTTGTTTTCAATAACGACAGAGATATATAAGATTTTGCTTGAGTAGACTTGGAATTCCATTGCTTTGAAAACGTAGCTTTAGATAGTGTAGCTTTCCATTAGCAGAAGCTATTAAATCAGTGGCATTATATAAGAATGTGATGTTTGGGAATAAAGTTTGAATTTTTCAGTTATCTCTTGGGATCTTCTTGTATATCAATGTTTTAGGGTTTACATTTTTAATTAAGGCTTTGGGTGCAATATCGTGTGTCAATGGAAATATAATTCAGAATCAGTAGAGCGGACCGCGATAAGCGAGCTTTTGCGCGTGTCCTCGTCGCGTTTGCAGTGGCTTGGTCATGCTGACTCATGCCCTATAGGCCTATAACATGTCACAGGATCCTGTTCCATTTTTACATAACTATTTGTACACTTTCTAATGTGATAATATTTAAATATTTAGTTTGTTTAAAAATAATTAATTTATATTTTTATATTGGATCACCAAATCTAATAGTTGTTTCTCCGCTTATTCTCAGGCTGTCGATTTTAATAATTCTCATAATTTAATAAATATTTTTTTAATATCCTGTTAAAAATTGTGTTTTCAAAAAGCAGAATTTCTCAATACGTCCTATTTTTGATGTAATTGTGGATCGATTTAAAAGATATTTTTGTGTCCATGAGAGCTTACTCCAAAGGAGGTCCTTAGATCTGATTAATTCTGAAGTCGGTTTTTAAGTTTTAAAACTTGTGATTTTATTACAAAGTTATTTTTTTTATATTAAATTACAATGGCGTGACGATCTGGATGAACTGACTGAACTGACTGAACTAGCCCATGACAGAAAACAATGGAAAAAGATGGCGGAGTCCTTTGCTCAGCAGTGGGACACAATAGGATAGAAAAGAAAGAAGAAAGAAATTAAAATACATATTTTATTAAATTAAGTTAAAGTAAACAACCAAATGTCAAACACTGATCAAATTAATAAAAGCTAATGAGCCTGAGGTCAGTGGGCTCGCCATATTTCAGCGGCAAAACAGCTGCTGATTAAAAACATTAGTCCAACAAATTTAATTACGTTTCGGAACGTTCGAAGCCATCGAATAATTCTGAACGCGACAACACGCTGCGAAATTTGTTTAGGATCGAACAAGAGCAACATAATTTCGTTTTAACTCGATAAAGCCGCTCTTCTAACTTAATTTTCCGTAAATAATCGCGGAGAGAGCTTTGTTTGAACATCTCGTAATGTGATTCGCGCCCATCTAACACAAATTTGTAATGATTTTAATGTACAAGTAATGTGCATTGTATTACACCCTCAGGAACGTTTCTATTGTGTTCGGGTGAAGTATAATTGTTGTTATTTATTGTACTGGAAGCGGTGAATACAATTTTCTGCTTCCCCAATAAACTTATTGCTAAATCCATTATGAATCTGTAAAATGACCGGTCAGATTTTCGAATTCATTTTCTGCTGCAGTATATTAATCTTAAATCTGTATAATGAAACCGAATAAGGAATGATATTTTATCTACAGCAGACGCTATGTCAATTCCCAGGGGTCTAAGGAATAACAATTCTTATCTAAATCGACATAGTGGTTTAGCCGTGAAAACTTAACAGACATAAATAATTCGTTTTGCATTTATTATCTTTGTATGAATATCATTTTTATACATTTGTATGCTAACAGATGCATTACAAATACTGCACGTAGCTTTGCGTTCAAAAAAACATTAGTTTAAAAGTTTATTCCTATATTTAACCTTTACTTTTGTTTACCATCTACTTTTAAATCTACAGTATTCAAATTACCAATGTTAATGTAACATAAATTGTCGAGTATTCCCCGGCTCGTCCCAATAAATAGCAAATTGTTTGGCACGACGCTAGGTTTTTTCTCGACAAGCTGGATCCCAGCCAAATCCGTGAATACGTCGTAAACCGCTCCGCGAACAAGAATCGGATTTCAATTGCTTTATGATTAAAACTAGTTTTTGATCGTGGGATTAGATCCCTGGAGGAACACGGAGGGCGTATGGATATTTATGTCAAATTACAATATTACTACTGATATCAATCATACATGTACATTATCATACATGTACTTATTGGGATTGTGGTGGTGTGGTTGTATTTCGGTACGACTACCGTCCTGAGGTCTCGGGTTCGATCCCGGGTTGGGCAAAGTGATATTGGATTTTTCCATATCAGCCAGGAGTCTGGAATTTGTGCCCGATATAGCAATAGGCTCGCCCCCTAACACATCTGGGACGGAACTAAGCTCAGCGAAATGTTGGTGTTCTAGTTCGCTAGTGCGCCTCTGCCTACCCTTTCGGGGATACAGGCGTGAGCCTATGTCTATGTATGTGATGTCTTGTACTTATTTACGAAATTTTCGAAGCAATAGTTTACTAATGGTCTAGCGTATTGACTCACATTTTGTTTACAATATTATCAATCATAAATCAAATGGCATAAATAATGATATTTGGATATAATAAAATCAAATATAAAAATCCGTAGGTCTTTACAGATTATTTAACTTTATCTATAAGCATTAGAATATAGGATCAATTAATCTTTGGAAGAGGCCTATGTTCAGCAGTGGAAGTCTTAAAACTGATAATGAATGTTTTAATATTGGATTAGTTCAAAAATTTTATATTATTAGATTATTAATTTTAAGATAATGAATCTCGTACATGCGATCATTGCCTTCAATCAAAATTCTGCAGTCACCGAAAGGCCAAATTACAATAAATAGTACACACTATACATAATCCAAGACCCAAGCAACCCGTTCATACATCATCCTTACATTCGCACGACATTTGTTCGTAGATTAACAACAAGCGTCAAATTCAATTGCTGTTACGCTAAACTTGTTAATCTGACGCGCTTTGTCCCCAGCTCCACCATATGGCTTCTTACAATGAGCAAGACTACACAATAGGAATTAAGTCTGTATGGAGCATTAGTTGACACGGTGGTGATTTCTCAATACATTTGAAATGTGTGAAATAATAACAAAACGTTATATTATAGGAAACTGCAGGGACTCGTAATCAATGGATTTATTGATTTGAATCACCTTTGTATTGATTTTGATATACATAAATTAATGGGGATTTTTTGGGACAATAGTCGTATTGAAATTTGGATCACAGAAATATTTTGAGTAACGGCCTTATATACTTGTTAGAAGTTCCAAACGAAAAAGACTCGTTTAAATGGAGTCTTAAATATCAAAATTAAATAACGTTATTATTTGAATACTGTTCCTTAATATTATTTATAGTTATTTTTCGTAGCTTATTAATTGAAGTACAAGTTTTTACGGATTTTATCACCAATGGATTTATTTTTAATTTCTGGTCTCGTCGTTTCAAAAGCATTACAGCCTTCATTATGGGGCGGACTGTCGAAATTGAAATTGAACAAATAGTTCCATATCATATCTGGGATGGAACTAAGTTTGGTGAAATGTGGGTGCTCTAGTTTGCTAGAGCACTTCTGTCTAGCCCTTCGGATATGTTCCATATTAATATTATACAAAACATTCATAAAAAGAAAGTCTTTTTTCCATTGCCAAAAGAGGTCTCCACCTTTATCACAAAAACCGCAAAAGGAGCAATAACACGAATAAATTTGACTTGGACTCCGGACATATCTCTCAGGTGCAGATTTTCCACTTTCCTAATTTTCACATCGGACCCTCTGAGTTATACGGCAGGGGGTCCTTTAGCATAAATCTTTCTAATACGGCCATTTTTTTACAACCTTAGGGACGTATTTTAATATTTAATTGTTATAGTTTTGTAAGGACGCAGAGAAGTGAAATCGAAAATATTATTGTATAACTTTGTGAGATTCATCATCATTATCAGCCATAGGACGTCCACTTTGTGAGATTAATTTGGAATAAAAAAAATGTGTTATTAATGGTAATTTTATTTAATCTAATAACATTTTTCACGATTTCCGTTGGCTGACCATAGCTGCTATTGCTCGGCAGAGATGTGTTGCTACCGAAGACTGCTCTACACTACTATTTTGACTTAAACTTAGTCGAAGTTCGCTCTATAGATCTCAACCTAAGTCAAAGAAACGAACTCAACGAGGACTTGAAATTGTTAAATCGAACTTTGGCCTAGTCCGAGTCATTTTTTTACGAGAAAATCTTAATTAGGGTGTCTGTCAGTATGTTTTTCTTATACAAAATGTCTCGGATTAAGTCAAAGTTAGATTTAAAAATTCCAAACACAGTGAAGTTCGCTTCCTTGACTAAGACTTAGTCGAAGTTCGCTCTATAGATCTCAGCCTTTGTGTATTCAATAGAGCTTATTCCAACGGCGGTCCCATATAAATTTGGTCAATAATTGAGTCGAAGTCTTTAACAACAGCATAGATCGTGACTGGAGGTTTAGAATGGGCGTTCAGATTTTTCTCTTCGTATATTTTCGGTCGTTTATCAGCGGAGTGTGGAAGACCCTTTTATTAAGCGATGTCAGTTGCACACAAATCGTGAACGTCACCCATCCATCAGACCGGACCCTCAGCTGCTTAGCATACGTATTGCTCAGCGAATCGCACTCTCACATACTTCCATCTCTTGAGATGTCATTACGATATATTGCTGTGTCATCAACGCATATGAGGACATGTTTGGAGATTTTTTGCATAACTTGGTAGAATTTAGCGATTATGTGTTGGATTTTTAGATTTTTATGAGTGACTAGCTTTTGCTCGCGACTCCGTTCGCGTGGTTTATTTTTCGGGATATTCTAAATAAAGTATTCCTAGCCTTAGTTACTATTTATAACATCAACTATCAGTCATTGAAAGTCCCGTCGAAATCTATTCAGCCGTTTCAGAGATTAGCCGGAACAAACACAGACATTTAATTTGAAGTTACTAACAGACATTCCAATTTTATTAATTTCATTCTATTTTATAGTATTTTTTATAGATTATATAATAATAATGTGCTGGCTCATGTATTCACTTAGTAATTGATTAACGGATCCACATGTTTTTGCATATATATTAGTTTAACAATATAGTTTAACTGCGAATTGTACTTAGCTATACTAAGAGGTATATGCTAATATTATTTAGCGAGTTAAGTTAAGCGGGATAATTATTATAATAAATCGTTATTTGCTTGTGATCATTTTAAGCGTGTCAAGCATATCGTGCAAGTAACGATATTGCTTAGCGTTAACTTTAACAAAATTGATAATTCTTATTTCTCAATTCATTATTTTCCTTTGTTCGAATGTTTGTTTGTCGTTCTAATTTTAGCGTAACATAAGTACTTTAAATTATAATATATTATTATTTTTATTTTTATTATTATAATATATTTTTTAAAGAAAATAACGTTTAAATTGAAATAAAACTGTTTTATACGGATTCTATCAACGATTTTTTTTAGTTTTAGGCCCGACGTGCAGCCTTCGTGGTCACGGGTATGACTTTAGTTCACAAAAATATAAACAAATCGTGATAGAATCCGTAAAAAGTAGTTTTATGTCAATTTAAACGTTATATGTTTGTGCAATTAGTTTAAGTACACCTTTTAAGTATTATATATGTCATTACATATATTATTGTAACAATTTTAGGCGGATTTAACAATAAAATAAAAAAAAAGAATGTTTAAAAACATAACATTCGCATAATCCTAAGAAATCAGAACGTTTTAATTCTTCGCTATACTAGCCAACTCTAATTCCTAATTTAGTTGCATGTAAGTAAAATAAGCGGAAGCAAGGCAGAAACGAGAGCTGTGAGCGCATGCCATTCCGGCACGTAGGTCCCAGTTCGGGCCATTTCGCTCGCATGATTTACAAGGCGGGCGTGACACACCGTTCTCGCTTGTTTGCGATGAGAGATGTTGGAACTTGGACGTGATTAAATATTTTTCAGTCATTATTAAACTACCCTGCCTCGGTGGCGTGATGGTATTTCGATACGACTACGGTTCTGAGGTCTCAGGTTCGATCCCCGGGTCGGGCAAAGTGATATTGGATTTTTCCATATCAGCCCGGAGTCTGGAATTTGTGCCCGATATGGCGATAGGTTCGCCCCCTATCACATCTGGGACGGAACTAAGCTCGGCGAAATGTGGGTGTTCTAGTTCGCTAGTGCGCCTCTGCCTACCCCTTCGGGGATACAGGCGTGAGCTTATGTTATGTTATTAAACTACCGATTAATTTAAACTCATGTATTACGTGGCTGCGAACCTATGTATATGAGTTGTGGACCTGGCCGTTAATCGGGCGGGCTATCCTTGAAAATGTGTACAGCGACGATCCTAAATTAGAGAAGGCTATTTCTATCTTTGGGGGAGGCCTATGTTCAACAGTGGACGTCGTATGGCTGATGATGATGATGATGATTTCAAGTTTAAAGAAGATTAAATAAACTGCATTTTCAGAAAAGCTGGTCCAATAAACATTCCGTTGACTGAGCTTTTATTTTAATATGTTAAAACATTTCGGGATCTAAAATCAAATACGTAGAACTTGAGTGTAGTCAAGTTTTTATTGATGTAAAATAAGTTTTGTCAGATGTTTAATTAATTCTTATTGATAAGGCAGCCAGAAATCGCGTTGAATTTAGAATTTAATTAATTCTTGTTCAGAACAGAATGAATATTATACCGACCGGACACTAACTTCATGTTTAATAACATTTTACAAGCCCAAGCACAGAAGCTTATATCTCATTAATTGTTCCATAATTTAACCGTGATTTAATTATTGTAAGCTACCGTACTTTATTACAATAGAATGGTAATAATTAACAAGTTGCCGGTACAGTTTATTGATCCAGATTTGTGTATTTAATTGTGGGAATAATTTATTGGCCAATATGTTAGCGGTAATTGAATTAAGTTCATGATGCAAATTGCGTTTGATATAAAGAATATATCTATTATAAGCGATTTGGTAATAAAATGAAACTGAATTTCGTTATAATATTTTTAAACTTGCAAACTTTTTAAAATTAGATTTGACATATAACATCTTAAATTGGTAAAATTGAAAGCAGAGTTGCTACAAAAAGTAAAGTAACGACGTTTTACTTTAAGCGCTAGATTTGTTAGAGATGCTATAAAATACCATATTGTCCCATTTAACCGTCTTTTTTAAGACAGACGGACTACCCAAAGATTATCGCTGGCCATGGTCATCATCTCTCTTGAATTCGTCTCTCATGGATTTACGTGGTATATATATACATACGCGTTGGATTGACATTGAAGCTGCGCGAGTCCCAAGTAATTATCGTTTTTGACGCGAGCATCGGAAGCGTAAAGTCGTTGAAAGTATTCCATTTAAATTACGTATTACAAACTCGAAACTCGATATGAATCTCGCCACCTTTTTGAATTCGAAAACACAATTGAACAAGAGCTTTGTATTGCCAAATTCCATACAGCGCGAACAGTCTGTTTGCAGACGTTTTGAAATCACGCGTTGCGTAAGAGGTGAATACTGAATAGTAAACAATACTCTTGATGGAAACGAATCGACGCTTTCTACCAATGTCAGTTATATATGAAGTAATTTTTTATTGATTTATCAGTAATTTAACTAGTGACTTCAAAAAACTTCAAAAGACTGCGTTTTTCCTTATATGAACGCCCTGCATCGGGATTTGGAGTGGTTGTTTTTATTTCTCGATAATTCATAAGTAAGTTTTTATTTTTGTGAATTACTAATTATTTGTCCAGGGTTGGAATACATAGCATTAAGCTCGCTCTCTGTTAATCCTGATAGCGGTCTAGCAACTTTCTGAGATTATTTTGTTTCCATGAATCATGACATTGTGAATACCATCTATTTTAATGTATTTACAAAGGTTTTTCCAGTTAATAATATTACAAACACTGTCATTTCACATGTCGGCTTTAAATCTCATTGAAGAAATATAATAATGGAGTAAATAGTAATCATAGTAGTAAGTATAGCTGTACATGTCAATAATATTGCAAGTATCCCCTACGAACATGTTAAATCTATGAAATCTATCTAATTTCGTAATTTATCGCACGAGAAGTCGCGTGCCTCTAGTGCCTCGACGCGACGCAAAAATGTCTGGCGCGTAAGGTGGTCTCTAAATCATAACGGTGCCTCATTAATTGTGAAAAATAATATTTCTCCATTAATGCGCGATAATTTATGTTTTGTTTAGGGAAAAGATTTCTTAAAAATTAATACAGATTATGGTTTCGAAAGAGTTTTTTTCGGGAAAGTTATTTCTACAGCATCCGGGCAGATAAGTAGATTATCGGCTGAAATTTTTAGCACTATCGACTTCCAGTGGCATATAGAGCCAGTGGCATATAGAGCTTAACTTAATTTCTTTATAGTAGCTATGAGGAGATTATCATAAAAGCTATCATTTGCGAGCCAACATCGTAGAATTCTTGTACAATTCACGTGCAATACGTGATCGTGTGAATGTGATTTTTCTGTTAACTCCTCATTACGAACGTGCGGTTAATTGTCCATTGTGGATCTTAGTATAATGAATTATCCTTAGACTTAGATGATGATGAATTGAAGGCCCGAAATTGAATGACTTTAGACTATCGACTGGATTCTGCGCGCTCAACACATTTCTGTAAAATTCTATCCAAACGTCATCTTTCATGTTGTGTACGTATTCGAATACAACTCAGACGATATTTATTTGACCTATTTGTCTTATATATTTAGAATTTAGGCTCCAGTATCAAACTAAATCCATTGTACTATAGAGTAACATACTAAGTTCTAGCGTAAAGCTCCATTAATTTTCCAGGTAGGTACGTCCTTCGAAAGTTACCTCGTAGTAACAATGTTGAACAAAGACAAACTTTGTTTATGTACAGATAAAACAATAGACAGTCCATAATTCACTTCTGTAAAGTTTTATATATCATCACGGGAGATACGGTTTACCAACAGGGAACAGACGCGTGGCTGGCGCATACCATATCTCGAGTAATTTATCATCTCTTGTACGGACAAGAAATTGATATATGCAGCCAGCGCGCCGTCCCCTCAGTCCGTTCTCGTTTGTTCTTCTTGATTACAACTGCTGTAAAGTATAAAACAATGTTCAATTTTAATGTATTGATAGTTGCAATGATTACCAGCTTAATATAAACAAATAGATACTTACCCATATTTTCAATAAGTAATTCCTATACTATGTCCTGTTTTACTTGTAATGTTATAGATTTTAAATGCAACAAGTGGAAATTATTTTTGCTAGTAGACTGGCGATTACTTTAAGTATCGATTCTATAAATACAGTCTTTTTCACTTTACAGTTCTTTGTTCGTATATGTCAATATGTATATCGTCCGTAAGTCTTTCTCACTTTATATTAATTCTTTTATAATTTGGGATGAAATTAAGAGAATGCGGTCTACGTATTTGCTTTTAGATTATAATTTTTTGACTCTTCTTAATTTATGTTACTTTAGAAGTAAGCAATTAGTAATATCAGCAACTTCTACCACAATTAAATTTGATGATGATAATTACATAAGAATTGTACCAAGAGAGGACGATACATTGTGCCTAACAGAAGAAAGTATTTGTTTGGGATTTAAAAATTGTTCTGAAACCCAAGATTTATGAGCATTATATGGTAAATTTACCAAGAACAAATGTAATGGATCACACGGGATGAAACCGCCAGATCGTCTACATAAATCCTCACTCGTTACACGGTCTTAACCTTGAGTAACTCGAGAACAACTCAAGCTGAAGTATATTCTACGTCATTTTGTTTAAGGTTGCTTATACTCTACTTGTTTGAGGATCATGATCCTTGTATGAAGACCCCGTATGGTGCCAAACTCTCAACGGGTGGTGTCTTCTTATTTGCATACGTGTTTGTTTTGTAATTTAAAATCAAATATGGCGGCTGCCCGCGTCATTGCTCGGTGTTTTTATAATTGAGGCTGTAAAATATTCGGCGTGTTCGCGCCGGGATATCGTCTTACGCGTTCGGAGTATCGATTTTGTTTAGTTTTTGTTGTAATGAAAATGTTTTCGACTTGAATGGCAGAAGTATGAAAGGTCTTTCATAATTTACAATTCAGTTGTTCTTTCGAGTTTGTATTCGGTCAGTTTGAGGTCGGTAAAAACGGAGTAAGATTTTGGAATAATAACATTTCGTGTTTTTTCCTAATGCTAAATATTAGTTCTACTATTTAGTATGAAATACATAAATAAAGAAAATATAATACAATCGATTTTTTATTCTTTATTCGAATCAAGACCGTCACGTTGTCACATCGTTTTAAGTTTTTAGGTTTTATAATACCCAGGTCCTCAACAACACTCAAAGGATCCAAAAGATTGTAGATTATAGGAACTAAAGCTATGTTACAAATCATATTAACTATATTGACGGTAGGTTCAGTAAAGAATTATCAATTTATGCAACTAAAGTCACCTATTTGCTATAAGTTTACATTATCTATTTTCAAAATTCAGATATGTTTCGAAATATTTCGCCAAGCAATTCGTCTACATTACGTTTAGTTTATTGAATAAATCTTGGTGTTCCATCATACAATAAGACGAAGTTTGTTCGGAAGTTGTGCGCATCTGGGTACAGCGAGGCTTCCATGTTCCCTCCCTGTAGATACTCCTTTACATTATTACGTTTATTAGACCGAAGATATTTATTTATGAGTGAATCGCACATCTCTGTAGCAATCAAATTTTAATCATGATAATTCATTAATATCAGTTACGTGCCTTTTTTTTAATTCGACTAAGATTATTTTTTATGTAGGTATGTCATATTGTCAATATGTAACAGGTGAAATAATGTAGATTTTTAGCAATTCGTTATTTTGAAGTAGATTTTGGCAAACGAGCTAGTGGGTCATTTGAAAGGAAACGATCTCCACCGCCCATAGACCGATAGCAATATTATCATGGATGCTTTGCCAAAGTTTGGAGGAAGGGATTAGTCATTGGGAAGGTGATGGTTGATTCGCGCCACGGCGACATTCACTCATCGAACGAAACGTAACAGCAAACTTCACAATGGTTTTTAGTTAGGTAGTGGTATTCAACCAGTTGAGCCGGTCCATACATGTTATAGACATAGCTGTCTACACATAGGCACTACCACTTAAATTATTCTGTAATCATACGTTTGAGAAACTTCATCTAAATAAGATTTAAACCTTAAGGGCGACTTGCAGCGCTATTACTAATGTAGAGTTAAATCTTAACTTGATTTATCCGATAGCTTACTCCTATCCTCAAATCAAGGTTTGCGATAAATGGAGATTTATCGCGGAGCTCCAAGTGGCCCTAAGATCCTCAGTTAAACACGTGTTTAATAAACTATGAATTTGTCAATACCACGTATGTGGCTTCCTTTTGTTCAGTCCATTTATCTGTCAATGCACGCCTCCGTCCTGTAAATGTGTTCGCACTGCAGTTACTGTTTCCGATACTTTACCCCATTCGTTGTTTCCTCCACGTGTTTATTATCCCACACGTGATTTAATTGTGGTATCGACGTTTTTGTATAGGCTGTCAATGGTGAGTAAAATGGCTGTAAAAATGTTGATGTTGCGATTGATCCTCGAGATGTAGGATGGCTTTCAATTGTAGGTGATGAAAGGAATAGAAGTTCAAAAATGTCTGTCATGGTAGAAAAGCATGTTGGCGCCAGTCCTTTATAGATAAAGTAAAAAATAATAGGAACTGTTTTTTCCACACATAGCTACCTACTTGCCTAGTATAAATTATTTGTGCTAAAATATTAATATCAGCAAAACGTCAATGTCTGTGATAAAAAGAGAAAAAAGCGGCTATTCCTGCCTTAGATGGCGGTAACCGACATTCCTCTAGTATTAAAGGTGTTTATGGGCAGTGGGAATCATTTACTATCAAGTGACCCACTTAATCGTTTGCTTTGGCGTTTCTAATACATTTTCGTAAGTATGTACTAGCTATTTTGTTTATTGTTTTGTTTCTTTATCCGCAATTTAATTAACTATTCGTCAATACATATCCATTTGGCTTCGCCCAAATGGCTCATTTCCTAGTGGAATTGGGTTAGCAAGACGACAGCACCCGACTCTTATCTGCTCCAAAATCGCTCGAATTGGGTTTATGGGACGATTCATGGGGACTTTTATCGTGAGCTATTGTTGCCACAACAAAACTTGTTCACAGAAGGTTGACTATATTATATGGAATATTTTTTCTCTAAACTCAACGTTTTGGATCTGAAGACGAAGATAAGGGAAGAAATCGCATGCTTAATGTCTAAATAGTTGTTTTTTTTAAATATGAGCTCCGCTGTTGAACGTCGTTGTTCTCTCGTCAGTCTATGATCTTTATTTGTTGGAGTTATCCAATATGAGGTGAGCGCTATTCATTAATATCTATGTCAAGTTTTGGGTCGAATTCCAATATAATTTCTGAAAGATACAATCCCGGGAAGAAAACACGTCTTGCGTGATCAGGGAACCGAACTCATAATTCACGGCCGATGCAGGATGCCAGTAGATTAAGGACCAGAAGAATTGCTTTAATGTAAATTATAAGAATAGCACTAGAGCCAATTTTGCTCCAAATTTCACTATACCAGAAAATATATATTAATATACGCATAACTATGCGAAAAGCCATTTTCTGGTTATACGGCAAATGCAGTTGCATTTGCCGTATAACTATGGCCGCGATCCTGGGATTAACACGATCTCGTATACGAGCTTTGTAGATTTTTTGGCAGTGCGCCCAGCCTGCCATCAAAGTGCTTACCATGTCAAACGTAGCTTAATCTCATCGAACTCACTTGATGTTGGAAGTTAAAGCCCGTAGTCCACTTCTAAAATATACCGCAATAACGTACGGGTATAAGTTTGATTTTTTAACAAATATTTTTATTAAGGTTTTTATTTAAGGTGTATCCTATTAAGGTTATTAAGGTGTGGTTATTTTTTACTGACCTCAATCTAGGCTAAATATATTACTGTCCCAATTTTCAAGAAATCGTTACATTTTTATTAAAAAAAATTAGATAGCTACATTTATTTTCTATCGCTTGTGAAATGTCTTGACTCTCGACACAAGAGGCATGAAAAATACTGGTTATACTAAATTAAAACCTCTTGTGCGTTCATATATTTTGATTCGATGAAATGCTTATGATTTGAAAATACATAAAAAAACTACAAAATATTTATATTAGAATTTTTTATAATATTTTAGACCAACTTAAAACAAAAGAGGGGCCTTCAATTCGTCTGTATTTTTTATTTACTCGTATGTTACGTGATATATCCAACAAATGTGGACCGATCTTCAAGATTCTTTTTGTGTTCGATAGAGCTTATTCCAAGGGTGGTCCCATATTAATTTGGTCACGATCGAGATCGGACAAGTTTTGAAGTCGGTCCGTTAAGTTTTTAAATTTGTGATTATTAGATCACGGAAATGTGATGCTTCTGCATATCTATCTGTTTTGTGTTCATTATACGAGCGGAACCATAATGCATCGATCATTAAACTCCATTCTGCTGTGGAGTCGTGAATTCTCGGTGATAAATGGATTTATTGCATTTATAAATCTCGTTTTATGTACTTAAGTAATGTGAAATGTTTTTACCAATGTTTTTATAACATAACCTAAGCTCACGCTTGTATCCCCGAAGCGGTAGGCAGAGGTGCACTAGCGAACTAGAACACCCACATTTCGCCGAGCTTAGTTCCGTCCCAGATGTGATAGGGGGCGAGCCTATTGCCATATCGGGCACAAATTCCAGACTCGGGGCTGATATGCAAAATTCCAATATCACTTTGCCCGATCCGGGGATCGAACCCGAGACCTCAGAACCGTAGTCATACCGAAATACCACCACGCCACCGAGGCAGTCGTGTGTGTGTGTGTCTAATTAAAAATTTACGCTCATTTTTTTAATTTCTTTGTAGAATTCATAAATGAAAGAAGCCAAAGTTGAAAGTAATTAATTTATAATTTTTTTGTTTTTGTTTTTTACTATTATGTGGCAAAGTGACTACTCCATACCAATCTTAAGTGCAGTGCAGTTCATGAAAATGACGAACTAGAGCTGGAGTATCTCTCGACGTTCTTCATAATTATGCCGACCTGCTTAATTGCTTCTCCACGCTTCGTGGTAATATAATGTAAATAGACGCCTATCCAGTGCATAAGGTATTTTATTCAGGAATTTCTTAAATGCTGACTTATTTTATTACATAAGTTTGTAATTTATGAATTGCACTTTATTATGTACACTTTAGTATGACTTATTTAGCTAGTATTTCTAATATGAATTCCGACATAACTAACTGAGATGCAAGGTCTCTGCATCATATTATTCTGGGAGCGATCGGTCCTTATAATAGTTATACCTTTCACACGATGGTACCTTTAGTTGGTTGGTGATTCCCATTTTTGACATGAGAAAATTCGGAGTTGTACTGACTAAAATCCCAAAGTCTCCGACATCTGCACTATGGAAGGGTTTTGGGACCTCCAAGCAGAAGGTTCTAATTTCTAGTAGTATCCCCTAATCAACAATTGATGGATCAGTCTTACCCACTAATTTGTAGCTTAGCAACTTTCACCAGCCAACCTTTTGTTCATGAGACAGCCCCTTTCCCTTCAGGCAGCCGGTCGTAAAAACTATGCCAAATCCTTTCTGCAACACGCTTGAAAAAGTGTGTCACGCGGACCCCTATTAAAGATAAAGGCAGGTAGAAAAAACTACAACTTACTTTCGACGACAAATCGTAACGATACTAGGATATAAAACGAAAGATTTTCGCAACCGGTGGGGTAATAAATTCCAATTTAGATATTTGTGCCAGACAAGACTTTCTCTCGCCTGTAGCACAAAGCACTGGTACAAAACAGGTCAACAGTAAGTTACCAGTTACGCGGAGTCAGTATTCGTTCACTCCATATTATTGGATTTCCTTATCTGTGTTGAGCAGTTGAAAGTGAAATACTGCTGTTTGTTTTGTTGAATCGAGAAACATAACATAACATAAGCTCACGCCTGTATCCCCGAAGGGGTAGGCAGAGGCGTACTAGCGAACTAGAACACCCACATTTCGCCGAGCTTAGTTCCGTCCCAGATGTGATAGGGGGCGAGCCTATCGCCATATCGGGCACAAATTCCAGACTCCGGGCTGATATGGAAAAATCCAATATCACTTTGCCCGACCCGGGGATCGAACCCGAGACCTCAGAACCGTAGTCGTACCGAAATACCACCACGCCACCGAGGCAGAATCGAGAAATGTTATTTAAAAGGGTGTTTTTGCTACGTTTCTTTAAGTTGCGAGATCATTGAATCGTCTTTTTTGCTGAGCTATATTAGTTAAAGTTACGACAGTTATAGCAGTTACGACCTGATAAAGGTCGCAGGAAGTCGCTGGATGCAGGCCGCTTCCAACAGGTCGATTTGGAAATCTTTGGGGGAGGCCTATGTTCAGCAGTGGACGTCCTATGGCTGATGTTGATGATGATGATGATGACTAGGACGGGTGATGGTTAGTACAATACAAATATGATTTCGATAATTACACAGACATGGATGATGGCATCCATGCTGGCATGAAGCTGGCATGATGGCATGAAGGTATGGACCTTACTACAATAAAGCCGCAACAAAGCCGGGCTGAATATACTGTACAATTTTTACTGTATGATTTTATCACAATGATATAGCCACGACAACTTCGCCTGCTTAGTCTTGTGGCAGCATATATTAGCTGTGGACCGAGAGGTCGTGGGTTCGATTCCCAGGCAGGCAAAGGGAATTTCCTGATTTAATTTGCCAGGAACTGGAACCTCCTGGATGATGATAGCAGTTAATGTTTGTCCATCGAATAAAAATGTTTTTGAGTGGTAGAACCACGCCGTAAACAGTTACGTCTACAGCACGAATGAGCTAGCTCGACCGGTTTGAACTGTCTGACAGAAAACCGACTTAAAGTGGCAGCTTGATGTAGCGTTTCGAGGGTTGAGATTTCCGATGGCCCAATACCCTATTGATGATGATTCTTTTTGTGTCTTGGGTGTCTATGGGCGGTGGAGATCACTTACCATTGGGTGACACATCTGCTCGTTTGCCAGTCTCTGCTATAAAAAAATACAGGTATGTGACTGTTGTGTGTATTATTAAAAATAGCTCATCATCATCTCATCAGCTCACGCCTGTATCTCCGAAAGGGTAGGCAAAGGCGCACTAGCAAAGTAGTACACCCACATTTCGCCGAGCTTAGTTCCGTCCCAGATAGGGGGCGAGCCTATCGCCATATCGGGCACAAATTCCAGACTTCGGGCTGATATGGAAAAATCCAATATCACTTCGCCCGACCCGTGGATCGAACCCGAGACCTCAGGACGGTAGTCGTACCGAAATACAACCACGCTACCGAGGCAGTATTAAAAATAACAGTAGGTTAAGTGAATATTCGTATCCCACTGCGGTAAGTAACGCTAGATGCATGATGGTGAGGTTAGCATAATCCTGCAATTTGTCGGTCCAGTCCCGGGCAGATAGCGCCGCCCCTCATATTTCCCGGATTATCCCGCTCATACTAAAAGATTTCACTTTCCGCAAATATTCGCGGGTAATACTATTACTCCGGGTGAGGAAGAAAATGTTTTATAATTCAACTAGCTGTTGCCCGTGACTCCGATTGCGTGGAAATTTCTTTTAATTTTTAAGAGCCTATGTGTTAATCCAGGATGTCAGCTACCTCTATACTAAATTTCATCAGAATTGGTTCAGTAGTTTGGACGTGAAGAAGTAACAAACAAACAAACACAATCAAAAGCTATCGCAATTATAATATTAGTAAGATAAAATCTGGAAATCTTCGGGGGAAGCCTATGTTCACCAATGGATGTCCTATGGCTGATGATGATGCAGATATTGAGGAAAATTAATTTTGCGGCTCTAAAACTGGTATTAAAGGTACTTGTTGGTACTAGAAAGTAGCATATACATGTATATTATATACTACTTTCATCAACAAGCTTAAGCTTATCCCTGTATCCCCGGAGAGGTAGGCACAAGTGACCTATATAACTAGGACACCAACATCTCGCCGAGCGTATTTCCGTCCCTTTATATGTATGTATTAGAAAAATCGCTTTGCCCAGCCTGAGACCTAAACCCAAGTTTTCTTGATCCACAGCCATTATTCTTCCACTAGATTCGCTCTTGTGGGAGAAATTAATTACCCCAACAAACTTTAAATCCCCGATGCTTCCCTATTAAAGTTGAAGATTCCAAAAATCCTTTCATAGTTGATGCAAATAGAAGTTTTTCTATTTTCTAATTTGGTTTAGGCTGTGCGTTGTTAGTCAATCAGGACTCCACATATCTGTGGTGAGGACAAACAATTTCATACATTTAAATAAACCTGCATCATAAATTGTCAACTAAACAAACATAAAACTCATAAATTTTAAATAGAATGCACCATTTCCTCCTGATGTAGAGGAAACGCTTCCGTTTTGACACCTTAGTAATTGTCGTGAGAGGTCCTACCATCACCATTGATCTTGTACATTGTGAATTATTGATATCTCTGTCTTCCTCGCACATCACATTTGTGATAGACGGAAAAGAGATGAAGATAGCTACAAAGCGTGAAAGAATTGTTGATTTGCTGCAGTGTTAAGAGTTTTAAGTGTTGGAGGCGGCATTTAATAATTATTTTTATAAAGATCTTTTTTTTCTTTCCACCTGCTCTGATTCCGCTGCAATGTGGGCCGCGGCGTAATAATAGGCTCTTAGTAATCGACACTTCATGGCTTATTTGTCCAGTTTATTAAAAAATAACGTTTATTTGTACAGAACTAATATAGTAGTCTCATAGTCTCTGATACCCACTATATAGGTTATACATAGTGTAGGGTCATGACTAGATGTGTGATTGTTGGGTGTATTTATTTATTTTTTTATTTTACTAATAAATAATTAAGGACCGATGCGACATAATGTGGAACGAAGAAACTTATCATAGGAGAAGTTCTGCTACCAGATACCAGAGCATAAGTCCCGGAAGTCTGTCATAACCATCCCACTTCTGGCTGGCTTTTTGGCTGGTGAGGTTTCCGTGAAAAGTAGATTTGTGTGGAAGAAAAAACTGGTACGTACAGCTATCCCCACGAACAAAATATACCGCATCCATCACATTGTATTGAAAGCATCACATCTACAATATTTTATTGACGGTCAGATAAGATGATTAACGATAATTGATGCAGTCAGTAACCATTCATGACGTATGGTCGTAGGCTGCCGTTCCACCGCGACGCCGTTCGCCCGCCCCGCGTCGCGCCGTGTCCGCCCGTGTCTAATTGGACGCTGATGGGCGCGTGCCTAGGGTTGACAAGCTTTATAAGAAGTAGGACTCGGCGGTGTATTAGACCGGATCATCATCATCATCATCATCATCAGCCATAGGACGTCCACTGCTGAACATAGGCCTCCCCCAAAGATTTCCAGATCGACCTGTTGGAAGCGGCCTGCATCCAGCGACTTCCTGCGACCTTTATCAGGTCGTCGGTCCAGAGGGCTATGCTCGGTGTTTCTCTACGTGATCAAATCAGGAATGAGGAGATCCGTAAAAGAACGAAAGTCACCGACATTAGACCGGATATTTTAACCTAAAACATAACCTTTTTGGAAGCAAAACTTACCTTTTAAAAAGTTAATCAATTTTGTAATCAAAATACGGTTGCATCAAAGTAGTTAATTAATTATTACTACCTGACTGGGCTGCCTCGGTGGTGTAGTGGTATTGTGGTACGACTACTGTCCTGAGGTCTCGGGTTCAATCACCGGGTCGGGTAAGGGGGTATTGGGTTTTTAATTGAGGATCAGCCCGGAGTCTGGAATATGCGCCAATATGGCGATAGGCTCTCCTATCACATCTGGGACAGAAATAAGCTCGGCTAAATATGGGTGCTCGGCTAAGTGTTCGCTAGTGCGCCTCTGCCTACCCGTTCGGGTATACAGGCATGAGCTTATGTATCATCATCATCATCATCAACTATAGGCGTCCACTGCTGAACATAGGCTCATAGGAGCTTACCTCTATGTATGTAATTAATTATTAAATCAATCGTATGAATAGAGTGCCCCCGCCGCACCGAATATCGAGCCACGCTGGGAATTTCAGATTTATTAAAAAAAAACCGGACAGGTTGGTCACGTAATTATTTGGCCTAATAGCGAGGGCTATTTAGGTTGTATGAGGATACAAACTTAATAAAATTCAGACAGATTCGGCTAAAGCCGGACACTTGGCAACCCTAAGCTTACCTTCCATTATCAATAAAATGTGTTTATCACTTATTTTACATGTTTATGTTTACTAACAAACATTCGAACCACTGACGGCTACTTAAAGGTTAATTTCATTAATTATCCACTAATTAATTGCGTATGTTTTTGCGGTCCAGGTGTATGGTAATTTGCTTGTGTGACAGTTGTGACGTGTGAGGCTTTCATTGGGAGTTTGGGCCAGTTTGGGCTGTTAATTTTACATAAGCTCACGCCTGTATCCCCGAAGGGGTAGGCAGAGATGCACTAGCGAACTAGAACACCCACCTTTCGCCGAGCTTAGTTCCGTCCCAGATTTGATAGGGGGCGAGCCTATCGCCATATCGGGCACAAATTCCAGACTCGGGGCTGATATGGAAAAAAACAATATCACTTTGCCCGACCCGGGGATCGAACCCGAGCCCTCAGGACGGTAGTCATACCGAAATACAACTACGCCACCGAGGCAGTCGTTTTTTCGATTATTATTATAATTTTTAATCAACTTCAAGGAGGTTCTGAATTCTTCGGTATTTATTATGTATGTTACTTGATATAGAATGATATTCAATCTGTGTTCGAGCTTATTCTAAAAGGGGTTCCATATAAAGGTTTAGACGGATTTTGAAATCGATGATGAAGATACACTTAGGGCCGGTTTCAATAAAAGATCTCAGTTTAGAATGCAGATAGATCGCGATTATGAACCAATCAAATCAAGTCATTTGACAGTCATGTCCAAACTGTGTTCTTTGACTAATTTTTGTAATCTATCCGCACATTCGAACTGAGATTGTTTATTGGAACCGGGCGTAAGTGAAATTGAAAGTGTTAATATGTTACCTTGATATTGGCAGAATTGTTAAAATTAATAATCACAAGTTTAAAAACTTAACAGACCGACTTCAAATCCAACCAAATTTATATAGGATCACCTTGAAAGAAGCCCAATCGAACACAAAAAGAATTTTGTAAATCGGTCCACATTTGGCGGAGATATCGCGTAACATACATAAAAAAAATACAGCCGAATTGACGACCTTCTTTTTTTTTGGAAGTCAGTCGAAAAATAGTTTTATTTCAATGTATAACATTCGCGTAAACTTAAGAAATCAAATAATCTAGTGTACTTAATATATGTGTATATAAAGCGTGTTAAATATACTTAATTTCCTAGATTCGTTGTTTTTATGTAACTATACTTATTTATATTTAACGTCGCAGGTGTAGATTTAGTTATAATAAATTAAAATTATATTCTGAGGAGGAAAATGTGTGTTTACAAAATTTATGACTTCCTATTACATCGGGATTTACAATTTGCTTATATTAGTGGCATTTTATATGTAGATGTCAAATTCCCCGGACTTAATAATTTATGTTATAACATATCTTACCAAATGGCAAAAAATTGCTTCCAGGTATCTTTAATTAGTTTGAAAGGAATGACAAGCTTGGTAGACCGATTTATTGTCAAGTATGATATTGACTAAATTTAGCTGCCACCACTCTTTTCCCTGATATTATAAATCACATACTAAAAATTTTATCAAAACCCAATGAGATAAAAATCGGTATTAATATCCACTGGAAGTAAAAATACAAAAAAAAATGTTCCCACATAGCCCCGCATGGGTCATTAATGTTTCTATATTTGTGCTATAACTTGTCAATAAATAATTAACATCAATAACACTAAACACAGTAAGGGAGATTCCTTAATTTAATATGTATTTAACCCCCTTTAATGGTGGGAATTATATTAATTTGTTGTTAAACTGTAAGAATGTCTCCCATTTAACAGTATTTCTACTGATATTATGGGCCTTACTTATATTATAAACACATTTTCGCTTAGAATAGCCTGTCACTTTTTTCCTTGCCTTACATTGTTTAAAAATAAAAGGGACAACCTATGCTTAAAGATAAGCAGCGCTTAAATGTTTTTTATAAGTAAGGGGCAGTAAGTGAAAGTTGCGCATACTTGGTGACAAGACCACTTTTGTTTTATCTTTTATCATATCAAAGTTACAGGATAAATTGTAGATAACATATATTTTGTGGGTTTAAATGTTTGTATGTTTGCGAAATTGATTGTCTATCACACTTTAACGAGATTTGGATAGATGCATAAGTAAAACATAACCTGGATTATTTGTTTGTTAATCAATCACACTTTTACGAGTATCTATAACTTGTATCAAAACACACTTTAATTTTATTTTTATAAATTTAATCAAAAAACTAAACCGCAGGTTGCTTATTGTTACTTCGTTTGAATTAATATAACAGTCGTTAAAAACAAACTTAATTACGTTGAGTTAAAGTTTCTGCGAAATGTTTATCAATATTTAGATTAGACCTTTACTTGGAAATCTGTTAGATTTATTGTTATCGTGTAAATTATTTTTTAACTAAAACTTGTATTTAGTAATCTTGACACGATCTTTGAAGTGTTTTATATGTTTCTGTTATTTTATAATGATTGAGGGTCGAGATATGTAAATTCATTTTGTTATTTTTTTTATAGTAGAGACTGGCAAACGAGCAGATGGGTCACCTGCTGGTAAGTGATCTTCACCGCCCATAGATACCCAAGACACAAAAAGAATCACGGGCCGTTCCCAACCTAAAAGAAGGAAATGGAAGGAAAGGGAAAAAGAGATTGGGAAAGGAAGGGGGATATGGGCCACCAGAAATCTCACTCACCAAACGATACGCGACAGCAAGCTACCACTTTACGTCGGTTTTCTGTGAGACAGTGGTATCAAACCGGTCGAGCCGGCCCATTCGTACTGTTGACGTTATTG
The DNA here is from genome assembly GCA_036417725.1 of Clanis bilineata. Lineage (NCBI taxonomy): Eukaryota > Metazoa > Arthropoda > Insecta > Lepidoptera > Sphingidae > Clanis > Clanis bilineata. The sequence continues at coordinate 5,428,284 of CM071141.1, forward strand.
TTTACAGCGTGGCTCTACCACTCAGAGTTCTGTTAAAGAGTTTATTTGTATTTTCCTCGTATTGTTGATGTCAGTTGGGCTGTTTTTCTGCTAGATCTACACTGATCTTAAGTAGCTTGGTACTTATATAAGTCAGTAAAAAATGTAAGTGTTACATAAATACTTTCTTTTAAAGTTTTACTGATTTAATTTCTAAATCGTGAGCATAAGTTTTCGCAATTATTTCTATGCTTCTTTCTATGTGTGAGCTTATGTATGTGTTCTATCCAGTATTTTTATTAATTATCTCAGCTTTATTATCAGTTTATGGAGTAATCTTAAAACCTATTGAATTTTTTTTTACAATTGGCATTTCTTCAATAGAAAATAAAACGAGCTCCTTTGTACGGGGTATTAAATCAAACAGCTATAAATAACTACAAACATATGACATGACCGGACCTGCTAAATGGGTCGTGCGAAAGATTAAAATCATCTAAGGCTCCCGACACAGCCATAAAATTTAAAGTATGGATTAAAGCCGATCTGTCGGGAGCACACATTACGTTCGCACTTTCTATAGACGGTTTAATCCTGCACTTGAAATATGTTTGGGGGTACCTTGGGGGGCCCTCTACCAGGGGCGCTTCTACCTCGGGGGATATTGTCCAATTCACCGACATCTAGCTGTAGATTAACGCCCGGATATCTTAGCATTTTTTAAAGGGATTGGAATGATATGTATGGAGTTGATACGTTCAAAATAATATGTTATTTTGGTTGGAAATTTCAACTTGATTAGATAAAAATGCATGACGAGATTGATGAAAGTAGATGTATGATGGCATACAGCGTTATATAATGTATGTAATATATGTTAGACAAATATTGGAAAAATATATGGCGTACACTTCCGATTCATTAAAAAGCATGGATGTGTCAGGGGTCTGCCTACCCCTATGGGAAAATGGCGTGAGTCTATGTTTGTACGTATGTATGTGTCAGGGGTGCCAAATATAAAATGTTATAATATTTATAGCTGTTAATATTTTCTATTTCAGCTGTTAATATAATTCTATTAATAGCTTTTCATAAAAGTAAAGAAATTTTAATAAATTGTGAAAGCACCACACGTTTTTACAAAACTTTATATCGATCTATAATAAACTCTTTACATTCAAAAGTTATTTAGTGCGGGGCGCTAAACAAACGTGTTTATTTGTAAGTAGTTTTTTTGTCACACTGATGTGATACGGAACACACTGATGGGAAGCTCTATGTGATCGAAAGAAAATAGAAACGCGTCAAGTCCCCGCAGGCAGGGTTACAAAAATTAGACCCTGGGGACGCTGCATCCGAACTGCATGTGCATTGTGATGGTCGGGTTCATGCACCAACTGCAATAGAAATGTTGACAGCAAAAAAAATAAAATAAAATTACGTATTTTTTTAATGTTACTGTCGCACTGCTCGGCACGAAACTCCTCTACTAATGAGAAGGTTTCGGCTTTTGTCCACCACGCCGGCCTAATGCGGGCTTGTAGATTTCACATATCTTCGAAATTCTTATGAAGAAATTTTCAGCTATGGAGGTTTCCTCACAATATTTTCCTTTACCATTTTAAAAAAGATATTTCTTTAAAGTTTTTTTCAATAGACCGTCATCGTCTCAGCCTTTCGTCATCCTCTGTTAAATGTGGGCCATCCTCAAGTAAGTTTTAATCATCCTGGTATTGAGCAGCCCGCATCTAGTGGTACTGCACTATGCTTGATGCCTTAGGACATTAGATAAAAAATATTACTGGATTCAATTTTCTGAACTAGAAAACAACAGCATGTTCAACCTACTGTTTAGAGGCAGCAATTAAGTATTCAGTTATACCTACCTACCTATACGGACTTTCGTACATTGCTCGGTGTGGTAAAATGCGTGCCGTTGTTGATCCTGGCTTACAGGAGTTACGGTGGCAGATGTGTGGGCGGGACAGTCTATACGGATTTTCGTATAAGTCCTAGTAGTTATTGATTAATTTATCCATTCGAAACTGAAATTTATAAGTGGTAGAGCCACGCTGTAGACAGTTACCTCGACAACACGAATATTCGGCTTGACCGGTTTGATGCCAATGTCTCACAAAAAACCCACGTAAAGTGGTAGCTTGCTGTTACGTTTCGTTCGGTGAGTGAGATTTCCGGTGGAACCTCTCCCTTTCCCAATCCCTGTTTTCCTCCTTTTTAGTTGGCAACGATCCCATAATTATTTTTGTGTCTTGGGAGTCTATGGGCGGTGGAGATCACTTACCATCAGGTGACCCATCTGCTCGATTGCCAGTCGCTATAAAAAAATAGAACGTATTGGATCTGAGTAAAGGAAACTTTACGAATGAGAAATATAGTATTATTTATGTAATAGTCATGGTCCATGGTTCAATTTTGCACAAAGTCATTCACAATGAAGTTATCAAGGAATTTACGGAGCCCAGCGGGGGTCGCGACAAAAAAGCTAACAGGTCGCGCATAGGGGAGTGCCGAATACTGAATAATGCAACTTATTCATACAGTTAAACTTTAAACACCCTCTATTGACTGAACAATTGTTGGATATCAATGCACGTCTGTTGCAGCACCCTGTATTTTATGTTTCAACGTTTGATAAATGGATTATTGAATTATTTGTTAGTAAGCTCGAAGTGAGTTCGCGCTTTAAAATTGTAAGAAATGGAATAGCAAAATACGATATTATACAGAAGTTGATAGTCGACAATAGTTCAAAGTTCACATTCAAATGCAGAAAGTCGAAAGTTCATGCATTATGCATAAATTGATTTATAAAGATACTGACTTCAGAATCTTACAACTTAAAGCCCTAGGACGTTAAAGCTATTTACCGTAAGAGTCTACATCATCCTTAAGAATCATCCGAAAGTGATTTTGAAGAGCGGCATACGCCAAAAGCCATAAGCATAGCCAGAAGTAAATCTGTTAGTGAGAGTATACTGGTATTCTTTGGTCAGAATGATCAAAATTCGCCATAGCTCGTTCAAGCAAGTTGTGTTACCTTGGAACTTGGAAGGTCAGCCAATGCCTTCAGGTCTTCACAATACTGCCCACTATCGGTCGAGGAACTCAAAATTTCTAAACGAGACATTATTTACATGAACTACACTGCGCTTACTACCATAATCAATGCAGTCAAAGTGCCATACGACAGACAAGAATTAGGAAAAAAAATGCTGGCTGAGAAGAAGATATTGCTTTTTAGATTGCGTACTAGATCGCGTCACTACGAATAAACTCAGCTAGACGATCCTTTGAGTGCAATCATCAGGGTTATAAGAGGGCGCAAGAACAAAAACTAATTCTTATTCCACTCGAGGCACTTCTCAGCACTTATAACTTTCAAAGGCTCTAGTTTGAAAGCGCAGTAAACTCCCCAACTTCACTTGCATTATACAAATATTTTTATGATTCCTTTTATTGTAATTTTACTGTTAAAATGATAATTATGGTCGTCGTAAAGACAATCATTCATGTCAAATTTTGGTATGAACTATTGAAAGAAGAAAATGATTTTTGACGGGAAGTCTGACAGGGTGGGCGTCGCTTGTTAAAATTATTTCATATTATTCTCTAGAGCTGTGTTTGTTGGTTTTTAAGTGATGTGGTTTAGTGCATCAAACTGCAATGAAGATGGACAGTATAATGTGGAAACTTTTTAACCGGTGATCTTTGATGAGTTTGGCTTGGTGCGTTGGGTTGCTTTGTTCGCTCGATTCGCCGAGTGAAGGTCATCTGAGGGGCATCGCACTGGAAGGAATTACCGCCATAATCAGCAGGACCTTGAGACCATCCACATCTGGGTCTCATGGTCATTATAAAAACATAATTGCTCTATTTACCTTGAGATTAGCTAAATCATTGCAAATGCGTGGAAGCCATTATTTTTAAAAGAAAAAGAAGAAGAAGAAAGAAGAAAATTAAGGTATCTAATAGAGAACTTTTAGATGTGTAATTTATAGTGGAAGCATGTCTAATAGGAATTTGTAAGACTGCAGTACTTTGGTAGTATTTGGTTGATATAGTCATAAAACGACCTATTGGAATCTCGAATTTGCCGATGTACATCCATATTGATTATAAACAAGATCCTAAATGATACTTAGAGGTACATAGGGGAAAGCAGGTAGCATTCGTACAGCGGGAGCATTCGTACAGTAGTCATATCTTTTAAACTAAACACGTCGAAGCGTTTGTATTTGTGTCCATAAGTCCTGCTCATACGCATAGCCTTACCGCGGGGAGGCAAGGCAATGCGGCTCCTGCTTTTGCCGAAACGAGCCATTAGGTGTTTTCGCTCGGTGTAAGTAATTTTTGGACTTACATTTAAATGTCGTTATAAGAGCAAGCTTTGCCCCGAACATTTAATATATTTTATTATTGTATGTGCACAATGTCTTATTTTACAATATAAACATCAAATTTGGATTACTTATAATGGGTATTTTTGTTTTAAATTAATTTATTGATTTTATGTGTTGGGGTGCATTCGTACAGTTATAAGTGGGGTACATTCGCACTGTACGAATGTACCCCGCGTGTGTTTATGTAGACTATATACATCATCATCAGCCCTGTATTATATACTGTCCCACTGCTGGGTACGGACCTACTCTACTAATAAGAGGGGTTAGGTCTTAGTCCACTACCTGACTGCCTCCGTGGCGTGGTGGTACTTCGGTACGACTACGGTTCTGAGGTCTCGGGTTCGATCCCCGGGTCGGGCAAAGTGATATTGGATTTTTCCATATCAGCCCGGAGTCTGGAATTTGTGCCCGATATGGCGATAGGCTCGCCCACTATCACATCTGGGACGGAACTAAGCTCGGCGATATGGTAAAAAATGGGTAACGATAACGGATAATGGGTACGTTTCCTAAGTTATCGCCGCTAGACTATATACAAAGCATAGTATCAATTTGTTATGCTTCAGCATAATATAGGTACAAACATTATATTAGATAGCTTACTATAAACTGCTTTAACAACAAGAACTGCTAATATCTATAGCATCGACAAAGATCTTTGTTCAATATTCAATAGTAGATAGACCTCGTAAAGATTTCGATTTGTTAGCCTTAAGATTCTTTTTATAGTGTTGATTGGTTTCATTAGGAACATACGAAGATTTTATAAAAAATGTTAAACTTTTACAATGAATAATTTGCTAAATAACAGTATTGTTACTTATTACTTGAAACTGATGCTCTTTTGATCTCATTAAACATATATTTTTTTGCAAAAAATGTATTTATAATCATCGTGTACGTAGGCTCCCCACTATGTACGAATGTGCCCCACGCGGTGTACGAAGCTACCCCGCGTGCGGGGTGCTTTCGTACATTTTTCATTTTCTGTAAAAGCTTGAATATCAATGCCAAATTGATTTGTGTTAATCCTGAACTATAACATGATTTAAGCTAAATATACAGGTATTATGTTAGCATTGAAACTATCTTGAAATACCAATAACTTTTTATTTTATGGGACTTGGAGTAAAAACTGTACGAATCCTACCTGCTCTCCCCTACATCATCATCATCATCATCATCATCATCAGCCATAGGACGTCCACTGCTAAACATAGGCCTCCCCCAAAGATTTTCAGATCAACCTGTTGCAAGCGGCCTGCATACATACATCACAATGACCCAATTTTCTCATAATTCTAAAAATAGAATTTAATACTCACCAAATTCTCCACAACAATATGAATTAGTCGGAGGTGCATAAAAACGCAATTACTTCTCTGAAAGAAAAAGTTCCTTCCTAAGAACAAAGCAAGGGAACAGTGGGCGACGAAGCATGGCATTTACACTCGGTTTTAATCAATGAAGTTCTGGAGCGATAGGACTCCGTCACAAAGGAAATTATTGAGTCGGGAAATGGCTGAGACGAGATGACGCTTCGGCTTAAACTAGGAGCGGTATACTGGCGTGCTATTGAAAGATTTCAAACTTTTCAATTTGATCGAAACGTTAATTAATCCTCACCTGCATTGTGCCAGAGTGTTTTAAAAGATTAAGTTTATGGAGACTTGGATAAGTAAATGGAATAATTCGGATTAAAACTAAAGACAGAGTGTGAGTGACGAGTGTCTATGGGCAGTAGACCGAAACTCGATTTCTGGGACCGGCAAAGTGTTTTTTAACACAATTTGTCACAGGGGGTAAACATCAGGAAAGCGGCCTGTACTAAAAACTAAAACTTAATAATTTTTGCGACATCCTAAAAATGTGTCATCACACATTTTTATCCTACTCTAATATGGCGTCGGTGCATCCACCGACGCCATATTAGAGTAGGATAAGGGCAGGAATATAAACTACAGACTTAAGCCGAATAATAAACAAAACCAGCAATTAAAGTTGTATAAATTAAATTGTAGGAAATTTCGTACCTATTGAGTGGTAGAGGCACGCTGTAGACTGTAACGTCTACAGCACGAATGGGCCGGCTCGCGTTTCATTCGGTGAGTGAGATTTCCGGTGGCCCATTTCGCCGCTCCCTTGTACAATTCCTTTTCCATCCCCTTTCATTACCTCCTTTTAGATTGGCAACGCACCCATGATTCTTTGTATGTCAGGTGTCTATGGGCGATGGAGATCGCTTACCATCAGGTGACCCATCTGCTCGTTTGTCAGTCTCTGCTATAAAAAAAAGAATAGCTGAGATTCAGTACCCTTTTTCCCTCACGGTCACAGCACAAAAAGAAAGACCAAATATACTGACGTTGCGGATTAACTTGTTTCAATTCACAATGGCGAGGCAATCGCCAGTGCCTTGCGTTCATTGCATGCGAACGGAGAGTTATTGAATTGCGGTAGTTCTTAGTCGGTAGTTGTGAGACAGCACTTTGTATTGACATCACTCAATGAAGAAATATTGCTTTCTGAATAAACAATATGCAAGATTTTAAAGCGTAGTCAGATGCCAACGATAAAGCAAATATTCATTTCGAAGCTAGGATCAGGTTCAATTCCAATAGCAAAATAAATGAAATAAGATATCTATTAGATATTGATTTCGCCTACTTGGTCTAGTGGCTCTTGACTGCGAAATGCGTTTTTTAACACGATTTTCCCGAGACTGGGTCTTCCAGAACGAACGGAACGAGACAGATATGGGCTGATCAGAGGAGAGTAGATGACACTGATATGATCATGAGTCTAGCTGGTGGTACTCCCTTTTGCGCCATGTAGTTCTATATGGTAAAAGTTTTTCATTAAAATAACATAACATAAGCTCACGCCTCTATCCCCTGAGGGGTAGGCAGAGGTGCACTAGCGAAATAGTACACCCATATTTCACGGAGCTCAGTTCCGTCCCAGATGTGATAGAGGGCGAGCCTATCGCCATATCGGACACAAATTCGAGACTCCAGGCTAATATGGAAAAATCCAATATCACTGCCCGACCCGGGGATCGCACCTGAGACCTCAAGACGGTAGTCATACCGAAATACAACCACGCCACGCCACTGTACCACTAAAATGTCGGCGTTATGTTTCCATGCTCTCAAATACAATCTTATTATATCTACGCTGGTATCAGAAATGTAATCAAAACTCTGCGCACTTTTCAAATAATATTTCAAAAAAGTTTGTCCGCTGTTTACGTGAAAAAGGCACTCGACCTAAATAATAAATGTTAATTTACAAGAAACGGGATCAGTTACAGTGGCGTTCATAAAACTTTAGAAAAAAATGAACACCGTCAAGGGAAATGACGTCGAGAAGTTTTCACCAAAGTTGGATTACATCGTCACGAATAACGTGATCGTAATATTTTTTCCAACAACCACTTTGTTACAAGTGCGGCAAAGTCCTATTTACTTGAAGCGAAAATGTGGTAAATAAATGACATTCATGGAGTTTTATGAGTTTATCACGGTAGAGATAAAGTTTGAAATTAGGTTGAAAATTGAACGTAATTTCGTGCTTATTTTGATCTTCTATTACACTGAAGGTGTATCTACGAATGGCTATTCGAATAATCATAATAATTTATATATGGTTAATTCGTACGCGATATGGTACTTGGGGCGACTTGCACCACTATTACTAACCTACAGTTAGATCTTACCCCAAGTTAAATTGAATAGTCACAAGTTTAAAAACTTAATGGACCGATTTAAAATCTGATCGTGACCAAATTTATGTGGGATCACCTTTGAAATAACCTCTATCAAACAGAAAATCGGTCCACATTTGGCTGAGATATCGCGTAACATACATAAAAAAATACAAACGAATTGAGGACCTTCTCATTTATGGAAGTCGGTCGAAAAGAAATATATGCATGACATGTCATTCATGTCGTCATATACATACATACATACATAGACTCACGCCTTTTTCCCATAGGGGTAGGCAGAGACAACGGATTTCCACTTGCTACGATCTTTACGTACCTCTTTCGCCTCATTCAGTCTCATTACATTTTTCATGCATGCACGACGGTTTAGGGTACTTTTAACAATTTTCGTCATATATTATCTGTAATTACATGTAGTACTTTCATATATATTTCTTTTTCAATTTAATTTGAGGTGTGGACTAACTGTAGGTTAGTACTTTAGTGGTGCAAGTCGCCCTTATTGGATAGACCATATCGCGTAGAGATTAGTGAATGCTGTATTTGACTGGATATTCTTAATTACTCAAATTATTTTTCATTACATATTTATTACATTTGATTTTCGACAAACTTAAAAAAATAAGAAGGTCCTCAATTTGTCTGTATGTTTTTATGTATGTTACGGGATATCTCCGCCGATGTGGACCGATTTTCAATATTCTTTTTGTGTTCAATAGAGCTTATTCCAAGGGTGGTCCCATATAAATTTTATCATGATTGGATAAATTTATGAAGTCGCTCCGTTAAGTTTTTAATTCTAGTTATTAACCTTATGATAGAATTTAAATTTCGTTATTTAGAAATTTTGTTTTCCGTTTTCGTATGAAGGGAAGTGGATAAAGCCCCAAAATTCAATTATCATTTGGCAAAAAGGATGTATTTTCGTACTATGTGTTTTCCATCAAAGTTCGGAGTCCAGCTAAATTAAATCTCGGCTCGCTTCTGTCTAACATTGCTACCGAGGGATACAAACGACGGCGTGAACGTCAATAATGAGCGAAGTGAGAGCAAATATAAAATCTCGTTATAATCCCCTCGTATATTCACGACAGCCGGCGGTGGGACGGGCAGAGGGATGCACGGTCACGTAGCAGTATGAAAATATCAGCTTATTTGTGTGCCGCTAAAATGTGCTAACGCGATAAAATGATCTCTTTGTTATAAAAAAAGAGAAGATTACGTGGTGAAAATGAGAAAAGAAGATTACGTAACCCTTACCAAGTGACCCCACTTGTAGCTCTGCGAGAAATCTCTATTTATCGCAAATCTTGACTTAAAGATAGGAGTGGGCAGTAGAATAAATCGAGATAAGGTGTAGCTCCAAATTAGTAGTATCTATATATATAAAAATGAAACCCGTTTTCCGTTGTCACGGCATCACGCGTGAACGGCTGGACCGATTTCGTTAATTATTTTTTTAGAATATTCCTCGAAGTACGAGGATGGTTCTTACGGAGAGAAAAAATTTAAAAATTGCCTAAAAAGTCTAAAAACAACACTTTTCTATACTCCCATACAATCGATTCGTAATAATATTTAAAAGTCAATTTGAACTTTAATACCATACGATAAAGTTCAAATTTTAGTGGAGAGGTTCCGGGAAGGCAAAACAATTGAGTGTCGTTAGTATCGTATAAATATTAATGTCAATATTTGTCAATTGAAAAATTCTTTTTATGTTGGATAGCCCATTTATCGAGGACGGCTATAGGTTATATAACATCACGCTATGACCTATAGGGTGACTGACGGGGTGACTGACGTGAGGAATGACGGGGTGACTGACAGGCTGACTGATGGGGTGGCGGACGGGGTGACAGACGGCTGACAGACGAGTGACAGACGGGTGTCAGACGGGGTGACAGACAGGTGACACACAGGTGACAGACTGGGTGATAGACGGGTGACAGACGGGTGACAGACGGGGTAACAATCGGGCAGACAGATGGGGTGACCGACTGGGTGACAGACAGGTGACAGACGGGGTGCCAGACGGGTGACAGACTGGGTGACCGACGGGGTGATGGATGGGGTGACTGACGGGGTAACCGACAGGGTGATGGACGGGGTGACTGAAGGGGGTACTGACTGGGTGACTGACGGGGTGACTGACGAAACCGGACCGAAGTAGATCATCCCATTACCTCCTTTAGAATTATTGGATTATAGGTGCCTACGACTCATTCTTTCAACCTTCTCTCTCCTACGCAGACGAAGTTGCGCGGGTCAGCTAGTTTTATATAAATATAATAATCATATACTTAAGCTAGCCTTCGTTCGGCCCGGTGTGTACCCGTCATTACTAGATCGAATCATGTGCTCGAGATTTTTATTTTTCACTTTAAAGACGGCTAAAATGGTGGTCGGTCCAATTTTGCAAAATTTTGGCTAATTCTTAATTCTTGCTAATAGTGTGAAAAAATGGTCAGATGCTGAGAGAATAGAAATTGTGTTTAAAAAAATAATAACAATAGCCCTGTAATATTACTGCCCCCTCTTTTTCTTTTTATGTGAGTAAGTTGATGCCGTCCTTTTTTGGTTTGACAAATAAACTTTATTTCTTTCTTTCTTTCTTCTTACGCACCATAAGACTGCACCCACGCGACCGCCATTTTAGCCGTCCCCACATTGTGCCAACGGTGTCCGTAAACGCAGGGGCGGATTAATGCCCCTGACCCGGTGACTCGATACGTCTACATCTCAATCAAGCGGGCCTTATTAACGCGCCCGAGTCCGCCCCACATTCGGTAATAAGTCTCCGATCACAATTTGTTTCGGAGCCCACGCAATAAGCCGATCGATAAAAAGCGACACTTTGGTTTTGGTGATACAATTTTGTGACAGTTTGTTATTTTACTTCGTATTTAAAATAAGACTGGAGAATAACACATAAGCTCACGCCTGTATCCCCGAAGGGGCAGGCAGCGCACTAGCGAACTAATACACCCAACTGGAGAATAAGTCGTCAGAGTTCATAATTTGGACTTAAATCACTCAAGTTGTGTAGCTTTAGTTTAACGAACCCGCGTTTCGGAACCACAGACAAGTCGGCTACACCATTCCTTAAAACTGTGGTACTTTTGGAGACATGTCGTGTCCATTCACAAGTACCTTTCTCTACTGGATCGGCTGTTTAACTGCACCTAAAGAGTCTTAGGTACCATTCTTATCGATGCGAAATGCAATAAGAGAGTAAAAACATTACTAATCGGCATTGTCCGGTTTCGAAGACATGGACTATAACTGCAGGTCGATTCTCTAAGGTTTAATTTGTAAAAACAACGTTGCGGCATCGATGTTTTCATTTTTGTATTCAGCAAGATACAAAGCGCACGCACCAGCGCTATGCGTGTTGACGGCGCTTATGCGAACTAGCTCCCTCGAACGAGGCGTTTGACATAAATGAATGAAAAATGGTATTATCTAAGACCCAACAACGGTGAACGCTCTGTCGATCTCAACGACGACCTCGAGCTCTTCGTCGATAGCAACGTTGTGGCGTTTCTTAGAGAATCGACCTGCTGGCTGAAAGAGATTTAGTGTCTTAGGTGCAGTAAGTCCTTTAGACAGACTTGCTAAAAATACCATTGAAGCCGTGTATTATTAAGAGGTTCCTTATTACTATCTTACGTAATGTGACTGAAGCTTGACGCCATCATCGAATTCTGCCTTTATAAATAAACCACGTTTGGTTCAACCCCAATCACGCACAATTGAACAATTCCATACCTCGAGAGGGACATAAACAACCGAGGTGCACAATAGAGGCAATAACGTGGTCCAGTAATAAGCGCAGCATCAACATTATTAACACGCGGCGCCTCGATTACTCTCGCACCGATAATAAATGTGGCCATTTTGATTACGATCGAATGACGATCGAACTCTATTTCAAATACTACCACCAAACTTCGAACTTAAACTTTACGAAAAGAAATTGAATTCAACCATAATTATTTTAATTACATCTTTCTTATTCAAATATCATCCCCATCAAACGTAACATTGAAACAAATAATCACAAGTTTAAACTTTTAAATTCTTTCCGATCGTAACAACGCGACCACTCTTGGAATAAGCTCAATCGAACACAAAAAAATCAGTCCATATTTGCAGAGATATTGCGTAACATACACAAAAAGCATACATACTAATTGAGAACCTATTTTCTTTGAAGTCGGACGATAATTCAAAATCACTCCAAGACCTAAAATAACAAATAAATCGTATGTAAGTAAAACATTTAAGGTATTCCGTATTTAATGAGCCATTACTTGTTCTAGTAGATGATCAATCTTCAACAAAGGCACGAACTTCCGAAACTGTTTTGTTTACAAACGTTTTAATTAAGTAGAAACTGTCGCGTCGGCAGGCGACGTTCCTCGAGATATCATCGGGTTTATACACGCAATCCTAAGAAACAATATATTCGAATTTGGATTCGAACTGGTTACTATCATACATACATACATACATACATACGTACAAGTAATATAACTTTGATAGGAGGATTAAATATCTGTGCCGTGGTTGTATAAAAATGACTTCCAGAAATGACTTGTCTTATCAAAAACTCAAAATTGAAATAAATGTTTTGTTGGGGTAATTGTATTCGATTCGATTCCCAGATCAGGAAAAGCAAATTTTCTGATTTAATTTGCTTGGGACTGGATCCCTCAGAAAGGGATGACGTCAGGCAGGCAGCCGGTTGTAAAAACTATGCCAAATCCTTTCTGCAACATGCTTCAAAAAGTTTGTGGACAGACCTCACATTAAGGTGGGATAAGGGCAGGTAGAAAGAAAATGAGGAAATTGTATTGATAAACTTTATTTATCAAAAGTTTAAATTGTCGATTAGAGATGTTTTAGATACATTTTGGTAAACGAACATACATCACCACAGCTTCATCATTTTATTATGAGACCATGATTGGTTAGCAGTTTTGTCAATAATTTTCAACACATTAATATCCTTGGATGTAATACATCTTTATCCCAACAATTGCTTTAAATTGTAATATACAGGACGATTTAAATATACTCTCGATCTCAATTACTCATTTCATTGCCTCTCCTTCGAGAACGATTCGCAGACCCATATGTCTTGTACGAGACAGTATTATTTATCCTTCGCTAGTGACATTCAGTGCGGTGCGTGCGCTGTGTAAACTCCAGGGAGTGGAGAAGTAAATCAACTATTTGCATTCTCAGTACAAGCAGGGTTGCGGCACTTGGTTTTTGAATTGTAGAAATACATTGTTGCTTTAACTCATGTAGTCTTGTATTTATGACAGGAGGGTATAGAAATATCATTTAATTGAGTTGTTGGTTTGGGAATACTAGGCGCTAACGATTATTTCATTGAGTGTATGACATCTAGCCCTCATGACTCACGTCAATCACGTAATCGTTGATCGTTTGGAATCCATCAGGTTCTTTTTACACGCTTTATATTAGCTTCACCTGTATGTAACTATGTAATGAAATCTTGTAATGTGATTTTCACCATGTTCCTGAGGTCTGATGAACTTGAAAATTGGCACATGTTTCTAGGACCGATGACAATACAATAATATAATAATTTTGTCCTGGTATCCTAACCATCACCAGGATCACCAGGATAACAAAAAAATAAAATACAATTAACTGAAAATCAAGCCTGGTATGACTGTCATTAGGTGGTGCTAAAGATTTTGCAATGATAGCTCAATTGGGAGAGGTACGGACTGCCGAGACGCGTGTCGAAGGTTCGGAACCAATCCCAAAATGGAGCACACACCTCTGAAAAAAAAATTATATACTTTTATATTTTAGTTTTTGAAAAACCATCCCTTTACAAAAAGTAAGCATTGCATTACGACGATAAACATCTAAGGATTTTTCAAGTAGGTAAATGTAAATAAGATGCGATGCGTATGAGCCTCCGGCTGGGATCTCGTTAGGACAAACAACGTTGGTACATCGTAGCCAGCGCCAATGCATGCCACGACCTCGTAAATAAGTGATCATCTTTCTACCACAAGCAACAGCCCGAACACGAATAAATCTACATATTTAAATCGAGTTTGCACACATGGAGCCTTACTTATAAAAACACTTTAGCTGAGCAAATGGCTAAGAATAGCTTGCCACTTTTATTTTCAAGGAGGCGTTAGTAGTGAAACATAATCACAAGTTTAAAAACTTAATGGACCGACTTCAACATTTATCCGATCGTGACCAAATTATATATGGGACCACCCTTGAAATAAGCTCTATCGAACATAAAAATAATCTTGAAAATCGGTCCACATTTCGCGGAGATATCGAGTAACATACATAAAAAAAATACAGACGAATTTCGGTCTCCTTTTTTTGAAGTTGGTAGAAACACATAATTAATATTGGTTATCGGGCTGTTGTCACTTCCAGCAGAGACATTGTCTGATTGTATTAATGAATTAAATCTTTATTTAGTAATTCTACTTATATTTTGTCTTGTTCGGCTATCATTTTGTTTCTCAGTATCATAAACATTGTCTACTTCATATTAAATACGTACTACAAACTATATTCAAAACTTTCTTGATAGTTTTTCTCCGATATTCGTGAGAATCCTGCGAATACCTTTTTACTTTTCCAGTTCCTAATGGACAGCCATTTTAAAATAGGATTCCACGTTTCAACTTACGAATTAAATTCACACTACACAATCACCAGACTCGCAATTCATAGTGACATAAATTAATGTTTCAATGCATGGGCGTAATTACAGATAGATTTGTGGTTTGGCGTTATTGCCCTACGTTTTTGAGCATGTAATATGTGGATTCATTTGCTCTTCCTCGAGTTTTAATTATATCATTTCATTACTGAGGAGTATAAGTTGTAACTGTTGTATATGTGTATATGTGTATACAATTGGTATAAAACATTTATGTTTTATTTTTATTTGATTGACAGCGTTGTTTTTAACACAATGTAACTAATTAAGTTTTTCGAAGTTATATGAGAAACAAAGGCGGCAGTCTGAAAAATTACAGTTTTTTTTATTCGATTGTGTATGTAGCAATGTGATCTAATAAATATCAAATATTGTTTTGTGTTAGTATATGATTCATATTGCTTGAGTAAGTAATTTTAATATAACTGTAATTAAATATCCTAGACTACATAAAAAAAAAATAAAAAAATATTAAATAGCCACAATTCATTCATTTGAACTTTATCTATGGGGCATTTCACGTCAAGCGGGCAACGAAAAAAAAGTGAGGTTCTGAAATTCGTTCATATTTTGCTTATTTATACTTCTAGAGGGTATGAACGTGTACACAAAATATTTTTGTTATAAAAGGTTTAATTGTCAAATTATGGCCTTCTAAAATATTGACCTCACTGGTGTAAGGGTTCCTTTGGGAGGTATTTTACGTATTGAAGTAATTTATAATAAAGTAACAAATGTAGTGTTTTGGGTAGTAAATTTAATGGACTTTTTGATTTTTTCAACCGATTCGAAATTTAAATTTTTTATCATGTGTTAAACCGGAAATAAAGATTTCAAAATGAAATTTTAATCGTTTGGACCACAACATTCTTAATATTTTTTATTCAAAAATAAAGCATGACATACACAGATTCTACCATAAAAATTGTAAATGGGGTGCTACATTCGTTTTGGAATTATATCAATTCGAGTACGTACATGTCGTACTGATCGAGGTACCTGACGCTTGCAATAGTCGGCTATTTTGCTTAAAAAAGAATACACACAGTAAAATTCTTTTGAAGTCACCTTTTTATGCATAATTATAATATTTACAGTTAATTTTATATTGATAACAGACTGATCCTGAAGGAGGATAATATTTTTCGAGTATAGGTTTGTATTTATGTATGTCAATTTCTTTCACACGCTCTACAGCCCAAACGGCTGGATGGATTTTAACATATGAGATGTCATTTTATTCGTCTAAGTAGTAGGAATAATATAGGATGTAATATTTAGTTGTTGCGCCTGCGCATTAAAATGGGAAAGGAGAATAAAAAGGTATTTTTATTATTATATCGTTATTGTAAACTCGCAACACTTTTTGTCAGATAGCAACACTATCGAAATTTTATTATATTTTATTTTACTCCCACTACTGAGACGAATGAAATGATATCTTATATGTTAAAATTCGTCAAGCCATTTAGGCTGCAGAGCGTGCGAAAGAAATTAACATACATAAACACAAACCTATACTCGAAAAACATTATCCTCCTTCAGGATCAGTCGGTTATCAATATAAAATTAACTGTAAATATTATAATCATGCATAAAAAGGTGACTTCAAAGGAATTTTACTGTGTGTATTCTTTTTTAAGCAAAATAGCCGACTATTGCAAGCGTCAGGTACCTCGATCAGTACGACATGTACGTACTCGATTTGATATAATTCCAAAACGAATGTAGCACCCCATTTAAAATTTTTGTGGTAGAATCTGTGTATATCAAGCTTTATTTTCGAATAAAAAATATTAAGAATGTTGTGGTCCAAACGATTAAAATTTCGTTTTGAAATCTTTATTTCCGGTTTAACACATGATAAAAAATTTAAATTTCGAATCGGTTGAAAAAATCAAAAAGTCCATTAAATTTACTACCCAAAACACTACATTTGTTACTTTATTATAAATTACTTCAATACGTAAAATACCTCCCAAAGGAACCCTTACACCAGTGAGGTCAATATTTTAGAAGGCCATAATTTGACAATTAAACCTTTTATAACAAAAATATTTTGTGTACACGTTCATACCCTCTAGAAGTATAAATAAGCAAAATATGAACGAATTTCAGAACCTCACTTTTTTTTCGTTGCCCGCTTGACGTGAAATGCCCCCTATGTCAATTGCCACTGCAGTAGTACAGGAAACAAAGCATGTTGTTCTTTAAAAATAATTAAGTATTTTATATTATTAGATACCTGCATATTTTATTCACTCATTGCACCTTGTGTGCATCATACTGATCATACTATTCAATAATAGAGTCTGTATACAGAAACACCCTGTGGATAGCAATCAGCACTGGTGTTCTGTCACTATAAGTTAACATCGCATAAAATATCGTTTTAATGTATGAGTTTAATTAGAGTTCAAAGAATAAATGGCTTGGGAGATAGATTTGTGACGCGGCTTAATGATTTCTCTTTGTGATTGGTTGTTTCCATATTTAGTCAGACATTAAATAAAAGCTTATGAATTATTATAGTTATTTGATAGGAAGCATCGATATCCTCAATAAGATGACATATCGGCTATTTATTACAAATGCATAGAAGATTGATACATTTAAGTGTAATTTTTCCCTAAAAGTCAGTTTTCTGTTATAGCCTCACGACTTCACGAGTCATGAGTCATGACTCTCATGACGCAAGCGAAATCTTTCTATGGTTTAGATTGGTCAATTAAGGTGTTTCCAAATATCATACTAAGTTATTTTTGTACTGTATTTACGGTGTGGAGGTCTGCAGCTTGCATGTTTGTTGTGATCAACTAAATTAATTGGATCTTTGTTTGGTGGCACGACACTGTCGTCTATGATTATTCTAGTTAGTTAGTGGGCCCCTGAGGGGCTTTCACCGTAGTGCGGTTCATATCAGTGTTTATCTTTTTTTTTCCAGATTTGCACCTTTTTCAGCCTTACTCTGTTGTTCAGCGCTACCATTCACAGTCGCGTGAGTCTCACTCGCGTCGCGCTTTGTTTTTCAGTCAGTCAACTGTCAGAATCATCAACGTAGCTAACCGAAACTAGACACCTTATTTTAAACGACTCATAAAAACTAGGAACTCGTACATCAAAACACTAAAAGAACAATTTCACACCCAGTTAACCACGGTTAAAACACAATCTTGTTTAATTGTCGTTTAAACGGATTACTTGAGATCAACGTTCGTCACACTGTCGCCATTCAACAGTGGATATTATGGGAGTGATTAAATAAATGAACGGGCTTGTTCCACTGTCGTTTGTCATAAATCAACGTACATTTTATTGTCTGTTAACCGTTGTAAATGTAGCTTTATGTGACGTGTTTTAATTTTAGCCGAGTGTACGGTTACAGGGAATGGTACTGAATTGGATGCGCAATTGAGGTTGCCTCGTCCGTGGTCAGTTCATCTTAATAATGAATTAATGTGGAATGCCTTTTTGTCAACTACTGCAATGTAGCTTTGGAGGGAATCATTTTGTTGTTTGTTTTCATCGGAAAATAAATTATTCATTGATTAATGTTTTCGAATTAAAAAATATTGACAGACAAAATGTTTATTACGTCACATAATACTGGGTAAAATAAGTTATCTTACTTCTTACTTCTCTTTACATATTTATTTCTCCTTAAATGCACTATACATTCTTCTTTTTCTTCTTCTACCTGCCTTTATCCCACCTTAATGTGGGGTCGGCGCAACACACTTTTTCAAGCATGTTGCAAATAGGATTTGGCTTAGTTTTTACGACCTGCCGTCGCCTGACGTCAACCCCCTATGAAGGATCCAGTCCCGGGCAAATTAAATTAGAAAATTTGCTTTGCCCAACCTGGGAATCGAACCCAGGACCTCCCAGTCCACAGCCCATACATGCTGCAACTAGACGAAGGAGGCTCTTAAATGCACCATACATAAATATCAGAATCAAGCGATTTCGGAATTAAACAAAATAAAATATACATGTTTATCCTACTTATAAAACTACGCGACTATTATATTTTTATTTTACAAAACATCCCAAAGAGTTAAATTACATCCAAATCCTGACTTCGATTTTATTATTCCCCATTTACGATTTCGGGGAACAAACGTGAGGTTTTGTCATAACTTACAAAAATTCAAGAACCTATGTAACATGATACGAATTTCTATAATTTCTTAAGGAGTGTTGTTGATCATAAAACCAATAAGTAATTTTTTTACTGCCTCGGGATCGGGTTACGCCAACGCGACCCCTCGGAGAGTCATACGGGTGTACGTCGTACGGGTCGGAATTTAGGAGTCAAGACGCGATGTTCAGTATAATTCGTTGAAGTTAGTTTTTACGACATACTATTATACAAAAATAAAGCAGCGATAGCTCAGTTGGGAATGGTCCCGACTGCCGAGACAAGTGTCGGAGGTTCGATACCAACCACAAAATGGATCACCTCTGACTGACTGATCATTTCTATGTTAGGTAAGTGTATTTTCATTGTGAAATGTCGCATGCTATAACGGTGAAGGAAAACATCGTGAGGAAACCTGCATACCTGAGAATTTCTTCACTGGATTTCGAAGGTATGTTAAGTCTACCAAGTGGTAGACTAAGGCCTAACCCCTCTCATAAGTAGAGGAGTCCCTTGCCTAGCAGTGGGACACGTTTTTCGTAGAATGAATTATTTTAAGTAGCATGTTTTCTCCGAGCTGAAGTCTCCAACGTACCAAAACACAAAATCCAATTGATTAATAACAAACAAGCTTCACACATAAAACGGCAATCAGAGGCAACCAGAGCCCGACTCAATTGGATTGGTCATGCATCATCATTTGTTAGAATGTATGAAATATACGGCTGAGGACTGATTGGCCAATCAAATTCAACTATTAAATTTCACACTATAATTCGTGCGATTTATGCCCGCTATTCGTTTTATCGGAAACGCAATTTTTGTCATGTGATATTTTAAAATGACTGCCTCGGTGCCGTGGTTGTATTGCGGTACGACTACCGTCCTGAGGTCTCGGGTTCGATAACCGGGTCGGGCAAAGTGATATTGGATTTTTCCATATTAGCCCAGAGTCTGGAATTTGTGCCCGATATGGCGATAGGCTCGCCTCCTATCACATCTGGGACGTAACTAAGCTCGGCGAAATGTGGGTTTACTAGTTCGCTAGTGCGCCTCTGCCTATCCCTTCGGCGTGATACAGGCGTGAGCTTATGTATGTATGTATGTATATTTTAAAATTGATCTTTGAATGGTAGAGCCACGCTGTAGACAGTTACGTCTACAGCACGAATGGTCCGGCTCGACCGGTTTGATACCACTGTCTCATAGAAAACAGACGTAAAGTGCCAGCTAGCTGTCGCGTTTCGTTCGGTGAGTGACATTTTTGGTGGCCCATTTCTCTCCCGCCTTTTCCTAATCCCTTTTCCTCCCCGTCCATTATCTCCTTTTAGGTTGGCAACGCACTCATGATTATTTTTGTGTCTTGGATGTCGATGGGCGGTGGAGATCACTTACCATCAGGTGACCCATCTGCTAGTTTGCCAGTCTCTGCTAAAGAAAAGTGTTTTTACCTAGGGGCACAGTAATTCTTATTAATTTTCTAAGCTTTCGTGAACCAGTGTTTCTTCATTTACGATTACGTATGATTTGTAACAACCCACCCTTCTACCTGAACCCTTTGCGAGATCGTCGAGATAACAAATATAAATCTATCCACGTCGATGTTACAAACCGCGTTAGAAAAACGAGCCCCGTCATAAATTTGTATCTCTTTATCGCCAGATCACGTAACGTGAGCGCGGGTTTGATCGATGGTGGGACGTTCGACTAATGCGACGAATTTGTTGCAATTAAAACTGGCCAAGTAGGTCCCGAAATACAGTGCAGGGTTCCGAAGTCGGGTAAAACATATTTAAAATTGCAAGTTAATATTTATAGCATCTTATTATCTATTATTATTTATGGCCTATGCCCAGCATGGACGTCCTGTGGCTGCTGATGATCATAATTTTATTATCCATCTTTATCCGAAATTTATAGTACCTCAAGTTTTTTCTACCTGCCCTTATTGCATCTTAATGATTTCGGCGTAACACACTTTTTCAAGCATGTTGCAGAAAGGATTTGGCTTAGTTTTTACGACCAGCTGCCTGCTGCCTGACGTTAACTCCCTTCGAGGGATCCAGTACCGGACAAATTAAATTAGAAAATTCACTTTGCCTGATCTGGGAATCGAAACCACGACCTCCCGGTCCACAGCCCATATGTAACCAACTTGTATCTCGAGTACAGATTTTTATTTATTTATTTATATAATAAAAAACAAACGAATGAGGACTCCTCCTTTTTATTAAGTCGGTTCAAAATTACTCTCAAAACATACAATAGTTCATAACTTTAATACAATAGGTTTTCGTCTTATCTTTTTTTGTGTACTCACATGCATTGTAGACATGAAATCTAGAAATATTCAATCATTTTTTAAAATTCCAGGTACATATAGGTAAGCCAACTGGAACTAATTTTTTCACTTGATTTATTTTTGATTTGTGCTTATAGTTGTTAAAAAAATACACTCCATCTAAAACATCATACTCTACTGTCTCTAGTTGCCAGGGTAAAGTAAGGGTTCTGTTTTTATATAACGGAACCCAAAAATGTTCGGTGCAGGCTTGTAAATAGAGACGTGGGTTGGCTGATCAATTTACGGATTTGATGAATGCAGAAAGAGTTGGTGTATTTTTCAGAGGTAATATGATACGGAGGCAATCGGATTATTAACATTGTGGTGACTTGGGGATCGTGTAAAGATAAGATCAAATTATTTAGATACGTACATAAATAACCTCTCGCCTGTGCCCGAAGGGGTATGTATGTAGAGGCGAACTAGCGAACTAATAATCACATCGCCGAGCTTATTTTCGTCCTAGATGTATTAAGGGGCGAGTCTATCGCCATATCGGGCACAGATTCAAGATTCTAAGCTGGTACTAAGTAGCAACACCCGACATTAGAACAAACTAAGGAACACAGGTACTTGCTTTAAATAAATACACCGAACAGTCACACACATATTTCTGACTCCACACTGTATTATGGGTACCAGAAACTACGTGAGACTGTCGGTCTGAAGCCGCATCTCCTGACCTAAAACATTACACAAAACACCTACACAAAATTAATATGGTATTTCTACAATTTGTTGTCTATGGTCCATTGTTAAATGAGCAGGAGACAATGATAAACTTTGTTTTGTTTCAAAAAAATATGTGCAGGAGACGCGCATTTACAATATCCAGAAACAAATATCTGTTGGTCACTCAAACATTAGCGTCGGTGCGGGAATCGAACCTGCGACCTCGCCCCATAGTCAGCTACTGTGCGCCACGGAAACTGACAAAAAAAATATTGAAACGTTGCAGTTAACAAATATACTGTGGCGTGGGTTGTAGACGTGTACCAACTACCACGCATGTATTGTATGCAGATTGTACTGAACAAGATTATCGACGCAATACGAGTAAAACAATGACGGTAAACACACAAGTCTCCAGGCGTTTCTTATTTTATTAATATTCGGTTAAGAGTGGCGTGGGGAGGCTGTTAGGTTTTGTATTTGTAGTTTCATGCACGGATGTAAAAAAAATGGACGGAGCGCTAGGAACAGTGAAATTGAAGCAGGGTTTTCGGCCAATTCGATCTATCGACACGTAATGGCGGAACACCGTTCGAACGAAGGCGAAAGAATCTATGCCTGTTTCATTCACACAACAGCGAAAGTTTGTTTGTGTGAACCATCAATATAATATACCCTAGATGGACAGTTCTTTGCAAATATCCTCCTAAAAAGTGGTCTCAGGAATAAAACAAAGAAAAAGATCGTAAGTTCTAATTAAATCAACACAAATATAACCCTATGCATGTGTTATAAAGTAGCTTTTTAAATGATCAAGCGTTCTTAAATTTGAATTTTGAAATTTAGAATTCTATCGGCGTCCGACTGCAGGCAAAAGAAGTGCTTGAGCACTTCTTTGCTGTTCCGTTTTCCGACCGTCAACTGTGCATCTAGGTAAATAATATATCGATGGTGTGAACGCAACAGGCATAGTTTATTTCGCCTTCGGTCGGCCTGTGTGTACCCGCCCTTATGGCGTGTGTGTGCGTAGGCCACTTCTGTACAGGTGCGTTTGTGTGCGTGGGTTCTCTGTGGTTTCTGTCGAGATGGTGTCCTTCTTTTTCTATGCGTCCGTGTTTTCATGCAAGTTTATTTTTCTTTTTATAACAGGCTCTGTGGCGCAGCGGGCGAGTAGCTGGCTGTGAAGTGAGATGCAGCGCGTTCGATCCCCGCACCAAGACAAATGTTTGTGCGGCCCACAGATATTTGTTTCAAGTCTGGGTGTTGTGATATCGAAAGTCTCTCATAGTTTCTGACACCAACGTTACAAGATATACCTAGTGTGGGGTCAGGACTAGGTGTGTGACTGTTGGGTGTATTTATTTATTTTTATTTATTAATTAATAGATACTCAGAGTGGCTATGTAGTTAGTGGTACTAATATAACTTGTGATGAGACATTCACCATCATATCAGTCCTATATTATCCACTGCTGTACATAGGCCTCTTCCCGGTCACATCACCATTTCTTGACATTGAAAAGGTATATTTTTATTGCACTTATTTATGGTCAATAAAGATCACTAATTATAACTTATTAAATGGATTGCATATGGCATTATATTACCAATAAATCAAACATTATAGCATCGTAAAACGTTATCTGCGCCCTAATTCTTTTTTACTATAAAAGAGTCTGTATATTTCGTATCCACTGTGGAATATAAAACAGAAATGTCTCTTATAATCGCGTAACAGCTTAGCAGTGACAGTGTTTTGTTTTCTATTTTTTAATTGATAGAGCTTCGCCGTAAACAGCCTGACTTTTGACACATTTTGACTACGATTTGGTATCATTTATTAACTTAAAATTCCATCGAAATCAAGTAAAAAAGTCCGCTAATGTCGCATTAGATTCGACGACTTGTGATTTGGTAATTTTTAACGCGACATTAGTGCACTTTTTACCTCTATTTCGGTGGAATTTTAAGTTAATAAATGAAACCGAATTGTAGTCAAAATCGGATCGAGTGTCAAAAGTTGACTGACCAAGGGCTAAAGAAAAAATAAGAGGACCTGGCATAACTACGAGAAATACGTGTTTACTTTGAAGCCGGTACCGCCATTTTAGTTTCGCGATCTATTAACATGTAAGTTGGCACCGTGTCATAAGAATTAAACAGCGTATAAATACTTAATGTTTGTATTATTAATACGGTGTTCTTTTTACAATAATACTAATTTCTGATTATTAAGAATATACCTAACTGCTATGTTAATGGGCTCTTTCTTTCGCAAAGTCGCCATTTTGGTTTCGTTCCATACATTACGCATTAGGAATGCTTCATTTTTTCGTAGTTATGGCTCGTCCTCTATCTTCTTTTGTCTAAGATTGGAACTCTGTCACTAATTGTTCCTTCTAGACTGCGTTTGTAGAACGACAACATCCAGTGATCACGTACCACGTTAAATACATGCATCAATCCAGAATGTACCATAAAATGTGCTCATAAAAATATTATCGGCCACTCCACTGGATTGCTACGACCCACTTCAATATAATAACGCACAGTCATTGTGTGTCCGTCTGTCACACTCGTTATAAGTTAATACGTTAATGGTCTTTAACGTGGAGTGAAAAGGGCGATTACTAAACGATTTGTGTGATTATCATTATGGATAGTAGAGTTATGAGTTCGTGAGTGTTCGAGTCAATGCTTTATCATGACCACAATCACAATGACCAAGAGACCCAGATGTGAATGATCTCAAGGTCCCGCTGGGATTATGGCGGTAATTCCTTCCAGTGCGATGCCTCTCAGATGACCTTCACTCGATAAATCCACCGAACAAAGCCAGCCAACGCACCAAGCAAAACTCATCAAAGATCACCGGTTAAAAAGTTTCCACATTATACTGTCCATCTTCATTGTAGTTTGATGCATTAAACCACATCACTTAAAAACAACAAACACAGCTCTAGAGAATAATATGAAATAATTTTAACAAGCGACGCCCACCCTGTAGACTTCTCGTCAAAATCCTTATTTACTTCTTTTACGATATAAATCAATCCATATATTTCTAATCCATATCATTATACCCTTACATCAGTGACATTGGTTTTTGTATCGAATCACCGGTTACAAGCAATGACTAAAGAAAAAATAAGAGGACCTGTCATAACTACGAATAATATGTGTTTACTTTGAAGCCGGTTCTGCCATTTTAGTTTCGCGATCTATTAACATGTAAGTTGTCACCGTGCCATAAGAATTGGATAACGTATAAAAACTTATTGGTTTTATTATAAATACGGTGTTTTATTTACAATAATACTAATTTCGCAATATGAAGAAGATGCCTGTTAGATTAATGGGATCTTTCTTTCGCAAAGTCGCCATTTTGGTTTCGTTCCATACGTTAGGCATGCCTCATTTTTTTTATAGTTATGCCTCGTCCTCTACCTTCTTTTATCTAAGGTTACAAGGGTGGGTCGCGACGGCGGCGGAAGTGTCTCATACATAATGCAGGCACGCACGTACGATAATCGTGTTCGATACCGTTTGTTAGTCAAATAAGCCATTGTACTGCATCTGATCGAGAACCGACTAGGGGCTGTTTGGACTGAGGTACGTGAAGTTGGCGCCAAACTAAAAGTATGGTTTGCTTAGTTTTCAACTCTAGGGCGACTTGCAGCACGATTACTAATCTAGAGTTACATCTTATCTCGATTTATCTTACAGCTCACTTTCTTTCTACCTGCCCTTATCCCACCTTAATGTAGGGTCGGCGCAACACTCTTTCGCAAGCATGTTGCAGAAAGGATTTGGCTTAATTTTTATGACCAGCCGCCTGCCTGACGTCAACCCTCTCTGAAGGATCCAGTCCCGGGCAAATTAAATTAGAAAATTTGCTTTGCCCGACCAGGGAATCTAACCCAGGACCTCCCGGTCCACAGCCCATGCATGCTGCCACTAGACCAAGGAGGCGACTATCTTACAGCTCACTCCTATCTTTAAATCAAGATTTGGGATAAATAGAGATTTATCGCGGAGAAGCAAGTGGCCCTAAAAGATTAATCAAAAAAAGCACTTTCTTCAAAACTAATGCCAACGTTTTTATCTTACTAGTAGGCCAACCATGAGGTTTTTTTTACATTTGTCGCTAGCGACTCTGACTGAATCTGGAAATATTTGAGGGAGGCCTATGTTCAGCAGTGGACGTCCTATGGCTGATGACGATGATGAATCTGACTGGGGGTTGGAATCAGGCCGGCATTCGGTCGTAAAAACTAAGCCAAATCGTTTCTGTAACATGCTTGATAAAGTGTTGCGCTGACTTCACATTAAGGTGGGATTAGGGCAGAAAGACAGTACTCATTATTCATGTGAAGAGTTTGTGACTGTATCACCTCACGTATGAAGTTTATGAGCCACTTATAAATTCAAACGATTCGTTTTATATCGTGTGATAATCGTCGTGTCAAAGCATCGCTCGTAATATGAATACTAATTTCCATATCGATGTCCTCAGTTGACTGAAACTTGAAACGGCATTTGATCATAAGTAAATAAATAACATCTACCAGTCACACACATAGTCCTGACCCCACACTAAGATACTAGTCTTGTGTCGTGGGTGTCAGGAACTACGAGAGACTTGCGGTCTCACAACACCCAGACTTGAAACAAATATCTGTGGGCCACACAAACATTTGTCTCCATGCGGGAATCGAACCCGCGGCCTCTCGCTTCACAGCCGGCTACTCGCCCACTGCGCCACGGAGGCTGTAAAACAACAATTGAAACAAGTAAATCCACAACGCCAATATATTCGGTGTTTCTTTTCGTTTGTTGAGGGAAAAAGGAATCCCTATTGAATCACAGCCGCCTACTCGTGTTTCGCCACGGAGGCTGTCACTATACATACATTGTTCTATGGGCAGGAGAATGCCAAAAAACATTGTATTGCGTAGGTTTTTGTGTTTTGTTACGAGAAAATGTGCAGGAGACGCACCTTTATTAAAACAAGAACAAGTTTGAAGGCAATTGATAAACCGTTCGATTACAAATTACGTACATTTTCGTTTCCTGCGTACAAGATGGTAATGCTCCGCCATTACCCATTATTTCACGTAGCGTTCAATAAATACAGCTTGTTTACTCGTACGCTGAGGTGAATGTTAATAACTTTTATTGCCTCCGGATATGTTTCTCTCTGGGAATTTATAAAATCACTCCGTGCATAATGCATCTAGTCTAGTTTATGTGGAAATAGGGATTATAGATTATATGCAAAGGCTGTTTAATCTTAAAGTCTATGTTTGATATCTATACTAATATAATAAAAAAAAATCACCTATGAAAACCTACAGGATAATTTTTGTCCAGGGAAAATGTATGATTCTCGCGGGATGTCCACGCGAAAGAAATCGCAAGCAACGGCTAGTAAGTAACAAAATTAAATAATGAAAATAAATATTCAGCTGTTTTGAATATTTTATTTATTCATCTAGATGTACCAATGATTGTTAAATCGTATCCCCCAAATCATGCGCGTTTAATCCTCCAATATATTCATATCCTTACAAATTGACTGCCTCAGTGGCGTAGAGTTATTGTGTACACGGTATGACTATCGTCCTGAGAGTCCTGGTTCGATCCCCGGGTCAGACAAGGTGATATTGTGTTTTCTATGCAGTATCAGTTCGGAGTCTAGAATTTGTGTCCGATATGGCGATATGCTCGCCTCCTATCACATGTGGGATGAAAATGAGCTCGGAGAAATGTGGGTTTTCTTGTTCTCTAGTTCGCCATATATAGGCAAGTCTATGTCTGTATAAGGGATTAGTAGGTATTTGATGTTATGAATAAACTTTGTTAAGTTTGTTAACTTTGACAGCCTCCGTGGCGCAGCGGGCGAGTAGTCGGCTGTGAAGCAGAGGCCGCGGGTTCGATTCCCGCATTGAGGCAAATGTTTGTGTGGCCCACAGATATTTGTTTCAAGTCTGGGTGTTGTGAGACCGAAAGTCTCTCATAGTCTCTGACACCCATGATACAGGTGTGTGGGGTCAGGACTAGGTGTTGGGTGTGCTTACTTAAGTAAAATTTAATATGTGTTTATGTTTAGCTTTTTCTTGTCTTTCACCACTATTATTTGGGAACCGTACCGCACAAATAGTATCGTAAACAATGCCGGCTTACTTAGGAACTTAGTTGTTTCAAGCAACTATCTCCAAAGTTTAAACACGTTAATCCACAGAAATCAATTACCGTAACCCTTCTTGTGGCTTACGGTTGCAATAAACCGGACCCTAACTACTAACTGCCTTTATCCGTACTTACAACTCTAAAGAAAACTAGTAATTTATACCTAACGCATTACCCCAATTGCCCAATGTAGTAAAATATGTTTGCGCCACCAATGCACTTTGATTTCTATTACATGGAACACAGATTCCAATGTCGTGTAACGGATTGTTTGTTGTTTTAATTCCTATGCAATTTCGGTCCACTGTCCCCTCACGGACCGGTGGACATCGAGCTTAATTACGTGATAGCGGTCCATTTTAGCGACACCCTCTATTCAAGTGCTGTCCACGTGTATGGCTAGAGTCCGCAAGTAAGGAATTGTTCACATATGCGGTCTTAAAACGCAGCGGTATACTCAGCCTTTAGTAATTTAGTTTATGCATAAGAGATAAAAGGGCTGTAAGTTTTTTGTGTCTTTGCTTTTTTGCATAGAATTGTCGAGATATTGTAAATAAAATATTTAGGTACTATTTACTTTCAGTATTTGATACCCAAGGTTATACATGACACATGGTTAGACTTTAAAACCTAATGTCCAAACTCAATACATATTCGGTGCTCAATTTAATAGTTTTTAATATGCTATTCTACGTATTCTACATTTATACGCTTGCCGACATTTATTAATATTGTTTTTAGGTTATCGACGCGATGTCTGCAGAACATAACAAATAATCTAATTATAGCTCGGCTCTCCATAAAATATATATTCGCACATCATGCTTTTTTGAAAAAGGATAGATACGTACTGTTAGATGATTCGTCAGTTCACATAATATTTGTGTGACAAGAGTGACTTCAGAAAAAAACGAACCCCTTTTCACTCTGTACGATAGTCCTGTGTCCTGTGTAACCAATGCTTTATATAAAATGACCACATTTTAGTTGAAGTTTCCTTTAATTGATGATACTTAATTATCGTATTTAAAGTAACATTTAATGTTTTCTTGAAGAACATGTTAATTTGATAAATGGGGACAAAGGGTGCAAGTTTGCGGACGCTATCATCCCTTTGATTAATTCAGTACTAATGGTTTGTCGGAATGTAATTTGGAAGTTTCCAGAGTAATTTTCAATGTTGAATTAATGATATTCTGCTGGTCGCCCAAATCCCTTGATTCCCTTAAGAACCTTGGCCACATAAGTTTTGGATCTATTGTTACTTGTTAGAGTCAATGACTAAAGAAAAAAAAAGAGGACCCGGCATAACTACGAAAAATACGTGTTTACTATGAAGCCTGACTGCCTCGGTGGCGTGGTAGTATTTCGGTACGACTACGGTTCTGAGGTCTCGGGTTCGATCCCCGGGTCGGGCAAAGTGATATTGGATTTTTCCATATCAGTCCGGAGTCTGGAATTTGTGCCCGATATGGCGATAGGCTCGCCCCCTACCACATCTGGGACGGTATTAAGCTCGGCGAAATGTGGGTGTTCTAGTTCGCTAATACGCCTCTGCCTACCCCTTCGGGGATACAGGCGTGAGAATATGTATGTATGTATGTACTATGAAGCCGGTTCCGCCATTTTAGTTTCATGATCTATTTACATGTAAGTTGTCACGGTGTCATATGAATTAAATAAAGTATAAATACTTAATGATTTTATTGTAAATGCGTTGTTTTAGTTACAATAATACTCATTTCGAAAGAAGAAGATGCCTAACTGTTATATTAATGGGATCTTTCTTTTGCCAAGTCGCCATTTTGGTTTCGTTCCGTACATTAGGAAAGCTTAATTTTTTCATAGTTATGCTCTATCCTCTATCTTCTTTTGTCTAAGGTTAGAGTAGTGAATAAATAGGTATTATAGATCGGTTATTTTTGTTTTATTGTTATGACGACATATAAGTGATGTATGACATCATAATGTTTTGTCACAGTCCTAAGGACACATTCTTTATCTTAGTATTTATCAATGGTGTAACAACATCATAAATTTAGATCAATATCTGTGCTCATAACACTATTCCTTATGGCTTTCGGTTAAAAATTTATCAAAAAATCTGTACCACCATTTATGTATAACTTTTGAATTTTATTGTATATCTACGTTTCATAAAATAAGTAAAATAACAAGAATCTTAAAAATTAGAGATATCCTTAGATGAAAAACAACTATCTACCGTTATCTTGTTTTTGGTAATGTAGATCCTACGTTACTTGTCTTTAGCAAACTATTATTTAATACTTTTATTTAATTATGTTTATTAATATTACTAATAATGTTACTCATGTAATATGTTTACGAATACATTTATTATGAACACACATTACTGTTTATATTATAAGTAAATAATAACTCAACATGATTTATAAATGCGTGGGAAGTGATTGCGTAGATTTTGTTAAATATATTGCGGGTAATGAATTGGGCGCTTTGTATACATGTTTCTTAAATATTTTCTTTAGCACTAAAGATAAACATATTATTTTTGAGCAAACTTTTGACCGCACCTGTCGTACGAATGTTAGTTTATTTGTATACTTATTCATTTTATTGTATTTTTAGCTTCTAGCGATTCGCAGATTTGTGTTAACTCGTTTGTTGACGTGTAATGACGTGGTAAAATACAGTAATATGTGAATTTTATCATTCATATCGTTTCATTCTATTGACATGCTACAGGTCGCATTGATTCCGCATTATTAAGTGTGCTCCCGCCCTTAGAGATTGGGATTATAATGATACTGGCTATTTAAAACCTAGCCAAAAAAAAACAATTTCGAATTTGGAATCAAAATAAAGTCTATAACAACGACAAGATAACCGATTGAAATGGATTTGAAAATGGAACGAGGTGCAATAACGAAGGATTGTGCCAAATGCCAATATCCCTATTCTGGCCACAGAGAAAACCTTGCGATTTAGTTTCAGAGCCCTTCTGTCGTCGTGTTTCGAAGAGGAGAGAGGGGTAAGGAAGGTCTAATGTGGCGGCTCAAGCGTGAAGGGGTCGCGAAAATGACATTTTGTGTAAGCTGGCCGCCCTCGAGATTAGCCTGACGATGATTCCGTTGGCTTTAAGTTGGGAACAGTAAATGGTGTAGTGTAGCTAGGACACAACAAGACAATGTTCACGAATAATTTGTTCATATTTTTGGTTGATTATTAGGTGAAATTATTAGATAATATGTTATTGTTGACGAATATTGTACAAAGGAAGGCCTATGTCCAGTAGTGGACGTCCTATGACTGAGATGATTATGATTTTTCGGTAGAGACGAAAGCAGTGACATCACTGTACCGATTTAACAAAATCACTAACAAAATCTACACCATTTTTGGGTGAACTCGGCTGATTTTTATCATGAAAACGTTGAACATACAATTGGAAAGTTACTTTATTTCTGAGTTATATTCCTTTAGGTGGTTTATCGAGAAAAGACTAACAGGAGCGGAGTCACGAGCAGCAGCTGTTTTCTAGTAAATAAATAAATGCCATCTCCACAGTTTTTTGTGCTGGCGGGGATCGGGTAGGCTCAAGTGGATCCGCAGTTTAAATTGTATCGGCGGCGTGTACCGGGTGGAGTTGTAATGGTCGTCCGTCAGCCGCTGAACCTTGGATCAACGCCTTACAAACTACGGACAAGAAACTAACTGATAGTTGTTATGGTGGATTAGAAAACTCAATTGGAGAACAATATATACATGCCCACCAGCTTGTTTGCCAGTTATATTAGATTAGATTATAACTCTTTATTGTACACCACACACATATTACAAAGTACATTGAAAATAAAACAATATAACAACACTTAGTGTAACAATTGGCGGCCTTATCGCTAATAGCGATCTCTTCCAGGCAACCTTGGGATGGATTGGTTACAAAGAGAAAATACTAATTGGGGGTGTACCTCATTGCGCTATACTAATAAAAAAACTAAGCCAGTCTTTGCTATATTTACGGACCAACTTCGAAATATATCATTTTGATTGTGACCCAATTTATACGGGACCACCTTTGGAATAAGCACTAACGAACACAAAAATAATCTTAAAAATCGGTCCATATTTGGCGGAGATATCGCGTAACATACAAATAAAAAACATACAGACTAATTGAGAACCTCCTTTTTTTGTAGTCGGTCGACAATACACACAATAATAAACATTAAAGTAATAACTAATAGTTGAATTCAATTAAAGAATAATTTTCTTCTTCTACCTGCTCTTATCCTAGCTTAATGTGGGGTCGGCACAACACACTTTTTCAAGCAAATAGGATTTGGCTTAGTTTTTACTACCGGCCGCCTGCCTGACGTCAACCCCCTATGAGGGATCCAGTCCCAGGCAAATTAAATTAGAAAATTTGCTTTGCCCGATCTGGGAATCGAACCCACGACCTCCCGGTCCACAGCCCATACATGCTGCCACTAGACCAAGAAGACGACCAATTAAAGAATAATAAATTAAAAATAATTATATTTTATCGCATTTTTTATAGCAGACTGGCAAACGAGCAAATGAGTCACTGATGGTAAGTGATCTTCACCGCCCATAGACACCCGAGACAAAAACAATCATGGATGCGTTGCCAACCTAAAATTATGGCATGAAAGGGGAAGAAAAAAGTTTCGGTTTTCTGTGAGACAGTGGTATCAAACCGGTCGAGCCGGCCCATTCGTACTGTAGACGTAATTGTCTACAGCGTGGCTCTATCACTCAAATTAATCACTCAATTTAGCATTACTACCTTGAATTTTATTTGCTCTCTGTACGACAATGACAATGAAAAATGGCGTTGCAGTAAATGTGTTTTCATGCAATTAATTCTTGTCGTTGTTCCGGATTAAATGAATTTAAAGTGAAATAATCAATTGAATGAATGTTTCATTTGTTTTAAATAAAATAAGGACTTTTACATTTGTTTTTTTTAATCTACATATAAATGGATATAGTAAAAGAAATTGTAATATTTACTCAAAAAAATATTCAGAGCAATCATGGACCCCATGCAATCAACCCCAAAATAGAGCAACATACTTAACATAGAAAAGTCAGAGGTGTATACCTCTGACTTTTCTATGTTAAGTATGTTTTCTTTTCTTTATGAATTATCGTGAGTAAACCTGCATACCTGAGAATTTCTTCACAATTTTGAATTTCGAAGGTATGTGAAGTCTACAAACCCGCATTAGGCCAGCCTGCTGGCCGGTGCCCAGCAGTGGAACAGTAATATTACAGGGCTAATATTATTATTATTTAGAGCAATCATAGTATTTTATAAGTTGTTTAAAGTTTACTGAGTAAGTTCATGGTAAACTTTACATTGTAAATAACAGTCTCCAGTTACAGATTTCAGGGGACCCATTGCCAAACTTTTCGTTTATTTTGTTAGTCTGTAGTTTAGCACTAATGGCCCGCTAGTTAAACGACCAAACTCCGTTCATTAGGCTGAGTGCAGGCAAATTTTGTATTTCTTATTTGATTCGACTTGTGCAGGTTTATTGTCGCAAAAATAATTTACTTACAATGACCGGTGTGTTCACGCCTGTATCTCCATAGGGGTAGGCAGATCTGAGCACCCAGATCTCGCAGATTACTGTCCTTTATGTGATAAAGAGCGAACTTATCGGCATACTATACACAAATTCTAACGCCAAGCAACTGAAAACTACAAATTATGATTACCTCATCTGGTATTTGAAAGTTAGGATCTTACGGTTCACAGCCACAGCCACAGTATTTACTAGACAAGCTATTGCGAAGTAAAATTGTGGCACATGGCGACGAGTGTTTCACGTTTCACGGCTAAAGAAAAGAGCAGATTTCTATAGTGAGTTGAGGTCGATTAACAGAGACTTAGAGCGCACATTCTCGGTACCGAATAGCCAGTCTAGTAGTATACATAGAAGTCTTTGTTCTCAGCCTAAGAAAGAACCATGGGGCCTATATGTCATGGACATGACATGACAGGTTTTATTACA
Source organism: Clanis bilineata (assembly GCA_036417725.1). Classification (NCBI taxonomy): domain Eukaryota; kingdom Metazoa; phylum Arthropoda; class Insecta; order Lepidoptera; family Sphingidae; genus Clanis; species Clanis bilineata. The sequence continues at coordinate 5,462,537 of CM071141.1, forward strand.
ACAATCCCAGTCGAATGTCAGAAACTTGACTCTTTTACGTCGATATTGCTTAACATGACAATTGCTACAAAAATGATATTGTATGTAAAGTGATCCGTAGAAATGTATTGAATAGGTTGGGTCTGAATATTGAACAATGTTCCGTCTGTGACACGGGTCTTAAGTTAATTTCCGTTTCCAGTCATCCACCGCCGGCCCTGGTAATCGAGTTTGGAACTTTAAGCCAGGTTTCTGAAAGGCGAATCAGAATTAACTAAATTCTGTCAAATGTAAAATCTTGAATCGCCCTAAGCGTGACCAATGTTGGTATTGAATTCAGAATCTTGTAGTGTCATGACAGAGTTGTCAGTTCTCCTTGTCTCTCAATTGAATGTTATTTTGATCAAACTTTCAGAAACCGGAGATAAGTGTTTGGATAAGAGAAAATCACTACATCACTCTATCTCATCTTAAACCCCACTCCTTTTTTTAGGTTTGGATATCGCAAGAAGACGTTCTTCATAGGGATTTGATGTCATGCAGGCAGGTCGTAAAAACTAAAAAGCCGAATCTTTCCTACATGCTTGAAAGTCAACACGACCCCACAATAAAGATAAAAACGCAGGTATAAGAAGATGTGGCTCCATCATCCATATTCGTTCCTACACAGTCACAGTATTTGAATCCGATCGAATTCAACTCCCACGTTATTGGACCCGACGCGCCGCAACGGAATAAATACACAAAATAAATTATCCGTTTCCAATAAAACAGCATCCTTGCTACGGCTCGTAGAGCACTAAGTGCGGGTAACAAAACATAAACATCCCACACGAATTTGACGTTTATCACAACGGGGAGATGGTCCCATATTAAATAACACGCGAGTTATGCCACGCGGCGCATATCTCTTGGGCGTTCGTCGATTTTTCAAAAACCCATCCTCGCTGCTTAATCGACTGGAGGTAAACATAGCATTTTTCGCCTCTCGTGGAAAATATCGAATGCCGTCTCGCATTGTGAATCGGCAATGCGGAAGTACAGGGTTCCCACGAATATGTTTTCGAAGAGCGCAATCATTAATCATGCATTGAGTGGCACAATGTTAGTAATGGACTGTTTTGTCGCAGATGAAGCCCTGATGACTGTATAAATGGTACCTACCGAGTTGAGTGCCGTCCTGAACAATGCTCTGGCAGGCTTTGTTTCATCGGTAGTAATTCATCAATCCTTGTGTAGCCTAGATCGCTGTACTGCCTATATTTCTGTTTTGCTTGTTTCAGTTTAAGTTGTAAACGTAGATGTTGTTATGTTTGTTATCGAATACGATAATCGGGTTTTAAGGTGATTGTACCAACCTCATTGGTATAAGTGACAGCTAAAATAAGCTGGGAAACCACGAGGTCCTTAGTTTAATAATAATTGATTTCCTGATCGGAATCTTCTTTGTGCTTAAGTTTTTGATTCGGGAAATAAGCTATCAGTTGTCTGGGATTAACATCGCCGAGTAGTGCAACACAGACTTCAAGCTAATTTCCGTCCCGTGATATGAGAGTAGCAAATCTATTAATATTGGGAACAATTTCCCACGTGATACTCATATACTTTTACATTATAAAAAGTTAAATGTAGTTTGCAAGTTTGCTAATATCTCTCAAGTCTCAACGAATGAGAAAAAACATTATTCTCCTTCTGAAGCAGTAGGGTTAACATTTATTTTCTAAAAAATATTTTACAAAAGGTATGTATCAATATTCCATGTTGGGCAAACCGGTTTTCTAACACGATTTGCGATGGACGAAATTTAGTCCTTGGCAAATCGTGTCAAACCTCCAGAGGGGGTTGACGGCAGGCAGGCAGACGGTAGTAAAAACTAAAAAGCCGAATCCCTTCTGCTTAGAAAAGTGTGTTACACCGACCCAAGTAAATATCAATGGAGTGAGATAAGGGCACGACGCGAAAGAACAAGATACATCAATATTGCAGAGTACTAGTTTTTTAGTAAGAAATCTACTCATGAGTCACTGTGAATCAACGCTAGTCGATTCGTATTCTCAACATTTTTGTTTGTTTAGGAGAGCAAACCGCTTCACCGCCATTTAAATAACAAATTTCAAACCGAATATATGAAAATGATATGAACCATGTTTGACAACGGGGTGTATAAAGACGAAAGCTCAAAGATAGGAGATACCTGTGAATACAAAATACAAACTTATTGCAGATACATTAAGGGCGAGAATGGGTTAACATTGTCTGGTGTTTATGACGATATAGTAGACACTGGAGATGATTAAAAATGATCCAAAGCTATCAATCAAGCGACAAGTCGCCTCCGATAGGTCTTCTTATTTGAATAACGCCCCAAGACAACGAATGTCATGGAGCCGCGCTATATAAAAAAAATACAATTAAGTGACGTACGAGTATATATTTAAAAAAAATGAAGATTTGAGGTTCTTCAAGGCTCAGAAAATTAGTAAAAGAACCTGAATTTAATTATTTATTATTATTTCTGATACATAAGATACAAGAATCATATCTTAATATGCGGTTAGGTTTCAGGACTAGTGTGTAGCTGTGTTATTTATTAGTATCAAAATACAAGATTTAACCACGAATCTGAATATGCTATGCTAGACCTACAGAAGTTATAGCAAGATGATGCAAAGCATTCATAATCTTGTTTATTGATAATAATAATAATTTATGTAAACTTATTAGTGCTAGGTCGTAAGCTCGTAGGCACGATTTACTGCCGTACTCATAAACAATCCAAACCTAATTTCAAGTTTATTATTTCTGCTTGTTGTTATTGAGAACTAATAATTTCATCTGTATCATCTTAATTGACAAATCTTAGTCATACGAGACTTGGCCCTCATATTTAAAAAAAAAATTAGTTGTGTGTAGATCTACTCCATAGTTTTTTAGGCCGGTGTACATACATAAAGGATGTGTTTTCAATCCAGGAGATTGATCGTTCCGGTATCAGGCCGGCACAAATTGCTATTCGTTTTAATATTAGATCCGGCAACTTTCGAACTAACAAGCGTTTAAGCGGCCAGTTGCCTGTTGCTATGAAAATTGTTGAAGAAACAACTTTTTGTCGCTCAAGAATCTCATAATGAGACTACTACATTTGCAAAATATCTGCTAGTTTCCTTGCTTACAATAAAAATTGTATATTCACTTGTATTAACTATTTGTTACTAACATAAAATGGAAAACATTGCTGCAATAAGTTGTTAATTACAGCTAGTCAACGACAGTAAATACTCGATATATTTACTGTCGTTGATTAGCTTTAATTGTACATAAGCTCACGTCTATATCCACGAAGGGGTAGGCAGAGGCGCACTAGTGAACTAGTACACCCACATTTCGCCGATCTTAGTTCCGTCCCAGATGTAATAGGGGGCGAGCCTATTGCCATATCGGGCACAAATTCCAGACACCGGGCTGATATGGAAAAATCCAATATCACTTTGTCTGACTCGGGGATCGAACCCGAGACGTAAGTACGGTAGTCGTAGTGAAATACAACCACGCCACCGAGGCAGTTTTTTATTGTACTAATGTCAGATTAATTTTTAATTAAGTATAATAGGTTTAAGCTAAGTCAGGTTCTCAAATAAACATTCTTGGCTATGGTTAAGATTGGTTATGTATTTGTTTATTAGCCAGAGACTCCTGCACTCTGACACATGTCTAATGAAATCTTAACTCTATGTTTTATGGTTCAATCGCTACCGTATGACGGATGCATTCGATAATAATGTGTGTCGAATTATGTCCGTAATCCCTTGTTTGTTTATCCATATCGCATCCGCGCAGCTCACCCGATGTGTGATGTTCTACTTAATTGATTCGCCATGGTAACTCAAATTCAGTTATGGACGATTTATATTCCTATTTACGTCTTAAAAATAAGTAACTTACACCTTTTAGGAATAGTAAAGAATATAGAAGTTTATTTTAAATAAATAATTTTTATTTCTTGTCCTTATCCCACTCAATGTGGAGTCCGGTCAACACAACACACTTTTAAACATGTTTTTGAGTGATTTTTGAGTGATAGAGCCACCTTGTAGAGTGTAGAAAGTTACGTCTACAGCGCAAATAGGCTGGCTTTGATACCACTGTCAGAAAACCGACGTAAAGTGTCAGTTTACTGCTTTTTGTTTCGTTCGGTGTGCGAGATTACCGATGGCCCAATTCTTCCATCCCTTTCCCATTAGCTATTCCCTTCCTTTTAAGTTGGTAACGCACCCATGAACTATGTCTTGGGTATTTATGGGCGGTGAAGATCATTTACCCCCAGGTGACCCACATGGTCGTTTGCCAGCTTCTTGTATAAAAAAAAAATGGCTTGATCTTTACGAGTAATACGTCTTAACTGCCTGCTTATCGTCCTTCTGGGCTTTAGCGTACCTATACATCTCCAAGCAAATCGGGCAAGTAAAGCGCAAATCCCGTAAATCAATACATGTCAATGAATCTATGTATATCTGTGCCTTAGCAGAAACTTTCATCCAGAAGCGTTCAGCCGCTTCGGAGTGGTTGGGGAAAATCGCGTCTCCTGCACTAAAACATTACACAAAACACCTACACAAAACATGGTACCTCTACAATTTTTGTCTATGGTCCATTGTACACGAGCAGCAGGGCTTCCACCACCTCTTATAGCAGTATTATTATAATCGTTCTCGTTTGTTTTGTATGGGAATAGGTACAAGTAAAATTATAATAATACTGCTATAAGAGGTGGTGGTAACCCCCCAGGAGACAATGAAAAACCTTGTTTCGTGCAGGTGTTTTTTTGTTTTGTTTCGAAATAACATATGCAGGAGACGCGCCTTATCAAAGATCCATCCAAACTTTTACTATAGTATGTAGTAAGAATTAATCGTAATAAAATCATAGTCTGGTATAAAAATAAGAGTCTGAAATGTCTAAATCGATTTTATTTGTCGAGTGTCGACGGGCGCTGTCTAAACATGTCCGTCTGCGTTTGTGTTTGTTTGTTTTTGGATTCGTTTGTTTGCTCAGATGTCCGCACGGCTGCCTTGTTCCCAATTAAAATATATTTTAATAAGAAAAATATGTGAAGACAACGTGATTATGAGTCTTAATAGGTTTATAATTTATGGATCTACAAATTACTTGCCTGTTAAAAGCTAGACTCACGTTTACTAAAATTATATAAGTTCTTGGTTAATTTAATAGGCTGATAAATAGGGTATATTGGAATATACAGAAGTTTAGTCGTCTCGTATAAGCTGTGGACCGGGAGGTCCGGTCGGGCTAAGCATATAGGCATAGCATATAATAATAATAATAATATGTAGGTACAGGAATTTTATGTTAAACCAATGTTTTTTTTTTAACGAATTGACCTAACTGGCTCATTCATGCTGTAAACATAACTGTTTAAATACAACGTAGCTAACCCATTTTTATTCAAACGCATATAAGGCTATTATGTCGTTGCGTACGTCATTGTCATCATCATGAGCTATAGGACGTCCACTGCTAATCATGATATAAAACAATGTAATTATAGCATTTATTTTACCAGAGACTGGCAAACCAGCAGGTGGGTCACCCGATGGGACAATATTTTTGTCTTAGGTGCGTTGTTAAACTAAAGGGAGACTTATTGACTTCAGACATATAACTTTTATATAATTTACTACACCATTATGATTGTTGAAATAAATAAGAAATAAATAAAAATAATGTTTATTGTGTTTTAAATTTACAAGTTAGCTAAGTGCTTGTAAATTCCTAATTTTTTTTTCTTTGCCGGTCTTCTGAGTGACATAAACTTGATCTCGAATGGTCATGTTTCTTGTATACCGGGGATCTACAAGTTCTGGCACTTTTGGCAAATAGCAGTCTGCAATCTCTGTCTGGCAATAAAAAGCTAATAATTTTGGTTCCATTTTAGTTTTCCAAAATGTGGTGTGCCTCTGCAGAATTTCTATTTTAAATTGATTTTCCCCATACCATGTAGCCAACAAACACTTTGAAAATTTACAAATATGCATTTAGCCCTGGGTTTGAAAATATCAATCTGAGTTTTTATTTACACATATATTTCCAGTATTTTTATCCTTTTCTCCAAAAAATGCATTTTACCTTCTTGTATTGCAGCATCAATCCCAATCTTATAAGGTGCTCCAGGACATTTTATTTCTACAAGCATGTCATTAGCAATGCCATCAGGTGTCGCCCCGAAAAATGCATAATTTTCATCACTAAAAATACCACATGGCCTGATATTTATGTTCAATCGGATGGATAATTGTTCCAAAGCAAGCTTCTCATACTTTTTCCTGTGGCTTATTGAAGGGACGTGGTCGATGTTAGCTTTGTAAAGCATATTCTTTGTTATATTAACACACGAATTCATGGGTTTCCTTTTTTTGACTTTACAAACCTGATGCGGTTAATAAATTTCGACGTAATTCAAGCCACTCCCCGCATTGACTTTGAAGAATGGTCCTCTGTTCAACAGTACGAAGTTCCTCCTCTATCTTTTCCAAAGCTTTTAAGAATGAAGTTTTTGCTAATTTAAAACTATCTAAGTCCATGTCAGGCTTATACACATTTAAACCATAATCAAAATCTATCTTTTTTGGATTGATAACGGTTTCTTCTCCTTGTTCTTCGACCTTCTCTTCATATATCTTTATTTGTGTTAAGGGACTCTTATTATGAATGTTTTTTTGCATTGTTGTCAGTATTTTTCCTGAGTTGAGGGATACTATTGCACCGGCACATCCTGCCTGATATGAGCGTTTCAGTGAATAGTTAATTCTCTTTCCACCAATAAATTATGCGATCATTTCGTTAAATCTTTCTACAACATTGCTATCCACATTTTCAAATAAGCTTCTTGCTTGCGATGCGAGATTACGCAATAAGTAACGAATTTGACTTAACAAATGTGTGTTTAGTTGTTTCTTAAAATCAGCAGATTCTGTTAGTTAAAAGCAAATAAGTTTGTTGCATTCATCGTGGTAACCGTATGCATGGCACATTGAATTACTAATATCTTTGTGTAATTTTTAATGCCCTCTGAGTTCTGATTTAGAATCATTAGAAGAACTATGATTTTTAATGGCGTCAATAATATATTTACGTACACTTAAAATAAACCGTTTAGTTAATATTTTTCTTTCTTGCTTTGCGTATTTTGTATCAGTTTTTAACAAATGCAATTTTGTACAGAAATTTCTGAGTATGTGATTCCTACAGCCAATTTTTTCTACGGAAGTAGAAGTGTACGGTCGAGCTTCTACAATCTTTGCATACGTACTGTTGTCCCCATCTGCGATGAATCTAGCATCACACCATGCATTGTATGGGGCACGGTTAGGGCAAATAAAATCCCGTTTGTTTTTCCCATTTGTTTTAATTCCGAGTGTGAGTTCGGAGACTACATTGTATAGAGGAGAGGACTACATTGGTAGGTTCATTATTACAATATATTACAAAAGAATTACTTAGTGAATAAAGCCGGTTATCTTGTTACGAGTCCGCCAAAAGCGCGGGCTGTCAAACTCTTTATGGCAGTGTTGCCATTACCAATTAATATTATAATAATGTTGCTTGCTTTGTGGCAGTGGCAATCCGCTACACATTGCAATGGACTGTTTAAATCCTACACATATAATTGTACTCCCCATTGCAGTTTATGGACCTGAATAATTCTTAAGGCATTCGTGTTGCTTTATAACCACGTTGCGTTTTTCAGCTCTAACATATAGGCAACAATATTTGATTTTTACTGCCAAGAATAGCACTTGACCAAATAGTCTTCCAATTATGGCAGCTTACCTGATAAAGCAGAATAATTTGTTCTGTACGATATCTTACACCACGAGCCGTCTACAACGACATCAATGATAGGAATAACGTTTTTGTCAACATTTCCTTCTATTAGAGCCGCTTCTTTTTCACGCTCACCAGCTTTTTCCATTTCTTCCCAAGCAGTTACCTCCCATTCATCACAAACTTTATCGTGGGAATGGTCATGCCGTGCGCTTAGCTTCTTGGCTTCTAAGCTATACTGTTTAATGTCGTTGTACTGACAAGGTAATCGCGCTGATACGCGCACCGGTGTGCGCGTAGAATATGTCAAACTTACTTCACGCTTCCATATTTTATTCATATATCCTCTTAAATTGAAACGCACGATATCCTCGAAACCAGTGTACCGTGCGTCTTTATTTATCAACTAATGTAGGGTAAACGCACTGGTTTTTTTATGCGAAAACTGTCATGTCATCGTAGGGGTGCCAGAATGTTTACTAACTGGTTTTTTGTGTCACTCGCCAGTCGCCCTGTTGTGTGTCAATGGTAAAGGAGTATTTTTGTAACAAATACAAGGATATGTCTTGTTATTTTATTTAACTATTCTATACTGCCATTGTGAATATGAAAGTTTGAATGTGAATTTAGATGCTTGTTTTATTACTCCATAATGATGACCGGTTAGACGAAGTTTGACATAACTTAGATTATACTAGAGAAATAATAATTATAATAACGGATATAGGCTACTGTCTATTTATTGAATAGTAATATGAAAATCTACAAAATTAATATGTTCGTAAGCTACTTTTTTTCTGCCTGGCGTTATCCCGGCCTTCTGCCAGAGTGCGCCTTCCTACTTAAACGCTTCCACTTCGCCTGGTCTTGAGCATCCTCCACAGTGAGGCCATTGGCTCTCATATCTTCCTCCAGAACATCTAACCAGCGCTTTTTGGGCCGTCCACGGGAAGGCACCCCTGGTGTGATTTGGGCCAGACACATGCTATAAGCAACGATATTATTATAATTATTATTGGATGTAACTCGTAAGTAATTCATATCGAATTGTTCGCTTTCCATTCGTTGTAGTTTTTTACCAGTTTACAATTTTTTCCCAAAATATTGTATTATTGCTTCTTATAACTAAACACACAAAGGTAGGACGGCAGCCGCACCCTGTTTCCATATTTTATGATATTCAGTATAAAATCCGCTTCGTCACAGCACTTATGTTACGATCTAAAATTGTAAGTCACGTCCCATTGTGCGATATGTGACAGTAAACGCTAACGCAACGCGTATAAATGACATGTCACTGGGTTTTATTAAGCATGCGCGGATGGTAATGTAATTAGTTGATGGAATCATTCCTTTCATTATATTGCTAACAACTAAAATTAAGAATACCCTTTAACTTTTTATTGACTCGTGTGCACAAACTAGACCTTTTGGAGTTTTTTATTTGAGTGGTAGAGACACGCTGTAGACAGCTACGTCTACAGCACGAATGGGCCGGCTCGACCGGTTTGTGGCACTGGCTCCCAGAAAACCGACATAAAGTGGCAGCTCGCTGTCGCGTTTCGTTCAGTGAGTGAGATTTCCGGTGGCCCAATGCCCTCCCTTTCCCAATTCCTATTTCCCTCCTTTTAGGTTGGCAACGCACCCCTGACTCTATTGTATCTTGGGTGTTTATGGGCGGTGGATAACACTTACCATCAGGTGACCCATCATCAGGTAAAAACTGAGGTCGACTGCCGAATATTTTCTGCAACATGCTTAAAAAGTGTGTTGCGCTGACCCTAAATTGAGACCTAGGTTAAGACTTAAGAGCAGTTGGGAAGAAAAAACTAGAGAGCAAAGAACTTTATAGTAGTCTTCTTACTTTTCCGAATTGTATTCTAAAGTTGTGATGAAGATCCTTAAGAAAACTTAGACATTTAGGCTGAGATCTATAGAGCGAACTTGGATTAAGTCTGAGTCAAAGAAACGAACTCAGTGACGATTTGAAAATTTTAAATCGACATTTGACTTAGTCCGAGCAATTTTTTACAAGAAAAACAGACTGACAGACAGACTAAGCAAAGATTTTCTTGTAATACAGTAATACCCCGCTTAGCCCGACCCCGTTACGCGCGGTTTCACTATAATGCAAATTTCAAAAAAATTATTCAGGTTTGGACATATTGCAGAATATAGACAATAATGATGACAGTGTCTTGACCGTGTGTCAAAGAATTAAAAACAGTGTTGGGTGTTATGAACGTATTTTACAAGAACGTAAACAAAACGCTACCCAAAAGACAATAGATGTATTTTTCCGTAAAAAATAAGAGTATGTATTGCATAAAGTGTTCTTAGAATTAAAGTGATTGATTAAAATGATTTGTATTTTTTTGGTATTAAATTTTGACTATGTTTAATCATAAAACTCGATATACGCGAATTTCAGTTAACGCGATTTTTTTCGGAACGTATCCCTCGCGTAAAGCGGGGTATTACTGTAACTGACTCTAACTAATTCAAACTTCGATTTAAGACTTCCAAATCCTCACTGAGTTCTGAGTACTGAGTGAGTGAGTAGATTTAGTCAAAAATCGCTCTATAGATCTCAGCCTAAGACGATGCAATGAATTTCGGGGTAATAACCCTACATCTTAAATGGATGGTATCGGATGCTGTGCAAACTACTGCTAACAAGATAAACAATCGCGCAATGCACTTAACATGCCCGTATGATAAAATAGCTTGTCTGAGAAACGAGAAAGGCAACGTTGCTTTGTTTCCATTCCTTTGTTTCAATACTGAGATATATGGTAGAGGAGACTGTGGTACATTGATCTTCACTAATCTGATAACTAGATGAAATATAAATACAATAATATTAGCCCTGAAATATTACTGTCCCACTGCTGGGCACTGGCCTTCTCTACTAATGAGAGGGGTAAGGCCTTAGTCTACCACGCTGGCCTAATGCGGGTTGGTAGACTTTACATACTTTCAAAATTCTTGTAGATTAATTCTTAGGTATGCAGGTTTCCTCACGAAGTTTTCCTTCACTATTATAGCAAGCGATAATTCAAAAAGAAAACAAACTTAACATAGAAAAGTCAGAGGTGTATGCTCCATTTTTGGGGTTGGTCTCAAACTTCCGACATTCGTCTTGGCAGTCCGCACTATTTCCAACTGAGCTATCGCTGCTTATCAACACTTATTTTTCATCAAATATAATTTATTTACAAACACACTTATAATATTTTTCCTATCGAAATGTATTTGTAGCTATTCGTCATGCAAAATGCTTGAAAAAGCGGGGTGTATCATCTTAACACTGGAATAAGATAAGGACAGTTGGTTGAAGATGCAAAGGTATTATTCGATATAACAAACCCTTCATCATCATCATTATCAGCCATAGGACGTCCACTGCTGAACGTAGGCTTCCCCCAAAGATTTCCAGATCGACCTTTCAATCAATTTTACATATATACATACATAGAATCACGCCTGTATCTCCGAAGGGGTAGGCAGAAGCAAACTAGAGAACTAGATCACCTACATTTCGCCGCGTTAATTTACGTCCCAGATGTGATAGGGGACGAGCCTATCGCCATATCGGGCACAAATTCCAGACTCCGGGCTGATACTGAAAAATTCAAGATCACTTTGCCCGACCCGGGATCGAACCCGAGACCTCAGGATGGTAGTCATATCGTAATACCACTACGCCTCCGAGGCAGTCAATCAATCAATTTTAACAACAACAATAACAAACAAATAATGTTGATTGTTTATCACGTTATTATAGTTACTCACGCGAAATCGTGAGTAGAAACAGCAGGTTTATCTATACTTTATGTCCATTTTCAGTGGCAATAATGGTATTGAAATTATTTATTACAGTTTCTAATAAACGTTTAAGGACCACTTGCTCCGCGATAAACCTCTATCCCAAATATTGATTTAAAGATAGGAGAGAGCTGTAGGATAAATCGAGATAAGGTGTAATTCTAAATTAATAATAGCGCTGAAAGTCGCCCTAAGATCTAACTACTCAAACGTTTATGTTTTGTTGTGGGATGGCATTATCTGTAACTATAAGACTGTATTTGAAGCTTAAACCAACATGGCAATTTTATTTCTTCGCGGGTTTACTTTCTACTAACCTCGTATGATATAGTTTTTATATTCATTCGTAATTCATAATATTATAAACGCTAAATAGTGTTTATTACTGCCTCAGTGGCGTGATGGTATTTCGGTACGACTACGGTTCTGAGGTCTCGGGTTCGATCCCCGGGTCGGGCAAAGTGTTATTGGATTTTTGCATATCAGCCCAGTCTGGAATTTGTGCCCGATATGGCGATAGGCTCGTCGCCTATCACATCTGGGAAACGTGGGTGGTACTAGTTCGCTAGTGCGCCTCTGCCTATCCCTTCGGAGATACAGGCGTGAGCTTATGTTATGTTAGTGTTTATTGGTTTGTCCTTATTTCACGCATTTTTACACAGATACTAGAAAGACATAATTTTATCCCTAGACATCAACCCAGAGGGAACCGTGACCAAAACTAGTGATATCAAATATTGATTCATACAGAACCAGTGACGCAGCAAAAATAAGGACTTGACATAACTACGAAAAACAGTTACTCTGAGGCCGATTCCGATTTTAGTTTCTTGATCTTTTTACATGTAAGCTGTCACCGCGTCGTTAGACTAAAATGACGTATTAATACTTATTAATTTTAATTTAAATACGATGTTTTTCTAAAGTAATACTAAGTTCGGAATGTGAAGAAGATGCCTACCTGCTATATTCACCGTCATAATCAGCCATATAGGACGTCCACTGCTGAACATAGGCCTCCCCCAAAGATTTCCAGATCGACCTGTTGGAAACGGCCATATATTACTGCTATATTACTGGGATATTTTTTCGCCAAGTCGCCATTTTGGTTTCTCTCCATACATTAGGCAATAAACTTTTTTCGTAGTCATGCCAGGTCCTTATTTTTCTTCTGTCATTGTACAGAACTATCCCTAAAGATAATGTCCCTCTGCAACTGTCATTCCCACGCGTCCCGTCGCCTCCAGTAACAATGCGTTTTGTTTTTTATTTACACTCATATTTATTTTATCATCGTGCTATTTTTATTTTTAGGGTGGCAAAAGTGCTGATTTCTTAAGTTTACGCGAATGCTATTCATTGAAATAAAATTATTTTTACGGATTTTATCACGATTTGGTTTTAATTTTTATTCCCGACGTTTCGAAGGCTTTGCAGTCTTCGTGGTCACGGGTTGGACTGAGATGTCATTTGTCCAAGAATGTTAGTATTACAAAATCTACCTTCATTTTAGAATTATACAGATTTTAAAAAAGTTAACCATTTATGTTCCGATCTACGCAGTACGAGCTCACAGTGTCTTGAGGTCTGGCAGCTGGTCTTTTGGGTTCCGATTTGATTAAATGTATAATTGGATCCCAGGCTTGTGCAAGCTTCCAACCATCTTCTCTATTGAAATTAGGATGTTTTTTAATTTCAATAGCCTCGCGTATCATCCTAGGTAGGAATCGTTGTTCTTTGGCAAGGATTTGTGGCTTGTCAAATCTTAGGTAATGTTTGGAGCCTTCCTCTGAATGTTCGGCAACTGCAGACTTCGTAGAGCGTCGGTGTTTCACGTCAGCTATATGTTCTTTTACGCGGGTCCCTATATTACGTTTTGTTTGTCCAATATAAGAGAGACCACAGTCACAATCAATTTTGTACACGCCTGGTTCTTGCAGAGGTATGTTACACTTGACGGGTGGTAGGAATTGACTAATCTTCTTAGGCGGCTTGAAATAAGTTTTTATAGAAGCACGCTTCAGGATATAGCCAATCTTGTTGGTGACTCCTCTTACATATGGTAATACAACCGGGACGCGTTCAACAGTGGCTGGTTTCACTCGGTTTCTGTGACGGCGCCGTGGAATTTGGAGCTTGTTGTCGCGCAGGACTTGCTTGACATGATGCAGCTCAGCGGCAAGATGTTCCTCGTCACAGATTCCTTGTGCTCTCTGAAACAAAGATTTACCCACGGTAGCTAACTGTTTCGGATGGTGGTGAGATTCTCCATTCAGGTATTTATCAGTATGGGTATTTTTCCTATACACAGTGTGACTCAAGGACTCATCAGAATTACGGATAACTAAAACATCTAAGAAAGCAAGAGATTTATTCTGTTCTAACTCCATAGTGAATTTAATTTTGTTGTTAATGGAGTTAAGATGATTTAAAAATGCAGCTACTTTATCTGATGGTAAAATTGTGAAAGTATCATCTACGTACCGTTTGTAAAACCTTGGTGAGACTGGGGCAGTGCTTAGGGCTGTCTCCTCAAAGTCCTCCATGAATATATCGGCGACTACTGGAGATACAGGTGAGCCCATCGCTACGCCCTCCACTTGTACATAGAATTGATTATTCCACAACATATAGCCAGATGTGAGGCAATGTTTGAGTAGTTCTGCATATGCCAGGGGTATGTTGTTCTCTGTTAACCTCTTAGATACAATTTCAATGCAGTCTTGTATTGGTAAGCTTGTAAACAGCGACTGAACATCAAAACTGACCATGGTTTCATTGTCAGCTAATTTTAGGTGTTTAATATCACTGACAAATTGGTATGAATCCTTCACAGAAGCCTTAGTGTTTCCTCTGAGTGGTGAAAGGACTTTTGCTACGTGCTGAGCCAATCTGTAGGTTGGTGTATCGATTTGACTCACAATGGGACGTAGTAGCGGGGCACTTGGTTTGTGTATTTTTGGTAACCCATACATTTTTGGTGGTTTTGCTGACGATGGGATGAGTAAGTTTACGTCTAAGTTCAATGAGTCGGAGTAATTGCGTATTAAAGAGCTGGTGTCCTTTAAAATCTTGCTAGTCGGGTCTGTTTTGACTATTTTGTAAGTACTTTCATCCGACAAAAGTTGTTCCATTTTATTGTTGTAGTCAGACGTATCCATAACTACAACAATAAAATGGAACAACTTTTGTCGGATGAAAGTACTTACAAAATAGTCAAAACAGACCCGACTAGCAAGATTTTAAAGGACACCAGCTCTTTAATACGCAATTACTCCGACTCATTGAACTTAGACGTAAACTTACTCATCCCATCGTCAGCAAAACCACCAAAAATGTATGGGTTACCAAAAATACACAAACCAAGTGCCCCGCTACTACGTCCCATTGTGAGTCAAATCGATACACCAACCTACAGATTGGCTCAGCACGTAGCAAAAGTCCTTTCACCACTCAGAGGAAACACTAAGGCTTCTGTGAAGGATTCATACCAATTTGTCAGTGATATTAAACACCTAAAATTAGCTGACAATGAAACCATGGTCAGTTTTGATGTTCAGTCGCTGTTTACAAGCTTACCAATACAAGACTGCATTGAAATTGTATCTAAGAGGTTAACAGAGAACAACATACCCCTGGCATATGCAGAACTACTCAAACATTGCCTCACATCTGGCTATATGTTGTGGAATAATCAATTCTATGTACAAGTGGAGGGCGTAGCGATGGGCTCACCTGTATCTCCAGTAGTCGCCGATATATTCATGGAGGACTTTGAGGAGACAGCCCTAAGCACTGCCCCAGTCTCACCAAGGTTTTACAAACGGTACGTAGATGATACTTTCACAATTTTACCATCAGATAAAGTAGCTGCATTTTTAAATCATCTTAACTCCATTAACAACAAAATTAAATTCACTATGGAGTTAGAACAGAATAAATCTCTTGCTTTCTTAGATGTTTTAGTTATCCGTAATTCTGATGAGTCCTTGAGTCACACTGTGTATAGGAAAAATACCCATACTGATAAATACCTGAATGGAGAATCTCACCACCATCCGAAACAGTTAGCTACCGTGGGTAAATCTTTGTTTCAGAGAGCACAAGGAATCTGTGACGAGGAACATCTTGCCGCTGAGCTGCATCATGTCAAGCAAGTCCTGCGCGACAACAAGCTCCAAATTCCACGGCGCCGTCACAGAAACCGAGTGAAACCAGCCACTGTTGAACGCGTCCCGGTTGTATTACCATATGTAAGAGGAGTCACCAACAAGATTGGCTATATCCTGAAGCGTGCTTCTATAAAAACTTATTTCAAGCCGCCTAAGAAGATTAGTCAATTCCTACCACCCGTCAAGTGTAACATACCTCTGCAAGAACCAGGCGTGTACAAAATTGATTGTGACTGTGGTCTCTCTTATATTGGACAAACAAAACGTAATATAGGGACCCGCGTAAAAGAACATATAGCTGACGTGAAACACCGACGCTCTACGAAGTCTGCAGTTGCCGAACATTCAGAGGAAGGCTCCAAACATTACCTAAGATTTGACAAGCCACAAATCCTTGCCAAAGAACAACGATTCCTACCTAGGATGATACGCGAGGCTATTGAAATTAAAAAACATCCTAATTTCAATAGAGAAGATGGTTGGAAGCTTGCACAAGCCTGGGATCCAATTATACATTTAATCAAATCGGAACCCAAAAGACCAGCTGCCAGACCTCAAGACACTGTGAGCTCGTACTGCGTAGATCGGAACATAAACGGTTAACTTTTTTAAAATCTGTATAATTCTAAAATGAAGGTAGATTTTGTAATACTAACATTCTTGGACAAATGACATCTCAGTCCAACCCGTGACCACGAAGACTGCAAAGCCTTCGAAACGTCGGGAATAAAAATTAAAACCAAATCGTGATAAAATCCGTAAAAATAATTTTATTTCAGTGGCAAAAGTGCTTTTTGTTGCTTATGCCTCGTGACAGTGTTCATTATTTATATTTTATTATGCGGATATATTTCTCAATTAAATAGGTCGATATGAATATTGCTGTAGATTAAGCCGGGCTTTTAATTTAATTTACAATCTAATGGTAGGCGTGGGTGAAGGGACGGCGTAAACGGCCCTACTGGTTAAAATAATTTCTTGTTAAATAAGATTATAATAATTTTACACTTATAAATAATATTCTTTGAATATAAATACCCACATAGTCAATTATAATATAACATAAGCTCACGCCTGTATCCCCAAAGGGGTAGGCGGAAGCGCACTAGCGAACTAGAACACCCACATTTCGCGGAGCTTAGTTCCGTCCCAGATGTGATAGGGGGCGAGCCTATCACCATATCGGGCACAAATTCCAGACTCCGGGCTGATATGGAAAAATCCAATATCACTTTGCCCGACCCGGGATCGAATCCGAGACCTCAGAACCGTAGTCGTACCGAAATACCACCACGCCACCGAGGCAGTCAATTATATATAAACAAACACATATTTGCAGATTAAAATGCAATCGTGTTTGTTAATTTGTCCTTTTGTCACGCAACGGTATAAATGATAGAAATTATTTATTGCTAGTGATAGGTTATAACAATATATATCTCGGTTATATCGGTATTTTTTTCAATAATGCCTCTACAATTATCAAGATATCTGCATGTGGGTCCGACGGGAGAGTTTCCGTCAAGAAAGGATAAAAAAAGTTGAAGTAAATTGGTTTGTTAACGTAACATTATCGTAATTGCCGACACAAAATAAGACTGTACAGATATGCTACACAAGCCAATGGGAACAGAAGTATTAAATCTGGTACCTACGCGAAACAGATTTCTCACTAGTAAGAAGTGTGAATACCTCATTGGTCTAGTGACAGCATGCTTAGGCTTAAAACTGTGGGCTCCTGAATTCAAATCCTGGGTTGGATTTTATAATTAGGGATAACATTTGCAATTTGAAAAATCATGCATGAAGAGCCATTAACCTAAAAAGTAATTATCATAACCTTGTGTATTTGTACTTGGTATGGCATCAAGCTAACTCCCATCAACCTGTCTATCTATCCCTTTGAAGATACATCCACATATACATAGCTTAAAGATCCCTGAGTAACTTTCTAATCGAGAGAAAATGTTCTATTACTTAGCAGCAAAGCCATATCAATTCGGCATCGACAATTCGGCATCAAGTGCAACAAAAGTTATGTTTTAGGTGCTTTAAGATACTAAAAGATACAAGATACTTGTTTTATGTACAACAATAGCTGAAATGTATTTGTAAATAGAATAAAATAAACGGAATGGAATATAATGAAATCAAGTCAATATATAATATAATGACGAAAATTATTTTAAATTCTAGTGATAGTCGTCCTTCTGTTCATATATTTTTTTGTTGCACAAGATAATCAATAAGTCAGAACTCACAGGCATTTTTGTAAACACACGCGCTGATATATTGACGAGTAAAACAAACAAGAACTTATTCTGGTGCATTCACGAACGCCCATTATCGTATCTCTGTCCAGAATTATCGAAACATTGGTTATATAAAAATTCGCCTGTGGGGTCGCCGTTTGTGAAGATTCTTGTCGAATGATATTGTTAATTTTTTTTTGAATTTCCTGCCTTCTTAAATTTCCCCTATGAAATGATTATTAAATGAAATGTGCAGGAAATTTTGATACAAAAATTACTGTAAACTTGCAAGTTTCAATGTGCATCAGCCTATCGCCATCCCGCAATCATATTTTTTCAAATAAAATTTATTTTCTGATTGACCTAGGTATTAAATTCGGAGTAATAATACAATGATGCTAATGTACGCTGTCATTTGCTAACCATGCATAATGAAGTGGAAGTTGCTGACGGAGGCCTACACCAAAATGGTTGAGAAAGGCTGAAGAATAAGAAGAAGAACTTTCAAGGATTATGTGGTGATTAGGATTGAGAAAGGGATGCTGAGGTGGTTTGGACATGTGAATACGAAAGATATTTATCGTGCTAAAGTGAATGGTAGGGCCAGAAGAGGGCTCCCGAGACGATCCTATTTGAATCAAAAAAGCGATCTCCTAGGTAAGGGCAAGCTCGGAGTACCCTCAACCAGCCCAAATGTATGAAACGATGCATGAATGTGGGCGAGGCAAAAGAGATGTGTCAGGATCGTAGCTCGTGGAGCTCAATTGTCTGTGCCTACTTCCATGGGATGCAGGTGTGAGTATGTATGGTCTTTCAAGTGGTAAAGTCTCGTAAGCAATTATGCAAAGAGAATTGGGCTAGCTGGGCCGGTTCTACCATTGTCATACAGAAACTAACATATTGCTGTCATATCCTTTCCTTTTGAGAAGGCAGTGGCTTAGCTTTACCTCTGGCATTGCCAAGGGTGACAATAATGAGGTGGGCTGTCTTCATGTCTACATTGTTGAGGAGCAAATAATCACAAGTTTAAAACTTATCGGACCGACATTAAAACTTATCGATCGTGAATATCATATGGGACCATTGACCTTGGAATGAGCTATATCGAAAACAAATATTGAACATCGGTCCACATTTGGCGGAGATATCGCATAACATCCATTAAAAGATACAGACGAATTGAGGACTTTCTCATTTTTTTTAAGTCGGTTTGCAATATTGCAAACTCTTTTCTAAATACGAAAGTTTTATTAAAGAATCATTAGCAAAATTTGCGAAGTAAAAGGGATTTATTAACCATATTATCATTAGTAAAATGTGTCGAGTAAATATAGATAAAACTTCTATATGTAGGGAACCAGTAGAAGTGCAATTAATTAAAATAAATTTGAAGAGAGCTCTGCGTAGGCATCATGTGACCGCTCTTATGATAATTGAGGGATATATCACGGGTTTCAGGAACCGCCAGTAATTGCTATAAATTGTTATAGCCCCCTTCCTGCCGAATTGCGGTACGCGAACCCCCTATTTTCTTGTAACTTTTTTTTCGCTCTTTATAAATTTTAATTGAAATTTACTACCAAATTGCTAAATCTATGGAGCTATTTAGGGAAAAATATACTTCGTTTTTTTTCTGCTGCAAGTTCAGGGGAGTGGATTTTAATAATTCGTAAACAAGGAAAGTTACGATAAGTTAGAAGTTCGACCACGATTTTTTTTGGTATTTCACGCTAGCGACTATGTACATGAAATATGACCACTGACTGACCAATGACTAAAGAAAAAATAAGAGGACCCGGCATAACTAAGAAAAATACGTGTTTACTATGAAGCCCGTTCCGCCATTTTAGTTTCGTGATCTATTTACGTAAGTTGACACCGTGTCATAAGAATTAAATAACGTATAAATACTTATTGATTGTATTGTAAATACAGTGTTTTATTTTCAATAATACTAATTTCGGAATATAAAGATACTTAACTGTTATATTAATGGGATATTTCTTTCACAATGTCGCCATTTTTGTTTCGTTCCATACTTATGGGATGCTTCATTTTTTCGTAGTTATGCCATGTCCTTAGTGTTGCCAGATGTCCCGATTTGCGCGGGACGTCCCGATTTTCAGGGGTCTGGTGACCCGTCCCGATTTACCCTTAATCGGGACGCCGAATGTCCCGATTTCTGACTATCCTTCTTAGCATGTACTTTAATTGAAATTTTCTATCAGTCAAACAGTCGCTCGTATTTGCTTACCGACAAAGTAGTAAATATTATGGTGGTATGTTAAACCATTTTTGTTGAGACTGGCTCCGCGGAGATAAAGGCTCAACCATACTGCGGAGAGGCCTTCTTCGTAATACTATCGTGGATGAATAGCTAACCGGGCGGGAAAGCGTGAGTGCGGGCTCTAGGACCATCGCAGGAGTGCGTCCTATGTTTAGAGAATGGCGACAGGCGCCACGGCGCGCCGACATTTAGTCTGACGCAGGCACTGACTGGGTATGGGTGCTTCGGTTGATTCCTGTAGGATAGGATAGGAAGAATTTATCGTGTGCTACCATTATGGCATCTGCCTCGAGGATACGTCTCAGCACACTCTCGAAGTGTGTCCAGCCAGGGATGAAAAACGCGTTCTCAGAGCTGTACCCGGTAACGGCTTCCCTCTGCCGGTAATAGAAGCTACCATGGTCGGTAGTCGGAACTTGAAGGTCGTGGCGCGGTATGACCTCCTTCTGTGTACGTGTTATGTTGCACAATGAAAGCGCTGGACGGGATTGGGAATGCTTGGATTCCAGTCGCCAAACAATAAGGGAGGCGCCTGGTCATTTACTGGCGCCTCCAGTCCTGCAGATTGGGGTCAGAGCCGTAAAGCGGGGGATGTGCGGTATATGTATATTACATTGATGCCACCCAATGGTTGCATATCAGGAGATTTACAGCACAGCGGCACGAAAACATCGTGTATTGTGCTTGCCAAAGGCGGAATAAATTTATGGGGTTCCCGCCCCAAAAGAGACGGACCGAAATGCAACATGCGAAGTCGGTTCCAGCAGCAATCCGGAGGTTACTCCGCATCCTCCGGACCGTACCACATACGCTGTAGGCACCCACGGGATTTTTAGTCGATAATGTCCGTGTAGGTATCTGGTAATGGACCTATCCTCGGAAGGCCGACGAGTCGGGTATAACCATCCCACTGCCCCCAGGCTGGGAGATATCCGTAAAGAGTAAATTTTTCCCCGTGGATAAAAAAGTGTCCCGTTCTGCCAGCTAAATGGTTGTTTTGTGTAAATGTTTCCACTTCACCCGGTCTTGAACATCCAATGAAACAATGAAACCATCAGCTCTTATACTTTTTTCCAAAATGACTAGCCGCCACTTTTTGGGCCGTCTACGGGAACGCATCCCTGGCACGATTGGTTCAGACACTTTGGCGACCGACTGCTCCCGTAGTTTGCTCAAAATGTGACAATATCTTTCAAGCGACATTCCTGAAGTTAATCTGACACTAATTTGAGTATTGGGTCTAAACGTGTAACGTTGCATAACCACCGCTACATCTTCATCTCCACGGCGTGATTTTCGCTAACATGACCCTTACGGGCAGGTCAAGTCACGTTAAAGTTATTATATACTTTTAACGAAGCTAACTAGCGAAAAAATCTTAGAAATCAAATTTTCTTGGCGACACTTTTCCCCTTTTACTACTGACGCCATCTCTGGGAAGATACGTGACGGTTATATCGGAGTCACCGGTCATATGGTCCAGGGCCATAATGCCCGGGAGAGATGGAAAATATCCGGGCGCCACTGGGCCGAATCACTAACACATCCTGCACTAGCTATATCGATTAAAAGCCTAGCGGCGATTAGGAATGACTCCGGATTTCCCTAGGCAAGAAGCGCCCAGGCTTTGGTTGGTATCGCTCCTAAGCGGTGCCGCCTTGTGGCTCGTCTCTAATCGCAGATCGCTCATATACCCTAGCCTCCGATGGATGCCCTTTGCGTTAAAGACAGAACTAGGTCGACCACCGGCGCTGCTGTCCATCTTGGGGGCGCTACGACAGCCACCTGCTACGACACCCGTTGGCCCTAAAAGTCGAAGCTTACGACAAGTAGGCGAAACTAAGATGACATTTTTCTAATGCCCCCAGTCACAGAGTGGGAGACAAGGGTCAGTCGCGCCTCCTATGCCTCCTCTGGCGGCTGGAGTGATCAGATTAAAAAAAAATCAAAGAATCAAGGATTAGATCGTTCCCGATCTCTCTCGGCACTCTTCTTCTAAGAGATGATTATCTCGTAAAAATTGGCCCCTGCACGCTAGACCTCCCAGATCTCAACCATGGTTCAGGTCATGCCTGGCACCGAGAGGTTTTTTGCGACGACGACGTGACTACTCTGAGAACGGTGCACTCTTTGTCCTAGGCTGGGCATATTTCGAGTGTAGGTAGAGTGGAAGTTCGGAGGCGACCTCTCGCTACCGGCCGTGGTGTCCGCCATGGTCGGCAGCCAGAAGTCATGGCGAACGACGGTCTCCTTCTGCGAGCGCGTCATCTCGCGGAAGGAGAGCGCCGAGCGGGATCATGAGCGGAACGCTCCTACCCGCCGCCAAATGAGACGTAGGAGACGCCGGGTGGATGACTGACCGGCGTCTCCCCCCTTGTGGAACGGGGGCGTTTGGAGAATTCGGTAACCCCTGCCTGTCGTAAGAGGCGACTAATAGGGGCCTTCCGGGGTTGCGGGCGCGCAGCGGGAGGGCTGTGCGCCCCTTTTAGTACTATTCTACATGCGGGACGGACGGCAGCACGGATGGTCGGCCTCGTGCTGATGTAGACGCCGAGGGCGTCCTTCAGCAGCGGGGGCTTCTGAGACCCCCCAAATTGAAGACGGGCCGCAAGGCGGCACTGCGCAGGGGCGGTTCCCGTAGCAATCCGAGTATATCTCCGGATATCCCGGGACCGCCCCATTAAGCGCCGAAGTAGGCCACCGGGGTGTTTTTAGTCGGTATTGCCGGTGTAGGGAATTTGTTTGGGACTCGGCCCAGCGTCGCCCAGATGTCGAACATCTCTCCCAGGCATCACGGCGCTGGGTCGTAAGACTGGCAAACATACTCGCCACGTCTAACCGCCCCGGGCGCGGCGGCAATGGTAATAATAATAATAATAAATAAATAACACCCAACAGTCACACACATAGTCCTGACCCCACACTAAGATACTAGTCTTGTGTCGTGGGTGTCAGGAACTACGAGAGACTTTCGGTCTCACAACACCCAGACCCGAAACAAATATCTGTAGGCCATACAAACATTTGTCTCGGTGCGGGGATCGAACCCGCGGCCTCTCGCTTCACAGCCAGCTACTCGCCCGCTGCGCCACGGAGGCTGTCAAAAATGGTAAATCACTTTTCACTGCGACAAAAAGGTAGAGTGGAAGTACGAACAAAATCAACCCAGGATTGAATCCTCTAAGTGTGGGGTATACAACTGCGATTAAACAACGCATTCAAACTTCGCCAATGCTGAGATTGGACCATAAATTTTAATTATTTTTCGAAAAAAATACCTATTATAGTTTGATTTCTTTGTTATGCTAATCGGCCGGTAACGTCCCGATTTGAAAACCTATGTCCCGACCATTTTAACCTTGTGTTCCGATATTTCACAAAATGAATCTGGCAACACTACATGTCCTCTATCTTCTTCGGTCTAAGGGTATAACAAACACCTGACCGCCTCTAGCGGTTACATAGGAAACTGCCGTTTTTCATACACATTTTTTACGTCTACTTCACTGGCGTCTAATGTCAAAAACATTTCAGTGGGATCACGACTCTATATACTCTATAGTGTTATTTCCAAGGATCGCCTCATATAAATTTGAGGTCTGATGACAAGGCTTGAAAGTCAAAACTTCTAAATGGATAACAAGAAATGCAACGTGATTTGGACTTTAAAGTCGGATTGGTTTGGTTATATAATAAACTAGCTGACTCGCGCAACTTCGTCTGCGTCACAAGGAATATTTTTTTACGGTTTTTGCAACATTTTTCATTGATGCTCCTATTGGTTATAGCGTGATTTTATATAGCCTTCCTCGATAAATGGGCTATCCGACACTTAAATAATTTACAATACCAACCATTAATTCCTGAGATTAGCGCGTTCAAACAAACTTTTTAGCTTTGTAAATTGTAATATTAGTATAGATAGGTATCAACTAATAATAACTTCGTAGTTTGAAACAAATTTAGTGATTTGAGCCACTCATATGCTGTATCAGGTGTCCCCGTTAATAACAATGAGGCGATAACAACAGCATAAACCATTACTATCAGACCATAACACTTCACGTTGCATCAGGAGCATAGACTTCTACGAACTTGAACATTTACTGAATTATAATAAAATTTTAAAGGCAGTGAAATTTTAACCTTAACTTATATTATTAAGGTTTATAATGATTTGGATGAATGACTATGTTGAAGAGTATGAAATGCATTTGGCGCAGATGGCAAGTCCCCTCTGAGTCGAGTTACAAGATCTAAAATAAATGGAGGTTCGCCTGACAAGTTAATTATTCATTCAGTTGCGATTCTCGGTAATGTTGTGGCGTCTTGAAACAATGTGTCCGCTTTAAAAATTAACGTTTATGAACATTTGGTCGACTTTGTACACATGATAGCGAAAGCTTCAAAATGAATGGCAGTGACACGGACAGTCCGCATTGCGTGGTTCCATTCATGTTCGAATTCCATTACGTGTCGATAGATCGAATGAGCCGAAAACCCTGCTTCACTTCCAATGTTCCTAGCGCTCCGTCCCTCTTTTTTTTACGTCCGTGGGCAGTAAGAAGAAAAATAGCAGGACTAAACTGCCTGTCTGATGTCAACATTCTCTGGAGGTGGGGTTTCTTATAAATAAGATAATATAATAAATACCTATGCTATGCATAACTATGGCCATATTATATGCAATAAACAACAAATAATATTTTTATATATTAGAAACAATGGAAATAGTCGCCTCGTTGGTCTAGTGGCTATATGGGCTATATATGTACAGCGGCCTGAGCAGGAAAATTTCTGACAACCGTAAATGTATTCGAACTCGATGCGCGTTTATGAAATTTTGTATGAAATAATAACCAAACGTCATCAGTGCGCAGCGAACTCGAATACATTTACATTTACATTAGTTTTTCTTGCTCGGGCTACTGTAGACCGGGAGGTCGTGGGTTCGATTCCCAGGTCGGGCAAAGCAAATTTTCTAATTTAATTTGTCCGGGACTGGATCCCCCAGAGAGGAGTTGACGTCAGGCAGGGAGCCGGTCGTAAAAACATAGCCAAATCCTTTCTGTAACATGCTTGAAAAAGTATGTTGCGCGGACCCCTCATTAAGGTGAGATAAGGGCAGGTATAAAGAAAAAAGAAACGGTGAAAATAACACAAACAGTGGCAGACAATATAGACAAAAAGACACTGTCTACCCTGACAATTTGCTATTTAGTACCATTTACATAAATAATAAAAATCATAACCAAAAACAGATTTTCAATTAGCGTCACTTGGCTTAAATCGACACGAGGATGATGGTTGTAGTGATGGGGATGCAAGTGTCGTGCAAATTTTGTCTACTTTGATCGTAATGCCTGTGCACGTCACTGAATACAAACTAGGACAATACTACCGCACAAATATAACGCAATCATAAATCAATTCTAACGAACTTTCCCAAGTCACAAAATACTCTATTGTCACTTAATTTATTATGACAACATACTAAAAAGTTAAAGTGGAAATTAAGAATGGGAGGCGTGCTTAAACGTTTATTATAATTATTAAGGTTTGAAAAAATAATACTTGAACGTCTTTTGGCCGTCACGTCCAATGTCGAAACTCGAATCTTATGTGAGTCCTTGTAGGGTGGCCATCACTTATGCAACACAGCCGCGTTGATGGCACTTGGTGAATTTTATTTCGTAACTTTTTCGAATTATTTGTTAAACTTACAATGGCGACGCGCTAAAATGTATTTATGTTAACTGTGATAAATAATTAAAATATATATAATATTAGCCCTGTAATATCACTGTCCTACTGCTGGGCACGGGCGTCCTCTACTTATGAGAGGGGTTAGACCTTAGTCTACCACGCTGGCCTAATGCGGGTTGGTAGACTACACATACCTTCGAAATTCCTGTGAATAAATTTTCGGATATGCAGGTTTGCTCAATATGTTTTCCTTCACCGTTTTAGCAAGCAATATTTCACAATGAAAATACACTTAACATAGAAAAGTCAGAGGTATATGCACCATTTTGGGGTTGGTTTTGAACCTCCGACACTTGTCTCGGCAGTCCGTACCATTTTCAACTGAGCTATCGCTCCTTCAAAATAAACATAATTAAATTAAAAAAAAACAATTCTATAAGTAGAAAATAGCGAAAGATGGTGTTAGCCGATTAGTATCGAGCTATATTATGTAACATTTAATAGACATTTTTTGCATTACACTTTTGAAACCGTAGTTCACTGTTATTTTTATAATAGTATTGACGCATTTATCAGTCCTCTGTAGTTTAGATAGGTATGTTGTTTATCGACCGACTTAAAAAAAGGAGGAGGTCCTCAATTCGTCTGTATTTTTTTTGTATGTTACGAGATAACTCCGCTAATTAAGGACCGATTTTCAAGATCCTATTTGTGTTCGATAGAGCTTAATCCAAGAGTGGTCCCATATAAATTTGGTCACGGTTGGATAAATTTTAAAGTCGGTTCGTTGGGTTTTTTAACAATTATGTTTGAATGATAAAAAGTAAATTTGGAAAAGTGTGAAATTGGATTAATATCCAATACAATTATGTTTTTAAACGATTTCAAAGTAACAGATTATCCCACTTCCAAACGGATTGATGGTGACCCAACTCTTCAATCCCCTGACATGAGGTGATTACGAGCCTTGTTTATTTTGTTATTATTGTTTTTTTATCTAAACACGATCGTGATTATCGAGTAGAAGTGCTTTGGACGTCGGCTCGCTTGAGAGATTTCTTTTTGTTTTATATTGTTGCTTCTAACATGTGGTAGTTTTTGTTCCACTGTTATTAAATTACGTTGGCTTAGAAATGCTTAATCTGATTTAAATTCCAGTGTAGTAAGATGATTTGTGTAAAATTTTAATACAAAACATGCAAATTTAATTGACCTGTTTGAAGTTACAACTGGTGCTGTATCAGCTAATATGGACTATGAAAGACAAAGCTTTGTCAAGGAACTAATGATTAAAGGGATTAACTTTAGTCCTGTCTTTTCCCTTGTCCAGTTACCTTGGGTGTATCATATCGATGGTAAAAACTACATAGCGTTACTAATTAACAACTGCTTCAGTTGTTTAATTATGATTGTCTTCAGAAACATAATAGTTCACAATAATTACAAGGTTTGGTGGATTGAAGATATTTAATACAAATTTGTATTTAAGAACAATATAGTAAGGTAGGCTCTCTCCTTTTTTTCTTTTTTATTCCCTTAAGGTGTATAAGTATTGCGCACCGTTGATTTTCGTGGGTTCAATAGTCATGGGCGGTGAAAAATAAAATAACTTAACGTTACGTGACACTCGCTTGTTTACTCCCTTCTGCTATAAAAATAAATCGCTCGATCTGATCGGATTGGACCAAAAATTATGTACATGTGGCTGATGAGGCATAAAGTTGTAATGTATTAACCATTTTAAGGCATTTTTGCGATGCATTCATCAACAAGGCAAGTTACCATAGATTTGTATACCGTTAGCCAACCTACCAAATGTCTTCACAAATTCCACTCTAAAAATGCATCAAAACATATAATAAGGCTGTTACTCTAAGTCAAAGCATCATTGAAATGCCGGCATCGTGTGAGCTTCTATCACGTCATGTCTGTATGACAGACAAATGAGCGAGCATGAGCATCCAACAAGTGAACGAATGCGTAACATTTGACCTGCCCTGCACTGCACTGCACACACTGTGCTGTGTCTGTGTACTTCACATCAAAGGTAGGGTGCCACTCGCGAGGGATTACTCATACCTGAGTCACTGCAAATACTTGCTAACACTTTCAAAATGAGTTGAAAATGTACGCGGAGTTTATTTTGTTGAAGGTTGAAATTTTGTATTTGTGGATTTGGTATTGCAATTTCAAACTTAACTTATAAAACTACTATAGGTAATAAAAGTTTTGTAAATAATGCATTTCATGTATCGACTTCAAGAAATATGTGCACACAGGTAGAGCTAGGGCTCTGAAGATAAGGATAATTGCACTTGACACAATTATCGTGGAATATATAACAAATCGAATAGATTCTAATTGGTGGAAAATTATTTGACATCGTTAAACTTATTTATAGTTAATTTTATATTCATTTAATTCACTTTGCAATTAAATTTTAATACCAATGACAAAATTGAAATTACTTTTTTGTATGTAACATTGGCATATTTTGTATAATAAATCGAGTAATTAGTGGAAAATTATTTGACGTCGTTAAACGTTTGACGTCGTTATAGTAATTTTATAGTATTTAATTTCATTTTGCAATTCAATATACCAATGACAAAATTAAACAATGACATTGTGATTACCTTTTTGGATGTAACATTGCAAGAAAAAACAATTCCGATTACGTTTTTCCAATCCCTATTCAGTGTGTAGTAAAGATTACGGCTGATTTCCCTCGGCTCTGATAGCTTCCAAGTTTTTTTCGTTTAACTAGATGTGTTAAAGAGAATTTATTTGTTACTGCTCATGTAATAATTAGTACGCATTGTTCTTTAATTTCAGATTAAAAAACAAGGTTTAATTTAAGAATGATGCACAGTCAAGCTATTTTTTTTAATGGATAATGTTCATACTACTTATGATAACTTATGTCTTTAAGGGCTTATTTTTTAAAACCCAGATAATTTCTATCTGAAATATACTTTTGACAGGTAATGTATGATCGTATGAAACGTTAGTCAAAGCTTTAAAAGTAACCCCTCAGATAAAAGTTTTTACAATTGAAAAAACATCTTATTTTTCAATTTGTTTACTTATTTCAAAGAAAGGTGGCAAAGCTTCGTATTTCGTATCCGATAGATATTGTGAGATGCCTTACTTTGACGGTACAGTGGAGAAATCCGTTTAGGATCCCATCTACTAGGATTTCCAAAGGAGCTCGAGTCTTGAGTTATAAAATAGAAAATACTATCCCGGTTCTTCATGACAATGTTTTGAATAGAATTATACTAAAATAAAGCATTTTCTTTCCTTTTTTTTATAGCAGAGACTGGCAAACGAACAGATGAGTCATCTGGTGGTAAGTGATCTCACATAGACACCCAAGACACAATAAGAATCATGGGTGCGTTGCCAACCTAAAAGGACGAAATGGAAAGGGAGGGAAAAGGGATTGGGAAAGAGAGGGGGGAAATGGGCCACCGGAAATCTCACTCACTGAACGAAACGCGACAGCAAGCTGCCACTTTACGTCGGTTTTCTGTGAGACAGTGGTATCCAACCGGTCGAGACGACCCATTCGTGCTGTAGACGTTACTGTGTACAGCGTGGCTCTACCAATATAATCTTTCTAAATAGGAAAAAAATATTGCAAAAGAGAAAAGATACTGACCTCTACCTCCACCTGCTTGGTCTAGTAGTATTGTAATTGGGTTGTGGACTGAGA
The DNA here is from genome assembly GCA_036417725.1 of Clanis bilineata. NCBI lineage: Eukaryota > Metazoa > Arthropoda > Insecta > Lepidoptera > Sphingidae > Clanis > Clanis bilineata. The sequence goes on from CM071141.1 coordinate 5,492,321, forward strand.
GGTCCTAGATTTGAATTAACGCGATCTTAACACGATTTCAATTTGGAAACTCCGGAAATCGTTTAAAAAGTAGATCGAATCTTTTAAATTCCAATATTGTCCCACTACATTGCTTTCTCTACTAACAAGAGCAGAGTGCTACAAACATCACGCTTATCCCCAAGGGGTAGGTAAAGGTGAATTAGCGAACTAGGACACCCACATTCCAGACCCAGACCCGAAACAAATACCTGTAAGCCACATAAACATTTGTTTCGGTGCGGGGACCTGCGGCCTCTCGCTTCACAGCCTCGCACTACGTAGGCTGTAGAATTATGAATTACATCTTCGATCAGGCATATAATAATCACAAGTTTAAAAACTTAACTGACCGACTTCCGATTTTCCTATCGTAACCAAATTTATATGGGACTACCCTTGAAATAAGCTCTATCGAACACAAAAAGAATTTTGAATATCGGTCCACATTTGGCGGAGATATCGAGTAACATACATAAAAAAAATACAGACGAATTGAGGACCTCCTCCTTTTTGAGAAGTCGGCCGAAAAGTTGAACCAGTCCCCTGACTTTTGACACTCGATTCGATTTTGACTACGATTTGGTTCTATTTAATGACTTAAAATTGGACCGAAATCGAGTTAAAAAGTGCTCTATTCTATACATTCGAGAACTTGTCGTTTAGTCATTTTTAACGCCACATTAGTACAATTTTTACCTCGATTTCGGTGGAATTTTAAGTCAATAAATGAAACCGAATCGTGGTCGCCAAAGAGATTTAATATTACTAACTATAGAGGGGCTATCAAGTAAGTTTCCATACAAAGAAATTGATCTCAAACTTCAGTACCACCATCAACTACTTATTACAATGCGTAGGCGATTATTACAATTTACACCCTAGAATGTTCTGTGAATGGTTAAGAATCACTTAAGACAAGTTTATTGTCTCAATATGATTACGCTGGCCGACCTGGAGCGCGTATATTTCAAATAAACTGAGCGACTTATGACCACCAGGTCATAACTTTTGGATCACAATTTTTGTGCTTTTGTCCCGCCTATATACTGTTGAACGTCTTCGGTGATCGCAATCGAACTGTCAAAAGTTACCCTACTGATTATGACATGAAAATCTTGTGATCTTTGCCGCTATAGCATATCCTTATTATTTAATTTATTATATTGAATTTGCTTTGATATTTTTTGCATGCCAATCGAACATCTGTAATATTAAATCATAAATTATATGTTGAACGGGCGCTTTGTAGTGCCGACTTTTTGTCTAACCTTATTAGTTTGGAATGAAATATGTTAATAAACATTGTTTGTATTGATATTAATCTAGAGCTTGTATCGCTGTTTTTTATTTAACTTTTTTATCGAATAAACCGTTTTAGAATGGAATTTAAATTAAAAAATATTTAAGTGTTGTTATAAAGGTAATGGATGGATAAGTATAAAAAAAACTTTAAAAATTATATGTTTATAATATTGCAAGAATTATACTTATTTTCAGGCTTTTATATATTTATTTTCAGGCTACATAAGCCCGAACGAACATATTACAAACTTACATATGTGTGAATAATTACATTGATAATGTTAGTCATCATCATCAGCCATAGTCATCATCATCAACATCATCATCATCATCAGCCATAGGACGTCCACTGCTGAACATAGGCCTCCCCCAAAGATTTACAGATCGACCAGTCATAATAGTATAAACTTAATATTAAGTTAGTAGTACTCTATGTGCATTATAGTATCGGTGTGCGCTCGTGTGGCACTTAGCCGCGGAAGCATAAGTAGCCTGAAAATTAATAAATATTTATGGAGTTCGCTTTAAAGATCTCAGCCTAAAACTCACGTAGTAACTAGTATGTTTATCTGTAGACAGTTACTTTAGACACCACGTAAGTAGTTCACTCCCAGTACAACGCCAGCATCGCGGCACTTCGCTGATTGCGGCTCTCAGATAGTTCGCTATTTGCATCATACGTATTGGTATACTTCACATCGCAATACTTTTGAATGAAGATGTGATTGAACAGACTGTTACGAAAAACAGGAATGGAAATATTGTAATGATGCCTAAATTTGTAAATGATAGGTTACTTTCAAAGACTTCTATGTATACTACTAGACAGGCTGTTCGGTACATATAATTTGCGCACTAAGTTTCCGTTAATTGACCGCAACCGTTCTTTTCCATAGCCGTCAAACGTCAAACACTCGCCGTAATGTGACACAATTTTACTTCTAAACAGCTTGTCTAGTATCTTCATCGATATATTATTTACCTAGATGCACAGTTGACGCTCGGAAAATGGGACAGCAAAGGAGTGCTTAAGCACTCGTTTTGCATACAGTCCGACGCCGATGGAATTCTAAATTTCAAAATTCAAATTTAAGAACGCTTGCTCATTTCGTTTAAAAAGCTACTTTATAACACGTGCATAGGGTTATATTTGTGTTGGTTTAATTAGAACTTGTGACCTTTTTCTTTGTTTTATTCCTGAGACCACTTTTTAGGAGGATATTTGCAAAGAATTGTGCATCTAGGGTATATTAGAGGTATATTGATGAGTATCTTAGACAAAAGAATGTAGAAGATAGGGCATAACCACGAAAAAATTAACCCGTCAGAGGCGTCACATACATATGTTACATAAGCGTATGGGCCACAGGAGGCCGAGCCGCCCGTAAGCATTCCTAATGTATGGTACGAAACTAAAATGGCGATTTTGCGAAAGATCGATTCCCCTTAATGTAACAGTTAGGCATCTTCTTCGTATTCCGAAAGTAGCATTATTGTAAATAAAACACCGTACTTACAATGAAATCATTAAGTATTTATACGTTATTTACTTCTGACACGGTGACAACTTACATGTAAATAGATCGCGAAACTAAAATGGCGGAACTGGCTTCATAGTAAACACGTATTTTTCGTAGTAATGCTGGGTGATGGGTCCTCTTATTTTTTCTTTAGTCATTGAGTAGTATACATAGAAGTTTTTGGATACTTTACAGAGGTTTTCTATAAGACACACATAACATAACATAACATAAGACAGCGGTACCAAACCTGTCGAGCCGGCGCGTTCGTGCTGTAGACGTTACTGACCGCAGCGTCATTACCACTCGTTTAAAACTACGCTTGAAAATTGTGAAACTACAGTGTTTGATTCACCTGCATTTTAAATGATTGAAATGATCTTTGATTATCACACATTTTATTCTTTTTGACTTCAAGGGCAATCGTGTTGACCTCTGCGGTGTCTTTCCATGTCTTACGTCTGTCTGTCAAAATGTCTCGTCAATGCGCACGCTGTGTGGGCTTAATTAAATACAATGATTAGTTATTAGTTTCTCAGAAAACTTTACGGATAATTAGCGATTCAGTGTGTATGTACCACGAACGTGAAAAAGATGGACCGAGCGCTGGGAACACTGAAAGTGAAGCAGGGTTTTCGATCCATTCGATCTATCGACACATAATGACGGTGACTGATCGAATGGGACGAAAATCCTGCCTCACTTTCAATGTTTCTAGCGCTCCGTCCATCTTTTTTTACGTCCGTGGTATGTACATAATACATTGGCTTAATTGTTTAGGATTTAGATTAGCATTTATTTATTTAATTTTGTATATAATATTTATTATAAAGCAGATCATATATTTCGTTCTACCTGCCGTTAATATAAAGTTGGTGCAACACACATTTTCAAGTATGTTGTAGAAAGGATTTGGCTTAGTTTTTGTAAATCAACACCCGTGCTATAGCAAATGAAATAGTAAAATTTTCGAAAACAATTGTCATATTATTAAACTACACTCAAAATAGCACACAGACTGGTGAAGTTTCCGAAAACAATTCTCATAAAACTACTTTCATACGTAAGCTTACTACAGAATATTCGAGAAGGTGTCTTTTTTATTCCCGATGTACGTAAACTAGGGCATCGTCTTAGTAATTTGAAAGCATGGCTGCCCGGCCATCAACATCACTCGTCTTCCATTTTCATATATTTCCACTTGCACTTTTCCTTGTCCGCATTTATTTTAGGGGTAAGATGGAAAGTGACTGTAATGTGGAAATATAGTCACGGTGGCATAGGTAGTAGTGGTATTGCGTACGCGATGTGCTTATCATAAGGTCTCAGATTCGATTTTGGTTATGGATCAAATTAAATTGGGATTTTTTGTCCAGTTTCAGCCTGGATTGACGTCCGTATGCAGTGGCGGATTTGCAGTGCTTGCCAACATAGGCCCAGTACTACGACCAACCATTTGCCTGACCTCAATCATGTCTGGGGAAGCAGCACTATCAGTATATATCATAATATTTACGAAATTGAAAACGTGTAGGTGACAGTGAAAACGTGACAGCCTCCGTGGCGCAGCGGGCGCGTAGCCGGCTGTGAAACGTGAAGTCGCGGATTCGGTTCCCGGTTATTTATAGGTACATTGTACACGCCTTCAATTGAGCATGGACAGACAAGATCGATATAAATATCGATTCTTACATAGGTATCGATGTTTATCGATATCTCCAATAAGTATGATTTAAGTTTTTTGCCAAAGTCTCAATAAAATAAAAAGATTAAACACAAATATTTGTAAGAAAACGTTGCCTTGCTCAAAGCGCTAACTTCTTTCCTAGATAGCTTCGTGTTTACACGAGTGCAATGCGCTCGCCGACTGAAGCTGAACTCAAAGAGTTCTCGTGATCCGGACGGGATTGCGGTAAATGGCCTGAGGATTATTTGACGAATAACTGCACACAGAAGCTATACTGCAAAGGGACTATTAAACAGTCCGATAAGAAACTGTGATGTTGTTTCTTTGGCCTTTGTGTGTTGATCTATAGAAAATCTGGAATTATAGTTACTAGAGAACAAAAAATAATAAAAGTATATCTTGTACGTAGGTATAATGTGTTTGAATAATGTGGAATACAATGATTCATAAAATATAAAATTGACATATTTATAATTTCGTTAATTCTGTCAACTGCCCGGCTAGCTCAGTCGGTAGAGCATGAGACTCTTAATCTCAGGGTCGTGGGTTCGAGCCCCACGTTGGGCGATATTCTTTTTCATATATTTTTTACAAAATGTTAATTTTATGCTCACACTATTTTCTCTTTGTGTAAACAGTGATTAAAACATTTGTTGATAATATTTTACTTTTACGCTGGCGAACTAGGCGAACTATGTATTTCTAATCAATGTTTATCCTACTAGCGACATCTGTCGAGTATTCTAAAAAATATTTAGTAACCAATAGGTGCGTTAGGCAACAGATTACGATTACTCGGAATCGCAGTTCCATAAAATGAATACGTGTAGCAAGTTGTTTACTAGTCTGACAATAGATGTCGCTATTTTTTTTTTATTTGCTTGGAAAGGTGAGGTGAAAAAGTAAGTTTTCGGTGAATATGATATTAATATTACTATAAGCGACCCAGCCCATCAGCATAAATGTATGTTGAAGGCTTTACCTACAGCTTGGCTCTACTTCAGTTCCTGTAATTTGCAATAGTTATCTGACGATCTGAAAAAGGTACAGATTTTTTGGATAGGTCAGACATATAATTGCTCCTGGGTAACCAAAAGTATTTGTGTATCATTTTTCGTTTTACATAACTATTTCTATATCCCCCAGAGAAAATTGACGTCAGGCAGGCATCGGCCGTAAAAATTAAGTCAAATCCTTTCTGCGACATGCTTGAAAAAGTGAGTTGCGTCGACCCCACATTAAGTGAGATAGGGGCAGGTAGAATGAAAGAAGTAACTATGTCGATGGGTGTGTAAATTTTCGGCAGTGCCAATATTTATGAATTTAAGATTTTGGTGCAGGTGACTTGCTATGAAATCAGACTTTTGTCTGTCATCCTGATCTTCCGACTTTAAGTAAGTACCAACATTTCCACGACTACTCCAAAAAAATTGAAATACCGCCGAATGTTCATACAGTTAAGGTCGCCTTATGTCGTTTAAGGCCGCCTTAACTTTCAAAATTGTATGGCGAAAATCAATATAGGAAGCCGTTAAAGTTGAAGAGCGTTTGATCATTCGGGCGATAATCTCTTAAATAGGTAAGTTTAGTTTCTTTACCCATTTGGCTATTCAATGCATCCATTGTTCTTATATTTTTTACTTCAAGGGAGTCAACACTTCGGGTTTTTTACAAACATGGCGTGTAATTGCTGGACTTCCTCTGCGACATCATTTAGCTCAATTTGTGTTGTTTATATAAAAAGGCAGCTAGCACGCAACTTGGGATCTATTGTTTGTGACATCGCGATAGTGACAAGATGATGTTTCCTTTCTGTTTGGCTGTTTGTGGTAATAGTTTTTAAAATTAAATTTGTTTTTAATATAGTGTGCATGGGACTTGATGCCCAAAGGTTTTTGTTTCCCCCTTTGGTGAACTGCAGGGGTAATGGGATACTGGAAACCCCTGCAGTATCTCACCATTGGGGAGGTAATGCCCAAAGGTTGACGTCAGCTGGTCGTAAACATCAGCTTAGGCTCTTCTGCTTGATTGAAACAGTGTGTTGCGCGACCTTAGAGTCGATTGGGATAAGGGTAGAAGGAGATTAAATAAAAGTGCTGGAAATGTGTGGATTGTGAAATTTATTTTCCCGAGAGTGTTCGAAGGGCCTAAGTGCAAGTGGGTCTAAGTAGCTATTAAGCAAGGTGGACAGACGATCTGACAAAGGTCGCAGGAAGTCGCTGAATGTAGGCCGCTTCCAACAGACCGGTCTTGAAATCCTTGGAGGAGGCCTATGTTCATCAGTGGACGTCTTGTGGCTGACGATGGTGATTTAGGCATTTTGTTAGTTTTTATAGAAATCATTAGTGTTTTTCATATAAAAAGCAGTTTCCAATAAATATGAGTGTTATACTTATTAATTAATTTGACGTCGACACCTTTCTTGTACCCACTGCACTATTTACCTATTGTATAGCAAACACGATATTTTATACAATACGATTCCCTCCAGTTTCCCTTTATAGAAGTGTTGTCAAAATTAATCACGCAACGCTGATATCCAGTGTCATCACTGCCGAAACAGATATAAAAAAAATTACAGTACGGCAATAGACTCGCCCCCTATCACATCTGGGACGGAACTAAACTCGGCGAAATGGGGGTGTTCTAGTTCGCTAGTTCACCTCTGCCTACCCCTTCAGAGCCCCTACCCCTGCCTACGCCTACAGGCGTGAGCTTGCGTTGTCACATTACCATTTATTTTAAAAATATTCCATTTATTGCGAACATAGGAGCATGATAGTTTCAAGTATGTTCTAGAAGTATGATCGTATCTACGTACTCCTTTCTGCTTGAATATTGAACTATAAAAACCTCTCGAATAATCACGATAATCGTTCCAAAATAATTTATAATTGAGCAGATTTCAAGTCTTTAGATTGAAGAAACAATTGCAATCACTAGTGAGCCACTGGCAGTGACTAAACCTCCTAGAAACAAAGCTTCATTATACCCACGTATATTCAAAGAGTAGAAGTATGTTAGTGTCATCGTACTCACTGAGTATCTACCTAATGACGTAATTAATTAATGAATTAATGTTAATGCCGTAGCTAAGAGTATAATCTTCACAATACCTTTGGCAAGGATTTTCGATGAAAATAAATTGCACATTTAAAACGATCTTAGTACGTGCATTAATAAAAAAATAAAGCAGAAAAAATAATGTCCTAACTGTTCTCTACAAATCTTTTCGATTTTTTTTCTTCTTTTGCCTCCATATGAAACTATTTCAAGCTTGAAGAAAAATACTATACAAGATACACATAGTGATAAAAATAACGAATCATATTTTTTTTATACTACCTCAACCCTTTTCAGCTCTAATTGGCTCGGGTCATAGTATCTCTACAAAAATGGACTTCGTCGATGAAGAGACATCTTCAGTAGTCACAAACGCTACTAAAGTGGATGATGAAGACGTTGAAGTGAAACATACTATAGTTGTATCTACGAAGTTAAAGAACAATCGGCGGGGAATCCAAGGATCTAATGACGGTGAGATATAATAATATTCTTTTATTGCCAACTTGACTAGAAATAATTAAGTTACTATTAAACTTTTTATTACCTTGATCTCATATCTGTAACTGACGGTTAACCCAATAATAAAACGTAATTTTTTTTAGTTTCCTAAGTGCGAATGAATTTCTTTGATATTCATAAATACTTTGGTTGCTTTTACAAATATTTAATGATGTTTAGGAAATGGATAGCATCAGAATCGCCGCTGTCGCGACTATTAATAAATTATTTCTCTTATAATCATATTGGTAGATACATTTAACGTTTATTTAAACCTTCTCACATTTCTAAACGCAATAAACGTTCTTGTCACGTAAACTTTTATATGTATCGTGTATCACAGATATAAAACAGTAGCTAAGTTAGCTTTTTTGGATCTCATGTCAAATTTATAGAAGACCATTTACCCATACTAATTCGGTAACATTGCCCAAATTTATTATAATAGGCGCATGAGACAGCTTACTGTTATTTCTCCATAGAAACCATAAATTCATGCAGTTTTATATCTTATACAAGCGTTAAGATGACTGTGAACATTGAATCTAAATCCTTCACACGTTTGTCTAAAGTATAATTGAACAATTACTACTAAGTTGAAAGACCTTAATACAATACCGCAATTCAAAAAGTTTAATTTCAGTATTAAATTAGCGTCGTATTTAACGTACTTGGAGAGATCCTTATTTTCCAATTTCAAACAGTTCGAACCTCTAAAACTAATTTTGTAATGCTTAAATTATAATGGTAAAAAATTGCTTGCGTAACCTTTGTTTTCAGATAAGGGAACACTGATTTACTATACCGGTCATAGGGAAAATACACAGAAGGAAGACAGTGGTGAAGTTCCCATCATAGCTGGATATAAAGCTATAGAAACAACACAAATTAGAACTCCAGATACAAGACATAAGATTGCAAATCCAGATTTCACTCTAGAGAGTCGTAACTTACGTGATGATTATGATACATATCCTAATAATATAGCAACACATCCTATGCAGTGGAAACCTTCCAGCTTCTACAATAATATCAATACGTGGAATCAAGATTCTGTTCCGCATAGTTGGAGAAACAGACCGTACTATGAAAACAAAGTTAATCGGAGGATAGCAGACGATAGTGTTAAAGAGTTCTACTGTAGAAGATGCATGGAACTTAGCAATGGTCAGGGAATCAGGGGATGCGGACAAAGAACGTACAGAACCACAACACAAAAGATAAAGGTAGATGGAAAATTGGTGAAATTAGATTAACTGACGAGTTTCATTGTTTGTGTACATCCGTTTACTGTAGAAAAACCGGAGTGATGTTATCTGAATAACCTTGAGACGTCGCTCGCAAGTTGAGAGGCATGGTATATTAAGACGCACTCGTGCGCACGATCTTGGTTTCGTTAATCCACGTTTTCATATTGTTTTTCTGTATTCGCTTTAATAATGGGTATTAAGGTACAATTATCCTTTGGAACGGATGTACAATAACATTTAATTTGTTTATTCCAGTTTGAATGAACTCTAACATAAGGAGCATAATTGTGATAATTAGCTTGTAGGGCTTTTTAAAAATAATAAAATCGCCTTGAAAATTCTTGAAATCGAAACAACTCTAACTCTAACTAACTCTAACTCTAAGACATTCGTCTTATAAGCTTATAAGACATAAGCTTTGAGCTTTCTTTGAAGAATTATTAAAACTGGTGATTTATGCCCCAAGCGTATACTTCGGCAAAAGGTGAGAAAAGTTTTCAGGTATAGAGACTTACTCTTTTCTCTATTGTAGGAAGAAATCAAATAATCATTGAATTCGGATCACTACCTCTGTCAAAGATACGTAGTAATATATTATACGTAGGTCGTCACACATTAAAGAAATCTAGAGTCATCGTATTGTGATTTTCCAGTAATATAACTTATATAAATGAATAATAATTACCAGTAACGTGTTACAGAAGTCTATATTGTACTGTTTCAATAAAATTGATGTGTTTGTTACAACTGAAATTTAACATAAAGGTATCGTTAAAATACTTCCAAAGGAAAACAAAAAACGTTTTGAAAAATTAGCTTTGAACTTTGTATTTGGTGATGCGGCCATTGTCGTTGACGACGGTCTCAGCTCCCCGGCTGTTCTTCACTTCTCCATTCACATTGGACGATGAAGAATATGAGGAGGATGAGACACTCATAAAGTTTCCACCGGCGGGAGATCGAGAATCTTCATAACGGTTTATCTTGTCCACATTTGGGTTGGCCTGGAATTAAAACGTTTTGGTTTATTCTCCTTGTTAAAAATCTAAAGAAAATGGTGAAGAAAGGTCTCGGCTGCTTGTAAGTTTTCTATGGTCAAAATATTAGTACAGAGAGCCTACATGCGTCGACGTTATCTTATAGGTGAGTTCTGGTAAGATTCATTGAGTTTTTTAAGGTGTATTCCAGATCTTTATTGAAAAATTGTAGTGTTATGGGATTTTTCCATATCATCCCGGAGTCTGGAATTGGTGCCCGATATGGTGATAGGCTCGCCTCCTATCACATCTGGGACGGAACTAAGCTCGACGAAATGTGGGTGTTCTAGTTCGCTAGGGTGCCTCTGCCTACCCCTTCGGGGATAGGCGTGAGCTTATGTTTGTTATTGTAGAACCACATAGTGATTGCGCACTCTGAATATGATAGATTTAAGTTTAGTCCGTGGTTTAGCCAATTTATTTAGCATATTTTGTCTGAAAGGTTTAAATTATAATTATTTTGTTTTCCAATTGCATTTAATATGTGAAAAATCCGAAAGAATGTACACCTCAGTGGAAGTCACATAAATATTTTTTTGGGTTTTCTGGTAATTCAATTCTTTTTTCTCATTCATTATTAGTTTCAAAAATCTACGAAGAATAGGGTTGTTATTGGGGTAGAACTAGATTCTATATGTTTTTGGTGTATTCGGTAGAGTAGTATTTTTGAGTGCATACCTATATGTGTATTAGACATTGCAGCGTAAAAATATGTTTCGCAAATATGTAAGCGATTCAATCACTTACAAAATTAAACCTCATAAATTAATAATATCGTATGACGTATGTGAAACCGCACGAGCTTGCGAAACATGATCTCATGACATGTCAGTAACTGCAAATACATTTATGATCCCATACGTGATACTTCATTCATCAATTGCATCTCGATAACATCAAGATGATCTTCGATTACCTACAGCGGTGCATATCACGAAGGCGACTCACGGTCGGAATTTTTTCCACCACATCTTTTATGCGATCCCACACCTTTGTCCATTACTGATGCAATGCGTCTGGCTCACGAAGTTTTTGTTGCAAATTATGTGGGTGTGCCTCATAAATATTGAGACTGATCTTCCGTAAGAAGTTTTATATTATTTGTAGTTGTCTTGCCCCTGACCGAAGTTGCTGAGTTTTTGGATTTGGATGTGTAAGTACTTTCCACGTGGCTCTGTGGTGCAGTTGAAGAGAGTGAGGTTCGTTTGTTCACCATGGCCAATATTTTCACCCTACAACTATTTGCACTAGGTCTGTACTTGTTTTTTAACACCGAAAGTTTCTCGTAATTCCATAAAACTTATATTACTGTGACGGTTATGTGTATTTTAAATATATATTTTATTTAATATGCACTTTTATAAAAATGCATTTGGCATTGTTGTTTCAAATATAAATTCTGTTACTGCATTTAAAAGGTGAAGAGCTTGACATGCGTTATAAATGTCGATAATATTTTTATTTTCTTAGTTCATTGAATTTATCGATCTGGCATTTTCGTTACTTTTTGATTTAATTTTGTATTTACTATTTTTATTTGGATTTTGGTATTACCTAACCATCAGTTTCTTCATCGATAGCCAATGTAAACTATATATCACAAAAAGTAAAAGCTAAATTTTACCTTTACAATTTTAGCTTTTGGTTTTTATCGCTACCTTTTGAATTGTTTTTTGGCGACGTATCCGTAAGGTCAAGTAAAATATATGCATTAGTAGTGCACAAGTTTTTATGCTTAGCATCTGATAAAACTAATGACTCCAAGTAGGTAATAAACAGAGTTGTGTTGACTTGGTCATTGTGTACATAACAATACATGTCATAACAATGTTATTTAAAGATGTTTCGCAATCATCTGATCTTTAAACCGATAACAAACGCGTCGGACTAGAGGTCACTTCCGAACAATTATACATAAAAACATTATAGCAAGCTCACGCCTGTGTCTGAAGTGATAGGCAGAGGTGCAGTTACTCGAGCCTATTTTCTTATGTGATAGAAGGGGAGCACTCGACACACCGGGCCCAAATGACATCATGATGTTTGATCTAGGGCGGATGGGATATGTATAATTGATATGATTTTTCCATTTATAAATGTGACCTGGGATCTATAACAGATATTTATGGTTTTTCAACTTGAATAATACTTCACTACAACCAAGAGGCATACTGCTGAAACCAGCATAATACAAGTAAATAATTTGTAGGAAGGATATTCGTTTTCTAACAAGCAGTAACTATGAGGATTCACCTTAAAACAAGCAGTTTTTGATTGTATTTCCTGGGCGAACTTCCATGAAAATTCTGTGATTCTTTTGGGGGAAATAAATTGGTACTTTTATTTTATCTTACCGGATTTGCCGGATTAATTGCGGCTACTTGGTGATTCATTCCTGGCACGGCAGCAGCGCTGGCGTACGCGCTGTAATCATTTCCAGTCCTAAAATTCTGCATCGGGAATGGCGAGGGTCCTGGGAAAGCTCCGAAATCCGGGAAATCGTAGAATCCAGGGAACCTGTAGTTAAAATTTGGAATGAAAGCGGCTTGATTCGACGTTAAGTCGAATGCCTTCTTGGCCGCGTTCAGCGCTAGCCGCTGGTGTTCTAAATTTTTATCGAACGCCCTGAAAGAACAAACACAGTTCAGACAAAGGACAAAAAAGCATATTTGCGAACGCTTTAGCAATGAAGTAGAAGAGTCCAGAAGTAAGTACGATTAGTAGGAGAGAAGTAGGAAAGTTACCAGTGTCAGATCCCGATCACGCCTACACGTAATTACTGTACCTTTTCATTTTTAGTGGTTTGAACGGTTTGAATGGTTTGAATGGTTTGAACGGTTTGAACGGTTTGAACGGTTCGAATGGTTTGAACGGTTCGAACGGTTGCAATCTTGGGGATCGTGCACATCGTCGACAATTGCCTCTATAAATAAGCTGATGTTAGAATATTGTTAAAAAATATTATGGTCTAGAAATATCCTATAACTATTATAAACCTGACTGCTTTTTACAATAAGATCCACCACCTCCTACAAAGGGACGGTTTGCAAAGATTGAATCATCATCACAGAAGACATAACGAGAAGATGTTCATGCATATTGGTCTTGATAGAACAGCGCCTTCAACCACAGACCTCCACCAGAAGCTCCGTAGCTTCAAGTCATGTCTTACTCTTGCAACAGGTTCTCTAAATTCCTAAAGTATTCGGGAGCGAAGTAGTCCCAGTCGTGGAAACCGTTCACGCTGTTAACTTGGAAGTTTGGCGGGAAGGTTCCTTCTGTTTCCACAACTTTGCCGTCTTTCAGTCCGTAAGTGCCACCGTACCTATTGCCAGCTGCGTCCTGGTATGCGAACGCTCCTACTTGATTCGCCCCCGGGAATCCTGGAATGACAGAATTGGTTTTAGCAAGAGAAACATTGTTTCTTTTTTTTCCACCCTTATCCCACATTAATGTGGGATCGGCGCAATACACTTTTTAATTATATTGCAGAAATTGGCTTCGTTTTACGAGCTTGCCTGACGTTATCCTTCTGAGCATCTCTTTCTACCTGCCCTCATCCCACCCTAGTGTGGGATCGGAGCAACACACCTTTTTAAGCATGTCACAGAAATGATTGAACTGAATTTTTACGAATGGCCTGCTGTCAACCCCATCTGGGGATCCAGTCCTGGGGTAAATCTTGTTAGCAAAACACCCCACCCGACCTGGGTATCGAACCCAGAACCTCTCGGTCTATAACTCAAATGTATTGTCACTAGACCAAGGAGGCAACAGTAACGCATTAACCGATTTAAACTGTTCAGGAAGATACCTGTTCAATTCAATAAAGAAGCGATTAAACTCATCATGTTATACAAATATATCGGCGCAAAATCGCAAGCTTATTTAAAAAGCCGTTGTTATTTCACGTTATTAATTCATTTTACAATTGTTAAACTGCTGAAACCTTAAAAGATTCTAAAAAGTTAAAATAATCGTTATAATTATTTCTGTAACATTCGATATTCGGTATCGAGTAGGTAGTTGCAGATATTGCACCCTATAAAAGGAGTGTTCAGAGCAAATTCGACACAGTCGTGCTCCGGCACTCGGACTGTCCACATCCCTGACTAGACGGTGCTCTTGAGCACCGTTAATAAAGGGAATTAGTGAATTTCAGTGTTCACAGTTGATTAATAGGATGAGTAATCATCTTATTGTCAAAAGTGACGTCAGCCATGCTGACGTCACCGATTTTTAAAAAACAACGTTAGCGTTGGCCATCCGACATCAGAAGTGGGATCACTATCCCACTCATTTAACTTGAACCTTTCCGCCCTGATAATCGATACTTTAAATCCCACGGATACTTTCAGTCCGACTGATATTTCAATCCGACTGATATTTCATTCCGACTGATGTTTCAGTCCGACTGATACTTTCAATCCGAGATACTTTCAGTTCGATCGATACTTTCGAACTAGTTTTTCAGTGCCTTTGTGGACCACGGTCAATAATAAAGGCCCAGGCCACAGCATCGTCCTTCCCAGTTCCTTTAGAACCCCTGTGGACCACGGCGTAAAGGACCGCTCAGAACCACAGCATCATCCTTAACAAAAAAAAAAAAAAAAAAAAAACTGTGGACCACGGCGTACGGGACCGCTCAGAACCACAGCATTATCATAAGAAAAGTGCAAAAATGCGTGGAGCATTTGCAAAAAAAAAAAAAAAACTTTTCAGAGCCTCTGTGGACCACGGCGTACAGGACCGCTCAGCGCCACAGCATCGACCCTTCCCGTTCCTTTAGAACCCCTGTGGACCATTATCCCCGTAAGAAAAGTGCATAGATGCGTGGAGCATTCGCACTCTGACTACTGATTCATAAAAAGTGCATTGTGTGGAACATTTGTACAAATGTTTATAATATGGTCTGGCAAGGCTGGTCAGATACCTCCTCTAAGAACCATATAAACCAGGGCACGTGGTGCACCTAAATATCCATATTTTAATTTGTGTGCAATTTCATCTCAGAATTCAATGCAAAAACAAAACTACCTGATTTATGGTCAGGATTGATCGAGACGGTGTATGTGACACTGTTGCAGTCATTTTTGAAGTCAACGTTAGTGATCATCTTTAAAAATCATAAGTGGTCAATTTGAAAAATCCTGAGTGGTCAATTCGGGAAATTGTTTTGTGAGCTAGGTAATTTTGCCCGCTGAGTTTGTTTCGCCGGGTCTTCTCAGGCAGGGCCGCGTTTGGATCCGGTGGTAGTTTTTAAAAAAAATCGGAATCTTAAATTCGCAATAATAAACGAGGCCTTTCAAAATAACCGTATCGGCGTACAACCACGAGCTTTTAATAGGAGCAAGTGCTATTTCAAATGAAAAGAAAGAAAGAAAAGAAAAGAAAAAGAAAAAAAAAATTTTGGTTCTACGAGTATTCACAACAAATTACAAGGCTGGTGCAGAGCACGCACCGCCTATCAGAATGGCCGTATCGGCGCAAAATCGCAAGCTTATTTAAAAAGCCGTTGTTATTTCACGTTATTAATTCATTTTACAATTGTTAAACTGCTGAAACCTTAAAAGATTCTAAAAAGTTAAAATAATCGTTATAATTATTTCTGTAACATTCGATATTCGGTATCGAGTAGGTAGTTGCAGATATTGCACCCTATAAAAGGAGTGTTCAGAGCAAATTCGACACAGTCGTGCTCCGGCACTCGGACTGTCCACATCCCTGACTAGACGGTGCTCTTGAGCACCGTTAATAAAGGGAATTAGTGAATTTCAGTGTTCACAGTTGATTAATAGGATGAGTAATCATCTTATTGTCAAAAGTGACGTCAGCCATGCTGACGTCACCGATTTTTAAAAAACAACGTTAGCGTTGGCCATCCGACAAATAAATAAATATGAATTCATAACCTAGCGGTATATGTTCCGAATGGCATGACCATCCTGTTGTAATTAAAAATATAATAATGTTGTAAGTTTATAACGGTATCTGCTTGAAGTTAATTGAAATTTGCTTATAGACGGAAATAGTTCATAAAATGTAAAATGGTCATACCATACAAAGACATTCAACAGTATATAGACGGGACAACAGCACAAAACTTGTGATCCAATAGTTATGACCTAGTGGTCATAAGTCGCTCAGTTTATTTGAAAAATACGCGCGCCAGGCCAGCCAGCGTAATAATATTGAGAGAATAAACTTATCTTAAGTGATTCTTAACCATTCACAGAACATTTTAGGGTGTAACATAACATAAGCTCACGCCTGTATCCCCGAAGGGGTAGGCAGAGGCGCACTAGAGAACTAGAACACCCACATTTCGCCGGGCTTAGTTCCGTCCCAGATGTGATAGGGGGTGAGCCTATCGCCATATAGGGCACAAATTCCAGACACCGGGCTGATATGAAAAATCCAATATCACTTTGCCCGACCCGGGGATCGAACCCGAGACCTCAGAACCGTAGTCGTACCGAAATACCACCACGCCACGGAGACAGTCACACGATTTTAGGGTGTAAATTGTTTTAAAGGCCCTTGCATTTTAATAAATGGTGAATGTTGGTACTGAAGTTTAAGATCAATGTTTTTGTATAAAAACTGGCTTGATAGCCCCTATAGTTAGTAATATTAAATCTCTTTGATACCATATAAAAGACTAACTAATTTTATTTTAACTAAATTGGTGTTTGAATAGATTAGACGTAAGCGGATGCTTAATTTTTATTAATTGTTAATATATAAGGCCCATGTTCAGCAGAGGACGTCCTATGGCTAATGATGATGATGATAAATAAATAATATTAAGATATATGAATCACAAGTTTAAAAACCTAACAGACCGACTCCGATCAATATCGATATCAAATCCGATCATGACCAAATTTATATGGGACCACCCTTGAAATAAGCTCTATCGAACACAAAAAAACACAAAAAAATCGGTCCACATTTGGCGGAGATATCGCGATACACAACATAAAAAAAATATAGACGAATTGAGGACCTCCTCCTTTTTGGAAGTCGATCGAAAATATTTGCTAAAGATTCACGTGGGTCAAACGTCAAAATAATCAAATAATATTATAAAACGTATTGTTAACAAATCGTTAAGGTTATTAATACAAGTCAGTAAAAACTTGAGTGCGTCTGAGATCATAATTTGATTGATGGGAAAACCCGTTCAGTAGGTTATTATTACAACAATAGTCTAACACGCGTATTCGCTCATGCATATCTGTTTATGCATGATCACAAAAAATAAAAGGACGCAACGTCCTGACTCCCATATATGTATTTTTAAAAATATGCGTTGTATCCATCAATACAACATCTCTAGATGCACAGTTATTTACAAATATACTCCTAAAAAATGGTCTCGGTAGTCGTAATAAATAAAACAAAGAAAAAGATCACAAGTGCTAATTAAATTAAAACAAATATAACCGTATGCACGTGTTATAAAGTGGCTTTTTAAATGAAATGAGCAAGCGTTCTTAAAACACCATTATACATATTTATCGTAATCATATTTATGGTAGTAATATTTATGGTATTTCAAGATAAATCTCACGACTCAAAGATTTAAAAGTCATAAGTATGTATAGAAAGAAATCTCTGGGGGAGGCCTATGTCCAGCAGTGGACGTCCTGCAGTTGATGATGATGATGATGATAGGAAAAATACTAAACTGATCAACTCGATAGAGAATTATCAACAAGTTTCGCGATGCGCGAAGTAATATTTACATATGTCTAAGTGTCTTAGCGAAGATAGCTCTGAATTTTGCAGTTTTTGCTATGAGACTTATTTTGTTGTCTTATGTATAAGAAAGGATATTATATAAAAAGATGACGGCACATAAATGCTTTACGAATATACTTTACACAACATAGCAAGAAGAGCAAAAGTAACTGATGAATCTCTGATTTATGCGATAAAAGTCGTTGGAGAACAAGTATGTAATAAATAGACGCGTTAGCTTCACCAACAATATTGACTCTAGAGCCGGCTGTAGACCAAGAGCTGAGCTAAATTAGTCTAGCTTAGCTCGCATAGCTGAGGTATTTTTTATATTTGTGTGCAGACTGTGAACTATGTTATATGTAAGCTGTACCTCTCATACGAGTTAATGCCGCTCGAAAACTATGATAGTTATCGTTAATTCTCCATACATTTATTTAGTTCATTGTAGTTTCCGCAAGCGGCGCTACAAGTCAAATGTATGGAGTTTTAACGATAAGTATCATAGTTTTCGAGAAGCAGTAACTCGTACTAGGGGTGCTGAACTATGTATACATATTTTTAATTTAGCTATGCGAGCTAAGTTTAGCTCTTGGTCTACCATCGGCATACATTTTTGATAACAATGCAGCAACATTCTTGAGACACAAATTCCATTTCCACTGTCTAGACATATTTATTATAATTTTATAGGTTATTGAATATACATAATACATGTTTAAATGGTCGTAGTTATGCAAAAAAGATCCAACACACAAAACATTTTTATTGATAACTAGGGGTAAATGCCGATGATATTAATAACCAACAAAGAACAGTATATCACATACATACATAAGCTCATGTCTGTATTCCCGAAGCGGTAGGCAGATGCGTACTACCGGACTAGTACACCCACATTTCGCTGAGCTTAGTTTCGTCCCAGATGTGATAGGGGACGAGCTTATCGCATCTTCATCATCATCATCATCACCATCATCAGTCATAGGACGTCCACTGCTGAACATAGACCTCCACCAAATATTTCCAGATCGACTTCCTGCGACCTTTATTTACCTGTATTTCCTGTATTTATGGACCTTTATTTTTTATTTTTTATCTATTCTTTATTTTTTTTATTATTTTTACCTTTGTTCGCATCTTCATATCGGGCACAAATTCCAGACTCATACAATATAATACATACAATACAATATCATTTTGTCAGACCCGGGGATCGAACTCGAGACCTCAGGACAATAGTCGTACCGCGTCTGCAATACCGCTACGCCACCGAGGCAGTATAAAATTACATAAACCAATACTTAATGTTATTATTAATATGACATGTAAAATTGTAACTTAATGGCATAAGTACCTATGTGAACGTAACAATTACGTTCTTTTGTTATAAAAATAATTATGACTCAGTAAGAGACTAAATAATTTTGGCACAAACTTTTAAGCATGTAAATATGTTCAAATTTATTTATATAAGGAGGTATAGATTGGGAATTTTAAATAATTCGGAAATCTTTTTGTCTCAAGTAAAAAAACGTATAATAATAAACGGACTTTATAGGCTATGAAGTTTTATGAAGCTGTGAAAACATAATCATAAAAATTGTTTGTAACATAGAAATTATAATGAGATTAATGGAAGAGAGTACGAAATAAAAAGTGATTGTAGAAGTATAAACGATAAATAACCTTTAATTCTAAGTGAAATATCTAATAACTAACACAGATGACCATGCAAATATGACTAAGTATTAACATGAAAAAAGTAAGATACATGACAGGTAACATCTAAGAACCATTTAGCCAAGCACCACTTCTGATTTGTATAAAAACAAACATGAAAAGCAATAAAACACTCTAACCTCAATGTTTGCAAACGGTGTAGTGTAGCTGCATGAATCGGACTGACTGGTGGCTGAACAGCGGGACCGATCGAACAATACTATGACTCAGGCATGACTTAGCATGTAGTGCTTACGCCATTCACAGAAGAAAGACAAACAACGACCAGGCTTTAGTGTAAAAATCAATAAACAAAGACCAATGTAAAGAAATTATTTGTTAGTAACAAACTAATTTTATGAAAACTTATAAGTATCTTCATATGATTTATGGCCCGGCGTCTGGAATTTGTGCCTGATATGGCGAAAGGTTAACCCTATGAGAGGTAACCCTGTATAACCCTATCAGATCTGCGAAGGATATAAACTCGGCGAGTTATGGAGTCTCTGCCTACCCCTTCGGGAATACAAGCGTGGGCTTAATTATGTATGTTATAAGTATCTTAACAAATGCAAGTTACTGACTACTAAATAAATGAAGCAAAGTTACGAGCACATAAGTTTTAATGAAGATTTGATTTACCAGCGTGAAATCAATTTTAAAGTTAATTATGATGAAGTCATAACTCGCGAAGCTAGTGGCACGAATAGTGATGCAATTTTTAATAGATAAATAATCTTAAAAAATAAAGTTTAATAGAGTAAATTCAATATGGGAAACCAGAACCGGGAAGCGATCAATTTCAACGATCTGTAAATAATGGATTTTGACTGCTGTTAATTTATATAACCATAATAATTAATATTTCATACCGTAACATAAGTTCACGCTAGTACCCCCAAAGTAGTGGACAGAAGCGCAACTGCGCACTCAGACTTCACCGAACCTATTTCCGTCCCATCGCAGTTCTAGTCCTGGCCACCGAATGTAATTCTTCGAATAATAGTGAATGATAAATTTTGTGAATTTATTCTCAAAATATAAAGGAAAATATGTTGAGCTAACTGCCAAGGCCAACCTTTGAACCTTCCCTAATTAAAGACGAACCACTAGAGGAAGAAATGAATTGTGACTGCAACTTTGAATTTGAACTTAGGAGCCCATGGATGGTCAGCATAATGCAAGTTTGAACTAGGCAGACCACACCACAACACACTGGCAGATCACAAAGATTACTATTTAATAACTAATCTTACTGATAAAGGTCGCAGAAAGGCGCTGGAGGCTTATGTCCAGCAGTGGACGTTCTATGGCTGAAGATGATGATGAACTTATCTAACACAGCTCAAGAACAGTACCCTATTTCCCTCAGGCCGAATTTAAGGATATAAAAAAGTAATAGATATTCAGTTTTGGTAGACTATGATAAAATTTATTCACATCGTCTACCAAAACAAAAGGAATATAATTACCACTTTTTGCATTCAGCGTAAACAATTAACGAGCTACAGACGTGCAATTTAAATCTTGATAAATCCAATTAAGAGGCACAACATGTAAAGATCTGAGCCAGATTTTAACATCAGAATAACTATAAAGTATAAGTCACAGTTTTACATGCTAAAGTAGACAATTTCCAGTACTTGTGTTGCTTGAATAAAATTATCTTTTTGATTCTTTATGTAGGTATAAAAAGATCTCACAAGATGAAGTTTGAGTTTTTTTATAGTACCTAATTATTTTCTCTTTCTTCTTCTTTATACTGCCCTTATCCCATTTTCTCAAGCATATTGCAAAAACCTTTCCGCTTTAGTTATTGTAACCGGCTGTTTGCCTAAAGTGAACGCCTTTGTGGGGGAATATTTTTTCTGTTAAATAAAAATATGTACATAACACATATCATACATACGTTCACGCCTGTATCCCCGAAGGGGTAGGCAGAGGCGCATTAGTACACTAGATGTGATAGGAGGCGATGCTATCGCCATATCGAGCACAAATTCCAGACTCCGGGCTGATATTGAAAAATCCAATATCACTTTGCCCGATGGTGGATCGAACCCAAGACCTCAGGACGGCAGTTATACCGAAATACAACCATGCCACCGAGGTCATTAAAAACATTTTATTAAAAATCTATAAAGGTATAACAACCCGAAATAAAACTGTCCGTAAAAATGCTATGAAAAAAATCGGACACAATGCGCTAATTTGGTTAATTACAATCAACTAATATTAATCGACGTTAGTATCAATAAAATCCAACAGCAATTATAATAAATCAGAAAACTTTTGTTTTGGTAATTAAAACGATTTTTGGTTTTTACGACTAGCCATCTACATCATTATGTTTGAAATCTAAGATGCCGTATTTGATGAAGTTTTGAACAACTCCTTTTACAGAATTATTATCTGAGCATTTGGACGTAATTACTCAATTAAGAAAATACTTCTGATTAAAATCTTCTCTGATAAGTATAGTCGTGTCTAGTCAGAAGTAAGTAAGTATAACCGACGTGCATGTATGAAGAACATTTATTGAGAGTGGATATAACAAAAGACGCAAGAAACGTCACAAAGTCGATCAAAGTCTTTGGGTGTAGCCTTTGATGACAATTTATGGAAAAATACAAAAAATACATCCACCTGTAGCCCGAGCACGAAAAACTAATGTAAATGTATTCGAGTTCGCTGCGCACTGATGACGTTTGGTTAATATTTCATACAAATTTCATAGACGCGCAACGAGTTCGAATACATTTACGGTTGTCAGAAATTTTCCTGCTCAGGCCGCTGATAAACGTTATCTGTCTATTAAAAATCGTCCTTTAAAGTACTGATTGATTTTTAATGCACCTCATAAAAGTCACGTTTCATAACATTAACTAATCATTCAAATAAAATAAAAACTAGGGAATTACCTAATAACAGAAGTCGTCAACAATCGGTTCAATGGACCTCATAAGCACCTTGTTAACTAATGTCACCGTGGAAAATTTATCACACCTTTGGACCGCTAGGTGTGAACTGAACTGTCGGTCTGTGCTAATGTTTGCGGTCAATTAATGTAGGTGTAAGTCCGCGTAATAGTTATTTTTGCCCAATATTTAAATTCATCTGAAATTCAATGCTAATTTTATTAAGTATCATTAGGATAGATTGATAGATAAAGTTTCTGGTACGGTACAGATAAGAAACAGAAAACTGTCATTTTCAATACCTCATCATAAAATTCTTGTTTTTTAGTTTGTATGATGAATGGCCTTGTAAACAATTTTTCGGCCGACTCCCGAAAAAGAGAAGGTCGTGATTGTTTGTGATCACTTTGTTTTATAGCAGAGATAAACGAGCAAGTGGGTCACCTCCACCGCCCATAGACACCCAAGATACAAAAAGAATTATGGGTGCGTTACCAACCCAAAAGGGGGCTCTACCACTGAAAAACTCTCACTCACTTGATTAGCGTCAATACAAATATTTTTCTTTTAAATCCGGCATTAAAACACCAGAAAATCAGGAAACTGGAACGTAATTGTCAGATACCAATTAAGTCTACTTTGTTCTAAACTACAATATATTTTTGTGTGTTAGGTTCTGAACAATGACCTCAAATCCTTGATTAGTCATTTAGACCTCCTATGGAGGACTTAGAAAGTCTTGACCTAAAAAGGTATGGCGTATCTGATAAGATAGCTGCCATTCTCAAGCTAAAACGTCGTTAAGTGAATAAACATAACATAAGCTCGCGCCTGTATCCCCGAAGGGGTAGGCAGAGGCGCACTAGCGAACTAGAACACCCACATTTCGCCGAGCTTAGTTCCGTCCCAGATGTGATAGGGGGCGAGCCTATCGCCATATCGTGCACAAATTCCAGACTCCGCGCTGATATGGAAAAATCCAATATCACTTTGCCCGACCCGGGGATCGAACCCGAGACCTCAGAACCGTAGTCGTACCGAAATACCACCACGCCACCGAGGCATCTCATAATTAGGTTTATTCACTTAACGCCATTTTAGCTTGAGGACGGCAGATAGGTGTCCTGCTTTAACCGGTCCGTACGAATGCATAATGCGCTTGTATTCAGACGAATACATCTTGATACAAAATGTTATCTACACTATTAAGCATTTAGAAGGCAATTATAGTGAGATATAGTCATTTAGTAAGATAAATTGGTTGTAATTAATTATTATCTATACTAACGTTATGAAGCTGCGTCGTTTTATTTTAATGCACTAATCTATAATAGAACATAAATTTGAAAATAAATTCACTGTTAGAAAGTTACAATCGTCCTTGGTCACTAGACCACTAGGCAGCAATAGAAACTTACCATCAGCACCCCTAGTACGAGTTTATTTTGACAGTTCTCGATGATATTTTGTGTCTTCTCCATACATTTGACTAACAGCGCCACTTTGCGGAAACTACACCGAACTAAAAAATGTATGGAGAAACTGAAAACTATCGTCGATTTCGAGATTCGAGAAAAACTCGTACTAATGGTACAGATGTAGTCATAGATAAAAAATACTTTAATCACGGAAGTAACAGTGCAGTGTGCAATGTAGACACACATAACATAACATAACATAAGCTCACGTCTGTATCCCTGAATGGGGTAGGCAGAGGCGCACTAGCCAACTAGTACACCCACATTTCGCCGAGCTTAGTTCCGTCCCCGATGTGATAGGAGGCGAGCCTATCGCCATATCGGGCTCAAATTCCAGACTCCGGGCTGATATGGAGAAATCCAATATCACTATGCCCGACCCGGGGATCGAACCCGAGACCTCAGGACGGTAGTCGTATCGGAATACAACCACGCCATCGAGGCAGTCAGGCAGGCAATGTAGACTATAAAGTATAAAATTTCATAATATGCTTTTTCCATATTAACTGATAGCTAGCAATTCCGCCCGCGCGGAAGTCTTTCCCGACGTATTTCCATACATTAAAAAGTAGCTTTAGACAAAAATAACTTCGATCAGTTGCAGCAAGCAAACATATTTTCTCATTTATAATAGCGTTATGTATACACTTGGATATGTTGGTCACGCTTTATTTGATCCGCTGCAGTTATGAGTGTGAATTTAATATGAAAATATTCACACAATATAAAAAAATATAGATATTACACGGACTTACATAAATATAAAAAAGACATAAGTATAAAAAAAGAAGGATACACGCTCAGTCGCCGCTATTAGGTGTCGATGGATCGAATCGGCAGAAAACCCTGCTTTACTTTCGATGTTACTAGTGTCCATCTTTTTCTTACGCGTTTCAGACATTATTATTAATTAAGTTTTTTTTTTATTCCAATACAATCAGTTTGAGACAGAAGAACTAAATTAGACCTAACCTAATTAATTATTATTGTTAATTATTTATTACCAGTGTAGAGCAAAATTGAAAAAAGAATTTGCATCGTTTGAAGTATATCACCACTGTAAATTTTACCACCATTACAAAAGTATTTCACGATTTACCGTGTCGTAAACAAACGTGTGCAGTTTCCAAGACAATATTTCTCGTCTATTGAGAGTATGACCCGTATATAACTAGTTTATACGTGTAAAGTATGAAGGTTTCCACGGTTGATTATGTTGTTTAATTTAATTACACCGATTCAATAAACAAGGGCATTACACGAACTAAGAAAAATAAAAAATTCAATTCACATGACTTTCTTAATTGAAATATTCATAATTAAAAAGACTGTCTCGGTAGCGTGGTTATATTTCGGTACGACTACCGTCGTGAGGTCTCGGGTTGGATTCCCGGGTCGGGCAAAGTGATATTGGGTTTTTCCATATCAGCTCGGAGTCTGGAATTTGTGCCCGATATGGCGATAGGGTTGCCCCTCTATCACATCTGAGACGGAACTAAGCTCGGCGAAATGTGGGTGGTACTAGTTCGCTAGTGCGCCTCTGCCTACCCCTTCGGGGATACAGGCTTGAGCTTATTTTTTTTTAATTTTCTTTTCCAACTGACTTTAAAATTTTCAATTCCTTCGCCTTGGGGATTCAGAAAGAGGAGGTATTTAGGCTTCTGGGAATTTTAATCATACGAAACCCAAGTTTCACGTTGGTGGTACCTAATTATCCATTCGAGTCAGCCCAAACTTATATTAGCCACGCTAGGCCCAATATGGACAATAATTAAACACCTAACTTTTGTGCAATTTGGTATGTCGTAATTCGTAAACACCGTTAGATTTTAACCATCACCGATCACCATATGTGGTCAAAATTAGAATTTTATTTCTAACATATATATTCCCCAAAAGAACAATACGTAGGTTTTGGAATTATGCCTATTTTAAGAGACTGCCTTCTTTATAAAAGGTAAGATAAAATTACGTTGTAAATGACTTTTATTGTACGTAATTAAAATACTTGAGTAATAAAAACTGTAGAATAATAGCAAGAAATAATATCAAAACTCAAATGTTCAGCGACCTGCGGCCTGAGCAGGAAAATTTCTGACAACCGTAAATGTATTCGAACTTGATGCGCGTCTATGAAATTTGTATGAAATATCAACCAAACGTCATCAGTGCGCAGCGAACTCGAATACATTTACATTTACATTAGTTTTTCGTGCTCGGGCTACAGAGCAGGAAAAATTCTGACAACCGTAAATGTATTTCAGCTCGATGCGCGTCTATGAAATATTAACCAAACGTCATCAGTGCGCAGCGAACTCGAATACATTTACATTAGTTTTTCGTGCTCAGGCTGCTGATATATACGAGACACACTTAAAGGAAATTAATGTATATAAAGATGAGAATTTCCTTATAAAGGACGTTAATAAAAATACTTAGTCTCATTCTAAGACACCTATGTAAGAATGAGGAACACTTAATTATACGAAGAAACAAGAAAATAAACCCTTTTAGGAGTGCCATAGAAATTCACATAATATTATAAAACGAAATAGCTTTTTCTCGTGAGTAGGGTTGGGCCCGAACCCGACATAAGAGTCTCTCCTGAGACGTGATGGTAGCGGTAAAACGCTTTTCCCCGCGAAAACAAAAAAAAGTAGCTAAATCATGAGTTTATGACTCGCTAGCGACAATGTTTGTATGATAATCCCAAGCTCAAAAACTTTATGGAGCGACTTCAAATCCGATCGTCACCAAATTTGGCGGAGGATTTGAAAATCGGTCCACATTTGGCGGAGATATCGCGTAACATACTTAAAAAATACATACAAATTGAGGACCTTCACCTTTTCGGAAGTCGGGCGAAAAACATAAATTCCCCACATAACCTCTAGAAGCGTTCGGGTGGTTGTCACACAAATACTTTACGTTGTCGCTAGCGAGAAATGTCAAAAAAGTCTTGGTTGAGCTACTGATTTATGCCAGGACGAGACCACGAAACACATTCAAAACGCATCACATCGCGTTAACGAAATGTGTATTCATAATTGTAAACATGTTTTTGTATGACTGTTTGTATTTTAATTTAATAAATAATGGCGTAGAATTATCTACGTTTTATTAATTGAGTTTATATATAAAAGTTAATACTTTTTATTAAAAAGTATTAACTTTTTCACATGAATTTAGATAAGTTAATGTCTTAATTAATAATGTAATATGATCCCACAGTTGTTTGTTAATTTAAATAAATACATACTCAAATGGTATAGTATATTGAAGTCATTATTTTTGCCGCATTAAGCCGTGTAGTTCCGTCTCAATTCATGTTCTGTCACGTATGCTCATCAATCTTTTAACTAATCCGTGAGTAACCTGTGATATATACCATATGTACATACGGCTCTTTTGCAAATATTTATTATGTGGC
This sequence comes from Clanis bilineata, assembly GCA_036417725.1. Taxonomy (NCBI): domain Eukaryota; kingdom Metazoa; phylum Arthropoda; class Insecta; order Lepidoptera; family Sphingidae; genus Clanis; species Clanis bilineata. Next base: position 5,519,996 of record CM071141.1, read on the forward strand.
TGGCCCGCGTCTGCACTCTTAGTTTAATTTTTATTGGTTTGTGTACAAAAAAGTTTACGTCTTCAATGTAATATCCTCATTCGGGCTTCAAGCTCACTGAACATAAAATCAACTTGTTTATACCCGACTGACGTGAAAGGAGGGTAATGCTTTAAGTCCAATTTTAAGGCCCATTTATAATTTATAAGTTTAACGCATCCGTGCGGTCAAAACATTTACGCTCAGTTACGTGTATGTAGATTGTAGTAACATTTGTTCCTAAATTCACTCCCCCTTTATGTAAGGATACTTAGAAGTAAGAACGCAATTATCCTCCAATTTTCGTCTATGTAGTTTCCAAGTTTATAACTAAAAGAGCTGTCTGTGACAAACGTTTTTGTCATTTGGCCAGACCGGATAGATGGACATGACGATTTTAAGAGTTCTGTTTTAGCATTTCTTTACGGAATTCTAAAACTGTTTAGGTGTTGACAGTTTCACAGTAATTAATTGTACGATGAATATAATTATTTATCGTACAATTAATTACTGTGAAATCTGCTAAAACATCCGTGGGTCGACGAGGACCGTGCACTTGACCTCTCAGGAGTGAGAGGTCACATGATTATCATTGAACAAAACGTTAGAATGAGTTGAACAAACGAGCATGTGTGGGCGTTTGACCAATATTTTAACAGAAAGGAGTTAATTAGAGAAGTAACTGTTATGCTAGACGTTGACGCTACGTTTGTATGAAGGATATAAAATCAAGCATAGAAAATTGTCTTTATTTAAAAATTATCTAGTACGAAATATAACTCTCAAGTTTATATTATTTTTTAATTCATTTATAAAGTACAGTGAGGCTAAATGCCCTGGAGGAAGTTATAAGAAACAATACTTGTAAATATCTACGGTCGGTGTGGAGGATACCCAAGAACGGACGAAGTGTTAACATCTGGGTGAGAAGTTGGATCCTGGCATTGTTAATTGGATAAAGCCAAGTATTAAGATAGGAAAGAAATCTGGATGAAAGATAGAACCTTTATATTTATTTAAGACTAACTTTTGCCCGCGGCTACGCCCGCATGAGAGTCTACCCCCCAACCCCATAGGGGTCTTAGGGGATGAATTTCCAAAAATCATTTCTTAGTATTCGCCTACATCATGAAAGGAAGCCGTGTGTAAAATTTCAGGTTCCTAGCTCCAATAGTTTTGCTGTACGCTGACACGTCAGTCAGTCAGTTTCTCCTTTTAAATATGCAGAAAATGTAAGTCAACTTGAATAGTAAAAAAATAAATAGTAAAAATAGTATTAGTCATTATTAACCTCTTATACTGTAGATACAAAGGAAAAAATTATACTACTTTATGCAATAGTTGACATTATCTAGGTACTTTTCTTTTGTTATTATACACATGTGTATCATATATGTTATGGCAGCCATTTTATTTGCAATTGTGTCTTCTATACATACTACTGTTTTTCCAATTATTTGTAATTTAACACGAAAACTCTTTACGGTAAGTAAACACTCAAGTTTCTTAGTACTTTAAAGTATAAGGAAAATTACAAAGAACTTAACACGAGATGGCATTCGAATTTTAAGTGTGTGAGATCTGATTCGCCATTGTGAGATGAGCTAAGACCTTACTTAAGTGTTAAAGCTACGCTGTAGATTGTATTGTATTTCAGAGGCTAAGCCATGAACTTTTTGAGTACCTTCTCGCTAGCGTCTATGTAATGTAATTTGTATGAAAGACGTCACTTCCCTACATAATCGCTAGAGGCATTCGGGTGTTTGTCATTCATATTTTTTACGTAGTCACTAGCGTGAAATGTCAAAAAAGTTATGGTCAAGCCACAGAGACTAAACCATAGGCTTTTTGACTAGCTACTCGCTAGCGATGTCGTAAAATATTTTTTATGAATAAAATTAATTGACATTATTAAATCTAGAGTAGGTACAGCCTAAATGACAGATGTGGATATTCGCCGAGCATTTCGCACTCGATATGAAAGTAAACATTATTTGCAACAATTTTGACGTGGATTGAGATGTTGTTTGACCCAATCCGAGTAACATTTACTTATACAGAAAAATCTGGTTATTTTGATACGTAACCTTCGGTACCTGTAACTATATCACAATAAATCAGTACCTACAGATTTTAAATTAGTCTACATGATGTTATAGTCAATTTTCGTTTCTGTATTTCGGAAGAATATCTGTTATATTATATTCTTGATTGTTGATATACATATTGGAAGCTATACTATATTGGAGCATTATAATGCTTAAGGTATTGTCACAAATTTGTTCGCAAACCCAGAGTTCCGACTTTACAAAGAAATGTCTATCCGTAGTTAATATTAACGCTTGTAAGGAAGTTGAATTGTGAAGACATATCACTGCCATCATCATCATCATCACCCATAGGACGTCCATTGCTGTGGCCCGAACAGGAAAAATTTTGACATTCGAATTCGAATCGAGCTCTGTGCGCGTTTTTGATATTTTATGAATTTTTAACCAAACGTCATCAGTGCACAACATCGATTTCGATTGTCATATATATTTTTTTGAGTAATGGATTTAATAAACAATATCGTTGGCAAAATAATCAACCTTTGATGGAGGCCATATTTTTTTAATAAAAAAGAAGAAGATTTCGATTGTCAAAAATATTCATGCTAGAGCCGCTGAACATATTTATTTTTACACGAGTGAGTAGAATTTCTAGAGAAACGACTACTTTAACCAACACCTAGTTACGTATATTTTAACTTTATCGCATGAATGTTTTATTGCTCGCTACTTGATAATAAGACCTAATTCGTTTCACCCTCCAATAAGATGACGTATGCGGATGATTTCATCGCTGTTGCGTTTTACATTGCATGACATGTATGAAACTATTTGAGAATGCGTTAAACAAAACACTCAATGTATACTGTTGTTAAGTACTACCTAAGATATTATTAGATTTATGGTAATATATTGAAAAATTTAATTATAAGTACCATTTGTTTCGCCTTATTAGACACAGTATGATTAAGATTAGTTAGTTAGGGTGTTATTAATAAACTTTGTTCACACTTATAACTACGTATTCGGCGAGAACTGGTTGTGAACCGACAGTATGCGAGTTTGATTCCCGAACAGAAACAAATTAGATTTCCGGTGGCCCAATTTCCCCCTTCCTTTCCCAATCCCTATTTCCCTCCTCTCTGCCATAAAAAAAGTGACTATTGCATAAACGCCTCTTTGGTCTAGTGGCAGCATATGTACCCTGGGATGTCTTGGGTAGTCTTGATTTGCCCGGGTTTTGGATCCCCCAGGTGAGGGTTGACATTAGGCAGGCAGCCCGAAAACTAAGCCAAATCCTTTCTGCAACGTGCTTGAAAAAGTATGTTGCGCCGACCCCACATTAAGGTGGGATAAGGTCAGGTAGAAAGAAATAATTATTGTCTGAAGTTGTGTTTATTGTTTTAATGTGATGTGGTTTAATGCACCAAAATTATGCTAAGATAGACAGTATAATGTGGAAACTTTTTAACCGTTGATCTTTGATGAGTTTTGCATATTTCTATGACACTGTGTCTTCTCTTTATCCCAAATTCAACTTTAAGAATAGCTTAATTATTCGGCTGACACCGCGACAACTAGAGACATACCCACTTATTCATAATGAAATTCTGGTCTTATCGAACGCATAACCCTACTTTTGCCTACTTTAGCTAAAAGAGAACTAAAATATTTTTATCGAATACAATGTTGCTGGTTACAGAAAAAACATTATTTTTATCTCTGGCACACTTTGAAACAAATACGAAGTCTTGGCTGCAAACCATCAATAAACAATATATATCAATCTTAGATGGGGTCCTAGACTATAACAAAATTAATGTCATTAAGAAAGAACATCAAACTTGAAACAGCTGATCGGAATCGGCCATGTTTTCACTATCGACCGTCGCGTTGGAAGGTTTTAACGCTATTGAAGGATTAACCGCCGAATGTTCATACACTTAAGGTCGCCTTATGTTGTTTAAGGCCGCTTTATCTGTCAAAATTTTATGGCGAAAATCAATATAAGGAGCCGTTAAAGTTGAGCAGCGTTTGACCATTCGGGCGTTAGAATACAATTTTTATGAAACGTACTATTGCAGTCTTATTACGCTCTACTAAGTTATTATAAATAAGGGGGTTAATGTTTGTAAATATATGTACATTGCTCATGGTGACCTTGTTTCTACCTATTATTGATAATATATTTGTGTAAAATACAAATTAGACAAAGGTAAAACTCATAAAGGTTTTCCATTGTTTGTAGTAAACCAATTAGTTTATAAATTACCTTATTTAGTACAGAAACGAATAAGGATTAGCATAAACTCAATTTCCTAGACTAAATTCAGTAATCGTTATCTTTAATGACTAAACTTCAGACTATATAAAACTGTCATTCAACGGAAACTTCGTTCGGAATTAAATTTATATTACCTATTTACACTCGGCTTCCGAAATGATTAAAGCAACAATAAATTAACAGTACATTTATTTAACATAACTGTCAAAACAATTAAGATTCTCAGAACAAACTAGCAAATCAATTTTAACTTGAAATAAAACTATTTTTACGGATTTTATCACGTTGATTTTTTAAATTTAGTATAATTTAAAAATGAAAGTAGATATTGTTACACTAACCTTTTTTGGACAAATGACACCTCAGTCTGACCCGTGAAAACGAAGACTGCAAAGCCAAAAGCCTTCGAAACGTCAGAAATAAAAATTAAAAACCTAATCGTGATAAAATCCGTAAAAATAGTTTTATTTCAATGTATAACATTCGCGTAAACTTAAGAAATCAATTTTAACTTGACATGAGATTTGACAGATGCTTAGTTCATTGAAATTGATGAGCAACCGGGCGTAAGTTTAACTGCATAGAAGTTTCTAGGTTTTGTTCGCTGCTTCTACCTCGTGAAAATTTTATCCTACGGGCACGTACTATAGTGTTAAAGTTATTTAATATTCCAATACGGATCATGATGTTGCGTCGACCCCAAATTGGAGTGGGATAAAGACGGTAGAAAGAAAATATGTATGTACTTATAGAAATTTAGTGCAAAGTCCATCTAGGTCAATAATAAACATATTATGAAGAAATGTGAAAATCGGGGAATTTTGATTCACCATTTTTGCTTTGCTCATTCTAAGCCTGTGACTAGTAGTTTGATAACAATATAACATTAATATACAATAATGTATACATAAGTTCACGCCTGTATTCCCAAAGGAGTAGGCAGAGGCGCCCTAGCGAACTAGAACACCCACATTTCGCCGGGCTTAATTCCGTCCCAGATGTGATAGGAGGCGAGCCTACCGCAATTTCGGGCACAAATTCCAGTCTCCGGGCTGACACTGTAAAATCCAATATGACTTTGCCCGCCCCGGGGATTGAACCCGAGACCTCAGGACGATAGTAGTGCCGCCGTCGGTGCCGACAGTTCTTGTACATTAATATTACCACAGTAATATTTCTGTCCAACTGCTAGGCACGGGCCTCTACTAATGACAGGAGTTAGACCTTAGTCTACCACGCTGGTCTGTTGCGGGTTAGCAAACTTCACATACCTTCTAAATTAGAATATATCACAGATAGCAAAAAACCTATTTGTCTAACATAGATGACATGAATAATGCATTTGCCGTGTATCAAACATGCTAACTCACGTATCCCATCACATGTCGGTCACTAAACATAAAATTCACGGCTAGAGGCACTAAATATAAAACGTTCTTAGTATTTGAATATACAATTAGTAAATGTGTTAGTACTTGAATTGTATATTTAGTTTTATGTTAGTCTGCAATTACGTAAGTAGAGTTAGACTTTGAATAATACGTGACTAAAATCAAATTGATTAATTTAATTAATTATTAAATTTTTCGAATTCTAAACTTTTATATAAATTGATTAATTGAACCGTTTATCATAGAATCGTTTATTAATTAAAATCAATTAAAGTGTAAACACATAAATTAAATTAAAACATACAATAAGTTTTGTGTTCAAGTAAATTAATTAATTATTTTGTTTATGTAAAACAACATTATTTTGGTCGAACATGTTGTATATGGGAGACAATGAATGTTGTTGACATAATACAATGTATCACTCACCGTAGCACCAAACCATTTGACAACAGAGTGCACTGATCAATACAATACTCCTCATTTTGCCGGCACAATTGCGTCTATGCGACACACGATGTATTCTAAATTAGATGCCAAGTAAACCTGTTTATGACTAACACGATGCCTGTTGGTTAAACACGAGTACACTGTTCGGTTAGTCGACGTTTTGTGTACGAGGTTGAATCCTCGCGGTCTAATAAATGGATTTTCTCTCACCGCTTATCAGATCTCTACAACGCACATGTGCGTTGTAAACACTAATATCATCTTTATTACATTGTGTTAAGGGCTGTGAAGGTGTATTTTTAAGTTTGTTTAATCTTCGTGATTTCCTACACGCCTAGGAGATGCGTTTACTGTTTGTAAACATCCGGGGGCGAATCGTTATTTGTGCAATAAGGACTTGCATTGTGCTTTATTTTTATGATTCTTTATGATTTTATGTGCAGTTCAGCGGCCTGAGCAGGAAAATTTCTGACAACCGTAAATGTATTTCAGTTCGATGCGCGTCTATGAAATTTGTATGAAATATTAACCAAACGTCATCAGTGCGCAGCGAACTCGAATACATTTACATTAGTTTTTCGTGCTCAGGCTTCAGTAAATAATATATTACACATTTACTGTACGATATTTTACAGCTTAGGAAGACAGAAGATCAGTTAGACCACCTGGTGGTAAGAAGATATCGTCGCCCATGGACAACAACCAAGACCGTCAAAGAAAAATAAATAGGGGCTAGGGAGGAGAGGTGGAATTGGGGCCTTCAGAAATTTCATAAACCGTACGGAATACAAAAGCTGCCACTTCAATGTTTCTGTAGAACGATGTTCATAATCCACAGATAATCGAGTATTGTACAGTCGGTACAGCGTAGCCCTACTTTAATTAAATTAAAAAATTAATGCTTTTAAAATATCTTGGCTAAATATAAATTGAACCGAATAGACGCGTTCTACGCATATATTTATCTTTAATTGCATGTAAAGGGCGTATCCGATGTCAAGGTTGGATGATATAAGACGATATGTAATCAAACTAAGGTCGCAATATCTTAAGATGCAACGTTTTTGTTCGTGTGTTGTTTTTTGCTGCATCCCATTCTGTCATGTTTTGTTTTATTTAATTAAACATTATGGGCCTTAATCATCAATATAATATACCCTCGTGGCACAGTTCTAGAATCAAACACAAATATAACCTTATGCACTTGTTATAAAGTAGATTTTTAAACGAAATGATCAAGCGTTCTTAAATTCTAATTTTAAAATTTTGAATTCCATCGGCGTCCAACTGTAGGGAAAAGGAGAGCTTAAGCACTTCTTTGCTGTCCCATTTTCCGAGCGTCAACTGTGCATCTAGGTAAATAATATATCGATGGCCTTACTTATAAAAATATTTTCGCTTACCTTTTCGCTAAGAATAGCCTGTCACTTTTTTCCTTGCGTTACATTGTTTAAAAATGAAAGGGACAACCTATGGTTAAAGATAAGCGGCGCTTAAATATTTTTGAAAGTAAGGGTCTTTGTTGGTATTTATTATAGTATTGCGTTTTTTTAATTGACTATGGGTCTTACTTATAAATAACCGACATTAATTTAATCAATTAACTCTTTCACACCAAACTATTTAACGTAAAAAATGCAGGGAAAATTGTATTTTAAAATTAAACCGCACTTCAAAATGTTTGATGTATGGCTATATTATGTTTTGTGACGCGAATTTAGTGGATTTAAGGGTTGCCCTTGATTTTTCTAGGATCCCATTAGCAGATCCTGACTTGGCGCCAATAGGACCAACTGGGAAGTATACCTTTTTAAACAAAAACATAATTTCTCGAATCGGCCCAGGCGTCTCTGAGTAATCGGGGAACATACATAAAAAAAAGATTCCGGCGAATTGTTAACCTCCTTCTTTTTTTGAAGTCGGTTAATGATACGTAAACTACTACAAAAGTAGTTTACAGCATGATGTATTGTTGTTAATTGGCCTCGGTCTTATAACACTTCAGCTCTAAACAATATGTTTTTATACTAGAGGCTTTTAAGGGAACACGTGGTATAACTAATGGAAAATGAAATAAATATCTAAGGGCGACTCGGAGCGCTATTATTAATCTATAGTTAGACCTAAACTCAACTTATCTTACGGATCATTCCTATAAAATCGAGATTTGGGATATAAACCAAAACTTATCTTAGTGCTGCAAATCGCTTAAAATTTGTATTGACAGCCCGCGTAGCGCAGCGGGCCAGTAGAAAGAAAAGAAAGAAAGAAAGATTACAGATATTTTTTCTTAAAGCACAGACTGCCAAACGAGCTGATGGGTCACCTGATGGTAAGTGATTTCTACCGCTTACAGACGCCCAAGACTCAAAAAGAATCATGGGCGTGAATGCCAACCTAAAAGGAGGGAAATAGGGATTGGGAAAGGGAAGAGGAAATTGGGCCATCGGAAATCTCACTCACCGAACGAAATATGACAGCGAGCTGTCACTTTACATCGGTTTTGTGTGAGACAGTGGTACCAAACCGGTCGAGCCGGCCCATTCGTGCTGTAGACGTAACTGTCTACAGCGTGGCTCTACCACTCAAAAACTCTCACTCACTCATTTGTTTCCGGTCTGGGTGATGTGAGGCCGAAAGTCTCTCGTAGTTCCTGATACCCACGACACAAGACTCGCATCTTATTTTGGGGTCAGGACTATGTGTGACTGTTGAGTGTTATTTCTTCTTCTTCTTTTAAAAAAAATGGCTTCCACGCATTTGCGGTGATTTAGCCAATGTCAAGGTAAATAGAGCAATTATGTTTTCACAATGTTTTCACAATGACCATGAGACCCAGATGTGGATGATCTCAAGGCCTTGCTGGGATTATGGCGGTAATTCCTTCCAGTCCAGTGCCCCTCAGATGATCTTCACTCGGCGAGTCGTGAGTGTTATTTATTTATCTAGTTATAAAACGTCATCGAGGCAATCTGTATCATGTTAATAAAATGTCCAGTTCTATAGTTAGATAGATAGATAGATATTGCCTCGTGGCTTCTAAGGTGCCTTATTATCGATATGTTCCTGAACCAGTTACCGAAAACAGTCATGCAACGCTTTATTGAGATCGATCTGTTATCACGGATATGACTATTGTTGCCAATCAATATTGTGGCAGTAGAGCGGTTCGGGCGCCGGGCGATGCTTGTTGATGTCACGAATCTGCATGACGAGAACCTTGTGAAAGCCGAAAAAATAAAATGTCTAAATATTTAGATCTGGTACACAAGGTGACACCTTGTTTTGTCGCCTCCTTGGTCTAGTGGCAGCATGTATGGGCTGTGGACCGGGAGGTCGTAGGTTCGATTCCCAGGTCGGGCAAAGCGAATTTTCTAATTAAATTTGCCCGGGACTGGACCACTCAGAGGGGATTGGCGTCAGGCAGGCAGCCGGTCGTAAAAACTTAGCCAAATCATTTCTGTATCATGTTAATAAAATGTCCAGTTCTATAGTTATTACCTCGAACCTAATAGATGTCAATGACAGTATCATATTCATATTTGGATGCATTTTTTGTACCGGAAGACGTTTTAGTGCGTTCACCCTAGCGGTAGTTAAACAGTAGATACGTATATACATGTCATTAAAGTACACAAAAAGCTAAAACAACGGTTCACTTGATTAAATCGAGATCAGCCCAGATACTCTGGAGGTTCCAGAACCTTAGGTTAGTAAAAAATATGTTCAAAACGAATACCTGACTATTGAAAAATTCTTCGGGCACAAATTCCAGACTCCGGGCTGATACTGAAAAATCCGATATCACTTTGCCCGACCCGGGGACCGAACCCGAGACCTCAGGACGGTAGTCGTACCGCGCACGCAATACCACTACACCACAGAAGCAGTCTTTTTAGGTGGTATTAAAATACTATCCAGCTCGCCTAGCATGCGTGCCACAGGATATCTCGATAACCGACAGTCGAGATGTTGTCTACATGTTGTCTACAGTATTGTATGAAAATAAATGAGGACGCATGTTAGTGTCCGTAGACAAATAGAGAAAACCGGTTAGAACAGGACAAAAAGCGTAGACAAAATGTTCTCGTGGCGCGCATGCTAGGCGGGCAGGAATAATTTATTGTTCTCGTGGGATTTGTTAAAAAAAAATCCAGGCGAACGAAGTCGCGAGCAATATCTAGTAAAAGATAAATCATGGTTCTGGTCGCTTCCTTGGTCTAGTGGCAGCATATACGGGCTGTGGACCGGGAAGTCCTGGGTTTGATTACCAGGTCGGGCAAAGCGATTTTTTTAATTTAATTTGTCCGAGACTGGATCCCTCAGACTATCCCGGTCGTAAAAACAGCAAAATCCTTTCTGCCAAATACTTGAAAAATTGTGTTGCGCCGACCCTACATTAAGGTGGGATAAGGGAAGGTAGAAAGAAAGAAATACTAATTTATGGTTCTCGTGGGATTTGTTAAATAATTCCACAAGAGCGAGCTCGCGGGCAGAATATCTAGTATAAGATAAATCACCTCTCAATTAAGTTCTAACACAATGTACATAGGTAGATACTAATAGGATACGTAATACCTAGGCAATTAAGATAATCGTGCGTCACGACCCCATTAATCTTGCTGACCACAAATCATCAACAGTACCACCCACTGATGCTGTTTTTCTTGGAAAAATTTAGTAAACGCCAAAAAAGTGGGGTTTCGTAATACCGGCATGTTTTGTTTCTACACTATTATTAAAACTTGTGTAGGTAACAATTTGCCGCCTCCTTGGTTTAGTGGCAGCGATTGTCTATGAACCGGGTAGTCATAGGTTCGATTTCCAAGGGCGGGGTTTTTCTAACGCTATTTGCCTTGAACTGCATCCCTAGTGCGGAGTTGACGGCAGGCAGCCGTAAAAAATAAGCCAAATCATTCTGCATGTTTGAAAAAATGTGTGGTACCCCATATTAAGGTAGGATAAGGACAGGTAAAAAATAGGTAAAGACGTTTTCAAAAATAACAAAAACACTTTTATTTATGCATTACCACTAACACAAGCGTGTATAAAGAGCTCAATCGATTTAGTGGAATTGGTTTTATTCAATTGCTAGATATGACCCACATTAAAGGTGAATTAAAGTAAATAAAGCATAAATAAAAATAATAATAAAATCTACTGTAACCGACCGTTTCAGTGGCTTGGCTACGTTTTGGTGAAGGAACCAAGGATTTTGTCTTTGCAATTATGGACGAAGTTATCAAGACAAACAACTATAGGAAATGAAGGACGGCACGGTCGACATTTGCCAAATATAACACCGTCCCGGAGAATCTATCAGGCATGTTATTTCCGGTTGTTCGTATCTTGCTAACGGTGGGTATTTGCATATGTATAACCTTGTAGCCAAAATCATTCACTAGAAACTTGCTCTTCGATATTGCCTCGTGGCTTCTAAGGTGCCTTATTATCGATATGTTCCTGAACCAGTTACCGAAAATAGTCATATAACGCTCTATTGAGATCGATCTGTTATCACGGACATGACTATTGTTGCCAATAAATATTGTGGTAGTAGAGCCGTTCGCGCGCCGGGCGATGCTTGTTGATGTCACGAATCTGCATGACGAGAACCTTGTGAAAGCCGAAAAAATAAAATGTCTAAATATTTAGATCTGGCATACAAGGTGTCACGCATCTGGGATGTGGATTCAACAATTATTGTTTCGATAGTCATCTCTGCCCATAGTTTGATTCCAATGAACCTCGACAAACACCTTAAGAGGCTCTCAGTTGGTGCTTAGGTCATAAGCCAGATGCAGAAGGCAATGTTACTGGACACGGCACGAAGTGTGAGGAGTTTCCTCACTCTGGGGTCCTAACCGCCGGTGACTTGAGTCCCGAAATGTCATCATCATCATCAGCCACAGGACGTCTACTGCTAGACATGGGCCTCCCCCAAAGATTTCCAGATTGACCTGTAGGACGGCCTGCATCCAGCGACTTCCTGCGACCTTTATCAGGTCGTCGGTCCATCTTGTAGGTGCGTACGTCCTAGGCTGCGCTTGTCGGTACGTGGTCTCTACTCGAGAACTTTTCTGCCCAATCGGCTATCAGTTCTACGAGCTATGTGCCCTGCCCACTGCCACTTCAATTTGCTAATTCTCCGAGCTACGTAAATGTATTTTTTATAATCATATATTGAAAATTAAAAAAAACGCCTTTTGAAATAAAGAGTACTATATCTCGACACACATACCATCGTGTATTGGTGGTTACTTTGCCGTGCTCGGATAAAAATAATCACAAGTTTAAAAACTTAACTGACCGACTTCCAATTTACCGATCGTGACCAAATTTATCTGGGACCACCCTTGAAATAAGCTCTATCGAACTAAAGAATTTTGAAAATCGGTCCACATTTGTCGGAGATATCGAGTAACATACATAAAAAAATACAGACGAATTAAGGACCTCCTCCTTTTGTGGAAGTCAGTCGAAAAACAGAATAACATATTTTTGTGTAGATGTTTACTATCTTGGAAGCTCGTAAATTTATGCGCAGTGAACTAGCTGGTTTTGATTTAAATACATATTTCATCCATGCAAAGTTAACTAGCTAAGGCGACTCAGGAGACAATTGCGCTATACTTGGTTCTAGGCGTTGAAGAAATAAAATACAGCAATATCAAATACATATTTATTATTTATAATTTTATTATAATAATCACACATAATTTATCAATATAATCACAGGTCTTTTGTATAATTATTTACATAGACTGTCATAATGCGTTTTGTTAATGCTATTAGATAGGCTAAGCGTATTTTCCAAATCATACCAATTTTACAATCCGTGTAAATAAATACATCTAATACTTAAAAGTCTTTTATTAAGTCATTTTTATATTTATTTCTAAGAGTCAGTAGTTAGAAATAATTAAAACGCATATTTTTACGTGCTTGTGTTTCGTGATGCAGAAATAAAACGAATGCATTTTAACATTATACAATAGGACAACTTTAAAAATCAGAGATGGTGAAAATAAAAGTCAAGGTATTTATAATGGTAATAACATTCAAAGCGTTTAAGACTTTTTGCTTTTAAAAATAAAACTAAAAACTTATAAATGAGCGAAATAATACCTATTATTAATGAGAAGTATAAAATGAGTTGGTAACAAAACGTAACAGATTTTTTGCTTTACATTTTTTTTAGCAATAATGTGCCAAATATTAACATATAATAGGTGATCATACTTCTACATAAGGCACATACATTCTTATCCTTACGTGAAACTTAGATTAATGACTCCGAAACTGGCACAGACTATTAATCTCTATGCTTAAGGCTTGATGGCTGGCTTGATGACTGGTTTGAAGTCAAATTCAGAAATTTTGCCATCGTCATTCACGATTTTGTGCCCGCCGCTCTTCTCCGACGTTTGGCCGTCAACATTCGTTTCGGAATGGAATGTGTATTCGGATTCTCCGTAAACATGGCCGCCAGGAATCGGTTTCAAACTCTTAACGTTCGCTCCGGGGAGTGACTGGAAAAGGCAATTGATTTGTGTAAATTATTACGAAGGGCTATTTGCAGCGTTATTAATAATTTAGAGTTACACCTTATCTCGATTTATCCAGTTCACTTAACATAAGCTCACGCCTGTATCCCCGAAGGGGTAGGCAGAGGCCACTAGCGAACTAGAACACCCACATTTCGCCGAGCTTAGTTCCGTCCCAAATGTGATAGGGGGCGAGCCTATCGCCATATCGGGCACAAATTCCAGACTCCGGGCTGATATGGAAAAATCCAATATCACTTTGCCCGACCCGGGGATCGAACCCGAGACCTCAGGACGGTAGTCATATTGAAATACAACTACGCCCAGTCCAGCTCACTTTTATCTTTAAATCAAGATTTGGGATACATAGATATTTATCGCGGAGCTGCTAATGGCCCTAAATTACGAGAATTCATTCTAGATGCTGGTGATAGAATATTCGTATCCGGATAGCAACCACCGTACACGTAAGGTTTTCTTATAAAAACATTTTCGGTTATTTTATCATTCAGAATAGTTTGTCACTTTTTTCCTTGCCTCACATTGCTTGAAAATGAAAGGGACAAGCTATTCTTAAAGATATAAAGCGCGTACATATATTTATAAGTAAGGGTTAATGTGATAAATCCTGCCATTACAGTGATCCACACGATTTGCGTGGATCTCGGCTTTGAAGATCTCTTAAGGCAAAACTTGGTGGTTGAAGTAAACATAAAAATACACTACAGGGAAACAGTAAAACTATAAAAATGTATTTACGTCTTATTTAGTAGATGTGTGGTACATAATTTATGGGATGAACTTACTTGCCAAGATCCATCTGGTACAGCGCTGCCTAATCTGAAATGATAAAGAATTTATGATTAAAAAAAAATGCTTAATTATAATTAATGTTTAATTAATTTTACGTTATACGAACCTACATGTTAGGCTCAACGAAAACGCTCATAACCGCGTCGTAGTTTAAAACATCTATATCGTGAAAGTCGAAACAAATTATGCACTTTAACTCACGGAATCAGCCGTTAATTCATTAATTGATTACCTAATTATGATTTAAACGTTTCTTTGAGTCAGCCTTATTGTTGCTAAAATTACGTTTAAACCATTCGTAGAATCGAATATAGTGGGGTTTCTTGTTGTATCTACATACTTTAAATTGATGAAAACCTTTCCACCTGCCTTCATCCCACCTTAATGTGGGGTTGGCGCAACAACCTTTTTCAAGCATGTTTCAAGCTTAGTTTTTACGACTGGACTGGCTGCCTGTTTGACGTAAACTTCCCTCTGGGGATCCAGTCCCGGGTAAGAATCTTGTTAGAAAACCACCCTGCCCGACTTGGGAGTTGAACCTAGGACCTCCTGGTTCGCAGCCCTTATGGATTGCCAATAGACAAAGTGGCGGCTCTTGCTTGTTTGCCTATCTGTGCTGTATCTATCCTAGGTCGGGTTCTAGGAATTGAATTCAGGACCTCCCGGTTCATAGACCTTCTATTAGACCAAGAGGGCGACAAGGGAATCGATGAAAATAAACAGAATGATTAATATAGTGGTCGCCCAGTGCTCGAAATTCAACCATAATTATTTCGATTAATTTAATGTATTTCTAATGCATTTTATACATAAAATAATAGATTTATGTACTTCTTCTCGATATAAACTTTAACTGTGTCAAATTTCACGTTCATGAGTAGCCCGAGCACGAAAAACTAATGTAAATGTAAACTCGCTGCTCGCTGATGACATTTGATTAATATTTCATACAAATTTCATAGACGCGCATCGAGAACGAATACATTTACGGTTGTCAGAAATTTTCCTGCTCGGGCTGCAGTTCACGCAATTCTCTTAAAAAGGGATACAAAGTTTTCGCTTTACGTATTAATATATAGCAAAGAAATTTAATATTTCTAACTGTAGTGGGCCTATCAAGCAAGTTTCCATACAAAGAAATTGATCTCAAACTTCAGTACCGCCATCTATCTTCGCCATCTCTACTTATTACAATGCGAGGGCTGTTATTACAATTTACACCCTAGAATATTTTGTGAATGTTTAAGAATCACGTTAGATAAGTTTATTCTCTCAATGTTATTTCGCTGGCCGACCTGGCGCGCGTATATTTCAAATAAACTGAGACTTATGACCACTAGGTCATAACTTTTGGATCACTAGTTTTGTGCTGTTGTCCCGTTTATATTATATTGAATGCCTTTGATATATAGATACTTACAATTTCTGTACTTTTTCCCAGTTACCATCGGATGCTGCTTGAAAGAGTTCATCGCTGAGGAACGGTTGATTCGGCCGTCCTGAAACATGAATATTCCATATATTTACTAATGTCTGGAAGTTTTAAGTCATGAACCTACATTAAGTTCCTAGCCCCCGAATACTAAAACGTCACTGAACTTTAAAAGCCACTTACATTGTTTTGCGTCATACAAATTTGTCAGATAAGGTGGCTTCAAATGAAATAAGAGTTAAGACGATCTCAAGTGTTTGTGTTACGTTTCAGTATTCCGGGAAAGTTTATAAAAAAACGACTTCAAAAATCAATACTTAAAAGTAAAAAATAACAACAATTATTTTTCTCTTTGGAATCGGTGCTGGGGCCGAAGCAGATCAAATGAAAAGGCACCGACTCCAAAGAGTAATTATTTTTACCTTTAGGTCTTCAGTTTTGAAGTCGGTTTTCAGTTTCAAATGATCGAGGATCATACGTAAAAAAATCTCCTTTTTTGAAGTCGTTTAATAAAATAACCTCCTTTTTTTAACTCGTTTAAAGAGACCTTAAGTGTGTGCCGATTTATGTCATGAAATATCATTCTCCGAACAATACAACAGCAAGCTGCCACTTCACGTCGGTTTTCTGTGAGACAGTGGTAGGGAACCGGCCCAACCAGCCCATTTATAACATATAACTGGCTATGTAGACAGATGTGACTCAAATTAGATCTAGATCTTTCTCCCTTACTTTACGTCACAATACTCGCATTGCTATTGTGTTTGTAATAATAAAATTCGGTGAATAATTTAAAGTAATTATTGAACTAGAGGTCGATATATTTTGGTCGACACAAACCTTGACTAGAATTATCGTCTGTCGAGCATATTTAAGTCGCCTGATGGAGATGCAAAGTAATATAAATTTGTTTAAGCGGTGGCGCGTAATATTTAATCACGACGAGTAAATAACATCTCTTCATCAGAAAAATGCGGGTCTGGTGGAAAAATATGCTCACGACTGTATCGCGGAATTGGTAGGCAGAGAGAAAATTAGTACACCGACGGGGTTTTGCGGAGCTTGTGAGTTTGGTCGACCTTATGACACTCCGAGCACTTATTCCAACTCAGTTTCACAGAAAACCGACGTAAAGTGGCAGCTTGCTGTCGCGTTTCGTTCGGTGAGTGTGATTTCCGGTGGCCCATTTCCCCCCTCCCTTTCCCAATCCCTTCTCCCTCCCCTTCCATTCCCTCCTTTTAGGTTGGCAACGCACCCATGATTTTTTTGTGTCTTGGGTGTCTATGGGCGGTGAAGATCACTTACCATCAGGTGACCCATCTGCTCGTTTGCCAATGTCAGCTATAAAAAGAAAAAAGTTTGTGGAACTTACTAAGGCTGAAATCTATAGAGCGAACTTTGGAATTTTTATTCGAATTTCGACTAAGACCGAGCCACTTTTCGAAGTCAAAGTAGGATTTAAAAATTCCAAATCCTCACTGAGTTCGTTTCTTGACTTAGACTTAGTCGAAGTCCGCTCTATAGATCTGAGCCTTAGATTTTGCTTTGACTCAAAGTTACCAATTAATATTTTATTATAGTATGTACCTACATAGTACAATATCAGCCATTTATGTTCGATTTGCTAGTGGCACTAAGGCTGAGATCTGTAGAGCGAACTTCGACTAAGTCTAAGTCAAAGTCATGAACTCCGTAAGGATTTTTACTAAGTCCCAGTCATTTTTTCCAAGAAAATCTTTGCTTAGTCTGTCTGTCAGTCTGTTTTTCTTGTACAAAATGACCCGGACTAAGTAAAAGTTCGATTAAACAATTACAGATCCCCCTGAGTTCGTGACTTTAACTTAGACTTAGTCGAAGTTCGCTCTATAGATCTCAGCCTAAATGTAAATTTGGCAGATTTTCAAATAGTTTTTTGCAAGAAATGAAGATTTTTAATCATAACGTAGATACTTTACGCGTTTTTGAATATTTTTATTTTAAAAACTTAATAGCAATGTTTGCAACTATTATTGCATTATTATTGTTAATTTAAATTTGATGTACGACTGAGTATCACAATTTTAAATAATGTTCCATTGGTATTTGAATAAATACGTAAGTATCCATAAATAAAACTATTTTAAAACCAAGGATTGGTTATCATAATATGTTATTATAAACATTTGACAATGATTTATTATTGCATAGATTGCATACAAACATCAAAGCAAAAACTCAAATTAACTTCTGACAGGAATTAATTAATAATAGATAAACCATTTAAGTTATGCTACCTACTAGGATTTTCGGCGTTGGTAAGAATATAATCACAAGTTTAAAAACTTAACGGACCGATTTCAAAATTGATCCGATCGTGACAAAATCTAAATATATGGGACCTCCCTTGGAATATGCTCTACCGAACACAAAAAGAATTTTGATAATCACAAGTTTAAAAACTTTACGGACTGACTTCAAAACTTATCCGATCGTGACCAAATTTATTATATGGGACCACCCTTGAAATAAGCTCTATCGAACACAAAAATAATTTTGAAAATCGGTCCACATTTGGCGGAGTTATCGCATAACATACATAAAAATACAGACGAATTGAGGACCTCCTCCTTTTTGGAAGTCAGTCGAAAATCCGTCTACATTTGGCACAAATACGCTTAACAATATAGTCGAATTGATGACCTCCTCCTTTTTTTGAAGATAGATCCCCCACGGGGGGTTGACACCAGGCCGGCAGCCGATTGTAAAAACTTAGCGAAATCCTACAACATGCTCGGAAAAGTGAGTTGCGCCGACCCCACATTAAGGTAGGATAAGGGCAGGTAGAAAGAAAGATCGAAAATAAAAAGCGGCGCTTTTCTATATAAACCTGTATAGAATTGAACCATACTTGATCCTGAAATAGATACACCATTCATCTCTTTCAAATAAACTCATCCATAAAATCAGCTCTACCTCTATTAACTTCGCCATGCTTTCATAGAAAATATCCGAATAGCGTCTATTTCAAAGTTTATATTGTTGTTCCGCATTTACATGCTCGGTGTGTTCAATTAATAACACTTTGTCTATAATAAGCGAATATTAACGGACGGTTTCAATAAACAATCTCAGTTCGAATGTGCAGATATATTACAAAAATAAGAACACAGTTTGAACATGACTCCGTCAAATGACTTGATTTGATTGGTTCATAATCGCGATCTATCTGCACTCTAAACAGAGATCGTTTATTAAAACCGGCCGTAAATCTCTTTGAGTTTTACAGATTGATAAAGATGCAGGTGGGTCACTATCGTAAAGCTATCAAAATATGGGAGTTGCCCACTTTTAAAGAAATATACCCACTTTTAAGAGGAATAATTGTGCCACCGGAAATCACACCGGACGAAACAGAACATCGAATTGCCACATGACGTCAAATTGATCTATCCGGTCTATTTAAGCTGAAGACACGACTGTCTACAGTCCATTTACATTCTAAAGCGTAGCTCTACCACTCAGAAGACTCATTTTGAACTTTTTGGAGTTGTTGATTTAGCTTCTTAATTTAAAGATATGTAGGAGTGAGCTGTAGGATAAATATATGTAGCTGTAGGATGTGGCAGCCGGTTGTAAAAACTAAATCCCTTCTGCTAATAGGTTGAAAAAGTGTGTTGCGCCGACCCCACATTAATGTGGGATAAGGGCAGGTGGAAAAAAGAGTGAGCTGTAGGATAAATCGAAATAAGGTGTAACTCTAGATTAGTAATAGCGTTGCAAGTCGCCCTTAGAGTTACACCTTATCTAGATTTATCCTACAGCTCATTCCTATCTTTAAATCAAAATTTGGGGTAAATAGAGATTAATTGCGGAGCTTCAAGTGATCCTAGATTAGTAATAGCTCTGCAAGTCCTTAGTGTTCTACTTGAGTTAAAAATATCCTGTCCTTAAAAAAGTAAATTTGTATGTCTATATTTATTTTATTCGTATACAATTTTTCGTCCGAGTCCCAAAAAGGAGGAGGTCCTCAATTCGTCTGTGTTTTTTATGTATGTTTCGCGATATCTCAACCGAATGTAGACCGATCTTCAAAATTATTTTTGTGGTCCATAGAGCTTATGTCAAGGGCGGTCCCATATAAATTTGGTTACGATCGGATTTGAAGTCGGTCTGTTTAGTTTTTAAACTTGTGATTATTTGCATACAATTATGTAGTCCTCAGTAGAAAACCACAAGAAAACGTCGGTTGCAAGTGTCTGGACCAGATCGCACCAGGGGTTCGTCCCCGTGAACGGCCCAAAGTGCTGGCTGGACGTTATGAAGGATGATATGAGAGCCAATGGTGTAACTGTGGAGGATGCTTAAGATCGAAGTAGAAGCGTTTAAGTAGGAAGACGGACCTTGCACTAGTCAAGGATACCGCCAGGCAGAAAGAAAGTATTCATATATAGATTTTACTCGTAAAAAAATATTGCATACAGATAGCCCTCAGTCTGAATTAAAACAGAAAAATCTCGACAGTTTTTATAATTGCAGTTAACCAGCTGACGGTATGGAAAATCCGACATTGCATTTTAAGTTGTTTACATTGACTCTTAGCTTTTGATATAGGTATGTATTCACTCAAAATAAAGGATAGTGACATAATGGAACGTGTGCCTTTTGCTAAAATACACAATCAATATTTGAAAAAACTCAAATCTACATAACATTAAGTATAAACAAAGGTCAAGACGGACAAACGCATCATTGCCGATTACTTATTATTTCTTATTCCTAAAATTCCAATAATGTGGCAAAAATGTTAAAATACAGGTTTTAATACAGCAAGTCTATAAACACGCGTAGAACAATTTACCTACATGTGGGCCTTAGCACGATTCACATTCGAATAAAATAGTCGTATAAAATTCTGTACAAAACTTTGAGCGTGGATGGTACTCGATTCGAATGCGTATTCGAAAGTTATTCATACTAGGTACTTTAATTAGTGTTTTATTACGTAGAATAGTATACTGTGTTTTTGAAATTTCATAGTCACAGTGGTGAAGTGCAATTATGTTACGTTTATTGTGTATTATTTATGACCATAATTAGAAGTCCTCTATCGATTAGTAAATTCACACATAACATAAGCTCACGCATGTATCCCCGAAGGGGTAGGCAGAGGCACACTAGTGAACTAGTACACCCACATTTCGCCGAGCTTAGTTCCGTCCCAAATGTGATAGGGGGCGAGCCTATCGCTATATCGGGCATAAATTCCAGACTCCGGGCTGATATAGAAAAATCCAATATCACTTTGCCCGACCCGGGGATCGAACCCGAGACCTCAGAACCGTAGTCGTACCAAAATACCACCACGCCACGGAGGCATTGGTAACTTCGATTTCTTAATATTGGGCGAACTAATAAGTCCCAATGATTTATTGTTAACGAAAA
Source organism: Clanis bilineata (assembly GCA_036417725.1). Lineage (NCBI taxonomy): Eukaryota > Metazoa > Arthropoda > Insecta > Lepidoptera > Sphingidae > Clanis > Clanis bilineata. The sequence goes on from CM071141.1 coordinate 5,541,403, forward strand.
GAGTTGGTTGTTATCAAGTTGGAGTTGGTCACCGCCGCTCATGGACACATGAAACTGATCCCTACCGTGGAAAAGTATGGGAATCGCAATCACTTTAAAAAAAAAAAAAAAACAAAAAATGAGGCAATTTGAAAAAATCGAATCCGAACTATTTTCAGCTGAAATTTCGAATTTGGAATGCACGAGAATTGGATACTTGACTATAGTAACAAATATTATTGAATTTTGTAGGAAGCTGGGTTTATCATCAGAATCATGTGTCCAACAGAAATTTATTAAAAATCAGCCAATGATAATTTTATATTGATAATTTAAATACTTAATATTTTGCAAATTATTTTTTACCTAAAAATATGCAAATAAATTACAAAATATTTTTTCTAGGACAAAGTAATAAATAGCCCTGAATACTTTAAAAAAATAGTCAAGTACCTAATTGCCGCCTGGTCAGTTTTCTGTTCAACAGTGGTAACAATCCAGTCGACCCAGCTTTTTCATCCTATTGACAAAAATGACCTCTTTGGGTCTACCATTTATAAAATGTATTTCGTAAAACCACTTTGCTAAAGTCCTTAAAGTGTATGGAAATGTATATATGATTATGTTGATTAAACTATTTAGATGTATGGAAAAGATCAGAGTGCTCATAAAGCCTTATTTGTTTGAATGTCGGGGAAATAAATATCTAAGTTAGAATAAAATGCCAACGTAAAGTAGACATTGGCTGGTAATAATAGGAAAATCGTGAAATATCACATGATGCTGGTTATAAAAACGCAAATAACACTAACTTTAACGCATTCCGATGTAGGAAGAAATAAAAATTATAATAACAACCATAAACGGAGATTTGTTAAATCACAACACATTGAACAAAATGTCATTCGATTCTTAAACACGGTTTCTCAAATAACAAATCATGATTCACTCAAGAAGACATTGATTCTGACATTACTATCAAAACTACTCGGGTGTTTGGAAAGAAATACCATAACCATGCTTTTAGCAACTTAATTTTGATATATGAGTTGAGATAGCTAAATTTAGCATTGACCAGCCTTCGAGAAACCGAGCTTTAGACTCTACTCACCTTGAACAAGAACGACAGACAAAACAAACACTGCGACGAATTTGATCATATTGCTAATTGATACAAAAAAATATAAACAATACGAAATCGGTTTGCGTACAAAGAGTCCGGCACGAATGGAGTAACGTGTGCTAATGCTGTAGTTGAAGCGATAGCAACGTTTATATCACGAGCCAATTTGTGAGTAGGCTGTGGTGCGACTGGGAGCGATCGGCGGGTGACTCACGAGCGTGGTTTTATCCTGTAACACCAAATAACTAGACTTTGATGTCAGTTTGTGTACACAAAGACGCACGGTCTCCGGGTTTCAAAATGATTGTTGGAAGACAGCACATCTTTGGCAGTCGGTTTTTGACGGCCTGAAGGTACACGATACGTATTTGTCATTGGAATGCAAGTTGCACGAATTATGGAGCTTTTCACTAAGTATAATATCTCTGTGGAAACATGTAAAAAAGATAAGACAAAAAGGTACCAGAAAAATATAATATCCAGTCACAATTATGTGTAGTCAGTTAATCATAACATATAGAAGCTTCATCATGAATATTTGCAAATCCTGATTAACTATTGATAACCGCTTGATTATAATGACATAAGCAAAAATATTTCTTTCCAACTGTCCTTATCCCACCCGACATTGAGGCGGGCGGGTCGACGCAACACACTTTTTACAAGCATGTTGCAGAAAGGATTCGGCTCAGTTTTTACGACCTGCAGCCTGCCAACCCCCTCTGTGGGATCCAGTCCCAGGCAAATCGTGTTAGAAAAACACATCATCCGACTTGGGAATCGAACCCAGGACTTCTTGGTTTATATATGCTGCTACTAGACTAAGGAAAGAAGCAAAGGAACAAGCACAAGTAAGCCATTCAAAAATACCTTTAGGTTACTCAAAAATCGAATTCTAATGTTGTTTTAGCTGTAATGAGTTTTCGGTGCTTATAATATACAAGATTTTGAATAAATAATAAATAATGTTTAAGTGGAAAACTATAATACTTTTCAAAAAGAACCAAAATAAATGTATAATCAAAAGTTTAAAAAACTTAACAGATCGACTTTAAATCCGATCCGTTCCGCATTTGGCGGAGATATCGCGTAACACACATAAAAAAATACAAACGAATTGAGAACCTCCTCTTTGAAATAAAACTATTTTTACGGATTCTATCACGATTTGGTTTTAATTTTTATTCCCGACGTTTCGAAGGCTTTACAGTCTTCGTTGGACTGTTGGCTGTACAGTCACGGGTTGGACTGAAGTTTGACTGAGTTTTATTTCAATGTATAACATTCGCGTCCACTTAAGAAATCAGGACCTCCTCCTTTTTGGAAGTCAGTCGAAAACAATCAAATCGCTATTTTCGAGACCACATCTCAAGAAGACAATTTATATGTGACGCCTGATCAAAGCCTAAAAAAACATATAGTAAATGATGTCGTTATCACATATTATTTAACTTTATTTATTTTTATATTTTTAAGGTATTTAATGAATGATATTTATCAAATAATTTTTCATACTTATTCTAATTTATAACTGTTGGGCTTTAATATAATGGTTTTTTACTTTATTTAAAGTTAATGTCCCATGAACAAATATACATTAATGGTAAACAAAATGCAACGGAGCAGTGATTTTAAGGGACTTGTTGATATTGTGAACTTGAAAACCCCGTTTTTGTATAACACTAATACATATAATTAATAATAAATAGGCTTGTATTTTTACGGTTCAGTTTCGATCTCAGGGTTGGGCAAAGTGATATTGGATTTTTACATATCAGCCCGGAGTCTGGAATTTGTGTCCGATATGGCGATACGCTCGCCCCCTATCACCCCTATCACATCTGGGACGGAACGGCGAAATATGTCTAGTTCGCCAGTGCGCCTCTCCCTACCCCTTTGGGGATATAGGTGTGAGCTTCTGGCTATGGCTTATGGCTTATGTTATGTGAATTTTACGATCCAACTGATGAGCATGGGCCTCCCTTCTAATGAGAGAGGTTAAGCTTTAGTATTATATACTGCTGTTGGAAAATTGATTTATCAAAATCAATCAATCACTTCACTTAATATTTTCCTCATTCATTCGCCTCATCAGTCTACTAGCAGATGTTTAGCCTAATGTAGTAATAAATTCGGTTAAGGGAATACAGTATTAACCTCTTTGGAACGTTTAAGGATAACGTATAAAGAATGTAGCTCTTACGCCCGAATGGCCAAACGCTACTCAACTTTAAAGAGACTTGTTACATTGATTTTTGCCATACAATTTTGACAGATAAGGCAGTCTTGAACGACATAAGGCGACCCTAACTTTATGATCATTCGGCGGCTAGATAAGTTTATAATTATTACGTTGAGACCACAAAAGGCATTGTAGAGTCCATATAGAGTTGCTACTCTATAGATTCTAGGTGGCGTTATATTTTTCTATACAAATTGTAGCGTTTGAATTGTTTAAGTAACTTTTAATTACTTATGTTGACTCATTTACTGCCTCGGTGGCGTGGTGGTATTTCAGTACGACAACGGTTCTGAGGTCTCGGGTTCGATCCCCGGCGAGGGCAAAGTGATATTGGATTTTTCTATATCAGCTCGGAGTCTCGAATTTGTGCCCGATATGGCGATAGGCTCGCCCCCTATCACATCTGGGACGGAACTAAGCTCGGCGAAATGTGGGTGTACTAGTTCGCTAGTGCGCTTCTGCCTACCCCTTCGGGGATACAGGCGTGAGCTTATGTATGTATGTATGTTGACTCGTGACTTCTTCCTTCCGCCCTACTCCCACTCTAATTGGGTGTCACATTTTTATCCATGATGTAGAAAGGATTCGGCTACGTCCGGCTGCCTGCCGGACGTCAGCCTCTCTGGGTATCGAATTCCGAGTAAACCATGTTAGAAAAACCGCTTTACCTGCCTAAATCGACCTCAGTACCTGTCGGTCCACAACCCGCATGCGCTACCACTAGATAAGACCAATGAAATGACAATATAAACCATAAGTGATACAGTGCAGATATGTATATCTGTGTCACCATTATTTACATACTTTATAACACTAATATTATAAAGGCGAAAGCTTGTCAGTGTGTTTGTATGTTTTTGTAATTTCTTCATGGTCAAACGGCTGGACTCATTTTGATTAAATTTTGTATGGAGGTAGCTGACACCCTGGATTAACACATAGGCTACTGTTTATCCCGGAAAATAAATTTTCACGTGAACGGAGTCGCCAGCAACAACTATGTATTAAATGGATGATATTGTGGACAAGACATCTGGGACGGAACTAAGCTCGTCGAAATATAGGTGTTGTAGTTCGCTAGTGCGCCTTTACTTACCCCTTCGGGGATGCAGGCGTAAGCTTTTGTTATGTATATTATTATAGAGAAGATGTAGAGTAACAATCGTCGATATAATATTTACCTAAAGGCACAGTTGACGCTCGAAAATAGGACAGCAAAAGAGTACTTAAGCACTCTTTTGCCTACAGTCAGAACTCAGACGCCCATAGAATTCTAAATTTCAAAATTCAAATTTAGGAACGCTTGCTTATTTCGTTTAAAAAGCTATTTTATAACACGTGCATAGGGTCATATTTGTGTCGATTTCATTAGAACTTGTGATCTGTTTCTTTGTTTTATTGCTGAGACCACTTTTTAGAGGATATTTGCAAAAAACTGTGCATCTACGGTGTAAGTATTGTTTGAGTGGTAGAGCAACAGTAACGTCTACAGCACGAATGGATCGGCTCGACCGGTTGGATACCACTGTCTTATAGAAAACCGACGTAAAGTGGCAGCTTGCTGTCGCGTTTCGTTCGGTCAGTGAGATTTACGGTGGCCCATTCCCTCCCTCTCTTTCCTAATCCCTTTTCCCTCCCCTTCCATTTCCTCCTTTTAGGTTGGCAACGCACCCATGATTCTTATTGTGTCTTGGGTGTCAATGGGCGGTAGAGACCACTTACCATCAGGTGACCCATCTGTTCGTTTGCTAGTTTCTGCCATAAACAAACATATATGGATGGTAACAATGCATTGTTAAAGGCTGGACTGATTCGAGGCGCGACTGCTCTCGGCAAATCAAAATACGACACGAATACTACCAAATTAAGTGTGTTACGTAAAGTGTTATTTTCAAAGGAATTTTCATCAATCGCAAATGTTTATTTTATTTGTAAGCTATATAAGTGTGGCGGTATGTAAATATTAGTATGCCAAATGAAAAGTGATTTCATCGGTTCAAATGCGGATGTAACTTTGTTGACAACATTCTTTCATTGTGATGAAAAAGACGCATTTCACAAATTATCAATGAATTTGCTGTGCATTTTATTCAATGACTAAAGAAAAAATAAAGGACCTGATATAGCTATGAAAAAATGTAGCATTCCTAATGTATGGAACGAAACTAAAATGGCGACTTTGCGAAAGAAATACCCAATTAATATGGCAGTCGACATCTTCTAATTCCAAAATTAGAATGATTGTAAATAAAACACCGTATTTATAATAAAATTAATAAGTATTTATACGTTATTTTACGTCGCCTCCTTGGTCTAGTGGCAGCATGTATTTTCTCATTTAATTTGCCCTAGACTGAATCCCTCAGAGGGGATTGACGTCAGGGAGGCGGCCGGTCGTAAAAACTAAGCCAAATCCATTCTGCAACATGCTCGAAAAAAGTGTGTTGCGCCGACCCCCCCACATTAAGGTGGGAGAAAGGCAGGTAGAAAGAAAGATTCATTCGTTATTTAATTCTTGTGATACGGTGCCAAATTGCATGTAAATAGACTGCGAAACTAAAATGGCGGAACCTGCTTCAAAGTAAACATGTGTTTTCCGTAGTTATGCCAGGTCCTGTTATTTTATCTTTAGTCATTGATTTTATTGACGGCAAATATATTGCCACAACCGGAACCAATGGAATGGAATGGAATTTATATAAATGTCTAGAATTCTAGACGAACAATGTGTTTTCCATTTATAAAAGAAGCTATATGTTATCATAAATGTCAAAGCTGTTATTGGCAAAAGAAAGATTCACAGCAAAGTTACGACTGCGAGTGATCGTAAAGCTTCGTTAGTTGAAGTGACTTTGGTGCAATTAAAGTCAACGTCACGTATGTACAAAACTTACGCCCGAATGGTCAAACGCTGCTCAAATTTAATGGCTTCTTACATTGATTTTCGCCATACAATTTTGACAGATAAGGCGGCCTTAAACGACATAAGGCCACCTTAAATTTATGAACATTTGGCGGTATAAAGAATGTAGCACTTACGCTGGTTTGGCTTATTAAATAAGTAAAAATACAATAGGTATAGGTCACAAGAATTTAAACCGAAAAAAACCCGTTCTGACATTTATATTACAAAGAGGTTATTTTTTTTATTTATTTAACGGCACTGGAAGAAAATCCGTTGAGCCCTCCTTACATACAGAAAGAGGTAATGTAGGTTTGTGGGGTTTTAGCCTCTAGAAGTTTGAAAGTAAAGTAGTACCTACGACCTACCTTACGTTTGTGTTTCGGAAACGATTATAATTTTCGTTTTCACTTTATATTGTTTCAGTTCGTCGTGTATGGAGAAAATGAAGATTATCATTGTTTTATAAACTATTAAAACCCTTACTAAGGATATTTGAAATAACGATATTCATTAGTAGTATTAAACATTTCATACAAGTATGATAACTTCATGAATGCATCCGGCTTGATTAAACTTCGATTTTCAATCTGCTACTGATCCAATTTTGGAAAGTCTTTTGACAATAGATCAGTACATTATCCTTGAGTGGTATAAAGAGAACACGATAAAGAAATTTTAAAACGACCTTTACAAGGGCGAAACACATAGCAAAAGCAAGTCAAAAATATTTATAAGAATATCAATGGATACAGAATTTTAATATAATAAAAATAAACAAAGACTACTTGGATATAACATGCCCTTTAATGTAAAGGTCAACTCTTTGTATTATAAAAGACTCTTTATTTGTTAGGTTGCCTCACACATGTGACATTTCAAGCCTCAGCTAAAAGCTTATTTCAGATTATCACGATCTAATTCTGTCCACAGATAACAAAGCGACACGTAGGCGGTTACAGTTGAACAATACAGTTTGACGTAAGCCACTCAATAATGTATTATGTCACTCTGTAATTATAGAATGACTAAAGAAAAATAAGAGGACCCGGCATAACTACGAAAAGTACGTGTTTACTATGAAGCCGGTTCCGCCATTTTAGTTTCGCGGTCTATTTACATGCAAGTTGTCACCGTGTCATAAGAATTAAATAACGTATAAATACTTATTAATTTTATTGTTAATACGGTGTTTTATTTACAATAATACTAATCTCGAATTATAAAGTAGATGCCTAACTGTTATATTAATGGGATATTTCTTTCGCAAATTCGCCATTTTGGTTTCGTTCCATATATTGGGAATGCTTAATTTTTTCTTTGTTTTCCCCGTCCTCTATCTTCTTTTGTCTAAGGTAATTATACCATACACATAATGTGCTTGATAGCGCTCATCTCGCAGAATATGGACAGCCTCCATGCCCATGGCGTAGCGCGCGAGTATCCGGCTGTGAACAGAGGCCACGGGTTCGATTCCCGTATCGAGACAAATGATGACCCACTGAAATACGTTTTAGGTCTGGCTGTTGTGAGACCGAAAGTCTCTCGTAGTTTCGGATACCCGCGATGCATGTTAGACTGAGTTTTAAGTCAGGACTATGTATGTGATTATTGGGTGTGATTATTTGTTGTACGAAGTTACACTATATAATAATATAGTGTAACTTCGTACAACAAATGTATTCAGAATTTGATTTTGATCTTTTCTGATTTGATCCTGCGTTTTGATCCTTTCTGAAATAGATACTGGGAATCGAGCAGGTAGGTCACCTGATGGTAAGTGATCTACACCGCTTAGAGATATGCATAACACCAAAATAATCATGGACGCGTTGCCAACCTTGAAGGAGGGGAATGGGGGAAATCGGAAATAGAGTTATTTAATTTTAAAAAATGCTATGATATTTTGCTGACGCTGTTTTGATAATTGAGTACTTGACTGTAATAACCAATATCAATGAATTTCTGTAGGAACATAGATTTATCATCGAAATAACCTGTGCAATAAGAATCGATTAAAAATATTTCAAGGATAATTTTATTTTAGTAATCTAAATACTTATTTTTTTATCTGTGCGTCTCGTGACTGCAAACACCAATAACAACGCATGATGTCACATTACTCATTTTTCTTATAAATTTGTTCCACAATGACCTAAAACCTAAGGTCAAAAGTCATACTGCCAAGTTCTTTGGTATATTATGTTAGTATTTTTGTTTAAAGCTCAACCTAATTTCAACGCGGATGTGATCGACAATCAATATCTGATCGACGAAATATCTGATCCGTTTTTTAGTTTGAAATCATACATGTTATTTCCGTAATACTTTTTTAATTAGCGATTTTGTATCTATGGTAGGGAACAATGATGTCACCCGTATCTACAGTAACAGATAGCGCCTTGGTGGCAGATTAACTTATACATTATTGTTTTTGTTTTTTTTACTAAATATATGAAAATAAATTACGAAATATTTTTTTACATGTTTAGGATAATGTAATGTAATAGCCTTGTGTATTTTTTTAAAAATACTCAATTAACCAATTGTTGGGGTTATCAATATCGGTATTGACGGTAGACAATCGACATATCAATGACTTGCTGTGAAGCTAGCTCTAAATAGTCTCTTTAGTAGATAAAATAAAATGCAATCTACAGAATATAGAGGAAGTTCATAAATATACATCTCTGGACATGCACTCATGGTTTTTCCACTTTAATTGTATAATCCGGTAATAAAAAATAACCTTTAGTTATATCTGACGGTACCATTAATGTAAATTAGTAATGTGGCCGCGGATTATCTTGAAATCAGCTTGGATGCGGTACATTAAACTTATTTTCAAATACTGAAAGGTTTATCAACTGTTATGGTATTTATATTATTATGCGTCATATACATAGTTTTGACCAATGACTGAAGAAAAAATAAGAGGACTTGGCATAATTACGAAAAATACGTGTTTACTTTGAAGCCGGTTTCACCATTTTAGTTTCACGATCTTTTTATATGTAAGTTGTCATCGTTCATAAGACTTATATAACGTATAAATACTTATTGATTTAATTATTTTTATGCCTTTTGCTGCCTTGGTGGCTTGATGGTATATCGGTACGACTACGGTTCGGAGGTGTCGGGTTCGATCCCCGGGTCGGGCAAAGTGATATTGTATTTTTCCATATCAGTCCGGAGTCTGGAATTTGTGTCCGATATGGCGATAGGCTCGCCCCCTATCACATCTGGGACGGAACTAAGCTCGGCGAAATGTGGGTTTTCTATTCGCTAGTGCGCCTCTGCCTACCCCTTCGGGGATACAGGTGTGAGCTTATGTATGTACGATTTTTATTTACAACTATACTAGTTTCGGAATGTGAAGAAGATGTCTAACTGCTATATTAATGGGTTCTTTCTTTCGCAAAGTCGCCATTTTGGTTTCGCTTTATACATTAGGTATGCTTCATTTTTTCGTAGTTAAGCCACGTCCTCTACCTTCTTTTGTTTAAGGTTTTGACAGACAACGTTACTTCAGATTATAGCCTCTTTGGTCTAGTGGTAGCATATCTGAGCTGTAGACGGGAAGGTGTAAGGTTCGAATCCCAAGTCGGATAATTCTGAGTGATTTTTTTTAAGACCTTTTTAGAAAAAGACGTCTTTTTTTAGAAGAAGACTGGGATTTTCCTAGGACAAGATCAGGAAGAGAATGTTGTCTTCAACGATGTATTATAAAACGTTTGAATCGAAAAAAAATGCGTAATCTGAAATATTCGTACAAATTGTTTGAACAAAGTCTGATTAAACTAAATGCGCTCTACAAATTTCAGCATATATACAGAGAGTAACTACGCTCAAAAAATATCCTTCTTCTATTTCATTGTTGGGTTTGTAAGACGTTTTGTTATCATTTTATTGGATTACTTAAAGGATATGTGGATATAACTATTAACTAATATAAAATATGCACTTGTTTATAAAATGGGGACAAATGCCTAACCTTGTAACCTTAGGTAAACAATAAACATTATGGGCCAATTAAAAATCCTTGTTTTATCTTAAGTCCATCTATTCGATGTGAATCTCATTCAGAACGCATAAAAGAGCAAAAAATTTAAACAAATTAGTAACATAACATTACCGAATGATTATGTTCTTTATGAACTTGCTTCTTTTTTTAATCTATATATGTATATGACTGCCTCGGTGGTGTGGTTATGGTATTGTGGTATGACTACTATTCTGAGGTCTTGGGTTCGATCCCCGGGTCGGGTAAAGTGATATTGGATTTTTCCATATCAGCCCGAAGTGTGGAATTTGTACACGATATGGCGATAGGCTCGCTCTCTATTCGGGGACAGAATTAAGCTTGGCGAAATCTGGGTGTTCTAGTTCGCTAGTGCTCCCCTGCTTACCCCTTCGGGGATACAGGCGTGAACTTATGTTAACCATATTTATTTTATTGTTAAGTGTAACCTGTATCATGGGTATCAGAAGTTACGAGAGACTTTCAGTCTCACAACATCCAGACCCGAAACAAATATCTGTGGGCCACACAGACACACAGACATTGTCTCGGTGCGGTAATCGAACCCGCGACCTCACGTTTCACAGCCGGCTACTCGCCCGCTGCGCCACGGAGACTGTCAAAATGAGAATGAGATTATACTGAGAGATAAAATTTACATTTTTACTTCTTGTTTGTCCATACGTCGCGTCGTCGAGCAGATTATAGCATAATGAACAAATAAAAACTAACTGATCATTCAGCGTGTTAAATAATTTAAAAACAGGTTTATGTGATCATAAAATAAATATTGCACATATCAATCTATTTTTCTACAGATTTTATTGCTAACAAAAACCATAATGGATGTGATAAAATAAATAAACACATTAAAATTAATAACACAATTTAATTTAATCCCAATTAATTGATGAGAATATAATATTTTTTTAATCGTTTTTTAATCTTGGTACGGTTAAGTGACCGGGCTTTGATGGTTAGTCACAAGTTAGTCTAGTTAAAGAGATCGATTCTCGAATTGTCGATTATCAAAAACGAACACTTAAAAGTGAAATATAACAATAATTTCTTACTCTCTTTGGAGTCGGTGCCTTTTCATTTAATCTGCTTCGGCCTCAGCAACGACTCCGACCGACTTTATATTTTACTTTTAAGTGTTCGTTTTTGAAGTCAGTTTTCAGTTTTTGTTAAACTTTAATTATTATTTATCTATTTTTAGTGTAATATTGAAAGAATTATCCACCAACTTCTAATAGTTAAGGAGTTCTATTTTCCATCATCATCAGCAAAAATGAGATGATGTGTACCAGACGCAAATACCTAAATAGTTTTAGGAAATATATAAAACACGCTATGAGGCCCTATAAAATTTGAGGGTTGCCCTCGTTTTTTCTAGGATCCCATCATCAGATCCTGACTTAGTGTCAATGGGACCACCTCGGAACTATACCCTATAAAAAAAACAATTTCTCGAATCGGCCCAGGCGTTTTCGAGTAATCGGGGAACATACATAAAAAAAGATTCCGACGTATTGTTAACCTCCTCCTTTTTTTGAAGTCGGTTAAAAATATTATGTACTGCATCAGTGACATAGTTTTATTGCGTGAACAGTATTATCTACTAGTTTGATACCCGGGTTGAGTAAGAAATTTCTTAAGATACGAATCTCGTGTCGTGGGTATCAGGAACTACGAGAGACCCGAAACAAAAAACTAGTCTAAGACTCTCGGTGCGGGAATCGAACCCGCGGCCTTTCGCTTCACGGCTGGCTACTCGCCCGCTGGGCAACGGAGAATGTCAGTAAAATGTTACGTATAAATTATTACTCGATGGCAGCCTCGGTGGCGTAGTTGAATTGGGGTACGACTACCGTCCTGAGGTCTCGGGTTCGTTCCCGGGATCGGGCAAAGTGATATTGGATTTTTCAGTATCAGCTCGGAATTCCCGATGCGGCGATAGGCTCGCCCCCTATCACATCTCGGCGAAATGTGAGTGTTCTAGTTCGCTAGTACGCTTCTGCATACCGCTTCGGGGATACAGGCGTGAGCTTATATTATGTTAAATTGGGTACTACATCGTTTGTATTCAAGCGTCTCAATCTCAATCCAGAAACTTTACGTTTATATTTTTTCCATTTAGTTTATTTACTAGTCAACACTGTATAGCTAATTACATGTATGTGAATTGGAAAAGACCGCTTATGCATGAATCTAGAGGTAAATGTTATATTCTCCATGTTTAGGATTATTGTTATTTTTATTTATTTACACTTAATATGCTCGACGCATAAAGGCAGATAAGCATTTTGTGTCAGTCAACACCTGTTTGTACTGAAACTAGAATAATCACAAGTTTAAAAACTTAACAGACCGACTTCAAATCCGATCTTGACCAAATTTATATGGGACTACCCTTGAAATAAGCTCTATCGAATACAAAAATAATTTTGAAGATCGGTCCACATTTTGCGAAAATATCGCGTAACATACATAATAAAAAATACAGACAAATTGAGAACCTTCTCCTTTTTGGAAGTCGGTCGAAAAAGTCGCCTCCTTTGTCTAGTAGCAGCATATATGGGTTGAGGACCGAGAGGACTTGGGTTCGATGCCCAGGTCGTGCAAATCGATTTTTCTTATTTGCCAAAGACTGAACCTTCCAGAGGGTGTTGGCATCAGACAGGTAGCCGTTCATTGATTTGAACTCTGGACTTACACAGCCCATATACGGTGCCACTAGTGACCTAGTCTAGACTAGACCAAGAAGCAGAGGCGAAGGGGGAAAAGTTTCAAAAGAGAAGCCAATACAACTTTCTATAGTAACTAAAATTAGAATAATATCAGCCCTGTAATATTACTGTCCCACTGCTGGGCACGGGCCTCCTCTATCAATGAGAGGGGTTAGGCCTTAGTCTACCACGCTGGCATAATGGGGGTTGGTAGATCTCACATACCTTCGAAATTCTTGTGAAGAATTTTCTCAGGTATGCAGGTTTCCGCACGATGTTTTCCTTCACCGTTAGAGCCATCATTCTCAATGAAAATACACTTAACATAGAAAAATCAGAGGTATACTCTTTTTGGGGTTGGTCTCGAATCTCCGACACTCGTCTCGCCAGTCCGTACCATTCCCAACTGAGCTACCGCTGCTCTGACAAAGGTAAGCCGGTAGGCGAGTAGGTAGCCGAGTTGTATGGACCTTTCGCCACTACCAAGAAGTCTGAATAGGGCGTTAAGTAGTTTAATAACTAATTTAAAATCTAGACTATACTGTTTATTTATTTATTTCTCCATTAAACCATTAACATAGAGAAACTAAACACAAAATTATTTTAAAATTAGAAATTCTAAATTTAGAAATCTATAATATGATATCTAGCTGTTTCTTGTTTACTTGCGGAATGACGTTTCAGTTACTTTTCCATCTTGACTCGCGACCACGTGTCCATGGCCGTTGTGGCTATAAGCAGCTATGGCAGACGCGCGGCCATCCCCCAGGTCGGCGGAACGGAACACGTCCATATAGGGAATACTCTGGAAAATATATAATATCGGATGTTACAGAAAGTTGGTACCAATAGCAATTCCACATACAAGAAGATCCATTTAAAGCGTAATGGTAAAGTGAAAAAATAAAAAATTTACTTAATATTTTCATTACATTACATACATAAGTTCACGCCTGTAAGGGATAGGGAGAGGCGCACTAGCGAACTAGAACACCCACATTTCGCCGAGCTTAGTTCCGTCCCAGATGTGATATCGCGCGCCTATCGCCATATCGGGCACAAATTCCAGACTCCGGGTTGATATGGAAAAATCCAATATCACTTTGCCTGACTCGGGGATCGAACCCGAGACCTCAGAACCGTAGTCGTACCGAAATACCACCACGCCACGGAGGCAGTATTTTCATTATAAATAATAAATAAATACACCCAACAGTCACACACCTAGTCCTGACCCCACACTAGGTATTATAACCTGTATCGTGGGTGTCAGAGACTATGAAAGACTTTCGGTCTCACAACACCCAGAATTGAAACAAATATCTGCGGGCCACACAAACATTTGCCTTAATGCGGGAATCGAACCCGCGGCCTCTCGCTTCACAACCGGCTCCTCGCCCACTGCGCCACGGAGGCTGTCTTATATTTATCTTGTATTATTCTATTCATGGGGTCGCCTCCTTGGTCTAGTGGCAGCATATATGGGCTGTGGACCGGGAGGTCGTGGGTTCGATTCCCAGGTCGGGCAAAGCGAATTTTCTAATTTAATTTTCCCGGGACTGGACCCCTCTGTGGGGGTTGACGTCAGGCAGGCAGCCGGTCGTAAAAACATAGCCAAATCATTTCTGCAACATGCTTGAAAAAGTGTGTTGCGCCGACCCCACATTAAAATGGGATATGGGCAGGTAGAAAGAAAGATTCTATTCATGGGGATTTTAAAATCGGAATGTGACCATTTAAATCATCGCAATAAGCGCAGGAACGGGTTCCTATATGCTAAGTATAATTAATTACTTCATTAGTGGTTTGCAAATGTACTGCAGCAGACGCAATGGCCCAGAAACTATTTTTTTGTCACAAATTCCAGTCGCAGTTATTCAAAAACTATGAGACTTACAACATTTTGCGATAGTTTATGAAACGTTTCTATCCCCAAAGTGGTAGGCAGAAGCGAACTAGAACACCCACATTTCGCCGAGCTTAGTTCCATCCCAGATGTGATATTACTACATACTATATACTTACATCTGTTATGTCCTTTTCAAAACGTCTCAAGTCGAACGGGAAGCTAAAAAATAAACAGGTTTCAGTTATTTATCAGTCGTATTTATTATAGCCAAAATATACTAAACCTAGTGAGTGCGTTTGTCCTGTCCAATAAATTATGAATGCAAAGAAATTTTAAATAATTCTGCAACAATTTTCGTAAAAATTCGTTACAATTCTTTATTTCTGCCAGCCTTTATTCACTACAGTGTGGGGTCCGTGCAACACACTTTTTCAAGCATGTCACAGAAAAAGTTACCCGACCTAGCAATCGAATCCTCTACCTTCCGGGCTGCCACTAGGCTAGAGGCGATAATATGATTGTAACAAAATGCTGATACTGAATCGGAAACCCCAAATCATTCGACCGAGCTGGGGATCGAACCCTCAGAATAATAGTCGAAGCGTACTCCCAATACAACTACTTTTCTGAGTAGTACAGCAACGCTGTAGACAGTTACGTCTACAGCACGAATGGGCCGGCTCGACCGGTTTGATACCAGTGTCACAGAAAACCGACATAAAGTGGCAGCTCGCTGTCGCGTTTCGTTCGGTGAGTAAGATTTCCGGTGGCCCTTTTTTCCCAAACCCTATTTCCCTCCCTTTATACGTTTTGCCTATGTTCAGCAGTGGATGTCCTATGGCTGATGATGATGATGATGATGATGATGATACGTTTGCAAGGCACCCTTGATCCTTTTTGTGTTTTAGCTGTCTATGGGCGGTCGAGATCACTTACTATTAGATGAGCCATCCGCTCGTTTGCCAGTCTCTGCTAGCACGAATGGGCCGGCTCTACCGGTTAGATACCACTGTCTCACAGAAAACCGTCGTAAAGTGGCAGCTTGCTGTCGCGTTTCGTTCGGTGAGTGAGATTTCCGGTGGCCCATTTCCCCACTCCAAAGGGAGAATTGGGAAAGCCCAATCCCTCCTTTTAGGTTGGCAACTCACCCATGATTCTTTTTGTGTCTTGGGTGTCTATGGGCGGTGGAGATCACTTACCATCAGGTGACCCATCTGCTCGTTTGCCAGTCTCTGCTATAAAAACCGCTACGCCACAGGAAATAATAATAAAAATAATTCTTGATTTTCAGTTCGCTACATTATCGCCATATTCGTCACACAAACACGAACCATATAAATTAACACCTTGCAAATTTAATTAAACCCGCAGTTTACTGTATTAATACAACTAGTATACGTAGATTGATAATATGGCGTAAAGATTATAAAACTGCATGAAGTATGTTAGAAAATGTTAATACAAAAACCCTCATTGCTTTTAATTGCGGATGTCATCAGATACAATTTATACAGCATTTTTCCCGTTCGAGAAGCTTCATTTGATGATATAATAGTGTTTATTAAAAGCACGCAAATCTACTCAAATTACGTTATAATCACGCGACTCGCGAGATCCCGATCACAATATCTCTTTTTTATACTTTCATAATAAAAATCAGCAATAGCTCCCTTACTGCCTCGGCTTACTGCCGAGACAAGTGTCGGAGGTTCGAGACCAACCGCAAAATGGAGCATACACCTCTGACTTTTCTATGTTAAGTGTATTTTCATTGTGAAATATCGCTTGCTATAACGGCGAAGGAAAACATCGTGAGGAAACCTGCATACCCGACAATTTCTTCACAAGAATTTCGAAGGTATGTGGAGTCTAGGAACCCTCATTAGGCCAGCGTGGTGGACTAAGGCCTAACCCCTCTCATTAGTAGACGAGGCCCGTGCTCAGCAGTGGGACAATAATATTTCAGGGCTAATATTATTATTATATATACTTTCATAGCGAGTTCATTCAGTTTACTGTCTATAAAGACACTGTAGACATAATAGACATTGTTCTATAAACACGACATGGTTCTTTAGTGACTGCACGTGCAAAATAAAAATAAGATACTTACTTTTTAAAATTCGGAAAAGAATTTTCCTGTGCAACGGCTGAAACAGTATAGATTATTTAAATTACGACTTTTTTCGTAAAAACACACTGATTTTTACATAGGTAAATGTTTTTATAAATATTATAAAGTTAAGTCACTAAAAGGCCATGTTCTAAATGTATATATATACATTTAGAACATGGCCTTTTAGTGACTTATTACTTATCAGTCTTCCTTGTGCCGCATTGCAATGCGGACGCATCGCTGACGCGTATAATTGTCATCATATTGTACAGTGCAGCGCGGCGCAAGCCGTCGCTTGAATATTAGTCGCCATGAGTAGTGAACTTATGGCGAACGAACTGTTGGCGTTCCTACAACAGAAGCTGGACGTGATGGACGAGGTGTCTGCTGTCCAGATCTGTGTATCGAACTTCAGCGAGGACGACATCGCTGCCTCTAAGTTGATGTTGTACACCGTGCTGAATAAGCGCGAGCAGATGGTGTCCCGCCGCCGTGACGGGACGAAGAAAAGCGTGCAAGACATCATCACGCTGCTAAAGGAGACCGACCCGGACGACGTGCCGACGTTTGTGGCGAGGGACTTGAACAAGCTCCCTCCCGTAACCTTCGACCACGTCGACGTGACCCGCCTTCTCAAGGACATCGTTTCTCTGAAGGCGAGCTTGGCGGATGTGCAGCGGCAATTGGATGCCTCCCAAACCACCGTGGCCGATTTACGTAAAGAGGTGGATGCGTTACGTAATAACGCAACGGTAATTAGGTCATCTCCGGAGGCATCATACGTAAACACGCGTCGTGGAGCTGGCCTCGATACATCGGCGGCTAGTTACTCGTCAGCAGTTTTGTCGCCGCTTCATACGTCGAATGCCGAATCAGCGGAATGTGCCCCAAGCACACCCCGCGACACCGTGCCCGTCCCCGCGACTCCTCCGCGTAACGTCGCCCGGTTCATCGACCCTGTCACGCTGTCTGTGCCAGCAGCCCCGGCGAAATCAAGTCATCAAGATTTTGCTAAAGTCGCCGTGAGCGCTTCCGTCGCTCCCTCAACGAAGCCTGTGCTAGAAAAAGCATTGAACCAGGCTAGTAACGATGGTTTCGTGATGGTGCAAAGGAGGAAGCATCGCCAACGAACCATCGCGAACCGCTGCGGCAAAGCTCCTGCGGAGCCCAATATCACCGTGCGTGCCGCGCAGCCAAACACTCCGGTGTATATCTCACGCCTACACTACACCACTAAGGCGGAGAGCATCATGGAGTACGTCCGCCAGAAGACGAGATACTCGCCGAGGGTGCAGCTGCTGGAGTCGCGCCGAAACGTCAACTTTAAGGCGTTTGTGGTGCGCGTGCCGAACTGCTTGTTGCACCTCATCATGGAGGAGGACTTCTGGCCACAGGGCGTGGTGTTTCGCCGCTTCCGCGGAGAAGTGCCACACGAGCGCACAAAGACTTAGTGCTTAGTGATAATTTTATTTTTATAGTTATAAATATGTATGTTAGCTTGTAAGGTATTTATATATGGGCCTAGTTGCCTGAAAATAAATAAATAAATAAATAAAATAAATAAATATATTTTTGACAGACTTTCAAAAAGGAGAAGGTACTTAATTCGCCTGTATTTTTTTATGTATGTTACGGGATATATCCGCCAAATGTGGACTGATTCTTTTTGTGTTCGATAGAGCTTATTCCATCGGTAAATAAATAAAAAATTAGTCCCTTAAAAATTGGTCATGATCAAATAAGTTTTGAAGTCCCTTGGTTAAGTTTTTTCATAATCCAACATCTAGTATTTGTATATAATATTTTTGGAAGGCACAACGCCGGAAAAATCTTGAGGATCCTAATGGAATTATAGATAATCCGTTTACTCACCAACAATCACGTAAATGGCGACGAACATCAATAATAATACTTTCGACATTTTACACTGATTGAGTGTAACGAGAGCTGACTCTATCTAAATTTCGAGAACTAACATGCGGAGTGATATGCTTGTTAATTTATACCATGATGCGTCCTTGAAAACAGTTTTCAAAAAACAATATTTTACGAGGAGAATGGGGTTATTGCAATCTGCAAAATTAGTTTTTGAAAAAATCTATAAAAATTTACTAAAACTGATATGAGCAAGGTCAATAGAGCAATTTATTACTCTCTTTGCAGTGGGTGCTCGTGCCGATGCTGAAATGAAAATGCACGGACTAAGCGACTCCAACGAGATTATGAAATTATTTTATGAAATATATTTTCACGTAATTACGTTTTAGGTCTTTAAGTATGAATTTTCTGTTCCGCAACACTGGTAGTTTCAAATAAAATGAATTGTTTGGTTATGAATTTCCAATTTCAAATAAATTTTATTAAAAGCATGGGTTTCTTATTTTTTTCATAACTCTTTTGTTTTATTAATTAACGTTATGTTTTCATCACATCATAAATCTTTTTGCCAACATATTATATATACGTAAAAAATCAAGTATGTAATTCTGAAATATGAATACCTTCCTAGTAGCAACTTGGTTAATAAATCAATCAACGATGAATATGGAGCGAACACTACAAAGAACCAAATAAGTCGTTCTTATAATTAGAAAGGCTGATCAAATCAAATCAAATCATTTATTGAATCCATGACATGGTTTAGATTAACATTATTTAGATTGACATTAGATGGACATTATTTAGATTCGGTCAAATTTTAACTCTACCGCCTGTTCGGAAGGCTGTTTCGCCAGAGAAGAACGGGTAAGAAACTCTGACGTTGCTCTTTTCAACACCAAATTACAGCCAGCTACTAATACAGTACAGCACCAGATACAGAAAGACCTTAAATAAGAGCAGTTAAACCATGATAACAATAGCTATCTAATAATATAGTACAAAGTATCATACAAAATACACTGAGCGACCCCCATAGCTACGGCAAGTTGAATTGACACATACCATGATGACACTCAATTACCAGCTAGATAGACAGCTCGTGACTACATTATTTATAGGTTAATTTTCGACATTTGGTAAATTGGTAAGGTAAAAAACTTGATGTATATGGGT
Source organism: Clanis bilineata (assembly GCA_036417725.1). Lineage (NCBI taxonomy): Eukaryota > Metazoa > Arthropoda > Insecta > Lepidoptera > Sphingidae > Clanis > Clanis bilineata. The sequence goes on from CM071141.1 coordinate 5,561,418, forward strand.
GTCGATCTCTTAAATAATCACAAGTTTAAAAACTTAACCAACCAACTTAAAAATTGATACAATCATGACCAAATTATATTGGAACCTTTGGACTAAACTATATGAAATACAAAAAGGATATTGAAAATCAGTGCACATTTGGCGGAGCTATAGCGTGAACTACATTAAAAATACAGACGGACTGATTACCTCCTTTTTTGAAGTCGGTAGAGAAGGGCAGTAATAATTGCCCCTGTGCTGATTACTTTGATTATTATAATTAAAATTATAGAATAAATTTGTTTCATACAGAACGGTCATTTCAGAGCTAAAGATTTTATCTGGAATTTTTTCCATTATTTTTAAGATTAGATTATTATATTTATCAAATCAAATATCGTTTATTGAATCCATAAAATGTCACACTTTGTTTAGATTCCGTCTAAATTGTTTACTCTACCGCCAGTTCGGAAAGCTGGTTCGCCAGAGAAGAACGGGCAAGAAACTCTGACGTTGCTCTTTTTGACAATAATAAGCAGTTTACAGTCAGATATTGATATACAACCAAAATAAGAAAACATTTTTTTTATTAATTTACATTGAATTGAAATTGAAAATTGAACAGTTTTATACAACGCACTGTTTTAAACACATTTTGGGATATATTGTTCAAGACCATTTTCCCCCATCTTGTTATTTACCGAAATTGCGAACTACGTAAGCCTTGCCGATAATAAACAAATGAGCTCCATTTAAATTACAATACGACATTGAGACGGTGTCGAGTGCTGACTAATCACTATAATGATTTTTCTTTGTTCAGTTATTCGTTACTTCATTTTTCCTACAATTGTGTGATCAGCGGCCTGAGCAGGAAAATTTCTGACAACCGTAAATGTATTCGAACTCGATGCGCGTCTATGAAATTTGTATGAAATATTAACCAAACGTCATCAGTGCGCAGCGAACTCGAATACATTTACATTTACATTCGTTTTTCGTGCTCGGGCTACTGGTAATGATTGGAAGCAGTTTACGGACAAATTTTCGCTGAAAATACTTCTTCTGCATGTTTATCGTAATTATAATGTAAAGACCAAAGACCCAGCAATAAGTTTTACGTAATTAATGCGTATGTATTATTAAACTGTATAAAATTAGATTAAAACTTATAAATCTGCTTCAAATTATTCTTATAAAATAGTTTTTACGATTATTAATTTAAAATATATGAAGAAAAAAAGAAAAACATGCATTATATTATGGAGCTAAGTAATATTAAAATAATTGCTAAAACTATAATTTTAACTTTACTGCAGTGAAATAAAACTATTTTTACGGATTTTATCACGATTTGTTTTTATAATATGTTTCACTTCAACGTCTTCATTATCCACTTTAGTAGTGTTTGTAACTACTAAAGATGTGTCTCTTCATCGGCAAAGTCCATTTTTGTAGAGACACTATGACCCAACCCAATTAGAGCTGAAAAGGGGTTTTAGGGTTTCTCATCTAATATTAAAAAAATATATATGATTTATTGAAATAAAACTATTTTTACGGTCTGACTCGTGATCACGAAGACTGCAAAGCCTTCGAAACGTCGGGCATAACAATTAAAACAAATCGTGATAGAATCCGTAAAAATAGTTTTATTTCTATGTATAACATTTGCGTAAACTTAAGAAATCAGTATTTACTGCAGTGCTTAGTGGAAGAGTGTTCAACATTCTTAATCAAGAGATAAAGAATAAAGAATTTTATAAATGTCAAAATTATTAATTAATAAAATAGACCACCATAGTAAATAGAATCATCGAAAGTCTATTGATGAGTGTATCTAGTCAAAGAGATCAAATATTACTTTCTATAGAGGGGCTAACAAGCAAGTTTCCATATAAAAAAATTGATCTCAAACGACAGTAACGCCATCTACCACTTATTACGATGCGAGGGCGTTTATAACAATTTACACCCCTAGAATGTTCTGTAAATGTAATCACGTAAGACAATTTTATTGTCGAAACATTATTACTATGTTACGACCTTGCGCGCGTATGTTTCAAGCACGACTGAGAGATTATGACCACGAGGTTACAACTTTTGGATCACAAGTTTTGCGCTGTTGTCTCGTCTATGTATTATTGAATGTCTTTTATAATAATACAAATAGTCTTCTGTTTCCGTGACCAGCTCTATGTGAACCGGCTAATTGCAATGACTAAAGAAAAAAAAGAGGACCTGGCAACTAACTACGCAAAGTAATTTACTATGAAGCCGGTTCCGCCATTTTAGTTTCGAGATTTATTTACATGTAAATTGTCACCGGTCCTGATAAAGGTCGCAGGAAGTCGCTGGATGCAGGCCGCTTCCAACAGGTCGATCTGGAAATCTTTGGGGGAGGCCTATGTTCAGCAGTGGACGTCCTATGGCTGATGATGATGATGATGATGAAATTGTCACCGTGTCATAAGAATTAATTAACATATAAATACTAATGTTTTTATTGTAAACACGGTATTTTATTTACAATAACACTATTTTCGGAATATGAAAAAGATGCCTAACTGTTACATTAATGGAATCTTTCTTTCGCAACGTCGCCATTTTGATTTCGTTCCATACATTAGGTATGCTTCATTTTTTCGTAGTTATGCCCTGTCCTCTATCTTCTTTTGTCTAAGGCTAATTGCGACTGTATTATCTGGTTAACCTTCAATCCTATTGTCGGGAAGGAAGGTTACTACGAGTAGATAAACGAATAGGGTTTGGAAGTTTCTAACGTCTTGTGGAAAGAGTTTTTTTCGGATTATGAGGATCTAGTGCGGTGGACTTACCTACTATTGCGTGTTGGTGATATCAACTCCGACGTCAGGGCTCGAATAAGTACTGTGGAGGATGCTCAAGACCGGGCGAAGTGGAAGCATTTAAGTAGGAAGGCGGACCCTGGCATTAGGCCGGGATAACGCCAGACAGAAAGAAAAAGTGCGGTGGACTTAGCGAGAGACGACCCGTCTGCTATTTTGCCAGTATTGATTTATTATTTAGTTGTGGTAAAGGAAAACATACCTACATACGCGAGAATTTCTCCACAAGAATTTCGAAGGTATGTGAAGTTAACCAACCCGCATTAGGCCAGCGTGGTAGACTAAGGCCCTGACCTATCTCATTAGTAGAACAGGCCCGTGCCCAGCAGTGGGACAGTAATATTACAGGGCTGATATTGTTATTTAGTTAGATGGTCCAAATTATAGTAAGTGGTACCGTCGCCCGTTTGCAAGCCAAGCCGTTGCTTATCTTTTTTTCCAACACACTTTTTAAAGGATATTGCAGAAAGGATTCGTCTTAGTATTTAAGACCGGCCTTTAACATAATCTTACTTCAATAAACTTTGGTCAAATCAAATTAGAAAAGTAGGTCCGCTCGACATGGGAACCTCGAACCTCGCAGTCTACAGGCCCTTATAAGCCACTAGATCAAGCTGATGTCTACTGTGGAAAGGAAAAAATGGGGATTAGGAGAGAAGGACATTTGGGCAAGTAAGTTGCCACTTCACGACCGTTTTCTTTGAGAAAGCGGTAAAATCCAGTCCCGTGTAGACAAAATTCTATAGCATGATTCTAGCACTTAATTATATCCAACTATAGATTTTAAATAATCAATTTTAGTTTTGCATATTTTTAGAATCTTTCATTAAAAAAAATATTTCAATAGCCTTAGGGCCTCGTTCACCAACTCCAAGTAAAGTGTTGATTAGTTACTTTCTGACTAGCGTAATTGACAAGTAAGAGTTCTGAGTAACTTCTGTTAATTTCACAAGCAAAATTAGAACTCTGAGTAGCAACTTACTGGTTAAGTGAATGATATCACAAATCCTGCGTCCCATTCGTTCAATATTACGTCAAAAGTATCTTATTTTGGCAAAAAAAAACACTCGTGACTCGTCCCGCGTCCGCACCACATGACACAAAAACCTACCGGACCCTTTTTTTGCTATATAAATAGTTACACAGGTACTAAATCGTGTGCCATAAGGACGAGTTTTGCGTGACCCCGTCTGGACATCGGTGTTCGCTTCGCCCGAATTGCTGTTTGTTTTTGTTGAAACTACTTGATTTTTTAAATGAAAGGCTATTTTACAGTTAACACGTTCATTTAAAACGTTAAACATCGTTATTAAGGTATGACTACTATAATTTGATTTTATAGTTTATTTAACTACGATAAAATGTACAATTAACTGCCTACTTTAAACTTTAACCGTCAAGTAAACGCGCTACTTGGCAGACGACGTGGCAAGTAGCTTACTGGCCAGTTTAATCATAAGATGCATGCTACTCGAACGTTGTGAAATTCACACGTGCAGTTACGGGTGACTTTAACTGACGATTAGCCTACTTGACACTTTACTTGAGGGTGGTGAACGAGGCCCTTAGAGTAATAACGTATAGAGATATAGTCTCATACAAAATTCCTTCGGAAATTGAAGCCGATAACGACTCAATGTGTGCATCGTTGGCGCGTAACTACTTGAGCCGACACACACATACGCACGTGAATAGTGTTGCAAGTAAAAGACATTTTACCAACAAAATAGGGAAATCGAAAGTGTTCTAATAATGATACACTTGTTTTATTCTGAACTTAAAAAACATTTGTTTAGTTTTGAACCGACTTTAAAATAAAAAGGTTCTCAATTTTTCTGTATAAACATAACTTTTTTATCAATTGTTCGATAGAGTTGTTTGTAATGTTCGCGTTCGCTTTGTATGTGTATGCTTGTGTATGTATAATATTATGATTATGAATTTATTTATGTATATTATATGATTTATTCTTTTATAGGTATATTCGCAATGATATTTAATATTATGAGTATATGTAACATTATATTTAACACTACCCTCATTTTTATTTTCTTCATAAACACCCGCCTTGTCTTTTCTCTGCAACACCCAAAGGTAGTAGCGAATGCCGCTGGCATTAAGTTCGTCTAAACATATTTGTGTATAACGTCTTTGAAATAAAAAGGAGACGGAAACACTTCCATACAATCTTGGGCCTAGATTGTAAAAGGATGAAAGTAGTGTCAATTAATAGATAGTATATTATGAGATCATTACTGAAAATTTGGCGACTTTTTGTAATCTGAGAACACAGTTATGAGCCTCACTTTGACTTAAATAAACGTGAGGTTATGGAACAAACTATACGCAAACAACTGATGTTTATAAGTACAAATCTTACCTATTGATATGTTTGAATGTAGATAACATACGCTCACGCCTATATCCCCGAAGGGATGGCAGAGACAAACTCGAACACCCACAATTTTGATAACTAAATGTCGATTACAAAGACGATTATTCTCAGGAACATCTACTATATAAAAATAAGTCGGGTTTTCCTTCCTGACGCTATAACTCCAGAACGCACGAACCGATTTCCACGGTTTTGCATTCGTTGGAAAGGTCTCGGGCTCCGTGAGGTTTATAGCAAAGAAAATCCAGGAAAAATTTCAACAGAAAAGCGGGAAAGTCTTTTTTCACATACAGTGCCATCTCTGATACATAGCACGTACTACAAACCAATATTTTAAGTAGATGGCGCCGGTGCGTAATACATTGACAGACGGGGTGACAGACGGGTGACCGACGTGGTGACAGACGGGGTGACAGACGGGTGACAGACGGGGTGACGGACGTGGTGACAGGCGGGGTGACAGGCGGGTCACAGACTGGGTGACAGACGGGGTGACCGACTGGGTGACAGACGGGTGACAGACGGTGTGACAGAGGGTGTGACTGACGGGGTAAGAGACGGGGTGACGGACGTGGTGACAGACGGGTGACAGACGGGGTGACAGGTGGATCACAGACTGGGTGACAGACGGGGTGACCGACTGGGTGACAGACGGGTGACAGACGGTGTGACAGAGGGTGTGACTGACGGGGTAAGAGACGGGGTGACAGACGGTGTGACAGACGGTGTGACTGACGGGGTGAGAGACGGGGGACTGACGGCCGAAGTAGATCATCCCATTACCTCCTTTAGAATTATTGGATTATAGGTGCCTACGACTCACTCTTTCAACCCTCTCTCTCATACGCAGACGAAGTTGCGCGGGTCAGCTAGTAATATTTATACAAACTGAGCAACATTGTTCTAGTAGAAAATTATTTAAAATATGGAAAACACCCAAAACGCACACGCACGAAACAATACGAAAACGATGCAAATGAAAACGATTATTAAAATGTCAATTCATAGTTTTTTGTTTTCACAGGGAACCAGCTAAGGTCTGAATGCATGCCATCTCATAATATACTATATATTAATTGACACTACTTTCATCCTTATACAATCTAGGCCCAAGATTGTATGGAAGCATTTCCCTCTCCTTTCATTTCTTTCATTCCGTATTTAAAAAATGGGTAAATTGGTTGGCATTATTAGCAACATTCATAATGATTCATAACGTAAATGGCGTCTGTCATTTTTACAATTCTATTTTTAGTTTTGATGAATGTTTTACTTAATATTAAAACATGTCAGCAATTGATTACTTCTGAAATTTTATCTTTATACTTCCTTGGTGCTTGTTCATTGTATTGTGACATCCTTTGATAGCGCAGTTCGTCATAATATAATAAAATTTGTGGGAGCTCTTCATACTAAGACTTGACCTAGGACACTGACACGCCGTGCGGCGTTTGGTGCCTAAAACGGCTCACCCGGAACGCCTTCACGCTGTGGCCGCGTACTGCGGTTCTATGTATGATATTTCTATGTCAATAGCATATTGTCATCAACAAACGTGTGACGTATGCGAAATTTGAATTGAATTGCCCACATATGGTGACGTCAATCTACACGTACGATCTAAATTATTCACGCTCATTTACTGACTTCATAAATTGAGGTTTATAATTAGTCTCGCTCGGAGTGATAGACTCGCCCCCTATCACACCTGGGAAGGAAATTATTTCGGCGAAATGTAGGTGTTCCTATTCTTTAATTCGCCTCTGCCTATCGATTCTGGGATACGGGCGTAAGTCTATGTATATGATACGTGATATTACCATTAGGCTCGTGTTTTAAACTGTTGGTTAGCCAAACAGTCAGTCCTATGTGAAGTCCCAAATTTCAAGATGGTGACTAAGATTATATTTTGAAATATTTTTAGTTTTGTTTGAGATATTTTTAGTTGTAGAGCCACGCTGTAGACAGTTACGTTTAAAGCACGACTGGGTTCATTTGGGTATTCATCGACCAGTTTGATACCACTGTCTCACAGAAAACCGACGTAAAGCGCTTGCTTTAAGCTGCCAAGCTTGCTATCGCGTTTCGTTCGATGAGTGAGCTTTCCGGTGGATGGGCCACCTACCCCTCCTTTTTCCAATCCCTTTTCCCTCCCCTTCCATTCCTTGATCCCTCCTTTTAGGTTGACAACACACCCATGATTTGTGTCTTGCGTGTTTATGGGCCGTGGAGATAACTTATCATCAGATAACCCATCTGCTCATTTGCTAGTCTCTGTTATAAAAAAAAAGATGGTCAACGTCATAAAAGTGCCTAGATATTTTTTGGAGTTTACTTAAAAATATGAAGAAAAAGGTGCCATAGGTTCCAACTTACGGCATAAGGGCTTATAAGGGCAAAGGATTTGTCGATTGAATTTAGCCATAAAGCAAAACACAAATGCGCATGGATGCCATTTTGCTCTGAATTCTGTATAGTTAGAGATATTTTTAATTAAAAATGCCTTGATATTTTTTCATGGCAATTGGTGTGATAAATATTCGAATCGGTCCATTCTTTTAGGCGCTACGATAGTCAGGAGTTAAGAATTTTTTTTTTTTTTTTATAGCAGAAATTGGCAAACGAACAGATGGGTCACCTGATGGTAAGTGATCTCCACCGCCCATAGACACACATGACACAAAAAGAATCATGGCTGCGTTGCCAACCTAAAAGGAGGGAATGAAAGGGGAGGGAAAAGGAATTGGGAAAGGGAGGGGGGAAATGGGCCACCGGAAATCTCACTCACCGAACGAAACGCGACAGCAAGCCGCCACTTTACGTCGGTTTTCTGTGAGACAGTGGTATCTAACCGGTCGAGCCGGCCCATTCATGCTGTAGACGTTACTGTCTACAGCGTGGCTCTACCACTCTTAAAACATTTATATGTTACATAAGCGTATGGGCCACCGGAGGCCGAGCCACCCGTGACTAAATGAAATAAATAATACTCAATCCCATAGTTCCAAACAATAAAATAGACCATCATAACAAATAGAATCATCGAAAGTCTATTGATGAGTGTATCTAGTCAAAGAGATCAAATATTACTTTCTATAGAGGGGCTAACAAGCAAGTTTCCATACAAAAAAAATGATCTCAAACGACAGTAACGCCATCTACCACTTATTACGATGCGAGGGCGCTTATAACAATTTACACCCTAGAATGTTCTGTAAATGTAATCACGTAAGACAATTTTATTGTCGAAACATTATTACTATGTTACGACCTTGCGCGCGTATGTTTCAAGCACGACTGAGAGATTATGACCACGAGGTTACAACTTTTGGATCACAAGTTTTGCGCTGTTGTCTTGTCTATGTATTATTGAATGTCTTTTATAATAATACAAATAGTCTTCTGTTTCCGTGACCAGCTCTATTTGAACCGGCGAATTGCAATGACTAAAAAAAATGAGGACCTGGCAACTAACTACGCAAAGTAATTTACTATGAAGCCAGTTCCGCCATTTTAGTTTCGAGATTTATTTACATGTAAATTGTCACCGTGTCATAAGAATTAATTAACGTATAAATACTAATGTTTTTATTGTAAACACGGTATTTTATTTACAATAATACTACTTTCGGAATATGAAAAAGATGCCTAACTGTTACATTAATGGGATCTTTCTTTCGCAACGTCGCCATTTTGATTTCGTTCCATACATTAGGTACCTATGCTTCATTTTTTCGTAGTTATGCCCTGTCCTCTGTCTTCTTTTGTCTAAGGCTAATTGCGACTGTATTATCTGGTTAACCTTCAATCCTATTGTTGGGAAGTAAGGTTACTACGAGTAGATAAACGAATAGGGTTTGGAAGTTTCTAACGTCTTGTGGAAAGAGTTTTTTCGGATTATGAGGGTCTAGTGCGGTGGACTTACCGACTATTGCGTGTTGGTGATATCAACTCCGACGTCAGGGCTCGAATTAGTACTGTGGAGGATGCTCAAGACCGGGCGTAGTGGAAGCGTTTAAGTAGGAAGGCGGACCCTGGCATTAGGCCGGGATAACGCCAGACAGAAAGAAAAAGTGCGGTGGACTTAGCGAGAGACGACCCGTCTGCTATTTGGCCAGTATTGATTTATTATTTAGTTGCGGTAAAGGAAAACATACCTACATACGCGAGAATTTCTCCACAAGAATTTCGAAGGTATGTGAAGTTAACCAACCCGCATTAGGCCAGCGTAGTAGACTAAGGCCCTAACCTCTCTCATTAGTAGAACAGGCCCGTGCCCAGCAGTGGGACAGTAATATTACAGGGCTGATATTGTTATTTAGTTAGATGGTCCAAATGATAGTAAGTGGTACCGTCGCCCGTTTACAAGCCAAGCCGTTGCTTATCTTTTTTTCCAACACACTTTTTAAAGGATATTGCAGAAAGGATTCGTCTTAGTATTTAAGACCGGCCTTTAACCTAACCTAACTTCAACAAACATGGTCAAATCAAATTAGAAAGGTCGGTCCGCTCGACCTGGTAACCTCGAACCTTGCGGACCACAGGCCCTTATAAGCCACTAGACCAAGCCGTTGTCTACCGTCGAAAGGAAAGAATGGGGATTGGGAAGGGACGAACGATATTTAGGAAAGTTATTTGCCACTTCACGACCTGATAAAGGTCGCAGGAAGTCGCTGGATGCAGGCCGCTTCCAACAGGTCGATCTGGAAATCTTTGGGGGAGGCCTATGTTCAGCAGTGGACGTCCTATAGCTGATGATGATGATGATGACCGTTTTCTGTGAGAATGTGGTAAAAATCCAGTCCCGTGTAGACAAAATTGTCTATAGCATGATTCTACTTATCGATATCCCACTCTAGATTTTAAATGAACTTTTTTTTTCGCTTAATTTTAGAATCTTTCATACAAAATTATTTCAATAGCATATTGTCATCAACAAACGTGTGACGTATGTGGTGACGTCAATCTACACGTACGATTTAAATTATTCAGGAAATCAACTGACTTAATAAATTAAGGTTTTTAATTCGTCTCGCTCGTGGCGATAGAAAGAAAGAAAGAAATAAACTTTATTCAGCCAATGTCTCAGGAACAATAAGTGGGAGAACACAAAAAAAGACAAAATATGTAACACTAAGAGGTAACAAATTTGTTAGTTATACGTGGTAAATATTATTCGTAAAGTAAAAAAAAAAGTGCACACAAAAAGAAACATCATGAACGTTCTCATATCCTAAACCATCGGTGCCCGAGACATGACTAAAAAGGCCATAGGCTCACTATTCGCCAAGTAGAAGTAGGTAGTAGTAGTAGTAGGCTCGCCACCCATCAGAAAGAAGAAGAAGAAAGAAAGAAAACATTTATTGTTGGTCCAATACTAAACATGAAACAACTTCAATAAAAAAAAATATGCATATTAATATTGCACCAACAAAGGTACCTCTCATTCGCGTATTGTAGTACACACCTGAAACGGAAATTATTTCGGCGAAATGTAGGTGTTCTAGTTCTCTACTTCGCCTCTGCCTACCCATTCCGGGATACGCGCGTAAGTCTATGTATATGACAAGAGATATTTCCATTAGGCCCGTGTTTTAAACTGTTGGTCAAACCCCATGTGAAGTCGCCAAATTTCAAGATGGTGGCAAAGATTATATTTTGAGATATTTTGAGTTTTGTTTGAGATATTTTGAGTGGCAGAACCACGCTGTAGACAGTTATGTCTACAGCACGACTGGGTTCATTTGGCTATTTATCGACCAGTTTGATACCACTGTGTCACAGAAAACCGACGTAAAGCAAGCTGCCAAGCTTGCTATCGCGTTTCGTTCGATGAGTGAGCTTTCCGGTGGATGGGCCACCTACCCTTCCTTTTTCCAATCCCTTTTCCCTCCCCTTCCATTCCTTGATCCCTCCTTTTAGGTTGACAACACACCCATGATTTGTGTCTTGCGTGTTTATGGGCCGTGGAGATAACTTATCATCAGATAACCCATCTGCTCATTTGCTAGTCTCTGCTATAAAAAAAAAGATGGTCAACGTCATAAAAGTGCATACATATTTTTTGGAGTTTACTTAAAAATATGAAGAAAAAGGTGCCATAGGTTCCAACTTACGGCATAAGGGCTTATAAGGGCAAAGGCTTTGTCGATTGCATTTAGCCATAAAGCAAAACACAAATGCGCATGGATGCCATTTTGCTCTGAATTCTGTATAGTTAGAGATATTTTTAATTTAGAATGCCTTGATATTTTTTCATGGCAATTGGTGTGATAAATATTCGAATCGGTCCATTCTTTTAGGCGCTACGATAGTCAGGAGTTAAGACATTTATATGCTACATAAGCGTATGGGCCACCGAAATAATACTTAATCCCATAGTTCTAAACAATGATATATAATTATGATCTATCACGCACTTCGAAATACTTTCAGTCTCACAACAAACGTACGACAAACAAAATAATTATTCATTAAAATTAACTATTTCTACGGATTCTATTACGATTTGGTTTTAATTTTTATGCCCGACATTTCGAAAGCTTTGCAGCCTTTGTGGTCACGGGTCAGACCCGTTAAAAATAGTTTAATTTCAATGAATAACATTCACGTAAACCTAAGAAATCATTAAAATAATTATTTATAAATTTTATATATTTCAAGCATCCGCTGTATCGTAAATCGTAATTCGTAACATTGTAGCAATACATTTGCTCGTTTGCCAGTCTCTGCTATAAAATATACCTCTCTATATACATATATGTTTTCAACTAAAATTAAAACCGCAAATACTCGTACAACTGAACAAACTAATGGAAGGAAACTGTCTGTAGGCTTCTCGAATATTCTATTGACTGTTTAGCCAACAGAATAGCCAGTTTCCATGAAAAAAGTACCTAACTATTAGGCATCCAAAGGTTTTTATAAATATACATAAATGTCTGAGGAATCAGAGCTGTTTATTTTTAATATCGTAATCATTAATATATTATATCCAAAATGCACAGTTCTTTGCAAATATCCTTCTAAAAAGTGGTCTCAGAACTAAAACAAAGAAAACGATCACAAGTTGTAATTAAACCAACACAAATATAACCCTAAGCACGTGTTATAAAGTAGGTTTTTAAACGAAATTAGCTAGCATTCTTTAATTTGAATTTTGAAATTTAGAATTCTATCGAAGTCCGACTGTAGGCAAAACGAGTGCTTAAGCACTTCTTTGCTGTCCCATTTTCCGAGCGTCAACTGTGCATCTAGGTAAATAATATATCGATGATCGTAATATATAATCTTGAAAATGTTAAAGGATCTATTCAATAATACAAAAGATACTTTGCAGCAATGTTTTATTTTTAATCTACTGCTTATCAGATTTAAAAATGTTTCGGAAAATATTTTTAGACGGCATAATAATTTCATTAATTTCAATAAAATAATAATTATAATATTTTGTTTTTATATAAATGGGTTCATTTATTCTTTGTTTTATTATGTGCGAAAATTGCTAATACATCTTTATTTATGTGGAGAAATTATGTTTTAAACACACATTTACTGGTTTATCTTATTTATTACAATGTATAAACATAATTATCATAATGTTAAAGTTACTTCAAAAAGCTAAAATATAAAATCACATATATGGATAAATTTTTCTGAACATACAAATTCAAACAGGAATATTATGTATGTTTTTAAATTTTTACATTAATATTTATTTATTTTGTAAATTATATTGAAATGCGTCGCTTTATATGATTTGGTAAATATAAATTCTAAATAATAATATTACAAAAGACGATATGTGAAAGACAAAGAGAAGTGAAAACTTCATTAAGGCGAGGTTAAGACGAGGTTGAGACGAGAGCCGTAACGCGTTGACTAATTATTATTATCACTCTCGATCCCATAATTTACTCGTTCTTTTATATAGCAGAGACTGGCAAACGAACAGATGGGTCACCTGATGGTAAGTGATCACCGCCCATCGACACTCAAGACATAAAAATAATCTTGGGTGCGTTCAACCTAAAAGCAGGGATATAGGAATTGGGAAAGGGATGGGGGGGAATTGGGCCACAGGAAATCTCATTCACCAAACGAAACGCGACAGCGAGCTACCACTTTACGTCGGTTTTCTGTGAGACACTGATGTCAAACTGATCGAGCCGGCCCATTCGTGATGTAGACGTAACTGTCTACAGCGTGGCTCTACCACTCTTACTCGAGCCGACTTGACCCAAACGAGCGTTACCTAGCCGAGCGTGACGGCTCAGTCTCTTTTGACACAAAATAAAGTGTCCACCGCGCCCAAAGAAGTTTTCACTTCAATAATGATTTATTGTTTGTATTCCAAAATTGTTTCTTCGACGTTATGCCCGTCATTGACCAAGGAGCTGACACTGCTTTCGAAGGTCTTTTGTCCGTTGACGTTTGTGGAGTGGGTGTGGCTGGAATATGAGGTGCCTGAATACTGCTCATTGGCGCCAGCGACGTGAGCCTTGATCAGGTCGCGGGTTAGCGGCACCGGCGGCATGAACTGTTCTGGGCCGAAGTTTTTAGCGTTGAAGCGCGGTATTGACAACTGTGGAACAAAGGCATAAGTCCACGCTTTTGAACATGATAGATATATCCAGAAATTTTATTTTAGACCTCTTAGCTATATAAAAATTATGATGTGGCTGATGTTGAATGACTGAATTAGGTACATGACATTCATATATTTCTTTTTCCATTTAACTTGAGGTTAGGAATAACTGTAGGTTAGTAATGATGGTGCAAGTCGCCCTAAGCCAGTAGTCGGTAACCCGCGGCTCGTGGGCCGTTTTTTTATTATTCTAATTTAAACATAAGAAATATATTTGTCTCAGTGAGACAGTTGCATCGAATGTCATTCTACAAACAGATATGTGTCATCATCCAAGATTTGGACTGTTACACAAGCCAATACATAAAGGTTGCCGACCACTGGTTTAGGCACAACGGTACCACAGACAGATATACAAACAGACAAAAGAGTCGTATTTATAATACCCCTGTTTTGAACGTTTTTTTTTTATTACATCTGATTTATTCAAATTATAATAAATGGCTATTTAATATATTTTATAGGTATTGTATGTATGTATATTTACCTTTGGCACTACCTTTGGTATTTTACTGGACTTAAAATGATGCATCTGCAATACAAAAATATTAGTCAGCTAATATTTAAACACGAAAAGGTTACATACTGATTTCTTAAGCGAATGCTATTCATTGAAATAAAACTATTTTTACGGATTCTATCGGGAAATTCTATTACGGGAATAAAAATTAAAACCAAATCGTGATAGAATCCGTAAAAATAGTTTTATTTCAACGAAAAGGTTATCTAACGTTTATTCATAGTTCGTCTTTGTTTAATAATGTTACCTGTCTTTGTAGTATAGTGGCTGATGTAACTATTTTACATGTAAATAATGTATACATAAATATGTTATAGTTTTTAATATCTAGTATATATGTAAATGTTATCTTCTATCGGCTATGAAGGCTTTAATGGTGAACTGAAACAATGGAAATGTTAATTAGTAAACTGCTTAATTATTTTATTATAGCGGTCGCATAAATAAGACGATAAACTTCCAGAATATCGCTGCCACTAAACCAAGGACCAAACCAACTCTCCCATTCCATAAAAAAGGTAAAAGTTACGTAGAAATAATTTTTAAACTAATGTGTACCAATAAAAAAATCATACATAATAGAAATCTCCGTGAACTATGACAGTCTCCGTGGCGCAGCGGGCGAGTAGCCGGCTGTGAAGCGAGAGGCCGCGGGTTCGATCCCCGCACCGAGACAAATGTTTGTGTGCCCCACAGATATTTGTTTCGGGTCTGGGTGTTGTGAGACCGAAAGTCTCTCGTAGTTCCTGATACCCACGACACAAGACTAGTATCTTAGTGTGGGGTCGGGACTATGTGTGTGACTGTTGGGTGTTATTTATTTATTTAATCTATACTACTTATACTTAAATGACACAAGCTACGTTTATACTGGGACAACATTTTTATTAAAGGAGCGAAGTTGCACCAACAAGCCTTAAGTATTAAAAAATCAATCTTTACGCACTTATTTTGATCCGTCAGATGGCTCGGGAACTGAAAAAAGGTGTTCAAAATAATTACACGTAAACTTTATTCTATTCGAAACGTTATGGAATACTACCTATAGTGTACCTCATATTTTAAAAATCGAACCTAGCCTAATCAACGGATTTGGGTTGAGTGGTGTTCAAGATCAGGGTATCTATTCTATAAAACGTTATTGGATGAACGATATCGACCCGATACTCTACCGCATAGACTAATATAGATGCACGTGGATCAAATAAATGCCAAACATCGAAGAGTGAGTTGTCAAACGAAACTTATAGCACCGATATCGGTCGGACACGTGAGCCATATAGAATAGCAATACGTCCGAAACGAAGTCCGCCACTGCGGATTTCGTTTTACAAATTGGGCCCCCAGACTTTTTTGACTTTGACTCAGACTAAGGTAAAGTAAGTTAAGTAGCTGTTTCGCTGTAAGGCTACGGACACGAACTCAGCGGGCGCGGAGCGGCAACCGCGGGGCGGGGTACGGCGCGGCAACGTACCGACTTCCGTTAGACTCGACCGGTCGTACGTCGCTCTTCGCGCCGCTGCATTCGAGGCCAGTCCCATTTAAATCTATTAAAACGCGCCGCTCCCCGCGCCGCCGCTGCCGCTGAGTTCGTGTCCGTGGCCTCAATCCAAGATAGATAAATCCCGAAAATGAACCAATCAAATTAAGTAATTTGACAGCGTGATGTTCGAGCTTTGTTTTTACTGGCTAATTTCTGTGATCGATCTGTGCAGTCAGCAGGTCGATTCTCTAAGGTTTCATTTGTGAAAACAACGTCGCGGCATCGTTGCGATAACGATGTTTTCATTTTTGTATTCAGCAAGGTACATAGCGCACGCACTAGTGCTATGCGTGATAACCGCGCTTATGCGAACTAACTCTCTCGAGCGAGGCGTTTGACATAAATGTATGGGAAATGGTATTCTCTAAGACCCAACAACGTTGAACGATCTCAACGATGTGCGCTGCGGGAGCTCGTCGTCAATCGCGGTGTTGTAGCGTTTCTTAGAGAATCGACCTGCAGGTTTAGATTGTTTATTTTGACTGGCCGTTAGTGAAAAGAAGTAATGTGATACTTACATTGTTTTTTATATACTTGGCCGTTGAGATTAACTGCTACTGATCCTTTTTTGCCATTAGTGCTAGCATAAACACCACTATATGATTGTCCTGGCTGCGGCTTAGTGTTTACAATCTCTGATTCTGACAGGAAGGTAGGTTTCGGTATATAAGGCATGCGCGGCATTTGGGGAGGTGGAATGTGTATGTGGAAGGGGTTAAAAGTAGGGATGAAAGGCTGCAAATAAAGAGATGTATGTATGTGTGTACACAAAGACGAACTATTTATGCATGTGTGTATTTACATGTACTCACCTTCGGCATTGTGAACCTGCAACGAGAGTAAAGAAGTTAGACTTTTTCTTATTTTTGATCGACTTAAAAAAAGGATGTCCCCCAATTTTATACGTGTATGTGCAATTTTATATCTGTATCTCTGCCAAATGTGGACCCATTCTCAACATTATTTTTGTGTTCGATAGAGCTTATGGGTCCAAGGGTGGTTCCAGAATTCTTATAAAATAATATAAAATTCACTCACCGTGGAAAATTATTGTTCTCCGGTTCTCCATAAAACGCGGCTGCCAAAGAAAATTATTAATTTTTCAAACAGTTTTGATGATTGACACTTTTACGGCCGGTCCCAATAAACGATCTAAATTCGAATGTGCGGATAAATCAGAAAAATAAGCCAATAGGAGCAAAGTTTAAATATGACGCCTTCCAATTACTTGATTTGATTGGTTCATTATCGCGATCTATCTGCACACTCGATCTGAGATCGTTAGTTTACCGGCCGTTAGACGGAATCATACTATCCGTCGCGTC
Organism: Clanis bilineata; assembly: GCA_036417725.1. Lineage (NCBI taxonomy): Eukaryota > Metazoa > Arthropoda > Insecta > Lepidoptera > Sphingidae > Clanis > Clanis bilineata. The sequence goes on from CM071141.1 coordinate 5,578,694, forward strand.
GGTCAATAGTAAAAATACTAGTCCTGACCCCACAGTAAGATACCGAGTCTTGTGTCGTGGGTATCAGGAACTACGAGAGACTTTCGGTCTCACAACACCCAGAACCGAAACAAATATCTGTGGGCCACACAAACATTTGTCTCGGTGTGGGAATCGAACCCACGGCCTTTCACAGCCGGCTACTCGCCGACTGCGCTACAGAGGCTGGCAAATAAATATTTTGAATTTTCTGAATCCAAACGATATGATCTTACGGGATCTATCGCTTTTGATGTCTATGTGTGTGTGACGGATTGTGTATTGCGTTAGAAAAAGAAAATACAAACCTCTGCACGAATACAACGCGTGATTATTCCTACGTATTTAATATTAATTTAAATAACCAACATCTGTTTAACACCATGAAAGTATTCTTGTTTAATTAAGTATTCAATAATTACTCAGTGTTTGCACAAATGACTACACATGAAACTACATTGTGAATTCTTTAGAACATTTTGCAAAAAAATAACGTATTAAATACAAAATGTAACTAATATTGAAGCAAACTCAAGATAAATATCATTAGATTGTAACAGAGATTATATAAACTAGAGATACATTTTATATTTAAAAGAAAATTTAAAAAAATGTCTATAGAATCTATTAGAAGATATATTTACCAAATATTATAAATTTTATTCAGTGGGAATTTTATCGTAAACTGAAGTGCACTTTTCGAAAATCTCTAACGTAATATTTATAGGAACTATTTCATCATCGTCATCACCATCAGCCATAGGACGTCCACTGCTGAACATAGGCCCCAAATGTTAGGAACTATTTATTATAAATAAATATTTATAAAATACATTATCTGCACTTTGCAGCTTTTGTATTATTAATTTTGACTCAAGACTACTCTATATCTAAATATAAGATTGAAAATAAATAAATAATGTTTTTTATGTATCTGACGGTAAACGAGCAGGCGACGGAAAGATGGCCCATAGTAACATAACTTCACGAAAACACGATTCCTCATGCTATAGTATAGTATTACTTAAATTTAAGCAATTTCAAAACAACTTACCGCTTGTGATGCCCACAAACGCAACAATTAAAACGTAAATCGTGAACGCCATTATCTGGCGGCGTTTGAATAATTGCTAATAAACTCAGTTTAACAAACGTATGATATGTACCAAACGTCGGAGGTATACTGGGGGCTCATGTAACAAAGAGCGATTTAAGTATTATTCATAAATTGTTGTTTTACTAAAAGCAAGCTGTACAAACAGTGCGACGAATGCTCCCCTCTTTCCGTAACCTTGTTGAAATGAGTCTGAAAAAGAAATACGTAATGAAATATGGAAATGTACAAAGTTTTGATCCACGTAGCGTTTTGGATGTTTGAGAAAATCTTATAGAAGTGACAATGCCCTAGCAATCACAATGACCACATTCTTGATTTATAATTAGTCTTCTACCTGTCCATATCCAACGGGGAGTATTTTTAAGCATATCGCCGAAATGATTTGACTTTAGTTTTAACCACCTTTCGCCAATAGGTGACAGGTCTGTCTGACCTTAACCGCGTCCCCGGAAAACCGTGTCAGAAAAACACGCGTTGACTGACCTAAGATTCGAATCCAAACAGACCTTTCAGTCCACAGTCCATATACACTGTCATTAAACAAATGAGGCGAGGTTCCTCGCATGTGCGATGATTTTGCCAATGTGAAGGTAAATAGAGCAATTATCATGTTTTCGCAATGACCATGAGACCACATGTGGGTGATCTCAAGGTCCTGCTAGGAGTATAGCGGTTATTTTTGGATGACATTCCCTCAGCGAATGGATCGAACAAATCCAGCCAACGTACCAAGCAAACCCATCAAATATCACCACTTAAAAAATTTCCACATTCTATTTGCTGAAGTTTGGTGCAAAAAACACATCACTTTCAAATAATAAACACAACTTCAGATAATATGAAACAATTTTACAAGCAACGCCCACCCTGTCAGACTTCCCGTCAAAAACTTCAACAATACGTGATAAGTGATTGATTTATTTTGTCCTGACTCCTGAGATCCTGACTCAGCAAATATAATACTTTACGTTACTTTACCTTTATGTTAGATTAATTAATGAAAGCTACAGTCACTTATCTTTTACTTTCTACCTGCCCTTATTCCACCTTAATGTGGAGTCGGTGCAACATGTGTTTTCAAGCATGTCGCAGAAAGAATTTGGCTTCGTTTTTACGACCGGCTAGCTGCCTGATGTCAAACCCTCTCTGGAGGATCCAGTCTCGTGTTAGGAAAACACCCTGCCCGACCTGGAAATCGAACCCAGAGCCTCTCGGTCCACAGCCTATATACGCTGCGACTAGACTAAGGAGGCGACACCTCCTATATTAAAAAAAAACACACGCAAAGTTTTAGTAAATGTTCATTTACACCTAGTATCTTTTTAGTAGCATTATCAAAATCATTGAAATTCTTACAAAATGCTCCGAAATTGTTTTTGGTAGCGCTTAGTGTAATTAGGCCTTTATGGCACATAGCATGCATGTCACGTTTTCCGAAATGCGAATAAACGTGCTGAATAACGGTATGTTCAACTGTATTACCATGAAATAGTATTACCATTCAATGGAAAAACAATAGCTACGAGAATGTGCTTTGTTTACTAGCACGTCAGTGTTTAAAATCTGCAAATATAACTTAAGTAGGTATGTTTTATTTATGAATCACCAACGAATACTGAAACGATAATAAAGCACTTAAAATAAATTTTTAACTCATCTTAAATAAATAATAATCACAAGTTTAAAAACTTTACGGATCGGCTTCAAATCCGATCGTGACCAAATTTATATGGGACCACCGTAAAATAAGCTCTATCGAACACAAAAATAATTTGGAATCTACATCTAATCTGTCTACATTTGGAGGAGATAACATAAAAACATAAGCTCTCGCCTGTATCCCCGAAGGGGTAGGCAGAGGCGCATTAGCGAACCAGAACACCCACATTTCGCCGAGCTTAGTTCCGTCCCAGATGTGATAGGGGGCGAGCCTATCGCCATATCGGGCACAAATTCCAGACTCCGGGCTGATATGGAAAAATCCAATATCACATTGGAGGAGTATCGCGTAACATACAAAAAATACAGACGAATTGAGAACCTTCTCCTTTTTGGCAGTAGGTCGAAAAGTTCAACAAATCGCAATACACACCAAAGTCGCCAAACTGGCGACACAGACCGCCAACACAACCCGGCGGCGCGGCCTATAAGTTTTCCGACTTGCAACCTCTGAAGCCGTCAAAAACAACCCGCCGACAAAAGTTGCCGACATAGGCCGACGGGTGTGTATGCGCTACGGCGGCTTTGGTTTGTATTGCGCCTACAACCGATTTCAAAATTGATCACGGAGCTTTTTAGAGTCGGTGCCGGAGCCGAAACAGAGATGAAAAAGCCTATACCGGGTGTGTCATAAAGTACAAGTAACCATTCCACCTACAGGCAGAACAATTTAAAACGCAATGGTAAAGATAAAAAATAAAAATTGAAGTTAAATTTTTAATCAGTTATTAATCAAGGGGATTTTAAAATCGGAATGCGATATGTAAATTGTCGCAATTAGCATAGGAATGGCTTAAAGTATGCTTAACATAATTAAATGCCCCATAAGTCGTTTTGCAATTGTATTGCAGCGGACCTAATGAGCCAGAAGAATTGTTTTATCCTTTAACCTTTAATGTAATGTTTGGCAGACAGCCTTTTATAAAAGCTGAATCTTTTCCGCAACAGCTCTATAACGAGTGGGATATGGGCAGATGGAAAGTTTTATTATGAAATCCGTTCTCATTACTAAGCATATAAATAAACAAATAATCAGAATAACAAAATCACATCTTACCTTTTTCCACCATTAAATAATTGTAGAACAAAAATCCACTCCAATTTAATTTTGGGGAAAGTCTTCATTTAAGATTATATGAGTAGAGATACACTTCTGTTCTGATAACTTAATTTTTTTTTCTCTATTTCACGTATGTGTGTCACTTTTCAGTTACTTTTGCGATATGAAATACAATGAGCGTTAAAAACGTGACAATACATAGTTTTTATAGACTAGTCTAGATTTGTATGAAATACCAAGGTGGGCATTAAAATAACGAATATTCATAAAATACATTGTTGTTTTGAAATCTATGGTTTATGTATTTCGCAGAATGCATGTCAATGTTGACTATGTTTGTCATTTCATTTCTTTCAGTAACCTTCCTGATGCTGAATCATCATCATCATCATCACCATCAGCCATAGTACGTCCAATGCTGAACATAGGCCTCCCCCAAAGATTTCCAGATCGACCTGTTGGATGGTGGACCGACGACCTGATAAAGGTCGCAGGAAGTCACTGAAGCTTAATGCTTATCCAAATGTGGGATTGCCGCGCAAGTCACAAGAATATGTTTTAAGCGTGTAGCAGGATTCAGCTTAGCTTTTACGACTGGCTGCTGCCTGACGTTAAATCAAATCGTGTTAGAGAAACCGCTTTGCCTGAGTATCATCATCATCATCACCCACAGGACGTCCACTGCTCTACAAAAGCCTCCCCAAAGATAGATAAAAATACATATTTATCGAATCCATAAAATGTTTTAAATTTTTTTACATACCGTCAATTTTCTACTCGCTAGAGAAGAAACTCTGGCGTTGCTCTTTTTAACACCAGTTTACAATCATTTATTAATACAGTATATTTTCTTTCTTTCTGCCTGGCGTTATCTCGGCCTAATGCAAGGGTCAGCCTTCCTGCTTAAACGCTTCCATTTCCACCGGTCTTGAGCATCCTCCACCAAGACCATTGGCTCTCATATCATCCTCCAACACGTCCAGATAGCGCTTTTTGGGCCGTCCACGAGGACGCACACCTGGTACGATCTGGTCTAGACACTTGCGACCGACGTACTCCTGTGGTTTTCTCAAGACGTGACCATACCATCGCAAGCGACATTCTTGCAGTTACTAATACAGTATCAAATACAGAAAAGACCTTAAATATAATTATATTTATATATATACAGTCTGTTATTACAGACCTGACTATAATAATATAATAATTCATTATAATAATTAAATCCAATCATTATGTCCATAAAAGCATTTTATAGACTATCTTAATTCTTTCACTAATACGAATGCAAAAAACCTACCGCGAAGTTTTCGTGGATTCCAACTCATTGGTAGAGTACGTTACCTACCAAAATTAAAGACAAATGAAAATATTATTATTTTTGATAGTACATTGAAGTCGTTTTCTTAGAATTTAATATTTTATGTCGCAGATCTATTAATATTTACAGTGTTATTATGTGTAATGCAACTTTGAAGCGGAGTCACCATACATAGTCCAAATAATATCGTGACGAAGACAGTCTTTTAAAATTGTTTGTAATCGAAGTAAATGTCACCTTAGTACCGATGAATCATGTAAATTGAGCAAAGAGAGCACGTACTGCGGTGTAGGAAGTAGACAATGATGAAGGAGATAAAATAATGCTTGCAGATACGGCGTTACTTGAAATGATTTATGATAAGGCCAATCCGGCAGAACCGGACACTGTTCGAGGCCAGAGAAAAATCCGCGTCTCTAGGGTTCCCGTTGCAATTACAATTACTTTTTATAATTCAATGATCTATAGACGGATTTAGATTGATATTTACGAATAGCAAAAAATAGGTAGCGGTCTTTCCACCTCCCTGTGTTCCATAGCAATATATTCAAATTTTTACACACGTCTTAATATGGTGGGTAGGTCAGGTAGCGCGATGTATATATGGATGGTACATGCAAGGTATTTTTACGCGAGTTCAAGGATTCGGATTACGTTTTACGGCCGTCTTAAGTCAACCCTCTGATAATCTAGTGCCGGGCAAAGCGTGTTAGAAAATACGCGTTGCTCGATCTGAGATTCGAACCCAGGATCACCGATCAACAACCTATATGCTGCCATTAAATAAATGAAGCGATTAGTTACCTGATGAATCGTACACTACAGAATAAGTAAAATTATTTTTTTTTAAGTGGAACTTGTGCCCGTTATAGCGATAGGTTCGCCTCCTATCACATATGGGATGGAAAAGAGCTGGGCGAAATGTGGGTGTAATGTTCTCTAATTCACCATGGCCTACAATTTTGAGCTGAGATGGGACGTTTTGTGGCGTCACACAATTGGATCTTTGGGCAAACTCAGCCTAATACAGTTGTCTTTTCTTTTGTATTAGACTAATCTACTATATAAAAATAAGTCGGGTTTTCCCTTCTGACGCTATAACTCCAGAACGCACGAACCGATTTCCACGGTTTTGCAATCGTTGGAAAGGTCTCGGGCTCCGTGAGGTTTATAGCAAAGAAAATTCAGGAAAAATTTCAACAGAAAAGCGGGAAAATATTTTTTCACATACAGCGCCATCTCTGATACATAGCATGTACTACAAACCAATATTTTAAGTAGATGGCGCCGGTGCGTGATACATTGTTTGACAGCTACTCATTGTTCTCTGCTCAGTTAATTTCATGTGACAAACCGGTATTGTGTTCACTATGAAATTGTGAAAAAAAAGTAAACAAATTAGTTATTCGTTTCCTAACATTTACCATCAAATCAATCACGTGTATTGGGTGCCCGACTGGGTGACAGACGGGGTGGCAGACGGGTGACAGAAGAGTGACAGACGGGGTGACAGACGGGGTGACAGACGGGTGACAGACTGGTGACAGACGGGGTGACGGAATGGGTGACCGACTGGGTGACAGACGGGGTGACAAGCGGGGTGACAGACGGGGTGACAGACGGGTGACCGACGTGGTGACAGACGGGGTGACAGACGGGGTGACGGACGTGGTGATAGACGGGGTGACAGGCGGGTCACAGACTGGGTGACAGACGGGGTGCCCGACTGGGTGACAGACGGGTGACAGACGGGTGACAGACGGGTTGACAGGCGGGGTGACAGACAGTGTGACTGATGGGGTAAGAGACGGGGTGACAGACGGTGTGACAGACGGTGTGACTGACGGGGTGAGAGACGGGGGACTGACGGCCGAAGTAGATCATCCCATTACCTCCTTTAGAATTATTGGATTATAGGTGCCTACGACTCACTCTTTCAACCCTCTCTCTCATACGCAGACGAAGTTGCGCGGGTCAGCTAGTCTAGGTATAATAATTAAGCAAATTAGCCATTTCTTGTACTACGTTTGGTGTGAGATGCCGCAATAACCTTATTTTTTCTTTCTTTCTACTTTCTATCTTATTTCTTTCTTCTTTCCCTCTTCTTTCTTTCTTTTGAGAATACAGACGACAGATTATGTGTATATGTGTAATTTGTAAACAAAAATTTAAAAGTATTTTTTAAGAAAACGCCAGTGGTAACCCTACATCAAATATAGCGCTCTTTACTCAACATGTATCTGTAGATGTGTCTCATACGTTATACAATGGTCACATCCGTGTAGACGTGATATCTTGGTCTCTTTGTGACGACATTCATGCATCCTTCGCCAGTTCGCCACGCAGGCGACACGAAACTTTCTATAAATTCACCTTTGAGGGTTATTTAATTACGACGTCAGAATTGTATATTACGTTGTACCTATGTAATTAGAGACACGTTGTTTTGATTCCCAATATACCTGTCTTTGCTTTTATATAAAATTAATTTAATTTTATTTGAATAAAATTAAAATAAATTCAAAATAAAATTAAGTGTAATTCTAGGTGACTGTAATAGTCACGGGCGGCTTGGCCTCCGGTGGCCCATACGCTTATGTAACATATACATATATGTGCCGCCTCCGACAGGTTACAGGTCGCAGGAAGCCGCTGGATGCAGTCCGCTTCCAACAGGTCGATCTGGAAATCTTTCGGGAAGGCCTATGTCCAGCAGTGGACATCCAATGGCTGATGATAAGGATGATGATGATGATGATGATAGGTGACTGTACAATGTTTAAGAAGAAGCAAAAGAGCACGTGAATCCAACAATTGGCAAGTAATGGTGTATTCGTTCTTTTTACGACTCACGAATTAAGCAATGTGTTCAATGTCATTGCGTATTGTACAATTGTTTAGAAATAGTATTTAGTTTTAATGGTTCTTCATGGATGTCCTCAGTGTTTGCGAACAAATACGGTTGACAGTATCTATAATTATTGACTTTACTTTTAAAAACAGCGGCCTGAGCAGTAAAATTTCTGACAATCGTAAATGTATTCGAACTAGATGCGCGTCTATGAAATTTGTATGAAATATTAACCAAACGTCATCAGTGCGCAGCGAACTCGAATACATTTACATTTACCTTAGTTTTTCGTGCTCGGGCTACAGTTTAGCTGAGTAAATGGCAAAGAATAGTCTGTCCCTTTTATTTTCAAACAATGTGACACAAGGTAAAAAGTGACACGAATATTCTTTACCATTTGCTCAGCTAATCTGTTTTTTTAGGTAAAGCCCATTATTGCTATTTAATTTCTTTTCCAAGCATAATCAGTGTAAACTACTCCTGATGACCAATGTAGACCAAAATTGAAAATCTATTATTTACGATTTGCTCAGCTAAACTGTTTTATAAGTAAACCACATAATGTATAGCAGCCACGTTCTGGAGTGGAGGCCGCGTCTAAGGCTGAGATCTATACAGCGAACTTCGACTAAGTCTAAGTCAAAGAAACGAACTCAGTGAGGATTTTTACTAATTCGGAGTCATTTTTTACAAGAAAATCTTTGCTTAGTCTGTCTGTTAGTCTGGTTTTCTTGTAAAAAATGACTCGGACTAAGTCAATGTTCGATTTAACAATTACAAATCCCTTGAAATAAAACTATTCTTACGGATTCTATCACGATTACGTTTTAATTATAATCCCCGACGTTTCGAAGGCTTTGCTTTCAGTCTGACCCGTGACAACGAAGACTGCAAAGCCTTCGAAACGTCGGGAATAATATATTTTTTTTTTTTTAATAAATAACACCCAACAGTCACACACATAGTCCTGACCCCACACTAAGATACTAGTCTTGTGTCGTGGGTATCAGGAACTACGAGAGACTTGCGGTCTCACAACATCCAGACCCGAAACAAATATATGTGGGCCACACAAACATTTGTCTCGGTGCGGGGATCGATCCCGCGGCCTCTTGCTTCACAACCGGCTACTCGCCCACTGCGCCACGGAGGCTGTCGTGACCTAATCTAACCTGAAAACCTAATCGTGATAGAATCCGTAAGAATAGTTTTATATAAATGTATAATATTCGCGTAAACTTAAGAAATCAGTACAATTACAAATCCCCCCCTGAGTTCGTGACTTTGACATGGACTTAGTCGAAGTTCGCTCTACAGATCTCAGCCTAAGCAAACGAGTGTGGGACGTCCTGCTGCACCGTGCACGATGGACCGACGACTTGAGAAATTTGGCGGGCAGCGGATGGATGCGGGCTGCGCAGGACCGGGATGGTTGGAATTCACTTGGGAAGGCCTACGTCGAGCAGTAGACGGCGATACGTTGAGACATATTATTATATGTATATGTATTTATACGGTGTCTTGGTGGAGTGGTTATATTTCGGTACGACTACCGTGCTGAGGTCTCGGATTCGATCCCCGGGTCGGGCAAAGTGATATTGGATTTCTACATATCAGCCCGGGGTCTGGAATTTGTGCCCGATATGGCGATAGGCTCGCCCCCTATCACAGCTCCGCGAAATGTGGGTGTACTTGTTGGCTAGTGCGCCTCTGCCTACCCATTCGGGGATACAGGCGTGAGCTTATGTTATGTCATGTTTATGTATTTATACTTGATAGAGATTACATTATAATCGTTTACATCGTATACTCTTTATACATGACACGCTTTAATAAATAAACATAACATAACATAAGCTCACGCCTGTAGGGATAGGCAGAGGCGCACTAGCGAACTAGAACACCCACATTTCGCCGAGCTTAGCTACGTCCCAGATGTGATAGGGGGCGAGCCTATCGCCATATCGGGCACAAATTCCAGACTCCGGGCTGATATGGAAAAATCCAATATCACTTTGCCCGACCCGGTGATCGAACCCGAGACCTCAAAACCGTAGTGGTACCGAAATACCACCACGCCACGGAGGCAGTTTAATAAATACTGAGCAAATATTCTTTTTTACCATATTATTCTGATTCTGAAATATTCACAAGAAGGTTAATAATATATAGTATGGAGACTATCGTAAACTTTGAAAAGTTCCTTGTCGAATTTAAATGTAAATAACGATAACTGTATTTCCATATTAAATCCACAACTGGTCAAACACGTTCCATAATAACTTGTTTTTGATAATTAATAGAATAAATAATCTATAAGAATCAGGTAAAGCACTCAAGAACATTGTATATCTGTATAATTTTCAAAGAATATTAAAAATAACCGTGTTATAATAAGTGTTAATTATTATTGACAGCCTCCGTGGCGCAGCGGGCGAGTAGCCGGCTGTGAAACGTGAGGTGCGGGTTCGATTCCCACATCGAGACAAATGTCTGTGTGGCCCATAGATATTTGTTTCGGGTCTGGGTGTTGTAAGACCGAAAGTTTCTCGTAGTTTCTGATACCCACGATACAGGTTACACCTAGTGTGAGGTCAGGACTATGTATGTGACTGTTGGGTGTATTTATTTATTTATTTACATTGTACTACCATCACAATGTAAATATCCTGTTTTTACTCGACTATCTCGGACGGAGCGCATTGTTTTAAAACCTGTTATTCTATACGACTATTCTACAATATAATTTTGGAGTGGCAGAGCCAAGATGTAGACAGTTACGTCTACTATGGGCCGGCTCGACCGGTTTGATACCACTGTCTCAGAAAATCGACGTAACGTGGCAGATTGATGTCGCGTTTCGATCGGTGAGTAAGATTGCTGGTGCCCAATTGCCCCTTCCCATTCCGAATCTCTATTTTTCTCCTTTTCTCTCCTTCTCTCCTTCCAACGCACCCATGATTATTTTTGTGTCTTGGGTGTCTATGGGCGGTGGAGATCGCTTAGCATCAGGTGACCCATCTGCTCGTTTGACTGTCTCCTAAAAAAACAATATTCTGCGTCCATTGTTTAACCGCCCCAAGCTGACATAGTAATGCTTATATAATAAATTATTAGAGCCTTTTTATCTCTTATTGTGATTACTACTACCGGTATCATTACCAGTGGCGTGCTGTTTATATAGACAAAGAGACACTGTCTACACTAACAGCTTGTTATTTCAATAAAAAAAAAAAAACATGACTAAATACAGATTTTCAAAATAGCAATGATTGGCTTATGTTTAAAATCGACGCAGAGATGTTAATAATAGTGACGCAAGAGTTGGAGAAAATAATTGTGCAAGATTTTTGTCTACCCTGATCTTAATGCCTATGCACGTCACTGATCATTCCATACTGACCCTTTTTTTTTTTTATAGCAGAGATTGGCAAACGAGCAGATGTGTCACCTGATGGTAAGTGATCTCCACAGCCCATAGACACCCAAGACACAAAAATAATCATGGGTGCGTTGCCAACCTTAAAGGAGGAAATGGAAGGGGAGGAAAGGGGATTGGGAAAGGGAGTGGGGAAATGGGCCACCGGAAATCGTCTTCAGTAGAATGATTTATTAGTTACTACAGGCAGATCACTACAAAAAACGTAATATATTAAAGATTGATACCAATGTTAAAATATTTCACAAAAGTATGATATCATATTCATAAAAGCAATGAGTAATGACCAAAGCGGCAAGTTGTGAAATTGTCAGCTGCAAACTGTAACGGATGTATGATTCATTCATGTATTTAATAACCGACTTTTAGTAACAATAAAGAGTACAGCGGGCCTAACAGCGGGTTTAGCGGGTTTTTAGTTTCCATACATTTATTAATCGAATAGAATAATAAATGTATGGAAACGCTAAACGGTACGCTATATGCGGCGTACTTTTATGTCATTCCCATACATTTACTATTCTATTCGACTAGCGCATAAGCCACTTGTCTAAGGGCCCAGAAATGATTTTTTGACAATCAAAATCGTATCGAGCCGATGCATGTCTATAACATTTGTATGGAATTGTGATTTGTTTTCAAGATGTCTGACTAGCTATTTTTTTGAGTAATGGATTTATTAAACACTGTCGTTGGCAAAATCATCAAATTTTGATGAAGGCCACATTTTTTAAATAAATAAGAAGAAGAAGAACATTTTTATGAAATATTAACTAAACGTCATCAGTGCGCAGCGAGCTCGATACGAATTCCATTGTCAAAATTATTCCTGCTCGTCGGGCCGCTGAGTACAAGAACCGCCTATGTCCTAATTTAAAGTAGTGAAGAACTATCAAGAAAATTATTTAATGTTAATGTTTACGGGAATGTTACTCATTGAAATAATTTTTTTTTTACGGATTATATAACGATTTGGTTTTAATTTTTATGGCCGACGTTTTGAAAGCTTTGCAGCCTTTGTGGTCACGGGTCGGACGGGTAACGAAATCGTGATAGAATCCGTAAAAATAGTTTTATTTCAAAGATTTTTTAAAATATTTTAAACAAATTTTAAAATTTTTGTATCTCAGATATTTTATTGTTATTGCTTCTATTTCTACAATTAAAACTATCCTACTATACGTGTCTTATAGATAATAAAGATAAAAATATATATGTTTATCTTTATCATGTTATAGCATAAACATGTTCCTGAATAAAACATTGTTTTCGTTGTTCTGGCGCATGCGCTTCTTGTGACTTGGAAGTAATTGACTTTACAATTCGTCACGGTTGATTTAAAGCAGGATTCTTATCTACAAAAAAGTTCCTTGACATTTAATAGGTAATCTAAACCAATTTAGAAATGTTAAAAGAGTTGTTGTTGCTCCTGTTGCGAGCAAGGTTCTTGAGTACATAAATACATAAGCTCACGCCTGTATCCCCGAAGGGGTAGGCAGAGGCGCACTAGTGATCTAGTACACCCCCATTTCACCGAGCATAGTTCCATCCCAGATGTGATAGGGGGCGAGCCTATCGCCATATCGGGCACAAATTCCAGACTCCGGGCTGATATGGTAAAATCCAACATCACTTTGTCCGACCCGGGCAACCCGAAACCTTAGGACGGTAGTCGTACCGAAATACATCCACACCACCGAGGCAGTCTTTCAGGCATGTTCTTGAATGAATTATTATAAAACGGAAAGAATCTCAAGAAGTAACAAGATAAGAAAGGTGGATTCAGTAAATTAAGCGTAGCTTAGGAATTAAAAAATAGGATAATCAAAAAAATAAATACACCCAACAGTCACACACCTAGTCCTGACCCCACACTAGGTATAACCTGTATCGTGTATGTCAGAGACTATGAGAGACTTTCGGTCTAGAACACCCAGACTAGAAACAAATATCTGTGGCCCACACAAACATTTGTCTCAATGCGGGAATCGAACCCGCAGCCTCTCGCTTCGCAGCCGGCTACTCGCCCGCTGCGCCACGGAGGCTATCAAATAAGATAATCGGTTTACAGCTAAACATTCATATATCGGTAAAGTTGATAAAAAATGAATTGGTGTAGTCGCTAAACAAAATGAACTTATTTAGCACAAAAACTACAACTCTAGACATATTCATTTAAATAGGATCGACAATGGCTGACATTTTTCGTCATCAAAATAATACATTTAATAAACTCGCTATGAGAATGCAAAACTGTCTATTATTTTTCTACAACAGCACACAACAGACTAAGGCCTAACTCCTCTCATTAGTAAACGAGGCCTGTGCCCAGCAGTGGGACAGTAATATTACAGGGCTATTTTATATTATATATTATATACAACAGCTAGTGTATATGCAGTCCGAATGAGTCAGATATTGTCTTTAAAATACAGACAGAAATAATATTTTTATTAAATAGACATTAATATTCATGAAAACATGTCATATGACTCGGCTGGCGGCAACAGATGTTTATTCATGAAGTTACTAATATTATCTACAAGTTCCATAACATTATACTGAATGCGAAAAATCCGGAAAAAGATGCAAATTAAATGTTCCTAAGCTACATCTACTTGAAGAAGTTATTACAAAACTATAATATTTTCCTTTAAAGTAAAAAAATAAAATATTTATTGTATCCATAAAATGTTCAAACATCATTTAGATTCCGTCAAATTTTAACTCTACCGCCAGATCGGAAGACTGTGTCGCCAGAGAAGAACGAGCAAGAAACTCTGACGTTGCTCTTTTTAACACCAATTAACGGTCAATTACTAATACAGTACAGGACCAGATACAGAAAGACCTTCAATTAGAGCAGCTAAACCATGATAACAATAGATATAATATAGAACAAAGTAACATAAAAGATACACTGAGCGACCCCCATAGCCACGGCATGTTGAACTGAAACAAACAAACAAATCAGTCCAGGCAGACCAGTCTTCACAAGCAGCACCCGTTCACGAGTATGACTCATGTGCCAGCCTTTGATCTCCTCGACCATGTTGCAGGGAAGTGACTGACCCGGCATATGACGCTGCCTCTTAATCTTTTAAAGCCTACCTCGGTGGCGTAGTTGTATTTCGGTACGACTACCGTCCTGAGGTCTCGAAGTTGATCTCCGGGACGGGCAAAGTGATATTGGTTTCAATTCGGTATCAAGAATTAGTGCCTGATATGGCGATAGGCTCGTCGCTTTTTTTTCCTCGGGGAATTTATTTACAGATCTCTCGGACTCACCGGCCCTAAAGTCGTCCTACCGGCTAAACCCCGTGGTATTCCTCTCTCTCCCTATTACGAAGGTCACGGGGTACGCAGTTGCATTCAGCCGCAACTTCCGCAGGAGTCGGCTCTTCAGCGGGGCCACTCGGAGGCCGGAGGTCATTCCTCCAGCATCTAGTTCTCCGGCTTTGGGAAGGACGCCCAGTGCTTTGCTCCCTCTTTCTCCCCGCTGCCTCTTTTTAGGCTCGCCCCCTGTCACATCTGAGACGGAAATAAGCTGGGCGAAATGTAGGTTTACTAATGCGCCTCTGCCTGCCTCTTCGGGCATACAGGCGTATATGTATGTGTATGTAAAACTTCTACTAGATCAGCCTACCTATGCTACCTAAACAAGTATGTAGTATTTTCACAGCATGTAATCCAGCATATTAATGGCTTATAAAGCGATGTCTGCAGACTGTCGATGAAATGAACACTTACGACTTACGTGCATCAAAACATGTGACATCGTCGGTGGCCGTGACATGGACGTGCGGCCCCGCTTCGGTTCACACTTACACATTTTATGTACTAGCGTTAGGGTTGTCCGCGCCGAGAGATTAGAACTTGATATTATAAGTAATAAATAAATACACCCAACAGTCACACACCTAGTCCTGACATTCACACTAAGTACAACCTGTATCGTGGGTGTCAGAGACTATGAGAGACTTTCGATCTCACAACACCCAGACTTGAAACAAATAGCTGTGGGCCACACAAACATTTGTCCCAATGCGGGAATTGAACCCGCGGCCTCTCGCTTCACAGCCCGCTGCGCCACGGAGGTCGTCAATATATTATATTACAAATAAATTGTTTGTTTACAACAAACCTGTCAACCAAGCAGATGACAAATCTGCAGCCCGAGCAGGAAAATTTCTGACAACCGTAAATGTATTCGTGCTCGATGCGCGTCTATGAAATTTGTATGAAATATTAATCAAATGTCATCAGTGCGCAGCGAGTTTACATTTACATTAGTTTTTCGTGCTCGGGCTACTGATGCTATATCAGTGATTCGTGAAACGCACAATACGAAAATAAAGAATCATAGGCATTGACAATCTTAAAAGAAAGGAATCGGGATTGGAAAAGAGCGAGAGGATTTAGGGCAGTGTTGCGGAAATCTCACTCACTGAAAGAAACGTCACAGTTATGAGTTGCCACGTTACGTCAGTTTTTTGTGAGACAGTGGATGAATCGTAACTTTACATTACATACAGATTTTTAAACATGATAATATTTTATGACGACATTGCACATTCCACCAATAACAAAATAGTACACATAACACTATTGTGCATATTGTTATATGGTTTTTAATGCTGTGTAGTAATTGCTAGTGACTAAACTGCACCTGTTAAATGAGTCAGTTATATATTCATAGAAATAGATTGTCACTGTAATGTAATAATTAATTATTCTGACAACGGTATTACCAGCACATCGTTGTTATTCATGTTTTTAATTATTGATTAAAGCGAGCATAGTAATTTCAAAGTACTCGTAGATAACAATTAACAATAAGAAAACAAAAATTAAAATTAAAAATTTAAACAAAAATACATTTACCAAAAATAATTAATTAATAAAAACTTCGGAACAGATTATGTCACTTTATGATGAAAGCTCTATTAAACTAGCTCTATTAAATTTTTAAATATTTTCAATGCAATTATGAATAGCAATTAGCAAAGATATTATTTCTGACAACCCTATTGGTCAACAGGTAATCAGTGTTGCTGGCGATTTGATACGAGATTTATACGGCGCTACGGTACATGCTGTCAACAGGATCTCTACGGCTTCTGTGATTTGACCCAAAACTCGAAAATGTGGAATCATAAAAATATTTTATAGAACTTCATTAGAATGTAAAAATATTTTATCGCTGATTGAATGCCATTTAAGTACCGTTACTTGACAATGTATTGGAACTGTTGAAAACAAGTATGTGAATGTAATTTTTTGTTTTGCTTGTAATCTTAAAGTTCAAGAATAGACTTTAAAATCCTACTCGGGGTAAGTCTACTCTTATTTCATGAAGAGGCTTTTCAAGATTTCCAACACTGTTATTAAGTTTAATCCAAACTTTGAGACTACCATTGAGTTGAAGAATTATAGGCTCGCCCCTATCACATCTGGGACGGAACTAAGCTCGGCGAAATGTGGGTGTTCTAGTTTGCTCGTGCGCCTCTGCCTACCTCTCCGGGGATACAGGTGTGAGCTTATGTAATGTTGAAGAATTATATCGTCTAAACACATTACTCTCTGGGTGGTATCAAACCACTCCGAGATCCGCGCAGCATACTTTTCCAAGTATATTGTAGAAAGATACTTTTCTGTCACTTTAAGGGTGACTTGGAGAATTATTACTAAAATCTGGATTTTATTTAATCTTTAATCCTAATCTCATTTAACTTACATCTCATTCGTGTATTTGAAATATTTAAATTATTAAGATAAATCGATGACGTACGTAATCCCTTAGAGGGGGTTGACGTCAGGCAGGCAGCCGTTCGTAAAAACTTAGCCAAATCTATTCTGCAACATGCTTGAAAAAGTGTATTGCGCCGACCCCACATTAAAGTGGGAAAAAGACAGGTAGAAAGAAATCGACGACGTACAAGGTGTTAAACAGAATTTATGATATAATAGAATTTATTTTTGAATAAATCGAGGTTTATCGAAGTGTTGCAAGTCGCCCTAAAATGCAAAGCCACTATATGTCAAATTTACGAGTATGTCTGTCTTAATTACTTTGCAGGTCGTCGATCTACTTGACCCGGAGAACATAAACAACATTCTTATTACATAAGCCATCAAATAAAGTTATATTTAGCATATTTTTCCATTTAATCCGCATTTTGTGACATTTGGCTATAATATATTCTAATTAATTTAAAACAAATTGTCAATCTAAAAATTGATACCTCGTTACTTATTCAAATATCAGCAGAATCTATTTAGAAGCATCGTATATATTGTACATTGGTTAATCGTTCGATTTGTTATGAGAGGCTAAACTGTTTAATTAAAATTCCTTTGATTTTTTTTATAGCAGAGATTGGCAAACGAGCAGATGGGTCACCTGATGGTAAGCGATCTCCACCGCCTATAGACACATAAGACACAAAAAGAATCATGGGTGCGTTGCTAACCTAAATGGAGGGAATGGAAAGGGAGGGAAAAGGGATTTCTGAATTAAAGACTAAATGCGTCTTTCTCACAGGATGAAATATTTGGCTGACCTAACCACAAAATAACAGTAGTTTTATCATTTCCATCAAATTGTGCATAACTGAACATAAATCTCGTCACATGAGGACATGGGGTCATTGTTCTACCTCTTCTCGTACGTTCTCGAGTCAGTCGAGTCGAGACGTCAAATGCATTTCTTGGTACTTTCACAATATTTCGTAATAGTTCTGGCGATATAATTCGGGAATTAAGAGTGAATTACAGTGTTAAAAACTGCTTTGATACTGTGAAAATTGGCCAACATTATATTGAAACAAATTGAATTGAGTCGCCTCCTTGGTCTAGTGGCAGCATGTATGGGCTGTGGACCGGGAGGTCCTGGGTTCGATTCCCAGGTCGGGCAAAGCAAATTTTCTAATTTAATTTGTCCGGGACTGGATCCCTCATAGTGGGTTGACGTCAGGCAGGCGGCCGGTCGTAAAAACTAAGCCAAATCCTCTTTGCAACATGCTTGAAAAAGTGTGTTGCGCCGACACCACATTGGGGTGGGATAAGGACAGGTAGAAAGAAAGTATATTGAAACAAATTTCTTCCATACATTTCTTCTTGTTTCTAACTACTCCTAATCCTCTCTATTTAGAGCTGGAGCAAGATTTTTCAAACACGTTGTAGAAAAGATTCTGCTTTAGTTTTACTAGCACCACTACCAGCAGTAGACAGATAACCTTATTGACAGTTTAATCCCCACTGGAGGATCTATTCCCGGGCAAAATGTGTTAGAAAAACCGCTTTACCTTCACGTCCAGAGCCTTTATGCGCTATAACAAGGAGGTGACAATCATCTTTTATACTTAGGAGTCTCTAAAATCACGCAATGTTCGGTCGAATGCCCAAAGAGAAAAACAAGGATAATCTTATATGTAACAGGTTTGTATTAAATCATCAAAACCCACGCATTCATGTTTCCAAAAGATTTATTCTGAAGTTGGCAATATTAAAGGTCCAATATTGCCAACTTGTATAACTTCTTAAAAGTACGCACTAGAGTACTCTAAATTAAATTTACATACATACATAACATAAGCTCACGCCTGTATCCCCGGGTAGGCAGAGGCGCACTAGCGAACTAGAACACCCACATTTCGCCGAGCTTAGTTCCGTCCCAGATGTGATAGGGGGTGAGCCTATCGCCATATCGGGCACAAATTCCAGACTCCGGGCTGATATGGAAAAATCCAATATCACTTTTCCCGACCCGGGAATCGAACCCGAGACCTCAGAACCGTAGTCGTACCGAAATACCACCACGCCACCGAGGCAGAAATTTCAAATTGTTATATCGGCTGTTTTAGGGCGACTTGCAGCGCTATCACTGATCTAGAGTTTAACTTAAACTCCATTTATCCTATAGCCCACTGCTATCTTTAAATCAAGATTTGGGATAAATAGAGATTTATCGCAGATCTGCCAGTGGCTCTTACCCTAAATATAAACTTCAATGCATAGATTCAGGTTTTCTAAAATTCTGATATTGTGTAAGTGAAATAATAATAAATACACCCAACAGTCACACACCTAGTCCTGACCCCACACTAGGTATAACCTGTATCTTAGGTGTCAGAGACTATGAGAGACTTTCGGTCTCACAACACCCAGACTTGAAACAAATATCTGTGGGCCACACAAACATTTGTCTCAATGTGGGAATCGAACCCACGGCCTCTCGCTTCACAGCCGGCTACTCGCTTCTCTAATAATATAAATACCTTTTCACAATCAGTTAATAGTTATTTCATTCTCCTTACGAAATAATACATCAAACCTTGAGCACGTATTGGTAGGCCCTTTGACTTCCGGAGTTGACTAATCTGTGTCATCAACTTAGTTACGATTCTGAAGGTATTGTCATTTTAATTAGCCGGTTGATATAAATGATCCCTCTTGAATTTTCACGGAAAGTTTGACAGGGTGGGCGTCGCTTGTTAAAATTATTTCGTAATATTGTCTGGAGTTGTGTTTGTTGTTTTAATGTGACATGGTTTTATGTACCAAAATTCAGCGAAGATGTACAGTATAATGTGGAAACATTTTAATCGGTGATCTTTGATGAGTTTTGCTTGGTGCATTGGCTGGCTTTGTCCGGTCGATCCGCTTAATGAAGGTCTTCTGAGGGGCATCGCGCTGGAAAGAATTGCCGCCATAATCCCAGCATGGCCTTGAAATCATCCATATCTGGGTCTCATGGTCATTATGAAAACTTGATAATTGCTATACTTACCTTGACATTGGCTAAATCAATGCAAATGCGTGAAAGCCATTATTTTTAAAATAAAAAGAAATGATCCCTCATATGGGCTGTGAAGCAGGACACCCTTCCTTCGATTCCCAGGTCGGGCGTGGTGTTATTCTGACACTAATTTCCCGTGACTGGTTCCCCCAGACGGGGGTTTGCGTCAGGCAAGCAGCCGGTCGTAAAAACTAAGCCAAATCCTTTCTGCAACTTGTTCCAATCCCAGATCTGGGCAAAGCGTTAATGCTAACACGGTTTTCTCAACACTGGATCCCTCAGAGGGGGTTGCAGATAGACAAGTAGCCGGTCGTAAAAACTAAAAGACGAATTTTTCGCAACATGCTCGAAAAAGTAGAGTTAAATAAAGCCAGATAGAAAAGTATTAAAGGGAATATAGATTTTACGAATGTTAACAAAATAATCTAGGTATTAAATATTTATGATGTCATGAAAAAAATTAACTAATGTTTAAACACTTAAAAGGTCGGCAGTACCATTATTTTATTAGTTGACGTAACAGCCATTTCGTATAATTTGCCTACAAATGGCCAAGCTCTCAAGATCGCCCTTTTACCACACGTGCAAGCTTTAACTCAATCATTTTGAAGACATTATCGATTTTGTATGCGAACAAGTAGGACATTTGGATTTCCCAAGCACTCTACAATCCAAACAGTTTTCCTGCAGGCGATAAACGCATCGTACAATACCGTCATAAAATCTATAAGGAATAGCACTACTTTTACGGATGCTTATGATCGTGTGGACCGGAGAGGGGGGCGTGATACTTGGCAGGATGTCGTCTCGGGCGCAGCGCAGTGGGTTTTCTGAAGGCTGCGGCGCGTGCCGCATGCCAACACCGCTGACGACCTCGCACGACCCTATTAAAACAAGATACCTTGCTCTGCGGACATAGTATCAACAGTATACCCAACCATGTGGCTCCTGTACTCTCTCTGCCTCGCGGCGTTCGTGAATAATGCCGTATCTGCGCCGTCCGGGTTCGCGTTCCCAGATGAGCGTCGGCAGAAGAAGTTAGAACCTGTCATCACGCCGCCGGTTCTTCCAGTCCTTGAACATTTAGAACGGGATCCAAGTACGCTTTTGCCGCATGAAAAACGAGCTCAAGTGACGCCTAAATTTGGAGGTGGCGGTGGTTTTAACGTACGCCCTTCTGGGAACGGCGGGCTGACAGCAAGCGTCAGCAGCAGCTTAGGCGGCCCTGGCGGCAGTCACTCTGCGTCACAGTCTTTCTCATTCGGATTTAGCGAAGGATTCAGTGCGTCACAATCAGCCAGCCAAGCGTCATCATTTAACGGATTTGGAAGGTCAGTGACTTCTTCATATTTTATAACACAATGCCCATACTTATTTATATTTAAATGATATTTAGTAAAGTAAGTTGAAAGTATTAAAGTTAAAAATTGTTGAATGCATTTATTTTGATTAATAATCAACATTCTGTTCAACATATTGAATTATAAAATCAGATATCAGATGTTACATGTTCTTCGAGTTACACAGAAGTAACTCATTGGATAATAGATATTATATTTGGACATCAATCTGTATAAGACATAGGTATGTTATAATATATCGTTGATAAACTCATTAGAAATATTATTCATGCATTTTAAATTTTGAATTCATTCAGGCCTTATATTATATCGGTGATGTTGTTATTGTCATCCTTTTAATAATGCCAATACTCCCAAGACCTAAGTCTCCCTACCAATAAGAGGCGATAAGTAAAAGTGTAAAATCGACAGCCTCCGTAGCGCAGCGGTCGAGTACCCGGCTGTGGAACGTGAGGTGGCAGGCTCGATTCCCGCACCGAGACAAATGTTTTTTCGAGTCTGGTTGTTGTGAGACCGAAAGTTTCTTGTAGTTTCTGATACCCACGATACAGGTTAGGGTCAGGACTGTGTGTGGCTGTTGGGTGATTAAAAAAAATGGTCAGAGATGCAAGTTGGTAAACTTCCCATTCCTCTTAGAAGCCTTTATGGAGAAGTCTTATGAATGAAAATGTCCTCAGGATATTACCCTTCGTTGGTAAAAACAGTGATAATAAGTATAGGTAATAACATGTACATCGTTTCGAAAAGGTGTAAAACTTTGTACAAACAGTACATATAGTAAGAATAGCTTTTAGATTTTGCAATAGTATGCC
Source organism: Clanis bilineata (assembly GCA_036417725.1). Lineage (NCBI taxonomy): Eukaryota > Metazoa > Arthropoda > Insecta > Lepidoptera > Sphingidae > Clanis > Clanis bilineata. Next base: position 5,601,192 of record CM071141.1, read on the forward strand.
ACGAATACCTCTGTGGTATTGTGTGCGCGGTACGATTGTCCTTAGGTCTTAGGTTCGATCCGTGGGTCGGGCAATTTTTCAGTATCAGCCCGGAGTCTGGAAATTATGCCCAATATGGTGATAGGCTCGCCCCTTAACTGAGATGGAAATGAGCTCGGCAAAGTGTGGTGGGGTGGGCAGGTGGAAAAAGAAGAAGTTTTAAGCATGTTTAGTTTATGTTACCATTTTTTATTTTATTATTGTTTCTCGAATTCAAAAACTCAATAAACTTTATAAAACTGGTGAACCTAGATAGTTTGTAATTTTCTTATCTTTTATGATGTGTAAAATAATTTTATATGATACCTACCAAATGTGTCAAGAAAACACGTGTTGAATAACCTCATGTAGAATTTACGTAAACGAATTCAGTTTGCTCAGTGACGTAATTGCAAAACAGAATGTTTGAGTAGGGGCGTAAATATTCATACTATTATTTTGGGCAGACATAATGGGCCTTACTTATAAAAGCATTTTTAGCTGAGCAAATGGTTAAGAATAACCTGTCACTTTTTCCTTGTGTTACACTGTTTAAAAATGAAAGGGACAACCTATGGTATAAAGATAAGCAGCGCTTAAATATTTTTATGAGTAAGGGGCAAAAAAGCTACAATTAAATGAGAGAATTATCACGTTCCAAATAAGAATTTAATTAGAAGTGCAGGTGCGAGCCGCGTCATAATTTGAAATGCGTATAATGCAGGAGAATTTCGAAGGTATGTGAAGTCTACCAACCTGAATTAGGCCAGCGTTGTAGCCTAAGGCCTAACCCTTCTCATTAGTAGAGGCCCGTGCGACAGTAATATTACAGGGCTAATATTATTTTAATACAAGTCGATCTAGAAATCTTTGGGGGAGGCCTATGTACAGCAATGGACGCCTTGTGGCTGATGATGATGATAATGCAGATAATTTTTGATATGCTCTCGTGGAATAAGCGAAAACGTATTTATGTAAACATGACTTTAGTCAAACAGAAATGTTATACCCATACTAAGCGTGGGTTGCATCACATCGTAAGTAAATTTAAAGTTATTGTAAATGATTCACTATTTATCGTTGCCTCCTTGGTCTAGAGGCAGCTTATATAGTCTGTGGAATAGGAGATCCTGGGTTCGATTCCCAGGTTGGCCACAGCGATTTTTTTTATTTGGTTTGCCCGGAGATCCCCCAGAAGGGGGGTTGACGTCAGGCAGGCAATTGGTCGTAAAAACTAAACCAAATCCATTCTTCAACATGCTTGAAAAGAGTGTTGCGCCGACCCCCCATTAAGGTGGGATAAGGGTAGCTATAAAGAAAGATTCATGAAATCTATCTATAGATTGACATTTTTATAACACTGAGAACAAAAATAATAAATAAGGCGATATATTGCTTGTTACACTTTAAACGATGCATGATGCAACCCACCTTAATATATTGAACTGAAGCCAACTTTTCTGACGTAACGCAGGTTAATAAGGCTTTGTCAAGTATTACGTAAATGAACAGGAGCTGCTGAGTGCTGACTCAGATCCGCAACAAGAAATGAATTAACAAATGTATCGAGTTTAAGGAAGGCGGATGTTAACTATTGTTTTGGATGAACTCGATTGAGATGATGTTCAATGTCAATCATTTGATATATAGAAAAAAATGTGGCCTGTTTATTTTCTAGACAACGCTTTAGAACATTAATTATACATTTATTGATATATCTTTACCAGGTTCCGTTTCAAATTTAGTTGTTATTATGGTTGGGTTATGTGTGTCCTATAAATGTACATCAAATTTGTTACCTATTGGGCTTATAATCTTTTTAGATTTTAGCCTATCCTACAAAGAGATTTGCAAACTTTAATTAATTTATTTAAATCTCCAGCCTCTATGGCGCAGCGGGCGGCTATGAAGCGAGAGGCCGCGGGTTCGGTTCCCGTATTGAGGCAAATGTTTGTGTGGCCCACAGATATTTGGTTCAAGCCTGGGTGTGTTGTGAGATTGAAAGTCTCTCATAATCTCTGACACCCACGATTCAGGTTATACATAAGGGTCAGGACTAGGTGTGTTAGGTGGGTAGGCTGTTAGGTGTATTTATTTATTATTATCTAGATGTAATACATAACATAACATAAGCTCACGCCTGTATCCCCGAAGGGGTAGGCAGAGGCGCATTAACCAACTAGTACACCCACATTTCGCCGAGCTTAGTTCCTTCCCAGATGTGATAGGGGGCGAGCCTATCGCCATATCGGGCACAAATTCCAGACTCCGGGCTGATATGGAAAAATCCAATTTCACTTTGCCCGACCCAGGGATCGAACCCGAGACCTCAGGATAGTAGTCGTACCGAAATACAACCACGCCACCGAGGCAGTAATACTTTTAAAATCATAATATAATCTTCCGAGAGTTTAGAGCACTAAAAAGTAATAGCCGTTAGTGTATAGGTACTCATACGTACTGCAGCCCGAGCAGGAACATTTCTGACAACCGTAAATGTATTCGTGCTCGATGCGCGTCTATGAAATTTGTATGAAATATTAATCAAATGTCATCAGTGCGCAGCGAGTTTACATTTACATTAGTTTTTCGTGCGTAGGCTACTGTGATAAAATTTTTTAACATGTCTCGGCTGTATTGCTCGATAGCAAAACAGCAGCATGCGTAGGACGATTCCTACGCATTAGTTTTCTCCAAAGCAATTTCCAGTATTCGATTGTTATATCACTGAGTTATACGTTTTGGTTACTTAGTCTCTTGACACAGTACCAAAGCAAAGCCAGCTAACCAGAAAGGAATTTTTAAAATAAGTAGATTTCGTTCAAATAAATCATATAGGTGTTTTGAATCATTTGCATTAGCTAAATCAATGGTGATTGTTGACCTTCCAAGCATCTGACGTCACTTAATGATAAAAAAATGCGAAGCCACCATTCCACAAAAAATCAGTACGTGAAAAATAAACCAGATTGGTAGGTTTCAGTTCAAACGTAAAATATGAATTTAATTGGACCGTGTTACACAGAAATGATCCAACCCACATTTTTTTTTTTTATTTTATTATGCCAACATTTTCCAAACCAATAATAGACCATATTGGTGTCAAATTTTTTTTTGTGGGTTGGATCATTTTTGTGTAACACGGTCCAATTAAATTCATATTTTACGTTTGAACTGAAACCTACCAATCTGGTTTATTTTTATAATATATCATATGTATAACACGGTCCAATTATGTAGTTTGGCCAGACTTCTGTTGCTAGACACGCTGATCGGTACATAGAATTTTCGCACTAAGTTTACGTCAATTGACCGCACCTCACTCGCTCTTATCGCCGTAATATGACACCTTTTACTTCTACACAGCTTGTTAAGTAGTATACAAGGAAGTCTTTGGGTTTGGCATTTAAGGCAGTACTAGCAACTTTCATAAAGAACATATCAGATTATAACTTCAATAAAATATTACATCTAAATGGTTTTATTGCCTTGATTAAGTAATCATCGAATTAGGTTTTATGATAGCATTTAGTTGGAATCTAATTTGGTAAATGACGCACTAAAGGTTGTTTTTAACGTCAATAAAAGTTATTATGTACAGAAGATTATATAATTTGTTTTGGAAACTGACTATAAAATATGTTGTAGAGAATTAATTAGCGTTGTCCATATCTATACTCTGATTTAGATGCATATTTAAGCTCACGCCTATATACCTAAATGTGTAGGCAGAGGTAGTCACTAGAGAACTTGTGCAGCATCAATTCACCAAGCTTCTGTCTCATTAGAGAACACACGTTGCATCTTACGTATTACGTCTACAGCACGAATGGGCCGGCTCGACCTGTTTGATACCACTGTCTCACAGAACCGACGAAAAGTGGCAGCTTGCTATCGCGTTTCGTTAGGTGAGTGAGATTTCCAGTGGCCCAATCCCAGCAAAACCCTTTTCCCTGCTCTTTCATTCACTCCTTTTAGGTTGGCAATGCGCCCATGATTCTTTTTATGTCTTGGGTGTCTATGGGCGGTGGAGATCACTTACCATCAAGTGACCCATCTGCTCGTTTGCCAGTCTTTGCTATAAAAAAGACATATTTTATATATATATATGTTGGTATGTGTATATATGTAAGGAAAAAGAGAGTTCATGGCGATGACAATAATGGGACAACTGGCATCTACATAAGTATCGTTCTCACTTGTCCAATGAAACAAAACGGATCAAACAGTGCCAGTTGTCCCATCGCGGAACAACTCAAATAGACCCGTATGTTTTTATGTCCATCTCTGATAATTCTAAGATATATCTTATACCTCTATATACTAACGTTATTTCTCCAACAGTGGTTTCAGTGGCAGTCAAGCGAGTAGCCAAGCAGCGGCAACTTCGTTTGGTGCTGCGGGTACGTCAGTTTCCGGGGCGGCATCTCAAGCTGCGGCTTTTGGAGGAGGCTTCGGCAATAATTTCGGCAGCCAAAGTGCATCTTCGGCTTTCGGCTTTAACGCTTTGAATGGATTCCAGCCAACAAATGTAAATACCTTTTTTATATTTATTAATTTCTAAGATTAACGAACTGCTTCGGTGGCGTGGTGGTATTGCGTGCGCGGTACTACTATCGTCCTGAAGTCTCGGGTTCGATCCCCGGGTCAGGAAAAGTGAAAAAGATCACAAATTCTAGTTAAATTTACACAAATATATGCAAGCGATATTTAAATTACATATAAAAATTCTGTCGGCGCGGCGCGGCGGCCGACTGAAGGCGAAAGGAGTGCCTATTTATGCTTATACTTTGCTGTCCCATTTTCTGAGCGTTAACAGTGCATCTATGATTATAATATATCGATGGCTGAAAAAAAAATGGATACATAATTAATTTCTTACAAAAGAAAGGAAATTAAAATTGTAGTACTTTACATTAAAATGTACATAATAATACAAGGTAATACAGCTATACCTACATTAATAACCATTAAAAATAAGAAATGGATCTAGGTCGTGGGTTCGATTCCCAGGTCAGGCAAAGTGAATTTTCTAATTTGCCCAGGACTGGATCCTTAATAGTGGTTGAGGTCAGGCAGGCGCCTGGACGTAAAAACTAAGCTAAATCCTCTTTGCAACATGCTTGAAAAAGTGTGTTGCGTCGAACCCACATTAAGGTGGGATAAGGCCTATGTCCAGCAGTGGACGTCCTGTGGCTGATGATGATGATGAACGACAGGTAGAAAAAAAAAGGATGTTAATTAAAATGTCATTTTTCTACGTTTCAGGCTAACTTCGGCAACGGTTTATTCAATCATAGAGGTGTTCCTGACTTCCCGATCCCAGATTTGATCGGCAGAGGTAATGGAATCGGTGCTGCTGCATTCAGATCGGGAAAATCCAGTGCATCACCAAGGATAGGCGACGATTTCGTGGCTGTACTTCTTTCTAACTAAATTCTTTGTTGAATAATCGAATTTATCCTGTCTTTGGTAGAAACGGGTACAGTCATTTGACTACCGATTTTTCGATTGCTATTTTTTTGTTCAGTTTGTAAATGGATCTAGTCGTACTCTTTATTACTGCGAAACGTTAATCAGTGAATTTAATATTTATTCTATCAAAAATAATTAAGCGGTATTGCGATTGTGAGATTTTTTATTTTATTTTATTTATTTATTTTCCATAAACATTACTTTTACAGGATCATCATCCCAAGATAGTAACGTCAATACTATTAATAAGATGTACTTCTTTCTACCTGCCCTTATTCTACCTCAATGTGGGGTCAACGCAACATACTTCAAGCATGTCGCAGAAAGGATTTGGCTTAACATTTACGACCGACTGCCTGCCTGACGTCATACCCCATCTGTTGTAAGATATACTAATGTGATTATTCGATTATGAAAATATTTGGCGAAATCTGAATTTCATCCAAAGGTTACTTATAGTACAAGGATAGGCTTAGTAATCAAGCCTATCCTTGAGACGAGATCTAGTAACCTAGAATGTTCTTCCTCAGTTTATAAAGAGTTTAATGCACCTAAAGTTAAAAATACAAATTAGTAGCATTACTGATATTATTCGATTATGGGAGAAGATAATACTAAACTGAAACCTTTTACCAAAACTAGTAATTGTGATATGTTGTGAATACTTAAATGTCGCCCTCCTTTAAAATATAACATAACATAAACTCATGCCTGCATCCCCGAAGGGGTAGGCAGAGGCGCACTAGCTAACTAACATACCCAAATTTCGCCGAGCTACCTAGCTATAAGTATACCTGACTATTTGAAGCGACCGACATAACACAAAATGGACAAAAAATCACCGTTCTGTAGCCTGAGCACGAAAAAGTAATGTAAATGGATTCGAGTTCGCTGCGCACCGATGACGTTTGGTTAATATTTCATACAAATTTCATAGACGCGCATCGAGTTCGAATACAGTTACGGTTGTCAGAAATTTTCCTGCTCAGGCCGCTGGAAGGAAATCAATCACATTATTTTGTAATCATTAACTATTTCAATCACTTTGACCTTTGTAACACTATAATAAATCACTTAGATGTTCTGGTTTGTTAATTTTAAACTTTTTACATTCTTCTTTTTGTGTAGCAATTTTTTTACGAACGACTGTTTAAAGTTTCCTTGTGGTTATTTTAGTCTATCGATATAATGATTACAATTAGGTATTGAAAATTAAATGACAATAATCTAAATAACTCATCACCATGTGACTTATTCTTTACGATACTACAACAATTTATGGTAATTAAGATAAATATAAAATAGAGCATATAGTTATAAGCTTAATATAAGTAGACGGATTATTTATTTTGATAAAAGACTTTGTTATTTTAGTGAAATAAATATTAGTAAAGTATATGTTATTTATTTTCCAGACTACAACCTAGTTTACAATAAGGGGATGATGAATAATGTTAATGTCCTAGGGGTTAGAAAGTCATTGAAATAAAATTATTTTTACGGATTTTATCACGATTTGGTTTTAATTTTTATTCCCGACGTTTCGAAGGCTTTGCAGTCTTCGTGGTCACGGGTTGGACTGAGATGTCATTTGTCCAAAAATGTTAGTATTACAAAATCTACCTTCATTTTAGAATTATACAGATTTTAAAAAAGTTAACCGTTTATGTTCCGATCTACGCAGTACGAGCTCACAGTGTCTTGAGGTCTGGCAGCTGGTCTTTTGGGTTCCGATTTGATTAAATGTATAATTGGATCCCAGGCTTGTGCAAGCTTCCAACCATCTTCTCTATTGAAATTAGGATGTTTTTTAATTTCAATAGCCTCGCGTATCATCCTAGGTAGGAATCGTTGTTCTTTGGCAAGGATTTGTGGCTTGTCAAATCTTAGGTAATGTTTGGAGCCTTCCTCTGAATGTTCGGCAACTGCAGACTTCGTAGAGCGTCGGTGTTTCACGTCAGCTATATGTTCTTTTATGCGGGTCCCTATATTACGTTTTGTTTGTCCAATATAAGAGAGACCACAGTCACAATCAATTTTGTACACGCCTGGTTCTTGCAGAGGTATGTTACACTTGACGGGTGGTAGGAATTGACTAATCTTCTTAGGCGGCTTGAAATAAGTTTTTATAGAAGCACGCTTCAGGATATAGCCAATCTTGTCGGTGACTCCTCTTACATATGGTAATACAACCGGGACGCGTTCAACAGTGGCTGGTTTCACTCGGTTTCTGTGACGGCGCCGTGGAATTTGGAGCTTGTTGTCGCGCAGGACTTGCTTGACATGATGCAGCTCAGCGGCAAGATGTTCCTCGTCACAGATTCCTTGTGCTCTCTGAAACAAAGATTTACCCACGGTAGCTAACTGTTTCGGATGGTGGTGAGATTCTCCATTCAGGTATTTATCAGTATGGGTATTTTTCCTATACACAGTTAAAACAAAAATTAAAACCAAATCGTGATAAAATCCGTAAAAATAATTTTATTTCAATGAATAGCATTCGCGTAAACTTAAGAAATCAGGTTAGAAAGTCTCCAGCTCTAAAGTAGCTACTAGCTCACTGAGTAGGATCTGAGTAGTACTACAACCCAAAATAACCAAGAAGATTCTTGGAAAAGTGACGACTGCACCAGTGATAAGTAATCTACTAAATTAGTCGCGAGGAATATAGGAATGCTGGCCTATCCATACTGAAAATAAAACATCACGAGAATTGTCGGACTGAGCCACTATGACATAAATGGAGAAACTACCATTTGTTGACCATGTATTTGTCACGCTTGATGATGCCAAAAATTCCAAAGAACAGAACTATATGCCCAAAAATAATAAAAATGGCTGATTTTCTAAAAGCATTAAGTACTTACTACCTTCTGACAAGAACTTGCTTTTATACCATTTGCAATCAACGGTCAACTCTTTCAACATTTTTTTTTTTCAATTTCAACAACAATTTAACAATGATTGGTATAATTCAACACTAAATTAATGTGAACTCACTCAGCTCATAACAGAAAAATCTTAGCAGAAATAGCAGAAGTGTGATCAACCCTGGGGAACATTACTTGTGAAATGTCCTTAAGACTCTATTCCTTTTTCAGTTTATTATAGTTTATAAAATTACAAGTCATCATACACTCTAGTGAAGACTGAAGACACCTTTGTTTGAGATGTATAATGTACATTTCACTATTACATTGATGACAGGCACACGGACCGTGGGTAGCACAACAGCCAGATTGACATTTTCATCCCTGCTTTCTGTGAGATTGTGGCATAAGTGACAAGCTGTATAATTTATTGTAAACAAATATAAGGTCAAAATCAAGTCAAAATCTTATTACGTGTTATTTCTTCAGACGAAGACCGTACTTGGTTAGTACTTTATCGTTGATTGTGGAATTAATTTTAGTTTTGTCACAGGCGCTTTGGTTACATTAGTGTAAAGAAATTTTAAAATAAATTACCTCACAGGAAAGACTACCACGAGTATTCACATCATGTACAACATAATGGACAAAACAAGACAACAAATAAAAACACATTATTGGGTGAGGTGCACCACAGACATGTATGTGGGGTGCCCATTGTGTCACAAATAAACAGGTGGTTATCCAGCAAGTCACTTGAAGAGTACGACTACCGAAGAACAATCATCCACCTGGCGTAAATCCCTCGCCAATTTGTGATTGCTGCAACATAATTAACATTTTTTACCATTTTGCAGAACCAATTTGGCTTTTAATCGTTAAGCCAGCTGCTTGCCTGTCGTTAATCCTCTCTGGGAGATTCAATCCTAAATAAATCATAGTTGAAAGAAAATTACGCATTACAATAACTGCCTCCGTACTTTGACTGCCTCCGTGGCGTGGTGGTATTTCGGTACGACTACGGTTCTGAGGTCTCGGGTTCGATCCCTGGGTCGGGCAAAGTGATATTGGATTTTTCCATATCAGCCCGGAGTCTGGAATTTGTGCCTGATATGGCTATAGGCTCGCTCCCTATCACATCTGGGACGGAACTAAGCTCGGCGAAATGTGGGTGTTCTAGTTCGCTAGTACGCCTCTGCCTACCCCTTCGGGGATACAGGCGTGAGCTTATGTAATAATTTGGTAATCAAATACCTACCCCGGGTCCACAAATCATACACTGCCATATCCATAGACCATAAGACGACAATCAGTGTAAAATAGAACACCACAATTTTTTTTGCGGAACAACCATTGATGTATCTCAAAAAAAAAACTTAAATGCTCAGCGGAGAGATTTAAAAGAAACTATATTGAATGTCTGGTGCTTACTGCCATTAAACATTTAGGATTTTGAGGCCAAATTATATCTTCATCTAATCAATATTCATAAAACTATCAAGAAACCACTCGATGTATATAATGACGTAATAAGGTCATCAATATACTCACAGCTTTGTTATGTTAATGATAAGTTCTATTCATACACCTTCTGATTTCAAACTTCTGAGTCATAACATTGTTCACAATGACACTGACGGAATACTAAATGAGGGTTAATCCAGATTTAATAAAGAGAATGAAAAACGTAGGTCATGATGTATCATGGACATGTTAGGAATATAAAGAATCTTTTGCATGAACCTGATGATAATACGTTCAATTCCATTTGAAGACGACTACAGTTAAAAGAACTATATTTTCCACAGGCGCAGTCCACTGATAAAGTATCGAAAGAATATTTTCAATTGGATAGTAAAACAAGACTTTCTAGGTACTTTGTACCATGGCTTATGGAGTTGGCGATGCTATCAAAAGAAAATGTTACCAACTGCTCAAAAAAATGGTGTAGGCCAACCTGTACCAGACGGCTTACCAGGTCATGCATTCGTCATGAAGTTGCTAGTCATACTACCCTACCTTTTACTCATTGACATCCACGCTATGTTTCTGAGTGTTCTATCAAATCTTGAAGATTCTTTTGTATTTGCATCTTCGTATAGTATTTTAACTCTGAAGAGCCAGCTTACCTCTTTATAGAATCGAAAAATATATCACTAAAATGTTACCAGTACCGCCGTACATATACGCCTGAGCTCGGTCCACCATGTGTTGCGTCTAATTTATTGCTAGCCACTTTCCGTAGGGCGTCAGTGTTTAATCAATTGTTTATTTTGTTTCTACTATTGTAATTCTACTTTATATTTTATCTAATAAATATTTTACTCCCATTTGTTTAAAAATAGGTTCTGTCCCATGTCTTTCTTTCCACCTAACTCTCGGTGAATTACGCGTCAAGGAATCGATTTCAAGTTTGTCACTAATCTTAAGTGAGGTAGATATTTTACACGGTAGACCCTGTTGTTCTGTGATCTTGGTATTGTCGGTAAGACAAGCATTTAAAATGAGGCGTTTGTGTAAAAATGCAACAGAAATAAACCCTATACCTAAAAATACACTAAGAATGACGCAAGTGTCATATGACTGCACCTCCGGGTTCCGTAATCACGAGATTCATCAAATTATTATTCTGTTTCATCAATATTTGTATTTCAAGTTTAAAAGTTGTCATTCGTCTAATATTCAGGGTGAACTACTTACACATTTATGTTAATTGATCTCATCACCTATTGCTAATAGATTTTTATTAATGCTTTATGTCGCATCAGTCAGTCTGTCTCCAGTGTTGAAGATATTTAGTTTTGTCACACGCGCCAAACTTTTAATATAATGAAGTTTTTAACATTTTCTGTTGTTTTAATAGTATCAGTGTGTTTAGCTAACTGTTGGCGAGTATTCCCATTAGAAAATGAACCTATTGTTGCAAAAAGTGATGTTAGTTCTCCATTGCCGAAGATTGCTCCGACACCTGTTGCTTTTACCAGCACAACGAAAGTCAAAGATGTGAAGTTAGAAGTGACGACTGCTAAAGTCGCTCCTACAACCGCCAGAGCACCCAAAGCTTACGTGGCAGCTGAAGCCATCAGTCCGCCATCCATAGATTTACTGCCACCCAAAGAAGGTATGATATTTACTACTTATTACATGTACCCTTATACCAGTTTAATTTGAGGTTGGTGAAGACACTTTTTTAAGCAATAAGAATGTCGCAAAAAGGATACGGCTTAGTTTTTTCGACCCTGACGTCTACTCCTTCAAGGGGGATCCAGTCTCGGGCAAATAGTGTCAGAAAATAGTGTCTTGTGATCATCATCATCATCATCAGCCACAGGACGTCCACTGCTGGACATAGGCCTCTCCCAAAGATTTCCAGATTGACCTATTGGAAGCGGCCTTCTTCTTAAAGACGTAGCGGTATTCTTGTGATGATATTCACTAATTGATAGCTTTATAAAAATATGATGTTCATATAAAAATATGCCGTGTTTAATAGGAGATAGTTTTGCAACATTTACACATATGAGTAATAAAATGTTCGTAACGTTGGTCAGGCAGGTGTCACCGAGCACTGTATTTTTGAACTTTATAATCCAATACACCTGCACGTAACCCAATTAACCAGTTTGTTGCCATCCCTGCATATTAAATATTATCTATACTGCAAAGAAGAGATGGTATATACGATAGTATTACATGCCAAACTAATTTCATATTATGATATTCGTCTGAGACTTGGTAATTTGCAGAAGTGGAAATTAATTTAGGCAATGGCTAATTTACACCGTTATTGTTTCAGGTCCGCCCAACGACTATACAATTTACTAAGAAAAGAAGAATTATAATTATATCCCCACCGCCGACATTTTGTACATCCGAAGCATATTCGTCTAAGGGATTTTAACGGGAAGTCTCACAGGGTGGGCGTCACTAATTAAGTTGTGTTTGTTGTTTAAAAATGATGTGGTTTTATGCACCAAAGTTAAGATGACAAACAGTATAATGTGGAAAAAATTTAACCGGTGATTTTTGCTTGGTGCGTTGGCTGACATTGTTGAGTCGATTCACTGAGTGAAGGTCATCTGAGGGGAATCGCACTGGTATAAATTTCCGCCATAATCCCAGTAGGACCTTGAGATCATCCACATCAGGGTCTCATGGTCATTGCGGAAACTTGATAATTGCACTAATTACATTGACATCAACTAAATAATCGCAAATACGTGAAAGAATTTATTGAAAAAAAGTCAAGAATATCAGGGGAATAATTTTTGGCGTTTTTATAGATAATATATGAAACTCTTTATTTTAACGTGCATACAATCCGGTCAGCGCAACACCCTTTTTTAAATAGGTACAGTCTTATGTAAATGCAACGCGTGAATAGAAAAGACTAGAAACTTTATTGAAATTAAACAATCCACGCACGGTTACGTATTTTATGATTAGACCAAGATATGACATCATAGTTGTATATAAGTTATACGCTTTATAATAACAATGTTGTTTGTTTGTTTTATTCTAAAAATTAAAAATATAGAATAAAATTTAGTTTCCAAAAGCATTACTTGAATTAGATAATTTGAAAATATGCATAAAATATAAAACCTTTCTTTCTTTCAATCTGACCCCCCAGAATATGCGATCGGCGCAACACACTTTTTCTAGCATGTTCCAGTAAGGATTCGACTTAGTTTTTACGTCCAGCTGCCTGCCTGACGTCAACCCTCTTTGGAGTTTCCAGTCCCGGGCAAATAAAATGAGATAACTCGCTTTGCCCGACCTGGGAATCAAACCACCCGGTCTGCAGCCTTTATATGCTAACAGTAGATCTAGGAGGCAACAATATACGTAAGAATATACTAAACCATTGGAATTTCTGTAGTGGTAGAGCCACGCTGTAGACAGTAACGTCTATAGCACGAATGGGCCGGCTCGACCGGTTAGATACCACTGTCTCACAGAAAACCGACGTAAAGTGGCAGCTTGCTGTCGCGTTTCGTTCGGTGAGTGAGATTTCCGGTGGCCCATTTCCCCACTCCCTTTCCCAATCCCCTTCCCTCCCCTTCCATTCCCTCCTTTAGGTTGGCAACGCACCCATGATTCTTTTTGTGTCTTGGGTGTATATGGGCGGTGGAGATCACTTACCATCAGGTGACCCATCTGCTCGTTTGCCAATCTCTCCTATAAAAAAAAAAAAAAAAAAAAAAAAAAAAAAAAAAAAAAAAAAAAAAAATAAATTCTTCTTGGTGATGACCAAGTTACATAAAAGCTATGGCCGCATTCCAACTGAATTATGAGCTATTCATAATCATTACATCGTCTTCACGAAGAATACACAGCTTCGTGACCAAGGAAAATCCAGTTGAATGACTCAACGAGCAACTTTGATATTGTCAATTGAAATGTTTTAACCTACGCCTCATCCGTGTCCGCAACGTGCGTTATTAAATTAAATTACTCGTATTGCGTCTTGTTTTAATGTACATACAGTTACGTAGGTAAAAAGACTAATTTAGTGATGTAAAGAAACCGCATCCGGATCCACAGCTACGTACGAGTACGAACGAGTATATCGTCGACTGGGTAGGAATTGTGGTTTGTTGACTGTTGTTAACAAAACAAAACTTATGGAATTATTACAAAAATTAAGGAATAATTAGTTACAAAACAGCTAATACCATCAAATGATACCCCGTTAAACTGTTTATTATTGTACATATTTTAACTTCCCTTTCAAACTCAATATTCGTGCAATATATAATATTGGCAATAAACACATTAGCTCTAAGAACATTAGAAAGAAGAAGAAAGAAAAGCAATTTATTTATTGCTGAAAACGTTTATGGAATGATAATTTCTAAATCAATGTATTTTTAAAATAATATACTTGATAATTACGAACACTCGATCATTGTAATTAGCAGTCCACAGTAGTGTGCTGACAAAGAGACACTGTTTATCCTGACAACTTGGTATTTCCATAAATAAACAATAAAAATCATGATTAAATATAGATTTTCAAAATAGAAATGGTTGGATTAAGTTTTAAATCGGCGCGGAGATGATAATAATAGTGATGGAGCCGCAAAAGTTTAAAAATAATTGTGCAAGACTTTTGTCTACACTGATCGAAATGCCTATGCACGTCACTGGCAGTCCATATGATTCCAAGATCTTTAATTATTATTATCACATCCGTGTCTGTAATACATCTCTAGTGCTAATATCATAACTGGCTTTGTCTCGCTCGCTGATCATACAAAAATCCCCGACCTGTGCTACAGAACGGCCAATATCTACAATCTGAGATAATAAACGCTTTGTATATTTTACATTTTGTTTATCATGCTGGAAATCCGAGTTATTTTGTTGGTAAATAATATCAACGCCAAGAAAATGTATGATGAGAACATCTTTATCAATATAATTTATTTTAGGTATCTACCTGTTATCAAAACAAGTTTGCGACAAAAATACGTAAATAATGTATGGGTAATTTCTGAGAGGACTATAATGCTTGGCGAAAGATGTTTCTCGACGGTCACTACCGGTTTTTGGCCGGAGTTGTAAACATAGCATTTGAAGCCGCTTAATGTTATTATGGAAAAGCTCTGGCTGGACGTTCTGGAGGAAGATATGAAAGCCAATGGCCTCACTAGGGAGGATGCACAAGACGGAGCGCAGTGGAAGCGTTTGAGTAGAAAGGCGGACCCTGGCAGAAAGCCGGGATAACGCCAGGTAGATAGAAAATTGTTAAATAGTAGTTTAAATTTTATAGACTAATGTTGCAAACTATAGGAATGTAGCTTATGGGATGGTCACGTTTAGAGAAAATAACGCATAGGGGCAGGAGGATCTCACGAATGGCGTAAAATGCTGAATTGATGTACGAGTAAAAAGGAAATACATCTTGGGAGTCAACTATCTCATATGTAATGGAAAAGTTCTTACAAAGGAATTATTTAATTTCTTGTTTAGGGTAGTTTTTACTTTAACGAATAAAGAAAGGGACTAAAGAACGCATAAGGTTTCCAGCTGAAAGGTCTTGCATGAATGAATTACTATTTAACAGTAATGACATGAGAGCCAAATAATTCTGTAGGTAAGGACATGTCATCAAGTCCTTTGATCAGGATCTGCAAAGTCGGCTATATATAGATGTGGACGATTCAACAAAATCATTTGTATTACAATTATCCGTATAAAGCGACTTGTTCGAAATGAAGTGGACGGCATTAGTGACTTTTGTTTTTCTCCATACCACATATTGTAAAGAAAAAGCTATCTACCAACTTCAGGGCTCTGATTTAAGTGTGTTTGACTTGATACGAGGTAAACCACCTGCAGAAAGTAAAGTTGAACTAACTAGAGTTACTGGGGATAGGGCAAGTTTACCTGATGGGATATACTTTGAGCCAGAAGATGAAGCGTTAACAGAACCTGAAGAAAGAAAGCATCTGCTCTTTAAGGTAAACTGACACTTTTTTGCTCTATATTATTAATTGGTTTCCCGCAATAGCTATTGTTTCTTTACACACTCGTTTTTATCGTCAATTCTGTACTCATAGCAATGTCTATAAGATGTTGACAAATTGATTGCATTTTTATGAGCTTATTATCTGTTGCTTGTTCAAACGGATAGCAATATAGGGCCTTACTTATAAATATTTTAGCTGAGCAAATAGCTAATGGTCTGTCACGTTTTCCTTGTGTCACATTGTGTTAAAATAAAAGAGACAGACTATTCTTAACCATTTGCTCAGCTAAAACGTTTTTATAAGTATGGCCTATAAATGCTAAACCTTATGATCTGTTGAACTGTTTTTGACATTTATGTCAACATTAACAAAAACGATGACATATTATTGTAAGAATTAAAACGTATTTTATTATCTTCTTTGGGCATCTGTGTAGAAGAATTATTTTTCAGTCAAAGACTTGAAAAGCATCTAAATATCAATTAAGCCATATTAATAAAAAAAGCTTTAACCTCAGTAGACTTTACACCCAGAAACCTGTTTGAATCAAGGATAAAAACAAAACTATAATTTAGACACGTCTAATGTTTTATGCCAAATATCTATACATTAACTCACTTAAAAGCAACATTAAAATATTATTTAATTACCAAAAAAAATAATAAATCTTATAATGTAAGAAACAAGTTAAGATACAATTTTTCCATTATTACTCTGTGAGATATTTTAATATCTTTGAAATAGAAGTCTTTAATTGACACGTCTGCAGCCCGAGCAGGAAAATGTCTGATAACCGTAAGTATATTCGATGTGGTGATCCTGTTATTTCTAAAGTTAGTGGGTCGAAATGTCCCCCGGACAAAATATATCTATAAAATATGGGTAATTATAGGTCGGAACCACGGAACGGGAGCTAGAATTGATTTCCAGTAGGCATGCCTACGGACCAATGAATTGACATTATTACTCATATTAATTAATTAATCATGTATTGTTATACTTTGAAGTATGTGTGGAAAATGTTGCATTTAAAGCTTCTAATTCTACGTTAACAATTTTGTATAAATGTGACTTTAAATTATTTCTTATTTCTTTGTTAAATATATGTCGGATGGCCAACGCTAACGTTGTTTTTAAAAAACGGTGACGTCAGCACGGCTGACGTCACTTTTGATAATAAGATGATTAGTCATCTTATTTATCAACTGTGAACACTGAAATTCACTAACTCCCTTTATTAACGGTGCTCAACAGCACCGTGTAGTCAGGGATGTGGACAGTCCGAGTGCCGGAGCACGACTGTCGAATTTGCTCTGAACACTCCTTTTATAGGGTGCATATTTGCAACTACCTACTCGATACCGAATATCGAATGCTGAAGAAATAATTATAATGATTTTTTTTATGTTTTTAGAATCTTTTAACTATTCAGCAGTTTAATAATTGTAAAATGAATTAATAACGTGAAATAACAACGGCTTTTTAAATAAGCTTGCGATTTTGCGCCGATACGGCCATTCTGATAGGCGGTGCGTGCTCTGCACCAGCCTCGTAATTTGTTGTGAATACTCGTAAAAACAATTTTTTTTTCTCTTTTTCTTTTCTTTTCTCTTTCTTTCTTTCTTTCTTTTCATTTGAAATAGCACGTGCTCCTATTGAAAGCTCGTGGTTGTACGCCGATACGGTCATTTTGAAAGGCCTCGTTTATTATTGCGAATTTAAGATTCCGATTTTTTTTTTAAACTACCACCGGATCCAAACGCGGCCCTGCCTGAGAAGACCCGGCGAAACAAACTCAGCGGGCAAAATTACCTAGCTCACAAAACAATTTCCCGAATTGACCACTCAGGATTTTTCAAATTGACCACTTATGATTTTTAAAGATAATCACCAACGTTGACATTTAGACTTCAAAAATGACTGCAACAGTGTCACTTATACCGTCTCGATCAATCCTGACCATAAATCAGGTAGTTTTTTTTTTGCATTGAATTCCGAGATGAAATTGCACACAAATCAAAATACGGGTATTTAGGCGCACCTCGTGCCCTAGTTTATATGGTTTTTAGAGGAGGTATCCGACCAGCCTTGCTAGACCATATTATAAATATTTGTACAAATGTTCCACACAATGCACTTTTTACGAATCAGTAGTCAGAGTGCGAATGCTCCACGCATCTATGCACTTTTCTTACGGGGATAATGCCGTGGTCCACAGGGGTTCTAAAGGAACGGGAAGGGTCGATGCTGTGGCGCTGAGCGGTCCTGTACGCCGTGGTCCACAGAGGCTCTGAAAAGTTTTTTTTTTTTTGCTAATTCTCCACGCATTTTTGCACTTTTCTTATGATAATTCTGTGGTTCTGAGCTGTCCCGTACGCCGTGGTCCACAGTTTTTTTTTTTTTTGTATTAGGGATGATGCTGTGGTTCTGAGCGGTCCTTTACGCCGTGGTCCACAGGGGCTCTAAAGGAACTGGGAAGGACGATGCTGTGGCCTGGGCCTTTATTATTGACCGTGGTCCACACTCCACAAAGGCACTGAAAAACTAGTTCGAAAGTATCGATCGAACTGAAAGTATCTCGGATTGAAAGTATCAGTCGGATTGAAACATCAGTCGGATTGAAACATCAGTCAGACTGAAACATCAGTCGGACTGAAATATCAATCGGACTGAAATATCAGTCGGACTGAAATATCAGTCGGATTGAAACATCAGTCGGACTGAAATATCAGTCGGACTGAAATATCAGTCGGACTGAAATATCAGTCGGACTGAAATATCAGTCGGACTGAAATATCAGTCGGATTGAAAATTGAAATATCAGTCGGATTGAAAGTATCCGTTGGATTGAAAGTATCGATGATCAGGGCAGAAAGGTTCAAGTTAAATGAGTGGGATAATGATCCCACTTCTGATGTCGGAGGGCCAACGCTAACGTTGTTTTTAAAAAACGGTGACGTCAGCACGGCTGACGTCACTTTTGATAATAAGATGATTAGTCATCTTATTTATCAACTGTGAACACTGAAATTCACTAACTCCCTTTATTAACGGTGCTCAACAGCACCGTGTAGTCAGGGATGTGGACAGTCCGAGTGCCGGAGCACGACTGTCGAATTTGCTCTGAACACTCCTTTTATAGGGTGCATATTTGCAACTACCTACTCGATACCGAATATCGAATGCTGAAGAAATAATTATAATGATTTTTTTTATGTTTTTAGAATCTTTTAACTATTCAGCAGTTTAATAATTGTAAAATGAATTAATAACGTGAAATAACAACGGCTTTTTAAATAAGCTTGCGATTTTGCGCCGATATATATATTTAAATAAATTAAAAAAATAGACATCACAGAATTGAAAGTCACATATCTGATGTCATTTAATTAGCGCAAGGTGATGTACCACTTCATCTGCCACAGGACGTCCACTAAAGGGCATAAGCCTCCCCCAAATATTTCCAGACCGATCGGTTGGAAGCGGCCTGTGTCCATCAGTGGACGTCCTGTGGCGGATGATGATGATGATGTACCACTTTATTGCAATATAAAAATATCGGAAATATACCAAGCTGATGATTCTAAAATGATTTTAATTATTTAAGACATAAAGGCAGAAAGATAGACCACCTACCTGATGGTAGACACTTACGGTCCCAAAAGGGACACAGCTATCCCGCTATGTATAGTTAAAAAGAAAGGAATAGGGATAAGATAGGGGATTAGGTCTCCATAAAACTAACCCAGTGTAAAAACGCATCAGCAAATAATATTTATATTGATCTTAAATTTTTAACCTTCATTTACAAGTTGAATATAAACACAATTAAATTGTGAAGTCAAGTGTTAATATTTCTTATGAATAACAAAGCATGTTTATTATACTAGTAGGCACTGGTGATTTACCAGTATCTATTCATCTTGTACCGGGTGAGATTAATCTGAAGATGTATCAAGGCCAACCACATCAAGTTATAAAACTCGACAGCTCTGCTTTATTGTGCAAGAATTACTTATATCCGTATAGTTATGATCTTATACTCAAACATTATATGTATGCAAACAAAATTTTATTTAAACAAGTTTTTAAGAACCATTATAATCAAAAACAAAAAGAATATTACAAATGATTTTTTAAGTACGCATGTATACTTAGCTCCTAAGCTATGTTATTCTTTATGAGCTAAGTAGACCAACAAAACAAAATTTATTATTTTGTTGTGGTATTGTATTAAAGATAAATTGTTCAATAAATCATTTCGATGTGTATATACAAAAGCTTTTGAACATACTACAACATCAACTCACGCAACGTGTATCTATCGTTTATCAAATCGTGATTGTTCTTGAAGACCTTTTATATAAAAGCTTCCAATATAATATTGCAACATTCATTTAAGTACAAGATGAGAACTAGTAATTATATTCTAGTAGCTATAATCATTTTAATAAATGTTTCTGCGATAAATTGTGATGAAAAGACTGATTCAAGTGAAAAAGTTGTGTTAATAACCCCAGTGCTAGCACCTCATAGAGATTCAAGAGCTAAATCAGCCGAAACTGCGAAAGACTTTCCTTTGCTTACTTTGTTTGCTAATAATGACGATACAGCAGCTGTAGACAGTGAACCGGCAATCAAAGAAGATGTACAACCGATATACGTTAAAGTAAGTACCTATTGCAAATTGAAAAACAAACATAATTTACCGCCGAATGCTCATACACTTAAGGTCGTCTTATGTCGTTTAAGGTCGTCTTATTTGTCAAAATTGTATGGCGAAAAGCAATGCAAGAAGCCATTAAAGTTGAGTAGCGTTTGACCATTCCGGCATTAGTAAAATATACAAGTTTGTAACTATAAAAAAAAACACAAAACACCATCAAACATAACATACATAACATAAGATCACGCCTGTGACCCGAAAGGGGTAGGAAGAGTTGCACTACCGAACCAGAACACCCACGCCGAGTTCATTTCCGCCCCAGATGTGATAGGGCTAGCCTATGGCCATATCGGACAAAAATTTCAAACTCCGGGCTGATAGTAAATATAAAAAAAAATCCAATATCACTTCCCGAAAAGAAAATACATTTTTGAAGTTCACATTTGTGTTCCTAATTTATTAAATTAATGCTATTATGCAGTCTACACGTGAATTTTAAAGAGTAATTTTATAAATATTGTATTTGACATTCCCTTATCACAATTAAGTTAAAAACTACATGTTACATAACAGATTTTAATCATAAACGCTAACGAGGATTATTTACAACAAAAAACTGACAAACTACCTGGTGGGTCACATAAATGTGAGTGTACCACAAAACATCTATAATACCAGAATAATAAATAAGATACAGTTAAGAATTGGATAGGGGAGAAGGGTAATGGATTTCAAAAACTTCACTCACCATACAAAACGGAACAAGCTCTACTTCTTCTTGTCATATTAACATTTTTAATAATACTTACTGTTTTTGTAAAAAAAAGCTGTTTTTTGCTACAATAGTTGATGTAAAAGAAAATAAATAATCCAAATATCATACACGGAGCTGGTATTTATGTACAGTTTAATGTAATAATGAATACTTAACTTTTAAGTTCTTTAAAAAAACTGGAACGTCGGATTTCCCCGACAAGCCATCGTTGATCAAAATGCGTAAAATGCTGACCTTGTGGATTAACGTAAAGATAAAAAACATTATTAATTTAATATAGCGGGCATTCCTAATGTCAGAGGCTGACATTAAAAACACCTATAGTATCGTCATTTTTAAGACCTCACAATATATTTTAGCTTAAACGAAACTTTGTCCTTTTTAATCCTTTTGTTACTGTTTTTAGACATCCAGTATCCTTTAATTTGTAAATAACAATTCATGACGCAAACGGAATAATTAAATTCAGAAAGCTATATATAAGTTTGTTTAATGAAGTGTTTAAAAAACAAAACCGTTTATAAATAAATAAATAACACTCAACAGTCACACACATAGTCCTGACCCCACACTAAGATATTAGTCTTGTGTCGTGGGTATCAGGAACTACAAGAGACTTTCGGTCTCACATCACCCAGACCCGAAACAAATATCTGAGGGCCACACAAACATTTGTCTCGGTGCGGGGATCGAACCCACGGCGTCTCGCTTCACAGCCAACTTCAAAGCCAGTCAAACAAATAAAAAACAATTGAGTATAGATTTCATCCTATCGGCGAAAAAATATGAAAAACCAACATAACATAAATACAACTAGTTCATTTTTCCATTGGAATTTGAACATGATAGTTGATTCTTCGATTATTATTCGTCTTTATTATTGCATGTCTAGAAACTTTCAGGATTTTTAAAGTAAAACAACAATACGCGTAGTCATCTTTGCAACTGCTTTATCTAGCATAGCTAAGAAATTATATTTGTGATAAAATCTGCCTCGTTTAATATAAGAGGCGACATAAGTCATATTGTGACAAAGAAACAAGTTTATACTAAGACTTGGTGGCATTTCTAGTACACATACTTTACCCTTTGCATAAATATATAATACTTTTTAATTACTAATTACTCAAATCCCCAAGAAAGTGTCCTGTCACAGCCCACAGGTAGTAAAATATCACCAAAACTTAATACTCAAAATGTTGTTAAATCGTGTTCTGCTATTAGTGATGCCATTGATTTGTGTACATTGTTTTCATTTAAGACAAGATCGTGCATCATCCGCCGCCAAACAGGTATTTATTATTTCCTTGTATATGTATTGATAATTCTTCTATACGACCTCTATTCAATACATTTAATTTCAGGCTTATGGTGGAGACTCAAATATAATGAAGCGGGACGTCGCTTTAGGTTTGTAATGATATCAATGAAATAGTTTAATCACTGTCATTCGCCTATCCTATGCTTCTTGATTTCAATCTTTCGTCTTCGGAGTGTGAAGTAACATAGATAGGCTGGCGTGAATCTGGTGACCACCGATAAACCCATTGTTTATGGTCGCTGTTTTTTTTTAACTGCACTGCGCTTACCTTCAGGAGGCTGAGTCTTGCCACTCGATTCGAATTTGACATCGATTCGACTTCATTTGGTGACTTAAAATTCCACCAAAACAAAGTTAAAAAGTTACCAAATTACAATTTCTCGAATCGAATGCAACATTAGCGCACTTTTTAACCCGATTTCGGTGGAATTTTAATTCAATAATGAAACCGAATCGAAGTCAAATTCGAATCGAGTGTCATGAGTCAGAAGGCAGGTGTAGCAGCACTGCTATGCTCGGATAAAGATAATGATGTAATTAAAAACCACCGCTTTTTGTAGGTTATGAAACACGATCGATACCAAAAATAGGCCAAGGAAGAGGTCAGATTGTAGTAACAGTTCCGGACCAAAGTAAGCATACATTACATCCTTTATTATTATTGTATTTATAAATTTGAAGAGCTATTAATTCTTCCTCAACTATGCCAATTTAAACTTTTGAAGAGCAAAGAAGATCAAATCAATTTGTCTGGTAGTTTTAATTATTATTATACTTATAAAACACGTACTACAACGTACGTACACGTAGGACGTCCACCTACAAGGTGGACCGACGACCTGATAAAGGTCGCAGGAAGTCGCTGGATGCAGGCCGCTTCCAACAGGTCGATCTGGAAATCTTTGGCGGAGGCCTATGTTCAGCAGTGGACGTCCTATGGCTGATGATGATGATGATGATGATGATGATGATGATGGTGATGATGATGATGATGATGATGATGATGATGATGATGATGATGATGTGAAAACACGGACTACCTACAAAGATTTATCTTATGAGCCTTGGCAACAATATTTATTTCTATGGTTGCTAGCCAGATGAAAAGAAAAACGGAAAATGGCTTTAATTTTAAAATTAACACATGGATTAATTCAACCTGCAAATGGTACCAAGCCCTGTGGAGTAAAATGGGCAACTGTTGGATGTTTCTAATATAAACCACCTCAAGCGACCTTCTAAACTCCAAAGCAAGCGCTATTAGTAATCTAGAGTTACACCTCATCTCGATTTATTCTACAACTCACTACTATCTTTAAATCAAGATTTGGGATAAAGAGAGATTTATCGCGGTGCTACAAATTGGCCTCGATTAAGGATATTCAACATTGCATTCAGATTAATGATTCCCTTACGAACCCATTATATAACCGCGATTGACTGATAACTCTGTTCAATTATCGATAATATCTCATTTAAACTACTTAAAATATCATAATTTCAGGAATAAATACAAATCCACTCTACACCTCGACTACATATGGCAATAGTAGGGCTCCAACAGTCGTAATCAACGTGCCAGGTATTAAGATGACAAGAATTATACAAATAAGTGTGGAAAAATTACTAAACATTGTGCGATTATAGCAACTCTTAGAACTCTTAAAACTCTTAGAGATGTGCTTTCGACTGTCTTAAAAAAGGAGGTCCTCTATTCGAGATATATGTTACACGATATATCCGCCAAATGCAGAGCGATTTTCGACCGATTCCCAAAAAGGAGAAGTTCCTCAAGTCGTCTATATTTTTTTAAGTATGTTACACGATATCTTCGCCAAATATAAACCGATTTTCAAAATTATTTTTATATTCGATAGAGCTTATTTCAAAAGGTAGTTCCATAAAAATAATAATCCATAAATTTGGTCCCGATCAGCGGTCCGAGCAGGAACATTTCTGACAATCGTAACTGTATTCGAGCTGGTTACGCACTCATGAAATTTGGTTAATATTTCATACAAATTTCATAGATACACATCGAGCTCGAATACATTTAAGATTGTTAGAAATTTTCCTGCTCAGGCTGCAGATAAGTTTTGAAGTTGGTCCGTTAAGTATTTCTTTGAAGCTTCTGTAGCGGCAGCAGGCGAGTAACAATCTGGGAACCGAGAGGCCGTGGGTTCGTTTCCCACATCGAGGTATTTGTGTCGTCCACAGATAATGTTAATATGATAATGTTTCTCATCTGGGTGTTGTGGGACCGTAAGTCCCTCATAGTTCTTGACACAGTTTCATTTTGTGTGGTCAGGACTATGTGTGTGACTGTTGGATGTATTTATTAATTAAGGTTTAAGGTTTAAAGATATTTATTCTCAATAAGACAAACACAAAGTCACTTACTTGAGAACAATATTAGACTTAATTATAATAATAGTATAAGTTGAGAGCCACAGTAGTTGATATATTATTATTATTACCCATCTAATGCATTTATGTTTTATGAAAAGATTTATTGGTGAGAACATACTTAGATAACTCAGTCTTAAATGCATGAAATGGGTGTACATTTTTTATTGATGGTGGTATTTTATTATACAGCTGTGCTCCTTCAAATGTGAGCATCTTTTTGCCATAATTGGTTCTTGTTTTTGGTAGGACTAAGAAGCTGGCTCGTCGAAAACTGCGTTGATTAATTTGCTTTAGTTTTGTGAAAATTAAATTAGTGTAGATGTTTTTGTTCAAAACTTTGTGGATAAAAAGACACGTGTTGTATGTATACAACTGATTTATATTCATTAGCTAAGTATCATAGAAAATTTTATTGGTTGGGGTTAAGTGACAGTTGACAGCCTCCGTGGCGCAGCGGGCGAGTAGCCGGCTGTGAATCGAGAGGCCGCGGGTTCGATCCCCGCACCGAGACAAATGTTTGTATGGCCTACAGATATTTGTTTCGGGTCTGGGTGTTGTGAGACCGAAAGTCTCTCGTAGATCCTGATACCCACGACACAAGACTCGATCTTAGTGTGGGGTCAGGACTATGTATGTGACTGTTGGGTGTTATTTATTTATTTATTTATTTATTTAAGTATGGGTAATTGAAAAGTTGTTTGATAATCTTATTTTAAGCAATTTGAATATCTCTTAATTTAGTTTTGGAAACGCTACCCCAGATTTCAATAAGGTATAATATGTGTGGTTTGACTAATGCATTGTAGATGGTGTAGCGCAGACATTTTGGGATGCATGAGGCTATGTTACGAAGTGAACCGAGTAATGATGACAATCTATTCTTTATGTGTTCAACGTGTTTGTTCCATGTTAAAGCACTGTCCATTCTCAAACCGAGATATTTTTCAAATTGTTTTTCTTGTATTGTGATATTATTAATAGTAAGTGGTGTGTGATATGGTATTTTTTTGTTTTTAGCCTTAAAGAATATATATGACGTTTTAGAGATATTTATTATTAATAGGTTGTACTGGAACCAGGTAAACAGTGTATTTAGGTCGTTTTGAGCTTGTAAAATTATTTCATTTATAGAAGATCCAAAATAGAATAAGCAGGTGTCGTCCGCGTAGAGGGTTAGATGTCCATGTAGTCCAATTTCTTGCAAATTAATGTGTTTATTAATTATTTATTCTTTTATCGAAAATCTTATATAAATAACATCTAAAAGCTTCAGTAAAGTGTAAAGCATAATTCTTAGTTAAACTATGCAAAATAATGATGCATTGATGCATATTGCAAGCCAATGCATAAAATAGTTACTATTTTATTCTTTTTTCAGATAAAAAATATACCAACGCAGGAAAATAGTAAGATTGACAACGAAGTATCTGCTACCAGCGAGTTAATAAACTTAAAATAAACGAATAACTTACAATAAATAGAGAGAATTATATTACAATAGTTTTTATATAATATTCAAAAGCTTTTTCTTTCTATAGTATAGAAGGATGAAAAGAAACTAAGAAATAAAGCAATTTAAAAGATCTTGAATCTTCCATTAAATACAGTAAAAACGACACTCGAATATCGAATGCCCAAAAAGTATTGTTTTTAATCTTCAATTAGCATGGTATGATACATTCATATGTTGCATAAATAAAACGTTTTTTACCCGATTGTCTACGAAGAAAGCTGTTCAAAAGAAACAGTAGGTAAATGATTTGGCATCATTTTAATAACATAACATAACATAAGCTCACGCCTGTATCCCCGAAGGGGTAGGCAAAGGCGCACTAGCGAACTAGAACACCCACATTTCGCCGAGCTTAGTTCCGTCCCAGATGTGATAGGGGGCGAGCCTATCGCCATATCGGGCACAAATTCCAGACTCCGAGCTGATATGGAAAAATCCAATATCACTTTGCCCGACCCGGGGATCGAACCCGAGACCTCAGAACCGTAGTCGTACCGAAATGCCACCGATGCAGTCATTTTAATGGGATGGGATAACGCAGGAAACGGAATTTGAAACACATAATCAAAAACATCGTCTTCTATCGTAGATGTTCATAAACAAACATACGTAAGATACTTACAAACGATTCTTATAAAGGTAATTTAACAAGTATTTCTTAGCATCACGGTAAATTACCTTTTCCACATTAAAAGATACTTGGGTACCGATAATTGACAATTGTGCCATACAAATTATAGTGGAAAATAATGATACATGCTCATGCAATAATATTAGGTGTTACTTGATATACTATTTTTCCTTTTTTTCCACGCCAAGATAATTATTATCAAGAAGGAATGCTTATACACCATTGTGAGCGAAAACATTGTTGTGTTTTCCGGAAAATCTAATGGCGAAAGAACGAAATATGGGACAAGTAATATGAATTATTTATTGTCATTCCACTACAATTAATAAAATATAATTATAAATAGAAGAAGCTGTAAAGAATACGGGAACATGGCAATAAACAATATAAATATAGGAAATCTCTGCCTGCCTCGGTGGCGTGGTGGTATTTCGGTACGACTACGGTTCTGAGGTCTGGGATTCGATCCCCGGGTTGGGCAAAGTGATATTGGATTTTTCCATATCAGCCCGGAGTCTGGAATTTTTGCCCGATATGACGATAGGCTCGCCCCCTATCACATCTGGGACGGAACTAAGCTCGGCGAAATGTGGGTGTTCTAGTTCGCTAGTGCGCCTCTGCCTACCCCTTCGGGGATACAGGCGTGAGCTTATGTATGTATGTATGTAAATATAGGAAATATTGTAAGTTATGTCATAACGTTATCTGTTGTTGCTGTTATCTTCGAGACAGAATCTTATAATTAATGACAAAAGGCTCTTTAAACGAAATTATTATTTTATTACGTATGATATCCATAGGATAAAACTAACAGCCAAACATAAAAATCTAGCAGCGACCTGTTAAATTAAAAAACATCAAAGCGTCCTTGTATTGATAATAAAACGAGTCATCTTAATCGCTCACAAAAAGAGCGAAAACTCGTTGGCACTCTTGAAGTTATATCGTATATCCAAACATACCGAGGCATCCGGTTTACGGGAATAACCAGGTAACCGTGGGTACATACGTGCGCAGAGTTCGCAAATTGCCGGCCCGACAACATCACGTTACGCCGGCACACGCCTCTTCAATCTGTTATCCATCAATAATAACTCGTAAAACCTAATTATCCAAAGTCAGATAGCAAACAATGTGGATTTTATACATTCAATAACGTCATCGTGGGAATACATCGTTCTATGAACCGAGCTGATCTGCGTCCCAAGGACTGGTTCGGCTCGCCAAGTAGGCGGTCCATGACGTAGTGAGGCGTCTGCATGAAAAACACGTCGTATAAATAGGTTTGCATTGTGAGTCCTGCGCCAGTGATCGCTATGGGACTCGGTGGTGTAGTGGTGAGCGTTTTGACGCTGGTGGCTTGCGCCTCAGCGTCTGTCGGTGACAATGCCCTTGACGGAGGCGATCGGGTCGTGTTCGTCGCGCCAGTGCTGGCTCCCCCGAGAGATTCTAGGACTCACGTCACAGACCGATCCAGGCAATTCCCTATACTAGTGCTCCTTGCCCAAGCTAACCCGGAATACGTGCGCCTCGAGCCAGAAGCCAAGTCTTTGAAGGGAAGCCCTGAACCAATTTACGTGAAGGTGATTAAATTTATTAACAGGTCTACGAGACTTAACAAACTTTTTGTACTCAAGTAAATGATATATCTGTAATATGCACAGCATGATAATGTAATTCCGTGCAAAAAACAAAGCACCACTTAAGTTACAAATTAGTTACCAACTTCAATTATTTTCGCTAACATTTTAATAGCAATGACCAAAAAAACGGCCGTGTGTTAGTCAAGATGTACAGAGTTGGTACCGGTTTTGCGGCTAAGAATAACTAAAAAAAGCTTAACATTGACGTTTTAACACAGGTTTTACTTTTTTTATTGCAGAGATTGGCAAACGAGCAGATGCGTCACCTGATGGTAAGTGATCTCCACCGCCCATAGACACAAAAAGGATTATGGGTGCGTTGCCAACCTAAAAGAAAGGAATGGAAGGGGAGGGAAAAGGGATGAATTGGGCCACCGAAATTCTCACTCACCGAACAAAACATAACAGCGAGCTGCCACTTTACGTCGGTTTTCTGTGAGACGGTGGTATCAAACCGGTCGAGCCGGCCACTACCACTCAAATTGTACATTACTTACATTATAAATGTTTTTTTACAGAAACTTGAAGATCAAGAGAAATCACCAGAGCCTCATAATCGACAGAAGCGTCACTTGCACTTAAAGAAGACGTTACTCCTCGGCGGAGGTGGACTTTTATTTGGTGGTGGAGGTGGCTTCGGATTTGGTGGGGGTGGCGGTGGTGGCTATGGAGGCGGATATGATGGCGGATACGGCCATGGTGGATACGAAGAGCCCTCCAAAACCATCATCGTCAAAGTCGTGAAAGACCACGGTAGTTAGTTTCTTACTTCGGCCTTTTTAGTTTCAGGCAGTAAGCAGGAATGGTGATCCATTGCAGTTAATTACATATGTCTTTTAGGCTGAGATCTATAGAGCGAACTTCGAGCGAGCGAAAAGTCTAAGTCAAAAAAACGAACTGAGTGAGGATTTGGAATTATGAAATCGAACTTTCACTTAGTCAGAGTCATGTTTTACAAGAAAATCTTTGGTTATATTGTCTATCAGTCTGTTTTTCTTATACCAAATGACTCTGTCTAAGTCAAAGTTCAATTTAAAAATTCCAAATCCTCACTGAGTTTGTTTCTTTGAGTCAGACTTAGTCGAAGTTCGCTCTATAGATCTCAGTCTTAGAGTAGATTAATGTACCTACTGAAATCAAGTACCTAAATGTTGTTTGTGTTAAAATGTTTACTACCTCTAAATTCAAACATTACTGATGCGGCGTGGCGTAGCGGGCTAGTAAGAGGTTGTGGAATAATAGCGTCGGCAGCGGGTTCGATCCCCGGGTTGAGAAAATTACGCTTAATATCTCAGTGTGGGTTTAAGAGTCAGTAGTATGTTTGGAATGTTTGTCGGTGTTATTAATTAAGAGCGACTTGCAACACTTAGATAAATATACGAATAAAATATACGATTTGTAATCTCAAGTTTAAAAACTCAAAGTATCGACTTCAAAATTATCTGACCGTAACCAAATTTATATGAGACCACCCTTGAAATAAGCTCTATCGAACACAATAAGAATCTTGAAAATCCATCAACATTTGGCGGAAATATCGAGTAACATAAATAAAAAAATCATACAGACGAATAGAGGAACCTTCTTGAACCTTCTCCTTTTTTCAAGTCGGTCCAAAAAAACAATGAGGTGTAACTTAAATCGAGTTTAGGACTAACTCTAGATTAATAATAGTGCTGCAAGTCGCCCCTATTATTTTATTTAAAATGATTTTATTGCACTTTTTTTCCTTGCACCCTTGCTTTGATAAGTACAATGCAAAAAACAATTACGAACATTGTGTGTATTCGCATGTGTGTGTGCTTTCGCTTTTCTAGTAAAAATAGTAGTTGCCCGCTAATATAATCAGCGGCCTGAGCAGGAAAATTTCTGACAACCGTAAATGTATTCGAACTCGATGCGCGTCTATGAAATTTGTATGAAATATTAACCAAACGTCATCAGTGCGCAGCGAACTCGAATACATTTACATTTACATTCGTTTTTCGTGCTCCGGCTACAGTTATAGTAACAATATTACATCGAGGAAAGTACAATTGAATTGTCAATATAATATTATGTCGTTGTCTTACTCATACTTCAAGTAGGTATATTCCATTGTTAAGTTAAATTAATACGTCATAATACTATTGAGTATGACATCCGGAAGACTGAGTGACTATACGTACGAAATGTTTAACTAATTTGGATATTACAATACAGTTCACGGATCCTTAACACTGTAGAAGGTACGTGAGTAATCTCTTTGATTGCAAATTTATGATAAACCTATGAATTACAGATTACTAGGCTGTAATATATCTGGTGCTTGTGACACGAAATCAGTGCCAATGCTCATCTAAATACTTATAGGAAATAATTATCGCATTGTTTCCAAACTAAAACTAATTTATCCCCTGATTGCTCATTAGATGGAGTAAACTGACAGATCCAAATGTCATTTTACAAAATAATGTTGGTTCCAAATCACAGTGATCGATCTAGTTAAATTTTTATAATTAAAATAAATCAATAACTCAGCATTAGCTTGCGAAATTAGAAAGTTCAGCTCAACACTACGGCTAAATAATAACATCGAAAATTACAATTATTACTTTTATTATTTGAGAAAAATTACGTTCCGCACATTCATAGCTTTCGTTACTTTTGTTTCGGATGAACCATGGCTATAATTCCAGTAGACGTGCAATAACT
This sequence comes from Clanis bilineata, assembly GCA_036417725.1. Taxonomy (NCBI): domain Eukaryota; kingdom Metazoa; phylum Arthropoda; class Insecta; order Lepidoptera; family Sphingidae; genus Clanis; species Clanis bilineata. The sequence goes on from CM071141.1 coordinate 5,632,685, forward strand.
TGGCATGTAGTAATTTACTATGACTATAATTCAGTAGACATGTAATACTAGTCACACATTAGGCAGGAGTTACGACTTTGAGTTGGACTTTAAAAAATGAAAGAATATAATGGTTCACTGAATTGAAATGTTTAAATAATCTTGATCTTTTTACCGCAGCACTATTTCAATTTGATACATTTAAAAAAGTGGCAACATCCCAAATGTCATTTTACTCCATTTAATTAGCAATCGGATTATGAATATATGTTTTATTTATTAAGCTATAAAATAAAAATCCTAAATCAAAGGAATTAAAAACCTACTATCGAAACGTTTATTGCAGGCCATGGCGGCTATGGCGGTTACGGCGGTCATCACGGCGGTGGCGGGTATAACAACGGCGGAGGTGGATATGGAGGCGGCGGTGGATACGGGGGAGGATACGGCGGCGGTGGCGGCGGAGGATACGGCGGCGGCAGCGGCGGCGGATACGGCGGAGGCGGCGGTTACGGCGGAGGTGGCGGCTACGGCGGTGGCGGAGACTACGGACACGGCGGCGGCGGTAACTACGGACACGGGGGCGGAAACTACGGCCCAGGCGGATGCGGGGGAGGTTGCGGCCCACAACACGGCGGTGGACAAGCTACTGCTACCGCTACTGCTACTGCTACGGCCTACGCCAACGGGAACGGGTAATTTCTACTATTGCACTCTACTACATTCATTAACGCAATTAAAAATAAGTATATCTTCTAAATAGGGCATTGGGAGAATACCAATTTACCTCTATACCTCTACAATAACAAATGTTATACTTTATCACCATTATTTTATTTAGAAACGAAACATATGAGAAACTATTATCAAACTAGTATCAGCCTCAAAGTGTTTTAATCCAATCCGCGTTAAAAATTACTACATGAAAAGTTCTCGAATCTAAAGCGACATTAGCGCACTTTTTAACTCGATTTCGATGGAATTTTAACTTAATAAATGAAACTGAATCGTAGTCAAAATCGAATCGAGTGTCAAAAGTCCGGGGACTGATCTAAGAATCGAATCTAAGACTCCATCATGTTTGTGGCCACTAATAACACGAGTACCCCGATATGCTTCTTCATAACCATAATACCCATGTGATGATGTGACTCGTGTCTTATCTTTTGATTCCTGATACAAAAGTGACGTGATAACCCTTAGATTGTTCAGTCTAGTCGTTGAAATGTTTTATAATATTATTAGTTACTTACAATATTATTAGTCGTTACGTCCTACTACTTATAATATTATTAGTCGTTGAAATGTTTTATAATATTATATACCTGTAGGTTGCATTCATCAAACTGAGATTATTAGTATGTAAAATAACATAACATAAGCTCACGCCTGTATCCTCGAAGGGGTAGGCAGAGGCGCACTAATGAACTAGAACACCCACATTTTCGCCGAGCTTAGTTCCGTCCCAGATGTGATATGGGGCGAGCCTATCACCATATCGGGCACAAATTCCGGCATTATTAGTATGTTACTGGTATAAATTACTAGAAAGAAATATATCTGTTTCTTTGTATTTTGACCAACTCTCATCTCTATCCATCGAAATATTTAATGATTCCATGCGAAATTAAATCATTTAACACTATATTTTATTATGGTAGTTCTATTTTTTTATCAAAGTGATTTATTTTATTAGTGACAATTGAAAAACAAGTTCAAATGAACATTAATTCGACCTGAACGGCATTGTCGCTGGTTCATTGCACTGTGTGCAAGTACTTACAGTATTTTGTATTCCAATTGCGACATTATTGTCAGATTAATCTAAGATATTCCTAAAATGGACTATAAATTCACCTTTATCCACCTGGATATCGTCCAAGCAAGGGCATTGCATAATTTAGCCTTACATATTGGTCTTTACAAGATATTCCCACATACAAGCGATGTATATCACATTTTGCAGATCAATATTCTGCGCACACATTGACCGTTGACGTTGTAATATTTTTTTTGTAAAAATGACAAAATTATTGAGATTGTTACATCGCTATTATACTTTTAATCTAAATTAAGTACATAATTAATGCATTGAAGTAATATAAACAACAGTTTTCACATAACATAACATAAGCTCACGCCTGTATCCCCGAAGGGGTAGGCAGAGGTAAACTAGCGAACTAGAATACCCACATTTCGCCGAGCTTAGTTCCGTCCCAGATGCAATAGGCGAGCCTATCGCCATACCATATAACAGTTTCACAAAGGACATAAATTCCGCAACATCTTTTCCCGCCAAAAATACCAAATGAATAATGACAAGTTTAACTTAACCGACCGACTTCAAATCCGATCGTGACCAAATTTCTATGAGACCACCCTTGAAAGAAGCCTATCAAACACAAAAAGAATTTTGAAGATCGGTCCACATTCGGCGGAGATATCGCGTAACATACATTAAAAAAATAACGACGAATTGAGGACCTCCTCCTTTTTGGGAAATTGGTCGAAAACAATTAAAGGCAAAGAAACCATATCCTGCAAATCCAGATAACAGTGTCCACCAAATTGTGTATAACTTTTGTTTCTGCAAAACGTCCTTGTGTTTCCACATTTAATTACAAATAAAGCTAATTAATTATGGATTTATTATTGTTATTTCTTTAGAAAGTAGCACAGTTTAATTTAATCATCGCTTAATTTTTATACGAAGCAACTAATCTACTAATAATATTGACTATATGAGCTTTGAATAGTTTGTTGTTTTGGGTGTTTGAGTTTATGAATTTGCCTTTTCGTTGATTACTAACACCATAGAACACGACGGTACCTAACTATAACTTGTCATGAGAGTCCCATTTTAAGGACTACACATAGGATATGGCCACATAAGCCATAATGTACGCGAAACCGCATGAACGTCTATTACCATGATCCTTTTGGCACGGTTGTGGTGGGACATATATTATCATCCACATGTTTGGGTGATCTGATAATTGATATTAAATAATTAGGTACATACATACATAAATCAGTTCTACGAGCTATGTGCCCTGCCCACTGCCATTTCAACTTGCTAATCCGCTGGATGCAGGCCGCTTCCAACAGGTCGATCTGGAAATCTTTGGGGGAGGCCTATGTTCAGCAGTGGACGTCCTATGGCTGATGATGATGATGATGATGATACATAAATATTTGTATACTTAAATATATGTTTCTACGTCTTGTACCACGCCACCACACTTGTGTCAATAAATATTTCTTTCTTTTTTTCTTTCTTTCTTTTACCATGTGTATATACTATTATCTTACTACAACTTAATTTATTTGTATTTCAGGTATGGAAAGCGTTAAACTTCGGCAACTCGGAAGCGTTTCGGTTTTCCAACCATTTTGTATAGCTGTGATTCAAACGGCGCTGGTATCTATCTATGTAAGTCGCTGAACACCAAATATCATGTGATTTTTTTAAAATGCTCAAAATAATTGTAAATTAAATATTACTTTATACAACAGGCATCACATATTCATTGATTGGTCAAAGTTATCTTTATTCGTATTAAAATGTAATTCCCAGACGACTTTTATTGCTGTGTATAATCACGATATGTTTTTGTAAAGTATGTCGTTATAACCAATAACTTAAGTATTTTTAGTTTTAAGTATAATTAAATTAAAATAATTTCTTAAATCAGTATTTTTATTGTGCGAGTGATAAAGGCATTTAAGGACTTCAAACCATAAAAATAAGGACTATAGAGGTAGTATCTAAAGTAGTATACAGTATGTAATGAGTTACGGGCAGCTCGGCCTCGGGAGGCCGACAAACTTATGTAACATATATATGTACCGCCTCCAATACAGTATTGCAATACAGTATTGCATAATATCGCTTGAGATAGTACGACCACGTTCTGAGGAAACCACAGGAGTATGTCGGTCGCAGATGTCTGGCCCAGATCGTACCGGGGGTGAAAAAAAAGCCCAAAAAGCGATGGATGGACGTTCTGAAGGAGGATATGGGAGCCAATGTTTTCACTAGAGAGGATGCTCAAGCGTCTAAGTAGGCAGGCGGACCCTGGCAGAGGGCCGGGATAATGCCAGGCAGAAAGAAAAGAAATGCATTATTACATGCATGATTACAATAATATTAAACATTCATTTCGGGATACTTTATGGCTTGTGTTCATGACAAAATATTATGTTATAAAATAAATTTGTTATATGAATTTGAAGGTTTATTAGCTTACTAACTACTTAAGCATTAAAAAAACCTGTTCCAGAAGTCAGAACGATTTCTAAGAATTAGATAATATCATAATATCTAAGTATTGAAGCTACAACATTGTCAACAATTATGCATAACCATTAAAAACCTGATATAATTACGGAAATATGAGCGTGAGATTTCTTATGAAAATCAATAATAAACAAGACATATTAATGGGCGTAAAAACCACATGAGCACAGGAAAAACACCAGCGGCTGTTTTGCTTTTTTTTCATCGTGACGCCGCACTGCCCTGGGGAGTTACCATCACGTTATAGCAGCATCATTATAACCTTACTTTATTTTCTTGTACGAGAAATATTAAAAGTAAGATTATAATACTGCTATAAGACGTAGTGGTACCTTATGATATGTATTATACCTACAGAGCAGTGACGGATTTAGGGGGCGAGAAGGTGCACGTGCCCGGATGGCAGGATTTGCGAAGCGGCAAAATCTGGAGGGCGCCCTAATTTGGGGGCGGTAAAATAGGGCAAATCGGCAGCTTGCCTCCGCTTTGAAAACCTAGATCCGGTACTGCTCCAGAGTGATTCCATAAAGTCGACCGTCGAGATAGATATGCCGTATGAATTATGATTAGCAGAATAGAATTATGCCGACCAGAAGTTAAAATGGTATTAAAAGCTTCCGTAGTGACCTACAATCCTCATATGGATCGCGTTCCAGGATCAGCCAATGTATTATTTCAAAGACCTTGCGAAATCCGACGTGACCAGATGATTGGTTGTGGATGGTAAGGGGGTCCTTGTGCACCTGTGCCTGTATCGATCATCCACCTATCACAGACACTTCGTTTGCTTTTTCCCTTTTCGGAGTGTAAAGAAGCACTAATGCAAGCCGGCATCATTTTAATGACAATCGCGAAACACTCTTTTTGAAGTGAAAACTTCTTTAGCATCGTTGTGATTTGAAAGTCGATGAAACGAAAAAGCGACAGTAAAAAGTGCGCGCATGCGTTGTTCAAAGCTTGGGAAAAGCCATCACACAACCGTGGTGTTTTGTATACGTGTACGTATTATACATTTGTAGAGTCATTTCATCATTTTTACAATACATTTTTTTTCACTTGCACTTCTTGCTCAGAACAAAGTTCCTATGCTAATTGATGAAGCTACCATGACGAATTTTACACCATGTTTACTTACGGCTGTCTTCAAGCATGGTGTTTTAGGCTGAGATCTATAGAGCGATCTTCGACTAAGTCTAAGTCAAAGTCACGAACTCAGTGAGGATTATTACTAAGTCCGAGTCATTTTTTACAAGAAAATCTTTGCTTAGTCTGTCTGTCAGTCTGTTTTTCTTTTAAAAAATGACCCGGACTAAGTCAAAGTTCGATTTAACAATTACAAATCCCCCCTGAGTCCGTGACTTTGACTTGGACTTAGTCGAAGTTCGCTCTATAGAGGTAGATCTCAGCATTAGCAACGTTAACGTTAAATCATTTAATATAATAAACAGGTGGACATAAAAACACAAACCACGTGTAATGCCACGGATTTATGCCGCAAGATAACATAGTATCTTGACACTAATCAATAGGTGCGCCTGCGCATCATGCGGCGACCGTTAAATTAATGTTGAATGTCTTTTCAATGTCATACTATAAAAACTTTTGGCGAAACATATTATTATTGCATATACTGACTGAAATTGTGATGACTGTGGCACAATCGGGGATGTATATCACTCGCTGGTGGAATGTCAGGACTAAAACTCTTTGTGAGGAATAATCAGACTCTACCCTGGAAAAATATCTTTCTGAATTTCCAAGTATATTGCAGAAAGTATTTGGCTTAGTTTTTAGTTTTTACGACCCGCTGCCTGCCTGTCGTCAACCGCCTCTGAGAGATCTGGATCCCGGGTAAATTAGACAATTCGCTTTCCCCGATCTGAGAATCAAGCCCAGAACCTCCCGGTTCCCAGTCCATATATGCTGCCATTAGACCAAGGAGGCAACTTACGGTTACACCTTGCCTTTAATTAACATTATTGTTTTATTTCTTGCACATGTTATTGCTATGTATTACTCGTAGGAGTTTTTAAATTTGCTGCTCTTTGTGTCGAGTGGCGACTCGACATCGGCGTCTGTTGAGAGCCCTTCTTTTCTTTCTACCTGTCCGCATCCCACCTTAATGTGGGGCTGACCCCACATTTTTTCAAGAATGTTGCAGAAAGGATTTGGCATAGTTTTGGCGATCGACGACCGACGATCGCGATCGGATTGACGTCAGGCGCATGACTATTATTGATACCAACTTTATGTTAAACATATAGTTGGTATCAATAATAACTACGCTTAAAGAGAGGATGGCTAGCAATCTAGCGGTAAAGTTAAAAATTTCGTAAGACTCGTAATTTTTTAAAAATGGAACCTTGAATTTGTTACGAAAGATTATTTTCTGGCTCATTCGGCCAGCTCAGCTACAGCAAATTTGCAAACCACATATGCAGTAATTCATTATTTTTAGCATACACAAAGCCATTGATATGCTAATTGCGACGATTTACAGGTCGCATTCCGATTTTAAAATTCCTATGCTTAATAATTAAAAAAAAATGTTGTTCAATTTTCATTTTTTAACTTTACCATTGCGATTTAAATCAATCTCCCTGAATGTGGAATTGTTATTGGTACCAATTATATTAACACTCGGTATGTACAAAGAAAAATGTTATAAAAATTCAATAAAATATTTTCCGTACATACTGATAAATGCAATAATAGGATCACAGAGGTCTACAGTATGCGTGCGTAGGTTATTCAACATCATTTTTACTTAAACACAGACGCAATATCGTCAAAAGGTTATCAAGTATCCATAATTCTAGACCGCTCAATGCATGGATACGTTCATTAATTACCTACGTTTGAATTATGAATATGACATTATTCTGAGAACTAACTCATTGAATATAATCTAGTAAGATAAGAACTTTACTTAACATTCTAAATAATTGAGAGATTTTTGTTTTTAGCATTCAAAATACTTAATACAGTGTTTTTTTATTTAGTTTCTTGAAAACCAAAAAAATACCAACTAAGCAGCTGTCCACCGTGGAAAGGAATTAAATTAAATTAAATTAAATGATTTATTAATCACGAAGGCTAATAAATAGTTCTTATGTATAAGGGGCTAGTACGGACCATAGAAGATTCCGATACGTCACGTTTTTAAAACTACCACCGGATCCAAACGCAGTCCTATCTGAGAAGACCCGGCGAAACAAACTTAGCGGGCAAAATTACCACTGGGTTCAGCGCGACGCGACCCAGCCATAATCTGCGGCCTGAGCAGGAAAATTTATGACAACCGTAAATGTATTCGAACTCGATGCGCGTCTATGAAATTTGTACGAAATATTAACCAAACGTCATCAGTGCGCAGCGAACTCGAATACATTTACATTTACATTAGTTTTTCATGCTCGGGCTACTGGTCCAGCGAATCAGACTCGGCAGGCTTGGTTATAATTGTATAAAAAAGGAACGTTGAATAGTAGATTTTGAATGAAAGGGGTGGGACAATTTTATCCGAATATCCCACTGATCGTAAACACAACAGAAAACTGACATTATACATCTATTAACTCTGAGTGATGAGTAATAACCCAATCTAAGCGGTTCAATTATCGTTTTCTTCTTCTTCTTTATTTAAAAAATATGGCCTCCATCAAAGGTTGATAATTTTGCCAACGACAGTGTTTAATAAATCCATTACTCAAAAAATAGCTATAGTAGGATTGCTAATTAAACGGAGTAAACTGACATTTCGAATGTTGCCACTTTTTCATGAAATTTAAATAGTGCTGCGGTAAAAAGTTCAACATTATTTAAACATTTCAATTCAGTGAACCATTTCATTCTTTCATTTTCTACAGTCCAACTTAAAGTCGTAATCCCTGCCTAATGTGTGATAAGTACTGCATGTCAACTGAATTATAGTCAAAGTAAATGACTGCTTGCTAAATTACGGCATGTTTACTGGAATTATAGTCATTCATATAGTGAGGTTGATTATAAACAAAACTTACAAAAGCTATGAATGTGCCGAACGTAATTTTTCTCAAATAATAAAAGTAATATTTGTAATTTTCATTGTTATTCTTTCACGTATCTGTTATGATTATTTACGCAACATTATTTACACAGATATTTAGTGGAAGGGTTAGGCTGAAATTTCTAAAAATACGCAATAAAATTCTAATTTTGCAAACTAGTGCTGAGTTATTGTTTCTTTGAATTATAAGAATGAAACTAGATCAATCACTACGTTTTGAAAGTAAGCAACATTATTTTGGAAAGTGACATTTCGATCTGTCAGTTTACTCCGTTTAATTAGCAATTGGACTATAGTCAGATATCTTGAAAAATCAATTACCAATAATTATCGTTTCGATAACTTTATCAAACTTTAAGACAATTGGGCACTTGACATTTTATTTTTTATTAATTTTATATGAAATTTATGTTATCTAAAACATAACACAGAAAGAAATATTGAAATATTAACAAAAATAAAAAAGTTATAAACCTTTATAGTCTGATGTAACCTTCAAACTTCAGGAAAGAGAAGCATCATTAGATCACGTCACTGTCATAGCGGTACGTGCGTTGGAAAGAGATAGCGAAATATCCCCACTACACCCACTCTTGCACATAGCAGAATTCAAAATATGAATTGCTGGCACATTTTTCAACCAATTTCAATGCAGTTTTACAGAAGGGTTTTGTTTTTGTTTAATTACCTATCACATATAAAAATGTGTATAAAATCAAACATAGTCAAGTATCCAATCAAATAAGACGCAGAAGTGCGTTCCAATAATCTACACTGAAAGACGTCAGCGTAAATGACGCAAAAGTCTGAGAGATAAAACCTAAAATAAATGTACGAGTATATGTAAGTATAGTTGGGCAAGGTCCAAACGCGGCTATAAACTTTTTGATGATAGCGAGCAGTTTAATTACCGAGATGATTTACAAGCAGCAGCATTACAAGCCGCAGTACAATACGTAGCAAACAAACGAAGAATTGCAATACCGTAGTTAACAACTTTACATACATAACCTGTTGCACGAACTAGAAGACCGTCATATTCCCGAGTTTATTTCTATCCCAGATGCGATAGAGTGAGCCAATCGCCATATTGGGCATAAATTCCAGATTCCGGGCTAATACTGAGCAGAAACCCTGATGAGATATCGGGATCGAACCAGAGACATCAGTAACCCGAGCACGAAAAACTGATGTAAATGTAAATGCTAAGTGTGAATGTATTCGAGTTCGCTGCGCATTGATGACGTTTGGTTAATATTTTATACAAATTTCATAAACGCGCATCGAGTTCGAATACATTTACGATTGTCAGAAATTTTCCTGCTCAGGCCGCTGGACGGTAGACATACCGCGCACGCAATACAAATACGCCACCCAGGCATGATCACAATGATTGGAACTCGATTTTCCCGGGACAGGATCTTAGAGAAGACTGACATTATTCATGATGAGCAATACACACCAAAGCCGCCGACATAGCCCGCCAATAAAAGTTGCCAACGTAAGCCGGCGAGTCAGCGGCTTTGATGTGTATTGCGCGTAAGGCTGTTCGTAAAAACCTAAGCCCAATAATTTCTGCAACGTGAGTGAGTGAGATAAATACAGGTGAGAGAAGAAGAAGACAGTAATAAATAGCCCCATTCCTTTTAAAACCATTATGGATACTGAATACATTCTACAACAACAAACAAAATCCCATTATGGAACAGGGATACGATAGAAGTTAAAATATCTTAAATCAGGCAATAAAATAGGATATCGTTTGTTAAACAATTCAAAGCATTTTAATTGGACGGATCGCCTCCAAATTGACATGGGTTTTTATCGATTATATGAAGCGTGAAATATATGTGAATCTAATAGTCACCGTGAACGTGGAATCGTGCCAAAATACGAGGAATAACTACTTTAACTAATCGTAATGGAGTAAAATAGGGGGCTAAAGACCGGAAGAAGGAAGAAAACGTATCTGATGATTATGAGGATAATTTATATTAATTTAACCTATAATATGATGCTATAATATGATAAGCGTCTATTTTTATCATTTGTTTTGAACTTGTTAATTAATAAAGACTATTGAAAAAGGTAACCATCTTATTAACCATGATTACATTAACCATGATTACATGGGGTGGTAATTTTCCAGAGTTTACCTCCTAGTGGTCCACCCCGGGCAACGTCTTAGACGGCTAAAATACTCTGACTACACTTTTGGCACGCTGAACCTCAGAGCCTCTGAGCTATCTTATGGCAACGAATTCTTCCATGATTACATTATGGCCTATGCTAAAGCCTAAAGGCAAATGAGCGTATAGAGTTAGGATTATTAGATGTGATCTCCTCCGAACCTGAATTTCCCCAAGAATCTTGAATGATTAGCTGAAGATAAACAAAATGAAATTTCAGAGATAAGAAGAAATAATTTGAATTTATTCGAATAATTCAAGAATCATTTAATTATTTAACTTTTAAGATGCAAAAACAACACAAGCCATTGTGAAATCTCATATGTTTACTACATAGTTAGTATCATTCTACAAAACACAATAATCCTAATTGATAACCCTGACCTCAAGACATCTCCATAACATCAATCAGTGTGAAGTAAAATTGAAGACGCTAACAAGTTAAGCCGTGTATTCACTGGATAACAATCAAGTCGCATCGTGACGTTCGATCATAGGTTGTCGTGGAACAATGGTGGCTGAGGAGCCACATTCCCAGCTGAAGTAAGAGACATCTTTATGAACGTAGTTACAATTCTTTTAGAGATAAATAATGTTTCCTTTTACCTCCGTACCGCAGTGGGCGAGTTGCTGGCTGTGAAGCTAGAGACCGCGGAATCGATTTCCGCACCGAAACAAATATTTGTGTTGTCCGCGAAAATTTATTTCGGGACTGAGTCCTGTGATGCCGAAAGTCTCTCATAGTTCTTGACTCCCACGATACATGACTATGTGTTAGTAGCCAGGACTATGTGTTTGATTGTTGAGTGTTATTTTTTATTGTTATTTATAACATAACATAACATAAGCCTGTATCCCCGAAGGGGTAGGCAGAGGCGCACTAGCGAACTAGAACACCCATATTTCGCCGAGCTTAGTTCCGTCCCAGATGTGATAGGGGGCGAGCCTATCGCCATATCGGGCACAAATTCCAAAAATGAAATTAAATTAAATTGTTATTTATGTTTTTATCTATTTTAATAAACAGTTTATTAGTTATATTTAATCAAAGACATTCAACAGTATATAGACGGGACAACAGCACAAAACTTGGGATCCCAAAATTTGACCTAGTGGTCATAAGTCGCTCAGTTTATTTGAAATATACGCGCGTTGGGTCGACCAGCGAAATAATATTGAGATAATAAACCTATCTTACGTGATTCTTAACCATTCACAAAATATTCTAGGGTGTAAATTGTAATAATCGCCCTCTCCTTGCAATAAGTAGTTGACGTCGGTACTGAAGTTTGAAATCAATTTTTTTGTATAGAAACTTGCTTTATAGCCCCTCTATAGTTAGCAATATTAAATCTCTTTGTATTTAATGAATTTTCTCTTTATGTAGTATGGGCGTGGGACACTCTTTGTAGTAATGCTTGCAAGTGTAGATAGATACAACTGCTTAATATTAGCCCTGTAATATTACTGTCCCACTGCTGGGCACGGGCCTCCTCTACCAATGAGAGGGATTAGGCCTTAGTCTACCACGCTGGCCTAATGCGGATTGGCAGACTTCACATACCTTCGAAATTCCTGTGAAGAAATTCTCGGGTATGCAGGTTTCCTCACGATGTTTTCCTTCACCGTTATAGCAAGCGATATTTCACAATGAAGATACACTTAACATAGAAAAGTCAGAGGTGTATGCTCTATTTTGGGGTTGGTCTCGAACCTCCGACACTTGTCTCGGCAGTCCATACCATTCCCAACTGAGCTATCGACTGCGACTGCTTAGACCATTTCTTTCACCACACAACAATGTTTGAGTATTATATTGTCTGATTCGAAACAAGGAAAAATACACGGTGTTATGTGATAACATATATTGGGTTGACTTTGATGGTGTACTGACACTCAAAGATTTGATTGCTAATGTAAAAAACAGACGTCATTTATCTGCCTGCTTGTTTTTACTTGTCCTTGCCAATGTCGGATCGACGTTACTCATCTTTTCAAACATGTTCGATTCGGCTTAGTTTTCACGACCGGCTTCCTGCTTAACGTCAACCCCTCTATGGGAAAGTAACCTGCTCTTCTGCTCATATAGGAGAAATATTGTTTTTGACAAAAACTTAAACGTAACAGTATATTATATATCCTGGATGACAATTTCACTATTTTACTCATTCATTTATTCTGCTTAAAATTTTGTATTTGACTTTTTTGCGGCGTGGTTCTATTTCGGTACGACCACCCGATATGGCGATGGGCTGATATCACACCTGCAACGGAATTAAGCTCGGCAAAATGTGGGTGTTCTAGTTCGCTAGTGCGCCTCGACCCGCCCCTTCGGGAATTCAGACGTGAACTTATATTATGTTGTTTTCCGCAGATAGTGTACACACCTTTATAATAATGAATCATCAATATTTTGAGCATGTGTATCATTGATGTAACATTAACGAACATTTATATCATTATCGACTAGTATGACTTTGATACGTATTTTCTCTAGATACTGCGTAGTTTTAATTCTGCGTAGGTATTCTGCCCATTTCATCATCTTCAACCACAGGACGTTCACTGTTGTACCAAAAGCCTCCCCCGAAAATTTCCAGACCGACCTGTTGGAAGCGACCATTAGTTAGCCCATTCATTAAGAGTTTATTATTAGATGATAGAAGCGAGAATATCCCTCATAGGGGGTTGACGTCAGGCAGGCGGCCGGTCGTAAAAACTAAGCCAAATCCTCTTTGCAACTTGCTTGAAAAAGTTTGTTGCACCGACCCCACATTAAGGTGGGATAAGGGCAAGTAGAAAGAAAGATAGAAACGAGAATATAAGAGAAATGCCAGTTACGAAAGTTCATTCCAACATTTAGTTGTCGACCAACTTCCAAAACGGAGAAGTTCCTCAAATCATCTGTATTTTTGTTATGTATGTTACGGGATATCTCCGCCAAATGTGGACCGATTTTTAAGATTCTCTTTGTGTTCGATAGAGCTTATTCCAAGGGTTCTCCCATATAAATTTGGTAAATAAGTTTAATTAGTAAAATCATAATCACAAGTTTAAAAACTTAACGGACCGACTTCAAAACTTATCCGATCGTGACCAAATTTACATAATTATATGGGCCACCCTTGGATTATTTCAAGGGTGGGCCCATATAAATTTGGTCGGTCCGTTAAGTTTTTAAACTTGTGATTATGATTTTACTAATTAAACTTATCCCTGTATTCTGCTTTAAATTTGCAATGGCTATGCATTGCATTTTTTTACCCATTTTCCTTGTTTGATCATGCGTGCTCGGGGTGACTGCACCAGATAAGCCAACTAATTGATTGATATTTGCACAAATGTTTTGCACTTACCATGGACGTAAAAAAAAGATGGACAGAGCGCTAGGAACATTGAAAGTGAAGCAGGATTTTCGGCCCATTCGATCGACATGTATAGTATGTATATATAATCGGGATGGTCCATTCATATTGTAATCAACATAGTTTACAATCTGGCTTTCACTTTGAGTCAAGTTATTAATAAAAAGACTTTATCCGCCGAATGCTCATACACTTAAGGTCGCCTTATGTCGTTTAAATCCGTTTTATCTGTGAAAATTGTATGGCGAAAAACAACGTAAAAGGCTAAAGTTTAATAGCGTTTGACCATACGGGCGTATTTTTTTTTATGGCAGAGATTGGCAAACAAGCAAATGGGTCACCTGATGGTAATTGATCTCCATCGCCCATAGACACCCAAGACAAAGAATCATGGGTGCGTTGCCAACCTAAAAGGAGAGAATGACAGAGGATGGGAAGGAAAAGGGATTGAGCAAGGGAAATAGGCTACTGGAAATCTCACTCACCGAACGAAACGCGACAGCAAGCTGCCACTTTACGTCGGTTTTCTTTGAGACAGTGGTATCAAACTGGTCGACCCGGCCCATTCATGCTGTAGACTTTACTGTCTACAGCGTGGCTCTTCCACTCACGATGTATGTCTAGTAAATTTCTAATGATTATTCTAAGTAGGTACATATGCTAATATTCAAACCTGTATATCCATCGGTGAAACGGCAAGGTTTACAAGGAACCTTTCGGCGTGAAGTCTTCAAAATTACAAGCTGCAGGAAATGATTATGATGATAATGACTTTAGTCGTCTCCTTAGTCTAGTGGCAGCATATATGTGCTGTGGAACGGGAGTTCCTAGGTTCGGTCCCAGGTTGGGCAATATTTGATTTGCCCTGGAAAAGATCCCCTAGAAGGGGTGACGTCACGCAGGCAGCCGGTTGGAAAAACTAAGCCGTTTCTGGAACATTCTTGAAAGTGTTGCGCCGACCCCACATTAAGGTGGGATAAGGCCAGCTAGAAAGAAAAGTCTCCATACCTTAATACTAAATACTAGAGATATAAAGTACTCCACAAGAATTTCTTAGGTATTCTTTATAAGTCTTCCAATTCGCATTAGGCCAGCGTGACAGACTAAGGCCTAACCGCTCTTATTAGTAGAGATCCGTGTCCAGCAAGGCACGGTAATATTATAAGGCTAATATTACCTACTACATATTTACCTTACAGCGTTCGGAAAACTACGCAAGGTCGTCTCGTCCAAGATACCTCAGTGCTTAATATCAAAAGTCTTTGATTGTTGTGCGTTACCAATGATGACTTACGGCACTGAAACGTGGCCTCTGACTATGAGCCGCATAAGAAAGCTCACAGTCACGCAGCGCGCTATGGAGAGGGCTATGCTCGGTGTTTCTCTACGTGATCAAATCAGGAATGAGGAGATTCGTAGAAGAACGAAAGTCACCGACATAGCCCAGAGGATTTTCAAGTTGAAGTGGCAGCGGGCAGGGCACATTGCTCGTAGAACTGATATCCGATGGAGCAGAAAAGTTCTTGAGTGGAGACCACGTACCGGCAAGCGCAGCGTAGGACGTCCACCTACAAGGTGGACCGACCACCTGATAGAGGTCGCAAGAAGCCGTATGCAAGCCGCTTCCAACAGGTCAATCTCGAAATATTTGGCGGAGGCCTATGTCCAGCAGTGGACGTCCTATGGTTGATAATGATGATGACATATTTACTAAAATGTGATGAAGGATATAAGTAAAGATAATTATGACACCCATATTGATAAAACTCCATGTCTGCGGATAAAAGATTTGTATTTCTTACATACATACATACATAATATCACGCCTGTATCCCACAGAGGTAGGCAGAGACTATGGATTTCTACTTCGCCCAATTCTGACACACTACTTTCGCTTCATCTACTTTCATCAATCTCTTCATACATTCGCGTCGGTTAAGGGTACTTTTTATCTTTAGTTACATTTATATCAAATGACGTCATCGTTAACTAACGGTGATTTGAAACATGGTTGTTGAGTGTAGACTAATGCTCTATTATAGAATCATGTTTATTATAGCTTCAGACCACACGTGATGGACGCGACGCGACGGTGTGAACGCTCTCCTAATGACACTAATATTTTTATTCATTACGGACCTTACTTATAAAAACATTTTCGCTTAACTTTTCGCTAAGAATAGCCTGTCACTATTTTCCTTGCGTTACATTGTTCAAAATTAAAGGGACAACCTATCGTTAAAGGTAAACAGCGCGTAAATATTATTATAAGTATGGGGCTATGTTATTAACAACGTTCGTAATAATTAAATAATAATAATAAATAACACCCAACAGTCAAATACATAGTCCTGACCCCACACTAAGATCGAGTCTTGTGTCGTGGGTATCAAGAACTACGAGAGAATTTCGGTCTCACAACACTCAGACCCAAACAAATATCTGTAGGCCATACAAACATTTGTCTCGGTGCGGGGATCGAACCCGCGGCCTCTCGCTTCACAGCCGGCTATTCGCCCACTGCGCCACAGAGTCTGTCATCAGTAATCAATGATCAGTAGATAGTCACGGGCGGCTCGGCCTCCGGTGGCCTATACGCTTTTGTAACATATTTATGTGACGCCTCCGACGGATTAATACGGAATGTCTGTAATTGAATAATACATATTTTATATATTTTTGCTCTCCATTTGCTAATTATATTATGTAATAAAATATATTATTATCTTTAGCTAAAAAAAAGTATAAATAGATTCAACAAGAGTTACTTAGCATTAGAGCTTAAGAACCTACGTGACAACAATCTTAAAAACAATTTACTTTTAATAATGAATTCGATGTGCTTCAGTTGTTCAGTGTAATTTGGAATAGTACAACATCTCGGCACCGGAGTCCGGACAACGGTCAATGATCGTACGAAGCACGGGCCCACGGTCGACGCACCTGCCGCGGCCTTACTGGCGAAGTGGCGAGTGGCGACCTTGTTTACTGCACCGTGCAACCCTATTAGCGATGATAGAAGAAGCCTGTAATAAGAATCATAAGCTTAAAAATTGAACCGACCGAATTCAGTATTTTATATTAGATATTTCATATTAGATATTCATTTATAAAAAGTACTCTCTAAGCTCTATCGAACACAAAAATAATGTTTAAAATCGGTGCACATTTGACGGAGATATTTTGATTTATTTTTTTATTTTATTTTATTAATATATGGAAAACTTACAGCTAACACATTTTTGAATTGATATAGTATTAAGGCCAATCCCAAGTTTCCACAGATAAATTCTATGAATATAAGAATAAGATGGTATATGAATAGCTAACACAATAAACATGATATATTTTACCTTAATACAATAAAAAAAAAATGTTTATTGGTCATCAAATGCACTTATGACAGGTCACAACAAGATTAGAAAACAAGCATTATCAAGCATTAGCAAGCATTATCAATTTAGAAAACAAGTAGGCAGGTACGGACACAATAACAAAGATGGGGCTTAGATAAAAGGTTATGATTTCTAGGAAAGGGAACGAACGAGATATGGCAGATATGCTAGCAGGGAATTGACGGGAAAATAAAATAGGAAGCTTGTAGGATTTGACTGGAAATGTGAGTAAGGAAAATCACGCAGTGGACTATAAGGCCCTATCTTAGCTAACCTACCAGCCTTTTTCTAGCTACCTACGGATGACGACCCGAAGAAGAAAGACGAAAAGAAACTCCGGGCTTTTTTTTCATCATAAATTGACTTTCTTTTGTTTATTTTTTTTTTCCAAAATGTTTATGCTACTAACAGTTAAAGAAATAATTAGCAAGAAGCCGCTTAGTATTCCTATTTTTAGAATTATATAAATCTATATCTAATCCCAGTGTTGCAATTTGATTGGCATTTCTACTCGCTCGCGTAAGATACATTAAAATAATCACAAGTTTAAAACATTATGGACCGTAAATGTCACTGTAACAAACGCAATAGCCCTTGTTTAATGGGGACTTCGGCAGTTTATACTAATAAAAAAAAACGCTACAGCTAATTAACACTGCACGCTAATTTTCTATATGATATCATATAAGCATAGACGTATATCTAAGCATATAAGGGATCGAATTGTATTTACAATCATTCTAATCAGCAGCCCGAGCAGGAAAATTTCTGACAACCGTAAATGTATTCGTGCTCGATGCGCGTCTATGAAATTTGTATGAAATATTAATCAAATGTCATCAGTGCGCAGCGAGTTTACATTTACATTACTTTTTCGTGCTCGGGCTACTGTAAGCAGCCGCAATCGATAGGCTCGCCCCCTATCACATCTGGGACGGAACTAAGCTCGGCGTAATGTGGGTGTACTAGTTGGCTTGTGCGCCTCTGGCTACCCCTTCGGGGATACAGGCGTGAGCTTATGTATGTAAGCAACAAAAATAATTCTTACATTACTCTATGCCATCTGTTTGAAAATACAAAATCCTTCTTTGGTCATGCAAGTACTGACTACCGACAAGCCCCTTTACAATCTAGGTGCTGCATTGATAATTTAAAAATGTAATGAAAAAGGAGCGGCTGTACTAGGAGCTTGACCATAACTGGATGCCTACAAAGCACAAGCTGGTACACCCGCTACCAATGATAATAATTTATAAGAAATTCGTTATACCTATTAGGTTTAACTTCCAATATTGAGTTCAGAGGCCTGAGCAGGAACATTTCTGACAACCGTAAATGTATTCGAACTCGATGCGCGTCTATGAAATTTGTATGAAATATTAACCAAACGTCATCAGTGCGCAGCGAACTCGAATACATTTACATTTACATTAGTTTTTCGGGCTCGGGCTACAGTTGTGAGCAGAAGAAGTGCCGATATTATCATATGAAGCCAAGCCTGAAGCCAATTTATTGATCATTTTGCCTACAAGCTTTTAAATAATATCCTAACAGCTATGCCTAATAGCTACAGCTGAAACGTAATGCCTCTTACTTTAAAAAACATTTACGCGCATTGGTGCTAAAACCTGCCTTAGTGACC
Organism: Clanis bilineata; assembly: GCA_036417725.1. Classification (NCBI taxonomy): domain Eukaryota; kingdom Metazoa; phylum Arthropoda; class Insecta; order Lepidoptera; family Sphingidae; genus Clanis; species Clanis bilineata. The sequence continues at coordinate 5,651,603 of CM071141.1, forward strand.
CACACACCGTGTGTGGTTCGCGTTCCAGGATCAGCCAGTGTACTTCCAGTTTTCTCGGGAGGCTTGCGGCATGACTTGATGATTGGTTGGGACGGGTGTGGGGGTATTCCTGTATCTGCATCGGTTATCTGGCTGTCTTGCCGGAAGCCCTCGATTTGCTTCTTCCCTCTTCGGATTCGGAGTATGAAGAAGCATAGATAGGCCAGCATGATCCTGGTGACCACTAATAAACCCATTATTTTTCAATTGTCGCTAGTTTTTTTGGACGGCACTACGCTTACCATCAGGTGCAGTGTAGTCACTTAGCCGCGCCCAGATAAAAAAAAAACTGCCTCGGTTGCGTAGTTTTATTACGGTACGACTACACCTACATATATCACCGCAGAAGTAGGCAGAGGCGAACTAGAGAACTAGATCACCCATTGCGCCGAGCTTATATCCGTCCTAGATGTGATAGTGGACGAGTCTATCGCATCGAGCACAAATTCCAGACTGATACTGAGTAAAAACCCAACATCACTTTGCCCCACCCGGGGATCGAACTCAACACCTCAGGAATACCTTAGATCCAAAGACCTCAGGACCACCACACTTGTGTGTTGTGTTGTGTGGTCGCCACAAATCACATTAATTACTGTGTTTAAGACATTTAACACGTGTTTACATCACTAACTCCATTTATTAGCGTGTCTTATTATGGACATGTCGCAAAGGCAATATTTTATGTTAGAAAATCAGAAAGCTAAGATATGGCCATTCTTGTTACTTTCACATAGCTTTCAGGTCGACCTAACTACTGTTCAATATGTATGGTTGCGTTTGTACGTGAAACTTGCTTGTTTCTTGTTTTATCAGGAACTTGCAAATATACGTACATTAAATTATTCTACTAGCAAAATGTGCATTAAGTGCCTAAAGCCATTTTGTTGATAATTTTGCCGATAAACTCTCGTCGTTGAGATTTCATCTATGATCCGTCTTTCTTTCTTTCTACCTAGCCTTATCCCACCTTAATGTGGGGTGACCGCAACACACTTTTTCAAGCATGTTGCAGAAAGGATTTGGCTTAGTTTAAGACCGCCTTAGTGCCTGACGTCAACCTCCTCTGGAGTATCAGTCCCGGGCAAATTAAATTGGAAAATTAGCTTTGCCCGACCTGGGAATGCAACCCAGGACCTCTCGCTCCACAACCCATATATGCTGTTACTAGACTAAGGAGGCGGTATCTCCGATCTATATTTTATATTATATAGTGCTAATAGTGGACGGCCCATCAAGCGCTGGCTGGACGTTCTGTAGCAATATATGAGAGCCAATTATGTCACTATGGAGGATGCTCAAAACCGGGCGAAGTGGAAGCGTTTAATTAGGAAAACGGACCCTGGCAGAAGGGATAACCAGGCAGAAATAAAAGAAAAGTGCCAATAGTTGTATATATGTATATAAGTATTGTACAAGGTGGACCGACGACCTGATAAAGGTCGCAGGAAGTCGCTGGATACAGGCCGCTTCCAACAGGTCGATCTGGAAATCTTTGGGGGAGGCCTCTGTTTAGCAGTGGACGTCCTATGGCTGATGATGATGATGATTAAGTAAAATGGCTGTGATGTACGAACATGACGAAATTATAATAATAAATAAATAAAAATCTTTATTAATCACGTGGGCATATAAAAGCACTTATGACATGTCAAAAAAAGCATAATTTAGATTTGAGAATTTCTTATAATATTATAGAATGCTATGAATTTTGAATCAGGGAGGCAGGTTATACAGTTAGAAGAATAAAGTCCTTTCAAGGGGAATGGAGAGGTTTGTGGACCGTGAAAAGGGAACGGCATATGGCAGGTACGCCGACAGGGTATAGGTATAGGGGGCTTTGCCATTTAGCCAAGGAATTTTAAAAATATGCTATAGATCCTATATGCTGCAGTCTGCGGAAATGTCGCTGTAACTTCAAGATAAAACAAAAAATAAAATTTAAAATATATAAAATTGGTACAAATAACAGTTCCACATACAGGGAGAACGATTTAAAGCGTGATGGTAAGGTTATTTTTTTATCGGCTCTACCCTTAGCAGGAAAATCCCGTAAATATATTTTTATTTATTTACTACAAGTAAATGACTCTGTTGAAAGTTGAGTGCCGGAAAGGTTAAAATATTTTTGTTCCATCGTTTGTTGCAAGACGTCCTCTGCATTTTTTTGCCATAAAATTAAAATATAAATGCTTTTTAAGAATACGGACTTTTAATAAATACATACATAAGCTCACGCCTGTATCAAAGGTGTAGGCAGCAGCGGACTAGCGAACTAGAACAAACACATTCCGCCGGGCTTATTTCTGACCCAGATGTGTTAGGAGGCGAGCCTATCGCCATATCGTATACAATGTCCAGACTCCGGGCTGATTAATTGAATGGAATGGTACTGACTAAGGGGGTTAAATTTTTTTTTAAACGCCTACACGCCTAATCCTGACTCCACACTAGGTATAACCTGTATCGAGGGTGTCAGAGACTATGAGAGCCTTTCGGTCTCACAACACCCAGACTTGAAACAAATATCTGTGAGCCATACAAACATTTGTCTCAATGCGGGAATCGAACCCGCGGCCTCTCGCCTCACAACCGGCTACTCGCCCACTGCGCTACGGAGGCTGAGTCTGGCAATCAATCAAATCAAATCAAAATATTTATTGAATCCATAAAATGTTCAAACATTATTTAGATACCGTCAAATTTTAACTCTACCGCCTGTTCGGAAGACTGTTTTGCCAGAGAAGAACGGGCAAGAAACTCTGACGTTGCTCTTTTTAACACCAATTTACAGTCAGTTACTAATACAGTACAGCACCAAATACAGAAAGACCATAAATTAGAGCAGCTAACCCATGATAACAATAGATATTATTGGATATAGGACAAAGTAACATACAAGATACACTGAGTGACCCCCATAGTCACGGCAAGTTGAGATGAAACAAACAAGCAAAACAGTCCAGGCCGACCAGTCTCCACAAGCAGCACCCGTTCACGAGTATGACGCATGTGCCAGCCATCGACCTCCTCAACCATGTTGCAGAGAAGTGATCGACCCGGCACATGGCGCCGCCACAAGCATAGACCTTAAGTGAGCATGACTATCTAGACTAATGGCAATTGGCAAATAACGTACGCCACAATGATCCAATGTTAGTCAAATAAAGGTCACAGTGGCTTACATTACTCTACTGTAAAATATAAACAATTTACGTGCATAGGAAATATTATAACAGATATTGTATCTAGATGATAACTAAGAAAATAATAAGATTTGTACAAACAAGTATGCTGCGTTGATTATTTTTGTTTTTAATAACAAAGTACGTATTGAGTGCGTATTGCTAAATAAATTCCTATTTTATACTAGCATTCTCACGACTTCGTATAATGTTTCTGGTCATATTTGTAGGATAAAGCCGCGTCTGTGCAAACATTACACAAAACACCTGGCTTACTACACATTTTTATCTATGGTTCATTGTCCCATAAGCCGGAGACAACGAAGATCATTGTTTTGCGTATGGGGTTCTTGTGTTTTGTTTCGAGAAAAAGTCTGCTTCGTCTTCTTAGAGTCTGTAATTGGTTTCCGATATGACGACACACTCGCCTTTTATCAACGACATTCAATCTCTTTACCCTCTATCATAACTGGGATTGCAATAAGCTCAGCAAAATATAAGTACTGATAGCAGTACACTGGCTGATCCTGGAACGCGGAGTGTGGGTTACTATGGAGTAACCCACACTCCGCGTTCCAGGATCAGCCAGTGTACTTCTGGTTCTCTCGAGGGGCTTGCGGCATGACTTGATGGATGGTTGAGATGGGTATGGGGGTATCCCTGTATCTGCATCGGTCATCCACCTATCTTGTCGCAAGCCCCTCGATTAGCTTCTTCCCTCTTCGGATTCGGAGTGTGAAGAAGCATAATAAAAAAAAGAAAAGTGTTCTAGATCTCTAGTTCGTCTCTACCTACATACAGCTTTGGGGATACAGGTGTACCTATGTGTTGGTAATAAGTGGGCCGCGACAAGTCATATTGAAACGTTTGGAACTTACTTAACTTGAGATAGGTTAACACGTAGATGTATAGGATCTCAGAATTAACAGGCAAAGATGATCAGCTAAGAGCGCCAGAGCCACTTTCGGTCGAGGTTTCTTTTATTTTTGGTTTTAATTATAACTGTGTATTATACCGGGTGTTTCATAAAATTGGTACCAATAACAATTCCTCATACAGGGAGAATGATTTAAAGCGTAATGGAAAGGTTAAAAAAAAATATTTTTTTTTTGACAATTATTATGCATGGGGATCTCAAAATCGGAATACGACCTGTAAATCAACGCAATTAGCGTAGGAATGGCTTTGTGTATGCTAAAATTAATTCAAAATAAAAAGAATTGCTTTGCCAATGTACTGAAGTTGATCAATTTTTGATGAAATGAAATAAAATTTTCGTAAAAAAATCAAGTTTCCATTATGTAAAAACTATGAGCCTTACGAAATTTTAAACTTTACCGCTAGATTGCTAGTCATCCTCTCTTAAAGTGTAATTATTATTGATACCAACTTTATGAAACACCCTGTGTATAAGGTTTTAGGTAATATACAATTATATAAAGACAAACATATTTTTACCTACTTAATGTAGGTCATAAAATGTTCTAATGATATCTACTGTTTACAGTTACGTATAACTGACTCATAAAAAACAAATTATCAAACAGGGGTGCCTCCTGACGCTCGAATCGATTGTGATTTCGATTTGGTTTCATTTATTGACTTAAAATTCCACCGAAAACTACTTTTAAAGTGCGCTAATGTTGCACAATATTCGAGAACTTGTCATTTGGTAATTATAAACGTGACATTAATGCACTTTTTAACTCGATTTCGGCGGAATTTTAAGTCAATAAATGAAACCAAATCGAATTCAAGTTCGAATCGAGCGTCATGAGTCACCCCCCAGGTTAGAGTTATGACACCATATTTCGATGGTTATATCGTCATCTTAATAATAATAACAAATATATGACACAAAAATTATAAGATGAACGCTTCCGTGGTACCAGCAAATGGCCGATCGTAAGATTTTAATACATAACAGACCGACTTCAAATCCGATCGTGACCAAATGTATGTATATGGGATCACTCTTGAAATAAGCTCTATCAAATACAAAAATAATTTTGACAATCGGTCCACATTTGGCGGCGATATATGGAGAGTACCCATTTGAACAACAATGGATACAGGCATCCATAGATCACCGTCAAAAACATGGCAAGTAAACCTATTTACCAAAACTGCGAGGCATTGGGATTTTCAGAATTTGAAGCGATAACTTCTATATCTTAGGTCACAAATGTAATAATTAAAAATTCAATAATAAAGTAATACTTTTATTGGAAAACACGACAAGGTAATTCTGACCAATCGTTTTTTTATAGTAGAGACTGGCAAACGGGCAAATGAGTCACTCGATAGTAAGTGATCTCCACCGCCCATAGACACCCAAGACAAAAGAATCATGGGTGCGTTGCCAACCTAAAAGAAGGGAAATCGGAATTGGGAAAAGGAGGGAGGTATTTGAGCCACCGGAATTCTCAATCACCGAACAAAACGCGACAGCGAACTGATACCTTACGTCGGTTTTCTGTGAGATAATGGTATCAAATCGGTCGAGCCGGACCATTCATGCTGTAGACGTAACTGTCTTCAGCGTGACTCTAGCACTCATAATCACAAGTTTAAAAACATAACTGACCGACTTCCAATTTACGGATCGTGACCAAATTTATATGGGACCACCCTTGAAATAAGCTCTATCGAACACAAAAAGAATCTTGAAAATCGGTCCACATTTGGCGGTGATATCGAGTAACATACATAAAACAACGACGAATTGAGGACCTCCTCCTTTTTAGGAAGTCGCCCAAAAATATGAAAAGTGACACTCTCAATGTGTTCCTAACTAATGCACGCGGTTTTGAGCGGGGTACGTAATATTTCCTGAATAATTATTTCGTTCCACATTATTGCTCCACATTTTTGACAGCCTCCGTGGCGCAATGAGCGAGTAGCCGGCTGTAAAGCAAGAGGCCGCGGGTTCGATCCCCGCACCGAGACAATAGTATGGCGTACATATATTTGTTTCGGGTCTGGGTGCTGTTAGATCGAAAGTCTCTCGTAGTTTCTGATACCCACGACACAAAACTCGTATCTTTGTGTGAAGTCAGGACTATGTATGTGACTGTTGGGTGTTATTTATTTATTATTTATTTATGTGGGGTCGGCGCAACACACTTTTTGGAGCATACTGTAGAAAGGATTCAGCTTAGTTTTTTGACCAGTTGACTGCTCAAGTCCCACCCTCTCTGGGAGATCCCGTCCCAGGTAGTGTTAGAAAAATTTCCGTCCGGCCTGGGGAATCGAGCTTAAGAACTTCAGGTTCACAATCTATAATGCTGTCACTAGACCAAGGAGGCGCCGATATTACACAGATAATAAGGAACATAATTAACGATATGACGGAGTAAATTTTGTAAAATACAGTAAATTCATATTCAAAAGTTGTAAAATATTTTAATATATTTTTTTAATTTTATTTTATTATTTAGGAGAACATACAGCTATTATATTACAGTTTGTTAAAAAAGTGTGATTTTAACAAAAGCCAATAACAGAAATATAAATTATGAAACTAAAACAGACTTAAAATAACGCTCTTACGACCAAAGCTCAGCTTTTTATTGGATGCAGATCAAGATAGTGCTAATCATTCACTAATCTTACTAATTTAGAAGCAGAGTTTTTTATACGCCTGTATCTATTTCATATATAAACTACAAATAGCACAGGCTTTGCATGAGTTCAAATTCAAATAATTTATTCTGCAAATAGAATATTTCATATCACTTTTACATGTGAATTATCTATTTAACGGCATTTCGTGGCTATGCCTGAGAAGACAAGCCTGACAAACTCAAGAGTTATCGCCTCTTATAAAGTCCAGACAATACATAATATTATATAAAATCACAATTTAAAATATAAAATGTATTTCTACTAATATACAATTTCGTTAAAGTAAAGTTCGTCTTTTTTTTTGTTTTGCTTTAACTCGCTTTAATTTTTATATTGTAACTCGACCATGAGCTTTTTTGGTATTTCACATATTTCTATGACAAACACCCGAACGCCTCTAGCGGTCTCTTGGATAATAGATAACTAACAAAACTCATGGCCGAGCTACAGATATTACTAATAATGCTCAATGTCAAGAATAAGCTTTTCCAGCTCATTATAAGGGTTGAAACGCATTATGAAAGTGACAGTGTGTGCAAGTCCTAAGTCTAATGTTTTTAATCCGGTTATGAGGCCGGCGGGACACCACTCGCAGACCCGCACTCGCTCTCGGCGCTCGCGTAGCTCTGCAACTTACAAATAATAAAGTTTGAGATGTACAAGTCCGTAATCTTGTTTTGTGTTGTATTCTGTGTGGTCATTGGTAAGTTTTTTTTATTAATATGCCGGAAAATTATTTATAAATTGTATACTTCGTACTACAGAACGATATACGGATTTTTATCTAGTTTTTTATTAATATTATAATTATAGCTTTATATATGCATGTCTGTGTATCGTACTATCCGGACCTTAAATTGATTACGGTAAGTCAAGCGAAAATTATAATTAATTTTTTTGACATAAGTCGTGATCGTCGGAATAACATAGCAAAAAGTTTGTATTGTAAGACAAAACATCCTGACAAATTAATTGGTACGTATTATGATATAATACTTGTTCATAGAATTAGTCACGTCGAAGCTCGCGGGTTAAATCGTGACGGGCCCATCCTTTCCGCGATCGTGTGCGGTTTCGGAATTTTTTCATGAAACGAGTCAATTAGAGGCTATTCAAAATTCTTTAATACAAAAACTGAATACACGTTTGATTAGATGCATTCATAATCATACGGTCAACGGCAGCAATGGCGAAACCAAATGTTATTAATGTAATAAAGAATACCATTTATATTCAAGGTAAACTGTAAAATCATAATACTATTATATTCATACTATATTGTTGTATAAGCAGCGATAGCTCTGTTGGGAATGGTATGGTCTGCCGAGACAAGTGTCGGAGGTTCGAGACCAACCCCAAAATGGAGCATACACCTCTGACTTTTCTATGTTAAGTGTATTTTCATTGTGAAATATCGCTTGCTATAACGGTGAAGGAAAACATCGTGAGGAAACCTGCATACCCGAGAATTTCTTCACAGGAATTTCGAAGGTATGTGAAGTCTGCCAACCCGCATTAGGCCAGCGTGGTAGACTAAGGCCGAACCCCTCTCATTAGCAGAGGAGGCCGGTGCCCAGCAGTGGGACAGTAATATTACAGGGCTAATATTATTTATTATTTTTATTTTACTATATTGTTAGTAAATGTCAAATGAAATAGAAACGAAACAAAACCCAGCTCAATATTCATCGAATTAAGACGACTTCAATACACATTTTTAAGACCGACTTCCAAAAAGGAGAAGGTCCTCAATTTGTCTGTATTTTTTATGTATGTTACGCGGTATCTCCGCCGAATGTGGACCGATTTTCAAAATCTTTTTGTGTTCAATAGAGCTTATTCAAGTGTGGTTCCATATAAATTTGGTCAAGACCGGATTTGAAGGCGGTCCGTTAAGTTTTAAACTTGTGATTATAAAGATTATTTTTGTGTTCGATAGAGCTTATTCCAAGGGTGGTCCCATATAAATTTGGTCATGATCGGATGAATTTTAAAGTCGGTCCGTTAAGTTTTTAACATAAGCTCATAACATAAGCTCACGCCTGTATCCCCGAAGGGGTAGGCAGAGGCGCACTAGCGAACTAGAACACCCACATTTCGCCGAGCTTAATTCCATCCCAGATGTGATAGGGGGCGAGCCTATCGCCATATCGGGCACAAATTCCAGACTCCGGGCTGATATGGAAAAATCCAATATCACTTTGCCCGACCCGGGGATCGAACCCGAGACCTCAGAACCATAGTCGTACCGAAATACCACCACGCCACCGAGGCAGTCTTTAAACTTGTGATTACATAATATTGTTGACAAGATAATCACAAGTTTGAAAACTTCACTTTCAAACACACCGACTTCAAATCCGATCGTGACTAAATTTATATGGGACCACCCTTGAAATAAGCTTATCGAAAAATTTAAAATCAGTCCACATTTGGCGGAGATATCGCGTAACATACATAAAAAGAAACGGACGAATTGAGGACCTTCTCCTTTTGGAAGACGGTCGAAAATCATTTAAATTGTTAAAAACCTGCGGCCCTTGCAGGAGTATTTTTGACTATCGAATTCGTATGTAGCTCGATGTGCGTTTTTTCTATAGCAGAGACTGGCAAACGAGCAGATGGGTCACCTGATGGTAAGTGATCTCCACCGCCCATAGACACCCAAGACGAAAATATAATCATGGGTGCGTTGCCAACCTAAAAGGAGGGTATGAAAGGGGAGGGTAAAGGGATTGGGAAAGGGAGGGGGCAAATGGGCTACAGGAAATCTCACTCAACAAACGAAACGCGACAGCAAGCTGCCACTTTACGTCGGTTTTTTGTGAGACAGTGGTATCAAACTGGTCGAGAAGGCCCATTCGTGCTGCAGACGCCACTGTCCACAGCGTGGCTGTACCACTCACGCGTCTATGACATTTGTATAAATATTTTTTTTTTTTTTTTTATTTGCCAACGAGGGCAGACGAGCAGACGGCCCACCTGATGGTAAGTGGTTACCGTCGCCCATAGACATCGGCAATGCCAGGGGCACAGCCAAGCCGCTGCCTACCGTGTAGATGCTTTTTTAAGCCTCGTTTGAAGAAGGACATGTCATAGCGCTGCGGGAACACCAAGGAGGGGAGTTCATTCCAGAGTTTGCGGTTTAGCCAAATGTCATCAGCACGCAGTGAGCTCGATACAAATTCGATTGTCAAAAAATCCTGCTCGGGTCGCTGTATAACGCAACATTAGATAAAACATAAACGTTCACAGCCTCCTCTTTTTCTGAAGTTGGTTGAAAGACCGTTTGAACATCTTCAGAGTCGTAAATGCAAATCGGAATTGATAGCATAAACCGCGTATAGCTCAGAGGATATTGACCGAAAAATGTTCCACTAACGGTAATAGCTGCACTCGATAATTCCCAATGCCAATAGTCTGAGAGTAATTAATTAACATCCGTTCGCAAACCCCGACTGATAAAAAATTATCGCCGTCTCGTAGTACATAAATCCATACAGTCTGGTCTCCGAAGCGGTTAATAACATTCTCTACGACGCAGTAACATAATCATACATTGAGTTATATGTAACATTAATAATATTATAGTAATATTACTGTCTCGCTGCTGAGTACGGCCTCTTCTGCTAATGAGAGGGACTAGGCCTTAGTCTACCATGCTGACTTAATGCGGGTTGGTCTTAGACAAAAGAAGATAGAGGACAAGGCATAACTACGAAAACATGAAGCATTTCTAATGTATGGAACGAAACAAAAATGGCGACTTTGAGAAAGAAAGATCCCAATAATATAACAGTTAGGTATCGTCTTCATATTCCAAAATTAGTATTATTGTAAATAAAACACCTTATTTACAATAAAATCATTAAGTTTTTATACTTTATTTATTTATTTATTTGATTAGTACGATTTACATATAACCAGTTACACTAATCAAGAACTTAAATATATCATGTTCATCGTGGATGGAGATTTCGTCAAGATACTTAAATTGAAATACGATTAATGTTCCAGCGATATAAAATGAATAAGGGCTAAAAATGACAGGCCTGGAGGTACAAATAAAAGTAAATAAATAAATTCTTACGACACGGTGACAACTTACATGTAAATAAATTGCGAAACTAAAATGGCGGAACCGGCTTCATAGTAAACACGTATTTTTCGAAGTTATGCCGGGTCCTCTTATTTTTTCTTTAGTCATTGGAGTTGGTAGACTTCAAGTACGTTCGTAATTTTTGTGGCGAAATTTCGGTTTCCTCGCAATGGTTACCTTCATCGTTACAGCAGCATTCATAATGAATAAACTCAGCAGTGCATGCTGTTTTTCAGGGTTGGTCTCGAACCTCCCACACCCGTTTCGGTAGTCCGTAGCATTCCCACTGAGATATCACTCACTGCTTGTATATGTAACAAATATACAACTTACATTCAGGTCTGTGCATATAACTCAGTGAAATCGAGGGAAATATTAAGGTATACTGACTCAATATCACTTTAAAACACAGTATTACTAACATCTTATTCAAATCTTTATAAGAATTCGACCGTATATGAAGTCTTCTAGCTAATAGCTCCCATTAGTTCCGCGTGATGGACTAGAGCATCAGCCCTCTCTTCTGCAGGATTGGCAGGAATGGTTTAGGACTATTATTAGCATCACCTGAGCTCAAAACTCCACCAATTATGTTTGAAAATAATCACAAGTTTAAAAACTTAACAGACCGCCTTCAAATCCGATCGTGACCACCTTGAAATAAGCTCTATCGAACACAAAAAGGATTTTGAAAATCGCTCCACATTTGGCGGAGATATCGAGTAACATACATAAAAAAATACAGACGAATTGAGGACCTTCTCCTTTTGTGGAACTCAGTCGATAAGAATACCAATTACTTTTCTTCAATCGAGTAAAGGGTTTTGGTCGAAATGTGTTTGGGTATTATCTACCTGCCTAATTGCGTTTATTATTATTTTGTCCGCGTGATTGCTACAGTGTCTTTCGGACCCACTTTTTAGTTTCTACCTTAATAACATCCCAGTAGTTATGCACTCTCACAACTGAGTCTTCTCTACTAATATGGACTAGCATTTTTCCCATCTTTTAGGGGGACTTGCAGCGCTATTACTAATCTAGAGTTACGCCTTATCTCGATTTATCCTACTGCTCACTGCTATCTTTAAATCAAGATTTGGGATAACTAGAGATTTATCGCGGAGCTGTAAGTGGCTCTAAGAATTCCTTACAAGCAATATTAGCTGTGCAATTTTTTACTGCACCATCTTCTATTATGACTCATTATTAACCATCGCTTTTAAAACGGATACCAACATTAAAGTATAAAAAATTATGATATCATCTTAATACCTCGAAAGGTCTAAAACAACCAAGATTACACACCACATTCTTGAAATGAAGCGCAATGCTGTCCAGGTATTCTTTCAACACGTGAATTAAGACACGAATTAAGTGTTACATCCAATTCTGCGTTTGTTAGGCACTGAGGATACGTATAATGATACATAACAGCCCTTGATACAGGTTCCCAGCAATAGGGTCTTATAGAACGTGAAAAGGAATTTTATAATAATGCAAAAACAAACACGATGCAGCCGCTCCGAGTAGGTTGTTACACGCGACTGGGTAGGACATCGACTCCCTTTTTTTAAAGACTTTTAAACTGAATTCAGAAACGAGGAGGTTCTTATTGTCTATGTATTCTAATGTATCGATATCATTTCCATATTTAATAATACTTGAGGTCTATGGTTTAGTTTTAGTCATACTCATAGCTGTCTATAGCGTAGCTCTACCACCACTCGAATTGTAAATAATATTGTTTCTTCAGTTAAGTCGCCTTCTTGGTCTTGTGGCCGCATATACGAGCTATGGACCGGGAGGTCCTGGTTTCGATTTCTAAGTTGAGCAGAACAATTATTCTAATTTGATTTGCCCGGAACTGGAACCCCCAAAGGGGTTTGACGTCAGGCAGGCAGCCAGTCGTAAAAACTAAGCCAAATCATTTAATGCAACATGTTTGAAAAAGTGTGTTGCGCCGACCCCATACTGAGGTGGGATAAGGGCTGATAGAAAGAAAGATTGTTTAAGTTGATGCCGTCCTTTTTTGGTTTGACAAATAAACTTTATTTCTTTCTTTCTTCAGTTACTTTCGAACTCACAATGTGTTCCGTGTTAATATGCAGTTTACAGATAAACTTAACGCTACAAGTTGTTTGGACTTATACAGATAAGAAATCTAGTGCGGATTGACACATCATTGACCCACTTTCATGGTCACTTAGCGAGATTGACTCAACTCCATTTACGAGAACTTAATTAACTGCACTTCCATAGTACACTTACGAGCACTTTAAAGGAATGAACTAGGCTTTACCTATCGACCAACTTCCAAAAGGGAGAAGGTCCTCAATTCGTCTGTATTTTTTTATGTATGGTACGCGATATCTCCGCCAAATGTGGACTGATTTTCGACCGAGTTCTAAAAGGAAAAGGTCCTCAATTCGTCTGTATTTTTTATGTATGTTACGCGATATCTCCGCCAAATGTGGACCGATTTTCAAAATTCTTTTTGTGTTTGATAGAGCTTATTTCAAGGGTGGTCCCATAAAATTTGGTCCCGATCGGATTTGAACTCGGTTTGTAAACTTTTTATCCAACCAAGACAGTGACACGTCACCAGTAATCGCAGTATAGAACAAAAATAACCAGCGATAACCAACAATGAGTTTAATAAATATTTCTTCACATTCAAGAAGAAGCAAATCAAAGGTTCTGCGACAGGACATGAACAGGATAGATGTAGGTACATGAACACAAAGATGTATTCCCATACATGCCCCAACCAAACATAAATAGATAGATAAATACACCCAACAGTCACACATCTAGTCCTGACCCCACACTAGGTATAACCTGTATCGTGAGTGTCAGAGACTATGAGAGACTTTCGGTCTCACAACACCCAGACTTGAAACAAATATCTGTGGGCCACACAAATATTTGTCTCAATGCGGGAATCGAACCCGCGGCCTCTCGTTTCACAGCCGGCTACTCGCCCACTGCGCCACGGAGGCTGTCAAACATGAAGTCATATTGCAAGCATCAACATGTAGCTGATCTTGGTTCGCGAAACTTAGTCATTGCGTTTATTTCTTGGTTCGCGAAACTTAGTCATTGCGTTTATTTATTTTCCTGCCCGCCTAGCATTCGCGCAACGAGAACATTTTGTCTACGCTTTTTTTTTACCGGTTATAGTATATTATATATGTTTTTAAAGATACCGCCTCGGTGGCGTGGTATCGTGGTACGACTACCATCCTGTGGTCTCGGGTTCGATCCCCGGGTCGGGCAAAGTGATATTGGATTTTTCCATATCAGCCCGGAGTCTGGAATTTCTGCCCGATATGGCGATAGGCTCGCCCCCGATCACATCTCGGCCGGAACTAAGCTCGGCGAAATGTGGGTGTACTAGTTCACTAGTGCGTCTCTGCCTACGCCTTCGGGGATACAGGCGTGACTTATGTTATATGTGTTATTTTCATACAATATTGTAGACAACATGTAGACATCGTGTTGATCATAGTATCGTGACAGGCATGCTAGCCGGGCTGATTACTACTGTTTTAGTTTACAAAAGTTGTATTCTAAAAAAAGTCGCTATTCCTAAAAAATAAAACCTTTAATTCGATTTTAAGCACGGAAAAGCTTTCTTCGTTATATATTGAACAATTCTTATTACAAGAGTCTTTAAAAGTACAGTTAACACAATATAAGCAAATATATTTACCTCTATAACTTTATGCTTATAACGGGACTGTATAGTTTATATCTGTGAATATAATTAAATATCCGTAACGAGTTAATAACCACATGAGGCGTGGTTCTTTCAATTTTGGTACGAAAAATGGATACATTGACCAAAATTATACCGGACAGTTAAAACGTTTCTTTTCTTACTACCTTTCCTTATCCTACCTTAATGTGGGGTCGGCGCAACATACTTTTCAAGCATGTTGCAGAAAGGATTTGACTTAGTTTTTATGACCGGCTGCCTGTCTTACGTCAACCTCTGAGGGATACAGTCTCGGACAAATTAAATTAGAAAATTTGCTTTGCCCGGCCAGGGAATCAAACTCAGAACTTCCCGGTCCACAGGTCATATACTGCTGCCACTAGACCAAGGAGGCGACCAGTTGAAACGTATTATTACCACAATAACCATAATTAGGTACTTTTAGCATAATATTTCTAATCAAATATTTAATTATATTTCTAAATCCGGTGACAAGGTATCTAGTAAAGATAAATAAGATTACGCTTATGACTGCCAAAAGGTAGGCAGAGACACAGACCTCAGCCAGTGCACCCATATATCGCTGTCTTAACACCACTGTCAAAACAGCGGCCTGAGCAGGAAAATTTCTGACAACCGTAAATGTATTCGAACTCGACGCGCGTCTATGAAATATTAACCAAACGTCATCAGTGCGCAGCGAACTCGAATACATTTACATTTACATTAGTTTTTCGTGCTCGGGCTACAGTTCTTGTTTCTAAAATTGAAGAAGTGAAGAATTGTGGAACTTCTAGCAACTCAATTTTCATTTCACAATATTTTTGTTGGTAGAGCCACGCTGTAGACCGTAACGTCTACAGCACGAATTAGCTGGCCGGATTGAGACCACTGTCTCACAGAAAACCGACGTAAAGTGGCAGCTCGCGTTGCGTTTCGTTCGGTGAGTGAGGTATCCGGCCCAATTTTCCTCTCCCTTTCCCAATCCATAGAGAATAATCCCCTTATTTTAGGTTGGCAGCGCATCCATTATTCTTTTTGAGTCTTAGGTGTCTATGGGCGATGGAGATCACTTACCACCGTGACCCACCCAATCAATTACCAAAATAAATACAAATAAAACATGAGGTTTGACAGATATTTGGTTAATTTTACTATAGTTTCATACCAGGGTACGTGGCAGGTAATAATAATAAATAAATAAATACACCCAACAGTCACACATCTAGTCCTGACCCCACAATATGTATAACCTGTATCGTGGGTATCAGATACTATGAGAGACTTTCGGTCTCACAACACCTAGACTTAAACAAATATCTGTGGACCACACAAACATTAGTCTCAATGCGGGAATCGAACCCGCGGCCTCTCGCTTCACAGCCGGCTACTCGCCCGCTGCGCCACGGAGGTTGTAGGTACTTATACACTGCGCGTAATAGACTCATGAAGCCTTTATGAGTCTGTCATTATGATAAAGGATATAAATTGAAAAGAATATAAAAGCTATTACCAATTTTAATTGCTATTCAAAAGCACTTTACCTATAGATTACGAATCAAACGCAACAGCAAAACAACTTGGTAAAGCAGCAAAAACTTCTTAGTACCTAATCAAAATTGTTTTTGCTGCCATACCGTCAGTGTTTGATGGGTGGATGTGCTATTGAAGAAATATTATTAACAGCCTAAAAAAAAAATCAAACCAAAATCATTTATTGAATCCATGAAATGTCCACCATTATTTAGATTCCGTCAAATTTTAACTCTACCGCCTGTTCGGAAGGCTGTTTCGCCAGAGAAGAACGGGCAAGTAACTCTGACGTTGCTCTTTTTAACACCAATTTACAGTCAGCTACTAATAAAGTACAGAACCAGATACAGAAAGAGCTTGAATTAGAGCAGCTAAAATAGTTTAGCTGTAATTATCATAGGATAACAATAGCATAGGATAGGCCTCCGTGGCGCAGATGGCGAGCAGCCGGCTGTGAAGCGCGAAGCCGCGGGTTCGATCCCCGCACCAAGATAAATGTTTGTGTGGCCCACAGATATTTTGTTTCGGGTCTGAGTATTGCGAGACCGAAAGTCTCTCGTAGTTCCTGATTCCCATGACACAAGACTCGATCTTAGTGTGGGGTCAGGACTAGGTGTGTGACTGTTGGGTGTTATTTATCGACCGATTTCCACAAAAGGAGGAGGTCCTCAATTCGTCTGTATTTTTTTTATGTATGTTACTCGATATATCCGCCAAATGTGGATCAATTTTCAAAATTATTTTTGTGTTCGACAGAGCTTATTTTAAGGGTGGTCCCATATAAATTTGGTCACGATCGGTAAGTTGGAAGTCGGTGAATTAAGTTTTTAAACTTGTGATTTTTTATTTATTAAAGAGGCTTCACGAGGCCCCTTTTAAATATTAAAATGGGTTAACACCCATTTGTTGCGCCGACTCTTTATATAAGTCCCGAATATAAAAACACTTGAAGCCGTGTTATATCATTTAAGATCGCCTTATTTGTCAAAATATGGTTAAAATAATGTAAGCAGCCGTTAAAGCTGAGTACCGTTCCATCAATTTTCGAAAGAAATATTGGACCTTACTTAAAACAGCATTTTTAGCTGAGCAAGAATAACCTGTCACTTTTTTCCTTGCGTTACATTGTTTAAAAATGAAAGGGACAACCTATAGTATAAAGACAAGCAGCGCTTAAATATTTTTATAAGTAAGGGGCATTAAGTCTATATTTTGACGCGTACTCTATACTTAGAGAATATTTTGAAATGAGTAGAAACACCAATAGTACAGATAATGAGACCTATTTAGAATCGCAAATAATACGGAATTGCATAAATTTATCTATCGCGGGTTCAGTGAGAGAACAGCTCTGACACGTAAGTTCAAAGCATATCTGTAGGATACGCATTAGCCAAGTCAATTTGGTCTATTTACAGAATTGATAAATGTTATTAAATTGCGATTTATGTTCTGTAATCATTATTATAATACATTAGTTTATTATGTACCTACGGTATATAAAATATTTACATGACCACAAGAGACGTTAATAAAAGTATTTCGAAGTTACTGATACCTACACGACACTCGTAGCTTAGCGTTCGGGTTGTGTTTAGGTTTGTTGTGTATATTTATGTATGTGTATTTATCAATGATTACAGAAAAAATAAGAGGACTCGGCATAACTACGAAAAATACGTGTTTATTATGAAGCCGGTTCCGCACGTTTAGTTTCGCGATCTATTTACATGTAAGTTGTCACCGTGTTATAAGAATAAGATAACGTAGAAATACTTGATTTTATTGTAAACACGGTGTCTATTTACAATAATACTAATTTCGAAATATGAGGATGCCTAAGTGGGAAATGCTTGAGTGCCTAATATTAATGGGATCTTTCTTTCGCAAAGTCGCCATTTTGGTTTCGTTCCATACATTAGGAAAGCTTCATTTTTTCGTAGTTATCCTCTGTGCTCTCTTTTCTTTTGTCTAAGGTATTTATCAATAACGCGAGTAATTGAGTCTTTCTTTCTAACTGACGTTATCCCGGTCTAGTCCGCCTTCTTACTTAACCGCCTCCACTTCGCCCGGAATTGAGCATCCTCCACAGTGAGACCATTGACTCTCAGGCTGAAATCTATAGAGCGAACTTCGACTAAATCTAAGTCAAAGTAACGATCTCAGTGAGGATTTTGACTTAGTTCGAGTCATTTTTTACGAGAAAATGTTTGCTTAGTATGTGTGTTTTTGTTGTAAAAAATTACTCGGACTACGTCAAAGTTCGATTTAACAATTCCAAATCTCACTAATTTCATTACTTTGACTTAGGCTTAGT
Organism: Clanis bilineata; assembly: GCA_036417725.1. Lineage (NCBI taxonomy): Eukaryota > Metazoa > Arthropoda > Insecta > Lepidoptera > Sphingidae > Clanis > Clanis bilineata. The sequence continues at coordinate 5,670,121 of CM071141.1, forward strand.
CGAAATTCGCTCTATAGATCTCAGCCTCATATCCTTCTCCAGAACGTCCAGTCAATATGCGAGTCAGTGAGTACATTTATTAAAATTGATTAATCCAACCAAATACCTAAGTCACAGAAATGTAACAGTAGAAAAATACATTATGTTAGACCACGGATGTAAAAAAAGATGGACGGAGCGCTAGGAACATTGAAAGTGAAGCAATGTTTACGGCCCATTCGATCAGTCGCCGCTATTACCTGTTGGTAGATCGAATGAGCCGAAAACCATGCTTCACTTTGAATGTTCCTAGCGCTCCGTCCATCTTTTTTTACGCCCGTGTGTTAGACAAAAATGTCATATAATATGTACCTATTTACTTCGCGTCATAAATTATCAAATAAGTCGAATTAATCTTCAATCTACACTTCCATAACTAGTGGTCGCAGGTCGACTTATATGAAATGTAAAAGTAACTTTGTACCAGTTTTGAGATTTAACATTCACACATCCGCACTCGTTAAATATTTATTATTTGTCAATCTATAACCCAGGTAAAATATAAAATTCAGTATTCCAACAACAACGCTCCAATATACACCCTACGCCTATCGAATTTAGGCCCAAAATCGATATCACCAGAAAAGCGATTTGGGTGAAGTGTTCACGAGAAATGAAGCAGGTACAGTTAACATTTTGACGAGCAAAAACACAACCTTGAGCCGCGTCTCACCGTTAGACGAAAGTCACCTATCCGGCACACGCTCACATCTCGACGGTATGCAATCCAACCGCGAACCAGTACTTATCGCAATTACACACAAGATATTCAGGTTTTAAAGTATTCAATACACCCATCGTGACTGGAAGGAGGACTTTGTTAAATCGATTATGGATGACAAGGCTGGTCTGTCCAGTTTGACATGACAATGTTTCAAAGATTGCAATATAATGTAGCAAATTCAAGACTGAATGCAAAGGTATCAAATTCAATCTTCGGGTCCGGTAAAGGGAAATTGGGTTTACCAGCTCAACATTAGTCCGAATATATTATTTTAGAGATCTGTGCTAAATAGCTCTACCTACTGAATTGTCGATTTTTCAACGCCCACGCTGTCATTCGTACAATTTAAAAATAGATTTTTTTATCATATTTCAACTACATATTTTAAGCATGAACCACACAGGAAATGCAACTTCGTACAAAATTAACAACCCAGTGTAAATGAACCATGTTTGTCACAAGTCAACTTGTTTATTGTTGGTGAACTTTACTGTTCGTACTACGTAATTATTGTTTTGTTACGTTTAAGTTAACCTGTATTGTCACAACTACACTGTACATTTGTTTATTGTTGAGGAAATTTTATAACGTAATTATTATTTATTACGTTTAAATTAACCTATATTGTCACAAGTACACTTGTTTATTGTTGAGGAAACTGTACTACGTAATTATTATTTTGTTACGTTTAAGTTAACCTGTATTGTCACAAGTACACTTGTTTATTGTTGTGGAACTTTACTGTTCGTACTTCGTAATTATTATTTTGTTACGTTTCAGTTAACCTAACAAAGTTTATTTTGAATTCCTGGAAACAAAACGCTACTGTACACTTGTGTGTAGCTGTACTTGAGATTTTAGTAACACTATAGTACCATTCACATTTTAACTGTCTACTTTAGTACCGTCTATAAGTTTTTACACTAGGTCAGTAAAGATCGATAGATATATTAGATAGAGTAACTGGAAGACTAAAGTACTTTGTAGGTATGTGATAGAGATGTTAACGCAGCAAAAAGCATTGCACAAATGTGGGTTTTAATGTATTATGTATTTATAATATGATATTGAGGCTGTCAAAATTATATTAAAGTGTGTTGCGCCGACCCTACATTAAGGTGGAATAAGGGCTGGTAGAAATAAAGATAATAATTATGATACTGAAACAGAAAGTACCTACCTGAGTATCACAACTAGGTATTCCAATATAAATAATCCGTAACATGATATGTACAATATTATAAATGTAGTGTACGTACTAGTAGCTTTTTATCAACGTTTAACGACATCTGTGTTCGATTATTTGAGCTACATCCCTTCCAAGCGCTATACTGTAATATTAGTCTGTAGATTTTTTTTTTCCCAACAACCTTAAACAATTAATATTTATGCACATGCTAGCTCATTTAACCCTCATTTACCTCTGAGAAATAATCATTGCTTATAAGATTCAAATCGTTACTCACGATTAACTTATTGATTAATTGATTATTCCATCCAACTATTAGTCAGAATATAGACAAGTTTAATCCTGGATACCTACAGTGTATCTAGGTACTTACTAAGATGTAGATAGGTACATATTCAATAATTTATCAATATTGACTGCCTCGGTGGCGTGGTTGTATTTCGGTACGACTACGGTTCTGAGGTCTCGGGTTCGATCCCCAGGTCGGGTTTAGTGATATTGGCTTTTTTCATATCATATCAGCCCGGAGTCTGGAATTTGTGGCCGATATGGCGATAGGCTCGCCCCCTATCACATCTGGGACGGAACTAAGCTCGGTGAAATGTGGGTGTTCTAGTTCGCTAGTGCGCCTCTGCCTATCCCTTCGGGGATACAGGCGTGAGCTTATGTTATGTTATGTTAAATGACATGTATAAGTTCCCCTATTGGCTCATTTAGTGAATAATTTGATTTAATCTCACTAATCAATAGTGATGGTAGTGTAGAGTGTAGTTTTTTACTATTAAAAGTACTACTACCTCTGAGTAACAGGTTAGGTTCTTTTTATTTCGAGGAAAGGGTTTTACCATGAGAGCGAAACCGCGAGCACTAACTTGTACAGTAATATGAATAGCAATACTGATTAAACCACTTAACACTTATATATTTCCGCAAAATCTCTTTTTAGTCGTTAAATCTCGCTGTGGTCGGAAATGATACTAATAAGACTGGTTAATGACATAGCAACGCCGTGATAGACTTCGGAACTTAGTTATTACCTGTTTTAAGTACCAGTTTGTCCAGTACCAGTTTGTCCGGATGACAAACATCTGTTGTAAAATCTTATACTGTCTCGAGAAAATATAATTAACATTGAAGATTGCAAAAGAAAGAAAAGAGAATGGTATTTATCTCCGAAAAGACCAATACATTGTCCCAATAGTGTTTTTTATAGCAGAGACTGGCGTATGGAGACGAGCATATGGGTCACCTGATGGTAAGTGATCTCCACCGGCCATAGACACCCAAGACACCAAAATAATCATGGGTGCGTTACCAACGTTGTCGAGCCGGCCCATTCGTGCTGTAGACGTAACTGTCTACAGCGTGACTCTATCATTCAAAGAAATACACTCTCAATAAATAAAAAAAAAGGTTGTTGAGGATTGACTTACGATAATAAGGCGTAATCCTACTAAGAAACGAAGAATGAATCCGTAAATTGTGCAGCAAATCTAATTTTATAACGGGTACTAACCAAATTACGCGATAAAGATATCTGAATTCAGAAAAATATATTTTTATAACGGGATTTATTCTTTAAAAGACCAGACATTGATGACAAATTGACAATAATGGGAAGGAAAATCATTTATAATGATTTTATAAACTCCATAGAATTGCAAAGACTTTCGCCTGTTATCTCCGAGTGCTGAGATAGTTGAACGAACTCTCTAACAAGGAAAACGACTTGAGCAGGCGGCCTGTCCGCCTATTATCTAGGTATTATGAATGCATCTTATGAATACTAGGTATGCAAGAGTCTCCCCTCCTCAGTCTAAATTATGAGCTAGTGAACCAATTCCTTTATTGAGTATGGCAGCGTTAGTAACAGCGTAATAGAGATTTGCGATGTTACATAATAATTTATGCTAGATTATTATTCTTGTCTACGTTTGATATTAATTATTTGGGGCAAAGTTAAGTACGAGACGAAGTATAATTTACCAAGAGCTGAGTTAGTTTGACTTAGGTCCTGTAACTGAAGTTCTTTTTAACGCCTACCACAAAATATGACAGTTGACCGGGAGGGGGAGCTCTTCTCAGCTGTTTGAATACATTACATACATACATAAGCTCACGCCTGTATCCCCGAAGAGGTAGGCAGAGGCGCACTAGCCAACTAGTACACCCACATTTTGCCGAGCTTAGTTCCATCCCAGATGTGATAGGGGGCGAGCCTATCGCCATATCGGGCACAAATTCCAGACTCCGGGCTGATATGGAAAAATCCAATATCACTTTGCCCGACCCAGGGATCGAACCCGAGACCTCAGGACGGCAGTCATACCTAAATACAACGAAGCTACCGAGGTAGCCAATTTAATAAAAACCACAACAAAAATGTATCATAGGTAGATACTTATTTTACATTGGTTACAAGAATTATTATTCTGTGTCTGCCTTCGCATGTGTCATAGAATATGCTCAATATTCATAGACAATTAGCGTTCGGATACGCCAGTCTAAACGCTAAACAAGTGGCGTTAGGAATTAGGATACGTCCCCCCCCCCCCCCACGGAGAAGGGTAAAAAATCAACAATAATCAGGGAAATCCTTGAATTCATCGCGTCCACCGGATCTTCATCTTGGATACTCAAGTTCTCACGTATCGTGTTTGAACTGGTCTTAATAGGTAGATAGATGATCAGGGTTGATGGACCTGGAGTGATTATTGAGGATATTGAGGAGTAAGAGTTTTAAAGGATTTTTAGTCGGGGATTGACGCCATGACTGGATTATTTCTATATATGTATGTAGGTGCTTTCTTACAGAAAACTGTTGCGAAGTAGTAGCTTGTTATTTCGTTTCATATAGTAACTGAGATTTTTAGAAATGCAATTAACCATTCCAATCCCCATTTTTATTTGCTTGCGAAGAAAAAATATCTGAGAGTATTCATGAATACTTTTACTTTACTGCGTTTTTCTCATAATTATTTATTACCAACTGAAAAAATGAAACGCTAAATGTCTCTATCAACCTTTTAGCATATTAACTATTCACGTTTAAGTGTTATAAATTAACATCTTGTATTTATGAATATAAAATTATAAAGTGTTCGTGTCCATACAACTGTAGCGATTGTAATGCACGGATGCTCGAATTATGTAGGCAAATTGAATGCATACAGCATCCTAGAAGTCTACTTACGTGACCGTTTGCAAATACAGACGAATATATTGAATAACTTTCACTTAAACACTCGCATTAATTAGGCAAATTGATGCACTTATTAAATTAAAATCGTTGCCGTAGAACGTAGAGTCGAAGCGGTAGAGCTACGATTAGTTTATTTCTACGACTAGAATTACCAAGCTCAGACGAGCCATATAACAAAAAAAATGACGACCTAGATTTATCTAGATAACTTTATGCCTTCTTTACTTACTACTTAAACACACTTCTCCCGGTCTTCTCAGTACAGCATAAAGACCAAAGAGGCGCCATCATAATGACGATACTAATCAATATTCTTTTATTTCACAGAGGCCCGACCAAAATGGCAGTTCCTGCCGCCGATGCAAGGTTACGTGCCAGTGTACATTAGGAACGGAGACACACCCCTTGAGGAGATCAACCCTGAGCTCGCAGAGGCCTTCCACGCGCTGCCAGCTGGTCGCAGCGCAGGCAAAGAGCTAGAGGCCTCTCAAGAAATACCCGAACAAGCTGACCAGCCCCAGCCAGAGGCGCCCGAGCATATCGAAACAGTCGACCACCATCCATACGAGAAGAAAGTTCTAGAAAAAAAGAAGAAAGCGTCCGCCGAAATTCCGAAACCGATTGAGCGTAGATAGAGTAGTTTAAGATTAAGTTTACTTGGATATTTCGTTGATGTTGATAGAGAAATAGTGTGTTATGGATACTGTATTGTATTAGTATAATATTCGAAACAGTTTTTCGAGTTTGAAGGAATTTAAATCTATCGACTGATGTGGAATCATTCCTTTAGAATGTATAATAAATATAAATACTTGACGCCTTGCTGAAGCTTGCCATTTATTTATTAAATGCTAAAGCTATTTATTTTACTCAATATAAGACCCTGTACACACGACGCTTTTTGTACGGTTCTCGAATCTCGACGCGGTTTGACACGCACTTTACTCGCGTATAACAAAGCTTTCAAAATATTATCGTGTTTTCTATTAATTTAGATTGATACGTATTTCAAATCATACATACATAGTTTGAATAGTTTTACGCGCATTGTGAACTCATAAAAAGCATCGTGAGTATAGGCTCTTAACGTAATGTACGAAAAAACTTGCCATGTATTTAACAAACTATTCGTGGAACTAAATAAATTAAATAAAAATAATTTTGAGTTTCAATTGTCTATTCTCCTTGGGCTAATGCGAGTTGTAGATCGAGAAGTCCTTGGTTCAATTTCCAGCTTTTTGTAACTCGATTTGTCGTCAACCTGTAAGGTAACTTTAGACTGCCTGGTGGCGTGGTTGTATTTCGGTACGACTACAGTCCTGAGGTCTCGGGTTCGATCCCCGGGTCGAGCTAAGTGATATTGGATTTTTCTATATCAGCCCGGAGTCTGGAATTTGTGCCCGATATGGCGATAGGCCGCCGAAATCGAGTTAAAATGCGCTAATTCCTTTCTACAACATTCTTCAATAAAAAGTGTGTTGCGTCAAACTCCCCCTTAAGTAGAAGAGCAAGCAGAAATTTTGATTTTGTTTTCCCTTATCCTACAGCTCACTTCTATAATTAAATCAAGATTTGGGATAAATAGAGATTTATCAGATTATAGTTAATGATTTCTTAGGTTTACGTGAATGTTATTCATTGAAATAAAATTATTTTTACGGATTCGGACCAAATCGTGATAGAATCCGTAAACATAGTTTTACCTTTTATAGTTCTCATCGAAAGGGAAATTAATTGATTTAAACACAACTGAAGATTTAGAAAGTTCTTATTTTACATTACATTCACATGTTATGAGTTATTATTTACATTAATTTATCTACGGAAATATGTACATCATTTATTATTATCCAAAACTTAAGTCGAAATCACATTAAGACTAAATGTCGATAATCGAAGATCAATCGCAATTAAACATTAAACATAGGTTCTCAAAGAAAGTGCTACCTTTCTACCTAGTTATAGAAACGATTCGGCTTAGTTTTTATGACCAATCGACATCGACCCGTCTGGGGATCTAGTTTGAGCAAATCGTAAAACAATCGCCCGACCTGGGAATCAAACCCAGGACCTCCCGGTACACAGCCCATATGTACATGCTGCCACTAGACCATGGAGGCGACACAAATATATTATAATATAACACCGATTGACAATATTAAAATTTGACACTTCAACAACAAAGACTAAAGGCGCATTATACGTGTCTTGCACTAAAACACATACACAAAACTTGGTTTCGCTACACATTTTGTCTATGGTCCATTGTTCCATGACCAGCCCGCCTAGCATGCACGCCACGAGAACATTTTGTCTACGCTTTTTGTCCTGTTATAACCCATTTTCTCTATTTGTCTACTGACACTAACATGCGTCCTCGTTTATTTTCATACAATATTGTAGACAACACGTAGACAACATCTCGACAGTCGATTATCGGGATATCTCGTGACACGCATGCTAGGCGGGCTGGAGACAGTGAATTACGTTGTTTTGTTTAGGTGTTTTGTTTCGAGAAAAACGCGTTCAACAGACGCGCTTTTACATGATAACATGAATCGATTAACTACATAATGATAATTTACATGATATTAGCTTTTTCTATATCATCCCGGAGTCTGGAATTTATGCCCGATATGGCGATAGGTTCTCCCACTATCACATCTGGGACGGAAATAAGCACGGTGAAATGTGGCTGTTCTAGTTCTCTTCTTCGCCGTTGCCTACCCCTTCGGATACGGGCGTGAGCTTATGTATGTAATTCACGATCTCCTCATAGTTAACATGACGTTGATTTCCCAAATGATTGTCCTTAGATTTGTAATCACTTCCTTCAGCTGTTTATTCTTTAAAACAACCTGAAACAAACAGTACAGCCATTAAAAGCTAGTCTAAAGTTTCAATAATTAAGTAGTCTTGAAAAGTGGTATTTCAGAAGCGAGACAACAGTCTGTTCTTTTTTTTTATAGTACAGGCCGGCAAACGAGAAGATGGATCACCTGATGGTAAGTCATCACCGCCCATAGACAACCAAGACTCAAAATAAATATGGGTGCGTTGCCTTTGGGCTGTGAAAACTAAGCTAAAACCTTTCTGCAAAATGCTTGAAAAAATGAGTTGCACCGACCCCACATCGAGGTGGGATAAGGGCTCATAAGGGCAGGTAAAAAGATTTAATAAGGTAGAAAGATAAAAAAGAAATGGTGACAATTGATGATGATAAAAATAAGCCCGGAGTTTCTTTCTGCGTTTCTTCTTCGGGTCGTCATCCGTAGGTAGCTAGAGAAAGGCTGGTAGGTTAGCTAGGATAGGGCCTCACGCACCAATCCCAACTGCTTTCAGTATTTCCAGCAAACCCCTGCCACCATTCCTGCCATATCCCATTCCCATACAACCCATTCCCTTACAGTCTATTCCTATCTCCCCTTATCACCCTATCTTAGCCATCCCATCGTTACTATGTCCATACTTGCCTGCCTGTCGTCAAATTCAAATATATAATGTAAATTATATTAATCCTAATTTAAAAAATTTACTTGTGTTGACTTGTCATAAGTGCTTTTTTACATGCCTACGTGATCAATAAAGATTTTTTATTTTATTTTTTTATTTTTAATGTTGTCTTATATCATTGTATTTTTGTATTTTCCTAAACATGGTTATTACCCAGTACCGGATCTTCATTTTTTCAAAGCGGGGGCAAGCTGCCAATTTGCCCGATATTACCCAGATTTTACTGCCTCCCAACAGCAGCGATAGCTCAGTTGGGAATGGTATGGACTTCCGAGACAAGTGTCGGAGGTTCGTGACCAACCCCAAAATAGAGCATACACCTCTGACTTTCCTGTGTTAAGTGTATTTTCATAGTGAAATATCACTTGCTATAACGGTGAAGGAAAACATCGTGAGGAAACCTGCATACCCGAGAATTTCTTCACAGGAATTTCGAAGGTATGTGAAGTCTACCAACCCGCATTAGGCCAGCGTGGTAGACTAAGGCCTAACCCCTCTCCTTAGAAGAGGCCCGTGCCCAACAGTGGGACAGTAATATTACAGGGCTAATATTTACTGCCTCCCAAATCCTACCGCCCGGGGCACGTGCACCATGCCGCCACCCCCTAGATAACATAAGCTCACGCCTGTATCCCCGAAGGGGTAGGCAGAGGCGCACTAGCGAACTAGAACACCCACATTTTGCCGAGCTTAGTTCAGTCCCAGATGTGATAGGGGGCGAGCCTATCGCCATATCAGGCACAAATTCCAGAGCTCCGAGCTCTTCCGAGCTGATATGGAAAAATCCAATATGACTTTGCCCGACCCGGGGATCGAACCCGAGACCTCAGAACCGTAGTCGTACCGAAATACCACCACGCCACCGAGGCAGTCACCCCCTAGATCTTGCACTGTAATTACCTGCTCAGTCAAGTCTCTGTTTTCTTCAAGTGCGAGTCGGTAGGACTCTGTATTGCGTCTCTCGTCCAGGGTTTTGTTCTCGGCCTCGTCCTTCAGCGGTATGAGGCTTTCCATGTGTGTGTACTCCATACCCTGCACACAAAATATTACTTTATTAATAGATGCCTGTTTGATTTTGTAAATTGTTTATATGTTATAGCAAATAATACAAAATTTAACTTTTCTGTCAATCTGCATCAAAATACCAGACAGTAATTCATATTTTAAATTTTGCAATGAACAATGGCCGTGTTGTAGGGATATCAGCCATGGAGGGAATATCTTGCTATCCCTTTCCAACGCTCCCACCGCTGTGGCCGTAACGTCAGTATACTGATGTATATCTTTTCTTGTAACATAAGTATGGTTATAGTTCAGTTCAGTTTTTTAGTTTATGGCCTATGCGGTGTTGCCATACCACAATTGGACCGTGTTGTGCAGAAATGATCCAACCCACATTTTTTATTGATGCCAACATGATCTTAAAGTCTAAGCCATTATAGACCATATTGATGTTAAAAAGAAATGTGGCTTGGATCATTTCTGCACAACACGGTCCAATTCTGCCAGTGTCACGTAGGGATGGTTATAGTTGGTCATAGTATAGTTTACCTGACAGGTCTCGTTGCATTTCTCGTATATAAGCCTCAGCCGCTTAAAAAGAAGCCGTATTGTGCGCAACTGTTCCTGCATCTTCGCTTTTTTGTCATTACTTGCGTTTTCACCGTGTTGCGTTCCATTTGGAGGCTGAGAAATATCAACAATCAGAGTAACAAGAACTATGTAGGCACTATAGACAAGCTATGTTACATTACGTATGTTCTAACTACAAAAACTTTGACAATTTGCAAAAACGAATACACTTTTTGTTTTCTCTATATACATATTTAACTAGCAGAGGCATTTGCGATAACTACAATGAACTAAAACGTATGGAGAAAACAAAAACTCAATTATTTGAGAAGAGTGAACAACCTGGAACTAGGGGTGCAAGGGCTTCCCAAAGAGGGTTGACAAATCTTTTCTGAGGGCTTAGACAAGTGGTTTATGCGCTAGTTGAATAGAATAGTCGAATGGAATAAATGTATGGGAATGACATAAGGATACGCTATATGCGGCGTACTCTTATGTCATTCCCATACATTTTCTACTCTATTTGACTAGCGCATAAGCCACTTGGCTAAACCCGCTGCAATATGCTTCAAAATATGTATTGCATCGATCCCACCATAGAGTGGGATAAGGACAGGTAGAAGAAGACTAGGGATACAAGGCCACTAGTACAAGTGTCGTTTATTTTAAATGTAAGTAGAAAACTTAAGTTTACGCGAATGTTACGCTCAGTCCGACCCGTGACGAAGACTGCAAAGCCTTCGAAACGTCAGGAACAAAAATTAAAACAAATCGTGATAGAATCCGTAAAAATAGTTTTATTTCAATAGGAAACTTAAGTTATCATTGTTTTTGCAAACTGTGAACTCATAGTAAAAATAAAATATTCATATTACCTGAATTGCTTTTAGTGTTTGAAACACATCTTGTGTTCTGCTTACAATATCTTGAACTGTCTCTTGACCGAATCTGAAATTAAATTGATTACTTGTTTTTACTTTTTCTTTGTACAATTTGATGTTTCAATTGAAAGTATAACATGATTATGATAGATCTATGGAATTCTATGGAATTATATTAAAACTTAAGCTATACAGTATTTATGTATTCTTTCTGTCGTTCTCTCAATGCTGACAATGGGGACTGAAACAGGCTGAGCAGTGACGTGCATAGACATTCCGATCAAGGTAAACAAAAATCTCACACAATTATTTTCTTCAACACTCGCGACATCATCATAGTGATCATCAGTACTTGACATTTTTTTTTATTGTTTTTATACGAAATTTACGTCCTCTAAAACGTAACACAGAAAGAAATATTGAAATACTCCCAAAAATAAAAAAGTTATAAGCCTTTGTAGTTTGTTGTAACCTTCAAACAGCGGGAAAGAGAAGTATCAGTAAAATCTCGTCACGGCCATAACGGTACGTGCGTTGGAAAGGGATAGCAAGATATCCCTACTCCACCCCCACTCTTGCTCATTGCAGAATTTAAAATATTAATTACTGCCTCATTTCAACCAATTTGATGCGGTTTTTAGAGAAGGGTTTCTTTTTTGTTTTATTTGCTATTACATATAAAAATGTGTATGAAATGAAACATAGTCAAGTATCCAATTATACAAACACTAGTGCTGAAAACAGTTTTAAATTTTTAATTGGCTTATGATCATCCATCCACCTGCTAGTAAGGTTACTGCCCCCATGGAGATTGGACATACCATGCCAATGCCTACCTTAGTAAGGACAGATATGGATTGGAGAGTGTGCAGGATATATCTTGGTCTATCTATGGAGGTTTCCAAAGTTTGTAATTAGTATGAAACTCACTTGCACAGTGAGGCCGTGTTGAACTCTTTGCTCTGCTGAGGCTGGTTGGGTGCGGGAGGTTGTGAAGGAGCCGGAGGGCCTGGAGTCACAGCACCACTCGCTTGCATGCCACCTGCATTATGGAGATACTGTCAAACCTAATAATGGGATTCTTCTTAGATAAATACTAAACCGTGAGTAAATATATACACTCGTTAACCATAAACACCCGTTTCTACTGAGTATTTACTGTGCATTTTTTATAGCTTTTTTTGCAATATTGTGATTGTTTCAAGTTTTATATTCATAATAAATCAAACATTAAATTAAGCTATGAGTTGAATAATTGAATAATGAGAGTTTTAAAAGATTATAGACACAATTTATATACACACTAACCTATTTCAAAGGCATGTTCTCAGTTCTATGTGTTTTATTTGTAAATTCCTTTAAAAAGTGGTAAAAAACTACAAACCAGGTTGCTGAACTATCTGAGCTCCTAATCCTCCACCTTGAGGACCTCCAACACCAACACCCATGCCCTGAAAGGTATTTAAAATATTTAGAGTTACTTTGAACTGTTCTGAAGTAAACCCAAATATGTTTATAAAACTGCCACTACTGTATTATTAAAGGTAAAGAAGAGTATACTTCTGTGAAGTTAATAGAAATGAGAACCTGTATAGGAATATGTGTATGTAAATATTATAGATAGGCAGGCCGCAGGACTATATTACATGTGAGTAACACATGGTACCATACAATGAAATTTGACCCTTACTGTCATAGAATTTAAGAGTTTTAATGAAATAAAAATATTTTTTCCAGATTTTATTGTGGTTGATTTTTCGTACTTAATCAGTTTTAATTTAGCCAGGTGACAATGCGAATGACAGGGAACTGGCACTATTACCTGAGGTCCCATGCCCATGTTTCCCATTGGATTCTGCATTGCACTTCCATATGGGGGCACCATAGGATTCCCCATTCCTACCACACCTCCAGTATTACCCATAGGTCCACCCATCACACCTGTAAAATACAAAATAGTTCTATCGGTATATTACTATAATAAGAAAACCTTTTTTAGCAGTTTCATCAATATTAATGGAACTTAAAGATTCATTATGTGCAGCAAATAATAAAAATAGTTATCTTAACTGAGAGCAACTTTTTAGTAGTAGTGCAAAGCTAAATCAGCAAAAATTTAACTCACTTTCTAGTAAACTATGGTTCATTTATGAGTTATTGTTTCAGAATTCTCTGAGTTTAAAACATACCCGGTATAAATACATAAGTTATATATCTTTTATACATTTTTACCTGCTAGTTGATTGGGCATTGACTGCATTTGACTACCCATTGGACCAGCACCAAAGCCTGATCTCATTCCTCCAGCATTTCCTTGAAAATTACCGGGAAATTGGTGTCCCTGACCAGCCATGTTGAGTATCGTATCGATAATTTGATACACAAAAAACAATATCCACTATATTCTGTAGTATTTTATATTAATTTTGTATGAAATGATTATTGTTTACAAAACATAACCTAGAACGCCATTTGCCATTTTATTGATGACAATTGACAGTTGACAGCTAGCAAGAGTGCTGCCAATTAAAAAAATATATAATCCCCATGCCTGAATGATGCCCAAATTGGAAAGTTAACTATCGGAAATATACACATATATTTTTAGAGAGATTTCTTCAACATAAACTAGCAAAGGACGAACAAAGGACAAAGCAATATTTGTTACACACTAATCATGAAGTCAACAACCGCGCGTGTTTGCGTGTGTGTGGGTGTGTGTGTATGACAACAACTAAAACTGTTGAAGTATTTTGTGGCGTCACTTTAAGACACATTAATAAATTTACCTTGTTTTATTGAAAATTACTTATTTTAATAGTGGTATCTCCACTTTAAAATCTTTACATATCTTTAAAATCTCCACAATTAGAAGAAATTATCTATTACTGGCATCACTAAGCACTAAACGCAAAAAAAAATAACTCAAGCAGTAGGCCTCTCTCTCTTTAATCTAAGCAGTAGGCCAACCATGAGTTTTTTTGACATTACTCGCTAACGATGCCGTAAAATATTTGTGTGACAAACATTCAAACGCCTCTAGCGGTTACGCGAGGAACTGAAGTTTTCCATATAAATATTTTACGTCCTCGCTAGCGTAAATACGTGCAATAAACTCATGCTTGAGCTCTGTAGAAATCATCAAAGGTGCAAAAATAGTAAAATAAAAATCGTTGGCCGGGGCCTGGATGCCCCAGATGGGGGTTGACATCAGACAGACAGGCAGGCAGTCGTCTGTTGCACAGACTCTACATTTCGGTGGGATAAGGGCAAGTAGAAAGAAAGTGTAAACTAGACCTACCACTGCTTTTGATATTGAACAATAGTAACGCATAGCAAAGTTGGTACACTGCCAACATTTGACGACACCGATTTAGATTTTTAAAGCATGTCACGAGATTTAAAGTATTTAAAGTGTCTCGTTAGATATCTTCACACACATAGATTGTTAAAAAATTATCTATATTAAATAGTTCCTCACTTAGCTACATTTTTTGTGTGGGGACACCAGTAGATACTGCGTTGTATGATAAGTGCCTAATGATACCTACGTACCTAGTTCTTCTTTTGCCTCCACTTATCTCACTCCAATGTGAGGTCGGTTCGGCAAACTATTTCAAAAATGTTGCAGAAAATATTCGATTTAGGTTTTTATGACTGCCTCGGTGGCGTAGTGGTATTTCGATACGGCTACCGTCCTAAGGTCTCAGGTTCGATCCCCGGGTCGGGTAGTGATATTGCTTTTTTTTTTCAATTTCACCCTGGAAGTTGTGCCCAATTTGGCAATAGGCTCGCCCCTATCACAAGATGCAGGTTTCCGAAATCAATAAACACATATTTGTACCTTAAAAATTTATTTTCCATTTTAGAATATCCTAAATTAAGTACATTATAGTGTATTTTTAAATTAATCATAACAATTATATGGTATTTTTATTATGTATCTATTCATATGTGTATGTGGGCATTTAATATACATAGGTATAAATATAATAAATTGTGCTTAATATTACTGCGAATGAAATGCACTATTCATGGACTGTTTAGTGCTGAAACGCACATTATAGGTACATTAGTATGTTAGGGAAAACAACTTAGGGCCTCGCCATGTTACGACGGAATGGACGCCGCCATATACGTCAGTTCATAATTCCATAAAGACGAAAAGCCTTATTCACGTCGAGCGTGTTAAACATACATGTTATTCCGTCGGCGTATATTCCGTCTTAGAATAGCAAGGCCCTTAAGGCTTTCGACGTCCTGTCAATAGAATAATCCTTCACATGAAGCACGCATAAAGCCTTGCAAATTGATCCCGTTGTACGTGTCATGTTAAATTTTGTATAATAATGTTATAATTACTATCAACGTATATCTATATCTATTATGTATAGTATAAGGCAAGATGGCCACGAGTATGGCTAACATTGTTTAGTTTGGTATAATGCATTTATAAATTTATTCACTTACATATTATTGTGTATAATTCTATATATCTGGACCGAAATGTGATTTTCTTTCGATATCTGACGTGAATAATGTTACGTCTCGGTCGTTAAATATTTAACAATTTTTTTTTACTTTTATCCATCTTCCACATAATAAATAGTTATCAACATGTAGATTTACAAATATCAACAAAATAAATTACGAATAACAGCATATTACAATAATTAAAATTAAACTTATTCACTAACATCTGTGTTGTCTAATCTATCTAGTGCTCCTAACTTGTACTATGTCGCCGGCAAATCTACCTCCATCAATGAACTTAGATCAAAATAGTTCACTCTCACTATGGGAATTAGTAAGTAGTTCCTTATTGCTTTATCTACATCCATCGTCACTGAACAATTCCTTCGCTAAATATTCGGTCAAAATGATATTAACATCACAGCTCTCATCTCTTCCACGTACAAACTGAAGGACGCCGGCGAACGTCTAATTTTCATTACATTAAAATTACATGGACTAGTAATTGAATTATTCTAACTAGTAAGTACCCTATACCGCTTTGGAGAACGTTTTTAAGTAACATTTAAAGGGCAATTACAAAAAATATTCCTCTCATCGAGATATTAATATTACTTAAATTTAATTATATATTGATAAATATTGACCCTTTATTGCTCTCCTACAATCTTAAGCTAAATCAAATCCTATTTAGGACTTATTGAGCAACGTGGACATGTTAGTACAGAAAAAGGAAACCTAGAAATAAGCGATTCAAAAGGCATAGCTGCTAACAAATATTACTGTATTACTGCAGTAATGATGGCACGGATGTTTAAAAAATAATATTAAGGTCGCAGTCCCACTATGTAACCATATACTTTAGAGCAATCATATAGCGTATAGTATGCAGTTTGCGACGTTTGCTCGTCGAATAGATCTGTAGCTCGACAATGAGTTTGTTGACATTTCACGCTAGCGACTACGTAAAATAATTTGTATGTAAAACGTCAATTCCCCACGTAACCGCTAGAGGCGTTCGTGTATTTATAATACAAATATTTTACGTAGCAGCTAGCGAGAAATGTCAAAAAACTTATGGTCGAGCTACAGTTAGTCGGATTTGCAGCAAAAGCACAGAATACCCAATAATAGCGAGTAGATAATAGACGCCAATTGCGAATTTACCTAATGAAAGCAAAGCATAGTTTAATCCACTTATGACTTGAGTTTATATATGCAAAGTAAAGCCTATAATCAACCATAAGCTATCTGCCTAATGGGACCGCAGATTTACAACGAATATTTTGTTTCCAAACGGGTTACAATAATGTATTCTGTAATAAATGGCTCATTTAAAACATTATTTCTTATCCTGGCGTATTAAATACACAATCGCCATCAACTTTAATTTTGACCATGTCAAACTTAAACTATGTCATATGACGAAGTAGAGGCTTCCCCTTATTAGTTACGTAAGCACTCTAATTATGTATTATTGTGATATTATTTACTTTATACGTTAAAATAAAGTCTACGTAAAATGGAAACAAGAAGGAAGCTACTAATAGTACAAGGCTCATGAATTCCTGGCAGTTTTTAAATTAAGTTCTTGATGTATTAAGACCAAACGAACAAAGCGCTGAAGCTAGAACAAGAGCATTCTCACTTAGTCGATAGTTAAACGATAGTTCATTTCCAGCGGAAAAAAACAAATCTAATAGAAGAATGCTCTACCTTTGTTTACACAAGAATTACTGATTATACAAGAACTATACCTGATTATAAGCGCTGGGTAGTCCAAAAATACAAGGGACAAATATATAATGAGTAGTAACAAGAATCATACCGCCCTGCATAAATTAATGTTTTTAATGACCATTCGCTCGTTTGGTCTCAACCCACCTTCACTATACGACATCGAAGGTAACATAGAATTATTAATGTGCACTTATCGATAATAAGCGAGAATATATTATACATATATTATTATGTATGTAGCGCAACATACATAATGTTTATTTTGTTGTACGTCGCATGTCTTCGAACAATAATTATGCCATATGCGTTACATTTTCGGTAAAATACACATTATTGTCATATAACAGCTATTTTTTTTTCACGTTATGTTAATTTCTCTACAATTACATTATATTATTCGAATATAAAGTTTATCTACATTGAGATATATTTCTAACTAATAGGTTCCTATAAAAATAGGTGATATTAGGAAGTTGAACGAGGCAAGAATACTTTAATATCAATACTATTATGTGCTCTCTAATATTAAAATGCCTGTTTAAAATGAATTTGAGATTATCAACTTTATTGCGGTTGAAACACACGCCGTCTATAGATTGCTAAAACAAAGCGACATCAAAAACTTGTCGGTAAAGAAAAATGTTTTGTTGCGCCACGTTAACAATGTAAATCCGCGTATCCTGTACTAAAACATTACAAAAAACACCTACACAAAACAAGGTATTTCTAATTTTTTTTGCCTATGGTCCATTGTTATATGAGCAAGTGACAATGAAAAGCCTTGGTTTGTGTAGGTGGTTTTAGTGATTTGTTTCGAAAAAACATGTGCAGGAGACGCGGCTTAAGGTACATATTAACCGCAAATCAATTTACAATCACTGTCAAATTCATTTAAAACAGGGTACGTAACATGTAATGTATTTTTTATTACGATACTGGCCCAAGTACCCAAATACCCTTACTTCTAATAAAAGCTCATAGCTTTGGTCATTCCTTAATATTCTTTTTGGTAAAGACAGTTCTATGCATGGTCTATAGTCTACATTTTGGCTTAAATACACTGCAGTTATTTTTCTAATGACATGGTATGTTTAAATAATTAATAAAAATAATATACGTTCCTTGTGATGTTTTTCATCATTAATCCCTATTTCATTACTACATGTCCTTACACTACTTCATGGCTATGTTCCATGCGAAGTAAACCCTCGACTTCTGAAGGGTGATCAAATACGTAAGTACCTAATTTAATAGAACTTTGTTTTTGACGCTGTTGTCAAAATAATTCGAAACTACGATGCCGTAAAATTAATTTTGATTTGACAGTATTGGCATTACTACAGGGTGGCATGTCGGCAAAATGCCACGGGCCCTCGACAATAGAGGGCCCCAGTGGTAATCGGAAAGAGGCCGCGGATCGAAAAAGCCACGACAATATACGGAGCCACGGGCTGCAGAGACCTCCATCAAATGAATTCGCCGCGGCCCCCAACACTACAGTTACGCCACTGTTTGACAGGTGTTTAATTTTTCCCCTTGATCAGCCTTTTAAAAGCCGAGTTTAAAGTAACTATTTGAAATTTTCATACTTTGGACGCAACTGTGGCGTGCACAACGATAATACCTTCAATGCACAGTTCTACGTTCTAGACATAGCTACGAAGATTCTTCATCATTCTATTGCATCCGCGCTTCTTGAAGGGGGGGTGGGTATGGGAGGGGTGGTAGTATAGGTCCCTGAACCCCTCCTCCTGGTAGCGCATAGTATTGTGAGACGTAACCAGCGCCCGTCGCCGCCGCCGCTGCAGCTGAAATAACATCATAAACTATTAGTACAAGAAACACACTTTACCTTATTTCGAATATAATAGCAAAAGCGGTTGCAGGTCACGATTTATTTGCACTTTAGGCTGAGATTAATGCTGAGATCTATAGAGCGAACTTCGACTAAGTCTAAGTCAAAGTCACGAACTCAGTGAGGATTTTTAATAAGTCCCAGTTATTTTTTACAAGAAAATCTTTGCTTAGTTTGTCTGTTACAAATCCCCCCTGAGTTCGTGACTTTGACTTAGACTTAATCGAAGTTCGTTCTATAGATCTCAGCCCTAGAGAGCGAACTTCTTGCTTAGTCTGTCTGTCAGTCTGTTTTTCTTGTAAAAAATGACTCGGACTAAGTCAAGTTCGATTTAAAAATTCCAAATCCTCACAGGGTTCGTTCCTTTGACTTAGACTTAGTCCGAATTCGCTCTAGCACCTTCTTCAAGCAATGTTTTTGTGAAAGTGGCATCATTAAGTCTCGCTAAAGATCCAAACTACGCATACAGAAAGGTTTTCGTGGTGGTGTCAAGCTTTGGTGTCAATTTGGGTGTCAAGCACCAGACGCTACCGTCTTCATGCTTTTAACATGGACGCCGTATGATGCTACTGTCAAATGACCCGTAGCGCGACCATAAGTTTTTTGACATTTCACGCTAGCGATTAGGTATGTAAAATATTTGTATGACCAACACCCGAACGCCTCTAGCGGTTACGTGGGTCACTGACGTTTTTCATACAAATGATTTTTACATTGACGCTAGCGTGAAATGTCAAAAAAATTCATGGTCAAACCTACTGCTACACATCTCACTTGACATTTAATGGCGGGTACACACCGGCCGAACGAAGGCGGAAGAATCTATGCCTGTTTCAATCCAACAACAACGAAAGTTTGTTTGTGTGAACGCAACAGGCGACGATTCGCGAACATTCGTTCGGTTGGTGTATATCCGCCATGACGCGAACATGCAATGACCAATAAAAACTTTTTGAGTGGTAGAGCCGTTGTAGACAGTTACGTCTACAACACGAATGGGCCGGCTCGATCGGTTTGATACCACTGTCTCACAGAAAACCGATGTAGTCGCAGATCTCTATTGCGTTTCGTTCGGTGGTTGATATTTCCGGTGACCCAATTCCTTCCCTCCTTTTTCACTTTTCCCTCCCCTTCCATTCCCTCTGTTTAGGTTGCCAACGCACCCATCATTATATTTATGTCTTGGGTGTCTATGGGCGATGGAGATCACTTACCATCAGGTGACCCATCCGCTCGTTTTCTTTCTACCTGCCCTTATCCCACCTATACGTGGGGTCTGTGCAACACACTCTTTCAAGCATCTTGCAGAAAGGATTTGTACGACCGGCTGCCTGCCTGACGTCAACCCCCTCTCAGGGATCCAGTCCCGGACAAATTAAATTAGAAAATTCGCTTTGCCCGACCTGGGAATCGAATCCAGGACCTCCCGGTCCACTGCTCATATATGCTGCCACTGGATCAAGGAGGCGACTCTCGACCAAGAAGGCGACTCTAGACTAAAGAGGCGACTCTAGACTAAAGAGGCGACTCTAAACTAAGGAGGCGACTGCCAGACTCTGCTATAAAAAAACATGAAACGAACCTGCAGCAGTGGCGTAAGGATCGAATCCCGCCGCGGCGTACTGTTGCTGGTATGCAGCAGCTCCTTGCGCGGCCGCCGCCTGGTACTCATAGAGGTGGTTAGCCGCAGCCATCGCCGCCGCGTGCTGCAGCTGCGGGAGCTGCACCAGGCCCCCGGCTCCGGCACCGACACCGGCACCGACCCCGCTCATCGCGCCCACGTAACTCGGCGTGCCGTACACATATCCCGGGGACAGCCTGCCAACACCACCAGGTTATTGCAGCCTTCAATCTTAATAGCGTATGGACACCCAGCGTTGAGAACGCGTGATGTCAGAACACCCAACAAATGACCTTTCACGAGAATCACGTCTCAAAGAAGATAATTTCGAATATATTTTCAATCAGTTCAGTAATTAGTGATGCGGATAATCGATTAATAATCGATTATTTTTTAAAGATGTATTATTATATTACTAATCGACTGGGATGGGTGGCGCTCCCTTGGGAATGCCTACGTCCAGCAATGGACGGCGATAGGCTGAGCTATTAATTGACTAACCGATTAATCGAACACGTCTTTAAAAGTAATTGAATAATCGATTATGAAAAATAACTGATTATCTACATCACTATTTGTAATGTCCAGTGAGTTATCGATGACACTCGATGTTTCATTTCGAGTGATGTGTGAGCGGGGCTCCGTGAAAGGTCATCAAAACTCAAAAAAATTAATACGCATCAAAACGTCATCACACTCTAAAAATACCTAGCCCCTTTGCAGCCTTGTCAGGCACGAGCAAATCTAGTCTTGTTATGTTAGTAAACATCGATAAACAGTTATAATATTATATGTAAGTATTTTATATGAGCGTGTGTCTCCGAGAAGAAACCGCCGCCGTGCGTCATTCCCGGGAAATAAAAATAATAAGCCGACTGCGCTACGACCAAAATATCCGGATCATTTTGTATTTACGTATGTGTGCTTATCATAACATATCTTTGCTGAAAGGTACGGTCGTATATACCGAGTGTTTCAAAGAGTTGGTACCAATAATAATTCCACATACAGGGAGAACAGTTTAAAGCTCAATGGTAAAGTAAAATAAAATGGATCTTAATTTTTTTAATAAATTATTAAGCATGGGGATTTTAAAATCGTAATGCGACCAGTAGCCCGAGCACGAAAAACTAATGTAAATGTAAATGTATTCGAGTTCGCTGCGCACTGATGACGTTTGGTTAATATTTCATACAAATTTCATAGACGCGCATCGAGTTCCAATACATTTACGGTTGTCAGAAATTTTCCTGCTCAGGCCGCTGTAAATCCTGTAAAATTTCTTTGTGTATACTAAAAATCATTAATTACCCCATACGTGGTTTTTAAATGTACTGCAGCTGATCTAATGAGCTAGAAATCAATATTTTGTCACAAATTCAAGTTACCATTATTCAAAAACTATGAGCCTTACGAAACTTTAACTTTGATCGCTAAATTGCTAGCCTTCCTCTCTTTAAGTGTACTTATTATTGATACCAACTTTATGAAATCATTATTGATATATATTATTGATACCTACTATTTCTATAAAAAAACTATGTACTGTTTTTAAATTACATTCCACTACCACTATATGTGGACACAAATGATGTCAAAATCTTAATCTCAAAATTGAGAAAATTTAGAGACAAAGAGCTAGGTCAAACACATCTAATTTCAATTTCAAACGAAAAGAACCATTAAAAACTGGAAAATGTCGACCGAGCTTGATTCCCTTGTGGAGTGAAGATGTTTGAGAGCCTCTGGGGCAGAGGGGCGGCCTCCACACGCCGCGTCAGCGTTTCTATAGAGCCCTCTGCATCCCGGCTACTTAATCGCCAACCTCGACTTCAAATGCAGCGTCTTTTGTTTTTGTCTAACACTATAAAATTAGACAGAGAGCAATGCGGTCGCGGTTGTAATTGAATTAACGCGGAATAACGAGATGCGGGAGTAATACGCATGCGTATTTACCGCCCGCCTCCACGCTCCGCCCGAATAGCACGCCCACCTGTGGTCTTAGCATTTTATTCGCAACTACAATACCTATTTATCCTAATCCAGCACATATACGGTAACGCACTTTATTTATTTTTCAAACAATTGGGTACATGACTATTTTTTAAAGAAAAATTATATGAAATTTACGCCGTCTACAATATATAACAGAGAGAAATATTGAAATATCCTTAAAAATAAAAAAGTTATAACCCTAATGATTTCTTAGGTTTACGCGAATGTTATTAATTGAAATAAAACTATTTTTACGGATTCTATCACGATTTGTCGAAGTCCGACCCGTGACCACGAAGGCTGCAAAGCTTTCGAAACGTCGGACATAAAAAATAAAGTTATAAACCTTTGAAGTTTGGTGTAACCTTTAAATTGCGGGAAAAAGAAGTATCAGTATAATCACGTCACGACATAACGGTGCGTGCGTTGGACAGGGATAGCAAGATATCTCCAATATGCTCCAGAATTTAAAATATGAATTACTGCCTCATTTTTCAACCGATTTCGATACAGTTTTTACAAAAAGGTTTATTTTATGTTTTATTTGCCATTACATATAAATCTGCGTATAATATCAAACATAGTCAAGTACCCAATTATGGAATGATAAAGAACAACTAGAGGAGAACCGCGGTGGATTTTATTGAGTGAGATTCTACTTAATAGATGATATTGAATAGAAGAAAGAATAAATGACGAATCATTATTGGTAAATGATAGTAAATAAACATAAACAGCATTAAATACTGGCAGATAAATCAAACAAGCTGAGCTTACATCTACTAAAGTACAACACAACAATCACTTTCTCGTAATAATTTAATTGGTTGGTAATATAACTTCATGTTAGGATTAACTGTTCATTTATTTCATATAGAGCAATATAAAGGTTACGAATGTCATGCAATAAGGTATCGTACAATTTTAGTCTATTCAATCACATATAAAGCAATGTTGTAAAAGTATGTTGATGGCACTATCTGTTTTATCCTTGAGCTGATATTTATCACCAACTATAAAACATAGGCGATAGTAATTAACTGGAGAAATTGTATGTTGAAAACAGATTTTAGTCTACTTTTACTGTCCATAGTCCGTGCGTACGACCTTCTATGAATAGGCGCATCAATCGGGCTTCCAATTAAATTGCGCCCGTGAAATTTATTTGATTGGAAACAAAAACAAAGAGCGATTAATCGAATGAAGCTTTCATTTGATTATATTTCCATTAGTACCGACTGGTGAATTATATATAAGCGATTGTGGTGGTTGAGCAGGCACGGCTAGTGACGCGCTCGCTCCAATCGAGCATCGATCGGTACGGTGGTAATTAGCAAGACACGGGCATTAAGGTCCGCGTGTCACGAGTCACGTGTCCGTGCCGTGTGTGGGTCGTGTGAGGCCCGTGGTCGCAGACAGCACGGCGGTGGCGGCGGCGACGGTGACGGCGCCAGGTCGAGAGTGCGCGCACACCTACTCACACACAGCGCACCCTCGAGAGGCGCTGGCGACCCGCCGCGATACGCCCCAGCTTAGTAAGTGTATTAACGAAATCCACCACCAACAAAACTCAATTCAAATCAACAAAATCTTACACGAACACGGCATAAAACATAAAATTAAAGAAAACATAGAGTGTGGAGAACGATGCGTATAGTGTGCCGGCGGTGGGCGGCGCTCGCGGGCGCGAGCCGACGCAGCCGCAGCCGGGCCGGGCGCGGGCGCCGCCCATGCTCCGCTATAGCTTTGTAAAACGTAAACATCAAAACAACCCAATCGACTAATTCACACCCAAAACGAAAAAATCCACTCTCACGCTCACTCTTGCCATAGATACCTATGTGAAAATGTTTGATAATTTAGTCTAGGTGTGGTCCGCCGGCCGCCGCGCCGCTAGCCGTCCGGGGACGCCGCTCGCCTCATCTACCGAGACAAAAGTCAGCTCAGCAACATTTGGCCATACACTGATACACTACTGTCTAACTCTAAACACGATGCTTTTCGATCTCACTTCTAAACTCTGACACGAGGTGACTGTTGATGATGGACTTTGACCCTGTTTCTCGACGCAACTACCATTCTCTGTTTCTCTACGTGTAACACTATCTTACATGTGTACGCTAAAAGAATTAAGGTTCCGTAAGGTGCAATAAAACTCACCACAATATTAACGTTTGTGATCGTTTTATTTTTATGTCTTCTTGGGTGCTATTGGGATTGTACTCATGTAAGAGTAGCTTAAGAAGTATTTTCGGACTTCGCCTGTCATGTTATTTTTGTACACATTTTCGCGCCGAGCCTAATGAACATAATTTGAAACACTACACTATGGACAGAGAAGCTGTATCATCGCTGTACATAAACACAAGTCGAATCTGATTTTTGTCTCGTGAGATGTCTACAGAGCGGCATGCGGCGCCACTAGTGCTGACAAATATCGAAGTGTTGAGCCATTCAACATTGAAACATGATACAGATGTAAGGCCGCGGCCGCATCGGACTTTCACTCACCCGTAATGCGCCGGTAACACGGTCGGATAGCCGGCGCGGACGCCCGCCGCCGCCGCCGCTGCCAAACCGAATCCTGGAACAAACGACATTTATTTTTACAATAAACCCGCAGTGGAATTGAGGCGACAACGAAAAGAGGACATTTAAATCTGTCAAAAAAGAAAAACTATTACTCTTTCATCGTGCGTGTTTCTGAAAGCCGTTATTTTTATTCCGACTTAACGGAAGTGGCTTGAGTGGAGTCAAACTAAAATATATCGCGGGTAGATTGGACCACTTCCAAATGACACACGAGTCAACTTAGAGCAAGCAACGTCACTGTTAATTTCTTTTTATTGCATTGTTAAGTCGCGCGAGGCAGGGGCAGCGTCTATTTTGGTCGCTCGCGCCCGCCCGGGCATCGGCATCCAGGGACATGCCTCTTGACAAGAAGACGACAAGCAACGCTATAAATGGGTCTCAGTCGTTGGCACCGACGCCCAATTATTATAATACTGAACTATTATTTACCTTGATTGGACAGCCCTAACTGACCGATGATATCATCATGGTCATCGGTTGTTTTACGACACGGATAGGTGATTCTTTCGAAAAGCAAATAACATGTCGTATTTAGGAAATGCGCAATCATAATAACGGTGCGTAAATCATAAATCCATGATTAGTGGGCACCGATCAAACTGCATGACCTCGCGTTAGGTTTAAACGCGATTTCCTATTGTACATGGTGAAATTTCACCGGTGATTACTGTGGTCGCATCCGCTGTGGCCCCGGATGGTGTCGCGGTTCGCCTACCATGTCAGTCGACCTTATGTGAATATCGGAACTCATAAGTAATAAGTGCTGAACTAGGTACCTATAGTATTTCATCATCATCATCAGCAATAGGACGTACACCGCTGAACATAAGCCTCTCCCAAAGATTTCCAGATCGACCTGTTGGAAGCGACCTACATCCAGCGACATAGTATTTAACCTAGTTAAAACTATACATACATTAATAGACCCAACAGTCCACACCTGTAGTCCTTCCTAACCCCACATTAGGTACCATGTACCATGAGTATCAGGCCGCTTCCAACAGGTCGATCTGGAAATCTATGGGGGAGGCCTATGTCCAGCAGTGGACGTCCAGTGGGTGATGATAATGATTATGATGGGTATCAGAAACTACAAGAGACTTTCGGTCTCACAACACCTAGTGAATAGATTAAAGTTCAGCGTGTAAAAAATCCACAGGGGTATTTAAGAATTCCTGGGTATGTACCAAATATCAGTTAAAAATTCAGAAAGAATCCCTTTAGTGAGGGGCTGGTGGCGTGACATGTAGTCCAGCGCGTGATGGGCCATCGCATACGATCGATGCCATGCCATTTGGCGGCCGAGGTCGAACCACTGTCCACCATAAACCTTATCTTGATTCATTGAATTTTTAGTCTATGTTCGCTGTCGAATGGCCTGTATTCAATGCTTTTATTACCTATGGATGTGACCTACATAAATTTTAGTTCATTTCAAATACAAACTCAATAGTAAAATGTTACTGATTAACTCTATGTCTAATTATATGCAAATAAATATGAATCATTTATAATTTGACTAAAATGATTAGTCATGTATCCGTCGAAAACGCTAACGTAGGTGTTACGAACGCTTTGTTTTGAATGCCTTTGCCTGTTTCTTTTTCATGACATTTCTGGAGCCCGGGTCGACGAACTGCAAAGCCGACAGTAAGTGCTTAACGTCGCTTGTAAGGATTCTACGGAAATACGATTTTAGACGCAACCGTGGCGAGCGGGACAGAAGGCGCATTATTATATAGGTTCCAGACATATTTTCAATGCCAATACCTCGTTTATGGTACGATACATCAAAAAGTGCATAAACTTGTCAAACTTCAAACAATTGAGGCATCTACGAATGTTATTATTTACGAGTTGTGGTTTGTGCGAATGCGCAAGTCGCAACGCAACCGGATCCAAACATCAAAACTTTTCAGTATTTTTGTAAACGCACACATTTGTGTAAATAAGGTCGTCGAGATTAAATATGCGAGAATAGATCCCGCTTCACGGCCTGGTTTAGTTAGGTTGGTCAGGCTGGAGTCCAGTTTGCGACAATGACAAATTTCGATGTGCTCAATGGCCTTCTCTTTGATCTCGCTAGCCGATGTCGTCCACACTCGCCAGCCATCAATCCGACACCGACACGATTTATCGCTAAGCTCCGTTTACTGCACGATTAATAACCTCCCTAAGCGGTTCGGCGTCGCGTCTCGTCCGACACTTATTTTCGGAGGAAACACGTGCCCAGCGCGCCTTCGCCAGGACTTTTTTGCTTAACTTTAATATGACCAATCATGTTTGACTCATTAACGACTTTATGCTTGCGTGCATTTTATTTTCATGACTTATTTCCGGATCATGTTTGGAAATGCATTTTATTGGAAACACAGAATGCAAGATGCAGCCCAGCAGAATCATACAATAAAATGATGTTTGATTGCAGTCAGCACCTTGGCTAAGGCACTTTAACACTTGGAAGTATTCAAAGAACCTTTTGAATTCCCTGCCAATACCACGAAGATACTTTGTTGCTTCCAACAAAAGACAAGTCGGGGAGAAAAGATGAGGTCCTGGCGTGATGCCAAAGCCGATGTCGCGGCAGAGCCGGCCGCGACGTCGTTCCCAAAACTGCGTATATTTAGACAAAATAAAGAGCGCGCCGAAGACAAAACGAGACGCAACTCTGTTTTATAAATAGCCTCGTCGTTCGCCGGACGGAGTCAGCCTCGCGGCTCGACCAACCTCTGCACGCCAGCTGTTCTACATAAATAATAATTAAGACACGAAGAAAGCACCACTCGTCCGTCTTTTGTGGATGATCATCACGTTTTTATATTTTATCAACGTGTTTGGTAAACAAATGTTTGTTTGCTATAATTAAATATGTAACAGGCACGAGGCAGCCTGCGCAGTGGGATTATTGAACGAAGGGCTTCGTGAGGAAGTCGCGGCTACGGATCGCGTTACAGATGCGACAATGGGAGCGGAACTACTACACTCGAGTGTTCCTGTCACTCCTGTGTTACCAGTCACAGCCGTATTGTCTAGGAGCGGTTGCGTTTTTTATCAAAGATATTTAATATTACTAACTATAGAGCGGTTATCAAGCAAGTTTCCACACAAAACATTGATCTCAAACGCTAGTAACACTATCTACCACTTATTACAATGCCCTCGCTTATTGCAATTTACACTCTAGAATATTCTGTGAATATTCAAGAATCATGTAAGACAATTTTATTGTCTAACTCTAAACATTATTACGCTGGCACGACCTTACGACTTACGTGCGTTTGTTTCAAATACGACTAAGTGACTTACGACCACGAGGTAACAACTTTTAGATCACGAGTTTCTTGCTGTTGTCCCGTCTATATACTGTTGAATGTGTTTTTTTGTGAACCGACTTAAAAAAAACAGGTTATCACTTCGACTCGTGTTTATGTAATATTGTTTGAATTGCACGATATTTACATATCTTAATCTATATGGGCTCCTGAATAGAGGTACCAAATTTCATAAATATATGTATGTTTCTCCACATATATTTCGGAAACTATCAATCTGACTGCGATGGATATTTTTTTATTGGACTAGGTATCTTCTTAGGGAATGGTGCAAGTTTCACCAAAATCTGTTCAGTAGCTTTGAAGAGGAGTTTTAAATGATGAAGTCGATTTTAAGTTTATAAAAATAAAATGTTAATTAAACGTCGGCGTCGTCGGCTCATCCTGCCAGCATCAAGTCGGTTGGGATTTTTGTACCAGATGCCACACGTCCGCAGACACGGAAGATACTACATTATTTACTTGGATCGTGTTCAACAACTTCGAGGTTATTAGTGTGGCGACGTCGTAGATTAATTTATCTCTCCCGATCCTCCAAATAGAACGTAAAATCTAGGTTTCCTTTTGATTTTCTACGTATTGAATATAAAGTGCAGGACGTAGTGACCACGTCACAAAT
This sequence comes from Clanis bilineata, assembly GCA_036417725.1. Taxonomy (NCBI): domain Eukaryota; kingdom Metazoa; phylum Arthropoda; class Insecta; order Lepidoptera; family Sphingidae; genus Clanis; species Clanis bilineata. The sequence continues at coordinate 5,699,468 of CM071141.1, forward strand.
GATCGCACATTTTTATTGTATGTCTACGCTCGAAATCACATCTACGTGAGACGTGTACGCGTCGACACTCCGCTGTAATTACAAGTTTCCGTTGCGATAGTAAAATAAAGATATAAAATAATATAAGCCCTGTGATATTACCTACTCTGTCCCGCTCTGGGCACGGGCCTCCTCTACTAATGAGAGGGGTTAGGCCTTAGTCTACCACGCTGGCCTAATGCGGGTTGGTAGACTTCACATATGTACCTTCGAAATTCTTGTGGAGAAATTCTCGGGTATGCAGGTTTCCTCACGATGTTTTCCTTCACCGTTATAGCAAGCGATATTTCACAATGAAAACATAGAAAAGTCAGAGGTGTGTGCTCTTTTTTGGAGTTGGTCTCGAACCTTCGCACTCGTCTCGGCAATCCGTACCATTCCCAACTGAGCTATCGCTGCTTTTTAAATAAATAAAGTTGAACGATTGTTGATAGCATCGACATCGCGCGGGCCTCGCGACTCCGTCACTATTATGGCTTCGCTTCATACAATTATAAACAACTAGCTTTTGCCCGCGGCTACGCCCGCGTGAGAGTCTTGACAAACATTCATCCCCATTACACCCCTTAGGGGATGAATTTATGCATGTATTACACATATAAACCTTCCTCTTGAACCACTCTATCTATTAGAAAACCGCATCAAAATCCGTTGCGTAGTTTTAAAGATATAAGTATACAGACAGACAGACAGACAGCGAGAAGCAACTTTGTTTTATATTATGTAGTGAAGCTCAGCTATCGATAGTTATAGGTATAAAAATAACATGATTCCTCATGATTTATTACCTGCCAAAACTAAGAATATTGACAGAATAACAGTCAATTTCGGGGCCGCTTAAAAGAATTTAAAAAGAAAGATTATAAGACGCGCTCTTAAATGACAGTTTTCTGCTATTTCACATGAGAAACTGCCCGTCTAAATGCGGTATAACGCACGTTAAGCAAACTTACAAAAAATTTCAGCCGCAACGATGCCTTTGATGTTGCATTAAAACGGATCAATCCACGCAATGCAATTACTGGACCATGTAAACGCTCGGAGCCGTCGATAGTCACAAATAGACATAAACATACACATAACATAACATAAGTCACGCCTGTATCCCCGAAGGGGTAGGCAGAGGCGCACTAGCGAACTAGAACACCCACATTTCGCCGAGCTTAGTTGCGTCACAGATGTGATAGGGGGCGAGCCTATCGCCATATCGGGCACAAATTCCAGACTCCGGGCTGATATGGAAAAATCTAATATCACTTTGCCCGACCCGGGTATCGAACCCGAGACCTTAGAACCGTAGTCGTACCGAAATACCACCACGCCACCGAGGCAGTCAATATAATAATAGACATAAACGTCTAAGATTTAACTAAACCTTTACAACAATATCGGTTGACGCATTGAACGCGGGGCCCGTGGATTCACAAATGGGTGCATTACATATCGATCGCAAGTCAGCGAAGCGTGCAGGCTCATCAGTGCATTCATCGCCTAAATCCCATACTTGAAATAAAAATAGGCACAGGGGCGTACTGGCCGGCGCGGCGGGGGACCCGGGAACATGCATAAGTAATGCACCGCGAAGGGCGCAGAGCGGCACACGCGATCAGGCCGCGATGCCAAACACGGGGCTACCGGCTGGCGGCTACCCCTGCAAACAGCGCAACCGGCCAAGCTATTAATCAATGATGACTAGCATACTTAACGCGCCACCGCAATACTTCGGCTATTGTGGACTCGCCCTTAATTAAGCCTTTAGATTAGATATGAAATCTTGAAATTATTACGTTTCATTATCTATTATTATAACAGATAAAATGCGATACTTGATTATTTTATTGCGTAAACACGAACATTGAGTGTGTTTAAAAAGATTTATTTTACACAGTAATCAATGAAGAAAATTAGGCAGGGCTGTACTAGCGTAAACAAATCGAAAGTGATGGAATAAAAGTAATTATTTTTATTACTTTACCTTTCTATGTACCTAAAGGTACAAATGAAAATGCATTTGATACTAACCGCACTACCACTTCAGCGGCCTGAACAGGAAAATTTCTGGCAACCGTAAATGTATTCGAACTTGATGCGCATCTATGAAATTTGTATGAAATATTAACCAAACGTCATCAGTGCGCAGCGAACTCGAATACATTTACATTTACATTAGTTTTTCGTGCTCGGGCTACAGAGTTAGCACGATTCTTAGATTTTTTTAATGTCCGTAATACGACGAATAAGATTTTGGAAAGAAAACATTGATAGAAAATTTTAGAAGAAAAGTGTTACGGTAATCACACAAGCGAGAAAATTGGGACAAATACAAAAAAAAACATTATTTTCGAACGTCTTTCTAGCAAGTATATTTTGAAAGTTGGGTGTTTTCTTTCGTTTTGGCCGTTAATAGACAGGTGTGAATCGATTACTGCGGAGTTCGGCGTACTCAATAATTCATGGTGTCGTTGTTTGGACAAGTGGCCCGCTCGGCCTTCGTCGACGCCCATATAATAAAACTTTAACAATGTTTTCATAATCGAGTGCAGGCTCGCTGAAATGCCTGCCTGCCGTTAACTAACGCGACGTATTTAGAAACTGGGCTACGGTTTTGGTACGGCCAGTGCATTTACGACGATAAACATAATATCACGGACATGAAAAAAAAGATGAACGGAGCGCTAGACACATTGAAATTGAAACAGACTTGAAACAGAATTGAAACATTCGATCAATCGCCATTACGTGTCGATAGATCGAATGGGTCTAAAACCCTACTTCACTTTTATTTATTTATTTATTTTTGTTTCAGTGTTTCTAATGCTGCGTCCATCTTTTCTGTTACGTCCGTGCAATACTCCGTGGTTTTTCATACACCGTGGCACAGAGGCGAGTAGTCGACTGTGAAACGAGAAGCTACGGGTTCGATTCCCGCACCGAAATAAATGTTTATTATTAAAAAAATATGTATTTTCTTTGCTTTTATATGAAACACTAGATGGTACTCGCGACTCCGTTATGTATTTTCGCGGGATAAAGTAGAAGTAGCCTGTTAATTGTCGCTCAGGGATGGTGGTTGCAGCTGTCTAATAGTGAATTTTCAAAGCAGTTTAATAATTCCCAAGACGGACATTTGGCTCCGGAACGCTAAAATATAAGTTTTATGTGGAGCATGCACAAGTAATTTTAGTATGCGAGCAATAAACTGATCGTGCAACAATAAAATCGTAATCGTGTTTATGTAGCTTCAAACTTATAAAGATAAGTATAGAGATGTTATTAAGTATTAAGAATAGCAGCGATAGTTCAGTTGGGAATGGTACGAACTGCCGAGACAAGTGTCGGAAGTTCGAGACCAACCCCAAAAATGGAGCATACACCTCTGACTTTTCTATGTTAAGTGTATTTTCATTGCGAAATATCGCTTGCCATAACGGTGAAGGAAAACATCGTGAGGAATCCTGCATACCCGAGAATTTCTTTGCAGGAATTTCGAAAGTATGTGAAGTCTACCAACCCGCATTAGGCCAGCGTGTTAGACTAAGGCCTAACCCCTCTCATTGGTAGAGGAGGCTCGTGCCCAGCAGTGGGACAGTAATATTACAAGGCTAATATTATATATAGAGAAGTTATAGTGAAGCAATAGACACGCGGTGGATCGATTCCCTTCAATGCTACTCGATCGACTTGCTTATTTATTTTGGCCCGAGCTACGATGCGCGGGCGCCGAAGACAGACACGCAGTATGCTTCCATCAATTGCGCTGAATCGATTTCCATAAAAAATATAGTATTCACGTAGACATGAATGTATCCCGCATATAGAGTATATCTATCAATACGTAATATATATTGAGGTTCGTGTTTAACAACTGAATAAAATATTATTTTCGTAGAACGACTTAGTGGATCAGGGTTTCGAAAGTATAATTAGTTGTGTCTACAAAAGAACATACCTCTAGATAAAACAAATACTTTTTTATACTGAAACTTCAAGCTCTTTGATATAGAATCCCTAAAACCGTAATAAACTAATATTATAAAGTATACCAAAAAATAATAATCATCCAAGTCCGTGTCTGACCCCGCACAATGAAGGGTTCCTTATTAGTGATGAAAGCTTGGCGATAGTTGCGAAATTCCTTTTTAAAACATACATCACACTAATATTATGAAGGCGAAAGTTTGATTGTGAATGTGTTTGTATGTTTCTTACTTCACCACGCTCAAACGGCTGGACCAATTTTGATGTAATTTGGTATGGAGGTAGCTGATTCCCAGAATAAACACATACTTTTTATTCTGGAAAATAAATTTCCACGCAAACGGAGGTACGGGCAAGAGCTAATATTACACAGACTCGTAAAACATTACCCTTCTTCTGAGGCTGTCGGATAAAAACTATTCAACACTTCATGTTGAAAACAATTTTCGTTGAAAGTACTCTTTAAGTTTTACTAAAATGTAATGCCATACTAAATGACGAACGGACAGAAATTATAAGGGTTCCGTTTTTGATTTGGCTGCGGAACCTAAAAAGTATTGATAAATGTCTGATAATGTAACTAGGTAGGTACTCAACAAAAGTTTTTTTTTTGTCGTTAAGCCGGCTGCGCATGCATGAGTCTCTTTTGTTAAGTAAATCGCAACCCTCAAAAACGGTTGAGTACTGAACGCTGCATTTAGAATGGGTGAAACGGTCCTTAAAGCTAGTCCCAACGGTCATTTATCAATAGACTAGCTCAATACAAGGCCTGGGTAAAGAATTAAACAGGTTTTAACCCCCAGACTGAAAGGGACATCAAATTAACATCTAAATTTATCGCTGGAACTGCCGTCATACTCCCAGCAGGACCTTGAGATCGTCCACATCTTGGTCTCACGGTCATTGCAAAACTTGATAATTGCTCTATTGAGAGGAAACAGGACGTTACCTCCTACTTTACATTAGCAAATTTGACATAAAGGTCACGCTTCTCCCTGCCGATAATGGTAAAACACTTTTTCCCGCGATAACAAAAAAAATCACAAGTTTGAAAACTTAACGGACCAACTTCAAATCCGGTCGTAACCAAATTATATGGGACCACCGTTGGAATAAGCTCTATCGAACACAAAAAGAATTTTAAAAATCGGTCCACATTTGGCGGAGATATCGCGTAACATACATAAAATACAGACGAATTGAGGACCTTCTCCTTTTTGGAAGTCGGTCGAGAAGGTCAGTGCAGCCTGGTGGAGACATTTTTTTGCAAATGCGTGGAAGTTATTAAAAAAAGAAGAGGAATATCTTCCAACATACAGAGCATTCGTTTTGCTACCACTGTGTCAGCTCTTCAAACGCTTTTACCTATATAGTAGGATTTCTAATTAAACGGAGCAAACTGACATTTCGAATGTTGCCACTTTTTCATGAAATTTAAATAGTGCTGCGGTAAAAAGATCAAGATTATTTAAACATTTCAATTCAGTGAACCATTTCATTCTTTCATTTTGTAAATTCCAACTAAAAATCGTAATTCCTGCATAATATGTAATTAGTACTGCATGTCTACTGAATTATAATAATAGTAAATTACTGCATGCTAACTTATTGTATATCTACTGGAATATAGTCATGGTTCATTATAAACAAAACTTACAAAATCTATGAATGTGCCGAACGTAATTTTTCTCAAATAACAAAAATAATATTTGTAATTTTCATTGTTATAATTTCGCGTATCTGTTGTGATTATTTACGCAAAATTATTTACACAGACATTTAGTCGAAGGGTTAAGCTGAAATTTCTAAAAATACACAATAAAATTCGAAATTTGCAAGCTAGTGCTGAATTATTGTTTCTTTGAGTGATAAAAATTGAACTGAATCAATCCCTATGTTTTGAAAGTAAGCAACATTATTTTGGAAAGTGACATTACGATCTGTCAGTTTACTCCGTTTAATTAGCAATCCGACTATAGTTGCAGCAATTATTATTAACTTGACATGAGCTTCGACAGATGTATAGTTAATTTTAACATTGATAACTCTTCGGGAAACCGGGCGTAACTCTCATTAACAACAAATTCTCTTCTCACGGGAACGAAATTCTGTTTCATTGGTTCACTGGGTTTTATTCGGCAAATGCTTTGTGTCGCAAAAATGTTGTTTCAGCTGGTGTGCTATTCACTCAATGGCAATCATCCAAATTTTCCTTAAAATTTTAAGGTACGTTTTATTTATATTTAAGTTATGATGCCCTCGGTACATCTGACGAGTAGTTAGTAGTTACGTGTGAAATTAATGACCAAAGCATCGATTCTGGCACCGAGACAAACCATTAAATAAATAACACCCAACAGTCACATATATAGTTCTGACCCTACACTTAGGCTGAGATCTATAGAGCGACTAACTTCGACTAAGTCTAAGTCAAACAAACGAGCGTACTTCGATTAAGTCTGAGTCAAAGAAACGAACTCAGTGAGGATTTGGAATTTTTAAATCGAACTTAGACTTAGTCCGAGTAATTTTTTACAAGAAAATCTTTGCTTAGTCTGTCTGTCAGTCTGTTTTTGTTGTAAAAAATGGTTCGAACTAAGTCGAAGTTCAATTTAAAATTCCAAATCCTCACTGAGTTCGTTTCTTTGACAGACTTAATCGAAGTACACTCTATAGATTAGCCTAAATACGTGTATCGTGTCGTGGGTATCAGGAACTACGAGAGACTTTCGGTCTCACAACACCCAGACCCGAAAGTGTCCGAAACAAATATCTCTATGTTATACAAACATTTGTCGCGGTGCGGGTATCGAACCCAATGCCTTTCGCTTCACAGCTGACTACTGGCCTACTGCGGCACGGAGGGTGTCGAATATTGTTTTGTGAGATGTGTTGTCTGGAAATTGGGTGTCGTGAGACCGAAAGAATCTCGTAGCTAGGATAAAACGAGTCCTGTGTCGTGGGTATCAAGAACCCTTAATACCAACAAATGTAACTATTTAGGTACATATAATTAGATATACATGTTCGTTTTATGATACAAAGGATGCTACTACTACGCTACGTTCAAAGAATAGGCAAACATAAGTTACTAAAACTAAAAAAAATATTACTAAATTAACTTTGAAAAAAATAATGTATGAACTGTGCTAACAGACAGATGCGTCCTCGCTGCCAAACTCGGCAATCAGAAGCCTAAATAAAAACGCAAATCAAGCAACATTGTAAAAAAAAACCCTTGTTTATAAGCTGAATGTAAATGGAACAGCATTGCAGATTATTTTGGTATGGTGCAGACTGGAGGCGTTGCAGAAGGGCCCGGTAAACAAACACTGCACCGCACCGCAATCATAAACCCAACGCACAAGACACGAAACGCAGACTTATTGCCTAGTGAGCAGATTTAACGCTCTCTTCAGTGTAACTGCAAAATTAGATAGCGAAGCTACGTGGGCCTTCGATAATCACAAGTTTAAAAACTTAACTGACCGACTGCAAATCCGATCGTAACCAAATTTATATGGGACCACCCTTAAAATAAGCTCAATCGAATACAAAAATAATATTGAAAATCGATCCAAATTTGACGGAGATATCGGGAAACGTACATAAAAAACAGACTAATTAAGGACCTACTCCTTTTTCGATCGACTTCCAAAAAGGAGAAGGCCCTCAATGCGTCTGTATTTTTTTTAAGTTTTTAAACTTGTGACTATATTAACCGATTGGAGGTCTTCTAGTAAAAAAGTTAGATTTATTTTCTAAATCATAGTGCCTACGTACTTGAATGTAAATAAAATGAAATATCAGCCAATGAGTGTAAATCGATTCAGGGCTACTATTACAAACAGTCATTTAGCATTTCAAATATCGTGAAAATATAAACAGTAAAGATTTATATGTTCTTTTTGTCGTACAATAACAAACGCGGGACGCGTATAGGTCGTCAGGATGTTGACTGCAAACGAACGCAAATTGAACAAAACATTGAATAAATATCAAACTGTTCTATTGTAGAAAGTAAGGCCTCATTCGCACGAGAGTTATTTCAACGCGCGATAAAAAGCGTCTCAACATTTTTCACATGAGTATTGGAAAATCATTTATGTCCTGTTGCTAATAAGGTATACATACCGCCCAACGCGCGGCGTTTAAAAAACACTGTGTTTTAAAAGCGCGGCGTGTGAATAACTATACTAGAACTCATATGTTCCATTTCAACGTTTTTACGCGCGTTGAAAAAGCTCTCGTGCGAATGAGAGCTAACAAACACAACACACTACCAGTAACTGTTGATAAAGGTAGCTAGGATAGTGACCACAGTACACTGTTAAAATGAACATTCTAGTGGGGCAGTGCTGTGGCCCAATGCATATTTTGATAATTACATCTATACTACAGAGTACATACATACTGAGAATCTATCATCATCATCATCATAATCATCATCATCATCATCATCATCATCATCATCATCATCATCATCATCATCATCATCATCATCATCATCATCATCATCATCATCATCATCATCATCATCATCATCATCATCATTATCATCAGCCACAGGACGTTCACATGCTGTACATAGGCCTCCCTCGAAGATTTCCAGATGACAGAGACCTGTTGGAAGCGGCCTATATTGAGAATTTATACTTTATATGTATATGTATTATCTCTTTCAAGGTTAGACATTATTTTCGACCGACTTCAAAAAAGGAGAAGGTCCTAAATTCGTCTGTTTTTTCTTGTATGTTACGCGATGTCTCCCCCAAATATGGACCGATTTTCACGATCATTTTTGTGTTCGATAGAGATTATTCTATTATATTGGGGTGGTCCCATATACATTTCGTCAAGATCGGATAAATTTTAAACTTGGTCGGTTAAGTTTTTAACTTATGCTTATATGACTAGATTGTACTTACCAAGTCCAGAGTAATCATTTTGCCGCGTTGTTAAACAACTACTTATAAAAATAATGTTTTTGGAGTCGGTGCTAATCGATTTCGGTACCGATCATTACTCTGACTCCAAAAGACTATCATGACTTTTCACAGTCAATTTCGAAGTCGGTATTTAATTTTGTAACATAATTAAATCACCCCACGCGAAGAGACGTCACCTATCACGCATACAACACGAGGAAAGTATACGACGGCGCTGCGCGGCGCGCGTTGTCGCGCGGGAGGTTATTTATTAGACATGTTTATAGTGGCAAAAAATATTAATTAGGTTACTGTCTTATTTTAGAAATAAAAAATAAAACAGATATATACAGAAAATTTTAGAAATATGGGCTGTGCACCGGGAGGTCGGGTTCGATTCCCAGGTCGAGCAAAGCGAATTTTCTAATTTAGTTTGCCCGGCACTTGATCCCCTAGAGGTTGCCGTCAGGCAGGCAGCTGGTCGTAAAAACTAAACCAAATCCTTTCGGCAACGTGCTTGAAAAAGTGTGTTGCGCCGACCCTACATTAAGATGGGATAAGGGCAGGTAGAAAGAACTATTTATATTTTAGATACATACATTACGTAATATAGAGGTAAAAATTGTGTGGTATAAAGATTCGGGAAGTATTAAACAAGGCACAGTACTAAAATAAATACACCAACCTAGTTCGTTGCACTAAAAGCTACAGCACTACAATTAAAACTATACGCTTCGGCGATCGTCATTTATTTGGGAAATACTTGGGTGATGTAATTTTATGTAATACAGACGCATACAGACATATTCCAACACTGAACTACCTAGTATTTAATTTATTTTGAGTGTTTAAGCACGCTCCTGTAGCCCGAGCACGGAAAACTAATGTAAATGTAAATGTATTCGAGTTCGCTGCGCACTGATGACGTTTGGTTAATAGTTCATACAAATTTCATAGACGCGCATCAAGTTCGAATACATTTACGGTTGTCAGAAATTTTCCTGCTCAGGCCGCTGATATGGAGGTCTGACATTGTTGCCATTTGTACTAACGAAATGTACGAAAAATGCCAAAACGTCTTCTTAAAAGTTCAAAAATAATTGAATCAAATTTAATTTAATTTTACCAAAATCTTGGCTATGAGTTCTATGGCTCGAGCAGTAATATTTTGACAACCAAACGTTGCAGTGCGCCGCGCCGCGAGCTTCATACGAAATCGATTGTCAAAAATATTCGTGCTCGGACCGCTGCAATGTACTGCACTGATTAGTGATTGTACCTCCATAGGTAATGGGTACTAATGTGATAATGGAATTAATGATGTACAATCCACTACAACTATAGCTGATACTCCAAAAAAACGTTACAGACCCTCTGTGCACTGCGTAATTCGAAGTAACAAAACCGTGGCCACATAGGGTTGGCTATACGTAATGATCACAGTGCAAGTGTGACATATGGCGAGGCCGGTATACCCCGACCAGGTGCTCGTCATGCGCTCCCGCACCCATTGTAAACCCTGCCCTTCACCCCCCGCCCGCCGCACCGCAGCGGCACTCACAATACCATGCAGCCTACAAAATAGCCGGTACGAACTTCATACGTAATTCGCCGACGATGCAGACCCATTATCTCGCTGATTTTCTCATACGTGAACCTAATTGAAAAGATCAGCTGACCGTTATTGGCCAATGCACTGAGAGTAAGAGCCATAAAGAAAGAAAAATAGCTGCCGCAATGAAATACCGACTCATAAATTGTTATACATTTTTCTCATAGCAACTATTGGCGCATTCGGTTGATTGAGGATGTAATTTAAGCACATGAGGTTTTGAAACATTGGCTGCATACGAGATATAATAGCCTTGATATGTATGGTATAGGCATTTACGACCGACGTACTCCTACAGCTTCCAAACTCCAAAATAACGAAATACGAATCTGACCAAACAAGGATCTGACGAATGTCGTGGCTACCATCTAAACCACCTTAAAATATATTTTTGATACTGATTTCTTAAGTTTACGCGAATGTTATACATTCAAATAAAACTATTTTTACGGATTCTATCACGATTTGGTTTTAATTTTTAATCCCGACGTTTCGCCACGTCAAAGTCCAACCTGTGACCACGAAGACTTATAAGCCTTTGAAACAGCAAATCGTTATAAAATCCGTAAAAATCGTTTTATTTCATATATTTTTGATGTTTAAATCTGCCACGTAGCGAAGACCAACGTTGATACCTCACGTTTCTGCACATCCACTGCATTATCTTCATTTCCACGAATTGGAACTGTGTTACCGTTTGTATTCACACTATATCTTAAATTATTTTAACAAATATTATTGTTCAATTTGGATTGTTTATCGTGGTTTTTATGTTTTACCTTATCACTGGATTCTATGCCACATTTTATGCCTTTTATAATAATATTTCTTGTTCAACAGTTCTTTGTATTCATATTCTAAAGGTTCAATTTTTGTTTTATCATCATTAGTGCAGTAGCCGGCTGTGAAACAAGAGGCTGCCGTTTTGATTGGACCGCATCAATATTATTATAATAATAATATTTCCTCGGTTTGTGTGTTTTAGATCGAAAGCCTCGAAATTCCTGATATTCACTATACAAAGCTCGAATCTTATTGCGAAATCAGGCCTAGGCGACTCCTGGGTCTGTGTTGTTTATTTCTTTAACTTCATGTATTATGTCCCCAGGATCATCGTGCGACCATTTCACAACAAAACAGCCTTGTTGTGTATAATATTCCACTGTAATACCATCACAAGGTCGTTACAATTGTAAAATGCGTTTATCATGCTTCACAATAGTAATGTCCGTACATTCTGTACGGTAATCTTCCTTGTATCGCATAAAATTAGATGTTCCTTGCATGTTATCATTATCAGAGAATCGTTGATTATGTCCAACGGAACGAGTCTATTATATCATTCCTATTTTAATCGTATAGGTGTTTATTGAATTTAAAAGGAACATCCATACTAATATTATTTATAAGAATTTAATTCTATCTAAGAAACAAAAATGGCGGAACCGTCTTCATAGTAAACACGTATTTTTCGTAGTCATGCCGGGTCCTCTTATTCTTTCTTTAATCATTGAGTGACTGCCTCGGTGGCGTGGTGGTATTTCGGTACGACTACGGTTCTGAGGTCTCGGGTTCGATCCCCGGGTCGGGCAAAGTGATATTGGATTTTTCCATATCAGCCCGGAGTCTGGAATTTGTGCCCGATATGGCGATAGGCTCGCCCCCTATCACATCTGGAACGGAACTAAGCTCGGCGAAATGTGGGTGTACTAGTTCGCTAGTGCGTCTCTGCCTACCCCTTCGGGGATAAAGGCGTGAGCTTATGTTATGTGTAATGTAATCATTGAGTTTAACGAAACAACAAGAACACAAATATCTAGAGATTTGAAGCGATACATTTCAATCTGTCACCTCGCAAGTCGTAAGGGTTGTCTCGGTGCGTGTCACGGTAGGGTGTAATCAATTAGCGAGCCTCGTACACCGAGCACTTCCGTTTCCGAGCGTTTAGCAACTTCCGGCGGGGAGGCGCGACCACCGTTCACAGTTCCCCGTGTTTTATGGACTATGGTACTCAACACAAGGGAATTCGGACATACATGTGTTCGAAATTTAAAATCTCATAGGTCAATTATAATAATTATTAATTATTTCCAAATGCACATGTGCATGTCGTGTATGCGGTTTTACGTTTATTATTTAAATTTTTTGCAGCATTAACTTCTACGCGTCATTAGGTATGTACCTGTACGTGGATTTTTTTTAAAAAGGTATATACTTGTAAGAAGTTTCCTGAAGTAATTTTATTGTAAAAATATGGTAAATAGCATAATCACTGCAAATGGGTACGCATTAATTCATAGATGCCTACTTATTGTATTTAATTTATTTTTATGTATGTTACACGATATCTCCGCCAAATGTGGACCGATTTCCAAAATTATTTTTGTGTTCGATAGAGCTTATTTCAAAGGTGGTCCCATATACATAAATTTGGTTACAATCGGGTAAAAGACTTAGTTAAAACGTGCCTCTTATATGCACTCAACTAGTTTGAGATATACAGTAAAGTTGTGTAGCGAGTATAGTGCATATAAGAGGCACGTTTTAACTAAGTCTTTTAGCCGATCGTAACCAAATTTATGTATATGGGACCACCTTTGAAATAAGCTCTATCGAACACAAACATAATTTTGGAAATGGGTCCACATTTGGCGGAGATATCGCGTAACATACATAAAATTAAATTAAATACAATAAGTAGGTTAGGTCCGTTAAATTTTTAAGCTTGTGATTATTAAATTTTCCTGCTGCTTGTACACACTTCAATATTCGCACGCAATGCTTTCCGTTATGGCCGCTAAAATACGCATTACATTGTAATAAACTCTAACAAAGTTAAGTCCGTTTTAAATCATAGTTTGACAAGGCCCCTTGTGTACTTATAGAATACTAATTTTATAATTTAATAATGTTTCCTCTTTGAGCAGCCGATCGTAAAAACTAAGCCGAATCCTATCTGCAACAGGCTTGAAAATTTGTGCTGCGCTGACACATGTTGAAATGAGATAAGGGCAGACGGAAAGACAGAATTACCTACAATTACCCCCTTACGTTCCCAATGTATTAACTTATGTTTAAGTAACACGTAGCGGAAATTGTGTTTAGTGTACGGTTGTTTGTTATCTCAAATAAATAAATAAATCCCTATTTCCCTCTCCTTTTAGGTTGGCAACGATTCTTTTGGTGTCTTAGGTGTCTATGGGCGGTGGAGATCACTTACCATCAGATGACCCATATGCTCGTTTGCCAGTCTCTGTTATATAAAAAATATAAATATAAATATGCTATATTAAAATTAAAAAAGAGGATACTTTAATTACTAATATAGATACTTTTTACCCTACTGTCTAGGTAATGTTTCTAAAATTAAATAATCAAAATAATTGTGCACATTTTTCGAACATTGTGCAAACCTGTATTATAATATTGCCACTTATGCAGAGATGGGAATGCAGATAGGCACTTCATTAAATTTCCGCATCAATCGCATAGATAGATAAAATAATAAATAATTTATCAGTGGGCACTCACTATCAAGTATAGTCGCGGATCGTATGAGTCGTATCGCTCCCTATCAAACGGCACAATGTGCGGCCCACATATTATATCTATAATTAATACGATTATTTCCACGGCATTATATGAGTAATCGGTTACATGTGCAGTAGGTAACGGTAGTTATCAAATTTTTTGCTACTTTTGAAGAATTTGAGATTTAAACGTATATTTTAACAAAATGCCGTTTTTAGGTGATAGTTTGAGGATCCAAGTCAACAGTGAGAGTGTAATATTTTTAAAATATATAACACAATTGCGTACTTGACAGTGTTCGAGTTTATACACATTTTATATGTAATAGCAAACAAAACATAATAGAAACCTTCCTGTAAAAACTGCATCGAAATTGGTTGAAAAATGAGGCAGTAATTCATATTTTAAAATCTGCAATGAGCAAGAGTGGGGGCGTGGTGGGGATATGTTGCTATCCCTTTTCAAAGCACGTTCCGTTATGGCCCTGACGTGATTTTACTGATACTTCTCTTTCCCGCGCTTTGAAGGTTACACCAAACTTCAAAGGCTTATAACTTTTTATTTTTAAGAATATTTCAATATTTCTTTCTGTTCTATATTTTAGACGACGTAAATTTCATATAAAATTATTTAAAAATTTAGTCAAGTACCCAATTGTATGTTATACATTTTTTCTTAACGTATCTTGTTCAAAGAACACTTAATTATATTTTAATATAACGTATTTTTTCAATGTATTTAAACATTAAGTAAAAGGACTCCATATACGATTAGTTATTGACTAATGAATACGGATTCAACTAGGCTAGCATACGTTTTTTGTTATCTACCAATTACCATCCTTGCCAAGATATAAGACTCCACAGTCCACACTCCAAAGCAGTTCGTAATTTTCGACCGTGTTCAGAAAAAGGAGGAGGTCCTAATTCGTCTGTATTTTTTTATGTATGTTATGTTATGGAAGTCGCTGGATGCAGGCCGCTTCCAACAGGTCGATCTGGAAATCTTTGGGGGAGGCCTATGTTCAGCAGTGGACGTTCTATGGGTGATGATGATGACGATGCGATATCTCCGCCAAATGTGAACCGATTTTCAAAACTCTTTTTGTGTTCGATAGAGCTTATTTCAAGAATGGTCCCATATAAATTTGGTCACGATCGGATAAGTTTTGAAGTCGGTCCGTTAAGTTTTTAAACTTGTGATTATCACTGGCAAAGAATAATACACTGTCGAAAGCCTTATTAATGTTGATAAAATATTCACGTGTTATGTAAATATAGTATAATTAGGTGTTGAACACACACATGTAGCCACACAATGCCCCCAAGGAGTGTATCACACGCGCAGTCGTTTTTTACCCCCTGACGACACGCGGCCGAGGCCCGGCCGTCTTCGAGGCGCACAAAAAGAATCATGTGCTCAATAAAAAATGCTCCACAAGCGAACAGCTGAGCGTTGATAAGTCCGAGACCCTTTTGAGAACTGTTACTAACTACTGATATTCAAGTAGTTGTACTGAGTTTTGATCAAATCTGCAGACTTTTAAAACTGTTTTCATTGCCATATCGATATCTGCGGCCTGAGCAGGAAAATTTCTGACAACCGTAAATGTATTTCAGCTCGATGCGCGTCTATGAAATTTGTATGAAATATTAACCAAACGTCATCAGTGCGCAGCAAACTCGAATACATTTACATTAGTTTTTCGTGCTCGGGCTACTGTTATTGCTAAACCTATTGTATTTGTTAGCGCTGTCATGTCGTGAAAAGGCAAAAACCAGAAACATTCAACAATAGTATCATGATCATCATCATCATCAGCCATAGGACGTCCACTGCTGAACATAGGCTTCCCCCAAAGATTTCCAGATCGACCTGTTGGAAACGGCCTGCATCATGCGACTGCCCAGAGGATTAGCAAGTTGAAGTGGCAGTGGGCAGGGCACATAGCTCGTAGAACTGATAGCCGATGGGGCAGAAAAGTTGTCGAGTGGAGACCACGTACCGGCAAGCGCAACAATAGTATACTCTTGGACTAAAACATACGAAAATGCAACACTTCTAAGTTCTTCTAAAGTCCTAAGTTTCTACTAAAACCGACCGTCTCGTAGAAGGTCGCTAATTTGGAATAAGCGATTATTATTATTAAAAAACCGGATTTAAATACAGTTTTGTGAATACTGACTTTTTTCTGACCAACGAGTTTTATATATTTTCATGCCACAGCTGACAAGCTAATTTAGAAAATGTGGTAACCCCACGTCATGCAAATAAAGAATAAGATAATGATAAACATCGCGCCATCCGTTATATGCTTTCAACTTGCAAGTATTTGGTTGTACGCGGTCATTAACGAATTCGTGCCAATTATTTCACAAACAATAGCTTTTTTGAATAACAATAGGGTTATATCGCACCATAACGCTTACTGAACTGGTTTGGTGATTCATTCATGCTGGGAACCTGGTTAACGTTTTTTGGCATATACGTCTTTGTTGGAGAATGGGATACTTTCCTTTTCTACTCTATAGAATTTTACTATATTGTGTAAAGATAAGGTAGAAAATAAAATAAGTACTACTTAATAAGCATTTTTATGACATTTCTAACTAACGGGTTTTACTTAGACTATTGTATTAAAATCAGTAATCATTTAGTTCATTCTTGGATAGTTCACTTGGCAGCGAATATTTTACAATCTAAAAAATGTTTGTGGTCCGTGACGATGGATGACCAAGATCTTATGATAAGTAACACCATTACGCACTTCCGTATTGTTTTCCACCTGCCTTTAAGCCACTGCAATGTGAGAGATCCAGTCTCGAAAAAAATTGAAAAATCACTTCACCCCACCTTGGATTTTAACCTAGGATCTCTTGGTCCACAGCCTATACACGCTTACTAGACCAAGGAGGTGACAAACATCGCCGAGCTTATTTCCGTCCCAGATGTGGTTGGGGGCGAGCCTATCGCCACATCGGGATAATTTCAGACTCCGGGCTGACACTGGTAAGAAAAACCCATTATCGCGTTACCCTTACTACAATCACACTTTTGTATTTATGATTAGATGAAATAGGTCTCATCATCATCATCGTGTAGCAGCATATTTGGACTGTGGACTGGGAGATCCTGGGTTCGATTCCCAAGTCAGGCAAATTTTCTATTTTCATTTGCTCGGGACTGGATCAATCAGAGGAGGTTGACGTCAGGCAGGCAGCCGGTCGTAAAAACTAAGCCAAATCCTTTCTGCAACATGCCTGAAAAAGTGTGTTTCGCCCGCCCCCAAATTATTACGTGAACCATTTTTAAATAATAATAAATAACATCCAACAGTCACACACAATTTTTATACCCCTAACCCCCTAAGGTGACCACCCGTAGTATATGAACTGGTATGTTCCCTGAGATAAGGACCGTTAGAAAGAATTAGAATAAATATGGATCGTACTCACCTGGTGCCAGATTCCCTCTAGGTTTCGCTCCCAGTATGGCGAGGTTCACGTTTGCTTTCCTGCCGTCTATAATGGGGTTTGGATCTTTACACGCCCTTTCTGCCGCCGCTCGGTCACCCATTATCACCTGCAAGAACATGACATATTATACTTATAAGTATAAAGCAAAAGCTATTTAAAAATAGCCTAAGTCCTAATTCGCACAACAGCTTTTTTAACGCGCGATAAAAAAGTCAGATGTTTATATGGTCGCTTTGCTGTTGACAGTTTTGACACAAGAATAGGCTGTCTCGTCACCAGATTATTACTATTGTGTCACAGAAAACAGACGTGGAAGCTTGCTGTTGCGTTACGTACAGTGAGAGGGATTTCCTTAAGCTTAATGTCCTCTTTTTCGACCGATTTTAAATCAGGAGAAAGTCCTCAATTCGTCTGTAATTATTATGTATGTTACGCAATATCTCCGCCAATTGTAGACCGATTTTTAAGATTATTTTTGTTTACGATAGAGCTTATTTCAATGGTGGTCCCTTATAAATTTGCTCACGAGCCGATAAATTTTTAAACTTGTGATTATTTTCTCCCCAATCTCACAATCCTTTGCCTTTCCAATATAGGTAGCTGCTTGGCATCGCCAATGTTCATAGCAATAACAGCTTATTATCAGGTAATTAGTCTGCCATGATAGGCCAATATTTGAGTCAACAGATATAAAAAATACTTTAATAAACTAAGTACCTAAAATGGTATTCATATTTACAACAGTTGTTATAATTCTAACCATAACTGGACTAGACTTGTTCATTGTGTAATTTTGTATTGTATCGATTTAAATACAAAATAGTATGTCAGAGGATGACGTAGAATCAGCATTACCTATTGTAATGCATGCGTGAGTCGCGGGTCGGCACCTCGTCGCTACTACTATGAACACAACCAGTCATGTAGGACCCTCTCTATACCTGAGCTTCCTTTAAATTAACACAGCAATGAAGATCAAAATAAATTGGACGGAATTTTAAAAAGACCCAATCGAACCGATAAAGCTAAGGCAAATGTCAGATCACCTCCGGATAGCGAGGGTTTTACATCTAATTGGAAATTCAACAGATTTACATTTCTATATATTTTATCTGAGAATAAATGCATGTTTAAAAGACCCTTTGTATTCTAATATTTGGACAAAAACAACATCGAAAACGATAATGAAATCGTAAACTACGGCTTGAATTTTATTTCCAATTTTAATTAAACCTTGGACGTTCCAATGTCTCGAAACGACGCGAATTTTCTTATTGTATGTAAATTTTCATTTATCGAATGAAATACGGAACATAATTAAACATTTCAATCGGTTCAACACACTGCAATCGAGTTTATATCGCGGCTCGAATTGTTTACGGCGTACAAATTGAAGTTAGGTGCGGCGAATGGCGATAACGAACGCTAGCAATACTCGACTAGTTGCGATTATTTATTTTAATCCATTCCTATTGGAAATTTGGCGATGATGATTGATGCTAATTGCTAACTATAGATAAGGGATTGTAAAAGTGTTTAATTATTTTATCATACACTTATAATTTTCTTTATAGCAGAGGCCAGCAACAGCGCAAAGTAACCTGTAGCCCGAGCACGAAAAACTAATGTAATTGTAAATGTATTCGAGTTCGCTGCGCACTAATGACGTTTGGTTAATATTTCATACAAATTTCATAGACGCGCATCGAGTTCGAATACATTTACGGTTGTCAGAAATTTTCCTGCTCAGGCCGCTGATGCAGTGGATTACCTAGAACACCTACAAAAATTAATCACTGAAAAATCACAGAGGCATGTTGACCTTGGGATCCGGGCTATATGTAAGACTATTTGGTGTATTTATATAAAGAATAATCACAAGTTTAAAAACTTAAGTGACCGACTTCCAATTTACCGATCGTAACCAAATTTATATGGGACCACCCTTGAAATAAGCTCTATCGAACAAAAAAATATTTTGAAAATCGGTCCACATTTGGCGGAGATACCGAGTAACATACATTAAAAAATACAGACGAATTGAGGACCTCCTCCTTTTGTGGACGTCGGTCGAAAAGATTGAAGATTAGAAAGGAGAGATATAGGGCCTTACTTATAAAAACAGTTTAGCTGAGCAAATGGTAAAGAATCGTCTGTCCCTTTAATTCGATGTTCGATCCCCGGGTCGGGCAAAGTGATGTTGGATTTTTCCATATCAGCCCGGAGTCTGGAGTTTGTGCCCGATAGGGCGATAGGCTCGCCCCCTATCACATCTGGGACGGAACTAAGCTCGGCGAAACGTGGGTGTACTAGTTCGCCAGTGCGCCTCTGCCTACCCCTACGGGGATACAGGCGTGAGCTTATGTATGTATGTATGTCTCTTTTATCTTCAAACAATGTGACACAAGGATAAAAGTGACAGACTATTCTTAACCATTTGCTCAGCTAAAATGTTTTTATAAGTAAGGCCCATTATGGGCCATCGGAAATCTCATCCACTATACGAAAATTAACACCAAGCTGCTAGTAAACATCAGATTTCTTTAAGGCAGTGAATTTGGTTGAAGCCGCTCTAAATAAGCAAAATTATTCTCAGCATTGTTGATACTATTTCACAAAGACATTCAACAGTATATAGACGGGACAACAGCACAAAACTTGTGATCCAAAAGTTATGACCTAGTGGTCATAAGTCGCTCAGTTTATTTGAAATATACGCGCGCTAGGTCGGCCAGCGAAATAGGATTGAGCGAATAAACTTATCTTACGTGATTCTTAACCATTCACAAAACATTCTAGGGTGTAAAAAGTATAATAATCGCCCTCGCTTTGTAATAAGTAGTTGATGGCGGTACTGAAGTTTGAGATCAATTTCTTTAAATGGAAACTTGCTTGATAGCCCCTCTATCATCATCATCATCATCATCAGCCATAGGACGTCCACTGCTGAACATAGGCCTCCCCCAAAGATGGACCGACGACCTGATAAAGGTCGCAGGAAGTCGCTGGATGCAGGCCGCTTCCAACAGGTCGATCTGGAAATCTTTGGGGGAGGCCTATGTTCAGCAACCCCTCTATAGTTAGTAATATTAAAACTCTTTGCTATTTTACCTTCATTGAAAGCTAAAAACTTTTATCGGCGATGCTAATATAAACAAGATGATGTAAACATTTTAAATTATAGTAATCATTAATGCCCTCTATTAACTAGTTAAACAGTTTTATGTTACTGTTTCTCAACGCAAAACTAATCAACTTTTATCGGGAATTTAGCGTAAATGTGAGCTTTGGACAGAAACTTTAAACATTTTAATAGGTTACCATTATGGTGCATTCCTTTAATGCAATAATTAGAAGTTGTTTTTCTGTGCGTACAGGAATAGTCCTCTCAGTTTGAGCTTTGGCAGTTTGCAAAAACTATGATATTTTCGCACCATTATTTAACTTGTAATACACTGTATAAACTTTTTGTTTACTTATAATGTTATGTTTTTAATGTAAAATCAGATTCGAGACGTCTAGTTCTTACGACAAAATGATTATTTCCCTATGTCTAATTCCTTTTCAACAAAGGTTGAGTACTATTTTTTTTTGCTAATTGTTATTGTTAATATGGAAACGGTTTACATATAATATTATGATTTAATGAAAGAGAATGGCTCAGGGATTAAGTTAACCTATACAATGTAAATATCATTATTGATTATTATGACACAGACAGTCTCCGTGGCGCAAGAGGCCACGGGTTCAATTCCCGCACCGAGACAAATGTTTGTGTGACACATAGACATTGTTTCGGGTCTGGTTGTTGTGAGACCGAAAGTCTCTCGTAGTTCCTAATACCCGCGATACAGGTTATCCATATTATGGGATCAGAACTATGTGTGTGACTGTTGGGTGTATTTTTTTTTATATGTTTAAAATAAATAATAATGTGTAACTTTAGCTTGTAAACTGAGAGTATATTTATTGATGTAGAGGCATCTACGGCGTAGAGCTGTAGAGAGGCGGGTCTGCGATACGCCCAATTGTATCGATTCCTCTCTCGCTCCGCCTCAATAAAAGCGATCACATGACACATTTCAATTAATTACTGACACGTATTTAATTGACTTAGGGCTTGCTTCACATTGACCGAGTAATTATTATTAACTATTATTAACAAACACAACTAGGCAACGGATCTATTAGGCGAACAGTTTGCGACTGCATTCCTTTTTTATAATGTCTATATAACGCAGAGCCCTCACTTTACTTCTCTCCTCTTCGGAGTCTGAAGCAGTATTTCTGCAGGCCGGCAAACGTTTCTCGATCCAAACGTAGCCACCTTTTTGCAGCAAAAGCATAGAATTTAATAAATTAAAGCTACAGTACCCACGCAATTTGAATTAGGCAACGACAACTTAAGTTTGCATACAATTTCCAGCTGAGTTAGCTAACAGCAAACTATCTTTCCAGTGTGGCTGCAGCTTTAAATCTATACATATAAATAAAATTGGAGTATCTGTAATATTGAACTAACCGTTTTTAATATATGTATATAAACATATAGAGGTATACGGTATATACACCAAAATAACATTTTTTAAATTTTTTGTCTGTCTGTCTGTTTGTTCCGGCCAATCTCTGAAATGGCTTGACCGATTTTGACGAGGCTTTTATTGGCAGGTAGCTGATGTAATAAGGAGTAACTTAGGCTACGTTTATTTTAGACATAATAAAAAAACTAAAAATTAAAGAATCTACTCTTAGGCGGAACGAAGTTCTCCGGGTCAGCTAGTACATAAAATAATAGTAACTTGCACACGATTGTCTATAATATTGACAAGAAACAGTACCTAACAAAATTGATCATTAGATTCGATGGGAGAATGAGTTCAAACAATTCCATCACCTAATAAAAGACTCCCTAAATGCAACTGTTTATCTTTTAACAATCTATTTGAGTACCTACTTAAAAAATATTTAACTGTACTTTTATTTGGATTATGGCGACACAAATTGTAACTAAGCAGGTGTGTTTTTAAAATACGTTGTGATAGACACACATTCAGTCATTATAATAGTTCCAATGTAAAATTATTATGTGTCATAATATTTAACGCATTTCAAAAAGACGTTCTGAATGGTTTGTTTTTTCCTTTTAGCCGCCTCCTTGGTCTAGTGGTAGCATATATGGGCTGTGGACCGGGAGGTCCTGGGTTCGATTCCCAGGTTGAGCAAAACGAATATTCTAATTTAATTTTCTCAGGACTGGATCCCCCAGAGGGGGCTTGACGTTGCGCCGACCCCACATTAAAGTGATATAAGAACAGGTAGAAAGAAAGAATGATGGTTGTTTTCTTTTTAAACGACAAAAAAGGGAGGTTCTTAATTCTTCCGTTTATAATAAGGTAATATAATAAATAACACCCAACAGTCCTGACCCCACACTAAGATCGAGTCTTGTGTCGTGGGTATCAGGAACTACGAGAGACTTTCGGTCTCACAACACCCAGACCCGAAACAAATATCTGTAGGCCATACAAACATTTGTCTCGGTGCGGGAATCGAACCCGCGACCTCTCGCTTCACAGCCAGCTACTCGCCCGCTGCGCCACGGAGGCTGATATTCTATAGATAGTTAAGTATATTAACCGATAACTCCGAAATACGTGGACCGATTTGTTCGAAAGAGGATAGATTTCATATGGATTTTAAATAACAGTATGACCAATTGGAGCACTATCACCGCTTCACCCTTAGCTAAAAATCGTGTTCAATAATGACGATTCCACGGCACCAAATCACGTGAATTGTGAAATATAAACCCCGCGTTCATTACGAAAATAATTGAGTGAACACCTACTGAGTTTCAATGATTTGCCTCACGAAACTGTAAACCACCACACATTTTTATAACAGAGGCTGGAAAACAAACAGATTGGTCACCTGATGCCTGATAGTAAGTGTTCACTAACGGCCGGTTTCAATAAACAATCTCAGTTTGAATTTGCAGATAGATTACAAAAATGAGCCAATAAGAACACAGTTTGAACATGACTCCGTAAAATGACTTTTTTTGATTGGTTCGTAATCGCGATCTATCTGCACTCTAAACTGAGACAGTTTATTGAAACCGGCCGTATGTCCGTAGGCGCCTACGATACCAAGAATACCGTGTGTTGCCAGTTATAAAAAAGAACTGAAGATTGAGGAAAGGAAGAAAATATCACTCACTGAACGAAACGCAACAGTGTGTTACGACGGATCAGTTGTATGTGAAACAGTGGTATGGAACCGGTCGAGCTGGTTCAACACAGACTTGACTGTCCACAGCACAACTCTACCACTCAAGCATTCGTCTAAGAGGATTACAAAAGTAGTTATTGTTCCCCTCTATAAGCTCATTTATAATAATTTGTGAGTTATACATATACATAACATAAAGAAATAGCATGATATATAACATTTCATGGATTCAATATATTAGTTGACGAAAACCACAATTCATAATAATATGTAGAAAATAGATCATCTGCCTACTGCGAACCAGTCTCACGAATTGAATGACACCTAAATGTTATATATTATTGTTCTCAAAGTATTCTCATAACCAAGCTACAAGTAGGATGTAATTGTTCAACTACAATGCAGTTAGAGTAAACGTAGTCCCTTTGAGAACGCCTTGAGCGTTTCACAGCTTGCGCTATGTATCGTATGACAGGTCTTTTGTTGAGCCCCCGCACGTTACTGGTTGTAATCACGTCATACCGACTGGAATTTAAGCACGTTTTATACCGGATCCATCTTGAAGCCTTCATTCTCTTCTAGCATGTGGATTGTCACGTCATACCGACTGCAATTTAGGCCCGTTTTATACTGGGTCCACCTTGAAGCCTTCAATCATTTTTAGCATGTGGATTGTCACGTCATACCGACTAGAATTTAAGACCGTTTTATACTTGATCCATCTTAAAGCCATCATCCACTTCTAGCATGTGGATTGTCACTTTATGCCGACTGGAATTTAAGCCTGCTGTACATATATGTAACGCGATATCTCCGCCAAATGTGGACCGATTTTCAAAATTCTTTTTGTATTCGACAAAGTTTATTTTCCAGGGTGGTCCCATAAAATTTGGTCAAAATCGGATTTGAAGTCGGTCTGTTAAGTTTTTAAACTTGTGATTATGAACCTTACGTTTCAAATGGGTGTTCACGTGATAAAGAATTATCCATTTTTTTAAGTTAGTTGATAGTAGCCTATGTTATCCCGACCTTCATAAATATGTAGATTGACACCCATTTATCAAAATGCTGCGTAGTTTAGGCCCTACATTTATATATACATAAATACAAACATACATACGTAGACTCCTAAAATTATACCCCTTTCTTTTGGCTTTGCCGTACTCAGGTAAATGGCAAACATGGTATCAGTGTAATACTATTTTATGATTGCCCGGAAGAGGGACCATGTTTTTCTAGGGTATTTCTGCATGTCTACATATTCTAGAAAAACATGTCCATTTCCTTTGCACGCTCTGCAGCCAAATGGCTTCAGGGATTTTAAACTTAATTATAACGTATCGTTGGATTGGTTTCATTTGTGGAAATGTAATAAACTATAACAATTATTAGTTATTGAATGATGTAGTATGGAAGCTACTGTGAGCTAATTTATTTTCAATAAGGTATCTCTTTTTACGCAGGTTTTATAATTCTAATTAATAATGTTAGCAGTAGTTCTACGTAATAATTACAAATTACAGAGGACGAATAATAATGAAGTTACTTTTTCAATATATAAATTAGCGACAAAAAGTGCCGCCAACTATAAATTGCGCTCCCAAGTCCCAACCTTCATACGCATATCACACAGGGGCGCACAAAACGAGTTTTCTCCCTCTGGGTCTAGTGCACCCTAACGTCCCCAACACAAATTCAAAATGGGGTTGTGATTCATTTCTCACCAGCCCCAAGCGGCCGGACAAAAAGCCTGCGACTTACTACATTAAAACACTAGTTAAATAGCTAAATGTGCTTCCGATATTGATTATTGGCTTCTATTAAAAACAAACGAGAATGTTGCTGTACATGTATTGTTTATGTGAAACAATTTACAGCCGCGGCGGGCCGCTCACACCGCATCGCGCCGTGAAAATATTAACAGCGGTAAAACATTTTGTAACTCCTTTGTAATCAGACGTTCAGTTTATAAATAAAAACATTTAATTAACATAACATGAGCCAAACATTTGGGTAATAGTTTCAGAACGAAAAGAAAATGCGATAGACGGCAACATGATCATCTCGTATCTGCGGACCGCAAACATCAGCGCGACGAGTACACCTGTGCAAAACTGCCATAAGTCACAACTTCCGTGTTTGATGTAAATTCGCTTATAAGTCGGCATGTCGGCCACCGTTGTTGTGTATAGCATAGGTAGCAATAAGGCCCCGATAACGCACTAAACGTGCGATAGATATGCACGGCTGTTTCAGACTCGACACGACTCAGCTGCGCACGAGCATAAAAGGTTTACGTGTCAGTTTTACACGGCGAGGCGTTTTCATGAAAACAACGTTAATGTGTATGATCAAAGGAACTTACAAAGCCATATCCCCTGCTCTTGCTCGTCTGTCTGTCCGTGATGACGACGGCCTCCTCTATGTCTCCGTACACTGCGAAGTGTTCTCTCAAGCTCTTGTCGGTGGTGTGGTAAGGAAGTCCGCCGACGAAGAGCTTCGTCCACGTCGTATCCTTCTGTCCGGGCAGAGCGCTGAGTGCCAGCAGCCCCTCGGGCTCGGCCGGCAGAGCGCCCGCCATCAACATGCCTTGCACAGCCTCCGTCGCGCCGGCCACCGTTCCACTCTACTGACACTGTCACTGCCGCGGATGCGGTCTGCCTGTATGATCGTCTGGTCGACACGCGAGTGCTGCGCCGAGTTTGAGTGTGCGGGTGAGTGTACACTACAGGCGGGTGTTCTACGTGGTGGTTGAGCACGGACTGAAGCTCGTCGGTGGCGCACGTGGCGCTCCGGTACTAATTTTAGCCCCCGCCGCGCCCCCCTCGTCACCAGATGCGTCGGCACCCGTCTGCCGCGCCGGGCCACATGCGTTGCGTTGCGCGCCCTACCATGTCCTGCTTGCTACCCTCCACGCACGCTTAATGATATGCCTCGTTATCACAGTTGTTTTACTCCTTGCTTTTCACTTCAATAGGTGTTATTATCACAAATGCTTTACAGAAAGCGAACAGTTGGTTGTTCGCATAATTAATGCCTGATAATATGTTAAACGAAGTGAAACAATATGCTCCATATTTTCTCGTTCGTCACCCAAGTAATGGCTATTTTTAAAGGTATCAATGCTGTTCGATTAAAAGCAACACTAGGTCAAGCGTAAAGGTAGATATGGGACAACAGATAAGATTGACACAAATCTAGTAAATATACAATACATAGTTGATGTTTACATTTGATTGATGGTTTCGCTGTTCAATTATAACATAAAGCATTGTATCGACCTTCATATTTACGTGCATCATGTGCTGTGTGTGTATATATTTATCAAAACTGTAGAATAATAATTATTCTATATTTTTTCTCATTATAGCAACAGTAATCGTTTACCAATTAATCAAATATTCTTAAGTACCTATCAAGAATCCCAAGTTGGTACCAAGGAAATAAATTTCTCGTATATAAACGATATCCGTAAGCCACGCTGTAGACAGTAACAGTCTACAGCACGAATGGGCCGGCTGGACCGGTTGGATACCACTGTCTCACAGAAAACCGATGTAAAGTGGCAGCTTGCTGTCGGGTTTCGTTCGGTGAGTGAGATTTCCGGTGGACCATTCCCCCCGTCTTTCCCAATCCCTTTTCCCTCCTCTTCCATTTCCTCTTTTTAGGTTGGCAACACACCCATGATTCTTATTGTGTCTTGAGTGTCTATGGGCGGTGGAGATCACTAACCATCAGGTGACCCATCTGTTCGTTTGCCAGTCTCTGCAATAAAAAAAATGCTAAATTTCACCCAACCAGTAGATCCCTCGATGCTGAGGGTCGTGATCGCAGCAGGCTTATATTATAAGGGCCTTCCATAGGTGAAAATCCTTGGTGAAACGAATGAAGGTGAATTATAGGCTAAATTAGGTGGTATAAAATCTCCTAACTGATCATCTTAATCATACGCTCAGTTCCTGAAACAATTAGGCTTGGAAGACCTCACAGAAGCCACTACTGCTTGGTGTAGCCCTGACAATGATACATACAGTGATACACAGCAACAAAATAATAAATAAAGTGGGTCTTTGGAAATGTTAAATTAGATATATTATGTTACTTATAAGTATGGGCAAATATGACGTCTGAAAATGAGACTGATGGCCCCATAAAATTCATTCAAAACTCATTCACTATCAACATAGGATCTTACATTGCTAACATTTTGCTTCCAACGCGTTTCTAATCTACAACCTTCATTTAAGATTAGCAACGTAACTCTTAACTTATAGGTACTTACTTATTTTCATATCGTGGGGAACACTTAACATTAGATGACCCATTAATCTACACATTCTACACCTATGTACCTGCTCGTTTGCTAACTTATAGCGACTAGCTATAGATGCATAAATTAAATCGATCTGGAAATCTTTGGGGGAGGCCTATGTTCAGCAGTGGACGTCCTATGGCTGATGATGATGATGAACAGATGCATAAAACGACATAAAACACAACGAAGGACGAACTCTTCTTCAAAATGCAAACCACCATTGGTGACAAATTTTCATAAAATGGGTTATACTATTTACCTACTACGGTACAAAAAGATGAACATAGTATTGCATGCATTACACATTTATGGATGAAACATTTTATTTATTATTCGGTTATTGTTGTTTCCGTGATCTATTATCTAATTTTCAAATTCAAATTCAATTTATTGCACTCCACAATTGTTGTTTACAAAGATGTTAGTATGATATACATAGTTCAGAATCGTGGACCCTGTTGGGCTCGGTAATATAAAAGAGAGATCTAGTGCAGCGTATGGGTTCAAATAATGGTTAGAAACTACAGCCGAATCTTTTCTGCAGCATGCTGGAAAAAGTGTGTTGCGTCGCCCCATAGTGGAACAAGGATTGGTAAAACAAGGACTCGAATTCTAGTTGGACCAACTTATAATTCGACGTAATTTATAAAAGCTTAATGACACAAGTAGATAAACTACTGCTCTGCTGCTGACTGCTCGGTGGCGTGGTTGTATTTCGGTACGACTACCGTCCTGAGGTCTCGGGTTCGATCCCCGGGTCGGGCAAAGTGATATTGGATTTTTCCATATCAGCCCGGAGTCTGGAATTTGTGCCCGATATGGCGATAGGCTCGCCCCCTATCACATCTGGGACGGAACTAAGCTCGGCGAAATGTGGGTGTTCTAGTTCGCTAGTGCACCTCTGCCTACCCCTTCGGGGACACAGGCGTGAGCTTATGTTATGTTATGTTATGTTAGATAAACTACTAGATTTACCTTTTATTACTAAGTTGTATAATAAGTTTCATTTTAGTTTGCATATATTTACCTATATAACATTTCGACTTATGAATAATCAAACTATTATAAGAGTCCTAACTCAAATTATAAATTGGACTTGGAGCAGTAACAGTATAATAGCATAACATAATAATAATATTGTTTATCATATAAAGATGCCAAACTGATTTTCGTATTTCAAGATTTAAAAGACATTTGGCACCAAAAATGTTTCGTAAATAGGATACATTGACTCGATAGTTAATGATGAAATAATGACTAGTGACAGTGATAACTGCGGCCTGAGCAGGAAAATTTCTAACAGCCGTAAATGTATTCGAACTCGATGCGCGTCTATGAAATTTGTATGAAATATTAACCAAACGTCATCAGTGCGCAGCGAACTCGAATACATTTACATTTACATTAGTTTTTCGTGCTCGGGCTACTGCTAATACAATTATTAGCACTGGCACTAGTCACTACTGCCCTCCGTGACTAGTATACTAGGGTTTATCCTGTAGAACAAGAATAATCTAAATGCAGAACTAACTAAAATATTTGACATTTATTGACGTCACATTATTTTAGATGATTTTAGAATAAATACAATTGTGTTTATATTATTATATTTGTGCCACGGCTCAGTAGGTCAACCATTAGCTTTTTGAAGCTTCTCGCTAGCGATTATGTTTTTTTTTTGTTTGTACTACAAACATTAATTCGCAACGTAACCGCTAGAGGCGTCCGGGTGTTTGTCATACAAATATTTTACGTAGTCGCTTGCGAGAAACGTGAAAAAATACCATGAGTTACAAATAGTGTCTCGGTGGCGTGGTTGTATTTCAGTACGATTATCGTCCTAATGTCTCGGGTTTGATCCCCGGGTCGGGCAAAGTGATATTGGATTTTTCTTAACAGCCCGGAATCAGGAATTTGTGACCGATATGGCGATAGGCTCGCCCCCTGTCGCATCTGGGACGGTACTAAGCTCGGCGAAATGTGGGTGTACTAGTTGGCTAGTGCGCCTCTGCCTACCCTTTCGGGGATACAGACGTGAGCTTATGTTATGTTATGTAAAGCAATCGACTTGAAAACCCAACGGTTCAATTTATTTAAGGAATTTTTAAAAGTCCATATTTGGAAGACATCACGTAAAAAGCATAAATAAATCATAGAGACAAATTAACAGCATCCTCTTTTTTGAAGTTGATTAAAAATAGAATTTGACGCCAACTCAAGGCTCAAAATACCTATGATGTTTTAGCCGCTGCACTGTGACGGAATAATAAACATAACATAACATAACATAACATAAGCTCACGCCTGTATCCCCAAAGGGGTAGGCAGAGGCGCACTACCGAACTAGAACATCCACATTTCGCTGAGCAAATGTGATAGGGGGCGAGCCTATCGCCATACCGGGCACAAATTCCAGACTCCGGGCTGATATGGAAAAATCCAATATCACTTTGCCCTACCCGGGGATCGAACCCGAGACATCAGAACCGTAGTCGTACCGAAATACCACCACGCCATCGAGGCAGTCGGAATAATAACAATTTTATAAGTAGATAAGACAGTCTATATGTATTCATGCAAGTAGTCTTTCATGCAAAGACATTCAACAGTACATAGAAGGGACAACAGTATTAGATTTGTGATCCAAAAGTTGTGACCTCGTGGTGATAAGTCACTCAGTCGTAAACAATAAAATTTCCTTACGTGATTCTTGGACATTCTAGGGTATAAATTAAAATAAGCGCCCTCGCATTGTAATAAGTGGTAGATGTCACTGACGTTTCAGATCATTTTTTTGTATGGAATCTTGCTTGATAGCCCCTCTATACTTAGTAATATTAAAGCTCTTTGCTTTGATGAAAGAAAATACTGTGTTATGTGGAGAAAACGAACACTTATTACTCTATGTTTCAAAATGCAAAATGTTTTCTCGAAAACTGCACAAAGTCCATCTTATTTTTTAGAAAAAAAAACGCATTTATGTTAAATAAAGATTTCGGTTTACTGAGCTAAGTATATCGCTAAGCAAGTAAATATTATAGGTTTTATTTAAACTCTTCTTGGATATACAACCAAGGAAGAAAATAACTCTTGTTTGAAACTATGAAAATAAAATTATTATATTCGTTGTTATATCAACTCAGTCAGCACTATGCCTTTCTTCTTTCTACCTGCCCTTATCCCACCTTAATGTGGGCTACATACTTTTTCAAGCATAATGCCGAAACGATTTGGCTTAGTTTTTGCGACCGGCTGCCTGACCCCTCTCTGGGGGATCCCGTTTCTGAGAAATAAACAAATAAAAACTTAGAAAATTTCTTCTGCGTCCTACTCGTAAGTTTTGTCAGACTAACTACATACTATGAGGCCTTGTCGATTCTCTTATCATAATTATAAAAATAAAAAAATAAAAATCTTTATTGATCACGTAGGCATGTAAAAAAGCACTTATGACAAGTCAACATATATGATGCGACAAGAGTTTAATTTCTATGAAAAACATCAGTTCCCCGCGTAACCGCTAAAGGCGTTCGGGTGTTTATCATAGAAATATTTTACGGAGTCGCTAGCGAGTACTGTTAAAAAAAACTCATGGTTAACCTACAGATTAAAACTTAACCAAGTCTAGTAAATTAAAAAACATTATCCTCTTTCCGAGACAGTCGGCTAAAAGTCGGGAAGCGTAAAAGACAAGCATAAGTCGACTGTAGACGTAAACAAACGGAGAAATAGGTCACTTAGGGTCGTTGCACACGTAACGGGACAATTTTTGACATTGTTACATATATGTAAACATGTTAGTTTATTAAAGAACGTATATATAGTTCAATATCTGGTGATGGAATACGAGAGAAAGTAAAAAAAACATCTCTATAATTTTGTCAACTCTAGAGGAAGTACAATACATCGTAGGTACCTACGTCAAATCTGTTGGCCTCAATGCACGTCACACGCACAAAAAGACGGATCAGCTGTTTCGTCTTCCTCTAACACAAAAAATCCACAAAAAATATTACTCGCATATTCCTTGCAAAGTTCACAAAGTATGCGAGGTACATATAGTAAGTAGGGTTCAGTAGCGTATAATATTTCTAGAAGATTTTGAAGTGGTTTATGCGAGAAAGTTTCGATAGGTGAATATTAAAATAAATATGACTGCCTTGGTGGCGTGGTTGTTTTTCGGTACGACTACCGCTCTGAGGTCTCGGGTTCGATCCCCGGGCCGGGCAAAGTGATATTGGATTTTTCCATATCAGCCCGGTATCTAGAAATTGTGCCCGATATGGCGATAGGCTCGCCCTCTATCTCATCTGGGACGGAACTAAGCTCGGCGGAATGTGGTTGTTCTAGTTCGCTAGTGCGCCTCTGCCTACCCTTTCGGGGATACAGGCGTGAGCTTATGTTATGTGTGTTAAAATAAATATCAAATTCATAAGACGTAACTACGAAGCAGTGGCGAAAGGTCCATACAACTCAATTCCTACCGACTTTCCTTTGGCAGATTGTGGGCTAATAAATAAGTATCTTCTAGGTAATATATAGAAGAGATAGTAGCATTAGATTCCTTTTTGAAACTTTGACCACTTCGCCACTGTGCACTGTTACATAGTGTGTTTCATACTAGAGTAAGCAAATGGAGGACGGCTCTTTGATGATTGGTAGCCTCTAGATTGCAGACCATGTTATCTCAAATCCTAGGTCAGGCGAAAGGATTTTTGGAGTGGGATACATTAGAGTGGAATAAGGGCAGATGGAAGAAGGAAAAGAGTAAGGAAATAAATAACATATGATAAGAAATTGTAATGTAGACAATGGCCTATGCATATAGAGGTACAATGTAAAGCTACTGCAGCATACTTGTTGTCCAACTACATTAATTAATTGTATTACTTACATAGAACATAAAAATTATGCCGATATTTCCAAAAATGTAATAATATTTTTAGAGCAAAGTGCCTGCACTACATCGCATGGTAAGCGCAGTGCAATCTTACGCGACTAAAGAAAGATACTAAAAATGATGGTAAGGAACCCTAGAACGGTCCGGTACAAACCCCTAAACGGTACAGTTTCTTACCTGATAGCTGAAGGGTAGGAAAGCCGGGCGGGGGTCGCGAGTTCATTGATCGCGGCCATTGTTGAACGTGCGCGTGCGCCGACAGCTGCCGCCCCGCGCCCTACGCTGGCAGATGGTATTTTTTATTGAACAATACTGTACTGCACGTCACGGATAAATAAATCTCATAGCATATCGCATAAAAATATTATTGAAATAATTTTCATTCTCGGACTTGGAATGAGAGCCTTAAGGAATGGAGATTCAGCAGACAGCGGTTTATTGCATCTCCGTAAATGTCAATATATACAAAACCCAACTCCATTCTACCAATTTTTTATAGATTTTTATGACTTTCTCGCTCTCACACCCGGCAACGTAACTCCTGTAAACCAGGATCAACAACGGCACCCATTTATCATCACCAAGCAGTGAAGCTCAGCCAGTCTTGAAATGCGAATTGTCTACTCCGTGACGAAATCAAATAGAAAATAGGGAACCATTGAAATTTCATCCGTAACAAAGCGAAAACAATTGAACTACGGAGGCATTAACGTTGACCAGTAAATCTACAACTTAAGAAGCCAGATTAAGCCCGAGATCTATAGAGCGAACTTCGACTAAGTCTAAGTCAAAGTAATGAACTCAATGAGGATTTGGGGTTGTTAAATCAAACTTTGATTTAGTCTGAGTCATTTTTCACAAGAAAAACAGACTGACAGACAAAGTAAAGATTTTCTTGTAAAAAATGACTGGGACTAAGTCAAAATCCTCACTGATTTTGTTACTTTGACTTAGACTTAGTCGAAGTTCGCTCTATGGATCTCAGCCTTAGTGCAGTACTAAAATTCTCGTCAAACTCTCATCAAGCCGACCTGTTTATTCTACAGCCTAGGTAAAGTTTTTTAAGAGATGACTCTACCACTTAAAACGTTCACTCCATAGCACTACTCTATTGTTATATCAAAAACCTCACCACGCCTTCATTTCACCATTTGATTCAGACATTTTACACATACCATATTAATTTCATTGTGAATTATCGCTTGCTTTAACGGTGAAGGAAAACATCGTGAGGAAACTAGCATACCTCAAAAAAAAATCTTCACAAAAATTTCGAAGGTAGTAAAGTCTACCAACCCGCATTACGCCAGCGTGGTAGACTAAGACCTAACCCCTCTCATTGGTAGAGGAGGCCCGTGCCCAGCATTAGGCCTTTATAATACAGGGCTAATTATATTATACCATATTAATTGCTTTTAATTTTTATTCCCGACGTTTCGAAGGCTTTGCAGTCTTCATGTTATGTTAGTGTTACAAAATCTACCTTCATTTTAAAATTATACAAAATTAAAAAGTTAACCGTTTATGTTCCGATCTAAGCAGTACGAGCTCACGGTGTCTTGAGGTCTGGCAGCTGGTCTTTTGGGTTCCGATTTGATTATATATATAATTGGATCCCAGGCTTGTGCAAGCTTCCAACCATCTTCTCTATTGAAATTAGGATGTTTTTTAATTCCAATAGCCTCGAAAATAATAAAATATAAATCTTTATTGATCACGTAGGCATGTAAAAAAGCACTTATGACAAGTCAACACAAGTAAATTTTTAAATTAGGATTAATATAATTTACATTATATATTTGAATTTGACGACAGGCAGGCAAGCATGGACATAATAACGATGGGATGGCTGATAGGGTGATAAGGGGAGATAGGAATAGAGTGTAAGGGAATGGGTTGTATGGGAATGATATATGGCAGGAATGGTGGCAGGGGATTGACTGGAAATACTGGAAGCAGTTAGGATTGGTGCGGGAGGCCCTATCCTAACTAACCTACCCGCCTTTCTCTAGCTACCTACGGATGACGACCCGAAGAAGGAAGGCAGAAAGAAACTCCGGGCTTATTTTTTTCATCATCAATTGTCACCATTTCTTTTTTTTCTTTTGTCTTTTTCCTTTTTTAATAATTTGATTTACAAATTGTCATATTAATGTACATATTAATTGCATCATTAAGTATTATTATTCCTGCCCTTTTATAAGGTGGCTGCTCCCGCGCACCCTCTGCTCAAACTGCATCTCCGAACGAACTCCCATCATCCGGAACGGGGTCGATACCGGGAACTATCGATCTTACACTATTGTTACTCACTAAGCTCCGAACAATATAGAACGCCATTTATATGCAGTTCCTACTGCTACAAAATCAACATTATAAAATGCTTTATATATAGCTAATCTTGGTAAACTATCCATTTTCTGGGGGCAATCTATTTTATTTAAAACATAAAAGATTTTTAATATTGATATGGATACTATAAGATGTTGTTAGGTAAGCTAATTACATAATAACTTAAGACAGAAGGTCCTTTAAGTAAGGACTTAATAAAGTAACCTACTTGGTATTAAATGGATCTCACAACTTTTTACGGTAGAAGAACTGAGTTGCGAAACTTGTTTTCTTTTCTTACAACTTTTGTTTTTGGTAGCATTACATATTTTACGACAATTATAATTATTCTACATGAAAATAGCCTATGGTTTTTTATCCTACACTACACCTAACTGCGCACTGCAGTCCATAAAATCAGTGGATGGTCACCCATAAACTAATGATATGGTCATGAATGGTGATATCATTAGTTTATGGGTGGTCTCCAGAATTATGCCTGCCTGTATAAATGATTCCTCACATTCCGAAGACGTTACAAGCATTCTAGAGGACTGAAGATGACCAATAGAGGCACAAGGACACCTGAAGGTACCCCCATACCTGCCCTAAACAACCATCAAGTCATGTCGCAACTCGCGAGCCTCGAAGAACTTATAAGATTGAAAATAGCGCGCAAATTAATTCAGTTTAAGCTAGACAGATACAGATCTACACCATTGAAGTACACTTAGCATAAGATTTTCACATTAGATTTTTAGATTTATATTTGTTCCAAGAATGGTTTTAATTAATTTCATTAAAATGTATCAAAGGCCGGCAACGCATCCATGAGTCCCCTGGTATTGTGGATGTTTATGGGCGGCGGTGATCACTTATCAGGTGACTCACTTGCTCGTTTGCGCCCACTTCTATAAAAAATAAATAAAAAAAAACTATTTTTTTTTATTTTCAACATTGCTCATCCAATGCTGACTGACCCTTAGGTGGAAATATACAGAGTACATCAACAAAACCAATTTGAACAAAAATAATTATTAATATGACAAAATCTTATTCTGAATTAACAATACAGCGCACTGATAAGAATTTTAATACGCAAAGCATTTTGTCGATTTTTTACACTTTTAGCTTCGTTAGAGACGGAAATGCCGTGTCAATAAAAAATCTACACTGCAAAAAAGCTAAAATCTCTAATTACCCTGATAATAGACTAGCATACGCTGCCAATCCAATTAGACGATTCATATAGTCCCTACTTATATTCTATAGGTACTTGCTCTACCTATATATGTCGTGTACAGTAACTAATACTCTACTCATTGAAATGAAACTATTTTTACGGATTCTATCACGATTTGGTTTTATTTTTTATGCCCGACGTTTCGAAAGCTTTGCAGCCTTCGAGCCTTGAGTGCGACCCGTGACCACGAAATTAAAACCAAATCGTGATAGAATCCGTAAAAATAGTTTTATTTCAATTAATAACATTCGCGTAAACCTTA
Source organism: Clanis bilineata (assembly GCA_036417725.1). Taxonomy (NCBI): domain Eukaryota; kingdom Metazoa; phylum Arthropoda; class Insecta; order Lepidoptera; family Sphingidae; genus Clanis; species Clanis bilineata. The sequence continues at coordinate 5,736,314 of CM071141.1, forward strand.
GAATTAAACTAAGAGCAAGTTGTCATCAGGGGGGTTACCACCACCACTTATAGCAGTATTATTATAATCTTACTTGTCCCGATTCGCATACAAAACAAACGAAGAACGAATATAATAATACTGCTATAAGAGATGGTGGTAACCCTGCTGGTTAGTGGTTACACTCTGAGCAACCTCATTGAGTCTATAAAATGTATCACCAAAACTGAAGCCTTATGATAATCTATGAAACCACAAAAGCCATTTTTGCTGTAGATATCACTTGCTACGTCTAGGCTCTACCAAAAACCAAAGAGTCGCGTCGCTCTATCGCTTAAAATACTGCAATCTGTGGTGCATTTCATAACAGATACAATCATAACAATACGAAGGATACAACCTTAAATACAACCATTTTTTTATGGAATATGCATTGTATTGACCACCACCAGACTACTTACAGTGTTGATAATGACTAATAACCTTCACTATTTTATTAACTTAAAAATACTACTAACGCCATCTATCATTGATGTTATGAAATAATCAGCTGAGTACATAACAAAAGAGGTTTGTATACAATTTACCTACTACGATGATTTCAAGGAAGCGAATTGTATAGTACTCAGTTCATTTGATAGATGTCGTTAAAAGGCAATAAGTGTAACTTTTTAGAATCTTGGGCGGGAATTTGAATGGTAGATCACGGAATGCGATTATGTGTTAAAATTCGCATATTAGATTGTTGATATCCGATAAAAATTATAACAATAAAGAACTCCAATTGTGTAAAGACAATAAGGCCACAGTTAATATATTTTTAAATATTAACTTTAGCATTACAATAAAATTAGGCCGGTATTGGAAACATTGGTCTCGCTTGAACTAATGCTACGCCCCGCTTTATGACCATCGTGGTAAGTGACGTCACAGGCCATGTCATCGAGCTTCTTGATGATCATTGGACACACCCTCCACTAAATAGGAATAATATGTAACTTTGAGCCAATTTATATAGTTTTTTGTTCCGATTGGGAATTTTGAGTAACGTAACAAATTCATAAAAAATAATATTATAAACTGTTAGTGGTCAGTCCAAAGAATTTTGGTCAGTCCATCTTTTTATTTTATTTTACAGTTTCATGTATTATCGAAATTAAAAATTGACATCGTATATAGTCTGTGAACTGGGAGCTCCTGGGTTCGAATCTCTCTTCTTCTGCACTCGTTATTTCGAAACAAAACACTAAAACACGTACACAAAACAAGGGTTTTTATTGTCTCCTGCGCATAGACCATAGATAAAAAAATGAAATATTGTGCTTTGTGTAGATGGTTTATGGAATGTTTTAGTGCAGGAGACGCGGCCTAGAAAGATTTATTTACACGGGAATGAATGACCAAAAGGTACTTGACGACAGGCAGACAGCTTACCTTAGAAACCAAAACGAATCTTTCTTGCACTATGCCTTAAAAAGTATCGCGACCCCATATTGGAATACGATAATGGTAAAGTTGTTGTTTTTTTTCCTGTTTGAGTGCCTTAAGGCGACTCTATGTATTTATACTCAAAAGGTTTGTATATTCATAAGTACAAATTCCTAAAAGATTCGTCATTAAAACACACAAACAACGATGACGCAATGGAGTCACTACGTCATTGTTTTAAATAAAAAGTGAATGGACAAAACTGATCTCATCAAATCCAATATGGCACTAGTTTCATACTGGTTATATAACGATATGCTTTGCTATTTATGTCTACATGTATTATTTTTTAATAGTTTAGCGCCATATTAGCCTTCTTAGTACCGAGTTAGTCAACTAATACATCTACTCCAACCAAATTCCAACAATATGCAATGCCTGATAATATCAAACTTACTATAACTCTTCAACCACATAAGCCAATTCATGAAGGCTCTACATTTTTTCTCTTTTACTGCCCTTATCCCAGCTTAATGAGGGGTCGGCGCAATACCTTTTAACGTTTGTAACAGCAAGGATTCGGCTCTTGTTTTTACGACCGGTCTGCTTGACGGCACTTTGGAAGAATCTGTATGTTATAACAAGGTTATAACAAACATAGATTAAACATATCAATAGGTAAATGCCTGGAACTCTGGAAATTAAAATAACATAGGTGATATAAACTATCACATTTTTATAATAAGCTATCTGAATTTGAATATCCTATTTAAAACAATATATACTTGAAAACAGAACTTTCGAAGCTACCGCGTGCGTCGTTTCGTACAGTCAGAGGTACAACTAATAAATAACATTAATTACAGTTTTCTGGTATGTTTCGGTTATATCATACTCCGTCTAAATAGGGATTTACAACAGAAGAAGAACTGGTTTTACAGGGACCTACTGTGAGGGGTGACAAGAAACTGGTTTTTAGTCAAAATACTTATGTCCTTGAATATCACCGTTCTGCAGTAAACACAACTCATCTCAACGCAACCAATACGAAATGTAATACTTAAGCCGCATCTCATGCTCATGTTTTTCTCGAAACATTTCACAAAAACACATACGCAAAATAAAAATTTTAGCTGTCTCCCGCTCGTAGAACAATGGACTATAGATAAAATACATGTTTTGTGTAGGTGTTTTGTGTAATGTTTCAGTGCAGGAGACGCGGCTAAAAATACGAGCACTTTGTATTGTAAAAAGACTTGGTTAAAACGCGCCTCTTATAAGCAACTATATTCGCTACACAACTTTACTGTATATCTCAAACTAGTTGTGTACACTTCGAGCTCCAAAGGGAGACTAACTCAATAATGATAGCTCCCGCTCTCTTATACCTTTTGCTTTAGTTAATAAAGAAATACCTTCTACAAATATTATGAATTACTTGGAGGGTAGTTAATATAAATATAATTAACATACTACCCTTCAATATCGTGTACTAAATCACAACAATTATCCGAATTCGTAACATTCGGCCATCCGATACCGTGCTATCTCCGGAGCACGCACTACTATATTAGTAGTTACGTCCACAATAAAGTAATCATAACACTCTTGGTTCTTGAAAAAGTTAAACATTTAGTAATTTTATATGGCCCAGTAAACTTGGGAAGTCATTTCTAACTTTTACCATCGTTATTAAAATTAGTCTTACGGCCAAATGTCTTTTCGCCATATCAACTTCTGAAATAGTTTGTGATTTAACTTGAATCACGTCTGCTTTTGTTTAGGCCATAGGCTCTAGATATATCTAGACTAACTAAAGGTCATAATTGAACAACCTACTAGTGTGTTCATTCGATTAAAACCAAGCACATAATATAACAAGTCAATCATCTAGATCCGACTTAATTCAAGTAAATCTAAAGAGCACACATACATGGCTCTTCAATAATTTTGAGCACACCTTCACAGCTCTTCAATAACTCTCGAGCACACCTGCATGGTTCTTGAATAAATCTGAGCACGCTTGCATGGTTCTTGAATAAATCTGAGCGCACCTACATGGCCCTTCTATAAATCTGATCACAACATGACTCTTCAATAAATCTGAGCTCACCTAAATGGCTCTTCACTACATGACTTCAATAAATCTGAGCACACCTACATGGCTCATCACTATATGACTCTTCAATAAATCTGGAGCACACCTACATGGCACATCACTATATGACTCTTCAATAAATCTGAGCACACCTACATGGCTCACCACTATATGACTCTTCAATAAATCTGAGCACACCTACATGGCTCATCACTATATGACTCTTCAATAAATCTGAGCACACCTACATGGCTCATCACTATATGTCTCTTCAATAAATCTGAGCACACCTACATGGCTCATCACTATATGACTCTTCAATAAATCTGGAGCACACCTACATGGCTCATCACTATATGACTCTTCAATAAATCTGAGCACACCTACATGGCTCATCACTATATGACTCTTCAATAAATCTGAGCACACCTACATGGCTCATCACTACATAACTCTTCAATAAATCTGAGCACGAGCACACCTACATGGCTCTTCACTACATAACTCTTCAATAACTCTGAGCACACTTACATGGCGCACACTTACATGGCTCTTCACTACATAACTCTTCAATAACTCTGAGCACACCTACATGGCTCTTCACTACATAACTCTTCAATAAATCTGAGCACACCTACATGGCTCTGCACCACATGGCTCTTATATTAATCTGAGTGCACCTACATGGCTCTTCAATAAATCTGAGCGCACCTACATGGCTCTTCAATAAATCTGAGCGCACCTACATGGCTCTTCAATAAATCTGAGCGCACCTACATGGCTTTTCAATAAATCTGAGCGCACCTACATGGCTCTTCTATAAATCTGATCTCTACATGACTTCAATAAATCTGAGCTCACCTACATGGCCCTTCTATAAATCTGAGCACACCTACATGGCGCTTCTATAAATCTGATCACTACATGACTTCAATAAATCTGAGCTCACCTACATGGCTCTTCTATAAATCTGATCACTACACGACCTCAATAAATCTGAGCGCACCTACATGGCTCTTCTATAAATCTGATCTCTACATGACTTCAATAAATCTGAGCTCACCTACATGGCTCTTCAATAAATCTGAGCACTCCTACATGGCTCTTCAATAAATCTGATCACTACATGACTTCAATAAATCTGAGCTCACCTACATGGCTCTTCACTACATGACTCAATAAATCTGAGCTCACATACATGGCTCTTCACTACATGACTCAATAAATCTGAGCTCACCTACATGGCTCTTCAATAAATCAGAGCACAACATGGCTCGTCAATAAATCGGAGCACAACCTGGCTCTTCAATTAATCAGAGCACAACCTGGCTCTTCAATTAATCAGAGCACAACATGGCTCTTCAATTAATCAGAGCACAACATGGCTCTTCAATCAATCAGAGCACAACATGGCTCTTCAATCAATCAGAGCACAACATGGCTCTTCAATCAATCAGAGCACAACATGGCTCTTCAATCAATCAGAGCACAACATGGCTCTTCAATCAATCAGAGCACAACATGGCTCTTCAATCAATCAGAGCACAACATGGCTCTTCAATCAATCAGAGCACAACATGGCTCTTCGATTAATCAGAGCACAACATGGCTCTTCAATTAATCAGAGCACAACATGGCTCTTCAATTAATCAGAGCACTACATGGCTCTTCAATTAATCAGAGCACAACATGGCTCTTCAATCAATCAGAGCACAACATGGCTCTTCAATCAATCAGAGCACAACATGGCTCTTCAATCAATCAGAGCACAACATGGCTCTTCGATTGCCACATTTTCGGGGCACAGGGTAACCACAATCTCGTGAAAACAAATCAACTGCCCCCATTTCGGGGCACACGGTAATTTTGTGGGCGATGATAGGCTTTTAAAGCCGATCCCGCTTCTGATATGTAAAAAGACTTGGTTAAAACGCGCCTCTTATAAGCAACTATATTCGCTACACAACTTTACTGTATATCTCAAACTAGTTGTGTACACTTCGAGCTCCAAAGGGAGACTAACTCAATAATGATAGCTCCCGCTCTTTTATACCTTTTGCTTTAGTTAATAAAGAAATACCTTCTACAAATATTATGAATTACTTGGAGGGTAGTTAATATAAATATAATTAACATACTACCCTTCAATATCGTGTACTAAATCACAACAATTATCCGAATTCGTAACATTATAAAATATAATATACTGCTTAAGATAAACAGCAGAGGTCGACAAACGAGCATATGAGTCACCTGTGGCCCGTGCAGGAAAATTTCTGTCAATAGGGAACTTGCATGTAATTTTTGTTTTAGTTTATTATCAAGAACTAGGTCTCAAATAAACATACAAGAAACAAAAACATTAAAATATGCACAAATTATGTCAAAATATGACTTACGAAACCCCGCGCTAAAAAAGGACGTGGGATCACCGCTTAGTTATGTATTTAAATAACGAAGTAAAAATGAGGAAGAAGGAAGAGAAGGACCTCCGAATTCTAATTCTCTAATCACCATAATAAACACAACAACAATTTTCGGCAAAATTGGGAAAAATACCACAACTTGGAAACACTACGCTATGATTCTCTATGCAATGACGTCACTTGGGTTTCTCAATTACGTTCCATTATACGGAATTTATAAGTAGCAATATTGTAAAATATTAATTAAATTATTTTTTAATACAAATTTAATGTTTTTTTTATTGATTTATCAACACAATTTCTTGTTATAATTTTTATGCAAGTTCCCCATCGTAGATGTATTCGAGCTCGATCTCGCTCACCACCGGAAATCTCACTCACCAAACTAAATGCAACAGCGAGTTGCCACTTGACGTCGATTTTCTATGAGACAGTCGTATCAAAACGGTCGAGACGGCCCATTTGTGCTGTAGACATTACTGTCTACAGCGTGGCTCTACCACTCAAAATTACCTCAGTCGAGCTAGCATATTCAAGTAGATAAAACTAAGGGGTTAGTATGATTTGGTTTTTAGTTTTGACACTTTTCAATAGTGATGAACTGAAGATAGATTTCGTTTTCATCGCAGTAGTTTCCACAAGAGGCGCTGCTAGTCCAACGTTTTCGCTGTCAAATCTCGAAATAAGTAATGATAACTACCAAACTGCCCTGTCTTTATTCTATTCGACCATTCTACTCGACTAGCGCATAAGTCACGCGTCTAAGCCTGCTGTTTAGTTTCGGTAAATGTCGGTGGCGTTAGATTGACGCATTTTATCGACTTTCCTGTGACCTAATAGCTTTGGGGTGGTGGAGGTAGGAGATGTAGGAGGGGCAGCGTCTGCTCGCCTCACCTTCAACAACGGCCGTGACCAGTACATTCAGTTTGAGTGATTTATGTCGCCAAGTTTTGTGCTCTTTACCAGTATTTACCCTGCTTATAAGTTACGATAACTAGAATGGATTTTTCAAAAGTACTTACCATGGCTACTAGAGTGACTTAATCTTAAGCGTTATCCTAAATTTCATACAGTCAGCAAAATTTTGCCTTTACAACTATTCACGGAGCCATGCTCTAAAGCTCTAAAGATACAAAAAACGAGGAAAGAAGGAAAAGAGTTGTTTACTTATTCGTCTAAAAATGTATTGCTAATTCTCCTCAGCGCCTCGCCCTTCGGGCATACACGCGTAAACTTCTATATGTATATAATAATAATTCTTGTAGACGGCTGTTAAGCTTTTACTGAACTATAGATACATATTTACGATAGACATATAAGTTACACTCTTACGTGACTGAAAATCCATTAAAGGTCTCCTAACATTGGACAAACTGATTCAAACATAAGTACAAGATTAGAACAAAGCTATGGCGACGGCTTCCTAACCGCATTGCCGTACTTGAGAATCGACCGCAAGTAAGACCTAGTTTTTGTCGTCGTTTTTCTACTTTCTTACCTTTGTAAATATCGCTAATGTTTTTATTTCGGCTCTTTGTCTCTGTGTGTATCTGAGAGTAGGTAGAGATAAAATTATTACATCCACGGCACATTCGGCGAGGTCATTTTCGTCCCATAATATATACAATGTATTCTATAATCAAAGAGGATATAACCACTACGTTGATCTACCTCTGTAATTCCTCAGATAGGATTAACGTCAAGCAGGCAGCCGATTATAAATATAAAGACAATACATTCTGTGACATGCATTAAAAAATATTACGCCGACCTCACAATGGAGTGGAATAAAGTTAAGAAGAAGAAGCATGTGATGTGACAAGCTTGATGTTCTAGACACTTCTGGGTACAAACTCCGAGCAACTATGTGTAAATTTCGCGATCTCTGACTTAAAATTTAAACCCAGTACCTCACCGGTTCCTTAGCCTACGTCCAAGACCAACGAGGCAATACTAATTGATATTCTATTGCATATTTATCCTGAATAGAACTGATCGTCGTCCAATAACATTGAAAACAAAGGCAGTTTTGAACGCCCGCATAATATTTACGAGATGGTGTTAGATACATACGCCAGGTGGAAATGTATTAATAAATGTTATGAACACTGTTTGAACTTAACAAATAGTGTGTTATTCTGGTCTTAGAGGTATGTTATTTTGCCAGCTTCCTATTCCTGCATAAGAGTATCTTCTTCGACTCACTTGTTTCTTTTCTCATCTTTTGCGATTAATCATCCCCGTTTTCCTGAACATCTAATGACCAAGGCTCATGAAACATATTATTCCTAAATGCATTCGTTAACGTGAAGTCGGGGCCACTAGGCGCGGCCTAATGTAATGTCAGTTGTACATTACCTTGGCTAATATGCAAGATAACTGTGTCAATAGTTGTCATAGAATTTGAACAAGCCCTGAACAGAGCTACTTTTAGATTGATGATTATAATCTCGAGTTACTGCATACCTTAGTGAACACGTAAGCGATTGATCCTTTTATTAGCAAAGGGCAAGACAAGTCGTTGAACCAAATCAGAAAGTTTGTGGGTGGCTTTCTTTGAACCTCGAGACTCTCAAAGGAAACTCGAATCAGAACCTGGCTGATTACCGTGCTTGTCCAGTCTTAGGGATGGGAATATCTAGAGGTGATTGGACCACCTTCTTCATTCACCTTCATTCTTACTACAGACGTACTTCTTAGGGAAGTGCCTAGTTCAGATCATACCAGGAGTGCATCTCCATAGACGGCACAAAATCAGCTGGCTGGCTACATTTTGGAAGGAAATATATAGGCCTATGATGTCACTGTGGAGGAAGCTCAAGACAAGACGAAGTGGAAGAACGTTTATGTAGGAAGGCGGATCATTGCATTAAACCGGTGGAACGCCAAGGAGTAAAAAGGAAAAGTCTATTGACATTGTAGGATGAAAAAAACATGTGAATCATAACATATTACTATTTATTATTTAATCTAAAGGTTATCTGAATCGTAAATATGTTGCCTCATTTGGTGCTTCCAAATTGATAGTAAAGTCTGTTCATTTGTATCAAGTAACGTTACGAACTATCGAAATTCATTGGGAAAAAATATTTCATAACCAACGTGTACACTGTGCAGCTTGCATGGAATATTATTTTGCTCATTATAACTTTTAATTATAATTATTTGGATATGTATTCAAGGTTAGTCATATAGGTAATCTAAAACTACAAATGTTTATTGAATTGTGATGAAGGCCAATTCAAACGCGAAATAATTAACATTTCGATTGCAAGCCGCATCGTGGACTAAACAACGAATTTTCTGTAGAACAAAATTAAAGAATGATTTGATAAATGTGAAGCCCTATAAGTACATAATCTCCGTTATGTGTGAAATACTTATCTAGTTTATATTGTTTAGTAACATGATTAATTAACGTCTAAACAACCATTCATCAGAATTATCAAAGTATGCTACGAGAAACGTATAATCGTCTGAAAACAGACACATTCGTCACTTCTGACTCATTTATAACCGACTCAATCATTTGACTGACTAAACAAGCGTGATGAACCTGACCTGTCACCTGGCTAATCAAGAATTTAATCTAGAAATCGCAATCATTTCAAATAATCTAGCTGTTACGTAATAAACTGGCCTAACTAGCCTTGGCCAAGCAAGGGCTTCTGAAGGTCGAGTATTGTCTGTTTGCCTTGGGACATTACACTATTGTGTATCATTTAAAGATGATTGCCCACTGCAGTATCTGTACCTGTAGTATATTTATTATACCTTGGTACGTGCATAGTGCATACGTCAGACAAACTGTTATCTTCTTTTATACGGATATCTGATGAGCCAATTGCAAAAGATAACATTTTGAAAATATGGTTGCATATATTTGATTCAAAATCTGATACTGCTGAATTCGTCACAGCTAGAAAATTTAAGTTCACTTCCAAAGCATAATATAGTATGACATCATCTTGGGTTACATAGCGTCGGCGTCGCGTCGGCAGCGGTTAGAAGGCCACGCTGGGAGCTCGCTCGAGAGCGCGATTCGTTCGTCGTTCGTACGGTTTTTAGTATTGAAACAGCACTCATCGTGGACCAACGTTCTATATCGTTCCGTGAATAAAAGTTTTATTACATCCAACAATCATGGCTAACGTCATGGGTGAGTACTCACGGTGCATATTATTTTTAATATATTTACTGGGACCAGCACGACCTCCATACAAATGTTTAGGTCGCATTAACATTAAGTGGAATCTGATCAATGTTAATGTTTTATGTAGATTTCTTTTATAGGCGGCCTCAACGCAATTACACAATTCTGTAGTTTAAAAAATAGTCTAAGTTCAATATGCCGGCTACAAATACTGTAAGCTTGTTTTCTTGGCCCAGAGCCAAAGCCGGGCGTGGTGTTACCGTAGCATAGAAAGTTCGTTACTAATCAATAAAAAATTCTGTCTTTGATATATTTATTAAATCTTTTTGGGTATCAGAACTTTAGTGGGCAGATACTTCCTTATTATATGCTCGTAAATCATGTTGCCTTATTTATTGAGACTGAATGTGTTTGAATAGATGACACTGTTTATTGTAGGTACAACAGCTATGACATCATCTTTATAAACATTAACCATGAAGGTTGTCCTTACTCCCTACTCCCTAGCGTAACGAGTTTGTTTATCTCTGTCTTGTTCTCGGTATTTATCCATTAATTATTTTCTTGTTAATATTTTCCTGAGTTAGCAGTTATAAATAAAACTTTGCTGACGACGACGCTATTTTTTCGCATTCATTTATTTCAAAGAGCTAACGTATTACACCCAATAATATTTGGTATCATTTACCTTTCTGTTATACCTAGGTACTTTTATATTTTTTGTTTTCGTCCGTTAACATCGTAAACAACTTTAAAGTTACCATGTAAAACAGAACAGAACTTATAAGTTTCATCATCATCAGCCGCAGGAGTTTATATGAATTAATTTGTTTTTGTATTACTCTACTGGGAACTAAGATTATCTTATGCGGTTATTCAGTCAATGACCCTTGCTAGAGGACATTATGCAAAATAAATAACGGCTTATACCTTACCATAAATATTAATTAATTATGATACCACTTAAATTATTTGGATGTCTACTCTTATGTACTGTGGTACATACCTACTTGAACTGTCATCGTACCAGTAATATCTAGAGACATCTTGGTTTAGGTACATTTTTGGTACAAGTTTTGCATTTACACTTTGGCATATGATTATTATTCGGGAGGCCTATATCCAGCAGTGGACGTCCTGTGGCTGATGCCGTAGATGATATTATTATAATCTTACTATTGCCTTTTCCCGTACAAAAAACAAAGTAAGATTATAATAATACTGCTATAAGACGTGGTGTTAACCCCCCCGTGGTGTTAAGACGTGGTGTTAGATTAAAGCATACAGAGTACATAAAGTTCTACAGGTAGTACCACTCATAATAGGTAATACTCTAATTAATACTACAGGTAATTGTTTATGTAATATTCGTATTTATTAATAAATACTTGATTAACTCTGGTAATCGAGGTCAGCTGTACTCCCTAGCTAAAATACAATGAAGATGTGATCACATATTTTAAACAGTTTATTTGAAAGTAATGTAAACTGATTTCTTAAGTTTACGCGAATGCTATTCATTGAAATAAAATTACTTTTACGGATTTTATCACGATTTGGTTTTAATTTTTATTCCCGACGTTTCGAAGGCTTTGCAGTCTTCGTGGTCCAGTCCAACCCGTGACCACGAAGACTGCAAAGCCTTCGAAACGTCGGGAATAAACATTAAAACCAAATCGTGATAAAATCCGTAAAAGTAATTTTATTTCAATAATGTAAACTGTATAAACATGATTAATGTAGGTAACTGGAATGTAACAGAATTGGGTATCCCGAATACATGGTTTTCTCAGTATATACAACATACAGAATGTGTAATAACTAATAACTCAAACGGGAACTTTGTCCGGAATTTTGCACTCACTGCTATATGGTTGTTAACGTATAAACCCAAACGGTTTATTTGTAGGCAAATGTTTTGGAGCTACAGCTAACGCGATAACATAATCATACAAATTACCTATTTAAAAATTTCTAGATAGTTTTTTTACGTGGCTACTCGTACATATTTCGCATCATGAGTCGTGCTCGTAACAGTTTTATTTGGCACTAGTTATGAACATTCCATCACTGATGGATTATTAGACGATTTTAGTATTGTAACTAGACCATTCAGGTCACTTTATGCATATTTCTCACTATCCAAAAATAAAAACGGTAACGTCTACAGCACGAATGAGCCGGCTGGAACGGTTTGATACCACTGTCTCACAGAAAACCGACGTAAAGAGATCACTTACCATCAGGTGACCCATCTGCTCGTTTGCCAGTCTCCGCTGTTAAAAAAAAAAGAAAAAAGTTCAGCTGGGAAATGCATCATTTAGATAAACAATTTCTAGAGACATATCACTTAGTTTCGATGTGTACCTAGCAAAATAATTTATACATATTTTTTTTGCGGTGACAAAACGTTTCTGTATTTAAAATTACGCTTGACTACACTTGTAGCTACTAAATAACACGATGGCAGAGTACGTGAGAAAATTGCATTACTGCAAAAAATACAACAATGTGCTGTGATTGTTATCTTATGCATAGTTACGAATACTTTTTGTAACAATTAGGGCCTCGTTCACCACCCTCGAGTAAAGTGTCAAGTAGGCTAATCGTCAGTTAAAGTCACCCGTAACTGCACGTGTGAATTTCACGACGTTCGAGTAGCATGCATCTTATGATTAAACTGGCCAGTAAGCTACTTGCCACGTCGTCTGCCAAGTAGCGCGTTTACTTGACGGTTAAAGTTTAAAGTAGGCAGTTAATTGTACATTTTATCGTAGTTAAATAAACTATAAAATCAAATTATAGTAGTCATACCTTAATAACGATGTTTAACATTTTAAATAAACGTGTTAACTGCAAAATAGCCTTTCATTTAAAAAATCAAGTAGTTTCAACAAAAACAAACTGCAATTCGGGCGAAGCAAACACCGATGTCCGGAAGGGGTCACGCAAAACTCGACCTTATGGACACACGATTTAGTACCTGTGTAACTATTTATATAGCAAAAAAAGGGTCGGGTAGGTTTTTGTGTCATGTGGTGCGGACCCGCGACGAGTCACGACTGTTTTTTTGCCGTAATAAGATACTTTTGACGTAATGTTGAACGAATGGGACGCAGGATTTGTGATATCATTCACTTAACCAGTAAGTTGCTACTCAGAGCTCTAATTTTGCTTGTGAAATTAACAGAAGTTACTCGGAACTCTTACTTGTCAATTAACGCTAGTCAGAAAGTAACTAATCAACACTTTACTTGGAGTTGGTGAACGAGGCCCTAAGAAAAATATTGCAAGTTGCAAATACTGTACGAATAGATGAATATTGAACGATCAGTTAGACGAAAAGACGTAAATTGTTAACAAGTAACTAACAACTGCTAAAATTCAAAACTGTATTACGTAAACCTGCTTATCCGACGTTCGCTTATGCAAATTAGCCTAAATAGCATTTGCCGATCATTTGCATTCATATACTTCTATGAGAAACACAATCCCAGACAACGCCTATTGAACGATCAATTCCAATTCTAATACCTACTTCTGTAGATATGTCTACAATTTGATTGGATGATATCATCAAATCGGACCGTTTTATTATGCTACAGAACGAACTAGAATGTCATTAAGATCGATTTAAATATTTCCACAAGTCTGTGTTGAACTAAGGTGTTGAAGTATCAAAATCTAAACATTCTAAACCACAGAGTTCTAAAGTTCTAAACAGATAATATAAGTACAATGTAAAGTCCTATTCGAATGAAAAAGATTTTACACATTATAATATACCCAGCAAAAACCAAATGCTGGATGTGCTGTAACCTGACATTTATGTACGAGGCCGTGTTATAGAATTTGAAAATAAAAATCCTATAACGTGGATTCCTAAATAACAATTCTGTAACATTCTCGCCTCCAATGTGCAATAAACATGTTCAATCTAAATGGAGCTTAACAAACTCACAGTACTCCTTTCCCTACCCGCATACCAACTCGCCTGACTATATTTAGGTGCACTGTTATGAGACACGATCCGAATGGTAGGTGGCGATAGCACATATAGCAGACTAAATAGGAATGGAAGGAAATCGTGGGCAGAATATTAAATACAAAAGTGAGGCAAGTGACCTTACTAAATTGTGCACAGTAGATACTATCGTTTGCTTAAAACACAGGAATAATGGTGTTTATGTTTTTGTTTCAGATGTATTCACGGAGGACAATCTTCAATACCAATTCTACCCAGTCTCAAGTGGTTCAGTTCAGTTTAAAGTGAGAGCCCCCAACGATGCACATCTTGCGCTTACCATGGGGCCCCAGGATAGTGAACCTATGTATGAGGTATGTAATGTGTTACACCTTAATTTCGTAATAAAAATAAATATAATAAAATTTTCACATCAATATAATATCCTCAATTTTTTTTCCAGGTCATGATTGGCGGATGGGGCAACACAAAGAGCGTGATTAGGCGTAACAAAACCAAACCAGATAAAGTTGAGATCGATACTCCTAATATTTTGAATGGAGGTGAATTCCGTGGTTTTTGGGTAAGATGGGACAGCGGCATCATCTCTGCCGGTCGCGAGGGCGAAGCTATTCCTTTCATGGCCTGGTCAGATCCCGAACCTTTCCCTATCAACTTCGTCGGCGTGTGCACCGGGTGGGGCGCTACTGGCACTTGGAAAATTGAAGGTATGTTTCAATCATTAACCACGCAAAATGTGCCCAACAATTCTAAATTATTTTCGATTGAATTATCGATGCAGATGGAGCTGAGTTTAATACTCCGGACCAATTAGAGTATAAATTCGGACCGGCCGCTGCTGGCTCGCTGGAATTCGAATACCGCGGTCCCCACAACTGCCATATATGTCTAACTACCGCTCCTGCGGAGGTCGACCCCATGTACGAAATTATCATCGGTGGCTGGGAGAACACCCAGTCTGTCATTAGGTACTGCAGGCAGAAACCAGACAAGGTACTGTAGTGTTAGCATGCTCTACGTGGTATTGTATGTGCGTTGAAAGCTGCATAAAACCAACAAGAAATTATTGATACTTCATAGGTTACGGTCCCGACACCAGGGATCATGAATGCTAACGAGTTCAAGAAATTGTTGATTGAATGGAGATGCGGAAGAATATTGGTGCGTGACAGGTTGTCCGGCGCCGTGATCATGGAGTGGGTGGACCCTGCTCCATTCCCAGTGACACACTTCGGTGTTCGCACAGGATACGGTGCCCGCGGCAACTGGAGAATCTCGCACTTCAGCAAAGGCGGCGCCCAGCCACGTTGAGTGTCCAATATATTCCACAATACGAATGCTTTTGGTGTTAATTGCTTACATTGATTAGACGTTTTGATTGATTGATATTCTTACTTTTATCTGTTTTGCTAGTTTGCTCTGGATTAACAAAATATATGTCGGAAACAGTTCATTAGTCGTCTCAGTGAGAGGGCTTAATCATCCCTCTTTGATTACCAGCTAATCCAGATACACATAGTGCCTTATACACAACGTACGAGTATGTTAATCTCGATAGAAGAATATTTCACTTCTCTACTACTTGAGAACTAAAGTTTAGACACTCTTTGATGATAAAGGGCTCGTAAGAAACTCAACCGTCGTATTTTTTGATACGGTGCACAGTACGCATAACAACAATATAATCAAAGCACAATGGGGAACTTGCACGAAAATTATAACGAGAAATTGTGTTGATAAATCAATAAACAAAACCTTGAAATGTGCTATGATGAAATTTGTAGTATAAAATAATTGATATTTTACAAATCTTAATTAGAAATTACGTGTAATGGAACGTTATTACAAAACCCAAGTGACGTCGTTGCATTAGGCAGTGTTTCCACGTTGGGGTATTTTTCCCAATGTTGCGGAAAACTGTTGTTATGTTTAGTATGGTACTTGATGAATGAGATTTCGGAGGTCCTCCTCTTTCCAAATTATTTTCTTCATGTAATTTTCCCACCTCTCCGCTCAGGATTCAAGGGTGCAACTTATTTTTACTTCGTTATTTAATGAAATAGCTTCAACATTTTTGGGGAAATTTTTGTTCGGCATAGAGAAATTTTAAACGATAGGCAATTATAGCGGTTCAAACGTCATTCCAGACAATGTCACTAGTCGTCAGTGTCAACTAAGATGTCAACAAAAAGGCATTTTTAAGCTGTGACGTCACGTCCTTTTTAAGCGCGGGGTTTTGTAAGTTATATTTAGACTTGCGATAATTAAATGATTTGTGCATATTTTTATGTTTTTGTTTCTGGTGTGTTTATTTGAGACGTAGTTCTTTGCAATGAACTAATAAAAAAATTATACGCAAGTTCCCTATTTATAACACTTTTATCCGAAAACTATAGTTCTATAAACCTATTACTACTTATTTGTTGATCTAACATAATTAATGTATCAGTACGCACTTTCAACACTCGTCTATAATAATCTCTAATTTCAACTGAAAAACTGGCATAGATCAGATACTTTTCAAAGTGATGCTTTCTACATCTTGCGTGCTAGAGACCAAATTACTCGACACATGGATTTAAACATTTTAGGCTACCCTTAAGCTAACAGTATGGTTAACAGCGTTGAATACTTGTACATGGCTAGCCGACATATATTTCCTAATATTATCTAATGTTACGTGATTTTTTAAGTCTGCATTTGGATGAAATGGTATGTTGGGTACATTTTGTGATTAAGCTTTTTAATTTGGTTATTATTTCGGTTGGAGCTATGGTTGTGTCTTAGGTATATATGTACTATACAGTGCGTTGCAGAAAGGATATCAGACAAAATCCCAAAAATATATGTATTTTTATTAAAAAGTAACATCTTCATCGATATACTTAAGCATAGAAGTCTCTTTATCTAAGGTTCGGTTTTCCATTCTGCAACACTTTGTTAATCGGATATGTAGCTACAATATTTTGTTTTGTATATGCATTCATTTTATTTCGAAATACAGATACTCCATGCATGAATACTAAGCATAACATAACTACCATCAATTTTCATGCACTATTTCGTTTTTTATCAAGGGATACAATATTATTTCAAGTATCCTAAATGCATTTTTTATTTATTTATGCAATTCACTTTTTTTTAAACCATACAGTGACAATATTGTATTTATATTTGATTGTGATTTCAGTGCCCCCATCTGCTCCCGTGGCCGCACCTCTCTACAGCACCCCTCCGGGATACCCGGGTGGTCCCGCGCCCGCTGCTGGCGTTGGCGGCGCCGGCAACTGGGTCGATGTGTCTGGCGGGCAGGTGCCACCTGGCGCTGTGGTCGGCGGCCAGGATTGTTCCGGCGAGCCTCTGTACGTGATCAGGGCGCAACACCAGGGAGCCATGTTGCCTGGCAAGTTGGTACCATCTCACGGCTGCGCGTACGTTCCGTGGGGCGGAATTGAACATGGCAAACCCGAATACCAGGTGTGTATTATTAATTCACATAATAAAAGCTTTTAACTATGGTATTCGGATTACCTATCAAGGACTTATATTCCCGAGGTATTTTATTTTAATTTAATTATTTTAATATAGTTGGATGTCCAAGGAAATTGCTTACAATTACACCTTTTACCCTATCATTGATTCCACGCGTCATGATTCCTCTAATATTGCGAATGTTTATGGGCAGCGGTGATCCATCAATCACTTAATGTTAATTATTAAATTTGACTATCCACAACAGATATTGGTTGGAGGTCCTAACAACTGGGTACCCACGAATGGAGCCAGCATCCCTCCAGGTGCTTTCCCTGGAGGCCAATCCGAAGACGGTGAGCCTCTGTTCATCGGCCGCGTCCGTCACGAAGGCAGCGTCACCACCGGAAAAGTGCAACCCTCGCATGGAGTCTGCTACATTTCATTCGGAGGCCAAGAGCTCGGCTTCCCAGATTACGAAATCCTTATGTCTTAAAACGTATATGGTTATTCTCGTTGTGCGAATCTGAGACATATTGTTATTGCATTTATCTCCTGATTTATTCGCACTTTGACTAAGGTCAATGTCAACCTGTTTACATTGCAACGGTAGATCTGCTTGTGCCTTGTACCTACTAAGATGTTAATTGTGCAAATGTATGTTTATTTAATTATGTATAAGTACATGGTACGTGAATAAATATCACTGTAGATGCACCGCATAATCACTGTAACTTAGGTATAGGTACCTACTACCAGCTATTTTTATAGCGCATTATTTTTGTTAAATTATTGTTTTAAATATACACCACAAGCTAAAAACCAATAAGTTATTTTTTTTTGCCTGTATAAATTACCAATACCTAACAAAAGAGAGATATTGCAGGTAGTCGGCAAAGGAGTTTACGTTATTAGCAGTTATTATGCCGGTGAGTCCAAGGTGTGAGTCCGACATGCCTCTGAGTTCTGCTAGGTGAGATATGTGAACGAATAAAATATGATTTAAGAAGTCTAATAATATTATACCACGAGCATAGCCAGGGGTTTGGGGGTTCAACCCTTGGTAACTTGTCGTCTCTTTGGTCTAGTGGTAGCATATATTGAGTATTATAGCAAAGGTCATAAATGCTCTAAATAGCAAAGACATTAAGTAATATTGAATCTCTCAGGTATATAGTATACATACGAGATGTGAACCAGTAGGAACCAGTGGACGACCTGAGTTTCCCAGCAGGACTCTTGGCTAATTATGACACTTTTGAGTGATATTTGGCAACCGAACTTTGATGTCAACTGCGATTTGAAATCAAACCTTAATCAAACATACTCCCTTAGATTCATACTCCCTACCTCGCCTGTTTCACCAATCTGCTACCTATTACAAAAACATTAGTGGTTATCTTAGAGTGGTAATATTTGCCATCATGAAATTATTACATT
This sequence comes from Clanis bilineata, assembly GCA_036417725.1. NCBI lineage: Eukaryota > Metazoa > Arthropoda > Insecta > Lepidoptera > Sphingidae > Clanis > Clanis bilineata. The sequence continues at coordinate 5,755,294 of CM071141.1, forward strand.
TTATGACTTAGGAGCACGGATTTTGCTACCTTAGCCAGTTCCTTTAGGAAATTAAAAAAGTCTAGCTGGCAAGTTAACTGTCAACAGGAGTTTTGGTGCGAGTGGTCGCTTGTTTAACAAGACCTTGAAATCGGCACATCCGTGTTTCATTGTTCTTGTGAAAACTTAGTTCTAGTTAGTTTATAGGTTAGGTTAAATTATAAAGAAAAAAATGTAACTAAAGACTTGGCAGCATGGTCTCCGACCTTAGCCGGTTCCCTATGGAACAAATGTAAAAAAAAGACAAATTGACACTGGTCCTGCCAACTGTCAAAAGAATCCATCAAAATTGGTGGGCAGGAATTATTTTAATGTTGAGTTTTTGGAAATTAATAAATACAATATAAAATAAAACCGAAATTAAATCGGTTATTTCTTTGTGAAAACAATCTTATTTCTCAAATCATGGGTGATATCATTGGTAAGTAAATATTGTTTACCTGACTAACTCCAGCCAAACGGTTCAAGCGGTTATTGTTTCCAAAATCTTCTTGAATTATTGTAAATACATGTACAGGAGTGCTTTAAATTATAGTTTAGGTTAGATAGATAGAATAATCACCCAGGTTTAGTATTTTATGATTAAAGTTATAGTTGTCTAAGAATGAGTCATACTCACTTAAACAGAAAAAATGAATCATTTTAACACTCTAATCTAGTATCCATCTACTCTCTTCTATATTAATAGTAATATATATATAAATAATGGATTTAAATCATCATTACATCAATTACGCAATGTTTATTAAGTAAAAAGTGTACTCGAACACCAAACAACATCATATCACCCTAATTATGTTTGATACAGAATTTGTAACGTCACCGTCACTTACCCGCATGAGCTTTAAAATACCAAGCAGCGGAATAAACTTTGATGTCAAAACACATGGATATGCAACATTAGGTCTGTCGAGAAATCCAGGCACAAAGTATGAAGCGTTTGTAAGTATTACTACTTTATTAGCCTAGTAATGTTTCTGTTTGTTTGTTTAATTATACTGGATGTTTCATAAAGTTGGTACCTATAACAATTCCACATACAGGGAGAATGATTTAAAGTGCAATGGTAAAGTTAAAAAATAAAAAATTAATTTAATTTTTTTTATTAATATTAACCATGGGAATTTTAAAATCAGAATGTGACCTTAACCAAAATAATGGCTTTGTGTATGCTAAAAATAATTAATTACCCCATAGGTAGTTTGTAAATGTACTGCAGCTGACCCAGTGAGCCAGCAAAAAGTTTTTCATCACAAATTCAAGTTTCCATTATTCCAAAACTATGAGCCTTACAAAATTTTAAACTTTACCGCTAGATTGGTAGTCATCGTCCCTTTAAGTGAAGTTATTATGGATACAGGTCAATAGAACATAACACTATAAACTGGCTCAACTGTTACCAAAAAGCAAAAAATCTACTATCAATATTGGATATGAAGTATTATGCTTTGACTATGACTCATTAAAATAACAGTTTTTAAACTAATTCGGATTTCTATTCCCCCATTAAACAAATCCTCAGTGGCCCTACTCTTCCCTTTCCCTATTTCCCTCCTTTTAGGTTGGCATTGCAACAGTAAAGCACCGATGATTCTTTTAGTGTCTTGATCACTTACCATGAGGTGACCCACCTGCTCGTTTGCCAGTTTGTGCTATAAAAAAATCTAAGGCTGAGATCTATGGAGTGAACTTTGACTAAGTTAAAGTCACGAACTCTGAGTATTTTTACTAAGTCCGAGTAATTTTTTACAAGAAAATCTTTGCTTAGTCTGTGAGTCTGCTTTTCTTGTAAAAAATGACCCAGACTTCTTTCGGACTTCAAAGCCCGATTTAACTATTCCAAATCCCCACTGAGTTTGTGACTTTCACTCAGACTTAGTCGAAGTTCGCTCTATAGATCTCAGCCTAAGATAAGTTTTGCTTTTTAGATCACAATAGGCATCAATCACATGACATGGATTGGAGAGAGTATAGGGGATGGAGCACATGCAAACACACCGAATATTCTCTCAGCAAACCAGTTCACCAGGTTCTGGTTGTTGTGGACAGGAGATGTCATATCCATTGGGAAAAATGGCCATGTTGATCCAATCATTACACATCCTAGTAAAACACCAGATTGCATGTATGTCTCGTTTTTATCAGACGATCATCATCAAATACATTGGAAAGTTGAGTGTAAGTACCTATATTTTAAACCTTTTTGAATGCTTTCACAATTTCAATGACCGTATTGTAATTTTATTGTAAAATCACATTCCAGTGCAACTAAAATCTGAATAATGTCATGTAACCACTGTCGAACGACTGCCTCGGTGGCGTAGTTGTATTTCGGTATGACTACCGTTCTGAGGTCTCGGGTTCGAGCCCTGGGTCGGGCAAAGTGATATTGGATTTTCATCAGCCCATAGTCTGGAATTTGTGCCGGATATGGCGATAGGCTCACCCCCTATCACATCTGGGACAGAACTAAGCTCGGCGAAATGTGGGTGTTCTAGTTCGCTAGTCCACCTCTGCCTACCCCTTCGTGGATACAAGCGGGAGCTTATGTATGTTTGTGTCGAAACTGTCGAACAAGCTAAATCGAATATTAAATTTCTAATAAAACTGACTTTACACTAGCAATACTGTGAGCAGTACTATGATTCAATTTATGAAAAGGCACAGATCTTATTAAGTCTTAGAATTAACAAAAACTTAACAGACCAACATCAAATCCGATCATGACCAAATGTATATGGGACCAGCCTTGAAATAAGCTCTATCGAATACAAAAATAATTTTGAAAATCGGTCCACATTTGGCGGACATATTGCGTAACATACATAAAAAAACAACAAATTGTGGACCTTCTCCTTTTTGAAAGTTGGTTCACAATATACTGCTGACAGCTAATCTACATTGAATTTGTACTTGCAGTACCACCCACATTTAAAAAACCTCCAATGAAACACATAACGAAAGGTCAGTTACGTTGGGAGCATGTTGATCAACAACTGCCAGATGATGCGTTGATAGCAGGCTTTGAAAAGGAGAATTTATACATAATAAGGGCACCCCACAGAGGATCATTGACGCCGGGCAAGTTTGTACCATCAGAGGGGACTGGATATGTGTCTTGGGGTGGTGAAGCACATGAAAAGGAAGATCTAGAGGTACAAAGTTTACTTTATGTTCTACATAAGTATGAATTAATGAGTCTTGGCCCAAAATTGTCTGGTCTGCTTAATGGTGGATGCCAAGTATACGCCCATAATATCCATTCCTGTTCTCTCACAAACACAGGCAAAGGGTGTGTTTCTTTGACACAGGCTGAGATCTATAGAGCCAACTTCGACTAAGTCTGCGTCAAAGAAACAAACCTCAATGAGAGGATTTGGAATCGTTACATCGAACTTTGACTGATTCCGAATAATTTTTAACAAGAAAAACAGACTGACAGAGAGACCAAGCAAAGATTTTCTTGTAAAAAATGACTCGGACTAAGTCAAAATCCTCACTGAGTTTGTTATTTTGACTTAGACTTAGTCTAAGTTAGCCCTATAGATCTCAGTCAGGACTTTGGGAATTCATGTTCACTTAAACTATAATCAATCACCTGCTGCTATTATTTCAAAATTTATTTGTAGGTACTTATATGATAGTATTCTTGGTGGTTTAGCTGCTCTAATTAATTATATTTATATATCATTTTGTATTTCGTACTTTATAAGCAATTATTGTCAACTGGCATTTAAAACAGCAACGCCAGAGTTTCTTGCCCGTTCTTCTCTGGCGAAACGGTCTTCCGAACTGGCGGTAGAGGAACTTTGACGGAATCTAAATAATGTAGAGGTATTAACATTTCATGGATTCAATAAATATTTTGATTTTGATTTTTTTTTTTTTGGAGAGGTAATATAACTACCCACACAAAACTGTCAGCTACCTCTAGACTCTGGTACCGTATCTGAACAACGTTCTTATGTAATTCCTCTACCTGCCGTTAGGAGTGGGAACCCTCATGTGGGATCGGCGCAACACAATTTTTAAGCATGCTGCGGAAAGGATTCTGCTAAGCTTTTACAACAGGCTACCTGCTTCATATAAACTAGGTGCTCGGGAAGATCTCGTGTTGTTTTTTTATATATCGTACAATTTTGCTTGGGTTTATGTGATTTTCCTTATTTTTAACAACCAGGATCTGGTTTGCAATATCAATTCCAGTGTAGTGTCCCGTTATTCAAATTTAATTCGTTTATAAAAGTTCGTTCGTTTATGGATTCTGGTTATGACAGCTTACGGATACGGATTCCTTCGGGACTTTTTCCCTAAATTGATACAACTCGTTTCGACTTTAGCGCGGTCTAATCCGTTTCATGCATGAACTTGAATTCATTCATTAATGTTACCTACCTACGCAATAAAAATAATGCAAAAGGAATAGGAAATCCTGTAAGGAAAACAATTGAAATTGCTTAAACAATTAGGCCACATGCCACAACCAATATTGTAGAAAAAGATTTACAGCTCATGTGTCAAAAATAAAAAAGTAGTAGGAACTAGGAACATCTACTTCCCTCACACGCACGCGCCGCATTATGATCATCATATGTATATGGTTGACGTCACCGTATATGATGTGCATCCATTTAATGTTATTTGTCATTTATGCCCTCGGCCTCCTCCAAAGAACAGCTCATACCTTAAGGGCGACTTGCAGCGCTGTTATTAATCTAGAGTTACACCTTATCCCGATTTATCCTACAACTCTCTTATCTTTAAATCACGATTTGTGATACGAGATTTATCGCGGAGCTGCAAGTGGCCCTAAATATTATTAAGCTGATTTTTAAAATTCCTTCGATTCATGGTTATCGAATCATTCTCATTTAATCATGGGTAACGTATTCATTAGTGGCGACGGGTTCATACAACATGATTCCTAGCGGCTTTCCTTTGCCAGTTTGTACGCTATTAAATAAGTATTAATTAGAAAAAAAATAGTATTTGCTTCCTCTTTAAAAATTTACATTCATCGCCACTGGTATTCATTCTGTCTTTCTACCTGCCCTTATCCCATCTTAATGTGGGGTCGGCGCAACATATTTTTTCAAGCATGTTGCAGAAAGGATTTGACTTAGTTTTTACAACCGGCTGCCTGCCTGACGTCAATCTCCTCTGAGTGATCCAGTCCGGGAAAATTAAATTTGAAAATTCGATTTGCCCGACCTGGGAATTGAACCCAGGACCTACCGGTCCACAGCCAATATATGCTGCCACTAGACCAAGGAGGCCATTAAAATACATAGATGAAAGATATTGGTGGAAAACTCAGTCACTCTCCAGTACCACTTGACACATCAGTCACAGCATCGGCAGTCGATAACGTTTGAGGAAAATATGTGCTTGTGTCGTCACCGCGCCGCCTCGCTTTGAGTTTGACAGTGATTGTCCCTATTCTAATTACACAGGTATTGTGTGGATACGATTGCAAATGGGTGCCAGCTGAAGGCGATAAAATACCAGTAGGAGCTTTCGAGGCAGGATACTCAGAAGTTCGCAGAGAAGCGCTGTATATTGGGCGAATGGTACGCGGCGGACATCACATACCTGGAAAAGTGCATACATTGTACAAAGCTTGTTACGTACCTTACGACGATAAGGAAGTGGAAGGTTCCCAATATGAAATACTGACAGTGCCAAGCGAATCGCCGTGTGCCAATAAATATATACTGCCAAATGAATATGGACTGCGTAACATGGCGCATCGGTATAACAACGTGATTCACGATCTGGACGAAGAACATGAACACATCGATTATTATTTTTGAATTTACTGAATGTTATAATAACATTTGCAATGTTTTTAATTTTTTATACCTAAAAAATGGGCAAGTGAGCCTTACTTAGTTTCAGCAGATTGTTATGTTATACTATCGATATATTAATTACCTAGATGCACAGTTGACGCTTGGAAAATGGGACAGCAAAGGAGTGCTTAAGCTCCCGTTTTGCATACAGTCCGACGCCGATGGAATTCTAAATTTCAAAATTCAAATTTAAGAACGCTTGCTCATTTCGTTTGAAAAGCTTCTTTATTACACGTGCATAGGGTTATATTTGTGTTGATTTAATTAGAACTTGTCTTTTATTTGTTTTATTCCTGAGACCACTTTTTAGGAGGATATTTGCAAAGAACTGTGCATCTAGGGTATATTATATTGATGTGTTATACCTATGTTTTTTTTTAAATTGCGACTAAATATATTTAACCAAGTTACCACTTTCGTATTTTTCTTTTAATACTCATAGGATTACAAAATAACCGAATCATTTCTGCAACATGATTTTTAAGTGTTGCGCCGACATACGAACCGTCATTAACTGGGATAAAGGCAGGGACACAAACATAGGACATAAACTCATACTGGTATCTTCGAATGATTAGGCCGAGGCGTACCTAGTGAACCTACTTTCCTTAGAGCTGAAAATTATTACAAACCGATCTGATGAGACCTCAGGATACCGCCAATCGTCATAATGCAATAATATAGCCACGGTGCTGAAGCAATGTATGCAATTCACAATGAAATAGTGAATAGGCGTAATGTTAGAAAACCTATAAAGCACAAACATGTTAGGTTGAAGCTGTGGGCTACATGAGCTAAGGATTGGTAGGCCTGGATTCAAATACATACCTGTTACCCTTAGTACGAGTTTTTTCGATTCTCGAAATCGACGATAGTTTACAGTTTCTCCATACATTTTTTAGTTCGTTGTAGTTTCCGCATAGTGGCGCTGCTAGTGAAATGTATGGACAAAACGAAAGCTATCGTCGATTTCGGGAATCGAGAACTGTCAAAATAAGCTGGTAATAGGGGTATAGCGCCCGAATGGTCAAACGCTACTCAACTTTAATTGCTGCTTACATTGATTTTCGCCATACAATTTTGACAGATAAGGCGGCCTTAAACGACATAAGGCGACCTTAAGTGTATGAACATTCGGCGGTAGATCAGATAATACGGACTCGATCCCCAAAGCAGGCCCCTGACTCTTACACTCGTTTCGATTTTGATTACGATTCGGTTTCATTTATTGACTTAAAATTCCATCCAAATCGATTTAAAAAGTGTATAGATTCGAGATCTTCTCATTTGGTAATTTTTAACGCTACATTCATTAGTGCACTTTTTACCTCGATTTCGGTGGAATTCAATATAACCGAATCGTAGTCGCAATCAAAAGTTACCCTACTGGTTTTACGCCAAGCAGGCAGCTGCCATAAAATGGAAAGCTGAATCTATTCTATAACGTACTTGAAAAAATGTGCCGACCTCCCAGGGGTGTGGTATGAAGACAGGTAGAAGAAAATAATGAGTTAAAGCATAACACTTTCAGTATACATGATTGCACCCAAAGAGATTTAATATTACTAACTATAGCTATACTATAACTATACTTCTTTCTGCCTTTCTTCTTCGGGTCGTCATCCATAGGTAGCTAGAGAAAGGTTGGTAGGTTAGCTAGGATAGGGCTCTGTATTATTTTCATCCAATCCCACCAACTTCTATTCATTCCCGTCGCTTCCCTGTCGGCGTACCTGCCATATCCCGTTCCCTTTCCACGGTCCACAAACCTCTCCATTCCCCTTTTCCCATAGGACCCTATTCTTCTAACTGTATAACCTGCCTCCCTGATTCCAAATTCATAGCATTCTATTATATAATATAATAATATTATAAGAAATACTTAAATCTAAATTATGCTTTTTTTGACATGTCATAAGTGCTTTTATATGCCTACGTGATTAATAAAGATTTTTATAGAGTGGCTATCAAGTAAGTTTCCATACAAAGAAATTAGTCTCAAACTTTAGTACCACCATCAACTACTTATTACAATGCGAGGGCGATTATTACAATTTACACCCTAGAATATTTTGTGAATGGTTAAGAATTACGTAAGATAAGTTATTCTCTCAATATTATTACGCTGGCCGACCTGGCGCGCGTATATTTCAAATAAACTGAGCGACTTACGACCACTCGGGCATAACTTTTGGATCACAGGTTTTGTGCTGTTGTCCCGTCTATATACTGTTGAATGTCTTTGATTGCACCTATATTTCAAAATATGTAAGTATATGGCAGAATGGCGGCTCTTATCCCAATATGAAATGGTAGACTGACATGTAATTAACTACATAATACCTAAGCCTTATGCCCATTGTCGATTGTTTTAGCGTAGACACTTCGCCGTGATCGGACAAAGATAAATTAAATTAATATAATACTAATGATAGGGGTTAGGCCTTAAGTCTATCACGCTGGCCTAATGCGGATTGGTAGACTTCACATACCTTCGAATTTCTTGTGGAGAAATTCTCGGGTACCTATGCAGGTTTCCTCACGATGTTTTCCTTCACCGTTATAGCAAGTGATATTTCACAATAAAACACACTTAACATAGAAAAGTCAGATGTCCTCCTTTTTGGGGTTGGTCTCGAAACTCCGACACTCGTCTCGACAGTCCCTACCACACCCAACTGAGCTATCGCCCGCGGTATAATTAATCATTTTTAATTTCAATTGTTCAGGTATTGTGTGGATACAATTGCAAATGGGTATCAACAAAAAGCGACAGAATACCCGTTGGAGCTGTCGGAGCAGGTCACTCAGAAGTCCGCAGGGAAGTGCTTTATGTTGGAAGATTGGTACGCGATGGCCACAATATCCCCGGAAAAGTACAACCATCGCACAAAGTGTGCTACATACCTTACAACGATAAAGAAGTGGCCGCCGACCATTACGAAATACTGACGGTGCCATGCGAATGGCCGTGCGTCAATAAATACATAATGCCAAATGAAGATGGCCGCTACAACGTGGCCAATCCGTTTGACGACCAGATGCATGATCTCGATGAAGAGGATATGGGCGCGGATTATTGGGAAAACTGATTGTTAGCAGTTGAAATGTTCAATTATTGTAATTTTCTATAACACGTGATTGTGTAAAGGAATTACAATTCAGGCAGACAATGGTTTTACCCGATTAAATGAAATGTAAAAATATCAGGATACAGGTGTATGGAGAACCGCCGGGTTTTTGTTGGTGTCTCCTGCTCATGGGACAATGGACAATAGACAAAAATTTGTAGCGAAACCATGTTTTGCGTAGGTGTTTTGTGTATTTTTTTAGTGCAGGATACGCGGCTTTATATTATATCGTTTGGTTAAGAATCGTGTAAAGCCGCGTCTATAAATGCATACAAATCGTTTGTGGTATTGCCCTTGCACACTGTCACATACATTCACAACAGTTTTCCAGAATTTTCTACGAACTCAATGCAATTTTACTCTTTAGCTAGTTTTACCCTCTAGTTATATATGTTGTTCCTTCGTGTCTATGGTTATTCTTTATTTAACGTATCAGATTGTAACACTTCCCAAAACGTACGCTCTTCCTTAGGCTCTTCTCCTGAAATCGATAATCGTCATAATCGATGTATCGTAAAACGTGATATTCTTGATATTCGTGGCGAATCCTAGTTCAATGTTACCGGTTTCGATTTTATGCTATAAGGCTTAAACAAGATAGATGTTCTAAGACTCCAGCCACTAAAGGTAGGTTATACTATTGATAAATGTTTCTCAAAATATTATATGGGTATAGGCTTAGATTAATAACTCATAGATACCTAATCCACGCGTAAAAATCTTGACATTCATGTAGAGCTACTTTAGCCACAGTCAGTCGCTGGTTCCACAGTTCTCATAGAGACGACATCACGGCAACTTCTGTTATTATAATTTTAAAAATGCTTTCCTGTTGTATCTTGTCGTGCAAAAAATATTCGGGAAAAACTGACAAGTGGCCTGGGATCTCATTTCATACGGTAAATAATCGAAATCAGTTTATTTTGGTTGACAAATTACGAAAGTAAAATAATATTTTTGAAAGACGTCATTTTCAATACAGTGTTACCTTAGATTATAATATGATTAGGTTTTAAGCTTGACCCTATGTGCGTAGTTAGGTAGCACTATCGCTCTTAACGGCCGGTTTCAATAAACAATCTCAGTTTAGAGTCCAGATAGATCGCGATTATGAACCAATCAAATCAAGTCATTTGACGGAGTCGTATTCAAACTATGTTCTTATTGGCTAATTTTTGTAATCTATCTGCACCTTTGAACTGAGATTGTTTATTGGAACCGGGCGTAAGACGCGTCTCCTGCACTAAAACATTACACAAAACATGCCTTTTTTATCTATGGTCTATTGTTCTAGGAGAAGGAGACAGCTAAAATCGTTGTTTTGCGTAGATTTTTTTAGTGGTTTTGTTTCAATAAACATGTGCAGGAGACTGCTTTAGCTCGGCAAACTAGGTGGACTAGTTTCATCTCTGCCCACGCCTTTTAATATACATGCGTGAGCTTTTATAAATAACAGTTCAGCTCTCTGCACTATGTCGTAGTTTCTATTTATGTAAATAAGATTTTATTTTTTAATTTATATTAATGTTATATACCTACTAAAAATGAATTATCGTTTGTCGTCATGGTCTGGTAGCAGTGTATATGAGCTGTGAACCGGGAGATTCTGGGTTCGATTCCCAGATCGATTTTTGTAACATTATTTTCTTGGGACTGGATGGCTGGCAGCCAGTCTTAAAAAAGAATCCAATTCCTTTTTGCATCATGCTTGAAAAAGTGAGTTGCGCTGACACCACATTAAGGTGGGATAAGGGCAGATACAAAGAAAGACTAAAGATGAATCATGAACTTAGGTTAACATGTACTTACAATGTTTATGATAAAATAATTATTGTGTATGATTATAAAAAAAAAACATAAATATACACTACTACAAATACGTTGTTTTATTTTCATTTATTGTACTTGTTCCTTATATATTAAATACATGCGTAATATTATCAATAAGTATGAATACATTCATATTTACGTTAAAAAATATTAATTCTAATAAGTATCAGGTATTCATTTGTACAGTATAGCATCGGTAGCTATAATAGTTTTAACTGCAACGGAAAGTTTCGTAAAAAAATCTGAGAATTGTCTATAAGAATCTCTAGGATATTATGTAAATCCAGAATTATGTCTACAAGTTCTACATCAGGTAAGGGACTGCTCGACCGGTTTGAGACCAATACTGTCCCCTTCCCAATCTCTACCTATTTACTTCCTTAAGGGTTAGCACCTATGATTCTTTTGGTATCTTGGATGTCGCTTTCAGTCTAAGTATTATTCACGGTAGGCAGTGCTTTGAACGTATCCTTGGGATTGCCGATGTAGTAAGGCGGCGCTAACCGCTTACCATCGCCTGCTTACCAGCCTTTTTACTCTTTTTAGGCAGTAGCGTGCATTTCATATAGACAAAGAGATATTGTCTACCCTGACAATTTGCTAAAATTACATAATGAAAGAAAAAATGGTTACCAAAACCAAACAGCGCTCGTTTGAAATCAACGTGAAAATGATCATGATGGTTAAAGTAAAGCAAGAATAAAGTGAAGAAATAATTATGCAAGATTGTTGTCTACCTTAATCTAAATGCCAGTGCACGTCACTGTTCTTAGGCTAATAAAAAAAAACACATGGAAGCGGGACATGCGAAGAATGAAGTACATCGACTATATTATACTTTCAGCGTCAATCGGTTTAAAAAGAACTGGCTATTTGTAGTTCTAAATGATATTTCAAGTGTTCTTGACATATTTTAAAATGCAATCATTGTGACAGCCTACGTACAAAATCAGTATCTAAGACCTCAACAATAATAAAAGGACTGTTTCTTTATATTTATTCACAATACTTACATCGATATGGCTGACGGACCTTCCACCACGGCATCGGAATATGCTCCAAGTGAGATGGCACACTCGGTAGCGGGCGAAGGTAAGATATCGGCTGGGCATTTCTACTTATATTTCACAGATACTTGATGGTGGCATAAGGGACCCTTGCTAGGTTGCCTCTGCTCAAATCTTCTATGTATACTACCCTCTGTTATTTAAAAATATGAGCCTTCAACAGTCCGCAGAGGTGTGTTTTTATTATTGGTGAATAATTTTTCAGGTTTCGCATTTTATTTTACAAATATAATAGTCTGCAACCAAGTATTAGGAAGGTAGACCTAAAGTAAATAGATTTGTTAGAGTGTGCTTAAGTAGTGAGTGATTTGGTAATAAGCCACAGGTTTCTGTAACACCCCCGACCTTAGATTCGAATTCAGAACCTCCCGGTCTACAGCTCATATGCGCTACCACTAAGAAGGAAGCAACATGTATGTAGGTTCTTACTATACCATGCTATTGGTGTCATCTTAGTGGCGCCACAAAACTTTCTTTTATCTCACAGCATCTCCAGCACGAGAGCCAACGACTTTTCCTCCTTACCCACCATACGCAACGGAACCGGCGCCGCCATCTGTCGCCGACACGATAATCGCAGGCCGCGACCTTCGCTTGCAGTACAAGTCTTTGCCGAGGCAACTTGTGCACCCGCCGCCGAAACCAGCTAGACCTAAGTATGTTTATCTTTAGGTTCATTTTACTTTGCCTATATGAGTAGACAAGCATGTCGATTGTCCAATGGTAACTTTACCTGCGGAGACGCTTCCCCGTGAGCACAAGCAATACCATATAAGTATTGTACCTACCAATAATTGCAATGCGCTCATCCCAGACCAGACGCTGAATCCCATAAGGCCCGTTTATTTCAGTAGCTGCAATTTGCTTCCAATGAGAACGTAACAGTGCTTGTGATAAGCAGTAGAAGTAGATTTGGGTGGTGTTGCCTACTCACTCAGACGGATTTGTTATTTACCAATCAGAGACCTACCACTTCGACTGCCTAGTAATATAAACATAACATAAGCTCACGTCTGTATCCCCGAAGGGGTAGGCACAGGCACACTAGCCAACTAGTATACCCACATTTCGCCGAGCTTAGTTCCGTCCCAGATGTGATAGGGGGCGAGCCTATCGCCATATCAGGCATGAATTCCAGACTCCGGGCTGGTGTGGATAAATCCAATATCACTTTGCCCAACCCAGGGATCGAACCCGAGACCTCAGGATCGTAGTGGCACCGAAATACAACCACGCCACCGAGGCAGTCTAGTAATACACAACATTGCTAACTTTCTGTAGGTAAATAATATGGATCCAGCCGAATCAAGAATTCAAGAGTAGGTACTATAAGATGTTTTACACTTATCCGGTAGGGGTCCAAAAGCAACGGACGTGAAATTGTCACGTCGCGCAGCGCGTGCACACGCTAGATGTCTGCGCAGACACGGCGCCGTCCTTACAGATCGACTGGAGCACATGTCCAAGCCGCCGCGAAGAGCCATCATAAATATGTGGCGGGAGCATGCCGATACCTTACCGGCAGAAACGGTCAGTAACTCCATAACACTTTCTACTAGATAGATGTAACAACGACCACGTGGCTCATTCAGTAGGTAGTCGATGCAAATGTTACTACTTCAGGCCAGTGTATTTCTAGCAGCTGTCAAGACTCGAAACACGCAAACGGTAGCACCACATTTACCTTCTCTGTACATTAACGTTTACGTCAATGGTAGATCCACCGAGATAGTACCATTGTTATTGTATCACGGAAAATACACATTAGGTGATATTTTTTTTAGTGGTAGAGCCATGCTGTAGGCAGTAACGTCTACAGCACGAATGAGCCTGCTCAACCGGTTTGATATCACTGTCGCACAGAAAACCGACGTAGAATCGCCCATTTCCCGCCTCCCCTTGTCCCTTTTCGCTCCCCTTCCATTCCCTCCTTTTATCGTATCGTGGGTGTCTATGGGCGATAGAGATCACTTACCATCAGTTGACCAATCGGCTGGCTTGCCTGACTGTGCTATAAAAAAATTGCTGTTGCGTGGCGTACGGTACAGTTGTTTCCGAACCCCCGTTTAAAATGAAAATTAGCTGTACCTGGATAAATAGAAACATTTACTAATAACACTATCTACCCACTATGTCTGTATACAGATCTCCCGGTTGCGAACCATGCTCGACGCAGACGAGCCGTTCAAACCGGATCAAGCGTACGAATATTTTATAAACTTGAGAAAGTCGAAGAAGAAGAACACTGCGTAAGTAGTTGTTACAAACGTGGCTATAGATCAGGTCGCCACTCCACAGACCCAGTGGTTGATACTGTCTTTAGCAATCTATGAAAGGAGGTGTGTAGAGCAGTGAAACAATAAGGATAAGGATATAACAATAAGGATAGGAATAAGGATTAGAATTTGAGGCTTCACGGCAGAAGAACATCTGCGCCCCGCAGTGATGGCAGATGCATTTTCAATTTTCGTCTTAAATAATAGAAACGAAACAGTCAGTGATTATCTAAATGAATCACCGAAAACACTCAATCACAATGGAAGGTAGTGATTGCACTTACCGACACGGAATCTGCTTGGTCCAATCAGAAAGAATTTTTCAATTATTGCAATGAAAGCAATGTATATGGATTGTGGACTCGAACTATTGGGTTCTAATCTTCCGTCTGGCAAAGTGGTTTTAGAAATGAATCCCCATCAGGGGGTTGAGGCGGTCGGTTGTAAAAACTAAGCCGTATCCATTTACAACATGCTAGTAAAAGTGTGTTGCGCCGACCCCCACGTTGTATTGGAATAAAGGCATGTGGAATAAAGTAACAAAAGTAATAATAATAATATATGTAATAGTAGTAGAAGCATCATGGCCGTTAACCAAACTGATGGCAACGGTGATAAAGACATAATAATCTCTTGCACGCTATTTTCAATTATTTATCCTTCCAGACTTCGAGTGAATCAAATCAAAAAGGATGTATTGGCGATGTGTGGCGACAAGAGATTTATGTGGGCCAGGAACGCTACTGTGGCATTTGCTAGAGGCATTCAGCAACGACTTTCAAAGCCCGGACGTTTCAGTTTAGCTGACGGGTGATTTTTTTTCTCACATCACAGGGCAGACACGGGACAATAATTTTAATACGCACTGTAATGACTCAGCAGAAAAAGATTAGATTTTTCAATTCGTCCACACCGTATTGATTCAACATTTCCACGTACCTTTTACAATAATCTTATTTTAAAAGTTTCTCTTCTTAAAATATTAGGTATACTGACACCAGATTAAAGTAATTCAGTACCTATTCACTTAAAATTACCAGTATAAACCAATAAAATTTACCGAAATCCCATTCTAAATTAGACGACACATGTTATGTTGTGACACATATGCGAGACCGTTTTCCACACTGACAAAGTAAGATGCAGATAAGATAAGCAACAGCAGGTCTTTTTTGGAACAATTTGTTTGCAGTATGCTGAGGTTGTCAAATATAATATTGAACGAGATCTGTAGTTACATGAGCATGAGAATGCCTTCTCGACGCTGCACCCATCCTAAGGCTAAATTCATGATGGATATAGCCGACAAGGTAATTATATATGTGCCTATTTACATAACTCTTAGAAGGAACGCACAACATTACAAAAAATGAGTTTCGATTAATCGCTGTACGGAACCCTAAAAATGGAAGTTACCTGTCACCCAAATGCCCTCGTCCTGAATTCGTAATACAAATTAGCTGAAATAGAGTTCCTCTCCTATAACATTCAGAAATAAGAACCATCTAAAATCTAGATGGTACTTATTTAGAATCATAAAAAACTTTCTCGATATCAAAAATCAAATTACTATCTTCCGTGTCACAGGTTTATACTTTACTAAATGTAGCAGATATCGATATTCGATAATAAATAATTATTAAAATTATCATGAAATTCAATACCTATTGTATAATTTGTTAAAAAGTTATCATCAAAATACACGTTATTTATTGTCTAACAGATCGCAGTATGGATCGATGAAATCCTGTCGGAATCCGACGACAGAATGCTCATGATGGACTTCGATGAAGATGAAGGTAAGTGGGAGATAATTAGTATTGAACAATTGTCACCAGTTCTGCGGGTCCACGCGGTGTCGCTGCTTCCTACACCAGGTAACACGTGGTTCGCTTGAACTTGTGGCAATTGTTCAACAATTATACTTCTATTGTTGTTTTGAGGGAACTGGGGTCATTGGAAATTGCTGTCGTTGAACAATCGTCAACAAATTCAAGCGGAGCACCCCAGTTCTCTTGGTCGGATTAGGAATTTACTTTTAACGGGAACATTACTTGCGAGAAGAAGTCGAGAGGAGCTTCGCCGATGCAAGCAGACCAGAGGGAACTCCTGCGAGTACTACAGGGTCTTCTCATACAATGGGTACTAGTGAGAGTCAAGGGCAGACCCCTGCACCAACCCCCGGGGAGACACCCGCAGCGACACCTGCAGCGACGCCCGCAGTGACGCCGGGCGCGAGCCCCGCACCGAGCGCCGCCACCACACCGGGAGCGTCCAAAACTAATTTACCAAAAGAATAGTTAGTACATAGGTATTGTTTCCTTCGTAATAAATAGCTCTATATTATACTCTACCCCACGGCTGTACGGAGCCTCTACTTACTAATGAGAAAGATTAAACTTCAGTCAGCGATCGTGACTTCAGCGGTTTAATGGGCAAGTCTTAGATATTGGCAACTTTCACATTTCCTTTAACCTTAAAACAAAACATACATAAACATAAGCTCACGCCTGTATCCCCGAAAGAGTAGGCAGAAGCGCACTGGCGAACTAGAACACCCACATTTCGCCGAGCTTAGTTCCGTCCCATTAGTGATAGGGGGCGAGCCTATCCACATATCGGGCACAAATTCCAGACTCTGGGCTGACATGGAAAAATCCAATATCGCTTTGCCCGACCCGGGGATTGAACCCGAGACCTTAGGACAGCAGTCATACCGATATATAATCACGCCACCGAGGCAGTCTTAAAAATTACAATAATTATCATCAATGAATACTTACATAATGTCAATGGTGGTGTGCTTCCTTAAAGCCAAACTTGCATTTTTCGTCGGGAATATTCGTAATAAGAAGTAAGAATGTGTACCTACGTAATACATATCTATTATCTATATACTTTTGTTTTACAGACCTTTTTAAAGAGTTCGGAGACGCAGGATTCACTGACGATTTTTTGAACATGATGGGCGATGTGAGTTATATAATAATTATTTTATGGATTATGCGCAGTGCCATAGAACGAAGGCATTGCCACCAATGCCCAGGCATATGAAGCAGACTGTAGAATCGCAGAAAATTAGCAGACCAAGACCGAGTTAATGGATAGGCTCCATAGATAGGGTAAAATATAGAAACTCGCACCGAATTCAAAAAAGCTAGTCACTCTACCTACTGTTCATTTCATAGAGTTAGCCAGAAAAAAATAATTGTAACGAAACACTGCTAAATCTATGCAATAGGCACGTGTACATAACATTGATTAAACTTATAAGTTGGATGTCTTTCACAGCTAAGCAACAATTATATATTATTAGTTTTCCATGGATATATAAATAAATAAATAAATTATTTTGTATGGACAAGTTTCTAATTAAAATAGGTTTATAAGGAAAAATGTATAAATCAATTCTAATGATATACTGGTTTGCCAGGATCGGATGCCATTGCATAATTCTACCGACGACAACATAAAGCAAATAAATCAAAGAACAGAAACAGTCCTTAAAAGTTATCCTAACGATAGACCTCCTCAAACAGCTCCTACCTGAGAATATATCGAGACTGACTAACTTCGAAAATAATTAGACATGCTGTGTATTCAGGCATCATTACGTAAATGTAAAAAAATATACTTTAAAGAAATTAACAACTAAGAATGTTTATATAAAACAAAAAATAAAGTAAAATGAAGTAGTTTATGTTGTTTATTTTATGGCAAAGATCATTGCTTTTATTTTTTACAAGTGAACACGGCAAACCAAGGTAATTTTTGAACGAATTATACGATTCAATCTTTCTTCATTTTCCAAAGTACCAAATATAAATTGCATCAATTTTATTGCATTTACTTGTATCATTGTTTGGTTCGTCGTGTTCATTTGTATCGATTTGGAGAATGAAGAATGGTTCTAAGTTTTTAATAGAGGTATAATCGTGCATGCTAATGCTATTTTCCTTTTTTTTCAGGGCGGTCTGTTCAAAGGACGTAAGTGAAATTTATTGTTACTACCTAATTGTATTTGAATTTTTCTGGACCTTTCAATAAAACATTCATTTTTATCTTCATTTTCACTTTTTTTTACCAACTACAAATTCAAGTACAATATCACCAACGAGCGCGCGTAAATAGTCATAGAATCAAACTTTACCTTACTGTTTTATTTTTTCCAGCGCAACCAGCTTATTTGAAATTTACTGGTATGTCTAAACTTTATCTTTATTGCTTACATTAGCTTTCCTAAACATGATTTTATCAATACTTGACAAGAAATTCATTAAACTCTATAAATAGGTGAAATGCTGGAAGCCTTCATGATATTGACAGAATCTATGGAAAAAAAGGGTGACGAACAATTATTGTCCCATGGAAAATTTATTCAAACCTACGCAGAGGGAGCTGACGAGTAAGAAATTATAATTTATATATATTTACAAATAGGCTCATAAGACCGTAGAATGTTTTGTTATGACTGACTTCAGACTAAAACGAACACCGGATTTCGACGCATCAGAGTTTGATACAGCACTCGCGGAAAAACTTAACAAAGATCTTACTGCTTTGGTGAAACCTAACACACCTACTAATATTGCGCCATTTATGAAAGGTAACTCACCTAGTAGTGACTATTTGTTTGATTCGATTTCACATCATAATCTCAATATTTGTAATTTATTTCAGATGTTGTCGAGATATGTGCAGATTATCTAGCTCAAAATGCTGAATATAACAGTAAGACAAACTATCAATATATTAATACATAAATATTGGAATTACTTAACTACTTATTAGTTTAATTGGTTTATTGTAGAGGATAAAGGACCTGCATTTAAATTGTTGATACAAGCTATGCGAAGTAGATCCAGCGTGGTTTTGTTCCAAAAAGAAAAATTGCGAAAGACTTACGGCAAAGCTGCTACTGAGTAAGATTGATATTGATTCACATTTAATACATCTGATAAATTTTTCTTACCTATTCTATAAAACGTTTCTTCTAAGTCTTGAAGAAGCAAAAGGATTGGAAATTGACCATGATGAGCCTAACTTGTCGCAAGAAATCCATTCAAGTCTCAGCCAACTAGTAGAAAGCACTACACCTAACGAATTGAAAGATGATATGGCGGGTAATGATTGAAACTGCATTTTTTTTATTTTTGGATCTTTAAGAAAAACTCAATACATTTTGTGTTACAGAGACACTGGATATCGCTTCGAAGTATTTGTCGCAACATGCTATCGACGAACGTATGTTGAGATTTAGTTTATGCGACGTTGTCCACACTCGTGCGCTTTCATCTTTTTACAAGTTGTATCGGCGTGTAATCGAAATTATTGTAATCAATAGATTGTGGAAGTAGCGCGACAGCAAAATAGCTTGGTAAAACTATAGTTTTAAACCAACATGTTCGTAGTGCACAAGTGTGGACATTTCTATAAGCCTAAAAATGATATCGTCACAAGAAATTGCTTTCACCAATTCATTTTGTACAGTTGAACGTGGTCCCGCATTCGACGTATTAATTCATGAATTGGATGTTCACGGTGCTGATCCATACACACCGCAGTTTACGCCGCTTGGCATGAAATATGCTGCTGCATATGTGTTAGTTACTATCTTAATATTATTATTTAGAAGAAAGTATGGTATTCTTTGAACAAATAGCAATTTGATAACAAAATGCGGGCTTCCTGCCGTAACGATATTACTTTACTAGATATTATGTTTTAGAATTACATATATTGCAGTATTATTATCTTTGTTTTGCAGTGGAGCATTTTTTTATTATATTTAATTACCAAAAAGGAATTTATTAATCTCGTTTATATTCGATTAATCTGCCAGATTGAAAACAGCTCCTGGTTTGTCAAGTGTCAGCCCAGATGAAGCTACAGCTCCGACCTTCGTAGAAGCACTTCACCGAGCAGCTGATGCAGGAACACCTAAGGCCCTTCAAAAAGATATGGATGGTTTGTATAGAACATATTATGTGGATAAATGTTAAAAATGTGAAAAATAATTCCTTTAAAAAGAGACACTATGCAATATCTATCTATATATATAAAAATGAAACCCGTTTTCCGTTGTCACGGCATCACGCGTGAACGGCTGGACCGATTTCGTTAATTCTTTTTTTAGAATATTCCTCGAAGTACGAGGATGGTTCTTACGGAGAGAAAAAATTTAAAAATTGCCTAAAAAGTCTAAAAACAACACTTTTCTATACTCGCATACAATCGATTCGTAATAATACTTAAAAGTCAATTTGAACTTTAATTCCATACGATAAAGTTCAAATTTTAGTGGAGAGGTTCCGGGAAGGCAAAACAATTGAGTGACGTCAATATTTGTCAATATTTATACGATGGTAACGTCACTCTGACCCGGCGCGGCGTCCCGAATGGGAGCGGAGCAAAAATGAAAAATGTTAAGAAGCGGGGAAGTTGATATCTCAGAAACTACTGGTTCGAAATGAAAAAATATTTTTTTGTGGGATAGTCTATTTATCGAGGATGGCTATTGGCTATATAACATCACACTATGACCTAAGGGCTGACTGACGAGGTGATTGATGGGGTGACTGACAGGGTGACTGATGGGGTGGCGGACGGGGTGACTGACGAGATGACTGACGAGGTGACTGACGGGGTGACCGACGGTGTCACAGACGGAGTGACAGACGGGGTGACAGACGGATGACAGACGGGGTGACAGACGTATGGCAGACGAGTGACAGATGGGTGACAGACGGGTGACAGACGGGTTCACAGACGGGTGACAGACGGGTGACAGACGGGTGACAGACGTATGGCAGACGAGTGACAGATGGGTGACAGACGGGTGACAGACGGGTTCACAGACGGGTGACAGATGGGTGACAGACGGGTGACAGACGGGTTCACAGACGGGTGACAGACGGGTGACAGACGGGTGACAGACGAGTGACATACAGGGTGACAGACGGGTGACACACGGGTGACAGACGGGGTGACAATCGAGCAGAAAGATGAGGTGACCGACGGCTGACCGACAGGGTGACTGTCGGGGTGACTGTCGGGGTGACCGACGGGATGATGGACGGGGTGACTGACGGGGTAACTGACGGGGTGATGGACGGGGTAACTGACGAGGGTACTGAGTGGGTGACTGACGGGGTGACTGACGAAACCGGACCGAAGTAGATCATCTCATTACCTCCTTTAGAATTATTGGATTATAGGTGCCTACAACTCATTCTTTCAACCCTCTCTCTCCTACGCAGACGAAGTTGCGCGGGTCAGCTAGTATTTTAAATAAAATTGATTGTTTTATTTATTTCTTGCCTACCTAAATTGGGGGAAGACAATCCTGAGCATTACTGAATTGAGTTTGGGTGAAGTTGCGTAATAAATAAGTAAAACTAAGTATGTAATATGAGCGTTTTTTATTTAAATGTAAGTGGTTAGGTTAGGTGTATACTTCTTTTAATTTCAGAGGTCATTCAACGGTGCGGTAACTACCAATCTGCGTATGTTCGTGATCGAGGTTCATATTGCTTGCTTTTGTAAAATATATGCATATAATTAATGAAAATATAAATCATATTTACTCAAATATTTTTAGACAAAGCAATGCAGATATTATTAAAAACTATGAAAAGTAATGCACCCAAAGAATTGTTGAAACGGAATAACTATTCTCTGGACTACGGAACGGCAGCAACAGAGTAAGATTTCATACCTACTTGAATTTCTTAATATTGCAGAAGTCCAAACCTATTAAAAATGTAATTTTAATTACGGCTGTTATATTTTTTTCAATATACTCATTAGTAATATTAGTGTTAGTAAATTTTACTTTTGCTTAGTTTTTTGTGTCAAATATAGTCTGCTTATCTTCCATAATTTCATATGATCTATTTACTAGCCAATTGGAAATTGATAAACAGTGGTAGTGGCTCTACCGTAGAGCCACATTGTAGATAATTTAGTGAATGAATGTGAGGAAGCCGGGCCAATTTATTTTTGTTCATAATGATATTTATTTCTAATTAGAACTGAAGCCGCGCCAATAGTGGTCCCATTTCTACCTATCAAAGATATCGCTACCGAGGGTAGAGACAAATTAAATAAAGATGTGGAAAATACTACACCTGTTGAACTAAAAACAGCAATGAAATGTATGTTTTTTTGAATACCAAATAAGTTCATACTAAAGCTGGATTATTTTCTTTGTTCGTTTTTTGCACTTGAAATAATAATTTTAGAAATAAAGCCGAGAATAATAGAAATATTACGAAAAAGGCGCGACATTTCAAGATATTTGTAGGTTGTTTCATTTATTTTGTACCAATAAAAAGCTTTTACTAAATCTTATCTTACGGATGAAACAATCTCCTCAAAATTTTGCGTTTTAATTATTTTAAAGCATGTACCTATTTAATGTTTTCAGCTGTGGTACAAGACGTCTCAAGGTATTTATCCCAGGGCGTGGCGCTTAGAAGTAAGGGAATAATGCTATCGAAGTATATTTATTTTACTTTATGGTGCTCTTACATTTTTAATGAATATAGGTGGTGCAGCTGGTGGGCGATACCCTCTCAACTTTTTATCAGCCATAACGAAATCATTGGGCTCCAGACCATTGTTCAAGCATAAAGCTTACGGTCAAACGTACTCGGATGCTGCAGATGTGTATGTATCTTAAAACTTTGATTATAAAATTTTGTCAGACATATTTATTATAGAAGTATTACTAGTTAGTATAAGTACCTAACTATGTTGGTTTTCACGGAAAAACTGCTAAACCAATAGAGGTAAAATTTTGATACAATGTATTTTGATAACTACACTACTTTTATCTCAAGACGATTTCCGCATAGTCGAAATCGATAACTGCGCTGCTAGCTGTTTTTTTTAAATATAATAGGATACCTAACCATTTCTTACTTGACAGTTTAAAATACGCCGGTCCTCTTGAATCTGATCCCAAGTGTGAGAAACTTCAATATGAGATTATGAATGAAATGAAAAGAGGAGTGCCACCAAAACTAGCACCAACAATCGCTTCTGGTCTCGATGGTGATTAATTACTTAATATTTATTGACTGCCTCGGTGGCGTGGTGGTATTTCGGTTCGACTACGGTTCTGAGGTCTCGGGTTCGATCCCCGGGTCGGGCAAAGTGATATTGGATTTTTCCATATCAGCCCGGAGTCTGGAATTTGTGCCCGATATGGCGATAGGCTCGCTCCCTATCACATCTGGGACGGAACTAAGCTCGGCGAAATGTGGGTGTTCTAGTTCGCTAGTGCGCCTCTGCCTACCCCTTCGGGGATACAGGCGTGAGCTTATGTATGTTATTTACTGCTCTACATCACGTTAATACCAAGCATCGCTAACTTTATAGTATAGAATGTTGAATTAATATGTGTATATTTTTAACAGAAATCTCAGTTGATGCTGCAAAACACCTGGCTAAAGTAGGAACTCATAAAGGTAAGTGTTTTTAAAAAAACTTAAAAAGCTATTGTACACAGGATTGCTGATCCTTGAAATGAAATGGAAATATGTGTTTAAAATAATATCTTAAATTATAATCAAATGATATCATGGTGTTCATTTTTTGTAATATTTTTTAAAATAGGTGAAGCTCTGGATTATCTTGTTGGTGCAATGAAACAAAAAGGTCTGTCAACACTTGGACAAATGCAGGGATATCAACAGACTTATAATGATGGAGCGAGAAGGTATGTATGGATTTTCTTTTGTAATGTTATTTCAAATTTTATTGCATATATCAATTGATTTCCTAGATCATTATCAATTCCAGGAACTTTGTTTTTATTTATTATAAATTGGTTGATTTTATTTTGTTTTTTTTTAATAATACCTAGAATAGAAAACTCTCCAACATTAGTTAACGAAAAGATTGATAAAGGAGTCTATGAGAATGTAAGAGGCAAATTGACAAAACTTATAACGGAGAAACCTTCACCAGAGCATGAAAAGCTGCTGCCAGGTACATCAACAAATTCAAAACCCTGAATAACGTGTCGAAGCATCGTAACAACTCGGTACATAATTTTCAATAAAATGTTCCTTTTTCAGAACTCGTTGATGAATCATCAAAATTTCTTTCGGCTCCTTTACCAGAAAGTAAGTTAAAATTTTTAAAGAGAATGTTATAGCAACAAAAAGTTAAGCAAGGTTTATTAGTAAATTAGAAACAAAACTTATTTAAGTCATACAAAATTTCCCCATAAGAATGATCTGAATTTCGTTTTACAGCTGATGCAGAGAAACGTCGGGTGTTGGCTGATTTGATGAGTCGCAAAGGAGATCAAATTTTAGGAGAAGATAAATTATACAAAATGACTTTCACTGAAGCTGGAGATGAGTAAGTTACATTGTGTACCATTACCGAATCGTAACCAACACAGTCTATAAAAAATAAACCTGTCATAATTGATTAAAATGAATACGTTAACAAATGAATAAGAATATTAAACATCGTCAGAATAATGAGTGCTCCCGTGAGTGTGGTGGCATCAACCGACCCTGCGAAGACCAAGGAAATGCACAGCAAGATTACTGCTGCTATACCCGACAAAAAAATGCAAGAACTTTTAAAGGGTACATTTTGTTGGTGATTCATAATATTTATATAAACGATTAGATAGATCAAACCATCAAATATAATTATAATCATTATTTGTCAATTAAGAATAGACTATAATCTAGCTATAGCTGGTCTTATCGCAAAGAGCGTTCATCACCAGACAGATCACCCTAGGTAGTGTGTTACTGTGTGGTACTGACTATCGAGACAGAAACATTATTTTTAATATTATCGGTTTCATACTCTTAGAATTATTTGTCACTCATCATAATCTTTCAGATCCCGCCAATGAAGGAGCTGCCCATCTAACTGATGTTATACATGGCAGAGGTAAAATACTGTTGCTATTTGCCTATGTGGTTGTTATTCACAAATTAATTTCACAAGAATTTGCTCACTTATATCTTTGTTTTATAAACAGGAGAAGCACTGCAAATAATTCACGATGACATGCAGGCCAAGCAAAGCAAAGATTTCCTTACAATTGGAAAATTTAAAAAGACTCACGCAGACGCGGCTGTTATGTATGTAATTATAATGTAGGGGTATAAATATAGATAATGGAAAAATTTAATGTACTTATAATGTAATTGTAGGATTACTGAAGCCAGTAAGTTTGGTGGACTACACCCCTCCCCCGTGATCTTTGACAAAGTGAAGCAGCGTATTGATGAATTACCCAAAACGGGAGGATCCGATGCAGCTAACAAAGAAATGGACGGTAATGCAATCTAATAGCGTGATTTTGAGCATGACATAAGCAATACACTATGTAGATTTACTGCATAAATATTTTTGTCATCAACCTATTTCTGTATCTGCTTACCTATACATTATTAAGTACATCTTACATTTGCAGATACCACTAGTATCGTATCGGCATACATCGCTGGGGTAGCTACCGACGAATGTAAGTATAGGAATTTACCTACTTATTACGATATTGTGTTATTCGATAATATTTTAAATTGCCTATTTACTCCACAGGTGGATTAGATGCCAAGGCTTTAGCTGCATTGGATGGGTATGGTGAACATTTTACTGTTCGGATACTATTTTTTATTTAGATATTATATACGTATTTCTGTTAATTTATTGCTATATACCCAATCACCAAAGCTGTACCAGAAATCTAAGCGAATGGTGAATTAAGTGCCACATAGGCTCCGCTAGAACATTACTATTTAATCCCACATGCGTTACTTAACTTTATAGATTCTAACAAAGACATTATGAGAATAAATGCCAAAATATTTGTTTATATTTGAATTTGGAATACCTCGATGATGTGGACTGTGGTATTGCTTGCGCGTTACGACTTTACGCGTTCTCAGGTCTCGGGTGCTATCCCTGGGTCGGGCAAAGTGATATTGGGTGTTTCTAATTAGTATCAGCCCAGAGTCTGGAATTTGAGTCTGATATTTAGATTGGATACCACTTTGGCGATTACAGTATATTTGAGAAAAACTTGTTTATATCGTTATAATTACTCCCTTAAATTAGAATTTAAATGCAATAAAATGACATCATTTTTAATACTTAGTAAAGGCAAGTCTGCTTCTGCCCTTAATGTTGGCGACGAAGAGGAGGAACGACTTCGACGAGAGGCCGAGGAGGCAGAACGGAGGAAACGGGAAGAAGAAGAAAGAAAAAAACGAGAGGCAGAAGAGAAAAATAAAATGAATGAAGATGAAGAACGCAGGAGAAGAGAAGAAGAAGAAAGAAAACGTCTTGAAGATGAACGAAAAAGGAGAGAAAAAGAGGAAAGTGACAAACTTGCTGAAGAACGAAGGCGAAGAGAGGAAGAGGCTAAAAGAAGTAAAGAGACAGCAGACAAGTCCAAGCACGGTAAACTTGCTCGGCCATCTGCAGCAGGTATCATTTTATTCTCATATTCTCTCTTCCTTATACAGACGAACTTATTTATATTGTATCTAATATTGTACACTATAGGGTTCTTTCGAAACAAGAATGGGTTTTACTTTTGTCCTTTATCATTGTGCTGTGATATCCTACAGATCTCGACAGGGAACGTGAACAGGCGTTATCGATATTACACACTCAGTTACGAGCACGCGGCAAAGAGATGTTGTACAAGCAGCCGCACACACAATTAACGCATTCCCAAGCTTCAGACTGGTTAGTTTCCAATATTAACTAATTTAAAAGTCTAATTATTATCTGTTTTGCATGTATTTTTTTGTTATTGACATCGCCCTTTTGTTTATTTGATATAACCAACAAATATATTTGCTGACTTTTAGGGTAGCCATGAAACCCCCTATGAAAGTCGATAAGAGTGTAAAAGAATCTGCGGATACCAGTCGGCTTCATAAGAAATTCGAAAGGAAATTAAGTTCACTTGTTGCGAAAGTTACTCCTGCGGATATGTATGACACTATGCAAGGTATTGATTAACTACAAAAAAAAAAATTCAGCATTAATTTAATGCTATTACTTAGTTGATTTGTATCGTTATGATCATTATATAGGTTTTAATGTTGTCCTTTAAAATTTCAATAGCCCTTTAAGTTCTAAACTAGCCACAGAATTATTTGCCTAATTTGATAATAATAATATTAATAAAATATTAATAAGCTAAATTACAAGATAATATATCATGAGCATTCTTATTTCCTGACACATATTCCTTTTTTACAGATGTGGTAATCGAGTCTTCTCGAATAGTCTCTGAATATTTCGTCTCAAGCAGTGAGTAATATCATAATTATTATAAGACAATATAATAATTATATAATATTGTAGATTTCACTGATTCGATGATAGCTAGGTTATTCTCCATTTTGTAAGAAAATTTCGATATTTAATTTATGATTAATCTGACTAACGGAATTCTACTAGTAAAATCAATAAAGTGAATCCAAAAATGAAAAAAATGTATTCGAGTCACTCAGGGATAGTCACTCAGAGAGTGTTATGTAAGTTTCGAATCATGAAAGGTTTTTCAAATTCGGTTAAATTTTTCCGAGCGCGTGTAAATTAATGCATTCAAATAAAGTTAGTTAAAATTTACTACCTCTATATTAGCAATTATAAATTTACAATTTTAAATATCTTCTTCTTCTTTTTATAATAAATGGCTTCCACGCATTTCCGATGATTCTGCCAAAGTCAAGGTGGGATCGCACCAAGGTTATTATTACAGAAAATATCGACTAAAAAGAGAGATAGTAAATGGTCTAATAAGTCGATAAGAATTCCTCCTTAATTTTGTGGTTTTAGTAGTTATAGGGGACAACGCCTTTGAGCAACATAAAAATTTTGATTTACATTCATAACCATTGTTTTATGATGTAGATTACAAAGCTCTAGTTCGAGAAGCTCTCATATCAGAGATGCAAAGACGTGGAAACGAGATCCTTATTGAAGTAGACGGAGCAGCAGAGACATTCTTCTTCTCTGCGCAGAGGTATGGCTAATTTGAAAAAAAGAAGTACCCAAAAATAATTACAGTAGGTACCTAGTCAACAATAGTGGTATTATAAACTTTTAGGTTGAAGAAAGCTAAATCAATGGAAGTGAAAGAACCGTGCAGTCAAGTGGCTTACTATTTGAACAAGAGATTAGATGACATGATCAGATGTCGTTCCATGGCCAGAAAGCTAACAGCAACTATGAAAGGTAATTTTTATCTTCAAAACATGACTCTCGGTTCATCTATGTTCAGCTTTATTAACTTACGCCTGTAATCTGTCAACAGATTTTATTTAACTTATGAATGGAACACCCTCGCCGTAGAAACCTACAGTAGAATTTGAAATAATTCCATTTTGGAAATATATACATCATTATTAGACGAATTCATGACTTTCCTACTCGTAACAAGTAATACTTATGTTCCTTATACTCTTTATAGATCATGTGAAGGATGCTTCTGACTACTTATCTGAACTCGTCACAAAGCCTGGTAAGAAATAGGTACTAATTAGGTACCAAAATTAATAATAATCGGTTTCAAATTAACATCTTAAAGCCATAATTTGTCTTTCATTAAAATTGTAGACGATCAGATTGAAGCCTACGTCTCGTTGTTGGGAGAAATGGAATCCGCTGGAGATGCTCTACTTATAGAAGGAAATATTCCCAAATCTTACAAAGATGCTGCTGCTTAGTAATTGCCTTATTATTTTCTTTATATTAATCATATATGTATAATTGTATATTGCTTAACAGTCCGCGAAGACTCTTTAATACGGAAAATGTAATAAACAAATATAAAACTGCTCTTTTTGGTAGGTATCACTCGCAACCAACATAAAGTTTAAAATCTCGGACGTTCTGTGGCTTATGATGATGCTGATGATTATGATATCAAGTCTCTGTAGGTAATTACAATAAAATTCTTCTTTCTTAAACATAAATGATACTTCCAGCCTTCGTCAATTAACATCTCTTGAAGATCAAATAGGACGCGCAAATTCTGCATTACAAGCGTCCACAGAAGCAAAACTAAAAGGCATAATGGCTAACGTAACTGCCACTGGATATAGTGTACCGGTTATGAATGGTAAGAATTCCTACACATAATTTTATTATTGCATACAATTTGAGATCCACTACTTGATAGACTAGAGACTTCATTGTTAATTGTAAGAGCCCTAGAGGGCATGCAAAAACCGGATGGTTTTGGAAACCGGTTTTTTCGGTTATTGTATTTAAAAAAAACCGGTTAACCGATTTTTTCGGGTTATTCGGTTTTCGGGCTATATTTTCGTTTTTTAAGTTTAAATCTTGATTAACGAGATGAAGTTGAATTTCTGCACGTTATTATTTGCAGTTCAGAGGCTCTACCGTCAGTTTTTGGCATTTCTTGCTAGCGACTACCTAAAATATATATAATTTATATGATAAACATTAATTCCAAACGTAATTGCTAGGGGTTTTCGGATGTTTGTCACACAAATAGGCAGTCGTAGTCGATAGCGAGAAAAGTAAAAAATAAACACACGTTTTTTTTTGTTTTTGCGGGGAAAACTATTTTACCGCTACCGCCACGCCTGGGGGGAGACGTGATGGTTATGTCGGATTCGCCTGTCTTACGACCCAACGTTAAGCCGCACCGGAGAGATGGACAGCATCTAGGCGACCTTTAGGTCGAGTCCCTAACACTATGTATACCCAACACCGGCAATACCGACTAAAAACCCCGCCGTGGTCCTCTTCGGCGTATTGGAACGGCGCCGGGTTTCCCTACACTTAAAGCGTCCAGGCTTCAGCCGGAAGAACACTGATTGTTCTTCTTTTTCTAACTGCCCTCATCCCACTTCACTATATGCTCCGCGCACCACTTTTTCAGACATGTTGCACAAAAGATTCAGTTGTAATTTTGACAACCGGCTAGGTTATTGGTCTGATGTTAAGTGACAACCCTCTTTGGGGGCTCCAGCTTCGAGTAAATCGTATTACACAGTAAACAGCTATGCGCTTCATCTCTACAGCCTATAAACGCTGCCATTAGACCAAGGCGCGACAGGTTAATCCACCATCATCCTCGTGCCCTTGTCCCAATTTTATTTGGGGTCGGCGCAACATGTCTTCAACTTTCATAAACACGATCATCTCATCATTCACCCTCTTAACTTTCATGCCCTCCCTCACACACTCTATCCACCTTTTCTTTGGTTTTCGTCAACCTCCCCATCCACCAACATTCACATTCATCAATTTCTTATCCACTTATTATATAGCTTCTCTCCTCATAACATGCCTATACCAAGACAAACTTGTTCCTTCTAATCTACCTACCACAGGTATCACTTTCAAGCTTCCTGTATGCTTAATCCTCACTCTGTCCATCCTTATCACTCCACACATCAATCTTAACATTCTCATTTCTTCATTCCGACTTTTCAGTGACCCTAGTTAAGCTACAGTTTAATTCATACTAATATTATAAATGCAAAAGAAAGTATGTCTGTAGAGTTTTAACGGCGAAACCGCTGAACCGATATTGATGTTTCATGTGAGGATAACTTTTAACTCTGCAGACGAATCTAGCGTACTTTATTATTTAATTTAAATCAGCCCTCAATAAATCAGTGAAATAGGGGATCTGTAATAAGAAATAGTTTATTTATTCAACCACTTTATGCAATATTCTACATAAGGGCGCATGCTTTGGATAAAATATAATTTTAAGTAATGCATAACTTTAAAATTATGCATAACTTTATTGTATCCTGAATATATAATGAAAAATTCATTATATATGTATCCTGGTTTGCGTCTAAGCTAATATAAAAACATATATAAATACGTACAATGTAACATATGAAAAATGGACCACCATTTTGCTATTACATTAACATGACAATAGTGTAGCTGCTTAATTTTGCTTTCTGTCTGGCAATATCATGGCCTAGTGTCAGGGTCCGCCTTCATACCTAAACGCTTTTACTTCGCCCGGCTTAAGTATCGTTTACAATGGGATACTTGGTTCTCATATCTTCTTTCGAAACGTCTAGTCAGCGCATTTTGTGCCAACCACGGGGACGCACTCCTGTTACAATCTGATCCAGGCACTTGCGATCGACGTACTCCTGTGGTTTTCTCAAAGCGTGACTATACCATTGCAAGCGATATTTCTGCAATTTATTTGTCACGTTGCATACACCAATATACCTCAGATGTAAACGTTACGTATTGGATGCAGTCGTGTATCGTTGCCCATCCTCCGCATCATCTTCATATCATGACGTGGATTTCCCTAACATAACGCTTAAGAACAGGCTACGTCTCACACCCATATAGAAGTACAGGCCGAATGATGTTCATATAAAAGATCACAAGACGTTTAAGTCTCATATTAGTCGTATCTTAATCGAAAGTATCGCACCACTTGCAATTAAGCACAATCGGCGCCACTACGGGGCTTGACGTTGGAGTCGATGTCTCCAGACTCGTTAAGTATAGATACTAGATACTTAAACTCGTCCGTTTTTACAGCAAGCTCGTTCTTTATCATTTTTTATGTACTTAATTATACGTATTTACTCACAATTGATGTCAGGAGGGAAAAAACCGAAAACGCCGAAATAACCGGTTTTTTACACGAAGAAAACCGGTCGTCAAAAACGGTCGGTTAATCGTTTTTTTCGGTTTTCGGTTAACCGGTTTGCATGCCCTAAGCCCTACAAGTTAAGTTGCTCTGTTATAAACAAAATCGAAAAAAAAATGTCTACACGACTATCCACTAGAGATTTACTAGGCAATAGACAATTTGATCTGCAAATTAATGTGCAGAAGGCCGATGTGAAGAATCGCTTCAGCGAACTGCAACTTTACATCAGTTACGTCTTTTTTTTCTAAAGATATTTCTATAATTATCTTTGCATTTGTTTTAGGTGTTATCACAGACTCTACTCGACTGCTAGTTTCGTACATTATGCTTCAAGGTTGGTAATTATTAGTCACTACGTATAGTATCGTAAAAAAATAATGCAATAACAAGATATTTTTCAACGTAAGATTTTTGCTAATTTTAGGTGAAAAGACAGAAGCGCTAAAAATTATGATCGAAAAAATGGAGCAAACCGGAGAATGTGTATTGCTACGTCATGGGAACCTACGCAAGAGTTACGTCGAAGGCGCTAATAGGTAAGTAACCCAGTCCAGCCCAGTCAAATTTCCCACTCACGGGCCAGATATGGAACTCTTCGATCAGTGTGTCTACAAAAATTATATTTACTATGTACCAAATGTCTAATTAGATAATATCGAATAATATTTATTAATTTTAATTGTACCATCTTCAGGTTACGTGGCAAGAATACTGACCAGCTTAGCGTACCAAGTGCGGATCCAGTAGTTGCGAGAAAAATACAAATAAAACTCAATAATTTAATGCGTGACTGTACTCCACCAAATTACCAGGCGCTCATTGACGGTAAAATATACTGAATGTTCTGAAATACTTGAGATGTGATATGTATATAAAATAAATTTGATTCTTTGCAGATGTCATTGAAGACGCTACCATGTATTTAGCAGTACACTTCTTACAACCGCGTAAGTCTTTATTTTTTATACAATACAATTATTTATATTACTTTTACTATCAATATATTTTGTTATCTTTCTTCAGATATAATCAAGGTGTGCAAATGTATGAAGAACGTGTTTGTCCAATGCGAGTTGTGGTGCGACGAGATACTGCGGCGCGTGGCTCGCCCCTGCTGCACGTGCTCGCGGCACATCTCCGCGCAGGCGCTCCAGGACCTGGCTCCCGGACAACAGCTGCGCATCAGCCCTGGCTCCTCCAGAGCGTTCGCTCCCGGCATCGAAATATCCCTCACAGAATGTCCTGCTAGACCAACTAAAACGCCGCGGCGTGGCGAAAAACCTTCAACGCAACCCTGTCCTGCTGCTAAGCCTACGGAAGGTTGCCGCCAAGCGACTACATCATATCTTATGTACTCGACTGCTTACAGTATGCAAAGCCGTTTCGAACCCAATCCTACGCGACTGCTTCCTGAATCTCCATCAGGTTCTTTGGAAACTCCTGACACACCTTCACCGTCTACGTCACCGTCACGCACACGAACATTAACTCAATATCCATCTACATCCCTAAAAACAACCTTTTATTGCACGCATGAACAAAACGTGCAGATTATACAAAGAGAGAAAGACGTTTCTACTTGTCAGAGTACGACGAAACCAATAATTTCTGGTACCTCATCTCCTGGCTCATTTCACACTCCACCTTGCTCAACAAACTCGTCAATGGCAGACTCGGCTAAAACACCATTCTGGCAGAATCCTACTACTATGTACGCAAATTACTCCAGAGACACAAACTGGCACACATCGAGGGCTGATGCTATATCAACAAAAACGACTCGACTGAAAAGTGGATACAGTACTCGTGAGTAACATTCATATATTTTCACATAAGAAAATTTTTCTTTGTAGTTATATGGGTATTAGGTAGTGGGTTTAATAAGTGCAATAATATGCACCAGAATAGACCGTCTGATCAGCTCACTGTAACGATAAACATTTTCTTACATCTCTAAAGTACATCAAATCTTGGTAGCACACATGTTTGGCATTCCTTCACTTGCCTCTAGAATAAGTATGTTAATAGAAGATGACATCTAAAGGTGCACCAATAATATCGACGGATCAGATGTCAGACTGGCACGCGATGATGGTGAGTCTCATGTGGAACGTGCAGGCCTGGCGGGACTGGATACAGGAGAACATAGACCGCGCGTTGGCATTCCAACAGACTGTTTCCGAACCAAACGGTAATTTGAAAAGACACAATAAACTACCACATTACTAAACATAGTAATGTGTTATTGTAAAGTATTTTTTGTATTCATTATCAGATTTTTTGAGGATATTTAATATATATACCTATTTCTTGAAGTTTTTTTTTGGGAAATAAAATAATATAATGAATATAATAAAGTCTAATCACTGTAACGAAGCAACCCTCCTATGGTTATAGTTGATGTGCAAGATAGTTGGACCTCGTTCCAAAGGAGAGTCGCGGCGGAAGCTCTTCAGTGGCGTCAGTATAACACCTTCAGCCGTCAACTCACGTTACGATTGGTATTACGATACCAAGACAAACAAGTAAGAATCTTACAGCACCTAAATGTAATACTATAATTGTCGAATATTATAACCATACGACTGTATGTGCAATGCTAGCCATATGCGCAACTATTGCGCTCATATATCACTAAGATTATTTGTCTATGTATAACTTTTGAGTGGTAGAGCCACGCTGTAGACAGTTACATCTACAGCATGAATGGGCTGGCTCGACCGGTTTGATACCAATGTATCACAGAAAACCGATGTAAAGTGACAGCTCGCTGTCCCGTTTCGTTCGGTGAGTGAGATTTCCGGTTGCCCAATCCCCCCCCCCTCACCTTTTTCCAATCCCTTTTCCTTCCCTTCCCTTCCATTCCTTCCTTATAGGTTGTCAACGCACCCATGATTATTTTTGTGTCTTGAGTGTCTATGGGCGGTGGAGATCACTTACCATCAGGTGACCCATCTGTTAGTTTGCTAGTCTCTGCAATAAAAACAAATCGTAGAGTAGTTAGAGTACGACTATTGCTTGATCAGAGGGAATTCTTTAGGTAAGTACATGTGGTGTCATATTTTATTTTCGACCGACTTCCAAAAAGGAGAAGGTCCTTAATTCGTCTGTATTTTTTTTATGTGTTACGCGATATCTCCGCCAAATATTAACCGATTTTCAAAGTTATTTTTGTATTCGATACAGCTTATTTCAAGGGTGGTCCCATATAAATTTGGTCACGATCGGATTTGAAGTCGGTCTGTTAAGTTTTTAAACTTGTGATTATGTTCAGATAGTGTCACCGACGCGAGCGACAGTGAAAACACAAGCGTACATGGAATGCCAGAGAGAAATGTTGGACATCATCGACATGTTCAACCGGTGGACGCAGTGGTTAACTTTAGTCGTGAGTACAATTTGGATAAGTTATTGGGTTGCATAGGCAAAAACGACCATACCTACGTCCTATCTGGTAACTAGTTACCATATTCCGTGAACAACGCAAATTGCAGCTGGTACTACGCACTACCTACCGTGAAAAGAAAATGAATGGGCAATGGGGCACTTGGGGCAATTTACATTTTTTTTAATATGTTTTCCCAAGTGAGTTTTATATTTAGTATTCGAAATACCTACTGAGCTCAATTCAAATATTTCTACATTATCTGAAATTATTGGCCTCGGGGCTCAACAGGATCAATGTCGTTCCAGCTGCCTCCAAGATATAAAAATGATATAGAATAAAGGACAATATCTTAGTTCGATATTGGTGTTCCTATTTTTTTAGGTAAAGGAAAGTGACTCCCTACAAGAAGATCCCAAATCAGATGTTTCGTTGCAAGAAATGTAAGCCAAAGCTAATTTAACATTCAGTCTCTTACAATATAGTTAATATTTATCAAATAGATATAATTTATTATTCGCGAAAAGGAAAGGTAAAATGAAAACCAATGATCTCATTGCAAATTATTAACCGAGGCATGGCGAAAAGGAACCGTCTAAGTATAAAAGCAGACCATGACAAGAAACCACTATAACGCCAGTAGGCATATGTTTGACGTACAAGCATGACGTCATAATCCTCTGATTAATCTTAATTTATAACAGGCGATGGAGATATTTTAAAACGAAAGTCGAAGAATATGCTGACGATTGGCACAAATACAACCAGCATTTAAAAGTATGCTGGGAGCATAAATATAGATCCCTTATCGCAGGTATTTGTATTATTTAGAGTTTGGAGTACACTTTAGTAGAATAAAATTGTTCAAAACATTGATCAATCTTGTATCATTCATTAAAATATTGTATTAGTCCAGTCGCTGGATGTTGGCCGCATTGAACAGGTCCTTCTGGAAATCTCCTATGATCAGTAATGGACGTCTTATGGTCGATATTGATGATTTGTCAATTTTCCGCTTAGAAATCTTCGATTTATTTCTATGTCTGGAACACAGAGTAACTTAGTATATTACAGTGTTAAGTTGAGTTACTGTCTGTAATCTAGTTACTGAAGGGAAATGAGTTCCCGTAGTACTAAGTAGACGCATTTTAGCTAATGTGATATAGTCGCTGGATGCAGGCCGCTTCCAACAGGTCGATCTGGAAATCTTTGGGGGAGGCTTATGTTCAGCAGTGGACGTCCTATGGCTGATGATGATGATGATGACGATGATGGTGATGATGATGATGATGATGATGATGATGATGATGATGATGATGATAAAGCTACAATGTGTACTATACCCAGACTGGTTGCCAGCATGGAAGCAGTCTGGACCGGTGTGGGTAGTGAGCGCTTACGGCGCGGTGCCCAGCGGAGCCGTCGCGGCAGGAGTTTTCGATGGGGAAGTGGTTTGGGTCGCACGGACCACTCACAAGTAATTTTATTGCCTTTATTAATAAGCTTTTGTTGATATTTTTCCACAGAAACATGCAAACAAAATAACAGTTCTATTTTATTATACATGGGATGCTCTACCTTAGCAAAATTTCATTCAAATCCCAACTTGTGTGATTTCACGTTGTTTTCAAACTTATTGGTTGATAGCTGCTGCAATCATAATCTTTGTCTGTCATATTCTTAATTAATCGAAATCAATACTAATATTGATACTAAGTATATTCAGTCGTCTCCTTTGTCTAGTGCCATTTATGGGCTGGAGACCAGGAGGTCTTGGGCTCCATTTTTGGGTCGAGCAATGCGACTTTTGTAATTTAATTTAGCTCGGACTGGATCCCCAGAGGGGGGTTGACGTCAGGCACGCAACCGCTCGTAAAAACTAAGGCAAATCCTTTCTGCACCATGCCTGAAAAAGTGTAGGTATTGCACCGATCCCAAATTAAGGTAAGATAACGAAAGGTAGAAAGAAAATAGTAAGTACGTACATACCTAATATATGAAAACCGTCATTTGCACAGATGCAACGTGTTACCAGCGGCATTACATCCTTCCAAGCACTCCTGTCTCGTATACGCTGATGGGGCAGTTCATCATTACACAAAATACCAAGTAAGTACTTCACGCATCCGATTTTCTTGGACTACACTGCGCTTAATATAATTTTATTAGACATAATTTTAAGTGTATGGTCCATAAAATCATATCTACTAACTTTTATATAACTAACAACTACATATAAATGATATTGAAAACAACTTGTACGATGTTTTCTTTTTCTCTATTATCGTTAACTTGTAAAGCCTACTTAGTCGCTATAGTTTTCCTTTGAAGTTCATGATTTATTATATACTACTGTGAATTTTTTCACGTATCCAAAATCAACCATTTCGGAAATATAGCGGGGGACGCCCTACTCTACCAAAAATTTTCACTTTAACGCTTAATATTTCGCAAACGGAGCCTCCACTCGAAAAATAGTGTTTGCAAACCCGCATTGTTTTTAAAAGACCTATCCAACGAAACCCCACACCATAATATAGTCGAGAAATAATTTAACCCCACCCCTTTACAGGGGAGGCACCCTAAAAAAATGTTTTTCAAGATTTTATTCCACGAATTTCTGCGTTTAAAAAATATGTATACTCGCGCCTTCTAGTACTTATAGTCTCTGAGATAAATAGTGGTCAGACAGACAGACAGACAGACAGACAGACATGGCGAAACTATAAGGGTTCCTTTTTTGCCATTTGGCTTCGGGACCGTAAAAAGGGGCGGTGTCGACATTTCCCGCGTGTAGTGTGCAGTTGGCTTAGACGGGTAGCTTATGCGCTAGTCGAATAGAATGACAAGAGTACGCTGTATGCGGCGTTCTCTTATGTCATCCCCATACATTTACTTTTCTATTCGACTAGCGCATGAGCCACTTGTTTAAACACGCAGGTGATGTGCAACGCGGAGGTGCGGTGGGTGGCGTGGCGGTCGGGCGCGGTGGGCGCGCGCGCGGTGCGGGCGGCGCGCGGCGTGCACGTCGGCCGCGTGCTCTACCGCGGCTCGCACCTCGTCGGCGCCGTACTCGCGCCGCACTACCGCTGCCACGTCATCATCTTCTCCAGACCCTTTGCCTTCAACTGCTACGAACTACTGGTGCTCGCTGACGACTAACGGCCGATTTCAATGAAGGGTCTCTGTTTAGAGCGCAGATAGATCGCGATTATGAACCAATCAAATCATTTGACGGAGTCATGTTCAACTGTGTTCTTATTGGCTAATTTTTGTAATCTATCTGCACATTCGGACTGAGATTGTTTATTGGAACCGGGCGTTATTCAAGTACACTACTGGTACGTGAGATTCAAGACAAATTGTTGCGTTGGTGATGTTTGGTTTTGTTTTTGCTAATGTGCTTGTGTGCGTCGATTTTGCTTTTGCAATATCGGATATGTCATGTTGCTTTACTGATCTAGTGATTTTGATTTCATTTTATAGGAATTTTGATACAACTTTTTCTATCTTTAGAATTTTATTTACAAAATAAAATATTTTTATTAATTAACATTTTTCATTTTCTTATCAACTTTGACAGTCTAAGTCTTCAATAGGTTTCTCTTCCACCTTGACACGTTCTATGAATCCCTTAGTCCCCGACAGTCGTACCATGTCTCCCGTCTTGAACACATCAGTAGCGTCTGCTGCTCCTACAATACAGGGTAACCCATACTCACGTGCAATGACAGCTCCTGTAACAAACAAAAACATCGTAAGGCCAATTTCGCCTAATTAAATGATCAAATATACTGATATCTTCTAATAGTCTAAGCATCAAAACATGAATTGATGACATCGTACCATGTGAAATGAGTCCACCAAGTTCTGTAACGATGCCTGTTAGTAATGGAAAATAGGGTGACCAGCCGATGTCTGTTGCGTGCGTTATCAGGACATCGCCTTGCTGTAATTGTCCGATCTAAAAAACGAAATATGTTAGCTTAGAAAGAGTATACGTAATTATCTAATAATATTTCGCTTGTATGTCGCAGTTCAGCTTTCGTAAAAATCTCTTCATACCAAGATAAATAGTTGCCTATGTCACGATCCTAGGTATAATTTATTATTATTATTATGTAAAGTATATGTTATTTATTATCATCTACGTCGTTGTCTGATCTATTGAAGGATATATCGACAAACCCACTTTCGTGTTTTTAATAATATTAGCATAAATAATACTGTACTTCTGCTTTATCGTCAAATTACCTCAGCCAAGTCCTTCACGATGCACGCTCTAGCCACCACTTCACCAGTGCAGACTGACGTCGCTTCTATCTTAACATCACCAGCTGTTACTAAAGGACCCTTGGTCTCGAGAGGCACGACCCAGCCTTTGTTCACTTCAGCAAACTTCAACTTTGACCATGAAGTGTAGTATTGTTGGCGCTGCAGAGCCCTACAATACATTTTATCTCACGTTTTATACCTACACAATAAGAAGGCCAAATCCAATTTATATTGGATTTGGCTTTTTCGAAACGAGCTGTGTCTGAAATCATAACAAGTATAATAATGCGTAGC
The DNA here is from genome assembly GCA_036417725.1 of Clanis bilineata. NCBI lineage: Eukaryota > Metazoa > Arthropoda > Insecta > Lepidoptera > Sphingidae > Clanis > Clanis bilineata. Next base: position 5,795,120 of record CM071141.1, read on the forward strand.
GTAAATATAATAATAGTTTTTAGAAACTGGAGTTATTTACTGCGTTTTCTGACTTACCTCCTCCAAATTACCCACGACAAAATTAATTCAATAATAGTAGTACGTTTTACCGATAATCCAAATTTTTTTTACGTGACTAAGCTTCCACCAACTTATATAAGACTTACTTTTTCAAAATCGCAGGATCTCTGGTTTGAACATACTTCTTTAGTTCATGCAAACGGAAGAAAAAGATGACGTCACGATTTGGCAAATACCACTTCCGAATGAGCATGTCAGCTAAACGCAAGAATGCTAGCCGAATTTTGTGTATCGCCAATATTAAGTGTGCTTTGGTTCCTTCTCTGTGAGAAACTGTTCTTCGACAAAGTGGCAAAACCCAAGGAAGGACTTTCCTATAAATTTACAAAAAATTAAAACAATTGAAATACTAAATAAATACAAATATGAAACAGAGGAAATCCTGTACCTAAAATATTTTTATTACGGCTTATTAATTATTCCTAAGTCATGGTTCCTAATAACAGTTATTAAGATCTCTTACCTTGTGTTAGGTTTCTTAGGACTCTTTAATGAAGCAACAGTTTCCTCGATAGTTTTAGGTTTTTGAGTTTCTTCGGGTGTAGTGCGTAAGTTTTGCAGCACCTTCATCATTTCATGGGGCACCAATATCCATGGCTTAGTAGACAAATCGAACTATAACAATACATGCAAATTAACATGGTAATACAATTTAAAATATTTTTTTCGTCCCTGACAACCTATAACAGATATTTATTCCACACGTTTTTCTTGCAACTAGAAATCACATTGAAATATTTTGCGTATCTAATATTGTTACGATTACTCACTTCCATAATAGCTCTATGACCGTGATGTTCTAAAAAGACACAGACGTCTAAATAGACGTGTGGCAAGTTCTTTTTCAACCACTGCATGGCCTCCTTAGGATCTAGTGTACGGAATTCATCGAACATTCCCGACTCGCCCAGTTGCCTGGCTAACCTAGCCAACGCTTGAGGCACCTCTGCCGATAGCACGTCACCGACGCTTAGAAGAGTGCTGATTTCGTTGCACACCTCAGGTGTGAAATCTACGAAATATTACAACTGATGTTAGATGAATACTATACAGTCACCTCCTTGGTCTACTGGCAGCGTATATAACTGGTAAATCTGGAGAATCTTTAACACATTTTTCCCAAAATTGGACTCCCCAAAGGTAATTAACGTCAGACAGGCCGGTAGTAAAAAATAAATGACAAATCTTTTCTGCAACATCTACGAAAACGTGAGTTGCTCCGACCCCATAATGCAGTGGGATTAAGGCAGGTACCTAATCAAATAGACTTAATATACTATTAAAATTTAACCACAATGTAGTCTATTATTTTTTACCTGGAATTTAACTGCTACAATCAATATTAATTTTACAATTAAAGAATTACCTGAACTTCCTTCTAGTAGTACAGTCATAACAATAAACTGTGAGCAGGTGCTTGCAGTGCTCGTTATGCTGTGGTTATACACGAACCGTTCCACTAAGTGATCCAAGTTTAACAGAGAATCCATTAGCGTGTGCACATCTCCAATTCCTTCGCCTACTTTCATTTCCTTCGCTAATTTTATGGAATCGTTCATTTTTCTCTTAGACATTGTTAGTGTCTGAAAATATTAAGTTAATTTTCAATATCTGAAATCTGCTTGTCACTGAATTCCGTTTTCCGTATTAACCTAATAAACGTTTATGGTAAAATTTCTAGAATTTCATTGTAAAGCTATTATACAGCTCTTCTTCAAGATTCTTAATAGAAAGTGCCCTTACCTTCACCAAGATCCAAATCGAAGCCATCTTATCTGTCCAATGCGGTGGCCGTCTATGTATTGCCGTTCTCAGTATTTCTTCATCAGCTACTTTGTGACCGTTGATAGCCATTTCAACCATACGAATGTTGATGTCTATCTCTTTGGGAATTCTTTTGTATATCGTCTGTAACGATTTTGCATTTTTTTATGTAATCATTTCTTAAGTTTATGCGAATGTTACATGTTGAAATATATCTAGTATACTAAAGTTGTGCTTGTTATTGTCTCATGTTGCTGGCGATAACACACCGAACATACTTTTCAAAGGCCAGCGAAATGTGAATGTTCGAGTTAGCTAGTGCGCCTCTGCTTACCCCTTCAAAGATTAGTTATGATTATTTTCTATTTGCTTTTGATTTTGTAGTTTACTAAAAGTGTGTATGTAGGTTGTTTCTCAAACATTAAAGGTTATAAACTCACGTTATAGAGCGATATAGCGCATCGATTGTGTGTGATTACAACGCTGTTATCAAAGCCGCTGCCATTTGTTCCAATGGCGACATCCATACCCCGTGTGAGTGGACACAGCATAATATCATAGCTCAATGGTGTGATAGGCTTCGGCAAAACCTTCAACGGAAAATATTTACATTCATCATCATCATCAACCATAGGACGTCCACTGCTGGACATAGGCCTCCCCCAAAGATTTCCAGATTGACCTGATAAAGGTCGCAGGAAGTCGCTGGACGCAGGCCACTTCCAACAGGTCAATCTGGAATTATTTACATTACTGCAAACTAATTAAAATGTGTGAAAGTTGTTGATGTTTCTCAATCGTGGATTACCAGGTGAATAGTTTTAGGATCAATTTAAAATACTGATTTTATCTACATTAGGACTAAGCACTTGTAATCGGCTAGAAGGTTGCGGGAGGATAACACATTCAAACCGGCACAATCTCAAAGGCTAGTAATTTTTAAATCTGGGAATAGGTTAGTAATTTTTAAATCTGTTCTAGTGTATATTACCTTGTATCCTATGAAGTCATTACAAGAAGTAAGTCGTAATGATCGAAAATGGATGAATGAATTTATTCAATGTTGAGTTTGTTTTTCCGAAGTAGTTAGCAGGTATTGTCAGCGTCACGTCGTCCTGTCTTGTCATGTCTTTTCCTTGGCGCTAAAGCGTAAAACACATGACTTTACTAAAGTAAAGATGATACTTCTTACCTCACCGGTATTGCCAAAAGTGGTAAGTTCGTCATCCGACATTATAGGAAAATCATGTTCATGCAACAGTTCTTCATCAGTCCAACGGTCCAGTGAGGTAATAGGCCGCGCTTGCAATAAGAATATTTCGTTCTGAAAATATTACATACATACAGTAAATATTTCCCCCTCTTTTATTATCTTTTTTCTTTTAACGACTCTTGCGGCCTTAATCCTAGCATCTTAGTGTATGGTTAGGATTATATGAGACTGTTTGCTGTATTTATCAAATATTTTGTTCTTTGTAAAGGCTCAATCTCTGTGCCCGCATGGGTAGAAATCTTAGAAATCATATGTGCTAACCTGTACTAACCTATTTATCCACACTAACCTCAGTGATAGCCCATTCTATGTCTCTCCCCGCTCCCCACAACTCTTCTTGTGCAACTCCCACTCTCGCCAGTTTTAAAGCTTCGTCTTCAGTAATACACGCGGCATTTCGTTCACTCTCCGGCACATCTACCATCACAACTCCATCGCCAGATGTAGTTACTCGTTGCGTCTTCGATCCCAAAACGGTTTTAAGGATTGATAGACTATTGTCCCTCTCTCGTTTTACGATTATCGTGTCTGGTTCAACTGCACCGGAGACCACACTCTAAATATAAATATTGGCCTTTATTAGATTGGATAATGGACTTTATTACTACTAAGTGATATATAATTCATTTATAAAATATTCATTACCATAGTAAAGCAACGTTGTAGGTAGATCACAAATGGGACGTCTTAACTACTAAGATTCTATGCTTTACAGAAAACGAATGAAAAGCTCGCTGTTAAGTTTCTTTTGACCAGTGAAGCTTCTGATTCCCTATTTTTATTAAGATTTACAATGTGTATGTTGTTGTTTGTTATGAAGTTTACTCCGCTTTATTTTTTTATCAGATCTTGCTGGTCATTTATACAGGGCCCTCTTAGAATAAACTTCTCCTAACACAAAAATAATCTTGAATATCAGACCACATTTGCTAGATATCGCGTCACTTGCATCATATACATAAAATACAGACGAATGGAGAATCTCCTTGTTTTAAAATAGGCTCAAAACAGGAGTACTTACCTGAGAACCTCTTTGTGAAATCGGCTACAAAGCAGTTTTTATTGTACCTTTTTTTGTTACCTACCTCTCCAAGTCCGTAGTTGGCGGTGATGAGCAGCCGCGAGGCGTCTCCTTGGTGCGGGTGCGCCGTGAACAGGACGCCGGCGGCGCGCGGCGCCACGAGCGCCTGCACCGCCGCGCCGCCCCCGCACACGCACGCCTGCCCGTTCTGACTGCCGACAGTACACGATCATCATCGTCAATGTCATCGTCATCGTCATCATCTTCATCGTCATCGTCAACGTCTTTGTTATCATAATCATTATCACCATCATCACCATTATAATCAGCCACAGGACGTCCATTTCTAAGGAGAGCAGCAATAATTTTAATATATTCAAATTCCACTATTATTTTTATTCAGAGTCTTTTACCCAAATAGTAACATTCCATTCCAACTATAATGTTTATTTTAGCCTGCCTTGAGTAAAGTCGACGCAATACACTTTTTCAAGCATCTTCTCAGAGACTCAACGGTTTTGACATCGACAGGTGTAGAGGTATATGACGGATAAAGTTATTTTAGTCTTAATATTTAAAGAAGGACTTTTACAATAATTTGAAACAAAAATAATATTGATCACTAGCTGTTACCCGGGACTCCGAATCTATCCCACGGGAATCATTATTATACATATAATACATCTTTCCGAGATAAGAAGCAGCATAGGTGCTATTCCAGACTATAACCTTTGTAGCTTTCATTCAGACCGGTTCACCCATTATATCCACTTTCGCATTTATAATAGTAAAATTGTATTTGTCTACTCAACTGCGTATTCAAATCTAGCTTCCAATTCAATTTTTTGTTCGTGCTACGACCTTCAAAACTATAATACAAAACAGGAGTATTCTTTTCTAATTTTCCAAAAACACGTTTACCGTCTATAATACGCGCTAGTGAAGGCGAACATAGATCTCCAGCACTTCTGAATTCCTTTTAAGACATCTTCGTCGCTGATGCAGCCGAGTATCGTTTCATTTTGTCCTGCTGCAGACAATGCTTCACTATCTTCACCCACCGCTGTACAAAAAACGAATGTTTCAAATAAGATACATTAGCACCAGACTGTGTTGAGAGTATGAGGAGATGCAATTTCCACGCTCAGTGCCGAGTTTAATCAGTAGCTCGACCTTGAGTTTTTTGGCATTACACTCTAACGACTACGTTTAATCTCTGACTGAGATCTGGGACTGAACTAAGCTCGGCGAAATGTGGGTGTTCTAGTTCGCTAGTGCGCCTCTGCCTACCCCTTCGGGGATACAGGCGTGAGCTTATGTTATGTTATGACTACGTTTAATACTGTATGACACCCGAACGCCTCTAGCAGTTATTTTTCAAATATTCCCTTACTCGCTAGCGTGAAATTTAATTTCACAAAAACTGATGATGGAGCTACTGGTTTGACGTATTCGATCACATTGTAGATAAACGTAAAATCTTCTTGTAAACGATAAAAGTTATCGTTAAATATCCAAGTTATAATAGTTCATTGTAGTTTACTTACCTGAAGATCTTACTGCGAAACGTAATTCCGGACCTAGATTTTGCTCTGCAGTCTTTTTCCTCAATTCTTTCATGTGAGACATTACTTCGTCTCTTACATCATCTGGTATGGCGGCTGATTCGAACAGTTTTGTGGCCCTGTTAATGAAACGCATACAATCTCCCACTAGATTTTATTATAATCAAACTTACATAAATCCATACATCGTCTCTTAGTGTGAGGTCAGGAGTCAGGTCCATGTGCGTGACTGTTGGGTGGTGTTTATTTATTGTATTTATTTCATTTTGATCAACTTTATATAAATCGTACTAATTGCTAGGTTTATTTATACGTTACACTTACTTTTACCTACTTACTTTTCACATTTATCTTTAAAGTTATCTTCATCATAATTTTCATTAGCCTTTTCAATCTCAAGTATGGCTGCGTATAGTTGTGGATTCGCGTGAAGGTGTCTTACAAAAGCATTTACTGTCAGACAGAATCCAGGTGGCACGCGGTATCCCTGATGAAATTCATTGATTAATATGTGTGCTTGATAATTTTAAACTAGAAGTACTTGATGGACTTACAATTCCGTTTGTCAGTGTCTTTCTAATTCTGTGGCGTTGTTTAGTTTTACAGTGTAGATGGTGATATTGGAAAGGGACGTACCTAGGTGATCGTTATTTGACGTAACCTATCCGTTCATCGCTAGTTTACATATATACAGTGTTGGGTGTTCTTTTGTAGCTGTAAATGACTATGGTGAAAAACTATGTGGGTTTTCCTTGTTGTCACTGATTTGGTCACGTACCTGATCTTTCTGAACAGACATTAGCAAAGCCAAGGACGCTCCTTTCCCTCCGACATAGTTTGAACAGGCAGCCGCTCGATCCTCAAACGCCAGGCAGTAGCCTACCTCGCCAGCTTCTTTCTCATCCAGCCAGTTCAACACTGGTGCAGGAGTCAAGTGAACAGAAGGCTGTTGGATTACTGTACAGAATTAAAACACTCTTGGAAATTTCATCTACTTACCTACCTACTCTGCATGATATACCTATTACCCGGATTAGGTTCCTAATCGTCCGACTTCAAAAAAGGAGAAGGTCCTCAATTCGTCTGTATTTTTCTTATCTATGTTACGGGATATCTCCGCTAAATGTGGACTGATTTTGAAGATTCTTTTTGTGTTCGATTGAGCTTATTTCAAGAGTGGTTCCATATAAATTTGGTCACGATAAGATAAGTTTTAAAGTCGGTCCATTAAGTTTTTAAACTTGTGTTTATTTGACTTTTATATTCTGTAATAAGGTTAGGATATCACTTGAGATGGTATGGCCACGTTTTGAAAATACCATAGGAGTTCGTCGGTCGCAAGTGTCTGGCTGGTCCGTATCGTATTAGTGGTGCGTCTCCGTGTAGGGCCCAAAAAGAGCTAGCTAGACATTTTGCAGGAAGATATGAGAGTACAAAACTAATAATCTCACTACGAAGGATGCTGAAGACCAGGCGGATTAAAAGCGTTTAAGTAAGAAGGTGGACCCTAGTGGCCATCCAAAGAGAGTGAAATATCTTTCAATACAAAAATATTTAAAACCGTCATCAAATGTAGGTGCCTACCGCGAGTGGTATGTTACTAGCATTCCTGCCATATCCCGTTCGTTCCCTTTCCTACAAATCACAACCATTTAAGCCCCATCCTTGATTTGTGTCCATACCTGCCTGCTTGTTTTCTAAATTGATAGTGTTGTAACATGATTATTATTATATAAATGTATCTAGACCTTGTTGTGACCTGTCATAAGTGCATTTGATGTGCCTACGTGACCAATAAACATTTTTATTTATTTTATTTATTTACTAGTCCTTATGTAAAAATGGAATTTAAAAAGACCTCGTCGAATACCTTGGGGCTCAGCTCAAGAGTATAGTTGTTTATTATTTTCATTTACAAAACCAAAATCTACTCATTATGCGTGAGGCGAGGAACTAGTCAGTTCTAGGCTAGTGTTTACGCGTCATAACCCATGATACGTCATGGAAACTTACCAGCTGGTTCGTAACTAAGTTCTAGAACACCGGTCCCGACTTCTCCGTCAATGTCTGCTACAACTGTTCTGTACTCAAAGTCTTGTTGGTAAGGGAGCCCGCTGTGCAGGATACCGCCATCGGAGTTGATACGCAGTACCAGATTTAGACCGCGCTTTTTTGCTGCAAAAAACACTCATGGAAGAAGCTGATTTTGATTATGTATGAGTAAATTCGAACTGCCTCCGTGGCGTGGTGGTATTTCTGTACGACTATCGTTCTGAGGTCTCGGGTTCGATCCCCGGGTCGGGCAAAGTGATATTGGATTTTTCCATATCAGCCCGGAGTCTGGAATTTGCGCCCGATATGGCGATAGGCTCGCCCCCTACCACATCTGGGACGGAACTAAGCTCGGCGAAATGTGGGTGTTCTAGTTCGCTAGTGCGCCTCTGCCTACCCCTTCGGGGATACAGGCGTGAGCTTATGTCATGTTATGTCTATAAATAAATAACCTTATCATTAAGGCCAATTGTGTGTCCAAGTGTTTTTAGACACTTTACCGTGAACAAAAAAAATCACAGGAACTTCTTTAACGATTAAGCATTTTGCTTTATTATGCCGTATTACATAACTTACTGTTCACATTTATGGCGTAGGCTTTAGGGATTCCTGCGGCCGTCTCGCAGAAGTCTGACATTATCAGATTAGTGGACGTAATGTTCTGGACGGTATAATCTGGAAACCTGACGCAACCCGATAAACACCTGAAACAAAAGATTAGTAACGTTGATTACGATTAAAATTTCGTCAAAGAATTACACCTACCTAAAGTATCTATTGGTATCTAATAATATTTTTTGGGAAAATAAACCAGATATTGATGTAGTAGATGAAGAAGAATGAAGATGGATATGAAGTCTTCTTTATATCTAGTTATTAGATATTGAAAAGAAAATGGGTAACGAAAGAGCATTACTGGTTATTTGTAATAAATATACTACTCGATGGTGCCTGAGTTGTAATATCTCTGTTTATTTTTATGTTTGCATCTGAAATCATGTTTTTCAAACCAGTCACACACACAGTCAAACAATAATTGTGGAATCTATAGATTATGACGTACATATTTACTCTTTCATTTGAAAGTTTAAGGACTAACTAAGCGTGTTGGAAATAGAAAGACAGCCAATATTAAGCAAAAGATGACGGACAATAGAAATAGAATACTCACTGCGTCAGAACATTTTTGTGCGAGACTCCCCGCAGCATGATTCCGGTCCCATCTTTTGCCATCGTTGTTAATGTGAAGGAGCGTCTCACACCCTCATATCCATGTGGTGCCCATGATCGTTCCCTCACGCCTCGCGTCTGAAGATATTCGCTTCTATCAATAGCTCCGTCAGTGTCGAACGACTGGAAACGTCCTTGTACCGTACCCCATTGAAGCCAGCTTCCTTCTTCCCATTTACCTCTAAAATATTGTTACCATTCACTATGTACTTATCATCACTTATCGTCACCAACATTAAAAACATGTTTAGGCCTGTATCCCCAAAGGGGTAGACGCACTAGCTAACTATAACACCCACATTCCGCCGAGCTTAGTTCCGTCCCAAATGTGATAGTGGGGGAGCCTACCACCATATCGGGCTAAATTTCAGACTCCGGGCTGATACCGAAAAATCCAATATTTCTGCCTGGCCCGGGGATCGAACCGGAGACCTCAGAATGATAGTGTTACCGCGCATGCAATACCATCAGGCCGCCGAAGCAGTAGGCAGTTTCAAACTTTGAAAAAAATCTTTTGTAAAATAAGATATTTGTAATCCTCGCAAAACAACAGTGTCACCAAGGTTTATAATTAAAAAAAATCAATTATTTAAATTTACCAAATTTCAAGCACCATGACCATGGATTTGTGTCAACAAACGTTCCTCATCTCTACATTGAAATGCATTGAAATAACAAAATGACTAAACATAAATATGATTTTATTTGTACTGTCTAGTGTCCACTTGTCGAATGTTACGTTATTAGTGATAACCAATAACTTACAATAAACTGGTCCATTGTTCATCTCTCCATGGCTCCAGCGCGAGTGCCTGCGCAGCTAACTCATCGCTCCACTGCTTCGGATGATGTACAGTCTTAGTTACAGATGACCATCTGCAAAATAACAGGATCTATCACAGACCTACAGGAAATGTTCAGGAATTACTTTGCGGCAACAATACCGTGATTTTGATAAGTGAATTCAATTGTAAATTATGGCTCGTGATATGCAATGTTATGTAGTTGCCAAAGACATTTAACAGTACATATGTAGATTTGACAAGGGAACTTGGGATCCAAATTGTGAGCTCATGGTAATAAGTCACTCAGTCGTATTTGAAACACCCGCGCATGGTCGTGCCAGAGTAATGTTTAGAGTTTAGACAATAAAATTGTCGTAAGAGATTCTTGAACATTCACAGAACATTTTTAGTCGTAAATTGTAATAAACGTCCTCGCATTGTAATAATTAGATGTTTGAGATCATTTTTTTTTTTATGGAAACTTGCTTGATAGCACCTCTATAGTTAGTATTATTATATCTCTTTGGTATTTACATAACATCGCATATTACACATTAGCTATTGATCGCTCAATAATTTCAGTATTATTTTTAAAGCAACAAAGCCAAGAATGTGTGTGTGTGTGCGTGCCTCTTCTAGTAACTTGTTGACTTAATCACATCAGTAAAAAATAGTAAAATAAAAGTATTAAAATAATAGTACTAAAATATCATCCTTGAAATGTTTTTTATTTAGCATTTAGCAGTACCTACACATTCTCCTTTAAATTAAGCACCGAATTGACCCAGTATTGCAAATGTCGGTACACTTCTTCTCAATCATACATTTTAAAACTTACATTAAATTCATTTTCACGTGTTGGGTAACGTTATCAGCTCTAGTTAGCAGGCCATTATACAAAATTCTCACTCGAAGCTCCGGCTCCAGGATTTGAAACTTGAGTCCGCCAGCACGCCATCCCTCTCGGTCGGCTACCCACGCGCCTATCGCCGTGTCTGGGTGTTCTGGAGAATAATAAAAATATAATCTATGAGAGGTATCTAATAAAATATTCTTACATAACAAAACACATGATTCATTCTTTTGATGAATACAAATATGGTGAGATATTAAAATAAATATTTTGTGAATGTTATTTCGGTGATGATTTTGTATGTAGGTACTTACTTTTATCTTAAAAACGAATGTTAATATTCAAAACGAGAGGACCTATTATGTTACATATAGAGTAGACTACGTGACATAGCATTAAAAAAGGAGGAATTGTAAGTATAAGTTATAACTAATGGTTATTAGCAGTACCGTCTTTACATTAAGAGCACACGGGATTTCGTGCTTATGCACCCCCGATCTTATGCGGGTGCATAAGGTCCCGCCCAAAAGGCTGATAAATGCTTAAATTCTCTTACATGAACAAAATTTTTATACTCTCTAAGGGGCCTTCGAATTTTAGTGTGCCCAGCCCGCCTAGCATGAGCGCCACGAGAACATTTTGTCTACGCTTTTTGTCCTGTTATAACCGGTTTTCTCTATTTGTATACGGACACTAACATACGTCCTCGTTATATTGTAGACAACACGTAGACAACATCTCGACTGTCGATTATCGAGATATCTCGTGGCGCGTATGCTAGGCGGGCAGGGGCTCACGCATGCCTTATGACGGCTCTGGTTATTAGTTATACGATCATTTACACATTTTACTTACGAGGTAGCCTGTATGTAGTACCATCTTGTAACTTTACGTGCACAGTAACTTCGGCCATCGGTTGTCTGCCGCATATTTTGCGTATTCCCAACAACAGTGTTGTCCCGTCCGGAGCGCTGACACGGACATTCATGCTATCCCAACCGTCGTACTGTGAAGATCGAGGCATTTCGATCGCTTTTGTCTCTGGAATCTCCGATTTCCATCGCTTCACCGCAAATCGAGCGAGAAGTAACTTCAGGCGATAATTCCAACCTGACGAATTAATAATTACAATTGAATATTCAAAATATCAGTTCAGATGCATAAATCTGTAGAATAATAGTAGATATTATTTATTGAGGAATTGTTTAGAGCGTCCTTATACCTACATTCCGTTTCTTTGATACGTTTCAGTGACTTACGACAAGACTTTCACAGATTTGGTCTAAATAACATATTGATTAGTTTGATGTCGCTTACTTCTTGATTAAATAATTATTTAATTAAAAACTTATGTAATCCCATGGAAAAAGACCTGACTACCTACCAACCTAAATTTATACAGCTGTACGATTCGTCTCGTCATCAATATTCAAGTACCTATCTCTTCCAACAAACTGGTAAAAAATACGATATTTTATCATTAAAAATAAATAGATAAAATATAGTTAATATCAAAACGTAGTTACGTAAAGTTAGGTACCTACGTATGCAAAAATCCCCAACCTCTTTAAACAACAATTCTTCCGTGATCGTTCAGATATTTTGGACCATTACGGGCGATATAGATCACCTAACATCTGATGAAGTACTAGCTTCTTTGCTGAACTAATTAGGACCTTGAATACAAAATAGATACGTGCCATATAAATAAACATCAACAAGGCAAAGGTGCGTGTTACTTTTATAGTAACATTCTGGTCTGTTATCATACAACATATCAACTAGTTCATTGACACAAAGAACATTTGGCTCCGTGTATGTGGATTAATGCCTCGGTGGCGTGGTGGTATTTCGGTACGACTACGGTTCTGAGGTATCGGGTTCGATCCCCGGGTCGGGCAAAGCGATATTGGATTTTTCCATATCAGCCCGGAGTCTGGAATTTGTGCCCGATGTGGCGATAGGCTCGCCCCCTATCACATCTGGGACGGAACTAAACTCGGCGAAATGTGGGTGTTCTAGTTCGGTAGTGCGCCTCTGCCTATCCCATCGGGGGTACAGGCGGGAGCTTATGTTATGTTATGTTAAGTTATGTGGATCCAAAAAAAGGTACTTAAAACTAGAAACACATGTTTGGAATAATGGGTGACGAAGAAGACTTTATTTCCCTTCAATTACAAGTTAAGGAACTTGTCAAATGAAAGAAAAAGAAATTTCTGTAACTTTACAAATATTACTGTCGACAAAATTACCTAATCTTTGCAAGAAAATAATTTCTAACAGCAATTAATTCCCAAGATGGAATCAAAGCAATTCACGAGACCTATTCAATTTTCTTATAAGAAAAATACACGGTGATATCTGAACGCTCGAACTGACCCCACATTAAGATAGTCTTGTGTCGTGGGTATCAGGAACTACGACAGACTTTCAGTCTCACAATACCCAGACCCGAAACAAATATCTGTAGGCCATACAAACTTGTTTCGGTACAAGGATCGAACCCGCGGCCTCTCGCTTCACAGCCGGATATTCGCCAGCTGCGCCACATTTAAGCTCAGATATATTCTTATACCTAAATATTATTCTTAAGGATCCCAATATGCAGCTCTGAGTGATTCATAAATTAGGTTAATAAATATGTTATAGATGAACCCAATCACACCGAATACAGTGTCGACCCCACAGATAAGACGTTGTAATAAGTAGGTCTCAGATTTGCGGATATCGAACCCGCGACGTCACACATATAGCCGGTTCGGTTATGTGGCCGGATTTTGACAACTAAAACAAAAATGTTATTTAGTTACGTGACCTTTATTTTGGCGTCATTCATTCATCCACTTGACAGCCTCCGTGGCGCAGCGGGCGAGTAGGCGGCTGTGAAACGTGAGGTCGCGGGTTTGATTCCCGCACCAAGACAAATGTCTGTGTGGCCCACAGATATTTGTTTCGGGTCTAGGTGTTGTGAGACAGAAAGTCTTTCATAGTTCCTGATACCCACGACACAATAGTCGATCTTAATGTAGGGTCAGGACTATGTGTGTGACTGTCTGATGTTTTTATTTTATTTTAGATTTACAGAAAATGTACTTACAAGTAATATTTTATAAGTACCTAATTGTCCTTGGTCTAGCTGTATTTTTACTATTTTATAATAATGATGTAGAAAAACGGACATCATTTCAAAATAATGACATGGAATTAAGCTTGAAATTGCCCAAACCAGAATAACATCTATTTCTCGTTGTATTCGTGTTTATGAATTAACATCACACACATAGTAAAAGCGTGATGCCCTGAATTATCGGTCTCATTTAGCCTTAGATAACGTAGATTAATGTTAGTTCAGCCGACAATGCATAGCTATCAGTAGTGTAATTTTTTAATCCGGTTTTATTTCTTTCATTAGTTGTCCACTGTAGAAACCTACCATGTAACGAGTAGGTACCTGAACTGGTAGGAATCGTATTATAATTATGAACTCTGCGCCACTGATTGCAACGTCTTTAAAAAATCAATTATTGGAGCGACGCATTAGTAGCTCTTGCGGACTACGGTGAATTTAAACATTCCCTAACAAAACATATATGAGCTTACCCCTGTATCCCTGATGGGGTAGAGAGAGGCAAACTACCGAACTTGAGCACCCGTTAAAACAAGGTGATCATGTATCAATAAAATATATCTTACCTGGACTTCTGTAGTTACCCCTATGCACTGGAGGTTTCTTGAAAAATATTAAATAAGCAACCAAGACAGAGGTAATTAACCCCGCTTGCAAGAGGATATCGAAGAAATCCATGTTTAGAGCACTAGAATTCTTAAACTACTGATAAAATAAATTAGTTAGCAAACACTTTCAATTAATTCACATTATCTACTTAACACCAAGGAACTGGAATCAAATAACCGGAATATGTATGTTTTTTTTTATTATAAAATGCGCGCACAACGGCGCGGTCGTTATGCCGTACCTAATCACAATGTAGATATCACAATAATTCTGACGACGCCGCGGGACCGTATCCACGTGGGAATCCTAGCGGTCTATATCCCCCGATGTTCTATTATTACCACTGCTGATTGCTAACCAGCGTAAGATGTTGAGACAAAATGCCTCCCGCCCAGCATGCGCGCCACGAGAACATTTTGTCTACGCTTTTTGTCCTGTTATATATATATATTTTTATAGCAGAGATTGGCAAACGAGCAGATGGGTCACCTGATGGTAAGTGTTCTCCACCGCCCATAGACACCCAAGACACAGAAAGAATCATGGGTGCGTTGCCAACCTCCAATCCAACAAAGGAGGAAATGGAAGGGGAGAGGAAAGAGATTGGGAAAGGGAGGGAGGGAAATGGGCCACCGGAAATCTCACTTACCGAACGAAACGCGACAGCAAGCTGCCACTTTAC
Organism: Clanis bilineata; assembly: GCA_036417725.1. Classification (NCBI taxonomy): domain Eukaryota; kingdom Metazoa; phylum Arthropoda; class Insecta; order Lepidoptera; family Sphingidae; genus Clanis; species Clanis bilineata. The sequence continues at coordinate 5,810,162 of CM071141.1, forward strand.
GTCGGTTTTCTGTGAGACAGTGGTATCTAACCGGTCGAGCCGGCCCATTCGTGCTGTAGACATTACTGTCTATACAGCGTGGCTCTACCACTCACCGTTATAACCGGTTTTCTCTATTTGTCTACGGGCACTAACATACGTCATCGTTTATTTTCATACAATATTGCAGACAGCATGAAGACAATATGTAGACAACATTTCGACAGTCGATTATCGAGATATCTTGTGGCGCGCATAATATGTCTGGGTCGTGACAAAAATCTTCCAACGAATTTAAAGTTACTTTCTTGCGTATGTACAAAGCCGTTTCTAAATACAAAAAACATTATCTATATTATTTCTTAATCGGCATCAGTATATATATCCGAGTCAGTCATAATACTTCGTCAATAAATGTATTGTGTCATCACGTATCAGGAGGAAGATCATACGTATCAGGAGGTACGTGAGACTCCATATCATCCAGATTTAAAATAGACATTTAAATGTTTGTGTGGCCCACAGATATTTGTTTCAAGTTTGGGTGTTGTGAGTCCGAAAGTCTATCATAGTCTTTGACACCCACGATACAGGTTATACCTAGTATGGGGTCAGTCCTGTTGGGTGTATTTATTTATTTATTATCGGTCTACGTCGAAGACCTTCAAAGAAACATTATACTATACATATACCTACGTCATGTCTCCCAACAACGTGTCTGAATGCCGCCCTGCTTTATAATTATCTTATTCGTTATCGTTATAAAATTATTATCGTCAGTGCGAATGCATCCAATTATTATACATATTATCCTTAGATTACGTTAAAATTCTCTAAGTATTTAGTTACACGTGTTTAGTAGTTTTAACATTAATTATTATAAGTAAATCGAACAACGCCACTAGCGCGAAGTCTGCATTGAGTAAACATTACCGTTAATAATGGGAAAAGTAAACTTTTTAAGCGAATGTCGCAACCCATTGCCACTGAGTGGAACATAGATATTGTATTATAGATATAGACTGTCGGAATTTGTGCCCGATATGGCGATAGGCTGATAGGGGCTGATAGGGGATCACATCTGGGACGGAACTAAGCTCGGCGAAATGTGGGTGTTCTAGTTCGCTAGTGCGTCTCTGCCTACTCCTTCGGGGATACAGGCGTGAGCTTATGTATGTATGTATAGACTGTCTTGGTGGCATGGCGTAGTGGTATTGCGTGCGCACTACGACTATCGTCCTGAGGTCTCGGGTTCGATCCCGGAGAGGGCAGTTATATTGGATTTTTCAGTATCAACCCGGAGTCTGGAGTTTGTGCCTGATATGGCGATAGGCTCGCCTCCTATCTCATCTGGGAGAGACCTAAGCTTGGCAAAATATGGGTGTTCTAGTTCGCTTGTGCGGCTCTGCCTACCCTTCGAGGATACAGGCGTGAGCTTATGTAATGTAAAGTAACAAATTGAATGTTAACAGCATCGATATATTATTTACCTAGATGCACAGTTGACGCTCGGAAAATGGGACAGCAAAGAAGTGCTTAAGCACTCGTTTTGCCTACAGTCGGACGTCGATAGAATTCTAAATTTCAAAATTCAAATTAAAGAACGCTTGCTCATTTCGTTTAAAAAGCTACTTTATAACACGTGCTTAGGGTTATATTTGTGTTGATTTAATTACAACTTGTGATCGTTTTCTTTGTTTTATTTCTGAGACCACTTTTTAGGAGGATATTTGCAAAGAACTGTGCATCTAGGGTATAATATATTGATGGTTAACAGATGATATGATCCAGATATCATTGTAATGTCAGTAACGAACCGGGTTTGTCGATAACAAATCAATCGCTCTAAGCAATAAAATTTAAATGGGGTCATATCCGTAAATTCGTTTTAATTGCAAACATTTTACAAACCTTCCTTAAAATTTTAAAATGGTGTTTGTGTAAAGCCGCGTCTTCTGCACATGTGGTAGACACTTTGAGTAGTAGAGCCACGCTGTAGACAGTTAGGTCTACAGTAGACCTGTCTACAGAGTGGCTCTACCACTCGAATCTCTCAACCAAACATAACATAACAAAATACAATATTTAGATGAATTATTTAACATATTTTCTTGTATGTGATGCAAAATATATTATGATTGTAATAAATATTCTATAACACCATGGTGTCAGCATGTACTATAAAATCTTTTAAATTCTATCAAAATATTTAAAAAATATGTACAATTACATACAAATACATACATAGACACGTCTGTATCCCAGAAGGGGTAGACAGAGGCATGAGTATAGTTTAATTATAAAATTCCAATCAGAAATTCAAATCACATAACATAAGCTCACGCCTGTATCCCCGAATGGGTAGGCAGAGGCGCACTAACGAACTAGTACACCCACGTTTCGCCGAGCTTAGAACCGTCCCAGATGTGATAGGGGGCGAGCCTATCGCCATATCGGACACAAATTCCAGACTCCGGGCTGATATGGAAAAATCCAATATCACTTTGCCCGACCCGGGGATCGAACCCGAGACCTCAGAACCGTAGTCGTACCGAAATACCACCACGCCACCGAGGCAGTCTCTCAACCACATCACCTATTTATGCTGCTTCACGCTTTGAATACGAAAGAAGCAAATGAAAGGGCTTGCGACACGACAGTCCGATGAACAATACAAATATAGAAATATACCCCTATCCCCACCAACCATCCAGGCATGTCGCAAGCCCCTCGTGGGAACCGAAAAGATACCAGCTGATCCTGAAACGAGAACCACACAAAGAGTGTGGGTCACTATGGCAGGTTTTAACACATAGGGCCTTACTTATTAAAGCATAAATAAAAACAAACTTAGGTACTAACACTAATGTATTAGGGTACACCTGTAAAAGTAGTTGTTAAGTGGAAATAAATAAAATAAAAATTTTAGCTGAGCAAATGGTTAAGAATAACCTGTCACGTTTTTCCTTGCGTTACATTGTTTAAAAATGAAAGGGACAACCTATGGTTAAAGATAAGCAGCGCTTAAATATTTTTATGAGGGCTAATGTCTACGGTGGAAGCCATCCGGGCGGTACTAATATCGAAATAGAAAATAACAACGTCAGATTAAGGCAGAATATTTTTATTAGGCATCATAACAATACAATTACCAACAATAAAACAACTGTTCTCCATTTTATTTGAATATTGTATTAACAAATATGATTTTTTGGTGTAAATGAAATGAAAGCTGGTATTGTAGGAAATAAGGTATGACGCATCTTATTTTGGTGTCCAGTGTGGGCTTAGTTTAGTACAATACTTATAATAAACAGCAACACCGAGTTAAAGCTAACAATCGTGTTTATTTAAGATAATGTATTTTATTGTTTTGTATTTATACATTGCCTCCGTGGCGCAGTGGGCGAGCAGTCGGCTGTGAAGCGAGAGGCCGCGGGTTCGATTCCCGCATTGAGACAAATATTTGTGTGGCCCACAGATATTTGTTTCAAGTCTGGATGTTGTGAGACCGAAAGTCTCTCATAGTCTCTAACACCCACAATACAGGTTATACCTAGTGTGGGGTCAGGACTAGGTGTGGGACTGTTGGGTGTATTTATTTATTATTTATTATTATTATTGCAGTCAAAAACATTATTTTAGGATAAGTATGTATATTTCAGTTCAATTGTTGTTAGTCACGTTGTCATGTGTGTGCGTGTTAAGTCGCATCTCCTACACAAAAACATTACACAAAACACCTACACAAAACATATATATCTATGGTCCATTGTTCTACGAGCAGAAGACCGCTAAAATCGTTGTTCTGCGTATGTGTTTTTGTGTAATGTTTCGAGTAAAACTAGTGCAGGAGGCGCGGCTTTAAGCCGAAATTTCGAAACAAAACACTAAAAACACACATAAAACAATATTTTTCAATGTCTCATGTAACATTGGACCATAGATAAAAAAAATGTAGAAATACCATGTTTTGTGTAGGCCATTTTGTGTAATGTTTTAGTGTAGGAGACGCGGCTTTAGTTATACTTGTATAAACAACACAATTAGGATAATAATCAAAATGACATCTTTTATCTCGTGTAGCAACATGTGAACAAATGAACAAAAATATCACATCTTTGAAGCATGAATTATTTTCTACGGAATTCGTTAAATTTTGCCCAGTCTGTGTAGATACCTATTTAATAATATACCTAGAATTGCACAATATTTATGTAATAAATACTTAACCAAAATATCTTCTTTCTACCTGCCCTTATCCCACATTAATGTGGGGTCGGCGCAACACATTTTGTCAAGCATGTTGCAGAGAGGATTTGGCTAAGTTTTTACGACCGGCTGCCTGCCTGACGTCAACCCCCTATGAGGGATCCAGTCCCGGGAAAATTAAATTAGAAGATTTGCTTTGCCCCACCTGGGAATCGAACCCAGGACCACCCGGTCCACAGCCCATACATGCTGCCACTAAACCAAGGAGGCGACTTAACCAAAATATATGTGATAAAAGTTTGGGCCTCGGCATTTTTCGTTATGGGCTAAAAACATGGGCTCACATACATAAAAGTGTATTCATTTATATCAACTTCACACAATATTAATAACAACATATTAAATTATACATACATAAAAATTTTAATTACACCGTTTCGTAATCCATATTTGATGTAAAAAAAAAAACATTAAATAAATCTTAATATACTTGGAAATAATAAAAAAAACATTGAGCATACAATTGTCTATTTTCTTAAAATAATTTCGCAATTCAAACTTTCTTCTCGAATTGAACATTTACTAAAATAAATTAAAATATATGGAATTTAAAGTACAGTTATTGATAAAAATTCGTTTTTTTTATTTATTTAATTAATTTCGCACAAGAGGAAACTACTGCGATTACACATTTCACTTGTAGCACCATTGTATCATAGAGCTTTTTTTTATCGCGGGGAAAAGTGTTTTATCACTGCCGCGACGCCTGGGGGGAGATGTAGTGAAACAACATGACCGCTCCGAAGTTAGTCACTTGTGGTATCTGAGGCTTGAAGTTTGAATCCTGCTACGCTTCTTGTGACTGACTTCAGAGCGGTCGTAAAGATGGCCGAGAAAAACGCATATTTTAAAACAACCCGAAAACCGGAATATTTCGCTTTTTATATCAAGTCATTTGTACCCCCATACTTCTTCCTTTTTATATTAATAGTTAACCACGATTCCTTGAGCAACGTGATTATTTACGGGTGGTGAAAATAAGTGATAACACATATAACACATAACATAAGCTCACGCCTGTATCCCCGAAGGGGTAGGCAGAAGCGCACTAGCGAACTAGAAATCCACATTTCGCCGAGCTTAGTTCCGTCCCAGATATGATAGGGGGCGAGCCTGTCGCCATATCGGGCACAAATTCCAGACTCCGGACTGATACGGAAAAATCCAATAACACTTTGCCCGACCCGGGGATCGAACCTGAGACCTCAAGACTGTAGTCATACCGAAATACAACCACACCAACGAGGCATAACACATAAGGTATGAATCAAAATTCGGACGGAATAATGATTCTATTTTGGGATATATGCACTTATCCGATGGTATGATACAAAGCTGATCCAATTAAATTTTAAATTGTAAAATATACACATGTTATTTAGCTCTTTTTACTAAATAACTTTAGTCTTCTTTTTGCAGTAGTCAGAATGTACATAAGCATAACATTTATATCACAGATGACAGGAGACAGTACACAGTACATACGAATCAAATAAATATAGTCAATAAACAATTATAACAGAATAATCTAGGGTCACTTGCAGCTCCACGATAAATATCTACTTATCCCAAATCTCGATTTAAAGATAGGAATGAGCTGTAGGATAAAGCAGAGTTTAGGTTTAACTGTAGATTAGTAACAGCGCTGCAAGTCGTCCGTGTTATAATAATAATAATCAAGTTAATGTTATTATTTCTACAATGAAAATATTAACTGTCATGGTATTCATAATTTTATTTTTTTTAAGCCTCTGTAAAGGAATGATAATTATTTTCTAAAGTATACGGTATATTGAAATAAAACTATTTTTACGGATTCTATCACGATTTGGTTTTTTAATTTTAATTCCCGACGTTTCGAAGGCTTTGCAGTCTTCGTGGTCACGTGGAAACGTCGGGAATAAAAATCCAAATCGTGATAGAATCCGTAAAAATAGTTTTATTTCAATGTATAACATTCGCGTAAACTTAAGAAATCAGTATATATGGTATTATTCTTCTTTTTGTTTGGCTGGCTCCTGTGGCTCGGGATTCTCGTCCATACTGGAAGCAGTGTCGGTACGGGTCTTGTCTACGGGATATAACCTAAGACAAAACGTAAAAAAATAGTCATATTCTCATGAAATTGTATACTAATAACCTTTTCTTCCACTTGCTTTAATTCCACTTCAGTGTTTGTTTAAAGCATCATCATCATCATCATCATCAGCCATAGGACGTCCACTGCTGAACATAGGCCTCCCCCAAAGATTTCCAGATCGACATCTTGGAAGCGGCCTGCATCCAAAGCATAAGCATAAGCATGTAAAGCATGTTACAAAAAAATTGGGTTTAGTTATTAAGATCGGATGTCTGATGTAAACCCTCTGAGGGATGTAGCCCCGCGCAAATCGTGTCAGAAAAACACAAGAATTACACATAACATAAGCTCAAGCCCTTCGGGGATACAGGCATCATCGAAGGGGTAGGCAAAGGCGCACTAGCCAACTAGTACACCCACATTTAGCGAGCTTAATTCCGTCCCAGATGTGATCGCCATATCGCCATATCGGGCACAAATTCCAGACTCTGGGCTGATATGGAAAAATCCAATATCAATTTGCCCGACCCGGGGATCGAACCCCAGACCTCAGGACAATAGTCATATTGAAATACAATCACACCACCGAGGCAAACACAAGAACTAATCTAATGGAATAGTTTGATCTTAGCCAGCACCTTTTCTACTAGTATATTAGAAGTACATTCTCAGTCTACATATACTAGTGTTCACAGCCAGTTATACCGTCTGCATGGTGATGATGAACGCGAACACGTCGTCTATGAACGTGTTGAACATCTTGTACGTGAAGTGAATATAACTCACCATCTCTGGTACAAATACACGAGGAACACGAGATCGTCCCTGAAGCATGCGACGCGGTGTGCCGTCGGCATGGTGATGATGAACGCGAACACGTCGTCTATGAAGGTGTTGAACGCCTTGTACATGAAGGCACGCCACGGCAGGGCCGCTACCGACCGCAGACGGTAATTCACGAACAGTTGCGGCAACATGAACAGGAAACCGAACGCGTACACGCCATTTACAACGCTGTGAAGGGCCCACGAGTACCAGCTGGAAAAGAGCAGATGCTTTAATCGAATAAAACATAACATATACTCACGCCTGTATCCTCGAAGGGGTAGGCAGAGGTGCACTAACGAACTAGGACACCCGCATTTCAGCGAGCTTATATCCGTCCTAGATGTGATAGGGGGCGAGCCTATCGCCATATTACGCACAAATTCCAGCCTCTGTGCTGATATGGAAAAATCCACTATCACTTTGCCCGACCCGGGGATCGAACCCGAGACCTCAGGACGATAGTCGTACCAAAATACAACCACGCAACCTAGGCAGTCGATCAAGCTTTAGTCGACTTATCACATAACTCGATAATCGATTCGTATTAGGAGTATGGTTAATTTTTATAACAAGACATATTGATGGGCATTGCAATCTTAGTGACCAATCAATTTTCATTCCTTCAGGGTTACGTACCTCTTATGGGGTTCGTAGAGCAGTGAGTATATTGCTCCGGCAACACAAAGCGGGTACAGCAGCATGGAGAGATACCGCATGGCCTCCGCATCGGCCGCGGCCGTGGACCGCTCGTCCGCGTCGCTTCTGTCGCGCCACACTCGTAGCTTGTACCCGGCGAATGATACACGCACGTGGAGCACCTTCGTCACTTTCCATAACTGTGAAAGTCATAACAAAAACACATTTTTATACACTCTGATTTCTGAAGTTTACGCGAATATTATACATTGAAATAAAACTATTCTTACGGATTCTATCACGATTAGGTTCAGTCTGACCCGTGACAACGAAGACTGCAAAGCCTTCGAAACGTCGGGAATAGTAATTAAAACCTAATCGTGATAGAATCCGCAAGAATAGTTTTATTTCAACATTTTTATACATTTTGTTTATTTATGGTGCAAACATCTGCAGTCGGGTGGAGAAATGTGTGACCAGCTCACTTATTACAATTACCTCACTTAATACTATTTCACCCTATTTAGCTACAAAATATTTTTATAGAAGATACTGGTAAACAATCAGACGGTTCACCTGATGATAAGTGACCTCCACCGCCCATAGGCATCCAAGACACAAAAAGAATCATGGGTGCATTGTCAACCCAAAAGGAGGAAATGGAAGGGGGGTAGAGGGAAAGGGAGGGGATAAGGGGCTACCGAAAATCTCACTCACCAAACGAAACGCGACAGCTAGCTGCCACTTTACGTCGGTTTTCTGTGAGACAGTGGTATCAAACTGGTGAAGCCGTCCCATTCGTACTGTAGACGTTACTGTCTACAAGGTGGCTCTACCACTCAAAAAAGATGTAAAGATTGTAAAAATATTTAATTAAATGAAATTTATTTTACAATACTGGTGATTTAAATTTTCACCTTATATTACACAAAATCTGTTCCAACCTCATAATATGATAACATAACATAACACATAACATAAACTCACGCCTTTTATCTCCGGAGGGATAGACAGATGCGCACTAGAGAACTAGAACACCCACATTTTAACGAGCTTAGTTCCGTCCCAGATGTGATAGGGGGCGAGCTTATCGCCATATCAGGCATAAATTCCAGACTCCTGGCTGATATGGAAAAATCCAATATCATTTTGCCCGACCTGGGGATCGAACCCGAGACTTCAGGACGGTAGTCGTACCGAAATACAACCACGCCACCGAGGCAGGCATATGATAATTTAACTAAAAACAGTAATCGCTACTAATGTTCTGTTTTTCCAAAAAAAGCTCACCTCAATAACCGCACTGATTCCTGCAGGAACGAGAACAAGTAAGGATGTCTGCTCATCCACAAGGTAGAAGAATATAACGAGTTGTGAGAAGGCCCTCCAAAGCACAGTCCTCGCTGACAGACCTGCCAACGAACGTTTGCGACGCCAAAACGATACGTCGTTCTTGAACGCTAGGAAATCAAATAGTAACTGAAAGATAATGTATGTTTATTAGATAAACTGTACACATAGTATACTTAATCCTTATCTATGCTGCTAATCCTTGTATCGTGGTGTTAACTTCTAAGGGCGACTTGCACCACTGTTACTAACCTACAGTTGTCCTAACCTCAAGCTAAATTGAAAAAGAAATATACGAATGACATGTAATTCATTACATGTAATGTACTTACAGATATATATGACGACATTTAATTAATTAATGTAATGAATTACATGTCATTCATTTATCCACAACCATATCATCATTATCATCATCATCAGCCATAGGACGTCCACTGCTGAACATAGGCCTCTCCCAAAGATTTCCAGATCGACCTGTTCGAAGAGGCCTGCATATATGTATATGTATAATCTGCCAATTTGTAATGTACTATTATTTGTTATCCCAAATAAATGAAAAAAAAATCTTTTCAAATTTAACTTGAGGTTAGGACAACGGTAGATTAGTAATAGTGGTGCAAGTCGCCCTAAATTAATATGATACTTGATAATCAAACATGTATTAAAAGCTTTACATTGGATTTTGATAATTTTTATACTAGTCAACTAATTGCACATGTGTAACAGTAAAAGTCACAAGCAATCAGAGAAAATGTAATGTATTTTTAGTAGATAATACAAAAAAACCCTAAAATGCATCTTTACTTTTATTAGACTTACATGACAACTGGCTATCAAAACCGTAGCAGACAATAAATAAAGGTTTGTGTCAGCAAATATTCCTTTGACATCATCAACATCTTTCTGGCTGAATCCAAGCATATGGAGCTGTTCTAAAGCCAGCCTGACATGTAGCGCCAAACGGAATGAACCGTATGATGCAGGTGCTATGTTCACCGTCACATTCACATCTGTAGTACTAGTGTTAAGCAACTGTAAATGCACTATTCGTGATTTCAGCATGTTATGCTGTATTATTGGCAAAAATTTTGCATGCCGTATTCTGTAAGACAAGCATTTGTGTTTACGGAACAAAATATAATATATCTGATTTGAATTGACTGTCTCGGTGGCGTGGTGGTATTTCGATACGACTACGGTTCTGAGGTCTCGGGTTCGATCCCCGGGTCGGGCAAAATGATATTGGATTTTTTCATATCAGCCCGGAGTCTGGAATTTGTGCCCGATATGGCGATAGACTCGCCCCCTATCACATCTGGGACGGAACTAAGCTCGGCGAAATGTGGGTGTTTTAGTTCGTTAGTGCGCCTCTGCCTACCCATTCGGGGATACAGGCGTGAGCTTATGTTATGTGATTTGAATTTCTGATTGGAATTTTATAATTAAACTATACTCATGCCTCTGTCTACCCCTTCTGGGATACAGACGTGTCTATGTATGTATGTGTATGTAACTGTACATATTTTTTAAATATTTTGATAGAATTTAAAAGATTTTATAGTTCATGCTGACACCATGGTGTTACATAATATTTATTACAATCATAATATAATTTGCATCACATGAACAAAATATGTTAAATATTTCATCTAAATATTGTATTTTGTTATTATTCACAAAAATACTTTGTTATCATCAAATTTTAGGTATAATATAGCAAAACAGTTATTATAGTTTCTGACCTATTATGTTTATGTCATAAAATATTTTTTTTTCTACCTGCCCTAAATGTGGGGTTGGCGCAACACACTTTTTCAAGCATGTTGCAAAAAGGATTTGGCTAAGTTTTTACGACCAGCTGCCTGCCTGACGTCAACCCCCTCTGAGGCATCCAGTCCCAGGTAAAGTAAATAAAAAAATTTGCTTTACCCAACCTGGCAATCAAACCCATGACCTTCCGGTCCACAGCCCATATGTGCTGTCACTAGACCAAGGAGGCGACAATGTTTATGTTATAAAATAATATAATTAAATATTTTTAACACAGATTTATATTAGTCCTAGCATTTTGGAATATTTCCACCCATCTGATGAACATGACAAAATTAAGAATTTTGAATTTGAGTTATTTAACAGAGTAATGCATACAAAACAGCATTACTTACCTGATGTATGGGTATAGCTCACCAGGAATTTTATTATATGGAAGATTCAACTTGTCAGCAAGTATTGAGAGTGGAATTACTGTTGTTATATGAGAATATGGTTTTAATCCACTTGTTTGTGGCTTTTTTTCATCAACCTGTAATTTTTTTTTTATAGAAATTGTAACAGTATTTGTACACAACCTGCTTTCACAGCCTAAAATTAGTTGTGGTGACATCTCAATTCATAAGTATTTTTTCAAGACACTTATTTTATTCAGTTTACACCAATTCAGTTATTTTGAGTATATTGTACACTTTTTCTCTACGTAGGAATTGCAGCTAGGAATGTACTCATTGGTAAAACCTAAAGTTAGATATTTAGTTTAAATAGTCACAGCAGCTCGGCCTCCGGTGGCCCATACGCTTATGTAACGTATATATGTGCCACCTCTGACGGGTTAAGAAGACTATACTTGATAGCTTAAAAAAATTACCCGTCGGAGGCGTCACATAAATATGTTCCATAAGCATATGGGCCACTGGAGGCCGAGCCGTCCGTGACTATTTAATAAACATAATAGGGTTTCTAAATACCCTCATTATATTGTACAGTAATTATTGAGAAAAGGAAAAGGGAATGAACGAAAGTATATTCTACATTTACAGAAAAAACAAACATATACCACTACTTTACACTTCAGATTATCTTATATGAATATAAAATATTCTTGATCACACAAATAAAAACCAAATAGGAAATTGGCAACAAATTATTAATTATTTGAAAAGAGGTATTGATTTGAGTTGCTACAGGTTTCTAAATGTTATAACTAAACAGGCCAAGTCACTTACATTTTGTTGCAGGAGATTAAAAGTAGCAGCTTGTGGCTCGATATGTGTGATAAGAGGCAGTGTATGCACAGACTCAGTCCGTCGAATATCATCAAACGTTTTATATATTTGACTATCATCTAATAATACAGCATGCATGTACATTGTCCCATTATTGCGGGTCTTACGCGGTATCTTCAGTGTTATGTCTCTAAGGAAATAATTGAAATTTAAAATATATAACGTTGGCATACTCTATGATTATTTTAAAAAATAAAGTTACTTACATAGCACTAGCGCTTTCATAGTCAAAATTCAAAGACGTGTGCACTTTTGTCACCGAATCTGACGATGAGCCCTCTGAATAAGGTTGCTCTTTCACAGAAGTGTATAAAACGAGATTTTGTTTCGGCTTTGTAGCTAAATAGGACGAAAAACACCTTTCGCCACGACTGCATTCCGGGGGTATGAATATTTCAGCCAAAGTCCATATTGTGTTTATAATATATCCCGCAAATATTAATGTAAGAATCAATGTAACCGATACATATTTCATTTTGGTAAAGTTTTCAATAATGAATTCATTCAATTGCCGCAAACAGAGCCGCTTTGCCAAATCTGGCCAAAATGCCAAATACAATTGACATTTTTGATTTGACATTTCTTATTTTTTATTCAACAGGGAACCGGCTAAGGTTTTAACCATGCTGCCAAGTCATCAATCTATAAACTGACTATAAGCCACCGTAGCGCAGCGGGCGAGTAGCCGGCTGTGAAGCGAGAGGCCGCAGGTTTGATTCCCGCATTGAGACAAATGTTTGTGTGGCCCACAGATATTTGTTTCAAGTCTGGGTGTTATGAGACCGACAGTGTCTCATAGTCTCTGACATCCACAATACAGGTTATACCTAGTGTGGAGTCAGGACTTGGTGTGTGACTGTTTGGTGTATTTATTTATTTATTAGCAATCCTACTATAGTAAATCTTTGTTTGCACAAGAACCACTGGCCTAGCGGCTCTTCCCGCCAGGAGAAAGCTGAAGAAAGGTATTCGGTGTCCAGATTCCAAGGGAGCTGGAACCACCCCTGTGCGCTAGCCCTAGAGGCCTGTGTCTAATTTTAGCTGATAAGTCTCTGCCGCTGAAGGACGTTCTCGGCATCTACGGCAACACAAGGCTAACTCGTGAGCCCGTTCATCCATGCTGTCGTGCATCCCAGGGTCGCATCTAACATGTCACATGTATGTACATACAGCAGATGGTACTTTGGTAGAATTCTCCAAACGCTACCAATCCGCAAGGTGACAGACTCCGTTCAATCGTCCACCCGGTGCCTTCTGTGTCTCCTGTGGTACGACTATAATTCCGAAAAACTTCTGACTTCCGTTTACGTGGAAGATTGATTGCGTCCATCCGAAACCCAAAAAGGGTAACTAGTCGAACCTCCCAATTATAGTCACTATATGTCACGGTCTTCCTTAGAGCATCGGTCTTCGAATGCGAATAAACAATTGTAAGTGCGCTTTGCGTAATGGTCGTTCAGTTTGTGACCTCATTATGTAAGTCAGACATGGCTGGTTGGACGTTGTGGAGAATAACGGCGCGGCCATTATCGTCGACCTGGATACAAGGAAGGTGTCCAACTGGATATTATACAAGCCATAGCCATTAACGTATTCCACATGTAAATCTGCAACTGAATTCGAGAGCTTTCTAATTTAGTTTACCCTAATGTAGAAACATTGCGTGTTCACTGTTAGGAATGAACCATTTTTCATAGCGTCACAGTTCCAACGAGCAACTCTCCAATAGTGTTTGAATTCTCTGCCCTGGAATTTCAAAGATGGTGCAGTTTTGGGGCCGTTTGGCGGAAAATCCAATTAACTTGATAAAATATTGGCGATCCAGCGGCAGATACAGCTTTATTAAGCACTGCTCGTGGAGTAATAATCTCAGGGCAGAAAGCGCCCCCAAATAATTACTTATCGCATATGATTCATTGCAAAATCCCGCTCTCTGTATTGTCAACTTTCCCCATCTAAATGCGCGTCTCCGGCACCTATTTTTCTCGATACAAAGCACAAAAACACCTACAAAAAACAACGAATTTCGCTGTCTCCTGATCATAGAACAATGGCCCATAATCTAAGGGCCCATAGAAAAAAATGTGTAGCAAACCATGTTTGTGTAGCAAATTTTTAGTGCAGGAGACTCAACTTCACGGAAACATGGAGCGTGACTCTTTGGAACAATGGGAAGTGGTATAGGTTACGATCAGACAAGCGGCTAGCTCGAGCGGCACCAGGCGGCGAAAACCTACATACGCCACTAATAAGAACGATGAAATGCGGATATGACAAATGCGAAGGGTAAATATCAAGATCTTGCTGAAGACAAGGCTAATGTAATATCTGGGCTGGAGATTTGGTTGCTATTGGGTACTTGACTAAAGTAACCAATTCCAATGAATTTCTGTAGGAATATAGATTTATCATCGAAATAACGTGTGCAATAGGAATTTATAAAAATACTCCAAGGATAATTTTATTTTAGTAATTTAAATACTTATTATATTATCTGTGAGTCACGTGACTCCAAACACCAATCGCGATGCATGAAGTCACATTACTCATTTTTCTTGAATATTTGTTCCACAAGGGCTAAGGGCTAAGATCCAAAGTCATACAGCCATGTTATTTGGTATACTTTTTCGTATTTTTGTTTAACTAAACATATGAAAATAAATAACGAAATATTTTTTTACATGTTTAGGATAAACTAATAAATAATTGTATACTTTTCAAAAAATAGTCAAGTACCCAATATTTCCAGTGCGACAGTTTTAATTCCGTGTCGCTACTGGCCCTTCACTGCCAAAGCCTAGACAAAGTCGTAAACATCAAATAAGGACTCAAATAAAGGCCCAAGTTGGCCCAAGTCATAGTTCTCAAGTACAGGCCTTTTATTATTCTTGAAATATGTACAAAAAACAATTACTTACTTTTTTTGTGAACACACTGAATCGATGAAATTGATATAATGAATCGACTAACTACATTATAAATAATAGTGGACAAAACACCTGTAATAATTATTTTATTGGGCTACACTAGCAAATGGGCGACAGCCAAGGGTCGCAATAAATTGCTGTTTCCTTGGAAATAATATTGATATAGCATAAATTTACAAGAATATTAAAGGTACACGAGACTTACATGTTTAAAACTTGATTAATAAGGAGTTTTGTAACTCAAAAATATAATAAATTAAGTCTATGTGGCAGTGTTTTGACAGTTGTCAATTTAACACTAATATTTTGTTTATATTTCAGCATGGAAATGGTATTTGGAATGTGTTGGTCACAGTGTTTTCGGATAATTTGTACACTAATACACCTTTAAAGAATGAAGACAGCAAGTAAGACTATGTGTCAACATTTTGGTGGCAATGGACGCTAAGGATTTGAGAATTGAGCCTGCTTTGATTGAACGCAGCAGCGATGGCAGTAAGTACGCTCAGAGCGGAACTGCGTTCCAATGTAACAGAAATAAGTCATATCAAGATATCGGATCAAATTCATCGACCAAAGTGGATGCGCCGACCGCGCGACCGTGTGCAATTATAGGGCCTGATAGAGTCGTCCCGCCGACCGAGCCCAATGACGCGTATTTAAAAAAAGCACCAGTCGAGCCGTGGCCATGCCCGGAAACTGTGTACCCTCGTCCACCCGAATATCCACACAAAGCTGTTGGCTATCACAACCCAACAAGGAATATATCTCCAAGACAGACATTCCAAGAAAACATGCAACGTATTATGGTGCCTCCAACATATAATTCCGTTAAAGTTAATGAAGATGCTGGATTCATTCAAAAGTTGAATGTAACATCTGATACAAAGTATTGTGATGTGCCTTACCCTGTTAATCCTCCTAATAATGACCCAAAGAACTTGCGAAGTGCAGAAATGTGTTTACCAAATGTGAATCCTGCACTTGGGAGACCACCTCATGGTTGGCCCCCAGGTGGTATCAATATACGTCCACAGAGGCCATATGTCTCTCCTGATGTGTATCAGTATCCTGATTACCCCAGCTGTGCTGGTCCTCGGGCAGTATCCATATCAAGACCACATCGGACAATACCTGAAGATAGTGGCTTCATGTATCCAGACCACTATTATCAAGAGCCAAATATCCGTTTCAAGCCCTACCCCAATGTGAAGGAAAGGTATCCACAACAAAGGTATGATTATGTTTCTAATTATTCTGGCCCTTTCCATCCACCACCACCTTGTCCTCCACAAAAATATGAAATATCAAAATCATTACCGCCGCACCCATATGCTGGATACCCTCATTTTAAATATATAGATAGCAGGATGTCAGAATCTATATTGGAGGGACATCAAAGATTAGGTGGTCAACAAGGTAGTTACAATATAGCTTATCGTAATCAAATCTTGCACCCTGCATATGGACCTGTGATGACTAATAATTCTCAATCAAAAATACCTCCATATCCACCTGAGGGTTCTTTTAAAGCAGTAGCTTCAAATAAACTCCCTTATGATAATGGCAAAATATACGTGGAATATGACAATGCTAAGACAAAACCACTTCCGCTATCTGAAGGTTTTTATCCCAATGAAATGTCTAGACAACATGTAATTCCAAAAGGTGCTATGCCAAATTATGCATCAATAAATATCCATACACTGCCACCTCATGCTTATTACAAAAAAGATAATTCGCAAATAAAGAACTATGAATATATCAACCATGCAAAAAATTTAAACCATTCAATTAATATGAATAGTCCTATGCCTTTACAAAGGCATATACCACAGTTTTCCCCAAGTTCAATTGCAATTTCTCCCACTGATTCTAATACTAGTAACGATACTGCACAAACACATAGCATATCACAGGATGACTGTGGGTATGTAAGCCAGTCATCCACAACAAGTATAAGGAGTATAGATTTAGCAAATAGCAGAATGCCTATCGACTATTATGGACGTTTTTATGACCCTAGATATGGTCATGTAATCAGAGCTGCACCTCCATTACCAAAAACAAATAGGAATAGCAGTAGCGGTAGCACGGATAATAAAGAAAAAAAAGATATGGATGTTCGAAAATTTTTACAAATGTGGAATGAAGGTGATGATGATAGTACAGAAAATAACACAAGTAAAGACATTGTAGTTAAAAGTAATGCTAATGAACTTAATAATACTGCTAAATCACATGGAGTTATGAACAATCAAGAGCAGCTTTATGTTCTGGGATTAGTAAATGTTCCAAGTGAAGAGTTAAGTAAATATGAACATATACAAAAAGTATCTAAACTACCAGAAAACATTAAAGGCTACAACAGTATTGAATTACTTAATCAGTTTGAGGAAGTAATTGAATCATCAAATATGAATGGTTTTACATTACCTACATCTAAAGAATTTCAAGCTCCAATAAAGCAGTATGCACCTAAACAATCAATTGCAATCTTGCCTCGACCAATATCTCCATTAGATGTAGAAGCGAAAATCAGCCAATCTGTCATTCATAAGGAAGTAGGATGTAATTTTGAAATAAAACCATGTAGTCCAAAAATGTTAAATGTTGAAATTGCCGCTCCAGTTCAAAATATACTCAATGAGAGAGTTATAGAAAAGGTTACAAATCCAATAACAATGATTACTTCACCAATTTTAAGTGGAATAGATAATATTGACCATTGTAAAATCAATAATGTAAGGCAAGATCAACAACTGTTGGAAAATAGTGAAGAAATTTCAAGTTGTAAAATGATAAATACTCAATATACCAATCATAATACACATTCAATAAAAACCAACTACAGCATTCAAGATTTAGAAAGTAATGCAGGTGTGTGCTTGGCCTCTCTGCCACGGCTTGATAATGACATTGAGTTAAACTTTCCTGAAGTCAACCAACAATTCATTAACGCAAATAAAGCAGAACCAGAAACGATACCGCAAATAAAGGATTTACCTGAGTTGAATGATTTAGAACAAACAGGAAAAATATTAAATAACATCAAATCTGAGAATTTTGATACTAGTGCGCTTTCTCCCAAGTTTGACACTGAAAGAGAGTTTACAAAGTTGAGTAAATATAGAAAAATGAAAACAAATATATCTGATGGCAGACTAGACAAGTCAACGTTAAAAGCTATTAGGACGAACAGCGTTATAATCAAAAATCCAGAGAACACAAAAGCTTTGGAAATAGATAGAAACCAGTCTCGCATAAATGACATTAAACCCACGGATCAACAACTTTGTACTGATTTGAACTCTCAAGTAGAATTGGTAATGAATAATATTTGTTGTAACAATGAAACTAAAGTCGACGCATCTGCGTACAATTCCCCAGAAGTTGCAATAGATTTTAGATTACATAGAGATGCAGATAAAAAATGCGAATTCAATCAGAGCATAACGAAAAAATATGAAGATGTACAATTTTCTAAGGAAGAAGAATCATTGAGTAAAACGGATCAATATAGAAACAACGATGAAGAGTCAAAATGTTTAGAAATAAATAAAGAAGACATGCTCGATGAAGAAATCAGTAGTGTAATTTCATCTATTGATAAAGATCCTGAAAATAATTCCACGACTATACAACAATCTACAAATCTCAATATTGTTTCTTCCGAAAGTAGTTGTAAAACAGAAAATTTAGATGTGCCTGATATCCCTAATAAATTAAACATAACATCAGAGTTGCCAGACAGGTCAGGGAATATCATAAAATCTCAAAATGTGAATGAAAATGAGATCTTAGAACTACAAAAACCTGTCGAAGACAAAACTATAATTCTAACATATAATAAAAATGAAAAAGAAACATCTGAACTACAAATTGAACTCAATATAAGCAGCCCAAATGAAATAATTCAAAATGAAATTCGTCAAAACGAGGATGTCACATGTGATATATTACATGACCAATGTGAAGAAATTAAACCCAAAGAAGATACAACAATATTAGTGAGGGTAGAAATCCCTGAAAGTTACGGTAAAGATGACATACCGAAAGACGTTAATAAACACACATTAGAAAACCAATCCACCACTCTGTCACCTACGTTAAGAATACAAGAGGAGCAGAGTGATAATTCCGAAATTCAAGGAAGTATCGACAATACCAATGAAACATTATCCGAACCCTTAGGCCTCAAAGCAAATTGGGACTTGCATAATGAAAGTTCAGAATTTTATGATTCGAAACATAATGACGAAATAAGTGACATGACTAATCTCGATGAAGGTTTTGGTAGTATAGATGAAAAACAAAGTTGTGAAAACATAACTGTTTTTAATTATGATACAGATATTGAACACACAAATGATATAAATGTTAAAAACAATATTGAATCAGTCGGAAAGTGCTCCGGTTATGGCAGTAAAGAGCTATACTCGCCATGGATTCAAAAACTCATCATGTTTAATGAAGGAGTTTGCTGTTCGTTATCTTTCGTTGAAAATACATTATCAGTCGATAATTTACCAGTGAAGCAAAAATCGGATAACATTGATAGTACAAACTGCTCCAGCAATTTGAGCGACCCCAGTATAGAAATAACCGAGTCCACAGTTTCTGAAAATACCAGCAATACTAGCAATGACAGCACAATACAGTTTAAAAATAATTTGAAAAATGAAACTATCACCAAGGACTCTTCTTTATACTGTAATCAATTAAATGTACAAATTGAAGTTGATGATGAAATACTTGATCAACAAAACATTCAAAGTGATAAGGATTTAAATGATATTAACGAAGAGGAGACTGTAAGGGACTTACTGTTCGACGCAAATGACGAAACCGTAAAAGATGTATTGCTCGAAGTGCAAAACGAAAATAAGCCCTATAACACAACTCCCGAAACAGACATATCTGGAAAAAATAAAGAATCTTACAATGATTTAGATATTGAAAAACAAACAACAGAAACTTTTGATAAATATGCCATCGAAAAACATGAATATAAACATAATACCCCTTCGACTCTAACTGTTACCAAACATCGAAAGAACTTAAAACGGTCGTTGTCCGATTCCGCTTTAAACGTTCTTCACAGCGAGACACAACCAGAACGAGACGAGTTTTCAGTTATTTGGCCATTCAAACGCAGTAAACCCGGCAATGAAAATGACTCTGAAATTATAGCCCAAAATTTATGTAGTATATTACAACATAATAGAAGAAATTCCATTTCTGCAATGTACAATGAAGATGTATCATTTTGTATATTAATAGAGGATAATTCTATCTTAACCGAAACGAATGACGAGTCGAATAAACTCTGTTATACAGAACTGACAGAAGATTGTTTAAATGAAATTAACAAGACTTACACCTGTGAGGAAAATGATGTTGATATAACAATCGAAAGTGTTACACGGAATGATGAGACAAATTGTGAATATTCTAACACCATTACCTTGAATGGTGATCACGACATAGCGTCAGACGGAACATGGGTTGAGGATGTTGCTTGTATGGAAACAGTTGTCAGTGATGATATTGCCGAAGATATTGTTATTAGCTCCGTCTCCAGTCCCCAGAAAAATATTTTTTGGGATGACGACGAGTCGAACAACTATGCAAATGGCGATGAAGGTGATGATATAATAACCGACAGTCCCAAATATGATGATGAAGTAATAATTCATAGTGACCCAGAAATCCTTAAATTATGCGAGACGCCACAAATAGATATGGATAAAACGTTTATACCTAGAGTGTCGCAGAACAGTGCTATGTATATGGGATTCTACGATAATGAGTCGTTAGAAAGGATTCTTTCAGAGTCAAATCAGGAGGAATCACCACGAGACAACACAGAATCTGTGACTCCTTCCGAGTCTCCAAAACGTACCGTTACTCCAGACAATAAAGAAAATATGAATATTACTTTATCAAAATCAAACACTAATGAAATAGACAATAAAATAAACCACGAGCATAGTAGATTAAAAATGTATGAAAATATGCAAGATGTTAACCAGCATTCATCCGAATCTAGCTTTGATAATGTTTTCGCATATAATCAAAGAGACGACAGTATTGATTACAAAGCCTCAAGCTCTCCTGAGGTATCATCTACTACATCTGAGGAAAAAAGTTCAAGTTTGTTACTAAAAATCACTAACTACAAAGGCACTAAAATGTCACAAATTAATACACAAAATTTAAATAATAAGATTTCATGCAAATTTACAGAGAAAACTGATTATGTAAATCCAAATATTAAACTAAACTCAAATAGGCCATTGATCACAAAAGCTGCTCAAAAATACATTCCACCATTAAAAGAAGACTCTTTTGGGAGACGAATAGACGTCCATGACCTTAAAGTTAAATTATCTTTACCTCAACAAAGTCTATTAAAATTAAAACAAATGAAAACATCCAAAGATGAACCAAAGTTGAATAAACAAACTACAGTGCCTTCCAGGCTACCAAAGAAACCAAAACCTAAATTCGAAGATGTCCTTAAAAGTATAGATGAAATACAAATTAAGATGCATAAAGAAAAAACCAAAAAAGTAAAAAAAGCTATCCCTAAGGTAGTCATTAAGAAATCTGAAAACGGTTCTCATTACGCGAGCACATCAAATAGAGATGCGTTTAATCCAGATTTAACTGGACGGAAATGGCAACCTTGGGTATTTTTAGAAAAAAGTAATTTTATTGATAAAATGGCAATACGAAGAAAAACCAAAGCTATTTTCAGTCATAGGAAGAATATGTATGTCTTAGCTGAAAAATTTCATAAATACAAATCAGCCAGCAGTACAAAATTCGTTATTTCACATCCAAAATTTAGCGGCTCGTCAACGGGTCAGTTAAAATACACAATAAGGTTAAAACATAGCTACTGAGGGAGGTTGTTATTTGAAGTTCCTTGCGTTTATTTATGAGGTCCAAATCGGCCATATTGGCCACTTCTTAAACTGAAGAATCCCACCCTATGGTCTCGTAAATATCATTCCTACAATTCCATCTTAGTTTTATTTAGTAGTTACCCATGGTTAGTTTATTCCATAAATCTAGTTTGTATTACGACGCCAAATTCTGTACTAAGTGTGATATGGGAAAAAACAAAGACAAAGTAAGCATTCTTTAGATAGTGCAATTTGATCTGATCTGTATTTTGTTACTATATATTTCAAAGTTTATAAAAATTGTTTTACTTCTGTCATTCCATTTAATATTATGTTGTAAATACTTTATTTAATTTATATTTTACTTATTTGCACCTATAATGTAGAGATAGCCATAACGAGTATTAGGTATTAATTCTATATCTAAGGAATAATATTTTCAGATAATACTGATATTTCTCGATGTTAAGTTTACTATAATGTGAATTAAAGGATAGAATATAACTCGTGGTATAGTTTAAAGTGGTGTGTATCGTCAACAAACAAACAGCGGTAAAGAGAGTGTCCCTACTTTTAAATACCTACGCATATATTTATGTGAATTCCGAATTTATTTTGCACTACATTACCAAGTTTCATTTAGGTGCTCAGCAGATTAGTTGGAAGTGGATGTACATCATTTATAAATTTGATTAAATATTATTTAATATAGATCGGTGCAACGTTGACCTGTAGATACGCGAAATATTGTATTTAAAATTGAAATCGTAATTCAGTGTGTGAACTGTGAACATCTACTGTTAATATAATTATGATTGTTTACTAGAAGTGGGATAAATGTGGAAGAATTTAATATTGCTCACATAAATTATAAGCACATATAATATTTTATTCATATCTATTTTTGATTAAGAGATATGGATGTGCTATTGTAGGTGAAGTACAAAGAGAGCACACTATAATTATTAATGTACCGTGTAACATGTTAACGTGTATATATAAGTAGTTGTGTTTGTCCAACATCGTTCAGTATACTTATGTTATGATGTTGCAGTGTAAAGTATGTATAGTGTAGGTAGGTAATAAAACTAAAGCGTGAAATAACCAAAGCCAATACTCAGAAACAGGATGTCGAAAGAGTAACATTAAATTTATTTTAAAAGTGAACATGTTTAGTCGCTGATTTTTTGGTGTTTATTGCGGCAGCCGACATGTCACCGTTTATATAAAACTCAACTGAATTCAAATATTTTAGATATAAATATTTCTGAAACCACAGTCTCGATGCCTTATTAAACTAGACCTATATAGTTTCCAGTACGTATCTAATTTGCTGAACTAAAAACGTCAAGTGCTATGGGCAATATTGATTGTTTGTATGCCACACTTTCAACAGGTGTGTTGTGAACATGTTAGAGATGGGGAAGCGTTAACAGTGCCTTTTTCTAGTGCTGATATTATGCTACATTCATATTGAAATATTATATTTGAATACTTGAGAGTATTCTTTTGTTATCATGCATACTTTTTCGGAAGGTATATTGTTGATCTCATAGTCGAGGCACTCACCGTTTGATCGTTTTCGCCTGATTGTGCCTATTAATAATAATAAAAACACTATTTTGATATCGTGTACAGGGTGTTCAAAAATATACCAAATATCTGCTTTTTAAGTCCCGCGTAACATGTATTGCGAGTGTTGCCTTCGTAGATATTTATAAAATAGTGTACTTTATTTGTAATTTTATGAAAGGTGAGAATGGACTGTTTTATTTATTATAGACTATATTTAAATAATGTATGAAACATAGTTTTAAATATTATAGTAAATATGGGTAATAAATGTACAAAGACAAAATATTTATGTCCAGTGACATTTTAAAAGTTCTCATTGACTGTCGTATATATTTTGTGAAAGATATCCTAACAAATTGTAAATTACCATATTTGGCACGTTATGCCCGTATACTTAGCACGTCGTAGCAAAATTTCCGTAGTCCACCACGCTGCGCCGTTGAGCAACAAATATTATTCTCGTTCGTTTTATAATAAACGCATTGTTACTACCCATTATATGTTTTGTATTTACGTTTTTGTTATGGGTGTATTTATGGGTAATGACAGTTTCATTTGATAGTATAAATTATATTCAGTTAGCCTTCCAACAGTTTTCCTCGGCCCCGTTTTTGATCGCATTAAAAGCGTAATAAATACAAATGTGGGCCTCTGAAATCTTGTTGCGTTACGTCGCTAAAGCAATGACTGATACTAATTAACATTAAACGTTAGTTTGTTTCTTATAAATTTGTTTTATATTCATAGTCTAGTACTTTGTATGTTTGTTGGGCACTATTGCGTGGATTGTTGTTTTATTTCTCTGCACATGTTGGCCATTGTTATAACTTTAAAATGATTTTGTATATTTTAATGTGGTTGAATTATTAAGGGTTATGGATTTAGTTATTACTGTTACAAAGGATTTGTTTTCATATAATGTTAATGCATATCTTCTTACGCTAATAACGCACGTGATAATATATCGTGATAGACCTAATTGGAGAGTTTGCCCTGAAAAATGAATGTTATATATTAAAATCAGTATGGTGTGGTCATTATGTAATATTGTTATTGATGGGTATAGTATCTTATATCGTTTTCGAGTGGTACCTAGTTTTGAATTGTTTTAAAATGACCAAATAAAATTAAATGTGTTCTCAATATGTTTTATTTTATTTATTTAATAATCTATACAGGTATATTGACTTTGACGGCTTCTTGGCGGATTGCGTTGATCAGTTCTTGATTCACCAGAAACACGAAACGAAGTCCCGCAATCTGCATGGAAACATTAGTGTTACAAAATTCATCAAAACATAAGCGTAAGGGTATTACTTATAAAAATATTTTAGCTGAGCAAATGGTTAAGAATAGTCTGTCCCTTTTAATTTCAAACAAAGTGACAAGGAAAAAACTGATTACCATTTGCTCAGCTAAAAATGAAGCCCCTTACTTATAAAAATATTTAAGCGCGGCTTATCTTGAACCATACGTTGTCCCTTTCATTTTTAAACAATGTAACGCAAGGAAAAAAGTGACAGGCTATTCTAAGCAAAAACTTAAGCGAAAATGTTTTTATAAGTAAGGCCCTAATACTTGAATTTGAGTATCAGCTCTCAAATATCTAATGTTTAACCAGCCTCCTGACTTTAGAAACTAGATTCGATTTGGACTATGATTCGGCTACATTTAATTACTTATAATTCCACCGAAAACGAGATACAGACCGCTAATGTCGCATAAGATTTGAGAACTTGTCAGTTGGTAATTTGTAAAGCAACATTAGTGCACTTTTTACCTCGATTTCGGTGGATTTTTGAGTCACTAACGCCCGGTTCCAATAAACAATCTCAGTTCGAATGTCCAGATAGATTACAAAAAATAGCCAATAAGAACACAGTTTGAACATGACTCCGTCAAATGACTTGATTTGATAGGTTCATAATCGCGATCTATCTGCACTCTAAACTGAGATCGTTTATTGAAACCGGCCGTAAAAATCTAATCGTAGTCGAAATCGAGTCGAGTGTCAGAAGTTAGCCTATAGTTTACAGATACATATTTGCACGTCTTCCTATGTGCGTGGTGTATCTAGAAATAAGGGGTCAAATCTATTTCTGGAATAATTGTTAACTTTTGTATTTGTTCATGCGCTACTATGCGGTTTTCTGTACCTCATTACGGATAATTAATGACCCTTCACACGTTTTTTAACTGTAGCACCACGGAATAATCACGTTTTTAACACGTGAACTAGCCTATAGGATAACATCTAACGCGTCACAAAAATACAAATAAAACGCTACACAAGCTCAGACACAGTAAGAAATTACAAAAATATTCTAAAATATCTATTCAGAAAATCCTATCGACATGTAGAAGAATGTAATGACGTAACATAAGCTCACGCCTGTATCCCGAAGGGGTAGGCAGAGGCGCACTAGCCTACTAGTACACCCACATTGCGCCGAGCTTAGTTCCGTCCCAGATGTGATAGGGGGCGAGCCTATCGCCAGATCGAGCACAAATTCCAGACTCCGGGCTGATATGGAAAAATCCAATATCACTTTGCCCGACCTGGGGATCGAACCCGAGACCTCAGGACAGTAGTCGTACCGAAATACAACCACGCCACCGAGGCAGTCAAGAATGTAATGTTATTATTAAACGCGAAATATCGCTGCATTTGGTTTTGATCTATAAATATTGCGGTTTTCAGCAACACGACGATCCAAACTCCATTCCTGATAAGTATAAAACCGAATGCAGTTTAAATTAAACAACACATAGAATAAATTATTTCAGTATTATTATTCGCAATCAATTATGGTTGCAGCTAGATTATGTGAGGACTGGAGCAGATGATTTTTTCCAATTTTGAGTGGTAGAGCCTCGCTGTAGACAGTTAGGGCTCATTCACACGGACACTTCAGTCGCGTCATAGTAGTATAGGGGTCCCTGATTAATAATGAACCTGACACACACACACACACACGCACACATATGAACTAGTTTTTGATCGCTGTTTTACCCGTGTACATAGTTTTCTTGTTCTAGGAAAAAAAAACCCCTAAGTTGTATACTGATTTGTCCCTGAATGTCAAAATTCAAGCAAATCTATTCACCCATTAAATTATTGAAAAAAAAAAACAAATAAAAATCAATCCTAACATTATAATATACATATACAGGGTGTTTCATAAAGTTGGTATCCATAATAACTTCACTTAAAGGGACGATGGCTACCAATCTAGCGGTAAAGTTTAAAATTTCGTAAGGCTCATAGTTTTGGAATAATGGAAACTTGAATTTGTGATGAAAAACTTTTTGCTGGCTCACTGGGTCAGCTGCAGTACATTTACAAACTACCTATGGGGTAATTAATTATTTTTAGCATACACAAAGCCATTATTTTGCTATTTGCGAAGATTTACAGGTCACATTCCGATTTTAAAATTCCCATGGTTAATATTGATTAAAAAAATTAAATTAAATTTTTATTTTTTAACTTTACCATTTCACTTTAAATCGTTCTCCTGTATGTGGAATTGTTATAGGTACCAACTTTATGAAACACCCGGTATATTTATGAGATAGGATCAAAGACATCACATAAATGAACTTAGAACCCTTATGAATATTAATCAAACAATAATTAACTGTAAAGGTGAATAACATAACCAAAATTAAATTACAAGGACTAATTATACGTAATCATAAAATTAATAACCATATTGCAAATAAATATCGTCATAGCCCAAAATATAAAAAAGACAAAACAGCTCATAACGGAGTAACTTCCACAAAACGTACCTCGATGACACTGTTATGATTGAGTTTGACTTTATTCCCCTGTAGTATAGGTTTGCCGTCTATGAAGATGGGCCTCTTCCCCTCCGAGGACATGAAGAAGTCGCCGCTGTTGCGCAGGCGTATGGTGGCCTGCCTCCGTGAGACCTTCGCAGCAGGACCCTCGAGGGTCAGATCGACGTCGATGGCGTGGTCGCGCGTGCTGCGACCCACAGCGATCTGCACGACCAAATGCGAAACAATAACACCTCGACCATCCATACGTTGTTAGTAAACAACAATGATTAAACAATAATTAGGTATGCTATGTTATTAACAGTAACGTGTGAATTTTAACAGGTTTGTGCTATAAATCGATGTCGTTCATATTCTAGGTAGATACTAAAACAAAATAAAAATAAAATTTAATTGGATTCAACAATTTTGTCATTATGACCATACTTAAGTAAAATAGTTGTGCATTATAAATAATCACAAGTTTAAAAACTTAACAGACCAATTTAAAATCCGATCGTGGATCTGGTCTATATATGGGACCACCCTTCAAATAAGCTGTATTGAATACAAAAAGAATTTTGAAAACCGGTCCACATTTGGCGGAGATATCACGTAACATACACAACAAAATACAGACGAATTGAGGAACTTCTCGATTTTTGAAGTCGGTCGAAAAAAATTGTTATGGTGGGAGTTTATTTATATTTAAATCGGACGTACTGAAAAACACAACATCACATCTTTGCATGAAAACCTTTTCACGAAAATCTATTTACCGCGTAAAAGTTAGTGCGTGGCCAGACAGTGTATAATATCATATGATATTATAAACTATCTCTATATCATTATATCGCTATCGTTTATACGCTTTTGTCGCTGTCGTTAGGTACAAGAAAATAATAAAAATCAACATTTAATAACATTGACCCAAAGACATTCAACAGTACATAGATGGGACAATAGCGCGAAACTTGTGATCCAAAAGTAGTGACCTCGTGGTCATAACTCATTCAGTCGTATTGAAACATATGCGCGCAAGGTCATACCAGCGTAATAATGTTTAGACTCTAAACTTTAGGCAATGAAGTTGTCAAGTGATTCTTGAACAGAGAACTTGAGAACATTCTAGGGTTTAAATTGTAATAAACGCCCTCGCATTGTAATAAGTGGTAGATGGTGTCCTACGTTTGAGATCATTTGTTTTGTATGGAAACTTGCTTGAAAGCCCCCTCTATAGTTAGTAATATTAAATAGGTATAAGAACTACTAACAAGTTCTTAGTGAACTAATTTATGAATGTTTTCTGTATGCTCATTTGTGTATTAATAATTATGCTTAATTCAAAGGGTCGAATATTATAACCCCATCTTAAACTTAGGTCCTGTGGTGTTAAGCAAAAAAAAAACGACCACTTCAATAATTAATTAATATTTGTCTGTCGCAAAAGGTGGCAAAAGTGACCAAACGACATA
Organism: Clanis bilineata; assembly: GCA_036417725.1. NCBI lineage: Eukaryota > Metazoa > Arthropoda > Insecta > Lepidoptera > Sphingidae > Clanis > Clanis bilineata. Next base: position 5,839,046 of record CM071141.1, read on the forward strand.
GTACATTAAACATTTCAAATTTTGTCAAATTATAAAAATGCATCTACAGAGTAGGAAGGCACTATTTTGAACCATATCGCGATATCGTTTAAGTTACGTTTACGAGCATCGTCAGGATTACAGCCATTGCTGTAGTCAGTAGTAGAGCAGTAAGTATAGCTGATATTGTAAATACCGAAAGGTAGATTTAGATCTCAGGGCTCCAAATGGACAGCAATAAGCTTCTCGGTATCTTTATCAATCCCTCATGCGCCGTATAGGGACACCACACGGTTTCCACAACAAAAGCATAAAAATGGGTAATTAGGCAGTAAGACCCACTCCGACTTCCGACGCCCCCAAGAAAAATGTCTCGTAAATATAAACCAAACTGCACCAAGCATTCTATTTAATTTATTGACGTAAAAAGCAACACTTTTAGTTTTTACAATTCACGATTATCTCATAAATCCTTAAATACCTGCATATAACTACATACAGTACACAATAAAGTAAAATACCGAGACATTTTTCTTATACCTATAGATTATAAATAAATAAAATATTCCACATCCAGAAGAACTTGTACAGAACTCTACTCAAACGTTCTAGGTTGCATTACTATAATATCACGAATCACGATATCAATCGGACGCTGAGTAATTAATGCAAAACACTGTATTGAACGGTTTCGGTAATTACAAAACTATACAAGATTAGCTACATTACATTAAATGCGAAACCTTTTCCAATTCAATTCGCATCGCCTTAAAAATTAAAATACTTATTTGCGTATGATTTTATCTGCGACTGTACCTATGTTCATTAGCATTGTTATTAACAAACCAGATAGAGCTGTTGACACATTAATTGAGCAGATAAGGTTATCAGTTGGTATTTTAGTACATACGTGCATACACAGAAGGTAATAAAACGATCGCTAACCAGCTCGGTTGTTTGCGGGTATCGTCCTCACTCATTTACATGGTCGAACGGTCAACTGGACATTTAATAGATATCACAAATATTCATTCCATTTACCATAGAGCTCCGAGATTTGTTTTATAAAAAGAGCATTCTTCCAGCACTTAATATTTAAGAGGGTATTCTTACGAGTGAGTACTGTAAAAAATTGGAAGTCAACGGCTAAATGATAACTGTGTCATCGTCAACATTAAACTTTGTTTCCCCAGTAAGAGGACCTCCGATATACGCATTACCAAGACAGAAGACGCTCGTTTCCTTCTCGTTTGTTTGTGATGGAAGTTAGGTAACTATACTTTGCATATTTGATCAATGATCAATCATGATTTTGTCATTTCGCTTTTTGATTTTGGTATCTTAAACGAGAAAATTAGCTGTCACTTTGCTAAACGGCAAAGCGTGTGCGTCTAATTTTTACCAGCCGGAATTGGGTGGCAAGGCACATGAGATTTTTTACCCGCGAAAAAATATTGTCGAAAATATGTTTAGTGAAAACGCGAATCGGTTATCTACTAAAAATTAAATCACATTTCAATAACGACTTAATCAAGTAAATAGTATCTATAGCTTCTATAGCTTTTAGGAATTACCGATCTCATGAAAGCTGATGACAATATTGACTGACGGAACTGAAGGCGCGAAGACGATCATGATGCAGTGATATTTCTCCGTAGAATGACAGTATCCTAAATTTTGACATTATTTCTTATTAAGTATTACTGGATATCATGCATTGCATTCTATTCTAGATAGTATATTGTCTTTCATATCGTCTCGAGACTCTGCTTGGTTGGCTCCAATCAATTATCTATTTGTGCCGCCAAGTACTCATGCATATCCTCAACAGCGTTGTGTTACGATTAGGAGGACATTGAAGCCAGTGTATTACTCGACATTACGACAATTTATAAAACTTAGTGCAGTGCTTTGGTATTGTACTATTTAATGTTGTTGGACGGTCGAGTCGCCAATCATGAATCCTCATCATGATCACTTATGATAGAAACGAACATAAAATACTTTAACTGATAATATTACCGTCTGAGATTCCTTACAGGTCGGCGGTCAACCATGCTTGCAATTAACTACTGTTATATCGACGCAACTTCTGCGCCAATCGCATTAAAAAAATGGACTGAACCAATATAGGTGCAGCACACACATCACACCTGTTGAAACTACACTTATCAATTACCTTGAAATCGATAGGCGTTGAAGTGTAATAAATAATTCACATATTGTCTGTGAACTGCTCCATTTTACTCGACTTGAAAGTTGATTGTTCACTCTGCTCATTTTAACAAGCAAAGAGGTTATCAAGCCAGTTTCGATACAAACAAATCAATCTGTTACGTCAGTAACGCCATCTACGATTTATTACAATTTAACCTTAGAATGTCCTGTGGATGTTCAAGAATCACGTAACAATTTTATTGTCTCAACATTATTACGCTGGCACGACCTTGCGCGTATGTTTCGAATTACGACTGAGTGACTTATGACCACGAGGTCACAACGTTTGGATCACAAGTTTGGTGCCGTTGTCCCGTCTATATACTGTTGAATGTCTTTGGACTGCGAGTAGTGCTGCAGAGTATCTCACATACATTTGGATGGAGACTTGCATAAACTAACGATACCATGCATCGGTATTGTACATGTATTTTGAAGCTTTTTTAACATATTAATGTTTCCGTTGATACACATAACCTCTTAATAAATCTTTACTCATTCATGTAATGAATAGGTAGGTTATATTTAATATTTTAACTGTCCGTGCAGGTTTAAATTAATTTAATAAAATATTTACAATGCTCCAATTTGTACAGATGGTTTAAGAATTGGTTAACGAAGCTGTTAAATAAAAATACAAATAAAGTATCTGCGTCATGTTTAAGTATTGTTAATTAATATTGTAGGTAGGTATTTGTTTCAATGGTATAAAGTAATGGAACATTTTTAATTTTATATGTATTAGATCTTGCCCTATTCCCAGTATGCAATCATACCAACTTATTAATATACTAATGGACGCCATATTTTCAGTAGCGTGCACACCATACAGACAAAGAGCCACTGTCTGTCAAGACAATTTGATAAAATTGAATAAATCTCAACCAAACACACAAAATTATCAAAATTGTTACTTTCGACTTTTATATCAACAGCGACTTTTATATCATAAGTATGACAATGCTCTTGAGAATAATGTTTTTGTTGGTCACGCAAGAATTGCAAAAAATACAAGTGTCCATTTTATTTTGAACGTCTATGCACGTCCCTGTATATTTTTTATTAAAACGATACCAACACGTAATTTATTTTCCGTTGTCGCCACATTTGAAACAATATTTGCGATCTTTTTGGTGAGGACATTACTTCGAGTTCGTAATATTGTGTCACATCACACATGTATGTAGATTACGAGCTACAGTATCAGCTGGTACATTTAACACGAGTTGAGTTTATCGTCATGTACGTGCAGTTATGTAAAGTTGGGCGACACTTTGACCTGTCCTTCACGTTGTTTCCCGATATAAGTTGTGAAAAATTACCACACGCTTGACGTAAATATTCTTGATCATTACATTGTAATTAATTTTATTTATACCGTAGAACCCTAAGCATGCATAATTAAGTATTATGTTTACGTGATTGAAGTTACCTAATTAATTAATTGAAAATTGTGCGTTCCTCGATCTCAAATAACCTCCGATCGGAGCAAATACTTACCATACAAGTACAACAGAGTTTGACGTCATATTTTATAGGTATAATGAACCGAATGTGTAAGAAGTAAGTACATACATTCTAGTGTGTAATTTTTGTTTTAACTAAACAAAAGATATTAATATCAATATCCTTATCCGCAGTGTTATTATTTATTCCTCGTAATATTACAATTGGGTACTTGACATTTTTTTAAATTAATATAATATGAAATTTACGTCATCTAAAATATAGAACAGAAAGAAATATGGAAATATTCTGAAAAATAAAAAGTTATAAGCCTTTGAAGTTTGGTGTAACCTTCAAAATGTGGGAAAGAGAAGTATCAGTATAATCACGTCACGCCATAACGGTACGTTCGTGGGAAAAGGATAGTAATATATCTCCACTATGCCCCTACTCCAGAATTTAAAATATTACCTATTTACTGTCTCATTTTTCAACCAATTTAGATGTAGTTTTTACAGAAGGGTTTCTTTTTCTATTATATATAGACAGCGACAGCCTCCGTGGCGCAGCGGGCGAGTAGCCGGCTGTGAAGCGAGAGGCCGCGGGTTCGATTCCCGCATTGAGACAAATGATTGCGTGGCCCACAGATATTTGTTTCAAGTGGGTGGGTGTTGTGAGACCGAAAGTCCACGATACAGGTTATACCTAGTGTAGGGTCAGGACTAGGTGTGTGACTGTTGGGTGTATTCTTCTATTCTTTTATATATATATGTGTATAAAATCAAATATAGTTAAGTACCAAATTGTTATTCCTTGTGGATTGCGGACCACGTACGATTATTCTTATTTCACCAAGACTGTTTAAAGCTCAAATTATTTGAATTATTTCTCCGAGAAATGGCAAAGTGTCAATGAATTTACTGTAAATACAGCTAAAGTACTAACTCAATTAGCATACTGTCAACGGAAACTGTGCCGGAGATAAATTTTACTAACCAGCACATCGGTTATGTCCACATTTCAACTCGATACTAAAACTATTGGTAGAATACCAAACACGTTAAAGTCGTTTTTGTACTAAAATCGATAAAATTGCGATTAATTTACACCTATCAGCCTTGACCGTTACAAATGAAATCTGACGTATGAACAAAATTATACGTATTTTTGTTTCGAGTTTATCTACACGACGTTAAATATTCAAATAGACTCTTATAAATTTTTGGTGCCCGTACCAATTAAAAACATTGCGCGCTGCGGAATATCTGTAAATTAATATAATCAAATCAAGCAGTCAAACATGCTTGCCTACCCCATTAATATTTTATATAACAATGTGCTTGAAAGTCTTAAGAATGATATAGAGTACAGGCGATAGTTGTAGTCGAAGTTAAGAAATTGAAGACGTGGATTGTGACCTTACGAAAACGTCTTAACGGCCCAAGAGACAAATTCTTACTAAAAATGTTCAAGATATAGCTGAATAATGGTCGTTGAATAAGACCACTTTCTTTATTAACATTATATTAAAATAACCCATTTTAACCAACTTCACAAAGGAGGTTGCACTCAATTCGTTTGTATTTTTATATTTATGTTACGTGATATCTCCGCCAAATGTGGACCAATTTTCAAGATTATTGTTGTGATCGATAGAGCTTTTTCCAAGGATGGTCCCATATCAATTTGGCCACAATCAGACAAGTTTTGAAGTTTGTCCGTTAGGTTTTTAAACTTATGATTGTTGCACTCACTTAATGAAATAGCGAATGGACAACCTTTGAAACAGATCAGATTCTTTTTATTCAAAATGAAGTGACGGCTACAGAACTAACTACTAAACTAACGAATTATCATCATCATCATCGGCCATAGGGCGTCCACAGCTGAACATAGGCCTCCCCCAAGATTTTCAGATCGACCTGTCGGAAGCGGCCTGCATCCAGCGAATATGGAGCCCTAAATAATATATTCAATAGATTCTATCTAAAGTCTTCAACACCAAAATCCGTTTCTCAGATACAAGAAAAAGTAATAAGGTTTCTATAGCCGGAGATGTTAAACCAACAAACCAGTCAAGCGAGAAATTTGACTCAGGTCTCAGACCCGATCCATGTAGGAAGAAAGGGTAAGGTATTCCTTTATCGCCTTCGTATCCCTTTCACGATCAACCCCAACCACATCAGTGTGTACTAAGCTGACACCGCCGACTAACCCGTGGTGATCATCGGCGCATCTACGACCTTCTCAGGGGATCCGGAAATCCGGGATTGCTTGGGTAGTAGGTTCATGATCGTCATCATCAGCCACAGGACGTCCACTGCTTAACATAGGCCTCTGCCAAAGATTTCTAGATCCACCTATGGGATGCAGCCTGGATCCAGCAACTTCCTGCGACTTTCAACCATTAGGGTAGGGTATTGGGTCACCTGCTGATAAGTGATATTTAACATTCATGAAAACCTACAATACCAAAAAGATCATGGAGGGAAAAGAGGAAAAAGGAAAATTTGAGACTCCGAAAATCTGGCTAAACGCAAGAAACAACAGCATACTGCTTCATATCAGTTTTCGACCAGTTTCCAAATAGGAGAAGGTCCTCAATTCGTCTGTATTTTTTATGTAGGTATGTTACGCGATATCTCCGCCAAATATGGACCGATTTTCAAAATTCTTTTTGTATTCGATAGAGCTTATTTCAAGGGTGGTCTTGTATAAATTTGGTGACGATCGGATTTGAAGTCGGTCTGTTAAGTTTTTAAACTTGTATAACTTAAAATCCAGTCTAGCCGACCCATTAACAGCTACTACTACACATATGCAAAGTTTACAACATGACTTTACTGTACTTATAACATAACATAAGCTCACGCCTATACAGGCGGATCGGGTATCCCCCGAAGAGGTAGGCAGAGGTGCACCAGCGAACTAGTACACCCACATTTCGGCGAGCTTGGTTCCGTCCCAGATGTGATAGGGGGCGAGCTTATCGCCATATCGGGCACAAATTCCAGACTCCGAGCTAATATGGAAAAATCCAATGTCACTGCCCGACCCGGGGATCGAACCCGAGACAGGACGGTAGTCGTACCGAAATACAACCACGCCACCGAGGCAGTCTGTGCTTATAATAATAGTATTATATACACAGTTTATATGCTAATATTTGACTGCCTGCCTCGGTGGCGTGGTGGTATTTCGGTACGACTACGGTTCTGAGGTTTCGGGTTCGATCCCCGGGTCGGGCAAAGTAATATTGGATTTTTCCATATTAGCCCGGAGTCTGGAATTTGTGCCCGATATGGCGATAGGCTCGCCCCCTATCACATCTGGGACTGAACTAAGCTCGGCGAAATGTGGGTGTTCTAGTTCGCTAGTGCGCCTCTGCCTACCCCTTCGGGGATACAGGCGTGAGCTTATGTTATGTTATATGCAAAGTTTCAGTTTGCCCGACCCGGGGATCCAAACTCAGGACGGTAGTCGTACCGAAATACAACCACGCCACCGAGGCAGTCTGTGCTTATAATAATAGTATTATATACACAGTTTTATATGCTAATATTTGACAATGGTCTTGAAATACGGGCCGTGAGTACTACACATGTAATTTAAAAATAATTCAGTGTAACGCAATTATAAACCGCTTGATGCTATCACGCTGTCGAACAATATTCCATATCAGATAACGATTATTTGACGTACCTATACTATTACTACCTACGCTGTATTTACTTTTTTATTTATAATCCAGCTCGCCTACTTGGTCTAGTGGCATCATATGGGCTGTGGAACGGGAGATCCTGGGTTCGATTCCCAGATCGGGTAAAGCAAATTTTCTAATTTTTTGCCCGGGACTAGATCCGTCATAGGGGTGACGTACGTATTGTGCCGACCCCACATTAAGGTGGGATAAGGGCAGGTAGAAAAAAAATTATAATCCAGCTCTGAAGTAGATATGACGTATTTGTAAAGGCCTTTTTTCACAGCGACTGGCAGACGAGCACGTGAATCACCTAGTACGGCTGGTGGTAAGTAATATCCACTTCCCATAGCCACCAAAAGAATAATGTATGCATTGTGAACCTTAAAGGAACAAAATAGGGATTGGAGGGAAGAAGGGATTTGGGCGAATGGAAATACTACTCTTCAAAGGATACGAAACAGTTAGCTATGTACCACCTTTCTCGGCTTTTCGCGAGTCAGTGGTATCAAACCGGCTGAGCCAGTCCATTTGCAGTGTAGAAATACTCGTAACTTCTAGACTTCCTACAGTGCGGTGCAGTAAGACGCGGCGCGGCGTGGCTTTAACGCTCATACTATCGATTAATACCTTATCATCATTACCATGATCATCATCATCAGCCACAAAACGTCCACTGCTGGTCATAATGGGCCTTACTTATAATAACAGTTTAACTGAGCAAATGGTAAAGAATAAAATGTCCCCATCAATATATTATACCCTAGATGCAAAGTTCTTTGCAAATATCCTTCTAAAAAGTGGTCTCAGCAATAAAACAAAGAAAAAGATTCCAAGTTCTAATTAAATCAACACAATGCACGTGTTATAAAGTAGCTTTTTAAACTTAATAAGCAAACGTTCTTTAATTAGAACTTTTAAATTTCGAATTTTATCGGCGTCCGGCTGTATGCAAAACGAGTGCTTAAGCACTCCTCTGCTGTCCCATTTTCCGAACGTCAACTGTGCATCTAGGTAAATAATATATCGATGCCTGTCCCTTTTATTTTCAAACAATGTGACACAAGGAAAATAGTGACAGGCTATTCTTAGCCATTTGCTCAGTTAAACTATTTTTATAAGTAAGACCTAATAGGTACCTAATACTTGTATGGAATTATTTACATTGTTCAGGAAAAAAATATTTATGTACATAGGTAAGTTCCATTACATTGTTACTTAGGGTAACTTACATCTCAAGTTCTCAACCTAGGATCCTCTGTTAAGGGAGAGTTGAACTCCTGGTTTAAATTATAATAACAGTTAATCTCAGGATAACTCGTTAACAATATTGATACAAATCCGTAATCACGGTTAATTTCACGCCATATAATCGACAATTAAAGGACTGATATGTTTTTCTTTAATGGGAAATTTGAATTATTGTTGCGCAATATTCGATTATGGTAAAAACGATTGATGGTAAAGAAAAGCCATAAAATGCGTCGTTAAATTACAACTCTATTTGTTCAAAGGCTAAAAATGTACCTAGTACCTACATGAAAATTCGTAGAAATATGGCGAAAGTACAATAATATAAATTTATAGTAACATTATCTGTAATGAACATTTTATATGGATACCCCAACAATGATAAAAATAAGTACTTACTAAGGGCGACTTGCACCACTATTACTAACCTACATAAAGACAAAAAGAAATATATGAATTACATGTAATTCATTACATGTAATGTTGCAGGAAGTCGCTGGATGCAGACCGCTTCCAACAGGTCGATCTGGAAATCTTTGTGGGAGGCCTATGTTCAGCAGTGGACGTCCTATGGCTGAGGATGATGATGATAATTTTACTACGTGTAATTCATTACATGTAATGTAATTATAGATAATATATGACGACATTTAATCAATTACATGTAATGAATTACATGTCATTCATATATTTCTTTTTCAATTTAACCTGAGGTTAGGACTAACTGTAGGTTAGCAATATTGGTGCAAGTCGCCCAATTCAGACACTAGGTACTTATGCACTCCATTCCTACCACCCTTTAATAGAAACTTACCGGGATGGTTGATGGTTAATACCCTAAAGCCGCGTCTCCTACACTGTTTTTCTCGAAACAAAACACGAAACACCTACACAAAACAATGTTTTTCGCTCACCTGCTCATGAGACAATGGACCATAGGCAAATATGTGTAGGAAAGGAAAACCAAGTTTTATGTAGGTGTTTTGTGTGATGTTGTAATGCTGGAGACAAGCCTTTAATAAACCATTTCTGCCTGTTAAAACGTCACCACGAAACATTAGTAACCGCCATCTATCGGACACACACTTCAACAGAACGGCAAAATCTATGTTGTTTATTAGTACATCCAACACAATATTATGTTAGTTATTTATGTTACAACGACCTCAGAATAATAAGAGGATATCCTCAATTTTATAATTGCGACTGTACACAAATATATGGCGTGTTATTGTATTAAATGAACTATGAAATCTGCACGTAAATTATACGGTATGATTGAAAATACATGTTAAACGATACGTGTGAGAACGTTGCCTACGCACGAGATTTCGTGGAAATGTGTTTATCTATTTTAATTGATAATCATATAGCCCCTTACTTATAAAAATATTTGAGCGCTGCTTATCTTTATACCATAGGTTGTCCCTTTCATTTTAAATAATGTAACGCAAGGAAAAAAGGTTATTCGTAACCATTTGCTCAGCTAAAAATGCTGTTTTAAGTAAGGCCCCTAGTCTTATTGGAGGCAGAGTGGAGATGCATATTTTGTAGCCTGCGACATGACACGGTCCGGACGCAGCTGTTCAAAATTCAAATCGAACTCATGGAGGTAAAAAAAATTATGGACGGAGCGCCAGGAACATTGAAAGTGAAGCAAGGTTTTCGGCCCTTTCGATCTATCGACACGTAATGGCATGTGTGTGCGTAGGGCATTTTTGTACAGGCGCGTTTGTGTGCGTGGCTTCTCTGTGACGCCCGTTTAAATATAGGCAAGAATGTGTCGTTCTTTTTCTTCGTCGGTGATGGAACTATTCGAGTCGTATTCGAATTGCAAAGGATCAATATTTAAATCGTAGTTCTAGTAATACCTTCGCGCGTAACTTTGCAGGATATGCGAAAAACCTTATGCTGCGTACACACCAACCGAACGAACGTTTGCGAATCTGACGTGAAACAAGCTTTAGTAGAAGTTTATGATAAAAGAATTAGCTAGTATTAAATATATTCAAGAAAATATTCAAATGTAAAGAAACTGATGAAAGCTCTATACTTCAAACAGTACAGCGTACACTATTTATTAAGAAATAGAAGTTACCCTTATGCGCCGTGTTACACCTGACAGCACAAGAGTTCCAAACTTGAATGCCAGACGAATGATTGTAATTTGTGTGAATGTACCTAATTAAACTGGATTTGGCATTACACCTGTGGAATTAAGTTCACCTTCTATTACATAAATTATTAAACGAAATATAAACACAATTATCATACTTCCAGAAATATAAATACACCAAGTTATACTTTATCCTCACACTCAAGTACATACTAGATAAATATGTCCCTATTGTTACGGAAAATTATGTAAATTCTGCTTTAAAACCACAAACATTGCAAAGATCCTGATAATTGAGGCCGGAATAATAAGCAATAATATTATTAAAGTAATTGTAAATTCCTATAATAATGTAAATTCCTTTATAGAAGAAAATAAGTTGTTATTGTTGTTCGACTAAGCGACTACGTTGACGGGTTCAACCAACAGTGGAGTCAAAATACAATATGTATCAAACACTGAGCCATACCTCGACAGCCGACTTGAAATTACTGGATATACCTTCATCGGCTAATTAGGTAATCCAGATTTTGTACCTTAACTAAGATGGCTATTCGGACGGATGCAAAAACATCAGGAGCTTCTCTAGCAATCAAATTTAGAAAACAATTTAGGTAAATCCAAAAAGGTATAACGTTTTAAATATCAAATGTGAAAAATAATAAGATACAGTTACTACCACATGTTATAGAAGCTAAAGATCACCAGTCAAAAACACATTATCTAATGCAAAGATGTTAGCAACAACTAATTAAAACAATCTTACATCACACAGCAGTACTGTTCAATTACAAAATAATCAAATAAAATATACGTATGATTAATAATAATTATATAAAAATATCTAAATAAATCGCAGCAGAATGCAGATTCACCTATAATGCTCCAGAGGCACGAAGAACATTCAATTCGATCATCAAATGACAAATTGTTTTGAATATTGATTTCACTTGTAATGCCAAAACAATGGAATTGTTTAAAGCGGGTGTTGTGTAAACACTACCATTTGACGCCGTACACATCCCAAAACATTGTGCTCGAGTACACGCACAAGCCATTTCTTAGCTGGAAATTACGTAGTCATAATTGCGAGATACAGATAATATCCTATGTTCAGCCGTGGACGTCCTATGGCTGATGATGATGATGATATTATGATAAAAAGGAGATATGGAGAAGAAATAAAATGATACATATTTGGAAAGTGGTCGTAAGTTCCTTGTTAGTTTTACGCCATCAGGTATCTTCCTCGTTGCAAAGATAAATTCTTGTTTGGATTGTGTTTGAAGGTCTAATGATGTAATACGTATAATCTTAAGTCACTGTGTGTCCTTAGCAATGAAGCGCGTGGTACATTACTAACATCTCCATAGCAACAGTTTGGCGGCTACCAAACGGCTGAAGCGGCTGCTCAGGCACTGATTTCACACAATAGCTGATCCAGTACATACGATTTAAAACGTGAACTGAGTGATGGATGAAACAATTAAAATGTGTTCTTTCTTACAACATAACGCAGTAACACGTTACAACATACCAAAATTAACTACAATAAATATTCTAAATAAAGATAAACTAAACCTTGCATTTGCAAAATATCCACATAAAAGACTAGAATCAAATATGATAGAGAACGTCTGTTGTAACACTATCAGCGACTATCAACAGGCGTGCGGATTAAAAACAATCTAAATAAGTGGCAACGATAAAGGACGATATGAGAGCTGATAACACGTAAGACAAGCTGCCAATGGATAAGATACGTGCAGTGAGACTACTACAAGTAGGTACATTACTACAACTTCTACGCTACGCTTCTGATCTTAGTTTCTACGTATTAAATGAAAATTCAACCCGGATCCGATCACCGAATAAAGATAAAAAATATATTGAGTCTTCATCACACGTAGGTACTTATGAAATATTTTAAAAATAGACAGATTAACGAAGCGCATAGTTTTAATCGTAGTAATGTACTAAGTATGGTCACAAAGTTTCCGATCGAGGTCAATCGATATTCTAATAGGGTGGTGATAATACAGTACAGACAGATTTCCCGGTCAACGCAGCCGTGAGCCTCGGGGCTAGGACACGGACGGTGGCCATGTCATTAACGGCACGCTCGTCCTTGAAGTCTGTGTCAAGGGTTGACATGAATACCCACATTAGTTTGTTGTCCTTGTCGTTGTCCGGACGATATTGATGACACGTGTGGAACGACAATAAAAATAACAATCAAGCCCCTTACTTATAAAAATATTTAAGCGCTGCTTATCTTTATACCTTAGGTTGTCCCTTTCATTTTTAAACAATGTAACACAAGGAAAAAAGTGACAGGTTATTCTTAACCATTTGCTCAGCTAAAAATGCTGTTTCAAGTAAGGCCCCAAATGTTAAAGTAATAGTTCTATGTCCCGTTGACATATGTACTCAAGTTATTTTCAATAAAATCTGATGTGATAAAAGTGATATGTAAATCTTACTAAGCCTATCGAAAGAAGTGAAAGATCTGATAATAAAGACAGTTTTCCTACATTATTTCTTCATACAATTCTATGAATATAGGACTATCTAGCTTTTAGACCGTAATGGTGACACAGATACCTACTCATAGACTACATTACATACATACATTAACTGATTCGGCTAAGATTTATCAGCATAAGGCCTTACTTATAAAAACAGTTTAGCTGAGCAAATGGCTAAGAATAGTCTGTCACTTTTTTCCTTGTGTCACATCGTTTGAAATAAAAAGGGCAGGCTATTCTTTACCATTTGCTCAGTTAAACTGTTTTTATAAGTAAGTCCCATAATGTGCAGACTGCAGACTTATTCGTCAGTTTACCACTTTCCTAATACTCAAACGTCTCATGCTGCCGTTGACACCTAGGAAGTTTTAGATATGTTATAAGAGCTTCAAGGGCTACAGGACAAACAGGACGCAAAGCAGTTGACAGTGGTGGGACCGTCCCATTTGCGCACACCAAAAAGATTGTCGCGGAGTTTTCAGTTAATCAGTGGGATCTAGCAATCAAGTAGTTGTGAATTACTAAGACTTAAATGCGACATTACTTAGACATTTGGGATTGGGTAGGTATCTATAAAATGGACTTTTCTCATAGGAATAAAGACCGTTACAATCATCATACAAATTACATCCTTACGAAGTATAAATGAATAATAGCCAAGTATTTTTCCCAAGACCGGCAAACGAGGAGGTGGGTCATCTAACCTGATTATACCTCACCGAACGAAACGGAACAGTGAGCTGCCACTTTACGTCGGTTTTGTGTGAGACAATGGTATCAGACCGGTCGAGCCGGCCCATTCGTGCTTCCTAGAGCACGACAATAACGTCGACGTTAATACAGCGCGGCTCTACCACTCAAAGAAGTTTTTAATTAACACGTATTTTTATCAGATAACCTTAATAGTTACAATAATTATGGTAATCATATTCATTTGACGTCACAGATTTTCCCACAGAACTAGTTAAGTGTATACGTTAATTCTGTACATGAATCAAATACCTATGTGTCTTGTATTATGAGTGTGACGTATATACTCATAGTTAAGTATGCATATAGGGTTCATTGCGACACTAGACACCTGTTGACCACAATTCATATAATTACTTTCATTTTTACAGTTGTTTTTACAATGTTTTCATGAGTTGTATTTACTTATGCATTGTGTAGTGTGTTATACACACCGACACCTACTCGTCTCTACATCACCCACAAGGAGATTAGTATTTGGTAGTGAACGCTTCTAAGCATGTCCTTATACAAGTTATATATAATAAAAATAAAAACGTTGCCTTTTTAAAACTAAAAAAAAACGACAAAAAATTTGGAAAACTTAAATCCAAACCATGGAAAAATCTAACTATCCAAAGAATAAAGTAACATTTGATAATGAATCGAAATTGCTTTTATATTTTTCTGAGCATAAATTAACAAGTTAAATTATGACATAGCTTAAACAATTTACTAGTTAAATATACAGGTTCTTCGATTCCCTACTGAGTTTTAAAAAGAAAATTTCTGCCGCGTTAGATTTGCCCAGGTAATTATAAATATTATGGCCTTTATTCATAATAAAACCCCTAATGAAGATATAAACTCATATTGGTAAAAATGCATTTTAAGCCTATCGAAGGTTCGATAAAATTCTTTATTCATAATAGTTTACTATAGCTCCATTACCTAAAATATATTTACCGTGTCACAATGTTGCTAGTACATAGATAAAACGTAATTTTAACAAGTTTTGTCTCTGGAAAGTCATGGAACGATGGCCTAATAAAAAAAACAATCATTCACGCGCGTCTTGCGCGCGCAATTCGAAATGGCAAATGGCGACCATGGCGACCAGTTTAGTTTGTTTATATATTTATTTAATTAATTTAATCAAAGTAAAACTATGTTTGTTGCATGTGAAGTGATTTTGTTTTATGCAATACCTAAACATCAACGAAGATGGGTAGATTATGGATATTTGGAAATGAAATTTAGATTTGGAGGATATTCCTTGGAGCGTATGAATGAAAGGGGGCTTCCAGTCTTTGCAAATCGTGTAAGAAAAATACCCTGCCTTCTTTGAGAATGGAATTCAGGACCGGACTTTCCAGTTCACAGCGGCTTCAACATAACATTGTATTGAAGAATAATTAGGCAACATGCGTGTATAAGTATTTTTTGTTGAATCAGATTTAATAAAATTCATCATTGTATTTTTGAAGTGTTTTATTTCTCTTGATTTATTCGTGCTTAGATAATGATGATATTGAAGAAAAAGATGTTTTGTTGAAATCAAGGTATGTAATTAAATATCACACGGAAAATATTAAATACTAGCTGACTCACAAACTATCGTGTTTATAACATTAATTGCATTTGATAGAAGTCTCTCTGAAGTCTAGAAGACTGCCTCGGTGGCGTGGTGGTATTTCGGTACAACTACGGTTCTGAGGTCTCGGGTTCGATCCCCGGGTCGGGCAAAGTGATATTGGATTTTTCCATATCAGCCCGGAGTCTGGAATTTGTGCCCGATATGGCGATAGGCTCGCCCCCTATCACATCTGGGACCGAACTAAGCTCGGCGAAATGTGGGTGTTCTAGTTCGCTAGTACGCTTCTGCCTACCCCTTCGGGGATACAGGCGTGAGCTTATTTTTTAATGTTTATGATAGAAGTCGCAGGCACCCTCAAATTAATCCCAACCAAAACTGGTGGAACGTCAAATACGAATCAGTTGATCGAAATCGGCCATATTTTTTGCTATTGAAGCGTTAAAGTAGGGTGCCAGCTTCTATAAATTGCAGACATTTTATGGAAGATTTTGGGAACGTTTTAACGCTATTGAGCTATTATGAATAACAATTTTTCGGAAACGTCCTACAGCGGTATTATAGCGTCCCACTAAGTCATTATGAATAAAGGCCTAACTGTTTTAAATTATTATTATGTATTTTTATAGCTAAGTCATCCATGTTCCATGTTCAAATTCAAATAATTATTGTTTATTAACTATTGTTCAAACAAATGTTTTTCAGTGCAACTACATAATATAACAAAGTATGTAAGTTTATCCCATGCAACATATTATTGTATAATTTTTTATAAAAGCATTCAACATGATTATTCACACATCATAGAACCTACTATAAAAATCTTATGTTACCTATAATTATTAATGTTAAGAATGTTGAGTTCACCTCTAATTAGCATATATCGACCAAAGAATAAAGTTACATATGATAATGAATCGAAATTGCTTTCTTATTTTTCTGAGCTTATTTATTGACCTGTATATTTAACTAGTGAATATTTTTTTTAAGCTATGTCATAATTTAACTTGTTATTATGTCATAAATTTAAAAAAATACTAGTATTAGTTAAATATATAGGTTAATTTAAGCTCAGAAAAATAAGAAAGCAATTTCGATTCATTATCATATGTAACTTTATTCTTTGGATAGGTCGATATATACAGATCTCAGATTATAGTTAAAAATACTTATAAATATACCTATATATACGTGCTGTAGATAAACCTTTGAAATAAATAAATACAGGTCAATTTAAGCTCAAAAAAATAAGAAAGCAATTTCGATTCATTATCATACATAACTTTATTCTTTGGATAGGGCGAAATGTTTACTTAAGTTAACTAAAGTATTTAAAGTAGGTGTCTGCTCTGTGTACCATCATCAAAATCGGTTTACTGTATGAAAAAATATAATTCGTTGTTAATTACTATGAATAAAAAATCAAGGCGTTTTAAGACGTAAAAAATCACGATTTGTTTTTTTAGGCCTGACATTTGGAAGGCTTTGCAGCCTTCGTGATCTCGGGTCGGATTGAAACCGTATAAAATAGTTTTATTTCAATGTATAACATTCGCGTAAACTAAAGAAATAAGTATTTCAAATATATTTTTTAATACATACGTACATACATACATAAGCTCACGACGGTATCCCCAAAGGGTTAGGCAGAGGCGCACTAGCGAACTAGAATACCCACATTTCGCCGAGCTTAGTTCGGTCCTAGATGTGACATTCAATAATCTGGATTTAATCTTGGATCTCACGCGTATACCTAAATACGCTGCCTCGTACACCCACATTTCGCCAAGCTTAGTTTCGTCCCAGATGTGATAGGGGGCGAGCCTATCGCCACATCGGGCACAAATTCCAGACTCCAGGCTGATATGGAGAAATCCAATATCACTTTGCCCGACCCGGGGACCGAACCCGAGACCTCTGGACGGTAGTCGTACCGAAATACAACCACGCCACCGAGGCAGTATTGTGTGACGATATGTACTAAGACGCCAAAATCTTTTAAAGGGTGTGTTGCGCCGACTTCACATTAAGGTGAGATAGGAGCTGGTAGAAAAAATATCTATTTATTATAGAAAAATAATATAAACGTAATTTTTAAAACATCACCTACGGCCGAATGTTCATACACTTAAGGTCGCCTTAAGTCGTTTAATGCCGCCTTATCTGTCAAAATTGTATGGCGAAAATCAATATAAGAAGCCGTTAAAGTTGAGCAGCGTTTGACCATTCGGGCGTTAGGTCTACAAGCTATTTGATAGGATTCATTGATTAGGTACATTCAGTTTTTTTAACCACTGCCCACCTATCCATAAAAAGGGGGGGATATTCAGCTCATCGGATCGTCTTTACGTCGTGCAAAGTCCAATTATCAAAATTAAACACACAAAACCTTTACAACTACGAAAATAAATACAAAAAGCAATGACCAAGTCAAATATGTAAATATGCGCCAACATCGTTGATGCAATCTGTCTTCACAGTCGATATTGCTACTTATACATCACAAAACAAAAAATCACACAAAGAATTAAAATAAAGTAGGTATATTATAAATTTACTAAAAGAATAACCGAAAAAGATTGGTAACACTGATCTAGCTTTCCACTCTCATGACATTAGGCGAGGAGACGTGACAGCAACGCCGACTTTCCTGAGCTTTGAGCAACAATAGTTTTACGATTTGGTACTGAAATGGGCACTTGATTAACTTTTTTTTATTTATTTTATATGAAATTTACGTCATCTAAAATATATAACAAATAAATATTGAAATATTCTCAAAATAAAAAAAAATATGAGCCTTTGAAGTTTGGTGTAACCTTCAAACTGCGGAAAAGAGAAGTATCAGTATAATCAAGTCACCGCCATAACGGTACGTGCGTTGAAAAAGGATAGCAAGATACCTTCACTATGCAAGATACTCCATAACTTTAAATATGAATAACTGCCTCATTTTTCAAAGAATTGCGATGCAGCTTTTACAGTAAGGTTTCTTTTTTGTTTTATTTGCTATTTGATATAAAAATGTGTATAAATCAAACATAGTCAAGCACCCAATTTCAATTCGTATTATGTTTTAGGCGTCCAAAGGGAATTATTCACTTCAAATGTCCGCCACATTCTCACGTCATACAACTGGCACTGTAGCCCGAGCACGAAAAACTAATGTAAATGTAAATGTATTCGAGTGCGCTGCGCACTGATGACGTTTGGTTAATATTTCATACAAATTTCATAGACGCGCATCGAGTTCGAATACATTTACGGTTGTCAGAAATTTTCCTGCTCAGGCCGCTGATATATAGCACAGATGAAGCATTCCTGTCGATTCTCCTCGCCTCATCTCACTTGCGCTCCGATTGTAGACGATTTTACGGCGCGATTCGAAACGACGCAGGATGCATACTGTATACATTCAACTATAGGCCGATGACGAAACATTGTCGCTTTCTGCTTAAAATAGGTCAAATTGCTGATTTGCAATCATGTAATAATATGTAAAGTGTATTCACGATTGCTAGTCCAAAAATGTAAACAAAAATGTACCCACTTATAAATAATTATTTTTAGAGCCTGTTAATTCTAACCTAACAAGATAAACCAAAAACAAAAACGAATTATAGCATATTCCCTACAACAAAAACATCGTATTACATCAAACAAAACAGACATAATTTTGGGTAGATTTTTGTTTACATTTTTGGAATAGCAATCATGAATACACTATACGGTTGTAATACATAACCCGCAAATCGCTATTTCTACTTATTTCAAGCCATAATTTGAGTGGAGTGTAAGTCATCGGCCCTGCAAACGGGGAGCCAGTAAGCAAAGGCGAAGAAAGTGTAGGGAATACCTCGCGTACCCTCATATCGCAGCCCCATAGGCACGTTACGTCGCGGACATTCTCCTCGCCTACGCTCCCCGAGACCGAGCTAGGAGGTGGCTGAATAAAACAGAAACACATCATCGGTGTCATTTCAAAATGCCCTATGTAAAAAAACAATTTTTATTGAGGATTTTTTTTTTAATTAAGTAAGTATATTTAGTCTGATGTATCTATTTATTTAACACTTTAGTGAATAAACAAACAGCTAAAACTAGGACATTGATTTATATAACTATACATAATTTTGACATATGATGTTGAAATGACACCAAAATGTGTTCATAATTGGGTATTTGACTATTTTTATTTTACTAATTTTATGTTCTCTAAAATATAGAACGGAAAGAAATATTGAAATATTCAAAAAACTAAAAAGTTCTAAGTCTTTTTCTAGTTCTAAGTTCTTTTGTTCTTTGGTGTAACCTTCAAACTGCGGGGAAGAGAAGTGGATATATTGTTCGCCTTGTTTAGTTAGTGGCTAAATCACCGACAACCCGGTGGAGCCATCGAATTAAAAAAAGAAGAACAGTATAATCACGTCACCATCATAACGGTACGTGCGTTAGAAAGGGAAAGCAAGATATATCCAATATGCCTCATTTTCAACCAATTTCCATATAGTTTTTACAGAAGGATTTCTTTTATGTTTTATTTGCTATTACATATAAATATGTGTATAAAATCAAACATAGTCAAGTATCCAATTGGAATGGCATATCACTGGTCATTTCAGTGAAGCCATTTTATAAAGAAAAATGATAATGTATAAGATCTTACCTCTCTAGATCGCATGAGATATCTCACGAGCCGGCCCCTCAGCACCGCGAGCGTGTTCTTGTCGAGCTCGGTGTTGCCCCCGACCACAGACTGCACGAGGACTTGCCAACGTGACAGCGAAGTCTCCAGTAAACGAATGTCTTTCTTCTCAATCCTACAAGCAAGTGTTATGTCAACATACCGCCGAATGTTCATACACTTAAGGTCGCTTTTAGTCGTTTAAGGTCTTATCTGTCAAAATTGTATGGCAAAAATCAATGTAAGAAGCCGTTAAAGTTGAGTAGCGTTTGACCATTCGGGATTTAATATTGTTGAAAAACGTTTAGGCGCAGAATGTCCAATTCGCAAAATGTCCAGCGTGCGCAAAACGTCCAATTCTCAGAATGTCCAATTCTCAAAACATCCAATTCGCAAAATGTCCAATTCGCAAAACGTCCAATTCGCAAATAGTCCAATTCGCAAAAGGTCCAATTCGCAAAATGTCCAATTCGCAATACGTCCAATTCGCAATATGTCCAATTCGCAAAACGTCCAATTCGCAAAATGTCCAATTCGCAAAAGGTCCAATTCGCAAAATGTCCAATTAGCAAATAGTCCAATTCGCAAAAAGTCCAATTCGCAAAACGTCCAATTCGCAAAACGTCCAATCCTTACATAAATTAAGCCGGGGTCACAAATTGGTCCTTTTCATCACTATTCACCATTATAAGTTCGGCATACTTAAACGGTTTTTAATTCCTTTCTTTTTCGACCAATTTCCAAAAAAAGGAGGTCCTCAATTCGGCTATATTTTTTATGTATGTTACGCGATATCTCCGCCATATGTGGATCGATATTCAAAATTATTTTTGTGTCGATAGATCTTATTCCACGGTGGTCCCATATAAGCCTGGTCCCGATCAGATAAGTTTGAAGTACGTCCGTTAATGTTTTAAAGCCCACCGAAGATTCGTTTTTTGAACTGACAATAATTTATTTTCTTTATCATCAGTTCAGCTAGTTTATAGTTTAATCAAATACGGAGCAATTAGATTACAGTTCGTAATGAGTAGATTCAAGATTGTAATAGTGCAATAGTAGTATTTTTTTTATATCCGAGACTGGCAAGTGAGCAGATGAGTCACCTGATGATAAGTGATCCCCACCGCCCATTGACACCCAGGCCAATAAGAATCATGGGTGCGTTGTCAATCTAAAAGGAAGGAATGGAAAGGGAGGGGAAAGCGATTGTGAAAGGGAGGGGGAGGGAAATGGGCCACCGTATATCTCACTCACCAAACGTAACGCGGCGGAAAGCTTCCACTTTACGTTGGTTTTCTGTGAGACAGTGGTAGCAAACCGGTCGAGCCGGCCCATTCGTGCTTTAAACGTTACTGACTACAACAACGTGGCTCTAACACTCAAGTATGTGCAACAGTAAGTGGTAAAAACTTGGTGCAATAAAGTATGAAGGATACAAGTGTGTTTAAGTGCAACCATGCTTTCCTTTGTTTAATCCCTACCTCCTCCTTCAGTAAAAGAGGTCAATTTTAATTAATAGCTCCTTAGCGAACTAGTGTAATTCATAGCTCTTTAAGTTCGTCAGCTCTGTCTCAAACCAGGGAAAGGCGGAAAAATAAGTCATGTGCACGTTTTTTTGTTCAATCATTTCAAACAATTAGGAAACCAAATAATTATGTTAATATAATATTATTTATTTATTTATTTATTTTAGAGTTGCCAAGAGAAGATACACTATACACACAATATAATGGCATAATATAATATATGTACCATATATATAATATATTATGGTTCCCAAGCTTATTGTTGTCACGCCTCCCTACTACCTAAATGCATAGGCCACGCCTCCTCGATCTATGCAAAGTTCAAACCTGCTAGTTTGCCTGGTGAGCTAACCCCGGGACTGTATCCCGCAGAGCGAGTTGACGTCAGGCAGGCACCCGGTCATGAAAACTAAGCCAAATCCTTTCTGTAACATGCTTGAAGGTGGGATAAGGGCAGGTAGAAAGCAAGTACAAGAAAGCTCTGGTATTATTATTATTATTTTTATTTGGGTCACATACCGTTTAAGTAAGCCGAAGTTATAATAGTGATGAAAAGAACCAAGGTCCCCATAGTATAATATTAATATAATTTACTTGTGACCCCGGCTTAAATTATATGTAGGGATTGGACGTTTTGCGAATTGGACGTTTTGCAAATTGGACATTTTGCGAACTGGACCATTTGCGAATTGGACCTTTTGCGAATTGGACATTTTGCGAATTGGACGTTTTGAGAATTGGACCTTTCGCGAATTGGACCTTTTGCGAATTGGACATTTTGCGAATTGGACCGTTTGCGAATTGGACATATTGCGAATTGGACCATTTGCGAACTGGACATTTTGCGAATTGGACGTTTTGAGAATTGGACATTCTGAGAATTGGACGTCTTTCTCACGCTGGACATTTTGCGAATTGGACATTCTGCGCCTAAACGTTGAAAAATATGCAAAAGACTTATGGCTAAGTTTCTTGATGCTACTTCTCAGACCTATGGAGTTTTCCGAAGCACCGGTAGATTCATTGAAGAGTAAAAATGCTTCTATGCTTACAAAATAAGGATTAGAATTTTAATTAATTAAGATACATACATTTAAAATAGGCTTAACAAAATTTAAAACCTGATGCTGAGGAGTAGACTACTTTTCATTTATTTAAAAATATAAAAAAATACCTATCAGCCAACTGCATCTCAACATCGATTCCGTCTTCTTTATAGTCTGGGAGCTCATTGTCATTTATTGTGTCTTCAGCATCAGAGAATGACATTACTAGATTTGTGCGGTCTAAAAATGTAAAAAATTTCTTGGAATTGTCATAAAATTAACATAATATTATGCTTATTTAAAAATTTATGTGTTTTAATTCAAATTATTTCGATATTTAGGGTGTTCATAGCCAATATGGTGCCAGCCTCCTTAGCTCAGTGAGCAAATATTCAACTTTGAACCGTAAGGCTGCGGGTTCGATTCTCAAAATAACCTTCGTTATGGAACCTTCAGTCGCTCATAGTTCCTGATACCCACATCAAAGGTTCAACCTAAGTGTAGATTTACTTATTATCATTACATTTACCGTTTTATATTCCCGTTCAGAGTAAAAAAGGCTATTTAACCTGTTGGAGACGGCACATATATGTTACATAAGTGTATCGGCCTCCGGAAGCCGTGCCGCCCGTCACTATTTATATCATAAAATAACTTACTCTTTGGCAATGGCTGCACCATCTGATCAGGGAGTAGTTGGTACTGCTTCAGTTGGTGCCAATGTGTCATCAATGATTTAGCTGTGCGTGACTGATAGAACACATGAGGATGGGCCTCCAATAGCTCTTGGAACTTCTCTATCTTTGGATGTGATGTCTGAAAAAATATATTATAATGAAATATGACATTTTACAATGAAGCTAATCAGTATTGAGGCATGGAATTGGTGCTGAGAAAGTGAAGAATGAAAATGTAAAATGCAATTGTGCAAATTGGCGATAAGAATAAGTTAATAGTAGGGGAGCCCAAGCGGGGATTTCGGGATTTACTAAAGCGCGTCAGATTAATATACAGGGGGATACCTTGTACCCGGTTAAGTACCTCCACAAAACATGAGGCCCATATATAAGGCCGCCCGTGAAGGATACAGGATCAGATTAGTAAAAAAAAATTGACCATCAGAAATTCTCGAGCGCGTCAGATTAAGGTAGGGTGAGTTAATTACATCCTAAAAAGTGTATATTCCACTAATCTGACAATTTGAGAGTGACGTAAAAAAAGGGGAGGGCAACAAAGTTGTAAAAAAAAAACGTCATCTCGACATTCTCGAGCGTAGCTAAATTTTTTTTTATTTTGAAGGAAATAATTCAAGAATAAAGAAAAATATATAATCTGACGATTTCCGCAAGCCGAAATAACAAAAATTCGTCGATAAAGTTAAATGCGTGCAGTTGCGTGATGCCTACATTTCTTTCTCCGCGCTTCTATTCCTCTCTCACTCTTTCTCTATCTATTACTCTCTCACTCCGTCCCCACTCTGGTTTCTGCTTCCTGAGCTTTTCAATTAATTAAGTTCAATGATTTAAAAAAAAATATTTTGAAAGTGGTTTTTTTGGAATAACTTTTAACCGGCTTTATCCATCAACTTCAAAAACTCATCCGCCTTTGAGCTTGAAAAACCACGTCGATCGCCACCTAGCTGGTCAAAAGCGGTTGATTCGTTCGAGAGATATCGTGAACGAAAGAAACCCGAAAAAGGGTTTTTTCGGGATTACTCCGAAATTTGTGGTTCGATCAATTAAAATTGCAAAATTACTTATGAGGATGATAAAACTGCGTCGAATGCCGCCAACCGCGTGAAAATCGGTTGATCCATTCAAAAGTTATTGCGGTCTGAAAATTCCAAAAATAGTGTTCTACGAAATTTCTATTTCTTTGAACTCAGCGAGCTCAAAATATCACATAAATTATATTTTGAGCTCAAAAATGTCATAAGTACAATTTTAAGAGCCCAAGAATGGAATTAGCGGGAAGTTGCAGGGATGGCCTTTAAGGTGAACCGTTTTTCTAATTTTTTTTTGTCAGATCAGGCCAATCCCTCTAGATATTCGTCAGATTATGAGACAGTACGTTTAGAACATAAAGATGAACCATATATATCTTAATCTGACGCGCTTGAGTATTTCAAAATGGCGAATTTTTTTTGCACATTATGAAAATGGCCGCGAGTTTGCGTCCCATCGAAATCGTCAGATTAGTGAATGAGATCTTTTTTTTGGTGCACTTAACACTCCGTTAGAAAATCTGACGCGCTCGATAATTTTTTTTTTTTTTTTCATTTTCAACCCTTAAATACAACCACTCGCATCATGCAAACGATCAGATTAACATACGTACATTATTAAAAATACGTAGGGCATTGATGCTTTCAATATCTGACGCGCTCGAGGATGTCCATGCAACAGTTTTTTTTTACATATTTAAAAATCTATAGCCGCTTCCCCCACCGATGTAAAGGTATATATCATATAACATTTTTTTCTTCATATCATCTAAGCTTTGCATCCCAATAGGTCTCTACGACGCTCGAGTAAATCCCCATTTAGCATCGTGGGCTCCCCTACTATAAGCATTAAGCATTAAAAATAACTAATAACATTTCAATAAT
This sequence comes from Clanis bilineata, assembly GCA_036417725.1. Lineage (NCBI taxonomy): Eukaryota > Metazoa > Arthropoda > Insecta > Lepidoptera > Sphingidae > Clanis > Clanis bilineata. The sequence continues at coordinate 5,864,473 of CM071141.1, forward strand.
TGGGTACTTGATTAATTTTTTAAAATTAATTTTATATCAAATTTACGTCGTCTAAAATATAAAACAGAAAGAAATATTGAAATATTCTCAAAAATAAAAAAGTTATAAGCCTTTGAAGTTTGGTGTAACCGTCAAACTGTGGGAAAGAGAAGTATCAGTGAAATCACGTCACGCCATAACGGTACGTGCGTTGGAAAGGGATAGTAAGATATCTACAATATTCCCCCACTCCAATATTTAAAAAATGAATAACTGTCTCATTTTTCAATCAATTTCGATGCAGTTTTTACAGAATGATTTCTTTTTGATTTTATTTGCTATTACATATAAATATGTGTATCAAATCAAACATAATCAAGTACCCAATTGTAACAACACTAACAATAACATAGGATCATAGTTTCAGGTCATCTGTGGGAGTTCTATACCTAATACTGTCACAGCATTGGCTACCATTGCATACTACTATAGTATTATGATTAAAGAGGACAAAATACATATAATATGCTACAAGAATCACATCTGCAAATAGAATTTAAACCCCAAAAACTGTACACAAAAGAAGATGCAGCATATAACCGGTTATGTCATGCAGAGAAGCATTACTCTATAACAGTACCAGTTTTAGGTACTAGTGTCAAAAAATAGCCAATAAAAGTCCTCATCTAGGTGCAGTGTTTTGTTTATGAATATGTGAAATCTCACCCCAGGGTAATCCCTCTTATAGATGATAGCATGTACAAAATACAAAAATATTTAATACAGATCGAAAAAACCATAATAGTCTTTCTTTCTACCTCATGTTATCCCGGCCTAGTGCCAGGGTCCACCTTCCTGCTTAAACGCTTCCACTTTGTCTAGAGCATCCTCCACATATTTTTCATAATAGGTACTATGTAATAATAATATCCACAAATTAGTAAAGTGGCTGGAACATGGAACAAGTTATATGAGAATGTACTGCCTGACTAGAATATTTTAGATCATTAGTCTAGCTGGACCATCAATATAATATACCCTAGATGCACAGTTGTTTGCAAATATCCTCCTAAAATGTGGTCTCAACAATCAAACAAAGGAAAAGATCACAAGTTCTAATTAAATCAACACAATTGTAACCCTATGCATGTGTTATAAAGTATCTTTTTAAACAAAATGAACAAGCATTCTTTTTGAATTTTAAAATTTAGAATTCTATTGGCGTCCAACTGTATGCAAAAGAAGCGCCTAAGCACTCCTTTGCTGTCCCATTTTCTGAGCGTCAACTATGCATCTAGGTAAATAATATATCGATGAGCTGGACAGATAATTCTCTTTTTTTGTGAACTTAGCATACACTCTACTGTGTGTGTCTAGACTCTAGATCCAAAATTCAACTATATTTACTTAGTAGAGATCAATGTCACCTCAGTTGATTGAACTGTTTGCCTGAATTTAAAATATAGGTAATTAATTAGGTTGACGTTAACTTATGCTTGCAACTTGCCCGGGATTGGATCCCCCAGAAAGGGGTTAACATCAGGAAGGCAGCTGTAAAACCAAGCCAAAACATTTCTGCGACATGCTTGAAAAAGACTGTTCCGCCGACCCCATGTCACGGTGGGATAAGGGCAGGTAGAAAGAAACAAAAGTTTACTTACACTTGCAAGTGTTCCAAGCAACTCCTCCTCAGCTGTAGAATACAATGCCTGTTGTTGAACTGCGGCCACTAGGTCAGGATGCAGGTTACGCATCGCTGCCACCGCAACTCGCGAGATCTCTGCATTATACAGCAGTGCGTACCAACGTGACTGCAGCTCACTTACAGTGAAACGGCATGAAAATTTAACGCCTCTATGCACTATGCGCAAGTCATTAGTCTGAAAAGTAAAATACAAAATCTTTAATATTGTTTGTGAATATGCTAAAACTGAAATTTAAGTATATTAACTACCCTATTATTTTAGAATTCTTGAAGTTTTTTCATACCTGCTGAACTCCCAATATTAATGCTAAGTCATCAGTAGGTTTCCAACGACCTAAATCTTTAGTGGACAGCTGACTGAGTTGTCCCTTTCGGCGATTTTTTTTGCCAGTGCTGCCAATACCGGACACTTTGCTCGAAGCTCTACGACGCTCTTGTGACGAGACAGCAGGCGTAACCGGACCACTCGTAGACACAGGAAACTCGGGTAAGTGGCTTGTGTAGGACTGCGTGCGCATTCGCTTGTCACCTTTACCAAGCGACGCTCCCGGAAAACCCAAGCTATACTCAACGAGTTCATCGTCGAATCGTCTACGCTTTATTGACCTGGACGAACTGAAATAAGCAGAAACATTGAAAAGTATATAGATACTAGTAGACAACTGGGAAGTTAGTCCATTATTGATTCCGTTCATTCCTTACCTTCGCCGTTTGTTATCGTCCCCTGATGTCTGAAAGGGTGATTTGGTTGATCCTGGATATTCATTGCTGTCTGATGTATTGGATGGTGGGGCCGGAAAATCCATATAGTTAATAATGGTTAATAAAATGCACAAGGTACACTTAGAAAATATAGTACACAAACAAGGGCAAGCAAGCGATCTAGGGATGATTGATATTCATCGATGTTTAATAAACATCGATATTTAGCTGGAAAATATCGATGTTTTGACATCGATGTTTTGATTTCGATAACATCGACACATCGATGTTATGAGAATAAAATATCGAAACGTCAATATATTCTTTAGGGCCATCTAGCGTTGGATGGACTAGCTAGGGACTAGATTACTATGAGTTCAACTATTTAGCACTAGATGACACTGATCAACATCATTGAAGTAAGCCATACGAATAGTTATTTTTTCCTAAGGGATTAAAAAAACCTGTCAACTTCAATGCACAGACTAAAGAGAAAACACCTGAAAAAGTTTTTTTTCACAGTGTGCCCAAAAAAAACTGGGAATGTTAATAAAAATCCTGTATTTAGTTTTCAATAACAATAAACAAATAAATTAAAAAATAAGAAATGAATAAAAAAATAAATGGAATACACAGTTTTATTTGCTAGAAAAAACATCGATGTTTTGTCATATCGATGTTTTCCTATCGATGTTTATCGTAAATCGATACTCTTGAATTGATGTTAGCATCGCTGTCAACATCGATGTTTTTCTAATAACGATCATCCCTAAAGCGATCTATTTTCTATTTGCAAAAGTTTGACATATTTTTTATTTTTTTTATTTTCCCTTTCGGGAAGGCAAAGGGGTCTAGCCCATACAGCCTCGTCTTAAGTGCTTTTTATTTCTTTATTTGCTTATATCTAATTTTTCACAAGTGCAATGAAATCGGATGTGTTCGATTTCAAGGCCCTGCTGGAATTTTGGCGTTAATTCCTTCCAGTTTGATGCTTTTCAGACGATTTTCTCGCAGCAGAAGAGTCGAACATGGTCGACCCATCCACCCGACAAAAGGCGTCCAAAATCACTTATTTCAAAGCTTCCACATACTGTCCATCTTTGTTGATATTTATTGCTTAGATTCACATCACATTTAAACCACATGCACAACTTTAGACTAGAATATGAAATCATTAAAACAAGTGACCACCCGCACCGTCAGAATTCCCGCCAAAATTCGACATTTATTTTATTGTTTTCCCTTTCGGGAAGGCAAAAGGTTCTAGTCCATACAGCCTCGTCTTATGTGGTTTTTATGTCTTCATTTGCTTATATCTAATCTTTCACAAGTGCAATGAAATCGGATATATTCGATTTCAAGGCCCTGCTGGAGTTTTGGCGTCAGTTCCCTCCAGTTTGATGTTTCTTCATATACTTATATATTTTTCTTTAGTCATTGTGGTTTTAGACGATTTTTTCGCAGTAGAGGAATCGAACATGGTCGACCCCATCCACCCGACAAAAAATGTCTAAAATCACAAAGATGGACAATGTATGGAAGCTTTGAAATAATTGTTCAAAAGTGAAAAATTTTGGACGTTACTTATTTATTACTTGCTTTTATTTAAATTAAAATACTAGAGTATTATTGGCATGATTAGTTTTAATAATTTAATAATCGTCAGCCACAGAATGTCCACTTTTAAACAACTACACAACGACAACATCAATCTTGAGAATAACTCAAAAAATCGTTATCTAAGCGCACTAAAGCTTTTCTATATCATAAGAATTCGAAAATTATAATGTCTGCCTACCCTTATGGTATACATGTATATATGTGTCATTAATCTAAAAAATATATCGTAAAATAGCGGAATAAAACATTTGATCGATATCGATAATATACGCAATGAATCACGACCTTCGTCATTACACCGCCATTTCTGCTGCCGATTATTATTACTTTGGCGCGGGGGTGTGGCTTACCTTATTGACGGCTGCGAGTCTATAGGAATAAACAAATGTATACTGGTCCTTCTTTACTTGAGTTGACACCCATTAGTAAAAAAGAGATAGCATTATTTTTTGCTGATTCTAACAAATTTTATACTCGCGTGGTTGTAATGGACAATAGGAGCCCCCCTGTGTCAAATCGCAATTTCAGGTTAGAATTTCACCAATTCGGTGTTTGTGGGTAGGGTTAAGCAGTTTTAAACAGGAAAATTATACAAATATCTGCTGTTTCTTATGTATTTATTATTCTAGTAGTTAATAAATACGTTCTTGGTGATCGTATTGATAAAGTTAGATTAAAATGTCACTCTCAATGCGCGTTGTAGCTTTTAGGCCAACGCAGATTATAACGAGATTCTACAACAAAATAGTTATAACCGACGATGGATCTACTATAGTTGCTCTTCACAGAGATAAGGGTTTCCCTTATGAGCATTCAAAGCCTCTTCCGGAAGAAATTAAGGAAGACAACTCTGTTTTAAGAATGACTGACATTCAAGAAATTAGAAGAGTGTTTAGAGAAATGAAACCAGAAATTGCAAGGAAGCAATTATCTTCTATTACATTAACTACCGAACATCGTTGGTTCCCGAGAGCTCGCGACAAAAAGGCTAAGAAAACACCAATGAATAGACCTTATCTGTAAAATAATGGTTAGTAATAATAGTGTAATAAATTAGTGTATTAAAAATGTATGGGTAACTACTTCGAAATTTATTTCAGTGAATCCTTAATCTATAGTCTTTACATAGTATAAAACGAAGTCACTTCCCGCTATCTGTCTGTATGCTTAGATCTTTAAAACTACGCAACGGATTTGCAACGAAAATGATTCACGATGAAGATTTATATGAATAATATATGCATAAATTCATCCCCTGAACGAATGTAATGGGGGATGAATGTTTGACAAGACTCACTAAGCCGTTTACTTGTAGCTCTGTCCCCATGCAAAATTTTCTAGTATAGTACTACTTTAATTATTTTCACAATTGTATATAGAAAGTTAGGTGCTGTCTTACAACTTTCATCCATTTCAGGAACCTTCCTTTACATCAAAATTTATAAAAATCAATTCAGTCAACTGGAAAAAGTAACAGAATCAAGTAACTGTTTTATCTATGGATATATTATTATTATGAAGCTTAAGTTTCTTTGAGTGAAATACTAATCTCAGGAACTACTGGCTCCAAATGAAAAATTATTTTCATGTTACATCAGAGATTTAATATTACCAACTATAGAGGGGTTATCAAGCAAGTTTCCATACAAAAAAAATGATCTCAAACTTCAGTACCACCATCAACCACTTATCATAATGCGAGGGTGATTATTACAATTTACACCCTAGAATGTTTATTGAATGGTTAAGAATCATGTAGGTTAAGTTTATTCTCTCAATATTATTATGCTGGTCGGCCTGGCGCGTGTATATTTCAAATAAACTGAGTGACTTATGACCACTAGGTCATAACTATTGGATCAAAAGTTTTGTGCTGTTGTCGCGTCTATATACTGTTAAATGTATTTGTATTACATAGCCCACTTATTGAGTAAGGCTACAGGCTATATAACATCATGCTATGATCAATAGGAGCGGAGCATCAATGAAAAATGTTGCAAATATGGATAAAATTGATCACTTATGAGATCTTCTGTTACATGTGCTGTATAAATGGTTAAAGTTACACATATGTAACACAGATGAAGTTGCACAGGTCAGCTAGTAATGAATATAGTTAATGATATTGAAAAGGTTTTAATGAAAAATAATTTTAATTAGGTAAATAACTTTATTCTCTGTAAATAACAATTTTGCATCTTTAAAATAACACTGTATAGCTAAAACCTTTTGTCTAATAGCAAACTATTGAAGGAAATGGATTTAAAAATATATGTTTCTAATATTTTTACCAAGAGGAAGTGAATTATATCTTTCCCCAAATAAAAAAATATAATTATGTTTCACTTTAAACATATAAATCATAAAAATATATTAATTCAGCTTAGCAGGTACATTATAATCCTTTAATCAATCACACCAGGCACCAATACAAAGAAATTGATTCTTTAAAAACTCCTACGCCTCTGTGGCGTAGCGGGCGAGCAGCCAGCTACGAAGCGAGAGGCTGCGGGTTCGATCCCCGCACCAAGCCAAATTATTTGTGTGGCCCACAGATATTTGTTTCAGGTCTGGGTGTTCTGAGACCGAAAGTCTCTTGTAGTTCCTGATTCCCACAACACAAGACTTGATCTTAGTGCGGGGTCAGGACTATGTATGTGACAGTTGGGTGTTATTTATTAGTGCCAATAAGGTTTTCTTACATATTGGTGTCATAGTATTTTTCCTAAAGGTTAGATACATTTACATTGTTAAATTGTACTTTAAATATGAAAATAAATAAATGTGGATGCAACATGAATGTTTATCAATAATAAATTAAACAATGACAGTGTATTAAGCCGCCTCCAACAGGCTAAATAATCGTAGGTACCATGATAACCACTTTACTATAGTGAACATACTACATAGTTTCTAGCAAGGCTACTATTTACGCCAAAATAAAATTTAGTGGTATTACTTAAAAAAATATATGATTAAATCTTTCCTCACATTCCATATCACATTTGATTTCTTTGGTGCATTTCATTTACAAATAGTTGCACTTATAAACAGTGACTAGTTCAAGTCACATTCCTACTGCTCATCAAAACCTTACCAAGTGACAAAAATGTATACATACACACATAATTCCAAAAAAATAGATGATGGACAAGTGATGTCTTAATGAAAACTATTCTGTTTCATCTACCTGAAATTTTGTAACATATTTTCCTAATTTAATTAGAGCTCATTTCAGTTTATTATGCCAAAACATATTTATGTTCCATTGAAAGAAGATATTTTCATTTTTTTCTAGTTATCGTTAAGCATCACATATATAAGATATATATCGCTACACAAGGGTCAGCTCGAATCGAAAGTGTGAATTAAAAATAGATATTTGATAGTGACATACATGTGCAGCCAAATGTCACGTGAGTTGGCAACTAGTGCGAGTCGTCGACGGGCGAGTACAATGTGCTCACACACTGTGACACCTGCTGCAAGGTAATGACACAAATGCTAAGCTAAATACCACTACTATGAATAAGCCATCACCCAACGCATTAATTGCCAGTCTTGAAGAAAAACTTAACACTATCAACCATATTGGCCGATAACATCGGCTTTATTGCATCTAACATGACAATCACATGATGGTAAGGCTAAATAATTGTACTTTAGTTAAGATACACGATACATTAAGATTGTAACATAGACTTATTAGTAATTCTTAATCTATGTTACTCTTACATATTCTCATAAATAGTAACAGCATTCGTTCTCTATTGTATGGAAACATAATGGCACGCGCGAATATAAACTATATGTTAACTACGGTTAGCTAATGTTCAAAATCTAATATTTTATATGTAGAATATGATCACAGAGATACTAGCAATTGTTTAACAATAACGTGATGATTAATTTTGCATATTACTTAGACCTTATAGGTATAAGATAAGATTCCAATAAATATCATGATTTATGACTTAACAGTATTACAATTGTTATACATATCAATTCATTACTTCTATATAGAATCTAAAAAGTTGTTACGTTTTAACAATATTTATACAAGATTATTCATGTTACACATTTTTATACTCGGTTTCGAAAACAGTTAAATTACATCTAAACACCAGCCTCCGGCCATGACAAATGACAACAGCTCATTTAACAATGTGGCAGAAAAGTATAATCTAATATTTAAAACATTTTAAAATTTCAAAACAAATATATGAATCACCAAATGTCGCTCCTACGTCAATTCAACCTGGCATCTTTAAAATCGAAAAAGGACGTAAATTGAGCTTCGTAATTCAAAATAGTTTTAAAAATTCGTTAGATATTTAATATCGGTAACTATGAGCTCTGTCAAGGCTTCGTACACGGCGTCCGTATCCATATTCGAATGGATAGCTGTACAGAGGCTGGGAGGGGGTGTAGGGTCAGCGGACACGAGAGACGCGCAGCTCCCTGTCGAGCTGCTGCAGCTGTCGCAGGAACCCCTCGTTGGGATGGATGTCGCGACGCGCGCGCACCGTGCCCAGGGCCTCGGTCAGGGACATGCCGCGCTTGATCATGAGGAACGCGAGCGCACACGTGGCCGAACGAGATACACCCATCAGGCAGTGCACGAGCACGCGACCTGACGGTAATCATTACCAGTTTTATTTTAACTCGGTGGCGTGGTTGTAGTTCGGTACGACTACCGCCCTGAGGTCTCGGGTTCGATCCCCGGATCGGGCATTCATATTGGATTTTTCCATATCAGTCCGAGTCTGTAATTTGTGCCCGATATGGCGATAGGCTCGCCCTTGTCACATCTGGGACGGAACTAAGCTCGGCGAAATGTGGGTGTTCTAGTTCGCTAGGGCGCATTCGGTGATACAGGCGTGAGCTTTTGTTTGTATGTATGTTTTATTTTTAGTGCGGAAGTATTCATAACACAACCCACGACTGTCTACACGTGACGCAACACGTGCAGTGAATTACTTTGAAAAAATACGTAGACGCCAGTGTAGCAAAAAATAGTAGGTACATTACTTCGTGAAAACGCTAACAAATAATATAGGACAAGTGGGCGACTCTGCCAGATTAAAATAGCCGCTTATTTTGACCTCCCAGTAGATTTACGAGAAAATATCAAAATAGTTAAATGACTTAGCAACAGACATACCTCCACTAGAAATTCCTTCGTCGATGAAATTGGCAGCTATGTGAAAATACTTCGAAATGTCGGTGGTAGGAAGGTCCATCATTTGGAAGCCCTTGTACCGCAGCCCTGGACAGTCCCGGTAGTACAAATGGTCTGTGTCCACTTGGGTGTAACGTTTGCCTTCAGCGGTGTTCAGGACATAGTTAATACCCATCCTCCTCAAAAATGCTTTGTCCTTTGCTGCGACTCTACAATTCCAACAAATAAAGAATAATATATAATGTATAAAACTTTCGAATGATTCCCAAATCCCAAGGCTTACTGCCAGTGAATTGAGTGACTAATTTCAGACCGGTTTATTTATTTCTCTCGTAGGTGGTGTAAAATATCAGATTTAGAATCTAGCTTTGAATTCATTGAACTGAAGCATTTTATAAATACAAATGGACAATGTTTTTATAAGGGATCCATTCCATCCCTGCACTGAATTCCTTTGAATCCAGTAGAACTATAGTCTATAGTATAGTGTGCGATAGCTCAGTTGGGTGTGGTACGGACTGCCGAGACGAGTGTCGGAGGTTCAACCAACCCCAGAATGGAGCATACACCTCTGACTTTTCTATGTTAAGTGTGTTTTATTGTGAAATATTGCTTGCTATAACGGTGAAGGAAAACATCGTGAGGAAACTTGCATACCCGAGAATTTCTCCACTAGAAATTCGAAGGTATGTGAAGTCTATCAACCCGCATTTGGCAGCGTGGTAGACTAAGGCCTAACCCCTCTCATTTAGTAGAGGAGGCTCGTGCCCAGCAGTGGGACAGTAATATTACAGGGCTAATATTATTTTATTATTTATAGTCTATAGGTCTAAACTATTCAAGAGTGTTAACTCGATTTAACATCAGTCATACGTACGCATCTCCGACGTACAGACCCGGATACACTTCGTTGACATCAGGCGTGGGGTTGTACGTGATGTCCGCGAACGGTCGCGAACGGAACGTCGACAGCGAACTCAGCACAGATGACGGCGACGAACCGAAGCTCTGTGCATACAACATGCAAATAAACAATTCTATCTAAAATATGTACATAAGCTCAATCGTTATTAGTTTGGCAGCACACAAGATAACACAATAAGCTCACGTAGGCGCGGTTAGTTTGGATCTGCATGTAGTTAAATAATGCGAATAATATTTGTTCAAAATTAATTAGGGCAAATAAAATATTTATGTTTATTTCTACAAATTGTGCCGAAAGCACTTACCGTCACGACACGGCAGTTTATAAAACAACTTACTAGGAAAACGCTCAATCAATTTTGAGACTTTGTTAATTTTTACCCTGTGTATAACATTGGCGGCATACTACTTATCTTCTAAGCTCGATCTCCATTGGCCAAGAAGATTTAAAATGCAAGAATGGCATTAGCTTATCAGCTATGTGAAAATAAGACATCGGTAACGAGGATGGAGTTGGGAAAGGTGAAGCTGTAGAAGACTGGTGGAAAGTAACATGATCAGTGGTAACTGGTACGACATAGAAATTAGGACTGCACTAGCACTGGGCAGAAATATGAAAAAATGTGTCGCTTGAAGTTACAAAGGCCCTACGGTCATCACACCCAGAAAGAACAGGGGGGTTACCACCACCTCTTATAGCAGTATTATTATAATCTTACTTGTACCGAATCCCGTACAAAAAATACAAAGTAAGATTATAATAATACTGCTATAAGAGGTGGTGGTAACCCCCCAGGACCGTAATTTAATATAACCTCCCAATTTTATCTCTAGGTAGTACGGACCTTAGCGATTGAAATTTAAAACATATACATAAAATCAATGAACAGTAGTTTCCAGAAATGTAGTGTATTGTTGTGATTATCTACTATTTAGATAGTAGATACAGGTACAGTGAAAATATCTACTGAACAATGAAACTCTTGGGCGAATGCATGGTTGATTATTTAGGAATTCACGTTAATGTAATTTAACATCACATAACATAAGCTCACGCCTGTATCCCCGAAGGGGTAGGCAGAGGCGCACTAGCGAACTAATACACCCACATTTCACCGAGCTTTGATCCGTCCCAGATGTGATAGGGGGCAAGCCTATCGCCATATCGGGCACAAATTCCAGACTCCGGGCTGATATGGAAAAATCCAATATCACGTTGCCCGACCCGGGGATCGAACCCGAGACCTCAGGACGGTAGTCGTACCGAAACACAACCACGCCACCGAGGCAGTAATGTAATTTATGATAATAAAACATAACTTTGCTGCATGAAACTCGCTTATCGATCCCCAAATGTTATTTATATGTCGTATCGTGCCGTATCGTCGTGACATTCATGTCGTCAATCATAAAATTTAAAGCCGAATTAAAACAACAGTTTTAAGAATGGTATTCAACCTTGTCATTCCTTGCCTTCCAAAATACCTTTTGCTTGAACAGCACATTGCATAGAGATGAAATTACAGCCCATATGGGTACAGTGGATGAGAACAATAAAATTGGAAGATCTGATAAATCTGTACGCATATTCTGTACCCCTAATACGAGTTAATGCTGAAAACAATGATAGTGTTCGTTAAATCTCTATACATTTATTTAGTTCATTGTAGTTTCCGCAAGCGGCGGTACAAGTCAAATGTATGGAGTTTTAACGATAACTATCATGCCTACCCCTCTGCCTACCCCTCCGGGGATACAGGCGTGAGCTTATGTTATGTTATGTTATGTCTATCATAGTTTTCGAGATGCATTAACTCGTACTAGGGGTGCTGTATGCCTGTATATCTAAGCCAGGCGACTACATGAACGCTATAGGTACAGTTGTATCTAATGTGGTAGATAGAGAATCTCGTATAAAATGTCACACATAACTAGAGACACAGAGGACTAATACATAGCAATACACTATTTTTTTTTAAACTTTCACTTTATTTAAAAACAATAAAATTTAAAAATAAACAATGCGGGTTTTTAGTTGTTTGTATACGTATATTATAATAGTTTGAGCTGTAGATTGATTTGTCGACCGACTTCCAAAAAGGAGGTCCTCATTTCGTATTTTTTTATGTATGCGATATCTCCGCCAAATGTGTTACGATCGGACTTTTCAGTCGGTCCGTTAAGTTTTAAACTTGTGTGTTTTAAAAATGTTTAGACTGAGTAACAGCATAAGAATTCAGCAAAGGACGACTGGTAGCTTGTGGCTAATAAACGGCGTATGTTTCGACTTTGTACTCAGATAATTTTTATGATTTTCCTACAGTTTATGAAGCTGTTGTATGTATAGAGCTGAGTATCAGAATGAATCAATTATTTTAAAACAAACATAGATCTAATTCCCTCACTTAATTTTTTTTTTGAGGATTATTACTTAACAAACACAATGCAAGTGAGCCTACTGTATACAGTTAGTTTAAAATAAATACACACAACAGTCGCACACATATTCTTTACCCCATACTACGTATAACCTGTATCGTGGGTATCAGAAACTACGGGAGACGGTCTCACAAAACCCAGACCCGAAACAAATATCTGTGCGCCACACAAATATTCGTCTCGGTGTGGGAATCGATCCCGCGGACTTTCGCTTCACAGCCGACTACTTGCCCACTGCGCCATGCCTCGAAGGTTGTCCATAACTACCTTGTATAAAAGCTTCATTCTCACGGCGGGTACACACCAAAACGAAAGTTTGTATGAATGCAACAGGCAACGATATACATACGCGAAAATTCTTTCCGATGATGTGTACCCGCCATCACACAGTGCACTCTGTATACTTTAAAAAATGCATTGTGATAAATAAAAACTGCTGTTCCTTTTCCACTTACGCCCGGTTCCAATAAGCAATCTCAGTTCGAATGTGCAGATAGATTACAAAAATTTGCCAATAAGAACACACTTTGAACATGACTCCGTCAAATGACTTGATTTGATTGGTTCATAATCGCGATCTATCTGCACTCTAAACAGAGATCGTTTATTAAAACCGGCCGTAAATCTATTAATAAGATTGGAATATCTAAATAAGGAATTTACAACGCCAAGCACAAATGAAAAAAAACTGACTACTTAAATAATTTCAGTGAATATTAAACAATGAGATTTTTTTAAACAAGTTAATTACAAAAATTATCTTCTACGCTTTATCTCCTTCAACAGATATGGTAAGCATACATACTATCTTTATTTACACTTCGAAATCTACAAGATACACACTCATTAAAATTCTTTTATTGTAGTATAAAACAAAATGTGATTTTTGCAAATAAATGAATAACTGCCTCGATACCTTGTGGTATTGCTTATGCGTTATGACTTATGACTGCCGTCCCGCGGTCTCGGGTATGATCCCTGGTTCGGCCAGTGATATTGTTTTTTTTTATTCAATAAGAGCCTTCAGTGTGTAATTTGTGGCTGATATGGCGATAGGCTCGCCCCCTATTACATATCATAACATAAGCTCACGTCTGTATCCCCGAAGGGGTAGGCAGAGACGCACTAGCCAACTAGAACACTCACATTTCGCCGAGGTTAGTTCCGTCTCTGATGTGATAGGGGCCAGCCTATCGTCATATCGAGCACAAATTTTAGACTTCGGGCTCATATGGAAAAATCCAATATCACTGCCCGACCCTGGGATCGATCCCGAGACCTCATCAGGACAGTAGTCGTACCGAAATACAACTACGCCACCGATGCAGTCCCCTATTACATGTGGGACGGAAATGAGCTCTGCAAAATGTGGGTGTTCTAGTTATGTATTTCGTCGCTACCTACCCTTTCGGGGATACAGGCGTGAGACTACGTATGTATGTACGAACTAATAAACCTTTTTATTTTTATAACAGACCTGATAATTACTGAATCTTTTTCCACCTGTCCTTATCCCACTCTAATGTGCAATCAGCAGATCTTAAGCATGTTGTAGAAAGATCCAGCTTAGTTTTTACAACCGATTGCCTTACTGGTGTAAACCCCCGCTGACGGATGTGTATATCACGTGATTATTATGACTCACTTGATTATTACTGAATACAACACGTAAACAACACAGTTAGGTATGTTTTAAACATAATGTGAGCAATTATTATTATAATATACATTTCTACTCAAATCTCATGTTTACATTGCACTGAAATTATTCTAATAACAAGGGATTTTTGGTGCAGAAACAATGATCACAAACACAATGTGATGATAAATACCATTAATGTCCGTAGGTAGGATCCTACACGTTGCTCATTAGCTGCACAGTATGAATGAGATCGCGGAAAGAGTGAATACTGTTGATAAGACATCTTTCACAATGATATGACTAAAGCAATTAACATATGCCTGAATACTCAAATGCAACTCAAACATTTAACCTCCTTCGGTTGGAGCAGACACCGGTGTCCGCGCCGCCCGAATGAGGTTAAGATTGTGTGTGGCATAATCATGATCATCAATCATGGCTTCATAATCTGTGCAAATTGGGTACTTGACTATGTTTGATTTTGTACACATTTTTATATATATATTTGGTTGAAAAATACTTCTCTTTTCCGCAGTTTGAAGGTTACACCAAATTTCAAATGCTTATAACTTTTTTATCTTTGAGAATATTTCAATAATTCTTTCAGTGCTACATTTTAGATGGAGTTAATTTCATATAAAATTAATAAAAAAAATATTAGTCAAGTACCAAATTGTATACACATAAAAAATAAATACACCCAACAGTCACACAGATAGTCCTGACCCCACACTAGGTTTAACCTGTATAGTGGGTATAAGGAACTACGAGGGACTTATGACCCAGACTCGATCTCTTGACCCAGACCCAAAACAAACATCTGTGGATTACACAAACATTTATTTTGTTGCAGCAATCATACCTGTAGCTTTGTTTCATACAATGTATATAAGTAACTCTTAAAATTGAGTAGCATATCAGTATTCAGGGGATACACATAGAAGCTGTTTTAATGTAAGAGTGTGGTGTAAACAAATATTTATTAATTTTGAGATGATAAGGGAACATACCGATATTACGTGACCCGTACAGGGAGGGGGGGGGGGGTCTTCAAAATACCACGCTTACGCCCGAATGGTCAAACGCTGCTCAACTTTAACGGCTTCTTATATTGATTTTCGCCATACAATTTTGACAGATAAGGCGGCCTTAAACGACATAAGGCGTCCTTAAGTGTATAAACATTCGGCGCTTAGTTACAGGGGTGGGGGGTTGTGTCTTAGGTTTTCGTCACTTAGTTTAATATCCTCTAGGTAAATCTCGTGCTTTTTCGAACTATATTTAAATATGGCGCGCGGCGTTTAGTATTTTTAGACACAGATGGCAACACATCATATTTTGTTTTTTAACTTCTCTTTGATAAAAAATTATTTAAAACCATACTTATAAATTACTACATGAAAACTAGAGGCGGAAGGGAGGGGGTCTTGGCATATACTACAGGTGGTCACCGAGGGAGGAAGGGGTATAAAAATTGAAAAAAATTGGTCACATAATACAGGTATGTTCCCTAAGACAAAAATTGTAAAGTAACTCCATGAAAATACCTAAGTGGCAAAAGTTGTAGAAAACATATGAATGTTTATAATAATATCATTATCATCATTAGCCATAGCACATCCATTACTGAACATAGGCCTCCCCCAGAGATTTCCAGATCCACCTATTGGAAGTGGCCTGCATCCAGCGACTTCCTGTGACCTTTATCAATATACCTAACATATAATATATTAACCTCTCGGAGGCGGCCTTATTAATAATAATAATGCATTCTCCATAAGCAATTCGGTGGCCGGAGGCCGAGCCGCCTCTGAGGGGTTAATTACTAATTAGTGTCTTCTGCCACAAGTGGGTACTTATAAATACTTACTAGAAATCTAATCCTGAATGTTTTTATTTTAATAAGGCTGTCTTCTGCACTAGGTTTTCTCGAAACATTACACAAAACACATATGCAAAATAACAATTTTAAATGTATCCTGCTTGTAGAACTGTCAAACAATGGAACATGGATAAAAAATACAATATTTTGTGTAGGTGTTTTTTAAATATTTTAGTGCAGAAGATGTGGCTTAATACATTCAAGATTCGTTTTTAAAGTAATAATAATATAGGTATTGGTAACAAAGGAAATGTACATTTGAGAATATATTAGTAATAAGAATTAATATGTCATGTTCAAATAGATACACATAAATAACAAGAGTATAATGTAAAAAAACATGCATTGCATAACATATAAAACAGAGAACAAAATAATTAAATACTGGGAAATTGAAGTCTGAAAAAAGTATGACAGGTATAATACTGTTATTTATTATTCAATATTACAAATATATATGCATCTAATCAGAATGTACTATGTACGGAATTACTGAATAATATAAGTATATAATAAATAAGTATTATTATAAGGATCCAATAAGAGCGAAAATTACGTCTAATTTAATTTTAAAATATGATTTTGTTCTTAGTTTATACTTTGTAAAAAAATGCGAAGTGTTGTCTCGGTTTAAAAAAATATTTTTGATTAGCAATTTTAAAAAAATCACACACTTTTGTTCAATCCCTCAAAGGGATTGTTCAAGCAATATAATTTTATATAGAGCCAAATATTACATACATCATAATATGAAACATCTGAGACATATCTTCGGGGGCACCGGGAGTATAAATACTGTGGAATAATTCATACATACAATAACTGCTTAATTAATAAAATTACATGGGTTATAGACAAACATGGACATCAGGATTCAGGTTTGAGTGTAACGTCTGATAATTCCCATGTATAAATAGAATTACAATAAGAAAAACGATCTCGCGTTATGACCTTGAGTGTATGACTAATAGTGATTTAAATATAGGACGTCTCATAACTAATACTACTTTTAGATGATTATCATGTAATTTGTAGGTAAGATTTAAATAGAATATAACCATGATAATTAAATATAGTTATTTGGGGTAATTAAAACTTATACGACGTAAATGAAACAAAATTACTCACCGTGTCTCTATAACTCATATTCAAAGGTTTAAGTTTCGATGTATGTAAAAAAAAATATAATAAATTATGCGTATGATACGATTGGTAAGTTATATTAAAATATGTATTAAATAAACTTTGTCGAGATTTACAGCACTGTACACTCAAAATCGAAATTTAACAACTGCGCGCCATGACACTTTTCCGTGCATAGTTTTTTTTTATTGTAGCGATGGATACAAAGTCCTTCAGCCGTATACTTTTTGATATTATTTGTATGTACTTTGTTTCCTACATCTAAGTTTTCGTTAGTGCAACATCGATATATTATTTACCAAGATGCACAGTTGACGCTCAGAAAATGGGACAGCAAAGGAGTGCTTAAGCACTTCTTTTGCATACTATACATTTGCATAATAGAATTCTAAATTTCAAAATTCAAATTTAAGAACGTTTGCTCATTTCGTTTAAAAATCAACTTTATATCACGTGCATAAGGTTATAATTGTGTTGATTTAATTAGAACTTGTGATCTTTTTCTTTGTCTTATCCCTGAGACCACTTTTTAGGAGGATATTTTCAAAAAACTGTGCATCTAGGGTATATTATATTGATGAAGTGCAATGAAATCTGATGTGACCGATTTCAAGGCCTTGTTGAAGTTTTGACGTCAATTCCTACCAGTCTGATGCTTTTTAGACGATTTTCTTGCAACGGAGGTATTGAACATGGTCGACCCACCCACCCGACAAAAAGCGTCCAAAATCACTTATTTCAAATCTTCCGTACACTGTCCACCTTCGTTAATGTTTATCGTATAAATTCATGTCAAATTTAAACAACAAACACAACTTTAGACTAGAATATAAAATCATTAAAACAAGCTACCACCCCTCATAAATGCTTCAAGACCCCCACCGTCAGAATTCCCGCCAAAACTCTTCTGTGCTTAGTTTTTTTTTTTAATTTGTTCATAGCCATGGATACAATGTTCTTCAGCCGTATACTTTTTATTATTTATTACTCTTTGTTCCTTATGTCTAAGTTTTCGCAAGTGCATTGAAGTCGGATGTGTTCGATTTCAAGGCCCTGCTGGAGTTTTGGTGTCAATTCTTTCCAGTTTGATGCTTTTTAGACGATTTTCTGGCAGCGGAGGAGTCGAACATGGTCGACTCATCCGCCCGACAAAAAGCGTCCAAAATCACTTATTTCAAAGCTTCCACATACTGTCCATCTTCGTTGATGTTTATCGCTTAGATTCACATCACATTTAAACCACAAGCATAACTTTAGACTAGAATATGAAATCATTAAAACAAGCGACCACCCGCACCGTCAGAATTCCCGCCAAAACTCCCTTCTGTGCTTAGATGTGCTTTGTGTTGCTATTTGCCAAATACCAGTGTAACAAAATGAGAATCCTCAGTGAATTACGCTAATACCTGAAAAGTTTAGGCTGTCAAGTAAGAAATAGATCACCAACAATGACGTTTTTTTTAATTTAATTAGCAGCATTTATTATTTGAACGGGCTGAAAGGACTAGTTACCAGAGTAGTAACATGAAGTAGAGAGTAGAGACAAAAAAAGACGACATAGGTTAGGTAGAGATACAGCAGCCATATATCGATAATTAATCGATAACAACCATGAAGAGATGGAGATGTGAAAATGTAAATACGTTTATCGATATCACGCACGACACTGTCTCGTGAAGTCAGAGTCGATTTTCTGAAAATTGAAATTGTCAAACAAGAACTAACGTCACCCATCGGCCATCACTAATTTGTTCGTGAATTCGTAACCGCGCCTTGTTTGTGTGGATTTATTTCGGTTTATTTACGCATTCACAACAAAAATGTTAACCAAAAAAATTATCTAGTGCTTATAAAGTGTGAGATTTGGTTTAGGTGATAAAAAAATGGATGAAAAAGAAGAGCTACATCTAACCTCGCAAGAGTTGCAAGTTTTATCGGAACTTGACAGGTACTTGGCCATAACAAGCTTGTTTTCTACTAAATTATATAAATAAATTACCTTACTGTCTGCAAATAAATTAATTTAGGAAATAATGAGAAACATTAACATTATATATAAAAAAAGCCATACAAACAAGACCACATCCTCGGCCTCCTATCACAATACACTGATTGATAGGGATTTGCGACGGTAACAATCTTGGTGAAAAAAAGCGGTAAGCAGAGTCCTCCACTAGTTGCTCCTCTGCTTCCCCCTTAGGGATAACAGCTGTGAATGTATGTTGAAAACATTAATACAGATAAATGATTTTGATTTTAAGATTAAAGGCCATAATTAGGGAACAACACTTTGGCGATAATTAAGTTTTGATACAAGATTTTAGTGTGATATGAAAAAATTGACTTTTAATCTGTTTAATTTTTTTTGACATGTTTAATGTAAATTATGTCAAGTAATTTGTATGGAAATCATCAAAATCCCTCATAACCACTAGGGGCATTCGCTTGTTTATCATACAAATATTTTAAGTAGTTTACTTTAAGATATGAATATATAAATGCTTATCACAATAATGAGCTGGGTCAGTATATGTATTGACAATTTGCAATTCAATAGTGTTTTTTGTTTCTGCAATACATTTGATTAGCTCTTCGGAAACTACATTGAACTTAAATCAATGTATGCAGAAATCACAAGTTTAAAAACTTAACTGACCAACTTCCAGCTTGATCCGATCATGACCATTTATATAGGACCACCCTTGAAACAAGCTCTATCGAACACAAAAATAATTTTGAAAATCGGTTCATATTTGGCGGAGATATTGCATAACACACCCAAAAAAAAATACAGACGAATTGAGGACCTCCTCCTTTTTGGAATTCGGTCAAAAACTATAATTGTTTCCAATAACAGTTAAAACTCAAAACTAAGAGGCATTCTGTTTGTGCTATTTGCAAAGAGATATCAGTGCTGAAGAGTGAATATTTTCAAAAATGGAAGCCAATGCTAATTTGTCGTCTGTTTAATAACTGTTTGATTAGCCAACAATTTGGAAAGGGGAGGCCGGTAGGAACCGTGTTGTATGAACCTTTAGCCACTGAGAGATATACATTATTTATGGTGGGGACATCTGTCGTTGCACAAATGGGTAATCAGTGGGCCAACTATGAGTTTTTCATACATTACTCGCTAGCGACTCTGTAAAATATTTGTATGACAAACACCCCAATGCCTCTAGTGGTTACTGACGAATATTATGGGAAACTGACGTTTTTCATATAAATTATTTTATGTAGTCGCTAGTGGGAAATGTCAAAAAAACTCATGGTCAAGATACAGGTCACCTCATCATCATTGCTGGATATAGGCCTCCCCCAAAGATTTCCAGATTGACCTGATTTCCAGATTCCAGCTCACTTATTAAAACGATTTCACCCTGAGAGATATAGGAACATTATACATACCTATTATAAAAAGTACTACTATTAGAGATATATGTACATACTGTTTATAAAATTATGTTAGTCACTACTATGATAGTAACTATGATGTTTAAGACGCAATATTATTTGGAGTGTATTTAATGTTTCAGCCGGCAGTTTGGTTTCTTGAAGCTGAGGGGAAGTGAACATGGCAGAACCAGGGCTCTTGTTCTTAAGGCCGTTAAATATTTGGAGGGGATGCTGGTACAAGTCAAGGTACAATTTTATACTCTATTTTACCATAATTGTCAGTTTTCTTGTTCCTTTGTAATAATGTCATTAAGAATGTGGCCGTTTGAATTTGTGATTTGTTATCATCATCAACCATAGGACGTCCACTGCTGAACATAGGCCTCCCCCAAAGATTGTGATTTGTCATACAACTATAAATATTTGTATGCTACCTAAATTAACCTATTACCTAAAAAAACACAGATTTCTTAATCTGAATCAGAAAGTGCATCATGACTTAAATAATTGTATTGAGATTTGAGATATGTAAGACTTATATTATTTTAAATAAATAAATAAATTTACCCAACAGTCACACACCTAGTCCTGACCCCACACATACATATCTGTGGGCCACACAAACATTTGTCTCAATATGGGAATCGAACCCGCGGCCTCTCGCTTCACGGCTGGCTACTCGCCCGTTGCGCCACGGAGGCTGTCTATTTTTAGTTTTATTAATTAGCAAGTAAAATAACAATTTTAATTTACCTTGATAATTTGACATACTGACTTTTAGTTGAGTTTAAACAATGTATTGGAATTGAGTAAAATATGTATTATGTAATTATCTCTTAAATTATTTTTAGGAAGAAGAAAGGGCTTGCTCCCCGGGTGCCAGAAGAGACATATGCATTGATCCAAAGACTTATTGCAAATTAGGACATTTCCATTTGTTGCTTGAAGACTATGCAAAAGGTTTGTTATTGATGTTGTTCAGTTTAAGCTTAGACAAAAGAAGATAGAGGACTAGGAAAAAATGAAGCATTCCTAATGTATGGAACGAAACCAAAATGGCGAATTTGTGAAAGAAAGATCCCATTAATATAACAGTTCTTCAGCATCTTTATTTTTGTAAATAAAATACCGTATTTACAATAAAGTCATTAAGTATTTATATGTTATTCTTCTGACACAGTGACTACAAACATGTAAATAGATAGCGAAACTAAAATAGTGGAACCGGCTTCATAGTAAAAAGTATTTTTTTTAGTTGTGCCAGGTCCTCTTATTTTTTCATTAGTCATTGAGTTTAAGGACAATACAAATCCGTATCAACAGATCTATGTACCAATGAGAATTAAATTTGAATACCCCCCTCTTAAAAATAAGTTTAACAGTTGGCTATCAATAGGAATTATGAATAAGCATTGTTTATTAAACAAAGATTTATTAGCAAAGTAGTGATAAAATATTACAAGTGACAGTAACCATTCACTCACAAAGTACATACCTAAAGAGCCAACCAAATCGTGATTAGGTATATACAATGTGTAACATAATTAACTTACCCCCAAATGGTCAAACGCTGCCTAAATATTTAGGATGGCCTTATCGATTTAAGCACACCTTATTCTTCAATTTGGCATGGTCAAACAGAACCTATCTCTTCACATTAAATGTAAGCAGGACCCAGTTTAAGGCCCGCTTATTTCATAAAACGGCATGGTCAACAAGTGCCTAAAGTTTGACAGCTATTTAAGGCCCGCTTAACTAGCATTTAATCGAGATTAGTTTGAGAGTACCTGCGACCAATCTCAAATGAAACTATTGTATAGTTTGTGATGATGTATGGATGTTTTGTTACTCTTTCACACCAGAATGTCTGAAGAGATCTGAATGAAATTTGGCACAGAGATACATTAAAGTCTGAAATAGCACACAGGCTACTTTTTTCCCCGGAAAAATGTATGGTTTCTGTAGGATAGATTTGTTTAAATAAATAAAATTTCACGCGAACGGAATGGCGGGCATAGGTTTGTATTTCATAATTTCCGTGTTCCGTGTAGTGTTTAATAATATATATTATTGACCTACCCCTTGATTTCAATAAAATGTATTTTTCCTCAATTTATCGCACTTGAAGAAGGCAAGACAAATTAAAACACTTCAAAAATACAATGATTAATTTTATTAAATCCGATTCAACACTACTGCATGTTGCCGAATTCCTCAATCCTCTCCAATATAATGGTTTTTATATGGTTCTGCTGAAGCCGGCGTGAACTGGGACGTCCTGAATTCCTTTCTCAGATCGGGCCGAGTATTTTTCTTCACACGGTCAGACACAGTCCCTGGACTCCCTGGCAAGAAAAATTCAAGAAGACTTCTTTCATTGAAACGCTCCAAGAAATATCCTCCATATCCAAACTTCATAGTTTCCATAATCTCTCCATCTGCGTTGATGTTTATTACATAAAACAAAATCACTTCACATACAACAAACACAGTTATTTAATTACGAAAATAAATATAAACAAACAGGTCGCCATTTGCCAAATTTTTTTTTTCATTTCTTCCACACAAATCATTGACTAAGGACGAAAGATACATACTGCCAAGTGGTAAATATTTTAACAAGATACTAATAAATTATAAAAAGATCCATTTTAAGTTCCGTTTCTATTATATAAAAATGTATAATAACAAAAAATAGACAGAGATAACATAAACATTACAGAAAAATTTACTACAGATGAAATATGATCGGAATGGCACATGGAATGCAAAAAGGTTAAATAAACATTATCGAATCATGTATTCTGCCAATTATTTATTATAATTATCTTAAAAAAAACTAAATGAAATAAAATGATTCTACGTGAAACGAAACAAAAATATAATTTTATAAAAATGTTGTAATCGAGAACAAACTTTTATTATCTGTAGCAAAATGATTGATCCTCAGCTGATTTTTCCGCCAAGTCTTCTCAAGTGCGTACGACCATGCCGCTCAAAAATTATTGTCTGCTTAACTTTGGGTAGTGCTCAAATGACTTGGATGATTGAGCACTGTTTGACCATTCGGCCCTTACACTCTCAGACACCCCAAAATATAAATACACTAATAATTCATAGACTGAAATTATCTTTACAACAAATATTTGTTGTAAAAACCTTTATTACTAGTGGCGCAAAGTTCATAAGCTCGGCGAAATGTGGGTGTTCTAGTTCGCTAGTGCGCCTCTGCCTACCCCTTCGGGGATACAGGCGTGAGCTTATGTTATGTTATGTAAAGTTCATTATTATTACATATTTCTATAGAATTTTGTTTATTATTATTTCATTTGTATTTTTAAAAAGGCCTTATCTCCTAGCACTAGTACGTTTTAATTTCGCTTGTTGGGAAGTTTTATCAAATAGTGACTGTTATTTACTTAGTTTTAATTAATTTAAGAAAAAAATACTGAAATCAATACAGAATTCTGTATCAAATAGTGACTGTTATTTAAATAGTTTTAATTAATTTAAGTAAAAAATACCTTTTAAAAAAATACTGAAATCAATACAGAATTCTGCACAAACTACTATCAGGGTGTGTGTTCATTATGTTACATGTTGTATATAATGAATATTACCACTATATAAAAAGGAATAAGTAATCATAGGCCAGCATGGTAGACTAAAGCCTAACCCCTCTCATTAGTCCAGCAGTGGGGCAGTAATATTACAGGGCTAATATTATAAATAATAGCACCTGTGAATAAAACATATGGTTAAAACCATGACTGCCTCGGTGGCGTGGTGGTATTTCGGTACGACTACTGTCCTAAGGTTTCGGGTTCGATCCCCGGCTCGGGCAGTGATATTGGATTTTTCCATATCAGCCTGGAGTCTGGAATATGTGCCCGATATGGCGATAGGCTCGCCTCCTATAACAGCTGGGACGGAACTAAGCTCGGCGAAATGTGGGTGTTCTAGTTCGCTAGTGCGCCTCTGCCTACCCCTTCGGGGATACAGGCGTGAGCTTATGTTAAAACCAATGTCTAATATATTTGTCAAGGGGAGGCTATCCCCTAAAATAATGCAAATTTTCTGAAGAATATTTTTGTTGAATTGTTGAATAATCTTTTAATGAAATTGTTTCAGCAATGTCAGCTTATCAAAAATTCTACGCGTTAGAACCAGACAACTGGAAAGATCCATTGTTCCTGTATGGATTGGGACTCTGTTATTACCACTACAATGCATTTGAATGGTAAGTGGTGTATAGAAAAAACAAATTGCATGACCACAGAATGGTCACTATATCAACAATGGTGTGCAGTCCATATAGACAAAGAGGCACTGTCTAAACCTGTCAACTTGCTATTTCCATAAATCAAAATTACAATGTTCCGCTTATGTTTTAAATCAACACAGAGATATTCACTATTATGGTGCCGCAAGAGTTGGAGAAAATAATTGTGCAAGATTTTTGTCTACCCTGATCTGAACGCCTATGCACGTCACTGTATATCAAGTGTCCGAAATGGATTTTTTCACCGGAGTCAACGCATTTTTCTGTGTTCTGTTTTTTTTAACTGATTTCAAATATGGAGGAGGGATGCTCTAAGATGATTTTTTACGAAAGGGAATGCCGTTTTCACGCTTTCTTGTCCATCTCGAGTACTGGCTATATCTAAAGGAAATGCTTTAAATAATTTCCTATGAGGAAGACCTTTTTAATTCAGCCTTACCGTATTGATCAAAAGGTGCAATTTGAAGTGTAAAGTGATAAGAGAAACTGTCAAATTGTTAAGTCTCAATACCTAGAGATAACAGTAACTTGCACAATGCGCTAGCCAGTACAGTAGTACGGATTTTACAGTAGTACTTACCTAGACGGACTCTCGTATCGCATATGAGAGTTATATCGCCATTGTGTGAGCTTGTTGCGAATACCTAGTTCATAGTTATTAATTCTTGGGCTGTAGAACGATGATAGTGCTTTATCATAATATGAGACATGCCGTATTAGACGGTCGTAGCGATGTAACATGTCTGGATGCGAAACAGTGCATACTTATATCCACGTCACATATTGGGGGCGACATGTCGTGGGAGCGCGAGTAGTCATGTCTCCTTTTTTTACCCGGGTAATTTATTTACGGATCTCTCTGAGCAGGAAGTCGGAGATATGTTGGACTTACTTGTCTATAACGTCCTATCGACTTTAAATCTGCATGGTTTAATTATCTTTCTAACCTTTCTTTCTATAGCTGTATAGTAGGTGCCGATCTGATGTGGACACAACCCTTACCCGCGTCGCAAAAACGCACAAATAAAAGGTCTTACGTGCCAAGATTCGTTCTTCATTTGCCGATATCAACATTACATATTAATCAACTGCGTAGTATAATTTGTACCGCGCCCCACGTTGGGCGCCACTACGGCGTTTAGGCCAGTGATTTCAGTGTGTAGTGTAGTGCGAGTTAATTTCACTTTTAAACGCGAAGACTTTAACGAGACGTACGATCGAATCTGTGCTGCCAGCTCCGATATCTAAAAATCTGTAGGTTGAACAAAACAATAATACAACATAACATAAGCTCACGCCTGTATCCCCGAAGGGGTAGGCAGAGGCGCACTAGCGAACTAGAACACCCACATTTCGCCGAGCAAAACAATAATAATATATAGATAAACTTAAAAAAACAACCCGCAAGTATACATACAGTTTTGTGTTTTGTGCTTTGTGTTGGCGTTAATAAATTCCACAAAATTTAGTAGGTTTATGAATAAATTAGTAGGTCTGGCAATCATTTCTGACAAAATGACAGTTACGTTATCGCGAACGAACTCGTAAAAATACTCGCTCAAATTCGCACTAGGTCGTGTCTAACTTGAAGTTGTATTGATCACTCGATGCACTATACTCTTCCACGCGGTTCTGTCTTCGGCGGTCTTATTTTTATTATGTGATTAGGTGGTGTGAAATAAAAGATCGATTACGCCGTTTTTAATTGTACATATATGTATACATACGTCTGCTTCCCATGTTGGTCGGCAGAGACTATTGAGCGCCACAAGCTACGGTCCTGATACACCTCTTGTCTCTTCACACTCATGCATCGTTTCATACCTTTCGTTTCGTCGCCTCATATCAAAACCACATATATTATCATACGTTTCTCAATCCTAGTCACCACAGTAGCTTCTTAATTGAGTCTTGTATCTACCGCTACACTTCTTTCTTGCTGACCCTAAACACGGCATCTTCTTCGTGTGATGTGTCAGAGGCCACAAGCTACCTCAATGTATGTAGCCACTGCCCCTATTGGATTCTGCTGCTTCTACAGAACTTACGGTCAGAGACTTTACTTCTGATGTAACATTAAAAATTTGAGATAAGCTCTCTGGCGCAACAACGAGCCCAAGCCCCGTCCCTTGCTGGCTGATTCATGGAGGCCGGAGATCGTCTCTTTGACGTCTGTTTCGATGACCCAGTGAGCGGTTTGGAGTGTTCTTCTCCTTTTCAGAAAGTGGCGCAGACTAGACAAATGGAGAAGACGAAATATATACATAATATCACGCCTGTATCCCATAGGGGTAGGCAGAGACTTTGGGTTTCCACTTCGCCCGATTCTGACACACTAGTTTCGCTTCATCTACTTTCATCAATCTCTTCATACATTCGCGTCGGTTAAGGGTACTTTTTATATTTCCTTTAGTTAATATATCTTCAACTTGCCTTAAGTATGTGCGATGCGGTCGACCTAGACCGACTTTTCCTCCCACACTCGTCTTGTGTATCTCTTTCGTTAAATTACGAAAATAAGAGTTACGAAATATATTGTTTTTCCAAATTTTAAAAAGTTGTATTAGGGGCGCTGAGGTCACTCAGCCTTTTATTTTCTTGGCTCCCCTCCCCTACTCAAACTTTTTTTTTTTTTTTTTTTTTTTTTTGTTATCGCGGGGAAAAGTGTTTTATCACTGCCGTTACGCCTGGGGGGAGATGTAACGGTTATGTCGGAGTCACCGGTCTTACGGCCCAGCGCCATAATGCCCGGGAGAGATGGAAACATCCGGGCGACACTGGGCCGAGTCCCTATTAGTATGTACACCCTACACCGGCAATACCGACTAAAAACCCCGCGGTGGCCCTCTTCGGCGCTTTAGGGACGGCTCCGAGTTTCCCTAGGCGAGAAGCGTCCAGGCTTCAGCCGGAACCGCCCCTGCGCGGTGCCGCCTTGCGGCCCATCACCAGTTGTGGGGGGGCTCATAAACCCCCGCCGCCGAAGGACGCCAACGGCGTCAACGACAGCACGAGGCCGACCACACGTGCTGCCGTCTATCCCGGGGTCGCACGTACAAAGTACTAAAAGGGACGCTACGACAGCCCCCCGCTGCGCGCCCGCGACCCCCGATGGCCCCTATAAGTCGCCTCTTACGACAGGCAGGGGATACCGTGGTGAGATTCTCCAAACGCCCCCGACCACAGGGCGGGAGGCGCCGGTCAGTCGTCAACCCGACGCCTCCTACGTCTCCTCTGGCGGCGGGAGGGATCTGCAGGGCGATTATGTATCTTAGTTGGCAACTGAAAATGATATCCACTCTTCAAAGTGTACAACAAACAACTGTCAAATTGCTAATTTGGTATCGGCTATCGTCGGTTATCAACTAGGATGACGTCACAGTGCCTTTGAACATTGATTGGCACCCGTGACGTCACGGTGACTTTCGTAGCGTGTGAGTGTATATCGAAAAAGATAAATCGGTATTGGCTAAGCAAAGTGGACATCAAATCGAAAGTAACTGTGCCTATCAAAAGAGTTTTGAAAGACACAACCTCGGAGGAGTGTTTTTGAGATGCAAAGTGATTACCACTATAATCCGGCTAGATAAATTTGTCAGTTTTGTGGATTGTAACATTGAAATATTTCAGATTTTTAATTTGTTATGATTTTAGTCATTACAAAACTCTTTTTTGTGAGACTGCGCGATTGTGTGCTTTATTAGATTTGTGTTATTTAAAAAAATATATAATCAACGGCGTTTAAATTCTTTGTAATCAACACATAATAATATTATCATTCCATTCTAAGGATTCCATATTATAAACAATCATAATCGCGTGATTGTGTGCTGTAAGCAGTGTGATTGTTTCCAAATTATGTTCCGACATGTGTTCGGATTGATTTTGTTGAGACTTTATGAAGAGAGAAAAAGAAGGATTTTAGAATAGAAAGACTAATATATTATTAGTACCTATATATGAGTGCCGCCGTTTAGTTTGCGCAATGTACCTATCATGCAAGTGATCACTTGAGACTTTATTCACCTAAAAAACGCTGGATTTCGGCAAGGTGTTCAAAGACAGTGCTCAACGTCCGCCAGGCAAGATTGTGACACGACGGAGGGGTTTACAAACTTATAGCATTTACTATTTTAATAACTCTAATTTCAACAGTAATAAGTATATAAGTGAATACTTGAAGCATGTAATGAATACTTAGATCACATTGTGAAGTTTGTTGATAGTATTTGTAGCACGAAAGTACATGTAATTAGTAATGGATACTTATTGTAAAATAAAACACAATAAATTCGTTACAAAACGAATCTTAAATATTATTTTAGAGCATGGCAAAAGTGGTTAAAATCATACAAAAATATAGATTATAACACACAACTAAGATGTACCTAGATCAAATGGTTTTAGCTACTTTCCTCATGCCAGTCGAAGTAATTATTTCACGATAAATTTATAAACATAAATCCTGAATTATCCCAATACGATTTTTATAATTCTCGCATAAATTATTTTTTCCTCAATGTCAAACATTTTGTTCCAGTATAAAGACGATCTACTATCCCTTTTATTTATTCATTCAACGCGTATATTTATCTCTGTCACACAGTGTCGATAGAAAAATAGAGATGTCAAGTGCTCGTTGAAAGGAACTTGATAGGCACTCATGGTGCATATATAAACAATGAGATACGCAATACCGATTTATCTTAAATCTCAGTTGACATCAAAGTTCAGTTGCCAACTAAACTTTGTTGCTCACTCGAAGTGTCAAAAATAGCGAATCGCCCCGCTGATCTTTCACGATCTCTCTCGGCACTCTCCTTCTGCGAGATAACCACCTCGCAGAAGTGGGCCACCGCACGCCAGGCCTCCCGACTGTCGACCATGGCCGAAACCACGGCCGGCAGCGAGAGGTCTCCCCTACTCAAACCTAGCTACGCTCTTGTTTAAAGGATTTGGAATTTAGAGGGGGAAAGGTGTTTTAGGCAACGGTAAATCTCACTCATCTTACGAAATGATCGCAAGCTATTCATGCTATAGATCAAACAGTCTATAGCGTTGCTATACCATTTCACTAGAATAAAATTTCTTCCTCTGCATAAAGAAGTTGTAGAAGCCATTGAACCATTTAGCTGTAGAATTGACAATTCATCCAAATATTTCAGTCTCAACAGTTGTACCATTTTGAGAACCTAAGAGCGACTTGCAACAATTAGATAAAACTCGATTTATTCCAAATCTCGATTTAAATATAGGAATGAGCTGAAGGATAAATCGAGTTTAGGTCTAACTGTAGATTAGTAATAGAGCTGCGAGTCGCTCTTAGGCTCAATTGCACCACTATTATTAACCTAGAGTTAGTCCTAACCGCAAGCTAAATTGACAGAAAATGTATGAATGACATGTAACTTAACTTGCGGTTAGGACTAACTCTAGGTTAATAATAGTGGTGCAATTGAGCCTTAGAATCATATCCTGTTAATCCGACATTCGGTTTAGCTTTAAAAACTTATTCGTTGTTTGATATGAAAGTAGAGCATAAAATTATTTATAATAAACGGACGTCAATAAGCGATAAAATTAAGGAAAATAATATGATTATAATACCAAAAACACATTTTCCTTCTATAGGTTAATGTGGTTAGCAGCATATTTGGTAAAACCTTTTAACATGGAAAACATTAGGGAAACCAAGCATGGGAAAGGTTTTATACAGATTTTGCCGGTCAGCGCCCAGAATATATGTATAGGATAAAAGCGAATTGCCCGAATCTCGCAAGTTTCCCTATATTGATACAAGTTTTTTGCGAAGCTTATGTATTCAGAGGCTGCCCCATGATTTGATGGAAGAGTACTGAAAGAGACAACTGAAATTTGTTTTTTACCTGAGTGCCTCTGAAGGAGGGTAGGTAATGTTTTTTAATCGAATACAAAGATTTTAATGAAATTGCCCAATTTCTGGATTGAATTTAGGGTAAGATTACCAGACGTCCGGCCCATTACATTCATGTCCATCTAAATATTCACGTAACCGTATTTTGTCAGGCTTCTGGGTATGCAGATGCCGATTTGGCATCACTAGTCCCAAGAATTTAGAATGGTAAAGCTAGTTCTACTTTAATTGGACCGTGTTGTGCAGAAATTATCGAACCCACAATACAAAAAACAAATTTTTAACACCAATATTACGGTCTATTAATGGATAGATCATGTTGTCATCAATATATTTATTCCTTTCGTTTTGGGTTGATTCATTCCTGCACAACAACACGGTCCAATTATTAAAATCATATTATATAGGAATATGTATTTATATTAATATTGTAAAGTAGAAAAGTTTTTTGTAGGTTTGAATGCACTAGCTATTAATAATACACTAGTTATTGGAAAGTACTCCAAGAATTTTGAAAATAATTTCACTATTAGGAAACTACACCTATCTTTACTATTCTCCAGTATTTTATCAATTCTGAGAAACGGAAAAGGAGTTTGTAAGTATGAAAGTCGAATATGATAAATAGTTGCAAAATATAACAGTTACTTATTAGTCACTGCTTTCGACGGTATTTTGCAAACGTTTTAGGACATCCGGAGGAAGTGTATACTTTCAAATACTCGATACCGCAATATTATATTGCTATTGGAATTTCCTATTGACATCCACGCTCTCTCGTTTTCAAATTCAATGACTAAGATTTCTTAGCGTTTTGCGTAAGATGTGTTATTGTAGGAATAGGTTTCGAAAAATCTGATTTTGTCATGAACAGCTGATAGGTATTTGTTTTAATGGTAGTTATATAATTTAATTCAAACAAAACTTATAAGGACGTGGGCCATTTGCAACTCCCTCTCTATTAATCCCAAATCTTGATTTAAAGATAGGAGCAAGTTGTAATGTAAATCGAGTTTAGGTTTACCTCTAGATTAGTAATAGCGCTGAAAGTCGAACTTAAGGATTACCTTCATAATTTAACTTGCTGTTTCTTTTTTGTTAAACTTGTGATTTTTTTCTTTCCCCCTACCCCACTAACAATTTATGCAAAGAAAAAATCTTAACCAAAATTGTATGGGGTCTCCACTTCCCTTAGAAAAAAATATATCGAATACAATTTTTGATTGAGATTTTTATAAAAAATTGAAGTACACAAAAAAAACAGAATCTCGGTTTTTTGCAATGTGTTAAATTAGGGTGCTCGGTAACAGCGCTGTGTAATCAATCAATCTATAAGTTCTTAAAACTAAGGGCGACTTGCACCACTATTACTAACCTACAGTTAGCTTTAACCTCAAGTTAAATTGAAATAGAAATATATGAAGGACATGTAATTCATTACATGTAATTAATTAAATGTCATCATTTATTATCTGTAATTGCATGTAGTACATTACATGTAATGAATTACAAGCCCTTCATATATTTCATTTTCAATTTAACTTGATGTTAGGACTAACTGTAGGTTAGTAATAGTGGTGCAAGTCGCCCTTACAAAGATGAATATAGTCGTAGTAGTACATAGTTGAAACAAAGGAGACCTGCATTACTAAATTAGGCTGGAATATAACCTCCGGAATACACCGAACGTATTCGCGGGTCGAACTTTGTCGCGACTGCAAAAACTTGTTTGTGTAGGTAGTTCGTTGGGACTTGGGAGCGCGGTAGAAAGGCATACTTTGGAATTGGAGTTAGGAATTGAAATACATACGATAAATAGGAAATAAGTAACATTGGTCAAATGCGTTCAACCTGCGGAAATGTATGAAAACATGTATGAGTGCGGAAGAGGTGTGTCGTGATCGTAGCGTTTGACACTCAATAGTAGAGACTATGGGCCTATGGGCCTTACTTATAAAAACATATTCCCTTAACCTTTCGCTAAGAATAGCCTGTCACTTTTTTCCTTGCGTTATATTGTTTTAAACTGAAAGGGACAACCTATGGTTAAAGTTAAGCAGCGCTTAAATATTTTTATAAGGGGCTATGTACATATGTAGTATGGGGTGCATGTGTGTATGTATGCGTTCTGTCTATTGGATTTCAGTTTCTTAGATTTGTAGTTGCACTTCTTGATCCGCTGCTCACCACACAACTTTTGTTTATTCCGTTAATTTGGATTTTTCAAATAAAACTTTTTTCCGTACCGATAACTTTTGGGGTTGAAACGTGAAATTATCATTGTCAACTTAGTTTTGCTTGTTATTAGTTCATGTATTGAGTGGTAGAGCCACGCTGTAGCCAATTACGCCTACAGCACGAATGGGCAGGCTCGACCGGTTTGATACCACTGTCTCACAGAAAACCGACGTAAAGTGGCAGCTTGCTGTTGCGTTTCCTTCGGTGAGTGAGATTTCCGGTGGCCCATTTCCCCCTTGCTTTCCCAATCCCTTTTTCCCTCCCCTTCCATTTCCTCCTTTCAGCTTGGCAACGCATCCATGATTATTTTTGTGTCTTGGGTGTTTATGGCTGGTGGAGACCACTTACCATCAGGTGACCCATCTGCTCGTTTACCAGTCTCTGCTATAAAAAAAATGTATTAATCATAATGAAACTCTCATTATTCTTACATCAATTTCATACATATACATATAAATACTTTAGAGAGACAAGGTACGATGGGTTTGGCGTCCCCTTGTGGATTAAAACCCCTTTAAAAAGAAAGAGAAAAAAAATACTTTAGATATTTCTTTGTAACTTGTATTAAGATTACACTTGGTAACTTATTTCGCCTATGAAACGTGGCGGATAAGATATATCCAGATATTTTTTTAAAGTTGACAGGCTTGGTTATGATAGGAAATGTATGTAAATTTCTAAACATTTAGGAATTACACCATTTCTGCCTGTTGCATAAATATAATAACATTTCATTTTGTAGTAGCAGGCAATAAAATGACGACGTAATTGAGGTCTACCAAATGTTATGTGTACATTGGTCTTTGGAGTAGGTACCTTACAAGATAAAAGTCAAATAACACGACTTCGCTCTCTGGACTCAACATGAGAATTATGTACAATTGTCGTATTTTATCCTGTGTGTATTTCCGTTCCACATTATTTATTTGGAAACTCGAAATAGTTAAGGGGTGCAGCCCGTGCAGCGGTGTCATCGGTCCATCGCGCGTCGTCGCGTCGAGTCGTGACTGTCGCACTTTCGACATCTCGAGAAAAACAAAAGTTATCGTAATGTGATACTTTCTACCCGACTGCCTCGGAAGGAGGGTAAAGGGTAATGGTTTTGTTTGTAGGCTCCAGAGGTAAATCTGTGAATGCCGTAGCATGTCTCTTAATGGGTATTTAACGAATTATTTGTTAAAATTGCCTTTTATTGTTGAACTGTTCTGTATTTTATGTTTGATAGAGATTTCTCCAAGGGCGGGCCCATATTTAATTTGATCAAGATCTAATGAAGGATTGTAGATTAAACTTTAATAATAACGATTACTTTATTTAGCTAATATTTTAGGTAAATATTAAATATAAAATTATCACAATGAATAATTCATATTAGATATAACTTATAAGTAACAATTAAAAAGTTCTCGCCATAAATCGTACCTTTTTGTTTAAAACAATAGCTACTAGGTAATTATGTAAAACTTGTTTAAAGTTTCTATTAGTAGTATTATTTTATAATATGAAATAGATACGAATATGTATGTTCCTATCGTGTACAGGCTCAAGAACAAGCCTGCTATTTTTTGAGAAGTTTAGAATCAGTAACGCTTAAAATAGATAAAATAATGTTTCAAACAAGTTTTACCAGGCCTAATTCTAGTTTGATCACAAATAGGCACGGACGGACGCGGATGTCCTATTTTCTACGGCATTTATTTACGACAATTATTTTGGTCTTCCGAAAGTATAGCATGCGACAGGCGGTCAGGCAGCCGAATGTCGATGGCTGTATCGTCCTCTCGTATCGAGTGTCGACATTCGTGATTCACCGGACGTAGGACGAGCGGGCGGGGCCGGGGGTCCGGGGATCGGGACGGCTCACAGTCACGGTGCGCGGTAGGGCCTGGCGGCAGGCGTCCGCAGGGGCGCGCGGAGAGGTAGGGCGCGCGAACGCGGTGCGCGGTGTGCGGGACGCGGGACGGTGCACGCTGCAGCGCGAGGTCGTCGCTCGCGAGCGCCGCGTACCGTCGTCAGTCGGGAGCGGGATGCGGTGACGTAAACTGCATCGGCGCGAGCCGCGAACGTAGTGTAGGACGGGACGTGTCGACTGTCGTGTGTTCATGTGTGCTGAGTGCGTAAGCTGAACCATCCTGTGTGATCGAGTGCTTGTGCTGTTGCCGCTGACGACGTCTCCGCTCTCCACTACGTGGGCCGCTGCGGCCGCACCGGACCGCCGCGGGTCTGAGGATCCCCGAAATGGTGAGTGCGGTCGAAGCTCCCGAACGCGGTTTGTTTACGTCGGCCCTCGTGCCGCACCACTCTCTCTTTCTCTCTACCTGCCGCCCGTATCTCCGTGTCGCGCTCGCTCGCGGCTCTCTATTATGTTTTGTTTCCGAAATGCAGACACCTATTAAGACGGCTCCAGAGCTGGTCCCGTCGAGAGGTTGAGTTTTTATTGGCTTGCATGATTTTTTGCGTATTTTTTGCTGTAACATTTGCAGGTAACCGATGCGGGAATATGTGCTTCATTCATCAAGTCGCTTTCGACGGAAGTTGTCAGTTGTAAGTTAAGTAATAACGAAATCACGAAAAAACAAGGGGTGATGGGTGCGTGCATGGATTGCGGCTAGGAAATAATGAGTTCGCCGCCGCATAAAATGTAGGTCGATGTATTGTGGAGTGTGGAGGTAACAGTGGCGGTGCACGCGATCGTAGCGATCCCATGGCCGGCTAGAGCAGCGGGCTCGTGGGGTCGTCCGTCGTGGGCACTGGACCCTCCTGCGCGCTGCCTCATTACAGCACAGTTATTGCACTAACATTGCATCGGCGCATTGTTGTATCGAAACACGTAGACGCTGCTATGCGTATTATTCTAACGGTAAACTAGTACCCGGACGTCTTGGAAGCGTTATACACGAATACCTTACATTCTTTATGCTACTTGAGGTACTTGAGTGTACTGTACCTATTTAATCATCGACTATTTTAGGCACGTTTGTCACTTATTACATAAAGTGTATTGCAACAAAATGAATACCTACCATTCTTATTTACACATTCATAATGGCTTACTAATTAATTTAATATTCATGTGATGAAACACGTTGTAGTTCTGCCTACAACTTGACAAAGGAAAATCCGTGAGTCATAAACCAAATTGACAACCGTAAGCCATAACAGGTGGAATTCGCGCACTTTTGTCTTACGTCATTGGTCATCAGACCGGTAGTGCGGCGATATTACTCGGATATTTAATGAGGTAAAGAGGTGGATCCACGTGCCGGAAATATTTCATTTCTTCCGTGCCCAATAATGTGTTACCATTTTTATTTTTATTTTGGTGTATTGAGTAATATGACTATTTTACATTAAAATAATGGTAGGGGAGACCGTGGTACATCGACCTTCATTCATCAGATAACCAAATGAAATATATTTTTTATTAAATATAATTTATTTACAAACATCCTTATAAAAGCTTGCCTATGGAAATGTTTTCATGGCTATTTTATTTTGTCTCATCTGATTATCAGATAAGTGAAGGTTGATGTACCACGGTCTCTTAGACCATAATGCAAATAAGCACCGGGATACTTCAACAAAACCAATATAACATTATAATTCAGTTGAAAACTTAAAAATGTTTCGATGGCAACACAACCCATAATTTATCATCACCAAATTCATAAATTAGATTAAAACACATAGGTATTATCAGTACTACAATAAGCGGTAGGTACGGTCGAACACGTTATCACTAGGAGTTGGGTGCGTACGTTTATGTAACAATGACGTAGTTTCATGCGTACGCGATCAAAATGTGCCAAATGTACATGAGTATGTAGATATAGTAACTAGTAAGTACCCACTATCTAGTCGCTATGTTTATTTATCAGAGCGATCTGTCGCAATTATATCACGAATGATGGTTACTATCGGTCGCGGATCAGACCGGTCGAGTCCGCATTATCTACGCAACCGGCGCAAATCTGCCGCTAACCGCTTCCAATAACGGTATTCCACTCTCTGGAGCCCTCCAGTCACTAGACTCGCCCGGCCCGTTTCGCAAACGTGTTCGTTAGTATCTTGCCTAGTCCTTTCTTGTCTATCTCAGCCGGAAATGGCTTTTCCGTAATAACTTCGGACGGATAAAATCGATGTCAACGCTTAAAATGCCCGATCGCTTAGCCAATACGAATAATAGTTTTTAATGCATGATATTAAAGACATTAAGAATTCACGAGGAGCGCTCGTTTTATAAAATTCATGTATTCATGCGTGTGTTTAGAACAGTCCAGTAACATCATGATCTCACTTTTTTATTGTAAACATGTAAAATGTGTCGTTTTTCGCCGAATAATTTACATTACAATTCAAGGTGGATCGTTCTCGTTCCTCGTAATAACTCCCGTTGGCATTGTTTTATTGTAGCTCCACTTATGCGTTGTGTAGTTGAGCCGATGGTTCTTTTTGCACATTATGTAACCCGCCATTTGCGTGTAATTTTATGCAGGTACTAGGCAGGGAATGTCAAGTCAATAAATATTACGTTTGATATAGGAGAGCACGGTGTTTCGCGTGGTCGGAGTGGTGTATAATTGCTAGAGCAGCTTGCGGTGGCGCGTGCCTTGCGCAGGTGCCTGCCGGCTGCCACCACACCTGTCGCCGCATCAGCTGCTCCTTAGACTAGCCTTTGTGTACTAATGACGTCGCCTATATTATACATCCGCCCCTCCACACTCACCACACAAATAAGAAAATGCTCCTTCAGTTCCGAGTCGGCAACCCGCTCACCGGCTCACCCACATACATCCGCAGACCGCAACTCAAATCGTTTGCTTTTGGTTATTTTAATAGGCATCGCCGGCGAACAGCGGATGTAGTGGTTGTTTTGTACATTTATTTCTTGTACAGGCTGTACGCATTGCGTATTTGTTGTTCTTCCTTCATTACAGTTTTCTTTTTGTGGTATACATTACAAAAGTAAAAAATTAAATACACGCAGAGGTGAATTATCATTGTAGGAATCCGTTACTGTTACGTTTTCTTATTTACTTCCATAAGAAAGGGCGTGTTAGAGATTTGATTGTAATCCATTCATCACCTGGCTTATGTACATAGTCATACATACCTACACATGCACGAGTTTATACTGACCGACGCGACGTACACGCACAGATTTCCATTGTGATGATCTTTGTTCATACTCGTTCGCTTTCATCTTGAACCTACGTCTTTTTGACATTTTATTAGTATACCTACCGTCACTTGTAAGTTAAGTTATATAGGTACTTGGCCATGTGTACTTTGTATGCGTTCTTTGCGCAACTCTCATGTAGGCATGTAGCAGTCATAAAGTTTCACTTGCAAGTTGAAATAGCAATATTTGGGCTAAAGCATAAAGCCATGGAATTATATAAATGTGAACATAATTTTTGTTTAGCGTGTATATTTATTATTGGAGCAGGGAACTATTTCACATCTTTCTTTCTTCCTGCCCTTATCCCACCTTAATGTGGGGTCGGCGCAACATACTTTTTCAAGCTAGTTCCAGAAAGACTTAGGCTCAGTTCTACAAAGCGAACTTCGACTAAGGAACTTATTTTTTACAAGAAATTCTTATAGTCTGTCTGTCAGTCTGTTTAACTTGTAAAAAATGGCTCGGGCTAAGACGAAGTTCGATTAAAAAAATTACAATCCTCACAGAGCTCGTTTCTTTGAGTCAGGCTTAGTTGAAATTGGACTCTCTTTCTCTGCTCTAACGCCAACCCCCATGGAATCCAGTCCCGGAACTATCTAAATGCAAAAATAAAATCATTATAGCATCGAGAAGCACGTGGTGAAATGTTTAATATGCACATTTATATAATAATGCACTCGTAGTTCGTAGTAAATAAACAGAGGCGGAACGTAGAAAGCGATAAAATTTCCCGGCGTGTTTGCCGGCTCGCCAGTTCGCGCCGTAATTGCATTCGGTTGTTAATTTGGCCATTACTACTGAAATTTTCCGGTGGTCTGTACCGTATCTTATTTTACATGAATTTTCTCTTCAAATTTTACATGATATAAGCGTAGGTTGATCTGGAAATCTTTGGGGGAGGGGGAGGTTCAGCAGTGGACGTCCTATGGCTGATGATGATGATGATGATGATGATAAGCGTAATACACAAAGATGTTTAGTGTCGTAGTATATGCGAATACACGAAGTAAAAGTCTTCATTGTGATTTCTTAAGTTTACGCGAATGCTATTCATTGAAATAAAATTATTTTT
The DNA here is from genome assembly GCA_036417725.1 of Clanis bilineata. Classification (NCBI taxonomy): domain Eukaryota; kingdom Metazoa; phylum Arthropoda; class Insecta; order Lepidoptera; family Sphingidae; genus Clanis; species Clanis bilineata. The sequence continues at coordinate 5,903,751 of CM071141.1, forward strand.
ACGGATTTTATCACGATTTGGTTTTAATTTTCCAGTCCGACCCGTGACCACGAAGACTGCAAAGCCTTCGAAACGTCGGGAATAAAAATTAAAACCAAATCGTGATAAAATCCGTAAAAATAATTTTATTTCAAAGTCTTCATTGTGTTAGTTTAACAACGGGAAAAGTTAAATTGCTAATGGAAGCGTACTTTATCTATAAACATCGTTAATCATGGATCAAGCGTTGATTATGTTTAACCGTGTCGCGTAGAATATATTAACATAATATAATTGACCTTACACCGTAATCGTTCTAGAATAACGATTTACGTACAGTTTTTATGTTGATGGTACCGGTACCTTAGGATTCTAGTCTACATCAAGAGTTCTTCGACGGTCATCAAGCGTCGCCATTTAAATTAAATCCGGGAATACAGGATATTGAAATCGGTAGATATATTAATTTGAATGGCGACTGTTGGTGACCGTCGAGGAATTCTTGATGTAAACTAAAATACAATCCTTTGTTATATTCGTGTTGTGTTCACCAGACGTTAAGAGAGATTTACATTATAAACGAAGGTGTTGGCACAGGTGATTATATTGTATTCGTCTTTGCGCCTAACGTGTGGAGTGTGGACTGTGGTACGCTTTTTGTCTGTACACGTAGTTACGTCACAATAGGAATACTATTTATTTATAACATGCGAGTCTTGCCAAGCGAGGAGCGACGCGTAGCAACAGAATAGCGGATAAACCGGAATTTTATAGTGTTCTATGTAGGTACATAGACTTGTTATGGCGAGTTATTGTGAAGAAAGTAGCGGTACCTACTTGCGTTTAATTAGATTACACACAACGTTGGATACATGTTTGTACACACAAGGGTCGCAGTGTAAGAGTAATAAATAAGTAGACAATGAAGGACGCAGGTTACGACCTTCTGCGAATGGTGCATCAAACCGAGCTGAAGATGTTGATGCGGGGCCGGGGGCCCGGGCGTAACCTCCTCATCCTCCCCCGCCTCCCCCGCGGTGTGCGCCGCGTCACGTACGCACGGGCCCTTCACGCACACGGAGGGCCGCTCGGCGATCGGCATTCGGCACTCTTCGCCGCGCGCCGCACCGCCCGCACAAGACCCGCGCGCGCACCGAACCTCTATCGGGTCGACGAAGGGCGTGTGCATTAGCTCTCCCTCTTTACCCTATCTCGTTCCCCTGTTTTTGCCCTATATCGTGCTTTTCGAGCTATAGCGTGTCCCCGCATCGGAGTTCTGTAAGTGGGGTGACCGCTTTTCGATTTGACGCAGTCGTCGTGTAATGATGTAATATTTACCTTTTTCCCTGGATCTAGGTCAGGGCTCTGGGAGTGGAGAGCAGGGTGAGCTCGCGATGGTGACTGCGCGCGGTCGTCGACACTAACGGGCCGCTATTTATACCTGCTCGTAGTGCACCGGAACTCGCTCGCTGCACTCGCTGCATCCGCGCCACCCGCCTCCGCTCTGTCAATGACCTCCTCACCGCTTCACCATTCTTATACTCATTTCCTATATTAAACACTATCGTAATAACGAGGCGTTTCGATCGATACTCGATGTATTTCAAACGAGTTTAAATCTCATTAGTCATTGCTAAAATGTTAGTCGGGTACAATAGTCGCAGGGCGATCGTTGCGAAAGGCTCTGGCGAGTCGAGCGGGTGCGGGCGCCCTTCGTCTTTGTTTGAGTTACGTAAAGTAAGCCCGCCTACTAGCCGTGGAGCTGGGGGCAGCCACCCACGCAGGGCATGAACTGTGTCAAGCAGCCTGCCCTAGTTTTTACACAAACTAATGTTTTTGTTTTTACATGGTCTATACTCTACACCAGTGTACTCAAGTACTTAGAATGCTATTTTGTTTTTCTTTGAAATGTTCAAATAATGTGTTCTCGACGTTCCCATCCCATCCCACTGTTTTATTTAAATTCAAGACGATACTTTTAAATAGAATTAGATTTTTATCCATTTGTTTAACATAAATATACTCGGAATTTACTAACGTAACTGTTAGTGTCCGATTTATTGGTTGGTCGTTTACTTTTTTGATAAAGCTTAATAGAGAGAATGTGTAATTTTGTTAGCTTCATATTTTTTCCCACGGTAATGTTTTTTGGCTCTATCTACCTACGAAATAGATCTGTGCAGCTTAATAAAAACTATAATATAATCCCAATAAACGATTATATTACAAACGGGATTATATTATAATTTTAGCACTAGGGGCGACTTGCAGTACTTTGAAAGAAAGAAAGAAATGTTTATTGTCACTGAACGCATGCAACATCAGTTACTAAATTGAACTTATAGACTTTGATAAAACACATTCGTCTTGGTCCTTTGAACATCACCTGATGTAACTTAAATGCAGAATAATCGCTATGCTCTGTATCGCGGGTTATCCGCGTTCGCCAATATGCGAACGACGATGTCCGCGCTGGAATTTCCGCGAAAAAAGCCATACGTCACGATACGTCACGGCGACGGTCGGTGGCGGAGCGGCGGAGCGGCGTGGCAGCGCGGGCGGGCGCGGCGCAACGTCACGCTTGCAAGGCCGCGGTGAGTAACCAACATAGCATTTTGTTTACACCACTCCTGCCTGTGCTTAATACGGTCATGTGTGATGTAATACCGTTCCAAATGATTAATGCACCGATCCTATTGTAGCCTCGCTCGGTGACATGATATCATGACGTCAAATAATTACGGTTAGCTAAAGCTTCCTATAATAATAATAATAATATTAGCCCTGTAATATTACTGTCCTACTGCTGGGCACGGGCCTCCTCTACTAATGAGAGGGGTTAGGCCTTAGTCTACCACGCTGGCCTAATGCGGATTGGCAGACTTCACATACCTTCGAAATTCCTGTGAAGAAATTCTCGGGTATGCAGGTTTCCTCACGATGTTTTCCTTCACCGTTATAGCAAGCGATATTTCACAATGAAAATACACTTAACATAGAAAAGTTAGAGGTGTATGCTCTATTTTGGGGTTGGTCTCGAACCTCCGACACTTGTCTCGGCAGTCCATACCAAGCTTCCTGTTCATAAAATATTCTGTTTTACGAAATTAGTACATGGAGATTGTATGTATTCATCAAACGTTTTTATTCAATACGTACTTGGAAATACTCACAGTACGGTTTTTCCAAGTAAACTGATCATTGTAATGTCACTATGGCGATCACGTTTTTGTGATTCGAAAAATACTACGCACGTTACGTTAAATTAGTACCTACAAAGTACAGGCGTAATTCGCTCTTTAGGACATACGAATAAGACTCTGAATTTCGCGTTTGACTTTAATGTATGAAGTTTGTTTAATATTTTAGACATAATTTAAGACTCCCTCGGTGGCGTGGTTGTATTTCGGTACGACTACTATCCTGAGGTCTCGGGTTCGATCCCCGGGTCGGGCAAAGTGAAATTGGATTTTTCCATATCAGCCCGGAGTCTGGAATTTGTGCCCGATATGGCGATAGGCTCGCCCCCTATCACATCTGGGACGGAACTAAGCTCGGCGAAATGTGGGTGTACTAGTTGGTTAGTGTGCCTCTGCCTACCCCTTCGGGGATACAGGCGTGAGCTTATGTTATGTTATGTTATGTTTAATTTAAGAGTCCTTAAAGAATACAATATTTACTTATTACAAAGACTTACGATAAATAAAAGGCCTCATATTGATTCCAATATTGCTGAAGTTTTGACCAGTATCTCGATGAATGTATACCATAAATCCTAACCAGAATTAAAATCAACGTGAAATGCACGCAACGAAATCAAACGTGCGTGAAATTGTTTAACTCGATAGGTTCGTGTCCCGTAAACACACACGAAACAATAAATTTTACGGTGTTCAATTCATATTAATATAACACGGCATGTCGATCCCATCGGTCTAAATTATAGCGAAGGCAGTAAATATTATACAGAACGTGAACCTAACAAAATTAAGTTGGATATGTAACATAGGTACTTTTCAATTTCGCCGCAGCGATAAAAAACTGTAGCGTCAATACTGAAAAAAACTATTTTTACAACAAAGTAAATAACAAAAGTACGGTTACTAAGGGCGACTTGCACCATTATTACTTACCTACAGTTAATCCAAAGCTCAAGTTAAACTGAAAAAAAAAAAATGAATGACGTGGAGTTCATTACGTGGAATGTACTACTTATAATTACAGATAATCAGTCCGATTCAATCATACAGATGTCATACCAATTTAACTTGAGGTTAGGACTAACTGTAGGTTAGTCGTAGTGGTGCAAGTCGCCCTAAATATCTCACCATTTATACTGTATAAAACCAATATAATACGCAAAAATTGATATGAAGCCTCATGTAGGTAAACTTCAGTAGGTATTCGGCGCGTGGCCGTCGCATCCCAGTCGCGCCGGACAAGTCCATTAATGTTTTTTATCGACAAAAGTCTTTGATCACTAATATCAGCTGTTTAGGTCGCCCCGAACATACATCAAGTGCAAAACTAAAAATCAATCCTGTGGCTAAACTATTTCACCTATTTGACTGTTGTTTGGTTCAGAGCCTTGCAACGTTCTAAGGTATATCTGGTATGATTTAATGTTGTTATGTCGGCGCCACTCCGTAGAAATATTTTTAGTACAAAAATGTGTTTGTATCATCTAACGCCTTATACGTGCATACGTAATTAGTAAGCAACGAAGCGGTTCTCAGTTCCCACGGATGTCGATCCGTACTTACAATCTAGCCGTCACTTTGTACGCACAATGGCCATTAGAAAGCGGCCGGTGACCGCAAAAAGGGAGCAATGGAAAGGGCTCGATGCTTGCGAGATGCTGTTACGTCACTCAAATATAACTACTCTGCGTACCCCCCGCCTGCCCCGCGGCCCCTCCGAAGGTCCAACATGCTTTCCGATATGTCTATACTCTATTATACTATGCATACGTACGCGTACGTTCGATATTTCTCGGCGTACAATCTGTGAAGTCGGCGATGAACTTCAAAAAATCATTCACAAAGGGTCCAACCCTTCCGCAATCGTTATGTAAGGGATGGGGCCGAATTTTTAATTCTCCTGCATGTAAATAAGTATTGGACTTGTCACGACACTTGTGAGCAGCTATTCCTATGGGGTGGTTATCAAGGGCACTCCGACGTTTGTAATGTAATAATAGCACATTATATTCAGTAGTTTTATGTTAGGGGAAGGTCTTCTGCGTAAATTTATGTGCGTTTGTAACGCGAATATGTGTAGATGTTTCTAAGCGTGATTTTAGCCGGCGCGCTATTTCCAGACTTTCATAGATTCAGACAGCAGAATGCTCTCGGCGTTCATAAGAATGTTTGATTAGCACAATTTAACACGTCTAAATAATATACGTACGTCTGTCGCGTCGTCATTATATTTACCCACGTGAGCGCAGCTGACTTATTATCATTATTGTATAATGTTATCTGTTACATAAGGCACATAAATAAAAGTCGATGGTTGCACTTCTCGACAGTGAACCTGTTCGATTATAATGTATAAATTCACTTTAAGTTGCTGAGTCGCGGTGCGTCTGTTTTTATTAGCATTGTTTTATGCGCAATGCAGTATACTATGCAAGCAGAATAAATTGCGGGTGCAGCTGTCATCAGGCACTCGCTTCCGCGTTGATAGTCCTCTATGTATATATGCAGTGTATACGAGTGTTTAATGTGGCAAAACAACTATGTCTCATTGTTTTGTTCCGATATTATTATACTGAATGACAAATTAATTTATCTTGTTCCCGTAATATCATTGTTACAAACAAGTTTCACTTTAAATGTTTATTTTCGATCGTGTTTACGCTATTCGTAAATAAAACGTCTACATTATTATAATGTGGCTATAACTTTATTACAATATTTTAATATGTATATTTGTTATATGCAATGTATTTACAAAGCAAATGATATGCTCGGCACGCGTAAGTATCTCAATGTGACCCAGTTTTGACTTTCGTGTATCGTTGGAAACGCAATAAACACATCCTTTGTGTGAAAATAACTGCGAAACATTCTAATATTATACCATAATATACCGTGTATAATATAGATTAAGATTTATTTTACATTTACATTGGGTACTTAAATAGTTATATTTAATACATATATCCTACATTGCATTGTAATTTATCGTAGTAATAATATAATACTTATTTTATTTACATAATGCTAAATGATGATCCAAGTATGCATATGCATTGAAATATAATGATACTATATTAAACCTTACACGTCGACCTAAGTACTAACTCTCAAGAACGTCTATGACTAGTGACCTTTATTTTTTTTTATATATTCTTTTAGTAGCCTATGTTCCACTGCTGGGCAAAGGCCTCCCCCAACTTTCGCCACTTCCTCCGATCCTGTGCTACCTCTTGCCACTTAGGACAAAAACTGACTGTTATCTTTCCATGTTTTTCTTGGTCGTCCACGTCGTCGGTAGCCGTCGATTGGTAGCCAGTCTGTAACTTCTTTGGCCCATCTATCTGGTGTCTTCCGACCTTTTATTGCTAGTACTTAATTTCTTATACCTCCGTATTGACTAAAAATTCGTATTACGTCAATAATGGATGTATCATCATCATCATCATCATCAGCCATAGGACGTCCACTGCTGAACATAGGCCTCCCCCAAAGATTTCCAGATCGACCTATCGTACCGGCAAGCGCAGCGTAGGTCGTCCACCTACAAGGTGGACCGACGACCTGATAAAGGTTGCAGGAAGTCGCTGGATGCAGGCCGCTTCCAATGGATGTATACATGTATATAAATTATAATATTTAATTCTTAACAAAATGTCAATTTTTATAACATTGTTGGCTAGCGAAATCTATTCTGGATGGCCATTATCATGGCACTTTGACCTTACCCTTACTTGATATGTATCGGTCGATAAATGGTATAATGAATTACAAAAGCGATGTAAGTACTGTTCGGTTACTGATAATGCTAACCTTACTTGTATTTAACGACTTGTTGCTTAATTGGGTAAATATACCGGTTGTTTCATAAAATTGGTACCTATAACAATTCTACATACAGAGAGAACAATTCAAAGCTCAATGGTAAAGTTAAAAAAATAAAAATTGATTATTTTTTTTATCAATTATTCAATGCATGTGGATTTTAAAATCGGAATGAGACCTGTAAACCGTTGCAATAGGCAATCAGTTGTATGCATAGGAATGGCTTCGTGTATGTTGATAATCACAAGTTTAAAAACTTAACGAACCGACTTCAAATCTGATCGTGACCAAATTTATATGGGAACCACTTGAAATAAGTTTTGAACACAAAAAGAATTTTGAAAATCGGTCCTCATTTGGCGGAGATATCGCGTAACATACATAAAAAAATACAGTCTAATTGAGAATCTTCTCCTTTTTGGAAGTCGCTCGAAAATAATTAATTACGCCATAGGTGGTTTGCAAATGTACTGCGGCTGACACAATGAGCTAGATTTTTTTTTTCACAAATTCACGTTTCCCTTATTCAAAAACTATGAGCCTTAAGACATTTTAAACTTTACTTTAGAATGCTAGTCATCCTCTCTTTAAGTGTAGTTTTTGATACCAACTTTATGAAACACCCTGTATATGCGAGTTTTATTCGTGTCCATAATTTTTGGTGTTACCAAGTGGTACAATAAATTGATAATCATTCCAAAGTATTGATCAAGTTATGGATGCGACGAAGACGATGACGAGCGAAACTTTACTGGTTATTGTAGTAGTATTTATTCTACTTAGGGCGAGTTGCTCCACTATTGTACACCTACAGTTTGTCCTAACCTCAAGTTAAATGGAAAAAGAAATATATGAAGGTCATGTAATTCATTACATGTAATGTTCTACATGTAATTACAGATAATAGATGGCATTTAATTAATTGGGTACTTGACTAGTTTCTTTTAATTAATTTTATATGAAATTTACGCCATCTAAAATATAGCACTAAAAGAATTATTAAAATATTCTCAAAAATAAAAAAGTTATAAGCATTTGAAATCCGGTGTAATCTTCAAACAAGCGGAAAAGAGAGTATCAGTAAAATCACGGCAGGGCCATAACGGTACGTGCGTTAGAAAGGGATAGCAAGATATCCCCACTACGCCCCCACTCTTGCTCATTGCAGAATTTAAAATATGAATTACTGACTCATTTTTCAATCAATTTCGATGCAGTTTTTACAGAAGGGTTTCTTTTTTGTTTTATTTCCTAGTACATATAAATGTGTACAAAATCAAACATAGTCAAGTACCCAATTACATGTAATGAATTACATGACCTTCATATATTTATTTTTCAATTTAATTTGAGGTTAGGACTAACTGTAGGTTAGTAATAGTGGTGCAAGTCGCCCTTAAGCAGCAAAAACATCAACAAAAGCACAATGTCCAAACAAAGCGAGTGCAGCGAAATGATTCTGATACAACTTTCCCTGAATAACATGACGGACGTTTCACTAGTCACTACAATGTACAGAGCCATGACACACAAATAACATAACAATTACCATACGCTATTTTCAGCTTCGGAATAAAACCGACTTGTTTTCGTTTTCAGCTTGTAAACAAAGCCGACCCGGTTTTTCACGATGACCCTTGAATAATATTGAATTGGTAATGTATTTGTTCAACCTTATGGTCGGTTTATTCTAATTTCGTATAATACTGCGCCAATACTGAAAATACCCGGCACGTATTTGAAATATCGCGTTCATGAGATCATTTTGTGTGTAGGTTACTCTATAAGTGGTATCGAATAGGACGAAAGTGGGTCAACGAGCATGACGCCAGCGATAAACGGGCACTCGTTCATTATCAATTTTGAACATTCCGCCTTTGTTAATACACAAGTATGGTACGACACTATCGAACCTATCGAATTAAAGATATTTCATATTATTAACTACAGAGGGGCTATCAAGCAAGATTCCATAGAAGACAATTGATCTCAAACGTCAGTAACGCAATCTACCACTTATTACAATGCGAGGACGCATATTACAATTTTTTTTTATTACCCTCGTGGACAGACGAGCTAGCGGTCCGCCTGTTGGTAAGAGGTAACCGCCGCCCATAGACTTGAGCAATGCCAGGGGCACAGTCAAGCCGCTGCTTACCGTTGGGTGAATACTCTTTTTAGACCTCGTTTAGAGAGGGATAGGTCATAGCGCTCGGGGAACACCGACTTTACACCCTAGAATGTTCAAGAATCATGTAAGACAGTTTTATTGTCTAAACATTATTACGCTGGCACGACCTTGCGCGCGTATGTTTCAAATACGACTGAGTGATTTATGACCATGAGGTCACAACTTTTGGATCACAAGTTTGTTGTCCTGTCTATCGTCACCGAAATTTAGAACCATTGAGTGAAACGTCGTGTTGTGAGATGTTTCTCTTGTAGGCCAACCATGAGTTTTTTGACGTTTCTCGTTAGCGTCTATCTACGACTATTTGTATGGAAAAACACAAACGCCTCTAGTGGTTACGTAGGGAACTGACGTTTTTCGTACAAATTATTTGAGGTATTCGCTAGCGTGAACTGTCAAAAATTCATGGTCGAGCTACTGATGACCTTATCGACTGACTCCCAAAAATGAGTAGGTCTTCAATTCGTCTGTATTTTTTTTACGTATGTTACGCGATATCTCCGCCAAATGTGGGCCGATTTTCTAAATTATTTTCGTGTTCGATAGAGCTTATTTCAAGGGTGGTCCCATATAAATTTGATGACGATCGGTTTTGAAGTCGGTCCGTAAAGTTTTTAAATTTGCGATTATTTTACAGTTTAAAGTTTCTTGTGACATAAGCCAATATCAAAATTGAAAACTTATGTCACCTATTTTTGAAACCTGTTGATACAGAACATAAGAGTATGTCCTATTATTGTTTAACGCAAATATCTGCAGAAATCTCGTAATAATTTACATAGTATAATGCGGCTTACCGTAATATCTAACAATACATTGTGTAGTGCACTCGGCTGCAGTTGCGTTGCATTTAGTTTGCCGTGCAGCCAAGGCCGTGATGCAATATAGCAAAGTGAATTGCAAGATTGTAGGTACCTAGTTACCTACAATGACGTGATAGGTATTTGGACCAGGGTAGACAAAAAACATACAAAATTATTTTCGTCAGCTCCTATATCACTATCAGCTTAATCCTCGTGTGGATTTATTATATAAACCAAGTACCAACTAGCATTTGCCCGTGGCTACGCCCGCGTGAGAGTTTTGATAAACATTCATCCCCAACTGATGAATTTATGCATGTATTATACATAATAAACCTTTATCATGAATCACTTTATTTTTTAAAAAAACGCATCAAGATCCGTTGCGTAGTTTTAAAGATCTATCTTAATAAATAACACCCAACAGTCACACACATATTCTGACCCCACACTAAGATCGAGTCTTGTGTCGTGGGTATCAAGAACTACGAGAGTCTTTCGGTCTCACAACATCCAGATCCGAAACAAATATCTGTGGGTCGCACAAGTATTTATCTCAGTCCGGGGATCGAACCCGCGGCCTCTCGCTTCACAGCCGGCGGCTCGCCCGCTGCGTCATGGAAGCTGTGGAAAATACCTGTTTTCGTCGAGATTTTTATTTTTAATTTAGGTAGGTAAATAGCAAATCAACAGGTCGATCTGGAAATCTTTGGGGGAGGCCTATGTTCAGCAGTGGACGTTCTATGGCTGATGATGATAATGATGATGAAATATCAAATTATTAAGGTAGACAATGTCTCTTTGTCTATATGGACTGCACGCCACTAGTTACATAGTACATACCCAGTACCCACACGTTGTATGCAGCATGCATCGCATGATCGCGTCACGCGGTCACGAGTGCAGTTTGTATCTTGACTTTACTACTTACCGAGTACCGACTACCGTAGTACTGACTCACTTGTGTCATGCATGCATGACTTTATTTTAACTTTCAAACACCAATAGCTTCCAAATTCCGTAGCTTAACTCTGGTATTTCATGTTTGTAGAATTTGTAATTTTAATATATTTTACTTATTAGATTACGTTCCAGCAATTTTGATATGGTTCTTGTGAATTAACCTCGATGTGCCGCGCCTTCTTTTTTCTGCTCAGATATTATTATAACTTATAACATTATGATTCATTACTTATTACTTTGTCCATTACAGTTCACGTCATTTGAATTCACAGTATTTCCTGAGTCAGAAATCTGCCATTGGATTTCCATTTTCATTATAAAATTATTTGACTATATTGACTGCGAGTCTCATTATACATATGAGACAGACAACAGCTGTGCAAGACAGATCGCTTCCGGTGGAACAGATCTGAGCAAAATAAAAAAGTGCTACGACTTTGACCTCATTCCCAATGACTCCACGTGCAAAACATTTGAACTGTTTATGTAGCGTATTTATAGTAAAATGTGTCACGATAGCGACATATTTATCCGTTCCCCTTGATCGAGGTGTTTCGTGGGATAGTGTGGCGCACTGAGCGTTCATTTGTGTTAGGCCCCAGCAGTGGCTGCGTACGACTCACGTGCCGACTGCCGCGGCTCACGGCGCACATAGCGACGGCTTACTTCAGTTATGTAAAGTGAGTGCGAACTGCGATGCTATGACGACCGACGAATGAACTCTATAAATAGCGGTCGATCCGTCCTTGAGCCGGCACCGCCACGAGTGTGCAGAAGTAGGTCAAGCCGTGCTGCCTCATGGTCCCCACCCCCTCTCACGGTTTCATGCCTGATGCTCACAAACACGACACACAACATAGCTAGACAGCTGAATCGCTCGTCATACTCTTAAGTTATGTCCCGTTAAGGTTTCGTTTGTAATATATTTATGGTACAATATTTTCTCTTCAAGGCTGTTGTCCGATTTTAGTTTATTCCATTTCTTTATAAACCTTCTATAACTGTGTATGTGCATAACACCGACGTAATAAAAAATGGACGGAGCTCTAAGAACATTGAAAGTGAAGCAGGGTTTTCGGCCCATTCGATCTAATGACACGTAATGGCGGCGGACGGCGACTGAGCGTGTTATGAGTGTTAATGTGTGCGTAGGGCACTTTTGTACAGGTGTGTTTGTGTGTGTGGCTTCTCTGTGACGTCCGTTTAACTGTAGGCGAGATGGTGTCCTTCTTTTTTATACGTCTGTGGTACATACATATAATGTCTTTATAGGCACACTATTCCGATTTCCGTCGAACACGTCCGACGTTTAACTATCCAGATGTTCACTCAGCGAGAAAGATTTGAATAAAAGCATGCATTTTCGTTTCTCTAAATAAAATAGGGGTGTTCTGTATACACAATGCTCTTACCTGAGAGAATTGATAATACCCAAGGTTGGGTCCGGGCAGGTAGCAAACCGGATTATAATCGATCCCGACGTGTGTATTGAGTTCTGGATATTCATATCATGTACCACGTAATAATATTCATGTAATGTGTAATTATATCACATATCCGCACGAAGAGATTTGCCTAATCTTTTATCATGCGTACTGCTAAGGAATGGAATTCGTTGCCGGACTCTGTGTTTCCTGAGCACTACAATCTGGGACTCTTCAAGGTTAGAGTGAATAGGTATCTTTTGGGCAGGCGTGTAACATCGTAGAACATATCATCACTTTCCATCAGGTGTGATTATGGTCAAACGCTTTGCCTGTATTAGTATAAAAAAAAAAAAAAATTCGCCCGAAATAAGATGTGAATTCTATAAATTGTATAATACCTATGATTGTCTTGTCTTAGATGTCTATGGGCGATGGAGATCACTTACCATCAGGTGATCCATCTGCTCGTTTGCCAGTCTCTGCAATAAAAAACAACGTATTGACACTTATTGGCTGATGATGATGATGATGATGATGATGATGATGATGATGATGATGATGATGATGATGATGATGATGATTGAGACATATCGACCGACTTCCAAAAAGGAGAAGGTCCTGCATTCGTCTGTATTTTTTTATGTATGTCACGCGATATCTCCGCCAAATGTGGACCGAATTTCAAAATTCTTTTTGTGTTCGTTAGAGCTTATTTCAAGGGTGGTCCCTTATAAATTTATTCACGTTCGGATAAGTTTTGAAGTCGGTCCGTTAAGTTTTAAAACTTGTGAGTATTGTAGTAATAATTATTGTGAAATTTATTTAAAGTACATAACAATACGATTCTGATATCGTGACCAGGCGTACTCGTAAAGCGTTATCAGTGCATGTGGGTGTGAAATTGTGAGCCATAAACCTAGTCGCCGATATCGATGCGTTTGTGTAACTACTAGGGGCGGCATGCGGCATGCGGCAGGGGTACATGCATTGTACCTACCCTCCTTGTCAATACATTACACAATACTCATTACATTCTAGTTTTAAGGACGATGTTTTTGATTTCATTCATAGACAACAGTTTCAGGATTTCTGGTGGCCCATTCCCCCTCCTCTTTCCCAATCCCTTTTCCCTCCCCTTCCATTTCCTCTTTTTAGGTTGGCAACGCACCCATGATTCTTATTGTGTCTTAATTGTCTTATTCTTATTGGTGTCTATGGGCGGTGGTATCTTGGTTCTTATTCTTATTGGTGTCTATGGGCGGTGGAGATCACTTACCATCAGGTGACCCATCTATTCGTTTGCGAGTCTTTGCTATAAAAAAAAAACTGATTGATTAGTATCTGTTTAATTATGGTCACGAATTTTTGGTCATAATTTATCATTATCAGCCATAGGACGTCCACTGCTGAACATAGGCATCCCCCAAAGATTACCAGATCGACCTGTATAATTTATGTAAATTGTAAATAGCAAATTGTTAGGGTTGACAGTGTTTCTTTGTCTATATGGAATGCACGCCACTGGGTACAAACGACCAGGGGGGTTACCACCACCTCTTATAGCAGTATTATTATAGTCTTACTACGTTTTTTTTGTACGGGAATCGGTACAAGTAAGATTATAATAATATTGCTATAAGAGGTGTTGGGTATCCCCTCAGACTTCCTATCGTCAGGCACCGGAAAAAAACTAGTGGATATAATATTGCGATAAAATAATGTATTAGTTTCTGTTATTAACTTGTCAATTTAAAGTAATTTAACAAAGGAGTATATCGTATTTGACATTGTAAATGCCATACAGTGGTTATAACTATTGATAACGGTATTTATAGCATTCTATCATTTCATATTGACTGGCGTGGCGTGGTGGTATTTCGGTACGACTACGGTTCTGAGGTCTCGGGTTCGATCCCCGGGTCGGGCAAAGTGATATTGGATTTTTCCATATCAGCCCGGAGTCTGGAATTTGTGCCCGATATGGCGATAGGCTCCCCTTCTATCACATCTGGGACGGAACTAAGCTCTGCGAAATGTGGGTGTTCTAGTTCGCTAGTGCGCCTCTGCCTACCCCTTCGGGGATACAGGCGTGAGCTTATGTTATGTTATGTTATCATTTCATATTGTATGTGGTTACGGTCGTGCAGGGACTTTTGAATGTCGCGTGACAACAGTTAATCATTACATTCCGTAAAACAATGAAAAGAAGCAGTCGAGTTGGTGCTCCGGGCGATGCTATAATAATATGTATGTCGAGCGCTCGGATATAAAGAAATAGAAGGACACCATCTCGCCTATAGTGAAACGCCACAGAGAAGACACGCACACAAACGCGCTTGTACAAAAGTGCCCTACGCACACCCACGCCATTACGTGTCGATAGATCGAATGGACAGAACACCCTGCTTCACCTTCAATGTGCTTAGTGCTCCGTCCATTATTTTTTATGTCGTGGTCGAGCGGAGTTGTGGCCTGTGCCACAGTGCACAAGTAACACGGACAGTGAAAGCTCTCTCTAGTCGTCAGTCGTCACAACTCACACGAACGGATGTGTGCGCATGTAATGAACATTTAATTTTAGTCGCCGGCCCGTGTCGGGGACTCGGGAGTCGGGACTCGGGCCGAACATCGGCGGACACCTGTCTCGGTTCTTTGTTTCGGTTTGCAAATGTCAGCGGAGGTCATCTAAATAAAGGTATAGGCATCGGATTCGGAGTGTGATCGCTGTCTAGACGTTGCGTTGCATCGTCCGATCGATTGCACGAACGAGCCTCAGACGGTCATCGACCCCGCGGGCGCATCGGTGACGTTACGCTCTGGTGATGCGCTCCTAATAACCTTACGGATATTATGGTTCGGTCGCATCTCTCGTGACGTACCTACTACCTACACTACCTACTCTTAAATTTCCATTACACGCTTGCCTGAATAATCACGTTGCCTTTGTACGTACTTACCTGGACATTTTGTTTGTTTTTTTATTACTCGTATTGATCCGACATTATTTTTTTGTTGTCTTTGAATTCATCACTCGTAACGCAATCTTAAGGATGCTTAAAAGCGGACCGGCTATAATTTTATTTTAGGTGGAACTGATTGACATCGTAAAGCCTTTTCATTGTTGTCAATGAACGCATTTCTATAAGTTTCTTGGGAATGTATATGATAAAAAAGGGCACTGAACACCTTTTGTATGGTTTTTGTGCCGTGTACACTTTAGTCTGTACACATCTAAGAATGTAGCGTCGACGCTCGAGCTCTTTATTATTACACTATTTACATTTCGCCTGACCTTATCGTCCAAAGTCAAGTTCAGGTTGTTACTTTGTCATTGTTTTGTACAAACAAGCTAGAACTTTTTATATGGCTCGTAAAGTATTAATTGTTTGTGATGCTTTGTTTTCACAACGGGGTACCAATAGACAATAGATGTTGAATAAACATTAGAAGTTTTATGGGGCGGATGTTCGGTGACCGTTTTTCCCGACAGGGCGACAAAGGCGTTACAAATGGCGCTGTACGTGTCGCCGGGGTTCACCCGCGCGGCGGACGCGCACCTCCGGCTGGCGCTGATGTTCAAGGCGCGCCGGCACTGGGCCGTCGCCGCCGTGCACTTCAGGCGGGCCCGGCTCGCGCCGCATCAGGACGCCACATTCACGCGCCTCGAGCTCAGCTTCCACGCCGCGCACCTGCTTGAAGCCCGAGGACTCCGGAAATCGGCGAGGGACGCCTACGAGAGATTGCTCAAGGAACCACAGCTGTCCTCTTCACTCAAAGCTGACGTTTGCAGGCAGCTAGGTAAGCCACATCACTCTTTTTTCTACTTGCCCATTATCCCACTTTTTACGTTTTTACGACCGGCTGCATGCTTGATTTCAACCCTCTCTGAGGGATCCATTCCCGGGCAAATTAAATTAGAAAATTCGCTTTGCCCGACCTGGGAATCGAACCCAGGACTTCCCGGTCCACAGCCCATATATGCTGCCACTAGACCAAAAAGGCGACATAACTGTTCTATTTCATTATTCTATGGCCATTTTGTAGGTACGCAATGAATTGCGTATTCTATTAGTCGACACTTCTCGATAGTAAAATATTTTAAACGATAGTAATTAGTAACAGTTACGTAAATTTACCGTCACGCGCAAATGAGACGCAACGAATTGTTTTGTAAAGTTCAAGGCCCAGTGTCCAGATGATGAAACTGCTCGGTACAATAAACTTGACTGCAAAGTCGCACTTTTTAAGGATTCCTTTTGAATGAAACACCGAAGGGTGGCACAATGTCATGTAGCAAACAAGTAACACCTTTTGTAAGAACAAGTTAGAATGTCAAATTGTGACATCCAAGTTCATAGAATGTTCGTGAGAAGGGTTACAAGGACTAACATTTATTTTACTGTATAATTACCTATTTGGTTTTTACAATATTTTGTAGTTTCGGGTTTTTGGTCAAGTCGACATTTTCCATATTAAAAAAAAAACAGGAAGTATTGATGACCGTAATTTCTTTCTACCTGCCATTATCCCACCTTAATGTGGAGTCGACGCAACACACTTTTTCAAGCATGTTGCAGAAAGGATTTGGCTTAGTTTTTACGACTGTCTGCATGCCTGACGTCGACCCCCTCTAAGGGATCTAGCTCCGGGCAAATTAAACTAGAAAATTCGCTTTGCCCGACCTGGGAATCGAACCCAGAATCTCCCGGTGCACAGCCCATATATGCTGCCACTAGACCATCATGATCGTAACACCTCATTAAATAGTAACGGGCGGCTTGGCCTCCGGAGGCCGAGACACTTATGTAACAACATGTAACGCCTCCAACGAGTTAAAATTAAGCCTTTAAATTCAAGAGATTTACCGCCGAATGTTCATACACTTAAGGTGGCCTTATGTCTTTTAAGGCCGCCTTATCTGTCAAATTTGTATGGCGAAAATCAATATAAGAAGCCGTTAAAGTTGAGCAGCGTTTGAACATTCGGGCGTTAACGTGACAAAACAACCCCGTTCATTAGGATGGTTGTACCACCGTTGCGTGTCTCTTGGTGAGCCTGCGGCGCGGGCGCGGGCGGCCATCTGGTGCCTCCAGCGGGCCGTGGTCGCCGAGCCGGAGTCCGGCGCGGGCCTGTACCTCCTCGGCAGGTGCTTCGCCGCTCAGGGCAAGGTGCACGACGCGTTCATAGCGTACAGGAACTCGGTGGAGAAATCTGAAGGCAACGCTGATACATGGTGCTCGATAGGGTGAGTGATGTTTAATAAAAACTGAACCACTCCAAAACTGTCAGTTTCTGACTCCTGGCGCAACGGGCGAGTAACCGGTTGTTCGATGCGGGTTCGATTCCCGTACGAAACAAGTTGTAATGTGTTTGTGTGATCCACAGACATTTGTTTCGGTTCTGGGTGTTGTGAGACCGAAGGTCTCTCGTAGTTTCTGATAACTACGTCACAGGTTATGTACACCTACCGCCGAATGTTCATACACTTAAGGTCGCCTTATGTCGTTTAATGCCGCCTTATCTGTCAAAATTGTATGGCGAAAATCAATGTAAGCAGCCGTTAAAGTTGAGCAGCGTTTGATCATTCGGGCTATAGTGTGTGGGTCAGGAGTCAGGACTATTTGTGACTGTTGGGTGTACTTATTAAAAATAAGAAGAAAAAACTAGACACTAATCACAAGTTTAAAAACTTAACGGACCGACTTCAAAGTGTACCCGATAGTGACTAAATTAATATGGGACCACCATTGAAATAAGCTCTATCTAAAACCAAATGAATCTTGAAAAATCGCCTCACATCGGGCGGAGATATCGCGTAACCTACATACAAAAATATAGAGGAACTGAGGACCTTTCTCATTTCATGAAGTCGGAGGAAAGAGCTCAATTCCACTATTATTCATAATTTATCGACGTTGTTTATAGTTTTCAATTTCCGTTTTCACAGTCAGTTTCTGTTAAAGTTATTTTAAAGTTAATGACGTTTTCCTGGCTTACGAAATAATTGGGTATTACTCTTGACGTAATCGGGGTTACTCGATAAAATAGCGGATAACCACCCGATTTTACAATCATTATACATATTAGGTGTTTCCTCTTAGTGGTTTCGGTATTACATTAATATTTAACGAACGCACGACATTAAGACTTACACGTGGCCGGAGTTACGGAAAACAGCTGTTGTTAAATAAGACACAATGAATGATAAATAATATTTACCTGTTTCCATAATACAGAGTGGCGCCGACATAACGACATTAATTAAATTTGATAATGGGTAACATTAAATTTCGCCGCAGCAATAAAAAAATCTGTAACGTCAATACCGAAAAAAAAAATTTGATTAAAATAAATAGCAAAAGTTCGGTTACAAAATGTCACACCATTTGTACTGTGTAAAAGCGGTATAATGCGCGAAAATCTAGATGTAGGTAAACTGCAGTAGGTATACAATGCGTGACCCTCGCATACAAGTAGTGTCGGACAATCCGTTCATGTTTGCTATCGACAAAAGTCTTTGACCGCTAATATCAGCTGTTTAGGTCGTGCTGAACGTACATCATGTGCAAAAATTTACAAAACTAATATAATGTCGTGTAAAGCCGCTTCTGCTGCACTAGTTTTTCTTGATACATTACACAAAAACACATATGCAAATACGATTTTAGCTGTCTCCTGCTAGTAGAACAATGGACCATAGATAAAAATACGTGTGTGTGTTTTGTGTAATGTTTTAGGGCACAAAAAAATACAGACGAATTGAGGACCTTCTCCTTTTTTGAAGCCGGTCCATAACTGAATTACTTTCTGTATCAATGATTTTTTATTATTATCACCATACTAAAATTTAATAAAGGTCTAATTCATAACATAAGCTCACGCCTGTATCCCCAAAGAGGTAGGCAGAGGCGCACTAGCGAACTAGAACACCCACATTTCGCCGAGCTTAGTTCCGTCCCAGATATGATAGGGGGCGAGCCTATCGCCATATCGGGCACAAATTCCAGACTCCGGGCTGGTATGGAAAAATCCAATATCATTTTGCCCGACCCGGGGATCGAACCCGAGACATCAGAACCATAGTCGTACCGAAATACCACCACGCCACCGAGGCAGTCTAATTCAAAAAGCTATAAATGTCGCATTACGGTCAAAAACCCATATATTTGAATACGCAGCGATTATATCTTACGAATTGATAAATGAAATCCGGTGGATGGGAATTCGTATCAGAATTAATTTTATTTATTAACATACTATTATTATAACAGAAAGATCACACGCTACAAATACTTATCGAACTATGTATTTAAATAATTTAAAAATATATTTCGTTTTAAAAATTCGACAGCACATTTTACAAGTCTGCTGTAAGTGCCATTTTAGACATAAAAAAAATCCGACTTCAAGTCCGATCGTAACCAAATTTATAAGGGACCACCCTTGAAAGAAGCTCTATCGAACTCAAAAATAATTTTGAAGATCGGTCCACATTCGGCGGAGATATCGCGTAACATACATAAAAAAACAGACATATTGAGGACCTTCTCCTTTTTGGAAATCGGTCGAAAAATCTTTGTTGTATTCAAGCAGCGTCTCCTGCACATTTTTTTCGATACAAAACACAAAAATATTTACACAAAACAACGTATTCCGCCGTCTCCTGTTCATGAAACAATGGACCATAGACAAAAATACCGTGTTTTGTGTAGGTTTTTCGTGTAATGTTTTAGTTCAAAAGACGCGGCATTACAAATCACGACCATGTTTTATTGCTTTTGTCTATTGTTTAGCCATTCGAACCTACTGAATGGTTACCAATACCCGAGACCGTTAAAGTACCGTTATTATGAAAAAAAATGTAGTTTACATCCAATGTCCATTTTTCTTCGGATATACCTCATAAGGTGTTAACTACGTTCCAGTGTGTTATACCAGCAACAGAACCAGCCAATGGACGCGTTACAAGCGTACATATGCGCGGTGCAGCTCGACAAGGGCCACTCGGCCGCGTGGACGAACCTCGGCAGCCTGTACGAGAGCTGTCAGATGCCGCGCGATGCGTTCGCGTGTTATACCAACGGAGGCACCGCGGCCACAGCATCTAACGCCGCTCTGAGACAAAGGCTCGCCTTCTTGAAGGTCCATCTAGCCAACGCGCCCATGCCTTCTGTCACCGGCAAGTGAGTACAAATCAAATATTCATCACTCGTTTACATTCCTTACATGTGTTAATAATCAGAACCCGTCTCGTATCAACTATTAACGTGTGTAGAATGTGTTTAGGAAATGTTTTCGCAGCAACGGACCGGTGATTTTTTTACACAGCCGTTCATAATTATCGTATTCGCCAAAAATCGAACGACCAATTAACGGAGCCATTCATTCATAATTTGTAAAACGAGTCGTACGAGTCTCCTTTAAGTATGTTGATTTTAATAAACTTTTACATATTGCTTGCATAGTTAAAACGACTAAAAAATGTTCATAATTAATTTGTTTATCTTTCCTTCATTTTAATGTGATTTTCATTGAAGTTTTACAACTAAACGCTATGAATATGTTTTGCGCAGACGCCGCCAGCTGCCATCTATCGAGGAGGCGTGGAACTTGCCGATCTCCGCGGAGATGTCGTCGCGTGCGCCGAAGTCAGCTCCGCCGCCGTACCCGGGCGCCGGCGGGGGTGCGGGTGGTGCGGCGGGGGCGGGGGCGGGGCCGGGCGCGGGCGGGGCGGGGGTGCCGGCGGGCGGCGGCGCGGGTGGGGCGGGGGTGCCGCCGGCCGGTGACGCGCCGCCGCTGCCGCACCACCAGCTGCAGACGCTCCAGTACCTGCAGAAGAACTCGCACAACCTCTCGCCGACACAACAAGTACCCATATATTTTATTAACAGTATACAAACAAGCATGTGAAAAGTTACTGGTAGGCGAACCATGAGTTTTGTCATTACTCGCCAGCGATTCCGTAAAATATTTTTATGACAAACACCCGAACGCCTCTAGCGGTTACGCGGGGAACTGACGTTTTTCATATAAATATTTTACGTCCTCGCTTGCGTAAATACGTCCAACAAACTCATGGTTGGGCTATTGATAAAAAATGCCTACAAAAAGTTGACAGATCGACTTCAAAATATATCCGATCAGGACCAAATCTATATGGGACCACCCTTGGAATAAGCTCTACCGAACATAAATAGTCTTGAAAATTGGTCCACGTCTGACGGAGATATCGGGGAACATACATAATAAAATATACAGAAGAATTTTCCGACCTTCCCGACCTTCTATTTTTTTTATGTCTGTCGAAAATAGGAATATTATTAGACTTACGACCGAATGGTCAAATGCTGCTCAACTTTAACGGCTTCATAGATTGATTTTCGCCGTACAATTTTGACAGATAAGGTGGCCTTAAACAACATAAGGCCACCTTAAGTGTATGAACATTCGGCGGTTAAAGCTTTAAGTAGGGAAAATGGGGTCTACATTGTATTCTTCTTTGCTTTTCAAAGCACATTAAATAAGTCAGAATTGGAATTAAATTCAAAACCGTTATTCATGTTATACTTCAATGGTCATTGCAATCCATCATTATTGTTATTGATTAAATTAATTAACAATTACTGGATACAGTTTCAATACCGGTTTATTTGGAGCAGTTCCGATCCAATTATTTTCTGCTGGTTATAAAACTGCAGTTACATTAATTATTTTTATTGTTGTAAATGTAAATGATTATACTTTGTAAAGAATTCTATTGCATAATTTAATCATTCTGAAACTTGATGCCCATTGCAATAAAAATTAATTATAAAACTCAAATAGACAAATTATGTATTATTCAACTTACTTTAAATTATCTAGATGCCGAATTATTAAGCATCATCTCCTGCACTAAAACATTACACACAACATCTACGCAAGATGGTTTCGCTACACAATTTTATCTATGGTCCATTTGTGGTACGACCAGGAGACAGTGAAAATCATTGTTTTGAGTATGTGTTTTCGTGTTTTATTTCGAGAAAAACTAGCGCAGGAGACGCGGCTTTAAGAAAATAAAGCATTTCTGCTTGTCATAAACACATATAAAAAGGACATATTAAAAGTACCCGTAACCGACGCGAATGTATGAAGAGATTGATGAAAGTAGATGAAGTGAAGTAGTGTGTCAGAATCGGGCGAAGTGGAAATCCATAGTCTCTGCCTACCCCTATGGGATACAGGCGTGATATTATGTATGTATAAACACATAACGACGGGACATCACGCTCGCCATATTATGGCCGGTACACACCGGCCGAACGAAGGCGAAAGAATACAACTGTTGCGTTCACACAAACAAACTTTCGCTGTTGTGTGAATTAAACAGGCATAGATTGTTTCGCCTTCGCTCGGCTAGTGTGTACCCGCCACTAAAATCTTGAGGGCACAACCTCTATTTGTATTAATAATACATCGTTTGTTCGCAGGCGCTAATGCAGCAACTCCTTACGCAGTATCGGCACGCTCAGGCGAGGGCGCGTGCGGTTTGTACATAACATTCCTAATACAATGTAGTATAAGACCCGGCGGCAGGTTCCCATACAAACACATGTTTACAATGTTGCTAACGTGTTGCTATGTTACAGGTGACGAAAAACGAAGGTAGTACCGCGACCGGCAGCGATAGTACGGAATCGCTCGCCGAAGACTTGTTGAAGAAGTTCGCCGACTCGCAGCCCGATGTCAAGAAGGAGCCAGTTGCATGTAAGTTATTTGTATTTATTGAAATATATTTTTAGGTGTTCATCAATGACTATGTAGGATAGCTATCCTACAATACTGCATTTGACTTTAAATTTTCATTTCATTTCAACCTTCCATCTTGTTTGTCAGACTGTCCAAGAGACAAATGTGATGTATATTTATAGTTGAAATATCAGGGTAACTAGACATTCCCGCAATATCTGTATAATTCAGCGAACACATATACTCGACCTACTGGTCGAAAACACAATTTGTTTTTTTTTTTTTAAACATTCGCGGACAACCCATATATGCACTATACTCCTTTAAAGCGACTCTATTGAAAAACATGGCACTAGACCAACTTACTTTTCTCGAAACACTACACAAAAGCACATACGCAAAACATGGTTTCGTTACGCACTTTTGTCTATGGTCCATTATTCCATGAGCAGGAGACAGCGAAAAAACAAGAAAAAATGGACTATATTTCCGCTGTAGAGGTATATTTGCTATAAATAAATCAGCTAAACTAACTTCATCTTTACATTATCAAGGCATTCAACAAATTCAAGTGTACAAACTACAGTGTAGGTGTTTTGTTTCGAGAAAAGTATGTGCAGGAGACGCACCTTAACTTAACCACTGCAAAGTGAGTAATAGATCTCACCATTGCAAACTTGGAAGTCTTTCCACACTTGGAAGTTCATAGAAGTTTGCTTTGAGGAAATTCTACTTAGGAATTAAGAAAATGTTTATCACTGTCTCATATTATTACCAAAATCAGAATCGCTATGACTATAACTAAGTACAAAAAATATATTGTCAAAATTTAAATTTAACAAAATATTTTGCAATGTTATAACACACTTTATTAAACCTAACTTACTGAACACATTTTATGAATTCTGGGATTTTTATCGGAATTTTAACCTTGCTCGTAATTTTTACGCGGTCAAATTTTAAATTTCATTAACAACTTCATGAATTTGACAAAAAATATTATCAATTAACATGGCGTAAAAAACATGGACTGACAAATAATGTCAACGTCATAAGCTAAAACGTTACGTAAATATTTTTCTTGTGGTGATATTGGTAAATGTAATTTGTAACATTACGGATCCTGGATCAATCTGAACCAATACAAATTTAAATTAAAGATGGAAGGTTTTGCATGATGTTATATTTCTAAACTTGTAATCTATCTGAATTTGTGGTATGCCAGTATTAACCAGAAGGGGGTTGACGTCAGACAGCCAGGCGGTAGTAAAAAAATAAGCCAAATCATTTCTGCAACATGCTTGGAAACGTGTGTTGCGCTGACCCCACATTGTATTGGAATAAGCGCAGGTGGAGGGAGCTATTCCAGCATTACACCTTCTTCCAAGACTCCATAATATCGGAAATCCAAAGATTTCCATGTGTACCCGAAATCCTAACAATATTTATGAATTGTCATCGTCATGAAATGTATAGGGATGGAGTAGAAGTTGATCAATGTTTTGTTACATGTAAAAAGTACAGCAGTGTATTGTTATTGCAGTAGACAATGCGAGCAACATCGGCGGCGGCGAGACGGTGCTCGGGGGACGACAACCCGTCGTGAAACTGGAGCCTCTCAAGACAGACCCGCTTAAGCCGGTGTCCTTCAACACCAATATGACGTCCAAGATGATATTGGATGCTTGCAAGTAAGTACATAAAGACAACTGTATCGTATCGTCAAATACATACATGCTTGTTTTATTGTCGTGTGATAACATGATGTTCTGTCGACAGGGAGAATGCTGGTCCGCCAACAGCGTGGTCGGTGTTGGGTGACGGTCACGGCCCCCCCTCCCCTCCGCCCGTGCCGCCCCCGCGGCTCACCGCAGAGCAGCTCGCGCCTCCCGCACCCTTCGTTTATGTCGAATCTAAGCGCGAAGCCTTCTCGCCTCAGCTGCAAGACTTCTGCCTCAAACACCCCATCGCAGTGGTGCGCGGTCTCACCGCCGCGCTCAAGCTCGACCTCGGCCTGTTCTCCACGAAGACGCTCGTCGAGGCGTGGCCCGACCACGCGGTGGAGGTGCGCACGCAGCTGATGCAGTCCGCCGACGAGAACTGGGACCCCACCGGGCGCCGGCGCGTGTGGGCCTGCGCGTCGCACCGCTCGCACACCACCGTGCGAAAGTACGCGCAGTACCAGGCCGGCTCGTTCCAGGAGTCGCTGCGGGAGGAACGCGAGCGGGGCGGCGCCGCCGGACCGCCGCTCTCCGACTCCGACGGATCCGGACCGGTGAAGCGACGTCGCGGCGCTCGCATGCTGCGCTTCGGCACCAACGTGGACCTCTCCGACGAGCGCAAGTGGAGGCCGCAGCTCGCCGAGCTGCAGAAGTTGCCGGCGTTCGCGCGCGTCGCCTCCGCGGCCAACATGTTGTCGCACGTCGGACACGTGATCCTCGGCATGAACACCGTGCAGCTCTACATGAAGGTTCCCGGCAGCCGCACGCCCGGCCACCAGGAGAACAATAATTTCTGTTCGATCAACATAAACATCGGGCCCGGCGACTGCGAATGGTTCGGCGTGCCCGACGCGTACTGGGGCGGAGTGCGCGAACTGTGCGAGAGGCACGGCCTGTCCTACCTGCACGGCTCGTGGTGGCCCGACCCGGAGGAGCTGCGCGCCCACGGCGTGCCCGTGTACCGGTTCACGCAGCGGCCCGGAGACCTCGTGTGGGTGAACGCGGGCTGCGTGCACTGGGTGCAGGCGACCGGCTGGTGCAACAACATAGCGTGGAACGTCGGCCCTCTGACCGCGCGGCAGTACTCGCTCGCGCTCGAGCGGTACGAGTGGAACAAGGTGCAGAACTTCAAGTCGATAGTGCCGATGGTGCACCTGACGTGGAACCTGGCGCGCAACATCCGCGTGTCGGACCCGCGCCTGCACCGCGCGATGCGCACGTGCCTGGTGCAGACGCTGCGCGCGGCGGCGGGCACGCTGCAGGCGGTGCGCGCGCGCGGCGTGCCGGTGCGGTTCCACGGGCGCGCGCGCGGCGAGGCCTCGCACTACTGCGGCGCGTGCGAGCGCGAGGTGTGGCACGCGCTGCTGGTGCGCGAGCACGAGCGGCGACACGTGGTGCACTGCCTGGCGTGCGCGCGCCGCGCCTCGCCCACGCTGCAGGGGTTCCTGTGCCTGGAGGAGCACCACGTGGAGGAGCTGGCGCAGGTGTACGACGCGTTCTCGCTGCACCGGCCTGCGCCGCTGGCCCCGCCGGCGCCGACGCCCGACTGACGTGTGACGCACGCGTGCGATCACCTCACGTACCTGCGTTTGTTTCGTTCCCTTTGCAGTATTAGCCGCCGGTCGGCTCGAGTTCGCCTCGCGGTGACGGCGGACGATCGCGATCTATTTTGCTACACGACCCGTGAATTTAAAATTGTTGCGCTCTGAGAGTATTTTTGGGGATAAAATGTAATTTTGTAACGAGACCTCTTTTTACGCTCCACGGTCACTTTTGTAATTGTGGGAGATATTTCGATAAAATAGTGAGTCAATTGTCGGATAAGTGTAGTGGTTGATGTCCGTGTCCGATGCGTGATTGAGAGAGTTGCGAGTGTTGGGCGCCAGTGCGCCTGCGCGTTAGTGCGACAGTGCGTCAGTGCGACAGTGCGGTGAGCGAGACTCGGCGAGTGTTGTCGAGATCTCTGATGCTCACGTGTTCACCATGATATAAATGTGTTATTTTTGTATAGAAGCATATTTATTTATTTTTGTCGTACCGTGACTTTAGTTTGATTTTTTTCTAGACAGTTTTAGCGAATACTAGTTTATAAGTGTACTGCACAGAATGAGACCCTACGTTTTAGCAGGGTCTGGCGAGAAGTGCTGCGATGTCCCAAAGAATGTTATACTCGTGTAGGCGGTTGCTATCAGAAGTGAATGAAACGTTCAAAAATGCATGTCCTTCGCGTTATCTTGTTTTGAATTTGTAATTTCATCACATTCGGGATCTGACATCTAAATTAATTTAATGATAATTATGTAAATTGTTTCCTTTCAATTGATGGACTGTAATAAATTAGTCATAATTAGAGAATTGTTTCATGGTTTGGTGTAAAGTTAGAATGGAATAGGCTTAGTAAGCTCAAGGTTGGCAGTAAAGTGTGGGGGCTCTCTGTTGTCGCTAGCGTTTGTTGTTTCTCTTGAAGTTTTATTGATGTGTTGTGAGATTTCAATGTTGCTATATTAATTTTCTAGTGGCAAGAGTTGAGTCCGTGGTTGGCGATGGGGTGAGTCGGCTGGATTTTGTATAGTGAATGTCCGGTTATTTATAAGTAATTATAACATCACTGCCATGTATGACCTTACTGTTTATACCTTAATATTACATTTTAAATAAAGAAAATGATAAAGATATAATTTCTTTTTTATATTATACATCCTAAACTCAAATGACATGGATTTCGTTACACTTTCATTTGAACAATTGCATCTATGATTTGTGGCTACATGCTACATTTTACAAGTGACAATTTAAGACTATCTCCTAAGGGGAAAGCAGAGCTATATCTCTTGATCTGTCAAGCTTATTTCCTTTATCCTCACAGAACTAAGTCCATGTGTCCTTTATTATTTTTATGTTCTCCTATATTTCTCTATTATTAAATCAATATTGCTATGCTTTCACAATAAACACTACGTAGTCTTTACAAATTTAGGAGTGCATTGCCAACTTAGTAAAAATGAGCAACAAATCATCATTAGCCACAGGTCGTCCAGGATTGGTAGTCATATGCCTCCCCCTGACTTCCAGATGGACCTATTGAAAGTGGCCTGCAATTATTGTAATACAATCCTAATTTGTAGAACTATTTCACATACAAATATTGGTAACTCCTTCCATGCAGACATGGAGTAACAAATGGTCAGTTTTTTGTACTCTATATTGTAGTTATTTAGGAGGCGTCACATATATATGTTCCATAAGCGTATGGGCCACCGGAGGCCGAGCCGCCCGTGACTAATTGAGATGTGGGTTGTGACATAGGGTACTTTCATCCAAGGAATGTGACCAGATAAACTTCCATGCAAACGGGGTTGCGGGCAAAAGCTAGGATACAAATAAAGACAATGTTATGTCAAATATAGTTTATTTATTTAAATAGTATCACTAATATTTAAAATATATCAATTACGATAAAACGCATTCGCATAAACTACATTAAGACCATTATAACAATGCGAAATATTTATTTTTTATGTGCGTCCACTTTTATTAAAATTAAAGCATCGATATACCATTTTGGTTCATCCTACCGTGCAAAATCAATACGAACAGTCTTAAAATTATATGTATACATATTAATGTGAAGAATTATATACATTATTTATATGATAACAATCACATTGATTAAAATTAAGTAAGCCTTTATAGCACCTATCAGTTATTTCTTGCATTCATAAATAATACGATGTGAGAGAGCTCTGCTGCTGTCCTCAAGAATAATATGCCGTTAAGTGAACAAACCTAATTTTGGGATGTCTCCAAAAACGTGGAAAATATTATCCTTACAACAGTGGCGATGAGTCCACACAAACCGATTCCTACCGACTTTCCTTTTCAGATTTTAGGCTAAAATAGGTCTTAACCAGTTATTAACTAAAAGTTAAAGTAGCATTGGCCGTTTTTAAATTTTTCACCCTTCGCCACTACCTTAAGTTTATTAAACTATGGCTTCTATATTTAATAGACTATTATGTTTACTTTAATATTAAAAAAAAACCATAAGTCTATGAAATCTCTAAGGACGATATTTTTACGTTTTTGGAGACATCTCAAAATTAGGTTTAGTCACTTGAAGGCATTGTAGATTAAGGATTGCAGTGGGGTAATCCTACATTACCATATATTCTAGTTGTATATGACATAGTGTTTCATGTCCTCTTGTAAATTAGATACACAAACATAATGGGCCTTACTTATAAAATTAGCTGAGCAAATGGCTAAGAATAGGCTGTCACATTTTTCCTTGTGTCCGATCGTTTGAAAATAGAAGGGACAGGCTATTCTTTACCATTTGCTCAGTTAAGCTGTTTTTATAAGTAAGCCCCAAATGTATAGGGAATATTTTAATTTCAATTCTTCGCCAGTGCAGGTACGCATAACTCACCAAAACGTCATCAGATCAATTTGATGAATTTTATTCTTATAATAAAATTGCGCAGCCTACGCATACAGGAAAAGACGATATCAATTTTGAATACATAGATAGGTACATTTAAAAAATACTTTATGTGTATGATATAGATCTAACTTCAAGACTCGAGTGCTTTCTTATTCTGATATGATCTATACTATAACAAGTATAATGAATAGGTGTGGCCTAAGTAGCCCGAAATATCGGCTTTGACGATATAAATACATATTAGCCAAAATATAACAAAGCAGACTACAATGCACACATATTCACTGCAATTCTTATAAGTTGCAAATCTCTACGAGGCAGTAACCATAGACGAAAGAACTGAATAGACTTCGTAAGTGCCAAATACATCATTATTTAAAATTTACATCAAGCGTAATAAATACAACTGCATTACAAATTACACACCAACTTAATATTACGTATGTCATAGACCAATATGTTTCATTTTCAGCATTATTGCATATAATACACGCAAAAAATAGACCATGCGTTGTCTATTTAATTCTTTCATCTATGCCGTGAACCTTTCATCACATTATACAAGAAGTCTGTCCTCCCCAGTTTGCCAAATGCACAGCAACATTCTAAACTTAACCAAAATAGTCTTATAGTTAAAATAGTAACACAGCAGATATTATCATTAAGAACTTTTGTGCCAGTATGTAAAAAATCTATTATATAATCTGAAAAAGTTCTATGGTGTACTATATTTGTAAATAAGAGGAAACTGTGTGTCTTACATATTTATTTTCAATAAACGGGACAAAACATTTTTTGCAATTTCCATGACCAATCATTTCGACGGTTCCTACGTTATATAAGACAAGTCAAAATGTCATATTTTTTTATTGCATATATGGTTTTAGATTGTCCATACGCTCATAACTAGAGGTATATATAGATAGATACATATATTTTCTTAATTATTTTGTATTCTACTGTAAATACTAATCGAACAAGATAACAAGTATGATAATTCTTAAACATATAAATAAACTTCATTTCGTTCTCCTGAAAACTTTAATTTTTGACATGTCGCTTTGTACGTAGGGACCGTCGATTTGTGTATATGGATTACGGAATGTATTTCATTTTCAAAAACATATTTTTATAAATCCAAATACTTTTAATAGGTACATAGATTAGGTGTAATAATGACTAATATTCACTACAAGTCTGGAGGAAGATAATAGTAAAAGATATGATAATGTGGCACTTGCTCTATTACTTATTACTAAATAATATTGTTTAAATTGCATTGACTTCAAAACTTATCGTTTACACTAACAACAGTTCAGTCTGTTTAGATAACTTCGGCCTTCGAGACTTCAGTTTCAATTCATACCAATTTAGGATACACATTAATTCATTACTAGAAGCTTTCTAATTAGGATATTAAAATCATAATTTGGTTCTTGTTACCTACACTAAAGTTAGAATATCGTCAATTAAGAGCGAGTCTATCGATGTCAGCTAATTAAAATTATATTTTATTTTGCATTAATGCTTTGATTATAATAGTAAGTGACGTGCATTTCATATAGACAAACAGACGATTGTCTACCCTCACAATTTGCTAAAACTACATAATGAAAGAAAAACTGGTCACCAAAAAGAGTTTTTCAAACAGCGTTGCATGTATTATTTCAAATCGACGTGAGAATGATCATGATGGTTGAAGTAAAGCAAGAATAAACTGAAGGAAATAATTATGCAAGATTTTTGTCTACCCTAATCTAAATGCCTGTGCACGTCACTGATAATAGTATAGCTATATTATCGCAAATATACGTGTCTTATGTATCGTTTATACAACTCGGTCGGACGACAAACATAATGTTTACACTTATTACCATTTTATCACTATACAAACTCTTTTCGATGTGACTTTATTGTAGTTATGCATATTGTTTATGTTGAAGCAAACAATTCAGTAACTTCTAATTTGATTGTAAATTCTCATTCACACGAGAGGAATTTTATGCAGAAGTGACAAGACCATAAACTATTATATCACAGAACCAAATCCTCGTTACACTTGTGATAATCGACAATATAGTGGTATCAAAACTTATTTGGATATTTTTACGCAGAAAACAACAAAAAATACAAAACGACAGCTTCCGTGGCGTAGCATGCGAGTCGCCGGCTGTGAAGCGATAGGCCGTGGGTTCAATCCCCGTACCGAGACAAATGTTTGGGTGGCCCGCAAATATTTGGTCTGGGTGTTGTGAGCCCGAACGTCTTCAGTAGTTCTTGATATCCATGACACAAGATTCGATGTCATTGTGGGGTCAAGACTATGTATGTGACTGTTATTTATCGACTGACTTCAAACGTAATAAATCCGTCTTATTTTTTTTATGTAACGCGATATCTCCGTCAAATGTGGACCGATTTTTAAAATTCGATAGAGCTTATTCCAATGGTGGCCCCATATAAAGGTCCCTATCGGATAAGTTTTGAAGTCGGAGTTTTGGCGGGAATTCTGACGGTGCGGGTGGTTGCTTGTTTTAATGATTTCATATTTTAGTCTAAAGTTGTGTTTGTGGTTTAAATGTGATGTGTATCTAAGCAATAAACGTCAACGAAGATGGACAGTATGTGGAAGCTTTGAAATAAGTGATTTTGGATGCTTTATGTCGGGTGGATGGGTCGACCATGTTCGATTCCTCCGCTGCGAGAAAATCGTCTAAAAAAAATCAAACTGGAAGGAATTGACGCCAAAACTCCAGCAGGGCCTTGAAATTGAACACATCCGACTTCATTGCACTTGCGAAAGCTTGAATGTATGAAAACAATTTCCCTAACTTGACATTGGCATAATGTATTTCAATTGCCATAAAAAAAAAGTTTTGAAGTCGGTCCATAAAGTTTTTAAACTTGTGAATATTTTACATTCTCGTTTATCTAGGTAAAATTCATCTCGTGTGATCAGGCTAGAGTCTAGTGATGGTGTCTATATGTACCGTTAGAAGGAGAGCGTGTAGAGTCGGTCGGCGTGCTGATCTCAGGAGGCGGTCCGCAGCACGGGCTTGCGCAGCAGCAGCGCCGAGTCCGCGGACACGATGGGCAGCTCGTTGCTGCAGTGGTACTTGATCAGGTGCGGCACGCTCTCGAATACGCGGTCCTTCGTTCGAACCTAGAACAAACCGATCGAGGTGACTCATACAAGTAACATGTTGCTATTAGATACATCAGCAGGCTTAGCCAAGTGGCTTATGCGCTAATCGAATAAAATAAATGTATGTGAATGACATAAGAGTATGCCACATATAGCATACTCTTATGTCATTCCCATTCATTTGTTTTATTCGACTAGCGCATAAGCCACTTGGCTAAGCCCACAGAGCCCCTTGTACTAGTTTTGACAGATTTAAAAAACGATGATAGTTTTTATTATCTAAATAGTATTGCATAGCGGTGCCACTTGTGAAAACTACAACAAACAAGTTAAATGAACTATGAAAGAGTGAACACTTTTCTTTCATGACATGAAGACAAGAACTTTTACCTCACAGACCCTGGACCCCGTAGCAAATGTATTCGGAGATTAAGAGGCATTTCACATTTTATGCGAGATTTCCAAGATTTTGAGCGCCTAATTTACCATGATAAGAACGGGTTGAATGCTATTGAATACATTCAAAATATAGATCGATTATTTTTGTTGACGTATTGTACAAAACATTTACTAATACTACTTTGATTTTTTAGTAGCGATTAATTTCCCGTACCTTGTTTCTTGAAAATAACGAAACAGGTCATCTTCAGGCTCCTAATTTTCTTATTAAAAGTCATTAAATGGACACGAGAAAAATCCTACATATCAGGCATATAAAACTGTTGACGTTTGGTAAGACAGAATATCGATAATTAATCACACTAATTGTAAAAAAAATAAAGACTGTGACGATTTTTAAGATTCATATCCGAAGTTTATCGCGAGTTTTTGCAAAGAAGAAAAGCAAATTACAAGAAACAATCTGTACCAACATAAACTTTGTTTTATAAACAACCTAATTTTGTAGGTCAATTGGAAATATTTTTATTGATAACTTTTTTATTACAAAAAATACATCGCACAAAATTGCAATGAATTTGCGTTCGGAAATCAGTCGCGCGCGAGCGCTCGTCGGAGCAGGACCTGTGTCGATTATTTTCGTGCTGATCCCCGAACGCTATAGAATTCGTAATTACAAAATATACCACAACTGATAAGTTTTGATCCATGAGAGTTTATTTTTTTTTTAGTACGTTATGTATATCATTTTAATTATTGTACCTCATTGTACTGTAATTACATTTTATTAACCGACTTAAAAAAAGGAGGAGGTTAACAATTCGTCTGAGTCTTTTTTTGTTATGTTCCCCGATTACTCGAAGACGCCTAGGCCGATTCGTGAAATTATTTTTTTGTTGAAAAGAGTATACTTCCCAGGTGGTCCCATTGGCACCAAATCAGGATCTAATGATGGGATCCTATAAAAATCGAAGGCAACCATCAAATTTTATAGGGACCCAAAGTGTGTTTTATATATTTTCTAAAACTATATTGGTATTTGCGTCTGGTTCTCATCATCTTATGTTGCTAAGCTGATGATGTAAATTATAACTCCTTAACTATTAAGAGTTGGTGGATAATTCTTTCAATATTACACTAAAAATAGATAAATAATAATTACAAGTTTAACAAAAAATGAAACGCGACTTCAAAATTTTTAATAATTGAAGACATTTTAAGTGTTCGTTTTTGAAGTTGGTTTTCAGTTTTTGTTATAATCATAATCGAACTAATATAAATGCGAAACTTTGTGTGAGTCTATGTGTGTGTGTATGTTTGGTACTCTTTCACGCAAAAACGACTAAATAGATTTTGATGAAATTTAGTATGGGATGAACATACATAACATACATGTTATGTATGTTATGTTATGAAATAGCAGATTTGATAAAATAAGGATACCTTTGACCCTAGGGTCTCAAATGGAGTTTATATCAACCCCTAAAGGCATGAAATATGGGATGAAAGTATATATTATATTATTATTATTCAGATACCGCTGATCAAACTGATTTTAATGAAAATTTAGCCCTAAGATCAGACAGAGGTTGTGAATTTTTTTACTCCAAAAAGGGATAAAATAGGGGTTGAAATTTTGATTTTTTTGTCTTTGATCTTTAGTGCTACATATTCTGTCTTATTTTTTTTGTTCTCTCTCACTCACTGTTGCCTGAGACATTGGCTGAATAAAGTTTATTTTATTTCTTTATTTGAGTTCAAAATCGATACCTGGGTTGCCCCGTAATTCTAAACGACGAATCTGGTGTCATAACTGAAAAGGTGGTCGCCATTTTGTTTTTCTTTGTTTTTGATTCGATTTACTTGAAAACCGATAGCTGGGCTACCGAGTAGGTTCGAAGGGCAGATACGGGGTCAAAACTAAAAAAAGTGGCCGTATTATTTAGTTGTATTATTTGTTAGCTAGTAATCTATGTAAATAAAATATATTATACTAGCTTTTACCCGCGGCTCCGCACGCGTATTTTGTAGGACTGAAGGGATTCTCTCTCAATATTTATATCTGTGGGCCACACAGACGCTTGTCTCGGGGGGGGGGGGGGGAACAAACCAGCGACCTCACGTTTCATAGCCGGCTACCCGCCTGCTGCGCCACATGCGTATGTAGAATACTCATATTAAAATGACAGATCGGATCAACAAATCATAAACATTTCCCTTCAATCCTACAATTTCAAGCATGTGGAGGTGCAAGTAAAAACTAGGTTATTATAAATAAATCCTCATAAACATAAAACTAATTGACTTATATGGCCTATTGACTTAGATTAACTACTAGCTTTTGCCCGCGGCTTCGCACGCATATTTTGTAGGGCCAACGGTAAAAACTTTTGATTTGTCGATTCACCCTGTCGTTTTAGTCTAAATATTCTACAACGGGGCGATTCAGATATCGATTTTGAAATCAATCTGCCCAAAAACAAATTGGCGGCCACTTTTGACAGGTTTGACGGCGGTTCTGTCGTTCAGAACCACGGGACGACTCAGATATCGATTTTGAAGTCAATCGGCCCAAAAACAAAGAAAAACAAAATGGCGGCCACTTTTGACAGCGGTTCTGTCATTTAGAACCACGGGGCGACCCAGATTTCGATGTTGAAGTCAATCGGCCCAAAAACAAAGAAAAACAAAAAGGCGGTCACTTTTTTAGATTTCGACCCCGGATCACTAAACGATTTTAAGGAAAATATGGTAATGCCATCTATTGATAAATTTGAAAATCACTTTCAGGCTATAAAGAACTCCCAACAATCGCACACATAGAACAAAAATATCCATATCTTTTGATAGAGTTGACCGATTTAAATAAAACAAAGCCTAAATGTTATTCCAAGATGTGGTCTACGATTTTCTATCCAGTTCCGTAAAATTACTTTGGTGGTTTTCATTTGAAACGTGGTCAAATATACAGAGAGACAGCCAAAATTTCTAAAAATGATAAAAATGTGTTCTATTACTATTCCTGAAACCCCCCAATTAGTTTTTTTGTAAATCTAAGCAATGTATTGATGATTATAGATGATTTTTAGCGCCGTCATTACGAAGTCCATATGTTATTAGAATAGTTAGTTTTGTTGTTTCACATATATCAAGTATTAATTTTTAGTTCAAGCAATGGAACGAAAGGATCCTGTATATCGATGCATTAAAAAAGGAAGCGTCATAACTATACATACACACCTGCAAATGGCTTCATCTACGTCGGAAACACGAAGATGTAATAATGTGATATATATCCGTTATATTATTTAAGAAAGTTGGTATCAATAATAATTCCACACATAGGGAGGACAATTAAAAGCGTAATAGTAATGTTAAAAGATAAAAATTGAACCTAATTTTGTCAATGCCTTTACGGGAAATATTTATATAAATTTAATTTCATATTACGCTATGTTGTAATAAGACTGGCTTGTTTTAGTATCCATCTAAATATTATATATAATAGTTTACAATATTACATTATGATAAATAATAAAATTAAAATTTTGGATAACTCGAGTTCAGTGAAATGCTAAAGTATCAAAATGTTTTAGTCGCGCCATGATCCCTTATCTTCATTTTTTGTCGATTTGAATGAGCCTCGTGAGTTTTTTACCTAATCTGGAGCAGTCGAATTTTGTGAAATGGCTCTTAAACTGTAAAATGCTAATGTCTGCCCTTCAGTCCGGTCGAAGTATTTAATGCGTATTGTTGACAGCCCCCGTAGCGCAATGGTCGAAGGGCTGTGAAGCCAAAGGCCGCGGGTTCGATCCCCGCACCGAGAAAAATTTTTGTTCTCCACAGATATTTGTTTCGATTCTGGGTGTTGTGAGACCAAAAGTCTACCGTAGTTCCTAATACCCTCGACACAAGACTCAATCTTAGTGTGGATTTAGGACTATGTGTGTGACTGTTGGGTATTATTTATTTATATTGTAAGTATCAAGTAGTTGTAAGTTTCTAGCCAAATCGTCTCTGCAACACGCTTGAAAGTGTTGCGCCGACCCACATTAAGGTGGGATAAGGGCAGGTAAACAGAAAGTAAGTATTAAGTGGTACGTACCACTCCGTTAGGGTCGACGAGCAGCAGATGTTTGTGCGCGCCCCTCCTGGCGCCCGTGAGTACAAACTGTCCCGCGCAGGCGGTCGACTCGCGCACCAGGAACTCACCGTCCTCCACCACTAACTGCAAGGGGAATTTGAACAACATCGTTAAGGTATTAGGATTGTTACATACATAACTGCCTCGGTGGCGTAGTTGTATTTCGGTATGATTACGGTCCTGAGGTCTCGGGTTCGATCCCCGGGTCGGGCAAGGTGATATTGGATTTTTCCATATCAGCCCGGAGTCTGGATTTTGTGCCCGATATGGCGATAGGCTCGCCCCCTATCACATCTGGGACGGAACTAAGCTCGGCGAAACCTGTGCTTACCCCTTCGGGGATACAGGCGTGAGCTTATGTGTTAGCTCACGCCTGTATCCCTGAAGGGGTAGGCAGAGACGAAATAGAATAAAGATCAAGGAGAGAAGATATAATAAAAGTGAGTTTATTATGTTGATATGCTGTGTCTTGCATACTTTCTCCGCAGTCGTCCTGGAGATAGGTCCGTGGAACCATGGCTCCCTGGCGAGCAGTGCGGCTTGCGCCTGCGCGGGTAGTGGCTCGGGCTCGCCGGCGCACGACGAGGCCGAAGCCGAAGCTGACGCCGAAGCCGAAGCCGAAGCCGACGCCGTGGAGGAGGAGGAGGCGGCGGGTGAACACGACGCGCCCGCAGATACCGGGCCAGAAGCAGACGCAGGTGCTGCTGTGAACGGCTCTGTGAACAATATCATTATCTTATTGGTGCCGCAAAATGATTATACACAATAGAAAAATGTTGTGAAAAGCATAGTTGTTTATAAGAATAAAATTTAGATGATATTGAAGATAGACTGAATTTGAAGTATATATTTATTCTGATTATGGTCCAGTGTTTATCATTAACTTTGTAAGTATAACTTATATTTTGTAGTTTTTCTGATGGCCAGTACACACCGGGTTGAACGAAGGCGAACGAATCAAGGCCGTTTCATTCACACAACAGCGAAAGTTTGTCTGTGTGAACGCAACAGGTATAGATTCTTTCGCCTTCGTTCGGCCGGTGTG
Source organism: Clanis bilineata (assembly GCA_036417725.1). NCBI lineage: Eukaryota > Metazoa > Arthropoda > Insecta > Lepidoptera > Sphingidae > Clanis > Clanis bilineata. The sequence goes on from CM071141.1 coordinate 5,941,768, forward strand.
TACGCGCCATCACTTGATTTAGTCTAAAGTGGCATGGTAAATACTGCCTCTAAGGAGACAAAAAAGATGTAGAGAACTGATTAAATAACAATTCTTGATAGCTTTAGATGGAAAAGTATATATCACAAGTGATACAGGCTGCTTCCAACACGTCGATCTGGACATTTTTGGGAGAAGCCTATGTTCAGCAGTGGACGTCCTATGGCTGATGATGTGATAGGATACTTCATAGTAATTATAAGATCTTACGCATGTCGAATATGTCAGTGTGATGGTTGGGCAGGAGCGCGGTGGGTGGGGTGCGGGGGGGCGGCGTCTGATTCACGTAGTGGCGGACACTCTCCTCGCATCTAAAAAAAAAAATATTATATTGGGCCTGTAAGACTGCTATTTGGGACTATAGCTTACTGGTTCATAAGACGAGATGTCCTGAGGACTTAGCCAAGTGGCTATTCGACTAGCGCATAAGCCACATGGCTAAGCCCGCTGGCCTGCGAGACTTGAGTCGGAGTCGCGATCACTAAAAACGGACTACCAAGATGATTACCAAGATTGGTGGCAAAAGGAATTATTAGTTAGTCTAATTTTAGTGCTGGTCTTGTAGAGTAGCTTATGTATTAAGTATGGCTTATGTATTCTTAAGTATATATATAGGATTTTCCTTAGTCTAGTGGTATATATGATCTGTGGATGTGGAAATGATGTGGACATTCCACATCATTTCCTGGATTCGAATACAAAAATTGCTAAATCTGTCTAGAACGACTTTCTTGGGACAGGTCCCTTAGAGGGGGTTGACGTCATGCAAGTAGACGAACAAATGTGTTACGCCGACCCCACTCTGGAGTGGTATAAAGGCAGGTGGAGAGAATCAGACATACGTACGAGGACAACGGCGGGAGCGAGGCGAGTGAGATGAGCGAGGCGAGCGGCGGCGGCGGCGGGTGTCGGTGCGACGGCGCCGCGTCCGGAGGGATCTTGTCGGGCATGTCGTTGTAGTACTCGCGATCATCCCCCACGCCCCCGACTACACCCCCGCCCACACCCGCACCAGAACTCTCGCTCACCGACCGACAACCGTTTATGTTCAACCTTAGATACAAAAATAAAACATACAAAAAAATCTGGTTTTATTATTACATTAATCGCCAAATGTTCATATACTTAAGGTCGCCTTATGTCGTTTAAGGCCGCCTTATCTGTCAAAATCAATGTAAGAAGCCGTTAAAGTTGAGTAGCGTTTGACCATTCGGCAGTAAGAAACGCGACTGCCTCGGTGGCGGGGTTGTATTTCGGTACGACTACTGTCCTAAGGTCTCGGGATCGACCCCCGTTTCGGGCTAAGTGATATTGGACTTTTCCATATCAGTTCCGAGTTTGGAATTTGTGCCCGTATTGGCGATAGGTTCACCCCCTATCACATCTGGGACGGAAATACGATTTTCAAAATTATTTTTGTGGTCGATAGAGCTTATTTCAAGGGTGGTCCCATATAAATTTGGTCACGATCGGTAAATTGGAAGTCGGTCAGTTAAGTTTTTAAACTTATGATTATGTGATTGAATATAACACTGCTTAATACAATAGTGTTGCCGCGCCGTATGTGATATGTCCACACGCTGGCCAATCCTCGATAAATATTGACAGATTCTGACGTGGGGATCAGAGATTTGTGTTGGCTTGTAAAGATGCAAGTTCTTGCGAACGCTCCGACAGAGGCCCGTTTCTGATCATAAAAGCAAGGGAAGCTCATATCAGCGCTACAAATTATGCGTTTGTTACAAGCCAATTGGAAAGGCTTTTAGATTTGGTGTGTCAATCTATGCACCACACTTTATAACGGCATAGGCAAAGGAATAAGGAAATAAGTACACTTTCAGAATATTAATGAGTAACGTGCATTTGTCTTCTATGTTACATACCAAAATTCTTTTCAAGTGTAAATGAATAATTACGGACCCCAAACATTGGTTATCATCATCGATATATTAATTACCTAGACGCACAGTTGACGCTCGGATAATGGGATAGCAAAGGAATGCTTAAGCACTCTTTTTGCATACAGTCCGACGCCGATGGAATTCTAAATTTCAAAATTCAAATTTAAGAACGCTTGCTCATTTCGTTTAAAAAGCTACTTTACTACACGTGCATAGGGTTATATTTGTGTTGATTTAGGATATTTGCAAAGAACTATGCATCTAGAGTATATTATATTGATGGCTGTCATTGATAAAATAACCACTGCTTGGCACGGGCCTCCTCTACCATTGAGAGGGATGAGGCCTTAGTCTACCACGCTGGCCTAATGCGGGTTGGTAGACTTCACATAGCTTCGCAATTCTTGTGGAGAAATTCTCGGGTACCTATGCAGGTTTCCTCACGATGTTTTCCTTCACCTTTGTCATTGATGAGAACGCAATTTTAATATAATTCATACAAAATTAATGTTATGATACACATAAACTCACGGCTGTATCCCCGAAGGGGTGGGCAGACGCGCCCTAGCGAACTAGAACACCGACATTTTGCCGAGCTTAGTTCCATCTCAAATGTGATAGGGGGTGAGTCTATCGCCATATCGGGCATACATCCCAGACTCCGAGCTGATATGAAAAAATCCAATATCACTTTGCCCAACGCGGGGATCGAACCCGAGACCTCAGGACGGTAGTCATACCGAAATACAACCACGCCACCGAGGACGTAATACGTCTATTGTTCAGTTATACGAATAATCATAATTAGTCAGGAAAAATAAAACTATGACAAGACTATCGATAACAACAGTATTTATGAACTGAATCCCTAGCACGAATGCACGATAACGCGCGTAAGCTATTGACATTTATATGTTTCAAACAATTATTATGAGAGCGTAGCAAGCTCGAATCGAATACGTAGTCGAAAGTTATTCGTGCTTCAGCTTTTGAATTCACTAGCTCCGACTTCGTCACCCATATGTTAAGCTTATCATTACCAATGTATGACACATAGTTTGTAAAGCTAAAATGATCAAAATATTTCGCGGAATGAAAACCAATGACTGGACACTGGTTTGAATTCACGGATGAATATTGGATGATTTCATGCAAGAAAAATGTTTGAAATACTTTCAAAAACAAACGTGTTAATAATTATGATTCATAGGAAATGATAATCGTCGCCGTCTTGGTGTTTTAGCAGTGCATGTGGGCTGTGGACCGGGAGGTAATGTGTTCGATTCACAGTTCGGGAAAAGCGGTTATTCTAACAGAAATAGATCTGAGATGACAATTGGATACTTGACATTTTTTTTAAATTAATTTTATATGAAATTTACGTCGTCTAAAATGTAGAACAAATATTGAAATATTCTCAAAAATTAAAAAGTTATAAACCTTTGAAGTTTGGTGTAACCTTCAAACTGCGGGAAAGAGAAGTATCAGTATAATCACGTCATCGCCATAACGGTACGGGCGTTGAAAAGGGATATCAAAATATCTCCATTTTGCTCCCCCTCCAGAATTTAAAATATAAATTACAACCTCATTTTTCAACCAATTTCAATGCAGTTTTTACACAAGAGTTTTTTTTTGTTTTATTTGCTATTAAAGATAAATATGTGTATAAAATCAAACATAGTCAAGTACCCAATTATTATCATTTGGTAGCATACTGTTTATTCGACACTGGCATCAACATCCAAAATCTGTCCATCCATTAGATCCATTACAAGGTCATAGCTTTTGTTTCGTATGTAGCGGAAATTAAATTGTATTGTTTTCTAGTAAACAAAAGGCATTTTTCCATTATGACATCATTTTTTCTATAGAAGGGATAATTAAATTACTGAGTATTATGAAATAAGCAACTCACGATGAAGGTTTCGTCAAAAACTCCTTGAACCGCAGCTCGAAAGCTTGTCCGATCGTAGCTATCACATCTTGCGCTAATCTCCCACCACATTCCAGCACGTAGCACGCCCTCCACTCCGTAGGGGGTGCTGATTTAGCCACGTACGCGACGAAGTCTAGAGAATCTGCATCTCCACCGGAGGCGAAAGAGACTCTTGGCATGTCATGTCTCGCTATGGTTTCGCCTCCTTCCAACGCTGCCAGTGAGATCGCTTTGGAGGAGATGATGAGGGCCACGTTGGCGCCAGAGTGTGCCATGCGCGGTCTGGCAGCGAGCGCCCGCGCCGCCGCTTGGCATACGCGACGTTTTTTGTCAGCTGATCGTAAACCAGCTGCGGCGCATACTCGAGCGATGCATTCTCTAGAATAATTAGGTTTTTACAACAGCAATAAGTAGGCAATATACCGCTAGAATTCCCTATAACTATGGCAGCAAAGATATTGACGTAGCTTTTTTAAATAAAACACCATAAACAGCATCATCATCAGCCACAGTATGTCCACTGCTGAACATAAGCTTCCCCAAAAGTATCCAAATTGACCCGTTGGAAGTGACGACCTGATAAAGATTGCAGAAAGTATGGGGATGCAAGTTGTTTTAAACTTATGACTAATTACAGTTCTTTTTAAAATATGTTATCCATAAAGACATACTCATTACTTATTCTTACACTATTAAATGCCATAAAATAATTGGTTGCTTAGTCAAAAACAAACTTTTATTTTTTAAGATTTTTAAAGATGCTACAATTGGAATACATAACCATCTTATTACTGTATGTTTGTATTTGGCAAAAGGAGGTCAAGAGCTTTATCCCAACAAAAGATTGAACAAAAAATATCAATACAGTTACAAAAACTCACTTTGCTACTTGTGACCTTGTCTCAAAATCCAATTTCTTCATTGATGTCAACACTTCCATGCAACCAATGTACTGGAACAATAATTACAATGAAACATGCATGTTATATTTTGTTGTATTATATTACAAAATTATTGTCCTTTTGAGGGGATTAATATTAGGTGGGCAGTCTAAAAACCAAGCCAATTTTTCTGATCTCTTTTCTTTCTTTCTATCTGACCTTATCCCACCTTAATGTGGGGTCTACGCAACACACTTTGTCAGGAATTTCATAAAAAGAATTTGGAGTTTTACGACTGGCTGCCTACCTGACGTCAACCCCAATCTAGGGCACCCAACCTCCGGACTTGAACTTGACTATTTGCCCAGGCAAACAGTGTTAGAAAAACACCACATCTGACCTGGGAATCAAACCTAACCAAACTAGACCAAGGAGATGATCAATTTTTTTGCGCCACGATTGAAAAACGAAAGTGCATCTACCTGGTATTGGATAGGTGCAAGAGTGGATGAAAAAATTGTATTATAAAACTGTAAGCCCAAAAGCCATGTTAAGAGCTATTGCTTTTTGGCAGTGGTTCAAATGAAATTTAAATAATGAAACATCAAACAAATTGGAAACAGTAATTGTTGCTTCTGATATGAATTAGTAAAAAAATGGAAACTTGCAAATATTTGAGTTTTAGTCATAGTCTTCTTCTTTCAAAATATGACTCCACCACACCAGCAGTGATTTTGCCAATGTCAAAGTAGATGTATATATATTCAAATGTTATGTATGACCGAAACACATGTTATTCATGCCATCCATCAAACAACCTATAAGTCGTGTTCCTTTAGTTATAATAAAAAATTAAAGCAATTTTGGTTGAAGTGAATAAAATCATATTCTTGAAAACCTATACAAGTTCATTTTAATTGTTAAAGTGGATTAGTGTTGCAGAATTTGGCACATAGAGTATCTAATATACTACAAAGTCGAGGCAATGCCTTTCCTTGTGGCCACCTTGATCTAGTGGCAGCATGTTGGGGTGTGAATCGGGAGATCCTGTGTTAAATTCCCAGGTTGGGCAGTGTTTTTCTAAAACAATTTATCCAGGATTGGATCTCCCAGATGAGGGTTGATGTCAGGTTGTAAAAATTATGCAAAATCAGACTAATCAATAGCAGACTGTGAAATAAGGGGTAGCTGGTTTTATTTTTAATAAGATTCACAGATATTTGTTTGACTTTTGGGCGTTGTGAAACCATAAGTCCCTTGCAGTTCCTGATAAATATAATACAGGTTAACATGTTGAAAGCAGCAATTACAATTCATTATAAAATGGAGCCAACATTGTTGGTTAAGGAAAACAGAGTTTCTACCTGTTCATTGAAAGTATAATATTATTGTATTATATTTATGTTTGTTTATTGAGCATAATATCAACTCATTTCCTATTATCACAGTGATTTAATAGTGACCTAAAAAACCATATCTATGTAAGTTTGAAGTAAATTAATTTGTAACTAATGAATTTGAAGTAAATTAATTTGTAATATTTAGATGCAAGATAATCAATATAAGGTAACAAATAATACTGAAAAAAATGGATAATTTTACTATTCCACATAAAAGCGATCCTTACAAGTAGGATAAGTTGGATGGTAATGGTGAACCTACAAACCTAGGTACTACGACTTAAAAGCTATGAGGCACTTACCCTTACGGCATACGTTACTCCATCGCTCGCCAGCACAGAGTCAGGATGGAGCCAACCCCGCGCCGGTTTTGCAACAAACGAGCCGCTATCCGCCATCTCTCACACTTATAATTCCACAATAAAAACTATCAAGACTCACAATAAGACTATACTGTTCACACTCCGCCTGCTCCTAGTTATTTAAAATACACTTTCATTGTGATTCAAATACCTTATCCATCACACAGATTATAATTGTGAAACTACGCCGCTGAGAATTCCAAGTATGTTGTAACCATATAAAATGAACACTCGATGTTTACTTAATTATTTTTGCAAATATGTCACAGCAAAACCGTGAGAATAAACAATATTTAATAAAAAATGTTTGTTTCACACCGAGCAAAAGTTATAACTTTTTGACATTAATATCCGATGTTGCCACTCTTGCAGTCCTGGGCTGGCTTGCCAGTTGCCATTTGCCAGATGTACTATTTTATTTATTTAGATTTACGATCAGAGAATTAAATATTATATTTTTCTGCTGTATCTAAAATAAAAAAACATTTACAACTTGTTTTTTTGGGAAGCTTACGCATTATTTATATTCATGTCATGGAAACAAAACAGCTAATAGCGCCATCTAGTATTATACAATTCAAATAATAGTGGCGGTACATATTTTAGATGTTACAGAAAAACATGCTTTTATATAGGTTTGATTTGGTTTTTATATTAAGCAAATAAATGTTTATTATTCATTAGTTTAATTAATAAGTGCACCATATAGAAAATCGCATGGCAAATTAATTACGCGACGTGACGTTGTCCGATTTGATTAATTTCTTGAATATGGATATCTTATTATTAGGTAGACCGTGGGGCACATTCATTAATCTAAGGTTGGTATGATCCTAGGCTTAATATTTATTTTCCTGTGGTCATGTGGCCAGTTCAACTGTAACTTGGCGATTTTTTATACCAGCAGCCCGAGCAGGAAAATTTCTGACAACCGTAAATGTATTCGAGCTCGATGCGCGTCTATGAAATTTGTATGAAATATTAATCAAATGTCATCAGTGCGCAGCGAGTTTACATTTACATTAGTTTTTCGTGCTCGGGCTACAGATACTTTTTGTGTGTCTTTTTGCGGGAAAACGATTTAAACTGGCAAACGAGCAGGTGGGTCATCTGATAGTCAGTGATCTCCACGCATAGACACCTATGATACTGAAAGAATCATGGGTGCGTTGCCAACCTTTAAATAATGGAAATAGAGATTAGAAAGGCGAGAGGGCATCTTTCTCACCAATCGAAAACCAACAGCGAGCTGCCATATTACGTCGGTTTTCTGTGACATACCACTGTCTCACAGAAAACCAACTTAATTGTATCACAGAACACGGACGTAGACTGAGATCTATGGAGCGAACTTTGACTAAGTCTGAGTCAAAGAAACGAACACGGTGAGGATTTGGGGTTTTTAAACCGAACTTTTACGTAGTCCGGGCCATTTTTTACAAGAAAAACAGACTGACAGACACATACTAAGCAAAGATTTTCTTGTAAAAAATGATTCGGACTTAGTTAAAGTTCGATTTAAAAATTCGAAATCCTCACCTAGTTCGTTTCTTTTACTTAGACTTAGTCAAAGTTCGCTCTATAGGTCTCAGCCGTAATGTGGCAGCTCGTTGTTGCGTTTCGTTTGTTTTGATAGCGCTGTCAAACCAGTCGAGCCGATCCATTCATCCTGTAGACGTTACTGTCTACAGCATGGCTCTATCACTTTCTTTCTTTCTACCTGCCCTTATCCCACTTCAATGTGGGGTCGGCGCAACACACCCCCTCAAGCATGTTGCAGAAATGATCTGGCCAAGCTTCCACGACCGGCTGCCCGCCTGACGTCAACCCCCTCTGAGGGGTCCAGTCCCGGGCAAATTAAATTAGAAAATTCGCTTGGCCCGACCTGGGAATCGAACCCACGACCTCCCGGTCCACAGCCCATACATGCTGCCACTAGACCAAGAAGGCTCTATCACTCAAGAAGTTAAAACACAGTCAGCTCATTTAATAACGTAACATGAATAATCAAGTTGTGTCGTTTATGAGTTTTGTCGACCCACCGGGCGGCGGCTAAATGTTTATTTTTATTGTACAAATCCACCCCTAGACATTAACGTAACAGCTACCACGAGAATTTGAGATGCAGCCTTACGACAATGTATTACACCGATGTTCGGACGCGAACATGTATTGAGGTGCGAATGTGAGAGGCGGACCGCGGAACTAAGCCCAGCGAAATGTGGGTGTTTCTAGTTCGCTAGTGCGCCTCCGCCTACCCCTTTGGAGATACAAGCGTGAGCTTATGTTATGTGAGAGACAGATATTTAAGTTTCAAAAGGAAAGCAGATTCTAATATTTAATAATAATAATAATAATATAATATTAGCCCTGTAATATTACTGTCCCACTGCTGATTTCTTTTTAATTTATATTATTACGTACACGGTTTGATCTCCGTCGTGAGGTCTCAAGTTCGACCCCGGGTCGGATAAATTGAGATTGGTTTTTAGTGTAGTGTCTGTGAGTCTGGAACTTGTGCCTGATATGGATTGCCATATCATAGTTTTCGAGAAGCATTAACTCGTGTTAAGGGTACTGCAGGGTTACCACCATCTCTTATAGCAGTTTTATTAAAACGTTCTTCGTTTGTTTTGTATGGGAATCGGTACAGGTAAAATTATAATAATACTGCTATAAGAGGTTGTGGTAATCCCCCTGTACGATAAATCGAGATAAGGTGTAACTTTAGATTAATAATAGCGCTGTTAGTCGTCCTCAATATTATATCGGTGGAAATGAGTCCACCGTAGCAGCTTCGTAGCGCGTAGTAACGTAGGTAAATCTGTAGGGCGGGCGCGCGCTGCCGAGCGTGGCGGGCGGCGCGGCGCGGCAGCGTGGGGCGCGTGCGTGCCGCGTGCGTCAGTCGGCAGTCGGCGGCAGCGCGCGTCGCATCCGTCGCGTTCGCCGCATCCGCCCGGCATGCGGGATACCATCTCCCGGTCTTCACATCAAACGTGTATTTACCACCGCGCGCCCAAGTAAGTGCATATTTTACCCATCTCATGCACATTAAATTATCAAATAAGACACGTTTTAATTCAAAAAACTGATGAAATCAGACGTTAATTTCCGCACGTGGATCTATATTCCGGCGGCAGAAGCTGCCGAGTGCCGACGCACAGTAACAAATGAGTGGTTCGTTCGATAGCCCACTGCCCCTGTGAGGGATTACCTAGACGCCCCTTACTGAAGGGTTATGTTCGAATGAAATTATCTAATACGTGTTGAATGTCGACACACTACTGTTATGATTTGGGAAATGTTCCTCGAGGCTTCAGAAGTTTTCAACGTTAGTCGTTGTTGTAGGAAAGCAACTTATCAGTCGAACATAATGCAGTAAGAAATAGAAGTTTATTATTTTTATGATCTTTAAAATAAAAGTATTTTTATAGATTTGTTGCCAATAATAACTTATTTATTATATCCGTCAATTATACAGTTAATGATGTTTTATGTATTTATCATAATAACGGTATAGTGTATAAAAAAGTGTAACTTTAAAATATAAACAATGTATACCTATTTTATATTTTTCCATATTGTGAAAACGGAACAGAAACAGGAAAACGTATTTTCATATTTCTCAACTCAACATTGATTTATGGGGCTACCGGTTTTTGGATGATGGAGTGCCGAGTTCTGTTCTTTTGATATATGAGCTAGCAGTTTCCGTTATCTTGCGGATGTGATCTAGAAACATAATTTACTTCTACACGAAAACAAAGCCGCTCATACCTCTATATCCTATTTCAATCTTTCTACATGGCCCTTATCCCACCTTAATGTGGGGTCGGCGTAACATACATTTTAAGCATGTTGCAAAAGGATTTGGCTTAGTTTTTCCGTTCGGCTCCCTGCCTTCCTTCTGAGGATTGGAAATTAAATTAGAAAATTCGCTTTGCCAGACTGTGTCACTGAACCAAGGAGGCGACCAATTTCAATATTCTTTAAATATTTATTTAAACGAAATACAATTTAAGTAGGTATCTACTACCTAGTAATTACATTTACGTTTCAAATTCATGCTCTACTAAAGACTTAGCACGTTCAAACGCGTCGACAATTCCTACATTTTCTATATCAATTATTTGCGATATCATGGGCCTTACTAATAAAAAACATTTTCGCTTATCTTTTCGCTAAGAATAGTCTGTCACTTTTTCCTTGTGTTACATTGTTTCAAAATGAAAGGGACAACATATGTTTAAAGATAAGTAACGCTTAAATATTTGTATAAGTAAGGGGCAATATGTATAGTCGTATTTTAATATGAGCATCGTTTAACTCGACGCTCGTCATTGAGGAGGCGTCGTGATGCTGCTCATTTAAAACGCACATCTCGTCGCTTTGGATTCTCAAACAATCGCCGCTCGTCTGGCGCGTCGGGGCCGAGCTGAGCCTTTCACTCTTTTTAGTTTGTCTGCAATTCCAGGCGTCCGCGGTCTCAACGCAGCCAGTCTGAAAGCGGCCCGCAATTAGCCCAACTCTAGCTATGTGCAATTTTTAAACTAGTACGAGATTGCTCGCGAATGCCGCTTTGGAGTCCAATCAATTATTACGATGGCTTTGAAGAGATTTTTAATCATCACCGTTTCAGTTGTGAATTTAATCACTGAGTTTTGGTATACTGCGCATTAGTATTATTACGATGTACGCACGTCGTCGCTGTTCTGAATTCTGGCCATACTTGCTTGTGAAGGAGTATCTAGTTTTTAGTTTTTGTATAAATAATTGATATTGGATGCTGTCATAAAAACTTAACGGACCTACTTCAAATCCGATCATAACCAAATTTATATGGGACCACCCTTGAAAGAAGCTCTATCGATTTTGAAAATCGGTGCATATTTGGTGGAGATATCGCGTAACATACATAAAAATACAGACGAATTGAGGACCTTCTTCTTTTTGGAAGTCGGTCGAAAAAAAGGAATAAAATTATAAGAAAACTTAGAAGTAGGTACTTCTGATTTCTTATATTTACGCGAATGTTATACATTGAAATCAAACTATTTTTACGGATTCTATCACAAGTCATTGGTTAGACTCTACATTGGACGGTAGAGTCGAACAAATATGTATCTAACATCTATCTTAAATACATATTTATTATTTTTTCATATAATTTACTCTATATACTTGATAATTACCCCAAAGAAAAGTAAGTAGTTAACATGGAACAGGCATGACATAAGACTCGACGGTACGGATTATAGCAACTGAGCTATAAATCGCCAAAAAAAGATACTACAAATAAGTTATTAACATTTTATCGTCAGTCTCACAGAATATACTTCCTTAGAGTTATGGCAATGACTACAGAAAAAATAAGAGGACCCGGCGTATCTACGAAAAATAAGTGTTTACTATGAAGCCCGTTCCGCCATTTTAGTTTCGTGATCTATCTATATGTAAGTTGTCACCGTGTCATAAGAATTAAATAACGTATAAATACTTATTGACGTCATTGTAAATACAGTGTTTTATTTACAATAATACTAATTACGGAATATGAAGAAGATGCCTAACTGTTATATTAATGGGATGTTTCTTTCGCAAAGTCGCCATTTTTGTTTCGTTCTATACATTAAGAATGCTTCAGTTTTTTGTAGTTATGCCCTGTCCTCTACCTTCTTTTGTCTAAGAGTTATGGCCATTAATTTATGTTTCAAGACTCACCCAAATAATTTCAATATACGATCGTGGGATCTAGAAATTTCCTCTTGCACGACCTTCATTGTCGGAGCAACAATAACCGATACGCAAGAATAGACATTTCATTTGAAATGTTTGCGAATCTTAAAGTATAGGAATAATAAAAGGGGAACTCACTGAAGCCCTTCCTTTGTATTAAAGCTTTTGCTGTTTTGCTTATTGTGACCACTTAAAGGCATCATTTAGGACCCGCAATGAAACCAGTCACCACAACTTATCTCCAACTTTGTTTTTTTTAAACCGACTTAAGGAAGTAGGAGTTTCTTAATACGTCACTTTTACATTCCTGCTTCAGAATTTTTAGTTTATTTATTTATTATGTTAGGGCTTTAGTCAATATATACAGCCAATATAGAAGGTTTTCTTAAATACCTATTTCTTTATTTCTACCTGCCTTTATCTCACCTTAATGTGAGATCGGCGCAACACACTTTTTCAAGCATGTTGCAGAATAGTTTGGCTTAGTTTTTACGACCGGCTGCTTGCCTGACGTCAATCCTCTCTGAGGGTTCCAGTCCCGGGCAAATTAAATGAGAAAATTTGCTTTGCCCACTTTGGAATGGAACCCATGACCTCCCGGTCCACAGCCCATATACCTCTATATGCTGCCACTAGACCAAGGAGGCGACTTATCTTGACTTTTGTTAGGTTTTTTAATACCTATATTTGGTGAAAATTATATGAATTTTTAAAACTTTTGTTGCAGTCTTGAATTTGTACGCTCGCCCCTTTCAGATCTGGGATGGAAATCGAGATGTAGGTTTACTAGTTCGCTAATTTGCCTCTGCCTACCCATTCGCGGATATAGAGAATACACCTTTATGTATAGAACTTCAAATCTTTATCTCACAAACAAACTTTGGTCTTCATAAAAGAAATGTAAGCAGAAAATGTTCCCTTTCACGACACGTTGTTTTAACACAAACCTGCGTAATAAGATTGTTGTTTAAGATTAATGCTATTATAATTTATGTTTCAAGGAAAATACGCCTTGTTTTCATAAACATTGTTAGAACTTTCGTCTACAACCGCACTAATTGGCTTTGTTTAGGTTTCTCTACGAAAATAGAGGTTTATTTTAAGATCTGCTAATTGCTTATTTACTTTTGCAATAACTATTTTAGTTCTTGATTTTATAAGCTGTATTATTTATTTATTTATTAGGACAACATAACAGATTACAATCACATCATTACAATTACAATACCAACTATGTTTACATTGTCTTATTCTATCTAGATTGTGACCCAAAACATGTTGCCACATCACAATAATTACAAAATTAAACATAATAAACAGCTAGGTAAATACGATTAAATTTTTGAAATACGTGTGCATATATTCTCGTAAACATTATGCTCCTTCGGAGCAGTCGGGTAAAAGGGATGCCGGTGTTCGTGCCGATGTCGCTGATTGTGCCGATGCTGGTATAGCCATCAAGTGATAATGAACGACACTAAAACAATTTACTGCCTGTCTGCCTAATTGACTGCCTCGGTGGCGTGGTTGTATTTCGGTATGATTACCGTCCTGATGTCTCGGGTTCGATCCCCGGGTTGGGCAAAGTGATATTGGATTTTACCCTAGCAGCCCGGAGTCTGGAATTTATGCCCGATATGGCGACAGGCTCGCCCCATATCACATCTGGTACGGAACTAAGTTCGGCGAAAGGTGTGTGTACTAGTTCGTAAGTACGCCTATGCCTATCCCTTCAGGGATACAGGCGTAAGCTTATGTTATGTTAAAAAAAATTACATGTAGGTATATTGTTATGTATACGTTAATAATTTCGTTTCGGATTTGTTAATGGTTTGTAAGTTTTCGTTATTTTCATAATGTAGGACGGCGCAACACACTTTTTCAAGCATGTTGCAGAAAGTGCTTATGAGATTTTATTTATTAACATTTACAATGCAACTTACAAACGTTTTAATGATGCAAAAACAAAGAAAGCTGCAATGTTGAAAACTTAATGAAAGAGAATCCAGTGAATAGGCTATCCAATTACTGTTATTATTCAATAAGTTTTTCCATATAACTTAACTTCTATTATAACCATTTTCATGTTTTTCTTAGGCATGGACATTCTAGATTTAGGACTAATTGGTTGTTTTTATATTATATACCTCTATATTTTTATTTTGTAATGTTTCATAAAAATCGGAATATCTGTTCATTATTGCGTAGTGTTATTTCATAAGCCGATTATGTCTACTTTCTGACTCTCCAAATTGGCTCTCCAAAGCGACTTTATCATTTGTCGTGGACAGGTGTGTTATATTGTTTATTTTTTTATTACTGCCTCGGTGGCGTGGATGTATTCTGGTACGACTACCGGTCCTGAGGTCTCAGGTTCGATCCCCAGGTCGGGCAAAGTGATACTGGATTTTTACATAGCAGCCCGAAGTCTGGAATTTGTGCCCGATATGGCGATAGGCTCGCTCCTTATCACATCTAGGACGGAACTAAGCTCGGCGAAATGTTGGTGTTCTGGTTCGCTAGTTCACCTGTGCCTACCCCTTCGGGGATTCGGGTGTGAGCTTTTGTTATGTGTATGTTATGTGTTATTCTTTTATTAACAATACAATACTTTATTTTGTAAGCTTCAGAAAATGGCTACTCATTGTTGCCAATTTTATACCTGGCAACCCTGCCTCATTATCACCGTCGCCCTGCATAAATGAATATTTGATTTATTAATTAAGCCACGTCAGATGTGGCCCGGCAGCTTTGTTTTTGTATCCTTTCGTATTACGTGATGTATGCAGCGATGTATCTTTGCATGATTCACGATGATTCATACGTTCGGAAGAGAAGATTATGAATTGATTTAATAGTAATAGTTAAACACTTTTATGAGGTATTTAGAACTTTATACAAAGAGGATTCGGTTAGTTCAACGTTTCAATAACAAATTATATCCATTAATAAAGTAAGCCTTGATATTGCGTTCTATATTGAAATCATAATTATTTTTGTTTTTCATAGACTACTAATGTAAAGAGACGCAATGAAATTTATTGAGTGGTAGAGCCACGCTGTAGACAGTAACGTCTACAGCAGAAATGGGCCGGTTCGACCGGTTGGATACCACTGTCTCACAGGAAACCGACGTAAAGTGGCAGCATGCTGTCGCGTTTCGTTCGGTGAGTGAGATTTCCGGTGGCCCATTTCCCCGTCCCTCCGTTCCGTTCCCTTCCGTTTCCTCTTTTTAGGTTGACAACGCACCCATGATTCTTATTGTGTCTTGGGTGTCTATGGGCGGTGGAGATCACTTACCATCAGGTGACCCATCTGTTCGTTTGCCAGTCTCTGCTATAAAAAAATGACGTCATAATAAAAAAAAATATTATCCCTGTTAGCGTTCAATATAAAGGAGCGTCTCCTGCACCTGTTTTACTCGAAACACATACGCAAAACAATGATTTTCACTGCTGTTGCTCATAGAAGAATGGGTCATAGATAAAATTTGTAACGTAACCATGTTTTGTGTAGGAGTTTTGTGTAATGTTTTACACAGACACGGCTTTATGATTCATTAAGGGTAAAACATATTGTATAATAAATGGCAGTGGCGCCGCGCCGCGACTCATATTTAATTTTGTTCTAAGTTAACGTAAGTTTGATACTGCATACTCTATAAACACATTCGTTTCGAACTGCGGCCTGAGCAGGAAAATTTCTGACAACCGTAAATGTATTTCAGCTCGATGCGCGTCTATGAAATTTGTATGAAATATTAACCAAACGTCATCAGTGCGCAGCGAACTCGAATACATTTACATTTACATTAGTTTTTCGTGCTCGGGCTACAGTAGTAGGCTTATATCGAAGTTACGTAAGAAAATATTATTGATATCCCTTCGCCGATCAAAGAATCGTTTAAGTTTACCAGTACAAAAACCCTCGTCTCGAACCGCTGAAGTTGGGCACTTTGTCCCCAAGCCACAATTTATTAGTTTGCTTTCGATTCATTACTCGGGCGGGGAACTCGTAAAACGGCTTACATGCGAAGGATTGTTGCTTTTATTGTCATTTCTATTGGTCATGAAGATACGACCAGTGTGATTGAAGGATTTGAACATCTACGTTGTTTCGGTTTTCCGTATTTGTAGAGCGCTTATGCCACCATAAAAAATAGTAGTACAATTGGGTACTTGACTATGTTTAATTTCATTTTTTTATATGTAATAGCAAATAAAACAAAAAAGAAACCCTTCTCTAAAAACCACATCGAAATTGGTTGAAAAATGAGGCAGTAATTCATATTTTAAATTCTGCAATGAGCAGGAGTGGGGGCGTAGTGGGGATATCTTGCTATCACTTTCCAACGCACGCGCCGTAATGGCCGTGACGTGATTTTACTGATACTTCTCTTTCCCGCTGTTTGAAGTTACACCAAACTACAAAGGCTTATAACTTTTTTATTTTTGGGAGTATTTCAATATTTTTTTCTGTGTTACATTTTAGATGACGTAAATTTCATATAAAACCAATAAAAAAAAATTGTCAAGTACCCAATTTAAATAGAGGGACTAACAAGCAAGTTTCCATACAAAAAAATGATCTTAAACTTGAGTGCCGCCATCAACTACTTATTACAATGCGAGGGCGATTATTACAATAAACAGCCTAGAATGTTCTGTGAATGGTTAAGAATCACGTAAGACAAGTTTATTCTCTCAATATTATTACGCTGGCCGACCTGGCGCGCGTATATTTTAAATGAACTGAGCGATTTGTGACCACGAGGTCATAACTTTTGGATCAAAAGTTTTGTGCTGTTGTCCCGTTTATATATATACTGTTGAATATCTTTGTTACCAAAAATGTATCGAATTGATTAGTATTACTTGTAAAGTATTAGTTTGTTATTTATGCGTACTGTCTAAGGGCAGCAGCTCCGCGATTTTATCCCAAGTCTTGCTTTAAATATATGAGTGAGCTGTAGGATAAATCGAGTTTAGGTTTTACTTTAGATTAGGAATAATCCTGAAAGTCACCCTAAGTCTCTACCTAACTAGATACCTATTATAATTACTTATGAAAGTACTTAATTACTGCCTTAGTTCCGTGGTGGTATTTCGGTACGACTACGGTTCTGAGGTCTCGGGTTCGATCCCCGGGTCGGGCAAAGTGATATTGGATTTTTCCATATCAGCCCGGAGTCTGGAA
Organism: Clanis bilineata; assembly: GCA_036417725.1. Lineage (NCBI taxonomy): Eukaryota > Metazoa > Arthropoda > Insecta > Lepidoptera > Sphingidae > Clanis > Clanis bilineata. The sequence continues at coordinate 5,959,222 of CM071141.1, forward strand.
TTTGTGCCCGATATCGCGATAGGCTCGCCCCCTATCACATCTGGGACGGAACTAAGCTCGGCGAAATGTGGGTGTTCTAGTTCGCTAGTGCGTCTCTGCCTACCTATTCGGGGATACAGGCGTGAGCTTATGTTACGTTATGTTATGTGAGCTGTAGGACAAATCGAGTTTAGGTTTTACTTTAGATTAGCAATAATCCTGCAAATCACCTTAAGTCTCTACCTAACTAGATATCTATTATAATTACTTATGAAAGTACTTAATTAATTTATTGAATAATGGTTTATGGTAATATTTTATAACACTTTTTATTGACTTTTCGTAGAACCCTAAAACTGCAATTAACTTTCATTAACCTAATTAAAATAACGCTGAAGAACCAATCTAATTTAAGATCCGCAACTACAAGAACACTTATATAGACTGAAACTTGGAAATGGCGTGCGATCTGTAATGGATTGCTAATATTAGCTAAATCTCGTAAGCTTGCATCCCTCACCGACGGGATAAGTCGATCCATCCGTCTTTTCTGCAGCTATTCGTTTCCCACCGTCTGCGGGTTAGGGGATACGCTGTCGGCACATTAAGTACTAGATTTGTATTAGGTAGGGTTGGCTTCCGTGTCCAAATCGAATTAATGGTTTCCAATTGGTTCCTGATTGTGATTGATTGCGATTCCTTTGCGTAGTCACGCATATTTTGGTTGTAAATTGAATTTGCATTGATGGAAACGGTTTGATATAAACCGAGTAAGGTTCTTTATTAGGTTTTTTCATTAACGTTGAATTGGTTCTAAGTCTGAGCTTTGTTGTAAATTCAATTTCACTTTTATGTATTTTACTGAGCAATGTGTCCGTTTTTTAATATTCGCTCGTTTGCTTTTTGTCTTGGACTGAATTGTTGAAATAAAAACTATGGAATAAAACTATTTTTACGGATTCTATCACGATTTGGTATTAATTTTTATGCCCGACGTTTCGAAATCCGTAAAAATAGTTTTATTCCAATGAATAACATTCGCGTAAACCTTAGAAGGCACAGGCAGGCCGCTTCCAACAGGTCGATCTGGAAATCTTTGGGGGAGGCCTATGTTCAGCAGTGGACGTCCTATGGCTGATGATGATGATGATGATGATGAAACCTTAGAAATCATAATAAAAACTATGGTTAAACCTTTAACGAAGTATTAGCTTTATTAGGTTAAAAATAAGTAATTTATAAGCGAATATTGAAGCTAATTTTGAAACAGAATTAATTTTCATGTAATATGTGTGACATGATAGAGGATAGCATCAAACTATTACGCCCATCGTAAAAGTATCCACAATGGAAAAAGCCGAGCCGTTCCCCTTGTAGTGGCTAAAAATAATTACATTTTGCAATATTACATCGTTGAACTTTATAATAAATGAAACTTTATAGAAGCATCGATGAATTCTACCAGAGGGTTACTATGTAGTTCTACTCGTAGCAGTAAAGCTAATACATTTTTTTAAAAGATTTTCAGGATCATAGGAAAAGGGTCTTGTATTGTCAGATATCGAAATAAATAAATAGCTTATGTGACAATTAGGCTCAATTGCACCACTATTATTAACCTAGAGTTAGTCCTAACCGCAAGCTAAATTGACAGAAAATGTATGAATGACATGTAACTTAACTTGCGGTTAGGACTAACTCTAGGTTAATAATAGTGGTGCAATTGAGCCTTAGTGATATAAACTGGAGATATTAAATAATATATTATAAAAGTGATGATAAGTTGCTACTAGAAGTCTTGGAAAAATGACACGAATTAAATGAACACGGATACAGAAAATATTCTGACTAATTTAATAATGTAGGTATATCGTTCTGCGTTCAGGTAGGTTACCACCACCTCTTATAGCAGTATTATTATCATCTTACTTGTACCGATTCCCATACAAAACAAACGAAGAACGATTATAATAATACTGCTATAAGAGATGGTGGTAACCATGCTGAGCAAAAATATTTCTGACAATCGTAAATGTATTGGAGCTCGATGCGCGTCTATGAAATATTAACCAAATGTCATCAGTGCGCAGCGAGCTCGAATACATTTGCGATTGTCAGAAATTTTCCTGCTCAGGCCGCAGGTCAGTTTAATGCGATACGATTTAAAAGACACCTGTGGGATGTTTACTTTGATTTAACGACTGCCATTTGGCAATACGTGGAAGGGAGGACTTTGAGTAGGCTGTATATGTCCTTAGGAAAAAAAATTAGAGTGCTGTACGAACCAGCATCTTTTACAACGAATACAATCTGTGGGCAATATAGACTTGTAGCTCTATATTAGTTGGAGACAAACATTTTGATCGTAGATATCATGACATATTATTCTATAAAGAATATCCCATTTACATTAACGTCATATCTGAACCGTCTGAAATTCAATTTAACAAACACTTGTACCTTTCTTGTTCGTCCGTTTAATACACATCCGTCGGTTTTCTTTTTTATAAGACATTCCATTAATGTAAATGACGGAGGGTGCTGACTGCGCCTTGTTTTACGAGCGACAGTCACAGTGTCTTGAAATACGACACTACGTAGGGCCCGCCTCTGTATTGTGGTTCACAACTAAGCACACATTCTCACGAGAGCTTTTTTAACGCGCGTTAAAAAAGCGACTCACAATGTCTGTTTATATGATGGCGGGTACACACCAACCGAACGAATGCGAAAGAATGTTCACGAAGTGCCATCGGCGATGAGGACCGAACGTTCCCGATCATTCGCGAATCTTCGCTGTTGTGTTCATACGACAGCGAAGGTTTGTTTGTTTTCCCCCATAGCCGATGGCCCTTCGCGGTAATTCTTTCGCCTTCGTTCGGTTAGTGTGTGCCATGAGTGCTTGATCATTCTTGCCTTGTTTCTAATAAGGTATATTCTACATAACGTCAAAAAAACGCCACGTTTTCAAAGCACTGGCGTTTGATCAACTATACTAGAACTCATTTGTTCTATTTGAATACTTTTTTGACGCGCGTTAAAAGAGCTCTCGTGCGAATGAGGCCTAAGCGTTGATATGAAGAAAAAGATAAAACATTTTATATCCCCCGCTGTTTATTCGTTTTTTGATGGCAGTGAAATGTGGAGCACGCGTTAAGGAAACTATTGTCTATTCCATATCTAAATCTATATTCAGATGCTTTGTTCTTGCTTTATGACGTAGATTTTCACCGAGTTCAGCTGCGACGTATTGTTTGAAGCGCTTTTGTTTTGAAGTGTATCTCATTAGAGTGGCGTATTAGTCCTTCTTCACTTGCGCTTTGATGTACAAATTTTTTGTTCAGGATTTCTTTCCCACGAATTCATTTATGTACAGTTAAAAAGGTTTTGAACGAATAATCTGCTATTGAGATTGAGGTTAAGAAGGTAATTAAGCTTAAGCAGTTCTTTTCGAAGGGCTGTCGTGACGTAAGTCTAGCAACACCGTGGAAAAATGGCAATAATGTAGTAAAAAATAATCTAGTCAAGGCAAAACTATATTGAGTCTGGTGATATATATATATATATGGCCTATGTTCAGCAGTGGACGTCCTATGGCTGATGATGATGATGGGCCTTACTTAAAAACAGCATTTTTAGCCAAGCAAATGGTTTAGAATAACCTGTCACTTTTTTCCTTGCGTTATATTGTTTAAAAATGAAAGGGACAACCTATGGTATAAAGATAAGCAGCAGTTAAATATTTTTATAAGTAATATAATGTACAGTGCAGTACAATCAGTTGACAAAAACAAGCAGGTCTATGCTTTTAAGTTAATTGATATATCTAAACTGGCGGACCTTAATGTTTTACGTAGGTGTTTTGTGTAATGTTTTAGTGCAGGAGTTTTTATAGCAGATTTAATAGCAAACGAGCAGATGGGTCACCTGATAGTAAGTGATCTCCACCGCCCATAGACACCCAAGACACAAAAAGAATCATGGGTGCGTTGCCAACCTAAAAGGAGGGAATGGAAGGGGAGGGAAAAGGGATTGTAAAAGGGAGGGGGGAAATGGGCCACCGGAAATCCCACTCACCGAACGAAACGCGACAGCAAGCTGCCACTTTACGTCGGTTTTCTGTGAGGCGGTGGTATCAAACGGGTCGAGCCGGCCCAATCGCGCTGTAGACGTAACTATCTACAGCGTGGCTCTACCACTCAGAAATGTATGTATCATCCTGGCAACAACAATGTATGTTATGTATATCATAGGTGCCGTGGGCGGCATGCTGGGCGCGCGGCTGAAGTCATGGATGGAAGCGCAGCTGGGTCGGGCGAAGAAGCGCAAGCAGAAGCAGTCGCGGCAGACATCAGGAGCGCCGGCGACTACCGGCCCGCTGCCGCCGCCGCACCTGTCCTCGCCGGAGAGCGCGTACAGCACCGGCTACTCGACGGATGGCACGTCCCCGGGAGCTCCGCCGACTACGCTCGCCGCGCCGCTCGTGTCTCCGCCACCGCCACCAGACCCGCCTACTACGCATCTATATCATGAACCTGCTAAGGTAAGTCGCTTCTATCTATATCATCTTATCTTCTTTTGTCTAAGATATTATCCAACTAGATACAGGCCTCTTCTCTGACATGCCAAATGTAATGGTTATAGTGTGCAATTTTCATTGATAAATGCCCAACTTATCCTACAATGTCGTCTGATCAACAGACTGTTGGTCTGCCCACCGATCTCTTGCCATCTCTAGGCCACCAGTAAACAACTGCCTTACAACATCTTCTATCAATACATACAAGTAGCTTAGTTCTGTCCCACATGTGATAGGTGGCGAACCTATCGTTATATTGGGCACAAATTCCAGACTTCGGACTTCTGATACTGAAAAATCCAAAATCACTTTGCCCGACTCGGGGATCGAACCTGAGACCTCAGGACGTTAGTCGTTCCGCGCATGCAATACCATGGAGGCCACCGCCACCGAGGCACTCAGTCAGTGTAGGTTAATAGAAAAAATAACGGAAACCATTAATGGTTTCTTTATTTGATTTTACCACATGAAACACTTTGATGTTAAGGTTTTAATAACTATTAAAGCAAAATCATAGAAACAAGAGAGAACACAAACCAAATAAACGCTTCCGTACCTACGCCATCTGTTTTGGGAATAAAAGTTATAATTGTATACGAGTTGGAACGTATCGTACTTTATGGTAATCCCATTAAAACCTCGTTCCCGTTTTAATTGGCCCGTGTGTTGATCAAAGCTATCGACCTGTGAACCCGGGAGGGCTGCTGTTTACTCATCATCAACCATGGGCTTATTTTCATGAACTACGCCAGCTGAGTTTATCAGGGTATTAAATCTAATTAAAATTGATCCTTTACATTTACAAGGTGTTTTATAAAGTTGGTATCAATAATAACACTTAAAGAGAGGATGGCTAGCAATCTAACGGTTATAAGTTATGAAAGTTAATAATGATAGGCAAGAATATGTTGAAAAGTGCCTTTGACCTGAGGGCTGACACTCGATTCGAATTTGACTTTGATTCGATTTCATTTAGTGATTAAAAATTCCACCGAAATATAGTAAAAAGTGCGCTAATGTCACGTTAAAAATTACCAAATGTTAGGTTCTTGAATCGAATGCAACATTAGCGCAGTCAAGGGTCAGCGCTGTTCGCGTAAAACAATTTGAAAATACACGCTCAGGATCATGACGCAATCTCGTAAATGGTAGTTATCTCATATCTGTGATGTGCGCTTCTCTGTCATGCAGGTTGGGACAAACTATTCTGATGTAAATGGAGCTTTATATTAGCAAATTTATGTGCGTGTGACTGTGTGATGCATATTGGCGTAGGCACCGCTACCACTTTTATGAATGTTCGCAATTTTTTAGTTCATTTTCTAATCGCTCAAATACGAAAATAGAATAAAAATAAATAAAAATTTGATTTGACTTATTTACGTTCTTGTTATGTTATTTCTAAATACACCAACAGATGTCGCCACCGCCGTTTTACATCTCGCAATAGGTCGGTGCTGTGGCGTTTGTATGGATAGTGTGGCACTGTAGATTGCAACTTCCTTGTCTCGGGGAGCATAGTGCGCAGTGATCGTAAAGTGAGAGCACTTATGCTGACACCCACAAGTTAAATCTTGTATACCCGCGCCCGGCTGCCGTCAAGGGAGTCCGAGCGCAATTTTTGAAAGGTCTTCTTACTTTACAGGGGACCATTAATGAGCTGCGTGTGCCTGATAAATGATAACAGGCAATTCCGTACTGCGGTCTGGTTAGTGTTGTTTACAGAACCATACTCAAGCATCAATCATCATCATCAATTTATGATAAGTTATAACATTAACGACTGCCTTTTCACTTTTCATGACATATCGTAACAAAATTACTACTGCCCTGGTGTTTAGCGCAGTCCTAAGGACAAAGACGAAACCCAAAAAAGTCGATTGATGTTTATAAAATGGAAATGCGCCAAGTATAAGCAGATATGCTTATACGTGTTCTTAACAACTATTTTAGTATTAATTTGCTGTGCTTTTTTGTATTAACTTCTTGTATTGACTCATGTCTTGTTACAGAGTGTCGTTGATTTCACAGACTTATTTCTTAGTGCCTTTGACTTTTAATTTATTCTTTACAGCGTCGATCAACAACCATTCAAGTACGTCGCATACCAGATCCGCCTGTGGTATGCGCGACCCCATCACCTCGACCTCGTTGTCGCATCAGAACCAATCCATGGCTCGGCGCGACATCCCCCAGCCGTCGGAGAGGCCCTCAGCTGCTACACCAGCAGTCGCTGCAGTGTCCTCAAGCTGTGCCTCAACTGCATCACTCGCCGTACTCTCTCGACTCACAGCATGTTAGATATGGATCTAGGTTTGTATTTGTTTTAAGATGTTATTAGCAACGGTTGAAGGCTCTCGTGTATAAGCTTCATCGTGGTATGTGAAATCCGTCACATCGACCTCGCTGTCTTATCACAACGGAGTACTAACTCATGGCTCAGTGTGGTGTCTCGCAGTCGTCGAGAAGGCCCTTAGCTGTTACATCAGCACAAAACATAATAAATTAAATGTTATACCGATGGCCTCTACCACTTCGCTCAGTTTTGATTCCTACCGCTTAATTTACAGTAAACAAAAACAATCTTTAATATTTATTTGCTTTACAATAGTAATAAGTAATAACTAAATGTATTGCAGCGATTTCTGCACTGTTTTTATCATTTTAGTTAACAACTTTGACAATATTCTTAGTAAAATTATTCCGGAATGTGATGTAAATATTTGAAAAGATTTTAACTCCAGTAAACCAGCTGCTCTTGCACACATTTGATGATTTCCCTCGTGTATTGCCATAATTTGGTAAACATTTACCGCACTCTGTTAAATGTGCAATGTTTGTTAAACAGTTTTTATATGGGTTACTGGATCGTTACACTGACTGAAGCGAGCAGTAACTGGATTAAACTAAATTCACGCGTATACAGCGAAACACTAACAACTACACGGAATTATATTGACATAGTTTAAACCCTCGTTGATTTTTTGTTCAAAGTATTTGTACCTAAAGCATTTACTTAAGGTATATTCCACTTTGAGATGGTGTGGCCACGTTTTGAGGATACCAAAGGAGTACCTACGTCGTCGGGGTGCGATCCCGTGGACGGCCGAAATAGTAGTGGCTGGATATAAGACCCAATGGCCTCATTATGGAGGATGCTCAAGACCGAGAGAAGTCATCATCATCATCATCATCAGCCATAGGACGTCCACTGCTGAACATAGGCCTCCCCCAAAGATTTCCAGATTGTCCTGTGTGAAAGAAAAAAAAAAGAAAAAATAAAAAAGAAAGCGTTTAATTAGGAAGGCGGATTGCAGAAGCCGGCATAACGCCAGGTAGAAACATGTTCCACTTTATGAGCGTTCGTAGGCTTAATCAAATAAAACAGGTGAAGAAGGTACTGAGATAGGGGGCTTCTTTAGGAGTTTCTGCAGGGATATATAACATTGGAAAGTGTTCAAAGTAATCCGAATTCAATATTCCAGATCGCCCCACCTCTCACCACATCTATCACCAGAAGCTACAAGATACTACCGCGGAGGAGCCTCTAGCGACGAAGAGTGTCGCGGCATGAGAGCACGTGGGAGAGAGACAGCGATACTGTCTGATGCGGACGTGGAGTCTGACGGAGACACGGGACTGGATGGCGGTGATGAGGACGAACCCGACGAGACGGCTTCTCCTGGGAGACGGCGCGCTCGCAGGCGGAGACCGCCGCGACGACCGCCGCGGTCCGCAGGTGAATTATGGCTTTTGTTTATGTAATGTTTACGGCTTCTGGTGTAATGGTGGGTACACACTGGCCGAACGAAGTAGAATGAGGGCTGGTGGACAGAAAGTTATTACCCGTCAGAGGCGGCACATATATATGTTCCATAAGCGTATGGGCCACCGGAGGCCGAGCCGCCCGTGACTATTTAATATAGTTTATCCTGTAAATGAGGATTGGCATTTGCTATTTGATTAGTCTTGAAAGCCTAACATTATTCTTTTGGAAGACTCATAGTAAATTTTTATTACCATTTATTGGTCGCATTAAAGCTTCTTTCTTGTAGTTGGTCACAAAAATATTTGTTTAATGTTAATTATTTCTTTCATCATCACCATCATCATCAGCCACAGGACATCCACTACTGGACATAGGGCCATTAATTATTATTATTTCTTTATTCATTACATTTTAGGAGCAACTCCACCGCGTGCTCGTCGCAGGAACCACGCTCCTTCAGCACCTCCTGTGAGAGAAAGAGACCCCATTTTAGAAGCAGATAGAGAAGCAGAGAGGAAATACCGAGAACTTATAAGAGAGGCGGAGAAACTGCTTGTTACTGTATCAAGAGCGCCTCTGGAACCTCCTCATAATCCGAGAGTCAGAGAGCTGAGGGCGACAGAGGTATCTAATTTCATACGTATCTTTTAGTTAATTTTTTGGTAAGTAATTAATTTGGAAATATTATGATATGCTATGCTACTATGTTTGACCGTTATTTTTTTATTCGTTAGGTTACATCTTGAGATCTCACCTATAAGACTGATCTTGACAAATTATCTGAAAAAAAATGATCCATCCAAAAGTATATAGAGTTATATAGTCGTATATATTTTACCCAATTTTACCTCGATGTCTTTTGCTTTTCTAGTTAGCTTATCCTTTCAAGAATCGGTACAGGCGTTTACGCAGGTACGTCATGATAGATTATTATTTGTAGGTAGAAGCACCTCGTCGTAGTCCCGAGCGTACGCACGTCACTAACTTCATAAGGGCGAACTCTCCTGAACAACCTCGGAGGCACTCTCCAATAGCTAAGAGGTCTCCGCTAGCCGCCCCCCCTCCCCCGCCGGTGTCGCGACATCAAGTACAACCCCCCTCACCAGGCGACCGACCCCAATCTGAACCACCTAAACGGAAGGCGTATGCACGGGACGAGGTTAGTATCATGTAGGATGCTGAGGAATAAACTCTCTTCAAAGGTAAATACCGTCCAAATGGACGTGGACGTCCTATGGCTGATGATGATGATGATGATGATGATGATGATGATGATGATGATGATGACGATGATGTTGATGATGAAAGGTATTCGCGAGAGAGTGCAATAGTTAAAAGGTCTTTAGTAGCAGCCTCCCCTGCTGTTATCGCGAAATCATGCGCAATCAGCTTGCGGTCAAATGCAATCTCAATCACCTAAAAGAAGACATATACACGAGAAGTTTGTATTTTGTACCACAAACAGTTGAATAAGGTGTTGGTATAATAAAATATTAGTAATGCTCCAGGAAATTCTGGAGTTTGGAAAAAACTCTCCAGCAGCTTAGAGCTTGCTAGTGGTAGAATATTTGCATCCGAACACATGGCGACCACCGCACACATGGAGCTAAAACCTGCCATAGAGACACACAATCCGTGTGTTTTTCGCGATCCAGGATCAGCCAGTATACCTCCGGTTCTCTGGGCTTGCGGCATGATTTGATGGTTAGTTAGGACGGGTATGGGGACATCCCTGTGTCTGCATCGGTCATCCGCCTGTTTTATCGCAAGCCCTTCAATTTGCTTCTCTCCTATTCGGAAATAGGCCGGCATGATTCTGGCGACTACTGAATAACCCATTATTCGTCAGTGGTCGCTAGTTTTTTTGGACTGCACTGCTCTTACCATCAGGTGCAGTCACTTTGCTGAGCCAGGACAAAAAGGTGTCCACTAGCCGTTGAATATGTAATATTATAATAGATATATGGTATTTATTCTACAGCATAACATCATCTTCAACTTTCTCAGGTACTACAAACGTTGGAGGGTCTCCGCAAGAGTCTGCAGCAACAGTCGGCGCTGCTGGCTGTTCAACGCACGCGACTTGACTCTCTATAGCCATTACCCCGTCCCTAACATCTTTAGTTTCATACTCCATATCGACATCCTCCTTCTAGAAACGAGAGGTTGCAACTTCGATGCCAGCACTGAGAGAGATCTTTGTGTAATGTTAAAAAAAAATATTGGGGTCTGGGGTTTGTGGGATTGAATTACCTTCTATCCAAATATGTCCTAGATCTTGATATTCAGATGTATGATGTATGATCTAGACCTTACTTTGGGATCAGGCGTATTCTATGATTGTTGGATGTGTTTATTTATTTGTATAGATTCCCTGTAGTACCTGCATTATAAGGCTGTTTGCATTTAGTATTGCCAATGGTTTTGTAACCATAGAATACGTTGGTGAGATAGTGATCATTTGTTTTTTAAGTGGTACCTAGATAGTTTTGGCGGGAATTCTGACGGTGGTGGGTGGTCGCTTGTTTTAATGATTTCATATTTTAGTCTAAAGTTGTGTTTGTGGTTTAAGTCATGTGTATCTAAGCAATAAACATCAACGAAGATGGACAGTATGTGGAAGCTTTGAAATAAGTGATTTTAGATGCTTTTTGTCGGGTGGATGGGTCGACCATGTTCGATTCTTCCGCTGCGAGAAAATCGTCTAAAAAACATCAAACTAGAAGGAATTGACGCCAAAACTCCAGCAGGGCATTGAAATCGAACACATCCGACTTCATTGCAGTTGCGAAAACTTAGATGTAGGAAAAAAAATTCCCTAACTTGACATTGGCATAATGTATTTCAATTGCCATAAAAAAAAAGTGGTACCTAATTATTTAACACTGTTGTAGGCTTTCTCAGTTCGCTTTCTTTGTGTTTATTCTCAGTCACTGTTAATTTGGCTCTTGATTGTTTTATCATTAGTTTTTTTTATAGGAGAGACTGGCAAACAAGCAGATGTGTCACCTGATGGTAAGTGATCTCCACCACCCCATAGACACCCAAGACACAAAAATAATCATGGATGCATTACCAATCTATAAGGAGGAAATGGAAGTGAAGGGAAAAGGGATTGGGAAAGGTAGGGGGGAAGGGTCACCGGCAATCTCCCTCACCGAACGAAACGCGACAGCAAGCTGCCAGCCTGCCACTTTATGTTGCTTTTCTGTTAGACAGTGGTATCAAACAGGTCGAGCGGGCCCATTTGTGCTGTAGACGTTTCTGTCTACAACGTGGCTTTACCACTCAAAATAATTTTCATTTCATCTAATTACCTCTTTTTCCTCATTCTTTCAATATATATATAGTTCTTGTTAGATTAATTTTGTTTATTGCAAACGGCCCGTAGTCCCATATCCGTGTCTAGTCCCTCCAGTCGTAGTCCACGGTGTAGTCTAGAATCTAGTCGTAGTTGTTATCGTTTCGTGCTTTAGACGAGACCACTTTTATTCTCTTCCAAATATTCATAGCGTTAATTTTTAGTGTAGTTAGATTAGAGACACATGTGTACGAGGTCTTTGTGGTCAATCTGGGTTTCCAAAGTGCCATGTGTTTTTGATTTCATTTAATTCATTTTATGGGTAATTACCCCCCGTAATTTTAGTTCCAGGTGAGCCAACTATTCATTCAAGCAGTTTATTTAAAATTGGAACTGTAATGTTGCCAGGAGTAAGAGTACGAAAAATATTGATTATAAGATGATTCAAAAGAAGTAAAATGGGTGCTTTCATTTTTAGACAATACAAATTTTGCTGCAAAGCATAACTTTACGTCACTTTGGTGTTCAAGATATGTTGCTAAAACCAAATTAAACATTTTATGACTTTGATGTTATTATACACCGTTATAAATGTAGGTCCTGGGTCAGAAAACTGGCTCCCAGGTCGAGAAGTGGTATTCCGTTTCCCCGGGCCTATATCCTAGAAGGGGTTGACGTCAGACAGGCATTCGGTGAAGAATAAATAATTTTAGCAACATGTTTAAAATATGTTGTTCCGATGCGATCCTTCATTGAATGGGGATTGAATAAGAGCAAGTGAAAGAAGAAATACATCATTATTTTTTTTATATTATCCCCACGGTTGACCACAAAAACAGCACACCACAGAGGTTAAAGTTTCAGATGTAGCTATTGTACTCGAGTAGCGTTGTAGTATTAGCAATAGCGAGCGGTCTCTAGCTGTAGGCGAGGAGTAAGGACAGTGGCCAAGGTACCAAGACTGCGTTATTATCTAACATTTAACTTGTGAACTCATATTTTAGAGACATTCATCTCCCATGGTTGCTTGTTTGGAAAATAAAAAAATAAAATTTCAAATGTTTTCGAACAGTTACGATATGTTTATTTTTAGGTTGGTAACACCTGCAACTTCAGAATAACAGTTTGATAAAAATTTGAAATTCGAATTGTGAAGCTCAAAAGAAATTGGAATATTTTTTGTAACTGCCTTTGTAATAAAAATGTAATTTTTAAATTCCTTGAATCGGAGACAAAAACAATATTTTTCAAATCAGCAATATTGCGAAGAATTTCGAATGCGACCAAAATATTTGCAATTTGAATATTATATTTATTAATTAAATATACAATGTTTAATCGTTATGATATTGTACGCTCTCGGGTGCTGTTTGGAACTTTATTCATTATTAATTTATTTATTTGAGATAACAAACAACTGTACTCTAAACACAATTTACGCTACGTGTTACTTAAACATAAGTTAATACATGTACAGCCCACGTCATTATCCACATTTTACTAAAAATATAAGATTACCGTTGGTAGACGATTACAAAAATTAAAAATTAAGACAATAGTTTACAGTAATTAAAAATAAAAGAATATCGATATTCTTTCATTATTATTTATTCGTATTAGTTCATTACATTACAGTACAGTAACCATATCAATTTTATAATGTTTCGAATGTAATTTGAAATATTATACACATAAAATTTAAACATACAGGTATCTATTCATATTTATGAAAAGCAAATATAGAACTTTTAGAAATGTTTTAGGACGACTAATTTCAAAAATTGATATACATACACAAATGACGACGATGAATACAGCACCTACATACCGACCGTATTCATTTACTAGATTTAAAAAAAAAATCATAATAATTTAATTAATACTAACGGAGGAGGAGGAACATCATTAAACACAAAGAAAACGTTAAGATGGCCGGTTAATCAGTAAGATGTTAAGATGGCCCGTTAATCAGTAAGATGTTAAGATGGCCGGTTATTCAGGCCCGTCTTAAGGCATGCCTGGGCCCATGGACACATATAATTCACCCCCCCCCCTAACAGTTGAAGTATAAGACGTACCCTAAGCTGAAGACCTTAGAAAAAATCGTGTAAGAGAATGTAGGTACTTATCAGCCTTTCGGGGAGCCCTTGAGTTCGGGGCCCTGGCTGCTGTCCTCAAGCTAAAATGCCGTTAAATGAATAAACCTCATTTTGAGATGTTTCCAAAAAACGTGGTAAAGGTCCTTAATGGTCTATCAGACTATGGTTTATAAATTAATAGACTTGTCTATGATATCTCTAGGGACCATATTTTCTCCTTTTTTGGAGACATCTCAAAATTAGGTTAATTAAATAACGGTATTTTAGCTTGAGGACAGCAGCTGGGCTCAGGGCTCGTGTGCCCTTAATGGTATAGACGGTACTGCGGTTAGTTATTTTACTTTTAACTTCAAGATTGGACAGGTAATTCTTTCTCCTAAGTCTCTTGAACCTATTTTATAACAGTATGAGTTATTATCAGTGTATCATTTTCGGCAGACTTCCACAAACGGAGGAGGTCCTGAATTCGCCTTTTTTTATGTATGTTACTCGATATCTCCGCCAAATGTGGACCGATTTTCAAAATTCTTTTTGTGTTCGATAGAGCTTATTTCAAGGGTGGTCCCATATGAATTTGGTCACGATCGGTAAATTGGAAGTCGGTCAGTTAAGTTTTTAAACTTGTGATTTTTATGATTTAATTCCAAACAACAATCGAGGAGTGGGGTTCCCATGTATTGGGTCCGGTATTTTTGTTAGCGCAATTTTGGAGGGAAACGTGCAATGTATTGCGATCCTCTTCAGCTTAATGTAAATATTTATCCATTGTACTTGTTTATTGTAAGTATAAATAAGATTTATACGTTTAGTTGAATTTTCATTAAAATATTATTCCAAATTTGTTTTTTTTTGTTGATATATCTTATATCCTTGGCGCAAATATCGTTATTTTAAAACTAACGTTATAAGAATTTTAAGTTACTAAGAAACGGCAAACGCTACCATGTCGTACTGATATGGTAGCGTTTGCCGTTTACAAAAAATACGGTAACTTTACCAAAACTTTTCTATTTCTTGGAATTTTATTGGTAACTTTATTTACCTCTGATTCCCAAGGAGATACTTCCAGGTTATTATCATAGATGGCGTTGTTAGAAATTCGTAGAGTTTTTCTTTGTACTGATTAGTAGATGGCGCTGGAAACGCCAATGCGCCAAATATTATCTGTTTCATTTTACCCCTCTCCTCTAGATGTTTCTCGCTGTATTGATCAAGTTGTGTTATTATTTTCTTGTAGTTGATGATGCAAGTTTCTTATAAAATTTTAGTATACTATTACGCGAGAAAAATATAAATTGCTGATTAGAATTTTATGTTATTTACAATTTTGGTAGCAATTTTATAGACAAGGGTTAAATTATTATGGCTAAACTAAACCAAAATAATGTATGTAGTTTTAGGTTAAATTCAATTTAAAGTATTTTGTTTGTGTGTCATCTCAGTTCAGAAAACATATTTCCCTAATTCCTACTGATACAGAATTATTATTTTTAAAGGGGCTATAAATACATTGTTACAATACTTTTTTCATTTTACGATATACACACATTGTGGATAATTTTTGCACATCGCAACAAAAAAGCATTTGGAGGTGCTGGGATTTGAACCCAGGACTTTCAGCATGCGAAGCAGACACTCTACCACTGAGTTACACCCCCGCTGAATACATTTTACGAAATAGAGCGTATGCTCTAAACTTAAAACAGTACTTACATCCATAAAAATGTTATTATTGTGGCCACAGTAATTTTTATCGCGGAAATTCTATCACAATAATACCCTTAATCTTTCCTCTGAATTAAAAATCTTAACGTTTCAAGTGTTGCCAAAAAACAAAAATTAATTTAAAAGGATATTGTTACCCAACCGCCCAATCTTTGCAAATTGCAATCGTATGTTATTTAATTTATTATTATTTTCTGTTTGCAATACACTGGTTATCTAGAACTATAGCCCTTTACTTATAAAAATATTTAAACGCAGCTTATTTTTAACCATAGGTTGTCCCTTTCATTATTACACAATGTAACGCAAGGAAAAAAGTGACAGGCTATTCTTAGCAGAAAGATAAGCGAAAATGTTTTTATAAGTAAGGCCCGTAATGCATAGAATTATAAATAAAATGTTGGTACAACGGAGTTCGGAATTTGAAAAGCCTAAGTCACGATACGTAGATATGTAAACTCTGATGTCATTTCCGCAGGTCCCTTTAGATCGTCCATCTTTTATCTATCTCGTTAGTTTGCTTTTCATAAAATGGGCATTACTCAGACATTGTGTAGTAAGTGATTGTATTTTTTTACTTTATAAAAAAAAAGGTTGTAAAATAGCAAATCAAACACTGATTAAATAATATCGACACGAGAGAAAAAATTCTAAAGCGTGTGTTTTTGTTCATCCCTATGTTTGTTTATTAATATATTACAGCTTTTTTAAGCGACCTTGCGGATTATTATTGAATAACAAGAATTATCATCGTATATTTCTTGTAGTCCTATCTTGAAGGCTAATGTTTCTTTTGGGTAAGACTACTATTCGGTCCAAATAATTTGGAAGTACTCAACCGGCGGAAATGTATGAAACGATGCATGAATGTGGATGAGGCAAAAGAGGTGTGTCAGGATCGTAGCTTATGGCGCTCAATTGTCTCTGCCTACCCCTATGGGATACAGGCGTGAGTGTGTATGTATGTATGTATGTATAAATATCTACCAGTATATAATATCAAACGCACCTCACTAGTAAAGAAGCAAACACTTTCTTTGACGCAAAAATGTCTCATTTGGGATTATTTTTTTCAGGTGACAACCCTTTTACTTTTGTGGTATATGTAGTATATATACACTTAGACAAAAGAAGATAGAGGACTGGGCATAACTACGAAAAATGAAGCATTCCTAATGTATGGAACGAAACAAAAATGGCGACTTTGCGAAAGAAAGATACCATTAATATTTAGATATCTTCATACTCCGAAATGAGTATTATTGAGTATACATAAAAGTATCTGATATGATTTGATTTAATTCGTGTAGGTGTAAATACGCCACAAATCTATTTTAGAATATATGAAGGCACTTTTATAACTTCTAGCGTAAAAAATCACTCGTTTTATAAAAACAAAACAATTTGAACATGTTTGATAGTTAAGATCCGGTTATTTAAAAATATTTAAAAAGATTATTTAAAAAGACTGCCTCGGTGGCGTGGTGGTATTTCGGTACGACTACGGTTCTGAGGTCTCGGGTTCGATCCCCGGGTCGGGCAAAGTGATATTGGATTTTTCTATATCAGCCTGGAGTCTGGAATTTGTGCCCGATATGGCGATAGGCTCGCCCCCTATCACATCTGGGACGCAACTAAGCTCGGCGAAATGTGGGTGTTCTAGTTCGCTAGTGCGCCTCTGCCTACCCCTTCGGGGATACAGGCGTGAGCTTATGTATGTATGTATGTGTATTTAAAAATACGTAACACTAATTTTAACACGTCGTTGGCTTGCTTAAAGGATAAAAACAAACCATTTGTAATTAAAATATTAATAAGATGACCGGTATCCGTAATCTTTAGGACGAATGACAAGTTTATCAATTTAGTAGTAAATATAGCATATTTAAATAAATACTCCCAACAGTCACACACCTAGTCCTGACCCCCACACTAGGTATAACCTGTATCGTGGGTGCCAGAGACTATGAGAGACTTCTCACAACATTCAGACTTGAAACAAATATCTGTAGGCCACACAAACATTTGTCTCAATGCGGGAATCGAACCTGCGGCCTCCCGCTACCCAGCCGGCTACTCGCCCACTGCGCCACGGACGCTGTCATTTCAAATACTAACACTTAAAAACTGGAACACTCCTTAAATTTAACGGCTTCTTACATTGTTTTCGCTATACAAATTTGTGAGATAAGACGGCTCTACATGACATAATACGACCTCAATTGTTTGAGTATTAGGGGTTAAATATAGATACTAAATAACACTCAACAGACACACACATAGTCCTAACCCCGCACTAAGAAACTAGTATTGTTTCATATCAAGAATTACGAGAGACTTTAGGTTTCACAAAACCTAGACCACAAACAAATATGTATGGGCACAAACATTTGTCTCAGCGCGGGGATCGAAAACGCGGCCTATCGATTTATAAGAGGGCTACACCCCCACTGCGCCACAGAGGCTTAAAAACCCATTACTTCATAATTCGTATCACGGTATCACTGCATTTACAGTGTGTGGTCATAGGATTTTGTAGCTGTTTATAGGTATTCTGATTTATTTAAATTGAGAATTCAAACAAATGATATTTGCGATAACGTAAATCGAAAAACAAGTAGTAAAGGTTAGATCCACAGACATGAGGGCAACTTTTGACACTCGATTCGATAACGACTACGATTCGATTTCATGTAGTGACTTAAAATTCCGCCGAAATCGAGTTAAAAAGTGCACTCCAAATGACAAGTTTTTGTATCCAACGCGACACTATGTCGCATTTTTTAACTCGATTTTGATGGAATTGTTAATCACTAAATGAAAAGGAATCGTAGTCGCAATCAAATCGTGTATCAAAAGTTAGCTGGTCTAGATTCAGCAAAATGTTATAAGAGATTATGAAGTTTAGAAATGTTGCATAAGGACTAAAAGGAAATGTCTGAATGGTACTTAACTTGACCTTGAACTTTGAATGTAATAGAAAGCATATTATTCTCGACGAGTGGGTGGAGGCGCGTGGCGCTGCGTGGGCGAACACCTACGAATTTTCACCCACTAGTAAGCATTGAGTTTCTTTTACGAGTAAGGCTGAGATCTATAGAACGATCGTCGACTAAGTCTAACTCAAAGAAACGAACTCAGTGAGGATTTGGACTTTTGTGGCGCGCACAGCCACCGTTTAGTGGCGGACGTGCCGCGACACACGTTTTGAGGGGTCCAAGGTCTCGCGCGGCGCGGGGTTGCGCGGCGCATACGCGGCTCGCGCCCCCTCGCGCTCAGTTAGTCGCATAGCCACCGTCGAATGATAAACACGCGCGGTCTTATCGGTTCCTCCGGCTCTCGCCCGCTTTCTACACCCTTATATCTGGCGCCCAACGTGGGGCCTCTTGTTGAACAGTTTCAACAGTGCGCGAAAGAACCTACGACGTTATCGATAATTATTGTTTGTGTAGTCAGTGTTCGTAATAGACAGTATCATCAATCATGCCTCGTACGCGGGCAAACAGAGCGGCGAGGGCGGAAGAACACGCAAGTGATAGTTCGTCAGACTGTGACTCGGTGGCGGAGGCGCGCGGCGGCGCGGTCGCCGGTACCACCCACGCGCGTATCGTGACCGACGCGACTCGGGAGACGCGCGCCCAGAGGGGCGCCGCCCCCGGCGACACGACCGAGGAGTCGCGCACCCGGTGCGGTGCCGCTCCTGATTGCGCGCCTCGGGAGACGCGCGCCCAGAGGGGCGCCGCCCCCGATGACGTGACGGAGGAGTCGCGCACCCGGTGCGGTGCCGCTCATGATTTCGCGCCTCGGGAGACGCGCTCCCAGAGGGGCGCCGCCCCCGACGACGTGACGGAGGAGACGCGCACCCGGTGCGGTGCCGCTCAAGACTACGCGCCTCGGGAGACGAGCGCCCAGAGGGGCGCCGCCCCCGACGACGTGACGGAGGAGACGCGCGCCCGAAGCGGCGCCGCTCCTAACTGCAAGTTCGACGGATCCCGCATCGGAGCCCCTGCTGCCGTTGACACCGAACGCCTTCTGACGGCTGTTATGGAAACGTTTGCGAGGACGCAAGCCGAAACCAACCGCACATTAGTGGAAACGATACGCTCCCTGCATCACGGTAACCAGTGGAACCCGGTGACGTCGACACCCGCGGCATCACCATCGACGAACGCACCAACGTCCGTCGGCGGTAATTTTACGAAGTGCGCGGCGAGGTTCGACGGGCAATCGGGTGACCCTGAGGTATTGGAGGCTTTCATAGACGCTGTGGAGGTATACAAAGAGTGCGCCGACGTATCCGACGAGCACGCTCTGCGTGGTATCTCGATGCTGCTCACCGGCGACGCGGCGGTATGGTGGCGCGGCGCACGGGCCGGCGTCGGCGGTTGGCCGGAGGCCCTGGCGCGCCTGCGCGCTACCTACGGCGTGCAGAAGCCTGGATATAGAATTTTACGCGAAGTGTTCGCGTCCGATCATAGTGAAAGTGAACGTGCCGAAGTGTTTATATCCAAAGTGCGGTCATTGTTAGTGCGGCTACCGTATTTAGTACCTGACGCGATGCAAGTAGATATTGTATACGGCTTATTGCATCGTCGCATACGTAAGCGTTTATCTCGGGATAACATTAGAGACATAGATCATTTGTTAGAGAGGGCGAGACTCGCGGAGGATTCCTTAATCGAGTTTAAGAACCCGGTTATCGCAGTGCCTATAAAAGCACCCGACCGTGGCGTAACTAAGGGGCCGGGACCCACCGTGACCCCCGTCCTTAAATCCGTCCCTGACCCGAAGCGTTTTCGTTCTAGATGTACTTATTGTAAAATTTTCGGCCACACGGCCGACGAGTGTCGTAAAGCTAATAAAGTGGTAAGCGATAATAGTAATGATATTAAAAGTACTCACCCTATACGTTGCTATGGTTGCGGCCGACCAGGAGTGGTTAGGTCAAAATGTGAGACTTGTTCGAACAAGTCCGCGCCTGTTAAGCCGGCGGACTTTAATGTTGTAAAAGGTGACTTCTTCGCCACGACTACGTCACACCCGCTCATTACCATAGGGGTAGTAGGTAAAGAGGGAGTAGCTATAGTAGATACCGGTGCTACGCATAGTGTCGCCAGCCCGTCGCTGTATACGTTATTATCAAATAATGGCGTGCATTTCGAAGAGACGGAGCGCTATATCGGACTCGCCGACGGCTCGTGTCATAGAAAGTTAGTGAAGGTCAGCACCGTACCTGTCATTGTAGGTAATCGTAAGGTCGACACCAATTTTATGGTGTTCCCAGGTGATGAGACCAGGACACTTCTAGGCCGAGATTTTATAGCTAATGCCGGTATTGTTTTAGACATAGCCCAGGAGTCGTGGTGTTTTTCGGATAGTCCAGGAGCTCGGTTCCCGTTCGTGCAGTCCTATGTGTTGAACGACGCGGTCGTGATGCAGGCAAATCTCTGCGACGTGTCACTGCGCCCAGATGAAGGTACGAGCCTACCCCCGGAGAACAGGGCCGCACTCAACGTGTTTCTTCGAGACAGAGTCGCCCAGTTCGCTGCGGAGGGACCTCCCACGGATTTCGCCGTTCACAAGATAAAGGTACGTGACAACCAAGAACCTCTGGCTTCTTCTCCCTTTAGGTTGTCCCCATTTAAGAAGGAGGCACTTGAGAAGGAGCTGCAGAAACTCCTGAGCTCAGACATCATCGAGGAATGTGAGTCACCGTGGGCATCGAACGTTGTCCTTGTTAAGAAGAAGGACGGCGGTTTCAGGGTATGCATTGACTATCGCAAGCTCAATGCGGTAACCGAGCCCGACAGGTACCCTCTCCCCAGGATAGAGGATATTCTTCATGATGCAAAAGCGGCCAAATTTATGACTACCCTTGACCTCCGTGCAGGTTATTTCCAGGTACTTGTTGACCCTGAGGACAGAGACAAGACGGCGTTCACCACGCCGCTCGGCACCTACAGATTCAAGCGTATGCCTATGGGTCTACGTAACTCCGGTGCTACGTTCCAGAGGCTGATCGACCGGTTCAAGTCGAATTTGCCAGGTACCACTCTTCTTGCATATTTAGATGATATACTTGTGCTCTCAGACGAGACGTTTGAGAAGCACCTCGCTGACCTCACCTCTATATTTGATCGGCTCGCCATGTTTAATCTGCGGGTGAACCGCGAAAAGAGTCACTTCGCACGGGAGTCGGTAAGGTATTTAGGGCACATAATTGTACCTGGTGGTATACATGTCGATCCAGAGAAGACAGCAGCGATTGAGAATATGCCGACACCACGGAACGTTAAACACCTAAAGTGCTTTCTGCAGACCTCTAACTGGTTCAGGCGTTTTGTCCCTGACTACGCGGCGGTTGCCAAACCGTTAACAGAGCTGCTGAAAAAGGTAAGTGTATGGCAGTGGGGATCGCAGCAGCAGGCTGCATTTGATAAAATCAAGCAGCTTCTCGTGTCGGCGCCGGTCTTGCGCCAGGCCGACGCGACCTTGCCCTTCGTCCTCAGAACCGACAGTAGTGGGTACGCACTCGGGGCGGCTCTCCTCCAGGGGGAGGGCACCGATGAGCGTCCCATAGAGTACGCCAGCCGACTCTTGACAGCGGCTGAGCGCAACTACAGCACCACGGAGAGGGAGGCCCTAGCCGTCGTATGGGCGGTCTCTAAATTCAGAGGGTATATAGATGGAGCTGATGTTGTGGTCAAGTCCGACCACCAACCGCTTAGGTGGTTAATGAGTATGAAGTCTCCGAGCGGCCGCCTAGCTAGGTGGGCCCTCAGTCTTCAAGAATACAATATAAAAATAGAATATACACCAGGTAAGGCGAACGTTTTGGCCGACACTCTGTCGCGCCCGCCTTGCGCTGAAGACGCCGACTGCGATCTTTGCAGTGCCGTAGCCGACATGCCCTCACGCAGTCTGAAGGACCTGCGCGAGAACCAATTAAAGGACCCGGAGGTAAGTAAAATCGTCGAGGCCTTGGAGTCCGACGATCCCTCCAGGGGAAGGGTGTGGGCTGATAAAGGGTACGTACTTACTGAAGGTGTACTTTATAGGTACTGCCCCGAAAATGAGGAGAATGATGACGCTAGCCTGGTGGTTCCGGAACAAGAGCGCGCCAAGGTATTGGCCGAACACCATGATGCACCCACTGCTGGTCACATGGGTGCTGAACGTACACTACTTCGTTTGATTGGTAAGTATGGCTGTACTGGCCAGGGATGCGCTCCTACGTCACAGAGTATGTCAGAAATTGCGTGCCCTGCCAACGTTACAAGGCGGACACCAGGAAACCGGCTGGGTTACTGCAGACGCCTGCCGCTGCGCGTCGATTCGAAGTTCTGTCCGTGGATCTTTTCGGTCCCCTACCTGAAACCGGTAAGGGACATAAGTGGATTTTCATAGTCGAGGACACCTTCACCCGGTGGGTGGAGCTGTTCCCTCTTACTGTAGCGACTAGCGAGGAGTGCGCTAGAACACTTGTCTCGGAGGTATTCCTGCGGTATGGAGTCCCCAGACGCCTCGTCAGCGATAACGGGGTCCAGTTCGTGAGCGGTGTGATGCAGCAGACCTGTCATGCGATGGGGATCGCGCAGTCGTTTACTTCGTTTTATCACCCTGAAGCAAATCCGGTGGAACGCAAAAACCGTGATCTAAAGCCTCAGCTGGCGATCCTGGTAGGTAAAGACCATAGTACATGGGATGTTCACTTACCTGCAATCCGTTTCGCCATGAATTCTGCAGTCACATCAGGTACAGGATACTCTCCCGCTTTCTTGAATTTTGCACGGGAGATGCGCGCACCAGCAGATGTTATGTCTGAAATGCGCACAATTATAGACAACGATAGTTATGTAGGTGATATTACTACTTACCTGAAGAAGATTTCGTCGGTGCTAGTAGATGCACGCGATGTCCATGAGAGTGCTCAGAAGAGGCACAAGAAGTACGCCGATGAACACCGTCGGCCAGCTCCGGATTATAAGGTTGGTGATCTGGTGTTATTAAAGACCCAAGGGGCTAACGATACCGCCAGGGGGCAGACGCCCAAGTTTATCCCTCGTCGTGACGGACCATATAGGATCCAGTCGGTGGTCGGTCCTACCACATATATATTGGAGCGTTTAAGCGACGGTACGGTGCTAGGTAAACATCACGTTTCGGTATTGACTCCCTTTGTCGGTCGCATCCAACCTCCAGTCCAGGAGAAACGTAAGAGGGGAAGGCCTCGTAAGTGCTAACCCGATCGCGAGGACGTTCGTTCGGGTTAGAGGGGGAGACTGTGGCGCGCACAGCCACCGTTTAGTGGCGGACGTGCCGCGACACACGTTTTGAGGGGTCCAAGGTCTCGCGCGGCGCGGGGTTGCGCGGCGCATACGCGGCTCGCGCCCCCTCGCGCTCAGTTAGTCGCATAGCCACCGTCGAATGATAAACACGCGCGGTCTTATCGGTTCCTCCGGCTCTCGCCCGCTTTCTACACCCTTATACTTTTTAAATTATATGAAATATTGACCAAAGTCGTGAGTGTGCAGCGAGATTAACACGAATTCCATTATCGATAGTTACAAGTTTAAATTTAATGGACCGACTACAAATCCGATCGTGACCAATTTATATGGGACCACACTTGAAATAAGCTCTATCGAACACAAAAATAATTTTGAAAATCGGTTCATATTTGGCGGAGATATCGCGTAAAATACATAATAAATACACGAATTGAGGACCTTTTCCTTTTTGGAAGTCGGTCGAAAGTATCCCTGTTGGGGCCACTGTTGTCAAATGTAAACTATAGTAATTTAGATTGCAGATTACGCTTAGGTATTTAATTATAGTATAATACTTACATTTCTATGTGCGTCAGTACGGGTCATAAGGGTCTTCAAATACGCAAATACTTTGAAAATGGAAAACATTGTATTTTCCTTGCGCCATTAGTTATAAATTACTTAACATAAACATAACATAAGCTGACGCCTGTATCCCCGAAGGGGTGGGCAGAGGCGCACTAGCGAACTAGAACACCCACATTTCGCCGAGCTTAGTTGCGTCCCAGATGTGATAGGGGGCGAGCTTATCGCCATATCGGGCACAAATTCCAGATTCCGGGCTGATATGGAAAAATCCAATATCTCTTTGCCCGACAGCGAGATGTGGGTGTTCTAGTTCGCTAGTGCGCCTTTGCCTACCCTTTTGAGGATACGGGCGTGAGCTTATGTTATGTTAAGCATGAACTCTGGTTTAAATATAGGAGCGAGATGTTTAAGTTAATCGAGATTAGGACTAACTCTACATTTAATACAATTAAGATTTTGGTAGATAATAATTTCAAAAGCATTATTCTTTGAAAAATATGAACAATATTTAAGTTTGTCAGTGGTCTCTAGTTTTTTTGGACTGCAGTACGTTTACCATCAGGTGCAGTGTAGTCACTTAGCCGAGCCCGTATAAAAAAAAGTTACTTATCCCGATATCACGTGATGAACAGCACGCCTAGTACGAGTTAATGCTTCTCGAAAACTATGATAGTTATCGTTAAAACTCCATACATTTGACTAGTAGCGCCGCTTGCGGAAACTGCAATGAACTAAATAAATGTATGGAGATTTAACGATAACTATCATAGTTTTCGAGCAGCATTAACTCGTACTAGGGGTACAGTAGCCTGAGCACGAAAAACTAATGTAAATGTAAATGTATTCGAGGTCGCTGCGCACTGATGACGTTTGGTTCATATTTCATACAAATTTCATAGACGCGCATCGAGTTCGAATACATTTACGGTTGTCAGTAATTTTCCTGCTCAGGCCGCTGATGTGCAATTACATCAGCTGCGGATTATATTCAATAACAGTAAAACAAATAATTACTGTATAATTACATAAACAAAACACGTACAGACCTCGTTGCACTCATACACTTAGGTCATGTTAATATAATTAGCTTCTAGAAGTCACCCGTTTAATTAAAACCAATAAGATACGGTTCAATTAAAATGATTTGATGTTCATATTAATAACGATTAATAATTATGGTGTTAGAGGCCAATAGGTTTGTTGAATTTGAATTATTTTAAGCCTTAGGGGTCTGTATAATAGATTCGCGCTAAAAAAGTAATATATGTTTTTATTTATTTTAAAGCCAACTTTTTATGTTACATAACATAACATAAAATAAGCTCACGCCTGTATCGTCGAAGGGGTAGGCAGAGGCGCACTAGCGAAATAATACACCCACATTTTGCCGAGCTTAGTTCCGTCCCAGATGTGATAGGGGGCGAGCCTATCGCCATATCGGGCACAAATTCCAGACTCCGGGCTGATATGGAAAAATCTAATATCACTTTGCCGACCCGGGGATCGAACCCTAGACCTCAGGACGGTAGTCGTATCGAAAACACAACCACGCCACCGAGGCAGTCTATGTTATGTATATATAGTATATGTTTATGTCTGATGTAGTGACTTAAGTTATTCTTCATTTCTGAAACTGTTTAATTTTGTCCTAATAGATCTTAAGATGAATAAGTCGCGTCCTTGGTCTAGTGGCAGCATGTATGGGCTGTGAAGCAGGAGATCCTGGATTCGAGTCCCAGGTCGGGCAAAGCAAATTTTCTAATTTAATTTGTCCGTGATCCCTCATAGGGGATTGACGTCAGGCGGCCGGTCGTAAAAACTAACCCAAATCGTCACTGCAACATGTTTGAAAAAGTGTGTTGCGCCAACCCCACATTAAGAGCGCATGGTACCTCAGCTCAAATTCAAATTTTGCACCCGCTACCTGTCTCTGCTAGAGTGCGCTATCGTACGTTGTCTCGCTCATACACTAATGGCGTCATAGGATTTCAAGCGGTGTTGATAAGACAAACAAGTGACGTAGCGTGGCGGGCCCGCATTTACGACGCATTAGGACAATTTATTTACAAAAACATAAGCTCACGCCTGTACCGCCGAAAGAGTAGGCAGAGGTGCACTAGCGACTAGAACACCCACATTTCGCCGAGCTTAGTTCCGTCCGAGATGCGATAGGGGCCGAACCTATTGCCATATAGCGCTCAAATTCTAGACTCTGGGCTGATATTGAAAACATGCAATATCACTTTGCCCGAACCAGGGGTCGAAACCAAGACCTCAGGATGGTAGTCGTACTTAAATACAACTAAACCCCGGAGGTAAAGTTTACACACATACTAACACACAATCGAGGCACAATTTATTTTAGTACAATTAAAAAACTTTTGAATGGCGTGTCAGCGCTGACGCTGTCTGTCGGGCTTAGAAAGTTATGTTTGAGCCATGGATCATCGAACCATCAGGTAACTTTTTTTACAAGATAACTTTGGTTTAGGTGTCCTCTTAACCAGTCATACAGCCCACCTGTGCTATAAGTTCTCCTTGCTGGAACTTCCGTTGACAAACCTGTAGAGAAACGGATGTCAATGTTCCTCCACTGGATGGGGACAGTTTCTTGTCAGATAGGTTTAAGCGGCTCCTCCAGTGTTTGATGTTTAGCGGTGGTATATAGAGTTAGTCCCAATATATGTAGAAAACTAAAAGGAGACTACAGGATTCGTAATAATAAACAACTTTTATATTTGCAAAATTGTCAATATACCTGATGTTTCATAGATATTGCCATTCAAAGATTTTATAAATAATCCGTGTACTTAACCAAAATAATTTAATATTCGTCAGTTCTTTGCGTTCTTTCTATGGAGAAAACTCTTATTTCTTACCCGATGATGCTCACACCTCTACGGACTAAGTCAAGGATGTGGATATTGGGAATTAAATTATTCACTGCCAATACCAGAATTCCAATTCACAGCTAGTATAACAATGTCGGCGCCGTCACTGCACGTCTTAAACAGCCCGCATAATTGGCGTGAAATGTCACCTTTTAGGCTTGGAGCCCTATATCTAAGGAAGGGAAAGAAAAGTTACGTACAGCTTTCGAATCCAACAGGAGGGCCAAAGGAAAAGAAATACCTATGCAAAATTGAAGGGCGACAGAAAAGCTATCTCGGAAATCGAGCTTTTGGTGACTTGTCATCGCAATGTAAAGCAGTTTCTACTAGCTTAATCTGCAGTCACTGCGTAAACTTGATAACCACAGTAAAATAACACTCATCTTTGAGTTGAACCCTTTGCCTCAAATTCGATTTTGTACAATGGTGGAGCCATGCTACTGGACGTTGCACCGGCGCAGCGTGTGTGGAGTACTACATGAATCCATATCAACCTGTATGCGGCCAGGCGAGAGCCTGAATCTTGGACATTCGAAAGTCGAGCATGGCTGATCGTATTCCCGTGGTGGTTCTTAAGACGTCCGCGGCTGAGTTAACCCTCGTTCTCAGGAGTTTCCTCAATTTTTCATATAAGATTTCCGACTCTGAAGGATTTTTGACATCCATCTATGTTGAAGACTGCGCACACCAATCGGAAATCCTAATAGAGTGACCGGTCGGACCTTTCCAATTATAGTCTCCATCACGTCCTTTTTTTCCAAAACTAGCAATTAATTAATACATGGCTCCTGAAGTATTTATAACTCGCCTCATTGATCTATTTACTATTGGTAGCGTATATCGGGTGTGAACACTATGAGGTCCTGGAATCCATTTCCAGATCGGGCAGGCGTTTTTTACTTTATGGGTGGGTCATTACACAGGTAGCCCATTGTAAAAACTAAGGCCAAACACCTCTGCAACGTGCTTTAACAATGTGTTGCATCGACTCCATACTGAGGTGGAATAAACGTACGCCTACATAATATCACGCCTGTATCCCATAGGGGTAGGTAGAGACTATAGATTTACACTTTGCCCGATTCTGACATACTACTTTCGCTTCATCTACTATCATGAATCTCTTAATCTTTATGCATTAGAGTCGGTTTTGTTTTTTATCTGTTCTTTAGTCAATATATCATCAATTTGCCCAATATAAGTGCGATGCGGTCGCCCTATACCGACTTTTCCATGCACACTCGTCTTGTGTCACTGTTTCGACCATCTCCTATCATCTATCCTCTCAATATGTCTGAATCATCTCAACATCCCTTTCTATTTCTTATCACTACATCTTCTTTCACTCGACAGAGATCCAACACCACTTTATTCCACACTCTATCACGCGACACATTCTCCTTCATGCTCTCATTTCCACCACCCTGCGGGCTTAGCCAAGTAGCTTATGCGCTAGTCGAATAGAATAGTAAATATATGGGAATGAGATAAGAGTACGCTATATATAATAAATGTATAGGAATGACATAAGAGTCCACCAGTAAGCCCACTGATCTTACTTTCATGCCTGTTCTGTCACACCCAACTTTCACTCTCATTTATAAGCGTGGGCACTAACACTTCTTTATATGAACGGCCAATCGTGTCTTTTTAGAGACCTTTCAGCTACTCATAAAGGTGTTCAGCGCTCCATTAACTCGATTACCTGCACATACTTGTCTTTTAATGTCGCTATCATGCTTCCCGTCACTTATAAATATACAACCCAGATATACAAAGTCTTTCACTTGTTCTACTCTCTCGTTACCTATCATAATTTTGCACTCTGTTATACTTTCATTTCTTTAAAAAAACATACTTTTCGTCTTACCTACATTAATTTTCTCCTTTCCTTTTAAATGCATCATCCATAATTATTACCATTGTATGTAATTCGTCCTAGGCGTTCTCCAAGTCTACAAAGGCGCAAAAGACTTTTCGTTCTTTGGCTGAGAATTTTTCCGGAAAGCTTCGTAGGGAGAAGATCTAATCCGCACATCCCATACTCTTTCGAAATCCCGCTTGTACATTCTATAACTTATTATTCGTCTCATACATTACCCATTTCAATCAGAACTTTCGCATATAATTTGCCGACAACACTAAGAACGTACTCTGGATAGTCTTGCCGTGTCTCCTTATCCTTATACAACGGAACAATAAATTTAAAGATGGAATAAAGGCAGGTGAAAAAAATATATACAGGGTTAGTCGGAAAGTGTGTAGAGAGCCTTGGCCAACATAATGTACCATTAGTAAATATTTCTACCGTAGATAGCGTACGTCATTTTAATCTTTCTTTCTACCTGCCCATAACCCACTTTCATGAGTGGTCGGTGCAACACCCTATTTCAAGCATATTGCAGAAAGGATTTGGCTAAGATTTTAGTTTAACCAGCCTGACGTCAACCCCCTCCGGAGGATCCAGTCCCGGGCAAATTAAATTAGAAAATTCGCTTTACCCGACCTGGGAATCGAACCCATGACCTCCCGGTCCACAGCCCATATATACTGCCACTAGACCAAGGAGGCCACGAGCGTACCTCATCTTAATAGTAGGACATTTTTTATTTCATATAAAAAGTAAACTACCTATCCCACGATTACATATCGGCAAAATACGTGCTGCTTACGCAATGCGCGCGCCCCCACACTGTAATTTTAACTAAGATATAGTTACTATGCGTCTTTTAATTATTATTATCTAGGACTTATACAGCAAATTGTCAATAGATAATCATCGATTTAGTAACAAAATCATGAAGTTACCACATTAATAGCCACTTAAATAATGATTACAGATTAAACTAATTATTGAAATAAAACAATCTTGGTAGCTTAGATGTTGGTAGCACGCCCCGCGAAACATGTTTCTGTCTGGCTTTATCCCGGCCTTCTGCCAAGGGCCGTCTTCCTACTTCAACGCTTCCACTTCACACGGTGCTGAACGTCCTCCATAGTGAGGCTTGGCTCTCATATCTAGGAAGATATCTCCAGAACGCTTTTTGGGCCGTTCACGACCGTCCACCTACCGGAACAAATGCAACACTTATTTAAAATATAGCCTACAATAGAAGTGTGTGTGT
The DNA here is from genome assembly GCA_036417725.1 of Clanis bilineata. Lineage (NCBI taxonomy): Eukaryota > Metazoa > Arthropoda > Insecta > Lepidoptera > Sphingidae > Clanis > Clanis bilineata. The sequence continues at coordinate 5,989,548 of CM071141.1, forward strand.
GTGTGTGTGTGTGTGTGTGTGTGTGTGTGTGTGTGTGTGTGTGTGTGTGTGTGTGTGTGCGTGCGTGCGTGCGTGCGTGCGTGCGTGCGTGCGTGCGTGCGTGCGTGCGTGCGTGCGTGCGTGCGTGCGTGCGTGCGTGCGTGCGTGCGTGCGTGCGTGCGTGAACTTTGTATATTATACGAAATCAAAGTTAACAGGAATACACCGTGTGGCACCAACATAATTTAAATTTCGTCGCTAAAATATAATTATGCGGTAATATGCACGGGGGGGAAATAGCAGCGATAGCTCAGTTGGGAATGGTATGGACTGCCGAGACAAGTGTCGGAGGTTCGAGACCAACCCCAAAATCGAGCATACACCTCTGACTTTTCTATGTTAAGTGTATTTTCATTGTGAAATATCGCTTGCTATAACGGTGAAGGAAAACAAACCTGCATACCCAAGAATTTCTTCACAGGAATTTCGTACGTATGTCAAGTCTGCCAATCCGCATTAGGCCAGCGTGGTAGACTAAGGCCTAACCCCTCTCATTAGTAGAGGAGGCCCGTGCCCAGCAGTGGGACAGTAATATTACAGGGCTAATATTATTTATTATTATATATTATTAATATGCACGGGCCAACCTAGATGTATATAAACTTCAGTAAGTATACGGCGTGACGTCAAATCGCGCGTTTACAACGACAAAAGTATTAAACCGCTAATATCAACTGTTTAAGGTTGCTCCGAACGTACATTATGTGCAAAAATTTAGAAAACTAAAAAATCAATCCTATGGTTATTTTATTTATTCGTCTTATTTTTTGTACAAGCCCTTGCAACATTAAAAGGTACATATATTATATATATATATATATATATATATATATATATATATATATATATATATATATATATATATATATATATATATATATATAATATATGTATGTAATATATATATATATATATATATATATATAGGGGACGATTAAGTGTCGGTAGGTCAGCGTCAATCATTATGTAAAAAGCTTAAATTACACTATATTTTTTTAATGGAAGACCCAAGCTATTGACAGTTACGTCTACAACATGAATAGGCCGGCTCGACCTGTTGGATACTGTTGGATACACTGTCTCACAGAAAACCGATGTAAAATGGCAGCACGCTGTTGCATATCGTACAATGAGTTATATTTCCGGTGGTCCAATTCCAATCTCTTTATCAATCCCTTTTCCCCTCCTTTTAGGTTAGCAATATACCCATGATATTTTTTGTAATGGGTGTCTCTATCTATGGGCGGTGGAGATGACTTACCCTGACCCACGAGCAATCGTGTTACTGCTATATAAATACTTTATATTTAATTTTTTAATATACATATACCTAATAATTTTATGTAGGATTTAAAAATAAAACTTTGTTTGGCAATATCTGTGAAAGTATTAAGTATATTGAAAAGATTGCAAGAATAAAAGTTGTTTATTATTACGAATACAGTATCCTTTCAGCTTCGTACATAATAATTTATGTTCTAACTAACCGTGTGTAATAGTAGAGAGCCCGTGACATTTGCTATACTTACGCCGCTGACACGCGACTGGATTTCTAATCTACTAAATATTCAGGTAAATGGAAACCTAGAAAATACTGACTTATTTATTAGAATATTCTCGTTATCATCATTATAATCACCTACAATACGTTGTTTAATTGATGAAGTATCCCAGATATATAAATTATATTTATTTATTTTGCTGACAGCAAGCGACACAACCTCCCCGTCTGACAGCCGAAGCGGGAATGTGTGCGGGCCGGGCGGCAGGGCGGTCTTGACTAAAACGGTGCGCAAAACGCGGAAATTTAGATAATTGGATCTTACAATAAAAAGACAAATTATTTTCAAAATCCAAAACACATAACCTATGCGTATTATTTAACTAAGTTACTATACAAAATTTCACCATCTTATTTGAAGTATGTAATGAGTAATCCGGGATATTAATTAGGTTTAGAGGTAACTTTGCAATTTTTTTCTATCGAGAAAATTTTAAGGAATCGTGTTTTCGCCACACATGTTCACTCACATAAGCCCTCAACTTTATCATATATTTATTACAAAGTAAAAGCTGTAGTATTGTTGATTTTATCCGGGTTCAAAATAAGCCATTTGAGGTAGTATGGGCCCTTAAGGTGGGATAAGGGCAGGTAGAAGAAGGAGATCTTGGGATGAAATAAAATGACACTAAGTTAAAATTGTTCCTGGTGAAAGGGTAGTTAAACCTAATTTTTATTTGTTAAGACTGCATAGAGAGTAGCGATTGTACATTTACAAATGTATTTTATGTCGAAATAGATTGTAAAATATCTACAACAATAGTCATTAAAATAATAATAAATAGATAATATTTTTGTGTGCATTATGTAAAATTCCCGTTTTTTCTCTCTTGTAGTTTATAATATGTTTTTAAGTCATCATTATTATAAAAGCCGCGGAAAATTACATCCAAAGTACCTAATAATACCCATTATGTATACTTTAACTTCTTTTAAAATGTATTTTGTAACTAACCTACTATTATGTATCTATTACTTATTCACTTTTTATATTCAATTCTAAGTTTTGCATAGCCAGGAAATTATTTGTTGTTATGAGGACGTTTACTTAATCAAATCTATTGAAAGGTAATTTTGAACCGTAAGACCCCGGTTCATTAGTTATGTACATTTATTCGTTTAACTAATGCAATAGTTTATTCGGACTTTGTGTTGCCACTTCTAACCTAACCTCTGTTGTTATGTGTGATAATTGAAACGTTACTGACTTCAAGACTGATTATTGTGTTCTGTATTCAAAAGTCAAAAAGGGAACAAACAGTCACAGACCACAGCGTATTACTTTTGAATAAAGAACATTGATTTAGTCATGAAGCTAGCATCGTACGTGTATTCAACACAATGCATTTGTCTATTTGCTTCATGCGTTTTTTAACCAAACCGGCAGTATCTATAAGTAACTGAGATGGAAAGAACGATTGTTGGCAAAGTCGAGAGGGTGCACCTGTACCGGGCGGCAGGATTTGGGAGGCGGCAAAATCTGGAGGGCAAATTAACAGCTTGACCCCGCTTTGAACTTATAACTGGCACTAGAATAAATAAATAAATACACCCAACAGTCTCACACCTAGTCCTGACCCCACACTAGGTATAACCTGTATCGTGAGTGTCAGAGACTATGAGAGACTTTCGGTCTCACAACACCCAGACTTGAAACAAATATCTGTGGGCCACACAAACATTTGTCTCAATGCGGGAATCGAACCCGCGGCCTCTCGCTTCACAGCTGGCTACTCGCCCACTGCGCCACGGAGGCTGAACAAGAAATTCCTTCTATGAACAACGTTCTGCATCACCACACACCTGCCAACCATTTGGGTACGAAAATACCAGGTAACTCACTACCAGACAGAGTACTACATAACACCAGTAAAATTAAATTTCTTTGTAGACTGGTCGATTTAATTACATCGAACAGTATTGTGATATGTGTGTTTATAAAGGGGTTCTTGACTATTGATCGCAATCAAATTGATTAGGAATGTCCAGTGAAGCCTTATAAAGTCGATCAGACACTTATAAGGTGTTGCAATACATTATGCGAAGTGATGAAGACATAAGTATTTTATGTTTAACTAACTGTTGCCCGCGACTCCGTTCGCGTGGAAATTTATTCTCCGAAATTATTTATTTTTAAAATAAAATTAGCCTAAGTTACTGATGTTATAAGTAACATCAGCTATCTGCCAGCGAAAGTCCCGTCAAAATCGGTCCAGCCGTTTCAGAGATTAGCCGGAACAAACAGAATTTGTATAGTTATGCATTCAGTGAAAATCTGTTTATTTGAAATTATAAACAGACACTCCAATTTTATTTATTTGTATTGTATGTTTGTACTATGTATGTATAGCTGTAGATATATAAATGTATAGATAAAAGAAACTAAGACTACCAACTAATAAGACGATCATAATGTTCTGGTACTTCTAATAGTTTATAGATTAGACTTTAGATTATAATATTATAATTAATACTATGAAGTATAAAAATAATTTATGTCTATTATTACAAGACATGGAAATCCTAGATCAATGACAATATTAACCCGATACCGTATATAGTGTTACTGAAATGATACATTTTTAATTTTATCGTTTCGTCCAAGGAAAAAAATGCATTTGAAAATGTTAGAAAAGAATCATGATATCTAAAAAGTTATCTCAGTAGCATAGGACGTATTGTATGTCAAATGAATCACGATTGGGTTGCCAAACTAAAGTAGTAGGGATTGAGAAGGGGGGAGGGTTTTGGATCTCTGAAATTCTTACACACCGATCGAAACGCAACAGCGAGATGTTATTTTACGTCGGTTTTTCGTAAGACTGTATCGAACCAATCAACCTGGCCTAATTAATTGTGCCGTAGACAGTTACGTCTATATAAAATAAATACACCCAACAGTCACACACCTAGTCCTGTCCCCACACTAGGTATAACTTTTATCGTGGGTGTCAGAAACTATGAGAGACTTTTGGTCTCACAACATCCAGACTTCAAACAAATATCTGTGGGCCCCACAAACGTTTTATTAGTGGTAGAGCCACGCTGTAGACAGTAACGTCTACAGCACGAATGGGCCGGCTCGACCGGTTGGATACCACTGTCTCACAGGAAACCGACGTAAAGTGGCAGCTTGCTGTCGCGTTTCGTTCGGTGAGTGAGATTTCCGGTGGCCCATTCCCCCCCCCCCTCTTTCCCAATCCCTATTCCCTCCCCTTCCATGTCCTCTTTTTAGGTTGGCAACGCACCCATGATTCTTATTGTGTCTTGGGTGTCTATGGGCGGTGGAGATCACTTACCATCAGGTGACCCATCTGTTCGTTTGCCAGTCTCTGCTATAAAAAAAAAAAAAAACGTTTGTATCAATGCGGGAATCGAACCCGCGGCCTCTCGCTTCACAACCGGCTACTCGCCCACTGCGCCGCGGAGGCTGTCAACCACGGCTCTATAGTCCGATTGCTAATTAAACGGAGAAAACTGACAGATCGAAATGTCAGTTTCCAAAATAATGTTACTTACTTTCAAAACATAGTGATGATCTAGTTCAATTTTTATCATTCAAAGAAACAAAAACTCAGAACTAGGTTGCAAAATCATAATTTTATTGCGTATTTTTTTAAATTTCAGCTCAACCCCTCGACTAAATATCTGTGTAAATAATTTTGCGTAAATAATCACAACAGATACGCGAAATTATAACAATGAAAATTACAAATATTATTTTTATTATTTGAAAAAAATTACGTTCGCATTCATAACTTTTGTAAGTTTTGTTTATAATGAATCATGTATAGCGCGTCGCCTAAGTACGCGCCTGCGTCACGTAGTACCACCCTGGAGGCCTCGCTCCCAAGCCTACGAGCTGCGCCCGCGCCCCCGCCCTACACCCCGTGCGCTTTCTCCTTCAGTGACCTATTAACCGTGTTCCGGGGTGGTGAGCGTGCGTGGCTCGCTCTCCGCAGCCTATATTTAGGTTTTAGCCAAATAGCCTGATTCCTGCCACTGTCTATGTCTCATGTTATATGTAGTGTGCAGAGTAAAGTCATTGTGTTTGGTAACGGTGTCTTTTTATTTCTCTTTTGGCTGGCATTCACCCCCGGTCGGTATCATTTTGTCGCCGTAGTAAGTATATCGGCTATACATGACTATAATTACAGTAGACATGACATAACTTAACATGCAGTAATTTACTATGACTATACATATTTCAGTAGACATGCAGTACTAATCAGACATTAGGCAGGAATTACGACTTTGAGTTGGACTTTAGAAAATGAAAGAATGAAATGGTTCACTGAATTGAAATGTTTAAATAACCTTGATCTTTTTACCGCAGCACTATTTAAATTTCATGAAAAAGTGGCAACATTCTAAATGTCAGTTTACTTCGTTTAATTAGCAATCCTACTATACCACGCAAGTGGAGCTGTGTATTTTCTGTTGTACAATAACTTTCTTTCTACCTGCCTTTATCCTACGTTAATGTGGGATCGGCGCAACACACGTTTTCAAGACTATTGCAGAAAAAGATTTGGCACGGTTTTTACGACCGGCTGCCTGCCCGACGTCAACCTCCTACTAGAGGATCCGTTCCATCAGCCCGGGCAAATCGAATTTAAAAAATCACTTTGCGTGACCTGGGAATCGAATCCAGGCCCTCACGGTCCACAGTCTATAGGTATATAATGTCACTAGACCATAGAGGCGACAGGTACAATAACTGTTTGAAATAAAAGATTATTAATTTGATTTAAAACTATTTTATTATTTGTTCTGTTGCAAACATAACATATAATAAAATGGTAAACATAAACATAGTGTTTGTCAGTGGTCGCTAGTTTTTGTGGTCTGCACTACGCTTACCATCTGGTGCAATGTAGTCACTTTCCCGTGCCAGGATAAAAAAAAAACATGAAAGCTAGAGGGGACATACACACTGCGTGTAAAGTCAAGGACGCGATTATTAATGGGATCTTAAAAGTAGCAAAAATATTGCACTGACATCATCGCCATAGATCGTGCGTCATTCGATATCTGGGGAGTTACCGTTACTTCTTCTAGCAGTATTAGTATAATTTTTTTTTGTACGGGAATCGGTACAAGTAGGATTATAATAATACTATAACTATTATTAAAGATAAGAAGCGCGTAAATGTTTTATAGGTAAGGCCTATATCTCTAATACATCAGGAGGCACGAAGAGTGTATTAAATATTTGTGTGATTCTGAAGTGTGGACCATCGATATATTATTTAACTAGATGCACAGTTGACACTCGGAAAATGGAACAGCAAAGAAGTGCTTACGCACACGTGTGTTGGAAAGGGATAGCAAGATATCTTCAATATGCCCCCAGTCCAGAATTCAAAATATGAATTACTGCCTCATTTTTCAAACTTATTTCGATGCAGTTTTTACAGAAGGGTTTGTTTTTCGTTTTGTTTGGTATTACATATAAAGATGTGTATAAAATCAAACATAGTCAAGTACCCAATTGTGTTTATTTTGATTTAATTTACAATAACATAATCGCCACATGGATTCGCACGTCACTGACCTCAAACGACTCTAACACATTTCGTATGGATCACTTGTAGATGCGAATTTGTCAATCATCTATAAATAGAAACGTTTTAACATTGGCAAATAACTAAATACGCACTTATGGTCATGTGCTGTCAACACAGTATCTATTATGTTATACTATCTTTTGCCCGTAGCTCCACTTGCGTGATTAGGTTTATCGGTACCCTGGCGATAAATAAACTCATTTGTTTTTCAATTTCACGAGTCATGATTCACCCCTCATCACGCGATTCTGTCTTGTTATGATCTCATACTGTTGACGAAAACATTTGCAATAGTTACAACAGGCAGTGTCGTCAATGATTACAATTCAGTCAAATAAATATTTAAATATAAACTTAACGGACCGACTTCAAAACTTACCTGATCGTGACACAATTAATATGAAACCACCCTTGGAATAAGCTCTATAGACCACAAAAAGAATTTTGAAAATCGGTCCACATTTGGCGGAGATATTGGAGAACATACATACACATATACATACATAAAAAGACAGTCAAATTGAGGGCCTCCTCCTTTTGTTTGAAATCGGTCGGAAATTAACACAAAAACATGAATAATCCATTTCCATACTAAAATTAAAAATAGGAAAGTAACTCAGTCTGTTACGTTTCCACAGCTAAACAGATAGTCTCAAATCTGACAGGGATAATATAGATAGAGAATCTAAATCATTCAGGAGCACGTAGCAAAATGCTATCCGCAATTACGCAAGTCTGATTTACGGAAATGAAGAGACTGATTCCACAAATCCTTTTACGAAACCATCGTTGGAACATTTGAAAAGAACGCTCACATTCGGGTCGCGACTCGCGACTCGCGAGGGGTTCGTCATTTGAAGCTCACACATTTGTATAATTATAAATAAAATTAAATATATACACAATCAGTTCACCGATTGAGGTAAACGAGCACCTAAATCAATTATTTAAAGTTGTCGAAAGAAAATGAATTAACAGTTCATCAATTAGGAAAGTCACCTACTTTTGAATTCACCCGGATGCACTTAAGCTTGTTACCTATGTTGTGTCAACCATCATCTTTTATTAAACAATTACATGAGTATCATCTTATGTACAGGCATAGTACTTTAACAGACAATATTCATTCATGGAAAACTTCTAATATTTGTTTGCCTCCACACTTATTATTGATTGACGTAAATGCAATGTGCGATTTCTCACTATTTACAAGCGGATATCTATGTAAGTAGCGATTATTGCATGTTTTGTTTGTCAAATACTATTATTTTGTTATTATGTCAATATTTGGTGGTAAGGGCACATGTATGTACTATACTTGTTTGCTTGGAAATTTCAAGTCACAATTGCATGTTAGCAGCATAATTAATTTTTGAGTGTGTTTTACAAAGTATAAATAATAATTATTATTTACAAAGTATGTATAACATCCGATATCTAATGATATAAAGGTGGCTATTTGTTTTAACACCTAGTAATCCGTTGTAGAAATACAACGTCTTTAGACGTCTCATCAATATATTCTATCAGTTTCTTTGTGCGAGCAGCGCTGATATAAGAAACAAAAGACAATAACACATTTTTACGCAATTTTTAAACAACCTTGTAATACGCAACATCTCTAGCGTTAATAAAACGTAACAGGAAACACCCGTATGACATAACTGAGGCGATGAACGATTCCAATCGGTCTAGATGTTTCGCCGGCGCGTCGGCCAGCGTCATAGAGATAATAGTATAGTAGACGGCAGTAGTAGAATAGAGAGAGGCAACTGACCATCATCACCCCGCAGCACCGCTGCAACGGTCAGTTGCAATTGGTCTCAATTAAGGATCTCAAACCGAGTATGCAGATAGATCGCGAAATGAATCAATCAAATTAAGTAATTTGAAGGCGTCATGTTTAAACTTTATTCTACATACATACATAGATTCAAGCCTGTATCCTTGAAGAACTAGGCAGAGGCATACTAGAACACCCACATTTCACCGAGCTCACTTCCGTCCCTATGTGATTGGGGGCGAGACTATCGCCATATCAGGCACAAATTCCAGGCTCCGGACTGATACTGAGCACGCAATACCACCACGCCACTAATTTGTTCTAATTGGATATTTTTTGTGACCTGGACCGGCTGTAAATAGCGACTGGCAGTGACGTACGGAATAATAGAGACTGAAAGTATTCCTAATCTGTCCATCTTTTTTTCAGGACGATATTTGACCATTGAACCTAATAAAATTACATATAAATGCACTGACTGGTGCAATGTCATATCCGACCTACATGCTCAGAATAAATAGGATTCAGAGTGGAAAATTAGGCTGAGATCATTAGAGCGAACTTGGACTAAGTCTAAAGTTAAAGAAACGAACTCAGTTTTTTTTGTTTAATTGTTTGTGACGTCGTATTTCCGATTAGTTCGCTCATCTATGTTTATTATCTCTATGGTCAGCTGTTAGTTGATAATCGCGTTACAATTTTAGTATTGTGCTCGCGCGCTGCGTGGGAAGCCATTACTCATAATAGGGATGTGGATGCTTTTTGTGTGCATCGAACGATGCGGATACGTCTTGTTAACAACAAAACGTAAACGTAACTAAATACGTGACCTAAAAGGTGATAGGGGTGCTGCAATCAATGTCAGTTGATGTAATAAGTTGGAATAATTTAGTCTTATATATTAGAACTGGGACCCGTAGGTATTGCATTGCACCCTCAATTAAGAAACAAAAATATAAAATTGTTACTATCGGAAATAGTAAGATCACTGTAATTTCGGAATGAATTAAATTCTGTTAATCATTTCAAATTATTTATTTGATTTATCTGAATGTTTAACTTATTTTGATTTTAAGTTATAAAACTTTCAGCAACCGAACATATGTTTGTGTAATAAAGCATGTCGTTATGTTTAATCACTCTAAAGATATTTTATGTTTATTTGAGTTTAAGGTTTGGGTTACAATTAACCAATATCATAGTTTAAATTAATAGAGCTTGGCGGATATCCGCCGACTGTAATTTTAAGTTACAATGTTATAACGTTGTTTTAATTACACTGTGAATTATTAATAATTAATTATTTAAAGGCCTAGAGAACTCTTAGTTTTTATAATAATTATTTGTTTTGTTTTAATTAAACTGGTTTCAAAGACTGCCTCGGTGGCGTGGTTGTATTTCGGTATTACTAGCGTCCTGAGGTCTCGGGTTCGATCCCCGGGTCGGGCAAAGTGATATTGAATTTTTCCATATCAGCCCGGAGTCTGGAATTTGTGCCCGATATGGCGATAGGCTCGCCCCCTATCACATCTGGGACGGAACTAAGCTCGGTGAAATGTGGGTGTCCTAGTTCGCTAGTGCACCTCTGCCTACCCCTTCGGGGATACAGGCGTGACCTTATGTATGTATGTATGTAGTTTCAAAGAAAATTAATTTATTGATTGTTAACAAACCCAAACGGTATTTCTATTATAAGTTTGCTATTTAAATCCATCGCTCTTAAACAGCAGTGACAGTAATTTTGAGTATACGATGTGTAATACATGCAGTGCTAATGTGTGTGTAAATGTGTAATAATAAGTTGTGTTGCCAAAAAGTGCTATAAATTGTGTTGTGAACTTCTGTGACTCGTTTTACTAACTTGTCAAAAATATAAAAGTGTTTAAAAGGACCACGGACGTAAAAAAAAGATGGACGGAGCACTAGCAACATTAAAAGTGAAGCAGGGTTTTCGGCTCATTCGATCAGTCCGCCATTACGTGTCGATAGATGACATGAAGGATTTATCTGAGTTAATCTAATATATAAGTTATTATATACGCTGCCTTGTTTCCTTTCTGATAAAAAATAAATCAGGAAACGTTTTACTACTGCATTAGATAAATCATCGAAGTGAAACTTAACGGCTCAATAGATTGGCGTCATTATTTTTTTTCTTTGCGGTCATATTTTTTGTCTTTAAGTATTTCCGTTTAATTGTATTTGATAAGTTATAAGTGAGTCTTATAAGTAAATAAGCTGTTCTTGGCATGCTAGTGTACGTTCCAAAACATTTGGCAGTTATTATACGAAAAACAAAATATTTAAAGCTTTAAATGATTGCTATTGTCATAACTACATGTCCGTGCCATATACCTACAGTTTAGGGATGTTTTATTAACAAACAATCGATACGGACAACCGACATGTTTCCCCACGTGTATTCATTGTCTTTATAAAGACAGGATCGGAGCCAGACAATTGTCATCGTTCATGACTCATGAGTCTTTTATTATTACCATTTTTTTATCAGCCCTGTAATATTACTGTCCCACTGCTGGGCACGGACGTGCTCTACTTACGATATATTTTTATTTTTTATTAGAAAAACAAACAGTACAATTATACAAACAACATTAAAATAATAAAACTAATACATAGACCAGTAAAGTTTCCACAAATATTCATGTTAGAAAAGCCGCAATGTCAAAGAAAGAGCAAAATTAGTAAGTTAAATACTTAAATTTCTATTAACAATATAAGTTAATGGCATCGATATAATAATATACCTAGATGCACAGTTCCATACAAATATCATTGTAAACAGTGTCCTCGACAGACAAAACAAATAAACATCACAAATTTAATTAAATTAACACAAATATGACCTTATAGACGCGGCATAAAGTAGCTTTTTAAATTGAATGTTCAAACGTTCTTAAATTCGAAATTTTTGAATTTCTAATAGTTTTTGAATTTGACAATAATTTGACATTATTAAAAGAAACATTCTAGTCACTTGGAAAAAGATTGAATGGAGTCGAATAGTTCTTGTATTTATTTGTGAGAAATGTTGACCACGTGGCGTACAATGTAGATGAGAATGGCGATATCTGTATAATAATTTTACTTACATTAAGAGATAGATAGAGTATAAATGTTTAGAAGATAACAAAGCTTATTAGTTATGAATATGAAATAAGCACTGTTTTGCCTTAGCGTGATTCATAAATAAATAAATAACACCCAACAGTCACATACATAGTCCTGGCCCCACACTAAGATCGTCCTTTGCTCTTTAGATTCTTAATAATTTCTTTTAGACTCTCATTTCGTTTTCTTAATCTTTTGTTCTGCCTTTTTAAGTTTCGCAATAAATTAGATTTAAGTTTAAATTTTTGGTTGCGTTCTTTCAAATTATCTTTTAAAAATAACGTCTTAGGTGTGTTAAAGATTGATGAAAATTCTGATGGTATTGGTGATCCTTCATTATTTATTGGTTCAATGCTGGTTCCTGGAAATGAATATGTTTCCAGTAAATGATGACGCCACAATTACTGTTGTAGTAATTATGCCTAACGACAGGTTCCAATAAATGATCTCAATCTGAGAATCCAAGATAAAAATGAAAAATTAAAAAATTAAAAATCACGAGAATGAACCATTAAAATTATTATTTGACAGCGGAATGTTCAACTTTGTTCATGTTGGCAAATTTTTATTATCTGCACACTTTGATTAAAAACATTTATTAGAATTAGCCGCAAATTATTAAATAGTCATTTTACATGGCAGTATGTACCTAGTATATGCTTGCTATTGATGAACTCTGTATCAAATATTTTTCAGCTATTACACTTGTACTGGACCCTGCCTCAGCATACATATTGTTAAATTAAATAGTAAACATTAGTTAAGGACAATGTAGCTGATGACAATTTATCACCTTTATTTTTGGTACAGCATTCTTTTTAATTTTCCTAATCCCTTTTTCTGTATAATATCCATCGGAATCGGCAAAATGGTCTGAACAAACCACACTTGAGTAATTGGGTTTTAACATTTTCTTCTCTCCTTTCTTCGGAAATAATTTTACGCCATTTATCTCTTACTATTTCATTTCATGGAAATCTGTAATTAATAAATAAAATTAATAAAAAAAATCATAAATTTAAAATAAATATAATATATTTACAAAAAAAGCGACTCTATATATTTCATTGTTCCAAATCATGATTTCAAAAGGGCCAAAATATTTTATTAACTGAATTCGTTAAATTAATTATTTATACACGTTTAATACTTAATTTAACATGATTAAGGTTTTAAGAATCAAGTAAGGGAATTATACTTACTTAAAATATGAAATCCCATGTGTTTTGCGCTTTGTAAGAGTGTTATTTTTGCACTCTTTCACAGAGCATTTAGGCATCTTCACAGGCGAACGGTCGGCGCCCGACTGACAGCACACAAGTGCTTACTTACATTTTAAGCACTCGTTGGCTGTCCCACTTTCTGAGCGTCAACTGTGCATCTAGGTATATTATTATATCGATGGTTAATGGAGACGATACAGTGAGTTCATTATACTGAAATGCAATATAAATAGCATAAGGATAAGTGTCTCGCTTTGGTACATGAATAATAATATAATTATGCACATGAATTTATGTTTATTGTGATTAAGTCGTTGCTCATTAGTACTTGGCGTACCTCCACTGTATATAATGTTATAGAGGTATACATAACATGAGTCGCACAAACATTAATCGCAATAATTGAATGTGTTTAGCGTCATAATATATTCGCAGAAATTCGGAACTAATGGAATACCTGATACGAAGCCGAACTCTAACTGTGTTTTCTTCTTTTATCTACATTTTTGCTATATTTGCCAACCTCCGCTAAGGATTTAAATAGCTAAGTATTGGAAAAAATACAATTAGATAGCTGTATTTGAAAATTTTAAGGTAACCATTTGAAAATTATAATTTTACCATTTGAAAACGAAACGTCTATGACTGAGCCAGTGTCCCCATTCTAATTTACCGATTCCAGTCCTGTGTCGACCTCAGTATCAAGACACAGTGTCCGTGCAAGTGTCACGTCCACTGCGAGTTGCGACACTTGGCCCTCGGCGACTAGAGGTCCTATTGCGTATATAGATTCCTCAGCTTAAGGACTTCACTTGAGTTACAGCCGAATCGTCAAACGTTACTCAACGGCTTTTTATATTGATTTTGCCATACAATTTTACAACAGATAAGCCGGATAAGGTCTTAAACGACATAAGGCGAAGTGTATGAGGATTGGGCGGTTAGTTCATTAAGCTAAGTATGGTAGATTGGAGTCAGTATTACTTTATTAAATCTTTTGAAAATAATCTAAATAAAAATTGTAAATAGTTAGTTTGAATAGTGTTGTCTTGGGTGTCTATGGGCGGTGGAGATCACTTACCATCAGGTGACCTATTTGTTCTTTTGCCAGTCTCCGCTATAAAAAAATATAGCATGAAAACTGCTCTATCATTAGAATTAAAAGAAGTGTCTGAAATTAAAAAAATAACAATTCATTTTAATTAGTTGGTTTTGCAATAGTCAACAAAGAATTTCTAAAATGTTAATTTTTATACTTTTGCGACGATTTTATTTTTGGTACATTTAGACAGCCTCCGTGGTGCAGGGGGCGAGTAGCCGGCTGTGAAGCAAGAGGCCGCGGGTTCGATTCCCGCATTGAGACAAATGTTAATAAAATTTCTGACTGCCTGGGTGGCGTGGTTGTATTTCGGTACGACTACCATTCTGAGATCTCTGGTCCGATCCTCGGGTCGGGCAAAGTGATATTGGATTTTTCCATATCAGCCCGGAGTGTGGAATTTGTGCCCGATATGGCAATAGGCTCACCCCCTATCACTCCTGGGACGGAACTAACCTCGGCGAAATGTGGGTGTTCTAGTTCGCTAGTGCACCTCTGCCTACCCCTTGGGGATACAGGCGTATGTATGAATGAGCTTATGTAAAATTCCCGTAAGATCCTATCGTGATATAGTACTAGGAATCGTTAAACAAATTATTTAGAATATTATGTATTATTTAAAAAAAAGACAGCCTCCGTGGCGCAGCGGGCGAGTTGCCGGCTGTGAAACGTGAGGTCGTGGGTTCGATTCCCGCACCGTGACAAATGTCTGTGTGGCCCACAAATATTTGTTTCGGGTCTGGGTGTTGTGAGACCGAAAGTCTCTCGTAGTTCCTGATACCCACGACACAAGACTCGATCTTAGTCTGGGGTCAGGACTATGTGTGTGACTGTTGGGTGTATTTATTTAGAATGTTCTAGAGTGCTCATTCACAAGCTTGACAGAATTCTTATAATGTCAGACAGAATTATTATAATTAATAATTTTTATCCTGAGGTCTCGGGTTCGATCCCCGGGTCGGGCAAAGTGATATTGGATTTCTCCATATCATTGACGGGATGGAACTAAGCGCGGTGAAATGTGGGTGTACTAGTTGACTAGTGCGCCTCTGCCTACCCCTTTGGGGATACAGGCGTGAGCTAATGTTATGTTATGTGTAAAAACAAGAATGACCGCATTTTATATCGCGATTATGTCATTCAGCTTGAATTAGTCTACATGTAACTGGTCTGACATTGGTGCTAAAAATATTTGTCAAACCTGCGTTACAACCATAAAAATAATGTTGTTTTACTGCAGTTTTTTTTCATGTAGGTAAAAAACCAGTTCTCTAAGTATCGTTAAGTATCGGACTGAGAAATTAATGGTCTTTCAAATCAAATAAATGTATTTATTAAATCCATAAAATGTCATACATTGTTTAGATTCCGTAAAATAATTCTGATGCGCGTCTATGTTTGTATGAAATATTAAGCAAATGTCATCAGTGCGTAACGATCTCGAATAAATTTACGATTGTCAGAAATTGTCCTGCTCCGCCGCTGAACTAAATTAAATCAAGAGTGAGATTACTAGGAACCGCTGAACTATTAGGTACTAAATCTTCATTTGTTTTACAACATAAAGTAATATCGAATTATTACAAGGTATCTATTTGGTCTAGGTTCAAATGTAGAAAGACCACAACAGTCTGTCCATACGGTTGCATTATAAGATTATACTATCTTTAACATCGACGATCGTGGACTATGAAGAACTTTATTTTGATATCTATACGCGTAATAACTTTTAGAGTTAAGACTTCCAAAAAGGTTAAAAAGTTAGGATTTAAGAATTCCAAAAACTGCAAATTATAACATAAAACATAACATAAGCTCACGCCTGTATCCCTGAAGGGGTACGCAGAGGTGCAGTAGCCAACTAGAACACCCACATTTCGCCGAGCTTAGTTCCGTCCCAGATCACCCAGATGTGATAGGGGGCGAGCCTATCGCCATATCGGGCACAAATTCCAGACTCCGGGCTCAAATATACTCTAATAATATATTCGTATAATTGATCCTGTAGTCACAGGGGCCAATGGGACGAGGGGATATACCCAGTGACGTGTACAGACATTCCGATCAGGGTAGACAAAATTATTTTCAACAATTCTTACAACACCATTAGTGTCAAAATTATTATAATTACTGTTGAAATATAATCAGGGCACTTCTTGGTATTTTAACAATTTGAATTTGGATTCTTTTTCGGATTTGCAACTATTGTAATAAAGTATTAAATAGCAAATTGTCAGGGTAGATAGTGTCTCTCCGTCTACATGCAATGCACGCCACTGGATATACCTGCAATAAAATTGATAATATTTGTTTTTACAAACCTACGACAGACATCGGATGACGTGTTCAAATGATTGATATACATAGTATACCAATTCGCTCATTGAATACCAATGGCAGGTGAAGCAACGAGTCTGGCATTCACGCGGGGGCCATTTTATTCGAGAGCTTGTAAATATGCACAATCATTCAAGGATGCATTTGACTGCGCATTTGTGTGGAGGTCATATATGTTTGTTTACGCCCGACGCCGGACACTTTAACATTCCAAAGTATCTGTGGTACCTTCTGATATAGGAAGCGACTTCTTCAAGGGCGAAAAATATTTCTTATTTACCACTACCGCGTGGAAGTCCTAATATTCCGTGTTTTAATAACACTCATAAACACAGAGTGTCACAAAACTATAATTATGTCATAAAGTATAGGTTAATAACATGTAATAAATAATAATATATAGGGCTATTAATGTTCTAATGCCGAGAAGTCAAAAGGTCTCTTCCTTAGAAGGGTTTCTATTAATTTATGAAGACACAGTTCTCCTGATAGTATGTAGTCACTGTGATCTAATGATATCAGCAACGCCAGGGGACAGCCAAGATAAAATACCTATTAAAAAAATACTGAAATCCATTCAGAAGCCTATTCTGTACAACTACTGTCAGTAGCTCAATCATGACTTTTGCACGTATTTACGCGAGCGAGGACGTAAAATATTTGTATTGAAATCGTCAGTTCCCCGCGTAACCGCTAGCGGCGTTCGGGTGTTTGTCATACAAATATTTTACGGAGTCGCTAGCCAGTAATGTCATAAAAACTCATGGTTGGCTTACAGGGTGTACGTTTATTATGTTACACGTTGTATAATACCCTCAAGTTCCATGTAGCGCAAGTAATGCATGTAACCTACACTTTATTACGCAAGAAAGTTATGACTCACATCTACTATGCCTGTAACATGATAATTTCTTAGATACTTTGGTTACATGGCAAGTAGGTTATTTAACCGTTCGTAGAGAACATGAGGAAATCCGATTGACATTGGAAACGTAACTTGAACTTCTAATGAGTATGTTATTTGCGATAGTTGTTGACCTAAGTTGCCCAAAACAAACAGTTTAACATAATTATTGTCGTAACATATTATGTCATGAATAGATTATAAAATAAATAAAATTTAAGACGTAAAACAGCGAAATATATCTGCTGTTTAAAATTAAATGGCCTTATTATAAAACGTAGATTATTTAAGGTTGGCATATCCCACCCCTATATAATATAGATCGGTGCAATAATAAATAATATTAGCCGTGTAATATTACTGTCCGACTGCTGGGCCCGTGCTCTACTAATGAGAGGGGTTAAGCCTTAGTCTACCACGCTGGCCCAATGCGGGTTGGTAGAATTCACATACCCTAGAAATTCTCGTAGAGAAATTTTCGGGTATGCAGGTTTCCTCACGATGTTGTCCTTCACCGTTGTAGCAATCAATATTTTACAATGAAAACGCACGTAACATGAAAAAGTCAGAGGTGTGTGCTCTTTTTGGAGTTGGTCTCGAACCTTCAACACTTGTCTCGGCAGAGATCGGTCGGTCGGATCGATCGGTGTAATAGGGGTATAATATAACCTCACAGAAAGTCGTCATGCAGTCGAAACTTGCTCGTCAATGCATCTCGTACAATGCCTAAGATCGCAGAAGATATAAACAAGTTTCGAATCCTTTCCAATGTAGATGTTGATGTGATTGTGGATGGATGATATGAAAATCCCCAGACTTCAAGCAAGCAACGGTCGTAAAAACTAAGGCAAATCCTTTCTGCGACATACTTGAGAAAGTATGGTGATATATTGAGAAGGTAGAACGGCAGGTGAAACTAAAGAAATAAATAAAGAAAAATGTGGATAGTTGATATTCGGTGACATACTTTCACATATTTTATTGACCCCTGTGTGTCTTTGTACAGTTTATAAAGAATATCTGAAACGGTTTATGAACTTTACAGACTATACGTATCATTGATAAGAGTTTTAGTTAATACAAAAAAATATTAACATTGTGTGTAAAATAGCAGATTTTCCACAAATCCAAATGAAAGAAAGAAAGAACTTTATTTAACCATCGCTACAAAGCACAAGTACACATTAACCACCTGACACTGATATTCTGCCAGGGCTTAGTTAGTGAGTAAATATCACAACAAATAAAAGTGTATTTTTTATAGCACAGACTGGCAAACGAGCAAATGCGTTACCTGATGGTAAGTGATCTCCACCGCCCATAGACACCCAAGACACAAAAAGAGTCATGGGTGCGTTGCCAACCTAAATAGAGGGAAATAGAAGTTCGGAAAAGGAAGGGGGCAACGTAAATCTCATTTACCGAATACTGCCACTTTACGTCGGTTTTCTGTCAAAATTTAAATACAAAAATGTACATTATTAAACAGATTTGTTTAATCAGGCTGTTATATGAGCTTAAGTAAACCTTAAGTGTTTGCTTACGTTACTCAAATATAAATATGCGTGGATAATTCTAGAAATGTATGATTTTAAGAAATACGCGTACGCGTTTGTTTCTTTAGTAGATGTAAACAAGTCGATTGCAACAATGATTGTTGATGTTATTGACACAAATGTATATTCTGAGTAGGTAAATGAACCTTCACGTCGCGTCGTAACTTACCTGACTTACGTCCAAATGGTCATACGCTACTCAGCGTTAAAGGCTTCTTACTTTGATTTTCGCTATACAAAGACAGATAAAGCGACCTTAAGTGTATGAACATTCGGCGGTACATTAGGCAAACACGATGTACTGCTTCCAACAGGTCGATCTGGAAATCTTTGGTGGAGGCCTATGTTCAGCAGTGGACATCCTCTGGCTGATGGTGATGATGTACTTCGAAGACAGCATAGTAAATAGATGGGCAATATAGATAAAATTGATCGTGGTGGGATTTTAGACAAAACAGTTTTCTTTTTTGCCGGTCTTGAGCAACAAGCACGTGGATCACCTGTTGGTAAGTGATCTCCACCACCCATAGCAATCCAAGCACATCGACCTACATTTGCCGGATATTTGGAGTGAGAGATAAAAACATTCCACAAATTAGGAAACCTCACCTGTTTGAAGTGGGTTGAAAGCCACTAACGGTTCACAATGACATATGTACCTAATGTAACCGATAGACCTGCAGCCGGAGCAGGAAAATTTCTGACAACCGGAAATGTATTCGTGCTCGATGCGCGTCTATGAAATTTGTATGAAATATTAATCAAATGTCATCAGTGCGCAGCGAGTTTACATTTACATTAGTTTTTCGTGCTCGGGCTGCTGTTTAACCTTAGATTAGTTTACATTAATGTATCAGTATTCTGATTGAAAGCAATTACGATGATAATGATTTTAATCTAACGACCTCCAATTTTCAAAACGCTTATCGCTAAATTAAAACAAATATTGCAGTAATAATGTATGTCTATTTTTTATTGTTTTTTTTATAGCTGAGACTGGCAAATGAGCAGATGGGTCACCTGATGGTTAATGGTCTCCACCGCCTATAGACATCCAAGACATAAGAGGAATCATGGGTGCGTTGCCAACCTAAAAGGAGGGAATGGAAGGGGAGGGAAAAAGAATTGGGAAAGGGAGGGGAAAAATGGGTATGTATGTTTGTCCTCGAATATCTCAGAAACTAAAAATTTGTCTGCGACGGATCTGTTTTTATTAGACTAGGTATCTTCCAACTTAGGGAATGGTGCAAGTTTCATCAAAATCTGTTCAGTAGTTTTGAAGATATGGGCTTAAATGTGTGAAAATGGTGAAGTCGGTTTTATGATTTTGATAATTTATTAAGGTGAGAAATTTTTTTACTAGAGGTGATCTGGTGTGTGGTGACCCTCGGCTAATGCGATAGTTTGTAGTTAATGTGTGTTGGCCATGCGCCATCACACCGCTCGCCGTCCGCACGTGTTCACATTTGCCAAACACACGCGTGGCGCGGCGCGCTACCTGCGACATACAAATATTGTTTTAATAAAATATTTAAGTGGTAGCTACGCTGCTCGTAACGTCTGCAGTCTGGATAAGCTAGCTTTTGATACCATTGTCTCACAGAAAACCGGTGTAATGTGACAACTTGCTGTTGCATGTCGTTCAGTGAGTTACATTTCCGATGGCCTAATATCCAGCTCCCATTCTGCACCTGATGGTAAGCGTAGTGCAGTCCAAAAACACTAGCGATCACTGACAAACAATGGGTTTATCAGTGATCGTCAGAATCATGCCGGCCTACTTATGCTTCTTCACACTCCGAATCCGAAGAGGGAAGAAGCAAATCGAGGGGCTTGCGACAAGACAGGCGGATGACCGATGCAGATACAGGTATACCCATCAAGTCATGCCGCAAGCTTCTCGAGAGAACCGGAAGTACACTGGCTGATCCTGGAACGCGAACCATACACGGAGTGTGGGTCACTATGGCAGGTTTTAGCACCATGTGCACGGTGGTCGCCATCCGGTTCGATATGAATATCCTACCACCAGCAATGTCTTAGCTACTTTTACTATACTTTTCTATCCTATTGTGTCCCCCTGCTTTGACTCCCCCGTCTTTTTCCGCTAATCTCTGTCATGGGCTACTTACCCATGATTTTTTCGGTATCGTGTCTCTGGGCAGTAATGGTCACTGCCCATCAGGTGGTTGACATGCTTGTTTGCTCGTCAATGCCATAAACAACAACCCAGTCAGGTTGAATCAACCCAGTATATTCCCACTTATAGATCAGCAGGTCGATTCTCTAAGAAACGCCACAACGTTGCGATCGACGCCTCACTCCCGCAGCGCACATCGTTGAGATCGACGGAGCGTTAAGCGTTGTTGTAATACCATTTTCCATAGATTTATGTCAAACGCCTGGCTCGAGAGAGCTAGTTCGCATAAGCGCCGTCATCACACATAGCGCTGGTGCTTGTACCTTGCTGAATACAAAAATCAAAACATTGTTGCCGCAACATTGTTGAGAATCGACCTGCTGTACTCCACATTCATCTGCATATTCGACATGTTACTAGACACGTGAACTGTCACCATCCCAAACCTGTTTCAAACACATTCTTAAAACCGGGTTTAGGCAATTTAATTAAACATCTGATCCGGTTCTTCGCTTTACGACTTAAAATACGTGCCGTTTTTTTCTATTTTACAACAGGAATGGTACCTAAACCAATGGCACGTGAGCTAATACGTTTTGATTGAATTTTTTGAATTTTGATTTGGTTTCGTACAGAAGAGAGGGTAAACGGGCAACAGTAACATGATGGTGATCACCGTCGCCTATACACATCCATAACAGTTAACAGTTTTGAGTCAAAGTAACAAACCTAGAATTGTGCGTTCCAAGGTACGACATGCGTTTACAATGTTGACAATATTTTCATCTATGAATTAACTGCGAGTGACTGAGTGATTTTCAAAGTTAAATATTAAAAATTCGCAAGGTCTGTCTGTCTGATGATTCCAGTTCAGCGTCCATTTTTTTGGAAACGAATGTCAAGAATGTTTGCTAGTACTTCAACGCTACATTGAATATTTATATCGAAAAATAACACGTAGATCACTGACGTATAAAAAAGATGGACGGAGCGCTAAGAATATTGAAAGTGAAGCAGGATTTCGGCTTATTCGATCAGTCGCCGGCCGCCGCCACTACGTGTCGATAGATCGAATGGGCCAAAAACCCTGCTTTACTTTCAATGTTCTTAGCGCTCCGTCCATCTTTTTTTTACGTCCATGACGCAGATGTAATAGGTTCGCTACTCCTGGACTAGTGCTTAGATATGTTATTAATCGTTACTATAAGGAAAAAATATATAATAATATGATCGTAATGTGGTTTACCTTCAATAGATGATACGCAAAATTCAAACAAGTGAACCAACACTACAAGGTCCAAGAATCCCATTGTTAGTCTTACGCCCGAATGATCAAACGCTACTCAACTTTAACGGTTTCTTACATTGATATTCGCTATACAATTTTGACAGATAAGGCGGCTTTAAATGACATAAGGCGTCGCTAAGTGTATGAACATTCGGTGGTCACTCTTCATGAGAGACAGGGCGTGGAGATTCTGTTCGATCGATCGTGAGTATGGACAAGATGGAGTGTTGGATTGTTATGTTGACAGTAGTAATACTAGTAAATTTTTGATCAAATGTTGATGTCATAATAACATTTTAGTGATTTTATTGTAATAAAAAGTGTTCGCACTCGAGGATCTTAGAAGTAAATACTGATGTCATTTATAAATTAACCCCTGTTCAGTGTTAATTCAATTGAAAAATACTCTTTTTTCTACCTACTCTTCGCCCACCAATGTGGGGTTGGCGCAACACGTGTGGTAGTGGTAGAGCCACGCTGTAGACAGTAACGTCTACAGCACGAATGGGCCGGCCCGACCGGTTTGATACCACTGTCTCACAGAAAACCGACAGAAAGTGGCAGCTTGCTGTCGCGTTTCGTTCGGTGAGTGAGATTTCCGGTGGCCCATTTCCCCACTCCCTTTCCCAATCTCCTTCCCTCCCCTTCCATTACCTTCTTTTAGGTTGGCAACGCACCCATTATTCTTTTTGTGTCTTGGGTGTCTATGGGCGGTGGAGATTACTTACCATCAGGTGACCCATCTGCTCGTTTGCCAATCTCTGCTATAAAAAAAAACACATTTTTGTTGCATTGTAAGCATGTCGCAGAAAGCATTTCGCTTAATGTTTACCAGTTGCCCGCCTGACGTCAACCCTTCTGGGGGATTCAGTCTCGGGCAAACCGTGGTAGAAACATACCCTGCCCGACCTGGGAATCGAATTCTGGATCTCCCGGTTCACAGCTCATAATCGCTGCCACTAGACCGAGGAGGCGACATAATAGTATGCGATCAATTTCATTCTACTGTATAAAATACAATAATTAAGCATTAGGCCAACACTGGCTACCACACCGTAGACTCCATCTCATAAGTAGAGGAGGCCCGTGCCCAGCAGTGGGACTGTAGTATTACAGGGCTAATATTATTATTAAGCTTGATGAATTTAAACACCACGTCAGTGTCGCCCGGATGTTTTCCATCTCTCCCAGGCATTATGGCGCTGGGCCGTAAGACCGGGGAATTACTTTTCCCCGCGATAAAAAGAAAAAGAAAAAAAGGAGCAATAAAAACTCCAGATTTTGAGGGATCATCCAATATCATTAGTCATTTCCTTCAGACGTAATAGTCCAACCCGTGTACTGGATGTTAGTAATTACTTTTTACGAAATGACGTCAAATTTCTATTTACGCTCTAGTTAACAAGGAATATGAAAACTTATATGCAACTGTAAGAACGGCATACATAATTTTAGTTAGGTTTTCAAATAATATACCTTATTTCAAAACCCGACTTACGATGCGTCTGCTGTTATCCGTCTATTAGCTCTTCGTTTCATCGTCATAATCCAATATCTCAATTCTCAACCTTACTACCTTAATAATGGACCGACTTCAAAACTCGTCGTGACCAAATTTATATGGGAACACCCTTGAAATAAGCTCTATCGAACGAAAGAATGTTGAAAATCGGTCCACATTTGGCGGAGATATCGTATAAAATACATAAAAAAAATACAGACGAATTGAAGATCTTCTCGTTTTTATGTAGTCGATCGAAAAATTCTATTCAATATCTATAACAAAATTCTAACGAATACAATATCACTACATAGTATAAAACAAAGTCGCTTCCCGCTGTCTGTCCCTATGTATGCTTCATCATCATCAGCCACAGGACGTCCACTGCTGAACATAGGCCTCCCCCAGAGATTTCCAGATCGACCTGTTGGAAGCTTCATCATCATCATCATCATCAGCTATAGGACGTCCACTGCTGGACATAGGCCTCCCCCAAAGATTTCCAGATCGACCTGTTGGAAGCTTCATCATCATCATCATCATCAGCTATAGGACGTCCACTGCTGGACATAGGCCTCCCCCAAAGATTTCCAGATCGACCTGTTGGAAGCGGCCTGCATCCAGCGACTTCCTGCAACCTTTATCAGGTGGAAGCTTAGGTCTTTATAATTATGCAACGAATTTTGATGCCTTTTTTTCGACGACTTCCACAAAAGGAGGAGGTCCTCAATTCGTCTGAATTTTTTTTATGTATGTTACTCGATATCTCCGCCAAATGTGGACCGATTTTCAAAATTCTTTGTGTTCGATAGAGCTTATTTCAAGGGTGGCCATATAAATTTGGTCACGATCGGTAAATTGGAAGTCGGTCAGTTAAGTTTTTAAACTTGTGATTATTAATAGATAGAGTGATTCAAGGGGAAGGTTTATACGTATAAATTGTACCCGTGCAACGCCGAGGAGAGAGATATTCTAAATCAGTCGTCCATTGACGAACGAATTTAAAACTCCTCTTTTTGTAATTGGTTGATGGTACTCATCACAATAATGATCATTTCCTGTAACACAGAAGTCCTTCGCTTCCGCAGTGGTCTTGTCAAAATACATAGAGGTGTGTCCCGTCATACAAAGAAGTTTCACTTCCTTATTGGTACTAGACGTGTCAGTATGTACTTAATGCCGGATCGAGTGGTATTGACTAACACACCATGGACAATTACTTTTTAAATAAATAAATACAACCAACAGTCATACACCTAGTCCTGACCCCACACTAGGTATAATCTGTATCGTGGGTGTCAGAGACTATGAGAGACGCACGGTCTCACAACACTCAGACTTGAAACAAATATCTGTGGGCCACATAAATATTTGTCTCAATGCGGGAATCGAACCGCAGCCCCTCGCTTCACAGCTGGCTACTCGCCCACATTGCCACGGAGGCTGTCAGAGCGTTTCACATCTGATTGGTTTGGCGTGCATTGGCCGTGAACTGCGACGTTGGCGGAAAAATTGGCCAATTATTTGAAATTGTTCAAAATGGATAGATCGCCTCCTTGGTCTAGTGGTAGCACATATTGGCTGTGTACTGAGAGATCCTGGGTTCGATTCCCAGGTCGGGCAAAGCGGATTTCCTAATTTAATTTTCCCGGGACTAGATCCCTCAGAGGGGGTTGACGTCAGGCAGGCGACCGATCGTAAAAACTAAGCCAAATCCTTTCTGCAACATGGTTGAAAAAGTGTGTTCCGCCGATTTTTATTCGGAACCTGTGTACGTAGTTAAGTCAAGTTTACTATAGTAACATCATTGAATTCTTTACAATTAGAAACTACCAACACGTACGAGTAATAATGTATAATACCTGCTCACAAATTAACATTAATTATACCTTAATTAGCAATAATATTAACATTTTTTTCCATTGGTATGTTTGCTATAGCAATGTTAATCATTTGGCGGTCAACGATTGATTTCAATGTTCTAGAACTAAAATCATTAATTTGAATTCGTATTTTAACTCCATCAATAATTTTGTTTTAATTTGTTTGAAAACATGCTGTGGGTTGTTTATCATCGTGAATCATGAAGATATTAATATATTACACAATAGCACCGTAATTAGAAATTATGTTATCTGGAAAATAAAGTGGCGCTTGATGCACTTAAGGAAACTTACTCGTAAATATATTTCTGTACCTACCTATAATAATATCATCATCATCATCATTATCATCATCATCATCATCATCATCATCATCATCATCATCATCATCAGCCATAGGACGTCCACTGCTGAACATAGGCCTCTCCCAAAGATTTCCAGACCGACCTGTTGGAAGCGGCCTATCTAATAATAATATATTATTATTTGCTAATATGGCATAGGTAATATAGACTCGGTCGTAAGAGTCTGGACCAGATCACACCAAGGGCGCGTCCCCGTGGACGGCCCAAAAAGCACTAGATAGCTGTTTTGGAAAATTATATGAGAACAAAATTAAATAGGAAAATGCGTTTTAGGCTAGGATAACGTGAGGCATAAATAAATAATATAGACTCTGGAGTAATTATCAAAAATAAAGCTCCTTAGTCGAAATGCTCTATTCATAAAAATGTGGCATTGTTTACTTTATTATATAAATGTATGCTCGTCTTTGTAGTAACAAAATAAATCATCTTCCGATAAATAAACAAACACATAAACAAAGAGAAAAACTTGCTACGTAAATGTAAACTCAAGGCAACGGAATCATTATGCCATATTCCATTGTATTCAAGTATATTGATACAGAATTGATACAAATATCTGTATCTGCATGCAATACGGAATTTTACTAAGAAACTGGACTCGAATGTGTATGGAAAAACACCAGTTGTGTGATCGCAGCGAAATATGCGTACACTTTCAGATATCGCAGCGTTTTTATGTATGACAGCCTCCGTGGCGCAGCGGGCGAGTAGCCGGCTGTGAAGCAAGAGGCCGCGGGTTCGATTCCCGCATTGAGACAAATGTTTGTGTGGCCCACAGATACTTGTTTCAAGTCTGGGTGTTGTGAGACCGAAAGTCTCTCATAGTCTCTGACACCCACGATACAGGTTATACCTAGTGTGGGGTCAGGACTAGGAGTGTGACTGTTGGGTGTATTTATTTATTTATTTTGCTAAGGTATCGATTGGATTCGATGCTGGGACGTAGTTGGGCTTCGCCTGTGGGGCAATAAACTTGGTACCAAAGACATTCAACAGTCTACCTCTACAGCAGCACAAAACTTGTGATACAAAAGTTATGACCTAGTTGGTCATAAGCCGGTCCATTTATTTGAAATACATGCGCGTCAGGCCTGCCACCGAAATAATAGTCAGAGAATAAACGTATCTTACGTAATTCTTCACAATTCACAAAATATTCTAGGGTGTAAATTGTAATAATCGCCTTCGCATTGTAATAAGTAGTTGATGGCGGTACTGAAGTTTGAGATCAATTTCTTTGTATGGAAACTTGCTTGGTAGCCCCTCTATAGTTAGTAAATATTAAATCTCTTTGCTTGGTACTGAATATTCATCTAACAAGGGGTCTCTGACGTCATTTATTAAACGTTGACAACATCAGATATCAGAGTTATCTAGACTTTAACCAAATTGACAGTATAATATTAAAATAAAACTATTTTTACGGATTCTATCACGATTTGGTTTTTAATTTATAAATGACACCTCAGTCCAACCCGTGACCACGAAGACTGCAAAGCCTTCGAAACGTCGGGAATAAAAATTAAAAACCAAATCGTGATAGAATCCGTAAAAATAGTTTTATTTCAATGTATAACATTCGAAAACTTAAGGAATCAGTATAATATTAATTTTACAAAGGGGTCATACCTCTAATATCAAATTCATTTCGACGTTTATCGTTCAACTTTGTGTTTTTACTTCACGATTTAGTCTTTCATCGCACTAGTAACTTGAATTATCTTAATTATTTGTGTTACTTCTCTCCGAAGGGACTGGATCCCCCAGAAGCAGCCGGTCGTAAACTTAAGCTTTTCTCCTAGCCTGACCTAAGCCTAAGCTTTCTGCGACATGTTTGACAAAGTATGTTCCGCCGACCCCACATTAAGGTAGAAAGAAAAAATTGCGAATTCAATATATCCCTACTTCATGTGTTTTCCTGATAAGGCAAGGCAAAAGAAAGACTAGTATGGCACCATAAATGTCTATATCCGTCAGTTATGATACAAATCCACCGTCATCAGAGGGACATACATAGTCCCCTAACTAAACGTGCCCTGAATACTTCACTCAAATGCGGCTCTGAAACTATTAAAACGTTATAACGCGGGTGAAGTGTCAGTAACCTTTATTGCGCAGTAACCGTAATGGTTGGTTCATATAAAAATTACTTTGACTTTGTTTTTGATGTTATCAAGAAAATAATTAGAAAAATATGTTTATTCGATAAAAAATATTTCCCATGAAAGAACCGCGTTTATGAACTTGAAAGGTTCACAGCTATATAGAGGCATGTACATACATACATAGTATAATGTATCCTTAATGTGACTATATATCTGTACATACATACATACATAGTATAATGTATCCTTAATGTGATTATGTAGGTGTATAACAGACTGCCTCGGTGGCGTGGTTGTATTTCGGTATGACTACCGTCCTGAGGTCTCGGGTTCGATTCCCGGGTCAGACAGTGAAATTGAATTTTTCAATATTAACCTAGAGTCTGGAATTTGTGCCCGATATAGCGATAGGCTCGCATCCTATCATATCTGGGACGGAACTAAACTCGGCGAAATGTGGGTCTAGTTCGCTTTTGCGCCCTTCCTACCCCTTCGGGGATACAGGGGTTACCACCACCTCTTATAGCAGTATTATTATAATCTTACTTCGTTTTTTTGTACGGGAATCGGAACAAGCAAGATTGTAATAATATTGCTATAAGAGGTGGTGTAACCCCCCAGGTATTGTCTTCTTAAAATGGATTGTTAACTTAAACGCCAACCATTTATTTCATAAACACATAATGCGATGCATATTGCGACTAATACCTAATTGATCACTAGTTTCATGATTATATTCACCTGACTAAAGACTATCCTCTAAATACTTAATCGCTTCTCAACTTGGCT
Source organism: Clanis bilineata (assembly GCA_036417725.1). Lineage (NCBI taxonomy): Eukaryota > Metazoa > Arthropoda > Insecta > Lepidoptera > Sphingidae > Clanis > Clanis bilineata. Next base: position 6,018,826 of record CM071141.1, read on the forward strand.
ACTTACATTGTTAGGCGTTTTTAGGCGTCATCATAGAAATATCATACATAGAACCGCAGTACAGGGCCACGGCGTGAAGGTGTTCTGGGTGAGCCGGTTTAGGTACCCAACGCCGCACGGCGTGTCAGTGTCCTATGTCAAGTCTTAGTATGAAGAGCTCCCACAAATTTAATTATATTATGACGAACTGCGCTATCAAAGGATGTCACAATACAATGAACAAGCACCAAGGAAATATAAAGATAACATTTCACAAGTAATTAATTGCTGACATGTTTTAATATTAAGTAAAACATTCATCAAAACTACAAATAAAATTGTAAAAATGACAGACGCCATTTACGTTATGAATCATTATGAATGTTGCCAATAATGCCTACCAATTTACCCATTTTTTAAATACTATTAGGGATAATGAAATGAGAGGGAAATGCTTCCATACAATCTTGGGCCTAGATTGTAAAAGGATGAAAGTAGTGTCAATTAATAGATATAGTATATTATGAGATCATTACTAAAACTTTGACTTAAATAAAAGTGAGGTTATGGAATAAACTATACGCAAACAAATGATGTTCTAGTTAAAATGCAAATCTATATTCATATTAAACTAATTAACTCTGCGATAACTCTGTTTGTGCAGTGGCGTGCACTTCGTATAGACAAAGCTACACTGCCTATCCTGACAATTTGCTATTAACATAAATAATGAACAAAATCAAATAACACAGCTTAGCTTATGTTTGATATCAAAATGGGGATTATGATGATAGTAATTGGTGATGTAAGGGTTAAAGAAAATAATTTTCAACTTTTATGCGTACTCTAATCGGAAAGTGTGTTTTTTTGCGTTTTCATGGTTATATCACTGTACCGATTTTTATGTAAATAGATATGATTAAACCTAAAGGATTTTCTGTTTTTTAATCTTTTTTAACGAACAAATAAAAACCAAAAGGAGACGGGGATCTTTGGGCCAAAATGTAATGAGTTGAGATATGGCCCAAAAATTTGACATTTTTTTTATTTCAAAATATAGAAAAATCTGCCCAATTCACAATCTAGAAAATGAGATATCTGAAAAATAAGTAAAGGACATTATTAAAATAGAATCGATTACTTTACCGATTAAGATGAATGAGTTAAAAAAAAAAAATATATATATATATATATATATATATATATATATATATATATATATATATATATATATATATATATATATATGTATATATGTATGTATGTATATATAATGTTAGACCCGGATGATTAATTCAAGTAAAAATAATTGAAAACATAAAAACTAACAATAAATAGTTCTGAAAAAAAAACAGTAACTGAATAGCTTGGCGGCATGCATTCAGACCTTAGCTGGTTCCCTGTAAAAAAATCGTTTTCATTTGCTTCGTTTTCGTATTGTTTCGTGCGTGTGCGTTTTGGGTGTTTTCCATCTTTTAAATAGAACAATGTTGCTCAGTCTGTAGAAATATTATGTTCCTGAGAATAATCGTCTTTGTGATCAACATTTAGTTATCGAATGTGGGTGTTCGAGTTTCTGCCATCCCTTCGGAGATATAGGCGTGAGCGTATGTTATCTACATTAAAACATATCAATACGTAAGATTTGTACTTATAAACATCAGTTGTTTGCGTATAGTTTGTTCCATAACCTCACTTTTATTTAAGTCAAAGTGAGGCTCATAACTATGTTCTCAGATTACAAAAAGTCGCCAAATGTTCAGTAATGATCTCATAATATACTATCTATTAATTGACACTACTTTCATCCTTTTACAATCTAGGCCCAAGATTGTATGGAAGTGTTTCCGTCTCCTTTTTATTTCAAACACATTATACACAAATATGTTCAGACGAACTTAATGCCAGCGGCATTCGCTACCAGTCAACCTTTGGGTGGTGCAGAGAAAAGACAAGGCGGGTGTATATGAAGAAAATAAAAATGAGGGTAGTGTTAAATTCTACTGCACCGCATCTGCTTATAGTCTTCGTGACTGATCGCATGATAATATATAAAAAGAAAAAAAAAGTATTAAATATAATGTTACATATACTCATAATATTAAATATCATTGCGATATATAGCTATAAAAGAATATATCATATAATATACATAAATAAATTCATAATCATAATATTTATACATACACAAGCATACACATATAACGCGAACGCGAACATTACGAACAACTCTATCGAACAATTGATAAAAAAAAGTTATGTTTATACAGAAAAATTCAGAACCTTTTTATTTTAAAGTCGGTTCAAAACTATACAAATGTTTTTTAAGTTCAGAATAAAAGAAGTGTATCATTATTAGAACACTTTCGATTTCCCTATTTTGTTGGTAAAATGTCTTTTACTTGCAACACTATTTACGTGCGTATGTGTGTGTCGGCTCAAGTAGTTACGCGCCGACGATGCACACATTGAATCGTTATCGGCTTCAATTTCCGAAGGAATTTTGTATGAGACTATATCTCTATACGTTATTACTCTAAGGGCGTCATACAATTTTAACAGTCTCGCTTCAACTGACATAAGACGAGCGTTGGATGCGTCATGCGTTGCAGTATTCAGGCGTATAACTTACTTAGATACAATACAATATTTAGGCTGAGATCTATAGAGCGAACTTCGACTAAGTCCGAGTCAAAGAAACGAACTCAGCGAGGATTTAGGCTGAAATCTATAGTTCTTACTTAAGTCTTGTACGAAAGTCGACTCAGCGTAGTCGTCTTTGGAGTGAACTAAGGAAAAGTCAACTTTTGCGTATTTATAGTTCGAACTCGAACTCAGGCTAGCCATAGTTTGACTTTGCATAGTCTGCTCAAACGTTATCGGTTTCACGCAGTTCCTTTGACAAATGAAACGTAAGATTTTTATAAAATTACATAAACAGGTGCAGGAGACGCGCCTTTATATTTGTAGGTTGTAACGGAACGTATTACGTAATTAACAGCTGACAAAATGGCTGACGCTCTTTGAAATGTCAAGTGAAAAACAAACAAACCGCATTATACATGAATCGTCTTAGAATCCTTTCAGCAACATGCTTGAAAAAGTTTGCTACGCCGACCCCACATTAAGGTGGGATAAGGGCAGGTAGAAGAAAGAATAAACATGAATCGTCATCATTTGATAGTCAAAACATGGATTTATTATTTATTACTATTGTTGGCAAAATCATCAATATTTTGAAGAAGGCCATAATTTTTAAAGAAAGAAGAAACAAGATGATGATGATGAAAACATGATGACATAAAAAAAAGCATTATAAGCTCTAAAATGATGAAGTAAAGTGTAAACCACCAAGAGAATTACAAGGGCTCAAATATGCCAGGAGTCACAATCAGAAGAGTGAGTGAGGTGATTGACTTTGTGATACCTACACCTGAAGCCATAGCCTGGAGCTCTAGCTAATCTATTATTTCATATTATTTCATATGCATTGCTATTATTTCATATTAATATATTGACAAAAGTTTTATTAATTTGGTATCAAAATTGGTAAAACGGGGATTTTGTATTTTGGAGACCGTTTACTAGCAAATTGTCTGTCTGTCTGTTTGTTTGCTAGCAGCCCATGTAGAGTATAAATTGCACCTCAGTCAGCCAGCAAGCCCAAAGCAAAACTATGCCTTATTAACATTTCCTGCCAGCGGTAAACTGTTGAGGGATTACCATCTCGGTACCATCTGAGTGGTTAACCTGCCACGCAAGCTTAGTCAGCCAGACCATGCCAATTGCCATTGTGGTGATCTTGCTGATTAATAATTAAAGATCTGAGGGAAACTCTGTCTGATGTTTATTTCTTGTTTGTTTCAGAAAGAACATTTTGAAGTTATTAAATTTTCACCCAGACAACCAACTGCAGAACAAGTTATCAAACACAAGCAATATTACAGTAGTTTGTGCAGTAGGTATATTGCACAATAGTTGAGATTACCATTTATGTACTTTACTATGCTCACTCAAATAAACAAAGGTTAATATCAGAGATTGTAATAAATAAATATTATTCATGATAATGATTATTTTATTTACCTACTGCAAATCAATTTCCTGACAACATGTAACCAATTCATTCTTAAAATATCTATACATTATTTAGGCCGACTACATAATAATTAATATAATATGTATTTTCACTGATTCACTGATTCACTGTCTGTATAATATGACTGCTAGGTGGACAGACGACCTGACAAAGGTCACATGAAGTCACTGGTTACAGGCCGCTTCCAACCGGTCGATCTGGAAATCTTTGGGGGAGGCCTATGTTCAGTAGTGGATGTCCTGTGGCTGATGATGATGATAATATTATTGGAGCAATAGCATGATGGTCACTGTTGCATTGTGGGTCGCCGCGATGAAGTCCGCCGTCCGTCCATTCCCACTGGTTCTCGGGGCACCTTTCGCAAATGGCTCAGCAGACCGTTTTTTCTAATTCTGAGCACGGTTTCGGGTTTAATGTTACATTAATTACCATTCAGGACAATACTGGAAGTTGTCAAAACATTTTGTCTTTTTTTTTGGCATCTTCTGGTTTACAAGTTTATTCCAAACAAAATTATCTATTTTCGCTAAACTTTAATAATTAATAGATCGATTTACAGTATAATAAATGGTACTGCAATATAAGAAAATCTCGTACCTTTAATTATTAAACATTTTCCAACAATAGTTATGGTATTTTAATTTAAAAAATGTTAGAATGAATAAAACAATTTCTACATTTTATGTCAATATTTCGATACTGGTATTACTGCATATCGAACTGACAGACCGAAGTCAAGGTTTTGTGGACTTGAACTTAGCAAAGTTTTTCTTGTGAAAAATGACTTGGACTAAGTCTGAGTTCGATTTATAAATTCCAAATCCTCACTAAGTTCGCTTTTTTGACTCGGACTTAGTCAAAGTTCGTTCTATAGATCTCAGCCTTAGAATTTTTAAATCGAACTTTGACTTACTCCCAGGCATTTTTTACAAGAAAATCTTCGCTTAGTCTATTTGTCAGTCTGTTCTCTACGGATTTCAGCCTTACTCTAATTGACTCTAATAAGGTATAAGTATAGTTAAGTAAGTTCTATCGCAATTCTAATAATAAGATGATTTTTTGTAAATGGCAGAATATTTGAAATTAAGAATGCAAAGTTTTAATTAAACTTTGTCCGTTTTAAAAGATGTCTGCGAATTAACATAATATGCACAATAATTCGAATTATGATGTTATTCAAATTAGCTTTATTATTATGGGTTGCCTTGGGTACTTCCCTGTATTTAATTAGGATTTATAATTTAAACATCGGCCCAGATTCAATAAATAATTCACAAAGAAAACACACTTAACATAGAAAAGTCAGAGGTGTATGCTCCATTTGGGGTTGATCTCGAACCTCCGACACTCGTCTCGACAGTCCGTTTATTCCCAACTGAGCTATCGCTCCTTGCTGTTACAACTAAATAGCTAATAAATTCTTTTTTGTAATTTGTCATACAATGTTTATAATTGTGTGTATTTTATGATCATCACAATGTCTTTCTCTATTGATTTTTTAATTATTATCTATTTAAAAAATGTAATATGCATTGCAGCCTTCATATGTTTCCGCGTGTTTTATGCGAATATTTTATATGCAATTGCTTCAAAAGCCAGGTGGTCTCGTTGGCCTTGATTTACAAACGAATTTTGATTTTTATTAACCTGTTTAGCATGAGGTCATCCAGAATAGTGGAATTTGGGATTGCGAACATGTTATTATGATTATCACCTTCATCTAGGGTCACTTCCTTCTCGTCAATGTCAATCATAGGCTTTATTCTAATAACGCTTTCTTTTCATTAACCCCTATTCATTAACCCGCCTAGCATGCGCGCCACGAGATATCCCGATAATCGACATTCGAGATGTTGTCTACAATATTGTATGAAAATAAACAAGGACCCATGTTAGTGTCCGTAGATAAATAGAGAAAACCGGTTATAACAGGACAAAATACGTTGACAATAGTTCTCGTGGCGCGCATGCTAGGCGGGCAGATAAACGATAACGCAGGATCTTGTAAAAGAGGAATTGTGTGTGCCATCGTGGCTCCTAAAATGATATAAGTCTCTGTGTATTAGTAGCAATTATAACTTGTTTTCTTTACTTGAAACTTGGTATGACAGGGATGGATTTAGTTATGTTAAAAATCTGTTTAACTTTAGAAACTTATGTCGTACCACAAATGAAAAGAAAATCTAGTTACTGTTGTCTTGTAGATTTGGAGAAATTGAAAGGTCTAATAATATATTAATTTTAAATTATTTTTTAATTTTGTAGTACCTACATGCATGAAGATTGTTAAACCTTTATCTTTTCCTAATGAATGTGGGAGATTTAATTTTTTTCGACGTTAAAAACACGCGATGTTCACATGACATGATTTAGGTAGAAAATTAAAAACATCCTCAAATTTAAGAATCTAAAACCTTGTACTAATTTAGGTACCTCTTATCGTTGATCTACATTTTTGGTGCTGATAACAGGCTAATTACCAAAATACAAAAGCTATATTATTATTGTTTGTAATACTCATTAATCTTCGTATCTCCTGACGTGAACTGTGAAGCGTCAGGCAACACTTTCAAATGTAGAGATATATCGATCGCAGCAAAATGTATGTTCATGGCTTTTTGTGTAAGTTTGAAATAAATATTAGCCCTGTAACATTACTGTTCCACTACTGTACGGGCCTCCTCTACTAATGAGAGGGGTTAGGCCTTAGTCTACCTCGCTGGCCTAATGCGGGTTGGTAGACTTCACATACCTTCCAAATTCCTGTGAAGAAATTCTCGTGTATGCAGGTTTACTCACGATGTTTTCCTTCACCGTTATAGCAAGCGATATTTAACAATGAAAATACACTTAACATAGAAAAGTCAGAGGTGTATGCTCCATTTTGGGGTTGGTCTCGAACCTCCGACACTTGTCTCAGCAGTCCGTACCGCACCGACTAGACGTTTTGGAGGAAGATGTGAGAACGAAGTGGAAGCGTTTAAGTAGAAAGGCACGAGGTCGGGATAACGCTAGGCCAAAAGAAAATATGGGTGATTGTCAATCAGTAAATATTATAATTATAGTTTCTATTGGACTGCCTCGGTGGCGTGGTGGCGTGGGTACGACTACCCTATCACATCTGAGTGATCTGGGACGGAACTAAGCTCGGTGAAATGTGGGTGTTTTAGTTCGCTAGGGCGCCTCTGCCTACCCCTTCGGGGATACAGGCGTGAGCTTATGTTATGTTATATTTTCTATTAAATCAGTGTTCCATTCCTCAGTTACGCAAGAGTATCTAAAAATATCATAATAAGTAATTTTTTATATATATTACATAATGTATCATTAATTCACGTAGGCCGTTAATGGGTATATTCGCACATTTATATGCGAATTTAATGATATTATGGAAGCTGAAATCCGCATTGTCTCAATCAGACCGTAAAATATTGTAATATTTAGTTCGTAACCTATTTAATTATATGACATAACAATCAGACTTCTTTGATTTTACGAATACATAACATAACATAATATAAGCTCACGCCTGTATCCCCGAAGGGGTAGGCAGAGGCGCACTAGCGAACTAGAACACCCACATTTCGCCGAGCTTTTTCACAGGAAACCGACGTAAAGTGGCAACTTGCTGTCGCGTTTCGTTCGGTGAGTGAGATTTCCGGTGGCCCATCCCCCCCCCCTCTTTCCCAATCCCTATTCCCTCCCCTTCCATGTCCTCTTTTTAGGTTGGCAACGCACCCATGATTCTTATTATGTCTTGGGTGTCTATGGGCGGTGGAGATCACTTACCATCAGGTGACCCATCTGTTCGCTTGCCAGTCTCTGCTATAAAAAAAAAAAAAAAAGAAAAAAAAAAAAAAAAAAAAAAAAAAAAGTTAGTTCCGTCCCAGATGTGATAGGGGCGAGCCTATCGCCATATCGGGCTCAAATTCCAGACTCCGGGCTGATATGGAAAAATCTAATATCACTTTGCCCGACCCGGGGATCGAACCCGAGACGTCAGAACCGTAGTCGTACCGAAATACCACCACGCCACCGAGGCAGTACGAATACATAAGAGGCTTATGTTTAAGAAATAGCTTGTAGTTACAGTTTGAAAAAATTAACTCTGCGTATAGTGGAGGCCTCATTAGTATAATTATTTTGATGTGACTATTATATTATAAATGCCTACAAGTTTAAGCTGATGGTCATACCAATAAAATCATAAGTTAAAAACATTTACAGATCTACATCAAAATGTATCTGAACCACTCTTGGAATCGAGCTATCCAACACAAAAAATCTTCAAAATCGGTCCATACTTGGCGGAGATATCGCGTAACATACATATGAAAATAATACAGGTGAATTTAGTGCCTCCTTTTTTTTGAGGTTGGCTAAAAATACTATCAATTACCTACACTTCGCACTTTTGACATTCAATAAATGGGCAAACAATTAAGTAATTGCTTAGAGATAAAACGTTTCCAAATACGATATACACAAGGTAACAAGACACGCTGATCTATTTACCTATTTATCTATCGACTTCAAAAAAGGAGAAGGTCCTCAATTCGTCTGTATTTTATTATGTACGAGCATGTTAAGCGATATTACCGCCAAATTTGGACCGATTTTCAAGATTCTTTTTGTGTTTGATAGAGCTTATTCCAAGGGTGGTTCCATATAATTTGCTCACGCTCGGATAAATTTTGAAGACGGTCCGTTATTTATTCAACACTTTAGGTCATCTGTCTCCAGAATCTTAGCTATATCACTGCATAATTATTTGCAATCGCCTGCGTTCCTTAAAATGATCTTGTTATCTGCTTTTAAAATCACCCATTACGCTAGCGTTGATTATGCTAGTCTTAATTTTAGTGTCGACTGCCTCGGTGGCGTGGATGTATTTCGTTACGACTACCATCCTGAGGTCTTGGGTTCGATCCCCGGATCGGGCAAAGTGATATTGGATTTTTCCCTATCAGCCCGGAGTCTGGAATTTGTGCCCGATATGGCGATAGGCTCGCCCCCTATCAGTACTAGGACGAAACTAAGCTCGGAGAAATGTGGGTTGGATAGTGCGCCTCTGCCTACCCCTTCGGGGATACAAGCGTGAACTTATGTTATGTTATTTGTATTTTTTAATTTTTTCCTATTTTCTTGTTCGCAACTTATATTTTGCAGATTGCCTTGATGTCGCGTTCAGTTGATTTGTTTTGATCGCCGCTCAATATGTCAGTAACCTCAACCGTGAAGTGCGTTCTCAAGACGGTAGCATTCAATAATATTGTATTATCAAGAATTGACTGCCTCGGTGGCGTGGTGGTATTTCGGTACGACTACGGTTCTGAGGTCTCGGCTTCGATCCCCGGGTCGGGCAAAGTGATATCGGATTTTTCCATATCAGCCCGGAGTCTGGAATTTGTGCCCGATATGGCGATAGGCTCGCCCCCTATCACATCTGGGACGGAACTAAGCTCGGCGAAATGTGGGTGTTCTAGTTCGCTAGTGCGCCTCTGCCTACCCCTTCGGGGATACAGGCGTGAGCTTATGTTATGTTATGTTATGTTATGTTATCAAGAATTATTATGAATTATGTTTAATTTATGCGTAGATTTTGCTGAAATCTATTAATCTTATCTGAATTATCTTTTAAAAAAGGCCAAATAAAGAGTTCTCGTAAACGACGAGCGTGCATGAAAAGAGTGATGACTGTGGAAGAAGCGAAAGAGGTGTGTTTGAACCGAGGCAATTGGCGCTCCTTAGTCTCTGCCTACCCAAACGGGAAACAGGCGTGAGTTTATGTATGTATGTATGTATGTAGATTTTGCTTCATTATCTTTTTCTTTCTACCTGCCCTTTTCGCACCTTAATGTGGGGTCGGCGCAACACACTTTTGCAAGCATGTTGCAGATAGGATTTGGCTTAGTTTTTACGACTGGCCGCCTGCATGACGTCAACCCCTATGAGGGATCCAGTCTCGGGCAAATTAAATTAGAAAATTTGGTTTGCCCGACCTGGGAATCGAACTCAGGACCTCCCGGTCCACAGCCCATACATGCTGCCAGAAGACCAAGGAAGCGACTTGCCAGTAGATCAAGGAGGCGACTAACTTATGCTTCATTCCATTCGCTTAAAAGTCTTTTACGTTAAAAAATTGCTTCATGGAGATCATTGTAAACTTGGTTGTTTTAATAAAAAAAGCGAATGTGTGATTGATTAATAACCATCCAAAATTTCACATTTTGTATATTAGTAGGATTGCCGACCGAAATTATTAAATGACATCCGGTTTTTAATTAATTATTGAAGGTCTAAGGTGTTGCGAATTTTAAATATGCATGTTGCCAATGTCATGGAGAACTGTGAGAACTTTATTTATAGCATCCAAATAACACGTTTTATAACAATTTATAATTAAAGAAAGGCCAAAATTAGTCTCTGAGTAGAGTTTGTGATATTCGACGAACGAATAAAAAAATATATATAATAAATAAACAGTTAGGTTAATCCGTATAAAATAGTTTTATTTCAATGTATAACATTCGCGTAAACTTAAGAAATCACTCCGGTTTACTTTTCACCACGATGTTTTAAAAATGCATATTTAGAGTTCGTAGCAATTTATCAATGTTTTAGTTATCTGGCTTTATACATTATGAGCCTTACTTATAAAAACATTTTTAGCTGAGCAAATGGTTAAGAATAACCTGTCACTTTTTTCCTTGCGTTACATTGTTTAAAAATGAAAGGGACAACCTATGGTATAAAGATAAGCAGTGCTTAAATATTTTTATAAATAAAGGGCATTGGGTCTTACGAGTTACGCCGTACGCGTATGTAAACATTTTATGAGTGTGCGTTTAAATTATGCTTAATTTAAACATACTTCAATGTTCTTGCATTAAAACCATGACTCGACAAAATTATTTCAAACTTTAGAACCAGTACTCTTTGACAAAGTTTTAAATGTGAGAAAGAAAAAAAAACAGTTCTAATGCTAATCACCACTCAAAATGGACAATCTATGTAGCTCCTTGTAGCCTTATCATCCGCCTGACCATATTTTTTTGACTGAATAATTTCGTTGGTTGCTATCCGCTGATCAGTGAATGTATTGAGATGGACTTCGCTTTTCTAACTTGTTTAACGCCCAAACATGTTCTAGAAGGCTGAGCTGACGTCATACGAAATTGACACTACAAGGTCGATGTACAACGAGAAGTAATCAATATGTTCCAGACTAGCCGGCTCCAGACAAATCCGAGTCTACACTCCAGCACGTATTGGAATTTGGAGTGCGACTTGCGTTAGATTTTCGTCCGACCTTAAAAAAAGGGGAATTCCTCAATTCGTCTGTATTTTTCCCTGTTACGCTATATCTCCGCCAAATGTGGACCGTTTTTTTGTGTCCGATAGAGCTTATTCCAAGGTTGGCCCTACTTCTATATAAAGTTCACGCCGTTAAGTTTTTAAACTTGTGATCTTAACTATTGAGATTGTGTTATAGAAGTATTGAAATAATTGCAACAATTTGCCTTTGATGGTGGGTACACACCGGCCGAACGAAGGCGAAAGAATCTATGCCTGTTTCATTCACACAACAGCGAAAGTTTGTTTGTGTGAACGCAACAGGCGACGATTCACGAACATTCGTTCGATTGGTGTGTACCCGCCATTAAACTCCTGCTGTTGGTAGGTTGCATGGTCTTGTGACTTTTGTATCACCTTTTTTTATATCCCTACCGCCTATCTGTACGTAGTACGAACCGGTAGGGTAACTCTTGACATTTGATTTTGCTTCGATTTCATTTACGGCCGGTTTCAATAAACGATCTCAGTTTAGAGTGCAGATAGATCGCGATTATAAACCAATCAAATCAAGTCATTTGACGGAGTCATGTTCAAACTGTGTTCTTATTGGCTAATTTTTGTAATCTATCTGCACATTCAAACTGAGATTGTTTATTGAAACTGGCCGTTAGTTGCTTAGGGCAACTTGCAGCGATATTGCTAATCTAGAGTTACACCTCATCTCGATTTGTCCTTCAGCTCAGTACTATTACTATCTTTAAATCAAGATTTGTGGTATATAGAGATTTATCGCGGACTGCAAGTAGCCCTTAAATATCCACTTAAATCGAGTCAAAAAGTTCGAGAGTTAAAAAGTGCCAAAAGTCGAATCGAGTGTTAAGAATTATCCTACAGATTTGTTGGGCCACTGTCAAATTATGTTTGCATTTTGCATTTTTATTTGCAATTTGTTTGTGATGACCTATTCATTTCTTTCTACCTCCCCTAATCCCATTTTAATGTGGAGTCGTCGCAACACACTTTATCAAGCATGTTGCAAAGGATTTGGCTTAGTTTTTATGACCGGCTCCCTGACGTCAACCCCCATCTAGTGTTAGTAGTGTTAGGGGAACACCATGCTCGACCTAGGAATCGAACCCAGGAGCTCCCGGTTCACAGCCCGTATACACTGCTACTAGACTAAAGAGGCGACATTATGATGCCCTATTAATGACAGCAAAAAAAGATAAGTAATAAGTATGTTGATTAACTTACGAATAAATGATTTAATTATGAAATCATATTACGCAGATGTTTCAAATATTGCATCAATCTGGTTTTACCTATTCAGCCCGCAGCCGTCTCGTGTCCATATAAAAAATTAGAGTTATTATAGCAGATAAACAACACTCAAAACGATCGTGTTAAACTAATGAGGAGTGATGACACGCGTAATCTATCAGCTAATATTTGTTCATGACAGATTATTTCCTAGGTTTATTTAATACGATTTACTACGCTTAATACAAAATGAGATAAGCTATTCTCTCAGAATCAAATCTATATATTAATGCGTGAAGCGAAATCTTTGTACACCTTTTTAAGGTAATAGCGGCAACGGATGAACATGAAATTGGGGACAGTTAAAGTTTATATAGAGAAATGCATAAAGCTTTTTTTTTATATAATAATGCATTAGAAATACATTAAATTAATTATGGTAGACTCTCGACAACTAGACGACCACTAGTTATCATAATTGAACAACTGAACAATTACTTAATCATGAATTTTGAAAAGTTTTTGATATGTTGCTTATTTCTGCACCTGACCGATAAGCATACATTTTAACTAGATTTTCTGCTTTTAACCTGCCCACAAACAACAACACACTTTTAAAAACATGTTGCAGAAAGGATTCGGATTAGTTTTTACGACTGCCTGCTTGACGGCAGTCTGAAGCAATCCCGGTGAATTAGAAACATTTCTTTGTTCGACCTCAGAATCGAACACAGGATGTCCGGGTCCATAGCTCATATAGCCACAAAACCATCCTTGGTTAAGTGGCAGTATACAAGTCGCTGGATGCAGGCCGCTTCCAACAGGTCGATCTGGAAATCTTTGGGGGAGGCCTATGTCCAGCAGTGGACGTCCTATGGCTGATGATGATGATGATGATGATACAAGTATTAATAATTATAATTATCAAGTGATGTACGACGACGACGGACGTTCTAGAGGAAGTTATGAGAGCCAATAGCCTCACCACAGAGGATGCTCAAGACCGGTTGAAGTGGAAGCGTTACATTAGGAAGGCAGGGGGTTACCACCACCTCTTATAGCAGTATTATTATCATCTTACTTGTACCGATTCCCATACAAAACAAACGAAGAACAATTATAATAATACTGCTATTAGAGGTTGTGGTAACCCTGCAGACCCTGGCAGAAGGCCGGGATAACGCTAGGCAGAGAGAAAAATAATTATCAAGAGATGCGACGACATTCCCGTAATTCTACGAAATAATTATAAATTATACTGATTTCTTAAGTTTACGCGAATGTTATACATTGAAATAAAACTATTTTTTTTTACTGACCGTACAACCCGTGACCACGAAGACTGCAAGCCTTTGAAATGTCGGAAATAAAAATTAAACCAAATCGTCATAGAATCCGTAAAAATAGTTTAATTTCAATAATTATAGATTGCCAAATAGTGCTGAAAACAATTTCTTGATCATAAACAAACTTTAAACCACACTTGTAGAGTTTGTTTATTTATGCCGCTCGAAGCTCTGACCGTTTAGCATAAATAACCAGATTTTAACAACTCAACAACGTGAAGTGTTTTTCGAATTATAAGAACCAGTGATTTTAAAATTGTATGCTATATAATTAAAAAAACAATGGCCAGCCTATCTCGATGGTAATCTCGAATTTATGTAATCCAAAAATATATATTTTAAAGGTTAACTTAAAATCCGACATGAAATGTTTATAGCGTGTCCAACAGTACCTACGAAAGTCATTTTTGATTAACATACTATACCCAAAATCTATACTAGTGTTGGTCAAGTGTTTTTTCTTTTTATAACAGAGACTGGCAAATGGGGCAATGGGTCACCTGATGGTAAGTGATCTCTACCGCCCATAGACACCCAAGACACAAAAAGAATTATGGGTGCGTTGCCAACCTAAAGAGAGGAAATCGGGATTGGGATAGGGAGAGGGGGGTTAATCGGGCCACCTGAAATCTCACTCACCAATCGAAACGCAACAGCGAGCTGCCACTTTACGTCGGTTTTCGGTAAGACAGTGGTATCAAACCGGTAGAGCCGGGCCACTCGTGCTGTAGACGTAATTGTCTACAGCGTGGCTCTACTAATCAAACTTCTACTTTAGTTTTTGAGGTGTTCCTTATTGATCCATGATGGATTAATCGGCATTTCTGGAATTGTGATGGAACATCCACGGTAATGTCTATTTCCAGACTCCAAACTTATAGTGAATAGAAAAATTTAACATCCTACTCTACCTGACCTAGGCATTGAACCCGAGACCTCAGACACGCAACACAACTATATCATCGAGTCAGTCAAAATTTTAGTAAATATATAATAACCTTAAATCTAGATTAATGTTTGGGTGTCGCTCTGTAATACGAATCTTAATTTGCTTTATCAAATTGTTAATATGAAAAATTCAAACTCTGGACTTTGAGCCTGTACTTACTGTATAAAAATATCAATGATAACATTTTCAACCATGCATCATTTTTATCGTTATTTATTGTTATGAGATACGTAATAACGACTCTATATTTTCATATCAAGTTGATCATAAATCTAAATATAATAACTGTCTACTTACTGTGTCCTTCAATGCTTTTTAGTAGATGACTTCACCAGCCCGCCTAGCATGCGCGCCACGAAATATCCCGATAATCGACAGTCGAGATGTCGTCTACGTGTTGTCTACAATATTGTATGAAAATAAACGAGGACGCATGTTAGTGTCCGTAGACAAATAGAGAAACCCGGTTATAACAGGACAGAATGCGTTGACGAAATGTTCTCGTGGCGCGCATGCTAGGCAGGCTGGCATCTTTAATTACGAGCAGTGAGAAACTTAGCTTTCCCATAAGAATATCACTTGAACTGTTACTTAAAAAGTCGCATATGAATCTCATTTCAAATTGTATGAAGTGGACTCGGAAATGTCAGTTTTCTGTTGTAGACTCGTCTCGGTCATGCGAGAAACTCCCTCCATGTAAAGATAACTTTAGTAGGATTATTATACAAGTAACCACTATTACCTACTTGAGTAAACATCCTAACATTTATGTATTCTTTTTTTATTAAAGGCAAATCTAATCTAAATCTAATCTACTTTTGCTTAGTATTTGATTATAGAGGTATAGAGGTATTTGATTGTAGAAGTACCTCTATACTCGTAGGTGTAAGTAACAAGTTATGATTTCTGTTACTCGGCCCAAGCTGATTGGATTTGTACATCGTCTAATTATGTAACTAAAATCTATTAATATTCGTAAAATGCAAGTAAGAAGTTTTTCAAGTGGTAGAGCCACGCTGTAGACAGTAAGGTCTATAGCACGAATGGGCCGGCTCGACCGGTTAGATACCACTGTCTCACAGAAAACCGACGTAAAGTGGCAGCTTGCTGTCGCGTTTCGTTCTGTGAGTGAGATTTCCGGTGGCCCATTTCCCCACTCCCTTTCCCAATCCCCTTCCCTGCCCTTCCATTCCCTCCTTTTAGGTTGACAACTCACCCATGATTCTTTTTGTGTCGAGTGTCTATGGGCGGTGGAGATCACTTACCATCAGGTGACCCATCTGCTCGTTTGCCAATCTCTGCTATAAAAAAAAAGTAAGAAGTATTCGCGGTTTCTTAAAGTAAGAAGTTTTATTTGAAGTTATAAGTGCAAGAGGAAATCTGTTCTTAAAAGGGAACGCGTAAACACGGCCAAGATTCCATAGGCTTGGTTATGTGCAGTTGAAATAGCTTCTCACTATTACCTTCGATAGAATGTTCTCGATTGTTCTTCAGGAAGATGCAGCCGTTATTTGTTTATTCTGGAGTTTCACAGTGGATTTAATAACGAATAACAAAATTTGTTTTTGCTGCGTCTTTTTCTTTTTTTTTCTTTTTGTTCTTATGTGACTCCAATATGGGGTCGGTACAACATACTTTGATTTTATAGAAATTAAATAGAAAGCTTTCAGCTTAGTTTTCACGACTGGCTGCCTGCCTGCCCTCTAACAGATCCAGTCTCAGGATATCGTGTTAGAAATGCCGCTTTCCCCAATCTGGTATTCGAGACCAGAATCTCTTAATAAAGAATACACTTTACCACGTGACCAGAAAGAAATAAATCAATCTGTTGTTTATCAAACATTTTTATGTTTATTTATCCGAACTTTGTGTATTGAGTAATACGGAGGCATTGGAACATGTTGAATCACAATTTTATCGGAATGTAAAGGCAAAGTCTGATCGTGTTGTATCAACATTGTCCGATCAAAGTCCATGGAAAGAACGAACGGTGAACATTGCCCGCGTAGTCAGGGAACGGGGCAAAGACACCTCGTCATTGGAGTTTCAACACACAATGTTTGAAGAGGAAAATAGAAACTCCAAGTCACGTTATTTCTTAATAACATTAACATTGTTGTAATGTATTCGAAGAATTGATTCATACATCAGACTAATTATGACAACGGTGTCTGTCTCACAAGGATTGGGTTTTAAGGCAATTTCAGTTAAGAGTATGAGATCTATGTTTCAAAAGCACGTTTTTATTTGTGCTTTATAATTGTTGAATAGGATAAGGTAAAATATGGTAGCTTTTAAGTCTCCTTCAAATATAAAAGCATTTTTGTATTCAGAATGGTATTATTACGTGATTACGAATTCAATTGTCGTCATCGCGCTAAATCAAGCCATCAAGTGTTTTTGCATAGAGCACGAAGACCACTAGGTCCATAAAAACAATAATATTGATGTTTATGTCTGCAAAGTATATTATAATTAGCTATTCTAATACTTAATTTTGGTGACCTTGTGCAGCTTTAAATAAAGGTGCAGTTAACGTGTCACAACACGAACTAAGCCATATAGCTGAACTGTATAGTATAACTGTGATAGAAAGTTTGAAACTACCAGATCATTATTTTATAAAAAACTGACAAAAGTGTTGATAGGTCACCTGATAGTACCTAGGTGATCTTCACAGCCCATTGACATCGGCGATATGGATCGGATGATGAGAAGCCAACCTTAAAGGAAAGTAATAGGGATTAGATTGTCGAGGGGAGATTTGGGCCAGAAAGTTGTTAGGGCTTGAAAACGTAATTTTGGGCCGGTAAAAATCGCACTCACTGAACGAAATGCTCGAGAGAGGAATTTTCGAAAAACGTTCGGACGTACTATAACTATCCATGATGCCAATGAAACAGGTGCTCTATAGTTATCAAAATGAAATAGCTTTTGCTACCACAATTAGGCAGGTCCACGGAAAGAATAACAAAACTAAATATAATAAATATATATTGATTTTATTCTAACGTATAAATTTATTTGCTACTTCAACACAAATGTAAACATCATCCTCAAAATCTACCGTTTTTTCATCATCATATTATTTGGTTTTTATTGGCAGGTCTTTAATTTTAAAATTTGGCAGGTCTTTAATTTTAAAAGTACATAAATATTTGTTTAGGCTTTGTGATGAAATAATAACACAACAACAACAGTTATTGTGATTTATAATGCGAACTCCGAACATGTTCTAACAACATGAGATCTTAATTATTTAGATTCAGTCTTCTTCCACCATATCTCCCTCCATCTACAGGTGCTGCTTGCTCAGCCAAGCAGACGTATTTTTATGTAATCCTGAGCATTAAGTCGTTTTATTAAAGTCATGTTAGTTTTGAATATCGAACTCAGTCCACAGACCATGTACGCATCATTAGGCCAAGGCATATTTTCCTCTCAACATTAGATCAAAATAACGTTTGAAAAAGTTAAAAATTCACAGCGCAGTTTGAATTCTACGCGTGTTCCCCGAGGCCGGTTGGTCAACGGTTATTGCTCAATGTTCTACGTGGTAAATCTTAATTATGTAACTGTTCCGTTCATAAAATCGGTATCATTAGTGGTCAGGTTCGACGTTGCCCTGTTCCGGAGCACGTTGTTCGTTATCGGTTAACTTTCACTGTCCATTGTATGCAGTTTGTTTAGCGTCTAGAACGGCAGACAATTTGTCTTGGGTTATCCCAATTGCTAAATCAGACGAGGCAGAAGGAAAATAGTTGAATTTTGTCTGACTACAGACCATATCCCTTATGGTACCGCGTGCCCTTGTCAATAAAAGGATCATTTATATCAGTAAAGACGGAACGGCCAACGCGTCCGCACATATAACGTGTTGTCATCATTAATGTGGATATAAAAGTAAACATTTTGATGTTTATACATGTTTGCTGGCTACAGATAGTTAACGAGAACTGCGGCTATAGCAGAAATATTATTGACAATCGAATTCGTATCGGGTTCTGATCGTAATTGGTCAACATTTCATGTGTCAGAGACGTGCATTGATATCGATACGAATTTGATTGTCAAAAATATTCCTGCTCGGGTACACTGAGCTAGACATATTTAATAACTTCCTATATTACTAAAATTTATTTTTATTTATTTAGGAAAAAATACTTTGTTACATTTTCTGGCCTTTTATTCTAGGTTTGTTTCGAAACCATTGTAATTAACAACTTCGAATCAAAAGGTCGGCTAGTTCTGCACTTGATACCCTAAAGGAAATAAGTAAATTAACGAGCACGCTGTTTTGCGGATGTTATCAAGTTTAGTTGATAATATTGAATATTCTAGAACGAAAACGTTTAAAATTCATTGACCTTTAGATAGAAAGGACCAACGCGAACAATTCAATGCTAAAGATAATAAACTAAGAAGCTTATTATAATACTTTATCAATCTAGTTGCTAGTTTGATAACATTCTTGTAAACAAACATGTTATTATCATGTAAACCTTAAATAATGTTGCATAAATTATTATTTTATGTTATTTGCTTGAATTAAGGAAAATAATTACGAATCACTTGTTTTACAATGATCAGAGCCGTAGTTTTTGCTTACCGATTTGATCTTTTGTATTGGAATTCTATGTTTTTGTTGAACTCGAAGTATCTTGTGTTTTGAATAAGTTATTCAATGGATGTTATAGGTATTTTTTTATAATTTAATAATGCAACATATTATAAGAAACGTTTTGGAGTATAGATATCGATAGTTTATTTATTTTTT
This sequence comes from Clanis bilineata, assembly GCA_036417725.1. Classification (NCBI taxonomy): domain Eukaryota; kingdom Metazoa; phylum Arthropoda; class Insecta; order Lepidoptera; family Sphingidae; genus Clanis; species Clanis bilineata. Next base: position 6,038,535 of record CM071141.1, read on the forward strand.
GTATATTTAATATTCGCTAATGTTTTAAAGGAACGGAAAAGGGTTCGGTTCCCGAGTCAAGACAAATGTTTGTCAGGATTTGTTTCTGGTTTGGGTGTGGTGAGACCAAAACTTTTTCGTAGCTCCCTCATATACATACATGACACAAAACTCCCATCTTATAGTGGGATTAGAATTTTTTATTGTGTCATCATCATCATCAGCTATAGGACGTCCACTGCTGAACATATTTATTGTGTAACTTCTACTAATTAAGTAAAATGGTCCACAGCTCATACATTGACTCATGTGTTAGATCTGTCACATTGTCCCTAGATCAAGGAGGCGACATCGTACTTCGGAAAAAAACACTAAACTAAAAATAATTCGCTTAATTCACTTGCGTCACAAAATTATTCAATCCCTTACATGATTTTGACCACAACGCAATATGAACACGTTTCTTAAAATGTAAATAAAGCGTTCGATGATAATACTGGCCCTTTGATTGACCCAGTCGGCTATTACGCATTATCAAACGACGACTGCCTCGGTGGCGTGGTGGTATTTCGGTACGACTACGGTTCTGAAGTCGCGGGTTCGATCCCCGGGTCGGGCAAAGTGATATTGGATTTTTCCATATCAGCCCGGAGTCTGGAATTTGTGCCCGATATGGCGATAGGCTCGCCCCCTACATCTGGGACGGAACTAAGCTCGACGAAATGTGGGTGTTCTAGTTCACTAGTTCACCTCTGCCTACCCCTTCGGGGATACAGGCGTGAGCTTATGTTATGTTATGTTATCAAACGACAATGGTCTACTATTACCTACTACACGGCACCAGACGATGTTAGAGACTGTGTTTATATTTTTTATCTACTAATTACAAAGTTCGTTTGACTTATCGACCGGAGGCGCGTGATTGTCACGAGGAGTGCAGCTGCGTTTGAAAAAGTTGATATGTTTATTAGTGAACACCATCAATATATTATACCCTAGATGCACAGTTCTTTGCAAATATTCTCCTAAAAAGTGGTCTCAGAAATAAAACAAAGAAAACGATCACAAGTTGTAATTAAATCAACACAAATATAACCCTAAGCACGTGTTATAAAGTAGGTTTTTAACCTTCAAGCGGTCGCGCGGCGTCGAATCGACCGCCAACAATGCATTTTTGTTAATAATAACAATAATTCTCGTCGCATGCATTTCCTATCCTTAGTAGCTTGTCAATGGATCACTGTGTACCAAATAAATTGTCTACCAGTACTCCCCGCACTCCCGTTACCGGACAAACAGCAATTGTTTTGGTCGCGGCTCAGGCGTCGAAACGACTCCGCGCGCCCGTCGTCAAAAAGGTTACGCGCGACGCTCAACGCGATATATTATTTTTTAGAATAGTACCAATTATGGTCAAGGCGTAAGTATTTACGTGAATTGAGCATTGATTTGACAAAAGAGTATGTCCAAAGAATATCTACAATGGTAAATCTTCCAAGAAAACTAAAAAGGAACATAAGATAACATCTGAATATGGATGTCGAAAATTCTTATAATGAAGCAAGCAAATCAGTACTTGCAGTTCAGCACAATATGCAGAGGAAGCTGCAGAATATACCCAGCATAAAAAAGAAGTAATTGAAAAAGACACTGAAGAAAAACCTACGCTACTTTCATGTGCAATGGTCGCGAAGACACTGATCGTGAAGAAAATTAGGCCCAGATGATGTTTTTTTTAATTATTTGATCTCATGGAGCTAACAAATTTCCTAGTTTCATTTTATGTTACTAAGTACTATGTATATATAGATAGTTAGAAGTACCCAAAAAGATTTTGTGTTCCTAAATTGGTTTTCAAGTCAAAGAAAATTTGAGCTATGATAAATTATTGATAAAGTTCATTTTTTGTTATACAGCATGTTCTAGTTTATGGCTAACATTCCAAATTATAAAAAATAAATGATTATTGATTAATGAGTGTTTTATTCCGCTTATATCGCTTATAGGTCTTTTAGGTTACGCGCGACCGCTGCCGTTACAACGGATCGCGCGCCCGCTTGAAGGTTAAACGAAATGAGCAAATGTTCTTTAATTTGAATTTTGAAATTTATAATTCTATCGACGTCCAACTGTAGGCAAAACGAGTGCTTAAGCACTTCTTTGCTGTCCCATTTTCCGAGCGTCAACTGTGCATCTAGGTAAATAATATATCGATGGTGAACACGTTTCCTTTGATAAGTTATTACGCGTTAGAAATCACTCATCAATATAGTTTGAATTTACATCTTCATTGACGATGATCTACACAATACCGAGTGGCACCAACGTAACGATATTAGGTAAACCATCCCATAGTAAATTACTGCATGCTAAGTTATTGCATATCTACTGGAATTGTAGTCATGGTTCATTATAAACAAAACTTACAATAGCTATGAATGTGCGGAACGTAATTTTTCTCAAATAATATAAAAGTAATATTTGTAATTTTCATTGTTTTTATTTCATGTGACTGTTGTGATTATTTGTGTACAATTATTTACACAAAAAATAAATCGAAGGCTTGAGCTGAAATATCTAAAATACGCAAATAAAATTCTAATTTCGCAAGTTAGTGCCGAGTTATTGTTTCTTTGAATGATAAAAATTTAAATAATTCAATCACTAAGTAAGCAACATTTTTTTGTAAAGTGACATTTCGATCTGTCAGTTTACTCTGTTTAATTAGCAAATTGGACTATAAAAACGTCTGGACATTGGCACAGCGGTGAGGGTCCTCCTTTACGTATACTTTGAAGATCTATATCCACAGAAATATTGGAAACAGTTTTAATGTTATGCATATAATTATTTATATAATCTGTTAATCTTTTCTATAACACCCATTTCATACCATTCAGATACCTCGTAGACGGTGTTTAATTAATAAAAAGACAATAGTATTATGATATCATGTTGAGGCTTCATAATGGCGTCAACTTGTATGGAAGTGATGGAAACCCTATGAGTAATTGTATGTGTTACGCTCGGTGTATTGTTTCACCGAGAAATGGGCGTATGTGTTACATTCAGCTTAGATAACGTATCAAAGACGTGTTCTCGGGATTTTATTATTAATTAGAAATACCAATGTGTTGAATATACATTAAATGAAACGTTAGTAGACATAATAAACTTGTCAGGCAGGCAGCCGGTCGTAAAAACTTAGCCAAATCCTTTCTGTAACATGCTTGAAGAAGTGTATTGCGCCAACCCCACATCAAGGTGGGATAAAGGCAGGTAGAAAGAAAAGAGTAGACATAATAAACTTCGTCATATTTCTAGGTCATATAGACTATGTTATTTTTCAACTCATAATTCGATACTTGCTATGTTTGAATTTATTCACATTTTTATATGTAATAGCAAATACAACAAAAAGACACCCTTCTGTAAAAACTGCATCGAAATCCGTTATCGATTGCTAATTGCTATGTGAATTAACTAACCACTATAAAAAATGGTCGAATTATTTTTCTAAATCAATAATTTATAGTGATGGCCAGATTTTAAAAAGTAGCTAATTTGTATTTTTAATTTGCCTGGGTCTGGATCCCCAAAGGGATAACGTCAGGTAGCCGGTCGTAAAAAAATTCTACTACAAGTAAGAACTAATTAAATCCTTTGTGCAACATGCTTCAAAAATTCAAAAATTTGAAATTCCATGATTCCCCTGGTATTGTGGATGTTTATGGGCGGCGGTGATCACTTAACATCAGGTGACCCACTTGCTCGTTTGCCTCCTCTCCTATAAAAAAAAAGTGTGTTGCGCCGACCCCATATTAAGGTGGGATAAGCTAGAAAGAATAAATCTAAGGGCGACTTGCAACGCTACTACTAATCTAGAGTTAGACCTAAACTCGATTTATTCTCAACTCATTCCTGTGTTTAAACCGAGATTTGAGATAAATAGAATGTCCCACTTGCATTGCATCCGTATATGGAGCGAGGAATTGCTTCTAGGTCAGACAACATATGTATGTTATTTAATTACATAATGTTAAGTACTTCTTGTAGTGCTTAGCTTCTGTCAAAACTTTTCTCTCTGAGAGTTTTAGCGGAAGTTCTGATGGTGCGGGTGGTAGCTTATTTATTTATTTTTTTCTTTATGGCAATTAAAATACATTATGCCAATGTCAAGTTAGGGAAATCGTTTTCTTACATCTAAGTTTTCGCAAGTGCAGTGAAGTCGGATGTGTTCGATTTCAAGGTCCTGCTGGAGTTTTGGCGTCAATTCCTTCCAGTTCGATGGTTTTTAAACGATTTTCTCGCAGCGGAGGAATCGAACATGGTCGACCTATCCACCCGACGAAAAGCATCCAAAATCACTTATTCCAAAGCTTCCACATACTGTCCCTCTTCGTTGATGTTTATTGCTTAGATACACATCACATTTAAACCACAAACACAACTTTAGACTAAAATATGAAATCATTAAAACAAGCCACCACCCGCACCGTCAGAATTCCCGCCAAAACTCCTAGCTTATTTTAATGATTTCATTTCTAGTCTAAAGTTGTGCTTGTGGTTTAAATGTTAATTTATGCCATAAACATCAACGATGATGGACAGTATGTGGAAGCTTTGAAATAAGTGATTATGGACGCTTTTTGTCGGGTGAATGGGTCGACCATGGTCGATTCCTCCGCTGCGAGAAAATAGTCTAGAAAGCATCAAACTGGAAGGAATTGACGCCAAAACTCCAGCAGGGCCTTGAAATCGAACACATCCGATTTCATTGCGCTTGTGGAAAATTAAATATAAGCAAATGAAGACAAAAAAACACATAAGACGACGCTGTACGGGCTAGATCCCTTTGCCTTCTGGAAAGGGAACATTAAAAAAAAAACTCTGATTTGCCTGTTTGGAAAGAGAACTTAGCAAATGACAAATTGATGATACAACCTTGAAAATTGTAATGCCTCTGACCATAATCTTCATTGGTTTGCGCTCAATGTTTTTAATCAGGAATAGTAATTATCTTTTTAATTAGTAACTAGGAAATTGGTAATTTTGCGAAACTGCTAGTTTTTTTCATTAAATTCTAACATTGGCCTTGCTGTAATTTATAATAAAATGAGTTTACCCAGAACAAGATGCGAATAACTGGCTATAATGTGAATAATAAATATAAAACATTGCTAATACATATTTATCTAAAAATATAAACAATATATATTCGTTTAATTTATGTATGATAATGAACAAGGAACGAAGAAAATAATAAAAAATATTAATCATTTGAAAAGCCAAGGTTTCTTTACACAAAACTCCCATGAAAAGTAATAAAAACATTATTACATTAACTACAACTTGACATAAAACTATTTTTTACGGATTCTATCACGATTTTGTTTTAATTTTTATTCCCGACGTTTCGAAGGCAAGTCCAACCCGTGACCACGAAGACTGCAAAGCCTTCGAAACGTCGGGAATGAAAATTAAAACCAAATCGTGATAGAATCCGTAAAAAATAGTTTTATTTCAATGAATAGCACTCGCGTAAACTTAAGAAATTAGTATACAACTTGACACTTGACAAGTTTTTGATTAATTAAAAAAAAATAGAATTGATTTGTTGAGTTTGCATGAGTATGCAAATATTTGCTACAAGTGATTTAAAATAATCTAAATTATTTTCCTTTTAAAAAATTAACTACGAAATTGTAGTTTATAACACATGGAATGTTATAATTTTGACCATTATGAATATTATGGAATTTATTTAAATTGAATTTATTATTCATTCGACAAACTGTACAAACAAATCGGATTTGGGCTGTTTAAGCTTGAACAAGTACGTTATATTGTCTGCTGGTTATTTTTTTAATGAGACTATTATGTCTACAGTCGTATGTAACAATTTCATCAATGTTTGTATAATTATTTTAACATATTTTACGTATATTTTTTTACCTAACTTACGTAGTGTAAAATGATTAAAATAATTTTGATTAAAGAATTAAAATCATCAGACATATTTTTAATGCCAGTCCTTTCAGAATTTTATGATTTTATTATTATTTTTCCACCGTTTATGGATGCAGATGGTTTTGAATTGTCAAATCCCTTTCGTATGGCTTGGTCTTATCCAGATTGGGCACACCCTTAGGCCTTAGATTATTCTTCCAAAATACTTTCTTAGTGCTCGCTTACGCCATAAAAGGAAGCCGTGTGGAAAAATTCTCATTCCTAGTTTTAATAGTGATTTTTCTGCTTCTTTTAAAAATAATGGCTTCCACCCATATACGATGATTTAGCCAATGTCAAGGCAAATAGAGCAATTATGTTTTCACAATGACCATGAGACCCAGATGTGGATGATCTCAAGGCCCTGCTGGGATTATGGCGGTAATTCTTTCCAGTGCGGTGCCCCTCAGATGACCTTCACTGGGCGAATAGACCGAACAAAGCCAGCCAACGCACCAAGCAAAACTCATCGAAGGTCACCGGTTAAAAACTCTTCACATTATACTGTCCATCTTCACTGAAGTTTGATGCATTAAACCACACCACTTAAAACCAACAAACACAGCTCTAGAGAATATTATGAAATAATTTTAACAAGCGACGCCCACCTGTCACCCGCCAAAATCCTACTCGTTTTGATAGCTTCGGCTATAGGCTGATACGTCAGTCAGTCACTCATCTTCTCCTTTCATATGTATACAGCAGATCGATTCTCTAAGGTTTCATTTGTGAAAACAACGTTGCGGCACCGTTGCGGCAACGATGCCGCATGCGGCTCGGCTTCCGGAGGCCGAGACACTTATGTAATATATACATATACATATGTACCGCCTACAACGGGTTTGTTCCGCAACGTACTCACAATTTTCGGATTTTCGTTGGTGATAAGACAGTGGCCAGTGTTACCATCACGTGACCCACTTATTCGCTAGCCTATCTTTATAAGGCAAATTAGCTACAAATATTACCGCTAACGCAAAAAATGAGATCGCAACGGTATAACCGCCGAACGGTATGAACTGACCACTGCAACTACTTAAATTATTATCAATGGCAATGAACAATGTCAGTATGGAGGCCATTTGTCTTTATGGGTTGCCAGGAAACCCACTTAATATAAATAATATGAATGTTGGTGATTTGTTGTCTTTATAAGAATTAAGTGCTGGTGGTAGCATATTCGTAACCGCCCAGACCGCGACCACTATACACATGGTGCTAAAACCTGCCATAATGACCCATACTACGTGTGATTTGCGTTCCAGCCTGTGTACTTCCAGTTCTCTCGAGGGGTTTGCGGAATGATTTAATGATTAGTTGGGACGGGTATGGGTATCCCTGTATCTGCATCGGTCATCCGCCTGTCTAGTCGTAAGCCTCTTGATTTGCTTATACACTCTTCGGATTCTGCGACCACTGATAAACCCATTGTTTATCAGTGGTCGCTATTTTTTTAGACTACACTACGCTTACTATCAGGTGCAGTGTACTATGCAGAGCCCAGATAAAATAAGTCTGAGAAGTGTGGAGCAGAAAAAGAAGAATTTAAACAGTCCGGCTTGATTCTGGTGACCTTCGATACATTTACTGTCGGTGGTCGCTGATGTGCACTGCACTTACCATTACACTGACAAGTGTAGTATCCCTTTTTTGGTTTCTTTGCTCTGGCAAAACAAGATTTCTATGCTTTTCATATATGGGTAAACCTGTATAGGACAAAGAACTCATTTTATTCTGTAGTTGGTTTCCATTTTTAATAATTTAATCCCGATCGTATATGAAATTGTGTACATAAACAATTTATTTTCTTTGAATTCTAAGATTTCTTTTATTCCTTAAAAACAAAATGGCTTCCACGTATTAGCGATGATCCTGCCAATGTCAAGGCTGGATCGAATCAAGGCTAAAATTACAGAAAATTATTTATTATCGACTATGAAAGGACATACATTTTAATGTAAATGGTCGAACAATTGAGATTATGATGATGTTATTAATTATGCGCAATTCGCATATTTATACGAATATACGTATGGATTTTTTGTCGACGTATACCTGCTATAATTAAAAACCAAGAAGTAGAACATTTTTTTTACTAATTCTCGAATATTTAAATAACTTCTAAATATTTTTTGTACTTAATATCAATCATAATATCTTTATGGACCGTTTTAAGCATTGTTATTTCTTACCTTAGTTTTATTAAGCGCATTCTTAATGAGAATAATATCGACGGTTCCAAGGCAAAGTGCGTTAAGCGACATTTTTGAAACTTTACAGGAGAGAGGTTCAAAGTTTTTTTTTTTTGAAAAAAATTCATTATAAAAAAAGTACTTGGCGGATTTTAGCAAAATTAATATATTTCTTGCTTTTGCACATATCGCAACTTTTTAAATATAAATTGTGTTTAAATGAGCTGTATTTTCAAAAATAAGTGTCGCTTAACCCAATATGCATCAACTGAAAGAATTTTTAGAGTGAGGCAAAGTGACTCAAGTGCCCATCACAGATATTATAGCGGAGACGAAATTGATTCATACCTAAATACGATTACGTTTCAGGAAAAGCAAAACTGCTTTATCCTCCATGTATCATAATGTTCATAAAAAAATACTTGCCAGAAATTAGCACAAGTGGTATGTTACATGGGCGCGGCGTAGGGTAAAATGATGCAAACCCAAAATTATTTTACGATTTTATGTTATTGATATGACCAAAATAATAACATTTACAACAGATTTGATGTTTCACCATTTTTTTTATGGTTAGTAAATATTGTATTATGTGGGTAGTTTTATATTACTAATATAAAAAATAAAGGATCTAGATTTACAGTGATTCTATACCTCCCTTCATTATCATTAAAATAATTTGCTCATGATGAAGTACTATCTTCTTCTTGCACAACTTGCTGAACGACCAGCTTGAAGCGACCTGAAGCAAATATTACTTGCTTCGATTTCACCTAACAAGATTCTTAGTTATCTCCATCACTTGAAGAAGGCTTTAATTACTTTCTTATCGAGGCGTGGGCACTGGGCTCTTATGGTGTAGAGCTGTTTGGCTCCCTGTTCAACCATTATACACAATAAAATACTTAATATACGAGGGTATGGTCAGTATTTGAGATTGTGATCAGTACCGCGACATTCAGCTTATTTGACATGCTGCACCAAGAAGAAAACACTGTCGCTGAATGAATAAATAGCTTTAAACTCAGATATGATACCATAGGCCTGGTGTTTGCCATTAAATCGTTGGGCGAGACATACAGGTCGATGAAGACTGTAGAAATCTGAAACTAAATGTAGCGAAGATCGAGGACATAACCTATTGGAGGTACAGACATGGATAGTATCCAGATAAGGAGCAAAAAGACAAATATTTATTAAACATACTATGTTATTTACTATGGTTAAAGTAAAAGCGAAAATGTCTTAAATACATTGGGTGTTCAAAATAGTAACTGCAAAAATGATTTAACCGACAAATGAAATTAAATCAAGTAGAAGCCTAAAAATCTTAAGTGACCGAGGGCCGAAAATGGTAAAATCTTGTGTCGTTTCAATCAATGAACATCAAAATGGAAGCTATTTTTCGTGTTGTGTTAAGCGCCAAAAAAGTCGTCAAAAAAAAATGAAACTAGCGTCAAAAAACGCAGAAAAATTCGCTGATTCCAAATATATATATAACTCAATATCGCAAAAAATGTCGCTTAAAGCACTTTGCCTTGGAACCGTCGATATATATTTAGCGGTAACTTAACCATCAAGGAAAATCCTTGTATAAGTAACTCATCAAATACTACCTAATTGGAAATTATTCAAACGTAAGAATAAGCCGCGTCCCTTGCGCTAAAACATTACACAAAACATGTATTTTTTATATAAGGTCCATTGTTCTGCGAGCAAGAGACAGTTCAAATCGTTGTTTTGCGTATGTGTTTTTGTGTAATATTTCGAGAAAAAGTAGTGCAGGAGACGCGGCTTTACAAACGGTAAACGTTTCTGTAGAACTAAAACCTGATGACAGTTGTTGGATGCAAAAGTAGGTCTAGGAGTTTAGTAAAAAAACACTTCAGGAATCATTTACTTTATTTCGGCTCATAAAAATAAATGAATACTTATATTTTTTACTATTTTTACCTGAGTTCTTTGACGTATAACTCATTACTGGAGGCGTTCAGTATTTTTCCAATATAACCAAAGAATGTTTTAAAAGTATGGCAACCCTAGCTTGAATTTCGAGACAATCACCACGCCAGCGGATCGTACGACTAGCGTGCAAAAACGGAGGTATCATGCGATCGAAGTGACCAATAGGAGGGCTCGAGAGAGACACTCACACTGCCGAGTGGGAGAGAAACGTCACACCGAGTGAGATGCCTATCTTGGAACAAGCTGTTTAGAATTCAGACGTGCTATCTGATATCAGTTACAGCTGTTGGAATTGAGATAATTTCGTGTCATACGGTACAGAGATATCGATTCGCGGTCGTACGTTTTTGTGACTCATTCAGAATAGGTTTTATAACGGCATTTTTTATAATATGTTGTAAAGTTAGATATGGGAATTTGGTAAAGTTGTAACAATTGTTAAGCATTTTGCATTTATTTTCACTATATGAAAATTATAATAATGTCGCCTCGTAGATCAACTAGTAGCAGTGTATATGATCTGTGGACTGTGACAACCTGGATTCGAATCCCAGGTCGGGCAAAGCAGTTTTTCTATTACTGTTATTTCAGGACCAGGACTGGTTCTTTCGGAGCAAGTTGACATCAGGAAGGCGGACGGTCTTAAAAAGCTAAGACAAATGCTTTTTACAACTTTTACAAAAAAAAATGCGCTGACCCTACTTTGAGATGGAATAAGGGCAGGTAAAAAGAAAAGATTGATATTATTATGCCAATAAAACGCAGGCAGCATTGACTTTATTATAAGTGGAGCTCAAACTTATGTCAAGAACATAACAATAACAAAGGCTGAAGCTTTCCAATCGGGATTAAAAATAAAAACAAGTCAATGAGAATAATAATCAAAAAGAGGAAAGGATTTCGCAGCAGGATATAAATGACTAAAAACAAAATGTTACTTAAGTATACAGTATATTAATAGTGTAGAGATATATGTGTGTATATATACAGTAGGCACAGTCCTTCGTACACAACGACGGACGAAGTTACATCCAAGGACGCATAAAAAAAGAGGACACCTTCTCGCCTATAGTAAAATGGACGCCACAGATAAGCCATAAGCCACGTACACAAACGCGCCTCTACAAAAGGGCCCTACGCACACACCAACCCTCATACACGCTCAGTCGCCGCCATTACGTGTCGATAAAGCGGATCGGCAGAAACCGTGGTTCACTTTTTTTCTTCAATTCACTGTTCTTAGCACTACGTTCTTTTTTTTCTACGTCCATACGTTACATCCATAATTCTAATGGGAATAGAGAAAGTGAAGACCCTTTCTCTTTGTAGTAGCATATCCAATGGTGTCAATACTGCAGTTAATGTGGAGTATTGGCACAAATATACATTAGATGCTTTAATCCATAAATCAATGTTTGTACTTTCAAATAAAACTTCTCATAATTTTAATTTGTTATGCTTCCTAACAAAAATACAGTAATATTTTAGAAGATGGTATGGTTCTGGTTTAATATTAAACTGGGCTTACCATTTGGATAACTCGTGCAAGCCAACGAACCATTACACATTAGGAAAACGTTACTTTTTGCACATTTCGTTTTTTTCGCGGATCCGGTTTAGGATGTAAAATAATACGCTTCTTAATTTAAAAAAAATGGTGATGATGACGAAATTCCGTCACTCAAGATGATATTTATAGTTCACAAAAAAGAATATATTTCCTCTCGTATCAGCCAACTAGTAAAAAAATCAATTGATTGTGACTTGTGACCCTTAAAATCAATCTTATTAAAATTCATTGCGTCACTCACGAACTGCGTATAAAACCGAAGACATTTGATATTATTAACTATACTAGCAATTTCCATACAAAAAATATCTCAACCAACAACTACAAAATTACAATGCGAGGGCCCTTATTGCAATTTATACCCTAGAATCATGGACCTCGAATGTTTTGTGAATGCTCAAGAATCACGTAAGACAATTTTATTGTCTAAACTTTAGTACGCTGGCATGACCTTGCGCGCGTATGTTTCTAATACGACTGAGTGACTTATGACCACGAAGGAGGTTACAACTTTTGGATCCCAAGTTTCGTGCTGTTGTCCCGTCTATAATTTTACTGTTGAATTTCTTTGTATAAAACAAATTATTTAAATGACAGTGTTATAGACGTTATACGTTTGAACTCAGATAATGAGGCGAGCTACGGAAATTTTCTAAGAGTGTATTGTCTTCGGTGTAATTATAACACAATAAATATGATAAATGGAAATTAAACAGGTTAATAATCGAGGTGAATAATATTGTTATGAGGTGAATAATAAAATTATGATGTCATTCATTATCAGCCTGGAGTCTGGAAATTGTGCCTGATATTGCGTTAGGCTCAACTTCAACCCAATCTTTCTTACTTTGTTTCTACCGGCCCTTATCCCACCTTACTGTGGGGTCGGCGCAACACACTTTTTCAAGCACGTCGCAGAAATAACTTGGCTTAGTTTTTACGACCGGCTGCTTGCCTGGAGACAACTGGGGGCTCCAGTCCAGAGCAAATCAAATTAGACAATTTGCTGTGCCGGACCTGGAAATAATACCCAGGACCTCCCGGTCCTCAGCCCATATGTCGGAGGGCCAACGCTAACGTTGTTTTTTAAAAAACGGTGACGTCAGCATGGCTGACGTCACTTTTGACAATAAGATGATTACTCATCTTATTTATCAAGCGTGAACACTGAGATTCACTAATTCCCTTTATTAACGGTGCTCAAGAGCACCGTCTAGTCAGGGATGTGGACAGTCCGAGTGCCGGAGCACGACTGTGTCGAATTTGCTCTGAACGCTCCTTTTATAGGGTGCAATATTCGCAACTACCTACTCGATACCGAATATCGAATGTTAAAGAAATAATTATAACGATTATTTTAACTTTTTAGAATCTTTTAACGATTTAGTAGTTTAACAATTGTAAAATGAATTAACAACGTGAAATAACAACGGCTTTTTAAATAAGCGTGCGATTTTGCGCCGATACGGCCATTCTGATAGGCTGGTGCAGAGCTGCACCAGCCTTGTAATTTGTTGTGAATACTCGTAGAACCAACATTTTTTTTTTTCTTTTCTTTTTCTTTCTTTCTTTTCATTTGAATAACACGTGCTCCTATTAAAAGCTCGGTTGTACGCCGATACGGTCATTTTGAAACGTGGTGCGCGCTCTGCACCAGCCTAGTTTATTTTTGCGAATTTAAGATTCCGATTTTTTTTTTAAACTACCACCGGATCCAAACGCGGCCCTGCCTGAGAAGACCCGGCGAAACAAACTCAGCGGGCAAAATTACCTAGCTCACAAAACAATTTCCCGAATTGACCACTCAGGATTTTTCGAATTGACCACTTATGATTTTTAAAGATCATCACTGAGGTTGACATTTAGGCTTCAAAAAATGACTGCAACAGTGTCACATACACCGTCTCGATCAATCCTGACCATAAATCAGGTAGTTTTTTTTTTTGTTTTTGCATTGAATTCTGAGATGAAATTGCACACAAATCAAAATACGGGTATTTAGACGCACCACGTGCCCTAGTTTATATGGTTTTTAGAGGAGGTATCCGACCAGCCTTGCCAGACCATATTATAAACATTTGTACAAATGTTCCACACAATGCACTTTTTATGAATCAGTAGTCAGAGTGCGAATGCTTCACGCATCTATGCACTTTTCTTACGGGGATGTGTGCCGTGGTCCACAGAGGTTCTAAAGGAACGGGAAGGGTCGATGCTGTGGCGCTGAGCGGTCCTGTACGCCGTGGTCCACAGAGGCTCTGAAAAGGTTTTTTTTTCTTTTTTTGTGCAAATGTTCCACACATTAATGCACTAGTACAAATGCTCCACGCATTTATGCACTTTTTTTTATTGTTAAGGATAATGCTGTGGTTCTGAGCGGTCTCGTTCGCCGTGGTCCAAAGTTTTTTTTTTGTTAAGGATGATGCTGTGGTTCTGAGCGGTCCTTTACGCCGTGGTCCACAGGGGTTCTAAAGGAACTGGGAAGGACGATGCTGTGGCCTGGACCTTATCTCGGATTGAAATTACCAGTCGGATTGAAGTTACCAGTCGGATTGAAAGTATCCGTTGGATTGAAAGTGTCCGTTGGATTGAAAGTATCAGGGCAGAAAGGTTCAAGTTAAATGAGTGGGATAGTGATCCCACTTCTGATGTCGGAGGGCCAACGCTAACGTTGTTTTTTAAAAAACGGTGACGTCAGCATGGCTGACGTCACTTTTGACAATAAGATGATTACTCATCTTATTTATCAAGCGTGAACACTGAGATTCACTAATTCCCTTTATTAACGGTGCTCAAGAGCACCGTCTAGTCAGGGATGTGGACAGTCCGAGTGCCGGAGCACGACTGTGTCGAATTTGCTCTGAACGCTCCTTTTATAGGGTGCAATATTCGCAACTACCTACTCGATACCGAATATCGAATGTTAAAGAAATAATTATAACGATTATTTTAACTTTTTAGAATCTTTTAACGATTTAGTAGTTTAACAATTGTAAAATGAATTAACAACGTGAAATAACAACGGCTTTTTAAATAAGCGTGCGATTTTGCGCCGATACATATAATTATGCTGCTAATCGACTTCAATTCTATTATGGGAAAGAAATAAAATATAGAAGACGACCTCAAGCGCTTTTAACGGGTAAAATATTGAAGTAATATATTCGACATAATTTGGGAATAAAGTTGTATGACTGTACGATAAGAGTCAAATCTACTAATGTTAATGCAGAAACACCTTTGACCTTGGGGTTTTCAACCATGTTTAAGAAGGAAAAATATGGGAATAGGCGAATTTTATAGGTACGTAAAATATCTTGTGTCACAGTTTATGTATCAATGTTGAAATTGTGAAATGTACACAGATGGTAAGCTAATAATGTTTATTTTATATCCACATTAATATTATGAATTCGATTTAACGCTGCCATATAAACTGCGACTAAGATTATGACGTCATCTCAATGAGTTTGATAGTTTGTTCTTTCACGTAGCAAAGAATGAAAGGACAGATTTTTTTGCATGGATATAGTTAAAAGGGCTAGTATTTTTTTTATTGATTGGCAAACGAGCAGATGGGTCACCTGATGGTAAGTGATCTCCACCGCCCATAGACACCCAAGACACAAAAATAATCATGGCTGCGTTGCCAACCTAAAAGGAGGGAATGGGAGGGGAGGGAAAAGGGATTGGGAAGGGGAGTAGGGAAATGGGCCACCGGAAACCTCACTCACCGAACGAAACGCGACAGCAAGCTGCCACTTTACGTCGGTTTTCTGTGAGACAGAGGTATCTAACCGGTCGAGCCGGCCCATTCCTGCTATAGACGTCACTGTCTACAGCGGGGCTCTACTTTAGAATATGTGACAATGACATTGTTTGTATAGAGATATATTACTTGTTTGTATAGAGATTATTGTTTTTTAAGTTAAGTTTTGTTAATATTGTCATACAGACGTATTATATGAACAAATTATGATTATATATTATATAATATAATAATATGAACAAATATTTGCGTGTAGCTCAAAATCACAAGTTTAAAAACTTAATAGACCGATTTCAAATGCGATCGTGATCAAAATTGAAAGAACCTCTATCGAACATAAAAAGAATTTTGAAAATCGGTCCACATTTGGCGGAGATATCGCGTAACATACATAAAAAAATACAGACGAATTGAGGACCTTCTCCTTTTTGGACGTCGGTCGATAAAAGTCCATTTTTTTCTTATAGCGGTGCAAAGAGTGTTACCACTGCCACCACGTCTACGAGGAGACTTGACGCTTATGTCGTGGTCGCCGTTCTTATGGCCTCTTTTATAATGCCCGGGAGAGAGAAAAAAACGAGCGATACTGGGCTGAGTCCCTAACACTTTACGCAGCAGTGGACCATAGAATAAAAATACATACTGATTTCTTAAGTTTACGCGAATATTATACATTGAAATAAAACTATTCTTACGGATTCTATCACGATTATGTCTTCGTTGTCATGTCTGACCCGTGACAACGAAGACTGCAAAGCCTTCGAAACGTCGGGAATAATAATTAAAACATAATCGTGATAGAATCCGTAAGAATAGTTTTATTTCAAAAATACATAGTCTGCGCGAGAAAAGCACTTTTCTTTATAATTTATAGAATTTGATAAAACCAAAATGGAACAACAAACAACCTGCTTGCTATGGTGGTTTTATTTTTGTCATCACACCTAGCGATGATGTAACTGCGGAGATGTGCTGCAATTTGCGGAGGCGAACGAGGAATTCCTGGTACCTTGTATGTCACCGTATAAAACATAATGTATTTTGTTATATTTCTGTGTAAAGCACTATGCACAACGGAGTAGTTTTAAAAAAGTTATGGTAGTACGTATTTATTCTTTCTATCTGCCCTTATCCCCCCTTAATGTGAAGTCGATGTACCGTGCAACACACTTTTCTAGATACGTTGAGATAGGATTTAGCTTAGTTTTTATGACGGCTGCGTGCCTGACGTTATAACAAAAAGTAGTTTTGTCTGAGATTCGAACCCAAGATCTCGCGATCCACCGCCCATATGTAAATGCGAGCTACGACTAGATCAAAGAGGAGAATTAGTTAAATAAATGATGATGGCGAGTAGCCGGCTGTGAAGCGAGAGGCCGCGGGTTCGACTCTCGCATTGAGACAAATGTTTGTGTGGCCCACACATATTTGTTTCAAGTCTGGGTGTTGTGAGGCCAAAAGTCTCTCATAGTCTCTGACACCCACGATGCAGGCTATACCTAGAGTGGGGTCAGGACTAGGTGTGTGACTGTTGGGTGTATTTATTTATTTTAATAAATGAACCCAACAGTCACACACATAGTCCTGGCTTACCCCATACTAAGATACAAGTCTTGTGTCGCGGGTATCAAGAAGTACGAGAGCCTTTCGGTCTCACAACACCCACACACAATGTGTTGCGCTGATCCCACATTAACGTGGGATAAGCGCAGGTGGAAAGAAAGAGTTCAGCAACAATTAATAAATATGCAAAATACATGAATACAAACCACAGACGTATAAATAAAAAGGACGACATCGCGCCTCTAGTTAAACGGACGCCACAGAGGAGCCACGCACACAAATGCGCCTGTAAGTAAGTGCCCTACGCACACATTAACACTTATAACACGCTTACGCCCGAATGGTCAAACGCTAATCAAATTTAACGGCTTCTTAAATTGATTTTCGCCATACAATTTTGACAGATAAGGCGGCCTTAAACGACATAAGGCGACCTTAAGTGTATGAACATTCGGCGGTTAGTCGCCGCCATTACGTGTCGATAGATCGAATGGGCCCAAAACCCTGCTTCACTTACAATGTTCGTAGCGCTCCGTCCATCTATTTTTAACGTCCGTGATACAAACTTCCCAAAGCCGGGTCTCCTGCTAGCACTAGCTTTTTCGAAACAAAACACTAAAAACACATACGCAAAGCAACGATTTTAGATGTCACCTGTTCGTAGAACAATGGACCATAGATAAAAATGCATGTTTTGTGTAATGTTTTAGTGCAGCAGACCCGGCTTAAGCTTTACATTTACATCATTAGTAAGATGGTAGTGTGGCACGTGGTTAGTGTGTGACTGTCGGTCGGCGGATGATGCATGGGCGTGGATCGAGCTCGTGTTACTGTCGCGGAATTAATCATATTTTGTTCGTCGGAATTACCGCTACGTCATTTTTATTGTTAGGTGTTCCGCAATACGATACCCATTTATGTATAATAGACACTTGGCAATTTTAGTAGCAACGGCGCGACGGCCCGAGCAGTAAAATTTCAATCGTAAATGTATTCGAGCTCGATGCGCGGCTATGACATTTGTATGAAATAAAATACACATAACATAAGCTCACGCCTGTATCCCCAAAGGGGTAGACAGAGACGCACTAGCCAACTAGTACACCCACATTTCGCCGAGCTTAGTTCCGTCCCAGATGTGATAGGGGGCGAGCCTATCGCCATATCGGGCACAAATTACTGCCTGACTGCGGACTGATATGGACTCCAACATCACTTTGCCCGACCCGGGGATCGAACCCGAGACCTCAAGACGGTAGTCGTACGGAAATACAACCACGCCACCAAGGCAGTTAACATATTAAATCTCCCTGGTCACACGACTCACGTGTAACATAAGGATACAGCTTCCAAGTCATCTTGAGATTCTCATTGAGGCTCAATAAACACTCGGTCAATGTTAATGGTGACAAGCTGCACGTAACAGGCTGGGCAATTTAAAATGATTAACTCACGGACGTAAAAAAAGATGGACGGAGCGCTAGGAACAATAAAAGTGAAGCAGGGTTTTCGGCCCATTCGATATATAGACACGAAATGGCGTGTGTCTGCGTAGCGCACTTTTCGACCGATTTCCACAAAAGGAGGAGGTCCTCAATTCGTCTGTATTTTTTTTATGTATGTTATTCGATATCTCCGCCAAATGTGGACCGATTTTCAAAATTCGTTTTGTGTTCGATAGAGCTTACATCAAGGGTGGTTCCATATAAATTTGGTCACGATCGGGAAATTGGAAGTCGGTCAGTTAAGTTTTTAAACTTGTGATTATGTGCAGGCGCGTTTGTGCGCGCGTGCGTCCGTTTAATTATAGGCGAGATGGTGTCCTTCTTTTTCTGTACGTCCGTGGATTCACTGTAGAATGTAGAGGCAATTGACACATTCAAGGATCGTAATTTGTAACAGAGTCAAATGGCTATCCTCATATAAGCTAATTATCGTATAATACTTACGTTACACCGCGATACAAAAGTCATGGCAAGGTTATGACACTTTATTGTTTAAACGAATAACAAAGGATTCAAATCTGTATGTCGAGGATTCGCTGACTTTACAAAGTCAATAGAGTTCAAATGGACATCATAAACTTAAGCTTACGCCTGCATCCCCGAAGGGGTAGATAGACGCGCACTAGCCAACTAGTATACCCACATTTCGCCGAGCCCGGCTCTGTCCTAGATATGATAGGGGGCGAGCCCATCGCCACATCGGGCACAAATTCCAGACTCCGAGTTGATATGGAAAAATCCAATATCACTTTGCTCCGACCCAGGGATCGAACCCGAGACCTCAAGACAGCTGTCGTACCGAAACACAATCAAGCCATCGAGGCAGTCAAGTGGAATGTTCAGAATAATTCTATCGCGTCTAGTTACGTAACGCGTCCTTGATCTAATCACCAGACTAGAGTCTAGACTCTACTGGCATCATATGCGAACCGGGGGATCCTGGGTTCGATTCTCAAGTCGGGAAAAGATTTTCTAACACCGGACTGGGTCCCTCAGAGAAGGGTTGACGTCAGGCAGGGAGTCCGAATCCTTTTACATATGCTCGAAAAAGTGTGTCGCAACGAACCCATATTGGAGTCGGGAAAAGGTAGACCAGCCCGCCTAGCATGCGTACCACGATATATCTCAATAATCGACTGTCGAGATGTTGTCTAAAATATTGTATGAAAACAAACGAGGACGCATGTTAGTAGACAAATAGAGAAAACCGGTTATAACAGGACAAAAAGCGTAGACAAAATGTTCTCGTGGTGCACATGCTAGGCGGGCTGGAAAGAAAAAGACAAGACAGGGATCTTCCAAATATTACCACAATTAGGGCATTAGGAATTCTTTCTTTCTTTTAGGGATCTTGATTGATGCATCTATAGCTATCGGTTGGTAGCTTATAGTACAGTTATTCCAGCGATATTGTTTTTATTCTATAAATATCAGGAGAATCGTGACCCGGCAGCCCTATTCACAAGACGCAATGCGACAAAGTTGAATGTGCAGATCAGGCCATAGATACGCTGAACGCTCGATATTTTACTAAGCAGCTATTATATTGTGTATCTTTATCTGTGTCAGACAATAGTGGTATTGAAACTATATATTATGAAGTTTTTCAAGAATTGTTTAATGTTTGTTCCTTATTTTGGCATATTAGTTAGATGTGGACCTATTTCTATAGTGTTTTAATGAAGGTATAAGTAATAGAACAATTTTATCAAGAACAGCAGGGTTACCACCACCTCTTATAGCAATATTTTTATAATCGTTCTTCGTTTGTTTTGTATGGTATTCGGTACAAGTAAGATTATAATAACACTGCTATAAGAGGTGGTGGTAACGCCCCTGTCTGAGTTACTATAAATTTTAATAAACCAGTTATTAACCTGAAATATTGAATAAATCGCACTTATAAACTTCATCATCATCATCAGCCATAGGACGTCCACTGCTGGACATAGGCCTCCCCCAAAGATTTTCACCTAAACTTGCATACCCCAAATTACCCCTCTCCATCCCAATACCTATCCTCAGGTGACCCATCTGCTCGCATGCCAGAAGAGCAGCATAATAATAAATGCGACCACACATACATGTCTGTGTTCATCTCCCTTATCGGAGGGGACTCATCCCGTCTCCCTTATTTTTTTAAAAACAAAAGTTTTTGTCATCATGTAGTTTGAGTTTATTAAATGATGAATCACTCATAGTCTTAAAACCGATGTAAAGTTGCAGCTTGCTGTCGCGTTTCGTTCGGTGAGTGAGATTTCCGGTGGCCCATTTCCCCATCCCTTTTGTCCTCCCTTTCCATTCCTTCCTTTTAGGTTGGCAACGTACCCATGATTCTTTTTGTGTCTTGGGTATCTATGGGCGGTGGAGATCACTTATCATCAGGTGAACTATCTGCTCGTTTGCTAATCTCTGCTACAAAAAAAATAGGTGCAGAAGACGCTTTTACAATGAAGTTTTATGCAAATCTTCGTAATATTTGCAACCTTTGCTCCGCTATAACCATTCTGCTTGAGTCGCTGACAGACAATGGTGTAACCTCTTCCAAACACGTATAACAACTTACAGAAACGAGTTTAACTACAACATTTGTATTCATTCCATATCATTTGCAATACGGGTATTAATTTTATCGACTGTTAGCGTACGCTTTGTTATGGGTTTTTTAACAGGATAATTGATGACGTCGATAGACCCAGCCGGTGGTTAGTTGCATCTTTGAAAATTGTTGTTTTCCTTATATCAGATAAAATGTAGGTATTTATTAATTTTAATACCTTATATGTTGCTATATTGTTGGGCTGATCTTGTTAAGAAAATAAAAAAAAACGGTTGGTGACGTAATGTGCCCTCGTCAGTTGAAGTGATTGTTGCCCTTTGTATTATATTACTTTATATTATATTACTATATCTTTATCCTATTTTCGCTGATGGTAAGATACAAATATCTTCCTTTATCCCTCTTTGGAACATAACTGGATCGTATATGTAACATGCACATCGGGGGCACACGTCTTGGCACAGTCTTGGCGTCCGTGACATGGCAGATAAAATGCAGGAATGTCGCTTGAAATTGTATGGCCACGTTTTGAGGAAACCACAGAAGTACGTCAGTTGCATGTGTCTGGTCCAGATCGTACCAGGGGTGCGTTCCCGTGGACGGCCCATAAAGCGCTGGTTGGTTCCGTTCTGGACGAAGGTATGAGAGCCAATGGCCTCAAGACTGGTCGAAGTGGAAGCGTTTAAGTAACAAGGCGGATCCTGGCAGGAGACCGGGATAACGCTAGGCGGAAAGAAAGATTCCTCTTCGGAATGTGAAAAAGCACAAACAGACTAGCATGATTCTGGTGACCACCACGAAACCAGAAACATATTGTTTGCTGATATTAGATATGATGACAGTTGTCACCGGAGTTCTCGTAACCGATAAGCGTGCATGAAAATACTGATGACTGTGGAAGAAGCGAAAGAGGTGTGTTTGAACCGAGGCAATTGGCGCACCTTAGTCTCTGCCTACCCCAACGAGAAACAGGCGTGAGTTTATGTATGTATGTGTATGTGACAGTTGTCAATAAATGCTTCTTTCTTTCTTTCATATGTACTGTGTTGCGAATACATAAGGGTTAGAGTAGTCACTTCGCCGTGCTCGTATAAAAAGGTGGTTCGTCTGAGCAGACGTATTGGACCGCGTATGGGTGTCTATAAGGGCAAAGTCCCGCGAAAACAGCGGCTGCATACATCTGTTCACCCCGTAACCTTGACCCCGACGAACGTAACGTTGCGGAATTACACAGATAAACGATTTAGGAGACGCTCGTGGTTCTGACACACCGAGTTTCGGCTTGAAAAGATTAGCGGCCTGAGCAGGAAAAATCTGACAATCGTAAATGTATTCGAGCTCGATGCGCGTCTATGTTTGTATGAAATATTAATCAAATGTCATCAGTCGAATGATTGTCAGAAGTTTTCCTCCTGCTCGGGCCGCAGTTATTAAATGTGTTTAAAACTTTAAAATATGATATAAAGATGAAACATGCAATTTCTAATTTACATACTTATATAGATGTAAATAAAAAAACGACCAGTAGGATGCAATGTGATAGTTAATTTAGGTTAGTGGTGAAAGACAACTACATAGATAAGTTTTTTATGACATACATAAATTATTCAGCAAAGTTAACTTTGCGTGTGGCAAACCGCCACTAGTAAAGAGATAAATACTTGTAATTTATCTCTTTTTAGTAAAAATATTTAATAATAATAATAAAAATTTATTATATTTATCTGTAGTTTAGTAGTGAAGCACAGTCTAAGCATCATTTCTACATTACATAACAAAACTGTCCCCTTAAAAAAGATGTTCAACGAAAGCAATTACGAAATATTTATTGCCATATTGACAGCCTCCGTGGCGCAGCGGGCGAGTAGCCGGCTGTGAAGCGACAGGCCGCGGCTTCGATTCCCGCATTGAGACAAATGTTTGTGTGGCCCACAGATATTTGTTTCAAGTCTGGGTGTTGTGGGACCGAAAGTTTCTCACAATCTCTGACACCCACGATACAGGTTATTCCTAGTGTGGGGTCAGGACTAGGTGTGTGACTGTTGGGTGTATATTAATATTATTATCATTAATATACGATGCTATGGCCCCACCTAAAGATGATATGCTCTTTGGACCCAGCAGGAATAATTTCGACAATCGAATTCGCATCTATTCGTCCAAAATATTCCCGTAGTTCAACCATGAGTTTTTATTGACAATTCGCACTACCGCGACTACGTAAAATAATTTGTAGAGAACATCAATTCTTCACGTAACTGCTATAGGCTATGCTATGTATGACAGCCTCCGTGGCGCAGCGGGCGAGTAGCCGGTTGTGAAACGTGAGGTCGCGGGTTCGATTCCCGCACCGAGACAAATGTCTGTGTTGCCCATAGATATTTGTTTCGGGTCTGGGTGTTGTGAGACCGAAAGTCTCTCGTAGTTCCTGATACCCACGACACAAGACTCAATCTTAGTGTGGGGTCAGGACTATGTATGTGACTGTTGGGTGTATTTATTATTTATTATTATTATTTATGTATGTATGCTGCTATGTAGTCGCTAGAGTTAACTGTCTCAAAAACTCATGGTTGGCTTCTAGCGCCTCTGTTCATGAAATGCGTATATAAGTTTGCCAAGCTATAAAAGCGACAAGGATATCCTAACGACATTTAAATAGTCAATTTCACTGATTGCGTCATGGGCTCGACATTGATAAATTATCGTTGTGTAGAACATAAATATAATTAATTAGTTGAATGCAGTTCACCTTTTAATAAATAATTGTATCAACAATTAATTTTTGCCGCGGGTTTTTTTTATTAGGGCGACTTTAGTCTGCAAGTCACTATGGGCTTTACTTATAAAAACATTTCCGCTTAACTTTTTGCTAAGAATAGCCTGTCACTTTTTTCCTTGCGTTACATTGTTTAAAAATGAAAGGAACAACCTATGGTTAAAGATAAGCAGCGCTTAAATATTTTTATAAGTAAGGGCTATATCTCAAGAGAGATCAACTTATAACTATTTTCAATCTTCCATAGAAAGTTCTTAATTCATCGCTCTTTGTAGGTATGTATGTATGTGGCGCGATATCTGCGGCAAATGTGGACCGTTTTTTTTATAGCACAGACTGGCAATCGGGCAGATGGGTCACCTGATGGTAAGTGATCCCTCCCGCCCAGAGACACCCAAGACTCAAAAAAATCACAGGTGCATGGCCAACCTAAAAGAAGGGAAATAGGAATTGGGAAAGGGAGAGGGAAATTGGGCCACCGGAAATCTCATTTACCGAACGAATCGCGACTGCGAGCTGTCACTTGATGTCACTTTCAAGATTCTTTTCGTGTTTGGATGAGCTTACTCCAAAGGTACTCCCATGTCAATTTGGTGAAGATATATTGTAATTTTGTACACAGCATTTAAGTTTTTTGTTTTTTTTTTGGGGTTGGCGCAACACACTTTTTCAAGTAAGTTTTCAAGTAAGTGTTACAGAAAAGATTAGCCTTAGTTTTTACGGCCGACTGCCCTGACTGACGTCAACACCCCCCCCCCCCTGGAGGATTCAGTCCCGGGCAAATTAAATTAGAAAATTCGCTTTGCCCAACCTGGGATTCAAACCCTGGACCTCCCGGTCCACAGCCCATGTATGCTGCCGCTAGATCAAGGAGGCGACATAAAAAGAAGATAATCTTGCTAATTCATTTGGTATCTAAGCCCATGTTAGAAACTTGTTAGAATCAACAAAACGTACATTGAAACAGATCATGAAATAAAATTATTCGTGAATACGTTTTTTGCGTGTGTTATTGATTTTATTCATGAGTATTGTGTATCGTGCACGACCATCTCAGAAGGTCGCCTGTTATGCTTATGTATCGTTAAAATAAACATCTTACGGTTCTTTGTAGTATAGCTATGATGTCAGATTTTTTAGGACATCTCAAGATTAACCTGATGCTGGAGATTGCCTCAACAAGCTCAGCGAGTGGCTTGGGTCCTTCACTTAAGGAGATAAAACATATTTAACGTTAGGCTTATTCGTTTAGTGGCAGTGTATATCACTTCTGCCTACCCCTTTTGGGATATAGATATGGACATTTGTTCCATACATCATATTGTTATGATTATAGCTCTCCATACTACTAAGTGTAGGGATCTCAAAGATGCATTTTCATAACAAACCATTTTGCTTTCCACATTTATCTCCAGTGACGTGCACGCATTGGCACGCATTGGCGCCGCATGGGCTAAATGGCGACAGGTCACGGGTGTCACCTGCGACCGCAAGATGCCGGTGAGACTTAAATTTCTCATATATAAAACCATCATTCGGCTTGTACTCCTGTGTGGGTGTGAGATTTGGCCTGCCCTTAAGCGACAAGTTAAGCAAATCCACGTCGTGGAACGACGAAATAAAGATGCTACGGGATGGGAAGGATGTGCAATGTTACACGACTAGATCGTATACGTAACGTGCACAACGGCGGTAGTCTTGGCGTCCGGGACGTGGCAAATAAAATGCAAGAATGTCGCTTGAGATGGTACGGCCAAATTTTGAGGAAACCGCAGGAGTACGTCGGTCGCATGTGTCTGGCCCAGATCGTGCCAGGGTTGCGTTCCCGTGGACGGCCCAAAAAGCGCTGGCTGGACGTTCTGGAGGAAGATATGAGAACCAATGGTCTCACCATAGATGCTCAAGACCGGGCGAAGTGGAAGTGTTTTAGTAGGAAGGCGGACCCTGGCAGAAGGCCGGGATAACGCCAGGCAGAAAGAAAGAAAGAAAGACGTGCATAGGTATTTCGATCAGACTAGACAAAAATATTACACAATTATTTTCTTCAACTCTTGCGGCACCATCAGACTGATTATCATCTCTGTGTCGATTTAAAACATGAGCCGAGCATTGCTATTTTGAAAATCTGTATTAGTAATAATTTTATTCTTTATTAATATGGAAATAGCAAATTGTCAGGGTAGACAGAGTATCTTAGACTGCACGCCACTGTTTGTCTCCAAATATTGCGGAAATTATAGACATAGTTTTGTTATCATCAAAATCGATACACTTCACGAGTATCACTGACTCATAGCACCCACTATATCAAATTCAATAGAATCGTACGAGTCACTGATAGCTATTATGTAACACCAACGTAGGGTACGTATTTACTATACACGGACAATGGCCGGTTATAGACTCTACGTCTCTAGGTAATAACAATGATATTATAGATAATAAATCCCAACAGTCACACACATTACTGATCCCTATTAACGCTGAGATCTTTAGAGCGAACTTCGATTAAGCCTAGTCAAAGAAAGGAACTCTGTTAGGATTTGGAATTTTTAAATCGAACTTCGCTTAGTACGCGCCATTTTTTTAAAAGATAAACATACTGAGAGACTAAGCAAAGATTTTAACATAACATAACATAAGCTCACGCCTGTATCCCCGAAGGGGTAGACAGAGGCGTACTAGCGAACTAGAACACCCACATTTCGCCAAGCTTAATTCCGTCCCAGATGTGATAGAGGGCGAGCCTATCGCCATATCGGGCACAAATTCCAGACTCCGGGCTGATATGGAAAAATCCAATATCACTTTGCCCGACCCGGGGATCGAACCCGAGACCTCAGAACCGTAGTCGTACCGAAATACCACCACGCCACGGAGGCAGCAAAGATTTTCTTGTAAAAAATGACTCGGACTAAGTCAAAATCCGATATATTATTATATGGCATACCAGATTATGTATGTACGTACTCTGTAAGGTTTGTATGTACTATAGATACATTTGTTACTAGTTCATTTTTATGTATTGCTCACAGAATAAGCGTTTCGTGTTTTCCGGTTATCGATAAACAACTTATCTTTCCTGTATTTCTGTTAATAAGGTTAATCATACCTGAAAAGTGTTGCGTAATGTACCGTTATGTTGATATAAGTAAAAATATATAATACTTATTTGTATTTCATTATGCTGAGAGCAACAATATAATATACCCTAGATGCACAGTTCTTTGCAAATATCCTCTTAGAAAGTGGTCTCAGGAATGAAGCAAAGAAAAAGAGATCACAAGTTCGAATTAAATCAAAACAAATATAACCTACGCTGCGCTTGCCGGTACAGGTCGATCTGGAAATCTTTGGGGGAGGCCTATGTTCAGCAGTGGACGTCCTATGGCTGATGATGATGATGATGATGATGATGAAATATAACCTTATCCAAGTGTTATAAGTAGCTTTTTAAATGAAATGAGCAACCGTTCTTAAATTTGAATTTTGAAATTTAGAATTCTATCGGCGTCCGACTGTATGCAAAAGAAAGCACGCCAAGCACTCCCTTGCTGTCCCATTTTCCGAGCGTCAACTGTGCATCTAGGTAAATAATATGTCGATGGCTGAGTGCGATAAAATCAAATTACTTTTCGAAAAATGTAGATCCAGTAACCAGCTTAATAACCGACTGCAATGGAAGCAGGGTAATGTTTTTAACAAAGTAATGCTCCC
Organism: Clanis bilineata; assembly: GCA_036417725.1. Taxonomy (NCBI): domain Eukaryota; kingdom Metazoa; phylum Arthropoda; class Insecta; order Lepidoptera; family Sphingidae; genus Clanis; species Clanis bilineata. Next base: position 6,066,143 of record CM071141.1, read on the forward strand.
CAAGCATTGACTTTACAAAGGGCTATGACCTCGAACTCTATACTCGAATAATAATGGGGTGCTGTTCGGCTGCTTTCCACAGAGGGGAAGTGCGTAGATTCTAGGGGTAGTTTATATTGTATTTTTAAATTTCAAGAACAATAAGGCCATTAAATGTGTCTATTGTTCTGTAGATGTATGTTGTATTATACAACTTGTATAGCTTAACTCGTGAGAGGTGGAAAGGTCTAGTTATGAAGAAGATGACTTGTATATTTAGATTTTTATTTTTACAATGTTCTTTTACCTTTTACTGCCTCCGTGGCGTGGTGGTATTTCGGTACGACTACGTTTCTGAGGTCTCGGGTTCGATCTCCGGGTCGGGCAAAGTGAGATTGGATTTTTCCATATCAGCCCGGAGTCTGGAATTTGTGCCCGATATGGCGATAGGCTCGCCCCCTGTCACATGTGGGACGGAACTAAGCTCGGCGAAATGTGGGTGTTCTAGTTCGCTAGTGCGCCTCTGCCTACCCCTTCGGAGATACAGGCGTGAGCTTATGTTATGTTATGTCTTTTACCTTTTATCCTCCGTGATAGCCGTGGCGCAGCTGGCGAGCAGCTGGCTGTGAACCGAGAGACCGGACCAATATTTGTGCGGTCCACAGATATTTGTTTCGGGTCTGGGTGTTGTGAGACCGAAAGTGTCTCTCGTAGTTCCTGACTACCACAACACAAGACTCGATCTTAGTGTGGAGTCAGGACTCAGGACTATGTGTGTGACTGTTGGGTGTTAGTAGTTGTTAGTTATCATGTACATTGAGCTATACACCTATGCTTAGACTGTGTGTCTAACTCTGGGCGACTGGGCGTGGCTGTCTGATCAGAAATATACGTAGTATCACACGTAAAATCCCAACCGGCACCTTTACGTACAATATCTAAATACCAGTCTTATAATCTTGCATATGATTAAAATATCAGAATTTTAATTTCTAGACACCACGTGCAGTGCAATGTGGCTGCCTGACACTACAAAACATAGATAACGTTTTTATTTATGTACCACGTCGTCTGCACGTGGATTATGATGTAAAAAGCATTGTAGGATTCAAATACGTCACACATTTATTTCCAATGACTTGTTATTTTACGTAACGTTGAAATGAAAGGTTTTTTGTTGGGTACTTTTTAGCGCAATGAATTAGCATTATCGATTATTCTTTGCCAAAGAGATTTAATATTACTAACTATAGAGGGGCTATCAAGCAAGTTTCCATTTTTTTTTTATAGCAGAGTTTGGCAAACGAACAGATGGGTCACCTGATGGTAAGTGATCTCCACCGCCCATAGACACACATGACACAAAAAGAATCATGGGTGCGTTGCCAACCTAAAAGGAGGGAATGAAAGGGGAGGGGAAAGGAATTGGGAAAGGGAGGGGGAAATGGGCCACCGTAAATCTCACTCACCGAACGAAACGCGACAGCAAGCTGCCACTTTACGGCGGTTTTCTGTGAGACAGTGGTATCTAACCGGTCGAGTCGGCCCATTCGTGCTGTAGACGTTACTGTCTACAGCGTGGCTCTACCACTCAATAAATTATATTCCATACAAAATATTAATTCCATACAAAAAAGTTGACCTCAAACTTCAGTAACGCCATCTACCGCTTATTACAATGCGAGCGCGTTTATTATAATTTACACCTTAATGGTCTAGAATCAAGTAATTTTGGCGTTAAACAATTTCATTGTTTAAACATTATTACGCTGGCAAGACTGTGCGCGTACGTTTCAAAACGACTGAGTGACTTACAACCTCACAACTTTTGGGTTACAAGTTTTGTGCTGTTCAACAGCATTCCCGTCTATATACTGCCGAATGTCTTTGTTCTTTGCATTGGATGACGTTGCTCGAGTGTTTTTTTTACAAAATACTGGAGTCAATAGATTTGTACTCAACAAAGCATGGTATTTCTCCTTAATTACAGCTCAAAATCGAGCGTATCTGACGTCGTTGACTGACCGCCTTTACCTGTTAAGTGGAAATAAATAAAAAGTATAGTAGTTTTCTATGAGTCGTAACGTTAATCTGTTTAATTGGGTACTTGACTAATGTTTTTTAATGAATTTATACGAAATTTACGTCGTCTAAAACGTAACACAGAAAGAAATATTGAAATACTCCCAAAAATAAAAAAGTTATAAGCCTTTGTAATTCGGTGTAACCTTCAAACAACGGGAAAGAGAAGTAACAGTAAAATTACGTCATGGCCATAACGGCGCGTGCGTTGGAAAGGGATAGCAAGATATCCCCACTACGCCCCCACTCTTGCTCATTGCAGAATTTAAAATATGAAATACTGCCTCATTTTTCAACCAATTTCGATGCGGTTTTAGAGAAGGGTTTCTTTTTGTTTTATTTGCTATTACATATAAAAATTTGTATGAAATGAAACATAGTCAAGTACCTATTTGCATGTCAATGGTTACTAGAGTTAAGTGTCGTTATAAATTATATAGATGATCAGAAATTCAGAATGTAACACATGAATACACTTAAAAACACCTTGTTAACACACAAATAAGTTTTGTATAGTTATATGATAATTATCATGACATTATTTTACTATTATTTATTAACACTTTGTACAAAAGTAATGTAGATATATCTCAATTGTAATCATAAATACACTTACGTATTTATGCTTGGCCATAAATACGTAAGTGTGATTAGCTACAGACATCATTAATAATTTGATAAAGGGCTTGACAACAATCATTGATACAAACGTATTTTGTTTATATCGATTTGTTTGTCATAACTCATAATAATACATAATAACATGCTGATTTCTTAAGTTTACGCGAATATTCTACATTGAAATAAAACTATTTTTACGGATTCTATCACGATTAGGTTTTAATTATTATTCCCGACGTTTCGGTCAGACTGACACTGACTGACTGTTCTTTTTTGGACAAATGACACCTCAGTCTGACCCGTGACAACGAAGACTGCAAAGCCTTCGAAACGTCGGGAATAATAATTAAAACCTAATCGTGATAGAATCCGTAAAAATAGTTTTATTTCAATAATAACATGGATTTTAATATCAAATAACGTTGATATGACTGCCTCGGTGGCGTAGTTGTATTTCGGTATGACTACCGTCCTGAGGTCTCAGGTTCGATCCCCGGGTCGGGCAAAGTGATATTGGATTTTTCAATATCAGCCCGGAGTCTGGAATTTGTGCCCGATATGGCGATAGGCTCGCCATATCGGCCCCTATCACATCTGGGACGGAACTAAGCTCGGCGAAATGTGAGTGTTCTAGTTCGCTAGTGCACCTGTGCCTACCCCTTCGGGGATATAGGCGTGAGCGTATGTATGTTATAACGTTGTTATTTTGATCGTCAATTCGTTATAGTTTAATATTGATTTTGTATAACTTGGTTTGTAATTTAAAATAATTGTATAGAAATGTTGTTATTATAAATTCGTTTTTCCGTAGATATGAACGTTTTGTGTTAATAAGGAAAAAATATAACAACGGGTGTTATAACATGATTGGTGTTTTTAAACCTGCCTGCTTTATTGTACTAATATGATGTTGGTATAATATAATAAAATAAGTTTATATCTTCGACAAAGGATCTTAGATTTTTATTGCGCTGTAAAAGATTGTTTACAATAAAGTTAATCTAATATTAAACACGAATGTATGAAGAGATTGATGAAAGTAGATGAAGCGAAGTAGTGTGTCAGAATCGGGCGAAGTGGAAATCCATAGTCTCTGCCTATCCCTATGGGATACAGGCGTGATATTATGTATGTGTGTATGTAATATTAAACATGGTTATAACGTTATTCTACTAGGTACATAACAAGTTAGGATTAACTTCTAGGTCTAGGATTCAATAGTATGGCACAAGGTGCAACACCAGTGACGTGTGTCGACATTTTGATCGAGGTAGACATTTGCAAAATTATTTGCATCACTTTCATCATCATCCCTTTGTTGGGAAAAGCCGAGCGCTGCTATTTCGAAAATCTGTTTTTAATCATAATTTTTATTCCTTATTTAAATAGAAAACTGTCGTAAAAACTAAGCCAAATCCTGTCTGCGACATGCTTTCAAAAGTGTGTTGCGCCAACCCTACATTTAGGAGGGATAAGGGTAGGTACAAAGATTTAGTTGGAAAATTGTCATGGTAGGTAGTATCTATTTGTCTATATAGAATACACGTCATTGGCAGCACCTGCGTATTGCCAAGGTGAAGGAAAATTATGCATAGACATTGCAATAATGAATGAATTAAATACGGTAAAGTATGCGCATGACAAATATCTTAATGTTTTATACATTAGTTAATTGCTTTTATCGCAATTAATAGATCTTATATGGCCAAATAGTTTTATTACAATCAAAATTCTTAATATGGTATGTTTAAATACAGGTCGTGCAAACTGCCTCGGTAGTCGCCTCCTTGGTCTAGTGGCAGCATGTATGGACTGTGGACCGGGAGGTCCTGGGTTGGATTCCCAGGTCGGGCAAAGCAAATTTTCTAATTTAATTTGCCCGGGACTGGAACCCTCATAGGGGGTTGACGTCAGACAGGCGGCCGGTCGTAAAAACTAAGCCAAATCCTTTCTGCGACATGCTTAAATTGTGTTGCGCCGACCCCAAGTTAAGGTGGGATAAGGGCAGGTAGAAAGAAAGCAGACTGCCTCGGTGTCGTAATTGTATTACGAGCGCGGTACGACTGCCGTCCTGAGCTCTCAGGTTCGATGCCCGGGTAGGGAATAGTAATAGAAATGGCGATAGGCTAGCCTCCTATCACATCAGTGGCACGAGCACTGAGCAGGAATATTTTTGACAATCAAATTCTAATCGAGCTCGATGGGCGTCTTTGACATTTTGTATAAAATATTATCCAAACGTCATTAGTGCGCAGCGAGCTCGATACAAATTCGATTGAGAAAAATATTCCTGCTAGGGCTACTGATCTTAACATTTTTCATGTTGCGATATTAATTTTCATATAATGAATCCACGACTTCCTGCGACCTTTATCAGGTCGTCAGTCGCTGGATGCAGGCCGCTTCCAACAGGTCGATCTGGAAATCTTTGGGGGAGGCCTATGTTCAGCAGTGGACGTCCTATGGCTGATGATGATGATGATGATGATGAATCTACGAAGAATAAATAAATTCTTTCTTTCTACCTGCCCTTATCCCACACATTAATGTGGGTAGGCGCAATACACTTTTTAAGCATGCTGTAAAAAGGATTTGGCTAAGTTTTTACGACCGGCTGCCTGTCTGACGTCAACTCTGAGGGATAAATAAATATGTAAATATCAAAAAACATTTATCCCAAATCTTGTTGAAGATAGGAGTGAGCCGTAGGATAAATAGAGTTTAGGTTTAACTCTACATTAGTAAGAGGCAAGAGCCCTGTAAGTCGCCCTTAGCCATAAGTTTTCTTTAATTTAATACGACGCTTTGTGTTAATAATCAATTCTATCAGCAAAAAATGAATATTTTTTTATATTCACGAACAAAGACGCAAATGAAACGGTAATATTTTCAAAGGAAAGTGCCATTCCTAAAGATATTCTGAGAGAGATTCTAAGGAAAGATAAGTGACTCAGTAATTAATGTAGGTCATTGCTCAGATATCTCTTTCCTGAAATGGAAACATTTCTTGGCAAGTTATTGCGTACTTAAATTTTTTTTGGCGCAACGGGAGCTAATGGAAATGTTGATCCTTTCGTCTCTGTATTTCAAATATATAAACTCACGCTTGTATTCCCGAAGGGGTGGGCAGAGAACTAGAAATCTTGCCGACATTTCCGTCTCTTCGCTTTCGTATATAGTATAGCCTATCGCCATATTAACAACATACGCCAATAATGGGTAATTTATGTGTGATTTTTAATTATTAATAATAATTTTATAATAATTTATTAGCACAAAATCTTACTTGTAAGTACAGTAATAATCAGTTTAAGAATGTGTTTCACTAAAGATTAACAGATTCTTGTTCTGCTGGTACTTAAATTAGGATAACCTGTGCTATAAGTACCAGTAGCATTTAAATTGGCAAACTCATCAAATACACCCATCAGTCACACAGCTAGTCCTAATCCCACACTAGGTATAACCTATGAGAGACTTTCGGTCACACAACACCCAGACTTGAAACAAATGTTTGGGGGCCACACAAACATTTGTCTCAATGCGGGAATCGAACCCGCGGCCTCTCGCCTCATAGCCGGCTACTCGCCCTCTGCGCCACGAAGGCTGTCAAACGAGCACGTGATAGTATGTAGGTGTACACTGTTCAAATATTGACCGATTAGATATGGTGTGAGTCCCGAGGCCGCAACTGACCTGCTTGCAGGAATAATATATCCAAATCATTATGGTTAAATAACGATAACCCACATTTTGGTTTAGGTTTTACAACCGGCTGCTTCATTGGTCCCCTGGGGGATCTAGTGCCGAGCAAATTGTGTAAGAAAAATCGCTGTACCCCCCTGGGAAACGAACCTAGAACCTCCCAGTTCATAGCCCATATGGCCACTAGACCATGGAAGCGACAATATAATTATATCTATAGTGTGGGATGTATTAAATAATACAAATGTTCGTTGTATTTGCACAACACGTCACGCCGTCCGTAACTATGGAATGCCGAATGCATGACGCGTCGTTTCGTACGATCGTATCACACGATCAGCGGAACAATCATCTTTGTTTAAACACACATTAGCTTTTGTTAGATGTTTAGACGTAGACTATTGCGATATGTGGTAGATCAATTGAAACAAGTTCGAGAAAATATTGATTATTACCTTGTTGGAAGTGGCATAATAAACATTATGCCCTTTACTTATAAAAATATTTAAGCGCTGCTTATCTTTATACCATAGGTTGTCCCTTTCATTTTTAAACAATGTAACGCAAGGAAAAAAGTGACAGTTTATTCCTAAACATTTGCTCAGCAAAAAAGGCTTTTATAAGTAAGGCCCTATATTAAACGCTCGGCCGCCGGTAGCCGAGCCGCCAGTCATAAGCTAAGCACCAGAAATTAAGCACCTTTGAAATGGTGATTTTTTCCTGTTGAATAAAGTTGTGTGCGGTGAAGAGATGCAAGGGTTCGCTGGTCTGACGTATTTGATACAAAGTCTCGTCTCTCGCCGGTATGTGCTTCTTTCAAATGTGAATATGAATCAATGGGATTGATTGATGACAGAGTCGAGAATGTGACAGAAAATAACGCGTTATACAACTTGAAAACAAACATAATACGGTAGGTCCTCGTAATTAATTTTCTATTATATTTTTTAAGAGATAAAAAGTGCTTCTTTCTGCCCTTATTCCACTCCAATGTGCGGTCGTCATAACTTAGTCTTTAGGCATGTTGCAGAAAGAATTTTGAATATTTAACGACTGGCTAGGCCTGCATGACGTCAACCTACTCTAGGAGATGGAGACTCGGGCAAATTCAGTTATTCTTCTTTATTTAAAAAATATGGCCTCCATTAAAGGTTGATGATTTTGCCAACGACAATGTTTAATAAATCCATTACTCAAAAAAATAGCTAGTCAGACATTTTGTAAAACACAAAAAATTCGATTTATCCAAATTCAGTTGGAAAAGTCGTTTTATCTGAGCTGGAGTTTAAACCTAGGATCTGGGGGGTCTAGTTGGTAAAACGAAATTCACAGTTGCGGACTTCGTTTCGCTATTCTATAAGGCGCAAGTGTCCGACCGATATCGGTGCTATAAGTTTCGTTTCAAAGAATGCTATGCTGTAAAATGCTTTTTTTTTACTTTATAACTAACAAATTTGTTACCTATTAGTGTTACATATTTTATTTGTTTTTTTTTTGTGTTCTCCCACTTATTGTTGCCTGAGACATTGGCTGAATAAAGTTTATTTCTTTCTTTCTTTCTTTCTTTCTAAACAGTTTGACAGCTCCACTCTTCGATGTTTGACATTTATTTGATCCACGTGCTATATTAGTCTGTGCGGTAGAGTATCGGTCCGATATCGTTCATCCGATAACGTTTTATAGAATAGATACAAGATAAATAGGGATCGTCTTAATAATTATTCAATTATGAATCTAGAAGTGGAATGAATGGCTTGAATTTTGGTGTCCCTAAATAAAGTTAACCGTAATAATGTTAAAATTAAAGGTACCTGGGGACTGTAGGCAACATTCGGAATTACTGAATTTAGTCAAAAATTTCATAACATAAGCTCTGTATCCCTGAAGGGGTAGACAGAGGTGCACTAGCGAACTAGAACACCCACATTTCGCCGAGCTTAATTCCGTCCCAGATGTGATAGGGGGCGAGCCTATCGCCATATCGGGCACAAATTCCACACTCCGAGCTGATATGGAAAAATCCAATATCACTTTGCCCGACCCGGGGATCGAACCCGAGACCTCAGAACCGTAGTCGTACCGAAATACCACCACGCCACCGAGGCAGTCAAAGTCTACAAGTCTAACTTGTAGGTAAAATGTATTCTTCAAAAATCCCACTCGGGTATCGCTCGACTAATTAAGTACTTCGTAAAATACAAATATGTAAATGTAGATACGCAGTTTCATTTGCAAATCATGATTTTATTACTAAAATCGCAGTAAATGACAGTACTAAATGTTACATTAATTGAGTCCATTAAAAATAAATTGTAAATTTAAATAAATTGTACATATGTAGCAATACTCATAAATGTATAAAACACATATTTCAGACCTTGTATTACAGCGGTAATAGACAATAATGTTACCAACATTAGAATAAGGCGCAATTTATGTGGTGTTGCTGGTTTTATATAAATAACTTGCGTATGTTACGGTTGCCTTATGAATACGTAATAATTCGGTCAGAAAAAACCGGCCATGTCGGTTTATATTAGCGAGTCTAAGGTTCCGTATAGCTTCACTAATCCAGGGGCACCCCCCTGGAGTTGCCACTCCTGAAGCTCGATTCGAATTTGAAATCGATTCGGTTTCATTTATTGACTTAAAATTTCACCGAAATCGAGTTAAAAAGTGCATTAATATCACGTAAAAATTACCAAATGAAAAGCTATCGAATATTATGCAACATTAGCGCACTTTAAAAGCCGATTTCGGTGGAATTTTAAGTCAATAAATGAAACCAAATAGAAATCACAATCGAATCGAGTGTCAAGAGAAAGGGGGCAGGTTTGATATATTTGAAAGGCACTTATTGTGATAGTAACGAACTCACGAGGCTATGATGTCTGTCAGAGAATAGTGTTTCGTAAGATTTTTATGATCAGAATGACCACCTTCTTCACATTCAACCTGCACATAAACTAAAACCCCTGTAGGGGATCATGAGCTGAGCAAATCATAAAAAGTATCGAACCTAGTACCCCTCATAAAATCATATAGATACGTTGAACTACGTTCCGACTAGTTCCAGCTGACTATACACAGTGGCGTAACTATACCATCTGAGGCCCGTGGCAAATTCATTTGATGGGGCCCCCATAAAAATCGTCACGTTGTGATTGAATTTTAATAAATCACCTGAATTTATTAAAAATATAACATAAGCTAGCGGCACCTCTGGCTGGGGGCCCTCCTCAGGCCAGGGGCCCGTGGCATTTTGCCAGCCCTGCCACCCTACAGTTCCGTCACTGACTATTCATATTTAAACTATGTTGTACCTATTATCATCAACAGTCATAGGTCGTTCACTGCAGGACATGGATCTCCGGTAAACATTTCCAGATCGATCTGTTGGAAGCGACTTGTTATACGGTATAAATATTTTCCACTGTATTACGTTTGAAATCCAACTTATGATACGATAGTTACGTACAATTTTATTATTGTCATTTGCAACGGAGAAATTATCTCTTTGCCGACAGATTACACACGCCAGTTTTTATTAGGCTGTTAAGGCATGCTTGTTACAGCATTTTCTCTTATTTTACAATTAAGTATTAGTTTTCTTAACACGCTTTTACTTTAGTTTGAGTTATTTTTGGGGAACCCTGATTACTTTAATAATAAACATGAACTATTATGGAATATTTGGTAGATAAGTAAGTATTCGATAAATAGCAACAATATAACAGCTGTTAACAACATAATTTTATATTTAGAATAAATGCCACATATAATTATTTTGTTTATGTCTTGTGACTTCGTAGTTTATTGAAACCAACAATCAAATTGTTTATTTTACGTTATTAAATCTTAAGTTTATTTTAAGTATTTTAAAATTATGCCCCTTTGTTTAGGGGGCGTCCATAAATTACGTGAGGTGTTTTTTTAAATTTTCTGCCCCTTCCTCCCCCCCTGGTGAGATGTCGTGAGATTTTATTCAACCCCCTCCCCCATCCCCAAATCTCACGTGAGATTTTTCAAAATGTGAGTTTCTTACGTAAACGCGTTGGATTGTTATTGTAAAAAGAAAAAAACAAATTTGCTTTGTGCTTTTATTTACGACTAAAATGTAAAAATGTTCAGAAATAAGATTTCATCGTTACTTACGTGTGAAATGTAACACAAATTTCATTTCGTCTGTTATTGCTTTTACACACGCGAATGTAACATCCCACCATTATGAGACTCTGCAAACTCACTGTTTCAATACAATAATAAGAATTGAATAATTATAAGTGATTTATATCCACGTAAACTGCAGAATAAAATATGCTGTCAAATTCTGTGCTCAAAGAAAATGCGCAAAGCAAGAATTTCTGGGTATTCGATGCGAGACAAAGAACTAGATTAGCATCTTTGTTCAAACACTTAAATGCGTATAGTACCATCCCGTTTCTTCAATACGTCAGTGAGGATAGTCCAGTCTATATTTAGTCTAAGGTAAATTCAGATTAAATTGAGCTATTTGGTATAAAACAAATATGGAGGTTTGACAGTCAGTAAATGTATAACGTTGAAGTATGAATGAAATTATTTTCTTTCGAAAGAATTAGTAAATGATCTTAATCGTATTACGATAACGCTTAAGATTAAATCTTAAGCATCTGTGTTAAGCATCAATCTGGATCAAATGGACCAAAATAGTATAATTTTTTTTTTTGTTTCAATCAGAAAAAAAATTGCGTGATATTTGCCGAGACCCCCCCTCTCTCCAACGTAAGATTAGATGAGATTTGACTCGACCCCCTCCCCCCTTAAACACCTCACGTAATTTATGGACGCCCCCTTATATTCATGAGTAAAAAATGCTTTTGAAGTTTTATTTTTGCTTACCTATATTTTTGTATGATTTTTTAAATTGCCTACTTAGTGATGTTTATTTTTATGGAGTCTTCTGTTTCTTTTTGTTAAATAAGTACAATAAAATGTATCTTGGGTTTTAGTTTTTGTTAAAACCACCCCAGTTTTTATAAATTATCGATATGAAAGCCGCCTAATAGATAAATGGGCAGATACCTAGGGAAATCATAACCGATCCCATTTCAATATTAGTATTAAAATTAAGTACTATTTATCAGATGTTGAGAGTTGAAGAGTACACGAAAGTAGAAAGATGTATACAATTTATATTCAATGGAATGAGGTTACCGCGTGGTCTAACCTCTTATAAGCACAGTATAAATCAAAGACGCCAAGCGTGCGGAGTTGCGCAGTATGGAAGGCGAGGAGCGCGCATGTCTACACGATCGTATGACCGTGTCGGCTGACGCTCGGCACACTGGGCCGCGCCGTTCTCGAAGGTTCCATAAGCCGCAGCGACGTCATGCTACATCAAATCCACTTGCCTGACCCGCGGAACACCGAACGTTGCTAGAACTATCATAATACTCATTATATTGAAATGCGTGTCCTTGATATGAGTATCTTTTTAACACGCAACTGGAATCTTGGTAAGAAAGGTTACAGTTTGTTAAAAGCTACGCATACGATAACCATAACATAACATAAGCTCACGCCTGTATCCCCGAAGAGGTAGGCAGAGGCAGAGGATGTACCCACATTTCGCCGAGCTTAGTTCCGTCCCAGATGTGATAGGGGGCGAGCCTATCGTCATATCGGGCACAAATTCCAGACTCCGAGCTGATATGGAAAAATCCAATATTACTTTGCCCGACCCGGGGATCGAACCCGAGACCGAAGGACGGTAGTCGTACCGAAATACAACTACGCCACCGAGGCAATCGTCGCATACAATAAGATACGCATTTTTACCCTACCGCCTCAATAAGAGGGTTTGAATCTGTGGAGCCATACTCTTGTTCTTTTTAATAATTGTTTAAATGGGTTCATTATTTATGATTTTTTTATAGGGCGCACCGCGCTGTAGCCACGATATTGCTTTTTATTTGGCACCGAGTCGCGACGCAAGTGCCCTATACATTTTTTGAAAACTCGACCGATCCGTCAAACCCAAAACTGGTTTGACGAGGTTGGGCTGTTGCCAGTCAATGCACCGAATATAAATTGAACGAAAGGTATACATTTTTTCTTTAAAATAAGTACCTACAAGGTACTTGATAAAGTTACCGGTAATTTTTAGTTCATGGGTAAAATTAACTCTTTATTGTGGTGTACTGTAGGTACACATTATTATAGACTTAAGAATGGCTAGCAGCTAACTGATTGATTTTGAATACCGTTCCGTGTCCCCTATCACGAGTTTTGACCGATGGCAAAAACCCTGATAGTTTTCGAGAATCAAAACTTACGTGGGGGGTTATCACCACCTCTTATAGCAGTATTATTATAATCTTACTTGTACCGATTCAAAATACAAAGTAAGATTATAATAATACTGCTATAAGATGTGATGGTAACCCTCCCGCGCTAGTAGGGGCACAGTGCTAAAAGAGCTTCAAACGTTTCAAGGAGCCTCCTGTCGACGAGTAGCATCGCATGCAACGTACGCTGTTCACAGCAATCGTTGCGCAAACCGATGTAGACGAAGGCCGAAACGCGGAAACTTTACGCGAATCGCAAATTGCTGCTAATTTCGTAGATACGTATAGTAATTGAACATTTTTTCGTTTCAATGTTCAGTTCAGTCAAGTATAGTTACTTATTTAGTGACTTCCAAAATAGAACAATCTGCATTGGCCTGGTGTACCAGTTTATAAAAAAGGTACATATACTGATTTCTTAAGTTTACGCGAATGTTATACATTGAAATAAAACTATTTTTACGATTTGGTTTTTAATTTTTATTATTTTTATTCCCGACGTTTAATAATAAAAAATAAAAACCAAATCGTGATAGAATCCGTAAAAATAGTTTTATTTCAAAGGTACATATTTTATAATCGAAGCCTAAGATATTGTCGTGTTAGATTTAAATATCTAGTATACAAGTGAAATAAACAGTAAAGAAATTCTTTAGTTCATTTAGCGACTTGAAAATCGAACTGGATTTCTTTTTCTTCTAACACTGACGACTGGCGGCAGATACGGGCTTCTACAGAGTAGGCCTTTGCATATATTTTGTTACAAACATCAGCAACACAAACAAAACATTTAAAAAAGACGAGATAAAGTATTTAAAATGTCTTTATCTCCAGCCCACGTATCATATCGTAAAGGTTGCTAGACGTTTCCTCGTGTACGCGAGTACACTTGACATTGAGCGCGGCGCGACCCACCGACCTATTTCATAAAACTATAGCGGATGAATTAATATGACTCGTAATTATACAATCTATGTACTGGCAATGGTGTTGCAAAGTTGCATTGTTGTTGAAAATTTATAAACTCAGGGCTGTATTCTAGAAGGAGTATACGTAGAAGCGACTGCGAATACTTATGCTTCTGTGGAGTCTACGAGGCACATTCCAGTCCCGGCTTCCAAGCAACTCATGTGTGAATATTTTAGAATCGAAAAATTCGGTTGTTAAAGTTGAGGTAGCATTCATTATGTATAATAACATTCATATAAACATTCATGATTTCCAGATCGACCTGTGGGAAACGGCTTGCATTTTGGGGAGGCCTATGTCCAGTAGTGTTCGTCCTTTGGCGGATGATGAAACATTCATCATATAAGAATTTTCCTCGGGATATTTCTTTTTGAAAATTTTAATTTATATTTTTAACAAAGACACATTGTCACTGAATATAGCTTCATCTTCGTTACAGTCAATATCGTAATATTCTTAAGCTACAAGAAACAGTGTTAGATCTTTTTGTTTATCTACCATTTCTCCTACCATAGTCACGTAAAAGTATTGGTTATTACTGGTATAAGAAGAATTTATAGTTCAGACCCTATGTCTTCTTCCTTCTCTTTTATGTGTGGTAGGCACTCTTTCAACCATATTGCAGATGTGTTTCGGCTTAGCTATTATACGACTGAAATACCTGTATGTTACTTGACGATATGAATTCGCTCCCAAAATATAATTCCTGTATGTAATTCTGAATTCTCTTCAAATGAGGCCTTCCGCGGTACGCAGTACGACCATCACCCAGTGTCCTCGCTTGACATGCCAACGCACCAGACGAGGTGAATGGTAAAACGTTGAAAAAACAAAGGTTTTTTGCATTTTTTTTTTCAGGAAAAATTATCAGTTTTAAAATTTAAAACGAATATTGGGATGTAAACGTTGTTTGGGGGAGGCCTATGTCCAGCAGTGGACGTCCTATGGCTGATGATGATAATGATGATGAAAACGGAGATTTTCCTAATGATTTCTTAGGTTTACGTGAATGTTATTCATTGAAATTAAACTATTTTTACGGATTATATCACGATTTGGACCACGAAGGCTGCAAAGCTTTCGAAACGTCGGGCATAACAATTAAAACCAAATCGTGATATAATCCGTAAAAAATAGTTTAATTTCAATGAAGATTTTCCTATTCACCATTTAATCGTTAATGATAATTACTCGGTAACAATATTAAATGGTTCCTTGTTGGAAACACTACATCAAATGTTTGTGGAATAATTTGTCCGCTTTGTTTAAATTACTATTTAGTAAGTTTTATATCAATATGAATTCCAAACACGACGCACACGAGTATTGCTACCTGCATAATGTTGCATAATACTCCTCCGTGTGGAGGATACTGCGTGACGTAATGCATATTTAAGCCGATTGCATTCATTACGAGATAATTGTTTAGAATCATTGTTATTAGTGAACATGTAACATAAACGTTTGAAAATGCTATCATATTTGAATGAAAACAAAATTCCGAGGGGAATGACGTCAAGTGGCCAGGGCAGGTTAATCGTTATACCCTAATTAGAAAGATCCTGTAAGATTACATTTCAAAGTATTTGAGAAATGTGAATTAGCAAAATGTTTTTCAATTGCACGTAATTTTAAACACCAGATTTGATACAGTTGAATAACACTACATTTTGTTAGTTGAACTGACAAATGAATTTAGAAAAAACAATAAAAAAATGTACATAATAAGCCATTTTGGGGAATTTTATAAGACTCCTATCAGTATGTAACGTTTATCGCAGTTGAAAATATTAATCAGAACAAAACCAAACCTTGGAAAGGTTAAGGATATCAAATCCTACGTACCTACTCATAAATAAGCATGTAACCTGCATTAGTTCAAAATAATTACGTACAAATATATACATAAGTAGGTCGCAGGAAGTCGCTGGATGCAGGCCGCTTCCAACAGGTCGATCTGGAAATCTTTGGGGGATGCCTATGTTCAGCAGTGGACGTCCTATGGCTGATGATGATGATGATAATGATGATGATATACATAACTATCAATACTATTGCATACTAGTCTTTGT
The DNA here is from genome assembly GCA_036417725.1 of Clanis bilineata. NCBI lineage: Eukaryota > Metazoa > Arthropoda > Insecta > Lepidoptera > Sphingidae > Clanis > Clanis bilineata. The sequence goes on from CM071141.1 coordinate 6,081,900, forward strand.
AGTTAGGAATGCTCATGAACCGATACGTGTTTCCATAGCTTGATGATAATAATCACAAGTTTAAAAACTTTACGGACCGACTTCAAATCCGATCGTGACCATGTATGGAACCACTTTTGAAATAAGCTCTATCGAACACAAAAATAATTTTGAAAATCGGTCCACATTTGGCGGAGATATCGCGTAACATACATAAAAAAAAACAGACGAATTGAGGATAAATAAAGGTGTTTGGATATGAACGCTCTACGACGCAATGAATAATAATCAACCTAATTATTAAAAATAAAACCTGAATAAATGATTTGACGGAATGCAACCCAAAAACAGAGTGTAACGTGCCTACGTGCATGCAAATGCTTTAAGTTTGTTTACATTTTTTGTAGTCGTGTGACGCAAATGACGATTCTGTTAGACCGAGTAAGATTTGCATCATCGTTTAGTTAACACGATGAGCGTTAATACAAACGCTTTTTCCATATAAACATCACTTTGTGCGTGACCTATTCAAATACCCTTTCCGAGTGGCATAAGCAGACAATCAAAGTATATAGAAGGGACAACAGCGCAAAACTTGTGATTCAAAAGTTATGACCTAGTGGTCATAAGTCGCTCAGTTTGTTTGAAATATACGCGCGCCAGATCGGCCAGTAATAATATTGAGAGAATAAACTTATCTTATGTGATTCTTAATCATTCACTAAACATTCTAGGGTGTAAATTGTAATAATCGCTCCCGAATTGTAATAAATGGTTGATGGCGGTACTGAAGTTTGAGATCATTTTTTTATATGGAAACTTGCTTGATAGCCTCTATAGTTACTAATATTAAACTCTTTGGGCATTAGAGATTATTATTGTTATTGCAATCCATTATTATTGCCAGTTATCATGCTAGCCATTATTGATACACGTAATACGTCACAGATTATTTTTGATGATTTAGGCTGTGTGCAGAACACTACAGTTTGTAAATCCTAATACTAGTAGGTATGCATAATTTTTACAAAAAAAGTTGAGTGCCAAAAAAATTGAAAACGCATTTTAAAATTCTTTGAAATACCTGCTTAGGATGTCGCCATTAAAATATTTTGATCCATTCGACCCGGGCATAACGCTGTTTATTGAATAACAGTTACCGATATCAGAGGCTTGTTTGTTCTTCGAAAACTAATATTGCCTAAACCGCGACCGCGAAAAATGCAACTAATATTGAAGGACGTACAAATTATCATTAATCAAAATTCGTCGTAACGAACTCCATTTTTAGGTATGTAGCATTATATTCTATTTAATGAAATAGCCAGAAGTTTCCTTATCGATTACCTAGTAAGACAATATGAAGCTTTAACGGTCGAAAAACATGTTGTGCTACATTTTGTCAACAACTTTTATCATGTTGGTGTTATACGGTGGTACTTATAAATGATGATCTGAATGGTGATTTAATTCGTCTGCACTTGACCGTATTTTGGTAAGATTCTTAACTAAAGTTTCTACGTGATAGAAATGTTAAGTGCTTGTAGATATATTGCGGCGTAGGGATTACGTACATAATGATTCGATATTCGTGAGTTTTTCTAGTTTTGCATTTAAAGTATTCAAATCCAAAATTATAATTACTGTCGTGTAATGATTTAGCTGTTGATGATGTTTGGCTTGACGTGTAATCCTATCACCAACGACACACGATAATTCTTCATAAAAATATTTAGTAGGTACTTACAAATCTGGATTACAGCAGTGTTTATTTATATCAGTTGTATTGTTTCTGTTTATCGTTACGTATTGTAATTTGTAATACTGATTATTTCAGTAAATCCTAACACAGCTTATTCTGCGAATTCAGTTGATTAGTAGATACTGCAGTAAACGTCGATTAAAGATTGCCTGTCCGTGCCAAAAGCCACGTCATTTCATACACTTTTAGAATAAAGATCATCTCAGACTGTTATTCAGCGGAAACAAAGAACCTTTATGTTTACACGCTAATACTCATACGCATTATCCACTTTGAAACGACTATTATCATATTATAATGTACAATGTACATTGAATGTTCATTCAATATAATCTAAACATGATGCAATCCACTTAATGAGAATTTTCACCTCCGAGCTAGATTAACGTTCTGTACTGTAGAAAATAACTCACTAGATAGTTGATTGAGCACACACGACTATTATCTCATACGTTATCTCGTTAAGATAATATATGTTCTTGAAACTACATCTACTATAACTACATGAGCATTTTGCTGACCGGAATGTGTGCCGTTTTTAAGGCAGTACACCATGTATAGACATTGGTTTTAATTTATACAGCAAGCATTGTGTCTAAATCGTTGAAGTGTATTGAAGCAATTTAGAGAATAGAGATGTGCAGACGAGATCGTGGCGTCAGGTCAATTGGATTCACGAGATTTCTGTTGTCGAGTCTAGTCATACAGTTTTAAACCGTTGCGTCAACGTAAAAAAGAAAATAATGACTTCACTCCGGAGACGTATTTTGCTTTAGATATTAGCATGACGCCGTCACGGCTGCCGTATACACAGTACCTAATTAGTAATTATTTTGTGGCACCATATTCACGTAGCCAGGCGTCCTTCTTCTTAACTATGTATAGTGGGCTGGCCCAGGAACTCTTCGAGGGTTGGCGCATTACATTGAGACAGGACCCCCATTTATTCCCGACCACGACCTCTAGCTCCGGACAAGTATAAAGCTGCATAATATTCGAGAAGATGAGAATTTGCCAACTCTCGAAGAGTCTCTAGGCCAACCCATAATACGTAGTTAAAAAGCATGACTCTCTCTCATTCTACCCGCTAAATTTACTTAGCTAGGTACTGTTCTCGAGATGTTCCCGAGTACATAAATCTCGCCGACTTTGGGCACAGTAATGAACTAGGTCTACTAGTTTTTCCTAAAGGAATGTTATTCATTATACAAATTTTCTTCCTTCAGTTGTCCTTGTAGCCTCAAATGGCGAATTTACTGTTTTTGTTTGATATCAACTTTCATTTAAGTCATGTCTGCTCTCTAGTGCTTATCCACTACACATTATAAGGCCGCAGGCACATAAAGAATTTCTTGAGATTTGTTATTACAAAACTATTTATTCTATGAACGCTCTGTTCCATACACATTTAACAGTCTATGGTCGTATACAGCATCGATTTCTAGAAGAGCAGAACCGTTTTTAGTTCAGGGACGCACTTAACCTTACTGCTTTGCGAGTCTACGCAACACGCAAATTCTAAACTGGTTTACATAATACTATCTTATATTCACATTCATAAACCAAAAACATTTATATTCACGAACCAAAATGTGTATAGGCAGGGCACAGTAAGGAATCGTATTGCAATTTGCAGTGTCTGGGCCACGGGTGTATTTTTACCGACATTCAATGTTTTTTCGACCTGTAGACCTGCCCCTGACTCTAGACACTCGATCCGAATTTGAATTCGATTCGGTTTCATTTATTGACTTAAAATTCCACCGAAGTTTAAAAGTGCACTAATATCACGTTAAAAATTACCAAATGACAAGTTCTAGAATCGAATGCAAGATTAGCGCAATTTTTTACTCTATTTCGGTAATCTTTAAGTCAATAAATGAAGAAAAAAAAACGTCAAATTCGAATCGAACGTCAAGAGTCAGCACTCAGCGCACTGCTTTGTGCTTGTAAATGAACTCTTGATATAAATATTATTACAAACATGTATGTTTGCGTACTGAACGTATTTTAACTGTGTTTATTCTACTTTTTTTGTATTTGTGATATTCCGTTAAGATTTCTTGCTATTTCACTAAACGCCAAATTATTAAAAAACAACCCGAGGCTCAGAATGTAGGTAGTTGCCTTAATCGAAAACAACTTCGTCTGTAGGTACCTGCTGCCCTCTAAAGATTCCTCGGAAGACCCGAATCGATAATGTTAAACACAGGTAGGTACGTATAAAAAAAGTTTTTTTTACATTTTATCGTTCACTTGCAAGTTGAAACATTCAGTCATGTGAAAGTGTTAACTAATCCAAATTGATTGGAGTGTTATTTGTAGTGTCTATCATCATCATCATCATCATCATCATCAGCTACAGGACGTCCACTGCTAGACATAGGCCTCTCCCAAAGATTTCCAGATCGACCTGTTGGAAGCAGCCTGCATCCAGCGACTTCCTGCGACCTGTAGTGTCTATAATATAATAAAACTAAATGTACTCTAGTCAGAGTGTTTCAATCTTACTTCAATGAAAAATGATGGATGCGTCATGCAATTCTTTTAGTTTAATTATTATCGACCTTGCTTGACCTCCCGTGACGGTCAACTCAGGGCATTCATTGGTGAAGTAGCTTGCATCCGGAAGTCGCTCTTATCCTTCGCAAGTAGCAACTCTAGGATTTCCGACATTTTTTTTACCTGTACCTATCATGCATTACACCACTTTGTAAAATGATTGATTATTTATGAGCAAAGTCGAGCCATCATTATAATTTATAGGTACCTATTATCTTTTTACAATGTGTTACCTATATTAAGTTTTTATATTCATGATTCTACCTACTTTGTATTTACAAGTTTGTGTTTTGTGTTAATGTTTAGTTACTTTGCATTGTGTTATAGGTCTCGTGTGGTAATGCAAACAACAAAATATTGAAAATCAAATTTTATTAAATAACCTTTCCTAACTTACTGAGAAAAACCCAAACACGGTCAGCCATAATAACCTATATGTACAGAGAGGGCTGATAATCCTATATATACAGCGTGCGGGGTACAGGCTTCAATCACAGAAAAATAAAAATAAAGCAGATTTCTTCTAGACGGGTGCACCTACTTCTTCTTGATATGACCTCGTGAGTTGCGCGGCGGCGGCTGTGAGCTGGCGGAGGGAGTGACGAAGTCCACGGAGGTGACGCCGGCACGCTGCAGCTGCACGCGCTGCCGACTCCCTCTCGTCCTCACCCTCGATGCCAGAATCTCCAGCCGCACTGGACGCGTCACTCTCCGTGTCGCTGATGTCCGACACCCGTCTGCCCCTCTCTCCAATCTCTTCCGCGTCCCCACTGGACCACAGAAGCTCAGTCTTCAAATCGTTCAACATAGCGAACATGTTGAACGGGTCATCGTCTCCCTCCTGCGGCAGGTTCATGAGGCGACTCGGCACGAGCACTGTCTCATCCATGGTGTTCACCATTTTGACGAATTTCTCCATGTCATTGAGTATGCTCTGCTTTGAGAAGTCAGTGCCGTCATGTCGAGCGATTTTTCGCAGGGTATTCCTGTAACAAAGAGAAAACGTAATAAGAATATAGCGTCAAAACAAAATCACTATCGTCAAGGGGATGTCGTGTCGATGATCGTCATACAAATAATAAATCATAAGTTTGAGATATTCCAAATCTGACATTTTATCAGAGGATATGATATCTTGGCTGCCAACAATTTATTTGCGACACGGAACGGCTTAACACGATTAGTATAATACAATTGACTCATTATTTGTGACATTACACCAAACAAACAATGTTAAAGAAAATAAGTAGTTTTTCCACTTATTTTGCCATCAAAAAGTTCTTAAACAAATCGTAGCTATAGTTACGATTTGTTTAAATAACTACAAAGACAATACCACCATACGAAATAAGGCACACAGTAGACCTAGGTTAAGACATAAATAAGTTTTTTCCCTGATAGCAAGTTCATTAGGAAAGGTGAAAATATTTAGAGTAACAGTGAATGGATTATGGAGCTCACTTGCATCTGGACAATTTAGCATAAATTTTACTAATATTTCAAATTATAATTAAGTGGGTACAAGTTTATAAAAAACCTGAAAATTAGCCAGTGTTGGTGAACTGAAATATCAGTTTTACTCTTGAACAACATATAATAGTTTCTGATAAAAAATAGTTACATAGATACAATGTTGATGCAACTGTATCAAAGATGACAATGTTTATGTTTCAAGAAAAACTGTTGTTATGACCAATGGTAAAACTAGTCTCATGGTAACACTTTTAGCTATGTGGTACTGGTCTGTGGGGTTTAAATGGCATTTTTCGATGGATAGTCATTAAAATACCTATATGCATAATTTCACCCAAATTAATTCAACCGTTTAAGTATGATTAACAAAAATCAGAATTCACATACTCTCACACACACTTGCTCACAAATATTCTCACTCTTTTATTTACATTATTAGTGGCTAGGATCTATAAATTGAAACTAATTAACTGTAATTTTTAGCAATGGTAGTTTCTGGAAAAAGTATTTCTTCACACATTTAATAAATGGATTGAAAGAATACAGTTCTAAAATAACAATTCCAATGTTTCATCATAATGCCAGTTTAACAGGTTTAAATAATGTCAAACAGGTTTGACTGCATAACTTAATTCAACCATTATCTTAATGTCATGTCTTACATGCTATGGGACCATTTCCCATTAATTAATGCATAGAATTTGTTAAAGTGTATTTACTAGCATTATCCCAAATGCAAATTGATTCTATGATTTTTGCCACAGAATTATGCTATAAATTCTATGGCAAATGTAACTTTGTCCAACAGCATACTATTCATAGGTGCAAGTATCTCACTTATGAGGTCACAATTAACAGGGACTTTTTAATACTGATTAGTGATTTCTTAAGTTTATGCGAATGTTATAGATTGAAATAAAACTGTTAAATACGGATTCTATCATATATTTTTTTAATAAAAATGAATTTATGATAGAATCTGTATAAAATAGTTTTATTTCAAGGGTCTTTTTTTAAAAAATAAGTAAACACACAAGTGGGTCGCCTGATTTTAATGTATCATCTGCACCCATAATCATCTACAATACCAGAGTTCCTGTAGTTTCCTTACTGATGGACATCCCTACGTAACTAATATAAACTTAACACACCAACTTCAAAATTTATCTGATCGTGACCAAATTTATACAGAACCACCCTTGAAATAAGCGCTACCGAACTCAAAAAGAAACTTGAAAAACGTTCCACATTTGGCAGAGATATCGAGTAACATATATAAAAAACATACAGATGAATTGAGGACCTTCTCTTTTTTTGAAGTTGATAAATTATAAGGACCAAATTAATTCTCAAACATTGTAATTTTAAATACATGACCTATAATAGAAATTCTTTTCATGTCTCCTTTCTCACTCAGGGCACACTATTTTAAGCATAATGTAAAAAGGATTTGGCTTTGTTTTTATGACTGGATGTCTGACAGGCTTATGGATAGTATCACACTTTTTGTTCAGAATCCAATAGGTACATTACTAAGAAGTTGGTTGTGGGTATATTATAATAATTCCTATTTTCTAATAATCACAAGTTTAAAAACTTAACTGACCGACTTCCAATTTACCGATCGTGACCAAATTTATATGGGACCACCCTTGAAATAAGCTCTATCAAACACACAAAGAATCTTGGAAATCGGTCCACATTTGGCGGAGATATCGCGTAACATACATAAAAAAACGACGAATTGAGGACCACCTCCTTTTTGGGAAGTCGGTCGAAAAAAAATTTAAGATCCACCATATCTCAGTATCATGAAATTAATTTTTAATTTCCTGGGATGACAGTTCAGTGAATCTTGTATTGAGATATTGGATTGGAATTCAGATATAGGTACCTAACCAATATTATAACATTTCTGATTTACATTCAGCTTAATACAAGTGAAAGTATAAAAATTATTCTTTACAGTAAAGGTGAACAAGTGAGGGGCTGGCGGTTGTAATAATACAATACAACCACTTAGTGCTTAGATTATAAGATTTATAGTCAATTGTGAAGTTGTAATGAGTGACGGGCGGCTCGGCTTCTGGAGGCCGAGACACTTATGTAACATATATATGTGTCGCCTCCAACGGGCAGTGACGTGCACAGACATTTCGATCAGGGTAGACAAAATGTTTGAAAAAATATTTTCTTCAACTTTTACACCACCAGTATTATCCACTATTATCATCATACCCATTTCGATTTAAAATATAAGCCGGGTGCTGCTATTTTGAAAAACATTTTTGATATATTTTTTATGATCTATGTAAACATCAATTTTCAGGGTAGACAGTATCTCTTTTTCTATATGGTATGCACGCCACTGCCAACAGGTTAATCTATAGAATTGTTCGCAGTAATGCAATTTTTTTATCTCTAAGAAAAAAACAAATAAGTGAATACATTCTTACTTACTCAGATTTTTTTATTTCATTACACACCAATTCACACCATGCACACCCACACATACAAGTTTCCTTCCTGCAGCCAGTAATTTGATGAGGAAATTAGGTTTTATTAGGGTTTCCCACTACTTAAAAATATACAGGTAAATTTTTATATTTATGTTCTTGTAAATCTTTTATCAGGTTTAATAGGATCACAAAAAGATTTGAAAGGTTTGTAGGGGGCATATTATAGGAGCACCAGTAAAACCAGTGCTCCAGAGTGGATGCTACAATGACTAGCCAAGATGGGGCTGGTGGCATTGCATATCAGCTGGGAGTTTCTGTCGAAAGGTAGGAGAGTATGTGGGCAGACAGAATGGGCTTATGGGACAGTTGTTTTTAAGTAAATCTTTGTAATTATGTCCTTGTAAATCTTTTATGGAGAATAGTAAATTAGCGAAATTGTATGAGATTTACTGCAATATAATTATTGATAAGCTGATATCTATAAATACTTTTGTATATTTACACTCTTTAGACTATACTAGTGTGACTAGTGTCTAATTCTTATGAACTGGAATATTATAAATACCTAATGAGTCATTTAGTAACACATGCAATACCTGTGTGGGAGTTATATCTATTGATCATGTCAAATAACCACCATTAAGTGCAGTTTTATAAAATGTGTGATTTGACACACATTTATTTGAAGGTTACGAAATGATTATCAAAGCTATTCCTTTACATAACCGCGATTATGCTTTTGATTCAGCCTTGTCCGACAAAACAGGTGGGCATTGAAATTTAAAAGTCAAAGATTACCCAAGAATTTGCGTGGTGTCGCGGGCCTTGAGACAGGCATCCATTTAATTGTCGAGGTTGGTAAGGAGATGGTAAAATTCATGTCGCGTCCAATCGCCTGCACGGGTTTGAGTGGCCTGAGTCACGGAGCCCGCGCACGCCCAGTTAGCAGATAACCTCATCGATAATGCAGAGTGCTGACTGGAAACGGGAAACCCTAGCCCTCACACTCATTTTAACACCACGTCTCATTCACATAATCATTGCAATCACTTTTTTTATTGAACGTTAATAATGTGAAAGGTGTCATCAAGCTTACGTAGACAACTTTTTACCTCGTTTGTCATGAGACCATACACCACGTTGCGAAACGATTCACCACGCACTCGAGAACGCATCACGCTCCATGCTCAATGCTGACACGCAACACAGGGCTACACAAGGGACGGGCAGGTTCCTGACCGACAAACGTATGAATGTTAACTGATTATATCCGTACCTGCTGTTCTCCAATTTGGACGATATGTCGGTGTTGAAAGACATTCTCTGGTGCTATTTAACAGCTTTAAATATCACTGAACACACAAGTCTCGGATCTTAATAATGTCACTGTGAAATTGACGTTTACAAGCGCGGCTTACGAAACGACGCGACTGACGAACGGCCTCGGACACACGAACAACCTCACGCAACGGAGAGATTTGATGTTTTGTCGGAGGTGGGGAGCGCCGCGTATATTTATATGTCGCGATTAGTCATGGTCGTTACAACGATCGCCGTTTAAGTAATAGTATTATTTCTTTAAAACGACATTAGTGGTGATTTGGAAATCACTACTAACGTTATTGAACTCTGATGGCGCATACAGTCAGAGACAGAGACTGTATGCGCCATCTATAAGAATTTGCTAAAACTAATGTCTAATACGTTTGAAGAGTGTATCAATTTGCTATAGTGACATCTAGCGACTTTTAGACACAATTTTCGATTGCCATCTATAGAAATAAGCTGGAACTATTATGAATCATGGGTTAGTAATTTTAGTGTTAAATTATTACGTAATTCAAATTGTTTAACAACATCTAGTGATTTTTTTGGAAACTATTTGCAGTCAAGGTAAGTAAATCCATTTAAAAAGCCGACAATTCGGTTTATAAACATTGGATACTACATCTTTATTTTCTAGATAATAAGGCGTATTTTTGGTCGTATCGAATTGCAACCTACGACCTTTATTATTTTGTAGACGAAAAAGCTATGTAATGATACTGATTTAAAAATACTTTTTTATTCTTATTTCAACTAGAAAGTGATGACCATCATAATTTAATATGTGTGTAAATGCTAGTCGCTATTACGGCGATGCAGTTAGTTTGTTGACACTGCTTCATGAACTTCTACGCAGATTTGTTTGAGCACTGCTCGAAACTCGGAGAATCCCGGTTAAGAATTTATTCCTTAAAAACGTCAATTGTTTCATAACTCGCTTTAATGATGCTAATAAAAACTTTAAATTAATATTGTATAAAACTACCTTTTTCATTAAAACAAAATTATGTTATTAAATATCCAAATAAGAATTAAGAACACGTTACGATCTAAAATACGACAAGCACATCAACAAAACGCGGGCACCAATAAAATGACCGCGATTCACAAAATAATATTAGAACGAGAAAACCGTGTTTCGTAATAAAGCTTACTGCTATGAACACAACTGCGGCGATTCTAGATAGCTGCGGCGATTCAAGACAGCTGCGGCGATTCAAGAAGCCGCTATCAAAAAAGTAACCTATAAGTTACTAAAGCCGCGCGGCGGAGAATCGCTGGTAGCTTTAAATAGCGATTTAAAGTAATAGCTTTGTAAGAATAGCCTAAGCGACATAACCTAATGGCAAAAGTCAGCCGTTGTTTCCATCGCTAGTCGCGATCATACGATGCGGGGGAAGCGAACTTTGAATTTTATCATTGTGTTATGGAATGATATAAAGTTATCGATTGTTAATGAGTACTGTTAATATAATAGGTTATTTACATACATTTGCGCAAGATTTTACTGTATGTTTGTGTCATAATATTCAATAAATTTCAAATTTTCTGTTAACGACCGAGCGCGACCCACAGAAGTCACACCACATGCGGGCTTCATGATTGGTCGGTCTACATACCCCGGTCATTCTATTGGATGGTTAGATTTCTTTCTTTCTTCTTTGCGCGCTAGATTTAAAAACCTGTCATTGTTTCGTACGTGAAAACGACACCGTTTTTATGTGTTAATTGAGTGTAATAATTTAATTTTTTTACAGAAGTTACAAAATATAATTTCAAGATACATTATATAATAACGGTATAGTTCAATGAACATTATAGAGATATAGTCTCATACAAAATTCCTTCGGAAATTGAAGCCGATAACGATTCAATGTGTGCATCGTCGGCGCGTAACTACTTGCGTCGACACACACATACGCGCGTGAATAGTGTTGCAAGTAAAAGACATTTTACCAAAAAAAAGGTTCTCAATTTATCTGTATAAACATAACTTTTTTATCAATTGTTCGATAGAGTTGTTTGTAATGTTCGCGTTCGCTTTGTATGTGTATGAAAAAATATTACGATTATGAATTTATTTACGATTATGTATATTATATGTTATATTCTTTTATAGCTATATATCGCAATTATATTTAATATTATGAGTATATGTAACACTACCCTCATTTTTATTTTCTTCATATACACTCGCCTTGTCTTTTCTGTGCACCACCCAAAGGTTGACTGGTAGCGAATGCCGCTGGCATTAAGTTCGTCTGAACATATTTGTGTATAACGTGTTTGAAATAAAAAGGAGACGGAAACGCTTCCATACAATCTTGGGCCTAGATTGTAAAAGGATGAAAGTAGTGTCAATTAATAGATAGTATATTATGAGATCATTACTGAAAATTTGGCGACTTTTTGTAATCTGAGAACACAGTTATGAGCCTCACATTGACTTAAATAAAAGATTAAAATAAATAATAAATACACCCAACAGTCACACACCTAGTCCTGACCCCACACTAGGTATAACCTGTATCGTGGGTGTCAGAGACTATGAGAGACTTTCGGTCTCACAACACCCAGACTTGAAACAAATATCTGTGGGCCACACAAACATTTGTCTCAATGCGGGAATCGAACCCACGGCCTCTCGCTTCACAGCCGGCTACTCGCCCACTGCGCCACGGAGGCTGTCAAGTATGGAAGCATTTCCCTCTCCTTTCATTATTCCTTGATTTAAAAAAATTAAAAAATGGGTAAATTGGTTGGCATTATTGGCAACATTCATATTGATTCATAACGTAAATGGCGTCTGTCACTTTTACAATTTTATTTTTAGTTTTGATGAATGTTTTACTTAATATAAAAACATGTCAGCAATTAATTACTTGTGAAATGTTATCTTTATATTTCCTTGGGGCTTATTCATTGTATTGTGACATCCTTTGATAGCGCAGTTCATCATAATATTATTAAATTTGTGGGAGCTCTTCATACTAAGACTTGACCTAGGACACTGACACGCCGTGCGGCGTTGGTTGCCCAAAACGACTCACCCGGAACGCCTTCACGCCGTGGCCGTGTACTGCGGTTCTATGTATGATATTTCTATGTGAACATTAGAATTTCAAGACAAAAGGTTACGATACATAATACACAAATACAACGCTGTTGTTTTTGATTTCCGACGTATTAACATTTGAGTGGTAGAGCCACGCTGTAAACAGTAACGTCTACAGCAGAGTGGGCCGGCTGGACCGTCGGACCGAACCGACGTTAAGTGGCAGCTCGCTGTCGTGTTTCGTTCGGTGAGTGAGATTTCCGGTGACCCATTTCCCCCCTCCCTTTCCCAATCCCCCTTCCCCCATTTTTTTACATTTGTTCCACAGGGAACTGGCTAAGATCGGAGACCATGCTGCCAAGTCATTAATATTTTTTTTTCTTTTCTTTATGACTTAACCTAACCTATAAACTAACGATAAATTGTTTACCTGTAAACAGTAACGTCTACAGCAGAGTGGGCCGGCTCGACCGGTTGGATACCACTGTCTCACAGAAAACCGACTTTAAGTGGCAGCTCGCTGTCGTGTTTCGTTCGGTGAGTGAGATTTCCGGTGACCCATTTCCCCCCTCCCTTTCCCAATCCCCCTTCCCCCATTTTTTTACATTTGTTCCACAGGGAACTGGCTAAGGTCGGGGACCATGCTGCCAAGTCATTAATATTTTTTTTTCTTTTCTTTATGACTTAACCTAACCTATAAACTAACGATAAATTGTTTACTATTTTCAGTATCCTTCCCCCCATTCCATTTCCTCCTTTTAGGTTGGCAACGCACCCATGACTCTTTTTGTGTCTTGGGTGTCTATGAGCGGTTGAGAACTTGATATCACTTACCATCAGGTGACCCATCATCTCGTCCCAGTCTCTGCTATAAAAAAAAACATTTTGTATATTTTTGTATTTTTCTGAAGAAATGGATTTTATAATAATTAAAATTGAAAATGAGTATGAGTAGTGATTGCACGAGTGGACATTATTAGTTTTTGCGTACTTATGTATTTTATTTATTAGTTAAATTAAATTTTATTTTTTATTTTTAAGTAAATTTGAAAATAGAAAATTCGAAGGAAAAATTTATAGAGTACTTTGTGTATACTAAAAGGCAAACTGTAGATATATTAATTTGTTTCTAAGGACGTACATACAAAAAATTTGCACCTTATAATAATTGTCGGACACCCCTATGTTTGACGACGTAAATACTAATTAATTTGCAAATCGTATTTACTTGTGAACTACTAAATAAATAGGTACATAAAATGCTTTCTTTCTGGGGTGAAAGGTCTTCGGAATACGTTAGCTCATTGTATGTTAAGTGTATTAACGATTGCCCCTATTTACCTGGCATATTGATTAAGCACGGCATAGAGTGCTGTAAACAAATTTAATTTTATATGTTAACGTCAATAAGGCTCAATTGCACCACTATTATTAACCTAGAGTTAGTCCTAACCGCAAGCTAAATTGACAGAAAATGTATGAATGACATGTAACTTAACTTGCGGTTAGGACTAACTCTGGGTTAATAATAGTGGTGCAATTGAGCCTTAGGCATTTAGTAAACCTACTTACGTAATTATTCGAGTAAATGATTGCAAAATACGCAAGTGACGACATCCTGTTATAGCTTGACAACACATTCTGCACCTGCAGCAAAGGAACAGCATGGTTTTATGATTAGAAAATGAAAGGAAATAGGTAAATAAAACATAACATAACATAAGCCCACGCCTGTATCCCCGAAGGGGTAGGCAGAGGCGCACTAGCGAACTAGTACACCCACATTTCGCCGAGCTTAGTTCTGTCCCAGATGTGATAGGGGCGAGCCTATCGCCATATTGGGCACAAATTCCAGACTCAGATCTGATATGCTAAAATGCAATATTACTTTGCCCGACCCGGGAATCGAACCCAAGACCTCAGGGCGGTAGTAGTACCGAAATAAAACCACGCCACCGAGGCAGTCGGTAAATAGTTTGGTGATTACTGTACCTAGTACCTACTATATTTTATTATTATCTATATGTATCTTTTATATATTTTTTGTGACTTAGACTACCTCGGTGGCGTGGTTGTATATCGGTACGACTACCGTCCTGAGGTCTTGGGTTCGATCCCCGGGTCGGGCAAAGTGAGATTGGATTTTTCCATATCAGCCCGGAGTCGGGAATTTGTGCCCGATATGGCGATAGCCTCGCCCCCTATCACATCTGGGACAGAACTAAGCACGGCGAAATATGGGTGTTCTAGTTCGCTAGTTCACCACTGCCTACCCGGGGATATAGGCGTGAGCTTATGTATGTATGTCTATTTTTTGTTTAAAGGTGCTTTAGAAAATGAACCGACAGTAATTTCGAATATAAGTATTTTTTTAATCAATCAATATTTAACTTACAAAATATTCAACGATAATTTCAGCAATAGGCGGTGGCGTAGTTGTATTACGTGTGCGGTACTACTACGGTCCTAAGGTCTCGGGTTCCATCTCCGGGTCTTGCAAACTTTTTTTTTTATTCAACATCAGCCCAGTGTCATGAATTTGTGTCCCATACTCATTAATTCCATATTCATTGATTTCAATTACATACGGGACGGAAAAGAGCTTGGTGAAATGTGGGTGATCTAGTTCTCTAGTTCCTCTGCTTACCCTCGGGAATACAGGCGTGAAGTTTATATATAAAAGGCGGCCGTACGGTCGTAATGTGTTTTTGCCAATGACTAAGAAAAGAATAAGAGGACCTGGCAAAACTACGAAAAATACGTGTTTACTTTGAAGCCGGTTCCGCCATTTTAGTTTCGCGATCTATTTACATGTAAGTTTTCACCATGTCATAAGAACTAAACAACGTATAAATACTTATTGATTTTATTATAAATACGGTGTTTCATTTACAATAATATGAATTTTGGAATATGAATAAAACGCCTAACTGCTACATTAATGGGATTTTTATTTGGCAAAGTCGCCATTTTTGTTTTGTTCCATACAATCCATACATTAGTAATGCCTTTTTTTCACAGTTACGCCTCGTCCTGTTATTTTTCCATTAGTCATTGTTTTTTGCTGTTTGCTATGTTAGTGGATCAATACTGCGACGCTATCTAGGACATTTGAAGTATGTGATAGTGTTTAATACATCCTCATTTTATATCGCTGTACGTTTTATTATTGCAGGATGCGAGCAAACTATTAGGTCAGGGCTTAGAGCATTTATGACTAGAGACGTCAAAGAGCTAATACTCTGAGGAAAAAAGTCTGTCCATTTTTTAGGGGGAAGGGAGAGGAATAACGGATAGGGACAGACTACAGTCGATAGTTGCATCGATAGTCTGAATATAAATTCGAGCTTTTATAAAAATAAAGAATTGTTATGTAAGAAATTTAATCTATAAACGAAAGCACTTTATAGCACATAATATATAAATCCTAAAAAAATATAATACCCAATTGAAAGGGGTTATGGAGCTTCCTATCATTAAAAAAAAATATGTTTTTTATTGTTAAACCGGCTAGGCGTTTGAACATAGATCCTTATACTTCGTAGCTAAACATGATTTTCAATAGGTAAATATTAAAACAACATATTTCATCGATGTCGATTTTCTAAACACCATGATACACATCACTATAAAATTGTGAGGCGACATGTTCATTCGATTGCTCCGTATACAATTGATAATCGATGATGTATTTCGATTTTACGTTATATTTATTACAAAAATGGAAATGGGAAATTAGCATTAATAAATAAAATTTTGAGTGGTAGAGCCATGCTGTAGACAGTAACGTCTACAGCACGAATGGACCGCCTCGACCAGTCTGATACCACTGTCTCACAGAAAACCGACGGAAAGTGACCGCTTATTGTGTTTCGTTTGGTGAGTGGGATTTCCGGTGGCCCATTTACGCCTTCCTTTCCCAATCCCTTTTCCCTCCCCTTCCATTCCCTACTTATAGGTTGGCAACGCACCCATGATTATTTTTGTATCTTGAGTGTCTATGGGCGGTGGAGATCACTTACCATCAGGTGACCCATTTGCTCGTTTGCCAGTCTCTGCTATAAAAAAAAAGTCAAACGATGTACTGGTTCCATCTAGAATATGTGTAGCCATTGTACATAACTTATTGTGTGGTATACAATGCTGCAGAGCGAAGCGGTTGCCTGGCCTAGAAAATTCTACTGAGCGACCAATGTTATTCTAGAAACTTCGATTCGATAAATATAAGCTTTTGTCGCTGTTTGATGTGTTTTTTAATGACATACGGAGGTAGATGAGTCGCCTCCTAGGTATAGCCAGCATATGTATGCCGTGGACTTCCTGGGTATGATTTCCAAGACGAGCGAAAGCTATTTTTGTAATTTGATTTGCCCTGAGCTGCATCTCCCAGGTATTGGTTGACATCAGGCAGGCAGCCGGTCCTACAAACTAAGCCAAATCCTTTCTGGAACAAGCTAGAAAAATGGTGTTCCGCCGACCCCACATTAAATAAATAAATAATCAAACCAAATCTTAATTTAAACGTATTGTTATTAAAACACCATTTTAGGATTTTACCTCTCCTGTTATATAAAATGATGAGTTTTTAGTAATATGCCAGGAAATTACATTTTTCTAATAATGGATTCTATCTCATAATTAACTGGTATGTAATTGTTTGCATTAATATTTTTTGCAATAAAAATAATAATAATTAAACATAACATAACATAACATAAGCTCACGCCTGTATCCCCGAAGGGGTAGGCAGAGGCGTACTAGCGAACTAGAACACCCACATTTCGCCGAGCTTAGTTCCGTCCCAGATGTGATAGGGGGCGAGCCTATCGCCATATCGGGCACAAATTCCAGACTCCGAGCTGATATGGAAAAATCCATCACTTTGCCCGACCCGGGGATCGAACCCGAGACCTTAGAACCGTAGTCGTACCGAAATACCACCACGCCACCGAGGCAGTCGTAATAATTAAAGCCATGTATAAAGGAGCGTTATATCAATTCTTGTGTCATTATCATCATCATCATCAGCCACAGGACGTCTACTGCTGGACATAGGTCTCCACCAAAGATTTCCAGATCAACCATTATCATTTATTATCCTCATCCCACTTTAATGTGGTGTCGGCATAATACGTTTTCAAGCATCTTACAGAAAGGATTCGTCTCACTTTTTTTCGACTGATTGTCTGCCTGATATCAATATATCTCTGGGAGATCTAGTCCTGGCAAATAGTTTTATAAACATCCGCTCGACTTGGGAATCGAACCCAGGACCTCTCGGTTCAAAGTCCATAAGCACTGCCGCTAAACCAATGAGGCGAGTAGTCTTTAGCCTTTATCAATAAGGGCCACTTGCAGCTCCGCGACAAATTTCTATTTATCCCAAATCTTGATTTAAAGATAGGAGTGAGCTGTAGGATAAATTAAGTTTAGGTTTAGCTCGATATTAATAATAGCGCTGCACGTCGCCCCTCATCTATTTTTTAAATCAAAACTTAAATAACATAATTATGTATACTTATCTTCTGTAGTTCATTACGAAGAGCTTTTTTCCAGTCCAAGTGATGTAGGTCCAGGGTCTGTCCAGGTGTCTTAGAGATTCGTTAAGACATACTAGAGCCGCGTCTCCTGTACTAAAACATTATACGAAACACCTACACAAAACATGGTATTTCTATTTTTTTTGTCTATGGTCCATTTTTATATTATTGTGACCTGGAAACAGTGAAAAACCTTGTTTTGTGCAGGTGTTTTAGAGTTTTGTTTCGCAAAAACATGTGCAGGAGACGCGTCCTTACACGTACACGCCTATACCCTCGATGGGGTAAGTAGAGGCGAATAAATAATCTCGATTAAGTTACTTGCTTATCTCGTAGTTTTAAAATGCAACGAACTGATTTTTTTCAAAAATAAGCAAAGATATAGCTGCATTGACCATTTCATACTTTATATAACCTTTTCGATAAATAAGTGCAAAATATAACCTATAGCTTTCTCACGCAATATTAAAATTTTAATCATATATTTCGTCACTATGTTTTATTTTTATAATCTTTATCTGTTTCTAAGCCATGATCTGATAGACATGTTTAATTTAATTTTATGATGTGATGGGGCAAACCTATCGCCATATTGGCCACAAATTACAGACTCCGGACTGACACTGAATAGAATAATAATCACAAGTTTAAAAACTTAACTGACCGACTTCTAATTTACCTATCGTGACCTAATTTATATGGGACCACCCTTGAAATAAGCTCTGTCGAA
Organism: Clanis bilineata; assembly: GCA_036417725.1. Classification (NCBI taxonomy): domain Eukaryota; kingdom Metazoa; phylum Arthropoda; class Insecta; order Lepidoptera; family Sphingidae; genus Clanis; species Clanis bilineata. The sequence continues at coordinate 6,100,786 of CM071141.1, forward strand.
CACAAAAAGAAATTTGAAAATCTGTCCACATTTGGCGGAGATATCGAGTAACATACATTAAAAAAAATACAGGGGAATTGAGGACCTCCTCCTTTTGTGGAAGTCGATCGAAAACTCGTATCACTTTTGGAGTCCCGGGAATGGAACCCAAGACTTCAGGACGCCCGCAATACATTTACGCCACTCGATCGTTGACGAGCATTGCAATAAAACTACCTAACATAAGCTCACACCGGTATCCCCGAAGGGGTAGGCAGAGGAGCACTAGCGAACTAGAACGCACACGTTTTGCGTAGCTTAGTTCCGCCCCAGATGAATATAAAACAATGTCTTTCTACCTGCCCTTATGCCATCTAAATGTGGGGTCCGCGCAACACACTTTCCCAAGCATGTTGCAAAAATGATTTAGCTTAGTTTTTACTTTCGGCTGCCCGCCTGACGTCAACCCCTCTGAAGGATCCAGTCCCGGGCACATAAAATTAGAACAATCGCTTTGCGCGACCTGGGAATCCAACCCTGGACCTCACGGTCCACAGCCCATATATGCTGCCACTAAGAGAAGGCGACTATAAAACAATATTACGAATTAATATAATTAAATGACTGCCTCGGTGGCGTGGTTTTATTTCGGTACGACTACCGTCCTGAGGTCTTGGGTTCGATCCCGAGTCGGGCAAATTTTTCTATATCACACGGAGTCTGGAATTTGTGCCCGATATGGCGATGGGCTCGCCCTCTATCACATCTGGGACGGAACTAAGCTCGGTGAAATGTGGGTGTGCTAGTGCGCCTCTGCCTATCCCTTCGAGGATACAGGCGTGAGATTATATATGAATTAATATAATATGATCGACGCTATTACGAGCGCAGTCGTGGGCGTAAGATAGTCTGTAAATATTTTGTTTTGTTCTAGAATAGGTCAATAAATCTTGAGGTTATGGATACTGCAATAGATAGGCCTTTAGTTGTCAAGTCAACATGTTATTCACTGCTGGAGGCAGGTTATCTAGTGCTATCAGCCACGCTGTGTGCGCATGCGCCTTCTGACACACCCACAGTATCGAGTGCGTCATTTTGTCTCATTGTTGCAAACAATGTTGTGGTTCAATACAGTCGAAATGGCGGTATGCTACTGAGATTGTTTACATCAGATTGACGTTTGTAATTTGTATTTACTATGACAGTCCATATTACTTCCGCCCTGTGGTTGGAGGCGTTTGGAGAATTCCACCACGGTATCCCCTGCCCGTCGTAAAAGGCGACTTATTGGGGCCACCGGGGGTCGCGGGCGCGCAGCGGGGGGCTGTTGTAGCGCCCCGTTTAGTACTTTTGTACATGCGACCCCGAGCTGGATGGCACCACGGGTGGTTGGCCTCGTGTTGTCGTTGACGCCGAAGGCGTCTTTCGGCGGCGGGGGCTTATGAGCCCCCCTACAATGGCGACGGGCCGCATGGCGGCACCGCGCAGGGACGGTTCCGGTTGAAGCCTGGGCGCCTTTCGCCTAGGGAAACCCGGGGCCGTTCCAATGCGCCAAAAAGGGTCACTGCGGGGTTTTAGTCGGTATTGTAGGTGTAGGGTGTACATAGTGTTAGGGACTCGGCCCAACAGTCGCTCGGATGATTTCCATCTCTCCCGGGCGGCTTAACGTTGGGTCGTAAGACCGGCGAACCCGACATAACCGTCGTGTCTCCACCTAGGCGCGGCGGTAGCGATAAATCGCTTTCCCCGCGAAAACAAAAAATAAGTCCATATTACTTGTGGACAGAGACATAGTACGTAGACGGGACAACATCACGAAACTTGTGATCCAAAGTTGTGACCTGATGGTCATAAGTCGCTCAGTCGTATTTGAAACATACGCGCGCAAGGTCGTGCCAGCGTAATAAAGTTTCGTCAAAAAATTGTCTTACGTGATTCTTGAACACAGAACATTCTAGGCTGTAAATTGTAATACGCGCCCTCGCATTTTAATAAGCGGTAGATGGCGTTACTGGCGTTTGAGATAAAAAAATGTGTGAAAACTTGCTTGATAGCTCCTCTAAAGTTAGTAACTATGTTTAAAAAATATATAGCGTCAAATGTTAGAAAATCTTATGGTCGAGCTACAAGACCAAGTATTAAGTCATGCATGGCAATAGTTATAGAAGCTCGCCCCTGGCGCATAGAGGGCTAGATACCGTATTGGCGTTGGTTATTGGTCACGTAACAGTAATTATGTTATCTATGGTAACTTGATTGCAGATAGTGAAATAAGGGATTGGAGGTTCGCTCGTCACCTAGAGACAAAATGTTGGTATGAGCTATAAATGTTTGTTTCTGTGCCGTGTTGTGAGGCGGAAAATCCCTCGTAGTTCCTGATAACCAATACATAAATCTCGTATCTTAATGAGGTCAGGAGTCAGTTAATATGTATGCGACTGTTATGTGTGTTGTATATCACGGCCTATCAGGATTCATGATACAATTTTTACTAACTTATTACCTCTTCAAACAGTGGTGAAGGATAAGAGGTAATCCCCCAGAGGGGGTCAGGGGGGTTACCACCACCTCTTATACAGTATTATTATAATTTTACTTGTACCGTTTCCCATACAAAACAAACGAAGAACGATTATAATAATACTGCTATAAGAGGTGGTGGTAACCCTGCAGGAAGCTGGACATAAAAAGCCGAATCAACAACAACATGCTTGGAAAATATTGTTGCGCAGACCACAGAGTATAGTAAGACAGGCAGAATAAGGAGTGGTGAAAAAATAATTAAAGTTTAACAAAAACTTAAAACCGACTTCAAAACTGAACACTTAAACGAAAAAAATAACAACACTTGCTTGCTATCTTTAGAGAGGGGCCATCGCCTCCAGGTAACCAGTCTACCAAGCTGGTCTAATTTAGCATATTGGGTGACAATCCCTCCACTATCTTTGGAGTCGGTTCTGAAGCCAATGCAGATCAAATGAGAAGGCAAGGCAGACTCCAAAGATAGTAAGGAATTGTTGTTATTTTTTTCTTTTGCACTATTCCCAAGTTAAAAGATGCCTAACCCAATAAAAAAAGATTATCGAAATACGATTAATAGTTTCCGAGAAATACGTGGACAAAAATACATACATACACGTATGAAATTTGGAACATTTGTTTGGAAGCCCACATAGACTACCATATCCCAATTTTTTTTTTTTTTTTATTTATTTATTTATTAGGTTTACCAGCGTTTATCATACCATAACTTTAAAACTAACAAAAACATTCAAAAACAGTGACAAGGTAAGTATGACTAACTATTACAGGTAAACACAGCATGCAATATTATCTGACACAAATTATTGTATTATATTGTGCAATTCTGACAATATTACATACATAGGGGTCGAATCTATAACCTCCTTTTTTTGAAGTCGGTTAAAAATACAAACCGCAGCATATTTTTCATTGCCTATCAATATTCACGACACAATTTTACTAACATTACCTCCTCAAGCAGTAGTAAAGGATAAGAGGTAATTCTCCAAAGGGAGTCCTGACTCCTTGATGGAGTGGGACAAAGAAATACCTCTATATTTTATTGAAGAATTTAGTAGAATGTATTATACAATTATTTAGTGGAATCAAAAAATAAAAAAAAAATAAAAATCTTTATTGATCACGTAGGCATGTAAAAAAGCACTTATGACAAGTCAACACAAGTAAATTTTTAAATTAAGACTAGCAAACCTGGCGAACTCCGTTTCGCCACCAGATGGCTTCGTTTTGTAATGTTACATCTACTTAAAATATTGGTTTGTAGTACATGCTATGTATCAGAGATGGCGCTGTATGTGAAAAAAGTTTTTCCCGCTTTTCTGTTGAAATTTTTTCTGAATTTTCTTTGCTATAAACCTCACGGAGCCCGAGACCTTTCCAACGAATGCAAAACCGTGGAAATCGGTTCGTGCGTTCTGGAGTTATAGCGTCAGGAAGGAAAACCCGACTTATTTTTATATAGTAGATTAATATAATTTACATTATATATTTGAATTTGAAGACAGGCAGGCAAGTATGAACATAGTAACGATGGGATGACTAAGATAGGGTGATAAGGGGAGATAGGAATAGAGTGTAAGGGAATGGGTTGTATGGGAATGGGTTGTATGGGAATGGCATATGGCAGGAATGGTGGCAGGGGATTGACTGGAAATACTGGAAGCAGTTGGGATTGGTGCGTGAGGCCCTATCCTAGCTAACCTACCAGCCTTTCTCTAGCTACCTACGGATGACGACCCGAAGAAGGAAGGCAGAAAGAAACTCCGGGCTTATTTTTTTCATCATCAATTGTCAATTATTTACATAATCACAACCTCGTCGGACATCTTGGCTGAGACTGGCTGGTGAACATGGAGCAGAGTTCAATCGAGTATGTTACACCGATTTTAAAACATAGTGTTACTAGTTCTATGCGAATGTTACATTACACTCGGTAACTTTGGTCAGTACCCAGGTGTGTAAGGTGAGTTATATGGAGTTCGCCACTGACATTGAGTAACATTTCGTCACCAAAGATAACCTAGTCAGAAAAATAACCCATTGTACAGTAATCAGGGTGAGTTCTAACCAGTTTAATTCGAGACGGTGTAACCGTATGTTAGGTCAAAGATTAGTTAAAACTTAATCGAATATAGATAGTATTCTCAACTTTACCGGTGCATACCGGTATTTAATTGACTATCACTCAGTTTTAATACAAATACATAAACCGGTTAACGTCGGTTGAACATATTTAAAGTTGACACGTTGGTCAATGATCCAGATAGATCACGAGGGAGTGTGACAATCACGCCTATGAGCCGTGTTTGTATTGATTGCTTGTTAGTAAGGTAATTAATTTGTCCTGTATATAGTGTAAATCGTTATTGAGTATTGTTATGGAAAGGTAATCGATTATGGAAATTTTAGATTTTTTAAATTATTTTTTTTATAGCAGACTGGCAAACGAACAGATGGGTCACCTGATGGTAAGTGATCTCCACCGCCCATAGACACCCAAGACACAATAAGAATCATGGATGCGTTGCCAACCTTAATAGAAGAAATGAAAGGAGAGGAAAATGGGCCACCGGAAATCTCACTTACCGAACGAAATGCGTCAGCAAGCTGCACTTTACGTCGGTTTTCTGTGAGACAGTGGTATCAAACCGGTCGAGCCGACCCATTCGTGCTCTAGACGTAACTGTCTACAGCGTGGCTTTACCACTCCAAAGAATCACGTGGTCTCTTAAGTAGGTATGTAGGTACTATAAAAGTTTGAGTTATTATAGTGTCGCTATAGGTATTTGAATGTAATATTTCGCAGCATAAATAAGTCAGCTCGTTGGTCTAGTGACAGCAGTGGCATATATGGTCTGTGCACCGGGAGGTTGTGGGTCCGATTCCCAGGTCGGGCAAAGCGAATGAACCTTAATAATACTGTATAATTGGGAACTTGACTATGTTTGATTGTATACACATATTCAAATGGAATAGCAAATAAAACAAAAAGAAAGCCTTCTGTAAAAACTGCATCGAAATTGGTTGAAAAATGAGACAGTACCTCTAATTCATATTTTAAATTCTGGAGTGAGGGAATATTGTAAATATCTAGCTATCCCTTTCCAACGCGCGTACCGTTAGGGCGTGACGTGGTTATATCAACTTCTCTTGTTTTTTTTAAATTAATACACCCAACAGTCACACACCTAGTCCTGACCCCACACTAGGTATAACCTGTATTGTGAGTGTCAGAGACTATGAGAGACTTTCGGTCTCACAACACCCAGACTTGAAACAAATATCTGTGGGCCACACAAACATTTGTCTCAATGCGGAAATCGAACCCGCTTTCCCCCAGTTTGACGGTTACACCAAACTTCAAAGGCTTATAACCACTTATAACTTTATTATTTTTGAGAATATTTCAATATTTGTTTCTGTTTTATATTTTAGACGACGTAAATATTATATAAAATTAATTAAAAAATAACCAGTCAAGTACCCAATTATATTTTCTTAAAGTAATTTCCATTTTAAATAATGAACCAATTATTATAAATATATTCTAAGTAATATAACCATTTCAGGTAAAATCATACTATTTTATTAATCTTTATAAGTAGTTATACCTACCTACGTTTATCATCATAACAGACTCTTCGCAATACAACTGTACACAGTTGATATTTATTTAGGGCGACTTGCACCACTATTACTAACCTACAGTTAGCCTTAACCTCAAGTTAAATTGAAATAGAAATATATGAAAGACATATAATTAATTAAATGTCATCATTTATTATCTGTAATTACATGTAGTACATTACATGTAATGAATGACATGCCTTTCATATATTTCATTTTCAATTTAACTTGAGGTTAGGACTAACTGTAGGTTAGTAATAGTGGTGCAAGTCGCCCTTAGCAAATAATATATTAACTATCATAATTATATGAATTCCTTCAATTTTAGTACCTAATTTGTACTAAGGTACAGAGGCGGTAGAGAAAATATAAAATACTATTAGCGCTGTAATATTACTGTCCCACTGCTGGGCGCGGGCCTCCTCTACTAATGAGAGGGGGTTAGGCCTTAGTCTACCACGCTGGCCTAATGCGGGTTGGTAGACTTCACATACCTTCGAAATTCCTGTGAAGAAATTCTCGGGTATGCAGGTTTCCTCATGATGTTTTTCTTCACTGTTATAGCAAGCGATATTTCACAATGAAAGTACTTAAACAATAGCAACAGCGATAGCTTAGATGGGTGTGGTACGGACTGCCGAGACAAGCGTCGGAGGTTCGAGACCAACCCCAAAATTAAGCATACACCTCTGAGAGAAAATATAATAGAACTTAAAGTGGTTTTAAAGCGATATTGGACATCTAGCGGTATAAAGGTAAACTAATATACCTACCATTGCACCTGAAGGTTATTGCTTCGCTACGATGCTTTGGATTGCAACTATTGACCTGTAGATGGCGTGGTCGACCATACAGCGATAATATTTTTTATCGTAAGATGGCGCTGCGAACATGATACCTTATTTTTGAACTAAATAATTATAGTCGATTTAGCAGTATAGAATTTGAAAAACTTGAAATGGTAGCACTTTTATGTGTATAAATCATCAAAAAACAAATAGTGTAAATTAGAATATTTGGAGATCTAGTTACTATCTTTCTTTCTACTTGCCCTTATCTACTAATCATCTAGTTACTAATTATTTGATTTAATTTTGATGATTAATTAATTAAATAAATGTATTATAAATTGGCCGTAGAGCCACAGACAATTGGGTACTTGACAGTGTTCGATTTTATACATGTATGTATGTGTAATTATTTGCTTTAATTTTGATGATTAATTAATTAAATAAATGTATTATAAATTGGCCGTAGAGCCACAGACAATTGCGGACTTGACAGTGTTCGATTTTATACATGTATTTATGTGTAATTATTTGCTTTAATTTTGATGAGTAATTAATTAAATAAATGTATTATAAATAGACCGTAGTGCCACAGACAATTGTGTACTTGACGGTGTTCGATTTTATACACATTTTTAAATGTAATAGCTAATAAAACAAAATAGAAACCTTCCTGTAAAAACTGCATCGAAATTGGTTAAAAAATGAGGCAGTAATTCATATTTTAAAGTCTGCAATGAGCATGAGTGGGGGCGTGGTGGGGATATGTTGCTATCCCTTTAAGTATAGGTAAGTGATCTCAACCGCCCATAGACACCCAAGACACAAAAAGAATCACGGGTGCGTTGCCAACCTAAAAGGAGGGAATGGAAGGGGAGGGAAGAGGTAATGGGAAAGGGAGGGGGGAAAGGGGTCACCGGAAATTTCACTCACCGAACGCAACGCTACTGCAAGCTGCCACTTTACGTCGGTTTTTTGTGAGACAGTGGTGTCAAACCGGTCGAGCCGGCCCATTCGTGCTATACCTTCGACGTTACTGTCTACAGCGTGTCTCTACCACTCATAAAATTATAACAGAAGCTTAAGACTTTTATGTTTCCATACTATTATTAGATACAACTTATTTATTACCTTTACGGGTGTTATAAAGTTAACTTCAATCAAGTTAAGTCATTGAGCTGAGATATAAATGGACTAAACCAATAGTTAATATGAATCGCCGCCAAAGTTTGCTGTCCAGCTCGTCGAGTAAGCACTCTATGGGTTGCGGTCGCTAATCAAATTAAGCTGTGGATACTACGGTCAACTAAGTATTGAATGAATTAAATTTATGGTTGAAATAAAACTATTCTTACGGATTCTATCACGATTAGGTTTTAATTATTATTATGATTATTAAATTTATGGTTTCACTATTATAAGATGAATTATTTAAAGATATGTGAAAATACAGTATACAGCTTGGCAAAATAGAGTATGACGTGGTGAAAATTGGAACTAAAACAAAAATGTTTTTTATCTGACATTATTTTATTCTACAAATATGGAAAATTTTATATTAAACAAAATGACAACTAAATTTAATTTTCAAGTAATCACAAGTTTAAAACTTAAGGGACCGACTGCAAATCCCATCGTAACCAAATTCTATCGAATACAAAAAGAATTTTGATAATCGGTCCACATTTGGCGGAGATATCGCGTACCATACATAAAAAAATACAGACGACGCGCGACGTGAGGACCTTCTCCTTTTTGGAAGTCGGTCGATTACCTACTACAGTGTGATTTCAAAGTCAATGTACAGTGTCATGTTTGTAGTGTATGTAGTACAAGCATCTGTAGATTGCAGTATTTGTTAGTAACTATTATCTCGAACAATTTGTTACATTCCTGTTCTTTCTTTCTGCCAGGCGTTATCCCGGCCTTCTGCCAGGGTCCGCCTTCCTACTTAAACGTTACAATCCTGTTATAAGCCATAATTATCATAATTCATTCAATTCCTACAGTTATCACTAACCTAACTAGAATTTTAATTTAGTAACTAACAAACTGCACTACTAAAAATCTTAATAGATCTGAATACTATAAATATAGAGGTATAATCTAAATACACCCAACAGTCACAGACCTAGTCCTGACCCCACACTAGGCACCTGTATCGTGGGTGTCAGAGACTATGAGTGACTTTCGATCTCACAACACCCAGACTTGAAACAAATATCTGTGGGCCACACAAACATTTGTCTCGCGGGAATCGAACCCGCGGCCTCTCGCTTCACAGCCGGCTACTCGCCCGCTGCGCCACGGAGGAGTCACTATGTAGATTGTAGAGAACTACTAGCAATACCTTTCAAAATTAATACACATAAAATTAATCTCATAAAAGCCACTTCCATACTATGTGATCACGTCGGATATTCAGGCGATTTCACCGGCCAGCCATCAGGATATCAACGAGTGTGCAAACAAAAGAGGAACCTCGGAGTTTGACCACTTTGATTGCAAGTGGCGAAGCACAAAAATCATTTCCCATTTAATTAATGTTTCATTAGCAGATTACGTATGGAGACATAAAAATAAGGGGAATCTGATACGTATGATGTAATAGTACGTTAATCAGTACGTTATGAATGTTCGTTATAGTTACTATTACATCTCTATGTAGTCCTATAATAGAGTATGTAGTAAAATTTTCTTTTATTTTCAAGAAGTGGTATGTATAGAATAGCCATAGCACAGTAGGTAATGACACTTTTATAAAGCAATGGATCGCATGTTCAATTCTCATATCGAAACAAACGTTAGTGATGTTCATAAATATTTATTCCAGGTCTCGATGTTTTTTTTTTATTGGCATGAGAAAGTAGACGAGCAGACGGCCCACCTGATGGTAAGTGGTTACCGCCGCCCATGGACATCGGCAATGCCAGGGACACTGCCAAGCCGCTGCCTACTGTAAGATGTTTTCTGATCATATTGTAAGGCTCTAGTAGTTACTGATAACTTGCATCTGAGTGAGAAAACAGGTTATGTGTGTAGTCTGTGGCTCTTGAAAAGTACAAAGAGCTTACAATGAAACTAGCATTTGCATAAACGGATAGTTTTTCAGACACAAAACGTATTTAATTAGTAAATTGTATTTTCAGTATATCAACTATTGCACACAATATGTTATTGAAATAAAACTTTTTTTACGTATTCTATCACGATTTGGTTTTAATTTTTATTCCCGACGCGACGTTTCGAAGGCTTTACAGTCTTCGTGGTCACGGGTTTGACCAGTCAGTCGAGTCAGTCAAAAGTGCAAAGCCTTCGAAACGTCGGGAATAAAAATTAAAACCAAATCGTGATAGAATCCGTAAAAATAGTTTTCTTTCAATGTATAACATTCGCGTAAACTTAAAAAATCACAATACGATTAGTTATGTATGTAACAGTTTTAATCAAAGATTACCAATATGAATATATACCCAAAACCCCTCCACCATCACACCTCAAATTCTATGCCGTATACATTTTATTTCCCAGCGTTATCTGAACGAGAAAAGGGTATAATAGAGTAAATTAATTATTCCACCCACCGACTCTGGGCCTCGCAATATCGGAGCTCCATAAGACAGGCCTTAAATTTTCTAAACCCAGCTAAAATGAAATCGCCTCTCCGAGAAAAAGGGGTTTGTTTTAATGCCCATCACAAAATAAATGCTCGGAGACAATAATGTGGGATTCGTTGCTAGATATAAATTCCAAATAAAAATATACGACGAGTCCGTTGAGTTCAACTGTAGGGAAGGGGCAAGTTTTTATTAACACGATAAAATTAAACGTCGTGATTGTGATAGCGTATTATGTCTTGCTGATGATAAGCTGCTTTGTCATTATTTTTCTAATTACGGTTATGAGTGATAAAATTTTGTGGTCACTTTGAAATACTAATTTTGCATTCATAAGTAGATTCCTATAGAGAATATTAATTGTTTTTGCAACAGACTAGAAAATGTTTATTATTTAACAATGAGTTCATTAAATCATTATTTGGATGGATTTCAGATCGACCTGTTGGAAACGGCCTGCATCCAGCGACTTCCTGCGACCTTTATCAGGTCGTCGGTCCACATTGTAGGTGGACAAATTGTCTGGAAATCTTTGGGGGAGACTATGTTCAGCAGTGGACGACCTATGGCTGATGATGATGATGATGATGATTGCATGGATTATGTCGTTATATTCATAGGGCTTTAGTTACCTACTCGAAATCATCATTAATGTGTTCTCGTACGATAAATTCCTAAACCAAATCGGTGATGATTTAGGATTAAAAAAAATTGTTTGATAGTTTAAAATCAGTTCGTTCCACAATTTTAATCGATATTTAATATATCGATCCATCCGTGCGCCTACACCACTATCGGTAAGGGTCGTCGCAAAAGAGTTGCGAGCTGTATAAACTGTAAGGCCGGATGAACAAATAAATGAACCGATCTATAGATACCCGCCTTGTATTTCACTGTTTTCATTACTACTCTCAAAACTGTTTAATGTTGATGGCTTTTGTTTTGCCGTTATTGTTTTGTTAATATTTTGTGTGACTTCATAATTCTCAATCGGTCTGTATACATACATAAGGTCACGCCTGTATCCCCGAATGGATAGATAGTGCACTAGCGAACTAGAACGCTCACATTTCGCCGTGCTTAGTTCCGTCTCACATGTGATAGAGGGCGAGCTTATCGCCATATTGGGCATAAATTCCAAATTCCACCTGGGGATCGGGGACTTAGAGATCGAACCCGAGACCTTGGGGCGGTAGTCACGACAACTAAGCCATAGAGGCATCCGTTATTTTTATGTAGATTACGATATCTCTGGCAAATGTGCAGTTATTTTAAAAAATATTTTTGTGAGACGCTTACTCCAGACATCAGGCTGGCAGCCGGTTGAAAAAACCAAGCCAAATCCTTTCTTCAACATATTTGAAAAAGTGTGTTGCGCCGACCCTACATTAAGGTGGGATAAGGACAGGTAGAAAGAAAGAGAGATAGAGCTTACTCCAATCCACTCCAAGGGTAGTTCAATAGTAAAGAAATGATGAAGGACAACGGAGTAAACTCTTTAAAAAGTTACAGCATAGACATGGTGATTGGAATTTTGATTTCAGATGCTATTCAAGAGTTTAAGAGTTCAAGTTCTTTACGATTATTGGTAGGCAGACAGTCTAAGCTTCTATCATCGGTCACCAATAGTTTTAACTTGTTGGAGGCGGCACATATACATACATATATGATAATAATAGTCAGATCTTTTTTTTTTTTTTAATTGATTTCTTTTACACCTGCCATTATTTATTTTATGGCAATTTTGAGTTCTGTTACTTACATATATTTTCATTAATTACAATTTATTTCTTATTTTATGATTATTGTATTTTAATTATATTATGCTAACACTAATATTATTATGAATTATTTTACACTCTCATTAATCATTTATATTTGTATATATATATTTTAATATTTATTATCAATTATATAATATTGTTATTGTAATACTTTTATTTTATTATACATGACATACACTGTATCTTATTTAGGCTATACCCCAGTACTTCCATTCCCCCTGGCTGCCGCCCTCACGATCTTTTCTGCATAGCGTAAGAATAATAGTCAGATCATAAGCGTCACTATTTATGAATTGTTGAAGCTTCATATTGATAAAGAAATATTATAGATAGAAATAATAAATCTATACGAAAACTTGTTACGCAATTTAATATTTTATTAGCAACGCAAGCAGAAGAGCGAACTGTCCAGCTGATTGAAAGTAGTTACAATGGCTCATTAATATCGACAAAGCTGCGAAAAAGCGAATATTATGAAAATGTAAATTGTTTTAAGGACATGTCGTAGTGCTGACGTACATCGAGGTAGGTAGTTGTGTCGGAGTCTGCACTGCGTGTGGAAAGTATGGATGAAGAAGTACCTGATGAAGTTGACTGATGAAGTTACTTTACATACAAAATAAGGATTTATGCAACCTTGTATATGACAATCATCTCAAAAGCACATTGTATAAGTGATAGCTGAGTATTTATCACCGTCAATAATACTTCCTGTGCGTTTAAGAGTTTATTCACCTGTATTAAAATTACCGATATTTGTAATAAATGTCTGAATGTTGTTAGCGTCGTGTATTGAAGCACATGTTCAAACATCCGACGTAAATAAAAGAAATAAGACGCGGCACGAGCGGAAACCGCTGAAACGAAAAAAATACAGAATCTCGTTCGAATTGGCGAAACGTTGTTGACACAGCTAAGTAGTCTCCCGCGACGCCTCGCTTCATTTGCATTTCTCTTAATCCCTGTTATGAATAAAGAAAAATTCTCGGCGATGTTTTTAAACGTTTCCCGAGGCCTTAGCGTCTCCCGCCTAATGAAGAGCGCTGGCGGGATTAAGCACCGCCCGCGCCCGCGCTTTCGCGACATTACACTTTTAATTTGAACGAATCTTATTATTTTCTTTTGTTGATTTAAGCCCTCGAGTCGGGAGACGGGTCGAGACGTGACCTGCAGTGGAAAAATGCGATTGCCATCTAAAGCCAACCGTTTAAATGAACGAGATTGGAGCTTAAAAAGTATAATGGACGAGGGGGTGTGGGCGACGCGCGGGCGGTGCGGGCGGCGATCTCGGGGGCGCAAGATGGCCGATTTGCGATTGAGATGAGACGACATCCCCCGGCCCGCGCAACCCCCCCGCTAAGATCAAATAATATAATTAAGTCGTCCGTAAAAGTACCTATGCTGATGCTTCTCGATAGCTATTATTTTTCTTCATCTGTCCACTTGAGAGGATTTTACCTGTTCAATATCATTCGCGATACGTAGCTATGCGTATGTATTGAAGTACCCAACTAGACCTTGCTTTTAAGAGTTTATTAGAAACACCTACTTAGATTGACGTAGTAAATATGTAGGTAAATCATAGATAATCACAGCATAGATGGGACAACAGCACGAAACTTGTGATCCAAAAGTTGTGACCACGTGGTCATAAGTCACTCAGTCATATTTGAAACATACGCGCGGAGGTTCGTGCCAGCGTGATAATGTTTTAACAATAAAATTGTATTACGTTATTTTTGAACATTCACAGAACATTCTGGCATGTAAATTATAATAAGCGCTCTCGCATTGTAATAAACGGTAGACGGCGCTAGTGACAAATTTTTTTTTTTAAGGAAACTTGCTTGATAGCCCCTCTTAGTAATATTAAATCTCTTTGAGGTAAATGAACAATATAATGTTTCATCTTGCATACTCTTATATCACGGACTTATCGTAACTTTGCTACGAACATGCTACGAAAATCTCATGAAAGTAATTCGTAGCGCCGTAGCTCTAAGCCAGTACATAGGGATAGTGCGACGTTAAATAATGTAAAATGGAAATACTTTGTATGTAGAGGGTTTTATCCTACGTTTACGTATTCATAGTAACAGTTCAAGACTTACACTGGCACCACTCTTCAACTACCAAGAGAAGCTTTACTCAGAATCTTCAGCGACGAAAAAGTCATAAGTCAATTAGTCTACACGGGATTTCAAACTTTAGGTATTGTATTTAAGATGTATAACGACTTAGCAGGTGAGGAGCATATAAGTTGATTTTTGTTGAAGGTATCTAAGGTTATACGTAGCGTAGAGCAGTTCGGTTGACAAACCTGATCTCGTCACGTAATGAAAAATGACAAAAACTGCTCTCGTATCCGACGAATGAGCTGGCTCCGTACTTAGTAGGTACCTATCAAGGACGATGTAGTACAAAGACTTCTATGTATTTACTAGACAAGCTGTTTCGAAGTCAAATTGTGGCACATGACAGCGAGTGTTTGACGTTTCACGGCTAAGGAAAATAGCAGATGTCTATAGTGAGTTGAGGTCGATTAACAGAGATTTGGTGCGCACGTTCTATGTACCGAACAGCCAGTCTAGTAGTATACATAGAAGTCTTTGATGGAGTATGATAAAATGTAACAGGGATGCGTAGAATAGTTGTATATTTCTTTTTATGAAGGGTAATGGAGTCGGAGTGACGTAAGTTTAATGGATCATTGTTGTTGGTGAAATCATCGCCAACCGATGGAGCCAGAATAAAAAAACAAAACTTATATATCCATCCTTGATATTGGCAGAATCATCACAAGTTCGTGGTAGTCAATTATTTTAAAAGAAGTAGAACTTCATAAGTATGATTGTTGGTATTATAAATCTCACAGCCCCCACCATAATGCCTTATGGTGTTGCCACACCATCACGAATAACAACCGATTCATATTCGAATGAAACTGTGCACAGTACCCAGCAATAAGATAGTCATTGCTCGTACTTCTTTGCACAGTAATGACAATTGATCGAATTACGATGACAATAATTATTGATTGATACAATCGGTAACTTTTGCAGGTACATAGGATAAAGTCTATAGCAGACAGTCGCAGCTTAACAGCACCTAGGCAATAAAAACCATACTAATGTTATTTCACCAATGAGTTTAGTGCAGTGAGTTCAGCGGCCTGAGCAGGAAAATTTCTGACAACCGTAAATGTATTTGAACTCGATGCGCGTCTATGAAATTTGTATGAAATATTAACCATACGTCATCAGTGCGCAGAACTCGAATACAATTACATTAGTTTTTCGTGCTCGGGCTACTGTTCTTTTAATATTCGTTTAAAGTGTCATGTAATTTCTGTTAATTCCGGCTCAATCAAGACAGTGCCATGTAATGAAATAATCATAACATATTGTTTTATGTCACAAATCTCGCTAGGATAACATATAGCAACAGAAACTCTAGGAGACAGATATTTAGAATTAATAATAAATAAACTCAACAGTCACACACCTAGTCCTGACCCCACAGTAGGTATAACCTATATCGTGGGTGTCAGAGACTATGAGAGACTTCCGGTCTCACAACACCCAGACTTGAAACAAATATCAGTGGGCCACACAAACATTTGTCTTAATGCGGGAATTGAACCTGCTAAAAGCTGTCATTTATTCAATTACATACATTAGACAAGTCGAGGAAAGTGGTGAATAGAGACGTCGAATCTTTCTAAAACCATGGAGTTGACTGTCAATTCCAGTTGATAGCTAGACTCATCAATATAATATTCCCTAGATGCACAGTTCTTTGCAAATATCCTCTTAAAATGTGGGCTCAGGAATAAAACAAAGGAAAAGATCACAAGTTCTAATTTAATTAACACAAATAGAACCCTATACATGTGTTATAAAGTAGCTTTTGTGAACTGTGCATCTAGGTAAATAATATATCGATGGCTAGACTACACAAAATAATAAAATGTCTCGTCCATTATTCATCTAATTATTATTAAAATACAGCACGCGAAATGAGTGTACTATCGTTTATTATCGATATTTCATTACCAAAATTATAAGTAAGAAGTGAGCTTATCGCAATTTCGGTCGTAAATCTAATCTTATGTAATGGTATCTTGTATAATAATTATTGAATATCGATATTAAACACGACTGCCTCGGTGGCGTGGTGATATTTCTGTACGACTATGGTTCTGAGGTCTCGGGTTCGATCCCCGGCTCGGGCAAAGTGATATTGGATTTTCCTTATCAGCCCGGGGTCTGGAATTTGTGCCCGATATGCCGATAGGCTCGCCCCCTATCACATCTGGGACGGTACTAACCTCGGCGAAATGTGGGTGTTCTAGTTCGCTAGTGCGCCTCTGCCTACCCCTTTGGGGAAACAGGCATGAGCTTATGTATTTTTAAATAATATTTAAATAAAAACATTTTTAGTACCTACAGCATAGATACTTATAGATTGATCATAAGAAAATCTCAAAGCAGAGAGAGCTCCAACCGCAGTTCATCCGTTAAAAGAGGCGCACTGATCGTCTATCAGCGAAGACAAAACAAAACGTAATAAAGCCTTTCCTTTGAAGAGCTCTAGAATAAGGAAAAGTTGAGAAGTATCGGAGGGGGGCAAGACCGCAACCCCACCTGCGACACCCAAAAAATACGGCATAAATGAGTGGAAGGGGCTGCCACTTCAGACGCGAAATTTCAGCCATACTTCCAAACCTATAATCCCTCATAATCACCTTTACAAAGCAAAGATTAAAAACGATTCTAGCGGCCGCCGTCGCCCACCACCGCGCCCCCGCGATCTGACGCTTTTATATGCGAGACGGCGAAAAGTAAGATTAAATCATTATTTTTCTTAAGCTCCTCTCGTTTTTTCTCCGCTCTAGTGGAAGTTTTTTGCTTGGACTTCTGATGCGGACGATCAAAGACTTGTGTTCAAATTTACATAACATTCTTAAATAAATTGCGGGGTGGTTGGGGTGTGCCAATTGAGCTCGAATCACCCGGTGTGCTCTTGCTATACAAACTTATTAATGCGAATTCTGGGATTGGCGCTTAATGTACTATTAATTTATTTCGCAGATTAGTCTAGTGCTATCGCATAATTTATTAAGCGACGTGCTTGTTTATGCTGTGTATATTCTACTTTAGCATGATTGACGTTTAAAAGTTTTGCTTGTGGTTCAAGGATAATTAATCTTAGATAACTAGAGTCTGAAAATTTAAAATAGATGTTTAAACGTTATGGCTAAAATCAATGACAATCTTCTCATGTGCGTTATGTAAGGTTTCATATTTATTTATTAGCTTTAGGTAATAGATAATTGTCACCTCTTTGGTCTAGTGGCAGCATATATGGGCTGTGGACCGGGAGGTCGTGGGTTCGATTCCCAGGTCGAGCAAAGCGCATTTTTTGATTTACTTGTCCGGGACTGGATCAGCTCTGCTGGATCTGCTTTACGTCAGCCCCTGAAGGATCCAGCCTCGGGCAAGTCGTGTTAGAAAAACACACGCCCGAGCTGGTAATCGAACCACCTCCTAGTTCACAGCCCTTATAGGTACGCTGCCACTAGACCAAGGAGGCGACAGACAATTTAATATACAATCCATTACAAGCTATATATATTATCGTAATTTTTTGGTTATTTTACAGTTAAAAAAAGTCAAAAAAAATATGTCCACGTGCAAACTAAAATTACAACCGTTGAAAAGTAATTCTTCAGATATAGATAAATTAAGGTCAATACCTTAATTAAAATGTTTTAAGTTAGTCAAACTGTTGTTTTCGTGGATCGCTTTGTGCTTACGTCTGCTGAAATAATTAACAACTCTAATTAGAGAATTTTATTATTTCCATGTTTTTGTTAACGTCACCGAATTTCTAATTATAATGAGAATACGTTTGGAAAATGTTTTGAAGATTATTATTAATTTCTTAATTTTTATTGTCAGCCGTGGCGCAGTGGGCGAGTAGCCGGCTGTGAAGCGAGAGGCCGCGGATTCGATTCCCGCACCGAGACAAATTATTGTATGACGCCACGTCTCCTGCACATGTTTTTTCGAAACAAAAGAAAAAAAACACCTATACAAAACAAGGTTTTTCATTGTCTCCTGCTCAATGAAAAAATATATAAATATATCATAATTATATTTTCTGTAATTACGTGTAATGAATCACATGTCATTCTTATATTTTTTCAATTTAACTTGAGGTTAGGACTAACTGTAGGTTAGTAATAATGCAAGCTGCCTTAAAGTAACACGTAAGTCAGTACAGTTTCGACAAATAATGTATCATCGTTGAAAACTTATTCATATCATCAAAAGTCTGATTTTATTATTGAGTGGTAGAGCCACGCTGTAGACAGTAACGTGTATAGCACGAATGGGCCGGCTCGAAAGGTTAGATACTACTGTCTCACAAAAAACCGACGTAAAGTACCAGCTTGCTGTCGCGTTTCGTTCGGTGAGTGAGATTTTCGGTGGCCCATTTCCCCACTCCCTTTGCCAATCCCTTTCCCCTTCCCTTCCATTCCCTTCTTTTAGGTTGGCAACGCACCCGTGATTCTTTTTGTGTCTTGGGTGTCTATGGGCGGTGGAAATCACTTACCATCAGGTGACCCTTGCTTGCCAATCTCTGCTATAAAAAAGGCGGATTTATATCCCGAACATTATAAAACACCTCACGCATTAGAAAATAAACACTTTCCTGGATAAAACTTAAACTTAAATGGTACACTGTTTGTGTGAACATATCCCCAACTTATCTTACTTAAGCCGAAGTGGGTATTTAGTTAAAGCTAAGCGGCGGCGCTTGTAGTTGTTTGCGTTCGTTGTTTAAGTGGTTGTTTGATTGTTTTAGGCGCAGGTAGCGCTGAGCCCGTATGAAATATGTGTCTACTTAGTGTTGGTAAGCTAAGTTTACACGGCCGCGGGCTTAAGTTTTACAACTTGGTGCGACTTGTACGTGTGTTCCATGATACATAGACAAGCTTCGATTTTGATTATGGTTTTTAAGTAATTACTCACAAGAATTTACTTTCCTATCCCAGATGACAGCCTCCGTGGCGCAGCAGGCGAGTGGCTGGCTGTGAAGCGAGAGGCCGCAGATTCGATCCCCGCATCGAGAAAAATGTTTGTGTGGCATACAGATATGTGTTTCGTGTACAGATATGTGTGAGACCGAAAGTCTCTCGTAGTTCCTGATACCCACGACACAAGACTCGATCTTAGTGTGGGGTCAGAACTATGTGTGTGACTGTTGGGCGTTATTTATTATATTATTTATTTGTTACCTCGCATTTTTTATTGCCGAAGTGGACAGACCAGCTAGCGGTTCGCCTGATGGTAAGCGCCGAAGCGGTAACCGCCGCCCATAGACTTGAGCAATGCCAGGGGCACAGTCGAGCCGCTGCCTACCGCATCTGTTTTTTAAGTCATACTCATAAATTTATCCCTTATGCTATCCAGTGAGGCGTCAGCGCAATGCGTTTCCACAGACTTCCACAAAAGGAGGAGGTCCTCAATTCGACTGTATTTTTTTTATTTATGTACCGCCAAATGTAGACCGCTTTCCAAAATTATTTATTTCAAGGGTGGTCCCATATAAATTTGGTTACAATCGGTAAATTGGAAGTCGGTCAGTTAAGTTTTTAAACTTGTGATTATTCAAGTACGTTGTATATTTTCTTCGACCCACGTTACATAAATATCATCATACATATATAGGTACACATTTAGTCAATACTAAGATACGAATTTTCTTCGAAGATCTGCGCCGCTAACCGAAGATAAACCGCAACTGATTGAAAATCTAGCTGTCGATGACATTTGGGTTTGACATATGTACGACATCATGGGCTTCACTTATAAAAACGTTTTCGCTTATCTTTTCTTGTCACTTTCCCTTTCCTTGCGTTACATTGTTTAAAAATGAAAGGGACAACCTATGGTTAAAAGTAAGCAGCGCTTAAATATTTTTATAAGTAAGGCCCAATATGTATGACATATATGACATATGTGTTCCAAATGTAGTAGGGACGAGCCTATCGTCATATCAGACACGAATTCCAGACTTCGATCTAATTCTGAATAGAAAAACTAAATATCACTTTGTCCGAACCGGGGATCGAATCTGAGACCCCAGGACAATAGTCGTGCTGCGCAATAAAACTACTCCATCGAGGCAGTCGGCTTTAGGGTTTGATGGTGGTATTAATGATAAGAAAGCATAAGAAAACATTGAATTCATTGTACAGGGGTACTTTTGGCTCTAGAAAATTGACTATCTTCATGACCCGACCAGCTTCTTTAATCAGGCCTAGGAATGAAAGTGGCATATCTTATAAAGTTCACAATAATGATCAGCAGGGTCACCACCACCTCTTATAGCAGTATTATTATAATTTTACTTGTACCGATTCCCATACAAAACAAACGAAGAACGATTATAATAATACTGCTATAAGAGGTGGTGGTAACCCTGCTGCATTCATAATCCATTACTATTTCGTTTTAATTCTGGCGCCATTAATACAATTAATTTTTTTTATAGCCGACGACAACCGCTTCCATACTCGTATGCTTGTTTCCCGTTTTTGTTTCTAATTAAAGGCATACAAAGCAAAGCGGGAGTGATCGGCGTATATCAAGGTACGAGGTTTGATGCCGCCAAAGTGTAGATAATTAAACTTTAGGATATGTATTCGAATAAAGCTCATGCTACATGCGCATCAACATACCTTTTCCCTACCATTCCATTCCCTCCTTTTAGGTTGACAACGCACCCATGATTCTTTTTGTGTCTTGGGTGTCTATGGGCGGTGGAGATCACTTACCATCAGGTGACCCATCTGCTCATTTGCCAGTCTCTGCTATAAAAAAATACAATTTCCAAACTCCTTGTATTGATTTTCGCAGCATCGTAATAATAAAACATCGATGTCTCGCCGCATAAAACCTGTACCCTATGCCCTGCTATGTTTTAATTTATGAAGTTACGTACAACGTCGATTGGCAATAAGTAAACACGGTAGCAAAGTCGGAGTGTTTTAACTTAATTTTTGAGCTTCCAGCAGGGTTAATTGAGGGAGGCGCACGAGAATGTCGTCACAAAAGAACCACTTAAACGAACAACGGCACTCCACGGCTCAAAATAAACTTATCTGAGCCGGGCAAGGGTTAAAATGTGGAGGTATAAATGGTCAGGTATAGATTGATTCAATAATGCCTACCCAAAGAGATTTAATATTACTAACTATAGAGGCGCCTCCGTGGCGTGATATTTCGGTACGACTACGGTTCTGAGGTCTCGGGTTCGATCCCCCGGGTCGGGCAAAGTGATATTGGATTTTCCATATTAGCCCGGAGTCTGGAATTTGTGCCCGATATGGCGATAGGCTCGCCCCCTATCACATCTGGGACGGAACTAAGCTCCGCGAAATGTGGGTGTTCTAGTTCGCTAGTACGCCTCTGCCTACCCCTTTAGGGATACAGGCGTGAGCTTATGTTATGTTAACTATAGAGGGGCTATCAAGCAAGTTTCCATACAAAAAAAATCTCAAACTTCAGTACCGCCATCAACCACTTATTACAATGCGAGGGCGATTATTACAATTGACATCCTAGAATGTTCTATAAATGGTTAAGAGTCACGTAAGACAAGTTTTTTCTCTCAATATTATTACGCTGGCTGGACTGGCGCGCGTATATTTCAAATAAACTGTACGACTTATGACCGAGGTCGTAACTTTTGGATCACAAGTTTTGTCCTGTTGTCCCGTCTATATACTATATATTGTTAAATGACTTTGTGCCTATCTACTGTTATTGAGTTTCGGTGGTATTCGAAGCTGCGCCGTGTTTTGTTACAAGTGTTTGCGAGTACTTGGAGGCTTCCGCGTTCGATTTGGAAAAATATTTATGTATTTTTGAATAGATAAGTAAAGATCGATTTCCAGGTCGATCTGGAAATCTTTGGGGGAGGCTTATGTCCAACAGTGGACGTCCTGTGGCTGATTATGAAGTAATATTACGAAATTGTCAACTATAACGTCAACTAATTATCTAGGTATTTTTGGATTTATTAGCCACAGATTAAGTATAAAAGAAATATAAAACACCATAGTTTAGCAGCTTTTCTGGTATCTTACTCCTTTATATACCTAGGTTTTACAGAGTTGCGGCAATGCCGACAAGAATAATTTAGACGCTTCTAAACAACTCTTATCCCCTATTTCACACACATTAGATTATTTTGTTTCTTGTGTTTTTGCGAGATTTCTTTTTCTATGTTTCAAGAATTTTTAACCAAATTATTGGCAGCCACCGTGGCGCAGCAGGCGAGTAGCTGGCTGCGAAGCGAGAGGCCGCGGGTTCGATTCCCGCATTGAGACAAATGTTTGTGTGGCCCACAGATATTTGTTTCAAGTCTGGGTGTTGTTAAACCGAAAGTCTCTCATAGTCTCTGACACCTACGATACAGATTATACCTAGTTTGGGGTCAGGACTAGGTGTGTGACTGTTGGGTGTATTCATTAATTAATTATTAATTAATTTATTAATTATTAATATTAATTATATAATAAACAGGCCAGTTTTTTAACCAGTATTAACCATCTCCATCTATGTTAAAATTGTCTATGCCAACACCTCCATAGGAATTAAGTTAATAGTACATAACATTACCTACATCTATTATTTCGCTTTACCTCAGCTCAGATAGTCCCGTCTCACTTTCTTGTTTCTCAACAAAGCTTGTCGTCCGAAGTGTATCGACATTTATCGACAGATAGCGCGACACTATTGTCGGTGGTCGATATTGTAGTCGCGCTGTGGATTGGCACCGGCGATATTCGACCTTTCACATCACTATTATTAGAGATATTTGAAGTAGGAATTATGAGGCACTTATTTTTCGTGTCTGAGTATTAAATACTTAGTAAAAGCATGTGTTCAATAGTTCTTAATATTAGTTAATTCTTACAAATACGCTTTGTTGTTACCTGATTTAAATATGATAATTTATTTATTTTAAACTCCACCACTGTGGACGTCCTCTGGCTAATGATGATGATGATGATGATGATGAAACTTCAGCGTCCATAATCATAGTACGAGAGAAATCGCGGATGCGCATTGAGATTTGGAATTACTTAGGTTCTAGAATAGCGAAAAGTTGGGACTTTCGAAATTCTTATTTTTCACAGTCACTATTCGAAATGACACTTCATATCTAGACCTGGGGGTTTAGTCAAGTGGCTTATGTGCTTGTCGAAAAAAATTGCCGAATAAAATAAATGTATGAGAATGACATAAGAGTACGCCGCCTTATGTCATGTCTTATGTCATTCCCATACATTTATTCTATTCAACTATTCGACTAGCGCATAAAGTTCAATTGCACCACTATTATTAACCTAGAGTTAGTCCTAACCGCAAGTTAAGTTACATGTCATTCATACATTTTCTGTCAATTTAGCTTGCGGTTAGGACTAACTCTAGGTTAATAATAGTGGTGCAATTGAGCCTAAGCCACTTGTCTAAACCCGCTGAGCAGGAATATTTTTGACAATGGAATTCGTATCGATCTCGCGCTGGTGACATTTGGTTACTATTACATACAAACATAGACGCGCATCGAGCTTGTTGAAAATAATAATAATAAATACACCCAACAGTCACACATCTAGTCCTGATCCCACACTAGGTATAACCTGTATCATGGGTATTAGAAACTGTGATAGACTTTCGGTCTCATAACACCCAGACTTGAAACAAATATCTGTGGGCCATACAATTTGTCGCAATGCGGGAATCGAACCCGCGGCCTCTCGCTTCACAGCCGGCTACTCGCCCACTGCGCCACGGAGTCTGAAAATAGCTATTAAATAATTAATACTAACACTGCTTTACAAAAAGTAGTTTGTCTATACTTCTATAGTTTGTAATCTGTGGTCCGATGTATCCGTAACCTGTGGTGTACGTGACTTGAAGCATTTGTATTTTACAAGCATGGCGTTAGTGTTTAGAAAAGTCTAGTGTTATAGAATTTCATATTATTAAAGTGACTCTTAAATTCCATTCATAACTTGAAAACACGCAAAAAACGTTAGAGTTCGATTCGAATTCGATTCTTAAAAAATATTCCTTCTCGGGGCGCTTTTATGCAAGACAGTCGAGCCACCCCAGTCGAGCCGGCCCATATTGATGTATGAATTTTACGTAACAATGACCAAATACCCAATATAGACATTGCGGTTAAATAATATGCTCTATTGTGTAGATGCATGAACCATATTAATTCAAGTATGTACCGTTAGGTGCCCAAATATTAGGACAGCGTAAAAGGCGATGCAACTGTAAACTGTGGTGAAATGGTAACACAATGAACTCTTCAATCGGACAGTTTGCCGACAGGCATTAATAAGTAACTGATTAAACACAATGGGCCTTACTTAAAACAGTTTAACTGAATAATGGTAAAGAATAGTCAGTACCTTTTATTTTCAAAGAATGTGACACAAGGATAATCACAAGTTCAAAAACTTACGGACCGACTTCAAATCCGATCGTAACCAAATTTATATGGGACCACCCTTGAAATAAGCTCTAAACACAAAAAGAATTTTGAAAATCGGTCCACATTTGGCGGAGATATCGCGTAGCATACATAAAAAAATACAGACGAATTGAGGACCTCCTCCTTTTTGGAAGTGGGTCGAAAAAAGTGACAGACTGTTCTTAAACATTTGCTCAAGTAAGGTTCTATGTCATATGGAGTAGGCATTAAGCAAATGTTTTTATTAAGAGCAAGCTACGCAGAGTTTTAAAAGGATTTCAGAAGAAAAGTCTTTGCTTTTATGGGTCTTACTAATCAAAACATTTTCCCTTATCTTTTCCCTTAAGAATAGCCTGTCCCTTTTTTCCTTGCGTTACATTGTTTAAAAATGAAAGGGACAACCTATGGTTATAGATAAGCAGCGCTTAAACATTTTTATAAGTAAGGGACAATATAAATAAAACTAGCATTTGGACACGGAGGGTTTTCTAACAATTGATTTTACATGTAATATGAGTACGCAACGATGTCGACAATCGAAAGTTATTAACTACGACTATTGAGCGCTTATAAGATAAACTAATTAGATCATTCGATTATGAAGATGTTTCGAAATATTTCATTTAAACTATTAGCAATTACTAATTTATTATGTATATCGACGGTCGAAAGCATACTTGTAGTATCTCGAAAAATCCAACTTTACAGTCTCCTGTAGTCACGGGCGGCTCGGCCTCCGGTGGCCCATAAGCTTATGTAACATATATATGTGCCGCCTCCGACGGGGAGCCAAAATATATATTAATGCCATATTTGGAATGTTGGTTTATTGCAATAGGTTAAATAATTAAATATTTACAACATCAAATCACTCTGAATTAACGTGCAACCAACGTTGTAACTACATACATATATGCAACTACGTAGTTGAATACAGCAGCCCGAGCAGGAAAATTTCTAACAACCGTAAATGTATTCGTGCTCGATGCGCGTCTATGAAATTTATTTATTTTGAAGATACACAGCACTACATATTACAACAATATCAATTCTATATATAAGTAGGTACATTTCTGATATGTGCGCTAAACAGAAATTTGTATGAAATATTAATCAAATGTCATCAGTGCGCAGCGAGTTTACATTTACATTAGTTTTGCGTGCTCGGGCTACAGACATCATATGTTGGATGTCTTTAAAAAATACTGGAAATGATTTAGGCATACCTGTTAAACTTTGTAAAGTTACAAATTTTTGACTATTTATAACATTTTGAAGCATGTTTTTTTAAAAGTCGTTTTTCCAACGTCGCATCATAGTTTTTTTGATCATAGAAGAACAAGAGTGAATTCATTAGACGCGGTATTTCTTTCTCTTTTCAATGATAATTATTAAGTCGTATTCGACATTTCTCGACATACGACAAGTATGCTTTCGGGAGTCGATATAGAGACCGCATATATTTAGTATATTAAGCAAATCTTACGTCAACGAAAGAACGAGATTAGGCAGTTATATATCTACAAGTTTGGTAATTAGTAACATTATTCGATTATGAAACCAAATTAGTTACTAATTTCATAATCGATTATCAAGATTTGTAATTACGAAATAATTCGATCATGACTATAATTCGTGAGCGTCCACTGTTACCTTCTCACAAACTGGGTTTTAGTAATTTTCGGAAGCAGGTGTTGCAAAAAAGCAATTTTCTCGCGCTACCTCAGCTTACGTAAGAGAAAGCCTTTCGTTTTTATAGTACCACTTATATTCCTTTATCGAGTTTACTTAAACGAAGGATACAATAAAATTTTGTCTTTCGTGGTGAGATTGTGAATTCGGTGAATAAATATCAAGTTGATGTAGATGGGTCTTTGGAAACCTATAGATGTCCCGTTACTCAACGTAAAGCGGGCACCAGGTGAGAGGGTATCTTATACCAGCTCTGGGAAAACTGAGAAAAAAAATACATGTACCATGGTTAAGTGGTGATAATAGCATCAATATAATATACCCTAGATGCACAGTTCTTTGCAAATATCCTCCTAAAAATTCTAATTAAATCAACACAAATATAACCATATGCACGTGTAATAAAGTAGCTTTTTAAACGAAATGAGCAAGCGTTCTTAAATTTGAATTTTGAAATTTCGAATTCCATCGGCGTCGGACTGTATGCAAAACGAGTGCTTAAGCACTCCTTTGCTGTCCCATTTACCTAGATCAAAGACTTCTATGTATTTACTAGACAAACTGTTTCGAAGTAAAATTGTGGCACATGACGGCGAGTGTTTGACGTTTCACGGCTAAGGAAAAGAACACATTTCTATAGTGAGTTGAGGTCGATTAACAGAGACTTAGTGCGCACATTTTGGGTACCGAACAGCCAGTCTAGTAGTATACATAGAAATCTTTGACCTAGATGCACAGTTATACAGGATATCTAATGCAATGTTCTTCGATAATAAATTAATCGGCTGAGAACACTTAATTTGTTACCGATTAAAAATACATTACTGGTTCACTATTTTTTACCTTGATATATTTTCGAATATTTTTTATGCTACCGAGTTTTTAAGGACGCTGAGGCTTACTCCGAAATATTAATAAAATACGGATAATAATACTCAATGGTAATCACACTTTTCCAAAACCCATTTATCACCAAAACAATAAAGTGTGCAACTGAAAAAACCTTGTCATCTCTCGAGTTCATTAGGTTTTTTGGTGTTGAATTAACATAATAAATCTGCGTGCCGCCATCAATCAAGCGAGCCAGATGACTTCTTTCAAAGGGCTTCTTAAGCCCTCACTTTCATCTGGACTTTTCGACTTGATGCGTCCACAATGATAATTATATTCAAATACCCTTGGAAATTACTATTCGAGGTATTCATTCGTGTACTTGAGCTGTAATTAAACGTTTGAATGCTTTTGGGCAATGTCATCTGATTATGTAATGACTAAAGTTTGAAGATTATGAATACTATAGATAATTATTCAACAGCCTCCGTAGCGCAGCGGGCGAGTAGCCAGCTGTGAAGCGAGAGATCGCGGGTTCGATCCCCGCACCGAGACAAATGTTTGTGTGGCTCACAGATATTCGTTTCGGGTCTGGGTGTTGTGAGACCGAAAGTCTCTCGTAGTTCCTGATACCCACGACACAAGATCTTAGTGTGGGGTCAAGATTATGTGTGTGACTGTTGAGTGTTATTTATTATTATTATTATTTATTACTATGCTATGACTCCCTTGGTGGCGTGGTGGTATTTCGGTACGACTACGCTTCTGTGGTCTCGGGTTCGATCCCCGGATCGGGCAAAGTGATATTGGATTTTTCCATATCAGCCCGGAGTCTGGAATTTATGCCCGATATGACGATAGGCTCGCCCCCTATTAAATCTGGGACGGAACTAAGCTCAGCGAAATGTGGGTGTACTAGCTCTATAGTGCGCCTCTGCCTACACCTTCGGGGATACAGACGTGAGCATATGTATATCTGCATAGATATTATTTTCCAAAACATCGGCAGCATAAACTCAGTAAATGAATTCGCGTCGCCATTTTCATTAGACTTTGGAGATCACAAACGTCACTGGAGTACAGTGAAATAGATACCATTTTAGCTGGTTGTCTTAAAATTTTCCATTTGGAATGGTAGCGGCCGCTCATTTATGTAGTTTTAATTCCGCCATTCCTTAGCTCGGAGCTGGGATCTTATTTCATTAGCCGGCCGCGAGTCGAGTGCGCCAGCCATTTAGCTCGCAAGCTACACAGCCATTGGGTATTGTGCACAGAGATGAAAGCGGAGCGATTTATTAAACAAAATAATAAATATTAGCCCTGTAATATTACTGTCCTACTGCTGGACACGAATCTCCTCTATTAATGTGAAGGGTATATGTTTATTCTACCATGCTGGCCTAGTCGGCGTTGGTAAATTTTATAGAATTTTTCAGGTATGTGAAACCTCACCGTGTCGACCGGTTCGATTGGATTACCGAAAACCGATTGGAAAACCGACCTGAATGGGAACCAGCTGTGTTTCCAGAGGCATGAATACTCCGATTTCAATTTCCGTTCTTTCAGACAGAAGATTAGTTGTGCGGTGTGCTCTCGGTGATTTTAAATACTTGTCTATTTCAAAGAAACTGCCAGGAAATAAAAAAATCTATATATCTATATATCTATCTCTAATCTAATCTATAAAATCTAATATTAATTATAAATTAATATCCGTCAAAAAGCGGTGAAATAGTTTCCGCTGTACTAAAAGAGAGTCCTTACGTCACTCGTACTTCTGTAAATACGAAGGAATTGTGCAGCTCATGGCAGACACTTGATCTGTTTATGTTTGAGGTGCCTTCTGTGTTGCTCTTATAATTAGAACTAGCGAAATAAATTCACATTCGTAGAAATACAGAATTATGATAAGAAATAACTATGTACTGATTTCTTAAGTTTACGCGAATATTATACATTGAAATAAAACTATTTTTACGGATTCTATCACGATTAGGTTTAAATTTTTATTCCCGACGTTTTGAAGGCTTTGCAGTCTTCGTTGTCACGGGTCAGACTGAGGTGTAATTTGTCTAAAAAAGGTTAGTGTTACAATATCCACCTTCATTTTTAAATGATACAAAATCAAAAAAGGTTAATTATTTGTGTTCCGATCTACGCAGTACGAGCTCACGGTGTCTTGAGTTCTAATATTATCGTGATAGAATCCGTAAAAATAGTTTTATTTCAAAATAAATATGTGTTTCGGCTATGTTTGTTTATCTAAAAAGTAGCATGTGGCTAGTAGTGTGGTGGCAGTGTATATGGGCTGTGCACCGGGAGGTCTTGGGTTCGATTCCTGCATCGGATTTGGCGGCGTTTCGACCACGATTTGCCTGGGATTTAAATCCCTGAAAGTGTTGACGTCAAAATTAGAAGCCGAATCCTTTTGCAACATGTTTGAAAATTTGTGTTGCGCCGAACCCACATTAAAGTGGGATAAGGGCAGGTGGAAGAAAAAGAACAATATTACATTTTGCTTGGAATTTGCAATGAATATCTGTTCTAAGTCTTTCCGAAATGCGCCACTTGCCTTTATCCTACCCTAATGTGGGGCTAGCGCGATACACTTTTTCAAGCATGTTGCAGAAATGATTCAGTTTGATTTTTAAGCTCGGTTACTTGCCTGACGTCAATCCCCTCTGAGGTTAGTCTTTCAAAATAATCTATCAAAAATTAAGATTGCCGAACCACAGTCCTTTATGTAAAGGAAAGATCTACGTCCAACACTGGACAGATACAGACTGATGATTGTCATGAAACATGCTGATAAATGCTATTATGAAAGTTAGATGATTATTATTTAATTTTAATGTGGTTCAGTCAGTTGATCTCTCAGAGGGGGTTGACGTCAGGCAGGCAGCCGGTCGTAAAAAACTAAGCCAACTCTATTCTGCAACATGCTTGAAAAATTGTGTGGCGCCGAACCCATATTAATATAGGATAAGGGCATCTAGAAAAAAAGAAAGAAGGTTCAGTCATTGAAATAAAACTATTTTTACGGATTTTATTACGATTTGGTTTTATTTTTAATCCCGACGTTTCGAATGCTTTGCAGTCTTCGTGGTCATGGGTTGGACTAAAACCAACCAACCAGTCCAACCCGTGACCACGAAGACTGCAAAGCCGTCAAAAAAACATCAAAAACGTCGGGAATAAAAATTAAAACCAAATCGTGATAAAATCCGTAAAAATAGTTTTATTTCAATGAATAGCATTCGCGTAAACTTAAGAAATCAGTAAGGTTCAGTCAGTTAGATTAATAATTACAATATTAGTGTTAGAATATCCTACTTTATTTTTGTACCCACTCTATTTTTGTTTCATAATCCGCGCCATTCATTCCTCGCGTATTTTTACAAAGGTTTACATTGAAGCCGGAGACATTACAGCGCTCACGAAACCTTTGTGGTGCAATCCCACTTTATACTCTGATTGATGGTATTTTTAATTACTTTTTTTAATGTCAACAATACATACTCAACGTCAATGAAGTTTCTTCCTTTTTTGTTCGCTTATTGTTATATCCATTAATTATTATTGTAGGATTAGTCCTGGGGGGATATTGGTTTTCAGGCTTAGAATACAGTATCTGGCTGATAAATTAGGTGGAATATTCAGTATCCTTACACACCAAATTATACTAAGAACAATACTCAAAATACATTTATTTAACATGCCGGATATTTGCCTTGTTCTGCATATTGAATTCTTATAACGTCTACTCTTAACTAATGGATAAGGCTCTATCCTGTATTACATACATACATACATAAGCTCACGCCTGTATCCCCGAAGGGGTAGGCAGAGGCGCACTAGCGAACTAGAACACCCACATTTCGCCGAGCTTAGTTCCGTCCCAGATGTGATAGGGGGCGAGCCTATCGCCATATCGGGCACAAATTCCTTGAATTCTATCCTGTATTTACTATAATAAAAAAGATTGTCACATTAAATTCCCTTAATTTTTTAAAATAGCATTATAAAGTGTCCACATTAATGACTCTGGAACAATAACTCGTCGGGGCACTTCCAAAATTTACGATTGTAAATAGGACGTTCTGTTTGTTTACTTATGACCGAGTAATTCGTTGAATCCGTATAATTACTGGCATTAAGATGATTCCCTTTCCGTAGAAAACGAAGGGCCCTAAGTAATGTTAAAACATTCAAATGTCCGCCACCGCGCCTTGTTCCAAACTTGCGGTTGTAAATTCACGAACTGACGCCGAGATTACAATTGTGCGAAGTAAATAGATGGCTTGTTAGCCTCAATGGGATTTTTGGGTATTTTTTTTAATAATAATAAATACAGAATAGATTTTTTCTTATTCTACTCAGGCGTAGAAGTTTTCGGCTGGGTGAACTGAAATTTCTTTTCTTAAGTCCAATAAAATTCTCTTATTTTTTTTTTATTTCTTTTTATAGCAGGCACTGGCAAACGAGCAGATGGGTCACCTGATGGTAAGTGATCTCCACCGCCCATAGACACCGAAGACACAAAAAGAATCATGGGTGCGTTGCCAACCTAAAAGGAGGGAATGGAAGGTGAAAGAAAAGGGATTGGGAAAATGGGCCACCGGAAATCTCACTCACAGAACGTAACGCGACAGTAAGCTGCCACTGTACATCGGTTTTCTCTGAGACAGTGGTATCAAACCGGTAGAGCCGGCCCATTCGTGCTGTAGACGTAACTGTCTATACCGTGGCTGTACTTCTAAAAAAAAATATAATTAATTATAATATCGTCCATTTCATCAAAATAAAACTTGAAACAAAAATTCAATAAGCTCATAGATTCTCACTTGGGCACCTACGTTTGCCAGTGGACGGCGATAGGCTATGATATATAGATAGACAAGATCTATTAACCGTACTTATTCAATCGCAATTCATCAGTGTCATCAACAATATTCGTAAAGTAAAAATGAAGGGCTCGTCCGGGATTTGAACCCGGGACCATTCACACCCAAAGCGAGAATCATACCACTAGACCAACGAGCCGTGTGGTGTTAACTTCAAATAGTAACATGACAATAGTTCGTTATTAATCACTAGAGGAACATTAATAGCGCATTAAAAACGAGTTAGTACTAGAAAATAGTATTACCATCCAACCGGCTCGTTGGTCTAGTGGTATGATTCTCGCTTTGGGTGTGAGAGGTCCCGGGTTCAAATCCCGGACGAGCCCTGTTTTGTAGGAGTCAGCGGACGGAAATATACATGAATGTTTTTATACTTAACAATAATAGATATTGGTGTTTTTTGAGTTGAAATTAGTCATAGCGATAACTTGAATGTCGAAAAAGGAGAGCTAGATAGTTAAGCGAAATCCTTCCCATTTTTTTACTTAATCGCTTGAATCTAGACACAGATGCGTATGCGTGAATTTTTCTGTATTCTCTTCGCTCCGGATTCATTTTCTGTACCCAACCCCTTAAGGTTTACATTTGCAAAACTAGTAGCCACACCAACCGTTTCATTTGAATTCCAAACACCAATAAAATCCACGCCGCTAAATAAATTTAAAATTACACGTATATCGAGTATTTCAGAACGTACGCAAATATTTCTATTTGCAATACATTTCATATAATACACTTTATTACGCCTCATTCGTCGTATCTCACATACGAATTGCGTTTAACGAAACTTTATTATTTTCCAAAGCGGAACGACGCGGGCCACAGATGTTGTGTCTCGTATAATTTCAAGATACGATGTTATGAACCGATACTCTTGAAATAAGAAATACACCGTGTTTTACTTACTCGTAGAGAGATGGGTAGCACCCGACAGAAAGATCCATAAATGATTTTTACACCTCACGACTATGCGATAAAATTATGTGGATAAAATAATATATTATCAAGGTTGTACTTGTACATACTCGTAGTGATGAATTATAAAATCATCTGTTATCCAAGGGCATGCCTTTTCGCTGAGTTAAAATAAAGGAGAAATTTCTAGAGCGTTCTTAGACGTCGGTGTTTCCTCAGCGTTATGACAATATCGCTGTTGCAATACTGTCACTTTTGCAATATTTTAAATGAGTTAAATACGTATTATTTATCATCATCAGCCATAGGACGTCCACTACTGAACATAGGCCTCCCCCAAAGATTTCCAGATCGACCTGTTGGAAGCGGCCTGCATGCAGCAACTTCCTGCGATCTTTATCTTCTTTACCTTTATCTTTCCTAAACACATATTAAGTAACCTAATTCCTAAAATACCTTTGCACTGGGGGCGATACATTTTTTCTTCATTATAAAGTAAACACTTATTATAAACCATAAGGATATAGCTAATTCATTTTGTCTAAATCAGGGTGTCGTAATTTTAAAGGGCACCAAACTTTGCAAACATTTTTTTGTAAAAGTTACAGTGTTGCATTGGGGGTGCGATATGTCCTGCAAACAAGGTTGAAAAAGTATTTTTACTGTATCAGGCGGTTCACGTGATGGTAAGTAATTACAGTCCGCCATGGACATCAGCAATGCCAGAGGAATAGTCAAGCTGATGCCTACTGTGGAAAGGAATAGGGTTTTTAAACAGGAGAACGTATTTGTATCTATAGAATTCTCACAGTGAGTTTGCCAGAAATGCAACAGTAAACTATCACTTTAGGAGGGTCGTCTGTCGAGCCGGCCTACTCATGCTGTAGGAAAAATCGTCTACAGTACTCCTCTAGCATTGTTTGTCGTATCAAAATCGTATCGTATAAGCAAACACCGCGCCTGATATTTTTATTCATAATGGAATTGAATTACTTCGGCTCCGTTTAGTGCAAGCGCTACGTTGGTTGTATTTAGATTGCTTGGATAATTCTGAATACTGTCGCCTCCATGGTCTAGTAGCAGCATGTATGGGCGGGAGATCCTAGGTTCGGTTCCCAAGTCTGGCAAAGCAATTTTTCTAATTTAATATCCCCGGGACTGGAACTTCCAGAGGGAGACGCTGTCAGGCAGGCAGGCGGTCGTAAAAACTAAGCCGAATCCTTTTTGGAACATGCTTGTAATAGTGTGTTGCGTCGACCAAACATTAAGGTGGGATAAGGGCAGGTAGAAAGAAATTTATTATAATGTTTTGTACTGCAGGGTTACCACCACCTGTTATAGCAGTATTATTATAATCGTTCTTCGTTTGTTTTGTATGGGAAACGGTACAAGTAAAATTATAATAATACTGCTATAAGAGGTGGTGGTAACCCCAAATAAACTGGAAATATATGTTATACATGTTGTTATAATGTTATACATTAAAATAAAACTATTTTTACGGATTGGACTGACAGTTGGACTAAAAGTCCAACCCGCGACCACGAAGACTGCAAAGCCTTTGAAACTTCGGGCATAA
The DNA here is from genome assembly GCA_036417725.1 of Clanis bilineata. NCBI lineage: Eukaryota > Metazoa > Arthropoda > Insecta > Lepidoptera > Sphingidae > Clanis > Clanis bilineata. The sequence goes on from CM071141.1 coordinate 6,135,616, forward strand.
AAATTAAAACAAATCGTGATAGAATCCGTAAAAATAGTTTGTTTTCAATCTTAGGTAAGTTATTGCCGAGATAAAAAAGCAGTCGCTATTCGCCTGGCTAAGTAAGCTATTCCATTATAATTATAACTATAAATAATTACAAAAACAGGGCTCGTCCGGGATTTGAACCCGGGACCTCTCACACCCAAAGCGAGAATCATACCACTAGACCAACGAGCCGATGTATTACATATTAACTGTGGTAGAATAAATAGGTAACTTACTATTAATGTTATAATTATTACTAATCACAACTTAGACCAATAAAATAGTTACAAACAATAACTGGCTCGTTGGTCTAGTGGTATGATTCTCGCTTTGGGTGCGAGAGGTCCCGGGTTCAAATCCCGGACGAGCCCTGTTTTACTCGTAAGAAGAATCCTTAATGTACATTGAAATAAGTAGCAGTAATTAATTTCATAATGCTATAGTGTTATCTGAATTCGAAGGCACGTGCGTTTTATATTAACTTTTGGTCTATTCCGCTGTAGAACTATTCAAACTTTTTATGGATGTACGATTCCTATGATTCAGGAAATATTTCTTTACATATAAAGCGACTTTGAGCTGGAGGGTAAATCGATGTATGATGCAACTCTAGATTAGAGATAGAGCTTCAAGTCACCCTTAATAATTAAGATTACTCATATGTTAGCGGTTCCAACGTCATAGCACATCATCATCATCATCATCAGCCATAGGACCTCCATTGCTGAACTCCCCCAAGGATTTTGATTTTGAAAAGAAAAGCCTAAGTAGGTTTGAAATAGGAACCATCATCACGATTCGCTCTTCGATACGCTGTATTGTATCCTACAAATAATAGGATATCTTTTAAAATTAAACTAGTATCATACATGCAGTTTATAAAATCATAAGCCCACGCCTGTATCCTCGAAGGGGTAAGCAGAAAACTAGAACTCCCACATTTTGAGTTCCGTCCCAGCTGTGATAGGCGAGGCCACCGCCATATCGGGCGCAAATTCCCGACTCAAGGCTGATATGGAAAAATCCAATATCACTTTGCCCGTCCCGGGGATCGGACCCGAGACCTCAGGACGGTGGTCGTACCGAAATACAACCACACCATCGAGGTAGTATCATAAAAAACCTCTTTAAATGAATTAAGAGAAATAAAGATAACGTTTAATGTAAATTCAAAGACGTCTTCAGATGGGGCATCGATTGATCGGAGACGGCGCCCTCAAAGGAAATAATCTGTACCTAGGGTGTATTAAAATATAAATATCGTCGTTAGCAAATCATTAGCCGGTACATTTTCTTCACAAGCATCGCTTCGTTTGCTATCAATTGAGCGCGAACGGGAGCGATACGAGGGCGCTTTTTGACGTTTTAAAAATATTTGTATTTGTTGTACGGATGTTAGGAACGGCCTCTATTATTATTATTATAAGGCTCAATAACACCACTATTATTAACCTGGAGTTAGTCCTAACCGCAAGTTAAGTTACATGTCATTCATACATTTTCTGTCAATTTAGCTTGCGGTTAGGACTAACTCTAGGTTAATAATAGTGGTGCAATTGAGCCTAAGAGGGATTAGGATTTATAGTCAAAATTAAAACGCATTTACGCGTTACATTTTTTTTGAGTGGTTGATCTATGGTGTAGACTAACTGTCTACAGCACGAATGTGCCGGTTCGACCGGTTTGATACCACTGTCTCACAGAAAAGCGACGTTCATAAAGTGGCAGCTCGCTGTCGCCTTTCGTTCGGTGAGTGAAATTCCCGATGGCCCAATTCTCCCCTTTGATAGCTCCGCCAAATGTGGACAGATTTTCAAAATTCTTTTTGTGTTCGTTAGAGCTTATTCCCATATGAATTTGGTCACGATCGGTAAATTGGAAGTCGGTCAATTAAGTTTTAAACTTATGATTATACTCGTATGTTAAGAATTATAAAGAATACATATAACTTACCGCCGAATTTTCATACACTTAAGGACGCCTTATGTCGGTTAAGGCCATCTTATCTGTCGAAATTGTATATCGAAAATCAATATAAGAAGCAGTTAAAGTTGAGCAGCGTTTGACCATTCGGCGTTAAACATTTTAGAGTTTCAACAAAGTACTAGTATAACATTTGCGAAGAAGCAGGGTTTCTACAAAAAGCTATCACGCAAAATAGATAATAAAAGACTATCAGATTTTGCGACGTAAGTATACTCCGTAAAAAAAGTGGGAGACCTGTTTTATCATGAGCTAAAATAATGAACAATCAACAGTAGGTAGGAACGCTTTTATTCTTTCAATATGTATAGTATTGTAATTTTTCGACCGACTTACAAAAAGGCGAAGGTCCTCAATTCGTCTGTTTTTTTCGACCGACTTCCACAAAAGGAGGAGGTCCTCAATTCGTCTGTATTTTCGGCCGACTTCCCAAAGAGGAGGAGGTCCTCAATAAGTCGGTATTTATTTTTAATTTTTTGTATGTATGTTACTCGATATCTCCGCCAAATGTGGACCGATTTTCAAAATTTTTTGTGTTCGATAGAGCTTATTTCAAGGGTGGTCCCATATAAATTTGGTCACGATCGGTAAATTGGAAGTCGGTCAGTTAAGTATTTAAACTTGTGATTATTTAAAGCAGAGACTGGCAAACGAGCAGACGGGGCACCTGATGGTAAGTGATCTCCATTGCCGATAGACACCCAAGACAAGAAAATCATGGAAAGAGGAGGGAAATAGGGATTGGGAAAGGGACGGAGGAATTGGGCCACCGGAAATCTCACTCACCTGTATCACCACCCCTGTCTGTATTTTTTTTATGTATGTTACGCGATATCTCCGCCAAATGTGGACCGATTTCCAAAATTCTTTTTGTGTTCGATAGAGCTTATTTCAAGGGTGGTCCCATATAAATTTGGTCACGAACGGATCAAGTTGGAAGTCGGTCACTTAAGTTTTTAAGCTTACGTTTTGTAGAACTGCAATTGCTGTGGAACTGTTTTTAAAATGGATATATGTCTCCACTTAAAATATTTCTTAAATAAATTATAGATAGTTTAAAAGAGAAAATCATAATATTTCGTAAATAAATTAGCACACACTGACAACCCTGATAAGGAAATTAGCTATTTTTATCTGAAAAACTAGCGGGACAGTACTGTGTTTAATATCTTGATATACTTAGGGGCTCACATGGCATTCGCTTAGCGACACTCATCATTATCATCATCATCATCAGCCATTAGACGTCCACTGCTGAACATAGGCCTCTCCCAAAGATTTCCAGGTCGACCTGTTGTTTTATTATTGTTTCAACACTCGGTCGGAGTAAATTAATTTATATATTAAAATTATAATGCAAAAAAAACAATTAAAAAAATGTAACAGTCGCCATATTTATGTCGGCCTAACAGTACCTATTAGCTGGAAAGTGAATCTACCAAAAGTAGCGATTATGATGTTTCTTTATCATGTTTAGGGTACTTACAGATTGGATTTCTGTATTATGATTGAGTGCTTGCCATGCGACCTTTAAATGATCGCAATTACTATAATAAATGTACTGCAGCTGACCCAGAGAGCCAAAAAAAAAATATTTCGTCACAAATTCAAGTTTCCATTATTCAAAAACTATGAGCTTTACGAAATTTTAAACTTTATCGCTAGGTTGCTAGCCACCCTCTCTGTATTTGTAGTTATTATTGATACCAACTTTATGAAACACCCTGTATATTCTGATTACTAGCAAAACAGGGCTCGTCCGGGATTTGAACCCGGGACCTCTCACACCCAAAGCGAGAATCATACCACTAGACCAACGAGCCGGTTGGATGGTAATACTATTTTCTAGTACTAACTCGTTTTTAATGCGCTGTTAATGTTCCTCTAGTGATTAATAACGAACTATTGTCATGTTACTATTTGAAGTTAACACCACACGGCTCGTTGGTCTAGTGGTATGATTCTCGCTTTGGGTGTGAGAGGTCCCGGGTTCAAATCCCGGACGAGCCCTTTCTTTTGCTTACGGAATGTTGTAAGAATAATTCTAACACATCTTTGTAAAATCGTCATTTTCATGAGCGTATTAGTAGTTCCACTGGATTCCTCAGAAATGTTTGACGACAGGCAGGCAGCCGGTTGTGAAATCTATGCCAAATTCTTTCTGCAACATGCTTGAAAAGGTATAATAAGGGTGGAATAAAGGCAGGTGGAAAGAAGTAGATCGACAGTGAAGATTGTCATTATTTTATTTACGATAAATATAGGTACCTACTAATTTCAACCCTGTATTATCATTGTGCCTGACTGCCTTTGTGGCGTAGTTGTATTTGGGTACGACTACCGTCCCGAGGTCTCGGGTTTGATCATCGGGACGGGCAAAGTGATATTGGATTTTCCCATATCAGCCCAGAGCGCCCGATATGGCGATAGGCTCGCCACCTATCACTTCTGGGACGGAACTAAGCTCAGCGAAACATTGATGTGATTCTCCCTGTGGGATTATAACGCCCAAAAGAATGGATCAAATTGAACGCAGTTTTTCGCTCTCTAAACAATTCCGCTAAAAGAGAGCAATTATTTTTTTGTTTCTAACCAATTCTGTGTAAAAGTGTATAATATATTCGCATTACCAGTGTATTTGTTTAAGGGTGGGGAGCGACGGGTCAACAATAACAAAACGACCGATGTGGGCAAATAGCAAGTCACATATCGATGAAGAGTTACAAGCGAGTAGAGGCGACGTGTCTGTTTAATTTAAAATCAGTTGTATTTCGGTATGACTACCGTCCTGAGGTCTCGGGTTCGATCCCCGGGTCGGGCAAAGTGATATTGGATTTTTCCATATCAGCTCGCAGTCTGGAATTTGTGCCCGATATGGCGATAGGCTCGCCCCCTATCACATCTGTGACGGAACTAAGCTCGGCGAAATGTGGGTGTTCTAGTTCGCTAGTGCACCTCTGCCTACCCCTTCGGGGATACAGGCGTGAGCTTATGTTATGTTATGTGTCTTCGCCTTTGCGGCCCACAGCGTCTTTGTCCTTATGCATCTTTCTTTCTAACTGCCCTTATCCCACATTAATATGGGGTCGGCTCAACACACTCTTTTAAGCATGTTGCAGGAAGTATTTGGTTTAGTTTTACGACCGGCTGCCTACCTGACGTCAACCCCCTCTGACCGATCCAGTCCCGGGAAAATTAAAATAGAAAATTCCCCTTTCCCGACCTGGGAATCGAACCCAGGACCTCCCGGTCCACAGCCCATATTTGCTGCCACTAGACCAAAGACGCGACTTTGTCCTTATTCATCCTTTTCAATAAAATTCCATCAGGTTTTAATACTACACGGCACATTCCCGCCATATCCATGCCTTTTCTAAAAACTATAACCTCTAAAATTCTAATATATGTCGGAGGGCCAACGCAAACGTTGTTTTTTCAAAAACGGTGACGTCAGCATAGCTGACGTCACTTTTGACAATAAGATGATTACTCATCTTATTTATCAACTGTGAACACTGAAATTCACTAACTCCCTTTATTAACGGTGCTTAACAGCACCGTCTAGTCAGGGATGTGGACAGTCCGAGTGCCGGAGCACGACTGTGTTGAATTTGCTCTGAACACTCCTTTTATAGGGTGCAATATTTACAACTACCTACTCGATACCGAATATCGAATGTCAAAGAAATAATTATAACGATTATTTTAACTTTTTAGAATCTTTTAACGATTCAGCAGTTTAACAATTGTAAAATGAATTAATAACGTGAAATAACAACGGCTTTTTAAATAAGCTTGCGATTTTGCGCCGATATATATTATATCATTATATCTTGGCCCCACTTCATTTTTGAAAATATTGATAGAATTATAATATAATTTTATGTATTTAAATCTAGGCTTTGCTAGTGTTGACCTGTCATAAGTGCTTTCTATATGCGTACGTGACATATGTAATGGTCGTATTTTTTTTTTTTGCAAAGAAAATATGATCTGCTTATATCAAAGAACATAGACTGGTTTTTCGACGTCATCAGCCACAAGATATCCACAGGCTTCTGTATAACCAATAAATAAACCTTGACTCGTTATATTATCGAGTTCAATGGTATTGAAGTTTGTGGCAAATCATAATGTTTTAGTACAACATAACATTTATTTCGCAAAATGGAAGTTAAAAATGTCTCACTTATACTCGTTTATGATAGACTGTTATCGAAAAACACAGATTTAAAGATAGAAGTGCCCTGTCTAGTAATTTTATGGACAAAATCTTACCTGTAAGGCAGGTATTCACGCGGGGCGAATTTCCCGGAATCCGGCGATGATCCGGCGCATTCAGCCTCCGCTATTGCGTTCCTACACACTGCAACAACTTTAAAAATAAACCTTGTGACTTTAAGCTTAGGGTACTAAATGAAACAATAGTATTTATGGTATCTACGATGTTTTATTATTAAATTACACCATAGTTGCCTCGATAAGATTGATCGAGTGGGGTAAGGCGACCAGATAATCTTGGCTAGAGATAAAAAATCGGTGACTTGTCAAATTCGTCGCATTCTAAGCGGAGTTTTTGGATTGAACGTCGATCTTCGTGATTGGTTTCGGTCGTTCGGTTTTATGAGGTTAAAAATTGTTTAGAACGTGTACGGTAATCGAAACAGCTTTCTGGAATTGTTCGGTACTTTCTTAACATAAGTTTTTATTTGTATGCTTACGTCACTATTTAAGTCCCGTGAGAGCAGACTGGCTCGTCAATTGAGGTCGTAAATAGCATTTAGGTTTTTATCGATTTGCTACATGTAGCGGTGCTTCGCATTTTCATGGTTGGTTAAACGAGAGTTGGGTTCTGCAAATACAGCATTACTCCACGTGTCCGTCACTAGAGCCATCAATTAAATTATTTATTTATTCCTTAACTAGTTTTACTCGTCGATTAGTCCATCATTAGATCCATCAATTAAATTATTTATTTATCCATTAACAATATTACAAAGTATTACATAATATTCGAACAAATTATAGAACCATAAAATCTTAACAAATACAATAAGTAAAATGTATTCAGAGATAATGATTGATTTACTACGTATAATTAGAATGCTTAAATTCACATGTCTGATAAATCATAATCTGAAATTCTGTTAGAAACTCAATTTGCTATTATGTGTCAGATAATGTGTATTACAAATTGAACTAGAAGTATTTACTTATTAATTGACATAGTCACATGCATATAACAACTTGTCTGTATGACGGTTGGACTTCTATTTCATCGATATATTATTTACCTAGATGCACAGTTGACGCTCGGAAAATGGGACAGCGAAGAAGTGCTTAAGCACTACTTTTGCATACAGTCGAACGCCGATAGAATTCTAAATTACAAAATTCAAATTTAAAAACGCTTGCTCATTTCGTTTAAAAATCTACTTTATAACACTGGCATAGGGTTATAATTGTGTTGATTTAATTAGAACTTGTGATTTTTTCCTTTGTTTTATTACTGAGACCACTTTTTATGACGATATTTGCAAAGAACTGTGCATCTAGGATATATTAAATTGATGTTCTATTTTGTCAATTCTATTTTGTTGGACAATTATGTCGGTACCTATAATACCTATATGGTATGCATAAATTCAATATCGTACCTGCTCTCTAAAAAAAGCTCCCTGTTATAGCATATTACGTAATAAGTGACGGGCGGCTCGGCTTCCGGAGGCCGAGACACTTATGTAACATATATGTGCTGCCTCCAACAGGTTAAATACAAAAATTAATAAACAAATCTAGCCACAGCTCCATGCAAATTTCTCAATTTTATTGATACAGAATTTTTGTGGGATATCAGATCTTTACTGTCCATTGCATTCAATAGCGAAGTTTCCTCAGCAACAGTGACGGACAGAATCCAAACAAATTACCTTATCAACAAATAAGGAGGACCACAATGGATCCCCAATCGATTTTTTACGTTAATACGTGACTCAGTTACACAGATAATATATTTTATGAGCTAATAAAAATTGTCTTTCACACACTCCTCTGTCACGGATTAGAACTCAAACCCCAGGGTAGGAAAGTCAAAACTTCTGTGACATTTCATTAATTATAATCCCAAAATCTGTTTATTTTTTCATACGACATTTTACTTTATTCGCAGCGGGTTGCAATAACTTTTGTCACTCGAATTTCAACTTTGTTACGGTGATGATGTGATATAATTTCGTGTAGTTTAATCAGTGTTGATGGATTCACTTTGTATTGTAAAATCGAGATAGAAATCCGTTTTTTGTGTGCCTTTTTATGTGAGTTAAGGATTATTGATGATTATGCGATTATTTAGAGGTATGAGTAGAGTTGTAGAGTCGGTGTCCGTATCTTTATTTTCAAACTTTTTAATTAGGTTAATAATTTCATCCAATAGTAACAACAGTTTGAACCTAAAGTAATGTAATCTGGGTCGACTGGGTCATTAAATGTAATTTGGAAATGTCATCATCGGTTGGCAACGTTTTTTTATATTCTGTTTTAGGGACTACTTTCTATAAAATTGCATCTTTACAGGAAAGGAAACAATGGGTAGACAAGCTGCAGCTCTGCCTACCCTTTTGAAAATACAAGATCTTGTTGCCTTTCTTTCTTTCTTTCTGCCTGGCGTTACCCTGGCCTTCTGCCTTGGTCCGCCTTCCTATATAAGGGCTCTCTCTTCACCCGGTCTTGAGTATCCTCCCTAGTGAGGCCATTGGCTCTAATATCTTTCTCCAGAATGTCCAGCCCGCGCTTTTTATGGCGTCCACAGGAACGCATCCCTGGTACGACCTGGGCCGACATGCGACCGACGTACTCCTGTGGTTTCCTCAAAACGTGGCCATACTATGATATGTTGCCTATTAACCAATTTAATAAAAAAAAATGTTATTTGTTCGCGTGGATATTCCACGGGAATCGTACATTTTCACGGGATAGAAATAGCTCATGTTACTCGCCGATAATGTAGCTTTCTATAGGTGAAAGAATTTTAAAATCGGTTCAGCAGTTTTTGAGCATTTTCATTACAAACAAAAAAAACAAATCTTTCGTTATTGGTATAGATAAGAAACTTCCGAATTAGTCGACCGAGGTTCTTCCACTAAACGTCCTTGGCAACAGATTCACATGTCGCTAACTTCAATCTCTATTGTGATAAAATCCAGGAAGTTAGGGGGGTAGTCTTCTCCCCTCAACGCCCCCTACATTCACGGGAGTCAATATAGTCGTGTACAAAACATTTTATGTAACACTAGATGTAGCTCGCGTATTCGATGGGCCGCGGACACGAATTCAGCGGCGGCGGCGGCGTCGCGTCTCGGGGAGCGCGACTACGTACTCCCATGCCAGACCGGTCGTACACCGCACGCCGCGCCACGCCGCTGCCTTCGAAGCTCCCAAATCCGTTTTGTCAGATCCTGATGACGAGATCACTCTGGCTATTCAAAGAAAGTTCGAGCGACTTAAACTGCTCTCACACTCCACACGACCGATGTTCCGTCCCCGCCGACGAGGACCACGCCGCGCTCCCAGTAGTCGCCCCCCCGACCCTGTTAACAATTCCGGCCCGCGTGCCGATGAGATAATGGATAGTTAGGGAAACACATCCAAACTTCCCCTAATCGATGATGTCTTCAACATCTCTCTCTCAGTGGCCGTCCTGAGCCGAGGTTCGTAACCCGTTAGTGGGTTGCCCTCAGCATGGTCACCTAACTTTATGGGTTCGCAACGCACCTGCGTTCACCCACTAGACCGGTGTAGCTGTGTAAGCCGACTCGGTCGGGCTGCCAGCTGTAGGGCCATTAAAATAAAAAAAATAAAAAAAGCCTTCGAAGCTCCATTTAAATCTATGCATTGAAACACGCCGCTCGCCTCCCCGCGCTGCCGCCGCCGCCGCCGCCGCCGCTCTGTACCCGCTGAATTCGTATCCGCGGCTTTAGAGTGGGATATTAACAAATCTTTCCACGGGAACCACTTGTCCTGGATAAAAAATTAGTCTACGCGCACGTGCTGTTCCAGACTATAATATATCTGTCGGCGCAAAATCACGAGCTTCATTAAGAAGTCCGTGCTATTTCACAATATTTATTTATTTCATAATTGTTAAACTGCAAAATTGTTGATTTCTTAAGTTTACGCGAATATTATACATTGAAATAAAACTATTTTTACGGATTCTATCACGATTAGGTTTTAATTATTATTCCCGACGTTTCGAAGGCTTTGCAGTCTTCGTTGTCACGGGTCAGTCTGACCCGTGACAACCTAATCGTGATAGAATCCTTAAAAATAGTTTTATTTCAATGCAAAATTGTTCTAAAATATTAAAATTATCATTATAATTATTTCTTTGACATTCAATATTTTGTAAGTAGTAGGTAGTTGCAAATATGCACCCTAGTGGAGTGTTCAGAGCAAATTATATATTTAGTTAAAAAATAAAATATTATTATGTATAATTTTATTTCTTAGGACCTTGTGGAACAAATTTAAAAGAAAAATGAGTAATATGAAATCATGCAACATGATTTGTGTTTACAGTCACGTTATTCACATATAAGTAATAAAATTACTAAAATAAAATTATGCTAGGAGTATTTTTAATATATTCACATTGCACAGGTTATTTCGATGATAAATCTAAGTTCCTACAGACATTCATTGATATTGATTGATATATTTAAATATTATTACCACCACCTCTTATAGCAGTATTATTATGATCTTACTTGTACCGATTCCCATACAAAACAAACGAAGAAAGATTATAATAATACTGCTATAAGAGGTGGTGGTAACCCTGCTGATCTAATAGATGGTTATTAAGCAAAAAATTTATCGCCAATTTCATTAGCCCAGCCCCCAAATTAATTTCATAATTCCGTGTCACTGTGTAGCTGTTCATAGAATACATCTACAAGTGTCCCAATTTCATATATATTTTCAAACTCCCTTAAAAAATATTGTCCATTTTTTTTATAGCAGAGACTGGCAAACGAGCAGATGGGTTACCTGATGGTAAGTGATCTCCAACGCCAAGACACCCAAGACACTAAAAGAATCATGAGTCTGTTGCCAACCTAAAAAGAGAGAATGGAAGGGGAGGGAAAAGGGATTGGGAAAGGGAGGGGGGAAATGTGTCACAGGAAATCTCACTCATCGAACCAAACGCGACAGCAAGCTGCCCCTTAACGTTCGTTTTCTGTAGAACAGTGGTATCCAACCGGTCGAGCCGGCCCATTCGGTCGGTAGACGTTACTGCCTACAGCGTGACTCTACCACTCACAATTTCATTCTTCTTTTCCAATATGGGCGTTGGTTTCGAACCTCCGACACTCGTATCAGCAGTTCATACCTTTCCCAACTAAGCTATCGCTGCCATTAAAAGTAAGCGACAGTTAATTCAAAGGCGAAATTAGAGGGTTATGTTCTTAGAGCTGGTTTCGAACCTGTGGCCTTAGTATTGTCAGTCTGTGCCACCACCGCTGTGCCATCACTGCGTCTGACCTTTGCAAATGCAAAACCAGTACGAATATTTGTATTATTACTAATAGATGCTCATACATTTGTGTTCGCATTTTCAAGGTCACACTCGACATTGTACGTTTATAGAGCAGCTATAGAGATCACAATCGCGTAACACATCTGTCTCATAATAAATGCATGATTGTTTTCCGCAGGCGCCTAATAAAGTCACCAGCCAGTTTCCATCTTTGGAATTCAGTGTAATTTAACAAATAATCGTGTTTAGAAATTATTTGAATTTCATTGACGAGTTTTAAAATCGTGTTTTGTGATGAGAATGGATGAGGCAAGCGATGGAAACGGTACAATGCGTTTTGTTAGAGATGGTATGAGGAAAATGCGAGACGGTGTTTACCTATGAAATATTTGAATGGCTGGTAGAGTATTGTGCTTTCTAAGTATAATGAAATTGTTGATACAAATAATATGCTTCTTTATGTAATTTCACATTAAGTCCACTTTCAATTCACTTATTATGGAAATGGTTTCACAGAGAAACCTTGACTCGAATGAACTTGAAAAGATGTGTTAAATAAATAAATAATTTATTTTATGCATTTACTTGTCATCATATCCGCATTATTTATTTCTTCAGAAGCATATAATAACTAGATACTAATTGTTTGATCTCAATGTAGAAAGTTCTAAAAATATGCATAGATGCAAACATAAAGGTCATGAACTGTCGTGAAGTAAAATTAGTAGACTTATTATATAGAAGTAGGACTATACTATGAAAACAAATTGAATTAACTGAGTCTTTATAATAATCTTCCTTATTCAAATAATTGATAATAATCTAGAGCAAACCAAATAAAGGCATAACCAAAGGCAGCGGACGGAGGACGTACCATGGTGACGTTATGACGTCACCTGACTTACCGCTTATCTGTGACAAGCGGATGAGCGTGCACCGTCTCGGATAGATAACGGGACAATGAGCGCCGTGAGCTGTGGGCCGCATCGACCGGTGGGCGTGGCCGGACTCCGCCCCAGACAGAGAGCGCCTAATCTACGGATAACGGATCAACATAAACCTGGGGGCCGTTTGGTAACGTTCACGCCTAGCGAACGCCATTGGTATCTCGGATATAGGCGGATTAGGATATGTGCTCGGCTTATGTAAAGCTTGTGCGCAAACTCTTACATATCTGTGAAAGTCGTTTCGTATTCAATCTTTGCGTATTATAAAACAGCTTTATACAAGTTACAGACGATAAACGTCTCGAAAAATGGACGCGTTTAACGTACTCTTATTTCAAATTTAGAATTCAACTATGAAGGTTTCTGATTTTTTTTCTGCCAGCATTATATTATAAATTGAGCTTTATATTACAACTTTAAGGCTTATATTAATTGGAATTGTTGATATTTCAACACTCCTTTATACAATTTGCTATACACTATGTACTTCATATACATTTTTAAGCTTGATCATTCATGTTATACTGTGTAAATTGAAACATTACGTTATTCAAGAAAAGTCAAATTGTCGAAGCAATATGAGTTCTTTATTTCGTCTCTTATCAAAATTCATAGTTCCTGATACCCACGACCACCCACGAGGCCTCGACACAAGACCGTCTTATTTTGGGGTCAGGACCATTGATTGTTGGGTGTTATTTAATTTTATAAGGGCGACTCTAGTAATATAATCTAGAATTAGTACTAAACTCAGAGTTAAATCTGATTCCTAAATTAAAATCTAGATTTATGTAAAAGCTATTACGAGTGTAGAGTTAAACCTAAACTCGATTTATCCTACATCTCACTCTTATCTTTAAATAAAAAAATTTTGTTTAATTGTTAAATTTTTCATGTATAAGCATTTGTGGATATCGGTGCTGGTTACGCATTTTTTTATATATGTATTGTGTTATATTAATGTCTAAGATGATGCCCCTTACTTATAAAAATATTTAAGCGCTGCTTATCTTTATACCATAGGTTGTCCCTTTCATTTTTAAACAATGTAACGCAAGGAAAAAAGTGACAGGCTATTCTTAACCATTTGCTCAGCAAAAAAGGCTTTTATAAGTAAGGTCCATAGTGAGTAAATATTTGTTCCATCCCTAATAAATTAAAATATAGAGATTTGTCGCGGAGATGAAAGTGGCTCTAAATATTGAACATTAAATACTTAAATACAATTTTGAATCAATTTTGATTGCTACACTTGTATTTTTGACAATGATTAATCCAAAGGACACTCAGTATACTTTTCAAGGACGTGTTAACGATATTTATAGCTCCATAAAGTGTATAATATTGTTTAGCAGACGATCTGTAACGAGATGACGTCATATGTAATTACAGTGTTTTATTGGATACCTGAAATGTTTGCTTTCCCACGGTATGAATGCGTGAACTCAGAACACAGCGAGTAGATACATAGTTAATACACGTTTTTAACAAGTTTTATTATTATAAAGTAGCGATAGCGACTGCCTCGGTGGCGTGGTGGTATTTCGGCATGACTACGGTTCTGAGGTCTCGGGTTCGATCCCCGGGTCGGGAAAAGTGATATTGGATTTTTCCATATCAGCCCGGAGTCTGGAATTTGTGCCCGATATGGCGATAGGCTCGCCCCCTATCAAACTCTCAGACCCGAAACAAATATCTGTGAGCCATACAAACATTTGTCTCGGTGCGACTCTTAACAGTGCGGTCTCCTAACATGACCTCAAGTACCTACTTAAGGGCCACGGGCAGCTCCGCGATAAATCTATATTTACCCCAAATCTTGATTTAAAGATAGGAGTGAGCTGTAGGATACATCGAGATAAGATGTAACTCTAGATTAGTAATAGCTCTGCAAGTCGCCCTAAGTCTTTCTTGCTTTCTACCTGCCCTTATCCCACCTTAATGTGGGGTCGGCGTAACACACTTTTTCAAGCATGTTGCAGAAAGGACTTGGCATAGTTTTTACGACCGGCTGCCTGCCTCACGTTAATGAGGGATCCAGTCCCGGGCAAATTAAATTAGAAAATTCGCTTTGCTCGACCTGGGAATCGAACCCAAGACCTCCCGATCCACAGTCCATAAATTCTACCACTAGACCATAGGCCACCAAGTCGCCCTAAGTATTCGGAGATAAATAGAACGCATTTTTTTCCTATCTGTACCAACATCCGCGGCCGCTAGCTAACGCTTTGTTCTGAAACTTGTTAGTTTACTTATAACGTTTGTGCCAGTATAAGTATCTGAAGCGGTGGAAAGTGCCAAGTGTTTGGGCACACAACCTTTCAAACACCTTATGCAGTGGAAATGCACTTATCGTGTGTTATAGCTAATAGTAAATCATACTTAGCTATATGTACATAGGTAGAAACTGTAGTTATGTATCCATGACTAAAAGCAACATAACATAAGCTCACGCCTGTATCCTTGAAGGGGTAGGCAGAGGCACTAGCCAATTATAACACCCACAAATCGCCGAGCTAAGTAAAAAGTAAAAAAGACCATAAATGTGAAAAAATGAAGCAATGTATCAGATCGTAACAAAATTATTATAGGACTACGCTTGGAATAAGCTCTATAGAGCACAAAAAGAATCTTAAAAATCGGTCCACATTTGGCGAGGATATTGGGTAACATACAAAAAAATAGAGAGGAATTGAGGACCTTCTCCTTTTTGGAAGTCTGTTGAAAATAGAGACGAATTGAGGACCTTCTCCTTTTTGGAAGTCTGTTGAAAATAGAGACGAATTGAGGACCTTCTCCTTTTTGGAAGTTGATCGAAAATAGAGACGAATTGAGGACCTTCTCCTTTTTGGAAGTTGATCGAAAATAGAGACGAATTGAGGACCTTCTCCTTTTTGGAAGTCTGTTGAAAATAGAGACGAATTGAGGACCTTCTCCTTTTTGGAAGTCTGTTGAAAATAGAGACGAATTGAGGACCTTCTCCTTTTTGGAAGTTGATCGAAAATAGAGACGAATTGAGGACCTTCTCCTTTTTGGAAGTTGATCGAAAATAGAGACGAATTGAGGACCTTCTCCTTTTTGGAAGTTGATCGAAAATAGAGACGAATTGAGGACCTTCTCCTTTTTGGAAGTTGATCGAAAATAGAGACGAATTGAGGACCTTCTCCTTTTTGGAAGTTGATCGAAAATAGAGACGAATTGAGGACCTTCTCCTTTTTGGAAGTTGATCGAAAATAGAGACGAATTGAGGACCTTCTCCTTTTTGGCAGTTGATCGAAAATAGAGACGAATTGAGAACCTCCTGCTTTTTGGAAGTCGGTTGAAAATAGAGACGAATTGAGGACCTCCTGCTTTTTGGAAGTCGGTGTATCAAGGCTGATTTGACTCATGCGATCTTAATATTTAAGCTGCGATATCTAATATCAGACAGAATCAAACAGTGTGATGTGTCAACAGAGAGATGTCATAATCGTTTTTCTTCCACTGAACAACAAATACGAGATTTAACTGAACGTCACCGAGTCAATATTACGTCGCGCCACCGAGATTAGGGTGACATTGATGGCAGATAGACGTGATTGTTTGTTTTAATGTTTGTTTGACATATTGTTTTCATTCTTAAAGCGTCGTTTACATGAAGCGAGTTTATTCTAGTCAGAACCATATTATAATTCCATTTCGTATACTGACTGCCTTGGTGCCGTAGTTGTATTTCGTTATGACTACCGTCGTGAGGTCTCGGGTTCGATCCCCGGGTCGGGCAAAGTGATATTGGATTTTTCCATATCAGCCCGGAGTCTGGAATTTGTGCCCGATATGGGTGTTCTAGTTGGCTGGTGCGCCTCTGCCTACCCCTTCGGGGATACAGGCGTGAGCTTATGTATGTTAAATGTAAGTAACATATTGTCCTTACTATTAGATATACCTCTACAAATCTTCCGTCTCTATAAATGTCCATCCTTAAAATATACAGGATGTTTTATAAAGTTGGTATCAATAATAACTGAACTTAAAGAGGGGATGGCTAGCAATCTAGCGGTAAAATTTTAATTTTTGTGAGGCTTGTAGTTTTTGAATAATGGAAACGTGAATTTGGGACGAAAAATATTTTTCTGGTTCATTGGGTCAGCTGCAGTACATTTGCAAACCACCTATGGGGTAACTAATTATTAAATTTTAATTTTAGCATACATAAAGCCATTTCTATGCTTATCGCGACGTTTTACAGGTCTCATTCCGATTTAAAAACTTCCACGCTTATTTATTTATTTATTTATTACACTTCATATACAAGAAGTATACAGGCGGACTTAATCCAAAAAAGCTTTATCTCCCAG
Source organism: Clanis bilineata (assembly GCA_036417725.1). Lineage (NCBI taxonomy): Eukaryota > Metazoa > Arthropoda > Insecta > Lepidoptera > Sphingidae > Clanis > Clanis bilineata. The sequence continues at coordinate 6,152,448 of CM071141.1, forward strand.
TGAACCTTGAGGTTGTACAGAGATTTTACATTTTAATAATTGATAATAATTAATTGATAATTTGCTAAATAATTGATGAAAGAAATTAATCCAATTTTTTATTTTTTTACTTTACTATTACCCTTTAAATCGTTCTCCATGTATGTGGAATTGTTATTGGTACCAACTTTACGAAACACCCGGTATACCAAGGTTTTCGTGATTTAAGTAATTGATTGTGCGTGACGCATTGTTTAAGTCTCAGTATATTCTATGTCACTTCAACATTCGAACAGCACCGTTATCATCATATTAAAATAATTTAATCTTCACTTTTTGTCGCACATACGTAAAACACAAGAATAGTTTCGGTCAACAAGTTCATATGTTATTCTTAGCACATGTACACATGTATTTTGACAGCCTCCGTGGCGTAGCGGGCTAGTAGCCGGCTGTGAAGCGTGAGGCCGCGGGTTCGATCCCCGCACCGAGACAAATGTTTGTATGGCCTACAGATATTTGTTTCGGGTCTGGGTGTTGTGAGACCGAAAGTCTCTCGTAGTTCCTGATACCCACGACACAAGACACGATCTTAGTGTGGGGTCAGGACTATGTATGTGACTGTTGGGTGTTATTTATTATTTATTATTATTATTTTAGAAGGGCCGTATATGCCACAAGATAAAAACTTTAGATGACTTGTGCGTAATCACGAAACCTCATAAGACCGTTTAGCGACAACCTTGTCTCATTCCCATATCACGATTGACTGTCAACCTTAACTGCGTCAAAATAGATGTTAATTTCCAATGGCGAGGGACATCGATGAGTCTTAATAAGGTGGCAAATACAGTTCTTAACTGGAAACTAGAACCTGCTAAAAAGATAAAACACTTGAACACAGGTGTTGATTGAATAGGGGTTATTGTCACTGTTTGTACAGATATGTGCTGTGTGCGTTTACAATTTAGACAGAATTTCGACTCTGGAATGTATTACACTTTTCGACCGATTTCAAAAAAGGAGGAGGTCATTGAAATAAAACTATTCTTACGGATTCTATCACGATTAGGTTTTAGGTTCTGACCCGTGACAACGAAGACTGCAAAGCCTTCGAAACGTCGGGAATAATAATTAAAACCAAATCGTGATAGAATCCGTAAGAATAGTTTTATTTCAATGTATAATATTCGCGTAAACTTAAGAAATCAGTAAGGAGGAGGTCTCCAATTCGTCTGTATTTTTTTATGTATGTTTCGCGATATCTCCGTCAAATGTTGACCGATCTTTTTGTGTTCGAGCTGTGTGTGATAGAGCTTATTCCAAGGGTGGTCTCATATAAATTTGATCACGATCGGATAAATTTTGAGGTCGGTCCGTTAAGTTTTTAAACTTGTGATTATAAGAAAATAAAGTTTTTTTAAATTTCAATTGAATAAGAACAAATGACGGCAAACAAGCTGATAGGTCACCTGATGGTAAGTGATGTCCATCGCCCAAAGACATCCAAGACACAAAAAGAATCATGGGTGCCAACCTAAAAGGAGGGAATGGAAGGGGAGTGAAAAGGAATTGAGAAAGAGAGGGGGGAAATGGACCACCGGAACAGTGGGACAGTAGTATCAAAGTGGTCGAGCCGGTACATTCGTGCTGTAGACGTTACTGTCTAAAGCGTGGCTCTAAAACTCAAATTATCCTCCAATAAATCCTCCACAAGAATTTCGAAGGTATGTGAAGTCCATCAATCCGCATTACGCCAGCGTGGTAGACTAAGGCCTAACCCCCCTCATTAGAAGAGAAGGCCCGTACCCAGCAGTGGGACAGTAATATAACAGGGCTGGTTATTATAACGTTTTATGAGACTTCGGTCTCATTTCGCTCTTAAATCGCGCGAGACAGTCGAGTAACATAACATAAGCTCACGCCTGTATCCCCGAAGGGGTAGGCAGAGGCGCACTAGCGAACTAGTACACCCACATTTCGCTGGGCTTAGTTCCGTCCCAGATGTGATGGGGGCGAGCCTATCGCCATATCGGGCACAAATTCCAGACTTCAGGCTGATATGGAAAAATCCAATATCACACTTTGCCCGACCCGGGGATCTAACCCGAGACCTCAGGATGGTAGTCGTACCGAAACACAACTACGCCACCGAGACAGTCGAGTCATTTGTAATTCATTATATGTACGACACAAACTCCTAACTTTTTTGGGTCAAAACTATGGGATGTATTTAATAATCACCAAATAAAGATTAGTTACAGATCTAAGTTGCCGTATTAAAACAGTACTTTGAAATCGCATTAAACTTATCCGCTCTAAACAAGCTTAAAATCCAATCCGATTAATACAATAAATTACAATTAACGTGCAGCAGTAATTCATCTAAGACGGTATTTAAGTATCGGCATCATTTAAACGATTTGTGCCATTGTTTTATCCACATCGAAGGCACAAAGTACACCGGTCGATATTCGATACAAAGCATCCAGTGCTGCCCCACTTTATTCCAATATTGTATTATTCTGTATTAATATTGTATTGTATTTGACTGCCTCGGTGGCGTGGTTGTATTTCGGTACGACTACGGTTCTGAGGTCTCGGGTTCGATCCCCGGGTCGGGCAAAGTGATATTGGATTTTTCCATATCAGCCCGGAGTCTGGAATTTGTGCCCGATATGGCGATAGGCTCGCCCCCTATCACATCTGGGACGGAACTAAACTCGGCGAAATGTGGGTGTTCTAGTTCGCTAGTGCGCCTCTGCCTACCTCTTCGGGGATACAGGCGTGAGCTTATGTTATGTTATGTTATGTTGTATTCTTCAGCTTCTCTCAGTATTTAACGGGGCTACTTTATTCCATTATGTAAACATTATGATATGGACAAAATCATTTTGTTATGTCCTAATGATCTTTGTTGCGATTTTTATGTCAAATACATACAACATAAGCTCAAGCCTGTATCTCTGAAGAGGTAGACAGAGGTGCACTAGCGAACTAGAACACTCAAATTTCGCCGAGCCTAGTGCCGTCCCAGATGTGATGGGGGCGGGCCTTTCGCCATATCGGTCACAAATTCCAGACTCCGGGCTGATACTAAAAAATCCAATATATCGTTTCATATTGCTATATTTATTATTAAATTATAATACGTTTTTCTTTCTCCTTTCTACCTGCCCTTATCCCACCTTAATGTGGGGTCGGCGCAACACACTTTTTAAGCATGTTGCAGACAGGATTTGGCTAAGTTTTACGACCGGCTGCCTGCCTGACGTCAACCCCGTCTGGGGGATCCAGTCCCGGGAAAATTAAATTAGAAAATTCGCTTTGCCCGACCTGGGAATCGAACCCACGACCTCCCGGTCCACAGCCCATATATGCTGCCACTAGACCAAGGAGGCGACGTATAATAATACCACCTAAATAAAAAAATTGCTATTTTATTAATTATTTATTATTATCTAACGAAACGCACGATGCAGACACTTTAATTTAAATCATTTTTTGAGTACAGTACCATTAAAATTTAAAAGAGAATGAGACTGTAAAAGAAAAGAGCTCGAGCGAAGCCTTAGATCAAAGTTAGGAAAAATGGAAGCTCGGAAGACTTAAAGTTTAATTCTATGCAGGATGGAGTAAACCTCAGGGCTTAATGTCAAACTCAAAAGAAAGGATATATAAAACTTATTATATATTTTTACCTGGATTTTAACTTTTTTATTAAGAATTTAAATATTTGTTTTATAGCAGAGGCTGGCAAACGGGCTGATGGGTCACCTGATGGTAAGTGATCTCCACCACCCATAGACATCCAAGACACAAAAAGAATCATAGGCGCGGTGCCAAACTAAAGGAGGGGATAGGGGTTGGGAGAGGGGGAATTGGGCCCACGCGTAATCTTACCTAACAAAACGCGGTAGCGAACTATCACTTTACATCGATTTTCTACAAGATATCAAACCGGTCGAGCCGGCCCATTCGTGCTGTAGACGTAACTGTCTACAGCGTGGCTTTATCACTCTTAACATAACATAACATAACATAAGCTCACGCCTGTATCCCCGAAGGGGTAGGCAGAGGCGCACTAGCGAACTAGAACACATTTCGCCGAGCTTAGTTCCGTCCCAGATGTGATAGGGGGCGTGCCTATCGCCATATCGGGCACAAATTCCAGACTCCGGGCTGATATGGAAAAATCTAATATCACATTGCCCGACCTGGGGATCGAACCCGAGACCTCAGAACCGTAGTCGTACCGAAATACCACCACACCACCGAGGCCGTCTTTATCACTCTTAACTTTTCTAAAATAGGAAATACAAAGAATAAAGTTATATTTCGGTTGTCTTTGCCCAGTACAGGTTTAAAAAAACAATTTGCGTACTCATTATCAAATCCAGTTGTGTTATCGCTCATTATAATACACACGTCGGAATTTATAGCAAACGACTTTTAAACGCAATGACGCAATTTAAATAAATCATAAATCTAGTCCAAATAGCTTTGAAAATTATACAGACGCTTTGAATGCTTCGGAAATTAAGAAAAATTAACTTTCCGCAAGGTAATAACGTTTAAACGGCCACGTACAAAATTATGGCAAGCCGTGACAATTTTTTTCTACATCCCAGTGGAGCGGGAAGCCTGCGTGATTTATATAATGAATAAAAATGCTTCCTAGCACCGACCGCCATTTTGCAATGATGCTGCAATTAGCCAATTTGATGGCCCTACAAATTGTAAAATTATAATAATTGCTTAATAATTTATTGTGAAGAGAGATTCCGTCCAGGTCGGGCAAAGCGAATTTTCTCATTTAATTTGCCCGGGACTGGATCCCCCAGAGGGGGGTTGACGTCAAGCAGGCAGCCAGTCGTAAAAACTAAGCCAAATCAATTCTGCAACATGCCTGAAAAAGTGTGTTGCGCCGACCCTACATTAAGATGGGATAAGGGCAGGCAGAAAGAAAGAGACTCCGTCCAAATCTACATTCTTTTTACCACGATTAAATTATTGTGTTGGTTTAGTATAATGATTGTCAATTATTTTATTATTTTGTCTGACCCGTGACAACGAAGACTGCAAAGCCTTCGAAACGTCGGGAATAATAATTAAAACCTAATCGTGATAGAATCCGTAAAAATAATTTTATTTCAATGTATAATATTCGCGTAAACTTAAGAAATCAGTATGTCAATTATTTGTCATAGGTTTAATGGAAACTTAAACACACTATTTATAGATAAAATCTATGGTACTTATAATTTCTGTACTTTTGTTTAACATTTAAATCATAATAAAAATCTTTATCGCCAGTATTGAGGTAAACTATTTCGAATAAAAAGCATTAAAAACCAATTAAAGAAACTATCTGACGCTTTGAAATCCATATAGTCCGATAAAAGATATTTCCTAATAGTTTATCACTTTGTAAATTAATATTGTACGTATGCAGATTGCAGACACGAATTTATTAAAACATCCTCATAAATTGCTAGACAAGAACACAAATCATTGCACAAAGATTCGCGCAAATCAATTCAGCCGTTCCGACGCGATTGGACGACAAAGACCAGCTCTATCATCCAATCCAAACCCGCTCGATCCATTACTAGTATCAGTAGGACATTAGACTTCACACAGCATCGATTAAGTCAGCACAGAAAACAAACGGCGCATTCAAACGAGAACACGAACGTACCTCAATAACGGCCAATCTAATCGAGATAACACCCCTCTACACAACAAATTAACCGTCGCACCGTAGCAATCTGTGAATTACAAGTGTAAATAATCCAGAGGACGCCCAACCACCACCGTGGGCCGGGCTTGGCTAAAAAAAAGAAACTCGTTAAAATAGCGGCTTAAAAAAGAAAAGCGCTGAAACGGGAAGGCTCGGGTGGTATCGGTTTTTCTCGACGCGGGCGGTTCGCTGGGCGGGGCCCGAGCGGCAGTAGCGCGCCGCCGGTCGGCCAGAACACACGTGCTGTCGACTTCTTGTCCGTCACTCCCGTACCGTGCACATGTTGAGTGAATTTTCGGCATGTTGATGTAGTCGTGATTTGTACCAAGATGGACTTTCAGAGTGCTATGGAGACATTCGCTGAGGCATGGGCAGCGGCCAACACAGTCAAGTCGGAGGTGCCCAGCGATCTATCACAGGTCAGTTATTTAATTTAAGTACTTTCGGCTATGTTTTTCGTGATAAGGTTTTTTATTTACACTTTTTTGCTTTGAATGACCAACTTTTCCTCATTACCAGGTGCATTGATAAGCATCAGACGAGATTAAAATAAATTCTTGTGTAAATACAAGAACGTAACTCGATGTAAATTTACAAAAAAATTAATTAACCGCTCGCACAGTACCAGTTAGCGCTTTACCACCTTTCTTTCTCAGAATAAGTCCTTGCCAGATAAATCATTTTTTGTGATGACCGTGTATAGGTGTATAATTTCACATTATCATAATGATGTGGTCAAATTTTTTTCGTTTAAAATATGTCGCTACTTCGACCGTGGAGTAAAAAATTTATCATATATTAATTACACTATTTATTGAAATAAAACTATTTTTACGAATTCTATCACGATTAGGTTTTAATATTTATTATTCCCGACGTTTCGAAGGCTTTGCTTTTCGAGAATAATAAATATTAAAACCTAATCGTGATAGAATTCGTAAAAATAGTTTATTTTAATGTATAATATTCGTGTAAACTTAAGAAATCAGTATACACTATTTATGTTTTAACCCAAAAAACACGGAGTTGATGTTGAAAAATCGCACCATTTATAAAAGTAAATTACAATTTTTGTTTAATTTAATTGAGTATTTTATTATAGATAGCGTGGCTCTATATTGTTTGGGTCCCAGACGTGACGTATGAGACAAAACAAACTTTTATTAGTATTCCTAGTGGATGTGACTAAACAATAAGCAGTCATCCAGATAATATCGATTTGCATTAAGAATAAAGTCGCATCGTAAAACGTTTTTAACAATGGATAGAGATACCTGTCGATATTACGGCAAGGTCATGGCGGCATCATTATTGAACAAAATATTTTTTTATGAACTGCATTTATTGATCTACCTGTTGGATATTCTGCGGGATTAAGTAATAAAATATTTGAAAAAGTGTTATAGTTTCAAAAAGAATTTTGTAACGGGTTTTTTCTAAAACCTACTTTCAAATTTGGAATTGTTTAATAGGGATGCCTTTTTACGATGCAAAAGAGTTTAAATAATTAGACATTATCTGGTTTTCTTACTCGAGTGAACTGAGGTAACGTGAGGTACCTCTTTTGGAAGTTGTTGAAATAAAACCAAATATAATTACCAATTGACTCTATCTTCAGTTAGAACGTATTATTTTATTCAATAGAGGAACGTTATCAAATACTTGATTTGTCGGAAAATAATGAAATTATTATTGTCATTTATTTCTTCTTATTATGACCCATAATAAGCTCTCATATTTGATCACGTTTAAAAGTTTTCATACCTTATTTTATTTTTGGTGTGAATGTGGCTTTAGTTATCTTAATAGTGAAAATTATTTTTACGTAAGATCTAATTTGATAATAATTTATCTCCAGCTATATGATACTCCCTCTCTAAAATAAAGTCAGATAAAATAGATGGTGACCCAGCAGCTAGTATTATTATAGTATGCTTTTTTAGATACTTCGGATATATATTTATATAATAACATACATGTTAAAGGTATGTAAAAATAATATTAAACATTATTAGGAACATTACGAAATATTGTCAGAAGTTACATCATTAATATTATCTCAGTTCAAATGCTATGATCTGTAATTAAGTATTAAAATTTCCACGTGCAAATAAATTAATATCTGTAGTTTATTCAAATTAATTGTATTTTGTTATTTAAAATGCTGCCTTCTTGGTCTAGAGTAGGCCAGGACTATGGATGTAGATAATATTATTATAATATTATAAAAGAAGGAGGTTATCAGGCTTGGCTGTCTTGGGTGTCTATGGGCGGTGGAGATCCCTTACCACCAGGCTACCCTGGGCTAAACAGCTCGTTTGCTAGTTCCTGCTTTTAAAAAAATGGGACTTCATTCATAACGCCAACACTTTATCCTTAGCTTCCAAACAGACAAGGCGCACATATTTTGGACAGCCTCCGTGGCGCAGCGGGCAAGTAGCCGGCTGTGAAGTGAGAGGCCGCGGGTTTCATCCCCGCACCTAGACAAATGTTTTTGTGGTCCACAGATATATGTTTCGGGTCTGGGTGTGGTGAGACCTAAAGTCTCTCGTACTTCCTACCTACGACACAAGACTCTAAATTAAAGTGGGGTCAGGACCATGTAGGTGACGGTTGGGTGTTATTTATTTATTACTGCTAACTGTTGGCTAGTTAACTATGAGCTACAAAGCTTGTACTTTCACTACTTAGTACCATAATAAATGTTGTTCTAAATATTTAGTTGGTAAGCGACACTCCCCAAACTAAGAATAGTAAGCGTTGTATGAATGCTCTATCTGAAATATATGAGAAGCTAACAGTTAGCCGCAAAGCATATGCCTAGTATAGTCGCAGCCTAACCCCCAGTTTCTTCATTGAAAGCAAAAGTCAAAGTAAGATATAAAGTAAAAGTAATGACCATAAATATAATATACCCTAGATGCACAGATCTTTGCAAATATCCTCCTAAAAAGTGGTCTCAGGAATAAAACAAAGAAAAAGATCACAAGTTCTGATTAAATCAACACAAATATAACCCTATGCACGTCTAAAGTAGCTTTTGAAACGAAAAATCAAGTGGTCCTAAATTTGAATTTTGAAATTTAGAATTCTATCGGCGTCCGAATGTAGGGAAAAGGAGTGCTTAAGCCCTCCTTTGCTGTCCCATTTTCCAAGCCTCAATTGTGCATCTAGGTAAATAATATCGATCGTAACGGCTTTTGACACTTCACAATTTTAGGTGTTTATTTCGCTTCACAATTTTAGACGTTCATTTCACATCTAACCTTTAAATTGTCATTTGCCAACGTATCCGTAATGTCAATTATAATATATTACTTTAACTTTAGCTTAGTTCTTACTTTAGTTGGATATGAAACTAGGAATTATTCTCATAATAGTTAAAATCATTAAGAAAAAATTCTAATACTGCACAAATCACCAGCCATTTTGTTTATAATTTAGTCACGTAATTAGTTGGAATGGTTGGATTTTAACACAATACCGCATCGTTAGCTATTATTATAAAACATCTTATCTAGTGTTAGTCAATTATTAACGTGAAATTAAATAAAACCCAAACTGTTGGGACCAGTTTCAATGCGGTTTACTTTATGCGAAATTAATTATGTGCTAGTAATTAGGTACCAGACTGGAATTATATTATTTTTCAATTAAATTTGTAGACTTATAGGTTCTGTATAGATTTTTTTTCCAAGGGAACTCTTAATCTGTCTGCCTCTCCAATCTTTAAAGAACTCCATGTTTTGTACTATAATGTATAGCTTTTTAAATATATCGATTTCATGTGTTAGTATGGTCCTATCTTAATCTATATAAATAGAAATCAATGTTTGTATGTTTGTCCTCTATGCGTTCCGAAACCATTGATCAAACTGTGATGAAACTTTTGCAGGGTGTTCTGGGCATCCCCAGGAACCCTCGGGAGCATCCCCCCGAGAGTTTCTGGCCCAAAAACACGACATTTTTAGCGATACGAAGTTCATCGGGCCAGCTATCATAAAACACGAAATAAAATTCCCAAATAATAAAAAAAAGGAGGGACTCCAACTCACACTTTACCAGTTTTATAGAATGGATTATATAGAATGGATAAGACAACTTCCCCTACTTTCACCTATAGGCCCTTACTTATAAAAATAGTTTAGCTGAGCAAATGGCTAAGAGTAGTCACTTTTTTCCTTGTGCCACATTGTTTGAAAAGAAAAGGGAAATCATACATAAGCTCACTAAGCTCATAAGGAAATCCTATTTTTACCATTTGCTCAGTTAAACTGTTTTTATAAGTAAGGGCCATGATGTAAATCTTACTTTTTCTTACTACTAATGGCTGGGTGGTAAAACTTATAACTTAAGGAAGTAATAAAACTCGATAACTGTGTTATGTCATATTAAAAATAAACTGTGATAACCTTTGTTAGCCATCTAATATAATCGTTATACAAGTGTTCTGTTCTTCAAGATACGTATTAAATATTATGGCGTTAATATTTCCTGTTGGTTGTTAGAAGTAATGATGTGATAGCCAGTTTTGTTTGCGTTAATAGCCCAGCTCGACCGGTATGATACTCCTGTCGTACAAGAAAAATATATTTATTTAAATATAGTTAGTAATATAGTTGGCTGAGTGATAGAGCCACGCTGTAGACAATTACGTCTACAACACGAATGGGCCGGCTCGACCGGTTTGAGACCACTGTCTCACAGAAAACCGACGTAAAGTGGCAGCTCGCTGTCGCGTTTCGTTCGGTGAGTGAGATTTCCGGTAGCCCAATTCCCCCTCACTTTCCCAATCGTTTTTTCTCCCCTTCCATTCCATTCTTTTAGGTTGACAACGCACCCATGATTTTTTTTTGATTCTCGGGTGTCTATAGTGGTCGAGATAACTTACCATCAGGTGACCCATTTGCTCGTTTGCCAGTCTCTGCTATAAAAAAAACTTAATATAGCAAAATTTATTTTATATCTCATATCATTAATGAACAATTACTGTAGAATGTAGAGCCAAAATCGTCATTCAAAAAGTTTTATACAAATATATACCTTAAAATACTATCGTTTAACTTATTTTATAACAAATATTTTTATATAGACTGCCTCGGTGGCGTGGTGGTATTTCGGTACGAGGTACGGTTCTGAGGTCTCGGGTTCGATCCCCGGGTCGGGCAAAGTGATATTGGATTTTTCCATATCAGCCGGAGTCTGGAATTTGTGCCCGATATGGCGATAGGCTCGCCCCCTATCACATCTGGGACGGAACTAAGCTCGGCGAAATGTGGGTGTTCTAGTTCACCTCTGCCTACCCCTTCGGGGATACAGGCGTGAGCTTATGTTATATTTTTGAAATAAAATAATAGCAACAAATAAACAGAATTTTGTAATGTAAAGTCACCACAGAGCAGCACCAGCTACGCAACCCGTACTCATTTAACCGTGTCTTTAATCGATCAAATGTAACTGGAATTCGACTTTTACCGATTATATCGATAGCGGTGTTTATAAATAATCGTTCGCCGAGCTAATCCATTATCGCGGATTATTGTACGTGCCGATAACTCCTATATTACCTACGTATTGTTGCTATCGCTTGTTATGAACTGTTCAGCACTGCGATAATACTTATGATTGATTTTTCAAATCCAATTTCGAATTCGGATTTGATTTGTATTAAAATGTGTGGAGAAACATTGGATACGATTTATAACAAGTCTGGTTGCGAAAAATATTTGCCAACTTATCTGTATCGATATTGTGAGACAATTTATTGTTATTTCCGAGTTACGCTTTTTTGTCTCGTAATCGACGTAATCTCTGATCCAATGTTTGTTCAAGGGTTTGATCGAGTGAAAGTGTGTACAAGTAAATTAAATACCTATCTAGATATATCTGAAATCTCATGCTTGCTAATGGCATTTGGCCGCACCCGTTTCAGCACATAATGAAATGTATCATCTGACCGCTCGAGATGATTAAACTCGCTTACGTTTTCTTTATCTTGTTAAGTCACTGTGGACATATTGTTTGTTATGACACTGGTATCCATTTAAGCCGTAGACGCAAACCGATTTCGTACACCGTTAGTGATTGTCGGTGATGACTTAGGCGTTTCGAAACCGAAATAAAAAAGGGTATAAGCACAATTACGTCTCTAGATGGGTACATAGAAAGTGGGCGCGTGCCACAGCGCCTACAAAAAACTCTGAGAGGTTTTAGTAGATAAATAATCCGTGCAATTAGACACGTACATCGTGTCAGGTGAAATATTCCGTGGTTCAATTTGCCTTCGGCTCCGACACAATACTTAGATATAAACCTAATTACGGCGTCGTACTCTTTTTGGTGCTTATTACCAAACGGTCAACGATACACTTTGATTACGTTTCATGGGAGTTTTGTTCGGAAAATTGTATGTAATAATTTCGTTTGTCGAGTGCTATAATTCTTTATATGGTCGTTTTGAGTGTTCGTTGTTGATAAATTGCATGAAATTAATTCAACATCGGACTTGTGCCGACTGTTGGTTGTGGTACAGGAGTGTGATTGGATATTTTTTCTTCTGTGTACGTTTGTGTTGGCACTTGGCAGTGGTGTGTGACTGGTGACTGGAGACTGGCGTGATGTCGATACTCGATAGTCGATAGGTATATTGGCGGTGTGGTGGCACGCGCTGCGCTCGCGTCGCGTCGCTCAGCGCCCGCGCCGGTAATAGGCTCCATCTCGCGGATAAAGCGGCGACACCGTTACCTTTCTCAAATCACGTACACTATTGTAATATCCAATCGCTCAGAAATGAGATTGCGGCTAACAAGTTATTTACATTGACGTTTTAATATCGACACCGTCTGAAAAAACTATTTAAAAAGGTAATTACAATGTGGTGTCCGTAATAGCCACCGTACGCGCCGGCACGCCGCGGCCTTTGTGACGCAGCTAAGCTCCGAGATTAATTTTGGCGGTACAATGAACCAGTTTACAGTCAATAATGCATGTCTTAATAAGTATCTGTTGCGATATTTGTTTGTCAATTCTAAAGTTTCGAAAGCGAGCTGCGTTGCGACTTGCGCGTCGATCGGCTCCCGGCTGCGGCCTGGTGCGATAGCATCTTTATTACGGTTCGGTTTTTGGGAAAAAAATGATTAATACAAGGGATCGGTGCGGACGGATAAGTAGTCGAGATTGACGGAATGACGCGGGGTCTGTGACCGGGTGAGGCCTGCGGCCGTGCGGAGTGGTGCCGCGAAAAGCCGAGAAGCCACATTGCGCGGCCACAGCCAAAAACTAACCATAAATTACTGGCTACTTGCTCGGCCGCTGCAGCTCTGACGACACGCGCGGTGCTTTTTTACCGCGCACCGATCCTGTTACAACGTAAACTTCTCACGGACGTAAGATCATTATAGGAATATCTTTAAAAATTGCTTCGAGTAATGACGTTGAAAAATTATCAACCGCGTGAGGATTTCATGGAACTTTTTCTCGCCTTGTCTTAATCGTTCCCGAATTGTATGTAGACTATCTCTAAGTAAATTGCACGTTGTTATTACGGTTATTGGGAAACTTAAATGGTTAAATTGCAGAGTAATATGTTCGCGAATATGGAATTTCGGTAGCCGAAGGCCTTACAGGGCCGAATTATGGATCGACAAAATTAATGGTTTATTTTATTTTGTAATTGCTCGAAACTACTTCCAGTATAATTGGTTCTTTACATTCGTATTTATCATTATCACTTTCTTACAGGTCTAAAGTAGCCACTGTTTAAATAAATATTGAAAAAATCAGGTACCCTTTTATAAGGTTTAATTTCTCTTTTACTTCTTCTAATCAATCAAACAAAACTATCCCTAAACCCAGAGAATTTGAATTCTTTTAAAATGCTAATTCTGAAACTTACACGTTGAACGAATAAAATGACGCTGCCTTATAAAGTACACAATTGCTAGTAACATTTTCCTGTTAGCTATCGAAATGCAGTATAGAAAGATCTAAAATCTTAGCCTAGAACATTTAGTTTGTATTTGAATTGCATATGTAGAGTAATAGCTACTGTTTTTCCTTTACGATTTAATATTATACCTCTATATATATATATATATCTACATATATATAATTTATTGAAAACAATTTTTGTTATCTGTAAATCACGCATTTTTATTGTTAATTTTTATGCTTAAGTTGTGGATAACACATACTCTTTATTAAAATTGTGTCCTGTTTTTAACGAAAATTAACAAAAACTAGCTCTGAGAATAAAACTTATTTGAAATAGATTCTGGGTAAATTAAATTCTTATTCTAATGGTGGTATGAGACACACAGATATCGAAAAATGCTAAAGAAAGGTAGAGTAGAATTGAAAGCAGTAAAATAAAGAATAAAAAAGTGCCTATTTACGATTTCAAGTACGTCCCATTGCATCGTCATATAAAAAAGAAACCAAGGAATACGTGCAAGCCGTGGTAACCTCTGAAAATGTTGACGCGAGAGGATCCCCAGCGCCCAGGGCGGTCATGATATCGACTTTATTTAATAATAATGCGCAAGTAGCCCGTGTTAATGCACGCTCGGGGATCTCTCAAAACGATTCCACGCTTTGACAAGAAATAATCATCGGTAATCGGCCGACGTTTCCATATTATAAAAACAAAATAGCAACGCTCTTTAAACATATTTATGATATTCATACACCAGACAAAGAGTGCGAGCCTTTCTCCAAGGGAAGGCGACGTTCATTCTAGCGATTACGTGCTTTTTTTGCCCCCTTCATTATGCAGATTCTGGCGAAAAAGGAATAAATTTAATAACACGCGTTCGTGCGCATGCGTTATCGAACGCACTTGTTTCTGATAATCTGCGCCCGCGCCGCGCCGCGCAATTACAGTCCGCCGACCGACCGCGTCCGCGCACCAAAACTACATTTTTAATTCATTTCACAACTATGAGATACCGATATCGAAACACCCATTATAATACCTAAGTATCCGTTACTTAATCCATAGAAAACGAAAGTGTCCCGCTGTTGATTATTTGCTTACTGTAATTGAAATGACACGGTGTAATTCAACTATAATGGTTTCTATTTGGTATGTTGCGTGATCTACAAATGTTATAAACTAAACAATGTTGACACAAGTTTGTTCGCCATTATCTGAGATGAAGGTTTTTGATTAATGTCTTTAGATTGATTAGAAAGTTGGCGAATGCGGAAAATAAATTCAGTTTTTGTATAGGAGTTCTGTAACTATGTAGCTTTCTGAGTCTGCCCCGAGCAGGCATTATTTTGACAATCAAAATCGTATCGAGCTGGCTGCGCACTGTAGCTCTACTACGAGTTTTTTGACATTTCACGCTAGCGTGTACGTAAACTAAATTTATATGAAAACTTCCTTCCCCACATAACCGCTAGAGGCGTTCGGGTGTTTTACATAGTCGTTAGCGTGAAATGTCAAATAAAATCATGATCGACCTACCGATGACGTTTGATTAATGACATTTGAATCGTTCCTAAATATTTCTATGCGTTTGGTTATTTTACGCAAATGTCATAAGCGCGCTTTTTCTTCGATTCGTATTCGATTATCAAATTTATTCCTTCTCGGGGCGCAGTTCCGCTAGTATTAATTCGGGTAAGACGTGTTAGAGAATGCATAGGTGTCGCCTGGTTTGTGGTATTGTAATAAGGATAATCTGTTCACGCGAGGAGTGCAATTAATAATGGATGGCCGGAGCTTGGTGTTCGCTCTGAGTAAATTCTACTAAAGATTAGTGCGAATGGGAGGGTTACTGGATTTGAGTCACAATGGAGATACTGTTTCTTAAGTTTCGAAACTGAGGCTGAGATCTCTAGAGCGAACTTCGACTAAGTCTGAGTAAAAAAAACGAGCTAAGTGAGGATTTGGAAAAAATACAAATCTGAGTTCTAAATGTTCTGAGGGTTCGATTCCTAGGTCAGGCAAAGCGAATTTTCTTATTAAATTTGCCCGGGACTGGATCCCTCAGAGGAGTTGATGTCAGGAAGGTAGCCGATCGTAAAAACTTAGCTAAATCCTTCCTGCAACATGCTTGCTTGGTGTTGCGCCGACCCCACATTAAGGTGGGATAAGGGCAGTTAGAAAGAAAAAAGCAGTTTTTTACATCGCTTTTCGATTATTTATGCATACCTATCAATATCATGTTTACATTACCTTAATCACCAATTTTACAAAGCAACATAAAACCAATTGGTATTATATTATTGTATTGACCGCTTCATTGAATTTTTATTTGCACAGCCTGTCTGTACGTGATGATGGCACATCAAGCCACTTAAAAGAATTGGGAGCATGCAAAGACGCGGGGCGAGACGGCGGGTGTCGGTGCCGGATCAAGTCGAAAACAGCCAAAAACTGGCCCCGCGCCTTAGCCTTGAATGGTTTAGCCCTCTGGACACGAGCAAATAGCTGACGTGGCCCGCGGGCGGCCGCGGCTTGCATACACAATGCACCGACAGGCGAATAGCAGTGGAGTGGAGTCGTATTCTGTATATATAAAAGGAGAAACTTACTGAGTGACGTATCAGCAACCCAAAGTATTAAGGAACGTGAAATTTACAAACCTTTTATGGCGTAGGCGAGCACTAAGAAAGAATTTTTGAAAATGGAAATACGACGGGACCGACTATCACGCGGGCAAAACGCATCTAGATGAAATTGTCACAGAGATAGATTGTAGTCTGTGCTAGGCTACATTTTATTCCGAAAAAAATTAATAGTTCCCGTTACTAATAAACCACGCGAACGAAGTCGCGGGCAACAGCTAGTTATTAATAAACAAACTCTACTATGCTTATGGTTACCGAAGCGAAACAACCTATCACATAAACATACAGAAACTCACGCCTGTTTCCCGTTGAGGTAGGCAGAGACTAGGGAGCGTCAACTGCTTCGGTTCAAACACACCTCTTTCGCTTCTTCCACAGTCATCAGTCTTTTCATGCACGCTCGTCGGTTACGAGGACTCCTTATTTCGCCCTTGTTTAAGAGATCACCAATTTGGTTCATAAAGGTACGTCTAGGACGTCCTCGGCCGACTCGCCATTCACTTTCGCTACATAAATTTCTTTCGTCACTACTTTCATTCATCCTTTCAACAACCTATCAAAAACTTATGAAACATATTTTTTCGGAAACTATACCTACTTTTCAAAATTATGTCGTGCAATACCTCTCCACAGAAGTCCACTGCCGTATCAGTAATGGAGTATTTCGTATTTGCTTCATTTTTTATTTTTTGCCGGTTCGATTACGCGAACGCGATCTCCTCATCATTCCGGGCGAAATTCGGGAGCGTCTCTGCCGTCCAGCCTCCAGTTATTAATTATTGATTGATGATAAAGTATGCGTAAATATTGCGCGTTCCCTGCCTTTATCAAGTGAGATTTTCTTGCTTTGATTTGGAGTTACAGAATTTCTCGTAAAGCCCTGCAACTTTTTAGTATGTGGTCGCTTATTATCGATTACAAGGTTTATGGTCTTCTGAATTTGTAAGTGATTTTGGTTTCCTGTATAAAGAAGAAATATGTTTTTTGTCGTATTGATATTGTTTACTTCTTAGTAGCGTATGGTCTCTGGACCAGGAGGTCTTGTATTTGAATCCCAGGTCGGTCATTTGTCAGCAATTGAATCGCCCCTTAGCAGGCTGACGTTAGGCAGTCGCCGGTCATAATTTGAGGCGAATTCTCTCTGCAACGTGCTTGAAAAATGTGTTGAGTAGACCATACATTGAAGTTTGATATAAGATAAAAAAGTCGTATTTTTGTACTCATTCACTTTTGAGACTACTCATTCAAAAGATGGACTTCATTCTTCTTCATTCTTCATTCTTCAGACTGTCATTGCGTTTGTGAGTATTTTAATTTTCAGAGGTATAACACATGGACGTTACTAGTGTTGATGGATGACGATGCTACAAAAGCTTCGTCCTGAGGCATGACGCCATCACCGGCAGTCAGGGTTTAGCTTAATATTCAATTACGTTGAAATTATATACGTATTTGTACAAATTTATATTGTTTCCCTATTAATGAATTATGGTATTAGTCAAATTTATCAATATTTACTTAGGTTAAAATGATTTAATGATCTATGTAAGTAAAAAAAAGTTAAAGAACAATGATTGACTCTACATTTTTACTTAATGCTACAGTAACAAATATGTTTTTAAACCAAAAACCACCTACATAAGTAATATATCTATCTTTTTTTACTAGAACAAAAGCGGTTTGTAATTATAAAAGGTAGCTCTCACACCGTCAGCTGTCGTCTGCGCCGGCGCAGTTGAAGAGCTCACACAACTCGCATAACCCTACTTTTAATCCACGCTAAGCGATCCGTGGAACAACCACTTCAACTACTGAGTGAGGAAATTATGAATGATGTGATAAAAATAATAATTAAAGTCACAACATATTTTTATGACATTCCAACTTTATTTTAGTACCTAAATATTTATCAATTCTG
This sequence comes from Clanis bilineata, assembly GCA_036417725.1. Lineage (NCBI taxonomy): Eukaryota > Metazoa > Arthropoda > Insecta > Lepidoptera > Sphingidae > Clanis > Clanis bilineata. The sequence goes on from CM071141.1 coordinate 6,170,666, forward strand.
TAATCGACATATTATAATAATATTACAGTCCCACTGCTAGCACGGGCCTCTAGTAATGAGAGGAGTTACGCCTTAGTCTACCACGTTGCCCTAACGCAGGTTGGCAGACTTCACATACCTTTGAAATTCTTGAGGAGAAATTATCAGGTATGCATTTAATCGACATATTAGCTAAGATAATTCAATTTTGGCCGTTTCTTTTATCATTACTTTTCTTTAGCCTTTGAATTGTCATTTGCCAACGTATCCATAACGTTAAGATATTACTTTTACGTTAGGTTATCTGTACATGAAGAAACCAGACAGTAAACGTGTTACAGCTTACCAGTAATAACTACAATTTTACTACAATTTTCGAACATTTGACTACAACAGCACCGCTCTATTTTTAACGCTTCTATACTCGTTAAATTTGCCCACGTCGACAGTCTCAGCGGTTGCACACAAAGTGCGTGTATTGTGCTTAAAACAAAGGGTTCCGTAGTGCCACTCGAGCTTAATTTTTGAGTGCGAGTTAGTATTTGAATTGGTTTTAATCGTGGGATAAACAATGGGGAGGGTGCAGTGGTGCGAGGCGACACGCCCAAGCCATGTGTGCGTTTGAGTTTTGTGTCCAGTTTTTAATACTCTGCTTGTCGGTTACTGGTCTATTTTATTAATGACTATAATTTTTGCGGTTTGCGTTTGATACTTTGGCTATTTCGTTAAACTTAGTGATAGCTTAGGTACCTAATGGCGACAGTTACTATGGTAAACACTCCATGTTATGTGGACATATTTTATGGAACATATAGCCATAATTGTGCAATCAAAATAACATAACACAAGCTCACGCCTCACGCCAAGACAGAGGCGCATTAGCGAACTAGAACACCCATATTTCGCCGAGCTTAGTTCCATCCCAGATGTGATAGGGGGCGAACCTATCGCCATATCAGGCACAAATTCCAGACTCCGGGCTGATATGGAAAAATCCAATATCACTTTGCCCGACCCGGGTTGGAACCCGAGACTTCAGGACGGTAGTCGTACCGAAATACAACCACGCTACCTAGGCAGTCACAAATAATAAAAATAACGACAATTGAAATGTCGTCATTCAATTGAAACTTAGACTAATAGGGCCACTTACAGCTCTTCGATCAATCTTTATGCATCCCAAATCTTGATTTAAAGATAGGAGTGAACTGTAGGATAAATCGAGTTTAGGTTTAACACTACATTAGTAGCCGCTGCAAGTCGTCCATAATCTGTTAAATATTGAAGGTAATTTGCTGGAGTTACACCCGTTCATGGTTGCCTCCCTCATATTTAGATAATATCCAGATAATTATGATATCTTAAAGAATTTAATAATAGGTACAGAGCTAAATTAAATTTAAATCTAAGGGCGCCTTGCACCAGTATACTAACCTACAGATAGTCCTAGCCTAAAGATAAATTGAAAAAGAAATATGTGAATGAGGTGTAATTACATGTAATGTCAGATAATATATGATGACATTTAATTAATTACATTTCATTCATATATATATATATCTTTCAATTTCACTTAAGGTTAGAACTACCTGTAGATTAGTAATAGACCTGCAAGTCGCCCTAAATCTGATCGCAGGAAAATACTTCCTTAGTAGCTGTTCGTTAATAAAACAAACAAAGCAATAAGTATTACCAAATAACAATAAAAACACAAACAATTCAACAGGAAACGAATGGTCTAATACAATTTAAATTAGATTATCGATTTTCTATCAAATAAAAAACGTTGAATAGCAAATGTCATGTAAATAGTATGTGAACGAGTTATCCCCAGTGAGGGTGAGTGATGCGAGACGCGTGGGCAATCGTTGCGATCGACGACTCCTGCGCAGGGAAATGACGGCACTACGCACACACACACACACATGTTACGTAAAACAGACACAATGTAGAGAAAATTAGACGACAGTATGTCATGCCTTTGACTTTGAAGAACTCTCTGAATTCTCATTTTATTACAAAATGGCTTTAGGCCTAGTTAGATTTAAATTCCATTTAATCATTCGTCATGTAAATAGTATGTGAACGAGTTATCCCCAGTGAGGGTGAGTGATGCGAGACGCGTGGGTAATCGTTGCGATCGACGACTCCTGCGCAGGGAAATGACGGCACTACGCACACACACATACACACACATGTTACGTATAACAGACACAATGTAGGGAAAATTAGACGACAGTATGTCATGCTTTTGGACTTTGAAGAACACTCTGAATTCGCATTTCATTACAAAATGGCTTTAGACCTAGATGTTTAAATTCCAACAGTATGATCAATTTGGACCTGGTCAAATTCTGAGACATAAAATAATACACTTTACCTCAACTATTATTAAAGCGTTAAGCATATAATACAAGTGCTAATTTAGTTATTTGTAAGCTATTTCTTAGAATACTAAATAACAACGAACACAACACTTGATGTAAGCTACTTTACATGGTATTCTAGTGTTTATGTACATACATGGTACAGTTTAAGAAATAACATTTAATTTCTATTAAATGTCATGCATATAATATTGTGTTTATTGTATAAAACAACATACATAAGCTTATGCCCTTATGCCAGAATGGGAAGGCATAGGCGCACTGATGAACTAGAACACTCACATTTTTCCGAGCTTAGTTCCGTCCCAGATGGCAGAGGGCGAGCTTATTGCCATATCGGGCACAAATTCTAGATCGCTCGATCAGCTCGCCTCTATCACATCTGGGACGGAATGAAGCTCGCCGAAATTTGGGTGTTCTAGTTCGCTAGTGCATTGCCTATCCCTTCGGGGATACAGGCGTGAGCTTATGTTTACCTACAGCAGTTGTAAATTGCATAAATAAAAATTTATGATACCGTTCTCCGCATAATGGGTAACGCGTAGCGGTGTGGGTAATATTAGTAATCCATTGTCTATGCAAATAAATATTAATACTGCATACTTACGTATGCAACTGCGTTTTCCTCGCTTTTTATAGACTTTTGCGGGAATAAAGGGGTTATTACTGCATCGTAAACTGTACATTTTTTAGACCACTGCATGAGGTCCGTTCCTTGTTAAACATTATCTATGTAGATAAGTTCTTGCCGGTCAGTGTGATAACATCTGCCATGGAAAGACATGCGTGCAAGTCAAAAATGTCAGTACAGTTGCGTATGAATTTTTACATCGTCACGCACTCTCACGCACAACATTTTTTTTCGTTAAATAATTGTTTTGGTAAAGGAAGTTGCGGATTCAAACGGAAAGTAATAATGCTTCAGAGCGCATGCGATGGCATTATAACATTTTTAACAATAATTTATGTGTATTTCGATACGTTTTTTACATTGAATTCGAAAGTGGGTAACGTTCAGCGAGCACGCGCCGGTAAGTTTTCAAAAGCTATATCTACGCACAAACGCAAAAAATATAATTACCGTGCGTTGCGTTAGAAATTATATGCGTTTACTCACGCATCGAAATTAAGTAATTAATTCGCTTGCCACACTATCCGCCGACGATCTGCGAAACACTCTCATCGAACAATCAAAGCTCTGTGAAAACAGTAGCTGCACGATTATTATAATTTGCGGGTAGTTGGGAAACACGTCACACTCCGCCCGACTTGTTTATCGATTTATCGGCGGATGCGTATCCGATTAACATCGCGTCGACCGTTAGGCGCAAGTTTTTCGCGAGAAATGAACACAATTGGGTACTTGACTATGTTTCATTTCATACACATTTTTATATGTAATCAAATAAAACAAAAAGAAACCCTTTTCTAAAAACCGCATCGAAATTGGTTGAAAAATAAGTCAGTAATTCATATTTTAAAATCTGCAATGAGCAAGAGTGGGGGCGTAGTGGGGATATCTTGCTATCCCTTTCCAACGCACGCACCATTATGGCCGGGACGTGATTTTACTGATACTTCTTTTTCCCGCTGTTTGAAGGTTACACCAAACTACAAAGTCTTATAACTTTTTTAGTTTTGGGAGTATTTCAATATTTCTTTCTGTGTTACGTTAGATGACGTAAATTTCGTATAAAATCAATTTTAAAAAATTTGTCAAGTATCAATTATAATGAACGTTCTAGTATAGGATGTGCGGTTGTACATGCTAATGTTGAAACTAATTAAGAGGGAAATATAATCTTTGATACTTTGCATAACACGGAAAAAATATTCTAGTATGAGGGTTCCGATCATTGTCAATGGCATGTGTAATTAGTGGCACAGTCGACTGATCTACTCACGGTTGAAATGTTCTTTGTTTATCGCTTTGTTATCTATCGATTACTTCTCTTTATGTATCGAATCTCGATTGAGATTACTCGCTTTTTGCCGCCGTTGATTTAGGTCTCAGATATGATACATGAAACTATCGATATGATGAATAAGTGCAAAAAATGCATTAATTATTATTGTACCAACACGCGACTGGATCGCTATAGTTGTTCAGACCGCGCTGTAATGTGTATACAACATTATTTTCTATCAATTAATTAGTGAATACTTCGAGCCCTTCAAAGGTAATTGCTTATAACACGATTAAACATCAGCGCGTTATCTATCGATAAATCGATACTTTACAACTTATCGACGTTTATAACGATCCCTACGTATAGCTCCTAATCTAAGTTGATGCATTTCTTGGGAACAATTCTTGGTCCGTTACGCATTATAAGTCCCTTGTTTGTGAAACTCTACGGCTTTTTAAAGCGGCTTAAAACATGAATAGAGGGTCGGGAAGCGAAGTAAAGGGTACTTACAGTATGTTGGTTATCGCGATTTTAATCTCGCTCGGCAAATTAGGATTAATTGAACTTTTTCCTTTTAATTCCGCGAGTCTTTATATTTATACGCAACGCTCGATGTCGCACGGGGGAACTTTATAGAGTTATTGATCTATTTCGTATTATTAATGTCTATTTTAAATAATAAATTAGTAATCTGTGCCTATATTGAGTTCTCATATGCTAATTGCTAATTGAATCGTGTTACTCAAAATAAACTTTATACATAATTACCATTTTTTTAAATTATTTTATTTTACTAATAGCTTGTCGCCTCCTTGGTCTTGTGGCAGCATGTATGGGCTGTGGACCGGGAGGTCCTGGGTTCGATTCCCCGGTCGGGCGAAGCAAATTTTCTAATTTAATTTGCCGGGGACTGGATCCCTCATAGGGGGTTGACGTCAGGCAGGCGGCCGGTTGTAAAAACTTAGCCAAATCCTATCTGCAACATGCTTGAAAAAGTGTGTAGAGCCGACCCCACATCAAGGTGAGATAAGGGCAGGTAGAAATACTAATAGACGCTATGAATGCTTATTGTAACTACTAAATAGTAATATATGGACTAGCGAGCAAGCTAGGAACGTGGTACAATGATACGGAAATTGCAACAGTCAATTCAAATCGTAAAAGGCGCTAGATATATAGATAAGCTACTCGTATCACAACCGCAAATAAATCTAACACAAAACATTGTGTTATCCTTGCGAATGATTTGCTATTAATGAAGTAGAGCCACTTAAAAAGCAATAACCATTAGATAAGATAACCACGGCTATTAGCGTTTATTTTGCTACTGGTTTAGTCGTCAATCGCACTTAATTTGTCAAATAATTAATTTACTACCATAATTTAGAAATTCTTCAGATATTGACGTGCCTATATAATTAAGTACACATTAATTTGTAATAAGAAATATGGTTTTATTACTATTAGGAAATAATAGACTAACGAGTAAGAATTAACTTTTAATAGCTACATTTTATTTTTACTCTAATTACAACACTATGCTGTAAACGCAGATTCGAATGTAGATTTACATCATTGAATTAATTTCTTGTAATATATCGATACCTCAGTCGCTTTATTGGGCTAGTGGCAGCTCAATGGACTGTGTACCGAGAGGTCTTGGGTTCGATTCCCAGGTCGGACAAAGCTATTTTTCTAAATTGATTAGCCTGGGACTGGATCCCCCAGAAGGGGTTGACGTCAGGCAGGCAGCCGGTCGTAAAAACTGAGCCAAATCCTTTCTGCATTATGCTTGAAAAAGTGTGTTGCACCGACCCAACATCAAGGTGGGATAAGGGCAGATAGAAAGAAAGAATATACGATACTTCGATATTGAAACGAAATTTCAATCGACGTCCAAAAAGAAGAAAGAAGATTATGTATGTTACGCGATATCTCCGCCAAATGGCGACCGATTTTCAAAATTCTTTTTGTATTCGATAGAGCTTATTTCATATAAATTTTGGTTGGTCCCATATAAATTTAGTCAAGATCGGATTTCAAGTCACTCTGATAAGTTTTTAAACTTGTGAATATTCTATTCATATCATCAACTCTATATAATTCCACGCGGAGTGCGTTGGAATTAAGGGGTGAGGGGTGTTCAGGTATCTCTAACCCGATGGCGGTTAGGGTCTCTCAGGTGTGACGCGGCGGAAGCCCACTATCATTAACCTACCCATATGCACGCACCCTCACTAAAACATTTTGTATGTAGGCATTGTACGCATGTGGGTGTGTGCGTCGCGAAGGGACGGATTATGCGTCTGCTTTTTTAGTTTATTGTTTACTATTTGGAATTATGTTGGATGTTGATATCTACTTTATTATTAGGTTCTGCGAACAATGTGGATAGGCAAGTTGAATAAATTAACGTTGAGAAATAATCATCGAAATTGATTCATTAGTTTCTAATATTATCTTAAAAACACACTTAAACACACTTGCAGCTCTGCGATAAATCTCTCTTTTTCCCAAATCTTGATTCAAAGATAGGAGTGACCTGTAGGATAAATGGAATTTAGGGATAACTCTAGATTTGTAACAGTGTTCAAATAGGTAAAATAATACCAAAAACCGTGTTCTATGTAACTACGAGTATAGCAGTGCTACCGGCTATGTAGAGGTAGAAGATAACTAATCTTGATGATTAATTTAGTTAGATGGGCACTTGGTAGATATTTACCAAGTGCCTACTCATAATTATGTATTTTACCTATGTACCAATTATTTTATTTTTAGTAAAATGAACATGAGTACACATGGTATACAAGAGTATACCTACAGGGAAAAGTAATGCTTACATCTACTACCAACATAACAATATTTACTATCATTCATTCTACCAACAAAACAACGCCAATACATTTCACTCACGTAACAAACAGCGTACAATTAATTTACTTCGACATGAAATGATGTGAGACGCGGTATGCGAGGTACAAAAAGCTAATCCCTCCCTGTTCACATATCCGTGGATCCGGGGGACAGGGGACACACGCCGGTACCCACCGCGTGAGTCCGCGTCACTAAACGGACATTGCCAACTTTTTGTGTTATATGTGAGGGAATTTTGATTGTGACCTGAATTTGTAATTTTTATAGATTTAGCGACACTTCTGGTGAGTTTAAAGCGGTTTTATAACGATTTTTTAAGGTCATAAAATAATAATATCAGCCCTGTAACCTGTAATATTAATATTCTTCTGCTGGGCACGGGCCTCTTCTACTAATGAGAGGGGTTAGACCTTAGTCTAACACGCTGGCCTTAATGCGGGTTGGTAGACTTCACATACCTTCGAAATTCTTGTGGAGAAATTCTCGGGTATGCAGGTTTCCTCACGACATTTTCTTTCACCGTTATTGCAAGCGATAATTTACAAAGAAAATACACTTAGAGGTATAAAAGTCAAAGGTATGCTCCATTTTTGGGGTTGGTCTCGACCCACCGAGAGATTAGCTTGAATTTCCAATATTTTCTTCATACTTTGAGCACATACATATGTGTGTTACGTTTGTGGCTATAATTTTATGTGCCAGCTGGTTCAGGTTACCACTGTCTCAAAAAATCGACTTAATGTGATAACTGGGAGCTATTGGATTTCGTTGGCTTATTGAGATTTCTGGAGGCCCAAATCTATCTCCTCTTCTCAATTCTTATTTACTTCCTTTAGGTTGGCAACACACCTATAATTATTTTGGTATTGTGTGTGTCTTATGAGTGGAGGTACTTATCATAAGGTATCTAATTTTTCAAAATAATGTTACAAATTATTTTGTATGGGGTGACAGTTGACTCTGAATAACAGCAAACAAATCATGAATCGGATTTAAAAGACGACATTTTTAGTTATACTGATATCTTTTTTCAATTAAAAGTATAACCACATATTAATTCAAAATGGCGTCGCGCCAATTACAGGCGCCAAAACGATCATAACCTAAAATTATACTTTTCACGGCTAATGGTCGTTGAATACAATGTAAGTCCGCAAGGTGTTCATAATTAAGCATATCTTTGCAATATCGTTATAATTATGTATATTCAACAAATTTTCACTTGCACACAAATTAAATTCCACTCATTATCTATATGGACACGGGCAATTTAAAATAATAAGTGTCGAAACGTATTCCATATTTATGGACCTTTAAACTTGTTGATAAGATTTAGATTCTAGAGTGAATGAGAATTGAACTTATACTAAAATTTTGGTTTTAATGTCTATATTATAAATGTTATTACTGTCCTACTGTTGGGTATAGGCCTCCTCTGCTAATGCGAGGAGTTAGGCCCTACTCTACCACGCTGAGCTAATGTGGGTTTGTAGACTTCACATACCTTTGAAATTCTTGCGGAGAGATTCTCAAGTATGCAGGTTTCCTTACGATGTTTTCCTTTACCGATTCATAATGAAAACACAGTTAACATAGAAAAGGCAGTATTCTCATTGGGGTCGGTCTTGAACCTCCGACACTCGTCTCGGCAGTCCGTTCCGGAGCTATCGCTGCCTTTTTTATTTAATGTCTATAGATAGGTTTTATTTAAACGACGTATTTTTTGTTAGTTGAATAAAATTTAAGCAATGAATATCTACAAATTAATATAAAGACAGCTTAACAACGGCTCAATCTAATCGAAATCTTAATCGGCCATCAAACAGTACATTGTACTTTTTGTTATTTAAGGATGTTTGTCAAACACATTATGCTGTAAAATTGTTCGTCAAATATTTGATTAAAGTGAACATTTACGGAATGCTTTAATTGTTTGTGTGTTGTGCATAAAAATGTGCTACTTAATTTGTTTATATTCTAAGATGTATTTTTCCCAAAATCTTGAAGCTAACTGCTATATTATACGATAAATGTGTTAATAACAAGCGTGGGTGTCTATATATTATTTGAATAAAAATCCATTTAATTATGTACGAATTTATTATTGTATAACTTGTGACATCTAAATGTCGATTCCGCATATTAGAGTTTTTATCGATCGGATTTGTGTTTATCTGTAAATAAATCATTATAATTTATCTTGGTATTAACTGTATTTGCTTTATCATTGATATTATATTAATAATGATCCTTCTCCGGGAAGTAGTTTCTATCTTGTATATAAATAAATAACACCCAACAGTCACACACATAGTCCTGACCCTACATTATGATCCAGTCTTGTGTCGTGGGTATCAACTAGAGAGACTTTCGGTCTCACAACACCCAGACCCGAAACAAATACCTGTGGGCCACACAAACATTTATCTCGGTCCGGGAATCGAACCCGCGGCCTCTCGCTTCAAAGCGCTAACCGCTATTGATTTGAATGCATGACTGCCGACGCGTGTGACACAAATCAAAATAACTCTTCTAAGCTCTTATACATAAGAACTGTACGAGTAAATATAAACCGACGTATACACACATTTAATCTGGCCTTAAGACTAGGCTAACATATGATTCACAGCAATAAATACATTCATAAAACGTAATCCTGCAACACAAACGTCCTAATCCTTTTAATTGGCGACAACATTGGTTATTAAGCCGTTACTGTCGTTCTGTACCATCCACACCTCAAAGCACGCTGACATCAGCACTCCGGACTCTCGATAGCATAAGTGGCTATATTTAGAATCTGTGCGACTGATTAATGGACGTTTTAGTGGCTAGTATGTCGCTTATGCCGGGTTTGAACGTACTAGACGAAGCTACGCTATTACATATCTGTTGCTGTAGGAAAGGCTAAAAAGGTCGCTTCGCCCCTAAGCTCCTGGGCTAAAAAGTCTGTCACTCGGGCTGTTAGGAATTGTGTATAGTTTAAATAGCTTTGTAATAGCGAAATAATTTTTAAAATTAAATAATTTGTACTAGGGATTAAGCCTTATACAGGAGCTAACAAAACATCTTTATGAGGGCGCGAAGGACCTCTATGTAGGGCCTTTGTTGCAATATAGAAACTTCTTTTCACTTTGAAACACATTGAAGCTACTCAAATTAATAGACATGCAACACTTTATTACAATTTGTAAATAATGTTGCTAAGATTTATCGAATTTTGTTATTTAAGAAATACTGTCTTGTATAGCTTAGCTTAGGTTAGGTTTCCCCTTACCTTTCTCAATCCCTTTCCCTCCCATTCCATTCCCTCCCTTCCATTCCGTAGTTTGGCAATGCACCCATGATTCTTTTAGTGTCTTGGGTGTTAATGGGCGGTGGAGATAACTTACCATCAGGTGACCCATCTGATCGTTTGCCAGTCGTTGCTATAAAAAAAGGTTATTCAATGGCATTTAAATGAGTTCAGCCTTGTGTTTGCCATAAAAAGTGACAATAGTTTCCAACTAAATAAGAAAAATACGCTAACACCGCTCATGTAAACAGATTTCTTTATGATTACGTCCAGGATGTCGAACAACAGCATTACTCACTTTAAACATCAATTTCAAAGAAATTCCAATTTAAATACAAACAAAATTTAATACATCGAATCCACACAAAAACTTAAAAAGGTCATTTCACCGAAGATAATTTTGAACAAACTAAATAATGCAAGAACCTATTCACGACGTTTGTATAAAGCTTTTTATAGCTATCGCTACAAGTGGCTCTGTACGCACGAATTTTAAATCATCTCTAGTCAACAATTGACATCGTAACCCCAAGCTTTAGGACAATCTCTCATCACGGAGTTTAATTTAGATTGGCAAGGAAAGAGCTGACCGCATCCGATTAATCAAGGATATAAATCATGGCATTGAAGTGGTATTGTTGACTTGTAAAATAATTAAACACGCACATAAATAAAGTCCGATTTTAATAACAAGCCGCTAAATTAAAAAAAACGACTTAAATATGAACGATTTGATGGTAATAGCCAAAGACTATAATATATTTACTAGACAAGCTGTTTCGAATTAAAATTGTGGCACATGGCGAGTGTTTGGCGTTTCACGGCTAAGGAAAAGAGCAGATTGAGGTCGATTAACAGAGACTTAGTGCGCACATTCTACGTACCGAACAGCCAGTCTAGTAGTATACATAGAAGTCTTTGGTAATAACAAGTATTATTTATAATAATTACTATCAATTAATGAAAGTCATGAATATTTAAAAACACAATACACTATAATGCAAAATATTTTTTATCTTTATACAGAACTATAATGGGAAAGCTTATTCATTTACTGGAAAATACGGGGATGGGCGACACAATTATTATTTATCGATTCCTGTCTTACCTTTGTGTATGTAGATATATTAATTTTCATTATGTCTAACACGATTCAAATGAGCTTTTTGTTCTCATTTCTAATATGCATAAATGGTTATTAACGACGATCACGAGACGTATGGATGAATAAACAGATGTTAATATATTTTTTATTTTATTATTATGCAAAACAAATGTTGGAAGTCGTCAAGCGATGAACGCGATACGGTTGACGAGACTTTTCTCAGGTAACGAATAAGATTCATGATCCCATAAACAAATATTTTATATATAACTTGTCCGTTGCCGATAAAAAAAATATTAAAATTACAAAACGTATTATTTACATACTTTTATTAAGCAGTAAATATTAAAATAAAACAGTATTCTGTACACATATATATAATTTTTATTTTATAAAAATATATAAATTACCAATAGTATTTACGTAGCGTATTAGCATATTACTTTAAAACATCTATCTGAATGTATAATATAATCATTAATTATATTTATCTGTTTATTGACTGTACCTAAGATGCAGAAAACAGATTTATCAAAGTAGAATGTATAACTTGAATAATACAACCTTTTCCATTCAAAACATAATTAATAACCGCTACTCGCTACGCCTCTAATTTAGACGACTTTCTCTTATCCCTTTATCCAAACATTATTAGATGCAATTACTATGCATCACACGGGCGTCATGCTAAACATGTTATACAAGAGTTTTATAGTTTACGATCCATTTTTAAAGTAATTGAAACATATTTCGATATCATTCAGTTTTAATTTGCTTGTCTATGGTTTGTTGTATCGCTTAATTTGTTTGAAATGTTTGTTTTATGCGAGTTTTTTTAAAGCTTAGATAATGTTTATCAGTTCGAGATAATCTATCATTTATTAAGCTATAAAGTGTGGACTGCGGATATAATTTTGTGAGTCTATGAATAATTGATCACTGTGGAATCGGTAATTTTTAAATTGTTTTTTTTTTAATGGCTATTATCAATGTCTATATTATAATCTTTTCAAATATCTTCTCGGCTTTTTGACTAAGATCAAAGTGTAGGAATATTTTCAAATATATTTATGGTTGTTAGAAACAACATGATTTGCACAAGGCTGCATCACCCAGAGGAGGATTGACATCAAGCAGTCGGTCATAGAAAATAAGCCAAACGCTGTCTGCAACGCGCTTAAAAATTTCGTTGCGCCAACATTGAGCTGGGATGAGGACATATAGAAAGAAAATTATTTATAAATCCTTGCAAATGCTCTCCACACATCTACATCCAGTTAACTCTGTTTACGCCCATCTAGTACAATAGCTTCAAAGAAATCATAATCTAGCCCGCACTTTACCAATCAAACAAGCATGTGAAGTAACCGTTGCGCGCCGTTCATCTTGCCTGACACACATAGGAATTACAACGAGAGTGTGTCTGGGAAAGGTCTCGCCGCCATAAAACACTCCAACTGTTGCCTACAAATACCCCCATTTTCATCTACAACGGTTTGATCTCAATTATGCGTTAGCACATCAATATTCGTCCGGTGATTCGCGGCGTATGTCAGTTTCTTTAAAACTATAATCATAATGCGCGGGCATAGGTTTATTAATTAAGCGAATTCAAATTTATTCGCAAAACGAATTGTTGTTATGTTATTTATGTGGATATTTGAATGGATGAAAGCGTTCTATTTGTTGTGAATTGTCATGATATGTATATTTGCATATTTATTGTATGTGATTATGCATGTCTGGATATGTTTGCGTATAAAGTTTTTAATTTGTTGTAAGAAATACAATATGAGACTTAGATATAGATAATTATTGAAATAATTGTATATTATGTATGTAAATTTTAATATATGTTTTTGTAGGTATTTATAGGATGAATCCTAGTATACCGTATTTTATATACACCTACTTTGTCTCTTCTCTGCATCACCCTAGGTTGACTGGTAGAGAATGCCACAGGCATTAAGTCCGCCTTTATACAATGAGTTGTATATAAAGATAAATAAATAAACGACGGTCCCTACGTATATAAAGACAAGTCAAAATGTCATATTTTTTTGCATATATATTTAGATTGTCCATCAGCTCATAACTATATACATATATTTTATTTAATTATTTTATATTCTAATAATTCTACTTTAAATACTAATCGAACAAGATAACAAGTATGATAATTATTATACTTATAAATAAACTTCATTTCGTTCTCCTGAAAACCTCAGTTTTTGACATGTCGCTTTGTACGTAGGGACCGTCCAAATATTTTGATAGGAAAATAACCAAACTCAATAAATAGAGATACAATTTGTGGCCTTATCGCCATCGGTAATGCTCCAGACAACCATAAAATGAATCTATAAACTCATCACAACTGTGAAACAACATTTAATGCATCGCAACGTCTATTGTATATTTTTTGATGTATCGCCTCGTTATTTACTTTCTAGATCAGTTTGATTGAGACTTGCGAAAATAGAAATCTATACCTACATAAATTATAAAATGTACTTGTATTTCTTTGGTAGTATTGTACTTGTTTTTCTATGTAATCCAGTAGGGTAACTTTTGACACTCGATTCGATTTTGACTACGATTCGATTCCATTTAGTGACTTTAAATTCCACTGGAGACGAGTTAAAAGATCACTAATGTCTAAGGACCATGCAGCTCCGCGATAAATCTCTATTTATCCCAAATCTTGCTTTAAAGATAGGAGTGATCTGTAGGATAAATCGAGATTAGGTGTAACTCTAGATCAGTAATAGCGCTGCAACTCGCCCTAAGAAGCAACACAAAGAAAGTGTAGGCCTTTTGCATATTTTTGAACAAAATATAATTACATTATATTTTAAAAATAATTGGCAATTTCGAAAAGGGCACATGTCTGAAAATTCTGCATATTCAGAAAACGAAAAATATTTTTTTTTATAGAGTAGCGTACAATACATACTATGTATTTCTAATTTACAATTTAGGGTTAATTAGCAATCCGGAATTTCATTTTTTTATGTTAAACGCTAATATATATATTTATGGATAGATATATAATATTATATTTTTCATTCATCAGTTTGACAGCCTCCGTGGCGTAACGGGCGAGTAGCCGGCTGTGAAACGTGAGGTCGCGAGTTCGATTCTCGCACTGAGACAAATGTCTGTGTGGTCCACAGATATTTGTTTCGGGTCTGGATGTTGTGAAACCGAAAGTCTATCATAGTTCCTGATACCCACAACATAAGATTCGATCTTAGTGTGGGGTTAGGACTATGTGTGTGACTATTCCGTGTATAGATTTATAGATAATTTACATATTTAGATGTGCCCTTTTAGATATTGCATATTCAATTATACATATTTCCAATAGTAATATTATTAAACTGTAAACCACTAAGGCCTAACCGAGAAGGCCCGTGCCCGGCAGTGGGACAGTAATATTACCAGGCTAATATTAACAATTAAACACTTTAACAACTATTGAAAATGTAAGCTTTCGGTCTTGGAATATCACAGCGGACATATCTATTTGCGGGTTAGTTAAAACAATAGATTACTAACATCGTTCGACGTTCGGCAATCGGACAGTTATCGCTCGCGGCGGAAGCGATAGCGGTAATAGCGGTCACTATCGTGCGGATAGATTCAGCCATTATCAGCACTCCATGGGAAATTTACACTGGGCCTTGTGTTTGTACCACACGTTGCGTCTTTATACTGTTTAGGTATAACATAACATAAGCTCATGCCTGTATCCCCGAAGGGATAGGCAGAGGTGCACTAGCGAACTAGAACACCCACATTTCGCCGAGCTTAGTTCCGTCCCAGATGTGAGAGGGCGAGCCTATCGCCATATCGGGCACAAATTCCAGACTCCGGGCTGATACGGACAAATCCAATATCACTTTGCCCGACCCGGGGATCGAACCCGAGACCTCAGAACCGTAGTTGTGCCGAAATACCACCACGCCATCGAGGTCTTAATCCTTATACATATGTATGTATGTATAAGGATTAAGAGCACACCTTAGTCGCGTGTTTTTCAAATTTAGTTTTTTGAAACTGATTAAAATACTAGATCATTATCAGAAAAACCTAAATATAGAATTAATTTTCGTGTTTACGTGATATGGAATGGAAAAGGCCAAAGCTTATATTAACAATTTGTTGCTATTTATAGCGACCAAATCGGGTTTAGATTATTTATAATCAAGGTTTTGGAAATAACCCGTTCATTCGTCTTTCAAGAATTTTGTTTATTATGTATAGTGACGTTTTAGGACTATTTTGGCTATATTTTAAAATTAAAAAAAATATGTTGAGACAATGAGTGAAGTAACTACCTCGGTGGCGTGGTTGTATTTCGGTACGACTACTGTCCTGAGGTCTCGGGTTCGATCTCCGAGTCGGGAAATGATATTGGATTTTTCCATATTAGTCCAGTCTGGAATTTGTGCCCGATATGGCGATAGGCTCTGGGACGGCTAAGCTCGGCGAAATGTGGGTTCTAGTTTGCTAGGGCGCCTCTGCCTACCCCGTCCGGAATACAGGCGTGAGCTTATGTTAAGTGAAGTAATTCACTGGGTCCTAACGTTTTAATGTAATCAAAACATCTAGGGAAAATGCTTGTGCCATAGCTCCAGGGGTATCCCACTGACGGTTCATAAAGTGTTGGCTTGATGATTGGCACCACATGATTGTCCAACACTCCAAATGTTGGGCCAACTTTCCCCGCACAAGAAGCAGTTTCTAAATGTTTCATATTGTTGCAGTTTTTTTTTTATTTCAGAGACTGGCAAACGAGTACATGGTTCACCTGATGATAAGAGATCTCCATCGCCCATAGACACCCAAGACACAAAAAGAATCATGGGGCCAACCTAAAACGAGGAAATGGAAGGGAAGGGAAAAAAGGATTGGGAAAGGAAGGCGGGAAATGGGCCACCGAAAATCTCACTCACCGAACGAAACGCGACAGCAAGCTGCCACTTTACGTCGGTTTTCTGTGAGACAGTGGTATCAAACCGGTCGAGCCGGCCCATCCGTGCTATAGACGTTACTGTCTACAGCGTGGCTCTACCACTCAAAATAATCTGTTTTAATCGATAACTTGGAATATTGGTCTGTTGAATGTGTACCTAATACCAGCATTATAACAATACTTTACTGAAGTCACCTTAAATTAATGAATTGGAGCTATGATTGTCACTTTGCCGTGCTCGGATACAAAGAAAGTAAAAAAATCTGAAGAACGGTTGAAGGAAATAATCACAAGTTTAAAAACTTAACGACTTCAAATCCGATCGTTTTCGAATTACATATAATCGAATCGGACCACCCTTGAAATAAGCTCTATCGAACACAAAAAGAATTTTGAAAATCGGTCCACATTTTGCAGAGATAACGCGTAACATACATAAAAAATACAGACGAATTGAGGACCTTCGCTTTTTGGAAGTCGCTCGATTAGTAGAAAGGCGGAATTTGTGTTGTTATTGTGGAACAGGCAGAAACAACATTTAGGCAATTTCTATTTCCAGATAGTTACTAGTCATATCCATATAAATCCTAACGTCCATAAAGTTGACACTTACGAAGGAAGCGTCCGTCATATCGAGCTTGTATCAAAGCTCATAGCTAAGTTCAACGCACAAAGTGCATAATCGTAGTAATCGGCCGGAGCCAAATGTCATCGACCCAGTTATCTCATCCGCCATCCCTTTTACAATTACAAACAACAAATGAGTAAGAGCCATGCAACGATATGCGTTCGATACCGATGCACTCGTATAAAATCCTGTGTGAACGAACTCTAATCTGTGTTTTGTGGCAGCTTCCAGACGAGATGTAATGCGTGAGGCATTGATAGCGGCGATCGGGTGCATAGAACTTCATCCGAAACACAACTCGTGCTATGTGGAAATAAATAAATATTCAACAATAATGTAGATGACCCCACTTTAGATTTACCTGTATCGTGGGTATCAAGGATTATAGAGGTATATACGTATGAAGAGCGAAATATCTTAGAAAGATCTATGCTTTTTTTTGGCCCTACAGCTGGCAGCCCTACCGAGTCGGCTTACTCATCTACATCGGTCTGATGGGTGAACGCAGGTGCGTTGCGAACCCATAAAGTTAGGTGACCATGCCAAGGGCAACCCACTAACGGGTTACGAACCTCGGCTCAGGGCGGTAACTGAGAGGGAGATGTTGAAGACATCATCGATTAGGGAGAAGACATCATCGATTAGGGGAAGATCTATGCCAGAAAAAAACGAGGTATAGAGGTACTATTCGTATGGAATAAGTTCTATCGAACACAAAAAGAACCTTAAAAATATGTATACATTTGGAGATATCGGGTAACATACATAGAAAGGCAGACGATTAAGGACCATCTCCTTTTTTTTAAGTCGGTCAATAACAAATAGGCACTCCACTTTTGGTTATCCTGTATCGTGGGTATCAAGGATTATGAAGAGCAAAATGTCCTAAAAACATTTAGAAACAGAAAAATCGGTGTGTACTATGAATTGAAATAAATGTAATACACAAAATAACACATAGTCACCTCACTTTAGGTTAACCTGTATTGTGGGTATCAAGGATTATGAAGAACATAAGATCTTAGAAACACTCAGGCTGAGACCTATAGAGCGAACTTCGACTAAGTCTAAGTCAAAGAAAGGAACTTAGTGAGTATTTGGAATTTTTAAATCGAACTTTGACTTAGTCCGAATAATTTTTTAAAAGAAAAGATTTGCTTAGTCTGTATGTCAGTATGTTTTTCTTGTAAAAAATGGCTCGGACTAAATCGAAGTTCGATTTAAAAATTTCAAATCCTCGCGTTCGTTTTGAATTCGTTTCTTTAACTTAGACTTAGTCGAAGTTCGCTCTATTATTAGTTCTCAACCATAGACCGGGAAAAATACAAAGGTGTAGGTACAAATGGCAATAAACAAAGATAGGGTGTAGGTACAAATGGAAATAAACAAATTTAACACTCAACAATGAAACGTGTATCTGTGAGTTTGTCAATTATTGACTGAACCATTTTGGATAAATTTTAGGACGGAGGTAAATCAATATTTTAATTAAGACAAAGTACTAGTTGCCAGAAGTCCATTCTCTGAAGATACTGCTTTCAAGCCACCGAAGCTGCGATCAAAGCAAGTTTTACCATATTTCCTTCCATTGAATACTTACAAGATTTACTGCAAATCCACTTAAAAGCCTTTCGGCATTAAAAAGAAAGCATCAGAATAACTATACAGCACCGCGGCACCGATTTGTCACGGCTCATTTACGAAATCCTGACTTTTAAGTGTCATCGCTCAAACAGGTAGTTTACACAAAGCGCGTCCCTGGACACTACCGTTAAAGATCATCCTATGTAGCTTAGCAAATTTATCTGTGCATGTGACGGCGCGGCGGCGCGGCGCCACTAATGACTGCTGACTACTGTCATATAAAACAAAAATGAATACAGAAATGGGTATGATACATAGGTACTGGTCACGGTGATGAATCAATGTATTTCCTGCAAATTAATAAAATTGCATTAATCAAAAACTTAAAACTATAATTTCGTCCTTATAAATAGAGATTTTATCAAAATACTATAAAATATAATTAAAATACCAATCATGAGATATGAATAAAATGATGTCACAGCCAGATACTAAAATTATGCTTCCGTATTTCGCCGCACGCACAGATAAGTTTGTTAAGCTGTAACAATGCTGTTTGGGAGTAAACTGACGTAATAAGATAAACAATAGACGATCTGTCGTAGTGTCATAAAATACAGGTACGCTACCTCACTTACAAGGGAAATAATTGCCTTAACGCTTTCAATTCTTTGGCTTAAATTTTATTGTGGTGTAAAAAAATATTTACTGTTTAGCCATTGTTCGATACTTGGAATGCCGGCTCACATTTATAATTATTATATTAGGTTAGTCTTAGACAGGATCAGTTGGTTATTTGGCACAGTTGGTTTATTTATTAGCTTTTTATAACGTGACTTTGTGGGCTTAAACCAAACCCTTTCTACAACATGCTGGAATAAATATGCGCCGACGCAACCGAGCATTGAACTGACAACAGAAAATCTTTTCCTATAAAGTTAAATCTGAATGAAAATGTAAATATAATAACTCGTTTTTTGTCGGTACAAAAGACCTAGACATGCAGACATGGTACCAGTGTCATCTAAGTTCGATATAAATTACGCAACAGATTTTGATGCGTTTTTTAATAGGTAGAGTGATTCAAGAGGAAGGTTTATATGTATAAGAGATAGTTCAAAATGTATATCAGCACTCGTTCGAAGCTGTGGCGGGTCGCTAGTTTATTATAAAACCTTCCCAAAATATAATAATACCGAAACGCAAGCAAAAAATAATAGCAAATTGAAAATAGAAAACCAATCATAACCTATTCAATGTTTAATAAACCCTTTCTAATACTTTTAAACGGTAGTAACTAAATTAGCTTACTTATTCAAGTCATTGGAAGGGCACTGGTCTGCAACCGTGGCTGTCGCGCCATATCAAAGCGCATTCAATCCGTATGCACTTTACTTAGAAACTGAACTGTCGAATAATAAGTGCATTGTGTGACCGTATACGTAACGTTGGATTAGTGATGGGAATACGTAACGTCGATGATTTGCACATCGACTCGCCATGTCTCATTTAATACTCCAACTTAGTATATTGTTTTGCGCACATTAAATTTTAATAGCTTTGAGAACAATGCGATCTTTGGTAGTGGACACGTTAGGTCTTTTTATGAAAGTGTTTTAACTATATATTTAGGCAATCAGTGTTTTATGGGATGTTGCTCCTCTACATCTTAATTTTTAAAGGGACCTGATATAAATATGTCGACCTCCGCAATGCTGGCCAAGGAGCCTTCGGTGTGAGGGCATAGTTTCGTTTTTGTTTTTGTTTTTCATTAGGCATTGAAACTTTTCCAAGATCTATAAATAAATACACCCAACAGTCACACACCTAGTCCTGACCCCACACTAGGTATAACCTGTCTCGTGGGTATCAGAAACTATGAGAGACTCTCGGTCTCACAACACCCAGACTTGAAACAAACATCTTTGGGCCACACAAACCGGACACACATTTATGTCAATGCGGGAATCGAACCCGCGGCCTCTCGCTTCTCAGTCGGCTACTCGCCCGCTGCGCCACGGAGGCTGTCAGATGCACACACACAATCATTTGTTTCGGTATGTACTTGGTATTATGGGACTGTCAGTTCGTAGTTCCTCATAACTTTGATGCATGTTACCATTTTGTGACTGTTGGGTGTATTTATTAACTAACAATATAGCATGATATATACGACATATAAGCATTAGTATGTATAGCGTACGTGATATCGCGGTTCTATTGTAGTGCAAATTGGCAACATGATCTCATTCGGCACCTTAATCTATCCAATAACGGTGTATCAGATGTCCATTATCGAAGGTCCTGATCGAGGTCAACGTCTCCATGCGAGCGTATCGGCACATCGACAGCGGCGGCAGGGCGCGCGCCACGCACTTCCGACGCGACGGATTTGCCGGAATCGGCGCGGGCGCATCAAAAGCGCTGCAAAATTCGGACGGAGGCGCGCGCGTGAATCAATTTGAATATTTTTTTCGATGCCGACATGAGAACGGCCAGTCACCGCCGCCGTCCGCCACCGACGACGTCGCTCAGTGCGCTCCTCATAACGACCAACTCAAACAAGAATCTCCTCGCAAAACATACAGAATTTTTATAGCACATAATCTCTGTATGTAAAAGCTTTGTACGAGCAAAGGTGCCTTTTTCTCCCCATATCTCGCTCAAGTGAAATTCAGATGTTTCTTGGCGAAATTAAAGCACATATTATTAATAACGCGTTCCATACCTCCGCTGCATAAAAAGCTACAATTTAATTACGAAAAAATGTCGCTTAATTATTTTCTTTCGCTCGGATTCAGTGTATCCGAAATTTGGACGAGGTTGGAGCCCACACGGACTTTCTTACTACCTACATCTCACGTTTTTGAGTAGCCGTAATATTTAAATTGCCGACATAGCTCCTGCGGGCATACCTTGCATGGGAATGCGCCGGCGATCGTCAAAACTTGAACTGAATGCGTGGTGCATTGTCCAAACGTCCGAGATCTAACATCTCTTTCCTTGTCTGACGAGCGGAGCGGACATACAGATGACAAAGAGGCGACGATGGAAAGTGTGGTCACTTTTACTGGACGCTTATGTTTGCAAGCGCATCCCGCCTAAAATTTTGCATGGATGCGTCGCGCATGCGAAAATGTAGTCTGCGGTCAAGAGTGGACACCGCGACGACGCCGGCGTGGGGTGGCGCGGTAAAGCGTCCGCGTCGCAGCCGCACGTACGCAATATTACCTCCCGATGCATATTAATCGAGGAGGAAGTTTTGTCAACAATATCTAATGTGCTCCGCGAACTGTAAGCGGTCTCATTGATAGCTTTTTTGTTGTTTCCAAAGTTCGCACAAAGCACCTCCTGTTCGAGACGGCGCCTTATTCAATACTGCAATATTGCATAATGCATGACACATTACACAAAATATGAAAACAATCGTGTCGATTGTTCACCGCGACCGAGTCCCGCGATATCTCTATTCACCGCAAGTGGTTTAACTGGGTTATTCCATTTAAATCGTTCGCTACTTGAGTATTAATTAGCGATAATCATGACGGCAAATAATCTTCGTTTCGATTACTGACAGTTTTATTATTCGAGTGTCCATATCTGGAGTGTTTTATATCGTTTCCTCGATAAACGGTACAAAAAATTCTATGAACTATATCATTGAGTCGAAGTAAATGTATGGAGTTATCAACATTCAATAAATAACGTGGTCAAATGAAATCAATTCATTACTGA
Organism: Clanis bilineata; assembly: GCA_036417725.1. Classification (NCBI taxonomy): domain Eukaryota; kingdom Metazoa; phylum Arthropoda; class Insecta; order Lepidoptera; family Sphingidae; genus Clanis; species Clanis bilineata. The sequence continues at coordinate 6,193,147 of CM071141.1, forward strand.
GTTCGCGTGGTTTGTACGAGCTCTTTTATATTATCACTGTCACAGTGCTTGTAAATAAAAATGAACGTGTAATTCCGCTTGTATTGTTATTAATTGTAAGTGCATGTAGTAATTAGCAAATTCAATTTACTGAACTGCAATCTACTACGGATAAATAATCTTATCGAATGTCATGTTGAATAATGATGAGGAATCCATCAGTAGCTTAAAACCCTGTCCATACCACGCTATCGCCCGAATGGTCAAACGCTGCTCAACTTTAACGGCTTCTTACATTGATATTCTCCCTACAATTTTGACATATAAGGCGGCTTTAAAAGATATAAGGCTACCTTAAGTGTATGAACATTCGGCGGCTAGTGTATGAACATTCGGCGCTATTTATCGTATTTCTATTTCGATTTACTCTTATCCCACTCCAAATATAGGGTCATTGCAACACATTTTTTCAAGCATTTTGCAAAAAAGATTTGGATTCGATTTTACGTCAGCTACCTGCTTAACGCCAACGCCATACAGTCCAGGGAAAATCGTATGAGATAAACTGTTTTGCTCAACCTGGGATTCGAACCCAAGATCTTCCCGTCATAGCCTAAATACGTTACTACTAGAGCAAGAAGGCGAGACATTATTTTATTTCATAGTAAACTCTTAAAAGAGTATTCTCTATTGGTCAGGAGAAAAAAGTATAATACGATGCCATGAAAATGTGCCCGATTCCAGAATCCTACACCTGTTGGTCATAAGCAAGAGTGGTTTGGTTGTATGAATATTGACAAGCTTTTGTACATCGTGATTAACCACAAATTGAGAATAGAGAAGAAAACGGGAAAGAAGCAGATATAGCATAGAAATAGGCAATGCAATTTGTAGCACAAAAAAGTAATTACTTAGTATTATATTTTGCTTTAGAATATTTCCAATAAATGTGTATTATGACCTGAGCCTAAAGCGGATGCCAAATCAAATAGTTTACATTCAAAAATAATTAATCCCATATTAAGTATTTATGTTGATAATACTAATCCTTATTTTGGTTTATTAGCTTTATTATCTTTTGTAACTGCTATCGATCAACTGTTTGACACAAAATGTATACACTGGATTAACTGATGGCAACATTTGTTTAATCCGGACAGGTCCGAATTTGCTTTTGCGAACGAGGATATCGGGATAGGTATCCCTCAAGACCAAATGAGACCTTTTTGTTACTGGTATTATCGCGGCCTGGGTCAGGATCTGCCTTCCCACTTAAACAGTCTTTGAGCAGCCAAGACTGTGCGTCCATTATCGCTCATACTTTCCTTCAAAACATCAAGCCAGCGCTTTTTGGGCCGCATTCCTGGTACAATCTCATCCAGACACTTGCGACCGATGTACTTCTATAGTTTGCTCAAATCATGATGATCTTTCTAGTAACATTCCTGCAGTTTATCTGTTATCTGGCGGTCAGAAAGACTACAGGAGAATAAAGATTGAGTTTACTGATTCCTATTTTAAAATAAAAAATATTCTAAAAAATTATCTATTAAATCTTAAAACTAAAATCATCACACCTCTGCGTGTCATTATAACAAATACTCAAGAATAATATTTCAGATAGCGCACGCTCCGTCGCGTCGGATTATCCGCGTGGCCTGATACGGTTTCCGTATCTTACAGTACAGATAGTGCCCAACTACGTGCATTATCGGCCTGAGCCTCGGATTAGCTTGATTACCGCACAGATTTATTGTTTTATCGCGTTTTATTGTCGGTATTACGCTTTGTACGGCGATATTGTGCGATTGTCAGAGCTGTTTTTGATGTGACGTCAGGTCATTAGATGGATTTTGTTTTGTTCTTATGTAATTGTTTTGTGCCTTATTGTAACGTATTTCATTTCGTCGTATTATCTTCTTTCAACCTGCTCTTAGCATATAATGTGGGGTCAACGCTATACTCTTTTTCACGCATGTTGCAGATTATTCGGCTCAGATTTTACGACCTGCTTACCTGTGTTAACTCCCTCTTGAGGTTCAAGCACATTTACTTTGATCATATAAGAAATTTTATTCTTTTTAACATCTTTTCCATCAAAACTTATTCGTAATGTTGATTTCATGTTTTATCATCAAAAATGTTAAAGAATAATTTTAAAGAATTGTTTGGTGTAGTGTTTTTATGCTGGACTCTAGAGCTCAAGACTTAAACTAATCCTTTAATAGTCCACAGATTTTGAAAATCATTAGGTGTAATTCCAACAGGTCAATCTGAAAATCTTTGGGGGAGGCCTATATCCAGCAGTGGACGTCCTATGGCTGATAATGATGATGATGATGAATTCTTAAGTTTACGCGAATATTATACATTGAAATAAAACTATTCTTACGGATACAAATAATTAACCTTTTTTGATTTCGTATAATTTTTTAATGATGGTAGATATTGTAACACTAACCTTTTTTGGACAAATGACACCTCAGACTGACCCGTGACAACGAAGACTGCAAAGCCTTCGAAACGTCGGGAATAATAATTAAAACCTAATCGTGATAGAATCCGTAAGAATAGTTTTATTTCGATGATGATGAATCTAGGATATTTTTTACCGTGTCACGCTTAAGTCAATATCATTATTTATTTCGTGAATCGGGTGTATAATTTTAATCTGATAATAATAAATTATGAAATGTGACTTCAATATCGTTGAGCCACATTTTTAGAAATAGGATTAGCAATATTAGCTATGTGTCTGATAAATAAATAATTTTGTAAGCTATACACATGTTTTGTTAATGCTAATGAAATGTTGCTATAATTCTACTTGTCTAAGCGTTGCTAACAAAACTAAGTATGGAAAAGTACATATTACATTGTATAATGTATAATGGCATGTTCTGACTGAAGATTCATCGATGGCCACGCGAAAGACAACATAAAAGTCGCAATTGACATTGTATTTCCTTTGGCTAACATATTTGATAAGTTATAAAGGCTCTTCAACACAAGTTATGAAACGCAAAAAGAAAAATCTACTATTAAGAGCAAAACATAGAAATATTTGTATGAAACGCAGGTGAAGGCACAATTCTTGTCTAGTGTAAGACAATTGAATCCACTCAAAAATACGAGTGGGCTGATTGAATTGATAAACTGTAATACGATACGAACGTGACGTATCTATAACTAGTAAATCACGGCTAAAACACAAAGAACGTCTAATTTGACGGCCACCAATCTGTAACGGTAAACTTAAATCACAAGTTTGGACGTGAAGCAATAACGAAACCTCTGTGCGATCTGGCTGATTGCTCACACGTTAGCGAAAGCCGAACAAATTAACACTTGGATGCGTACAGACCATTTGTTAACAATTTGTGCTGGACAATATGCCCTCCTGTGTTTATCCCGTCCAAAAACAGTGCAAATGACACTAATTACGCGCATCTAGCGTACTGGTGTTAATGTATTGCTCATACGCGCCCAATTCTATACTCTAAGCCCGGCTTCAGTTGGCTTCTTAGATGTTGTTTACGAGACAAGTGTTGCTAAGTCTATTAGTACTGTCTTTTTTGGTTGGACATGGATAAGTAGATTAAATCCGGGTGTACTTTATGTACCCGGAAACATGTAACAAGCTAGTAGGTTATTTAGTAAGTGATCTAAGCCTTAAACATTTTTGAGAGATCCTAATAACTTCGTCATGATGACAAGCGAGGCATTATTTTTACCTAATCCCAACTCTAATAGTAAATCGAGTATGAAATCACTTCCAGCTTCGGACTTCCTCATCTTTCATTCTGATGCTTCAAACGGCTCCTATATGTAGAAAGTGACAACGGTCACTCACGGTCACAGCTTATCGAAACTAGACGTAATTTCATGAAAATCCAAGACTCGTCTGTTTTCTTTACACCGTGGCAATAAAGCGGTATAGTCGTCCCATTCATGCTGTATTCATAATTGTCAACATGGCTTTAGCACTTAAACTAGCCCGGTGAAGCTGACCCAATGATGCTAAAGACAAATACTGTCTCCATCGTGGCTCTAGCACTCATAGTATGAGATAAAAATGGGTAGCGTTCACTGGTATACGTACAATCACTGAAAAAGTGCTAATTTGCGGTAGGCTTTACAGAGATGTAAGTTAATAAGTGGGCTAATGATGAATTTCGGCTTTATAGACGTGTACTCGGCATTGGAAGTAACTTAACTCCTTTAATCGTAAGGTTGTAAAATTGCCCTACTATTATGCCAAATTTTGAGGTTTAATACCTTAAACCTCCAATTTTCTATCTTACCTTACCAGCTAAGATGAACCTACCACCTAAAATGGCACTTAGTCTTCTTCTATCTGCGTTTATCCCATAGCACTGTGGGGCGGGTCTCGAGCGCAGCACACTTTTGCAAACATGTTGCAAGCAAAATTATGTTTTTTTTTACTATTGGCTGTCTGCCTACTATGACGTTCATGGGTAACATATCTATCAGCTAAGCGGCTTGCTCGTCTTCTCATTCGATTGCATTACGAAATACGTAAAATTATAAGAATGTTTGTAGACTTCTACGAACTAGCTTCTTCGGTGTTCCCTCGTTATGACATGTCCTTCTCTCAAGAAGGCTTAAAAAAATGTTTGTCATATTAGGCAGCGGCTTGGCTGTCCCTGGCATTGTTCATCTCCATGGGCGGCGATAACCATTTACCATCAGTACCCTTAGTACGAGTTTAAGTAGTTTAAGTATCGGAAACTATAACGAACCAAAAAATGTATGGAGAAACTGTAAACTATCGTCGATTTCGAGAAACAAGAAAAACTCCTACTAAGGTTACAGGTGGGCTGTCACTTATCAGCTCGTCTGCATTCTTAGGTCAATAAAGAAGTTCTATAGCTTCTTCAACACACAGTTCCGTATTGTTTACAATTTTGTAATTATTTATGTGATTATTTTAATGTCACATGATAAGGGAACGCTAATCCGTTCGTGATTCTTGGATAAAGCGATTAGTCGAGATTATACGTGCACAAAGTTGATTATCTACACCAAAATCAGATTACAGCCGTGGTATCTCGGGTAAAGAGCTAAATCTAATGAAACAATCATTTGACATCAATCAATTGACGTCAAAAATAAGGCTGAGTTTAAGACGTTGTTACATGAAGATAGTTTTTGCCAGATGCTTTAAATATCAGAAAACTCCATTACAAGATCGTATCAAATAATTAGACGGCAAGAATCGTATGATACAACTTCATCATTATCAATTTAGTACGAGAAAATAATAGCTTTTCTTTTCATTGTTAGGGAATTTGGAATAAAAAATATTTACATACATACATACATAAGCTCACGCCTGTATCCCCGAAGGGGTAGGCAGAGGTGTACTAGAGAACTAGAACACCCACATTTCGCCGAGCTTAGTTCGGTCCCAGATGTGATAGGGGGCGAGCCTATCGACATTTCGGGCACAAATTCCTAAGAAATATTTGTACCAAATATTTGAAGAATTAAGAGTTTATGTCACTATAATTTAGTTTGGTTTGACGATTATTTGTCATAATGTATGGAATGTGTTTACTTAGAGTTATTATGTCGAAATCAGTCTTTCAAAAATGACGAATTTGGCGAAAATGACGTTGTGACTTTTGAACCTTTGTTGTTTTGACAAGTTTGGTTACTTTTTCAATAACTATTGTTTATAGTAGCTAGGCAGTAATATCACTCGCAAAATATTGTGCTGCAATTTTCAAAAACTCAAAACAATGATTATGATGTGCTAAATAGTTTTATAGCCTGTTTTGTAATTTATCAAATTATCATTGTGAAAGTAATTATTAGGATAATTGATAAAAAAATCGTTCAAGACGATTTTATTCTTGGAAAAAGGGCACGAGCGAGTTATGACAGTTTTTTCGGGCATCTCCAATATAGAGACATCTTACGGCACATGTCGGAACCACTTTTTGCCTCGAGCCAAGCTTGGTGTGTCCACTGCAGACGGCCGGCTACTTTACCGGTTTATAACAAAATGAAATTACAATATTTTAGTCAAGTAGGTACTTATATGATAAAAAAATTTGATAGCATGTCACAGTAGTCGCCACCTTGGTCTGTTAGCAGCGTATATAGGCTGTGGATCTGGAAACCTGCGTTCGAATCTCGAGTTGACTTAACGATTTTTAAAATATGACTTTCCTGGAAACAGTCCCCCGAGAGGAACTTGACGTCAGTCCTGTCGACGGTGGTCAAAGCTAAGCCGAATCCTTTCTGCAACAAGTTTGAAAAACTGTGTTGCGCCGACCTCACAGTATAGTAAACAAATGACAGCTGGAAAGAAAGAAACTACGACACTAGAAACTAGAATTTCAATTGAATTTTGTATTTGTTTTACGTATTTTACTTTTAATTAACGGAAGCCTGAGACCGTTGTTATTCTACCATCTATGGGCCGTCGGCCATCTATCATTTATAGGGAAGCGTGATTAACAACAATGTAATCATATGAGCTACTCATCGATTATGATTTTGTCTATAAACTAGCTACAGCTAGTTTTAAAACATTTGCGGGCTACAGCCCGCAAATGTTTTCGCGTGGTTATCTCACGCTAATCCAATATACGGAATAAAAAATATGTAGCTTATATTACTCAGGAATGATGTAGCTCTCTACTGGTGAAAGAATTTTCAAAATCGGTTCAGTAGTTTAAGAAATTAGTTCCTATTAACAAACTATCACTACAAACTTTACCTTTTTACAATATTAATATAGATTATAAATCTGATGAGTGAGTGTCAAAGACGCAGGATAGGTGTGTCGTAACTTCGGCCGGTAAAATGATCTAACCCACATTTTCTCAATAGGCTGGTACGTAGCAGATTTATGATTAAAAATTCGTTATTTGCAACCGTTGCGCAGAGGTGCGGGAGAGGAATATAGTTCGGCGCGGGTTATGGTTACCCTAATGAAAGGGTTTTGAGAATACCGGTTAACCTTATAACCTGGATTGCAACCTTATAAACAGGGACTCCTGTTTGCCAGTCACGATGATATACCACTCTGGTAAGTAATAAAAAATAGTAATATAATTTCATAACATGATAATATGTTTTATTCCCTACTAGTTGTAGGATCGCCATATTTATTTCCTGTATGGCTGTTGCCTAACAGTAATTAGAAGTTGATTTGGAATTAAATCAAATACAATATAAATACGATACAGAGCAGACTTCCCAACAAATATTTGTTTTAATATATAGAGTGTGGGAATCGTATTAAACAATTAAATATTTAACGGACATCAATTTAATAACACGTGATAAATGAACTAAATATTGAATGTTAATATGTCCATGTTTGTTTATAAATATTGATTTTGTTCGGACATTAGTACAGTAGGATTTTATTAATGAATATATAATAGTATATATATATACATATGGCGGCGTTTAAATTCTTTGCATATGGCTATACTTTACCATTTGCTCGGCTAAACTGTTTTTATAAGTAAGGCCCATAGTGACTTCTTGAATCGCTACAGCTATCTTGATAACTGTAAGCTATATTATTAAACGCGTTTTTCTCGTTGTGATATTACTTTGTAAATCGCGGTCGTTTTGTCAATGTGGTGGTCATATCGTATTAAGTTGTATTTGTTTATTATTTTGAATTAGGTATATGTTTTTAATTTTGTGTACTAAAGAACACAATAATTCTGTAATGTAAATATTATTTTGCGTCAGTGAGATCCTTGTTGGTGGTATATTTCAATAAAAAAAGCTATGAACTATAACTTTTATAGCTATTTTAAAATCGCCACTAATGTGTCTTTAAAAAAGAAAAGCTATTTAAACCGCTGTACCTACCTACTGGCAACTTAACAAAATGAAAATTAAAACTACATTACGTCTCGGACAAATTGCTTCTTGCGCTTTTTTTTTTAAAGTTTTACATTGGACCATCATAATTCAAATAACGATAGCATAGACACATAACCAGCGCAACAGTTGTAGTCGCGGTCTTAAACAAATTCTTTTGATAAACGAAGACACAACTAAGCTATTTATTCGTCACAGTTTTCAAAGGTGTATGAGCAACCTCACCCAAAAACAAACTTAGGATAAGGGCACATGTACCCAGCCCGCATGGATTACCGCTGTACAAATCCGGCTCCCGGTGCGGTAGTCAGTGTAAACAAGGCCTAACGTGCCGCTCCTCCGCAGCACAAGACCGAGAAGTCGTACAAGTTCTTTTTATGAATTTTGTCTTCTTAAAAAAGACTTAAAATTAATAATAATTCAATTGTTTTTTTTTTGTTGAGTGAAGTCTATATTAAATAGTCTTTTTTTATCAAACGAGCGGGTAGGTCACCAGCGGCCCGAGCAGGAAAATTTCTAGCAATCGTAAATGTATGTATTCGAGCTCACTGTGCACTGATGACATTTGGTTAATATTTTATACAAAGATAGACATTTACTATTGTCAGAAATCCTACTCGGGCCGTTGATAGCAAGTGATTACCATCGCCTATGATACGTGGTGTTAAAATAAAAGTGGATGTATTTCCAAACTTAAGAAGAAAATTGGGAAGTGATTTGGGCCAAACCTCCCTTACCGAACGAAAATAAACAGCGAACTTCGTCGGTTTTCTGTAAGATAGTGGAACCGGTAGAGCCGGTTCATTTGGCTCTACCACTTAGCATAATACACACCAAAGCCGTCGACCCGCCGGCCTATGTCGACAACTTTTGTCGGCGGGCTTGTTGGCGGCTTCAGTCGTTGCAAGTCGGAATACGTATAGGCCCCCGCTTTGCGTCGGCGGGCTATGTTGGCGGGTCGGCGCCTTCGGTGTGTATTGCACTTAAAGTCGCGTCTCCTGCACTAAAATATTACACAAAACACATACACAAAATTTATTTATTTAATATTTTTTATCTATGGTCTATTATTCTACGAGTAGGAGACAGGGAAAATCCTCGTTTTGCGTATGTGTTTCGTTTCGTGAAACGCGTATTTAGATTACACCAAATAAATGGATTAAATAGTCAAATTCAAGGTTTATCTCATCCGTAAATGGAATTGAAATATTGTAGGAATATTTCCGGTGTCACAATAGATTAATAATCATAGCTTATGTTATTTGATGAATTCGTTTAGTTAAAAATGTTATATAATAATAGTCTTGAATTGATAATGAAATAAATAAAATAATAAACGTACCGTCATTACAGCTTGAAATAAATTTTCGATACGATGAAGTTAGCTTTCCTTATAAAATGCACTTTGAACTTTTTATATTAAAAAAGAGCGTAAAATTATATTTTATTATTTCTTTCAAATAAATTACATAAAAGATATATTTTTCAGCATGGACATTAGACACAGGTAGGTCTGTAGGCCTACGTGGTGTTCCATTAAAATGAACCTCCCCTTTTATACTGCATTCAAATATTTTGCCTCGGTGGAGTGGTTGTATTTCGGTATGACTACTGTCTTGAGGTCTCGGGTTCGATCCTTGGTTCGGGTAAAGTGATATTGGATTTTTCCATATCAGCCTGGAGTCTGGAATGGCGATAGGCTTGGCGACATGTGGGTGTTCTAGTTTACTAGTGCTACTAGTATTAACCTCTGCCTACCCGTTCGGGGATACAAGCGTGAGCTTATGTTATGTGATGTGTTGTTATATGTTATTTGTTATGCTTAGTTTTATTTATGATATATATTTAATTTTATAGTATATAATAATAGGTATAGTATATAGTTGTATGTTTTTGTTATTTCGTCTTGTAGATTTCTGTAATTGTCCCGCTAGTTCGAATTGGGTACCTATATCCTGTAATGACCATGTGTGTGTTGAATAATAAATCATCATAATCATCATCATCATCATCATCATCATCAGCTATAGGATGTTCACTGCTGGACATAGGCCTCCCCCAAAGATTTCCAGATCGATCTGTTGGAAGCGGCCTGCATCCAGCGAAAAAATTAATTAATTCAATAATAAAATAATAATAAGCAAGCAAGCCTCAGCCTCGTCATCGAGAGGGTGATATTTTTTATATTTTTTGAAATATTTTTAAACGTTTTTTTTATTACTTATATTTAAAAATCTAAGAAGAAGATAAGTTAAAATAAATGAGAATAATAATAAATGTTTTAAATATTTTGGTGAATCCGTCGAATAGATAGTTAGTTCTTAATACGTAATAAATAACTTAGATAAAGTTAATCATGACGAAATTACGTGACATTGCAATGATAAGTTCTTTATTATTGTGCGTAATTAACCTTCGATAATTATAATGTAAGCAAAGTAGCTATAGTTTAGTAGGCTGGCGAGACTAGGATCTTAGGTTCGATACCCGCCCCGAGACGCGCCTCCATGGTCTAATGTCAGCATACATGAGCTGTGAATCTGAGGTCCAGCAGGTCGATTCTCTAAGGTTCATTTGTGAAATCAACGTTGCGGCATCGTTGCAGCAACTATGTTTTCATTTTTGTATTCAGCAAGGTACAAAGCGCACCCACTAGCACTATGCGTGATGACGGCGCTTATGCGAACTAGCTCTCTCAATCGAGGCGTTTGACATAAATGTATGGAAAATAGTATTCTTTAAGACCCAACAACGTTGAACGCTCCGTCGATCACAACGATGTGCGCTGCGGGAGCTCGTCGTCGATCGCAACGTTGTGGCTTGTGGCGTTTCTTACCGCCGAATGTTCATACACTTAAAGTCGCGTCATGTCGTTTAAGGCCGCCTTATCTGTCAAAATTGTATGGTGAAAATCAATGTAAGAAGCCGTTAAAGTTGAGTAGCGTTTGACTATTCAGGTGTCAGATAATCGACCTGCTGATTTCCCAGTTCTCAGATCGTGTAATTTTCTAAACCGGTTTGCAAAGAAATGTATCTCACAATGGGGATGGATGTTAGGCAGCGGGCCCTAAAGGTAAAGCCGAATCCTTCTCGCAATATATTTGAAAAAGAGTATTCGACCGAGCTCACTTTGGACTACCACAGGGACAGGCGAAAGATGTTCAGTAGACAAATAAACAGGCACTTCGGTTTATAGACTTCTGATGACATGTGCTGTGGAAATCTGTAATATTATGACTTCAACTTTTCATTTTATAATATTTATCATTTTTATAGATAATATATTATCACATTGATATATTTCTAAAATTGGCGTTGACACTTACGGGGGTACCCGATAAATAATTTTATCGACAAATCGGCTTAAGATACAGAGTGTTTCATAAAGTTGGTACCAATAATAACTACACTTAAAGAGAGGATGGCTAGCAATGTAGCGGTAAAGTTTAACATTTTGTAAGGCTCATAGCTTTTGATTAATGGAAACTGGAATCTTTTTTTTTCGGGCACGGCAAAGTGACGACAATGCACCTGATGGTAAGCGTAGTACAGTTAAAAAAAACTAGGGATCACCGACAAATAATGGGTTTATCAGTGGTCGCCAGAAAAATGCCGGCCTATTTATGCTCCTTCACACTCCGAATCCGAAGAGGGAAGAAGCAAATCGAGGGGCTTGCGACAAGATAGGCGGATGACCGATGCAGATACAGCGATACCCCCATACCCGTCTCAACCAACCATCAAGTCATGCCGCAAGCCCCTCGAGAGAACCGGAAGTACACTGGCTGATCTTGGAACGCGAACCACACACGGAATGTGGGTCACTATGGTGGTCGCTATACGGTCGGATACGAATATCCTACCACCAGCAGCAGGTTCACAAAATAACCGTATTGAAGTTCATCCACCACATCACTGAAGCCAACGTCTGTAATTCTGCTGATCAACTAATCAGCCAAAATTCGATCAGACAAACAAGAGGTCACGCAACGCCCCCGTGACTCTACAGAGACGATATTGGCTTAAAATTACAGATAACGTGTGGAAAATATAAAATCTGCGCCGAATAATAAATCCAGATTTGTTGTGACACACGGGAGTATCGTGCAGCCAGCATTGATGCAAAAATGTTAGTCAAACGCCTTACCAAAAATCATCGTGAAGCGAAGTGAATTTCTAGGTATAGATTCAAGCGTTTTCTAAAACTACCTCTATGTTATACTAGAGGTACAATGTAGAATAGTACGACATTTTCCTTTACACCTCGTTAAAAAACATTAGAATTTACTAAGAAAAACTAGTCTGAAACTTGGGTCAGTAAATGTTTAACCTATTGCCTATCTTTTGTCGTAATATTTTCGTCGACATTAATAACTTGTTTATTTCGCCAATTTATACATATTCATAAGATCAGCTTGTTTAAATAACTAGGCGGATAGTTAATAACCTAATTTAACTGGAAATGAAAACTACTGGAAACTATACTTTTCCTGGAAGTTAAGCTGAAGATGATACAGTTCGATTGCGTTGTGGAGATTGATCAGCTTTCCCTTGGACCCCGTGATCAGATCTTAACTAAAAAACTTTCAAGAAAAAACAAAGCCTTTCGAATAATAGAATAATCACCAAATCAGTCCATATTTTGCATTATATCGCGTTGCATACATAAACAAACAGTAAACACACTCCTCTTTTTAAAAGTCGGTTGAAATAATTTTATTATGTTGTCCACACGCGGTTACTGTAATACGTCTCAACATTTTATCAGTTATTACGTTTGTTATTAGTTGTATTTTTTAATATTTTGCTATAATATTAATCATTGGAATCAGTTTTAAGCTTCGCTTTAGTTTAACCATATCAGTATAAAAATGTTTGTATTTAATTGATGTTTATATTATTATATTTATAAACATTTAGATATCACGAAGTTAGTTAAGTATATAATTTGCAAGATACTGATAAATTCTGTGGTAACATTAGTTTCTCAAGTATATTTAATACCATGCATTGGTATGAATGGCTGATGATGATGATGATGATGAATGATATCGAAGAGTTGGCTTTTATTTTATGTTGGCATTATTTTATTCTTGCGTATAAAAAAAGGAATACCAATATACTAACTCAAAATTTATTTGCACTGTATTTAATTATCGAAAAGAACGATTTATTTTTTTATTAATAACACACAAAGTCCTAACCCCACATTAAGATACGAGCCTTGTGTCGTAGGTATCAAAAACTACGAGAGACTTTTCGGTCTCTTAACATCCAGACCGACCCAATCAAGCTATGACAGCTTACAAAGTATGGCCCATTTGAAACTATACATTTAACTAATCTTAGATTTTTCCTAGATAATGTGTTTGGTGGCGTAGTGGTATTGCGTGCGCTGCACGACTATCGTCCTGAGATCTCAGGTTCAATCCCCGGGTCGGGCAAAGTGATATTGAATTTTTCAGTATCAAACTATAGGCTCGCGACCTTTCTTATCTGGAACGGAACTAAGCTCGGCGAAATGTGGGTGTTTATGTCTATTTCGCTACAGCGCCTCTGCCTACCCCTTCGGGGATACCGGCGTTTGCTTATGTATGTATGTATGTAATGTGTTTATTAGTTTTTCTAAACTTTGTGGTTATTACTTATGAATCAGTTAGTACTCGGAAAATCCACAATAGATAAAACTTATATTACCAGCTCAAAAATATATAATTCTAATGATTTCTTAGGTTTACGCGAATGTTATTCATTGGAATAAAACTATTTTTACGGATTCTATCACGATTTGGTTTTAATTTTTATGCCCGACGTTTCGAAAGCTTTGCAGCCTTCGTGATCCGACCCGTGACCAAACCGTGTGTGAATGCAACAGGTGTAGATTCGCGAACGTTCGTTCGGTTGGTGTGGACCGGGCATTACATGTAAAAACATGTAGAAAAATACAAAATTTTCTTACATACTGCATGGATGAAACACTGACAGCCTTGTATTTAAACTGTGACAGTTCGAGAATTAAAAGATAAGCTCGCATGATGTGCAAATAGAAGACGTTCCTAAACGCTATCTCGTACAAATAAGTGGGGCATAAATTAATCAGAGCTCAGTGCCATAGACAACACAAGTAATTCCACGGCAAATGTTACTATCGTGGTGTTTCATACTGTTTGTGTACACGCACTGCCTCTGTATTCAGCTTAAGGTTGTGGAAATTTCGTTTGTTTAACTTTTTTAATAATCTTATAAATATATTGTTGGAATGGGAACAAATCCGTATATAGGTGATTTGTTTTATAAGTCGTTATCGATGTCAATGGATGCTGCCTACTTAGCGATGGTTGAAAATTTATAAATGGAAAGCCGACGATAATTTCTCATTGAATTAATACCTATTTACTAGTAGACAATAGTGGCAAAGGTAAGTCGGAAGGAATCATGTTGTATGGACCCTTCGCAACTGTTGCCTACCTTGGTGAGGAATGGGGATTGGAAATGAATAGTGGTAATTGGGCATCCGAGTCTCAGTCATCGTACCATACTATTTGTCATTGGTTCGATTACCCGGTCGGGCAATTTTAATTTACTCGGAATTGGATCTCTTAGAGGGGGTTGATGTCAGGAGGGCAGCTATACGTAAAAATTTTAAAAATCCTTTTTGCCACATGCTTAAAAAGTGTGTTGCGCCGACCTCACATTAAGGCCCACCTTAATGTGAGGTCGGCGCAACACACTTTTTAAGCTTGTCCTAACAAGGACAGGTAGAAAGGAAAAGATCTCAGTTACCATACTCATTCTAAGGCAGTGGTAATATTCCGGTCAAGCCATTTCATTCATCATTGGCCATATTTGGACGGTAATTTAGCATTGCGGGTGAAATAACATTTAATAATATACAATAACATTTCTTTCTCTCTTTCTCTCCCTAGTTTTGCGTCGAGGGTTAAAATAGTTTAGAAGCTGTAAAGCTGTGTGCAACAATAATTAGTCTATAACCCATAATAACAAATTAGCTTCTTTACAGAAAACTAATAAAAAAAGCATTCGTAGCCCAGATTTTTATCACATAGATATTCAAGAGATGAAAGGATGATGACATAGTATATATCACTATAAAAATACTTATCAATGATCCATAAAATCATACAAATGTTGTTGACACTGTATGAACGCAAACATACACAAATCTTGAGGGATATCTATGAATAAGTAGCTGTCAAGTGTTGAGCTTTATTTAACTAGATAATAATTGTTACATACTTTACTTGTTTGCAGATCTTGTAATTCACGTGCGCCATGGTATTAAGGTGTTGTGAGCCATTTCAAATAACACTATAGACTTAAGAGTGCCTGCTTTCGTAATTTGTAAAAAATATAATAATAATCATATGGCTTGGGTCCCGAACCTCGCCATCGGAAGGAAATATTTATATTATATCTTTAAGTGTATTTTTGTTTTTGTATTATATATTTAAAAATGTAACAAAACTTAGACAATAAATAGTAGTGAACATAATATTAGCCCTGTAATATTACTGTCCCACTGCTGGGCACGGGCCTCCTCTTCTAATGAGAGGGGTTAGGCGTTAGTCTACCACGCTGGCCTAATGCGGGTTGGTAGACTTCACATACCTTCGAAATTCCTGTAATGAAATTCTCGAGTATGCAGGTTTCCTCACGATGTTTTTCTTCACCGTTATAGCAAGGCTTAGTTTTAACGACCAGCTACCTGCTTGTCATCAACAGTCTCTGATGACATCTGGTCCTGACCAAATCATGTTAGAAAAATAGCTTTATCAGACCGGGGATTCAAACCCATGGCTTCCCGATCACACTTCACAATATACACTACCACTATAATTAGACGGCGATAGACATATTGACGCATCAATGTATAATATTTTTAATCGACACTCCAAATATTTGTTCCAAACTATTGTAAATGGACACAACAACTGAATGAATGATTTAGTCGTAAATTTAATTATCTTATTGGCATAATCTATTAAATAAACTGATAGTATTGTTTAATTGGTCACACAGTCATTCAAACCGTCCTAATTCCCACATTCGAACTGTTTATCAAAGGAAGTTTTTATTTGGTAAATAATGTCTTAGGAACTGAATGACATGAGGCACGTGCCCAGTAGGTCAGATCTTAGACTACTTTTCTTAACTGCATGAGATGAGGCACGTGCCCTATAGGACAGATCTTGGACTACTTTTCTTAACTGCATGAGATGAGGCACGTGCCCTATAGGACAGATCTTGGACTACTTTTCTTAACTGCATGAGATGAGGCACGTGCCCTACAGGACAGATCTTGGGCTACTATTCTTAACTGCATGAGATGAGGCACGTGCCCTACAGGACAGATCTTGAACTACTTTTCTTAACTGCATGAGATGAGGCACGTGCCCTACAAGACAGATCTTGGAATACTTTTCTTAACTGCATAAGATGAGGCACGTGCCCTACAGGACAGATCTTGGACTACTTTTCTTAACTGCATAAGATGAGGCACGTGCTCTATAGGACAGATCTTGGACTACTTCTTCCTTTTATTTGATAATGAGTTTTAAACAGGTTCACCATGCCGCCGTCACTTTAAACTCCTCAGTATTATTCAGGTGGGCTTAGATCAAACGAGCGGATGGTGGATCTATAATTCTCTTTATGTAAGAGAGATAGGGCACATAAATTCGATTGAAAAATAAATGCACCTACTCAATAATCAATGTATTTTTTTTTTATTGAAAAGCATTTTTTGGGCAAACAATGTTTTAATAGCTGACATTACTTTTGCGTTTATATGCATGATTGTGCAACAAGTAAGCACCACATCATACCGAATTTTCAGCTTGACCGAAAGTAGGTATGTGTTGCTTGAACATTTGTGGCAATGGTCACATTTATATTAGTTATCACACTAATATTATAAAGGTGAAAGTTTGTAAGTGTTTGTAACTTCTTCACGCTCAAACTGCTGGAACAATTTGGATGAAATTTGGTATAGAGGTAGCTAATACCCTGGATTAACACATAGGCTTTTTATCGAACGGAGTCGCGGGCAATAGTTCTAATATAAACCAAACTCGTCGTACGATTAATCTGCCAGAATATTTCTTGTTAACTATTACGATATTATTATACTAATTATAGTGATTAGGATATTTGTGTGGGAAAATAAACAGAGATTCAGGATTATTGTATTGTCACAGCGATAACACAGCATTAGTGGACTTTGTTGTCTTTAAATTAATCAATTATATGGAATTTAGAGATAAAGCTCGATAAACGAATGCACATAATGTTAAATAAGAATTATTGTTTGGACTGCAAAGAAATATGTAAGATGGTAGAATGTTAATAAAACATAACTTAGATATAAGACTGTATCCTTGAAGAGGTAGGCAGAGATGAACTAAAGAACTAGAATAGCGAAGTTATAGGCACGGACGTAAATAAAAAGAAGGACACCTTCTCGCCTATAGTTAAATGGACGCCACAGAGAAGCCACGCACACAAACGCGCCTGTACAAAAGCGCCCTACGCACACACACGCCATTACGTGTCGATAGATCGAATAGACCGAAAACCTTGCTTCACTTTCAATGTTCCTAGCGCTCCGTCCATCTTTTTTTACGTCCGTGGCTACAGTTTCTTAACACACATATAACATAAGCTCACGCCTGTATCTCCGAAGGGGTAGGGGTAGGCAGAGGGGCACTAGCCAACTAGTACACCCACATTTCGCCGAGCTTAGTTCCGTCCCAGATCTGATAGCGGGCGAGCATATTGCCATATCGGGCACAAATTCCAGATTCCGGGATGATATGGAAAAATCCAATATCACTTTGCCCGACCCGGGGATCGAACCCGAAACCTCAGGACGGTAGTCGTACCGAAATACAACTACACCACCGAGGCAGATTTTCTTCGTTTTATAAAATTACTTTTAAATCAACATCCAGCATATTAAGAGCTTTCATAAAAAAAAAACCAGTTCAGTTTAGTATGGTCATTGGGATAGGTAAACATTATCACTAGCGAAGCTAAGCTAGTTACATTCTTGAATGACGAAGTATAGTGAAATCCGAAAATCAATTTTGTTTTTTGTTTAAAACTTTCTTTCGTTCAGAAACCGTTGTTACGTAACTGTTGTGTTACTTTGTTTTCACATCACGCGTGCCACCGCCTTCCAGACACCTTTTATTTTACGAGTTACCTTGGTACGCAAAGCATATTTTCTTACGTAACTGGATCGTCGCTCTATAGAATTTATCTTTCACACTTTATTTACATTCGTTGAAGCTTTGTGAAGATGTTACTTCGATCACAACTCTGGAGATTTTAAGGTTGTATCAAAATTCACAAAGCATAAAACAACTTGGCTATCCCTCAGAAGGGGGTTGATTAGACAGGCAGCCGGTTGTAAAAACAAAGCCAAATCTTTTCTGCAACATACTTGATAAAGTGTTGCGCCAACCCCAAATTTAAGGGATTAGGGCAGGTAGAAGGATTAGTCGCCTCCTTGACTTAGTGGCAGCGTATATAGGCTGTGAACCGGGAGATCGTGGGTGATTCCCAGGTCAGGCAATGCTAATTTTCTTATTTAATTTGCCCGGAACTGGGTCTCCCAGAGGGGGATGACGTCAGGCTGGCATCCGGTCCAAAAAACTTAGCCAAATCCTTTCCGCAACATGCTTGAAAATGTGTATTGCGCCAACCCAACTTTAAGATGGGATAAGGGCAGGTAAAAAGAAAAAAGGGCATGTAGAAAGAATGCACAAGATAACTTGTTAATGTAAAATGGAATCTAATTAATGGCCAGGTTGTGAACACTGAAAGACCTAACTTTGTTTATCGAAGAAAAAAAAAAAACACTTTCTTAAGGTGTAGCAGTTAAAGGTACCAAAGGTCCGAGTGCAAAGTACACGAAACATTACGAACAAATTGTAAAGTTCGGCGAACATATCCATTGTAATTGTGCGCGGTAGCACTGTAGCAGTGATTGCAGCAAGAGTTAACACATAATACATTACAGTTTGTGTCACAACACAATCAGGCTGCGCAGAGGACGAATCAGGCGCCGAGGAGCGTAATCTAGGTTAACAGGGGTCAAACGGCATCACAAATTCCAATACGACATTAGACGTATCTGTGGCGCGAATCAACGATTCTACGGAGGCACGGACAAACAGATCCACCGACGCACACGGCGAAGCACGATCACTCCGTCAAGCCAATATTTGCAACTTACTAAAGCAGATCACATGTTATGGCCCTTGTGGCTTTAAAGGTAGCTGACTAAGTTTATGCAATTTATTTATTCATTTACACAAGTAACTTACAGACAAATCCAATTCGTTACAAGGCAAAGCTAAGGTATTAGGTATTTGAAGCAATAAGTTAAACTCAATGTTTGTAATCGAAAGAATTCGCAAATAATGCCTACATTACAAATTCAAATTTGGTAAAGGGTATAGATGTCAAATAATAGAAATAGAATCTGCATCTACTAACGTGACGTCACTTTCTTTAGTTACCATGACGGTGCAGATGTGCGAGGGAGATGGTAAGATGTTCTCCTTACATTATTACTTTTGCTTGAAACTGTAAATTAAGCATCATTTGTATATTTCTTAACAGATTATAACAGATTATAATATTTATTTCTTAACAGATTTTGATTCTGTTTACTTTTTGTGTTCCAAATGCGTATAAAATAATGTGCGAATCGAATTGGAAAAAATACCCTATCGTTTTCATTCCTTTCACAGCTCGTGCAACATTGAAACATTTAAATTGATGACGAGATTTTTCTTTTGGCTCACCTTTCGCACTGAATCATAATAAGCCACGCCAGTTACACATTATTAACCTTATTAAAACACTATCATATAGTCTGCAGATTCGCCGTTACGTGGTCAAATCGTCGTTCTGTAACTATATTCAATGAATATAATCAGTGCGCCGCATGAACGCTTTGTATCGACTGACGCAATGGACCAAGTGTCCAATTTGAATCTCGATTCGTCTTAAGTGGTTCGACTTTTCTTAGATTAGGTACATGACGATGTTCCATTTAAACATCAGCATGCAAATCGGTGAGATGAAGAAATAGTAATAGGTAAATAAATAAATAAACCCAACAGTCATACCCATAGTCCTGACCCCACACTAGGTTTAACTTGTATTGTGGGAATCAAGAACTAAGTGGGACTTACGGTACCACAACACACAGCCCTGAAACAAATATTTGTGGATCACATAAATAGCTGCCGGATTTACAAGCACACATATAAAGAAGTGCAGAATAACCAAATTTTTCTGAAGTAAAGTGGACTATTTTTTTCAGCTTACTAATCTTTAATAGTCATGCACGCTTCACTGGACTTATTTGGTATATAGGAAACAGTTCCAAATCTGGTCAACTCATTTTCAATTTTCGAATTAAAAACTCAATTGAATATTGTGATTGTCCGATCTGAGATTTCAACCCAGACCTTGCTGCTCCACTAGACGCGTAAGGAGCACAATTAGATATTGCATTAGAGAGTCATGATGACAATCATAAACATGAAGTATTTAATGTAATTACATTGATTTGATGACGAAGAAAAAATGAATACTCCTCAACGAATTATAATAGTATTCGGATTTTAATTCAGTTTTATTAAATTACATTGTATGCGATATCTCTGATACGAAGTTGATGACTTATTACATACATGACAGGTCAAGAGTACCCTTAACTGACCTGAATCCATTTCATTTCCATTTCAAATCCAAATACATTTATTTTAAACAAAGAAAAAGAAGAAGATTGATGAAAGAAGATCAAGCGAAAGTATGTCAGAATTGTGCAAAGTGGAAATCCAGTCTCTGCATGTCTCTATGGTATACAGGTATGATAATATGTATGTACATGATGTGAATTATCACACATCACCGTCATTTTCCGATTCTTAATATAGGCATAATAATATTTGCCACATAAGGATTTTTCATTCAGGTATCGCGAATTGTAATTTGCCACTTTGTTATTAGTAAGGAGATAAAAATAGCGTATGTGTTATTTTATGTATTCCAAGAGGCGTTAATAATATTTGACCAAATACGTAATCAATCGTCTAATTCGTGACGTAGGAAATTAACGCATAACGCACTTGGGTTTTTGTATCTATTTTTATTTATTTAACACAGTGCAAAACTGTAAACGGTAAAACAAGTGTAAATGTCGGTGTATATGTGTTAGTGGTTTTTGACCTTCTGTCTTTTGCCTTTTTAACGTTGTCTATTGATAATTATAACAGTAATTACTCAATGAGGGAAATATTATCACGATTTCTATGTAGCTTTGAAACGTGTTCAATACTCTTAGTCTTTTTCCCAAAGAGTTTGATACACATTGAACTAGATAATTAGATTGTTGTTTTTCCGAAGATAAAGATGAACTAAAGAAAATGTTTATCATCATTAGCCACAGGACGTCCACTGCTGAGTATAAGGCTCCCCCAAAGGTGTCCAGATCGACTTTTATCAAGTCATCAAATCATCTATAAAGAAGGGAAAACAATGAATAATAAGAAAAAAAACATTATCTACAATTTATATGTCGGTAACAATAATATGACTCACGATGCTGTTCAAAAGATCTAGGCTCAAAGGCTGGTTTTCATCCAAAATCTATATAAATGTATATCGATGATGATAAACATGTACTCATATAATTCGCGGAGGCATATATGAGTAGATGTATGAAAAAATGCTCAACGAGATATTAAAATTACTGCGCAATGCTTTACTTTTAAAACATAGACATCCGGAGGTATACTTAAATAAATAATCAATTTAGCAACACTTCCCGCTTGGAGCAGACAATGCAATGCTTTGAGGAAATGCATCGGAGACAATCGCAAAAATAATCCTGATATGGTATAATATAATTTCATACATGAAAAAAGTACAGTTACATAATATAATTTAAATCAGCGGGACATTTCGTTCGGGTAGTTCGCATTTGTCGCACGTCCTTCATCGGTCTGCGCCGTGCATACCCAACTGCATTGATGCATGTACGCCGTACGCAAAATGTATTCATTATCATCGTACCTTAATCGTAACTATGGGCTTTCGTCTAGACGCATCGCCATAAACAAAGTGATTAGCAGATAATGGTATTGAAATTATCCGTACCGTTAGATTAGACTTGCCACGTCCATCTTTCGGTGCAGATTCCTTTCCTTTTGAATTCATCAAGCTTATGTCTAGACATTAATGATTTATAGCCGACGTGTTTATGGGACTGATAATGTACTATTTTTATTGGTCTATTAAGGTTCAGAACATGTCAGTCTCATTTCATTAGCGCATCATAATTATGTTATTCCTAGCTCAAGTTTATCGCAATCGTTGTCGAAGTACATTTTAAGTGGCTTACCTTCGTATCATAATTTCAATACTTTATGTTAGGTTTCAGATATGACTTTTGGGGGGTTATAACAGGTGACGTACAGTCGCAGAAGTAAAACAGGCGCAAGCATGTAGATGGTATGCGAAGAGTACTTATTTTAAATCTCAGTTTATTTTAGAACAGCGTTCTATGAAATCAAATTAATTTTCTTTTGAATGACAACTCAATAGTAAAGGAATAGGAGGCACACAACAAGAAACAAATTAATATTTACGAGCAAATATTTACGAACAAATTTTTGAATGAATTACGATTTTATATTCACAATTACGTTTCTTTTTTGTGTTATTTTATGTTATTTAGATATTTTATCCTTACTTTTAACCTGTTTTGTTCCATTGCAGGGCAAAGGCCTCCCTTCCTTCTTTCCACTAATACCTATCGAGAGCTTGTGTGGACCAGTCTTTCTTATAGGAGTCCAAGTCATCTGTCCATTTTTGCTTCGGTCTGCCGCGTTGTCTTTTCTCGTCTTTAGGTACCTATAGGGACCAACCCGTAGGCGTAGGGTTATTTGTGTTATGTTGTGTATTAAATCATTTTACAAATCGGATCAGAGAATCCAATTATTATTATATTTTTCATTACAGACGCTGTCAGCTGAGCTACGTAGAAGTAAGACGCCTCCTCGAAGGTCTCCAGAGGAGCGCGCAGTACCCCGCCCACCATCAGCTCCGGTGCATCATGAGCGCAACCCTCACACACCACACCTGTCTCCGAAGAAGGAGGCCTTTAACAATTTGCTCAATAAAGGGATATCGGGTGAGTTTGCTATTGGTACTAGTATGATATCCTCCGTGAGAGGGCGAGTGTAAAACAACGGGTCACGTTCATAAGGAATATATGCTTAATGTCATTCTCTGTAAGTAACTTTTGAGTTAACGTTCTCAGCAAGTTTTTAGTGGTAGAGCCACGCTGTAGACAGTAACGTCTACACCAAGAATGGGCCGGCCCGACCGGTTTGATACCACTGTCTCACAGAAAACCGACGTAAAGTGGCAGCTGCTGTCGTGTTTCGTTCGGTGAGAGAGATATCCGGTGGCCCATTTCCCCCGCTCCCTTTTCCCTCCCCTTCCATTCTCTCCTTTTAGGTCACTTGCCAGTGTCTGCAAAGAAGAGAAAAAGGACGCGTCAAGTTTTTTGGATATAACATGAACGAAACTTAACATAGCTTTTTTTTAAACCGCAAATAATCCACGCAGGCAGAACCGCGAGCAAAAGCTATTATATAACCGACGCTTTAATATACCTAATTAAACCAATAGGCGTATTTTTAAATTGGAATTTCATAAATATTAATAACATTATTCTATGAGCATTCGCATCAATGTTTTAATAAGCTATTTGCATAATTTGTTACTAATATTGACGTCGGATTAGCTTATGAATTATTTTGTTTTTATTTTGACAGATAATCAATATGTTTTTATATAATCCATGGTGAATAGTAATGAGAATAGATAACGGTGTTCATACTCTACCTACCACAAAAATGATCTCTATGTGTGTGGAAGTTGATTAAAAAATCCGCTCCTAAATAATATTCTGCAAAAACTTTTACTATAAATAAACAGCCCCAAAGTTACACATGATATCTGGTCCTTTGACTTTTGACATTTATTTCGATTTTGATAAGATTCGGTTTCATTTATTGACTTAAAATTCCAGCGAAATCGAGGCAAAAAGTTGACTTTATTCGCAATCGAATTTAGTGTCACTAGTGACCCTATAGTAAGATTTGAGTGTTGTGTCGTGGGTATCAGGAACTACTAATTACTTTAGGTCTCACAACACCCAGACCCGAAACAAATGAACGGCGATCCCACCGCACAACCGATCGAATCGATCTCACAACCTACTTACTCTACTACTACTTCTCGGCTACTCAGTCTGCACGGAGGCTATAAAGCTACTAAACAATGGAAATTCAACCAAAAAAAATACATTTCGGACACTAATACAATTTGAACCTAATACTCTGTACTTTCAATCTGTTACCGTCAGCTGTATACTTATAAATGAGCCTATAGTTACAATTAAGTCGCGTGGACTAAAAAAACGTACGGATTCGATCCGATCTAATGCCTTTATAAAAGTATCCATCAATTTGTAAATAAACTTGATTAAGAAAGATCAGTGCGACAAATAGTCGCAAGTCATTATAAGGCGCGGACACACACGCGGCCGTCGAGACAATCTTACAACCGGCACAGAATTATTCCGGAGCACGCGCGATCCCCTCGGCGTCTTTATCTAAGCCCCGGAGCTCATCTGCGCGTTAATCTAATGCCATAATTGATTTAAACACTATTTTACATGAGTCGTTAAAGCGAGCATTTTTAACATCGATAATAAAACTATTAATTAGCTTATAAATATTTATTTGAGTTTGTTTTGACATACGTTTACGATGTATTTATGCTAAAAGCTTATATTATGCTTCATTGTAATTGAATTGACACGAAAAAATATGCGAGATTTTAATCGCCGATTATCTTTAACTGTGCTTTATTTTTATGTGGTTTTTATTGAGTTGCTATTTATCTAACAAGAACGAGTCTATTTGTGTGTGTTTTGCTATTAACGAGTCGGTCCCCTAAATCCAAGCAGCTAATTTCACGACCAGTTTGCCTCGGCGTTGCGCATGAAATCCAAAATGACGCGAATCCATCGGCTTCCATAGAGCACCGGTCTATAATACCCTGCCGTTTATTCCCTACCTAATAATTTTCCATTCATTCTCCTCTCTTTATGAATCATAATCTCTAAATCTCCGCTAGTCGTGCGTCCCTTTCTGGCCGGCGGATTAGTTTTGAGTCTGTCTCGCTCTAGTTCTTTTACCCCTTAAATCTAATCCGGGACATCCCGTCTGGAGTAAGGCCCGTACAAAGAACAAGCTGTGGTACAAATGCAATAACATATCCATAAGTATAAACTATAAATGTATTGACAAACTACTAAACTGTTTATAAAGTTATCGAATTGATTCAACTTGGTTAAAATTCTACTGTATTCTTAATAATAATTTAGTGTGAATTGATATTGTCATATTAATTGTTATTATTTATTACAGAATATAAGTAGTAATAACATGAATCAAATTCGTACTAAAATACAAAAATTTAATTTAAAAAATTAAAAAATAAAAATTCTAAAATTCTAAAATTCAAAAGACATTACATTTATATCTAGTCAGTTAATTAAAAGAATACATTAGTAGGTGGTAGTTATAGAATGCATTATATTCAGAATACCTTATTTAAGTAAATAGATCTACGTAATAAGTTAAATCGGAATTCATATTTAAAACCAAAATATGGAAACGGCTTCTCTTAACATAGGATTAGTAAAGCGGTGTTACGTAAATAAAATTAAGCGGGGAGTACATAGTAGCGTAATGGATTTCCGAGGTCCCAGCAAAGGCCGCGCCGGTGTGTTTAATTCCTAATGCGTCTAATCGGGCGTTATAAATCATTATTAATTTGGAATCGTCTCGGCCGTCGATCCGTGCCGATTAGCGATTGCACAATGCCCGCCGGATTACACTCCGTGTTCAAGATATATCTTTTTGTCAATACTTACCTGAGTACCGTCGGCACAAAAATCTATTGAATTTATTTAATTTAAGGTCTGTGAATTACTTTAATAATCACAAGTTTAAAAACGTAACTGACCGACTTTCAATTTACCGATCGTGACCTAATTTATATGGGACCACCCTTGAAATAAGCTCTATCAAACACAAGAATTTTGAAAATCGGTCCACATTTGGCGGAGATATCGAGTAACATACAAAAAAAATACAGACGAATTGAGGACCTCCTGCTTTTGTGGAAGTCTGTCGAAAAGTGAACTAAAGTGTGTTTCGGATCAATTTATTAGCTGTATTAAATATTGTTCAATCAGCTATTGAAACGACATGTTCGGTTATAACAGAAGTGACATATATTTAAATTAAAGAACAAGCTCATAGATATAAGTAGGTACCATGGACAATAATACATATATTGTACAAAGAGTATACTGCATACAACATTTATGATATTATCTATTATATGTAAAAACTACACTACACAAAAACTCATTAAAATAAACTTCAGCAAACAGATGATCAGTCAGTTTAAAAAGCTTCCCAGTTGTGTGTGCCGGACGAACAGTCGAAAATAAAATACTTCGGGATGTTCAAACCGTTTTATGCCTACAGTACACCCTGAGCGCGATTAAGCCGGTTTTATAAAGATAAGCCGATTAATATTTTTTATTGTAACATATTATTTCTTTTATTTTGTGCGTAAGACATAACGTGTGTAGTTATGCACGGCTTTATTGCTAATATCAACGGTATATTCAAAAGTTTCGAATGTAAATTACACATAATATACATGTTTATGGCCGGTACGAGAATATCATCTGTTAAAAAACAATATTTGGACATAAAATCTTGCTCGCCACAATCTATTATCAGATTTTATATTTTATTTGTGGATTTTTTGTGGCAATAATCTTGATTAGAGATTTGATTGTCGGATTATGTAAAACGTCAGTATTTAGAGATAAGCATCTGTGTTGTAATGTTAGAACAACGAGCTTTATAACCATTAAGAGTAGGCATTGGCGTAATAATACACAGCCATAATAAAGAATGGTCGGATTTGTTAATGTCCACTAAAAGTGATGCTTAAATAGTTTAGGAAACCACATAAAGTAGATTTTATTTTAATTTATGTCATAAATAGAAATGATTAGATATAATCTATACATTTATTTGCGTCCGTAAATTTATTTTTAAAAACTTCTAAAAAATATTTAAAAAAGCAGTTGTACACGCATTTGACATTAAACACAAAATGGTCAATTTGAAAAATATCAATTATCAAACTGTACAAGTACGGAGTGAAAGAAACATCCAAAGTCAGATGTAGATGAGAGTGTGGCGCAGTGTAAGCCCCGGCGAATATTACTAGGGACGTAACACGCGAGGGTAGCGGCTTTATCTCCGGGCGACACGAGGCTGATCCCGGCCGGATGATCCGGATGAGCGCCGATCCCCGCGTTCTTGTGTGCGTGTGTACGTGTGGATATCGATTCAATAGTGACGGACTTTCGTTATTGTTCTGCCCGAATGATTTTAAATTTGGAATATGATCTGTATATTAATATTTGAAGAGAACACTTCGTAATTAGAATCACATTTAAATTATTATCATATAAAAAATCTTTATATGATAATGTGTGCTAGCTGGTGGACTTCCTGACTTCAAGCGGGAACTTAGAAGAAAATCGGGAACTTTTTACTTCCATAGAAAATATACATAGATTGGACAATAAAGCATTGTGTGTACTTGGTTTAATTTTAATATCAAAATACAAATCACAAATTTATTTTGATCATCTTTACAGTCCTCTGGTATTATAAATGGTAAGAACCATGCCGATGTCTTTGCGACATAATTTAATCATAATATATCTAATTATACTTTACAATCCTATTCACGGCATTTTCTATTCATGTTGATGTAGAATATTAATTTTAATAATATGCACGATAAATCAATATTAGCAATAACCAGTAGCTGTAATTGTATCCGTACTATGATTTATGGGAATCTTTATCTTCATTTTGCGGTTTCTTTTCCTCTGTATTACGTTGAATAACGTTGTTACGCTCAATTCCTCTGGTTTTTCAATGATCAATTATTTATTTTATATTTTTATTGCTATTTTCTAAGTGACTGCATCTATTTCAAGAGCCTCCGTAGCGCAATAGACGAGTATACAGTTATAAACCAAAGGCTGCGTGTCCAATTCCCGCATAGAGACATTTGTTTAATGTCCCACATATATTTATTTCGGGTCTGGGTGTTGTGTGCCCGTAAGTCCCTCGTAGTTCTACGATAAACATTTGGATTTTTAAAAAATGGTAATTTTTTCCTATGAAAGAGTTCCACAGTTTTATATTTCCAGGACATCTAATTATTTGATTCACAGTTTTTATATTATTACAAATTTTGTTATGAAACACCAACAATCGTTACATAAAACCTGAAGTTTATCCCTTATTTAGGCTCCAATCTTTCATATCCATTCCGTGTATAAGAAAACCGCGTAATACGAGTACGGGTATCGCCACTGCGTGTCCGTTCCAGTGACGCAGTAACATTCCCAACGCAGGTATACAGATCCACCGGTCCCGTAATCCGGCTTAGGTCTCATCCACACAAGCCGGTATAGTATAACTACATTAATATTGTGTTCTAACCTTAATACTAGATACTGAATATAATTAGGTGTGTATGAAAGTATGTATTCTTTTGTACTTAGTTACTTATTATAGGTTTTATGGTAGATTCTGCGTCCGAATAGCAATAATTAGTATCAATGCAGGAGGCTTGGTAGGTGGCAATATCGCACTAGTCGTATTCTTTAGTTTTACTGAAAATATCTGTTATAATGGTTCATCATCATCGGCCACAGGACGTTCACTGCTGGACAAAGGCCTCTCTTAAAGATTTCCAAATCGACCTGTTGGAGGCGGCCTGCATCCAGCGGCTTCCTGCGACCTTTACTAGGTCGTCTGTCCACCTAACAGGCCTGTTATAATGGTTATATCCATCAAAGTGGCTTTTCCAGTTGCGTTTTAGAGACAACTGGTAACTCCAGGCTCCATAATAATGACGACTAGCGAGAATTGAATTATCACTCGCACTCAATTTTGACGCTACAGTGATCACCAGATACCACCGGGTTGTGTCATTATACAGGTAATAAAATCACGGGAATACTTTCTGCCTGTTATCCACGTCACTATTACAGACTTCATACATTATTTAATATAATCTGTAGTGAAACGAATACTTATTTTCCAACGCGTATATGAGAAGCTGTTCAGGAAGCTAGTGACCTAACACCAAGATCTGTTGATATTTATGTCAATGTTTTATTAATCGTGTGCCTCTACTATAGAGATGTTCGACGTGCAAAAAATCATCGTAGCATATCGATATTTTTTTAAAGATTTTAAATTTGATTATAATATCATTTTTCATGTAGGTAATGAAATTGGCGGCCCCTTATTTTGCTATTATTATCGGTGGAAATTATGATACTTGTTAGGGATGAAAAATTAAAAATGTATAAGACTTACTTGAATAAAAATATATATGAAAAATTAATTTATCGATATTTTTTCACCACCCCTCTACCAGCGTAATCTTTTGATCGCCAACACATTTTATTGTTGTCATATTCTAAATCTATTCAAATACAATATAAATAGTAAGTCATTAATTATGCAAATGAACGATGAGCGAGCTTGCTGATAATCTGGGTGGGCAGCATCTATGATGTAGCTTTAATTAGATGTTATTTTTAAAGTTTATTACGTTCGTAAATTAAATTCACTATTAGTCGACGCTCGCATGTTTTTACGATTTCAATGATATGGGTTATTGATAAGACTAATTTGAGATTTATAAATGCGGATATTCTAATTGTTACTGCTGCAACCGGCGACAATTTAGGTGAAACTTGACATTTTAAAACAGTTCTTAATGGCAATTTAAGTGTATTAAATCGGTATAAATTTGTAATATATGGACATATATTTTTGTTGATGGTATATTGTGTCATCTTATAAACGTTAAGCTTCATTTAAATTTGAATGTCCTCGTTAATCGTTGCTTATTAGTACTTGTCGTGTTGTCTTGTTTTATCACTAGTATTTCATTAGCACCCGTTACAATTTGTGAACCATTACCCAACTCTTCAAAATCATCATAAATAGACGATGAGATATAATGCGAGCGAATAAAACCTAAAGTAAAAAAGGATTAAATTATATCTCGGTAATCAAAACCATACCAACGAACGATCTAAGGCTGAGAGATCTATAGAGCGAACTTCGACTAAGTCTGAGTCAAAGAAACGAACTCAGTGAGGATTTGGAATGCTGAAATCGACCTTTTCCTTAGTCTGAGCCACTTTTTATAAGAAAAAC
Organism: Clanis bilineata; assembly: GCA_036417725.1. Lineage (NCBI taxonomy): Eukaryota > Metazoa > Arthropoda > Insecta > Lepidoptera > Sphingidae > Clanis > Clanis bilineata. The sequence goes on from CM071141.1 coordinate 6,223,473, forward strand.
AAACTGACAGACAGACTAAGGGCGACTTGCACCACTACTACTAACCAACGGTTAGTCCTAACCTCAAGTTAAATTGAAATAGAAATATGTGAAGGGCATGTAATTCATTACATATAATGTACTACATCTAATTACAGATAATATATGGTGACATTAAATTAATTACATGTAACGAATTACATGTCCTTCATATATTTCTATTTCAATTTAACTTGAGGTTAGGACTAACCGTAGGTTAGTAATAATGGTGCAAGTCGCCCTAAGCAAAGATTTTCTTGTAAAAAAATGACTCGGACTAAGTCAAATTTCGATTTATAAATTCCAATTTCTCACTGAGTTCGTTTCTTTGACTCAGACTTAATCGAAGTTCGCACCATAGATCTGAGCCTTACAAAGAATCAAAGTACGAAGTAAACACAAAGAAAATTATCTCTAAACAAACCACACATAATATAAATTACGTTATAAATCCTCAGGCAAGTTATTCAACGAAATCCGGATGAGAGTAATCCGGTCGGAGATGTATCCCGGCCGGTGGGCAGCCGCCGCCTAATCTCGGATGATCCGGATCGGGAGCTGTACTTAGCCGTACGTATGTGTGTACCGGGCCTTAGTTCTACGTGTTAGAGCTCCTTAGTAAGAGACGGTTTACGTTAATACTCGTGCAGTTTCTAGTGGTTTGCGGGTTTGTACGTTTATAGACTTTTTAAAGTCCTTAACACATACATACTAAGCCCACGCTTGCATGTCTGAAGGGGTAGGCAGAGGCATACTAGCAAACTAAAACACCCTTATTCGCCGAGGTTATTTCTACCCCGTATGTGCGTCTTATCGCCACACATCGTCATGAGCAGAAAAACTTAATATCACTTTGGCTGATCAAGGAATCGAACCCGAGACTGATAGTAGTCGTACCGCGCCCCAATATAATCCCGCCACCGAGGCAGTGACTTATATTAATTTGTTTGAACTTGCAGCTTTTGAATGAATCTCGATTTTTCAAAAAACTCGATTTAAATATACGAATGACATGTAGATTAAATCGAGTTGAGGCCTAACTCTTGATTAGTAATAGACCTTCAAGTCGCCCTTATAGTAACTACAAATTCTTTGAGAATAAATAAATCTGTCATGTCTATAATTATTTTCCTAAAGGCACGTCTCCTGAACATGTTTTTTAGAAACAAAATACAATAACAACTACACAAAGCAATATTTTTCATTGTCTCCTACTCACGTAACAATGGACCATAGACAAAAAAAATTAGAAATACCATGTTTTGTGTAGGTATTTTGTGTAATGTTTTAGCGCAGGAGAAGCGGCTTAACTGTGGTCGTTCTCTATAAATAGATTCTGTGAGTTTTGTGTAAACGGACATTTCGTTCCATTACAATTTTACAATACTTTTATTTTTTTTGTTTTGCGTTGCTATTAAAGCGTGAAATTTACTTTATAAGTGTATCTGCCGGTGGCAGTGGCTTTTTTTCCCAACTTAACACAATATCAATTGATCCGCATTTAATTGCAGAAATAACTTATTTACGAATTTAAATCATTATACCGTTACAATTTACTGTACATCTGTATTAGTGTACATTTTAAAGACAAAAACTGTAGCAAGCTTTTGTCGTTCAATCATTTATTTTCTAACAACGAACACAGGTGATTAAGACTAAATATGATGTTTATCGACGTGTTGGAAATTTTTGGGGGAGGCCTATGTTCAGGAGGAGGCCTCCGTTTGTGTAGAAATTTATTTTCCAAGATATTTTTTTTCTAAAGTAAGTGTAGCCTTAGTAACTCCTTATAACATCAGCTATCTGACTGTAAAAGTTCCGTCAAAATTGATCTAGCCGTTTTAGAGGCTAGCCTGAACAGACAAAAATAAAAAATAATTATTTTTGGTATTAACCCTGTAATATTACTGTTCCACTGCTGGACACGGGCCTCCTCTACTATTGAGAAGGGTTAGGCCTTAGTTTACCACGCCGGCCTAATGCGAGTTGGTAAACTTCACATACCTTTGAAATTCCTGTAAAGAAATTCTCGAGTATGCAGGTTTCCCCACGATGTTTTCCTTTATTCTTTTTTCCGTTATAGCAAGCGATATTTCACAATGAAAATACACTTAACATAGAAAAGTCAGAGGTGTATGCTCCATTTTGGGGTTTGTCTCGAACCTCTGACACTTGTCTCGGCAGTCCGTACCATTCCCAACTGAGCTATTGCTGCTCTAACTGTTAGCAATATAAATGTGAAATCGATTTTCGATATTTTAAATTTCCTACTTCCCAATTACCTAAGATCGTTCACGTGTGGGTACGAGGCCAATGGGGGCTTCAATCAATCATCTCGAGATAATCTCGCGCTCATGTTCGAGGCATGCAGCCGGCTTAACGCACACAAACAAACACACTGAACACTTACAAATTAAAAGATGTTGCGACTGACAAAAGTTTATCGATTCAATTGGTGTTTTGATGTATCATCTGCGTTATTGAACGCTTTTTTCATTTTTGGTGATCTTAGTTGAGTAATCATTATGAAATCATCATCATGATCAGCCATAGGACGTCCACGGATGAACATAGGCCTCCCCCAAAGATTATGAAATACTTTATGTGTATTAATTGTTGTCAAACTTAAGCGAAAATTACTGCTTAATACGGACGAAAATAATTAGAAAAAAAAAATCGTGGTAGGAATGTAACATTTTCAGAGGGTGACATTTCCAGAAAAATCAATAAAAATATATAATATCAAGAAAGTGATATTAGAGGCCTATGTTCAGCAGTGGACGTCCTATTGCTGATGATGATGATGATGATATTATTCATCTAATTGGACCGTGTTGTGCAGGCATGAACCAAACCACAAAAAGTTAAAAATATGTTGTTGATGACAACATGTTCTAAACCCTTAATAGACCATATTAGTGTCAACATTTTTTTGTGGGTTGGATCATTTCTGCACAACACGGTCAAATTGTATTTTCTTCTAATTAATCACAATATCTGCCTCAAGGCCCCACCTTTTAACCCGTCGCAGGCGGCACATGTATATTATTATGTTACATAAGCGTGTGGGCCACCGGAGGCCGACCCACCCATGACTATTTAACATCATAACGCAAATCACGATATATATTTGTCCGAAAGCCGAATCACGCACAATCAGCGCGACTTAATCCGTCGGCAACAACAGAGAGAGGCAATCAGCTGAGCTGCTGATCAATCGATAAAAAATCCGTGCGGCCGAGCCGCGGACAAATAACCGTGGCCGATGCACGGTTACGGATCATCCGGACCATTTGTCAAGATTAGGCTTAAAGTCGAGGCGCGCGGATTGCCTTTTTACTGCCCTACCGTGGTTAGTGAGCACGTAGCTTTATATTCGTAGGTAACAATTTGAAATGTACTTTGTGTAACTCTAAGGGCCAACTTACAGCTTCACGATAAATCTCTATTTAACCCAAATCTTGATTTAAAGATAGGAGTGAGCTGTGGGATAAATCGAGTTTAGTTTAACTCTTAATTAGTAATAGCGCTGCAAATGCCGTCTAACTCTTTTTAAAAAAGGATTAGTTCTTCCCAATGTACCTATAAAGTATTCCAAAACGGAGTTCCGAAGTCTATTAAATAACCCATCCTCGTGATTTTTAAATCGAAATCTCTGTGAATATTTTTCTGAGTTTAAAATGAAGGAGTACCTCATGAGCAAACATACATAACTGGAATTTGGAATATAGGACATTACAAAAAAACAGTTTAACTGAGCAAACGGTAAATAATAGTCCGTCATTTTTATTTTCAATGTTATACAAGGAAAAAAGTGACAGACTATTCTTAGCCATTTCCTCAGCTAAACTTTTTGTAAGTAAGGCCCATAATGTCAGCGTGGTGGCCTAATACCTCTCACTCGAGAAACCCCGTAGGACAGTAATATTACTCTGCTGATTTCATTTTATTGTTATTATTGATTGTTACATTATTTTGCTTCATTTATAATAATTAAGCGATATAAAGACAACACAAATTACAAAGACCATTGTTTAGACATTCATAAAAACCATAGAAGTGAGCAGCAAAGGGCTTGTTCCCTCATCTAATCGGGACCCCGTCTGGCTGGGCTTACGGACGGCGCGCCCTTAACAAAATCTTAATCCCTTCAAAGGGTTAGTAATATTATCTTATTACACTCGCAAGAAATAAACCTTTAATTCACGTCTTCCTTTAAATTATGGCTGCCAGACAGTTTTATGGGCGTGAAATTAATAATAAATTCAAGGGATATTCATGTAAAGTGGATAAATATAATTTACTCGGTCAGTTGGGTTTGTTTTAATTGTTTCTAATGAAGTACTTTTAGTTTACCACAGTAAGTGTAACATCTAAATTATTGCTGCTTAATTATTCATTACATACAGGAATTTCAGTTTATACAAAACTATAAGCTTTTTAGGATTTATACAAGGGCATGCCCTTATCTCTAATTAGTTATTGGGACGGCACAACACATTTGTAGGCATGCTGCTTTAAGCTTTAAAAGATTTAGCATAGTTTTTACGACCGGCTCCTTGCCTGACGTCAACCCCTCTTTGGGGGCTAATAATATATGAATTGTTGTTTTTCTGGTTACAAATTCATTTATTTAATTCTAAATTTGAACTTCAACACCTAAAAAGTAAACGATGAAAATAGTTTCGATGCGGGTGCCTGGTTGATACTGGTTGCATTAAGATAAAAAAAATCCGTACTTAGAATCCAGTTCGCTCATAACAAGGATCAAGGCGAGACAGATCAAGGCAGCTGTTCGCGTCTCTGTACTGTTGGTAATCTGGACGTGCGACATAAACGTAAATTTAGCTTCAATCGCGTATTCAAAGGCCATTAATCGCGGAATCAGTGTGGACGCGCCTTTAATGTATGCCTGCGTTCTAGGGATGTAGCGTTAAGTATAAGCATGTAAATAATAATCACAAGTTTAAAAACTTAACTGACCGACTTCAAATCCGATCTTGACCAAATTTATATGGGACCCTTGAAATAAGTTTTATCGAACACAAAAACAAATTCGAAAATCAGTCCACATTTAGCGGAGATATCGCGTAACATACATAAAAAAAACGTGTGCGTCTCGGAACGCTCGACAGAAGTGATAACTTAAACTTATCTAAGTTGAACTATAAATTGAAATTGAAATATTGAAATTGTTTAACTTGAGAAAAGCTTAGGTTGTTACTTAAACTTTATGTATATTAATATGATAAGAAGCCAGACAGAGTGGCGCCGTAACGCGTTACGTTACGAAGCGGTTTACCCTCCCATAAGAAGTTATCACTTCAAAATACAGACGAATTGAGGAGCTTCTCCTTTTTGGAAGTCAATCGAAAAAAATATGTAAATTTTGTACTTATGCTTTAAATCGATCTGCCTGTATGTATATGAAGTTGATATTGGTACTAACTTTATGAAACACCACGTATAATAACTCAATCATACCATGATGTATCAATTCAACCTCAAACTTAATAAGGCTTTAAAATCCTCTAGTCTGAATACAGAGTGCCAGCCCTACAGGATAAATCCAAATCTACATGCACACATCGGACGACCGCTACCGGTGTATCTCCTGAGATCTGATAAGATTCAAATAAAGGATTAGAGAGGGACGACGCGAGGATTTGCGCACATCGCCGGCGAGTCAGAACGAGATAGACAATGGGATTATCTCCCGACGGACCGCCAAGTGTCGACGTATAACCTACACACATGTGCACAATAAAAAATATACTTTGGGACGGTGAATTAAATTGTCTTTTTTTAAGATTTGGAAGTTTAGAAGACAGTATTTATGTATCTTGTGAGAATATTGAAGCTAATATTAAGTATAAGAATTGATCGAAACCCAATAACTAAAGAAAAAGGCTAAGTGCGCGTTGGATCCAGTCAAAAAAGCGTTACTAGTTTTATAAAACTACAAAGTACTTAAAATAAATTAAACAAATATTTTATCTGTAGCATAATATATTTTGGTCTATTTTGCGGTCTATTTCAGATAACCGTATACCATTATCCAAAGACTATACGTCCTAAATACCTATTATAAAAATAAAAAGTACACCCAACAGTCACACACCTAGTCCTGACCCCACACTAGGTATAACCTGTATTATGGGTATCAGAAACTATGAGAGACTTTCGGTCTCACAACACCCAGACTTGAAACAAATATCTGTGGGCCACACAAACATTTGTCTCAATGTGGGAATCGAACCCGCGGCCTCTTGTTTCACAGCTACTTGCCTCCTGCGCCAGCTTGCGAATACTAGAAGCGAATATATGATTTCTTATTCGTATAATGTTGTGGAGATAAAACCAAATATTCACGTATTTTGCGGACGCAGGATTATGGTAAGGCCGGATAGGTGGAATCCCAGAATCCGGTATTGCCTTGTGCTAGCCTTTTTTGGGATTTTCTCACCCGTGACCTATGATAATTTTTATTTGCAATTTACCTAATCGATAAATTTATTTAAGCAGTGGTATTTTTTAACTGGAGAAACAAACAGTGCGTCGCCAAAATTATGACTATCACATTATAGCCATAAAATAAATTTTCTCGAACTGAATAATTTTGTTACTCCGTCGCTATAAACTAGTTTTAAAAATGTCGCCAATTACGTGTCATAGCGTTCATTCAAGTTTCGCCAATTCCATTCATTCGTGTCTATATTTAAACGGCCGGGCCGCCGAGTTTTGCCGTTTTGAGTAAAAATTATGCTAATGAAAAACACTTATTTTTTTTTTTTGTTTTATCAATTTTTTTTAAGGGGCTTTTGTACTTGATTTGTACATGTCAGCCCCATAGTATTTTCTTATACTGTTAAAACAATTTGTGATGTGTATTTATGAGTTACATTCGTTATAGACGGCACATTGGTCCACTGGCAGCATGTATGGGCTGTGGACCGGGAGGTCCCGACTTCGATTCCCAGGTCGGGAAAAGTGAATTTTCTAATTAAATTCGCGATACCCTCAGAAGGGGTTGACGTCAGACAGGTGGCCGGTTGTAAAAACCAAGCCAAATCCTTTCTGCAACATGCTTGAAAAAGTGGTTTACATTAAGATAGGATAAGGGCAGGTAGAAAAAAATGAGTTATAGACGGCACATTTCATTGTTACTTGCTATAAACGCGTCGCCCCTTGGTATAATAGTGATAAATATGGGTTGTGGACCGGAAGGTCCGGAGTTCGAATGCCAGATCGGGTAAAGCGATTTTTCTAATTTGATTTGCTCGAGATTGTAACCCCATGAGGGAAAGGATAAGGACAGAAAGACAAAACACGTTTGACCGAGTAAGGATATCCGACATTTCGTTAATGATACTATACATTATGCTACTAAAAACAAGTATAAAAATCGATAACTACAATACGCTTCATTCATTTTTTCCGTTTCGCCGAAGTAATCCGTCGGCTTATCTTTAGCTTGCAGTAGAAAGCTACTGGATCAACGGATGTATTGTAAAATGTGTCCTATGTGTTCGTTAATAAGGCGCGTTTTTAGTTGAATAAGTATAATGGGAGTATAATGGGAAGTAGTCAATGAACCTTGTAGGGTGAAACCACGACCTACGGTAGGGTTTGAGGGTTGTCTTCAAATGTTTGTTTGTTGATATTTCTTATAGCTATTTTAGAACATTCATTTGGTAAGCTTTATCAATTACTATTTTGTTTATATACATATGTTTATCCTTATACAATATAATGTTTTTGTATAACATACATACACATAACATACATAAGCTCACGCCTGTTTCCCCGAAGGGGTAGGTAGAGGCGCACTAGCGAACTAGAACACCCACATTTCGCCGAGCTTAGTTCTGTCCTGTTTGTGATTGGGGACGAGCCTATCGCCATATCGGGCACAAATTCCAGACTCCACCGCCACCGAAAATCTCACTCACTCGAACGAAATGCGACAGCAAGCTGCCACTTTACGTCGGTTTTCTGTGAGACAGTGGTATCTAACCGTCGAGCCGGCCCATTCGTGCTGTAGACGTTACTGTCTACAGCGTGGCTCTACCACTCAGGAATGGCCGATGGGGCAGAAAAGTTCTCGAGTAGAGACCGCAGGGATAATATTACATTATTTTATTAAATGTATGTTTTATTGTATCCTACAAGGTGGACCGACGACCTGATAAAGGTCACAGGAAGTCGCTGGATGCAGGCCGCTTCCAACAGGTCGATCTGGAAATCTTTGGGGGAGGCCTATGTCCAGCAGTGGACGTCCTGTGGCTGATGATGTTGATGATGATGATGAATAATCACTCGGTTCGCTGTTCAAACACACTTGAATGTGCTTTCGATTTTTTATATAATAGGATTAGTGCAATTAGTATGCATGAGGTCTCTTTACGGGTGTTTGCACTACAAAGGATCGGTACAGTTAGGGAGACCTTAAAAAGCTTATCGGTTAAGCTGAAATAAAATCGTGCAAATCCATTGGAAACTAATTAATTCGTTTTTGCGTTTGTTTTAAATATTTAATTTTTCCATATCAGCCCGGAGTCTGGAATTTGTGACCGATATGGCGATAGGCTCGCCCCCTATCACATCTGGGACGGAACTAAGCTCGGCGAAATGTGGGTGTTCTAGTTCGCTAGTACGCCTCTGCTACCCCTTCGGGGATACAGGCGTGAACTTATGTTATGTTATGTTATGTTTAAATATTTATTTTCCAGTAATTAGAGGTTATTAGATCGATATTCTACGAGCTATGTGCCCTGCCCACTGCCACTTCAACTTGCTTATCCTCTGGGCTATGTCGGTGACTTTGGTTCTTCAACGGATCTCCTCATTCCTCATGCATTCGCTGGATGCAGGCCGCTTCTAACAGGTCTCTGGAAATCTTTGGTGGAGGCCTATGTTGAGCAGTGGACGTCTTATGATGATGCTGACGCATGCATGACGCTGCTGATGATGATGAGATCGATATTATGATGCGATATTATGCATTCCAAGCGTCCCTTATACGGAACGCGAACTGAGCAGAAAAGTGTCTATAGATCCATTTCGATTTTGACTTTTCGGCTTATTTTACAAGGAGATAAATCGTCTATATATGTTTTTATGTATACTACGCGATATGTCCCCGCCAATGAATCAATTTTTTTGTCTTCGATATAGCTTATTTTAATAGTGGTTCCATATACATTAGATCACAATCGGATATATTTGAAAGTCGTCCGGTTAAGTTTTGATTGTGTGGTTTAGGTAATAAAGTTTGTAACATAATAAGGCATCGCTACGCTCTCGCTTCGCTATCTGTTAGACACAACTTATTGTCACCTACATTTTCTCGATACTTTGTCGATTATGTTGTTACGAACTGCTATTGTGGTATAGTTATTCTAATTATTTATATAAACCACATAGTAATTGAACTTGCAGTTACAAAACGGTGTTGTAACATTCCGTTGTTGAGTTTGTGTAAACAAGATAATAAATTCAGATCAATGTATATTTGAAATGTATTGAATTAGAAATAGTTGTTATAGCTAATTTATTTACGCCCAGTTGCAATAAACAATCTAAGTTCGAATGTGCAGATAGATTACAAAAATTAGCCAATAAGAACGCAGTTTAAACATGACTTCGTCAAATGGCTTGATATGATTGGTTCATAATCGCTATCTATCTGCACTCTAAACTGAGATCGTTTATTGAAACCGGCCGTTAGTCTTGTTACTGTATCAAGCTTAGTAAATAAATAAATACAACAGTCACACATAATCTTGAGGGGTTACCATAACGTCTTATAGCAGTATTATTATAATGTAACTTATTCCGATTCCCGTAGAAAAAAAGAAAGTTAGATTATAATAATACTCCTATAACGTGGTAACCCCCCTAATCCCACACAAGGTTTAACCTGTGTGGATGATATCAATACTACGAGGGACTTTCGGTCTCAGCTGTTAAGCATCAAATATTTATTGTATGTCCCAGTCCAGCAATGGTCACTGATCGTCCCGTGGCTGATGAGGATGATGAATTATTGTTTTATAGCATACCTCAGTGGCGAAGGATGTCAATTTCTAAATCGGAAGCCTATGCTAGTTTCTATTTTAATTAATATCTATTTATTAGGAAACAATTCGGCAAGGGTAAGCCGGAAGGAATTGTGTTGTTCTGACTCGGTGCTTGTCCTATCGCAGGCGTCTCGATTTGCTTTTCCTTCGTTATGTGAAGAAACATTTATGCAGGCCGGTATTATTCTGGTGTCCACCGTTTCTGGTATTTTGGATTGCACTAGATTTCATCAGTTGTAGCACTTTTCCAGGTTAAAAATATTGAAAAGTGTCCGTACGCCAGTGCGTCCAGTCGCAGCTCGTTATGTAGGATATAAATATTTTATTTCGGGATAAAGCCGGGACCCACGAATAATCCCGCGTGGACGAATACAAAAACAGATAAGCCCCTAGTACGATTAAGTGTTGAGTTTTTGTACGATTTTGTGTATGTTTTTTATCATTATCACATGTAGACAGATGGTATGGGTATTTACCGGTTTGATTGAGATTGAAAGGTCATCATGTTCTGTTTATTAGCAATTTGAGTTGCGGAATTCAGATTTGCGTAATAAAAATAAAACTGTAAGCAGATAGGAAAAATATAATTATTTTCTAATCTGAATGCCTATTTAAATGAAGAACCCTTTATCCCCAAAGACTTCTATGTATACTACCAGACTGGCTGTTCGGTACACAGAATGCGCACTAAGTCTCTGTTAATCGACCTCAACTCACTACAGAAATCTGCTCTTTTCCTTAGCCGTGAAACGTCAAACACGCGCCGTCATGTGCCACAATTTTAATTCGAAACAACTTGTCTAGTAAATACATAGAAGTCTTTGTTTATCCCACGAAATATTTGAGACATTCTTGCAATTCATAAATTAACCATATTTGCCCCCGTAAATTCCAATTAACCAATTTCTCATCATTTATAATCTAAAATCCAACTAGCTAACTATTTCATATTTGTTGCATATGCTAAAGTTTCATATTTGTTTCTTGTTTGTAGCATTTTGCTCTTATATGTATGGTCTAATACTAATTTCAACACACTTTTATTTAATTGATTCTCTCGGAACTACTTTTGCTATGATAAAATTAATTAATTGAATGGAATAATTTTAATCCTTAAAAATAAAACAGAATCATTTTTTAATTACCTCTAATAATATCATGTCAATATATCATTAATAACATCATCAATCCTTATGACTGATGATGATGATGAATATCATGGATTTTAAATACTTTAGGCATAGATTTGATAACATACTCATCTTGTTTAACAAAAATCAATACCAAGTGAAGATATTTGTGCCTTATTTCCTTTCACAGTAATAGATGTATTTATAAAATATCTTTATATTTCTTCTCCTTCAAAGAGGGCGTACTATTGGTATATTACTATAATTACATTACCTTTTCAATGAGAAAATGTTTGGTTTTTTGTTTCTATGGTACCACATGCTTTGATGTGAATAAGATTTATCCAATATGTTTCATTGGGTTCCGGGTTACTATTTCATTTTAGAAAGATTTTAGTAAAATATAATGAGTTATCTTTATGTAATTTAAGCCTACCCGAGTATTTTTACTTAAAAACAAATTTGTATACAATTCAGATATGAAGAAATTATTCGACATTTGTTTTTGTATGGGAATTGAACCCACTGTCTTTCGTTTCTGAACCAAACAACTGCGCCCAAGTTTTTATGGTAATATTGACAAAACATCATCCATACATAAATAATATTTCATTTCCTAATAATATTGAAAAATAACAACAGATAAAACAATAAAAACAACTTTACAAAATCGATTTTTACATTGCACAGCTCGATGGTCAAATCGATTGTAAGCGATAATGAATCAATGCATTCGTGGTTACTCATATGTGGAAGTTCAGACTCATTCGGCCGTCGACTGTTCCGGGGCTGCTCCACCCGGGCCCCTGCCCCTGCTAAGCCAGATTTCAATAGAGTATAATCTCGCCCTAATGAATCTCGAATCCGGATTACCGAGGGGCCCGTATAATAGCTGCACGAGGTCCATTGCAAACGAGCGGGATTAGTTTAAAAAAACTTTGATTAGTCGAGTGCGTTGCGTTTGAGTACCGGTTTACTCATCCGATATTAACCTTATTGTTCTTTGATGTTCAATAACTATTTCACAATTGCTGAGACTAAAATATTAAATAGTCACGGGCGGCTCCGCCTCCGGTGGCCCATACACTTATGTAACATATTAATGTGACGCCTCCGACGGGTTAAGCAATGTACACAACTAACTGCTCAACAGCTGCTGACGTTTCTCATTATTAGATACATCATGGAAACACGTCTTAATTCAGACATCTAATTCCATCCAATAAATTGTAAAGGGCGGACGACACTGGGCTAATCTCATTGGCAGGCATTAGAACGGCTTTGTGCGGACAGATCGCGCTCGCACGCCAAAATTACCTAGCAATTGGTAGCCGCGTCGAATTGCCTGCGGGCTCAGTCTAAATCGGCTGCAGACACTTTTATTGCCCCGGCGAAATCCCGCTGACCCGAGCTCGCGCCGATCCCGGGCTCCGTTTTATCCCGGCCCGCTTAATCCCGGATTTGACGTCGCTTAATCCGAACCCGTGTTGGATATCGCGTCGACACAGGCATCGACCGCACTCTTGTTTCTATACTCGTATATTGATTTCGGCTCAGGTCGCACCTTCATTCATCAGCCACGCATAAAACGCGAAAATAAAACGATAGCGGACCTTTCGGGGATTATCTCCGCGTGCCGAAGCGTCCATAATAATAAGTTAATGTATTTTTATAATGAAATAATTCAATCGCAATAAAAGTGATCCATAAGTATCACTGTGACGTGGGATTACGCGTCGTGAAATTCATCGCATTCGGATATTTCAGCTCAATGATATAAAATTGTATGCAAAAAATGAGCAGATTAATTTGTGTTTTCATTGGGTGGTGCGTTATGCGAAAAATTGGGCGGCCGGAGTGCAAATGAAAATGATAGCCTCGTATTATTTCATTCTCGATGGATTGTCGTTCGTGAAATGTACCACTTACTATTTTGGGTATCAGAGTTGTGTAAATGGAAATTTATTTATTGCAAAATTTCGTGCACACTAATTTCGGTCGCTAATGTACCGTAAGGCATTGCGTTCACTATTTGCATATCAAATCGTTAAACAAAAGATGAGGTAGGTGCACACTGCACACATACATTCATTGCGTACGCCGCGCCGGATTTCCTAAAACACATAATTATATTCCGCGTTTAGAAGTCAAAATTATATTTGATGGCAAAGCGAATAGTCGACTATTTCCCATTTTAATGAGGATTATAGTTTCTAGTGCATTTAGAGCACTTCGCGCGGTAAAATTAATTACTAAATCGAGTCTGCCTGTACGGTCTAAATACGATTCGTTTGAAAGCGTTCGCTCACACACAATTTCGGTTGGCGCGTAATCCAACTTCGTTTTGTACTTTTCGCTTGCGTGCTTCTGTACGTATGTTTTGGGTACATTAATGTACCTTTTAAGCCGCGTCTCATGCACTAAAACATTACACAAAACATGGTTTCGCTACACATTTTTGTCAATGGTCCATTGTTCTAGGTACATACATACATAAATATTTGTATAATTAAATATATGTTTTTACGTCTTGTACCTGTACGCCACCACACTTGTGTCAATAAATAATTCTTTCTTTCCATAGAAATAAATGCTCATAAGCAGGAGATAGCGAAATTGATATTTTGCGTATGTTTTTGGGTTTTGTTTCAAGAAAACAGGTGCCGTAGACGCGCCTTTAAATACACAGTTTTGGACTCCAAGAAGAACCGTTTCAAAGTAGTTTAGTAAATTGAAAGAAGCATTTGAAAAAATATTCTGCATTAATCCTGTTTCAATTTTATAAGTTAATGCATGGCTCTACCACGATGTTTTAATGCTTTGGAATCTTGTGTTTTATATTCATAATTATGGATAAGTTTAATTACCTATCAAATACTTTTTAATAAATATAGAAGGTCTTCTTATCAAAAAGTAATAAGGAAACGGTTACTGCATTTTACTTACTTTTTAACTTTTAATTTAGTCACACAGAATCGAACTATACAAACAAAGCGAAATATTATTAGCATTTAACAGGTAGATTTCCGTGCCAATCATGAATGGCGGCCAGTATCACAACTAAACATTAGGACAATTTAGACGATAATACCGCTAAGTCCGCGCACACAGCCGCGGCATTACCGCGCGACGTTAATTAGTCGGCCGGCGTGTTCGCGGCCTAACAATGAGCTTTTAACTTTTCAAATGCCCCTCATTAAGGCGCAGCAATTAGATTCGATTTTTAATACTGCATTTTCATTATAATGATACTGACTTAGTTTGTACTGAATTTAGAAATTAAAAAAATTAAGTAAAAGACAAATTTTTATCAATTTTTAAACTTTGATTTCGTGTGTTTTCTCATATTTAATTGTATAAGTGGAAATTAATTACTTATCACTTTGAATATAAAACATAGAATAATATATATTTTTTATAAAAATAATACGAATTATCTCCAACATTATATTAATTAAAAATATGTTTATTTCATAATTTAATTTACTTAGGTATTATAAATAAATGAGACGGTCTTTTAATTTCATGAGACAATTCTATCCCTTTATGTGGTGGTTATTTGGACGTTATTACGATCGCTGATTGAGAATAGTACCGCATTAGCGACTGTGTTATTGCGTTAATACAGTTTTAGCCGTTTAATTATTTAAATGTGCCGATAGGGTATTAATGAAACCGACGGTAATCCACAATGAAATGCATTTTGCTAATATGCTAGCTTAATTATTATGCGTTGTTAATAAAAACGTCAAATTATCATTTCTGTTGTACAGTTAGAATAATGGGATTATTTTTAGCGATTTTTAGGGTGACATGCAAGTGCGATAAATTTAGATTTATCGCAAATTTCGATTTAAATATACGAATGAGCTGATAGATAAATCGAGTTTGCGTCTAACTCTAGATTAGTAATAGAGCTACCAGTCGCCCTTAGAGTTTACAGATACTAGATGTCTTTTTGATAAAAGATTTGGATTCGGGCACTCAAGAAAATCAAAATATAGCTAAGATTTAGGGGGTCGCAAAACCGGCCAGCGTAATAATATTGAGATAATAAACTTATCTTACGTGATTCTTAACCATTCGCAGAGCATTCTAGGGTGTAAATTGTAACAATTGCCCTTACATTTTAATAATATGCAATTTAATAAATGGTACTTATTGGTACTGAAGTTTGAGATCATTTTTTTTGTATGGAAACTTGCTTGATAGCTCTATAGTTAGTAATATTAAATCTCTTTGGTTGATTGTAAGTTGGTGTGAATAGTTATAGATGTGGTGGTAGAGGGTAGTGGGTAGGCAGCGGTGTCTCGGCGGGTAAAGCTCGTCTAATCCGCGGCTCGATCCACCGGAGCCGCAAGACGCCGCTTGTTGCTCCACAGTACGGCTTCCTACCGATCCTTACTAATATTCTATACGGCCGACACTTTATCATTTATTGTTTTGAATATTTTTTTACATACATACATACATCATACATTACATACATAAGCTCATGCCTGTATCCCCGAAGGGGTAGGCAGAGGCGCACTAGCGAACTAGAACACCCACATTTCGCCGAGCTTAGTTCCGTCCCAGATGTGATAGGGGGCGAGCCTATCGCCATATCGGGCACAAATTCTAGATTCCGGGCTGATATTGAAAAATCCAATATCACTTTGCCCGACCCGGGGATCGAACCCGAGACCTCAGAACCGTAGTCGTACCGAAATACCACCACGCCACCGAGGCAGTCCAGTTTTTTTTACATACCTTTTTTTTATCCGGGCACGGCAAAGTGACTACACTGTATCTGATGGTCAGCGTGCAGTGCAAAAAAAATAACGTCCAGCTTACCTCTACCTACCACTTTCTACCTGCCCTTATCCCACCTTAATGTGGAGTCGGGGGTCGGGACAACACACTTTCTCAAGCATGTTGCAGAAAGGATTTGGCTAAGTTTTTACGACTGGCTGCCTGCCTGACTTCAACTCTCTCTGTGGGATCCACTCCCGGGTAAATTAAATTAGAAAATTCGCTTTGCCCAGGACTCGAATCCACGACTTCCCGGTCCACAGCCCATATATGCTGCTACAAGACCAAGGATGCGACTATATTTTTTTGTTATAAATATGTATATAATACTTTTTTTACATACCAATAAAGAAAAATAGCGATTTCCCTGTATAGTGTATGCTAAGTTGGCCTGAAAATATTAGATACATAGAGCCTCACTTATGAAACCATTTACGCGCTTCTATCTTTTTATGAATTGTTTGTCCTTTTTTTCCTTGCGTAACATTGTTTGAAAATGAAAGAGACAAATTATTCTTAAACATAAGACGCGCATAAATATTTTTATAAGTAAGGGGCATTCTGGTTTTTTGACGTGAGTTTCTTTTGAATACATTTTGATTCTTCTTTTTAATATATCTTATCATCATTATTTAATCAATGGTTATAATAAATTATGAACTTTAAATAAGGATTAAGAGTTTTGCGTAAAGCTTTTGAGTTTGAATTTAGATTTTTTGTTTAAATTCGTAAAATAAGAAACTTATGTTGTGATTGAAGGTAATAATATAGTAAAAATAGTATATGAAGTGTTTAAATAAATAAATAAATTTGGTTTATATAAACACCGAACAATTTCAATGACTAGGTTTCGATCCAGTATACATGTATATATAGATACATTGTGCACCCAAGTTCAAAGTAAGACAGTACAAGAAACAATGTCGACCTGGCAAGCCGGTGCCGGTCAGCTCCCTAAACCGCCGCAGGATTTACTTAACCATCGGACGCACATCGTTGCAGATTAATTATTTATGGACGGACCCCAGCCCGGAGGGCAGGTTTAGCCTCCCAGACGCTCTCAGATTCCTCTCAAACTACTCGTCTTAACGCAAATTTGAAACGCCACCTTAAATATTTACGAATGTTGTCTATAGACGTGATATTAAAGTCGCTTTTGGCCTGTCTGAATAATTTAAACGTCCTTTGTGTCCATTGTCCGGTAGATCTCAGGGCTTGCGATGACCACCTTGTCATGGCGAGCTTTGCTGTAAATCTACGATGCATCTTTGCTTAATCGCTTGAGCTAGGCTATGGGTTTCCTGTGTAATTAATATATGTTTTTAATGCTGGCCTTAATTATGAATAAGTAATATGTCACGTTATATTGTTTTTTTAATTTCGAAATTGTTTTGGTCTTCTAACCATCAATATAATATGCACAGTTCTTTGCAAATATCCTTCTAAAAAGTGGTCTCAGGAATAAAACAAAGAAACAGATCACAAGTTCTAATTAAATCAACACAAATATAACCCTATGCACATGTTATAAAGTAGCTTTTTAAACAAAAAGAGCATGCATTCTTAAATTTGTATTTTGAAATTTAGAATTCTATCGGCGTCCGACTGTAGGCAAAAGGGGTGCTTAAGCACTCCTTTGCTGTCCCATTTTCCGACCGTCAACTGTGCATCTAGGAAAATAATATATCGATGCTTCTAACGTTTAAATATCATGATTAGGGAGACTTGCACCACTATTACTAATCTAAAGTTAGTCGTAAACTCGATTGAAATATATACGCATGACATGTAAGTTAAATTGAGTTAAGAACTACTAACTCTAGATTAGTAGTAGTGTTACACGTCGCCCTAAGGTCACTTTTGCAATGAGTAAGAGGCCGACTTGCGACTGATGTGTGCATCGTATACCGAATTTCCATGTTAAAATGTGACAGGGAACAAGCCTATTGTCATACAAAACATGATACAAAAATTCTGTTCCGGAGCAAATCGCATGTGATTTTTCGAATCGAAACTCAAACTTGTGATAACCCTGGGGCCTGAACCAAACTAGGTATATTTCATAATTTTATGAGTGGTAGAGCCACGCTGTATAGACAGTAACGTCTACAGCACGAATGGGCCGGCTCGACCGGTTAGATACCACTGTCTCACAGAAAACCGACGTAAAGTGGCAGTTTGGTATCGCGTTTCTTTCGGTGAGTGAGATTTCCGGTGGCCCATTTCCCTCCCTCCCTTTCCCAATCCCTTTCCCCTCCCCTTCCGTTTCCTCATTTTAGGTTGGCAACGCACCCATGATTCTTTTTGTGTCTCGGGTGTCTATGGGCGGTGGAGATCACTTACCATCAGGTAACCCATCTGCTCGTTTGCCAATATCTGCTAAAAAAAAAACAAATTGCCTCGTTTGATACAGTTTATGTTATGATTTAGGCTCAATGCCTACACATACCTACTAAACGAAACATTATAGGTGTAACGTAATGTACAATATCGAGTTATGCGTTCACGTTTTAATCCTTAAGGCGTAGCAAAGCAAGTAATGTGTGGAAACCTTCTTAACCTAACAGGATTATCGTGTGAGGCAGGCATTTCACGGCCGGATCACGGGTTGCCGTCGCACCAAGCACTCGCGGCTAAGGCACAGATTTTATTACACAAATGGGATTAATACTTTAACACACACTAGGTTGTTTTCGTGTCGTGTGGAATATGCTTAACGTTGCGGGGAAAATGTGGGGATGTTTTGATTGTATTTCCATAATGTTTAAAATTTATTGAGTAAATGAGACTTATTTGATTTATTCATTATTTATTTATTATTTATTTATTATTTATTTTTATATTTTTATAAAAATAATTGCATTAGTTCTTTCTTACCTCTGCGTGGAATACGCTTAAACTTGCGAGGAAAAATGTAGGGGATGTTTTGATTGTACTTCCATTTAGTTTAAAATTGATTTAGTAAATGAGACTTATTTGATATATTCATTATTTATTTATTATTTATTTTTATATTTTTATCAAAAAAATGCATTAGTTCTTTTTACCTCTGCGTGGAATACACTTAAACTTGCGAGGAAAAATGTAGGGGATGTTTTGATTGTATTTCCATTTAGTTTAAATTTCAGTTGGTAATTAAGACTTAGTTGATATACTAATTATTAGTTTATTATTTCTTTACATAATTTTGAAAAAACAAGGTTTAGTTGTTTCTTACCCCTGCGTGGAAATCTTTCTAGTATACTGGAACCAAAAACTATTTGCTAAAATTCACCCATGTTCATCCCATATGAAATAGAAAACGAACTAGAAATAGAAAAAAACGAAAAAGCCAGCCCAATTCGCGTTTATTTGTATTGATTATTATAAATAAATAAATAAATACACACAACAGTCACACACAATGTCCTGACCCCACACTAGCTGTAACCTGTATAGAGGGTATCAGAAACTACGAGAGACTTTCGGACTCACAACACTCAGTCCCGAAACAAATATCTATGGGCCACATATACATTTGTCTCGGTGCGGGAATCGAATCCGCGACCTCACGTTTCACAGCCGGCTACCCGCCCGCTGCGCCACGGAGGCTGTCAATATATTAGGGGGCGTCCATAAATTACGTGAGGTGTTTTTTAAAATTTTCTGCCCCTACCTCCCTCCCTGGTGAGATGTCGTGAGATTTTATTCAACCCCCTCCCCCAACCCCCAATCTCACGTGAGATTTTTTAAAATGTGAGTTTCTTACGTAAACGCATGTACAATCTGGATTAAATGGACCAAAATAGTATATTTTTTTTTTGTTTCAATCAGAAAAAAAATTGCGTGATATTTGCCGAGACCCCCCCTCTCTCCAACGTAAGATTAGATGAGATTTGACTCGACCCCCTCCCCCCCTTAAACACCTCACGTAATTTATGGACGCCCCCTTATAGAGATAGGGTAAATAAAGTACCAGTAAGCTATCTTTATCACGCCAAAATTTACATTAATTAAGAAAATTATATCATAACATATACATCAAACAACCACACGCCAGCATCAAACAATACATGAGATATTTTCACGGTGTCAATTAAAACGGCTGTCGAGGCGCCCTCAAAAAGCCCATTTGTATTCGGAGACAACCATCGCTTCCTGAGCGAGCTGACAAACGACACGATACGTCTAAACCTAGCTTTGAACTTCTTTGACGCGTTCGATAAGCGGAGACACAGCATTGTGCGGACCCCACAATGGTGTTTTGCAAGTTTTCACCTACTCATAAGTGGGTAAATGTGTTAGCGATCGGAGAGGGGGGGGGGAATGCCAATCATGCTACGACTGTAGATAATGATGACATCCCCTTAATTAGATCAAGCCATGATATTATGGTGTGCAAGTTAATTATGATCATATTTGATGGTATTTGAAAGTCTCCGTGGCTGGCTACTCGCCCGCTGCGAAGTGAGAGGCTGCAGGTTCGATTACCACATTGAGACAAATGTTTGCGTAGCCCACATTTGTTTCTGGTGTTGCTGTTGTGGTACCGAAAGTCTCTCGGAGTTCCTGATACCCACGACTCAAGACTTGCTGTATGTTACTGTGCGATCAGCGGCCTGAGCAGGAAAATTTCTGACAACCGTAAATGTATTCGAACTCGATGCGCGTCTATGAAATTTGTATGAAATATTAACCAAACGTCATCAGTGCGCAGCGAACTCGAATAGATTTACATTTACATTAGTTTTTCGTGCTCGAGCTACAGGACTATGTGCGTGGCTGTTAGGTGTTATTTATTTTTTGTAAAGCAAAAATTTTTTTTTTTTACTTTGTTTTGATAAGGGATATTTTGACACATTTGGATCGACTTGAAGACGTCAATAGAACCAATGCAGTTACGTATTGAGATGTAACGCATTCGTTTGGCTGGTGGATGAGCTGAAAACTTATTAGCAGATGAAACTAGAAAGCAATGATATTTTATTATCATTTTTTCTCTATTTCTGAGTTCTATTCGTAATCTAACCCAAACGCACACACTAATGTTAGAAGCCATAAGGTCTCACTGTTGAGAAAATGCTTAACACTGCTTCTGTAAGGATGACATCAACATTTTCTAGTTAATGGTATCAATAAAAACCATTATAGTCATTTATGAACTGTGTTCTTACTACTAAACTACGCCCAATTAATCCATATAAAACTGTACCTACTAATCTTACCAATAAAGTTACTTTTATAATAATCGCATCAAACAATCTTCGTGGGCTTCATTCAAAGATTTGACATTATGTTATTCGATGTACGAGTACAATGACGAGTAAACAATTAGGTCACCGTACCAGGGGGATGAACCAAGCTTCTTAATTAAAACCACAAACGCGCCCCATGACAGATGTAACGCCTTCACATCATTGTTATCTCATCGTATTGTGTCATTTAGATCATGTTTGCTCCATTATGATGGTTGCCATGTTTATAAATGTTTCTTCGTCAAAGGTTTATGTTGAAAGTTGGTGGTTTGTCCTTGTTTCAATATTATATTTATCTCCAAGTCTGTGTATCTATCTATTTGGTTAGTTGGTTTTCATAGTTGAAGACTCTTTTGCGTTGTAGTTCTTCATTAGCAATCTTCTCTTCTACCTGTTCTTTATTCCACTCTAATGTGGGGTCGGTGTAACACACATTTTTAAGCATTTCGCAGAAATTATTAGGCTTTCGTTTTACTATCTGTTGACTGCCTCAGGTCAACTCTTTTGGCAGATCATGTGATAGTACTACGTAGGACTACATCATCATAGTTGACGATACTTGGACTATCTGTATCTAAGCTAGTCTTCTTTTCAATCTTTTCATCTAAGTTTATAACAACAGTACTTTTCACGAATAAAACACAAAATGCATTGTAAAGTTAAATCTGAGTTTTAAAGCAGCGTATAATAAAGGCGGCGAGACTTAAGGCCGGTAAGACCGCGGCTCAAAGACCTAGGAGTCGCGTTACCTGTAGACAGTGGACGGCTAGTTGATACGGGCATGCGTGGCTTAACTCACCTACACACTTTGTATAAGTTTCTAGCGAATACAATGTAGCATCAGTAAGCTTAGAACGTATTGGTGTTATTAAAGTTTGAAGTGCAGAAGGGATTAATGCAATGTGCAAGGCTTAAGACTATGGAAGATTTATTTTTACCGGCTTTGCCTGGACTGACTGAGGATATGTGAAGAAAGGAAAGTGATTTATCATTCGTAATGAATGTTAGACCATAACGTTAAAACTCGACCTTCATTTAAGGAATTTAGGCATGTACTGATTTCTTAAGTTTATACGCATGTTATACATTAAAATAAAATTATTTTATACTGATTCTAAAAACGTCCGGCATAAAAATAAAAACAAATAGTGATAGAATCCGTATAAAATAATTTTATTTCAATTTAGGAATGTGATATTTTATCCCAAAATAGTTGCGTACCTAAATGCTAAATTTTAGGTTTTTTCTATAATAGATCTATCTAATTGAAAGCTTTTTATATGTAATTTATTGTTATGGTTATCGTTTTACTCAAAAAAGACATGTGTTAAGTACGAATAATTCGACGATTGAAATCAAACCGAGTTCACTAATATGATGACATTTAATTAAAATCTCATACAAAATATCAAAGAGGGTATGGAGCTCAATTCGAATGTGATATCAATGTAATTCGCGCTCGAGCCTCTGGTCATACTAGAGTAGTTAATGTAGGTACCACAAAACTCATTAACTACAGACCTGCTGAAAACTATTCATCTACTAAAGTCAGATTTACACTAAGCTATTAAAGGACTATTCAAAGGTATTATACGGAATTCATACGATTTCACCTTGATCCATCTGTGTTTAAAGATAACTAAATAGCAGTATACTTGATGACACGTGAGCGGTTACTTTGTCCTGGCTTTTATTTGCATTGTATAGTATTAGGGAGTGTATTGACTCGGTGCATTCGTATTTAAGTGTTACATCTATCTATCCGCAAATTACATGTTTTGACTGACCGTTCATTAATAGAAACCGCTAGACCTTGAATGCTGTAATTTCGCAAGAGCGTCATCATCATCAACAGCCACAGAACAGCCACTACTGGACATAGGCCTTCTCCAAAGATTTCCAGATTGATTTGTTCGAAGCGGTAGTAAGCAGGGCACATATCGATAGCCGATGGCGCAGAAAAGTTCTCGAGTGGAGACCACGTACCAGCAAACTCAGTTACCGAATATATTAATAATATTAGCTCTGTAATATTACTATCCCATTCCTCCATGGGCCTCCTCTACTAATAAGAGGGGTTAGGCCTTAGTCTACCACACAGGCCTAATGCGGGTTGGTAGATTTCACATACCTTTGAAATTCTTGTGGAGAAATTATCGGGTATGCAGGTTTCCTCACGATGTTTGCCATCACCGTTATAGCAAGCGATATTTCACAATGAAAATACACTGAACAGAGAAAAGTTATAGGTGTATGCTCTTTTTTGGGGTTGGTTTCGAACCTCTGACACTCGACTCGGCAGTCCGTACCACTCCCATCTGAGCTATTGCTGCTTACAAAATAATTTATGATGTGAGTGGGAGAGCCACGCTGTAGACAGTAACGTCTACAGCACGAATGGGCCGGCTTGACCGGTTAGATACCACTGTCTCACAGAAAACCGACGTAAAGTGGCAGCTTGCTATCGCGTTTCGTTCGGTGAGTGAGATTTCCGGTGGCCCATTTCCCCCTCCCTTTCCCAATCCTTTTCCATTCCCTCCTTTAAGGTTGGCAACGCACCCATGATTCTTGTTGTATCTTGGGTGTCTATGGGCGGTGGATATCACTTACCCATGTGCTCGTTTGCTAATGTCTGCTATAAAAAATAATGTTGAAATTACACACATGGTTTCCATCGAATTAATTCGCATGGAACGCGAATAGTCCCCAGTGAGTAGTCTTCGTTAGAATCGTACCGTCTGCAGCGGTCAGGTGAAAGTTTGGGGCCGTGTGTAAGGGGATTAGTAGTCCAGTCACCAGGGTAGGTGTTAGCTACATCCACCATCCGTCCCGTCCCCGCCACTACTGAATTAAATTTCCTGAGATAAATGGATTTTGAGTAGGATATTGTGCTTTGTTCAAGTTTGTTATTAAATACTGATTTCTTAAGTTTACGTGAATATTATACATTGAAATAAAACTATTGTCTGACCCGTGACAACGAAGACTGCAAAGCCTTCGAAACGTCGGGAATAATAATTAAAACCTAATCGTGATAGAATCCGTAAGAATAGTTTTATTTGTTATTAAAGTTACTTGTCCGTTTTTTTATGAATTTGTATGTTTTTGAGACAAATCGTAATTGTTAAACCTAAGTTGGTTCTTTCACGTAGTATCTGTGTAATTTTGTCTTAGATGTATGGATACGGTATAACTTATGTTTAATTTTGGGTGATATGCGATATAATGCAGTAAAGTTTAACGCGTCGGAGGCGGCACATATATACCTCTATGTTAGATAAGCGTAAGGGCCACTGGCGGTCGAGCCGCCCGTGACTAAGCACAATTTTCGATGTAAAACATATTGATTAGATATCATTCGATCAGTGTTAATGTATGCTGCCAAATAATGTATAATTACGTTATGAATTATGATGTCAATCATCAATATATTATACCCTAGATGCACAGTTCTTTGCAAATATCCTCCTAAAAAGTGGTCTCAGAAATGAAACAAAGAAAACGATCACAAGTTGTAATTAAATCAACACAAATATAATCCTAAGCACGTGATATAAAGTAGGTTTTTAAACGAAATGAGCAAGCGCTCTTTAATTTTAATTTTGAAATTTAGAATTCTATCGACGTCCGACTGTAGACAAAACGAGTACTTAAGCACTTCTTTGCTGTCCCATTTTCCGAGCGTCAACTGTGCATCTAGGTAAATAATATATCGATGATGTCAATGCGTAGAGCAATTTACGGAAGTTTTTATAATGACATCTTACCAACTCCTTGAATTTTAAATTACAATACCTTACGGGATAAATGTTCGACATCATATATGGTTTATGTTATTCGTTTAATAATCATAGTATTTGTGAAAACAAGCAGTATGAAATAAAAATATTTTACATTAACACGATACAATAGACAGGATAGCATGTCAGTGTATTTGCGAGGTTTCAGCATCCGTGATGCCGCGACTTAGCCAATCTAAATAGATCATCGCTCACGAGTCACGAATGAGCTGCGGGTATACACGCAAATCCAATAGCCTCTGTCCAACGTAGACTCGTATTACAGAACGATACTCAGCTAATAATCTACCTTTAAAACAAGATTCAAGTAAAAATAAGCTCTAATCTAGATTCATGCCATAGTAGGTATACATATTTATACATTTGATTAGGATCAATAGAATTTTGAAGCCGGTTTTTAAGTTTTAAAACACACTTTGTTAAGCATGTTGCAGAAAGGATTTGGCTTAGTTTTTACGACCGGCTGCCTCCCTGACTTCAACCCCCTCTGAGAGATCCAGTCCCGGACAAATTAAATTAGAAAATTCGCCGACCAGGGAATCGAACCTAGGGCCTCCTAGTTTACAGCCCATGTATACTACCACTAGACCAAGGATCAGTAGAAAATATATGCAAATCTACTCAGAATTTTATTCCCTTTATAATTCTTTGTTTACATAATTAAGCTAAAACAACACAATTAGGGTTGATTCCATTCTTACGTAAGGCTTTGGATGAGACTTTTAGCAAAATACTTACGTTAACTCCGAGTTAAGTACACACGTCTCTCGCAATTCATGTTAATGCTTCAAGCTTTATAGAGCATCGCTGGAAACGCTCACAATTTGGATTTTGCGATAAACTTCGTTATATAACGTTAGTATAATTTCTAAACATTTAATATTGTAATAAATTATTCATCTGCCTCGGTGGCGTAGTTGTATTTCGGTATGACTACCGTCCTGAGGTCTCGGGTTCGATCCCCGGGTCGGGCAAAGTGATATTGGATTTTTCCATATCAGCCCGGAGTCTGGAATTTGTGCCCGATATGGCGATAGGCTCACCCCCTATCACATCTGGGACGGAACTAAACTCGGCGAATTGTGGGTGTTCTAGTTCGCTAGTGCACCTCTGCCTACCCCTTCGGGGATACAGGCGTGAGCTTATGTTATGTTATGTTAATTATTCGTTTAATAATATTTACCTTTGTATCTGCCCCTATCCCACTTTAGTATGGGGTTGGTGCAACACACTTTTTCAAGCATATTGCAGAAAGGATTTGGCTTAGTTTTACGATTGGTTGCCTGCCTGGTGTCAACCCCCTCCGAGGGATCTAGTCGCGGGCAAATTAAATTAGAAAATTCGCTAGGGTAAGGGGCTATTTAACTAAGCACTTCTAACTTCTCTAAGTCTCTTCTATAACTAACTTCTCCATGTAAACTTTAACTGTGTCAAATTTCACATTCATCCCTTCGCGCAATTCTCTTAAAAAGTGATACAAAGTTTTCGCGTCACGTTTTAATATACAGATATCCAAATACTACGCTCAATTCTAAAAGAAAAATCTCATAAACATTTCCATTGCCTCTACATTTCTGTTCGAATTAGGGTGTGTGCAAGTGGAGCTCCGACGAAAAGCGGCGAATTTGATTCCGAACATATCTGTTTAAGCCCCGACATCTAGTCTGACGGGAGTTTGCCAAGTTCACGTCAGATCGCGACTGTTTGACGGATTTAAAATGTGCGCGAATTATTGTTAACTCAGTGTGAAAAGGGGTTCTTAGTATTATCGAACTTAGAGCACTGCTGTTATCACCCAGCTTAAAACTAGTTGTTGCCCACGATTTCGTTCAGATGGAAAGCCCAGCAGAACCGTAAATTTTCGACCGACTTCCAAAAAGGAGAAGGTCCTCAATTCGTCTGTATTTTTTATGTATGTTACGCGATATCTCCACCAAATGTGGACCGATTTGCAAAATTATTTTGTGTTCGATAGAGGTTATTTCAAGGGTGGTCCCCTATAAATTTGGTCACGATCGGATTTGAAGTCGGTCCGTTAAGGTTTTAAACTTGTGATTATTCCGGAATAAAATCAGTCTATGTTATTTACTGGTAATGTAACTTCCCATAGGCAAAAGAATTTCAAAATCAGTTTCTTGGTTTAGAACCTATTCATTATTTCTTTCTTTCCACCTGCCCTTATCTCTCAATGTTTGGTCGGCACAAATTTTTAATCATATTTCAGAAATGATTTGGCTTAGTTTTTATGACTCGCTTGGCTGATGTCAACCCCTCCTATCTAAAGATATCTTACTGTTAGTATTCTCGACATTCATTTTTTCAAAAAACCACATTAAAACCATTTAAGACACTCCCCTAAATTTAAACTTAATCTTAGAGTTTCAATTCTTCACTCTTGATGCTGTGTTCTTAAGTGTTTCCCCCGGATCGGCTTAGCTCTCCAGTCTCCTTGTCTGCCGTCTAATTGCTGTTTTATGTTCCCGCTAATGAACGATGTAGCGCCAATTTACGAAACTAGTCCTTGTTATGAGATTAGCGATATAGTTTGTTAAGGAGTATTGATAATTGGGCTCTTTTGGTGCTTGTTATTGTTTAGCACGGTTACGTGGAATTTATTAATAGTACATAATAGCCATTTTCCAGTGGTTAATAGTAGGCCTAGTAAAATATGCAGAATTACTATTACTAATACTAATCTAGAGTTACACCTTATCTCGATATGTCCTACAGCTCGCTCCGATCTTTAAATCAAGATTTGGGATAAACAGAGATTTATCGTGGAGCTGCAAGTGGCCCTAAGAGTTTATCGACCGACTTCCAAAAAGGAGAAGCTCCTCAATTCGTCTGTATTTTTTTTATATATGTTACGCGATATCTCAGCCGAATGTGGCCCATCTTCAAAATTCTTTTTGTGTTCGGTAGAGCTTATTTCAAGGGTGGTCCCATATAAATTTGGTCACGATCGGATTTGAAGTCGCTCCGTTAAGTTGTGGTTATCTTCGGTCAGATTTTGTATAGAATATCACTATACTTTTAAGGACATAAGTGAATTTGAGCAATGAAAAATCTATTGATGTGAAAAGTAAACTCCTGCATTGTACAACTCATAGATATTTTCTGGATAAGAATATTGTTAAGTAGAGATACCCGGGATCTCAATAGATCTAGCAACACCACTTTAAGTTTTGGAATGGAAACATCGTAAAAGACTTGTAGGTGCACTCAATAGATCTCCGTTCTATAGGAATAGAGGCCTACCAAACGAGCAGGTGGGTTACCTGATGGCAAGTAATCATCACCGCCATAGACATCAATTATACTAAAAGAATCATGGGCGCGTTGCCAACCCCTTATGGGGGAGAATAGAAACTGGGAAGACGGGAGGAATGGGGTCACAGAAATTCTCACTCACCAAACTAAATATAACGGCAAGCAGCAACTTTACGTTAGTTTTCTGTGTGGTTGGCTCATTCGTGCTGTAGCCCGAGCACGAAAAACTAATGTATATGTAAATGTATTCGAGTTCGCTGCGCACTGATGACGTTTGGTTAATATTTCATACAAATTTCATAGACGCGCATCGAGTTCGAATACATTTACGGTTGTCAGAAATTTTCCTGCTCAGGCCGCTTTAGACGTTACTGTCTACAGAATGGCTGTACAACTTTTGAGTTGTCAAAAACCTTCGTCTTTAAATCGCATATACCTCTATATAGGTTCATCATGACTTCGTCGCAGTATGGAAGTATGGCAGCAACAGATAATTACATTCACGTTAAAATAATCGTGGACAAAATAATTTTTGGCATGTTTTTCCTGAACAGCTATTTGCTAATATGATTTAATTTTATGCTGGATTTGAGATAATATTGTTCCGTATGGACAGGTTTGTACGACCGTGTGGAGGTTGTGGTGCAAGTCATTAGCGATATGCTACTTAAATATTTGTTTTTATTTTTTAACGTGATAATTTGTGATTTTTATTTGTTCTAAAATGGATTTGGCAAGATAAGACAAACATTTTGTTTTTCGACCGTCTTCAAAAAGGAGAAGATCCTCAATTTTTCTGTAATTTTTATGTTTGTTACGCGATATCCCCGCCAAATGTGGACGAATTTTCAATTTTTTTTGTTCGATTGAGCTTATTTCAAGGGTGGTTCCATATAAATTTGGTCATGATAAATTTTGAAGTCGCCCCGTTAAGTTTTTAAACTTGTGATTATTTTAACATCATGTTACTTTTAAACTATTAAAATTTACTTTACGTTCTTTACATTTTTCTGTGCAATTCATTTGACTGTGATGAATCTTTAAGAAGTTAGTTTTATGCGATAGTTTGTGACATAAATTATCTGTACATACTAATATATCTTTCTTCTTTCTTTATTATATTATATTGCAATATGACCTGTTGTGTGTTTGTGTGTGTTTCATAAACGAAACATTAGAGATTGTAACACATACCAAGCTTTCGGCACTACTATTGTAATATGGAAATGATCGCCATTCTTTTGCGTTTGTACCACCGATAACACGTCTCATGGAAACGTCCTGGGTAATTTTCTTACTGAACCGCTTTCTCAAAACAGGAAGCAAGAATTTGCACTTTTTTGAGATACTTTAAGTTTTTATAAGTTGTTGCAGCCGTGTTTTCGCATGCTAATGGCGAGACGTTACACTGTATCCATTAAATTATGTCCTCGATAATTTTGATTAAAAATTTAAAGATACCTATTCACAAACATGATTTTATAATTTTGAAAAGATTTATGTATGGTCTACTACAAAACAGGGAATAATAATATAAAATTACATTGTGGTTTGTCCGTCTTATTAGTATATTTTCCTCTGACGAGTATTAAATTTAAAGGTAATATTAGGTAGTAGATTAATATCAAATCAAATATGTAGCCATCACTTGAAGCTGTAAAAATGTAAACTTCTACATCAACACAACCAAAAGATACAATAAAAATCATTACAAGTCAATGATAATAAAACTTAGCTAGTACATACATACATAAGCTCACGCCTGTATCCCCGAAGGGGTAGGCAGAGGTGGACTAGCGAACTAGAACACCCGCATTTCGCCGAGCTTAGTTCCGTCCCAGATGATAGGGGGCGCGCTTATCCCCATATCGGGCACAAATTCCAAACTCTGGGCTGATACTGAAAAATCCAAACTAAATTTGCCGGATACGGGGATCGAACCCGGCACCACAAGACGACAGTCGTACCGTGCAAGCAATACCACTACGCCACCGAGGCAGTCATATTTATGGATTAGCAAATAATAAAATGTATTCTTTCTTTCTTTCATATCGAATAGAATATAAAAAGAGATACAAACGAATTGATTACCTCTTTCTTTCAAAGTCCTCGATAATATTATGAACTTTATTAATTAAGTGTGTTAATCAATTTCTCCATTAATACCTGTGTACAGAAGCCTAACGACCACGTAGTTTCCTTTCCACAATTAATATTAAATTCCTCGTACAATTTCATAACGGTGGACTTAGCTGACCAAAGGACAGTCCCGCTGGGTATTTACTACTAAACCTCATAATCCAGCTTCCATGATCCATAGATTGTTGGGTGCTAACCTAAAACTACCTTTAAGCGACCCTCCCGAGTCCCACCTCCTACGAAAACCATTGAAAATTACTTTGGATTCGGCCGGGCTTAGAATGTTAAGCTAGGTGTACATTGTACACGTATCTCTATTTTTTTGTTGAAATGCAATTTAATAATAATTGTTTAATATTTATGTGAGGGCGTGTGTATACTTATCGAGTGCTGGAGGTTCGAGACCAACCCCAAAATGAGCATACACCTCTGACATATCTACGTTAAGTGTGTTTTCATTGTGAATTATCACGCGAAACTCAAGTGGCATTGGGCAGGGTACTTAGCGAGGTGCCGAGATGACACGTGGAGTAAATTGTTGATCGAATGGTGGCCACGTGAGTGGCGTAAAAAGGAGGAGGCTTATGACCTGCAGTGGGCTAAAAAGCTATGAATGAATGAGTGAATACGAAATACAAATTGTAGTAGTAGTATCGGGGAACTGATCTCCGAACCTTATAATTTCTTACCCTTAAGCTGTCCTTAAACCAATAAAGTGCTTTTTCTATTTCGAATTTAGTCGAAAACCGTATTTTGAAGATTTGAGATAAACAACACCATTGTAGAAACAAAACTCAAAATTGATATAATTTTAGTGTAAATAACTAACACATACAGTTTCAATGTAGAACTTTTTAGGGTGGTTAATAAAACATAATTCCGTTCTAAATCTAACTAAAAGGTAACCCCAGACTAACAAGGCTCACCTCCACCCGCTGTTATTAAGAGATTATTGTGCGGGAAAATTTATAATGTCACCACACCCCGCTTACTATGTTTTGTACTCGATTTCGGTATTATGTAAATTCAATAACTATTCGAAGAAAGGGCTCGAAGAACGCCTATTGTTTTCAACTTATACTCTGAATCTGTGCCGATATAATTTTAATTTTATTTACATTTTGATAATAGAGTAAATATTATATTTGATTATAAGATTATATCACTGCATTTTTCATTAAATGTACGTATCTAACCGCCGAATGTTCATACACTTAAGGTCGCCTTATGTCGTTTAAGGCCGCCTTATCTGTCAAAATAGTATGGCGAAAATCAATGTAAGATGCTGTTAAAGTTAAGTAGCGTTTGACCATTCAGGCGTTATTAATATTATTTTCTAAGTGAGTTTTAAGCAACGATAGCTCAGTTGGGAATGGTACGGACTGCTGAGACGAGTGTCGGAGGTTCCAGACCAATCACAAAAACCTCTGAGTTTTCTATGTTAAGTGTTTTTTCATTGTGAATTATCGCTTGCTATTACGGTGAAGGAAAACATCTTGAGGTAACCTGCATACCCGAGAATTTGTCCACGAGAATTTCAAAGGTATGTGAAGTGTACCAACCCGCATTTAGCCAGCATGGTAGACTAAGGCCTACCCTTCTCATTAGTAGAGGAGAGCCGTGCCCAGCAGTGGGACAGTAATATTACACGGCTAATATATTATTATTATTATAAGTATATCACAAAAGTCTTATAACATTTCACTTAGAAAACAATAAATATTATTCTTATAACGACTCCCTGACGTCTATTTGATGTGAACTTCGCTTTAATATCTTAATACATTTTCTACTTGCTGCTTTAAATAATATAGAACAGAATTGTAATTGAGCTGAGATTGTTAATTTGGATTTTTGTTAATGTACCGTTTTGACGTTGGTTATATGATTTGTAAACACAAGTAGGCCATCATAAGGATGAGAATATAAGAAACCTTATATTTGTAGAACGTTAAAGTACAATACGATTAAACTCTGCCGATGCCGCAAAAAAAAATATATTTGAAATTTATTTAGAAATAATAAGTTGAGTCCCTTATAAATTAATTTCGGCGTTAAAGATGAAGTTGGTATACATGATCAGTCACAGTATGTTCTTCATCCATACCTACCAATCTATATTTAATGTGCCATTATTAAAATTTCATAAAACAAAACACCACCAAAAAGTGCACCAAGACATCAGAAACTATTTAATATCTTCCTACAGAAGCATTTACACAAAGAAGAGCCGGTAAAAGCATCGGCCGTCAAAGCGGCCTCGGCCCGCGCTTTCCATCGTACAAGGATTAATTATTATTTTAAACATTTCACTCGGTTTTTTGCCACGTCCGCGAGCAAGTCAAAAGCATTGCTTTCTCGCTTGAAAAGTTGCTAAACAATTAAGACGCCTTCTTAACGACAGTGTTTCGTCTAAGTAGCAGGTTTTTTGAGAAAAAGTTTTTCCATTAAGTTTTTGCGTAGCTCGGATTGAACGATGCTTATGCCCTTAGCAGTTGTTTTTGGAATCTTTAATTCACTTTAATGATTTTGATATCAGTACTTCTGTAGCTTTCTGGTAGAAAAAGAGTTTAGTGGCACATTACCTACGATATTATTTAAAAAATTCTGCCTGCCATATTTCCTCATGGCTACACTACAGTGACATTAATACGCTTTTCATCCAGTGACTTTTATGATGAAATCAGAACTTCGAGCACGGGCTTAGAAATAAGTATCTAGAGGTAGATAGGGAAGCCAGACAAATCACCACATCAATTAAAATCTGGTCTTAATCTAAATCAAAGGTCTGGGTGTTGTGAGACCAAAAGTCCCTCGTAGTTTCTGGTACCCACGACACAAGACTCGATCGTAGTGTGGGGTCAGAACTATGTGTGTGACTGTTGGGTGTATTTATTTATTTATTTGTATTTATATGAAATGTTTTTATTTACTCAATAATATTTCTATTTGTTACAGGTAAAACTTTGCCCGTCCACTGCGTGGTGGAGGCGGTGGCGTCTTTGGAAGAAGGCACGTGGAGGCGACGAGCTGTGGTCGAGACGGACAGCTACGTCATCATACCAGCTGCGACCGCCTTCCACGAGCTCGTGCCAGCAGCCATGATGAGGCTCGGCTACCCGCACGAGTTGGCTGCGTCGGCTAAAGGTATGTTACATTATTTTGGCTCTTCCGCCTGTCATACAGATAACGAAACTGTGAGGCTATTATTTTATATACAATCACTACCTGAAGTTGAATGATAAAGTGAGGAATAGCAGAGTAAGAGAGAAATGTGGATTGAAAGAAGATGTAGTGACGAGGATTTAGAAAATAATGCTTCGGTGGTTTGGCCACGTTGAAAGGATGTATTAAAGTAAATTTATGTAGCGAAAGTGAATGGTAGCGTCGGCCGAGGACGTCCTAGACGTACCTTTATGGACCAAATTGGCGATCTTTTAAAAAAGGGCCAAATAAGGAGTCCTTGTAACCGGCGAGCGTGCATGAAAAGACTGATGACTGTAGAAGAAGCGAAAGAGGTGTGTTTGAACCGAAACAATTGGAGCTCCTTAGTCTCTGCCTACCTCAGCGGGAAACAAGCGTGAGTTTATATATGTGTATGTATGTACATACACTAGCGGTGACTGCCCCACTGCAGGACAAAGGCCTCCCTACCCTTCTTCCATACATCTCTGTCCAAAGCTTTCTGTTGCCTGTTCTTCCAATCGCAGTCTAGCTCGTCCCGCCATCCCTTTTTAGGCCTGCTGCGACGTCGTGTGGCGTTCAGTGGTATCCACTCTGTGGTTAATTTCGCACATAGGTCCGTTGACATGCGGCGGACGTGGCCGGCCCAGTTCCATTTAAGCTCGGGGCTTTGAGACCAACATCTTCGATCTGAGTTTTGGAATGCAACATACTGTTTTTTGATACGGTCGGATAACCGTACCCCCAACATGCTTCGCTCCATGGCGCGCTGGCAAGCCCCGAGGGCGCTATTATTTTGTTGTATCTAAAAAATGATTCCGTGCATTGTGGGGTGTTAGTGCCAACTCTCATGTATGGAAGCGAAAGTTGGGTGTGGCAGAAAAAGAATGAAAGTAGAATAAATGCAGTAGAAATGAAGAGTTTAAGGAGCATGTGTGGTGTAACTTTGAAAGATAGAGTAAGAAATAGTATGGCTAGGGAGCAGTGTGGTTTGAAAGAGGAAATAGTAACGAAGATCGAGAAAGGAATATTGCGGTGGTTTGGGCATGTAAAGAGGATGGATGAAAGGAGGTTGACAAAGCAAATATATATGGCAAGCGTAAATGGTAGAGTTAGAAGGGGAAGACCTCATCGAACTTTCTCTGACCAAGTCAGAGATATACTCGAGAAAGGTCAAGTTAAAAGTACCCTAAACCGTCGTGCATGCATGAAGAATGTAATGAGACTGAATGAGGCGAAAGAGATATGTAAGGATCGTAGCAAGTGGAAATCCGTTGTCTCTGCCTACCCCTATAGGAAAAAGGCGTGAGTCTATGTATGTATGTATGTAAAAAATCATCAATACTACAAAAATCAGTCCTTATGTTAAAATCACTGCATAATTTAAATATCAAATAGGTTTGCTTTGCTCTTCCACAATTTGTCTTACTTTATAATATAAAAAAAAATATAAAGTCTAGTTTATGCAATACCTTATATTTTTTTTAGATCGAACAAACCAAACAACACTCATCTGAAGACCGAAGTGTTTCGCGTAGGTATAATCGTATTAGTCCTGGTTCATTAATTTGTTATTTTGAGTTTATAAAAATAAGTTTTCGAACGCATAATGCAGGAAATGTGATAAACTAATTTGATTAACATAATACATACTATGTTCATTGGAATTACCCAGTTTACAATATTACAAGATAATCTGGTACTGCGAAAATATTATGTACAAAGGTCTTTGTTTCCTTGATATTTGAATGAACATTTTTTTAATTGGCTAACACTTTATGATACAGGTTTGTTCATAAGTGTTAAAATTCAATGACTAAATAGCTATTTTTATAATATGCATTAGCAATTCTTGAATGTTTCCTTATAATTATACATTAATGTTAAGCCGCGTCTCCTGCACCTGTTTTTCTCGAAACAAAACACATACGCAAAACAATGATTCGCTGTCTCCTGCTCATAAAACAATGGACCATAGATAAAAATATGTAGCGAATCCATGTTTTGTGTAATGTAGGAGACGCCGCTGTAGAATCACACTGTAGACAATTTTACTTACAATATGAATGTGTCAGAATTCGGATCCACTGAATCACGTCCGTTTAAGGTGGAATAAGGCGAGTAGAAAGTAGAAATAATAACAATCTATCAAGACTTATGTTCCACACATTTTACAAATAAACTTAAGTAGGTGATATCTTTGTCACCAGGGTCAGTAGTCATCAACAACTGGAAGCCACTAAACTTCGAGAGGATCTCTGACGGGCCGCTGGCGACCGTCGGCGAGGTGCTTGGCGAGTTGACGACAGTAGCAACGTTGAGGATCCAGCTGCTGAGGCCACGGCCCACGCCGATGCAAGACATCAAAGATAAACTATTGAGGCTCTTATTAGTGCAAAGCAGGCCCCTGCTCATATCTACAGGATGCCCTTTAGACGAAGTAAGTATTTTGATGACGTTCATTTTAATGTTTTTTTAATTATGAGTGGGTGTTTGACAGCACCCGTGGCAGAGTGGGCTGTGAAGTAAGAGGCTGTAGGTTCGATTCCCGCACTGATACGATCTAGATACATTTTTTTATAAGAAAAACAGATTGATAGACAGACTAAGCAAAGTTTTTTTAAACAGACCGACTTCAAAACTTATCCGATCGTGACCAAATTATATATGGGACCACCCTTGGAATAAGCTCTATCAAACACAAATTTTGAAAATCTGTCCACATTTGGCGGAGATATCGCGTAACATACATCCAAAAAAATACAGACGAATTGAGGACCTTCTCCTTTTTGGAAGTCGGTCGAAAATGATTAAAGCTCGATATAAATATTCCAAATCCTTACTAAGTTTTTTTCTTTGACTTAGACATAGTCGAAGATCGCTCTACAGATCTCAGCCTAAAAGTATGTGCCTTTTCTTTCTTTCTACCTGCCCTTATCCCACCTTAATGTGGGGTCGGCGCAACACTCTTTTTCAAGGATGTTGCGGAAAGGATTTGGCTTAATTTTTACGACCGGCCGCCTGCCTGACGTCAACCCTCTCTGAGGGATCCAGTCCCGCGCAAATTAAATTAGAAAATTTGCTTTGCCCGACCTGGGAATCGAACCCAGGACCTCCCGGTCCATAGCCCATGCATGCTGCCACTAAGACCAAGGAGGCGACTATTAAATTATTCTATGACTATGAAATATAATAAACTTGTTATATTAAAAGACGATGAGTGGAGATAAACTTTGATAATTGTTAAAAGGAAAACATAATCCATGCAACATTTATTTTGTTACGCAAATATATTTTATAGTTATGTTATTCTTAGTGACATCAATTATTACGTTAGTTTGTATATAACGATAAGCAATGTTATTTCCTTGAAGTATTATTTAACATATAACATAAGCTCACGCCTGTATCCCCGAAGGGGTAGGCAGAGGCGTACTAGCGAACTAGAACATCCAAATTTCGCCGAGCCAGCAAACAGGGTACATGCTTTTAATATTTTCCATAACGCCGAAGGGTTTTTCAACAAAATTATGAATCTTTGCTTAGGACTATTCTCGACCTTAAAATTGTCAACAAGTTACAAGTTTTAAACTTTCAAGGAAAACTTGTGAGTACACACTATACCTTTACTATCAAATAAAAAAAGAACTGAATTCCGAGAACTCAGAATACTCAATAGTCGATACCAATTAGTTTTTTAATACCATCATTAATGTTCAGAAACCGATCCGTTACGTTCTATAGTAGCACAGGAAACATAATGCAACCAATCAATAATATAAAACACCTGTAACATGCCACGTTACAGTACACTGGTCTACAAAAGCTTCTGTCAAACCGAATCACAACTAATTCGGGCATTAAAATCATCCGAATTTGTCTCCTGTGCCGACGCGACACGGTACGCTGGTCTAAACTGACGTTTACAATATTCCGTAATGTTCTTTAATACTTGATTGTAACACAGGTTGTGCCTACTCTATAAGATACTAGATAGATGCTACGCGATGCGAGGCTATACTTTAAATGTGCGAATGATTTTAGCATTCTTGTAAGTTATGCCGCCTCAAAATATTTTGATCAAACAAACTGAGTATTACTTTATACTAAAAATAAATATCGGGCACAATTTTCAATTGACAATATACAGTTTGAAAGTCGCACATTGTAAATAGCTTATGTAAATTCAATAATTACAGTAACGTTGGTAAATAACAAAATATCGAATATTAGAAATATATTCTAGGAAAAAATAATACCTAATGTGATCTGATAAAGGTTAGGTAAACACTAACTAAATTATACTCATTATTTGTTATTGTATAGTTTTTAGTTAAGTTTTGGTGATAGTATGATCCATTGTAATCTACCTACTCGTTTCAACATAATTATGAGCCTTAGCTGAATACGATAGACCAATAGGCGAACCTCCTTAGTCTAGTGGCAGCATATAGACTATAAACCGGGAGGTCCTGATTCTCAGCTCGGGTGTTTAACTAACACGTTTCCCCGGGACTGGATCTCCCATGGGGATTTATCGTCAGGCAGGCAGCCAGTCGTATAACCTTAGCCAAACCCTTTCTGCAACATACAGAAAAAAGGGTGTTGCACCAACTCTATAGTGCGGTGATATAAGGGCAATATTAAAGAAAGCCCAATAGGCAACCCACGACATTATCGCTTCAGTATAGCGCGACATCGCAACAAAGTGTTAAGGTGGAACTTAAAACAGTTGCGGTGGCCAGACACAATGTTCCCACCCGAGTACTAAACCTTTACCCCTTATTAACGTGGAAACTCATTGTTTTCCATATTTTAAGCCGGCCTATTGAACGTACGCTCAATTGTATAAATACGTAGTAAATGTATTGTGTTTGGAGTATTGATGATTTTATTGTATCCATCAAGCACGGGATTTCATTAACAAAAGTTTTTTGGTCTTTGTTTTTATAAAATACGATTTTAATTTATTATAATAGTTTTATTCAATGTCTGATGTCTGGATATTATGATTATGGATTGGTATAATTATGAATTGATTATGTTTGGGTGCTTAGTGCTTATTTACAGCATCATCGTCATCATCAGCCATAGGATAGGATAGCAGGAAATCGCTGGATGTAGGCCGCTTCCAACCGGTCGATCTCGAAATCTTTGGGGGAGGCCTATGTTCAGGAGCGGACGTCCTATGAATTATTTACATATTTTTATTAAGTTCATACAGCTTTTGCGCTTAAAATATGACTCAACTAGCTTTCGTCCGCAGCTAAGTCCGCGTTCGTTTCCATTTTCTTAATTTCGTTTTCATTTTCATACAAATTTTCATCCCCCGTCACTCTCCTTTAGGGGATGAATTTCTAAAAAAAAACCCTTTCTTAGTGCTCGCCTTCGCGTACTATGTCTAAAATTTCAGGTTTCTATTTCCAATAGTTTCGGCTGTACGTCACACAACAGTCAGTCAATAAGTGTCTTATTTTAAATGTATATATGATATATAGATATGAAAAAATACCAAAGAGATCGATATACCGTTTTTTACTAAGGTTAAACATTGTATTACTCATCTATAAGTGGACTGTAAAGTTCTTTTTTGAGTAACAAAGTTCTTTAAACTGAAAATCTGATATTTCCTAGATAAAAATATAAATTTCCATAAATTCAATTAAAATCATGTAGTTTTGTTAACCCATTATTCATTAGAGAACACAAACTAACAAATTTTCTCATTTACAAGCTTAATTTTTATAAATTTAATATTATAATATTTGTACGAAATATGCGCTATTTAACAATATTTAATATTGAAATAGGCAAAAATTAACGATAAAACTACCATTTAAAAAATAACCATTTTTGATGATGGCAACTAAAATATAAGAATTTATAATTTAAATAAGGAAGATAATGGAAATGAGATTGAGAAGTACGCATTCACGAGATTATAAACTGTCGGTTAAGTAAGAGCGCGTACAATTTGTAAGGTCGTCACAATTTGTGAGGTTACTTCACGAGTCTTCCCTAATAGGGATCATCGCTCGAGAGAAGAATTAAGAAAGCATTTGTTTTGTTGTTCTGTGTACTTTATTAAGGGGATTTCACATTTTCATTAGGTACTAAAGATGTCATAGAAAATGTTTCAATTTTCACTTTTATCTTTTGTTTGGGTTTTTATTTATAGATATTTCATCTTTAAAACCAGTATGTAGCTTTTTGAATATTGAATATACATAGCTTTAAAAATGAATGCGTCTAAAAGGATATCATATTTTTACGAATTTCTTAATTTGTTACGCTTTCTCATATTTATATTTTTAAGATAATATTATTGGGATAGTTAATGAACTATTCCGATAATATTATAATATATACTCATAATGATAAGTATCTATATTGTGCCTAATGTACATAATATTTCATAGCCAAGCTTTTATGTACCTACTTTGTTAAATGTTATAAAAGCAGTTTTACCGCGTTTATTCCACAGTTAGATCATAATATAATGCTGTATAAAGCAATTTTGCATCGTGCGTAATATGTTTACGCAGGTAGGTTATAAAGACGTTGGAGTCTCCATTTCGCGAGATAGATATAGCAATTTGTCGACGCGATGAGCATCTCACACGAAAGATCTCCATACATAATAAATTTAATTGAATCTCAGACTCATCCGCGCCTCGCTCAGCCTTATTATATTTTCTAAATATCCGCCTTGTTGCGAACGGGTTACAGAGGGGGCGGTGCGGCGCGCAGGGCGGGGTTGCCCTCGTCTTACCAACTTGAGCCTGAGCGAAAGAGGGTTAAAAGGAGTTTTAGATGTACGAACGCTTTTGATCTTATTAATACCATAACATAATGCTTTATAATCTTATTAAATACGAGGTTAGCGGCTCGATGCGCGCCCTTCTCGAGGCTTAACCGCTCTGACGGAATCGTCATTTCAATTTAGCGTTTTCGGTGACACAGTTAAGTGGTGCTACTGTCAAATGTTGTCAAATGATGAGCGATATCTAAAAGTTCCAGTTTGCATCGAAATGTTACAAATTGAAGTTTAAAATTGATGCAAAGTTGTAACAAATGAACCAAAGGAAACGTCGACCTGGCAAGATAATCAGACACCTCGTGTAACAAAGTTGGCAGCTAAACGCCAGATGAACTCGAATTTATCTCACGCCAATTTGCGCCACTTCGATTTTAACTCTTGGCAAAGTTTGAAACGCCGAAGGAACATTGTAGATGGAGTTTTTAACAAACTCCACGATGCAAGATCAATTTAAGACAACCCTTTAAGGCTACTTTCTTACTTATGGCTAATTGCAGCTCTATCACTAATTTATAGTTAGACCTAAACTCCACTTATCCTACAATGCATTCCTATATTTAAATCGATATTTGAAATAAATCGAGATTTATCTAACTGCTGCAAGTCACTCTAATTTCCCAAATCTATTTGAAGTTTCAAGGTTTCCGTAACGAGGTATACAATTTTAATCACTATTTGAACCGCTCATGTGGTGCCTGTAGTTCTGTACACAACGAAAATAATATCAGATAACACTAAGCCTATTGTGTTCAAAGTTGTCCTACGTACAAGGATAGCGAGCTATGTTCGCAATCACACACCGAATTACGTACTTACGCGGATTATACGTGACGTGAGTTATCAGCGCAGGCGCCAGCTATCGTAAATCTTCCACACAGCTGAAACAGACAATATCTGAAAGCAAATATGGCCTCACTATTTAAAAATATAAAACAAAGAAGCGGATTAACGTATCACTCTGGCTCGGCGTTAATTCCGCTGACATGATTTATAGGCACAATCTCGATGTGTAATACTTACACTTAAATTAACATCTGATTTAGCAACACTCGCAAAGCAAACGGGCTGACATCTTATGACGACGTAATCACTGGCATTGTTCTATGTAATCTAGCGATACGGGCAGATCTCACTTGCATAACTGTCAAGCTGAGTAAACTCACTGTCGCGTCGGAGCTATAATCTGACAAGTTCTTTTATGATTGACTACTTGCTGCGCGATTAATACTTGTCTAAACATACACACGTTATCGCTTTGAATAAATAGTTGTGAAATTCAAACACCGCATTGGTATTAAGTTGGAGTCACACGGTCAATTTGTTAGCCAAATATCGGTGCCGTGTCGGCTAGCAGTTCGGGCGTTGTTTGATCGGAGCGGTAGATGCACTTAGGGCGTTGGGTGCCAACGGTGTTCACCGCCGACCGCCG
This sequence comes from Clanis bilineata, assembly GCA_036417725.1. Classification (NCBI taxonomy): domain Eukaryota; kingdom Metazoa; phylum Arthropoda; class Insecta; order Lepidoptera; family Sphingidae; genus Clanis; species Clanis bilineata. Next base: position 6,265,372 of record CM071141.1, read on the forward strand.
GCGCCTCGTTGAGGGCGTGTTGGGTGGATGCTAATTGTTAAGACGCCCTTCCCGCTCATTGTTTTAGAGCAGACCATGATTGAAGTTTCGGCGGCTCGCAGAGTGATGTGCACTAACCACCGAGTAAACACCTCGCGTCAGAGCACCGCCGAGCACCGCGCATGACACATGCATTAACAGTCGACCTAATATTTTCATAATCTAATGGCGATGTTCTGTGAAACAATGCTCAATGTTTATTCAAACAATTATCTATGTATCTGTTGCTGGTTAGACTGACCTCTTTAAAATCCTCTAAAATTGTTTGCTGTTACATGTTTTTCGTTTCAATCTGAGCTGTTAGTGACGACTTAAACTTTAAAAAGATTTTCTTTTGTTGCAGGTCACGCTTGCTCAGATATGTCGGGGTCAAGATAGAAATCCTGGGCCGCATAACTTCCATGAGCCTTCAGAGGAGATGCGAAGGAAATTTGAGTCCTGGTGGAGCGCTCAGGTTTCCCCACGCCCTCCACCATTTAGTCCACGACGATACCCGTCACCAGGGCCAAAGAATCGCTCACCAACACTGAACACTATTCCAGATCATCTACATCCTGCATTACAGACAGTTCAGAGTCAATATCCCACACAGAAAACTAGAATGCGAACAAGTTTCGATCCTGAACTAGAGTTGCCTAAGTTGCAGCGCTGGTTCTCTGAAAATCAACATCCGAGTAGGCAACAAATACAACAGTATGTACGAGAACTTAATAACTTAGAATCGAGGAGGGGACGTAAACCGTTGGATGTCAATAATGTGGTTTACTGGTTTAAAAACGCTCGTGCTGCACAAAAACGGGCTGAACTCCGCAATATAGGGGGTATTGGCTGCCACCTCGGCGTGAATGGCTTCAATAGTAGAAGTCATAGTCCAACAAATGGCTCGTTGCTAGCAGGCAGCGATCATTATGCTTCTCAAGACCAGAACTCAATGAAAAGTCCTATGCAACTCTCAGGAAGTCCCGGCAGATACCCAATGTCGGTAATGTCAGAAGATAACTTATCAAACGGAGGCTCGGATTTAGAAGACGATTTGAACCCTGATGATAGACCTGACAGTCCAGATGCACCACTTTCTTTAATTACTACCAAAAAGAACAACAATGAACCGGAAGAAATTAAAAAAGAATCACCGAAACCTCCAGACATAATAAAGGTAAAGTTGGCTCAATTTACAAAACAGTATTATTCATATTATTTTCCATAATATTTTCTGACCTGTTATGTTTATTGTCACAGGTTCATGACATTAAGCAAGAGCCGAAAGATTTGAGCAAACCAGAGCAAATCCATTCACCGCAGCGTTCTCCAGCTAAGAATAGCGACAGTTCGCACAACAACAATAGCAACAATAACAACAATGAAGATGAGAACGGCATTGCTGATGAACACGAGGTTTCTGATGAAGACATTGCTCAAGAGCGTCATTACCAACCAGCGTCGCCTCATCTCGACCGCCTGCCTTTCCCCATGGTGCCAAATCATCCGATGTTTGGACACGGAATTATGTACATGAGTCAATACATGACTGGATTTCCTGGAGTAGGTCCCGTTCCCGGCGAAGGTGCTAGTGGCTTAAATCTAGCTTTGGCTGGCGCATCAGATGAACGGCGCAAGAGAAACCGTACATTTATTGATCCGGTATCTGAAGTTCCTGTTCTCGAGCAGTGGTTTTCGATGAATACTCATCCGTCACACAACTTGATACTCAAATATACGGAAGAGCTAAATAGAATGCCATATAGGCAGAAGTTTCCACGATTGGAATCAAAGAACGTGCAGTTCTGGTTCAAGAATAGAAGGGCGAAGTGCAAGAGGCTAAAGATGTCACTTTACGAGCCTTCGTCTCCGAGTCATTACTCACACCCGGGGCATCATCACGCAATTACAGATCGTAAAATGGTATGAAGAGTTTACCATAAGATGTAAAGGTGCATAATTCAAATGAGGGCACATCAAAAGTGTTTAGTTTGTGCTTGTATCGTACATGAAAGACTGATCTTGAATCGTTTAATGGTGTGCAGTGCCATGTTAGTATTAAAGTGACCGAACAGTCATTCAAGTTTAAACGTTTCGTATTATTCTTATGGACTTATTAACCTTGATAGATTAACTTTAAAGTTCGCTTAGGTAGTTACTTCAATGCGACATAATAATCGTAATAATATTAAAGTAGTATAATATCGTGATATCAGCAGCGATCACATCGTTTATGTGTAAATAGTAGAAGTATAAATAAGTTGCTATCAATAAGAGACGTCACAAACACTGAATGAATCTCAAATATTATTATAGCGCTTTGTATATGTATATAGGTAACTCATTTGGTTCTATTTATTGTGTAACGTAGTTGTATGAAATGTTATTAGAATTTAACTATTCTCATTAAAGTTCCGCTTAAATTATAATTTTAGGTTATGACCGTTAGAGTTGTACTAAAAGTTATCGTATGTATGATAATTGTATATTATATTAGAGAATCAGTAGAGATAGAATCGATATAATAATTCATGAGTAATAATTAAAATAATTCGATTTTAGATCGGTTATCGATATTTACTAACGCACATTCCTTGTTTGTTGTAGATGTAAATGCTTTCTCAATCCAAAGATTGAAAATAGATACGAAATTCCTTAGTAGACATATTGGTCACATAAAAGACATCAGCGGCCTGAGCAGGAAAATTTCTGACAATCGTAAATGTATTCGAACTCGATGCGCGTCTATGAAATTTGTATGAAATATTAACCAAACGTCATCAGTGCGCAGCGAACTCGAATACATTTACATTAGTTTTTCGTGCTCGGGCTACAGAAAATAGGTAACTTTCTCGCATCAGCTGAATTGTGATTGGCTAAAAAGACATGGTTTAATTAGCTAATTTGAATTAATACTCAGGTATAAAGCAATATGTAAATGGCGTTCTGTTTATTTAATAGCGGTAGATCGCTGGACATTTTTCACAGTATTTAAGCATTTATTTAGTGCGACTATTTTCGTACTATTTCTTATGATTGTTATCAGACAGTTTGTTTTGTTATTCCAATGTTGTGCTTGTTTTGTGAAGCTGTGATGATATTTCCAAATATTGTAAATATTTTATTAATGTTAACTTAAGGGTTTTACTTTTTAACTACGTCACTAGGCTCACGAACAATGTAAGCATGTACTGCTTAGTTAATGAAGATATTGGCTAAATGTTTATTCGATTCAATAATTATACGAAAATTCAATTGAATATAATATGAAAATTTATCAATGCATCTTATTTTATTTCACCTATATCGATTTTTTTAGCGATGAGGTAAAACGGTCTGACAATAACACGTATGGAAGTTTGACTTTTGCGAGGATAGAAAACTAATTATCCATCTAATCTACATTATCGCCGGTCTCTTAATAATGAAATCGAATATCTTTTAATTTATTAATAGTATCATTACATTCATAAACATTTTATGAAAAATAAACATTTTTGCACTAATTTGCAAAATATATTGGGCCCATTGAACAGGTCCATCTGGAAAACTCTAGGGGAAGCCTATGTTCAGCAGTGGACCTCCTATGGCTGATGATGATGATGATGATGATTTAGCATTTTAGCATATTTTATAGCATTTCGCTACAATAGTCGTTAACTAGAGAATGACAATTATTTTCCACTTGGATTGCATCTGGCGTTTATCTGAAAAAAAAATTTTGTCCGAATTCATTTCACGATGTACGAATCTCTTTATGTCGCCTCCTTGGACTAGTAGCAGCATACAGGGGCTGTGAGTTCACAGTTGGGAGGTCCTTGGTTCGATTCCCAGGTCGGGTGGGGTGTGTTTCTAACATGCCCTGTAACTATACCCCTTCCTTAAAAACATTTATGCGCTACTTAACTTTAAAACTAGTTTGTCCCTATCATTTTCAAACAAGGTGACAAAATCATCAAGGAAAAAGTACTAATAACTAGCTTTAAAGATGAAAACATCTCGCCGAGCTTAGTTACGTCTCAAATGTGACAGGGGGCGAGCCTATCGCTATATAGGGCACAAATTCCAGTCTCCGAGCTGAAATCGAAAAACCAATATCACTGCCCCACCCGGATCATCCGAGACCTCAGGACGGTAGTCGTACTGAAATTGAATGCCACCGAGGCAGTCGGTTTTCTCTGAGACATAATTGGTATCACATCGGTCGAGCGGGCCCATTCGTGCTGTAGACATTATTCTCTACAGCGTGGCTCTCAATTATTTATATAATTATTTAGCTATACTTGAAGAGACTGGGGGTAACAATGAGGACTGTCAAACAATAGTATAACATGTTTACACCGTGGCTCTTAATTATTTATATAATTATTTAGCTATACTTGAAGAGACTGGGGGTAACAATGAGGACTGTCAAACAATAGTATAACATGTGTCAATAGCTATCTATCCGCAGACGGCGGAAACGGACGGGAGGCGGGGACCTAAATCACCTGTCAAACTGCAAGACTTGGTGTAATCGCAGATCTGGTTTGGACGTCTTTGTCGCCACTTCGATCTTCGGTGAATGACCGGCTAGTCTGTTTCGGGGATGGACTTTCGGCGACTGACAAACTTGTATCTTAATAAGTTGGGGTTGCTTAGATCGATCTTGGAGAAATTTAAAGCCTGTGAGACAAAATGTGCTGTAAGGCACACTCAGTAAACTCACCAAATATAAGTCGTTTATAAATCAACTTTATATTATTTTTTTTTTGTTATAAGACATGGTAACTGACGATATCTCCGAAAATCTAAAAAAATAATAGATTCATCTCATCATTCAACATGAAAGACATAGTACAAAGTTATTTATCAAATGGCTAATATTTAGCACATACTTTTCGTCAAACTTACGTCATGGAACGGCCCATGATGGGATAGGGTAATATCAAACGTAGGTAAAAATACAACAAACTAAAATCAACTATTTAAGACTTAAATCAAAGGTCCAGCTATAAGAGCAGAGTTCTATAGAAAGAACTTTGCTAACACAGAATTGTCAGGTGTTCGACACTTGAAGCGAAGTATTTCCTGGATTTTAATATTAGTATGCCTAGTAAAAAGACTTCTATGTATACTACTAGACAAGCTGATTAGAAGTAAAATTATGTCCCATTACGGTGTGTGTTTGACGTTTGTCAGCTAAGGAAAATAGCAGTGGGTTACCACCACCTCTTATAGCAGTATTATTATAATCTTACTTGTACCGATTCCCATACAAAATAAACGAAGAACGATTATAATAATACTGCATAAGAGGTGGTGGTAACTCTGCTGATCTCTATAGTGAGTTGCGGTCAATTGACGGACACTTAGTGCGCAAATTCTATGTACCGAACAACATGTCTATACATATAAATCTTTGGCCTAGTATGAGTTATTTTACCAGTTAGGACTCATTCAGATGCTTAGCGTTCACTACTTCATCGTCATCATGATCATTATCATCATCAGTCACAGTACGACCACTGCTGAACTCTTTACTACTTCTCAACATTAAATTATTGTGGTTCGTTTGCACAGAAATAGTAAGTCTCTAAAAATGGAAACCAAATCAAGAATCTCAAAAATTATATTCAAGTTATTATTGTCTACTTAGATATGGACTGTGAATGGAACTCCTGGATTCAAATCCCAGACCGGGAAAGCGGATTACTGACGAGATTTACCTGGATATAGATAGACTGTTTGATATCAAGCGGGTAGCTGTAAAACTAACTTCTTTACACAAAATGCTTGAAAAAATATTTTCCGCTGCTCCTACATTTGAGTGGGATAAAGACAGGTGGGAAGAAAAAAAATACATTTCAAAATCACCTAATAACATATCGATATTCTGAATAACATCTTAGCAAGTAAATGCAAGGGGCGTTAGCATTGGCGTCAGTGATAGAAACTTTCAAGACGAATCGAGACGGATTATGCCAATTAGAGAGATTCGAAGTTCAAGGAATTCTTTGATCGCGCTCCTTATCCATTCCTTAACGATGCTTTTGAGTACTTCGTAATTCTTGTAAGATTATTATTTAAATCTTAATTAGAATATTTGAGTTTAGTAAATACCAGCTTTATTTGTTTAAGATAATTACGTCTTAGACTGCGTATGTGGCGTCGTTGTTTTTCAGTACAACTAACGCCCTGAGGTCTCGGGTTCGATCCCAGGGTTCGCCAAAGTGATATCAGGTTTTTTCCAATTTCAGCCCAGAATCTGGAATTTGTGACCAATATGGCGGTAGGCTCGCCCCCTATCACATCTGAGACGGAACTATGCTCAGCGAAAGCGGCGGGTGTTGTTATTAGCTAGTCTTCTTCTCTGCCTACTTGTTTCAAAGATAGCTCACACCTGTAGGCCATCCATGAGTATTTTTGACAGTACTCGCTAGCGACTCCGTAAATTATTTGTATGACAAACACCCAAACGCCTCTAGCGGTTACGCGGGGAACTAACGTTTTCCATACAAATATTTTACGTCCTCGCTCGCGTAAATACGTGCAACAAACTTATGGTTAAGCTACTGAGCTTATGTATTACGTCTTTGAAAAGTTAAGGGTATTATACATCTAGAGATGGTTTGAAACCCATTCTTCTTTCTCGGCAGTCGTTATTACTCATCGTTAAACTATAGTTGTCAAACCTAATAATATACTTATATTCTAAGAATTTATCTTAAAGCACTTCAGCCTCAAACGCCTACGAATTTTATAACAATTACGAGGAATGAAATTGCTCGTAACTTTCCAAGCAGTTCCAAGTATTTACTTTTTTATACTGACGATGAAAGGAAAGATAAAAATCTGCTTGGTTTATTATTAATTTGTTTATACTATTAGTGATTTAATTGAAGATCGAGATTAAATTTTAATTAAATTTCGTAAGGCTCATAGTTTTGGAATAATGGAAACTTGAATTTGCGATGAAAAACTTTTTGCTGGCTCACTGGGTCAGCTGCAGTACATTTACAAACTACCTATGGGGTAATTAATTATTTTTAGCATACACAAAGCCATTATTTTGCTTTCTGCGACGATTTACAGGTCACATTCTGATTTTACAATTCCCATGGTTAATATTAATTAAAAACTTTAAATTAAATGTTTTATTTTTTAACTTTACCATTGCACTTTCAATCGTTCTCCCTGTATGTGGAATTGTTATAGTACCATCTTTATGAAACACCCGGTATATGGCAAGCGTGAATGGTAGAGTTGGAGGGGCAGACCTCATCGAACTTTCTCTGACCAAGTCTGAGATATACTCGAGAAAGATCAAGTTAAAAGTACCCTTAACCGACGTGCATGCATGAAGAATGTAATGAGACTGAATGAGGCGAAAGAGGTATGTAATGGTCGTAGCAAGTGGAAATCCGTTGTCCCTGCCTACCCCTATGGGAAAAAAGGCGTGAGTGTGTATGTATGTATTTAATTGTATATTTACAAAATAATTGAGTTCCATTTACGTTCATTATAAATTCAGAAGTTTATTTACTTTGTTTTGAAAAGGCTTGAAATTATTTAAAATGCAAATTATAATACTGTGAGTACAAACGTCTATCGTTAATGTTACGAAAATAAAAACATACAATTGATGCATAAAATAATTTACAGAATTAAGTTTTAATCTTAACAAACTGGCCGCCGCAGCGAGCAGCGCATTAATGTTAGTTAACCAGAGATTATTGTGGTTCTAATATAACAATTTATTGCTAGCCACGCACCGCTTCACGCCGTCTTTATTATTAGTTTTATTTTCCATATTTTTGCAAAAACATCGTTTATTGATTGTTTTTGTCACACTTATGCTCTGTATAATTGAAATAATTGGTCTGTGTTACGCAAAAATAGTCCAACCAACAAAAAAACAAAAAAAAATTTAATGATGTCAACATGTTCCAATGTTGATATGTCAACATGTTAAACCATTAATAGACCATATTGGTGTCAACATTTTTTTTGTTTTTTTTTGTGCGTTCTTCTACGTAACACGGTTCAATTTATTTATATGTTCTTGTAACCGATGAGCGTGCATGAAACGACTGATAACTGCGGAAGAAGCGTAAGAGGTGTGTTTGAATCCAAGCAATTGGCGCTCCTTAGTCTCTGCCTACCCCAACAGGAAACAGGGGTGAGTTTATGTATATATGTAATACCCAATTACATAAATAAAGCGGTCACCGACATAACAGCCGTAAAAACGCGTTGTTTTTTTTATAGAAGAGACTGGCAAACGAGCAGATGGGTCACCTGATGGTAAAAGGAGGGAATGAAAGAGGAGGGAAAAGGAATTGGTAAAGGGTAGGAGAAATGGGCCACCGGAAATCTCACTTTAATAATGATGTTTTAATATTTATTAGGCAATAGGCTTTTCAGCCCTACCATCAACGATAAAATATTAAAAAGCAGCCGCTTTGTTGGGTCATCCGCTTAGTGATAGCATTGGCAGCATACGTAGGCTGAGGATGCCGTGATCTCCTAGAATGAAAGTTGCTTGACGGGTCCATGGAAATATTCCATCAATGGTTCCTGAAGAAATAAATAACACCCAACAGTCACATACATAGTCCTGACCCCACACTAAGATCGAGTCTTGTGTCGTGAGTAGCAGGAACTACGAGGGACTTTCGGTCTCACAACACACAGACCCGAAACTAATATCTGTAGGCCATACAAACATTTGTCTCGGTGCGGGGATCGAACCCGCGGCCTCTCGCTTCACAGCCGGCTACTCATTCGCTGCGCCACGGAGACTGTCAATACAATTATTTATGTCATGTATACACAAACACACGTGTAAAATTAAAATATATTATTTAAATAAGAAGTGGCTTTGACGAAAACATTACCTACATCAAACTTCAAGACTAGACAGCGTCTAATCTTACAAAACAAACATGTAATCTGTAGTTAGGAAGCTAAGAAGTTTGCAGCGGACATCCCCGCAATCGCCTCGGAATACGACAATAAAACTCTTAAGCCCCATTGCCTAGCGAGAAAGATTTACTCCACTCTTAATACACTGTAATATCGTTGTCTGTGCCACGGTTTACAGAAGTGAAGTAAATACAAAACAAACAAGCAAGCGTTAGGCACTAGGTACTTGAGGAAATAAATTTTAAATGCTCAAAAATAATTTTTGAAGTGAAAACTTCTTTAGGCGCGTTGAGCACTTATTTTTATATCAGAGATTGGCAATCAACCAGATGAGTCACCTGGTGGTAAGTAATCTCCACCGCCCATAGACACCCAAGACACAAAAATAATCATGGGTGGGTTGCCAACCTAAAGGGAAGAAATGGAAGGGGAGGGAAAAAAGGATTGGGAAAGGATGGGGGGAAAAGACTTTACGTCGGTTTTCTGTGGGACAGTGGTACCAAATCAGTCAAGACTCGAGCCGGCCCATTGGTAATGTAGATATCACTGTTTACAGCATGGCTCTACCACTCAAAGGTGTCTGAGTCACAGCTGATAAACTGCAGGAATGACGTTTTATATGGACTTGGCTTTTGAGGAAATCACAGAAGACCATCATTCGCAGGTGTCCGGATCAGATCATGTCAGGAGTGCGTCCACGTGAACGACCAAACCAAAAAGCGCTGGCTGGACCTTCTGGAAACCCCTTGAACCGGTTACGGTTGCTAATGTTGAACCCCTATGCTGATAGGCGACGGTAACTACTTACCACCAAATATCACGTTTGCTCGTCTTACGGTAACCAATAAAAGTTCGCTATGTATAAGCCAGTAACAAAAAATGAAAAAAAAAACAACTTGCAATGTCACTGCGTCCAGCGTAGTCTCAGATGAGAGACGTCCCGGCACTCCCAGCTAGGCTGGCTTAGTGCTGATATAACAAGGAGGACGGTTAAGCCGAGGCTTAATTGACATCATATTTTTATGACTGGGTAAGGATTGAGAAACATACATCGATATATCTGTCGATAATTAGATATCGACAGCCTCCGTTAGCTTTCGTTCAGTAGTGGACGGCCTATGGGTAATGATGATGATGATGAAAGATATTTTTAGATAATTAGCAAACCTTAATAATTAGATCTAAAACATTTAACTTTATGCGTTATGTGTACAACAGTTATAGAAAGCTATTCAAAAATATAATCCAATGAAATTCCATACGTAAGAAGTATGGCGGTTCCTTAAAAAGTTATCCACAGAGTCGGCACGGCGAAAACGTAAATCTACTTTCTTTAATAACTACTGGGTTGTTATGAGTCATAACTCACGCTGATCCTTACATTGACTTAAGAAGATGAACCACCCTCGGATATGTAGCTTTCATTTTCCCAACGACCTTTCTCTATAATAACTGCACGTTCATATATGAAAACTTTGAAGGGAAAGGAAAATTGTATGAAATGATAATCACAAGTTTAAAAACTTAATGGACCGACTTCAAATCCGATCATGACCAAATTATATATGGGACCACCCTTGAAAGAAGCTCTATCAAACACAAAAAGAATTTTGAAAATCGGTCCACATTCGGCGGAGATATCGCGTAACATACATAAAAATAAAAACAGACGAATTGAGGACCTTCTCCTTTTTGGAAGTCGATCGATAATTTTGAAACTATGTCCCTTTTAGGCCCTTAAATTTAGGGGATTTAGAAAGAATCGTGGAAAATATTCTGATTATATCTAATTCTTTGTAGCACAAAGCTTATATTCTATACAAAAATGGGACTGCGCCATTGCTCGCGAATCGTCCAAAAACTTATTGAGCAAATTGATTGTATAATCCAGTGTATTATGAAATAGTTGCTTGTAAAATTATAAATTGTTTTATAAATTTAGTAAGCGTGGGAGACTTTTGTCGCGGCGACTATTTTCTATGATCCAGGCCAGGAAAATGTACAGTGATGCGTGTGCGCGTTAAGTGGGCAACTCAAAATTTCCATATATTTAACAAAAGAAAAAAAAGACACGAAGCTAAAAGGCGCTCGTGTCCGCTAGCCCTTATTCCAGTTAATGTGGGTTCGGCGCAACTCAAATTATAAAGCATGTTGCAGAAAGAGGTTGACTTAGTTTTTACGACCGGCTGCCTTACGTCAACCCCTAACAGAATGTAGTCCCGGGAAAATCGAATTAGAAAAGCTTTGCCCGACCTGGAATTCGAACTCTGGACCTCCGGGTCCACAGCTGGTTTTTTTTTATAGCAGATACTGGCAAACGAGCAGATGGGTCACCTGATAGTAAGTGATCTCCACCACCCATAGACACTCAAGACACAAAAAGCATCATGGGTGCGTTGCGAAACTAAAAGAAGAAGGAAACGGAAGGGGAGGGAAAAAGAATTGGGAAAGGAAATGGGAAATGGGCCACCGGAAATCTTACTCACCGAACGAAACCCGACAGCAAGCTGTCACTTTACGTCGGTTTTCTGTGAGATAGTGGTATCAAACCGGTCGAGCCGGCCCATTCGTGCTGTAGACGTTACTGTTTACAGCGTGGCTCTACCACTCAAAACACTGTACTGCCACAAGATGGCGACCAATCAATTAATAAATACCCTTCAATTTAATATTCTTTTAATTAATATGCTACGTGAGTATTCGTAGTGCGTACGCGGCGCGTGGTTTTTTCGCTCAGCCGGCGCTCGTCGCGGTCGGTGTAATCTCAAATCTCCCGCCGCCAATTTATTTTCATTAGCGATCATCCTCGGTTAATTTTATTCCCTACTTACCCCGCCGACGATCAGAGACTCCGGATAAAAAGTATGAAGGAGACTTCTTTTATTTTCATCGTACTTACATCATTATTGTTGGAAAATATATTATTGATTCCGACTCACCAGGTAATTTATTGTGACCATCATTTTTGGAAGATAAGGGAGATAAGGAATAAAAATTTGTTTTAAGAGACGAACAATTTAAAGTAATTGCTAAAATTTTCAAGAACTTCATCGTAATAATGTTATCATATGAAAATTAAGTCTGATAATAATTTATGGAACACTCATAATGCCATGTATGCAATTTACCACTAGTGGTATCATATCGGTGTTAGTTAACCAAAAATAAATAAATACTCCCAACAGTCACACACATAGTCCTGATCCTACACTAGGTGTAACCTGTATCGGGGTATCGGAAACTACCAAAGACTTTTGGTCTCACAACACCCAAACCCGACACAAATATCTATGAGCTCCACAGACATGTGTCTCCGTGCGGGAATCGAACCCGCAACCTCACGTTTCACAGCCGGCTACTCGCCCACTGCGCCACGGAGGGTGTCATATACATATAGTATATTCTAATAATTAATAAATAATAGTAGATAATAATTTACTATAGGTAATATTATATTTAGAGTTATAGTACTACGCTATTGTATTAGGTATTATACCTGTAAAAATAGTTGTAGATTTTATAAATAAATAAATAAAATAGCCAAAAGACTTCTAAAAATGAGTAATATTTAAGAGTAATTGCTTTGATTCTCTTCTAACGTGATCTCCACACCATCCAACAATCCGGTTCACGTCGCAGTTCGGAGTTGCTTAATTCATTTCCACAGGATAATATTATTTTTTTACTCCCTCGCTTTTTGTGATGAGCCGTAGCTTATTTTTTATTCATTGGGGTGGATATTCATCTCGATTCGGCTGCTCGGCCGCTCATTCAGATTGAGGTGTAATCACGTTGACAGTTGCTTTGTCGAGCTCGCCAAGCAAAATTAATGAATTTATTGTGCGCTTTCGCGGTTTGATTCGCTTCATGTCTCTTCTCTGGATTGTTACTTGAAAATAATGATCAGTGACGTTTATTCTATTGTTACAAATAGTGTTTGTTTATATTTTATTTACATTTATTTTTGCTTGTTAAGGCCTAACCCCTGTCATTAGTAGAGAATGCCCGTGCCCAGCAGTGGGACAGTATGTTACAGGTCTAATATTTATTATTTTTGTTTTGTTTTACATAAATCTGCTTTCTTATAACAACAGTTAAATACATACATAAGCTCTCGCCTGTATCTCCGAAGGAAGGCAGAAGCGCACTAACGAATTTGTAGACCCACATTTCGCCGAGCTTAGTTTCGTTCCAGATGTGATAGGGGGCGAGCCTATCGCCATATCGGGCACAAATTTCAGACTCCGGGTTTATAAGGAAAAATCCAATATCACTTTGCCCGACCCGGGGATCGAACCCGAGACCTCAGGACGGTGGTCGTACCGAAATACAACCACGCTATCGAGACAGTAACAGTTAAATATCTATGAAGAAAACGATCGTTTAACGAGGCATGTCTACGTAATTCGTAACCGCTACGCGCTACGAAAGTTCATTTCATGTCTTAACATGACGTAGCAAATGTATCTGTTGCACACACTGAACTTTAAGTTACATATTTAACAATTGTAATTAAATTTAATTAATTGTAATTAATTGTTAGTAAAAAAATAATAATGATTTGATATCATATAATACTGATGTTTTATGAAATATTTTATTACAGAGTTTGTGTAAAATGTAATCCACAGTCATTACGTCCAGTCATTTAGTATAATATGAATATTAAGCCTTACCATTGGTCTCCACAGTGGCTTTCGGTGTAATTTTCTTCAGTCGTATTAATTTAAAAGGGACAGTAATTAATAGGGTATAAAACAAACACATGATCGGGAGTTTCTTTATTTAAAAATTTAAAATGCATAAAGGTCGGCTCACATGGGTACGTTTTATTCACGTTTAAATCTGTAGCCGAATTAATTTGTCGCGTCGTGCAAAATTAACGCATGAGTAACGTCGCCCACCCTGACATCTCGCTAAATCGCACTTATGCATCTCACGACCTACGGATATTTATAGAGATGATGATACCAACTCTAAAATAAAAATATTATGCAATTAATTCAGTCAAAAAACACTTGCATTATTGATTAATTCCAAAATATATTTCATTGAGTTGGAAATTAATGTGATATATTTCGTCTCAATATTAATTATTATGATAAGTTCCAACGATATAATTTTATTTAATCTTTTTGATAATGTAAAATATTTTTTTGTCATGTTTTGAGATTGTATCTCCAAGAGGGTGTTTGAGGCTGAATCTCCAAATAAGGTTTGACATTACTTCAGTCGATCTTCAACACCAAGTAAAATCCTTTCTGCAATATAGAGGTACTTAAAAACACAGTGTTGCGCTAAATCTACAATGGAGTTATTAAATAAGGGAAAGTAAGATAAGGTTAGATAATTTAAAATAAAATTTTACATATTAAAATAATTATATATTGTAGTAATATATCACTAATTATTTTATTTATATTATATTAAGTTTGGACAAAAACTACATAACATAAGCTCACGCCTGTATTCCCGAAGAGGTAGGCAGAGGTGCCCTAGCGAACTAGAACACCCACATTTCGCTGAGCTTAGTTCCGACCCAGATGTGATAGGGGGCAAACCTATCGCCATATCGGGCACAAATTCCAGACTCCGGGCTGATATGGAAAAATCCAATATCACTTTGCCCGACCCGTGATCGAACCCGAGACCTCAGGACGGTAGTCGTACCGAAATACAACCACCCCACCGAGGCAATCACAGGCAGGCAGGAGAAAAACTATAGGAGTTGTTTTATCAGCTCTGTACATGTCCGCCTAATTTCCCTGGATGTTTACCGCGGCCTCAGGTGAAAAGATCCCACGCCCACCCACCGTCTGCATTGCTGGCTAAACTGTTTACTATTTCTACACATTACAATACAATGCATAATTTATACATATCATTTGTGTATGTAATAGAGATGCTACTTATATAAAAATGTTTTTCACCAACCCTTTTCCACATGGTTGTGGGTCGGCGCCGCACACACTCTAAAGCAGGTTGCAGAAAGGATTTTGCTTAGTTTTTACGATCGGCTAGAGCTTAATTCACTGCAGCTCAAAGCATATAGCAATAGTCATTTATATTGTATTTTTTATTTGTATGAACCATCTCAAATAAACTGTACACGACACTGCGGTAAGAAAGGGTGAAAATTCTCAAAATGAAGCTGATGCTAGGTTTTCATTCAATTAATATATATTTATGGTAGTATTATCTATTTACTTGACCTCATTGATATGAAAAAGAAGTAGGGTGAGTTCAGGTAAGATCGGACGAAGTGTAGGATCGGACAACGCTAAAATACTGCGAAACTAGAGTCATATTTAAAATTAATTTTGAAGCATAGAAGTTTACAGCCACAGTACCAACGAACATAAAAGTTGAATAATCTAAAAATGTCTCCAGCATCTCAGTATTTTAGCGTTGTTTGATCGTACACTTTGTGTGATCTTTGGTTAATATTTCATACAAATTTCATAGACGCGCATCGAGTTCGAATACATTTACGGTTGTCAGAAATTTTCCTGCTCAGGCCGCCAAACTCATTGTAGTGAATTTTACAAAAGTAAATCACAAAGAATCGTGTTATACGTCTTCACTGGCACATCAAAATCTTATCAACAATATTCATTACAAACAAAACAATAAAATCAAGACAGTGTACAGGAATAACTCAAACAATAGCATTTAATTTTTAATAGGTGCTCATCAAAATTGTTTAATTACATCCCAAAGGGACAGCTAAGCGTGAAACGGGGAGCGACCTAATCAACCGTTTAAGAAGAAGACGGCGGTAACACCAGTAGTAAAGGACGAATTTGTACTTAAGACGTGTCTGTACCTTGCGAAGCGATACTTTACTATGCTATGCGATTCATTGGGTTGAGCTAATAAATGAAAAGCGTTTTGATGAAATAAAATTATGATTAAAATATAATTTTAATAGTCACGGGCGGCTCGGCCTCCGGTGGCCCATACTCTTATGTAACATATATATGTGCCGCCTCCGACGGGTTAAATTTGAAATAAAAACTCAACGAAGGCATATTAGAATCAGTGTTATCTTTACGTGGTGAATTAATTTAAGGTGGCTAAAGATCTCCTGCATATTGTTTGAAATTGAGTGGGCATTATATGTATTTGTCTTAAAGAAAACCTCAAATAACGATAATTGTTTTTCGACTTGGAAAACGCACCCTTAATCTCACATCTAAAACTGTATATTATTGCACTATATAAATGAAATAATTCAATAAAATTTATAATAATAATATGCAACTTGCGTAAAATCTCGAAAGGTGTTAAAAACTTTCTCTCACTCTGGTGTACGCATATTTTACTACTAATATCAGTAATAATATCTTCTACTAGCTTCGAATCTTTTATGCTCAGTATAGCGATACCTAACTATAAAGCCTGCCCTCTTGATGGAATCGGGTTCAGGAAAATAGCTCTTAAAAAACACCACCTCTGCACAAAGTTTGACAGCGCGACCACCCCGAGGGTAAATGCACCATCTAACGACTTCTTATATAAAGCTTTAGTTTATATTGACAGATGTATTACACAATATATCAGTTGTAAACAGTCAATATTAGATACATAAAATATCATAAGGTAAATATTTCTTATGATTGGCCTATGTTCAGCAGTGGACGTCCTATGGCAGATGATGATTAAATATTTCTTAGGTCAATTAATTTGAATCTTATATTTATTTTTCTACTATAATAGTGCGACATGGCATTCAATTTGTAAACGTATCGATGCACAAAACACCGGTTAAAACTGTTATAATAAATTAATCTACTTCTATTCTATTGTTGGACAATGAAAAATTTTATTAACACTCATTAAAATTTTATAAAGATTTTTTACGATTCGTTAAAAATGATAACCAGCATTCGTTGCTTTTACCCTAGTTATTGCACCGCGAGAATATTTCGCTCGTCACCGTAGAACAATTGCACAGATAATTTTTCCACTGTTTTTCATAATTATTTAGGTGTAACAGAGCGAGGGCTGCATTGTTTAACGACTCCTGCTTGAGTTTTCTATTTTTCTCATCGTATAGTGATGGAAAAATGTATTTAATGTGATAAGTTTTGGTAAGCACTGTAAATTTACATTATATAATAAATAAAGACATTAAGTGTGTTTTTTCTGCTTAGAAGTGATTTATTATATGGGAATAAATGAATTTTAAGAGTTCTAATACCAGATTCAAGAGAGGCCACTGAACTAATGATACAACGTTAACGTGTATAATAAATATAAATATAAGTTTAATCTTTGACTTTTATAAGACTATAATCTGTTTATGTTTTTTTTTTATTTTTCTCGACCACTTAATCCACGAAATAAATGTATTTTCAATTTTCTTAGTTTGATTTTATTCTTCAAATTTCTTTAAAAATAATAAACACAATCTTCAACATAAATAAATCTCCTCAAAAATACAATTTTCTCTAACCTCAAAATAACTTCATCATCATAAACGAATGTAACAAAGTATGTCGGAAACTGAAGGCATAAAGTATGGTGAGCCATTAGGCGGAAATGTGCATCGGCTGCTAACGCGAGGTTTATGTGCCAACTGCCAGATAACAGATAAGGCGTGCACAAATGTATTCCGATGCACAATCTTTATATTCGAACGTAAACCTAAATGATCGAGTAATTTAATTGAATATTTGGCTCTGAAATATATTTATTTTTAAAATATTGTATTGCGATTTTTTTAATAATTACTTGTAGAAATAAACATCTACCACCTATATTTTTTTTATAATGCCTTATTCTAATGTTTTATTTAAAAAAATACTTTTGGTAGGTATTTAATTTAACATATTTTTTACAATATACCGATGCAGCAAATTAATCTAATTCAGTAATAAACCATGTACCATCAATATTATGTTATTATTTAGTTTTTATCCAATTATATCATTATTGATTTACCAAAATATTGATTTACAGAATTGTATTAAAACTAACGCGAAACAATAAATAAATTGCACGTCAATCTAAAATAATTTAATTTTTGTTACTGGTCGAAAAAAATAATAAAAATTAAATAACTCATTTAACTTTGACAACGTTTTTAGTTCGAGTAGACAGGTATCTGAGCTCGTTGTAAAGTGCTACGTCTAACATAGAAAATTCAATAAAAAGCTAAAAGCCAATCTTATCTCGGCGAGAGGAAATTAAGAAACAGCGGCGGGCATCAGACACTGTGGCTCTTTCCAGATCTGTCAACAATGTTGGGATGCGACTATATTATACCTATCGATAATAATATTGTAATTTAATTTTGAAGTATTCATAATTTTGGTCACAAAGAACTTGTATTTTGGTGTTGAACAACATACTAATTAACTTGCAATACTTTTCTGATTTTTTTACTGACCTCAAAATAGATTAGATAAAGTAATTAAATAATATTAGCCCTGTAATATTACTGTCCCTTGTAGAATAGAATATTAACAGTAAAATGTCTGTACTCATGTAGAGGATTTTCTTGTGGTTCGTTACTCTCTTTTAATAAAACTGTATTTAATTCAAACAACACTATAATGTTCCTAAAATTAATAGGAAATACGATCACAATCACAATTTAAGAACAAATATAAATAAAAATATATATTATTTTATATTATTTATATTTGTTCTTACCTATATTTACCTATATTCTTATCACTTCATCCCTGTAAAACATCGATAAATACATTTCATTCGCACCACATCACTAGACATTTTTAAAAGATAGAGTGTTGAATGCGACAGCGGCACGACATCGGGTTTCGCCGTCGAATCGCTGAAATAATTCCATCGTGACACCCGCTCACCCGCTACCCGCTCTCTACCCGCTACCCGCCGGGGGAGCGGAAACGCAGCCTTATCTCGCGCTGAATACCCGCTTGTTCCATTTTTAAACAACTCACTTCTTTATTTGTTTACCCCGCCCCGCGCGCGCCCCGCATGCCCCTTCCGCTGCCATGTTACCACATGAATAGAGACGCCTACTTAATGGGACTTTCAGTTCCTAAGTCATCATATTTTTAACAATATACAAAGATAAGTAAGGAGGTCGGGCCGTGGATAATAAACGGAGAAATATACGTTTACTTCACGCGAAATTTGAAAGAAAATCTTGATGGCGCCTCGTAAATGTGAGAACATGGTTAGAAGTTTTTGTTGTTTCCACGGATATTGTGGCAAATTGAAAACAAAGTTGTAGAGCATTGTTTATTTACTTTTGTTGATGTAGAAAAGCAAGCGTTAGATGATAAAGAGTAAATGTAGAGAATATAGATACATGTATGTATGTATGTGTGTAAAGCAGCGATAGCTCAGTTGGGGATGCGAGAGATGCGTACGGACTGCCGAGACGAGTGTCGGAAGTTCGAGACCAACCCCAAAAAGCACACACCTCAGACTTTTCTACGTTAAGTGTGTTTTCATTGTGAATTATCGCTTACTATAACGGTGAAGGAAAACATCGTGAGGAAACCTGCATAACCGAGAATTTTTCACAACAATTTCGAAGGTATATGAATAATATGCCATCGTGGTAGACTAAGGTCTAACCCCTCTCATTAGTTGAGGAGACCAGTGCCCAGCAGTGGGACAGTAATATTACAGGGCTGATATTATTATTATATACATATTGTACATGTATTGATTGGTACATAATACGTAAAGCAACACGACTAACGTTATAGACGCTATGACAAACTGTTTTTTTTTTATAGCAGAGACTGGCAAACGAACAGATGGGTCACCCGACGGTAAGTGATCTCCACCGCCCATAGACACCAAGACACAATAAGAATCATGGGTGCGTTGCCAACCTAAAAAGATGACATGGAAGGGGAGGGAATAGGGATTGGGAAAGAGGGGGGGAATGGACCACCGGAAATCTCACTCACCGAACGAATCGCGACAGCAAGCTGCCACTTTACGTCGGTTTCCTGTGAGACAGTGGTATCCAACCGGTCGAGCCGGCCCATTCGTGCTGTAGACGTTACTGTCTACAGCGTGGCTCTACCACTCATAAATATATTAATTTTTATAGCACAGATTGGAAAACGAGCACATGAGTCATCTGATGGTAAGTAATCACCACCGCCCTTAGAAACCCAAGACTTAAAAATAATCATGAGTGTGTTAACTACCTAAGAAGAGAAAAATAGGGATTGGGAAAAAGGAGGAGGAAATTGGGCCACCGGAAATCTTACTCACCGAACGAAATGTGACAGCGAGCTGTCACTTTACATCGGTTTTCCGTGATACAGTGGTATCAAATCGGTTGAACCGACCCATTCGTGCTGTAGACGTAACTGTTCACAGCGTGGCTCTACCACTCAAACTTATACATTTTTGCGAATAAGCACAAAATGTCAACTATCCACGCATAAGGAGACGAACTGAACCCAAGACCTCAAAACCGAGGTCGTAAACCGCAAGCAACCACTACCCCATCGAGGCAGTGTTTGATAAACAAACTCAAAAAACAAATGACAATCTTTATTCCTTTAAATCCAAAGTCTCTAAGATAAATCTACACCACAATTCATTTTATACGAATTATATTCGTCTTTTGGGTACAGTTTATCCGTTATCGCCAGCACAATGCATTACGGGCAGTAACAATATCATTACGGGGGCTATTCAACATTTTTATTATTGCGTTACTATTGTCTTATGGCGCGACGGAGCCAGATAACATGGGGACACACAGGCGCGGCGAATGACGAACTAGAAGTCATCACTTTACGTCTGTATTCCCAAAGATGTAGGCGAGGCGAACTAGGCCACCTATATTTTCCCGACCCATTTCCGTCCCAGATGTGATAGGGGCGAACTTATCAATACCCCCGGCCGATAATGAATATAAAAACCCAATATCACTTTGCCCGGCTTGGGTATCGAACTCGAGACTTCAGGACGGTAATCGTACCACGTAATACGACTACGCCACTGAGTTTTTCTAGCATAATTTGTCCAAGATTCGATTCCCGGAGGTAATTGACGCCAGATACGCCCTTGTAAACACTAAGCCAAATTGTTACATACTTGAAAAGTGTGCTGCGTCGACCACGAATTGAAGACACAGCAACAGCTGGAAAGAAATGCATACAGTATGCAGAATTGACTACGCGTCATTAAAGCGGCATCTCGCTGTTGCTTTTCGTGGGTGAGATTTCCTGTCGCATAATTCCGCCTTCCCTTTTTCAATCCCTATTTCCCTCCTTTTAGGTTGTCCATGATTTTTTTTGTGTCTTGAGTGTCTAAGAGCGGTGTAGATTATTTCAGTCTTTGCTATAATAAAGTCATTCATCATCATCATCATCAACCATAGGACGTCCACTGCTGAACAGAGGCCTCAAAGATTTCTAGATCGACCTGTTAGAAGCGGCCATAAAGTCATAACCCATCCCAATTTGCTGTCCGTTCTTCAGTAGTGTATTTTCGGTATAACTCGCGAACAGAGATACGTTGCAGATTTATGTGGGTAATGTTTGTTGTTTCACCTTCCCGCGAATTATGCGCTGTCGGGAATTATGAATAAGGCGGCGATGCTTAGGCGCGTGATTGGTGATGATAAACGGATACCTTTACCACTATCGTATAAGGTGTTTGTCTCATAAATCGTGTACTCGAAACGATTGTCGTTCAGAATCAAAATAAATAAATATCCTTCGGTTTGGCGTCAGGCAGGCAGCCGGTAAAACTAAGCCGAATCCGTTCTGCAAGCTTGAAAATGTATGTTGCCGCTAACCCCACATTGAGGAGAAATAAGGGCAGGCAGAAAAAAAATTGAAATAAATCTATATGAATAAAAGGCAGGATAGGTAAGATGTAAGTTATTAGAATGTTATCTTTGGTTAAATTTTGAAAAATATTTCGCTAATAAAGCTACACTATATTAAACCATTGGAATATAAGTTAGACATCGATTTTTATGAGAGTGAAAACGTAGGAAAATTGACTTTTAATATAATTAAATTGAGACAATAAAGAACGAACTTTCTGCATAATTACGCAAGAAATACTTTATTGTTATCCCCTTTCATCAGGAAATGCAACCGTATAAGCGATGTCGGGACAAATGCATTTTAAATTATATCTAGATTGACCTAGTTACGAAATAATTCTTTAAAATATGTAATGATCAACCCAAACGACCAACTTTACTGCCTTCGAGACCATCAATAAAACAATAGCAAAACAAACGCGAAACTAAAGCCCGCCAATTTATGCAAATACCGTACCCCGCTAGACACCATTAATCATTATCTAAATTAATTTCGAACGTTTTACAAAATCTCCTCTTAGTTTCTTAAAGTCACAATAAAGAGGATCGCGGCGGTGGCCATAACTCATCTTACCTAAGATTACTGATCTTTAATCCCCCTCCCAGCTTCACTTAAAGTTAAGATTTACGACCCGAGAGGTATTATGTAGCGCCCCCGCGATATAACCGCGCGGTTCGGTGAAAAAAGTTCGCATGTACGCATGCATACTTTCATACTAATTGAAATAAAATGTCAATAAAAATAATATTATTAGCCCTGTAGTTTTAATGTCTCACTGCTGGCCTCCTCTACTAATGAGAGGGGTGAGGCCTTAGTCTACCACGCTGGCCTAATGCGAGTTAGTAGACTTCATACATACAGACATACTTTCGAATTTGTTGTGGAGAAATTCTCAGATATACATGTTTCCATACGATTTTTTCTTTTACTGTCATAGCAATCGATATTTCACAATGAAAACATACTTAACATAGAAAAGTCAGAGGTGTATCCTCCTTTTTGCGGTTGGTCTCAAACCTCCAACACTTGTCTCGGCAGTCCGTACCACACCCAACTGAGCTGTCGCTGCTTGCTTGCTATCAATAATACCAATTATTATTATTATATTCGCCTTCTTGGTCTAGTGGCAGTATATAGTATGAGCTGTGGACCGGGAGGTCCTGGGTTTGATTCCCAGGTCGGGAGTAGTGTTTTTCTAACATTATTTTCTCGGGATTAAAATCTCCAGATGGAGGTTGACGTCAGGCAGGCAGCCGGTTGTAAAATTAAGCCAAATCCTTTCTGCAATATGCTTGAAAAAATATGTTGCGCGGACCCATATAAGGTGGGATAAGAGCAGGTAGAAAGAATGAATACATTTTTTTTTATTACATAGTTGTTAATGCTGGGATGTCCACGATACAGGCATAGTTTAGTGTGGACATCGCTGTAAAATATCAATTTAAGATCTGATTTCTTAAGTTTACGTGAATATTATACATTGAAATAAAACTATTCTTACGGATTCTATCACGATTAGGTTTTAATTATTATTCCCGACGTTTCGAAGGCTTTGCAGTCTTCGTTGTCACGGGTCAGACTGAGGTGTCATTTGTCCAAAAAAGGTTAGAGTTACAATATCTACCATCATTAAAAAATTATACAAAATCAAAAAAGGTTAATTATTTGTGTTCCGATTTATGCAGTACGAGCTAACGGTGTCTTGAGTTCTGGCAGCTGGTCTTTTGGGTTCCGATTTAATAAGATGTATAATTGGATCCCAGGTTTGTGCAAGCTTCCAACCATCTTCTCTATTGAAATTAGGATGTTTTTTAATTTCAATAGCCTCGCGTATCATCCTAGGGAGGAATCGGTGTTCTTTGGCGAGGATTAGTGGTTTATCAAATCTAAGATAATGTTTGGAGCCTTCCTCTGAATGTTCAGCAACTGCAGACTTCGTAGAGCGTCGGTGTTTTACGTCAGCTATGTGTTCTTTTACGCGGGTCCCTATATTCCGTTTTGTTTGTCCGATGTAAGAGAGACCACAGTCGCAATCAATTTTATACACGCCTGGGTCTTGCAGAGGTATGTGACACTTGACAGATGGTAAAAATTGACTAATCTTCTTGGGCGGCTTGAAGTAAGTTTTGATAGAAGCACGCCTCAGGATATAGCCAATCTTGTCAGTGACTCCTCTTACATAAGGTAAAACAACCGGGACGCGTTCGACGGTGGCTGGTTTCATTCGCTTTCTGTGACGGCGCCGTGGGATTTGGAGCTTGTTGTCTCGCAGGACTTGCTTGACATGACGCAGCTCAGCGGCTAGATGTTCCTCATCACAGATTCCTTGTGCTCTCTGAAACAAAGTTTTACCCACGGTAGCTAACTGTTTCGGATGGTGGTGAGATTCTCCATTCAGGTATTTATCGGTATGGGTCTTTTTCCTATACACAGTATGACTCAAAGATTGATCAGGATTACGGATAACTAAAACATCTAAGAAGGCAAGAGATTTATTATGTTCTAACTCCATTGTGAATTGAATTTTGATATTAATGGAGTTAAGGTGATTTAAAAATGCAGTTACTTTATCAGATGGTAGAATTGTGAAAGTATCATCTACGTACCGTTTGTAAAACCTCGGTGAGACTGGGGCCGTGCTGAGTGCTGTCTGCTCAAAGTCCTCCATGAAAATGTCGGCGACAACTGGAGATACAGGTGAGCCCATAGCTACGCCCTCAATTTGTACGTAGAATTGATTATTCCACAACATATAGCCAGATGTAAGGCATTTGATTTCAAAAATTGCATTGACAAACTGAATAAACGAGAAACATCTAAATATAATGAATGCAAAAATAAACACATAATAAAATTTAATAAATTAACATCTAAATCGAATGCCAAAGACAAAAATGATAGCAGTAACGGAACGCAAACTACCATAGACGTCCACTCTCGTGCAGCCAATGAACAACGCGCTGTGATTAATCTGTCAAAACAAACATTGGATGACAATACATTTCAGGTATTAACTAAAGGTTTAAATTTTGCTGTAACACCACGAAGGGTACCGTATGAAGACATTATTTGTAACGTAGAGAACAGTCTCTTCAAGAATAATTTAGCAAAGGAAGATTCGGAGGCAATTCGTCAAGACATCTCTTCATTATTACGTCGAACGAGGTTGCCCAAACTAAATCTTCCTAAAACACAATATATCGCGTTAAAGAACTTGCGATCAATGAAGGACCTAACTATTCTTCGTGCAGATAAAGGGAATGCGACAGTAGTAATGGATACGTCTGATTACAACAATAAAATGGAACAACTTTTGTCGGATGAAAGTACTTATGAAATAGTCAAAACAGACCCGACTAGCAAAATTTTAAAGGCCACCAGCTCTTTAATAAGCAATTACTCCGAGTTATTGAGTCTCGACGTAAACTTACTCATCCCATCGTCAGCGAAATCACCTAAATTGTATGGTTTACCAAAAATACACAAAACAAATGCTCCGCTACGTCCCATTGTAAGTCAGATCGACACACCAACCTACAGACTGGCTCAGCACGTAGCAAAAGTTCTTTCACCTCTCAGAGGAAACACTAGAGCAACTGTCAAGGATTCATACCAATTTGTCAGTGACATTAAACACCTAAAATTAGCTGACAATGAAACTATGGTCAGTTTTGATGTTCAGTCGCTGTTTACAAGCTTACCAATACAAGACTGTATTGAAATAGTCTCTAAGAGGTTAACAGAGAATAACATACCCTTGGCATATGCAGACTTACTCAAACACTGCCTTACATCTGGCTATATGTTGTGGAATAATCAATTCTACGTACAAATTGAGGGCGTAGCTATGGGCTCACCTGTATCTCCAGTTGTCGCCGACATTTTCATGGAGGACTTTGAGCAGACAGCACTCAGCACGGCCCCAGTCTCACCGAGGTTTTACAAACGGTACGTAGATGATACTTTCACAATTCTACCATCTGATAAAGTAACTGCATTTTTAAATCACCTTAACTCCATTAATAACAAAATTCAATTCACAATGGAGTTAGAACATAATAAATCTCTTGCCTTCTTAGATGTTTTAGTTATCCGTAATCCTGATCAATCTTTGAGTCATACTGTGTATAGGAAAAAGACCCATACCGATAAATACCTGAATGGAGAATCTCACCACCATCCGAAACAGTTAGCTACCGTGGGTAAAACTTTGTTTCAGAGAGCACAAGGAATCTGTGATGAGGAACATCTAGCCGCTGAGCTGCGTCATGTCAAGCAAGTCCTGCGAGACAACAAGCTCCAAATCCCACGGCGCCGTCACAGAAAGCGAATGAAACCAGCCACCGTCGAACGCGTCCCGGTTGTTTTACCTTATGTAAGAGGAGTCACTGACAAGATTGGCTATATCCTGAGGCGTGCTTCTATCAAAACTTACTTCAAGCCGCCCAAGAAGATTAGTCAATTTTTACCATCTGTCAAGTGTCACATACCTCTGCAAGACCCAGGCGTGTATAAAATTGATTGCGACTGTGGTCTCTCTTACATCGGACAAACAAAACGGAATATAGGGACCCGCGTAAAAGAACACATAGCTGACGTAAAACACCGACGCTCTACGAAGTCTGCAGTTGCTGAACATTCAGAGGAAGGCTCCAAACATTATCTTAGATTTGATAAACCACTAATCCTCGCCAAAGAACACCGATTCCTCCCTAGGATGATACGCGAGGCTATTGAAATTAAAAAACATCCTAATTTCAATAGAGAAGATGGTTGGAAGCTTGCACAAACCTGGGATCCAATTATACATCTTATTAAATCGGAACCCAAAAGACCAGCTGCCAGAACTCAAGACACCGTTAGCTCGTACTGCATAAATCGGAACACAAATAATTAACCTTTTTTGATTTTGTATAATTTTTTAATGATGGTAGATATTGTAACTCTAACCTTTTTTGGACAAATGACACCTCAGTCTGACCCGTGACAACGAAGACTGCAAAGCCTTCGAAACGTCGGGAATAATAATTAAAACCTAATCGTGATAGAATCCGTAAGAATAGTTTTATTTCAAATTTTAGATCTATCATAATAAATAAATTCCTGTTTTACCCATGTAAACTATCATGCAACGTGGTCACTTTAATGGTAAAGTGACAATGACAGTTTGATTGTAGAAATCATATCAGCCTTGTCTTAATGTTGAGCTCAAAATTATTAGGCGACCAGTAGTATAGCCCGAGCAAAAATATTATAAGAAACAAAACTTATATAAAATAAAATCGATATGCAGTAATTTCTTAATTTAAGTACCTATACGTTAAGAAGTTTAAAATCTTGTCTTATGATTACACTCAAAATTAAAGTTATTTACGATAACATTCTAAAAATGATAAACAATTTTAAAGTGAAGGAAATAGTTCGATTAATTAGATAATAACAAATGAATCATTCGAATGAATAATCTTTTAAGTATATTCCAAAATATCAATATTTTATTATATAGACATAATAATTAAACTATTATAAATCATACTTTATGTAGTATAATATAAAATACATATTTCAATTAAAGGGTTACAATAATTTGCGGCCATTTTTCATCAGTTTTTGGGCTTAATATATCCGCTTTATAAACCAAATAAAGACGCAGGGCCTTCCCAACTTGTTACAGAGTTAGCTGAAGGAATATTTATAGCTTTAACTTTATTTAATATTGGCATCAAACTCACTCCCTTATGCGAAAGTTATAAGCTACGCCACTTTTCTATTTTAGCGGGAAAAAGATAAAATATTTTTACGATAAATTAGTCATTTTTCATTTTTTTCTTAATAAGGACAAGGATAGTAATTACTATTACCTATAGCAATCCATTTAACTTTCTTTCTACCTGCCCTTATCCCACCTTAATGTGGGGTCGGTGCAACACACTTTTTAAAACATGTTGTAAGGATTTGGCTTAGGTTTTTTCGACCGACTGCCTACCTGACATCAACCCGCTTTGGAGGTTCCAGTCCAGAGCAAATTAAATTAGAAAAATTACTCTTTGCCCGACCTGGCAATCGAACCCAGGACCTCACGGTCCACAGCTCATATATGCTGCCACTAGACCAAGGCGACATAGCAATCCGTTTAACTAAAGCTCTAATAATAATTTTATAACATTTTTGTGTTTAGCGACTGAGATAAATTAGTAATAATTACTTTTGAAGTAAATTATTTAAAAATGAAACTAAATTGTATGTTTTAGGTAATGCGGACTTATTATTAGTCATAATTATCAAAGTCAATCATAAATTTTTTGAATCATGAATTTGCATAAGGTGTTTTTATGTTATTAAACTAAGTAGCATCACAATACCATTGAAATAAAACAAGTTTTACGGATTCTATCACGATGTGTTTTTATTTTTAATCGTAACGTTTCGAAATATATTGTGGGCGGCTTGGCTGTGCCTCTGGCATTGCTTAAGTGTATGGGCGGCGGTCCCGCTTACCATCAGGCGGACCGCTAGCTCGTCTGTCCACTTTGGCAATAAAAAAAATATATATATTTTGATAACGGTTGTAAGGCTGTATATCTTCGGGATAGAATCCGTAAAAACTAGTTTAAATCCCGATGTTTGCTGTGGGGGGAATATTGCACCCCACCCCCGCAGTACCTACCGCCCACAGAAAACCTCCCTCCGGGGCAAGACCTACCATGGCCCACATGGAAGTCGCTCAACCTTGCCTTCGAACTAAGGTTGGCCGCTGCAAATCGAACATGGTAAAGTGGAGATACATTAAGGCAGAACCAGTATGTGCCTGAGGGGAGGCCCCACAATGCTGCACTTGCTCTCATGTCCGCAGTGCCCTCACACCTGCCCGCCTAGCATGCGCGCCACGAGAACATTTTGTCGACGCTTTTTGTCCTGTTATAACCGGTTTCCTTTATTTGTCTACGGATACTAACATGCGTCTTCGTTTATTTTCATACAATATTGTAGACAATGTGTAGACAACATCTCGACAGTTGATTATTGTGATATCTCGTGGCGCGCATGCTAGGCGGGCTGCACTGTCGATGACCTTGCTGGAGCTACTCCTGCTGGAGTGGCAGTGGCTGAGTACTGGGCCAAAATAATATAAATAATTTTAAAAACCATCGACACGAAGAAGAAATTTCAATATGTAACATTCGCGTAAGCTTAAAAAATCAAATAAAAACACGCATATGATCTGCACATCCCGCAAAATTACTTTATCTACCAAGTTTAGGACCATTCGAACTTTGCAACAAAGGTGTAATTGAAAGATCGGAAATTCCCAAGCATGCACATATTTCAAAGGCGCTCTTGCCCGGATAATATAAGAAGATAGAGGACAGACTCGGATATAAAATATGGCGTCCTTTCATGAATCTTATTAAGATATCCTTCCGAAAACGGAGAGGGACAGAATGTCATTGTAATATAGTGTGCGCGAGCGGGACGTACATATTATTCGATTTACGTATATTAAAATAATACGGAGCTGGTTAAAGAGGTGCGCGAATGTTGCTGGAGAATTTATCGCTTCTATGAATATGATTTTCTTTAAGAAGTGGATATAGTTCCCTTAAGAGGTATTTAGTGTCAAATGTACTTTATATTGTTGGGAAATGTGGTATTTCTACGTAACTTTTTTTTAGCAGAGACTGGCAAACGAGCAGATGGGTCACCTGATGGTAAGTGATCTCCACCGCCCATAGACACCCAAGACCCAAAAAGAATGGGTGCGTTGCCCACATCAAAGAAGGGAAATGGAATGGAACCGGGATTGGGAAAGGGAAGGGGGGGAATGGGCCACCGGAAATCTCACGCACGGAACGAAACGCGACAGCAAGCTGCCACTTTACGCCGGTTTTCTTTGAAATAGTGGTATCAAACCGGTCGAGCAGGCCCATTCGTACTATAGACTTTACTGTCTACAGCGTGGCTCTACCACTCAAAAATACTTAAGAGTGACGTAAAGTAATGAGGTCTTGACATTCTTATCACGTTAATAAAGCTAAGAAAAGAAAATAATAAGCGCTACTTAAATATGCATGTAACTGTTGGGTGTTATTTATTTATTAATGAACGATGTATATCTTGTTTGAAAACTGGCTAAATGTCTTTAGCAAATAAAAATTCTACTGCTTAATAAACTAGAACGTCTCCAAAATTTCTGCATTACATTCATCTTTGGTCGCAGATGTAATAAGGGGCGAACCTATCGCCATATCGGGCACAAATTCCAGACTCCGGGCTGATATGGAAAAATCCAATAACACTTTGCCCGACCGGGGGATCGATCCTGAGCCCTCAGGACGGTAGTCTTACCGAAATAGAACCACGCCACCGACCTCGGTGGTAGTGTAAATCCACTAATCTAGATCAAAATTATCTACCACTAGAGTCGATAATATGATGTCAAATATTATTATGTTACCTAACATTCTCCAATAGATGGGTGTAAGGTGTCCCATAATTCATAACTTTCTTTCAAAACTGCACCACACGCGCCGTATCTCGGCTAACATGCAAAATAAGTTTCGGATACATCGGTTAGCGAAACGATAATAAACTTCGACGAGCGACGCCATTTTGTTTTCCAATTAAACACGTTTTATCTATATACCTCTATACCTCAATACGTCTATAAAAGGTAATACTGACAGACTGTTAATCAACGTACAGCCTAAACTATTGGAGCAAGGAACGTGAAGTTTTACACACGGCATCCTTTTATGACGTAGGTGAGCACTAAGAAGGGATTTTTGGAAATTCATCCCCTAAGGGGGTGAAAAGGGTGAAAAACTGTTGTATGGAAAATCTAAACCGTTGAAGCTACAGATGTCAAACTCGACATTTTAGTAATTTATACAATTTACTATACAACTGCATACTTATTTTTTTTAAATCGACCCTAAAGGGATGAAATAGGGGATGAGAGTTTGTATGGGAATTTAGAAACCACTGAACAGATAGATATTGATGAAATTTGGTATGAGGATACATTTGGCCCTAAGGACGGACATAGGGTACCATATTTATTTTAAATCAACTCCTAAAATGATAAAATAAGAGATGAAAGTTTGTATGGGACAGCATATATGGGCTATGGACCGGGAGGTCGTGGGTTCGATTCCCAGGACGGGCAAAGCGCATTTTCTAATTTAATTTGCCCGGGACTGAATTCACCCAATTGAAAAGGTGTGTTGCGCCGACCCCACATTATGGTGGGATAAGGGCAGGTAAAAAGAAAAGATTTGTTGATAAATTGTTTTACCATCCATTAATACAGGTCAACAGTAACGTTTTAAAAAATTATATAAGTAAACAACTGATATTCTTCCATTCTTTATGATAATGTCTGGTTATTTCCATGCAAAACTTAGCACTCGTGCCGTAACCGGCTCATGAATCACCACATAACAGTAATCTACGACTCGCTGAATTATTATTTATATGGTAATTACAAACACTCTCACGGTATCTCGAGCTAATGTTATTTATGACGGGATAAACTACGCGCAGTTTTTGCATATCAACCCCTCCGCATCGCTGAGGAAATTGAATGATAATGCCATTGTCTGTGGTTTTGACGACGATCACGATATGTGGTTAAAAATCATAAATAAATCCCTGTTTAGACGGATCTTAGATGATTCTAAAGATAGATTTAGTTTAAGGTAAAAATTCAATAGCTGACATTTGTAGGCAGCGCTAAAAAATAAGAAATAAGAATTCTTAATAACTCTTGTAAGAAAACACAACTCCAGAGTTGTGTATGTTGTTTAATGTGATATGGTTTTATGCACCAAAATGCAGCGAAGACAGTATAATGTGGAAACTTTTTAATCGGTGATCTTTGTTGAATTTTGTTTGGTGCGTTGGCTGGCTTTGGCAGTGCCTTGAGATCATCCAAATCTGGGTCTCATGGTCATTGTGAAAATCACTTGATAATTGCTACACTTACCTTGACATTGGCTAAGTCATCGCAAATGCGTGGAAGTCATTATTATTAAGAGAAGAAGAACCCTTAAAACCTTTAAGGAACCCACGGGAGTACGTTAGTCGTAAGTGTCTGGATAGATCGGACTACGGGTACATCTCCGTGGACGCCCGAAAAGGCGCTGGCTAGACGTGTTGGACGAAGTTATTATGAGAACCAATGGTCTCACTGTGGAGGCGAGAAGACCGGACGAAGTGAAAGCGTTTAGGTAAGAAGGCGGATACTGGTACTAGAGCAAAAAGAAAGAATAATAAGGTAATATGAAATTAATTAACCCCACTTATTAAATGTACCAGGATATCAAACCAACATTTTAAACAAAATGGATAATTCCCACCACAAAGTTTTTATTAATAATCTCACAAGCGAACTTAAAATGCACAAACATTATAAATATTCATTAATAGAATATCGTACGAAGCGGGCCAAGTATCTAAGCTCGAAGGTGGCGCATAAAGCAAAATTTCTATACTTTATCCCCTTCGGCAATCACAAGAGTGGAGATACGGCGAAATATGAGAGTCATTATTCAGTGGGCTCTTTGTCAACATCTGTCAGATAAATTTACATTAGTCGGGTTATATTAAGCATTTTTGCAGCGGTGGAGAAGTTTTTATCTTACCATAATGGCGAAAGGTTTTAGAAAAATAAAGGGCAGGTAATATGAAATAAATAACACCCAACAGTCACATGCAGTCATACGTCCGGAAACTGGAACGCTTCTCAACTTAAACGGCTTCTTACATTGGTTTTCGGCATACAATTTCATAGATAAGACGCGCTTAGATGACATAAGGCGATCTTAACTGTTTGAGTATCCATGGAATCTCACAGTAAGAGAAGAGTCTTACGTCATATCAGTAGCTTGACTATGACATATTTTTAAGACATTTCTCGTTAATAAAATAATTAGTATGAAAAACGATCAATTCGCACGTAATCGCTAGGGGCGTTCGGATGTCATACAAACATTTTACGTTGTCGCTAACGGGAAATGTCAAAAAACTCATGGTCGAAATACAAGATACTTTCGGTCTCGACTCGATATACACATATTTATGGTTCACATAAACATTTGGGTGCGGAATCGAACACGCGACACTTTGCTATAGATCTACTCTACGCGCTCTCTGCATCATGAGGGCCGTCAAATCGCTTGTCAAAAGTAATATTGTAGTAAAAGTAAGTGTAGAGACTATGAAATAAGTTATATTTTAGCTTTATCGCAAAAATCTTTCGATAAAAATATATATCAACATCATCATCATCATCATCAGCCAGAGGACGTCCACTGCTGAACATATGCCTCCCCCAAATATTTCCAAATCGACCTGCTGGAAGCGGCCTGCATCCAGCGACTTCCTGCGACCTTTATCAGGTAAGCGGCAAGCGCAGCGTAGGACTTCCACACAAGGTGGACCGACGACCTTATAAAAATATACCTACTAAAAAATCCGATATTTTTTCCTAGAAAATTATGAGATTAAAATACCATAATATTAGAACCCCTTACAAACAAAACCGTAACCATAAACAAGGCGCTTATTAATCACAATTTAACACCGGCAATAATTAAAAATCTCATAAGTGTTCGCCGCTGCAACTCACTTAATCGTTACACCGAATGATAGATGGTACACCCCGTGCCACCTACATCGATGGAACTTTGTCTCACTCACGCGAAACCACCATTACACACAACGCTACGGTGAAACAACCTTAATCTTACTTAACAAAGGTTCCAAGACGGCAACGCTGAAGTATTAGGAAGCGTTTACAAGGACGGCACGTAGTGTAATAAATAATATAGTAATCAGTGCTATTCCTTACATCCCGCCTCTTATTAGGCGAGAACCTACATTCAACATTCGCTAATGCCTTAGCTTACTGGCACATGTGGCACGGAAAGATTCCGTCGGAATTTATTGTACTTCGGCTTATGAATCATAAATAAGGAGGGCTAATTAGAATTGCCTTACGAGCGTTGAATTGCTATATGGATTTACTGTAAATTAGCGGAACGTTTACTGTGGGTATATTGTTTTGTGTTTGTGTAGGAGACGATGTATCATCGCTGATACGCTTGGCACGTCCCTTTTGTAGGAGTTTGTAGGACTCAATTTGAGTTTATGTTCCTATGATCCAGTGGTAGAACCGAAGCGTTGAAGCAACTTTATCTGTTGCTCCTTAACATTTTTCAAATATTGAAGGCAACTAACATTAAAAAATAAAGCTTTTCTTTAATTAGGGTCAGTTCAGCAACATAGATCATCGTTATATTTCTGATGACCTTTAATAGACGCAATAAGTACCTCGACTATCGAATTAATTTGGACTACATAATGTATACAAGCCTCTTCTCGTAGTGACAAATGTGTTCAGTTAAAACCTATTCTAGAAAAAAAAACGAAAATCTTTAAACCAAAAGTAATTTAAATACAGCCATTCAAAGTCTACTAATCCGCATTAGGCCAGCGTGGTAGACCAAGGCCTAACCCTCTTATTACTAGAGATGGTACTCCCAGCAATGAGACAGAAACACTACAAAGTAATATTATAATAATTTAAAGCGTCACAACGTTTGCTTACATAACATAAGCGAGCACACACTGTGCCGATAATGCGGACAAATTATGAAGTTATAACAAGTTCGCGAAATAAATCTCTCACGCGGTTATCGGGACGCGGCGCGGCGTAGGCGCGGCTCGTGTGGGCGGGTGTGGACAGCCTTCAGTGAACACTTTAATTAAATGTACTTTTTTAATTGGTAGGACAACGTCTTGATTGCGTAATTCGAGGAGAGTGAGGCGTTGATAATGGAATTATGGTTTTGAGTTTTCCATATTTGAAAATAAATATTTAAAAAAAAACATATTTCGTAGTGGAAAAGATCTCGGTATGAAAGTAATCATTGTATTATGAACACATTGTAAAGTATCAATTGTCTTAATTCAATCAATTTATTTTTAAACATTTTCTTTTTCATTTAACTACTTACTATGATATCTTCCATTTGTCTTTGCATAAAGCAAAATATTCCAAAATCTACCCTAATTGGTAAAATATAATTTCGGTATAGCAACCCCACCGCAAATGTATAAGTGGTAAGGTAAAGAATGGAAAGTAAAGTTGGCGCCATAAATTAATTGGCGACTAAGAAGCGAGTAAGGCGCGTGCGGTATCCGACCAAGTTTAGACTATTAATTTGGCTTTTAAGCGCGCGCAGACAAATAAACGATGATGTGTGGCTAAATTAGATTTATTGAGTTAATGTATTAAAATATATTCTTTTCTTTCTTTCGACCTGCCCTCACCTCAAGGTGGGTTCAGCGCATCACCCTTCTTCGAGCATGTCACAGAAAGGGTTCGGCTTAGGTTTTACGATTACCTTATTATTTTAAGCATGTTGCAAAAAAATATTCTTAGCTTTTACGAATACCTCCCTATGAGAAATCCAATGCCGGGCAAACCATGTCGGGAAAACCAGCATGTCCGAAATAGGATTTGAACCCAGAACCTCCCGGTCCACAGTCTATATACGTTGCCACTAGACCAGAAAGATGACATAAAAGACACCTGTCTATAATATGTCATCGACAGGCGCCTCTACTACAATATGATATGGCGAAGGGCGATAGACTCGACCCGTATCACATCTGAGACGGAACTAAACTCTACGAAATGTAGGTATTTTAGTTCGTTAGTACGCTTTGCTTACCCCTTCGGGGATATAAGCGTAAGCTTATGTATGTGTGATGTATATTTATAGACATAACAGCATTCCAAAATTGGAAATAACAATAAACTTTGCAATAAACTAAAGCATTAATCTAAAAAATAAATATCAATAATAAATTAAACTATAAATTGTGAAACTGATGCGCTATCATTCCCTAAGGATCAACTTCGGCCCATTAAGGGCTGATTGATTCAACAATAATGACATCCAAATAAACTTTCGGCATTCAAAACGACTGCTTTCGTCAATTTTACGCATTAAGCACTAAAGTGGCATAATAAATTACGCCTGCCGATTATTTGGCTCACAATTTAATAAAGCATTGTAGATTTATTTTACGTTCGATAAAATCTCTTTTTATTAATAGCATAATTTCAACTTTATTGACGATCCACGAAAAGTTAATTAAAACCTTATGTGCACTTAAAGTGATCGGTTTGACGGATGATTAAGTTAATTTATGCCGTTTTATTTGATTTGTAATACACCAATTAACACGTTTTTGAGTGGTAGAGCCACGCTGTAGACAGTTACGTCTACAGGACAAATGGGCCGGCTCGACCGGTTTGATATCACTGTCTTACTTTTGCTACTTTTTCTGCAATTCTATTTACGATAATATCATCTTTAGACTGAGATCTGTAGAGCGAACTTCATCGTTCGTAAAAATGGCTAAGTCTTAACCAAAGTTCGCTCTATACATAGATCTCAACTTTAGACTCGTGAGTTAAAAAACATACATAAAGCTTTTATTTCTAGTAACTTTTCCATAAAAAACAAATTCGCCTAATCGATGGAGTATTTTAAAGTTACATAAATGCTGACTAACGATTAAGTATATTCGGATACAAGTCAAAACTCGGAACGCATTAAAGCTCAATTGAACTTTCAGGCGCAGATCTGCTATAAAGTCGGTATCCGAGCTAGCACGTGGTGGTGGGCGGATCTAGCCGCGGCTCATCCCACACCTGTTGCTGATCCGGCTGATCCGCCCCCGCGGGATATGCGCGGATATAGCTGTGCGCGGATTTCGACTTTATCCCTCGCCACGCCCGACGCGACGCCCCGTCTCAACCAGTTTAGGATTTCAGCGCTGCAAGAAAAGGTTCGGTATATCGAAATGTATAACGATAGCTTAGTTGGGAGTGGTACGGACTGCCGAGACGAGTGTCGGAAATTCGAGACCAACCCCAAAAAGAGCATCTGGCTTTTCTATGTTAAGTGTGCATTTATTGGTTACTATAACGGTGAAGGAAAACGTCCTAAGGAAGCTTACTTAAATGACAATTTCTGCACAAGAATTTCAAAGGTATGTAAGTGTAACCAACCTGCATTAACCCCTCTTAATTAAAGAGGAGGCCCGAGTCCAGCTGTGGTACAGTAATATTGCAAAGCTTATATTATTGCTAATACTTTTTCTACGCTAGTTCGATAAAATTATCTTTGTGAAACCAGAGAAAGAACACTCCTTCATTGTTTTGTTTGCGATTCACGGATTCTGATCAGAAAATAAAAATAATAACAGTGGTGTGGTACAAAATAGGCATGTCCACGTACTTAGGCTCTACCAGTGAAAAGTCCTCATCTCAAATAAATGTGCGATTAGATTGAAACATGAAACATCATCAAGCTTTCGTAGCCAACTCTCTTACAACGGTAAATGGTAACAGCTTTTAAAAAGGAAGCCGACGCTGATCCCTCTTTAATTACTACTAATGTACAGTAAGTTATATCTATTTAGTGACAGTTTGGCAAATGTAAGCCGGTAAGAATCGTGTTAGATGGACTCTTCCTCAATGCTCTCCTATCACCATCAACATCATCAGCCATAGGACGTCCACTGCAAAGATTTCCAGATCGACCTGTTGGAAGCGGCCTGCATCCAGCGATTTCCTGCGACCTTTATCAGGTCGTCGGTCCATTTTGTAGGTGCTTGCTCTCCTATACTTCTTTCTTTCTTTCCCTTTCCCACCTTAATGTGGGGTCGGCGCAACACACTTTTTCAAGCATGTTGCAGAATAGTTTTGGCTTAGTTTTTACGACCTGCCTTACGTCAATCCCCTCTGAGGGATCCAGTCCCGGACAAATTAAATTAGAAAATGTTGCCCGACCTGGGAATCGAACCCAGGACCTCCCGGTCCACAGCCCGTATAAGCTACCACTAGATCAAGGAGACGATACTCTTGCTCTCCTATACATTCACAGAAAATCAGAACCCAAGTGAGAACTAAATTCAAGATCCATTTACGTCTTACCTCTAAGACAGTAGTCGTACGACAACTAAACTTCTAATTGACGCCGAATCGAATTACAAAACGGGGAATCGAACCCTCGATCTGGCACTTAGCTGTTACCGATCCTTTTAACGGTTTAGTGAAGACGGATCCCTTTTGCGAAACGATATTTGGCAATTAAGGGATATTAGTACGTTTAATAGTGACCCTTTAGAATATGCCAAGAAAACGGTTGAATCATTGTATATTTGTGAAGATAGTTTTGAATATAACTGCCTCGGTGGCGTGGTGGTATTTCGGTACGACTACGGTTCTGAGGTCTCGGGTTCGATCCCCGGGTCGGGCAAAGTGATATTGGATTTTTCCATATCAGCCCGGAGTCTGGAATTTGTGCCCGATATGGCGATAGGCTCGCCCCCTATCACATCTGGGACGGAACTAAGTTCGGCGAAATGTGGGTGTTCTAGTTCGCTAGTGCGCCTCTGCCTACCCCTTCGGGGATACATGCGTGAGCTTATGTATGTATGTATGTAGTTTTGAATATTAACTCCCGAATGGTCAAACGCTACTCAACTTTAACGGCTTCTTACATTGATTTTCGCCATACATTTTTGACAGATAAGGCGGCCTTAAACGACATATGTAAGGCGGTAAATCTCTTTAGTATTTAAAAGTGTTTTCGACTTCAAAAAAAGAAGAAAGTCTTCAATTCGTCTGTATTTTTTAATCTATGTTACGCGATATCTCCGCTAAATATGGACCGATTTTCTTTTTATGTCGATAGAGCTTATTTCAAGGGTGGTCCCATATATTTGGTCATGATCGGATAAGTTTTGAAGTCGGTCCATTGAGTTTTTAGATTTGTGATTATTATTATCTACCACTGCCTGCCTTGGTGGTGTAGTGGTATTTCGATACGACTACGGTTCTGAGGTCTCGGGTTCGATCCCCGGATCGGACAAAGTGATATTGGATTTTTCCATATGTGCCCGATATGGCGATAGGCTCGCCCCCTATCACATCTGGGACGGAATTAAGCTCGGCGAAATGTGGGTGTTCTAGTTTGCTAGTGCGCCTCTGCCTACCCCTTCGGGGATACAGGCGTGAGCTTATGTTATGTTATTATCTACCATTTATTGACAATCTCCTTTTCTTTTTACCTGTCTTTATCCCACCTCAATGTGAAGTCGGCGCAGCACACTTTTTCAAGCATGTTGCAGAACAGATTTGGCTTAGTTTTTACAAAAATTAAAATCGGTTAACATTTGGCGGAGATATTGCGTAACTTACAAAATAATACAGACGTATTGAGAACCTTCTCTTTTTTTTAAAGTCGGTCGAAAAATAAGATCGTTTCGACTATTTTAACATCTACTTAAAAGATATTAACCTAGCCAATTTGAAACTTCATTCCACAGTATACATACGCAAAGGATCACTGCTTTTGAAATTAAGTTGCTGGTCGGAGTGGTGACCCAAAATAGTTGGCAAGTTCCATGGTCCGCTGCCTATGTGGACACAAGACGCTAAGGCGAAGGCACTTTGCAGCCCAATAGTTCTAAATTAGCGTGGGCCGGCTTCACATTGCCGTTAACTGTAGTTAAAATATTGTAAATTTCGTAGATATGGTACATCATTTGTACAATTTTCACGTTTATACTTAGAAATGTAATAAAAAATTGATCTAAATTCATGTAATCCTTTTTCTTTTAGAATTTT
The DNA here is from genome assembly GCA_036417725.1 of Clanis bilineata. Classification (NCBI taxonomy): domain Eukaryota; kingdom Metazoa; phylum Arthropoda; class Insecta; order Lepidoptera; family Sphingidae; genus Clanis; species Clanis bilineata. Next base: position 6,304,816 of record CM071141.1, read on the forward strand.
ACTCATTTGAATAACTTATAAAAATGTCCTTACTTCTCCTAATGTTATTTATAATATAGGCAATGAAAACATTATTTATTAACTAATTTTAGTGGTGGAGCCACGTTGTATACATTTATGTCTATAGCAGGAATGGGCTGGTTGGTTATAAACACCCACGATGTTTATTTTTTTATAGAACGATTTCACTATATGGCACGGAGAAAGAGCATCATTAGTTAAACTAAAGTTAAACGAACTGTGCTAACCGCCACCCTCTTTGGTCATCGTACACCAAGCGTCTTTAGAAGCATTACGGGGAAATGCACTAATGCCTCTTCGATGCCGTGGAAAACTGTTAAGGGGCTGGTTAGAGGCTTTCTAAGATACTGATATAATTAGTGCATTGTGCCTCTAACGTCCTATATAACACTACAAACTTAAATTTACGTATACCCTTGGACGTTGCCATTCCATTTTGAACTTAAGTACAAAGGTAATAAAAGTCAGCGAGATACATTTATGATTGCAAAGGATCATTGGTTGAGACATAGACAAGTTTGCCTGAGTTACTGGCCACATGCGAGGGGTCATTATCATCCAGAAAGCTTTTGAATTTGGAACGTTCGAGACTCAATAATTCAATATCGAGGCAACGTCTTGCATTAGACCTTCTTGGTCTGACCGATGTTTGATGCTCTATGTGGGGCAGTGTTTATTGAACATTGAGTGCTATTAAGAGATATTAGCAAACTAGAATAATAACTTATTGTAATAGAAATATTATTTTTGTATTATTTGCATTTAGAACGCTTTTGTTTGGGAAGTGGTAATCTTGCTCTAGATTTATTGATTAAAGATGTTAAGATTTTTTTCAACCCGTTTTCTGAAACTCCATGGGGTGATTCATATCGTGGATTCTTTAAATAACATATACCTTAGTTTTATCACTGCTAACAATCTCAATACTATACAGTTATGTAATTATACCTCTTTTAGGAACTCCCAGTCTTTCCCTTAACAAGCAAATGCAAGCAATAAGCAAAATATAACAGCAACTTATTGCGTAATCATCAGTGTAATCAGAACAGAGTACGGCGCACATTTGCAGCAGTAAGTATCTTCTGGATATTAATATGTATCTTAAACTTAACCCTACTCATGCTTCCTCATTAAAATAATTTCCAATCAGAGAAATAATTTACACTTCTCGAGGTATTTTATTAAACCTATTTTAATAACATCTAGTGCTACCCTTAACAAGCAATAAGCAAAACATAACAGCAACTTATTGCGTAATCATCAGTGTAATCAGAGCAGAGTGCGGCGCACATTTGCAGCAGTAAGTACCTTCCGGAGAATAAATATGGATCTTTTAAAACGCGCCGCCTCCTAATTGCCTGCAGATGGACCGGCGCCAATTACAGCGACATTTAGCTCGGTTCAACTGTGTCGATAAATGGCACTGATTTTACGTACTGCTATTTCAGCTCCAATGACTAATGATCGATTCGAGTTTATACCTTTTTGTTCTTTTTAGGATTTCTTAATTTCGTATTTTAATTTAAAATTACATACAAAAATATATGAAATTCAAAAGACCTTTGGCAGAGCTTCTGCGTGCTCATTTGTTTTTATCCGGGCTAGGCAAAGTGATTACACGCCGCAGTTCACAAAAACTAGCAACCACTAACAAACAATGAGTTTATCAGCGGTCGCCAGAATCATGCCAGCCTATTGATGCTTTTTCACACTCCGAATCCGAAGAATAATTGTCAGACCTTTATTTATTTTTATTTGTTTTATAATCATACTCACGCCTGTTATCTTCGTAGGGGTAGGCAGAGGCGTAACCACCCATACCTTCTTTTCGGCACGCTTAAGAAGTATAATAAATAAGAATAAGTATAATAAAAGTATAAGCTTGAGTAAGGGGAATAAACCTGATGTTAAGTAATCACCGTCTATTTTGTAATCTTTCTTTCTACCTGCCCTTATCCCACCTTAATATGGTGTCGGCGCAATACACTTTTTCAAGCATGTTGAAGAAAGGATTTGGCTTAGTTTTTACGACCGGCTGCCTGCCTGACGTCAACTCCTTTGAGGGATCCATTCCAAGGCAAATTAAATTAGAAAATTCGCTTTGCTCGACCTGGGAATCGAACCCAAGACCTCCCGGTCTACTGCCCATATATGTTGTCACTAAACCAAAGAGTCGATTAATTAAATATTTTTTAATAAAAAAAAAACAATTCGAAGCTTCGCAGTATAGAGACCGCGCCCACACGACAGAAGAAGCGAAGTAAGGAAAACATACAAAACTGTTTCATGTCATGAAATTGTACGTCGCGTACAAAGATTTATAAGTAGATAGAAACTTGGGGACTTATGAGTGCATTCTGAATGTAAAATAACGACGAAACGCCAAAGCTGCGATCAAAGTACATTAGCTTTGCGACAGAGCACGCTTGATGGCCTTTGGGGACACAAAGGCACTGTGTTCGTAGAGTATGTTTGAAAAATATTAAATTAGGACTCATTTTAAGATATTAAAGAAATAGTTAATTAAACACTATATCAGGTAATTGTTATTAAATTTAGTATAATCATATATTACACTGACTCATAGGTTACTAAGGTTAACGTAATCACTTGATCAGTTAGACAATATTCAATTTAATGAAAATAAAGTGGTTCATATCTGACTATCCCTTCGCGAATACAGGCATGAGCTTATGTAATCAGTGGGCTTAGCCAAGTGGCTTATGCGCTAGTCGAATAGAATAGTAAATTAATTTATTCTATTCGACATGATGACAAATCATCGTGATCAGTTTCACAAAAAATCTGACCACGTGATTTGAATTCAATTATCGAAATTATTCCTGTTCGGGCCGCAGTTAATAGGCCTAAAAAAATCGACTTTGAAATCAACGTGTTATTAGCAACATTGTCCCTCTCGAGCTCTCGTATTCACCTAAAATTTAAATGTCCGATACATTGCTTCCCATTCTGAGCAACCATGTGTACTGTCAGTATTTTAACGGTAATGGTCGCAGTAGTTTATATCTCTCAAGATAGTCGCACCGACTGAGGTTATTCTTTATACTAATGTGCCATTGCAGCTTGTTTGCATTATAAGTTCCTAGAAGTTCAACTTCCTCTTAAAATTGGAAATATAATACACAATGCCTTTGTTAACTCTGGTTTCAAAGTCTTTATCAGCACCAGACCTATGTCACTCATAAGCATTTCACTGCCTCGGTGGCGTAGTTGTATTCATGTACGACTATCATCCTGAGGTCTCGAATTCGATCTCCGGGCCGCGCAAAGTGATTTGGATTTTTCCATATCAGCACTCTGGAATTTGTGCCCGATATGGCGATAGGCTCACCCCCTATCATATATGGGATGGAACTATGCTCGATGGAATGTGGGTGTATTAGTTTGCTAGTGCGCCTCTGTCTACCCCTTCGGGGATACAAGCGTGAGCTTATGATATATTATGTGCGCATTTCTATGAGTAATTTTTTTAAAGCCGCTCTGGTAATTGTGCATTATGCACCATTTCATATTTAAACCGTCGATGTTTTAACACTCAGACATCAAAACAAATATAGAAGTTACAAACAAAAGTCCCACCAAGACTCTAGCATTCGCAACTAACAATTACTTGTAAGCAAACGGAATACAGCTGTCTGAAAAATCGCGACAAAAATAAGGCGTGAAGACACGAGGAGGCGTCGCAGGCAGGCGGGCGTCGCATCGGGCGGAGCTCTAAGGGAGTTCCACACTATTTTCATTTCGTGTAGTGCCATATTTAATTTTGTTGAAATTCTAACGTAGCTTTGCAAAAATGTCAACTTTATTCCGCCTCAGCCGGCGTCTACGTTTCACTCGGATGCTTTGCTACTTCATTTTCTGGAATGTTCCACAGTTTCAGGCTTTGAGTAACTATAACTTTATGAAAACTTATACAGGAGCTCCGAAGTAAGACGTGGCTTCCAGCAAAAATTTATCAAAGCGTATTTAATTTTCGTTATGACTTCTCGCTCGCTTTTGACTACTGACAAATTGGGATGTTTCTAGTACAAGCAATGCAAACTTGATAACGACTCACAAATGTATTTTTTGTTTTTGTATTATGACACAGTGCAATGAGACAAAAAATAGCCTGTTTAATGTATTTTGCTTGTGACATGACTTTCAGCATCCAAGGCATACCTACACTACTTTGGAATTTTGTTAACGATGTAAAGATTTGTTTTAAAGCAAAGACTGCTAACGAGCACATGGGTCACTTGGTAGTGAGTGATTTCCATCGCCCATAAACAAAAAAATCATTGGCGCGTTCTCCATTGATAACCTTAAAGGTGGAAAATGGGGATTGGGACGGAGAGGGGTGATTTGAGCTACCGGAAATCTTCCTCATAGAACGAAACCGAACAGCGAGCTGCAAATTGTGTCAGTTTTCTATGTGACAGTGGTATCAAACCGGTCGAGTCTTCCCATATGTGCTGTAGACGTTACTGCTTACAGCGTAGCTCTAGCATACAATTTGAAAATTATTATTTATTCCACTCCAAAGCGTAGTCCGTGCAAATCGCAACAAAATCTTTAAAGCATATTGTAAAGGATTCGGCTTAGCTTTTTCAACCAGCTGCCGCCCTGTGATCAACTCCCTCTCCGGATCCCAGTCCCGAACAAGTTGTATTGATAAAACCCTTTGCCCGTCCTGGAATTCGAACCCAAATCCAAAGGCACTGCCATCATGAACGGGACAACTAGAACAAGTAAACAGAGTAAATATTATTTAATACTTCATTCACATATATATTAAAATTCACTACAGCATTTAATTACTAACTAGTTAATAAATCACAAGAACGACACAGCAGCGAAACGAATCGGAAAGTCATTTATCAATAGGAGCACACAAAGCGAAACAATCTTATAACCCATCTGAAATTTATATTGGAATCGGTAAAGCCCGATGTAAAAGGTTGAACTCCCGCGGGATGTGAATCTAAAAGGCCACATCGATAGCACTCATCGTACGAATAAGCTTGTTTCCCGACGTTCGGTTTAGAGATGCGACATCGACTCAATGCTGTTTTATTCTGCTGCCATCAATACTTAAAACGCTTGTGAACAGTTTAGGGATGTGGTGCGGGGTGTTGTCGATAGTTCGGGGAATTTTGAGTGTTGGAGTAAAATATATAATAGACACAGAATGGTCAGTCGCTTCGCATTGTTTTAAGATTTCCTACTCCTATCCTGCATTTAATTTACCACATACTATTACATTATATACATTTTTATTTACTGTCAAGAACTGATTGATTGATACTGACTTTGATTGATTCTGATTAAGACTGATAAATGCCAAGAACAAGTAAAATCCGCCCGTACAGATGTGGTGGTCCCATTATTTTGATAGTTTTTATTTATTAGCTTACTAAGGAAGATAAACACTCCATTTGATAGTAGATGATTACCAGATACATTTACAATGACGACCTCCTCGACCTGACTGACTCGGTGGCGTAGTTGTATTTTGGTACGACTACCGTCCTGAGGTTTCGGGTTCGATCCCCGGGTCGGGAAAAGTGATATTAGATTTTTTCAATATCAGCTCGGAGTCTGGAATTTGTGCCCGATACGGCGATAGGCTCGCGTCTTATAATCTGGGACGGAATTAAGCTTGGCGATATGTGGGTATAATAGTTTGCTAGAGCGCCTCTCACACCCCTCGGGAGCTACGGGCGTGAGCTTATGTTATATACATTAACAATACCAGGGGCATAACCAAACCGCAGCGTGAAGGAAAGGAATGATATTTTTATAATTGAATATCGACACTTTCTATCGACATTTCAGTCGATAAACTCTCCGCGCCTAATAAAAGGATTGACATTTGAGGCCGAGCACGAACGACGTTGCGGATTGAGACAGAGACAAAGTAAAACGAGAGTACATTTGATAATGGCAAATATTCAGCGGATATTCAAATAATTTCTTATTTGTTCTTACTGCTGACGTCATGTCTGAAGGACGGCTCAATAAATCGTTGACATAGGCTTTATTCCATATACCTATGTATAAGAAGTGAAGAGAAAATTCATTGGAATTCTATTGAAGCTCAAACGGAGTTTATGTTTTAGTTTCATAATTGGGTGTTTAAAAAAAAGATTTATGAAAGATTAATTACTTTACTTTCTTGTTGTGGGATCAGCGCCTCATACTTCTTCAAACATGTTACAGTGAGAATTTAGATTAGTTTTTTATGACCGATACGCGGTCTGACGTCAACCCCTTTTAAGGGATCTGGTCCGGACCAAAACGTGTTTGAGAAACAGCCGCCTGACCCGGGAATAGAATCCAGAACCACTTGACCAGGTTCACAGCGTATATACGCTGCCACTATAGGAGGCGACATTTACTATCTACATATTTACAAATGAAGTTAATTACTGCTTATGAAAAATTATCGTAAAGTGTTAATTTCAGCTAATGACATTCTGCAATGACTTTCTTTGTGCGTGACCTTATCCCGGCCCAGTGTCAGGATCTGCCTTCCAACTTAAACGCTTCGCTTGATATAAAATATATATTTTTTTTAAACTTTTTTTATCTGGGCACAGCAAAGTGACTACATTGCATCTGATGGTAAGCGTAGTCCAAAAAAAAACTAGCGACCACTAAGAATCAATGGGTTTATCAGTGGTCGCAAGAATCATGGCGGCCTGTTTATGCTTCTTCACACTCCGAATCCGAAGAGCATACATACATACATGTATATGTAAGAGGGAAGAAGCAAATCAAGGGGCTTGCGACAGGCAGGCGGATGACCGATGCAGACACAGGATGCCATACCCGTCCCAACCAACCATTAAGTCATGACGCAAGCTTCTCGAGAGAACTGGAAGTAGACTGGTTGATCCTGGAACGCGAACTACACACGGAGTGTGGGGCACTATGTCAGGTTTTAGCACCATGTGTACGGTGGTCGCCATTCGGTCGGATATTTACTTTGCTTGCTTCTTCGATTTGCTTCTTCCTTTTTCGGATTCGGAGTGTGAATGTGTGAGCATGATTGATGCATGATTCTGACGACCACTGATAAACCCATTGTTTGTCAGTGGTCGCTAGTTTTCGACCGACTTCCATAAAAGGAGGAGGTCCTCAATTCGTCTGTTTTTTATGTATGTTACAAGATATCTCCAAATGTGAACCGATTTTCAAAATTCTTTTTGAGTTCGATAGAGCTTATTTCAAGGGTGGTCCCATATAAATTTAGTCACGATCGGTAAATTGGAAGTCAGTCAGTAAAATTTTTAAACTTGTTATTTTGGGCTGCACTACGCTTACCATCAGGTGCAGTGTAGTCACTTTGCCGTGCCCGAATAAAAAAAATGAATATCCTACCACCATAATAAATATCACACAATAACAAAACACGAACATTAAAACCCTCAGCAAAAACAATTGAGAACAGATCAAGAAGTCAATAAAGCAAATTGCTGTCATCTCGTTTCGGGTCAAACGGCTTAACATACGAAGGGCAAATCCTTAGTGGGCAGAAATAAATACGACGCTCTCCTTACCTATCATATTTCCATGATCCCCGGGCATTAGGCGAAGGGTCAGAGGTTTCTGGACGTAATTCACGTTTTGATCTGCAATTGACATGAGTTTAAGATACGCAGATGCTTATTGCTTAAGTGTTTAGTATTATGGGGCCATAGAATCCACGCAGAATGTTGGTAAAAAGGATCGGTGTTAATTAAGAATTTGATACGGCATTTATATGGTTTATTACTTTTTATAACCAAAGAGCCTATTCTGTATAAAAAATTATTCTAAAACGCATCCCATTACATCACTAACAACACCTTTCTTTCTACCTGCTCTTATCCCACCTTACTTCGGGGGTCGGCGCATCACATTTTTTCAAGAATGTTGCAGAAAGGATTTGGCTTAGTTTTTACGACCGGCCGCCTGCCTGACGTCAACCCTCTATGAGGGATCCAGTCCCGGGCTAATTAAATTAGAAAATTCTCTTTGCTCGACCTGGGAATCGAACCCAGGACCTCCCGGTTCACAGCCCATACATGCTGCCACTAGATCAAGGAGGTAATAACTTCACAATACACTAATAGAATATATTCATTCTCTGTCACTCGCTTTATTATTTGTGTATTCTCGGAAGGCTTAATTTTATTTTCTTAATTAAACTAGTGATTCAAGCAATCCTTCATTCATCAAAAATATTCTGTTGATAAGAAACAAGATTTTCAAATTTTATTCCATTGAGTGGTAGAGCCACGCTGTAACGTCTACAGCACGAATGGGCCGGCTCCAAATACTATTGTCTCGCAGAAAACCGACGTAAAGTGGCAGCTTGCTGTCGCGTTTCGTTCGATGAGTGAGATTTCCGGTGGCCCATTTCTCCCCTCCCTTTAACAATCCCTTTCCCCTCCCCTTCCATTCCCTCCTTTTAGGTTGGCAACGCACCCATGATTCTTTTAGTGTCTTGGATGTCTATGGGCGGTGGAGATTACTTACCATCAGGTGACCCATCTGCTCGTTTACCAATCTCTGCTATAAAAAAAATTGTTAATATTTAAGGCTCATTACATCTATACTCAATACATATAGTTTGTTTCCTCCTTGTAGCGGAATATATCTCTAAAATGGACACCACAATCCGAAATCTTTAACAAAATAGCTCCCCGGAACACTTTAAGTCTAAGTAAGTGGCGTTCGGCGGGCGAAGATTTGCTGGACCGTCTCTAATGGGCTTTATCCTTATTTATTGAACTTGCCGAGCAAACGAAATCGTTGCCATATACTGAAATTTAAAAGATGTCCTATGTAATTTGGCATTTATGATTGGAACGAATCGTTCATGTGGCTGATTGTGGATAATTAAAACGGTTCAATGTTCATGAAAAGGAGCAAAAATATTGTGTGAACCGTGAACATAAATAAGTATTATTGGTTATTCCTATTGACCTACCCAGTTGAATTCCTAACTATAGACAGGTGTGATGATAATTCTCTACGAAGGAGTTGGCAGAGGCGCACTAGCGGGCTAGAACACCCACATTTCGCCGAGCTTAATTCCGTCCGAGATGTGAAAGGAAAGCCTATTACCATATCGGGCACAAATTCCAGACTCCGGCCTGATATCAAAAAAATCCAGTATCATTTAGCCGGACCCAGGGATCGAACCCGAGACATCAGGACGGTAGTCGTACCGAAATACAACTACGCCATCAGGCAGTCAATCATTACTAGTGGTAAAAATCATTATTGATTAATACCCCATCCCACCACACAAATAAAACCGCGAAGTACATAACATTAACGAACGTTCTAATCGAAAGGGGGCTTATCGGAGCCTTCCAAGTCCCACCCCGTTGATAAATCGTGGAAGACAAACCCGAGAAGACAGGCGTGAGAGTGACGCGTCAAACTGTTGCTTACCGTGACACCTGGGCTTAATCTCGCGCCATTACGATATTCGACAGGTATTTTATAGACAAGTTTTGATGGGGTATTTTAATATTAGGATTTTTTTGCAGTTTTATTGTACCTTTGGTAGGAGACTGACAAACCAGAAGATAGCTCACCTGACAGTGGCGATGGATGAAAATTTTCATAAGGTAAGCCGATGCTGTATTTTCTTCTAACATAACATAACATAAGCTCACGCCTGTATCCCCGAAGGGGTAGGCAGAGGCGTACTAGCGAACTGGAACACCCACATTTCGCCGAGCTTAGTTCCGTCCCAGATGTGATAGGGGGCGAGCCTATCGCCATATCGGGCACAAATTCCAGACTCCGGGCTGATATAGAAAAATTCAATATCACTTTGCCCGACCCGGGGATCGAACCCGAGACCTCAGAAACGTAGTCGTACCGAAATACCACCACGCCACGGAGGCAGTCTTTTCTTCTAGGATTTTCTTCTAAATAATATATATTTATCAAGCTGACTATTTGGCAAAGGTAACATAACATAAGCTCACGCCTGTATCTCCGTAGGGGTAAGCAGAGGCGCACTAGCCAACTAGTACACCCACATTTCGCCGAGCTTAGTTCCGTCCCAAGGTAAGCCGGTAGGAATCGTGTTGTATAGACCGTTCGCTACTGTCACCTAGTACTGATCGCCGTCGCCTGTAAATACCATCGATATAATAATATACCTAGATGCACAGTTGACGCTCAGAAAGTGGGACAGCCAACAAGTGCTTAAAATGTAAGTAAGCACTTGTTGGCTGTCAGTCGGGCGCCGACCGTTCGTCTGTGAAGATGCCTAAATACTCTGTGAAAGAGTGCAAAAATAACACTCTTACAAAGCGCAAAACACATGGGATTTCATATTTTAAGTAAGTATAATTCCCTTACTTGATTATTAAAACCTTAATCATGTTAAATTAAGTATTAAACGTGTATAAATAATTAATTTAAGGAATTCAGTTAATAACATATTTTGTCCCTTTTGAAATCATGATTTGGAACAATGAAATATATGGAGTCGTTTTTTTTTGTAAATATATTATATTTATTTTAAATTTATGATTTTTTTTTATTAATTTTATTTATTAATAACAGATTTCCATGAAATGAAATAGTAAGATATAAATGGCGTAAAATTATTTCCGAAGAAAGGAGAGAAGAAAATTTTAAACCCAATTACTCAAGTGTGGTTTGTTCAGACCATTTTGCCGATTCCGATGGATATTATACAGAAAAAGGGATTAGGAAAATTAAAAAGAATGCTGTACCAAAAATAAAGGTGATAAATTATCATCAGCTACATTGTCCTTAACTAATGTTTACTATTTAATTTAACAATATGTATGCTGTAGGTGTACCTATAAATAAATAAATAAATAAATAAATATTGCCACATTTATTGACTTTATTTTAGATTGTCGTAACTACAAGTTTAAATGAGGCAGGGTGCAGTACAAGTGTAATAGTTGAAACATATTTATACAGAATTCATCAATAGCAAGCATATACTAGGTACATACTGCCATGTAAAATGACTATTTAATAATTTGCGGCTAATTCTAATAAATGTTTTCAATCAAAGTGTGCAGATCATAAAAAAATGCCAACATGAACAAAGTTGAACATTCCGCTGTCAAATAATAATTTTAATGGTTCATTCTCGCGATTTTTCATTTTTTAATTTTTCATTTTTATCTTGGATTCTCGGATTGAGATTATTTATTGGAACCGGTCGGGCGTTAGGCATAATTACTACAACAGTAATTGTGGCGTCATCATTTATTGGAAACACATTCATTTCCAGGAACCAGCAATTGAACCAATAAATAATGAAGGATCACCAATACCATCAGAATTTTCATCAATCTTTAACACACCTAAGACGTTATTTTTGAAAGATAATTTAGTAGTAGAAGTTAAAGATAAGTTAGTGCGAAACTTAAAAAGGCAGAACAAAAGATTAAGAAAACGAAATGATAGTCTAAAAGAAATTATTAAGAATCTAAAGAGCAAAGGACGATCTTAGTGTGGGGCCAGGACTATGTATGTGACTGTTGGGTGTTATTTATTTATTTATGAATCACGCTAAAGCAAAACAGTGCTTATTTCATATTCATAACTCATAAGCTTTGTTATCTTCTAAACATTTATACTCCATCTATCTCTTAATGTAAGTAAAATTATTATACAGATATCGCCATTCTCATCTACATTGTACGCCATGTGGTCAAAATTTCTCACAGATAAATACAAGAACTATTCGACTCCATTCCATCTTTGTGCAAGTGACTAGAATGTTTCTTTTAATAATGTCAAATTAGTGTCAAATTCAAAAACGATTAGAAATTCAAAAATTTCGAATATAGGAACGTTTGAACATTCAATTTAAAAAGCTACTTTATGCCGCGTCTATAAGGTCATATTTGTGTTAATTTAATTAAATTTGTGATGTTTATTTGTTTTGTCTGTCGAGGACACTGTTTACAATGATATTTGTATGGAACTGTGCATCTAGGTATATTATTATATCGATGGTAAATACCCATAAAATAATACCCATAGAATAAGACATCAATAACAATGTAAGAAGAAAATCGGGATTGGGAAGGGGAGGTGGATTTGGCTACCGTATTTTATAACTCGGTCACTTATTAAATTGATGTACAAAATTGTGTGTAATGAAACACCGATTAGTAGCTCGGATAATGGGGTCATTGACGTCTAGCTGGCGAAACTCTAACGATAATTAAGGGACAAAATCTAATGTTTTTTCACTGCCATGTCAAGATTACATACATACATAGAGTCCCCCCTTTTCCCCATAGGAGTAGGCAAAGACCTTAGACTTCCATTACTCCGATTCTTACACACTTCCTTTGCCATGTCATGATTAAATAATAATAATATTAGCCTTAACATAGAAAACACACTTAACATAGAAAAGTCAGAGGTGTGTGCTCCTTTTCGGGGTTGGTCTTGAACCTTCGAAACCCGACTTGGCAACCCATAACATTCCCAACTGAGCTATCGCTACTATGATTAAAATTGATTATTATTCATGCTCTCACAAGTTTCATCATCATCAGCATCATCATCCTCAGCCATAGGACGTCCACTGCTGAACATAGGCCTCCCCCAAAGATTTCCAGATTTCACCTTCAAGGTGGACCGCCGACCTGATAAAGGTCGCAGGAAGTCGCTGGATACAGGCCGCTTCCAACGGGTTGATCTCACAAGTTTATGATCACTCAATCCTCGCAAAATGGTGGCCAAATCTACATCTCGGATCACTCGAAAGATATTGTACAACACACTGACAATGTAGTTATCAAATGATATCTTATCATTGATTATGACTGTAGACACATTACCGCACAAATCATGAAAAACATCATAATATAAAGATGAGCATAGAATATAACAATTTACGCATAATGACCGAATTTAATTATATATTATTACAGTATGAGTCAACCTGCATTTATTTTTTCGAGGTAAAGATACTCCTTTGGGTGGGCGATAAGTCGATACCTAATCAGTGATAAGACAACATCGATAACGTTAACGTAGCACAGGATGTTTCAAAAATAATGTAACATCTAATTCAATTTGCTTTTAAAATAAGGTTCATTTACACGACGCGAGAAGGTGAGTCACGGAAGATTTGTGGTTTTTAATTCATTACCCCCTTATTCATAATGAAATCCTGGTCTTATCGATCGCATAACCCTAGTTTTGCCTACTTTAGCTAAAAGAGAACTAAAATATATTTATCGAATACAATGTTGCTGGTTATAGAAAAACCATTATTTTTATCTCTGGCAAGCTTTGAAACAAAAAGGAAGTCTTGGCTGAAAACAATCAATCAAAAATATACATCAATCTTATATAGATGGGGTCCTAGACTATAACAAAATTAATGTCATTAAGAAAGAACATCAAACTTGAAACAGCTGATCGGAATCCATGTTTTCACTATCGAACGTTAGAACGTTTTAACGCTATTAAACGATTATGAATACAATTCTTTGAAACGTACTATTGAGATCTTATTACGCTCTACTAAGTTATTTTGAACAAGGGGGTAAGAGTATACGACGCTGCATATCGTACTTATTGAGGTATCAAAACTTCTGGACTATTAAAGACCCGAAGCATTGCATCGTCGCGTGGCTACATTGGGGTCATTCATTTAATATGTAAGTCGATTTAGGGGCACTTCGACCATTTTTTATTTTTTCTTATAGGGGGGCGGGAGGGAGTCTTGATAGTTCTTAAATAGTCACGGGCGGCTCGGTCTCCGGTGGCTTATACGCTTATGTATCATATTTATGTGACGCCTCCGACGGATAAGTAATATCATAAGAATACGCAATGTTAAGATTATACTTTAAAAAGCGCGTAGAATAGTGCGAGTGCCCTGCCCATTAGATAAACTAAGTACGCTTCGATTAGTTGCACCTTTATTATAAAATCTATCGTTACGTTGTTAACAAATGTAAATATTTAAATATAACGTTTTATTCTCACTCTCATTTGTCGCCTCCTTGGTCTAACGGCAATGTGTATGGGCTGTGGATTGGGAGGTCCTGGGTTCGATTCCCAGGTCGGACATAGCAAATTTTCTAATTTAATTTGCCTGGGACTGGACCCCTCATAGGGGGTTGACGTCAGTCAGGCGACAGTAAAACACTAAGCCAAATCCTATCTGCAGCATGCTTGAAAAAGTGTGTTGCGCCGACCCCACATTAAGGTGAGATAAGGGCAGGTAGAAAGAAAGAAAGATTTCACTCTCACATTAGAAAAAGAAATTTTGATTTATTACGTCAGTTATCGTAAATGTATTAATAAACTATGACGTAAGAGTATTCTAAAATTAAAACATCCTGTATTTGGCAATCTTGTTGTGTGAAACCGTGTGTTACTATCTCTTCAGTGCCCAAGCAAGCGTGGTGAAGATTGTGTCCAAAGAAAGTACACTAAACATGTAAAACGAGAGTGTTCCACTTTTTAAATGACAGTGTGCGAATAATGTGACATTTTGGAGTAATAATATAATTGTCCTAATGGGAACCGGTGAGTGAATGAAATACCGTGATAGTCTTCTACCTGTCCTTTTCACTCTTCTGTGTAACATACTTTTTCAGCATGTTGTAGGAATGATTCGGTTTTAATTTTTAAATGTCGTCTAACGTCATCCTCCTATGGATAATTCAGTTCCGGGGAAATCGTATTAGAAAAACTTCTTTTCTTGACATAAGGTTTGAACCCAGTGCCTCCCAATCTCATACCATTACACTGCCAATAGTACCCTAATAGTATTTATTATACTTAAATGAGAATGTTTGATTGTAACATGACTTAGTTAATCACATCATAACTAAAGAGTTTGAATGAAATGTTGCAAAGTAGGTATATAACATTCTGATACTGTATTTGAATATGAGAGAGTTCTTATCTCGGCAAGTAAGAGCTATCTGTATATTTATTACCCATAAACTCACGCCTGTCCCCGAAAGGGTGGGCAGAGGACAACAAGCGAACTAGAATACCCACATTTCGCTGACCTTATTTCCACTTCAGATCTGATAGAAGGCAGCTGTCGCCTCCTTGGTCGATTGCTGCCACTAGGCAGCATATATGAGCTGCAGGCTGTGGACCGAGAGGTCTTGGGTGCGATTCCCAGTTCAGGCAAAGCTAATTTTCTAATTGAATGTCCCCAGGACTAGATCCCCCAGAGGGAGTTGCCGATAAGGGAATAGAATATATGATAGAAAGAATGAAAGAAAGTTTTGTTGTAATAAACATCGAAATGTTTTGTAGTCTGGAATTTGAGCCCGATATGGCGATAGGCTCGCCCCCTATCACATCTGGAACGGAATTAAGCTCGGCGCAATGTGGGTGTTCTAGTTCGCTAGTGCACCTCTGCCTACTCCTTCGGGGATACAGGCGTGATCTTATGTTATGTTATTTGTATCTTTTACATTTTATCGCTGGTTTTCGAGCCAGTACGTATGCTGATTAGGAAAACTGTTGAAATGCTTCGAGGAAAACATAGCAATATGTATTTAAGATAACCATGACCTAAAACAGTCTTTGTTACTTTTAGTTCATTTGTTTTCTAACTGGAACTTTGCGTTATAAACATTTTCAGCCTTACTTATAAAAACAGTTTAACTGAGCAAATGGTAAAGAATAGCCTGTCCCTTTTATTTTCAAACAATGTGGCTATATTTCGGTACGACTACCGTCCTGAGGTCTCGGGTTCGATCCCCGAGTCGGGCAAAGTGATATTGGATTTTTCCATATCAGCCCCGAGTCGGGAATTTGTGCTCGATATGGCGATAGGCTCGCCTCCTATCACATCTGGGACGGAACTAAGTTCGGCGAAATGTGGGTGTACTAGTCCGCTAGTGCTCTTCTGCCTACCCCTTCGGAGATACAGACGTGAGCTTATGTTATGTATGTTATGTAGGTTTTAAGCCTTCACTGTTTTTCAAACATTGAAATATCTAACTGGTTTATAATAAACATTCTATCTATCTCAGCCTATCGCCGTCCACTGCTGAACATAGGCCTCCCCAAGTGACTGTCGTAGCGCCCCTTTTAGTACTATTGTACATGCGACCCCGGGATGGACGGCAGCACGGGTGGTTGGCCTCGTGTTGTCGTTGACGCTGAGGGCGTCTTTCGGCGGCGGGGGCTTATAAGCCCCCCCTATAAAACTGGAGACGGGCCGCAATGCGGCACCGCGCAGGGACGGTTCCGGCTGAAGCCTGGGCGCCTCTCGCCTAGGGACACCCGGGGCCGTCCCTAAAGCGCCGAAGAGGGCCACCGCGGGGTTTTTAGTCGGTATTGCCGGTGTAGGGTGTATATAGCGTTAGGGACTCGGTTGCCATCTCTCCTGGGCATTACGACGCTGGGTCGTAAGACCGGCGACCCCGACATAACCGTCACGTCTCCCCCCAGATGCAGCGGCAGTGGTAAAACACTTTTACCCGCGATAACAAAAAAAAACCTCCCCAAGTGAGCGCCAACAAACACATTATTATATACAAATTGATCCTTGAACTACTGTAAGTGTCTGACATACCTAGTTATTTCGTAGTTACTATAGCACGGTAGCCTGCTAGTAATAAATAGCTCTGCCTATCCCTTAAGAACACAGGCGTAAGCTTGTTATGTAAGATCTTATCAGCGGTCCATTTATTTTGTACTTAAATAGGCAACCTAACCTAGTTTTGTTTTATCACTCCTTAGATATTGTTAAAATAATATTAATTGATGGTTATTTGTTATTAATTCTTACTACTAATCAACGTTCATGATACGAATTATCAGTCGGATTATTCGGTCATTAGTCTTTCTTGACGTTACTCACATGACCAATCTATACTCAATTAATGGAGCTACAAAACTATGAATAGTATAATAATACCGACCAAAACAGACTACTATGAGTCTTATTCATAATAAAAAAATAGATTTAAGCCATTAGAGTATTTTAAGCCTATAAAAAAGAACTTCAAACTTGAAACAGCTGCGGCCTGAGCAGGAAAATTTCTGACAACCGTAAATGTATTCGAACTCGATGCGCGTCTATAAAATTTGTATGAAATATTAACCAAACGTCATCAGTGCGCAGCGAACTCTAATACATTTACATTTACATTAGTTTTTCGTGCTCGGGCTACAGATCAAAAGCCAGGCCATGTTTTCACTATCGAACATTAGTGTACAGCGGCCATAGCAGAAATATTTTTGACAGTCAAATTCGTATGGAGCTCGGTGTGCATTGATGATACTTGGTTAAAATTTTATACAAATGTCATAAGCGCGCATTGAGCTCGTTTCAAATTCGATTGTCAAAAATTTTCCTGTAAGTCAGCCATGAATTTTTTGTAAAATTTCACGCTACGGACTACGTAAAATACTTTGTATGTAGAGGTGTTCGGGTGTTTGTCACACAAATATTTTACCTAGTCGCTTGCATGGAATGCCAAAAAAAATATGGTCCAGCTACTGATCGCGTCCCAGAGTTGTATTAATACTAACGAGATGTGTTTGTTGCATACTAACTAACCAGGTTGTGCAATAGCGTTCCGTTATACATAACATCTAATTAAGATATTTTGTAAAATATCAATTATTTTATACTACTTTCATCATAGCATACTTCAAGGTATTGTGTATTTATCAACACAATTTCTCGTTATAATTTTCGTGCAAGTTCCTCATTATCTAATAATAAAATAATAATACTACTGTCCCACTGCTGGACACGGGCCTCCACCACCAATGAGAAGGATTAAGCTTTAATCTAGCACGCTGGCCCAATGCGGGTTGATAGACTTCACATACTTCGAAATATTTGAAATTCTTGGGTATGCAGGTTTCCTCACGATGATTTACTTCACCTTTGTAGCAAGCAATAATTCACAATGAAAACACACTTAATATAGAAAAGTCAGAAGTATATCCTTTTTTTGAGGTTGGTCTCGAAACTCTAACACTCGTCTTAGTAGTCCGTACCATATCGCTGCATTTAATGTAATTATAAACTCACTCATCATCATTATCATCAGCTATAGGACGTCCACTACTGAACATAGGCCTCCCCCAAATATTTCCAGATCGACCTGTTGGAAGCGGCACATAAACTCACTAAAAACATAAAAAACTCATATGAAACAATTCCCATTACTAATGAATTTAATAATCATTTTCCAGGTGTACCGAGGCTAGCCCTATATTTATGGGTGCTGGTGGTAGTGCGTGCTGGTGTGATCCGACAATTACCTGAAGAGCAGGAACATGAAGATGATATGCCATGCCGAACCTACGCAGAGAGTGGGCTGGTGTACCTAGACTGTTCAGATCGAGGGCTCATTGACTTGCCAGATGAAATCGAATATGATGTAAGTTATTGAATATGCTACCGTTAAAAAGAAAGTTTGCAGGAATGTTTGCTCAAATGTACGCAATGAGCCGTTTAACTAATTCCCTTTAGTTAATTAACAATTAGTGTCTACTGGTTGGCAACTTTTCTAGTTTTGTTAATTGTGACTGCCTCGGTGGCGTAGTTGTATTTCAGTATGACTACCGTCCTGAGATCTCGGGTTCGATCCCGGGTTGGGCAGTGATATTGGATTTTTCCATATCAGCTCGGAGTCTGGAATTTGTGCCAGATATGACGATAGGCTCGCCCCCTATCAAATCTGGGACGGAACTAAGCTCGGCGAAATGTGGGTGTTCCAGTTCGCTAGCGCACCTCTGCCTACCCCTTTTACAGGCGTGAGTTTATGTTATGTTAATTGTAAATAAGATGGGTGTAAATGCTTGTAAATAATTATTTGTTATCTTTACTACATTCAATATTTCAATGTTATCTATTTTGGACTGTTACTCCAAGCATCAAGTTATGGCTCTGTGCTCTGCTGAAATAAAAAGAACGTGGGTCGGAACAAAAAAATCCTAAACAATGTTATAGAAGATGATGGGATGGATTTTCCAAATACGAAGCTCACCATTTTCCGCACCCTTAAATACCGTTGAAAATAATATTTAACAGTACGTCGTATTTCCATTACAGGCACAAGTGCTGCTCTTATCAAACAACAACTTTGTTACGTTTCCGGAAAAGCTCGACAAATTTAAAAAAGTCGAAAGTTTGGATCTGTCAAATAATCACTTGAACCAACCACTACCGACTTACCTGGAGAAATGGACTAGTCTATCCATGCTTAATTTATCAAACAACAATTACGGCACGTGGGTGAGCGATGGACGAAGATACAACATCAAAAGATTAGACTTGTCAAGGAACAAGATAAATAGCATCGAAGACGACGCGTTTAAAGGCATGCCGTATTTACATTACCTCGATTTATCAGAGAACCGAATCTACGATTTGCCGCCGAAAGTTTTCGCCGAAGTAACAAACTTGGACAGTCTCTATTTATGCAGAAATTACTTTTCTGACGTGCCGCGGTTTCAGTCCCGCTCCTTGAGAGTACTCGAGTTGAGCAACTGCCAGATAACGAATATTGACGTGAATTCGCTGGCTGGGATGACCTCGTTGTTGGAAATCAGCCTTGCGATTAATCAGATAGAAAGTATCCCAGATAATCTTGCTTCGAGCACTCTCCAAGAGTTGGACTTAAGTTTTAACTCAATAAGTTCTTTGACTGATAATACCTTCTCCTCCCTGCCACACCTGGCAGTCCTAGATTTGAGAGGGAACGAATTTAGAGATGTATGGTCTACTTCACACTTCGCCTCAAATCCGTTTTTGAGGGAGGTTCATGTGAAAGGAAACCGCTGGAACTGCGAGGGTTTTAGTGTTAACCTTTTGCTTATGTATGAATTTCTGACGAAGGACCCACCAAGAATCAGGGATCGGGGTTCTTTGATATGTTACTCGCCGTCTAACGTTACACAACTTAGTTGGCAACAAGCTTACATAAGGACGTGGCATCCAAATGATTCCATTATCGAATCGTATACTACTATAGCAGTGATGATCGGAATCATAATAGGCATTTGTTTTACTTCTTTCATTTGCCGAGCGCTTTTAGCGATTAATAGGCCTGATCGCCCGAGATCAGTTGAAGAATCGACGGTAGTGAATCTCAACGGTACCATCCCTGAATCAAGAGGTGAATCCGTCGTGATGCGAGTTCCCCTCCGAGAAGAGGATTCACCCCCAACTTATGATGAAGCGCTGCTGATGCCGCGGCTAGATGCTTCGTTCCATTCGCTACCAGATTTTGTGGATGTGGTTGAAGAGCCAGCTCGGCAGTATCGAAGGTCCAGGTCTATTGGCGACCTGGTGGATTCAAGGCATAGAGCCAATGACAGGCGCTCTGTGAGACGCACGGTCGAAATACGTATTACATGATCGAATTATGACAATAAATTATTAAGGTTGTAGTGTTAAAAATATCATAATGACACATAATTTAAGTTGTATATAAAGTTCTATATAAGAATATAATATAAGTAATTTAACTTAGATTAAAAAATGTTTTATTTAGATTTGATGTCAACGCCATCTGCCTATCTCATTGTGTATTCAACACTTTACCTACAAGTACTACTAAAGAAGTAGTTTTAGGTAAAGACAATAGATGGCATTGCAATTCTGCCGACTCCAACGCCATCTAATTATCATAGAATGAATATGACATGGCCTGTGGCAAAATTACTATTAAACAACTTATAGACAAGAAGAAGTAAGTAAAAAAATGTCTGTGTGGCCCACAGATATTTGTTTCGGGTCTGGGTGTTGGGAGACCAAAAGTCTCGTAGTTCCTGATATTCGCGACACAAGACTTGATCTAAGTGTGGGGTCAGGACTATCTATGTGTGTAACTGTTGGGTATATTTATTTATTGTATTTATAAATACAGAATCTGAACACCTATGTTTCACTGATCTTATTTGATAATGTGATGATCAAATAATATTACGATATGATGATCAGTGAAAAAATCGTTCAGATATTGTCTTCAATCAGCTCACCCCCTATGAAACGGTAAATTATTTTCTCCGCGAATTTACAGCATAACTTGCATAGCAATCTAACTATATACTACATAACTCTTACAACTCCTCTTACCGGAACTAACTTCGGCTGAGAGGATTAGTAATATGGATTAGATAACTGATATCACGCAGCGTTCAAACTACATTCTCAGGTACCTACGTATGTCATTTTTCAAGGTGGAAGTTTATTCATAAATAGTTACATAAAAAAGAGAAACAGTTGTTAGACTTAAAAAAAGTAGTTTTTATATAAAAAAAAATATCTGATTTACCATGAGATTTATAGTTCACTAGCTGTGGCCCGCGACTCCGTTCGCGTGGAAATTTATTTTCCGGGATAAAATATCCTGTGTCAATCCAGAGTGTCGGCTATTCCAAATTTCATTGGTCCAGCCGCTTGAGCATGAAGAAGTAACACAACCAAAACACTCACAAACTTTGGCCTCTAAAATATTAGTGTGGTCTTTCTTTATATCTTTTAAGTCTTCTCAAGTATTAATTAAGCATTATTTTTAGAATTTCTCTTCATGCCTAATCATCTGGTCTCCGATAATCTGCTTCCAGGTATCTTTGGAATATAAAGCTCATAAATTTTTCATCACCTCTCTGTCTTTAAGCTACGTAATGCAACACGTTTAATTATTCAGGTACTGAGTCTACCTAAGTACGAGTATCAATATCCAAAATCTAAAGATAATTTTACTAAGCAATGACACTTCGTTTATCCATGTGCTTTTATTATGAATGCTCAAGTTGTATTTTACAATTACTTACCTAATTCGTTTTTTCCTATTACATACCTGTACTTACATTATTATCAATTGGACGTTGACGTCAGGCAGGCAGCCGATCGTAAAAACGAAGCCAAATAATTTCTGCAAAATGCTTCAAAAAGTGTGTTGCGCCGACTCCACATTAAGGTTACAATATCAATTACGGATACACTTGTAATTTGTAGAAGTAATTGTAAATCCTTTATAGATTGGTCATTCATTCATACTATTGTCACCCGAACGTGAGTTGTCGAGCTATTTTTATTTGTTCGGTATTCTCACACTTCTCTGAAACACCTAAGGGATAATCAATAAACACCAGTTTTATAAGAATACTTCTGATACGTACAATTTCGCCATTCTTATCATTTTATCAATGATAACACGTCACCATTTTGACTCACATAATGTAATCGCCTGTTGGCGTACACTCGTCCGGTAATTGTGAGCATAAAACAATTGAGTAAAGTTAATATCAAAATATTTTTGAAGATTAGTCTAAAAAGATATGCAAAAGATTATACAGTGGTGCCTGTCCAGATAATGTGAGTGGTGTCAATGAAATTTCCGTTGGTCAGTGCGGAAAAGGTGTGTACTTCGTTTACAATTCATTTTCAAATGCAGTGTTAAATATTTTTCCTTCTTTAATATTTATTCGCCATTCAGAGAGCATAAATGTGAGGTATTTTTATTTTATTTATCATCTGTATTCTTGAGTCTAGATAAAAGAAGTAGATTGATAGTTGTTCCCAGATTATGGAAAAAAAGAAGGAAATCTGAGCATTATAATATAAACTGAACTTCACTATTGGTTAAAACAAACATCATCACTCAATTCGATGTTAACTTTTGCGGTTTGTCTATTTCATTATAATTTGGCGCATCAGAAACAGGTGTGGTACGCGACCCCGATTTAAGCATCCTACAACCTACTGTTTTATCAATTCCTGATAACAAAGATAAAATTGTTGGATGTACTAATGTTGATATTTATTCTGGTTTAGCCGCAATCGTACTAACAATACGGATCTCCCTTGACGTTTTTGGTATGGTTAACGTAACAAGAATTTTAGAAGACCACAAAAACTGCAGGTGGCCATCCTTCGCAGCTACGTCAACAGTGACAGGACTACTTAAATGTAATGTTACCTACTTTTATTTCAGATAGTAATGAAACCAAGACGTGATGATTCGATTGCTTGTCGTACTTGGCCCTCTAGTGCTATGGAGTTTGTTTACGTCTGGAGAAATGTTAGATTTCGATGACAGAAGTGGTGATTTGTGCTATCTGTGCACCTGTAGCCTTGATAGAACATATGTTGACTGTTCTCGCCGAGGTCTCACCGATATTCCTGAAGGACTCGGTCCGCAGGTAATCATGAATTTAATGTTTACACGAGATTTCATATTATATGCAACAAAATACCCAGTGTTTCAATTAAGTCATACCTATTTGCAAATTCTGTATCGCAGTGGCCGAGTAAAGCTCTGTAAATTGAGAGGCTGTGGGTTCAATTCCTGCCTCAAGACAAATATCTGTGACCCACTAATATATTCCAGATCTGGGTGCTGTGATATCATAAGTATCTTGATGTTTTGAATATTCAACACAGGACGCGTATCTTTACTGTGAAGTGAGGGCCATATGTCTAACTGTTGTGTGTTATTTATTTACTAACCGAAAATAATTTATTTTCAGGTGTTAAAATTGAACGTCTCAAATAACGAGATTAGTATATTTCCTACATCATTAAGAAGATTTTATAATCTCGTCACTTTGGACATAAGCGGTAATCGCCTCACGGAGCTACCAGATAATGCACTTCATAATCTCACATCACTTGAAGTGTTAAACTTATCTAAAAATTATTTCGAGTCATGGCTCAGTTTGAATCCCAACGACGTCCTTCAACAAGCGACTCATTTAAAAACATTAGACCTATCACGTAATAAATTTAAGACTATGGGCAACTTAGCTAATCAAGAACTACTGATAAGCTCATCTCTAGAAATTTTAGTATTAGATCACTGCCACATAGACTCCATTCATGGAAGATCGCCATTAGGCGGTTTGACAAATATTAAAATATTAAGCCTGAACCACAATCCTTTGCAAAGGATACATAGTCTTATATCATCTACACTGAATAGTTTGTTCGTCAATAATTGCGAGCTGAGTATTATAAATCGTAATGAGCTCACGTATCTACCGTCACTGATATATTTACAAATGTCTCATAATTACCGTCTGGAATTGTCTTCGTCAACGTACAACTTATTTTCAGAATCATTAAAGTTCTTGGACATATCTTACTGCAACGTATTGCTACCAAATCTGCAAGGATTTCCCAATCTAAGAAAAGCAGTATTAAATCACAATATGGTTAGATTTTTGGGTAGCAGTGTATTTTCAAATAACACAAAATTGGAATACCTTGACATGTCATACAACAATATTGGATCACTTCAAGGTGATACTTTCCGGGGTCTAGGGAAGCTTAAATATTTAGATTTATCGTGGAATGAAATAGCCAATATGCCGGAGGACAGTTTATTAGAAATGCCATCACTGACTCACTTAAAATTGTCTAGAAATTACTTAACGAGAGTTGGTCATCTAAAGTCCATGTCTGTCACAGTGCTCGACATGAATTCCTGTGAAATTAGCACTATGGGAAAAGATTCTTTAGAAGGTTTGCAGTCTTTAGTCGACCTAAATTTATCAAGAAATTTACTTTCATACATTCCAGAAAGTATTTCATCTAACACGTTGAGATATTTAAACTTGAATTATAATCGAATCAGTGCCGTCAACAATTTCACATTTTTTATGTTACCAAGGTTAACTGGCTTGGCTGTTATAGGAAATAGGTTCACTACTATTTGGAAGAGGTCATTTTTTGATTCAAATGTATATTTAGAGCGAATAGACCTCAATGACAACATGTGGCGCTGTGATTGTAATGACGATAACATGTTTGAATTCTATGATTTCCTCACACTAGAACCGAATAAAAAGGAAGAATCCTACAACCTTATATGCAACAGCCCCACAAATTTAATTGGAAAAACTTGGTTAGAGGCTTGTTATTTCACATGGAATCCTATCGAGAAGGCTCCTAATATTGACAGTTTAATCTGGTTCATTGCTGTCATGATTATTGGTTTATCTTTATGTATCTTACTCGTAAATACCATTCGACGATCAATGAAACGCCGCTTAAGAAATATACAAGCTGAAAGAGAAAGACAAGTTGAAGAAGCAAGGGACAGACTTAGGCAGTTGAGAATACGGGCTGAACAGGAAGCTCTATGTAATACCCCTGATCCACGTGACTTAATTGCACCACCTTCTTACGATGAAGCTCTCTCTATGCCCAAATTAAATGTGTCATGTCAATCATTAAACGAAACAGGTACGGGCAAAACTAGAAGGAAACGAGGACGTAGGAAAACAAAGTCAAGTGGTGACTTGCTAGAGGAGACAGAGAGGAATGGTAATGTCCGGGTGTTTGATGATATGGAACTTTCTGAAGCATCTGGAAATAGCCGACAGCAAAGACCCCGCAGACGAAGCACAAGGTATGGCAGTCACGAAATAGCAGAATTAGACACCTCGCCAGGTGCTCGCCGAAGGCAGATCATGTCCGAATATGTAGATGATAATGTCGATAGTGTTACTGTACAAGTTGAGGCAGAAGTACAACCTCTCCGTCCAGCCAATCGGAGATTCTCCACCGACGATAATATACGTCACGAAAGCGACTTTTAGATATTGTTAATTAGTATAAGAACTAGGTTTATTTTATTACATAAAATTGTAAATGTAAATATTAAATAAAGATGAAATAAAATATAATTTATATAACAATTTCAAGATATTTTCTTTTATAACAAATATCATTTAAACGCCATCTAGTTCATGTTTGATGAACCAAATAGTCAAAGCGCTTGGTTTCGTTTTGGTTTATAGAGTATGGACTATAAAAGTCATTGTAATAAATAATCATTAACTACAACTATTTTCTTCCTCCTAGTATGAAAAATACCTCCTAGTATGAATAATAATTTATGTGATATTATTATCAAAATTGTGAAAGCAATCAAAGTGCCTATATTATTATTCAATGCACGCCATCTTAATAATTTTTGCGCACCATAACTGCACTCTAGTTCAATTGCTATAAACTGGATGGCGCTAGTTAACGGGTCAGGCAAAATAATACACACTAGCTATAGTATTGAAATTGTTTCTACCATGCTGTGTTAGATAAATAGTAATTTTTAAGCCGTGTCTCCTATACTAAAACATTACACAAAACATGGTATTTTTACATTTTTTGTGTATGGTCCATTGTTAAATGAGCAGGAGACAATGAAAAACATTGTTTTCTGTAGGTGATTTACGTGTTTTGTTTCGAAAAAACTAGTGCGGAGCACGGCTTTAACGAAGCTCGTTGAGTAAATATACTACCATATTGTAATTTTACATTATTCTTTCCCCATTATTGTCAGCGAACTACATGTTCCTTAACTAAATTATACTTATTTATGGAGTAGGTATGCTGCAGATAGAATTGTTTTACCGGTTTATGGTATTTAAATACCATACCAACCATTTATATATACCAATAGCGTTAACGCTAGGTACTATTAAGAATGGATACAAAATCTACTAGGATGTGGTTTGTGGATGTTTATTAGCTGATGAAAGCGTCATTGCAAGAAAAAAAAGAGATTCAACTATGCCAACTTACCTATATTCAATCATGGAGATTCAAAATAGTATAATAAAAAAATAAACAGTCGCACAGTTTTCACCCCACACTAAGTTTAACCTGTATGGTAGGTATCGTAGAAGAGTAGAAAAAGATAAAACTACGAGGGACTTATGGTCGCAAAACAACCATACCCGACATAAAATATATCTGTGGATCACACAAACATATTATGTCTCGGTGCGGGAATCGAACCCACGGCACCTCGTCTCACAGCCGGCTCCTTGTCACGGAGACAGCTGATTATAAAAGGGTTTATTAGAACGAAGAAAAAGAAAACAAAATTAAATCAACCATTTATATCATTTATAGTTTCAATAAAAATACATTTATTTATAAATTTACCTTATCAATTATCGCTATTATATGTATTATCACTATTGTTCTTTATTTATCCCAAAAGTTGGCAACATTCAGACGAAATATACCAAACAATAAGTAAATAAGGCGAATGATATGGTACAGATTCATTAATTTAAAAGCATCACCATTAAATGTCAAGAAATAAAGAGCACGACAAATATACACAAACGGATATCGAAATTATTTATACAAATAGAAGTATGAAGGGCTGAATGAACTTATAATAAATTGGTATCACATTCTTAAATTATATTTTAATACAATTAATAAAAAAGGAACTTATGTTGGAAAATGAATAGACATAGCCAGTTTGACACGACATTGTAATACAGTACAGTCAAAGGATACATATTACATGCTTGGAGTAAAGTAAGTACACAACCATTGAAATTTTACAATTCAAGCATTGTACTGAAAAAGTTACTTTAAAAACGTCTGATCATTGAATATGTCTCAACGAGTAGGCACTCGGAAAGGCTTTTTACAATTCTATTTCGTTGTATTTTTACAATGTAAATATCATCATAGCGGACACACTCGTAGCACTAAAAAATAACCATTATACCTTGTCGAATACATATAAGAAGGCAGTGCTAGAATACATCGTCAAATGCGTGCTCACATCCAGAACGTGTACTGATGCACAGAAATCCACATGTTATCATTAATGATTTAATAAGTTTCTATCAAGATCGAATCTAAACTAAAATATAATTTACTCGTAGGTAATAGTGGTAAAGAATAAATTGTACAGAACTTTGATGTGTGAAGTCAAACAGATACTAGAGGTATATCAAACATGACTACATAATTCAAGTTAAACCCAGTAGATACTAGATAGTTTATTATTAATATAACATGGAGCAATGTATCCTGCAGTACCGACGCATCTGTGCACGTATTATACCTACCATGATATTTATTATCTCTGTTTAAAATAAACTTAGCCTACGCCTCAATACTCGCTTAGGGAAACTCTCGATGGCTGTAACAAACTGACAATTTGCCATCTTATACTAGACAGTCCACAAATCTATCATCAATTTTAAAAACATGGCAACACTTTTTACACGTATAAAAATATGATTTACTTATTGCTCAGTAAACTCTCATAAATATATTATCATACCACTAACAATGTTAAAAATAAAGGCACTCTGGACTACAAACACACTTTGGCAGCAATAGTCTTGACACTCACGCATTCGTTCTGAGCAATTTCAGTCCTTCGTACACCAGACTTGTGCCGAATATATTCACTAAACAATCACAAAATATCGCCAATGGTGACGTGTTTGTAGTTTGACACTGAATTACACAAAGTGCTATAGTCCTTGCGACGGAGACTCGGGTTCAAGTGGTCGACTTGCGATTCGCGTCTCCCGCGGGTGTTATTATAATATCCCCAGCGTTTGACCTACTCCTGGTGACTAGTACAGGTGTTTTAGGCTTCGGCGTTTCCGTCATCTTAATACGAACCCTCCCCATATCAGGAGAGTACACAGGCACGTATTCGCGTGACGGTGACAAAAAGTCTGTGTCTGTATTTTGGTCCCCGTTGATAAGTGGTTGAGATACATCTGAGTCGAGGTTACCGTTGAGTCTAGGCGTGTCGTCGTCATTCAACGGCACAAATATATCCTCGCTCGACAAAGAGTTGTTATCTTTCCTTGAGTCAGGCGACGCTGGGTCTGATTCAAAGGACGTCTCCTGTTGTGGCGGATCTTGCGATAAATTATTGTCCCTGGAACTGCTCTTATTTTGATTTGTATCTCTAGGACTATCAGTTCTTGTGCCATTACTATCACTTTGATTTAAACCATTAGCAACATCTCCATTTTCACTTTTTTTCTGTTGAGCTTCATGGGTCGGTACTAACTCGTATTTACCATTGATTTTCTTTTCTACCGGGGGTTCTAGTGGTGCTGGTTTGCCCAGTAGAGACTTATTCATATCTACCATTTCTTTCGATGCTTTTTCTACATCTCTCCTTTGTTGTCTTAGAAGTCTTCTATCTCTTCGTTTTCTCATTTGGCCTTTTATGATAGCAAAGCCGATCATACCTACCAACAGCACAACTATGATTGCAATACAAACATAAGTCCCTGTTTTATGGGGGGCTGGATTTTCGTTATCTGCTGGTGCTTGGCCGAGTACTCCAGAGGCTTGTGTGACTCTAATTTGTTCTGACACTGTCGTATCGCGCGGCGTCGAAGACGTTAAAATTCTTTCTGTAGATGATGTAACTACTTCTTTATTCCAGTCAGGATCTCCCATAAATACGGATGGTGGTTTTGGTAACGGGAATTCTGTAGTTGATTTATTTGCGTCATCTTCAAATAATTTGCGAACGGGCCCTGGGTTCAATTCTTCGAATACCGGCGTCGTAGTTTCATCATAGAAGTCAGTACTGAAATCAATAATTGGGAAAATACCAGAACCTTCTCCGGATCCTTCAATTGGATCTACGGTGGTCTGTTGCTCGTTATCATCGACTGGAATTACTTCGTCACTTTCTGGAAAAGGCGAATGAAGTTTATGATCCATCCTTGGTTGTATTAGGAAATCTGAAATCGTCGTACTTTCGGCATCACCCGATCCCTCGATGTCAGCCAAAGGCGATGGTGACGAGGAATGACCGACTTTAAGGAATAAAAGACTGTCATCATCTTCACTAACACTTCCTCCTTGTATGATTTTACCGTCGTCCAGATCGTTATTAGCTGTCAATGGTAACGATTTTAAGGCAATTGTTTCTTTCCCTACTTCAACTGCATCAATTGGTTGATCACCCATCATCATATCCAAGAAGTTAGTTTCTGTTCTAGGTGCCTTACAAATGTCTTTAGTTTTTAATTCCAACCACGACCGTCCTTTTAATTTCGATGGCGAAGCACATTTTACATGATCAATAAAAACATTTCCAACGAGTAAACGGTCTCGTGCCATAATATTTTCGCACGAACAATCAAGAGGATTGCCTTCTAATTCTAAGTGTTCTAAACTGACTAAATAGAAGATATCTGATGGAACATCTCTCAAAAGATTATTGGTCAGGTCCAAAGAGCTCACACTTTTTGGTAAATGCCTTGATGACAGCGTTTGTAGCCTATTGTTAGCCAAATTTAAGTGCACCAGTTTGTTTGCGTTATGTAAGAATTTATTGAGATTCTGAATGCCATTTGTTGATAAGTCCAGCGTGACTACTTCAGTGAGCCGATCGAGCTCATGATTCAGTTTCGTAATATTATTATGCGAAAGGTCAAGAATGTTAATGTTGTGATGCTTCTGGCGGAGCGTGAATTTGTAGAGTTCAGCGAGATTACTGCAGGTGGCGCGGTGAAGGCCGTCGCGTGTAGTGCTGCAAACGCAACTTTCGGGACACACGGCGGCCAGCGTCGGAGCTATCAGCACCGACACTGCCAGGAAGCATGCGGATACACGGAGCCACGCCATCATTCTTGATATCAGCACCTGGAATGTAACAAAAAAGTATTTAATAAAAAAAATTTAGTATTTTGTTGGATAGTAGGTGAAGATTTAATTTTGCGACGACAATATGTCAAATCACATCCACAAAGTGATTATCTGGCAAACGTATACGAAATTGTCGTATCAAATTTCATTCGTATTGTTGCATGTTATGATTAACAGAATTTCAATAATAATATTGTTTACAACAGCGTTGGACTTGTTGCTGTAACGCAGAAATCCAATAGTTCTTGACTATTAAATAAATCACATCCCCGCTTGCAACCTGTCGTCTAAATATAGGACAGAATAACGTACGGGCAAGCGGTCCCCCGTAGTGTATTACAGACTCAACCTCTCCAATTACTGCAACTGCAGTTAGCCGGCAATTTGAATCTACGCGTATCCTTTCATTGGTAACGGCATATGGACGGCACTTTAACCGTCTTTCAATCTGAATCGTTGATGTGAGTTAGTGTTAAGGTATTGTGGTCAATAAAATAGAAACGATGGAAACGTGCTCCATTTTACGACCTATTATGAGTGCCCACATCGCCGTGCAATCGTAAACTCCGCTGTGATATATATAGATGCACAAATTGCAAGTTCAATGGTTTCGTGATACGTTCAGTTATAAATTATTCGTTTATGTTCCTTCCCACGACACCCTAGAAACATTGGTTTTGAAAATTATCAAGGGATTTTTATAACGCCATCGTTCATCAAAATTGATGTTTGCTAATCCATGTTTCTAGAAGAAATGATACCTTACAATTCACCATTTATCGTGGTGGGGTCATTATTTTAAAAAGAAGAAGAGTAGAATCGGTAAACTATTATTACGTCGATTAATTTTTGTTGTAGCATCATATAATAAAAAAAAACAACTTGTTTACAAATAAAGCAAAACATCGTCTTACGTAATTTATGTTCTATTTCAGTGTTCGTAATTACATCCTCGGTGCACTTGGCCGCTCGGCAGAAGTGGTTCAATGTTAGCATGACAGGAAGATGCTCGTTAACCATTTGTGCGAATTTGACGCCTCGACTACACCTAGCGACGGAACTACGTGTCTTCGCGTGGGGCGTTTCGACATATGAAATAACCTCAGAAAAATAACACTGCGCAATAGTTTAGCTACAACCTAACAAGGATCTTTTTATTTTTATTGTTCTTCTGAACCTGGATCGTAATGACTGGATTATTGATTTTCTTTTTTTTTATGGCAAAGCGACAAAAGCCGAAAAGAAATGACCGAATCTCATCAGATCGAATAAGAAACATAACATAAGCTCACGCCTGTATCCCCGAAGGGGTAGGCAGAGGCGCACTAGCCATCTAGTACACCCACATTTCGCCTAGCTTAATTCCGACCCAGATGTGATAGGGGCTAGCCTATCGTCATATCGGGCACAAATTCCAGACTCCGGGCTGATATGGAAAAATCCAATATCACTTTGCCCGACCCAGGGATCGAACCCGAAACCTCAGGATGGTAATTGTACTCAAATACAACCACGCCACCGAGGCAGTCGAATAAGAAAATTAAAAGAAAAATTGTTTAATAGCAATAATTACGGTACGTTAGGTAATAATGGTATTACTTTTCACGCTGAACATTCCCTACTAATATATGTAGCATTACCAAATGCAGGTGTTCAAACAACTGCATAAACAGTATAACCTCTCGTCAATTGTCTTTTGTCACCTCTGCAAAAATGTGGGTGAAATGTATTTTAAGACCTGAGTCAGACACTTAGGCCAAAAATGGCTTGATTGCCGTGTATTCCCACAAAGAGTAGGTAGATCTCGTTTTTTATATTCTGTCCAACTGCAGAATGCGATCCTATCTACTTAGGTGTTAGAAGAGCGATCACCACGCTGACCTAATGCAGATTGTTGTATAGTTCACTACACTACTGGTATCTACACTTTTCATACTTTCCATGCAATCATCATTTGCAAGATAAGACCATGAATCACATAAAGCTCAACTATAAATATTAACAAATAAGGACGGATCTTCACAAATGGAAGCTTGTTTTACAATACGAAGTGATAAATATGAATATAATGAAAGGGTTGGAAATAACGAAACTATATGAGTCACCAAGGTTAATGTCAACTGGTCGGCCATGTAAAATGTCACAGATTCGTTATGCATACTGCAACGTGATGTAATGAGGGTCAAATATGTCAGAACACCTGGTAAAGTGCCATATGTAGTGTATGTAAAATCATTAAATGATTTGTAATCGTATTTTATTTAAGAAAATGTTAAGGTCTTGAAGTCTCGTGCCATTTCAGATACATGAATTTCTTTTAAAGCTATAATGATGATGTTCACGTCATCTGAATTATCATTGCACTCCTATGCTCCCATCTCCCAAAATCTGCTTTAAGAGGCGAACTTTAATCAGAAATACAGCTCATCTCTATTTCGTCGAGAATTATTGGTGGAAACCATAGATTCAGCAATCGACTAACGTCTCATAGAAACACTTTTAAGAGGAACCGCCTATCAAAACCATATTTCGATGTTAATTCAAAACTTCTCGTTAGTAACCCCGTGTGATACTGTAGTATTATCATGCAAAATTATATATGTCAGATTATTATTGTTTTTCATAAAAATGTGTCTCTTGTATCTAAAAGTATTATAATGTCACATAACTAATTCTTCATAATAGCTTCATCATTACTTGCTTTGATTACTTTTATATGACTTTTATGTTATTGGAACCTGTCGCTACGTTTTATAAATTTTACGGTGTATATTTAAGAAAATATCAACTTCTTGTGTTCGTAAATTAATATTATTCTTTGTGACAAGCTATGGTTTCTTATTTATTTGATGTTTAAGTATTTTTACATTTATTTATGCCTTTTAATAAACATGATAGTGCTGTTTTGATTTGCAAGTTTGTAAACAAGTAATATCGATTACAAATCGTAATAAATATGGTATACACTATAGAGCTTGTAAATAAAAAAAAATTGAGACAAAATTAAAAAAATGTCTTTTATAAATGATTGTAGAACAACTAGGACTATGCACATTTATGGAAGAATTAAGTATATGAGTACACTTAAGGTTGTATACATAGTAATGAGAAAACGATGTCGTTTATAAATACGTCATCCTTGTCCCTATAATGTCCGTATAAACAAGAATAATTTCAGCCGTCTTGTAGACATTGATTTATTGTAGCAATGAAGGATAACAAGGAGACTTCCGAAAAAGGTATTTTGTACTAAAATAGGATACTGTCGTGAAGTATAAAACCTTCGATAATGTCATCTTCACTACATCACTACATAGTACAAAACAAAGTCGCTTCTCGCTGTCTGTCTGTCCCTTGTCCCTGTGCATGCTTAGATCTTTAACACTACGCAACGGATTTTGAACCGTTTTTTAAAAGATAAAGGGGATTCACAAGGAAGGTTTATTTGTACAATACATGCATAAATTCGTCTCCCAAAGGGATGTAATGGGGGATGAATGTTTGTCATGACTGTCACGCGAGCGTAGCCGCGGGCAAAGCTATTTATACAATAAAATGGAAAACCCTACATGTGACCGCTTTACAAACGATTATAATATTTATGTACAAGATAGCATACGCTATACAACCTTGTTACAGATAGTTATTTAAACAAAGGTCTTGGAGTTCAGACAACAAGGATTCATGGTTATGCTGATTTCATTGCAGATTTACTGCAAGCTTTATTAAGATATTATAGCGTCTGGTAAGATGTTAATTTTAAACCTTTTTTGAAAGAGCGATTCGCCTCCTTGGTCTATTGCCAGTGTAGATAAGTTGTGGACCAAAAGGTCCTGGATACAAATCCCAGGTTAAGCAAAGGCGTTGTTACATTATCTGTCCGGGTATGAGTTCTCGAGAGGGCGTTAGACATCAGACAGGTTGCCGAATCTTTCCACAAAATGCCTGGAAAAGTGTGTTGCAATGTAATAGGATAAGGACAGCTTGAATAATAACAAGTTTAAAAACTTAATGGACCGACTTCAAAATTTATCCGATCGTGACCAAATTTTATTTCAATTTATATGGGACCACCCTTGGAATAAACTCTATCGAACACAAAAAGAATGTTGAAAATCGGTCTACATTTGGCGGAGATATTGGGACGAATTGATTATCTTCAATAATCAAAAGAACAAAATTAAAGAAACATAATTTGTCAAAAATCAAGTCGCTTCCTTGGTCTAGTGGCAGATCCTGAACCAGGAGGTCCTAGGTTCGAACCCAGGTCGGGCGAGGTGTTATTTGTAATACAGTTTGTGCGAGACTGGATGCCCCAGAGTGGTTTGACGGTCTAAAAAGTAAGCGGACTCTTGTCTGCAACTGCAGTATGCTTAAAAATGTATGTAGCGCGGACCCCACTTTAGAGTGGGATAAGGACAGGTGGAAGAAGAAGAAGATAGAACGATAGTTCTAATAGTATAACTATTCTAACTATACTACTTACAGCACTAATACAGTATACTTACAATATAACTACCTCTATACTACTTCAGCCAAGTTAATTAACAGTTGATATTCTCAAAAACATCTAAAAAAGCTTGCTACTATAATTATTAACTAACGTAACTAAGTATCTATAGCGAGATTGTTACACAAAATAAAAAAGTGGCGCCATGGATAATTAAAGTCAGAAATTATTCTTTGCAATCAATATTCATCCATAAACATTACTTACTGATAAAAAATATACGCATTAATATGTATAAATAAGCAATCATTGCTAATAGTGATAGCATGTTTGCCCCCTCTTCTATAAAAAATGTAGTTCTACAATTAATTTAAGTTTTTATAAGCCATAAAATATTTATTTTATTACTGTTCAAATCCCATTTATGTTATTTTCAAGATCATGAGAATTTATAATCACAAGTTTAAAAACTTAACGGGCCGACTTCAAAAATTATCTGATCGTGACCAAATTATATGAGACCACCCTTGGAATAAGCTCTATCGACCAGAAAAAGAATCTTGATAATCACAAGTTTAAAAACTTAACTGACCGACTTCCAATTTACCGATCGTGACCAAATTTATATGGGACCACCCTTGAAATAATCTCTATCGAACACAAAAAGAATCAAGATTATTTTTGTGTTCGATAGAGATTATAAATATGTTTTGAAAATCGGTCCACATTTGGCGGAGATATCGCGTAAAATATGTTTAAAAAATATGACGAAATGAGGTAGGTCCTTCTCATTTTTTTTGTGTCGGTCTAAAATGTAGGACAGGTATCATCGATTCAATATGTTTAAAATCGGATAAAGAAATCAATAACTTTCTGCAATATAATAGGTTTTTTGCTCTATCTCACGAATATAATAATTCAAAATATAATAATTTTATTTCTAGGTATTCTTGATTTATCTTCTTGAATACAACAGCGGCCTGAGCAGGAAAATTTCTAACAACCGTAAATGTATTCGAACTCGATGCGCGTCTATGAAATTTGTATGAAATATTAATCAAACGTCATCAGTGCGCAGCGAACTCGAATACATTTACATTTACATTAGTTTTTCGTGCTCGGGCTACTGTATACATATATAATACGAGTACTACCTAAGCTACAAGTCACTACCCATTGCCTAATACCTACCAGGAGAGCATAAAGCAGTCGCCTATCTTGAACAAAATCTGTACACATCTTATCATATCTTAAGTACATTAGATACTTGCAAATACTTAACACACAAGTTATTTCGTAACACACTCAACTCAATATTTATAAAGGTATGCAAACCACTTATGTTTGATTACAGATTGCATTTGTGCAACTCAGGATGTATTCGCAATTTAGTCAACTTCTTTTGGAAAAATCTCAAGGTTATTAGACTTAGGCCGACTATGTAACTGCGGATGACTGATTACTGACCATGAAGACTGGTCATGACATGGCATAAAAACTAGAATGATTTTGCGTAACCAAAAATAATTTACCAATACCCTAGTAAATATCAGAAAGAAGTAAAAAAATAATCTTAATATACAGTCTATAGCAGTGGACGTCCTGTGGCTGATGAGGATGATGATGATCTATTTTTAACGTATGAACTCAAAATATCTAACATCATAAAGTTTATTTATCTTCTATATGACGTTTTTCTAGACTAATACGAGGGTTCGCCTTCCTTCAGACACTTGTCCTTCACTTGAGTGTCATCCACAATGAGACTAATATTCACTAAACTCAAATTAATTTTCTACATGCTTTTTCCTATCTCTACTGTGGGATAGGCGCCTGAGGATTTTCCAAACATATTGCAGAAATGATTGGGCTAAACTGAAATTAATGTTATATGAACATCATTTCATATTCAATTGAACAAGCCTGTCAGTAATTCCATTTGCAGTGGGTAAAAGCAGATAAACCTGTGCAGCGCCTGAGGAGCCGTTGTAAACATGACAATAATAATAAATCATAATGATTCTATCAATTTATTATGTGCAGAACATCCTCCTTTCTCACGAATGTCGTGACGGGTAATCGAAATAGAAATCTTGAAGGGAACCTTTCTGCTTATAAAGCTATTAGTACGTCGACATATTATTTACCTAGATGCACAGTTGACGTTCGGAAAATGGGACAGCAAAGGAGTGCTTATGCACTCCTTTTGCATACAGTCGGACGCTGATAGAATTCTAAATTTCAAAATTCAAATTTAAGAACGCTTGCTCATTTCATTTAAAAAGCTACTTTATAACTCTTGAATAGGGTTCTATTTGTGTTGATTTAATTAGAACATGTTATCTTTTTCTTTGTTTTATTCCTGAGACCACTTTTTAGGAGGATATTTGCAAAGAACTGTGCATCTAGGGTATATTGTATTGATGTATTAGTAGGTCAACTTTTACCTACATTCGATAAACGAGACTAAAATTAAATCCTTTTATTGTACTTTTATTTAAACAGTTTTTAATAAGATTCAATTTTATATTATAACAGTCACCCTAACATTCGTTCCTCAAAATATCTGAATTTTATTTATTAGTTAGTCGTTATTTAGTTATAGTAAAAGCTAATGTTCGGTGACTTTGAAGAGAATAAAATTGATTTTGGACTAAAAAATAATTGAATTGTAAATTACATAAATTATAGTTTTAGATCATCGTGTGAATTGAATTGGAATTAAACGAAATATATAATCCGTTTCATATGAATTTATATCCTTACGACGATGCTTAGATTTTCTGTGGCAGAGAGCGAAATGATTTATCACTTTTTACAAAGCAAACTATGAAATTACGTCATAGGTATTATAGTGACCAGATAACTCACACAAGTAAACAAGTTATTCATGGCCTGTCAACAAAGTCCAAAGTTACACAAATTACTCTTTACCCGGATGATACATTTGAATCATCAGCTAGATAATAAAAAGGTTATATTAACTAGACATTCATAATACCGCGTTTGATACTTTGAACCTTGCCTACGTGTACACACACTATTCCATTTGATTAATGTAATATGGTGGAAGAAACCCTATCCAAACTAATTTATTGTGTGTCAAGATTAATAGAAATATAAACAGCAATACTTCCACTACAGCGAAATCCATAAGCATTTTTAAAACCATTTAAATTACTGCCTCGGTGGCGTAGTTGTATTTCGATAAGACTACGGTCCTGAGGTCTCGGGTTCGATCCCCGGGTGGGGAAAGTGATATTGGATTTTTCCATATCAGCCCGGAGTCTGGAATTTGTGCCCGATATGGCGATAGGCTCGCCCCCTATCACATCTGGGACGGAACTAAGCTCGGCGAAATGTGGGTGTTCTAGTTCGCTAGTCCCCCTCTGCCTACCCCTTCGGGGATACAGGCGTGAGCTTATGTTATGTGTAAATTATTATGCAGTATATTAGTTATGCAAGAAACAAAAATCATCAAGGCATAATAAATAAATTACAGACGCATGTTACTAAAAGTATAGAAGCTACACTTGAACTGCAAGGAAAATACATCATTGCAGTTTGATGCGTTTTGGTGCAGTTGATATAACTGAATCGAAATTGTCGACAAACGGCGTGCAGTCGCGTGGCGTGTACTATGTGCTATCTAAATTGCTATGTATCATAGACTTGGAACTAGCGGACTTACCGCCGAATGTTCATACACTTAATGTGGCCTTATGTCTTTTAAGGCCGCCTTATCTGTCAAAATTTTATGGCGAAAATCAATATAAGAAGCCGTTAAAGTTGAGCAGCGTTTTACCATTCGGGCGTTAGACTAGAATGATAACAGCCTACTGCAGTTATTATACCAAACCA
The DNA here is from genome assembly GCA_036417725.1 of Clanis bilineata. Classification (NCBI taxonomy): domain Eukaryota; kingdom Metazoa; phylum Arthropoda; class Insecta; order Lepidoptera; family Sphingidae; genus Clanis; species Clanis bilineata. The sequence continues at coordinate 6,343,572 of CM071141.1, forward strand.
GAAAGCGCAGATTTTTTTAAGCCCATCAGCTGAATAAAATAATTTTTAATGTAATGCTTCAATTCCTCTTTAAATTGATTATCATGTTACTTTTTTTAAACATGATAATGATTTACTTGTACGACATTTCCATTGCTAATTATTGTTAATTTATTGTTTTTAATTTGGGTGAGTTAGAGGTTAGGTTAAGCAGCGATAGCTCAGTTGGGAATGGTATGGACTGCCGAGACAAGTGTCGAAGGTTCGAGACCAACCCCAAAATGGAGCATACACCTCTGACTTTTCTATGTTAAGTGTATTTTCATTGTGAAATATCGCTTGCTATAACGGTGAAGGAAAACATCGTGAGGAAACCTGCATACCCGAGAATTTCTTCACAGGAATTTCGAAGGTATGTGAAGTCTGCCAACCCGCATTAGGCCAGCGTGGTAGACTGAGGCCTAACCCCTCTCATTAGTAGAGGAGGCCCGTGCCCAGCAGTGGGACAGTAATATTACAGGGCTAATATTATTATTTTTATTTAGAGGTTAGGTTAGTTATAATAATTGTTGTTTATTAGATTTTTATTGTCATCATTTTTGTCATTAAAATTCCTTATCTACACATGTTTAGATTACATTTGTACGATACTACGAACTATAAAAAAACGTTCATAAAAGTCTGTTCGACAATCACACAATATCTACGACACCTACTTGAATGAACCCCACCAATTGATTGATGACAGCCTCCGTGGCGCAGTGGGCGAGTAGCCGGCTGTGAAGCGAGAGGCCGCGGGTTCGATTCCCGCATTGAGACAAATGTTTGTGTGGCCCACAGATATTTGTTTCAAGTCTGGGTGTTGTGAGACCAAAAGTCTCTCATAGTTTCTGACATCCACGTTACAGGTATATAGTCAGGAATATGTGTGTGACTGTTGGGTGTATTTATTTACCAATTTATGACTGATACGACATGCTTGCTGCTTGAAGATTTTTTATTACTGCTAGAAAGTTTTAGTTTAAGGGAAAAATATGCGATTCAGGTTAGGTGGAACTACAAGTGTCAACAACAATAATAACATCAATCAATAATAACAATAACGGATAAAACGTATTAATTAAACAAAATTCTGAATAACACTTCTTTATGCTATCGATAATAAATATAACATAGTGTTTACGTAACAGGCTTATAAGTAGGTAATAAATATTTCCAGTACATTTTCATTATCCATCTGGTCTGGTAAACGCACCGGCAGTTTACCTCGTGCGATTTCTCAAGTACTGTTCAAGTAGGCATATTGTCTTATATCCGTGTCTTACATTAGGTGTTACACACGGCTCCACTCCCGTTATAAAACTGATAAAATTGATAAACAATAATAATAATTACCCAACAATCACATACATAGTCCCGACCCCACACTAAGATCCGAGTCTTGTGTCGTGGGTATCAGGAACTACGAGAGACTTTCGGTATCACACCACTCAGACCCGAAACAAATACCTATCTGTAGGCCATACAAACATTTGTCTCGGTGTGGGAATCGAACCCGTGGCCTTTCGCTTCACAGCCGGCTAATCGCCCGCTGCGCCACGGAGCCTGTCAAAACTTAAAAACCTAAAACGTAAATAAAAATATTTCTTATTCTCTGTAGAGTATGCTTACTCGTTCTATCTGCATAGGCCCAGGCACCAACTTTATTCCTGGACCTTGGGATCTTTAGGAAGCTCTATCGAACACGAAACGAATGTCGAAAATGGAGCATTTACGTGAGATATTACCGTACAATAATAAAAATAATCACAAGTTAACTTACAAATGGACTTCAAAAATTCATTACATTTTGACTAAATATGGAACCACCCTTAGGTAAGCTCTATCGAACACAAAAATTGGTAAAAATCAATGCACATTTGCCGAAAATAGCGGGTAACTTTCGCAGTCGTTTGAAAAAAGAAATTTCAACAACTTATGAATCAATGCGATGACTGCCTCGGCGGCGTAGTCTTGGCCCCCAAGACCACCACCTCTTATTGCAATATTATTATAATATTACTTGAACCGATTCCCATACAAAAAAACGAAGTAAGATTATATAATAGTGATATTAAGAAATTGCAAAGTGATATTGAGTTTTTCTATTCAGTATCGGACTCTGGAATTTGCACCCGATATATGCTAGGCTGAACATAGGCCTCCCCCGAAAGATTTCCAGATCGACATGTTGGAAGCGGCCTGCATCCAGCGACTTCTTTAGGGGAAGCCTATGTTCAGCAGTGGACGTCCTATGGCTGATGATGATGATGATGATATGCTAGGCTTGCCGACTATCGCATCGGGGACGGAAATGGCTCGGCAAAATATGGGTTTTCTACTTCTCGAGTTCGCCTCTGCCTACCTCCTCTGGGATATAGGCGTAAGTTTCTGTATGTATGAATGAATGATTTTCAGATAATAAAAGCATAGAAACGCCTTACGATTCCCACTTCACCTTCACCCGTATTTTATTTTCGTGCACTTGAACCTGTGGAAGTATTTACGTTGCTAGTGGATCCATTAAACGGAGCGTGGGCGAGTCATCAATAAATTACTACATAAATGTGAGCGAAATTACCTAACACTACGCTAGCTGCTAAAATTATGGCTGGTATGAAATGAAATGTTTGTATGGCCAAATAAATACATAGGTATTCTAAAGAGCGTAAGCAGTAGGGTAATATAATATTAAGCAGTAGCGTAACTATACTGTTGAGGGCCCGTGGCAAATTCATGTTCAAGGCCTTTTCGGACAGGGACCCTTTATGCTCATGGTCAGGGGCCTTTTTATAACAGTTAGTGCTGGGGCCCGCTATGGTCTGGGGCCCGTGACATTTTACCCGAAGGCCACCCTATAGCTACGCCACTGATATTAACTCGCTGTTGCTGTTTCTTTCCGGTGATTAGAGTTTTCCAAGCGTAACCTGTGGCACTCAGACTACCCCTTCTTACCAATGTCTATTCATTCTTTGGTACGAAAAACAGTAACAGTTTAAAAAAAAAAGTTTCAAAGGGATTCTCGAACTTTGAAGTCTAAAGCCGCATCTCCTGCACTAAACATTACACAAAACACCTACAAGAAACATGTATTTTTTATCTACGGTCCATTGTTCTACGTGCAGGAGACACCTAAAGTCATTGTTTTGCCTATGAGGTTTTGTGTAATGGTTTGTGTAAAACTAGTTCAGTAGACGCGGCTTAAGATTATTTAACATCTAATACGAGTTTTCTTTCTACCTGCCATTATCCCATCTTAATGTCGGCGCAACACACTTTTCCAAGCATGTTGCAGAAAGGATTTGGCTACGTTTTTACGACCGGCTATCTTCCTGACGTCAATTCCCTCTGAGGGATCCAGTCCCGGGCAAATTAAATTAGAAAATTCGCTTTGCCAGACATGGGAAACGAACCCACGATCTCCCGGTCCACAGCCCATATGTGTTGCTACTAGAGCAAGGAGGCGACACCACATTCAATTGAACATCTAATACGAGTACATGTACAAAAATTAAGTAGAGCAAATTGTCTTTACACGCTTATAAGAACAATATGTCGACGCATGCTTCCATAGTTTTTTGAACAAAAATTACAAATCAATCGAAAATTATGCTGATGAGCATAATCGTATGCTATGTAGGCCGATGTTTTGCAACATCACAATAGAATGGCAACATAACATTTCAGCACGCATATTGACTTTTTCATTGATCACACAGTTTGTAAATACAGTGCCTTTGAAACAATAATGTTTAATGAGTTCTGTGAAACTCGACAGAACTGCATGTGATATGAAACATTTTAATTTCAACACTACTTTTATATTCGTTTCATCGTTGTGCGTTGCCAGTTCAAAAACAAGCGATAAAAGAAAATATAACGATTTTATTTCAACTTTATTTCAACTGGAATCGCCGACTGGTATCTTCGTAACCTCTACGATGTAGGATATTTCTGCCAAACTGCTTTGGGGAAAAAGCAACTAATGGTCAAGGTTCTTCCAACAGCCCTCATCTCACCCCAATGTGGAGTCAGTGCAATACATTTGTAAGCAAGTTGCAGAAAGGAACCTACTTTAGTTTCTGCTATCGACTGCTTGCTTGACGTCAACCCTCTTTAGGGAATCCAGTCCCGTCTAATTATTCGTGTTAGAAATACCGCTTTGCCTTATCTGAGATTCAAAAGCGTCAATTATCTAAGAAGAGTTATATCTAATAAAAGTTGAAATAGAACAATGGTTAATTGTTAACTTCTTGTTCTATTTCTTCTTACATTGCTTTAAAAATATTTAGATCAGTAGCCCGAGCACGAAAAATTATTGTATATGTAAATGTATTCGAGTTCGCTGCGCACTGATGACGTTTGGTTAAAAATTCATACAAATTTCATAGACGCGCATCGAGTTCGAATACATTTACGGTTGTCAGAAATTTTCCTTGTCAGGCCGCTGTAGGATCGAAGTTGGTAATTACTCTACGGGATATGATCAGACTTACCCGTTCACTCCGTTCAGTAATAGGAAATGATGTCATGGTAGAACAACTATTATAGATCCAGCTAGAAATGCTTTTTAAAAGTTAAACTTGGAAGGTTTAAATTCTAGACTGCAGCCAGTTACTTCGATATACAACAGTAGGTAATATGTTTACATTAGAAAACTATTTTAGTTGCCTGTAATTATGGTTGCCCAAGAATATATTATTAGATTACTGCATAAATATTTTGATTTTGAATTACTTACTGTGTAAAGTATAGTGAAGAATTATAAATAAATTATAGTGTTGTCACGATAGTTTAGAATCCTTTCATAAAAACATGTATTCTACATTTGGAATACAACCGTAAATGGAATATAGTCTTTGATTCTTCGAAGCTGTAAACGCCAAATCCGCCCTCGAGTCGTTCGTTTTATGCATGCCTTCGTCTGAACTCCAGTCAGACCGTCACACAAGGTTTTCGACATCGACAAGACATGCATTACGGAACTGCGTGCAAGTTGCATATGTATTTTACTTAAAATTCTCTAAGTTCACAGCTATACTAATGTGGCAAACGAAAGTTGTAAGATTCGCTTGTGGTTTTGGTGAGTAAATATTATTACTGGGTCGAAAATATGTTCGAAAGATGATAGAAAATGACAAACACTTAAGAATGAGAATATAATACGTGCGAAATAACTAGCTTAACCGAATTTGGTCTACTCACCAGCCTTCTTCGCCTATCCTATTTCTTTCTCATATGATAAATCTATCGTCTGATGATAAGCGATACGTTTATCTAACATAACATAACATAAGCTCACGCCTGTATCCCCGAAGGGGTAGGCAGAGGTGCACTAGCGAACTAGAACACCCACATTTCGCCGAGCTTAGTTCCGTCCCAGATGTGATAGGGGGCGAGCCTATCGCCATATCGGGCACAAATTCCAGACTCCGGGCTAATATGGAAAAGTCCAATATCACTTTGCCCGACCCGGGGATCGAACCCGAGACCTCAGAATCGTAGTCGTACCGAAATACCACCACGCCACTGAGGCAGTCTAAGTTTAGTATATAATTATATTGTCTACTATGTAGTTCAAACCAGCGCGGCAGCCCGAGCAGGAATATTTTTGACAATCGAAATCATACCGAGCTCGCTGCGCACTGATGACGTTTGGTTAAAATTTCATACCAATATCATAGACGCAAATAGAGTTCGATTCGAATGCGATGGTCAAAAATATTCCTGCTTGGGTCGCTGAACGCAATATTAGTTGCACAATTTTGCTTGACAAAAATAGAGATTGACTCGCGCATGTGAAAGTTCTACTATCAGATAAACAAAGATCTTTTATCAAACGATTCATAGAGGTTTTTAGTAGTAATATTAGAATAGAAACACGTATAGTGTTTGCAATTATTACGTGTATGTTTGTCAATACACTTATTTTAGTAAATTCGTCATTGAAAAACATTCGCAGACGACACTCACGCCTACATACTCCAACGCTGCATACACGTATTTTTGTAGTTTTCGTGTATTTCGAACTGCAGAGTAAAGTACATAGTACATTAACGCCCGGTTCCCATAAACAATCTCAGTTCGAATGTGCAGATAGATTACAAAAATTAGCCAATAAGAACACAGTTTGAACACGACACCGTCAAATGCTCTATTGGCATATTAATATATTATTGTATTTAGTAATAAGTTGACAATTTGAATTGTAATTTTATATACCATGTATTGTCTGGACTTTAAAAGAGGCCATAACCCTTGAGTTTGTTTCGGCATTTCTTCTCAGGGATAGCCACGAAATGCCGACGCCATTATTACTTTATCAATATATACTCGTAAATGACATGTGAAAGTGGTATAAAATATCCTATTTGCAGAATAAATGATTTGAATTTGAATTTGAATGACTTGATTTAATTGGTTTATAATCGCGATCTATCTGCACTCTAAACTGAGATCGTTTATTGAAACCGGCCATTAGAGTTCGATATCGTGAACTGTTCATTAACGTCCAAGTGCATTTAATTAAGCTTATTAAATATCAGCTGCATATACTAATTTGAAAACAAATAGTGCATCCGTCTACATTAATTATTGAATAAGATACTAATGAGGCCTTCTAATTACGCGGTGGTTTTAGATATCACGCGCAAGTCTTTCATACGGTAAATACATAATATAAATAGGCTGTGAAGCGAGAGGTCGCAGGTTAGATTCCCGCGCCTAGACAAAAGGTCGTGTAAAGCGTCTCCTATACATGTTTTAACAAAACATAAAAACACCTACACAAAACAAGGAATTTAGTTGCTTTTGCTCACGGAACTATGGAATATATATAAAAACAAAGTAAGATTAAATCCGATCGATTGATAACGAACTTAATTCAAACATATATGTTTTTTTTACAGTATGAAATAGGAGTTCATTCTAAATTCATCTAGATTTGTAAAATAAAACAACGATCTCCAAACGCATAATTAAAATATACAGTAAAAGTATGATTCAATAGTCAGAAACTTAAAAAAGTACATTTCAATTGGTTAACACTAAACGAGAGTAAATAATCACAAGTTTAGTAACTTAACAGACCGACTTCAAATCCGATCGTAACCAAATTTATAAGGGACCACCCTTGAAAGAAGCTCTATCGAACACAAAAAGAATTTTGAAGATCGGTCCACATTCGGCGGAGATATCGCGTAACATAAAAAAAATACAGACGAATTGAGGACCTTCTCCTTTTTGGAAGTCGGCCGAAAAATTGAACTAGTTTCACAGTAATAAGTTTACGTCAAAACATACAACATTACCCCTTATAAGATAATAGCAGCAAACATTTGACGTAACCCTCACCTCGCCGACGTATCGTAAAACAATGACAATATGCACATAACACTTCGCAAACAATATTGTTCAAACAAACGCGTTATTTCAAACAATCACTCGGATTTCACCAGTTGGTCGTGTGTGCGAGATTTCACTGGACGATGCATGCCATGATGACCGTGCCATGCCAAACTCAAATATCCAACAGTACATAGACGTGAAAATAGCACGAAACTTGTGATCCAAAAGTTGTGACCTCGTGGTCATAAGTCTAAAGTCACTCAGTCGTATTTGAGACCTACGCGCCCAAAGTCGTGGCAGCATAATAGGGCCTTACTTATAAAAATAGTTTCACTGAGCAAATGCTAATATGAATAGTCTGTCGCTTTTATTTTCAAACACTGTGACACAAGGAAGAAGTGACAGAATATTCTTAGCCATTTGCTCGGCTAAACTGTTTTTATGAGTAGGGGCCATAATCATTAGAAAATAAAATTGTCGAGTGTAATTCTTGAACATTAGGGTGTAAATTGTAATAAAAGTGTTGTAATTTAAGTGGTAGAGCCACACTGTAGACAGTAACGTCTATAGCACGAATGGGCCGGCTTGACCGGTCAGATACCACTGTCTTACAGAAAACCGACGTAAAGTGGTATCTTGCTGTCGCGTTTCGTTCGGTGAGTGAGATTTTTGGTGGCCCATTTCCCCACTCCCTTTCCCAATCCCCTTCCATTCCCTTCTTTTAGGTTGGCAACGCATCATGATTCTTTTTGTGTCTTGGGTGTCTATGGGCGGTGGAGATCACTTACCACCAGATGACCCATCTGCCCATTTGCCAATCTCTGCTATAAAAAAAAAGCGCCCCTGCATTGTAATTAATGGCGTTACTGACGTTTGATTTTTTCGTATGGAATCTTGCTTGATAGCCCCTCTATAGTTAGTAATATTGAATATCTTTGCGTAAACACTTTATTTGCGGGTTCACTCAAGGAAACATTGTCTTGGTCTGGACGCCAGCCAACTGGTCATTTCGAAAAAAGTTATTTTATTCACAAGTCTTTATCCCGTACTACTGATTTATTTCGAGTATTGCCAGTTAAGCGTTTACAATAAACTACATCGACTTGCAAGTAAATTGTTATTTAAAAGGGACAGAGACAAACGCAATGTGCAATCGTGTCTCGGCACTTGACCAAATGCAATTCCCAACTAATTAGTAACTTCTATTGAATATGGCCAGATATTTTGGGAAATTAATTGGTTTCGCAAATAAGCCTATATTTTTAAGATGTTTCTCGGACAATTTATTTCTTTTGAAATGACGGAAATAAGGTAGCAATATTTCCGACATAATATTCTAAATATTGGCGAGTAGGTTTTTTAGTGATTTATTTATTTGGAAAATAATATTTATAATTATTGATTATGTACTATATCATAAGTCGTCATTTTTATACAAATTGTGGCAACATTAGGATTTTTTTTAATAGTATTAGAAACAAATTCTAGACATCAATAAAATTATTTCTGTAGAATTTCTCTAGAAGCACTATCTAGTGTCTTGATTATTGCATGTCATGTCGATCGAATCTTGCTCGTTAAAACAATTTTAATGGTTTGGCACATTTCTTTACGATCTAACAGCTAACACGTAGGATAATAAAATAATTTTGCAGTGAAACTTGGCTATTTATCACCCATAATTCAATAGATAATAAAATATACTATAGATTATGATATTCGTTCGTCATTTTAGGTTCAGTGTTGTAAATATTAATAATCACAAGTTTAAAAACTTAACAGACCGACTTCAAATCCGATCGTAACCAAATTATATGGTATCTCCCTTGAAATAAGCTCTATCGAATACAAAAAGAATTTTGAAAATCGGTCCTCATTTAGCGGAGATATCGCGTAACATACATAAAAAAAACCGACGAATTGAGGACCTTCTCCTTTTTGGAAGTCGATCGAAAAAACAATCCAATAATAAAATAATACCTAACATATCAAATAATAAAAAAAGTATTATTTTATTTTTATACTGCTTATTTGTCTTTCCTATGTTTGAAATATGAAATAAAAATGATACAGCACGAAACGCAGGAATTATGTTTTTTTTTATAGAGGTATGTAGTACCTGTGTTACCTACCTAGGATAGGTAGGATGCAATTTAAATGCAGGTAGGTACTAGAGATGTCAGCAATAAATTACTATTATAAAAACAACGAAGTCTCACCTCGTTTCTCATCTGTATTTAAAAAAACGGTCGCCTGTCAATGCAGCGTAAGATATGTGGATATATATGTATTAAGATATATCTTTGACATATTATGTATGCATGATTTGTCATATATTATGCTGAAAATGGTACCTACTAAAACCCGTGTAGTAACTCGTGCGTCAGACAACTTTTTTGCAAACCAAAACTTACGTAAACAAATCTGAATTCATTTTAAGCTAACGTTATTGTATATTATATTGTATAATTTACTTAAAATTCCATTTTGAACTGTCGGACGTTTGTTAGAATGTAGTATTCATCATCATCATCATCATTATCAGCCATAGGACGTCCACTGCTGGATATAGGCCTCCCCCATGTAATGTTGTATTGGTAAGCTAAAATGCTTTTTTTAATTTATCATAGCAGAGATTGGCGAATGCGCAGGTTGGTCACCCGAATCGCCACCGCTCCGAGACATACAATAATGGGAACCTTCCCACTTTTAAGAAAAGGAAAAGGATTACGAAGCGGGGAAATTTTTTTTCTACCTGCCGTTATCCCACCTAAATGTGGAGTCGGCGCAACACACTTTTTCAAGCATATTGCAGAGAGTATCTGGCTTAGTTTTTATGACCGGCCGCCTGCCTGACGTCAACCGCTATGAGGGATCCATTCCCGGGCAAATTAAATTAGAAAATTTGCTTTGCCCCGACCTGGCAATCGAACCCAGGACCTCCCGGTTCACAGCCCATACATGTTGCCACAAGACCATGGAGGCGACAATTAAAAGAGGAGAAAATTAGCCAACATAAATCTTACTACATTTGTATCTATATAGGTCCTTATTTATAAAAACAGTTTAACTAAGCAAATGGTAAAGAATATCCCTTCTCTGTCTGTCCCTTTATTTTCAAACAGTGTGACACAAGGAAAAAAGTCACAGACTATTCTTAGACATAAGCTCAGCTAAACTGTTTTATAAGTAAGGCTCATTACCTTAATCATATTATTTTAATATTCTCATTATCTTAAGTCTCAATTATTCTACCAATCTGTTGATACGTTTGCCAATCTGCAATCTAAGTCACAACATAAGCTCACGCCTGTATCCCCGAAGAGGGAGGCAGAGGCGCACTAGCGATCTAGTACACCCACATTTCGCCGAGCTTAGTTCCGTGCCAAATGTGATAGGGGGCGAGCCTATCGCCATATCGGGCACGAATTACAGACTTATGGCTGATATGGAAAAATCCAATATCACTTTACCCGATCCGGGGATCGAACCCGAGACCTGAGGACGGTAGTCGTACCGAAATACAACCACACTACCGGGGCAGTCAAAAAGTCACTTTCCGGTAAATAGTCGTCCCATTATTCGGTACATGTGACATTTGCTAGACTACAGTGAGGTCGAATAGACGAACTCAAGGCAGCGGAAAAACCATACGACTATTGTAATAAAAAAAAACTATTATTTCGTTTTTAATATTTACTATTTCCTCAAAGATTCTTGGAATAGTAAACAACAAAACAGACTTTTATAGAGTTAAAAGGATGTAATATTTTGAAATCAACAGGTATAATAGTATACAATGACTTTAATCGTCATATCTTATGCTTCAACGCATCTTGTCTGTAATTTGTACAATAGACTGCAGTTTCATTATTTCATCAACAAAGAATATACATGACTTTTATGAGACACGTAGAATTAGTTATCCTCAGATAGTCATTAAGCTTTCATACGTCATTCCTTTTCATTCAATTTTTGCCATAACTAAGAAAATTTTATACTTTATCTTTTTCATTATTTGAAAGATTATTAAATAAGGGCTTTAATGGCCTTCAGTCTTCCATTTCAAAGCGCAATTAAACTTAATCCCTTTGAAGTTTAATAGATGGAGGAACTTGTCAAACTGATTTATTATCAACGATTTATGTTGTCATAACATGTAGCACATAAAATCAGGAAACATTGTATAAGGTCTACTGACTACTCCTATTAAGACTAAAAGTGTTTTGATTTATTCGTTTGGATGAATGATTATGTATACTGTAATATTACTACAAAGTACATATCACTTTATATCTGCTTTCGTTGTATTTAATTTACTTACCTTTATTTAACATCGCATTTATGTTAATTTACTATACTATGTGTACGTATAGAAATGAAATAGTAACTTCATTTCTTAAGTAGTTTAATTCATTGTCTCCTGTGGGTGCCTGTTTTCTAGGTGTGCATTCATGTTTTTCCTCTGTTTGATCTTTAATATTATTATCATTGGCATTGGCGCCGTTGCTTTCATATGCAACGTCAAATCTACACCTACGAATGTTTATTACTGAAGTTATATTAGCACATAATTCTTATTCAATAGTTGCATTCGTTTCCGCCACAATTTAGTTTATTTTATAATCAAACATATAAAAGCGAAAGTGACCTTGATCCTTTAGGCGTGCATCTGTAAAAGTGTACAAGAATATTTTTTTCACCGTTCAAAAATTATTTTCGTCTCTAGGCAGATAGGTTAGTAGAATGAAGGGGAAAGTTGATAAGTTTGGGCGTGTTGCCAACCCACATTATCGGAGACGCAGCGTCGCCCGTTCCTACATTTATGACATCGAGTTTTAGACGTGCAATACATAATATGTCAATATAAATATACTTTACTACTAATTTTAATATTTCTACTAGGAACTTCAGTTTTCGTAAGAGTAAAAAGAATTTCTACCTCCGCTTTAGTTTGAAGTAATTATTGCTCATATCGATATACTAATACCACCAAAACGTATAGAAATATTACAGCCCCAATCAGGTTTTATTTGGCTTTCATAAAAATTTACAATTGCTTTTGCTGAGATTACTATCCTTAAATTATCATACCTATTAATTCTGCTATAAATCCCATGGTACATTTGTGAATGCCTTTACATTTGGTATACAGCCCTCGTGCAGAGTCTCAAGAAAGTAACAAATTATTGTTGGCTTTTGAAGTCGGTTTTTAATATTCTAATGCTTGAGTTTTCTATTCCTCCAAACACCCTCGATTTCACCAGCGTTTGTGGTGTCTGTAAACTGTTGTGATTATTTATCATCAAATGACCCTCCTGATCCAGTCCCCAATTTCTGATATTAAAACATATGTGCAACTTGTTATTTACATCACGTGCCTGACATATAGGTCATTCCGTTGAAAGTACATCGAATTTAAATCCAATCCGAAGGTCGGTACCCAGTACACTATCATGATCGAACATAATTATCGCAATTTTTTTATCAGTTCGGTAGTCAATCATGCGGACAACTTAGTTATAATTCCTTTTATAAAAATCTTTCCTTATATTACTGTAATGGCCTTATCGAGGCTTAATTCACATTCTCTAAAGTGTTGCTGACTAGCAAGTAAAACTGCATGTTTAGGGGTCGCAGGATTTTGTTATTTTTGTTTAATGGTAAACTCAACGCCTCTCTGAAATTACTAATTGCAGATGAGTACAGTCTCGCTTAGTACCTAACCGAATAGGGAAGGATATTGCCGTGAACATTTCAAGTTTAAGTATGTAAATTGGATATTGCACGAGTTGAATAAAAAATTACAACCATTATCGATTTTGTCGGCTTGTGTTCCCTAATTGCAAGTCCTAGTGCGCCTGGTCCGCAAACCGCCGCGCCATGGATATTTTTAAGGAATCATTTATTATTTTATTGATTTATAGTCAATTTCAACTAAATGTCTCAGGGTTATTGAATTACGGGTTATTTAGGTTGTGGCAAAAGCCGAAAATCGGCTTCGGCTTCGGCCAGAAATCGACCTTCGGTCGGACCCTAGTAATTAGTAAACAACACATTCAGAATCATAAGCTCAAAGCCTTGCATTACTAGTGCAGTACTGATGTTGCCATTTCTTCTAACTACCCTTACCACCTCAATCTAAGGTCAACGCAACACATTTTATGAGTTGCATAAATAATTTGTCTCTCATGAGTAGAGGACAAACTAATTCCAAAATAATGGTTTTTTTTATTAATTTTTTTTATTTATTCATCTGTCTTATTATTTGTCAACTATATCTAATTAATCTTAGTTACTTGGTAGGATTGCTCCTTAAATTGCCAAATTAGATCTAATTTAATAACTAATATAGTATAATAATATAAATATATTACTACTTAGCATTTAATATAGATTAATAGACTAGACGAAAGTATGATTTAAAATTACAACCTACAAAGTTTTCCACATCGACCTCTTAACAGAATGAATACTCATTATTTAATCAATAATTATTTATAGTCTTATTTGCGTTTCAAAAAGGATATTAATTGATAAAGACATTGTAATAAAAAGCAACTTCATTTAAGTATAAAATCGCATTCATATAAACCGCAACGTATGTCGAAAACAAGTTTTTCTGCTGTTTAACCTCGGTATTCTATTACTGTAAGCTTGCTTGGGTATTTTTTTATACTTACTGTGTTCAGTTTAGAATGACTAATTACATAAAATAATGTAAAGGAATAGCTACGTAAATGGTTACATTATGCAATAATAACTGTTAGAATAATTTGTGCTGTTATCAATTACCCAGATTTAAGGAAATGCATAACTAGACTAAAGAGAGTAAAAAGTTAAGATTATTAAGCGGCAAAACAAGAAGAATTACCTACTGATAATAAGCATAAAAATTAATATTTTTCCTTATAACACACATCTCATGTTACCTAAGTAGGAGATACTGCGAGAGTTGACCCCACCTAACCCCATATTGATAAACTATAAAGAATATGACTGTTTAACGTAAATGTTAATTTCATTAAAAAATCACTGAGTAAAAGAAAATGATTTAACATTGTGTAGTGATAAGTTTATTTGAAGAAATTAATAATAATAAGTACCTAAATTGACAATATCTTAAAATAAAAAATGTTGGAAACTTCAATATTTATACTGAAATCTGGAAGGAACTGAAATCTCATTTCAAAGAAGCAAGACAAAATTGGATAAAAGCGAAAGATATAAGGCAATGTCATGATTATTATTTTAAAGAGTAAGCAAGACACGATGTAGGTATTGTAGCAATAGTCCTTGAATGATAACTACCACAAGATTAAGAATTAGACGGTCCCCCTACGATATAGGCCAATGAACCAGTAACAACCGCGGGAATTGTTGGGAACAGACGCAGTATCTAGGTGGGAGTTTTCGAGAGGTTTGTTTCGTACAAGGATTTCTCTAAGTGAAAGGTGTTCATTTATATCCTTTCTTTCTTTCACCTCCAGCCCTTATACCACCTTAATGTGGGGTTAGCGCCACAAACTTTTTTAAGCGTGTCGCAGAAAGGATTTGGCTTAGTTTTTCCGACCGGCAGCCTACCTGATGCAAATACCCGTCTGGGGTCCAGTTCCGGGAAAATAGTGTTAGAAAACCACTGACCTATGAATCGAACCCAGAACCTCCCGGTTCACAACCCATATATATTGCCACTAGACCAAGGAGGCGACGGCGTTCATTTAAAACCATTTACAGAAATTATAATTATTGTTAATATAAAACAAATTACAGGAACATTTAACGAGAAAATAACAGAACATTCGACGTTCAGAAGCTGAGATAAAATTCTAGCTTACGTTCTAACATCATATTTGGAGTAACGTGAGTAATCGAAATCTGTTTGTTATATGACATCAAGAATTGAGCACGTAGGCTGACTAATACACGTTCGCTTTAAAGTTCTATAATTTCATTTTCTTTGTTGCAAAATGTAAATTCTTCTCACTATTAGCGTTATTAGCCTAGGAATGACCACTGAACAAAGGTCTCTCCCTAAGGTTCTTGGTAGCGGCTTATATCCAGCGCCTTCTTGCAACCTTTTCTCAATGTATATTATTATGCTTCTTTATTCAAAATGGCATCCAAAAGTTAATTACAGCATTTTTTCTGGCCTAAGCAAAAAACGAAGTGCCTGACAATTTTACTTTTTCAGCAGAAATGTTTTTGACACAGATAGACAGACTGACGACAAGTTATTGCAAGTGGCACAAAAAAGACGAAGCAAACTGGCACATTTAAGTAGACGACGGCTTTTTGTTCGATCATTATATTGAAATTTGAGAATATCGGTAAGCTGCTCCACTTGTGTTCGGTTTTTTGCGCAGTAGTTCGCGGAAGGGTATGTTCGATTTTTACAGCGCATCGCTATCTATTCCAGATAAGATTTTGTTAATCTCATGACGCAACTAGAATTGTATATCCTGTTAAAAGCGTGAAATTCCACACATCGGCTCTGTTTGTGTCAAAATTCTTAGATATTTATGGTTTTGCTATCTTATATCCGTTATAAATATGTTCGTGACGTAACAGAAGAATTTTTACCTAAAAATTCTAATCATGTCGTCACATAGAAATCATTTCAATCATAAAATTAATCCTTAAAGTAAATCCTAGAACATTCTGGATAATGCGTATATTCCATCTTAATTAGTACTTTTTGAAGCCACATATCTAAAATATCAATTGTATTTATCTGATAATGTTATAAAAATAAGCAAAGCAATTCGTTAAACAATCAGTGCGGAATGATGGACACCAACTGAAAAATATGATAATCCTCTTACGATATCTTGCGGTACATAATGCTAATGGGGTCAAGTTAACGGTTCTTAATAAACATGAGTTTCAAACAGGAAAGGAAACTATCAAAAAACATCGTTTTAAATATACAGAACAATAATAAATCTTGGAATTCACATTATGTCACATTACATCTCGTATTACGAATGCTTGCAATGTTCAATCAGAAAGAAGACACCGATGTTTGACACTGCGGCATATTATTCCAAAGTGTTATTAAAGTATTACGGGAAATTAGTTTTAAGCCAACGAATATTGTTTTATGTTTTATAACGATGTTTTACTTTCAAAGCTTAGCTTTATGATAGACAATGTGTCATCATCATTCTGTGTACTAAAATTAGTCAATAGGAATCTAACTAGTAAATAAATTTCTTGGAATAAAAGGGAATGAAGCTATCCAGCTAACTGATAATAATCATATATCACATAAAATAAAACTGAAAGTTAACGACTCCCAATTTACTTTAATGATCAACAATTGAAGACCGATTAGAGGTAGATACCGTTTAATTAAACTCAATTGCACTTTAACCATAATTGAATTCTGTTGCAACAATATTTATAATCTTAAAAAATACGAATGACAATTACCTCTATATTATTGAATGTTCTTTCGAATAAGGTGACCTTTTGTACCAACTTATTTAGAAACAATAAATATACTAGTGTATAAGTGTAGTGTAGATACTTTGCAGTGCCCAGAAAAAAACTCTATATTTTGTTTTCTTTAAATACTTTAATATCAACATAAGGTCTATGTTTATTTTAAATATGTAAGAGCTAGTCACATTTTTTTTAAGTCGCCAAAGAATCATGGAATATTTCATATTTTTCAAATACATTTTATGTGCTCGTTTTGGCACCAGATGGCCAATTAGACCAATTTATAAAATAAACATTCTAAATGTTATCACCTTTAAAAATATTTCATTGTGATGGAGTTTGGCATATAGTTTTGAAACAAAGTTTTACAAGATTGTAATCAAAGTGGTCCAGAACGTTATTTAACATTGCGTATGCCGGCTTTTGAGATCACGTTGTAAATTAAACTCGAAAAGTAAATGCAGCACCGTTCAGAGAACTGATAGCAATCTTGAGGTTTTTACAAGTCATTCCATCCATCATGGGTATTGAGACACAGCTAACTTTCAATAAAGCATATGTAACAAGCAAGTACTAGACGTTGGTCTCACCTTTTGTCACAAGACGTCATCAGTTGCATTGAGACATCCCACCTTTTGCACTTCTGAAACAACAAAACATACCAATAAAAAAACTGCAAAGAAGCCAAGGTTTTTACTGCACGTAAAATGTAATAATAAACGCAGCTGCCAATAAAATATTCGCTTCAAAGATGCCGAATTAACGTGTTTCATTGAAAAATGTTCTTTACAATTATTAGCCCGGGAACAGCTGTGGGCCCGGCGGCATGTATTATTACAACGAACTCACAGGTAGAATATCGTACGATCTCACATAATCTTTCACCCTACATCGTAACTGCTTAAATAATTTTTATTACTCGAGATGTTCATGCCCAGCAACATATTGCATTCGTAAAAATATTAGTGATGATAAATAATATGTTTACACATTATGAATCCGCATCTGTCGACATAGTGATAACGCATATTGCAATATTGATCTTTAACCAAGACGTCGATATCGCATAAAAGGTTATCGAAGAGATTTTCAAATTAAAGTTTATACTTGCGGTATATCACAAGAAGTAAACGTGCGTGGTTAATTAATTATATTAACTAAAGATGATATTGAGTCTATAAAATTAATTAAATATAGAAATATGTTTTTAATCATAATTTCTAACATATCAGACATGATTATTAAATAATTCGATTTGAAAGTTTTTAAAGAAAGCAACTCTTGAGTGGAGTTTATCTACCAGTTACAGCTGGCAGATATAGATGCAAATAATATTAAATTTGACCTTAGCATTTTGGTAACGCGTACAGTAACTAATGACGTATATGGTTAGATTATCAATGAATCACATCATTTGCAATTCAGGTCAAGAAATCTTGGAATCGTACACTTCGTGTTAAAATGTTGTCATTATGATTTCCCTATTTTGTACACGGGAAATAACACTTGCATCATTGATTTATTCATTGATATATTTTATATTGATTTATAGGTATTATTAATGTAAATGATTGGTCTTCATATTCTAAATAAACGTTGTTCATTTTATTTTTTTATATTTTTAAATAAATCAATAGCTACCACTTTATTATTATGTTAAACATCAACAACGAGATGTAAGAAATAAATAATTTGACACAAACGCATAATGAATATAGAATAATAAAAAGGAATCAATAAATCAAAACGTGGTTTCAGATAACAGTAAGCTAAGAAACAAGAAAACCAAGAAAATAATTATTAGGAACTGGTTGACGCGAATTATTAAGATAAACTTTACGTCACGATATCCTCGTAATATGACAAGGTTATAACTGATAGGCCCGATAAAGATGTGATTTGAACCATTGCGATAAAATAGTATTGATTTTTTATGGCTGGCACTTACGATTTATGGAAGACCATTTTCATACGACAATATAGGAATTCTAATTCAAAGGTAATATTTGAAAGTAACAGCATGATAAAAGAACAAATCCATTTCTCGTCATTTGAGTACAGCCAGTTACAGCCAAAACGTTAAAGCTATCGAAATTTACTAATTTATATTTCATATTATTATGCAGCAAGCAACTGATTTCTATACTTAGTGACAGTTAATACAAGCAATGCTCAGAGCAATGCCAAAACAAATAGCAAACACAACGCAAACAGTGGATGTTTTAACAGTGCGATGAATCATGAAACCAATCCCAGAAACCATCATCAGAAGACTATAGAATTTTCACAGTGAAGCAAAATAATATTATAAGATTGCAGCTCTGGTAAAAATTTGTCGTGATATTTTGAAAGCAATAATAAATAGTCAATAAATAAATACATAGAGTGTCAAATAACCTACCCTAAGACAATTATACAACTGGTTTCAGAACCCAATTTGTGCTCAATTTTTTGTTACAAGTTTAGTCCACTTTCGCTGGAATCCGTAAATCGAAAAAAATAAGATATTGCTCTAAAACTAATAATAAAACTTTCAAAATAGACCCACTTTTGATCTAGCAATTCCCTAATTCCTTTCAGAAAAGTACATAAAAAGCAAATAAAGAAATTGAGGGCATCCCACTCTTTGAAAATTGTTGAAAAAAACATTAAGAATTAATAGACTTAAAATGTATTTCTCAACAATTTTCACTTCGTACGAGACTTCGTGCAAAGTATTGAAGTACATAATATAAAGAGCCATGGGCAGATATATAGTAATTGAATTTATAAATACATAGCAAACTCTTTACGAAGCTACCAACCAACTACAAATTATAATAGCATCTGGCTTTGTTAGTTAAAATAACGGTTGATACAAACCGCTGCAAATACCGTACGGGATATAAACCTAAAGTGGCGTGGAGCTGCACCGAGACGGTACCAAATTCGGACATTTTAATGTGCCTGCAAAATAAACCAAAAGGCAGCGATAACCTACTTGATTAGCAAGATTTGCTTTTAAGTACAGCATTTGAAATTTTACCTTTACACCTGATTTGTACTTCGAATAAGATAAAATTGTCTTTGGTATAAATGTTTTCAATAGGGCTTTTTCTTAGTTCCTATTTAGTTATTCTAGCGTAACTAACATATTTTACTGCTTATGTATATTCTTATTATCAACCTTACTCATTCCTAACAATAGTCGATACTAGATAAACTTAAACTATAGATAAAACACTAGGCATACACATTTCATAGATAGCAACATCTGTATCCTCATTAATAGATAATTAGCACTCGGCTAAGATATTATATTTACTAATTAATTATTATTTTATTATTAACTAGTTTTGTCCGTAGATTTATTAACGTAAAAATAATTTCTAGGATAAGTCGTTTTCCCATGCAAAATCTTCTACTCTCTATTCCCATTACTAATTGAAATTAATAAAACCCTAAAATACAAGCTTGATAAAATATCAAACATTCAAGATTAGGTAAATTAGTCAAATGATAAATTTACAACCCTTAATCAAACCCGCTGTGATAGATTATCAAAGAAACCTGTTCTTAGCCATGGATACCTAGTTATCACAGCAATATGCTATAAACGTAACGTCTACTGCTTAGTTCTTTGCATTAACGAAGTCAGTCAGGATTCGGGCCATGTAATTGCGTAAAAAATTCACAACTTTGCAAAAATATTTTGATAACATGACAATGGCAATGACAAAAACGACAGCATCCGTTTCGTGACCACAAACACTTCCCGTTTCACATTACCGTTACAATGCGATACTGTACTAAATTGGTAAACTAGTCCACCAAATTGAATGAAGAAACATAAAATGTAGTGACTTAAAAAAATTAGACAAAGCAAACACGTGAATGATCATGAAGTTCAAGTTCAAGGTCAAGCTCGTTTGAAATATTAATGTAAGAACTACATATTATATCTTCCTTAAAAAGGAAAGTTGTTATTGACGTGATTATTAGTATAATACTTACATAGCCGGAGATTATTCAGACTACGTCATGTAATAATATACATCACAAATGAACTAAATTTTGAAGCAAGCTGCTGTAATTTTTTCTTTGAACACCTTACCTAGCATAACTGTAGGTATCATGTTGCAAATGAAGTCGGCCTAAAGCTGGCCCATAATTACACTTATAATGAAAATACACAATTCGCTCAAAGAATTTCATAACAATTATGATTCCAACTGCATTAGTCCCTAGGTATAATCACCTAGATATTTCTCACGCATGACACAAATTCAATCGAACAATTGAAGACAGTGTTGGTCAATGGACGTATAGACACTACTCTCGGTGAAAGTAACTTTGCAAATAATAAACGTGTGGGTGCTATTTGCAAAATAGATCATACATATGTCAATCTGAGCTGATCAATATTATGATTGAATCAAATGACCAATTTTACCTTGCAGATCACCGGATGGGAACTATGTATTATTTGACAAATGTATTCCATATCAGGATCTATGTTGAAATGTCTGTTTGATTTTACCATGATAAATATTATGAATCCGTTTAAATGAACAGCATGAAGGCATATCGTATGTAATCTCGGTATCGCAGATACAGAAAGATAAAATTTGTTGTTACAAATACTAGTCAACAAGTTTGAAATTGATATTCATTTGCTGTAGTTGTTCACGCTTGAAGGAGTCTATCTGATATAATTGAGTACAGACATACCCAGTACCCTAGAGCACTACGTACTGGAATCCATTTAAGATATGTAAATGAAATGCAGACAGATTAAGCCACCGGAAAAGGCGCAACAGGGTAATAATATCAACACGGACCGTGATTGTTCAAGTCTATATTCGACAGACACTATTCATGCAAACAATTTTTGGTAAACTGGTAATTAAATATCAAACACACGTACTGTATTGCAAATCTTTTAAATACAATGTACACGATTGATGCAAATGATGACCAAATTTATGGAGATACATTCCGAAATGAATGACACAGTGTAAATTTAATGTAATTGAACAATGATGGTATGTCATTAAACTATTTTTGCCCGCGGCTACGCCCGCATGAGAGTCTGCCCCGTCGTAGGGGTCTTAGGGGATAAATTTCCAAAAATCATTCCTTAGTGCTCGTCTACGACATAAAAGGAAGCCGTGTGTAAAATTTCACTTTACTAGCTCCAATCGTTTCGGCTGTACGTATCAAAGTATAACGATCTTTATAGATACAGATGAAATAAATGAATTTGGTGAATATATTTCAACTATTATTGTCGAAACTAAAGTTCACACTACACAAAATTATGACTACTCTTTTTTATCTAAATAAATTAAAAAATAAAGACATCTATGAAAAGTTAGTTTTAACTATCTTTCATTGATCCTTTGGTACTTACTAGATGCAATATTTTTAAACTTGATACAATTATAAAACAAAAAAAAATAATGGATCACGGAAACGAATATGTTATTTTCAATTATAGCAACATACAAAATCAAACGCTCCCCAACCAACTTACGCAGTCTCAAAACCGCCGCAAGAGTCAGCTAGCACGAAATTGGATGTGTTTGCGGTTGCTTGTACCGACGCATTAGCGCGTAAATTGCAGGCAAATGTAGAAACGTAATCCCATGTGGCCGATGCTCATTAACTGGCACAACTATGCGCGAGCCGTCGTGGGAAACTGACATCATCTGCGCTGTCCCGATGCACTTTGTAACGCTTCATTCCAGAATTGAGACGTAAAAAGTTTATTTTTTTTCTTAAGGAATCACGGTAAACTTTGAGTGTTGATGCTCCTCTTTCGAAGTAATTTTGAGGATCGTTTCGGCTATAAACAGTCACGCTTTTACTTTTAACAGCCGTGTCGGGATCTGCCCTCTAATATCTATTAATAAATACGTCCTGTAATGCAATAATGTCATCTCTACCGTTCCTATCTAATGTATTTATATGGCGTTTTGCGTCTGGACTATTTTCGGTATTATAAAATTGAGAAATTTCAAGGTTAGCAAGTTGATAGACTTGGTATATCGAGATTTTTACACTTTTTGTGGTCAAGACGTAGAATAATATAAAAAATCTTTCTTGTTTGGTTTCATCTCATTCCTAAAAAAATTATGGGCAAAGCGAATACTATAAAGTTGTCAAGGAAATCAATTACAAACTATAATTTTACGAAAGTTGTCTGATTCCAGATTATAACATTAAAACTTAATACTATCTCCAAAAAATCTTCCGAATCCGGTGTAGTTCAGTATTCATAATGAAGAAAATCTGAGAAAAAAAACAAACTTAATATGGACGCACATTAGACACTGACCGTAAAAACTATTAGACATAGTAAACGTATAGTATTACCGAAAGCCGGCGGTAAATATAGATAACATTTTGTCCACGAGGTCCTCAAGGGCAGGTTTTGTCAGTTTGTTAGCATTCCGGATGAAGTTTTAATAACCATAAGTGACATTGGAGACGTAGTGACAGTTAGTATTGTCAAACGAACATTAGAAGTGGGTGACAAAAAATTCGCTACAAACAATGGAACTTTAGCTTTGGATGGCAACATATAATTAAAATAATGCTTTATCATTGAATTCCGAAGTTCGTAGAATAATCTGTGGCATAATACGTACGGTGATTAAGTAAAGTCGATGAATCTTATATTAAAACATAAATACACAACATTTATTAATTAACTGGTTAAAGTTAAAGTTAAAAAAAATTTATTAACAGTATTACATAGGTGTACAAGATAGGACTTTATCATCAGTTAATTGAATACCAATAGCTATAAGACCCATTACAGAAGCGATTTCCTTTGTAATAAAAACACTTTACTGCGTGTTTCCTTCTAAATATTTTAAACAAGCAGAGATGCCAATAACGTCCTGAATATTTATTTGTGAGACTGCCTCGGTGGCGTGGTTGTATTTTGGTACGACTACCGTCCTGAGATTCGATCCCCGGGTTAGGCAGTCATAGTAGATTTTTCCATATCAGCTAGGAGTCTGGAATTTGTGCCCGATAGGGCTCGCCCCTTATCACATCTGGGACGGAACTAAGCTCGGCGAAATGTGGGTGTTCTAGTTCGCTAGTGCGCCTCTGCCTACCCCTTTGGGGATACAGGCGTAAGGTTATGTTATGTAGGTATATTTATTTTTGTTCTATAATGACGAAGAAAATCTGAATCATATTCTCAAAAGTTACATAAATTACTAACATCTCAAAAGATTTTCGCGGCAGTTGAATCACTTTTTGTCTCTGGAGTCGGGACACAATCACCGCCCACTGGTATTTGGCAAACAAACGCTGTGTATGAAGCAACCTTTTGCATACATTTAAAGTGACTTCATAAAGTTCCGATGAATGCTGTCAAATGACTTGTAAGTGATAATGACATCACCATGTAAATGAGGCTAGCACGGAACACTTTCGATTACATAACACCACGTCATTGACATTCATACAGGTAATATAATGTAAAATATACCAAAAATGTCTTGAATCCGGTTTTCGGGGATCTTAATGTGTCAGCGTAATAAATAGCCCCGGTTTAGATAAGATTTCGATCAAATACTAGTTTATTTTTGTGAAGAAGGATGTGAAATGACATATACTTTGAATTTGTAATGCCGTGTCCTGTGTCAATGTCCTTACGCCGTGCGTTGTAGAATTTAATGAAAATCAAATTACATTTAACTTTGACTCTAGTGCCTAAAACTAAAGTATTACAAACTTAAAACTCTTCTGCAACCTTGCACTTCAGTTATTTTGATGTGGAAACAGAAATGGTAACAGTGAGACAAATTCCACTCAATATTTCTCCAACCACATTTGGTTACGTTCCTTTTTATTGAAATGACGATATTTCACAACTTTCTTGTATAAAAAACAGTAAACATGTTCTTATTTGAGAAAAAAATTTAACGACCATAAGGAAAAAAACTTTAAAACTTGACGCTACACATGTCCAACTAATTGGTATTGTTTTAGATGGTGTGTGCTAAATCGAGTCCTTAAATTATTTGGAAACTAAATCGTGGGTAGAGGCAAACAAAAAAAGGTCGTAGGCAAGGGCCGAGCGAAGGGCGAAGTACAAAAGGGACCTCAGTGTCGGAGGTCTTGTAAATAGAATGTAAAGGAAACGGTTTTTTGTCGGATCAGGCGACGGCGCGGCGCGGCGTGTCCGGGGCAGGTAGGAATCCGAGAATTTCTCTAACTGCGTGCTCACTCGATATTATCTTGTTACTTATGTGTACAAACTTTGCTATCTATGAGTATGTGCAAATACGGCTGGTCTCAAGCATACGTGACCATGATGCGTCTTATACAAAGCTACGCTCTTCGTGTTTTTTATCGGAATCATCGCTTAGAATTTTAGTACTCGTTTTATCCCACGAAGTAAGTAACACACAAACAACAGACAAGGTGTCTGGGAATTTTAAAGAGACAACAACGCTTAGCTACAGCATAATTTTAGATTTGAATATTTTATGCATTTTATTACTGAGTCGTACGATGTTATTAGCATTTGTGATAATATTTTATTTTAGTATTTCCTTTTGAAGTTTCTTATATGTTTTTCAAACATTAAACAATCAATACCTTGAAATAAAACTATTTTTACGGATTCTATCACGATTATTATCAGTCTGACCCGTGACAACGAAGACTGCAAATCCTTCGAAACGTCGGGAATAAAAATTAAAACCTAATCGTGATAGAATCCGTAAACATAAGCTCACGCCTGTATCCCCAAAGGGGTAGGCAGAGGCGCACTAGCGAACTAGTACACCCACATTTCGCCGAGCTTAGTTCCGTCCCAGATGTGATAGGGGGCGAGCCTATCGCCATATCGGGCACGAATCCGTAAAAATAGTTTTATTTCAATGTATAGTATTCGCGTTAACTTAAGAAATCAATCAATACCTATTGGCATTACAACAATGAGCGACAATCAATTTTACAAAAACAATTTCGGCATTTTATTTTAATTACACCCTATTGCATCGTTAAGTCGTAAATTATATGCATATAGGTGTTAATACTAAGATTCACATACAAAATGTGTTAAAAAAACGTAAAATTTTGAAGCATCTAAATTTTTATATTTGTTTTTATATTATGCCGAAAAAGTCGGTGTACTACTTAAGCGACTTTGCTATCTAGCCAATCGTGAATAATTAAGATCGTTAGTCGACTGTCAAAATAAATTCTAAATACCGTTTGTGGCCTTCTAGTCTATAGATTTTGCGATACTTATCTCATCTCTAAATCGATATAAGCAATTACTCACATGTAATTCTTATCTTATTATTGATTCTGTGCATTAAGATTACCACAAAAATAAACGCAGTCATTTTTCAAACTCGGTTAATCGGTCATATAATATATCGGTATTAACCAGTTTACAGTTTAATTATTATATTTAGTAACATATCGTAGCCTTCGTAGCACTATGGACTAACTGCTTGTGAAGCGAGAGGGCGCGGGTTCGATCCCGCACCGAGACCAAATTTTTATGTGTTCCGTTTGTTTCGGATCTGGATGTTGAAACTACAAGTCCCTCGTAGATACAGGTTAAACCTATAGTAGGGTTAGGATTATGTGTGTGGCTGTTGGGTGCATATATTATTACTCATAATAATTATTCTATCATCATCATCAGCCATAGGACGTCTACTGATGAACATAGGCCTCCCCAAAAGATTTCCAGATCGACCTGTTGGAAGCGGCCTGCATCCAGCGACTTCCTGCGATCATCATTTCATTCAATACAATCAATTAATTCATCATTCAATCTATATTCATAATAATAAAACAAACACGTAAGGTCATCAGACTCGTATTTTTCGTCTAGTCAACAAATGACCTTGACAGAAGGTTAAGTGATAAAAACGCTTGGCCATAATTCCCCTACCGGTAAAAGCGGTTTAAAGGCACTCAGGACCCCGTCTCGTACAATATTAATGCAATGTACCCTCCGTGTCCGACCCAAATGTTGAATACTCAACTACACGGGTCAACAAAATTCATGTGTCCCTATTTTTTATTTATCAAGCTAAAAAAGTTTACCTTTTAAGTACATACGTATTTATACAGACATATATTCGTATTATAACAAAAAAAAATATGCTCAAATTGTTGAATTTCATCAGTGGTGGAGCCACGCTGTAGAGAGTAACGTCTACAGCACGAATGGGCCGGCTCAACCGGTTTGATACCAATGTCTCACTGAAAACCGACGTAAAGTGGTATCTTGCTTTCGCGTTTCATTCGGTGATTGATATTTCCGGTGGCCCATTTCCCTCCTTCCTTTACCAATCCCTTTTCCTTCTCCTCCCATTCTTTCCTTTTAGGTTGGCAACGCACCCATGATTATTTTTGTGTCTTAGGTGTCTAAGGGCGGTGGAGATCACTTACCATTAGGTGAGCCATCTGCTCGTATACCAGTCTGCTATAAAAGAAATCAGTTTATGTGGTAAGTATACATATTTACATACACATAAGCTCACGCCTGTATCCCCGAAGGGGTAGGCAGAGGCAGACTAGCGAACTAGTACACACACATTTCGCCGAGCTTAGTTCCGTCCCAGATATGATAGGGGGCGAGTCTATCGCCATATCGGGCACAAAGACCAGACTCCGTGCTGATACGGAAAAATCCAATATCGCTTTGCCCGACCTTGGGTCCGAACCCGAGACCTCAGAACCGTAGTGGTACCGAAATACAACCACGCCACCGAGGCAGTATACATATTTATTTTGTAAAATATCCGAAAATAACAACAGGTCAATTTGACATGTCTTTGTCAAGTCATAAGTGTCACGTGTCTGTTTTTATTTCAATTGTAAGACAAGGACACCACTACGACATTGTTTTTTTTTTATCTATAAAATGCTGAGTAAAGCCACGTCCCCTGCACATGTTTTTTTACACGAAACAAGGTTTCTCATTGTCTCCTGCTCATGTAACATGGACCTTAAACAAACAATTTTAGAAATACCATGTTTAGTGAATAGCAACGATAACTCAGTTGGGAATGTTACGGACTGCCGAGACAAGTTTCGGAGGTTCGAGACTAACCCCAAAATGGAGCATACATCTCTGACTTTTCTATGTTAAGTGTATTTTCATTATGAAATATCGCTTGCTATAACGGTGAAGGAAAACATCGTGAGGAAACCTGCATACCCGAGAATTTCTTTACAGGAATTTCGAAGGAATGTGAAGTCTACCAACCCGGATTACGCCAGCGTGGTAAACTAAGGCCTAACCCCTCTCAATAGTAGAGAAGGCCCGTGCCCAGCAGTGGGACAGTAATATTACAGGGCTAATATTATTATTATATGTTTTGTTTAATGTTTTAGTGCAGGAGACGCGGCTTAATGTAAATGTTTTTAAATATTACCCTACCTTTCAAAAATGATAATCTAAACTCTATTTACATTATCACAAGCACGGTTACAGCTTACACCTAACTTGTATGTAAATGAATATGATACTAAGGTGCAATACATTATATTAAAGTCACAGTCACGACTTAAAACAACAAACAAAAAAAAAATCCTATAAAGATTCCAATCTACAAGCGAAACTAGATGCATCCAGCTCTGCAATGCTGTAATTAAAAGAAGCCATATTTATTGGAACAATTGATTGTAAAGCATCGTACAATTATGCCAATCACGCATCGATTCACAAATGCAATGCAATGTGAAACAATACACTCGCTTACTTATGCCCTGTGATGCAATGTCTATTGCTGCTTCAATATGCGAACACTGAATAGATTATTCAAATTATAATTTAGATGCGTATTGTGGCCTTCAAACCCATTCAGATTTGTGGTCTATGACGACACTTTAATGATGTTCTCTGTATTTTTACTAGGGCATCTTTTATACTTATAAGCAACCTAAAACAGAAAAAAAGACTTAAAAAACCACTCACAGGGCGAGTAGCTGATATGTATGTTGAAGATTCAATATGAGCCCCCAATGATTACAAGTTCATTGCAAAGAATATAGTGCGAAAACCTGTATATTTGAGTCGAAATTCACATTATGTTAAACCCACAAATCGGTCATCCTATTAGTAGGGTAGGCCTAAAAGCAATATAATGTGAGGATTGTATTATTATTTGAAATTAAATTTGTAATTTCTGGAATTTGTGCCCGATATGGCGATAGGCTCGCCCCCTATCACATCTGGGACTGAACTAAGCTCGGCGAAATGTGGGTGTTCTAGTTCGCTAGTGCGCTTCTGCCTACCCCTTCGGGGATACAGGCGTGAGCTTATATTTTTTA
The DNA here is from genome assembly GCA_036417725.1 of Clanis bilineata. Lineage (NCBI taxonomy): Eukaryota > Metazoa > Arthropoda > Insecta > Lepidoptera > Sphingidae > Clanis > Clanis bilineata. The sequence continues at coordinate 6,372,693 of CM071141.1, forward strand.
TATATATTAAATTTAATGCATTTTATCATGTACAGAGTATCATTAATTAAATTTAACTTAAATCACAAATAGGATTAAAAACCAAATGGCGTTTCGGCATCTCTAAGCACGCTAATTAACGTGCACCGTGCGACCTTAACTTTTTTGGTGTCACGCTTTGAACAGAAAAATGTCCGCCACGATGTGTAGTTAATGGAGATTCGACCCTAATTTGGGGTAATATAAGTTTTCAGATGGATTGCAGAGTTTAATTAACGCCATCTTTAAGGTCTTTTCTTGACAACTTTTTTTACAAAAGCGGTCTATGTCTGCATTTATCACTAAGTAAACATCGCAATGAAAATTATCTTTGTATCGTATTAAATACATAAAACAAATGAATGGGCATTTTATACTAAGGTAATTTTGCATTAAAATTAAATGACTATTGTAGCAATATATTGCTAATTATGAAATACCCACGCCCGTTATAATCAAAGGTTGTATTATACATCCCACTACAAAAGCCAAAGCGGTCCCTCATGTCATGGGACAGGCGTTGACCAGCCTTGAACTATGCATCTGATCAAATTATAAAGTATTTTTCATTCATCTCTGAATGTTTGGAGCTGTCAACGGATTTACGTAGTTACCATCAATATAATATTATATACACAGATGCACAGTTCACGCTCAGAAAATGGGTCAGTAAAGTAGTGCTTATGCACTCCTTTTCCATATAGTTGGACGCCGACAGAATTCTAAATTTCAGAATTCTAATTTAAGAACGCTTGCTCATTTCATTTAAAAAGCTTCTATAAAACACGTGCATACGATTATAATAGTGTTGGTTTAATTAGAATTTGTGATATTTTTCTTTGTTCTATTTATTTTGACTACTGAGACCACTTTTTATGACGATATTTGTAAAGAACTGTACATCTAGGTTATATTAAATCGATGCTAAATACGCTTAAACTGACCCTTATTTCATAATTCTTCAATAATATCTTTGTAACTATTCGTTAAAAAGGTAAAACCGCGAACGTACCTCAGTTTCAAATATATGGGACAGCCACTCGATAGTATGCATACATTGATATCAAATAGCGGTAAAAGTACTACTGTGTGAACTGTGGTCAAGGAACCTTGATCACAAACGCGGAAACTTAAAGTAAATGCAAATGACTGGCTGTTAGAAACTAAAATTTTGACACACAAGTGTAAAATATGTCTTGGTTGAAGCTCGGAGGTTTTACGTCACAAGTGTTGGTTATTTTTTTTTACATTTTTACTTCTGTATACTAACATTTTTCCATTCGTTATTATTACAATATTATTTTTATGAAATGAATTATAAATGACTAGTGACGATTTAATTTCATTTCTTCAAAATTTTTGGCAACCAGTGTACAAATTTAGTACGCATAATATTACGAGAAATTATTGAACTAAGCAGATTTTGGATAGTTGGTTATAATGTTTCGTGTCTTCTTCTTTAATTTACGACTTGCTTTGTATCTGTGGGCCATTCTTTGTATTTGTAGCCAAGTGACTTATGCGCTAATCAAATAGTAAATGTATGGGAAGGAGATTATGTCGCCTCCTTGGTCTAGTGGCAGAATATATGGGCTGTGGACTGGGAGGTCGTGGGTTCGATTCCCAGGTCGGGCAAAGCAAATTTTCTAATTTAATTTGCCAGGGACTGGATCCCTCAGAAGGGTTTGACGTCAGGCAGGCGGCCGGTCGTAAAAATGTCGCCAAATCATTTCTGCAACATGCTTAAAAAAGTGTGTTGCGCCGACCCCACATTAAGGTGGGATAAGGGCAGGCAGAAAGAAAGAAAGATGGGAAGGAGATAATACGCTATATTTAGGGTACTCTTATGTCATTCCTATACATTTATTCTATTCGACTATTCTATTGGACTATACATATATATACATATATAAGCCACTTGGCTAAGCCCGCTGGACTCTTACTTGGTTGTTCTTATTTCGCCTTAGAGGTACTTACTGTGTTATAAAAAGTATTGTGCAATGAATCTCTGGACTTATGTGCTACCAATCTTCGATAACTTTAGATAGGATTATTATTATAATAACGAAATTCTCAATATGATATTAAGTCAATTTGTAGTATTAAAAGAATCTCGGCAATACAAAACGAAGTGCGTAATTGACATAAAAAAATGAATTACGTAGTTTGATACGACAGTTACTTTGCATACAATTTTACTTACTTAATTGTTTTTTTTTGTTTTATGACGTCTGTTGTTATGCCATTGACGTTAGCTCAACGTACACAAAATGGTGGACAAAACACGGTACAGACAATTCTCAATAGCTATCATTTGATATTACTTCATCGACCCACATATTCAATAACCCGTTACGTGAAACAGAAGACCCTTCCATACATAGATCGGTCCACAATACCCTAATTTGAGCAATGCGGGTTCTGTCAACATTAATTAATGTCAATTTATTTTTGCATGCACTAGTATTTATACTTAGGCTAAGGAACCATGAGCTCCTGCGCTTAAATTCTGAGGACGACTTGCAGCACTTAGATAAATCTTGATTTAACCCAAATCACAATTTAACTATAAGAGTGAGCTGTAGGATACATCTAGTTTAGGTCAAACTCTAGATTAGTAACAACGCTGCAACTTGCAAGACACCCTAAGTTGGGAAATGCGCAACCATTATTAGACTTTTCGAATCGAAATATCACACATAACTTCCCGCGTTTAGAAAATCATAGAATAGAGATAAGAAAGTTATATGAGTGCCACCAATGTCTAACTATGGTGTAATATAAAGTATTTTATATTGACAACAATATTTATTATATCGCGCTAATCTGACTACTCGTACATATTCAATCTGTTTTGAAAACTTAGTAAAAGAAGATAGAGGACAGTGCATAACTACGAAAAAATGAAGCATTCCTAATGTATAGAACGAAACTAAAATGGCGACTTTATGAAATAAAGATCCCATTAATATAACATCATACACATTCTTCATATTCCGAAATTAGTATTATTGTAAATCACACCTTATTTATAATAAAATCAATAAGTATTTATACGTTATTTAATTCTTATGACACGATGACAACTTACATGTAAATAGATCACGAAACTAAAATGGCGGAACCTGCTTCATAGCACACACGTATTATGCCGTAGTTATGCCGGGTAGTCATTGTTTGAAAACAATTTCATAGATATAAATATAGACACACTATCCCTGAATGACATAGACTACTTTTTATCGCTGGAGAAATAAGCACGAGAGCGAAACAGCATTTTTTTTATAGCACAGACTGGCAAACTAGCAGATGGCTCACCCGATGGTAAGTGATCTCCACTGACCCAAAAAGAATCATGACGCACCCATGATTCTTTTTGGGTCAGTGGAGATCACTGCCAAGAACCCAAAAAGAATCATGGGTGCGTCATGATTCTTTTTGGGTCAGTGGAGATCACTGCCAACCTAAAAGGAAGGAATGGAAGAGAAGGGACAAGGGATTGGGAAAGGCAGGGGGGAAATGGGCCACCGGAAATTTCACTCACCGAACGAAACGCGACAGCAAGCTTTACGTCGGTTTTCTATGAGATGTGAGAAGTGCATCTGAAATCTAGTCTTAAATAATCGAACAATTACAATCTATCGTAGAATCGTAAAGAAATCCACATGAATTTAATCTCAATGGGTAACAGCGGTAAGTTTACGCAACATTCTTGTTAACTAACAGTCGATCGTGCGCATCGTTACGTTCCAAGTTCCAAGTAGCGCGTTATTTTTTCCTCCATTATCAAACCGTGACATTATAATAAGAAAACGAGTTTACGGCGGTTCAAACGACAGACGACATACAAGTTTCTTCATTAACTAACAATTGTAATCACTAATTACCTCTTTAATGCTCAGGTTTTGTTATCAACCGACTTGAAAGGAAGGGTCTCAATTAATCGGAATTTTTAGAAAGTGACTCGATATTTCCGGCAAATATGGACCGATTTACAATTCTTTTTTGTTCGACAGAGATTGTTCTAAAGGTGGTCCTATATAAATTTGGTCAAGATAGAATTAATATAGAAGTCGGTTTTTGAGTTTTTAGACTTGTGATTATAATCAGTCGTTTTGGTAACTTGCAACAATCATTAGAAAAGAAAGAAAGATGAGAGAGGGAGAGAGAAAGAAACTTACCAAATTCTATATTAATATTCTTTTTCAATTTTTCCGGGGAAAGACAGCCAACAAAACAAGCTAAACCAAAGTTGTCATAGAATTATATAACGCGCTTCACAGACGTAACCGCTTTCTATATTTTGATATATGGCTTGTGCAAGGTCATCGCACGGGGCTCGTCTATTTCCTAGTTCAAGAGCTAGGTACAATACAAGTTCCGCCCACATGACGCACTCTCCAGTCATTTCTCGTTTTCATCCAATACTTTAGAATCTGATAGTTGTGTACGTTCGGAGTTCAAAGAATTTCGGAAAAGTGACTGCTTGCATAGTTATAAACTGAGATCCGACTGCAATACTACTTTCATCATGTATGTAGTCAAAATCTATTTTTTATGGAGAATTTTAAATGGGGAATCCATTTTTCCCAAGTCAATAAAAATTGCCCGCGAGTATATTTAATTAAAATAATATTCATTGCAGCCGGATCTCGGCCTATTAATGTTGAAAATCGTTCTGGTTTCCTATTTGCTTTCATTTAAATAATTTACTTTTATTTGCGAGGGGAAATGCATTTAATGTAAGTTAAATCATACTCACACTGTCTCACAGAAAACCGACGTAAAGTAGCATTTCCCCCCTCCCTTTCCCTTCCCTTCCATTCCCTCCTTTTAGTTTGGCAACGCACCCATGACTGTTTTTGTGTCTTGGGTGTCTATGGGCGGTGGAGATCACATACCATCAGGTGACCCATCTGCTCGTTTGACAGTCCCTGCTATAAAAAAATACTCCGTTAAATATAACCAATTTGGTTATTTTGAAATTTTGACAAATTTTGGGATACAGTAGCCCGAGCACGAAAAATTAATGTAAATGTAAATGTATTCGAGTTCGCTGCGCACTGATGACGTTTGGTTAATATTTTATACAAATTTCATAGACGCGCATCGAGTTCGAATACATTTACGGTTGTCAGAAATTTTCCTGCTCAGGCCGCTGAAGACTAGTCGATATCGTACAATCACTCGATGAAATATCGCAATGTGTTAGCCTCGACATTATCATACGCCCTTTTAGAAACGAGATAAAAATATATTGATATTTCTATCTGTAATTTATAGTACCTTATGTGCACAGGTGTTTTGTAAGTGTTCAAGGACATATGCATATTGTACTGTGAATCAATTAAATGTATCATTCTCTATCGTCATGAAAATGAAGTTAATTGTACCACTTTTTTACAAGTAGAGACTGGCAACCGGACAGGTGGGTCAGCTGATGGTAAGTGATATACATTGAAATTAAACTATTTTTACGGATTATATCACGATTTGGTTTTAATTTTTATGCCCGACGTTTCGAAATCTTTGCAGCCTTCGTGGTCACGGGTCAGACTGACCCGACTGACTAACCAAATCGTGATATAATCCGTAAAAATAGTTTAATTTCAATGAATAACATTCACGTAAACCTAAGAAATCATTAAGTGATATACACTTGCTCAGAGAAACGACATCAAAAACCAAGACTGCGTTGCCTTGAAAGGAAGAAAATAGATGTTGGGAAAGGAGTTTGGGTCAATCTGACTTAAAGACAAAAGGTAACACCGCGCTGCCATTTCACGTTGGTTTTCTGTGTGTTAACGTTATCGAACTGGTCGAGCCGGCCCATTTGTGCTGTAGACAATCTGTCTATTACAAGAGTCCAGAGAAATTTTCATCACACTCCCAAAGTTCTTTTAAAATACTTCTAAATTGAAGAGAAAACTTTGTCTCGACTCCAAAGGCTTGCAAATCTTTTAAAGTAGTAGCCTACTTTACTCTAAGCCTACTACTTGGTATACTCTAGTCGACGGTAAATCGTTAGAAAAAAATACGTTCCCAACCTAGATCTTGAACCCAGAACCTCTCGGTCTGCAGCTTAAATACTCTTTCACTAGACCAAGCAGGCGATGGATTATAAGCTGATATTATTTACATTAATATCAGTCCAAATCGCCGGTAGCGCAATAGAAATATCACAATTTACACAACCAACTGTATTTACTGCCAAAGTGCGTGCACAAAGTACGATTTCTAGGTAATCAAATCGCCTACGCTTTGTGGGCGTTCAGATCGCTATAACCATTTCGTCTGCAAAGAAAGTCATTTGTTTATTTTTGTCCATTCAAGAGTATGTAGGCTTTAAAATACTTGAATGAACGAGACAGTGAAGGACATGTTATCTCAAAATATTCCTTGAATGTAAAGATTATATCAAAATTGATATTTACTTGGCGAGATTTCCATATTGTGCATGGTATGAATATTTTGATAGATATGTGACGGACAATGGCAGTAAAGATTGAATTTAGAATACGACATATTATGCAGGGACACTGCTGATTATCCAACAGGTCGATTTGGAAATCTGGGGGAGGCCTAGTCTAGTAGTGGACGTCCTGTAGCTGATGATGATGGTTGCTGATAATACTCGAGTGTTGCTTATAGATTCAAAAAATTCTTATATTTCTTCCATAACTCTTTCTTTCTTTCTACCTGCCCTTATCCCACCTTAATGTGGGGTCGGCGCAACACACTTTTTCAAGCATGTTAAAGAGAGGATTTGGCTTAGCTTTTACGACCGGCTGCCTGCTTGACGTCATCCCCCTCTGAGGGATCCAGTCCTGAGCAAATTAAATTAGAAAATATCCTTTGCTCGACCTGGGAATCGATCTAAGACCTCCCGGTTCACAACCCATATATGCTGCCACTAGACCAAAGAGGCGGCTACATAACAATTACGACGACTAAATATCTTCTTATCTTATTAGCCCATATCATCCCACTGCTGGGCAAAGGCCTCCCCTTTATCTCTCCACTCATCACGATCAGCAGCAAACTCCCACCAGTCGTCGCGAAAGGTATCCAGGTCATCTCGCCACCTTTTACGTGGTCTGCCCCGTCGACGTTGTCCGTCCTGAGGTACCCATTGCGACGACGACTAAATAATTTCAAATAATATACATTGCTAACAATATTAATATTCCTGCATACCTCTTTGAATACCGACGGTATTTACGCTACAACACACTATTTTCTCCGCATAGAAACATGCTAAGCCGGAACAAATTCGAATACTTTAACATTTTATTACATGAATTAACACACCGTACGAAATATGCATCAATAAAATAGCCTAATCGATGCATATTCGATAATAAACTTTCGTACACGAGTTACGCAAAGATCAAGATCATGGTTATATAAGAATAAACAAAAAATACCGACACGTGCCCGGGTTCAAATAATTACATTTACACCTATACTGATATATAAAAACTGTAACACGTGTGTGTCTGTATATCATTTGTGCTATTGATTATTTAAGAACAAATACATTTAACAGTAGAGTTTCTTTTAAATTTCTTTGGTTTAGGACGAATAAAACTCTTTTTAGTATGGTAATCCTAAATTAAGTATTAATTTTTCGATACATTTTAATGGAATTTAAATCTCAGTTAAAAATAACGAAAGAGGCTTTTCTGAGGAACGTACCTAACTGAGAATTCTGCATACGAATTTCGAAGGTAGGGATGTCTACCAAACCGCAATAAACCAGCAATGGACTAAGGCCGACTTACAGCGCTATTACTAATCTAGAGTTACACTCCTATCTTCAAGTAAATATTTGGTATAACTAGAGTATTATCGAGTAGCTGCATGAAGCCTAAAGTCTAATTAGTAAGGGATGCCCGTGCCCAGCAAAGGGGCAGTAATATAAAGATAATTAGGTATATTAATTATTTTATTAGTAACTTAAGCTCACGTTTGTATCCCCGAAGGCGGTAAGCAGATGCGCACTATCGAACTAGAAACTTCGCCGAGCTTAAAAACCCAATATCATTTTTGCCCGACCTGGGGATCAAACCCGAGACTTCAAGACGGAAGTCGTACCAAAATATAAGCCACTGAGGCAGTAATATTATAAAGCTAATTATATTAATTATGTTCAGTACTCTTTATTTTTAAAGATTTTATTTTGGTACGACTTCCGTCTTGTAGTCTCGGGTTTGATCCCCAGGTCGGGCAAAAGTGATATTGGGTTTTTAAGCTCGGCGAAGTTTCTAGTTCGGTAGTGCGCATCTGCTTATTATTATCATTAATAGTACCTACCGATTACTCAATTTTACTGTACTAGGGAAGTCAAATCCATGTCAATACCGTAACTCGTAAGTACGAATTACGATCAAAACTATCCAAAAACCGCGGTCAAAAACTAGTAGTTTCAAACATGCGTTCAATTTAGAATATATTTAGAATATATTTATACATCTAGTATATCTCTCAACACAGGCACGTGCGAACGTAGGGTAATATTATGTACTTAATGTTTATACAATTTGTTCAACGCGCTAAAAGCAAGGTTGGGATAAGATTAGCTATACCGGGAAGGGAAGCTGTATGTATTGGCTACGAAAAGTAAATATTCGTGAGAAATTGATTCAAAATAAATTGCCATTGGAAATATTTATTTTTTGTTGTTTTGTATGGTTAAACAATAACAAAGCATAACAAACAACCAGCATATATTGGCTATGGACCGAGAGGTCGTGGCTTCGATTCCCAGGCAGGTTTCGGCTTGGATTTTAAAACAGATGACATCGTGGAAAGATTCAATTCCTTCTGAGAGATCCAGTCCCGAAAAAACTGTGTTAGTAAAACTTTTGCCCCGACCTGGGATTCGAAGCCGTACCCTTGCGATTAATAACCATATGCTACTAGACCAAGAAGATGAAGATCGAGGCTTGCCAAAAATAAATGCAGTTAGAAATTAACTAGCTGACCCGCGCAACTTCGTCTGCGTCACACATGCGCACCAGCGCACGCAACGGAGGCTCTCAAAATATTATGCGTGTATTATACAAATAAACCTTCCTTTGAATCACTGTATTTATTAAAAAAACCGCATCAAAACCCATTTAGTTTTAAAGATCTAAACATACATAGGGTCATAGGGACAGACAGACAGCGGGAAGCGACTTTGTTTTATACTATAGTGATTCAGAAAATACAATAAAAATAATAATAAATACACCCAACAGTCACACACACCGTCCTGACCCCACACTAGGTGTAACCTGTATCGTGGGTATCAGAAACTACGAGAGACTTTCGGTCTCACAACACCCAGACCCGAAACAAATATCTGTGGGCCACACAGGCATTTGTCTCGGTGCGGGAATCGAACCCGCGACCTCACGTTTTATAGCCGGCTACTCGCCCTATTATAATTGAGTAGGTAATAGGTACCTGCTAGTATCGCAACATATCTGCAGGATTTTATTTATTAAAACAAAATAACAAACTGATAAACTGAACTGTTATCAAAGCAAAGCAAATAAATGCACTGCACGACTTTCTAAATAAAACAAATAGTACGTGTATGACGCCACTACGTGCAAAACTCAATGATTATGTAATATTAATATATTGAATTCAAGTGAAATTGTCTGTTTATTTATATTAACAGAAAATTCTCGATATGGCGATAAGCTTGCCCCTTTAACATCTGGGACGGAACTAAGCTCGGCGAAATGTGGGTGTACTAGATCGCTAGTGCATCTCTGCCTATCTCTTCGGGGATACAGGCATGAGCTTATGTCATGTTATGTTCTATAGTAAAACACGCTGTTCCTTCGAAGCATATTCTAGATGCATGAATTAATTATTTAAAATATAGTATAATAAGGCTCAATTGCACCACTATTATTAACCTAGAGTTAGTCCTAACCGCAAGTTAAGTTACATGTCATTCATACATTTTCTGTCAATTTAGCTTGCGGTTAGGACTAACTCTAGGTTAATAATAGTGGTGCAATTGAGCCTAACAGTTTTATAAGCTAAGAAAATAAACCTTGTTATTAAAATGCACAACACTACTGCACTATTTTAAGAGGTATAGTTAACATTTTACAAAGAATAAATTATTAAATTCATGGTTTTATGTACCAATATTAGACTTAGCTGTAGGGATCCCCTATATTAAATTCCAAGCTCACTACTTTTATTAAACCGCACAAGGATTACCGTAATACTTCTTTTTCATTAAACATTTGCATTTGAATACATCCTTTGAGATCTTTTGTTACGTCGTGATGAACATTGAACACCCCTATGTCGTTTAGTTTAAAGAATATAAATTTTTATTCCATCGCAATACATTAGAGGAATAAATTAAAGTTGACAACAACGCTCTTATCCCTTAGGGCTGACAACCCTTCTCGGAAATGTTGATTCGTGAAACAAAATTTATGTTCACTTTAACCATTCATTTTGTGATAAAATATTTGTAAACATATTTAAATTATTTATTGTTTATTTTGTTTATTGAGCACTGATAAATTGAGATTCTAATAAACTATAACATTTTATGACAAGTATATATTTATCTGTAATTGCATTTGGCAATGATATTTTTGTTGCAAAGATAAATAGACAAAATCAATATATTGCCACCAGTTTAAAACCCCTGACCTTGTGAAGCTTTGAGATGAAAATATAGCGAACATTAACATTCCGCCTCAACTTCTAATACTTTGCCCATATCTAGAAATCTCCGTCCTTATAAGAATTCCCTATACTTTTGCTATCTACTTTGCTCAGAATATCAAACAGATTACTGGAAATAGAGTACTACGGATTCTTTTTACCCACTCCGATTCCTATCAACCGAGAAAAACTGGTTGAAATGTTTGCAACCTTATGTTGGCTGTGATTGCATTCAATTTAGCTAAGTCACTGCAGTTTTTTCTAAGAATACGTACGAATATTTTTTGCCCCACAAAAAAAATGCGTGTTAAAATAATTTAAATACAAAAACTCAATCGCACACGTCGCATATCAAATTAAAAACATAATTAGTTTTTTGCTTGCGTCCAAACTTGTTACGCTACTTGGCTTCTAATCTTATGCAATAAGGAAGCGTCGTTTCATCCCAGTATGGTCTGGAGTTAGATATTGCAGGAGAAACAGGTCCTGTGGAATGATACAACTGATGCCATAATAAGCGAAAATAACAGTGTAAGTAAAGGGAGTCTAGCTAGAAAGGGACCGCTGACGATGAGCGAACAAGCAGAGCATATTGGGATGATATCAATTCAAAATATAATAACACAGTCACAAATATAATCCTGAGTCCAAAATATGTTTCGTCTTTTAGGTATCAGAAACTACAAGATACTTTCGGTCTTAGCACACACAGACCACGAATATTCAAAATATTTTTAATTGTAAAGAATGCAACAAAAATGCACCCAAACCTGTATTTTTGAAAGTAGCGCACAAACTAATTCTCAATAACGGTAACGCTAGACAATTTTAGTAAATATACTAAGCCAAAAAAACTTATAACATCAGAAATAAACTAGATTCATTAGACATGAGATGCGACTATGAAAACAAAAACTAGATCGTAAACTTTATTAGAATTTGAACCCACGCACACGCATGCATAGTGAAACTTCATTACCTTGACAATGAGAAGAAACTCCACCAAATACCTGTACTAAATACCGTAAGTAATTCATTACGCCGCGAAGGGAAAGTTAAGTGGCTATATGTCAAAGTCATGGGATATATTTCGGTCGTAGACAATAGCTTGTAGAAAAAACAATATATGTTGAAAACCCATTTGCACGTTGGACAATTAAGAGCGATGTAATGGCTTTAAGTGGACAAGATAGTAGGCATGAACTAGTCTGAACTAAAATAATAGTTGTTAAACTTAATCTAATAATAATTCCAACAGCTCTGTCTGGACATCTTTTGGAAAGGCTTATGTTCAGCAGTGGACATCTTGTGACTGATGTTGACGATAAACCCAACGAATTAATATGATTATTACATAGATATATTTTATGGGACAAGTGACAAAGGATGCTTTTTGTACTAGATACGAGATCGTGATGATATGAGTAGATTTCATATAATAGCTTAGAAATAGATTTGGGAAAAGGGTCCGTAACATTTATTATTGTGACTCCCAATTCAGAGTTGTGTATCCTTTGGAGACCTAGGTACACTGATAATTCCAGAAAATGAGGAAGAGTACTCAAAACGTAAACAGCTATAAGAGATGTGTGGCGCGGTAAACAACTAGCTTATAATCAGTATCTGCTTATAAATAAAACATGTAATCACGTGTCAGATCGACTTTGATCTAATGCTTATCAAAGTAAAACGTGCCTTTCAACTGTGTGTTAATTATATCTCATTACTACTCATTAATTATAAACCATTTATGAGATTTAAAATGAAGGCCGCACACAATGTCGTCCAAGTTTCCTGGTTACCAATAAAATAATGTCTCGAACACATTTTAATTTTAAGAATACCATTTGTGTGAATATGTAATATAGCGTATAAAAAGAGGAGCCTAGTAGTGCATAATTCAATGATCAGATAAAAACTTTCCTCTTATCCAAAAGTTATAAATTTATACCGATAGTACACATAGTAGTAACGTTAACACGATACAAATGAAAAACCTTTTACCTTCAAAATCCCGTAACTATGTACTTAGAAGAAGCTACATTTATCTCAAAAGAGCATTTTCATGTCAGAGGCCAAGATAAAAGGGCGAAGTTCCATCAGCGAGAATATTACTTGACTTTTGCAACGAAAAATGACTTCGAAGATAGTTGCTAAAGGCAAATATGCGAGAAACAAAAGCAAAGACTTTTAGACTTCGAAGAATCTAGGTGATCTACATTCCAAATGCATGCATGTGTAGCTGGCTGTAAGGTAAAACATGTAGGTACATATTATGCAAAGTAAAATATCTATGTATAACTTTCAATAATCACACAAATGATTTTTAGTCAACATAAGGATACAGACTCCATAAAAATTAGAAGAATACACCTAAAGTGAACAGATAAAATTTATTACAGATGGTAACAGTAAATTGTAGTGGCATCGTAAAATAATATTGATACACGAATGTCCATAGTTAACATTTGAGTTATTGCTTTGGAAAGTGTAGCTTGCTGTTGAAGTGTTTTCGTGTCAACCGGCACAACAATCTTTATTGATACTTTCAAAGGAGCCATTGTTAGTGCACTGGGAAAGTCGTTTATGAAATTCTAGATAAGATCTGGAAACAAACAGGCTCCGTTCAATGTAATCGGTACCTCATGTTCGTGGCGTATGGGAATTGATTTATGGGAACGAGATTTCTTGGTAGTCAATGATAATGGATACACGTGTCAAGCGTTAAGGTTACGTAAATTACTTCGAATTGAAGCTGAAGTTCTAAGAAATGATATTGTGAATAAGTCACAAAATCAATTTTGATTTAATTTCGTAGTAACTAAATTTTGTCTTACACAGGAAAGAAAAGCAAAGATATTCGTATCTTAGAATATAGAGGTATAATATAGTAATATGAGAAGTACAATTGTTCAGCAGCAGCAGCAGGATAAATTGTCATGTTAGATATATCACAGGGGGAAAATTCTAAAGTGATAAGTGGATAATGAAGTATCAAAAATTAAGTATGTTATTAATACATTCAGTTTGTCAATTTAAACATATCCAGTGGCAAAGATATTCTAACAAATATAATTTATTTGCTAGAATTTATATATCTAAATCCAACAGTAAAAATATTTCTTTACAGAATTGTGTAATAAAAGGGGACTGAATTAATGTTTAATGATTTTTACATAACCTGAAATGAATAAAAACTAGCCCGTGACATTTCGTAATTTTAGTCTACTGCACTAAATTCTGTTGCATTTTATCGCAATTATTTCAAATTAAAATTATTCCATATCCGTTTACCTTCAACTTTAATTTGCGTTGAGGTTATAAAAAACTGGATTGTCAAAATTTGACCTGGTATAAAATCCAGGTGCCTTAGGCTACGATAATATAGACTTCGGTTAAACAAGCGAATTAGGACAAAGTACGTACAATGTCCATACGAATTTATAGACAAAAACAATTTCACATTAATGCAACTGCTGGGTGATGATAACAGCTTCTTATCAGTATCGTGAACAACTAGGCTACTTATCAGTAGTGTTCATTATCAGCTTACTAATTATACAATGTTCTCATGCTTATTAAATCAAATTGTATTGGATGTACAAAGAGGTCTTGTTTACCATTCGTTTGGTACATTTGCTGCTCCGGTTGTCGAAGGCTTTTATTTATTGCTGTCAATAGTCTAATGGGTTTCGAGTGTCAGATCAGGGTTGATTGAACTTTTTTTACTAACAGTTTATACGTCTGTTTTTATATAAAAATACCAGGCCAGGTATTAAAGAGCAAAATTTTACTATCTAATTCCAACTCCTCCCTATCTTTCTGTTTGACTAATTTCTTTGCGGGATGAAGACAATTTTGCATTCTCTGAGACTCGCCGAGCTTCATTGCTCGGTGTCGTAAAATGCGTGCCACTGTTGATCCTGGCTTACAGGAGTTACAGTAGCGGGTGTGTGGGCGGGACAGTCTCTATCTAACACCACGATACTCGTACTGAGTATGATTTTGAATAGAAATCTCAAAAATAAATTTCTATAACTAGTTTTAGAGTTATATATTATATATTTTCTATATTATTAAACATTATTAAAGGTTGTCCAATGTTTTAAAGTTTAAAATTTACGTTCGATAGTTTTTAAAGATTGCAATTACATAAATAACAAGAAGGAAAAGTACTGTTTACGCAGATAATTACAATGTATGAATGTCAAGGAAGAGCGTTCTTGATTCAGTACTTCAGTATCTGTATGCTCTTGAACAAAAATAAAATAAATAATAACAAAATAAAAATGATTACACGTTGATAGCCAAATAGATTTCAAAATAACAATTACATATTTTGCTATCTTAATTATCAAAACTTAAGCAAGTTGTCTACAAAACTATAATAATTATTTTACTTAAATATTGAATTAAAAAAAAAAAAAAAATTCAAAACCAGACAAAGTTAGTAATATTAAATCTCGTTGTTCAAAACAATAATCTACAGATCCAACAAAAACACAATTAACAAACAATGAAGACCACCCAGTGTGGACAAGCTGTTAAGATTCAGTGGCGCATCGCACATAGTCTCATTACATATTGTAATATTCTACAAATCACACAATATCGCTTTAATACTCGTATATCTACTGCCACCATGGTTAGGCTGGAAATACTCGCATCCAACTACATCCACGGTTCAGTCTCAAAACCAACGAAAAAAAACTGAATTTTTGACGGCGCGGTGTTTTGAATTCGAGAAATCACACTTCAATATATTTATTTACTACCAGCACGTAAAATTGATGTAGAATTAATGCTGGAAAGAGAGTGACTACAAAGTACCAGCACATAAAATTAAACTAGATTGTACTCCAAAACGTACCCTAATCTAAAACTATAATATATTGCGGTGTACTCAAAAGAACACTAAAATAAATTGTAAAAGACAATATCTACAGAGAATATGATATGAATATCCGATTGTGTATGTAATATGTATGTACAATTGCCAGGATTAGTTGGCCACTAGCTGACATGGATTTCGTCGAAATGGGAGCGAACTAGTTACGCCTACCCCTTTGGGGATACAGGCGTGAGCTTATGTATGTTAATGTACCGTCGCGCTGGGACAATACTAGCGACAATAGCGGCACCCGATCGGCATGATGGCCTATGACCTATTTAGTCAAGCGCGTGGACACACCTTTACTTAACAGTCGATGTCCCATTTACGCACCTTAATGAATACTCATATAAAATTCACTGGCTGACGTCATTTATAAGGTCTGTTCATAACAAGGCGTATTTGTGACGTCAACGTGTATACCAATACAATTTACATATCTGTCCGTATATGAGTCTCCTTATCTGTGTTTACAAATCAGATTTCGTATAGTAAAACGTCATTACGCAAAGTTACCACTAACTGTAAGCATTTGCGGCTTTCCTCAATTACCTCTATATATTTTATACTGTTTAAAATGTTTTTTAGAATTCTGAATCATGTTTTCTTCACAACAGATAAAGTTATGTCATCACACTCTCATCAAGATGTCTTTCACATCATATTTATATTTTGTAGTCTTAAAAACTTTACACAATATAATTAATATTATATTCTAAAGTCATTTTGTCATTCTAATAAAAAAATCATGACATAACTTTTGATGTTATAAATCAACCATATTTGTCCGTCGGCTGTGAACTAACCTTCAACGAGTGTCATTCACGCTATCGTTACGATACATTGGTCGTGCTACACAACGCGTGACCATTGAAACCAGTTTGAATTGAGTAATGGACGTGGAACCAGGTTGAGCGTACTGCCCGGATAGTACAAAATTGAGTAATTATACAAAAATACCTGTTCACATTATTGACATTGACTCATTGTACAGCGGCAATTTTATTTTTAAACATGATGGACCCTGCCTACATGACATCTTTTTCTTATACTCCTTAGTCTTTAGTGCATACCATTTTCCTTGCGATTTTATAAGTCATCCGCCTGTACGTGGGATTGTTGCTAATAAAAATTCTAACTGCATCTTATAGTAAATTAAGTAAGCATGTTTACACATTCTTTATTATGAGGTATGTACTAAATACGTGACAAAAAGTCTTAAAATTCTAAGTTTAAAAGAAGTTTTCTCCGTACTCCTTCGTTTGATATTGATAATAATTAATTTATATGGGACCACCCTGGAAGAAGCTATATTGAATACAAAAATAATCTTTAAAGTAAACATTTGTTGATATAATTACCGATGCACCAGAAATGGTGAAACTTACTGAGGAGAAATTTCCTAAAGAAACTATAATGCAAAGCCATCAAAAGTGTACCAAAGAAACAATTGTATTCAAAACAACTCTATAAGTATATGTAAATGAATTTATATCGTATGACCGGAACATATTAATGAATTGAAATAATTTAGCTAAACGCCCGCATGGCTCGCATAAATTAGATTAGCAAGACAAAATGTCGAAGGCAGATTTCGAAATTTGACACAGTACAGTCGCAGAGAGAAATGAATTTGTAATAACCACAACCAATGTACTATGTGCGTAGATACACGATACGTTACCTAATACGCAATTCCCGTAACTGATTCGCTAACGGCATATGCGTCATATTATGCACATACTATAATATTGACGTATAGAAATTGAATGGTAAATGGTTGAGTTGGTTTGGAGTTTCACGGTATTTGATGAAGAAGGCGCAAAACTTTTAGAAATGGATATATGAATGATAATGTTTTATATATTTTGAAGCATTTTAAAACTGCACAAAAAGGATTCAAATGATGATAGTTATTCTATAATTGACAGTAACTATTTATAAATGCGATACTTTGAAGGGGTGTATGTTTGGTATTCAATAACGCCAGAACAGCTAAAAGGATCCATATGGAATTTGGCACAGAGATACTTGGTTTTCAGAAGTTTCCAGTTGGATAGATTTGATAATAAATTTCCACGCAAACGAAGTCGCGGGCAACAGCTTCTGTAATATTCCTATTTTCTTAATGCTTATCTCAACTGTCTATTAACAATAATGTTCTCTCAATTTAATTATAAAATCGCAAATCAAACATTCAACTGGTCTTACATGTTAGCAAGATATAAACAACTTTAAATCTACGCTGCCATTTATAAGCGGGGCCACAGTCGATATAAGTGAGGTCATTGACGCTAACATACGATTTGATTTTTTAATTAATAACGTAGTCAAAATAAACTATATTCGACAGAGGTGGGTCACGATAAAACACGGTTGTCATATCGAACCAGATCAAAATTTCGTAACGGTAATCCCACTTCTGATATCGAGTGTACAACAGACCGTCGCGTCCGCATGAAACTATTGCAATCTGCATTACCTGACATTATTCATCGGACAAAGACCTATTGGCACCAATATTTTTTGCTCTGCGCATGCGCAAGTGTTGATACAAAATCTCGGACGAAATTATTTCGACCAGAGAAGGGGGTGAAAGTAGGTATGCTTTCTCTGCATTGAAAAGATAAAATTGTTTCAACTCATGACATTTCGGCAGCACGGACCGATCCCAACTATCAGATAGCTTTTAAACAGCGGACAAACGTGACATTCTTAACGACTTGACAAATCGCCTTGAATACCAAACACGCAAAATTAAGGAAGATATTAGTGTACAAGAACATAATAATTAATACACGGTACAAAACCGTAAACTGGTTTAACAGGATACTCCGCTAAAAGAAATAAATCACAACATTCTTTCGAATCTCTTCGTCAAATACAAATTATTTGACCTCACGTCGGATCAATTCAGACGGTCACGTCTTCTTTAAACGGCATACAATGGTAAATGTAATAAATTGTGGATCACGTTCGCGTAATATTAAAATATAATACAGAACACGTCACGTTATTTACGCGACATTATCATGTATAAACAGTGATAAGTAGAGATTCAAATGTCTTCCAAGGACACGAATGTGCACTCAAAAGCCAGCCTTATTGTGTTGTTAAAAACATTATTTTTTCTGATAATTTATCACTTAATTCACATTATTTTACATAACACGGTATCTGACAGCAAAATTAATGTGTATAAATACAAATTATAGAGATAACACGTTATACAATAACTGTTAGTCTGACAGTCTGACTCGATTATAAGTGCCATTTAGACGACACAGTCTAATATGAATGAACTATGACTGAGAATGATAGTATGACAGAATAATGTCATGTTTATGTGACCGCATCATATGATTCCATTTTCAAATTGTACAACACCTACTTATAAACGATAGTTTTCTGTTATACACCTGTCATCCACAAAATTCTCATCTGTACCCCTAGTACGAGTTTTTCTCGATTCTCGAAATCGACGATAGTTTTCAGTATCTCCATACATTTCTTAGTTCGTTGTAGTTTCCGCAAAGCGGCGCTGCTGGTCAAATGTATGGACAAAACGCAAACTATCGTCGATTTCGAGAATCGAGAACTGTCAAAATAAACTCGTACTAGAGGTACTGAATCGAGTTTAACTAGATATCTCTCTTCGAATTACCAAATAACAAACTTAACAGGGGCAAAATGTAAGGGGCACGTCTTGTTTCCTTGTGCCTGCATCGGTCATCCGCCTGTCCTGTCGAATATCCCTCGATTTGTTCTTCCATTCAGAGTGTAGAATTTATACAAGTTAGCAAGACTGTGGTGATCACCGATATCCTTGTACTATTTTTTTTAATGTTCGCTGGATTTTTTTGAATTGCGTTTCTTCTATCATCTGGTTGATGTTGTCGCTTTACCGTTCTTAGGTATAATCACAAGTTTAAAAACTTAATTGACCGACTTCCAATTTACAGATAGTGATCAAATTTATATGGAACCACCCTTGAAATAAGCTCTATAGTACACAAAAAGAATTTTGAAAATAGGTCCACATTTGCTGGAGATATCGAGTAGCATACATAAAAAAAAATACCGACGAATTGAGGACCTCCTCCTTTTTGGAAAGTCGGCCAAAAAGTATTAAGAGTATCATGTAACCTAACCTAACCATGCCTTCATCGACCTTACTGATATTATCACTAGATTAGCACTTAATCCGGCCTTTATCGTGATCGAAATTTTTGTATCAAACAGGACAGGGAGTATGTTTTCACACTTTTATGTTACAACTACGTTATCAAAAAACTTATATTTGATAAATAAATTATGATTAATAAAACTAAGTTACCTTTTTTTGAAAAACATTCTCAAGGTAATAAATATACATATATATAACTATACCAAAAACAAACATAATCATCACAATCACACTTTACATTTTGGTGGATATCGCAAAGCGTATTTAAAAGACGAATACAATTTGAAAATCTCTTTATTTTGTTGCTTAAAAGAAGACAGAATACTGATTGAGGACAGAAATCGTATAATTTTCCAGGTTGCATCTTATTTTTTCAATGTGCATATTGCAGTTACTTTCGACTGAGTTTGCTAAAATAAAATATTATGAATTTGTAATATGCTTTCAAATGTTAATAGTTCGACCGTTTTGCTATGCTACGCTAGTTAGGAATTTCCTAGAAATCTGTAAATATCTCCAACGGACTGCTCTCTGTCGATTTGTACATTTGCTTTAGCTATTCATTTGTTTTTATTTATTATTTTAAATGTTATGGTCTATGGATATTGGACTCTTATCATTTTCATTAACAAGTATTATGATACTTTTATTTATTTTTTTATTTAAGGGACATACAACAGATTATTGCTATTTCCCTTTTTTTAGTTAGAAGAACTTTCTAAACTAAACAATAACCCTAAGGGCATGTACTTCGTGTAAACAATAACAATTAGATAACTTACATTAGATATTATGCATAATTATAATATTACTAATTTGAGCACAGATCTTTTGTTCTAGAGGAAAATAAATATTATGTCCATGGAAAATGTCTCACATTTTCGGAGCGAATTGAACAAAAAAATATTATTTACAGGAGTGCGGTATGTCATGTAGAAAATGAGAGAAAGATAGTTTACTGATGTTCTTGCCTTGAGATTGAAGAATAAATCCATCAAATGACGCTTCGAGCTACGTTTACATATCAATTTGAAAGCCAATTCAAATAGGAACATGGCTAGTAAAAAGCTCTTCAAATTACAAGCACATCAAAATCAGAGTGATCATGAAATAATTGTTAGGCTCTTTCATTTCAACACACACATTATATGTAGCGGTTTGTAAACGAAATTACAAAGTACAACACGCAAACTACGAAGACAAACAAAAAACGTATAGAAATATAATCGTAGCAAATGGTCATCCGCAATCACAGCAATTCGAATTTTTATTACCAGCAATTTAGCTTTCCGTTCCGAATCGAAAAAGTTTTTTCACTCGTCTGGGAAATAAGTGAAATAACTAAAGCTCACGCCTGTATCGGTATCTATGTACGGTAGGCAGAGGCGCACTAGCGAACTAGAACACCCACATTTCACCGAGCTTAGTTCCGTCCCAGATGTGATAGGGGGCGAGCCTATCGCCATATCGAGGACAAATTCCAGACTCCGGGCTGATACTGAAAAATTCATATAATTTTACCATACCCGAGGAATGAACCCGAGACGTCAGGACGATAATCGTATCGAAATACAACCACGCCACGCAAGGCAGTAATAGGCGAAATACAAGTTACCACGAGTTCGTGGTCGATCAAGCAGTATTTACAGACGCATCTACGTTCGAGATTATTTTCGAGAGTACGTAGACGCTCGGAGTTGTAATTAAATAGATTATTTTTACATTTACAACGTCCGCAATGAATTGGCAGTGACCACGCGAATGAGACAAAAGTGCGAATCTGTGGGATTCGTGCAATTTATAATTAAACAGATGTCCTTAACCTACTACGTAAAGATGTGTATCAAATACCACAATTATTTTTTATCATGCCACGAAACAATTATTAAAATACTTCAATTTTTAATTAAAGAGTCTACCTAGTGCTAATACATTCTTCTACTAATTTTGAAGATGTGCAATGTGCATACATACGAAACGAGTATAAATGGTAATATGTTAATTTAGCTACCGCTAAGGAAAGATTAGATAAATTATTGAAAGACAGACCAGATATGCATATTATTATTTTTGAAAGGCAGATAACCAAACGGTCGAAATGATGGTAAGTGGTGACCATTGTCAGTGGACATCAGCATTGCTAAAGGCACATCCAAAACTATGCCTGTCATGAAAATGTAATGAATAAAGTTTGGGAAGGTTATTTGGGTGCAACAGCTGTCACTGGTTTTCTGAGATGCCCGCCTTCAGCGAGGCTCTACCACTTAAGTAATACTTATAATATGACAACAGTATAGTGGGAAAATCGCAAAAAATGTCGTGCTTACGAATACTAAACACAGCAACAGGTTTTTGCAAACTGTAACTCGAACATGAGTTATTTGACATTTCTCGCTAGCGACTACGTAAAATATTTATATGACAAACAATCGCACGCCTCTAGCGGTTACGCGAGAAATTGATGTTTTAATACAAATTACTTTACGTAGTCTTTAGCAAGAAATAATCACAAGTTTAAAAACTTTACTGACCTACTTCCAACTTGATCCGATCATGACTAAATTTATATAACCA
Source organism: Clanis bilineata (assembly GCA_036417725.1). Lineage (NCBI taxonomy): Eukaryota > Metazoa > Arthropoda > Insecta > Lepidoptera > Sphingidae > Clanis > Clanis bilineata. The sequence continues at coordinate 6,395,054 of CM071141.1, forward strand.
CCCTAGATATAAGCTCTATGAACACAAAAAGAAATTTGAAAATCGGTCCACATTAGGCGAAGATATCGCGTAACATACATAAAAAATACAGGCGAGTTGAGGACCTTCTCCTTTTTGGAAGTCGGTCAATAAAAAAAAAATGTAAATATGGACTGACTTCCAATTCGTAGTATAGTCAGTATGGAGAAGACGAAGTAGCGAGGTCATTACCCGAATCGGTATATATCATTATGTGGTCTGCAAACATTTGTTCCGGGTCCCGTACATCATGATAAGGGCTGGTGTTGCTTTGGTGAAGTCTTGACTCTCGACAAAGTATCTACTTGACGTGTATATTGTCTAATCTCTAATCTACTGCTCAGTAATATTAAAGTCATATAAATAGAAAAAAATTGCGTTACCACATTCGTGAACATTCATGATTCCTGCCGAAGCCGCGCGATCAAGCATTATCTTATGCTAAAATTATATTATTATTTTCTTAGTTAATCGTAAATTTGTAGCAAATTCTCACCAACATGATTACTATAAATAGAACATTTTCAGTAAATCAACAGTAAATTCATTACATCGCGCCGGGATTTGAATCTTCACCTTGGCACACTAAAGACAATGGCTCATCCGCGAGATTGCAATTTACTCATGTCGTGATCCACAGTTGTCATTGAAGTAATACTATTTGTATCTGACAGTGTCAGGTTTACGAATTCGGTCTCGGAAGTTGTAACAAAAAATAATAGCATTTTATATAAAATAAGAATATAAAATAGTGATCTTTCGGACACATAGCTGATTATTTATGACAAAAACTTATAATTTATTAAAAAATCCGATCTTTGGTTAAAACATTTTTTGAATTGACACATAACATAAGCTCACGCCTGTATCCCCGAAGGGGTAGGCAGAGGCGCACTAGCGAACTAGAATACCCACATTTCGCCGAGCTTAGTTGCGTAGGGGGCGAGCCTATCGCCATATCGGGCACAAATTCCAGACTCCGGGCTGATATGGAAAAATCCAATATCACTTTGCCCGACCCGGATCGAACCCGAGACCTAAGAACCGTAGTTGTACCGAAATACCACCACGCCACCGAGGCAGTCCAAACAATTTTTAAATTGAATATTAAAATTACATTTGAGATTGTTTAGTTCCTATGTAAAGTATGGTCTGCGATGTTCTGAGTTTCGAAAACATTTTAATAATGAAACCTGCTTATTGACATATATTTGCACATAGCCAATAATAATATTAGCCCTGTAATATTACTGTCCCACTGCTGGGCACGGGCCTCCTCTACTAGTGAGAGGGGTTAGGCCTTAGTCTACCACGCTGGCCTAATGCGGGTTGGTAGACTTCACATACCTTCGAAATTCTTGTGAAGAAATTCTCGGGTATGCAGGTTTCCTCACGATGTTTTCCTTCATCGTTGTAGCAAGCGATATTTCACAATGAAAACACACTTAACATAGAAAAGTCAGAGGTGTGTGCTCTTTTTGGGGTTGGTCTCGAACCTCCGACACTCGCCTCGGCAGTCCGTACCATTCCCAACTGAGCTATCGCTGCTTCACATAGCCAATATTAGGTCATTATTGTCTTGCGTTTGTATTTTAGAATCAAATATTGATCTGAAGCTAAAAAAATAGTTATGACTATATCCTATAACAGATGTCATTTGGGTAACACAGAAGATAAAATAATTAAGAATTTTACTTGTAGATCTAACAATGTCATAGAATGTCGGCTAACCAGTTTTATGTGAATTAAACTGTAATTAATAAACATGTACTATTTACTTAATTGATCTATGCATAAAAATAATGTTTTAATTACTTTTGGCTTTTGTAACATAACATAACATAAGCTCACGCCGGTATCCCCGAAGGGGTAAGCAGAGGCGCACTAGCCAATTAGTACACCCACATTTCGCCGAGCTTAGTTCCGTCCCAGATGTGATAGGGAGCGAGCCTATTGCCATATCGGGCACAAATTCCAGACTCCGGGCTGATATGGAAAAATCCAATATCGCTTTGCCCGACCCGGGGATCGAACCCGAGATCTCAGAACCGTAGTCGTACCGAAATACCACCACGCCAACGAGGCAGTTGCTTTTGTACATAAATAGAAATAGCAATACTAATAGTAATAAGATTATGCATTACCAAATATTTTATAGATTTTGAAATCGTTTCATAAAAATACCATACTAATTATTTTAAATGTCAAATAGTCCAGAAGTAGATCAATTAATTACAAAATCAATTATTCCATCCGTCGGAAATGTATATTCTTGGATTTTATTTTTAATAAGAGTTTTGTGTTCTACGAATATGCAATCAGATTTTTTTTCCTTCTATCTTTGTTTATACCTCATTGTATGGAAATCTGAGAACGGTCAGACCATGATAATAAGGAAATGAGCCTCAGTTGTAAGGTTAATGGAAAACACTTTAATGCTCTATTATATAATCACAATTTAAAAAACTTAACGGACCAACTTCAAATCCGAATCGTGACCAAATTTATATGGTTTCTTTCCTTTCTTATGGTTTCTTTCCTTCTTTCCTTCTCCTTCGAACACAAAAAGATTTTTGAAAATGGGATTTGGCGAAGATATCGCGTAACATTAAAAAAAACAGACGAATTGAGAACCTCCTCCTTTTTGAGAAGTCGGTCGATGAATGGCGTAGCGGTCAGCGATGCGCATACTAGCACTAAAACAGGGGGCTGACACTCGATTCGAATTTGAATTCGATTTGTAGTCATTTAGTGACTCAAAATTCCACTAAAATAGAGTTAAAAAGTAAACTAATGTCACGTTAAAAATTACCAAAGGACAGGTTCTCGAATCTAATGCAACATTAGCGTACTTTTCAATTCGATTTCGGTAGAATTTTCTGACAATAAATGAATCCGAATCGAATTCAAATTCGAATCGAGAGTCGAGAGTCAGGGGGCAGGTCATAATTTCATTTAATTATACCAGTCATAGTTAACCACTGCCTCGGTGGCGTGGTTGTATTTCGGTACGACTACCATTCTGAGGTCTCGGGTTCGATTCCCGGGTCGGGCAAAGTGGTATTGGATTTTTCCATATCAGCCCGGAGTGTGGAATTTGTGCCCGATATGGCGATAGGCTCGCCCCCTATCACATCTGGGATGGAACTAAGCTCGGCGAAATGTGGATGTTCTAGTTCGCTAGTGCGCCTCTGCCTCCTCCTTCGGGGACACAGGCGTGAGCTTATGTTATGTTATTAATCAGTGAATATTATATACATAATTATAATTTTATTTTATTTCAGTTAGTCGGTCAGCAACGTGTGAATCAAATGATAAAATTTATCGCGTGTACTTTGACCACAATAAGCAGATTCTTGGACGAAGAGCTAAAATGCATAATATCTATGTGACCATAATTACATTAATAATAATTGCAATTCTTTATATACAGCAACTAAAGAAGTTTAAAAATAAACAATATTATTCCTATTCATTTTTTAATCGATAAAAGAACTAGATAATTGTGTAATTATTATAAACAAAATTATTGTCTACAAACCAAAGCAAATATTTGAATAAACTTGTATGTCTTATTTAGAATGTAAATAAAAATATCAATTAGTTAACGACCTATTTCTTAAGTTTACGCGAATATTACACTTTGAAATAAAACTATTTTATACGGATTCTATCATGATTTGTTTTTATTTTTAGGCCCGACGTTTCGAAGGCTTTCCAGCCTTCGTGGTCACGGGTCTGACGGAGGTGGTATTTGTCCAAAAATGTTAGTGTTACGATCTACCAAAAATCGTGATAGAATCCGTATAAAATTACTTCATTTCAAAGTTAAGAAAGATTATAGGTACATATAGGTAGGATAGATAATAAACAATACACCTAACAGTCACACACCCAGTCCTGACCCCACACTAGGTATAACCTATATTGAGGTTGTCAGAGACTATGAGAAACTTTCGGTCTCATAACACCCATACATTAAATCTAAAATAATATCTGTGGGCCACACAAAAATTTGTCTCAATGCAGGAATCGAACCCGCGACCTCCTGCTTAACAGCCGGCTACTCGACCACTGGCACAGAGGCTGTCAGATATAAGTTTTTTGACATTTCTCGCTAGCGATTACGTAATATAATTTGCATGAAAAACATCAATTCCCTACGTAACCACTAGATACGTTAGGGTATTTGTCATACAAGTAAGCCTACTACTTTGTCGCTAGCGAGAAATGTAAAAAAAAACTGATCGTCGATCTACAGGGTATTAGTCTCCAAACCAACTTGCTTGATTAATTACTGAACGGTTGTCTCAAATGTAAACCCTGCAACTTGACATCAAAAGATGGCATCTGATAAATAAACTGCTATAACTCTTTTTTCTTTTTTTTGTATTCCAATTTTGAAAAAAAGTGTCAGATAATAAAACGCACTGTTAACATGCATATTGAATGTCCATAAACCGAAGTAGAGCAAGCGAATATCTATACATATTCGCCGATAACGTTATCTATTAGGTAAATGTGTTAAGACACCGAGAAATAGACTGCCTGCTAATTAAATATAGTCGCTTGTTGAATTATCCAACAAATAGTATCTCGGTAGATTCATCTCGAAATGAAAACACGTCACAAGACACACGCAAAAGTAATAAAAGCATAAAAAATTACACGTAGGTAGTTATACAAAATGATGGTTTATCTCAAAACTTGTTTTACACCTCTTGCGATAGACGAAAATCACTAAAATTATTTGACGTAGTGTATTATTAGTTAAACTACCATTTACGCGGATATCACGTGAGAAAAACTTTGTATAAAAACCGGTAGCATTAAAAAAATATTAGTTACCCACGAATACTTTTTTCACTAAGTGATATTTTATTTCAACATTAAAGTTAAAGCACTTACCAAGGATATCGTGCAAATTAATTAAAATATAAAGTCGTAATGTCGATACTTCGTTTCGATGTCGAACTTTGAACGCAGCAAATGCAAGTCCCGGTATATTTTCCGGATCACTCAATTCAGCTCACTGTCGCACTGTCACTTTCGAAGCGCGGCCGGCTATTTTTTAAGTTACCACGCCAAGGTGCGCTACAAACAGCGTGATGCCAAGCCGGTGGATCGGTGCGGACTGGCTGGTCGCCGGCCGCAACACACCCGCTGTCACTGACGAAACACGATTTCTGTGTGACTAGACATCAGTTCACATCAGACATGGAATAGTGGCATACAATAAATCCCGCTCCGCTCGGCTTTATTCCTTAACTTTTCCGGGAAGCTTATCAGTCTTTTCAAAAAACACAATGCTGTTATTGTAACTGGCAACTGTGCTAACAATAATCTATTTTTGACTTATTTTTTTTGCAATAAATTGTCCCCAATAATAAACACAATATTAAACGAGGCATAAAATGTGTCAATAAAAATTCTATTTTCACATCAATACTGTACGGGCCACCTAAACGGAACAGTTTCGATATAGCAAACAGATGTTGCAGAGTAATAAGAACACAGTGTCTGTAGTAGAAATACGCGGCGTACGGTTCAAGATCGTACGACAATCGCGCCACCTCAGCTATTTGTACCTTTACTGAATCCAACTTTTTATTCCGACTCGCGTTGCGGTTACGTCCACACGTCGTTTGATTGTTGTGCTACCATATTATTAGGTGATGTTATATCATTGTGTATAACACAGTGTAATCACGATGACTCCTATTTTACATTGCAAAAAATTTAAATTGTTCTCATTCTTGGGTTACTTGCAGTTTGTACCTGAGGGCAATGACTAATAGACCAATTTCGTAATTCATTTGTTTTGTGAATATTAAAATCACCTTGGGTATTTTTAAGGTAATAACATTCGTACAGACACAAATCTCTAATTTATTTTATTTAAAAACTTGTTGCTTTTACAATTTTAATGATTTCTTAGTTACGCGAATGTTATTCATTGAAATAAAACTATTAGGTGTACAAATAAGTTTCCGCCGTTTTTTAACACAAATTAAATATTTATTATAGAAGAACGGGAATATAAAGGACATGGCCGAGTCCTGCCCTATATGTATATAGAAAAATCAACTGAAATATACTGTCAATAGTGATATCTTAAAATTAACTACAAAATTAATTAAAATATATGGCAATAATTATATTTCTCTAGAACCTGCGACAATAATATGCCGAATAAATATGTATACTAATTGTTTTCCTTTAACTTTATTTCAAAGATCGTTTGTCATATTTGTATTCGGAAACACGCTTAAGAAAAACATCTTTTATGACTGTAATATTATTCGATCGTGATCTTTACCTACCCACAGAATAATTAATAGTGCTACTGAACGAATCATAAAAGTAAACATCAAAATCAACTTAATAATAAACGATAGATATTTTATGCTGTCGTGTCGTATGATGTTAAATTAACTGCATCGATAATAATATTTTAGATTATGTTTCTGAATGCGCTAGCTATTTTGATAATGACATTGGAGGCGTTTATTTTGACATTTCTGCCTTTTATGTATTTCTGCATAAAGCAGGCTTCACACACGACGAAATTCAAAAATGGAAATTATAATCTTAAATAAGTAAGTATTCAAGCTTCATATCTTTCTAACAACTACAAATCCATATTTTTTTCCCCCGTAATAGTAATAAAATAATTGTTTCTAGTGCGCTACTTATAGTGCTCCTATGTAATAGCAACAAAAATAATTTATAGAGTCTGAATTTCGGAATTTGCGCCTTAGTTCGTAAAAATGTTTGTAACCAACCAACTCCTTTCCCCTGCCAATGTCTCACTCGAATTCGAGGTTGTCCAGAAATTATTTTTTCAAGCCTGTTGCAGAAGTGATCGAGCTTAGTGTTTAGAACTAGCCGCCTGCTTGACGTCAATCTTTGTTGTGATTTTAACTATATTATATTTTATGACGATATATAATGTTACGAGGAGCAGTGTGCGAGTGGCTACTCGCCTTTACAGGCGGCTGGTTATGAAGCAAGAAACCGCGGATTCGATTCCCGCATCGACACAAATGTTTGTATGGCCCACAGATATGTGTTTCGGGACTAGGCGTTGTGAGACCGAAAGTGTCTCATAGTTCCTGATTCCTACGTCACAATACTATTATCTTAGTGTGGGTTCAGGACTATGTGTGTGACTATTTATTTATGTACCTATCCGAATTTTTATCGGCAAGTCTTATGTGTAAGGGCGGCCTTATGGAATTATTTGCTATTCTTGCCATTTAGACTTCACAAAGTCACGGGCCACGGAACATAAACCGAAAACAAGATTTTGTATATAATATTCTGTTTGACAGTGAGCCATCCAAGACCCAAGATTATCCAGATACCAATAGTACCCATAGTATAGATACTAGATGGTGCTAAAATTCTGCCTTTATTAAAAATAATAATTGCTATTCAAAAAGTTTAGACGCTCTTTGTACACTCTTTTTATTTATCCTCGCAGGTTTTTGGTAAGTAAATCTTATACTATTATAAGCGCGGGCCTGTGAGCTTTCATATGACGTAACATCTGTCCGTGTCCGTGTCCGAAGATTTAGGGCATAGCTCCATACAAATTCCGGCCATGTCCTTTATTTAAAATATTGCCCATCACTTGCAACCACTTTTTCCCATCTCTCAGGCAGCGTTCGAATCCCACGTCTGAAGAACTCCTTGTCTTTTGAGGCTATCCACGAATCAACCCAATTTTTGGTATCCTCATAAGATGTGAACCGCTGCGCCGTCAGAGCATGTGCCATGGACCGGAACAGGTGATAATCGGACGGTGCAATGTCTGGTGAATACGGCGGGTGGGGTAACACTTCCCAATCAAGTGTTTCCAAGTACTTTTTCACGGGAGCGCAACATGTGGACGAGCATTGTCATGCAGAAGAATAGTTTTCTCGTGTCTAGTATAGTATTGAGGGCGTTTTTCCTTCAGAGCTCGGCTCAATCTCATCAATTGTGTTCGATAGAGGGCACCAGTAATTGTTTCGCTCGGATTAAGCAACTCATAATACACTACACCTAGCTGATCCCACCAAATACACAGCATAAGTTTTTTTCCGTGAATATTCGGTTTTGCTGTTGATCTCACTCAAAGCACCCTCACCATATGCTTCTACGAGCAATTGATGCGCCTCAGCAGCAGATTTCTTTAAATTAAAGAAGTAAACTAATATTTCCCGCAAATGACGCTTACTTGGCTCAAATTTTGACATTTTCAACTTATAAAAATTATATTTTACCAATATAAAATCAATGATATTAATAGGTTATGTTGTTCTTGAATGTTCAAACTATTTTTTAAGCCGGTTATCATCTGCGAAAGCTAACCGAAACTCCGTGCCTCGCCATCTACAATAAAACGGCGGATACTTATTTGTACTTTATATATTTTTATGGATTCTATCATGATTTGGTTTTAATTTATTTTTCGCACACCGGCCGCCGGCTGTCGTATGTCGACACGAACAGATGTCCGGCTTGGTTCAATCTCGCCCAATCGTTAGCAAGGTGCATTGCGTGCAGCTGACGTTAAGTTGGAATGCCTTTAGGCCTTTTTTTACTTACATTCACCGAAGGGCTAGCTAATGAGTCCTATTGAAAGTATGTCTTTCACAGTACACGACTGTGTATTCTGCGTCTAAATTGGTACTTGTGTTTTTTACTTCTTTATAGAACAGTCGATGCTTAGAGTATTCCAAGTCTCACTTGATCTATTTTGGAATATTTAATTTTTCGATTTTTAACCAATTGGATAAATGATTTATTACTTATACCAGATTTACCTTTATACATACATTGCTCATATATCAATGTAAATATTAAAAAGGAAAGTCCTAACTCAGAAAGCCTAAACGCCCAGACCAAATTCTGGGAGACACAAAGCTGTGTACAGTGGGCCAACCATGAGTTTTTTGCGCGTAATTACGCGAGTGAGGACGTAAAATATTTGTATCGAAAACGTAACCGAGGCGTTCGGGTGTTTGTCATACAAATATTTTACCAAGTCGCTAGCGAGTAATGTGAAAAAACCTCATGGTTGGCCTACAGATCTTCTTCTTGTAGTGCTTCCTCTTTAGTGCAGGAGACGTGGCTTTAGATGACTCGCGTGCAAGCTTCTAAAAACCTCACAGAGTAGGCCTGCGTAATTGTAAAGGAGAAAGCAATGGTCTAAATCAATAAATCTGAATAAATTATCACAAAAAACACTAGGAAGTAAAGCTCTTTAACGTTAATTAGATTTAAATAATACTAGGTTTTAATAATATTCGAATCGACTTACCCAGACCTTACGGCATTTGCATCGTTTACATACTTTGCTTAATTGCTATATTTTTGCATTTCACCAGATTTTTTGTTAAGTCAAATGTTTACTGTAAACATAAGTCGATTTAAACACAATTCATTTCTGTTGAATATTAATTTCTATGTTGTTTTCTTTATTATTGCTAAATCTCTCTTTAGTAGCGCGTCATGTCAAATTTCGCCGAGTAATCCATAACGAGGTGGTATCTAATCACTGGTATAATGTATGTTAATGTATTTTACACCCTCGTTATGAGTTATATGTATTATAATTACAATATTATCTTGTTTACTGTTATCTCGTTCTGTTACTTTGAGATAATTTCTTTTTTAATGTTTAACTTCAATGTCATTCTTAAGAGTTATAATTAGAATTTTATCTTTAGTTAACTTTCCATTACAAACAATTATTAAGATTAAGTAATCAATACGTACGTTTAAATAATAATTACAATTATTATATTCTAAGGATAGGTGGTAAGCAATTCTGATCTTTGAGAGATTTGAGTCAAAATGAAATTGAAACTTAAATGTTATCTGTAAAGTTCCTAAAGATCCAATGAATTTCCCAGTGGATGTAAAATATATTATAAAAGTAGTAAATTAGAAATACACCATTGATAAATATTTTTTGATTCAAGATATGCTACAATGCGGTATTATATCTTGCGTGACAGTAGTAATACAGAAACGTTGAACGAAAAATAAAGTCACAATCTAAAGATAATTACCAAAAGATAAACATTTACGTAATGATCAAATCACATGATAGTAATGAAGTAAATTAATCTAAATCGATGACACATGTCATTTTACATGTTATTGTAAAGATTACAGCTTGTAACAAAATAATAAAATCTATGTTAAAAGTTAGAGTTGAAAATCTGAATAAAATTTAATAAGGGTTAAAGGAAGGTATTTTTAAGGTGGTTAATTCACGCGGTGGACAGTCATGTCATCCCTTTCTCAATAACTATTTCCCACCTTTTAGATTGGCAACACCAACGATTCTATTAGTGTCTTGAGCGTCTATTGGCGGTGAAGATCATTTACCATCAGGTGACCCACCTGCTCGGTGCCAGTCTCTGCTATAAAAATAATCTACAGCAACTTCATCATAGAGAAGCCAGTTCAACCGGTTTGATACGACTGTCTCACAGAAAACCGAGGTAATGTTGCTCGCTGGTATTCGGTGAGGTTTTATTTATTTTTATTATTTATGGTGGAGACGTCTGCAGTCGCACAGATGGATGATCAGCTCACTTATTAGAACTATTTCACCCTTAATCCCAATCCGGGTGGCACTCCACTTTTGCTTTGAAGGCAACCAAGCTACGTAACAGCCCCCAAGAAGTACATCACCGTTGGGTTTCGGTTATGGCTCAGACTAGCCTTTGGGCGTCATGGAGGTCTTCCAGGTCTGCACCTTTCAGGTACACCCACGGCTGCCCAGCACGTCCACCCAGACAAGCCCCGCCACTTCAGTCGGTTAAGACCGGTTTCCGGTGGTCTAAACTGCATGCACCCGAAAATCTGCTGCTCGTGATGAGTGGCGACGAATTGTTTAAGCGTGCCACAAATCCTGGGATGACGACCTCGACTACTCTGTCAAAAGTGTAACGACTAGGAAAAGGAAAACTCCTTTGCCCTTCCCGATACCGATTGGTATCGTGGTGAACATATTTGTCTGATCCTCCACTCCCTCCCTCCATTTCTCTGATACACAACATGGGATTTGCTGTAATTACATTGACATTTTCAGAAGAAAGTATCATGCTCGCAATTTTTACTGTGAATATTTAATACCAAAAGCCTCATTAAAATCGTTGTTGGTACCCGCTTTTGGTTCAGAAGTTAAACGAAAGCTGTATAATTGTGCAGCTCTCGGCTGCTAGCTCATTAGCAATATGGTGCGAGATTAAAATATTTTTATTACCATAACAAATAAGAAACAGCTTAGAAAACGTTGTAGTAACAACGTTTCTTAAGTTCTTAATAGTAATTAAGAACGGTAAAGGATGTATCTTAATGAACTTGTTGTGAAGAGCATGTATTTAAAAGTTAATTAACGTTGATCTTGTAACAAGAATGTGTATTAGATACAAAACATAATTATTCTAATAATAAGAGTGAAAGCTTCGATGTTTATTTAGTCGTTAAATACCCTTAAAAACTGAACCGATTTGAATAAAATTTCGGAGGATACTAAAGGTTTGAGCGAATTAGAAACCTCTTAATGGAACACAAACTCTGTCATCAAACTGAATGATGGTAAACAGAAATAAAAAAAACTATTTTCACGCAATTTGTGAAGCTTTTAAATGTTCGGGCTCGACCGGTTTGATACAACTGTCTCACAGAAAACCGGCGTAAAGTGGCAGCTTGCTGTTGCGTTTCGTTCGGTGAGTGAGATTTACGGTATCTACAGCACGAATAGGTATTCGTGCTGTAGACACTACTGTCCGCATCGCGGCTCTATCACTCAAAAAAGTCATCACAGCTAAATAATATTACTATTTCAGTCTTCAATTTCACCGTTTTCTATTCATGTTTTTATGTTTTCACATCACAAATAAGCAATATTCGTTCTGGTGTCTAAACAGTTGAATTTAACGTTTTGAACGCACTGCAGTTTACGATTCGAAAGTGTATTTATTGAGGTTATTTATTCTATTGATGTTTATAGACCCATTTAATATGTCAATCTGAAGCGTGTAATAAAATATGAGATGTTCATTTTGATACAACTGCTCTTTTCTGTGAGTGAGAAGAACAATTTGTCTCAATTGTCTGTAATTACAAGCTTTATAGAAATTATTCAAACTTACTGTGTTATTACCTGATATGACCGTCTTTTTAACTATGTACAGAATTAAAATACCCATGTTTATTTGTTGGTTCTCCTACGTGGAATATTTTTAAATTCTGACAAAATAAAGTGACAACACTTCAGACAATCTTCGCTTCAGACGATTTGCCTAAAATATGAATGGGCAGTATTGCCAGATTTTTACCACTATCTCACAGAAAACCAACGTGAGGTAGCAGGTTCCTTTCTGTTTCATAGTACAAATGCTATAAAAGAAAGACTGAACTGAACTGTTTACGATGCGTGAGACCTACAATCCAATTTAATTTCATGATAACAGCGGCCTGGCTTAGCCCTACTACTAACCATCAGACGGTCCGTCTTCATAAGCAAATATATATTAATATAAAAGATAAAAGCGTCAGTTGTATTGTTTATGCTAAACTGCGACGCAGTAGAGCTCACACACAAAGGTGCATCCAAGGTCCTCATTCACTATGAGTATATTCAACGCGTAACGTGGTCGCGTCACGTTAAGGAATTCGTATAGAATAGTATCTTTCTTTCTACCTGCCCTTATCCCACCTTAATGTGGTCGGCGCGGCACACTTTTTCAAGCATGTTTCAGAGAGGATTTGGCAAAGTTTTCACGACCGGCTGCCTGCCTGACGTCAAACCATTCTGGGGGATTCAGCAAATTAAATTAGAAAATTCGCTTTGCCCGACCTGGGAATCGAACCCACGGCCTCCCAGTTCACAGCCCATATACGCTGCCACTAGATCAAGGACGCGAAAAGAATAATTTACCTAATTTCCTTAAGGCCCATGGTCATTACTGTTTGGGGGTTAATTTTAATGAGCATCGCTGCAGCATGACAATCCAAAAGCCTGAGAAGCTGTACAATTAAATATTTGGCTAGTCATGACCGTAAAAAGCAGAATACCTTAGCTCGTTTTGAACTGTATAGGGAATCAGGTACCTGGTCACTCGGACGTCGATTAAAGTGATGTAGGCCACCCTGTAATATTCAACCGAGTGTCACCGGCGGCGGCAGATTAGCTGCTTCCACTTTCATTATCTTGCAAATGCGACAATTGACGCTGTTATCGTGCAACGACACCGGTTAAACGCTTGTTGTGCTTTACTCATTGTAAGGTCACATAAGAATGATTAAACTCAAAGAGGTTTTACATACATACATAGACTCACGCCTTTTTCCCATAGGGGTAGGCAGAGACAACGGATTTCCATTTGCTACGATCCTTACACACCTCTTTCGCCTCATTCAGTCTCATTACATTCTTCATGCATGCACGTCGGTTTAGGGTACTTTTAACTTGACCTTTCTCGAGTAAATCTCTGACTTGGTCAGAGAATGTTCGATGAGGTCTTCCCCTTCCAACTCTACCATTCACACTTGCCATATATATTTGCTTTGTCAACCTCCTTTCATCCATCCTTTCTACATGCCCAAACCACCGCAACATTCCTTTCTCAATCCTCGTTATTATTTCCTCTTTCAATCCACACCGCTCTCTCACCACACCATTTCTTACCCTATCTCTCAAAGTCACACCACACATACTCCTTAAACTCTTCATTTCTACTGCATTTATTCTACTTTCATTCTTTTTCTGCCACACCCAACTAGACCCAAAGAGGTTTTACTACTATAATAACATGGCGTTGTTCTATTACAGTGAATCTTTAGTGACGGTGGTCCTTGGTCTAGAAGGTTTTCAGTTCGAATCCCAGGTCGGACAGGAGATTTTCTCACACTCAGCTGATTCGTCAGAGAAGAACGGACAAGAAACTCTGAGGTTGCTCTTTTTGGATAAAGTCATCATCATAATCCTTTTACTCTTTTAATGCTGAAACGTTCATCTGCATTATGGGTATTAAAAACGACGAGAGACTTACGGTTCCACAACATCCGAAACAAATATCTGTCGATAGTATTAACATCATAATCTGATCAAGATAAAATGGAATAATTTGTATTTGTAATAAATTACAGTTTAAAAAATTCAAATTTTTAAGTGTAATTGTAACATTCGACATTAATATTCTCATTTGAATTAATATCGCAACTGGATGTAGGTTTTAATTTAATTTCAATCGTTTAAAATACTAAATCAAAATATAAATTAAAAATATTTCTTAAGAAGCCGTTAGTTCGAATACATTTTGTAAGACCTTCAAGGTTAACATAACATTTATGAAACATTTGGATACACATACTTGCTCATAGAACAAAAAAAAACCCTCTAAAATTTTACATATTAGTCAGTTCACATACTTTTTGCCACCACTACTGTTTTAACTTCATAATTCCTAATATCTACGAAAATGTACATAAATATTAAATAGTCACGGGCGGCTCGGCCTCCGGTGGCCCATACGCTTATGGAACATATATATGTGCCGCCTCTGACGGGTTAATAGAATTAGCATAATGAAATTACAAGCAATTAAGGAAGCTCGCAACTAGCGTGTGATCCTAAATATTACGTGGAATAATAACTAATATAGACAGTAAATTGAAACGGATGGATTGTTGTAATAATAAACAAGAGAAGCAATAACTTTTGATTCAATTTAAGATCTACTAAGTTCTACCTCATGTTCAATTTAAGATCTGTAGGTACTACTAAGGCCTAACCCCTCTAATTAGTAGAGGAGACCCGTGCCCAGAAGTGGGACAGTAACATTACAGGCTATTATTATTATTACTACCAAGTTTGGTAACAGTCACGTAACTTTTCTAGCGCAAGTTTCAATTCCATCCAAAAAAAAAAACATTCTGCCAACGCTAACGCGAACAAAATAGGGTTCTTGTCTAGAGGCCCTGGCGTTTTTCGCATTTACAATATCAATAAAAATAAACCTAATAGTCAATCATCATCAATATAAATAAACGTTACAAGTAGTCCTGATCCCACTACCAACTCAATCGAGGATATCAGGAACTATTAGGGACTTGCCGTCCCACAACACCGAGTTCCAAATATCTGAGGATCACACAAACATTTGTCTTGGTACGAGAATCAAATCCGCGGCCTCGTTTCACAGCCAACCACTCGCCCACCGCGCTAAACAGGCTGTCCTAGTCCTCTCCTACCTGTACTAATATAATAAAGAGGATTTTTTTTTGTATTTTTGTTTATAATGAATAGGCTCAAAACTACTGAACCGATTTTAAAAAATCTTTTATCTATAGAAAGCTACGTTCCCCGGGACTAACATAGCCTACTTTTTATTCTGGAATGCACAGTTCCTGTGGAATATCCGCGTGAAGGAAGTCGCGATGAACAGCAAGTATAATGTATCTAGACAATTTCAAACAGTTGATTGGCCGTTTAATAACCAACAACGGTTGCGATGAACGTGCTATAAGCGTATAAGCTAACGTTTAGCCTTAACACGGTGTGGGCGTCCCTCGGCCACCTATCATCATAGTTTTGACAAGTTATTTGTTACAGACGTGGCTAAAGCGTTTGTCTCGAGGATATCCGTAGGGTGGAGATAAAAACGATGCATTCTTAAAACCTCATGACAAAAGTGAATACTTCAAGACCAGCGACCTGAGCAGGAAAATTTCTGACAACCGTAAATGTATTCGAACTCGATGCGCGTCTATGAAATTTGTATGAAATATTAACCAAATCATCAGTGCGCAGCGAACTCGAATACATTTACATTTACATTAGTTTTTCGTGCTCGGGCTACAGGTAAAATTTCGCTATGAGTAAGACACATCAAGTTTGTTTTCTTATCCATAGTATACTTTTGACAATAGGTAATGTGCATTCGCCTCCTAGGTCTAGTGGCGTGTATATGAGCTATGGACTGGGAGGTCCTGGGTTCGATTCATTGATCTGGCAGGGTGTCTCTAATACAATTCTTCCGGGACTTGTTTCAAAATTAAGCCAAATCCTTTCTGCGAAATGCTTGAAAAAGTGTGTTGCGCCAATCCCACATGAGGTAAGAGCAGCAGAGTTACTACAACCTCTTATAGCAGTATTATTATAATCGTTCTTCGTTTGTTTTGTATGGGAATCGGTACAAGTAAGATGATAATAATACTGCTATAAGAGGTGGTGGTAACCCCCCATGTAAAAAGAAAGAAGTAAAATCACTGCATAGTATAAAACATAGTCGGTTCCCGCTGTCTGTCTGTCCCTATGTATGCTTAGATCTTTAAAACTACGCAACGGATTTTGATCCGGATTTTTAGTAGATAGAGTGATTTTCATTTTTTTTAAAGCAGAGACTTGCAAACAAGCATATGGGTCACGTGATGGTAAGTGATCTCCACCGCTCATAGACACGCAAGACACAAAAATAATCATGGGTGCGTTGCCAACCTAAAAGGAAGAAATGGAATGGGAGGGAAAAAGGGATTAGGAAAAGAAGGGGGAAATGGGCCAACGGAATTCTCACTCACCTAACGAAACGCGTCGGCAAGCCGCCGCTTTACGTTGGTTTTCTGTGACACAGTGGTATCAAATCGGTCGAGTCGGCCCATTCGTGCTGTAGACTTTACTGTCTACAGCGTGGCTCTACCACTCAAAAATACTTAAGAGTGACGTGAAGTAATGCGGTCTTGACATTGTTTTCACATTAATAAAGCTAAGGAAAGAAAATAATAAACGCTACTTAAATATGTATGTGACTGTTGGGTGTTATTTATTTATTTGAACGATATAGATCTTGTTTGAGAACTGGCTAAACATCTTTACGGTTTTCTGTGAGATAGTTGTAACAAACCGGTCGAGCCGGCCTATTCCGCAGACGTTACTGTCTACAGCGTGGCTCTACTATTCAAAAATTCAAGAGGAAGGTTTATATGTATAATCCATGCCTATTATAATAGGGAAACACTGTTAATTTTATATGT
Source organism: Clanis bilineata (assembly GCA_036417725.1). Lineage (NCBI taxonomy): Eukaryota > Metazoa > Arthropoda > Insecta > Lepidoptera > Sphingidae > Clanis > Clanis bilineata. The sequence continues at coordinate 6,412,115 of CM071141.1, forward strand.
TGCTAATGTGATATCGTAAATAAACTAAATTTTTATGCGCTTAAATTGCAAACGCTGGCTGAACCCAAGAGATAAATTTAGATAATCCATATCAGCATTGCATCCGTGTGAAACCGGCCAGTCACTTCATAATAAATATCTGTTGTAAACAAATAAAATATGTCAGACGAGGTCAAATAAAAACGTATAACGGTCACGTAAAAACCGCAATAGGTACCTACAATGCAATCTCAATTGCATTTCAAGGATAATACTGCAATGTCGAATGCACAAGGGAATTCCTACAGGCAATCAGTTACCACGAATAATGACTTTATCAACCAGTCTGGTTCGATTCGACATAAATTAACCAAAGGAAGTGGGTTTGTACCAGTTTGTTTTAATAATCACAAGTTTAAAAACTTAAAGGACCGACTTCAAATCCGATCGGGACCAAATTTATATTTATATTTTTTTTTATTTATTTGACCCTTGAAATAAGGTCTATCGAACACAAAAAAATTTTGAAAATCGGTCCACATTCGACGGAGATATCGCGTAACATACATAAAAAAATCAGGCGAATTGAGGACCTTCTCCTTTTGTGGAAATCAGTCGAAAATTCTCACTTCTCGAAAACATATCAACGGTGGAAAGCATACTTGTCGTAACTCGAAATAATGCGAATATGAGTTATAGGCATATATCATCGATTGAATGAGCACTTAGCTTTTGAACCATCAGATTCTAAATGTTTAGAGTTGTGTACCTCTAGTGTTTAAAAAGCAGCGATAGCTCAATTGGGATGGTACGGACTGCCGAGACGAGTGTCGGAGGTTCGAGATCAACCCCAAAAAGGAGCACACACCTGTGACTTTTCTATGTTTAGTGTGTTTTCATTGTGAATTTTCACTGTCTGTAACGGTGAACGAAAACATCGTGAGGAAACCTACATACCCGAGAATTTATCCACAAGAATTTCAAAGATATGTGAAGTCTACCAATCCGCATTAGGCCAGCGTGGCAGAATATGGCCTAACCCCTCTCATTAGTAGAGGAGGCCCGTGCCCAGCAGTGGGACAGTAATATTACATGTAATATGACAAACACCCGAACGCCTCTAGCGGTTACGCGGGGAACTGACTTACTATTATACTGAAATATTTTACGTCCTCGCTCGCGTAAATACGTACAACAAACTCATGGTTAAGCCACAGGACCAAATACACTTTATAATAATAATATTAGCCCTGTAATATTACTGTCCCACTGCTGGGCACGGGCCTCCTCTACTAATGAGAGGGGTTAGGCCTTAGTCTACCACGCTGGCCTAATGCGGGTTGGTAGACTTCACATACCTTCGAAATTCCTGTGAAGAAATTCTCGGGTATGCAGGTTTCCTCACGATGTTTTCCTTCACCGTTATAGCAAGCGATATTTCACAATGAAAATACACTTAACATAGAAAAGTCAGAGGTGAATGCTCCATTTTGGGGTTGGTCTCGAACCTCCGACACTTGTCTCGGCAGTCCATACCATTCCCAACTGAGCTATCGCTGCTTATGAATACACTTTACTAGGAAGGAATGCACCGTAACCGGTAAAAGTTAATGGCATGATACACTACAAAGTATGTAACCAATGGATCCAAAGGATGTATTGCAATATCCTTAAGAATGTTGTCGCCGCGCCGGGTCGTACTGTGCTGACATTTAATTATCGCCTGTGAATATCTATGATGAACGACCTAAAATAGCACATTGTAACCAGATCCTGCTAACTTTAATTATAATAATGGGTTGCATTTACTGAATTACATAATATATAATTTTGAGTGCTAGAGCCACGCTGGAGACAATTACGTGTACAGCACGAATAGGCCGGCTGGATATATTGATCCCACTGTCTCACAGAAAACCAACGTAAAATGGCAGCTCGCTGTCGCGTTTCGTTCGTTGAGATTTCCAATTTCCCCTTCCTTTCCCAATAAGCCAAAATAAGCCCGGAGTTTCTTTCTGCCTTTCTTCTTCGGGTCGTCATCCGTAGGTAGCTAGAGAAAGGCTGGTAGGTTAGCTAGGATAGAGCCTCACGCACCAATCCCAACTGCTTCCAGTATTTCCAGTCAATCCCCTGCCACCATTCCTGCCATATGCCATTCCCATACAATCCATTCCCTTACACTCTATTCATATCTCCCCTTATCACCCTATCTTAGCCATCCCATCGTTATGTCCATACTTGCCTGCCTATCGTCAAATTCAAATATATAATGTAAATTATATTAATCCTAATTTAAAAATTTACTAGTGTTGACTTTTTTTTACTTGTGTTTACATGCCTACGTGATCAATAAAGATTTTTATTTTATTTTTATTTTAATCCTTATTAGGTTGGCAAGGCACCCATGATTCTTTTCGTGTCTTGTATGTCTATGGGCGGAGGAGATCACTTACCATCTAGTGACCCACCTGCTCGTTTGCCAGTCTCGGCTGTAAAACGAGATTCTTTACGCACGTTTTGTATGGAAATAGGTGCATATATTTATTTCGCCTCACCCAGACGAGGTTGAAGTTAGGCAAGCAGCTGATAAAAACTGAGCCGATTCTTTTCTGCAACATATTTAAAAAGTGTTCGCTGTTCACACATTGGACTGGGATAAAGGTAAGTAGAAGAAGAAGGAAGATTATGCATTGAATACACCAGTTATACACTTAATCCTGAACCCACATTGTATCATGGGTGTCAGGAACTTTGAGGGACAAATAATTATTTCGGCACTGGAATCGAACCCGCGGCTTACCTCACAGATGACTATTCATGAACTGAACTACTGAGACTGTTATTAAACAAACACCATTATTATACAAAAGTGATAAAAATAGAATAATCTACATCTTTCTTCTAGAATACGCTGGCTATCTTATCATAAGTCGAAAGGTTAAATTTTAAAGCGTGTTACATAATACACAGCAAATAATAAAACACAGGCTATTTATGAAGTTTATTTAAATATATACATTAACATAATAATATTATTTTTAGATCTGCGGCCTGAGCAGGAAAATTACTGACAACCGTAAATGTATTCGATCTCGATGCGCGTCTATGAAATTTGTATGAAATATTAACTAAACGTCATCAGTGCGCAGCGAACTCGAATACATTTACATTTACTTTAGTTTTTCGTGCTCGGGCTATTGAATAAAGAACTCTAAATATACACATAACATAAGCTCACACCTGTATCCCCGAAGAGGTAGGCAAAGGCGCACTAGCCAACTAGTACACCCACATTTTGCCGAGCTTAGTTCTGTCTCAGATGTGATAGGGGGCAAGGCTATCGCCATATCGGGCACAAATTCCAGACTCCGGGCTGATATGGAAAAATCCAGTATCACTTTGCCCGACCCGGGGATCGAAACAGACCTCAGGACGGTAGTCGTACCGAAATACAACCACGCCACCGAGGCAGTCTAAATATCCGTAATTCTTTTTATAGTTTCTATGATAAAAGTTCTATCATAAAATGTAAAGCCACGCTGTATAGTCAATTTTGTCTTAGTATAGACATGTTTGGTTAATATTTCATGCAAATTCCATAGACGCATTCAAACTCGAATACATTTATGATTGTCAGAAATTTTCCTGTTCGGGCCGCTGTTTTTTTTTTTAAAGAGCCAACAGTCAACACCTAGTCCTGACCCCACAGGTAGTTATACTCTGTATCGTAGGTGTCAGGAGACTACGAGAGTTTCGGTCTCACAACACCCACACTTGAAACAAATATCTGTGAGCCATTTACAATTGGCAGAAATTTTCCTGCTCGGGCCGCTGAAGGATATAACATAACATAACATAAGCTCACGCCTGTATCCCCGAAGAAGTAGGCAGAGGCGCACTACCGCACTAGTACACTCACATTTCGCCGAGCTTAGTTCCGTCCCAGATGTGATAGGGGGCGAACCTATCGGCATATCGGGCCCAAATTCCAGACTTCGAGCAGCGAGACCCGGGGATCAAACCCGAGATCTCAAGACGGTAGTCGTACCAAAATAGAACCACGCCACCGGGGCAGTCAAAACGGCTGAACGATATACCTCTATACTTCGTACTAGGTAATCTTAAATTTTGTTAAGAATTACGCAACAACATCTAGATTTCGGAATGTGCTAAACTCAGCATCACGGTTTTCGCTAGATAGGTTTAAGTGTTAAAATAATATATTTGTAAACTGTATTATCATAAGTATATTCACTTATCATACACGACTGTCAATTATCAATTTAACATTATTTTCTGTCTGACTCTAGAGCCTTCATTGTGACCTTAATTAGATGGATGGTTACTTATCTCTTTGGAGTGTGAAGCATAAATAGGCCGGCATGAATCTGGTGACCATGGATAAAGCCAATGCTTTTTAAAAAATTAAAAAGTATTTATTTAAACCATAGAAACTTTTACGAGGTTTTGGCGGGAATTCTGACGGTGCGGGTGGTCGCTTGTTTTAATGATTTCACATTCTAGTCTAAAGTTGTGCTTGTGGTTTAAATGTGATGTGAATCTAAGCAATAAACATCAACGAAGATGGACAGTATGTGGAAGCTTTGAAATAAGTGATTTTGGACGTTTTTTGTCGGGTGGATGTGTCGACCATATTCGACTCCTCCGCTGCGAGAAAATCGTCTAAAAGCATCAAACTGGAAGGAATTGACGCCAAAACTTCAGCAGGGCCTTGAATTCGAACACATCCGATTTCATGGCACTTGTGAAAAATTAGATATAAGGAAATGAAGAAAAATAAGCACTTAAGACGAGGCTGTATGGGCTAGATCCCTTTGCCTTCCCGAAAGGGAAAATTAAAAAAAAAAAAAAAAAAAAAAGAAACTTTTACAATCAATAGTATATCTAAACATTTGACACAATATTCAGAAATGCCGCTTAGATCTTACACAATCTTAAAAGCTATAGATTCATTATACAAAGTTAAAGCAGATAAAGTAACCAACATGTTTTTGTAATATGATTTTCGATAGTTTAATAGCTGTGTAATACATACTTACTTTTTATACCAGAGACTGGCAAACGGGCAGAAGGGTCACTTGATGGTAAGTGATCTCCACCGTCCATAGACACTCAAGATACAAAAAAAATCACGGGTGAATTGCCAAACCTAATGGAGGGAAATGGAGATTGGGAAAGAAAGGGAGTGGGGGAATTGGGCCACTGGAAATGCTACTCACCGAACGAAATGCGACAGCGAACTGCCGCTTTACGTCGGTTTTCAGTGAGGCAGTGGTATCAAACCGGTCGAGCCAGCCCGTTCGTGCTGTAGACGTAACTCTACAGCGTGACTCTAGCACTCAAATTTGTTTCTATATTTGTCGATGGTCATTCGTGTTTTGGGCTACACTGTGCTTATCACCAGAAAAAAATGTGTGAGTTTCTAATACTTACAGCCGTGAATATTTCCATCAAACCACTGTCATTTACGAGTCTGCATTTCAAGTTTCTTATTTTCAAATTGTATGATTCGCCTTCGTAAATGGTGCCTTCTTCTACAAAGCCGTAACCCGCAGCACGAGTAATTTTCGACTGCGTATTCAAAAAAGCTGCTGTACACTCTACATATTCATCTGAAATTTAATAAAAAAAAATCGAGCATGATAGCTTGATTTTAATATGTAGTCGAAAGTGATTTGTGCTACGACCTCGATTATGTACTTACTTAAGTGAAACGATAAACTCTCTACCTAAATAGAGCTTTAATCACATCATCAATTAGCAAATTAAACTACAATAGCTAGACAAGGATGGATAACACTCATCATCACACTCTAAAAAAACGATTAGTCAGAATTAATTATCAAGTGAATTCACAACGGTAATGATAATTTAATTAGTACTAGAAGAATTAGGTTACCTGCCGGTCACAGACCTTATGATTGGCCGCTAACGGGTCTTGTTGTAGGTTAGCTATGCTAATTTCCTTTTGATATTGACTACATTGACTACTAATGTAAGGATTTTGACCCGTTATTATAACATGTAATTAATTAGTCCAATATTTGCAATACCGCTGCTGTGAATTCATAAATATTTATGGACCTGAGAATCCGCTTTATCCCACGACACGCAAAATCTTATTTTACTTTGGAATTTCGTAAAAGGATTTACGAAAATCCACAGAAATAGCAGATTACCATTTTGGGACAACGGACGTAAAGAAAAAGAAGGACACCTATAGTTAAACGGACGCCACAGAGAAGCCACGCATACAATCGCGCCTGTACAAAGTGCCCTACGCACACATTAACACTCGTAACACTCTCAGTCACCACCATTACATCGATAGATCGAATGGGCCGAAAACCTTGCTACACTTTCAATGTTCCTTGAGTTCCGTCCAACTTTTTTTCGCGTCCGTGTTTGGGACACCGGCAAAGGAACAACAGGCATACCTGTTGTTTAAGCTTTTCTCGCAGCTCCGCATCAAATTGGAATTAGGTAATTAATTCCATAGAATTATATTTATGTATGAATTGCTTGGTTTAAATAGGATATTATTTTTATTCCAATAGTGCATCCGTAGTAGTACGTAGGATATCAATTTGATGCGAAGCCGTGAGTGAAGATTAACCAAAAATAAAAATCAACAAACATCGATTAAGTTAATACGCTGATATTTACACAATCACCTCACCACATGCCATGGTCAGTGAAATGTCAAACTTAATGAAAAATGTGAAACCGCTCAGATGGTTTTTGACTTATACGTTTTATAATACATCGCACAAAAAAAATTATAATAACTTTTCAGTATAAAGAGTTTGTTCTAGAGCGATATAAATAATTGTAAAAAACGTGGGGTGCTTTTACAACGTTATTAAAATTATTTTACTTTTATGAATAGAATAATTGTAACATTTTATATTTTGCACCCACGCTTTTTACAATTATTTATATCGCTCTATAACAAACTCTTTATATTAATTTTTATATTTTTTTTTAGTGCGGTGTGTTATAAAAGAGTTTTTTTTAGTTTTTTTAAACTATTATTATTATTTTTTCTTTTTTTTGGTCTCTGCATTATCAGTACCTAATTACAGTCTTACCGGATAGTTGATTTTCAGTGAATCGTAGTTCATTTTTTTATTATCCTGGTGATCCTGGTCAGGATACCAGGACAAAATGATTAAATTACTGCCATCGGTCCTTGATACGTGTGGCGATTTTCAAGTTCATCAGACGTCTAGAATACGGTGAAAATCAGTTTTTTTTTATGGAATGGCGTAGCAAACGAGCAGAAGGGCCACCTGATGGTAAACGGTCACCTTCGCCCATGAAGATCCACGATACCTGAGGAATCGTCGATGCGTTGCCGGCCTTTGAGGAATCTATATGCTCTTTTGAAGGTCCCTATGTCGTATAGTTGTCTATAGGTTGAAATATTCCATTACATAGATTCAAAGATACCTACATACAAGTGAAGCGTAAGGCGTATAATAAAAATCATTTTACTTTGTGAATGGGAGTAGCCGTGATAGAAGTTAATAGCACGGAACGTATACGAAATCATTTTGCGTATCAAACGTACGATCAAATGACGAAAAATTTATTCAAATCGTAAACATGTGTCATCTGGCCATCTGGGACAAGCGTCAGTGTATTAGATCTTATATGGCTGTCGATACTGGATGTCTCGGAATTGACGTAGATGGATTGATGTGATTCACTCACGTCAGTGAGAGAATCAGTTGGACATCGAATGACGTACTCCCGATGCATTTGTAATGATGCGTTTACACCCGTTTGATGGTATCTGTGACATTGAATAGCCCCGTTTCTACCGCAAATGGTTTGATGGATACGAGCATTGCGACTTGCGACATTTTGTTAAAACGAATCTATAATATATTCTACAATTTTAATGAGCTTTGTACAACTGTTGTATTTGTTCAATTAAATAAATTACTGGGACACTGGCAAAATGACCGTCAGGCGGTGGAGCCATATTTCTTAAAAGAAGAAGAAGAACTGTTGTATTGGTACGCTTATTATAATTGTTATTGACAGCATCCATGGCGCAGTGGGTTAGTAGCCGGTTATAACGCCGACTGAAGCGGGTTCGATTCCCGCATCGAAATAAGTTTTTGTGTGACTCACATATATTTGTATCGGGTCTAGGGATCTATAAAGCTCCCACTTAGTCTGAGTCAAAGAAACGAACTTAGTAAGGATTTGGAATTTTTAAATCGAACTTCGAGTTACTCCGAGTTACTCCGAGCCTTTTTTACAAGAAAAACAGACAGACTAACAAGACTAAGCCAAGATTTTCTTGTTAAAAATGTCTCGGACTAAGTCGAAGTTCGATTTAAAAATTCCAAATCCTCCCATAGTTCGTTTCTTTGACTCAGACTTAGTCGAAGTTCGTTCTATAGTTCGCTCTATAGGACTACGCTTATCATCAGGTGTTGTACTTTTGAGTGGTAGAGCCACGCTGTAGACAGTAACGTCTACAGCACGAATGGGCCGGCTCGACCAGTTTGATACCACTATCTCACAAAAAACCGACGTAAATTGGCAGCTTGCTGTCGCGTTTCGTTCGGTGAGTGAGATTTCCGTTGGCCCATTTCCCCCCTTTCTTTCTCAATCCCTTATTCCCTCCCCTTTCATTTCCTCCTTGTAGGTTGGCAACGCACCCATGATTATTTTTGTGTCTTGAGTGTCTATGGGCGGTGGACATAATTTCCTATCAGGTGACCCATCTGCTCGTTTGCCAGTCTCTAATATATAAAAAAATAATGCCTGTGGTTACATACATACATGCGTTGCGTTATTGAAAAACAATGTATTATACATTGAAATAAAACTATTCTTACGGATTCTATCACGATTAGGTTTTAATTATTATTCCCGACGTTTCGAAGGCTTTGCAGTCTTCGTTGTCACGGGTCAGACTGAGGTGTCATTTGTCCAAAAAAGGTTAGAGTTACAATATCTACCATCATTAAAAAAATATAAAAAATCAAAAAAGGTTAATTATTTGTGTTCCGATTTATGCAGTACGAGCTCACGGTGTCTTGAGTTCTGGCAGCTGGTCTTTTGGGTTCCGATTTAATAAGATGTATAATTGGATCCCAGGTTTGTGCAAGCTTCCAACCATCTTCTCTATTGAAATTAGGATGTTTTTTAATTTCAATAGCCTCGAGTATCATCCTAGGGAGGAATCGGTGTTCTTTGGTGAGGATTTGTGGTTTATCAAATCTAAGATAATGTTTGGAGCCTTCCTCTGAATGTTCAGCAACTGCAGACTTCCTAGACCGTCGGTGTTTTACGTCAGCTATATGTTCTTTTACGCGGGTTCCTATATTCCGTTTTGTTTGTCCGATGTAAGAGAGACCACAGTCGCAATCAATTTTATACACGCCTGGATCTTGCAGAGGTATGTGACACTTGACAGATGGTAAAAATTGACTAACCTCCTTGGACGGCTTGAAGTAAGTTTTGATAGAAGCACGCCTCAGGATATAGCCAATCTTGTCAGTGACTCCTCTTACATAAGGTAAAACAACCGGGACGCGTTCGACGGTGGCTGGTTTCATTCGCTTTCTGTGACGGCGCCGTGGGATTTGGAGCTTGTTGTCTCGCAGGACTTGCTTGACATGACGCAGCTCAGCGGCTAGATGTTCCTCATCACAGATTCCTTGTGCTCTCTGAAACAAAGTTTTACCCACGGTAGCTAACTGTTTCGGATGGTGGTGAGATTCTCCATTCAGGTATTTATCGGTATGGGTCTTTTTCCTATACACAGTATGACTCAAAGATTGATCAGGATTACGGATAACTAAAACGGATTTTTTGATTTTGTATAATTTTTTAATGATGGTAGATATTGTAACTCTAACCTTTTTTGGACAAATGACACCTCAGTCTGACCCGTGACAACGAAGACTGCAAAGCCTTCGAAACGTCGGGAATAATAATTAAAACCTAATCGTGATAGAATCCGTAAGAATAGTTTTATTTCAATGTATAATATTCACGTAAACTTAAGAAATCAGAATGTATTATACAGATTGCACTGCATTAAGCAGGTGACCTAAATCAACACTTGTGTTAGCGATATCCAAAATATAGATAACTGTAACTCCACATATTTAGTATTGGACGTTTATATAACGTCACAAGTGGACTATTTAGATAATCAGATAGTAATATCGATTTTGTTCATATTAATACTGTTCTTCAAATGAAAGCGAGAGGACAAACATAAGTCCCTGACAAACCAGTACATCTCGAGAATTCGAGACACATAAATGAAGATAACATAACATAAGCTCACGCCTGTATCCCCGAAGGGGTAGGCAGAGGCGCACTAGCGAACTAGAACACCCCCATTTCGCCGAGCTTAGTTCCGTCCCAGATGTGATCGGGGGCGAGCCTATCGCCATATCGGGCACAAATTCCAGACTCCGGGCTGATATGGAAAAATCTAATATCACTTTGCCCGACCCGGGGATCGAACCCGAGACCTCAGAACCGTAGTCGTACCGAAATACCACCACGCCACCGAGGTACTCACATAAATTATAATTCAATTTATGTATGTACCCATACTATAATTACTAATTACTATATACAATGATATGTACATTATAGTTATGTATATTTGCTACGGAATGAAGTGGAAAAGTCTTTTTTTAACATTTCTGTTAATTAATATGTTTAAAAAAGTATGTTGCGCCGACCCCACATTAAGATGGGAAAAGGGTAGGTAGAAAGAAAAAACTGCAGATTAAAGTCAATTTTATCGCTGTTATTCAGCTTGATCCAATTTCAACCCCTGTTTAATCTTAACTGAATTAATAAATTATAAACATTAATCCTTAAACATTTAGGTGCAACTTGCTCCAAGTTAGACAAATCTTGATTGAACTTAAATCCCGATTTAAATATAAAAGAAAATGATTAGACGGTTCTGAGGTCTCGGGTTCGATCCCCGGGTCGGGCAAAGTGATATTGGATTTTTCCATATCAGCCCGGAGTCTGGAATTTGTGCCCGATATGGCGATAGGCTCGCCCCCTATCACATCTGGAACTGAACTAAGCTCGGCGAAATGTGGGTGTTCTAGTTCGCTAGTGCGCCTCTGCCTACCCCTTTGGGGATACAGGCGTGAGCTTATGTAGAAAATGATTAGATGCAGTTAAATCGGATTTAGAACTAACTCTGGATTAGTAAGTCACCCTAAGTCATCCACAGTGCGAACAAACCATTTAACAAATCAACTAAGGATGTACATTCGTACATCAAAGTCCAAATTCCCCTTGCATCAAATAATTTTCCCCCAAAACTGTCCACTTTCACTAAACTAACGACTGGTTTAATCCCCTAACAAACGCAGTCAGTTGTAACACTGTTGATTAAATTATCGGAATCAATCGAACAAATTAATGTTTATATCTTTTCACGTGAGGGGAGAAATAAAAATATTTATTGTTGATTTATGGCTTTAAAGTAATCATAAATAAACGTAAATATCTGTTAGGTATTAATATAATAATAATATAAATGATATTGGATATTTCCATATCAGCCCGGACTCTGGAATTTGTGCCCGATATGGCGATAGGCTCGCCCCCTATCATATCTGGGACAAAACTAAGCTCGACGAAATGTGGGTGTTCTAGTTCGCTAGTGCGCCTCTGCCTACCCCTTCGGGAATACAGGCGTGAGCTTATGGTATGTTAATAATATTAGCCCTGTAATATAACTGTCCCACTATTGCACACGGGCCTACTCTACTAATGAATAATGGGTTAGGCCTTAGCTACCACGCTGGCCTGGCGCGTTGGTAGACTTCACATACCTTTGAAATTCTGGTGGAGAAATTCGTTAGGTATTACGAACCAAAAAATTCAATATTACGTACAATTAATTAAGTTACTTATTTATTCAGCATATCAATATTGCAAACACAAACATTCATTTACAATAATAAAACAAATTGGGATACAGATCTAGCGTTTACAATAATTATAGATACGCATAACATTAACTAAAAATCAATTCAAAAATATATACTGATTTCTTAAGTTTACGCGAATATTATACATTGAAATAAAACTATTTTTACGGATTCTATCGCGATTAGGTTATAATTATTATTCCCGTTTCGCAGGCTTTGCAGTCTTCGTTGTCACGGGTCAGACAAAAATATATATATATATATATATATATATATATATATATATATATATATGTCAAAAATATGTCATGCTACTTTAAGCTATAACAAACTTAAAAACCGACATATACAATTCATTAGATCTTAACCTATATATGGAACCAGTTTTAGACTAAGACTCTATCGATCCCAAAATATCTTGAAAATCAGTCAATATTTGCCGGAGTATACATAAAAAATACCGACGAATTGTTGAAGACGTCCAAGACATTTTTAGAAGAAAATCTTTGCTTAGTCTGTCTGTCAGTCTGTTTTTCTTGTAAAAAAGGGCTCGGAATAAGTCAAAGTTCGACTTAAAAATTCCAAATCCTCACTGAGTTCGTTTATTTGACTCTAAGTCGTAGTTCGCTTAATGGATCTCAGCCTAGGTGTTTAGTATCCACGCAAACATTTTTGTCTCGAAGCTTCGAAATCATGAAGCCAAGTAGTTCAATACCGTAACTATGTATTTCCATTGACTATCAAATTTTAGAGACACATGTAAAAATGACCAATATAGCTGCACATCAAGAGCGACTTGTAGCACTTTCAGCAAATTTCGATTTACCCCAAATCTCGATTTAAATATAGGAATGAACTGTAGGATAAATTGAGGTTCAACTCCAGATTAGTAATAGCACTGCAAGTCACCTTAATTAGCTAAGTCACAATCAACCATATGCTAGAGGCATGATTCCTTTATCATCTTACAACTTATCATCATCATCATCATCATCACAGCCTGTCTCTGTCTGACCTCTGTCATATCATGCCATTCCTTACGATTCTGGGCCATACGCATCCAAGTTCGACCTACGATCTTAACCATGTCGTCGACCCACCTTGCCATCGGACGGCCAACGCTGCGCTTACCTTGTCTTGGCCACCATTCTGTTACAACTTATACTACCTGCAAAATCTTGTTGTAAAACTTCCTAACATGTTCAATATGTAGACTAGGCTATTGTATTACAAACAAGGAAATCTAATTGGGGCCGGATACAATTTATATGCCGGCAGTTTAACCGTAAATTTGGTTTTAAGGGCCATTAACGTTACTCTTATCTTTTTAGAGTGCGTAAAGCCGTGTTGTACGAGTACCTTGAATTTCGCTGTGTACTTAGATATATTCTGAGTGAAAGTCGCTATACACTCCACACTTTACTATCAAGGGATTCAATAGTCACGGGCGGCTCAGCCTCCGGTGGCCCATACGCTTATATGTGCCGCCTTCGACGGGTTAACTAACATAAACGCGCGATCTATATTATGTATAGTAGTTATTAAAATGTATAAACAATTGAAATAAAATTACTTTTACGGATTTTATCACGATCTTCGTGGTCACGGTCCCGTGACCACGAAGATCGTGATAAAAATTAAAACCAAATCGTGATAAAATCCGTAAAAGTAATTTTATTTCAATGAATAGCATTCGCGTAAACTTAAGAAATCAATAGGTATAAACAAGTTTAAAAACTTAACTGACCGACTTCAAATCCGATCGCGACCAAATTTATATGGGACCTTTGAAATAAGCTCTATCGAACACAAAAATTTTGAAGATCGGTCCATATTTGGCGAAGATATCGCGTAACATACATAAAAAATACAGACGAATTGAGGACCCCCTCCTTTTTTGAAGTCGGTGGAAATTATGTTTGTATGTACGAGTATCTGTACCTATTGAACCAGTTTTGTTATAGCAAGTAATGGCGACATGCAACATTATTACTAAAATCTTGATTTCATTGAAATAAAACTATTCTTACGGATACTATCACGATTAGGTTTTAATTATTATTCCCGACGTTTAATCAGTATCTTGATTTAATTTCATCTAGAATTATTCCTATAATGTATTTAACTTATATCTCATTGGAATATTGAAAGAGAGATTTAAGTTAAACACACGACGTACAAGGCATTAAACAAAGTTATTCTTAAATCGAGTTTATTTCAAAATAAATTAAGATTTATCTAAGTGGTGCAAGTCGCCCTAAATTATAAGACGAGCAAAACGCTCATCTGCGGCCCGACCAGGAAAATTTCTGAAAATCGGAATTTGTGCCCGATATGGCGATAGGCTCGCCCCCTATCACATCTGGGACGGAACTAATCTCGGCGAAATGTGGGTGTTCTAGTTCGCTAGTCCGCCTCTGCCTACCCCTTCGAGGATACAGGCGTGAGCTTATGTTGTTGTTGTTGATGTAATTATTTGATGTAAAACCAAAACTCTATCCTTTAGATATACTCGTAGACTATCGTTTTATCCCGAAAAGTCTTCCGCCGGAGAAAGCCGCGGGCAAATACTAGTTTGGAGAAAGTTAAGTATAACAATCCATGTTAATAGTTATTACATGGTACCGAATATCAGCTTAGGCGATCTTAACGATAAACGTTAACTGGATCGGTTTTGGGATACAATTGGTTTTATAGCGGAAGAAAAAATTAAAGCATTCAACATTACGAAACTCAAAGTTATATTGGTTACGCATCAATATAATATACCCTAGATGTACAGTTATTTGCAAATATCCTCCTAAAAAGTGGTCTCAGGAATAAAACAAAGAAAAAGATCACAAGTTCTAATTAAATCAACACAAATATAACCCTATGCACGTGTTATAAAGTAGCTTTTTAAACGAAATGATCAAGCGTTCTTAAATTTGAATTTTGAAAATTTGAATTCTACCGGCGTCCGACTGTAGGGAAAAGGAGTGCTTAAGCACTTCTTTGCTGTCCCATTTTCCGAGCGTCAACTGTGCATCTAGACAAATAATATATCGATGTGGTTACGTCATATGTGGAATGTCATAAAAATAAATAACTTAAAAGGTTGTGAATATAACATATGCTCTCGCCTATATCTTCGAAAAGGTAGGCAGAAGTGAACAGAGCACACACATCTTGCCGTACTTATTTCCATCTAACCATCTTCTTCATGTGTGGGATGGGTTAAGTAATTCCAACTAAAACTTCGCTGGATGCAGGTCGCTTCCAACAGGTCGATATGGAAATCTTTGGGCGAGGCCAATGTGCAGCAGTGGACGTCGCAGATGATGATGATGGTAATTATGGAAACTTCAAAACTAACTTCAAAACCATAATGATTTTGTTCGTGGAGGAGTTTATCATTTTTCTCGAATTCAGATCTTAATAAATACTCCTAAAAATACTGAGACGTTTTAATAGTAGCCCGTTCCTAGAAGACGATGTATACGAAGTCGGTGCCGTAATTAAGATGTGCTAGTGTTTAATAATATTGATGACATCCATATACGTATGTGCTTCTGGAGTCTTAATGAAGGAAGCTATCTTTGCGCTTAATTACGTAGAGAGAGATCTCGCTTTAATTAAAACACTTTTCAATCCGACTTTTAAAACCAAGATCGACAAAAACTAAATACTATTTCAAATAAATACATCCAACGGTATGTCAGATTCACCGGATTAAACGGTGCTACTGACCAAACCCCACCACCAGTGTCTCTCTACCTCCATATTGCGAAGATCATGGTATACACATCACATCATCGCTGGATGCAGGCCGCTTCCAACAGGTCGATCTGGAAATCTTTGGGGGAGGCCTATGTTCAGCAGTGGACGTCCTATGGCTGATGATGATGATGATGATGATGACATCACGTTCAGCCCCAGCTTTCGCGGAAGCCAGCCCTTGTCCGTACCAGCTATTTGAGTCTAATTGGTCCAATTAGTACATCTATAAAAAGATTTGTAGATAACTAGAAAATTCTAAACAAAACAACAAACGAAGTCATCGGATGTACCCATCGAGATGTACCTCCCAAAAATCAGAATGAAATTTCACTTTTGTACCCCAAACCGCAACGGAAACATCAATCACAACACTTGTTTATTTAATTAATGATGTGGTATTGAACATTTCATCGCAACTTTCACGTATTGAAATGGCAAACTTAACAAGGCACGGGTGCACGACTGCTATCAAACTGGGTCGTACAAATGACCTGCAATTAGGGTTACCAGGTGTCCAGGTTTAGCCGGACATATTCGGCTTTTTAAGGTCGTGTCTGGACAAATATTTACGTATCTGGCCTGTCTTTAGGAATATGCTGATCGACGACGTGGCAAGTAGGAAATAACCATCTATTCGTACCACGTTTTCTTAGCCAGTGATAGGAACGCGTGGACTGCACAGATCAAAATATAACTGTGATTTATATTATACCAGCTTTTTTCCGCAGCTACACCCAAGAGTCTGCCCCGTTGTATTTCTATTTGCGTCCCCTTAGGGGATGAATTTCCAAAAATCCTTTCTTAGTGCTCGCCAACGTCATAAAAGGAAACTGTGTGCAACATTTCACATTCTTAGTTCCAATAGTTTCGGCTGTATGTGGATACGTCAGTTAGTCATTCAGTTTCTCCTTTTATAGATTTATTATATTATATTATTAAACAATAATTTTAAAATTAAAGTGTTTTCGGACTTGAAAGATGTGACCGAGTCTAGAGCAAAATGGCCGGCTTAATTCAGGGCGGAGTCCAGCTATTTTATTTTAGAGCTTGGCAACCCTATTTGCAGATCTAGTAAACGGGAATACAATCTGAGTTCCACTGAACTTGATTTTCTACTTTGGTTAGCTAATTAAATTGCATAAAACTTGTATCGCAGGAAATTATTATAAATCCTTTAGAGTGATTCATAGATAAAAATCTATAATTGCTTAATTTTCAAAGTGGCTTTTAATTTAGGACGTAATTAATTTAACACGCCTGAATCATTTGGGATGTAAATAATACACATAAATAATATGGAAATGTCTCCTTGGCCTAGTGGCAGCATATATGGGCTGTGAACCGGGAGGTTCTGAGTTCGATTCCCAGGTCGGGAAAAAAGAATTTTCTAATTTAATTTTCTCGTAACTGGGTCCCCCAGATGAGGTTGACGTCAGGCCGGCAGCCGATCGTAAAAACTAAGCCAATTCTTTCTGTAACATGCTTGCAGTGTGTTGCGCCGACCCCACATTTAGGTGGGATAAGGGCAGGCAGAAAGAAAAGACTATAAGTACTGAATAGGATGAGCGCATCATTTCATCAACCATATTTTAGGCTTATGATGTTATAGGGGACTATTATCATATCGGGCACAGATCCAACCCTACACAATGGCAACTAGCGAATCATGAGGTAATAAGGCTTTGGCACAACAATTATACATTTGAGTGTCTAATGAGGATATCAGTTTTGAATGTGTCATACAAAGTAACATAAGCTTACGCCTGTATCTCCATAAGGTAGGCAACGTATAATTTATACAAGAGCTGATCCAATAAGTACAAGGAAAACACATTTTCGATAAATGTTAGCTAATGTTAAACGGTGAAGGAAAACATTGTGAGGGATCCACAAAAATTTCGAAGGTAAACTTCATTACAAATCCGCATTTTAGTCAGCGTGGTAGACTAAAGCTTAACCCTTCTCAAGGAGGCCCGTGCCCAGCAGTGGCACAGTAATTTTGTAATATGTACACTGTAGTGTAGTGTACACAGCACTGTAGTGCTAAAATTATTATATATTAGCTAGTAATTACCTTTTTTTAATTCGATTAATTAGCAATATATGGGACGGATATAACGGTAAAGCTATTGGTGCACTGGTTTCACCTCTGCTTACCCCACTGAGGATAATAGATGTAAAAGTATACATTTCGATAAACTCAAGTGAGTTTCTCATAAGAAAGAAAAATGTAAAAACTATCCAACACTTAAAATGATGACAACCTCCGTGGCGCAGCGGGCGAGTAGCCGGCTGTGAAACGTGAGGTCGCGGGTTCGATTCCCGCATTAAGACAAATGTTTGTGTGGCCCACAGATATTTGTTTCAAGTCTGGGTGTTGTGGGACTGAAAGTCTTTCATAGTTTCTGCCACTTACAATACAGGTTATACCTAGTGTGGGGTCAGGACTAAATGTGTGACTGTTGGGTGTATTTATAAAAAAAAAAGCTAAACAGTTACATATGAAATATTCACTATCCTTTAACCACGGATGTAAAAAAAAGATGGACGGAGTGCTAAGCACATTGAAAGTGAAGCAGGGTTTTCGGCCCATTCGATCTATATACACGTAATGGCGTGTGTGTGCGTAGGGCACTTGTGTACAGGCGCGTTTATGTGCGTGGCTTGTCTGTGGCTTCCGTTTAACTATAGGCGAGATGGTGTCCTTCTTTGCTTTACGTCCGTACCATTAACTAAGAATTGTATAGGATATGTCTATAACCACTCCAGTAAATCAACGGATGTCGGCGACAACAAATGCATAAAGATCCATTCGTACTGCACGGACTGGGACTCGGATTACTTTTTTGTTGGTTCGGTGGCGCAGTTGTATTACGTGTACGGTACGGCCACCGTCCTGAGGTCTCAAGTTCGATCCCCGGGTCGGGCAAAGTGATATTGAATTTTTCCATTTAGTATCAGATGGCATTTGTGCCCGATATAGCAATAGACTCGCCCTCTATCATATCTGGGACGGAAAATATTTCGGCGAAATATGCGTGTTCTAGTTCGCTAGTTCGCTTCGGTCTACCCCTTTGAGGATACAGGCGTGAGCGTGCGTGTATGTATATAATAGATATCTTGATATCGTAGTAAAATACATTTATATTTTGATAAAACCTAGAAATGACTGACTAGACTGCCTCGGTGGCGTGGTGGTATTTCGGTACGACTACGGTTCTGAGGTCTCGGGTTCGATCCCCGGGTCGGGCAAAGTGATATTGGATTTTTCCATATCAGCCCGGAGTCTGGAATTTGTGCCCGATATGGCGATAGGCTCGCCCCCTATCACATCTGGGACGGAACTAAGCTCGGCGAAATGTGGGTGTTCTAGTTCGCTAGTGCGCCTCTGCCTACCCCTTCGGGGATACAGGCGTGAGCTTATGTTAATGTTAATGTTAATGTAAAACCTAGAACTAAATAAATAATAACTTGTTCATTTTATAACTATTTTATATATTACGACATCTGATATTATAATTTAATATAACATGAATATAAAATCATGTTCTTATTTCTAGGAGTTGCACAATATTAGAGCATGTTGCATACATCCGCTCCTTAAAGTTTAAATACATGATAAATAAATAATAAACGAATCTAGATTTATATCAATAACAGTATTACATTTAGCTTTGTCAATTAATTTGTAGTCTCATTTACAGGTATATCTGCCCAGCCCGCCTAGCATGCGCGCCACGAGAACATTTTGTCTACGCTTTTTATCCTGCTATAACCGGTTTTGTCTATTTGTCTACGGATACTAACATGCGTTCTCGTTTATTTTAGACAACATCTCGACAGTCGAAATATCTCGTGGCGCGTATGCTAGGCGGGCTGGTTTTAATGTTCAGCAAATTATATCAACCGTGGCCTTGGTTCGAGTTCCAAATTCAAAATACATCTATACGAATATAATATTTTGGTATTTTTGTTTGTAATGAACAGACTCAAATACTACTAACAAATAATATTTCACGAAAAGCTACGTCATTAGCGAGTGACATAGGCTACTTTCTAACCCAGACGAAGTCGTGAACACCTAGTATAAATGCAATGAGTCGAGTACAACTAACGACGACGAGTTTTTTAAAAATAATAATTAGAAATTCTAAAGTTAGGCTAGTACGAACAGACCTTTTGCTCGTAAACTAGTCTGAAAGGGCCCGTAGGCGTAGGCCTTGGCACGACACGGCGAGACGGTCCTTGTGCCATGTGCGATTGGTTCAACAAAGCGAATAAACGCTGCGTCGATCGCGCCGTGGGCGACTCCAGCTGTAGAATTTGAAAACAATTTGTATTACGATCTCATTCCAGTTGCATCTCATATATTATTGTAAGAATTAAAAAACTTCACTCACCGACTTCTAACTTACCGATCGTAACCAAATTTATATGGGACCACCCTTGAAATAAGCTCTATCGAAAACAAAAATAATTTGTTTTCGATAGAGCTGAATTTGAAAATTTGAAAATCGGTCCACATGTGTTTGTGTAACATACATAAAAAAATACAGATGAATTGAGAACCTTCTCCTTTTTGGAAGACGGTCGAAAATAGAGAAGAAAATAGTGGAATAATTAAGCTCTCTAATGATTAAAAAATAGTAAAATATGATCAGCCGTTTAAATGACACATTTTTTTATACATAATGGCTATGTTATGGGCCCATTTTAATAATTATAGTCGAGTGTTTGACTGATTTTTGATAGATTAGCTATCAAAACACCAGAATAATAAATAATTAATCCAGATAAAAATTACGTAGCATTGAATAATTTTATTACCCCTAAACATGGATTGCAATGCAAAACAAACTCTTTCCAGTAATTACCCATTATGAATGTTTCCCAATCACTTTTTCCCTCCCCTTTCATTTCCTCCTTTAGGTTGGCAACGCTCCCTTATTATTTTTGTGTCTTGGGTGTCTATGGGCAGTAGAGATCACTTACTATCGGTAAAAATGACAGTTTTACTGGAATTGATCAACATTTAAAAACTAAATGGTATATGTTTGATACTTTTCCTTCAAACTAAATATTGTTATCCGATAATAACAATTCATAGGTATCTAAAACAAAACACTTGATTAAACATTAAAGGTCTCGCAAACTTTCACCTTAATCTAGACCTTTTCGATCGCAATACGCACCCAAAGATAGTAGTTAACATTAAACTGAATCATTTACTTGTACCTGCGGCTTGCTCGAAAGTTACAACATAGCAGAAAGTTCTGAAAGTGCGCGTTCGTAAACAACATCGTTCGCTAATTAAGGAAACCAGTTCCTACGTAATTAATATAAATAATTTGCCAGTTCATCGTCGGCTCGTATTGAAATCCGTAATTCTGTAATCACTTTATTCCGGCAATCATGCATTTCTACATACGTATGATTCATTCGTGGACCTAGTTTTCATTAGAAGTATCATCACAGAAAACCGACGTAAAGTGGCAGCTTGCTGTCGCGTTTCGTTCGGTGAGTGAGATTTCCGGTAGCCCATTTCCCCACTCCTTTTCCCAATCCCCTTCCCTCCCCTTCCATTCCCTCCTTTTAGGTTGGCAACGCACCCATGATTATTTTTGTGTCTTGGGTGTCTATGGGCGGTGGAGATCACTTACCATCAGGTGACCCATCTGTTTGTTTGCCAATCTCTGCTATAAATAAAAAAAAAAATAGAAGTCATCTTCCATCTCATCTCATCTTCCACTTTTGCCCGTTTCTAAATTCGTCATTCTTATCATCAGCCACAGGACGTCCACTGCTGGACACAGGCCTCCTCCAAATATTAACATAACATAAGGTCACGCCTGTATCCCCGAACGGGTAGGCAGAGGCGCACTAGCGAACTAGAAGACCCACATTTCGCCGAGCTAAGTTCCGACTGAGATGTGTGTGAATGAGATTTGTATTGTTTGAATTTTTATTTAATGGCTGGTACACACCAACCCAACGAATGTTCGCGAATCCATGCCTGTTTCATTCACACAACAGCGCAAGTTTTTTTCAAGATGTTTTTTCCAATAATCTCGGCGACTGCCTCGGTGGCGTGGTGGTATTACGGTACGACTACGGTTCTTAGGTCTCGGGTTCGATCCCCGGGTCGGGCAAAGTGATATTGGATTTTTCCATATCAGCCCGGAGTCTGGAATTGTGCCCGATATGGCGATAGGCTCGCCCCCTATCACATCTGGGACGGAACTAAGCTCGGCAAAATGTGGGTGTTCTAGTTCGCTAGTGCGCCTCTGCCTACCCCTTCGGGATACAGGCGTGAGCTTATGTTATGTATGTTTTTCCAATAATTCGCTACATCACATTATTTATGTATCTTTTCGATCCATTATAAAGCTCCAATGCATTTTATTACATTTTTATCTTGAGTCTTATAATTTTAATTTTAAACATAGTTTATTTTTGATAACCTTTCATGAGTTGAACCAGATTGAAAAATTTATCTTTAACAATATGACCTAACCTAACCTTTTAATCAAATATTACTCTTATGCTTTTTATCCAACTGCCCAGAAAATGGGAGAAGTTTTTTCTTTTCTTTATTTATATCTGCCCTTATCCCACCTTAATGTGGGGTCAGCGCAACATACTTTTTCACATATGTTGCAGAAAGGAATTGGCTTAGTTTTTACGACGCCTGTCGGACATCAACCCCCTCTGAGGGATCTAGTCCCGGGCAAATTAAATTAGAACATTTGTATTGCCCGACCTGGGAATCGAACCCAAGACTCAATATGGTAGTAGTACCGCAACACAACTACGCCGCTGAGGGAGTCACATAACTTTTTAAATTGTTGAAATCACACCATAAATAAAGACAATCATCATAAATAATAAATAAATAATAAATAACACCCAACAGTCACACACATAGTCCTGACCCCACACTAAGATCGAGTCTTGTGTCGTGGGTATCAAGATAGACTTTTTGTCTCACAACACCCAGACCCGAAACAAATATCTGTGGGCCGCACAAATATTTATCTCGGTGCGGGGATCGAACCCGCGGCCTCTCGCTTCACAGCCGGCTGCTCGCCCGCTGCGCCACGGAGGCTGTCAAATAATAAAAATGCTGTAAATCGGAAATAAAAGTCATTGCCTGATCATCAACCACAATAAAACGTGACCGCCACGAAATGTTTCCGTGCGATGCCGACAAAATAAGGACGTCCTGGAGACCGTTGCACCGTCACCTCACTCAGGACGATTTGTTGTGTAGACAAAATAATCTCAGGGTGGTCGCTATCAATCTTCATACGAATATTTAAATTAAACTGGGCCTGCGTCTTTATACGTATGGATAGCAGAGAAATCAGCAAATGCAGCAAAATTTTCTTTTTTATAAAATACTAGCAAACCTGGCGAACTCCGTTTCGCCACCAGATAGCTTCGTTTTATGTATCTGTCTATCTATATATCTATCTACTTAAAATATTGGTTTGTAGTACATGCTATGTATCAGAGATGGCGCTGTATGTGAAAAAAGATTTTCCCGCTTTTCTGTTGAAATTTTTTCTGAATTTTCTTTGATATAAACCTCACGGAGCCCGAGACCATTCTAACGAATGCAAAACCGTAGAAATCGGTTCGTGCGTTCTGGAGTTATAGCGTCAGGAAGGAAAACCCGACTTATTTTTATGTAGTAGATTATTTTTTTGTAGCAGAGACTGGCAAACGAGCAGATGGGTCACATGATGGTAAGTGATTTCCACCGCCCATAGACACCGAAGACACAAAAAGAATCATGGGTGCGTTGCTAACCTAAAAAGAGGGAATGGAAGGGAAGGGGACAGGAATTGGGAAAGGGAGGGGGGTAATTGGGCCACCGGAAAGCTTACTCATCGATCGAAACGCGACAGAGAACTGCCAATTTACGAAAGTTTTCTGTCTTTTTCATTCCAACTACATTTATTCTATTCTATTGTGAAATCGTCGAAACATCCATTTTCAAGCGTGTTGCAAAAAGGACTCGGCTTTACCGGCCTGAGGTTAGACCTCCTATGGGGGATCCAGTCCCAATCAAATTATGTTGGAAAAACCGTTTTACCCGACTTGAGAATCAAACCCAGGATCTCTCGGTCCGCAGGCCATAAAGCAAGCCGGAAAGATTCTGGTATCAAGACTATAAATCAGAAATCCATGATTAAATATTATGAACCTGTTATGTCTTCCATGAAAAATGCATCTAATTAAAACAATGTCCAAACAATTAAACACATGCAATTTAAAAAAATAACAAAGATAATCAAAAGAAAAAAACATCCCACACAGGTCCATTTATGGAAATACTAGCTTTTGCCGCGGCTACGCCCTCGTGAGAGTTTTGACAAACATTCATCCCCCATTGCTTCTCCCTCTTAAATCACTCTATCTATTAAAAAAACCGCATCAAAATCCGCCGCGTAGTTTTAAAGATCTAAGCATACATAGGGACACACGGACAGCGGGAAGCGACTTTGTTTTATACTATGTAAAGATTCCCGTTGATACCTAAATTAAAGCTTCATAGTAACATTTTTATAAACCGCTTCTTAATTACTAATAGCTGTTTCGTGTCCTGCTATGTAAAAGTTGTAAAATATAAACGCGGTATCTATATTTATGATAATTAGTGGAATTCAGAAGAGTAATTAACATATTTAACTAATATCCCAAAGATTATAAAACCCGTTATTTTGGCGGATTCATATAAATGGGATGAAAATATAACAGTGAGTCCAAAATCATTTCTTTAACATTGCTTAAACTAATTTCAAATTTGTGTGTTTTACCGCCGAATGTTCATACACTTAAGGTGGCCTTATGTCTTTTAAGGCCGCCTTATCTGTCAACATTTTATGGCGAAAATCAATATAAGAAGCCGTTAAAGTTGAGCAGCGTTTGACCATTCGGGCGTTAAGGTCTAAAATCGTTGTGATTTTTGAGAAATGTTATTAATGGCGGTGCTTTCACAACAGTGTCTTACAAACCAACTGTACTAGAATTAATTCATGATGGTGTTCCATTGTTGAATCTATAGATAAACCAGTCTAAAGATCATTAAGATCTAATGATAGGCTACAAAATCATAATAATTTTGTGATATACCATCAGTATAAAGAAATAGCGGATGTCTTTTCTGTTTTCTTTACGCTGCTGTGCTTCTTTAATGAGTTTGATAATTACGTTATTTAACATCAAATATCACTAATGATTTGTATATTTTAGGCCTACCGATATTGTGAAAGTTTAAATTAAGAGTTTTTTTAGTAGTAACGGGTATAACAATCATCTACAATGTCTATACATTGACTATTCATTATAAGCTTTTATTGATGAACTCTGATACGAAAAACTTAAAGTAAAATACCATTGTATACTATAACTACACAATTTTGCGACGGAATTATTATTTTGCATCGAAATTACGAACATGTTCTCGGAAATCTTTGATCACAATAAAAGCTGATCAACTAAGGTACTTTTTAAGTAGGATTACGCCTAAATAGACTATTTTATTTCTGAATGGGAGACCATTTTCCTTGTCACGTCGCGTCGCGGTCACACAATTTCTATTACCTCTACAGTCCCGTCACTTTCTTGCACATTTTGCGTTTTCAGTAACTGAACGGAGATACTATTGTGTTTTTCTTCGCACTTTTACTTTTTGTCTATTTTAGTAAGTAAAATATTTTTTTATCATATTTTATACACTCATCATCGTTCTGTCCTTTTTTATACGTAAGAATATGGTATCTATATTAACACAGTTGACTTTAACTTCCCTTACAAATAACATTCCTTCTATACAGCCGTTCGATCACTAGAAAGCGGTTAAATTATTAAACCTAATTTTGAAATATATATAAGACGTAATAACTTCTTTTTCTTCTTTTAAAAATAATGGCTTCCACGCATACGAGGTGATTTAGCCAATGTGAAGGTAAATAAAGCAATTATGTTTTCTCAATGACCATGAGACCCAGTTGTAGATGATTTCAAGGCCCTGCTGGGATTATGGCGGTAATTCCATCTACTCCAGTGCCCCTCAGATGACCTTCACTCGGTGAATCGACCGAACAAAGCCAGCCAACGCACCAATCAAAACTCATCGAAGATCATCTTCATCTTCACTGAAGTTTGATGCATTAAA
Source organism: Clanis bilineata (assembly GCA_036417725.1). Classification (NCBI taxonomy): domain Eukaryota; kingdom Metazoa; phylum Arthropoda; class Insecta; order Lepidoptera; family Sphingidae; genus Clanis; species Clanis bilineata. Next base: position 6,438,002 of record CM071141.1, read on the forward strand.
CCACAACAGTTAAAACCAACAAACACAGCTCTAGAGAATAATATAAAATAATTTTAACAAGCGACGCCCACCCTGTCAGACTTCCTGCCAAAATCCGACGTAATAACTTGTTTAACCTTAAAACAAGATAAGGCTGATGAATCTCTAGCAATATTTTTGTCGACATCTCAAATATCAACAGTCTTTTAGTGATCAGACGGCAGTTTTGCAGACCGTACACCGTCGGGCACCCGCATTTCAACGGTAATCTTCGCATTGATACAGTTAGCGGCCGTCTGCGGCGACCTTGCGGCCAGGACACAATTAGAAGTGTTCCGCCAGTTGCTGCAGGAAGGCGCACACGTGCCTCCAGCCATCCTTGGATGCATCCTCATAAAATGCTCTCAGCGATTCGGTAAATTCAAAAATTACCTTTCACTGGTTCTAACAAGATTTGCAGGAATCAGAAATAAAAAGTTACAAATTTTTTGTCACAAATAATTTATGCACTGACAGCTTCCGTGGCGCAACTCGCGAGCCGGCTCTGAAGCGAGAGACCGCGGATTCGTTTTCTGCACCGAGACAGATTATTATGTAACACAAATATTTGTTTCGGGTCTGATTTTAAAACTAAAAGTTTCTCCTAGTTTCAAGTAGAACTCAACTCAACTCGTAGAACTCAATCTAGTAAATTACACACATACCAAAGAAAGCCATCAAAGATCTCTCATTTCGCCATCAGAAGAAATATTATTTGTTAATCTCCCTTAGCCATTTTACTATTCTATCACTCCAGCAGTAAAGTTAAACACGTCGCGTCGGTGCTTCGACGTTCAGGTTTATAAAACGCTAGCCCGCGGCGTAAAAAGGAAATTGCGTTTCTATCGTAAATGTTAATTGGTGTTATGAATTGAACAGCTGCGATTTCTACACTGCATCCTGAGTGCTTTACTAGTGATTAATAGAACCTAGTGACCGAAAAATAAATGTTAACTAGGTATGATTATGCTTATTGCTTCCTTAAACGTTAGCCTACTGAAAGTAAATATTGACTTGGATACCTAGTAACTATTAGCACTGTAAGTTTTCCTCAAAATAATCTTTTATGACTTTTAATAATACAAAAACAATATTTAAATTCTATTGTATTTATTGTGATTAGTTGCGCAAAATTATCTTCATAGATATTAATTATTAATTGAAGGATTATGCTATAATTTTCAAGAAAATTCTCATTGAACTTCTGATGGTAGGATGAATAACTTCTGATGGTATCCGCCGAGATGGCTACCACAGTACTCATAGTGTTAAAACCTGCCACAGTGACTCGCACTCCAAGGAACAAGTGTGGTACGAGTTCCAGAATCAGCCAGTGTATTCCGGTTCTCTCGGGGAGCCTGCAACACTTGATAACCGTCATGTATGGGGTACATCCCTGTCTGCATCGGTCATCTCGCCTGTCTTGTCGTAAGCCCATCGATTTGCTTCTTCTTTTTCCGAAATTGGAGTGTGAAAAAACATAAATAGCCCGGCATGATTCCGGTGACCGATACACCCGATGTTTGTCGGTGGTCACTGTTTTTTTTGGGTCTGCACTACGCTTACCATAAGGTGCAGTGTAATCACTTTTCCGTGCTCAGATAAAAAAAACATTGCAGCTTGATGCTGTAAAAAGGGACCCTTTTGACACTCGATTCGATTTCGGTGGAATTTTAAGTCACTTAATGAAATTGAAACGAAGGCGTAGGACGTCAAACCTACAAGATGGACCAACGACCTGATAGAGGTCGCAGGAAGTCGCTGGATGCAGGCCGTTTCCAATAGGTCGATCTGGAAATGTTTAGGGGAGGCCTATGTTCAGCAGTGGACGTCCTATGGTTGATTATGATGATGATGAAGAAATGAAATCAAAACGTAGTCGAAATCGAATCGAGTGTCGAAAGTCAGGTGGCTAATCTCTCGCCTTAAGAAGGAAGCAAACCAGCTGTTACATTGTTTGTACATATAAAAACTAATTCACTGTAATTTCCTAGATAGATTGTAAAGAAGCGAGGACCTTGTCTCTTCGGAAGACATTCTATCAAACAACATTAGCTAAATGTGTTTACATTTCCTAATGCTTGCTATTGTTTGCGAAAACTTGTTCTGTTTCATACATTTCCAACGAAATGGTATTAAACGTAATTAGTGATTAATTAATTAGTTTTAAGTAATAAATGTCACATAATTTCGCGCATGTACTCCGAAGACGGAAGGCAATGGGACATCCAAGGGTAGAGAACTTATATTTATCTATATTTTGACATGTGGTAAGCCTATTATCGTATGCGTCACAAATTATAGGAAACTTATGTAATTTTTTGAAGTTAAAATAAATAAATAACACATACAAATTGGGATTCCTCCTACCTGAATTCTAAACCCCAGGACCCCACGATATTTCAGACTAGCCTCGGAATGCTGAAACGCTACTTCCTTTTGCTGATTGGTAATTCATCCCTCAAAGAGTTAAAATGGGGGTTTCTACAGGGAATAAGACTATAATAAGATTCTACAGGGACGGAAAATCGCTGGGAAAGACTCCCACGTAGACAAAGGTTCCGAGAGCTAGTTCATTTTAACGTCTTTCTTTCTCCCTGCCCTTATCACACTGTAATGTGGGGTCGGTGTAACACACTTACTTAGTTTTTACGACCAGCTGCATGCCTGAAGTCAACCCACTCTAAGGAATCCAGTCCCGGGCAAATTAAATAAGACAATTAGTTTTGCGCGACCTTGGAATCGAACCCAGGACCTCCCGGGCCACTAGACGCGACGTTAGTTCATTTAAACATGGCACCTATATCATCTCACCATCTCTCACCAGGAGAATTTAAAATGAGGCTACTTTTAATAATTTTATCTTCATCAAATTGACCTACCATGGTCCACGACCAGACCATTTAGAGACCACACCTAATCCGAAACGAGAGCAACTATTCAAAGAACATAATTAACCTACCTATACATATAATTGAAGCGTTCGTTTCTTGTAATAACAATCGCTTTGTCCAGTTACTAAGGTAACGGCAAAAAATATTACACGAGTCGAATTTGTTTGGGAAAGTGGGCCTGCCATTGACTTTATGAACGACTAGACCGCCGCTAGACGGTAAAAAAGTACTGGTGATAGATAAAATACCGTGTTTTCTATATTTTACTATACATTGCGGGGAAAGTTTAGGAATTGTGGAATACTTTCCTTTTGGACGATCAAGTGATGTCGTCCAGTTTAAGTTTGAGCGTGACGATGATCTTGCTCATTTTTTGTGCATGTAAAAAGTAAATTGTATCGCCAGGAGACTCTATATTATAGTAAATTGTTTGACTTCTCAGAGCTATCTCAGATTCAAGATTGCATTGTGCGAACATGCTTGAAATACGGCTAATCCATATTATTACTAACATCGGACATATTTTTTTAGTTAGTTAATAGCCTTCTATTGTAGTGATTCACAAAAAAAACGACGTATAGTGCCAGCTCATTGAGTTTCCTTCAATGAGCCTAATCTAATGGCCCTAGTCCGCCCCCATACCTAAATCCTTTTTCCCCTTTTTAATGTTGGCAACACATTCATGATCCTTATGTGTCAGCATCAGGTGACCCTGGTTCTTTTTCTAAGAAAAATGCTGAGTATACTCCCTGCGCATACTAATCACAGTTTTAATCAAATTTTTAAATACGTAATAGCTATAGGTTACCATTGTAATTATATATTATTTCTTATAATGTAACTATACGTTAAAACCAGTACTTAAAAATCCTAAGTTAGTCTTTATCTTTATCATTGATTTGCCTTTGGAAAGCTTTCTAATTATTCAGCATTTATCGACACCTCACAACCTAACATTCATACAAGTCCATATTTGTCAAATAGAAAGTCTTACAATGCCTACGCGGACTTAACAGTAAAATTTTAAGGGAGACTTCTGACAGTAACGTCAAGCCTTGGCACCATCAGTCCACAGCGTCATTTCAGTCGCATCTGTCATTCAACAATAACAACAGTATCAAGCAGACAGTGAAGCGAGGACGAGCCGTTTTTTACATACATTATAATTAAAAGCAATCCTAGTCTTCCATTACATGGAAGGCCACTTAAACAAAATGGCGCATAGTCAGGGTTCACAAATCAACTTTAGTAAAACGACGTTGATGTAACAAAGCTTGTCAATTCATATTTGTTTGAGTTTGCCACGTTTTAATTTCGCTGTCTGTTTTTCAAGAGTAGGTATGCGAGTTCCGATACTGTGATACGGGTACTAGGATATCATGTAAAGAATCATTTAAAGACTTGCGACCAAGCCTTAGTCGCCCGAAGTCTGCCTTTACGACTCAGACAATTACAATTTATCAGGTAAATGATATCAATAACACATTCCACTCAGATCTCGATTTATGTTTCTACCGATCTGTAAGCGATTTTCCATGAGTCTTAGGACTATTTAAAAGCCATTTGTAATATACAGCTTTATGAGAAATCAAAGCAATACATGTTACATAACACATGTTAATTAACAAAATGTCACTAATCGAACGAAACGCAACAGCAGGTTCCTACTTTACGTCGGATTTCTGTGAGACAGTGGTAGCAAGCCGGTTGAGTCGGCCCATTCGTACTGCAGATGTTAATTTCTACAGCATGGTACTATAGTAGGATTTCTAATTAAACGGAGTAAACTGACATTTCGAATGTTGCCACTTTTTCATGAAATTTAAATAGTGCTGCGGTAAAAAGATCAAGATTATTTAAACTTTTCAATTCAGTGAACCATTTCATTCTTTAATTTTCTAAAGTCCAACTAAAAATCGTAATTCCTGCATAATATGTAATTAGTATTGCATGTCCACTGAATTATAGTAACAGTTAATTACTGCATGCTAAGTTATGGCATATCTACTGGAATTATAGTCATGGTTCATTATAAACAAAACTTACAAAAACTATGAATGCACGAACGTAATTTTTCTCAAATAACAAAAATAATATTTGTAATTTTCGTTGTTATAATTTCGCGTATCTGTTGTGATTATTTACGCAAAATTATTTACATAGACATTTAGTCGAAGTGTTAAGCTGAAATTTCTAAAAATACGCAATACAATTTGAAATTTGCAAGCTAGTGCTGAGTTATTGTTTCTTTGAGTGATAAAAATTGAACTGGATCAATCCCTATGTTTTGAAAGTAAGCAACATTATTTTGGAAAGTGACATTTCGAGCTGTCAGTTTACTCCGTTTAATTAGCAATCCGACTATACCATTCAAGTCAAAATTAATTTAAAATCTCAAATCAGTTTTCTAACTCAACTGTAACTTGAACCCGTAACTAGTCTAAACAGATTTCATAATTCTTATAATCAAATAGCAACCCCCAACTAAAATCATCAAGTTAAACAGATTAACTACGTTTTATCTATCCGAAAATCTAAAGAGGCAGCTAGCTATGGTCACTCGTGCACACAATATTTATCACTTTAGCGGGCGTTCATGTGAAATGGGCCACCGTCCACTTACATGACTAAGGTACGCGTCCCAGTTTGAGCGATATATCATACACTCAATTTAATATTTATACCATGTTGTACTACAACTACTAAAATACGGACGCTGCACGTGCGCGTTATACACACGCTTTTACTACAATTACTATTTTATATGATTGTATCTGTTAATATAACATTGAAGTTATACAATATTTAACAATACTAGAAAATTAAAGCAAATTAATGAAATATAACTAGTTATGTTGGGCTACGCAGCAGCTATAAGAATGAAGAAATAAATATCATAGCGGCTCATATGTTCCTTAGTTTCTATGGTGCCTAAGATGGTAAATAACAAATTTGGTCATAAAGTTTTAATATTCCTACATTTTATTATCGCAGTGTCAACTGCGAATTAAGAAGCATGTAACTAAACCGATAGTAATATTACTGACTCGATGCCAACATCGAGTAAACCTTGAATAAATTTGAAGTTACCAAAATAATATTGTACGCACATACATTGAGCTACATTTATTTCGCAATACTATATTTTTTGTCAATTGAAGCAGTTGAAGGCCGCGACCACGGAAACCTAACATCAAATAAAATAAATGATTTATATTTACAAGGTCTACGATTGTGTACATTATTGCAAATAATATAGCTTGGCATCTTTACGTGTAACTCTGCGACACTCCCTTAAAACCAACACGTACGTTGCATCACAGAGAAAAAGTGAACGCTCCGCTTTGACCCGCTTAAGCTTATGGCTATTGATAATTGATTTCATATAAACATTTACCATAATATTTTACCGACGTATTTTACAGTTCCAAGATAAAGTCAACAGCAGTTAACATTTCACTAAAGAGTGTTTACGAAACTCTGTACTCGGGCAGACATATAATGAGCATTTGGAGATAAATGTGAAATGTATTGTTTTACAGAATTGTTTAAGATAAATTATTTGTTTTCATTTTTTTACCATTATTTATAAGAGCCATTTGTTAGCTCTTCCCTGGCGAACCAGCCTTTCGAACTGGCGCGGCGGTAGAGTTAAAACGTGGAGGTATCTAACTCATGTAATCACATTTACTACGTACTTATACACATTATTAATTATTTATTATACGCTCAACTTTCACGGCTTGTTACAATAATTTTCGCCATACAATTTTGACAGATAAGGTGGCCTTAAACGACATAAGGCGACCTTAAGTGTACGAATATTCCGCGGTTAATGAATACAATCATAACTTGGATTTGATTAAAATAGGTCTTCATCATATCAGCCCACGTTTATCCACTGCTGGGCTGTGTATAGTCTTCCCCCATTGTTAAATAGGTGTTTAAGGGGACTAAACAACACCTATCGGATCCAAAGACAAACTCACCTGCGCGTGGTGCACCCTGCTGACCAACGGACAAGGCTCTGACGACTCACTAAAACGCACCAGCCAGCGTGATGTTTTATGGCTAAAACCCCCCTTAAATAGGGGGAAAAAATAATTACTAGTAATCATCTTTTCTCCCTATTTAAGTGGGTTTTATCATCTAGATGAGCGTAAATTTCTCACATGATTATCACAACGATAAAAAAAGCGAGAAGATAAATAAAAAGAAGGGGAAGGAGACGTAAGTAACGAGAATAGAGTAGTAAGTGCACATATAGGTCAACGCTGGTGAATAAGCAGCCATTTTAGTTAGCGATAGGAAGAAACATGATCATATTTTTGTGAAAATCGAAAACACAATAACATTTTTTCATCTATATAATAATAGTAGAGTTCGTTTGTTCTGACTTTAACATCGGCAGTGTAATGACACTTAATAATCTTGAAATCATTCAAGCCTCGATGATTTAGTCTACACTGAATGATAAACCTTATTTTTTATCTTAGTGTTTTATTTTATTGTTTAAGTTTTTCTTGCGTTTATTCTAGAAGTTTCTACACGGCGCACACAAATGAAGACTGTTCCTTCATCTGAATATTGTTTAGTTCGTTAAATTACTAAACAGTTGTATTGAATTTCGTAGAGAAGAGTGGAAGTGATTCCTCATACGGGAATTGACGTCAGGCAGGCAGCGGGTCGTAAAAGCCAAGCCAAATCATTCCTGCAACATGTATAATAAAGTTTGTTGCGCCGACCCTACATTAAAGTGGGATAATGGCAGATAGAAAGAAAAAGATGAGTGGAAGTCTGCATCTAGAGTACCAGAAACGTGACATTTAGAGCAAATGTAGTGTGAACGAAACGCAACATCAAGCTGCTACTTTACGTCGGTTTTCTATGAGACACTGGTTTCAAACCGGTCGAGCCGGCCCATTCATACTGTAGATATTACTCTACTACGTAGTGGCTCTATCACTACGTAAATTTGTAAATAAGTTTCGCCTTTTATCATGGATTAAAAATGAGCTGGAAGGAAAGTAGATGCACGGATTGCACTTCTGATGTTTTGTCTATAAAAGACGTAAGTGGGTATGTATTTTGTACGTGATAAATAAGGAATATCGAGTAGATATGATCTTATTTCACGCTCTCTTCACTCTGCATAAGAACCGTAATACAAACAGCTTATAAGGCATAATTAACTTTAAGTAAACCAGCTTCTATCTATTATAGATACGATGGCTGTTTTTAAATCGATTTTTGTATTATTTTCACGGTAAATGGTTCAAGTACTGGTTGAATAAGTAACTTGATTAGGTTCGTTTTATTCGTTTCCTGTTTGTAGTTTATGAAGACTCCTTCCTCGCTGGGAATTATAGTTGAGTGGCGTATCGTTTATTTGTACTGAGATCACTCGGTGTAATCGTCCAGGAAATATATTATAACTTTGTATCTGGTTGCTATAACGAGATAATCGAGTTGGTAGAGACGGTCGGTAGCCAGTTTAATCCCAGAGAGAGTGTTTCGGCGTCTCTTCTCAGGGATAGCTATGAAATGCCGTCATAGTTAATAAAATAAATCACACTTATAGTTCTGACCCCACATTAAGATACGAATCTATTAATTATAAATTATCCTCGGTATAAAATTGCGGAATTATTTAATTAGAATTTTGTACAACTACCCCTTTTTCTACCAGCCCTTATCCCACTCCAATGTGGAAGCAAAACACTCTTTCAAGCATCTAGGATTAAGCAGATAGGATTCTGATTAGTTTTACTAAACTTCAACCCACGGATCCAGTTATGGGCAAATCGTCTTAAAACCATTTCGCTCAACCTAGAATTGGAACCCGGGACAACGTACATATATACGCTGGCTCTAGACAAAGATACAAAAAACAAAAGTAACTAGCAAAGAGAAACTGCTCAGTACCCGAAAGGGCTCAACACATGCAGAGAAAGAAAGTAACCCAGTTCTATCGATTGATAGCATCAAATTACATATTGCTGAACTATTAATCATTGTACGTTGTAATAAATTAGTAAATGACTCGTGTCTATACTTCAGAAAGAGTAATTGTATACAGAAGTTAAGATTTTGTTACAAACAGCTCATTAAAAGTAATGATTTCATTTGTATTGATTTCTATTACAACGGTATCTATATTATCTTTTTGTTTTCTTTCTGCCTGGCGTTATCCCGGCCTTATGCCAGGGTCCGCCTTCCTACTTAAACGCTTCCACTTCGCCCGGTCTTAAGCATCCTCTATGGTGAGGCCATTGGTTCTCATATCATCCTCCAGAACGTCCATAACGGTATCTATATTACCCTGAACAAAATTTTTGTACTGAGTTTCGCCATCAAACTATCCTTAAATATTTAATCATTTCTTTCAACCAACCCGTGTTTTGCAAAACAAAGCTTCTAGATCATATCATAAGTAATCTTAATCATAACCAACTCGGAGACAATTTGTTCTATACTATAAGCTAGTTCTAGTTTACCACTTTCTCAGAGAAAAACGACGTGAAGTAGCAAGTTTATTGAGCTTTCCGTGATGATGCTCCCCCCCTATCCCCTTGCTATTCCTATGACTTTGATGATATGCAATATTGTCTTCCTGGAATTATCAATGTCTACGTGCGATGGTAATTACTTACTTCTAAACATTGGTCCATGGTTCTGAACTTCATAACCTCTTCAAAAGCCAATGAATAAATTATTACAAACCCATCTGGAAATATGTGACCATCCAACCAATCAACCCAAAAATGACAGTTAACAATCCGCGCGTTAATAAAACGAAACATGTGTTAGCCTAGTGTTATTTATCACATAATTATATGAAAAGTAAGCACTTTTACTATTGGCAATAATAAATCTATGAATGAACAAATGACTGAGGCCGGACAGCGCGGGTGGTCCGTAATGATCGCATAATGCCGCAATTTATCATACAAAATTTCACTTCACCCCGATAGTTTCACAACAAATGTACATTAGGTGCACTAGGAACTTTCTACATGTTGCTATTTTTGCAACAATATTCTATAGTAGAACTTCGATCATTAATTTGCGCTGATAAACATGACGTAATCACTTTCTTTGCGTTATGAGTAATAATAAGCTCAATGTAATTACTGAAGCGAAGAGATTGTAAAGCCGCTTGTAGATAGAGTATCTTGTACTTAACAAATCGTTGTAAAACTTCCATGGTGAGCGGGCAAGTAATGTCGAATCAGGACGTCGTCATCGTCGTTAATTCTACTGCTTTACTTCTACTGCTTAGCAGGACTCGAAGAAAATATCTCAGTTTGTGAAGGCAATGCATAATTATAAAACAACCTCGCATTCATTTTGATGTCTACCCGTCGCACAACCTCTAATATAGACAAAAAGCAGATATAGTCAAGAACATAATAAAATGGACTAGGTCATACCACTTAAAGGCTACTAAATTCATAATATAGCAAACTCGTTGCTTTACCAACTTTAAACAAGCAGTTATTGTACTTCTCTACGTTACTGTTATAACAAATTATATTGGACCAAATAATTAGTAGTTTGTACTTACCGTTTGTTTTTCTTCTGGTTTTGAAATTAGAGGATCTTCTTTATCTTCGTTTTTCAGTAGTAGTTAACTAGTTAGTAATGGGCACACTGCAACACTATTTCTATTATATTATTGTTATATTAAATTCCTGTCCACTTATAAGTCACAATGCAGACGTACCCGCGGGACGATAAATGGTTCTGATACAAATAACCTAGATAGGTTTAGTTATCTAAACACACGAATTACTATTATAATAAAATCTTTGGTATCTCATCTTCGATGCATTTTCTAAGCTGTTTACATAATATGTATACACTAAGTGCATAATAGCTAATAACAGAGATCTGTGGAATAATCTGTTCCAAAATGTTAGAAGATATATACCTTAAATAAACTAATAATACCTAACAGAAATCTGATTTTTGCCGATAATAGACTAAACGCCTTTTTCCAGAAAATATTATGTTGTATCGGCGCTGCGAGTAAATTTCTCTTTTTAAATGTGGCTTTACAAATACTTCCAAAGTTAATATTAACAATACTTTTTTCACAAATAATGAAAGTCAAAGCAGTTGTATAAAAACTCTCCAGTGGATTGAACCGGAAGGCGGAACTATTTCTTCCGTGCTCAGACCCGTGTCCGATGCATGTATAATGGTTTGTTAGCATTTCTTATCGGTATCGTATTCAGAATACAGCAGCGTTATCACCACCTCTTATAGCAGCATTATTATAATCGTTCTTCGTTTGTTTTGTATGGGAATCGGTACAAGTCAAATTATAATAATACTGCTATAAGAGGTGGTGGTAACCCCCCTGGACTTTCAAACAACATTAAATAACTAGTTTTTCTTCAACTTGTTAAACTTAGAATTTAAGCACAGCAAAACAACTAAGGGGTGAGGTATCTAAAAAGGGCGTTCCATTTTCATTATAAAATCAAAAAAGTGAGATTAGGGAGAACAAATTAAGCTATACTGCACTTAGTGCAAAATGCATCGAAGATGAGCTACCAAAGATTTAATTATAATAGTAATTCATGTGTTTAGATAACTAACACTAGAATGAAATCGTAAAGAGTTTTTTTATTATTTTTTTCGCGTAGCAAGTAGCGCTTTTCAATAGTTGATTATGACATTTTTTTTTTTTATTAGCAGATACTGGCAAACGAGCCGATGGGTCACCTGATGGTAAGTGATCTCCACCACCCATAGACATCCAAGACACAAAAGGAATCATGTGCGTTGCCAACCTAAAAGGAGGAAATGGAAGGGGAGGGAAAAAGGGATTGGGAAAGGAAGGGGGGAAATGGGCCACCGGAAATCTCACTCACCGAACGAAACGCGACAGCAAGCTGCTACTTTACGTCGATTTTCTGTGAGACAGTGGTATCTGCCCGGTCGACCCGGCCCATTCGTGCTGTAGACGTTACTGTCTACAGCGTGGCTCTACCACTCACTCAGCGTGGCTCTACCACTCACTCAGCGTGGCTCTACCACTCACTCATTATGAAATTCTACACCGAGTTTTTTTGCAATAAACTATGTACTGTTGTCTATTTTATATAAGTTGCTGCCTGTCCTTTTTTGGTTTGATAAATAAACTTACTTTCTTTCTTCTTTCTTCTTCCTCTCTATTGTGTAAGGCAGATCTGAGTTGATCGCATCAAGACTTACACTGTCTCTGAAAGAAAATATTTCTCTTCTCAATATTCCATGATTGCTCTTTTACACGCGATACTTAGAAGATCCCTATCCCTCCTTAGTCTAGTGGGAGCATGTATGGGCTGTGGATCGGGAAGTCCTGGGTTCGATTCCCAAGTCGGGCAAAGCAAATTTTCTAATTTAACTTAACCAGGACTGGAACCTTCGGAGTTGACATCAGGTAGGCGGCCGGTCGTAAAACTAAGCTAAATCCTCTCTGTAATATGCTTGTAAGGGTGTGTTGCGCCGACCCTATTAAGGTGGAATAAGGACAGGTAGAAAAAACTTAGAAAAGCTTTCATCATCACCAGCATCATCATCATCATCAGTCACAGGACGTTCACTTCTGAACATAGAGGAGCAATAGCATAAAGAATTTGTGAGATAGGTACACTGTTTAAGGTTTCTAAACATAACCTTTGCTATGTATTAGAGTGTCAATACCAGACTTGTTTTTGTTACAGGACCTCGAACTATAATGTTTTGTCATCTAATAACCTACGACGAATTTGCATTTAAACTGATCACGGATAAAAATTGTAATTCGTGACCGAACGTCGTCATATGCCGAGGCCAAGAGATCCAACAAATATGACCTTTCTCTTGGGATTTTCACGAATAATGTCTCGAAATGTCATGTGGTTATACACGCCTCGTATCGCTTTCTTAGTCACGAACATACTAACGCGGTTCAAATATTTACATAACAGTTGCATGTAAGATGGTTGTAGTTCCGCTCGGATCTTCGTTTAAGATAATTTATTGACTATCAGGAAGTATGTTTTTATACAACTTACAAGCTCAATAATAATTAAACGAGTTTCGTCTCCTTACTTCTATTTTCTGTTTGCCTGCCCTTATCCCACCTTAATGTGGGGTCGGTGGTCACATTTTCAAGCATGTTGCAGAAAGGATTTGGCTAAGTTTTTACGACCGGCTGCCTGTCTGACGTCAATCCCCTCTGGAGGATCTAGTCTAGTTAAATTAGAAAATTAGCTTTGATCGTCGACGTCGTATGCTTACTTATTATACTTAAAATCAAATCTGGCATAAGAAAGGTCGCTTGCTCGTCCTCCTGAGTTATAAAATAAATTAACTATAGGTATTACACAAAGAGATATTATGCAGTATTTTCTTACCAAGGAGAGTTAATATTGGACACGTGAGTAGTCATAATACCTAAAAAAGAGCGTCGTACATTATATGTGCGAACTCTCGTAAAATTAAATTGTACCGGGTAATACCGGGTGTTGCAGTAAGTTCGTACCAATGATATTGTGTTATACCAATTTATTCCACATACAGGGAGAACGATTTAAAGAGTAAAGGTAAAGTAAAAAATATTTTTACATCAATTATTATGTATGGGGATTTTGAAATCTAAATACGACCTATAAATCGTCGCAATTACCATAGGAACGGCTCTTAGTATGTTATAAATTACCCCATAGGTGAAATGCACTGCAGCTGACCTGATAGGTCAGAAACAATATTTTTGTCACAAATTAAAGTTTCTATTATTCAAAAACTATCTATAACAAAATTGCAGGCCATCCTTCTTTCAAGTGTAGTCATTATTCTTCCTTTCAAGTGTAGTCATTATTGATACAACTATTCGCAACACCTGGTAATGTGAAATGAGATACAATATACGCCAACAAAATTGTGTTCAAAATTACGATTTGTAATTGTTTTTCTACTCAAAACAATGCAATCTAATACAATAGACCACACTCGACGACAAAGAAACCCCCAGATAACAGAGTAAATAAATCTGACGCTAGACAATTTCATTGTCAGCTATTGGCCATTCGTTTAGATTATCTAGGCAAAATAGTTCTGGCCAGACGCCAACACGATCTTGCAATGATGGTTACCGTTCACAAAAATACGTACTACCCCTATTACGAGGGAATAGCGTTGAGATTGCAATCGTCAGGTTGGACGGTAAACTCGTCGTCGATGGTGGGTGGTAACTTGACGACGGCGCGATCGACAACCGTCTCAAGTATCGTTCCGGTCCGTCGCCCGCCTTCGTCTCGACCCGGCTGCGCGGTGTGAACTGAACCTATGTCCTGTTCACTCACTTGTTTCTTTGGACGCACGTTATTTATATTTTTTTTCTTTCTGCCTGACGCTATCCTCGCCTCTGTCTAGGGTCCGGCTTCGCCTACGCTTCTTCAGCATCCTCCACAGTAAGACTATTAGCTGATGACTCTCATATCTTCCTCTATGACGTCTAAGCACTGCTAATCTGGGTTCGCCTTTCTACTTTAACGCTTCTAATTTGTACATATTGAGCATCCTCCACAGTAAGACTATTGACTTTCATAATATCTTTCTCAAAAAATCGACCCAGTTCTTTTTGAGCCATCTACGAGGATGACTCCCTTAATCCCTTTACGATCTAGTAACTTGAATACGCCGTACTCCTGCGATTTCCTTAAAACGTGACCACACCATGTCAAACAATACTCCTGTAGTTTATCAAAGGTTACTGACACCAAAACCTAAACCTAAAGGTGTATGTAACCTAAGGTTTACTAAAGGTGTAACCTAAGGTTTAACCTAAAGATGTAACTTCTAAATTAGTAATAGCGCTGCAAGTCGCCCTTAAAGTCCTAACTGACATTGTAATAAAGTGATTAAACAAAAGAAAGTAAGTATAACAACTGCGACGTTAATTAAGATCAGTGCGTACACTAATTTATCCACGACGATTTCTTACAAGGTTTCTAAATTAAACACTTTGTCGCCATAGTACGTAATGTCATTATTACACAGTTGTTTAAGACACCGAAGTAATTTTAGTTTTATGGTAGCTGATGATAGATAATTACGTTCATAAAATAAGCATCGTAAATTTATAGTAATTTTAGGAATAAGAACTAACTTTAACTCGTGACTCTGTGGTATTATAATTTTCCTGGTATGAAGTATTTCGTTCTACTTGCTCTTACACCACTTTAATGTGTGTAAACATACTTTTTCAAGCATGTTACAGG
The DNA here is from genome assembly GCA_036417725.1 of Clanis bilineata. Classification (NCBI taxonomy): domain Eukaryota; kingdom Metazoa; phylum Arthropoda; class Insecta; order Lepidoptera; family Sphingidae; genus Clanis; species Clanis bilineata. The sequence continues at coordinate 6,453,171 of CM071141.1, forward strand.
AAGGATTTGTCTTGGTTTTTACAACCTGCTGTATATTAAATCAACCACCCTCCGTGGGATCTAGTCCCGGGAAAATCAAATGTCGAAATATCAAATATAGAAATATCGCTTTGCTGGACCTCGGAATCGATCCCAGGATCTCCCGGTCTAAAATCCGTATACGTGGCATCTAGTGGCAGCACAACGAGGAGGCGATTGGTGAGTGTACTGGTATGAAGTACCTATGACAATGTCCTAACCAAAGTTACGGTCTTTCTCAATGTTAAATTTCATCCAAATTGATTGAGGCGTATGGTATTAATTAATTAAAAAAATATTCATAAAGTCACAAACTCACTAACATCTTAACTCCACATAAATATCACAGCAGCATAACACTAAATTGTGTAACAGTTTATTTCTTTATGAATGCTAACTGGCAGCTAACTGGAATCCCAGAGGTCAGGTGCACATTAATTACAATTTGCGACGTAAACTGTGTGTGCGGATCAGTTAGCATCATGCCAATCATGTGTTTTAAACGGAGCTACTTTGATTTAAAATTTAAATTTAGTTGTTTCAAGCTATAATTGTTTTTAGAATCTTATTCTGTGTTCTTATGCCACATAAACATCGTATTTGCAAAGTATTAAAATGAGCATTGACGTGTTTATAAGTGTGTTATTTGAATGAGTGTATTATTACAATCAATAAAAAAATTAAAACAAAAAAATATTTCACACAAATCAATAAATACTTACGTAAAAAGTAAGTTCTATGGTTATTAAGTATTTAAATTACTAAAATAAAATAATCCTAGGAGTATTTTTTATTAATTCCTATTGCACACGTTATTTCTATAATAAATCTATGTTCCCACAGAAATTCATTGATATTGGTAACTATAGTCAAGTACCCAATTATCAAGATGAATTACATACTGTAATATTTAAACTTGCTTGGCCAACTTTTGAACGCTGCCAAGATTAATCTATGTAATGAATTCTCAAAAATACTAGCTAAAATAATAGAAATTGCTAAAATAATAGAAATTGTTAATTAAATAAATTAATACAGTTTTTAAGATAAACCATACGAAAAAAGAGAATGTAAAATTAATTAAAAATACATTTACACACCTTTTGACACTTGTCAGATAATAAACGATTGCGCCAAAAAATAGCCGGCACGATTTTACTAAAAGATACTTAATTTGCTCATTGCTTACTTTCAATATTACGTAAATCAGCATAAACGTGATAAAACTGAATTATATTTTAAATTAAGACCCGGAAAAAAATATTCAGACGAAAGATAGAGAACCAATTTATTGCAATTTTAAGAAAGTTTTAAATATACAGCTATATTTTATGCTTAGAAAGGTAAGCAGAAACGCAAGGAATGCCTGCTTAATTTTTAGAAAGTCATTTGCATCCCGAGATATGAAAATTAGCCTATTGTGGGTAGAGCCTCGGTGGTGGTGTTGTATTTTGGACATCTAGGACAGAACTAAGCTAACTTAGCTGCACCTCTGCTTACTTCGGGGATACGGGCCTGAGCTTATGTTATGTTATGTTATGTGAGTATATTTTTATTTCAACAATATAATTTTCATTGTATGACATGCTGCAAAAAATTTTGGACATAAGCTTCACCGACTTACCTATTCCTTCACTTATATATGTAGCTTTAGTTATAAGAACGGCAAATCAAAGCCACCCATGAAGATCTATCAACATAAGAAATACTATACATAAAACAACAATGAGTTTTGACTATAATAACATGTGAGAAGGCACGATGCAAAGAACAATTGACTAGGGCCCTTCAAACCAAATGTTTTATTATCCCAAACACGTGTAAAGCATAATTTATGCTCCTGTTAAAAGGCATTGTGTCTCTCAGTTATTGAAAGAATTATGCCGACCTAAACGTATTGCATATAAGATTTTAGATTGAAAACAAAACTTTTTTATTGTGCAATAATTATAATACGTCTTTAATTAATGTGACATCAAACAGGAACCGTGAAAACAAATTGGTAAAACTAGTCTAAAGGCAACAAGTACAGGAGATGTCTTGTACTTGTTTTTCTGGAAACAAAATACAAAAACACATACGCAAAACAATGAATGAGCTGTCTCCTGCTCGTTGAACAATGGACCATAGATTAAAAATCATATTTTGTGTAGGTGTTCCTGCGGCTTAAGTTAAAAATATTTGTGTCGTCGGTCTGAAAATCTTTGAGGGAGGCCTATGTTCAGCAGTCGACGTCCTATGATGATGATGATGATATTGTATAGATAGGTGTTACATAAGTAAACACTAATACTGCATCAGTCACAACTTACAACGACGCGACTGGATTTTTTGTTCATATAACACTTACCTCATAAACCGAGCCCTTATAATTTTACGGCATACGAGTCAACTCAGTAATACACATAGCGTAATTAAATTACAAAATCACTTTCGATGGCTTTCTCTGCGACAGTATCGCCGATGGTTACAGCTGAGGCATCAATCAAGCGTTATGAAAAAGCAGTCCACAGATAAACGAGCAGCTTTCGCGGTCAGTGTTCACAATCAGTGTAGAACCTTGCTAATCACCGCTGCGGGACAAATCTTTGGCGTTAGTATGTAATGGTATAGTACAGTTACTATTTATGCCGCTTACTTAAAAAATATTTGAGTTTCTTATCTTTCAAACTAGTTTGTCACTTTTCGCCTTGCGTCACATTGTTTGAAAATGAAAGGGATTAAAGATAAGAAGCGCGTAAATATTTTTGACTGCCTCGGTGGCGTAGTTGTATTTCGGTACGACTACCGCCCTGAAGTCTTGGGTTGGATCCTCGGGTCAGGCAAAGTGATATTGGATTTTTCAGTATCAGCCCGGAGTCTGTAATCCTGATATGGCGAAAGGATCGCCTCTTATCACATCTGGGACGGAACTAAGCTCGGCGAAATGTGGGTGTTCTAGTTCGCCAATGCGCCTCTGCCTACTCCTTTAGGGATGCAAACGTGAGCTTATGTTGTGTTCAAGATATATGCTTTATTGAGAAGACTATGTAGTATACATTAATGAAATTAGTTACGTAACGTAAATTCGGCTTTGCCAATAACTGCAAAATATGACATACATTATATTATGTTATAATGTATGTCATATTTTGCTAATGAATATAGCTCATTTCGCATATGACCCATCATCGAGACGGTAAGATGTCATTTATTTGTTTGTAATAAAGTTAAAATTGAGTGGTTTGTGAATAAAATATTTTTGTAATCCACGATACAATTAATGATGACCATGTTTGCAGCGATAGCTCAGTTGGGAATGGTACGGACTGCCGAGACAAGTGTCGGAGTTTCGAGACCAACCCCAAAATGGAGCGTACACCTCTGACTTTTCTATGTTAAGTGTATTTTCATTGTGAAATATCGCTTGCTATAACGGTGAAGGAAAACATCGTGAGGAAACCTGCATACCTCAGAATTTCTTCATAGGAATTTCGAAGGTATGTGAAGTCTACCAACCCGCATTAGGCCAGCGTGGTAGACTATGGCCTAACCCCTCTCAATAGTAGAGGAGGCCCGTGCCCAGCAGTGGGACAGTAATATTACAGGGCTAATATTATTTATTATTATGTTTGCAGATTCAAAATATTTATTCTGCATCACTGTACGCTAAATAAACCTTAGGCAAAAGATAGAACACCGGGCATAATTACGAAATAATCAGGCATTCCTAATATATGAAACGAAACCAAAATGGTAACTATGCGAAATAAAGATCACATTAATATAACAGTTAGGTAACTTCATTATTGTACATTAGTATTATTGTAAATAAAACACGGTATTTATAATAAACTCAATTAGTATTTATACATTATTTAATTATTATGACACAGTGACGACTTACAAGTAAATAGATCGCGAAACTAAAATGGCGGAACCGGCTTCATAATAAACACGTATTTTTCGTAGTTATGCCGAGTCTTCTTATCCACCGACTTCCAAAAAGAAGAAGGTCCTCAATTCGTCTGTATTTTTTTGATACATTTTACGCGATATCTCCGCCAAATGTGGACCGATTCTTTTTGTATTCGATAGAGCTTATTTCAAGGGACCACCATATAAATTTGGTCACGATCGGATTTGACGTCGGTCTGTTAAGTTTTTTCTTTAGTAATTGGAATAAACTCATCTATCAATAGAGTTGTCCTACTAATCACTCACTTCCCGAGCGTTCGCCCGTGGGCCACTTTCTGTGCGGTGCCGATGCCGCACCGCTCCCACGTAAAGGCGTGGTCACAATATGCAATAACTATTTAAAAAAGAAAGTTACTCGTTATCTATTAAATAGCGTTACTGGTAATAGCAATCGTTGCTTATGAAGATATTATCACAATCGAAAGTATCGTAATATGATAATTACGTAGTCTGAACGAGACTCAATAATATTATAGCTTGTTAAATTTACAAAGCTTTATCGTCTCCCTGATTTAGTAGCGGCGATCGGGAGGTCCTGGGTTCGAACCTCAAGTAGGGCATAGCAGTTTTTCTAACACGATTTGTCCGAGAGTCCCTGGATGTCAACTCCCTTGTTGACGACAGCTAGTCAGACATACGTAAAAACTAAGCCGAATGCATTCTACAACATGCTTAAAAATTGTGTTGTTCATCCCCACATTGGAGTGGGAGAAGAGGAGGTGGAAGAAGAAGAATCTTATATAGAGCATAGAAGTTAGCGTTGCTAACTATATTTATTCGTATACTACGTCAAAATTTATGATAACAGCTACTATAAATATATAGCCTCCGTGGCGCAGCAGGCGAGTTGCCGGCTGTGAAGCGAGAGGCCGCGGGTTCGATTCCCACATTGAGACAAACGTTTGTGTGGCTCACAGATATTTGTTCCAAGTCTGGGTGTTGTGAGACCGAAAGTCTCTCATAGTCTCTGACACCCACGATACAGGTTATACCTAGTGTGGGGTCAGGACTAGGTGTGTGACTGTTGGGTGTTATTTATTTATTTATTTAATTCACTGGTAACGACTCCAAGTGTCTCTGATATTTATGTGCTATTATAAATCTAATATCCGCTTTATCGAACTGATATTTAATATAGCTTTAAATTACTCTCAAAATACTTAAATTACAACGCAATAAATGTCTTTGAAACGTGTAAAACCGTGTTAAAATTACTTTAACGCGGCAAGCCTAGCAACCAGATAGATCCTTTCTTCTCTCTCCAACAAACGGTGAACGATAGAGAAGGATGCATTGAGTAGTGTATTATGCTGGTGATTGTTATGAAAATAAACAACAACAGGATGAGCGCGTATCGCCAGAGCCGGCAATTTTTACTCGTCCCTTTATATTGCGATCGTCCATAAGCCGTAAAATACCGGTTGTCTGAGGCTTTCATTCAACCTTGTTTAATACATAACAATTATACAGTAAGGAATAAGGTTGAGTTTGTAGAAAACTTCCCGACCACATTTCTAGACAAGCGTTAGAGTGGACTCCTCAAGGGAAAAGGAAACGCGGCCGCCCCAAACATAGCTGGAGGCGCTCGGTGGCAATGGAGCTGAAGACTATCGGACTGACATGGTCCGAAGCGAAACGTTTAGCCCAAGACAGAACGCGATGGCGGAGTACTATGGACGCCCTCTGCCCCACCTAGGGGTCATAGGACATTAAGTCAAGTTGTAGAAAATAATGTCAATTTTATTTTTTTGATCAAGTTTTATACTCTTAGGGCGACTTGCAGCTCTACTACCAATCGAGAGCTAGACCTAAACTCGATTTATCCTACAGCTCATTCCTATATTTAAATCGAGGTTTGGGATAAATCGAGATTTATTTAAGAGCTGCAAGTCGCCCTTAAGGTCGAGTTCAATAATTATATTCGAATATGGGTGCAGACATTCAATTCATTCGGTAATATTAAATCTTTGAATGTGGTATACAAAATAATATAAATAGTGAGGTAGGCAGGGGCGCAAATGATGCACCTATTTTTCGCCAACAGTATTTCCATCCCATAGCATGATGCGGGGCGACCATGTCGCCATTTCCGGCACAAACAGACTCGAGGCTGAAACTGAGTAGAAAAACCCAATATCCCTTTACCCGACTCAGGGACCGAACCCGAGACCTCAGGACGATAGTCATACCGCAATACAACTACGCCACTGAAGCAGTTATTGGCTACCTTATACTGATTCTTGGTTGAGGCTAAATCACAAAAGTTTATTTAAAAACACCAGCTTTTGGACTCATAAAAGTCATGGTTAAAAATTCATTAGTACTTAATTCTAAGACAATAAGGTATGTATAGTCTCTTAAGGAAACTTCGAAACAAACTGTAATCTCAATCGTGAATCTACTGTTCAGGTAACAGTTAACTTCTAAGAACAAAACAGTGTAATGCGCAGTTTAGTTACTCAAAAACATATTAATTATAACAATAGTTGATTATAAATGTAGGCAAAATGTACATACATATAGTCAATCGATATTTATTCGGTATCAAATATATTAATGAATCACCTTGCTAAGTTGTTTCATGCTCCAGGGAGTATTTTTTAGATGATCCGTGTATTATTAGTGTTCCACTGTTGGACATGGGCATTTACGAATAAATCATAATTGGATTATAAATCATAGACAATTAACCAATTGCAGCTCCGCGATAAATCTTTATTTATCCCAAATCTTGATTTAAAGATAGGAGTGAGCTGTAGGATAAATCGGGATAAGATGTAACTCTAGATTAATAATAGCGCTGCAAGTCGCCCTTACATACTAACTTTAGATTCTTATAGAGAATTATTATCCATGGAGAATTCGTCGCGATGTTTTCGTTCACCATTAAAGCCGGAGATAATTCATAACGAATACCTTATTACCTTAGAAAAGCTCGAGGTGCATGTCCTAGAGCCAACATTTAAAGCAATCAATCAATATCTGAAATATAAAAATATTGTTCTTATCTACCACTGGTACACGAATATCCTACATATTCGTATCCGACCCGATGGCGACGACCGTACACATGGTGCTAAAACCTGCCATAGTAACCCACACTCCGCGTGTGGTTCGCGTTCCAGGATCAGCCAGTGTACTTCCGGTTCTCTCGAGGGGCTTACGGCATGACTTGATGGTTGGTTGAGACGGGTATGGGGTATCCCTGTATCTGCATCGGTCATTCGCCTGTCTGGTCGCAAGCCCCTCGATTTGCTTCTTCTCTCTTCGGATTCGGAGTGCGAAGAAGCATAAATATGCCGGTACGATTCTGACGACCACTGATAAACACAGTGTTTGTTAGAGGTCGCTAGTTTTTTTGGACTGCACTACGCTTACCATCAGGTGCAGTGTAGTTACTTTGCTGTGCCCGGATAAAAAAAACTTTTCTATCCTACTCACTACATTATTACACAGGCTAACAAACCTTCGCGCAGCGATCGTAACTTTTAAATACGAGTCCTGCAAGCTGGTTGTGTTTGCACCTGCTTCTCATAAGAGCCTTTATTGATGATACTAAAGTCTCCAGAATCTGAAATATCGGGCAGATGCAACGACCAACTGGACAAAAGCAGGTGTATCTGCAAAATGTATTTTTAAGTTTATGCACACCTTTATTTTGCCAAAAATATGGTTTAGGTTTGCATAGAAAAAAGAAACAGAATAAAGCAAAATATTCAGTCTGAATTCAAAAGATTTTTGGTCCTTTGAACGGGATAAAATACATATTTGGTTGTTAAACTCCATGTGAAACATTAAACACGAAAATTAACTATTTTCCATGAAATCATTATAGAAAATAATTCAAACTTTTTTATTTTAAGGTTGAAAGACTGTGTGAACAATTGGATGACGCGATTATTGTACTATTAGAAGCTCGAGAGCCTTGTATGGTTGCAGTTCGATTTAAATTGACAGACATTACCAGTACTCCAGAAAAAAAATTACTAATATAATAAGTAGAATGTAAGGTTTCTAGTTGTGAGAAAATCAAGTGTCTTTAACCGTACATAAATACTTCAATTAAGAAACGATAAGATAATAAGAGACACTGTTGCTTTCATTTTACAATCTGGATAACCATATAAATAAATAATAATAATAATAAATACACCCAAAAGTCACACCTAATCCTGACCCCACAGTATAACCTGTATCGTGGGTGTGAGAGACTATGAGAGACTTTCGGTCTCACAACACCCAGACTTGAAACAAATCACTGTGAGCCACACAAACATTTTTCTCAATACCGAACCGAAGGGACAATACCGAAGGGAATCGAACCCGCGGCCTCTCGCTTCACAACCGGCTATTCGCCCGCTGCGCCACCAAATATCTATTATCCTCATACTTGTTGAAATGTCGACTGACAGTTAATACTGTGTACTCGTTCAACGAAGTATGTTCCTCATAAAAAAACGTTCAGCACTTTAGAATTGCTTACGTAAATCACTTACCGACATTTAAAGTCAAACATTTTTACTAGAGGCTGTCGTAACAAGCCACTTTATGTCTATGTTGTATACAATATTTATGACACACTATTAAAATAATAAAAATCTTATTACGATATAAATAAGGCTCAAATTTATAGCCAGAAGTGGCTTCATAGTTTTTATAATTCATTTAATGTCCATTCTTTCAAAGATTGGAAAGAGTAGATCCCTGCTGTGAGCGGCACAAGCTACTAGACGAATTGTTTCAAGTTAAAGTACGGTTTACGAGTCGGGATATATAAATAAATAATTAATAGTTCATCATTTGTGATAATTAAGGCTCGATTAAGATAGTTCGCAAGGTAAAGATGTGTGGCGAAATTCCATTAAAATCGAGTTAAAAATTGCTCTAATGTCGCATTAGATTCGAGAACTTGTCATTTGTTAATTCTAACGCGATTTTTGCCTCGACATCGGTGGTATTTTAAGGCAATAAATGAAACCGAATCAAAGTCGAAATCGAATCGAGTGTCAAAAGTTATCCTACAGGACTCATTTTAAGTCTTGCGCCAACAAGATAGATAAGGCACGTTTTAAGATGTGCGATCAAGATTTGTCATATGATTACTTGCCAAGTGCGCACAAAAATTATAAAGTCGCTGCGGTTACGCGTCGCATACTGAGAATCGAACCTTTATATTATAGAGAAGCTATGAAATGACCACGTGAATCAAATATGACTAAATTCAACTACAGTTTAGTAAAGTCTACATACGTCTCTGAGCTCTTTACTAGAAACCATTGACAAGACTTAGACTCTAGAAATTGCGTTTTGTTTATTTACAATTTATTTCCAATAAAGATTTAACACGCACAATTGATTTAATATTTGTCGGATCAAAGGGAACTCTAGCGATCAAAGTGCAATAAGAAACAATTGAACAACAATAACAATAATATTTATTACAAAGTCCACTCTCACAAAGATTGTCACATGCAGTGATCTAACATTAAATACACCTAACAATTACACAGTACTATTCGATCCATCATTACAAAGTATTCATTATGCATATTGACCTGAAATCGATTAATCGGAAAATCGATCCAATCGATAATATTAGAACAGAATCGAATTCTGTAACATTCATTTCAATCAATAAAATTTGTCATTTTTATAACTTGTAGCGTAGACGCCCTAAACATCTCCCTATATCTTCATACTTTATAACTATAGACCAGCGACGATGTAGCCTAATAGACATCTAATATTCGTCATTTTTCCTCAAACCAAGTCTGCCAACTAGCCGAAGTATGACGAAGCGGGGTACTCTGGCTACTGGTAACTCAAAATCTGGTTGTTTTATAACACCGCCGTGTCATTCAAAGATATATAATATTTATATCATCATCATCGTCATCATCATCAAAAAATTAAATAAAATAAAAAAAATAAAATCATCAGCCATAAGACGTCCACTGCTGAACATTGGCCTCCCCCAAAGATCAACAACAAAAAACAATAACAACAATCAACAGGTTGATCTGGAAATAATTATATATATTATTAAAAATTGCTAACGATATACTTACGACTCGGAGGTGTGGTTGAATCTATTGAACCGACTCCTATATTAGATCTTAAAGTCAGATGTGTTGTCAGATGTCTTTCGCCTGTAATACAACGTCTATTAAGGTGTGTCGTTGTTACCATAGATACATACAACGTTAACTCGAAAGGAAGTTAATCCTTTAAGCGAGTTTTTACGTCACGCCTTTTTATTCTCCGTATAAAACCGTAATCCGTTGGGATGACAGATAGACTGTCCTAGTGGTTGCTAATGGAATGTTAATGGCGCATTTATCAAGACCTGATGAATATTAATCCTTGGGCACTTCGACGCGTCGACAATTAATTTAAATTTATTCGGATGACACTACGAATTTAGAAAAATATGTGATTATTTATTTTCAACGATATTTAATAGATTTTTAAATTTAATTATAAAAAAATCCTAATACAAGTCAAATAAGCGATCTCCAGCGTTAAGGTCAAATTCGGAGTATCCTCAACCGGCGGAAATGTATGAAATGATGCACGAATGTGGACGAGGCAAAAGAGGTGTGTCAGGATCGTAGCTTTTGACGCTCAATTTCTCTGCCTTCCCCTACGCGATGCAGGCGTGAGTGTGTATGTAATGAAATAAACTCCTTAACGAAGTACATTGTCATTTATATACGAACGAAAACATTTAAAATTAGGATAAGGTAAAAATTTTGTCTCATTCTTGGTCTAGTGTGAGGTCCTAGGGTCGAATCCCAGATCGGTCAAGGCGATTTTCTCAGGACTGGATCCCCAAGAGGCCAGTTATGGCGATAGGCTCGCTTTCTATCACATCTGGGACGGAACTAAGCCCGGCGAAATGTGGGGTGTTCTAGTTTTCAAATGCGCCTCTGTCTTCCTCTTCGGGAATACAGGCTTGAGCTTATGTTATATAAATTGTATTAAATATATATCTATTGCTAAACAAAGGCCTCCCCCAAAGATTTCCAGATCGACCTGTTGGAAGCGGCCTGCATCCAACGACTTCCTGCGACCTTTAGGCCTATGTTCAGCAGTAGACGTCCTATGGCTGATGATGATGATATATCTATTGACTGAAAAAAACTAAAATGCTCAATGTATATATCTACCATTCTCAACTGTAACCGGATTGTAACTTGCACATCTAGTTAGCTCGTGTTTGTTTTATGTTTTGGCACCAGATGCTTCGTCGAATGTTGCCAACAGATGGTACCTTTTCACATCCGTATTACTACCATTTCACAGATATGAAACGTTTGACATTTGTTAAGCACGTTTTAAATGGTTTCGACTTTTGTCTTTTGCGTTTTGTGAAATCTGTTACAAAAAGTAGTAAGTTAACGTAACTTTATAGTTTGCACTTTATAAAGAGGCACGAGAATCTAAAAAGAAAGCGAGCATTTTTTACTAAGCCTTTTCTATGCAACATTCAATATGTTTTAAACAAACTGATCCCATAGTAATTAATTCCACTCACATGCGTCTTAAGTATATTCATATTATAGAACTAATTGTATTTAACTCGTAACATAAGCTCACGCCTGTATCTCCGAAGGGGTAGGCATTGGTGCACTAGCGAATTAGAACTTCCACATTTCGTCGAGCCCAGTTCCGTTCCAGATGTGATAAGGGTCGAGCCTACCGCGATATCGAGCACAAATTCCATACTCCGGGCTGATATGGGAAAATCCAATATCACTTTGTCTAACCCGGGGATCGAACCTGAGACCTCAGGACGGTAGTCGTACCAAAATACAACCTCGCCACCGAGGCAGTACACCTGTATAACATAACATAACATAAGCTCACGCCTGTATCCCCGAAGGGGTAGGCAGAGGCGCACTAGCGAACTAGGACACCCACATTTCGCCGAGCTTAGTTTCGTCCCAGATGTGATAGGGGGCGAGCCTATCGCCATATCGGGCACAAATTCCAGACTCCAAAAAATTCAATATCACTTTGCCCGACCCGGGGATCGAACCCGAGACCTCAGAACCGTAGTCGTACCGAAATACCACCACGCCACCAAGGCAGTCACCAGTATTGTACCATTAAATATTTAAAAAAATACATTTTTACTATCTGCACACAAAGCACGACGTACAAGCATGTGTTGAATATCAATGTTGCCATCATGATTAATTATAATAATCACAAGTTTAAAAACTGAATAGACCGACTTCAAATCCTATCGTGACCAACCAAATTTATATGGGACCACCCTTGAAATAAGCTCTATCGAACACAAAAAGAATTTTGAAGATCGGTCCACATTTGGGGGAAATATCGCGTAACATATGTACATAAAAAATAAAAATACAAACGAATTGAGGACCTTCTCCTTTATGGAAGTCGGTCGAAAAAATATTTTGACAATGCATTTTGGCGTGGCATTAATGATTAAATGATGAGTTTGGTCAGTCCTGTCACGGAGGTATATTGTGGCGCTAGAGTATTGTTTCATGTCGTCATGTTACATGTTTATAAAGACAATTGTATCAGACTCATTATGTGTAAATGTAGACCAAGCGCAGACGGATGGATTGGTACAAGTAATAGAAGATGGATCGTAGCTCGACCATGAGATCTTTTGACATTTCACGCTAGCGTTTACGTAAAATATTTGAATGACACGCCCGAACGGTTACGTGGAGAATTTACGTTTTTCATACAAATTATTTTATGTATTCGCTAGCGTGAAATGTCGAACAAACTCATAGTCAAGCTTCTGGAAACTGTTGAAATCGCTCCCAAATTTTCGAAATAAATGATGCGTTACATTCTGTTTCACTTTATTTCCACTTGCCCCTATTCCGCCCGAATAAAGGGTCTGAGAGGTTACCACCACCTCTTATAGCAGTATTATTATAATCTTACTTGTACCGATTCCCATACATAATAAACGAAGAACGATTATAATAATACTGCTATAAGAGGTGGTGGTAACCCTGCAGTGCAACAGTTTTGCAAGCATGTTGCAGAAAGGACCTCAGGCTTAATTTTTACTACAAAAAAATGACTAATGAGTTGTAACCATAAGATTACTTTTGCTACTAAGCTAAAGGATAATTTTAAATAATACTGCATTTAACCTTAATTCCCATATAGTTTAACAGCCATCTTGCTTCACAATGCACATATTGAAATAAATTCCCAAATCAAACTATAAAAGCAAATTATAAATCTAACGTTATAACTCATAAATACTCCAAAGCAAATAGTAATACAGTTATAACTACAGGAGATTACAGCAGCAATTACGTTAGGTTAGTAAATCCGCTTATTCTAGTTATCATAGCTTGCGCCAAGCTCGAGCTTCGTGGGAGTCGGATACACTGGCATTGCTACTTATACAATAACAATTAGTGTCTGCGGCTCTTAAAGAAATTACCAATATAACGCTTAAGTGAATTGGCCAATAATTTTAAGGAACTACTAACAAGTCGCTGTAGCTATAAGAGTTTGCAAAAAATGCTGATCGAATTAACAAATTAACAGGCAAGTCTCTTAATGGTAAATTATCTCTCGTGCTCAACCATTAAAATTAACGTCAAATAATAACAATTTATAACATAAATCTGAGTTTGATGAGAGAGTGGGTACCGTCGCGTCGTCTTCACAAGGGAATTTGAATAACATATATTAGCACTTTCGGCCAATTCATTTGTTGGCCACTATAGAGACATAGAAGCGTAACAGTCAGAGTGGTCATTAAGCGGTCGTATCGGGTGGTGCTGTGCGGCGATACGAAAACCTTTGACAAGTACCCAACACAATTATGTCATTCATATCTATTATAACTGCAGGTCGATTCTCTAAGAAACGCCACAACGTTGAGATCGACGGAGCGTTCATCGTTGTTAGGTCTTAGAGAATACCATTTTCCATACATTTATGTCAAACGCCTCGCTCGAGAGAGCTAGTTCGCATAAGCGCCGTCATCACGCATAGCGCTTTTGCGTGCGCTTTGTACCTTGCTGAATACAAAAATGACAACATCGTTGCCGCAACGTTGTTTTCACAAATTAAACCTTAGAGAATCGACCTGCTGAACCCGTTATGAAATCATCAAACTTGAGTACGCGGCATTATTTAGATCTAACATTACGCTTGTCGACTTAAACGGCTACTAATATTGTTATGCCGTATATGTCAGACTTCTATATATTTACTAGACAAGCTGTTTCGAAGTAAAATTGTGGCACATGACGGCGAGTGTTTAACGTTTCACGGCTAAGGAAAAGAGCAGATTTTTATAGTGAGTTGAAGTGATTAACAGAGACTTGGTGCGCACAATCTATGTACCGAAAAGCCAGTCTAGTAGTATACATAAGTCTTTGGTATGTGCCAACAATTTTCACAGAATGATTTCTTAGGTTTACGTGAAAGTTATTCATTGAAATTAAACTATTTTTACGGATTATATCACGATTTGGTTTTAATTTTTAATTTTTATGCCCGACGTTTCGAAAGCTTTGCAGCCTTCGTGGTCACGGGTCAGACTTAAAATAATAATAAAAAAAAAATTAAAACCAAATCGTGATATAATCCGTAAAAATAGTTTAATTTCAATTTTCACAGATTTAATTTTAACACAATCTTAAATGTTTAAGGTCCGTTTCAGTATTCGGGCATAATCAAATCAGGGAGGAGAACCAACAACTATCGACGAAGTATTCGAATCGACTTCTTTGCGCACACATGAATAGTTATAGTTATGCCGCGTCGCTTGCACCTGTTTTACTCGAAACAAAACACAAAAACACATACGCAAAACAATGATTTTGGTGTCTCCGGCTCATAGAACAATGGACCATAGATAAAAATGTGTAGCGAAACCATGTTTTGCGTGGGTGTTTTGTGTAATGTTTTAATGCAGAAGACGTGGCTAATACAAATTTGGGCGCGCTGAGAACTCCGTTCAAGCTCGATAGTCGAAAGTTTGTTAATGCTCGGGCCTTAAAGACCTTCATGTACCTTTTTGTTGTAAAAGTGAATGGAGGTATTTTATTCGTAAATTCATACTTTATGGATTTAAAAGTCATGTGATTAATGCATGAACTGGCATGTATAGTGTAATTCCCAGCTAACCAGCGGCCTAAACAGGAAATTTTCTGACAACCGTAAATGTATTCGAACTCGATGCGCGTCTATGAAATTTGTATGAAATATTAACCAAACGTCATCAGTGCGCAGCGAACTCGAATACATTTACATTTACATTAGTTTTTCGTGCTCGGGCTACAGTATGATAAAGGTTTACCTACTTTTCGAAAAACTGCATGTATTTACATACTTAAATAAACTTACGGCTTTTTCCCATAGGGACGAAAATCTCAATGTATTTGGACCTGTTAAGTGTCAGTTAAAAAGATAAAAAACAAAAACTTCTGACTACTTAATATGGATCGTCGTTGGTATACTACTAGACAAGCTGTTTAGAAATAAAATTGTGTCACATTATGGCGAGTGTTTGACGGCTAAGGAAAACACAGATCTCCAAAGTGAGTTGCGGTCAATTGACGAAAACTTAGTGCCCAAATTACCGAACAGCCTGTCTAGTAGTATACATAGAAGTGTTTGATAAAAAATTAATGCCCTGTCCAGTCCAATCCACCTGCCCTTATCCCACCTAAATGTGGCGTAACACACTTTTTCAAGCATGTTGCAAAAAGGAATCGGCTTACTTTTAGCGACCGGCTGCGTAACGTCAACCCCTCTGAGAGATCTAGTCCTAGGCAAATCGTGTCCAAAAACTCCGCCCGACGTAGGAATCAAATCCATCACCTCCCGGTTTACAGCATATACGCCGCCACTAGAGGAAGGAGGTGATAGCATCTGGACAGTCGCCACACTTATGCCGGCCTGTAAGCAAGGCCTTTTACTAGACGGCGCAGTGTACCGATCACCGATGCAGTCGTGGCCAGATCAACGACCTCGCGTGACGTAACCGACCTCTTAGACAGCTTGGCGGCTCGAGGTGATGAAACTTTCCATACAAATTGCCATATACCTACTCAACATTGAAGCCTGGGATTGTAAAGATATGTATTATAGGCAAAATGTCAATACTCGCTATGTGTTTGCTCAGAATTCCAAGTGATATTGGATTTTTGAGTGTCAGCCCGAAGTCTGGAATTTGTGCCCGATATGGCAATAGTATATAGATTAGGCCGAAATAGATTAGCAGTGAAAGCTCAATTGGGAATGGTACGGACTGCCGAGAAGAGTGTCGGAGGTTCGAGACCAACGGCAAAATGAAGCATATACCCTCGTGACTTTTCTATGCTAAGTGTGTTTTAATTATGAAATATCCCTTGCTATAACTGTGAAGGAAAACATCGTGAAGAAACCTGCATACCCGAGAATTTATCCACAAAAAATTCGAAGGTATGTGAAGTCTACCAACCCGCATTAGGCCAGCGTGGTAGACTAAGGCCTAACCCCTCTCATTAGTAGAGGATTTCCGTGCCCAGCAGTGGGACTGTAATATTTCAGGGCTTATATATGACAATAGGCCCGCCTCCTATCACATTAGGGATGGCTCATGGAACTAAGCTCGGCGAAATGTGAATGTTTTAGTTCGCTAGTGTGCATCTGCCTACCCCATCGAGGATACAGGCGTGAGCTTATGTATGTATGTTCTTCTCGAAACGAATATGTTAAACCACCTCGATTATAAATTGCAATTATAAATCACCTTATTCATAGTTACCAATGACTTTCTTATTGTTGAAGTTAGAATAATACCTAATAGTCTTATCCCTAAAAAACTGGCAAATACCTAATGAATCTAATAGTACTACACTCAATTTTTTTAAATTCTTTTAGAGCATTATTTTTATTTTATTTTTCAGTATCGGCGCATAAAATTGGTGCCCGTGACGCCACCAAACGGTCCAACGGAAGATCAGCGCTAGACAATTGACCAGCATATGCTGAGTTTGGGTCGTTTTTGTGACGTGCGCATGAAAACATCATGTTATTTGCTAATTTTAGTTCAGATATGTAAATGTATTTACATGCCATGTCATGAATAAACATTTCTTTCTTTCTTTCTTCTTTCTTTCATACAAGTATAGTTACTTCTTTTAAACATGAAAGTGATTAAAGTAATTTCTAAGTATCTGCTTGGGATTCTACAGTAATAAATTATAAAGGCTGTAAAAACCTCAATATACTATATAACAGTAATGCTTACTCACTGATGATATGAAAGCGTTACTACGAATTAAAATTACTAGTAAATTAAAGCTATTATATTGCAAAGGGTTGACGTCAGGCAAGCAGCCTGTCGTAAAAATTTTGCTGAACCTTTTCTACAACATACTAAGTTTTTTTGCGCCGACCTCACATTAAATGGGATAAGGACTGGTGGAAAGAAAAAAGAATATAAATGTTATATTACGAGTTTAGAAAGTCTTCCTTTCCCAATCCCTTTTTCCCTCTCTTTCCTTTTCCCTCTCTTAGGTTGGCAACGCACTTAAGATCCTTGTTGTGTCTTGGGTGACTATGGGCGGTGGAGATCACTTACCAGGTACTTATCAGGTGACCCATCTGCTCGTTTGCCAGTCTTTGCTGTGAAAAGAAAAAAAAACGATGACAGTTTTCATTTTCTGCAAACATTGATTTTAGTACGCCATAGGTTCTGCAAGTGGCGTTGCTAGCCAAATATTAGTTATAGAATATTACCTCAAAAATCATAAAACTTTGATATTTCTATTAAGATTTTCTAACAACTTATATGCCGATGCTATGTGTTATTAATAGAAAAAAAAACAAAGATTTAAAATGAACTATTCTCACATCTTAATAATGATGGGACGTGCAGATCACAAAAGGGTTGCTCGGATTATACCATAGACATGCGAAGGTCACATTTGAAAGGATCTGGCCTTTACATAGAAAGAGCAAAACAAATCGCGGCCAACAAAAGGTGATGCTTGAAAGGCGCCTCTGTAAGATATTAATCTCAACATAACCTCAGTTGTAATGGCATCGGTGAAAACCTGTAGTGGTACAGGAAGAACTTTACCCTTCGACCTGTGGTTATCTTACTAATGTTATAAATGTGAAAGTTTAGATGTTTTTCAGGTTGGATTAAGGTATTTATTTTCCTGTCTTTACCGGAATCCCAGGAAAATTAATAACGTTACCCCGAATTCCCGGATTCCGTACTTTTTTCGTACCACATATTGAAGTAACTTTATCCCCACTTGCCATATAACTTTCATAAAAGTGGTATATTGATTTAACATAGGCGAAATTTATCCCCACATAGGTTGTATTTCGGTACGACTACAGTCTTGAGGTCTCGGGTTCGATCCCCGGGTCGGGCAGTGATATTAGATTTTTCCATATCATCCCGGAGTCTGGAATTTGTGCCCGATATGGCGATAGGCTCACCCCTATCACATCTGGGACGGAATTAAGCTCGGCGAAATGTGGATGTGCTAGTTCGCTAGTGCACCTCTGCCTATCCCTTCGGGGATACAGGCCTGAGATTACGTTACGTTACATAAATTTATCCCAGAAAATGTACAGTACCCGTATGATACCACTGAGACCGAAGTCGCAAGCAACAACTAGTAAATACCACAAAAACCGAGTATTAATTAATTTACATCTGTCGAAGTGTATAGACGCAAAGTGCAATATGAGCTTAGATCATCGACCTTATAGTCCAGACCGAGCATTAGACGCGCCGGCGTCGCTAACAGTTTATTTTATTTCGACATTATATAACAAGACAGCATAACAGCCATGTAATGCACTAAAATTGCGTAACCCTAGATTTGAATCTATTGGAAAGAACCAATTAAGTTTATTCAATGCAACAATGGCCACAATCGAATGAGCAACTGCAAACAAAGAGTTATTTATGCTGTGTAACCGTCAATATAATATACCCTAGATGCACAGTTCTTTGCAAATATCCTCCTTAAAAGTGGTCTCAGGAATAAAACAAAAAAAAGATCACAAATTCTAATTAAATCAACACAAATATAACCCTATGCACGTGTAATAACGTAGCTTTTTAAACGAAATGAGCAAGCGTTCTTAAATTTGAATTTTGAAATTTAGAATTCCATCGGCGTTGGACTGTATGCAAAACGAGTGCTTAAGCACGCCTTTGCTGTCCCATTTTCCGAGCGTCAACTGTGTACCTATCTAGGTAAATAATATATCGATGTGTATAACTGATAACCCTCATATTATGTGTTAATATGTATTTCAATATGTTATGTCAGAAATTATTGACTGCCTCGATGGTGTGGTTGTATTTCGGTCCGACTACCGTCCTGAGGTCTCGGGTTCGATCCCCGGGTCGGGCAAAGTGATGTTGGATTTTTTCGTATAAGACCGGAGTCTGGAATTTGTGCCCGCTATGGCGATAGACTCGCCCCCGATCACATCTGCGACGGAACTAAGCTCGGCGAAATTTGGGTGTTCTAGTTCGCTAGTGCTACTCTGCCTACCCCGTGGATACAGGCGTGAACTTATGTATGTATGTAGAAATTATGTAGATTCTATATCAACAGTCATGCTTGAAAATAAAGAGTAGGTATGTTCAGTTCCAAGCAGCGGGTTTTCTAGAGTTGAGTCAACTTGATTTACCAAGCCGAGATCACTCGGGAAAAAGTTATTTCGTGGCAGCACTAATTAGTGTTAATTCGAGTTGTGTCACTATGCCCTGCCGACAAGTTGGTTACGCACGAGTTCGGTAGATTACCGGAGTCACGGCTTTCTTGCTTCGTCCAACTTCGCGAAGAAAAATATTATTTGACATAAAATTTGTATGACCTTTTCGATTATTTAAAACCTTTAAATATCTAATTAATAAATAAATAACACTACAATATCAGGAACTACGAGAGACTTTCGGTTTCACAACACCCAAACCCGAAACAAATATATGTAGGCCATACAAACATTTGTCTCGGTGCGGGGATCGAACCCGCGTCCTCTCGCTTCACAGCCGGCTACTCGCCCGCTGCGCCACGGAGGCTGTCAAATATGTTTATTTTACAATATTTGCATGCATACACAACCTCCAGCAGAAGTTATTTTGGGTTGATTAAAAATTATGTTCATATTAGTTCTAGTAGTACCGTAGGCGAATTCTAATGATATGAGCGGGACCAGATCCCCGTAACGAGGTAAAAACTAAGCCGAATCCCTTTCGCAACCATAACACACTTTGTGTTACACCGACCCTATATTGAACGATACGAGTCGTTTTCCTTTTAAATTCATTATATATGCTACTATTGTGAATTTTTTCACGTATCCAAAACCAACTGTAGCCCGAGCACGAAAAACTAATGTAAATGTAATGTGTAAATGTAAATGTATTCGAGTTCGCTGCGCACTGATGACGTTTGGTTAATATTTCATGCAAATTTCATAGACGCGCATCGAATTCGAATACATTTACGGTTGTCAGAAATTTTCCTGCTCAGGCCGCTGTTTAAGAAATAGAGGGGAGGACGCCCCACTCTACCAAAAATTTGCACTTTGAAGCTTAATATTTCGTAAACAGATCCTCCAATCGAAAAATAGTTTTTACAAACTCGCATCGTTTTTGAAAGACCTATCCAACGATACCCTACACCATTCTGTGGCTAATGTTCATTACAGTAGTGGAGGCTTTAATATTCTATATCAAAACATTTTTCAAATCAATTTATGATCTACGTTAAATGGAGTTTAGGACTAATATAGAGGTATGTTACGGGGCATAATTATCAAAACTGATAAAAAGTATCACAAAAAATAACCGGCATAATATAATTTGCCTATACAGTGTACAGGAGAAAAAATGTTTTTTTTTTATATTCACCGTTTACACAGTAACATAATTAAGGTTCGTGCGTAACATCAAACGTTCCCATTAAATGTGATGGCCAACTTGAATTATTAAATGCTAGTATTAAAAAATCTAATTTATGTGGTAAAAAACTGTAAAAACAATATAAATATGGATAGTTTTAAGTCGTTTATCGCTCCAGTTATTTAAATTAATCAAGAAATTGTTTCGTTTCTCGCCCAAATAAGCAGGATTAGCTCAAATGCTTTTTACTGTCACTATCTCTAGAGTCTAAATTGTAAAGAAAGTTATATCTCAAATGTATTCTTGCACTAGTAATACGTAGACAATGCTCTTACAAAATTATTATTACATTTACGCCAATTAATTAGATTCTGCCTGCCTGACTGCCTTGGTAGCATGGTGGTATTTCGGTACGACTACGGTTCTGAGGTCTCGGGTTCGATCCCCGGGTCGGGCAAAGTGATATTGGATTTTTCCATATCAGCCCGGAGTCTGGAATTTGTGCCCGATATGGCGATAGGTCGATATCGCCCCCTATCACATCTGGGACGGAACTAAGCTCAGCGCAATGTGGGTGTTCTAGTTCGCTAGTGCGCCTCTGCCTACCACTTCGGGGATACAAGCGTGAGCTTAATATGTTTTTTTTTTAATTCGATTCTATGAAAGGGTAAAATATACGTAAACGTAAACACGTTTTGATGTATTTTCCCACAGTATGATAATTCCATTGAAAAGTGTATTCAAAATTAAGTTAAGCTACTTGTTTAATTTAAAAACCGATTTTAAGAACTTGATTGTAACGTAAACATTTTAACAAAATAATCACAAGTTTAAAAATTTAACTGACCGACTTCCAATTTACCGATCGTGACCAAATTTATATGGGACCACCCTTGAAATAAGGTCTATCGAATACAAAAAGAATTTTGAAAATCAGTCCACGTTCGGCGGAGATACCGCGTAACATAAATTAAAAAAACCGACGAGTGAGGACCTCCTCCTTTTTGGGAAGTCGGTCTATAATAATTCTACATTAGAATAAAACATATTTTTATATTTGCATGAGAAGCTCTGATATAACTAAATCAAAATGTAGATATAGGATGCGTAAAAAAGTAAATTGCCTAAAACAATTAAGGCAGGTGTTGAAAAAGTTGTTTGCACAGAGCATAAAACATTTGTTTTTGGCACACGGCGCGGCGTGGTGGCCGAGGCGTGGCGCACCGCGAATCGTAATGGTTTAGGGTAAACGACCCGATATCTGACCACCGGCCCGGAACCGTGCAACATGGCAACACTGTATTTCACATGACTCACGGAAACCAGCTTCGATGCTGAATAAGACTTTAATTATACTATCAGTTCTGGCAACTTTGTTTTAGTGCCTAATAGCTAAAGCCAAAATAGGGTAATGGATAACACAGTGTAATGAATATAAGGACCTTGATAAATGTTATCTGTAGAAGATGGAAAAGGAATTCAATTATCTACTATCTTAAAGAAAATATGCGTCGTACTAAGCCCGGCTACCGATAAGTAAGTTAAAGCTTATTATAATAATAATGCATAGAATTGGTATAAATAGATCGTCAATATTAAATAACAAAAAAAATGTTGTTGCCTAACAAATGGCAACCATAAAATAATGTAATTATTAATAATCACAAGTTTAAAAACTTAACTGACCGACTTCCAATTTACCGATCGTGACCGAATTTATATGGGACCACCTTGAAATAAGCTCTATCGAACACAAAAAGAATTTTGAAAATCGGTCCACATTTGGCGGAGATATCGAGTAACATACATAAAAAAAACGACGAATTGAGGACCTCCTCCTTTTTGGGAAGTCGGCCGATAAAGCAGGAAATTCAAATACGATACAGTTTTAACAAAAAAATACATAAACTAGCAACAGGTTTGTCGAAGCAACTAATTAAATACAGACTTTGCAAAACCGATGCAACATTAAAACTTTACGAATAAATGTTATTTGGAATTCTACCTCTAGAATAAATCTTTCTCCTAAGGTTGGATGATTTCTCATTAATGGGAATGAGTCGATTTAAAACGTCTGTATAATCGTTATAAATTACTATAGTGCTTTAAAGAGGAATTGACCTAATCTGAAATTACTGAGGCGGTACTACTTAAACGGTGGAAGCGTAGGACGTTTTAATTTGCACCTTGCAACATTTCGCAGCAAGGGGCCTGCATCCCGCGTAATATGATACTATATCAAATGTACATCTACAACTTAATGTTGCATTAAATAAACTATGTCTACCTATTTAGGGTGTAAGACTGATATTTGAATTCTGGCATTATAGAGTTAGTACTCTTTGGACTACCGAATAAAATGCGACTAAAGGGTAGTGTGTGTTAAAAACATAAATAACTATTAAGTAAACAATGACAATACGATGTGATGGATTCCTTGTTGGCACTTTCACTCGAAATGAGTCAATCTAGAACAATTCATTCAGTGCAGTAAAATCAAACCAAAACCAATTAACTGCGTATGATATTATATTATTACGAGCTGATAAAGGTCGCAGGAAGTCGCTGGATGCAGGCCGCTTCCAACAGGTCGATCTGGAAATCTTTGGGGGAGGCCTATGTTCAGCAGTGGACGTCCTATGGCTGATGATGATGATGATGGATATTATATTGAGCACAACAAATTTAAAATAAAACCATTTGAATCCGCAATTCTCAATGTTTCCGTGACAAACAATGATTTCACTCTGTTCCAACTAATTGTTTGATAAAGCTCAAGAGTGACCTATATTATCAATGTTGTGTACGGAATGACCGTGACTTTTATTATTTTTTCCTTAACAACGTTCGGAATAAGGATAAAAGTGCATTCGCAATTCTCAGTATTTAGAGTAGAAAGAACTATAGGAACGATTAAATTAATACAAAAACTAAAGACTAAACTTTATTACAATATATGTATATCAAAATATGCGAAATAATATTTGTATTGGATTTATTATTCAAGAATATGCTTATAACGTTTGATCATATAAATATTATAATATTATATAGTTTTGGATGTATATTAATGACGGCTTATCGGCAAAGGTTATTTGGATTTTTGGCATACAGGTATCCTGTCAGTTTATTATAGTAGTTTTTGATACACAGGCGGAGCTTTAAACAAAACTAATATACAATAAGCTTTTTACTAAAAACTAGTAGTTACTATAGATAAATTACAGTTGCTATTGAAACACTTTGATTTCATTCTCTTAAATTAACATAATATTATCTATTGTTTCTTAGAAGGCTAGACATATATCCAAAAAATAATAAGAGACAATTTCAAAAACAGGTTTTATCCATCGTAGACCGCCACTCCCGGCCCGTGTAAAATGATTGCAACGGCTGTCAATTCTAAACGGCATTGGCCAGCAAAACAACAAAAAGCTTCAGAGCTAGAGAACAACGAACTCCTATGCGCCGGACCATCAACCGGATATTACTCATGAGATAACACTATCGGCACTCTTTCCCGAATCGCATTTTTTAATTGTGCATATAACTGAACCGATAACAGTGCATTGTTAGAAAATAATAGAAAAATATTCGGACGGAAATTTATTTGTCTAGAGATAGTCAAGACATTCAAACTTTGATTACACGATGGTACGCGTACCATTGGTAGTGACTAGTGACTTAGTGAAACAAAAATGCAGGTGATTTACCGTTATAACGAAATATTTTGAATACATTTTTCGTCATCAGTCGCCTCCTTGATCTAGTGGCAGTATGTATGGGCTGTGGACCGGGAGGTCCCCGGTCTCATAAAGGTCCTGGGTTCGATTCCCAGGTCGGGTAAAGTAAATTTTCTAATTTAATTTACCCGGAACTAGATCCCTCAGAAGGTGTTGACGTCAGGCAGGCGGCCGATCGTAAAAATTAGCCAAATCCTTCCTGCAACATGCTTGAAAAAAAGTGTGTTACATCACTTGCGCCGACCCCACATTAAGGTGGGAAAGGGGAAGACAAAAAGAAAAAAAGATACATTTTTGTTGTATGACTAAAAAACTACTGTTTTTTTTGGGGTATATAACATTTTTAGGCAGAGTTGCAAATTAACTGTAATTTGGGTGCGCTACCCTATCGTAGACAATCTTATCTTTCGTTAGCTAAAAATTGCATTTTATCGACTGAAAGCTTTTGGATATATCTTGTTTACACAAATGAAGGTTGGAAATATTTGCGTACATTAAACAAAGGCAATGACGCCCTTAATGTATTTGCAAATTACCAATATTTGTTACTCGTGAGGTAAAAAACTGTCTTTTGTTCATTATGTTTTTGCATAAGTTTTATTCGACTATGTCATTTTACGCAGAAATGGAATGAGTAATCTGGGCACTAAGTAGGTAATAGCTATTTATATTTATGTTAGTTGTCTTCAAAAAGTAATTTACCTATTTTTCTATGTTACGCCATATTTCGGGCAAAATATGTCAAGCCGATTTCCAAGATTTTTTTTGAGTTCGATAGAACATATTGCACTTGAACTGCAACTGCAACACCAGTATTTGTAACTCGTGGGGTAAAAAACCTGACTTTTGTTAATTAAGTTTTTGCATAAGTTTTATTCAACTACGTCATTATACGCAGAAATGGAATGAGTAATTTGGGCACTAAGTAGGTAATAGGTATTTATGTTTATTTTAGTTGTCTTCAAAAAGTAATTTACCTAAATTTTTTTTGTTACGCCCAAAGACATTCAACCATATATAGAGGGGACAACAGCACAAAACTTGTGATCCAAAAGTTATGACCTAGTGGTCATAAGTCGCTCAGTTTATTTGGAATATACGCGCGCCAAGTCGACCAGCGAAATAATATTGAGAGAATAAACTTATCTTACGTGATCCTTAACATTTCACAAAATAG
This sequence comes from Clanis bilineata, assembly GCA_036417725.1. Lineage (NCBI taxonomy): Eukaryota > Metazoa > Arthropoda > Insecta > Lepidoptera > Sphingidae > Clanis > Clanis bilineata. The sequence goes on from CM071141.1 coordinate 6,478,960, forward strand.
TCTAGGGTTAAATTGTATAAATCGCCCTCGCATTGTAATAAGTAGCTGATGGCGGTACTGAAGTTTGAGATCAATTTCTTTGTATGGAAACTTGCTTGATAGCCCAGAGGGGCTATTTTTATTATAGTTAGTAATATTCAATATCTTTGGTTACGTCATATTTCGGGCAAAACATGTCATGCCGATTTCCAAGATTATTTTTGACTTCAATAAGCATACTGCACTTGAACTGCATCGGTTCTGTCACCGACTCCTAAAAAACAATTTGTAGTGACTTTTGTAGTCAGTTTTTTAAATATTGTCATTCCTTATCTGTTAGTGACTACAACTGACAATAATAGTAGTGTGTGATCAGGGTTAGATGCTAAATTAGAGATATTTTCACTGCGATAAAATCAGCATAGACTTCATTATAAAACTTCGCTCATCACTTTAGAAACTCGACTGCACGGCCTTCCTATCGTCAGATCAGCAAATTCTGTGCCAACCTATTGAACTCTCCATTCAACACTTCGTCGAGTCGAGCGGCTCTTCAAAGCCAATAGAACAATGACGTGCACAGGCATTCCGATCAGGGTAGACAAAAAACTACCGATATTATTTTTATTAACTCTTATAATATTACCATTACTATCATCATCCTATGTCGATTTAAAATATTATCTGGGTGTTGCTATTTTGAAAATTTGCTTTGGGTCATAATTTCTATTCTTTACTAGCTTTCGCTCGCAGCATAAAGCACAAAATTGTACACCCAAACCTCCCTCATGAATCATTCTATTTATCAGTGAAAATCGCATGAAAATTCGTTCAGTAGTTTTTGAGTTTATCGTGAACGGAAAGACAGACACGGACGATGACTTTGGTTTTTAATATATAATGATTTATGGAAATATCAAATTGTCATAGTAGACAGTGTATCGTCTCCTTGGTCAACTGGCAGTATGTATAGGATGTGAACCATGGGTCGCACAACCTAAGCCGAATCCTTTCTGCAACATACTTTAAAGATGTGATGCGACCCCACATTAGGGTGGGGTGAGGGCATGTAGAAAGAAAAAACAGTGTATATTTGCCTATATGGAGTACACGCCACCGAGCAGAACAAACTTCTATACATTAGAAAGATAAATTATGAGTACAAAAACTGACACACGACAGGATATGGGCCACAAAGGGAAGGTTGTAAATGAATAAGGACGGAAGCGCGTCAACCTTTTATTGTTCAAATTCGATGGACAATGAGTTTTGTTCGTTTTTGGTCTATCTCTCTCGACATATTGGGATTGGGCAATGACCGTGTTATCGATGTTATCTGATGGTTCTTTTGTATTATGTTGTAGGTTAAGATGGTAGTTTAAGAGTCGTTTGCGAGTGGTAGAGCCACGCTGTAGACAGTAACGTCTACTGCACGAATGGGCCGGCCCGACCGGTTTGATACTACTATCTCACAGAAAACCGACGTAAAGTGGCAGCTTGCTGTCGCGTTTCGTTCGGTGAATGAGATTTCCGGTGGCCCATTTCCCCCCTTCTATTCCCAATCTCTTTTTCCCTCCCTTTCCATTTTCTCCTTTTAGATTGGCAACGCACCCATGACTCTATTTGTATCTTGGGTGTCTATGGGCGGTGGAGATCACTTACCGTGAGGTGACCCATCTGTTCGTTTGCCAGTCTCTGCTTTAAAACAAATAAAAAATAATAATAACAATATGATAATAAGATTACTGTACTCTAATAATGAGGATTATGAGACATCTTTATTGCCAGTATAGCACGGTTAGCATTTTCCAAAGACATTAAACACTATAGTAGTATACTGACGGGGCATTTCCAAAAAACTCCTAATCCAAAAGTTTTGACCAAGTGGTCATAACTCACACAGTACAGATTGATACATCCACATCTTGCAATGTAACAAACTTGTTGCATCAAATAAATTATTTTTGAAGAAATTACGTCGAGTTGAGCTATACGATCTTGGAAGTCGCGTTAGGGTAAAAAGATGGACCAAACCCCTCCTGGGAAATTTAGTCCCGGACAAACCTTGTCACATTGAATAACAAACATTCAAATGTCCGCTCAAATACCGTAATAACAAAGATTTGACGTCGGAATATTCCACGTTCCAAGTATGCAAGTCCAGACATATCGCATTAATACCATATTTAACAAACTATTGTATTGAAGAATGTGGTGTAATACGATAGCTCGGGTTCCGTGAAGAGCATCGAGAACGGTGTATTCTGTGTATCGACTATTGACGTAATGCTTTCTTAAAACCAATATTAGTATTACGGTCAACACGCTTTGGTTAATTTAAAGCCGCGCACATTTTTCGAAACAAAAAACAAAAAACTACACAAAAACGATTTTAACTGTCTCCTGCTTGTAGAACATTGGACCATAGATAAATAATACATGTTTTGTGTAATATTTTAGTGCATGAGACGCGGCTTAAGAAAATACATACATATCAGTACATTCACGCCTGTATCGCCGACGGGAAGGCATGAACTAACGAACTAGAACACCCACATTTCGCCGAGCTTATTTCCGTCCCAGATGTGATAATCGCCATATTGGCCACAAATTCCAGACTCCAGGCTGATATTGAATATAAAACCAAATATCACTTTGCCTGACCTGGGGATCGAACCCGAGATCTCAGAACGGTATTCATAACGCCCACTCAACACAACTACGCCACTGAGACAGTCCAAAAAAATAAAAGTACAGAAGGTCTAGCTTAGGAACTTTCATTATAGCATACTTTCTTTAATTGGAGGATTTTTTTAATCCCAGTAGAAGTATGTTGCGCTGAACCCGCATTGGAGTAGCAGAGCAGGTGAAAGAGAGTTTCTGACTATAATAAGCTTATAAAAATATTAGTTATTTAGAGTGAACTAAATAAACCAATTATAATATTTGGAATTAAACATTATTAAGCAAAAAATAAATGGAAATGTTTGGGGGAGGCCTATGTTCAGCAGTGGACGTCCTATGGCTGATAATGATGATGATGATGAAGCAAAATCAATATGAACATCGTATATTTTATGATAAGGTTCACCTGAAACTTTATGACCAATTAAAACAGTACACACTTAAAAATATTAAGTGTTTTTAGTGCCATATAATGGGTTTAAAGAACTTTATTTCTCAAAAGAAATTACATTTCACTTAATGAGATAAAATAAACAAAAAGGTAAATAATTTAGCTAGTAACGGCGCAGAATAAAACAACAATAAAGTGGGTAGTTACAGTATACATCGGATCATAAACGACAACAAAAAAAAAAAAAAAAAAAACCAAATACCCACGAATACCTTATCGGTCCAAGACGTGTAACCAGGGCCGCACTCAAAGTTACGCATTTAATATAAATGATTTTAGTTTTCGCTTAAATATATGGAAGCTATCTATTGCCATGATGTCCTTGGCTAACCGTGTCAAATGCCTTTTTTAGATCAATAAAAACTCCAAGACCAATTTTTTTAGCATCTATGTTAATTTTAATGTCAGTAACAAGATCTATCGTTGCAGATAATGTATTTGATTCGGGCCGGAAGCCATACTGACGATCAAAAATAAATTTGTTTTGAGTTAGAAAATTATTTAATCGATGATAAAGAACTTTTTCAAAAATCTTTGACATTACTGGCAACACTGAAACTGGACGATAATTTCCTGGATCTGTCTTAACTCCTGTTTTAAAAATAGGTGTTACCTTCGCTATTTTAAGCTCGTCTGGAAAGGTACCACTTTCTAGACATGAGTTTATGCAACATACAAGATTTGGAATAAGATATGTTTTAATGCATTTTACGACTTTCGTGCTAATACCGTCGATACCTGTACTACAATTTGTATTAAGACTATCTATTATTTTTGATATTTCAGTTATAGTACAAGGTGCTAAGTACGATAGCTTTTCTATGTGTTGGTTTATATATGAATATAATGAAGAATTATGATATTTAAGTGGGATCTGGCTAGCAAGGTCTGGACCAATAGTTGCAAAAAAGATGTTAAAATAGTGACAAACTTCATTACCGTCTACGATCACTCCTAGTTCAGTTTTAATTTTAGGAGGTTTGGCATCAGATTTCAACTTATTGTTGGATAAAGTATTAACTAAATTCCACATAGTCTTTGGATTATTCTTACACTTTGAAAAAGCTTCGTAATAATACTGTTTCTTTGTTTTAGCAATAAGCTCCTCAGTCTGGTTTCTTCTTCTTTTAAAATCTTCATGTAGTTGTTTATCTTTTGGTCTCTTTTTTATGCCTTTCCACAATTCATTTCTTACGTTTATGTTCCTAATTATGTCTTTGTTTATCCAATCCTTTTGGGGTGGATTTAGGATTTTTGATTTTGTTATTGAACTTCGTTCTATGATAGATTTTATACAAGTTGATAGTGCATTATAAGATGAATTACTTGCAAAGTCAAATGTTCCTTCTTGATTGGCGTTTAGATATAATTTGTGGTAATTAATTGCTTCGTAGTTTATCCTTTGTGGAATTTTAGGCTTGTATTTTTTGATTCCAAAGAAAATTTGGTTATGATCGGATAGTGATGAGTCTGCTATTGCCATATAAAATCGTTTGTTTTTGAAGTTACATAACACATGATCCAAGATTGTTTGTGAAGAAGCCGTAGTTCGTGTTGCATATTCTTTAGTCGTGTTGTTCATTATGTTGTAGCCATTTTCATTTATTAGTTCGGTATATCGTTGTGTGTTTTTGTTTTTAGATAGTAAATCTATGTTGAAATCTCCAAAGAGTATCGCACGTTTTTTTTGTAGTATTTGTTTTTCAAAGTCTTCTAAAAAGTTATCCATGTCAGAGTCTCCCGGTTTGTACATTACCCCTATATCGAGTTGAAATTTTTCTGAATTTATCCATAGGTAATTATTACCATTTACATACTCCTCTTGTTCTAAGCTATGGTTAATATCTTTACGTATGAAAATAGAAACACCGCCTCCTCTTTTATCAGTTCTTATATTATAATAGTGAGTGTAGTTTGGTATTTGTATAGATTCTGCTTCTTCTTCTGATTTTAGCCACGTTTCTGCCAGTAATATAATGTGTATTTGATATTTTAATGACTTCAGAATGCATTGAAGTTCGTCAATTTTACCAGACTTCACAATACTTCGTATGTTAGTGTAGAGAAAATTAAGAGATGATTCACTTAGCTCTAGGTCATCGTAGTTATGTATAAGCTGATGGATTACTTCTTTCGGATTGTATTCGGGTTGTGTAGGCTCTTTTATAAGTTTTTTGTCGATGAAATAATTCTAGGAACGCCTTGTATGTATTTTATTATAAGATTAGGTTCTCCCTCCGTTTGTCTTTTCAACAGTTCTTCTCGAAGCTGTTTTAAGTACGTCTGTTGGGCCGGGGTTTGGTCAGCAAAGATTTTGAACTCTTTATTTAGTACGTTTAGTTTATTACGCAATATCTGTCTTGCAGCTTCAGCAGATTGGAGGCTTACTTTTATAGGACGATTGATGCCAATTTTATATTTACCTAATCGCTGTGCTTTAGTTATTACTGGTTCTTCTTTTACAATTGTTTTAAGAATAGCAATGGCTTCATTTTTATCGTGTTCATATCTATAATTAGTGCTTCCAGGTTCTTTTTCGGGAATCCCAGTAATTATTATATTTCGTTCTCTATCGACGCGATCCCGTAGTTCTCTCATAAGCTCCTCATTGGTCTGGTATGTATTTTTTCCTTTTCCTGTTGGGCCCAGCACTTCAATGGATTTTTCTAGATCTTTTAATTGTAGATTAGTAGCTACGTTTTTGTTTTGCAAATCTGATAGTTCGACTACAATTTTACTATGTTCAATAGCAAGGTTTGAAGTTGTTTGTTCAATGTTATCTACTTTGGATCTGATTTGCTTTATTTCGTCATGAAAAGAAACAAATTGTTCTTTCTGTTGATTTAGAAAGATCTCAAACATTTCTTTTATGTCCTTTTTAAGTTCGGATATAGCATGTTTACAACCACAGTCTGAGTCCGACACTGGTTGTTTACGCTTACGTGTGATCATATTCCACTCGTTAGAATCTTTCAATTTTGACAGATCTGGGTATGATCCTCCCCCACCTGCACTACCGCTCGTTGTTGGAGACCTCATTGTCGTAGTCATGCTATTTAATTTCGTGTCTTATTAGCATACAACAAGGTGTAGCGTTTAATTGCTGAGTTTATTCAAATGGTTGTGTGTGACAGAGTTAAAAAATTGCAATTATCTCTCTTACCCGAGGGGGTGCGGGACGCCGCACTGCTGTTCCTCGTTGGCGCAATTATTATGAATGTAGCAACTTATGTTTATTACTTCAATGCAATTGTCCTTCTGCGTTGATAGATATAAGGTTTAATTTTAGGTGTGACTTGTTAATTAAATTTGAATATATTTTAAACTGAGCTGCGACACGTCCGCTCCGTTAGCTAGCTTGATGCAAATTTTATTAATCAATAATCACAATTAAAACCACAGTATTTTTTAGTCTGTCGAATACATTCATATTCAAATGAAACATCAAAGTGTGTAAGTTTTATTGTCTCGTCGACAATCTTCTAAATACAAAACTCTGTAATCTATGCGCATTTAATCGCTGTCACCTCAGCATAGACAAACAAAGGCACTGAGTACTGGCAGTATTTTTAATCTGTATCAATGGGTGGTCCGGCTATTATGCATGACAACACGACAACCTGTTTTTCTAACAACCGAGCAATCAGAGCTACAATAAATATTAAATTCTATTCAACCCGCTCGAGTGTCGTAAAATTGTTTTATGCATGTGTGCATCATTCATAATATTTATGGACAATAGAGACAGCACCACGAATATTTTTATGGACAGTAACCACTAAATTGTGTTACATATTTACTATAAATATTATTGTATAAACAGATATTGTAACTTAGTATTTTATGATTCGTCCCAACTGAAAGTCGGACATTAGAAGTCTGCCTCCTGACTTTTGACACTCTCTCTACTCTCACTGACTCTATTTTGACTACGATCGGTTTCATTTATTGACTTAAAATACAAAGTAAATATATGTTTACAAGTATATTTTCTGTAATATAGACATATATCTTTGTGCTTACTTGTTGTACCTACTTTAAATATAATTAAACATGTTGTGCACAACTGTTATAAATGTAAACCTTAGGTCTAAGAAATATTGTAAGGTTTATTGTATACGTATGTGTTTACATTGTTGATGTGTCTAAATAAATAAATTTTCAATCGAAATAGAGTTAAAAAGTGCGGTCATGCCGCATTAGATTCGAGAACTTGTCATTTGGTCATTTTTAACGCGACATTAGTGCACTTGTTTCCTCAATTTCGGTGGAATTTTAAATTAATAAAAGAAACCAAATCGTAGTCAAAATTGAATCAAGTGTCAAAAGTTACCCCACTGATTTCGGTTTAGTAACGATTTGCAATTCACGTTATCTATCTTTAACCTCTCTTCTAACTATTGTTTAAAGTTCGACCATATTTTGTAATACGACCGTTTATATTTTTAGTACAAACTACAAACAACAAAATATTAATCAACACAAAGAAACAAGACGATATTGTCGCTTTGGAAAATGGAAGGCAAGATGTCTGACTAGCTATTTTTTTGAGTAATGGATTTATTAAACACTGTCGTTGGCAAAATCATCAACCTTTGATGGAGGCCATATTTTTTAAATAAAGAAGAAGAAGAAGAAGAAACAAGACGGTAGACGTCCTGAGTCTCTCAAATCTTCATGTTAAGCCGCATCTCCTGCACTAAAACATTACACAAAACACCTACACAAAACATGTATTTTTTTATCTATGGTCCATTGTTCTACGAGTAGGAGACAGCCGAAATCGTTGTTTTGCATATGTGTTGTTGTGTAATGTTTCGAGAAAAACTAGTGCAGGAGACGCCTTATGAAATCAAGCAAAAGTTTTAATAATCACAAATTTAAAAACTTAACTGACCGACTTCCAATTTACCGATCGTGACCAAACTTATATGGGACCACCCTTGGAATAAGCTCTATCGAACACAAAATAATTTTGAAAATCGGTCCACATTTGGCGGAGATATCGAGTACCATACATTAAAAAAAAACAGACGAATTGAGGACCTCCTCCTTTTGTGGAAGTCGGTCGAAATGTATAAATAGAGCAACACTAAACGCTGCTTAAAAAGTTCTCTTTAACATGACAAAGCGAATGTAGCTATTAGTCGGTTTATTAGTGCAAACACTCAAGTTCAAATACACGTAACGGTAACTCTATAGAATCTAGGATGTCATTAACAACACCAAATTAAAGTGCAGTTACACTGGCATTATTGGTTTGACATTACCGACATGCAAAAACGGTCGGGTAACCATGAAGCTAGATTGCAAATAAAATGCATTTAAATGATTAAAAAATAAGAACCGAATATTAGTTAATTAAGCATGTATTAAATAATGTCTAGTGTAGCAACAGTGGCTGTGCACATGGGCTGTGGACCCGGGAATCCTGCGTTCGAATCCCAGCTGCCAGACCTCAAGACACCGTGAGCTCGTACTGCGTAGATCGCAACTCAAATAATTTACACACTATAATACACTAACTTTTTTGGACAAATGACACCTCAGTCCGACCAGTGACCACGAAGACTGCAAAGCCTTCGAAATGTCGGGCATAAAAATTAAAACAAATCGTGATAGAATCCGTAAAAAAGTTTTATTTCAATGTATAACATTCGCGTAAACTTAAGAATCAGTATGTATTTTATATCGGTTTTAAGTGAAAGGATTAAAAATATGTTCATAAACACAGATTTTGACAAGAAAATTACTCTTAAAATGCTATGTTCATGAAATCTGACTTACGAGTATGTTTACATAAAAGGACTGTACAATTACGTATCAGTGCAGAATAACTTACCGACCGCGCCAAATCTTGGCCTTAATACACAAGGATGAAGAAGCCAATTAAATAATTTAAATAAAAAGAATTAAAGCATTTCTGCCTCGGTGGCGTGGTGGTATTTCTGTACGACTACGGTTCTGAGGTCTCGGGTTCAATCCCCGGGTCGGGCAAAGTGATATTCGATTTTTCCATATCAGCCCGGGGTCTGGAATTTGTGCCCGATATGGCGATAGGCTCGCCCCCTATCACATTTGGGACGAAACTAAGCTCGGCGAAATGTGGGTGTTCTAGTTCGCTAGTGCGCCTCTGCCTACCCCTTCGGGGATACAGGCGTGAGCTTATGTAAAGCATTTTAAAATAATATTGAAATCGGTTATCGGACGCAGTTCTTTATCGTGATCATTACGGTTTAATCCATAAACTGTCACAAACAGCCTACCGACTGTAAAAGCGGTTCTGACAGAATGGGGAACTTGCAGAAAAATTATAACGAGAAATTTTGTTGATAAATCAATAAACAAAACTATAAAATGTGCTATCATGGTATAAAATAAATGATATTTTACAAAGTATGCCTACTTATAAATTACGTATGATGGGACGTAACTGCAAAATCCAAGTGACGTCATTGCATAAAGAATCATAGAGCAGTGTTCCCAAATTGGGGTATTTTTCCCATTTTTAGGCAAGAGCATTAGAACAAGTAACTAGCGACCAAAGACTATGTATACTGGACAGGCTGATCGGTCCATAGAATTTGCGCATTAAGTTTCCGTCAATTGACCGCAACTCACTATAGAGACCTGCCCCCTTTCTCTTGACACTCGATTCTATTGTGATATCGATTTGGTTTCATTTATTGACTTAAAATTCGAAATCGACTTTTAAAGTGTGCTATTTTGCATAATATTCGAGAACTTGTCATTTGGTAATTTTTAACGTGACATTAATGCATTTATTAACTTTTAATCGAATTCAAGTTCGAATCGAGCGTCAGCAGGTCGATTCTCTAAGAAACACCACAACGTTGCGATCGACGACGAGCTCGCGCAGTGCACATCGTTGAGATCGACGGAGCGTTCAACGTTGTTAGGTCTTAGAGAATACCATTTTCCATACATTTATGTCAAACGCCTCGCTCGAGAGAGCTAGTTCGCATAAGCGCCGTCATCACGCATAGCGCTATTGCGTGCGCTTTGTACCTTGCTGAATACACAAATGACAACATCGTTGCCGCAACGATGTTTTCACAAATGAAACCTTAGAGAATCGACCTGCAGGAGTCATCCCCCTGCTCTTTTCCTTAGCCTTCAAACGTCAAACACTCGCCGTAATGGATAAGTCTAAGCCGTAATGTGACACAATTTTACTTCTAAACAGCTTGTCTAGTAGTATACAAGAAGTCTTTGCTAGCGACCAATAATTTTGCTAATAAGCAAAATACTATCTAGTGAACTAAAAGTATGTAGTTAATATAGGCTTCGAATGTCTCAGTACACAAAATGCACCAACAAACCATATAAGTAAAGCAAGTTCGTTTTAAGATAGCAATTAAAAAAATTCTTAGTTCTTAAAATTTGTTGTTTCTCCGGTACGTTTTTTGTTTTGTATTAGTTATAGTTTAATTTTTCTTAAACTAACACAGCATTAGTTCACTTTTTTTCGCAAAATGTACTACTTGATAGTGGAAACTTTATTGGAATGTGTATTATTTTTTTTTGCCTACTCATCTTTTTATTTGTTATAGTTCTGTATGTTTCCTAAATACTAATAAAATAAAAATAAATAAATTAATGCTGTGAGCAAAATTGTCTATAGCATGGCTCTATCATTTATGGATTCTACCCTAAAAGAAGTAAAAAGAGATTGTTACAAATCGCTTATCATCAGGTGTAGTGTGGTCACTTTGCCGTGCTCGATAAAAAAAAATACAAAGCAAAAGTTTATTTTAGAAAAGGCTTTCACGGTCAGACGGTAGTAATATATACTTAGTACAGATGTCCTGACATTTATTGAGAACTTATTTACAATTTTAATCTCTTTATAGCTTTTAAGAAAGCATTTTAAATATGCTTATTCACAGCTTATTATCAGATATGAGTATTTAAATTAAGTTTCGAGGTGTCGCTTGCTCTCACCGCGTTGTCGTCGTAAGTATTATGAGAATTGAGAAAGTCCAGTAAAGATGTTTGTTTATGTGCTTCACTTTCCCATAATATTTAATTGTTCTCGCAATCATTAACAACCCTAATTTATATCATAACAGTAAAATTTAAGTCAGCACTCCAATATACAGCAATATAGGAACACTGAACCAAAGATATAGGCCGTAGAGGGCCATATTAATCCATTGTTTGTCGATGGTTGCTGTGTTTTTGCACTGTAATTACTATCAGATGTAGTGTAGACTGTAGAATTGAGTTTGTTTCGGCATTTCTTCTCAGGGATAACCACGAAATGCCAACGCCATTATTATTTTTTAAAAGTGATATAAAATATCAAACATAGTGCACTAGCGAACTAGTACCACCCACATTTCGTCGAGCTTAGTTCCGTCCCAGATGTGATAGGGGGCGAGCCTATCGCCATACCGGGCACAAATTCCAGACTCCGAGCTGATATGGAAAAATCCAATATCACTTTGCCCGACCCGGGTATCGAACCCGAGACCTCAGGACGGTAGTCGTACCGAAATACAACCACGCCACCGAGGCAGTCTATGAAATATCCTATTTACAGAATAAATTATTTGTATCTACCTATAGTGTAGTTACTTTACCGTGTTCGGATAAGAAAAGGCAAGCATACAACTGTCTACAATTCATCGAGCCTATTACAGTCCCACATAAAGCACAAAAACTAATCTTCAAATCGATAAACTCAAGCACCTGCCCGCCTAGCATGCGCACCACGAGAACATTTTGTCTACGCTTTTAGTCTTGTTATAACCGGATTTCTCTATTTGTCTACGGACAGTAACATGCGTCCTCGTTTATTTTCATACAATATTGTAGACAAAACGTAGACAACATGTCGAAAGTCGATTATCGGGATATCTTGTGGCGCGCATGCTAGGCGGGCTGATCCACAGGAATTCGCTGGATTGTTCCGCAATCGACGTCTGATGACGCTGGCGTTGATGATGATGAAACTCAAATCTTAGTAAAAAAATAAATCTAAAATAACATTCATGACTAAACTGGCGGCACCGTGCCGCGTCGTGGCGTCACAAAGTAATAGTTTGCGTCAGTAATGATCGCGAATCATTTGTAGACGCCATTGTTCGCGCGTAAACTAAACAGAGTGATTGCTGTACACTGTATTGTGTACAGGAACCGGCATGGCATCCGTCGTGCATTAGAGAAGTTCGCTAGGGTCGGCGGGTTCATGCGTATTTACCAAACAGTGCAGGCAGGATGCGCGCGTGCCTCATGTAGTACTGTCGAGCACACAATTAGACTTTTGACTTTATTTTTTTTATTTTATGAGAATAATTATCAGCAGCAATAGCTCAGTTGGGTATGGTACGGACCGCCGAAACGAGTGTCGGAGGCTCGAGACCAACCCCAAAAAAGCATACACCTCTGGTGAATTATCGCTTGCTTTAACGGTGAAGGAAAATATCGTGAGGAAACCTGCATACCTGAGAAAAATGTTCACAAGAATTTCGAAGGTACGTGAAGTCTACTAACCCGCATTAGGCCAGCGTAGAACGATATATTAAAATATTCCAAAAATAAAAAAGTTATAAGCTTTTGCGTTACTGCCTCATTTTCCAAGCAATTTCGGTGCAGTTTTTACAGAAAGGTTCCTTTTTTAATTATTTATAAATCAGGCAACTATTCAATTTTACCAAAACCCTTTTACATTCATGAATCAAAGGTGGATTGCCGTATTGATCGTATTCGTAGCAAATAATACTGTATGAGCAGAACAGCTACTGTAATTCTTGTCAGCAAGTGAATATATAAACTTTATGGATATCAATTTAGCTCAAATCTGTCTTACGAATATTGCACTTATAAAATATCATTACAAATCACGTTATAAAGACCCAATTTATGATACTTAAAAGGAACATGGAAACCGTTACACATATTACCATAGCCTATTAAATAACCTTGATTCTTGATTATTATTAGATAGTAAATTAGATCTCATATCTTATTAAAAAAAAAATTAAAGCCATAGCATAACATAAGCTCACGCCTGTATCCCCGAAGGGGTAGGCAGAGTCGCACTAGCCAACTAGTACACCCACATTTCGCCGAGCTTAGTTCCGTCCCAGATGTGATAGGGGGCGGGCCTATCGCCATATCGGGCACAAATTCCAGACTCCAGGCTGATATGGAAAAATCCAATATCACTTTGCCCGACCCGGGAATCGAACCTGAGACCTCAGGACAGTAGTCGTACCGAAATACAACCACGCCACCGAGGCAGTCAAAATTAAAGCCATAGGTAAATAAATTAAAGTAAAACTTCTGTCTTCGATTGTACTGCATTCATTGTACTCTGTACTCATTAGCATTCAGTTTTACTGACGTCTGTTCTACGCGTACGGGACATGGAAATAAAACGTATGAAAGAATTGCTTCGGTTATTCCATGTAACAGTAGAACATATCAATGCAATACCGTTTAACATATAGGTAGGTATTATCTTCGTCCAGAGAAAGTTGTTCTAAAATAATATTATCACCAGCATGCAGTTGGAGTTAATTTCCTTGCGGCCGTTTTGCAAAATTAAATTAAAGAATTTAAGCATTATAATAAAACGTGTAATTGGGGTGTAATGTACTTCCCTGAAGGCTTTCTTCTGTACTTTAGTAGCCCGAGCACGAAAAACTAATGTAAATGTAAACTCGCTGCGCACTGATGATATTTGATTAATATTTCATACAAATTTCATTGACGCGCATCGATCACGAATACATTTACGGTTGTCAGAAATATTCCTGCTCGAGCTGCTGATGTCAAATTGTCCGTTTTTAATATAAATAATCTTTATTTAGTGCTTCTTCACTTCAATTTGACGTCAGAAGTGAAACAGAAAATGGATAATATAACGCTCAGAGAAGAGAAGACAGAGAAGCTTGCGACACTAAGCTGCAAACACAAACAAACGCAACCATAACTCGTTTTGATTGTTAATGAAAATAATAATGTTCTAATAACCTGATTTACATATAATATTGAATACCCTATATTTGGGAACGGTACAAATTAGGTACATACTAATTATAGTTAACAAGCTGGAACACAGATTAAACAATGTTTAGAGAGTCGACGCCCGAGGTGTTTGTTTCCTAGAGATCGGATATGACATGCAATCTAGGTGCGTCGCTGCCGGCCAAACTATTGTAGAAATAAATAAGGTATTGTAGCTTATTTGTGTGGATAAAAAACGTATGTCACTTACGCATCTGTGGATAAACATTTTCACTTATAGCTGTTTTTGTAATAATAGCCATGTAATTTTAATTTTGATGAAAAATTAGGCCGGCACTCTAACGTTTTATACATATGACCGAGTATTTTCATTAAAAAAAGTGAGGAATATACCGTCTTTACAGTTTTTTTAGCCTCCGTGGCACAACAGGCGAGTAGCCGGCTGTGAAACGTGAGGTCGCGTGTTCGATTCCCGCATCGAGACAAATGTCTGTGCGGCCCACATATATTTGTTTCGGGTCTGGGTGTTGTGAGACCGAAAGTCTCTCGTAGTTCCTGATACCCACGACACAAGACTTGATCTTAGTGTGGGGTCAGGACTATGTGTGTGTCTGTTGGGTGTATTTATTTATTTATTTTTAAGTCTTAGTTTAAATTCTTCATCTAACAAATCTCTTTTATGCATTTAATGCATGATTACAATTAAATAAGAATAAATATTTTCAAGACTGCCTCGGTGGCGTGGTTGTATTTCGGTACGACTACCGTCCTGAAGTCTCGGGTTCGATCCCCGGGTCGGGCGAAGTGATATTGGATTTTTCTACATCAGCCCGGAGTCTGGAATTTGTGCCCGATATGGCGATAGGCTCGCCCCCTATCACATCTGGGACGGAACTAAGCTCGGCGAAATGTGGGTGTACTAGTTGGCTAGTGCGCCTCTGCCTACCCCTTCGGGATATAGGCGTGAGCTTATGTTAATATTTTCAAGCTTTAAAATCAATCGTGATATTTGTGACGAAATGGTAAACCCGCCTATAAATGTTTGAAACAATAAAAACATTCCATGCATATTCACTTGCTAAATAATATTAAAACTCTTAAGTTAGAACCGTAATTTCTTCACAGACCTAATTTGTTACTAGCAAGCACTAATGAGCAAAGTCGATATACCAAAACGGTCGCACATACTTATTAAAAAGTGCTCGCGAGTCGCGCGATCTGTATCGAACGGAAACTTTCGCATATTTCAATCAACGGTACTTTATTTCGACGGTCAGTACAGGTTATATATGTATATACTTGCTTTTGACGAAAATATCAGCACCATTTACGGAACCTCATTCACAGACTAAATTCTTAAAGAAAGCTTTATGGCCCGTATCACAGAACAATATTCAGGTATTCTAGTTTTAATACCAGATATTACCGCGTATCGTCATTTAATACGAGATTAAGAATCAAACATATATATTTCACAATCAGATAAGTAGAAATGGTGTAAATTTTAATAAATAAATGTTAAATTCACAAATGCTTGTCTTCATATTTTTTAAAGTAATACGAGAATGGTATACCATTAATTCCACGCGTAATAAAAAATAAGTAACCTAATAGACTGATCATAATTTATGCACTACAACTAAACATAATATAGCAACAAACTAACAGCTTAATAAGACGCATATAAATTATATTTAATGCATAACATGCTTATTTAATTTTACACCTTATATTATTATGCTTATGACTGATTACTAACCCTCAGTTTCTTCATGTACATCTAATCTAAATTAATAATAAAACTAAACTAAAAGTAATATATTTTCCTAAGATCACGGATACGTTCGCAAATGACATTTCACAGGGTAGATGTTTCATTAGAGGTAACGATAAAAGCAACTATAATTTGAAGTGTTAAAAACATTGACGTATACTACTAGAAAAGCTGTTTCGAAGTAAAATTGTGTCACATAACAGCGATCTCTCTATAAAGACCGTAACTTAGTGTACAAATTCTATGTACCAATCAGCCTAACAAGTAGTATAAATAGAAGTCTTTGGTTAAAAACCGTTGTTTTTACCTTCCATCTATGTTTGGTGTTAGCTATCGCTCTAGAAACTGGGGGTAGGTGTATGTATTGATCATTCATACTCATGCACTCCATTAATACGCGCATAAATCGAGGCTAATCATGTTTAACGGGCTGATAACTGCTTGTAATAATAGAAAATTGATAGTTAAAATATTTTTAACGTTCCCACAGGCCTAACAGTCAATTCAATGTGGAACAAGTTCAGCGCAGAAATTATATGAATAAATTCTACTGATATAAGTACAAGTTTGTTGGTTGTTGGAGTTTAATTTTTTTTTTCGTTTAAAAACATGAATATTTTATGCAGGTATTCAAACCTTATATTTTGAGTGTATATAAGGCATACTAATTAAACGACTTCAAAAAAATAAAAGGTCCTTCATCTTTATTTTCGACCGACTTCAAAAAAGGAGGAGGTCCTCAATTCCTCTGTTTTTTTTTTATGTATGTTACGCGATATCTCGGCTAAATGTTGAGTGATTTTCAAGATTATTCTATAGAGCTTATTCCAAGGGTGGTCTCATATAATTTTGATCACGATCTGATAAGTTTTGAAGTCAGTCCCTAATTTTTTTTATTGATAAAATTGTATCTCTTGGTATAACTTCAAACAATAAATAACAGACTACCTTCAAATCCGATCGTGACCAAATTTATATGCAACGACCCTAGAAATAAACTATCGAATACAAAAAAAATTTGGAAATCGGTCCACAGTTGGCGCATAACAAACATAAAAAAAGATACACACGAATTGAGGACCTTCTCCTTTTTGAAAGTCGGTCGAAATATCGAATGAATTGTTAAAAGGCGTGTTACATTATTTTTTTCGTAATACTCGTGTGATTTCTGTCAGGCAAAAATCACAGCGGTCGTGCCGAAACCTTAACCTATCACGTTTAGACTGAAATAGGTTCCGATATAATGCGCTTAAAGACGTTTAAAAATGCTTCAAAGCGTGTTTATAACTTTCACAATACGTTTAAACTAAAGGCTAAATGAAGTGAATGAATTTGGCGTATTAAAAATTTGTTCCAAACGTTAGATTCGGCAAAGTGTGTAGTTATGAAACGTATAAAAACCTTCAATTGTTTGATTTAAAACTATGTTTTGTAAAGCCGCGTCCCCTGCACCTATTTTTCTTGAAACAAAACACATACGCAAAACAATGTTATTCGCTGTCTCCTGCTCATAGAATCATCATCATCATCATCATCATCATCAGCCATAGGACGTCCACTGCTGAACATAGGCCTACCCCAAAGATTTCCAGATCGACCTGTTGGAAGCGGCCTGCATCCAGCGACTTCCTGCGACCGTTATCAGGTCGTCGGTCAACGAGCTATGGAGAGGGCTATGCTCGGTGTTTCTCTACGTGATCAAATCAGGAATGAGGAGATCCGTAAAAGAACGAAAGTCACCGACATAGCCCAGAGGATTAGCAAGTTGAAATGGCTCATAGAATAACGAACCATATATAAAAATGTGTTGCGAAACCATGTTTTGCGAAGGTGTTTTGTGTAATGCTTTAGTGCAGGAGACGCGGCTTAAGATGAAGATTTGAGGGACTAAACATATTAATTACATAACATAACATAAGCCTGTATCCTGTAGCCTGTATCCCCGAAGGGGTAGGCAGAGGCGCACTAGCGAACTAGGCACCCACATTTCACCAACCTTAGTTTCGTATATTAGTACATATCAATTTACGTAAAATAATTGAGCCTATTAAGAAGTTGTGGTTGAAAAAAAAAAACAATACTTATACCCAATAACCGTCTATTTCCATATTTCTAAATATTTTCCTTACGTTTATTAATGCAAATGATGCATAGATACAGCAACCCTTTTAACTACTACAGTATATAAAAAATATTATGTGTATATAATGTATCAGCGTCGCGTCTGTGCGATCGAAATTATCGGCGAATTTTTCTTGTAATTTCTCAGTGTTGCCATCCTTCCTTCCCCTGTTTGTTTTAATAAGTATTTCACCAAAAAATCGCTCCTGACCTTAGCCACAACAGTCGGCTGTACAAACCGGTCCCACAGCCGGCACTACAAAGGTGTTCCCGACACGCATAATTGGTCGCCAACCAGTTCCCTCCAACAGGTTCCTTATGAACTTCTTGCGTGAAATAGCTTTGTACGTATTCGCTATGATTGTTTTCTTAGATTTTGCTTGTGAAGAATTGGAAATGATCCATCTCTGAGATACCTCTGTGTTTTGCTGGAGTTTTGGCTATATATGGGATATTTCTCATTTTTTGCACTGTTTGTTAGTTCTTATTATGCACATGCTATCTATTTTAATATTTAGAAGTGAGGATCTTAAATATTGCTATGGGTATCCTACTTCCTCTGCATATAATATATTTTTTGTTATATTATGTACTGTTGGACTTCCAATAAATGAATTCATATTTTGGCTTTTGTACCTACTATGAAATGAACTTAGTTAATTTCATCTTAACTTCATCATAAATATCATCAACTTATATATAGTTATTTCTATAAGTTTATTTCATCGTAGATACAAGAGTAATAATACGATTTTATATAATCGATTATTGAATCGATTTTAGGATAATAATTATGAATTATGCAGTTCTTTAACTCATACTTTGATACAATACAAATTATTTTATCTTACTATTATCTCACGTATTTATGACAAATTTATTCAATGAAAGATCATCGTCTACGTTAGAACTTTTGTAGTATTACCAACATTAAGCAATTTAAACACTTACCAAATATTTAACATACAACAATAATTACATAAAATTGAATTAAACTACGAAATACAAGCTTAATAATAATAAATAATATCAGCCCTGTAATATTACTGTCCCACTGCTGGGCACGGGCCTCCTCTACTAATGAGAGGGGATAGGCCTTAGTCTACCACGCTGGCCTAATGCGGGTTGGTAGTCGAAATTCCTGTGTAAAAATTCTCTGGTATGCAGGTTTCCTCGCGATGTTTTCCTTCACCGTTATAACAAGCGATATTTCACAATGAAAATACACTTAACATAGAAAAGTCAGATGTGTATGGTCCTTTTTGGGGTTGGTCTCGAACCTCCGACACTTAATAACAAGCTTATTTCAAGTAAAACATTCTGTTAAAAAAGTGGTATGGCAAGAAACCGCACACCTGTTGCAGGCCTTCCGCTTGAGTCGTACGATGTTACGCAAATCACACTTACGTATTTTGTAATCACTAATAATACTATACCAATGTATAGTATTATTGGTGATATTATTAGTTTATTATATTATTTATAGTTTATTATAGACTGCCTGGGTGGCGTGGTGGTATTTCGGTACGACTACGGTTCTGAGGTCTCGGGTTCGATCCCCGGGTCGGGCAATGTGATATAGAATTATTCCATATCAGCCAGGAGTCTGGAATTTGTGCCCGATATGGCGATAGGCTCGCCCCCTATCACATCTGGGACGGAACTAAGCTCGGCGAAATGTGGGTGTTCTAGTTCGCTAGTGCGCCTCTGCCTACTCCTTCGGGGATACAGGCGTGAGCTTATGTTAATGTATATTATTAGTTTTATTTAAATAAATAAAACTATTTTTCCGGATTCTATCACGATTTGGTTTTAATTTTTATTCCCGACGTTTCGATGGCTTTGCAGTCTTCGTGGTCACGGGTTGGACTGAATTCTGCAAAGCCTTCGAAACGTCGGGAATAAAAATTAAACCCAAATCGTGATAGAATCCGTAAAAATAGTTTTATTTCAATGAATAGAATTCGCGTAAACTTAAGAAATCAGTAAATAATACTATACATGCGAATTTGTTTGTTTATACAGACTTAAATTGTAGTACAGGTACATTTGACAGCCTTCGTGGCGTAGTGGACGAGTAGCCGGCTGTGAAACCAGAGGCCGCGGATTCCATTCCCGCACCGAGACAAATGTGTGGCCCACAGATATTTGTTTCGGGTCTTGGTGTTGTAAGACCGAAAGTGTCTCGTAGTTCCTAATACCCACGACAAAAGACTTATCTTAGTGTGGGGTTAGGACTATGTGTGTGGCTGGCTGTTGGGTGGTATTTAGGTATTGGTGGTAGTACTCACATGCGAGAGTCTGGATACCGCAATGTCTACTTCAACCTCAACCAAGATTGTGCAAGCAATTTTGTTCCTGTTTGAAAGACATGGCAACTAAAGTAATTCCTGGGCATTCCAGATTAACCTCCGAGGACGCGATTCTCAACTCGACTGTATTTTTTTATGTATGTTACGCGATATCTCCGCCAAATGTGGGCCGATTTTGAAAATTATTTTTGTATCCGATAGAGCTTATTTCAAGTGTGGTGTCATATAAATTTGGTCACGATCAGATAAGTTTTGAAAACGGTGTATTAAGTTTTTATGTCTTTTGTATTGATAATGAAATAGGTATCATTTTGTAGCCATAGGTTTGATTTCTAAATCTACACTTACGAAGTAAAAATGCGACGGATTTATGATATTATATTTGTGTAGATCGGGATTTTGGGATGGCTAGTAGGCAATATTTCTTGGAAATACGACTAAAAAACGAAAAAACTTAAAACAAACGTAACCACGAGTAAACATTAATAAACTATAAATATTCAATCAGCGTTGCGTGCTGTTAAGTATAATTATTAGTTAACAAAACCGCTTCAGAATATTGGAAGTAATGTATTCAATAACAAACGCCAAAAACGTAAAACAATATTTTACTTTTTTTTATAGCAGAGACTGGCAAACGAGCAGATGGGTCACCTGATGGTTAGTGATCTCCACCGCCCATAGACACCCAAGACACAAAAAGAATCATGGGTGCGTTGCCAACCTAAAAGGAGCAAATGGAAGGGGAGGGAAAAAGGGATTGGGAATGGAAGGGGGGAAATGGGCCAAATCTCACTCACCGAACGAAACGCGACAGCAAACTGCCACTTTATGTCGGTTTTCTGTAAGACAGCGGCATCAAACCAGTCGAGCCGACCCATTCGTGCTGTAATAAATAATAAATAACACCCAACAGTCACATACATAGTCCTGACCCCACACTAAGATCGAGTCTTGTGTCGTGGGTATCAGGAACTACAAGAGACTTTCGGTCTCACAACACCCAGACCCGAAACAAATATCTGTAGGCCATACAAACATTTGTCTCGGTGCGGGGATCGAACCCGCGGCCTCTCGCTTCACAGCCGGCTACTCGCCCGCTGCGCCACGGAGGCTGTCATGTAGACGTTACTGTTCATAGCGTGGCTCTGCCACTCAAAAAATATCTATCGGACATGTCTGTCATTCGCTAGTGCCCCTCTGCCTACTCCTTCGGGAATATAGGCGTGAGCTTATGTTACGTTTACGCATTTTAGTAGCGGTGTCTTTTAACCATAAAGCGATTTGTAATTGAAGATTCGCCTACGATAACACGCGAGGTGTCGGCCATTCGGTGTCCA
The DNA here is from genome assembly GCA_036417725.1 of Clanis bilineata. Classification (NCBI taxonomy): domain Eukaryota; kingdom Metazoa; phylum Arthropoda; class Insecta; order Lepidoptera; family Sphingidae; genus Clanis; species Clanis bilineata. Next base: position 6,500,620 of record CM071141.1, read on the forward strand.
TTTACTGTATACAGGTGATTTTCTTGAGAACCTTCATTTACATACGTAACAAGCTTGAAGAGGGAAGTCGTAAGTAGGATATCAATGTTCAATATTTATTTGACGGTCCATTTATGCATATTCTTACAGTCTGACGACAATTTTTGCTAGTTTGCACATTGCGCATAGGTATAGGCCGCTTCCAACAGGTCGTTCTGGACATCTTTGGGAGAGGCCTATGTCCAGCAGTGGACCTATTGATGATGATGAGGATAATAGGAAATATAGTTAGATATCCATGTCAAATGATGGCAGGCTTAGGAACAACAGGCTTTGAACAAAACACGATGTTTCTGTTTCCTTCATACTAAGTAGATAAATACGGAATAGTCAAAAGTGAACCTTTAGGTTCACAAATAGGCGGGTTTTTAGTAGACATAGTCATAATAGGTAGCTCTACCGTTATATAAAACAAGTTACGTCAAGAGACACAAAGCCCTAGCACTACTCTTCGTTGTTCTTAGGGGGCGTCCATAAATTACGTGAGGTGTTTTTTTAAATTTTCTGCCCCTCCCTCCCCCCCTGGTGAGATGTCGTGAGATTTTATTCAACCCCCTCCCCCATCCCCCAATCTCACGTGAGATTTTTCAAAATGTGAGTTTCTTACGTAAACGCATGTACAATCTGGATTAAATGGACCAAAATAGTATTTTTCTTTTTGTTTCAATCAGAAAAAAAATTGCGTGATATTTGCCGAGACCCCCCCTCTCTCCAACGTAAGATTAGATGAGATTTGACTCGACCCCCTCCCCCCCTTAAACACCTCACGTAATTTATGGACGCCCCCTTAGTTACTTTCTGCATTTCCCATCTTCATGAAAAATACCGCAACTAAAAAATAAATAAAAGAACGTCTTTATAAACTCCGCAAATATATAGTTTTATTCAACTGCTCCGTGGCGTAGCGGACGAGTAGCCGGCTGTGAAGCGAGAGGCCGCGGGTTCGATTCCCGCATTGAGACACATGATTGTGTGGCCCACAGACATTTGTTTTAAGTCTATGTTTTGTGAGACTGAAAGTCTCTCATAGTTTCTGATACCCACGATACAGGTTATACCTAGTGTGGGATCAGGACTAGGTGTGACTGTTGGGTGTATTTATTTATTTTAACTCTCGACTTTACAAAATACAATTGAAATAAACACTTGGAGCCAGCTAAAATACAACGAGTCAATTTAATGAATTAAAATGTAAAGCAAACGTCGTGGTACGTAAACCGAACCGGGTAAAATAATAAGCATTTCGCAGTCTCCGGTGAAAGCACGCGGTACTCTTTGAAACTTACCGTGACCTCAGACGAATGAACAAATGGACCTGACATAATATTGAGCAATGGTTATTATATCTAGATTCTAGAATTGATTGACTGCCTCGGTGGCGTTGTTGTATTTCGGTACGACTACCGTCCTGAGGTCTTGGGTTCGATCCCCGGGTCGGGCAAAGTGATATTGGATTTTTCCATAACAGCCCAGAGTCTGGAATTTGTGCCCGATATGGCGATAGGCTCGCCCTCTATCACATCAGGGACGGAACTAAGCTCCGCGAAATGTGGGTGTTCTAGTTCGCTAGTGCACATCTGCCTACCCTTTCGGGGATACAGGCGTGAGCTTATGTTATGTTATGTCTTGAATTGATTTTAATTCTAGATTATCTTATTGCTAATAATATCGAGAAAGGTCATGTCAAAAACACCCACATGCATGCATGAAGAATGTAATGAGACTGAATGAGGCGAAAGAGGTATGTAAGGATCGTAACAAGTGGAAATCCGTTATCTTTGCCTATCCCTATGGGAAAAAGGCGTCAGTCTATGTATGTATGTTTTACAATTTAAACATTACATTTCTTTCTTTCCATCTTATCCCGCAATAAAAACGTGCCAAGAAAAACGATAATTTAAAATATCACATCCATTCCAATGATAGCTCGATAATGCAGAAATCTAACATTTCGCTAGCTCGCTGAGTAAAACACCTTGTGATGTATGGAATCGGTCGTTCCGTTTATATTTATTACCTCTCCGATGAATAATGGATACTACTGGATTCGAAAGTGGCCTCTTGTTTACAATTAATTAATCTTGCTTGTTTTATACTCAGTACTTACCTGTGAAATATTGCTAATGGAGGCAATGGAGCGTCTACTCTTTAAAACGTTGCCAGTAATAATGTGTTGTTATGTTTATGTAATAACGTAGCAAATTTTAATATGGCAACATTTTTTTCGCATTTTTTTACAATGCGACTCTATTGAAACTTAATTTTACTTTTTCAATTAGTTTAGTTGATCGTTTCGATGGTTCACTAAGGCTCAATTGCACCACTATTATTAACCTAGAGTTAGTTCTAACCGCAAGTTAAGGTACATGTCATTCATACATTTTCTGTCAATTTAGCTTGCGGTTAGGACTAACTCTAGGTTAATAATAGTGGTGCAATTGAGCCTAAGGGGAATTGTAAATCAGATGCTAATGGAGCCTCTACTCTTTAAAAAGTTGCCAGTAATAATGTGGTTAATTTTATTAGGACAACATTTTTTTCGCATTTTTTTACAATGCGACTCTATCGACACTTAATTTTGCTTTTCCAATTAGTTTAGTTGATGATATAGATAGTTCACTGGGGAATTGTAAATCAGACTGCTAATGGAGCCTCTAGTTCTTAAAAAGTTGGCAGTAATTATGTGTTACTGTGTTTATGTAATAATGTGGCTAATTTATTATGGCTACAATTATTTCCTTCCTACTTTTACAATGCGACTCTATTGAAACTTAATTTTGCTTTTCAATTAGTTTAGTTGATCGTTTCGATGGTTCACTAAGGGAAATTGTAAATCAGACTGCTAATGGAGGCTCTATTCTTTAAAAAGTTGCCAATAATAATGTGGCTAATTTTATTGTGGCGAAAAGTTTTTCATCACTTCCTTTACAATACGACTCTATGGAAACTTAATTTTGCTTTTCCAATTAGTTTAGTTGATGATTTAGATAGTTCACTGGGGAATTGTAAATCAGACTGCTAATGGAGCCTCTAGTCCTAAAAAATTGGCAGTAATTATGTGTTATTCTGTTTATGTAATAATGTGGCTAATTTATTATGGCTATAATTATTTCCTTTCTACCTTTACAATGCGACTCTATTGAAACTTAATTTTGCTTTTTCAATTAGTTAAGTTGATCGTTTCGATGGTTCACTAAGGGGAATTGTAAATCAGACTGCTAATGGAGCCTCTACTCTTAAAAAATGACAGTAATAATATGGTTAATTTTATTGTGGCGAAAAGTTTTCGTCGCTACATTTACAATGCGACTCTATCGAAACTTAATTTTGCTTTTCCAATTAGTTTAGTTGATGATATAGATAGTTCACTGGGGAATTGTAAATCAGACTGCTAATGGAGCCTCTAGTTCTTAAAAAGTTGCCAGTAATTACGTGTTATTCTGTTTATGTAATAATATGGCTAATTTACTATGGCTACAATTATTTCCTTTCTACCTTTACAATGCGACTCTATTGAAACTTAATTTTGCTTTTCCAATTAGTTTAGTTGATGATTTAGATAGTTCACTGGGGAATTGTAAATCAGACTGCTAATGGAGCCTCTACTATTAAAAAGATGCCAGTAATAATGTGGCTAATTTTATTGTGGCGAAAAGTTTTTCGTCGCTACCTTTACAATGCGACTCTATTGAAACTTAATTTTGCTTTTCCAATTAGTTTAGTTGATGATTTAGATAGTTCACTGGGGAATTGTAAATCAGACTGCTAATGGAGCCTCTAGTATTTAAAAAGTTGGCAGTAATTATGTGTTACTCTGTTTATGTAATAATGTGGCTAATTTATTATGGCTACAATTATTTCCTTTCTACTTTTACAATGCGACTCTATTGAAACTTAATTTTGCTTTTTCAATTAGTTTAGTTGATCGTTTCGATGGTTCACTAAGGGGAATTGTAAATCAGACTGCTAATGGAGCCTCTACTCTTTAAAAAGTTGCCAGTAATAATGTGGCTAATTTTATTGTGGCGAAAAGTTTTTCGTCGCTACCTTTACAATGCGACTCTATTGAAACTTAATTTTGCTTTTCCAATTAGTTTAGTTGATGATTTAGATAGTTCACTGGGGAATTGTAAATCAGACTGCTAATGGAGCCTCTAGTCCTTAAAAAGTTGGCAGTAATTATGTCTTACTCTGTTTATGTAATAATGTGGCTAATTTATTATGGCTACAATTATTTCCTTTCTACTTTTACAATGCGACTCTATTGAAACTTAATTTTGCTTTTTCAATTAGTTTAGTTGATCGTTTCGATGGTTCACTAAGGGGAATTGTAAATCAGACTGCTAATGGAGCCTCTACTCTTTAAAAAGTTGCCAGTAATAATGTGGCTAATTTTATTGTGGCGAAAAGTTTTTCGTCGCTACCTTTACAATGCGACTCTATTGAAACTTAATTTTACTTTTTCAATTATTTTTTACTGATAGTTTCGAAAGTTCACTAAGGGGGAATTGTAAATCCGTGACATTGCTAGCCTTATAAAATTCTGTACTAATAGTTCCCATTTAGTGTAAATTTGTCCTTTATATAATAGTATTTTAAGTATTAATGTAGACTGGCGTCACCTCGTAGGTCTAGTGACTCTAGTGAGAGAGTAAGTGGCTATGGACCGGTGGTCCTAGGTTCGTATCCCAGATTGGGCTAAGCTTGTATTTCTGACATTTTCCCGAAATTGGATTTAAAAGGATCTGACGTCAAGCAGGCAGCCTAGTGCTGTCTAAAAACAAAGCCGAACACTATCATTAACATGCTTTAAAAGGTTTGATGCAATTACCCTAGATTGAAATAAAATAAAGACAGATGGAAGCAGGAAGATACTTAACATAACATAACATAAGCTCACGCCTGTATCCCCGAAGAGGTAGGCAGAGGCGCACTAGCGAACTAGTACACCCACATTTCGCCGAGCTTAGTTCCGTCCCAGATGTGATAGGGGGCGAGCCTATCGCCATATCAGGCACAAATTCCAGACTTAGGGCTGATATGGAAAAATCCAATATCACTTTGCCCGATCCGGGGATCGAACCCGAGACCTCAGGACAGTAGTCGTACCGAAATACAACCACGCCACCGAGGCAGGAAGATACTTACATAATCATAATTATGATGCTCTTATATACACTTATTATAACATTAAATGATATCTCTTGAGTGAGTCACCAATCACCAGAAAAGGCTAACCGGACATTTCTAGCAAAATTAATAAAAAAGAACACTTTATAATACAAAGTGCAGGATTCAAATCATAATACTGTGGGTAATTTGTATTTTTCAATGATAATGTCAAGGTTTAGAATGTTAAATTGTACACAATAATAATTATCTTGATAGGTACGTAATAGGTACTTACATAAGTAAAAAAACTAACAATGAGCACTTAGCTTTTGAAGCATCAGATTCTAAATGTTTAGAGTTGTGTACCTCTAGTGTTTAAAGCAGCGATAGCTCAGTTGGGATGGTACGGACTGCCGAGACAAGTGTCGGAGGTTCGAGACCAATCCCAAAATGGAGCATACACCTCTGACTTTTCTAAGTTAAGTGTATTTTCATTGTGAAATATCGGTTGCTATAACGGTGAAGAAAAACATCGTGAGGAAACCTGCATACCAGAGAATTTCTTCACAGGAATTTCGAAGGTATGTGAAGTCTACCAACCCGCATTAGGCCAGCGTGGTAGATTAAAGCCTAATCCCCCTCTAGTAGAGGAGGCCCGTGCCCAGCCGTGGCCTTCACTTTGCCCGACCCTTGGATCAAACTCGAGACCTCAGGTACCTAAATACAACGTCGCCACCGAGGCAGTCCTTAAGATTCCTGACTTAAATATGGATTATCCTGTCATAAATTTTGGATAAATATGTTTATTTATTAATAAAGCTATGTGAAGGCGCATATCATGGCATCATCAGGTGCTTTGATCTGCCTATCCATTTTATTCATCATCATCAGCCACAAGACTTCCCCTTCTTATCATAGGCCTCCTCCTGATTTCCAGATCGACATGTTGAACGGGACCTGCATCCAGCGACATCCTGCAACCTATGTTTACTGTGCTGAACGTCCAACGCTGCGCTTGCCGGAACGTCCATTTAAAATATCATGATAAGTAGTTAAAAGAAATACGTATTTCGGTAAAATGATATTACATGATTATCACATAAATAACGTTCGTTTCAATAAATAAGAACGACAATGACCTTTTTGTAAAACCAACAGCTGTTTGCTTCTTTGAAGTAAACGTGAATTCGAGGATAACCGGCTGCAAAAAATACAACAGACCCCCACAATAGGTACCACGGTGGATGAATACGAACAATTTACAATTTAAAGCATAAAATGCATCAAACTGAATGAATTGAGATCTTGCAAAGGTACCGACGCGACATTGAAAAATAATATGAATGATACGAGCCATGGATATTATGGAGGATGTTTAAGACTGAGCGAGGTAGAAGCGTTTAAGTAGGAAGCCGGACTCTGGCACTAGGCCAGGATAACACCAGACAGAAAGAAAGGTAGAGCTACGCTGTAGACAGTTACGTCTACAATACGAAAAAACTAGAGCATGGCTCTATCTTTTTGATAACGGAGCTTGCAGTTGCGTTTCATTCGGTGACTTAGGCTCATGTATGAGTTAAGAGAGCTCAGCTCTCAGCTCAACTTTAGATCCCTAGTGATCGTAATACCTTCGCCTCCTTCCGGATAGCTATATCGTGCCTTTAAGTCCATGTTTTTTTTTGGTTCGTAGGTTTCTACGGCCGGTGGAGATCATTTACCATCGAGTGACCCACTTACCCGTTTGCAATTCTCGAATCGAATACGGATTCGAAAGTTATTCGTGCTATGAGACTCGCAGCATATCCAATATCACAAGACCTTACAACGTTGGAACTATAGTTTTATAACAACGCCATCTACTGTGATGTTGTAGTATTGTTTGGTACTTGAGTAGACAAAAGTGTTGGTTTCTTCATACTAAATTAGTTTATATTGTAGTTTTAAAGTTTTCCGCTATATGGCAGCACTGTCGGAAATATAAAAATATTTTCTTTATGAAAGTACTATAAAGTTGGATTTATTGATTTAAACCGTTTTTACTTATTCAATAAGGTACTAAACTGGCTACAAGCCAAAGATTGATTTACATATTCACTAAAAAATAAAGCTCAATTTGTTCTAGCGAAATAGGTGAATATTATCTAGATAGAGTTTATGTGCAAAGAGCCAGGTCTTCTATACGCAATATATTTATATCAGCCAGACACTATCCATAGTTAATTTCCTCAAATTAGCGCCAACCAACTCGGTCTTATCCAGGACACATCCAAGTCCATCTCAGTCTATAGCCTTAGCAGGATGTCCGACATTACGAGGGAGCTCTACATAGCTATACCTATTTATATTTTGCTTTGCATTAGAACTACAGTTTTAATTTTCAAATGTCTGTTTTTCTAGATTATTTATCATTGTAAGTATCTACTCGTAAAACACAAATAATATTATCTACAGCTTTCGATTCCACAGAGTTATTTATTTAAGTCCTATTTAAATATTTTTCTCTATCTACGTAAAAATCATTGCTGGTGTATTTTATTTTGTGAAGCGTTTTGGTTCGTACGACCTAACTGCTATTGTCACGCAAAGGAGGGTAATTTTAGGTCACAAGCGGTCACCGGTCTAGCAGCAGGTGACATGTCAGCATTCATTTAAAATTCTCTACGAAACTATGTAAATATTTTTATATTTTGAAATTATCAAGCCAACATGAGACTTGACATTGTTCAATTTATTCGTCGCACCGGTGATGTAGGTTGCTGCACCACAGGTACGAACTGTGGCGCTGATATGAATAGTTCTATCTCGTTCTTTACTACGCGATGTTGCAAACCAATGAAAGAGTCGGCAGATACTAGGGCTCACGTCACTGAGCAAACAAGGTTCGCCTTCCTAGTCAGTGAGAGACTCGACGAACGGACGAACCGGCGGCGCCATTACTCTCGACGTATCCGTAAGAACGTGACTGTGCCAGGTTTTAGCTCGTTTTTTTCTACAACGTTCGTGTTAGAACATCGTACTGCGCAGTGTAAGGTAAGGCAGTAGTTTTAAGTTGTTTTGGAAGCAGTGCGTGATTTTAGTAAAGTGTGTGCGTCGTAAAATATAGTTTGTGGTCAGGAGAAGCTTTCTCGTTTATTTATGCAAAGAATTTACCGAGGGCGTTGTGTGCATACAGCCGAGTCGGAGGCTCGCTGGCGAGGCGTTCGAGGCGCGGCGAGCGGCGCTACCTTCGCCGCATGCGCACCCTGCACTCATTTAACTATAAATGTGACGATTTTTGTTAAATCACGTGCTAGTTTACATATCGTGTAGTGTTCTGTGATTTGTGACCGTTTGTTTACGTCGAAGAGTGCGTGCTCACTGTCCACCGTGCTCCGTCGCCTCTGCGAAGACAATAAGGTTACAGTCTCTTTGTGTTGTGAAACTAGTGAGCGTTTTGTCTTCATTTCTTGCGCTGACGCATGAAATCATTTGCGCCTAAGTAATCCTCGAGGCCTGAGTGCCTTATCTCGCTTTAGTACTATGGAAACATCGAGTAGGTAGTCGGTAGAATACGTACCTATGTTTACTTGTCGCAGTCACGTCTCCAACTCAAATTCCACATAATGTTTTGTCGTTATTTCGTGAATTGATACATCTTACTCATTCGACTGACGCTTTGTAAACCTTCAATAACACGTACAAGACGCTATAGATAGCTTATCTGTATCCAATTAGCCCTAATAGCTATCAATATTACTGACTAAAAAATATTTGATCATATTTTATTGTGGCGCTAAACCGTGCGACGATGAAAATGCGGTTTGTTAGTTGCTGTTTGTTATCTGTCCCAACAATGAATAATCAATAACAATGTAGTATTTGATAACACCATCAATAGCTGAAAGTAAAAACTGAACAATCGCGATCACATTGTATAATTCAAATAAAAGTTGGGTTTTCACATATTTTATCATCTTTAAAGATGGACATAGTGAAGAATACAGATAAGGCTATAACTTGTCAACTAGCGTAATAGACTATACAAATATTTAATATGTTATGTTACTAAGAAACAATAGATATATCGGTGATACAGATGTACCGCAAGGTTCGATGGAATTAAAACTGACCTTCATTTAGAATACGTGACAGTAGAACAGTCAGCACGCTCCATTGACCAGTATCAAAGGCTCATGATTAATCAAATCTGAAAGGAGCTCGTAATTAAATATAAATGTGAATACGACAGTCGAGCATTTTCTGTTGGCTCGTTACGTGACTCTAATGATTCATCGGAAAGGCTTTTAATTTCCATTTCGACACATTACCTTATATCTACAGCAAACATTTTCTATGCGTCCACATTCAAATAACCTTTGTAATAAATTACAATTGCCAACAAATTTCTTTTCAAAAGTTACAAATAAATTCTTATTACTTATATCAATTTTATTGCCCATTCCATTATCATGTAAAACAGAAATGTAATATTCAGCGACAATCACTACTTCATTTTCCTTTGAACTTGAGCCGTTAACGTCAATATTAAAAACATTTTGTGCTTCCTTGAATTGTATTGTATTCATTCATGCGGCGAATCCTATATCCATCTCACTCTAGACACGAAATCTGGTTTCTACTTCCTACTCACATAAAGTAAGAGCAATACATTAAAGGATTGCATAAATTGCTTTTAGAATTTCATCTCATACATCACGCGGTGACTGATCTTGGCAATAAGTTATATTTGCCATTGTATACTACAACAGTAGTTTATTTGAGTTAGAGATGCAGGTTATTTGCATTATCATTCCCAAATGCTGTTACTTCACTTACTAATTCCGCGTTTTCTGCATTGTCCTTTTACAACGGAAGTATTTATGCATTTGTTCAACCTTTCTCGTCCACGTTAACATTGACAATATACCTTACTGAGCATACTTTTTGCATACATGATTAATTTTCCAGAAACACATCAATAAAAATGTCGATCAGCGGACGATAAAATGTGAAATGCTCAAATGGGCCCCATAATCCTTCAATTGATTGACCTAATTGCCCCTAATAGTGTCTGTGCATTTGCAAAGTGGACGTCACATCATGCGGCTAGAGCAATTTGCGACCACAATGTACATGGTAGTAATCAATTGCTTCGACGACCGGTTGGAGATAAAAACAAGGCTGCTGCGCTGGCGCATCCGTCGGTTCGCAAAAACTTGAGTCATGTGATCCATTGTGGTGAATCGTGCCTTTAACATTGAATTGAACATTTGAAACTATGAACAGGCCGTTACTTGGTGTGAGTGTATGGCTTTGCAATAGAGGATTGGTTACATTAGGCTTTAGTTGCTAGTGTAGTAATAAGAAGGAATAAATATATTAGCCCATACAGAGGCATACAATGAGATATAAAGGAGCAAAATGGTATAAAATATGATAAAATAATGAAACAAAAACTAAGTAAAAAAAACAAAGCCTGAGGAGAGGGGGGGAGGTGTGTTGTTGTTGATATAACGTTTCGTAGCTGAAAATTCTAAGGCAGTAATAAAATATATATTTTTAGGTATCTACATGATAACGTTAATAACGAGGATATTATTACCCTACCCATGTCTACTAAAACTTTACTTTTTATAGAAACCAAATCGATAGCAAAGTAATCAACAGCATACACAAAAATGTGAGGTCAAACACTGTTTTGGTGTCGATTATTCCGTATTGTCGTTGCTGGGGCAACCGACGAAACCGACATTCTATATACTTCTGCCTCTATGTTCATTTTTGCGCTACCATTTTATTAAAATACTACAACATAATCTCTCGGATGATTTTTAACTTCGTCTATCTACACAATATAATGGATCTACATTATTACAGTTCTAAAAAATTTTAGATACTTATACTTTATAAATTAAATAGAAAAAAAGTTGGTATAATTGTTACGAAATTATTACAACAATTTTGCTTTATCATTTTCACGCCCAAAACCTATAGTGCCAAACATTATAAACAATTATTCAATGAATCATTTTGTCGTCACTGCTAATCTAGACCCCTGATATGCAATCTGAGGCGTGACCAGACCCTTCAATATCCAATAACAAATGTATTCGAATTAAATCTCGCATGAAAATGAAATATCGTTAATACAATCCTGATGGAACAAACATCCCACTCAAAAGAGCCGTTGGCGTATCAGATGGAAAAAGCTAATCGAGCAAAATGCTGCCCGAGGGCCGGTATGGAGGACCAACGTATTCCAAGAAGCGCAAATAACATTCCAGACATTCTGCCAACTGCACGGCAAATCTTTGTACACGCCAGCTGCTTCGAAATAGTTTTGTTTGCATTTAAGGAAATCCTTTGGATGATTACTATAGATGGTTAACTTCGCATGTATGCAAGGCCTACATATGTAGTTAAACGTAGATAAGCCTATGAAATGTCCCGTACCGCAATAACCTTCGTCGCAAGCGTATGCTTATCTGGAATTATTTTATGGTGTTTCTAAAGAGGAAGGAGCGTTTGTTTTAATCGTAGAAGCCTCACTATCTTTTACATTGAAACTTGATACTCAATACAATAAATATAGAATTAGTACAGCCTCTAATATGCAAATCGAATGAGTATTGTGTATGCACCAAACTAAAGTTTTATTTGATATATCGAAACTTTGTGAGTTATACCAAGCTACATTTATAGTTAACAGTTTTATTTGCAAACATTTGTTCAAATACAGACTTGTTGGTGATGACGCAAGCTCGTACTTTGCGCGAGATGTTATTGGAACTAGCAGCTAACACGTGAACCTCATGGTATTTTATTTAGTCTATTATTCCAGTATGTACAATGAACTACCGACTTTAACCTACTTTTTCTTTGCTGTTTTAACTAAGTTTAAATATATTTACCTATTAAACTAACTCATAATGTCTAGACTCAAATATTGTAAATATACCAGTGTAATTTCTATTACTTTCCTAAAAAAATTGTTTTGATCAGATATGGGATTTCCGGTGGAAATAATAAAGGTAACTGACTAAATGGAATGATTAGATTATTTAATTTAAACCAGGATAAATAAGAGGAAATTCTCGATCAAAAACTTGATTGTCCATCATTATCTATTTCCCTTAATAGAATAAGTACTACAGCCAAAGGCGTCATAATGGCAAACATACTGTCGAGTAATTTGCGCCAACACACGCATGTGTATATCCAGTTACCTCAATATACATATGTTTTGGAACTTATTACTTTTCCTTGTAATATTGGATAGATAGCCAATTATTATCACCTTCATATGGATCTCTGAATCTATTTTAATAAAGTTGTGGACTTATCCCTTTAAATATAAACCTTTGTTCATTCTCTATGCTTGATTGGATCCATTAGAAACCTTACGTCTCACGGTGCTTAAATTTCAACTTTCCAAATCGTTTATTTTGAATCGTCGGTTCTTTATTCAGGTTTACTCTGTAATGTACGATAATGTCTGGAAACATTGTTATGAATGAAATTTCTATTGCGTCACTATTGTACGCACAATGCACATGTCAGAGAAATTGGATAATTGTATTATTTTTACTGGCTCCTTTAAATTTTTATTTAGTACAGTAAAGGTACTCGGTTGTTTTAACATCTGCAATAAATAGAAGAACCTTACCCCCATAGTTTTGTTTGTTTACATTTAACCTCATCAAGGAAGATATTTGATATCTTCATCGATCACAATAAAAATACAATTCAATTCAATTTGTTCCATTGTAAGAAAAAAGTTTGTTCTGTAAGAGTCAACTGAATTTATTAATACGAATGGACGATTCAACCTCAAAGCGACCAATAAATTTGTATCCAATCTCCTTTTTTTATAACAAAAACAACATTAAACTACATTGTATTCAGTTATACGACCTACAAATCTCAAAATACTGATAGTACCTATGTATCGAAAAACTAAAATGAAAAGTTCTAAAATATTTGTGTGCTTTGTGTCAGGTCTTGATGTTCAGACGCTACGTAATTGAGCGCTTCCTGCCTATAACAATGGAGCACAATGAAGTTTTCTATGAGTTGTCATTGTGGGTTGCGACTTATGGCTCTTTTGCGGTAACAATAACTTGAACGTAATGACGACAGAAAAATATATGGATTATGAACGTCATCCGCCAGAGACAACTACCTACCCCAACCATTATACTGGTCCTACAACATTACTATCACATTACTACTACTACCTCAGTGCTGAGCACAGGCGTCCTTTAGTAATGAGAGGAGTTAGGCCTTAGTCCACCACCACAGCCTAATGCGGAGTTATAGACTTCACATATATTTTCTTGTGCACGACGTATTCCTTCACACGCTTTACTCACTGCATGCTTTTGGTGTTTATTTCGACCCTGACATTCGTCTCGATAGTCAGTATAACTACCAAAAGATCTGGATTCGACGAATGACAAAGCATACCTAGTTGGACCGTTTGTCCTACGATAGACATATTCGTCTACAACTTCGAGAGTTGAGTTTCCTATATTAATTGGGGCAGGCACGAAACGAACATTCGACATGATTTTCGTCCAAAAGATCTACCACTGTTGATACTACTACACTGTTTATTTCTACTCCGACCATAATATTTGAATTATTACGTATATCGTTTTCATGTTCTATGTTCTTCTAAGGGTTTATTTTTCTCTTAATTTTGACAGATAATACACGATATAATAATATTTAAAGTGAATTGTCGATCCCAATGATATTTAATCCATGTTTTCCTCCTGCCACCGGGCCCTCTTCCTTCCTTTATATTCTCTCGGATGATTAATTGAAAGAGTTTGAAGTTCGGACTCATGTCTTAACTTAGTAGCTACTGCTCTAGTAAATAAAGGCTTGAGCTTGAGCATCCTCCACAGTGAGGCCATTGGCACTCATATCTTCCTCCAGAACGTCTAACCAGCGCTTCTTAGGCCGTCCACGGGAACGCAACCCTGGTATGATATGGAGCAGACACATGCGACCGACGTACTCCTGTGGACGTAGATTTTTCACATATTCAACGGCATAATTTCTAACAGATGCACAAACATTTTATAACCCAACTTGGGTAAACCGGCTTATTCAATTTATATTTAATCATCTTATAAATGAAATAACTGATTATTTTTGGAAGATATGTGAATTAGTATTTGTTTTGGCTGCAGGCCGCTTCCAACAGATCAATCTGGAAATCTTTGGGGGAGGCCTATGTTCAGCAGTGGACGTCCTGTGGCTGATAATGATGATGATGATGTGAATTCACTTGAAGTTCACTTTATTAAATAATGTATTATATTAGTTCAAAATATTATAACACGAGTCATGTCACATGACTAAGAACACATAAAGTTGTGTCTTCTATAGCGCCAGTTAACTTTACAAGAAAGTTGGCATAATTCCTAGGCAATCTAGGAAGTGTTATCGTGGAAATACCATTTATATGTGTATTACCTAATATTTCATTGTCTGGTTTTACCAAACTACATTTGTTTAATGACTTCACTGAATCACTACTGTATTATTGTATATAGGTACCTACAAGACTTAATTTAGATTTCAATATAATTAACCACGCGAATGTATTATTATTCATTAAAAATATTATATTTGGATTTACATTTTCATCACCAACCACAGGCTGTATAATTCAAATACCAAGTTTAAAAATATGAATATTAATCTTTAAAAATAATGTTAAAATGCCCTTTAAAACCGATTATCCTCAAATAGCAAGCGCAGCGTAGGACGTCCACGTACAAGGTGGACCGACGACCTGATAAAGTCGTTGGATGCAGGCCGCTTCCAACAGGTCGATCTGGAAATCTTTGGGGGAGGCCTATGTTCAGCAGTGGACGTCCTATGGCTGATGATGATGATGATGATGATCCTCAAATTATGTCCTTGTGTGTTTCGTAGAAATTATTTTCAAGACACTCTTCGCTATTTAGAGCACGTCAAAAATCTAAATGATCGCATTATTTAAAAATTCATTTGTACATGTTTATCACATCGGAATTTTTTCGTTCAAACAATGAACCACTGTAAAAACATATTTGGATCCTTCCCACATTTCTACATAGATAAGAAACTTGTTTCAATGAACAAAGCGTAACAAGTTTTTAATGAATATAACTACAATTACTTTGCTGTGCACGATGAATACTTGTTAAACGTCCTAATTTGAAATCCTAATTTTAGTTTTCTTTAAATTTTTGTGATGACAAGATGAAAACAAAATAAAAATAACACTACTGTGTAGCCCCAAAGTGGTATTTTATAGCGTATAAGATTTATCATTAAAGTTAAACATTACACGTTACACATACCTGTGTAGACCAGAACGAATTTAAAATGCAATTACCAACAGTACAGCGAACCTTTTTCATGGAGTGACCTTGCGTTGGCGTATTTTTAGCCGTTTTTGTTCGTGTTTAATTACTCTTTTGACTTCAACAAGCTGACACTAATATCATTTATTATCGTGTCCATATAAGTACTGTATACCAGTTATACTTATTTCACTATATTGAAATAAAACTATTTTTACGGATTCTATCACGGTTTTTAATTTTTATTCCCGACGTTTCGACGGCTTTGCAGTCTTCGTTGTCACGGGTCAGACTGAGGTGTCATTTGTCCAAAAAATGGTTAGTGTTACAATATGTACCAACATTGTTTTTTATTTCACTATAATTATATACATATGTTTCTATGTGTAATGACGAGGATGCCACTTATGGCTGACCCCTCTAATACACTTCTTCATAAGATTTTCTGGTAAAGATCGCTATAGGCGATAAGACTCCCTATTATAATATTTTATACATTAAGGTTTATCTTGATTGTACTATTTCTAATTAGGATGTTTAATAATAAGTTATCTAGAAGAATATTAATATTAATATTCTTTTTTACTCGAGAAAGGTCAAGTTAAAGTACCCTAAACCGACGTGCATGCATGAAGAATGTAATGAGACTGAATGAGGCGAAAGAGGTGTGTAAGGATCGTAGCAAGTGGAAATCCGTTGTCTCTGCCTACCCCTATAGGAAAAAGGCGTGAGTCTATGTATGTAACTATCTAAGGCTGAGATCTATAGAGCGAACTTCGACTAAGTCTGAATAAAAAAAACGAACTCGGTGAGGATTTCGAAATTTTAAATCGAACTTCGACCTAGTTCGAGTTATTTTTACAAAAAAAAACTTTGCTTAACCTGTTAGTATGTTTTTGTTGTAAAAAATGACACAGACAAAGTCGAAGTTCGATTCAAAAATTCCAATCCAAGTTCGTTTTATCGACTCTGACCTAATAAGAGTTCGCTCTATAGATCTCAGCCTAAAAATCGATGGAAAAGTACCTATCTTAATAATACCTAGGTACCTTGTCTTTATTCTTATAGATTTACTAATAAACTCCGTCACACGTAATGAAGCAGTAACCATATCAAATGGGTAATTTTTGACTCCAGCTCCATAATAAATGGCAACCGAATGGCAATATTTCACAATCCGATTCATTAATTAATGCCTTGAAATCTTGTTTCTTAACTAGACGTACAAATTAAATACCACAATCATACGATAGTAATGTTTAATTTTCGTCAGATACTGATGCAATTTTCCGAAGGAGCGAGTCAGAACTCAGAATCAGCCACTTTCACTCAAATCGTTAACGTGCTCCGGGTCACGTCTCCTCAGTCCTCACCCCTCCGGTAACTCATCCATTTACGACTTTTGCTTTCTTAACAATACATTTATATAAACTGTATATTACCGCATTGTTTTAGACTGGCAACTTTGCTGTGCGTGCTGTGAAATTCGGAATATTTGGGAAATATATAAGTTAAATATTACTACAATCATCATCATCATCATCAGCCATCAGGAAATCTTTGAGGGGGGGCTATGTTCAGCTAGCTAGCTAGTTTACGTCCGATGGCCGATTACTACAAGAAACGTATTCATTTCTAAACCATTTCTTTATATTCTGCCCTTCGCGGCTAGAATATGTATGTTAATCTAAACGATTAAGGCAATTTATAACCCTTGTTATAACAAAATGTTCACAAATTCTAAACTTAATCAGTGCCTTTATATATTAGAGGCTAGTATTTGCAGCTCTGTATCTTTGACCGCAAAAAATATTTTGTACAATCTGGGATTAAAATTAGTCTATGTCCATATCTGTGATTCTGCCCGTTTCATAGAAATAGGTTCTACCGTTAGACATGATGTTATGACAACATTCAGCCAACAATCTTTCACATTTGTAATACAAATCGGACTACTAAGATCCCCGACAGTGCATCGATTAATTAATTGCAACATTTTATCGAGCAAATCTGTATTCCCTTCAGCTTTGCTTTAACAAAGTACTAAAAACAATACTGTCTTCTGTATCGAAAGGTCTATTTGCGATGTTTCCGAAGACCGCTTTTTGTAATTAATGCTACTAATTGCAATTTCCTCTTTCAATTCTTAGGCATATTTTTTGCCGTATCCCACCGTAATGTTTAACAATGCTGTGTAAGTTGACACGTGGCTGATCCGCAATGAGCCGTTTCAAGGAACTCCTGATCGACAATACCACGGACGTCGACATGCCTATTGAGCTTGTTGAAAATTAACCGTGAAATCCAAATAACCTTCGCTGCCAGTGGTTCTTTTAGACGTCATTTTATATAGACCGTTTCAATCTAAGGGATCAATAGGATGTTTAGTTACTGTGTCATTTTTGAGAGTTGCAAATTTAAATCTTATATAATTTTATAAATGTGAACATGTTCAAGGATAATTCCAATTCCAATAGTATATTCCTGTTGCATATAGCTTACATACATATTTAAATATACTAAGAGCGCACTTACTCTGTTCGAAATGAAAGCTGTATTATATAACCAGATTAAATGGTTTCTGACGTTTGATTCCCCTTGTAACCCTTACGATTCAAGGGCGTCTAATCGGCTTTGCTGGCGTGCTTGTAAATCTATACATTTATAGTATCACCAATGTCATAACATACATCATACTATTCTGTTTGTAACATTTATTTTGATTTAAAAATAAACCTGGCCCCACCTTTGTTGTATATCAGAGTGCATTTAAATGAAGGAACAAATGTTTTCTTAGTTCAGCTACTGGTGTGAATGAGACAAACAATACAATTTGTAACTAATACCTGCACCTCATTAGCAGGTCAAATTGTAAGGGCACAACAGAGTTCTGTTATTCATTAAACGTGTGTTTGTAACTTGGCCGGTTGTTGGACGTACATATATTTTTATTTCTGAACGCGTCGGTGGCAATAAGTAATAAGGTAAACATTAACCAAGTGCTGGAGGTCGAACGACTGGTCTAGGCGAGTTTCTTTGCTTTACGACGAAGTGATCTTTTTATAAGAACTGCAATTTAGTCTGCATTTTGTTAGAGATGAACTATATTTTTATACGTAAATAGTATGCAGTTAAAAAATAAGGTTTCATCTTAGATTAATTTGTTGAGGAACTATCATAAAATCTAAGTAATCGGTTATCATGTTGGAATAACTGAAGAGTTTGTTGACTTAGTTTTTTTAGCATTTGTATAAGAAAACAAAATAAAATTACGAAGCATTGTGCATTCGAAACATTTAAGTAACAAATCATGCCTTTACAGATTTTATACAAAAAATTCTTCTCTGTACACTGTCCCAGCTTAAACATTGTAAACAAACGTCCCCACTTTGTTTGACTTTAAGCTAATTACACTGAGCGCGCTTAAAATACTTGAGATAAATCGAAATAACGGGAAACTCGTAGGAACCTATTCGAGAATTTATCTCTTTAGTCAACGGTAACCGTTGTTTGGCTTTCTTTCCCGTAACTTGTTTATACTATGGATAATATTTTTATAGAATGCCATATTTTACTGCAACTTAACAAAGAAGCAATGGCTTTTTAATTACTTCTATTTAAGCTATTAATAGCCTTAACTCTAAAGCCATTAAGTGAGACCAAACAATGTTTGTTACCATTGTAATCGGTAAAACAAAAACAAACAATGAATTACTGTCGGGTTCTTTCACGTTTAGCAAATGACAATTCCAATGTTTTTATGTACCTTTATAAACATTTTGATATTGTAACATATTTATGTAATATCTGGGACCTGGGTGTTTAAACCTTTTAACCTTTTTTTTTTATTTATGGTGGGGACGTGGCTCCACAGTCGCATAGACGGGTGATCAAAACAATTAGAACAATTTGACCATAATATGCAATAACATAGAGAGCTAATTCCTGGTAATTTCTTGATAGTAGATAGATATGAAATGATTTTTTATGTATCGGTGTATGCTTTGTTGGTGTCCTAATAAATAAATAAATAGTCATAACCGTACTTCATTAGCGCAATCGGATACAAATCTATAGCCAGGAATCAGGATAGAGTTTCAAAACGGGCAATTCTATAAGTAGAATGGAAACGAAAATTTCTGTATGCAATGTAATTGAGTGGATTGAATAGTATAAACACGTATAAAGTGTAAAAACAATGGGCAAGTATCCAAGCGCGGTCGTGGTTCGTACTCAATCGATTTGAACGGTATTTCTGCTCGGTTCACATTAGATTTTTTACGTCGAAAAATTCATTTTTTGGCAACTTTCAAGAGATACAGCGTGTGTCGTTCGTTGACACTATATTGCACTGTTAATACTATCCAGAGTTGTTATTGTGCTTAAATGGACATTAGAAAGAAGGGGCCTATGACAGTCGTGCAATAATAAAAAATGAGTATGGCTGCTTCAATCCCGTACACGGTACACAACGTAAGGTACGTTAGCGGCATTGTACCTATAGTAGGTGTAACTCAGTCCCAACATCAAGCCCAGGCATTGACATAAACAAGCTTTCCGGACAGGGTTGTCAAAAAACTATTATTTTCTTTAATTCTTGCATTACCATCACATCATCATCCCCGCGTGGATTTAAAATATAAGCCGAGCTCTGGTATCTTGGTGATCTGTGGCCATGATTAGTATTCTTTATTTATGTAAATAGCTACTTATACTTGACAGTGTCTCTTTGTTTATATGGCATGCACACTGAGTCCAGGTTAAAAATATAATTTGAGTAGTTTCATCCTTCGTTGATTGTAGAATCTACTACATGTGATTTACATCCATAACTAACATCGTAACATTAGCTACACTTAAATACCAGTCTAGTACCTACCAGTTGTCCAGGTGGTCTAGACTTTATTGACTCGTAGTCTATCTATTCATCTATTCTATCATTTTTAGCAGTTTGTACCACTCCAGCCTAGTACCAGTACCAGGTGTTCTAGACTCCATTGAATCGTAGTCTACCTATTCTAGTATCTATTCTATCAAGAATAGATACCAGAATAGGTAGACTACTTGGCAGATTGTGCCACTCCAGTCAAGTACCAGTACCAAGTGATCTCGACTTTATTGAATCGCCTATCTATTCTGGCATCTATTCTATCATTTTTGGCAGATTGTGCCACTCCAGTCAAGTACCAGTACCAAGTGGTCTAGACTTTATGGAATCGTCTATCTATTCTGGTATCTATTCTATCAATTTTGGCAGTTTGTGCCACCGAAATTTTTAATTAACTAATTGTCCTCAGGAAGTCTGTCTGGACAGAGTACAAAACAACAATGATGTCTATGCGGGTACATGTAATGTGTACAAACCATAAAATTATTTTAGTGGATGACGTACATGACTATAACAACGATACACTGTCTCGAGATCGACAATGGTTCAAGGACGTTTACGGTGGGATTATAAGTTGTCATACTATTTCGAATGTACTAAAATCCTTCATTGCAATGATTACTTATTTAAAGAGGCTTATCGTAATAGCAGACACAATACTAGTGGAAAGAGCCGGTGTAGTTAGTCAGAAGCGTTTTCTTTCTTTCTAGTAAAAAAGAAGAAGAGCTTGAAGTAAGCTAGCTTTCTAAGAAATGTAGTAATGTAATGAAGAAGTAATACTTCTTTCTATCTTCGAAGCTACATTTTCAAATGAAGTGACTAACTGAGCTAAGATATTTTACGTGTATTATAATAGTTATAAAAATCTACATAATCAGATATTCATTGTTATATGTTGGTAAGTATGAGCTAGTGTTTATGCCAATATAACAAATTCTACTTATAAAATTGATTCCATTGTTACTGATCTTGTAAAAACTGAATCACAGATACATCACTTTAAAAATGATACGAAGATGTCACTAACTCGACGAATCATCTATAGCACTTTACCTTGTTTGTTAAGATGAAGCAACATGAAATAATAACTTTGACACACATGTGGGCCTTTAAATCACGTCGAGTGGTCTTGGAGATGATCTCAGTACACGTTCCTAATGAGTTATGGGACGTGAAGAGACTATAACATACATATTATAAAACAGAGGCCTTTAAGGGCCCGTTTAATATTGTAGGGTTAATTTGATAGAGGATTTGAAATTTACCTAAAACATCACAAAGTTGTATCACTCGCGAATGCGAAGAACGTTTAGAATCTTCCTAAAATAAATAGAATCCTATGTTAATCAAACATAGAGTATTTGGTATCTTGATGATTGGTTCAGTAGTTCCAGAGACTAATCAGTATATAGATACACATCAATATAATATACCCTAGATGCACAGTTCTTTGCAAATATCGCCCTAAAAAGTGGTCTCGGTGTTCATGATAAATAAAACAAAGCAAAGATCGCAAATTCTAATTAAATCAACACAAATATAACCTTTAAATGAAATGAGGAAGCGTACATTTGAATTTTGAAATTTAGAATTCTGTCGGCGTCCGACTGTAGGCAAAAGGAGTGCTTAAAGCACTCCTTTGCTATCCCATTTATCATCCATTCTGAACGTCAACTGTGCATCTAGATATATAATATGTATATCGACGGGTATACATCATATAAAAAGAATCTTGGACAAAATAATGCATACTTTATTCAATACAGCAACATATTGCAGAACGCGTCCTACCGATTTATTTGAATTGACCAACCAAGAAGTTTTATATTTTGTATGCTAATTACAAGAGGATGTTGCCAACCGACGTTAATAAATCAGTCTTGCCTTTATTGTCATTACAAAAAATTCTCAATTCAACACATGCACCTAGAAGGATTTATTGTTCGCGTTGTGGGATCAAATTAGTGGTGTGATGTTTTGGCGCCTTTTGATTTACATACGTGTTGTCAGCTGACTAATAGCATCAGCTATAGAGATTCGAGAATCTAAATAACATGTCCTTGGATTCTTTTGTTGAGGTTTATTTTTATTTTCTGGAAACCAAACATCGGAACTTTACGGAATGTTACATTTTATTGACGTTGTTGTTTGCTAAGCATCTGTTTCACAATTTATGATAGTCATTACAGTATAAGATGGCCATATTCAATAGTATCACACTGTCATAAAACTAACAAGAAAGCAAATGGGCTTTTTTCATTAGCCGGCTAATAGGTGGCGTTATTTACCCACGTGAAACGAGCCCGAGAGTTTTTGGCGAACTAAACAAATGTTGGTATAGAAGTTTATGTACAGCAATTTGGCTTGTGAAAATTAATTGTGTCTACCATTTGGTGCGATGATGCATGATAGTCTATTATTGTAAATCTACTGGTGACACGAAATCAGTAAATTGTATATTTCATTCCGACTCGATATCAACTTCATTATAGTTTCTATTATTAATGGAAAAAGAAAAACAAGCAATTGTTGCTACTATCCGACCTACCGTACGATAACTTGCAATATACCTACATACGTCTTATAATGGCTCGCAAATTAAAATGTGTTAAAAACCAACAATTGCAGCATACCACCATTCCAGCCTATAATTTGGTAAATTATATAATTAAACAACTGTTTTAGATAAATAGAACGTAGACAGTATCAAATCCGAGGATTCTGATAAATTCACTTTTCAGTTCAATATTACTCATAAATCCAAACAATTTTACAACTAAACACAGGCCTCACAAATCAGATAAATCTAGATCATTCTCGCAACCAGTGGTCATACCTTAGTCACCTGTAATTCTAATTTATCTCCCACCATTGAATACACGAGGCCAGTTCATATACATTCCATAACAGCCGAATGGGCCAGTGTAGCTGCGTAGGTGCCCAGTCTCGTGGGTCGTGGGCTAGGCTCGTAAATATGCCTATTGAGTTGAAGGATGAATGGATTTTATTATACCGTACGGATTAAGATACCGGCCTACGAGC
Source organism: Clanis bilineata (assembly GCA_036417725.1). Classification (NCBI taxonomy): domain Eukaryota; kingdom Metazoa; phylum Arthropoda; class Insecta; order Lepidoptera; family Sphingidae; genus Clanis; species Clanis bilineata. Next base: position 6,524,044 of record CM071141.1, read on the forward strand.
CTGCGTGTTTATCTACATTTCAATGCGAAGATTCCTTGAATACGTCTTACTTTGGAGTTAATTGATATTGATGTTTCATTTAACGAGGAGCGTTGATTAATTTGTTCAGATCGTACCATGAGTTTTGATAATTGAACATGCATCGAGTTCGCTGCGAAGCATTATTTTAAATATCATCAAAGCACAGAAGAGGTGAATCGAACATGTAGTTGATATTTATTCGTGTTATGTCTTTCTTTCTACCTGCCTTTATACCACCTTAATGTGGGGTCGGCGCAACACTTTTTTAAGCATGTTGCAGAGATGATTTGGCTTGGTTTTTACGACCGGCCGCCTGCCTTACGTCAACCCCCTGAAGGATCCAGTCCCGGGTTACTTAATTTAGAAAATTTGCTTTTCCCGACCTAGGAATCGAACCAGGAAAGGTCCTTACAAAGGATTCGTGCTACTCAGGGATATTTCAAAAATGCTGAATCTGTTTTATTAGTGAGTTCAGCTTGTATTGCATCAAATTCTGACATGCATGAGGTTTAATGAAAATAATTATCACTTCTCTTAAGTTGAATATTATGGTTTGACCTTTCCGTAGTATAAGAATATTGACAAGGACGTTTATATTGGTATTTTTTCTGTTTAACTACTCGATTGTACTACCGGGATTTTACGCAAACTACGTCAACGGGAAAAGACCGTTTATATCTCGAAAATATTTTTAGCATTCGCAAGATAGTGTTTTAAAAATAGATTCCGTGGAGCTACCTCTTCTGACAATGGTTACATACGGCTCTGCCTAGTGACTGTCTACATAAAGCTATTAAAATTCGAATTAATAGATTATAGATACTATCCAGATTTTGGCTTTACTCAAATTTCTTCATCGAGACTAGAAAATGTAGTAAAGTAACAGATATTGCTTTTATTTTGGAAAAAGTTATTACTTTAACTTGAACGTGAGAATTTCAAGGTACCCAGGGAGATACCGCACAATATATAGATAGTTCCCAGACATTTGTCTATTGTTCTAACAATCTCCAAAAACATACACACAAAATCAATATTGACCAAATAAGCAAAGATTTAACAGCTTTAGCAACTAGTGATGACATGCCTCACGAACAAACAAATCGATGATTGTAAATTAAAACTAGTTATGAACGTACGTAAATGTCAACGTTAAATATTGAATAATAAATTTGAAACGTGCGAACTACGAATGAAGCACATTTGGCAGGTGCAGGGTTCTCCCCGATGTGCGTCAGTCGCCCGCATCACACAATTGAATGTAAATACTCGCAAATGCAAGCAGCGATAGCTTAGTTGGGAATGGTACGGACTGCCGAGACAAGTGTCGAAGGTTCGAGACTTTTCTATGTTAAGTGTATTTTCATTGTGAAATATTACTACTTGCTATAACGGTTAAGGAAAACATCGAGAGGAAACCTGCATACCCGAGAATTTCTTTACAGGAATTTCGAAGGCATGTAAAGTCTACCAACCCGCATTAGGCCAGCGTGGTAGACTAAGGTCTAACCCCTCTCATTAGTAGAGGAGGCGTGCCAACAATGGGACAGTAATATTACAGGGCTAATATTATATACTCGCAAAATTATATAATCAAAAATATTTAGATACCTACGCCGACCTCCGACTTGCTAAATATCAACTTTCCGTGACACCAGATGTTCACTCCTCAAATTACATGATCGTGTTTTTGATAGGTTATTAATTGAACAAAATATATACAAAATATTGCTAACGTTGATAAATTGTGAACATTCTAGATTCACATTTTTTTATAATTAATGCAAGTTTATTACTTGTAATTATGTTGAAATAAAACTATTTTTACGGATTCTATCACGATTAGGTTTTAATTATTATTCCCGACGTTTCGAAGGCTTTGCAGTCTTCGTTGTCACGGGTCAGACATGTCAAAATCTGAAATGTCATGCAAAGCCTTCGAACAACGGGAATAATAATTAAAACCTAATCGTGATAGAATCCGTAAAAATAGTTTTATTTCAATGTATAATATTCGCGTAAACTTAAGAAATCAGTTTGTAATTATGTCTTAATTACGCATTCATACGTACTTAACGTTTCGTTTACGATGTTTTAAGGCCCAAGTTTTGTTTTTTTAAAGTTCCTAACGTAGTGCACCTTTGCTGAATGATGCAATGACCTGCAAAAGGTGACTTGTAATATCGGTCCTTCGATAAGGAGGCAGCGAAAACCATATTTCCATCGGGGAGTGCTATTTGCATGTACCCACATAGGCTTTAGTTTGACGGTGATTATGAAGTTGATAATGCAAATGACTATCAAAATCAGACAAGCAGACAGCGAAGTGAAGGCATTTTATTTAGTATTTATAGACTTTTATAATCGTGTGACAAATGTTAGGAACCCTTTCGCACATTAAGATTGGCAAAGGGATACCAGCTTAGGGCACACCTAATTTTAAGTACACCCCCCCTCGCCTATACCCGGCGAGGAGGGTCATTCACATACTCAGCCCCGGGCACACCCACCCGGGGACGTAAATTCACGCGTCCCACCGCGACCCGCGACCCGCGATCCGCGACCGTACGTCAGTGCGAGCGCCGCCCGGTTTCTTGTGTGTTCTTTCCCGGGCGGAACGCACCCGCGTCGGAACACACTCGCGCCTTAAAACCAATTTCCCAAGCACTCGCGATGGCCCCGCCAAAACAGAAGTTTGTCGTGGCCCTCGCGAAGGCGGCGGAAAACCCGCTCGCGTGGGCTCGTATTGAATCTCTCTTTAGAGAGATTATGCCGGACCTGTTTGCCGACGAGACGGAGAGCCCGTCAACGGACGACGGACCCTCCGCCTCGCCCACCGCTCCCTCGGGGCCCATCGCTACGGCGATGGAAACCGACTCACCCGCATCCACCAAGAGGCCCGCGGCTTCTTCAACCTCCGGCGATTCTCGGTCGGAATCGTCGTCATCCGAACAGGATGACGAAGGTTTCACGACCGTGAAGCGCGGGAGGCGAAAGAAGCCGCGATCGGCCACCGCCGTGTCGGTGTCAACTCCGGCGCCCTCTGCACCGGCCTTCGACACCGACTCGCCGGCTTCCCCCTCACCCCCGTCCTCACCAGCCGCACCCTCGAAGCCCTCCGCTCCCTCTGAGCCAAAGGGCAAAAAACCTCCCCCAATCAACATCCGCGTCCCGGATGGTAGCTCCCTACCCACCCTTCTCGCGAAAATACAGTCTCAGGGCATCACCCTGAGAAACAATAGGTGGAATAGCCTCCACAAGACAGTCACCGTCATGCCGGATACGGTGGCCGACCACCGCTCTCTTACCAAGTGGATGGCTTCCACAGAAATTAATTACTACACTTACGCCCTCCCCGAAGAGCGCACCTACCGCTTTGTTATACGCGGAATCCCCTTAGAAATGTCGACCGAGGAAGTTACATTAGGCCTTCAAGAGAAAGGCATCTCTTGCGTCCGGGTTACCCGTATGCACCGTCCCGCCCGCGCAGACGCCACTCAGCAGCCCTACGAGATGGTCCTCGTAGAATTAGAGACCCCCGCTGATGCCAAACATCTGTTTGCCATCAGCGACATTCTTGGATTCCGCGGCTTCACCGTGGAGACCCCCCACCGCAAACGGCTAATCGGGCAGTGCCACAACTGCCAACTGTATGGCCATTCATCGCTGCGTTGTCGCATGCCCGCCAGGTGCGTCAAGTGCCTCGGAAATCATGGAACTGCACAGTGCCCACGTCCCAAAGATAGGACCCAGTGCACGGAGCCGCCTTCGTGCACCAATTGCCGCCAAGTAGGCCATCCGGCTAGTTATCGTGGGTGCACGCATGCCCCCAAAAAACCGACCCGAGCTCCTAAAGCTCTACCCCCCAAGGCCCCTCAGGCTAAATTCATCCCTGCACCCATCCCGGCGCGCAACCATTGGCAGTTGCCAAGCAAGCAAGCCGAAGAGGTAGCAGCCACCACCCAGGCCCCCGGCGGAGTCACTCCCGCCACCCCGGCCACACCTCCCGCCACTCCCAGTCAACCCACCGCGGTTCCTACCACTCCTGCTCCAGCTCCCACTCCTGCGGCCTCCCGGGCTAACCCTCCCAGGGCAGCCCAGCCGCGCCCCAAAAACCCTGCACCCCCTACCGCGGCGGGTCGCACACTCTCTAAGGCTGAAGTAGATGCCATCTACGACGCCATCATAAACCCCCCGATCGACTACTACACCCTTATCTCTGATAAAATAAGGGAAATAGCAGCCAAGGGCCACCCGGACGCAAGACTGGTGTCTGACTTAGAACTTCTGTATAGGGAACAGCGATCCTACATCGCTGACTTAATTTTACCGCCTTCCGATGGCTAACAACAATAATATTTTTTCCCCCCCGTCGCGGACCAAGCCTCGCTCCCTCAGAGTGGGCTTTTTCAATACCAATGGTATTTGCGGCCAATGTGCCGAAATCGCACACTTTGTCCGCGATAACAATCTGGACGTTTTCCTCATCCAGGAAACGTTCCTCAAACCTGCTCACCGAAACCCTAATATCCCCAATTTCAAAATGGTGCGGAACGACCGCACTACTGGCCCTTTTGGTGGCACCCTAATATACTTTAAAAGGTCCCTGCACTGCATACCTCTAGACCCCCCCGAAAACCTGACGAACATTGAGGCTTCAGTCTGCAGGCTAGCAATGACAGGACATCCGCCGATCACTATCATCTCGGCTTACCTCTCACCCAAAAAGGAGCTTCACTCCAATGAAATTTCGACCCTACTGAGCATGGGGGAGTCTGTCCTTCTGGCGGGCGACCTCAACGCCAAGAACACGCTCTGGAACTGCAACTCTACCAACAGCAGAGGTGCAGCACTAGAGCGGTGTTTAGACACTATTGATATGGAAATTCTAGTTCCATCAGAACCCACCCATTATAGTACAATTAACGACAATCACCGACCTGACATACTCGACATAGCGCTTGCAAGGAACGTATGCCTACGCGTGCGTTCCATGCAGGTGCTACAAGAGTTGGACTCTGACCACAGACCTGTGATCCTAGATCTAGTCCCTATAAACGGTCCCACAGACACAGGTCCTAACGTACCGATGAAGGTGAAAACGAACTGGCGTCTCCTAGGCACCAAGCTCGAGGACACCTCATCCCCTGATCTCTCCGCGATCCCGACCAACATAGTTACTCCTGAAGAGACGTCCGGCGCGATTCGCTCCTTCACCGCACATATCCAAAACGTCGTGAGCGACAGCTCCGAGAGGGTGCCGGAGGCTATGCTTAGCCATTGGCACCTTCCCGAAGACGTGAAATGTGTGGTGAGGAGGCGAAACGCCGCGCTGAGAGCCTGTAAGACGAATCCCTCCCCGGATCAACGGCATCTAACGCGTTTCCTCCAACGCGAGGCCAAACATCGCATCCAAGAGGCCGTCGATTCGAGGTGGGAAACTCACCTATCAGAGCTAGATCCAACTCACCAGGCTTTCTGGCAGTTGTGCCGTTCCTTCAGGAGAAATGATACAGTCACCATGCCCCCGCTCAATCGTCCGAATCAACGCCCGGCGTTTGACGACGACGAGAAAGCGGAATTGCTTGCCGACAGCCTGGAGGCTCAATGTTCACTCACCTCAGTTCCCATTGACCCAGAGCATCTCGTTGCGGTTGACACTTTTGTCGAAAGTAGGAACGCAATCCCGCCGCCACCGATACCGGTTCCGCGTCCGCGCCCGACAAACGTCGACCCGGATGTCGACCAACCGCCCGACCCACTCGCGTCGGTGACAATCGAAGAAGTCAGTTCTCTGATCAAGGCGCTCAAAAGACGAAAAGCCCCCGGGGGTGACGGTATATCCAATAGAGTCATGAAAATGCTCCCGGAGCATCTAGTTAAAATTCTCGCTGACATCTTCAATGCAGCGTTCCAAAACAGCCTCTTTCCAGACGTCTGGAAAGAGGCGGTTGTGATAGGTATTCACAAGCCGGGGAAACCCGCTTTCGAACCCTCCTCTTACCGTCCCATCAGTTTACTCAGCGCTCTGGGTAAACTCTACGAGCGAATCGTCCTCGATCGCATCAAGATAGTCGCCCACCTTCACCATCTGCTCCCTCCAGAGCAGTTTGGTTTTCGTAGTAGGCACAGTTGCGTGAATCAGATCCTCCGCATCACGGAGCATGTCCACGACAACTTTAGGCGCGGAATCCCTACCGGTGCTCTTTTCTTTGATATTGAAAAAGCATTCGACAAAGTGTGGCACAACGGCTTGCTCTACAAGTTGTATACCTTCAATGTGCCCACACAGCTCGTGCACATCATACGAGAATTTTTGTCGAATCGCGGTTTCAAATATCGCGTGGAGGGAACTCTTTCCTCCCGACACACCATCACTGCCGGAGTCCCGCAAGGCTCCGCTTTGTCCCCTTTTCTTTTCTCGCTATACACAAGCGATATCCCTAAACCGAAAGACGCCCATCTGGCGCTCTTCGCTGACGACACGGCAATCTACGCTTCACGTAGAGACCCGGACAAAGTGATTCGCATTTTGCAAACCGCAGCCGATGAACTCGGTGAGTGGTTCCGCAAATGGCGAATCACTGTCAACCCCGCCAAAAGTCAGGCAATTCTCTTTACCAAGAGAATTTTCACCCAAAAGCCTAACGCTTCAGTCACCATGGCCAATAAGGCTATCCCTTGGACCAACAACGCCAAATATCTAGGAGTCAACCTTGATCGGAGACTGAACTTCATCACTCATGTAAATGCGGTACGCGCGCGAGCCGCAATCGCGTTAGCACGATTACATTTTCTCTTAAACCGTAAGAGCAAGTTGTCAGCCCGCAACAAGATTAGGATCTACACAACGTGTATTAGGCCGATAATGACTTACGCGTCGCCCGTGTTCGCTCACATACCGCCCGCTCGACTTAAGCGTATGCAAGTCCTGCAAAACGTCTTTTTAAGACGAGCGCTTAACGCTCCGTGGTACATACGTAACCACGACCTCCACGTGGACACCAACTTGCCGACCATCAGGCATTTTATGCAGATGGCTAGCAGACGCTACTTCGATCGGGCGGCACACCACCCAAACACGCTTGTCCGTCAAGCGTCAATATACACTCCATTTGACCGTGCGAAATGGAGACGTCCTAGATCCGTTTTGTCAGACCCTGATGACGCCATCACTCTGGCCATTCAACGTAAGATCGAGCATCTTAAATCGCTCCCACACTCCACACGACCGATGTTCCGTCCCCGCCGACGAGGACCACGCCGCGCTCCCAGTAGCAGCCCCCCCGCCCCTGGTAACAATTCCGGCCCGCGTGCCGATGACAGTAATGGATAGTTAGGAAAACACGTCCACACTCCCCTAATCGTTGATGTCTTCAACATCACCCCCTCAGTGACCGCCCTGAGCCGAGGTTCGTACCCGTTAGTGGGTTGCCCTCAGCGTGGTCACCTAACTTTATGGGTTGGGCGCACCTGCGTTCATCCCAACAGACCGGTGTGGCTGAATTTGCCGACTCGGTTAGGCAAGCAGCTGTAGGGCCATAAAAAAAAAAAAAAAGTGTGACAAATAAAAGACCATTATTTTTGGTTTGTTTCGCCACACAGGTATTATCTAAATAAAATCTAAGCTATAGACGCATTATTCACTATCTATTCTAATTATTACGTCACCAGTCCACGCCTACATTTATAATAAGAAATGACGTCACTTGGCAGCAATCGTGCAATGATTGATTCTGCACAAAGCGGAATGTCTTTATTACTTCATGCTGTATGCACATCGCAATTCGCATATCATTGCAACGTTTATGTAAACTTACATGTCTTGAATTTAGTTTTACTAAATGTCTTTTTTCTGAGATTTACTTATCGATAACAATATATTTCAATAGAATACAAATGTATTTAAAATAGTTCTTAATATAGCAAATCAGCGGCCTGAGCAGTAAAATTTCTGACAACCGTAAATGTATTCGAACTCGATGCGCGTCTATGACCTTTATATGAAATATTAGCCAAACGTCATCAGTGCGCAGCGAACTCGAATACATTTACATTTACATTAGTTTTTCGTGCTCGGGCTACTGATTTTTCTTTTTATCTGCCCTCATCCCACCTAAATGTGAGGTCGGCCCAAGAGACTTTCAAGCATATTGCAGAAAAGATTTGACTCCGTTTTTACGACCGCCGCCTGCCCGCAACCCCCCTCTGGTGGATCCAGGTCCCGCGGAAAGCAGATAAGTAAAATTGCTCAGGACCTCCTGATCCTCTGCACATATAAGCTGCTACTAAACCAAGGAGGCGACTTATTTCTTAAAATAAATAAGATACCTTTTACACCACAAGAGATAAAACAAGTCGTTCTGTAGCTCGAGCACGAAAAACTAATGTAAATGTAAACTCGCTGCGCACTGATGACATTTGATTAATATTTCATACAAATTTCATAGACGCGCATCGAGCACGAATACATTTACGGTTGTCAGAAATTTTCCTGCTCGGGCTGCAGATCTGTCCATTCTTCAACAAAGTATTCTTATATTACTCGATTACGGCAAAAGGTAAAAGGTATGGTAATGATTTTAATCTTAAGTAAAATGCCTTTGTTTAATGCCCGACACATAATTACTAGTAAATATTTTGCTCTAAATAAGTTCTAGTGTGTGATTCCCATCACTTTATTTAAATTCTGTCGAATTCACACTATTGTATAACCAGCACAAATAAAGTGACGCACGATTCTCTAGCACCTAGATTGTGGTTGCGGTTTGTCTGTTACGTTGGCCCGAATCTTCTTAACACACAACATTCCTACATAAAATAACAGAAATAAAATTGTGACATAATCAAGCATGTGGAACTGTGATTGCTTATCGCAATTGCAGGAGGTTGAACCTTCGTACTATAAGTGCAATCAAACATAATAAGGTTCAATGTATAAGTAAATAATAAATAAATAATAAATAACACCCAGCAGTCTCACACATAGTCCTGACCCTTCACTAAGATATTAGTCTTGTGTCGTGGGTATCAGGAACTACGAGAGACTTTCGGTCTCAGAACACCCAGACCCGAAACAAATATCTGTGGGCCACACAAGCATTTGTCTCGGTGTGGAAATCGAACACGTGGCCTCTTTTTTCACAGCCGGCTACTCGCCCACTACGCCACGGAGGCTGTCAACCTATAACTTCCAACCAAGTTACTTGGTTCTTCTTGTCAGACTTGTGCTTCTTAAGCACTGATAATATATATCTTGATTAACGTAAGAATCCGTGGCAGTGTATTTGAAAAACAAATATGTTTTTTATAGTAAATCAGACTATAGATTCGATAATACTGTCCTACATTTTTCTACTATTTTGGAATTTTATAAGAAACATTTCTCACGAATTTAGACATGACTTCATTAACTTTTCAAAATTCGAACCGATGTTATAACGCAGTGGACGTATAACTTAACCACCTGTAGCCCGAGCACGAAAAACTAATGTAAATGTAAATGTATTCGAGTTCGCTGCGCACTGATGACGTTTGGTTAATATTTCATACAAATTTCATAGACGCGCATCGAGTTCGAATACATTTACGGTTGTCAGAAATTTTCCTGCTCAGGCCGCAGGCCGCTGAGCTTCAAGCCTGGTATATTAATCTATCGTTCCTACATAGAACTCTGCTTTATACATTGTGATAGCCCATCAGGTAATAAACACAACAAACAACGATTATACGAGCTCACGTCATAGTTTCAAGCCACGATCCAGCTCGCTGCGACCCATATTGACGATAAACATGTACACAGTAGAGAAATAGTGTCGAATCAATTTAAATTTCCTCTGTTGTACCATCGTAAACAATACTAATATAGCACAGTCTATGTTACAATGCGTTTTGTTTATTATGACGGGACGCAGATGGTCTGAATTGATCAGACATAGACGTAATACATAAATGCAACAGTGAAGTCGAGTTTTATATTCAGTCGAAACTTTGTACCGATCTTTAAAATGCTTCGTCATTTAATCTCTAAAATACCGGCGTTTATTTTTACTTCCGATCTATTTTCTCGAGATTTTATTCTTAAAGTGGATTGGCAAGATCATATAATTTTGAAATAAAACTATTCTTACGGATTCTATCACGATTAGGTTTTAATTATTATTCCCGACGTTTCGAAGGCTTTGCAGTCTTCGTTGTCACGGGTGAGACAAATTAATGAATTAATTAATTATTCCAAACGTCAGGAATAATAATTAAAACCTAATCGTGATAGAATCCGTAAGAATAGTTTTATTTCAATGTATAATATTCGCGTAAACTTAAGAAATCATATAGCTTTGTTAAAGGGAATCCTTTAATGAACATAACTTATAGCATAAATCCTATCGTGTAACTTTATAAAAATGAAAAATCTTGTTTTAACATACATAACATAAGCTCATGCCTGTATCCCCGAAGGGGTTGGCAGAGGCGCGCTAGCGAACTAGTACACCCACATTTCGCCGAGCTTAGTTCCGTCCCAGATGTGATAGGGGGCGAGCCTATCGCCATATCGGGCACAATTTCCAGACTCCGGGCTGATACTGAAAATCCAATATCACTTTGCCCGACCCGGGGATCGAACCCGAGACCTCAGGACGGTAGTCGTACCGAAATACAACCACGCCACCGAGGCAGTCTTGTTTTAAGTAATTTGGATATGTCCAAAGAGTATCATCACGCACGCATTATCTTTTAAATTATATTTTTAAGGTGTGTTTAAATCCTGTGCTGATTTCCAGATATTCTTATCATATCAAACACGTATCACATAGATACACCGAAATTCACGCCTTCAATTCCCTTGTTTACTTTCAGACTAGCTTAGCAAGTCATCCACATACTATTGCAATGTTAATAGTCATGTTATATTTTTTAAGGGCCACTTGCAGCTCCACGATAAATATTTTTATCCAAAATCATTGTTTTAAGATAGGAGTGAGATGTAGGATAAGGTGTAAATCTAGATTAATAATAGCGCTACAAGTCGCCCTAAAACATTTATAAAAAAAATCTCTTGTTAAACCAAATAAAATGTAGGCCGTCATTATTAGATATATTTTTAAGATTATTTCTCCCTACTGCTTGTCACTTTTATCCATCGTGATAATTAAAATGAAATTCATTATACGAAAGCCAAAATGTTAATTAATTCAATTAGTGATTCGGCAGAAAAGTGCCCTACAAAATATTGCTTGTAATAATTACGGGAGACCATGTCTGCTTTATTACGTTCTCTTATTTAAAAATGTAGGCTAACGTTACATTAAAATATGGTTTATTATAAGAACCAGTTGTTATAAACATAAATTAAACTTAATATATAGTTAGCTATATATTAAGTCTCTATTAGTAGAGGATTCAAATATTCGGGATTGTAAGTACTAGTAGTTGCAAATACAGGTACTGATCTGAGAAGTATTTTATCTATCAATAACGCATCCAAATCTGTTCAGCTCTGGCTTTACGAGCTTTGCTTGGCTAAATTATTCAATTTTAATTATTACTTCAATGTCGATTTAAATGTGTGCATCATATACATGTACAAGGATATCATGTCTAAACAGCATAGTTGTGACTGAGATATTTCTAAATTCGTCTGTATTTATTATTGTTTTACGTTTTGTATTCCAGAAAGTTTACTCCAATGGTGTTCTTATATGATTTTGTTCACAGAAATGTATGTAATTTTTGGTCGTATTCTGATGACGCGGTAATAAGGAAAATTTTAACGGATCAAGAAGTTGGTTTTGCTCATTTTAATTAGGTTGTAGTTTACGTCATAAGTAAGTTTGATATTTTTAATCTTTTAAAATTGCGATACGTTACGTATGGGAAAGATTCTGTTAAGCAGAATAAGTTGAGAGTACTGCTTTTTGATCTCAAAGCTGAATAGGAAGCCACTTTTCTATAATAAGCTAGATATTTATAAAAGAATGACTACACGAGACGCCATAAAAACATGTACACGTGAGTTCGAAATCTGTCACCTTTCTGGAGTAATTTCACGATCGTAAAATCAAGTAAATATTGTATACATGTCCCGAGACATTTAACCTATCCGAAATAGGTCAATGTCCCGTTTGGTTTAGCACTGATGGTTCGCTACAATGTCGCTTCATGGCACACGATTTATGGTGCCATGGCATTTACGAACACAATGAACGTCGTACCATGGTTATAAAACATATTGAAGTCTGCTAATACTACAAAAACTGAACAAAAATGCTTGTCTTTACTGATTACTATTACTTTGAAATTTTGACAGCTAATGTATATCATTGGTCGTTTATCATTTAGATAAAAGGTGCCTGGCTATTAACGGTTCTTAGACACAACGCAAACATTAAAAACAAATATGCTTTTATACGTACAAATCTTAATTAATATCTAAATTAATTTTCTTAATAATATATAAGACAATTATAAGACCCATTTTGATGTATGGCTGCGAGGCTTGGACACTAACACAGAAGGAACAGAACAAACTGCTGATAACTGAGCGGAGCGACGATCGAGGAGTGAGGCGAGCGTATGTGGGACGGCCGAGTGGCCGTCGGCCGGTCGGCCGTCCTAGATACCGCTGGAAAGATGAGGTCGAGAGAGAACTGCGCGAGCTCCAAGTTGAAAACTGGCAGGAGCTAGCACAGAATAGGTCGAAATGGAAGTTCTTGTTGTCGGAGGCCAAGACTCATTTTGGTTCGCTGCGCCAGATATAACTAACTAGCTAATAACTAACGTACAAATCTAATTTTGATGGAAATAATCCAAACGGTATTTATCGTACTAGTCGTTATTAACCTGCATAGTAATGAATTGATAATAATGACAATAATATGCTATAGTAAATAGTTATTATGGATTTGTCATTTCCATTATCTGGCTCGAAGGACCATTATGAACCTACTAAAATATTCTAGTAGGTATCAAGATCTTGATTCATCGCTCCTTAAACATAAACTCGTTATAATATTCGTCATCAATTACGTGTAGACATAGCCTCGTTACACAAGTAACAATCAATCTTTCAATATTCATACGTGATTACCGAGAATCGAAAATTTCCTCCTTGTTCTCGAGGAAAATGTGGTATGAAAACCAAGTTTCAACTAACATAACATAAGCTCACGGCTGTATCCCCGAAGGTGTAGGCAGAGGTGCACTAGCGAACTAGAACACTCACATTTCGCCGAGCCTAGTTCCGTCCCAGATGTGATAGGAGGCGAGCCTATCGCCATATCGGGCACAAATTCCAGACTCCGGGCTGATATGTAAAAAAATATTCAACTGCACCAAGTTAAATCGAGTTTAATACTAACTCTAGATTAGAAATAGTGCTGCAAGTGGCCATTAAAATTATTTTTGATCTAAAATTTTCGGATTACTCGGGGTACCTAAGGAAGTAAGTAAGACCTAATGAAAGCAATGGCCCAAATATTTCAAATGTTTTCGATTGGCTAAATCCGTAACTCCCGGTTTCCAACTTCACGCGCAGTTAAACACGCCGTATTGTTTCCTGGTGAATTATTAGGGCTATAGCTTACGCCATGTCCAAACTTGCCATCCAAAGTTAATTCTGCAATTATTGCGGTTTGCGAACCGTCATGGCACATAAATCACTCCACCGCTTCAAATATTTATTATTACACGAGTTATTAGAATGTGCTGTGAAGTAACATGTACTCAGCATGACGCCATCAGGAAATATTGTGGAGATGAGACAAATTCAATTTTCAATGTCATCTGACACGTTTTATATGATTACGTTCACTGTGTTTCCGTTTAGGAGAAACAGTTTTGTATCAGACTTATTCAAATCTTTTTATCTAAGTGTTTGATGTCGCTTAGATTCATTTGCTCATTTTGTAAATGCTTTATTAATATTACGAGCGGCACGACCAAACGAATGTGGAGTGAAAGCAAAAGCATTAAGTTCTATATTTGATTTTATGGTTCCATTGAGTGGCGAATTAAAAATCAACTAGAGTAATGTAGCAAACGTGGCTAGGCGGCGCGGCTTGTGCCAAAGCTGTGAACATGGTTGTGTGAACTGGTTACTCGAGTACATACAAATGTTCTGAGAGTCAAATATGCTTGTCTATCCGCGCTACATATTTTTCGTGAATTTCGCTCAACGTCTTGTGTTAACAATTTATCAGGCACAAGGATTTCATAAGTAGGTTATGCAAAGTGATGATTGCAACAACACACTTTGATTATATTATAATGGCGCTAATGCTTTTGCGCTATATATTTTGAATTTTATGTTATTTTTTTAAATTTTAACTCTTTTATATCAAGTAATAATTTCCATATTTTATACTAAAAATATGTAGTGACGACGCCATTCAACTTTTTTGTCGGAAACAGGCGTAGTGTGGTCAGTCTTGTGGCCTTTGTTCGCAGAAATTGAAACGAGAGCCTCAAGCGAACACCTGTTGTCGACTTGCAAAAAGAAAGCTGAAGACATACATTGCATTCGAAAACAATTTGCTAAAAGTTAAATTCGAGTGTTATTTATCCCAACTTTGAACGCTCCATCCAAGCAATAATATTTACAATGGCTCATCTGAGAGTAGTATCTTAGAAAAGAGAAAATGTAACAACTTCTACGTCAGGGATGCGACGTAACATCGCACGAAGAAAAATAAAACGTCTATAAATCTTTTAACTAGGAGAGAAACACAAATATCAATTTAGTGAGCAATGCCAACGTTCAAATTGCTTTGCGTGGGAGAATATCTGATATTCGATTACAATTAAAATGCTAGTGCTTTTACCGTCTATAGATTCATCAATAAACTGTGATGCATTCGAAGAAATGTCTGTACTATCGTATCGCATTTATCAAACAACCAAACTGTGATGATAGTCAATTTTAATTCACACGTGAATAGTCGCTTTGTTCTAGGTGTTGCAACATGCGAGTTACTCATGTGCTTAGCTTTTACTAGATAGTGCCAGAGACTTTTAGTAATACTTAGAAGTCTTCGGATGGAGCTAAGAATTTTAAATTTCTATAAGGTTGTTCTTTTGCTTTATTTAAAACAAAATGGCTTTCACGCATTTGCCATGATTCTGCCAATGTCAAAGTAATGGTTTGTGAGCATTGTGACTTTTTAAATTATTGTACTCTCATTATAATTCAAGACTTTGGCTCATTGTCTCATTACTGAATCATGATTATATTTGAAGTTCACCACGTAGACAGAAAAATTTAAAGACTTGAAATGTAAATTCTCTGCTTATGCATGAACTTTCATCGCGCCAGTCAAGCTACAGACAAAAGCTAGTACTACTTTAAAAAGCGACAATGCGTAACCTACGACCAGACACAATAACGGCAAAATAATGACTGTATAATTGTTTCCGTTTTTTCCATATACGTTAACCGTACTAAAAACGTTACCCATTGTAACACCGCACTCGTCTGCGGAACGAGGACCGTGAAAACAAGGTCCGTCTGCCGAAATGTAAACCAACACAACATATCAAATGATCATACATTTGCATACATTACAGTAATAACTTGAGCCAGGTGGTTGCCGTAACCCGATACCGCTGTACATTTTTATAACCAGATTAAAATCACTATCAGACTAGTCGCCTCCTTGGTCTAATTACAGCATATGTCGGCTGTGGACCTGGGTTCGATTCTCAGGTCGGTCAAAGCTAATTTTCTGATTTCATTTTCCCGGAACTGGATGCGCCAAAGGGGGTTGACGTGAGGCAGGGCGTAAAAACTAAGCCAAACCCTTTCTGCAAGATGTTTGAAAAAGTGTTTTGCGCCTACGCCACTTTAAAGTGGGATATGGCTAGATAGAAAAAAATAACATACATAAACTCACGCCTTTATCCCCGAAGGGGTAGGCAGAGGCACAAATTCCAGACTCCGGGCGGATATGGTTAATCAAATATCACTTTGCCCGACCTGGGTACGAATCCGAGACCTCAGGACGGTAGTCTTACCGATATACAACCACGCCACCGAGGCAGTCATAAATCTAAATACCCGTGGTTTTACCTTGTTATGATACAAAAGGATCACTAACCTTTATTCGTTGAGCCAATTGATCCAGTTAATTCCGTTTATCCTCGTTATCCTCACATTTCGTATCTGTCAGTACAAATGAAAATTATAATACAACGTTAACTCGTTACTCGATCTATTTTGATTCTAGGCTATATTTTTCGGGTCGACAATAGGTCTATTATTGTTGAATAATCACAGTTACAATGACATAGTTTTTACTGATTTTTGGTCACTGGATGAATGTTTATACTTCAATTACTGAACTCATCAATATATTATACCCTAGATGCACAGTTCTTTGAAAATATTCTCCTAAAAGTGGTCTCAGGAATAAAACAAAGAAAACGATCACAAATTGTAATTAAATCAACACAAATATAACCCTAAGCACGTGTTATAAAGTAGATTTTTAAACGAAATCAGCAAGCGTTCTTTATTTTGAATTTTGAAATTTAGAATTCTATCGACGTCCGACCGTAGGCAAAACGAGTGCTTAAGCACTTCTTTGCTGTCCCATTTTCCGAGCGTCAACTGTGCATCTAGGTAAATAATATATCGATAACTGAACTAGATTGTTACTTTTTATATGTTTTCTAAAACATGTATTCGAACAGCCACGTCTACTGCTCATATAACAATGGACCATAGACAACAAAATGTAGAAATACTATGTTTTGTGTAGGTGTCTTGTGTAATGTTTTAGTGCAGGAGACGCGGCTTAATCCCAACTAAAAGTAAAGGTTTTTTAATTTCACTTTTTAAGAACGGAACCCTTACAGCCTACATAGATGAGGTTAAAGTACATTATTCTCTTGGGATTTTCCCAGTTTCCGCGTTCTTTGCAGTCTGTGTAGGTAATTTATCCTCAGTATTTCTTGTAGACTATTCAAAATTAATACCCTAATGGATTTTAATTATACAGAATCTGAAGTATTCTTTTCCCTTAAAAATACTCTTAATGGAGTGTACTTAATATTCCTTCAATCTTTAATTTGAAGGCTAACATTTTATTTAATTTCAATACTTACTAAACTTATTTAATTCTAAGTTACTTTTACTTTAACCGGGTAACAATAGACATAAAACAAATTAATTGGTTTTTGTTTTTGATTTGCAATGATAATAACAACAATTAAATTGATGAGATATTTTTCTAGAAACTCATCGCATTCGTTAAGTAATGTAACTTATATCCATATATATGTATATTGCATATCTTACTTTATCCAAGACAATATAAAGTAAATATTCCATAGCTACTATGTTAAATGGCCTCAACTGAGTCATAATTATGTATTTATTACACTTCACTACAAGGAGTATGCAGGCGGACTTAATGCTACTAAGCATCCTCTCCCTGTCAACCTTGAGGTGGTTCAGAGATTCTACATAGCAAGTGTAAAGAGGACGAAGATAGGAAAATAAAAGAAAAAGAGAACATACGTCAAAAATACAACTTAATATCATCTTTATTATACAAGAAACAGAAAACAACAAATTATATTATCAAACATGTCACCATGAAAGTTCTCTTTGGAATCAGTGGGCTTCGACGAGTGGCTTATGCGCTAGTCGAATAGAATAATAAACGTATGGGAATGACATAAGAGTACGCTGTATGCGGCGTTCTCCTATGTCATCCCCATATATTCACTTTTCTATTCGACTAGCGCATAAGCCACTTGTCTACACCCGCAGGGCCTATACCACGAAATGACACCTCGAAAGAGTATTTCATTTATTAAATAAGTTTAACACTATCCTTTCATAAGATTATCGAAAAATAAAAAGAAATGTGGACCACAGACAGATGCAATGTAGATGTAGATGCCTTACAAATACCGCATTTTAATATAATAAATATGACGCAAAGTGAGGTAAAAAACCGCAAATAAAAACTCGATTCATTGAAGTGAGTCGCTCAGAGTCCGACGTCTGGATTTACAATGGCGCGGCCATTTACGGAGCAGGTCACGGCGCCATTTTGAAAATGCATCGCACTACTGGCACGTACTGAAAGAAACTATATGAGTTATTAAACGGTTGCCTATTGTAATTTAAGGCCACCCACTATGCTAATATTGTTCAAAATATTCAGATAATCTATTATATATAGTATATCTGGTTGAGGATGAAAGTTATGGCTTCTCTGCTAAATTAAAGGAAAGGGGATATGGATTGGAAAGGAGATGGAAGATTTCAGCCACCGAAAACAAGTACTGCTCCTATAAAATCTTCTTATAGTAAACCAATCAATCAAACAAACTAAGTCTCCCACAGAACACAATGAAGAAAGGAGTGTCCGGAATCCAGGGCCCGAGCAGGAAAATTTCTGACAATCGTGTATGCATTCGCGTTGGCACATTTGGTTAATATTTCATATAAATTTCATAGACGCATCCAGCTCGAATACATTTACGACTGTCAGAAATTCTCCTGTTCGGGCCCCTGATGTCTGATGAGTAAAATATCACACAAACCCACGATCATAAACATAACAATTAATTTTTAATTCCGTTTTTAAACTCTTACAATGAGCTATAATTAATTTTAGTTCTGCGATTACATGTACAGAGATATACGTTATCTGTAAGTATAATTATGTTCAAAACAATAAAAATATTTTTGATTAAAAAGAGAAATAAAATTTATCTCTGGAAATAAAACATCCAACATACTTGATTTAAGCTTATCAATAATATGCCTTTTGTTCCGCTGATAGTGAATAAAGTGAATATTGTTAGAGATGATCTCATGCGAGAGGATGGTCGAGATCAAGTGAACAAAAATTGATAAAAGTACAAATCCAGTCACTGAGCTAAATTTAAGTGCAAGGAAAGTAACTACTGATTAAAATTAAAGTGTTCATATGTCATATGATAATGGAGTTTCCAGAGGACCAACAAATACTTATTTAAACATAAAACAACATTCATTCATAATTCTGATTTTGAATATTTATGCATATAATTATATAATTATACCCTTGTATCATTATACAGCTATAGGTTACTTAATATTAGCTGAGTAAATTACTTTTTTTTCTGGCTTAAATGCTACAATAATTAAGTACTCGTAATATTTTAAACTGTAACCTTACAAATATTTTGTCTTTTACACTCTAGATCATTTGACGTAAGAAAGAAAGTGACAACAAAACAAATAGATAAATAAATACAAATTGGTAAAACAATTTTGTAAGACGCGACGTAAAAATTCCAAGTTAATTATTGTAAATTTAGTACAACGTCATTGCGATGCCAATTAATACCTAATTGCTTGTAACTGAGTTGTAACCAATTATGCAACTATTGCTTCTAAAATAAGTAAGTTAACGAAATATTATTTTTATTTCAACAAATTACGACTTAGGTATTTATAATTAGGCACATTATTCATTAACAAATGACCGCCTAAGCATTGATGATACTGTGATGGACGTTGGGCATGGTTTGACTTTAATTTAATCAAAATGTAGGTGCGTACCACGGACGTAAGAAAAAGGACACCATCTCGCCTATAGTTAAATGGACGCCGCAGAGTAGCCACGCAACCAAACGCGCCTGTACAGAAGTGCCCTACGCACACACACGTCATTATCTGTCGATAGATCGAATGGGCCGAAATCCCTGCTTCACTTCCAATGTCCGTAGCGCTCCATCCATTTTTTTTTACGTCCGTGGTGCATACCTATATTTATGTACCTACTTTTTACAAGCCATGGCCGACTGAGTGATTCATCAATGCCCAGAACAAATCGTTTGACCTACAAAGCTGAATTTTGGCAATAAATTCATAAAATGAAGATTTTTTGAATTGGTTTTTTGTTGATTTTTTGAATCGAAAGCTTTTTTAATTCCTTATCCAAACGAACTGCAAATATCGTAATAGGAGAAATGACGATTTTCGTTCTATTTGCTTGAAATTTGGTATTTCTTAATGAAATTAGTGAAAGATTTGCGGTTTTTAAAACACTAAGGTAATCTTTCTTTCTTTTCTTTCTGCCTGGCGTTATCCCGGCCTAATGCCAGGGTCCGCCTTCCTACTTAAACGCTTCCACTTCGCCCGGTCTTGAACATCCTCCACAGTAAGACCATTGGCTCTTATATCATCCCCCACCACGTCCAACCAGCGCTTATTGGGCCGTCCGGCCGTCTTTTTAAAACACTAAGGTAATAAGGTAAAAAAATTACATTGAAAATTATACATGGGAAAACTTTGACGCAGAAGTGGCGAGCCCGCGAGCATGTTAATTTTTATGACATTATGATTTTATATTTTAAATTTCTTTCCTCAAAAAAAATGAATCATCATCAACAACAGGCCGTCCATTGCTAGACATAGGCCTCCCCCAAATATTTCCAGATCGACCTGTTCTATTCTAGTTCTCGAGTGGAGGACACGTACAGGCAAGCAGCGTTGGACCTGGACCTGCTAGGTGGACAGACGACCTGATTAAAAAATGAATACATTGAAATTATTCTCCTATGGAAAAATCCATTCCAACGCCAAGTTACGTACGTGCACATAGCTAACCTGTTAATAACTATAAAATCGATACTTTATATCTATTCCGAGAAGTACAAAATCTGTCTAGACTAGACCATTTATTGAAATTATAATATGTGCAATATAATTTGTGTCGTATTCCTTCCTATGTTACTTACGCCACGCACAACCGGCTAGACAACCGGTTTTACTTACCAAGCAGCTACCCCATTTAGGGTTACTAGATGTCCGGATAAAGCCAGATATGTTAGGCTTTTTAATTGCTATCCAACGGTGACTTATACTAGTTTTATATTCGTTTTCGTTTTAATCGTGTGCTATTAAATTCGCTTGTTTATTCAATTATAGTTTCGACTTTTTACCGACAATTTTTGTTACTCAACTCTATTTATAGATTATAGTTTTACTGCTAAATTCGCTTGTTTATTCCAATATAGTTTGGACTTTTTACTGACCATTTTTGTTGCACAACTCTATTTATTTTTACTTTGCAGTTTACTACATTATGCATAATACTATAAACTACGATTGTATTGCACAAAATGACGTAAAAGTAACTCAAATACGTCATCGCGGGAATCCAACCCGTTAGGCACTCCTGCGTCACACTCGCAGATATTATCAAAGGAAACTTGTATAAGAAGAGCGACACTACCACTTGGTTCACAAACGAGATAAAGCAAGTCATTCGACCACAGTTAATAATAGTTTTAGCAAATAGTTAATTCTGTCTGTAGATTATTCGGTAAGATTTTTTTATATACATACCTACCAACTACATTTATCTACTAGAAAATGGTCTAATCATACGCATAGACAAGAAAAAATCAAAATTAAGATCCATTTTTTAAATGTAGATAAGTTTGAGATTAGGCTAAAATAAAATTTGTTTTATATCCTGGCAAGCATAAGCTATAGTAGGTACCGATCACAGACAGTGCCGATATTGCAGTGATGTCCGCAAGCGTGTACTCAATTATCGATAAAATGTATAAGCAGAATCGATACATCAATCGGAACGTGAGCACTAGTCGGCCACATTCATCATTTGGCCACTGACCCGTGCCATCTGTTCCATTGAAGCTTTTACTTTTATCCGCTACTTATTTATGGTCAGGCTGTTTACCTATTTTTATAACCGTCTATTGATTTCATTTGTCCATTGTTGAATTTTCATTTGTTTGATTAATTATCGATTATTTTCGCATTGATATGAGCGGCAGTGTAAAATGTTTTATTTCGCAATTCGCATTGACCTGTTGACTTCGAGTTTTTCTAATAATTTATTTTTTGTCTTTTACAGATTTTTAATCAAGAAGTTATCGGGTGGCTGAACAGAGTCAGAGGTGTGTATTTAAATATTATTTGATAATTTATCTTTATGTAATTGTATCTGACAGGTCGGGCAAAGTGGGTTTTCTAGTTTAATTTGCCTGGGGCTGGATCTCCCAGAGAGGGTTGACGTCAAGCAGGCAGCCGGTCGTAAAAACTAAGCGAAATCATTTCTGCAACATGCTTGTAAAAGTGTCTTACGCCGACCCCACGTTTTTATAAGCATTGCCCATTAATAGGAAAAGCGCATCAAATATCTTCTGGGAAAAAGAAATATAAATATTATATTTCAACGTAATAATAATTTCCTAATAGGGGTTAGTCATTTCATTGTAATTCAGTCACTAAAACTCAAAAAACAAAATACGACTTTATAGAATTACCTTATCAAACAGGAAAATACGCTATTACCAAAATGAAAATAAGTTTTTTTTTTACATTTTCCAGCAATAATTTAAAGATCTAGTGAAAAGTTCTCTTGGCAGAATATGATTGTTTACTTCCTCCTCTAATAAAAAAGGTTAATTCGACTGCCTCGGTGGCTTGGTTGTATTTCGGTACGACTATCGCCCTGAGGTCTCGGGTTCGATCCTCCGGGTCGGGCAGTGATATAGGATTTTTCTATATCTGGCCGGAGCTGAGTCTGAAATTTGTGCCCGATATGAGGATAGGCTCGCCCCACATCACATATATCACATCTAGAACGGGACCAAGCTCGGCGAAATGTTGGTGTTCTAGTTCACCAGTGCGGACCTGCACACCCCTTCGGGGTACACGCGCGAGCTTATGTTACGCATAAGTACGGAACACAAAAATCTAATTACCATAACATGTTATGGTTTTAGTCAAAGTAACATTATAACCTGATTTATTTATAAATAGTGATTACATACTATGCCACTTACTCGTCGCATCATTCAGCATCAGTTGCCAAGACGCGTGCAGACTGTCGTACTATGTTGCTCAATATGTTGAACGTCAATTGTTGCCTATAGTGAATACGTGGAATAATTGCTTCTAGGTAAATTAAATACTGAATTAGGTACACAAAGCTTATTAAGTTATTATGTGGATCTATCATCATCATCATCATCAGCCATAGGACGTCCACTGCTGAACATAGGCCTTCCCCAAAGATATTATTATTATATTATTTATCATATTTGTGACAAAATATGAGTTAGTTATAAATTTTTTGTGAAACTGATGAAAATTCTACTATTGTTTGTAAATTAACTTACGTCATTTGTTTTTGTGGTGATAATTACTCATAACATAATTTTGATTAAACTCAACCAAATGTTTTAACTTTTAATGTTAAAGTTAAAAAATAATTAACAAAGACCAGAAAAAAATATCTATCATCATGCCCAATTATGCACGAATGCATGTCAGGTGACGTCACACGTGTCCTCATTGCACTGGATTATAAAACTTATTTGCATATTGTAATATAGTACATCGTTCCGGTTACAACCCCATATACATTTTTGCACGCGTCGACGTCGATAAAGGTCCCCAGAGTCGATTGTATGCAAAACAAATTTATCTAACTGCACACTCTTTAATATTCAACGAAGGCACGAAATATTCGCTTTCGGTCGTACAGAGTTGAATGTCAATTTATTAATATTAAACCGCTCAAGACCGGGCGACGTGGAAGCGTTTAAGTAGGAGAGCGGACCCTGGCAGAAGGCCGGGATAACGTCTGGCAGCAAAAAAGCAAGAGACCGCAGGGTCCTACAAAACTAAAGTGTACGAAATAATCGAAGTATCCAAATAATTATGTAAGGAAACATTCAACTTGCCGTTAGTACTTTATAGACAATGAAGAGGCTTTACGAGATTTTCAACGTCATTTCAAGTTTGTACTTTATCAATTTTTCATCATATAAAACTCATATTTTATATTCAATTAAGAAAGTTTCCGTGCGCCAGGTCGACTACTCCGCTGACGCGCACAAGTTTACACTTGTTCCAATAAATAATCTTAATCCAAATGTTAAATATATAAAAACAAAAATTAACACGTTTGAAGGAATAATTTGTAAACTTTGTTCATATTCACTCTTTTCGAGAACGATTTGTGGGTTCAAACTTCAGAGTAAGATTAGTAAGTTATGAGAATACGCAAGTGCAGAAAAAGCTGTAATTAAAAAGAAAAATATCACTTTGATATAGGATTGATACCTCTAAACAAGAAGTGCAATTCAATCTTATCGATAATGTCCTTCGAACTGTCTTCTAGATATCACAAAAGAAAGGTTGTCAATCTGATTAAGATAACTTTGTAGAGAGCATATAAATAAAATCACAAATACTTATATCTTTACATGCTAGATAATTTTTTTATGTTCGTAATTTCCACATCGTTAACAACAAGGAAATATGACGTTAACAAGAAGGAAAAGATATTCGCCCAGAGTCCAGTCCCTTTAAGATGTATTTTCTTGTATGACATGCGAGAATATATTAGAATACACGTCATACAAGTATTTTTTCCGAGCATGGCAAGAAAATAAACTCAGTACACCAGTCCAGAAACCAGAGACTAACATTGATTTAATCTGTGGTCAACAAAACCATGACGGCTCACATACATAAATACTTCTGCACTGTTCGAATAGGAGAGAAGCAAATGGGCCTACGACAGAACATGTTGATAACCGATGCATGCATAGGAGAAATGACATAAGGATATACATTTATATTAGCCCCCCCTTAAGACATGTCGCAAAACCTTCGGGAGAACAGGATATACCGTGTCTGATTCTAGAACGCCATCCATACAATGAGTGTGGCTCACTATAGCAAGTTTTAAGACCATCTTTATCATCATCGTCATCATCATCAGCCAAGATGTACACTGCTGCGCAAAATCCTCCCCGAAGATTTCCAAATTGACCTGTTGGAAGCGGCCTGTATCAAAAACAATCTTATCTGAGACCTATAGAGCGAACTTCAACTAAATCTAAGTCGAATAAACGATCTTAGTGAGGATTTGGATGTTTTTAATCGAACTTTGACTTAGACCGAATAATTTTTTACAAGATAATCTTTGCATAGTTTGTCTGTCAGTCTCTTTTTCTTTATAAAATGGCTCGGAATAAGTCGAAATACAATTCAAAAATTCCAAATCCGAAAGAAGAAACGAACTCAGTGTCGTTTCTTTGACACAGACTTAGTAGTTCGTTCTATAGATCTCAGCCTGAGTTCTTACCAACAGCAAACTGCATGACTGCTTTATTTGATTTCTGCCATATCTGTTGCGTGCGATGAACTCTCTCCATCTAAATGGAGCTTTTTGGTACAAACTCTAAGGTAAAATACGGTATTTGACGTCGTTGAGGTATGTTAAATGTCAACAGCTCGGCGTCGCGAGCTCTGTCTTTTCGTTATCAGCCCGATATCCGTAATCTCCACAGATACCGCGCGAGATAAAATAGGTTATTGTAGTCGTTTGTTACAGTCAACTGTATCGTGAAAGGGCGTTACTCCGTTTTCAGAAGCGGTCATTGGTTATTTGTTTGTGAATTATTCTTAATCTACGTCAACAAATCGGATTTTTAATTCGTCACCAACTTTTATGTCGCTTTTGTATTCGAATTATTACTCCAAGGGAATTTGAAACAACCTTATCATTTGTATTAAAATTAACATTAAAAATACTCAATAGTCAAAACGCACCACAGGTTTCAATTAGTTGTTAGAACTTTAGTTAAGTACGTTTTTAGGAATTAAATAAAAGACTCTTCCAGTGAAATCACAAATAGGTATATACCTCTATAATAATGAAAATGACGTTCATACCTACTATCCTACTTCATACTGTTAAACAATATTCCCATTATTATAATATGTAAGTTTTTACATAGCCATTGACTCAAAATATAACCATTCTAACCTAAAGGTACGCAAAGTACACATCATGTTTATTCATTTAAAACATTCAAATACGTGTGTTAATGTATATTTATCGGGAATTTTGTATTAAAATCATAAATGTTAATTAGCCGTAATTACAAACAAACTTATTCTGTTTTATTCATCTTAAATGTATAGAAATAATTGAAGACAAAATATAATTACAAATTACTTACCTACATTATTAAAATTTTTATACCCCCAACGACCACACACATGGAGTAAAACCTGCTATACCATAGGCTCATTCAGGTGAATGCGTTTCGGGCCCAGCTTTTGTATATTATGCAGTAAATTCAGGCCGGCATACTTCTTACAACCATCGAGCAACTCCAGTTCTCTTGGCCGTCGTAGTCAGCCATCGGCAACCAACGCTGATAGTAGGTACATACTGTTGCTAAAAACGCTGTATGTAACTATGTATGTATATACTATGTAGTTATGTATATTTTCACATACTGTATACATATACTACTGCTTATCGTACATTCTTAGATATTGTGTTTTTATTGTCTTGGGAGCAAAGGAGTTTGCTTTCGCCATCAATCATCTGCCCGACCTTTTAAATTGTTTGTTGTTGATCACTGGAGCGTGCAGTAATTATGAATTATCGTTTTGATGACCTCCATACATAAAGACGTCAACCATTGTATTTCAAAATATTTAGCTGTCTTCCGATTTCAATAATACTAAATATATACTTACATACAGACTGACACGTGTGTGCGTCAGATTGTGACGAGCTTTTGAAGACCATTTTAAACTTTTGATTTTAGTATCAAATATAAATGTGTTTTTTTTTTTACTTTTTCAATTTGTCATATTCATGCTATATTATGTGATGATTGTCGCATCCTTGGTCTAGTGGCACCATATATGGGCCACAGCTTAGGTCCACAGACGGTGGTCCTGGGTTCGATTCCCAGGTCGGGCAAAGTGAATTTTCTAATTTAATTTGCCCTGGAAAGGATCCCTCAGCGGGGGTTGATGTCAGACACGCAGCCGGACGTAAATACTAAGCCAAATACTTTAAAAAGTGTGTTGCGCCGACCCCACATTAAGGTGGTATTAGGATAAGTAGAAAGTAAAAGATTATGTGATAAATACCTAATAGTCATGTTTACCCATTTGGTGATTTTTAAAGGATAACATTTAAATATCTCAATTCTGGGAACAATGAAAAACAGTTTTGCGATGATCTAATTTACCCTAAGTCGTTCTAAACCCGTTCTTGGTATAACATTATTTATGTAAATATATTCACCTACTTGAATAAATTGCCGTCACATTTGGCTTAATAATACCATAAGAATGCCAACGTTAAAAGCATCAGTTACGAATTTTTAAGTAGTCCTCAATGAGATCAATATTACTATTATCAAGCAAGTTTCCATACAAAAAATTGATCTCAAACGTCAATAACGCCGTCTACCACTTATTACAATGCGAGGGCGCTTATTACAATTTATACCCTAAAATGTTTTGTGAATGTTCAAGAATCACGTAGACAATTTTATTGTTTAAACATTATTATGCTAGCACGACCTTACGCGCGTATGTTTCAAATACGTCTGAGTGACTTATGACCACGCGGTCACAACTTTTTGATCACAAGTTTCGTGCGGTTTTCCCGTCTACTTTTAAAAACATTCTCAACAAATGCTTAATTTAATAAAACTCTTCAAACTAGATCCCCTGCTGAGTCTTGACGTTACAAACCACAGCATAAATTAATTTATAATTACTTGCAGGTGTTCTCCAGACGGGCGAAGCACTTACATAATTTCGCGAAGACCCTAATGTTTGGTTTTAATGTCTGTCCCTATTACTCTTAATGAATCAGTTAAGCTGGTAGATCTGGAAATCCTTTGCTATTTTTTTACTCTTTTGCTATTTTTTTTTATAGCCAAAACGAGCGGATGGGAAACCTGATGGTAAATGATCTCCACCGCCCATAGACACCTAAGACACAAAAATCCTGGGTGCGTTGCCAACCTAAAAGGAGGGAATGGAAGGGAAAGGAAAAGGGATTGGGAAACGGAGGGGGGTAAATGGGCCACCGGAAATCTCACACAACGAACGAAACGCGACAGTAAGCTGCCTCTTTACATCGATTTTCTGTGAGACAGTGCTATCAAACCAATCGAGCCGGCCTATTCGTGTTGTAAACGTTACTTTCTATAGCGTGGCCCTACCACTCAAATGCTAATGTTAGTTAAATAATAAATACACCCAACAGTCTCACACTTAGTCCTGACCCCACACTAGGTATAACCTGTATCGTGGGTGTCAGAGACTATGAGATACTTTCGGTCTCACAACACTCAGACTCGAGACAAATATATGTGGGCCACACAAACATTTGTCGCGGTGCGGGAACCGAACCCGCGGTCTCTCGCTTCACAGCCGGCTACTTCCCCTTGCGCCACGGAGGCTGTCAGTTTTCAACAATATTTTCATTTTATTTTTTGCAACTGCCTCGGTGGCGTTGTATTGCGCGGTACGACTACCGTGTTGAGGTCGGTCGGTAACCGGGTCGAGTAGTAATATTGGGTATTTTTAATTCAATATCAGCCCGGAGTCTGGAATTTGTGCCCGATATGGCGTTATCCTCGCCTCATCTGGGACGGATATGGGCTCGGCGAGATGGATATTTAAGTTTATATGAAATAAATAGTAAATTGTGATTAGCTGTAAACATGTAGATATTGGATTTGTAAGTACGTCGAAAGGTAAATATGTAATTGTGTAAATATGTGGCAAAATGTATATATGATTTTATTTAATATGTAAACGAGTACGCCATATAAGTATTTTAGTTATCTAGTTCGCCTTTGTCTAACCCGTCGGGAATACAGGCGTGAGCTTATGTCTGTATGTTTTCTTTATTTCACGTTTCTCTTTCCTTTTTAAGGAATGACATCTTGACCATTATATGACGTAAATGGTTCACTTTCGAATAATATTTATGGAGTTTTATTGGTGTTGCTATGAAATCAATGGTGTATATCTATGTCAGTAAATCGCCTACGGAGATCACCCACGTTTCGATTAAATTAATTTCGTGCCGCCGCATATCACCATGACGAATTATGATAATAGCAATACTATTCTCATAATATGTCATGCCTGCAGCATCGCTTACCACTACTTATTTAAAAATAATCATAATTTTTGACATGATGCACATATTTCTATAAAATCTTTCTTTCTACCTGCCCTTATCCCACCTTAATGTGGGGTCGGCGCAACACAATTTAAAGTATGTTACAAAAATGATTTAGCTTAGTTTTTACAACCTACCTGCTTGACGTCAAACCCTGCTCTGGGGAATGTAGTCCCGAGCATAACAAATTCGAAAAATCGCTTTGCCTGGGAATCGAACCCAGGACCTCACAGTCGACAGCCCACATATGCTGGCACTCGACCAAGGCGGCGACTATCTTTCTTTAAAATCAAAGAATAAATATCACTAGTTTCGTGCTATTGCTCCGTTTATATAAGTATTGTTGAATGTCTGCATAAAACAAAGAGTAAGTGTTGCAAAAAAAAAAACATTTATATTTTTCTACAATGTTAGAAATTAACAGATAACCCAAGTAGGTACGTACCGTAAACCTATTATCTACAATTTATATATTTTATTATTATACAGAATAGATAGGTATCAATCCATAATACAGGTTAGTAACTTGTTTTTCGAAATTTCCTTTGTGCTTGGAATGTTAAAAATGTATCAAAATTAGATTCGCATGTAGAACGAGCAGATAAGCAACCATTACGAATTAGAGAAACGATCCAAAGCCATTCAAAAGCACAATATTTATGATCTCTAGGAAAACATTAACAGAGATTATGGAATATAAAAACTTAAAAAATGTCTTAATAAAATGTTTACGTAGAATTTAATGGATACAAAAATATGTAGGTGGGGCTAAACATGATTCTGGCTTCAAAATCAATTATTTAGCTATATATTGATAAAATCACTAAAACTTTTGCTCTTTCCTTAGGTTAATGCTTTTAAATACAACGGCCTCCGTGACGAAGTGGGCGAGTAGCCGGGTGTGTAGCGAGAGGCCGCGGGTTCGATTCCCGCATTGTGACAAATGTTTGTGTGGCCCACAGATATTTGTTTCAAGTCTGGGTGTTGTGAGACCGAAAGTCTCATAGTTTCTGATACCCACGATACAGGTTATACCTAGTGTGGGGTCAGGACTGGGTGTGTGACTGTTGGGTGTATTTAAAATATCTTTTTTGTGCCCTCTCATTTTCTCTCATCTTTGTACTTAATATCAGCGGCCTGAGCAGGAAAATTTCTGACAACCGTAAATGTATTCGAACTCGATGCGCGTCTATGAAATTTGTATGAAATATTAACCAAACGTCATCAGTGCGCAGCGAACTCGAATACATTTACATTTACATTAGTTTTTCGTGCTCGGGCTACTGGTCCGCTTTATTAATAAAGACATTTATTTTTGAACAGAATATCTTTGATTTGAACAGATATTTTCCATCCGTTTTCTTCTGCTCACCAATAAATGTAAGATTTGTAGCAATCCCAAAGGCCAAGATAAATCCCTTACATACTTTTTAAATACCACAATTTCAAATGCACAATACTTTTCTTTATGAATATAGGAACGTCATAACAAACAACTTGCTATTTCATATTTGCTCAAACTGCAAGCATATTTATCTCGGAGTAGAAATGTAGAAACTGATGTTTATCTTTGAGGCTAAAGTCTATATTATAAAATGCAGTTTTCCACTACAATGGTGACTTTTCTTTATTATTTTGTTCCAAAGATAAAAGAAAAATAAGGACGTAGCATAACTACGAAAAAAGTGTTTACTTTGAAGGAGGTTCCGCCGTTTTAGTTTCTTGATCCATTAATCATCATCCATCCCATAAGTTGTGATCGTGTCACAAGTTAAGACTAACGAAAAACATATAAATACTTTTTTATTTTAATAATATAAATACGGTGTTTTGCTAATGATGCTGCCTAACTGCTATTTTACCGGGATCTTTTGTTTGTCAAGTCACCATTTTGGTTTCTCTCCATACATATAGCCCCTTACTTATAAAAATATTTAAGCGGTGCTTATCTTTATACCATAGGTTGTTCCTTTCATTTTAAAACAATGTAACGCAAGGAAAAAAGTGACAGTTACTCTTAACCATTTGCTCAGCTAAATATGCTTTTATAAGAAAGGCCCTAAGCGTACACGTCTTTTTTCGTAGTCATGCCAAATACTTATTTTTCTTTTGTCATTGTTTTGTTCACCTTAAACATGTGAAGATTGAATGTTAGAATGTAGAGCGTTCGCGGCCGGACGGTATCTTATCTTATCTAGTATGTCTGCTTCGTGTGATGGTAAATATATTGTTCACCTGCATAGTGGAATAGATTTTAAATTACGGTACGACTGAATATTCAAATTGCTAGAATATAATTTTGCCTACAGCACGAATGCCAGTTCGACCGGATTATTACCACTATGTCATCGAAAACCGGCGCGAAGTTTGCTGTTGCATTTGCCCTCTCTCCAACGCTTTCCTTTAGGTACAAGATAGGCAGGCTTGGCCATATACTGCCAAAGTTATCACTATTTGGTACTACGCTCTTAGGCCTTAAATATATAAACAGTTTAATTGAACAAATGGTAAAGAATAGCCCGTCCCTTTTATTTTCAAACAATGTGACACAAGGAAAAAAGTGACAGGCTATTCTCAGCCATTTGCTCAGCTAAACTGTTTTTATAATTAAGGCCCATAATAACCACTTACCCTTATCCCACATCAATGTGGGATCGGCCTAACACACTTTTTTAAGTATATTGGGGAAAAGATTCAGCTTTGTTTTTACGACCTCTACCTGCCCGAGGTCAATCTCTGGGATATCGAGTCCCGGCAAATCATGTTAGAAAAACAGCCGCCCGACCTGGGAATCGAACCCAGGACCTCCCGGTTTGCAGCTTATACCTTGTCAATAGTGACTAGGCCAAGGAGTAACGGTTAAACATTTCTGGATATTTACCAATAGTACATATATTTTTATTAAAATGATTAATAGTTTACGAGTAGGTACTTACCCAATGTTACTATGGTACTACGGCGAGGCCTGGTTTACGTACAGGAAAATAATACGCACGACTACGTATTATACGTACTCTAAATACCTACACCAAATGCTGCTTTTAAGGTCCAAAGTGGCGTACGCATCTCAAGTGAAATGACGTAAACACATACCCAAAAACTGTTTCGTAGTCGCCACCGATGAATCAGCTCGTGATCCGTAATTCCGGTTCTAACAAAAACATTAAATTCAATATTGCAGCGTGCACCAGTGTGCGCGCGGATGTCTGTGTGTAAACGTCTACAGACTCGCGGTATTACCTTTTGAGCTCGCAATTATCAGAATATCATCGCCCTTCATTCAGTGACAAACGCTCGGGCCGTGTGTATCGTATCGCTATAGTATTGTGCTGTGAAAGTGCTACTTTCTACAAGCAGTGTAACATTGATCCTGTTAGATAAATCAGCTCGAATTGTAAGTGAAACAATGATTAAAACAGTATTGCCATTTCCAATGACTATACCTCAAGTAACGAGTGGAAACGTTTAGCTTGACACTAGTGATTATCATGCAAATAAAGATGGTGCGACCAGTAGTATTACAAAACAGTTTGAAGGAAAACCGATTTATTTTAAGGTCACCCAGTATAAACATGCGACATTGCCATTTTGGAAGAATTATATTATGTGGATATGGATTAAAAATGTGTTAACGGTGATTAATAATTGTCATGTGTTTAACTTGTTAGTTTACCATTTCAATCAAAACACTTTTATATATACTACACTTTTATATATACTTTTATATATATACCCACATAAATACCTACCATCCATGATAAATATGTATAAAATAATGTCAAGCATTTTAAAGGAAGTCGTTTATATAATATGATTAAAGCAAGTGGCGGCGTTAAACCAAAATTGAACTTCGGCGACATTAGCTCTGCATGATCCCTTGACTTTTCTGGCAGAATATATTAGCAATTTTAT
Source organism: Clanis bilineata (assembly GCA_036417725.1). NCBI lineage: Eukaryota > Metazoa > Arthropoda > Insecta > Lepidoptera > Sphingidae > Clanis > Clanis bilineata. The sequence continues at coordinate 6,556,980 of CM071141.1, forward strand.
CCGATGAGGCCCCTTACCAATCGAAAGCGGGTGCGAGGCCCCCTTAGGCGCGAGGCTGCGACGTAGCCGACGCCTAACGCCGCCACTGTGTAAAGGAACATTCTTTACACATATAATAAATGATTTCAATGTGTCTATTATGTAGGTTTATTGTTTAAAATATCGTACGGATTATTATTAAACGTGAAATTTTATTATTAGAATAACCTTGAACTAACATCAGGAGTCGGAAAATAACATTTAAGTACCTACCGTGCCGACATACAATTATTATAGTTTGACGAAAATATGAATATCTTCGAAATATGGAAATTCAAATACCTTCCTTTGTTTAAGTATTAATTTAGATAAATCTTCGATGTAACGCTCACATACGTAGTTAATTTACACACACCAGTAGCGGCGAATGAGAAAAATATAGTCACAACAGTAGATACATAAGACGAGACTAAAGTTTGATATCACATGTCTTGTGAAGTCACGACAACATACCGACAGATGGACAATACACAGATAAGATTTCACTAGAACAATGCTACCAACTCTGTTCATAATATGTAGATATAATAATACCTACTATGAAGTTAGGTGCCTGCTCTCAACGTGCTTAAACATTTTTATCGAGAATATTATTTTATTCTCAGTACTGGATTTGATTTAATATCAAATATGTTGTGTATTACTTATTTCAATAAATTACCTACTTGCCTTCATGATTGTATTTGTTTTATGATTATTAAAGAATTTGTTTGCTTTGTTCCGCACGCCTCATTATGTAGACCTATTGTTAGCTCCAAAGAAAACACAAAAAGAAATAGGTTATTTCATTGTGTTCTGCCGTTGTTATTACACATAGGAACGTGACTAGCCTCGTGTTTCGAGAATATTTCGTAATTGATGTAATACTTATGTGTTTTCCAAATAATTAACTAATAGCTCATTTGTTATCGTTTCAGAGTTCGCTACGACATGGGGGCGAAGTCCCGGGAGTTAATACTGCTCCTGGCAGCATGTGCGCTTGCACTCAGCGAGCCTGTTAACAAGACTGCCAAGAAAGACGTTAAGGACGCATCAAATTTTGTGTACCAATATGAAGATTATGATTCCGCAGACGACCAAGAAGTGTTGTTCAATGAGGACAGGCCGTGTCCCAGGGACTGCATATGCACTGTATCTCAAGGATACAGGATAGCCAAGTGCAACCGCCTCGAAATCGGTACGCAGAAGTTTGGCGATGACATCACAGATCTCGTGATCGAGAATGCAGATCCGTCGTACCCAATCCAGCTGAACGATTTCATTTTCAAGAAGCTGGGACTTCACCAAGTAGCCACTGTGAAGATCGTGAACAGCACCATTGACTTCGTCGGGCCCTACGCTTTCCACGGGCTGAATGAACTGTATGCGGTCAACTTGTCTAATAACAAACTGAAGAGCTTACATCCGGAGACGTTCGCGGCCAACAAAAAACTCTTATTGCTGACTCTTTCAAACAATCCTCTTAAATTCCCAGCAGCTGGTTCTGAGAATTACTTTTTGAACACTACTTCTGTGCAAGAGCTCGATGTATCATATTGTAACATGCAGTTCATCACAGCGAACACTTTCAAGTACATGCCTGGACTTATGTATCTGAACGTAGCTGGTAACAATTTGTCCGACATGGACCCAGATACTTTCAAGAAACTCCTGGACTTGGAAGAGCTCGACCTGAGCGACAACAGCATCAAATCCCTGCCCGAAGATATTTTCTCGGAGAACACTGAACTTGCCACGCTCCATATTCTAAGGAACCCCATCGACACTGTCTATGGATTACAAATCTCAGACTTGTTAACTCTTAACGCTGGTCAAACTAACATTAAGCTCGTTGGACCTTCTATGTTCAACGGTATGACCTACATCGCCAATCTGAATCTCAGTGGAAACAGCATTGAGAAAATCCATAATCAAGCATTCCATAAGCTCGTTGAGCTCAACTATCTTGACCTTTCTTACAATAACTTAGATTTCATTTCAAGCATTCTGATCAAAGAGAACATTGAATTAGACATCTTTAAAATTTCTAACAATCCCAGATTGAAACATTTACCGGCTGAAGGATTTATGTGCTCTGCTGATCAATTCAACATTTATTTCTTTGATGCTTCTAACTGTGGTCTGGAAGAAATCTATGATGATTCTCTTAAAACTTTCTCCGCTTTATCTGTACTAAATCTGTCGGATAACAACATTAAAACGCTCAGTAATAAAGTGTTCACTCCATGCCCTAGGCTTGTAGAAATCAACCTGGCCAACAATATGCTTACTACGTTAGAACCAAAACAGTTCGAGAAAAATAAGGAACTTGCCAAGTTGAATCTTCAAGGCAATCCTTTGAAAGTACTCTCCGTGGAAGTATTCGTTCACACGCCTGTTTTGACTTGGCTGGACATGAGTCACGCCGAGTTGACCTCACTTTGGAAAGCAGACAAAAACCACGCGACAGCAGTACTCAACAGCTTAACTTTCTTGAATGTATCACACAATAGAATCACTGAAATTAAACAAACTGAACTTGACAACTTGAGCAAGCTGCGCACTCTCGATATCAGCAACAACCCGTTGGCGTGCAGCCTGGACTTCGAAAACCTTATGACGTGGTTGAGTAACCGCAAAGTAGCTCCCAACGGTAACGCTGCAAGCATTGCCAACTTGGCCAGAGATGGTAAAGATGACGAAGAGACTTACAGCTGGGAGTTCCTGACACGCAAGACGTGCGGCACAGCTCTGCCTCACCCAGTAGAACCCCTACCAGCGGTTTCAGACGAAGAGATTTGGGAAAGAATCGACAAAGATGCCGTGGGTAATTTCGACCTGAAGAACACCTTGGATGATGGCAAATTACCTGAAGAAGAGTCCAAACCACCTACCGAAAACAAACTCACTGCTGATACTGCTGATGATAAAGATGATGCTTATGCCGATTCTGATGACTTAGCAGAGGACGAAGAGGATGAGGAAGCCGACGATGAAGACTCTGGGGAAGACTATGACGACGGTAACGGTGACGAAGACATGCATATTAAAGTTAAACTTATCGAAAAGCCTGATCAAAAACCAGCTGTTACCGCTAAACCCACAACGTCGAGTCCTCAAGCAGACAAAGTGAAACTCGACTTCAAACTGCTCGACAACGATAATTCTTACGACGACATAGAACCCGACATGTACACCGAAGCTCGTGCCACTGACGAGGAGCACGGCCACTACGAGTACTTGTGGCCTATTTCTATCGCCATTATGGGCGCTCTTTTACTACTACTCGTAATCGCAAAGGTGGTGATGATCGTGTGCAGTAAGAAGACGAAGCAGATGAGATACAACAGTGCTATCATCGCTGCGATGAGCCAACCGGGCCGCACGAAGAAGGACTGCGGGCTGGTGTACCAGCAGCTGTCGGAGGACCTGACGGGCCCGGCCACGCCCAAGCTGAACCGGTACGCGCCGCTTCACAACGTCACTGTGAACGCGTCTAACTTGTCGTACGAGAGCAGTCCCTTCCACCACAGCCATATTGTGCCAGAAGCGGTGTGAGTCACGCGTACAAACGTATTAGAGTTTAAAACACGAAACTAACAACTGTGTTAACTTTTCATAAGCAGTAAGTGATAGAATGTAAGCGCTAGTCAGACAGCTGAATACATATCTAACAAACATTTCGTAGTACAGTGCCTTTATACGTCGAATACTCTCGAACAATATTGCGACCAACGTTCTAGCGCTTTTTGAATTATGAAATAACAAATTAAAGTCAAATTACAACAAATTAATTTAAGATTATACATATTATATATTTTACAAATTAGTTGATAGGTTTATTTTATGTACTTAAAATTATTAAAATTAAACACCATGTAGTTGTTTTAGTTGTATCCCTACCCTAAGAATAGAGTTAAATGTAAAATAAAACGTGAATAAAATTTTCGAAAACAAATTTTTATTTTATCAAAACAAGTCTATAGACACTTTTCCTTACATATTAAATAACAAATCAACAATAAATTTAAATACACACAATTTTAGTATTGAAAAAATCACATAAATCATTCAAAAATATATGTTATCCACCACCGTTATGTATAAAATATACTATGTATATGTTTTTGTTCAGTAAATAGTCATGGAGTCCTCTAATAGTCTTGATAAATCATCAGCCGACTGAGGAAGCGGAGTCAATTTGAGCAAACGATCCTGGAAAATATTTACAATTTAGACACACACACAAAGATTGCCTTGTAATTTCGTAAACTCTCCGCAAGACAGCAATATGTTACGAATTAGGATATAATTTCCTTGAAGTGATCTAAAAAGTAGTATTTTATTACAAAAAAAATTACAGAATTCAAGCAGAGTAATAAAAATGTCAAAATAATGATCGTAGCACGGACGTAAAAAAGATGGACGGAGCGCTAGGAACACTGAAAGTGAATCAGTGTTTTCAGCCCATTCGATCAGTCGCCGCCATTACACGTCGATAGATCGAATGGGCCGAAAACCCTGCTTCACTTTCAATGGTCCTAGCGCTCCGTCCGCCCTTTTTTTACGTCCGTGGATCGTAGGTACTTAGAAGGGGTTGACGTCAGGCAGGCAGCCGGTCGTAAAAACTTAGCCATATCATTTCTGCAACATGCTTGAAAAGTGTGTTTCGCCGACCCCACATTAAGGTGGGATAAGGGCAGGCAGAAAGAAGATCGTAGGTACTTCTGGAAAATAACTACATATTGTAACACACACTTGGATGAGGCTGTGACAGCCTCTGCGGCGCAACACCATATTTTCCGAGTGATGACATGAAAATCAAACAGAAAATAAAAAAGTCAATTACCTGAGGCAAAGCTCCCTTGACCAAATCAGGGATGTCACTGGTGGAGTATCCAATAGCTTTGAGTCCGTTTTCGACCTTCATAGTGTCCATGTACTTAACAGAAAATAAAAAAGGCAATTACCTGAGGCAAAGCTCCCTTGACCAAATCAGGGATGTCACTGGTGGAGTATCCAATAGCTTTGAGTCCGTTTTCGACCTTCATAGTGTCCATGTACTTAACAGAAAATAAAAAAGGCAATTACCTGAGGCAAAGCTCCCTTGACCAAATCAGGGATGTCACTGGTGGAGTATCCAATAGCTTTGAGTCCGTTTTCGACCTTCATAGTGTCCATGTACTTAACAGAAAATAAAAAAGGCAATTACCTGAGGCAAAGCTCCCTTGACCAAATCAGGGATGTCACTGGTGGAGTATCCAATAGCTTTGAGTCCGTTTTCGACCTTCATAGTGTCCATGTACTTAACAGAAAATAAAAAAGGCAATTACCTGAGGCAAAGCTCCCTTGACCAAATCAGGGATGTCACTGGTGGAGTATCCAATAGCTTTGAGTCCGTTTTCGACCTTCATAGTGTCCATGTACTTAACAGAAAATAAAAAAGGCAATTACCTGAGGCAAAGCTCCCTTGACCAAATCAGGGATGTCACTGGTGGAGTATCCAATAGCTTTGAGTCCGTTTTCGACCTTCATAGTGTCCATGTACTTAACAGAAAATAAAAAAGGCAATTACCTGAGGCAAAGCTCCCTTGACCAAATCAGGGATGTCACTGGTGGAGTATCCAATAGCCTTGAGTCCGTTTTCGACCTTCATAGTGTCCATGTACTTAAGTATGGTGTCAGCGAGTATGTTGCCGGCATCGTCCCGCTTGGCATTTGTGGTGTCTGCCCCGAGCAAGCTGGCCGCCTCTAAATGTTTGTCAGGGTCGCTGGGAGCTGTGAAGCGGAATACTGCGGGCGCTGTCATCACAACCGACAAGCCATGGGGTATTATCGGATCGGTTCTGAAAACAATAGAAGGAAGGACTTCAAAACTTATCCGATGGTGACCAAATGTATGGGACCACCCTTGGAATAAGCTCTATCGAACACAAAAAGAATCTTGAAAATCGGTCCACATTTTTTTTTTTTTTTATATCAGAGATTGGCAAACGAGCAGATGGGTCACCTAATGGTAAGTGATCTCCACCGCCCATAGACACCCAAGACACAAAAAGAATCGTGGGTGCGTTGCCAACTTAAAAGGAGGGAAGGGGATTGGGAAAGGGAGCGGGGAAATGGGCCACCGGAAATCTCACTCACCGAACGAAACGCGATAGCAAGCTATCACTTTACGTCGGTTTTCTGTGAGACAGTGGTATCTAACCGGTCGAGCCGGCCCATTCGTGCTATAGACGTTGCTGTCTACAGCGTGGCTCTACCACTTGGAAAACATTTGGCGGAGATATCGCGTAACATACATAAAAAATACAGAGGACTTGAGGACCTTTTTCTTTTTTTGAAGTCAGTCGAAAATATACATAGGCTAGAATAAGGTAACTGCATCTAATAAGGGCCGGGTTTTTGGAAATCCTTATAAATCAATTTTGGAAAGTGTATTCATTGGTACGACAACATGATCAAATAAACTGTTTTTCTTTGAATACAAAATATTATACAAAAACAAGGTACCAATACCCAGTTACTTACAAAAATAAGTTTTTTAAAAGCTTGTCTTTGGTCCTTATTGGACACTAGGGTTCTAAATAAGGTCCATAATTGAACTACAAGATTCAGGGTGTTGTATACCACAAAAACATATCTATAAGAAGCAATAGCTTTAAACAACTAATACTTCCGTGGCTTTCGAATTATAAAACGAAAATTCATATAAATTAATGTCGTGGCCCTTATTAAGTCTTAGGAATTGTGTATAAGTTATAACAAATATATTTTCTAGTTATAAACAAAAACAAATAGTAGTTTTAAGCTTATTTTTATTAACCCTAGTAAAGAAAATCACAAAATGTTACAAATCAGCATTTTTTTCAGTCTTAGGTCCTTGGACCTTATTAGGTATTATACTTCTTTAATCATAGTCTGGACCTTATTAAGTGTTTGAAAATAACAAACATAACAACCACTGCAGCTAAAGATTAACTGTATTTGTAATGAATTGTATTATAAAGCTGCTACACGCTCAGACATTTGTTTGTTTTTATATCATCTATAGCACCCTAAAGATCAATTTGAGACCATTTTGAACCTCGTTTTCGTTTTTGCGAAATTTCCATTCTGTCTTAACTGAAAACAATATACTTATTATATTAATAGTGTGAGCATAATGTGAACATAATCTTGTAAAACTACGTAAAAAGGAATAAGTAAATATGATCTATCCCTAATAAGGTCCGGCCTTTATTTGGAGACAACAGAGTGGACCTTATTAGGCACTTATATATGCCCTGAGAAAACCAAACAAAATCGAGATAAAAAAGCTATCGTTTTGGTAACTTAACCTGTCAATCCACGTTCTGGAAGTGTTTTAACATTACTATTGGAGAATTATTACCAACCGACCGGGTTTTATTACTAAAATGACGCAAAATCGAATCAGAATATTTTGTAAATTGAGTCACGCCGTCCCCCCTGAGGTAATACACAGAGCCACTGAAAAAATAGCCAGCCCAAAAGCAATGGACGTCGGTGCGCTTTTATGATTGGTTACTGGAGAGGGGTCGCGCGATATCCGTTTTAATTTAAGTATTAAGTTCTGGAAGTTTGAAAATATGGACCTTATTTGGAACCGGCCCTTTATAGGCTGACCTACCTTAGGTTGAGTCCAAATTGTCCGAAAATTGACATCCACATTGGAATATAAACAGTGGTGAAAAAATTTGTTACTGTATGGGTGCTTAGTTATGTACACGACTAACCATCGGGACAGACTTTTATTCAACGATTTCCGGTATAAAAATGTAGCTCGCTAATAACAGATCCATTGGTAAAAGAATTTTTAAAATCAGTTCAGTAGTTTTTGAGCCTAATGATAGCAATTTCAAAATGAATAAATTTGTCGTTATTTTTAATGAAAAGGCGCGTCTCCTGCTAGTGTTTTTTTTTAAAAACGGCTGCCTGCATGAGGTTTAGGGGCTGTGAAATCCCCCCTCTCTCCTTAGCCTACGCCAGCGGTCGACAAATTTCAGGACACTCATTAAACAGTATATACAATTAAAAGTAAATTAGCAAATTCATAAAACAAAATTCCATCTCTTAGGGCCACATGCAGCTCCGCGATAAATCTTCATTTATCCCTAATCTTGATTTAAAGATACGAGTGAGCTGAAGGATAAATAGAGTTTAGGTCTAACTCTGCATTAGTAGAGCTGCAAGTCGCCCTTAGATATCTTCCCAATGGAGAACAAAATCATTAACTTTGAAATCTACAGCTACGCCCTTATAGGGCCTTACTTATAAACACATTTTCGCTTATTAAAACATTTTATTATTTCTTATTATTCATTTATCTTTTCGCTAAGAATAGCCTGTCACTTTTTTCCTTGCGTTACATACATACATATAATACATACACACTCACGCCTGTATGCCATGAGGGTAGGCAGAGACTATTGAGCGCCACAAGCTATGATCCTGACACATCTCTTTTGCCTCTTCCACACTCATGCATCTTTTCATACATTTCCACCGGTTGAGGGTACTCCTCACTTTGCACTTTGTTTAAAAATGAAAGGGACAACCTTTGGTTAAAGATAAGCAGCGCTTAAATATTTTTATAAGTAAGGGGCAATGTGTACAGACCCGTAATCCTTGGGCACGAAGCTCTTCACGTTCCCAGCGATGGGGTAGGCGAGGCCATGGCAGAGATGCACACCGGCGTTGCCGATACCGACGCCCGCCATAGTGGCCGCCAGGTGCATGCTCGACCGAGCCTCTAGGTCCTCCGCGTTGTACACTGAACGGCTGAAGTACTTGTTCAGGACCTATGGTAATACGTATGGTTTGTATATTCCACCTAGGATGTATCTAGGTAAACTTCACTAGGTACGCGGCGCGGTCATCGCTTCCGAGTCGCGCCAGACAGGGCCGTTCATGTTTGTTATCTACATACAAAAGTGTTTGACCGCTAATATCAGCTGTTTTAGGTGGTTCCAAAGGTACATCATTTGCAAAAATTGTGAAAACTAAAAATCAATCCTGTATCTTAACTATTGGACTGGTATTTGGTACAATGCCTTGCGACGTGGTAAGGTATAACTGGTATAATTTAATGTCATTATGTCGGCGCCACTATATTGTTGGTTATTGGTATAAATCCGAAAGTTTGCGAGTGTTTGTATGTTTATTATTTCTTCACGCTCAAACAGCTAGACTAATTTTGATGAAATTTGGTATAGAGGTAGCTGACACCTTAGATTAACACATTGGCATTTTTATCCCAAGAAAACAAAATTTCCTGCGAACAGAGTTGCTAGCAAAAGCTAGTTATTTTTTCTACCTGCCCTTATCCCACCTTAATGTGGTGGCATACTTTTCAAGCATGTTGCAAAGAGAATTTGGCATAGTTTTTACGACCGGCCGCCTGCCTGACGTCAACACCCTATGAGGCAAATGCTAGTAAATAATAAAAAGTGTTTACCTGTAAGCAAAACCGTGCCCACACATCCGAGATGGGATTACTGCCTTGATAAGCGGGTCTAAGCGCCGGGTTCGCAGGCGCGGGACCACGCTCAGTATACGGAACCGCCGTGAAACTTTCCAGAGCATGACAGAATATGTCAAAACCGGAGTAATTGGCCACCTTCTCAGGCACTGTTAGAGTGTGCAGAGGGTCTATTAACGCCAGCAGGGGTCGCAGGGCGCTGTGAGAAATGCCCGTTTTTGCGTGAATCTCCTCGAAATCGAATATGCACACGCCAGTGGTTTCGCTTCCAGTGCCGCTTGTGGTTGGTACTGGAAAATGATGAATTATTAAGCTCCGGTTTGTTTTGGGAACCGTTTGATCAAAAGGGGTACCTCTCTACACTAAATCTGTGTCTCCTGCACTAAAACATTACACAAAAGACCTACACAAAACATGGTATTTCTAATTTTTTTTGTGTATGGTCCATTGTTATATGAGCAGGATACAATGAAAACCCCTGGTTTTGTGTAGGTGATTCTACTATTCTATGTTATATGAGCAGGATACAATGAAAACCCCTGGTTTTGTGTAGGTGATTCTAGTATTCTATTTCGGAATTATATTATGTATTATTTCTACTGCCTCGGTGGCGTGGTGGTATTTCGGTACGACTACGGTTCTGAGGTCTAGGGTTCGATCCCCGGGTCGGGCAAAGTGATATTGGATTTTTCCATATCCGCCCGGAGTCTGGAATTTGTGCCCGATATGGCGATAGGCTCGCCCCTATCACATCTGGGACGGAACTAAGCTCGGCGAAATGTGGGTGTTCTAGTTCGCTAGTACGCCTCTGCCTAACCTAACCTAACCCTTTGAGGATACAGGCGTGAGCTTATGTTATGTTATGTTATGTTATTTCGGAAAAATATATGCAGGAGACGCGGCTTTAGAAAAACATTACAGAAAATACCAAATATCAGTGTACATCTTAAGGCGCGTTTCCTGCCCCTGTTTTTCTTGAAACAAAAAACAAATACGCAAAACATTGGTTTTGATTGTAGAACAAACCATAGATAAACATGTATAGCGAAACTATGTTTTGTGTAGGTGTTTTGTGTAATGTTTTAGTGCAGGAGACGTGGCTTTATTATTAAATACATAATTAAACATACACACACATACACGGACACGCCTATTTGATTACTATACAAATAGGTACTTAATTGGATTCTTCAACTAAACATTTTTTTTTTAATCTATAAACCAATTGAAAAGGTGTTCGTCACGTAATCAATATCCTGTAGAGAATTATCGTGCTTTTTGAGCTATATTCAAATATGGCGCGCACCGTTTAGCACTTTTTTAAGTCACAGGTGGCAACTGCAAATGGCATGATGGTCGTCGGAGGCGGCACATATATATGTTACATAAGGGTATGGGCCACCGAAGGCCAAGCCGCCCGTGACTACCATATTGACAGCCTCCGTGGCGCAGTGGGCGAGTAGCCGACTGTGAAGCGAGGCTGTGGGTTTGATTCCCACATTGAGACAAATGTTTGTGTGGCCCACAGATATTTGTTTCAAGTCTGGGTGTTGTGAGACCAAAAGTCTCTCATAGTCTATGACACCCACGATAGGTTATACCTAGTGTGGGGTCAGGACTAGGTGCGTGACTGTTGGGTGTATTTATTTTTATTGAAATGAAATGAGCCTTTATTGCTGTAAACTTATCAAATAACAATATTTATTCATACAGCTTGTCTTCCGACAAAGGCCTCCTCTAAATATTTCCATTTTTCCTTGTCTTTTGCTATTCGAGTCCATACTGGACCTGCTACGTTTTGTATGTCGTCTTCCCACCTTTTAGTCTGTCTACCTCTTCTTCTTTTGCCATCCCTTGGGTACCATTCAGTTATTTGTTTTGTCCATTTCTGTTTTGTCTCCCTCAACATGTGTCCTGTCCATCGCCATTTCAGTCCCTTATACACAGATGCAACATTTTTGAATTTTGTTTTATTTTTAATTTCGGCTAATTTTACTCTCTCCACTTTTTTTACTCCTATGACGCTTCTTTCTATTCCATTTTGACAGATTTTTATTTTTCTTAATAGTTGCTCAGTTAATGACCATGTTTGGCATCCGTATGTCAAACATGGCAGTATACATTTGTTAAGTACACTCCTTTTTTCTTTTATAGGCATCTCTTTGTTCTTCATAACTTCGCCAAGTTATTTTTATTATTATTTATTTATATTTATGAATTACTACGTGACAACAAGAGAGAGTGATGGAGGGTCTTGGCATATACTACGGGTGGTCACCGATGGGGGGAAGGGGTAAAAAAATGGGTCACGTAATATGTACCATGTGGTTACAACTTCAACAAACATTAAATATGTTTATTACGTTAACATTTAACAATATAATAAAACGTATCTCATGCAAATAGACCTTGTAAAATCAAATAACCCTGGCCTTGAGAACAAAACTCATTACGATTACACCATCTGGATTATTTCAAACAAAGTTAAAGTGATATATTCGGTTTAGTTCATGAAGGTTTTCGGCCTCGTCGACATCGATATATTATTTACCTAGATGCACAGTTGACGGTCGGAAAATGGGACAGCAAAGAAGTGCTTAAGCACTCGTTTTGCATACAGTCCGACGCCGATGGAATTCTAAATTTCAACATTCAAATTTAAGAACGCTTGCTCATTTCGTTTAAAGATCTACTTTATTACACGTGCATGGGGTTATATTTGTGTTAATTTAATTAGAATTTGTGATCTTTTTCTTTGTTTTATTCCTGAGACCACTTTTTAGGACGATATTTGCAAAGAACTGTGCATCTAGGGTATATTGATGCTCGTCGATCGATCCTATTTAAAATTTAATCATTGTATTAAAACTAGAAATGCGAATCGGTGATATTAGTTTGCCAATACACCGATACACATTTACATACATTTTGAAAAATGCCTGCCTCGGTGGCGTGATGGTATTTCGGTACGACTACCGTTCTGAGGACTCGGGTTCGATCTCAGGGTCGGGCAAAGTGATATTGGATTTTTCCTTATCTGCCCGGTGTCTGGAATTTGTGCGCTATATGGCGATAGGCTCGCCCCCTGTCGCATCTGGGACTGAACTAAGTTTTGCGAAATATGGGTTTTCTATTTTGTTAATGCACCTCTGCCTAACCTTTCGGGGATACAGGCATGAGCTTATGTTATGTTATTTTGAATGTCGTACTATTAACCATCCATCGTGTAAACGCGCCATCTGCATCGCCGCACATGTTCGTTCATGTAAACGCGGCACAGTTTATCTACGCGCGGGGAGTCATTACCTTTTATAATTTTATTCCGCTGGTCCGATTCTAAATAAATAACATAACATAACATAACATAAGCTCACGCCTGTATCCCCGAAGGGGTAGGCAGAGGCGCACTAGCGAACTAGTACACCCACATTTCGCCGAGCTTAGTTCCGTCCCAGATGTGATAGGGGGCGAGCCTATCGCCATATCGGGCACAAATTCCAGACTCCGGGCTGATATGGAAAAATCCAATATCACTTTGCCCGACCCGGGGATCGAACCCGAGACCTCAGAACCGTAGTCGTACCGAAATACCACCACGCCACGGAGGCAGTCTAAATAAATATTATATAAGTAATGTCATCTATTTTTATCCTAAAGCCACAGACTTTTACACCTTTTGACGCCTGTCTGTCCGTGTCGTTATCGGCGATATTCTTTTTATAAATATCGGTATCGTATCGACAAAAGTGCGTATCGATGCATCTCTAATTGAAATAATCATATATCAATCAGACAGACCGATTTCAAATCCGCTCGTGACCAAATTGGGACCACCCTTGAAATAAGCTCTATCGAATACAAAAAGAATTTTGAAAATCGGTCCACATTTGGCGGAGATATAGCGTAACATACATAAAAATATACAGACGAATGCAGACCTTCTCCTTTTTGGAAGTCGGTCTAAAACTATCAACTGCACCACCTAATGTTACATAACTATATCTAACTGTACTTAAATAAATAAATAAATAAATAACACCCAACAGTCATAGTCCAACATACATAGTCCTGACCCCACACTAAGATCGTGTCTTGTGTCGTGGGTATCGGGAACTACGAGAGACTTTCGGTCTCACAACACCCAGACCCGAAACAAATATCTGTAGGCCATACAAACATTTGTCTCGGTGCGGGGATCGAACCCGCGGCCTCACGCTTCACAGCCGGCTACTAGCCCGCTACGCCACGGAGGCTGTCTTACTTACTAGCAATCATAGGTTTCAACGGCGCTGAAACGGCCTTCGCCTTCCCTACTGGCGCATTGACGTAGTCCAAAAAGTCTGCATCAGGATTACAATAGTAAAGATTGGCCGCCTTGCACGTGTCCATCACTGAACCACCCCCGACCGCGACAAAACTGTCGAATTGTCCCTCCTTCGCAAACTTGATGGCGTCTTTGAAACTGTAAATAAATGGCGAATCATTTTAATATTATAATTAGAGGGGCTATCAAGCAAGTTTCTAATTCTATACAAAAAAATTGATCTCAACCTTCAGTACCGCCATCAACTACTTATTACAATGCGACGGCGATTGTTACAATTTACATCCTAGAATATTTTGTGAATGGTTAAGAATCACGTATATATTATTTCGCTGGCTGACCTGGTGCTCGTAACTGAGCAACTTATGACCACTAGGTCATAACTTTGATCACAAGTTTTGTCCTGTTGTACCGTCTATATACTGTTGAATTTCTTTTTCAAATCATAAAAACGATTCATTCAACTACCCTAATTATAATAATTAAGCCTTCTTAACTTTATCGTGGAAGAAAAAATTCTTGTTTATTATCATGCAAATATTACGAGTATAAAGGCGAATGTTTGTATGAAAGTAAGTTTGTATCTTTATTACTCTTTCAGGCAAAAACTAATGGACGGATTCTGACGAAACTTTACAGTTATATAGATTATACATCAAAATAACACATAGGCTACTTTTATCCCAGAAAATAAACCTCGCGAACGGATTCGCTAACATCCGGTAACAGCTAGTCTAAAATACAATATAATAGCATAATGTTCTTGTCATGTCAAAGAAGTTTTGGCCGTATTTGTAATATTATATTAATCCATTTCCAACAGGTCGATCTGGAAATCTTTCGGGGAGGCCTATGTTCAGCAGTGGACGTCCTATGGCTGATGATGATGATGATGATGATAATTTATCCATTGTGTCATGAGGCGAGAACACAAACATGTAAGAAAGCCTTAAAGTCTACTTTAGACGTAACTAAACGTAACAAGGCAAAAAAACTGCGGAAAGTACTCTTATAATGCTTCTTACTTGATAAATATTATTCTTCTTAATATTTTTGTATCTAGGTATGTTAGGCTTACCTGGAATCTGTCGGCTCTACTCTAGTCTTATCATAGACTTTATAGTTCACCCCATTCTTGGTAAGAGAGTTCAGTACAGCTGTCACCGGACTCAAAGACACAAGATTTGAATCAGTCACGACGCACACATTTTTGGCATTGAGATTGACCAAATCTTGGCCCACTTCTCTAGTCACACCCAGTCCATAACGCACTGTCGAACATTTTATCTGCGAATGAGCAAAACCAATTGAGACAAATACATAAATAACTTATAATTACTTGGCTCGACTTCTAAGTTCCGACTATTTAAACATTTTGATATCTTATGTGCATACTGCGTGCCATTTTAGTAAAAAATATAAATAAACACAAAAACGAATTACCTCAAAAGCATAATCTTTCAATGGTGTAGAATTTGAGACTTGAATGTTTCCTCTAAAGCCATGAGCTGGACATTGGCAACTAAAAAAAACATTCCTGATTGTATTAACTCTTGAACTTTGAGATATCTTCACTTAGTGGTCCTATAAACCGGACTAAGTACATCAGTTTTATAAATTATTGATATGCTTGGATTTGAGAGTGTAAGGTAACCGTATGTAGGTAAATGGCGCAGATTACTTGAATTAGGTAACTGATGAAGTAATGTTATTAGATACTTATCAATTACTACGAGCCCCTCGGAATTCGGATAATTACGAAGAAGAGTAGACGATAAAAGCGGGCGTGTCGTCTGTCGCTAACAGGAGACAAACAATGATAATGTTAAGATAGTAATCACTCATTTCATATTTTTAAACGAATCGAGTGATAAATGATTATAGAGATTTATGACAGATGTTGGGATTTAGACAGATTAGATATATTTAACCGCCATCTAAGCGAACGTTGATTACAATCGCGGAGTCGCGTCTTTTTCTCTGTAGGTATAAAATGTACTAAATCATTTTGATACTTTCATACATTAATGACTACTATCTAGTCTAGTGGCACCGTATATAGACTGTGAACCGGGAGGTTCTGGGTTCGATTCCTAGGTCGGGCAGAGTTTTTCTAACACAAGTCGGCGCAACACTTTCTTTGTTGTAAAGTATAGTACATGTATGCTGCAGTGCCAAGTGCAAGATTCAAAATTAGTTTTACGATTATTAATACGATACGTCCAGGTAGGGTTATTTTTTAAAATAACCAAGATAACGATCATCAAATACATGGTGTTAAAACCTTCCACAATAACCCCACGGTTTGTGTGGTTCGCGTCCCAGAATATGCCAGTGTATATTCGGTTATTTCTAGGAGCTCGAGATAAGTCTCGACGCTATGACGTTGCGTAATGGTTTAGGTAGGTAATAGGTATATCTGCCACGGTGCGCCTACGTCCCAGCCTGGGCGGAGGTGCGCAGCGCTCTCATAGCATCACTCTCCTGTCGTTGCCGGCCGTGGTGTCCGCCATGGTCGGCAGCTGGAGGTCATGACGAGCGGCGGTCTCTTTCTGCGAGCGCGTCATCTCGCGGAAGGAGAGCGCCGAGCGGGATCGATCCCGCCCGCCGCCAAAGGAGACGTAGGAGACACCGGGGTGGACGACTGACCGGCGTCTCCCGCCCTGTGTAATGGGGGCGTTTGGAGAATTCCACCACGGTAACCCCTGCCTGTCGTAAGAGGCGACTAAAAGGGGCCTTCCGAGGTCGCGGGCGCGCAGCCGGGGGCTGAGTGCCCCTTTTAGTACTATTGTATTTTCGACCCCGGGGCGGACGGCAGACGGTCGGTCTCGTGCTGCCGTAGACGCCCAGGGCGTCCTTCGGCGGCGGTGGCTTCTGAGACCCCCCCCCCACTCGGAGACGGGCCGCGAAGCGGCATCGCGCAGGGGTGGTTCCGGTAGCAATCCGAGTCTATCTCTGGATACCCCAGGGCCGCCCCACTCAAACACCGAAGTAGGCCACCGCGGGGTTTTTAGTCGGTATTGCCGGTGTAGGGCATTTGTTAGGGACGCGGCCTAGCCAAGCCTAAGCCCGAGCCTAGGGCGGCTGTACAATTACGGCCAAACACGAAAACAAAAACTTTTGCAACTTTCACCTTACCAACGAAGTTCATTATCTACAATAAAATTGAGAACCTACTACTTTTAAATCGGTTAAAAACAAGGGGCGACAGCGAGTACTGGGCTTAGGGCGGCCAGCACTGCAAAACCGCCACTGATTGTACATTGTACGCGGAAAGCAGCACGGCCTTATGCGGCCTTGGATGACAAGGGCGTCCTTTTACGGCGGGGACTTTTGAGACCCAAATTGGAGAGGGACCGCCGGGCGGCACTGCGCAGGGCCGAATTTGGTAGCAATTTCAGTGTATCTCAGGAAACCTGAACCACCTCACAGGTGCGCCGAAAATGGCCACCGTAGAGGTTTTACTCGGTACTGCGATTTAGTATGCCGGTTTACGAAGTGTTAGTAGGGACACGGCCACCAGTAGACACGGCCCACTCGGTCGCCCGGATATTTGCCATCTTTGCTGGGTAAAACTGCACTGTGACGTAAGACCGGCAACCCCGTCATATCCGCCACTCCTAATCCACAAGTATGGAGGCATTGGTCTCTGTCATTGTTTTTACTGTACTGTGTACTTGAACATTAAGGGCCACTTGCATCTCCGCGATAAATCTTTATTTATGCCAAAACTTGATTTATAGTGAGATATAGGATAAACCGATATTAGGTTTAACTCTACAAAAATAATAGCGCTGAACTCCCCTTAGGTATGTTGCGCCAATGGTTATCGAATTCACTATGACATGACGAATGACAACCATGACATGGAACTGAAGACATGGACAGACAGACAAACATGACGAAATTATAAGGTACCTACCATAAAACTATTTTGCCACCTTGGTATATGAAAGTTGTCCTGACGGAACTAAGCTCGGCGGAATGTGGGTGTTCTGATTCGCTAGTGCGCCTCTGCGTACCCGTTTGGCGATACAGGCGTGAGTTTATGTATGTATGTAAGAATAAATAGCTAACGAGACTAGATCCCCAGACAGGGTTGATGTCAGGCAGGTAGCCAGTCATAGAAACAACCAAGCCAAATCAATTCAAGAATGTTACAAAAAGCTGTAACATGCTTAAAGTGTGTTGTGCTGATACTAAATCAAGTGGGACAAGGGCAGGTGGAAATAAAGAATGAAAAACCAATTTTTTAACAAATTCCACTACGTGCATGTTGAGTTTTCCTTTATTTGGACTTACATTATAAGTTATGTATTAAGTGTTTAGATTAAGCAAAATTTTGTATTAACGTTATGTCTGCTGGAAAACCTGAATAAATAAATAAAAATAAAATAAAATAAAAACCGAGCATATATGATATAGGTTATAAGAGACCACTATGGTTGCTTTTTATCATTAGTTATTTCTGAGCAAGAGAATAGCCCTGGGAGAATTCAACACCATAAAGTGTGTTGGTACTGATCATATTTATATGTGTTTTAAAAATAAATTCTAAATAGATATTTGAACCCAGACCTATTTGAAAGAAATCAATAATTTGAAATAAATTTTAAAACATTATTTTTTTTTTATTTTTATTCTTTATTCAATTCATAAACTTTTTGGTCAACAATAAGTACCAGTTCTGAATTGTCTTGACCATGTTTTTATTTACTTTACTCACTAGCGAATCTGTAAAATGATTATATGAAAAACACCCAAACACCGCTAGCAATTTATTTTTCATACAAATTATTAAATTAACATAGTTATTTTACATTAATTATATTAAATTATTTTACATAATCGGTTGCAAGAAACATAAAAAAAATCATGGCTATGCCTCGCAAAAATTAACAGAAAAAAATACTAACAGGAACTAGGTAGTTCTTGATTGTCTGATATCCAGAAACTTGACTGATAAAATTTTTGTCATGCCTAGTTCCAATGACAAAAACAACACACTCAGATGGTGATAAATATTGCAGGAATGTTTCAATAGCTGATGCTAGTTGTCTGCTAACCTGATACTTTACTTTAACAAAAGGAAAATATTATCTATGATGTATATTATATTATTATTAACTGATCACGAAATCTAGATATTGAATGAATCATAGTGGATATAAACATAGAGGTCAGCTACACTTCCATATTTCTAATTCTGAAATCAATACATGTAAATAAAGCTTCTAAAAGCCAATTAAAAGTACCGAATAATTATTTACTTACGACGCTACATTGATAGTTCTCAGCAAGTCGAACACTCTCTTCCGCGAAGTCATTTTGGCGAATGACTTTTGAACTTAAACATTAACAATTATAGTGTTCGAATACACTTTTATCGTGCTGTTATCGACATATTTGATAAGCGATATTTTAAATATTGAAGTACTTTATATAAGTGAACAATAAAAACTGATCTTTAGCATGTGAAGGCGACAGAATGAGTGTTATAGTTCTGCAGATTGCAAATTCTGTTTTCCATTTTTATAAATCACCTACTACGCAGCAAATGTAACTATCTTGAGAGTACATTACGGAGGTACATTTTTAGAATTTTGCATTTTTATTGCCATATAATTTAAGTTTTTACTTGTAGCCTTGTAGCTGTTCAATATTTATATTTAGATTTTGGAACTCATCAAACCAAAACTTTACATCAAACTCATCAGCTGTGGATTGACATTTTGACAACAAACGTCAAAATCACAGGATAAGGAATCTAAGCCCATACTGCCTAACCTTGCGTAGGTTTTACAAATGCTCTAAGGATTTACTAGATTATTAAAAAACAAATTAATTTCATCCATCGACGGTTGCCGGAATTATGCAATCCTAAAATTCATTTTAAATATTTTTCAATGTGCACGTCCTGCACGGTAATCAATGTAGAGGCAACAGTAGTGGTCAGTTGTATGTCTAGTGGTTGTATGCCTATTTCTTTGACCTCATACTAAAATATACCCTACAGTTCTTTGGCGTACATACATATATACATACAACTATACCAACATCATAAAAAGCGTCCTCAATCTTCGCATGATGGTGATAGTTATCGTCCATCGTCATTGTTGTGTGACCAAAAATAAAGATGGTATGGACACCATCTAAAAAGTAGCAGCATCACCCGCGCTGTTTAATTAATTAATTTATTAATAAGGGAGATAAAATAAAACATAGTATAGACATCAAAGTGATGTATTGACAAATTCATACAGATTGTCTTTCACATAATACACAATAGAAAAACCATATCAATTAACATAATGAATAAAATATCTTGCACGCTATTAGCATTATTTGGTTACGTAACTTATCTATAAGTAACATACTGACAGGCTAAAATGGCATTAAAATATTTCATCACAATAAGATTTCGCAATATATTAAATAATATTATATTCTATACATAAGATCCAAAAGTACCAGCTTTCAGTACTTTACTAAACAATATAACCAAATTATAGTATAAATTATGGACTGCCTACTCGTTTTTACGCTTTAATACTATTAGGTAAAATATTTATTTACAATGCAGTGTTGCTATACTACATGGAATAATTCATGGCAACATGTTAGAAATGATCACATTTAATGGTATTACAACTTTATTCAACTAAATTGTGGAATAAATAGAACAAACTGGGTGATTGTTGTAAGGGAGCATATAGATAGACAAACAAGTGCAAGCTGTCGGAATCTTGAATTTATAAATTATATTTATTATAGCCGGTAGATATTATTTAATTAACTTTCATTTAATGTAGTACGTAGGTTACGTAGTTTGCACTTTTGCTTGCCTTTGGTTACATAGTGTCTACAACCCCCTTAACAATTATTTTGTTTAAGACAATATCATCACAAAATGATAAATCAGAAATTGATTAATTGGTTAATAAAAACTCAGGCCATAGTACACCTGAGAAACACGTAACATAAAAATATTAATCATATTTTTACTGAAATATATTGAGATAAACTTCGAGAAATAAATATTCATATCAGTTACGAAAGTTGATAAAAAGCCGTTACAATCTTACAAACTTTGAATAATAAGATTTAAAAAGGATATAATGATGATCCTATTGATAATTTGAATATCTGATTGAACATTTTAAAAATGTTTCTAGAAATTTTTAGACACATTAGGTCAGCCCAACTGACTTAACTTTGGCCGACTCTTGGATCATACTATTTAAAGTCTATTATTACCTCTATACTGATGCTCAATGTGTGGGTCTTATGTAACACTACCACATGTCGACCCTTCGGTCCTAGGGGCCATTCAAGTATTACGTAAGCACTATGAGGGGCCGGGGGGTCTTTTCCCAAAAAGGAGGAGGTCCTCAATTAATCGGTATTTTTTTATGTATGTTACGCGATATCTCCGCCAAATGTGGACCAATTTAAAAATTCTTTTTGTGTTCGAAGGAGCTTATTTCAAGGGTGGTCCCATATAAATTTGGTCACGATCGGATTTGAAGTCGGTCCGTTAAGTTTTTAAACTTGTGATTATTTATTGATGACATGGGGGAGTCTACATGGTGATTACTCAGCAGTATTTTCTTTTTTACTTTGCAAAAAACCACAACACATTGAAAAATTCTTGTACCAATGTTTACGTAAGCATGGGAGTAAGAGCAATGGGGGGGTAAGAGCATTGCGTACTTTTGGTGACGAGGGGGTGGGAGGAGTTAATAATTGTAAAAAATCTGCTTACGTAATACTTGAACGGCCCCCTACATGTATGAACAAATACAAAGCTGTAACAATAATATCCAATCATCCGACAAATACGTCCGAATGACAACTCTATTGTCCGGAACACTATAGGCCTTACTTAAAACAGCATTTTTAGCTGAGCAAATGGTTACGATTAACCTGTCACTTTTTTCTTGCGTTACATTGTTTAAAAATGAAAGGGACAACCTATGGTATAAAGATAAGCAGCGCTCAAATATTTTTATAAGTAAGGGGCTATAGGTCCGACGTAATATGTACCGGCTTTAAAATTGTAATGATTGGTTAAAAGTTAATTAGCGGAAGATACGATCGGGAATAACGAATAGCATATAACGTTTCATTATACAATGTATGGCAACGCGCATAGTACATCAGGTAACTATTACAAATGGATATTAACCGGTACATTAAAATAACAACTCTATGCAATATGTATACAAGGATCACTACAGAACTCAATATACAGAAAACTTATAAAGGAATGTGTGATTATCGATTAGCATAAAGGTAAATAACTAGTTATATAAGGAAAAAGTCTGTAACAATTTATTGTTCGTTCGCATGAAAAATTCGTACGTTCACTAACAGCTTAGTTCGTTCTATTACGAATGTGTGGAAATTGTTAAAAATTTAACACTTAACAACAATTTTAAATGTTCTTTAACGAGTGAGACTGTAGGTAATGTCCACAGTGCAATAATATCTTTGGTCCGTATTGAATAATTAACATAGGGACATGAAGCTAAAACTCATAGTTTAGACCCGACCTCTCCGTAATGTTCCGGCCTAAAGTCTCGCTCGTTTACGATCTCTACAGACAGCATGCACCAACAATCTAAGACACGTCAATATCAACTACCGCCCGGTTCCAAAAAACAATCTCAGTTCGAATGTGTAGATTTTTTTTTTTATTAGACATTGGCAAACGAGCAGATGGGTCACCTGATAGTAAGTGATCTCCACCGCCCATAGACACCCAAGACACAAAAAGAATCATGGGTGCGTTGCCAACCTAAAAGGAGGGAATGGAAGGTGAGGGAAAGGGGATTGGGAAAGGGAGGGGGAAATGGGCCACCGGAAATCTCACTCACCGAACGAAACGCGACAGCAAGCTGCCACTTTAAGTCGGTTTAGTTAGTGTAGATTACAAAAATTAGCCAATAAGAACACAGTATGAACATGACTCCGTCAAACGACTTGATTTGATTGGTTCATAATCGCGAACTATCTGCACTCTCAAACTGAGATCGTTTATTAAGACCGGCCTTTAAAGAACAAACTAGACAACAAACAGTCACTGGTCCGATACGAGTTTGTCGCTCACAATATACAATACATATCTATACTCTTTCATCTACAGATCACATATAATTTTTGGCAAATCACTATCATCTGAGCTGTACATAATTCTATGAAATCATAATCGTGCGAACGGTTAAACATACGACCCGTGAGCATATTGAATATAGCATGGTTATACATTTCAATAACTACCGAATTGAGTTCTTGACTAATTTTTTTTATTATTAATTTTACATGAAATTTACGTCATCTAAACTACAGAATAGAAATATTGAAATATTCTCAAAACTAAAATAGTTTAAAGGCTTTGAAGTTTGGTGTAATCTTCAAACTGCGGGAAAGAGAAGAGTCAGTATAATCACATCACTGCCATAACGGTACGTGCGTTGGAAATGGATAGCAAGATCTCCATTATGCCCCCACTCCAGAATTTAAAATTTGAATTACTTCATTTTTCAACCAATTTCGATGCAGTTTTTACAAAAGTGATATTGGATTTTTCCATATCAGCCCGGAGTCTGGTATTTGTGCCTGATATGGCGATAGGCTTGCCCCCTATAACATCTAGGACGGAACTAAGTTTGGCGAAATGTGGGTGTACTAGTTGGCTAGTGCGCCTCTGCCTACCCCTTCGGGGATACAGGTGTGAGCTTAGGTTTTTACAGAAGGGTTTCTTTTTCGTTTTATTTGCTACTACATAATGTATAAAATCAAACATAGTCAAGTACCCAATTATTCTGTAGATTAGTTTGTATTAGTTAAGGTTCGCAGCCTACTAAGAACCAAAATATGTTACATAATACTTTGTGCCATTCTCAGTATCATTATTAAGTATAACACATAAATATGGGTCGCACAATTTAAGCGTTCCATCCGATTCTATTTACACTTAACGGCCTATAGCACTACTCTATATTAAGTAAAAGTCTAATAAACAGTTTTATATAAATTGTAGCCACATAATTAAATTATATTATAATTGCATTTTATTCTCTGAACATTGTTGAAGGAACCTATTGAGCGGTATTTTAATGCATTACACTTAACATGTTAATAATATTTTACAAGATCTCAACACATTTACACACAATCTACACATTCAAAAATACAGAATAGAAAAACAAATCAAATTACATAATACAATAGTTTACAAATTCAAGTAAAAATCCGCATCGGGACGGACTATCTACTGGCAATAATTCTTACAATATTGGTGTCATAAATTCGTAGTGTACACTAAAGCTGTGATTTGTTCGACACGCGTGACATGTCACACGACGCGATATCCAATAGAAATGTAAAAGTATGCTTTGAAGAATGCGACCGAGACGGGAGACACGCGACTGTGAAGTGAAGTGAAGTAAGGGGTTGAGAATGTACTGTAATGGCGGGTACACACCAACCGAACTAAGGCGAAAGAACGTTCGCGAATCTTCGCTGTCGCATTCACACAAACAAACCTGAATTGAATGATTTTCGATGAGTTTCGTGAATGATCGGGAACGTTTGGTCTTCATCGCCAATGGACCTTCGCGAACGTTCAGTCGCCTTTGTTCAGTTGGCGTGTAAGCGCCATAAAAACGAAACAAATTCCGTCGTGTTGCTCAACTGTGATTGGTCGATGTCATGTCACAAGATGTATTATACACCACATGTTGGTCTCTAGACTAATATCAGTTAAACGACACAGAGATGTGTTTCAGTTTTATGGAACATTCTAGGGGGCACATGACAACTTTGTATACAACTATCTCCCAGTCACGTGTCTTTGCCGTATACCTCCAAACGTACCTTTGCTATGACCAACAAGTCTATTATCAAGTGTATGAAATATCTAAAAGTGGAATGGTTAAAATGTTTGAGTATTAAAATTGTGTATAAAAACAATAACATTTTATATTGCATTTAACATTGATAAAACATGTCAATCCGTACGCGACGCAATATCTAAAATTTTAATACTTTGAACATTAATAGGCATTAGGCAGTAGAACAAAACTTCAAACTGAATAAACTGAAAGTAATACACAATGGCGTAGCTAGGCGTTGGCGAAGTGGGCCCTCGCCCACGGCCTCGCACTTAAAGCGGTCTCGCAAAGCCCCTTTAAATGCGATACCCCTAGACTTTACCAGTGATAACTTATTAATTTGATCATTACTACGTTCGAAAAAAGAACGTCACAAAAAACCGTGTTTGTGACGTTCTTGCGAACGAAAGAAAAGGGGCCTCGCTGATGCGACTACGCCCATGTCTATATTAGTCCACGCTACGCCTCTGGTAATACATACAGGAAAATAAGTAGAGTACATTATACTGTGATTTAAAAACATTCTATTACTTGTACTCGTATCATAATAAATGTGAGCAAGGTTTTATAAACTAAAAAGTAAACCTTTTACAAGACGACTTTATTATCAGTGGAGTTTTATTTTTATCAAAACGATTATATTCACATTAAATCGATAGGCAGGCAGGATTGCCAGATTGTATAAATGGATATAACAAATTGTCTGATTGAGTTTTCGATTACATGTGAAACATTAAAGAATCATCACTGCTTTATTTGCATTGATATTTGCCACGGTTGAGAATCAATTTCGTATAATTTTAGATAGAAATTAGCCTAATATTTAAAATCTACTGGCAACCCTTAATTGGAGCATTAACAACATATATTTAAGATAACGAGACTACCAAACACTAGAATAAATAAGCTCGTAACATTAAATGAAAGCCGATAGCTTAGGCCAGTTAGAAATGAAAAAGTCGTCAGTTTGAAAATCTGGTGTTTTGTATAATGGAACACAGAATTCATACTCAGACTCATCGATAAAGCCCAGCATGATAAAATTATCCCATGACGATTTGAAAATCAACGCTTGGCCGAAAAATAAAGGCGTTAAAATATAACGCAAATAATTTTACAATAATACACAGGGTACGTTGTAAACCACCGAAAACATCAGTATTTTTTTTTCTTTTTTTCAAATGGCTTCCACGCATTAGCGATGATTTTGCCAATATCAAGGTTGGATATTTATTAGTTATCAATAGACATTATTTAGGTAATAAGGTATTCATGCATATTTTCTGAATTAACATGAAACATCTGTTGGCAATGTTTCCAAACAATTTACAACACCCTGTAAACTCTAGTATAAATGCGACGCATGCAACAATCAACCCTCCGTATCGATATGGAAGTATTAAATTTGATAGACAATAATTTAACGACTATATTCACATACATACGTACGTTGATAATATAAATAACCGAGCCGATGGCTCCTTCTGCCCATGACAGTAGACATTTCGTAGAGATCAAGCATGACACTAACTTCCACACTTCTACTTGTATACTTTCGTATAGTAAGCTCGTGTCTCGCACTTTACCGCATTGGTAATTAATTTTTTTCTGTTATGACACGACTGTTGCTATCTCCTTCGTATTAGTCAGGCAGCATGTGCACGAAAGAGACAGGGAACATGCCTCGCCGGCTCGTGCCTTCGACTTGGCCCTCCATCCAGTTTTCATCCTCGGTGCGTTCATTGATGACGACTATGACTTCGCCTTCGCGAAATGATAGCTCGTCTTCGTTATCCGCTGAACAGTCGTAAAGTGCACGACACCGCCTTAGCCCACCCATCTGTGACAGATTAAAAACAACCCTACTATAAGCTTGTTTTCCTACATCTAAGTTTTCGCAAGTGCAATGTGTTCGATTTCAAGGCCCTGCTGGAGTTTTGGCGTCAATTCCTTCCAGTTTGATGTTTTTAGACGATTTTCTCGCAGCGGAGGAATCGAACATGGTCGACCCGACCCGACAAAAAGCATCCAAAATCACTTATTTCAAAGCTTCCACATACTGTCCATCTTCGTTGATGTTTATTGCTTAGATACATATCACATTTAAACCACAAACACAACTTTAGACTAAAATATGGAATCATTAAAACAAGCGACCACCCGCACCGTCAGAATTCCCACCAAGACTCTTTTAACTTCTTAAGAGTGTTGTTGTAATTTGGCATTTTAATTAAAAATTATCGATAGCCGCTTCCATGATCTAATGGCAGCGTATATGAGCTGGGAACCGGGAGGTTCTGGTTTTGATTCTCAAGGACGGGCGGGGTTTTTTCCAACTCAATTTGCCCGGGACTGGGTCACCCAGAATGGGGTTAATGTCAGGCAGGCATCCAGTTATGAAGATTGAGTCAAATGCTGTCTGCGACAACCTTTAATAAGGTTATCAACAACTATTATATCGTCATATTTAATAGTACTCGTTAAAATAATAAATAAAATAATATAAGCCCTTTAATATTACTGTCTCAATGCTGGGCACAGGCCTCCTCTATTAATAAATGAGGGCCTTAGTCCACCACGCTGCCCTGATGCGGGTTGGTAGACTTCACATACCTTTGAAATTCTTGTGAAGAAATTCTCCGGTATGCCAGGTTTCCTGACGACGTTCACCGTTATAGCAAGCGATAATTCACAACAAAGAAAAGTCAAAGGTGTGTGCTCTTTTTTGGGGTTAGTCTCGAACCTCCGACACTCGTCTCGGCAGTCCGTACCACTCCCAACTGGGCTACCGCTACTTCAATAGTACTCGTTATATTACAATAAATTCCATACCATAGTGATAGAAGTGGAGGGCGACCTCGAGTGCAGACTGGAGGTGTCGGAGATGTCGAGGTCCCGCGAGTCGGCGCGCCTCTCCCGGTCCCGCGACCGCGAGCTCGAGCACGAGAGCGCGGAGTGCACGCGGCTCTCCTCCGCGCACTCCGACATGCCGGACAACCCAGACATGCCAGACATGTCACACAGCTCCAGCGACGAGTCTTGACTAGAACACTCCTAAAAACATAACAACCTTTTAAACATCGAGCAATATCGATATCGATTAGTGTGTACTATAAGCTTTGGTACATTTTATCGATTATTACGCAAAGCATGTTGAGAAGCTTTCTGTGTTCTACTTAAAATCATTTTCAGAAACCTAACTACCTAACTATTATATGCCAACTATAATAACTTGTTAAAAATATGTATTTAAATGTATATTTAATATTCATAAAATTAATCCTTTAATACAACTGCACATTCGGTTGTCGATATTATAATAAGCATTTACTCTTATTACAATTAGAAACGTGTACCATAGGGACATACTAATATTATAAAATCATAAGTTTGTAAAGAATTATGTTGATGCTTGGGAAGAGAATATTATAAGGTAACAAATAAAAACAACTCGGGGTACCATGCAAAAGTTAGTGTTCCACACAAATCAACAGTGTTAGAACACAATTTTAGGGATTCGCATAAATACAATTTATCGATAATTATTTTAATAACTTTGTAGGATTCTATATTCGATACGTTCTATTTTAGCTACAGGGGCTAAGTTGAAGTAGTTGTCGTTGATTTATAATAATAAGGAAGCTGAAAGCTGTTAAGTGGTAGATACATGCAGTTCAAATGGAATTAGCTGCGCATGAAATGTGCATTGTGTGCACATTTTAAATAATTTAGAAATATGCGTGAACGTCAATTTTTATCCTTTTTTAGGACTATGAAGTGAGAAAGAGACAAAAGAAACATCAGGACGCAGATGGCAGCCACAGAAACTGACTGTCAAGAGACTCGTAGTTGGTATTGCAATTTTAAGTACTACGGTCTTAGTAAAGCGTAACAAAATCTTATTATTTTATAGAACTTATATCCTTTTTAATATTGTCAAAAAACAGAAAAAAGATTCATTTCCAACCAACATTCTTGATAACGTTTAATAACTAAATATTACTAAATCAAATGATACTAGTTACCAAAATGATATTGCTTAAGTGTTTTCGTTCAAAATAAGACTCCACTCCACCAAGACCGCAATATATCATTGTAATAAATACCTAAAAGCCTGCAACGCTATTTTCTCTTGACAAGAAAGTGCGACGGTCCATATAAAGATAAAACAATATTAATGTAAAGGCGTAAATCAAACAAGGGTAAGCGTGTGAGTACACTAATTTCTTTGCCAGTCTTTCGTTACCCTTTTCAGTTTCGCTTTCACGGCCATTTCCAGATGCAATCTATTTTTCTTCTGAAGCAAAAATAAATATCCTTGTACTTTTTATTTATTTGTACACAATATATACGAGGTTTCTGTAGCTTTATGTATTTTAATACATATTTTCAATCGCATTTTTATTACGCCCAAAGACTCTCCAAAAGAAGAATCATCGATAGATAAATAGGGAAGTATATCGATGTTTTTTCGATATATTAAGAGTCGATATTTTTAATTTTAATTTTTTTTATGTAATTTCGATATATACAAGGCGCGTCTCACGGTCATGTTTTTCTCGAAACACTACAAAAAAACCATCTACACTAAACATGATTTTGCTATACATCTGTCTATGGTCTATTATTCCAAGAGCAGTAGACAACGTGTGCCTATACAAAAACATTGTTTTGTATAGTTAAAGGCACGACTCCTACTCATATTTTGTATAAAACCACTACACAAAAACAGCTACAGACGCGCCTGTATCAGTGCAGGAAACTCGCCTTAAATATCTTTATCGTGTATATGGGTATCTTATTATTATTTATAGTACGGACGTCTGCAGTCGCATAGACTCAGACAGGTGATCAGCTCACTTATGAGAAGTATTTAACTCTAAAGGGTCTGAGTGGTAGAGCCACGCCGTAGACAGTTACGTCTACAGCACGAATGGGCCAGCTCGACTGGTTTGATACCACTGTCTCATAGAAAACCGACGTAAAGTGGCAGCTCGCTGTCGTGTTTCTTTCGATAAATAAGATTTCCGATGGCCAACTTTTATATTTTTTCAAGCATGTTCCAGAGAGGATCTGGCTTAGTTTTTACGACCGGTCGCCTGCCTGTCGTCAACCCTTCATGAGGGATCTCATTTGCCAGTCTGTTATAAAAAAGTGCGCTATGTTACTTTGATAACAGTGTTATTACGTACCTTCCTAGGCGGCGGCGTGGGTTCGTCCCGATGCAGCGCACCGTTGTGTAGCGTGGAGGGGGCGGGGGTGGGTGCGGGGTATGCAGAATGTGCGGGGGGAGGGGTCGGCGGCGGCTGCTGGGGCCGGTGCTTCACCGCGCCCGGACCGATCGATACCACTGTATGACACAACACGAAACATTAACAAAAATACTTTAAAGGAGTCTCCTGCACTAGAACACTACAAAAAACATGGTTTTGCTACACATTTTTGTCGGTAGTTTAGACGACAACAGAAGATAGCGAGGTACATTGTTTTGTGTAATTTTTTGTGTGTTACGTTTCGAAAAAAACATGAGCAGGGGACATGACGAGCATTCTTAATTAAATTTTTAATATATTATGTCAGTCAATATTTTCTGAATGGACACAAATAGGTACAGGATAACATATTTACGAAGCTTTTGCCGAAATAGAACAGGTCGTACGCCCGTATTACAGAACTGGCATGAATCTAGATTCTAAGCTTATCTTTACATGTAAACATTTTGTTCCAAAACTATAATTGACATTGTCGACATAGAAATACCAAAATATCAAATAATTTTTGAGCAATAGATTAATCGTTTAAAAATTCATTAAGTTACTAGTTATTAGAATATGAGTATCTTACCCATCAATATAATATACCCTAGATGCACAGTTCTTTGCAAATATCCTCCCAAAAGTGGTCTCAGGAATAAAACAAAGAAAAAGATCACAAGTTCTAATTAAATCAATACCAATATAACCCTATGCACGTGTTATAAAGTAGCTTTTTAAACGAAATGATCAAGCTTTCTTAAATTCGAATTTTCAAATTTAGAATTTTATCGGCGTCCGACTGTAGGCAAAAGAAGTGCTTAAGCACTCCTTTGCTGTCCCATTTTCTGAGCGTCAACTGTGCATCTAGGTAAATAATATATCGATGGTCTTACCATGCAATGATCGCGCGCTGTCGGCGGAGGGCGAAGGTGTGGAGCGGGGGTGCGGGGGGTGCGGGGGGTGCGCGGGGTGGGACGCGTGCGCGGGGTGCAGAGGGGGGTGCGACAGAGACACCGCCGGTGGAAGGGGCGCCGCACGCTTCTTCAAGCTGCCGATGTTATCTGAAACCAAATGTGTATATTTTTTATCTCATACCAACAAAGTGACTATGATGGCCTATACGGTAAGTCAGTGCAATAAGAATAATTAATTCAACAGCCTCCGTGGCGTAGCAGCCGGCTGTGAAGCGAGAGGCCGCGGGTTTGCTTTCCGCATTGAGACAAATGTTTGTGTGACCCACAGATATTTGTTTCAAGTCTGGGTGTTGTGAGACCGAAAGTCTCTGACACTCACGATACCGGTTATACCCAGTGTGGGGTCAGGATTAGGTGTGTGACTGTTGGGTGTATTTATTAATTTATTTAATTTAATGTTGAGCGGCCAATGACACCTTATTTTGACTTGAAATTATGTCATATTTTCATTGGGATATTAATTCTGAAACAAATACAATATTAAAATCACAATAAAATATAGTCAATGTTAAGGAAATTACTAGCGGCATTCAGATGTTTTACAATAAGAAATGGTGAAGATGTAGAGTGGGCAACATGACTGTCATCAAACGTAGCACATAGGTTTTTTTTATTAATGAAAAGCATGTTGCTCAAATACAGAACTACTAGCATATCTGGGGCCCTAGCATAAAAACCAAGCGTGACATTAGGTGACTCCACGCTAATGTTTTTTTTGTATGGAGTTTACACTGGCGTCCGAAAAGTCACGTGACTCTTGAGTCAAACGTCACGCTTGGTTTTTATATAGGGCCCCTGAATACAGCCCCATTAATGGTATGTTTTCGTGTAAAGTATATCGTGAATACTACTACTGCCTCGGTGGCGTAGTTGTATTTCGGTATGACTACCGTCCTGAGGTCTCGGGTTCGGGCAGTTATATTGGATTTTTCCATATCAGCCCGGAATCTTGAATTTGTGCCCGATATGGCGATAGGCTCGCCCCCTATCACATCTGGGACGGAACTAAGCTCGGCGAAATGTGGGTGTTCTAGTTCGCTTGTGCACCTCTGCCTACCCTTCGAGGATACAGGCGTGAGCTCATGTATGTATGTGTATGAATACTACTAATACTAACAGACGTTCGGTTTCCTCGGCAGCGTGGTGGGTGTGGGCGGCGCGTGGTGCAGCGAGTCGCACGTCGACGAGCGCGAGCGCAGCACGGGCGACTCGCCCCCGCCCCCCGACACGCTGCTCGACCCTCCACCCCCGGCCCCGGCCCCACCCCCGCCGACACCCGCGTACGACGGCGGCCGGGAGCGCGGACACTTCTTCTCAGGAGTTATGCTGCCGTTTTGCTACAACAAAAGTGTAATATTATCTTATTACTACTTACGCCCGGTTCGAATGCGCAGATAGATTACAAAAATTAGCCAAGAAGAACACAGACTCCATCAAATGACTTGATTTGATTGGTTTATAATCACAATCTATCTGCACTCTCAAACTGAGATCGTTTATTGAAAGCGGCCGTTAGAGGACGGCGAAAGACTGAGATAGATAGATAGTACTTAAGACTATTCATATGATTTTCTATCGACGTAACAGTTACCAATTGTAATGTTACCGAAGTGTTGATAAAAACAAACATTAGATCTGGATCAAAGTACGAAACCAATCCCAGGATCCTTTCCTAATTATATCTTTGTCTAATTCTAAAACAACGGCTTTTGAAACTGGGTATGTAATTATTTTTTAAAAAGCGAACTCATTTGTATGCTGTCAATTGAAAAATCTTGTTGCAAGTTAATCTTACCCTCTCGTCAATGACGGTGTCGTCATCAGAGAAGTCGGTTGAACCGTCGTCATGTGACAAGTTCCAGTCTATATTGATGTTCTCGAATATATTTTTGTCTCTTTTATCTACACTCTCCAACTGAAAATATTATTAAAAATTAATTAAATCAATATTATAAGATCTAACCTCAAATAGAAATAATTATTTGTGTGATGTAATGAGTAAACTCTGAACCATAAAATTAACATATATCGATAAGACAATTCCTTTACTCGATTATATTTCAAACTTGACAAATTTAAAAAGGGATCAATTCTACACAATTCTAATGCATAAATTATAAACATACATAAACTACCCTACGTCCAGCAGAAGACGGCGATAGACTGAGATAATAATAGACTCACACCAAACGGCTTTTCCATAAAGGAAGGTTGAGACAAAGGACGTCTATTGATTCGATTAATACATACTTTTCCAAATAAAACTTACCAACTCCTGACATGCCAAGTGTCCTAGTTGCCTTGCGATCTGCAACGCCGTCCGACCACTACCATCTTTAATGGTAGAATCGGCCCCTGCTTTGAGCAGCAACTTCATAGGCTCAGTTCTATCGGTCGCCGCGCATAAATGTAGAGCTGTCATGCCTGTGGTCGTCGCCTTGTCTAGTAGTTGTGGACCACCGTTTTGGACTAGAAAATCGACTATGTGTAGACAGGAACCGTCGCCCAGCTCCCGGGATATGGCTAAGTGGAGTGCTGTTTCGCCGCAATCCTGGAATTAATTTTTGTTGTTGTTAATTATTTACTATTGTTTTTAGACACACATGTGCGCATTGTTGTTACAAAGTGGCGCCAACCTAACTACATTCAATAAGATTTTCCAATAGAAATAAAAAGTTCGGTTATTAAATGTCACAAACTGCCTCGGTGGCGTGGTGGTATTTCGGTACGATTACGGTTCTGAGGTCTCGGGTTCGATCCCTGGGTCGGGCAAAGTGATATTGGATTTTTCAATATCAGCCCGGAGTCTGGAATTTGTGCTCGATATGGCGATAGGCTCGCCCCCTATCACATCTGGGACGGAATTAAGCTCGCCGAAATGTGGGTGTTCTAGTTCGCTAGTGCGCCCCTGCCTACCCCTTCTGGGATACAGGCGTGAGCTTATATTTTATGTTATGTTAAATGTCACACCATTTAGACTGTGTAAAAGCGGTAATATACGCATTACGCGGGCAATACTACAAGTAGGAAAACTTCAGTAGGTACGCGGCGCGGCGCGAGCATCCGAGTCGCGCCGGACAAATCTGTACATGTTTGTTATCGACAAGTCGTTGATCGCTAATATCAGCTGTTTTAGACTGCATCGAACATAAATCATGTGCAAACATTGAGAGAAATAAAAATCAATCATGTGACTAAATTATTCCATGTATTCCACTGATTTTTGGTACATCGTTGTAAGGTTTATCTGGGATAATGATCAACGTCACTCAGTATACTCTAGTTACCGAGCAGGGTAGCGGTGCGGTGAGGTCTGCTCCCTCGGCGTACGCCTGCAGCAGGTTGGCGAGGTGCGCGTTGTTGTTGTTGTATACTCTAGTTACCGAGCAGGGTAGCGGTGCGGTGAGGTCTGCTCCCTCGGCGTACGCCTGCAGCAGGTTGGCGAGGTGCGCGTTGTTGACGGCGTGCTCCACCTCGGACAGCCGCTCGGCGGAGTCTCGGCAGGTGCGCGCCGCCCACACGCGGTACACGTACTTCTCGCGGATGAACCGGAGACGCTCCTCCCTGCGCATAAACCACGAGAATTCAACAATTAATAAGGGAACGTACCCATATTACGAGCTAATTTTTTTTCAATTTTTATAACCCTCGGTAATATATATCAAGACCCCCTCCTCCTCTAGCTTTCACGTAGTAATTTTTAAATATGGTTTTAAATCATTTTATATCAAGGAAAAATTAAAACAAAATATTATGATGTGTTGCATGACTCTGACTTTAAAATGGTAAACGCCGCGCGCTATATTTGAATACAGCTCGAAAAAGCACGAGATTAGGAAATCTCGTGCTTTAGAGGATATTTACTACGTGACGAAAACTTAAGACCCCCCCCCCCCCCACTGTGACCAAGCGTGATACACAAAACAATATAACAATATAACAATACAACAAACGTATATTTACATACTAAATCATTAATTTTCTTTCCATATCTCTAAACGCTAGACCGACTACCTAACCGTCTTTTCCGGTGCGTCAGTCTGGCTACTGACGTGGCGACACCTCACTAGCCTTGCGGACGCCACGCTGTACTTAGCTTGTGTAATATGTTGTATGGTGTTAGTAAGGGATGATGGGTAGTGGTGGTGGAGGTCGGTGACTAGATCGGTGGTGTTGGGTGATCGTGGGCGATAGTCGACGATGTGGGCAATGGTGAGCGATTATTTTATTGGTGTCATGAACGTCTACTGTCGTCGACTCTATGGAGATCACTTATTAGAGTAAAAATTACAGCTGTACCGACCACCTCATTAAGCAAAGATTTTCTGATTTCAGTTAAATTTTCACACCCAATATTGTTGAATTTCAATTATACTTTCACTACAATAAACACAGCAACAACTCACATTGTACTCTCCGGCGTGAGCTTATCCCTCTCATCCAAGGTATTCTCCATGACTTCATTGAAGGCCTGGTTACCCATGTTCCTGGCCAACAGCAGCTGTGACGTGCTCAACCTATCGAGCGTCAGAGACTGGATCCGCGATATGTGCACGCCCAGCTCTCGATGGCTTCCAGAACATTCTATACACACGATGACGCCGAAATTCGTCGATAGCCATGTGGGATCTAGAAACGAGAATTAGAGATAAAATGACTAAGGTTACGTGGTTGCAGCACTTAGATAAATATACGAAATAGATGCAATTTAAGTCGAGTTTAGGATTATGTAAGTTTCTAGATTATTATTAGCTGCAAGTTTTCCTAGATATCATCATCATCAGCCATAGGACGTCCACTCCTGAACATAGGCCTCCCCTAAAGATTTCCAGATCGACCTGTAGGAATCGGCCTGCATCCAGCGACTTCCTGCGACCTTTATCAGGTCGTCGGTCCACCTTGTAGGTGGACGTCCTACGCTGCACTACGAGCTATGTGCCCTGCCCACTGCCATTTCAACTTGCTAATCCTCTGGGCTATGTCGGTGACTTTCGTTCTTCTACGGATCTCCTCATTCCTAATTTGATCACGTAGAGAAACACCGAACATAGCCCTCTCCATAGCTCTCTGAGTGACTAGATATAAATTATACATACTATAAAACAAGCGAGATATACTCGTATAATATATACCCAGATTGAATCAGCCACTTTACCCATCCTCTACGCCGCGCCTGCATATTATCTTCATCTTTTTTTGAATTTGTACAGATGAAACATTTATCATGGAATACACATAGCAAGATACGCTATTAATAAAAAAAATGATAACAATAACATGTAGCTTTAATATTATTTTGAAATTTTATATTGAGGAAGGAAATACAGTTATCATATAGGATGCGGTCAAGGATTCAAATACCATTGGCCTTTGCACGCCAATTTGTTATGTACGTACAATGATAATTTGAATAACCGTTACCGAACACAACGCGTTTTGAATGAACCAAATTTTGCGAGTTAAAGCAGTATATTTGACTGACTCGGTGGCGTGGTGGTATTTCGGTACGACTACGGTTTTGAGGTCTCGGGTTCGATCTCCGGGTCGGGCAAAGTGATATTGGATTTTTCCATATTAGCCCGGAGTCTGGAATTTGTGCCCGATATGGCGATAGGCTCGCCCCCTATCACATCTGGGACGGAACTAAGCTCGGCGAAATGTGGGTGTTCTAGTTCGCTAGTGCGCCTCTGCCTACCCCTTTGGGGATACAGGCGTGAGCTTATGTATTTGGTTGCAAATAAAGCTTTAAGTTATCTGTTTGTGAACACAGGGCCCGCGTGTATTAGCATTTCAAATAGGGGCAAGGCATTCTTGATTCTGCACTCGTTCGTACTTTGTGACGGGGAATTAATTCAGTTTACGCGGTCCAGTGCTGTACGGTGCTTTTGGAATTAAATAAGTAGGTATGGATGTGATAAGCAAGCCTATCATTTTGGAGGACTCCATTTTTTCTACCTGTCCTTATCCTACCTTAATGTGGGGTCGACGCAACACACTTTTCAAGCATGTTGCAAAAAGGATTTGTCTTAGATTTTACGACCGGCCGAGATACTACTAAGATTACGAAAAAATCAATCATTCATTTAATTAACGTGGAAGGGTTTGCAACTTTT
Source organism: Clanis bilineata (assembly GCA_036417725.1). Classification (NCBI taxonomy): domain Eukaryota; kingdom Metazoa; phylum Arthropoda; class Insecta; order Lepidoptera; family Sphingidae; genus Clanis; species Clanis bilineata. The sequence goes on from CM071141.1 coordinate 6,594,064, forward strand.
ATAGGGAACTCCTGGGACTGTCACATGCGCCAGTTTTTACGATCAGCCTGCCTGATGTCCACCCGATTTGAGGAATCCAGTCCCGGGCAAATTAAATTAGAGAATTCGCTTTGCCCGACCTGGGAATCGAACCCAGGACCTCCCGGTTCACACAGCTCATATTCTGCCACTAAACCAAGGAAGATATTATAAACAATACAACAATTATATTCCTTAGCCACAAACAGGTATCCTAAGCGAAACAAGCATTTAACTCGCAATAGCCTTATTGTAAATCGAAGCGGGAGAGCGAGCCATTGCGTCGGATAACCTGTTATGGACATTTACAATTGACTCTTTCTTGTCATATGTATTATGTAGTATGTTAGCACAATGCGTTGACTATGTATCTTATTTGCGGGTGGTAAAAGTGTCTCTTAAATTATTCTAGTCCTTGAAATAAAACTATTTTTACGGATTCTATCACGACTTGGTTTTATTTTTATTCCCGACGTTTCGAAGGCTTTGCAGTCTTCGTGGTCACGGGTTGGACGTCGGGAATAAAAACTAAAACAAAATCAAGATAGAATCCGTAAAAATAGTTTTATTTCAATGTATAACATTCGCGTAAAGTTAAGAAATCAGTTATTCTAGTCCTGTTTGTATGGATTTTGGAACTTATTTGACGTTTGGACAGGTCACACGAGCGTCAGTACCCTGTGGTACTTATATGTCACCTGAGTACCTTGTGGTGCGCCGATCCCACGTTCAGGTGGGATTAGGGCAGCTACAAAGAAAGAAAAAGTAAATACTGTATCTCGCCGATTATTTAATTGCCGACGTCAATCGCCTCTAAAAGAAACCTCAGCTACAAAAAAATTAAATAATAAAAAAACTGACCATTAGTGGAGCCGCAGTCGCAGCACACCTGGTTGCCAGGCATGCTCCTGACAGCCCTTATGATGGACCGCTGCAGGTCGAGTAACGAATGTCCGGGGTCGTTGCCCTCGCCGGCCTGTTGGTGGAACGCCCTCATCATCGCCCCCTCCTTGCAGTTGACAAGCACTGACGTCCACGCCCTCTGCTCGTTCTCGTCCTCAGCTTGGAAGTGGTACGTGCGATTATCTACAAATATAACGTTCGGACTTATTGCCAGGGCTAAGCTTCGTTAAAAGAAAGATATGGCAGAGTATAATATAGGTGGTGGAAAAGAAAACTAGGAAAGCTGATCCCATCACCCTGCAAGAAAAAAAAATGCCTTCTGCTTTTCAATTGCTATAACTTTCCTGTCCACAGTTAACAAAGTATTTGGCAATCTCTGGTGGCCAACTTTCGTAAACCAATAATCATCATCATCATCAGAGAGCTGCCTCTGTGGCGCGGTGGTATTTCGGTACGACTACGGTTCTGAGGTCTCGGGTTCGACCCCCGGGTCGGGCAAAGTAATATAGGATTTTTCCATATCAGCCCCGAGTCTGGAATGTGTGCCCGATATGGCGATAGGCTCGACCCTATCACATCTGGGACGGAACTAAGCTCGGCGAAATTTGGGTGTTCTAGTTCGCTAGTGCGCCTCTGCCTACCCCTTCGGGGATACAGGCGTGAGCTTATGTTGTTATGTGTGTGTCATCAAAGAGATCATCATCGTAGAGGCAAAGCAGAAGAACTTAATTATTGTAAGGAATAATATTGACCATTGCATTTTCATCACAATACTAAATGACGTAGTAAAACATCATTACAATTTCAATCAAAGACAAATCTTACGACGTGTCACGTGACTCGACAAAACGTATCAAAGGCCACACACGAGTGGAGATAAAACTGGATTATCTAATGATGCAACGCATATTGTTTGCGGCAGAAAGTGAAATCGGATCCTTATTAGCGTAGATGTTTCGCGGAACAACGAGTGCGCGATAATATGCAAAATAATATTTTTTTGTTTTGACTGAGAGCAATCAGGGCATAACTTAAGTACCGGTTCATTTTACAGCACGTTTTTAATCGTCACATGCATATATTTAGTGGCAGTATAGTAGGGGAGCCCACGATGCTAAATGGGGATTTACTCGAGCGTCGTAGAGACCTATTGGGATGCAAAGCTTAGATGATATGAAGAAAAAAATGTTATATGATATATACCTTTACATCGGTGTGGGAAGCGGCTATAGATTTTTAAATATGTAAAAAAAAACTGTTGCATGGACATCCTCGAGCGCGTCAGATATTGATAGCATCAATGCCCTACGTATTTTTAATAATGTACGTATGTTAATCTGATCGTTTGCATGATGCGAGTGGTTGTATTTAAGGGTTGAAAATGAAAAAAAAAAAAATTTTATCGAGCGCGTCAGATTTTCTAACGGAGTGTTAAGTGCACCAAAAAAAAGCTCTCATTCACTAATCTGACGATTTCGATGGGACGCAAACTCGCGGCCATTTTCATAATGTGCAAAAAAAATTCGCCATTTTGAAATACTCAAGCGCGTCAGATTAAGATATATATGGTTCATCTTTATGTTCTAAACGTACTGTCTCATAATCTGACGATTATCTAGAGGGATTGGCCTGATCTGACAAAAAAAAATTAGAAAAACAGTTCACCTTAAAGGCCATCCCTGCAACTTCCCGCTAATTCCATTCTTGGGCTCTTAAAATTGTACTTATGACATTTTTGAGCTCAAAATATAATTTATGTGATATTTTGAGCTCGCTGAGTTCAAAGAAATAGAAATTTCATAGAACACTATTTTTGGAATTTTCAAACCGCAATAACTTTTAAATGGATCAACCGATTTTCACGCGGTTGGCGGCATTCGACGCAGTTTTATCATCCTCATAAGTAATTTTGCAATTTTAATTGATCGAACCACAAATTTCGGAGTAATCCCGAAAAAACCCTTTTTCGGGTTTCTTTCGTTCACGATATCTCTCGAACGAATCAACCGCTTTTGACCAGCTAGGTGGCGATCGACGTGGTTTTTCAAGCTCAAAGGCGGATTAGTTTTTGAAGTTGATCGATAAAGCCAGTTAAAAGTTATTCCAAAAAAACCACTTTCAAAATATATTTTTTTTTTAACTCATTGAACTTAATTAATTGAAAAGCTCAGGAAGCAGAAACCAGAGTGGGGACGGAGTGAGAGAGTAATAGATAGAGAAAGAGTGAGAGAGGAATAGAAGCGCGGAGAAAGAAATGTAGGCATCACGCAACTGCACGCATTTAACTTTATCGACGAATTTTTATTATTTCGGCTTGCGGAAATCGTCAGATTATATATTTTTCATTATTCTTGAATTATTTCCTTCAAAATAAAAAAAAATTTAGCTACGCTCGAGAATGTCGAGGTGACGTTTTTTTTTTACAACTTTGTTGCCCTCCCCTTTTTTTACGTCACTCTCAAATTGTCAGATTAGTGGAATATACACTTTTTAGGATGTAATTAACTCACCCTACCTTAATCTGACGCGCTCGAGAATTTCTGATGGTCAATTTTTTTTTACTAATCTGATCCTGTATCCTTCACGGGCGGCCTTATATATGGGCCTCATGTTTTGTGGAGGTACTTAACCGGGTACAAGGTATCCCCCTGTATATTAATCTGTCGCGCTTTAGTAAATCCCGAAATCCCCGCTTGGGCTCCCCTACTATAGTACAAGTCTTCTCACTTATGCACTGCCATTAAAAGTCTAGCGTAACAAATAGCCTGGTTTATTTATACACGATTTAAAAGTCCATATTATTCAACTGAGACAAGGACAACCCACATATTAAATTTTTCGAAGCTTCATTGGAATAATTGATAATAACATCCTGAATAAAATTAAAAATCTCGGTCCGTCACGAGTTATTTTTATAGCAGATACTGGAAAACGGGAAGACGGGTCACCTGATGGTAAGTGATCTCCACCGCCCGTAACCACACAAGACACAAAAATAATCATGAATGGTTTGCCAACCTAAAAGGAGGGGAACAGGGATTCGGAAGTGGGGGTAATTAGGCCACCGGAAATCTCACTCACCAAACGAAACGCAACAACGAACTGCCATTTTACCTCGGTTTTCGGTGAGACAGTGGTATCAAACACGTGAGACAGTTTACGATACTTTTCATCGACCGACTTCCAAAAAGAAGAAGGTCCTCAATTCGTCTGTATTTTTTTTGTATGTCACGCGATATCTCCGCCAAATGTGAACCGATTTTCAAAATTCTTTTTGTGTCCGATAGAGCTCATTTCAAGGGTGGTCCCCATCGATATATTATTTACCTAGATGCACAGTTGACGCTCGGAAAATAGGACAGCAAAGAAGTGCTTATGCACTCGTTTTGCCTACAGTCGGACGTCGATAGAATTTCGTCTCATTTCGTTTAAAAACCTACATTATAACACGTGCTTAGGGTTATATTTGTGTTGATTTAATTACGACTTGTGATCGTTTTCTTTGTTTTATTTCTGAGACCACTTTTTAGGAGGATATTTGCAAAGAACTGTGCATCTAGGGTATAATATATTGATGGTAGTCCCATATAAATTTGTTCACGATCGGATTTGAAGTCGGTCTGTTAAGTTTTTAAACTTGTGATTATTCATTCAAACATACTAACATGAGACTAGATCGAAGGCTCGTTTGTCCTCAGCGGCGACTTTTATCTGGCAAGTGAGGAGGTTCACCCTCGCTGGTGTCTTGTTCTCGTCTGCATGGAATATGTCGAGGAACCCTTCAGCTGTGACCCGACACCGGCGCTTTTGCCACACCCTCCGCACTTTCCCTTCAGACTTCTTCAACAAGTAACCGCTTCTTGAGATGCCGTGTTGTTTGTCACCTTGGAGCTGATGGAGAGAGTAACCACCTACAGATGTCGTTACCTAGAAATTGAAATAATATGTGCATGTTTTTGTATTATGAGTAGGCCTAGTCGCCTCCTTGGTCTAGTGGCAGCATGTATGGGCTGTGGACCGGGAGGTCGTGGGTTCGATTCCCAGGTCGGGCCAAGCTAATTTTCTAATTTAATTTGCCCGGGACTGGACCCCTCAGAGGGGGTTGACGTCAGGCAGGCAGCCGGTCGTAAAAACTTAGCCAAATAATTTCTGCAACATGCTTGAAAAAGTGTGTTGCGCCGACCCCACATTAAGGTCGGATAAGGGCAGGTAGAAAGAAAGTAGGCCTAAAATTGGTCAGAGAAAATGGAAATGGACAAATTGGGGCAGAGGGGGCTTGAAGTAATCTGGTTGTGTTCAGTTATATTGATGAGTGTTGTGTGGGTTCTTTTTTCCGCCAAAAGTGGGCCCATCCAGTTCAGCCAGCCTCCGACTAGAACAAGCACAGCATTCTCCTGGTGTCTCTGCAGGCTTCACGGAGTGACCTGAGTTTGTTGAGGATTATAGTTAAGCGTATTTTACTAGTAATGATGCGTTGTTATCTCTAGTCGCCTCCTTCTTTTAGTGGCAGCATATATGGGCCGTGGACCTGTCAATGAGTCCTGGATTCGATTCCAAACGTCGGGAAAAGATATTTTTCTTATTTAAGTTTCCAGAGGGGATTTGACGTATAAACTAAGCCAAATCCTTACTGCAACATGCTTGAGAGAGTGTGTTCCGCCGACCCCCACATTAAGGTGGGAAAAAGGCGAGTAGAAAGAAAAAAAAAAGCGTTATTACCTCTCTATCCTGTGGCGCGGCAGCTCGCAACATGTTCCTCAACTCGAGCAACCTCCGTCGCTCGTCGTCCTGCTGTTGCCTGATCTTCTGCAGCTGCACGCTCAAGTCCGCCACATACACACCAAAATGCTCTATAGTCTTCAAACCGTCTTGAAAATAATTCGTTTGTGCGTGATAATACTCCACCAGGTGCTGCAGCAACTCGATCCCCTTCTTTGTCTTTATCTCGTTGAACTTTATCAGGTACTGAAACGAAATTCGGAAGGTTAAAACTGCAAATCGTAAATGGAAGTGAGCCAGTAGTGCGAACAGACAGACAGACTGACGCCGAACGTCGCGTGGGCACGACCGCTCTTATTACTTCATCAACAACTGCAAATGGAACACGTCGCGACAGACACGAGCGCCGCACCGACTGTAGAAAGCCGCAAATATTACTCCATGCCCTTCCGCGAGTTAAAATTACGCATGATGACGCACGCGCATGAGGATTCACGTTATATTCGATACAATTTTGTCTTGTACAGTTGTGCAATAAAGCTCGGCGCGTGACCTTGTACATCTTTCTTGGCCAGCCGCCGGGTATCTTTCATATTGTAAACTATTTCGAGACATTAAACTTTCGACTGAGCCACAGGTTATCGTTTACAAAGAGATAATGGTCGAATGCTATGCGTGGGCGTAATGAAAATACAGTGGACCCCCGGTAGTCCGGCCCCTGTCTAATCCGGCACCCCCTGTAATCCGACATGGTTTATTATTTATTATTGAATACGTATTCGCTAAGCATGATTGAACAAGTTACAACTTGTACGCACCATCACTATTGTGCTCAACGCATAGGGTATTGTTTTGACTCTGATTGCTTAGTTGGAATTTGACTACGTACGACCTAGTGCGTGTTCATTGTTTACTGTTTATTCATTGTGTATTACGTATACGTACCTAGTATGTAATGTCGTCACAAGCTCAGAAGCGAAAGCACAAAACACTCACAATTAAAGAAAAATGTGATATTTTAGATCGCCTAAATCGTAATGAATCTTTCAGTAGTTTAGCAAGTGAATACGGCGTAGGCCGATCTACAATTTATGACATTAAAAAAAACCACGAGAAGATTAAACAGTTCGTGTCAACTACTGACTGTGGGCCAGGCAAGAGACAGACACTCAAGAAAGCTGAACATCCAGAAGTGGAAGAAGCTTTATACATGTGGTTTCTTCAGGAAAGAAATAGGCATGCGCCCATTTCGGGACCCATGTTGGCAATGAAAGCTAAATATTTTTATAAAGAAATAATAAAAAAAGATGATTTTGTGGCTAGCAAGGGATGGCTAGAACGTTTCAAAAGTCGTCATGGCATACGTTTAATGACCATTACAGGAGAGAAACTTTCTAATGATGCCACCTGCATAGAGCCATTTAAATTAAGATTTTTGCAAAAGGTAAAAGATTTAAATCTTAACCCATCACAGGTGTACAATGCAGACGAATCAGGGCTTTTTTGGCGTGTGATACCTAATAAAACTTTTGTTTCCTATAATGAAAAATCGGTACCTGGACGAAAAGTAAGTAAAGAACGTGTAACCATACTACCATGTGCTAACGCTGCGGGTACACACACGCTAAAAATGGTGGTCGTTGGAAAATCTAATAAACCACGTGCATTCAAAAACATTGATTTACCTGTACACTATTATGGACAAAAAAGTGCGTGGATGACAAAAGATCTTTTCAAAAAGTGGTTTGATGAATGCTTCGTACCAGAAGTTAGAAAATGGTTGAAAGATCATAATTTTTCTCAAAAAGCGTTATTGCTTCTTGATAACGCTCCCGGTCATCGGCTTGAAGAAGAACTGACAACTGAGGATAAATGCATCACTGCGATGTTTCTTCCGCCAAACTGCACTGCACTGATTCAACCCATGGATCAGCATATCATTCAGTTTGTAAAGCAAGATTATAAGAAAAACCTACTTCTGAAAGCCGTGTCAAAAGACCAGCCAATAGAAAAAACGTTAAAAGAATTTAACATGAAAGACTTGGTTTTTGCTCTTTGTCAATCGTGGAATGCATTACCTTCATCAACTATTACATCGTCTTGGAAAAAGTTATGGCCAGATATAGTCGCCACTCCTACCAACGATCCACAAATTAGTGTACCTTCGGAAGTAATAGAGCAAATTGCTGCTGAAACACAAATAAGTTCGGAAGATTTGAAAACCTGGTGCCGTGGAATGGATAAAGGGGAAAATATTTTTCATGAAATGTCTGACGAAGAGATTATAAAAGAGATTTCTAGTCATACAACAATAAATCAGGAAGATGACGACGAAGTGATTGCAACTACTCCGCAAGTGAAAGCACAAGATGCAATTAATGCCTTTGAGCTGGGTTTGCAATGGGCTGAAGAAAATGGTGCATCCTACAACGAACTTCTACTTTTGAGAAGACTGAGGGACAAAGCTTTAATCTCGCGTTTCAACAATGTTAAACAAAAAAAAATTGATGAATATTTGCATGCTTCTTAAATTACATAATTGATTCATAGTTTTTGATTATTTTAGTTCATATGTACATTTGTTTGTACACAATTATTTCCTAACGTAAAGTTATTGCATATTTTTTGTAAGTTATATAGCATTAATGACGTTAATTTTATAATAAAACGTAAGCTCTCTATTGTTGTTTAATTTACTAAATTTGACATACATAATGAAGTATGATTAGTATTTCAGAGTATATATATGTACATATGTATATATAATATGCATGTATAAAGGAACCTTATCTTTGGATCTGTAATTTGTCGGATTACAAGTTACTCTTTGGTAAAAAATTCCGGACTATAGGGGGTCTTAGGCAGTACTCTATAATCCGACGAATTCGATACTTCGACACTGCCCTGCAAAATGTTTGTCGGACTACCGGGGGTCCACTGTAGTTGAGATGGTTGGTTAACAAGTGGATCGGGTGGGTGCGTGGGCCGTAAGTATTGTGAGTGGAGGTATTTGCAGCGGGTGCCGAACTGCCGACTGAGACGTGGAACAAAGCGAGGGTCAGAGCGTCGGCACTCGGCCCTGCGCGGCGCAAGGCCGGTCGTCGACCTGACGCGCGCCTCCGCGGTACTGCACACTGCACAGTGCATAATACACACTGCCTACACCTGCAACCACTCTATACTTTTGGAAAATGAAACTTCACCTTATGACCGCAAGCTGCTTGAATGTAAGCGAGGTGTGACAACAAAATTACGGGCCTTGTTATTACGTAACATAAAGTTTCAAGTTAACTCTTCGAAGCTTTGGCGTAGTCATCGCGACCTCCAAATGACATTAACAGAAAGGTGAATATAACAAAGGAGTCTAAATTGAACGTAACATAACACTACTGTTATTATTGTGGGGTATTGTGTCAAGATTCAAGAATGCGTAATCAACAATCAGCAGTAGGCGGTGTCAACTGTGGACTTGACTAATATTGGAAGACAACAATAAACGATTTATTGAAATGCACGCAGACTAACACACAGTACAATGAGCAAGTGAGGCGAACTGTTTCAGACGCGCAGTCACTGACCAATGACCATTTAGCCTTACTGCGCACGGACGTAAAAAAAAGATGGACGGATTTAGGAACATTGAAAGTGAAGCAGGATTTTCGGCCCATTAGATCTATCGACACGTAAAGACGTGTGTGTGCATAGGACACTTTTGTGCAGGCGCGTTTGTGTGCGTGGCTTCTCTGTGGCGTCCGTTTGACTATATACGAGATGGTGTCCTTCTTTTTCTTTACGTCCGTGTTACTGCATTACTCAACTTGCATATTTACACTGGCGAGTTCGGTAAGGACGATGGCTTACTTCATCGATCGCTTATTTCTTTATCTGTTGTATTTTCCTGGCGGAAAGTGAAATATAACATAACTTTTATGTCATATATTATTTCTAGATAATTTGACTAACTTTACAAAATATTTGTAAAGCATAAGAGACTACTTTGACGGCGAATGCAAAGGTTAGAGCTGTGGTATGTACCCAGAAGGAGGCTGCTGGAACGGATACAAAAGCAGATTCTAGGCTAGACCTTCATACGCGGTCAGAAAAAATAACACGTAGCTAGTCGATGCCATTTATTTTTTGGTCCCATGATTATTAATTTCAATTCCATAAGACTTGGCTCAATAATTTGAACACTTCTGTCAGCTTTATACAAAAAAAAAAATATTTAGCCAATGTGCTATTGATTGCAGTAATCAGCAACGATAATGTATTGTGAAATACGCCCGTGAACCCTATACATTTTGGCTCTACCCATCGGATCCAAAGATAATGTACTCTTGGCATTGCATTCTGAAACAGAGACAGACGGGTTGTTTAGAGGGCAATCACATGCATTATTTTCGGCAAGGCGAATCGAGGCCAAGAATAACATTAGATGCATGAACTTTTATAATGAAAACAAACATGGAGAAATTGCGTGCGATTTATTCTTCAGAATTTACCTTTACGAAGTCTAGAATATACAGAACACCTCGCAGTTATCGTAAATTATATTGATTTACTACTACATAAATGTTTGCTATCTAATCGTGCAAGTTGAACGGAATCAACATTTTATCAGAGAGCATCGTTTATGAATATTGAACTTGCTTCAAATAAATAAGATTTAAGTTTTTACAAAAAGTTTTTTTATTTTATTATTTTTGTATCGAATTTGCTTATACTTTTTGTCGAAAATTATAAATTACACATACATAAGCTCACGCCTGTATCCCCGAAGGGGTAGGCAGAGGTGCACTAGCGAACTAGAACACCCACATTTCGCCGACCTTAGTTCCGTCCCAGATGTTATAGGGGGCGAGCCTATCGCCATATCGAGCACAAATTCCAGACTCCGGGCTGATATGGAAAAATCCAATATCACTTTGCCCGACCCGTGGATCGAAATTATAAATTAATGTGTTTTAAATTGTTTATTATAACAATTATAATATTACTTTAGAATTGCAAACTGTTTAAATGTTGAAAGCTAGACATGGTGCAAAAGCAACAAGCAAGCCTTTGCGGCTTGGCACGAAACTAGGAAGAAGGCATTGTAGTCTGGAAAAGTCTACGTTTTGGCAGTGCATCTTATCGCCATAAACTCATAGTTGCCTGCCATTGTCAATGCCAATGGACCCATGTCTCTTTTAAGTCTCGCACTGAAAGGTTAAGACAAAAGGCTAGTTACACTGATGGACTAAATCGAAATTAATTACATTAAGATTGAAACTAATCAGTTGGTAAACGATATCCTAAACAAATAGGAACATTTGCATTTGAAACCGTATATAAAAGTTTAGAAAGATATACTCGTAAATAAAAGATTACCAAACCGTAAACTTTATGACATTCTAAATCTACATAATTTATCACAAGGACGCGGACCTGGACGCGGCGTATAGCATCGCGATATTTAAATTTTAAACAATATATTTTTTTGAGATTTCGTAGGTACGTAGATACGTAGGATGTATATTCCTTATCTATGCGACTAATTAGCTGCATCACGCTAGTTGCAACTGACGCACATGGTCAATTGAAAAATCATTTTGTTAATTGCTTTTAAAGGGCACCAGACTCGAAATGCCCAAATCATCATCATTATCAGCCACAGGACGTCCACTGCAGCACGTGAAAGCAGTCTGCATTCAGCGACTTCCTGCGATGCCCAAATGCCTCGTCTTTAATGTGTAGAGAAATCCGTAAACACAAAATTCACAATTATCGTAATCCTGTTGATGGCTCATTTGATTTTCGTCATTTCACGCTCAGTGCCTTAGCTAACTACACTTTGATAACCTATCAAGCATCAGCTGCCGTCGGTATTCATATTTTATGGCAAAATAAAAAACAAACCGAAGATGGTACACTGGCCACTGCTGATATCAGCGCTCCTAGTACGAAGTTTATTTTGACAGTTCTCGATACGTTAGTTTTCATTTCCTAACTTTCTACTATCGTCTATTTCGAGAATCGGGAAATGTCAAACAAAACTCCTAATAGAGGTACTGACTCTGTCCGTTGTGTCGTACTTTGGCTGGAATGCGGGATCATTCGTCTACAGCACGAATGGGCCGGCTCGACCGGTTTGATACCACTGTCTCACAGAAAACCGACGTAAAGTGTCAGCTCGCTGTCGCGTTTCGTTCGGTGAGTGAGATTTCCGGTAGTCCAATTCCCCCTCCCTTTCCCAATCCCTTCCCCCACCCCTTCCATTCCATCCTTTTAGGTTGGCAACGCATCCATGATTCTTTTTGAGTCTCGGGTGTCTATGGGCAGTGGAGATCACTTACCATCAGGTGACCCATCTGCTCGTTTGCCAATCTCTGCTATAAAAAAAAATGTGCTTATAGTAAGAGTACTGGCGATTGCACTGTTGCGTAGTGGAAGACAATGGCTCCACATAAATGGTTGTCACGGACAAATATATTATTACGCGTGCATTGTTAATTGCATTCCTGGTGCAGAGTAATGTTGATACTCAGGGAGTCAGGGGTATTAATTTACATTGTTGTGTTGTCTTCATGTCGCGTCGTGCTAACTTTATAGTCGTGATTTCGCTATGTACCATTTCTGTTGTTTACAAAACCATTTGCGGCTACGTGATTTCTTTATACCGGGTGTTTCATAAGGTTGGTACCAATAACAATTCCTCATACAGGAAGAATGATTTTAAATGGAATGGTAAATAAAAAAATTAAAAATGGTACTTATTTTTTTAAATAATTTATTAAGCATGAGGATTTTAAAATCGGAATGCAACCTGTAAATCGACGCGATTAGCATAGGAATGGATTTGTGTATGTTACAAATAAATAATTACCTCATAAGTGGTTTGTAAATGTACTGCAGGTGACCAGATGAGTTTCAAAATATTTTTTTCTTCGCAAATTCAAGTAAAAAGTTCGTAAGGCTCCTAGTTTTTACTAAAAACTAGGAGCCTTACGAAATTTTGAACTTTACTGCTACATTGCTAGCCATACCCTCTTTAAGTATAGTTATTATTGATACCAACTTTATGATACACCCTGTATAACAAAAGAGTGGCTTCCTGTATTTGTATCTCAAAAATTTATTTCATTCTCTCTTTGTTATGTTTATTCTACGGCATCCCCCTCAATTTATCATCTCCATGTGAATGCCAGATTAGCATTACAAAGCTGCAAGTCTTCATCATATACTTTCCACTATTTGTAAGTACATTTTTATGTGGATTTGGTATGATATTAAAGGAAGGATATTACACACAGTTGGATGACCAACGCTACGGTGTACTAACTTACAGTGTACGCTGAAAGCTGAAGGATGATGTGGTGACTAGAATAGATAAAGGGATGTTGAGGTGGTTTGGGCATGTGGAGGGGATGGATGAAAGGCGACTTACGAAAGGTATTTATCGCGCGAAAGTGAATGGAAGTGTCGGAAGAGGGCGACCGCGGAGCACATACATAGATCAAATAATTGATCTTCTCCGAAAAGGGCAAGTGAGGAGTACTATCAACCGGCGGAAATATATGAAAACATGCACAAGTGTGGAAGAGGCAAAAGAGGTCTGTCAGGATCGTAGCTTGTGACGCTCAATTGTCTCTGCCTACCCCCATGGGATACAGGCGTGAGTGTGTATGTATGTATGTATTGGATGACCAACACTCATCATTCATCATGGATATAATCGATCATCATGGATAGGAATCCACCTTATTTAATTACTATTACGAACTACTTCGTAATCTTCCTGCACTACTTCTTGACTGATAGTGATGTAAGTATATTTCGCAAACATATCAGCTCATACTCAGTACTGTAATACATATAAGTTCAACGACCTCTCCCAACGGTATCTAAAAGTAATGTTGGAATTAATGTAGACCACCATGAGTCATCAACGATCATCACACATAACGATAACAACACGTGACGTATTGCAAGTATAACTCGGCAAAGTCATCGTGCGAGCGGCAGTTTTTGGAAACAGCACAGGAATCATAAATTGATAAATTGTGTTCGATTTTTTTTGATTGGTAGAGCCACGCTGTAGAGTGTAGATAGTTACGTCTACAGCACGAATGGGCCGGCTCGACCGATTTGATAACACTGTCTTTCAGAAAACCGACATAAAGTGGCAGTTTGTTGTCGCGTTTCGTTCGATGAGTGAGATTTCCGGTAGCCCATTTGCCCCGCCTCCCTTTCCCAATCCCTTATCCCTCCCCTTCCATTCCATCTTTTTAGGTTGGCAACACACCCATGATTCTTTTTGTGTCTTGGGTGTCTATGGGCGGTGGAGATCACTTACCGTTAGGTGACCCATCTGCTCGTTTGCTAGTCTCATATTTTTTTTAAAGAAATAATGTTATGAGTGCCTGTCCGGAAAACCCATATTTCTAGTAGGAATATTTATATTTTTAAATTGTTTTACTGTAAAGTTCAGAAAATATGACTCTAGAACGTCCAGTGCGCTATATCATGGACAGGTGGTTCATTAATGTTTGATGATGTTGGAATCTGTTTTAGGCTATGTCTAACGTATGAAGCGCCGGGCATTAATCATACATAATAATTAATCTGATAGCGTAAGATTTGCTAGTAGCGCCTTCGACATCGCACAGATAAGTTTGCCAAGCTATATTCATATTTTATCACTCTAATGCTCTAATACAAAATTGCATAACTTTTGAACTATAGAGTATAGTTAAGCAGCCTAAGGAGCGGCAAATTGTATAAGATCGATGAAGGGATCGGCATTTGGCAGGTAACGATTTTGCATATAGGTACATCCAATACTTTGAAGGTAAACGCGTTTGGTAAATTTGCAAATCTTCGAGAAGCGTCTACTTACCTGGTTTTGTACAATATTGCCACACCCATTGCTGTATATGTATTTAAATACAAATCGAATTAGATAATAATTAAGGCAATATTCTATTTAATTACCCACTAACGTAGGTACACTGTACTGTAGCCCCTTGACTGTAGACCGATAAATTATCTAAACAAAAACTTATTAAAATAAAGAAGCCTACAATAATACGGCGCGGATGAGATTATATTATGCGGTGGAATAATATTATGTACTTTATTCATCATACAGCACCGAGGAACACATTGAGCTCCAAGATGCCAAACCTCCTTAAAAATAATAAGCCGAGTAAGGAAACAAAACCTACCTGATATGAACAATAGCTAAAACATTCATGACATCATAACATAAGCTCACGCCTGTATCCCCGAAGAGGTAGGCAGAGGCGCACTAACGAACTGGAACACCCACATTTCGCCGAGCTCAGTTCCGTCCCAGATGTGATAGGGGGCGAGCCTATCGCCATATCGGGCACAAATTCCAGACTCCGGGCTGATATGGAAAAATCCAATATCACTTTTCCCGACCCTATCGAACCCGAGACCCCAGAACCGCAGTCGTACCGAAATACCATCACGCCACCGAGGCAGTCACTAGACCAGTCATGACATCACTAGACCACAAAAATAAAACAAGTCAACCTTGGAGTGCCTACAGCGTATCCCTTCATGTCAAGTGAATATAAGCGAGTTTGCATGAAAACAAAGCAATACATAATAAGTATGTAAGCGATAATCCCAGTAGGATCATTTATTCAGAAGGCTAATGAGCGAGGCCGTTCGTACTCAAGGGGCAAGTCCGTTTCCACACAAGGCAACGTGTTTGTGGCTGGAGATATCATCATATAATATTATTATAACATTACATTGGACTTTCAAACACAGTAAACTTAAGTACGATCTCAATCCACGAAATTTAACTCTCATGATAATTGGGTACTTGACTATGTTTGATTTTATAGATATTTTTATATGAAATAGCAAATGAAACAAAAAAGACACCCTTTTGTACAAACTGCATTGAAAATGGTTGAAAAATGAGACAGTAATTCATATTTTAAATTCTGGAGTGAGCAAGAGTAGGGGTGTAGTGGGGATATCTTGCTATCCCTTTCTAACGCACGCACCGTTATGGCCGTGACGTGATTATACTGATACTTTTCTGTCCCGCAGTTTCAAGGTTACACCAAACTTCAAAGGCTTATAACTGTTTCATTTTTGAGAATATTTCAATATTTCTTTCTGTGCTATGTTTTAGATGACGTAAATTTCATATAAAATTAATTTCAAAAAATTAGCCAAGTACTCAATTGGTTTGAAGCGACAACTTCAGCATCACCATGTTACGTAAAATTTTGAGCATGTAGGGTAAGTCGTTATAGTTTAACTTTACTATGTCCTTGATTTTCAAGATCTGTCGGCTCCGCGATATAACGATTATGTACAGATTTTCATAAATTATAAGTGAACTCTATTAACAAAATCAACACGTGACTGATTCATTTGTAATGATCCACTTTTCCGATAAGACTTGCTGTGTCGTTTATAGTTATTACTTTAAACCATTGTTTACTTTGTGGTTTACAGAAAAACCAGTCGAACATGCCGTCATGCATAGCGCTACTGACCCAATGAGACCTCGCCCTTAGTCCTTAGCGTGTAAGTTATTAAAGCGGCAAGCGGTCGGTAGCCAACAGGTCCCGGCCGCAGGGTGCGTGCGTGAAGCCACAAATTTTCTACTGACAAATATTAATTATACACTTTTGTGACTCAGCCCCACTAACTTGAAGTCAATTGTGTTTTAAATTACAGTGTAGAGTTCATACAGTATGTATTACATACATAAATCGAGGTAATGGTTTTGTTTATGAATTCGTAAAATAAGGAACAGAAGAATACATTTCGCATAACTGGTCATACACTAGGTCATACCTTTCATATACAACTGTGTATAAACAAAACAACAACTTTAACCTTCCATTGTGTCGATTAATATGCATTATTATAATCCTACAGGCTTCACTAAATTATTCTATGAGATACATGAAACATACATATATAAGCTCACGCCTGTATCCCCGAAGGGGTAGGAAGAGGAGCACCAGCTTACTAGTACATCCACATTTCGCCGAGCTTAGTTCCGTCCCAGATGTGATAAAAGGCGAGCCTATAGCATATCGGGTACAAATTGCAGACTCCTGGCTGATATGGAAAATCTAATATCACTTTGCCCGACCCGGGGATCGAACCCGAGACCTCAGGACAGTAGTCGTACCGAAATACAACCACGCCACCGAGGCAGTATAATGAGATACATGCTGGCACATTATGGTAGAGCATAAAGGTTCGATGGTAAAAACAATAGGTGACCAAACAAAACTACAATAAGCCGCTTTGTAATACAACATTATAATATAAGAACACATACAGATGTGTAAACGTAACAAATATTATGAATCAAGAAATGCCTACCTATTAAAGAACGGCATAGTTTAAAAAAGCTCATCCCATATGGAATTTTTCCTAAATGTTTCTGCGAATCGCTTCGTAAGTGCGACTGTACAATAAAGATAAAGTCTGGAACGCGCTCAGATCATATCATTGCTGCAATAAAGGCAGAAATAGGAGTCTGCGGTCGTAAACTGTATTTATTTACCGGTAAAAGGAAGCGTCTCGAGGAAGTACTCACGTAACTATAAAACTTAATACGGATTAATGTGTTTAATATAAAAATTATAGTTTCTCAGATATACTTAAACCACAGACGTAAAAAATAGATGGATGAGCGCTAGGAACACTGAAAGTGAAGCAGGGTATTCGGCTCATTCGATTAGTCGCCGCCATTACGTGTCGATTGAATGAGCCGAAAACCCTGCTTCACTTTCAATGTTCTTAGCGCTCATCCATTTTTTTTTATACGTGCGTGACTTACCGTCAAATGTTCATACACCTAATGTCGCGAATGTGGCGAAATTCAATGTAAAAAGCCGTTAGAGTTGAGTAGCGTTTGACCATTCGGGCGTTAAACCTCTAGTTTGGTATCTCGGCAAAGTATTATACAGGCTGTGGACCGGGAGATCCTGAGTAAAATGATTTTTCCAATAGTATTGGCCCGGAACTGAATTCTCCAGAAGGGGTTGATGTCAGCGCTGATGATAAGCATAGTGCAGTCCAAAAAAACAACGACCAGGGACAAAATTAGAGTGTCGTTACATTGACATATCACTTAATATATTCCAAAACCTACGATGGTAACAATATAATCAATTAACACACACATTAGTTGCTCAATTAGAGAATGGAAACAGGTTTTATTTTTTCCCCTGCAGATATAGAACATTTATTAATTAAAACATAAGAGTAACCACATAGCATCGTAACAAAAACACTAACAAGTGATAAAGCTGTCACATAAAAAGGCAGAGCGCAGTCTGACCAAGTTGGACATCGTAAACAAATGTTGAGTTTTATTTATTTTTCATAGATGAATATTTGAAATTTTTGGTACAGTTCAACAATATCAACCGCTTCCGAGCACGTCGCACATTCCTTAGTGTAACAAAACAAAATGTTTTAGTACGTTGTTACTTTGGGAATTTATATTCTTTACGTCCACTTTAAAACAAACTCTCATCAAATTTTAACCCACTGGAGGCGGCACATATACATATGTGTTACATAAGTGTCTCAGCCACCGGTGGCCGAGCAGTCCGTCACTATTTGCAGTGTAGGCCGCCAAACAACTTCGTTTAAACATAACAAATTAATATTGATATTATTATGGCTAGCTAATGTTTTTGAAAAGTTAAGTCAGGTTTGCTTTAGGTGGTAGTATTAAGGTCACGTTCTTCACTCTGAGATCACCAGGTGACCCACCTGTTCGTTAGACAACGATTTTAAGGATAGATATTCCGACAACTAAAGTGCAGATTGGATTTTTAATAAAGCAAGAGGCTTTCTAGTTAATACATTTGAATCACAAACACCAACCATATAAATATAATAAATAATAATATTTTAATATTAACCCAGTAATATTACTGTCCCACTGCTGGAGACGGGCCTCCTCTACTAATAAGAGGGGTTAGGCCTTAGTCTATCACGCTGGCCTAACGCGGGTTGGTAGACTTCACATACCATTGGAATTCTTGTAGATAAATTCGCGGGTATGCAAGATTCTTCACGATATTTTCCTTCACCGTTATGGCAAGCGATATTACACAATGAAAATACAATTAACATAAAAAAGTTAGAGGTGTAAGCAGTCAGCAGTCCGTACCATTCCAAACTACTATGCTATCACTGCTGCCTGCTATCAACCATGTACTGAATAATATAAAGCATGTAAAAACTAATTCAAACGAAAAAGTTTTTCACCACAAACATATTGCTAGTCATAAACAAGGTTTACCTGCAGAAGAAAATATAACAAACTGTATATATCACGAACTACAAAGATCGCGGTCTTACGACCCTAGGACTTGAGACGGATTTGGAAATAAAGCAAATGTGTACATTACGGCTGACTCACACGAAATGAGTTCCCAACGCGACACTGTTGAAATTGGCAAATATTGTAGGCATAATAACATTGTATGTGATTTCTCTATGAAACATTTTACGAAACATTTGTGGTTATATTGTTATTGTACTGCTAGTCTTAACGAAACTCTTGAGCGAGTCGACAACGCGAAACACGATGAAGGTTTAGATGAGCATATTCAAGTCTGAATTATGCCATCTATTTCGTAAAGAGTCAATAGTTCGTTGAAAATATAGAATCATAACCAAAAATTTTATTATACTTTCGTGTCTCATTCCCAACAAGGCGATTATAAATATGTAAGTACATGGAGATCTAAATTTTTAAATCAATTTACCTCACACATTTGCAACTGGAACAACCGTCGTTCCTTCTCCATTTCGTCCGCTATCTCCGCCGGTGTAACTTCGCTTCTAATGAGGCCAGCCTCTTTCGCCTGCGATTTCTTCTCCTTCTCTATTTTCAGGTACTTTGAATCATAGTCTTTAGATGCTTTGTCGAACGGCCTCTTCAAATCACCTTTGACGCCTCTTAAATCGCCTTTTAAAAGACTGTCTACTGGAAACATCACTATATTGTTTATGTTTTGCATCTGCGGACAAAAATCTAGGTGAGGTTGGAGCAATTAATTATCTGTTAACAGACTATAAGGTAAAGGATACCTGCGACATTACGCGATGTCGTTATAGTCTATAAAAACTTGTTGTACTTCGTTTTTATGAGTCACAAGTTATTGGGGGTTGTTTGTATTTTATTACTCAATTTTATAATGGAACTAATTAATAATAATTGGAGTTTTATTTAATGACTGTCGAAATATTTAGACCTGGCACATGAGGTTATTCGCATGCGGGATTCAACAATCATTGTTTTGATAGTAATTTCTGCCCATCGTTTGATACCAATGAGCCTCGATGAACACCTAAAGAGACTCTCGGTTTGTGTTTGACATCGGAGGGGAAATATTTTTATATTACAAATGTATTTTTAATTTTATATCATATTATATTTAAAAATGTAAGAAATAACTTATATAATAAAGAGTACTAAATTGGACTTCAAGGTATTTAAGGCGCCTAAATATACTGATGTTTATATATGGGTAGTGAGCAGCGAGTAATACATTTATTTATCTTGTATTAATATTATGCCTCATTGGACAACTCCCACTCTCGGTTCGGTAATAATGAAACAACATTCACAAAATGTCATAGAATCAGTGTTTCTGTAACATTTGTTTATGCAATAATAATAATATTATGCTAAGACACGTCCATTATCATTGTAAGCCGTAAGGTCAAAATGTGCTGGCTTTTAAATACAGGTACATGAAATACCTCGTGAATATGTGCTATGTTATTGCACAATATTAACATTCTAATCCAATAGTATACAAAATTTGACTAAAAGCAGTATTGCCAAAGTTGCTGTTGACAGACAAATCGTACCACGCGTTGCAAATGCGTCGCCTGAAAAGGCGGCAAACACACATCGCGTACTGATGAGGGACATTGAGCAATAGATCGCATGTAATGTCTGACTCACTTCGCAAAGAATTACCCACAGTGACCCTGACCTCGAATATCACTAATGTGATTAACTGAAGCTCATCCACTTAAACACGTATCAATGAAATTTATAATTGAAACGACGCTAGTATAATTAATAAGTGAAGCGGAAAACAAACGCTCCCCAAGATAAAGTAATTAGTACCAAGCGATGGAACAAAAAACGTACCCACGTTACGCGCAAGCTTCATTCACTACACTCTACAGAACAATTACGGGATCAATGGAGCGAACATGTCCGTAGCAGACTAACATACTGGCACCGAGGACAAGAAACTAAGGGCGACTTGCAGCGTCATTACTAATGTAGAGTTAAAGCTATACTTGATTTATCCTACAGCTCACTCGGCACTCCTATCTTTAAATCAAGATTTTGGGTAAATAGCGATTTATCGCAGAGCTGTAAAGTGGCCTTTAAATACACGAAGCCATTTTGCTAAACCTCGCTTTATTGTTAGAATATTAGTAATACTTATGATTATAATACCCTATGTGGAATTGGAAAGTCGATATGGAATTATTAGAAATCATTTTTATAATAATGTTTGTCAATAACCAAAGACAATTAAATCTCTCTCTCGATAACCAAACAACGTAGCTTGTAAAAGCGTAGAATACAGCTATAGAACTATAACAGAATGACAGAATTTACCAAGTAATAAAAGATTTATAACATATTATACTTAGAAACTAACAATCCATCATCCATCAATATCAACTTTGAAAAAAAAAATCAAATAAACGGCCGAAACCGAAGTGATTCCAAATGGCATCACAAACAATTACGTGTAGACTGTAGATGGTGTAGAACAACAAAATGCACCCCTATTTACCTTCACGTAACACAACACTGAGGTCGATTAAGCGCCAAGTGCTTATCTGAACGGTGCATTAAGTTTGCAACGAGGTTTCGCTTTCCACGTTCCCTGAAGTTGCACAAGTGTTAGTATCAGGTTATTAACGAGCCGTGAGAATCGGGATGCGTGATCAATTACCTTGCTTTTGGACAGGAAAGGACTCGCAAGAAACTATAGACATGGAGTGATTGATGAGCTAATGTTTGCTAAGGCTTCGTATTTAGATACTAATTTGATTACACGGCGGCAAATGAAACCTAACGCGTTTAGGTACGCCTAAAAATACATGGGTATGAAAATATCCCAAGGATAAATGCTGTCGAACTCATTGACGTAATGGCCTATAAACAACCCAATGTAGGTTACAAACCACCTCCCACATCACAAAAATGTATTAACTATTGTATAGTAATATGTACCTCGGGTGTACATAAGTTTTGAGACGACATAAAAGTTGCATAACTTTTTTAATAATTGACTAATATTTTTAAAATTTGCAGTAAGCATTAAGTAGATAATAATCAACAATAACATATAATTATTATTCAAAATGACCACCCTTGTTTTTAATACAGGCCCTTAGACGATTGGCCAGTCATCAATGGCGGCACGAAGCTTTTCCAGCGGAATCCGCTTTGGTTCTCGGACGAGGGCTCACTTCAGTGACTCAAAGTTTGGGTGGGACTTTCGGCAGGCCCTGAGCTCTAATTCAGACCACAATGAATAATCCAGCTGGTTGAGGTCGGAGCTGGAGGAGGCCCATTCGTCCGCGCGATGAAGGCTGGTCAATTTTCCCTCAGCCAAGCTTGGGTGGTTTTTGTCTTATGGGATGGCGCGGAGTCTTGCTGGAAAACCCAGTACTTGTTGTGAAGTAAAGTACGTGTCAGGGGTTTCACAACAGGCTCTAAAATGATTAGCTTTAACCTTGACGCCATGTTGGCAGAAAAGGAGCGGAGTCACACCTTCATATGAAACGCCCCATCATACCATAACACTAGCCGGATGATGGGTACGCGAGACATTCCGTGCTGAAGCTGGGACGTCCTTGCTGCTTTTGGCATACACTTTGTTGTTTTGTTCGGTTAAACTTTTCTTCGACAGTAAATATTGTTTCGTCGGTGAAGAGGATCATCCTCGCATCGTGTCTCTTGAGCAGTACTGGACAACGTTCGCGTCGTTCGTATTAAAAACAAGGGTGGCCATTTTGAATAATAGTTATATTTTATTGTTGATTATTATCTACTTAATGCTTACTGAAAATTTTAAAAATATAAGTTAAATATTTAAAAAGTTATGCAACTTTTCTTTCGTCTCAAAACTTATGTATACACGAGGTAGTTAATGTAATAGTAGTCCACAGAGAAATACAATTTTATTGAACAAAATGCGGCATTACTGGTTTAGAATACAACCCTTTTAAAGTGGTGTATTAAACGATACTTTTTAAAATGTATGAGCTTGCGTTTACTAAAGAATATAACGAGTGCAATCACAGGTGCAATTCAGTCAATGTATGGAATCATTAATACCTCATTCTTGATCTTGATTGATTGACAAAACACTAGACAGGCCATTAACTACACGTCAAAATGACGTCAAAGCACAATTTGTTTTCAAAAGGCGTTAAAACTATTTTAATCTAAGGTTAAAACGTTCTTTTTCCGAGTGAATATTTCCGAGTATGTAACGCTAATGTAACAATGATCATTGTTCAAATCGAGAGCACGTGCGATCTCGAGATCTTGGTGTATTGTATGCAAATAGTCAGTCACACGTTTAAAAGTATCATATTGTTTACGCCTAATAAAACTTTATTCGTGTATTATACGTGTACTTATGTCTTATACGAATGTGTTGATCAACTATTCTTATGTTCTTTAAATAATGATGAAATGAAGGAAGTTAGTTTGATTGATCATGATTGCCAGTTTCTTATAAAAGGCACTATTGAGCCATATATTTTAGACTTTACGGTAATCATACAAAATACTTCAGGCAAATTTACCGAAATTACATAAGTACTTAAAATAATGAAGCTTTGCCCAACGGTAGACATAAACGAAACCCTACACGAGTTTATACAATTTGTCAGAACAAAAGTACAGTACAACAAAATGTTAAAATTATGAATTCATTTTAACTTTTAGGCAGCTATTCAACCACTCCCACTAGGTTAAACTTTTCCGATAGCCACGAACTTTTCAAACAGAAATGAGCATAGGGAATAAGTTTATAGTCAATTTCATATTGCGTGCTATTAATATAACGAAATTATTATTTGGCTTAATTAAAATTATAGAATCGTGATGTATGGGCCTTTGCCAACGTATGTGCTATTACATTCAATACACAGACTAGTTCAATAATGATGATGTCTAGGAGATTTCGGCCATGGCAATTTTGCAACTGGACAGGCTCGTGCTTGCTCATGTAGTCGCTATCATTGGGTTGTCTTTCTGCACTATACTCTGTATTTAGGTGGCTTAGTTAAAAAAAAAGTAAATAATAAAAATGATTAGTCATTTTTTTTTCTAATCAGAAACAGATGCCTCACCTGATTCTCAATACAGGAAGTACGACCACGCATATTTAAATATTTGCTCAATGAATAGCATATAAAGACTTTAAACGACCTTATTTTTTGGACATTTGTATCGTAAACGCCTTCGTTCGTTAGACATTTAAACGATGTGGCCATCGAACGTGGGCTTAGCTTAGACACTCGAATCACGATGTTGTTGTAAAATCATTAATGCATCAACCTTCATAAATGCATTATTGAATTGTATTTCTAAGAACGATACTAATTAAAATGTAACATTACATTTGAATAACGTATCAAATTGATTCAAAACAGCGCATACAGACAAATAATGTATAGAATTATCATTATCAGCTACAGGATGTCTACTGCTAAAGATGAGCCTCGCCAAAGATTTTCCATATTCGGAATATAAATTCAATCTAAATAATTGTTTTTAAGTAGATAGATAGAAGTAGATAGAAGCGAAGCGAAGAGCGTCAAGTTTTCTCATGCGAAACGCGACAAGTTGTCGACTCATCGATGAGTAATACCGGACAAGACACTACTTAAGACTACAGATTTTACGAAATAACGTCGTTTCTCATTATTTAACATAACATAACATAACATAAGCTCACGCCTGTATCCCCGAAGGGGTAGGCAGAGGCGCACTAGCGAACTAGAACACCCACATTTCGCCGAGCTTAGTTCCGTCCCAGATGTGATAGGGGGCGAGCCTATCGCCATATCGGGCACACATTCCAGACTCCGGGCTGATATGGAAAAATCCAATTTCACTTTGCCCGACCCGGGGATCGAATCCGAGACCTCAGAACCGTAGTCGTACCGAAATACCACCACACCACCGAGGCAGTTTCTCATTATTTGACCTTTTAAAAAAAATTACGCAGACCAAAAAAAATCCTTGTATTATTACAAGACGCTTCGTGCTTAATGCTTTCCATACGAATTAACTTAGTCATGGCCACAATTAAGTTCATTTAGGTGGTGGTCTTATTTGAACATCACAAAGATGCGTACAATCTAGAGTTCATATTGAAATACCAGCAACACAAATCGTTCGAGCATTAGTAAAATGTATGAACAAAGAGGTACCAAGGATTGCAGTTTCCGGGTCAAGGACAGGCCGAGGATTCTGCGCAGAACCAAAAGCTCCTCCTTGAAACGAAGCGAAACGAAGTTTGCGACACCTACGTACGTAAACGCCTTTAAGTATCAAGATTGTAATAGAAACTTAGAGGACCGTCATAAAACTTATTCCATCTGCGGGGCGCCTGTTGCCTGTCGCGTCATGCATCTCAACTCTAAGGTAATCCTGAGCTGGTTCCTTCAATCTTATTTAAAATGAAAGTTTTTAATCTACAATATTGGAACTGAAGGGAAGTAAAGTTAAAAGACTTAAGTTAAGATTTTTAGAATGGTGTATTAATTTACATGAATTATTATTATGTACACATAGTAGAATAACTAGCTAAATATACTAGCCGATAAAGTAGAATAAATGTAATGGCGTCCAAACATGTAGTTACGTATAATTAAGTTTTATTTGATGTTACCAAATGATGAAAATATTAAAAAAGAAGACTGCCTTAAAAAAGAAGAAGGTAGCGTGGTTGTATTTCGCTACGACTACCGGTCTGAGGTCTCGGGTTCGATTTCCGGGTCCGGCAAAGTAATATTGGGTTTTTCAGTATCAGCCCGGAGTTTGGAATTTGTGCCAGATATGGCGATAGGCTCGCCCACCATCACATCTAGGACAGAATTAAGCTGGGGGAAATGGAGGTGTTCTAGTGCGTATCTGTCTACACCTTCGTTGTACAGGCATGAGTTTATGTATGTAAGTAAAGCCAAAAAAAAAATAAGGCAAAAATAGTGTATAGCGAATACGTAGGAAGCAATATTGAATGTGGTGAGACCAAAACGACACACATACAAATTGAAATAAAAACATGACAGTTGATTCAACCGACGTTCTTGATGACAAAATCACACCTCATATTACATCTCAGTAAGTGCAGACACCGATAATAAAACAAATCATCGCACAAGACATTACTCGTGGCCTGGCAACATTCGCCAGGTCGTCTCATCGCCGTGACCCATTTACAAGCAAATCTGCGTGTGCGCCCACGCACCGACTGAATCTACGTCAATCGCTAGTTAATGGCCTCTGCGAGAACTTGTTTAATGCCTTCGCTTTCTAAGAAGGACGGTGTATAAAACAACTAATGATTTACAATTCAATGCAATTTCGTTTCCAGATATGTGATATGAATGGATGTATTTAATGCTCCACAGTCCGGTGATTGTTTTTCTATGACTACCTGGCATTACCGGCCTAGTGCCAGGCTCCGCCTTCCGACGTAAAATCTGTACAATTTTTTTTTATTTTTTTTTATAGGCTCACGCCTGTATCCCCGAAGGGGTAGGCAGAGGTGTACTAGCGAACTAGAACACCCACATTTCGCCGAGCTTAGTTTCGTCCCAGATGTGATAGGGGGCGAGCCTATCCCAGATGTGATATCGGGCACAAATTCCAGACTCCGGGCTGATATGGAAAAATTCCAAAATCACTTTGCCCGACCCGGGGATCGAACCCGAGACATCAGAACCGTAGTCGTACCGAAATACCACGACGCCACCGAGGCAGTCTGACAACATAATATTTATTTTATTTTCTCACGTTTTTTACTAAGAAAAATAAAAAGGGAACATAATAATTAATGTTGATGATTATACATATTTTCTGTGAGCGCCACAATAATAATAAAACATTCATGTCAAATTGCTACACACGTATTTGATAGGACATAAATTATTGACATAATACTCCGCCCACCGAATTTACACAAAGGGTTAGTTTGAATAGGGACATGCATGTCTATTGCAGATACTGTCTGAAATTAATCGGCCCATACAATTACTGACAAAACCATTGCCATCGACATTAATCATCCCAAAAAACATAACAACAACATCACAGATGCCTTCTATTTCTATAAACTGACACATAATAGAATCAGTAGTTAAAACATCAATAAAAAGTTAATTAAAGCCACATCAGATACCTAAATACGATTACGATAAAATTAGAAACGGTTCTAAAATTGGCCTTTTCGGTCTTACAATGTCTAAATGCATAAAGCAATTTCAGCACATAGTCATTGATAGGGAGCACGTTTTGTAAAAGGCCTAAATATTTACTATCTGTGGATGATATATTTTCGTACAGTAATTATTCGATTCATCATCATCAGCCATAGGACGTCCACTGCTGAACATAGGCATCCCCCAAAGATTTCCAGATTATGGTAAACTAATTAGCTTGATGATAATGGCCTTTGTAATAAGAAGTCTCGGATTCGAATTCGGATTTGTTGTTGTGACTGGTGTGGTGCGTTGTCTAATATCTGAATTCTGAACCATCCACGACACTAGAGATTTGCAGTGTGGGTGTATGAATATGAGACGTAATTGACATTCATATTATTTCGCATTCAAATTTATTCTTCACCAAATTACATTCATGTAGAATCTACATGTAGCGGTCTTATGTGTGATTATTAAAATAATAATACAAATAAAATAATCAAAATCACATCTAGACAAATGAAGAGTTCATTCTAGCGCGCACGGCAACAAATCAATAAATTGAGGTTATTTCATAATGGATTCAGAATTCAGAGACATAGCGACAGTGGTCTGTTTAATATAGATTTATTCAATTTTCATTTAACGAGTGTCTTGCCAGATGTCTTTTCTTTGAAGTATTAAGATTTTTGTCCATAAAATCACCTTATACGTAATACCTTAAATTGCCAAATTTGTAATGTAATAACACTAGTAACAAGACCTTTA
The DNA here is from genome assembly GCA_036417725.1 of Clanis bilineata. Taxonomy (NCBI): domain Eukaryota; kingdom Metazoa; phylum Arthropoda; class Insecta; order Lepidoptera; family Sphingidae; genus Clanis; species Clanis bilineata. The sequence continues at coordinate 6,621,973 of CM071141.1, forward strand.
TTTTTGAGATTATTGTGATATCAAACTTTGCAATAATATTCGTAGCAATTATTTCCTCGGAGAAAGATACGATGAGACGTCCAGCTGCTATCGGTTCCCTCTGATAGCAAAATTTTCTGTTTCTGTTCTTCCCTGTTTGAATTCTGTTATTTCCTACCAATTTAGGATTTTCGAAAAAAATAATAATACGTAATCAAATTATGATTATTACTATGTGCTAATAACAGGAAGAACATTTATTTGAAACTTTGTGTAAAAATTGATTTAAGCAAACCATAGATCAAAAATAACGGTACAAGTTCAGAATCGCTTGATAAAAATATACTGGGCGATGCAGCGTTTATCACTTTATCTATTCCCGTTGTTTTGATCATCTTCCTGAACAATTATGAAGAAAGTAATTGGAATAATAAAAACAAATTTCGAAATATTACTGATAATAAAAAGAAAAGTGAACCGCGTTTCATTATCAAGAGCCCATAACATCGTAATATGCAAATGTATAACATTGACCTCTTGATCAATAAAGATAAAATAAAATATTTTATAGCTTCACCAATAGACCCATATAATTTATAAGGCAAAAAATAAATATTTACGATATAAAATCAACCAACTTGTTACGCAAGGGTGATATATGGAAATTGCTACCAATGCACCGCCCCAAATCAACAAGCGCCTACACGTACTGCATCATCAGCGGAACGTGCCCACCGTTGACACCAAAACGAGGGCACATGAAAACGCCGTAGCAACGGAGTGGCATTCTTGATCTAGCATCGGTCAATTATCATCCATTTTAGAGTAGTTAATTTTTATTGTAATTTTAACTTTAATAAATTAATTAAATAATTTTGGTTTTTTTTTGCAACCTCCGACTGTAGTCTTCGTAATTGGCGCAGTCGGTAGGATATCCGAAATAAAGTCACGTATATATCGCAAACCGTGCGCGTGCGATCGGGTATCCTGAATCTACGGGAGCTGCAGTCGAGGGAATCAAGACATCGATTCGGGCGAAGAAACACCAGAATCCAGTAATGCAGTAAGTGCTCTGAATCTTTCTTAGTCCTTGCTTTCCTAATTTTATTCATATCCTTACATTATATATTTTCACATATTTTTTTTTTACTAGATATATTATATTTCCAAAATTTTCCATCCGAGAGAATCGCGGAACATTAGGTTAGGTAGTAGAATAATTAATAGTAGGTTCGCAACTATAGACGAGAGAAGAAATTTAGACGAAACGATGGCTCATTCAGATGTTGATATAATTTATAAATCGCTTAGGGTATTACCAGAATTTGACGGAAACCCGCATGTTCTGACGCGATTTATAAACCTATGTGATCAATTAGTTTTGACGCATTTTAAAACCGAGCCAGGGTACGAGCTAACAAACCTAGCCCTCATAAATGGTATCTTAAATAAGGTGACCGGATCCGCAGCTAGGCTTATTAATTCCAACGGCATACCAGAGAATTGGCATGGCATTAGAAATGCATTAATTAATAATTTTGCTGACCATCGTGACGAGACCGCTTTATATAGCGATCTGTCATTACAGACCCAGGGGTCGAGCACCCCTCAGGAATTTTACGAGCGGTGTCAGAATCTCTATAGTACTATAATGACATATATTTCATTACATGAGGCAATAGGCACTACCATAGAGGCAAAGCGCATACTTTACCAAAAACTCACTCTGCAAGCTTATTTGCGAGGTTTAAAAGATCCGTTAGGGTATAGAATACGTTGTATGAGGCCAGAAACAATGGAAAGGGCTCTTGAATTCGTTCAAGAGGAGCTTAACACTCTATACCTCCAACAAAGAAATGAGGGAGGTTCTAACAAAAAGGAGTGGCAACCATCGACCCCTCAAAATTTATCATTAAATAATTTTGTTCCAAAAACTACCCCTTTTAATAATTTTTCGATTAAGTACCCTAATATTAATATGCCTGGTCCATCGCGTCAGCCTCATATACCGTCTCAGACTATGCAAGGGTGGAGACCGAACACACAACCTCATATTCAGCTGCCTCGTGGCCTTACTCGCACTCAGCAAATTATGCGCGCCCCACCGCAGAATTATAACCCGCATAGTAACGTGTTTAAGTTGCCTAATAAACCACAGCCGCAAAGATCATTTAATTTTGGAACCACACCACGTCCCATGAGTGGCGTCAGCCATTTCGTTCCGAAAGTCTTACCACCAACTGGACATGATTGGGCGAAACACGGGAATCCACCACCGAGTAATTATTTCAAATCTCGCGAAGTAAATTTTAATGAATTTGATCACGATTACGCGGACTATTATAATCATGACTATGAATACGCAGAGTATGAACAACAACTATGCTCATATGATCCGTATAGTGAATATTACCCCGAGCAGTATTGCTACCCTGAGTCCCCAATAGTGGAAGAGGTCGATCCATCTGATGGCCCTTCAAAAACCGAAAATTTTCAGAAGGAGTCGAATTCCGAAAAGCCAAAATAGAGCTCAACCTTCACATTCAGAGGCAACTGGGTTACATCAAAATATCACACCCACCTCTTAAATTTTTAATCGATACCGGGGCAAACCAATCCTTTATTAGCCCCGAAGCTGTAAGAAAATATTTTAATCATATACCTCTAAATTACGATCCGTTTGAGGTGACTAATGTGCATGCCACCAGTAAAAATGATTATTCAATCACTTTGCCGTGTTTACCGGAGTTCAACGAACTAGGTCATATTACGCTTTACATCTATAAATTCCACAATTACTTCGATGGCTTGTTGGGTTTTGATCTACTGGACGTTTGGGATTCGAATATCGATTTAAAAAATAAAGTACTGAAAACGCGAAATGCACAAATACCTATTCAGTTATACGATTCTAGAAATGTAAATCTTTACGAAGAAATTATCCCAGCAAATTCGTCTAAACTAGTTAAATTACCGATAAATTCACGAGATGGTGATGTGGTGGTCGAAAATCAAATGATTTGTAACTGTATTATTTCGGACTGTTTTACTAATGTCACTAACAGTCGGGGTTGGGTGGAAATTATTAATCCCACAACTAACGATATAATATTCTCCATGGACCGCCCTGTTCAAGCCGAATTATTTAACTTTGAAACTGAGTGTACTCGAATTTCATCAAACCGTGCCAAAGAAGTTTTATCTCGTCTCCGAACCGACCATTTAAATGCGGAAGAATGCGAAAATCTAAAGCGTTTGTGTGCAGATTATGCCGATGTGTTTTATCTTGAGGGTGAGCCTTTAACATTCACCAACAAGATCAAACATAAGATTAAAACTACAGATGAGCTTCCAGTACACACGAAAAGCTATAGATATCCTTACATTCACCGACAAGAGGTTAGAGACCAAATAAAAAAGATGCTCGAGCAGAATATTATAAGACCTTCTGATTCTGGATGGAGCTCTCCTATTTGGATCGTACCCAAAAAGGCAGATGCTTCAGGTAAAGTTAAATGGCGTCTTGTCGTTGATTTTAGGAAAGTTAACGAGAAAACGATTGACGATAAATACCCCATACCTAATATTACAGATGTGCTCGATAAACTCGGAAAATGTCAATACTTTACCACTCTTGATTTGGCCAGCGGATTTTACCAGGTAGAAATGGACCCTGATGACATCCATAAGACCGCGTTTAATGTGGAGAATGGGCATTATGAGTTTTTGCGTATGCCCATGGGTCTAAAAAACTCTCCATCCACTTTTCAAAGAGTCATGGACCATGTTTTAAAAGACTTACAGAACACTGTTTGCTTGGTTTATTTAGATGACATAATAGTTTTCAGCACTTCCCTTCAGGAGCATATTTTAAATTTAGAAAAAGTATTTAAAAAATTACGCGAGTCAAATTTCAAGATTCAGCTTGACAAGTCCGAATTTTTAAAGCTAGAAACCGAGTTTCTCGGACACGTTATTTCAACTGAAGGTGTAAAGCCTAATCCTAATAAAATTAAAGCCATAGAAAACTACCCCCTACCTAAAACTACTACAGAAATCAAACGTTTTCTCGGACTACTTGGATATTATAGAAAATTCATCCCTAACTTTGCGCGTGTGACTAAACCATTAACACAATGTTTAAAAAAGGGCTCAAAAATCGTATTTGACCCAACTTATATCAACTGCTTTGAACACTGTAAAACTCTCTTAACCAATGACCCTATCCTTCAATATCCGGATTTCACGAAAGAATTCTTACTTACGACTGACGCATCTAACGTTGCAATAGGAGCAATATTGTCTCAGGGCCAAATAGGGTCGGATAAACCGATTGCTTACGCTTCTAGAACATTAAATTCTAGCGAGTGTAACTATAGTACAATCGAGAAAGAGCTTCTAGCAATAGTATGGGCAACAAAGTATTTCAGACCCTACCTCTTCGGCAGAAAATTTAGAATCATCACCGATCATAAGCCTCTGCAATGGGTAATGAGCTTAAAAGAGCCTAACTCACGTCTTACCCGTTGGCGTTTAAAACTCAGTGAGTACGACTTTTCGGTCGTATATAAGCAGGGCAAACATAACACCAATGCCGACGCTCTTTCGCGAATCGAATTAAACAATGAGGAGCTTATGTCCATATTAGTGAACCCATCGGAAAATGCCTCCAATCTTGACGACTCTAGAACCATTACCGCCACAGAGGGTGATGAAAATTCTAGAACCGCCACTGTTCACACTGCTAATGAAAACCCTATATTAGAAGTCCCGATTTCAGATGACCCTTTGAATAAATTTACGAAACAGTTAGTATTCAAAGTAGTTGGAGACATAAAAGGAAGGCCTATAGTAACAAAACCATTTGAAACCCATACACGAATATCCGTCCAACTTTCGGAATCAAGCTTAGAGGAGGATGTCATTAATGCAATTAAAGAATATGTTCACCCCAAAATTAAGACAGGGTTGCTCATCATACCACACTTGGCTATGTATAAAATCATTCCTATTATACAGAGTACGTTTAAGAACTCCGCCATGAACATTACATTAACCAAAAACGAAGTAGAAAATGTTAGAGAATACCTTAGGCAACAAGAAATCATTAGTAAGTATCATGATGGAAAAACTAACCACCGCGGAATTAACGAATGCTTCCTAGCTTTATCTCATAGATATTACTGGCCGAAGATGAGAGAGCAAATCACCAAGTTTATTAACGAATGTACCTTGTGTGGTCAAGCAAAATATGACCGCAATCCTATTAAACAGCAATTTAAAGTAGTTCCACCCGCCAGCAGACCATTTGAATTGGTTCATTTAGATCTTCTCACTATTCATAATGAAAAATTCTTAACTATTGTAGACGCTTTTTCCAAGTATGCACAGGCGTATTACTTGAGAGATGGAACTGCTGTTAGCGTGTTACAGGCGTTACTCACATTCTGCACTCATCATGGTATACCCATCACTATAGTCACGGATAACGGGACGGAATTTACTAACCAACTAATTGCGGAATTTGTCCGGGTCCATAAAGTTCAACATCATAGGGTGGCACCGCATGCACCAAATGAAAATGGCATAGTCGAAAGGTTCCACTCAACTATATTAGAACACTTACGTATATTAAAACTAGGCCAAAAATCCGAATCTGTTATAAATCTCATGCCTTATGCCCTTCTCGCATACAACAGTAGTATACATAGCTTTACCAAATGTAGACCAATAGATGTAATAACAGGACATTTTGACCCGCGAGATGCTTTTGACATAGACCTCTCCTCCCATTTATTACAACAGTATATGACTAACCATCGAGAGAAAATGAACATAGCCTATAACGTAATTCACGAGCTATGTAACAACTCTCGTCAAAACCTCACGGGAACTAGGAATAAAAATAGAGAGACGGAAGCTGAATACACCCCTGAGCAACAGAACTTTGTTAAAAATCCGCACGCTTCGCGACAAAAATTGGCACCTCGTTACACCCAAGACGTAGTTATGGCCGATCTTCCCATTCATATTTACACTAGAAAGAAAAAAGGCCCTGTCGCAAAATCTAGACTCAAAAGAGTACCTAAAAGCGCCCAATTGTTACAGGACCCTCCTGATCATTCATCTTCTCCTGAGGCTGGCCTTAACACAGGAGATAAAACTTGAAAGTCTTGATGACGGACCTGGAATTTTACCATTTAAACTAGGCTCTGCTAAGGTTATTTCGCATTATCACTGTTTCTTACAGAATGTAAATCTACAAGATTTAAAGGATAAAATTGAATCGGTTCAAACTCAAATAGATCACATCAGCCCCGAACTTAATAATAGAACCAGTTCACTATTTGAGCCTCATTTGATATATCTCAGAAATAAGCTTGATAGTGTATCCGAGCAGCTACAAACATTCGAGATAAATCGTGTCAAGAGAGGGCTCGTGGATGGTCTCGGATCCATTGTGAAAAGTATTACCGGCAATTTAGACCATACAGACGCGCTGTATTATAATAATGCTATAAAATCCCTTCAGGATAATGAAAATAAATTAGTTACGGAACTCAATAGTCATATTAGTCTCTCAAAAGATTGGAGTGAGCAATATTCAAAAATTATTGACAGCATTGTAGAAAACCAGCATAGGATGGAGATCTTGATAAATAGAATTAATCAGAGTGAAGCTACTAGAGATTATGACTTAATGAAATACGCACATTTAGCTCAAGTATTCTTAATATTTAGTGACAATGTCGATTTAATTTCTCAGGAATTAATTAAGTTACAAAATGTACTGGCATTTATAAAAACTTCTACTATGCATCATTCAGTATTAAAGTTGAACGCTCTTCATGCTATTATTAGCAAGCTAATAGTTCTATATGGCAGGGAAAGGATAGTTGATTTAGACATTAGAGAATATTATGATGTTATTAAATTAGGTGCATACTATGTAGGTAATGAAATAACTATAGTTTATAAATTTCCCATAGTTTTAACCTCCATATACGATATCTATAAATTATCTATAGTACCCAATAGAAATCATGAAATTATTCCTCCTCCTTATCCAATTCTGGTCCTTAACGAGAAAGATTTCAAGTACATAGAGGCTGAATGCCCGAAGTCAAGTAAATGGTATTTATGCGAAGAGGAACGCAGCATACGCAGCCGCCCATACAAGGATTGCATACAACAACTTATCACCATGCAGCAGAAAAACGAAACCTGCAGCATCGTCACTGTGTCTCTTGAAAACCCTGCATATGAAGAATTGGACGAGAAACACTACGCGATCAGTTTCCCCAGACCTACGAAGGTGCATCTTTCCTGCGAACAAGATTCATACAAGACACTTCAAGGCAGTTATCTCGCTGTTATCCCGCATCACTGTTACCTAGAATCGCCATACTTCACAATCTCCAACAACGATAATCGTATAAAAGGACAGCCTTTGAAAATAATGGATGTGCCTCTATTTAACACCGCTATCAAACCCACTACACCGGAGTTTACACTCAAATCAATTAACTTGGACCATTTACACACCGCAAATTCGAGAATATCCTTACAACCAGCAGCGAAATTGGACAACGCGGAAAACTATGCGCTATACCACACTACAATACCGGTGTACGCTATCATATTGGGTGCATGCGCACTTATTAGTGGCCTGCTATATCGCAAGTATCGGACAACTACGAGTACCGTGAAGAATTCGACGGACAACTCCAACGAAACCATTAGCCTTCAAGGAGTATACGCATGCCCAGCGCCTAGAAGGGTTGATACCAATCAACCCCCAGCTCAATTTACGACAACCGTCTTCAATAATCGCTGTTCTTCGGGGGGAGGTGTTACGCAAGGGTGATATATGGAAATTGCTACCAATGCACCGCCCCAAATCAACAAGCGCCTACACGTACTGCATCATCAGCGGAACGTGCCCACCGTTGACACCAAAACGAGGGCACATGAAAACGCCGTAGCAACGGAGTGGCATTCTTGATCTAGCATCGGTCAATTATCATCCATTTTAGAGTAGTTAATTTTTATTGTAATTTTAACTTTAATAAATTAATTAAATAATTTTGGTTTTTTTTTGCAACCTCCGACTGTAGTCTTCGTAATTAACTGCACGTATATTATGTTTTTTGTTTAGGAAACTAGGTAAGCAAATTACAACAGGTTTGTGTGCGAGCCAGTGACCGAGTTATTTAGCGTTTCGTGAAAATGTATGTAAAGTTGAACATTTTCGAGTGAAACGGAATACTGCATTGAAGTATTTTAGTAGATAGTATAAATAAAATTGTGTAAATCCAGAGCTAGACGACGACGTGATAGCATAAGAAATAAAGAAGCTAAAATAATTAGAATTGATTTTGGTTGTGAACTTATGATCAATTTTCCATAAAAAATTAAGTGATTACAAAATGTAATAGATCACCGCAGCTAGTAATATGAACCAAGACGCTATTATATCAAGTAATTAGAGTAAAATACCAAGTTACCACCACGGCCATACAAGATGATATTGACACGTAGGTTAGTCTGGTCAGATATCCTATTAGGGGCAACAGTAACCTCGGCGTCAAGACTATCCTATAGTCTGTACTCTATACTACGTTTATCAAGATTCTAGGTCATGTTAGCTGATGTCTTATTTTTTTTAAATGTTTTATCATGCATTAGTGATTCTATACGAGCTTCTATAACAAATAGTATACATTGATTGAAATAAAACTATTTTTACGGATTATATCACGATTTGGTTTTAATCTTAATTCCCGACGTTTCGAAGGCTTTGCAGTCTTCGTGATCACGGGTTGGACGTCGGGAATAAAAATTAAAACCAAGTCGTGATAGAATCCGTAAAAATAGTTTTATTTCAATGAATAACATTTGCGTAAGCCTAAGAAATCATTAAGTATATATTGACATAAATTATCTTCCACAAATTAATTAAATATTTTTTATTCCTCCGTACAAATGAATAGGTTATTATGATATCTCACCAGTGTCTTCATAAGTGCCGATAATTCCTTTGTGACGACGGCAAATTTGAAGAATGCTGCTCCGATATCTGGCTCTGAATCTTTATTGAGTGCGTTTCCACCTAACCGCTCCAGAGCTCGGGATAGATACATTTCGTTGTCCACGTGGGCTGGAAAAAAGTAAACAGTTTATAAATGTCGGTTACTTATTATGGTATTATCACAAAACAATATTCAGATATATTTGATAGACGCCCTACAAATATAATATCAGATCTCAATAATCACTAGAATATAATAAATCTAGTTCATCCTGGAGTCCAAATTCATGTTGTTGTATAGGGCTCATTGCACATGCATGAAGTTTCTTTACTTTTATAAAGCTCTAGTGGAAGTCATTGCATTTCCCTTTACAAATCCAATTACGGATAGATTGAAAGTTGTTAAATTCATTTTGGGTGCTGATATGCCTAATTTTAAAAGAGAGAATTCAGTGGATGGGTTATATTAATATTATCGTAAAATGCTACCAATAGGAGCATGCTTGACAGTTATTAAGTAAAATGTTTCTGCTTGACCCTATCTTATACAATGACTACCATAAACAAGGTCAACAACCAATCAGATTCAATTGCTTTTGCTAGTCGCGCTTGAAGAATACAACTCATTAATAGTTTACGTCCAAAACATGATTCTTCTTAGCCGCCTTCGTAGTTGACAATCCAATGGTTGATTATGTAGCAACTAGGTAGTTCAGAAATTCATTTCCAATGAAATTCAGTGACGCAGATTTTCGATTGGAAATAAGATAAAAATCATTGTAAGAAGCATTCAATAGAAGATAGAGAAGCAATAACACGGTATAGTGCAGTTCTTATACGTCCACTGTTTCAATACAAAGTTTTATTGTATGTACTGTGTAGAAGTTAGGTGCTTAACGAGGACTCATTCTGTCTCCTTTAGACGTTGCCGGACATTTAATTACTTTCTCGATGGATATAGATTAACTCAGTCAAGCGGTGTTGCTGTTCTTCATTAGTTTATACACAAAATAAATAATTAAATACCTTTAAATCTTCCTCCTTGGTGTTATGAAAATTGTGAATTTGCACCATTTAATCAATAATATTAATGGGTGAGCAGATTCGGGTGTGATTTAGCACATGGTTCTCGACCAGGAGAAATATTTTTTACAGCGGATTATATTGAATGTTATTGAGTCAAGGGCAGTGTTTAGGATAAATACTACTTACTTAACCTAAACGTGAAACTGAATACATAAGCTAGTTTTCATAAAATATATCTAAATGTTGGTTAAAATTTAATGTAAAGTAACCGCAACAAACGTTTCTATTAAGGAAATAAGTACGCGAGTCACAGATTTTTCTTCTGCAATAAACATAAAAATAGAATCGGCAAAGTGTTGAAAGTCTTACAGATCCGTGACTCGGCCCACATTTGCCCAGTTCAATCCTACGAACGCTTTTTGAATACTAAATGGTAAAGCACCACGCGCCTCACGCCTTTCAATTTTACCACACCGTTTTAAATTGTTTTTCTACCGTGCTTTAACGAATTCACTTTGGAAGTTGGGAACGAAATTTTGATTATGAAATCTATTTTCTTTCCTGATAATAACGTCAACGCAGTACCTATCTCTACACAGATACAGTCTACAATAGTACCAACTGCCATAGTTCTCAAATCAGATAGAATTACAAAGTTATCAGAAATCAAGGTGAACATCAAATGTGAAATATTGGTAGGTAGGTAGTTGAAATGTAAAATAGTATCTCACTTTTCAAAATAAGGAATTGTGTAAAGTAAACAATGGGGGCTTATTTTTCGCAGTGCATCACAATATAAGAATGTTGTTGAATCTGATTGGTTGTTTTTGCGGGCGCGTGCGACGGCGCGCACGACCTTGCCGGCTGCGGCCTGCGCGCGCGCCTAACTTGCACGACCACTCCCGAGCGCCGCGCCTCGCCATGCCATCGTATTCGATAGACCTACAGCCCACAATAAACAAAGCCAATCGCGCGTTCAAATTACATAGTTTGACTTGCAATGGAGATGGTAAAAACTAGTAATTACAAATTAATTATTAAAAAAACAATGAACATTATTCCTATTAGTCACGCGAATACAAATTTGCTACTTTAGATAGTTTTAGTTAGCAGCGTAGCTGCCTAAGAAGAAGTAAATGAAAGAGGAAAAATAATTGTAGGTAACTGAGTGAAAGATATTTAGGAAAATAGGGGTTAATTCGGATGGAAGATAAAAGATATAAAAGAAAAAAGAATATAGATGTTGAAGAACTAGACGCCAAAACAAAATTCATTGGCGAGGCAAAAGCCCAAAGGCTCTGCTGGTTCAGTTTTCCTGATCGTACGGTGACACGAAATTATTAGTGTCCTAGATATCGCTAGACAAATAAGGTCGAGAGAGATCTAAGCGAGTTCCAGGTCAAAGACTAGTGGGAGTTAGCACAGAATAAATTGAAGTGGAAGCGCAGGAAGTTGTGGGAAGCTAAGACTTTTGCTCCTCTGCGCTAGCTTTAGTAGTAATAAGAGTAGTAAGAAAAAGTTAATGACACAACGTAAAAAAATAAGAACGATGAATTTCACGATTATCAGATAAAACCAGTATCCAGTCCTGAATTCAAACTATAATAATTGATAGAACATAAAATGTTTATATCAGTGACTATATATTTATAGTTAAATTTTAAATTAAACGCTGTTGAAATATAACTTTGAACTAAAACTCCCAAGACTATAAACTGATCGGAACGATGCAATACAAATGAAAATCGACAACATTGCGGTCACGAAATGGTGATTCAAAATAAATCACAAATATTGTATCGGCAACATAAGGCAAGAGCAGGTGCCAAGCATTCGAACATGGCTCTCTAAAACAATAATTTAATACATCTTAGTTTAACAGTTGGCGAGCGAGACCAGACGTTCGACCTACTTTCCTTGACAAGTCACATATGAAGGGAAATTCATTCGCAATCGATCGACACCATTGGGCAGCTTATGTTTCAAATATCAATGCACATGGAACTGATACAATGTAACCCAGCGCTAATATATTCTTAGATAATACAGTTGCTATGTAAATTCGAGCAAGTTCGTTCCTAGTGGAAATTAAGTGAAAAATTGCACATTACCACGCTTTATTTTGTGATTTATGACAAATATGGAGTTTATTTTCTTTACAAAACTGCATCGAACCATAGTGACTAAAGTTTAGAACTCACTGTATTACCGTTCTATATTAGAACTGGTAAAGGGGCGCTAGTAGCTCATCGGTTATTACACTTTACCCTTCACCACCATACAGTTGTATACCATACCAATTAATCCCTAAACGTCATTCATTAGGGCAGGTATATTTTAGAAGTAGGTATTATGAATGATGTTCAATGTCAAGGATTTAGAATAATCGAATTTACTGAAGCGTCAGCCCTTCTTCCAGGGTGGTCGCAAGGGTTTCGGACAATAAACCCTTCATCGCATTAAGATCTTGGTCAACAAGCCGTGAAGTACGTATTCTTTACGTTAGTCCACCAATCGTGGGTCGGAGGGTCGCGAATACTGCGGCTAGAGCAGGAAAATTTTTGACAATGGTAAATTTATTCGAGCTATTGATCAATTGAAGGTTCCTGTGTTAAGTTAGAAAAACATAGCCCAAGCCTCGAATATTCTATTCACGTTTATAAATTCGCAATATTTACGCGAGACGCAAGAATTTGTATGCATAAATGAATTCATAATGTATCAGAATAACAAACATTATTAATGTCGCAGGTTATATTTTTAATACAAATGATGTTAATAGTTCGATAACATAAACGCTCATGGTTTATGTAACACTAACATGTGACTGAAAGTATTTTCAAATTACGTTTAATGCCTCTGTTGTCTGTTGGACGGTATTTGTTGCGATATTTGGGTCATTCTAGTTCAACGAGTTGAACGGCCTTTCGTCCTAGGAAGCCGGTTTTGTACTCAGTGTAACCTATGTGTTCAAAGGCAAGTAGTTGCTAACGAATGTATTACGGTTTTTAACTATTTACATACAGTCTGTCAAGTATAAGTTGACGTTCCAGAGGCGACGCTCCAAGCGCTTATATGTTGCCACCTAATTGCTCTTGACTAAAAATATTAATTATTTGTTAAGTATGAGTGGGATATCTATCGAGTCTGTTGTCTCCATTTAAATTAAAATCTAATTACCGGATTATTATTAAATATTGTAATTCAAAACACGTTCACTAGAAATTCGTTAGTTCGATTTTTTTGCCACACGCTAACTTATGTTTGACAGCCTGTACTAGGAACTTCAAGTAATACTGTGTATGTCCTACAAACACTAATGTAGTTGAATAGACTTATACATATAGGGCCTTACTTAAAACAGCATTTTTAGCTGAGCAAATGGTTACGAATACCTGTCACTTTTTTCCTTGCGTAATGCGTTACATTGTTTATAAATGAAAAGGACAACCTATGGTATAAAGATAAGCAGCGCTCAAATATTTTTATAAGTAAGGGGCATAGTGTTCGTGGCGCGTTCAAAGCATATCAGTGTGAAATATTCAGTGACAAAAACACATCACAAGAACTTTTGAGAGCACGAACGTGCCCAGTTTTAAACACTGCCTCGTAAAAGAATGTGAAACAAAACTATAAACGTAGAACGACGTTTTAAACTCCGTCCATTTATTTCTCGTTTCGAAATAACCACTCGGAATTCTCATCTAAATATGTATCGGATATTTCAGTCAGTATAATCTATTCATAACACGTATGTACTTCCTCCATACGTATTTATAGTAACTCGCCACTCTGTCCGTGTCGTCAGATCGACGCGACGCGACACGACGCCGACGATGGAAATAAAAAATAAATAGTTCTACATACCATAAAGGAGCATATGCTTAATGATAAAATAATGTTTAACCGCCACTTATATGGAGATATAGGGCCTTACTTACAAAATCAGTTTAGCTGAGCAAATGGCTAAAAATATTCTGTCACTTTTTTCCTTGTGTCACATTGTTTGAAAATAAAAAGGACAGACTATTATTTACCATTTGCTCAGGTAAACTGTTTTATAAGTAAGGCCCATAGTGTTGGCACACTTACCATTTCCAGAGTTGTGTATAGCTTTGATAGCTTTCTTTAACTTGGTGAGGCCATCCCGGTCGTAATCCAACGTCTGTAACAAGAAGCATTTGTGAACGTGTTGCCGAGATGGAGTTCATTTGAATGGGGTGTTCGCATTTTTGATTGCAAAGGGTCGCTAGGCAGGTATCACTGGCAAGGCCATATTCTTGCAGGATTTTAAATGCGACAAAAAATCACGGTTCTGTGAAATTATCATATCGGTTGTTACTAGTAAAGTAATTGCTATTGTTTGTTGCTGTGTGATGTGTTTATCCAATAATATTATGTTATCATAATTTAATTTTTCAATTATATATATATAGCACCCAATGTCAATAGAAAACCGGTATTAAAATATTTAATTCCTGTTTCATCTTGCTTAAGATCATCATTCTCTACAACAGTAGAAATACCTAGCTTTAAAGATTAAACATAATCCGATTGACCATCGCGAGATAATGGAACTTGTACTACATTGCAGTTACTTCAATACACGGCAGTGAATTAAAAAGAAAAAAACGGTCCGACTTCAAAATTTATCAGATCGTGACCAAATTTATATAAGGACCCCCCTTGGAATAAGCTTTATCGAAGACAAAAATAATCTGTCCACATTTGACAGCGATATCGGGGAACATACATAAAGATAATACAGACGAATTGAGGACCTTCTCCTTTTTTGAAGTCGGTCGATAAAAGATAACAAAAATTACTCTACTAATACTTTAGCCAATGTTTGTAAGTGCAAAATCCCGTCCGCGAAACATGCCTCATCCCTCTACAGACGTGCCGTCATGTTCAGTGTACCACAATAGGAGCCACGAGCCATTCAGCCGGTCCAGGAGCGTCGAACATCTGTCGCCCCAGCCGGCTATTAATCAATGCCCCCTCGGTAAAACCGACCGGATCCGAAATAACCGACCGTGCACTTCGGTTGGTGGCTATGTGCACCTCCGCAATTGAACGGTGACTTGAGGACTTAAGTGTACCAAATACATCGAGATTGAAATATCCCTCATCATTTGCGTTCTTAAAAAAAAAATTGAAACAAACATAAAATTATTTTATTGCATCTATAATTTTTTTATTTAAATTAAAAAGTAACATGATTTTTAGATGAGAAAAAAATGAGGATAACCTTTAAAAAAATAACGTGAATAATGTTTATCAAAGCTGACATAATGTACTTGACGATAAACACGAGATAAGATACGGGATAAGCAACGCAATAGAGATTCGCTTTCTTCCTCGTGACCAACAACCCATGAATACTGCCGTAAAGTGCATCATCAACGCATTTACTTATCTCTAGACTCTAAATTATTAAGTTTAAACAATGGTAACCATAAATTTAGTAAGTAATAAATATGTATAGGCGGTCCCAATGTCATTGATGGTAGCAGAATCCATAAGGCAGAAAATATTTTTTTTTAACAATAATCACAAGTTTAAAAACTTAACGAACAGATTTCAGAACTTATCCGATCGCGATAAGAAATTTTATTAGGTATAATCAATGACCAAAGAAACAATAAGAGGACATAACTTTGAAAAATACGTGTTTACTATGAAGCCGGTTCCGCCATTTTAGTTTCGCGATCTATTTACATGTAAGTTGTCATCGTGTCTTAAGAATTAAATAACGTATAAATACTTATTGAATTTAATGTAAATACGGTGTTTTATTTACAACAATACTAATTTCGGACTATGAAGATGCCTAAATGTTATATTAATGGGATCTTTCTTTCACAAAGTCGCCATTTTGGTTTTGTTCCATATATTAGGAATGCTTCATTTTATCGTAGTTAAGCCCTGTCCTCTATCTTCTTTTGTCTAAGGGTATAATCAATGAAAAAGAAAAAAATAATAGTTGAAAAGTATAAAAACCGAGTTTAAAGACATAATATAAACGATTATCACGATCAATTGTAATACGGCAAATACTACGTCTACGCCAGATTCCAATTCAATAAACAACATAAAAACAATGTTTGCACAAGTGATTCTCATTCTAGAGGTATTTATTGTCTATCGCCTGCCGCTGGCGCCTTTTTTCCGTCTTCAAATAATATGTCGCAACGATTTGATATGACAAAATGCATTTACAAGGAAACATTACGCGCTAATTCAAATGAATTAGTTTAATTTAGTTAGTTAATTCAAATGAATTAGTTTAATTTAGTTAGTTAATTATATTATTATTATTAATAAATTAAAGTTTAAGTTTAATTATGCATACAGTATATGTCTCTATCTGTATAGAGACACTGAATGGTAAGAGTAAATGAATGGTATAATCAACGGTAAGCACGGAACTTTACAATAATTATTAATATCGCCATTCTATACATTGCAGCATTGAATAGAAATTTAGCCCAAGTTGAAGTATATCTCTAGAAATAGATAGGACAAAACACTAGTCCAGCAGCAGTAAATTATATTAGTGATAGGCGATAGCACTTCCTGCTAAGAGTACCGAGGTAGAATTGCGTACAGGGGGGTTACCACCACCTCTTATAGCAGTATTATTATAATTTGACTTGTACCGATTCCCATACAAAACAAACGAAGAACGATTATAATAATACTGCTATAAGAGGTGGTGGTGACCCTGCAGGTACAGCAAAGGAGAAATCAGTCATCAACTGACAAGCGATTGATGCCAAAATAGAAAAATGCCGCTTCCTTTTTTCAAGCGAGGACGATATTTTCTTAGCATGTATTAAATACGGAGTGTTGAAGGTATCAATAAACTTGGTACCTAAAATATATTTAACTTTGAAATGTACCTACGCCACTTTAAATAAATGCTTAAATATCGGCACATTAACAACAAAGCTTATAATGCCATTATGTTCATACTCACTTAATATGTTCATCCATAATACCTAATTTCCGGTGAAACTAAACTTTCCTAAAACTACAACATATGTATACCATCGACATCACTGCATATCTTTGTTTGAATAGGCATTTCGTCTTTCCTCCATTCCACATCGAATAAAACGGCCATCGGAATATCTCTTTTTTGGGTTTATACTCAGATAATGACTTCTCGTAAAATAAACTGCATGGCACGATGATAAAACGTTTCTTACGAGAGTCGAGCGTAAAGAGTTCGCAGACTGAATATCGGTAAGAAGTTAACGAGTACTATAACACATGTTTATTACATAGTAAATGTAGGACGCTGAAGTAATTAGTGTCAAAAGATGGTTTATTCTGTTTGCCATTACTACTGCTTTAGCGTATTATAATGACATTATTAGTGTGAATTGCTATAGCGAATGGAAATTATAGACATTAGACACAACGATGATTAGTGTACTGATGAGTCAACGGTGTTGTTACTTATTACTTAACCATTATATTGTAATGACTGCCGCTTATGAGTCATTTGAAATATTGTGAGTGAGGACTGAGAACAATAATTGAATCCTGCGTATCATTGATACCGTATATTATATGTTAAGCTCGTTCCTGACTAATCCTGACCCTTTATACTAAGTGCGACTCAAGCTTTCTACCCATCGATATATTTACCTAGATGCACAGTTGACGCTCGGAAAATGGGACAGCAAAGAAGTGCTTAAGCACTCGTTTTGCCTACAGTCGGACGTCGATAGAATTGTAAATTTCAAAATTCAAATTAAAGAACGCTTGCTCATTTCGTTTAAAAAGCTACTTTATAACACGTGCTTAGGGTTATATTTGTGTTGATTTAATTACAACTTGTGAACGTTTTATTTCTGAGACCACTTCTTAGGAGGATATTTGCAAAGAACTGTGCATCTAGGGTATAATATATTGATGTTTCTACCCCTCGGTTTTATCACCTACCGAGCCAATACATGTTTCGACCGTCAACCTGTAATCAAATGAACTGCATATAGATGCTCCCACCATCCTGTAATGGTGGAAAGATGGAGTCACATTATGGCGTGTACACACTAACCGAATGTACGATCGCGAATCTACGCCTGTTGCGGTCATACAAACAAACTTTCGTTGTTGTGTGAATGCAACAGGCATAGATTCGCGATCGTTCGTTCGGTTAGTGCGTACCAGGCATTAGACATATGGTTAATTGACTGAGCTGACAGCGATTGCGAAGCAAATAACAAATCAACTGCACGTTGGATAAGACAATCTATAACAAGTTAGCCAAACTACTTCATCGAATAAAATCTTTGTGACTTGAATTGATTAATAAACGATGTTAATCAGTCTCTAGAATAATGAACATATTTTCAATACCAAAAAATCACTGTACCCAGTAATCAAAGTAATTTGTCAATCGGTATATCCAATTCAAGACTAAGGTATTTTATCTCTGATGGATAAAATAATCAACCACGAACTAGGTGTAAAACTAGGCAGTGCGGTTGAGGGTTAAAATTAAACCAGTATGACAGAAAGTAGCGATACATTTCGCCGCATATTGTGAATGCATGACAGTGAAAGCGGTCGACCTTGTGCTTATTCCAAAGATCATGAATAATTTGGAGAATAAAATACATGAGAAAGGAAGCATTTATAGCTTTTACGATAAGTATTGGAAAGAACGTCTGATCAATTTCCGTAATAGATTCCGCAAAATATTTTTGACATTATTAAGCCGGATCTCTTACACTCATGCATTTTTTATCTATGGTCCATTGTTCTACGAGCTAAAATCGTTGTTTTGCGTATGTGATTTTAGTGTTGTTTCGAAAAAGCTAGTACAGGGGTCCAGGCTTTACGCAAACAAAGGTAGGTATGTACTTACGTTAAGTGGAACATAGCGACAAAATGATACACCGTTTCTAAACGACTGCACAAAAGCTTTGTACGGATAAAAACTTTCTCTTGCCTACATGTCCGAGGGGATTTCGGCTAGTCTGACGACTAGACATGTCTTGTAAGCCATTATACTAAAGTAACAATTGTGGAACATACAAAAACAGCGGCTTAACAGTTTAAACAGTTTTAATGGAAACAATAAAGATACTCGTAAATGTAAAAATGTACAATTTATATACAGCAATACAATGATCCCCTCTCATTAGTTGTCATATTATACCGGACAGTAATATTATAGGGGTAATATTATTTTTTATTATTATAATACAATAAAATTACTTTCCTTCCAGTCGATGTGCTAAAATACAATATATAAAATATTCGAGACTAAAGTACACAATATCATCATAATTTAGAAAAGGTTATAGAAAAATATAGAGCAAGTTCATGGAGACAATAACTTATCGTAGACGTTATGATATGAACTATGGTTTCTATTTTATCTCTTTGCGTTTTTATTTCGGCATTTATCAATAATACATAACATAACATAAGCTCACGCCTGTATCCCCAGAGGTGTAGACAGAGGTGTACTAGCGAACTAGAACACCCACATTTCGCCGAGCTTAGTTCCGTCCCAGTTGTGATAGAGGGCGAGCCTATCGCCATATCGGGCGCAAATTCCAGACTCCGGGCTGATATGGAAAAATCCAATATCACTTTGCCCGACCCGGGGATCGAACCCGAGACCTCAGGACGGTAGTCACACCGAAATACAACTCCGCCACCGAGGCAATCTATTAATAATACATTTTTACTGATATTTAATAATTATAATTTAATATACATATTGGAGCTAGGAACAAGAAAATTTGACACATGGCTTTCTTTTATGAAGTAGGCGAGCATTAAGAAAGGATTTTAGGAAATTCATCCCCTAAGGGGGTGAAAATGGAAACTACGGGAGAGACTCTCACGCGAGCGTAACCGCGGGAAGAGCTAGTGTCTGTATAACGCTATGCTAAGCATAAAGAAAGATAATTGCAATTATAAATAAGAGCCACGGAGCAATTTCTAGAAATGAATTAACACTTATCAATATTAAGAAATGAATAAAACGCCAAGCGACCCGTTATTATCCGGATATTACAATCATTCATCTCAGAGAAGTATAACATAGAAAGTAAAACAGAAACTTAAACCTGATTATTATGTTACGATAGGTAACTAGGTAGGTAACATTAACTGTATTAGTCGTAAGAATCCAGATGTGTTGCTCAACCTGTTCTCACTGGGTCAATTGCCGCATTAACTATGAGAACATCCATCGTATTATACAATTTGTTTTTAGCTTAAAGCGTTGTTTATTAAATTTGCAAAGTTTTATAACTTGAGTACCCGCACTTCTTGCAGTTCACTCAATACAACACTAATTGATGGTTTTGGTATAACTATGGAGTTAACTTTGGTGCTTTGTCGACAGACTTCCACAAAAGGAGGAGGTCCTCAATTCGTCTGTATTTTTTTTTGTATGTTAACGATATCTCCGCCAAATGTGGACCGATTATCAAAATTCTTTTTGTGTTCGACAGAGCTTATTTCAAGGGTGGTCCCATATAAATTTGGTCACGATCGGTAAATTGGAAGTCGATCAGTTAAGTTTTTAAACTTGTGATTATTTGAGTTTTACGAGCCACGAGGGGTTCAGTGTTTACAAACCAATGTGTGCCGATATTGGACAATTCGCGTATTTATTCATACTAGTGGTCGCCCGGTGGTCGAAATTCGACTATAATTCATAAAAAAAAGTTTTCGTTTCACGTATTAATAAAACCCTTATCGTAGGTATAAACCTATGTTAGTTAAAATGCATTTTAAGCCCATAAAAAAGAACTTCAAACTTAAACAGCTCAAATCAAAATCGACCACGTTTCCATTATCGAACGTTTATTAAACTCCAGAAGACCGTTAGCTTTTAACAATAATGAGATCGGATATCAAACCGGTATCAATGCTATACATATAACTTATAAATGTTTATAGGCAAAGTATTCTCAATATTTTCTTCGCTTTAACCACTGTGTAGAGAAAAATCCTTTTATCCCTCATTGATTAAATTACGCGCACTCGAGCACGCCTGGACGAACCGTAGGACTTTCAAAATTGCTTTGTATTTACTTTGATCACTAACGGTGATGAAGGCATAGATCTTTTTTCTTTCTACCTGCCCATATCCCACCTTAATGTGGTGTCGGTGCAACATACTTGTCAAGCATGTTGATGAAAGGATCCCCAGATGGGGGGATACAGTCCCGGGAAAATATTGTCAGAAATACACCAGGCCGAGCCTGGAAATCGAACCCAAGACCTTCCGGTTCACAGTCCATATACACTGCCACAAGACCAAGGAGGAGACCATCATCATCATAGATCATCGATATTTAAATGCGAGTTAATATACCGTATTCTTCACAGAACTTCATCGTCATCATCAGCCATACCTAACTTGGGTATTTTTTATTAAGAATTATGATGACAATCTACGTAAAGTGACAGTTTGACTGTACTGCAACATACAGGTGTGCATGGCCGTCGCGGATCGCAGAATCAACCAGATATTTAAATGTTAAAGATAATTTTAACACAAACATACAAACATAAGCTCACGCCTGTATCCCCGGAGGGGTAGACAGAAGTGTACTAGCGAACTAGAACACCCACATTTCGCCAAGCTTAGTTCCGTCCAAGATGTGATAGGGGGCGAGCCTATCGCTTTATCGGGCACAAATTCCAGAATCTGGGATGATATGGAAAAATCCAATATCAGTTTGCCCGACCCGGGGATCGAAACCGAGACCTCAGGACGGCCGTACCGAAATACAACCACGCCACCGAGGCAGTCATAATTTAAACGTATATGTCAATACCTGAACAACATGAATCACAGATGAAGGATAATACTTAAACACGTCCAAATATTTGCACGGCGTTCATTAGCTTGCCTCATCCACCAAACAAAAAATACGACCTTCATAACGAGCGTATGACCTAGAGTTATACACTTATACCACAGAATACCTACCTAATGTTATAAAGATTAATTTCAATGTTTTATTTGCTCTCGGCACTCAGATAGATAGTCAAAAGAGCTAAATGCCAGTGTGCCACGCCCAGCAAAATGATGTTCAAAGATCTGGAACCGTATGTATTTATGCGACGTTTTGTGATTAGAGACAATGATATTTTCGAGTTTTGTTTCTCAATACAAAGTTATTCAAGCGTAGAGAAATTGTTAGAGAGCAAACCCGTTGTCATAAGGAAATAAGCGATGTTGACAAAGCATTTTACAATGACTGATATGGATGTTAGGGATAGGTCATCTGTCCAGGTGAACTGGAATTTACTATAGAACGTTCGGGATAATGTTGTCAGCCTTTCGGAAGCAAAATTATTTGGTGAACATAATTTAACTGGTCTGTATTCTGAAATCTTCAAATCTGTTATTTAATTCACCTGGGACGGAACTAAACTCGGCGAAATGTGGGTGTTCTAGTTCGCTAGTGCGCCTCTGCCTACCCCTTCGGGGATACAGGCGTGAGCTTATGTTATGTTTTTTTATGTATTCTGATATACGTGTCTACGGAATAATGTAATTTATTATAATTACTGTTAATATACACCATTTATAAATAGTAAACACCAAAAACATTTTAAGTTATTATTATTTTACATTGCAACGTTATCTATGTTTATTTGAAGAATGAATACATTGAGGAATCAGGTTGATAGATCATGTCATTTTACTATTTTACTTGTCCAAATATAACAAACTGGTGCAGTGTATCTAATTATGGCTACAGATAACAGATTTGGATGTTTGTACATAGTTGAGTCACGTCCGGGCGTTATCTCTGCATCTATGCGCAGGCGCAGGTGCTCACTGCTCACCAAACCAATGCTTGGAGATGGTCGCATTCATACGAGTGGCATGACTCATTGGCTGTTGACCTCGTAAAGCCTACCTCCTGTACATTGTGGCGTGTTATTTTTTTATGTGCATAATGTTTATAAAAACTTGAAACGTTAAGTGTCTGCAATCTACAGTTTACTTCATTGTTCAGAATTTTAGATTTGTTAAAGCACATAGCCCCTTACTTATAAAAATATTTAAGAGCTGCTTATCTTTAACCATAAGTTGTCCCTTTCATTTTTAAAGAATAAAACGCAAGCAAAAAAGTGACAAGCTATTCTTAGCGAAAAGATAAGCAAGAATGTTTTATAAGTAAGGCCCATAATGTCCAATGTATACGTATACATTTTTAGAAAAATTAAACACCCACTGACGAGATTTTCTTGAATAAAATGCATCATTTTGTTATACTAGAAGTATTCAGAAGCTGGTGAAACATGCTATCTAGGTACTCATTACGTCTAAAAAGGACACAGTAAATAATAAATATTTATCTCTATGGCGTAGAAAAACCGTCTTAGGCCAACGTAACACAGCCTAAAACCGAAATGAGCCATATAAAGCGATTACTGTATGCGAACCTCGTTTAAACGCAAACCACAAAAAGATAAAAACATTTTCCAAATTAACATCTACGACATTTAAATAGCTTTCAGTAATTCACCGAAATGCAACCGACATGTATATTTGAGGAACGACAGCATGAGTGGAGCCACTTTATACTTTCATAATGCGCTGAATAAAAATCACGTTATTATTCTGGTTTTACAATTTCGCAAACCTAGTAATTTCGCAGTTTGTCTGTCGTCAGTCTTCAGTAAATTTGCTAGGTGCACATAGGTAATTATTATTAACAAAACAGTTTTAATACGACCAAAATGTATGGCAAATAGAGCAGAAGTTCTTGCTATAAAGAGTACAATTTCATGAATCAATAGTTTTTGAGTGGTAGAGCCACGCTGTAGACAGTAACGTCTACAGCACGAATGGGTCGGCTCGACCGGTTAGATACCACTGTCTCACAGAAAACCGACGTAAAGTGGCAGCTTGCTGTCGCGTTTCGTTCGGTGAGTGAGATTTCCGGTGGCCCATTTCCCCCCTCCCTTTCCCAATTCCTTTTCCCTCCCCTTTCATTCCCTCCTTTTAGGTTGGCAACGCACCCATGATTCTTTTTGTGTCATGTGTGTCTATGGGCGGTGGAGATCACTTACCATCAGGTGACCTATCTGTTCGTTTGCCAATCTCTGCTATAAAAAAAAAAAAAAAAATCTTATAAAGTAACCCTAGGTTTGACCCCAATGTTTTACACTAAATATGGTTTCTAGATAAGACACGTACACTTGTACAGATAAGGGTAATAAATAATATCATGTACCTCCTAAGGGTAGATTTACTTATACATATTCACAAAATATTATTGTGTGTCTTACTTTTTTCTGAGAATCACAAGGTGAAACGACATGGACAGTAATTAAATACCCATTCATTTATTCAATTTGTTCTCAATTCTCTTTGGCTTGCAGCCAAATTAAATGTTTGAATTGTAAAGTGCGTGTGTATTTTTTAATCATAAGCTAGAACCGCGCCAATTGTTATTAATTTTGTACATAAACTGAAGTCTTACTACCACCTCTTATAGCAGTATTATTATAATCGTTCTTCGTTTGTTTTGTATGGGAATCGGTACAAGTAAGATTATAACAATCTTGCTATAAGAGGTCGTGGTAACCCCCTGACCAAATATAAAACGTATGACTGAAATATACAATTCACCGCCCAATTGTTTTCAAACCGAACAAAGAGGTCGCGGACCGTGAACCGATATTTGAATGACAAGAGTGTCGAGATTCGAGGGTAAATATATTCGACTACATTAGGAGCACTTTACGAGGCGTTTTTGAAGTCGATACGAAAGGCGTACATCCAAAGATTTTATAGGCGGCTTCGACGTCATTGCGCACATCTTTAAGTGGCGTCGTCGTCAAAATATCATCAGTGAACTTTCTATTGGTTTGGCTAAGCGTCCATAATACACTTTCATCACAACTAACTACAACTTCCACCGGTACCTACACTGATGCTTGCGTGCATACTTCTGCCCCGAGCATAGAAATTATGATAATCGTAAATGTATTCGTGATGACATTTGGTTAATACCTATTTCATACAAATTTCATAGACGCGCATGGAGCTTGAATACATTTACGATTGTCGTAAATTTTCTTGCTCGAGCCGCTGTAGTCAGAGTTACTAATGTGGTAAAGACAAGATAAATGTAGCTTACTTTTAATATCGCTGACGTCTATATCATTATACTTACGCATCGGCCATT
Organism: Clanis bilineata; assembly: GCA_036417725.1. Lineage (NCBI taxonomy): Eukaryota > Metazoa > Arthropoda > Insecta > Lepidoptera > Sphingidae > Clanis > Clanis bilineata. The sequence goes on from CM071141.1 coordinate 6,647,209, forward strand.
TAGGTACTTGCGCAATTGATTAAAAGTTGTAAGTAAGGGAATGACCTCATTTATCGATGCGGAATCGGCATGCGTCGGTCAGACAGCTTGGAGAGGTGTCATTCGCATCGTTTCGGTTTGAACGACGAGTGACGATTTCGACATCTACCGGCTCAAGTAGTAGATTTCTCGTCGATAAGCATGATAAGTCGCTGGATGCAGGCCGCTTCCAACAGGTCGATCTGGAAATCTTTGAGGGAGGCCTATGTTGAGCAGTGGACGTCCTATGACTGAGGATGATGATGAAGCATGGTCACACAACGTACGCATTTCAACTACCTACTTCGGCTATTATTGGGTTTGTACTTATTATAAATATACGGTCTTATTCATAATAGCTTAGTGGAGCTTATAAACGTTCGATAATGAAAACATGGCAGATTTCGATCAGAGGTTTCAAGTTTGCAGTTTTTTTTAAGCCTCAAATTCATTTTAACTATTATAGCTTTAAACCTTCGATAAGGGTTTTATCATGAATAAGATACATAGCCTCTAGCACAATCGGTTTTATTTTTTAAAAGCAACGTTCCAGTGAAAGAAGATTTAAAGTCGACAATTTCATATTAATAGTGACGAGCTGCTCAACCTTCCGTGGCCGAGACACTTATAAATATATGTGCCGCCTCCAACGGGTTAAAATATATAAATGCTTTCTCTGCAATTTTAATATCCACAAATTCGCAATTTAATTAATATTAAACTACCTATTTCCATTAATATAGAAACGCTTTAGTGACCCAGTGACCGGTGCGTGCTCATAGCCTCAAACCACGCCTTTCTATCTAAGTTAGTTCTACTAGTTAGCGGATATGTACTAGGCCGTTCCGATAAATCAGCATTGGTCGACTCTCTCGTAGGAAATTGGAAAGTGCATTTTATTTCATCACCAAAATATTTTAATTTAATTAATATGGCAATTATGGAGGTGTACCTTGTCGCAAATATTTACGCCAGATCGCATTTAGGTGGCCTAAAATGCGGTCGCTCAAATTAATATAATATAATATATATATATATATATATATATATATATATATATATATATATATATATATATATATATATATATATATATATATATATATATATATATATATATATATATGTATATATATATAAATTCACAAAAGATTCATCTACCTACCTATTCTGTAGTCTGTACGGTAGATTTAGGGGGTTCGCCAACGAATTTTGAAGCCCATTTTGAGCAAAGCAAATTTTAGACTACGGTGTTGAAATGATTGAAAAGATATTTTAATGCGGCTGAAAGACGAGGTGAGCAAGTATCTTGATCAATTCCTGATGATGTGTGCCAACTGCAACGTCTGCAACTGTCATAGACATTAGTTAGCAACACCACACCACTCAGAATTTCTTAGCTCGATAGGTAGTCGATTTATATACGATTAGTAAGCAGAGCTATGCTCTGTGCTAAAAATTGTTATATTATCGACCGACTTGCACAAAAGGAGGAGGTCCTCAATTCGTCTGTTTTTTTTATGTTTGTTACGCGATATCTCCGCCAAATGTGGACCGATTTTCAAAATTATTTTTGTTTTCGATAGAGCTTATTTCAAGGGTGTTCCCATATAAATACAGTCACGATCGGTAAATTGGAAGTCGGTCAGTTAAGTTTTTAAACTTGTGATTATTATACTTTAGTCAGTGGCGTAGTTATGTTGTGGGAGAAGTGGGTCCTCGCACTTAAAGTGTGGCTATTTTTTTTAAATCTTTTTTGTTACAGTTTCACGGTGGGTACTTAAGCACATAGATACCTGTTTTCTAAAGCTTCGAAGCTTCTAAGCTTCTCGATATCTGTTTGTTTAAAGCGCAATGCGTCTTTAGTACCTACCTACCTACATAGGTACTGAACGTTTTAAGCTTTCTTAATATGAGTAGGTACGTACATTTTCATTAGGAACTTGGTTTAAGATCTTGGAATCTTCATGAAAACTTACATAACTAGGTATATCTAAATTACCTAACTACCCAACTATGGTCCATTTTTTTTATAATTATGGGCTCCGAAATTCCCGGCTACATACCTACTTGCCGATTTTCCTGGGATACCAGGAACACGAAAATTCCGGGAAAATATATAAAAACAATTGTTATATTCTCAAGGACGGGAATTCCCGGAAACCTAATGTTTTTAAAATAACTTTTTTACTTGGCTACTAATTTTAACAAAGAATCTCTATGAGATAAGAGAAGTCTGTTCCGTGCTTATAGCTACGACGTACTACATATGAGGATCTACGGAACACAAAAATAATCTTGAAAATCGGTCCACATTTTCCGCAGATTTCGGGTAAAATAAAAAAACGGAGGAATTCAAAACCTGCTTTTGTGAATTCATGTATCATCCTGCGTTGTTAGGACTTATGTAAATGTATTGACTAATAAAATTGATAACATAACATAACAGAAGCTCGCGCCTGTATCCCCGAAGGGGTAGGCAGAGGCGCCTTAGCGAACTAGAACACCCACATTTCGCCGAGGTTAGTTCCGTCCCAGGTGTGATTGATGAAAATTGATAAAAGCCTTTAAGTATAGTGATTGCCTATCTAGTAATACACGATACGCCACCAAAAAAAGTTCACATTAAGAAGGAACACTAGTCAACCATTGGAAACTGGGGAGTGATAATTCGTGAAAATTCAAGCTTGTTTTGTATTCGAATGGACTGTTATCATAAATTATCGCAGTATGCTCCGTATTCACGTCATCAATGGTTTCAATTTACATGTTTGTCTGCTTATTTAGCTGAAATTAAGCCGCGTCTCCTGCACTACAACATACAAAACACGGTATTTTTGTCTATGGTCCATTGTTCTATGAACAGGGGACAGCGAAATGCGTTGTTTTGTGTAGGTGGTTTGTGTTTTGTTTCGAAAAAAACATGTGCAGGCGACGCGGCTTTATGCACACTAACATCAAAGCTACGAAGTTTTTATTAAAAAAAAATAAAAAAATACCTACTGCTTGAAATTACTATTCTACGTGTCGAAGTCATTTACTCTCATGCTGATAGCCTGTATGTATTGAAAAAGTAGAAGAAGACTTGTATTGTTTTTTAGAATTGGTAGATTGGTTTATGTTTAGTAATTTGATATTTAAATCCTATTTTTTAATGATATAGATGCTCATTGGTTGCATTTAATCTTATCGTAGAAAATAAGTACATACCTACTTAATAATTATTGTTTAGTCATCTCATATATATCGCCAACATGTGAAATAAAACAATAAAAGATAATTACCTCTTCTAATGCACTAATGGTCTGGCGACATTGTGGCATACGAGATACAAACGTAGACGTAGTCGGCGAACTATAATCCTCTCGAGTTTCCTCAATGAATTCACCAATACCAATAAGACCCGGCATTGTTAACACTCACGTTCGCTTTGTTGGTTCAAAAACAACTGATAACTGTCTAATAGTCTTGCATCACTAAATAATAACAAACAAAATATATACGGAACACATTGTCACCGATGAAACACTTCTACGCAAATAAAAACAATATCGCATCAAATGCCAACCACTCACAACACACCCATTCTTTACCACGATGAATGAAACAACTAAATTGATTGATGAATGATGAACGGTAACGGCGACCGAATGTGTTATCTGTACACGTTTTGAACTATTGTCATTTTTTTCCATAGACTAACAGCCTCCACTGACTTATGCCGAGTACACACCAACCGAACGAAGGCGAAGGAATTATCGCGAAGGAGTCGATATGGACCAATGAAACCAAACGAATGAACGAAGGCGTCCAGGGAGCTGACTCTTGATACTCGATTCGATTGCGATTACGATTCGGTTTCATTTATTGACTTAAAATTCAACCGAAATCGACGTAAAAACTGCACTAATGTTATTACCAAATGACAAGTTTTCGAATATCATGCACACACATTAGAACACTTTTTAAATCGATTTCTGTGGAATTTTAAGTCAATAAATGAAACTAAATCAAAGTCAAATTCGAATCGAGTGTCAAGAATCAGGGGCCCGTTCCGATCGGTCGTGTGCGGGACAACTATCGGTACATCAAAGGAAAATATAGCGAATTGGCGAATGTGATGTAGACGTATCAGTGAATGCTTGCTCATTTAGCGACAACGATCACAAGAATCAGACTTGTGAAGTGTATGAATAAAATGAAGTGGTCCAATGACAAACTTTTGATACTAAATGATTTTTTAAAGGTAAACCGCAATAATGTTGGGGCCATTCATTTATTACGTAAAAAACTAGCACAAATAGTCTTACGTAATAAATTAATGACGCTTTTAAACTCCTTTTCAACCGACTTCCACAAAAGAAGAAGGTCCTCAATTCGTCTGTATTTTTTATGTATGTTACTTGATATCTCCGCCAAATGGGGACCGATTTTCAAAATTATTTTTGTGTTCGATAGAGCTTATTTCAAGGGTGGTCCCATATAAATTTGGTCACGATCGGTAAATTGTAAGTTGGTCAGTTAAGTTTTTAAACTTGTGATTATTAACTTTTATTTTGCAAGAAAGGTAAACGTGAAATTTACCTACGAAGGTAAAGGTAACACCACATTTACAAACAGGTGCGTATTTGATCACAGTAAAAAGTATATTTTGTATCCACATCCCAATTCAATATTTATTTTCATTTTGCTCCATCTTCGGGTTGACCAACATGATGAAATTATAACGAAACCCTTAACTTTTTTAAGCCAAATGCTGTGGTACCCTTAAATTGTTACGTTCGCCAAGCTTCGGTGCGATTCAATAGCGTTGGATTTGTGTGGACTCAACAGCGAACATTCGCGAATGCAGGAACGTTCGGGCCGAATAGCCGATTGCATTTCGCGAACATTCTTTCGCCTTCATTCGGTTGGTGTATACCAGGCATAAAACTCTATGTATCTACCATAGACAAATGAACTGATTTCCAAAAACTCCAAACGACTGAACGAATGATAATGACAATCTGTGTCCTGTGATAATGACGGAACTGTCACGAGGTATGCAACTGTTTGGCCTATTTATTTTCATACTGTTTTTTGATATTAATTTATCACTTATTTCTATTACATAATAATATACTCATGTATTAAGTAGTAAAAATGAACAGGTATCTGTTGCTGTAGTACGCTAGCTATAAACTGTTTTTATTTATCACGATACTTGTGTTTCTTTTGCTTGATTCTCAAATGTATGAATAAATTGATTTTGAAAAATTTACCTATTTCACAAGTAATTGTAGAATGTGAAACGAATTTTTCGATGTCATAGTGACTGCCTATCTTGGAATTACAGAAATCGGTGAAGTGTGGTCAAGACTATTCGACCACCGTCCATTTCTCAATGGGGAAATAAAATTTATGCTGAAAGAGTTTGAGGTATGTGTTCAACTATTCAAATTATACAACGTGAGTTTTAGTCAAAGACATTCAACAGTACATAGACGGGACAACACCACGAAACTTGTGATCCAAAAGTTGTGGCCTTGTGGTCATAAGTCACTCAGTCGTATTTGAAACATACGGGCGCAAGGTCGTGCCAGCGTAATAATGATTAGACAATAACATTGTCTTAAGATATTCTTGATCATTCACAGAACATTGTAGGGTGTAAATTAACAAGCACCCTTGCATTGTAATGATTGGTAGATAGCACTACTGACAATATTTTAATATAAATTTTTCTGTATGGAAACTTCTTGATAACCCCTCTGTAGTAGTAATAGGTATAATAATTTCACATGGACATAATTATAAGCAAAAGGTAGTACTTACTTTTAAATAATGAAACCAACATAAAAGTTTGTAATTTGTTTTAACTGATTTGACATATCCCCCAGAAGTCATAAATGAATGTCGTCAAAAAGGCAGCTGATCTTAACAACTAAAGCCGAAACATTTGTGCAACATACTTGAATTATCTCCAAATAGTCAAACACTTGAGATTGTGAATACTCTTACACTTTTTTTTATGTGTTGCCTTATGTTATTTAAGGCTGCTTCATCTATCAAAATTATATGGTGATAAACAATGTAGGAAGCTGTTAGAGTTGAGCAGCATTCTGTATTTGGGTGTTAGCCATTAAAGTCTAGCAGTCCAGTTTTCAGGCATAAGTGTGTTGCGCCTACCCCACATTAAAGTAGGATAAAGGCAGGTGGATTTTGCTCATTGTCAGTTCTTTGTGTCTTTTCTAGGAGAAACGTGGTGACCGTGAAGTAGAAAATCTATTCGCCATATTAGAGAAATTAACCGAGATAAAAGATAGTGAAGCTGAGAGAATCAGGAAAAGTAGTGAAACAGGTCTACCGGTATTTGGGGAAAAGTTAAACCAAGCATTAAACTTACTTGAGGAGACTGAGAAGGATTATCTTGAATTCCAGAAGGTAAGAATCTTGGTTGTATTAGTAATATCACTAGGTAGCTTTAAGTATTTGTTTCGTATTTACAAGATTTTTAATAACAACGGTTTAATCTACAGATATTATAAAGAGGTGAAGTTTGTAAGTTTGTTGTAGGAAGTAATCTCTTGAACAGATTATAATATTCTTGAGAATAATATATTATTCACAGGAGTAGCACTAGTCTAGTATAAGCACTCATATGACTTAGGCCATATTTGATTGTGATTAATATTATGTTTTAATGGTGAATTTTTAGCTTTGATTCAGAGAAAAATGGTTTGATGTGTTGATTTGTTAGAGTGTGCTGACCAAATGGTGTGTTATTAATTTTCCTCTCAAAAGAAGTCATGGGCAACAGCCTAATATATTCTTTATAGATTAATTTTGTTAATTTAAATTAGGTGCATTATTACCATCACACATCTTTCTTTTAGCACACTATAATATACACACATATCGATACATTTATTGCTATAAGATTATAGCAATAAATGTATAGATATGAATGAATAGATATTCAAATCACCATGGTTTTGTTAAGTACATTTTTCATGTTTTCCAGGCCCTTTATTGTATATAGAGTACAAACATAGGGTATTTAACTAATGTATTTGGCATGTTATTTTATTTTTTATTAATTTGTTTAAGGAGTGTGAGAAAAAACGAGCGATTAACAAAGAGAAGAGGCAAAAAGAGTGGGATCAGTTTATTGATGATATGAACTTCAAATGTCAAAGAATTGACAACGCATTTGAAGAAAAAGAAGAGGAACTTAGAGATTTGTATGCAGACCTGAATCATAAATTGAATATTGCAGATAATTAAACAATGGACCTTACAGGATCCCTAATTGACACTAATTTGAGAATATATCCAACAAAAACTTTATTAGATTTCTTGGCTGCTATACCGTCTAAGTATGATCTACCTGTAAATCTATTAAAATTAGTAAATGGTACAATCTCTGATAAAAAACAAATAGAAAAACAATCATCAATATCAAAACCAATTCAGCTTAGTGGTGAAGATATTACGAATTTAAATAGTATCAGAAAACTAGTGCAAATAGATACAGATGACAATTCAGAAGAGACTGACAAGCTAGATGATATGAATGAAGGGACACAAACAGGAGACAATAAAGAAGTATCAAAAGAAGTAAGTAAAGAAAAAAAGCATAAACAAATTACTAATGATGAGGACACAACAAATAAAGAAAATAATGTTTCTAAGAAGTTATTAGAATACAAGTGCCAAGACAAAGAAACAAAGAATGAAAATTATCTTACAACATCAGATATAGATTGGTTATACAACTACATTTATGAGAGGAGAGAAGAAGGAGAGAAAAATGTACCATTTTTGCATGAACTTTTAAAAGGCGTCCAAGTGGAAATGCCTGATAATGAAGTAATAAAAAGAAACCCCGTTTTGGAAGCTAGATGTGTTAAACTAAGAGCTCAACAAGAAGCAAGGGAATATAGAAAAATGACCAAAAGTGTTGATAATGTCAGAATGAGATTTCCAGAAGACAGTATAAATTATCAATGTAAGTATCAGTTAGTAGATCTCTATTTACCCGAAGCAATACATAATACTTAAAACTACTAAATAATCAAGAACTGGGAATTCCAAGACCTTCAGCATTATTTTCTCTACAGCATAAATAAGGTTATATAATATGAGTATCATAGACTAACTTAGCTTCTTAAAAAAAATATTTTGCTAAAATTCAGGATAAGTATTTACTCTGACATTTTTACATAAATCTCTCTTGTTACAGTGAAACAAGTTAATCGCCAATTGATCGCAATAGGCCAGTTCATTATCTCCATATTTGCTGGTTTTCTGTTCGGCTTCAGAGGGGTGGAGTGGATGGTTGGCAACCTGGACTTTGGCTTTCGTTTACTTCTCGGCGTAATGTGTGCATTAGTTATTGCCCTTGCGGAGATATATTTCCTTGCCAAAAAGCTGAATGAAGAATTAAATGTTCCGGAAACTGTACAATTGGGTGGTCCTCCCAAGTTTGCTAATGATCCATATCAAACATACACATCGCCAAGTAAGGTGACAGAAAAAGAACATCAAGATTAATTATTATTTAAGTACAATACAAACTTATGTATATTTTCCATTACAATAATATTTTGTTATTATAATTTCCATGGGTATTCTGTAATAAAGTGGTTTATAGTCTAAAATACTTTTACTTTATTTGTGACGACGATACTTGTTTATAGTGTTAGTCCGGTATAGTCGTACACTCTCATTATAATCGGTAGGTATTCGGTCTTAAAATAGAGAGTGCATCTTTGCCTACCCAACGGGAACGCAGGTTTAAAAACTTATCGTTTTATTAGGTTACGATTAAGTTACATTGCGATTGCGTCAATAAAAGAAATGTATACGCAATATACTGTACACCTACAAACCTTAAAATAATATACTACAAACAGTACAATCAATTCCGAGGTTTTACCATTATTCAGATGTCACGCACTTCATTAGCATGAAAATGATGTTATGTTTTGTCGACATCAAGTACATTTCATAAAGTTTCCAAGTGTTGTTAACAGCTGTCGCTCGTAACTCGTTAGAGCCAGACAAATCATTACCGTATCACCCATCCCCCGAGCGCAGCGCTGCAACGCGGCGGCGCAGCGTCCCCATTAGGAATCATCTACCTATATCGGGAATCTAGACTACCATTTTCGCATCCTGAACCTGAGTGACGGTCGTGGAATACGTGACGCACAACTTTCCTGATCAACAGCTTTATTTCTGAAGACAACGGGTAGGTAGGTATTCAATGGTAAGATTGATGTCGTGATCGATGTTCTGTATCACATTTAGGATATTGTAAACTGAAAATAGAGCTATAGGTAAATGATAAATCGATATCTTCTTTTTCCAAAGTAGGTATATAACAACTAAAGCTATACCTACATACTGTAGATCTTTTTTTCTGCTTGCCGATATCCCACCTTAATGTGGGGTTGGCGCATCATAGTTTTTCAAGCATGTTGCAGAAAAGATAAGCTAAGTTATACGACCGGCTGCGTGCCCGACGTCAACTCCCTCTGGCAAATTAAATTAGAAAATTCGCTTTGCCTGACCTGGGAATCGAGCCCAGGACCTCCCGGTCCACAGCCAATATATGCTGCCACTAGACCAAGGAGGCAACCATTTATGTGGTCATTCTTAACTTTTTTGACCACACCTAAGTTATAAGTAGGCTAGTACATTTAAGCCTCATGATAGCGTTTATGACGTCCTAGATTTAGGCCATAAACCGCGAGGAGGACCTCGTGGTGTGTAGGGATTTGAACCCTCTTTGAACCAATCAAATCACCTGGTAACACTATTTGTGCTTGGTTTTTTGAGAGTTTTGGCGGGAATTCTGACGGTGCGGGTGGTCGCTTGTTTTAATGATTTCATATTCTAGTCTAAAGTTGTGCTTGTGGTTTAAATGTGATGTGAATCTAAGCAATAAACATCAACGAAGATGGACAGTATGTGGAAGCTTTGAAATAAGTGATTTTGGACGCTTTTTGTCGGGTGGATGGGTCGACCATGTTCGACTCCTCCACTGCGAGAAAATCGTCTAAAAAGCATCAAACTGGAAAGAATTGACGCCAAAACTCCAGCAGGGCCTTGAAATCGAACACATCCGACTTCAATGCACTTGCGAAAACTTAGATATAAGGAACAAAGTGTAATAAATAATAAAAAGTATACGGCTGAAGGATATTGTATCCATGGCTATGAACAATATAAAAAAAAAAAAAAAAAAAAAATTGGTTTTTTGAGTAAAAAAAAGAGTCCGGGGTTCCATTTTTTATTTTACATAGGTACATACGTAAGGCGTTAGATTACTACTACTTTTCACAAAGAGCTTATTTCCGTCCCTTTATGGCGGGTACACATCAGGCCGAACGAATCATGCCTGTTTCATTCCCACAACAGCGAAAGTTTGTTTGTGTGAACGCAACAGGTATAGATTCGTTCGCCTTCGTTCAGCCGGTGTGTACGCGCCATTATATAGTGTAGGTACATATCTAATATCGGTGGGCATTTAGTTGCGTCTCTGCCTACCACTACGAATGGAATATTGGCGTGAGTTTAAGCACGTACTTATAGGTACCTACTTACTAACCTCCATGATTGTGTGTCATTCATACCCAGTGTACCTGCTTTATAAATAGGGTGTGGTCTTTAAAAGTACATAAGGTATTAATATCTCTACAGTCTTAGAGCTATAACGTCCTTGCCTACAGTAGATAGTTCTAAGCTTTAATCTACCTGCATAGCTTGGAATGCATTGCATGCTTTCAGCTCTAATCTAATACAAGCTATCGCAACTGAAGTCTGCGCGACAGTCGACACTTGCGCATGGACGACCACCTGAAATCGTCGACACCCTTGATGATTTATTGATTGATATTTATATTATGTATTTATTTCAGTTAAGTATCTAGCGAACGACTGATTCAGTAGATAGGTACCTATTCTACATTTTATTACTACGCATGCGCCACTTTATTGATCGGAAAATTGCTTTGGGAGTCTAGTCGGGATATTCAGGAACAGGCCCGAAGCTCGTTTGCAGTATCGTTAAGACAAACTGAAATCGGAAAAAATATTTTTTTACTGAAATCTGATTATTTCGTAGTGCTCAAAATCAGGATATTCGTACGGCGAGACAGGGTAACATTTTTATGCTAATACATAAGTTTTCCTGTAACGGAACGCAGTTGTACAGTGACTTTTTGTTTTGACAACAAAATTGCACAACAAAATATTGTGTTTCTCCAACATTCGATATATCGTGAATCATATATTTCGAAGGCATATTTATACGAAAGCATCGCAGCCTATCGGCATTCACTGATTAGTTCTCTGTGCGTTACTGTGCATATAGTTTAGAGAAGAGGTTTTGTAGGAAAAACGAAGGTTTACGGTAAGCGAATCTCCTCACCCAAATTATTTTCGGATGTGTAGTGTAGAAAAAATATTCTAGTAGCTGCACGCATGTTTTAACCTTGATGTCGCCGTTATTAAATATCTAGGACTAGGTGAGCTAATGGTAGGGAATGTGAAACAATTCGAAATAATCATCAAACAATTTACCAGGTACTATTCCTACAGGCATCAGGTATATACAGGTATTTTAAGCACAGAATAATTGTAAAGTGGAAGTTAGACAGGTAACAGTTATTGAATTAAATGAAAATCAGCACTAGGGCCTTAACAAAGCAACAAATGACAAGGTAGTTCCGATATAAAACAACTCACTGTTTTGTGATTATCTGAGTAGACGAGGTATAGCTACGTGTTATAAAAACTGCGACGCTCCATTTAAGAAATTGCATTGAATGCATTGCCTATGTAGTGTAAAATCTTAGAATAAGTAAGCAAATCTGAATTTATACTTAGAATAAGTAAGCAAATCTGAATTTATACTTAGAATAAGTAAGCAAATCTGAATTTATACTAAGAATAAGTAAGCAAATCTGAATTTATACTTAGAATAAGTAAGCAAATCTGAATTTATATTTTAAGCAATGGAAGACCAAGTACCATTTAAGGTGTATACCTTATGGGAGGAAAATGGGAAGCCTGAAGTGAGGAGATTTGGACTTGAGAAGAGTGTGGTTACTAGCTTCCAGCATTTGAAGGCTAAGCTCCAGGATGTGTATCCCGGCCTTAAGTCCAAGAATTACACAATCGCTTGGAGAGGTATGTAAGCGAATATAAGCATTAAAATATTAGAGTTAAAATTCATTTTCACCAGGCCCATTATCTGATATATATGTTTTATTAGTATTTACCTGTGACTATAAAGTTCATAAACATGTCTTTTTAAATTATTCATATAAACTAAGTGAAGTAGGTATTTATAATTTCCAAAATATGCTTTGTCTGTCAATTATGATTGTAATCTTCAATTTACATACACTTACAGTATAAAAGATAACATGTACTAGTAACATACTTACACGTTGTTGCTAATAAAATAATATTTACATAATAAAAAGTTTAAAAACTTGACAAACCAACTTCAAAAGTTATCTGATTGTGACCAATTTATATGGAACCACCCTTGGAATAAGCTCTATTGAACACAAAAAGAATCTTGAAATTCAGTCCACATTTGGTTCAGACATGTCTGTATTTTTTTAACGTATGTTACATTAAAAAAATACAGACAAATTGAGGACCTCCTTTTTTTGAAGTTGGTTGATACCTAAGTAAATATGTTTTGCTACAAAGTTTTGTGTAACGTTTTTAAGTGATATGTTAATATAGGTGTATATGAAACATTTTGGATCTTCCTTCAAAATATCTAGTAGTTATTTTGCCAGTGTCAAACAGTAAATGACAATTTTGAAACTTAAATGTAACCTGTTACAATGTACACATATATACTATAAACTAAGATTAAAAGTTTATTATCTACAGCTAAAAGCACTAAAACTTATTCTTTTGTGTGGTATCCAACACAGATGAGGAAGGGGATGATGTTGTTATATCATCGGATGAAGAAATGGTGACTGCCATGACATCATTGGGGACAGGTCTCATTAGACTGTTTGTTAACATCAAGAAACCGGTGAGAGAGGATGGTTGTGAATTTTTCTTCTCAACTAAAACAACTGCGGGCGCGCCTTTCACTTCGGTCCCTCTGAGTCCCCAAGCTGGAGACTCCAACACTGGCGCTAAGTCCAAGAATCGTAAGTTACCACTGATATACATATTGCAAACATATTTCAGCCCAAGAGTACCAGACTCGCATTATTTTGTATTTTGTTCAATTTTTCCATCAGTAAGTTATGCTAATAATAATTTAAAATATTAATCTAACTGAAATACTGTATTATACTATCGTCCTGAGGTCTCAGGTTCGATCCACGAGTTGGCAAAGTGATATTGGATTTTTCAATATCAGCCTGGAGTTTGGAATTTGTGCCTGATATGGCGTAGACTCATCCATCACATCTGGGATGGAACTAAGCCCGACGAAATGTGGGTGTTCTAGTTCGCTAGTGCGCTTCTGCCTACCTCTTCGGGGATACAGGCGTGAGCTTATGTGTGTAAAGTGTAATAATCGCGAAAACTAAAACCTATCTACTTGACGAAACAGACATGTTCCCTTTACATATAATTAACGGCAAATGTTCGAGTTTAGTTTTATTTATTCAGCACATAATCCAGTATTTATTTTTTTGTGCTATATATACTTGAATAAAAGTAGATATTATTGTTTGGTAAGTGCCTTGCAAAACAACATTGTAGGTTTACATAAATACTTATTGACACAAGCCTTACCTAATATCAGAGGTTCCCAAACTTATTTTGTGTAATGCTCACTTTGAAAATAATTATTTTCTAGCGCCCCACAAATTTTTTGCCTACTAAAAACCACTATAACTTCAAATTAAATAAATTATTGTGAGCTATATCAGCGGAGATCCTTTTTTTCTGCGTCTCTTACCGCCCCTCTTTAGACATGCAACAAGGGGGCGTTATCGCCCACTTTGGGAAAGACTGCCATATATGATATTAATGACTCATTATTGTTTCATACTGTTTGTTTTTTAGTTGAGTAAAATGTGGAAGGTAAGTTAATTCATGAATATAAAAAACATGTCATTTGCTTAGTACAGAAAACAAATTTTTACTTTTTTTTATCCGGGCACGGAAAAGTGAACTGGTGAAACGAACACGGGTGACTGGGAGGTTTTAGCACCATGTATACGGTGGTCGCCATCCGGTCGGATACGAATATCCTACCACCAGCAAATGATACATCATAACTACAGTTCTCTGTTACATAAAAAACATAAGCTCACCCCTGTATCCCCGAAGGGGTAGGCAGAAGCGCACTAGCGAACAAGAATATCCACATTTCGCCGAGCTTAGTTCAGTCCCAGATGTGATAGGGGGCGAGCCTATCGCCATATGGGGCACAAATTCCAGACTCCGCGCTGATATGGAAAAATCCAATACCACTTTACCCGACCCGGGGATCGAACCCGAGACCTCAGAACCGTAGTCGTACCGAAATACCACCACGCCACCTGTTATATATTATACATAGTTGGTTCTTTGTCCACGTACAGTTGGACTTTGTTCTTTGTAGTGTTAACGATCTAAAACCGGTTAGAGTTGTTTATTTAATACAGCATAGTAAAATCGCCGATGAGTCACTTTGATAAAATTGGTGGCTTGTTAAGATTTTGAGTAAGTTGGGTAATAATAAATGTATCTTTAAATAATGTATCTTTTTTTATCGACCGACTTCCACAAAAGGAGGAGGTCCTCAATTCGTCGGTTTTTTATGTATGTTACGCAATATCTTCGCCAAATGTGGATTGATTTTCAAAATTCTTTTTGTGTTCGATAAAGATAATTTCAAGAGTGGTCCCATATAAATTTGGTCACGATCGGTAAATTGGAAGTCGGTGCGTTAAGTTTTTAAATTTGTGATTATTATCTGACTACTTCGGTGGCATAGTTGCATTGCGTGCGTGTGACTACTGGCCCGAAGTCTCGGGTTCGATTCTCGGGATAGGTGAAGTCATATTGGGTTTTCTACTCATTATACTATCAACCTGGACTTTTGACACTCGATTTGATTTAGACTACGATTCGATTTCAAAAGTTACCCTACCGGAGATTGTGCCCGATATGACTATAGGCTGTTGCATTCACACAAACAAACTTTCGCTGTTGTGTGAATGAAACAGGCATAGATTCGCGAAGATTCCTTCGGCCGGTGTGTACCCGCCATTATATGTATGTATATGAGTTAATTAATTTAATTTTTGAGATTGATCTCACATGATGAATTTTTCGATT
The DNA here is from genome assembly GCA_036417725.1 of Clanis bilineata. Lineage (NCBI taxonomy): Eukaryota > Metazoa > Arthropoda > Insecta > Lepidoptera > Sphingidae > Clanis > Clanis bilineata. Next base: position 6,662,530 of record CM071141.1, read on the forward strand.
TAAACTGGCCGGGCCGTTAAACTAGGTTTGGCTGCTTTGTGTCTATCGACTATCACGTTTGCCTTCTTGGCTGAAGTCATGAATAATAATAATAAATAAATACACCCAACAGTCACACACCTAGTCCTGACCCCACACTAGGTATAACCTGTATCGTGGGTGTCAGAGACTATGAGAGACTTTCGGTCTCACAACACCCAGACTTGAAACAAATATCTGTGGGCCACACAAACATTTGTCTCAATGCGGGAATCGAACCCGCGGCCTCCATTCACAGCCGGCTACTCGGCCGCTGCGCTACGGAAGCTGTTAAAGTGAATGCGAATATATTTGTCTAGCCGACGAGCCTCACCACTCGGGCGTGGTGTGTGATTCCTGCGACTGGCCAGTTTTCGGGTACCGGTACAGATGCGTGATATGCCCCGACTACGATCTGTGCGCTGGTTGCGAGGCGGCTGGCAACCATCGCGAGCATTGCATGGTGCGGTTGCCCGCGCCCGAAATGTCTGTAAGTATTTCTTTCTTTCTATCTGCCCTAATCCCACCTTAATGTGGGGTGTCAACACACTTTTTCAAGCATGTTATAACACCCAACAGTCACATACATAGTCCTGACACCACACTAAGATCGAGTCTTGTGTCGTGGGTATCAGGAACTACGAGAGACTTTCGGTCTCACAACACCCAGACCCGAAACAAATATCTGTAGGCTATACAAACATTTGTCTTGGTGCGGGAATCGAACTCGCGGCCTCTTGCTTCACAGCCGGCTACTCGCCCGCTGCGCCACGGACGCTGTTAACTGCTGTTGCAGAAAGGATTTGGCTTAGTATTTACGACTTTACGCCTGACGTCAACTAAGGGATAAGGCAAATTAAATTGGAAAATTCGCTTTGCCCGGCCTGGGAATCGAACCCAGGACACCCAGTTCACAGCCGCTATATGCTGGCATTAGACCAAGGAGGCGACGAAATGTTTGTAAGTATAATAATATAAGCCGTCATTCGCAGGAGAGCTTTTTCAAAGCGTCTCAACTCTCAACCTGTCTGTTCATATGAGTACTTGAAAATAATTCTTGTCTAGTTTTTAGTAAGGTATATTTTACATAACACCCAACATTTTAAAACGCCGCGTTTTAAAAGCGCCGGCGTGTGAACTCGTATATTTCATTTCAACGCTTTTTTAACGTGAGTTATTTTAAACTTCAAATTCACTACATTTGTCTGATTAATTGATAAAAAATGTTCAACATTTCATCATCCATTAATGTTCCAAACCAGTTAGATTTTTTGTAACTATAAAATTAATTATTATGCGTAAATGTAACATTTGGTCATACATTACTGACCATATAATTTTAAAGTAAGCAGTTTCGGATTTAATGAGTTTGTTATTTCCTGCCAATTTTATGTCGTCAGTTTTAGGGGTACTTTATTAAAATAACTAGCTTTTTCCCGCGGCTCCGCCCGCGTGAGAGTCTTCACATACATTCATCCCCCATTACATCCCTTTATGGGATGAATTTATGGATGTATTATACACATAAACCTTCCTCTTGAATCACTCGTATCTATTAAAAAAACCGCATCAAAATCCGTTGCGTAGTTTTAAAGATCTAAGCATATAGTCAGACAGCAAGAAACGATTTTGTTTTACACTATGTAGTAATAAAGTGTTGTTTTTTTGGAAAAATCTTTATTAAATACCGACATAACGTGATGTATGAATATAAATTTCACAAAACTATTAAGTACTATATGCGTCATATCAATAGACAGGCCTATGGTTAGAACGTGCGAGATAAGAGCCATTATTTTCATGTTTAACAAAAATAAAACTGCAAACGTAGGTAGATAAACGGGGATGCATAATGTAGTTACTTGCCAAAGACATTCAACATTATATAGACGGGACAACAGCACAAAACTTGTGATCCAAAAGTTATGACCTAGTGGTCATAAGTCGCTCAGTTTATTTGAAATATACGCGCGCCAGGCCGGCCAGCGTAATAATATTGAGAGAATAAACTTATCTTACGTGATTTTTAACCATTCACAGAACATTTTAGGGTGTTAATTGTAATAATCGCCCTTGTATTTTAATAAATGGTGCATGTTTGTACTGAAGTTTGAGATCAATTTTTTCTCTTAACAGCGTACGCTCATGAAGGCTGCAATCAAGAGGTCCCGCCATTTCTTTAAGACCGTAGGTCATGGTGAGTGCTCTTACAAGAAGCAGAAGGGCGAGAAGTCTGAGAAGAAACAGCAAGGCGGAGAGGAGTCGCAGGGCCGCCGGGGCGAGCGTCAACGTCGTCCCCGTACCAGTTGGCTGGGAACCTTTGCCAATTACATGAACGAGTTCGCCAACCTCGCCGGCGATTTCGACCTCGACCTTGAGGTCCATACTAATGACAAGAAAGAGAAGGAGGCCCAGAAGCAAAATGAAAAACCGAAGGAGGAAGCCAAAGAGCCAATGAAGGAGCAACCCAAGAAGAAGCAATCAAAACCGGATGAATCAAAACCGAAGGAAACAAAACAGGAGCAACCAAAACCGGAGGAACCAAAACCGGAGGAACCAAAACCGGAGGAACCAAAACCGAAGGAACCAAACCCGGAGCAGCCAAAGACAGAGCAGGCGATGCCGGAAGAAGCTGAAAAAAATCTCGGAGCCACCGATGCTCAGGAGCCCCAAGCCGGTATTTCTGGACTGCCCAAATTTAAGCCAGAACTCCAAAAACTTTTGCAGATGTATGTAGATGAGTACTACAATTTCCTGGTACCTCCCGCGAAACTGAAGAGTTTTGTGCCGCCTTCGGTTTTGGCTGGCCTGTCAGACGATGGCGTCGGGACTGGAAACTCCGGCGCTGCCGAGCCAACAGCTCCGGCTGATGCTAGATCCGAAACTAGCAGCGTTGTAAGCGACAGGGACATGTCTCCTGACAAGGCCGATGATTGGACCGTGATAAATGATGAGAAAGGTAATAATTACAAACATTGTTTTCGACTAATCTGAAGATTATCATTTTATAGTTTCTTATACATAATCAACCATCATGACCGACAAGAGACAGCAGACTTTATGATAATTATCTCATAGTATTTTTTTTAGTCGAGCCACGCAGTAGAGTCAACCTATAGCATTAATGGGCCAGCCCAAGCGGGTTATTATTACGAAAACTGAAGTTAAGTTACAGCTTTCAATTGCCTTTCGTATAATGAGATCTCTGGAAATTCTTTAATCCAACGCAAAATCCCAATAAACGTATGAAACTCAACCATGATTCTTCTTGTGACCATCAGGTGACAGGATGGACCATTTATTAAGATATTGTTTGTTTATTGCCTCGGTGGCGTAATTGTATTTCGGTACGACTACCGTTCTGAAGTCCCGGGTTCGATCCCTGGGTCGGGCAAAGTGATATTGGACTTTTCAATATCAGCCCGCAATTTGGAATTTGTGCCCCATATGGCGATAGACTCGCCCCCTATCACATCTGAGGAACTAAGCTAGGCGAAATTTGGGTGTTCTAGTTCGCTAGCGCGCCTCCGCCTACCCCTTACGGAATACAGGCGTGAGCTTATGTTATGTGTGTCTATTTAGATATGGGTGGTGCGTTCCCAACTGGTGCCATTCCTTCGGATGCAATCCAAGTGATTTTCAATCTGCCCGAGGAGTTCAAGGAGCGCGTGAAGATTGGCGAGGGGTCCAATTTGTACCCACCCCTCAATACGGCTACTGCAGGTGAGTTTTAAGAACATTCATCCATCAGTAGGGAAACTAGTATCATTATATTCATAGTAGGGAGACGTCGACATTAAAATGTAGATAGTCACGGGCGGCTCGGCCTCCGGTGGCCCATACGCTTATGTAACATATATATGTGCCGCCTCCGACGGATTGATTAGAACTACATAGTGCAGATTTCTGTTAAAAAATGTTTTTTATAATTTGCATAATATTCAAAGATTACTAGTATAATAAAGAGATTTAAAAATAGCACATTGATAGTAATGCTACTATGTACTAACATAAATGGGTATTAGACTATTTTTTATTGATTTTATACGAAACTTACGTTATCTTAAACGTAGCACAGAAAGAAATATTGAAATACTCAAAAATAATAAATTATAAGCCTTTGTAGTTTGGTGTAACGTTCAAACTGCGGGAAAGAGAAGTATGAGTATCACGGCTATAACGTTGCGTGCGTTGGAAAGGGATAGCAAGATATTCCCATTACGCCCCCACTCTTGTTCATTGCAGAATTTAAAATATGAATTATTGCCTCATTTTTCAACAAATTTCGATGCGGTGTTAGAGAAGGCTTTCTTTTTAGTTTTATTTGCTATTACATATAAACATTTGTATGAAATGAAACATACTTAAGTACTCAATTATAAATTTACTTGTGATTATGTGTTATTGCATTACAATCTATTATTGTAATGCAATAACACATAATCACAAGTATCTACCTATGGTAGATGGTTTGAAAATCAATGAAGATAACTACTAGAAATATGTAATAATATAATAACTTTCCAATAGTTTTTAACTATTTCTTAAACTACTCATTCATATTACTAACTATACTCTTAATTACTAACAACTAACAATGATCATACCATTAGTTGTTCATTGACCCGGCGTAATTTAACGTCTAGTGTTGAATCCTAAAGAGCCGGAGCTCCCGAAAGTGCAGCAGCAAACTGTGCCTCCGACCCAAGCCCCAAAGCCGGCTCAAGCTGCAGCTTCGGCTCCATCCACGGCTCAAGCTAAGCCCGCAGTTCAAGCCAAGCCTGCGGCTCAAGCCAAGCCCGCGGCTCAAGCTCAGCCGGCTCAGGGGTATGCTCAAGCAGGTCAAGCTCAGTTCCAACCGCATCAGGCAGCTCCTCCACAGCCGAAACCACAACCGACTACACGCTATCACAGCAGTAAGTAATTTTTATCTATTTTCCATTGCAGCGATTGATACCACTGTCTCATAGAAAACTGACGTAAAGTGGCAGCCTGCTGTCGCGTTTCGTTCGGTGAGTGAGATTTCTGGTGGCCCATTACCCCCCTCCCTTTCCCAATCCCTTGCCCCTCCCTTTCCATTTCCTCCTTTTAGGTTGGCAACGCACCCATGATTCTTTTTGTGTCTTGCGTGTCTATGGGCGATGGAGACCACTTACCTTCAGGTGACCCATCTGCTCGTTTGCTATTAAAAAAAACCTTAATGTTGCAGATAGTAATGTTGTTTTGTTTCCACTGCAGGGATATAATATATACCTTAGTTTCAGTGCTGATGCACAGGTTGATCTTAATTAGCATATCGTAGTACAAAATTTTATCTTTTTATGTGAATAAAATCTATAGGAATATTTACTTTCAGATGTTATAACGTATTTTTTATTTGGCTAGGACGTAGGAGTCACTAGTCAGTGTAGGTTTAGTTCAATATACTTTGTTAGTTTAATAGACGGATAGAGTGGTGGGTAAAAAAAAGGTAATTCGGTCACTGAGTGTGTTAAGTAAACATATTCAGAAAGAAACAGTGTGGATTTACAAACTTTCCAATACTATGTAACAATAATAAGTATTGCACAATTTCCTCACTACTCCCATAATGGTATGTCTAGTATATATTGCTTACAAAGACATTCAACATAGATACATACATAGATAGGACAACAGCACGAAACTTGTGATCCAAGAGTTGTGACCTCGCGGTTATAAGTCACTCAGTCGTATTTGATACCTCCAATAACATTTTATTCCATGATCATTGAACATTCATAGAACATTTTTTTTTTAATTATTTTGTAGGACTTTGTTGCTTGGTGACCATATGGTCCCATAAGTCTACAGTACATAATATTACAAAATAGAATAGTAAAAACAAACATAACAGAAAAAAAGAATTAACCCGTTATTGAATACATAATTTGCAATTGTAAATCTCAATCAGTTTATTAATTTCTTGGGATGTGGGGTCGGCTAGTATGCTGTTAAGGAGACCAATTTGATTTAGTCTAGATACATTAAAACTAGAATTTCTCATAGCTTCCGTCTGGAATAGAACATTCTAGGGTGTCAATTGTAGTAAGCGCCTTCGCACTGTAATAAGTGCTACATGGCGCTATTGACGTTTTTTTTTGTACGAAAACTTGCTTGAAAACCCCTCTGTAGTTATAATATTTAATCTCTTTGATTGCTTACATACTATAATATTCAATGTCTTTATGCTTATCTCTATAGACTGGCTATTTAGATTATAATTTAAGAAGCACTTTAAATGTGTATAGGTCCCTTCTTTACATGTTTATCAATATTTTCACTCTGAATAGATAAACAGGATATAGATAAAAATAATTAAAATATCTGTTTTGTAGCATGTAGTGATGCTTCGTACGATATAAATATTATTGAAACATTACATATATTTATGAGATTTTTTTTAATAGCAGACTGGCAAACGAGCAGATGGGTCACCTGATGGTAAGAGATCTCCACCGCCCATAGACACCCAAGACACAAAGAGCCTGACTCTTGCCTGCTGTGCGTTGCCAACCTAAAAGGTGGAAATGGAAGGAGAGGGAAAAAAGGATTGGGAAAGGAAGTGGAGGGAAAAAGGGATTGGGAAAGGAAAGGGGGAAATGGGCCACCGGAAATCTTACTTACCGAACGAAACGCGACAGCAAGGTGCCACTTTACGCCGGTTTTCTGTGAGACAGTGGTATCAAACCGGTCGAGCTGTTCCATTCGTGCTGTATACGTTACTGTCTACAACATGGCTCTATCACTCAAAAAATGAAAATGAGCTCCCATAAATGTTAATGTACTCGATTTCTGGCTGAAACTTTCCTCGCAAAAATCATGTTTTTGTTAATAAATTAAATCGTAAAATATGAAACAAAAAATAATGGTAGCAAATATCAACGATTATAGGTAGCTCTAGCTAATAACTATTGTAATGATAACGTGACTTATAGAGTCATGTGCGATTATGAATATGAGGTGCGTTGTGTATGATAATAACTTTTATCTATCACATGTTCTACTTTAAAACATTCGTTTATGTTTATGTATAAACAAAGAGCAATGACTAATAGGAATATACCAAAAGTAATACGATAATAATACAAAGATTTAATATCTTATATCTTATTTTTTTAATATCTTCGGGTTTTCGACCGACTTCAAAAAAGGAGAAGGTCCTCAATTCGTCTGGTTTTTTTATGTATGTTACGGGATATCTTCGGCAAATGTGGACCGATTTTGAAGCTACTTTTTGTGTTCGATAGAGCTTAATTTATAAAAATGCTTTTATAAAAAGGTTTTGATCGGATAAGTTTTGAAGTCTGTAGGTGGAAAGAAGGGAAGGCAAAATTCAAATTATATACACCCAACAGTCACATTCGCTTTAACCCGTACAATGGGTGTCAGAAACAACGAGGAAAATTCGGTCTCACAACATCCAGATCCGAACTCCTCAGGCAGATTGATAGCCACATGTATCCAAGCGAATAGCACCAGTTGGGAACACACCACCCCTGTCTAAATAAACAAACACTCACACATAACTAACATAAGCTCACGCCTGTATCCCCGAAGGGATAGCCAGAGGCGCCCTAGCGAACTAGAACACCCACATTTCGACGAGCTTAGTTCCTCACAGATATGATGGGGGCGAGTCTGTCGCCATATCGGGCACAAATTCCAGACTCCGGGCTGATATGGAAAAATCCCATATCACTGCCCGACCCGAGGATCGACCCCGAGACCTCAGGACGGTAGTCTTACCAAAATACAACCACGCCACCGAGGCAGTCAATATAATTCTAAAATTTATATGTGTACGCGTATATGTGTGTGTGTGAGATCTGTGTGTGTGGGTGTGGTAAGGAGTTCACACGTACCTTTGTCAAATATTTCTTACCTACGTTTATTACATGTGTCTTGATTAATATTATGCACCGTGGATAATGGTGTTGGTTGTATATAGTATATTGTTATTATAGTTTAATTTTTACGTTTATACAAGGAACGACTGCACATTCTTATCCTCAATAAATAATTAAAAAAAAGATTAATTATTGTAACATACAACTTGCAGAGCCTCACATCGACGCCGCGATCCGCTGCATGCTGTCCATGGGGTTCACCAACGAGGGCGGGTGGCTCACGCAGCTGCTCGAGAGCAAGGACGGCAACATCGCCGCTGTCGTCGACATGCTCAACCCAGTCACACCCAAAAACATGTAAACGGGGAGACGACATGACAAACCGATCTACATTGTACCAGTAGATGCGGTTTTTAAAGCATTTTATTCAGTAGTTATTATACTGATACGATTTTGATTAGTCTGTGATAGTTTGGATTGCAAGAGATCTGGAAGTGTTCTGTGATTGGCCCGCCTAATCATAATTGTGTCAGGGTAGGGTCTTAGACCTTCGGTGGTGTAGGATTTTAACTTTTATGACATATAATCTATATTAATATTACGTAGAAATCTATGTAATGTAGAACCCTCCAACAATACATATCTGTGCCCCCTATATAAAATTATTAGATATTTAGTAATACTTATTATGTATACCTATTTGTTTTACGTTTATTTAAGTTATTTCAAAATAGTGATTTCAGAGGGTTTACCACCACCTATCATAACAATATTATTATAGTCTTACTTGTACTGATTCCCGTACAAAAAACCTAGTAAGACTATAATAATATTGCTATAAGAGGTGGTGGTAACCCCCCAGTATGATAAATTTCAAAGCATAGTTATTTTAGAAAATTATTAATATCAAATATGTTATTTTTTTATTATATATAAGTTTTGTGTCTGTTATGCATTCCTAGTTATTATATGGTTTTTGTGTCTATTTACTTTATTTATCTACTGGTATGCATTTTAATTTAATTACATTTACAAGTAGGTGTACTATTATTCTATACATTTACGATATACTTACATCAAATACGTATTTCAACATTTAATCGCATAAATTAATATAATATTACTGTATTCAAAATGTAACCACATTATTATCAATAAAGGATTAGAGAACAAAAATATCGTTTTATTGTGTAACTAAAATATTTATTTTAAGAAACCATAGGAATGTTTTTTAAAAGTAACATTTTCTCGTCTTTCACGGAGAAGTGCTTGACCCAATGCCTTATCTAGATATTTAGCTGCAACCCTGAAAGAAAAACAATAAAGTGAACATGGACATATGGCAGCCTATGAACGTGCTTTATGCCGATTGTGGGGTCGGCGCAATAGACGTTCTGTTTTTTTTATAGCAGAGACTGGTAAACGAGCAGATGGGTCACTTGATGTTAAGTGATCTCCACCGCCCATAGGCACCCAAGACAAAAAAATCACGGGTGCGTTGCCAACCTAAAATGAGGCAAGCAGCCACTTTACATCGGTTTTCTGTGAGACAGTGGTATCCAACAGGTCGAGCCGGCCGGCGACGTTACTGTCTACAGCATGGCTCTACCACTCAGTCTCCGAAAGAATTTGGCCTAATTTTGACGACTGGTTGCTAACTCAACGTAAACCACCTCCTGGAGGATTCGGTCCTGGGTAAATTGTGATAAACTACCTGGGAATTGAACCCAGGAGTTGCCTGTCCACAGCCCATATACTGCGACTAGCCCAATAAGGCGAATAACAAGGAGTCACTTATCATCTCTTATAAATTAATACCAAAATAATATTACTCACATGCCCTGATTGACAGCATCTTTAAATGTTTTGGGAGCAACACTGCCAGGGCCATTCATGCCAATCGTACTACATTTCCCTTCAACATCTGGCATATTTTTAGCTTCCTCCCCACTTGCATAACATTTTTGATTCCCCGTAATGCCTACTACGAGTGATACGACACTACAGCTTTCTTCCTCTGCTGAAGGGTCAACTACGCATTTATCACCAATTTTGCAAAGAGTTACCTGTTGAAAAACGAATTGGGTTACAAAAATTATAAAGAAAAATAGTACAATAGGCTACACTGTTCCACATACACCTAGAATGTGATTAAACTAAGAGATTTGCAGGCTCAGAAAACAATTCATACAAAGAAATTAAGATTTTTGTTTAGCTTACAAAGACAAAGCAAAGACCATTATGATGAGAAATGGTTACTTTCGACCTGGATTATAGCAATGCCAAGAATACAAAGGATTAGAAAGTGGTTCCACATTTTGAATCATACTGCATTTTTTAATGTAATGTGCAGTAAGTATTTATATGCATACATACTTTTACTGCCTCGGTGGCGTGGTGGTATTTCGGTACGACTACGGTTCTGAGGTCTCGGGTTCGATCCCCGGGTCGGGCAAAGTGATATTGGATTTCTCCATATCAGCCCGGAGTCTGGAATTTGTGCCCGATATGGCGATAGGCTCGCCCCCTATCACATCTGGGACGGAACTAAGCTCGGCGAAATGTGGGTGTACTAGTTCACTAGTGCGCCTCTGCCTACCCCTTCGGGGATACAGGCGTGAGCTTATGTTATGTTATGTCATACTTTTACTTCTCAAATTATAAAAATATCATAAGTACCAATAAAGGAGCTGATGCAACATCCAAATATTTGCAATCATAAGGATCATCAGAGAGCTGTAGATCTACATTTCCTCCATCCATTAATACAGCTTTTACAAATGGTATCCTTGTGTTGAAGAGAGCTGCTTTGACACCTAAAGATACTGCATCACAGAGGTTACCACCACATTCTAATACCTGAAATTTAATAGGAATTGTTTATTTTTTTCACAACTAAAATCTATACTTATTATAAATGTGAAAGTTAGGATGAAAGTTATACAAAATTAGGCAAAGAGATAGGTTATAGAGGTAGTATGCAATGGCTACTTTTATCATGGAAAATTGTATGGTTCCCGTGAGATAGATTAGATAATAAATTTCTATGTGAACTAAGTGGGGGGCAACAACTAGTAATAAATAAATACACAATAAAATAATAAGTAGTATTATATACTTAGTGCTGACATCACATTAGGTGTAATGTCATGTATTGTGGGCACAGATTATGGGTATGAGGGTCAAAAAATATTATTACTATGTTGTCCTTGGCCACGCACTTTGTTCAATTTCTATGACTCAAATTCCTATTCCAAATTCATATTTATAGGTAATAGCAAATAAAACGAGACCTTAAAACGAAACCCTTCTGTAAAAACTGCATCGAAATTGGTAGAAAAATGAGGCAATGATTCATATTTTAACTTCTGGAGTGGGGGCATATTGGAGATATCCTGTATCCCGCTCCAACGTATATACCGTTATGGCGTGACGTGATTATACTGATACTTCTCTTTCCCGCAGTTTAAAGGTTACACCAAACTTGAAAGGCTTATAACTTTATTATTTTTGAGAATATTTCAATATTTCTTTCTGTTCTGTATTTTAGAGTCAATTTCATATTAAATTAATAAAAAAAAAAGTCAAGTATCCAACTGCATTAAATATGTAGTCTCTCTTTTATATTGCAATTATATTAGACAAGCAGACCAGTATTATTTAACGATTCTTACCAATATATCTATGTAGAGTTTCCAGCATTGTTTACCTTCAAGTATACAAAGCTGTTTCAAGTTGAAGGCATGTGGAGAGTGGTATGCTCTTTGTAGCATGTTTGAAATGCTGCTGGCTAGCTGTTCACCTCCTCTGCCTTCAAACTCTGGTGTGGCATTGGCTGAACTGTAAATAATATACAACACTCAGACTAGTATCTTAGGCTGAGATCTATAGAGCAAACTTCGACTAAGTCTGAGTCAAAGAAACAAATTGAGTGAGGGGATTTGGAATTTTTAAATCAAACTTTGTCCTAGTCTGCGTAATTTTTACAAGAAAATCTTTGCTTAGTCTGTCTGCCAGGTTGTTTTTCTTGTAAAAAATGGCCCAGACTAAATCAAAGTGTTATTTAAAAATTCCAAATCCTCACTGAATGTTTCTTTGACTCAGACTTAGTCAAAATTCACTCTATAGATCTCAATTTTAGTGTGGGGTTCAGATACTTATCTGGACTAAGACTTATCTAGACTTAGATAAATGTTGTTGTGGGAGTCACAAATTACAGACTTTCTGTCTCACCACCCACGCCTGAAACAAATATTCGTGGGCCACACAAAAAATTGACTCACTGTGGGAATCGAACCCACGGCGATGCTTTACAGTCAGCTACTCCCACTTGCCTATAGGGCTATTAATAGATAAATATTATACATGTTGTAATATGTGTCATTATTTAATGTTATGTTTTAATCATAGGAGTCTTGTTTAATTTCTGTTTTTTTTTTAAAGAATACCTACCAATCAACAAAAAACTCAAGTTTCCCCAAGTCTGGTTTATCTGGTTTTGGCACATCTATTTCTGTTTTAACACCAACCAATATGTCTGTGTTAGCTAGTCGGAGCCTCGCTGATCCACTGGCATGGCTGACTACATCCGTCTCTAACTCCATAGGTCTATAGTCAATATTTGATCTTCCATCTGATCTGTAATCATCCTAGAAAACACATAATAGTACATAAATAAAATAATCTAATGTGCTATAATCCTCTTACTGACAATCTTTCTTTCTACCTGCCCTTATTCCACCTTAATGTGGGGTCAGCGCAACACATTTTCCAGAAACTTTTTACGACCGGCTGCCTGCCTGACGTCAACCCCCTCTGGGGAATCCAGTCCCGGACAAATTAAAATAGAAAATTTACTTTGCCCGACCTGGGAATTGAACTCACGACCTCCCGATCCACAGCCCATTTATGCTGCCACTAGACCAAGGAGGCGACCGTCGCATAGGTGTTTTGTGTAATGTTTTAGTGCAGGAGATGCGGCTTTACAATAACAAATAATTTTACCTAATACAAACATTCCAGAAATTGAGGTTATATTGACTTACTTGGACGCCATGAATTATAAACACTTTTTCAGTAGAACTCAGTAGAAGTCCCGCCATTTATGTTTTAATATAAAATTATTCTTCAAATAATCCCCAGTTTAAAATAATATATATTTTTACACTTCTCTATATCGAAAAACCAAACAGTCGTTTTATTTTACGTTTTAATCTAATGGCGGGTACACACCAACCGAATGAAGGCGAAAAAACGTTCGCGAATGGCCGTCGGTGATTCAAACCGAACGTTCTCGATCATTCGCGAATCTTCGCTGTTGCGTTCACACAAACAAACTTTTACTGTTGTATGAACGGGAACGTTCGGACTCAGTCTTCTCGTGACGGGTTCCAATCAATCAAATCTATACCTGTTGCGTTCACACCACCAAACTTTCGCTGTTGCGGGAATGAAACAGGCATGATTCTTTCGTCTTCGTTCGGCCGGTGTGTACGCGCTATCCATCGCCGATTGCCCTTCGCGAACATTCTTTCGCTTTCGTTCATTGGTGTGTACCCGCATGAAGCCAATTGTCAATGTCACACTCTAGAACACAGAGTGTGACATTGACAATTGACCCTTTTTTTTTCTTTATGGCAATTGAAATACATTATGCCAATGTCAAGTTAAGGAAATTGTTTTCCTCTTTTCGCAAGTGCAATGAAGTCGGATGTGTTCGATTTCAAGACAGGAGTTTTGGCGTCAATTCCTTCCAGTTTGAGGCTTTTTAGACGTTTTTTTTCGCAGCGGAGGAATAGAACTTGGTCGACCCACCCGACAAAAGCGCCCAAAATCACTTATTTCAAAGCTTCCATACACTGTCCATCTTTGTTGATGTTTATCGCATTCACATCACATTTAAACAACAAGCACATCTTTAGACTAGATCAGCACCATCAGAATTTCCGCCAAAACTCTGCCGACAGACGACAGCTAACCAATGTTGTCAGTTGGTAACTTAAAAATATCCGTAGCTCGACCATGAAAATGTTATTTAAAATAATTGATGGGTATATTTTTCCAACATGGTATCCCTGTGTCTTATTTTGTCCCTTACGGGTATACGCCACAAACTACATAGAGATACTACGTAGTATACGCGCAGGGCATTCATTCTACCCTTATTCTACCTCCATGTTTTCGTCCCTTCATGACTTGGTGGTAGGGGCGTTCAGAAGGCGAGTCTTATTTTTTTGGCCACAACTAACACACATTTCAACCATGTGCGTTTTATTTATTTAATTATGTGTGAATTTCGAACCGAGATTTTTCGCATTGCTATAATCAAACATAAATTGTGGATTGCCTCACCTGGGATTTGAACCCAGCATCTTACGGCTGATAATGAAGAGGCAATGAGACGGTATTTTTTTTAATAATTTTATCATACTTAGCGTTCTTATCTTATCATAGCTTATTAGCCCATATCATCCCACTGCTGGGCAACGGCATATAGTCTTAGATTATCCATATAGTAGTCCGCATTACTTACTTATATTCCCGCAGAGAGAGTAGAAACGAAGCTGTATTATTTCTGAAGAATGAAGAATGTAATGAGATTGAATTAGCATAGCAATAGTAGCAATTGGAACGCTGTTGTATGTCTACCCTTATGGCGGCGTAAGTCTATGTGTATTATTTCTGTATCATGCATAAAACAAGTGTTGCGCGGACCCAACAGTGGAGTGGGATAAGAACATCTGGAAGTATATATAGTCTGTATTACATGCACCTATAGGTATTTACGGCCCATTTTTTATGGTGCTAACAGAATATAACCAGTAGGTAGTATGTAGGTACCTATACCTAACTATAGGTTTAGACACCAAAGACAGAAATTGAATCCAATTACCAATAGAAGTACCTATTTCACGGTCACAGTGACCTATCCGTTTAGTTCGGAGTGCCAAAATATCAAGTCCAAACAATATATTTCAGAAGGCTCAACTCTGTTTTCATTACATCTACGGAGTTTCTTTTATTGAAGGAGCATTAACTAGAGCTGAAATATATAAATGTTCTATGAATGATTCAACTGTTTTAATTAATTACTTTTAGGAAACAGGATTGATTTAAAGGCATTTTTCGAGTTTGGTGTTTGAACGTTCTGTATAATATAATATTATCCATAGTAAACAAACTACTTGGCGAAATCTTCTAATTCGTATGATTAAGATATTTTAACAAGTACAGTTAGATAAATATGTTATATTATAAATAATGCGAATAGGTACTTATATTTTAAATACGTTGTAGGTACATTATTATTTCCATTAATAAGTTCACGCATTCTCGAAATTCCGTATACCTACATATCAATCACTCAAGAGAACAGCAAGTGTACTACTATTATACCCTCTTGAGTGATGGAGAGAAGAATACTTTCTTCTTTCATAAAAGTTTTTTATATTGCAGCATAGAAAAATAAAATAAATACTTTAGTTACCAAAACGTATTTTTTCTTTATGTACCTAGTACCAAATGACATATTCAATTATCTTCAAATTCCTAACTATTGTACTAAGAGAAATCGATGAAATCAATGATTACAAGTATAAAACCTTCTGTTGTATAATATTCGACAATAGTTTATTCCCGATGTGCTCCTAGCTGCTCATGCTGGGGGGATCTCGCAACATCCTCTTTTAAATTGCGAGTTATCGTAATTGTTTCATTGTGGCAGATTGTGCCTCTCTGAACATGCATTTGAGCGTTGGGCGCCTTAGGGCGACGGTTTAGCCATGATACTGTGAACTGCCACTCCCACAATGGGTGATCAAGACGAAGTTAATGAGCTAATGAGCCAAATGCAAAAGTTCTCATGGGTCGATTATGTTGTGTTCGTATTTATGTTGGCGATAAGTGCTGTAGTGGGTATTTATTGGGGTTTCATGAAGAAACAAACTACGCAAGCTGATTATCTTCTTGGTGGTAGGAATATGAAAGTGGTTCCAGTTGCGATGTCGCTTGTTGCAAGGTAAAGAGTTAGAATCCCAAAAAACAATGTCTTACGTTTAGATTCATTAATGCGACTTTCGGTATCTTACCTTTTAAATTGGCCATCTATTTTATAAAGAATATTAAGTTAACAATAGCAATTCTACTTATCAAATAATAATCTATCTCAATGTATTTTTATATACCTACTTACTTTCATGAAGAGTTCTTTCTGTTTTCACATTGCCAACTACCAATTACAAGAACCGTGATTTCTTTATTACATTATTCGTTTCCAAATGTGCTAAACTATTTCATACATAATACCTATAAAATTTCAATTTCTGCATTTAGTTTCGTCTCGGGTATAACGTTGCTTGGATCACCAACTGAAGTATACATGTACGGAACTCAATATGCGTATATAATTGTAGCAATATTCTTGATGAGCATTATAATGACACAAATATATTTACCAGTATTCCATGACCTCAAGCTCACTTCAAATTACGAGGTAAGACCATTTGTTTTGATATAGAGGTACATAATTAAATTACATCCATAGAAATATAAATTACATCAGATACACATGTCGTGGGATGGCAAACCACGTGGAAAACTACGCGTATTTTACTCATTACTGATTCCGGAAAATTTCTGCCATAAAATGCCCTATGCCATAGATTTATAACGGATCCTCTCCAGCCACCTATGAAAATAGGAATTCTTTGCTTTGCTTAACATAAATTACGAAAATATTATGATCAGGTACTTATTATTATACCAGATTTTTAATTCCTATTTCAGTATTTATCCATCAGGTTCGATAATAGAGTACGATTATTTGGATCCGTACTCTTTGCTTTTACTTTGGTAAGTGTAAACAATCGATTCTTACTTTCTGTTTGTTCATTTCAATAAGGATAATGATTAAGCCATTGCCTCCACATTTCAGATTGGATGGTTGCCAATTGTTATTTATGTTCCTGCACTGGCTTTTAATCAAGGTACGGGCGAAATTGTGTTTGCATCTATTTAACTTTTGTTATGCAATTTTATTATCCAATTTATCCAAAAATTACTTACCCGGTGGCGTGGTGGTATTTCGGTAGGACTACAGTCTTGAGGTCTTGGGTTCGATCCCCGGGTCGGGGAAAGTGATATTGGATTTTTCCATATCAGCCCGGGGTCTGGAATTTGTGCCCGATATGGCGATAGGCTCGCCCCCTATCACATCTGGGACGGAACTAAGCTCTGCGAAATGTGGGTGTTCTAGTTTTCTAGTGCGCCTCTGCCTACCCCTTCGGGGATACAGGCGTGAGCTTATGTCATTATCCAATTAGACTTTCCTTTCACATATTTATCTTCAATTGTAATCATAGTCTTGGTACCTACTTATATCGTATGTGAGACCTGTTAAACTATTTAATTTAATTACTTTAGATTAGTTTTAATGAAATGAGCAAGTGTTCTTGGCGTCTAACTGTAGGCAACTTGCTGTCCTGTATTCTGAGCATCAACTGTGCATCTAGGTATATAATTCTCTTAAATACCTACAAGGTGTTTCAATTAGAGTGACGATCTGATAGTCGTTATCTCCTAACAATGCTTTTGGTATATGATTCCAGTAACTGGAGTTGACGTACACGTGATCACTCCCATAGTATGTTTGGTCTGCATTTTCTATACGAGCGCTGTAAGTATCAGTTCCAAAACATCGCAAACATTTGGACCAATGTTTGATCAAGAATTTGTTTAAGGGAGGTTTACAAGCTGTGGTTTGGACCGACGTCATCCAAATAACAGCTATGTTCGGAGCTATGGCTTTAGTGGCAATAAAAGGGACTATTGATATCGGAGGTATTGGCGTCGTGTGGCAAAGAAATATGGACAGTGGACGCTTAGAGCCACCTGAGTAAGAAATATACCTACATCTTTTAAAATTTACAGGACCTTAGAAGATGCGGAGGCAGTTTGGCAAAGCATAAAACTGAATGAAAACATTATGTATTTCTGATTAATTGCCTATTTTGTAGGTTTGAGTCTAGATTCTATTTCCTTTGGGATCTGGATCAATAAGTAGATGACGCTGTTAAGAAACTCCTTTTACACAGCTGGTTAATGGGTTACTCAGTGTAACTATAATTTAGAACACTTACAATTGTTGTTTGACCTTTATTATCCTATTTTAACGCCTACATACGGTACCTATACAGGTACTTACCTAATATGCTGTTGAGATTCAGTCATCGAATCATTCAGGAATCGAATCGGTGACATATGTATCGGCAGTTAGTTCATATAAATTAAAACCAATTATTAAGAGCCATTGTCGAATTTTAGATATTAATTAATATATACAAACACACTCAAGGGTAGACAGAGATTATTGATCGCCAAACGCTAAGATCATAACACATCTCTTTCATCATATATTTCCGCCGATTAGGGTACTCCTAACTTGCCCTTTTTGGACAACATCAATTATTTGTTCTTTTAAATATGTTCACCTTGGGCGCCCTCTTCCGACCTTACCATTTACTTCCGCACGATGAACACCTTTCCTAAAACGTATTTTATTATTACTATTTACTGTACCTGTTGAACAATATATTCAATTTGATGGATATTTCAGTTTTGATCCAAATCCTCTGACGCGTCACACAATATGGGGTCTGGTGGTGGGCGGCGTTGTTTATTGGCTGCAGGCAAACGCAGTGAACCAGACTATGGTCCAGCGATATCTATCATTACCAACATTGAAGGGGGCGAAATGGTAACAACAAATTATTTCACAATACTTCACTACTCATCTATTCCGTTATAATACGATGATACATACTTACAATTATTATGTTTTTTGCTGGCATATTGGCTCATAATGTTACAGGATTTATTCCTAGTTTCTCGAAAACGTATGAAACCAATGAAATGGTTCGCAATCTCTCATTATATTCTTCGACAATCACAAATCTTGACAATCAATTATAAGATTGGTAACTAATTTATATTCATAATCGAATTTAACAATTAACATTTGAATTACAATAACCAGTGATTTTAATTCGAGATTCGAGATAGTACAAAACATTTGCGCTCCTGCTTATAATGCCCATCGCTTCACATTATAATATACAATCAAACTATATTTATGTTCCAGGGCCGTAATTCTGTTTTGCATTGGAATATCATTGCTGTATTGTTTTTGCGTGTATTGCGGTCTCTTGATATACGCCAGGTTTCATGACTGCGATCCTCTTCAAACAAAGGTAAGCATTATATTAGCTAGCAAGCGAACACGTAGGTCACCTCATACTAAGTACCAAGTGTAAAGTGATGATATTCTCTGCCATGTTCTCCCGTAATCTTGAAAACATTAAATTACAACATTCAAACAAAAACAAAATTCAAACAAGGTTTCATGATTTTTTAAAATCAAAATTTGCTGTATTTAGCGTTAGCCTAAAGGGGCACTTAAAATCATCATACAGCAATATAATAGTCTAGACTCTAGGGGATCACACTTTATTAGATTAACAAATGTATGTGGCATAATATGACAATTTATCTTGTCTTCCATTCTTTCATCTTTATTTATAAAACGGATTTTCGCGTTTGTTCCTATTAATGCTCAGTCTAATTACACATTACTTTTTTTTCAGTTGGCTAAGGCGAAGGATCAACTTTTACCGTTGTTAGTAATGGACGTTTTGGGAAACGTCCCGGGATTGCCGGGAGTGTTCGTGGCTGGAATATTCAGTGCTGCATTGAGGTTTGTTGTATAAACAATTACATAGACTATACTTCTATATTGTACTACTAATATAAATGCGAAAGGGGGAGTTGGATGTTTGTTACCTAAACTCGCGAGAAAGGCTGAATGGATTGCGATTAAATTTGGCACAGAGATTATGGTCTGGAATAGCACAAAGGCTACTTTTTACAACGGAGAAATGTATGATTCCCGTTAATGTCGACTCCTACGCCAAGGAAGTGGGCAGTAGTTAGTTTGAAGGTAAAGGCCATGAAATTGCCATGTACTCGAAATGCTAGTCCGCCTAATGCTGTGCTATGCTATGTACGCTTGTCACTTATGAAATACTAAAAAAAAATTATCTTAACGTGCGTGGTTGTATTTCGATTTTCGGTACGATTAGCGTCCCTAGGTCTTGAGTTCGATCCCGACGTCGCGCAAAGTAATATTAGATTTTGCAATATCAGCACGGAGTCTGGAATTTGAGCCTGATATGACGATAGGCTCCTCCGCTATCACATCTGGGACGGAAATAAGATCGGCGAAATGTGGGTGTTCTAGTTTTCTGTTCGCCTCTGCCTACCCATTCGGGGATACAGTCGTGAGCTTATGTTATGTTGTTGCTTTGGAACTGTATTATAGACACAAGCACCCACCCACGTCTTTATTCAAGGGTAACAGGTTTTATCAGGTCATTTGTAGCATTATGAAAATTCGAAGTTCTTTAGCGAAAGTAAAACTAATATTATTTTAACCCCGAAGGCGACTGGATATTAATTATCTAGAGTTACACCTTATCTCGATTTATCCTAGAGCTCACTCCTATCTTTAAATCAAGATTTGGGATAAATAGAGGTTTATCGCGGAGCTGCAAGTGTGCCCTAAGAACTCAAACTAACAAGGTAGAGGCAGTGGTAGAGCCGCATACCGCATTTTTCCGACCGATGCGTCGCGTCGTTAGGAGATCCAAACCTCCAGACTACGTCACCTAACAGCTATGTATCGGACGATCGGCGAGATTAACAACGTCACAGTAAAATCATAATTACACTAAAACCTTCAATGGCTGGAATTAGATAAATATAGGAATAATTAAATAGAGATCGCTTAATTGCACGTTTTGTAATATTATGGCACACTTGTATAATCTTCATGTACACGCGTTCACGCAGCTGAGCACTCATTGTTTCTTTACAAATACATCACGTATTTAATACGAACTGGAAGAATGAGTAGAATAATCTATAACATGTCGCAGAATCATTAATATAAATTGTAAATAGATAAGCGAAGATTTTCATATGTGTTGTTTGTAAGACATCGCGTCACAACGGCGCCGTGGCTTAGTTGGTTAAAGCGCCTGTCTAGTAAACAGGAGATCGGGGGTTCGAATCCCCCCGGGGCCTAGCTGATGTGAGTTAACATTTTTTTTGGTTAAAATCCATGTTGTCGATGTAAATAATCGGAAATATTTTTTTTAAAATAATTAGGCTGAACTACGTACAACGGACAAAATAAAAAAAATGACAGCTGATAGATATAATCGATAACTAATATTTGGTTATTGATTAGACTATCTCTTTAAAAAAATATATATTGTTTTATACACAGACGTAAAAAAAGATGAACGGAGCGCTAGGAACATTGAAAGTGAAGCAGGGGTTTCGGCTCATTCGATCTATCGACACGTAATGGCGTGTGTGTGCGTAGGGCACTATTGTATAGGCGCGTTTGTGGGCATGGCTGTGGCGTCGGTTTAATTATAGGCGAGATGATGTCCTTCTTTTTCTTTACGTCCGTGATTTATATTTATTATTATTGCGAAGTGAGAGGCCGCGGGTTCGTTCCCGCATTGAGACAAAATATGTTCGTGTGGCCCACAGATATTTGTTTCAAGTCTGGGTGTTGTGAGACTGAAACTCTCATATAGTCTCTGACATCCACGATGCAGGTTATAGCTAGTGTGGGGTCAGGACTAGGTGTACTGACCCGTGTACTGTTGGGTGTATTTTTTTTATTGTTTTGGTTTCAGTTCATTATCAACAAGTTTGAATTCCATGTCTGCAGTTGTTTTGGAGGATTTCTACAAACCGTTTTTTAGAAAAGAACTATCGGATGCGCAAAGTAACTGGCTAATGAGAGGCGTCGTCATACTGCTGGGCACACTTTGTGTAGGTAAATGTAGTAATTGCTTATTTACATGAAGATAATAATCATAGAACTTTTCTACCGACTTTAAATAAAGGAGAAGGTTCTTAATTCGACTGTATTTTTCAACCGAGTTCCAAAACGGAGGAGGTCCTCAATTCGTCTGTATTTTTTAAAAATTTATGTTACTCGATATCTCCGCCAAATGTGGACCGATTTTCAAAATTCTTTTTGTGTTCGATAGAGCTTATTTCAAGGGTGGTCCCATATAAATTTGGTTACGATCGGTAAATTGGAATCGGTCAGTTAAGTTTTTAAACTAGTGATTATTGTAATCCGATATCCAAATGTGGACCGATATTCAAAATTATTTTTGTGTTCGATAGAGCTTATTCCAAGGGTGGTCCCATATTTTGGTCATGATCAGATAAGTTTTGAAGTCGGTTCGCTAAGTTTTTTAAAATACTAATGTGTAGGTAAATAATTTTAAGGCCTAATCTAAGTGTGTAGGTTCTTATGTCCTACACTAATGGCATATACCTCAAGTATTTTTTTACAGACAGCCGTAGTGGCGTAATTTTATTGTGTGTGTGGTTTGACTACCATTCTGAGGTAACAGATTCGATTCCAATTAGACCCCCTCCCCTCCCTTTCCCAATCCCTATTTCCCTCGTTTTAGGTTGGCAACGCACCCATGATTTGCTAGTCTTGGGTGTCTATGGGCGATAGAAGTCACTTACCATCAGGTGATCCATCTGCTCGTTTGCCAGCCTCTGCTCAAAAAAATATTTATGAGATCACCTCTAGTCTAGTTATGTATATTTTTATTACGATAGCGGAGTCGTTAGTAACAGCTAGATGTATAAAAGATTATCTATTTTCAGCTTTGGTATTTATAGTGGAGAAAATGGGTACAATACTACAGCTGACAATGACGTTAGAGTCGATGACGATGGGGCCGCAGCTCGGCGTGTTCACTATGGGGATACTGATGCCGTGGGTGGATGCTACGGTGATTTATTTATTTACAATGCATGTTGACGTTAAAATTTTGAAATTGTCCCATAGAAAATTGTCCTCAAAAGAAAAGCCATAAAAGTGGTGTACCTACCTTTATTGGAATTGGCGCAATACATGATAAATATAAAGCTTTTGCGGTTGGCAAATTTGTTAGTTCGCTCATCATTATGATCGCCACGTGGCGTCCACTGCTGAACATAGGCCTCCCACAAAGATTTCCAGAGCGATCTTCATCTAGTGGCTACCTGCAACCTTTACCAGATTGATCTACCTTGTAGGTGGAAGTAGAATGCTGCGCTTGCCGGTTTACTCATTAATTTATCAATAAGTTATAAAACATATTAGGATACTTCGATGCCGGTGACTTAAAATATCAGTAGGCTTCCGGATAATATCTGTATGGATCCGAAAATCAATCTGCTGCTGCCATTTACGTTGGTTTTCTATATGATTGATTGATGATATATTGGTCAGTTATCATATATCATATTTTAGTTTAGTTTTAGTTTTATTATCGTTTTGTGCTTCATTAAAATTTAAAATTTTGTTTGTAATAAGCTTAGGATTCGCATTTCATGGTGGTGTTGTCTCAACTACTATGAAATACCATACCATGATATGTGCATGTTATGTTCACAATTTAAGAATGTTCTTAATTATATATCACCCACTATTGTATAAACCATGGTCTGTGTCAGTCTTAAGAAACTTTCCGTTTGTGAACCAAATAAATAAAAAAAATATGTACACCTTATTATTATCTCGAGCAAATTTGTTTATAGCGAGTATTTCTTAACAAGATTTTAAAAAATCTTTGAAGATTTTATGATGATGATGTTGTAACGGAAAAATCTTCCAAAAGGGCGGGACTGATATAGAAGTGGCAAGTGATAAACCATGGTCTGTGTCAGTCTTAAGAATCTTTCCGTTTGTGAACCAAATAAATAAAAAAAATATGTACACCTTATTATTATCTCGAGCAAATTTGTTTACAGCGAGTATTGCTTAACAAAATTTTAAAAAATCCTTGAAGAATTATGATGTTGTAACGGAAAAGTCTGATGGACTGTGATATAGAAGTGGCAAGTTTTTTTTTTAATTTTAGGGCGCTCTAGTAGGTGGTGTAAGTGGTCTGGCGGTGATGTCGTGGTGGTGTCTAACGGCGCAGCTGGCCATCGCGCGCGGTCACATTGCGCATGCGCACAAACCTCTGCATACACTCGGCTGCCTATACAACTTCACCGCCGATGTTGTTGAAGACAGACTTGATGGAAAGTGAGTACTTCATGTAGTAATAACAAAACCACGCTTGTGTCCCCGAAAGTTGGGCTACTTAGTCCTTTGTTTTAGGCTGAAAACAATCTCGTGTAATCTTTGTCGCCTCCTTGACCAAGTGACACTGCAACTGTCTGTCAACCTGAAGGTTCTGGTTTCGAATCCCATGTCGGGTACATCATACAATCCCAGACTAGATCCCCCAGAGACTTGTCGACAGACAGACATTGGATCGGGAATTGGAATTAGGACGTGTGGAAGAAGCTCTTCCTCTGTTTGGTCGTTCTAAACCCAATTTTAACCGGCTTTCGAAAAACGGAGGTAATTTTTAGTATTGGTTCGATAGAGTTTGTTCCAAGGGTTTATACATTTGGTCACAAATTTTGAAATCGGTCAGTAAGGTTTTTATCATATCGATTGTGTTTTATTTAAATACACCATCAATAAGTCTAATAACTATTCCATAGTATGACGCGAGTGTTTGTTACTAGCGAGGAAGTGAACCCAGTGCTGCAAGTGTCGTACATGTGGTACACACTGTCCGGCGCGGTGGTGACCATGTGCGTAGGCGCCGCGGTCTCAAGGGTCAACAGGGCTCGTGGTAAACCCCACTTACCACCAGCGCCGAAGCTACTAGCGCCTCAACTACGCCGACTTTATAAGGAACCCCCACATCCCGCGGATGAGCCTTATATACGGGCATACGGCAACAATAAGGTTAGTACTGCATTGTTAAAGGTCTCAAGGGTCAACAGGGCTCGTGGTAAACCCCACTTGAAACCAGCGTCCAAGCTATTAGCGCCTCAACTACGCTGACTTTATAAGGAACCCCCACATCCCGCCGAAGAGCCTTATTCTTATATAGTTATGGGAACAATGTAGGTGAGTGGTCTCAAGGGTTAACAAAACTCAATAGTGAACCTCCACATCCCTCTGATGAGCCCTATATTATACAGGCCTACGGGTACAATTTATAGATTTATAGGTAGCGGTTGAAGGAAAGTTTCTACCTCTCGGCTTTCTGGATAAGGATTATTTACATGGTCGAAAACCTCATCGTAGGGATTCGTTCAGTCTCGTTGAGTCATTTTATATGCCCAACCAGTGTATATCTAATTAGTCCAAGCCGCTATAATTCTGCCCACCAAGGCTCTTATTTATGACAAACGTACATTTAACGCATGGTAACTTAACGTTTCTATAGCAAAGTATTTTATAACATTTTCTTTAAATCTATTTTCAAAAAGTGACGAGGTCCGTTGCAAACATGTTCATAGGGAAGCAGATCCTTGGAAAGCAGTGACTTTAAACGAGACATAACATGAAAAACATACTGAATACAATGGAATGCTAAGGTATAGGAGCAGCAAAAACCCACTTTAGGTCCATAATAATAATATTAGCCCTGTAGTATTACTGTTCCACTACTAGGCACGGACCTCCTTTACTAATAAGAGGGGTTAGGTTAGTCTAGTCTTAATCTTTGGGTCCATATATTTACAATTTTTAGCCAAGTGCCTAAGAAGGAGGACAATTACTATTTTCTTTTGCATTTGCTTTAATATTTATCTTGTATTTATTTCAGGGAGCCTGCCAAATGAACTCTACCTCAATAAATATGAAACCGTTAGCGGACTTCACAGAAATTAGTTGATTGAGTGGAATTTTTGGAAACATGAAAATTAAATACCTATTTATATTTATTTAATAAAGATTTTGTAAATAATGCGGTTAATTTATTGTTTTCGTTAAAGATAATACACTAGTATTATAATTTTTCAACTATTTGTAAGAGTTCTAAGCTCATTCAAGCATGTTTTTTGTTTATTACTCGATTTCGCTATTTAATATCGATCAATTTTGATCTATTGTTAACGAAATATAAGGGAGGATTGGGATCGTCGGAATATGATGGAGTAGGAGAGAGATTTGGAAACTCTTCAATGCAAGCGCCCCATGAACGTCGAATTAAGAAGTGACTTATGTTTTCGCTAGATTCGATTATTTTCAAAATGTGGTAAAGCTGATACTGCTGATATGATGCTGATGTAAAGGAATAATAAGAAAATATGAAGAAAATAATTTTAAAATCAAACCCATAAAAATGTTTTCAACCTCCAAATAATCAACTTCGCAAAACTCTAGAAAGATCTAAATCGCACTGGTTATATTCAGCTATGATCTTATTTTAGAAGCAGTAACGGACGTATCCATTTGCTCTAAAAATAACTGAACCCCCACGACCATGCGAAATCGCGGGCGACAATTGAAAAATTACCTTACGAACAAATTGCTTCGAATGAAGACGTCAATTCCAGCAGTTACGTTCCTTATGCAGTTGTAACAACACAAGTCTACTTGCCTTACTTCTCTACATTATCATCTTCAGTTGTAAAATATATCGATGTAGAACCTTATGTTCAACGCATTCAATTTCAACTTCAATTCTTCGTTTCAAAATGTCTCAGGAAAATCTAAACGTTACCTCATTAAAGCTGTCCCTCCAGAAATTTTCCTGCGTAGATTATTTTCTGTTTATTGTAATGCTCAGCGTGTGTGGTGGAATCGGAATATATTTCGGATTTGTAAAAAAACAAAATTCTACTCAGGATTATCTCATGGGTGGAAGGAATATGAAATTAGTGCCCGTTTGTTTTTCCTTGGTGGCCAGGTAAGATTTATAAACAGTAATTTTATATGAAGAGGTACGTTCAGCTAGCTTAAAAATTAAAATCCTTCCATCCCTTATAGATGATACACCTAGATTAAATATTAATTTAATAATCATTTCATCGTGTTTTATTAATGTTAAATCAGGAATTGTTAACAAATCAGATAGATCGATGGTATAGAAAGTTTTGTTTTACTATATTTTATTTATGGTTTAACAGCTTCATTTCAGGCATATCACTTTTGGGCATACCTACAGAGATGTATGTGTATGGGACGTCATATGTATTTTCGTTACTTGGTGCCCTCATGATGTCAGTTATTATTTCCAATACACTTTTGCCAGTATTTCATGAATTGCAGCTTACTTCCGCGTACGAGGTTTGTACACTTTTTGAATGTTCCGTAATAATGTATAATCAAGCAACAATTTCCCTTGTAATAATGTAAATAAGAATGTTATTTTCAACTATTTATTTACTATATTTTCTTTTTGTTTTAGTATTTGGAATTACGTTATGACAAAAGAGTACGAGTTTTTGGTTCCGTCTTGTTTTGTGCATATTTAGTAAGTTCTTTATTTACTTTTTAGTCTTTATATTATTTCTTTAATTTATTAAAGGATCCTTTGGTTTATTTCAGATGGCGTGGCTGCCAATTGTTATTTACGTCCCAGCTTTAGCTTTTAATCAAGGTATTTTTGAACTTTAAGCCTTTTAATGATGAGTTTGGCACATATTCTATATTGTTTCTTTTTACAGTGACCGGAATAAACATACATATTGCATCGACTATTGTATGTTTTATTTGCATATTTTACACGTCGTTGGTGAGTGTAATAATTTATTAACTTGTTGAGTTTATAATTCTGGTGATTTTATATCTGCTTACAAAATTAACAACCGGTTATTCAAACGCTAATCAATTAAGCCAATGTTGCTAGAAGCATGGTTAGACTTTGGACTCTAGTATCCCGAAGTGTTACGACAACGGAGTCAAACTAATGTTCTATCTATTGAATGTTAAAGTCCAGAATTAGTAAATAGATGTCGAATATAATACACAAACTTAGGTTAATTATTTATAGGGAGGTTTGAAGGCAGTTGTTTGGACTGACGTTATACAAACTGTGGTTATGATGGGCGCAATGATTTTAGTCATCATTAAGGGTTCCTCTATTGTTGGCGGATTCCAACAAGTTCTTGTTAACAATTGGCAAACTGGGAGAATTGAGTATCCTGCGTAAGTCAGGTTTAATTATTTTCATTTTTGTTTTATGATTCTTCGGTGCAACTAACAAAAAATACTCTTATAGAAGTGACAAAAATCCCCAAACATAATATTTTTACATTTTCAATTTAAAACTATACTGCATACTAAAATAGAAGATATCAAC
The DNA here is from genome assembly GCA_036417725.1 of Clanis bilineata. NCBI lineage: Eukaryota > Metazoa > Arthropoda > Insecta > Lepidoptera > Sphingidae > Clanis > Clanis bilineata. The sequence continues at coordinate 6,690,656 of CM071141.1, forward strand.
ATACACAGATCTTAAAGTCTAATTCTCTCATGTTCCTTCTCTCTTTTTGAAGAAGGAAATTTAAAATTATCACTTAAGTGTTGATATATTTACAGTCTGAGTTTGGATTTAACCGAGAGACATTCGATATGGTCAGTTTCTATTGGTTCAACATTTTATTGGATAGGAAATGTTGCTGTAAATCAATCAATGATGCAGAGGTTTTTGTCATTACGAGAACTGAAATCTTCTAAAAGGTAAATTCCGTTGGCTATCCATTATTTTTTAATTGACAATAATTTAATTTTGTATAGGTTACAGGAAATTAGCTATTGCGATAATCCAATAAGACATTGAACATGTTATTGGTTTCATTCATAATACATAATTTTAATTGGATTATCTCTACTAACCTACACATAATATTTTTTATCAATTTATTATTAACAATATACGGATTTTTGGAATTATATAGTCCGAAATGAAGCGGCCATGGTATTTTTTTTGTGGAATCTTTATTTATTATTATAATATATTATTTACTTAATTATACTTTTACTTAATTAGGTCTGATTGACTATGATTGAATACATTTAAGTAAAAATAACTACTACTTATTTATCTAGTAAGATACCCTAGTTGACTCTAAAAGCAATAGAAAATTTGTGGTCGTTGTTAAATCAGGTACACAAATAGTAATGTCTTCTCACTAACATTTCTTTTGTAATGCTTCAGGGCAGTATGGGGATTTTTATGTGGAGTGATTGCCATAATATTTATCTGTGGATACAGTGGTCTGGTCGCGTTTGCGAAGTATCATGATTGTGATCCGCTAGACTCGAGGCTGGCTTTGGCTAAAGATCAGCTATTGCCATTACTCGTCATGGATATTATGGCCGAATGGAATGGTATGCCGGGATTGTTCGTGGCTGGAGTGTTTAGTGCAGCTTTGAGGTAATATTCCATCTTATGTATTTTAAATTAACTAACTCCTGGTTTCAGAAAAGGTGGTTAACATTCAGTTGATAGAGCATTAGGATTCAAAACACTTAAAGATTGAGAATTCAAAAGTCTTTGACCACGCATAAGGTTTGAAATCTTTGTTGACCAATGAGTAACATTATTATTGTTGTTGTTGATATTTAATCGATGTCATAAAGTGTATTAATACACATTTCTGCCTAATATTATAATTTCTCGTGTGTTTTGCAGTTCGTTATCGACAGGTCTGAATTCCATGGCTGCAGTTGTTCTTGAAGACTTTTGGAAGCCATTCTTCAAAGAACTTACACAAATGCAAACACAAATTTTGGTTCGCTCCGTGGTGGTTATCTTTGGCGTCATTTGTGTTGGTACGTTACTATAGAGGTCAATCTTTCCGATTCGATTATATTACTTATGTTAAGCGTTTTAATTTATATCTTCCATTATCTAGGCTTAGTGTATGTGGTAGAAAAACTGGGATCTGTGTTGCAATTAACAATCAGTCTATCATCGGCTTCCATGGGACCTCTCGCTGGAATATTTCTCATGGGACTCTTTTTACCGTTTATTGATGCCACGGTAAGTTATCCTTCTAATAATGATGTAAGTTTGTCTGTTTGGCAATCCCGCATAAACGGCTGATCGAATTTGGATTGAATTTTCGAATGTTCTTATTGATATTGGAATGGTTTAGAAAGTTTTTATGTACCACTAGTATGTTACCATCATTGTTCCCATGAAATAAGGTTTTTAAATTAGGAAAAATGTTTAGGGCCATGTTCAGCTCCTACAGCTGTAATCTATGTATGCCAAATCTTTAGTCATGATCTTTAAATCAACATTTGGCATAAATAGATTAAAGCTTTACGATAAATAGAGTTTAGGTAACTCTACATTAGTAATAGCGTTGCAAGTCGCCCTTAGTTTTACTTTATTTATGTGGTTTTGAAGAATAAAGTAATTAGGACATTTAACGTGAATTTTTGTTATCGACGTTTTCAGAGTGCTTTAAGTGGTGGATTAATAGGATTAATGTCTGCATGGTGGGTCGTAGCTCATTCACAAATGGCTCAAGCTCAAGGTCTGTTAACATTCGCGGAGAAGGAACGGTTTACCCACAACTGTACCTATTCATTTGATCACACTGTGGACCACACTGTTCCTCATGACAGGTTTGTTTGGATGTTTTAGTCCATTGATAAAACACAGAGTACAAAATGTAGATATCTATGGTTTCTGTCTACTGTCCCTTATCCCACCTTAATGTGGGGTCGGTGCAACACACTTTTTCAAGCATGTTGCAGAAAGGATTTGGCTAAGTTTTTTCGAACATCTGCCTGACGTCAATTCCCGGGGGTTGCCGTCGTCGCCGTCGCCTGACGTCAGTCCGGTGCCAAATCAATTAGAAAATTCGTTTTCCTGACCTGGGAATCGAACCCACGACCTCGCGGTCCACAGCCCATATATGCTGCCACTAAACTAAGGAGGCGGCGAAGATATTTATAAACATGGTTAATACATTTTCTTTATTTCCAGAGATGTCACGTATCTGTACCGCATATCGTATCTATGGTTCACGGCGTTTGGTTGTACCGTGACTGTAATAGTTGCATGTCTTGCCAGCTTAAGAGTTTCTGCTAAAACCAACAACGATCTTAGGCTCTTCGCCCCAGTTCTAAGAAAATGGCTCACGGAGAAAAAAAGGGTAAGTGGAAAGTCTCTTTCGAAATATTACACTTGCATGTGGTGCAATTTGATTTCTTTGTGTTGAATACCATTACAATTTGAAAAATATCTTCTATCAACTCTATGATATGGAACATGCGTAGCTACCTAGTTGAAAGAATACATACTGGCCACTCATGAATATTTAAATTTCGAATGTTTTGTTTTAAAAGATAATATAAAATTTTATGTATGGAATGCGTTATGGAATATTTGTTAATTTTAATCCGTTAATACTTAAAAAACGATATAAAAAATTACTGTATATACATATAATAGTAAAAAATAGTTTTTTTTACCGAGCAAATTAAAGATGGTAGACAGTACACGTGATCTGATGGTAGGTAGTGCCGTCGAAAAGCCACCGAATTTGTGGTCCCAAAAAACAATGGATTTGTCGGTGGTCACCGGAATCATGTTTGCCAATTTTTGCTTCTTCACATTCCGAAGAGGAAATACATACGCTGGCTGATCCTAGAACGCGAACATATCACATAATATAAGCTCACGCCTGTATCCCCGAAGGAGTAAGCAGAGGTGCACTGGCGAACTAGAACACCCACTTTTCGCCGATCACATTTCCATCCCAGATGTAATAGGAGGCGAGCCTATCACCATATCGGTCACAATTTTTGGCTGATACGGAAGAATATACAAAATCTCTTGGCCCGAACCGGGTTCGAACCCGAGACCTCAGGACGGTGTCCTACGTCGTAGTCATACTATTTTGTATAACGTTAACAACGTTAGATGCCTCTACCTTTGCTTTTCAAAATACTACTTTATTGCAATATTAAAAACAAATATTTTGTTTCAGATTCAACAATTAGATTTGAAAACGATACCAACTTAACGTTACAAATCTGGGTGTAGTTGAATAAATTTTACACATATACAAGTATACTTTCTATTTAAATAAAAATCTCGCCAAATGTAGAAAGTCCTTTTATCCACTGCTCAATTACATATATAGTTAACAACGGAGAACCAAACACTATTCCAAAAAATTTAATGATAAATCAATTGCTTGTAGTCAAGGAAGCTTTCATATTCATTTTCAAGCTAAATATGCCCGTATAACAATACGCGTCATAATTATGTATGTTGGAAGAATTCGTCTTTACAGCGGGTTTAGCCAAGTGGCTTATGCGCTAGTCGAATAGAATAATCGAATAGATTAAATGTATGGGAATGACATAAGAATACGCTATTTGCGGCGTACTCTTATGTCATTCCCATAAATTTATTATTCTATTCGATTAGCGCATAAGCCATTTGTCTAGGCCGCAGGTCGTTAATTGATAAAAATAGAAACTTAATAAAACTGCATATTAAAAGAATTTCCTCCATATTTTTATTATTTATATATAAACAAATAATGTATAACATACACATACCTATTATGCAGAACTAATGAAGAGTTATTGAGCTTTGAACTTCACATTGGATATGCAGTGTGTAGGTACTTACTTCGGCTCGTATCGGTCTCACTAACAACGTTAGTTCAGTTTTAATATGGAACTAATCATGTTATTACTTATCAAAGTGCGTGCAAAATATTAATTTAATATTACCGTAACGTAGTATATAACGCCTTGCTTCGCTTAAGGGTGGACAGCGAAGTGACCTAACAATGGCGTGGGATATAGGCAGGTATGTAAATGCCCGGCGCAACTTCGTCTGCGTTACATATGCGTAATTTCAACCGTTTACGCAGCTCTGCAATTTTGTGTCTGCTGCGTACGCAACGGAAGCTCTCAAAAGGAATAAATTTTCTCCGCTTTTGCAACATTTTTCATTAATGCTCTTCTTCCATTGGTCATAGCCGATATACCGACATTAAATCATATCAGATATACCTTACAACGTGGCAAGGCTTTGTACCAAAAATCAGTCGAGTAGGTGAAAAAGTTTAGCCACAAGATTGATTTTAGTTTGTTAAATTTTGCCCATAATGTACGTTCGGGACGACCTAAGGCTGAGATCTATAGAACGAACTTCGACTAAGTCCGAGTCAAAAAAACGAACTTAGTGAGGATTTGGAATTTATAAATCGAACTCAGACTTAGTCCAAGTCATTTTTCACAAGAAAAACTTTGCTAAGTTCAAGTCCACAAAACCTTGACTTCGGTCTGTCAGTTCGGCATGCAGTAATACCAGTATCGAAATACTGACATAAAATGTAGAAATTGTTTTATTCATTCTAACGTTTTTTAAATTAAAATACCAAAACTATTGTTAGAAAATGTTTAATAATTAAAGGTACGAGATTTTCTTATATTGCAGTACCGTTTATTATACTGTAAATCGATCTATTAATTATTAAAGTTTAACGAAAATAGATAATTTTGTTTGGAATAAACTTGTAACCCAGAAGATGCCAAAAAAATAGACAAATGTTTTGACAACTTCCAGTATTGTCCTGAATACTAATTAATATAACATTAAACCCGAAACCGTGCTCAGAATTAAAAAAATCGTTCTGCTGAGCCATTCGCAAAGCGCGAAAGGTGACCCGAGAACCAGTGGGAATGGACGGACGGCGGACTTCATCGCGGCGACCCACAATGCAACAGTGACCATCATGCTATTGCTCCAATAATATTATCATCATCATCAGCCACAGGACATCCACTACTGAACATAGGCCTCCCCCAAAGATTTCCAGATCGACCGGTTGGAAGCGGCCTGTAACCAGTGATTTCATGTGACCTTTGTCAGGTCGTCTGTCCACCTAGCAGTCATATTAAACAGACAGTGAATCAGTGAAAGTACATATTATATTAATTATTATGTAGTCGGCCTAAATAATGTATAGATATTTTGAGAATGAATTGGTTACATGTTGTCAGGAAATTGATTTGCAGTAGGTAAATAAAATAATAATTATCATGAATAATATTTATTTATTACAATCTCTGATATTAACCTTTGTTTGAGTGAGCATACATACATACATACATAGACTCACGCCTTTTTCCCATAGGGGTAGGCAGAGACAACGGATTTCCATTTGCTACGATCCTTACACACCTCTTTCGCATCATTCAGTCTCATTACATTCTTCATGCATGCACATCGGTTTAGGGTACTTTTAACTTGACCTTTCTCGAGTAAATCTCTGACTTGGTCAGAGAATGTTCGATGAGGTCTTCCCCTTCCACCTCTACCATTTACACTTGCCATATATATTTGCTTTGTCAGCCTCCTTTCATCCATCCTTTCTACATGCCCAAACCACCGCAACATTCCTTTCTCAATCCTCGTTATTATTTCCTCTTTCAATCCACACAGTACATAAATGGTATTCTCAACTATTGTGCAATATACCTACTGCACAAACTACTGTAATATTGCTTGTGTTTGATAACTTGTTCTGCAGTTGGTTGCATGTGTGAAAATTTAATAACTTCAAAATGTTATTTCTGAAACAGAAGAAATAAATATCAGACAGAGTTTCCCTCAGATCTTTCATTATTAATCAGCAGATCACCACAATGGCAATTTGCATGGTCTAGCTGACAATAAGCTTGCCTGGCAGGTTAACCACTCAGATGGTACCCAGATGGTAATGCCTCAACAGTTTACCGCTGGCAGGAAATGTTAATAAGGCATGGTTTTGCTTTGGGCTTGCTGGCTGACTGAGATGCAATTTATACTCTACATGGGCTGCTAGTAAACAAACAGACAGACAGACAATTTGCTAGTAAACAGTCTCCAAAATACAAAATCCCTGTTTTAACAATTTTGATAAATTAATAAAACTTTTGTCAATATATTAATATGAAATAATGGCAGTGGATTAGCTAGAGCTCTAGGAATAGGTATGACAGAGTCGATCACCTCACTCACTCACCTGATTGTGACTCCTGGCATATTTGAGCCCTTGTAATTCTCTTGGTGGTTTATAATTTACTTCATCATTTTAGAGCTTAGAATGCTTTTTTTTATGTCATCATGTTTTCATCATCATCATCTTGTTTCTTCTTACTTTAAAAATTATGGCCTTCTTCAAAATATTAATGATTTTGCCAACAATAGTAATAAATAATAAATCCATGTTTTGACTATCAAATGATGACGATTCATGTTTATTCTTTCTTCTACCTGCCCTTATCCCACCTTAATGTGGGGTCGGCGTAGCGAACTTTTTCAAGCATGTTGCTGAAAGGATTATAAGACGATTTATGTATAATGCGGTTTGTTTTTCACTTGACATTTCAAAGAGCGTCAGCCATTTTGTCAGCTGTTAATTACGTAATACGTTCCTTTACAACCTACAAATATAAAGGCGCGTCTCCTGTAAATATATAAAAATCTTACGTTTATTTTGTCAAAGGAACTGCGTGAAACCGATAACGTCTGAGTAGACTATGCAAAGACAAACTATGGCTAGCCTGAGTTCGAGTTCGAATTATAGATACGCAAAAGTTGACTTTCGCTTAGTTCACTCGAAAGACGACTACGCTGAGTCGACTTTGGTACAAGACTTAAGTAAGAACTATAGATTTCAGCCTAAAACAGCGGATATTAGCGGTCAAAGACTTTTGTCGATAACAAACATGAAGGGACTTGTCTCGCGTCTTGTCTTGTCTTGTCTCACTTGACCTTGAATGCGAAGTTCACGCGCCGCGTACCAGCTGAAGTTTACCTACATATAAATTTTCGCGCATTATACCGGTTTCACACAGTATAAATGGTGTGACATTTATAACCGAACGTTTGCTATTTATTTTGTTCCAAAAAATTATTTTTTTAGTATTGTCGTTCGTTTTTTCTTATTGCTGCGGCGAAATTTAAAAATATCTGTTACCCATTATCAAATAGGTATAATGTCGTCATGTTGATGTCAATACACAAATAATGAACGAGGAGTATATTTAATTCGTTTTCGACCGACTTCAAAAAAGGAGGTCCTCAGTTCGTCTGTTTATGTATGTTAGGTACTTATATCTCCGCCAAATATGTACAGATTTTCAAGGTTCTTTTTTGTCTTGGATAAAGCTTATTGCGAAGATGGTCTCATATATTGGTCACGATCGGATAAATTTCGAAATCGGTACGGTAAATTTTAAACTTGGGATTATTTGTCAAAGGTGTATTTAATGAAACAACAAACTTTTAAACTTATTGATTTTTATTTACGAATCTCGTATTATGTTAATTTGATAAGTGTAAATAAATTTTTTATGGCCCCATTTTTCAATAGCGAACTTTTATCTTCAAGATAATTTTGAGCCTCTGACATAATATGTCAGATAATATATGAAACTAATTAGACAGCAGCTGTGACGCAGCAGGCGAGTGATCCAGCTGTGAAGCGGCTGAGGGGTTCGATTCCCGCACCGACAAAAATATTTGTGTGACCCACGGATATTTGTTTCAGGAATCGGGAGTGGGTGTTGTGAGACCCGAAGTCTCTCTAACTTCGACTTCGACTAAGTCTAGGCCAAAGTAACGAACTCAATGAGGATTTGGAATTGTTATACCGAACTTTGACTTAGTCCGAGTCATTTATTACAAGAAAATCAGACTGACAGACAGACTAAGCAAAGATTTTCTTGTAAAAAATGACTCGGACTAAGTCAAAATCCTCACTGAGTTCGTTACTTTGATTTAGACTTAGTTGAAGTTCGCTATATAGATCTCAGCCGTAGTTTCTGATATCCACGATACAGGGTACGCGGTCGTCGCTATATGCGGCGTACTCTTATGTCATTCCTATACATTTTGCTATTCGACTAGCGCATAAGCCACTTGTCTAAGCCCGCAGGACTGTTAGGTGTATGTATTTATTAATATTATTATTATAGTTTCATACATTATCTGTCAAAACGTAGGAATTATTACATAGATAAAAAATATCTAGATGTTGACCAATTAGCCCTTCCTAAAAAAATTATAAAATCAACGAAGCTTTGGTATTAGCCTTTCATCTTGTACTGTATCTAATCTAAACATGCCCGTCCTGAAACAAACATAATATTCAGGGTATGTTTCCGATAGAATTCGGCTTAGATTTTTACTGCCGCCTGCTTGCCTGATGTCAACTCCAACCAACAACAACCCAAATTAAAATGAGCTTCTTTTATTATCATTACCGTGTTAATGGCATGTGTGATAATATTGCGTCTTATTACAGCTATTATAGTAACTGCATTAATTATAAACTTACCGATTTTTAGTCAAATCACTGTTTCCCATAGGGTATTGTTCGCCGTTGCATATATCAACACTAATTTCATTGTAGTTTTTGCATTCGTTAGCGATAAGATTATTATATTTCACTGATTGTGCCATGTAGTAATATGATACGGAATGGGAGCAAACATTCAAGTCGCATTCAGGCATAAAAATACCTCCATTTGGATAGAAGTCCGCATCACCTAAATTACCGTCATAACCAAAGAAAAGCGTATTTGTATGAATGATTTCTACATAATCGGCGTCTGTATTATTTATACGGAGCTCGTTATCGTACCAGAAGGGCCCAGCGGGGTCCAAGGCTGAAATTGTATGTAGATTATTTATCCTGCTACAGTTTGAAAGTTTTATCAAAAGCTAAAATAATATTAGATAACATAACATAACATAAGCTCACGCCTGTATCCCCGAAGGGGTAGGCAGAGGCGCACTAGCGAACTAGAACACCCACATTTCGCCGAGCTTAGTTCCGTCCCAGATGTGATAGGGGGCGAGCCTATCGCCATATTGGGCACAAATTCCAGACTCCGGGCTGATATGGAAAAATCCAATAACACTTTGCCCGACCCGGGGATCGAACCCGAGACCTCTGAACCGTAGTCGTACCGAAATACCACCACGCCACCGAGGCAGTCAATATTAGATAGTATTACTTAAATAATCTTAAAGATAAGCCACATGAAAAAATATTGAAGAAGTAAAAGAAGGAATGTTAAATAATGAAACATTTATCCCTACCCGTTATTCTTTTTACTGTTCCATTAGCAGATCTGCCAGCAATGCCGACAATATGCCCTCCAAGACTAAATCCTACCAAATGTGTCTTTTCATACGACATTCCAAGTGTGTGCATCCAAGAAATTAAGTTTCCAAGATCTTTGCCAATATCTTCAGCAGCAGCTTGTGCCAATATGTACATTAAACTGGCATCTTTGCTATAATCAACAACTATTACGTTCACATCCTGATCTTCAAGAAATGCTGCAAAATATCATATTTTGATTAAACTTACTTTTTAATACAACAGAGACTAATCGTCGATTTAGATTTATGATATTATCTGAACTACAAATCAATTCCAAAACACCAAGCTATGTTTAATGGAATGTTTGTATATGAAACATCATGACGCCTGTGGTCCATTTCCAAGTCGATCAGCTCATTCGGATAAGAATAGCTTATTGAAATAAGCTTAGATATCTCATATTATACTGGTATGATTGATTAAAAGTGTTGGAACAATAATTGTTGCAAGACAATTTTTTTATCACCTGCAGTCAATATTGTGCTGACTGTATTGTTGCAACTGCCTTTCCATCCATGAACAATGAACACACTATTTTTCGTTATGTTAAAATTTGATTTAGAGACGCTTTCTTTATCATTTACTTTAAGTTCCTGTGAATCATTCATGTTTTTTCTGCAATCAAATGAATTAAATAAATTAACTCGACAGGGGAGAACAATTTATAGTTCTGTAAATAGTTTTATTTCATAATTCATTTACTTTTTCAAATGTTAACATGATTTTAGTATTTTAATAACATTGTTTCATTAGTTTCTTTTAGTAGTTTCACTAGTCTACTACTGATTTCTGCGTATGCTGGTTGGTTAATTACAATATTTGTGTTCAAATAAACACTTAACCTCCTGGCATAACATATTTTTTTTTTGTTAAATTATAAAGGAAAATCTTTGTATTTGTAGTAATAGTAATTGCTTTTGCTTATAATTCATTATAAATATGAGTTTTAATATTATAGCTATTACTAACTGTTACTTAGACCTAAATACCTGCACGTTAAACTTTAATCTCAGAACTGTATTCAATTTCGTGAAAACTTTATTAAAATGTTGATGTCTCACCTCGTGTAGAGCCAGTATGTGCTACCAAGTGATCCTCCTAAAATTCTGGGTGCTACAGCCTCAGAATCAACAAGATATATTTTACCATTTCCATCCCCAGGAAAGTAAAAGTATCTATTATTTTTATGGTATACAGATAAACGTGGTTCGGAATTTAATGGCAAATCATCATCTGTAACATCTAAAATGATGACACCCAAGCATGTTGTTTAATTTCGAAAGTTTTTTGAAGCTTGTTTACATTGAGGATTTATATTTTAAACTGTAACTTATAAGTGGTAAGTTTGAGTGGTAGAGCCACGCTGTAGACAAGTACGTCTACAGCACGAATGGGCTGGCTCGACCGGTTTGATTTCACTGTCTGACAGAAAATCGATGTAAAGTGGCAGCTCGCCGTCGCGTTTCGATCGGTGAGTGAGTTTTCCGGTGGGCCAATTCCCCCTTCCCTTTCCCAATCCCTATTTCCCGCGCTTTAATGGTAACGCACTCATGATTCTTTTTGTGTCTTGGGTGTCTATGGGCGGTGGAGATCACTTACCATCAGATGACCCAACTGCTCGTTTGCCAGTCTGATATAAAAAAAGTAATATATAACGATGAAATTGTTTAAAAGAATGAGATTATGAATATGTTTAAACATTTCTATAATCTCATTCAATTGCATCACATACTTAATTATGTGATGCATGCTTAATTGGTTAGAAACGGCAACGGTTCAATAGCGTGGCTGGGGATTTAGGTAAATAAGATAACCCTTAGATTACTTACCTGCATCGATTATAGTAAATATTAACATTGTAACAAATAAGGTAACTCTCTTCATTGTATTAAAATATTTTATGCACACACACCAAAAGAAAGCAAAAATGTAAATATTTACCATAACATATGAATTACCTTTCCTTATTATATACACCTGAGTTCATGCTTTTACGGTAAATGTGGTATTTCTTATCACATTAATATTGGTGACTAATTATTTCAGTAATATGTACGGAACAATGAATTGGCTTGACGAATTTTATTTAAATAAAGAAAACACGATATTCGGTCGAAAGTCATTATTATTCTGTTTACTCAGAACTCTGAAGATAGAATATAAAGCACTTTTTTTCAATTTAGGCCATAAAGCATAAATAACAATTATACAATAAATACATAAATGATACTCAACAGCACGAATGTGCCAGGTCAACTGGTTTTGTTATATTAACAAGAGGACAGTCCGACCCGTGGTCAAGAAGGAGAAAAAGCTTTCGAAACGGCGGGATTAAAAATAAAAAGCAAATCATGATATAATCCGTAAAAAGTCGTTTCATTTTAAGGAGAAAAGTGATTTATTGTTTCAGAGGTGCAATACCTATTCATTGTTTAAGTGAGACCGGGTTAATAGTATTGGTGCCAAAGCCGGTGACGCGGCTAGTTTTTCTCGAAACATAACACATACTCAAAACAACGATTTTAGACATCTCCTTCTCGTAGAATAATGGATCATAGATAAAAAATACATATTTTGTGTAGATGTTGTGTGTAATATTTTAGTGCAGGAGACGCGGCTTTACCTAACCTTACCGCCGAGCGCTGGATAAAATGGGTGGGCAAATGTACAAAAGGGAAATGTTAGCCTTCATCAAGGAAGACGGGAAATACAAAGGTACTTACGGTTCAACGACATGACACCAAGAAACAATTTGTGGATCACACAAATATTTGTTTCTATGCTTGAATCGACCCTGTCCATAGATTCATATAATCTGGTTTGTTTTCAATAATCCAATAAAACTACCGTCTGTTCAATTGTTATATTTTAAACTACCAAGTTAATATAAGTCACTATAAAATTTCTAACCTCGAACTACATTGTTCTATATATGTATATTATTTAATAATATTTTCTATTTAAAATGGCCACGCGCTCTCCGTATTCAAACTGTATATACCACTTCTGTAACAAGAAAAATTATACAGGTGTTTAGTTTGCGCTTTCCACGTAGATGTAAGCAATGTAATATAATAATATTTTATCTCCACTCGCTTATTGTGAAGTGGAAGAGCAAAGCAATATAGTCCCTTACTTAGAAAAATATTTACGCGCTTCTTATTTTTAAAACTAGTTTATCACTTTTTTTCTTGCGTCAGATTCTTTGACAATGAAAGCGACAAACTAGTTTTGAAGTTCAGAAGCCCGTAACTATTTTTATAAGTAGGGGACATCGTGTTTTGTCTGCATAATGGCATTAAACATTGCACCAGTATAGATCTACGAATAATTATGTTCTACTAGTACATGATCAACTTTTAGAAAATTGTTTTATATTCAAAACTTCGTTTATACTACAAGTCGACGAGCAAAAGCTTATAAGTTGTAATTCACCCTCGCTTTGAAAGATCGGAATTTCCTAAATTGAGATAGCCGCCAAAACATTGGACATCTTCAGCTTGGGTGATGTTATAACACAGTCTTCCTATGAAGTTATTGTGGAGGATACTTGAAGCGAATAATTCAGTGACACGTCCATGTGAGCACGTACTGGTACGACAACCAGGCTGAGGGTTCCGTCCGCCGTTGGGATAGAAGTCGACGTCAGCGATGGGGTCGAAGATACCTAACCGATCACCATCTGTGTGGATAACTTCAACGTACTGACCGGAGCTCCAGCTAATACCCTTGGAATTGTCACTCCACAGTGGTCCAGCCGGGTCCAGTCCTACAATAAGCACTTATATTAAAATTTTAATAAAAATTACAGGATCACTAATTGGGAGTGTACCACCGCTACCTGTAGAACAGTTTTTAGCTTTATTCATGCGATAAAACATGATATGTATTACGATCAGCAGGTGCTGATGCCTAATTTATTTGATGTTAGCATATTAATAATACGTTTTTGAAATATAGACACTTTTTGGTAAAGTATATGGTCTTGTAATAAGGTAGAAATGTAACGTACCAGTTACTCTCCTAGGTCGAGCTCCAGTAATCCGTCCCGCATTTCCCACAATATGCGCACCTAAACTGTAGCCGACTAGATGGACATTGTTCCAATGGCCTCCACCTGTATTGAGGAGCCACATAAGGAAATGACCAAGAAAGTAGCCGGTAATTGGAGCTCCTTTGGCAGCTGTCACGTAATTTGAGTCGGCGAGTACCCGCCAGTCGACCACAATTACATTGGCGTCTTGAACAGATAAATATGCGCTAGTGATTAAGGGATTCAATTCTGAGTCTCCGTCGCTCTTCCAACCATGAACTATGACCATCAAGGGTTTGCTTGCTGAGTAGTTTGACCTCCAAATAGTTCTAGCCTTGCCGTGTTGTATGACTTGTGGTATATTTGGGTTCCGTCTGTAACAATAGCCAATACTTTACAAATGTAATGTCTTATAGAAAATGTGTTTGACGTTGTGTCTTTGTCAAAGAACTATTATGAAAATGCTCCGTAGGTAAAGCAATTAAGAAAGAAGAAGCAATTTGTATAGAACAAGGCATAGGCACAAATACGCTACAAAGCAATAGACTTACGCCACAAAGAATTAAAATGTTCTAATTCACCTGGTATAAAGCCAATATTGGTTGTTAGCCGAGTGTCTGTATCTTAATATTAGGTTATCGAAGGCTTGGAGGTCCACCAATTGTGGTATACCTTCACCGTTTGGGAACCAGACGTAGCGGCTTTGGCCTTCGACATAATGACTGTTATCCCATGGCACTAGGGTAACAGCTTGACTTCTGCACACTGAAAAAAATAGACGTTAAATTATGATTTCTTTTAGCTGTGCCGTTCACAATTTATTATTTATGTTATATTTCTGTAAGTTTAATTTATACTATTATTTTGAATAGAAATAAAAATATAATTAATACAGAACACAAGAAAGACGCTCAAATATATATTTTTTAAATTGCTATATATATTATTTCGATCAATAAATAAAGTATTTTTAAAACAATATCAAATAATACTAGTAGCTAACATGTTAAGATGGCGGAGAATACTACCAAGGGCTTCATGACCGAAGTAAATCGTATAATGTGATTTGTGGGCATAATAAATCTCTTGTACGTATATTGCCATTTTTATTACGATTTCATTACAATAAGATTGTGGCGTTATATTAGTTTTATTGCCGCCAGACTCTCATTTAGATAACATAATCCTTGTAAAGAAATATTAATTGTTATTTAGGACTGATAAGTTAATGATTATGAAATAACAATTGTTTATATATAAATAACGTAATTTGTTAGATTAGTTGTAATCTATATAATCCTAACTTCAATGGTGTGCTTGTTTTATGACTAGTAGCCTCCTCTTTTATTCCATGATCCATGTTCTACCACAATCTATACCTATTTAGTAACAATTTTATTTATTTAGAACAAACAATTTGACAGCCTCCGTGGCGCAGCGGGCGAGTAGCCGGCTGTGAAACGTGAGGTCGCGGGTTCGATTCCCGCACCGAGACAAATGTCTCTGTGGCCCATAGATATTTGTTTCGGGTCTGGGTGTTGTGAGACCGAAAGTCTCTCGTAGTTTCTGATACCCACGATACAGGTTACACCTAGTGTGGGGTCAGGACTATGTATGTGACTGTTGGGTGTATTTATTTATTTATTAATTAGTTAAAATTACATTAATACCACAATTATTGTGAATAGGTAGATTCGGTGTATTTTATATCATGTTTGTAAATAGTTTTCTGTCACAAAAAAAATCTAAAATCGTACAATAGTAATTTATGATTTTACGCACAAGTAATTACAATTACCTATATATTTAAAAATAACACATTAGTTCAGATTTTAACCATCACCTTTATTGCAAGGAACGAATTCAATATTTATTATGTACCCAGAGAGGAAGAAAAATAAGACAATAAAGTATGTTATTGTAATAAAAAATATTTATTCACTTACTTTTAATACATTCGAATTTTAGAAAGGCCAAGAGCTGCTTGTTTTCAAACCGTAGATACCGTGCCTGAAATAAATAACATTTCAAACATTTTATTCACCATAATTTACAATTTCTAGTTTTGTTTAATACACTCTCTACAGAAATTGCATTACGAATTGATGATAGAGTTGAAAATATTTATCGAATATATATGATGTAGGTATAACGTTTTATTGATTTCGAACTGGCCATTAAAAATTTATGATTTAAATGATATTTTGAAGACCATATTTTTATGGTTCACACATATTTGTTGTGTATGATTATGAACAGAGCTGTAAAATTACATTTATGTCCTTAATTTTGGTATTTATGTAGGTAAGTTGAATAGTTAGAGATCGTTTAAAATTATACGATCGTTTAAATATCGCATAATGTTTCTAAAAACTTCAATCTTTGGTATTCATTGGCGATTTGTCAGATCGCTAAATTCAATCAATAATGCATATAATTATATGTTAAGATTACCCGCGTTTGTTGAGGATGCTGTTGCCCATATGCAAAAAAGGACCAGAACATTGATTATCTTGAGCCTGTTTGATATCATCGCACAGTCTTCCTACGAAGTGGTTAGTGTGCACACTCGAAGCGAACAACTCGTAAGCGCGACTGTGAGAGCATGTGTTGAGCCAGCATCCTGGCTGCCGATTTCTTCCCCCATTGGGGTAGAAGTCAGCGTGAGCGATACTGTCAAGTATACCAAGCCGACCCCCATCCGTGTGGATGGCTTCAACATATTGACCAGCTTCTCTGTTTAAGGCTAAGGAATTATCTCCCCACCTTGGACCTGCCGGGTCTAGACCTGCAATTTAATTTTATATAAATTAGGAATAACTTTTCCCACAACCACTTTTGTACCATTCGAAGATTATTATGTACTGACCAGTCACTCTGCTCGCTTTTCCACCAGTAGTTCGACCGGCATTGCTGACAATGTGAGCTCCTAAACTGAATCCAACTAGATGAAGTTGATTCCAGTCGCCACCGGCTGTGTTAAACAGCCAGATCAAAAAGGTGCCAAGGAATTGTCCCACATCGGGAACGCCGCTACAAGCGGTGAAGTAGTTCGCATTGGCCAGACCACGCCAGTCTACCACTATCACGTTCACATCCTGAACAGCGAGAAAGGCTTGTGTGATAATGATATTGATCTTAGAGTTTCCGTTGCTGTTCCATCCATGGACAAAGATTTTAGTGGGACGGTCCGCATGGTAGTTGGAGTTGAAGACTGAACTAGCGTTGCCATTTACGATGTTTTGAGGGTTGCTGGGATTTTGCCTAAAACATCGAAGAGTATTTATGAAATAATTATTCAAAGGTTAATCAAATTTGTTCATATTTTACTTTTTTACTAAATACGAATTGATTTGGTGGTAGAAGGGGGGTTAACGACAGACAAGCAGCTGATTGTAAAACTGAGCCAAATACTTTCTGCGCCATGCTTGAAAAGTGTGTTGCGCCGACCCCACATTGAGGTGGGATAAGGGCAGGTAAAAAGAAGACTAAATAATAATTGATTTACCTTGTGAACAGCCAATACTGGTTGTTAGTCCCATTTCTAGAAAGCAAAAATATGTGGTCTACTGATTCCTGCAAGTCTATGAGACGCGGGACACCGTCACCGTCAGGCATCCAGATGTAGCGGCTCTCTCCCTCAACATAATGACTGTTGTCTCCTGGGATCAGGGGGATTGCATTACTTGGACATACTGAAAACAATATACCGAGACGGTGATGAGTATCCAAATAAACAAGATGTGTTGAATGATGGGTGAAAGATAGTAGAAAAATTAACGCTAGACACCTGTACAGTATTACTATTAAGCCCCTCTTTATATTATATTCCTATTGTTAATGGGTAAAGAAGGGGTTAAATTGGTAAAAGAGCTTGTGATATCTTAATGGAATGGATTTAAAGTGATAATCATATGTGATGTTTTACTTTCCCTTTTTAAAAAGTTTAACAATTGTACTGCAGGAGAAAAATCAACTGAATGGATACAATTTGATTACTTTTCGCTATATCGTCCATCAGTTCATCCATCAGTCCATCTAAAATGTAACCTACCAGTGATTCAAATATTCTATTATGTTGACTCTCCGAAACAGACGAAGATTACTTCTGGAAATTACTAATCAAAATATTTGGGAAAAAATACTTCGATTACTTACACGCTATAAATCCAATTATTGTAATGAGGACCTTCATAGTTGTGTGTGACGGATGTATATCAAACTAATAGTAAAGTGGTATTGAGTTACTTTATATCATGTAAAATTTAGTTTATCGATAAAAGTCATTCAATAGAACTGTTTGTTGATAAAATCAAGATAAAACAAATGTTTTCCATTGACGATTGTTATCTTTATTTGATAAATTTTTGTGAGTGGCTACAGCACGAATGGGTCGTCACAACCGATTTAATATTATCGTTGGCTCAAATACCCCTCCATCTCCCAATACCTATTCCCTTTCTTCCTTCCTTCCTTTAAGATTGGTACCGGACCGATGGCTTTTTGATTTCATGGGTCATTATCTTATGTATCTATTTAAAACTACAAAATACTTAGCGTGTCAATTGAAACAATACAATAAAATAAAACCAATACTTTATTAAGTAACGATTAGACAGACTAGTGTTTCCTAATTAGAAGTACGTATGCACTCAGGCGTACATGAGGTCGCTTGAAGGGAGAGCATGAACAACAGTCTTATTATTCCTTAGAAAGGCCAGCGGTTGCCAGTCGTCAATCCAAAGATACCGTTTCTGCAAATAAAAATTGTTTTTTTTTTACTTATGCTGTATGATTTAATATTGATTATGGTAATAGGCCCGTTTACAGAACGACACTCAGGCATTAAAAAGTATTGAAACAAGAATTTTATATATAATAATCAAACAGACCGACTTATAATCCGATCGTGACCAAATATGGGACCACCTTTGAAATAAGCTCTATTGAACACAAAAAGACTTTTGAAAATCGGTCCACATTTGGCGGAGATATCACGTAACATACATTAAAAAATACAGACGAATTGAGGACCTTCTCCCTTTTTGGAAGTCGGTCGAAAATCAGCTTTAAATCTAGGTTCATAATAAAATGTTTTGCCATTTGGATTCATTTTTGAATTACTCAAAATAGTATAAAACTTTTATAAAGCTTTTAAAGGTTTTTGTGTAGGAATTTCTACGAATAATCAGTCAAATAAAAAAGTTTAACTAGTTCGTAAACTTACAATAATTATTATATGCAGCTTCAGTTTAGAAATTGAACAAAGAATATAATTATTTGATACAATATTTGATACAAAACTCACCCGCGCTTATTGAGAATATGGTTGCCCATCCTGAGTTGAGCTCCTGCACACTGATTGTTCTGAGCTTGGTTTATATTATTGCATTGTCTTCCAATGAAGTGGTTGGTGCGCACACTAGATGCGAATAGTTCGTAAGCGCGACTGTGTGAGCAAGTGCTGATCCAGCAACCAGGTTGTGGGTTTCTACCACCATTAGGGTAAAAGTCAGCGTGGGCGATACGATCGAAGATACCTAAAGCACCTCCATCTGTGTGAATAGTTTCTACGTATTGTCCAGATTGAGTGTTCAACGCCTGGTTATTTCCTCCCCACCTAGGTCCAGCGGGGTCGAGACCTGAGAACGCAGTATTATTTGGTTTATATTTATGGAGTTTTATTAATTACATTTATGTATTGGTTACCATTTGGCTTAAGCTTACCGGTAATTCGGTTAGGTCTAGCGCCAGCAGTACGACCAGCATTTCCTACAACGTGAGCTCCTAAACTGAAGCCAACCAAATGACACTGATTCCAGTTGCCTCCAGCGGTGTTGAAGAGCCAGATCAAGAAGTTTCCGAGGAATTGTCCTACTCCGGGAACACCGTTAGAAGCGGTGATATAGTTGGAGTTGGCTAAACGGTTCCAGTCTACTACAATGACGTTCACATCCTGAACAGCGAGGAAAGCATCTCTAGCCATAGTATTTACAGCAGAGTTTCCGTTGCTATTCCATCCATGGACGATGACTTTGGTAGGGCGATTGGCGCGGTAGTTGGAGTTCCATATAGAGTTGGCGTTACCGTTCACAATAATTTGACGATTCGTGGGGTTTTGTCTGAAATTAAATAACCATGTGATTTTAAAAATAATTTCATTGTTAAGTGGCTATAAAGAGTTATATGGTGAAATGTTAATTGAAAGGTGGTGAATCCAGTTTTAGCACTTACCTTGTAAAAAGCCAATATTGATTGTTGGCCCCATTTCTAGAGTTTAACAAGGAGTGGTCAACTGGTTCCTCCAAGTCTACAAGATGAGGAACACCTTCACCATCGGGCATCCAGATGTAGCGACTCACCCCCTCTACATAATGACTGTTGTCTCCTGGGATCAGGGGGATTGCACTGCTCGAACACACTGTAACAAGATCGCCATTATATAAAAATAGTCAAAATCTGTTGAAGGAGTGCGGATCAAAAAATTAACTCCTCAGCGAACAATAGCACAAAAATCGTACTGGGTTAAGGTTCGTAAGATATACTACAATATTTCGAATGGACTTGTGATGTTAGCAAAATTGCTTTTACAGCTTCACCTGCAATTAAATTGGGCCCACAGGAGCCTATTAGAAGGCGCGAACTCATATTGAACTATCGCTGGGGACTAGAATTAGAGATCGTTTCTGCGTACCAGTATGCCGAGAGTCTGCTGTGGGAGATCTGTGAATCTCGGGCGGGTCCGATGTCGGGGTCTAACGTTGATATTGCGTTTGGTATTGAGAAGGGAAAGCGCTGCTTCGACAGCAACTGTGATGAGATCATTGGGATCTGCCACAACGTTTTTAGGATGACGGTGGATGGAACTTCGTTGGTCTAGTAGTAGCGTTTAAGGGCTGTGGTATGGGAGGTCCTGAGTTCCATTCTCAGTTCAAACTACATTTACTCAATTACAATGATTTGGTAAAACGACAACATTTAATTCTAATATTAATAATATACTAACGTGATATAAATCCAGACAGCACTATAATGAACTGCATGTTCGCGGCCACGGTACCTATTCTACGTTTTAGGAAACTGATATTGAGTATTTATTGAATTTCTTTATCAAAGAGTACATTATTAATCATAATAGAGTAGACGATTTGCAAAATTAATCTGCTGATTTGTGTAGCAGGGTATTGGTATTTCCATGTTAAGCGAGATTTGATATGTACCGATCCGCCTAATTGCGCGTTTTTATACGAGCACTGAAGGGTTCTGTAGGTATGAACATTGAACGTTCATGGTTAAAATTATAAGTTGTTTAAAATCAGTAATACATAGTCTTTTCAACAAAATATATTATACTTACATACATATATTCATAAACTACATTATTGCAAGTTCTAGTGTCTTGAATTGTATCAGTTTTATAACACTTAGGGCGACTTGCAGTGCTATTATACTAATATAGAGTTTAACCTAAATTCTATTTATTCTACAGCTCACATCTTTAGATCAAATTTGGGATAAATAGATATTTATCGCGGAGCTGCAAGTGGCCCTTAAAATTTAAAGCTACCACTTTTACGAATTTAGGTTTTTGATCTAAAATGTAATGATTTTAACGACATAAAAATCTACTACAGAGTTACGTTTGTACAACGATAACTCTTTCCCTAACCTATCATCCCACTTCTGACCAAATAATGTCTTCCTATTCTCCGCACGATAGTAATTATTATGCTTTGAAAAAATCACAAATCATTATAAAAACGCCGCGCCGCCACCCTTAATTTTGATTAATAATTTCTTACTGTAGAAACATCAATTGGAAAGACTTCATTACTACAATCTCCATATTTTTCGAGAGATTAAGGGAAATGAACAAACAGACGCTCAAAAGGACGCAGAATGGACGAAAATAAAAAAAAATCGTTTTACTAGTAATGCCGACCTAAACCTACCGACCTAACCGTTTATTGAGTTTATTGAGCAATTGCTTGTGTCCCTCTTTATAATGTTATTGCTATACTAAAAATTTCAGGAACTGGCTAAAATTGATTTTTTGTTGACATTTTCTTGCTAAATATAATAACTGACAAGAATTCACAAGAGCAATGAAATAGGAATGTGGCCGATTCAACGTTTTGCTGGGTTATTGACGTCAACTATTCTCCCTGTGGTGTTATACCCATAATGTAGTTTTACCCATAGATGATTTCTACGAAACACTACCGAATAAAGTCGATCAACAAGCTTCAAAGAAAATCGTTCAAATTCTCTTATTTCTAGTTGCCTTACACTATCCATTAATAATTGTTAAGACAATGTTATTATCAGAATTTTTATAATGCGGTTGACTATAAAAATTATTTGCAGTATAAAATTGTGTTTCATATTTAAAAGCAATGTGGGTTTAGGTTATTCTTTTAGAACATACATGTCTGTGGATTTTAATCAATATCTATATGAACAATTTTAATATGAACAATGTATGAAATCTTTAAAATAAATTAATTTGGGGCTTCATAGAATAGTCTACAAAATTTCGGGCTGAAAACGCCAAAACTGTAGTCCAGCTCCAGCTTCGGAATCCTCAACCCATGTTTGATAGTTCTTGTAAAAAAAATACTGTAACGAGAAAACCCCGTCTTGGCCCATATCAGAAGACAAAACAAGTTCATCATAAGTCACATATATCCATAATTAAATATTATATGCCTACCTACTTTCAAATCTATTGAAAACGACTATGAACTTCAAAAAATATTTTAATTCAGTAATACCATATTCGAAAATGGATACAATTTTGTACAACAGAATAATGTGGAATAGAGACTATGTAGTCTCTATAAGCACCGAGTAAAGTTGTTGTAACATACAAAAACTTAATATGTATAATATATTATGATGAATAATGTTTTGGAGGAAGATATGAGAGCCAATGGTGAGGTCATTGAGGATGATCAAGACCGGGTGAAGTGGAAGCGTTTAAGTAGGAAGGCGGACCCTGGCAGAAGGCTGGAATAACACCAGGCAGAAAGATTATTATGATGAATCCATTTTTGCTATTTAACCATGGAACCCTAAAAAGTTTTATATAAATTGTCGTGAAGGATACTTCAAAGAACACAGAATGTTCAGTCGATCACCAAGTAGTCATAATTTTACCGTAATTTACTTTTTCTAAAGGTTTGAGCGTTAAGTTTCTTTTATAGAAGAATAGGTAAGTATTCTGTTAGAAAATCCGTATCACTACATCTCACACTCTATATCCTATATCTATATCCTACTATATAAGGGGGAAAGATTTGTTTTTTGTATTTTTCAAAAACGACTAAACCGATTTTAAACATTCTTTCACCTATGGAAAGCTACGTTATCAAGTAGTAGCATAGGCTATATATTTTGGAAATTACCTAACATTATAATGATATTTGATACTTAACTTGGAAAAAAGCTGGCTTCTTGAGATCTTCCACAACGTACGCTGTAGTTACCTATAGTAAAAGATACATGAAATTAATGTATGGACGAATTGGTCGTCTCAAAAAGATCTAAAAAAAACTGCAATAGCATATTATCTATCTTCTAAGGATAATTCACAGTAACAACTTTTATCTTTTAAAATTTGATAAAAATTAATGCATAACTTGGCTATTTTAACCAACGTGATGTTAATCTAAATCTAAATAATAATGTTAATTACAATAAGTATTTAATTTCGCCTAATAAGTCGCCTCCTTAGTCTAGTGGCATTATAAGGCTGTGGACCGGGAGGTCGTTCGATTCCTAGGTCGGGCAAAGGGAATTTTCTAATTTAATTTGCCCGGGACTGGATCCTCTAGACGGGGTTGACGTCGGACAGGCATCCGGTTGTAAAAAGCTTAGCTAAATCCTTTCTGCAACATGCATGAAAAAGTGTGTTGCGCCGATCCCACATTAAGGTGGGGGCTAAGGGCAGGTAGAAAGAAAGACAATAAGTATTTAATTTAGAATATATTTGCCATTTACACCATTTCATTTAAATAAATATTTTAGGATCTATTGCAAAATTAAAACTCTCACTAGAAAATTTTATGGACATTATATTCGTGGTATAGACGTTCTTGTCTACAGCGTGGCTCTACTATTAAAAAAATTTATACATCCAAGTCGATTATCTTCCAAATATAGGAAAGGAGCACAAAGCCAATCTAACTGCAATATGTATAATATCACGCTATGACTAATAGGAGCGGAGCACCAATGAACAATGTTACAAAAACTAGTAAAAATTATTCCTTTTCAGAGCTTCCGTTGCGTGCGCCGCGTAAACTGTTAAAGTTACGCAACAATAATGTAATTCGACTAGTCAGTCGACTGATTGACTGACTGACTGACGGGGTGAATGACTGGGTGACTGACAGGGTGACCCGTGGGCTGATGAACGGGGTGACTGACGGGTTAACCGACGGGGTGACCGAGGGGTGACCGTCGGGGTGACCGACGGGGTGACCGACGGGGTGACCGACGGAGTGACCGACGGGGTGACCGCGGGATGACTGACGGAGTCAATGACGGGGTGAATGACGGGGTGACTAACGGGGTGACTGAGTTAGCCTTACTTCGGAACCTTTTACTGTGTGTGATCAGTTATGCAGCATGCACTTGACCGGTTTTTTATTTAATAGTTGCGATAACAGTGGGCAAGTAGGAATATTTTTGACAATCGTACTCGTATAGAGGTCGATGGGCATCTATGGCATTTTTATGAAATACTAGCTGTCCCGCGCAACTTCGTCTGCGTATGAGAGAGGGTTGAAAGAGTGAGTCATAGGCACCTATAACACAATCATTCTAAAGGAGGTAATGGGATGGTCTACTAAACTTCGAGAGACAGTACGTGTCTTCGGTCCGGTTCCGTCAGTCACCCCGTTGGTCACCCCGTCGGTCACCCCATCAGTCACCCAGTCAGTTGCCCCGTCAGTCTCCCCGTCAGTAGATTTAGTAATATAGATGCTCAGCAAAGAGACGTTTACATTTCTAGTGACATTTTACCACAGACAATTTACATTTTACCATAGACAATTTGTTTTTGAGTAATGTTACCATCGTATAAATATTGACATTAATATTTATACGATACTAACGTTACTCATTTGTTTTGCCTTCCCGGAACCTCTCTACTAACACTTAAACTTTATGGTATGGTATTAAAGTTCAAATTGACTTTTAAGTATTATTACGAATCGATTGTATGGGAGTATACTTCCACCACTACTACCACTTTTCTATAGAAAAGTGTTATTTTTAGACTTTTACAGGCAATTTGTTTAAATTTTTCTCTCCGTAAGAACCATCCTCGTACTTCAAGGAATATTCTAAAAAGAATTAGTGAAATCGGTTCAGCTGCTCTCGAGATTTGCGCTTAGCAACACATTCAGCGATTCATTTATATATTATAAATTAACTGTCATGAGACGTCATCAGTGTGCAGCGAGCTCGGCTGCTCGATACGAATTCGTTTGTCAAAAATCTTCCTGCTCGGGCCGCTGATTAATGATGTTTGATCGACGAACCCTTGACGCGTCTCCTGCACTAAAACATTACACAAAACATGGTATTCCTACAATATTATGTCTACGGTCCATTGTTACATGAGCAGGAAACAATGAAAAACCTTGTTTTACGTATGTGTTTTGTTTTGAAAAAACATGTGCAGGCGACGCGCCTTAACTGATTACGTCGCGTCGCGTCGTGACTCGTGTGTATTGTTTTACCGGTGTATTTGTAGGCAATAGTCATCTACTATTTGTTCATTCATACTTGTTCCTATTTTTGATGCAAAAGCTTAAGTTATGTATCATTATTATGTCGATACCAAGCTCTGCATACTTTATTATTCAGGCATAAAAGGATCATATCTTTATTATTTTTTTATTATTATTATTATATTTTCTTTTCACCTGTCCTTACCCCCACTTCAATGGGGGAATCACGCAACTTTCAAACAAGTTGCGGAAAGGATTCAGCTTAGTTTTTAGTACCGGCTGTCTGCCTGATGTCAACCTCAAATTATCCGCTCGACCTAGGATTTGAACCTAGGTCTTCTCGATTTATAGCGCATATAATAGACCAAGGCGGCGATGCGACATAGAGGAATTACATAAACCCAATATCGGATGGAAATAAAACAACGTAATATAATAAAACCAATATTTTATTATATATTAGATAGAGCAATGTTTCTCAGTAAACGTGCTCTCGGAGGTAAGACGTAAGGTCGCTTGAAAAAAATGCACGGTGGTAAGAGTCTTTAGAAAGGCCAGCGGTCGCCTGTCCTCAAGCCGAAGATACCGTTTCTGAAAATAAAAAAATATATTTTATTAGATTCTATAATTCTACGTATTATTATTATAAGATTATACGTGACACTTTAATAAACGATATTACTAGTCTTATATTAATTGCTACAGAAGGCCGTTTAGGCATAAATTTAGATTTAAAGCTAGTGCCAAAGCCAAATGGAAAAATGAAATTAAATGGCCTTATAGTTTCGCCATGTCCGACCGTCTGACAGCGGTTTTAATAAGAGTTTTTATAAGACACTCTTATAAATATCAGTGGCGAAGAAGAGAAAAATATTTTAAAAGGGAAGCCAGTGCTACTTTTTCTTCTAGCTAATACTCAAATAATACTTATATATTAGTTTATAATCTACAAAAGGGAAGCCAATCGGAATCGGGTTGTATGGACCCTTCGCTACTGATAAATATACAAAAATTATATTTGAAAACTAGAAGATTATCACGAATAATTGTATAGCAAAAGTTACAATAAAGAATCATAAATCTAAAATGATTTGATATTTTGTAAAGAATTTTGGCGTCATTATTTTTTAGGTGTGTAATTGGGGCAAAAAATATAATAGCTGTATAACTATAATATTATAGCACATACACTGTACACATTAAAAACTCTGTGTAAGGATACATACGAAGATACATTAATGAGAAGACAAAGACTCACCCGCGTTTGTTGATGATATGATTGCCCATCCTTAGTTGAGCTCCAGTACACTGGTTGTTCTGAGCTTGGTTGAGGTTGGTGCACTGTCTGCCGTTGAAGTGGTTAGTGCGCACACTGGACGCGAATAGTTGGTAAGCGCGACTGTGTGAGCAAGTGCTGACCCAGCAACCAGGTTGTGGGTTTCTACCACCGTTAGGGTAAAAGTCAGCGTGGGCGATACGGTCGAAGATGCCTAAAGCACCTCCATCTGTGTGGATAGTTTCGACGTATTGTCCGGATCGAGTGTTCAACGCCTGGTTATTTCCTCCCCACCTGGGACCAGCCGGGTCTAGACCTGGGAACGCATAGTAAGTTAGTATTATTTATGACATCATAATTATATTTCATGTTGACTGTCTTGGTGGCGTAGTTGTATTGCGTACACGGTAGGTCTCGGGTTCGATCACCAGGTTGGGCAAAATTATATTGGGTTTTTCTACTCAGTATTAGTCCGGAATCTGGAATTTATGCCCGATATGATTATAAACTCGCCCCCTATCACATTTGGGACCTAAAAAGCTCGACGAAATGTGGGTGTTCTTGTTTGCCGGTTCGCATCTGAATACACCTTTGAAGTACAATACTTTTGTGTAGTCCATAATTTTAGACTAGCTGATGCCCGCGACTCCGTTCGCGTGGAAATTTATTTTCGGGAACAAAAGTAACCTATAGGTATCCCATTTTGATATTTAATCTATATAACTGTAAAGTTTAATCAAAATCTATCTAGTATATTTTGCGTGAAAGAGTAACAAACATACACACTAATACTCACAAACTTTCACGTTTATAATATAAGTAGGATTATGCTTATCATAATAAATATATATACGTACCGGTTACTCTGCTAGGTCTAGCGTTACCAGTACGTCCAGCGTTTCCTACAACGTGAGCTCCTAAACTGAATCCGATCAAATGACACTGATTCCAGTTGCCCCCGACGTTGTTGAAGACCCATATCAAGAAGTTTCCTAGGAACTGTCCTACTCCGGGAACACCGTTGGCAGCGGTGATGTAGTTAGAGTTGGCCAAGCGGTTCCAGTCCACTACAATGACGTTTACATCCTGAACAGCGAGTAAAGCATCTCTGACCATAGTATTTACGGCAGAATTTCCATTGCTGTTCCACCCATGGACGATGACTTTGGTTGGGCGATTGGCGCGGTAGTTAGAGTTCCTTACAGAGTTGACGTTGCCGTTAACAAGAACTTGACGGTTGCTGGGGTTTTGCCTGAAATTGTTTAAGTAATTTTAAATATAAGAGGCTGTAATAGCATCATCATTATATATTAATAATGTAATAGCAATCATATTGTAATGACACAGCGCTATTTATCAGTTTTGTAATTAATTTATCTGTCACAAATCGCAACGCATTACGCGTAGTTAAATTATTAAAGTATTTCAGCCTCCGTGGCGTAGTGGGCTAGTAGCCGGCTGTGAAGCGTGAGGCCGCGGGTTCGATCCCCGCACCGAGACAAATGTTTGTATGGCCTACAGATATTTGTTTCGGGTCTGGGTGTTGTGAGACCGAAAGTCTCTCGTAGTTCCTGATACCCACGACACAAGACACGATCTTAGTGTGGGGTCAGGACTATATATGTGACTGTTGGGTGTTATTTATTTATTATTTATTTATTATTTGGTATGTATACCATGTTGTAGAATACAGGGCATTTTTTTAGCATTTATGAAATATATATATATAATGTATTAATTATTAGCACCTTGTGAAAAGCCAATATTCATTGTTAGCACCATTTCTGCCATTTAACAAGTCGTAGTCAACTGGTTCCTCCAAGTCTACAAGATGAGGAACACCTTCACCATCGGGCATCCAGATGTAGCGACTCACCCCCTCTACATAATGACTGTTGTCTCCTGGGATCAGGGGGATTGCACTGCTCGAGCACACTGCAAAATTAACTTATATTAGTAAAGAAATAGGAGTATCATCATCATCATCATCATCAGCCATAGGACGTCCACTGCTGAACATAGGCCTCCCGCAAAGATCTTCTGATCAACCTGTTGGAAGCGGCCTGCATCCAATAGGAATAGGAGTGTAGCAGCAAATAATTCTTGAAACTTAATTGACTCGTCAGTTACAGTGTTTTATATAATGCTTGTGTATTCCCCCTAAAAACCAAAAAAGAAAATAGACCAAGTAGTTATTTTTCTGCCCTGAACGGAGGGAGTTTGAAACAAATCATATTAGACAGTGACTTGGCTGTTTTGTTTTGTTTTTCTTTGGATTTGGCCATGACTATGAGCTAGGTAAGTAACTATTATCACCACATGGCTGACATACTGCAGGTCGATTCTCTAAAAAATGTCACAAGGTTGCGATCGACGGCGAACTCCCGCAGCACACATCGTTGAGATCGACGGAGCGTTCAACGTTGTTGGGTCTTATAGAATACCATTTTCCATACATTTATGTCAAACGCCTCGCTTGAGAGAGCTGGTTCGCATAAGCGCCGTCATCCCGCATAGCGCTAGTGCGTGCGCTTTGTACCTTGCTGAATACAAAAACGAAAACATCGTTGCCGCAACATTGTCGCAAAAATGAAATCTTAGAGAATCGACCTGCTGTTTTCGTAAGTAAATAAAAATAATGAAGGGTTATACTCACGTGCTATAAATCCAGCCAGCACTATGATGAGCCTCATGTTTGCGGCAACGATACTACAGTCTGTACACATTTGGAATCTAGGATACAGTATATTATCTAATGAACCCATAATTAATCATCGTCATAATAGATAAAACATGATTATACAATAATTATCGTTATTCAAAACATTTAATTAAATCTATATACATTCACGTATTTGAGGTGCTAATGGTCGTCTTCTTCGTCTAATGGTAGCAATTGGTCTATTCTATGGGCTGTGAACCAGAAGGTCCTGGGTTCGATTCCCAGGTCGGGCAAAACGATTGTTCGAATTTGATTTGCCCGGGACTGGATCGCTCCGAGGAGAGTTCCTAAACCTAAATCTTTTCTGCAACATGCATAAACATTTTGGCTTCCACAGCCCAATGTTAAAAAAATTTAAGGGTTCGGTAATCTAAGGGTTCGGTTATAGCTTCGTTATGTCGGTCAACCCAAAGGTGGAGTGAAATTATGATGTGTATAAAGTAGTTCGTAAGTTCATAGTCACCTGGAACACTGCGCGGAACGGATTCAGAACAAATTTACGAGGCATTTATATATGAAATTTTACGGGGTATATCCTTTTTATCCGTTGATGTACCCAACTCTATTTGTATTGGGTTTGGGTATGGTTGGGTACAATGAACTGAGAGTGCGGCTGGACTTCACACTTGTGGCTTATTTAGTCAAATTATTACGTGGCCTAGAGCACAATCCAGGAGTTTTGTAGTAATTGCATCTACATATGTGTGCCGTATCGCTATGTGTGGAGGAGACGGCGTCCCCAGCTGCTAGCTGTACCGGCAGCCAGGACAAACCTCTTGGCTAAATCACCTCTCATCGAGCGATCAAATTGATAAATATCGTTCACGACAAAACAGATTTATTTGTGTGCTATTGGAGTGAGTTTGCAAAGGTATTATTACACACTCTTTGTTATACATAGTACTAAGTGTTTTCTCCTATTTGTTTATACATATATAGATTATTTAAAAGATGAATCATGTTACATTTTCACGTTTACCTTTCTCGAAAAATAAAAGATGATATTGAAATTTATTTTATTTATATGTTCAGTACTCTCTATTTATAAAATTTAAATTAAATTAAATTTTATTTTATTATTATTATTACTATTTTTTCTTATTTTAATTTTTTGAAATTTGTAGCGTAGGACCTCCACCTACAAGGTGGACCGACGACCTGATAAAGGTCGCAGGAAGTCGCTGGATGCAGGCCGATTCTAACAGGTCGATCAGGAGGCAGTATGTTTAGCATTTCTATGTTTAGTAGTGGACGTCATATGGCTGATGATGATGATTGAAATTTATGGTATAATGAAGTCATTATAATTTTTTTTACTCCTAACTTTATGATCGATATTTTCCAGAACACTTTACCGTGATTTATCCTTAAAAAATCAAACAAAAGGTTTTCATTGGACCACTTCATTTTATTCATACAGTGAACACGTCCGCTCTTTATAATCGTTGTCACTAAATGAGCATTCGCGAACATTCGCCGATGCGTCCACACCGTATTCGCCGATTCACTATATTTTCCTTTGATGTTCCGACAGTTGTTCCGCGCACGACCGAACGGGACTGAACGCCTCCGTTCGTTCGTTTGGCTTCGGTGTTGCGTCCACATCGACCCCTTCGCGAACGTTCTTTCGCCTTCGTTCGGTTCGTGTTAAAAAGCTATAAATTCCTATTTAGTATGAAAAGAATACATTTACGTTCTTGGTTCTAAAATACATGTTATGTTTTATGGATCTCATTTGTCTTTGTGGCGCTATACCGCGTGGTGTCAGTTAACATGAAAATTGCAGAAACTTTTAACTCTTTGGGATGGAAGCTCGTTTATTTTGATATGTCTGTTTACTTATTTTATAGTATGAATTGAAATGCATAATCTTCTAGAGGAATTACCTCGTCGTTATTTAAAAATGAAAGAATATCTACTACTTTAGATTGCCCAGTGCCTTAGGCAAAGTTCATAAAGAGCGTTCTCGTGACAGGTATAGTTAGGCCTCATTCGCACGAGAGCTTTTTCAACGTCGCGTTCGTTAAAAAGCGTCTGAACATGTCTGTTTATATGAGTGCTTGAAAATCATTCTTGCTTTGTTTCTAATAAGGTATATTCTACATACCGCCTAAAAAAAAATGACGCGTTTTAAAAGCGCCGGCGTTTGAACAACTATATCTACTAAAACTCATTTGTTCCATTACAACGCTTTTTAAGGCGTGTTGAAAAAGTTCTGGTGAGAATGAGGGCTTAGAATTATGTATTATCGTAAAAATCTGTCTTATCTTCGAATAAAACTTTTTTCTTTAAATCCTTCTCTACCTCTATAGAAGGTTTTGGTAAGAATGTAATTGGTTTAACAAATTATTTAATTTTATCAATACACTTGACTATTCTATGTTGCTTCTTCATGTCATCAACAGTCTTGTTGTTATCCTATGAAAACTTTTTACAATTTAATAAGGTGATGTTTTTAGCTAAACAGTTTATCCAGCTGTTATTCTCGGTTCACGTGAGGTTCAGTAGTTCTAAAGATTAGGGTGTTCATACAAACAAACTTTCCATCTTAATATTGATATAGATTTTGATTAATTATTGTGGATGACGATGATCGGTTTCATCTTAGTTATGTTCTTGTATCAAATAGTTGTGTTTATCCATAGGTATATATTTGTACCTGCTTACAGTGAAACTTAAAGATAAAGAGAGCGTATTTCCTACTATATTAATTATTAATCTCTATTTTCCTGGCGTTATCCCGGCCTAATGCCAGGGTCCGTCTTTCTACTTAAACGCTTCCACTTCGCCCGGTCTTGAGCATCCTCCACAGTAAGACTATTGACTCTCATATCATCCTCCATTACGTTCAGCCAGCGCTTTTGGGTCGTCCGGGGTACGGTCTGGTCCAGATACCTGCGACCAACGTACTCCTATTACTACTACTAATACTATTTTTTAACCTATTATCTTCTTCTTTCGTGGCAATGGCTCCAATAACAACGATTCGACTCAGATCCATCCTGACCAGAAGCCCGCCACTCCTAGAGCTGCGTCTGAAGCCTCCATAAGGTCTTCGCTTGTGCAGGTGGTAGGACACAGCGGACAGACAAGCAGGTGCGACATGTTCTGCTCAGGGGCACCACAGTCACATTCGAGCCTCGATGAATAATCCCACCTCACCATATTAGTCTTGCAACGACCCACTCCAGTACGAAGGCGGTTCAAGGTTTGCCAGATGGGCCATTGCAATTTTTTACCAGGGGGTAGATGTTCTGCGGGTGGAAGGAAATTCAGCGGGACGGGGTGACCTGAGCCTCAGAGGAGTTTTTTGGCTTCCTTTGGGTGGTTTGTTATAGCCTCCGTTGCCTTGAGGAAACTTTTTCGGCTTTTCAGGCGAAAACCTATTATGAATTCAAGATACGAAACTAAAACAAGCTAATGCCATAAAACAAATAATTTATTAATCGATTAGATATAATATAGTGTTCCAATTAGTGATACGTGCATTCTCGATGGGTTAAGGTTGCTTGACAGAAACCACATCAAACTCAAAATGTTCCTTAGAAAGGCCACGTGGCGCCGGTCCTCAAGCCAAAGATACCGTTTCTGTAAATAAAAATAGATTTTTGTAATGGATTGTAAACTACCTACTTATCATTACTTATTCAGCTGCTCTTATCCCACTCAAATGTGGAGTCGGTGCAACAAACATTTCTGCATTTTGCAAAATGGATTTGGCTTAGTTTTAATGACCGCCTGCCTGACGTCAACCCTCTGAGGGATCCAGTCTCAGGAAAATTAAATTAGAAAATTTGCTTTGCCTGACCTAGAAATCGAACCCAGGACCTCATGATCCTCAGCGCATACATACATGCTGCCACGAAACCAAGGAGGCGATTAAATATCGGCGACCATATCCAATATCCATACTAAATAATAAATGATAAAGTAACTTTGTCTGTCAGTGGCGAAGTGTGCTTTTTTTTCAAAAAGAAAGCCGATGCTGCTTTTTCTTTTACTACCTATGTCTGTTTGTGGTGTTTTCACGGATAAACCGATGAACTGATTTTTAATTAACCGACTTCAAAAAAGGAGGAGGTTAACAATTTGTCGGAATATTTTTTTTTATGTATGTTCCCCGATTTCCTATCCAGTTCCATCAAATTACTTCGGTGCTTTTCATTTGATACGTGTATAAAGCCACAGACAGACAGACAGTCAAAAATCTAAAAATGATAAAAATGTATTCTAATGTTAATTCTAAGCCCCCCCCCCAATTATTTTTTTTGCAAATATAAACAATGTACAGATACGCGAAATTTACATTCTTATTATAGAGGTATGTATTGATTTATTTTTTATATTTAGATTTTCAAAAACCTTTGCATAATACTAAAAAACTACTAAGTACTATTGGGGGAGCCTATGTTCAGCAGTGGAGGTCCTATGGCTGATGATGATGATGATGATGATGATGAAAGTATTATTTGTAATACTTATTAACGTGTTATTAATACTTACGACGTTATTAAAAACTTATTGATTTTTAGATTCCTTGCACTCACCCGCGTTTATTGATGATATGGTTGCCCATCCTAAGTTGAGATCCAGTACACTGGTTGTTCTGAGCTTGGTTGAGATTGGTGCACTGTCTGCCGGTGAAGTGGTTAGTGCGCACACTGGACGCGAATAGTTCGTAAGCACGGCTGTGTGAGCAAGTGCTGACTCGGCAACCAGGTTGTGGGTTTCTACCGCCATTAGGGTAAAAGTCAGCGTGAGCGATACGGTCGAAGATGCCTAAAGCACCTCCATCTGTGTGGATAGTTTCGACGTATTGTCCGGATCGAGTGTTCAACGCCTGGTTATTTCCTCCCCATCTGGGACCAGCCGGGTCGAGACCTGGGAACGCATTGTTTCCATTATTTACTTACATCTTTTTGTCAGAATAAATGCAAAGTTGTAAATGTACCTACCGGTGACTCTGCTAGGTCTAGCGTTACCAGTACGTCCAGCGTTTCCTACAACGTGAGCTCCTAAACTGAATCCAATCAAATGACACTGATTCCAGTTGCCCCCGCCGTTATTGAAGAGCCAGATCAAGAAGTTTCCGAGGAACTGTCCTACTCCGGGAACACCGTTAGCAGCCGTGACGTAGTTAGAGTTGGCCAGGCGGTTCCAGTCCACTACAATGACGTTCACATCCTGAACAGCGAGTAAGGCATCTCTAACCCGAGTATTTACGGCAGAGTTTCCATTGCTGTTCCACCCGTGGACGATGACTTTGGTGGGACGATTACCGCGGTAGTTGGAGTTTCTTATAGAGTTCACGTTGCCGTTAGCAATAATTTGAGGGTTAGTGGGGTTTTGCCTAAAATGAAATAACATGTTACGTATTTTGAATATTAACAAGGTTACAATACAATTTGACAGCCTCCGTGGCACAGCGGGCGAGTAGCCGGCTGTGAAGCGAGAGGCCGCGGGTTGGATCCCCGCACCGAGACAAATGTTTGAATGGCCTACAGATATTTGTTTCGGGTCTGGGTGTTGTGAAACCGAAAGTCCCTCGTAGTTCCTGATACCCACGACACAAGACTCGATTTTAGTGTGGGGTCAGGATTATGTACATATGTGACCGTTGGGTGTTATTTATTTACAAATTTAACATTTGACTGTATCCGTTGGTGACCAAATGGAAACACAAAAACAATCTTGACAATCGGTCGATATTTAGCGGAGACATCGAATACGCAATATACATACAAAAAACATAAACACGAATTGAGCATATATCTATTCTTTTTAAAGTCTGTCGAAAAACAATAAAAAAATATTTACATCCTACCTTGTGAACAGCCTGTATTGATTGTTAGCACCGTTTCTGCCGTTTAACAAGTCGTAGTCAATTGGTTCCTCTAAGTCTACAAGATGGGGGACACCGTCTCCGTCAGGCATCCAGATGTAGCGGCTCTCACCCTCTACATAATGACTGTTGTCTCCTGGGATCAGGGGGATTGCACTGCTCGAGCACACTGCCAGCAGAACGTATTAGTAAATACCTATAAGTCTCAATTGTGATTATTATTCAGCTCTATAAATTATTAACCTAAGAAAGGCATACACAGGCTTTTGAATTTTTTCTACCATATCAAAATATTTCTTTCCCCTTCCAGTTGTACGTCATCCTTATTTAACATAATTTTCCTTCCAGTCTATTGGCATTTTACTCTTATAGATAGGGTATGTGACTTCAACAACTTCGATATCCTTTTAAGAGTATTCTCTGTTAGCAGGGTTTTTTTCTTCCACTGTTTGGAGCAAATGATAAGTATCGGGCGGCATTGCAGTCTTATATCACTCCCAACGGGTCTATTGCTGTTTACCAGCTCAAGGTCTGAGTCTTCCAGCCTAAAGACGCCACGCCAGGTGGACATACATCCTTTTCCCACGCCATATGAACTCGGTGCAACACATTTTAAACAATTTCTCAGAATTCAGTTTAATTATTACGACGCAACCGGCCACCTGTCTGACGCGGACGTCAATCCCCTTTGGGAAATCCTATCCCGGGTAAATCATGTTAAAAAATGTGTTTATCAACTTGGGATTCAAACTCAGGATTTCCCAGACTACAGCGTATATGCATTGCCAGTTAAAACTAAGGAGCCGACTATTTGATAAAAATAAATTAATACAAAGCAAATCTTTTTTCTTTCATCCTGTTCTTATTCCACCTTAATTTGGGATCGGCGCAACACACTTTTCCAAGTAGAATTGGCTTAGTTTTTACGAGTAGCCTACCTGACGTCGACCCCTATATGGGGCAGCCAGTCCCAGGCAAATTAAATTAGAAAAAAGCTTTAACTGGAAATCGAATCCAGGACCTCCCCCGTCCACAGCTCATATACATATGTTACAAAAGCAAATAATAAAAATAATAAGATACTAACGTGCTATAAATCCAGCCAGTACTACGATGATCTTCATGTTCACTGGAACAGTATTCTACCAGGTGAGGACTTAGTAGAGAGTATTTATTCATTTTTTTTATCTGATGAGTCCATATCAATCATGGATGTCAGATAAAATAAATAGTTATAAGAAAATTATCTATCCAAAATTATTTCGCCTGATTTACACATCGTCCGTGATAATGTCTCAGCAGTCAGAACGCAAGCGGCATTCAATCAACATAGACCGAAATTCCGTCAACCAGCGGCCATGCGTCGTCCACCTGGCCTCCAGAGGGTGTCCATACGATGTTCTGGCATCAATCCCAATTACCCGCTCTGTCAATGAGCAAAAACAATATTAAAGGTTGATCAGTGCGGGGCCCTCGTTGGCCACTATTTCAATCTACAAATTTAACATTTTCGTTGTGCCACTTTATTGAAATCCATTTTTCTCCTCGAAAATTCGAGGAACACCGATAGCCTTCACTATTCTCGACTGAATAGTGTTATTCAAGTAAGTTCAATAAATTGTTTCAATTGGGTACTTGACTATTTTTTTAAATTCATTTTATATGAAATTTACATCGTCCAAAATAAAGAACAGAAAGAAATATTGAAATATTCTCAAAAATAAAAAAGTGATAAGACTTTGAAGTTTAGTGTAATCATTAAACTGCGAGAAAGAGAAGTATCAGTATAATCACGTCACGCCATAACAGGAGCTGTGTTGGAAAGGGATAGCAAGATATCTCCAATATCCCCCACTCCCGAATTTAAAATATGAATTACTACCTCATTTTTCAACCAATTTCGATGCAGTTTTTACAAAATGGTTTATTTTTCGTTTTATTTGCTATTACATATAACTAAGTGTATGAAATAAAACATAATCAAGTACCCAATTACCCTTCAATGGATTCCATCCCAGATAGGTCTAGACGGACATGAAACAATTGACAATCTAGCCAAACAAGCTGCCAGCGATGGTTGCCTTATTAGGGCGACTTGCACCACTATTACTGATCTACTGTTAGTCCTAACCTCAAGTTAAATTGAAAAAAAATATATGAAGGACATGTAATTCGTTACATGTAATTATTTAAATGTCATCATATATTATCTATTATTACGTGTAGTACAATTACATGTCCTTCATATATTTCTTTTTCAATTTAATTTATGGTTAGGAAAGTTCTCCTCCCGTTTTACACTAAACACCTTTACTTACTAAAAAATAACATATCTGTGTTTCGGTTTATTCAAAGAATATTTTGATGGAAGGTCGCGTGAATAAGGAATGTGGTGTGGACGATCCAGCCTCAACCTATGGCTATCTCATGGATAGAAAAGTCTCGCTCAATAGAGCTGATACTGTCAGTGTATTGAGACTTCGTTCCGGACACACTCCACGTAACAAATTCGCCTTCCTATTGAGAAAGTCTCCATCACCAACGGGGCTGTTGCCCTGATAGTAAAACCATTCAAGATGTATATTTTAATGCCATATTTTAATGGAATGTGTCCGGAACCAAGACCGTCGTAAACAGTATAGCCTGACCAAATGAAAGAATTGGACCACCGGAAATTCCCATTAATTTTGGACACTAATTATCATTTAGTTTGTATATTGATCAATTCTCTTGTGTTATCACATTAAAATCTCGTTTCTAGTCACCCCACTATATACACTTCGAGCGAGTGAGTAATAAATTATTATAAAGCTAAACAGATCATTAGTGTTAACTTGTCAGTATCTGGAATCAATGAAATGATGAAAATCTCTCACTATTAGAAAGCTCTACTATCTCTGAGTAATGATATCGGTGATCAGATATTGACCTTTTTATAACTAAGCCTGACCTTTTAAAATCTCATTTAAATAAGCACTGGTTCGATAAAACTGTAAATATAAAATTGCTTGGTATTATTACATTTGTAATTTCTCCGCACAAGCGTGATTTAGCTTCATATCTGTGAAAACAAAGAAATGGTACAGTAGTTTTGTAAGTAGACAAAAATAATAATAAAAATGTATATACTGTTGGTTTTCCAAATAAACAAAAAAAAATAAACACTTAACATTGGGTGACTCGTTTGCTCGTTTGCCCTTCTTGTATAAAAATATTGATTCGGTGGTGGATGTATTTCGGTACGACTACCGTCCTGAGGTCTTGGGTTTGATCTCCGGTTCGGGCAAACTGATATTGGATTTTCTATATCAGCCCGATATGGCGATAGGTGCGTCCCCTATCACATTTGGGACGGAAGCTCGGCGAAATGTGGGTGTTTTAGTTCGCTACGGCACCTGTGCCTACCCCTTCGGGGATACAGGCGTCAGCTTACGTCTATAAAAAATATGACAATAGACCAAGAACACTATATCCCGGATTTTTTATCATAGGAGCGAAGCCGCGAGCCACACCTAGACAAACAGTTGACTACAGAGGTAAGGAATCTGTGATTTATGGTTGTAAATATCAATTCGTCAAATATGTCTAAATAATAATCAGCAAAATTAGATAATGAAATACATAAATACTAATTACATACATAATCACCTCCGCTGGTCACCAACGCCTGATATTATGATATGTTATTAAGTATTTTAGAGCGGGCGAAGTGGAAACGTTTAAGTTAGAAGGACCTTGGCACTAGGCCGGGATAACACCAGGCAGAAAGAAAGAATATGTAACCTACCACTAGGGTAGTCACAACTATTACACACACGTCATTCAACTTATTTATTTCCTGTAAAGCTGAAGGCCGACTCTTGTAGTCTTGTTACAAAACACTATTAAAACTGTTCATAATAACTACGTATGAAATAGGTAATCAAGTTAGAATTTTGAAGCCTCGTTGCATAATATACTTTCTATGGTCATACCAGGACACAGAAACGTATAAAAACACTAAATAGATAAACAGTACTACACTCCTGAGAGAGGTTAATCAAAACTACGCAAAACTCCTTAATTTTGTGGTTATCCGCAATCTACCTTAGATATTGAATCTGCTTCATCATTTAATGCGTATTCGCTTTTTGCTCACGAGAGCATGAACATGATTAAAAACCTCCTCTTGTTCAAACTATTTCACTCCTGCCAAATTTTCTGCCCAAACGTGACCAATCCACCTTAAGCTACATAGCTTCCCAATTATTTTAAGTTTATGTGGCACATAGTAAATGCCGTGAAAGTACTTTGTGCATATAATAAAATTATGGTCTACAGTTCTAGCCAAGTCACGTTACACTCCCACCACAGCTTCGAAAATGAAAATTCCTCCAAGGCTTACGAATCGCGATAACATTATGTTGGAGAATATAGAGACAATGCCCCTGTTTGCAACAACGTGACGCGATAAGGGAACGATTCTGCGTCGAATTTAATTTTTGAGTGATACTGCATTGCCCACTGCACACATTTGGTGTCACATATCGTAGGTAGTCTTCACGTATATCATGATGGACAGAATACTGCTGTCTGATAGCTGCCTGCTTACGTTGGATTAAGACGCGATTTTTTTAACATTCCATAATCATAATCTGACGTAGCTGCAAAATACTTTCCAATCGTCCGCTTTCCAGCGAATGAAAGTCTTTCTGGATTAACCAAACCAAAATAAAGATGGTGAGCATTTTTTTTTATCCGGGTACGGCAAAGTGACTACACTGCACCTGATGGTAAGCGTAGTGGAGTCCAAAAAAAACTAGCAACCACTGATAAACAAAGGGTTTATCAGTGATCGTCAGAATCATGCCGGCCTATTTATGCTTCTTCGCACTCCGAATCCAAAAAGGGAAGAAGCAAATCGAGGGGTTTGCAACTAGACAGGCGGATTCGGTAATCCGCCTGTCTAGTCTGCATCGGTATGCAGATACAGGGATACCCCCATACCCGTCTCAACCATCAAGTCATGCCGCAAGCCCCTCGAGAGAACCGGAAGTACACTGGCTGATCCTGGAACGCGAACCACACATGGAATGTGGGTCACTATGGCAGGTTTTAGCACCATGTGGCCGCTTCCAACAGGTCGATCTGGAAATTTTTGGGGGAGGCCTATGTCCAGCAGTGGACGTCCTATGGCTGATGATGATGATGATGATGTACAGTGGTCGCCATCCGGTCGGATAGAAAAATCCTACCACCAGCGTCATTTCTAAATTCTCACCTCAAACTTAAAGCTGCATTGCGATGTCGAGGGTGCTTATCATGACTGATAACTTTGACCTTCGTCATTTCGTTCTTATGGAGGTATCAAATAGCTGTTTAACTTTTTCATTTTTTTAAAACTGTTTAACTTGCTTTGGAAATATTCAAAGTATGGCAAACATCACAAGGTTTTCTGCAATCTTGAGTAGAATTATGTGGTTAATAGTAAACACCATTTGTGTGTAGTTTAGACTGAGATCTATAGAGCGAACTTCGAACAAGTCTGTTTTTATTGTAAAAAAATGATTCGGACCAAGTCAAAGTTTGATTTAACAATTCCAAATCCTCACTAAGTTCGTTTCTCTGACTTAGACTTAGTCGAAGTTCGCTTTATAGATCTTAGCCTAGGACTCGAAGTATCCAATGTAAGCATATCTAACGTTAAAACTATTGTGGCACTTTCGTCACGTTGTGTGGCAGTATTTCATGCGCGTTACGACTATCGTCCTGAGGTCTCGGATTCGATCCAGGCCAGGTAAAGTGCCCGCCCGTATCCGCCCGGAATCAGGAGTTTGTGCCCGATATGGCGATAGACTTGCCTCTATCACATCTGGTTCTCTAATGCGCGTCTGCCTACACCGTCGGGAATACAGTGAGCTTATGTTATATTATTTTGTCTAATGTCCCTTGTTATCGAAATAGGTTTGGTTATGCTGCGGCGATTTAACAGCGATGCAAAAAGTCAAATATAACCTATTGTTTGATACTGTTCACTGCCTCTTCATAATCAACGATGGCTAAAGCTCTTTGATTATTTTATACTCGTAATATTAGACGCATAAATATTCGCAAATAACAAACGTAATATGTTATCTCTGACGTAGAATGGAACTTTATTTTAGAGGCGTCTTTGAAATCAAACGAAGTGATTTTTTAATGCGCACTAAGGATTAGTTGTTAATTTTATTGTAGAGATTAAATAAATCAGAAACACGACTTGATATTAAACAAACATTATGACTAAGGTAATCGTACATTATAACGTCTCAGCACCATATCAGCATGGGCACTTTATTTTTGTGTACACGCGCTGCATCGTTCACCCGCTCGTCTGCGCGCTACCCAATTGGCGTCCACGCGCTGTGCATTCGAAGCTCGATCCCTGTTCATGAGCGATCAACGCGTCGTCATTGCGCTTGCAGCATAATGCAAATTTGCAAAACTTATACAGAATGGATCTCTCTCTGGACGCTCGTTGGCCACTATTTTTATTTACAAATCTACATACAGATGTGTTTGATTTAAATGCGTCATACAGATGTGTTTGATTTAATTCGTGATAAATGAGGCGCGGTGATGTTGGCCGGGTGCTGAGACGTTGAAATGGATGATGACCCTTATTGCTTAGCGAGTGATTGTAATTCCCATGTTTTAATCTTTTTGTTATGCTAGTCAACGTCACGTACTTATTATAATCCGATTAGTGATATCATCGCTAGTGATAATTTGTTCATTATTATATAACAATTTATAGCCGTGGTTTTGGTCCATGAAATTTTATGCCTACGATTTTATTATGTAGTTTGACCAGCATATGCTAAGTTTGGGTCATTTTTGTGACATGCGCATGAAAACATTATGGTATTTGGTAATTCGGATTTAATGTATTCACATTTCACATGCCATTTAATGAATAAATATGTCTTTCTTTCTTTCTGTTATAGAGGTAGTGAATTATTTGTGAAAGAATTTTACAATCGGTGCATTCGATTCCAAGAACTGCTGAACATTCATTAAATATTCAAGCAACTGCTAGAGTTTAGCCTTTACAAACAAACACATTTAATTCTTTATATTTTATTAATTTTAGTACTTATACATTGATTACATTATTTTGACACCTGCAAGGAATTCGTCATATGCCCATATCTTATTTTTATTAACTTTCCAAATGATTTACGATGTATTGTATTGTCAATTTTCTATATCTTCTGATTTAGAAGTTTCAAACCAGAAGGAATAGACAAATCTGGATTTGACCAAAAATCAAAGGGTTGCTAGATTTTATTATACCTATACTGGTATTCTGAGTGGGTCGATTAATAGGATTTGGGACCCAGAACGTATCGAGAGAATTATCAACATAATCAGCCATAGAAAGTCCACGACTGAACATAGGCCCCTTCTACCTCTAGAAGCGTGTCTCCTGCACCTGTTTTTTCGAAACAAAACACATACACAAAACATGATGATTTTCGCTGTCTCCTGCTGATAGAACAATGCATCATAGATAAAAATGTGTAGCGAAACCATGTTTTGTGTAAATTTTTAGTGAAATATACCCACTTATATATCTTTAAATTTAACTTTTTGTGATACCTATTGGGTTTTTTCAATATCAGCCCTGAGTCTGGAATTTGTATCCGATATCCGATATGCAGCGTACATGAGCAGATTACAACATGTGTCTAAACAAAAACATTATTTGTTGTAGATATTTTTGTGTAGTGTTTCGTGGGAAACATGAGCAGGATACGTGCTGCGTGATTGCTCGGTTTCTCAGCCAAAACATGTACGTTAGAGATCATGTCTGATGATTTCTCCAGTAATAGCAAAATTGTGATGTTTTATAGTGAAGACTGTGATATATAATTAATGTGGAGTAACGCTCCTTCCTCGCTTTAGGTTATGGAATCGAATCTTGCATCAACATGTACTCCATCATCACCAGGGAAACATTCTTAATGTTCGAGCTGTGGCAGGATGGGCACACACTGTACAGGGTGTTGCAAAAAAGTTGTATCACTAATAACTGTTACAGTTAAGGGAGGACGGCTAATAATTTAACAGTAAATATTAAATGTCATAGTTTTTGAATAACGAAATATGAATTTGTGACGAAAAAATTGCTCGGACATCAGCGTCAGCTTCTGAAAATTTGCAAATAACTTATGGGGTAATTA
Organism: Clanis bilineata; assembly: GCA_036417725.1. NCBI lineage: Eukaryota > Metazoa > Arthropoda > Insecta > Lepidoptera > Sphingidae > Clanis > Clanis bilineata. The sequence goes on from CM071141.1 coordinate 6,734,171, forward strand.
AATATTTTTAAAGAGCATACTGACGTATTTATACTAATTTCGGTTTACAGATCGGATTTAGATTACAAAATCTCCACGCTGAATAATTTTTAAGTAAATTTTTTATGTAAAGTTAAGGTAAAGTAACCATTGTACTATAAATCCTTCTTCCTGGATGTGGAATTGTTATTGGTACCACTTTTTAGCAACAGCCTGTATACTATGTTGTCATTGGAACATTTAATTTGTTTACATGGTTTGATTAATCTTTGCATAGCTACATGTACATGGCTTACAAGTACATCCGAATGTTCTACAACATTTTTATCACTATTTATAATAATTCATGATAATTTCAACATAAATCGACCAAGATAAAACGATTTTTAACAGCCCTTGTGTTCGTGTCTTATGATTCTTATGAATTTGGGTGCTTCTAAGGTTTTACTCAAATCAAGAGTTTATTAATAAATTATTGTGATCCCTTGATCTATCTCTGTATATTTTGTATCCTTTCCGGTATCGTGTCCTTTGATGATTGAAAATGTTCTGATGCGGCAATGACCAATGCTTGGTCTGAGATTCTAAAAGATGTTTAATACATACATACATAATATCACGCCTGTATCCTATAGGGGTAGGCAGAGACTATGGTTAAGGGTACTTTTCGAACGACTTCCGCAAAAGGAAGGAGGTCCTCAATTCGTTTGTATTTTTTTTATGTATGTTACTCGATATCTCCGCCAAATGTGGATCGATTTTCAAAATTCTTGTGTTCGATAAAGCTTATTTCAAGGATGGTCCCATATAAATTTGGTCACGATCGGTAAACTGGAAGTCGGTCAGTTAAGTTTTTAAACTTGTGATTATTAACCTTTCCTTTAGTTAATATTATACCAACTTGCCTAAAATAAGTGCGATGCGGTCGACCTTTACTGACTTTACCTTCCACACTCGTCTTGTGTATCTTTTTCGTCAATCTCCTATCATCCATCCTCCCAATATGTCCGAACCATCTCAACATTCCTTTATCTATTCTTGTCACTACATCTTCTGACGTTTAATGGTCGTAATTATCGCAGCCCCATTAGTAGTTGCATGCAATTTATAAATGAATTCTCTCGCGGGGTTAGCGCCATGACTTTGATTGTCTGGGTTATCCTTTTATCTATATCGATCATCCTCTTGTGTTGACGCAATCCCCTTGATTTGCTTCTTGCCTCTTCAGAGTGTGAAGAAGCATTAAAAGGCCGGCATGATTCTGGCGACCACTGATAGACCCATTGAATGCCATAGGTCGCTGTTCTTTGACTGCACTGCACTTTCCATCAGGGGACACTTTTCAGTGTTTGGATACAAACACATTTTTTGTCTTGATTTTTTATTAAAAGAAGAAGATTAGTAATAAATTTAGTGATTCATTCATTGATTAGTAATGCTATAAATATAGAATACTACATTTCTAAAACTTCTGAGTACAGGTTCAAGGAGCACATGTCTGATATTACGAGTTTTTTTTTATAGCATAGATAAGCAAACGTGCAGATGGGTTACCTGATTGTAAGTTAATTTCATCGCCCATTGACACCCAAGACACAAAAAAATCATGTGTACCTTGCCAACCTAAAAGGCGGGAAATAGGGATTGGTAAAGAGAGAGGGGAATTGGGCTACCGATAATCCCACTCATCGAACGAAACGCAACAGCGCGCTGCCACTTTACGTCGGTTTTCTGTGAGACAGTAGTACCAAACCGGTCGAGCTGGATTTTCATGCTGTAGACGCAACTGCCCACAGCGTTGCTCTACCACTTAAAAAGGTTGTCTTATTGGTATTTGTCTGTAGTAGCAGGTGTCTGGACCAGATTGTACCAGTGGTGCGTTCCCGTGTACCGTCCAAAAAGCGTTGGCTGCACGTTTTGGAGGAAGATGCTAATAAATCTAAATCTAAAGTCCCTTGACTTTGTTTCGGAATTTCTTCTCAGGGATAGCCACGAAATGCCGACGCCATTATTAACATAACATAAGCTCACGCCTGTATCCCCGAAGGGGTAGGCAGAAGCGCACTAGCGAACTAGAACACCCACATTTCGCCGAGCTTAGTTCTGTCCCAGATGTGATAGGGGGCGAGCCTATCGCCATATTGGGCACAAATTCCAGACTCCGGGCTGATATGAAAAAATCCAATATCACTTTGCCCGACCCGGGGATCGAACCCGAGACCTCAGAACCGTAGTCGTACCGAAGTACCACCAGGCCACCGAGGCAGTCAATTATTATTTTTTCAATAAATTGGCAGCATATATGGGCCGTGGACCGGGAGGTCATGTGTTCGATTCCCAGGTTGGGCAAAGCGAATTTTCTTAATTAAATGATCCGGGACTGGATCCCGTAGAGGGGGTTGACGTCAGGCAGGCAGCCGGTCGTAAAAATTTAGTCAAATCCTTCGTGCAACGTGCTGGGAAAAGTGGTGGGATAAGGGCAGGCAGAAAGGAAGAAAGCTTGTGATGGAAAGGAGTAAATAATTTTTTACGCAATCTTTGTCGTTTAAGAATTCCTCTCTTAAATCTTGTCTTTTAAGGTATTATGAACATAATTGTTTATTACACACATATTTTTTATTGTAATCATTTAACCTCTGGCGAAAGGAGGCGAGATGTTTGTCAGGAATGTGTAGATTTGGGGTTCACTGAAACAAAAAAAATAGAATTAATAAATAATAAGGAATAACAACCGAAGGTGAACTAGAACACCCACATTTCGCCGAGCTTATTTCCGTCCTAGATGTGATGGGGACGTACGTAGTAGCATATCGTCATATAGGGCACAAATTCCAGACTCCGTGGCCTGATACTAAGTAGTAAAATCCAACATCACTTTGACCGATCTCGGAATCGAACCTCAAGAGTACTATCTATTCATCATAGACTACTCATCATTATTAATCACAGAGATATCATTACGAAGTTTTATATTTTTTAGTTATTAAATAAGAAATAGATAGAAAGAAGAAGTAGAAACATTTGATATTCGTTTATGTAAACCTACCTCAAAAATCAAAATGATATCTACAGAGCAAACAAAAATAGCCAACACGCCATTTTAGTGGTACCTAATTACATAATCATCATCGTCATCATCATCAGCCATAGAATGTCCACTGTTGAATATAGGCCTTCCCCAAAGATTTCCAGATCGACCTGCAGGGTTACAACCACCTTTTATAGCAGTATTATTATATTCGTTATTCTTTTGTTTTGTATGGGAATCGGTACAAGTAAGATCATAATAATACTGCTATAAGAGGTAGTGGTAACCCCCCTGTTGGAAGCGGCCTGCACCCAGCGACTTACTGCGACCTTTATCAGGTCGTCGGTCCACCTTGTAGGTGGACGTTCTACGCTGCGCTTGCCGGTACGTGGTCTCCACTCGAGTACTTTTCTGCCCCATCGGCTATCAGTTTTAAGACCTATGTGCCCTGTCCACTGCCACCTCAACTTGCTAATCCTCCGGGCTATGTCGGTGACTACATAATAAATTTTGCATACATTCCTATTCTGCGGTTTTACTATTTTGCTTTTCCATTCTCGATATATTAGTAGTACTGATTTAATCCCGTTACCTTACGATTGGCTACATAGGCAACAAAGATTCTGAATTTCAACTTCATAAATATTATACTCACAATATAAAGTCTTTAGGCTCGGGACCACCGAAAATGGCGTCTCTTGGACCAGTGCACTCCAGGCGGGTAGCTTGTTCAAAATTATCACAAGCTGTGCCGACAAATTCATTGGCGCCTGGTGCCCTACTGATTGATTCAGCATAGAAGGCGTAGGCGTATGTGTGTGAGCATGATATGACAGCGCCACAACCCAGCTGGCTGCTACCGCCGTTGGGGTAGAAGTCGATGTCACCGAGAGGATAATCGTATCCCATGTGACCAGCGGTGGTGTGGAGCACTTCTACAACTGCTGCGTCGTCTGGGTTGAGCTTTTCGGGGTGGTGAGTCCAGCCGTGCAGTGACGGGTCGAGAGCTGTAAAAAATTGGAGTAAGTTAGTAAGTTGGAGATCTGCAGCAGTCTTAGCTATGAGAATGAGATCGAGGGTAAAACGCAGATGAGACATGTAGCGGCCGTTCACGTTGACTCCCCTTTCATTCCAGTTCAGAGTCTTCATTATGTCTTCCAAGACACAAGTAAACAACTTTAATGAAAGAGTATCACCTTGCCGCATGCCTCTCCTAATCAGGATAAGATCGGATAGTCTGTGTATGTGCACTTGCATTATGGCAGTCGAGTATAGCTCCCGGAGGATATCCACATAACGCAATGCCGTAATGATGAAGAGAATGGACTACATTATCGGTGAGAAACAAAGGCTACTTTTTATCCGGGAAAAATTTACAGTTCCCATGGGATAGCCATGCGAAAGAAGTCGCGAGCAACAGTGTCTTATAAAATTATAGACCTTCATTCATTTATTCATCCCTACTTCGAAACTCTTTACTGTGCATGGTCAGAAATACAGAATGCACTTGGTCGGTTTTCTGAAACAATTTACCCAAGACTGGATCCCCCGAAGGGTGTAATTTAAGACGAATCGTTTATGTAATATATTTGAAAAAGAGTGTTGCGCCGACCCCACAATAACGTAGAATAAGGGTAGGTAGAAGAAAAAAAGTCATTACCAATTACATGAGGTACTTCTCCGACGATTCTCCTGGCAGTAATACCAGCGATGTGACCACCGAGGCCAACACCGACGATGCGGATCAAGTCAGGGTCATAACCGAACTGGTTTATGATAATATTCATGAAGTCAGCGATCACTCTACCACACTGGGGCGCGTTAGCGAGCCCTTCAGTGTAGATACTGGATCCTACACTCCAATCGACAGCAATAAGGTTAACATCTCCTGCTTGCAGGTGAGCTGAAATCAGAAATCGATGTATTAAAACAATAATTGCTGTTTTCTCTATGTATATTGTTACGAATTCGGATTATTGTTGTGATTTAGTACACGATATTGAAGGGTAGTATGTTAATTATATTTATATTAACTACCCTCCAAGTTATTCATAATATTTGTAGAAGGTATTTCTTTATTAACTAAAGCAAAAGGTATAAAAGAGCGGGAGCTATCATTATTGAGTTAGTCTCCCTTTGGAGCTCGAAGTGTACACAACTAGTTTGAGATATACAGTACAGTTGTGTAGCGAATATAGTGCATATAAGAGGCACGTTTTAACCAAGTCTTTTACAATATATTTTTTAGTTATATTTATATTATGTGATTTTTCTTAGAATTAGTCTTTGAGGTGTGATTTGTGATTTGTCGTTTTTAAGAAAATACTAAACTTTTTATTATGTTGTTGTAATTCGTATGATTCTAGGTTCCAATCACAAGATTGGTTCCCCATACAGTCGACGTTAAACAGGTAGCCGGTTATCACAACTCTAGCCCAAAAGATTTTTAAAATGTGTTTTATGCCGATCCGAAATTGGAGAGGGCAGGACATAGGTGGAAGAAGAAGTTTGAATGGTCTTACCAGGTACAACGAAAGCGTTGAAGTTTCCAGCCACACCTTCACCGTGGTTGTGAATGGTAATGATCGTGCGTCGAGACAGCGAGAATGTAGATGCCATTATAGAACTCACTGATGGAAGCAGTGGCTGGCTTACTTGGGGATTCACCCTGAAAACAGTTTCATAAATGCTTAATATCAAAATCAATTTTCAAACTCAAATCATTTATTTGCAAATACGATATTTCATATAACTTTTACATGTCATTATATGTTTAAAAAAAATAAAAATGGCTGGCATTTCGTGGCTATCCCTGAGAAGAAATACCGAAACAAACTCAAGGGTTCATGTCTATTTGACAGCGTCCGTGGCGCGGCGGGCGAGTAGCCGACTGTGAAGCTGGTGGCTGCGGCTTCGATCCGAATCATGACCAATGTTATAGCCCACCAATATTTGTTTTAGATCTGGTTTTTGCGAGATCGAAAGTCTTTCGTAGCTCCTGATAGCCATGCCTCAATGCCTCAAAACTCATATTTGACTGTATATGTTAGGTGATATTTATTTATTATCATCACCATCAACATCATGTCATCATCAGCATCCTCATCATCATAACCACCATAATCATTATCATCATCAACCTATACCACCGCTACGGGACGATCCTCGATTATGGGAATGATGTTAACTAATAATAATAACACAACGGTATAGGTTTAACTTGGTGAAAACATTATTTTTGTTGAGAGTTGATTTGTTCTGATTTTTAGGGAAATACTGAGGGTATTTGATACTTAACAAATATACATACACATACATAAACATAAGCTCACGCCTGTATCCCCGAAGGGGTAGGCAGAGGCGCACTAGCGAACTAGTACACCCACGTTTCGCCGATCTTAGTTCCGTCCCAGATGTGATAGGGGGCAAGCCTATCGCCATATCGGGTACAAATTCCAGACTCCGGGCTGATATGGAAAAATCCAATACCACTGCCCGACCCGGGGATCGAACCCGAGACTCAGGATGTTATCGTACCGAAATACAACTACGCTACCGAGGCAGTAAGGCATACTTAACAAATATGTAATAAACAAACAGTAAAGATAATATTATGACGGGGCCCAAAAATAGCTCCTCATATTATTAATATAAACTTACCTCGTGAAGAGATGGAAGATCACATCAGTAGGACCCAAGTTAAATGCGGAAGCTGGAATGAAATATGCGCTCTATTATGTTATGGATAACATACAGTTTTACCTGAAGTAGATTTAGCTAAGCTCGGGGAAATTATCGCCGTTTATAAGATTAGGAGATAATATTATTTTTGATAAAGTGTTATTTCTGTAGTCTAATGGCAAAGGTTGAGGATCAGGGAGGTCCTGGGTTCGAATTCCAGATTAGATAATACTTTGTATGAGTTTTTATAACATGATATGCCCGGTCCAGATCCAGGTTGCCATGAGTTGCGGTCATAATAATGCCTGAGACAATGTATTGCACCTGTCCACATTCTAGGGGTATCAGAGCAATTAGGAGAGAAATTACTTTGTTATTGATATGATAAGTGAAAACACCGGTTGACGGAATGACTTTCAGAAGCCTGCCTTTGTTAATCGATCATTAGTTATCGAGATAAATTTCTTCTGTAGTTCCTTTAAATGAATAGCAAACGTATTTGGAATAAGTAATTTGGGAAACCTGAAAGGATTTTTGGGAACAGCATTAATTACTAATTTTCGTATTTTTACTTCGCCAACAAATTCTGTGCAGTATACGTAACTTTAAAGATGCACGAGGATGGGAATCCTCTTTACATACCTGCCGAAGCAGCCATCACAATTAAAGCACACTTAACTAAGCCGTACATTTTGATAAGCAACTGAATGACTCCAAACCCGATACTCCTTATATTAAATTTGGTTATCAATGATTACATCCGTGGTTAATCCAAGTTTTGATAACTCCGCTTCTATGTGATTGTGATATTACCTGTATTTCTTAGTAAAAATACCGATGCTTTTAATTGATATTCATGATTACAATCATCTTCATGTTCGATATATCTATTTTTGTCCGATTGTAAGATTACTGGTAAATATAAATTTTAATTAAGAAAATTATTAAAGTCGTTTATCGCTGCAAAATGTCGCCTCTGTTGTTTACAACACCGTATAGTGCTATGGACCGGGAGCAGCTGGGTTCGAATTGCAGGTCGGGCAATGCAGTTTTATTATGTAATACTATTTGTCTGGGACTGGTTTCCTTAGGTTTCCTCAGAGGGGGTTGATGTCAGGCAGGAGGACAGTGGTAACAACCTGAGTTGAATCATTTTTGCAACATAAATGAAGTTGAAAAAGTGTGTTGCGCTGATTCCACATTGAAGTGGAATAAATGCATCTCTCATCAGTGTTCATCCACGGTAGTATTGAAGTTCGCGACGTGGCAGATAAACTGCAGAAATGTTGCTTGAAATAAAGAAGGAAGGAAACTACAGGAGTACGTGGATCGCAAGTATCTGGACCAGAACTTACTAGGGATGTGTCCCCGTGGACGGTCCAAAGGCTTGATGTTTTGGATTGAATGAATATATGAGAGCTATAATGGTCTCACTGTGAGGTATGCTCAACACTGGTCGAAGTGGAAGCGTTTAAGTAGAAAGATGGCTTGGCATAAGGCTGGGATAAAGCGATTCAGAAAGAAAGTATGTAGTAGATCTCATTAAAAGAAGCACTGACTAAACGTGTACACGTGACTGATTTTATATTCTTTGAGTCAAGCTCCATGCCACTGATCTATGTGAAATATGATCACGATAGAGCGTAACTAATTCGCGCTTTACTTAGAACAGTTTAACTAAGCACATGGTAAAGAGTATTCTGTCCCTTTTATTTTGAAATAATGTGACACAAAGAAAAAGTAAGAGACTACTACTATTACTTAGCCATTTGCTCACCTAATCTGTTTTTATAAGAAATGCCCTTAATGTTCGAGATAAAATTCGACATACATACTTAAGCTAACGCCTGTATCCCCGAAGAGGCAAAGGTGCACTAGCGAACTAGAACACCCACATTTCGCCGAGCTTAGTTCCGTCCCAGATGTGATAGGGGGCGAGCCTATCGCCATATCGGGCACAAATTCCAGACTCCGGGCTGATATGGAAAAATCCAATATCACTTTGCCCGACCCGGGGATCGAACCCGAGACCTCAGGACGGTAGTCATGAAATACAACTACGACACCAAGGCAGGCATAAAATTAGAAGAAAAGTAATTTAGTAATAATTAACAATAATATTATAAATTTAGGAATTCAATTTGTTATTTTTGTAGAAATAATATCATTAGTAAATCAGGGTTACCTATATGTATGTCGTAGCATTGATAACTTATCTGATTTAAATCGAATGATCAATGTAGATCATCTACGACAACTACTGTTGATAATTGGACTGTTTTACCGAATACGAAATAATGTTTCCAAAGCATTATATAATTTTCGCAAAATTCATAAAATGGATATTGCCATAATATATATTTTTTAATGTTTTTTTGATTTAAAAAACGTTCATTAAATTATACAAATATTGATGTAAAGCCTCGTCTCCTGCACTAAAACAATATACACAACACCTGCTGTACACAAAACATGTATTTTTTTTATCTATGGTCTATTATTCTACGAGCAGGAGACAGCTAAAATCGTTGTTTTGCGTATATGTTTTTGTGAAATGTTTCGAGAACAATGAGACGACTCAGGTTATTGTACATAGATAGCTGTTTAAACGTCATTGAGGTTATTTTAGTCTTTAGATGTGTAAGGGCCGTAAGATCAAATACAGTTTAAACTTCCGATTTAGTAACCGTCAACAACATCTGACTGAAGGTTTAACCCGATGACTTTAATATCAAATGGTCTAAATAAAAAGTTTAACTAAACTTCGATGATATGGTAACATTGTCATTTCGTTCATTCTTTTGCTTATAGATCATCTATTATTTTAACAGCGACTGGCAAATGAGCAGTTGGCTCACCTGATGGTAAGTGATCTCCACCGCCTATAGACACCTAAGTCAAAAAGAATCATGAGTGAGTTGCAATCATGAAAGGAGGGAAATAGGGATTAGGTTAGATATTGGGCCATCGGAAATCTCACTCACCAAACGAAACGCGATCTGCCTTTAACGTGGGCACTCTGTGAGACAGTGGTTTCATACCGATCGAGACGGCCCATTCGTGCTATAGACGTAACTGTCTACAGCGCAGCTCTACCACTCAAGATCTTAGTATATAATGTCAATTGTCAAATCATACGTATGGCCATATCTGATCATTATGTTTAAATGAACAAAACGAACTTAGGTTGCCGCCCCAAATCACATCCAGTATTTGAATATTGATTGGTGTTTTATCAAAATAGTCATGGTTGAATGGACGAAATTAAGTAAAGTATGCCTAATTTTACGACTACCAAAACTAATTTACTGACGATATTAGTATACATAATAAATACACTTGTATGTAAAGATATTTTGTGAAATCAAAACTATATTATGGTGGCCAATGCTATTTAAAGTATCTGACAACGTCAATTAATACACAGTTTCAACCACACAGAGAGTTTAACCCTACTACCGGGACGGTTTAAAGGAATCGACTGTTGACAAGCATCTGTGGATTAACATTAAAATAATCAAAAACAAGAGTTTAAACTCGCTTTCATGGTTTAATCTGCCATTGATCTTACGGGCCTAACACATGAAACTATCGCCGACAATCCATGTCGAATCGAAAATTCAAATTGTGTTTTATTGATCTATGATTTACACTCAGTATATACTTCAGCCATACTTCAGCACACAAAATAAAAATTATCTACGTTGACTAAAACATGATGAGTTATTTTTGTTCAGTATAAAACTGATAACATTCGGAGTACGCAATTGCTAAACTTTTAATACTTTCTGAATTATTATTATCACATGAGAATACAAATAGATAATGAATACATAAATTAATTAATCCCACTAAATTGATTAAATACCTGTTTATATTTTCTTATATAAGATAGAGCCAGTTAATATCTAATCATGCCCAAAATGTATACGAAAATGATATACTTTGCAATCATCATCAGCCATAGGACGTTCACTGCTGAACATAGGCCTCCCCAAAGATTTCCAGAACGACTTATTGATTGAATTTGCCTATACCTATACTAATATAATAACTATTGCTATAAATATATTTATAGGAAAGTTACTATCTGATGTGCCATTAACTTAGGCTTACATTTTTTTACCTTCATGTTAATAAGTACATACCTACATATATATAACTTATAAATTTAATAACCTAACCACAGGTATTAGCAATTGTGATTTCCAAAATTATATCATTCTATGAAAAGAATATCACAATCAATCACACTTTATACAACATTATTTAGATCAATAAGTCAAGATATTTATTTCATTTCCTGTCTTTTATGGCTTCATTAAAAATATATCGCGTTTGATCTATTGATAGCATATAATATGAGCTATTTATAGGCAGGAGCTTTTCGGTGTCATCCCCTGGCCAAGTAATACAATGCAAATCTTTCTTCTACTTTCTTTCTACTTCCCCTTATCCCACCTTAATCTGGGGTCGGCGCAACATACTTTCCCAAGAATGCTGAAGAAAGGATTTGTGCCCCACTTTGGCGTGGTAGCGCGATGATCTAACTCCATTAATTTTATTTAATGTTACTTTAAATGTGGGTTATAGTCTGTATACTGGGACTGTATAATACCTCTATACTGTATTCTGTCTGTATAGTCATATTATTAATGTTCTGTTTCTTTGACCGATTACGCTTATTAATCATATTTAGTATCCCTTAAAAATCTCTCAAAAAATCGTTTATTTCTGTCCCTTATTTATGTTTCGTTTCCATTACAAAATATTTGAAGACAGAATTAATTCACACAATTCTAGAATCAGTTACATAATTCTTTTAATAAGGCATAATAAATCAAGTCAGTTTTATCTGGATCGCAATGATCCACGGTTTTAGGTAATCGCTACATCGATATGTGGACTCGTGCAACATTTCCATCATGACCATAATAACATACGCTTCTTTTCTTACGTTTGGTATTGGACTTTGTTTAGGTAAGTGTTTATGTTGGTATTATTATATTGTAATTCGATGTCTCCGCTAAATGTGGATTTTTTAAAGGATTTTGACGGGACGTCTGACATGGTGGGCGTCGCTTGTCAAAATTATTTCATATTATTCTCTAGAGCTATGTTTGTTGTCTTTAAGTGGTGTGGTTTAATGCATCAAACTTCAGTGAAGATGAACAGTATAATATAGTAACATTTTAAACGTTGATCTTTGATGAGTTTTTCTTGGTGCGTTGGCTGGCTTTGTTCGGTCGATTCGCCCAGTGGAGGTCATCTGAGGGGCATCGCACTGGAAGGAATTGCCGCCATAATCCCAGCAGGACCTTGAGATCATTCACATCTGGGTCTCATGGCCATTGTGTAAACATAATCGCTCTATTTACCTTGACATTGGCTCTATCATCGCATATGCGTGGAAGCCATTATTTTTAAAAGATGTAGAAGTTTTTTTTTGTTTATTGAAATGGAGGTCTATAAGAGAATTGTGAAGTTCTGAAGTTCCTTTTTGAGTTTATACAGTAATACGTAGTAGCATCAACGATTCGTGACGTAACTAGCAAGTACCATCGAGAATACAAGGGGCGTAGACCATTATGACATAGCACCAAGATTTGCGGGTTCTCATACAAATATTTTCATGGAATGTTTTTCGGTCATTTCAGCATTATCAAGTCCAGCACTCCAGAATGTCGAAGAAGTATACCAATACGCTGACGGTCCTATTAGTGAAGTCAATTTCGTTGATACTTCGCTGAGTGTAGACGACGATGCTGCGTCTACACGATACGATCCAACTCGGGCCAATGTTTACCATTTGTTTACCAGGTAAATTAATTTTCTTATCCCTAAACCCCTAGATGATTGTGAAATTATGTTGTTATGAAGCGAGAATTTATCACAAGATTGTCCTTGTTTTGATGGAAATAATAGTTTTCTATCATATTCCGGCTTCTATCACTTTTACTTGGTTGAAAGAGGTATTTCGTTTTCTTATAAGCATATTTTCAAACCTTTGCATTAGTTCATATAGATTGTACTAATGTAAGTACATTCTACATATATATCCTGTATATCTTCAGGCATAATCCAACTGTAAGCCAGCCTCTGGTGATGGGAAATGCCGGACTCCTCGAAACAACGAACTACAGAAACAGTAGGCGCACGATTGTGCTACTCCACGGCTGGAGGGGCTCCGTCACATCTGATTTTAATACTGTGCTTGTTCCAGGTACTATTTATTATTTGGTCTGATCTGGTGTCTTTTGTAGTAGGTACTAGTAATTCAATATCTATGATAATTTGTGGGATTATCACATTTATTTCTTTGCCTATTAACCTGGTGGTACTCAGTTGAAGTGTAAAATCATCTATATCTATGTAATTATCTATGGTAAATCCGTTCCATAAATGATATTGAAATTGCAGTATTATTGATTCATGGAAAGTGGTTATAGTAGTTAAAAAGTATAATTTGCATCTAAGGTTGCATGACCGACCGTAATAGGTGTGAAAATAAGTAAATAGTAATTCAGAGATCTAGGATTACGTAGGTATAGATAAAGGTATCTATCCATCCTGTAACTTTGGCTTAGTTCGACTCCCTTCTTGAAGGATTTAGTCCAAAGATTTAGTCCCAGGCAAATTCTCCCGATCCACAACTCATATACGCTGCTACGAAACCAAGGCGACTGAATTACTATTTATATGTATGTAAAAAAATTACAATTGTATTAAATTATTTCTTTGATGTAGCATTTCTTGCTGCGGATGATGTAAACGTCATAGTAGTCGATTGGAGCGCTGGTGCTAGTGCGTGGAACCATAGAGTTGTGATCGCGAACACTATAGCATCAGCCGGGGCTGTTGCAAACTTCATCACATGGATCAACCAACAGACTCATTCTAGCTTGATACAGTACCATATTGTTGGTCATGGCTTCGGTGGTCATCAGGCCGGCATCATCGGCAGAAATTTAAGAGGACAGGTCGCTTATATTACTGGTGTGTTTATTTATTTTATTGTTAAAAAACTTGTAGATAATATGTCAGACCATTTAAAACGGAGGCATGCTGCGCACACAAGGGTGGATGAAATTTGGTAGATAATGTTATAGGTGAAAGAGTGCCGAAATCTATGATCTAAATTATGTAATGATGTCTATGTTAGTCCACTGCTGGTCAGAGGCCTCACCTAAAGTACAACCTTGAGCCTGACCCTCAGTTCTTCTCATCTAATTACTACAAAAACCACAATTCATGTATATGTGTTGCTTATTATATTAAAAACCAAAACCATTCAGTCACTATCAGCCCGAGCACGAAAAACTAATGTAAATGTAAATGTATTCGAGTTCGCTGTGCACTGATGACGTTTGGTTAATATTTCATATAAATTTCATAGACGCGCATCGAGCTGAAATACATTCACGGTTGTCAGAATTTTTCCTGCTCAGTCCGCTGTATCGGCTTCACGAAGACACTGGATATAAATCTAGTAAAATAATGAATTCTATTTACAATTTTAGGCTTGGACCCGGCTCTCATAGGTTGGGTGAACAACATCTACCGTTTCCAACCCGACGACGCTCTCTACACTGAAGTGATTCACACAAATTATGGCGTTAATGGTTATTTAGGAGCTTTGGCGCAAGTTGACTTCTATCCAAATGGTGGCATATCAATGCCGGGTTGTAACTCTCACGCCTGCGACCATGATAGGAGTTTCTTCTATTTTGCCGAGTCTATCATTTATGGAGGCTTTACTGGACGACAATGTATGAACTATTACGCCGCGATTTTGGGCATGTGTGATCTCCTGCCTGGTAGGCTGCAGATGGGTGGTCTGAGGCCTAAGTTTGGGTACGTTTGAGAAGTTTGTTGCTCAATTTTGTTAGTTATTATAAGTTGTAGATGAATCATAACCAAACTCGCCTTGAGACAGATAAAAAACTCTTTGAGATGTTATGTTTTGTATTTCATCCAGAAATGTTTAGAATGATTTCTTAGGTTTACACTAAGGTTATTCATTGAAATAAAAGTAGTTTTTACGGATTCTATCGCGATTTGTTGGTGATGCTGCAGTCCGACCAGTGACCAAGAAGAAAGTAAAGGTTTCGAAACGTCGGGACTAAAAATAAAAAATATTTATTTTCTCAAAATGTATCTGACTTTTATAGTACTCCTATGTAAGTATTTTAAGATTTTAATTTCCGTTATTTTTTAAATTTCAGAAACTTGGGTGTATATCTTTTGGAAACAAACGCAGCCCCTCCATTTTCTAAAGGATGAAAGAGAAAAAGACTATATTTTATATTTTTATTTATAAAAAGACCTTATACTAACAGGTTAATACAATCTTAAAGCAATAAATAGGATTTCATTTAAAGTGCTAAAACGCTGAGAAGGTGGCAAGTCAATTTTCTAGGAAATGCCTTTTGTACTGGAATTATTATCAATAAATTAATTATCACAGTTGATTAGGATGCTTTAAGTTCTTTGCAATTCTTCTAGATGTTTCTTGAGGTTTTGGAGTTGGTGCCGATGTAGTAGCGTTACTGTCGTTTAATTCAAAGAAGTTTTTGAAGAAAGCTAATCCCTTTTCTGCTGTTTGATAGATGTTGTGTAGAATTTCACTTTCACTGTCATCTTCTTCTTCTTCCTCAGGACTTCTGGAATGAAAAATATTTAGGTAAGGTATTTGTGTTACTATTGCCGTTAATGTAATGTTTTAATACATTTTGTCGGGGTTTTTTTGACAGCATTATTGCCGCAGCGATAAAAAACTAAAATCATTTTGAACCGTCGAGATTCAAGGGATATTAGGGTCCTCAATGTTTGCCTAAATATATCTGTCTAAAATTGCTGGATACACATTAGTTGCTAATTATTTTTTCTAAAGCGTGTTCGCCTTTACGAACAATTATAGCAGTGTGGCCATCTAAGTCGAGTAAGTAGTTGTAATGTACTAATGTATGTTGTCCTCGGCAATTGTACTCTTTCTACCTGCACTTATCACACTTTAATGTCGGTTCGGCGCCACATGCTTTTTTAAACATGTTGCAGAATGAATTTGGCTTAGTTTTTACGAATCTGCCTATCTGACGCCAATCCCCTCTGGGAAGTTCCAGTCTCGGACAGGTCAAATTAGAAAAATCGTTTTGCCTGACCTGGGAATCGAACATAGGGATCATGGTCCACAGACCATTTATTAATTTATTACCAGAAATATTTTGTGATCCAACAACTTACTCTTCAACGGCGGGTGGGTCTTCCACTTCCATAGCTCCATTGGTTGACTTGAAGCAACCGATCGGGAATTCAACCTGTTCCGCTCCGAATATCTTTGGTTCCAGTTTTACGCAACCTCGAAGACCATCTTCAGTGGGTGCCAGGTCGTTGATTTTGGAGCACACTTGTGCCAGCTTGCCAAATAACTCTAGGCATATAGGTGCTGGACTTGTGCCTAAGGAAAAATGCAATATTATTAAAATTATCCTAGATAAGCTTCTGGATTTTAACGACGCTATTCTCATCGAAATAATGTTTTAGTCCATGATGTGATAGACATTCTCTTGTTTTCTGACGTCATGGCATTATCTTTATTAGTTTATTACTTTAACTAACAAATTATTTTAGTAATGACTGCCTCGGTGGCGTGGTGGTATTTCGGTACGACTACGGTTCTGAGGTGGTATTGGATTTTTCCATATCAGCCCGGAGTCTGGAATTTGTGCCTGATATGGTGATAGGCTCGCCCCCTATCACATCTGGGACGGAACTAAGCTCGGCGAAATGTGGGTGTTCTAGTTCGCTAGTGCGCCTCTGTCTACCCCTTCGGGGATACAGGCGTGAGCTTATGTTATGTTATGTTATTTTAGTAACCAAAAACTGTTATAAATAATGACGGTATAGAAAATCGTAAAACTATGTTGGTGCACTTTCTTAAGAAAGTAGCAATTTCTTCGACTTCGCGGTTGCAGTTATTATGTGCACAGGCGAGCAAACTTTTTTTGTCACTATCATTTGTTACTCTTATTGAAGCTTCTCGGAATGATGGATATAGGTACCAATTATTACTATAATCATTAATATAGACTTGGTCAAAGTGTTTTCACAGAAATTACGAGTATATTACGACCTGATAATAATAATACAAATAAATATCCGTGCCGTATAATGTGGGGTGTGCATTGCAGATTGATGATTTTCTTTCTTTCTACCTGCCCTTATCCCAACCTTAATGTGGGTTCGGTGCAATACACTTATTCAAGCATGTTGCAGACAGGATTTGGCTTAGTTTTTACGACCGGCTGCCTTTCCGACGTCAACCCTTTCTGAAAGATCCAGTCCCGGGCAAATTAAATTACAAAATTCGTTTTACCCGACCTGGAAATCCATGAGATTCGTCCTAATTTTATTTTCCACCTGCCTTGCCCAGTGTGGTGTCAATACAACACACTTTTTTAAAGCATGTTGGAGAATGGTTTTGGCTTACTTTTTAACCTGACTCACGTCAACCCTGGAATTCAGTCCCGGCAAAATCCCGGCAAATTGCGTTAGGCAACTTTTTTGTTGAGTCCGACCTGGGTATGGACTCTAGGTCTCTCGCAGTCGACAGTCTTGCTTTAGCCTAAAGAGGCGACACGATGACCGTAATTGCTAACAATTTCTATAATGCCACAAAGCCTGAGGTCAGAATGAATTAAATCTTCAATAATTATTACCTTGAATTTTTGTGCTCTGCGTAATCTTCTTGCCGTAAGAAACCTTGGTAATCAAGCCTTCTTCAGGTGACGAGTATTTCACGTGTATACAACCTGAAATAGTAAGAAAATTATGTCTATGAAACATGTTTGTAATTAATGATATGGTTTAATCAGAGCGCTTCCAATGTAGTCCATAGCATTTTAGTTAGTTCCAAGTCATTGCTATTTTCTCAGGCAGGCACCAAGTATTTTTTCTCAGTATTTTCTTTCATCTAGGCGAGTGTCCAACTCAGAGACGGCGACAGGCATCAGTCAGAAATGCTCCAAGGGCGTCAGCAACCGCCGACGACCTTGCGCCTAATAGGCCGAGATCCGGCTGCAAGATCTCTAAGTTCATCATGTATGTAGTCAAAATCTAAGTTTCATGGACAAATGGGGGAATCTATTTTTGCCGAGGTGCCAATAAAAATTTGCCCGCGAGTATTTTTTTTATTATCCATACAAATTAGAATTTGACTACATACATGATGAACGTGTTGTCGGATCTTGGTCTATAAAGGGGCCTAGCATCCGTTCTCGATAGGGGGTCCTCATCGGATAAAACTGCCAATATATTTTTCAAGAAAAATTATGGGGCCTCGCAAAGTTGATTTCACCGACGTTACATTTTTGTCGCCGTTACTACTCAAGCTGATATATTTATTAATGTACCTGGTCCAGTGAGCTCTATCAATGTCATATTGAAGTTGACACAGCAGATGCAAGCCGGTCCTTTGCACATGCAGTTTCTGTTGGGTTGCCCATCGCGAGCGTCAGGCACTTCGATCAGCTTTTTTCCGTCTAACAGGTCGAAGATATCTAGTGGATAAAATAATGAAACTTAAGTGACCAGTAACTCGATCATGAGATTTTTGACATTTTACGCTTATGACCACGTAAAATATTTGTTTGACAAACTCTAGCGGTTATGTGGGGAACTGACGTTTTTCATACAAATCATTTTACGCAGTCGCCTAGCGTGAAGTGTCAAAAAACTCATTGTCGAGCTACAGAATTAAAAAACTTGTTATGAAAATGTTAATATATTTGAATAGTTATTTAAAATTAATTAATAATATTATAAAATTTTCGCAACAATTTTAACTTTATAATAGATCAATAATTCATATTATGTAAAATCTGTATAAGCGACACAGCCAGACAATAGTAAGTACATACGTACGTACGTATTAGCAGAAAAACTATTACAATTGTATGATTTATTAAGGGGCCATACGTTTAATTCATATAAGCACGTAACTTTTTTATGATCTTTAACACTGTGTTTCGTATTCAGAGCATAAATACATCAAATTTTGCTTTCCCTTCTCGACAGTCTTCACAACGCTTTACATACAAATGAGTATTGCATTTACGTGTTATTTATCAAGTACCTATGTGCTTCAAACTCAAAGTTTGCAATCTCTAATTAATACGTTAAGTGGAAATAGGGTCGTCCCATATAACATTTGAATGGAACAGCAGGGTTACCACCACCTCTTATAGCAGTATTATTATAATCGTTCTTCGTTTGTTTTGTATTGGAATCGGTACAAGTAAGATTATAATAATACTGCTATAAGAGGTGGTGGTAACCCCCCTGAACTCGGCCAAGTGTGAGTGTTCGGCCTACTCCTTCGGGAATTCACGCATGAATCTATTTAAGTAGATGTGTAATAAATTAGTTGTGACTCTCAATGGTATTAAAGGAACGTCATAATATATATTACCGAAATAATTCTTGTTAGTTAATTAAATTTGATTGAGATAATTTATCGTACGACCGAAGCGAAAATATTTACTTCTCAGTTTGTACTTCTGTGCGGGATACATTTAATGCTCTTCAATTAAATGGCCATTTAACCTTACTATATACATATGAAGCAAAATATAGTGCATTTATAAAGGTACAATTTATTTCTTGCCAACACTGTTTTCTTTAATCTGTTACGTTACAGCTGCCGTCTTGCTTGTATCCTTAATGGGGTAAACAAAAGTGTAATGAGTACGTAGGTACTCCTATTTCTAGTAGGCCCAATTCACTATTTGTTTCATGTTATCTCCAGTAAAGTATTATTAGCTACAAAACGTAAAAGGTGCCATTATATGTCACTGAGCGTAAACAATTTCTTTTATTATTTATGACCAAATTGTGCAGTAACTTTCGCGTGTATAGTTTCTACTTTCACTGCGCCCAGTGTTTTGTTCACGTCATGGTTCAGTGCACCGTGAACACGACAGGTTCGTATTACATCATATAAAGATACAATACTATTATATGAATACATCCTACTTCCGGCCAGTCACTAAAAATACGTGGATGCAATCTAAGTTATACCTGTGAGTTTGTATTACATTAGGCTTCTTAGGGCGATTTGGGGGAAACAGAGATTTATCGCGGACTGCAAATGGCTCTTAAATTAAGCCCGCAGCTTCGCTTGCGTGATCAGCGGCCTGAGCAGGAAAATTTCTGACAACCGTAAATGTATTCGAAATCGATGCGCGTCTATGAAATATTAACCAAACGTCATCAATGCGCAGCGAACTCGAATACATTTACATTAGTTTTTCGTACTCGGGCTACTGATTTATGTTACAGGATCATAATCATATATGTATTACAACACATAACATTAACACGCTCACGCCTGTATCCCCGAAGGGACAGGCTGAGGTGCACTAGCAAACTAGAACACCCACATTACGCCGAAGTTAGGTCCGTCCCATATGTGATAGGGGGCGAGCCATCGCCATATCGAATGCGAAATGATCCCGCCCCGGTGCATTCTTATAAGATCTTTTTGTTTCTTTATAAGGTGTATATAAAAGAGGCTTAGCGGGTTTTAACCTGTTCTACTACAGTTTGCAGCTATTTTAATATAACTCCTAAGTGCAAAGTCTTCAATTAAGTGCGTTTTATCGCAGAATTATTTACGATATAATGCAATTTTTAGGATTAAATTAAACTTAGAAAGAATCTTAATATATATTCTAAACGCAAAATTTCTATATTTCTTTTCAAGTTGTTTATAGTACACTTTTATGTAAATAATTATTTATGAGAGTAATGAGACATGCATGTTTCGTGTGCCATACCAGTTAAATATCATTTTTGGGTATTAAATAAATTATCTGATTTATTATTCATAATTATACGAATTGAATACCTAAGCATAATAATATAAGTTTTCAAAGTAAAAAAAAATCGTTCAAATAAACTTACTATACGTATGTATATAGTTCATAATGAATCGATTAATATAATTATAACGTAGTCGACGCAATGCAAATTAATTGTATTTCGATCCATAATATTAATAGCCCGGAGCCGTTATCGTACTTTCTATTCACTTATAATAAGTTCAGCTAAGTACTTACCTAAATAACTGCCGGCGTGCGCCACCGCGACCACAGCTAACACAAGAGAAAGGGTCAGTTTGATTGACATCTCCATTATCACTATTTAATAAATACGAAATTTAAAACGCGCTGTTTATTATATAGAGCTGTTCGGGCGACGTTCGAATGAGGCGAGCTACGCCAACGCCGAGCCAAGACTACACCTTTCCTCTGATCTCGCGCCGTTTCACCTCGTCCACAATAGAAGGTGAAATTTAAATGTAATGACATGCAGTGAGATGCATCGGGGTTCGAGAAAGCAGCCCGGGACACTCCACTGTACTTCGATTCCTGTGGCTGTGCAGTGCTCGCAGGTGCATCGGCTTTATATGTCTACTTCGGATATGTTGATAATATTTTGTAGACTTGTTAGTTGGCTTTCTCTAAAGTACACTTTGAATTAAAATGGAAATATTGTTTGCTTGCTAAAATTTTGGTATATATATTGTATCTACGATATTAGCAAGCAATTTCTAACAAAAATATATGTATCTGTATATAAACAAAATTCTTGTATGGAAAACCAGTTGATATAAATTAAAATGACAGGAAATAGGAAATAATTAAGACGCAAGTAGCGCACCTATGCATTTATGTTATTTCGCAAAGAAGATTGTTCTTAGGTAAAAAATAATAACTGAAAAATGTTTCCCCGAAGGGGTAGGCAGAGGCGCATTAGCGAACTAGAACACCCACATTTCGGCAAGCTTAGTTCCGTCCCAGGTGTGATAGGGGGCGAGCCTATCGCCATTTCGGGCACAAATTCCAGACTCCGTCTAATATGGAAAAATCCAACATCACTTTGCCCTACCCGGGGATCGAACTCGAGACCTCAGGACGGTAGTCGTACCGAAGTACAACCACGCTACCGAAAGTCAACAGAAAATCTCGAGCATAGAAAATGGAGCGAATTTTTCTTGAAATTGGTCATGTCCACAGTTGCCCAAATCCCATAATCCCGGCGATCACTATTCCCTTCTTTACATTGCCAACACATCTATTATTTTTTGGGTATCGTGGGTGTCTGGACGGTGGAAATCAAGTACCATTATGACCTTTCTACTTTTACAAGTCTCTACTATGAAAATATTGTCCACAGTCGCCCAAATCCCTATATTCCTTTATCCCTATTTCCTTCTCTTTACATTGCTAACACATCTAATATTTTTTTTGGGTATCGTGGTTGCCAGCAGGGTTACCACGACTTCTTATAGCAGTATTATTATAATTGTTCTTCGTTTGTTTTGTATGGGAATCGGTACAAGTAAAATTATATTAGAGTTTTGGCGGGAATTCTGACGGTGCGGATGGTCGCTTGTTTTAATGATTTCATATTTTAGTCTAAAGTTGTGTTTGTGGTTTAAATGTGATGTGTATCTAAGCAATAAACATCAACGAAGATGGACAGTATGTGGAAACTTTGAAATAAGTGATTTTGGATGCTTTTTGTCGGGTGGATGGGTCGAGCATGTTCGATTCCTCCGCTGCGAGAAAATCGTCTAAAAAACATCAAACTGGAAGGAATTGACGCCAAAACTCCAGCAGGGCCTTGAAATCGAACACATCCGACTTCATTGCACTTGCGAAAACTTAGATATAGGAAAACAATCTCCCTAACTTGACATTGGCATAATGTATTTCAATTGCCATAAAAAAAATATATAATATTACTGCTATAAGAGGTGGTGATAACCCCCCCGGACGGTGGAGATCAAGTACCATTAGATGACCTTTCTACTTTTGCAAGTCTCTACTATGAAAATATTGGCTGCTTTCTAGACTTCCCTTTACACCAGTATCGTGAAAATGTGCCTTAATAGAAAGCTGCGACCTTTTAATCTCGTTTGTCTGTCCGTCTGGCTGGAGACATGTATGGCGTCGGGTGCGGCCAAGTGCACCGACACCGCGCCACTGGCCCATATGAAGGTCATTGTCCTCCAATCGAAGTATATTACGTATAAAAATAGGCGATAGTCCCTGAGAATATTTTTTTTTTTTTATTTTTTTTTTATTGGCATTAGAAGGCAGACGAGCAGACGGCCCACCTGATGGTAAGTGGTTACCGCCGCCCATGGACATCGGCAATGCCAGGGACACAGCCAAGTCGCTGCCTACTGTGAAAAATGCTTTTTTAAGCCTCGTTTGAAGAAGGACATGTCATAGCGCTGAGGAAACACCGAGGAGGGAAGTTCGTTCCAGAGTTTGCAGGTGCGTGGGAAAAAAGATCTCTGGAAACGCACTGTGCTGGTAGTAGGTCAATATGGTGAAGATTCTGATATAGAATCGAATATAACAAACATACTTATAAAAATAGTTTAGCTGAGCAAATGGCTAAGAATAGTGTGTCACTTTTTTCCTTGTGTCACATTGTTTCAAAATAAAAGGTACAAAACTGTTCTTTACCATTTGCTCAGTTAAAATATTTTTATAAGTAAGGCCCAATGTTAATTATTCTGAGTGCCCGAACCGGGATCTGAACCTAGTATCAGCATACCGCCATTATACCAATAATATAATGAAAATAATATTACTGGCGTAGTCGTATTTCGTGCGCGGTTCTGAGGTCTTGGGTTCGATTCCCGGGTCAGACAAAGTGATATTGAATTTTTCAGTGTGAAGTCGGAGTCTTTGTGCCCGATATGGCGATAGGCTCGCCCCCTATCACATCTGGGACGCAACTATGCTCGGCGAAATGTGGGTGTTCTAGTTCGCTAGTGCGCCTTTGCCTACCCTTTCGGTGATACAGGCGTGAGTTTATGTTAATAAATAAATAAATACACCCAACAGTCACACACCGAGTCCTGACCATCCACACTAGGTATAACCTGTATCGTGGGTGTCAGAGACTATGAGAGACTTTCGGTCTCACAACACCCAGACTTGAAATAAATGTCTGTGAGCCACATAAACATTGGTCTCAATGCGGGAATCGAACCCGCGGCCTCTCGCTTCACAGCCAGCTACTCGCCCGCTGCGCCAAGGAAGCTGTTATATTAATAACATTCGATTATAAAATAAAAATCGTTTCGCGAACACCTCTATTACGATAACATCAACTTTTATTGCTAAACAGACACATCACACAACTATGGGTATTATGAAATAGTATACAACAGTCGCTAACAATTAGTTTATGGTATGAGTAAATATGAATAACAAACGATAACACGAATGTGGTCAGAATTGGAGCCGACCACTTTCACCTCGTGAAAGTGACCATGGCGTACGCAACCGGCTCCGAGATGTTCGATAGCTGCCTGTTACAGTGACGTTGGTTTGAATTGGCCTGTTGATTAATTTAAATGGAATTTTATAGGCGTCAGCTACATAGGCGCCATTCATTTATTACGTCAGATTATTTTTGCTAGATTTGACCCCCTCGCCCTATTTAAGAAAAAATAAGAATGGGCCGACTCCTTCCCCCCTGTTTAATATTTATTACGTAATAAACTAAAGGAAAATCTTTCATAATCCGAGCGCACCAGGGTTTTTTTGAAGTATAATCTTAACTTATGTATTTTTATGATCTTACATAAGAACAATCAAGGCTTCCTCCCCCCTTGTAAAAAAAGACATGGTCAACCCCCCACCCTCGTTAAATCGACGTAATAAACGAATGGTGCCCTAGAAATAATAAAATAAGTTTGTGACTTTGTCTGTTGTGTCGCCTCCTTGGCCTAGTGCCAATGTATATTGTGTAACGGGTTGTGAATCAGCAGGTCCTAGGTTCGGTTTTCAGGGCTGGGAGTTTTTGTGACCTTATTTGTCTGAGATGGTATCCCCTAAAAGGGGGTTGACGTTAGGCAGGCAAACCTATCATAAAAACTAAGTCGGATTTTATTTACAACTTGCATGAAAAAGTTTGTTGCGCTGACCCTACATTGCAATCGCATAAGCGTTCATGGAAAGATTGTGATTTTGTAAGATAACATAAGTTCACGCCTGTATCCCCGTGGGGTTGGCAAAGGAGCACTAGCGACCTAGAACACCAACAGCATGGGTTTTTGTAAGGACTAATATCTGGAACTGCTGGTTCGATTCTGACTTGAAACCACGAATTTGAAATTGAAACCACGTACGATGTTTTAGTATTATGGGCGTGTTGTGTTTTTAGAGACAATTATGTAAAAAAATTGACTTTTAAGTCCACGAAGTGATGAGCAAATGCTGGTTTTTGTCAAAAGTAATAATTCTCTAAAAAGTCAATCTAATGGCGGTTTTATTCGTAATGCATTTATAATACACTACAAAGGCCAATACATTGCGGGTGCAGTATATCCGAGATCAATAAACGTATGATTCTAGAATCTTCGAGGACGTAAATACACTTTTGAAATCGGTTTTTATCTTATGATGAATCAAGTAGCCGTTTATTTTACTTATTTCCGTTTGAAACTGACATTGTTTTATTTTTTTATGTTCATTACGTAATATTTTAATGTACATTAATCTTTCTTTATACCTGCCCTTATCCCACCTTAATGTGGGGTCGGCCCAATACACTTTTTCAAGAATGTTGCAGAAAGGATTTGGCTAAGATTTTACGACTGGCTAACAGCCTGACGCCAACCCCCTGGGGGATCTGGGGGCTCCAATCCCGGGCAAATTAAATTAGACCCACCGCTTTGCCCGACCTGGGAATCGAACCCATGACCTCCCGGTTCACAGCCCCTATATGCTGCCACTGGACCAAGGACGCGACCAAATTTGAATGTAGAATAATGTTGATAGTAAAATAAAACCAAACTTGATTATATCGATTAGTAATATACGTCATTAATTTTGTATTTTAATAGTGTAAATTTATACTCTACTATGGTTGTATGTGTAATTAATCAATCAAACCTAAGCTAAGTATCACATCCTGTCTACTTAAGTGCTAGATACTCTTGTTCATACAGACTACGAGTGTTCAACTTGACACTGAATTCTACATAAGCAGCCGACTGAGTCTACGCTTTCACCCATCCTCCACCCATTCCTGACGAGTAAAAGAGAAGTAAGACCGTCGGTTTTCCTTTCTCGCTGTTTGTTATACGTCACTGCACATTTCTCCGGGTGTGAGTCGTGGTTGTATCAAATCAGTGTTGGTGGTACGCTCGTGTCTACGTTTGAGGTGTCGTTTCTAATAATTACAGAGGGAGTTTTGTGTTTGTTTTGTCAGTGAAGATTATAAGGGAAAGGTTGGTGATAACTTTTTATTTTTAACCGACTTCAAGAAGAGGTTCTCGATTTGTCTATATTTTTATGTATTATACGCGATATATCCGAGAAATGTAAAACGATTTTCAAGATTCTTTTTGTGTTGGATAAAGATTACTCAAAGGGTGGTTTCATAAAATTTTGGTCAAGATTTGATGAAGTAGGTAGCACGGAGCAAACTCCATAACAAACAAACCCATAGACGTCGGAAGACGGGTTTCTAAGTGAGTTTTTAAGTTTTTAAACTCGACTATGTTTAGTTAACATAACTCATAATAAAATGAAATATATTATATAAAAAAATTGACCTGTACCATGAGGCTCTATGGTTGGTAAGACTGTTAAATAACGTTTCAACACATTTCAGAACAAGAGACTTCAACGCGCTCCTAAATTTTCTTCTGTCACAATAATTTTCAATTTTAAATAATGTGTTACAAATAGAATAATAGTTTGATACCTAGCAAGAATAATCATTCAAGATTAATTAATAACATATTACTCGTTTTCCAGGTGGGGAGTCAGGCTTCAAGATGAAGCTCTCCCTAGTTTTTGAGCTTCTTTTGATATTTATACTCTTAGCCTTCGCTGCCTCAAAGAGTGTCAGTAAGTATAAACGTTATTTTTTTAGTTACGTTAACAATAAAATGCCTCGGTGGCGTGGTTGTATTTCGTTACGACTAACGTTCTGAGGTCTCGGGTTCGATCCCCGGGTCGCGCAAAGTGATATTGGATTTTTCCATATCAGCTCGGAGTCTGGAATTTGTGCCCGATATGCCGATAGGCTCGCCCCCTATCACATCTGGAACAGAACTAAATTCGTCGAAATGAGGGTGTACTAGTTCGCTAGTGCGCCTCTGCCTACCCCTTCGGGGATACAGACGTGAGCTTACGTTATGTAACAATAAAATGCGATATATCTGTAGAACCTACGAAAGTGTATATTATGTTGTGATTTTAGGATTCCTAGTAGTATCCTTTTTCATTGCAGTCAGGTTGTTTATATTTATTAGCGAAGAATGTTCAAGCAGGAACAGACAGTGTAGCGAGGTGTTTTGTTTTGTTATGTGTGTGGAACAACCCTCTCCACACATCATGTCATATACAATTACGTAAACCCGTTAGGGCTTAACGATGGTAGAACTCAGCTGAATCCTTTCTGCAACACCATAAAAAGGCGAGAAGAAATAAATTGTGGTGAACAATATTTCATTTGTCTCAGTACGCTTGGCAGGTATTTTTCGTTGCTTTCTGATTGACATATTATGCTTAAAAAATGATTAGTAGACTTGAGGTATGATAGACAGGACAAGGAATACGTATACGCTACGTAATTTTTTTTTTTTATAGCAAAAACTGGCAAACGAGCAGGTGGGTTATCTAATGGTAAGTGATCTCCACCGCCCATAGACACGCAAGACACAAAAATAATCATGGGTGCGTTGCCAACCTAAAAAGAGGAAATGGAAGGGGAGGGAAAAAGAGTTTGGGAAAGGATGGGGAGAAATGGGCCACCGGAAATCTCACTCACCGAACGAAACGCGACAGCAATGAGTAAAGGATTTAGGTAACTAATATGAGCTTTGAATATGAGAATACAAACACTTTTAGGGATTGAAGCTATTGGAATACATTTCTTCAAAGAAACATAAGCAGTATGCTTATATGAAAATGTATTCTGAGGAAAACCGCATACGATTGAATTTACGATTTCTAATGTGGAATGCGGTTGGGGTTTAAGTTACGGTACAGTCTGTATATTTTGTGTTTGTAGGACACGCTTGGATGTGATTTCGCGAATTGGAAGCCTAGAAAGACAACTATTCATTCGATGTATGAACCGGCTGATAGAGCCATACGCGCTCCATATATCATATTTTTTAAACCCAATAGTAACATACATAGTCTTGACTCCTGAGTCGCCTCCTTGGTTTAGTGGCAGTACATATGGACTGTAGACCGGGAGGTTTTGCGTTCAAATATTAGTTTGATTCACGGGACTGGAACCCCTAGAGGTTGAGGTCAGGCAGGCAGCCGGTCGTAAAAACTAAGCTGAATCCGTTCTGCAATATGCCTGAAATGTATGTTAGGCTGACCCCATAATGTGAGATAAGTGCAGGTTAAAAGAAAATCACGTACATAGTCCTGACCCTAAACCATGCTTAACCTGTATCCTGGGTATCAGGAGCTACGAGGGACTCACAGTCCCACAATACCCAGACCCGAAACAAATATCTGTGGATCACATAATTTGATTGATTTGATTTGATCTCGATGCGGGTATTAAATCCGAGGCTTCCTATTCACAGCCGTCAGTTCTCCTTTGCCAGTCTTTCCCGAAATAGAAAAATCAATGTTACTTAAGGCAGTGTAACTTTCTAATGAATTAATATTTACAATCGATTAGTAGTTTCAGTGGTTATAATTTTTTTCTTTATAATAAAATATTGACATAGACCGCAACACATGTCGCTTTTGCAGCATGTTATGGCGGGTAGACACCGAACGAAGGCGAACGAATCTATAACTTTTGCGTTCACACAAACAAACTTTCGCTGTTGTGGGAATGAAACAGGCATGATTCGTTCGCCTTCGTTGGGCTCGTGTGTACGCGCCATTAGGTGAACATTTAACTTTATAGTAATGCCATTTGTGTAGAAAACTGTAGTCTGTTCACTGTTGTTCTTACGGTACGTTTAGATGTGCGCTCAGCCTAAGTGGTACATTATTATGTTACTGCGACAATTACTATTAAATAATATTATACATCGTTTTGTAGGAGCAAGGTATAACAGTCTAAATAACAGTTTAAACTGCTTTCAGTCTAGAAAATTTCTAAAGTACGGTAACATAACAGTATGGGATATTTTATTAAAGCGCCATAATTTATTGTGATGGAAATTATGTAGGTAAATTATTTTGTTTGATGGATACGGTAAGCATTAAGCCGAGTCTCATGCACTCGTTTTTCTCGAAACATTATACAAAAACACATATGCAAAACAGCGATTTTAGCTGTCTCTTACTCGTAGAACAATGGACCATATAAACAAATACAATATGTTTTGTGTACATGTTTTCTGTAATGTTTTAGTGCAAGAGAAGCGGCTTTCTGAAACAAATTTTTGTGTAAACTTAGGATTACATTCAACAAGGAATTGATTATTTGGCGCTTTGAATAATTTATATTGAAAGTATTTTTTTAAAGTTTTGTATTATCTAATTGTATAATACAAACAATGTTGCGTAACATAATATGTTTAAAATTCATGCAGAAATGTTTTCTTAGAGTTTTTCCTTCGTGAAAGCAAACAGTAAAAACATTTTCGTGCCATTTAAAAAACGGATAGCGTGTTGAGTTGCGATTTCATCGATACTTTATGCGATTTCGGTAAAGTGCGGTCGCATATATCACATAACATATAAGCAGCTATTAGTGACATACACATCAGTATATCATAAATAATAATAAGGCATTAATAACCGTTACTAAATAGTAACAAGTATTTGTTCATTAAATGATAATTTGTCATCGACATATTTATATTTACTCTTAAATATTCATCAACGGCAGTCAATCATTTGACTGCCTAGGTGGCGTAGTGGTATTGCGTGCGCGATACGACTATTGTTCTGAGGTCTCAGGTTTGATCCCCGGGTCGGGCAAAGTGACATTGGATTTTTCAGTATCACCTCGGAGTCTGTAATTTGTACCAGATAAAGCGATAGGCTCGTCCCCTATCACATCTGAGACGGAACTAAGCTTGGCGAATGTGGGTGTTCTAGTTCGCTAGTACGCCTCTGCTACCCCTTCGAGGATACAGGCGTGAGCTTATGTATGTATGTATATCCATCAACTTATGTTTGTTAATATATGTTAATCGTTAATTTTGTTACAGAAAAACAACATAATCACAGGAAAAGCATTCAAAACAGGGATGATGACGACACGCCAGAAGACAGTGCAATTAACAAATACTGCAAGTGTCAGGAAGCGTTCTGCAGTTGCTGTAGAGATTTTGCGGTTGAATACGTAAACCTGAACGGACCTGGTAATACTGTGTTTATATTCTTTTATATTGTCAATTAATTTGTTTTTTTGTGATTTTAATAGCATTCAATGAAAATTTTATGATTCTAAAAGATATAAAATTTCATAATGTTTCTTTATTTATTCTAGTTTAATAAAAAAATCTACTTATATTGTCTCTTTCTAAATAATCGTTAAATTCAATTAAATCCAGGAATATTTAGATGATATTTAGTTTAGCTTGACTTTAGTACCTATATTGCTATATAAAAAGGTTTCAATCATAAACGTGATTGACCATGGAACACTTACGCTATATAAGATTTCATGCTGAATTCTCTACTAGATGTAGAAAATAATTATTAATGCGTATTTTAATGGAACCTCGAGAAATAAAACAATTTCAAAACAACATTCCAGGATGCGCTACACTAATGTATTTGGACGGTGACAAGATGTCAGTGTCACTCAGCTTTGGAAAGAGGGTCATCACGAATCGGACACTTTCAAGTGAGTACTACTTAATTACTACTTCACTGGGTGCAAGTCTTACTACACTTAACCCGATTTTATTGACGCTTGTCTATTTTGAACATAATTAATGAGTTCATTTGGACTTTACTTTCATATTTTCTCTCCTTACCTGTCAATCATATCACCTGGCTTTTTGTAGTCGTAATGGATGTGATGGTCAAAATTAAATATTTCATTAAAGGAATCAATAAATTGGCCCGACAGTAGGATGCTACCTAAGTAATTGTTTCGAGGAGATTGTAATATTTCCGTCGGAGGCGACACATATATATGTTACATAAGCGTATGGGCCACCGGAGGCCGAGCCGCCCGTGACTATTTAAGAAAGGCTATCTATAGTAATCGCACATGTAGATTGCATTAAGATATAAAGAGTCAAGGCAGACTTACAATAAAATATTAAAAAATACTTAGTCATCTAATTTAAAATATTTTTTAGCTTTATTTAAATTTATTTTTGTTTTTATAGACCGCAAACCAAGTCCAGTCTGCATGCCACTTCCTGGAGGCATATCGAAATTTTGCGGACGAGTTTACAACATTGCTAGAGCGGGCGAGGAGTTTAGAGCTTGCCTTGGCCTAGAGCTTCAAGCGAAGAGAGCAGTAGAAGCTGCTGTAAGAGTATCGTGCTTCAAATTTGGACCGAGAGGTGTGACATCAGAACCTGCTGATCCACTACCACTCGTTCCTGATTCTGAGAAGGGCGACGATGATGACGACGATGATTATGACGATGATACAGAGGATGAGGATGATTTTGGCATTAGCATCAGTGAGGACGACGACGACGACGATGATGACGATGACGATGATGTTGACGATGATGATGACGGTAAGATTTAGTTTTCATACAACTTTATGTGTTTATTTACATGTCCATCTTTAATTTTATCTGTGTGAAATCCGCTACCTGTTATAAATTATTCAAATAATCTTACATTTTACAACAGAGAGATAAGTCTTCAAATTTATTTTTTTGTTTTACAGGTGGTCTCGAGCTTGTCAAAGAAGCTGATGGAGTGAGCGACGACTATGCAGGATTTCCTGGTTTAGAAGATAGCTTTCTCGACGAGTTATTCTCAAGCGGTTCAGGTAGTAAGAGGAAATCTAATAAAAATAAAAAGAAACAAGCACCTGCCCCTACCTCA
The DNA here is from genome assembly GCA_036417725.1 of Clanis bilineata. Lineage (NCBI taxonomy): Eukaryota > Metazoa > Arthropoda > Insecta > Lepidoptera > Sphingidae > Clanis > Clanis bilineata. The sequence goes on from CM071141.1 coordinate 6,765,911, forward strand.
ACTACAACTACCACTAAACGTCCAAGACCTACACGCCGACCTACTAGGAGACCCAGCACTAGAACTACCACGCCCAGACCTACTAGGACTACAACTGTAAGAATTCGCCCTGTTAATCGTAGGCCTACACGTCGTCCATCTAGGAGGCCAGCTAATGGTACCCGGCGAAGAACTACTACAGAAAAAGCAACAACATTGTTGTCTTCAACTACTACCACTACTACTGCGGCACCAGTGGCGTCGGAAAATGTTGAAATGCAAACTACAGATCATATTCAAATCCAAAACGTCGTAAACGATCAAGTTTCGGAAATCGCAAATATGGTTGTACAAAATCAAGAACCTATGATAATGGCGACAACAGAAAAAACAGTTCTGAATTTCGACGATCCCACATTAGAGATGTCTTTAGCGCATGTTACCGGTCAGCTGTCATCATTGCACGTCAGCCCTTTATTACTTAACGATGTCAAGAAGACCGCTATGCCACATAAGGAACAAGAAGATATGAATTACGAAAAAGTAGAGATGATCACCGCAAAGGTACCTTCTACAACTTCTTTCAGTGTAACTACCGAAGAATCTATCAATGAAAACTTAATACAAATAGTACAGAGCTTAGATTCTGAATCTGAAGAAGTTATGCCTACTAAAGATTCCATGGCTACTGATGAAAGCAGAGGTGACTTTGTTAATAGAGGCATTCGATATCAAGGCATACATTTACCCAAAAAGAGAAACAGGAATCAAGATTTTTCCCTATCAGATATAGACGTTCTTGATCTTACTCAAATTGGTGAAAGCATTGGCGATCAGATTGGTGTGTTTGGGGGAGGGAAAAAGAAAAATAATCCTAACAAACAACATAAAATAAGGGGCGGTAAAGATGATAATAATGAATATGATGATATTCTTGATACACTGAGCGATACTTTGATTATGAGAAAATCTGACACCGGAAATAAAGTTAGGAAAGGTAGAAGGAGACAGAATAAAATGATGCGCGGTGAATGGTAGCAAATACGATGATGAAGTCACATAGTTTATAAGTAGCTGTAGTATTTATTTATATTTAAACTTATTTTCTTGTACATAAATAGAAAAAAATGTATGTGATTATTTATTTTGCATGAATGACCAATAAATAAAGTGAATATTTGAAATAAATGTGCACTATTATCTAAAACTTTATTTCTTTTTTAAAATTCGTTTACAATAAAACATGACGGTAAAAAATATTATTACACCTATAAAGTAGATGTGGTTGGTGGTAAGTATTGCACAAAATCATGAATCATAAATTCACTGCTATATAATTACATCTTTCAAGAAACACAATAACACAAAGTAAAGAATATTTATTGAATAATAATTACAGAGGAATTATTAAAGCTTTTTTATAGATACATACTATTGTACAGGGTTTTTGTTAATATAGCATAGTTCTTATTAAAACAGAATTGTAATTTACAAGATTTTTACATGACTTTCTTTTATAATTGAGGTAGCGATCGTTAACAAATATAATTCAAATCTGATGTTATTTAGGTGTTATATAATTGTTGTTAATATAGTAGTAGAATATAATAACAACTATCGGAACAGGTAATTACTACATAATTAGTTCACAAATCGTTTAAAATAATTGCATAAAATTATGATGATAATACAACAAAAATTACATTTACCTATATGAAGAAATTATGAAATTATCAGCAGTGGACGTCCTATGGCTGATGATGATGATACGAAGAAATAAACGAAATAAAACATAGGTAACCGACGAACACTTTCTTACCGATCTCTATTATCATTACATAATTATGTCAACCTGCCAATCATAACAAAACTATAATAAGATCATGTAGATAGCCCACATATGATTCAATTCACGCATCAAATGTTGAAAGTTAGATTTGATTGTATCGTATTACAACTTTCTCTGGCACTGACATTAAAATTTAAAACTTGTTTCTAGCGTTGACTAAAACAAACATTGGTCACCGGTTAAATACTCCAGGTAACTTGTTACGCCTACAATTTGATCTGCACAGTGAACCGCAACTGTACTAATATATTTTCATTGCACTTCCTTTGGTTAATAATGCTTATCTCTGTAAGACTTTATTTAGTATTAGTTTGCATCACACTATGTGATGCCGGCGTGGGTAAGTGGTGAAAAGTTGTAATTTTTTGGCAAAAGTTATGAAATTTCGATATCACACTTTACATTTTTTATAGGAGAAATTGTAGAACGAGAAGATCGAACATACAATGTTATAAATTTTAAAGTTCCACAAGTAGTTTGGAGGCAAGCATTGGTTTCAAAACCAGTGTTGAGATCACCTGTGGAAATTGTCTTGCCTATACATGTGCAGCAGGATGATGATGATGATAATGAGCTAGATGAAGAAGCAGAGGATGTTGTGACTGAAAATGTCTCAGTAGATGCCACTCTTGTTGAAGAAGATCAGATTGTCCAAACAGAACAATTACAAGACGACACGGTAGCTGCGGTTACCAATGTAACATCACGACCAACCTTACAAGATCAACAAAGTACAGGCCAACCAGAGCAAGAAGTTAACGGGCAAGTTGTGAGGTTTCCTTGTTCCTGTGTCCGAGGACAATGTGGTTGCTGTACAGGAACAATATTAGAAAGATTTCGAATGAAAGCGTGCGGAAACATTTCTTTTGTTCCTGAAGACTTTGTTTTTGACGTTAAATTGAACGTTAATAACAACACAGTTTTAAGACGACGTGTATCAGGTACTTGAAATGTTTCACTTTTTAATTAAAATAATATTTGTTTTTTATTTTAAAAGAGTAAAATCGATTGTTATTTCAGCCAGTGATCCTCCGCCAATTTGTTTCAATCCCAGGAGAGCTCCGTTCGTCCGTGTTTGTGCAGAGATATCAAATATTCGAATCCGGAATAGAAACGCTTTTGCTTGTTTAGACATTAACGCAGACATCGCAGGTTTTCCTGTTTACTCGGCATCATTTAGATGTTTTGGGTTAGCGAAAAATTTTCACATTATGTTTTTTTTTAATGGAAAATTGTTATAATTAACTATATTGACTATTTTTAGGCTTGGGTCATCAGGTGTGCAAACAGGATTGAAGCCGAAACCAGTATCTTCGGGTCCTACTCCAGTAAATCTTTTTGGAAATAATGCGGAAGAAAGTGGTCTAATAGGTGACGCAACTGGAGGTCTTTTTGGAGGTTCTGATGGAATCTTTGGTGGAGGAAATGATGATGGGCCCCTGGACGCTATTGGGGATGCCATAGGCGATTTTTTAGATGGAAGAAATCTTAACTAACTGGAAAGATAAAACCAAATATTATTTATTTAAACATTAATGATAATAATTTATTACATTATCCATTTAAAGTAAAGATGAGTTTTGTTTGTTTCCAAACTTATTGTGATGAACTTATGCTGATATTATTTTATTTTACCCAATTATATATACATAAATTTTTAATAAAATATTGTGTGAAAGTTGGACAAAATAAGCAACAAAAAGAGATTAAGCCACTTCATACCGCTGTTGAACCGGTTCGATTCTGTGCATGCGAATTGAAGTCCCTGTGTTATTCACACGAGAAACGCACGTGTCGCTCCTCGTCATAAGTTTAAGAAAAAATGGTGTTTACAATAGTTTTTATCATAGGAGTGTGTTTTTTAAATACGACATTTGGTGGTGAGTGTGCTAAACAAATAATGTTATACTAATTGTAAAACTATCAACTACCAAGATGCTTTAATATTACAGTGTCTATGGAAGAGACAGTAAAAAATGAAACGCATACATACGATTACGAGGAAGGATTAAAAATTCCAGTTGATTATTCACATTCATTACACCGCTTAAAGTCTGATAATGACACATTAATATCGGACTTAGCAAGACAGAATCCAAATTCTTCGAGACGATGTTCGTGTACTAGTGGAGTTTGTAAATGTTGTACTGGGTATATAATGGATTTGTTACGGCAAAAAGCTTGTATGAAAATCACCTACCATCCTGGAGATTTTGCATTCGATGTTGCAATGTCAATGAATGATAGAGTTCTTTATGAAAATTCCGTATCAGGTATTTATTCCGATAATGTTGTAAATAAAATAAGTGTGATTGTTCTACATGTTCATGTAGTAATTCATTTTGTCATATAATTTCAGGAAAAAACCCTAGGCCGATATGTATAAATCCTCCGAGAATAACAAATTTAAAAGTATGCGCGAAATTCTACAATATATTCTTTCCGGGGAGAAATTTTCACTTTTGTTTGGCGATGTTTGGCCAATGGCGCCAACTTGAATTATTTAACATAGCTTTCGACTGTTTAAGGTACATGAGTCAAACAAAATGACTATTTATTTAGCACTAGTTTTAAGTATACAGTATTTTGTAATGATATTTCGGGTCAGTCGTTGGAATTTGGGAAACGCTAAATAATTACCATTTTACAGGATGGGATCTAATGGGATAGCGATGGTAAAACCTTCCGAAAACGGTGGTCTTCAAATTCCAAATCCTCAAGGGGGCGTCGACGCTGTCATCGATACAGGGGAAGACGACGTTGAAGATTATGACGAGAACGTAGTACGGTCACTACTAGACGAGCTTTTTGATCGTTAACATCTCACTTTCATTTAAAATTTAAATTAATTATCGATTAAATTTTATCGCGTATTTGGTTCTTTTTATTATAGCTATATTGTGAGTGAAATTATTTATTACAAATTAACGGAGTGTTCGTATCGATTCAGTGCACTGGAGTTTCTCTAGAAAGTCCCGCAAGTCAGTCGCGCTCGCGCATTGCATACCTTGCATACAAATAGTATTAGTGGTTCCTTGTATTGACTTAGGTTACCGGCGTTCGGTCATTTGAATGGTGTCCCTAGTGGCGAAAACAATTGAATCTGAATTGAATCTGGGTTGAACGAACTTGGTTAAAATGAAACTGAAAACGACGGTTGTATTATTATTTATTGTGTATATTGTGCCGATATGTGCCGGTGAGTATGTCTTGGTACGTATGTATCTGCTTACTTGATCACTTCAAGAAAGTACATATTTATTAATTCATAGGTAAACAATGTTGTATCGATTTTTTAAAATTCCTTCTGAAACGTTGTTTACAATATTATTTTCTCTTTAACATTAAAACAACAAATAAAGTGAATTACTTACAGTAAGTACCCTAAAGTCATAAATAATTTATTATTTTCAGGAACCAAAACGAAGCAAAAACGACACATATTTCAAAGTAGAAAGCCGGACAATGTAATGGATGTGACAGACTTTTCCGTGTATTATGATATAGATACAAACCAAGTAAGTAGACGATACAACATAACACACAAATATTTAATTTGCATGATCTTTAAGATTAGAGACTGCCTCTGTGGCGTAGTTATTATATTGCGGGCGCGTTATGTTTACCGTCCTGTGGTGTAGGGTTCAATCTCGGGCATAGTGATCTTGGGTTTTCAGTATCAGCCTAGAGTCTGGAATTTGTCCTCGATATGGCGATAGGCTTATACCCTATCTCACTCGCTACATTAGCTCCCCAAAATGTGGATGTTCTTGTTCACTACTTATCCTTTACCTACCCCTTTGGGGATACAGGCGTGAATCTATATATGTATCACCTTAACATTATGAAGATTTGCCCATTTAGTTCGAGTTAGGAAATCATGTAGATTTCTACTTTCATTTTAGACTATAAGGAAAATGATGCCGCGGCCATGGTATAAGCCGGGATGGCTACTTAGATTCCCGTTCAGAGGTGGAAGGTGTACCTGTGAAGGTTTTAAATGCACCTGCTGTACTGGCGTCAGAATCCCAGCATTCAATTTTGATCGGAAGAGTAAGTAATTTTTTATAACCGCTGTTAATCCTGTTTACTATAATAAAAATTTGAAAACGTATAGGTTGCTTACCTGGTTATGGACACCCAAAATATAAGAAGAATTACGGGTGAGATGTCGATCTTACTGCAAAGGAATAAGTATTGAGAAGGGAAGGGGGAAATCTCACTGCAAAATGCAACAGTTAGTCAATTTACGACGGTTTTTTTCGCGCTCTGGGATATAATTCCCGAAATTAAAGTACTACTGTCAGGTATAGGCGGGGTGGGATGTTGGTTTTATAGACATGTTTTAGCTAATATTGTCAATAATGTCATTACAGCCTGTACAATTCTGACATATGAGCCTGAGGAATCAATGCTAGACATGCAAGTGATGATGAATAACGAAACAGTCTTCAAAAACACGTATTCTGGTAAGTTTATTGAGATAGAGGATGTTCATGTTCAATTGACCGTTTCTATAACAATCTCCACCAAAGACAATCGAAATAAGAATAATTAATAATAATGAAATTTAATTACTCGGAAATAAAAATATTTTCGATCATATAACACCTAGATCAGTTTTATTTCGATATATATTTCTACACACATCTGTCTCAATTTGGATATAGGTTATCTTCTCTATTGGGCTTCTCATTTAATTTGTTGTATTTACTTTCAGCAAAGAACCCTCCGCCGTTCTGCGTGCCGATTCCCGTACCATATCTGCCTCCAGGCCTGGTCGACATGTGTATCAGGCTCTTTGATATCAATATAGTCGGCCAGAGGCTACACGTTTGCATGGATATGGACACCAGAATCGACAAAGCTCCTGTTGTAGTGAGTTATCCAAATTGGTAGATTTATTTAATACCCCTACAAGACTAATATCCGTTCAATGGAAGATGATTTATCACAATAAGTACTCCTCATCCACCTGTCCTTATCATCTTATTCAAGCTCGTTGCAGAAACGATACGGCATAGTTTTAACGCCCAACTACGTTAACGTCAAACGCGTTGTCCGACCTGTGGGATTCGAACCCAGGATTTCCAGCGCCATATTGTATATTGATTGTGAAACCTTGTTAAATATAAATTATATGGATGATGTTTTATATCAGCTGAAGTAAATACCTATCCATAGGCCATAGCTGATAACTGACGAATAGAGATTCATCTGTATAATCTTACCCAAAAAAAATAGGATTAGATACCTACCTACCATATAGTTCAAGATGTCATATTTAGATCTTCCCGCATCCTTCCTAAACTTTGCAAATCTGTCTAATCTCAAACAGCACTGCCATAACCTATGTAATATTTTATAGACAAAAAACCTTTACAGGTCCTTCACTTCGACTGCATGGATATGGGATTTGATGGTGTTGGCTTATCAAAACCTGGAGGCAGTACCTCCAACATATCTAACGACGCAGAAGTTTCTACTACTCCAGAACCCACACAAGTGGCATACGACATTTACGATACCGTCACTGAGAGTTACACTACCACAGAAGTGCTATTTAATAATACTGTTAAATATATTTAGGTTGTTAATTTTATAATAATTAAATTAAGTACTTTATTTAAATATAAATAGTATATTTATTATAGGTACATTACCTACCTTTGTTTCATTTCTGGAATGTTGGAATGGAAATGGAATGTGAAAGAGAGAGTAAGGGCCGTCAAGTGAGGGAAAACAATGCTTGTAATGCCGCGTCTCCTGTACTAAAACACCTACACAAACATGGTTTCGCTACACATTTTTATCTATGGTCCATTGTTCTATGAGCAGGAGACACCAAAATCATTTGTGTGTGTGTGTGTGTGTGTGTGTGTGTGTGTGTGTGTGTGTGTGTGTGTGTGTGTGTGTGTGTGTGTGTGTGTTTGTGTTTTGTGTTTTGTTCCGAGAAAAACATGTGCAGGAGACGCGGCTCTATATAACGTAAGTTCACAACTTAGATTATTCTGTTTACAAGGACGTTCTAAATAAGTATAAATATCGATATTTTTTGAAGCACGAAATCTTAACGAAATCAATGACTAAAGAATAACATAAGAACTCTGCATAACAATTTTAATATACCTATGTGTTTAATTTGAAGCCTGTTGCGCCATTTTAATTACGCGATCTTTTTACATGTAAGGTGTCACCGAGTCATAAGAATGAAATAGCGCATAGTAGGGTAGGGAAGACCGTGGCACATCGACCTTCACTCATCTGAGACATTTTTTTTAAATTATATCATATTTTATTTCGTTATTAGACTGCCTCGGTGGCGTAGTTGTATTTCGATACGACTACCGTCCTGAGGTCTATGGTTCGATCCCCGGGTCGAGCAAAGTGATATTGGATTTTTCCATATCAGCCCGGAGTCTGGAATTTGTGCCCGATATGGCGATAGGCTCGCCCCCTATCACATCTGGGACGGAACTAAGCTCGGCGAAATGTCGGTATTCTAGTTCGCTAGTTTACCTCTGCCTACCCCTTCGGGGACACGTGCGTGAGCTTATGTATGTATGATGTATGTATGTATCATATATTTACAAACACGTCTAGCTTGCCTATCGACATGAGTTCTAAAAAATCGATTTTAAATCGATATTAAAATTGACATTTAAGACTTAAGAAGAGTTGACAAAGTTGCTTAGATAAAGAGAGAGAGGAGATAGGTTCCATCTCCATGACCTTGGCGCCAGACTGGCAGCTAAAGACGGCGGAAAGTTTAGTGTGTCTAAGTAATATAGTCGATGATTTGTCGATAAACATTTTTGGAATGTTTTTAAAAAGCAGTACAGAAATGTTCAAATGTGAATATTTTTGTACGTTTATTATTTATTACTTGTTTTTATTAGATTTATTTAAGATTATCAAACATTACGTTTATTATTTAGTTAAAATATGAGACTATTATTGGCACAATTAGTTTTAATGATATAATCATCGGCAACAGAATGTGCACTTTAAACATTAACTCAATGACGACATCAATCATAAGAACAACTCAAGGAAAATCGTTTGTTATAAAAATCATTATCTAAACTCACTAGAGCTTTTCTAATCATACTAATTAGAAAATTATAGTCTCTGCCTCCTCTTATGGTATACAGGTGTGACAATATGTATGTAATGCAAAATAATATACCGTGAAATCACTAAATAAAATATTTTATCGATATCGGCGACATACGCAATTAATCATGGCTAGACCACCATTTCAGTTGCCGTATTAGTATTACTTTGTTCCGGGGGCGTGGCTTATTAACAGATGCGGGCCTATAGAAACATACACTTATATATTGATCCTTCTTTACCTGAGTTGAGAGCCATTAATAAAAATGGGATAGCTTTATTTTTTGCTGATTCTATCAAATTTTATACTCGATAGGTTGTAAAAGACAATAGGGAGAAAAGTTTGTGCAAAGTTGACATTTGTGAATTGGCAATTTTATTTGACATAATGACAAGTTTGAAGATCAAAAAGTGGATTCGGTTTTTGGTTTTATTTCGTTTTCTCTAAAATAAGTACCAAAGTTTAGAAAAATATATGGTAATTTATTCATTTGTATCTATATTATTGAAGTGTTAAGTTAAAATGGGCGATACTAGTGATGATTATTATGGTGACGGGTTAGTATGGGAGATGCATGTTTTCTACAGAATTACTTTTAGTTTTCTTTTTCGGAATGTAATGTATTCTAATATTGAAGTATTTATGGACTTTATCTTAAAAACTATTGCTTTAAAACTATGATCATTAAAAGACATTTAAAACCGGCATGAAGTGGGCTAACACTACCTTAATATTATGTCTTCTGTAAAAGTAAATAGTGCTTCAATCCCTTAAAATACGATTCCTCAGTAAAAAATCCTCTCCTATCTTATCATTGAAAGGGTATAAGACGATGGAGCTTTCCATTGGTAGTATTTTAGACTCAGATTGGTAGTTCCATACATAACCCTTCTTCAAACAAAAACATTCAAAATTATATGTACCTAGCGGTAAATGTCCTATGGCTGATGATCAAATGCATTGTGACTCTATAATACAAATGAATGGGCAATTCCAAAAAAGGTACATTTCTGATGGCGCGTACACACCAGGCTGAATGAAGGCAAACAAATCATGTCTGTTTCATTCACACAACAGCAAACATATTTTGGTGTGAACGAAACAGATATAGATTATTTTGCCTTCGTTTGGCCAGTGTGTACACTCCATTAGAATTCAAAATGTTCATATAACAAAAAAAATGACATATAGAGTAGCATACAATACTTAAAATTACAATTTAGGGTCAATTATCAATCAAATAAAACAAAAAAATGATAATCAATGCTAATATACATATTTATTTATTGACACACAACATAACATAACATAAGCTCACGCCTGTATCCCCGAAGGGGTAGGCAGAGGTGGACTAGTGAACTAGAACACCCACTTTTCGCCAAGCTTAGTTTCGTCCCAGATGTGATAGGGGGCGAGCCTATTGCCATATCGGGCACAAATTCCAGACTCCGGGCTGATATGGAAAAATCCAATATCAATTTGCCCAACGCGGGGATCGAACCCGAGACCTCAGAACCGTAGTCATACTGAAATACAACTACACCACCGAGGCATTTATTTATTGGTGTATGTAATATATATTTCAAGATGTGCCTTTTTCAAAATTGCCGATTAAAATAGTCATAGGTCCATGACGCATGCCTGTAGCTTGCATAACTGCATGCCAGATATTGGTAAAACTAGACAGAAGCTTGCATGCTAGTACAAAGCATAATAGAAGATCACAAGCTGTGTAGTTCCGGACAGGTTGGTCTTAAAAATTAAAAGTGTTCTCAAACATTTTAAAATTTTATATTGTGGTGACCCCACATTTGGGGGAAGAAGGTGCAGTAAAATCATGCTACCTAATTACAGTAGGATTGCTAATTAAACGGAATAAACTGCCATTTCGAATGTTGCCACCTTTTTCACTTTTTTCACCACAAAGATCAAGATTATTTAAACATTTAAATTCAGTGAACCATTTCATTCTTTCATTTTCTAAAGTCCAACTCAAAGTCGTAATTCCTGCCTAATGTGTGAATAGTACAGCATGTCTACTGAATCATAGTCATAGTAAATTATTGCATGCTAAGTTATGGCATGTCTACTGGAATTATAGTAACGGTTCATTATAGACAAAACTTACAAAAGCTATGAATGTGCGGAATGTAAATATTCTCAAATAATAAAAGTAATATTTGTAATTTCATAATCTATCTGTTGTGAATTTACGCAAAATTATTTACACAGGCATTTAGTCGAAGGGTTAAACTGAAATTTCTAAAAATACGCTACAAAATTCTAATTTTGTAAGCTAATTCTGAGTTATTGTTTCTTTGAATGATAAAAAATGAACTAGATCAATCACTATGTTTTGAAAGTAAGCAACATTATTTTGGAAACTGACATTTCGATCTGTCGGTTTACTCCGTTTAATTAGCAATCGGACTATAGTTAACAATTCTATAAAGGTAAGCCAGTAGAAATCTTTGGGGGAGGCTTATGTCCAGCAGTGGAAGTCCTGTGGCTGATGTTGATGATGATGACATAAAGAAGATGATGATGACCTATAAGACAGGTGAAGACTTCTCTTGTATGTCATCATCATCTATTTCATGTAATGCTGGGTACACACCAACTAAACAAACAATCGCGATTCTATGCATTCGCACAACAGCGAGAGTTTGTTTATATGACCGCAACAGGATTAGATTTGCGAATGTTTGGTTGGTGTGTACACACTGGGTTCTGTATTTTAACATACTTGTGAGTTTAAAAATAAAATGATCATTTCAAGTGTCTGCAGACAAATTACATTGATTTTATGGTACATAGATTTTTGGGATCTTTATAATTGGCTAGGCCTTGGTATTAAAATTATTTAAGTAAGGGCAGATATATCAATGGCCAGATAACATTTATAAGTAGAGTAATTTCGATGTTTTTACAGTTAATATATGAAACACCTTCAAAATCTAAATTATTCCTCATAATAAGTTATAATGTTGAAAATATATAAATATAATTTTGGATATTCATTTTTATATTTCACATATAAAAAAGTATCATTAAAATGGTGAAACATACTTGTGTGTGTGTCCAAACGGTGTGATTTATATGATTGTAAATGTGCACATGCAGTATCCCAGATGAATATGATTTAATAACAAAATAATTTTATTTTTCTGTAATAATTCACAACTAACATAAGTGTCTAATAGAAGATTGCACAAACAGCCATATTATAGTTTTATCTTTTATTAACTTTCAGAGCAATGGAGACTGTGTCTGCTCCCACCGAAGTGACATATAATTGGGTGGATATAACAGATGAATTCTTTAAAAATATTCAAGGTATTATTGAATTGCATCAAAACTTTTAATTTTCAAAATGTTGGAAGTAACAAACAACTTTTTAAATATTGAAATAAAACTTTTTTTACGGATTCTATAACGATTTGATTGATTCGATGAGTCAGACTGTGTCTGATCCGTGACCACTAAGACTGCAAAGTCTTCGAAACGTCAGACATAAAACTTAAAACAAACGTGATATAAATAGTTTTATTTCAATGTATAAAATTCGTGTAAACTTAAGAAATCAGTAACCTTTTAAATAAATTAAAAACGTATGTTACAGATCTCCAGCTTGGTGAGTTACTGCATGATGGGCACCTCTTTGGTCTATTCGAGGCCATGTCAGCCATTGAGATGATGGATCCAAAAATGGATGCAGGCATGCTCTGCAATCGAGGACATCCCAAACCTCTCAACTTTCAACAAGCTATAGCTGTACGTTTTTTTTGCAGATTTTTTGCTTGTCATTATTGGTTCTTCCATATGAGCCAAAAGAAAAAATAGTTAACTTTTGTTAATAACAAAATAGTACATAAGTAAGACAACCTCCATGGCGCAGCGGGCGAGTAGCTGACTGTGCAACGTGAGTTCGCGGGTTCGATTCCCGCACCGAGACATATGCCTGTCACCTGTCACCGAGATATTTGTCTCAGGTCTGGGTGTTTGTGAGACCGAAAGTCTCTCATAGTTTCTGATACCCACAATACAGGTTACACCTACTGTGGGGCCAGGACTATGTGTGTGACTGTTGTGTGGAAAAAAAAAGTAATGTATCTTAAGAATCAGGCAAAATTTAATTTTATTCATTCTAAGCTAAGCAGTTCAGTAGTTAGCTACGAAAACAGCTTTTGCAGTTTGAGTACTACTTTGAAATATCACATGCTACCAAACACATTGTACTCATCTATACTGAATTATTACAATGGGCTAGCAGTAATACCAATAACATTAATTATATTATGCAGTAATTTAATACCATTTGCCAGCCTCGCTGGTGTGGTTGTATTTCGGTACGACTATCGTTCTGAGGTCTCGGGTTCGATCCCCAGGTCGGGCAAAGTGATATTGGTTTTTCGACATCAGCCTGGAGTTTGGAATTTGTGCCCAATAAGGCGATAGGCTCGCCCCCTATCACATCTGGGACGGAACTAAGCTCGCTGAAATGTGGGTGTCCCAGTTCGCTAGTGCACCTCTGCCTACCCCTTTGGAGATACAGGCGTGAGCTTACGTATGTTTAATTTGTCATACTCTAATGAATAATTTGTATTATTTTCAGGCTGGCAAACTAAAGATAGATGATTTGGAGCCAAGTGAGCTGATTGGCATTATTGATGCCACAATGGCTTGTATTGTTTCATGGCTCGAAGGTCATTCATTAGCACAAACGGTGTTCACAAATCTGTATTTACACCAGCCCCACACAATAGTGAACCGGCCATTGAAAGCTTACTGTATAGCTGTTTACAAATTGCTGGATTGTATTAGAGACTGTATTAACAAGTAAGTCACAATTAATTACTGACTTACTCGGTGGCGTGGTGGTATTTCGGTACGACTACGGTCCTGAGGCATCGGGTTCGATCCCCGGGTCGGGCAAAGTGATATTGGATTTTTCCATATCAGCCCGGAGTCTGGAATTTGTGCCCGATATGGCGATAGGCTCGCCCCCTATCACATCTGGGACGGAATTAAGCTCGGCGAAATGTGGGTGTTCTAGTTCGCTAGTGCGCCTCTGCCTACCCCTTCGAGGATACAGGTGTGAGCTTATTACGATAAAAAATGTTCCCACAAAATATTAGAATAGGAACTTGTAATTTTTTTTCAGTTTATTGTAAAGAATTAGGTCTCAAATCAACACACTAGAAACAAAAATATTAAAATATGCATAAATCCTTTAATTATCGCAAGTAAAAATATAACCCGCGCTAAAAAAGGACGTGACGTCACCGCGTAGAAATGTTAAAGCTATTTCTTTAAATAACGAAGTAAAAATTAGGAAGAAGAAAGAGAAGGGCCTTCGAAATATAGTTCACTAATCACCATACTGAACACAACAATAATTTTCGGCAAAAATTGGAAACATAACCCAACTTGGAAATACTGCTCTATAAATCTTTATGCAATGACGTTATTTGGGTTGTACAATTACGTTCCATTATACGTATATTTATAATTAGGATATTTTGTAAGATATCAATTAGTTTATATTACAAATGATAGCATATTTCATGGTTTTGTTTATTGACCGACTTCCAAAAAGGAGGAGGTCCTCAATTCGTCTGTATTTTTTTATGTATGTTTCAAAATTATTTTTGTGTTCGATAGAGCTTATTTCAAGGGTGGCCTCATATAAATTTGGTCACAATCAGATTTGAATTTGGGCCGTTACGTTTTTAAACTTGTGATTATTGATTTATTAACACAATTTTTTGTTATAATTTTTGTGTAAGTTTCCCATTATGATCTTAATGTTTCTTGACATTTTGGAAGTGATAGGCACACATGCATAACATATGCTGATACAAGCAAACTGTGCATAATAATTTAATAAAAAAATATTGGTTTTAATTTTTTTAAACTAACGGCACCTCTTGAGAAAACAGTGAACTATGATAAATGTACGGAGAACACAAAAACTTAAAAAAATAAACTAATAGAATAGTATTAATTCACAGAGCTCAAGTTTTCGAAGAGGAAGACTTCCAACCAATGAGTTATGGATATTGTCTAGGCTCAAATCCACAATCCGTCAACACCTATGATGCTAGTCTTGAAGTTAATGAACAGAAATGTATTGCTTTACTAAGAGAACAGGAGGAAGAGTTGAATAAGAAAGCTAGGAGTTCGGAAGACGAGGTATGATACATGTACATGATCCTTATTAATTTTTCCCACATGTTGCAGAAAGGGTTCGGCTAAGTTTTGATGATCGGCTGCCTGCCTCTGGGAGATGCAGTCCTAAGCAAATATCGAAGCCGGGACCTCCCGATTCACATGCCATGAACGCGTGTCACGGTTTCGTCGCGTTAATTTATTGATATACATATTGAAAGTAATCATTATACCATTCTCATTAAGTCGATACTTCATCAATGTGATGACCTAGACACTCGTTTTGATCTATCAAGATAAAATCAGCGGGGTGACTCCTGACGTTCGATTCGATCTTAAATTCGATTCGGTTTCATTTATTGACTTAAAATTGCACCGAAATCGAGTTAAAAAGTGCATAAATGTCACGTTAAAAATTATCAAATCACAAGTTCTCGAATATTATGCAAAATAGCGCAGTTCAAAAGTCGATATCGGTGAAATTTTAAGTCAATAAATGAAACCAAATTGAAATCACAATCGAATCGAGTGTTAAGAGTAAGGGGGCTGGTCCTTTGACCACTCGGTCACTCGGCTAATAAAAAGTGTTGTTGTAGGATTATACCGTCCAAATTTGCTCATTGCTCATTCATCTCCTCTTGAGTAAGATGAGGATAAGATGAGAATGAGGAGATGAATGAGCTAGCTGCAATTTGGGCAGTGTAATCCTACAATGACACTTATATTAGCTAACTGCTACTACATCTGTGTGTTTTATCTTTTTTACAGACTAACAACCTTTGGACAGCATTAGCAGCTCGTATAAGGTTTACTAGAATGTTCTATCAAGCTCTTTTATTGATAACGAAGAGAGATTCTCAGTCTGGTGCGGATTGTGTTGCTCTTTTGAATGGCTGCTCGGAAATGATGAAAGTTATCATAAAAACTGCGAGCAAGGGCACACAACCTGTTGAAAATTGTAAGTAAAGTGATTATACCTCTTATTTAAGACTGCACTTGAGAAGCCCTGAGTCGAATGGATCCTTCGACCTGGGGCTTCCATGACTGAAATCAAGTAAAGCAGTCGTACTGCGAGACATTCAGTGTCAGTAGATTTACATGTTCAAAGCTGCTTCTTTATGATCTGTGTGCATAGTAAGGATGGTCCTCAGCTGGGGCCATGACAAAGGATATATTTTTATACTGTTTCTTTCTTCCCACTTACTTTAATTTTAAGTCTGCTACAAGAAAGAAATGGTTTGGCTTAGTTCGGCTGTCTGTCAGACATCAACGGATTCATAGTTTGACAAATTGTGTAATAAAATCGTTTTGCCCAACCTGGGATTCGAATCCAGGACGTCTAGACGAAGGAGGCCACAGTAGATAATACCTATAGGATTAAGTTTTATACTTATTAATTAATTAACTCAATAAAATGTTAGCTATGGTCCTAGGATATATCAAAAATTCCTATTTAGCGTTTTAGTTAATTTGCTTTATCGTTGTCGATGTTTGTCCCATACTAGCCGATTCCCCAAACCCGATGGGATTCGAGCCGATGGTGAACCAGCGCCTGCTGCCGCCCACTTTCCCGCGGTACACGCGGATCAAACCCAGGAACGAAGCTTTGCAGTACTTCGACGAACTTATTGCGAGGTTGAGGCACGCATGGAAGATTACCTCTTGTACGAACTTTCACACAGCATTGGTAAGTTTTGTTTACATAATATGTTCATCCGTGTCTGTACTCTGTATCCCCAAATTAGTTGGTATGAAGTATTTTTTGTAAGTAAACACAGCACGATTTTCTTGGTGGCCCGTCCTGAGGTCTTGGGTTCGATCTCCGGGTCGGGCTAAGTGATATTTCTTGCAGACTATTTTGTCGGCTTATTCGCGAACTGTCGAATAGGACTTTTTTAGAACCAGCAAAAATGTAAAAAACTAAGCTTCACAACGTAAAATATCTCTTTGGAACTTTTTATTTCTATTCTTAATCTGTACTTATTAGTTGATGTGCATTAGTCCTGGTACCGACTTTAAAGATATTTTCGGCCGACTTCCCAAAAAGGAGGAGGTCCTCAATTCGTCGTTTTTTTATGTATGTTACTCGATATCTCCAAATGTGGACCGATTTTCAAAATTCTTTTTGTGTTCGATAGAGCTTATTTCAAGGGTGGTCCCATATAAATTTATTCACGATCGGTAAATTGGAAGTCGGTCAGTTAAGTTTTTAAACTTGTGATTATGTCATTTCATATTTTAGCTAAATCCACGTATTCTGCATGATCACTAATGATCGTCATGAATGTTTTTGTTTATACTTTTCGTGTTGATGTTGTTAATGCGATGACAATTTCCTCATTAATCATATTCATGATTAAATTGACGTTTCACTAATCGATCGTGAGCAATTATCTGTATATACATACTAAACGTATTAATTATAATTAACTAGCTGTTGTGCGTGGCTCTGCCCGCGTGATAAATTTTTCTGGACAGGGTGGGCGTCGCTTGTTATAATTATTTCATATTATTCTCCAGAGCTGTGTTTGTTGGTTTTAAGTGTTGTGGTTTAATGCATCAAACTTCAGTGAAGATGGACAGTATAATATGGAAACTTTTTAACTGGTGATCTTCGATGAGTTTTGCTTGGTGCGTTGGCTGGCTTTGTTCGGTCGATTCGCCGAATGAAGGTCAACTGAGGGGCACAGCACTGGAAGGAATTACCGACATAATCCCAGCAGGGCCTTGAGATCATCCACATCTGGGTCTCATGGTCATTCTGAAAGCATAATTGCTCTATTTACCTTGACATTGGCTAAATCATCGCATATGCGTGGAAGCCATTATTTTTAAAAGAAGAAGAATATTTTTATGATATAACTTTTTAAAAAAATACATAGATATCAGCTCACGCCTGTATCCCCGACGGGATAGGCAAAGACGCACTAGCGAATTAGAAGACCCACATTTAGCCGACCTTGTTTCCGTTCCAGATGTGGTAGCGGACCAACCCATCGCCATAGGGGTCACAAATTTTAAACTTCGGGATGATACCTACATACATACATACATCTGATACTGAATTTCGGGTTCGATTAAGACAAATGTTTGTGTGGCCCACAGATATTTGTTTCAAGTCTGGGTGTTGTGAGACCGAAAATCTCTCATGGTTTCTACCCACAATACAGGTTATACCTAGTGTGGGGTCAGTACTAGGTGTGTGATTGTTGGGTGTATTTATTATTTATTTATTTATAATTGTAAAAACCCACGAAATTTTTTTTTGTGTTGGATAGCCCTTTTTATCGAGTATGGCTATAGGCTATATAACATCACGCTTTGACCAATAGGAGCGGAGCAGAAATGAAAAATGTTACTAAATCGGGAAAATTTATATATCAGACAGAAACTACTGGTTCGAATTGAAAAATTATTTTTGTGTTAGCCCAATTATGAACGGTGGCTATAGGCTATATAACATCACGCTATGACCAATAGGAGCGGAGCAGATATGAAAAATGCTGCTAGCGGGGAATTTTATATCTCAGAAACTACTGGTTTGATTTGAAAAAAATATTTTAGTGTTGACTGAGGGGATGAATGGTAGGGTGACTAAGGGGTGATTGACGGGGTGACTGACGAGGTGAATGACGCGTGACTGACAGGCTGACTGATGGGGTGGCGGACGGGGTGACTGACGAGGTGAATGACGGGGTGACAGACGGGGTGACAGACGGGGTGACAGACGGGTGACAGACGGGGTGACAGACGGGTGATAAACGGGGTGACAGACGGTGTGACGGACGTGGTGACAGACGGGGTGACCGACTGGGTGACAGACCGGGTGACAGACGGGGTGACAGACGGGTGACAGACGGGGTGACAGACGGGGTGACAGACGGGTGACCGAAGTGGTGACAGACGAGGTGACAGACGGGTGACAGACGGGGTGACAGACGGGGTGACGGAAGTGGTGACAGACGGGGTGACGGAAGTGGTGACAGACGGAGTGACAGACGGGGTGACAGACTGGTGATAGACTGGGTGACAGACGGGGTGACCGACTGGGTGACCGACTGGGTGACAGACGAGGTGACAGACGGGGTGACAGACGGAGTGACAGACGGTGTGACAGAGGGTGTGACTGACGGGGTAAGAGACGGGGTGACAGACGGTATGATTGACGGTGTGGGAGACGGGGTGACTGACGGCCGAAGTAGATCATTCCATTACCTCTTTTAGAATTATTGTGCTATAGGTGCCTACGACTCACTCTTTCAACCCTCTCTCTCATACGCAGACGAAGTTGCGCGGGTCAGCTAGTATTTTTATAAGTAAGGGCATGATTTGTTCCTATAATCTGCTGACTCAATGCGGATTACAATTTAAATATCAATTATTATTTATCTTTAGTCACGCATGACAATGTTAATCCAGAATAATGGAGATTTAGAATCATTAGAGATTTTTTGCGGAGCTGCAAGTGACCCTAAGGCGTTAGACGCTTTTTGATAGAGATTTGAGATTTCTGCGTAGGAATAACCAAATTTTATACAATGGAAATAATTGCTTTTTCGTTTACACTATTTGGACAGGAGTATCAACTTTATGACTCGTTCTCGTGTTTTGTGATGTTTCGATTTTTGTCGATATTATCTGTTGCTAAAGGACAATTTTGTTGTTACGACAAAATATTATCGAGCCGACTCATTCGTGCTGTAGACGTACCTAAGTGACGCAACTGTCTAAAGCATGGCTCTACCAGTCAAAAGTAGCGATTTAATTGACAAACTCCGTGGTGCAGCAGGCGAGCAGCTGGTTGTGAAGCGAGGGGCCGTGGGTTCGATCCCCGGACCGAGACACATGTTTGTGTGGCCTACAGATATTTGTTTCGGGTCGGGATGTTATGAGATCGAAAGTCTCTCGATACAAAATTCGATCGACATCTGACACTCGATTCGAATTTGACTTCGATTCGGTTTCATTTATTTATCGAAAATTTTACCGAAATAGAGTTAAAAAGTGCAATAATGTCACATTAAACATTACCAAATGACTTGTACTTGATTTTGGTGGAATTTTAAGTCACTAAATGAAACCGAATCGAAGTCAAATTCGAATCGAGGGTCAAGAGTCAGGGGGCAGGACTATGTGCGTGACTGTTGGGTGTGACTGCCTCGCTGGTGTGGTTGTATTTCGGTACGACTACCGTCCTGAGGTCGGGCAAAGTGATATTGGATTTTTCCATATCATCTCGGAGTCTGGAATTTGTGCCCGATATGGCGATAGGCTCGCCCCCTATCACATCTGGGACTCACTAAGCTCGGCGAAATGTGGGTGTTCTAGTTTGCTAGTGCACCTCTGCCTACCCCTTCGGGGATATATGCGTGAGCTTATGTTATGTTATGTAGTCGTGTGTATGTATTTAGGGCAATTATAAGCTCAGAAAAATAAGAAAGCAATTTCGATTCATTAACATATGTAACTTTATTCTTTGGATGGGTCGATATATGTATGTATGTGCCGCCTCCAATGTCGGTGTATAGGATTTCTTCATGGAGTTCAGTCGGTCCCGCGCGTGCATCCTGTCGCGCTCGGCGCTGCAGCTGCTGTACCTGAGCCCGTCGCCCGCGAGTACCGCGTCGCTGGCGCAGGCGGGCGGGCCGCACGCGCCGCACGCGCACCACGCCTTCGCGGAGATCCTGCGCGACTCGCTCAAAACCTTCGTAAACCCGCCCGCGTTGACTTCTAGGTCGCCTGCCATCTCTACGCCACAGGTAATTGTGATCAATGCATTCGTTAATTGGGTACTGTGTTTCAGTTTATACACATATTTATATAATAATAATGAAACGAAAAAGAAACCCTTTATTTATTTATTTAGACGCAAAACAGTATACAATCATATGCACTTATGATAGTTTACAGTTATAGTTACTTAAAACTAGATTGTATTCAAAAATATGCGCCCTAATGTAGTATATTGTATAAAGTGGGGACTATTAACTGCAACAAAATTGGTTGAAAAATGAGGCAGTGATTCATGTTATAAATTCTGGAGTAGGGGCATATTGGAGATATCTTGCTATCTCTTTCCAACGCACGTACCGTTATGGCGTGATGTGATTATACTGATAATTCTCTTCCCCGCAATTTGAAGGTTACACCAAACTTCAAAGGCTTATAACTTTTTTATTTTTAAGAATATTTCAATATTTCTTTATGTTCTATATTTTAGACGACGTAAATTTCATATTAAATTAATACAAAAAAAATAGTCAAGTACCAAATTTATCGATTGACTATAGAGTTCATTATTGCACTGAAATAAAACTATGTTTACGGATTCTATCACGATTTGTTTTAATCCTGTCCAACTCGTGACCACAAAGACTGCAAAGTCTTCGAATCGTTGGGCATAAAAATTAAAAGAAATCGTGATAGAATAAAACCGTAAAAATAGTTTTATTTCAATATATAACATTCGCGTAAACTTAAAAAAATCAGTCATTATTACACTATTGCAAAATGAAAAAGAAAACTAATTTTGTTACAAATAAATATACAACCGTGCATCATTTAGTGTATATTGTTTTCCGGGCATCAAGATTTTTTGCTAATAAATATTGTTTTATAATTATACATATAAAACAATATTTATTAGCAAAAATGTTTTATAATTATACAGGCTGTGGACCGGGAG
The DNA here is from genome assembly GCA_036417725.1 of Clanis bilineata. Classification (NCBI taxonomy): domain Eukaryota; kingdom Metazoa; phylum Arthropoda; class Insecta; order Lepidoptera; family Sphingidae; genus Clanis; species Clanis bilineata. The sequence goes on from CM071141.1 coordinate 6,787,712, forward strand.
GTCCTGGGTTCGATTCCCAGGTCGGGCAAAGCAAATTTTCTAATTTAATTTCCCGGGACTGGATCCCTCATAGGGGGTTGACGTCAGGCAGGCGGCCAGTCGTAAAAACTTAGCAAATCCTCTCTGCAACAAGCTTGAAAAAGTGTGTTGCGCCGACCCCACATTAAGGTGAGATAAGAGCAGGTAGAAAGAAAGAATTATGCATATCAAAAGTGACTCCATACTTGATCATATTTTATTTAAAATCTCCCAATAAAAAAAAAAAATGTTATTTTTGCGAAATAAAAAAAATTCAAAAAAAAATCTTTCTCCGAGAATTTCGAAATCAAAATTGACAAAAACCAGAAAAAATGTACATCACTCTGCGTTTCAAGCGATTGTACACTTTACGACGTTACATTAGAGTTGTTTATGTGTTGTCAGGCGCGCGAGATCGTGGAGAACTTTCTGTCGCGGTGCGTGCGTCCGTTCGCGGTGCTGGTGCAGGTGTGCGGACACAACCGCGCCCGTCAGCGGGACAAGCTCGCGCTCCTACTCGACGAGTTCGCCGCGCTGCAGGAAGAGGTAACGGTTTACATTAGTAGTGTGTTTGACATAAGTGTGTATGATTTTTAACACATAAAATAAGCTCACACCTTTAGAAGCTACAAGAGGCCTACCTCTTCGGGGATACAGGTGTACTAGAGGAGCACTAGCCAACTAGTACACCCACATTTTGTCGAGCTTAGTTCCGTCCCAGATGTGATAAGGGGCGAGCCTATCGCGATATCGGGCACAAATTTCAGACTCCGGGCTGATATGGAAAAATCCAATATCACTTTGCCCGACCCGGGGATCGAACCCGCGACCTCAAGACGGTAGTCATACCGAAATACAACTACGCCACCGAGGCAGTCATAATATAAAACTTTTTGATATTGTTGCATTTCAAAGCATCCTTTCAGAGCCTCATCCTGAAGCTGCTGGTTTTATATTTAAGAGTTTGAGTGTATAAGGAAAGAAAATAGGGTACGATGAGGCTGGCAGGTGGTGAGTAGAGTGGTAGAGCCATGCTGTAGACAGTAACGTATACAGCACGAATAGGCCGGCTCGACCGGGTTTGATACCACTGTCTCACAGAAAACCGACGTAAATTGGCAGCTTGCTGTCGTGTTTCGCTACTAATAAGACGTTGATTGTCTGCCTGGTTTGCAGGCAGAGAGCGTGGACGCGCTGGTGAACGGCGCGGCGGGCGTGGCGGGGGCGGGGGCGGGCGCGGGGCTGGTGGGGGGCGCGGCGGGAGGGGGAGGGGGAGCGCGCGCGTGCTTCAGCACGTGGGTTCTGTATCACGTGCTGCGGCTCATGATCGCGTACCTGCTCTCCGGCCTCGAGCTCGAACTGTACGCAGTGCACGAGTACCATTATATATTCTGGTCAGTATACCTTTGTCTATACAATGTCGATTTGGGGGGTACTATTACCTCTTGGCGAAGATATCGTGTAATCGTTATAAAAATAATCACAAGTTTAAAAACTTAACTGACCGACTTCCAATTTACCGATCGTTACCAAGCTCCATCGAACACAAAAAGAATTTTGAAAATCGGTCCTCATTTGGCGGAGATATCGAGTAACACATAAAAGCTCCAGCAGCATACCATAAGCTCCATCGAACACAAAAATAATTTTGAAAATCGGTCCACATTTGGCGAAGATATCGAGTAACACATAAAAAAAATACAGATGAATTAAGGACCTCCTCCTTTTGTGGAAGTCGGCCGAAAATAGAGACGAATTGAGGATCTTTTCCTTTCTGGAAGTCTGGCGAAAAAGGGAAATACAGTTGCAAAAAAGTGAATTTACGTTTACACTGTTCTGCGGGTTTAGCCAAGTGGCTTATGCGCTAGTCGAATAGAATAGTCAATGTATGGGAATGTCGTACGAGTACGCTATATATATCGTCCTCTTATCTCATTCCCATACATTTATGATTCTATTTGACTAGCCAGTACACTATAGTACGATTGCTAATTAAACGAAGTAAACTGACATTTCGAATGTTGCCACTTTTTTATGAAACTTAAATAGTTCTGCGGTAAAAAGATCAAGATTATTTAAACATTTCAATTCAGTGAACCATTTCATTCTTTTATTTTCTAAAGTCCAATTCAAAGTTGTAATTCCTACCTAATGAGTGATTAGTTCTGCATGTTTACTGAATTATAGTCCTAGTAAATTACTATATGCTAAGTTATGACATGTCTACTGTAATTATAGTCATGGTTCATTATAAACAAAACTAACAAAAGCTATGAATGTGCCGAACGTAATTTTTCTTAAATAATAAAAGTAAAATTAATAATTTTCATTGTTATCAGTTAGCGTATATGTTGTGATTATTTACGCAAAATTATTACACAGACATTTAGTTGAAGGGTTAAGCTGAAATTTAGCTTGAAATTTAAATAAAGTAAGCAACATTATTTTGGAAAGTGACATTTCGATCTGTCAGTTTACTCCGTTTAATTAGCAATCCGACTATAGTACAAGCCACTTGGCTAAACCCGCAGGTACCTATACGAGTTCCTGTACGGATGGCTGGTGTCGGCGCTGGGGCGCGCGGAGGGTCTCGCGGGGGAGGTGTCGCGGCGCGCGGAGGGGCGGCGCGGCGGCGCGCGCAGGCAGGCGCGGCGCCGGGCGGCCCCGCACGCGCGCGACCGACTCATGTGCCAGCTCATGCAGAACATGTGCGGGGGGTTCTATAAGGTACATCATGTAATCATCCAGACCAGGGCGAATACGGAACTTACATGTAAAGAAGCAAATAAATAAATAATCATTTATTGACACAAGTGTGGTGGCGTACAGGTACAAGACGTAGAAACATATTAATTATACAGATATTTATGTATGTACCTAATTATTGTATACTAGCTGACCCGCGCAATCACCCCGTTGGTCACCTCGTAGGTCACCCCGTTGGTTACCCTGGCGGTCACCACATCAGTCACCCCGTCGGTCACCCTGTCAGTCACCCCATCGATCACCCTGTCAGTCACCCTGTCACGCACCCCGTCCGTCACCCCGTCCGTCACCCCGTCAGTCGCCCCATCAGTAACCCCGTCGGTCACCCTGTCAGTCACCCTGTCACGCACCCCGTCGGTCACCCCATCAGTCACCCCATCAGTCACTTTATCGGTCACCCCGTCCGTCACCCTGTCACGCATCCCGCCGGTCACCCCATCAGTCACCCTGTCGGTCACCCCGTCTGTCAGCCCGTTGGTCACCCCGTCTGTCTCCCCGTCCGTCACCCCGTCGATCACCCTGTCAGTCACCCCGTCAGTCACCCCACTTGTGTCTTTAGAGTCAAAAGTATCCTCATACCAAATTTTATCAAAGTCAATTAAGCGGTTCCAAAATTGCCACACAAACTTTCATCCCCTATTCATCCCTTTGGGGGTTGATTTAAAAAACATAAAGTGCCCTATATCCGTCCTTGGGGATAAAGGTACCCTCGTCTACAGTCTTTGGCAATGACGTCACTTGTGTTTTGCAATTACGTTCCATTATACGTAATTTATAATTTTATTTTATCCTACAAATTTCATCATAGCACATTTTTTTGACTATTCATTTATTAACACAATTTCCCCTTATATTTTTGTTCAAGTTCCCTATTATGTTAGAAAACACCCTGCACGACCTGGGAATGGAACACATTAATATTATTACAGTAGTTATTATTATAATCTTCGCCTTATCGCTTTCTTGGTATAGTGGCAGCACATATGAGTTATGAACCGGGAGGTCCTGGATTCGATTCCCAGGTCGGGCAAAGCGAATTATCTGGTTTAATTTGCCTGGGACTGGAACCTCTAAAGAGGGTTGACATCAGGCAGGTAGCCGGCCGTAAAAACGAATCCGATTCCTTTCTGCAACATGCTTGTGAAAATGTGTTGCGCTGACCCCATTGTGAAACAAGGGCAGGTTGAAATAAAGAAAGTTATTATTATGCCCAGATCAGGCAATGAAGTTTTTCCTAACATCATTGCCGAGGACTGGATCCTTTATGACAACTGCCAGACGTCCTTGGGCGGATCTATTTTATTATTATTTGATCCAAAATCTAATAGTTTTATTTACAAATTCGTTAAAAATAACTGTTTAAAAATATATTTGTTTACAGGCTTTAGTAGCGTTCAAGTTGCAAGGCAAGATCCGCATGCCGCAATCGGAGTTCGACAACGAGGCGGTTCGGTACAAACATCGGTTCGCGCCTCTCTCTGTATTTGCACCACCGTTAGTTCACTACCACGAGTTTTGCGAAATGACACAGCCTTTGCAGTAAGTATTCGAAATTGGCCGCAATTCGAAATAATCTGTCCCTTTTATTTTCAAATAATGTGACACTAGGAAAAAAGTGACAGACTATTCTTAGCCATTTGCTCGGCTAAACTGTTTTTATAAGTAAGGCTATGTGTAAAATTGACATAAGTGCAAACCAAGATTACCATGTTACAGTACAGTACAGTGTAGACTGATGGTGTATTGAAAATTAGCATGTTATATGCTAGAGCAAAAACGATATAGATACGGGTTGTAGCTAGATCGTATTTGTGTTTTCTGATGCCGGGTACACACCAACCGAACGAACGTTCGCGAATCTACTGTCGCATTCACACAATAGCGAAAGTTTGTTTGTGTGAACGCAACAGTATTATTTCGCCTTCGTTCGGCCGGTGTGTACGCGCCATTATGTGAACACGAACTGACATGCTTGTCGATAAATCCACAGACCGATAAGACCGACCTTGTCGCAAGCCCCTCGATTTGTTTCTTTCCTCTTCGGATTCGGAGTGTGAAGAAGCATAAATATAACGGCATGATTCTGGCGACCACTGATAAATCCATTGTTCGGCAGTGGTCGCTAGTTTTGCTGCACTACGCTTACCATCAGGTGTAGGTAGGCACTGGCCTACCTAGTAAGTAAGGGCAGTCCGTGCCCGGAAAAAAAGAGCACAAATGTTAACGTCTATCCATACTTTCTGGATTTCACAGGCGTGCGATTATCGGATTCCATACTCCTGCTATCTACTACAATATATTTACCATTCCAGCTATGTTATAAACTAGAAAGGTAAAATCAAGCATTTAGGAGCTAGAAAGCAATTAAAAATCTACACGGTCAGACGGCCTACCTGTGTTTACTTCTTCCGATGGATATGCCAGGAGCCATGCCGTTAACTAGCGAGAAGACGGAAAGACAGGGGAGGTGTGTTTGGGCCTTTAGAAGTACGTCATAGCAAATATTCTCTTTGAGATATTGGTAAACATTCGGTCGAGCCAGTCAGTTTGTAAGCAATGTTGTGGGCAACGGCCAAGTTGCAAAGCTTACGTAAGCACTACGGGGGGAGGGCGTCTTTTATTTGCTTATTAGTTATTTTTGATCTGACATGTGGGATGGGAGGATATGGATGGTGTTTACCTCAGCAGTATTTTTTTTTTTACTTTATTGTATTTTCTTTTAATAATAAAAACTGGAACACATTGAAAAATGTATGTACCAATGTTTACGTAAGGAACGGGGGGAGGGGGGGGGGGGTGTATAAGAGCTTTGCATACTTTTACTGTCGAGATGGAGGGTGGGGTTAATAGTTGTAAAAAATTTGGTTACGTAATACGTACTTGAACGGCCCATTGTAACAAGGGAGAGATATGATGATGATATATATCGACGGTTCCAAGGCAAAGAGCTTTAAGCGACATTTTTTGCGATATTGAGTTATATATATATTTGGAATCAGCGAATTTTTCTGCGTTTTTTGACGCTAGTTTCATTTTTTTTTGACGTCTTTTTTGGCGCTTAACACAACACGAAAAATAGCTTCCATTTTGATGTTCATTGATTGAAACGACACAAGATTTTACCATTTTCGGCCCTCGGTCACTTAAGATTTTTAGGCTTCTACTTGATTTAATTTCATTTGTCGGTTAAATCATTTTTGCAGTTACTATTTTGAACACCCAATGTATTTAAGACATTTTCGCTTTTACTTTAACCATAGTAAATAACATAGTATGTTTAATAAATATTTGTCTTTTTGCTCCTCATCGACCTGTATGTCTCGCCCAACGATTTAATGGCAAACACCAGGCCTATAGTATCATATCTGGGTTTAAAGCTATTCATTCATTCAGCGACAGTGTTTTCTTCTTGGTGCAGCATGTCAAATAAGCTGAATGTCGCGGTACTGATCACAATCTCGAATACTGACCATACCCTCGTATATTAAGTATTTTATTGTGTATAATGGTTGAACAGGGAGCCAAACAACTCTACACCATAAGAGCCCAGTGCCCACGCCTCGATAAGAAAGTAATTAAAGCCTTCTTCAAGTGATGGAGATAACTAAGAATCTTGTTAGGTGAAATCGGAGTAAGTAATATTTGCTTCGGGTCGCTTCAAGCTGCTCGTTCAGCAAGTTGTGCAAGAAGAAGATAGTACTTCATCATGAGCAAATTATTTTAATGATAATGAAGGGATGGTATAGAATCACTGTAAATCTAGATCCTTTATTTTTTTATATTAGTAATATAAAATTACCCACATAATACAATATTTACTAACAAAATTGGTGAAAAATCAAATCTGTTGTAAATGTTATTATTTTGGTCATATCAATAACATAAAATCGTAAAATAATTTTGAGTTTGCATCATTTTACCCTACGCCGCGCCCATGTAACATACCACTTGTGCTAATTTCTGGCAAGTATTTTTTTATGAACATTATGATACATGGAGGATAAAGCAGTTTTGCTTTTCCTGAAACGTAATCGTATTAAGGTATGAATCAATTTCGTCTCCGCTATAATATCTGTGATGGGCACTTGAGTCACTTTGCCTCACTCTAAAAATTCTTTCAGTTGATGCATATTGGGTTAAGCGACACTTATTTTTGAAAATACAGCTCATTTAAACACAATTTATATTTAAAAAGTTGCGATATGTGCAAACGCAAGAAATATATTAATTTTGCTAAAATCCGCCAAGTACTTTTTTTATAATGAATTTTTTTTCAAAAAAAAAAACTTTGTACCTCTCTCCTGTAAAGTTTCAAAAATGTCGCTTAACGCACTTTGCCTTGGAACCGTCGATATAATGAATCAACTCTTTAATAAATAAAACACTCCATCGACTTTGATTAGCAATAATACATGGGCACTTGACAATCTCGAAGCAATCCATCGTTATAATAATATCTAATTCTGATTTCTTAAATTATCTCGGTTTTTGCTAAAATTCGATGATTAATAGTTTCTTTTTTGACTTGTTATCGCTGTAATGACTAATGATATTGATATAGAGGGTACTGCATTATTAAATAGTAAGTAGGTATGCCATCTGGTAAATCAAGATCCTGGTCGTTTTCACAGCAGCACCGTGTCCTGATAGGATCTGATTTGAATCTATTCGGTTCGCTATATCAGATTTTATAGTCAGATATGATGTCAGGTGGCGGTTGCGTGTAATGTGGATTGATTGATGATTGATTAATTGATGTCATGTCTTGCACAAAAATTATAACGACAAATTGTGTTGATAAATCCATAAATAAGACCTTTAAATGTGCTATGATGAAATTTGTAGAATAAAATAATTGATATTTATGAAATATATTAATTATAAATTACGTATAATGGAACGTAATTGCAAATCCAAGTGACGTCACTGCATGATCGCATCAGAGCAGTGGTTCCAGGTTGGGTTTTTTATAACCATATCATTTTACATGATTCGATTTTAATCAGAGTTCAATCCAAGTGGCACTTTTGATAATATTATTTAAGAGGTTATTACATATCTCCGAATATGTAGGGTTATGTTTAAAGTGCACTCCTAGTTCGCTGACCTAATCATAATATAATAACCAAAAAATAAATATCATAACACCCAACAGTCACATACATAGCCCTGACCGTCGGGTTTAAGATCTACGACACTAAGATCGAATCTTGTATCGTGGGTATCAGGAACTACGAGAGACTTTCGGTCTCACAACACCAAGACCCGAAACAAATATTTGTGGGCCACACAAACATTTGTCTCGGTGCGGGATCCAACGCACAGCCGGTTACTCGCCCACTGAGCTACTGACCCTCATATCGATGATACCGGGTATAATTTTGCAGTCAACGGCGAAATTAGGTGACCGCTAGACTAGTGATTACTCATGTTATGTAATTGTCTTATCACGTAGATAAAAAGTCAAACGTCGAACACAAATTACATAATATCGAGAGCTGGTTTTCCCCCAAGTAACATTTATGTATATATTTTTTTTTTATAGAAGAGGGGGCAAACGAGCAGGTGGGTCACCTGATGTTAAGTAATCATCTCCGCCCATAAACATCCATATCCATATTATATAACTTTCTTTCTTTCTACCTGCCCTTATCCCACTTTTAATGTGGGGTCGGCGCAACACACTTTTTCAAGCATGTTGCAAAGAGGATTTGGCTTAGTTTTTACGACCGGTCGCCTGCCTGACGTCAACCCCCTATGAGGGATCCAGCCCCGGGCGAATTAAATTAGAAAATTTACTTCGCCCGACCTGGGAATCGAACCTAGGACCTCCCGGTCTACAGCCTATACATGCTGCCACTAGCCCAAGGACGCGGCTTCATATTATATATCATCATATTATATTGATAACATAAATTCAAAAATGTATCGATTACCACCAATGTAAATGCGATTTTAATAAATCACTTAAACTCCACGGCTTCCCGAATATTGAAACGCTACTTACTCTAACAGACCATCAATTTAAGTAGTTTGTTATGCACCATGTAATTTTGGCTGCCTCTTTGGCGTATTTGTATAGCGGTACGACTATCGTCATGCGGTCTGGGATTCAATTCCTGGGTCGGGCAAAGTGACATTTTATTTTTCTATTTAGTATGAGCCCGGTATATGGTATGGTATTTGGACCCGATATGGCGATAGGCTCGCCCCCTATCACATCTGGGACGGAAATGAGCTCGGCGGAATGTGGATGTTCTAGTTCACTAGCAACGCCTTTCATTCGCCTCTTCCTACCCCTTGGGGATAAAGGTGTGAGTTTATATATGTATTTGTTATAGGTATGAGAATCCTGCGATACTTTACCTCGGCGGTTGTAAACATTTCCAACAGGCGCGGACGTTGTTGGAGACCATAACCACACCCGACCAAGAGGTAAGAACTTGTCTAATAAATCAATTATAAATAGTAAATGACACCCAACAGTCACACACATTGTCCTGACCTCACAGTAAGATTGAGTCTTGCGTCGTGGGTAACAGGAACTACGAGAGACTTTCGGTCTCACAACACCCAGACCCGAAACAAATATCTTTGGACCACACAAACATTGCATTTACTGACCGTACAAAAAATGGGCTAGTTAGTCCAAAGTTAGTCATTTTGTTCACTCACCATGCTTTTCAATAACTATAATTTCTAAAACTGACTGCCGCGGTGGTGTAGTTGTTTTTCGGTATGACTTCCGTCCTGAGGTCTCGGGTTCGATCTCCGGGTTGGGCTAAGTGATATTGGATTTTTCAATATCAACCCGGAGTCTGGAATTTGTGCCCGCTTTAGCGATAGACTCGCTCCGTATCACATCTGGAACGGAACTAAGCTCGGCGAAATGTGGGTGTTCTAGTTCGCTAGTGCGCCTCTGCCTACCCCTACAGGGAGAATAATAATTATTTTATTTTTTGTTACAGATAACAGATCTTCTGAAAGTAGCCAAAACGAATTTCGTCGTATTAAAATTATTAGCGGGTGGTCACAAGAAGGAGTCGACTACGCCGCCCGAATTCGATTTTTCAGTTCATAGACATTTTCCTATTATCAAATTGGTGTAATTTTAATTAAGAATGATTGTAATCTTCCGTTTTCTACGATAAAATAATATTATACTGTAAGTGCGAGTATACAAGTAGTTTACTATGAACTTTCTTGCAAATATATAAGCTGTATATAAAAATATATATGTGTGCTTCGGACTTTATACGTATGTGTTTTGTTTTAAATCTGATTGACTAAATATATGAAACAAAAGAGGCATTAAAATATTATGTGTCGGCCAATAAAAAAGTTTATTATGATATCGATAAATATTATCCACACATAAAAATCTCGAATTTGTCGACATGTTTGATCTAGTCTAGTCGATTTCTATTGAATAGTGCAATTCGGCGCGACCGTATTAACGACCGACTTTATAAAAGGAGGAGGTCCTCAATTCGTCTGTATATTTTATGTTTGTTACGCGATATCTCTGTAAAATATGGACCGATTTTCTATATTATTTTTGTGTTCGATAGAGCTTATTCGAAGGGTGGTCCTATAATATTTGGTCATGATTGAAGTCGGTCTGTCAATTTATCGATAAAATAGTGTTATATCGTCGTCGTTATAGTGGCACTAGAGAAAAATGATTTGAATTTAAGTTGCTCACTAAAATAGTAGAGAAACTGTTGCAAAACATAAATGGCATTTATATAGCATGCCATTTTGTCTTATGTGTTTTTTGTATGTATCAGTGTGGCATCGAATCGTGCAATAAAATATTAAAAGTACGAGGTGAACATTTATTTTTTCTTGTTTCCAAATTATATGAGCATATACCCCGTCGAAGCCCTAGCGAGGCTTCATAATATTGTTTTGGTGGTACTTTGCGTAGAAAGCCTTTTTGTTTATTTTTTAGCACCGGTGCACATAGCGCAGAGCATGCCCGCGTAGTTTTCTAAACTCATGACATTATGCCGGGTACCGTATGACTCATGACATTATCAACCGAACAAACGGTCGCGAATCAATGCCTGTTGCATTCATATAACACCGAAAGTATGTCCGTACTCGCCATATAGGCGAATTTCTAAAGTTAATTGATTTTGGATATTATTTCAATTAGGGAAATATCGATAATAGTTAGACATCCTCAAATGCTCTGCGCTGCGCTCCGCATTATGTGCGCCAACCATCGATATATTAATTACCTAGATGCACAGTTGACGCTCGGAAAATGGGACAGCAAAGGGGTGCTTAAGCACTCGTTTTGCATACATTCCGACGCCGATGGAATTTTAAATTCAAAATTCAAATTTAAGAACGCTTGCTCATTTCGTTTACAAATCTACTTTATTACACGTGCATAGGGTTATATTTGTGTTGATTTAATTAGGACTTGTGATCTATTTCTTTGTTTTATTCCTGAGACCTCTATTTAGGAGGATATTAGCAAAGAACTGTGCATCTAGGGTATATTATATTGATGGCGCCAACCCTTAAACCACCAAATCTTAGGATATTGCTGTACAGAAGAAGCAAATCGACGGCTTGCGACTCGACAAGCGGGTGACTGATGTAACTACAGGGACAATCGCAAGGATGTGCTATAAGAATCGATCCACCAATCATGAAGTCAAGTCGCAAGCTCGTCTGGGAACTGGTTTATCCTGGAACGCGATCCACACAAGATGTCACACTATTATCATCATCATCAGCCACAGGACGTCCACTGCTGGACATAGGCCTCCCCCAAAGATTTTCAGATCGACCTGTTGGAAGCGGCCTGCATCCAGCGACTTCCTGCGACCTTTATTAGGTCGTCTGTCCACCTAGTAGGTGGACTTCCATGGTACACTACACTATAATGGTAGGTTATATTATGGGGGTCGGGTCGGGCAATGATATTATGTTTTTCTAGTTAGTATTCCCGACCGTCTAGCATACGCGCCACGAAACATTTTGTCTTGGCTTTTTGTCGTGATAAATTTTCTCTATTTGTCTACGGGCACTAACATCCGTCCTCGTTTATTTTCATACCATATTGTAGACAACATGTAGGTAACATCTCGACAGTCGATTATCGAGATATATTGTGATACGCATGCTAGCCGAGCCAGAGTCTAATTTGTGCCCGATATGGCTGTTGCCATTTGCAGAGCCTATTGGCTCGCCCCATATCATGGGACGAAACTGAGCTGCAGTGAATTGTGGGTGTTCTAATTCTCTAGTTCGCCTTTGCCTACTCTTCCGGGGATATGGGTGTGAGTCTATATATGTTGAAAATAAATTAATCGCTCTAATCGTGTCTTTTTAATAGATAAGAAAAAATGACGTATTTATCTAATCGTCACTTTGATTTCGCGATGTTTTGGTAGGGCATTAGGTGGCACCAATGGGTTGTTTTGTGGTGATGTAATTAGATTAGAACATATTTGCAACATTAGTCCATAGCGCATTAGGCTGAGATATAGAGCGAACTTCGAAAGTCTGAGAAAACGAAAAGAACTCAGTGAGGATTTGAAATTTTTAAATCGAACTTCTACTTAGACCGAGCCTTTACAAGAAAAACAGAGTGACAGACAGACTAAGCAAATATTTTAGACAAGTTCGATCTACAGATAAAGGCTGAGAAACTAGTGAGACTCCATTCAAACCCCAGACAGGGCGATCTAATTTACTGTTTGAGTTGAACAATTTATTCCAGCAGTAAACGATAGGCTTTGCATAGTACTATTTTAAGGCAAAGATAAAGTTCAGCCACCATGGGTGTGTTCGTTGCGTCTCTGTCTCCCCCTCGAAGGATATAGAAATGGACTTTTCTAACATTTCTTTTGAATTAGGTGATGAATATTTTTAAAATTAATGGGATTATTGATCTTACGAAATCGTTAAATATTTTCGAAGCACATAATACTTTTATTGACTAAATGAGAAATCAAACAGTGATGTCGATTGTTTACATTTATTATTCAATATTTATTAGTAGAATTATTATTTAATAACACTCTTTATAGAAAGCTTAATTTGAGCCGCCTCAAATCGAGCAGCTGCCTCGTCCCGCGAGGCACACATGTGGAGTCGCTGTCGGGGATCGCGACTTGAATTGAGCACAACCGTCGAAAGCCATAAATTTCGGTACGCACTAGATGTCAATGCTGAAGGTGACTCAGTGTGAGGCATGCGTACAATGGATACGGTTATTAGCTGGTGTAGTGGCAAATGAGGAATTGTCTGAGATCTGGACCGACCACCTCATACACAATTTTTGTTGATAAAGTGTAGTAGATGCATCATTTCGTTATCATTCATACCTATATCAATAATTCGCCTCGGTTGTCGAGCTCGGAAAGCGGCCGCTCAAATTAAGTTCCGGAATGACGTTATAGAATTTTATTTATTACAAAACCCAAGATATACATTTTCAAATACGTTATTATAACAATAAATATCGAAATACATACTATCTAGGGATTTCTTTAAGAATTCATCTCAACAGTGAATACCTACTTAATAAGGTAGGTATAGGCAAAAATTTTAGGGCAATGTCAAGACAAAATTGGTGGTGCTGAGTTATTCATTGTTATAACACAAGGGTTGACTGATATACCTAAACAATATTCTAGGTTCTAGGTTTCTAGGTATTATTGCACTAAAATTACAAAAAAAGGATTTCCTTACAAAATTTATTTAAAATATTCGTCGATTAAACTGTGAAAACGCGGTGTGTTCTTAAAAATAATTAAAATGTTATGCATTTGTCATGTGCAGTAATTATTCGATTGATCGATCGTTGACATGACGTTCTGTAAATTCACGCATGTAATAAATCAAATTAAGCCTCTAATGTTGTTTTTATACAAAATCAGCTTATGTTTCATGAGTTTATCAACTGTTGCGAATTATACAGTTGTTCGATAAGACAATGAGGGGGGTAATTTTGGTTTATTTTGGGGAGGGGGGTAAAGATAAAGTAAATATACGTTGATTTTAATAGGTTCAAGTAATAACTATTACTTCTAGGGGATTTTGACGGAAAGTCTTACAGGGTGGGTGTCGCTTGTTAGGTAAACTTGTTTCATATTATTCTCTAGAGCTGTGTTTGTCGTTTTAAAGTGATGTGGTTTAATGCATGAAATTTCAGTAAAGAATGACAGTATAAAGTGGAAACTTTTTAACCTTCGATCTTTGATGAGTTTTGCTTTGCCTTGGCTGGCTTTGTTCGGTCGATTCGCCGAGTGAAGGTCATCTAAGGGGCATCGCACTGGAAGGAATTACCGCCATAATCCCAGCAGGACCTTGAGATCATCCACATCTGGGTCTCATGGTCATTGTGAAAACATAATTGCTTTATTTACCTTGACATTGGCTAAATCATCGCATATGCGTGGAAGCCATTATTTTTAAAAGAAGAAGAACTATTTCTATTATTACTTCTATCTACTGTATCTTCCCTAGATCACCACAAGGTTTTTAAAGCCGCCAATATGTAATACGTTGGGCCAACGTGTTGGGCCAATATCCTAAGCACAATACTTAGGACATTGTTTAAAACTTGGCCAATTTTTTTAATTTCATTTAAAAGGCCCAGTGCGCTCTAATTTAAAAATAATGTACCTACAACAATAAAAAGAAACTTGTATATCTTGGGTTTTTACATCCAATTATTACAATAATTTGCATAAGGTGCCAATAAAGTATGAACCATTATTATTCGGTTACGTGTAATACGCAGATAAACTTCATACATTATTCCTCTTCATCGGTGTCAGCATCGGATACATCCGTGTAGCAATCAGCTTCAATCGCTTTCACTCTTAAAAAGTCGCTATTTTGGGGGCCTAAAAACAAAAATAAACATCGATATGTTAATGTGAGCCTTGTCAGATTACGTTAATAAGTATTTTATAATGAACATAATATGATCCCACGCCTACATCCCCTGTGAAGTGTGAGGTGTGTAAGGGGTGAAATCTAGAGCATTCAAATCTCGTCAAGCGTATTTCGCTCATGAATTATGATTGGGTGCGATTATATTGCCATACTAGTATAAATATTATATGAAGACTACATAGTCTTTATATAATATAGTTTATTGGCCAGCGGAGTGGCATAAGGACTAATATCTTTATAGATAAGGTTTAAACCCAGCAGTTGAGTGTAAATAAATAAATCACACATATTCCAGATCCCACACTAAGATACGAAGATACGAGTCTTGTGGGTCCATTCTGACACTCGATTCGACTTTGATTTGGATTCGATTTTATTTAGTTACTTCAAATTCCACCGAAATAGAGTTAAAAAGTGACGCTAAAGAGAAGTGTAATATCGCGTTCAAAAATTTCAAATGACAAGTTCTCGAAAGTCGAAATCGAATAGAGTGTCAAAACAAGATACTTTCGATCTCGCAACACGATACGAAACAAATATTTGTGGATCACACATACATTTTGTCTCGGTGCGGGGATCGAACCCGCGGCCTCTCGCTTCACAGCCGGTCAGTCGTCCTCTGCGCTACAGAGGCTGTCTGTGAACTTTTGTGACTGTTGGCAAGTATATATGAACCTAAATAATAGCTATGTAATGCATGTTTTTGTACCTACACATTAGTAATTATACAAAAACCATTTTTTTGTCTGATATGCTGGGTAATTTCAGAATCAGCTGGATTGATTGACGGGACTTTCATAGACATATGTTAGGAGTATCTTAGGCTACATTTACATATTTAAGATAAAATATTAGAGTTTGTTGCATGTTTAGAATTGAATTTCACGCGCACTAAGTTACATTTATTTTTTTAATAAGCTTATGCAAAGCTTAGCTCCGGAGTCCAGGCCTACCCAAGGATTCTTAAAACTTTCCAATTCCTTTTAAAATATTTCGGTATTAGTAAATATTTTGGTAACCTGGAATTGTGATTTGAAATCTAACCCACCCTAGAAAACCATATTAGAATTAGGGCTAGGTACCCACTAGTATTTATTTTGGTAATTACACCTCCAGTGGTATTGAGTATGCGTGAATCCATATAAATATGATTATCAATTGTATTGACAATTTGTAAATCAAATTATTAAAAAAGGAAAAAAGCCAAAAGAAAAAAAAAGAAATGGTGACAATTGATGATGAAAAAAATAAGCCCGGAGTTTCTTTCTGCCTTCCTTCTTCGGATCGTCATCCGTTAGTAGCTAGAGAAAGGCTGGTAGGTTAGCTAGGATAGGGCTCACGCACCAATCCCAACTGCTTCCAGTATTTCCAGTCAATCCCCTGCCACCATTCCTGCCATATGCCATTCCCATACAATCCATTCCCTTACACTCTATTCCTATCTCCCCTTATCACCCTATCTTAGCCATCCCATCGTTATTATGTCCATACTTGCCTGCCTGTCGTCAAATTCAAATATATAATGTAAATTATATTAATCCTAATTTAAAAATTTACTTGTGTTGACTTGTCATAAGTGCTTTTTTACATGCCTACGTGATCAATAAAGATTTTTATTTTTATTTTTATTTTATTCCCAACTTATAATTCACACACTACACCCTCATATAAAGTCATAATCATAATATAGTGTCTATAAGTGCTACCAAAACAGTCTTATCGCTGAGTGATCTTTACAAAATAGACGCTAAAACGTTGACGTCATGTCATTTAGTAATCGTAATAATTATGTTATAGAACTCTCACTTTGGAACCTTTTTAGGGTTCCAAAGTGAGATACCAAATACGGAACTCTTATTTTGTCATGTCCGTCTGTCCGTCCCGTTGGTATATCAGAAATTTTACATAGAATCTATTGGTGCTACATTTTAATTAGAAATGAATTTTATACGACATCATTAATGTATAAAAGGATCGCAAAGATTTTTTTAACAGGGCACCGCAAAGTGAATACACTGCACCTGAGTAAGCATAGCGCAGTTCAAAAAAAAAACTAGCGACCAGTGGATAAACAATGGGTTTATCAGTCGAGGCCAGAATTATGTCGGTCTATTTTATGCTTCTTCACAGTCCGAATCCGAAGAGAGAAGAAGCAAATCGAGGGGCTTGCGACAAGACAGGCGGATGACCGATACAGATACAGAGATACCCCCATACCTGTCCCAACCAACCATCAAGTCATGAAGGAAGCCCCTCGAGAGAACCAGAAGTACACTGGCTGACCCTGGAACGCGAACCACACACGTAGAGTGGGTCACTATGCAAGGTTTTAGCATCATGTGTACGGTGGCGTGATACGGAGGAATGAATGAATAAAGACGTGAATCGAAAGATAAATGCTCTTGGACTTAACTAACAATGTGTTTCGGTATTTTTCTAAAATTCAAACACCTAGAACCCTAAATAGGGTACTATTTATCTCCTGTATATAACACAAACATTATAATGTGGTGATTACAGAATTACTCTTACAAACGTACCTTAGTAACACACAAAATATGTTTATGCGTCAGTCTTCTGTCTCGCAGTCACTCTCCTGACGCGTTATTAAGTTAGTTAGTAAGGCTATTTAGGTTATTAAGGCCAGTTATTAAGGCTTTATGGTAAAGGTGGATACATGGCATTTTTTGGGGCTATTTCAAAGACATTCACACAATAACCACACTACAATTATCAAGCATTAGGAAACAATATTTATTAAAAAAAAATGGTATTACCTTCAGTGTATACAACATTGGCGCCAAAATCGTGAAACGGTGTCGGTGTGATGGCTCGATCTGTACCCGTAGCCACATCTTCGCCGTCCTCGTCTTCCGAATCTATTATTATTTCTTCTTCTTCACATTCTTCCACCTAGCCATAAATTATATTTTTTTAAATAATAATAGTGACACTCAAAAGACGGAGGTTCTCAATTCGTCAGATGTAAAATACGGTTTTTATGTATGTTCCTCGACATCTCCACCAAATGTGGACCGATTTTCAGGATTTTTTGAGTGGTAGAGCCACACTGTAGACAGTTACGTCTACAGCACGAATAGGCCGTCTCGACCGGTTTGATACCACTGTCTCATACTCCACTGGCTGCTTGCTGTCGCGTTTCGTTCGGTGAGTGAGATTTCCCGTGGCCTATTTACATCTAATATACCTGAGAATTTTACAGGTGTATTTTAAAAGCACGTCTAGCTTGCCTGGCGCTGTTATTTGTCTTGTAAAGTCTATTTTCTTGAACACTTGTATAGGTACCTACATTGTTTTATGAATGGACACTATAATCTGGAGAATAATTTCGTTATTATCTAAGCATTATCATGTCTGTTAACAAAGGTGGGAGTCATTTAATAGATAAAGATTAGCCAGTAAGTATAAAAGACTATAATTGATGATATACCTATTAGATTGAAAAAAAGCTGATCCAATGAAGTTACTGGTGCTGACCGCTTTGCTTTCACGTTAGTACCTTTATCTATAAATGCCAATTGCTAAGCATTAAATAAATATTTGGGTTTTTATATATTTTCAATATCAAAGTTTCATATGTTTTTTTTATTTTTAATCCTCGTTGAATACTCGTGGTGTATTTATTTTGACTCATAGTTTAAAAAAGATATTTCGTACTTTTGTTTGTTAATTTTACGTTACATGTATCATTCATCGTGATAATGTAAATTAATTTAATTTAGATGTATAATTTTAATTATTTATTGTGTGGTGGATGTGAAAGTGGACGTAATTTTAAGCCATCAGTGTATGTTGTTACAATTATTGTAAAACAAGTCAAACTATAATTAATAATATTGTTTTATCTTGTAGTGTGCGCTGCTAGTGAAATCCCCACCATCCCAGGGGATAACAGCCACTATGTGGAAGGTGAAAGCCGATACATCTGGTTCCCGGATGGCGACGGTAACCCGGTGCTTGCGGACTTGCATGAGCCTGTTGATGCATCGCTCTTGCTAGGCAGGAATGGTGCCGAAAACCAATACTGGCTTTTCACCAGGTACCTATTTATTTTATTTTTATTACTCCATACCATTATATTTCATAACAATATTCTCGTCGACACTACAAGGTTACGTAATATAAATTTAGGCGACTATATTCTTCTTTTTGCTCAATAAGCATCCGAGTTGCCATACTGTGTTTCAAGGATTGTTTGACGCAAGTCTCAGAAAGGGACTTGAGAGTTGAGACGAAAAGGTTAAGAAAATATATCTATAGTTCTACTATCTACTAGTTAGTCTCCTTCAAGAATACATAAGGTAAAGAACTTGTATGACACTGAATGTGTTGCCATGAAACTTGTGAATCCTCAACACACCGAGGTCGCTCCGAGAAGCCTGTGGAGACACCAGGGGGATCCTACGCTTCTGGTCGGAGCTAGGCTGGCTAGATCTCTAGCTGGCATTAAAGTTACGCACAATGGTTCGATTCTTTTAACGAACTAAGTGCGGAAAAAGGAGCCCACAAACAATACCAAAAAAACATAGTAGGGATGGGTAAGGACGGTGGTGGTACTAATACCATGAGTGGCATTAGAAAAGATGAAAAAACAACGGTATATCCGGCTCCGAAGGGTCCTTGTTAGTGGGACTTTAAATGGGCTGTTAAAAATGTATATGACAGAATATTTTATACACATAATATTCGTAGATGAGATGAGCAGTGAGACTGAATAACTGCTGTAAAAGTAGGAAATAATAATTTTGAGATATTAATTAAGGTTCTTGAAGTTTTACCGACCGTACAAAAAGTACCTAACAGTAATATTACTACTTTAACCACCGAATGTTCATACACTTAAAGTGGCCTTATGTCTTTTAAGGCCGCCTTATCTTTCAAAATTGTATGGCGAAAATCAATATAAGAAGCCGTTAAAGTTGAGCAGCGTTTGACCATTCGGGCGTAAGTATGTTGGCTGTCTGAGGGACAGATGCGATAAATATAAGATCTAAATATGTATAAATAACTAACAATCTCAATTTTGTTTTAAGGCAAAACCCTACCAATCGTCAAGTCCTCACGCACAACAATATCAACTCCGTCCGCAACTCCAACTATCGTCCCAATCGTCCTACAAAAGTGATCGTCCATGGCTGGAGAAACACCGGAACAACTGCAATGAACCAGCAAATCAGAGATGCATTCCTTGCTGTTCAAGATTGTAACGTTATTGTTGTTGACTGGAGCCGTGTTGCCGGTAACACGAACTACAACACCGCTGCTGCTGGTGTTCCTTCAGTTGGCCAGCACCTTGGAAACTTCTTGGTTTGGATTTTCAACAACGTTGGAGCTAATTGGAATCAAATGCACTTGTCCGGATTCAGTTTGGGTGCTCACGTCGTCGGTGTTGCTGGTCGCCAGGCCAATGGCCGTCCTGGACGTGTGACAGGTTAGTAAAAGTTTGTTACAGGTTAGTTGTTACATATTATGTGTGTAAAGTATTATTAAGTATCATTTTTCACAAATAGATCAACAAACAGAGCTTGATTGACTCAAAAGAACATTTAATTTTTTTAACTTGGTGGGAAGCCAACTAATTAGTGTAGTAATAGTGTGTATCCTTTTTATAAAATAAAATATGACTTTTTATTTATGTAGGATTTTTTTGTGAATTACGTTGAACATGTAGTCATTTAAAAATTTACGAGTTTATTGGGTTCCATCCATCCAAGGAGTAACAGACTTACTCTTAGTGGAACTGCCTAATTCGTTCCAAAAACATAGAAATACATTTTCATTTAACTTTGTTTATCATCCTGATTTCTTAAGTTTACGCGAATATTATACATTGAAATAAAACTATTCTTACGGATTCTATCACGAATCGGGAATAATAATTAAAACATAATCGTGATAGAATCCGTAAGAATAGTTTTATTTCAATTTGTTTATCATCATTTAAATATTATATTTTTTATAGGTATGGACCCTGCCGGCCCCGGTTGGGCTAACAATAACAACAGGCTCAACAATCGCGCTGGAGCTCACGTTGAGGCCATTCACACTGATGGACGTCTCCTCGGTATCATGAACCCGGTTGGCGACGCTGACTTCTACCCTAACGGTGGTATGAACCCCCAGCCTGGATGCTTGGCCAGCACATGCTCCCACGGCCGTGCTACTGAGCTCTTCGCTGCTACTATTCGCCACAACCACCTCGTCGGAAGGCGTTGCGCCAACATTTGGGAGGCTGAGCTGACCAGGTGTACTGGTGCTAACATGAACATGGGCAACGCAGTCATCGGCAAACGCGGGTGAGTTTTATTTAAATTGAATTTCGTACAGTCCATAAGCTTACTAACCCATTGTTCTTGGGCTCAAGACGTCATGTTAAGAACAACAAAACCTGCCAACTAACTAACGACCACTTTGTTGGAATAATGGATTTTTGGTTTGATCGTTGTTGTTGTTCATTTTTGAAGTCGGTTTTCAGTTTTTGTTTAACTTATTATTTATCTAGTTTTAGTTTTCATTTGTGTTTAGTATCATAAAGTTGAGACTCCGGACCCAATCACCACAATAGTTATCTATTCTGTACTTTAAGAATTATCCCCTAACGCATAATAGTTAAGGATTTATATTTTCCATCATCAGCTCAGTAACATGATATGATGAGTACCAGACGTAAATAACTGAATAGTTTTACAAAATATATGAACCCAATGGGTCCCTATAAAATATGAAGGTTGTCCTCGATTTTTCTGGAATCCCATAATCTGATCCTGACTTGGTGCCAATGGGACCATCTGGGAAGTAAACAAAAAAAGAATTTCTTGAATCAGCCCAGGTGTCTTCGAGTAATCGGGGAACGTACAAAAAAAATATTCCGACGAATTGTTCACCTCCTCCTTTTTTGAATTTGGTTAACAATAGGGCAATGGTATTATGTCCCTAATAAATAGTTTAGTAGGACAACTGTGTTAATATTTTTATCCATTTCCATTTGCAGAACTGGACTTTACGGCTTGCTGACACGTGCCAACTGGCCTTTCTAATTGGATTACACTATGAAGTAACATAATATGATGTTTTCAAAATAAAGATTGTTTGCAAATAAATAGTTTGATGTTTTTATTTTATAAATAATACTGATGGTAATAATGTTGTAACTTTAGTCACATAAAGACCATACAGACGTTTGCTCTGATGGCAGTTAACATAACATAAGCTCACGCCTGTATCCCCGTAGGGGTAGGCATAGGCGCACTAGCGAACTAGAACACCCACATTTCGCCGAGCTTAGTTCCGTCCCAGATGTGATAGGGGGCGAGCCTATCGCCATATCGGGCACAAATTCCAGACTCCGGGCTGATATGGAAAAATCCAATATTACTTTGCCCGACCCGGGGATCGAACCCGAGACCTCAGAACCGTAGTCGTACCGAAATACCACCACGCCACCGAGGCAGTCTGGCAGTGGCAGTTAACTATTGTACCAATATGAATAATCAGTATTGACGTTAACACAATTTAGAATTATTTTATGAACTTCAATGAATTTGAACAGTTACGCATTTGCCTTTCTGGTTGTTAGATGCAAAACAATTAAACAAAGTGATAGGAATGAAGCCAGCACGTGAGTTACCTAATAGGAAGTAATCTCCGGCTCGACCGGTTTGATTCTGCTGTCTCACAGAAAACCGAGTTCTCTCGCATTTCGTTCGGTGAGTGAGATTTCCGGTGGTCCAACCTTCCCTCCCTTTCTTTCCCAATTGCTATAAAGGAGGGAATTCTTTTAGGTTGGCAACGCACCCATGATTCATTTTAGTGTCTTGGGCGTCTACGGACGTTGGGAAAACTTACCATCACGTGACCTGCTCCTTTGCCAGTCTCTGCTATACAAAGTAATGTCTAGCGCCGATAGATACCCATAACACCGAAAGAGTCATGGGTTGCGTTGCTAATCTTATAGAAAGGGAAGTATTGGGAAGGGTACGGGAATTTTGACTACCGAAAATCACACTCAGTGAAAGAAACGCAACAGCGAACTGCCACTTTACACGTCATTTTGTAAGATAGTGATACCAAGCCGTTTGAACTGACCTACTCGGCTGTATTACTGTTGAGAGCGTCCTTTACCAATCACAAATAGCTCGTAGCGAAAGTGAGTGTACGTTAATCTACCTGGTGATAACACAATTTTAATTAGGGGCTCTGCCTAACGGTCGCCTGGATGCCTTCCATCTCTCCCGGGCTGCTGAACGTTGGGTCGTAAACAGTGACGAAGAGTCCATATAATACGGTTCCTAATGACTTACTTTGTCAAATTATCGGCTGATCAATATATATTACAGCATTGGGTTCATTTTCGCAATTTTCACGCATCGCCACTGTTTGTAAGACTGGTGAACCAGACATAACCGTCATGTTTTCCCCCAGGCGTGGCGGTAGCGGTAAAACACTTTTCGTCGCAAAAAAAAAAGGGGATAAAAGGAGTCTGTAACTCTTTAATGCCTCGGTGGCGTGGTGGTATTTCGGTACGACTACGGTTCTGAGGTCTCGGGTTCGATCCCCGGGTCGGGTAAAGTGATATTGGATTTTTCCATATCAGCCCGGAGTCTGGAATTTGTGCCCGATATGGCGATAGGCTCGCCCCCTATCACATCTGGGACTGAACTAAGCTCGGCGAAATGTGCGTGTTCTAGTACGCTAGTGCGCTTCTACCTACCCCTTCGGGGATACAGGCGTGAGCTTAAGTTGTATGTATGTATGTTGTAACTCTTTAATCACTTTTTTAGCCATCGCGAATTAAGCTGTTTAATAAGACAAGGACAGGAAGGGGCAATATTGGTTTATTAAAGTAAAAGATAGAAGTAAATTTACTTTAACTTGAATAGGCTCTGTATACATATTATGTAGATCCAAGCCACCGGCGGTTAGAACCCCAGAGTGAGTAACCTCTTCACTATTCGTGCCGTATCCAATAACACTGCCTTCTGCATTTGGCTCTTGACCCAAGCACCAACTGAGAGCCTCTTAAGATATTGGTCAAGGCTCATTGGTATCAAATCATGAGCAATAATGACTATGGGAACAATGATCTCTACATGTGAGTAACCTCATGTGCCAGATTTAAATTTATATTTTGCAGATTTTGAGAGGTTTTGTCTTGCATCAATAAGCATTGCCCTGCGCGTCAATCGATCTACTACCATAATATGAGGCTTATTCAGCGGCGTAGCGTGGGTTTTCGCCGCCCGGGGCCGCCCGGAAATTTGCCGCCCCTTTTCAACCGACTTAAAAAAAGAGATTCTCAAGTCATCGGACTAATTTTGTACTAGTATATTACCCGACATTTCCGGGAAATGTCGACCGATTTCTATATTATTATTTGATATTTTGGTCTTCAATAGAGCTTAGGTAACCGTGGTTTAATCCTATATATTTGGACATTGTGCAACTTGCATAAATTTTTAGCCCAAATCACCAACAATCTAAAAAAATGTTTCGTCATGTGCGTGTGTCTGTCTGTCTGTCCGCAGTTTAGCTCAAAGACTATCTGTACTAAAAAGCTATAACTTGGTATGTGTATACATGTCAATCACGCCAACAAAATGGTATGATAAAATCTTAAATATAAAAATTGTAGGGTACACCTAAAGTGGGGATGATTTTATTTTACGATTATCACGTGGTGTGGTGTATCGTTGGATATATCATTCGAAAACATTACGAGTTTGCTAAAACCATTTTTTGATCCAAGAATTCGTTTGCGATATATTAAGCTTTAATCTGCGAATGTTTGTTAGAGTCAAGTGTCTGCACCCCCTACCACCTAAACGGTTGGTTCTGGAAATGTGAAAAAAATCATGGTAGTCGCACATACGAATTCATGTTCCTCACTCGGAAGTCTTAACCGCCATGGTTTGGGTCCCGAGCCTCGCCATCGGAGGGGAATACATTTATGTTTATAAATATGTTTTTTTTTTATTTTAATATACACCTCGTATATTAATTAATGAGACTGTTTACATAAATACCGTATTTTTAAAAATTATTCTACAACTCCGCCATCCCCTTCAAAGTAGTCCCCTTGGGCAGCTATACAATGATTCCAGCGCGTTTTCCATGCTTCGTAACATTTCTGGAACACTTCGACTGGGATGTCCGCGAGTACCCTCGTCACGGCCGCCTGGATGTCCGTAATTGACTCAAAATGGGTTCCTTTCACCACCGATTTTGTTCTAGGGAACAATAAAAAGTCCCAGGGTGACATATCGGGCGAATAAGGCGGCTGTTGCAACACGGCGATCCCTTTAGAGGCCAAATACTGGGACACGCTGAGGGCGGTGTAGCACGGCGCGTTGTCGTGATGAAAGATCCAGTTACGAGCGATGTATGAGTGCACCATGTTGACTCGTTTTCGCAGTCTTTCGAGTACTTGTCGATAGTACACTTGATTTACGGTTTGTCCCGATGGAACAAATTCTTTGTGGACGATTCCACGGTTATCAAAAAAGGCAATAATCATCCGCGCCTCGTCTTCCACGCTTTGACGCCCCCTCCCCCCCTCCTTAAACTCTTTGTGCCATCGAAACACCTGGGCCCGACTAAGAGCACTATCACCATGCACTTTTACAATTTTAATGTTTCGCCCAATCTGGCGTAAAAATTTATCACGACGCTTTGCTCTTCATTTCGTTTCTCCATTTTCGTGACGAGCACCACCCCACCAACACACGTCTACTCAACACGACACAGCAGGCGAACTAAACAAGCTAGAGCCATGGTAAAAATATCAATGGATAGGGGAATGATGCCAGAAAAGGGGTCGGGAATTTCAAAATCGCAGGTTTACCACAAGCGCGGTAATAAAATCAGTCTTCTTACTTAATTGTCAAACCTCGTATATTTAAAAAGCTTCTAAAATAAAAAGTACTTAACATAATAAAATATACACCCAACAGTCGCACACGTAATTCTGACCCCACACTAGGTGGAATTAAACCTATATCATGGGTATCAAGAACTACAAGGGCCTTGCGGTTCCACTTCACCCACACCTGAAGCAAAATTCACAAAAAATCTATCGCAGTGTGGGAATTGACACTGTCATCGGGAAAGGTTTGGTGTCACCCACAGCAGTGCAAACCAAAGACTCGGATTGGAAGTACATGTCCCCAATAATGTCTTAAAGTTCGGTCGTCAAAGTATCTAGCGGTCGTTGGGCGCGGGGGCGCTGTTTTCCAGTGCCCGCGCGGCCCCTGTGCCCGTGCCGCCCAAAGCCCACGCCGCCCCCGCGACCGCGCCACCCCAGTGACCACGCCGCCCCATCGCCCGCACCCCCCGCGCGCGCGCAACGCCAGTGACCATGCCGCCTCATCACCCGCACCACCCCAGCGCCCACTCCACCCAGCATCCGTGCCGCCCCAACGCCCGCGCCGCCCCAAAGCCCACGCCGCCGTATCGCCCGCACCGCCCGTGCGCCCGCGCCACCCCATCGCCCGCGCCGTTCCAGGGTCCGCGCTGACCCAATGACCCCGCCGCTCCATCACTCGCACCACCCCAGCGCCCGCGCCACCCAGCATCCGTGCCGCCCCAACGCCTGCGCCGCCCCAACACCCGCGCCATCCAGAGCCCACGGCGCCCCATTGCCCGCACCGCCCGAGCGCCCGCGCCGCCCGTGCGCGCGCCACCCCAGTGACCACGCTGCCCCATCACCCGCACCGCCCCAGCGCCCGCGCCACCCAGCGACCGCGCCGCCCCATCACCCGCGCCACCCCAGCGCCCGCGCCACCCAGCATCTGTGCCGCCCCAACGCCCCAACGCCCACGCCATCCAGAGCCCACGCCGCCCTATCGTCCGCACCGCCCGAGCACCCGCGCCGCCCCATCGCCCGCGCCGGCCCAGGGTCCGCGCTGACCCAGTGACCGCGGTGCCCCATCACCCGCACCACCCCAGCGCCCGCGCCACTCAGCATCCGTGCCGCCCCGTCACCCGCGCCGCCCCAACGCCCGCGCCATCCAGAGCCCACGCCGCCCCAGCGACCGCGCCGCCCCATCACCCGCGCCGCCCCAACGCCCGCACCGCCCGTGCGCCCGCGCCACCCCATCGCCCGCGCCGTTCCAGGGTCCGCGCTGACCCAATGACCCCGCCGCTCCATCACTCGCACCACCCCAGCGCCCGCGCCACCCAGCATCCGTGCCGCCCCAACGCCTGCGCCGCCCCAACACCCGCGCCATCCAGAGCCCACGGCGCCCCATTGCCCGCACCGCCCGAGCGCCCGCGCCGCCCGTGCGCGCGCCACCCCAGTGACCACGCTGCCCCATCACCCGCACCGCCCCAGCGCCCGCGCCACCCAGCGACCGCGCCGCCCCATCACCCGCGCCACCCCAGCGCCCGCGCCACCCAGCATCTGTGCCGCCCCAACGCCCCAACGCCCACGCCATCCAGAGCCCACGCCGCCCTATCGTCCGCACCGCCCGAGCACCCGCGCCGCCCCATCGCCCGCGCCGGCCCAGGGTCCGCGCTGACCCAGTGACCGCGGTGCCCCATCACCCGCACCACCCCAGCGCCCGCGCCACTCAGCATCCGTGCCGCCCCGTCACCCGCGCCGCCCCAACGCCCGCGCCATCCAGAGCCCACGCCGCCCCAGCGACCGCGCCGCCCCATCACCCGCGCCGCCCCAACGCCCGCACCGCTCGAGCGCCCGCGCCACCTCAGTGACCACGCCGCTCCATCACCCACACCGCCCCAGTGCTCGCGCCACCCAGCATTTGTGCCGCCCCAACGCCCGCGCCATCCAGAGCCCACGCTGCCCCATCGCCCGCACCGCCCGAGCGCCTGCGCCGCCCCAGGGTCCGCGTTGACCCAGCGACCGCACCGCCCTATTACCCGCACTGCCCCAGCGCCCGCGCCACTCAGCATCCGTGCCGCCCCATCGCCCGCACCGCCCGAGCGCCCGTGCCACCCCATCGCCCGCGCCGTCCAGAGCCCACGCCTCCCCAGCGACCGCGCCGCCCCAGCGCCCTCGCCGTCCCGTCGCGCCGTATTATGTCGCGTGAATCCGTCGCACTCGAGACACATGGCGCATTAGCGCATACGTTTTGATTTTTTTAATTTCATAAGTACCTATACAAAAATGCAACGATTGCCGCCCCTTCTCATGTGCCGCCCGTTGCTATGGACCCGACGCTACGCCAGTGGGTAATACCTAGTGTGGATTCAGGGCTATGTGTGACTGTTGGGCGTATTTATTTATTTTCTTTTTATGCTGAAAAGAATTGCGGCGCTTATCGCGCCGCGCCGTGTGCCGCCCCTCTTCAGGTGCCGCCTCTCTTCATTTGCCGCCCCCCTTCATGTGCCGCCCGGGGCCCTGGGCCCACCCGGCCCCCCCCACGCTACGCCAGTGGGCTTATTTATAACAATAGTCCTATCCGTGATAACAAAACGATATAGAGGTATATCCTAATAGAGTGCTGCATGAATATTTTCGAGAACTGGTTTAGGGACGTATTGGTATACCTTCAAAAGCCAATACCGAAAAGCAAGTAGCTGGTGTATGATCTTGGCTACAAGGTTATTTCTATGCAAATATCACATGCCTGATAGACTCTCCGAGACGGTGGCATTCTCAACAAATGTCGACCGTGCCATACTTCGTTGTCCTACGTTCGTCTTGATAACTTCGTTCATAATTGCAAGGACAAAATCTTCAGTCTCACCAAAAAGGTCACCGAAATGTAGCCAGACAAAGGAAGCGGTCGGATCTATATCGAGCCCAAGAAATGCACGAGAGAACTGGCCATGTAGATCTTTGCCCTTCCATAAATCCTTCCGCTTACTAGTGCCCTATATAACAGTCCTCCGCCCATTCCCGTTCTCCAAAGAGAGCGGAGTCAATCCTTTGTCCACCACGAAAACGACCCTATGTATATCCACATGACTGTGAAGTAAATTATCCCTAAGATTGCATACTTCATGGTTATGGAGTTCATGGTCATCCTTAGCGTTAACTAAGCCTTGATACCCATACCCCGCGAGGTACCTGTACAATCTCATCACCGGTCATCATGGATGATGCATACGATGTGCAGTTAGTATAGTTGGGACCAAGGCGTTTAACTTAGTCTCAGTCCATCTAAGTTTGCCAAAGTGTACATGAGTACAGTCATAACCCAAACGTTGAAAGTACGTATCTTGTTGCCACCCGAAAAAAACATTCATGTGTGAAATTATATGATGATGAATGACTAATGCGTTACTATAAGATGGAGAATAATTTCAATATTATCTTAACATTTATCGGGTTTTTTGACTAAGGTGCAAGTGATTTAATAGATAACAACGAATCTGAATGTATATAAGGCAATAACTAATAATAATATGCCTATTATTACTTATTGCCCGTTAAAAAGCCGAAGCAATGAAGTTACTGGTGCTTTCCGCTTTGGTATCACGTTAGTATTCATCTATATATATCTGTTTCTAAGCACTGTTAATTTTTGTTATACACAATTGTTGCGTTTCGGGAATACAGGCGTGATCTTATGTTATACTGTATTTTTTTATTGTATTATAGTGTGTGGTGCAAACGCGATACTCACCATCCCAAGGGATAACAGTCACTATGTAGAAGGTGAAAGCCGATATATATGGTTCCCCGATAGCGACGGTAATCCGGTGCTTGCAGACTTGCACGAGCCTGTTGATAAATCACTGTTCCTGGGCAGGGATGGCTCTCAAAACCAATACTGGCTTTTTACCAGGTATTTATTTTATTAGTCAATTCACTTGTATTTTTTTATAACTTCGTCAATAGACAATGGTCCATCGACTGAATATAATTATGATTAAAATGTTCCTTGAGCGATGATGACAAATTATGGACAATAAGACATACGAAGAATTAAGAGATGAGTGCAATTTGGGATAAATGTTAAACAAAGAATTTGATGTAAAGTGGTGGAAAGAAGTTATTAGTTACGCTCCGGGCAACTTCGATAATCGAATTGAAAACAGTAATAGACCTCCCGCCTAAGATATTTCTGTTATTTGTAATTCAACTCTACTCGAGACGCCTTGTTAAAGCATGTCATGTCATAGTTTTCCTTTTAGTGCAAAATGGTTCCAAAGAGGCGAACTGAACATCGGTCTGTGGTACTGCAGAAATTCCCACTATAAATAGAAAAATAAATAGCTTGCGTACATATGTCGGTGACACAAGTCTAACAATAATTATAATTTTAAAAAATTATCATGTTTTAAGGCAAAACCCTACTGCTCATCAAGTCATCACGCACAATAATATCAACTCACTCCAAAACTCTAACTTCCGCGGTAATCGTCCCACAAAAGTGATCGTCCATGGCTGGAGAAACTCTGGAACTACTGAAATGAACCAGCAAATCAGAAACGCATTCCTGGCTATTCATGATTGCAACGTTATTGTTGTTGACTGGAGCCATGTTGCCGGTAATATAAATTACAACACAGCTGCTGCTGCTGTTCCTTCAGTTGGTCAACACCTAGGAAACTTCTTGATTTGGCTATTCAATAACGCTGGAGGTAACTGGAATCAACTGCATTTGTCTGGATTCAGTTTGGGTGCTCACGTTGTCGGTGTAGCTGGACGTCAGGCCGATGGCCGTCCTGGACGTGTTACGGGTTAGTAAAAATAACTTTTTAAATTATTACTAAGTACCCTATTTATGTATATTGTTACAGAGTACCATATTTTGATAATTCATAATTTCTAATTGTCTAATTCAAAATAAGTATTGAATTGTGCTTCCTGGTATTCGAAACTTAAGTCTGGTATTAACGGGTATAAACTGTGATTGACTTTTCTTAATTTAAGAGTCTGTGCGAGGATTTTTGTTGATTTTAGTCCTTTTCAACTTTTATGTATTTTTACCCTTATGCGGGTTATGGAATTAAAATATTTCTAAATTAATTTAGGTACAATTAGTAAATTTTGAAGTACATGAAGTAGATTTATTGGGCGTTCCAAAAACTATAAACGTTCAGTACATTTAACTTTGTAATCCAATTATAATATTTTTTGTAGGTATGGACCCTGCCGGCCCCGGTTGGGCTAACAATAACAATAGGCTTGACAGCCGTGCTGGAATTCACGTCGAAGCTATTCACACTGATGGACGTCTCCTTGGTATTATGAACCCGGTTGGTGACGCTGACTTTTATCCCAATGGTGGTATGAACCCCCAGCCTGGATGCATGGTGAGCACATGCTCCCACGGTCGTGCGACTGAGCTCTTCGCTGCTACTATTCACCACAATCACCTCGTTGGAAGGCGTTGCGCTAACATTTGGGAGGCTGAGCTGACCAGGTGTACTGGCGATAACATGAATATGGGCAACGGAGTCATTGGCAAACGCGGGTGAGTTCCGTTTTTTGTTGGTCTTAAGGTATTTAATGAAGAATGAAAGACAATATAAACTCTTAGATATTTTTTTTTGTTAGACGAATGGCTTTTTTAAGGCTACTCAGTACAGGAATATTCAGAAATATTGTTATATCGATACTGGCAAATTTGGTGTTTTGAGTCCAAACAATCATCACCGCTTAATGTTATGGAGCAATTATTTCTGTTCTCATTTGTTTATCATTTTCAATTTGCAGAACTGGTATTTACGGCTTACTGACACGCGCCACCTGGCCTTTCTAAACAGATTACGCTATGAAGCAATGGATATTTTGTTGTTTGTTTAAAAATAAAGTCTTTTATAATAACGTTTGATGTTTTTGCTACATACCTCTAGGATTTTTCTTCCATTTCCCTTTATTATCGATAGTTGACCTTCAATATCAGTTAAGCTCTCGAATCTTGATATTGTTATACTATGATATATAAAGGTTAAAAGATATTGAATAAATGTTTGTCATCCTAGCAAGGTAAGCAAGGCAGCTATTGATAGAGTGGGGTGACGTTGGATGCCTATAATCTGTTTTCTTTGATTTTGAACTTATTCAGGTGATTATTATTGGTGGTGGACTTGTTTAGTACAGACTCACCTGTATATCAAAAGACTGTTGTTTGTTTTTAAATTCTAGCAGGGCTGAAGATGATGACCTCTTAGGGAATTTCTTCAATGTGCCCGGAGAGGGGGTGCCGTCGCATGGATTACCCTCGTCGATTTGATAGCCGATGTCTAAATTCAATGGCAAAGATGAATTTGCCGACGAACGCCTTCTTCGTAACTGGCATTCTGGCTCGTCAGACATAGTAATCTCTAAAAAAGAATATATAAGATATATTTGCTCGGTGAGGTATATAGAGGTATGTATCTTTGCGTTCGGTTCCCAGGTGGTGTGTTTTCTAACATAATTGGCCCGGTATTGGATCCTCAAGAGGGGTCGACGTCAGACCGCTAGGTTGTAAAAAAACTAGCCAAAACCTTTTTGCGAGATGCTTGAGAAAGTGTGTTGCACCGACCTCACATTGAGTTGTGATGAGGCAACTGCCCAAAGACGTTCGTTAAGAATTCCCTTATTATTACAAGGAGTTGAGCAGATTTTAGGGACATGTTAAGGGTGATGATATCCTATTATGGACCACCAAATTAAAATATAATAAACAAACAATTAATATTTGTACGCTGGAAACGGCAGAATACTATGAACGATTGAATGATTATAATATGCAACAACCATGTAACAGTATTCTAACAAATAAACGAGTTATTATTATTAATAGCAATGAAGAAATGTTACATTATGTTATTATTTCGAAAATGAATTGTGTCAAGCTTACCAGAAATTGTCAAGGTGTTTTCTGCAATAAGTGATAAATCTTCGTTAATAAGTTACGAGGTGAAAAACTGTAGACAGTCACTGTTGTAGAACGACTAAGTAGATTGAGGATCTAGGCTCAGGGGCGAAGCCGTACTAGTTTAATCTTTAGTATTTCATTTCAGCAGTTAACAACTGTTCCTTAGTCTACATTACTCGATCCATTATTGTAAGTTGTATTTCAAACATTAAGTTTTTTAGTGGTAGAGTCATGCTGTAGACAATTACGTTTACAGCACGAATGGGCCGGCTCGACCGGTTTGTTACCACTGTATCATAGAAAACCGACGTAAAGTGGCAGCTCGCTGTCGCGTTTCGTTCGGTGAGCGAGATTTCCGGTGGCCCACTTCCTTCCCTCCCTTTCCCAATCCCTATTACCCTCCTTTTAGGTTCGTTTTCTTGTCTTGGGTGTCTATGGGCGATGGAGATCACTTATCATCAGGTGACCCATATGCTCGTTTTCCAGTCTTCACTATAAAAAAAGTAAATGCAATTTTAAGATTCAACTAAAATTAAGTTCATGCGTCTCACTAATCAGGAAGTCGCTGGATGCAGGCCGCTTCCAACAGGTCGATCTGGAAATCTTTGGGGGAGGCCTATGTTCAGCAGTGGACGTTCTATGGTTGATGATGATGATGATGATGTCTCACTAATCTTATGGAAAGCATTCCTTGACTATTTGTCGTTTTACTATCAAAATTGTTCTCTGTTGGTAGACACTTAACAATCTATATCTTGAAAACTATTGAACCGATATTGATGGAACTTGTACTGTTTGCTTAGATCCTACTGAAGAAATACATAATGGAATAAAAAATATTTAAATTTGAATTGGATTTTTATTTATATTCTGAGTAAAACATGGATACATATACACATATACATTATATAACATAACTACATATATTCAGTTATATCTAGTTTAAGCTTAGATAAAATAATATAAATGAATATAGGCAATTTCAACAATATTACATACATATGGGTGGAATGAATTATCTTTTTCTAAGTGGGGTAATGGAGACAGAAGAAAATGTTCTACACGCTTATTAACTATAATGATATGATACTAGTAAAACATTGTGTTAGTTAATGGCCACCCATAAATGTTTTTTTGCTAATTTATCTCAGTTATCTAGTAACTTGTATCAAAATAAGTCGATTATAAGGTTGTTTTTGTACGTATAAAATTAATTATTTTTTCGTAATTACATCTTCTAATAAATGATAGGTACGGCGTTGTTCGCGACTCCGCAAAAACCAGGTAGGTACTGGATAGATTTCGTTAAATTTTTCCTTCGATTCCTTAGACATTTGACACCTTAAACGATTTATATTTGTGGTTATTTATAATTTATATTCAAACAATTAAGTTATTTATTTCTACATATATTACTTACTAACCGATAGTTTATGACTCCTGACTATTGTATGGATTCTCCGCCTGGTACAAAGCTAATATTTTTCGACGTGTCTGTGACAATCAGAGTATTCTTATGTCGATGAAGGTAAAACAGTATAGGTGACATTGAAGTTAATACAAATTCACAATATACAAATTCATGAAAAATATTGACTTAAACTAAAATTTACTATGATTCAAAACCAGTTTATTTAGATTTAACATTTTATCACTTTCCAGAGATCTGAGTAGGTCATTGGAGTAGCTCTTATTAATTTTAAATCATTTTAATTTTTTTATTACTTATTGGGCAGCCTCCGTGGAGCAGCCGGCGAGTATGCCGACTGTGAAGCGAGAGGCACCGAGACAAATCTTTGTGTAGCTTACAGAATATTTGTTTCGGGTCTGGGTGTCGTGAGACCGAAAGTTTCTCGTAGTTTCTGATACCCATGATACATGTTATACGGTAAACCTAGTGTGAGATCAGGCTACTGAGCAGGAAAATTTCTGACAACCGTAAATGTATTCGACTCGATGCGCGTCTATGAGATTTGTATGAAATATTAACCAAACGTCATCAGCGCGCAGCGAACTCGAATACATTTACATTTACATTAGTTTTTCGTGCTCGGGCTACTGGACTATGTGTGTGACTGGGGTGTATTTATTTATTATTTTTATTTCTTTATTGGACATTATGCAATAGGGCGATCTGAAATTCTTTGGAGGATGTCTATGTTTAGTAGTAGTCGTCACATGCTCTTTTTCTAGCTCTAGTAACTCTTTTTTCGATCACAAACCCTTTAGCTATTTCGGGAAACTAACAGAGATGGAAACGACATAATCCATCGTCCATCGTCATCCATTCGCCGTATGGTGTCACTGCTGAAAGTAAGCATCTCCCAAAAATTTGCAGACCTACTTTTTGGAAGCGGTCTGCAACCAGTGGAGACTCCATTACTTCATACTAATAGAATCTATAGTATCAGATTAATATCGATTTATTGTGTGGTAATCTATATAAATATTATTTTATTTGAGTGGTAGAGTCACGCTGTAGGTACACAGTAACGTCTACAGCATGAATGGGTCGGCTCGACCGGTTTGATACCACCGTCTCACAGAAAACCGACGTAAAGTGGTAGCTTGCTGTCGCGTTTCGTTCGGTGAGGGAGATTTCCGGTGGCCCATTTCCCTCCCTTCCTTTCCCAATCCCTTTTTCCCACCCCTTTCATTTTCTCTTTTTAGGTTGGCAACGCAGCCGTGATTCTTTTAGTGTCTTGGGTGTCTATGGGCTGTGGAGATCACTTACCATCAGGTGACCCATCAGCTCGTTTGCCGGTTTCTGCTATAAAAAAAATACAATTCTGTGTGTATATAAATATTGTGTGTCTACAATAAATATCTATCTATCTAGTACCAGAGGGCTTAGGCTAGGATACCGATGAGGTTCTGAGTTCAATTCGAAGTATCAAGCGTTCAAGTTTCTGTATTGGAATAAGTTTGGTTGTATGTTTGTTTTAACGCAGTTAGGCCTCATTCGCACGTGAGGTTTTTCAACGCTCGTTAAAAAGCGTCGCAGTATATAGGGGCTTACGTATAAAAACAGTAAAGAATAGCCTGTCCCTTTTATTTTCAAACGATGTGACACAAGGAAAAAAGTGACAGCCTATTCTTATCCATTTGCTCAGCTAAACTGTTTTTATAAGTAAGGCCCATAACTGTATTGAATGTTTGAAAATCATGCTTGTACTGTTTCTAATTTTACACAACTAATAATGAAAAAATTAATTTGTATGTATTTATATATAAGAATACCTATATTCTTGGTGGTTTAGCTGCTCTAATTTATATATCTTTTTTGTATATGGTACTTTATAAGCTATTATTGTCAACTGGCATTTAAGAGCAACACCAGAGTTTCTCGCCCGTTCTTCTCTGGCGAAACGGCCTTCCGAACTGGCGGTAGAGGAACTTTGGCGGAATCTAAATGATGTAGTAAAATTTCATGGATTCAATAAATATTTTGATTTGATTTTAATTTTATTTCATAAAGTACATTACATACTTTTACATACCGCCCAACGCCCAGAGTTTAAAAAACGCCGCGTTTTAAAAGCGCCGGCGTTTGAATAACAGTACTACTTAGAACTCATTTGTTCCAACGCTTTTTTAACCTACGTTGAAAATTATTTCGTGCGAATGAAGGCTTATTTCTAGTACGACTAAAATATATATTTTGAAAATAATGTCACATCAAAAAAGATATACTCTTCTTAGCTACTATTTATTTATTTTTCAACCGACTTCAGAAGGATGAAATTTCCTCCTGGGAATTTTGTTTTATTTACGTTATGTTTATCTACGGCAGATGTGGATCAATTTTCAAGATTCTCTTTGTGTTCCATAGAGCTTGTTCCCATACCAATTTCGTCAA
Source organism: Clanis bilineata (assembly GCA_036417725.1). Taxonomy (NCBI): domain Eukaryota; kingdom Metazoa; phylum Arthropoda; class Insecta; order Lepidoptera; family Sphingidae; genus Clanis; species Clanis bilineata. The sequence continues at coordinate 6,824,081 of CM071141.1, forward strand.
GATTAGATAAATATTAAGGTTAGATTTTAAGTAATTTTTTTGAGTTTTCTTATGGCCTGGCAATGACACCTTCCGTAATTAAGATATAAGTATATTATGTACCTAACTATTTTAGTTTTAAATGATAACTGTTGAATAGCCTGTTATTACTTGGTAGGGTCGGCGCACATATGGCTCGCGCGCAGACGATTTTGGATATAGGTATATTATTTCAATGAGGGGTCGAAACGCCAGAAAAATGGACTTAGGATTTACATACATACATACATAGACTCACGCCTTTTTCCCATAGGGGTAGGCAGCGACAACTGATTTTCATTTGCTACGATCCTTACACACCTCTTTCGCCTCATTCAGTCTCATTACATTCTTCATGCATGCACGTCGGTTTAGGGTACTTTTAACTTGACCTTTCTCGAGTAAATCTCTGACTTGGTCAGAGAATGTTCGATGAGGTCTTCCCCTTCCAACTCTACCATTCACACTTGCCATATATATTTGCTTTGTCAGCCTCCTTTCATCCATCCTTTCTACATGCCCAAACCACCGCAACATTCCTTTCTCTATCCTCGTTATTATTTCCTATTTCAATCCACACCGCTCTCTCACCACACCATTTCTTACCCTATCTCTCAAAGTCACACCACACATACTCCTTAAACTCTTCATTTCTACTGCATTTATTCTACTTTCATTCTTTTTCTGCCACACCCAACTTTCACTACCATACATTAGAGTTGGCACCAACACACCACAATGCACGGCCAGTCGAGCCTTTTTACAGACTTGCCGACTACTCATGCAAGCGTGTAGTGCCCCGTTCACGTGGTTTCCAGCATTCACTCTTCTTTCAATATCCCTTTCATGTTTTCCATCTCTCGTAACAAACTCTCTCGTGACTTAGGATTTATTTCTCGAAAAGTAGATATTTTTGAATGCCATTCGGTAGGGCTCGGTATTCTAAATATAAACTATTCTTTCACATTTTTCGATAAAATTAATATTTAGCGAGAAAATTACCAATATTCGAAATTAATGTATGGAACGCCACCTATCATGTCATTTATTTACGAAATTATGTCTAGTCCACCTTTGGAACTACTTGGGGAGCATTATATAGCCACTAATCTTTCATCTGGAAACATGAAGAGGTGCACACACCCGCATCTTTGCCAGATATACGTGATTGCAACTTGGATATTATTGGCGTTTCGACCCACCGTGTGTCGATAAGTTCGATATCTAAAAATGCTCTGCGCCGCGCTTCGCCATATGTGCGCCGGCCCTTAGAGGTCGACTAATTATTTTTAAGCAAGGGATTGTAGATTTACCTCTTATTACTCTTAGTGCAGTTAGACACAACTTTTTAGATCCAAGGCCGAAGTTAGGTATAATCTAAACATCACAACTGGCCTCGATAATAATTTTGAATGTTTAAGTAACTTTTTGTTGCCTTGGAATTTTTAAGGTTATTTCAAAATGAATAAACATAGTCCAGATTATTCTGATTAATACAATAATATACAATTAAATAACATTGTTTATCTGTAATTAGTAGATTATTCATTATTAGATTAATAATCAAAGACTAATAAAAATTAATGCTCTTTACGTAATTTAGCCCCTGTAAGCAGTTCTACACATAATCAATATAAATAATCTGATTGGGAAATACCCATTGTTCTGAGAAGAAGCACTAAGAAATGCAACGATAGGCCGTATATTATTTTTATAGCATTATATAATTACATACGTCTTAAAATAGATTTTTGATGATAATAAGTGTAAAACTAGAACTCGAATAAGAAAAGAATCGCATCCATCTTTTTTTAAATAAGTTAAAAATGTAGCGCATATTACCCGGGCCATAAAAAATTTGATAATATATAGACTGCTAAAATTATACTCTTCTTTTAGCTTTGTCGTAAAAAGGTAAAAAGTTAGACTGATACGTGGATCATGAGCGTTTTAGGCAAATTTGGATGCTGTTGACAGAAAAAGGGACTTACTACCGTAATAACAACAAGTGAACGTATGACTGCCTCGGTGGCGTGGTGGTATTTCGGTACGACTACGGTTCTGAGGTCTCCGGTTCGATCCTCGGGTCGGGCAAAGTGATATTGGATTTTTCCATATTAGCCCGGAGTCTGGAATTTGTGCCCGATATGGCGATAGGCTCGCCCCCTATCACATCTGGGACTAAGCTCGGCGAAATGTGGGTGTTCTAGTTCGCTAGTGCACCTCTGCCTACCCCTTCGGGGATACAGGCGTGAGCTTATGTTAATGTTATGAACGTATAATCCTTGATGGTATGATTAGAAAAATACTAAATAATTGGTATAAACAACATTTAATGTCATAATGATGATTAGAGTAAGATTCAAAAGATTAGAAATTTCCGGTGGCCTCTTGCACCCCCCCCCCCTCCCTTTCCCATTCCCTTTTCCCACCCCTTTCATTCCCTCCTTTTAGGTTGGTAACGCACCCATGATTCTTTTTCCGTCTTAGGTGTCTTTGAGCGGTGGAGATCACTTACCATCAGGTGACCCATCTGTTCAATTGCCAGTCTTCTTCTACTATAAAAAAAGTTCACGTGTATGACGCACGTGATAATCATGTTCTTTGGAAGTGACCGAAGCCCTATGATATAAGTGTTTCATGACAACATATGAGAATTCAAATTTAATGTGTAGGTATATATTGAGCAGGTAATGGATAAGAATAACAATCAACCTCCTATTATTAAGATTTAGGTATGATGATATTATTAAAATATTTATACTAAAATACGAATATTAAGTCCAAAAGTGTGTTTTGTAAGTTTGTCGTCCTCGGTTCTCGCACAGCTACAAATCGATATGTTTTTTTTATAATTAACCGTCTTAAAATAATCACAAGTTTAAAAACTCACAGACCGACCTTAAATCCGATCGTGATCGTGATCCTTTATATGGGACCACCCTTAAAATAAGCTCTATCGAATACAAAGAATTTTGAAAATCGGTCCACATTTGGCGAAGATATCGCGTAACATACAGACGAATTGAGGACCTTCTCCTTTTTGGATATCGGTCGAAAATGAGAATTCATTCGACCCATCCTTTTTTATTGTTGGAATTGCACTGATAGATATCTTCAAACTTAGGGAATATAGCAAGTTTCATCAAACTCAGTTCAATAGTGTTCAAGATAAGGTTTCACATATAGTTTATGGGCTAATTTCCAGGCTGCAAATATGGAGAGAAAGATTTAAACGCAGGCAGAGTTAAAATTATTATTACATTTATTAAAAGCTACATATTCGTGTCAAAAATTGTTTGTAAAAAATAAAAGTCTGTAATTAATACTATACACCTCATTCAAAAGGTGAAGATTATCTTTTTGTCATTATAATTCAATTGATTTTAAATCAGTATTCATGTCGGCAGTTGATTATAATTCGCGTAGGTAACTGATTTAATTTTTGACAAGGGTAATCGCGAGGCTTAGTGAAAATCTAATTGAATTGAATAAAAAATCTCTAATTATGCAATAGGATATCCGCAGACTTAGAAACCCATTACGTCACGTCGCTTCAATGAAAAGAAAAATATTTCTTTCAAAGTTTCAAGGAATCATGAGAAAACAGCCCAGCCCCATAGAAATTCATATAAAAGAAACACCCTTCTCCGTGTCGTTTAACTGTGATTGGTTGATGAGATGTCACAAGAAGTTATAGATATCACATGTTCGTCTTTCGACCAATCACATTTAAACGACATGGAGGAGTGTGTTTCGTTGTTACGGAACATTCTAGGGGCCCGGTTTTCTTATCTAATTTCTATCTTATTCTTATGCGTTAAGACTAAAATATTATTAATTTATTACTCAGACGTAATACAAAACATTGGTTGCTATGACACAGCGATTGATATGTTTATAGATCGTTTATTTACATTAGCTCAAGACCGGTAAGTTCCCTGCATGCGGTCGCTGGCCATATTCCGTATTCGTTGTGACCTAGATTCAGAGGTCAATAACTATCCTGAATTAGGTAAATTCTGCTCCACTGACTTGTCACTGTCAACATGTTTAAATATTTAGGATTACTTGGGTATTATTATAAAGACATGATGTTTACACTTTATATTATAGCATATTTTTACTAGACATAAAAAATGACTTTATTAAATATATACATACATACATAAGCTAACCAAGCCTGTATCACCGAAAGGGTAGGCAAAAGCGCACTGGGGAACTAGAACACCCACATTTCCCAGATGTGATAGGGAGCCTATCGCCATATCGGGAACAAATTCCAGATTCCGGATTGATACTGAAAAATCCAATATCACTTTTCCCAACCCGGGATCGAACCCGAGACCTTAGGACGATGGCTGTGCCGCACACGCAATACCACTACGCCACCGTGTAATATGTATATCTGTATAATATGCAATTGGCTGAGATTTGAGGAAGGTTAGGAAACAGTTTTGTGAATACGTCGTACCAATCGCGTTGTACTAGGTTTTAATATAATAATTAGGTGATTTTATTTCATGTATCGGGTCGTATCATAATAGGGTCACCCTTATCACGTTTAGGATGGATATGAGCATGGCGAAATGTAGATGTTTTACTACATAATGCTTAGACACTTAAGGTCGCGTTATGTCGTTTAAGGCCACCATATCTGTCAAGATTGTATGGCGAAAATCAATGTAAAAAGCTGTTAAAGTTGAGTAGCGTTTGACCATTCGGGGACTAGTTCTCTAGTTCGCTGGGTAGACACTTTGATACGAGGAGTGGGCAAATTCGCAAACGGAATACTGGCTCTGCATAATATCGTGTCGGTTTCAACCATTCGTAGGAATGATATTGCTAACTGTAGTAGAATAAGTGTATTTTCTGATTGATTTTATTAGTCATTCTGCTAATATTATCGGGACTTGAATTCGGAGAACTAAATTACCTCCAAAATCTATTTATTTAGATTCAAGCTTGGTTTTCCTTATTTATTTTTTGTTCGTCGTCGTTTAGTAAAAAATTTAATACGTATTTTTTGTTCCGCTGTTACTATCTTATGAACGCGTCATTATTACTGTATGTTTTTTTTGTTTTATAGCTTTGTAGCTTTCGGATGGCATTATCTGCAATACTATAACGTATGAAAAGACTGACATTTATTTATGTTACTTTATTTAGGAAGTCGCTGGATGCAGGCCGCTTCCAACAGGTCGGTTTGGAAATCTTTGGGGGAGGCCTATGTCCAGCAGTGGACGTCCTGTGGCTGATGATGATGATGATGATACTATGGTAAGAGCTGAAATCAACTAGTAATACATTTCCCTATATGTTTTTTTCTCAATTCAAGATTATCATATAGACAGTGAAAAAATGACGTACGTATAATACAAGTAATTGAATTAAATTTTCTTATGTTGCAAACTGATTGAAAATGTAAAAGGAGACATTTTATTAATAGGTATCTACTTTATATTCCAATATACAATTCCATTTACAATTATTCTAATATATAATACTAGTTGACCCGCGCAACTTCGTCTGCGTATGAGAGAGAAGGTTGAAAGAGTGAGTCGTAGGCACCTATAGCATAATAATTCTAAAAGAGGTAATGGGATGATCTACTTCGGCCGTCAGTCACCCCGTCTCTCACACCGTCAGTCACACCGTCTGTCAAACCGTCTGTCACCCCGTCTCTTACCCCGTCAGTCATACCCTCTGCCACACCGTCTGTCACTCCGTCTGTCACCCCGCCTGTCACCCCGTCTGACACCTTGTCTGTCACCCAGTCAGTCACCCGTCTGTCACCACGTCCGTCACCCCGCCTGTCACCCTGTCTGTCACCTCGTCTGTCACCTCGTCTGTCACCCAGTCGGTCACCTTGTCTGTCACCTCGTCTGTCACCCAGTCGGTCACCCCGTCTGTCACCCGTCTGTCACCCCGTCTGTCACCCTATCGGTCGCCCCATCTGTCACCCCGGCTGTCACCACGTTCGTCACCCCGTCTGTCACCCCTTCTGTCACCCGTCTGTCACCCCGTCTGTCACCCCGTCTGTCACCCCGCCTGCCACCCCGTCTGTCACCCCGCCGGTCACCCCGTCTGTCACCTCGTCTGTCACCCAGTCGGTCACCCCGTCTGTCACCAGTCTGTCACCCCGTCTGTCACCACGTCCGTCACCCCGTCTGTCACCCCGTCTGTCACCCTTCTGTCACCCGTCTGTCACCCCGTCTGTCACCCAGTCGGTCACCCCATCTGTCACCCCGGCTGTCACCCAGTTGGTCACCCCATCTGTCACCCCGTCTGTCACCCCGTCATTCACCTCGTCAGTCACTGCGTCCGCCGCCCCATCAGTCAGCCCGTCAGTCACCCCTTAGTCACCCTACCATTCATCCCCTTGGTCAACACTAAAATATTTTTTCAAATCGAACCAGTAGTTTCTGAGATATAAAATTCCCCGCTAGCAGCATTTTTCATTTCTGCTCCGCTTCTATTGGGCATAGCGTGATGTTATATAGCCTATAGCCACCGTCGATAATTGGGCTATCCAACACAAAAAGAATTTTTCAATTCGAACCAGTAGTTTCTGTCTGAGATATAAATTTTCCCGATTTGGTAACATTTTTCATTTCTGCTCCGCTCCTATTGGTCAAAGCGTGATGTTATATAGCCTATAGCCATCCTCGATAAATAGGCTATCCAACACAAAAAAAAATTTCAATTCGAACCAGTAGTTTCTGAAATATAGTCTTTTCAATATTTTTCATTTCTGCTCCGCTCCTATTGGTCATAGCGTGATGTTATATAGCCTATAGCCACCCTCGATAATTGGGCTATCCAACACAAAAATAATTTTTCAATTCGAACCAGTAGTTTCTGTCCGAGATATAAACTTTCCCGATTTTGCAACATTTTTCATTTCTGCTCCGCTCCTATTGGTCAAAGCGTGATGTTATATAGCCTATAGCCATCTTCGATAAATAGGCTATCCAACACAAAAATAATTTTTCAATTCGAACCAGTAGTTTCTGAGATATCGCCTTCCCCGGTTTTAAACATTTTTCATTTCTGCTCCGCTCCTATTGGTCATAGCGTGATGATATATAGCCTATAGCCACCGTCGATAATTGGGCTATCCAACACAAAAAGAATTTTTCAAATCGAACCAGTAGTTCCTGAGATTAGCGCGTTCAATCAAACAAACAAACAAACAAACTCTTCAGCTTTATAATATTAGTATAGATTAGATTGTATTCAGGATTACGGTGCTAGTTGCTTCTTGTACTACAATAAAATTTAGATCTACATCGCTATTAGTACGATGATAAAGATTTTCAGTTGTAATTATGGTGAGGTCCTATGTATGTCTCTTGTCTCTCTCTCTATGTATAGGCCATATATTTCGTAATATTTATTTATTTTCTATTTTGTTTCCAGTTAATATTGATAGAATGAAAATTAATTCGACTGAACCCACACATATTATATCTATTATTAACAGTTTTTTTACGCGCATTTGATTGGACTGTCAATGACTCCTCGGTGATGATACATAACCCACTCGTGGCTAGACCTCGGAGTATAGGAGTATAATTGATTCCATATAAGCCAATGTGGAATACTTCCTTACAAAAAAGTGGTCCCAAACGAGATTTCCTTCAATAGCATAGTATAAAAGCAACTCGGATCTTATGCATCATTGCAAAATAACGTTCTTAGCGACAATATGAAGGCGTGTCTATTTTACATTTTGGTGCTCGCGGTTGTAGGGTTTAACGCTCACGTGAGTATTTTTAAATCAAGTTTAATTTTACTTTGTGAATTGGATTATTGATTAGTGTTTATTAAGGTTCTTGGGTCGTGTTTTTGTGAATGTGTCTTATCAGAAAAGAGCACATTTAAACTTGATGTGTGAATTTAGATATTCGGTGGACGTAATTTTGTAAATTGTATTTCATTTCTAATTTATTGCTAGTTAAAAGATTAATATAAAAATTGGAATTAGTGATTAGAGTTTATTAAGTTTCTTGGGTCGTATTTTTGTGAATGTGTTTTATCAGAAAAGAGCACATTTAAACTTGTTGTGTGAATTTGGACATTCGGTGGATGTAATTTTGTTGATTGTGTTTAATCTCTAATTTATTGCTGGATGCAGGCCGCTTCCAACTGGTCGATCTGGACATCTTTGGGGGAGGTCTATATTTAGCAGTGGACGTCCTATGGCTGATGATGATGATGATGAAAGGTTATTATAAAAATTGGAATTAGTCATTAGTATTTGTGGAGTTTCTTGGGTCGCGATTTTATGAATGTGCTTATCATGAAATAATATCTTTAAACTTTGTGTGAATTTAGACATTGGGTGGATGAAATTTCATTGTGTTTCATTTCTAATGTATTACTAGTGAAAATATTAAAAAGGAAAAAAAAGAGCAAAAGAAAGAAAAGTTATAGAGAAACAGTGGCTGCAAGTTTTGTAATAAAGTGATCACTAATTATTTACATAGTGTAATAAAATTAACATAATGTTAATTTTCTTAATAATTTGGTGATTTTTGTCATTGAAGGAAATCACAATAGCCTAATTGTGGAATTGCGAATCTTATAAACACTGTTTACTTTTCCAATAAGAAATTAGAACACTCATTATAATTATTTTAAATTATTTAAGTTTTAAAAAATATTTTTACAAACATTATAAACATAATTCAAAGTGCTGTAAAGGATTGAAAGGATTGAGATGGATTTTGGCCGCAAAAGTTTTTCCCACTTTTTGTTTTACTTACCTCCAAATGCTCATACACTTAAGGTCGCTTTATGTCGTTTGAGGCTGCCTTTTCTGACTAAATTGTATGGCAAAAATCAATGTAAGAAGCCGTTAAAGATGAGTAGCGTTTGACCATTCGGGCTTTGGTTATCTATTTCACTTATTTATAATAGTAATTGTTTTATTCCAGACTGTTCATCTCACAGATGCACAAAAAGAACAAGCAAATAAACATACAGTGGAATGCATTAAGGAGACTGGTGTAAAACATGAGGTTATAACAGAAGCTAAAAAAGGACATTACTCCGATGACGAGGGTTTGAAGAAATTCGTCGTGTGCTTCTTTAATAAAGCCGGTATCCTGAGCTCTGATTCAAAACTAAATATTGACGCAGCCCTCGCGAAGCTCCCTCCTGGCGTTGACAAAGATGAAGCCAAAAAAGTACTAGAAGAATGTAAAAATAAAACTGGTAAAGATGCAGTTGATACTGGATTCCAAATATTCAAATGTTATCATGACGGAGTGAAGACACATGTGTTGTTCTAAATTAGAGTTAATTTAAACTTATTTATTTAAGTTATGTCATTGTTGCTAAATAATAATAAATAGTTTAGTACCATTATTACTATTTTTTATTAACTACAATGTTTGACAGCCTTCGTGGCGCAACGGACGACTGTGAAGCGAAAGGCAGCGGGTTAGACTCTCGCACCAAAATAATTGTTTGTATGACCCACCGACTATATAATATGTCTCAGGTTTGGGTGTTATAAGATTGAAAGTCTCTGGTAACTCCTGATACTGTCTATTTTGTTGTTATCGAACTAAACTAAAACTATTATAATTTATTTATTGTTTGTTTTATACATACATTGGTAACCATGCTAAATATACATTACAACAGAAGTTACAGAAGTTAGTTAGTTAGGTCAGAACATTATGACATCTGATGCCTAAACTAGGTTATGATGAACCTGTGTGATGGACATCAGTTCTCCCCCAAGCAGAAGGTACTGAGCTAATAATAGTTATAAAATGATTACTCGACTAAATGTGTGTGTGTGTGTGTGTGTGTGTGTGTGTGTGTGTGTGTGTGTGTGTGCGTGCGTGCGTGCGTGCGTGCGTGCGTGCGTGCGTGCGTGCGTGCGTGCGTGCGTGCGTGCGTGCGTGCGTGCGTGCGTGCGTGCGTGCGTGCGTGCGTACTCTGATAACTGTAACTCCTGATACTAACGACACAAACCTCGTAGGCTGAGACCTATAGAGCGAACTTAGACTTCGTGTAAGTTAACGAAACGAGTTCAGACATTTTTCCAAGAAAAACAGTCTGACAGAGAGACTAAGCAGTTTTATTGTAAAAAATGTCTGGGACTAAGTCAAAATTCGATTTAAAAATTCAGGACTCAGGACCATGTGTTTGACTGTTGCGTGTTATTTAACTAGGTAGGTACTTGGATATGTATTATGATATTAATCGTGTTATAGATATAGATGTGCATCAGATAGTAGTGTAGAATGGACACATTACAACGAAAGAGTTTATTACCGAAAAAAGTATCATCATCATCAGCCATAGGAGGTCCACTGCTGATCGTCGTAAGTGGAAAGAAGAAAGATTATTATTTGAATCTAGCATGATCTCAAAGCCTCACTAGACATTGCACTAGAAATACTATTACATTTATTTAAAGGTTAGGTACATTTTTTAATGCTGGTGGTTGACTACCTCGGTGGCGTGGTGGTATTGGGTGCTCGGTACGACGATCGTTCTGAGGGCTCAGGGTCGATCGCGGGTCGGGCAGTGATATTAGATTTTTCAGTATCAGTCCGGAGTCTGGAATTTGTACCCGATATGGCGATAGGCTCGCCCTCTATCATATCTGGGACGGGTACTAAGCTCGGCGAAATGTAGGTGTTCTAGTTCACTAGTGCGCCTCTGCCTACCCATTCGGGGATACAGGTGTACATACCTCAATTGGTCTGCATTTTTGATGTATGTTAAGCGATATCTCCTCCAAATGTGAACGGATTTTCAAGATTCTCGTTGTGTGCGATAGAGCTTATTTCAATAATGATCCCATATAAATTTTAATGTCGGTCCGTAAGTTTTTATAGAATTGTTAATGTTGTAATATGTAGTACTGTAGGTGTACCTGCAGCAATAATAATCAATAGCTTAAAACTGAATGGCCCGACTTTAAATCCGATCTTGAAATAAGCTCTATCGAATACAATAATTTTGAAAATTGGTCCATATTTGGAGATATCGCGTAACATATGTATAAAAATACAGACGAATTGAGGACAATTCTTTTTTAATGTCAGTCGAAAATAAACAAATAATTAATCATCAGCCACAGCCGCCACAGGACGTCCACTGCTGAACCTAAAGCCTTTTCCACAATTCCATCTGGTATTTTCAACGTAATTTTATTTCAATACGTGATTTTATAAAGTGTCTTATGTCGAAGTATATATCATAATATCCATAAACTAGATTTGTGAATTGAGAATTTTTGGCGAAATTAATTTTGTTGATATTGCTGTATTTATAGCTAGTTGGCAAAATATTTATGAATTTTGTGTTAAAGTAATGTTAAATATGGTTCTTATACATATAACAAGCGTTTAGGGACAAACAATTTTCTCTTCTTATCGAGCAAGAATATTGAAAGTGCTGAAAAGGGTCGAAAATATGAAGCCCGAAGAAATGGCCACAATATTCTTTCGCACATTTTTATATCACTTAGTTGGCAGCAAATAAGTGAAATTGCAATGCCCCGAATACTGACACGCAACTCAAACACTTTTGATCGTGTTATGACTTTGAGGCCTTGTCTCATTGCAAAATTGAATTGCGCAGAACAATGTAAGTAGCCGTTAAAATTAAGTAGCGTTTTAGTAATCGGGGGTTAATTGGCTATTTCACTTATTTACTGAGTAATTATTAATTTGTTCTATATTGTTTATCTCAATGACGTAGAAAGAAAACAAGCAGACATACTTATTATGCAATGCAAAGACACTGGGGTCACAAATGAGGCTTTAGATGAACTAAAAAAAGGACGCTACCCTGATGACGAGGGATTTAAGAAGTTCCTCCTATGCTACTTTAACAAAGTCGGCATTATGTCTCCTGATGCAAAACTAAATATTGACATAGCCGTTGCGACTCTGCATCCTGCCGTCGACAAGGCTGAAGCCAAAGAAGTATTAGAAAAATGTAAAAATAAAACTGGTAAAGACGTATTTGATACTAGTTATCAAATATACAAATGTTATAGCGAGGGAAGGAAGACACATGTGTTTTATAAATTATAATAAATGGTTTTGTACTATTACGCATTTTTAATTATACACTAGCCCCCTTATTCATAATAAAATCCTTATCTTATCGAAAGTATACCCTTACTTTAGCTAAAAGAGAACTAAAATATGTTTATCGAATGCAATGTTGCTAGTTTACAGAAAGAAACATGTTTTAATAATGTTTTATCTTTGGAAAGATTAAAACAAACGGGAAGCTCTGGCTGGAAACAATCAATAAAAAATATTATGGATGGTTAAGCGCCCAATTGCGAACCTCCTTTTTTATGAAGTAGGTAGGTGAAGAGATCACGGATCACTCGACGATTTTAAAATGGTAATTCGTAAAAAAATTCTGTGTGACTCAGAAACTTCTTCTCGGTCGAATATTTTGTAATATTTAATTTATAATAGAGCTTTTTTTATTTACCTAAGCAATATTTATAGAGTTGAAATTAAGTCGACTGAACCCTTATATGTATACTTACCCATATATACTTATTTGTTTTTTACGTGCACTTGATTGAGCCGAATGACCCTTCGCAGATGATATTTAACTCACTCGTGGTTTCAGCCTGGGATTAGAGGACTTTAATTCATTCCGTTTGAGTCGACGTGGAACACGTCCTTATACAAAAGTGGTCACAAACGGGATTTTCTTCGATGGCACGGTATAAAAGCGACTCGGATGTTATGCATGATTGCAAAATAACGTTACAAGAGATAATATGAAGGCGTGTCTGTTTTTCATTTTGGTGGTCGCAGTCATAGGGTTTAATGCTCATGTAAGTATTTTCAATCATCATCAGTCACAGGACGTCCACTGCTGAGCCGCCCGTCATTATTTAAATCAAATGTATGTCATTTAATTTGGAGACTCCAATATATTATTTTATCAAGTTTCTTAGGTCGATGTATGTGTCTTAGTATACATAAACTTGATTTATGAATGTTGTATATTACAGTATTATCATCATCATCAGCCATAGTAAAACAATATAAATTATTTCACATATTAAAATTCAGTAATTATTTTGTTCTAGACTGTTCACCTCAATGACAAAGAAAAAGAACAAGCAAATGAAATAATTATGCAATGCAAAGAAACTGGCGTGACCGATGAAGTTATAGAGGAAGCCAAAAAAGGACGCTATTCTGAAGACGAAGGTTTGAAGAAATTCACCCTGTGCTACTTTAACAAACTTGGCATCATGACTCCTGATGCAAAACTAAATATTGACGTAGCCATCGCGAGTCTTCACCCTGCCATTGACAAGACTGAAGCCAAAAACGTATTGGAAGAATGTAATAAGAAAAATGGTAAAGATGCTGTTGATACTGCCTTCCAAATACTCAAATGCTATAATGAGGGAATGAAGTCACATGTATTGTACTAAATTGATTTAATTTAAACTTATTTATTTATATAACTTCTGCTATATTATAATAAATGGTTTTGTTCTATACCTAATGCGTTTTGGAATATATACTAATTAAAATTCGATTTGCATGGCCTTGATCCTCTCGAGAAGAGGTTTTCGTCATGTAGGCAGCGGTTGTAAAAACTAAGCCGAATCGTTTCTGCCACATTCTTGAAAAAGTGTGTTGAGCCGAATTTACAGTAAGCTGGGTATGATAAGGGCAGAAGCTTACACAATATAATAATAATAAATAAATACACCCAACAGTCACACACCTAGTCCTGACCCCACACTAGGTATAACCATATAAATGTACCGTGGGTGTCGGAGACTATGAGAGACTTTCGGTCTCACAACACCCAGACATGAAACAAATATCTGTGGGCCACACAAACATTTGTCTCAATGCGGGAATCGAACCCGCGGTCTCTCGCTTCAGAGCCGGCTACTAATATGTATTTGGATGTTTATTAATTATCATAATTTTAAATTAATCGCTTTATAGAGCATCAAACCATGTTTCGCTAAAAATTCCCCAGTTTTTACTTCGTCTTTGGTTTTTCGGACAGAATTTAATTGAGAAAGAGATTGCTAACGAAAATAAGTCAAAAATACAAAACTTGTATCTTTAGGCTGGCATATTTCTGTTGATCATAAACAATAATCATAACAAAATATTTTTTGCACAGTATGAAATAAGAGTATGACACTGTTCAAAACTTGCTTCAGAGGTTATCGGCTGACTTGGCTGCGACAACACCGCATAAGCAATAACGGTTACTGCAGCTGGAAAATTCCATGATGCTGTGGCAGTGTCGAGTATTGCAAAACCAGATTAAGGAGTGAGAAATGAGGCGAAAGGAATGAAAATGCCAAAGGAAGCTATATATAAGTAGGTAATAAACGTTATTATGCAACGCCAAATATACAAGATGCTATTTAAATAGCATAAAATACTACCTCGTGGCGTGGTGGTATTTCGGTACGACTAGGGTTCTGAGGTCTCGGGTTCGATCCCCGGGTCGGGCAAAGTGATATTGGATTTTTCCATATCAGCCCGGAGTCTGGAATTTGTGCCCGATATGGCGATAGGCGATAGGCGATCGCCCCCTATCACGTCTGGGACTGAACTAAGCTCGGCGAAATGTGGGTGTTCTAGTTCGCTAGTGCGCCTCTGCCTACTCCTTCGGGGATACAGGCGTGAGCTTATGTATGTATATGTAAAATACTATTATCTACTTAGACTGTAATTAAATTCATTATGTGGCTTAATCAGTTTTGTGGCATCACATAGCAATTTTATTCATGCACTTTGTACACTTTTGTTGTTTTGCAAGGATTTATTATGTATTTCTTATTCGTTTAAAATATTTATTTTTTCTTTTACTTGCGACTTTGCCCGCATAGTAATTATGTGAAGATGTATTAGGTACATCCTGAACATTTCATCCAATTTGAGCATGATTGACCAACAAACATCCTAACTTTCACAGTCATTTTTTTGACTTCAAAGATAAATTATTTTTCATTTTGAAGTCAGTTTTAAAGTATTGTTTAACTTTGTATAAAATAGTATCCCGGCCATTTATGCTGTACGCAAAACTTTTCTACAGAGAGGTTCTATCACTTAAAAAATCTTTTAGTTAAAGACACTTCTTGCCTTATTACTTACGCCAACAATTCAACAAAATACAGACGTCAATTAAAAATATTTTAACCTAAAAATCTTAAATAATTAAAAATCCAAAGTTGCCAAGTTGTTATAGTATCATGTGTAAAGGATTTCGTAGGTAAGACGGAGTTTATGAATTAGATCAAATCAAATTAATTATTGAAGCCATACTCACAAATAGTAATTTTATTAGGTAGGTCATATACTCATACATTTCTATTATTACTTGTTTTACCGCGTTGTAGCTATAACCTACGGGAACTACATTTTTCACGGATAAAAAGTAGCCTGAGTTGTTCTGATGTATTATTATTTGACTAGAAAGTTTCACTAAAATCCAAATAGTAGTTTTTGCGTAAAACAGTAACATACATTTGAGTTAGATTATAATTCTACTTATATAAATTTATACTGAGGACTACACAAGATAGTATAAATTTATTTACATCGCGCAATTTTTTCCTATTCTACGAGATTTTTTTTTGATGGAAACGATTTCTGGAAAACGACGATAGTACTAAACAATAGCAGAAACTACTTCGAATTAAAAAAATGACCCTACTAGGGGTACTGTCGAACTCGTACTGAGGGTTTTATTATACGGAATGTAAAGATGAATTTGCGTCAATGCTAATTAACCTTCAGAATTTTTTACCCTTTTACTGCGGAACCATACAACTATTGTTTTAATTTTGTCTACAATAATAAAAAGTCAACTCTTTGTTTTGTTAGTAATTAAACCTACATATAAATTAGATCTTCTATGGACCATCTCCCACATTAGTGAGAGCTCTTCGTTGTGAATTTACAAGCAAGCAACACCTCCTGAGTGCTTCAAGATGAAAGTGACAAAGAGCTTGTTGATTGTATTTGTATTTAATTTTTTTGGTTGTGGAATCGCGGTACCGACTAAGGTAAGAAAATATATAGTAAAGTCACGGGTGGCTCAGCCTCCGGTGGCCCATATGCTTATGTAACATAAATATATGTGCCGCCTCCGACGGGTGAAACTGATCTTGAAACCGACTACGAAATTTATCCGATCATATCAAAATATGGAGCCACCCTTCGAAAAAGTTTTGAAGTTGGTTGAAAAAGAAAAGTAAAATGGCAGTTACTTGCACCTATAAGAAAATGTCCTTACGAGACTCCTTGACTATACCTCTATAATATTGATGAGTGCTGGTCTCCGACATTACTAGACGCAACTTCCCCCTATCCTGCGAATTCTCTTATCATGTGGTCGTTGAGATTTTGATTTTGATTTTGATATTATTTTGAACGTCCTATATTTAAAAATGCACAATTAAGTATGATACAATAAACTCAAGCCCGTATCTCGAAAGAGGGAGACAGAAACAAACTAAGGAACTAGTACACCCTTATTTCGCCGAGATCTTTTCCGTACCAGTCTCTAGATTAAAACCTTTCTCTGTTGGTGTTTGCGGAATGTTTGTTTTTGTATTTACCAAATTTGGCAATAGCCACGTGACTTTTAAGTTTTTTGTCTAGTCTCTCAGATGTGATGGGGGGCGAAATGTTTATAAAATTAACACTTTATCATTTATAAACTATCGCCAGTCTATGATAGTTTATGAAATATTTATTTTACAATTCTTTTAATATGATCGTATTAATTGTTTGCAGAAAATATGGCATCTATCTCCCGAGTCAGGAGAGAAAGTCGTGGAGGGAGTTCTGAAATGCATTGCAAAATTGAAACTCGGAGATGCTGTCATCAATTTGATTAAAGATGGAAAATATACCGAAGACGACGGAGTTATGGAAGCCTTTATTTGTATGAATGTAGATAGAGGCATCGGGACTGCTGAAGGAAGGATTAACATAGACTTGATTATGGAGGATTTGTTTTCAAACAACTATGATATCCGAAAGACACTGGTACTTTGCGAAAAGGATTACGGAAAAACTCCAGTAGAAAATATAAAAAGTACTCTGCAGTGCTTTAGAGAACATTCACCAATCACTCTTAGGTTAACTAGGTAAACTTTTAATTTTTGCTAACTTTTGCTCGAGGTTTTTCGTCGTATTTCATTGTCACTTCATAAGAACTTTAAACTTAAATTTTGGGCGTTCAGGCGTTGAGTTAGTGAGAGAATCTGTTTTTTTAACTTTAAAAACAATTATTAATTCAAAACACACGGTACGCAGCGGCTGGGCTGTGCATCTGGCATTGCTAAGTCCATGAGCGGCGGTTACCGCTTACCATCAGGGGGACCGCTAGCTTGTCTGCCCTCTTCAGAAATAAAAAAGGAAAACATTTATTATAAATATTAATTTATGAAAGGTTATTATATAAACATTTTATTTTTTGAAATATCTATCTTCACTCTTATTTGTACAATTTAAAAGCACCTAAGTAATTGGTGCAATTGTAAGAGATGTGTATCTACATGAACGAAGTGAGTTTTTAATTGATTCTAGTACTAAATTTTCTAAAAACTACTGTTAAATAATATGTAATACTATGTTATTTTAGTGCTTTTTGACACAAATCGACAAATCTTTATTTGCTTAGCAAGTAATACAAGTTTGTACTTCCGCAAAAATGTCCTTAGTTTTTGTATTTAAAACTTTTATCGAGATAATTGAAATGTTTATTGTATTGGTGGTGGCGCTAAAGTTATATGTTTACTTGTCTTTGTTCATTTTTTGTGGCTCGCCCCTACAATGACTGTCGAATGTGGTAAATTGGAAGCGGTTATTTTTAGGTCTTTATTTACTGTTTTAGAGTTTTCTGGTAAGCAATAAGTATTTTGCATACAAAATTGGCTTTCCATCTCGGCTCTACTACTTCCCGTTCAAAATAATTTGAACACAGTAAAGAATAAATGAGTTTTGGTTCCCAGAAAACTGAATACTTAATATTAGTCACCTGAAATTTTATCTGTCGTACTTTTATTCTGGTCCTAATAGCATGGAATCATGATTTTTGAAATAAATTGATATCTTTACTTAGTTATGGTTTTATTGTAATGTGGAGAAATGCTAACATAATAACATAATATATGTAGATATAGGTACTAATACTAATTATGTTTTTTGCTATATATATGTATTGTTTGTGGCAAATAAATGGTTTAAATGGTTTTTAACATCACGAAACCTTGAACTACGAAAAACATGACGATTTGATCCTTCGGAAATTTGTTTATTTGTAATTCAGTGGAAGAGCCACGTTGTAGACAGTTTTGCCTATTTGCATCGGTATCCGCCTGTCTTGTCGCAAGCCCCTCGATTTGCTACTTCCCTCTTCGGATTCGGAGTGTGAAGAAGCATAAATAGGCCAGCATGATTCTGACGACCACTGATAAACACAGTGTTTGTCAGTGGTCGCTAGTTTTTTTGGACTGCACTACGCTTACCATCAGGTGCAGTGTAGACACTTTGCCGTGCCCGGATAAAAAAAAAGAATACACAGACATCCCTGAGTCAGCAATGTTTCCCCAAGTGAAATTGCTTTAAAACCGGCGTTCAGTAACGCTGTGTTTATCGCCCATATCTTGGAAATCATTAAAAAATTAATCTGATAAACATAGTCATTAGAAAATGATCTTATTTTGTAATTTTTGTTGTTGTGAAGTTCACAATGTGAACTAGCTCTTATTCTGTAATTAAATATTATTGTTGTTCTATGAAATATCAAGTACATACAATCAAAATATTTTTTAACATTCTAAGCAAAGCATTTTAATTCGACAACAATCAGAACTTTCCATTAGAACGTATTTATATATTTAAACCATAGATGTCGACTAACGTTATTTAAACCTAACTGTAGGTCACCTTAAAACCCAAGTTGGTAATTAATTCAGGTAATGTCTGGTAACTTTGAGACATTCATATTATGTTAGATAATAGAGGATTTAATGTTTCAAATATTTGATACCTACTTACCTCTATATATACCTATTCGAAAATGTAATTATACCTACCTTAATTATACCTAGTCTTATAGTACTATGAAACAACTCGCCTCTTTAGTCTAGTGCCAGCATATAGGGACCGGGAGGTCTTGGGTTCGATTCCCAAGTTGGGCAAAGCCAATTTTCTAATTTAATCTGGATTCTCCAGAAAGAAATTGACGTCAGGCAGGCAGCCGGTTGTAAACACTGAGCTAAATCTTTTCTGCAAATTTGAAGTGGGATAAAGTCAGGTGAAAAAGAAAATTGCAGAAAGGACCAAACTTGACCGAACTTAGTAATATATTATCTATACTTATATTCTGAAATAATATAAGGTCTCGGGTTCGATCCCAGGGTCGGGCAAAGTGATATTGGATTTTTCCATATCAGCCCGGAGTCTGGAATTTGTGCCCGATATGGCGATAGGCTCGCCCCCTATCACATCTGGGACGGAACTAAGCTCGGCGAAATGTGGGTGCTCTAGGTCGCTAGTACACCTCTGCCTACCCCTTCGGGGATACAGGCGTGAGCTAATATGAAATTATATAAAGATATTTTTTTTTAATAAATTGGCTGAAATCTATTGAACGCACAAATTGAACCTCTTAAAAGTTCTTTCAACTATAAAGCTGCATTATTGGCGAGTAACATAAGCCACGTTTAAAATACACGGTTTCCGTGAGATATCCACGTGAGCAAAGTCGAGAGCAACTACTAGTAATAAACGTGTACTTAGTTTAACACATGTCTCTGATAATCTCTGATTTACGTCGAAGCTTAATGTGAAGCGTTTATGTAAGGAGATAAGATTCTTGAATTTAAAAGACATTAGTTATAGACGGTTAAGTTTTATTTACGAAAAAAAGAAATAGGGTTATCAATAGTTTCTCACTAGATAAGCAGCGGTAGCTCAGTTGGAAATGGTACGGACTGCCGAGACGA
This sequence comes from Clanis bilineata, assembly GCA_036417725.1. Classification (NCBI taxonomy): domain Eukaryota; kingdom Metazoa; phylum Arthropoda; class Insecta; order Lepidoptera; family Sphingidae; genus Clanis; species Clanis bilineata. The sequence continues at coordinate 6,844,116 of CM071141.1, forward strand.
CTGTCGGAGGTTCGAAACCAACTCCAACATGGAGCATACACCTCTGACTTTTCTATGTTAAGTGTATTTTCATTGTGAAATATCGCTTGCTATAACGGTGAAGGAAAACATCGTGAGGAAACCTGCATACCCGAGAATTTCTTCACAAGGATTTCGAAGGTATGTGAAGTCTACCAACCCGCATTAGGCCAGTGTGGTAGACTAAGGCCTAACCCCTCTCATTAGCAGAGGAGGCCCGTGCCCAGCAGTGGGACAGTAATATTACAGGGCTAATATTATTATTATTATTACTAGTTTATCTGTTCTGTGGTTATCAACGTATGTTAGTTGCTAATATAAGTGGTCGTTTAAAAATCAGCTTGCACAATATCAGCCTTGAGTATGGAATTTGTCATGGTGGTAGACTCGCCCCCTATCGCACCATAAGACGGAGATAAGATTGTTCAAAATTACTATACTACTGCACTATTTGCACCTGTATACCTCTTGTGGGTAACAGGCGTGAGTGTGTGTATTAAATTACTCTGATACGGTGCTGATTAAAAATCTGATTTTTGGCAACCCTATGCATGTTTCCTATTTAAGTAATTAGTTATTTTTAAGGTCCATCTCGGTGGCAATTAAAGATCAGAATATTCGATAAATAGTCATTAAAAAATGATTTGTTTGTTGCTTTCTGCAAAAAAAATATATATATTTTTTGATACATACGGTTCCGTCTGTGCCGTAATTTTTCATTCCGCTTGAACAACGAAACACAAAATTCACACCTTTTGTTCTAACCGTCGCCTTTGCCAATACAGAATTAACATCAGGGGCATTTCACGTGAAGCGGGCAACGAAAAAAAAGTGAGGTTCTGAAATTCGTTCATATTGGGCTTATTTATACTTCTAGAGAATATGAACATGTACACAAAATATTTTTGTTATATGAGGTCTAATTGTCAAATTATGGCCTCCTAAAGAACTGACCTGACTGATGGAAGGGTTCCTTTAGGAATTATTTCTATTATATTCATATTATATTATATTTTATATTCTCCTTTCCCATTTTAATGCACAGGCGCAGCAAATAAATATTATATCTTATATTACTCCCACTATTGAGATGAATGAAATGACACCTTATATTTAAAGTCCATTAAACCGTTTGGGCTGCAGAGCGTGCCAAAGAATTGATATATATAAACACAAACCTATACTCGAAAAACCTAACATTCCTTCCGGATCAGTAGTTTAGTGACATAAAATTTACTGAAAATATTATAATTATACAGAAATAGATGACACCAAAGCAATTTTACTATGTGTATTCTTTGCATAAAGCAAAACAGACGACTTTAGCAATGTCAGGTACCTCGATCAGTACGACATGTACGTACTCAAATTGATATAAGTCCTAAACACATGTAGCACCCATTCTACAATTTTTATGGTAGAATCTGTTTATGTCAAGCTTCATTTTGGTATGACAAAAACTAAAATTAACCTGGTCCAAATTAGTAAAATTTTGATTTAAAATCTTTACTTCCGGTATAACACATGATAAAATATTTAAATTTCGAATCTGCCTCAAAAATCTAAAAGTTCATTTAATTTTCTACACAAAACACAACATTTGTTATTTTATTATAAGTTACTCCAATACGAAAAATAATTCCTAAAGGAACTCTTCCATCAGTCAGGTCAGTTCTTTAGGAGGCCATAATTTGACAATTAGACCTCATATAACAAAAATATTTTGTGTACACGTTCATATTCTCTAGAAGTATAAATAAGCCTAATATGAACGAATTTCAGAACCTCACTTTTTTTTCGTTGCCCGCTTCACGTGAAATGCCCCATCAACTGAATTATAATAATATGTATTATGTATTAACTTTACATAAGCTCATAACATAAGCTCACGCCTGTATCCCCGAAGGGGTAGGCCGAGGCGCACTAGCCAACTAGTACACCCACATTTCGCCGAGCTTAGTTCCGTCCCAGATATGATAGGGGGCGAACCTATCGCAATATCGGGCACAAATTCCAGACTACGGGCTGATATGGAAAAATCTAACATCACTTTGCCCGACCCGGGGACCGAAACCGAGACCTCAGGACGGTAGTCGTATCGAAATACAACCATGCTACCGAGGCAGTATTAACTTTAGTATATTATTGTTCTTTATATACTGATTTCTTAAGTTTACGCGAATGTTATACATTGAAATAAAACTATTTTTACGGATTCTATCACGATTAGGTTTTAATTTTTATTCCCGACGTTTCGAAGGACAAAAGCAAAACACGAAAAGCCTTCGAAACGTCGGGAATAAAAATTAAAACCTAATCGTGATAGAATCCGTAAAAATAGTTTTATTTTATTGTTCTTTCTTTTTTTCACCTCTTCACTTATGCCATACCAATGTGGGGTCGGCGCAACACACTTTTTCAAGCATATTGCAGAAAGGATACATGTTGGGCTCGATTTTCGACGGACTTCCAAAAAGGAGAAGGTCCTCGTCTTTTTTGTAGGTTACGCGACATCTCCGCCAAATGTCGACCGATTTTCAATGTTCTTTGTGTTCGATAGAGCTTATTTCAAGGGTTTGAATGCCTCCGTGGCGTGGTGGTATTTCGGTACGACTACGGTTCTGAGGTCTCGGGTTCGATCCCCGGGTCGGGCAAAGTGACATTAGATTTTTCCATATCAGCCCGGAGTCTGGAATTTGTGCCCGATATGGCGATAGGCTCGCCCCCTATCACATCTGGGACGAAACTAAGCTCGGCGAAATGTGGGTGTTCTAGTTCGCTAGTGCACCTCTGCCTACCCCTTCGGGGATACAGGCGTGAGCTTATGTAGTCCCATATAAATTTGGTCACGATTGGATAAGTTTTAAAACTTGTGATTATTGTGACCGCCGTTATGAGGCTCATAGGGTTATTAGATAACTAAAACCTAAATCACATAATGCACATTTTCTACCTTCCATGTCTTTGACTTTTTGCAGCAGGCGAGTAGTTGGCTGAGAAGCGATTCCGCGATTCAATTTCGGAACCGAGACAAAAGTTTATTTGTTTCGGAATTGGATGTACATCTGTGTATATTTTTTAATAGGAGGTTATTATTTATAATTAGCAAATTATATAAAGTACAAATAAGTTTCCGCCGTTTTATTGTAGATGGCGAGGCACGGAGTTTCGGTTAGCTTTCGCAGATGATAACCGGCTTAAAAAATAGTTTGAACATTCAAGAACAACATAACCTATTAATATCATTGATTTTATATTGGTAAAATATAATTTTTATAAGTTGAAAATGTCAAAATTTGAGCCAAGTAAGCGTCATTTGCGGGAAATATTAGTTTACTTCTTTAATTTAAAGAAATCTGCTGCTGAGGCGCATCAATTGCTCGTAGAAGCATATGGTGAGGGTGCTTTGAGTGAGATCAACAGCAAAACCGAATATTCACGGAAAAAAACTTATGCTGTGTATTTGGTGGGATCAGCTAGGTGTAGTGTATTATGAGTTGCTTAATCCGAGCGAAACAATTACTGGAGCCCTCTATCGAACACAATTGATGAGATTGAGCCGAGCTCTGAAGGAAAAACGCCCTCAATACTATTCTAGACACGAGAAAACTATTCTTCTGCATGACAATGCTCGTCCACATGTTGCGCTCCCGTGAAAAAGTACTTGGAAACACTTGATTGGGAAGTGTTACCCCACCCGCCGTATTCACCAGACATTGCACCGTCCGATTATCACCTGTTCCGGTCCATGGCACATGCTCTGACGGCGCAGCGGTTCACATCTTATGAGGATACCAAAAATTGGGTTGATTCGTGGATAGCCTCAAAAGACAAGGAGTTCTTCAGACGTGGGATTCGAATGCTGCCTGAGAGATGGGAAAAAGTGGTTGCAAGTGATGGGCAATATTTTAAATAAATTTATATTACCGTTCTTCTATAATAAATATTTAATTTGTGTTAAAAAACGGCGGAAACTTATTTGTACACCTAATATATTTATTTGTTAAAGCAGCGATATCTCAGTTGGGAATGGTACGGACTACCGACCGAAACAAGTGTCAGAGGTTCCAGACCAATCCCAAAAAAGAAGCATACACCTCTGACTTTTCTATTTTAAGTGTGTTTTCTTTGTGAATTTTCGTTTGCTAAAACAGTGAAGGAAAACATCGTGAGGATATCCGAAAAATTCGCCACAAGAATTGTGAAGTAGGTACCTATACCAACTCGCATTAGGCAAGCGTGGTAGACTAAGGCCTAACCCCTTTCATTAGTAGGTAGAGGAGGCCCGTGCCCAACAGTGGGACAGTAATATTACAGGGCTCATATTATATTATATATTAAAAAATCAATCGATGCCAAAGCACCACCAAACAAATCCAAATAAAGACCATGGTTTCCAATTGGATGTGGAACCACAAAATTGTTTTCGGAGGAATAATGCAATAATTACTAATTGTTTCGGTAGTAATTAGTGGTACTTATAAATGAGGCATCCTGTAAGGGGTCATCATAAATATATCAGCTGTTGCTGTAGTCGGTACAATTAGGAGTTTAAAAAGAATATCTTAAAAATGAAAGTTATAGTTTACTTATTTGTGTTTTTCTTACTCAATGTATTTGTTGGCGGGAATGCAGCTTCGACAAAGGTAAGATATGTACGGTGTACCTTTCTTTCTTTCTACCTGCCTTTATCCCAACTTATGTGGAGTCAGCGTTCACACTTTTTTAAGCATGTAGCAGAAAGGATTTGGCTTAGTTTTACGACCGGCTGCCTGCCTGACGTCAACCGCCTCTGAGAGATCCAGTCCCGGGCAAATTAAATGATGAAATTCGCTTTGCCCGACCTGGGAGTCGAACCCACGACGTCCCGGTCCACAGCCCATATATGCTGCCACTAGACCAAGGAGACGACTTGGTTGGAGGTTGCTTATACTTAACATAAAGGTTAAACCCTGGTATGGTGCCACTGTGGTGTGACCGTAGACTGTAGACACCCAGACCCTAAACGTAAATCTGTGGACTACGATTACATTTATCTCGGTGCGGGAATCGAATCTTCAGCCTCTCGTTTCACAGCCGGCTACTCGCCCTCTGTATCATAGAGGCCGTTAATTCACTTTTCAATAATATTAAAAACAAACGTCCCTGAAGCCGACTACTATATCTGCAGACTACAGGCACATTTGCGTTCAATTTATTAAAAGGCGTTAACAATAATTTTTTTATTTTTTTTTATTTTTTTTATTTATAAAACAAATTATTTACATTATCTTATCCTAGTAGTGTAACACAAACCAGTTTAGGTTTTTCTGTACACTTACTGATCCATCGAGATTTGTCTTAAAATATTATTATCTAATGAACAAAATGAAGGTAGTATACACAAAAAAAAATAATAATACACCGCTAGCATTATAATATTATATACCCTCGCCTCAACCGCTCACCGCGTCATCGCTTCGAGTAACGACAAAGATTTCTAAAGGTAGGTTGAATATTATAACATTCATACAGCATGTTGCGTTTTTCATTTCTTATGCCAGATGTTATGTATGAGGTGACGAATTCTCTATTAGGTATTTTTTAAGTTTATGTTTGATATTTTTTTGAGTGAGCTCGTTGTTTAATTTTGGTGGAAGCTGATTAATTAGTTCTGGTATAATAAATGAAAGGCGCATTTTACCATAGAAGTTAGTGAATCTAGGTGTAATTAATCTTGTGTGCGTGCTGCGTAGTGTCATATTAGGTTTTGTATTGTATTTCCATAGGTAGTCTTTATAGTAATTTTCTGTTAATAAAGCGTATTTAACGTTTTCATGTACAGGAATGACCTGGCAGTATTTAAAAAGATCGGCATACTTATTTTGATATTGCATTTTAATTTTTCGAGGCACTATGGATTTAAGTATACGTAGTTGTAGTTGGTATATTAGGTTAAGATGTGTTTTGTAGGTACGACCGTAACTACTTAGTCCGTATGATATAATGGATTCACCAAGTGCTTTATAAAGTGCGAGTAAAGAGGTGAAGGGTATTTTGGGTTTAACTATCACAATCTTCGCTAGTATTGCTCGCAGTTTATCACATATATAATTTATGTGTTCAGTCCACTTAATACGATCATCTATTAAAATGCCTAGATACATATGCGATCGTACTATTTCTATGGGATCACATTTACATTGTATTGTTGTGTTGGAATGTAGGCAATTATGACTATGGGCAAATAGTTCAATTTTTTGGGAAATTCTATTCTATTATTGTACTATAATCTTGTAAAATTGAGGAAAAAAAACGAAAATCAATTGATGATAAAAAAAAGCCCGGAGCTTCTTTCCGTATTTCTTTTTCGTCATCCGTAGGTAGCTAGAAAAAGGCTGGTAGGTTAGCTAGTGATTTTCCTTATCCACATTTCCCGTCAAATCCTACAAGCTTCCTATTTTATTTTCCCGTTAATTCCCTGCTAGCATTCCTGCCATATCCCGTTCATTCCCTTTCCTACAAATCTCAACCATTTATCTAAGCCCCATCCTTGTAATTGTGTCCATACCTGCCTGCTTATTTTCTAAATTGATAGTGTTGTAACATGATTATTATATAAATGTATCTAGTTGTAGTATGTACCTTGTTGTGACCTGTCATAAGTGCATTTGATATGCCTACGTGATCAATAAACATTTTTATTTATTTATTATTTAATTTAATGAAGATTATTGAATGTTATATATAAAGCGGCATAGAGAACAGCTGTTTTATTTATTGCGAGTTCCATTAAAATCACGAATACATTTTAATAATTTTTATTATATATATTTTGGGAAACAAACAATTATTCGCCACGTATTTAATAGTAGTATTAAGGAGTAGTCCACTAGTAAAATATTATTGATTTTCATGCACGTATGATTTCATGTTTGACATTATTACCACCATATAATAGTTAGTATTCACTACGTTATTACACTATATTTTACTATTTATAACACAGAAATGTTTGATTTTTATTTCCAGAAAGTGTTTCACATTCCACCAGAGGCATCAGCGAAAATACTAGAAGGTGTATTAAAGTGCTTGCAAAAGCTCAATCTTGACGCTACCATAATCACTCAAATTAAAGATGGAAAATACCTAGAGAACGACAAAGTCATTGAGACACTAATATGTTCCAACACAGAGACTGGTTATGGCTCTGCAGAAGGAAGGATCAACGTAGAAATTGTAATGAAAGAGATGTTTACAAGCACCCCTGGGATTCAAACAGCAATGGACGCTTGCGAAAAGGATTACGGCAAAACTCCGGTAGAAAATTTAAAAAGTTTTCTGAGTTGTTTCCGAAAAGAGGTGCCATTTAAAGTCAGGGTGTAACTTATTCAAATTCAATTGATATTGGAAATTATATGTTGTTGATTTTTTGGGATTAAAATATCTACTCAAGTGATTTTGGTGTTTTTGTTCTGCTTAAATATTAAAAACTTAAAACATCAAAATGCTTTTAGATCAAAATTCTACTTTCGACGCCGGTGACTATATGAACATCGATTATTGTTATTTGCTAAGGAGTTGACTCTGTATGCAAAACAGTTATTAAACTCATCTTCTCTCACATATTGTTATCTCCCTTCAATATACAGGATGTTTCATAAAGTTGGTATCCATAATAACTTCACTTAAAGGGACGATGGCTACCAATCTAGCGGTAAAGTTTAAAATTTCATAAGGTTCATAGTTTTGGAATAATTGAAACTTGAATTTGTGGTGAAAAACTTTTTGCTGGCTCACTGGGTCAGCTGCAGTACATTTATAAACTACCTATTGGGTAATTAATTATTTTTAGCATACACAAAGCCATTATTTTGCTATTTGCAACGATTTACAGGTGACATTCCGATTTTAAAAGTTTCCTTGGTTAATATTGATTAAAAAAATTAAATTAAATTTTTATTTTTTAACTTTACCATTGCACTTTAAATCGTTCTCCCTGTATGTGGAATTGTTATAGGTACCAACTTTATGAAACACCCGGTATACTTCGACTCGACACCATTTTTTAAGCATGCCGTTACTATTGACCAAAATATACCAAATTGAGGATACCTAAGTAAAGAAATTAATAAAAAAACGCCATGCACTCTTTCTACCTGCCCTTATCCTACCCTAATCTGAGGTCGGCGCAACACACTTTTTTAAGCATGTTGCAAAAAGTATCTAACATTTTTTTTACGACCGGGATCCAGTCTCAGGTAAATTAAATTAGAAAATTCGTACCCAAAACCTCCCGATCCATAGCCCATACATGCTGCCACTAGACCAAGGATGCGACTACTGAACTTTGGAACTGCAATAAATAATTTATATGTGACTGATGTCTATTTTTTATTTTACATTAATGAGCATCTACTAGGGCTGCGTTCCACTAAGCGTTCACAACGACCACGCTCACGACCGCAGTTTTTCCCGTTCCACTTGCTTGTGAGCGTTACTGTCGTAAACTCAAGTGGAATGGATTATAGAGCGTTTTGAGCGTGGACGTAAATAATACAAACGGCGAGTTAATAAAAAGAATGCAAAATATTTAACAGGTTTGGTTATAATCTCTAAGCCTTGAAAATAAACTTTATTAATTATTGTTTAAATCGATTTATATTGAAAAAAATATAATTCATTTTTTTATATCCGCTGCAGAAACATTCACTTCTACTAAAATATATCTTTCCGCATGAAATAATGTAAGCTTATCGGGCGCCATTTTTGATGCACTGAGTTTTGAAAACGCCGCTATTTTTCTCAACGATCACAACGACCCACCTTTTTAGATGGGTCGTCGTGAGCTTCGCGTGAGCGTAAGTCATGACGTCATAAGTGACGTTTTCGCCGCGACCACAACGACCGCGGTCGTTATGTGGAACGACTAAAGGAGCATTTTGATCGTTGTGGACGCTTAGTGGAACGCACTGTAGGTATACAAGTAACAATGACTCTATTGTTATTTATATTTATTAGTAGTAAGCATGAGTTTTATTATATTTTCCTGCTTATTAATTGGACCGTGTTACGCAGAAATGATCCAACTCACAAAAAATAAAAAATAAAAATTATTGATGCCAAGATGTTCTAAACCATACATAACATAAGCTCATGCCTGTATCCCCGAAGGGGAAGGCAGAGGCGCAATAGCCAACTAGTACACCCATATTTCGTCGAGCTTAGTTCCGTCCCAAATGTGATAGGGGGCGAGCCTATCGCCATATCGGGTACAAATTGCAGACTCCAGGCTGATATGGAAAAATCCAATATCACTTTGCCCGACCCGGGGTTCGAACCCGAGACCTCAGGACAGTAGTCGTACTGAAATACAACCACGCCACCGAGGCAGTCTAACAGTTCAAGACCATATTGGCGTCAACAATTTAAATATTTTTGTGGGTTGGATCATTTCTGCGTAAAACGGTCCAATTATGTTTCTGCTATAAATCATAAGATGAGACTCAGTGCAAAGAACGATTCTAGATGTCTAATGGCGGGTACACATCGGCCGAACGAAGGCGAACGAATCATGCCTGTTTCATTCACACAACAGTGAAAGTTTGTTTGTGTGAACGCAACAGGTATAGATTCTGTTGCCTTCGTTTGTTGTTTCTTGATTTGAGTTTCTGAGTGCCGAAAGGACTGCCTTGGTGGCGTGGTTGTATTTCGGTATGACTACCGTCCTGAGGTCTCGGGTTCGATCCCGGGTCTGGCAAAATGATATTGGGTTTTTCCATATCAGCCCGGAGCCTGGAATTTGTGCCCGACATGGCGATAGGCTCGCCCCCTATCACATCTGGGACGGAACTAAGCTCGGCTAAATGTGCGTGTTCTAGTTCACTAGTGCGCCTCTGCCTACCCCTTCGGGGATACAGGCGTGAGCTTACGCAGAGGTTATGAGGGTCATTCAATGTTATTCGTTATTGCAAGAAAAGCGCAAAAAACGTCACATATTTACACTATATCGAAATCATTTTTCTACAAATAATTACAAAGTTTAAATTAAAAACCGACCTGAAAACCCCAATCGCGTCCTCTATAGTTGCTTGTTAAAGAGTTTACTCTATACTCCTTCATCAGGTTTTATACGAGACGACCCTTGGAGTACAGAGCTTTATCTTACACAAAAAATGAGGTGTAATCAATGGTAATTTAAATGTAAATCAATCTGTCAGTATTTTTGTGTACGACACAGCGTAACATAAAAAAAACTAAAAGTCTGAAGTGGGTTTAAAAACATCGACCCGTTAAATATAATATGGAACCCAACACACATCTTCACTTCATTAGATTCACCCATACAAACGTTAATAGATTTTTAGGGCACTATTTCTAATATAGAGTTCATCCTAAGCTCGATTTAATTTACATTTAATTCCTATACTTGTTCTTTTCTTAGCCGTCAAACGTCAATCATTCGCCGTAATGTAACACAATTTGACTTCTAAATAGCTTGTCTAGTAGTAAACGTCATACATAGTTCAAGTATTTGATTTCAGTCGAGATTTATGTAAGTAGTGCAAGCAATTTAGCAAGTGCTCAAATGCCTAAGGGCGATTTGCACCACTTACCGCCGAATGTTCATACACTTAATATCGCCTTATGTCGTTCAAAGCTGCTTTATCTGTCAAAATTGTATGGCGAAAATCAATGTAAGAAGCCGTTAAAGTTGAGTAGTGTTTGACCATTCGGGCGTTAGTAGTACAAGTATCAACTTATGTATATTAAAGTACGTAGTCGGTCTTTTATATGCAAGAGACCATCTGCGTGGGCCAATGCATGTACGACCTTGTTCATTCCTCAGCCATGTAACCGTTTGAGACATGTAAATTGCTGCACTCAATTCTGCACATGCAGAACTCTAAAAAATATTTTCCTCTATTGTCACAGTATAATAAATCGCTGTACTACAATTATCCCTGCATAATAACTGCAGGTATAAAAGTTGGGTCAAGACAGATATCCATAATACTTGCGAGAAGTGCATTGAATGGTGAACAATATAAGAATAAAAACAACAATATATATTCCCTTCAAAATGAGAGTAACAAAGAGTATATTGATTGTGTTCGTAGTTAGTGTAATGGTTTGTGGAATCGAAGCAATGGCACAGGTAGGTTCGCAGCTTTAATACTGGATTTATATGACAGCGGCTCATTGCCTAGATAGCATGTAGATACAGTCAGATTATCACTGTTTTAAATGCAACTTCGATATAGGATTGTGAAGTTTAAATTTTTGTTTAAAAATACCTGATGGTGGCCGCAGTGCAGGCCAAATATTCACAAGATTAAAAACTTAACGGACCGACTTCAAATCCGATCGTGGCCAAATTATATATATGGAACCACCCTTGAAGTTAGCTCTATCGAACACAAAAAGAATTTTGAAAATCGATTTACATTTGGCGGAGATAACGCTTAACATACATAAAAAAGAATACAGGCGAATTAAGGACATCCTCCTTTTTTGGAAGTCGGTCGAAAAACCAGCGATCATCGACAAACAATGGATTTATCGGTGGTCATCACAATCATGCCGGCCTATGCATGATTCTTCACACTCCGAAGAGAAAGGAAGCAAATCAGAGGACTTGTCATAATGACCGATGCAGACACATATGTAGCAGCACCAATGAACCATAAAATTATGTCGCAAGACCCTCGAGAGAAACAGATATGCACTGGCTGATTCTGGAACGCGTTCCACACAAGGAGTGTGAGTCACTATAGTAGGTTTTAGCACCGTGTGCATAGTGGTCGCCATCCGGGCGGATACGAATCTGCAACTAAATGCAACGTCACGTAAATGTATCACATTGCATCTTTAGTCTGCAATTTAACACGCTGTGATCCGTTGTGGATCCACTTATCTAAGTCTATGTTATGTCAAATAAGATCTTTGGTTAGTGAAGTTCTTTATAATTAGTTGAAGTTTAGTCGTTCATAAAGTCTTAAACCAACCACCGGCGTATCAACACGTCTCTACTCTCTCTCACACATTACAGTAGAAATGATACTTGTCTATACACTTTTCGTATTCACATCCACCTTGTGTAGCACAGTCAACAAACAATAGCGGATTCGTTATACAATCATCTGTATTAAATTATTGCATGCTAATTTTTACATCAACGGTGAAGGAAAACATCGTGAGGAAACCTTCCCTTTACAGGAATTTCGAAGGTATGTGAAGTCTACCAACCCGCATAGGCCAGCGTGGTAGACTAAAGCCTAACCCCTCTCATTAGTAGAGGAGGCCCGTGCCCAGCAGTGGGACAGTAATATTACAGGGCTAATATTATTTTATATTTTATTATAATTTTTACATCAGAAGAATGATCCATTAACAAGTCATTTAAAATGTTAAGTGCATTGTACTGCCCATAATACATGTCGGAGGGCCAACGCGGACGTTGGTTTTTAAAAACGGTGACGTCAGCATGGCTGACGTCACTTTTGACAATAAGATGATTACTCATCTTATTTATCAATAGTGAACACTGAAATTCACTAACTCCCTTTATTAACGGTGCTCAAGAGCACCGTCTAGTCAGGGATGTGGACAGTCCGAGTGCCGGAGCACGACTGTGTCGAATCTGCTCAGAACACTCCTTTTATAGGGTGTAATATTTGCAACTACCTACTCGATACCGAATATCGAATGGCAAAGAAATAATTATAACGATTATTTTAACTTTTTAGAATCTTTTAAGGTTTCAGCAGTTTAACAATTGTAAAATAAATTAATAACGTGAAATAACAACGGCTTTTTAAATAAGCGTGCGATTTTGCGCCGATATACATATAAATCCAGAAGAATCATAGATTCCTAACAGTAACAGATCCGATCCATCTGGATCTATTACTGTTCTAAAGCAAGAAAATGAGTAGATTTTTGGCTTGTTAAAATCTCTTTCACCATACACAATGCAATTTCTAGATGACATCCTACATACTTCTATCAGAAACATAGCTCATATCCTACTTGTTTTACAGAAACTATATAATATTCCACCAGCAATATCAGAGAAGGTTGTGGAAGCAGTTTTAAAATGCGTTTCGGAGATGGGCTTCGATTCTTCAATTATTAACCAACTTAAAGAAGGAAAATACTCCGAAGACGACAGGGTTATTCAAGCATTACTGTGTACGAATGAAAAACTCGGTTTCGGAACAGCAGACGGCAGAGTCAATGTAGACAAAGTAATGAATGATTTGTTCTCGAACAAACCAGATATCAGAGCGGCTATGGAAGTCTGTGAAAAGGATTACGGCAAGGGCCCTGCAGAAACGTTTAAGACTTTCATGATATGCTTCAAAGAGAAATCACAATATAAAATTGTATTGTAGAAATATAAAGACAATTTTCATTTGTTAGAAAATCCCATTTATGGCTGACGTAAAAAACATGTATGGCGATATTAATCAAATAAAAAAAAAACAATAAATATTTGTAACTAAATTTATTTTTTTATTTGCCAACGAAGGCAGACGAGCAGACGGCCCATCTGATGGTAAGGGGTTACCGTCGCCCTTAGACATCGGCAATGCCAGGGGCACAGCCAAGCCGCTGCCTACCGTGTAGATGCTTTTGAAAGTCTCGTTTGAAGAAGGACATGTCATAGCGCTGCGGGAACACCAAGGAAATAAATAAGTAGTGCTTTTCTTTATTTATAAACTAGCTGACCCGCGCAACTTCGTCTGCGTCACTCTCAAAAGCTCTCAAAATATTTTGCATGTTACATATAAACCTTCTTCTTGAACCACTCTATCTTTTAAAAATCCGCATCATTCCGTTGCGTAGTTTTAAAGATCTAAGCATACATAGGGACAGATATACCTCTTCAGCGGAAGCGAGTTTGTTTTATACTGTGTAGTGATAACCTTTAAAAAACTGGAAAATTTCTATACATAATTTTAGTAGACATAAAAATAAATGAAAGCCATAAAATTATTTGGATAAAAAGGTATAAAATAGCTGCCAATTGAGTCCATGCTATTGAGAAACAACGAATAAAACTGCATGGACATCGTTTTTTAATTAGAATAGATTAAGCGCGTATTCAATATAAATAATAATGACCGCATTTAATAATGGCGGAATCAAGAACGTAAAAAAAAGACGGACTGAGTGTTAGCAACATTGAAACTGAAGCAGGGTTTTCGGCTCATTCGATCAGTCGCCGGCCGCTGCTAATACGTGTTGTTCGAATAAGTCCAAAACCCTTCTTCACTTTCAATGTTCCTAGCACTCCGTCCATCTTTTTTTTACGTCTGTGGGCGGGCCACCTCCACACTCCTAGAACCAGTTTGTTTAACAGTGGTTAAGTATATTTATCTATAATCAATTTTATCGTAGTCTATATTTCTCTTTAAATGAACGTGAGTCGTATCTTATTAAACTATGCAAAGAATGAAACATCAAACAAAAAGATTTAACTGATGAATATATTATTTTGTTAATTAAACAACGAACAAATACGTCATTATTTGACGTCATTGTTATAAAAAATATTGTTAGATCATGCCCCAAAAGAGTTTGACGTCAGGGTCGTCAGGTGTTTTTCTGCAAGATAATAAAATAAGTGAATGCTTCGATCCCATAAGAGAAAGTGAAAATAATGAAGTACTCATAGCAGCTTTACATTATGGTATAGGTTTTTATAGCTATAAAAGAACATGCGTGAAGCTTCACGCTGTTACGTTACGTGTTACGCTCACTTAACACGTAACGTAACAGCGTGAAGTGTTACGCTCACTTATCGGTTTTCTGTGCCAAAGATAGCAGTAGCAAATCGGTCGAGTCGCTCCATATACATGCTGTATAGCATGGATAATAGATTTCCTCACAACGATTGGTGAGTACTACCCACAACTTCCATCGCGTTAAGGCTGCGGACACGAACTCGCAGGAGCGGAGTGGCGATGGCGGCGGCCGGGGAGCGCCGCGTTTCAATGCATACATTTCAATGAAACTGGTCTCGAAGGCAGCGGCGCGGAGAGCTGCGCACGACGGCGACGGGTATAGCAGTACGTTGCCGCGCCGCTCCACTCCCGCTGAGCTCGTGTCCGCAACCTCATGCGTAATACTTCTTTCAAGGCTCGCCATTTTTACTCGTATCATCCTTACGTACATGGACATTAAGATCCTTCTCGTATAACTATTCTGTAATATGCCTGTGCTGAACTGGTGTTGGCGTTGCAAACGAACATGACCATGATATTAGAATTATTAGAATTAGTAAAGGTTATGTAAGGTCGCAAAATCATAAATAAAATGTTGTTTATCGTTTTTATGGACCCATAAAACTGTGCACGTTTATTTGTATTAAAAATAAAACAAGTGCAATTAAATAAAAGATATATTATAAAAGAGAATTTTCGCGTAGAATTTGACACATGCGAGCAGAAGCTTGGAATAGCAGGTTTAGGAATTGCAAACAAATTGTTGTTAAAAATGAAAGTAGAGATACATTTATTTGCGCTGTTAGTTCTTTGTGTTTTTGCTCGTTGGAACGCGGCTAAAAATTCTAAGGTAAGAAAACAGTCTACTAAATTGGTGTAAATATATGTATTTATGTAGTCTATCTAATTAGATAGACTGCCTCGGTGGCCTAGTTGTATTTCGGTACGGCTACCGTCCTGTGATCTCGGGTTCGATCCCCGGATTGGCCAAAGCTATATTGGATTGTTCAGTATCAGCCCGGAGTCCGGATGTTGTGCCCGATATGGCGATAGGCTCGCCCCCTATCATATCTGGGTCGGAACTAAGCTCGGCGAAATGTGAGTGTTCTAGTTCACTAGTGCGCCTGTGCCTACCCCTTCGGGGATACAGGCGTGAGCTTATGTACCTATGTATGCAATAGCTATCAATAGAATATTTGTAACGTTTTATATTTGGCACCCCACGCTTTATGAATGATTTATATCCAATGACTAAAGAAAAATATAAGGACCTGGCGTAGCTACGAAAAATACCTGTTTACCTTGAAGCCGATTCCGCCATTTTAGTTTCGCGATCCATTTACATGTAAGTTGTGACCGTCTCATAAGATCTACATAACGTATAAATAATTATTTATTTTATTATAAAAACGGTCTTTTATTTACAATAATATTAATTTCCGAATATGAAGATGTCTTATTGCTATATTAACGAGATCTTTTTTTCGCAAAGTCGCCATTTTGGTTCAATAAATAATTAAATTTTTTCGTAGTTATGCCTCGTCCTTTTATTTTTCTTAAGTCATTGTTTATATCGGTCTAGAACAAGCTCTTTATACTGAAAAGTTATTTTTAATTTTTTAGTGCGGTGTGTTATAAAAAAGTGTTTTTTTAGTTTATATTATTTATTTTTACATTCTGATTTCTTAAGTTTACGCGAATTTTATACATTGAAATAAAACTATTTTTAAGGATTCTATCACAATTTTTTTCCAAACCAAACCGTGATAGAATCCGTAAAAATAATTTGATTTCAATATTTTTTAATTTTTTAGTCCCTGCAAAACCGTTATCAGTAGGTAGTATAACCTAATTACAGTCGTATTAGATACTTGATTTTCAGTGAATCGTATTTTTTTTTTCTGGTTTTGGTCAGAATACCAGGACAAAATTATTAAATTGTTGTGTTGTCATCGGTCCTTGATCCGTGTCAAAGCCAATTTTTAAGTTAGTCAGACGTTTGGGAGATGATAAAAATCACGTTACAAGATTCCATTACATAGATACATAGATTCATAGGCTTAGATCTATAGAGCGAACTAACTTCGACTAAACTAACTTCGACTAAGTCTAAGTCACAGTAACGAACTCAGTGAGGATTTGGAATTGTTAAACGGAACTTTGACTTAGTCCAAGCCATTTTTACAACGAAAACAGATTGACAAACAGACTAAGCAAAGATTTTCTTGTAAAAAATGACTCGGATTAAGTCAAAATCCTCACTGAGTTCGTTACTTTGACTCAGACTTAGTCGAAGTTCGTTCTATAGATCTCATCCATAGTTAGGTACATACAGATGAAGCTAATCAGCTAATGTAAAGCGTGTAAAAATAGCCAATATCGTATCTAGATCATAATAAGTTTTCCATTTAAATACGTTCAAGCGTTAATATTGACTATACGTATTTTTTATTTTGCAGAAAATAATACATTTTCCAGCAGAAAAGTCCGAAGAGCTTCTGGAATGGACTTCAAAATGCATCTCGAAAGACGGCCTCGATTCCACAGTTTTGGAATTTGTGAAACAAGGCAAATACGCAGAGAATGATCAAACAATTCGAGCGCTAGTATGTGCTAATACAAACATCGGGTACGGGTACGAAAACGGCAGAATCAACGTGGAAAAGATTATGACGGAGCTGTTTTATAACAAAACTGACATTCGTGAGGTAGTGGAGGATTGCGATGAGGAGTACGGTCCTACACCAGAGTCTAACTTGAAGGGTTTGCTACTTTGCTTCAGAGAGAAGATGCCTTATATGGTTAGGTTGTAATAAATGTGAAATATATCACAGATTATTAAGTTATTGCTTTTGGTTCTTGTTATTGGTGGAATATATAAGGTTGTAGAGATATATGCTGTATTATTGTCCTCGATTAAATATTATTCTAGGTTTTTTATAGCAGAGATTGGCAAACGAGCCGATGGGTCACCTAATGGTAAGTGATCTCCATCGCCCATAAACACCTAAGACAAGAAAATCATGGGTGAGTTGCCAACTTAAAAGGAGGGAAATAAGGATTGGGAAATGGGGGGGATTGGGCCACCGGAAGTCTCACTCACCAAACAAAACGCGACAGCGAGCTGCCACTTTACGTCAGTTTTCTATGAGACAGTGGTATCAAACCGGTCGAGCCGGCCGATTCGTGCTGTAGTCAGACGTAACTGTCTACAGCGTGGCTCTACCACTCAAAACAACAGTTTTCTTTTTTAACAGTTCTTATTACTTGCACACATAAATATATATATTTACATCTGTATCCCCGAAGGGGTAGGCAGAAGCGAATTAGAGATATAGAACACCTTCATATCGCCGAGCTCTTTTCTGTACCAAATGGTAAACAAACAATTTTAGTTACTAATTCCAGACTTCGGGCTGGTACAGAGTGGAAAAACTCGATATCACTTTACTGGCTCGGGGATTGAACCCGAGACCTCAGGACGGTAGTCCTATAGCACATGCGATACAACCACCGAGGCAGTTAAAATACTCTTCACGTTCTCTGTCCACATTCCTTTGTTTTCCGCGATAGTCATTGGTTTAGCAAAAAAAACACTGTCACCAACAGTCACACACATAGTTCTAACCTCATACTAGGGTTGAAATGTATAATGCGAACCTCGACTTAGGCGGAGTCCAATAAACAAACTCTGTGAGTATTTGGAATATTTAATTCGAACTTTGACTTAGTTCGAGTCATTTTTTACAAGATAAACAGTAGCCCGAGCACGAAAAACTAATGTAAATGTAAACTCGCTGCGCACTGATGATATTTGATTAATATTTCATACAAATTTCATAGACGCGCATCGAGCACGAATACATTTACGGTTGTCAGAAATTTTCCTGCTCGGGCTGCTGACTGCTAATAATTTTTTTGCTCCATGAGATGTTTATCACCATGAAAAATAACAATTATACGAGTTAATATTACCTAACATACTGTTTTTATTATATGAAAGATCGCCTTTGTCATTTACAAGAATCATGGTCTAGGATACACTGATATCAGTTACTGTAGAAAAGTTGGCAATCAGAAGACATGCAGGCAGGAAAGAAAATCTTAAGTAAAAAAAAATTAAGGGTTTTTTCTTCTTTAAGAAGGGAAAATGTGCTGTGTTCGCTGGAGATGATAATATCCTACTTAACTAACCTAGTAGCCTCTATCTAGATACACAGGAATGACGAACCCAAAAAATACCCCGGCCTTATTTTTTATCATTTTCATCCATATGTCTCATTCCATTCGACTGTAGTCTCGACGCTTGAATCCTCGAAGGGGTAGGCAGAGGCGCACTAGCGAATTAGAACACCTACATTTTGCCGACCTTAGTTCCGTCCCAGATGTGATAGGGGGCGAGCCTATCGCCATATCGGGCACAAATTCCGGGCTGATATGGAAAAATCCAAAATCACTTTGCCCGACCCGGGGATCGAACCTGAGACTTCAGAAAGGTAGTCGTACTAAAATACAACCACGCAATCGAGGCAGTAATTAAAGTGAACCTAATTAATTAAAAGTCGTCATATTATCTGTAATTACATGTAGTACATAAGGCCGCGGTCTCAAACCCAGCGGGCATTACATGTTATTCATAATAATTATTTTTCAATTTAACTTGAGGTTAGAACTAACTATAGGTTAGTAAGCTATTACTAGGTGACTGCCTCGGTGGCGTGGTTGTATTTCGGTACGATTACCGTCCTGAGGTATCGGGTTCGATACCCGGGTCGTGCATGGTGATATTGGATTTTTCCATATAAGCCCGGAATCTGGAATTTGTGCCCGATATGGCGATAGGCTCGCCCCCCATTCACATCTAGGACGGAACTAAGCTCGGCGAAATGTGCGTGTTCTAGTTCGCTAGGGCGCTTCTGCCTACTCCTTCGGGCATGCAGGTGCGAGCTTAAGTATGTATGTACTAGGTGCAAGTTGCCCTTATATAATAACTAAATAAATAAATAACACCCAACAATCAAACATTCTACTAACCCCACACCGAAACCCGAGACCCGAAACTTATATCTGTGGGCCATACGAACATTTGTCTCGGTGCGGGAATCGAATCCGCGGCCACTCGCTTCACAGGCTTCTTGCCCCATGCCACAGAGGCTCTCTAGAATAATAAAATATTCGAGATTATTATCACAAGCCTAATGTATAAAAGAGCAGAATATAATTCCAAATTGATCATTTATTATGAACAATGGGCCATTGAAACATTTTTTGATTTTTTCAAGACAATGTGGTTTAAGTTATTATTTTTGTATGTGCTCTTTATAGTTAAATATAGTTTAAGTGATAAACAGGTAAGAATTATGTTACTCATTTTGATTAGTAGCCCGAGCACGAAAAACTAATGTAAATGTATTCGAGTTCGCTGCGCACTGATGACGTTTAGTTAATATTTCATACAAGTTTCATAGACGCGCATCGAGTTCGAATACATTTACGGTTGTCAGAAATTTTCCTGCTCAGGCCGCAGGTATGAGAGGGAGCAAGTGTCTCGCCATTTCGGGCACAAATTCCAGATTCCGGTTTGCTATTGAATAGAAAAACTCAATATAACTTTCCTCGACTGGAGATCGTCTGTTCATGATCAGCGGCCCGAGCAGGAAAAATTCTGACAATCGTAAATGTATTCGAACTTGCAGCGCAGTGATGACATTTACTTAATCTTCTTCTACCTGCCCTTATCCCAACTTAATGTGGGGTCGGCGTAACATACTTTTTCAAGCATGTGCAGATGGGATTTGGCTTAGTTTTTACAACCTGCCTGACGTCAACCCCCTCTGAGAGAAATTATAAATTTAATTAAAAAATTTGGTTTGCCCGACCTGAGAATCTGACCCAGGAGCTCCCGGTCCACAGCCCATATATGGTGCCATTAGACCAAGGAGGCGAATAACTAGTTAGCTAGTTAGCCTCTGCCTACAGATTCGGGAGTATAGGCGTGAGCGTATGTATGTATGCATATTCAAAATTCAATCATTACGAGGAGAAAGATAAGAATTCTTGGTACGTAACGTTAGAGTAACTTTGACGTTGTATCTAATGAAGAAAGAAAGAAAGAATAAATAAACGAAAGAAAAAAAAACTTTGAGTACCCCTTTTTCTTTTGAGTTTTAGTCGTGGATACTGGGCACAAGTCTCAATTAGGTATTAAAATTCATTATGATCTGTCAGACACTACTACTTTTTTGGCAATTAAAAATGTAAGTGTCTGACCATTACAAATAATGACCTAAATCATAAAAATACCTTTTTTTTCTTTTTAAATGGTCTTGCAGTTAATATAAATTAAAATTATATAAAAATAATATCAGTTCTGTATCCTCAAAATCAAACCAGTGCATTTATGGCGCGAATAAATTTTGTTATGTATAAGTACTCTCTACATTTTTGTACTTTAAACTAGTAAGAAAGTGCTCATTTGATATTGGACTAAAAAAAAAATAATTATGTAATAATTACTCTTTGCAATAGGTATAATAACTGAGAATCTAACATAGACTCACGCCTTTTTTCTATAGGGGTAGA
This sequence comes from Clanis bilineata, assembly GCA_036417725.1. Taxonomy (NCBI): domain Eukaryota; kingdom Metazoa; phylum Arthropoda; class Insecta; order Lepidoptera; family Sphingidae; genus Clanis; species Clanis bilineata. The sequence goes on from CM071141.1 coordinate 6,865,427, forward strand.
GACTGTCCTGCCCACACACTCGCCACTGTAACTCCTGTAAGCCAGGATCAACAGTGGCACGCATTTTACGACACCGAGCAGTGAAGCTCGGCGAGTCTCAGAGAATTCAAAATTGTCTTCATCCCGCAACGAAATGAATCAAACAAAAATATAGGCAGGAGTTGGAATTATAAGGTTTCCACTTCCCTCCGTAAAAATGCAGGGGACAATGTAATGAACTAAAGATGCTGATGAAGAAGAAGCTGATGCCTCCTATAGGGGTAGGCAGAGACAACAGATTTCCATCTGATACGATCCTTAAATACCTCTTTCGCCTCATTCAGTCTTATTACATTCTTCATGCATGCACGTCGCGGTTTAGGGTACTTTTAACTTGAACTTACTCAAGTATATCTCTGACTTGGTCAGAGAAAGTTCGATGAGGTCTTCCCCTTCCATCTCTCCCATTCACACTTGTCATATATATTCGCTTTGTCAACCTCCTTTCATGCATCCTTTCTACATGCCCAAACCACGGCAAGATTCCTTTCTCAATCCTCTTTCAAAACACACCGCTCTCTCACCAGACCATTTTTTACCCTATCTCTCAAAGTCACACCACACATACTCCTTAAACTCTTCATTTCTGCTGCATTTATTCTACTTTCATTCTTTTTATGCCTTATTATACTTTACTTTAAGTATCTGTATGTTTGCAAAACATTTTATATGATGAAAAGTAGATATATTTAGAAGTATTTATCACTTGAACATGGATGAGATTATGATAATTTATTTAAAATATGATAGTATTTTCATTAATTTCTTAATTCGAAAACATTACTTTCTTATGATCATTCGTCATATTATTTTCTTGGCAAGCTGTATAATTTTATTTAAGACACTCAGTAAGTAGGACAAATAGATAATGCGTAAGTAATATAATAAATATATAATAAATACACCCAACATTCACACACCTAGTCCTGACCCCACACTAGGTATAACCTGTATCGTGGGTGTCAGAGACTATGAGAGACTTTCGGTCTCACAACACCCAGACTTGAAACAAATATCTGTGGGCCACACAAACATTTGTCTCAATGCGGGAACCGAACCCGCGGCCTCTCGCCTCACAGCCGGCTACTCGCTCGCTGCGCCAAGGAGGCTATCATAAGTGTGTTTATTGCTTATATTTCTTTTTATCAGAGCTGTAAGATCGAAAGGTTTTACCAAATTTTATGTCAAAATTTGCATACGAGAAAAGCCGCGAATAAAAGTTAGTATTGTACATTATGTTACACAACATACCGGTTTCACTTTTTGATATGAGTTGAAGAGCCGTTTTGACTTTATTTTTACCTTGAATGTCAGTAAAATCGTTTTGTAATTGACCCGAATCGGTTTAAAAAAAAGTGTCCAATATAAAAGGTATGTTTTGGCTGAGGCTTATTCATTTTGTACGAAGAAGGCACTTTAGAAACATTATATTCAAACTTAAATAAGGCACAATTACAATGTACTTTAAGATACTATTTTTATGTGCTATTCTTGCTGTTAAAAGCAGCTTGTGCGACCAAAGGGTAAGATAATTTTGCACTAAATATTGATTTAAATGTAACTGAAGTATCTTACGGTGACTTGCAGCGCTATTACTAATCTAGATTTAGACCTCACCTCGATTTCTCCTACAGCTCACTCCTATCTTTAAATTAAGATTTGAGATAAACAGAGATTTATCGCGGCGCTGTAAGTGGGCCTTTAATATGTAAAATGGCTGGTGTCGTGTATTTATTTTTTATTAGTGAGTGGTAGAGCCACGCTGTAGACAATAACGTCTACAGCACGAATGAGCCGGCTCGACCGATTTGATACCACTGTTCCATACAAACCGACGTAAAGTGGCAGCTTGCTGTCGCGTTTCGTTCGGTGAGTGAGATTTTCGGGATCTCCATTTTCCTCCTACCTTTCCCAATCCATTTTCCTTCCCCTTTCATTCCCTCCTTTCAGGTTGGCAACGCACCCATGATTCTTTTTGTGTCTTCGGTATTTATGGGCGATGGAGATCACTCATCAGGTGACCTATTGGCTCGTTTGCCAGTCTGTGCTATAAAAATAAAAAATGGCACAGTCAAAGATACGCGATTAATAAGAACATTTGTTTTATATTTTGATTACTTTATTTTCTACAATGATAAAAAATATAGACACACACAGAAAGATATTTGTATTTACTAACGTCTTACTAACGTCCTGAGGTCTCGAGATCATTTTTCCATATCAGCCCGGAAGTCTGGAGTTTGTGCCCGATATGGCGATAGACTCACCCCCTATCACATCTAGGACGGAACTAAGCTAGGCAAAATGTAGGAGTTCTAATTCGCTAGTGCGCCTACTCCTTCGGGGATACAGGCGTGAGCTTATGTATGTATGTACAGAAAGACATAGAGGCAGTCGATCGTAAAAACTAAACCGAATCCTTTCTGCGATATGCTGAAAAGTTTATTGTGCCGACCCCACACTGCAGTAGAATAAGGGCAGGGAGAAAGGAAGAAAATTAACAAATCTGACAAATGCAAATTCAAAATTAGTTTTACACAATGAGGATTGACCAATATTTGCTGAATTCAAAGGTATAAAAAATATTGTTACGTATTTTTAGAGAGCCGTTCCCTTCCTGCCTGAAGTAGCCGACAACATAATGAAGGTTATCAGACAGTGTATAGATGAATACAAAATAGATTCGAAAACTATCGATCTAGTAAAAGAAGGAGGATTCGGTGAAGGCGATACGTTCAAAAAATTTGTATACTGTTGCTTCTATAACGCTGGATACGTGCACGAAGACGGCAGTGTTTTAGTTAATAAAGTCATCAGCGCATTCCCAAAAGACGCTCATATTGACGACACAGTAAAGAAGTGTGCAGTATTAAGAGGAAGAGATGCAGCGGATACAACGTATGAGTACTTTAAATGCTTCGAATTGAACTCCCCCGTTCGGCTAGCACTACGTTGAAATACACAAACTACAGTATATTATTATTCCTCCTAATCTTTATATTTAATAATAAGTTTTCTATAGCCCGAGCACGAAAAACTAATGTAAATGTAAATGTATTCGAGTTCGCTGTGCACTGATGGCGTTTGGTTAATATTTCATACAAATTTCATAGACGCGCATCGAGCTGAAATACATTTACGGTTGTTAGAAATTTTTCTGCTCAGGCCGCTGTTATATTGTTAGTTAGAAATGATTTAGAACACAAATTAATTAATTTGAATTAACCACTTAGTCTGTATGTATGATATATAGTATGATACCTAACTAATCTAACTTTATATGTTAGACACTATTGTTTATAATATTGTATATTTTCTTTAATTATATCAAGATAAAATTATACTTAATTTAATATTTTTGTTAATTATTTATAAAAATAAATGATTGTTTTCATATTTTAAATTAACTCTACCTTGTTTACATTATTACATTACTAGCTGTTGCCCGCGACGCTATTCGCGTTGAAATTTATTTTTTCGGGACAAAAGCAACCTTTGTGTTAATCTACATAACTCTAAGTTTCATCAATTCTATTGAGTAGATTTTGCGTGAAACATACACAAACATACACACAAACTTTCACGTTTCTAATATTAGTACGATTTATTATTACATTGTCTTAATTTTATTTGACAAATCCAATAAAAAGCACTGTTGAAAATAATAAGAAGTATATATATATATTAAAGGAGGAACATTCTTAATTAGATATACCTTAACGTGTAAAATGAGAGTATGAGATATTTTTGCCCTTACTCTGACATTAATTACATTTAATATTTCGCAACCTAAGCAAAGCTGATAAAATATCGTAAGTAAATACTTACCTACTAAAAAGTACTAGAGTAGGTGTGATGATTTAAAATAATCTATGGATATGTGAAATCAAGCCTAAACTCAATGGGTTTTTCTTGTTTAATTCAGAAGTTCCTATAGTTATCTTCTGTCTGCATCATCAGACCAGCTCCATGGTACCATACCAATAAATTGTCACCGAAGATACATACCTAAGTACACCAAATTTGAATCCAATCGGACATCGGGAAGTGGGTCTAATTTAGCTTACAAGATTTGATTACAGACAACGGGACAGGTGAAACTAAATAAAAGCTTGCTAAAACTCATGGTCGAGTTGCTGTCAGTCATTACACCTACGCCTGCTACGTCTTCTAAGACTACGGCAGAGGACTCAGACCGGTATACTGAGTAAGCCGACTCGGTCGGGCTGCCAGCTGTAGGACCACAAAAAAAAAACGGCAGAGGTGGTTCGCAATATCTCAGACCATCCCCCTTCTGCGACAACCTTGAGTCTTTTTTCTACACTTAGTCGGCACACTTTTTCAAGAATTTTGCAGAAAACGATTTGGCTTAGTTTTTACTGACCCGCTGCCTGCATGATGACAACCCCCTCCTGCGGGATCTAGTCCCGGGTAAATTTAATTAGAAAATTTGCTTTGCCCGACCTGGGAATCGAACCCAGGACCTCCCGGTCGACAGCCCATATATACTGAGGTAATAAATAAATAACACCCAACTATCACACATACATAGTCCACACTAAGATACGAGTTTTGTGTCGTGGGTATCAGGAACTACAAGAGACTTTCGGTCTCTCGGCACCCAAACCCGAAATTAATATCAGTCACGAACATTTGTCTCGGTGCGGGAATCGAACCCGTGGCCACTCGATTCACAGCCCACTTGCCCGCTGTGTCACGGAGGCTCTCTAGAATAATAAAATATCAAAGATTATTTTCACAAGTCTAATAATTATTTAAAAGAGCTGGATATATTCCAACTTGATCATTTGTTATGAACAATGGGCCATTGAAACATTTTTTCATTTTAGACAATGTGACATTTATACAATGTACTTTAAGTTATTGTTTTTGTGTGTGCTCTTTATTGTAAAATATAGTTTAACTGATGAACGGGTAAGAATTATGTTACTCATTTTGATCAGATATGATAGGGGGCGAGTCTAGTCATTTCAGGCACAAATTCCAGATTCCGGTTTGATATTGAATCGAAAAAGTCAGTATAACTTTCCTCGACCGGAGATCGTCTGTTCATGATCAGCGGCCCGAGCAGGACAATTTCTGACAATCGTAAATGTATTCGAGCTCGCAGCGCAGTGATGACATTTATTTAATATTTCATATAAATTTTCATGATCATTAGTGATATTATTTTCTCGGAAGCAAGCCGTATAATTTAAGTAAGACACACAGAAGCATATCATCACCATCATCATCATCATCAGCCATAGGACGTTCACTGCTGAACATAGGCCTCCCACAAAGATTTCCAGATCGACCTGTTGGAAGCGGCCTGCATCCACGGACTTCCTGCGACCTTTATCAGGTCGTCGGTCCACCTTGTAGGTGGACGTCCTACGCTGCGCTTGCCGGTACGTGGTCTCCACTCGAAGAAGCATATAGGACATATTATATAGTTAATGCGTGAGTGTGTTTATTGGCTTGTATCTATTTTCAGCAGAACTATAGATCAATTTTTATGTTAAAACTTCCATACGACCAAACCGCGAATAAAAGTTATTATTGTATCAGGTTGACAAAGCGAATATATATGGCAAGTGTGAATGGTAGAATGGTAGGTTGGAAGGGGAAGACCTCATCGAACATTCTATCACCAAGTCATTGATTTACTCGAGAAAGGTCAAGTTAAAAGTACCGTAAACCAACGTGCATGCATGAAGAATGTAATGAGACTGAATGAGGCGAAAGAGGTGTGTAAGGATCATAGCAAGTGGAAATCCGTTGTCTCTGCCTACCACTATGGGAAAAAGACGTGAGTGTGTGTGTATGTGTATTGTACACAAAGACTTCTATGTATTACATTGTACATTATATTATTCAAACATACTGTTTCGCTTTTTGATATGAGTTGGACAGTCGTTTTGACTTTATTTTAACCTTGATCGTTTTCTAACATCGAAATATAACGCATAGAATGGCAGCACACGGCCGTGGCGTAAAGCAGTTCCAAGTGAGACATTATTGTCTCACTGCGTCGCACGGCGCGGCACGGCCGCAGAAAAATATTGGGAATCATCAAATTGATAACTTTGTAACTTGGTCGTTTAAAGCAATACAAATTATAGTTTTGAGTCTATAATAAGACAATGTATCATCATTAGAACACTTTCGATATCCCTGTTTTGTTTGTAAAATGTCTTTTACTTGTGACACTATCTACGCGCTTATGTGTACTCGTAGGTACGTCGGCGCAAGTACTTACGCGCTGCCTATGCATATTGAATCATTATCGGCTTAACTTTGGGACGGCATTTTGTACGAGTCACTCACTCTTTACGTTATTACTCTAAGTTTTGTAATTGAAACGAGTGGGTTTGCAAAAACAATCTTATATAAAAGGATATATTTTGGCTGAAGCTTATTTACTTTGTACAAAGAAGGCACTTTAGAAACATTATATTTAACCTTATAAGGTATATTTACAATGTATTTTAAAATACTATTTCTATATGCTATTCTTGCTGTTAGAAGCAGTTTGTGCGACCAAAGGGTAAGATACTTTTCATTAAATATTAATTTAAATGTAACTTAAGTATCTTAGGGCGACTTGTAGCGTTATTAGTAATCTAGAGTTGCACTTTATCTCGATTTATCTGCATTGCATTAGAATAAGCGCAAGTAGAAAAAAAGAAAATTAACAAATTCAAATTCATAATTAGATTTGACCTATACTTATTTGTTGTACTGTATGAAAATAAATACTAGCCCTCTAATATTACTGTCCCACTATTGGGCATGGGCCTCCTCTACTAATGAGAGGGGTTAGGCTATAGTCTACCACGCTGGCCTAATGCGGGTTGGTAGACTCCACATACCTTTGAAATTCTTGTAAAGAAGTTCCCTGGAATGCAGGTTTCCTCACGATGTTTTCCTTCACCGTTATAGCAAGCGATATTTCACAATTAAAATACATTTAACATAGAAAAGTCAGAAGTGTATGCTCCATATTGGGGTTGGTCTCGAACCTACGACACTTGTCTCGGCAGTCCGTACCATTCCCAACTGAGCGATCGCTGCGTATGAAAATAAAGGTATAAAAAATATTGTTACGTATTTTTAGAGAGCCGTTCCCTTCGTGCCTGAAGTAGCCGACAACATAATGAAGGTTGTCAGACAGTGTATCGATGAATACAAAATAGATTCGAAAACCATCGATCTAGTAAAACAAGGAGGATTCGATGAAAGCGATACGTTCAAAAAATTTGTATACTGTTGCTACTATAACTCTGGATACGCGCACGAAGACGGCAGTGTTTTAGTTAATAAAGTCATCAGCGCATTACCAAAATACGCTCAAATTGACGACACAGTAAAGAAGTGTGCAGTATTAAGAGGAAGAGATCCAGCGGATACAACATATGAGTACTTTAAATGCTTCGAATTGAACTCCCCCGTTCGGATAGCACTACGTTGAAATACCAAACTACAGTATATTATTATTCCTCTTATTATTTATATTTAATCATAAGCTTTCTGTTATATTGTTAGTTAGAAATGATTTAGAACACAAATTAATTTATTTGAATTAACCACTTAGTCTGTGGTTTGATACCTAAGGCTGAGAACTATAGAGCAAACTTCGACTAAGTCTAAGTCAAAGTAATGAACTCAGTGAGGATTTGCAATTGATAAATCGAACTTTGACTTAGTCCGATTCATGTTTTATAAGGAAAACAGACACAGATAGACTAAGCAAAGATTTTCTTATAAAAATGACTCGCAATAAGTCAAAATCCTCACCGAGTTCGTTACTTTGACTTAGACTTAGTCGAAATTCGCTCTATAGATCTCAGCCTTACAAATCTAACTTATGTTAGACACTATTGTTTATAATGATATGCCAATTGTTGTGAGATTTTTTTATGGGTATAGGTATTTTCTCTTTTAGTTTAATGATATATGTAACGATAAAATTATAGATACCTAATTCATTTTTTTTCATTATTATGGTGTGAATTTTTTTTGTGGGTTGGCTCATTTCTGCACAACACGGTCCAATTTATTTCTACCTTGTTTATTTTATTACATTATTTAAATTACATTGTCTTTATTTTATTTGATAAATAAATACACCTAACAGTCCCACACCTAGTCCTGACCCCACATTAGGTATATATAACCTGTGTCGTGGGTATCAGAAACTATGAGAGACTTTGGGTCTCACATCACCCAGACTTGAAACAAATATGTGGGGCACACAAACATTTGTCTCGATGCGGGAATCGCATCCGCAGCCTCTCGCTTCACAGCCGGGTACTCGCCCGCTGCGCCACGGAGGCTGTCTATCAAATCTATTATAAAACACTATAGAAAATAATTAGAAGGTTATATTATGTTCAGCAGTGGACGTCCTATGGCTGATGATGATGATGATAATGATGATTATATAGGAGAAACATCTTAAATTAGATGCAATGAGAGGAAATAGCTTAGCGCTTAACTAATAAGTGTAAATTGAGAGTATTAAGCATTTTTGGCCGTTCTCTGATATTAATTATATTTAATATTTCGCAAGTGAGCTAGAAAAAGCTGATAAAATGTATGAAAACTACAAACCACAAAATTACTAATTCATTCATTGAATATCATTGAGGGGTTCCCATAGATATTTTTGAGATTAATATATATATTTATATTTAAGACTAGCTTTTGCCCGCGGCTTCGCACGCGTATTTTGTAAGGCCAACGGGAAAAGCTTTTGATTTGTCGATCCGCCCTGTCGTTTTAGTCTAAATATTCTACAACGGGGCGACCCAGATTTCGATTTTGAAGTTAATCGGCCCAAAAAGAAAAAAAAGGAAAATGGCGGCCACTTTTGACAGTTTTGACATCGGTTCCGTCGTTTGAAACCACGGGGCGACCCAGATATCGATTTTGAAGTCAATCGGCCCAAATAAAAAAAACAAAATAGCGGCCACTTTTGACTGTTTTGACATCGGTTCCGTCGTTTGGAACCACGGGGCGACCCAGATATCGATTTTGAACTCAATTAGCCCATAGACAAAGAAAACCAAAATGGCTGTCACTTTTGACAATTCTGAAACCGGTTCCGATGTTTGGAACTAGGGCGCGACTCAGATATCGATTTTGAAATCGAATGCCCCAAAAACAAAGAAAAACAAAATGGCGGTCACTTTTTAGATTTCGACCCCGGATCACTAAACGACTTTAAAATGGTACATAATTCGTAAAAAAGTCTATGTGACTCAGAAAATATGGTAACGCCATCTATTGATAAATTTGAAAATCACTTTCTGGCTTTATAGAACTCCTAACAATGATACAAAAATATACATATCTTTTGATAGAGTTAAGCGATTTCAATAAAACAAAGCTTAAATGTTCTTCTGGTGGTGGATGTGGTCTGCGATTTTCTATCTAGTTCCATAAAATTACTTTGGTGGTTTTCATTTGATACGTGGTTAAACATACAGACAGACAAAAATTCTAAAAATTATAAAAATGTGTTCTATTACTAATTCTAAACCCCTTTTTTTGGTAATCTAAGTATGTACAGACGCGCGATATTTACATTCTTATTATATGTATTGATGATCACATTAAATATATAATTAGATGAGGACAAACAAGTTTAAATATTTATATGGTTTTTGACCTAAAGCCAAAATTAAAGATAATATAAAAATTTTAATTATCACAATTTGCCACCACTATGTTAATCTTTATTTTACATTAAGTTTCACACGAATATAGAGTGTACAAAACATTGACTTATATGTATACACCAGACAAGCGGAGATACAGCGATAGCGTGTTCGTGCCTGGGGGTCTAGTTTGTAAAACGAAATCCGCAGTTGCGGACTTCGTTTCGGACGTTTTGCTATTCTATGTGGTCACGTATCGGACCGATATCGTTGGTATAAGTATCGTTTCTGAAAATGCTATTCTGTAATCCGTTTGACAGCTCACTATTCGGTGTTTGACGTTTATTTTATCATAGCTAAATGTCAAATTCCGCAGTTGTGGACTTCGTTTTGCTATTCTATGTGGTCACGTATCGGACCGATATCGTTGATGTAAGTTTCGTTTCGGAAAATGCTATTTTGTAATCCGTTTGACAGCTCAATATTCGGCGTTTGACATTTTTTTCATCGAAGTTTTATGTCATATTCTACGATAGACCTGGCGGTATCGTTTGTGTATCGAATGTGCTTTAAAATTATATGATTTGTAGTTTTTTGTTAGATTTCTATTGTAATTAACTTCCTAAGAGACTTTTTATTGATTTGGTGAGTTTTCCACCGTGCTATGGAAGACCATTTATTTGAATTTTCACTTGATGCCGTTAAACTTTATTTCCTGTATATTTTTTTTCTACCTGCCCTTATCCCACGCCAGTGTGGGGTCGGCGCAACCCACTTCTTCTAGCAATTTGCAGAAAGGATGTAGCTTAGTCTTTACGACCGGCTGCCTGTCTAATATATAAATTTAAAAAAATATTATACCCAATAGAAAGGGATTATGGAGCTTCCCAGCAATTGAAAAAAAAATTAAATGTTTTTTATTGTTATACCGGCTAGGCGTTTAACCATAGATCCTTATACTTAATGTTGCAGTTAAACATTATATTCAATAGGTAAATATTAAAACAACATATTTCATCGATGTCATCTTTCTAAACACCATACTACATCATTATAAAATTGTGAGGCGATGTCGTCATTCGATTACTACGATTACAATAGATATTCGATTATAAGGTTTCGATTTTACGTAATATCTATTACAAAAATGGAAATGGGAAATCGACATAATTTACTTCTAAAATAGTCACATTTGAAATATAACTCCATATTTTTGTCACCTTATTTATTTAAAATAATCATTTAAATATCTACAAATAATGGCTTATTATTTAATCAATTTTTAAAATCTTTTTTATACATCAGTGATTTAGGCTGATTAAAAAATTGATTCGTTGATTCCCGTCTGTGTTGAACTATATTGGTGTTGAACAATCATGATATTGCGCTCACTCATTGTTCCTTTCGGACATCTCTATCTATGCACACGATAGTGGTGTCTATGGTGCCCGAACGATGTAAGTAAATCCGATGGTGTTATATGCTAGCATTTTTGCACGATATCGTTGGAGTATCGGACCGCATAGCGTTCCTCCGAAACGTTTTGTACCGAGGAGGCGAGACTATGAATACTAGAAAGCTGTAATTTGGCATGGCTATACATATGTATAGCATTGATATCAATCACACTTTGTTGGTGTGGTCGGTGATCGGTGTGGTCCCCTGCTCGTAAAATGGGGGATGATTTTTTTTTTCGATTATCCTATGCTGGGTATCGTTAGAAAAAAATCTTGGGTGTACGGTATTATAACGAGTTTAAAAGAAAAGCTATCATGGATAAGTTCACACGTCAACAATTTCGTATAAATTCTACTGAATACCTACCACCAACCAAATGAAGTTGTTAGTTGTTTAAAACAGATAGTAAATATAAGTTTATGGACCATGGTCACCTTAAAGTGTTACTTAAGGTCTTATGTGTAATAAAATTATATTTCAGTAACATTTATCCCTACCATGGAACCCTATAGTGTACGTGGACAAACATGCTTCAGCCCTTGGCCGTGTTTTCTATACTTTTTTTTCGATCGATGTGCCAGCAACCCAAAGAGGTTCCACTTTCCGACAATGTACCTCTTTTTTTACAAAAACAAGAGAATTGTCTCATAAATAAATATTTATTGCCAAAAATAATAATATTGTTATATTAATTGAAATAAATATTTAAATATCTATAATAATGGCAAATATAGCCATCGAGTGTAATGAATCAATTTTCAAACACGTTTTAATACATTAGTAAATTGGATTGATACTATATTGACGATGATTCCCGTGTGTGTTGAAGCACCTTTATGATAATATTGCATTCACTCATTGTTCCCTTGAGTCATCTCTAGGTTCTTCCGATAGTGGTGTCTATGATGCCCGAACGATATACGATGATGTTATGTGCTAGCATTTTTGCACGATATCGGTAGAGTTTCAGTCCGATATCGTTCGCCCGATAACGTATCATAGAATAGACACCCTGGAGCGGAAGGCCGAACTAACTGTGTTGCCACACTGAACTCTGGGTTGCCAGTCCGTGTGGTGTGTGTGTGTACGCCACAACACCCCCCCACGGAGAAAAATACGCCGGGGAAAGAAAAGAGATTGCACAAAAAAAAATAAAAAATATGCAAACATAAAAGGGAATTATAAATCTACAGATCTAATACATCCCGGAATCGAACCGTTCGACCACTGCGTGTGACGACTGCGGGAGTGGTGGAAGGATTTGTTGTTTGTGGAATAGAGGTGGAAGGAGTGGCATGAGTGGAAGGGACCGTGACGATAGGAGTTGGTGTGGAAGTATCTGCAGAGTCCTGTGGGTCCTTTTCGACTACTTGGTGTGCTGGCTTCACCCGGTCGACGCTGACTTCGAATTTTTTTCCAGCGACGTCCAAACTTATGGTTTTAGGGCTTCTGGCCAGGATTCTGTAAGGCGGCTGTAACGGCCGTCGCACTGTGTCGTCCCTCAAGAATGCATGTGTGGATGTCGACAAGTCCCTGAAAACGAAAGTCGAGCGATGAGCATGATGTGATGCCGGAGTGGGACGAATTGCGGCCATTTTCGAACGCAGTTGATCCACAAAATCTCCCATGTTGGAGTTATGGGTGTCAGTTGTTTGTATGACGAACTCTCCGGGTAACCGCAGGGGTTCGCCATACAGGAGTTCTGCAGAAGAGCACTGTAAGTCCTCTTTTACAGCTGACCGGATGCCAAGTAAAACCAGTGGTAGAGCCTTACTCCATGAACTACCATGGCACATGAGTGCTGCCTTGAGTTGTCTATGAAGGCGTTCCACCATACCGTTGGCTTGAGGGTGGTAGCTGGTTGTTCGAATGCGCTTTGTTGCACAGAATTGTAACAAACGATTGAAAAGGGCAGATTCGAACTGGCGTCCTTGATCAGTCGTGACGACTAATGGAACACCAAATCGAGAAATCCATCCCGTGATGAAAGTGTCAGCAACCTCTTCTGCGGTAATGCCGGACATAGGCCACACTTCTGGCCATCTGGAATGTCTGTCGACGGCTGTCAGACAGTACGTGTAGCCACCTGAATGGGGAAGTGCGCCGATGATATCCAGGTGAACATGTTGGAAACGGGCTGACGTCCCAGGAAAATTGCCTATTGGCGACGTTACGTGACGGGAGACTTTGCAGCGTTGGCACGCATTGCACGAGCGCGCCCAAGCCATGCAGTCTTTCCGCATGAGAGGCCACACGTAGCGGTCAGATACCAGGCGAGCGCTCGCACGCGCGCTAGGGTGGCTGAGGTTATGGAGTCTCTCAAACGTCGGGCGACGGAACGATGCGGGCAGGTAAGGCCTCGGCTTGCCCGTGGATGTGTCGCACGTCAACTGGATGTCTGTCCCTGGAATGTGAAGTAATTCCAATTTTAGAGAAGAATCGGTACGAAGTTTCTCAAGCTCTTCATCGACGGCTTGGGCTTGAGCGAGTGCCGCGTGGTCGTCTGATAAAGATACGACTTCTACACGAGACATGGCATCGGCTACGACATTATCCTCTCCTTTAATGTGCACAATGTCGGTGGAAAATTGACTGATAAAACTGAGCTGATTAAGTTGAGCAGGGGGAAGTTTTTCTCTCTTCTGTTGGAAAGCGTACGTGATAGGCTTGTGGTCTGTGAAAATAGTCACATGCTGGGCCTCAAAGATGTGCCTGAAATGTTGCACGCTTTCATAGATTGCGAAAAGTTCCCTATAGTAGGTGGGCCATTCTTGTTGCTTTGCAGATAATTTTCTGCTGAAATAAGCAAGAGGTTGCCAGTTGTCCGTATCATTGGTGCGTTGTTGAAGACAAGAGCCAATGTGTGTACCTGATGCGTCGGTGAATAGAGCGAGGTGTGCTTGACTGTTTGGATGGTGTAACAGGGTGACAGCTGATAAGCTTTCCTTGCATGCTTTGAAGTGCGATTCAAGCTCTGGCGTCCAGGGGAAAGGTTTTGCACATTTACTCCCTGTTGCAGCTACTGCATTGATGAGCGGCGCCTGAAACTTAGCTGCATTAGGTAGGTGTTTCCGGTAAAAGTTGATCATGCCGAGAAATCTACGCATGCCTTGTACGGTTTTAGGTGGGGGAAAATCGCGAAGCGCTTGAATGCGGTCATCAGGCGGGCGGATGCCTTGGGCGCTGATGCGGTGTCCCAAGAAGGTAGTTTCGGCTACCCCAAAGGTGCATTTTGCTGGATTGATTACAACTCCATATTGTTGCAGACGCTGGAAAAGTAGTCTGAGGTGTTGGATGTGCTGGGAACTATCAGTGGAGTGGACCAAAATGTCGTCCACGTAAGCATAACAAAAGTCAAGTCCACGCACCACCTCATCTATGAAGCGTTGGAATATCTGGCCTGCGTTTCTGAGACCAAAAGTCATGAATGGGAATTCGTACAGTCCAAAAGGTGTTATTATAGCTGTTTTACAGATATCAGAGCTACTTATTGGTATCTGCTGATATGCCTTAACTAAGTCTATGGTGGAAAATATTGAAGAGCCAGCCAGGTTTTGGGAAAAATCGCCTATGTAGCGTACTGGGTACTTGTCCGGTATGGTACGAGCGTTGAGTGCTCTGTAGTCGCCACACGGTCGCCATGTAGCATCTTTTTTTGGAGCAAGATGTAAGGGCGACGCCCACGAGCTGCTGGAAGGTCGTGCGGTACCAGAATGGACCATAGAGGTGAATTCCTGCTGAGCAATTCGGAGTTTTTCCGGAGCTAGGCGTCGGGGACGGCAATTGATGGGTGGTCCATCAGTGGTGTTGATATGGTGAACGGTAGAGTGTTTTATTACCCTGTCTATTCCAGGAGGACGCATGATGTCTGGAAATTCAGCGAGCACTCGCTCGAAAGGTGAATCCCCACACGAAACGGCTTTGACGCTATCCTGGGAAATCTGTGCTGTGGAAGCTGGAATCCACAGCTTGGTTGTGCCATCGATCAACCGTTCATGTCTGCAATCCGGTAAGAGGTTATAAAAACTTAAAAAATCTGACCCAATAATAGGAGTGCCAACATCGGCTATAACAAAATTCCATTTAAATTCACGGCGTAGTCCTAAGCTTAAGCTTAGGGAAATACTGCCGTAAGTTTTGATGGGAGTGCCATTGGCTGCATTAAGGTCGTATCCACTGTTGGAAAAGGGGCCTCTAGTGAGTCTACGGGGGAAACAACAAATGTCAGAGCCGGTGTCGACTAAAAATCTTAATGTTGTGGCTCTGTCCTTTACAAAAAGGCGATGACTGGAGGATGAGCGATCGGTACTCGCCACTACCGGCCACTTGGCTGGTTTTCCATATCATTGTTAATCCAGGTGCATGGTTGAGTGCACTTTTGTGCTCGCTGACCAAAGTTGTTGTGGTACCAGCATATGTTGGAATTTTTTGACTGGGAGCGACTACGGCTGCGCGATTTGTTCGCACTACGATCATCTGATCCTCTCGCTGACCCACTATTAGAGGTGAGGGAAGCAATGGCACGTGTAAGTTCTGCCATCTGTTGTTGAAGAACCAGGATCGCATCTTGTTCAGGTGCTTTTATGGTATTTTGACTGTTAGTAGCACATACCTCAGGTGGTTGGGACTGTATGTCCATCAAAGTATCAGCTAGTTCTGCTAGCTCGCCAAGTTGCCCTAGGCGTTGGGCAGCCAAAACGATTTGTAACTGCCTGGGAAGTCGACTGAACCAGATGAATTTCAGCAGATGGTCAGGAAATGCAGGCCCTGCTAGGGATCTGAGGTGGCGAAGGAATGAAGAAGGTTTTCGGTCACCCATTTGTTCCTTTTCCAGTAGTCGCCGAAGCTTTTCTTCATGAGAGTCAGAGAACCTAGAAATGATAGCGGATTTAAGCTTGGTGTAAGGGTTAGTTTGGGGAGGTGATATAATTATGTCCTCTACCTCGCATGTGCAACTTGTGTCAAGAAGGGAAATAGCGTAATTGAATTTAGTGATCTCGTTTGTAATGCGGTTGATGTCAAATTGTGCTTCCAAGCTAGCGAACCATAATGCAGGACGGTCTTTACAAAAGGGAGGGGTACGGATAGAAACACGGTGCACCTGTGGGAGTGTTTCCTGATCTCCATCAGCTGCCTCAGAAACTGTCAGGTTTTTAGTTTCTGCCATTTTGGAATGGAAAATGTAAGTGAAATAGCTGCGATGTATTTATCTCCGTGAGGTGGTTAGAAAACTACTACATGCACTGTTATAATTAATACAGTAGCCACTTAGCGGTGCGATATCAAAAAATAATAATTAACGTGCTACAAACAAATGTTATGAAAAATTTAAAAATAAACAATATTGTAAACACTATGCGCACAATACACGAAGCCGAGGAATAACACTCTTGACATATTATGTCATTTTGTTGACGTATTGTCACTTGTCAGTTGTAACTTGTACTTATTACACCGAAGCGTCCGTAAGTTTAATGAGATGGCGCCACCGTCAATGCAATGTTTGTGGAATGCGTAAAAATGGCTGATTGGAATTTGAATTGGGTTGAAATTGGAATTGGAAATGCTTTGAAAGTTGGAAATAATCGCAGATGCACGATGTAAAATGGAATGTAGTGATGCTTGGCGCGTGTGCGGGAAATGAGCCTCCGCACACGACCCGATGTTGCAGGTTGTGCTGGCCGGAGTCCGACAATAACGCAGCGCGGGTGCAGAGGTGCTTCGCCCTCTCCGGCGTCCGCGTTCTTGATAGGTTGCAATGTGCGGAAATTGCTATTTTATGAATAACGTAGGCAGGGCACGTAGGCTGCGCGTCGTCTTCATCACGTCGTGGTCACCATTTGTGGGGATTTGCCACCACTATGTTAATCTTTATTTTACATTAAGTTTCACACGAATATAGAGTGTACAAAACATTGACTTATATGTATACACCAGACAAGCGGAGATACAGCGATAGCGTGTTCGTGCCTGGGCGTCTACTACCAAAAACGATCGCCGAAACGTCGGCCGAAAACGAAGAAACGACGAACTTCCTATTTAACCTTACTACCAAATTACTTCGGATCCGTCACCGTTGGCTTCGGAGCCATAAACAATCGTTCGAATGAACATATTGTGTCGGATTAGGGAGGTATATCTTCAAAAACCGTAAATGTTTACCAATTGTGACATTTTTGTGAAAAATGCATATAAAATAGATCTCTAATTAGGTTTTATGTAATAAGTATATCATTTCATATTTCGAAATAATTATTGAATATAAAATATTTAATATTTCTGCTATTTTGCAATCTGCCCTAGTCTATTGCATTATGATTAATCTGTGGAATATTGTCATTTTTTAATTTTTGATTGACACTGACAAGTTGACTAGAAGAATTCATTGTGTTGGTCGAGTATGTGTTGGTAAATTAATTATAAAAGTGTTATTTATTCCCTTTAAACGAATGATCCATTGCATTAAATGCAGTTACTGTGTAACAAAATGCAACTTCTGTATTTTGAACTATTAAAAATGATCATTACTTACATAACATTAACGTATAATGTTTTTGACTATTTTTCAAAACATTTCAGTTCAAGATGACTGTAGCGAGCGTGCAGATGGAGGCGTTATTATAATTTATGACGGAAAACCCTGTCTCGGTCGTGGGTTTGTGCATAGCCTGGAGGAGCGGGCTAAATCAAAACGGTTGTGGGAGACCTTGACGTCCCACCTTAATAGCATGGAGGGCGCAATGAAAACTGTGCAGCAGTGGAAGAAGATAATATCCTTACTAGAATAATATTATGATGCACTTTACAATCAATGCATGAACACCTATTGTTACCCATTACCATAGCATGTGCTTTGAATGTGTATGCATAAACTATATAACTACACACATTAACCTGCTTTGATTTAGGCAATTGTTCTTTTGAGTAATAATAACGATATTTAGTCTGAAACAATTAACATTTAACTTATTATTTCCCCTAACAGTTTCAAGGAGATTACGACGAGTGAGTGCGACCAGCGATGCAGGCAGACCTCCGTAATCGCGCCCTTCGCTTTGAAGCTAAAAACAAGGAGTTGCTGGAGGGCATTCAGTGGGAGTTGAGAGACCTTAATAAAATTGTAATAAAAAAAATTGCTTTAAAAAATTGTTTTATTTTCCTAAATACATAATAATGTGAGTGCTTAAGTGGCGTAGTTGTGTTGTGTAAGCAGTAAGATTATTGAATTGAGCTCTCGGTTTCGATCCCCGAGTCGGGCAAAATTTTCTGCTTAGTATCACATCTTGAGACCGAAAAAGCCTTGGCGTAAAGTAGGTGCTCTAGTTGCGCCTCTGCCTACCTCTTTGGGGATAACAGACATGAGAGTATGTATACAAGTATTTGAGTATCTTATACTTGGGAATATTGTTGGCCACGGCTGCTTTAACAAGTTGGCAGTCTTGTAATCATTCTCTTCTGAACCAAGAAAACTTTTATTTTGGAGGAAGCAGTATGTATGGTCTCGAGTTCGATCCCCGAGTCAGGCAAAGTGATATTGGGTTTTTCTACTCAGTATCATCCCGGAGTCTGTTTGTACCCGATATGGAGATAGGCTTGCCCTCTATCACATCTAGGATGGAACTAAGTTTGGCGAAATATGGGTGTCCTAGTTCGCTAGTGGGCCTCTGCCTACCCCTTCGGGGATACAGGCGTAAGCTTATAATAAGTTACAATTCTTCATACAGAAGGAATCTAGCCATTTCAAGACTTCGAAACCAAAACGAAAAGCAAACGATAGACTTAGAGCTTTCGTACAATCGAGGTTATGATCCGAACGAAGAAACGATGTATTTCATGTCACATTTGTTTTCATAGTAGAGTCAAGTAGAACGGACGAAAGTAATAATGTCAATAATGTCAAAATCTAAACATCGGATCCGTCGTCGAATCCGTCAACGGATCCGCAACACTTCGTAGTACCAAAACGTGCGATCCGTCATCTGAAACTACGGATTTCGTTTTTGGTAGTAGACGCCCTGGAGCGGAAGGCCGAACTAACTGTGTTGCCACACTGAACTCTGGGTTGCCAGTCCGTGTGGTGTGTGTGTGTACGCCACAACTGGTTATGTATTTTCGTCGTAAAATACGTCAATATTTTATTTCAAGTATTAAAATGAGATAGATACACAATCATCACAAAATTTGGATCTATATAATAAATATGTTGTTATAACATCGTAAATAATTACTAATATACCTCTATAAAAATATGTTCAGCAGTGGATGTCCTATGGCTGATGATGATGATATAAAAATAAATAAAACGAATAGACGCATTATTTTAGACTAAAACTATTTGATCGATACGATACGATTGCATTCATTAATCTAAGATCGATGCTTAGAAGCGACTGGTTAGTGGTTATTGAAATGTTCATAATTTTAGTCAGTTACTGTGGCGTACTTGGAAAGGCATTTTATATTGAAGAAATGGAATATTTGTAGAACCACTATCTTATCTTATTAGCCCATATCATCCCACTGCTTGGCAAAGGCCTCCTCTTTATCTCTCCACTCATCACGATCAGCAGCAAATTCCCACCAGTCGTCGCGGAAGGTATCCAGGTATCCAGAACCACTAATGAAACATTTTATAAAACATGGGTTTTATTGGATTATAACCGAGACTCGTAGAATAGCAATGTTCAGTGCCACCGTAATATGGCGCTTTGAACCGTACTGAACTTCTTCTTGAACATCCGGAAATCTCAGACGAAGTCTCTGATCCCTTTCTTCACCTAGTCCCTATCCCTTTCCTTTAACGTCTGTATTGCACCGATGATTCTTCTAATATAGTGGGTATTCATGGCCCACGGTTGCTCGTTCCGCATCTACTATTAAAATTAACGTTTAGCAACGTGTTTCTTTCACCTCATTATCTGAAGATACGTAACTAGCGCTGTCTCTTGGCGTAGGCGTTCGTTCATCTTCATTGTTCGAGCTATCGCCAGTATAGGAAAGCTTTCTTGCATCCTATATTGTGTAGTAATCTAAATCGTTATCCATTTCATCATTTAGTATACCAAAATTGTTATTTCTCAAGTTATAGTATCGGTTTCTGTCTTCAATCCGGTAGTAATTTAAACTGTCTTCCTTTTTGATCAAGCTAAAGTTTTCGTCAAGCGGAACGAAATACGTTTTGATATAGCCAGCGCCTTTTACGAAGGTTTCTCCACGATACATGGTTAAGATATCGCATTCGTCCAAAATAATAGCCGTGTTTTCCGTTACCTGGAACAAAATAAATAAATTTAGCCCACAGCTAGACAACAACCAGATGTGGGTACTTGAAAATACTAGACACTATCGGTGTCAACGCCCAGATCTGAAATATTTTTATGGATCAGACAACGTTCGTCTCGACGCCGCGGCAATCGAATCCTCTCGTTTGACAACTGGACACTTGCTGCGCTAATCTGTGGCCCGAGCAGGAAAATTTCTGATGGGGCGTACACACCGGGCCGAACGAAGGCGAACGAATCATGCCTGTTTCATTCCCACAACAGCGAAAGTTTGTTTGTGTGAACGCAACAGGTATAGATTCGTTCGCCTTCCTTTGGCCGGTGTGTACCCGCCATGACAATCGTAAATGTATTCGAGCTTGCTGCACATTGATGACATTTGGTTAATATTTCATACAAGTTTCATAAACGCGCATCGAGCTTGAATACATTTACGATTGTCAGAAATTTTCAGACTCGGGCCGCTGTTATTGATTTATGGTGAGATTATAGCCATATAATGACTATAAACCTATCTAGCACCAGCTAGATAGCTAAATAAATAATGTTCTAATATACAATTTAAATTACGAGAAATAAAAACTAAAATTATATAACTATCTAATTGCACGTTTTCGTTAAAAATAAAATTTTGTCAGTTACTTCACTTGAACATGAAATCCAGTTCCATGCTAAATAATAGTGGTAATCATGCTAAATACTAACTGCTTAGACATGCTGCCAGTAGGCTAATGAAGCCGTAAGTGGGATGAAATAGATAATATGATAAAAATCTTCAGTCTTCACAATCATTTTGTGGTATTCTATTTACTTACTTGTATTTTTCCAGTTTCGCCAGTGGAATCCATTCTGGAAGCCATATTTACAGCATGACCCCATATATCGTACAAAGGTTTTAGCGAACCAACAACACCTGCAGCAACTTGTCCATTTGATATTCCTAAAATATTCATGCACTCACTATAAAACTACGTAGAGCTGGAAAGACTATTATTTTTTTTAAATAAGGTACAGTTTCTTGAAGGAATTATTTCTTAAAAATTTTTTTCATCTCAGTTGTAGTATCATTACAATTGTTTCTTGCATTTGAATAGTCTTTGATGATTAGAAAATTGACTTGATTTTGAAAAACTAGTTCGCCAATACAAATAATCCGTTAGCAAATCCAATAATTTGAACTAATATCGTCAATACCTATGCGCAAGTTTAGCCCTTCAAAACTTTGAAAAGAGCCTCGATTGAAGTTCTGGAGTTGCATCATCATAGCGGCTGCAAATTCCACCATCGTCACTACTACGGTTTTGTTGTAGAGACTGTTGTATCGTGATGTAGATGTCAATGAGGTTGATCCTAATGATTCCCTTCTGCTTGGATCTAAACCACAAGCAGCCATGTACGTCCAACCAGCCATTTTTATTTTCTCCACTTTGTATAAAGAAGCCCCCGTTAGAAGTAACTGAAATAATACAACAATATTTTAAAATAGCACGCTAATGGCGTTGTTGGTAAGGACAGTGTAGTTCAAATAAATACAGCTCTTCAGGAGATATTATGTGACGTGTCTTTTGATGGTAGGAAATTATTCTATTCTCAAGTTCGAATTACCAGTGGATATCTCTGGAACTGTCACTGGTAACTGATCTGAATTAGCCACTAGGACGAGTACTTAACTTCTTATATACTAGTAAATATCTGTAGGTAGGTATACTAAATTACATATAAAATTTCTTTTTTATCGACGGTAAAGGTAAGCCGGTGGGTCGTCTCATACGGATCCGAGAATCGAATCCGGTGCGGGAATCGAACCGTCGATAAAGCATCTGTAGATAGGCACGGGCGGCTCGGCTTCCGGAGGCCGAGACACCTAAGGAACATATATATGTTAATCTAAAAGCATAGTAGAACATAAAAAAAGGAATATAAATTACCCTATCGAAATCAGAAATGAGTTCATCTAATATGTTCAACACGAATTTGTCACTCATGTCTGCATCGCCTTCTAAGCCTAATTTGTAGTCAGTCAAAGAAGCGAACATCACAGCGACATTATCGTACTTCTCGTAGTAAAGTTCATCCATAGATCTGTTTAGGTTTAAGTAAACCTGAACTGAAAATAATAGATTAAATAAAAAATATTAAAATTTTATTACACTCTGATCAAAATATAATATGGTATTTTGTTAACTTTTTTACTTAATGTAAGTTTTTTGTACAAGCAACGTTGAGATTAGATCGTGTACATTTTTTGATATACGACCATAATAGGTGGGAATGAAAAACTCGATTGTAATTCAATGTTATAAAGACCAACTGCTAACATACCAACATGTGCAGGTAAAATATTTTCCAAAAGCATATTATTAACTTTCAACATGGTCTCGGCTTCTTTCTGTTCTGCGCTGAGTTGCAGTTGCCATAAGTGATCTAAACGGTTTCTATATTCTGTAGTTCTATCAATCCAGTATAAGGTAATCGTTATGAATACTACAGAAAGTGTATGGGATATTCTTGGATCTAAGCCTTCGTTCCAAGTAGTGTCTTCGGCGAAGAGAGCAGTTTTAATTTCCCACACAATCCATAGATAGAAAATAGTCATTCCACCTGCGACGATCCATTTAAAAATAAAGAATACTCGACTAAATAGAAAATTTAAGAGTAATGCTAGCCCCCAACATTGTGTCACGTGCTGAAAAAATAATAGCTTTTAATATCATGCTCTTTAGTTAGCAAATAATAACAAGCTAGGAAATTAGATTACCCACGACGAAACACATTTGGATATAACAATTGTCTCTCCAGAAGGATTCACTATGACTTCATTACAGCCTATAACATTGATAATAGTCATTGCAGCCAGGCCCACACTTATTATTAGATAAATGCACGTCCTTATTTTCGCTGATTTGATTATTTTCGCAGATACATCGTAGATGAATCGCAAATGTGTGCCTCTTGGCTCCTCAATACCTTTAAATTTTGTCCATACGAATTGAAACCATGTTAATGGTTGTAGGGCAATGAGGCAAAACACGAGAATCCCAAACACCGCCCAGGTGTACCAACGAAATCCTTTAAGCCTTAAATAGAAATTGAATTAAAGGTAAAACTTAGAAATTAATTTAAATTTACTAGCTGACGAATCTATAATATAATACTTACCAATTAGTTGTTAGGCCGTTGATAAGTACTATCAAGATCAGAATGACAAGACAACATGCTATATAGTATTTAAACAATGGATCAGGCAAAAGCAAAAATGTCTTCTCTAGTTGAATGTTTTGAAACATCAACGTACATTTATTTAGTTTTGAGTCTTTTTTGAAGTGCTCCCTGAAATAATAATAATAAAAGCGTTTCAAAAATAATTTACTTATCGTATGATATGTCCAATGGTGAATCCTTATTTGCTATTATGAATGTGGATGTTAAAATATTTCGGAGTTTGTTAGTCACGTTCAAGTTAGTTATAAATTAATATGGGATATTTTCTCTCAGTAGTACATTTCGTAAAACAGGTACGAGGTTCATATTAGTGGACCCTGGTATAAAACTTAGTGAAGTATAATGCTACATACTTGCCGTTAGACATATCATCAATCTCTTTAGCCATTTGAGCATCGGCTGCCTTTAACATTTGCTGATATTCTACCAGATTTTCATCCATAAACGATGTTGTTCTACGAACATGCGCTGAACTCCTGGAGTCCGATCGCTACTAGAAATATACAACAATATAGCAAATTATAGCATGAATTATACTAAACAATTTTTAAAAAGAAAATGGCTACGTACTCTAGAAGTTGACGATTTTGTTATTATCTTATTAAATCCCACAGAAGCTCTTCGAAATGGGGTGTACTCAAGAGACTGTAAAATAAAAATAAGTATTTATTTTTTATTTTTCTTATCTATTCTATAAGATTTTACCAAAAGCAAAACTTACTCTGTTTGGTCTTGAAATTAAATATGTCTCTAATTTATTTTTCGTTATAAAAGGATCATTTTGAGATTCAAAGTGTGGTTCTATAATATATTCTCTTGCGAAATCTATAATTAATTCGAGTGTTTGTTTTGTAATGTGCACTTTCCTAAAACAAGAAATGTCGTATTAACGAATGATGTGATTACGTATTCTCTTATGGTTATAAATTAAGGTGTTCTTTCTTACCCAGCTTTGCCTGTAGATTCCATTTTATTCGCAATTGTAACATCTTTTGACCAAATATCATACTGCCATTTTCTTATGCCTATAAGACCACTCAATATTTTGCCAGAATGCACCCCAATTCTCATATCAATATTTAGTGATCGTTTCTCTCTGCAATTAAAAATAAACTGGTAAGGTGGTAAATCAAATTGATTTCAAATCGTGACGTAACATTGAGTTTGTGCATTTGTAATACCTAATTTTATTAGCTTCTGTGTTCATTATTCAAACAAAAATAAAGACGTCTTAATAATTATGTATTGTATTTGTTTTACAAAACATTTTAATTCAGAACAAAAACGTGTGTAGTGTGTAAGCACAATTCTCGTGATTATCTATTGTGTTTACTTTGCAGAAGATTCCAAGCCAAAATGTTTGTCCAAATATGTACTGTGTTCAAATAATTATTTCATATTATTGAAGTAGTTGTTACCTGACATCTTTTATAATATGGATCATTTCAAGACCCAGATCAATACAATTTTTGGCATGATGTTCTGTAGGCTTTGGTATCCCACTCACGCAATAATAGCAGTCCCCTAAAAACTTTATTCGTAGAACATCATATTCCTGAAAAGGTTCAATATTGTTTAGTTACTTTCAGCTGATAATGCAACAGTTTTGTAGATTTTAGGATAAAAAATTTGTTTCTTTTTCGAGCTTAACTATTTGATGTTTCTTTTAGACATTTTAATTTAACTGTATGTAAGGAATAAATCACGTTTATAAGTACCTCAGAAGCCTCGTCGAATCTTCCAAATAATTCATTTAGCAATTCCACCATTCTCATCGGTGACAGTGTTGTTGATATCATAGTGTAGTTAACAACATCTGCGTATAAAATGCTTACATTTTCGTGTTCTTCAACATACAGTTGACTGTGAAATAAATTTATATTATCTTTATTTTATAGTTTTATAGATATATATATAACACCCGACACCCAACAGACCATACTGTAGTATTTACTAAGATTCACAGGAGCTTTGTGTCGTGGGTATCAATTTCGAAATTATGTAAAGTCTACCATTACTGCATTAGGCTAGCGGACTGTGTTATTGTCCCACTGCTGAACTAACACATGGCTGATATTATTACTGTAATTTATAGTATTTAGTATAAAATCAAAATTAGTATTAGTTTAAAAAAGTAATAAGATCATGAATGAGCTTGTACTATCATAAACATTGCGTAGTTTGTTAGTTTATCAAATAGTTGTCGATATGAATGAATTCCATTAACATTTTATTGCGCACTGATTATAGTATCATATAAAGGTGTGTTACAGGGAAGAACCCTTATCGCATTACGGTTGATTAGCTTATTGTTACAGATTTATGGCTTTTTGGACAAGATGTGTTCATATTCCAAAATACTTTGTAACAGCCTTTGGCAGAATTGTTTGATACGCATATCGATTTTAACGACCATTATAATCTAGTTTTATTTTCAAGACTAAAAGCTTGAGCTACAAAATCATCAACATTGTCGGAGAAACGATTTCGTTATGAACTAGTATGTACCTCTAGTTTTCAACCTAAAATAAACTAAATCACCCAACTGCAGTCATTTACATCATGCTGACTGCGTACTAGATACTAGTCTTGTGACGTGTTTAAACTAGGAGAGACCTTAGCTTCAATGTATTCAAGTATTATACTAGAAATACTTACTTAAATGATCTCATGGTGTAACTCATGGTGTGTGTTTCCAGACCCAGAAACATGTTTCTAATATCTTGTCGAACTTTCGATACAATGTGCTCAGGGAGTATACTTGTCATAAGTCTTTCCTAGAAAATATTTCATTATTAATACTACACCAGCTTCAATGGATTTTTTATTAATCTTTTGTTGTGTTTTTATTTCTGTTTTTAGATTCAAGGATATTATCATTGTTAATAAATTTATACATATTTTACAATGGAAAAGATAGATTACAATCGGTATAGGAGTTATGTTAAATATTTAACTGTCTGATTTACCTCTTGGTCTTTAACAAATTTCAATCTCAGTGTACTTTCAACACATGCTCTCCGGTCTAAGAACGATCTCCTTGTAACGATTTCGTTCATCAGTCTGAAATACACACCCATTAGGTTTACACCAATCAAGTATATTATGTCGGATGATACCTGAAAAAACATTTTGATTATAATAACTATTATTTATTTTAATATTTTTTTTTTAGTTTTGATATTGAATGTTTTTTACTGTGTTTTTTTATTTGCAACTTTTGTTAAAATCATGGAGTATGAAATACAAGGTGACCAAGTTCAGTAGCTCAACAATAACTTTTTTGATTAGCGAATACGTTAAATATTTGTGTATCATTGTATTTGAATGTACGAACATTTTAAAAAATAACAGCTATTCTTCCTATACGTCCTTATAGAACACAATAATCATAAACAAAATAAAAGTCCGCAATGTTTCCTAAAAAAATATGGCCACGGCTATATCGTTTAATAAGAATAGAAAGAATAGGAAGTTTATTTTCACATGCAATCAACATAAAGAATCATCATCATACTAAACAGAGTGTTTCCTTTTTGCGTCTTTGTGACGCAAAGAGAATTAAGATTTATGTTGCGTAAGGATGTCGTTATTTTTAATATGCCTGATCTGGGATTCGAAGCTCCTGGTTCACAGCCTATATGCCATGCCATGTCAATAGGTACGATGGAGAATTATGATTACGCATAAGTTGGGCAATAACCCAAACAAGAATTTAAAATATGGGTCTTACGGTTTTCCTCTTTGCTTACGCTGCCGGTAGAGTCTAGAGTTGTATACCAATAACATCAATATAATGTACCCTAGATGCACAGTTCTTTGCAAATATCCTCCTTAAAAGTGGTTTTGGGAATACAACAAAAAAAATATCATAAGTTCTAATTAAATCAACACAAATAAAACCATAAGCACGTGTTATAAAGTAGCTTTTTAAACGAAATGAGCAAGCGTTCTATTTGAATTTTGAAATTTAGAATTCTATCAGCGTCTGACTGTAGGGAAAAGGAGTGCTTAAGCACTCCTTTGCTGTCCCATTTTCCGAGTGTCAACTGTGCATCTAGGTATATAATATATCGATGACCAATAAGGTCAAACTAGGTTTTTAAATTACGTCCGTGATTGTCAACAAACGTAGCTAATTCAATGAAAATGATTGATCCAACCTTCAATTGATTTGTTAAATCCGATGAATACTAATCCGTTCTGCTAGCTTTGATAACAATAATAATGTAGTGTCTGCGTATTTTATCAATTAGCAAAGGGCAACTTGAATATTAATCGAAAATATTTTTGCATATGAATAATATAATTTATACCTTAACGTCTTAATTAAATAACATTTAAATCGAATGTTGTTATGCGTTTTGTAAGGAAGGATAATCTTTTATAACCTTCAGATGTTACTTCAGATACCTACGTACATGAAAAATTGAATAAATTGTCGCTGACTGTCTGCCTTTGGTTGATTTGAATGTTTAGTCTTGTTGTCAACCACTGTTAGACAACTACTAACCATCAGATGGACCGTCACCTCGTCGATCTTGGTAATTGAATAAAATTGTATTATACGGCAAACTTACCACTTCTCCGACTTTAGGATTTTCATCATATGTAACAAATGCAAAGATCATAACGTAGACTATGCTGACTAGGACTCCAAGGATGATAGCCAAAAAGTTGTTTCTCATTGGTAGAAAAATGTATATAGAGAGTAAGGCCATCGTGGCGTATGCAGGCCTCAATGCTATGCCGTCGTAAGAACTATAAATGCTGATTGCGATGTCTGAAATATAAGGAAATTTGATACTGATTTGCATACATCATTTCACATAAATATAATTGGTGCACCCAAATCTTGCCAAGCTTATTTCTGTCCTTATGTGCCACAAATTCGAATCACTGGCAACTAAGTGTGACTCTTAAAATCCAAAAAGAAATATGTAATTACTCGACCTAGAATTCAAACAAACGCTGGTTTTACTAAGCAAACAATGAACTGACTTGGTTATGATTTCTCTTTTATCCTCTGCTAAGTAATTGTATTTTGTGTCTATTTCAACTTTTCCTTACCATTATTGACCTTCCCCCATTCCAGTGACTATAAAAAGGGATAGTTAATCTGTAGCTGTTTTCAACCCCCTGTCTGAGCGTATCCTATAGATGTGGTCGTTGCAATTCATAAATAAAAAGTACAATTACTTGAGATATTTTTGAGTGGTCTACCCATTGGTAGGTACATTACCTACCTACTAGAGACTAGACTACCATACTGTACTAAAGAGACTAACACTAAAGCCACAGCTCTAGCCATGTGTAGACAGTAATGTCTACAGCACGAATGGGTGGGCTCGGCCGGCTAATATCACTGTCTCAAAGAAAAGTGGCATAAATTGGCAGTTCGCTTTTGCGTTTTGTTCGGTGAGTGAGATTTTCGATGGCCCAATTTTCCAATCCCTCTTCCCCTCCTTTTCGGTTGGCAAGGCACCCATGGTCCCTTTGTATCTTGGATGTCTATGGGCTGTGGAGATCACTTACCATTAGCTGACTCCTGCTCATTTGCTTGTCAATAATATAAAAAATATATTAGATCTCACCTGTGAATACTAGATCTATAGTGATCACAAAGGTGACTAGAATCGGCATCAAATAACACCTTCTCTTCAGTGGTTCGTAGATTTTTTTGTACAGTAGTAAGACGGGTATGAGTATCCTTAAAAGATACATTGCCATTGTGAGACACGTGGATCCTGATTGTATTTGCTAAAATATAAACCAACTTTTAGTTACGATGTGATTTTAGGGAATCTGTTTCGTTGATGATCGAATAGGACTAAACTAAACTTACTTTTAGTGGAGTACTGTAGATAATCAACGTAAATATTCTAGATAATAATGATGGATGATAAATGTTTTTCAAAGTACAAAGAAAACGGACTACAGAGCAAAGTCCAATAAAGTAAATTAAATAATATTCTCATGATATTGTTTCATGTTTACTTATGTTTAAAAATGTTTTCCATCAAGTTTAATGTAGTTATTATGCAATGCCAAGAAATAAAGGATATTTTGATATTTATGTGTAATGTAGTAAAAAATTATGCTTAATTAAGACGAAAATAATATGGACTCTGCTACACTACAAATCACGATTAAGTAAAATTAACTTACCTCAGGTAAAGTTCCAACTATAACTAAAACTAAATGTATGCAAGTAAATATAACTAAGAGTGTTACATATATGTGGATAAGGGTCTCTCTTAGTTTGTCATCATACTTTCTGTACAACCCTTCTAGATCTTTTTGTTCGAATTGATCCTAAAACAAATTAATTAACATAACATAACATAACATAAGCTCACGCCTCTGCCTACCCCAAAGAGGTAGGCAGAGGCGCACAAGCGAACTAGTACACCCACGTTTCGCCGGGCTTAGTTCCGTCCCAGATGTGATAGGGGGCGAGCGTATCGCCATATCGGGCGCAAATTCCAGACTCCGGGCTGATATGGAAAAATCCAATATCACTTTGCCCGACCCGGGGATCGAACCCGAGACCTCAGAACCGTAGTCGTACCGAAATACCACCACGCCACTGAGGCAGGCACAAATAAATTAGATTTCCTTTATTGAGATATTCATCTCATTAGGTACTTACAATACTACTTACTTCCTCGACTCCCAAATTCATAATAATAGTTGGTCTTCATTGATCTAATGTTATTTTAATTATGAGAATCATAACATATATCGGCTGAGAACCGGAAGATCCTGGGTTCGATTCCCAGGCCCCAAGAGAATTTTCTAATTTAATTTTCCCGCGACTGGATCCCCGAGAGGGGGTTGACGTCAGGCAGGCAGCCGGTCGTAAAAACGAAGCCAAATTATTTCTACAACATGCTTGAAAAAGTGTGTTGCGCCGACTCCATATTAAGTTGGGATAAGGGCAGGCAGAAAGTGAGAATAAGAATCATAACTGACTTCAGGAAATAAATTTATGTTATTTCAGACACAAAATTACATTCAATTAAATCCTTGCGCTTGCTAGTCCTTACTTTAAAGTTGGGAACGATGGAGATCATTTACCATCACGACTGACTGACCTCCTCGTTTGCCATCTGCTATAATCATAGCTCATTAGTAACATAGCATCTAATTTACCCTCAAATATTTCCAATTCCATTGTTTTCCACCAGCCAATTCCACCTCATGGGTCCTGAACTCGTGCAATGAAGAAAGGATACTGGTTGCTCGTCCTGAATTTGAAGAATATCTCGCTAATAGTTCTAGGGCGCCAACTTGGAGTACCACGGACCCCGTTGTCCGCGACAAGGCGCGTTCATCCTGCAAGTATCATTATGATTAGCCATATCTTTGTGATTAACTAAATTTGATGGAAATACACTACTGATTTCTTCATGGTGGACATTGACAAATACTGTTATTGCCTGTATCTTGAAAACTAAAAACGGATTAGTAAGGGGAACTTCAAATCTTTACGCGGGACAGTACAGTAGCCCGAGCACGAAAAACGAATGTAAATGTAAACTCGCTGCGCACTGATGACATTTGATTAATATTTCATAAAAATTTCATAGAGGCGTATCGAGCACGAATACATTTACGGTTGTCAGAAATTTTCCTGCTCGGGCTGCTGTGGTGTGAACTATGAACTTTCATTTGAAATTAAGGGTCATTAACCGATATATCTTTTTATTATGTCATTGTGTGTCATCCAGTTTATTTTTCCACTTGTTCTTATTCCGATCAAGGTAGTGTCGGCGAGCATGAAATACTTTACCAAGGGTGTTGCAGACAGGATTTGGCTTAATTTTTACGTCCAGCTGGTTGCCTGGTTGCATCTACCCTCTCTGAGGGATTTATTTCATTCGTTTTAGTGACGAAATCAAATGGCAAAATACGACTGATCAGCTTTTTATAATACCGGAATCAGAATGCCTATGTCAATAATCACTCGTGACCAAATTTATATGGAACCACCCTTGGAATAAGCTCTATCGAACGCAAAAATTATCTTGAATTATGGTCCACATTTGGCAGACATATCGTTTAAAATACATAAAAAACTACAGACGAATTGAGGACCTTCTCATTTTAGAAGTCGATCGAAACTAGCTATTTTCATCTATAACATAAACGGGATCTTATAACAAATGTGATGTTCATGTTCTTGTGTGGACATACTGTATTGTAAAGAGTAAAGACCTTTAAGTATGTCCACACTGATTGAATTTAAGGAATCAGTTATACTCGTAATAATTATGTCCATTCTCGGGGATCTATCCGCGCTCTACAAGCCGTACCGATTTAATATAATGTCGCAAATATAACATTATATAATATAAGCGCTTTGTTTATTGTATCTTTTCCGGAGTCATAAAAGTATCAATTTTAAAGTCATGATTCATGTCCTCATTAGTATTTTCATGAAGGCTGAATTCTCCAATGGCTTGATAAGTTTTATTACATAGTCTTTGTACACGGACTATTTATTCATTTAAATCATATTTGAAGGTTATATATAGTTCAAATGTTTGTTTTTCATTATCTAATTTTATTAATTGATACCATTTTATAAGTATAAAATGGTTTCACCTCGGAAGGAAAGTAATGTGCTTACAATATAACTGTGATTGATTTAGGTTTGATATTAATTTATACCAAAAACTGTTGTATAGCATCGCCATACCAAGTTGGGTGTAGTTTAAACCGTTCACAATTAAAAAACAATGCTTATAGTTTGAATATCAGTGAATTTTCTGGAAACCGCATATACAGTGCCAATATCAACGTATTTATCTTCAAATTCGCATATTAGAATCTTGAGAATCAACTCATTAATATATTGTCTTAAAACGTTTTTCCGGTAGTGGACAAGATAACGATCTATATCAATATCAGCGCAAATATACATGCCATGTCGACATGTTATCTGATAACTTGTACAAATGTGTTTAATCCATGTCTAGTATATTACTAATGTACAGAATTGGTCCTATAGCATGTAAGCATTATAATACGGCTATTATTCTTATTTATTGGTAATTGAATGTAAAATGGCATCTATAGGAGCAATGCCAGAGTTTCTTGCTTATTTTTTTCTACCATAACGGTCTTCCGAACTGGCGGTAGAGTAAAAATGCGATGGAATCTAAATGATGATAGTTTAGCATATAATTTTTACAGGTTCATTGCGAATATTAGATTATGAAGCCAGATCAGGAGTACATGACATCAAGATTAACTGCGAAACAACAGGATGACATGGTATATACAAGTCAAAAGAAAGACTACTCATTTACATTGGAAATCAAGTTACTAGAACTTTCTATCTCCGAAAAAGATCAAGATGGAGTCTAAAAACGACATGGACAAATATGCTGTAACGAGACATGATAGTATGCAATAGCTGACGACGACGTTATTGATAGGGTGAAGTGGAGGAATAATGTGAAAAAGGTTGACCCCATCACCATGTGTGCACAGACGGGAAGAGAGATTACGAAATTAGATCAGCAATGTCAGGGTCACAGCCAAGACACTGCCTACCTAAGAAATGTATAGAGATAGTAGGTTGGTAAATCCTCACTGTAAGAAATGCAATAGCAAGCACTTCACGAATAGGCCGTGATCCGGCTGCAAGATCACTACGTTCATCATATTGTACCTATATAATAAAAATCTATTTTTTATGTATAATTATAAATAAGAGGATCTATTTTTGCCACAATGCCAATCGAAACTTTCCCGTGAGTATTGTTAATTAAAATAATACTAATATTCATTTAAGTTGATCAAAATTCAGCTGAATTAAGAATCTTCTGCTTTTGTAATTGGTTAAAATATTTTTTATTGTTATGATTTATCATTGAATGCAAGGAACTGTTTGTTAGTACAGTTTTATTGCTATCGATTCCAAGAATATTTCTTTTATGTTCATGTTGACTAAGATGCAATTGTTAAATGTAAATTGTTAAATGAATCATTATTACTGATATTGATATTACTACTGGTGTGAAATGAAATTACTTTAGTAGTAGTATTTTAAACGGATATTCTATTTATAGTTTTTTTTCGCCTACGAGACAAGCCATCACTTCTATGCAGAGAGTTTCTACTAAGCAAGTAAATCCTGTTGTCGTTTGTTCTTCTTTATTTTAAAGTTAATTTCGCTGCAACTATTTTAAGATTAATAAAAATTATAAACTCAGTCAAATTGGAAAATATATAGTTTGTTATAGAAGAAATAATTAAAAAGGTCAAGAGGTCATTTTAATGTGACAGTACTTCTTCTGAACTTGGGTCGACAGAAATGCCAGTTAAAGTATATGACTTCACACGCCCAAACTAGCTACTATAAAGTAATTTCTATGATAAATAAATTCACAGTTAAGGAAGATCCTTGCCTGTCGGCATTATGTAGGAGATAATGTATCAAATAACAATACAATGCTTGCAACATAATTACCAACCATATTTTGTTATAGGTAATAAATTGCGACATGACTTAGAGCATTCATGATAATGTTTTAATTACTCCCATGTTATTAATTGTAATTTTACTACACAAGGCTAAACCCAATCAATTTGCAGATTTAAAGAAAAATCTAGGTGCTTTGTTTAAAGCACATTAAGTATGAAATTATAATAATAAGTTTGCAATTATAGTTAAGAAACTTACCATCATAGCCATCGGAATGCTGGCATAATCACAAATAAAAACAAAAACACTCGCCTCTTCGTACAACGATTGAAGACTGCAGTAAGCAATACGAATGATAAGCGCCACTAAAATAACAGATATTATATTTTGATTACGATAATCATTATCGTATTAGAAGGCATAATGAATCACATATGGAAATAACTCCATATTTCGGTTTTATGGATTTAATTTAATCTTTTTAGAGCATTTCATGATAAATAGAAGGCTTGTCTTTACAAACTCTAGGCGTTCCTTCAAATGTAATGCCGATTTTTAGAACTCGATAGGGATTACAGCTGTTCGAAATATTATTATTATCATAATTAGTTACATCATCCATTTTCCAATCCATTTTATTGAATAGATTGAAATATCTCCTATAAAACTTGAACAAGATGAAGGGGGACTACTGAATAAATATGTGAAAGTACTAAAAAAATTGTGTGTCATTGATAATTTAGTCGAGTAAGAACCATTTTATGTAACAAGAAACGTAAGAACTTAATAAGCTAATAAATGATTTAATGCTGGTATTGTGTATAATGCGTAGGCCCTAAATAAAATCAGATCCTAGAATCGATGCGTAAGGTTATATCTTAGTCCTAGAAAAATGTGGCAATGTTTAGAATTGCGACTCTTTTCAGTAGGCGTGATTAAATTATCTGTATATTATCGTCATCGGCCTTACAACGTCAACTGCTGAACATAGGCCTCCCCCAAAGATTTCCAGATCGACCTGTTGGAAGCGACCTGCATCCAGTGACTTCCTGCGACCTGTATCCGTATATAGTGATTGTACATAAACATAAAATTAGTATTCAAAAGACTTGTCTTGTCAATCTACTTTTTTCATGTCAAGGACTTCACAGATGATCTATCTCGTGGAACATGATTATGTATCTCCTCAAAACAAGCTGTGTCCTTAGACTTGTTTTTTTTTAGATCCTAAATAGTTTTATTATTTTAACAAAAATTAGAACACAAACGTAGATGCACTTCTGCCTTAACTTTTATGGTGAATCAGTGAGCTTATAATGTACATCTATAGAATATGACTAACAATCAAGTTAGTTAAGAACTTGTAGGTTAAAGTAATAATGTCTCAATAATAACATGATAAGTACAGTTAGATTAAATGAATGAGGAATGTGTCCATTGACACAATAATCTTGTTTGTTTATTTACCTGGAAATTATTGTTTACATTCTGATAATGTAAGACTGTTGCTTAACTGTAAAAACATTGACAGTAATGGAAATTGTTGTGGATGTGAAATACTCTTTATCAATGAGTCGATACTCGGCTCGCACGAAGCTAAAGAACTGATAAACATTTCTGTTGTTTACACCAATTATGTGGAAATCGTAAAATATTTAGACCAATATTTATTGCCCTTGATTAGGCTACACGTGGCCCACGGTAAAAAGAAGTGAAACTATGCGAATTATAATGGGGCTTACTTATAAAAACATTTTCGCTTATCTTTTCGCTTTTTCTTTGCGTAACATTTTTTTAAAAATGAAAGGGACAACCTATGGTTAAAGATAAGCAGCGCTTAAATATTTTTATAAGTAAGGGGCTATGTGTTTTTTGACAAATGACGCATTAATGACAGAGATTCTAATAATACAAAAATATTGACGTGCTCCGATATGACAACTTTAGTTCAAGTTAAAAATATACATCGATATACCTACATAAAGATAAAAACGAAGAATTTCCTTCTTTTGGAGGCAGGAATTTGTATGGTACTATGCCCGTGAGAACAGTTTTCGATTTCCAAATTAAGCTCCGACTCTTAATTAAGTGCGAAGTTATTTTACTCCATATCTTATGTTTAGAATAACCCATAAGGTCATAGTTGTTGTTATCCAACTTCATTTGCCTTTATAATTTGAGGTGTCAATTTACAAAGGTTGTTTTGATTTTTTTTGTGGAAAATTAAGTATGTTTTTCGAGTGCATCGGTTTTTCAAGATGTCTGACTAGGTATTTTTTTGAGTAATGTATTTCACTTCGTTGGGAAAATCATCAACCTTTGATGGAGGCCATATTTTTTAAATAAAGAAGAAATAAAGATACTTCTTTATTTCTTCTTTATTACAAAAAACATACTTGTTTTTCTGATTATAAGTTCGTGCTTTATTTACTGATTTCTTAAGTTTACGCGAATATTATACATTGAATTAAAACTATTTTTACGGATTCTATCACAATTAGGTTTTAATTTATATTCCCGACGTCAGCTTCGCAGTCTTCGTTGTCACGGGTCAGACTAATCGTGGTAGAATCCGTAAAAATAGTTTTGTTTCGTGCTTTATTTTTTATCAAACAGACTCAACTAGAAAGTTATACCTATAACCCTTTTCATTTCTTACCTGGGTGAGCAAACTTGTGGCGCTCTAGTTGATGATAATACCTGTTAAGAGTTCACCGTGGATTTCATTTCTAGGTTCTAGTAAAGTCGTTGCCTAGTTACTGTTGAAGGAAAGTTATTATAGTTTTATTTAGCCTCGTTTTAAAAACTATCTCATTTCTTAATATCCATATTTAACTATGAAAATGTAAGTGTTCTAGTTCGCTAATGCACCTCTGCCTACCCCCTCGGGGATACGGGCGTGATCTTATGTATGTTATTTAACTAGACCACTAATTGAGATTGAACTTATGAAAACATGCAAGTATCATTTGCATTTAGTAGATTATTGAATAAAACGCCATCTCGTCGTTATGTTAAGAAACTTGAGGTACGAACGTAAAGACGTTATCCTTCGTTAATAGAATGTAACCGTGTTTAGAGTTCTGTTGGATACTTTTGTTTTCAAACTTGGTAATAGTACTTAAACTGGTCAATAGATGGCACTGATTTCAAAAAACTTATTTGATAATTTAATGTTATGGCTTGCGGTTTAAGCCCATAGTTATCTGAGGGCAAGTGGTCTTCATGGTCCATAAATACTCATAAAATAGAAGAATACTAATTGCTGAACCTGAATCAAGAGAATAAACTAATTTAGCGAGAATGGTTATTAAAGGAGGGGGGTTCGACTTCCAATTTTTAGAGTGGTAGAGCGACGCTATAGACAATTACGTCAACAGCACAGATGTACCGGCTCGACCGGTTTGATACCACTGTCTCACATAAGACCGACGTAAAGCGCAGTTTGCTGTCGCGTTTCGTTCGGTGAGTGAGATTTCCGGTGGTAAATAAGCTGAGCAAATGGCTGTCACTTTTTCCTTGTGTCACATAGTTTGAAAATAAAAGGGACAGGCTATTATTTACCATTTACTCAGTTAAACTGTTATTATAAGTAAGCCCCTATGTCTTTAACTTTATTATTAAGCGAGTGCTTTGTATCAATTGGCACTTCAAGTACAGCATTGAACACCTTGTCTGACCGACAAAATCTCGCTTCCTTTTTCCGGGGCATATTCATTCACCGTAATTTTTTTGAAATTCTTCTGCGCTGGGGGTTCTATCAGGAGATAGGATAAAAAATATAAAACCGAGAGGCGTATTGATACTGTGTGCGTTTTTATCCTGATTTTAATAAGCCATAATAAATATTAAAAAATAAATAAACTATAACTACATAAACTAGATATTTAGAGGTAGATCTAAGTAGGTTAATGTTAGGCATGCCGGTGGAGACTTAGTTTTCCAAGCCAAATCCTTTCAACATTCTAAAGTAACTATGGTGTGTTGCCCCCACCCCTTGAAGCAGGATAAGGGCAGGTGGATGAAGTATGTATTTTTAAAACAGCAACTGGCATGCTACAGTTGCCAACAATGCCTACCCTAAAGGAGGACAAGGGATTTTTAAAGAAAGGGGGGAATCGGGCCACCACAAATCTCAATTACCGAATGAAATTCAATAGCGAACTGCTATTTTACAATTTAGCAGATTTCAATGCCATCGATTATATTTATAGCAAATTAATGCGTTCCCTGCGAAGTATGTGTGGAGTCACCCTTGCCGATCGTATGAGGAATAGCAACTTTGGGGATTGTTGTAAGTTGAAGAATGATGTGGTGACTAGGATTGAGAAAGGGATGCTTAGGTGGTTTGGACATGTAGAGAGGATGGATGAGAGGCGACTTACGAAAGGTATTTATCGTGCTAAAGTGAATGGTAGGGCCAGAAGAGGGCGCCCAACGCGATCCTATATGGATCAAATAAGCGATCTCCTTCGTAAAGGGCAAGTACCCTTGGGATGTACCCTTAACCGGCGGAAATGTATGAAACGATGTATGAATGTGGATGAGGCAAAAGAGGTGTGTGAGGATCGTAGCTTGTGGCGCTCAATTGTCTCTGCCTATCCCTATGGGATACAGGCGTGTGTATGTATGTATTTATGTATAGTTAAAAAGTAAATTGCTGCAGCGTATAATTTAATGATAGTGCTGTAGAACGCTGTACATTGTGTTTCATTTCCTATACACCTGAAAAGAATTATTTTTCATGTTTCTTAGAAATCTTATCAAAACAGAAGTTATTATAAGTTTGTTTCCAATTTAACTTATGCGAATGTCGTGCGATATGTTATATTGTTCAGATTACGGTAATAATTGAAGTTTCGATTTTATTTGTAAAATTACAAAGGATATTTTGGTATCCATTTGTACTAATTGCTAAGTAGTTTATTAACAAAAACAAGTACTGCTACTTGATCTTATGTAATAATTTCTTTTACCTGCCCTTATTCCACCTTAATGTGGGGTCGGCGCAACACACATTTTCAAGCATGTTGCAAAGAAGATTTGGCTTAGTTTTTACGACCGGCCGCCTGCCTGATGTGAACCCATTCTGAGAGATCCAGTCCCGGGCAAATTAAATTACAAACTTTGCTTTGCCAGACCTGTGAATCGAACTCAGGACCTCCCGGTCTGTAGCCCATGCTGTCACTAGACCAAGGAGGCGACAGATATATTTTATAATAATAATAACCTTATAATATTACTGTGCCGCTGCATGAGCTTCCTTTTCTAATGAGAGGATTAGCCCTTAGTCCAGGACGCCTTAGTGGGTTGGTAGACTGCACCTACAAACTTATGCTTCAAAATTCTACTGCAGATATTCTCAGGTATGCAGGTTCCCTCACCATGTTATCGTTCACCAAATCCTTTTATGAATATGTATCTAATTCTGTATCTTTTGTGACATTTGATGACATGACAGCCTCCGTGGCGCAGCGGGCGCGTAGCCGGCTGTGAAACGAGAGGCCGCGGGTTCGATCCCCGCACCGAGACAAATGTTTGTGTGGCCCACAGATATTTGTTTCGGGTCTGGGTGTTGTGAGACCGAAAGTCTCTCGTAGTTCCTGATACCCACAACACAAGACTCGATCTTAGTGTGGGGTCAGGACTATGTATGTGACTGTTGGGTGTTATTTATTTATTTCCTTCCCAAAGAATTTACATTTTCTTAGACATAATGCAAGTAAATAAGGTCAATATATAGTCGCCTCCGTTCGCTCAGTCTTGAGGAGTTGTAACGTCGCCGGAGGTTGATAACCTCAGTTGGGTTCGAGCCCTAGATTTTGGCATGTGCCAAGATAAATATAGTAGGGTCTATTCGACATAGATACTTATGTAGTACAAATGTAATCAAGTATCTACATAAATAAAATGATACCAGTCCGCCGTTGGTCACGAATCACTCAAAAAATACTGGATGGATTCGTATAAAATATTCTTTGTTAGATCATTTCCATATTTGACACTTATAAAAAATGTTTTGTAAAACTGAGTACTACATTATCATCCAATATAAGTAAAACAACATAACATAACATAAGCTCACGACTGTATCCCCGAAGGGGTAGGCAGAGGCGCACTAGCGAACTAGAATACCCACATTTCGCCTAGCTTAGTTCCGTCCCAGATGTGATAGGGGGCGAGCCTATCTCCATATCGGGCACAAATTCCAGACTCCGGGCTGATATGGAAAAATCCAATATCACTTTGCCCGACCCGGGGATCGAACCCGAGACCTCAGAACCGTAGTCGTACCGAAATACCACCACGCCACCGAGGCAGTCGGTCTAATATAAATAGAGCTTCCATAAGGCCTAACCCCTCTCATTAGTAGAGGAGGCCCGTGCCCAGCAGTGGGACAGTAATATTACAGGGCTAATATTATTTTTATCATTCCATTTACAAAATATTCATATGAAAACGGTGGTTTAGAGTGGTCAATGGGATAAACTTGATCACGTAAGCGAAGCTGCTGTCAAAAGCCTACCTTTTAATTACCTCTATCATATTTTATGTAACTGAAAAGCCCCAAATAAGGGATTATGAGTCGAAGAGAGGTATAAGGCATCCCCTAAAGAAGATTGACGTCAGCAACCAGCCGATCGTAAGAAACTAAGCGGAATCCTTTCAGTAACATGCTTGAATATTGCGTTGCGGCAAACCCCACATTGAAGTGGGATAAGGGAAGGTAGATATAACGAGAAGTATAGATAGAACGAGATGTAGGTTACTTTTTGCTTAGAAATAATTAGGTATGTCGGGAAAAATGTACAAACGGGCAGATCTGCGAGCAAAAGTTACTTATTCATAACATAACATAACATAAGCTCACGCCTGTATCCCCGAAGGGGTAGACAGAGGAGTACTAACGAACTAGAACAACCACATTTCGCCGAGCTTAGTTCCGTCCCAGATGTGATAGGGGGCGAGCCTATCGCCATATCGGGCACAAATTCCAGACTCCGAGCTGATATTGAAAAATCCAATATCACTTTGCACGACCCGGGGATCGAACCCGAGACCTCAGAACCGTAGTCGTACCGAAATACCACCACGCCACGGAGGCAGTCATTTTACTAATAATTTGTGTTTGTGAGTGTAATATAGCTATGGCGTAAAGTTATTCTAGATCTAGTAGTTAATACTTACAAACAAGGTTGAGGCTTTGTGTGCCACTTGTATGACTAATCCTAGCACTCTAAAACTTTATGCTAAGGTTTATAGTGGCTAGAATTTTTTTATGAGAGTTTGATCACTGTCTCACATAAATCCGATATAAAGTGGCTTCAATGACATAGCCAAAATGACAAAATATATCGTCCCAGCAAAGACTTTTATGTATACTACTAGACAAGCCGTTTAGAAGTAAAATTGTGTCACATAATGGCGAGTGTGTGATGTTTGACGGCTAAGGAAAATAGCAGATCTCTATAGTGAGTTGCGGTCAATTGACGGAAACTTAGTGCGCAAATAGTATGTATCGAACAGCCTGTCTAGTAGTATAATAATAATTACCGCTAATGGGTTGATAGCAAAGAGCCTTGATCAACACCTTAAGAGGCTCTCAATCGGGCGTTGGGTCAAGAGCTAGATACAGAAGGCAGCGTTATTGGACACGACACGCATTGCGAGGCATTCCTTACTTTGAGCCCCTAACCACTGGTGGCTTGGGTCTCAAGCCTCGTCATCGGGAGGGTGATATTTATTTTTTATATTTTTAAATGTATTTTTTTACATTACTTATATATAAAAATGTAAAAAAAGATAAATTTAAATCAATGAGGATAATAATAATAAATACACCCAAAAGTCACACATATGGTCCTGACCCTACACTAACATCGAGTCTTGTGTCGTGGGTATCAGGAACTTCGAGAGACTTTCGATCTCACAACATTCAGACCCGAAACAAATATCTATGGGCCACACAGACATTTGTCTCGGTGCGGAAATCGAATTCGCGATCTCACGTTTCACAGCCAGCTATTCGTCCGCTGCGCCACGGGGGCTGTAAATGTAAGAAGTCTTTGTTTACCAGTTATTTTTCTTATTTTTCGTTTCGTTATTTTTCTAAAAGGAAATTTAGCGCATCCTCAGTGATCCGCCATCAATCAAGAAATAATAGAAAGTCCCATCATCATTGCCATTCCCTCATAATAATTAATAAAATGTCTCTATATTACAGACTTTTTTATCATGAAATTAACCCGCATTTGTTTACAGATATTTGAAACAATTTAACCATATAATAACTCAAATGTTTTGGGGTTGGTGCCAAACCACATGTAACACTGTGGCATATGTACTTTCATAGAAATTGTATGGGTCGTCGGTCTTTGGAAAACTGTTAATGAATTATTGTACAAACGAAACACACAGAAGTTATATTTAAAAAAATCTATGCGGACCAAATAAAAATGCTCCAACCAAAAGGAAATAAAAGATAATTGGTATTTTTGATAATCTCTCGTAGTTCTTGATAAACACGATACAAGACTCGTTTGTTAGTGCGGGATTAGGACTTTCGGACTGTTGGACGTTATTTATTTATATTATGTAACATACATAAACATACAGACGAAATTTATTTTAAGTCATTTCAAAAGTAGTTTATTTTGCAGTAAATATTGTATAAATAAACTATATTACTCGTATTAACGGCCTAGTTATGTCTACTTTTATACGTCGTAAACCCTAACTTACATAATCCGCTAGCATCACAATATAATACTTGACCACGGACGTAAAAAAGATGGACGGAGCGCTAGGAACATTGAATGTGAAACGGGGTTTCCAGTCCATTTGATCTATCGACACGTAATGGCGTGTGTGTACGTAGAGCATTTTTGTACAGGCGCTTTGTTTGCGCGGCTTCTCTGTGGCGGCCGTTTGACTATAGGCGAGACGGTGTCCTTCTTTTTCTTTACGTCCGTTTACTTGACCTAGTAATTAAAATTATACCAGTCTATTATTATAACGTTATTATAATAAAAATGTTGTAAGTTATATTTATTATGTATTCGTGACACTAAACAATTAAAACTAACACAATATTATGCTAAAGATTCTGATAAAATGTAGAGTAAATATAGAAAATTATTGAAGAAAGAAAGAAAGAAATAATAATAAATACACCCGACAGTCACACACCTAGTCCTGACCCCACATTAGGTATAACCTCTATCGTGGGTATCAGAGACTATGAGAGACTTTCGGTCTCACAACACCCAGACTTGAAACAAATATCTGTGGGCCACACAAACATTTATCTCAATGCGGAAATCGAACCCGCGGCCTCTCGCTTCACAGCCGGCTTATTGCCTGCTGCGCCACGGAGACTGTCAAAAAATACAGCATGCAATAGATATGTCGGTTAATTCTTTACATATTAGGAAGAGGTAATTGTGATAAACGAGTTAACCGTCGTCCATAAGTATATTGAAACTAGAGACTATAATACAGGTACAAATTGTTTGTGTATATTATACTGAGTTAGCTCAGTTGTTTATGAACTTGAAATGTATTTTAATTTTTTAAATAATAGATTCGTGCAAATTATTTTGTACTGACTGCCTCGGTAGCGTAGTTGTAGTATTTCGGTATGACTACCGTCCTGAGGTCTCGGGTTCGATCCCCGGGTCGGGCAAAGTGATTTTGGATTTTTCCATATCAGCCCGGAGTCTGGAATTTGTGCCCGATATGGCGATAGGCTCGCCCCCTATCACATCTGGGACGGAACTAAGCTCGGCGAAATGTAGGTGTTCTAGTTCGCTAGTGCACTTCTGCCTTCCCTTCGGGGATACAGGCGTGAGCTTATGTTATGTTATGTTTTTACTACACCTATTGCTTGTATGCATTTAAAATTAAAATTATTTCATACTTTTCTTCCACATGCCCTTATGCTTCTCTAATGGGTCGGCGGAACTGTGCTTTCTAAGTATGTTGCAGAAAAGATTTAGCTAAGGTTTTACGACCGGCTACCTGCCTGACGCTTATCATCTTTGGAGATCCAGATTTGGGCAAACCATTTTAGAAAAACCTCTTTGCCATACCTGAGATTCGTATTCGAAATCTCCCGATCCTCAGATACGCTGTTATTAGACCAAAAAGGCCTTTGAGGACATGCAGCACTATTACTAATCTAGAGCAAGTCTTAAACTGGATTTAATTTACGTCTCATTCGTATTATAAATCCAGATTTAAATAGAATTTTATCTAAATGCTGCAAGTCGCTCTAACATCTCAACTATTCCGTTCGTTTGTAAAACCTTTTTTTTTATAGCAGAGACTGGCAAACGAACAAATGGGTCACCTGATGGTAAGTGATCTCCACCGCCCATAAACACCCAAGACAAAATAAGAATCATGGGTGCGTTGCCAACCTAAAAAGAGGAAATGGAAGGGAGGAAATGGGCCACCGGAAATCTCACTCACCGAACGAAACGCGACAGCA
The DNA here is from genome assembly GCA_036417725.1 of Clanis bilineata. NCBI lineage: Eukaryota > Metazoa > Arthropoda > Insecta > Lepidoptera > Sphingidae > Clanis > Clanis bilineata. The sequence continues at coordinate 6,910,022 of CM071141.1, forward strand.
AGCGGCCACTTTACGTCGGTTTTCTGTGAGACAGTGGTATCAAACCGGTCGAGACGACCCATTCGTGCTATAGACGTAACTGTCTACAGCGGGGCTCTACCACTCCAAAACACCTACTTTATTTTACTTAAAAAATAAACCACGGAGGAATAAAAAAACACAAATTGTTAGTGAGGCTTCTATGAAACTTCGTAATTGTATGAATAAAACCCAGCGCATAGCTGCAGGCTGTAGCAGACATGATATTTAAACCGATTTATAACCTCAGGAATAACACTTGATTACATATTATTCAAAGCAATTAATACCAATGTGGGAAGAACATTCGCTACCCTAATATGAACAGATTCTCCGATGTTTATTATTAAACGTTTTGAAATATGGATACGGAATAAAACACGCGGTGCTGCTTATGATTCGTCTTGTCCCAGGATAAAAAATGCATATGTTACTTAGATAACAGATATAATGCAAAAATAGCTCTACAAAATTATAGGACTAATTGGCCTGTACACTTCAGTAATATTTTTGCATAGTAAAATAGACGAGGCGTTTGACCATGATCTCACCTGCGGGCTTAGCTAAGTGACTTATGCGCTAGTCTAATAGAATATGTCGGCGCCATATCGGGGCAACCACCCAGATCCATGTTGTATACAAAACACATGTCCTTTTAAACACTTTTATATTTTCCACAAGTCAGTAAAACTAGTCACAGAAGTTCACAACACGATTTACAGCACTTTTTGACAATTAAACTTATTATTACACATTTACACAAATTAGCACTGGATGTATTAAACATCATTTACACAAAATTACTGTCACTGCTGCGCTGGACAGCGATGGCTTTAAATAGGAAACTTATAATAGAAATACCGTCCGAGTTTTTGTTAATAATCGATAACATTAATGATTTTCTTTGAAACGAATTTAAAACAAGACAAATAATTATTATAAAAACTTAGAGCTCTCTAGGCCTTTAAATAATGAATTGTTATTAATTCACAGCGTAATTAAAACAACGCTATAACAATGTAACATAAAATTACAGTCGGCGGATATCCGCCAAGCATTATTAATTTAAAGTATGATATTGGTTAATTGTAATCCAAACCTTAAAATCAGATAAATATTAAAATCACTTTAGAGTGATAAAACATAAATTTACGACATGCTTTATAAGTTCAATAATTATTACACAAACATATATCCGGTTACTGAAAGTTACTTTATAACATAGCTTTAAAACAATTTAAACATTCAGATAAAACAGCAAATAATATTAAATGATTAATAGAACGTAATTCACTCCAAAATTACAATCTTAGTTTTTCAGATAGTAACAACTTTATATTTTTGTTTCTTAATTGAGGGTGTAATGCAGATGCGCCCATACGGCCATACTGACCGAAGCGCGCTCTCTGCGCTTCTTTAATACTACTCTAATAACTTATCTAAGAGTTAAATAACACGTAGAGATAAATATAAAATAATCCACATAAAAATACATTAAAAACAAACAGAAAAGCGCGCATAAAGAAAAACCAAATTCATGGCATCACCCATCTCGGGGTTCAGCCATCCAGCAGGCATCATCCATTACGGAATCTAGCCAAATAAAAGGCATCACCCATCACGGGATCTAGCCACCCAAAAGGCATCACCCATCCGGGGTCTAGCCACTCAGACCGGGTTACTAGGATACGCATGGTGGGAATCCAGCGTTTAAGGAGGGATGTTTTGGATAGATTTAAAATAAGTAAACAAAAATAAACTTTAATTCAGACAAACAAACCAAAGAAAAGTCAATTCGCTACATTCTGGAGTAGCATTTTCCTGACCCATGTTCTATTACTTGCCCATACGGTCATTTTTCATTTAAAACTGAAGGGGTAGGTTTTAAGAAACAGTTACTACAAACCAAATCAGTCCATCTGCGGAGATCGATATTGAAAAGAGGAAACATAACTCTTCTATGTAGCGCTATAAACACAGTAAGAGTTTCGGAAAGGTGCTTGTTACAAATAGCACCACGCCACGCTATAAAAAAAGCCTGTTGTTTCATGGGCATACCTTCACTATACGCTGCAATATAGAGCAAAGAAGATAATTAGATAAATAGTTAAAAAGAAAATAGTGTTAAAGACTAGCGTGCCATCATAAAGCTTTACCCGTGGGAAAACTTTTTTTTTCAAAATCGCTCGTCCATCCTATCCAAACACGAATTATGAAACAAGATTGCTTAGGAAACAACCAAATTCATAGACATAATTCACACAGTAAAATTGTCTCAGTTATTAAGTATAAAAATAAACTATTATCAGAAACTAGGATGGGGGTTTTGAAATAATAGGCAAACCTACACAAATATCTTTTCCGATATGAATGCTTTAGGAACAACCATTTGTCAGGATTTCTCTATTTAAGATCACTTATTTACTTTATATCAAAGACATTCATAAGTGATGTGCTGAATAATAAAAAGAATAGTTTTATTATACTGTAGAGCATGGAGCAACAACTCCCTTAATCAAAACCATTCCTTCTTCCTCCCACCTGACTTTAACCCACCTTAAGGCGTTGTCAGCGCAACACACTTAAGCCACACTTTAACTCTTAAATCAATCAAGACCATCAATAATATAATGAATAATTCAACGAAAAGCAATACAATAAAAACAATTTTAGTGGGTAGTTTCGCAAATCTGTAATTTTGCAAATCAACAATATGTTGCCTTTTAAAACCATTTCGATCACTATTTTTAAACTTGTCCAATTTTACGTATCCAAAAAGTTTTTCAAAAATAAATTATAAAACTGCGTGCATAACGCATAACTCAATAATAAAAAAATCTGGGTAAATACCTGTACAAGGTAATAAACAGCCTCGACCAGCTCCCGTGGTCGATGATTCCGGCCTCACACATTGTCCGTGCTGTAGCCATATACTCTGCAGCCTGCACAGTGGCACAACTGCCTGCTTCGTAGATTCCAGAGGTCGTGGCACCGGATCGCCCAGTGTGCGATCCCACCGCTGCTGTCGGCGCCATATCGGGGCAACCACCCAGATCCATGTTGTATACAAAACACATGTCCTTTTAAACACTTTTATATTTTCCACAAGTCAGTAAAACTAGTCACAGAAGTTCACAACACGATTTACAGCACTTTTTGACAATTAAACTTATTATTACACATTTACACAAATTAGCACTGGATGTATTAAACATCATTTACACAAAATTACTGTCACTGCTGCTGGACAGCGATGGCTTTAAATAGGAAACTTATAATAGAAATACCGTCCGAGTTTTTGTTAATAATCGATAACATTAATGATTTTCTTTGAAACGAATTTAAAACAAGACAAATAATTATTATAAAAACTTAGAGCTCTCTAGGCCTTTAAATAATGAATTGTTATTAATTCACAGCGTAATTAAAACAACGCTATAACAATGTAACATAAAATTACAGTCGGCGGATATCCGCCAAGCATTATTAATTTAAAGTATGATATTGGTTAATTGTAATCCAAACCTTAAAATCAGATAAATATTAAAATCACTTTAGAGTGATAAAACATAAATTTACGACATGCTTTATAAGTTCAATAATTATTACACAAACATATATCCGGTTACTGAAAGTTACTTTATAACATAGCTTTAAAACAATTTAAACATTCAGATAAAACAGCAAATAATATTAAATGATTAATAGAACGTAATTCACTCCAAAATTACAATCTTAGTTTTTCAGATAGTAACAACTTTATATTTTTGTTTCTTAATTGAGGGTGTAATGCAGATGCGCCCATAAATACATCCAATCAATCCCATATATTTACTATTCAATTCGAATAGCGCATAAGCCCACTGATGGAAAGTGACGATAATTATGGTCTACCTTGTTTCTTGCCTGCCTAAATCGTTATTCAATGTAACCTTGAAGAGTCCCAGATTATAGTATTTAGGAAACACAGAGTCCGGCAAAATAACATGAATAGTAGATATCAGTTGCAATTAATATGATGTAGAACGATATCTAAACATGTTAAATGTGTACATTCCTAAGTACTTCGACAGACTAAATCCATATAAAAATACATAAAACATATAATTGGAATTTATGTCCGATATGGCGAAAGGTTCGCCCTCTATCACATTTAGGAAAAGAGTTCTTCGAAATTTGGGTGTTCTAGTTCTCTACTTCACATCTGCCTACCCCTTAGAGGACAGCCGTGAGCTTATGTATTACGTGAATTTTAGTGCAGTGGACATTATGTAAACAAAGTTAATTATGCATTAAGCCTGGTGGCGTTTATACCGCTGTTTAAAAACTAAATCGCTATTACGAAAACATATTTGTGTGAAAAACCGCCAAACCCAATCTAAGCGAACGAAAAATCTCGCATCAAAAGTAATTCAATTAAAGCATGTGCGCCCATGTAGTTTCGGGGTGGGCTGCGGTAAAAACAGCTTTTGACAGCTCGGCTTCAGAGCTTATGCGAAAATTTATAGAAAATTGCATGGCACAAGCGTTGCGCCCGAAGGGTGCGCGGCAATCGACTCGGGGGGTGGCTAGAGCGTATTTAGAAATGCTTACTACCCAGTACCCGCCAGCCGGCAGTTTCGCCGGCAGTCGTCGCTTGGCGCGAGTACGTAACGCACGCGTCTACATCCTCTTATTCCCACGCTCGCTCCCGATCCCGTAATTAACATAAATTGAAATTAATTAATACAGTATTACTGGTGTGTTGTGCCTCGAACTGGATTATTACGTGCTCAGTGAGTCCCTGTGAACTTTGCCGCTCAGTGGCTTTTCCACGATTCGTTCTTTGCGTGTATGAACTATTAAAAAATTAAACTTCATGAGGATATAAGGTACGTTTTTAATTGCTGTTTAATTTTTTTTATTGTACTGACATTTTATTTTTATTTTTTGGTCAACTCAGGGGTGATTTTTCAATCGTCACATAAGTTGTATCTGGGAAATCAGTTTTAAGGTTTTGATGGTTAATGCAGATTATATCCATATCCATATCTATCAGATATACATAAGTTATCTGACTATTAAATCTAACTAAAAATCAACCCTAAAGTGGACATATTTTATTTATACATTTGCGTCAATTTCAAAGTATAGTTTTCAAACTCGAATTTTCACCACGTGAATATTCTTTGACAAGTAAAATATAGGTAGAGACGTATTCTGAAACGAGTTTTCCGAAAAGAATTTAATATTTCCCTAATGTTCAAAGAAATATTTCCCGTGTAATATATTTATAACGCAGTTGCCATGAAATGAAAGATTTAATACGAACTTTTAAAGGACATATAAAATTTATAACACGAAAATATTCAATGAGATAAATGACAACTTGTTTTTCTTAACATTTACAATGAAACAGATAACAGTCTCGATACAGGGTTAAAGGCAATTTATTATTCCAATAAACAGTTCAGACATCAATATTAGTGAATTATTGCTTTACTGATAAGGAAGCGTATTTTTGTCTTATCATTTTCCGACTCTACTATAACTTGGGAAGTAAAAAGTAAACATAAAGCTTATTTCTATGCAATGTAAAGAACTCAACGATATTAATCATCGGAAAAAAATGTCTGGATTTTTTTTGCGTGTAGTTTATGTACTTATTTTCCATTGAGTAACTAAACTTTTGGATGGACATTCATTGTTTCTAAGTACTTATTTTTCTATTGAGTGATTGACTGAATCTTTGGATGGTCGTTCCTCGCATACCTATTTTAGGTAATTCGTAACCACGAAAATTTATGATGGTAATTTGAATTATAAAAAGGCCTTAGTTATACGATTTGTAGCGCCTCTAGACAGATTTCATAGAGTCGGGAAACTTGACATTTTTGATTCACCTTTGTATTTTACAGCAACCTTTAAAGGTCATTGACGCTAATTATGCTGTCCTTATATTGTTCGCCAAATTGGGGGTAACATTGTCTAGGTTATAATTATTACGTCTTTCTTAAATGACTATTTTATCTCTTATTTTAGGGTCTTCTAAATATTTAGGGTATAGCTAAAATAATGACTGTTGTTAAGTATAATAATACTAATAATATCGATACCGCATGCCAGAATATCATCTCAACACACGCAAGAATGTCTAATATTCTAAACGCGATAGTTCGTGAGTATGTAATTATGTATGTATGTTTGTTAATCTTTCACGCAAAAACTACTGAATAGATTTAAAAAAAAAGTTATACAGACTATACATTAGAATAACACATAGGCTACTTTTTAACCCGGAAATTACATTTTATCCTAGAAAATGAATTTCCACGCGAACGGAGTCGCGGGAAACAGCAATAATACCGGCAATAATAACAGACTTTTCGTAGATTCGTAGTAAAATATGTTTACAGAAACTCATTGATGATTGTTGTTACGAAACTGACCTAGTAAATTATTAGCCAAACGCAATTCATCAGTGAGTAAACGTAAAAGTCTTTCTGTAAATCGTAAATAAGGAGAGTTAACAACAGAATTTAAGTACACAGAATAAAGCACCGGAAGGAGATCGTTTATACCGAGATATGGACTTTATAAGGATTGCGTTAATTATTATTCTAGGTAACTGGTTAAACACTTAGGTTGAAAATGATCTCTCTATGATATTTTCGATTGACTTCCAAAAAGGAGAAGGTCCTCAATTCGTCTGTACTTTTCTTATGTATGTTATGCGATATCTCCGCCAAATGTGGACCGATCTTCAAAATTATTTTTATGTTCGATAGAGCTTATTTCAAGGGTGGTCCCACATAAATTTGGTTACGATCAGATTTTAAGTAGGTCCGTTGAGTTTTTAAACTTGTGATTATTAAATTCTGAAGAATCTTCTTTAGTACCATTATTTATTGTTTTATTAACATAACATAACATAAGCTCACGCCTATATCCCCGAAGGGGTACGCAGAGGCGCACTAGCGAACTAGTGCACCCATATTTCGCCGAGCTTAGGTCCATCCCAGATGTGAAAGGGGGCGAGCCTATTACAAGTATTATTTTATTACAAGTTTAAAAACTTAACTGACGGACTTTCGATTTACTGATCGTGACCATTTTATATGGGACCACCCTTGAAATAAGCTCTATGGAACACAAAAAGAATTTTGAAAATCGGTCGACATTTGGCGGAGATATCGAGTAACATACATTAAAAAAAATACAGACGAATTGAGGACCTCCTCCTTTTGTGGAAGTCGGTCGATAAAACGACCTTTAATACCAGAACGTGTCACCAGTCGTACGAAAATATGCAAAAAGACATAGGACGAAAGAAAGAAGACAAGGGCTTCCATAGAACGACCGAGATTTTGAAACAAATTTCATACAACCAAATCCAAACGCAACGGTTCACAACCCACTAGTCAAAAGCCTTTTAAAACAATATTAATGTTAAAGGTCGTACAAGACCGAGGAAGGGGCATGAATGGATGAACGAACATTATAAAACAACTTATAAGGAAAAGTCACGCCGAGCCTCGCCGCGCCGCGCCGGTCCAGTCTTATATTGGCGAATGTTTTTCATGTAGGAGCATTAGATTGCTGGTCAGTGAGCGTGTGTCCAATGAAACATGCCAGGAATTCCCACTTTGAGTAACTTGAAATGGGGTGGATGGAAATGGGTTGAATAACATACATACTTAAGCTCACGCCTGTATCCCAGAAGGGGTAGGCAGAGGCGCACTAGCCAACTAGAACACCCACATTTCGCCGAGCTTAGTTCCGTCCCAGATGTGATAGGGGGCGAGCCTATCGCCATATCGGGTACAAATTCCAGACTCCGGGCTGATATGGAAAAATTCAATATCACTTTGCCCGACCCGGGGATCGAACCCGAGACCTCAGAAACGTAGTCGTACTGAAATACCACCACGCCACGGAGGCATGTGGCATGTGGGTTGAATAAAAACGCAATATTTAATGAGAGTAGCTTACTCGGGGCACGGCCGAGTGAGATTTTTCTGCAGCTTCCTGAACAACTATGTCTTATAACACCCTCCTTCCAACATCCTGTCTGGTTTTTTGACCGACTTCCAAAAAGCAGAAGTTCCTCAATTCGTTTGTATTTTTCGACCGACTTCCAAAAAAGAGTAGGTCATCAATTTGTCTGTTTTTTTCGACCGACTTCCAAAAAGGGGTTCCTCAATTCGTCTGTATTTTTTGCGATATCTCCGCCAAATGTGGACCGATTTTCAAAATTCTTTTTGTGTTCGATAGAACTTATTTTAAGGGTGGTCCAATATAAATTTGGGTATCGGATTTGAAGTCGGTCCGTTAAGTTTTTAAACTTGCGATTTTTGACACAATAGTAACATATGTTCTTTCCTAGTATATAAGCTTTTTCAAACTAAATTTTATCAAAATCAGTTCAGTGGTTTAGCATAAATGTAACAGTAATTTCACATTTATAATATTACTAGTTTTATAACGAAACTGCATTGATCAAGATGTAAATTAAGGCATAATTCGTGTCCCAAATTGGTAGATGTAAAATAAAACCCTGCGATTTATATCCACCCTATTACGGTAGATAGAAAATTCGTACGGCGCACTGAGTATATATAACTACAATAAATGTTATAATATATTCATACATAGGAATGTTCCTATGTTACTAATCTAGTTGTAGCACTCACCGCCGTCTCAGTCTAATCTAAGTACAAGTACTGGAAGTCGGTTTATTGCTTTGTACTGAGTTTGGGCCCTTCACCGTCGTGTAACTAGCTTTAGAATTTCGTGGATACATTTTGCGAACACGATAACAATTTAAGGTTGCGATTTGAACCTTCAGTCGCATATATTAAAGTATTTTATTGCAAGAGTTAATCTCTCCTTATATTTATTATATATATTATATAGATTTAAATTTTTCCATAGTCTCTTTTGCTGTAGTTTTCTAGTAAAATACCTCGATTAATTTTTATATAAATGTAATTTTCTCCTTTTTTATTTTTAATGACTACAATGTATAATCAGAAAAGTGTTTTTACTTACAAATAATTATTATAAATAATATTAAATATCAACATTAAAAATACATGCGTGCATATTAGTTTAAATGGTTTGTGATACTCTATAATACAAATTAATGTATTTAGTTTGTACGACGTGGAATAATTAAAGTGATGATTAGAGGAAATTTAAACGAACTACGAAATAAATGGTCGGTTAAATGGAAATTGTAAATGTAATTCGATTGACACGGTAATGTGATTTTGGATAGATTTTATCGACCAACTTCCCAAAAAGGAGGAGGTCCTCAATTCATCGTTTTTTTATGTATGTTACGCGATATCTCCGCCAAATGTGGACCGATTTTCATAATTATTTTTGTGTTCGATAGGGCTTATTTTAAGGGTGGTCGCATATAAATTTGGTCACGATCGGTAAATTGGAAGTCGGTCAGTTAAGTTTTTTCACAAGTAAAAATATGTTTCAAACGCCTGCCTCTCGGAAAAAAGAAACAAGTAAAATAATAATCAACGTTATTATTGAAGTGTAATGACCGTACTCATTGAATGATTAATAAATGATATAGATTTTATGACTCACGATTTCCTGCGCGGTACGTGCCGCGTCGTGTACTTTTGTCATACAAGAAAGTACTTAAGTTAAACGAATTAGGTACTTGACTAGTTCTTTTATTAATTTTATATGAAATGTACGTCGTCTTAAATTTAGAACAGAAAAATTGAAATATTCTCAACTTAAATATAGAACAGAAAAATTTAAATATTCTCAAAAAGTTAAAAGCCTATAAAGTTTGGTGTAACCGTCAAACTGCGGGAAAGAGAAGTATCAGTACAATCACGTCAACGCCATAACGATACGTGCGTTGGAAAGGGGGAGCAAGATATCCTTAATATGCCCCCACTCCAGAATTTTAAATATGAAATGCTGCTTCATACACACCCAATTTCGATGCAGTTTTTAAAGAAGGGTTTTATTTGCTATGTCATATAACAAACCATAACATAAGCTCACGCCTGTATCCCCGAAGTGGTAGGCAGAGGCGCACTAGCGAACTAGAACACCCACATTTCGCCGAGCTTAGTTCCGTCCCAGATGTGATAGGGGGCGAGCCTATCGCCATATCGGGCACAAATTCCAGACTCCGGGCTGATATGGAAAAATCCAATATCACTTTGCCCGACCCGGGGATCGAACCCGAGACCTCAGAACCGTAGTCCTACCGAAATATTACCCCGCCACCGAGGCAGTCTATGTAATATAAAAATGTGTATAAAATCTAACATAGAGTACCCAACTATCAGTATTTACATACCGGCTTATTATAAAGAAACCAAAAATAACCCGCTTCATAATACACACAATGTAGCATCGTTGATATACAAAAAGCTCTAGGGTAATTAATTAATATTTTGTATCTTCCTACTGATATCGCGGCTGCGTACAAAGCCCTCATTCATATCAACAAAGTAATTCTATGAGATGTATTCCATTTAATGTATTGTACAATACTATGTTGAAGTCTTGTGGACAACGCCGATAATAAGTCATAAATTGTTATTTGCGTAATTATACGTAAAGGGAACGCCGACTGTCGTGAAGAGCTTTTAAACTAATGACTTAAAGAGTTATTATCATAAATGAATTAGTAGTATTCATGAAAATGATTTTCTAAAACTATTATCGGTTATTCAGTCACATGTGTTGATATCACGGCGACTATAAAAGTACCTAATTACGTTTAAATTGAAAACCATAAGAAATGAAATTAAATTGAGAGTCATGAGGTTATAGCGATTGAAATTGGGTTGAGATCTACTTTTTAATGAATGTTTACTATACTTTTTAATAATAAAAAAATAAATGACCCTAGGGTCTCTTGATCCACTGCATACATACGATCTAAGACTAGATCTCCCAGCAGGAATTATTGACGTCAGTCAGGCGACCGATCGTAAAAACTAAGCGGAATCGATTCTGTTACTTGCTTGGAAAGTGTACTATGCCGTCTTCACATTTGAAAGGCAAAAAGCCAAATTAAAGCGTTGAAATTGAGCCATAAATTGCAAAAATATCATCATCAAAATTTTAGATTAAGGAGGTAATTAAATAAATAAATACACTCACAGTCACACACATAGTCCTGACCCCACACTAAGATCGAGTCTTGTGTCGTGGGTATCAGGAACTACGAGAGACTTTCGGTCTCACAACACCCAGACCCGAAAAAAAATTCTGTGAGCCACACTGACATTTGTCTCGGTGCGGGAATGGAACCCGTGACATCACGTTTCACAGCGAGCTACTCGCCCGCTGCGCCACGGAGGCTGTCAAATTATTCTAGAGCTTAATAAGCTTATCCTTATAGTCTATAATTGCATTCGTATTAATTCGTAGAAAGTATTGAAGCGCGTAATTAAAGTTGTAATGCTATTATTGGAGCTCCACGCAAAGCACAAAACAGACTACATTATAAACAACTTAATGTAAATTGCAATCAGAACACCGCGTTAATATTTCAATATTCACGTTTCATTGGCGGTTTAATTTGAACTTTCGTTCGGTAAATTTAAGTGGATTTCGCAATGTACAGCTCATTAAAGAAAATTTTAATGTTTGTTAACTTTATCAATGAAGTTCCACCGTCGGTTCCAACTCTAAAATTTTAATTGGAAAACTAGTTATGGAGTACTTTAGAGGTAGGCAAATACAGGAACTTCCCGGTATTAGTACTAGTAGTCAAAATATTTATGTGAGGTTTATTTCCTACAAGTGTATTTAACGAAACCAGTTCCAAGGATTCTACATATGTATACTATACTTTTTATGCCATATAATGCAAAAGTTAGATTAGGTTTATCAAATTTTCACATTTGAGTTAAGATTATGCGCAATTTTATCAAAGTCATAATTATTATACGCAGAAGCAATGTTTTAGAGGAGGGATTGAGACCCAATGGTGAGACCATGTAGAGGATGCTCAAAATCAGACGAAGTAGAAGCGTTTAATAAGAAGGCGGACCCTTAGCATTAGGCCAGGATAACGCCAGGCAGAAGGAAAGCCTTTTTATCATGAACGTTTTAGTATAACAAAGATTTTAATTTTAACTAATTATAAGGTAGCAAACGGCATATTGCAGGAAGGATTCGGCTACCTGCCTGACGTTACCCCACCTGGGGGATAATCATATAAAAACCAAACTATAATTACAAAGTACAAAATTCAATAGATGCTTGAACATGTTACCATGCTTCTCATACACAGTTTTCAAGCATGCTTCGAAGTAGTTCGTCGGCTATGTTATTAAGTTCTCGGTGCGTTATTACCTGGCCAGTGACGGTCAGACAAGATGTCCGTATACAAACATCGTCAGATGCAGTTACTGGCGCGTGGCATCTCTACCAACTACTGATTACTGTAATTATCCCCATGCTATTGCCTTAACAAGAATAGTAATTTCACGCAGGTTATAGAATAATCAGCTGCGTTGTTTGAAATACTGTTTTTCTGAGTTAGCTCAGTTGTTTATGAACTTGAAATGTATTTTAATTTTTAAGCTCCGTGCAAATTATTTTGTACTTTAAGTGATTTGCCTCTATTATTTATTTACCTTTGAAAGAGTTCTCGTTCGGTTAACCTGGGGGGTGACTCCTGATGCTCGATTCGAACTTGAATTCGATTCGGTTTCATTTATAGACTTAAATATCCACCGAAATCGAGTTAAAAAGTGCATTCATGTCACGTTAAAAATTACCAAATGACAAGTTTTATTTATTTATTTAGTAACGCCAACATACATTATCTCAAAGTAACAATTAAAAATAAATGGTATAAAGATTACCTACATATGCTAAATGCCGTTACAATTAGAGGCGAACACGGCTTGCACTAAAATCAAGAACAACTTAAAAAACAATAAGTATTATATCGCACAAAAATTAAAATTAAAAGTTAAAATTAGACGAATAAACATTGTCATTGAACCGGATAATATGAATAATAACAGAATACTGTGTTAAAGAATACATTTGAACAGTATCAAAGTTCTCGAATATTATGTAACATTAGCGCAATTTAAAAGTCGATTTCGGTGAAATTTTATATATGAAACCAAATCGAAATCACAATCTATTTGAGTGTCAAGAGTAAGGGGGCTGTTCTTATAGACAGGAAGGATTTAGATTAGATTTTACGACTCTCAGAGAGAAAGAGCTTTCGTTCAGTAAGGTATTCGAAATCGATATTGTTATTTTAAAAAGATCTGAAAGTTATCTTTGTTATTGATGAATAACTTTTATTTCTCAGCAACGCTTTGAAGAAAAAATAAATCTTCATCCAGTGTGATGAAATAAGCTTTATCTCACATTAATAGAGTATGACCTATGGTCATCAGTGGGACAGTGTATACAAGGCTAATATAATATTATTGAAGCTTGAAGTAATCAATATTTTATACCCTAGATGCACAGTTCTTTGCAAATATCCTCCTAAAAAGTGGTCTCAGAAATAAAACGAAGAAAACGATTACAAGTTGTAATTAACTCAACACAAATATAACCCTAAGCACGTGTTATAAAGTAGGTTTTTAAATGAAATGAGCAAGCGTTCTTTAATTTGAATTTTGAAATTTAGAATTCTATCGACGTCCGACTGTAAGTAAAACGAGTGCTTAAGCACTTCTTTGCTGTCCCATTTTCCGAGCGTCAACTGTGCATCTAGGTAAATAATATATCGATGCTTGAAGTATACTCGAAATCCTACTAATTAAGAGTTTAGTGCTGGAATAGCCCTCAATAAAGCTGTGAAGCGCAATGAATAAATTTATTACCACAAATTAGTCGAGTTGGATCGGCTCTTTGATCAGCCGTAGTCATCATAAAACTGATCAGACATTCACCAACGCAGTATTTCATTTAACCGCCAGATCAAATAATGTCTAATCACACTGAGATATCTAATCTATATTAATTAAGTTCGTGTGTTTTGTAATTGATTTATATAGATGAGAAACTTGTTTTACAAGTTCAGTTATTAATCTTTAATTATGTTTGGAATTAATAAATTGAATTTTTGCGTGTAATAACTCTTTAATCTTTATACACGGAAAATGTTATTGTTAAGACTTTAATATATTCTGTTTTTCTTTCTACCGCCCTTAACTCACCTTATTGTGGGGTCGGCGCAGCACACTTTTACAGATATGTTGCAGAAAGGATTAGTTTTTACGACCAGCTGCCTGCCTGGCGTCAACCCCCTCTAACGGATCCAGTCCCGGGCAAATTAAATTAGAAAAATCGCTTTGCCTGACCTGGGAATCGAACCTAGAACCTCCCGGTCCACTGTTTCATTGCCCACTGGTTTTTTGGACTACACTGGCTTAGTAGTGTAATCACATTACCATGTTCGGAAAAAATAACGTTTTTATACATTGCCTTCCAATTATTACGATTAATTGGCTGCCTGTCAGTGTTCCTTTATTTTTGGCTTCGATAGTTATTACTGCTTGAAATATCGTACATGACTCATCGCCTCCGGCGTTTTACATTTTAACATTCAGTTTACGAGAAAAAAATTACACGTTGTGATGATTTAATAATTTAAACAACGTATTAGGTAGCCGGGCCAGAAGTCATTTTATGTTATTATCTTCTCATAAATGTTACGAAATTGGTAGAGGTATGGTAAGTTCTTGCCGTAATTGTGGCATAATGAAAGCACGGAATCGTTTGTCAGGAAATAAGTTATTAGAAAATTGGATTTATGGCGCGTGGTTTTGTAATTGCATACTATTTTGGCGTGTTACAGATTTCTATAAGTTAGACGAGTAAGTAGGTAATTGTTGCCTCCTTGGTCTAGTGGCAGCATGTATGGGCTGTGGACCGGGAGGTCCTGGGTTCGATTCCCAGTAGAGTAAAGCAAATTTCTCATTTAATTTGCTCGGGCCTGGAGCCCTCATAGAGGGTTGACGTCAGGCGAGCGACCGGTCGTAAAAACTAAGCCTTATCCTCTCGGCAACATGCTTGAAAAAATGTGTTGCATCGACCCTACATTAAGGTAGGATAAGCGCAAGTATAAAGAAAAGGATACACGGGTTAAATCTTACATCCATCCAGAAATAATTTAAAACCTCAAGAATTTTATTTATATTTTCATTGTGGTTTAGCGAAATGCAGGCAAAGGTCCGTAACACGGACGCTCTCATTTGAAGCAACCGATACGCTAGTCCACAAAGTAACTGAATACCCTTACCATCGGATCGTGTGCTGGTGAAAAAGTAAATCGATTCGCTTATCCACCGCCATAGATAGATACGAAGACAAAGGGGTCAAAATAACACCTCGTTTGTCAGAGGTTAAATCACAAAGACTATAAGATCCGTATTATAAATATGATACACAGGCACTAATCTAGTTTTGAGATAGCATTTACATTACTTAATATTTTGTTAATAAGTATAATCTGATGATTGGCTCGGCGGCCTGGTTATTTCGATACGACTACCGTCCTGAGGTCTCGAGTTCGATCCTCGGGTTGGGCAAAATTATATTTGATTTTTCAATATCAGCCTGAAGTATGGAATTTGCGCCCGATATGGCGATAGGGTCGCTCCCTATCACATCTGGGACGAAACGAGGCTCGGCGAAATGTGGGTGTTCTAGTTCGCTAGTGCGCCTCTGCCTACCCCTTCGGGGATACAGGCGTGAACCGTGAGCTTATGTATGTGTGTATGTAAGTATAATCTAAAAATGTGCGCTAAAATCTAAGAGCGACTTGCAGCATTTTTACTGAAATCTTGATTTAAGTCTAGAGTTAAATAATAATCTTCTTCTGAAGTCGGTTAAAGTATTTCCATCGCTCGAAGGTCGCGGCTTTTGACTAACGCGATTTGAGTTAATACCCCGTGAAAAGTTGTGAATTTCGTTCCATTATCGCACGGTGAACGGCGGTTGACCTAACGCAGTTTCCTTGTAATCCCTCGCTCAACGGAAAGCGTTAAAAGTTCTTTCGTACTGAAAACTTTCTTACATTCATAAACATTTTACTTTTTGAGAGTGCGGTTTTAACACTTGCAAATATATTCGCAAGTTATGACAGATAAAAGGATGTAAAAATAATTGTTAATAACATATTTAGGTTCATACCCGTATCTTCAGGCAGGTAGAGTATGATTAAAATAGACCTAGAGTTTAGTACGTATTATAATTAAAAGCCCCTTTCCCAAAGCTTATTTGTTTGTATCTTAGTTTAATAACTCTTTGGTTTGTATGTAAATTTGCGAAAGCCTTTATTTAAATTGATAAGTTTAAATAATGTTGCTTTCGTTCGTCAAAAAAGCTCTATTTACATACTTAATGCATTGCATGACATTGATAGGAAATAAAAACAAGTGTACAAACTTAACAGACCTACTTCAAATCCGATTATTACCAAATTTATATGGGACCACCCTTGAAAAAAGCTCTATCAAACACAAAAATAATTTTGAAAATCGGTCCACATTTGACGGAGATATCGCGTAACATACATAAAAAATACAGCCGAATTAAGGACCTTCTCCTTTTTAGAAGTCGCTCGATAACAGAAAAACCTTCTTGTGAGGTGGTCTTATAAAATTTATAGACGAAATCTTATAAATCGGTTTTCTGTTTCGGAAAATGTTGGTTTTCTTGTATCTCCTCGTCTATACCAACTTTCTGCATTTAAATGGGGCTTTATACTTGAAAGATACATTCACAGTGAAGAAAGACATTAAAATCCAACGAACCCTTTACATTGTCGCCTACACATCCAACATATGTCGTTAATATTAGCATCACAAAACATTGTTTTGATGGCTCATGTTCTTTTATGGCCACTAACAAAATACCATAAAAAATTTATAGGAAAAAACAAGTGGCAAGCTAACAGTGAAGGGTGGAAGAAAACTTGTCCCATATTAAATTAGCTTACAACTCACGTTTGGGGTCTGAATTAATAACATGCACCTAGTGTTGTAGCTGTACTTTAATAGTTTATACGCAATTTCATACAAACTACGTGTGAGCCACGCCGTGGACATGGCCCGGCTTGACGTCAAACCGGTTGAGCCGGTCCATGTCTACCACTGTCTCACAGAAAACCGACGTGAAGTGGTAGCTCGCTAATGCTTTTCGTTCGGTGAGATTACCAGTGTCCAAAATCCAGGCAGGGGGATGGATACCCTAATCTCCTTTAAGGTCGGCAGCGCACCATGATTATTTTGGGAAGTAGCATAGGTGTCTAGTTAGTTATATATGTATATATATATATATATATATATATATATATATATATATATATATATATATATATAGTATGTAAGGTAGGTATGATGAGCGGTGGAGATCACTTTCCATCAGGTTGTTTGTCAGTCTCTGCTATTCTTTCTTTATACCTGCCCTTATCCCACTTTATTGGGATGTTGGCGCAACACACTTTTTCGAGCATGTTGCAGAAAGGATTTGGCTTAGTTTTTACGCCCGCCTCTGGGGGATCAAGTCCCGGGAAAATTAAACTAGAAAATTCTCTTTTCCCGACCTGGGAATCGAACCCAAGACTTCCCGCTCCAGAGCCCATATATGTATGCTGCCACTAGACCAAAGAGGCGACTAAACTAGACGACGACTTGTCAGTCTCTGCTATATAAAAATTAATCACCATAAGCAGAGTTTGCAAGAACTAGGCCGATGAGGAAATGTTAATGTTTTGATGTGGAAATTCTGTAGCGAGGGTACGGCAAAAATTCAAGTCGGTTTTAGGGTTAAGTATTTTTTGGCGTATCAAGGTTATATCTGTAAGTATATTATAATGGTTTTGTATGCTAGGTGTTTTTAGTAGTTTAAGCTTAATTTGCTATAGATGCTCTTATATTTTTATTATCACGAAAATTGAGCCTAATTATAAGGTTAGCAAGCTGTCTGGAGACTGTAAAGGTCCATCTACATCAAGATTGTTTGTTAAATGTTTTGGGGTAACAAATTGTACGAAACAATCACAAGGAATAATCGAAATAAGATTATCATATAATTTTTATGTCTGTAATTTTACGTGTAGATAAAAACTAAAATCTTGTTTCTCGTTTTATATAAAAACTTATATGATTATTCCCAAATAAATATGACGATTCTTAAGTCGAAGTCACTGGATGCAGGCCGCTTCCAACAGGTCGATCTGGAAATCTTTGGGGGAGGCCTATGTTCAGCAATGGACGTCCTATGGCTGATGATGATGATGATGATGATGATGATGATGATGATGAAATATGACGAGTTTATAACGAGGCTATCAATAATATGAACAACATGACGCGATTATCACCTTTCCAGATTTACATAAAAAGGAACTTTATATCTTTCGATATGTGATTGAACTCTAACTTTCCGTGTAAATAGTGCTTAATAGATGAGTAGTAGTAATCGACAGTAAACGCTTCGGCAAGGCAAAGAGGTTCGAACAGGAAATCGGATATCAACATCGGCAGGAAGAACGTGATCCAAAAAATAGATGTACTCAAATTATGTATGCAGTTTAGCATATGAATAGAAACGCTTGTATCGACGTTTTATTTATAGTAAGATGGTCAGTGAAGCGTACGTTTTTGATCGGAATGCTTATTTTTTTTCGTCCCAGATCATTAGTTCACCATTCAGTAATATTTTAACTTTAGAAACGAAACTATAGATGTTTTGTACTTGATGGATACTGTCCATTTATTGACGTTGAACATTTATAATACTCCAGCTCTTTGGGTGCGGTGGTTTATATTTCCTCTTGTATGAGTCAATGTATTTTGTGCTTTTAGGGTTGCCATGAATCAAGTCTTGACTAAATGTAAATGGATCCTTGGAACAAGTTCTATCGAACTCAATAATGAATTCTAAATCGGATCACATTTGTTGGATGATGTGTAATGTTTTGAAGTAATTTAAAAATCAGTCTTAATCACAAGCAAAAGGTATCAAATATGCTTTTAAGTAGGAAGTAACAACATATCTAATGCTTGCATTCCAGTATCTACACTGTATCTGTTGGTTAGTATAGTGAAGTCCACATATGATGTCGATTATTGGGAGACTATGAAGTCAGGAATGCTCCTGGATGGTTGAAAGAATTCTGCTGTCCAACTCAATTGAATCTACGTTACCTGAACTCGGGCCACTTTTTCTGCCTTGCGTTATCCCGGCCTAATCCTGGTAATAACCCTGAAGCCCGCCTTCCTACTTAAACAATTTTACTTCACCCGGATTTGAGCATTCGAAGTGAAAACATTGATTTTCATAGCCAGTTTTTCACCACGTGGATAATGGTTGCTATTCCTCACATGCAAATGTCCAGGAAACCCTTCACCAGCAAAGTCCTCAATCAAATTCTCAAAGCGTTTTTCCTACAAAGATCTTCAGATGTCAATAGATATTGTTATTGAATCTTTATAATAATTGAATAATGGCGGAGTATCCCTTTATCATCCACGAGGGCCGGTAACGAGCGCCTATAGATCAGGGTTAAGGGTTTGCGATCAATATTCAATATCCGGCCAGGATTCGCTTGTTCCGATCGCCGGATACATACCGTATAACTTGTAGTTCCACCGGATTTACGCTGTGTATTGTTTTAATTTGCTCAAGTTAAACAACGGCACGCTAAAATAATAAGACTTGTTTGTTGAGTTTGTCGAAAGCTTTATAAGCCGTCGCGTTCCGAAGATATTGATTGGTGTTCGAGATGTTGTGTTGAAGTGAAAGACAAAATGTTTGGGAAATAAAAATAGATTGTTAATCTATGTAAATAGGATTACAAATCGCGCCTTTGTGGTATACTGGCGATGTACTTAAGATGAGAATTGGAACTGAGTTCAAAATAGTTAATAGCATGTAATATTGTAACAGCTAACATCAACAATTTGTTTTTTAAGTTTTGCTGTGCTACTTGCTGAAGATTGAAATTTATGCCCGACATACCAGATAGTCTCGATACCTATTATATTGTAATAAAAACTGTTATAAGCTCAAAGACGCACGTTCTAGCATTCATATCATCATCAGGGATACCGACTAGATCTTATATTATTATAATAGGCAATGATCGTGGTAGTAATAGTCATCATTCATATTTATTGCTTTATTTGAATTTAAATGTAAAATAATTAGGCAATACGTTAGGATGTTTCCGTAGTTTGTCTTGAGTAATAATATTCTGAACATCCTCAAGTACACATTTTGTACTAACTTCCTGCAAAAAGACAATAGCTATCCGTTTTGTAATAACGAACGAAGTACTTGTTAAATATGTTACGTCAACTGCTTAACCATTGTTAGCAAAACGACACGTCGGGATACCAACAAAACCGGTCAGTTTACCGCCTTTTGTTTTTGTTGTATTGATGATTACAGTGGTATCGACACATTGCTGAGGCGTAACCGGATCGAAAATATTTACTTTTTCTCTTTGTGTTGTTCAATCATGAAGCGATTTTGTACACCTGCAGTTTTTTATAAGAACATTCGTATGGGGGTTTTATTTGCTTCTAATTTTGATATATATTCGGTCTTTAAATTGAGTGTGTTTTTGTGTAGGAAGCAGACTAGTATTTTAAATAAAAAATGTATACCCATTATCAGCGTATAATGTGGCGGATAAAATGCTTGAGATGGTATGGCCACGTTTTGAGGAAACCACAGGAGTATGTCGGTTGCGGGTGTCTGGCCCAGATCGTACCAGGGGTACGTTCCCGCAGATGGCTCAATAAGCGCTGGCTGGATGTTTTAGAGGAATATATGAGAGCTAATGGTGGAGGATGCTCAAGACCGGGCGAAGTGGAAACGTCTAAGGTAGGAAGGCCGACCCTGGCATAAGGCTGGGATAAAGCCAGGCAGAAAGAAAAAAATATCAGCGTATAATGTCAAATTTGTGTCAACAATCACACTCATTGTTCCTAATTCATGTACTTCGGAGACGTTCTACGGTTTCTAGGTTGACCTCGATTGTGAAATTTTCTGCCGCATCATCTTGTCGAATTAAGGTGCATACTTCTGCGTTATTAATGAGCTTCGTGATCAGACCTATAGCTAGTAAGATTCTGTTATCGTATTCTAATTTGCTGGCTCACGACGCTCTTAAGCAGTTTAATGTCCCATATAAAACTAATAGAAACGGATCAATCACGAGACAGACGATGGATTCATACTGCAGTGTCGTATTATGACGCTCCAAATTGCTCTTTCGAAACCATTACGTTGAGAGAGTGTTCACAGAAAAATTACTATTTTTTTTAGATATTCTGCGGCCCGAACAGGAATATTTTTGACAATTGAAATTCTATCGAGTTCATTTGGTTAATGTTTCATACAAATACGCGCATCGAGTACCATACGAATTCCAAAATTATTCCTGCCTGCTTGTACCACTGAGCTCGTGAGCTCATGTAACATATCACAAAACCACACTGCAATATGAATTTGTGATGAGACTACATGACAGTGACGCTTAACGATTCATATTATTGTCCTTATTTTTATACATGAGTAGGTAATGAACTGATGACATAATTATATGTAGCACATAGTCGTCGCCACACCTGTGGCCTATTAATAATATATAATTATTATACTTCATTAGCATTTGTATTAAACACTACGCCACAGAGAACAACGTGGGCTGTAATCAAACATCTATCGTACTGTTGATTAATATAATTAATTATTATAATAGAAAATTAATCACCTAATATTGAATATCACATCTATCTAGAACAATTGAAAATTAATTTCGATCGAAATATCCTTTGTTAATAAAGACGAAGTTAATTTCACTAGTAACCTAATTAAGAATTAAATATTTTCTAGTTCAAACGTGATTGGTTTGAAAACTTCGAATATAAACTCCTCTAGATTTTTAAACCCAACGTTTGTGATGTTAAATCCTAATTTATTACCTCACCAATTGGCTGAAGTACCGGCACTGATTTGGCGTCCATTAGAGAATAGAAGAGATAAGTGAAGTGATGGGAGACAAATCGACTAGATTTATTGACACTGCAGAACCGAGGAATATAGTGTAGGATTCATCGGTAGAGTATCCATTTGCATTTGCAAAGAATGCTTCGATTTGTTTGACGCTTCTTGGAATGAAAACATAACATTGTACATTACATACATACATTTGTAAGTAAGCATTTGCTTACATAATTTGTGTACATATATCACAATGCGCGAACGTTAAGTAAAGTTTTTATCACTCTCAGTGCTTGTATTAAACTTAATCAAGCAAGAAGCTTATTGCTTGTTACATTCCAGACTAAGGGCTGATACTGAATTGAGAAATGCCAATATCCCTTCGGGGATCGAACCCAAGACCTCAGGATGATAGTAGTACCCAAATACTACCATGCCACAAAAGCAATCAGTCAGTTATAGCTTCTTTATATTTATAAACATAATTTAAACCTTTATGACCATGACAATTATTGACGCGTTTGATTTACTTAAGGATTACTAAAGAGTTCTAAAAAGTTGTGACTTCAACGGGGTTACCACCACCTCTTATAGCAGTATTATTATAATTTTACTTGTTCTGATTCCCATACAAAACAAACGAAGAACGATTATAATAATACTGCTATAAGAGGTCGTGGTAACACTGCAGATCGATCATGAAAAACCAAACTGTATTGAGTTCTTGAGTAAAACATGTTACGAACTTTGGAGACTCCACTTACAAACGAGTATTAAATTGTTGTTCAGAAATCAAATACTGAGCATGAAACTGTTTTTACAAGAAAACAATGTTACTGGAAATTTCGTCGCCAACTCAGTAGCTTTTTACCTTTAAATATTCATAATGTTTTACTTTCATATATTTGATTTAAGTTACGTCTTGGTAACAGAGTCGTGAAAGTTTAAATGTGTGTTTTAAAAATGAAGTGGCTTTTGATACAGTAATAATAGACATACATGCGAATGTTAATAGGTGATTATTTTAAAGAGGGGCTATAAAGCAAAATTCCATACAAAAAATTCATCCCAAACGTGTGTAACGCCATCTACCACTTAATACAATGAGAGGGCGCTTATTACAATTTGCACTTAGAATAGTCTGTGAATGTTCAAAAATCACGTAAGACAATTTCATTGTCAAAACATTATTACACTGGCACGACTACTTTGCGCGCGTATGTTTTAAATGTGACTGCGTGACTTATGGACCACGAAGTTACAATTTTTGTATCACAAGTCTCGCGCTGTTGTCCCTTCTATGTACTTCTTGAGTGTCTTTGACCAATAATTATGATGTTTATTGTATATATAGATCGCCTAAATTACATTTTTTTTAAACGAGACGGGAAGACTTCCACGTGAGCGGACCAAGGATCAAAAGTTTTATATAACAAATCTTGCTAGTTCGTCTCTACTTTATTGTCTGGAATACCTTACCTTTACCTTAATTACCTGTGAAATATTCGCACCAGTAATTAATTGTGAGTATTTAGTATTCAAAGCAGATAGATGCAACACTGTATTTACATTAGTATTAGCGTCTCTCGGGCTACCACTATCAGTACTCCGGATCGTGCCGACGGAATGTATTTTAACTAAGTTACAATTTTGCGTTTCAATGTACAACACCGCTGCTGCGATTTCATTATCTTTGACCGTCGATCTAGAAATGCAAAGCTTTCTACCCACGGCTTATCTTGCTCTGGTTACTTTAACACATATTGCAGAGTTGATAGATTTACTAATTTTCCTAAAAAAATCAATTCATTTTTGTTGCTCAACGTATTCATTTTTTGGACTGTTAGACATAATTAATTAATGCTTATGGTTTAGATTGATGACATGCATAACATAACATACACAACATAAGCTCACGCCTGTATCACTGAAGGGATAGGCAGAATAGTAGGTGCCCTAGCGAACTAGAACACCCACATTTCGCCGAGCTTTGTTCCGCCCCAGATGTGATAGGGGGCGAGCCTATCGCCATATCGGGCACAAATTATAGACTCCGGGCTGATATGGAAAAATCCAATATCACTTTGCCCGACCCGGGATCGAACCCAAGACCTCAGGACGGTAGTCGTACCGAAACACAACTAGGCCACCGAGGCAGTTGGTATACAACCCACATTTAAAAAAATATATAATGCATCAAGGATTTACAACAAAAGATTCGATTAAGTTTTTTAATCTACCGTTTTGAATATCAAAGTTGTAATGATATTTTCGGATCATATCTGGCGAGTAGCAACTCTGATTACGGGTTAATTTATGTGACATTTGTTGTAGAATAATGTGGATGGTGTTATCTATGTAGAGATATAGAGAGCGTCGGGTTCGACGTCCTTATGATCGCATCTCGCTCGACCGCGCCGCAGGTGTACGCGATGCACCTGCCCGACTGCCCGACCCGCCAACTTACCATAAAATGCGATTCGATCCTACCCCGGTGAAACAAAACGCCGTCTCACTCCCCCACGCTCATCTAAAAGGGATGGACGCAATCACAACCGACATTAACTCTATGCATCGGGCTAAACGCGACGGTATGGAATATCAGTTTTTACCGCCGCAAAAACTATCGGAATTTCTACTCCGGGCTAGCCGTTGAGCGTAATCACCCACCTGAGAGTTACTTTTAAAACAATATCTCCGCTGTATATTTCATCGCGCAGGTGTAATTCATGAGGTGTTCCTTTCTTTTTTGAGTTTTGATTTTTCACTCGCCCTCGCGCGCTAGCATTGATCGAGTTCTCAGCTTTGTTTTTCTTCTGTCTACAGTTCGTTTCGGACGTCTTTCGCGGTGTTTACTTGGACTTTAGATTGGATTTCATCGTATCTTTTTATCATTCTTTCGTGTTTCGCCGACGGTTAATCGCACGACTTGCTCGACAAATAAAAAAATCAATTATAAACAACAATATGGGCTGCGAGATGGAAATATCCAGCCATCGAGGCTTAGCCATTGTTGTGTTGAATTAATAGACATTTCGACAGATCGCAATATCAAAACATCGAATCAATAAAGAAGCGTATCTGAATCTCTCATTCAAAGAATAACGGTAGGATGTTTTTAATCTAAAACATTTATTAGACCCCGAGATGTTTCCTTGCCCTTAAATTGTTTGAAGATGACTAATCCAAAAGTGTAGAGCGAAAACTAATTAATATTGGCTCGAATTTGTGTTAAGTATTTTCGGACATTATTATTTACTTAAGCTCCATTAAGATGTAGATAGTTTATAACACTTTCGATGTGGTAATATCGCAAGAAACAATGATATGGGCAATACGAGGTTGCGTCCTAAGATACTTACAAATTACATGGCGCGAGCACGTGAATGTCAGTTTTTCAAATGAATTCCCTTTTCAAAGGCATCGTGTTATAAATTCTCTCCATCTTTTAATGAGGCTTTATCAGGAAATCACCAGAAAACGTGTCTAATCTCACCTATTCTTTAACGAACACATTATCCAAATTACATGTAGCTATGTTCGTACGCATTTTAAATGGAGCTATGTGAACATGGAGCCGGAGTTTTAAAAGCACAGTCACGCCTCGGTCCGGTGAACAATCCGTCTTAATTAAAACGTAACTACAACGTCAAAAACCGGCTTACATGCTATATAATTACTTAATTATGTACCCTGCCGCCAGCAATCAATAAAAGTAGGTACACACTTAGTTTATTTTGCTGAAGAATACTGTCTTTGCAGGTGCAAAGTTATTAATAAATAATGAATTCGTGCTAACCGTGGCGCTACGAAGGAAACTGGATTGATATAAATGATACCTATGGGGCGACCGCAGACTTATTCCGATGGTAATGCTATATGAACTGAGGTGGAAAATTCTTGTCTTAGAAGTTTTAGGTACTGTTTATTTTGTGTTTATATATTATAATATAAAATTAATCTTCAATTTTTGTTATATGTTTGTAATTAATTGTAAAATTGAGTTTCTTCTCAATTAATATAAAATCAATCAAAAGCGTTCAGAAGCAATTATAAACAAATTCACACAAATTGTTAAATTAATATTGACTAAGTGTTCGTGAAAGCTTGAAATATTTATGATGTAATTATATTATCGGATAATTATTTAAAAGAGAGATGAATGGCGGAGACAGCAGTTCTGGATTTACAGCGGCATATCACGCTAACAATAGGCCGAACGGTGCATAGTTTACGTCTTGCTCGGTGTCCACTCGTTTTGCTCTTGTGACGTTCTTGCCGGTCTAGACGCTATATTTCTAGGAGACATAATGCAAATTTATCGCATTATGTCGAATGGCTGTAGCAAATTGCATATTGTCGTGGTAATGGACTATATATTTTTGTATTGATGCACCGCCGGTATACGTCATGCCGACTCAAATAATAGCTCGTCATTAACGTCACATCTTAAAGCAACACTCGATGTTAATTTCAAACTGGTTTCGTCAGAGATGTAATAAAAACGCTTTCATGGAAAGCAAATATATATTTATTAAAACAAAACATAAACCTTTCTCGTTTTCAATTCTGGCGAGTGAGGCGCCGCCGCCGGCCGCTCCTTAACATTCACAGGGTGTTTGCGCGCGGTAGGTGTATTTAATCTGAATTATTCTGGCCTGACTAACAGAATGTCTAAGCGACGAGTCACAGGAAAAAAACAATAAGTTGCCAACCTAAAGGGGAAAAGTTTCGAATAATGAGAACTCCCCGTTTGGTGAAGAATATTAAAATAGCAGTACTTCTTTGGAGTCGTGCCGCGTCGAGACCGGATCGCGAATATTAACCGCTCGACTCATTTTTGATTAAAGAGAAGCGATTTTGGACAGGATGACTGATGCGCACGTGATTCTCGGAATAATGTTGTTTATTAAAATATGAGCGGAAATTTTAAGTTCGTGATAGGAAGGGCCCGACTGTCCCGCGCATACAAATTATGGTGCACGTTTAAAGTCGAGTAAAGCGTGTACTTAGTAGGGGTTTTATAGCTGGTTTGTAATTTATAGCGCCTTATTACGGAAATGTAAATGCGCCTACGTTTGTCCTGGTGACTAAGTGGGACATGGATATATCGGTTCGGTTTACGTCCCGACTAGTCCAGATAAATTCCTATAGCCCACGTTTGCGTTTACACGATGCGTAATTATCACGAATTAAGCGAGTCATTACAGGGACGGCGTCTAACGAAGTTGTTCGTCCTGGAGCCTCATAACCGGAAGGTTGAGTTTCTCCCCCGAATACGGCGACAACGCTCGCAATCATTAATGCGGTACAATCGTGAACACAGGCAGTTTCCTCGCCGTATTTAATTCAGCCCTGTCCCGTAATGACCATCATTCTACATTCCAGATTACACCACTAATTAAGTTGCGTGTTCGAATTCGGTTTTTCCTCGAAGCCGTTCGTTACATTGAAATTTATTGTTCGCGGGAAGCGTAATGTACGCTTAGGCACAGAGATGTTACACCTTGCCGATCCAGTTTCAGCCGCGGATGTGGAATACTAATATCGATGTGAGTGTACCGTAGTCGAGCTTGCGGTGTGCTCGGTGTTTCTGCGGTTGCATGTTTTTGTTCACACCTGCGGTTACTATGAGCTATACCCTCTCGACCTGTAGGCTGTGAACCTCTCTTTAGTAGCCTACTCGTGATTCTATTTGTGTACGTAAACACCTCGCCTTCTCCACAATAAGACGTCAAAGTGTCATCCATTGTGATTCGATAATGAAAACGTTTATTTTTCACTAACCTTACAAAGGCGTCGACACATTTATTTTTCTCAACATTAACGCGCTAAAATCGCGTCGCACCAGTGTCGCCATAAATCATTATCATCAAACAGTATTCTGCGAGGCGATGTCGGCTTTCATCGGACGCTTTCAATCTGGTCCTCCTTTATTTCATTACAATAAGTAATTCACTGGCCTACCATTCACTCACTTTTCGGTAAACATTCTCCGAAATTGGCAATAAATTCCCTTTTAAAATATAGCTCAGGCGCGGCGCGGCGTCTGAGCGCAGCGTATCGTAACAATGGGCAGAGATTTAGTCCTATGAAGATGTTCACTTGGATGTTTTGTTTGGCATTACAATAGTTTTATTTGGCTACGAGCCCACTGCCCACACGCCTCAACTAATGGTCTGGATTGTATGAAGATGTAAAAATGAATGGTCTACCTTATAAAGGGCTAATAATAAGTTCTCAAGCGGCTGCGATCGGAGACCATTGTTCGGATTTTTTCGTTGTGTTCGTGGTGCCGTGGAGGCGAGATATAATGGGGTTGGTGTCAATCGCGGCCGGGCAGGTGTACGCTGCGGCCCATCCGTCGCGCTGAGAAATAAAAATGTTCATAATTCCATTCTGCAGCTGCCCGCCAAGCCGGCATCGATTGGTCGCTCGACCGGACCGCTCTGTCCTTTTGTAGCTTCGGATTCCACAAAATATTACCAGACATCATTATTTTTAATTCAGACCTTTTCGTTTACGTCCGAGTATGATTGTAAATTAAAAGGTAGTTTCGTAGCAGCTAATATTTTGTTACAGTAAACACTGGTTTACGTAGTCGACATTATTTTACCCTTGAGGTTGGATGAGTACAGAAATATACAGAGTACAGAGTCTAGACTTTGAGGTGTACATATAAATAAATAGCCCCTAATGTAAGTTTACCCCTATCATTTCTCGAAGGAGTATCCCGCATGCTTTAACCTGAAACAGTTGAGTGTATAATGTAAATATTGTCAAATATTGTCGACATAATTTAATTTGTGGGTAAAACTCGAGTTCCAAAGACGCATTGCCTTTCAATTTCAATCTTGAAATTAGGTTTCTAACCAATAATTCATATTGATTTAAGAACGTTCGTTGTAAAATGATTCAAAACTTTATTAGGTATCGTTTGTAGATTGCAAATAATCTTATGGCTATCAAGAAACTTAAACTGATAGCTACAAGTCTTTAGAATAATTTACTATTCAAATATTGTTTTGAGAAACATATTTATTTTAATGACAAAAAGTTAAACAATGAGTAAAAGGGTGCCGTCGATAGGAGTTAATCTTTACTAAATGATACATCTTAAGTTGCTCGATAATGCATTGTAAGGCTCGGAATACAGTTATATAGGATTCTATGAGATATTAAGTGTAATGGAGGCCGTCTTAAGGGATCAAAAATGGAGGAACTTTATCTGTATGAGAAGGTTTCTTAAAGTTGGAATGATGATGGTTAGATTAATTAAATGGTGGGTATATCTTCATAAACATTTTGTTTTTCTTTATTTATATATCCATTTCTCAAAATTATTCTACGATTTGGACAATTTAAAAGCGGTTTTAACCGGTATAAAAGGAGGGTATCAATTCAACCCGTATGTAAGTATTGATTTATTACGATAATTTTGATATATCATTTAACAGTATTCACTAAATATAGCAAATACGAGCTACGCCACCATACACCACTTATATTAAACTTATACTAGTAATATAATTATACCTACTAGAAAATTTTCTAGTCTATCTGTTAATTAGGATTTATATGGAGCTGTAAACAAACATACAAAATATGACATAAACACAAGTGTGTAAGCAAGCCAAAGAACTGTTAAATTTTTTATTTCAACATTTACGAAAGTAGAAAAACATTCCCTGATACTATCATTTAATTAAAACCTCCATAATATTAAACAGATTATTTTTATTACGTTCCAAAATGACACTTTTAATTTTACCTCAATGCCGTTATCATATCTTTACTTAAGAGGGTCCACGGCGCGGTGTCTTAATGCTTTTGCCTCATCCAATGTAATCTGAACGCACGCGCTTAATTCACCAGAGTTGAACACTTAATTAAAACGTAATAAAAAGAACACCATGTTTGTAAAGGCATGTTTAAAGTTACGCGACTAATAAGCGCGCGACTGCGAGTTGAGAGTTGCGAGTTGCGAGTTGCGACGCGTGGCGATAGTGACGTCTTTCTTTATGTGTAATTGTATAAAGGTGAATTTACTTTATTTCTGTAACGAGCGTATGCTCATTCCATATAATTCACCAAGTGTAAACAGACATAGAGAATTTTTTCGTGGTTCTTTACATTTTATGTTGAAAATTCGTTATTCTACCCTCTAAGAAACAATGCTCTTGTTCTAGGTATTTGTTCGTTATGTATCGTCGTTTTATATAGATAGATAAATAGATAGATATATAGTTCTTATTAAGACATAGTACGAGTATGTTTTATGTAGTGAACTGCTTTCGGCAATGTCGGAGGTAATGTTGAGGCAAATCCGAAATTACGTCTCAGCTAGTTAAACATAATTATATTGATTTTGGAGCTTTGCGTTCATGTTGTTAGCATGTTTAAGACAATATTGGATGTGTGATATTGTTTGCACACGCCTCGCATCCGTGGATAATGATGTACATCTGCTTTCGTATGTTTAATGAAGACGTTGTATAAAGTTTTGTGTTGTGTGGAATCTACTTTAGGAATTTTGTTCTAAATTAATTCCTGAATGAAAGTGGTGAGGGAAGGTAGGGTAACTTTATTGTAAGGCCCAATGTTAGAATATTAGAATGTTGACATAGTGATCATATAAGGGCGATTATCAGGGCTATTACTAATCTAGAGTTATAACTTATCTTAATTTATCTTACAGCTCACTTTTTAAATGAAGATCAAGTGGCCCTAAGGCTTTAATTGAGCTTTAGATTCGGCAACAAAAGTCCAGCTCCATTTGAGCCCAAGATTGTGAGGGCGATTTGCAGCACTTAGAAAAATCTCGATTTATCTTATATCTCAATTTAAATACACGAGTGAAATGTAAGTTAAATTGATTTAGGACTGCATTAGAAATAGTGCTGCAATTCACCTTAAGTGACAAAGAATTTCCTTAAATTAGAAATTGATGTGATTTGCTTTCGTTATTTTTACATAATATCACGCCTGTACTTTTTATCTTTCCCTTAGTTAATATATCATCAACTTGCCCAAAATAAGTGCGATGCGGTCGACCTTTACCGACTTTGCTTTCCACACTCGTCTTGTGTATCTCTTTCGTGAATCTCCTATCATCCATCCTCTCGTTATTTTTGCCATCAAATACTTTTAATTGTTTGTCATACAAGAGAGCTTATCTGTATAATTATTCATTAGGCGACTAAACAGGGATATTAAATATTAATGTATGTGCGGCGTCGTTCGCACAATCTCACAATATCAATTAACCGCCCACTTGTCTCGTAAACCTTCGAAAACTCCGCTCTCTATTCCCCGATCAATTTGTTTTATCTGAAGACGTCTGGTTATCTCCATATAAAATATTTACAGCAAAATAAATGCGTCCCCTCAATATAATAGATGTAATAACTGCGATAATGAAATTTGAAGACGCCAACACGAGTTTCGTGAAGGTGCCTAATTAGTTTTAATGCTTTCGGATATTTCGTGGGTTGAAAGGGTGGTTTATGGGTGAATATTTTGGTGTGACATAATTGAAAATTGTTTTTAAAATAATAAAAAAAATAAAAATCTTTATTGATCACGTAGGCATGTAAAAAAGCACTTATGACAAGTAAACACAAGTAAATTTTTAAATTAGGATTAATATAATTTACATTGTATATTTGAATTTGACAACAGGCAGGCAAGTATGGACATAATAACGATGGGATGGCTCAGATAGGGTGATAAGGGGAGATAGGAATTTTGTTGGATTTTTTAGGTTCGTTAAAAATAGCCGAATCTTAAAAGCTTGAGGCACAGAAGTATAGTAAGTAACTAACCTGTAACTTGTAATGAGTAATGCCTCAAGCTTTTAACCCATCGGAGGCGGCACATATACCTCTATATGTTACATAAGCGTATGTGCCACCGGAGGCCAAGCCGCCCGTGACTATTTATCAATATAGGTAAATACCTACACGCCAAATACTAGAATTTATTTTTAACTTTTTAGTTCATTGTCCCAGTTAAATACTTGATTTAAAAAAAATATTTTTTACATTTAATTACAAATACATAGATACTTACGCATGTGCCTTAGAGTAGACACAATTTTACACTAGCCATTCAGTGGCCTGAGCAGGAAAATTTCTGACAACCGTAAATGTATTCGAACTCGATGCGCGTCTATGAAAATTGTATGAAATATTAACCAAACGTCATCAGTGAGCAGCGAACTCGAATACATTTACATTTACATTAGTTTTTCGTGCTCGGGCTACTGTTACCTCCACACTGAACATCTTGGAAGATACCTCCGACTTGGTCATAATTCCTTAGTAATAATCTCACACATCTACATATGTAGTCTATGTATAGTCTATTTCAGCTTCCCTACTTGCTATAAGCAATAATTGCTGCTATAAGCAATAAGCAATAATGGCATTCCATTAACATAAACTTTATTAAATAAATAATCACAAGTTTAAAAACTTATCAGATCGACTTCAATTCGGATCGCGACCAAATGTATATAAACCTGGATATATAAAATGGGCCACCCTTGAAATAAGCTCTATCGAATACAAAAAAAGTTTTGAAAATCGGTCCACATTTGGCAGAGATATCGCGCAAGATAAATAAAAAACTACAGACGAATTGAGGACCTTCTCCTTTTTGGAAGTCGGTCGCTAAACAGCTCAAAATTAATTTCCAAATTCCGAATATACAAAATCAATTTACAAACTAAACTGTATCTAAAGTTATTGGGACAACGTCTTGGTTAAACAAGGATGAGTTCCCTTACAAGAGCAGGTATTTCATTTGTAGTTTGTGTCTCATATTGATATTCCGATCGCGTAGTAGACATATCAGCGGCTGGATATAAAACTTTACTGGGATGTGGGTTTGAGTACCACTTATAGCGATTTATTTAATTTTATTGTTCAAGTGTCGCATGTTTGTAAATATTAAATACGCGTAACTTGGGTTGGGTTACCGCCTCGGTGGCGTGGTTGTATTTCGGTACGACTACTGTCTTGAGGTCTCGGGTTCGCTCCCCGGGTCGGGCAAAGTGATATTGGATTTTTCCATATCAGCCCGGAGTCTGGAATTTGTGCTCGATATGGCGATAGGCTCGCCCCCTATTACATCTGGGACGGAACTAAGCTCGGCGAAATGTGGTTGTACTAGTTGGCTAGTGCCTACACCTTCGGGGATACAGGCGTGAGCTTATGTTATGTTATGTTGGGTTGGGTTCGTGTTCTAAGGATGGTTTTGTCCTTCGTCATCGTAACTGTAGTTTAATTTGAAGACTCAATGGTTTAAAGATGGTTGTTTGATTTTAATTACTAACTATACGTCAAAATTCGATAAATTACTAGACCGGTGGAAAAAACAATATACTTTCATTATTGTGTTTTAACAGTTCTACGACCCATGCAATGTGATCCTGTAATATTTTATAGTCTACTACTTACCTATTTCATATTGAAATTATACATCAGTTTTAGTTTTCACGCTAAGGAAATTAGTGCTAGGTAAGTTTCGTGAAAATTGTATGCAAAAATAATTAAAGATCATTGAAAAAGTTTTATGCGGTAAAACAAAACATTAACACACACGACACGACTTCGCGTGTTTGGGTTGAGTCCTTAAATTATGTTTAAACAATTTATGAACATAAAATAAAAAAGGTAAAAGTAATTAAATTGCAAATGTTATGTTATGTTGTGCAATCCAATTCAAAAACTGAAAACAAACTAACAAACACATTCATATGTTGAAACAATTCCACAGTATATGTTAATAGTACCAATAAAAGTCTCAATCTAGTATGCGCTACTAACCATTGTTGTCTCTAACGACACCGATATTCTTAACCAATCAACATTTTCGACATGCTTAAGTGATAATTCTATCGAAATTTGCATAAAAATGTCTTGATTCGTAGTTTTCGTGCTCTCAACGACCCACAACAGTCATTACTAACGACTCTTTATTATTACACGACGTGTCTTCATTTAAATAGATCAGTATTCATGTCAGTAACATTATCCGCTCATTATTCATTTGTATTAAATGAAATGTGTGCATAAATCAACATGGTAACTCGCCGCAAGTCGAGCCACACCCCGCCGATGCAGAAGGCAAGCCACGTCACGACTCACTCGTGGGCGGCTCAGCCCCATGTTCTGAGGGTGGCCCACAATTCAATGTTCTCTTTGTTTGCCCAACATTTCCTGTATCGTGCAGTTTACCAGCGATTAGTGGGAATGTAAAGTATACACCACTATCCATCAGGTTTCCCAGTTATAGATGCTTCAGGCTTATAAATGGAGCGCCATAAATTCTGAACTTAACTTGAACAATTTATTTTCTAGAAGGTTTAATAACACGTGGGGTATGCAAATTTTAAAACTAGGTGCAGTTTGAAATATTGTTGAAACAACATGTTACAGTATGAAAGAAAGTGCATTTTTAACAACAAAAACAAATATATGAATTTACAAATTAAGACCACCCTCTAAAGGGTAATTGAACGAACCCAAAAGCCAATTTCCCGAGCTTTTTCTGTGACAGTTCACGGCCCAATTAGCATTCAAAACAGTCGTCGACAATTGAAAGACCGCGTTTACCTAATTTGAGCCTTACAAATTAACAGACCTTTCGTAACGTATTGCTTCCTTTGACATTTAAGTCTCGTCTACTTCTTGCTGTGACTGTTTATTTACTTTATATCCAACATTTACTATTTCAAGGTAAGCATTATTATGAAGGGTTTCTCCAAGGATTTGAAGCTAGGAGAGCGACTTACACATAAAGTACCTACTCTTTGTAAATTGTATGTAAATATGCGGACACCTGCTGAATATATTTGTGTTAGCGTTAGTCCACAAGGCGTGTTTGAGAATGCTCAATGGAGTGCACTTGACTATGTAAACCTATTAATATGGACGTAGGACTGTGATCCGGCGAGGTGTTATGTAAATTACTAGGAGATAAACGCGTGACAAGCTACAAGAATGGATATGTACCTTATTACTGCACCGCCCCGTGAGTAACCAGATTGGGCACTACATGGGTGATCCCTGAATTGAAAGAGTTAATTTAAAGCCAGGTTCTAGTGATGGGCAACGGTCTGATAAAGAACACTCAAATTCATTATTGTTTATCGTTCTACGCAGAGATGCAATCAAAACGAATGAAATCGTGGAAAGATTAATGGATGTGTAGGAGAGAAAGACATTGGAATTGAAAGCAATGGTCTTAGGTACTGTTATGGTAATGTTTTTGGATGCCGGAATAAATAAGATCTGTACAAAGAAATCGTATCAAAGCTCAGTGAGACAGGACCAATGTATGTGATACAAAGTAGTAAATGTGATAGCGCGCGTAGAACTGGCTGTAAATAATCGAATCGCATTAATTGTACCTCAGCGAGCACTGAAAGCTAAGTTAGAAGCTAAGGGCGGATTAAAAATACGCTAGACTGGTCACCATTCTAAAGATAAGTAATGGATTAGATGTTACTATAGTATTCGTTTAGTATTAGTATTCTAAAGCCCGTGTAAGTAGATGAGCATGAGGTATTTTTACTAGAAATTACTAAATAATAATAATTACTAAATAGTAATTATTAAGTATTATTAAGAGATCGTTAAGAAGTATGTGTGGGCTGAAGTTGAATGATAGAGTGAGGAATAGCAGCATAAGAGAGAAAGTTGGATTGAAGGAAGATGTAGTGACGAGGATTGAGAAAGGAATGCTCCGGTGGTTTGGCCACGTTGAAAGGATGCATGAAAGTAGAGTGACGAAAGAAATTTATGTAGCGGAAGTGAATGGTAGTGTTGGCCGAGGACGTCCTAGACGTACCTTTATGGACCAAATTGGCGATATTTTAGAAAAGGGCCAAATAAGGAGTTCTCGTAACCGACGAGCGTGCATGAAAAGACTGATGACTGTGGAAGAAGCGAAAGAGGTGTGTTTGAACCGAGGCAATTGGCGCTCCTTAGTCTCTGCCTACCCCAACGGGAAACAGGCG
Organism: Clanis bilineata; assembly: GCA_036417725.1. Lineage (NCBI taxonomy): Eukaryota > Metazoa > Arthropoda > Insecta > Lepidoptera > Sphingidae > Clanis > Clanis bilineata. The sequence continues at coordinate 6,946,041 of CM071141.1, forward strand.
TGAGTTTATGTATGTATGTATGTATGTAATTATTGATAGACTGCCTCGGTGGCGTGGTGGTATTTCGGTACGATTACGGTTCTGAGGTCTCGGGTTCGATCCCCGGGTCGGGCAAAGTGATATTGGATTTTTCCAAATTAGCCCGGAGTCTGGAATTTGTGCCCGATATGGCGATGGGCTCGCCCCCTATCACATCTGGGACGGAACTAAGCTCGGCGAAATGTGGGTGTTCTAGTTCGCTAGTGCGCCTCTGCCTACCCCTTCGGGGATACAGGCGTAAGCTTATGTGTATGTGTATGTACTAAATAGTAATCCCTAGTACATACTTGATACTGGTGGTAGGACTCCCATATGCAAGAGTCCTCCGTGCGAGTACCACCGCAGAGTCTATTTCTACTGCAATAAGCAATGTTCAGTTTCGATTTGAAGGGCATTATAGCCGTAATTACTGAGCATCATGAGACTTAACATCTAATGCTTCACGGTGGCGAAGTGTAGTCTAATGTCACTTAACGCTTTACTATTCAAAGTACGGGTGGGGTACTGTCGGGTAGTCATTTTGCTTACCAGCAGATCAGGCTAGTTTGTCTTGTCATTCGACTGGAATGAAAATGTGTTCATTTTATTTATTTATATTATCATACCATACAGCTGTTCACTGTTCTTGGACGATAATTCTTGCTAAGCTTTGTTTTAAGGACAGGTGATGGGCCTCAGTAATACTATATAGAAAATTCCCGAGCATAGACGTATGAGGTATAAATAAAAGCTAGAAATGTACTACGCTAGACGGAGTCGTTGCGAGACTATATAAAATATATTGCACAAATATAAAATAAACAAAAGGAAACATTACAAGATTTTCTTTTATATAAAAGTGTTATGTTATTGTTATTATTCCAGCGGAATCCCTAAAGTTTGCGTACAATGGAAAATAATGATTTGACACAACACAAAAGGGTGTTTTTCGGCGGTCTTTGCTGCGTACAAAAACGAACTAAAATATAACTTATGTAACACGGGAAGCTTGTCAAATGGATCGTTTATAAAGTGAAAGAAAATATTGCGTAATATTTGTACGAATCTGTTACATATATGTGAGTGAACCTTAACCAACCACCAAATAATAGATTTTAGTATTCATTTTGGCTAACATTTTCAACCGTATTTCAATCACCTCATGATTTATTGCCAAACCCACCTGTAAGATAAAAAGTAATAAATCTAAAAACACTACAAAGAATTAAATCTCCTTTAGATACCTAAATAATATGTATGTATTTTTAGAAGACAGAGAAAAATATAATAAAGCTAGTACTATCTGTAATAACTTTAAAACTTTTGACTTCCTTTTATTCATACAAGTATCAGAATGATGGATCAAAGCTGCGTCATCATTATCGATGCTCCGTTCTACATCGTTTTTATTATCACTATATTTTAAAGTAATGATAAAGCTGTCTCTTAAAGAATACGAGAGATTTCGATCTCCAACGAGACTCGTCCTTACGTGGGCATATTAACATATGATCTAGAAATAGTTTCGAGTGTAGGTGTTAAATGTATCCTGCGTAGTTTGTAGCTACAAGTTAAACAGGGATTTCTAGTTTGTGGTCACAAGTAAATATGTATACAGGTTTTGCTTTAGAATCTACGTGTATACGAGTATTATGCAGGCTTTTATGTTTAGTCTTATTAATATAGGTAATATTAATGAGCGTGCTTTCAAAGCGTAGTAATTTTGAAAAGTTTTCTTAGTAAAATAGATTCTTCTTGATCTTGAATGATCTTGGATTCATTTAGTTTTTGAATAAGATCTTTTTGAATTCTGAATTTATTATATACTTAAGTAACAGTTTTTGTTAATTTTGATAATTATATAAAGCTAATAAGTTTGTTTACTTATTTGAACGTGTTTATCTCTGGAACTACTGATCCTATTTTGAAAACAATTTCATCATTAGAAAGTTACATTATGTGTGCGAGTTTTTATTGTAAATTAGCGCTTGCTATAACAGTGAAAAGATCGTAAGGAAACCTGCATACCCAAGAATTTCCCACAAGAAATTTGAAGGTATGGGAAGTCCATCAACCTGCAGCGTGGTAAATTAAGGCCTAACCTCTCTCATTAGTAGAGAAGGCCCGTGCCCAGCAGTGGGACGGAATTATTACAGGGCTAATATTATTACTATATTATTATTGCTTATTATAATGTTTCGTGTTAGTAATGCGGTAGCTTCAGAAGTTAATATAATTTTATTTACATTTCCAGGTACGAGCAATTCCAGAAGTCTCTGTGTAAGGTTGGCATTTTTTTATGTACTAAATCTTATCTCAACATTGCCAAAACTACTTAATAAAGTCGTTTTGAGTAATAAATTATTCTGTATCTTAATCTTGTATTCACTTGTCCCACCAGTTTCGGGTGATAACAGCTCCTAGATAACCAACAAAAAACGATCAATATAGTGTACAGGACTTCTCGATTACTGAAACGCAACTCAAAATTCTAAGGTTTCTCTACTCCACCATGGAGTCTGTGCACAAGATTTCTCCAAGCATGTTAGAAATATTTAGCTTTAATTTTTACGATCTTCTGCGGTCCTGACGTCCCCGAAAGGGCTAGGAGAATATAAATGTCATATTCTAATCAGATAATCAGGTTATAACCTAGTAAAAACTATCTTTAAATATAGATTTATGCTCAAGTACCGTTTTGTAGTACACGCCTTTTATTCATGTAGAATACACATTACAATAATTATCTGTAATTGAAGCTGTAATATTGTTAATACTGATGTAATATTAACAGGTTTTTTATCGCACCATCGCCTGTTCGTTGCGATTATTGTAAAGAATGAAGTTTTTAAGGTATCGTCACTGTCAGTAACACTCATATAACATCTCACGGAATGTCTATGATATTTCGAAACCACAGAGGAATTATTAGCCGTTAATGCGTCGTAACGTTTTACTGGTTTACAACCGAGCCACTTAGGGCCAAAGCTCAAATTACTTTAACTTTGTCCTATTATACGGCCTTATCAATAAAAAGGCTACTTCCCGATTCATTATTTTTGAAGATAACACAATTTTAGAGGTATTTTGTTGATACTTTATTCTTGAAGTTTATTACATCAGGCTCTTGGAAGGTAGATAAAACTTTTAGGATAAAACGTTTAATTGGTTTTGCCGCTGCAACTTCGTAGCTCAGTGTATTATTTAACAACACATCTCATATTTCTAAAGTAACATTAAAGAGTTTGTTTTAATTTATCCATTTTTGTTTCTACACTACTGGACTTGTAACTACTGGATCGATTCCAAAAATTCTCACACTTACAGAAAGCTAAATTATCACTGAATTTATTGCTATATTTTTGATTGAAAAAATATAGATATTTAACAAGTATCCAAGATAAACCAACATGGGCTAACCAGAAATTCAATTTTAGGAAAATTTATCTAACAAAAGTGTCAGTTTAGAGTAGCCAACGGGATCAACCTGATCGCAAGCGAAGCTGCGGTCCAAAGTAATAGATAAATCAAGCTATGGCATCAAACACATAAATCAATTAATCAAACGCGGCCAAAGATGGAATTGCCCTTGTTTTTATGCGTCGGCTACACCGTTCCACCGCTATCATTGCCTGGTTGGAATGAGTTGAGTAGTAATTTGTTAACGATAGTAGCGGACCGACAAAATGACTGGGATTACCGTTACCAGAATCAGTTGATGACCAGATAGAAATCTATTAATAACATTCGGTCAGCGCGGACGGCAGATCTATAAATGATGAGTTTCATTTCAGATAACATCGCATCCGATATCACGGATGATTGATGGTACCCGCTTAATATTACTTAGGAATTCTATTACGTACCACGGTCTATTGTTTTCTGCTCCCATTATAGTAGCATTAGCATACTTATAACTATTATCAGAGTTAGTATGAGATTGATCCGCATTTGAAGAGCATGGTGGGACAAATGAATTGTTGGTTCAATAGCGCTTCGGAAATGTATTAATGGATGGCGAGCTACGATATATTATTTTAAAATAATCATTTTGAGAGTAAGTGCTGCCAGTTTTTTTTAATTTTCTGATAGTCAATACAGTTTGCTCTACTTAAAGCTGTGAATTGTAAACTTCTTGTGAATCGACTTTATATTACACTGTTTTCTTGTGTAAAAAATAAAATAAGTATTCAGCAAGCTGTGCCAATTTTCCATTTAGATTTGAATTCACACGTGACATTGGATTTTGATGCTCCAATAACTAAAGCGTAATTTAAACTGAAACCGAAATAGTGGTCTTGCAATTTCAAGTGACAGGCTGCAAGTTCATCTATCTGAATAAAAAAGTCTATTTCAAACGTCAGATATCTTTGCTTTATTTTTATTTGAACCGTCATCCAGGTGTGCGTTAGTGTAAACAATACCCATTATGATCATGTAACAAATCCTTGATTGTGCCTCGTCATTACATTTGGAACTAGGTATTATTGTGAACGTGCTCTAAGGAATTAATTTAAATCACTCGGCAACGAGTCCGTGGAAATGTGGAGGCGTTTTAGAAGCGACCTGTGTTACAATGACTTCGGTATTTTCAACTTACTGAGCAGTCTTATTGTTGAACGTTCTATTTTTGTATATTGTTAAAGTTTCTTTAATAAAAGGTATAAATAGGTCGTAATATTTACATCGAAAAATGACATTTACAGAAATAAATCTGGCAATTATCGTACATCAGATTAAAAATAGAAAACCAGGCCCCGAAATTATGAAAGTTTTTGCTTTTGAATTAGCAATGCCGTATCTACATAATATTTGATACAGGTAATAAAATAAAGGTATATACAACAAAATTATCTACATAAATAAATCAAGCAATGATCGTGGATCAGATAAAAATAGAATAATAGATCATGATATTCAAACGTTAAAAAGTTTTTACTTTCAATTAGCAATAGCATGCCTTGTAGTTAATATTTAAAATAGTATAAAGAGACATAAAAATGATCTACCTCTATATGTGTCAAATTATATAAAACTATCGCTCCACTGAAATTGCCGTATCGCAACACATCAGTAAGCAATAAAGCACCACCGAGTCCTCAGGCAATTTGAATAATAACTATCATTTTCTTAATAGCCGTTAATTAATTAAAGGTTTCGTTCACGAATTCAAGCCTTACACTAATGGCCGAAATGACTTAAATGGCTTACACGTCTCTACGTGTATCCCATTAATTGGTACGACATAAAACTGTGTTAAAAAACGAAAATGTACATGGAATATCGAAGTAGGGACCACACACTGGCTCGCCCTGTTCATTCTTACTCCTAATGGTACGTTCATTTATTTTATATTTCAATATTCAAGCGCGTAACTTGGGATGGGGGTTGATTCACATTTTGATATTACGTGTTAGTATTCTGTCTGGATATTGGTAATATTATTTAGAAGTTTACTGTTTGGTATTTTGTATTGTGATGCTGCACTTGTGTTCGTTACTAAAATTGATATTTTTGCTGACATTGTTTAGGTTATTAAACATAAAACCTTTTCAGTTACTTGTTCCTAGAAAGGGACTACATATTATTACGAAAAAAATATTATTTCTAGCAATAAATAAAATATTTACTAACTTGAAACGTAAGTAAATGCATTGAAATAACGTGGGATATTTAAAAATATTATTACCGAATGATATATTAATAAATTGAGATAAAGTAAAAAGATCATGCAAAGATGTTCGCCGTTACATGTGTGAGTTGTTTTATGAATACAGCTAAAGAATAATTCGACTCTGGCGCATTGCCAATGGCTTCATACAATTCGTTAATGCAAAGTTTTTTATTTGGTTACTTAAATCTCTTACTTAAGATCGTGGTAATAAGTTTATCTTCAACTTTTGGACCATACATGTCTAGTAGCACTTTGACTCGTACTAAATCAATTACATCTTTAACTTAATGGTTTGAGCTCTGCGCTTGCTGTAATGGATTCTCCATGCTGGAATTATCTTGGATGCACATTAAATATGTTCTAAACGTAGACCTCATTACTGATTTGTTTAACTGACTTCAAAAAGCAAGAGGTTATGAATCCATCTATATATTTTATGTTACGCAATATCTCTCAAATTTTGATTGAATTTGGATAGTTGTTTTTAGTTGATAGGGATTCCTGTAAGGGTGGTCATGTATAAATCTGAAACTTGGTTATGAGACAATGTTGATAAAGTTAAAACAAACGGTCGTATTTTAAGGTTACTTGTATCATTTTGGTTATGATAAATAAATGTGTGATTCGAATTAACTTCTCCTAGATTTACTTTCAATGTATCAGTGCCCTTAGTTATAATATCATCAATACATTATCGTCCTATAAGGTCGTAGTCATGAGCGAAGAACTCATAAACAATGTGTTCAACCGTATTACAAAACTGATAATCTTTATCTATAAAACCAATAGCCTTAACAAGACTATTATTAACACTTACTAAGTAAACATGATCTTATTTAAGGGTGTGACCTCATTGGCCCCAGTAAATCAGTTACTGGTCGCTGATAGCACCTCATAAGGAGAACGGAAACGTCACTTTGAATGAAGATGTTTTGTATCATAATGGTTTAATATAAATTGTATTGGCGACTTTGTATTCGATATTACAAATATTAAACTTGAGTGTAATATTAACATTACGTTATACATTTGGTCGATCTGGAAATAATTGGGGAAGGACTATTAGGAAGGACTATGTCCAGCAGTGGACGTCCTGTGTCTGATAATGATCATACATTTGGTTGGTATATTTATATGTATGAAATGAAAATAAGCGTCTTATATTTATGTGTGTAGGAGCATACATTTAATTGCTATACTTACGTATATTGGTAAAAATGTAAAGTACAGCAATATCAAGTAAATCATAGAAAAGCTGAGAGCAATCAGATTAGTATACTATTTTTATCCACAATAAATTTTGACCTGTAGAATCACGTAATGGTAATGATCATCCGAAGAGGTTTCACACCAGGTAGGCAGCCGGTAGTAAACTAAAAACTAAAGCCGAATCTTTCCTGTAATATGCTTGAAAATATTTGTTGACCTGAACATTGAAGTGGGATAAGGACAGGTGGAAGAAGAAGAGAATCACGCCATGGTAATAGTAGAAAATCATTGTTCATTCGTCGCCATTGGTCCTGAATTTAATAAAGTATAAGGCCATACTGTTATTTTGACGCTTCCCCGTGTATTCACTAAACAATTCTCCATTTAATTCGTAGAGAAATGACCATTTAATACAAACGTCAAATAAATGCCATAAATGTTACTGATTTATGAACAGTTCCCTACAATGTTTGCAAATAAAGACGTAAACTTGTACTGCACATCAAAAGGTTTCCTAGAAACGTTGTAAAAACACAATTTCTCGTTATATCGTGTGATAGATGGCCCGTCTCAGGTAGAGACGGGTGCCAGTTATTGAAAATTGTCCGCTTTTTTTACAAAAACTCCCAAACGTAAACACCTTTTATTCGAAGTATAATAGGCAGCCAAAAATGCCGCACCGAATTCCGATCGGTTACGGTAGTTTAACATTATTAATCGTTCTTTTTTACCATGTCCATAAAAGTTATTAACAATTTCATCTCATTATAGGCACCCGAGCGAAAGAGAATGCTCCTATACAGCCGGCATTCACATTAATAACGGGCAATGCTGTATTCGTTTTATCGTCTTGTATGTACCGAACAAAAGTGTTCTAATTGGAGTAATTTTTCTATTTTATACTCCGGGTCTTTTATCATAGAATATCAAAACTACAACCTAACTCGTTTGTTCCGTCTAAAGACATTCAACAGTACAACAGTACGTAGACGGGACAATAGCGCGAAACTTGTGATCCAAAAGTTGTGACCTCGTGGTCATAAGTCACTCAGTCGTATTTGAAACATACGCGCGCAAGGTCGTGCCAGCGTAATAATGTTTAGACAATAAAATTTTCTCACGGAATTCTTCAACATTCACAAAACATTTTAGGGTGTAGATTCTAATAACCGCCCTCGCATTGTTAAGTAGATAAGAAAGATAAGTGGTAGATGGCGTTACTAACATTTGAAGATTTTTTTTATGGAAACTTGCTTGATAGCCCCTCTCTAGTTATTAATATTAAATCTTTGGTTTCGTCCAACCGTATGGAATTCTGTAAATATTTGTCTAAATTTTTCACCGACCACTCTAATTCAATGCGCCGTTTCCTTTATATAAAAGGGATAACATTAATTTGTTTGGACACCGAGGGTACGGTCTCAATATAGAAAAATTAAGTAATTCATTCGGGTTGAAAGGGTACTGTTTGTATCTGACGTTGAAAAAAGTCCGGTATAGAGCTATCAGCAGCAATGGGCGCGCTTAGTGTTGCCATCTGACCGTATAAATCCGGTAGAGACCGGATTTTAACGAGACCGGACTATGCCCGGAATTTATTTATGACTGGACTTTTAGACGTCGCGTATTGCCGCGCGCAATTGAAACCGATGAAAAACCGTGGCGAATTTCACAGCGAAATTTCTTCAAAAACAAACTTTTTGAATTACGTCGTCAGTGGATACAAATTTAATGCGAAAACATGAAAAATTTAATTAATGTTAATAAAGTGTGATCATAATTTACTGATTGTTATTTTTAGTCAAAGGCCGGACTTTTTCATATAAATCAGAAATTTTTACTGCTTGCAACCGGCTTTTAGATTTCAAGCCCTGGTAACCCCAGGCGCGCTCGACTGCGTCCTGCGGCCTGCCAGCTAGCCCGTTCACTCGCCCCAACGCGCGACGTTTCTATTCTGATGTTTAGATAAACATTAATAAGTTTCACGTATTCTATTATACACGCGCATCTAAAGTAGCGGCTGGCAAGTTAAATTCACGGACGTAAAAAAAAGATGGACGGAGCTCTGGGAACATTGAAAGTGAAGCAGGGTTTTCGGCCCATTCGATCTATCGACACGTAATGGCGTGCGTAGGACACTTTTGTACAGGCGCGTTTGTTACTGAAGTTGAATGATAGAGTGAGGAATAGCAGCATAAGAGAGAAATGTGGATTGAAGGAAGATGTAGTGACGAGGATTGAGAAAGGAATGCTTCGGTGGTTTGGCCACGTTGAAAGGATGGATGAAAGTAGAGTGACGAAAGAAATGTATATAGCGGGAGTGAATGGTAGTGTCGGCCGATGACGTCCTAGACCTACCTTTAAGGACCAAATTGGCGATCTCCTGAAAAAGGGCTAAATAAGGAGTTCTCGTAACCGACGAACGTGCATGAAAAGACTGATGACTGTGGAAGAAGCGAAAGAGGTGTGTTTGAACCGAGGCAATTGGCACTCCTTAGTCTCTGCCTACCCTAACGTATGTATGTATGTATGTATGTATGTTTGTGTGCGTGGCTTCTCTAGAGGTATGGCGTCCGTTGATCTATAGGCGAGACGGTGTCCTTCTTTTTCTTTACGTCCGTGGTTAAATTGTTTCCGGTAAACAAATTATGCACCCACCAAGCCGACGTAAGGAATGTTCAACTCATTATGCGTGTGTTCTGTCAAGATATTTATCAATTTTGTGTCATATGCATAATGCGGCTCTTATGGAACATAAACGTTAGGCGATATTTATTCAAGTAGAAAAGGCCATAAATTCGTTGCGTCATCTAAATTCATTACACGATTCAGAAATGAAAAATACGGTGAGAATTCCCGGGTTAAGGAATTTCTTTGTTCGGAATCGCGGCACGAGTGTTGAGCAAGCAAGACTGGATACAGTTAATGAAGATGTGCAAGTACACTCGAGCGTGTAAACAAGCGGAGCCGGAGGCGCTTTTTCTGTTTGCCCTCGCGGGATTAGTAATTTAAAAGTCAATGCGGACACTCGAAAGGGTCAGTCACATCGGCTGGCCCGTATTGAAAACAGATACCCTTTTCTGTATTCCGGTGGTAGCCCATGAAAGTTATAAGGGCTGAGTTGTTGAACTATGTAATTGACTCGATTCTGCGGTTGCAGGCTTTGTTCTCCCCGGGCGGATAATCGAAAACGCCTCTGGTTAGTCCAAATGATACGAGTGAAACAATGCGAAGTTGATATGTGGATCGCCAGACCGTCCCTTGTTTGATTTGCGAAGAGCTATTTGTCCGTTGAAGACTGCGTCTGGGTCGGGAAATTGGAGTCGGTCTGACCGCGCCAACACTCGTCCGATTACTTCCTTTCATAGTTAACCGTTAAATACGAGCTCTCGTTTTAATAAAGGAATGTTACCATTTAGCCGTGAACACTGACAAAGCAATTTCCGCGCGACACAAATAGTTGTCGAAAATCCAACACATTACTAAAAACAAAAGGAGTACGACAGAGAGCGACGTGATGCCGGTTATAAAATAGACAAAAGCATTTAGCCGATACACGAACACTGAGCTATTTAAGTCCGGAGCGCTCCCGTACCATCAATTTTATTTTCTCGCACAAAACATGTCAGCTGTCGCTACGCATTATACCCGGAGAGCCACACGCAACATTCGTGCGCTGTTTTATTTTCGGCTAACTTGGACGTATCCAATGATTGACTTATCCGGAGGTAACGCGAGAGGGTCCTGCCAAGCGTGGCCGGCGTACTCCGAGCGTTGGACGACCGACGGACGGCAGGCGGCGACCTCCAACGCGACGTAACCCTATCTCACGTCTCCACATTATAAACACTACTCACTTAATCGATGACAAGCGTCTAAGGGCTGTTTAAATATTGTTCGCGCAATCTCGTCACTACGTTTATTTAAACGTAACTTAAGCCATGACAGATTTAATTTAAAACATGTTGAAGCTTGAATTCCTGACGAATAAAACTGTGTAGACCACACCTATTCTTGTGCTTAAAGACTATGTAAACAGAATAAGTCTCGGAACATGTTTCGTAAACTTGGTCGTGTTGTGTCGTGTCGTCCACTGCAACTTGAACTAATCTATCTTAGTTAAAGCGCGCCGCCAGAGACAATGGCTTTGTTTTACTAAGGGAAGAAAATATTGACGGTCCCACGTGATTTAAATGTCTCCTGTTTTAAGAGAAAGCTAATACGGATGTACGTAGCATCTGCGCGTTGTCTTTATCAAATAGCCGGGAGTTGAGTAACTCGATCCGACTCGCGGGATGAGCAACTGTAGCAAAATAAACTTATTGTACTCGGACCGACCGGAGACGTGACTCCGACGTATATAAATGTAACAACAGTACATCGTAACGTAAAAAAAAGAAAAAGCCGGATTCCAATTGAGTTTGCTGGCTTAACACATCACCATAATTCAATCGCGAGCCGTTCCTTTGCTACCAAAAAGAGCATCGAATTTATTACAGAGCTCTCTGGTACGGGAACCCCTACCTATTATTTATGGCATTCGGTTGGTCTGTCACAAAAAACGGACGAGTGCCTCGAATATCTCAGCGGGCGGCTACGAAACATAAGCTGCAATAACACGCACTTCCTCTACTGTCAAAGTAAGGACCTCTGTTGCACATTTACATCCATCTTTATTGGATTTTAAGCCTTGTCACTTAGTAACACAAGACTTTTTGTAAGTCCCAAACGCTGTGTTCAAATAAATGATAATCCGGATTTATTGAAAGTAGACACTGCAATGTACGTTTGGAGCCATGTGGCAAATGTGGGAACCCCGCCAAGATGTTGTCCTACTAACGACTTTGTTACTTCATTGTTAGAAACGTACTTTTTCAAATAAAGAACTTTCAATTTGTATTGTTCTATTTTGTTTCGTTCATTTCAATTTAACATTTTTATACAAAAACACTTGAATATTATTCTGCTTCTTTTTATTATTGAGGGGTTAAAATAATTGACACTCATGTCGTCGAGGACTCAACGTGGAGAGAAAATAAATTGGGATATTTATTTCTTCATTCCTTTTTAAATGTGAAGACCTCGCTTCAATTTGGATTCACATTGACTAAGCTCCGTTTTTGATCCCAATATTTTTTGCTAACAACTTTGAAATAGAACCGGATGCACATTTAACAAACATTACCTTCAAATGCATTGGATTAAAAGACGTCTTAACGTCTTTAGAATTAGTAGAATATCCTTCCGATGGGGCTGTTATAAGTCTTCTTTTGTCATTGGAGAACACTTGAAGCAGAGGCTTTCAGTACCAATTCTAATTATACAAAATGTACGGAAAGATGCGGGAGCCGTGAGCCCACGATTGTAAGGACTGATTCGACAAACAGAAGACGTTGCTTCGGCTGCGATCACTTTTAATCCCCAAAATGAGACAAATATCACGAACCGGGTCAGCGGCTATCTTCTCACGTTTGTTGACGTCTTAAAGTGTGATAATATTTATTAAACGGTTCATTCGAAACGAGGAAGGTACGATAAATAAAAGCCCTTAAGACCATTACGAGTCACGCGAGATTTACTATGTATGGTAACGACTTCTTTTTTAAATCCCATTGCGGCACTATAATGCCGGGAATTTCGGTCGAGATGTTATCATGTTATTTTTACTAGTAATTAGTATTTATTACGGACAGGTTCATGTCGAAACTATGTTTTGGTGTGAAGGCGGTTTTATGTGAATGTCGGGTGAGTTAAGCAATTATGTTTTCTTTTTAGAGGTTTTAGATAAGGCATGCGATTATCACGGATCATGATCTTTTTAATGGCGAGCGATACGGACTTAACTTTTATACATTTTAACTTATTTAATGTCATTATTAATGTTGAAAACCGACAAGCTTTGTTTCATATGAAACACTATGTCATGTTTCCTCTGCACATATTGGCAGCTTTTAACAAGAACAAAAAACGGAGCTACCGTCTTGATTTTGCTCACCATATGCGCCGAGAATGTGATCCTATAATCCTGTAGTTAACGCTTAAGTAAGCTGATGGCAAAACTTCCGCCGCGCCGCCATGTCACTCCCACCCGCGCGGCGCCCGAGCCCGATACAACTCAGAATAAATCATATGATAATTGAATCATATGCTGCGTGTCAAAAGTAATTAACAGACGCTGCGATACCCATCTCGGGGCGTATGTATTTTTTTTAATAACGTCGCGTCGTTTCCTCTCGCACACGCGACTCACGCTCGAGATACCATCGACAAGAATTTCTTTAATACTCATATGAAATTATTACCCTATTCATAGCGTCATGATGACTTTATATTAAAGTCATTGTGAGAGTAAATTGAACTGTACACTTTTTTGATAAGTGACGCGGAATAATGGAACGTTAGCGTTCGTGATGTTGTAATAATTACACGTTCACTGCTCTCGGTGTATAAAAAATAATTTGAAATACTCGAACCAATTCCGCGATACGTGAGTAACGTGACAAAGAATCGTTAACTCCGGTTTGTTAATTTAAATACACATTCGAACGTTTGTTGTTATAAATCTTGAGAACCAATTCATCCGTTGGATACTTAAATTCGTTCCATTAACATCGTATCCCATATTAAATTCGACCGACAGTGAATACTGACAATGATTGGGCTAGCGCAGCCGAAACGGCCACTGCGATGGGCTATAAAAGTGTTTCGCAGCCGTACACCAATTACCTTAATGTAACTACCGTCAAAACAACCTTTTTAGCGAATCGCTCTTCGTTTTTTCCCACGGAACGTTTGTTAATGAAATTAAGAGTAAACATCTAAGAGCCAGCGCGATCGGTGTTTTATGAAGATGAGAAAACTCGCGAATTACGTATCCCGGACGTAAAAAAAAGATGGACGTAGCGCTAGGAACATTGAAAGTGAAGTAGGGGTTGGGCCCATTTGATCTATCGACACGTAATGAAGGCGACTGAGCGTGTTATAAGTTTTAATGTGTGCGCAGGGCACTTTTGTACTGGCGCGTTTGTGTGCGTGGCTTCTCTGTGGCGTCCGTTTAAGTATAGGCGAGATGGTGTCCTTCCTTTTTTTACATCAGTGGATGAAATATTAGAGGTGTCGGCCCCTGTTCCATCGCGTAATGAGACCCGGAGGAATACGAAGCAATATCTTAATACCTTGGCCTCGGTTGACAAATACACGGTATTCGCGTGGAAACTGTAAATTATTTATAACCGCCCCGTTTTACGATGTTCCCAGTAACGCGACAACACGAGCCTTCGACAATATTGCCCGACGAAATATACTGACGTTAAGAGGAATTATTGCTGACGAAGTATAGACTACCCGTTTCGTGTTTGCGATTTCGCCACGCGAGCACATCAAAGCAATTACCGTATTAGGACTTAGGAGATGGTAATAATGCGTTCTAACAATGGAGAATACTGCTTGGTATATTAGTATGTGTTTGATGGATTGTTAGAAATCGTGTTTTGAATTAGGTAACTTGAATAACAAATCGATGTAGAGAATGAGTTATGAATTAGGTTTTACACTACACGTTGTAGACCTGAAAGTCTTGATACTTGATATTGATGAGAAAATATGAATATATTTGTAGCTTTATGGGAATTATGAACATATATTGATATAATCAACTTAACTTTAGTATAACAAAAATATCATACAGGGGACTTCGAACTTGCCGTGGGGTGTTTTATATACGACATTTATAAATATGCAGTTGACGCTTAAATCTTGTCGTTTTTGTAAATAATTTTTAATGTTAAATTTGTATTTATATTCATCATCATCATCATCAGCCACAGGAGTTCCACTGCTGAATAGAGTCCATATTAATAGAGGTTAATTGAATGTTCAATTTGTATTTAATCCAATAAATGATGATAACACAAATCTTGTCATTGTTAAAATGGTTCATTTTTTTGCACAAGATTCCAAAATTACATTATCATAAAATAGAAACTATAGACAACATCAAAGGTGTTGATATGCCAAAGCCCGGCGCTACTTCAAAGAACAATAACCAAGGATATCGTGAGACAGGACGTAAAATAAACACGTTTATTGTCGCCCGCATTAATTTATTTTGTCGTGAAAACAATCGCACTCCGAGTCGCGCCCCGACTGCGTTACGACTGAAAGTTGAATATGAAAGGGCACATAAAACGGTCATAAAGTGTTTGGAGGAGCGATCATGCTTTTTGAGTGTTCGGGAGTAGGCGCTTTGATTTGTGTTGAACAGCTGCCCGATGCGTTAATAACTTAATTCGTCAGAGTTGACGGCACGGAAGAGGGCTTTAAAGGAACATTTATATCCACAGACATGCAATGAATGCACAGACACGCGGTGTCATCAGCTGACAATAATTCTAAACTGTTACAGCGCCATCGCTGTGTTCCCTAGATGTGAATAGGTATATTAAAATTACGTTTTGGTGTCTTCTTGTATCACTTAACAGTGGGCAGAATTATATCGTTGGTTAGGCTAGCCTTTGCCCGCGGCTTCGTTGGTTATCCCGTCGTTGACCACTGAACTAAATTAACACTGAATTAAGTTGCAATAGCTAAAATTATTTGGATGTAATTTATAGCATATTTTCTACTGTTTCAGATAAGTGTCAAATGTCTAAAGAGTCGAACAAAAATGTTTGATTATAATCCATCGAGTATGTTTTGCGTGATTCGATAACGAAGACGGGCGTTTATTATATTTTTATTACATGGTTTTGGTATGGGAACGAGGCACTCTGCAGTTATGCACCATGACGTGTTCGGTGGCTATTCAGTCGGGAACAACAATACCCTGTATACATCTAGACCCATACTTAACGTTGTCTGTAGATATGAATCGACCTAATTCGTTAGAGTTGACGAAACGAAAGAGGGTTTTAAAGCTACATGTGCCGGCGCCGAGAAACGTAATGGCTAATGTGGCGGAGCGTCAAAAATGTCACACTCAACTACGAGTACGACTGCTCCTTTGAGTGTGTCGATGAACGATTTGTGTTCATCGGCAACTACTTGACTTCACGCTCTTAAGTTAATAGTCTAGTAACTGTGGTTACTATTAATCAGCGCGTCAAAATAACCATGGAAGCAACGTCATCGAATACTTCAAAGGAAGACGTTAACGATTTTGTTTCAACTATTCATTTGGTTTTGATGTTCCTCTTATTAATAGGTGCAGTAATTAAATGTAGATAATTATTATTCGCCTCCTTGATCTAATGACAGTTTGGGTTGTGGACCGGGAGGTTCTGGGATTAAATACCAGGTATGGCGAAGCGATTTCTCTAATGCAATTTATTCAGGATTGAATTCTCCAGAAGGGGTTGTTGACTTTAGGCAGTCGGTAGTTAATACTAAAGCAGAATATTTTCTACGTCAGGAAAATATGTTGCGCCTTCTGTAGAGAAGGATAAGGGCATATAGAAGAATTATTAATGGAAATACTTTACTTATAGACTTCACATACCATTGAAATTCTTGAGAATTCTCAAAATTCTTTACGATGTTTTACCAATAAAGTAAGCGGTAATTAACAATGGTGGATGGGATTGATCTCGCAATCGCTGTTTTGGCAGCTCATCCTACTCAACACGAAATTATCGCGGCTATTATAATTAATGCACATCCATCGACGATACTTAACGGGAATTATGAGATTCAAGAGCCTCTCACAACCAAGCAGGAATAGTCATTATAAAAGTTTACATTCTTGAACCTGCACTTAAAGACCTGGTATGACACTCCAATGAGAAATGTCGTAATTATTTGTACACAAACATGACGATGCATGTGGGATGAGAGACGTTCGCGTCAAAACAGTACTTCAAATTTAGATGCGGTGTTCTCATAATAATTCATATCCCGGGGCGTCGCCTCGATGTGGAAGCTACTTCACTACATGTTAAGTGTCATCGGGGACTCACCTCACCAGTATTTTTATATGATTCATTCGTTCTGGGGAAATAGAATGTGTTTCTCGTGTTTGGTGTAAAGGAATAAGATTTACTACACAGGCATTCATATCAATTCCAATTTACAAACGTGCTGAATGTCTAAATGGAAATCAATACAAAAACTATGATTGTCAATTGATATGATTGGCGTGCTAAACTTTTAGGTACGTCTACACGCAACAGTGATATGATTTTGCATAGATATATTTTAGAGGATGCCCCGAAGGATGGGCTACCTAAACTGGTAAATTATAATCACAAGTTTAAAAACTTAACAGACCGACTTCAAATCCGATCGTGACCAAATTTATATGGGACCACTCTTGAAATATAAATATAATATCTATAGAATACAAAAATAATTTTGAAAATCGGTCGACATTTGGCGGAGATATCGCGTAACATACATAAGAAAAAAAATACAGACGAATTGAGGCCCTTCTCTTTTTTGGATAATACATTTCATATAACGGATTAAAAGATTTCCAGACCTACTGTTGGAACCGACTTGCATCCAGCGACTTCTTGCGAGCTTTATCAGGTCGGTCGCGAAATATTTTAGTCCATGCCAGACCTATGTCCAGCAGTGGACGTCCTGTGACTGATGATGATGAGGCGATTAAAAATGTAGTATGTGTTTTATTAAACTTAATGCATCAGAAATGATAGAGCATGACACCTCTTACTTAATATCCTTATGTATTCCTTCGATGTTTCCTATAATTGGAGACACGCTTACAGTTTTAGCTCTGAAATCGATAAGTCGTGTTTGATTGCACGCCGCGGGAATATCCAACGAGTTCGCTGTTTTATACTCACCGTGTACCACCAAGCAGGCGACGACACACAAATTTAGTTAATTAATCGAATTTACATTTTATGCCATGGAAATTTTGTTGCATTGTATGCTTCAACGACGCCTACTTTTTCTAGGTAGTCATTAGTGTTTTGTAGGTCATTCATTCTAATATTATACAGGGAAATGCGAAAGTAACCTGTTTGTTACGATATGGTTAACAACTGAATCGGCTTTGATATTTGGTAGAAAGTTTGAACTCTAGAGAAGGATATAGGCTACATTTTATATTAGGATGAGACACAAGAGATAAAAGTTGTTCAGCAACGCTTATCAATATATTATCCGCAATTATGCAAATTAACTTAATTTGCCGATATAAAGAGAGTGACTAGATAAAAGGTTTATCACGAAGGCGGAGTCAGGAGCAAAAGCTGGTTTCTAATAACCCATATTTTGAATATGCTCTTAGCGGCATTTTGGCTCGTTGAGAGCAATTGTAAAGTAGGACGAAGGTCTACTATCCATTGAGGGGTCAGATTGCTCTATTAAAGCTCATTAATTGTGCAATCCCCGCATTCAATGTAATTAATTTAACGAGGACATACTTTTGATTTCCATTCAGTCTTATTTAATTGGAAACTGCGTGTCAACTGGCAACTTTGTAGCACTGTTTTGAGGGTCAACGAATTGTAACTCCATTAAAAGTTTGCTTGTTTTCGGAGCAAACACCGCGCTTCTCAAAGGAAGTCCTTAAAAATTAATGGAGACATCCTGATTACTCTAAAGAACGGGCGAAGTCTTCGTTGTATACGTGTACATTACATCTATTTTTGTTGACAGAATATTTTACTACATTCCTTATAACTTTGCAGTCTGTTTTGGGAACCTCGTATTTCTGTTTATACTGCGTCGATCCAGTAACACATAAATATCGCCGGGAAAGCGTGACAGCGCCCCAAGAATTAGATAAAAAATGCGTTTGCTTATAATATTGTGACTGTAGCCGCCATCGCGCACTTAATATTTGAATCCCACAAAGGGAAATAAAGAGTAGATTCCAAAAACGAATAAAAGTGGCGAGCGCAGCGCGCGTCAGATTATAGGCATAAATTATTAGACACTTTTGTTCATGTCAAAGAGCTACTCTCGGCCCATTCAATTAGGGATCAGCCGTACAAGGAGTGCCGAGTCTTTTTCAGATGTTTGTGTAAGGGATTAGTCCGGGATATCTGTGCCGGTATCTTCGTGAGATAAGTACAAATATACGTCAACGTCGGACGGCTAAGCCGATTATTTTAAATGTATTCACTTCCTTAATGGACGTCGTTCTTCACTTCTTGCGCCCCGCGGGCCCACTCACTGACTTACTGAAGATTTTCGGCTATGATCCGGTCAATGACTGTGGAGGATTAATGCTCAAGTATCTGGCATTTATTAAATTGTCGGGGGACTACCGACGTAAGATGGAAATAACAACATTAATGAATTAGGACGTCTTGTGCACGACTTATTCAGGGCGAGACGTTTTTATTTCTGTGCAGTGTGAGCGTACGGCTTAAATCATGTAAATTACTAGTGAACACCTACACTGAGAATATTTAAGAGTATCCTTGGAATTAACGAGACCACACACGTGTCTATTAAGCTAATGTATTAAAACCAGCCGCTTCAAGCATCGTGAGGAAGTGCGGGCGTTATAGATCCACAAAAAATGTAATAACAGGATCAGGCGCGGCTCACCTGCGCGGGCATTGACAAATGCTGCTGTTACCTCCAGCTCCCTCGGCGCACGGCCTCTGGGACCCAAATAATATACATATCATTATTTCGCTCGTGCTCTCATAAATATTACTTACAAATTTGCTCTTCCAACGAGGCATAGCGCCGGCGGCAATTTTTCAAGAAAATAGCGTAGAAAGCGGCTAACTGAGCGCGAATAGACGGCAAAATTGTGTGGCCACATTATTTGTGTTGTTCAACTAGCGTGGAAGCTATTACTGAACTAAGCAATTTGTTTAATAAATCTCTGGTGTATAATTTTTATGTTTCCAACTTTTATGATTGATGATGTTTCAACATATTAACTTAAAGCCGACGCGATCAACTAACCAGATAAATGTTTTAGTAACACTTAAATTTTAACCGACTTCATTGAAAGGATCATCAAATGAATATTTAATTGATAGAGAATTGTCTTTGACACCATTATCCAGAAACTTAATTTTAAATGACACCACGCTATAGCAACTTATATGAGACAGATGGTTAGTTAATCTTGACTCTGCCTGAGAAATCGGGCGAAAGTCAATAATGATATTAGATGGTATTTTGGTACACATATAAATAAGCTTAACAATGATACACGGCTTGTTTTTTAACTCGTTAATGACGTGAAATATAATTAAAACACATTAACATCTGCGGGCGAGCGGTTAACACCCCACGACCTCCGCAGCGGGAGTGACTGTTACGTGCTGGCTATGGAATATTTTGAACATAATTACATCGATTTAGTAGATAGATAATAGTTTTGATGTGTTTTGAAACCTAATCGAAATGGAGTGTGATGCATCAGAAATATTTTTTATAGCAGCGACTGGGAAACGACCAGGAGAGTTAGCTGACAGTAGGTGATAGAGTATCGGATAGACTAATTTGATACCTCATTTAGGAAATATGGCATAGAAACCTTTAAACCTTTAAAAACATTTACGTAATATTTAATTTTAAAACTTGTTTTCCCCGTTTATTTTCAAACAATGTGACGCAAGGAAAAAGTGACAAACTAGTTATAGGGATAAAAAACGCCTAAATATTTTTATAATCTGCCTATAAACGTACAGTATCTTACTTCAAATCATCGGTTCGTACATGCGTCTACATAAATCAAACATAAAATACGCTCGCGTCTATGTCGCCAAAGGGGCAGTCAGTGACGCAACTAGTGCATCCCCATAATACCATAGCCACGGACGTAAAAAAAAGATGGACGGAGCGCTAGGAATATTGAAAGTGAAGCAGGAATTTCGACTCATTCGATCAGTCGCCCGCCGCTGCCATTACGTGTCGATAGATCGAACGAGCCAAAAAACCTTCTTCACTTTCATTGTTCCTAGCGCTCCGTCCATGTTTTTTTTTGTCCGTGACCATAGCATATTTTGCGAGCAAACACAGAGTTAGAATTACGTGTAAACCGTTGATTATGAGAACGCCGAGAAAAGCCTCATTTTTACATAACCATAGATACAGCCATTACAGTGTTTCGCTTGGCAGGTGGGTATCTAATTAATTGGAAGTTTGCCTCGCCCCCTCACCGCTTCACAGGGGTTGGAAATTAAATGTATATTTTGCATTTTTTTAAAGCCTTACGGTTCGGGAACCGCATGCCGTCACTGGCGCATAATAATTAATAATAACTTGTAATACATTTGGTAATTACGGTCACAAAATTGGCTATAATTTTCTTTTTTACCAGCCCGGTGTTTGCAAAGCGGGCGATAAGGATGCAATTTTAAAGAATTACTGTATAAACATATAGAATTTTTATAAATGTCTTAAAATTGTGTGTGTTATTTAAGAAATACGTGTCATCCTTAATTGAAACTAATTGAAGGGGTAGTATGAAAATATGTTAAAGGATATTGAAAAGTAAATACATAATAACTTTTGTATTATTTCAATTATTTGTTTTGAGTTGTATTCTTAAAATATAATTTAAAATCAGCCCACTAACACTATAACTATAACCTAACCTAACGACTATGCAGCGTTTTAGTATCTAACGATCAACACGACGTATTCTGTTCAACTAATACATTGTTTCTAAAATACTATTATTATTTACTCAACTGACGAAAGGCGATTCGAACCGTGTCATAATTTAGTCCAACGTACAATGTAGTTAAAGAGATTAAGGCTGAGATCTACCTCCATAGAGCGAACTTCGACTAAGTCTAAGTCAAATTTTTAAAGGGAACTTTGACTTAGTCAATCATTTTTTACAATAAAATCTTTGCTTAGTCTGTCTGTCATTAAAAAATGCCTCAGACTAAGTCAAAGTTCGATTAAAAAATTTCAAATCCTCACTGAGTTTGTTTCTTTGACTCAGACTTAGTCGAAGTTCGCTCTATAGATCTCAGCCTAAATGTACTGTTGAATGTTTTGTTAGGAAATTAAAAGCGTGTCATACGGAGGGTCGAATAGGGAAGTAGGTAAGGTATGTCGTGAGTATTACCGGGTTATTACGATACAATATGATGCACGACACTCGACGCTTTGGGGCGGAAAATGAGAAAGGGTTACATTTTTGTACAGGGACTTCGACTTAGTCCGAGTAATTTTTTTATAAGAAAATCTTTGGTTAGTCTGTCTGTGAGTAAGTTGTTGTTGCAAAATATGGCTCAGACTAAGTCAAAGTTCAAGTCAAGTGCACCTCTGCCTGCCCCTTCTGGGATACAGGCGTGAGCTTATGTTAAATAGTCATTAAGTTGAGTAGCGTTTCAGTATTTGAGGTTTATACTAATTTTCAGTACGTACTACAATTACGTACATGTTTTAGTGAGTTATACGTATTCGGTCTTAGGTTGAGATCTATAGAGCGAACTAGGACTAAGTTCAAGTCAAAGAAACGAACTCATCGAGGATTTAGAATTCTTAAATCGAACTTTAACTTAGTTCGAGTCATTTTTTTTACAAGAAAATATTTGCTTAGTCTGTCTGGCAGTCTGTTTTTCTTGTAAAAAATGTCTCGGACTAAGTTCGATTTAAAAATTTGAAATCCTCACTGAGTTTGTTTCTTTGACTCAGACTTAGTCGAAGTTCGCTCTATAGATCTCAGCCTAAATGTACTGTTGAATGTACTGCATGCGTGTCATACGGAGGGTCGAATAGGGAAGTAGGTAAGGTATGTCGTGAGTATTACCGGGTTATTACGATACAATGTGAATGCACGACACTCGACGCTTTGGGGCGGAAAATGAGAAAGGGTTACACTTTTGTACAGCAGTTTCGTCAATCACAGAAGTAATATTAAATGTGAGGTGTTTATTCTGTAAGTAGTATTATTTTTATACTTTATTAATTTTGACGTTTGCTTTTATGTGCCATAAGAAAGTTTTATGTGGATTTTTTGTTTTTCTTTTAAATTAAACTGGCCATTTTCGAAAATCGAACTTCGACTTAGTCCGAACAATTTTTTACAAGAAAACCAGACTGACAGACTGGCTAAGCAAAACGTTTCTTGTAAAAAATGACTCGGACTAAGTCAAAGTTCGATTTAAAAATTTCAAATCCTCACAGAGTTCGTTTCTTTGACTTAGACTTAGTCGAAGCTGGTTCTATTATTCGCTCTATCGATCTCAGCCTTATATCGGTACGTTGCATCTCTGCTAAATAACGGTCTCTCTGTAAATAGTCTCTGTTGATATGCAGGCGTGATGGTATATGATATATTAATCCCATTATAATGTGTATAAAAGGAAATTAGGCCACGAATCACAATAATGTTCAAAATAAACAGGTTTAATTACCATCTTCATGGTATAGTGTTTGAAACTTAATATAAAATATTGAACATCTAATATTGGTTATTATAATTATGTTTTACATAAAAACAACACTATTTTCAGCATTACATATTTTGTGCTTACTGCATATTTTAAAATATCAACAAAATATTTAATGAGAATTTTACATGAAAACACTTTTTGTTAATGTTGGCAATATGAAATATTAATTGCTGGTCTCCAACGTCAAATGGCAGTGTAATAAAATTAAATGACGTCATGTGGCGAAAGCTATAGTTTGCAATTATTTTAATGATTCGGTTTTCTATAATTATTTTCCTTTGGCTTTAGCTAATTGTTTGATGTAAGTGGAGTCATGTATTTGTCTCTTTCTCAGTTCTTATAGCAGTAAATAATATGAAGATTATACAACTTAGGCAATAATAACTTTAAATTAATAATTATGTAGCTTACCCCCTTATACTGAAATGCAATACAAACACTTCAGTCTTAAGGTCGTGGTATATTATTATGGATGCCGCCTTATCTATCAAAATTGTATGGCGAAAAATAATGTAAATAGTCATTAAGTTGAGTAGCGTTTCAGTATTTTAGGATTATACTAATTCTCAGTACGTACTACAATTATGTACATGTTTTAGTGAGTTATACGTATTTGATCTTAGGTTGAGATCTATAGAGCGAACTTGGACTAAGTTCAAGTCAAAGAAACGAACTCATCGAGGATTTAGAATTTTTAAATCGTACTTTATGTGAGTCATTTTTTATAAAAAAAAATATTTGCTTAGTCTGTCTGGCAGTCTGTTTTTCTTGTAAAAAATGACTCGGACTAAGTTCGATTTAAAAATTCCGAATCCTTACTGAATTCGTTTCTTTGACTCAGACTTAGTCGAAGTTCGCTATATAGATCTCAACGTTAGAATAGGTGAGATCTATAAATTAAATTGTGTATATATACACAAACATAAGCTTAAGCTCACACCTGTATCCCTGAAGAGGTAAGCAGATGTGAACCTCTAGTTCACAGACAGATGTTCACATTTGTCATCACAAATCATGCCTACTTAAC
The DNA here is from genome assembly GCA_036417725.1 of Clanis bilineata. Lineage (NCBI taxonomy): Eukaryota > Metazoa > Arthropoda > Insecta > Lepidoptera > Sphingidae > Clanis > Clanis bilineata. The sequence continues at coordinate 6,970,318 of CM071141.1, forward strand.
CTATCTGAACCTACCTATATGAATAAAATTGATTTCCGGCCTATCCCCCCCCCCTACCTTTCCCAATCCCTTTTCCCTCACCTTCCATTTCCTCTTTTTAGGTTAGCAACGCACCCATGATTCTTACTGTGTCTTGGGTGTCTATGGGTGGTGGAGATCACTTACCATGAGGTGACCCATCTGTTCGTTTGCCAGTCTGTGCTATAAAAAAAAAGTATTAATATTATTGTTTAATTTTTGTGTTTTTTTGTTAATAATACAGAATACTGGAAAGGAAAACTAGCTTTACTGTGTCAAAAGCTAATGATTCTCATTTACTGCTTGACGTTATATGCAAATACTCACTAATTTTGTGAGACTCGTGTAAGCGACGGCCGAAAGTTTGAATGTGCTTTTGAGGCAATTCACATGGAAATACTAAATGTGGCATCGCCCTTAGTTTTATTTTTAATGTAAATTTCTAGAACATTTTGCATCGTTTTGCTGTCATATTATGCAACTGTTGCTTATTTTAAATACATATTAAAGACACTTTCTGACCGTCTGTACCAACATTGCAAGTCTTTAAATACTTAACTCACTTTCTAAAAGTCTGTATTTTTAAGACGTAGTTTATTTGAATAATCGGTGAAAGCTTTTATACTTAACTAGCTTATAATAATAAAATATTTTATACAAAATGCTAATCAGTTTTAACCAAATTTCGCACCTGTTCTTAAGTGGAGATTAAATTTAATTCTACCATTGGAACATGAGCTTCAACTTAAAGCATAATGTCTAATAGTCTCCAATTAATTATGTCCCATAGAATCAAATTACCTTGGTGACGGACACCTGGCTGCTATGGGAGCATTATAATACTGGTTTTATGGTGAGCATTGCTTAACATTATGGTTGTAGATAACATGTATGGTTTCTTGGAATGGTCTTGTTTCTACCTGGATGTTTATTAATACACACGTTTGTTGATGTGTAATGTATGATGTTTTATAAATAGGGTGATTTCTTTGGCTTTGGACGAGGTCAAATTATCATATGATTTTGTGGATGTTTTGATGGTCTTGCACACGTTTAGCATTACTATATTTTAAGTTTTAACCGACTTCAAGAATGGGGGAGGTTCTTAAATATAACTTTCTATAGATCTGTAACGTACGAATTTGTTTTCTAACTAAAGCAATATTATGACTAGACCGATGAGCAGAAAACGAAAACGATTTTCTAAATATTCCATGGGTATTGACATATATTATATTGACTGAATTACATATTGACTGCCTCGGTGGCGTCGTTGTATTTCGGTACGACTACTGTCCTGAGGTCTCGCGTTTGATCCCCGGGTCGGGCAAAGTGATATTGGATTTTTCCATATCAGCCCGGAGTCTGGAATTTATGCCCGATATGGCGATAGGCTCGCCCCCTATCACATCTGGGACGGAACTAAGCTCGGCGAAATGTGGGTGTACTAGTTGGCTAGTGCGCCTCTGCCTACCCCTTCGGGGATACAGGCGTGAGCTTATGTTATGTTATCTGTTATTTAATTTTTGCACCTCCCTTTTCTCCTCCAACGTGGGGTCAACGCAACACACTTTTTCAAACATGTTGCAGAAAAGATTCCACTTTTCGACCACCCGCCTACCTGGCGTCAACCGTCTCAGGAAATTTCAATACTGGGCAAATTGTGACACAAAACACGCTTTGCCCGACCTGGGACTCGAACCTAGTACCCCTCGGTCCATACCTCATTATAACTTACAGTACCGTAAATTAATGTACATTTATTAACAACAAAATACTGCCTCGACTTGACTGCCTCGGTGGCGTGGTTGTATTTCGGTACGACTACCGTCCTGAGGTCTCGGGTTCGATCCCCGAGTCGGGCAATGTGATAATGGATTTTTCCATATCAGCCCGGAGTCTGGAATTTGTGCCCGATATGGCGATAGGCTCGCCCCCTATCATATCTGGGACGGAACTAAGCTCGGCGAAATGTGGGTGTACTAGTTCGCTAGTGCGCTTCTGCCTAGCCCTGCGGGGATACAGGCGTGAGCTTATGTTATGTTATTAACAACAAAAATAAGTTACATGTACCCTACGTTATTTAAATGCATTAGTATGGTCGTCTGTATTATACTGTATATCAAAACTATAAATGCTTTATCCGATAACAAGCCGCCTACACACCGCTAAGGATTGTGTTCGCCTATATCATAGAGAATAGAGACAAGATCACGTTATAAACTGCTCGTATTTCGATACAATCGATGAAAAACTACCTGTTCTACATTGAAAAGTCTTTATACACTGGTTTAACGACAAAAGCAACGTCCACAATGTGTATGAATAAATATACCGCCCACGAGGACTTTAACGCCAGCCCACGCTCTATGTAGCGATGTAAAGGTACGTCCACAATATACGGCGACGTAATATTGTATCTGTATCGCGTGACGCGACGCGTGCGCGTGGGGGTTTTAGTGTGTATCGGTGGTATATGTGCTCTAAATGCACCACTCTGCCACGAAAAGCATTACCATCCAATCCATTTCAAAGTTTTTCACTTATCTCTAAACATGCATTGTGATCATAAAAATTCAAACGTCAAAAATGGAACAGAAAAATGGAATATACACTGTTTGTTATAGAGCTGAATGACACCGACACGTAATATGTGGGTGCACCCTAACAGCCTGGATAAATCTAACCAAATAAAACCCTACAAATACAATACCGCTTAACACGATCCTCGTTATAACGTTTTAAAACATTTATACAAACACCTCGGCAGACAGCGCAGTTTCTCAGCGCGAATCTCAAAGCAATGGAAAATTTAAAGAGTTTCCTAAAGAAAATTAAGGAATTTCGCGGACGGTGATTCTAAAGGCGCCGGTTGCATCCCGGACCTTTGTTAGTCGAGGCGAGTTACCTCGTTAACGTTGCAGCGAAATATTACTTTCATTCAGATTAAATTAAGATTTTTTTATCCAAGTGTGCTAATGAGCTGCATTCAGCATTCGCTCTTTTGTGGCAGATGCAGTTATTTAAAAAAACAAATTGTTATTGTGTCACTAATGAGTATGGAATAAAATGCAGAAATCCTTAGAGTAAAGTTAATTTAACTATTAAATAATCATTATTGTCCATGAATATAGGAATTGTTAAGCTTACGGAGATCATACATGTTCGAGATTCAGCATGAAATTATTATTACACTTCGTTTTCTAGGAATGATGTTGGTGCTACCACAGTAAAATCATCAATTAAGTATATTAGCCCTGTAATATTACTGTCCCACTGCTGGGCACGGGCCTCCTCTACTAATGAGAAGGGTTAGGCCTTAATCTACCATGCTGACCTAATGCGGGTTGACTAGACTCCACATACTTTCGAAGTTCTTGTGAAGAATTTTCTGGTATGCAGGTTTCCTCACGATGTTTTCCTTCACCGTTAAAACAAGCGACAACTCGTAATGAAAATACACTTAACATAGAAAAGTCAGAGGTGTATGCTATTTTCAGGCTTGGTCTAGAACCTCCGACACTTGTCTCGGCAGTCAGTACCATTCCCAACTGAGCTATCTCTGCTACATAATATTAAGATTAGTAATTCTTTTTCGTGACTATTTGAGTCAAACAAATTGTAAAAACGTATTAAAATAAAATTTATATTCCATGACACCTTAGCTAAGACATTGAGGTATAACAATAACACAATAAAATTTATTCATAACCCTAAACAATTGGAACAATTTCGCTATCATACATCAACGTCATCATAAAACGAACGATTTAAAGCGTATTTAAAAGTGAAAATTATTAATGACGGTGATTTTTTAGTTTTTATACGGTGTCTATCAGTCAAAGTAACCCTCCCGCGGCGCGATTTATGCCTTTGTTATTGTGTAATAAAGTCATAAAGGCCCGGTGGCTGTCCCCTAAACACGCTTATCTGACGGCGATCGATCGGACAGCTGTAACAAGCGCCCAACGTTACTCTAACTCGATTAATCGCATGAGGGATAGGTGGTCCAAGTAATTCGAATTATCGTCATTATTTACATCATTTCAATTAAATTGTGCGCTTGAAGTCAAAATGCATTTTAAAAATGTTTTGTGTTCTATTTTGATAAACGTCTTAAATGCCATTCATTTAAATAAAACTAGTTTTTACGGATTCTATCGCAATTTGTTTTGTATTTAATTTATCCAACCCGTGACCACGAAGGCTAATAATAAAATAAATATAAAACAGATAGAATCCGTAAAAAAACTAGTATTATTTCAATGTATTACATGCTATTTATTTTGTAAAGAAATTTATATATAGATCTAGGAATCATAGGAAAATTTTTAATTTTCTGGTAGTAGGTTATTTTAACGCATAACTTATTATCGGTAGTAGATTATGATAATAATGCATAACTTATTGTCTTGTTTACTGTACAGCGTACAGCTAATAATCACCTAGTTGTTGCAAACGATAGTATTCGAAACGATTCGCTCTAGTTTCATCGACCGCAAATTTTCTTTTAGTCTGTCCGGTTTAAAATAGCCGCTGGCCGCTCCGACGCGATACGAGGCTTAGATAAATACCCTCAATTTTTCACCGTCTCGTGAGCCGTCAGCGTGTAAACGCTTCCACTGTCTTTTTGTGCGCCCAACTGATGGAATTACAGCATTAATCAGACGCAATGAACCTTTTAGCGAAATGTCAAAAGGTTCACGGAGATCTCTCTAATGCGGCGTGGTTATAGCTGAAAACAAAAGAGTGTTGAGTCGGCTATCAGCGACTTGGGTTATGTAAATGAAAGTTAATTTAAGAGGTTTTTGGGGTTTTGTGGAAAATAATATGACTGTTTTTAGGTGTATGCTGCAGATGGTAGATGTCTTTTTGTGATTTATTTTCTAGGCAGTATTAATTGACTTCAATTGCAATCATGTATTTCTAACTCTTTAAAAGCCTTATTCTTTATATTGTCAGAATAAAATATGTATAAATATAAGGCTTTTTATATATTGATGAATCGTTACTGTATACAGTACTCTACACAAGTCTCTAACGTTATAATTAATTAACGTCTATAACTTCTTACTCTCAATGAACTACTAAACAGGGTTACATTGCGCACTGTATTTTAAACGAATTTTAGCTATTTTGCTCTAATAAGTTTAGTAAACATTACTTTCTTCAACCAAAGTATGACCTTTATAGTTATAACAAACATACGTATAGCAAAGCGGAGGCGATTTGTGATTCCTGGTTGATTTGGCATTATGATACATGTAATCGCTTGAAACTTTTCTTTTTAACTGCCCTTATGCCACTTTAATGTGGGGTCGGCGCAACACACTTTTTCAAGCTTGTTGCAGAAACGATTTGACTAAGTTTTTATGACCGGCTCCCTGGCTGACATTACCCTACTTTTGGGGTATCCAGTCCCGGGCAAAACAAATTAGAAAAATAGTTTTGCCTGACCTGGGAATCGAACCCAGGACCTCCCGGTTCACAGCCCATATATGCTGCCACTAGACCAAGGCGGCGACGTAGTTTCTTGAAACATAGCACATAAATATGAAAGCAAAATTCATTTTTCTCAGTTCGCTACTACTTCGCTTTCTGTTTAACTCAGGCATAAAGAACAAAGCAATGATATCTATAATATGACTCGCTTTCTCTAAGATAAATGAGATTCCTCCTCGTTTGAACCACTACATTAATTTGAGCCTGTTACGTAACCCAATGGGATTTGTTAAATTGATTGTAAGAGTGCCCATTCACTTTTTATCATTGTTTCCTTTTTAACTTTATCTTTTCGTAACGGTTTCCCTACGGTAAATGTGGGACGAAAATAGACGACTTTTGTGAAGTGAATCAAGAAAACAAACAGAAAGATAGCTCAAAACGGAATATAAATTTCCTGTTAGAATTGACCGAATGTGAAGTCGATTCAAATTTAGTCCGGTGCGGAATTGTAAGGTGCAAGTAGTGATGGGACGCGGGTGCGCCGGCCGGGTCGCCGGACGGTCCCGGTCCGGTCGTCTGAGCACATATTTCCGCTTGATTAGAGGACGTGCGAGTTGGACACCTGCGCCATCTGCGCTCCGACTTTTCGGCCGCTTTGTTTTGTAATTCCGAACGGATCCCGGCGAAGTTTTATCGTCGCAAACGTACTGATGCGGGCACCGTTTGACTTTTATACAAGAGTTTCAAACGGAGCATTAGTAGTCATACAATGCTCACGTTTTCATAGGGGTAGGCACAGGCACAGGCAGGGGATTTCCACTTACGATTATTTTGCCTCATTCGCTCTCATAACATTTTTCATGCCTACTTGTCGATGAAGTTACTTCTGACTTCATATTTCTCGAGTATATCACTGACACGGACGTAAAAAAAAGATGGACGGAGCGCTAGGAACATTGAAAGTGAACCAAGGTTTTCGGCCCATTCGATCTTTCGACACGTAATGTCGTGTGTGTGCGTACAGCACTTTTGTACAGGCGCGTCTGTGTGCGTGGCTTCTCTGTGGTGTCCATTTAACTATAGGCGAGATGGTGTCCTTTTTCTTTAGGTCTGTGATCTCTGATTAAATTGTTTCACATACATTCATAGTACTTACATAAATACACTCACGCCTTTCCCCCTTTCTCCCCATTGGGATAGACTACGGATTTCCAAATCATCTTTGAATTGAATTATAAATATCTTTTCCTACTCGTAACTTGTCCATTGCAGTATCTGAAGATTGGAACAAAAGTTGTTTTGAGCACAATTTTTGTTGCCCCGTAATATTCACGGATAGATGCACGAGAAAATGAATTATGAGAATCTATAAAAGATATTGCTTGTTTATGAAGGTCTGCTTTTATAGGGCCCTAAGGGAGAATCCTCTTTATCGATGCTTTATAATGGCTGTAACGGGTATCAGAAGAGATAATAAAGTTTTGTAAGATAAATTAAATATGTTACGGGCGTAAACGGATAACTTTCTAGTCTAAGCGGGTTATCTATGGATGCTTTTTATTTTTTTATAGCAAATACTAGTAAACGATCAGATGGGTTATCTGATAGCAAAATTAATGGGTGCGTCACCAAACTTACAGAAACTTACAGAAATTGGTAGGTACTAGGAGAGGAGTGGGGTTCAGGCCACTGACAATGTTACTCGCCAAGCGAATCGCAACTGCGAGCTGCCACTTCACGACAGTTTTCGATGAGGCAGTGGTATCGGATCGGTCGAGCTGGCCCATTTTTAGTATGTATAGACACAATTGTTAACAGCGTCGCTTTACCACTCAATTGATGCATAGGTAAATGGATGAAAATGTCTATTGCAAAGGTTTTCTTACAGTAATAGAATCGACGTGATCTTTAGGTTTTTCTATCCGAAAATACGCTGGAAAGCAATCTATGCGGGCGAGGCCGTTATTAAAAACCAGCACTACAGAAAACTGTTTTTTTTCTACAACAAATTTCTTTTTTTTTTGTATATTTTTAAAATGAAGGTAGATTTTGTAACACTAACATTCTTGGACAAATGACATCTCAGCCCAACACGTGACCACGAAAATTGCAGTCTTCGAAACGTCGGGAATAAAAAAAGTTAAAACCAAATCGTGATATAATCCGTAAAAATAGTTTTATTTCAATGAATAGCATTCGCGTAAACTTAAGAAATCAGTATACAACAAATATTTAATTACACCGTTACACTTCAGACTGCTCTTTCATTCTTTTTTTCTTTATATTCATTCCCATGATTTAAGAAATTGCCTAGTGCGATAAGACCGCCATTTGTACTGAATTTGTTTTTAAGTTCCTTGTATTATGTCCTAAGTGTACAAAGTATAAATAAATCCCTCAGTAAAATGGTTCTTTTATTTGGGGAAAAGCATCACATAAGCGGAGCCTAAATAAATTTGGGCTACTACATAGTTTGTTCCTAAAAAAATTAATGTTTTGTTTCAGATTACACTTGTAGTTTGATTTAAGGAGGCTCATGTTTCGAAGCAAAGGAACCTTATAACATCGAGCTACCTACCTACACTTAGGTAAGCATCTTTTACGAGCTTCTTATCTTAAATTATAGAGATGGCCGCTTTACCTTTATTTTGGCTGAAAATCCCAGTAAAAGGGTGGCTGGTGTGTTTGTTCTTTGTACTATCGCGATGAAAGTAAAACTTGGCGAAGATATGAAAGCCCCCGTAAAACGAAAATATGCCCTAATTTGAATTCTTTGACAATTTGCGTAAATATGTTTAAGAAAGGCATGAATAGACGCACTTTTTATAATATTAGTACTTGAAAGAAGATGAGTTTGGTTGTTAGATGATAATTTCTCCTTAATTCATTAGAACCATGTTAATAGATTGTATCTATAGTGATGGAAAACTTCGGCTAAGCCTGAGTCAAAGAAACGAACTGTGTGAGGATTTGGAATTTTTAAATGGAACTTCGCTCTATAGATCTCAGCCGTAGACTTAAGTACTTACTTTACTTAGGTACTCGCATATTTAAGACTTCCAGTGGGATGTCTGTTGCACTGAATTTTAAGTCCTACTACGTATGTCAATTTGTATATCAGGGATGGCCAGTCGGTCGATCGTGGTAAAGCTAAAACATCTAAGTTTAATATAATAATAATACTATTATACTATTAATATTACTGTCCCACTGCTGGGCACGGACCTCCTCTACTAATGGTTGGGCCTTAGTCTACCAAGCTGGCCGTGTAGTCACTCGCATTAGCGGGTTTATACGTGTAAAAGTAAGTTACGGTATATAAGTTTAATATACTTAACAATAATTAATATTTTTATGTAAATAATTATAGTTTAACAAAAAAAGAAAACCGACTTCAAAAACGGACACTTAAAAGTAAGAAATAAGAACAATTTCTTACTCTCTTTGAAGTCGGTGCTGAGGCCGAAGCAGATGAAATGAAAAATATATCGTGCAATGACCAACGTACAATTTTGTATATTTTAACTCATAATTTCTTACATCACGCGTCGCACGTCAATAGTAGCAGACTCCCCTTTTCAATTATAAAAAGTCATACTGTATCAAGGGACGATTGACAGATTTATTAACAAGGCCCATGATACGCACGGCAGATTGTGGAGTGAAATGAGTGTTATTTCATAAAATAAACATTGCGGTCGGCGCCCAGTGTATGTGTCATATCTCTCGTATCTGATTTATGATGGAAATCTGGACTGATACGTTGTTTTTGGTGTGTAAATAAGCTGTATATAATTGTGGAATTACCTAGTAAGCGGACTATATACCTTTGTTTAGTTAAGCCATTGGAGTCTGGAATTTGTGCCTGATGTGGCGATAGGTTCGCACCCTATCACATCTGGAACAGAACTAAGCACGGCAAAATGGATTGTCCTAGTTCGCTAGTGCACCTCTGCCTACCCTTTCGGAATACAGGAGTGAACTTAAGTTATGTTATTTTTCGGACTTTATGAAATCTTGCAATGGATTTTTTATAATAAAACGTTATAACATCAAATCAAAAACAAATGTGTATCAACGAAAGCGTGCCTTCAATTCAAACAAAAAACAAACAGAAACAATAAGAGAACGCCGTAAGAACCCTTAAAAGGCATCAATCTGGCATCAAATCGTGTGGAAACGAGTAATTTGTATCTTTTTTTTCAATAAAGCAACACCTGTGGCCCGCCATTCGTGCCGTTCTAAGCCTTAAGCTTTGTAAATGTTCACCATTTGTAGTAAGATTGAAAAACCGTTCGGCTCCCCGGGTGCAGTTTGTACAGTGTGTACATGCCTTTATTTATCAGTTCTGTTTGTCTTTTTGCTGTTGTTAAGTTCTTGATGCTATTAATATGTGTAAACCTGGCGGATAAGACTTAGGCTGAGATCTACAGAGCGAACTTCGACTAAGTTTAAGTCTATGTCTACGTCAAAGAAACGCACTCAGTGAGGATTTGGACTAAGGCTGAGATCTATAGAGCGAACTTCGACTATATCTAAGTCAAAGAAACGAACTCGGTGAGGATTTGGATTTTTTAAATTGAATTTTGACTTAGTCCGCGTCATTTTTTAGAAGAAAATCTATGCTTAGTCTGTCAGTCTTTTTCTTGTAAAAAATGGCTCGGTTAAGTCGAAGTTCGATTTAAAAATTCTAAATTCTCACTGAATTCGTGTCTTTGACTCACACTTAGTCGAAGTTCGCTCTATAGATCTCAGCCTTAGCCCGAGTCATTTTTTACAAGAAAATTTTTGCTTAGTCTGTCTGTTAGTTTTTCTTGTAAAAAATTACTCGGACTAAGTCAAAGTTCGTTTCAACAATTCCAAATCCTCACTGAGTTCGTTATTTTGACTTAGACTTGTCTCATTTCGCTCTATAGATATTAGTCACTTGTCAAGTAGAGCATTCTTTTTTTTATTTTAAAGATGATGATGACGTCACACGAGGTGACCACTGAAAACCAGCGTTGTATTGTGGGTGTCGCCACACTACAACATTATGCTGAGTGGTCACCTATCTGTCACAGTCACGGCTAACTATAATAATCATTTATTATATTAACCATTTTTTTTCTCAATAATTCTGTGTCTGTGACAAATAAAGTGTTTTTCTTTCTTTCTTTCTTTCTTTCTATTAGCCAGTTTAGTTAAATGGGAAGAGTGGTAGAGCCACGTAGACAGTTACGTCTAAAACATGAATGGACCGGCTCGACCGGTTTGGTAGCACTGACTCATAGAAAACCGATGTAGTGGCAGCTGGCTGTCCCTTTTTATATGTTTGAGACAAACTTTCAAACAGACAGACAAACCTTCTAAAGACGGTCATTTATGCAGGTAGGCATCATATTTTCGACTGACTTCAAAGGAAGGTCTTCAATTCGTCTGTGTTTTTTTTATGTATGTTACCCGCATGGACGTACAAAAAAAAGAGTCCGAGCGCTAGGAACATTAAAAGTGAAGCATTCGATCGATTCGACCCATTCGATCGATACGTAATGGCGGCCTGATCGAATGAGCCGAACACCCTGTTTCACTTTCAATATTCCTAGCGCTCCGTCCATTTTTTTTACATCCGTGGTTACCCGATATATCCGCCAAATGTAGACCGATTTTCAAGATTCTTTTTGTGTTTATATTGATATAATTTGTTATTTATGTTGAAGTCGCTGGTAGATTAATACCAAGTATTGGTACAAACAATAGAGTTCTGTGTTCAGTTGTTTTCTTTCTATAGCTGGAGTTTAAGGGAAAGGCTTCAGCCGTTTACTAAATTGATATTGAATAGAAACAACAGTGAAAGGTTATAATTATTTTTATTGTCTGACCTCGACAATTAATTGTAGGTTATTGTCCTGTTAGTGGAACGTCAACAATAATTCTTTAGGGTAATGTTTAATAATGGTTATTTATTTCTTTAAAAGTCTGTTTCCAGCTGTTGAATAGTGTTATTCGAGTCTGTGATTTAAAGTAGAAATTTCAAGTTAAAACTTGATTAAATAAGTACTCATCGAGTCATTAATGGCATTTAAGGCCCATTTTCCATAAGACAGATAATTTTAGACTGCCTCGGTGGCGTGGTGGTATTTCGGTACGAGTACGGATCTGAGGTCTCGGGTTCGATCCCCGGGTCGGGCAAAGTGATATTGGATTTTTCCATATCAGCCCGGAGTCTGGAATTTGTGCCCGATATGGCGATAGGCTCGCCCCCTATCACATCTGGGACTGAACTAAGCTCGGCGAAATGTGGGTGTTCTAGTTCGCTAGTGCGCCTCTGCCTACCCCTTCGGGGATACAGGCGTGAGCTTATGTTATGCAGATAATTTTTATTTCAGCGAAAAAGTTATTATTTCGACAGATTATGTTTCATACATTATGGGCATTACTTATAAAAACAGTTTAACTGAGCAAATGGAAAAGAATAGCTTGTCCCTTTTATTTTCAAACAATGTGACACAAGGAAAAAAGAGAGCCTATTCTCAGCCATTTGCTCAGCTAAACTGTTTTTATAAGTAAGGCCCCAAAAGTCGAAACATCAAAGTAATTCGCCGAATAAAAGTTATCTAGATAATGAAACATTACCCATTAAACAGACAAAGCATATCACGTACTTTTATTAAAATTTTTATTAATATTTTTTATATTCGCACCTCATTTTCATCACTTACTTAAGATAACTTCAAAGGCTTTAGGCGAGACTAACTTAATATTCAGATATCAATAGACCTTTTGACGTTTATAAAAATATGTAAATGTTATTTAAACGAAAACGTTTTACAGTAAATACAGGGCAATTCCCCACCGTATTCAAGCCCATTTTTATTGAAATTATTTATTGCCCTCGGTGAAAGTCAAAACTTAAATTTTATAGACGGTTAATTTATTACTATAAATAATTTGAATTTGTTACGATGTGTTTGAGAATGCTTCTGAAATAGTACACAATATAAGTAGTACACTGATAAAGGTCGCAGGAAGTCGCTGGATGCAGGCCGCTTCCAACAAGTCGATCTGGAAATCTTTGGGGGAGGCCTATGTTCAGCAGTGGACGTCCTATGGCTGATGACGATGATGATGATGATAAGTGCTCATGTTTTTTTATTGTTGGTTTTTTCTGTACCTGACTTACGACCGGTTTCAATCAACTTTCGCAGTTTAGAGTGCAGATAAATCGCGATTATGAACCAATCAAATCAAGTCATTTGACGGAGTCATGTTCAAACTGTGTTCTTATTGGCAATTTTTTGTAATCTATCTGCACATTCAAACTGAGATTATCAGAACCGGGAGATAATGGTTAGTTGAGACGGGTTTTAGCTCATTCTTATGTCCCTGAAGGGCATGGTAGTATGGTATGCTACATACATAGGCTCACGCCTGTTTCGCCGAAGGGGTAGGCAGCCATTGCCATTGGCAGAATCATCGTAAATGCGTGGAAGATACTTATTTTAAAAGACGAAGAAAAAGCAAACTAGTACATCATATCACCGAGCTTAGTTCTGTCCCGCATGTGGTAGAGGGCTAGCCTATTCAAATAAAAAAGAAAGAAACAAAATCTTTATTCGACCTTCACTACACGTATACATAAACCGATACAATTTATTTTAAATATAACATAACACATAACATAAGCTCACGCCTGTATCCCCGAAGGGGTAGGCAGAGGAGCACTAGCGAACTAGTACACCTACATTTCGCCGAGCTTAGTTCCGTCCCAGATGTGATAGGGGGCGAGCCTATCGCCATATCGGGCACAAATTCAAGACTCCGAGCTGTACGGATAAATCCAATATCACTTTGCCCGACCCGGGAATCGAACCCGAGACCTCAGAACCGTAGTCGTACCGAAATACCACCACGCCACCAAGGCAGTCGGCAGGCACGCCGCTGTAAATAATATACACAAAGTACAATTTGTAATAATTAATTGAATGATTATCACGTACGAGTATTTATATGATCTTATTAATCAAACCCTTACCTACAACCTCATGCCACAGCGATGAAGTCAATTCTCGCCTCACTCTCATTATCATACAAATTTTAGTGGGGTCTATTAGTTAGCAATTTCCTTGATTAAGGGTGCAGTACTACGAGTGGCGACAGACCGGTAAATAGCTTGCCGTAGCCGATCGGGTCCTCCGCAATGAATATTTATGCGTATAACTACCTTAATTTTAGATGTGGCATATTGCCCTTTACGGAGTGTTTTTATGTGTTCATTGTAAATTGGTTGGTTTTTTGTAAATTTTTTGTGTAATTTATCTTCATTTTGCTGTTTTATTTTGTTTGTTTATGGTTCAGTCGCCTCATTGGTCTAGTGGCAGCATGTATGGGCTGTGGACCAGGAGGTTCTGGATTCTATTCCCAGGTCGGCCAAAGCAAATTTTCTAATTTAATTTGCCTGCGACTGGATCCCTTATAAAGGGTTGACGTCAGGCAAGAGGCTCGTAAAAACTAAGCCAAATGCTATCTGCAACATGCTTGAAAAAAAGTGTGTTGCGCCAACCCCACATTAAGGTGGAATAAGGGCTACAGGTATTTCATTTTTTGTTATTTCTCTTTGAAAGGCCCAAAAAGCGCAGGCTCGTTGGTTTAAAGGTAGATATGACAGCTAATGGTTTTACTGTGGAGAATACTCAAGATCGGCCGAAGTGGGAAGGCAGACTCTTCCATTAGTTTATGATAGAATGATAGCTAAATTAGCTTTAATGACATAATCTCATGTCCAACCAGCATCCAGACTCTTGCCTAATTGGAAGACCCAGCCTTGAATAATTGGAAGTGACCCACGAGGATCCTAGGCATTTTTTTATTCATAAAACCCTTTATTTTTATTATAGGAACGCTTTGTTTCTAATTCGGTCGCCAACGCCGCGCCGTCGGTAAATGTATTCAATCCCGCAGATTTCCACCAACCATTTCCGATTTTCTTTAATTATGCAATTGAATGGCGACAACGGGTATCGCCGATAGGTGTCGACTGTAGTAAAATTTTATGTGTTCCCAAATAACGGTTATTTTCTAACCACTTGGAGTATATGTAAATGTAGGCAATATTGGTATTCATCAAACAATATTCCTTTCCCGTACAAATAATAATGTTCTTTACAATTATAAGACTAAAGACCACGGGTTCGATTATCGCATTGAAGCATTTTTGAATAATAAGCATTAAATAATTAAATACACCCAACAGTCACACTCCCAGTCCTGACCCCACACTAGGTATAATCGTGTAATGGATGTCAGAGTTACGGCCGCCTTATCTGTCAAAATTGTATGGCGAAAACGTAAGAATCCGTTAAAGTTAAGTAGCGTTTAACCATTCGGGAGTTAGTAGCTCACGTGTCTGACTTATATCGGTGCTATAAGTTTCGTTTCGGAGAATGCTATGCTGTAAACTGTTTGACAGCCTTCTTCGGTGTTTGACATTTATTTGATCCACGTGAATCTATATTAGTCTGTGCGGTAGAGTATCGGTCAGAATCGTTCATCCGATAACGTTTTATAGAATAGGCACCCTGTAGTAGGCACTGTACATACTTGCTTAATATTTCTATGCTATCTCACGATAGGCACATGCGGGCTCTGAATTGAAGCATCGGCTAGTCAGACATTACGTTCTCATAGACATGCTTTTGGGCTTTTGTCAGGCGATTCAAAGGCAGTTACCGTAAATGGGTCAAAAGAGATTTGCGAACGTTGTATTCTGTATACGTCTGAAACCGTTCTCTTCACCTTTTGGTTCTGGCTACACTGTGTCATTTTGTAGGCCTGTTGCAAGGTGTCACAAGTACTAGACAGTTGTGGGTTACATTGGTCGGTGGTAATATTGTATAACAAAGTTTCCAGTCAAAATAGCCAGGTTTAAAAGTTTATGGCCTTTATGCCTTTACTATTACTTACTACTAACTAGTTACTAGCAACTAGTTTATCCCTTCCATTTTCAAACAATTTGACGCAAGGAAAAAGTGACAGAGTAGTTTTAAAGATAAGAAACGCGTAAATGTTTCATAAGTAAGGTCCAAGGGGCTCTGGGCCTTACTTATAAACACATTTTCGCTTATCTTTTCGCTAAGAATAGCCTGTCCCTTTTGTCCTTGCGTTACATTGTTTTAAAATGAAACGGACAACCTATGGTTAAAGATAAGCATCGCTTAAATATTTTTATAAGTGAGGGGCTATATGTCCAGGGTCTTTCACTATGACCGTATAAATGCGTTAAGCGGTCACGCCGACTTAATGCAAATCGAATGGAAAAATATTCTCTATGTCATTTTCTTTAAGTATAGATTTCGTTATTGGAATGAGATGCGTTACACACTCGTTATGAACTTAGGTCATAGATAGATAATAGTAGTAGATGTTACGTTGAAGTTCGTTTGTTTCACGCTTTAATTTATGCGAGAACACAGATAAAGTATCTACCTAATTGATTATACCGCGAGCTAACATGTTAGGTTAGTTTACTACTGTTTACTTGCGGTTCAATCCACTAAAAGGGTTGAAACTTGGGCCGAAGTTTGCGTACAGTATAATTCGGCTTTGCATTAAATAAGAAAATTAGTCGGACATACTGTGACCACACAAACCATTTCGTGTTGTTAAAGAAAATGAAAATGTAAATAATCATGAAACAGCCGTTCTGAAAAATGGAGAGCTCGCAGCGCGGCCGTCGTAAACCATTTTCGGGGCTTCAAACCTTCATGTTTTAGAAACGGACCGTCAAAACAAATGGCGGGTGAAAAATACAACGGAATATAAACAAAGGCTTGTTCGGTTGTAGATTGTAGCGGGCGGGTAGCGAGCTCCTCATTTCGGCAGGAGGATAAGTGCGGCCGTAATCTGTGCTAGAGCTCGTGTAAATGCAAATTGTCCCATAAAGCCATCGTCCCCTCGCCCCACGCCCCGCCCCGCTCTCTTAATGAACAGGAGACTCCCGAAGTCCACGTCCGTCATCTCAACAACGGTTTGTACTCGTAGCTACACGACGGAATTACGTTTCACCATAAATTGCTTTGCATACATGCGATAGTGGGGCTTTTGATTTGTTTCTCATATATCCGGCGCTGTCAAACAACGTCCAACTCGTACCTTAAATCAATTATGATGGACAGATTTGGTTATGTCTATGTATGAGGCTAACAGGACTTTACAAATTGCAAAGTACAAACTCAAACTGTGTTTTTATCTTGCAACTTATTATAAATGCCAAAGTTTGAATGTATGGATATGTGTTGCTCAATCACGCAAAAACGGTTGAATGGATTTGGATGAAATTTGACAGAAACAAATTATAATCTGGAATAGCACATAGGCTACTTTTTATTCTGGAAAATCTATGATTCAGGATGGATTTGTTAATAAATTTCCACGCAAACAATGTCACGGGCAAGGCTAAATGTATATAATATTTTTAATCTACGGAGCCCGGAACAATAATAATATTATTTTCAAATGTAATGTCGATGCCATTCTATTGAGAAGATAACTTTATGTTGTGATAAAACGAATACGTACGAAAAACTAAACCTATCGTTATTTCGATAAAAACCTGAGTTACGTCACCATATTATGTTACACAGCTGGCTGAATACATAAGGCGCTATTGAATTTTTCTTCCACGATATTCTGCCGACTCTACCGACAACACGCACACTGACGACAAATCATATTCAAATGTAATGCGGCCTCGCGATGTTTCCCTTCGAGTTGCACTGTAAACGCGTACTTCATTATTAAAATGTGGTTTCTATACGTCGCCTTCAATCTCGTACATGTCGAGTATCCATTTGCGAAGCATGTTTGGTCTGTGTCCTATAGAATGTTGGTGTTTAAGGTCATGTTACGACCGAGTTGAATTTCTGTTTTAATTATTACATGAATATCAATTGTGTACTATGGTAATAAAGCACTTACACAAAAGGAGGAGGTGCTCAATTCGTCTGTATTTTTTTTTATGTATGTTACTTAATATCTCCGCCAAATGTGGACCGATTTTCAAAATTCTTCAAGGGTGGTCCCATATAAATTTGGTCACGATCGGTACATTATTTACATTAGATAAATATTTAATGTAAATAAATATCCAAGTAAATAAGTAAGTATTAGAACTTGGAATCTATGTGATGCCATTTTTTTCTGCATTACCTGAAAATGACTAGTGTCAAAATATTAAGTAACTTTACTTCTCTATTTTAAGTTTATCATACTTTCTACCTACCCTTATCCCACCTTAATATGGGGTCGGCGCAACAAACGTTTTCAAGCATGTTACAGAAAGGATTTGGCTTAGATTTTACGACCGACTGCCTACCTGACGTCAACCTCCATCTCGGGGATTCAGTTCCAGGAAAATAGTGTTAGAAAAGCACCACGCCCGATTTGGGAATCGAACATAGGACCTTCCGGTTCACAGCCCATATACACTTCCACGAAGGAGGCGGCTATAAGCTTATTATATAACATCATCTAATTCATCAAATAGAATGTCACACTAAGATCGCAGTCTTATGTAATGTCACACCAAACTTTCTCCATTCAAAGCATTTAATTTACCTATCGATCCTCGATTAGCTTCCATCAAACCTGAATAACCTCGTTTAATCCCGCGAACACTCAGACAAATTTCCTCGAACACCGGCCCAATACCCGTTTCACTAACCACAGTTTAACATCGCCTTGTACACGTTATTGGAAATTGACGGTTTCTTGTAATCAGCGTTAGGCATTCGGTAACTGAGGGCAGGGCACTATTATTGCCTATTACCTTAACGAATTCACTTTAATTACTCGGACTTCGATAACGAAGGTTTCGATAAATTGCCTCTGATTTTCTTGTTGTGGTTTGTAAATTGTAAGCATTGTAACACGGGTTACTGATGTGCCCGTTTCAGTTTTCTGTTAACACGTATTTGTTGCCGTGTATTAAGGGTTAGCATTTGTGTCTTCGTTTAACGTGCCTTTGTGTTTTATGTCACCTTATTTATCTTGTTACATCGTAATTAGATTGAATAAGTGTGAAGTCTTGGTTTCAATTCCTATTTCCTATGTATGTACGGGTATTTTCAATGTATGTTGGAGATTCCGATTAAAAATCACATTGTGTTGCTCGGAATTTGAAAGTTCGCGTATGCTGTATTTTGATAGGCTCAATATCAAGCGACTAATGAAGCTTGATGAGGCCATATGTAATATTATTAAGCTTGTAACACAATATAACCGTTGTTTTTAACATAACAACCACAAAATGTTAATAGAGTGTGTTGTGTGTGTGTGTGTGTGTATTGTTGTTACATGACACAGTTTTACAACACACAATAAATATATTTTGGATATTTTGTCACCAGACACGATTGCTCCAATCAATTAAAACATGACAATTATTTATAACAAAACATTTTTATTATACCTATTTTTAAACTATACACAATAACCCACTAAACGGGGTTAGTATTATCAATTTGTTCTGCTCCAAACACAATACAAAAAGTGGGGCAACAAGGACGCTCCTCGTCAGCACTTTTTGTCCCCTCGCACAATGCATCATTAGCTATACCCAATCAACCCTACGACGAATAAAGAACTGCGCCTTAAGCAGTTGTAGGTGAAACAATACTACGCGTGGGGACCCCGTGTTGAATTACAAATACGTAGACTTGACGTGAATTCGAATGGGGCGGGTACTTGCGTGCCACGGGCGGAGTACTTGTGGGACATCGGGGTACTCTCTCAGTGTCTGTGTTGCCAACCCTGACGATAAATCTATAGAGTAGATGCAAACAAACTAGTACACAGTTATTTTTGTTCTAACTAAATCTAAAACTACTGAATATTTGAATGGACTAAAATACTTTATTGATTGTAGTTTGATTCCTTTATGAAGTGAAGTATCCAAGATCTATTGTACTAATTATCAACAAAGAGAAAAAGAGAATGAAATAAAGGGAAGGAGAATTAAAAGATAGTTAAATTAACTTAATTATGTCCAGCAGTGGACGTCCTGTGGCTGATGATAATGATGATGAATAATTTCCGTGTAAAAAATATACTGAATCATTTATGACCTAAAACCCAACAGGTATTACCTACTATTACTACCGATGTTGGCAATGAAAATCTAGATATGCAAGTTCCAATTGAAAATTGATGCAACTCTGAAGTAGTTAGATTCTCAAACTACGGTTGGCTACACTGCTGTACCGCTTAGGCAACATAGCTCCAGTTCCGTAAGGCACGTAGAGCACCGTTCTCTCTTATGGTTGTTGATGGTACTGAATCACAAATTGGCTTTATCGTACGTTGTTTACTGTAGTTTTATAGGTGCATTAGTGAGTGTTTTGTTGGAATTTTAAGATATAGTAAATGCTTTTTGAGTACCAAAGCGATTTTCAAAGATAGTACTATCTATTTCAGTTACGCCACTTGTATTCACTTATTGGATTTCGAGAACCGAGGATCCATTTATTTATGTAGTGCGTTATGTAACAACATATTATTTGTATTTTTACTTGTCACTTGTCATTTTATCGTAAATTCCTTTCCTCCAAGGTACACTGCTTTTATAGTCATTAATTTGGGGTTTACTTACATTTTCTGTAACTGCTTGTTCGTGTTTTGATTTGTCTATGAGTGTTAAAGTATCCATAATAATAAACATAAGTGTTTTTATTTATTTTATTCTATCTTTTATGTCAGTGGTACCTGATCGCCTGTCTATACAGTCAAGTGTCACATGTTAAAAATCCATCACTACTCTCTTTATTTAAGCAATCTTAAGCCTTATACCAGTATCTAATAATATTATCACTTTAGAATCTATTAAAAGCTTAATAGCATCTAAGGTAATAAATAATTGACACAATGCTTAGTTAACAGAACCACGAACAATATCGTGCCTTTGTTTTCCATCACCAAATATTTATTACCGATTATTCGTAAACGCATAGTTTTCACATTTGTCAACATTAATGATGATCATTTATCTAATTCAGAAAACAATGCAGCGGCGCATAAATGTGGGCTTGTGTGCGACAAACTATTGTTTACGAAAATTAATCGTATGAAAAATGTATTCCATTGTACGCATTTATTAGGTAACGTTTGAAATTGTTTCGTGTTTTTGATATGGAACTTCATGATTATTAATGGATTTTATTCTTCTATACCTACAATTTATTGATTTATGATTTAGATAATTATTATTCATCATCAGCCATACGACGTCCACTGCTGTACATAGGCCATAGGCCTCCCCCAAAGATTTTCAGATTTGGTACTTATTTTTATACAATAAATATACATAATATTGATCAAACGCACTCCATATAACAGTATTATTGGCTATTATAGGCATGGATACAGATTGTGTATTCAAAGCAGGAATGTTAACTTCAAGTCCTAACTTTACAGCAAATATTGGCTAACAAACCCGTAGGTACGTTTGCAAAACTAACCTCGCGTTCCACTCAATTAACTTCCAACAGTATCATTCTTATCGTATCAACCTGTAAATAAATCGTACGATTCTGGTCAATTATGAAGGATTCGTAATAGTTTTTACTGCCCGTGATATATAGGGCCGGTACAAAAGAGATCGTGACGAATGTCGTAATTGTGGTATTGGTACACCAGAAAAATAATTATGGAGGTTTTAAAGACGCCACATTGATGGCCAGCGGAGCGAAACGGTGAGAACTTTTCAAATTTTAGTTAATCTACATTTGATACGAACGGAGTGATTCGTGGTTTTTTGTACCGCAACGTTAGATTAATTTACAACACTGCATGGATATTGATGTAGGTTCCCACAGAAAATATTTGCCTATAAAACTGTATCATTGTGATTTTATGTTTGTTTGATTGAGGTTTGTAGAAAACCATTTATGACTTTATTTACATTCAATTCTGCTATCCGTGGAGATGATCTGATATAATTTGCCGAAAATGGGTTTTTATCGTCCATTTCATTTCCGTCCATCACAATAATTCTATACGAAACGAAACTGTCATTCATTAAATAGAGTTCTAATCTAAAACAGAGCTTTCCTGACAACAAAACATCTCGTCCCGTCTACTGCTTTAAAATCCATCGTTCAAACATTTATTTTTAGGCATTCCTTTTTCACCGTTTTAAAGTATCGACCGGACCGTAAACGCTGTGGTTTTACGGTCCATAGGAAGACGTCAGTATATTTTTGTATCACAAAACTGTCATACGATACCGTTTCTCTGATCTATCCGGCCACTGAGGTAGGCCATACCATTTCGTGGGAGTTGTGATGTGTACTTCATGGGAACAAAGTTTTGATTTCAAATGCGATCTGAGTCCAATTGGTTCAGTTTAACGGCCACCAGTCACGTCACCTTGTACTATGACGACAGTAATGATTAATAAAATGAATCAGAAAGTGTTTCTACCACTTGTTTATTTGTCGCTCAATTACGGGAATGAGTCGGAATAAATACGCGGCATTGGCAGTTTTATGGCAATTTATGCGGCTTTATTTTGTGCTGGTAGAATTCGTTTTTGCTTTTGGCATGGGCTTGTACGATTGACTGTTATTAATCGTTATTTTACAATGTGTATAATTCGCGAATGTTCTTTGGACTGTAGTGTTTTAGGTGCCACTATCTTTTATTAGCCTATTGATTTATGACATGTCATTGGCGGTCAGAAATAGCTGAATATTACTTCGTGTCGGCAGAATTGTCCCAAACAACAGACCCATATCCCCAAAAATAATAATAAAAAGAGCTCGATGCACTTAAAATATGTTATTGGCATAGCATTTAGTTCTTCGAATTCGATTGAGTGTTTTGAATGTACTTTTGAATGACATGTCACAGTTGAAGGCTGAATTTATGTCATAATATTATTTAGTCGCAAATTGATAAAAGTATTTAAACTACGAGGATTGTATCCCTTTGTACGAATGTTGTGGAAGTCCATTAAGCTGACAACACTGTGTTGAATATAATATTAACATTAGCCAACATGCTTTGCAAAATTAAAGTTAAAATGTAATATCATAATGCGTGTTTTGAACTCTGCAATGTAAATAATTACATATGATGTTATACATAGATGATCATATACATATATACATAGATTTGAACTTTATTTACATACACTTTTATTAATATTAGTGTTTCGGTTTGTAATCCCTCATAGGGGGTTGACGTCAGGCAGACGGCCGGTCGTAAAAAACTAAGCCAAATCAGAAACTGCTTGAAAAAGTGTGTTGCGCCGACCCCACATTAAGGTGGGATAAGGGCAGATAGAAAATGAGTGTTTCGGTTTGTGGTTGTTTAGTTAATAGAGGCCGATTTTGAGCTTTGAACTCTAAAATAAAATAATGAAATGCAAAATAATATAATCATTGCAAAAGAAAATAATCAATAGAATTCGAAAAATCGGTTAAATAATTGGATACTCCTATTTTTTCTGATTTAGTAGAAATGAATATGTTAATGCTTGTTCCATCCAAGGCAGATCAGTAACAAAATAGAAAAGAAGTGACCAAATATCGTACGGATTCGGACGACACGACACGAATGACGTAATTTTTGCTTTAATTATGCCGCGTTCCTGCACTAAAACCTTGCCTTACATGAACATACATAAATCTCAACTATTGGCTTGATTCAACATTTTTTTATCATATAATTGTTAATTACACTGTATCTATGGGTACTATAATCATGATATTATCAATATTCTTAATAGCATAATAAAAACATGATCCAGGAAACATTTTTTAACTTTCTAATACTCAGTCCATCAATGTCTCGTTCTTTGCTATACATCGGCTACATTAACTAGTAACTAGATCGAAAGGAAATGGCTGTCACACGCCAAGATATATTGTAGATAGGCCAGTTATTGTATATTTATGAGTTTAAACGTTATGTGATCAGATTAATTGGAGTCAGTATATCGTGTAATTGCTTAATTTGCTGCAATTTACTGACACCACTATCGAGCTATTGTTTTATTAGGAGTTTTTTATATCAGAGACTGGTAAACGAGCAGATATGGGTCACCTGATGGTAAGCGATCTCCATCGCCCATAGACACCCAAGACACAAAAAGGATCATCGGTGCGTTGCCAACCTAAAAGAAGTTAATGGAAAGGTAGGGAAAAGGGATTGGGAAAGGAAGGGGAATTGGGCTACCGGTAATCTCATTTACCGAACGAAACGCGACAGCGAGCTGCCACTTTATGTCGGTTTTCTATGGGACAGTGGTATCAAACCGAGGCGGCCCATTCGTGCTGTAGACGAAATTGTTTACAGCGTAACTCTACCACTCAAATTCTCGTCACTCCATTGTTTTTTTTATGTACCATATAAATATTCAGCTTGTTTGCATATCTGCACATGCACGGTACGTTTACCGTCCGGAAGTCTCGGGTACGAACTTCGTTACCCATTCGGGTAAAGTGATTTTTTTAACTTATAATACTTAGTACTTAGTATCAGTCTGGCATTTGTGCCCTATATGGCTATAGGCTCGCCCTTTCTCACATCTGGGACGGATGAGATCCACAAAATGGAGTGTTCTAGTCCGCAAGTTCGTGTCTGCCTACCCCTATACAGGCATGAACCCATGTCTATATGTAACCTACTCGTATGTATAAATATTCTGTTTGCTTTTTACTTTTTCTTTAATCATATTGGGCCTTACTTATAAAAAACATTTTAGTTGAGCAAATGGTAAAGAATAGTCTTCACTTTTTTTCTTGTGTCACATTGTTTGAAAATAAAAGGGACAGACTATTCTTAACCATATGTTAATTTAAAATGTTTTTATAAATAAGGTCCAATATGCATGTGGACTCTAATGTACTTTCTATTATCTATCGTTAGAGGTTGACAGTTTTTGTATTGAAATAAAGTGCTACGATAGAAATAAAAATAAATTGCAAATAGTCAAAGGTGCCTTTGAAAGTTTAGATGTATAGGTATCTGTGGAAGAGATTTTATACTTGTCTTTTTCGTTTTCATCACGTGTCGCGTCTCTTTAATTAAAGGACGGTGGTAGAAAACATTTTCGGTCTTGTTGCAATCGCAATCAAAGCGTCCAGCGGGAAAATCGAATTAATCAACTCATCTGGCCTTTGAGTGTCGCCAGAGATCGTCAGCCTTTGGCAAACGTATCGTTAAGTACACCGGCCGTAACTCGCATTCATCAAATGATTTTAAAAATGGTATAATACAAGCGAAAGCCGCTTTAAGCAGCATAATGAACTCGAGTAATCAGGTAATAAAAATTCGAGAGCACGATGTAAAATTTTAATCAAAATTGTGTTAAAGCTAGCGCAAAATAGTCCGCTGTTATTCTTTGAGATTATTCAGAAAATCTCGCTTTTATACGGCCCTTATCTCAAAATTCGCTCCGATCTTAAAATTCATATCGTAAAACAAAATAGGACTGGTGCATCCGAAGCGTTGAAACAATATCTTTACGGCACTTCTGACAATTGAAGATTTATTCTCTCCCAAAATTTCAAAATTTTAAGTGAGTTACTGATATAAAAGAGTGATACATATCATTCAGCCGAAAAGAGAAATCTATCTTTTCTTTGATACATGCCCAACTCTATGAAATGAGAATCCACGTTCCAAAACAAAAGTATCGTATGCGTTGACTGCGCTTTCAAACCAATGGTTAGTTGGAAGTGAAATCCCCCATTCATTCGTTCATTCATTCATTCATAAAACGCATTACCGTCGCCGCCGCGCCCTAACCCCGACGGCTCTTGCGAACGCGGAATACGTTAAAGGGAATCCCTGGTACACTGCAATATGGAATGGAAACCGGGAACGTGGATTTTGTTGCAAGTTACGGTGCGGAGTCTTGGGTAAGCTTACTTGGTGCGCCAGCTTTGAGCCACCGGCGGTATCAGCTTGCGCTTTGTATTCACCTTTAATAAAACTGAAGGAAAGGATTGAACGTGTCAGTTTGTGTGAACGCTGTGATCATGTTTAGGGTATGCTGCGCTTTTCTGTTTTGGTATGTCTGGTTTCTTTTGGAAATACAGCAGACAGTTCAATGATTTTGTTTTACTTGGATATCTGCCATACATAACGTTGCACCTAATATGCCAGCACTATCTTCTTTCGCTGTCCTTATCCCACTTGAATATGGGGTTGGTGGAACATACCTAAGCATGCTGCGGAAAGGATTCGGCTTAGTTTTTACGACTGGCTGTCTGCCTGATGTCAACAACCTCTTATGAATTCAGACCCGGGTAATTCGTGTTAGGAAAGACGCGTTGCCTGACCTGGGATTCGAACCCAGGACCTCCCGGTCCACTGTTTGTATGCTGCCACTAAACCAAGCATATTATGAGCTCTGTATTCAATTAAATGCAGCAAAATTATGACTTGTTAAATGGTCTTAAAGTTTTTATGAGCAACTTGATAAAATATTCACAGCTAACAGACGATTTAAAATGTAATATTAATGGAGATTTAACTAAATTATGTTCTTTGAAGTATTCCCTCAGTATTTGTTAATTTTAAACTGTTATTAGTCGAAAAGCGCTATAAAAATTCCAATACCATTTATACAAATATCTTTATAAAAATCGACGGAACTATAACAGCTCTTTCGTTCTTATTGGCATTCCGCCTGCAGTAACGCAGATTTTTATCTCCGGGATTCAGGAATGCTTTTACGCTGCCCAATGAAGACAATGTATGAGCCATTCTAATTTATTTTATGGGCATCTTTATTTAGTTACAGGAAAACACTCATTCCATATCGAGTGAGGGCAGATTTATTCCCAACTCATTTCCCTAAACCCCACTCCACTTAATAACCCTATAAGAGGGCGGATATCTCACACGGAATCCGCTGGATTTTCGCCAGTTCGGTGGATGAGATCGCGTTCCAATGGCCGCCGAGTGTCGATAGCGCCGATCCACCGTCTCAACGAGCTATTTCATTATTCGGCCTCACCGACTCCGTTCGAGATGGTGCGATAGGATTGACTAATTTCGCAGTATGCTTTAGATGAGTACCGCGACGCGTTTATTTAGGCTTTTGTAGGCTTACCGCGGGATTCGCTCGCTATCTCGTAAGCACGTCGTTTGCAGCTGCCCACTGTTGCCTCCAACACGTTGCTGTCCTCAAGCTAAATTGACCTTAAGTGAATTAACCTAATTTTGAGACGTCTCCAAAAAATGTGGCAAATATGGTCCCTAGAGATTTAATAGACTTATGGTTATTTTTAATCTTAAAGTAAACAACCAAAGTCTAATAAACCTCTAAGGATAATAATTTCCACGTTTTTTGGAGACATCTCAAAATTAGGTTTATTCTCTTACGCCCGGTTCCAATAAACAATATCAGTTAGAATGTGCAGATAGATTCCAAAAAATAGCCAATAAGAACACAGTTAGAACATGACTCTGTCAAATGACTTGATTTGATTGGTTCATAATCGCGACCTATCTGTACTCTAAACTGAGATCGTTTATTGAGACCGGCTGGTAACGGAATTTTAACTTGAGGACGCCAGCACGGCTGCATTTTAAACCCATCTGCGTTAACCCACTAATGATAATTCAAGCGTTAAGTCTAATATAGAGGCAATTTCTCAAAGGGAAAGTTTTAATAACAGCCAAACAATTCATAGGAGTTGTTGGTTTTTCTCGCTGTGGCGAAAGTAAGTTTCGAAGCGTGTGCCACAAAACGTATGCCGTGAACATTTTGACCGTGAGGCACGAACTGATGCAAACTTCTCGTCCGAAGTTTGAAGGAATAAAATTTTGCGAACCTAACCTAACTTACCTACCTACGTAATAAATAAAGTTATATTTTGTTACAGAAATCGTAACTTACGATATGGGGAAGGATCTCTTACCAAATTGAATGTTGATTTATAATTATAATCGAGGTATAACATAACATAAGCTCAGGCCTGTATCCCCGAAGGGGTAGGGAGAAGCGCACTAGCGTACTAGAACACCCATATTTCACCGAACTTAGTTCCGTCCCAGATGTGATAGGGGGCGAGCCTATCGCCATAACGGACACAAATTCCACACTCCCGGCTGTTATGGAAAAATTGAGTATCACTTTGTCCGACCTTGGGATTAAACCCGAGATCTCAGAACGGTAGTCGTACCGAAATACAATCACGTCACCGAGGCAGTAATAATCATATTTGTTTGATTTTAAATAACTGAAAGTTTGGAACTTTTAAAGTGGAGTCAAATATAAACTTTTAAATCGATAGCGGACCCCCGATGGCTTGCCCTAAATTCATTGACTATTCATCCGAGGCCGCATCCAATCGGGACGAGGCACGCCTAATCCTCGCTTAGCGTTAAAGTCAAAGCAAAAGCAAGTTGGTGCTTGCTAAAAGCCCTTTGGCGAGGCGACGAGGCGCGTGCGGCGCCCGGCGAGCTTCGCCATTACCGCGCCAAGTGGCAAGTTTTGTACTCGCCTCATGGCCGATTCATCAGCGCCTCTCGTTAGGCGCACGTCTGAATAACGCCTTAGCACTTCTCATTATTGCGTTTATAAAAGCGTCCATACAGAAGATTCACTAAGACTCGCTGGGTCGCTGAAAGGGAAAATGGAATTGTGTACACGTTTTGTTCGCTAGTCGTTTTTTTGTTCCGCCGCGGCGAGCCGTGTGTGAGCGGGTTTGAGACATTTTGTGGCTGCGTTTTACATTGTGAACGTAACGACGTGACGTTTCTCCGTCCTTTAGTTAACGTTAGACATTAAAGCGTAATAAGGCCACATAGACGCACGGCTGAGTTTATTTCTTGCTGTAATGAAGTATTTTAGTTTTTATACGGCGCGCTGCGGGTTGGTTGTGTTCTAGTTTTTATAGCGCAGGAAATCCTAGTTTGAAAGCAGTTAGCGACTGGAAGTATGTGCATACGTAAAAACTAGTATCGTCTGCGCACATTTGCGGAATGTTAACCGGTCTACAGTTGAACACTGATGAATGCGAGTTGTTGAAATGTTATCGGTTATAATTTAATAGCCTGGTTATAATCATTAGGAAGTGCCCGACTCCAGGCTTTGATTGCAAAATCAATAGCGGCACGTGCAACTATCGGCAGGTCTGCTCTCGGTGATATTAAAGTTTGCTTACTTCATTTAGAAAAGAGACACATTGCTAATTATATTCAAAGAAGAATTTTAATTATGAAGTTAATTAGTTTCATATTTTTCTTTTCTACCTCTATAAAGCTTAAATCCTAATTCAGCTCATTAGTAAAGAAGCGCCAGCTCAGCGTCGAGTCATTATTAATAGCTATTCTTTTCTTTACAAAGTTATGATTTCTTAGATTTACGCGAATGTTATTGATTGAAATAAAACTAGTTTTTACGGATTCTATTGCGATTTATTTTATTTTTGTCCCGACATTTTCAAAGCTTTACAGCCTTGGTCACGGATCGGACTCTCTGATAAATACAAAACAAATCGCGATAGAATCCGTAAAACATTAGAAAAATCTCATTTTTTTATTATTTTTGTGAATAAAACTTGTAAAGGTACAAAATTCCAATATGCGCTAAAAATAACACGGTCTTATAACAATTATGGAAGAACAGTAACAAAAATTCAAATCGACGTCGATAACTTATAACAAGATTGAAAATAAAACACAATTATTCCCGTTTAAAATTCAATATACAAAACTTTCTAACTTGTTTGTCACGTTTTTGTTTTTGTCGAAACACAATTTAAATTCAAGACTTGCTTAAAAAGCGTTGGAACGAGAGCTCTAGACAAGCAGCTCAGTGAAGAACGCCCCACGAAACTTTACATAAACGTTTAAATTCCTAAGATGAAATTAAAAGTTTCTTTCAACACCTACAGTTTCTGCAGTTGCACGGTTTCCATTCGCAATTTATGATACCATCTTTCTCACTTCTATGCCCCTTATAAAACGTTTACCTACGCGCTACTAAGTGTGTACATAGTATAAAACAAAGTCACTTTCCGCTGTCTGTCTGTATGCTCTTTAAAACTACGCAACGGATTTTGATGTGTTTTTGAATAGATAGAGTGATTCCAGAGGGAGGTTTACCTCTATATGTATGATACATGCATAAAGGCCGCAAGGGAAAAGCGAATAATATAGAATTCTAAGTTGTAGATGCACTTTTTGAGGTATAACTGAAAATATTTTCCCCAGTAATAACTAAAGCCGAATAATTTCTGCAACATGCTGAAAAAGAGTGTTGTGCAGGCCATGCAGTGGGATGGGATAAGGTTAGAAGGAAGAAGAATTTAGTGGTAAGAGTGGAGGTAAGAGTCTGTTAGTATAACTCAGCCCTATAAATTCATCAAGTAGAATGAGTCACTATGGCAAAGGTTTTATTTCGCCAGTAGTGAGTAATAGTCTAACAGATACGAGAATTCAGTTGGGATTATTATTCCTTGCAATATTTAATATAATAAAGTGTTTCTGATTTTTCGAATTATATAAAGTCACATGGCACACCATATTATTATTACTTGAATGAGAAAACAACGCAATATTTATTGTTAGTAAAGCTAATTAAAATGGTTTATCGTATACCTAAAAAATATAACATAACATAACAAACGTAAAATACTCTAAAAAATACATTCAATTCAATCAAAAACATATATACGTATCAACTGCAGCATTAAATAAACTCAACGACCTACCGTGAAGTTGCGAATTACAATCAAATAAACTTGACGCTAAGCTCAGTTTTTGCTCTCTACTCTAGAGGAGTAACATTTTGTTCTGTCCAAGTTTTCTCATTATGCCCGACACTGCTTGCATTACTCTACCGTCAGACGAAGCACGTAAACTCTTCAAACGCTCAAATGTTACACACTAAACAATTTTATTAAACTCACTACGCTTTCCATCTATTTCGAGGTAGTTTAAAGGGCTTAAGTCGGCGAAACTATTTTAAAAACGGCAGCTAGCGGCTTAAGTAACTCATAAAAGCGAATAGGGCTGCAATATTTTCTTGGGGTGAGAGAGTGGTTAGCCGACTTTTACACTGGTTTTATTGTCTCCCCTCGCTTTGTGAGTTAAGTCTCGTCTTTGCTAGATATAATCAAGTTTAAAAACCGCCATAAAACTCTTTAGATATTGATCAAACCTTGGAATAATAATATATCCTTTATTTCCAAAATGTAACAATACAGTACTTTGCTTAAATCTAATGTTAGTGTATTATATTATATATCATGATTCTTTTTGTGTCTTGGAGGTCTATGGGCGGTGGAGATCATTTACCATCAAGTGACCCATCTGCTCGTTTGCCAATCTCTGCTATAAAAAAAAAACTCTTATTTCGGAATGCCTATCGGCAAAGGCCTCTAGCTCCTTCCAATGTTGCCTATCTAAAGCAGCTCTTTTCTAGTATTGTCCAGCTGCCATCTTGATTTCGTCCACCTTTTGACTTGCCTGCCCTTACTTCTCTTGCTGTCTCTGGGATACCAGTTTGTAATTGTTCTGCTTTATTTTTTTGTATTTGCTGCGAATCATATGTCGGAATAAACTCTATTAAAAAAATAATCTTGAAATTTGGTCGTCGCCTCCTTGGTGTAGTATAATTATATGAACCAGACCGGGTGAACCTACGTTTGATTCCCAGATCGATCAAAGCGATTTTTCTGATTTGTTATGCCCGAGACTGGTTCGCCTAGTGGGGAGTACCTAGTTGAGGTCAGAAAGGAAACTAGTCATAAAAAACTAACCCAAATCCTTTTCGCAACATGCTTTAAAAATATTCACTGACCCCACATTAAGTTGATATAAGAGCAAGTAAAAACATTTTTAATAATAAATAACACCCAACAGTCACATACATAGATTTGCCTGAGACATCGGGGTAACATGCATAAAAATTACGATGAATTAAATCTTTCTTTCGAAGTCGGTTGAACATATGATAGCGATAGTTATCCACAATTAAGTTGAAGGTTCGTAAAAACTTAAACATAATCAATGACGTATCGCCGCTAATGCCGGAGATTGTAAACCCCTTGATATTGAATTTCCTGAAGTGCACAAACTGTACCATAAATTACGAACAACCCTTCGCGTCCTAAACGGTGTTTAGATGTTATAGCGTAATTAGAAAGGTCGCCAGTGCTGGGTCGCGTGGCGAACTTCGTTTTACTAAGCTTTGTTCGGGTGAATGCTCTTCAAATGTGAAACTAATACTCAGGATACGCTATGACGGGAAGTTACAAAAATAACGCTTGGATACTTACAAGGACATCATTAAGGCTTAGGGCATAATATCGATGGGCCTAATAATGACGTACGTGACTGTGATTAAAAGTATTAATGGAGCAAGTCACGCTTTTTGACTCACGCCTTTATAACAACGACGTGTGTGGACATTATGCAACACGTTATTTTGCGATTGCATCGGTGGTGTACTTGTATTTCAGTACAGGTACCATACTGAGGTCTCGGGTTCGATCCCGGATTGGGCAAAGTAATATTGGTTTTTCCAAAATCAACCCGGAATCTGGAATTTGTGCCCGATAGGCGATATGGCGGTAGGCTCAACAAATCTGGGACGGAACTAAGTTCGGCGATAAAGGGGTGTTCTAGTTCGTTAGTACGCCTCTGCCTATCCTTTCGGAGATACAGGCGTCAGGTTATCTTAATGTTATGTTATATTATTTTCCAAGCATTTATTTTTATCTACAGCTCTTGCGATACAAGCTTCGCTTAAGGAAAGTGAGATGGTAAAAAGATTTCATCATCATCATCAGCCACAGGACGTCCACTGCTGTCCCCCAAAGATTTCCTAATATTTATTAGTATTATGTTATTATTACCTGTCCTTATCCCCCTCCATGTGGCTACCTGCCTGACGTCAACCCCCCTCTGGGAGATTAACCGATTTTAATAAGGCGATTCTTTAGTATATTTTTTAACTAATGGCAAAGGTAACTAAAAAAAGAACTCCACTGAGCCTTAGTCAGCCAGCCTCTTGAGAAATCATCATAAAACGCAATACAAAAGCTTTTAAAAATATCTAACTTTGGGCTCTTTGAAAGAAAAGTTGTAACAATTATTACAAAAAATTATAAAACTTTTCCGCGAGGAAATGTTTAATTTCTATCTCGAAGCCGTGAAACGTAAACAAAACAAATCAAAACATACTCGTTAAAAGGAAAATGAGGCGTCGTTGCTCATATCGGCACAGGATATCAACAACAATTTTTCAACTTTAGCGGTTTCAATCAATAACGTTGGTAATGGGAAAGTTCAATAGGCAACAAATGCCGACACAAGTAAACGAAGCCGAAAACGAAATTCGCGATGGGAGCGCACTCTGTCGGACAGGAAATTAAAAGACAAAAGAGTCGACTAGTGCAGTTTGGGCTCGGAAATGGGGGCCTGTCCTACGTTGACCTGATATTTTTAAATACGAATGAATAGCAAGGAATAGGCAATAGACTGCCTCGGTGGCGTGGTGGTATTTCGGTACGACTACGGTTCTGAGGTCTCGGGTTCGATCCCCGGGTCGGGCAAAGTGATATTGGATTTTTCCATATCAGCCCGGAGTCTGGAATTTGTGCCCGATATGGCGATAGGCTCGCCCCCTATCACATCTGGGATGGAACTAAGCTCGGCGAAATGTGGGTGTTCTAGTTCGCTAGTGCACCTCTGCCTACCCCTTCGGGGATACAGGCGTGAGCTTATGTTATGTTATGTTAGCAACCATTATGCATTAAAGCTGTCCCTGGTCAGTTATGGTCATTCAGTTAAATATCATTCTGAGTCAATCGGTAGATATCCAAGTTCATAATTATGTGGATAAAACTATGCATCTCGACTCCCGACGTACGACTTCTAGTATGACCCCTTTGGTCTAATAGCTGCGTGATTGGGCTATGGACCTAGGTCCTGGATTGGTATGCCTGTTCGGGCAAAGCTGTTTTTCTAGCACAATTTTCCCGGCTGTGGAACCTGCAGAGTGTGATAACGTCAAACAGGTTAGTTGGGTATAAAAACTAAGTCAAATCCTTTCTGAAACACGCTTGAAAAGTGTGATGCGCGAATGCGGGATACATTGGAGAGAAAAATAAATAAATACGATCGATGTATAAAATTACTCCACTTTTTATACCAGAAACTATCATAGATAATTTATATTTGAGTAAAAAATTGTTAATTAATCCAAAGTCAAATCGCCACGTATTATTTCAGCATCGATTAACATATTTTTTTTTTGTAATAAATAATTTTTCTCAGAAATATGCCATAAAATAAAAACAGTATTTTTAATAAAATTGCCATATTACAAAATACCTTTGTTTGATTTTTTTATTTTGATTTGATACCAGAAACCAGAAGCACTGAATGCTAAACCTATAAACCTATGGCTAAACGATTGCTTACATGCCATAACTTTCCCTGTTATTGACTCACTGTTCCGTGCCTCTGTAAAGTTTAAATTCGCTGTTCACGGTACGGCTGTAGCACTTCACAAGTTATTTGCTTAGTTTAGATCCAAATAGAATGTTCTACAGGGTTTACAAACTAATATACCTGTTTGTGTCTGTTTGAAGTTTTATCTTATCTATTTAAATAAAGATTTTATTAGCTGTGGTCGATAATTCTGATTTAGTCAAATAGCGTTTACTTGCGACTTAGCACAATGTTAGCTTGATGTATCTTTTTAATACTGAAATCAAATGAATTTAAAAACATCCAACTAAATTGCATTCGGCACATCTTTCTTTCCGTCTGGCGTTATCCCGCCCTAGTGCCAGACTCCACCTTCCTACTTAATCGCTCACACTTCGCCCGGTCTATGGGCATTCGGCACTACAGAATATAAATAATTTAGTTTATTTCTGACATTTACTTCAATATTTTCTATAAGAATAGCATAATTAAGGCCTAATCCCTATCATAAATAGAAGACGCCTATGAACAGCAGCTCAACAGTATTAAAATCCTCTTATAAATGTGTCTATAATGCAAATTAATGAATTCTATGAACTCTAAATAAACTTAGGGTTGATCTCATTAAAAATGCAATCTTTCCTGTTTGTAATGAGTTCATTCGAAACAGCAACGGAATTAATCCCCTAACACTGATCTGTGATGTATATCCAGTATACATATGTATGGTTTCTGTAATTCAGGCGGGTATGGGTAATCCATTCGCCTGGCTCGTATCTGATTACCGGGGGAGTCTTCTCATGTATATCACTTGATAGTAGTTGTGTTAAAAATACCAAAAATTGAAGACACATGCTCCGTGAGAGCGCTCCTGATTTATTTTTCGTTATGAGGGATTAAACGTTTGACATTCTCTGCAGCTGTCGACTTCTACACAACGTAACCATTTAAAGGATTATGTCAGTCTATTGAACCTATTGGAGAGATGTCGTTTACGGAGCAGCGTCAGACGATAATTTCCAACATTACAAATTTCAACTTTTAGCTGTATTTATGCATAGAAATATTCTATAAGCGGAGTGGTTTCCACGTCATTGTATTTATGAGATAAATGTTCCATATAAAGCATATGTGTATGTAGGTACTTATATTTTTTCAGCTTTAGGCCATTTCATTTTACGTCTAGTAGCCTAGTAGGTACTGTCGACTTGGACTAGTGGCAGCATATATGGGCCGTGAACCGGGAGGATCTGAGTTCAAATCCCAGGTCAGGTGGGTATTTTGCTGAAACCGATTTGCCCGGGACTGGATCCTCCAGATCAGGCAGGCAGCCGATCGTAAAAACTAAACCGAATCCTTTTCACAACATGAGTGAATAAGTGAGTAGCTACTTGCACGCCACATTGAAGTAGAATAAAGGCAGGGAGAAAGAAGGCCTAGTAGGTATGGATTTGCTTCTGACAGATGCATGTTATCATAAATCATTTACCCTAACCGACAATGACAAAGCAGCGGGACAATTTCAACACTCACAACTTTGTTTCCTAATTCAATTTGCATTTCGAATCAAAAACTTTCCGTGACACTGTTTTGCATTATTAATACTTTAGCATGGCGTGATCTCCAGAGGCGTACTAGAAGCCATAAATTGAATTCCAACCTTCGCAATTAGTTATTCCCGCGCGTGAAACTTTCTAGATCGTTCGCCTTCGTTAACAGATGTTACGGTGCTATTCATTATACATTTCGTCGAATTGTAAAGCCGAACATTTAATTTAAAGTACCTACCGAACGATCCTTTGTTAAACCGTCGAGAATTTCGGGCGATATTGTTGAGAAAGCCAGGACGGATTAGCGGGTTGCCGCTAGTTTCCCGTTTACGTTTGCGTTGAATGTGCGCGATAAATAAAGTGCAATATGCCTGGAGTGACTAGCCGTCGGTGGTCACGCTACACGATAACGCATTACGTTCTCGCACGTGCCGCCTAAGGCCCGCGCCTTCACGACAAATTGACGACCTACCCAACGTTTATAATGGCGTATTTATTGCACAACAGCCGTCTTTAACCTTCAGTAACATAAAATGTAGGGCATTCTTAATTCTTAGTAGATTTCGTTATATATACTTTGATTAGAATTATGGGCTTCGTAATTTTGATCTAGATCATGGTTTAATCTCCATGAACTTTTTAATTTTTAAAATACATAGAGATCTGTGAAATAATAAAAAAAAATTGTGTAATGATTTCTTAGGTTTACGTGAATGTTATTCATTGAAATTAAATTATTTTCACGGATTCTATCACGATTTGGTTTTAATTTTTATGCCCGACGAAACCAAATCATGATAGAATCCGTAAAAATAGTTTAATTAAAAAATTTGGTTATTTTTCTTAAGTGAATCAGGCATTAATCGAATCTCCCCTTTCTTCCACCTGTCATGCCGCCTGATTGAAGTCACCGCCTATTCGAGGATCTACGAGACTGTCCCGCCCACACACCCGCCACCGTAACTCCTGTAAGCCAGGATCATCAATGGCACGCATTTTACGACACCGAGCAATGAAGCTCGGCGAGTCTCAGAGAATGCAAAATTGTCTTCCCCCAATGAAATTAATCAAACAGAAAGATAGGGAGGAGTTGGAATTCGAGGATCTAAAGGGAGTTGACGTCCCGTGCAAATAGTATCGAAATCGTATCGAAAAATAGCTTTACTCGACTTGGGAATTGAATCCAGAAACCCCCGATTCACCGCTCATATTACCTGAGGCTGAGGAAGCGACTAATCGAATATTTCATCTGATTGGTGAAAGACGGAGGTATCTATATAGTTTCTACTATAAAAATCTTCGATAATATGTGACTGCATCCAATATTTTATAGGCAGAAAAATATTTACATAAAGTCACATAATATACCTAACTTCGTGCAAATGAATGCATTTGTACTACAAATGATAATAAAAAAGTTTTTGTGAGCGCAACACCATTCCACAGCCCCGGCACGTCCCTTATCGGCCTAATTTGGATCAAACAATTCCATTCCCCTAACAAATTGTGGCGAAGCACATTTGTTATCTGCAGTTTTCTACAGAAATTATATTAAGATTTTGTTTAGCGATAATGTTGTATATTTTTACTTTCCTCTCTCGTGGTCGACGCGACACACCCTAAGGGAGCACTTGGATTTTATGATAACAATAAATTACGCGAAAACAAACCAAATCTCATCTACGGAGATGTGATTCTCTTTTTACTGTGAATAAGAATATGTTTGTAAACAGACCGCTCCCATTGAGGGATTTGTATAATTTATATCGTTAAACTTACTCCAAATAATAACTGAGCTTCTATGTTGTTCAATGTTATTTATTGTTTTTCTTTTTCTTCACAACATAACATAACATAAGCTCACGCCTGTATCCCCGAAGGGGTAGGCAGAGGCGCACTAGCGAACTAGAACACCCACATTTCGCCGAGCTTAGTTCCGTCCCAGATGTGATAGGGGGCGAGCCTATCGCCATATCGGGCACAAATTCCAGACTCCGGGCTGATATAGAAAAATCCAATATCACTTTGCCCGACCCGGGGATCGAACCCGAGACCTCAGAATCGTAGTCGTACCGAAATACTACCACGCCACCGAGGCAGTCTTTTTCTTCATGTTCTCAGAATAGTATTTGTATTTACGCCTGAAATGTGATCCTGTAGGTTATAAAGCGTATAGCGTACTGCCGGTCTTTATAAATGTGCTGAACGGATTTAGCATCAGGTTCTCATCCCATAAGTTTTAATCTAACTATATTATCGTGTATAATATTTGTATTTTAGTAGCAAATAGGTATAATGTTATAATGACGTGTTATAAAGTCGTTGTTTAGTGATTCGTAACTTATTCTATGCCGAATGCAAATAATAACTCATTAGTATTTTTGGTCCCCTCATCATAAATAATGAATTATCACGAATATTAACATAAGTTTTCATTCTTTCCAGGTCACCTGTGGCTCATACATGAGATGTTATGGGCTCCCCCGTAGTGAAGTGGCGCTGGTGGGTGGTGGTGATGGCGTGGGCATGGGGCGCGGCGGCGCGCACGCTCTGCCCCCCTCGCTGCGCATGCGACGACGCCCTACGCGCCGCCTCCTGCGCCAACGCCAGCCTCGAGATCGTCCCTATCCAACTCAACCCAGAGGCGACCCACATCAACTTAACCCACAATGCCATCGACAATTTACTATACACCTTCGGTTTCTACACTCAGCTCGCCGTTCTAGACATCTCCTACAACAAGATATCGGATTTAGGTAGTAAAAACTTCGAGAATAACATCGAGATGATTAATCTGAATCTGACTCACAATTACCTAAAACATTTAGATAAAGACACGTTCGTCGGTCTGAAAAGTCTCGTCGATTTAAACCTTTCAGACAATGAGATTACTGACATAGACGTGCAAACGTTCAAAGATTTAACCAAGCTGGAGAGACTCGATTTATCAAATAATAAACTGGTGACATTTGAGCCGAATACTTTTGAGCCGCTGTCGTCATTGAGCACGTTGTCTCTTAAGAACAATTCGATATTGGACGTGCCGTCTGATAATTTCGCATTCGTTATTCAATTGGAGTTCTTAGACCTTTCAGATAATTTAATACAGCAAATAACAAGACACGGCATACCTTACTTAAAAGAGCTCAAACATTTAGACTTGAATAATAACATAATTGAGAGCATCGATCAATTAGGTTTCCACAATTTACCTTCACTGCGCCATTTGGATCTTAGCGACAATAACATGACATCGATCCCGACATCCGCTCTCTCTAAACTATCAAACTTGTCCCATTTGTATCTAAGTGGAAACTTTTTTCAAAATGTTACGTCGCTTTCCTTCCAAAGTCTTTTTCTTCTGAAGCATTTACACTTAAGCCGACTCTATGAGCTTGACAAAATCGACTCAAGGGCTTTTGTTGACAACATAAATCTGCAAAAAATTTGGATGAACGAAAACGTCAAAGTGAGAGAAGTTCCATCGAGATTATTTCACGGAAATCCGAAATTAACACATGTTTATATTAGAAACAACGCTCTTGAGACACTCGAGGCGTCACATTTTCCAATAGACAGACTGCAGGAGTTGGAAATTTCTGGCAATCCATTCGTTTGCAATTGTTCCTTACTTTGGCTGTGGAAACTTGGCAAGGATAGCGAAATCACCAACAAGAAGTCTGGCAACGCAAGCACTATTCTTAAAATAGATTACGAGGACATGAAATGTGCGTCGCCTTTGCATTTGAAAGGCGTATTATTCGTTCAGATTCCAGAGTCTGAATTCGGGTGCTCAAGTGGATGGGTGATAGTGGCGGTTGTGGTGCTGACTGTGAGTATCGTTATAAGCGTGGTCGGTGGTGTTTTATATTTCATGGGACCTTTGAAAAAGTGTAAAGGTGATAAATCAAAACAGATCATGACGAGTGTTATGATGAACGGTGATGTGTCTAAACTAGGGAACGGGTTAGGGTACGCGACTCGCAGTAGGGAACAAGAAAGCAAACGTGACGTCGATCGATATCTTATGATCGGTTCGTCAGTGACCAATAACTTCCATTCCCTTAACCCTCCGTGGCATAGTGCGGACAAGAGCTCCTACTACCAGGAGGACAGTGAAGAACACATCTACCAACAGTTCGCATACGAAACGATTCCGCCTCACCGAACACCAGAAAAACCGCACATAGTGTACGTCTAACATAAACTGAGCGCAAAGGACAATATCGCGAGTATATTTTCTTTGCTATTTAATATAAACAAAACTGAACTGTGCTATCGTCACGATGACGAGGTGTATTACATTTGCAATAATGTACATAGTGATATAAATAATATGTGATAGCTTTGTATATAGTCGTGTAAATATAACCAATGCGTATAAAATATTTTAGGCATTCTCGATTTTGTACTTAACTCCATCGACTAATGTTTATACTTGAAGTTTCTTATATTCCTTTGTATTGTACCTAGATGTATATTTGATTTGGTTTGTTTGTTAGTTCCTTGAGACTATGGGTACTCAGATATTATGTTAAGTGCTATGTAATAGTCGTAAAATATTCATTACTAAATGATTATGATCGTGTGAAATTGTACATATTTTTCTGAATTAAAACACCAATACTTGACGAAACTTTGTACAAATATGAGCAATATAGAATAATTATTTCAAATATTATAAATATCTCGTTAATTTTATTCATAAACATTGTTATAGCATACTTATTAGTTGTATTTAGAGAGGAAAATACAGTTTTTCATATCTACCATGCTTATAACATTGAATATTTCATAATGTATACATAATTAAACAATAAACCAGTTGCTCTGATGGGATGGGGTACAAATTATATACAATATATTGGCCATTCATGTAAATCAATTTAACGAGAATAATTTAAATACAATTATGTTATATAGATATTCTGAAATTAATATTTTTATACTTAGTGAATATGCAAGAGCGATGTTCAAAAGTTTCTGATATCATTCAATTAATACATTATCGCCCGATTCGGGCGATAATGTATTAATTGTCACAAGCTACTCACTTTAGCGGTTTCTTACATTGATTTTCGCCATACAATTTTGACAGATAAGGCCGCCTTAAACGACGTAAGGCGACTTTAAATGTATGAACATTCGGCGGTATGATCCAATTTATTGTAATAAGTCGGTAAGATAATAGTGCCAACTTTTGGGGTTTTTAAAGAGTTTGAACTGTTAAACCAGGAGATAAATAAATAACAAATAAATAAATAAATAACACCCAACAGTCACATACATAGACCTGACCCCACACTAAGATCGAGTCTTGTGTCGTGGGTATCAGGAACTACGAGAGACTTTCGGTCTCACAACACCCAGACCCGAAACAAATATTTGTAGGCCATACAAACATTTGTCTCGGTGCGGGGATCGAACCCGCGGCCTCTCGCTTCATAGCCGGCTACTCGCCCGCTGCGCCACGGAGGCTGTCATAGATTGATTTTAATAAGTTGGTAGTAATAACAATGCTGCAAAAAAGGTTTGCTTCTTATTGCCTTAATAAAAGTTATGTATTAGTCAGATGTCGCTTATGCAGGCTGATTCTAACAGGTCAATCTGTAAATCTTTAGGGAAGGCCAATGTGTAGCAATGGACTTACTGTGGCTGATAATGATGAAGAAATTAGGACACATTTTTATTCAAATAAATTGTACGATATTCTCAAATATAATAAGACAAAGGATGGAGAAATTAAAATAGAAATGCATGAATCAGAAACTTTCGTACCTCGCCATTATAATGTTCTAGCTGAGACAAATAATTGCGATTGTAATAATTTTTATAAAGATGCATTTATTCATACGAATTTCATACCCAAATTATAACCAATGAACACAATACCTATACAATCAATGATACCTACAGCCATTATGATAGTATAAGAATATTTATACTTACTACTTTAAAAACTTTTGTTATGAAACTTATTTAAAATATATAATGCATTAAAACAAACGACAAATAAACCATTAAAAATATTGCTGATTTTTATTTGATATACCCTTCAGTTACACATATTTTAGTGACGCACCATAGTAAGGAGTAACCCTTGAGTTTGTTTCGGAATTTCTTCTCAGGGATAGCCACGAAATATAAAATATCCTATTTGCAGAAGAAATGATTTGAATTTATTAGACCTTTATCTTCAGTAGCAGAAACTACGAGTACTCCTCATGTTTCCTGTGGAAAAACATTTTAAGCCTTAACGTTAGTAGGGACTACTACGATAAAGAAATTCGATTATGATACATTTGTACGTATTTTATTTTGCCTTTGTAACATGGATAGGCCTGGAGGAAAATGAGACTTAGGATATTGTAGATACGTTGTTCGACTGTTACGTAGGTAGACCTGCAAGCAAAAGCTTATAATACATACATAGTCATAGTCCCAGTAGGGGTTGGCAAAGGCGAATTATAGAACTAGAACACACAAATTGCGTCGAGCTCATTACCGTCTCAGATGTGATAGGGGATGAGCTTATCGCCATATCGGGCACAAATTTCAAGACTCTAGGTTGATACTGAATAGAAAAGTCCAATGCAGGAACCGAGGATTGAATCCGAGACCTCAGGATGGTAGTTGTACCGTCAGTTAAAGCTCCAGCAATGTAAAGCTTATAATGAAATGAAATAAACTTGATCTTCAATATCACAAGGACGTGGCAGGAAACGGACGCTCGCTTTTCGTTCCAGTTTCTTTCAAGTTAGACGTAACGTCTGCGTGAAACGCGCTTACTAATTAAGCATCTAATTATAGTACAGAATACAGATGTTACTTCTCTGAACAATGTTATTTCACGGCTATGTTTTAGAAAGTGTAGACAGAAATGCAACTTACTCTAAGGCTAGCTGAGTTGATTGTAATATCCGTGATCTCTCTGAATCGAAATATTATATCTATTATCTAAGTATGGGACCGATTCAAGAACTGCAAT
This sequence comes from Clanis bilineata, assembly GCA_036417725.1. NCBI lineage: Eukaryota > Metazoa > Arthropoda > Insecta > Lepidoptera > Sphingidae > Clanis > Clanis bilineata. Next base: position 7,012,756 of record CM071141.1, read on the forward strand.
CAACTGGTCTTATCCCACTTCAATATGGAACCGACACAACACAGTTTTTCAAACAGGGTACAGAAATAATTCTGTTTATTTCTCTCCTAAAATACCTGATAGAAAACCTGCGTTTGAATAAGAAATCCTTTTTCGAATTTATTTAATATCAACATTAGTGGCCCGAGCAGGTATATTTTTCACCATCGAATTCATATCGAGTTCACGGCGCACCGCTGGTAATACAAAGTTGTTTTTTACTGCTGAGTCACGATCTTGTTATTAGACACAGTGTGTTACAACACACAGCACTAATAATATTATGCAACACATATTTTAATAGATTACTAAATAATTAATATATTATTATTTTAGAGAGATTAGTAAATAGACTTTGTATAATCACTAAAGAACTTGTTTGAGTAGTAAATATTTAGAATATCAACCTGCGTGTTTCAAACTTGAGGCATTAATTGCTTCGCAAAGTCAATCATGATTTTAATTAAATTATATTCAAATACTATAAATTCAGACACAAATAGGAGCTAGGTTTAGCAATGTTGACATGATTATGCCAAGATTATACAAGAAACATTTAATGAACAAACAAACGTAATCAAAATTGAAACCCAAATAGTAAAATATAATTTGATAAGTCATTAATCACAAACACTGTATTCGCAGAAAAATGTTCTCCTATGAAATATAAAGTTTAGAATTATTTGGAATTGCTTTATGACATCATATGTAGCTACTATATTGTTCAAGTATCAATTTTCTTTATTTATTTATTTTGATTCACACAACAGTTTCTATCCTTGTACCACACTACAAAAACGGTTTTTCTTGAATTTGGAGTGTGACCACTATTTTCTATTAAAATCGTTTCCACTGCAAGATATAGAACCGAGAATAGAGGATTAAAGGAATGTTATAATTATGTAAATAAGCTGGTAGAGGTACAATGGAGACAATATGATAATGAGGGTCTGAAAAGTTATATTCAGCCATAAATTCAGAACGAGACAAACCAGGCATTAAAAAACTAAAAAAAAAACAGACAAAGGATCGCTAGATTTAGGGAAATAACTCAGATTTTATGTTCCATTGGCAAAACTCTGTACATATTACTAAAAAAATTCAGAAATTATCCAAGCATAGTCTCTTTTGACTTCATCAATTGTATTAAATGCCAACAACCCCTCATCAATAAATGCATAACAGCTAATTAATTTCGGTTCAGTGCAGACAACAATTCGATTATAATAAAGTGATTTCGTTCGGTTACATCGACAGTCATTTGATGTCCGACGAGAGACGGGAGCGAAAACCGTTCCACGCCTTTTTATCATGCACAATTAACTATCATTCGATGTAAATCGGTTAATTTCTGAACATCATGCGGAAGCGTGACAATCGCTATTGTGAAGGCGTCACGTGTTGATAAAATGGTCGTGTAATTCTGATATTGAAAAGCTCTAAATGGAATTGTATCATCATCATCGGCCATAGGACGTCCGCTGCTGAACATAGGAATTTACAATATGATGAATTTACAATACATAACATTTAGATTACAATAATTCTATCTAATCGGAATTCGAAGTGTGTGATTAGGTAGAGGCTGCCTGCCTGACTACAACCCTGGTAAATTCAGTCCCGAGAAAATTTGTGATTGGAGATCAAGAATATTGTCAGTAATGTCTACAGCAAGTTTGTATCGACTTGATAAAACTGTCTTATAGAAAACCGAATTACTGTTGCGTTTCGAGTTGTGAACGAGATTTCCGGTGGCCCAAATCCAAGATGGATTTTCGAAAATTTAGAGCTCCATTAAATAACTATATTTAGTTTCCAATTAAACTTAATTACTGCCTCGGTGGCGTGGTGGTATTTCGGTACGACCACGGTTCTGAGGTCTCGGGTTCGATCCCTGGGTCGGGCAAAGTGATATTAGATTTTTCAATATCAGCCCGGAGTCTGGAATTTGTGCCCGATATGGCGATAGGCTCGCCCCCTATCACATCTGGGACGGAACTAAGCTTGGCGAAATGTGGGTGTTCTAGTTCGCTAGTGCGCCTCTGCCTACCCCTTCGGGGATACAGGCGTGAGCTTATGTTATGTTATGTAAACTTATTTATTATTAATTATTTAGATAATTATATTTATGCAAAAAGTTTATTTACAAGTATTATTTGCGACTTTAAATGCTGTTATTCTTATTTATGACGACATTTGAAAGACAATTGATAGCTCTGGACTAGTACTTGATAATTGAGGTGCCCGGAGGGAGATAAACCACAAGAAAACTGCAATAAAGTTGTATATCACTTAGACAGTGATTTATTTGCGGCGATAACTAACTGACAAGTCTAGCTTCTTCGTATTTATTTAATAGTTGGTGAAGTAGATATGTACTTCAATTAAAAATAAAAGCCACTTATAAATGCCACTGATTTTTACAATTTAATTTTTATTAATTCTTTTACGAGTGTATTCGTTAATACAGTACAAAAACGTGTCTTAAAAAGTATCATTAGCAACATTAAGCTGTTTGTAAACAAAAATGCAAATAAAAATGAAGCAAACAAATTAAAGGAAATAACAAACGAACAATAACCAAATGTTGTTCATAACACCCGTAACACTAAAATAATAGTTCTCTTTAACACATTACGTTATTTCATGGAATATAACAGAGACATTACGCGAGCAAACTATACAACGGGGATAGGGGAAGGTTCGTGTTAAGTAGAAGTAACCGTGAATAAAAATATCTCATAAATAGCTTACGAGCGTTGTTGTCCAGGGTTGTCCTATCCGGGTGAAATTGCCTGCCCGGGAACACACAATGGCGTGCAGTCTACACAGATAAAGAGACACGGTCTATCCTGACAATTTGATAATAACGAGATAAAGTATAAAACCGCCTCACATATGGGCTATTGACCTGGGGTCGTGGGTTCTATTCCCAGGTTGGGCAAAGCGAATTTTCTAACTTAATTTGCCAGGGACTGGATCCCTTAGAGGGGGTTGACGTAGGCTGGCAGCTGGTCGTAAAACTAAGCAAATTCTTTCTGCAACATGCATGAAAAAGTGTGTTGCGCCGACCCCACATCAAGGTGGGATAAGGGCAGGTAGAAAGAAAGTGTAAAAACGTAGATTAAAAACAAATATTTAATAGTTACACCCGGCTTGTATTTTAAATCGTCACGATCGGTTTATAAAGGAGGCTGGCAAACGAGCTGGTGGTTCACCTGATCAAGTGATCTCCATCTCCCATAGTCAATAATGTTTACGATCACTTACCATCTGGCGACCCACCTGCTCGTTTGCCAGTTTTTGATATAAAAAAGAAACTCAAGACACAAAAATACTCATGGGTGCACTACCAACCCAAAAAGAGAGGAATAGGGATTGGAACAGAGAAGGGGGTCCGGAAATGCCACTCACTGAATGAAAGGTAACACCGAGCTACCGTTACGTTTACCTTACCGTTTACGTTGATCAGAAATCAGAAATCAGAAATCAGAAATCATTTATTGCACACTACACCGATACAGAGGTACAACAGAATAACTATGTAGGTACCTACCGACAGATAATGGACGGGACGGCGCAATTGATGACGCAATGCTTAATAAGCTAATAATTATTACGTAGCCTAGAGCACATCTGTCAGCGGTATACAGACATACCTATCTAATTAAACAAAGTATATAAATTAAAACAAAAGAAAAAAAAAAATATTTTAAAAAACAATAATAATAATAATAATAACATGTATGTATATTAGTTATTATGCCCCTTACTTACAAAAACATTTAAGCGCTGCTGATCTTTAACTCATAGGTTGTCCCTTTCATTTCCAAACAATGTAACGCAAGGAAAAAAGTGACAGGTTATTTTAACCATTTGCTCAGCTAAAAATGCTTTTATAAGTAAGGCCCATACAGAGCAATAAAATACAATATTATGATATGATACAGTTGAGTGTATTGTACCGAGTACCGTGGTGTGCGTGTGCAAAGAGGCCCATTCAGCAACAAGTCAAGACTCGTTAGCGATAGCGAGCCCTGACGCTGATCTTCCATGAGCCGACGAGAGCGCACGGACGCGGACGTGTCGTACCTATTAGGTATTAAAATATATTCTAATAAAAGGGAAAGTTAAATACATTTGGTATAATGTTAATAGCGTGGAAACAATTGTATATGATTTAGATATAATAACTTTGAAGATCATATAAGAGTTGAAGAAAATATTTTGTTGTCTACCCTGAACGCCATACCTGTGCACGTCACGAGGAACACACACGAGGGAGCCATCCAACCGGCCGACGATACCTCGCCAGATCTGTAATGGAGATAAATGAATGTCAAAGCACTCAAATTGCCACACGCTGGGTTGGTTCAAAAGTAAAATTGCACGGGTTAGACCCTGTGTAATGGAGTAAGCGTGTAAGGCATTTATTTAACAATTAGACCTCGTTAAAACATCGTATATTTGTTATTAAATTCTGTATAACTGTTATGGTGAAAGGAAGTTGAGTTTGCTTATTGTTCTATTCTTAATTATTGTAGGTTTAGTGTTATGATTAGAAATAGGTTTAACTAGTCAGTGGTGGTTCTTTTGTACCGTCCAGTGGCGTAGGGTCCATGCAACCCGATACCTTTTCCAGATTGTGGGCTAATATTCTTTTATCTAGAAGCGAAAGTCGTACTAGCTTCGCTTTTAAAATATTTCACCCATCCCCATAGGTATCTCTGCGTTTTAGGAATGTGAAAATGTGTTAATAACTTTTACCCGACTCCCTCGGAAGGATGGTACTTGAGAAAATGGGGTTTTACGAATTTGTAACTATGAACTGCCTCGGTGGCGTGGTTGTATTTCGGTACGACTGCCGTCCTGGGGTCTCCGGTTCGATCCACGGGTCGGGAAAAGTGATATTGGATTTTTCCATATCAGCCCGGAGTTTGGAATTTGTGCCCGATATGGCGATAGGCTCGCCCCCTATCACATTTGGGACGGAAGTAAGCTCGGCGAAATTTGGGTGTACTAGTTGGCTAGTGGGCCTCTGCCTACCCCTGCGGGGATACAGGCGTGAGCTTATGTTTTATGTGAACGTTCATTTCTACTACATCCCTTCACTTTGTGTAGTCATTTGAATGATTTTATGAAACGAAAGCAAAATTAGGTATCTAGCTTTTACTTGTATTTACTTCTTCCACTTTTAAAAGCCTAAATTACAAAGACTTATCCAAATATTTTTTACTGTGCTAGTAACTTGATTAAGTCTTTATTTTTCAAAGTTCGTTAATGGATGGAAATTCCTACAATTCAAATTATCATACGCACTATCTACCCTTTATCTTAAAGGAAATGTAAGTATTAAATGCTTATTTATTGGCCTAGTTCATGTAAAAATAGCACAACATGCAAAACGTGTTTCCATATTGCGCCTTCTAATTGGAATTTATAATTAAGTTGTGTTAAGTATTACTTAAATTATGCGTTGGCATGTTAGTTAGTCATATTTCACTGTAATAAGTGTGGACAACAATAATGTTCAAACGAAAAATTGATACGATCTCTAAAAATAATTTTATGTCTATATCAAGGTAGGTCACAAGTCACAACGTATAATTTATTGTATCACTTACCGTCATCTATTGTGGGTATGCTTGCTTACTCATTATGAAAAAAAAACCTAACTCTGCTGGATCAGCGACCTAAAGTGGATCTTGGCATCTGAAATGAGATCTCCAACTGTCTCTCTCTCTCTTTTCTCTCTCTCCCTCTCACTTATTTTTCTCTTCTCTGTTTACTCATTACATTTTCATTTTCGACTGACTTCCAAAAAGGAGGAGGTCCTCAATTCGTCTGTATTTTTTTTATGTATTTTACGCGATATCTGCGCCAAATGTGGACCGATTTTCAAAATTCTTTGTGTTCGATAGAGCTTATTTCAAGGGTGGTCCCATATAAATTTGGTCACGATCGGATTTGAAGTCGGTCCGTTAAGTTTTTAAACTTGTGATTATTAATAGTTTATTGATCATAATGATCTATGTTTTTTAGGTGCGTGCCATAATATATTTTGTAAACTCTCTTAAATTTAGTTAAAGGGATATCAGTTTTTTGCAGGTACACGTTCTCATACCGAGAACCTTATGTGTGACTTTTCGAATCGTAACTTAGACACTAAGGGCCACTTGCAGCACCACGATAAATCTCTATTTATCCCAAATATCGATTTAAAGATAGACGTGATCTGTAGGATAAATGAAGTTTGGGTTTAACTCTAGTTTAGTAATAGCGCTGGAAGTTGCCCTAATAGTGATTACCCAATATTAATTGGAATTAATTTTACTTATATAAAGTAATAGAAAAGTTTGTATAGCGCGGGTGAAGCCACGTGGAAGTACTTGTCCTCAAAGGTACGCATTCTCAAATTAAACTCTATTATCTTTGGTCAATTAGGAGTGCTTAATTCGACTGACAGGTTGACGCTTTACTCCTCAGAGACGGTCTGGCATAGACGCTAGGCACTGAAGATCCTACCGACGGATAAATCAATTACTGAGTAAATATGAATGCTTTTAAAAATGATAAAAATATTATCTTTGATGCCATTAAAGATATATAAAAAAAACAGGTTTTTTATTTAAATCTTTATCCGATTATATTTTGAATTATGTTATTGAAAGTGCATTTGAAAAAAGCTTGGATTTATTTTTATTTGATCTTATTTATGCTAAAAGCTGAGAATTGCTTTTAAAATATAGCACGACTTCAACTATCGTGTATTTGTTTTTACTTTCAATTCAACTCAAATTAAGCTATATAGCTGTTCATTGAAATAAAACTATTTTTACGGATTTTATCACGATTTGGTTTTAATTTTTATTCCCGACGTTTCGAAGGCTTTGCAGTCTTCGTGGTCACAGGGTGGACTGAGACGTCATTTGTCCAAGAATATTAGTATTACAAAATCTACCTTCATTTTAGACTTATACAAATTTAAAAAGGTTAACCGTTTACCGATAATCTTAAGAAATCAGTATGTAAACTTAAGAAATCACTATATAGCTGTTCTTAAATTCGTAAGGAAAAGTAGCTTGACGGTCCAAAATGCGCTTCCAAAAGCTTGATAAAATTAAAATAGTTTCTTTCTAAAATCTTGTGTAAAATAAAGCAAAGACTCATTGATTATACTTGTTCCATTTCGCTCTCCTATGCCTTCATCTTTGATACGCTTACACATTTGACACTTGACGTGGCCTTCTGAAGTCTGCCCTGAAATTAATAATTTTAACCATCGACTAATTTCATCGAAAAAGCTTACGGGAAAATAGAACACTTCAGGCCCTCGAATCACGAAATTGACAGTGGTTAATTTTCTTTTAGATCCGTGACTGCGCCACATTGGAGCTAAATCTAGTTCGACAGACAATTTTAATGGTCCTGGCAAGGGAATGAAAGTGAGTAATAAATTATGAACACCTTTTGCGTTCCGTCCATTCCAATTTTTCGGAACACGTACCCTGTGCCACGTGTCGTGTGTATTGGCCTATTATAAAATTTATTTGGCTAGACCAAATTTATTTTTTCAATTGTGGTCCTTTTCACTCAGATTGTAAACAACTGCTACTATGGCGAATTTATACTCGTTGCTACTAGTGTATTGTGATGTGATGCATTGCTATTGTCTCGGTGGAGAAGTTGTATGGCCATATGATTACCATCGTGAGGTCTCGAGTTCAATCCCCGGGTCGGATTAAGTGATATTAGGTTTTTCTATTCAGTATCAGCCTGGAGTCTGGAATTTGTGCTCGATATGGCGATATGCTATATCTCATCTCAGGCGAAGTAATCTCGAAATGTGGGTGTCGTTTTTCGCTAATTCGCCTTTACCTACCTCTTTAGGAATACAGCGTGAGCTTATTTATGTATTATGTGTCAGGTATACAGGGACTATAGACTAAGCCTTCCACACACCTGCCACTTTATCTCCAAGACATGATCATCGCATCGATCGTAGTTATCGACACCGAGTAATAAAGCTTATCTATGTTATCGACTATATTTTATATGACACTTAAAAGCGGTAAACGTAAAAAATTAGTAAGGTTACTCAATATATTATCTTAATCTTATAATGTTCTTCAAACTGGAGAATATATTGTTTGTAATGGTCCTGTTTAGGAGAAATAAACAGTCGTGGAAGGTAGAGGGTAATTGGTAATATAAGGTGTCTCTTCGGGTAAGTAGAAAATAAAGTCAATAAAAAGTACACAATTTTACCCCAACTTCTGATTAACTTAATCGTACAAAAAAATTACGAAACAACAATCAACTGTCCATAAAGGCCGACCAATCAAAACAGGACGTAAAAGGGATTCGTAGAGGAAAAAATAAAGAGCTTTTATCCGCGTCCTGAAAGGCGGCTGAAACGGTAACGTTACAGCTGGGGTGGTGAGATTTATATCGCGACAGGACTCGTTATGGCACCGAAGGGACGGTGGGGGTGCAGTATGCATTGTGCCACAGGGACGGAGTAAAGGAAAATTTAAGTTTAATTGGGTGCGGCAGCCTCAAACGAAACAAAATTATTGTAACGTAAATAGGTTTTGTTAAGCATTACAGTCTACAATTTCTGGTGCGATTCATTGGTAAAAAGTCCGTTAATACTTTAATTATAAATTAATTAATTTATTTACATGTTTTTTTTTCGATCGTCGATTACCAAAAATGTTGAAGATTTTATTTCTAGAATATGGTTCGTATGAGGCATTGTAAATTGTTACCGACATACCTATTTTAACCGACACAAAATTTCATCCGCAGTCCTAATAGAAATTCTTAATCGAAAACGCCTTTACAAAAATAAAACTGTATTACATATTTCTCATTTCCAGTAATTGTTCTCGAGGGTAATTAGCGATGAACCCTCATTCCGCTTCTGCGAGGGGCTTGTATATAACCATTCCGAATCGACATGACCGCAGATCGGAAGATCACAAAGTGTATCGGCGGATTGTGTGTGGGAATTGGGACGTGCGCGTTTTGTTATGTTCTTGTTAATTAAATTCGCTGTTGTAAAGTTGTAAAACAACACAATGTATTGTCGAATGCGGTATCGGAACGCGCTCTTGTGTTGTTACGAATGAAATACGAATAACCGCGAAACTGCGTACCGATGTTGAACGCGGGGACTTTTAATGAAAATGGAAATGAACGTGATTGTAGTTACGTAATCCAGTTTAGTTACTTACGTTACTTTGGAGTTTAGTTATAGTTATAGAATTGTATAAAAAAGAATTGGCTTTATTGAATTGATTCAATATCAGATGAGTCTCAGGAATTTATGATAAATGTGTTTCTTCAAAACTGATCTGACATAATCTAATCCACTAAGTCCAGTCTAGGATAAAGAACAAAGCATACAATGTTAAACAAACATGACTTTTTTGCTCATATTGATAAGATTAATATGAGTATACTATAAGTAAATTTCTACATATGTAACTATAACGTTTATCCCTAAAAGAATTTCTGAGTTACTCATATTAGTTTTATCATTAAATATTTAAAGTACTAAATCCCTCTAATCTTTCTAAATTAAAAAGTGGTCTCTTAATCCCTAGTTCTCTAGGCTGGATTACAATTCTTGATGATATATACTCTTCTTCTAAGCAAGAATATATATTTAAGTTAGTTTCGACAGCCTCCGTGGCGCAGCGGGCGAGTAGGCGGCTGTGAAGCGAGAGGCCGCGGGTTCGATTCTCGCATTGAGACAAATGTTTGTGTGGCCCACTGATATTTGTTTCAAGTCTGGCTGTTGTGAGATCGAAAGTCTCTCATAGTCTCTGACACCCACGATACAGGTTATACCTAGTATGGGGTCACGACTAGGTGTGTGACTGTTGGGTGTACTTATTACTTATTATATTTATTATAAACTATCTAAATGTATAATAATATTATGTATTAGATAACAAAATATGATGAATAACTTTACTGTAGTCATCATTTTAAAGTTAGTTTTCTTAAGTGCAATAATGTAAAATCTTGGAAACTGGAGGAGGCAATGTAGCATTAAATAATCAAATAGATATAACTATTAAATAAACAATAATGTTTATTTAATAGTTATATCTATTTGATTATTAATTGATTATTAATTTAATTGATTATTAATATTATTTAAAAAACACATAAGTGTTTTTATACAATAATCAGAAAAGCAGTATTAACTATTTTTGCGACATTTATCAGCAAATTGAACACCAATAAAACACAACTTATTTTAAATAATACGATTCACGCTATTCTCAAAACGCAATCTTATTTTCACGTAGATGCTAATGAAATTAAACGTCACATCCACATAAATTGCTGTTTATTTACTGTAGAATAAATATTTTCAGAGGGAATAAGATCCGCCATTACTAGTAGATGTGTAAATAAATTTTATAGTCGAAGATAAAATCCATTACGAGTGGTTTACGAGAGGCACTCCCCTAATGATGCGAGGATATGCAAGGGAACATGGTTACTGCGCGGCTTACGTATATTTATGTGGCTTGATTTAATTACGATTCTATACGCTAACCGAACGCTATTGTCATCAGAAAAAGTGGTGTCACGGTGGCATCTAGACTTTCTTTTTGAGCGACTTTCAATAAGGTGAAGGTCCTCAATTCGTCTGCATTTGTTTATATCCTCCGCCAAATGGAACCGATTTTCAAAATTCTTTTTTTGTTCGATAAAGCTTATTTCAAGGGTGGTCTCATATAAATTTGGTCACGATCGGAACAAGTGGAATTCGTCCGTTAAGTTTTTCAAGTGACCCATCTGCTCGTTTTCCAGTCTCTGCAATAAAAAAAATATTATTGTTAACCAGGTCGTCGCCTCCTTGTTCTAGTGGCAGCATATATGGGCTGTGGTCCGGGTGGTCCTGGGTTCCATTCCCTGGTCGGGCTAAGCGAATATTCTAATTTAATTTTCCCGGGACTGAATTCCTTATAGGGGGTTGACGTCAGGTAGGCAGCCGGTCGTAAAGACTAAGCCAAATACTTTCTGTAACGTGCTTGAAAAAGTGAGATGCGCCGACCCCACATCAAGGTGGAGGGCAAGGTATAAGGGGATAAGGGCAGGTAGAAAGAAAGATTATTGTTAACCAGGCACCAGCAAATTACCAGCACTTTGTTGTTATGGGACAAAGCACATAGCTCAGCTGGGGTCTGATTGTGGCTATACCTCTATTATATCTACATATATATAAGTAGAGGTACATTGACATGGTCTTGTCTTTTCAGTATACCTCTATATTGTATTACCTACTGTGTTCTGAATTGAGTATGAAATGTAGCCAAAATAAACTTTTTATCTATCTAGGTATATTATAGCCTATAGAAATAAAATCGAGCACATATGTACTTTCAGTGACCTGGATTCACATCGCGTACAAAAAGCTTATTTCCACTTCAATCCAATTAAAGTTGCCGCCACAAAGTAAACATGATTTTTCAGTTAAGAGACCGAACAAAGTGTTTTCGGGTTTAGCGTTGTTTTAAAAAGCATAGAGTAATGCGGGCGTGTTTAAGCTCTCAACGTAGGATCATGAGTTTCAGACAGGCATGGCTCCCACTGATATAGCCTTTGAAAGGTTAAAGCTGTGAGGGTGTTATTTCTGTTCTTTTTGTGCAGTAGATTTATGGGCCTTTTGTTAGACATTTTTAATGTTTTATTAATTCGTGATGACAGAATAGGTACGTTTATTTTTATATTATTATTATTATTATAAGACTTCGAAGAAGAATAAATAAACCAACAAAAACCGTCCATTAACTTAAACGAGAACTTCAATTTAGTAAAAATACACAATGCTAATTCATATACATTACATCAGAATAGGGACGTATATTCGTATATAGTATGGTAGAGGCTGTAAATAATAAATAAAATACTGTCAAAATGATCAAAGACTGCATTATATAACTAAACTTTTAGTAAGAATACACAATATAAATTGTTTTAGTTTTTACAGACTTAAATTCAATTTTAAATAATATTTCATTTTAAAATATCTTTTAAACATTCCGTGACTTTCTTAACATAAAAATTCAACGTGGTAGCACTTCGAGCGATGGAAAATCGCATAAATTAAATGCTCCACCAACAAATTTATCTTTAACCACCATCGGCATACTAATACTGGAGTACTCAACGACTATCCTCGGGGTGGCCTCGCATCAATAAAATTAACATTGTAATCTACTTACAGCCACCGAACAAAAATTACATGAAAAATGTTCTTTGTTTTCAAAGATTTCACTTTAGATTGAGCGTTTTTGAACAGAAAAAGTGCGCAGTAAGCCTAGTTAGATGCTGAAGATGATTTTTTATTTTAGGACTTCTAATTAGATAGGTTAGTTAGACAGACACTTAGCAATCGCACATATCATTTTGATAAAAATGATGTACAGCATCAAGTTAACAAGAGAGCAAATACGCGTTGCTATTGGCTTCCATGGAAAAAAAAGTATTAGTACTTATGTGTTTATAGATGTTAACGACGCCTCCGACGCAAGAAGTTAGTGCGTGGGAGTGATGTGAACGTTATAGTGTATAAACAGTGACCGTACGGACTGTCAGTGACATTTTGTTTCAATTTAAAGTATGATTGTATAGGAAAATTGCCTGTTTTTTGTAAATATCTTTTTATGGTGTGTTTTTATATTGTCACATTATGTTTATATGTGTAGCGCTCGTTTCAAGGATTGTTTTGACATATAACACGTGTATGTTTAACAAATACTTAATAAATTATGAGTCATTATGGTCGATCGTCATAGTACAAATTCGTGGTACTACGGGGCTCTCTTTATGGTATAGCCGCGGAGTACTTAAGCGAGCAAGAATCAACGGCAGAACATGGGTTCCTGAATACTACGAGAAGAACAATAAGAAGAAAGAAAACTGGAAGAAATAAGAAAACCGGAAGACTGGAAGACTGGAAAACCGGAAGACTGGAAAACCGGGAATAGGGAAATAAGGCTTGACGATCGGCGATTGACTTTTTGAGTCTATAAACTGTTCGGTGACCGCACCCCCCCTCGCCCCGCTACAATAGAGAAATTAAAGTGAATTGAATGCTTCTTTTAGCATCTTTAAATCCGAGTTAAATTCTGGTGATGTTTTAGATTTGAGCTTAGATTTGATTAGAGTTTGTCGTGATGAAACAAAAAATATAACCATTGAAATTTTAAACTTTAAAAATTATTTCATTTATGTATAATTATCAAATAGAAAGTCTATTAAAATACTTGTAAAATTTTATTGAGTTGCTAATAATAACCTTTGACTAAGTAATCTTGGAATTATCAATTAAATAATTTTACTGGTGCAGATTCAATGAATATTTCATTAGGACATGTTTAGTGCAGCGCTTAATATTCACCGTTATTTTTGCATTAATTTTCATTCCGAAACTTATTCAATTTAGCTCTGACAGTAATGTGAAGTTGAAATCTTATTATACCGCCCGCGATCGTCCGACACTCGCGAGATATAAAATGCATTTAGACACAAAATTAGACATTTCATAGACCTACCGCGAGATGCAGCATTGCAGGAAGTTCATTAACGAGTTTCGCCTCGGTTGAGGTCGCAAATTGGATTATAATGTTAATATCAGTGATTTTGCTCGCGCCTGTTCAGCGGGGAACAATTTCGGTACATCTTAGGGCGCTCGGGCGCCTATTATCCTCATTTCAATAAGAAATAAATTACGATTTCTTATTACATTTTCCATTATGCGGGCAAACTTATCAAGTTTCATTCAACGGTGCGTGTCATAACAGGCATTAATGAAAATCTCTAAGTATTTCATATTAAAATAGCACGCCATGTGATTGATCGGAGATTTCATTTACTGCGTTGATAGAATTAAAGTTATGTTTTTATTTAATTCATTTTCTATTTTACTAACGAATTATAATAATAATTGTAAATCGATCTTCAGCTTTATATTTACTTTAGTTTTGTCTGGTTTCTTTTCATTTATATTATGTAACACCTCGTCAACGCTATTAACCGCATATGTGATAAATAAGTTATTTTTAAAAATATTAGGATAATCACTAAAACAATGAAGCTATAAAAAGAACGTCGTTTACCGTAGATGGGTCACCTCTAAGGTGTAAGTAATAGAGTAGGTTTTAAATCAGCCACTATTGAGTGCAGGAGGGCAAAAGCTATTCTCACATAATGAAATAGCTGCCGCAGGCAATCTGGCAAAATTTAGCGTTGGCTTATTAAAGCATAATGCTGATGGAATTTCGTTGTCACAAGCCGGTGTCCGCTTTCAGCGACCGGTGGAAGGCCGCTTCTGCTAACCGGAGAATTTCATAATAAATTAATGACTTTGCATAATAGTTTGTTGATTCGTGTCATGTACCTATTTGTTTGATGTAGACGACATGCATGACCATGTCGTTGTCATAAGTGTTGTTAAAGATAATGTATGTAAGGGTGAAAGGTAATAATATCCTCACTGTGAAAAGCTATAATTAGTCTTAGATGAAGTTTTTTTTTTCCGGTCACGGCAAAGTGACTACACTGCACCTGATGGTAAGCATAGTGTAGTTAAAAAAAAACTAGCGACCACTGACAAACAATGGGTTTATCAATGGTCGTCAGAATTATGCCGGCCTATGCCACACTCCGAATCCGAAGAGGGAAGAAGCAAATCGAGGGGCTTGCGAAAGACAGGCGGATGTCCTATGCAGATACAGGGATACCCCCATAGCCGTCTCAACCAACCATCAAGTCATACCGCAAGCCCCTCGAGAGAACCGGAAGTACAATGGTCGAACCTGGACCGCGAACCACACGCGGAGTGTGGGTCACTATGGCAGGTTTTAGCGTCATGTGTACGGTGGTCACCATCCGGTCGGATACAAATATCCTACCACCATCCTTAGATGGAGTATGGTATAAAATAAGGTAATTTTAATTTAATGACAAATGATGCCTATCATACGTGAAACAAGCTGAAGCTGAAAACATTCCTTAAATAAAAACAATAAATAATATAAAAATCTTCGATCTGAAATATATTTATTAATTGAAATAAAACTATTCTTACGGATTATATCACGATTAGGTTTTAATTATTATTCTCGACGTTTCGAAGGCTTTGCAGTAATAATAATAATTAAAACCTAATCGTGATATAATCCGTAAGAATAGTTTTATTTCAATGTATAATATTCGCGTAAACTTAAGAAATCAGTATATATTTATTAAATTAAAATAAGTGGATTTATTGTCTATGAATTAAAAGGCGTAGTTATTCGGAGAGGGTATTTCTTTTAGATTCCTTTAGAGAGGATTAACAGATCCTAACCAATATTTCTTATCCCATTGGTCCAAATGGGTGTATATTTTTTATTTTGAAATAAGTCTAATAAAATCACTGATTTTCATTCGCTTTCAATTTAAAATGCAAATAAAATAAAATAAATTAATAACACAGTTTTTCACCTTCAATTTTCTTATGAACTAGCCGATCAAACTTTTAAAACTTTTTATTTCATTTGTAGACAGAATTAGTTAACACTTTATTGTTATGAATTATTAAATAGACTATATTTAAAATAGCATTGTTCTAAATTTATTTGAATTTAAAATATACATAACATAACATAAGCTCACGCCTGTATCCCCGAAGGGGTAGGCAGAGGCGCACTAGCGAACTAGAACACTCATATTGCGCCGAGCTTAGTTCCGTCCCAGATGTGACAGGGGGCGAGCCTATCGCCATATCGGGCACAAATTCCAGACTCCGGGCTGATATGGAAAAAATCTAATATAACTTTGCCCGACCGGGGGATCGAACCCGAGACCTCAGAATCGTAGTCGTACCGAAATACCACCACGCCACCGAGGCAGTCAGTCAGTCAGTCAAGATAAAATATATCTCTTAATATAATGCATCAAAAACTTTTAAAATGCTCTGCAGTACAGATAACATAGAGACTGTCTCGGTGGCGTAGTTGTATTTCGGTACGACTACCTTCCTGAGGTCTCGGGTTCGATCCCCGGGTCAGGCAAAGTGATATTGGATTTTTCCATACCAGCCCGGAGTCTGGAATTTGTGCCCGATATGGCGATAGGCTCGCCCCCTATCACATCTGGGACGAAACAAAGTTCGGCGAAATGTGGATGTTCTAGTTCGCTAGGGCGCCTCTGCCAACCCCTTCAGGGATACAGGCGTGAGCTTATGTTATGTTATATTATGTTACAGATAACATAAAAAATGGATTATAATGTTTTTACGCTCAAACACCCATTTCATATTATAATTTCAATTTAGTTGAGCAATGAGCCTTCTGCAATGCATAGTATATCTGAATAAACCACGCCATCCTATAATAAATATGTATCTACTTACGTTTGTATACGAAGTCCCTAATTTTCTTCAGGTTATAATGAAAGGATTAGAAAAAATCAGTTACCCAAATTATTCGAGTGTCCCAAGAGACCGGAGAAAAGTCAATTTAATTAAAATCGTAATCCTTCGAACCAAAAAAGCTGAAAGTTCCTTTAGTTGTATTAAGCAATTTGCTTTTTGATTTCAAATTGCTCTCGGAATGAGGGCAAGCTTGTACCATTTATAAATTAAAAACACGAACTGCATGCTACTACAAGCAATAAAGTTATTAAGTCGGACTGTAGTCGACAGAAAAAAGGAAAAGCCGAGCTCCGCGGAAGTTTGTAAAACCCGGCCAAAAACATTAGCAAAATATATGTTGCTTTGTAAATATCGGATGCGGTAAAGTTAAATTGTATCTCATTGTTTGTGGACATTAACTACCGATTGTAAATCTCTCTCAGTGTGTTGCGCTCGCTTTACTAGGCACGCGTATATAACGTACATGCAATAAGTGCCATCCAGGAATTCGTAAATGCACTGAGTTATTATAATGTTCCGCTGCAACTAATTTATTTGTCTGCAAAATTATATACATCCATCAATATCGAATACCTACATATTTATATCTGTATTTTTAACACAGTTCATAAAAACATACAGACACACAAAAGCTCACGCCTGTATCCTCGAAGGGTTAGGCAGAAGTGCACTAGCGAACTAGAAAACCCACACTTCGCCGAGCTTAGTTTCGTCCCAGATGTGATCGGGGCGAGCCTATCGCCATATCAGGCACAAATTCCAGACTCCGAGCTGATATTGAAAAATCTAATATAATTTTGGCCGACCCGGGAATCGAACCCGGGACCTCAGGATGGTAGTCGTACCGAAATACAACCACGCCACCGAGGCAGTCATAGTTCATAACAGAACGAAATTCTCAATTGGGTTAGTTTGTTTCTTTATATATACCAGTTTTTATGGCATATATAAAGATATGGCGATAGGCTCGCCATCTATCACATCTGGGACGGAACTAAGTTCGGCGAAATGTGGGTGTTCTAGTTCGCTAGTGCGCCTCTGCCTACCCCTTCGGGGATGCAGGCGTGAGCTTATGTTATGTTATGTTATGTTTTTTTTGGCAAATGTTTTGAAATAAGCTAATTGACATCCATTAGCTATGAATTCCCAGAGAGAGTCGAAGGCAAAGATAGTAAGTATAAGGACAAGAAAAATGTGTTATGAGCTGGATATTTCCCTAAGAAATTTGATTGACAGAGCCACACTGTAGATTGTTATGTCTATAGCACGAATGGCTTCGGCCGGCTCGATCGGTTTGATACCACCCTCTCACAGAAAACAGACGTTAAGTGGCAGTTCACTGCTCCATTTTGTTCGGTGAGTAAGATTTCCGCATTCCTTTCCCAATCCCTATTCTCCTGCTTTTAGGTTGGCAACCCATGATTATTTTTATGTCTTGGGTGTCTAAGGACGGTGGAGATCACTTACCATCAGAGGGGTTACCACCACCTCTTATAGCAAGTATTATTATGATCTTACTTGTACCGATTCCCATACAAAACCAACGAAGAACGATTATAATAATACTGCTATAAGAGGTGGTGGTAACCCTGCAGGTGCCCCACCTCCTCGTTTACCAGCCTCAGATTTATATAAAGAAAAGTTCGAGCTATGGATTTAAAATCTAAATACTTAAAGGGAACGGGTTGATTACAGTCTTGCAATCAGATATTAATCAGAATGGAACATTTATCAAGATTTAAGTGAAAGTGTAGGTCATGTCATAAACAATTTACAGATTGTTATCTCAATAAAATTTATTTTGCGGTGGAATTTCACTGAAAGTATCTGTTTACACAGGTTGATGTTAATTTCGGTTGAATAACAAGTTTGTGTTGAGAGAACCTTTCTCTAAAGGTCATGGTCTCGGTGTAATGGGGTCTATCTGGGTTACTTTTAATGACTGAGGGATCTGAGTGTAGTTTTTAATAAACTTTAGTAATATTATCCTTGTAATATTACTATCCCAATTATTATTATTATTATAATATTACTATCCCACTGCTGGGCACGGGCCTCCTCTACTAATGAGAGGGGTTAGACCTTAATCTACCACACTGGCCTAATGCTGGTTGGTAGACTTCACATGCCTCCGAATTTTTTGTGTAAAATTCTCGGGTATGCAGGTTTTCTCATGACATTTTCCTTCACCAGTATAACAGAAAAGTCAGAGGTATATGCTCCATTTTGGGGTTGGTCTCCAACCTCCGACACTCCTCTCAGCAGTTCGTAGGTACAATTCCCAACTGAGCTATCGTTGTTTTAAATAAACTTGATTTATTGGCAGATTGTTGCGAGATAATTGGAAACGCTGTAAACGTTATAAGTAGAGCAATTTTGAATGGGCCGGCTCGACCGGTTTGTTACCTCAGTCTTATAAAAAACCTTTTTTTTTCCTAGATTGTACTGTTAGCTAAAATTGCTTTTACAGCTTCACCTGAAATTATAGCTGGCCAGAAATATTTAGATTTGGATGTGATTAAGCACAGAAGCCCATTTTACTACTACTAGACTAGACTGAGACTAGAGTTAGATGTCGTATCTATATGCCATAAGCCTGCTGTATGAGATCTTCGGACTCTCGGGCAGGTTTGGTGTCCGGGTCTAGTGTTCGAAGATAAATTATTATTGGTATTGATCGAGGAAAGTGCTGCTTCAACAGCTACTGATAGGAGAAACCGATGTGAAGTGGCAGCTTCATGTTTTAGTTCGTAGAATAAGTGCGATTTGTAGATAGCGTGCTTTCTCAAACCCCATTCATCCCCATCGCCAACAAACATAATTTTCCCAATAAACACGGATGTGATGTTAGACATTTAAACTAAAAAAAAATGCAAAGAATAAATACAGAAAATAATATTGCTAACTTTGTGATTCAAAAATATAGCAGGATTTATTTATAATCGATTAAATACAACACAAAATAATCGATCACAATTAGCTTGTAAAATTACACAAAATATAAATTGAATTTTCGAAATCTCTGTTCGTATCTACAGACGGACCGATCCGCTAAGCCCTCGACTTTGTCGCGATGCTGGAGTGGTATCAATTTGCATGCTCTCCACTGAAGGGCCATTCGAGTGTTGTCCCTTTGAAACAATCGTTTTTGCCTCTTCGGCTTCATTGAATCATAGTATTGGAGTAAGAATTGACATTTGTTTGTGGCTACTTGAATGTTTATTTGCATAAGTGTTAATGTGCGTCTTTTCTGCAGCCCGAGCAGGGAAATTTCTTACAGTCGTAAACGTATTCGAGCTCGCTGCGCACTGATGGCATTTGGTTTAATATTTCATACAAATTTGCCGACTGCCTCGGTGGCGTGGTTGTATTTCGGTACGACTACCGTCCTGAGGCCTCGGATCGGACAAAGTGATATTGGATTTTTTCATATCAGCCCGGAGTCTGGAATTTGTGTCCGATATGGCGATAGGCTCGCCCCTATCACATCTGGGACGGAACTAAGCTCGGCGAAATGTGGGTGTTCTAGTACGCCTGTACTCACCTCTGCCTACCCCTTCGGGGATACAGGCGTGAGCTTATGGTATGTTATATTCTTTCATACAAATTTCATAGACGTGCATTGAGCTCGAATATATTTACGATTGTCAAAAAATTTCCTGCTCGGGCCGCAGGAATACATTTGATAATCGAGTTCAAAGCGAACTCGATGCGTTTATGAGATTTGTATGGACTTTTAACCGAACGTCACGAGTGCGCAGCTCGATAGGATTTTGATTGTCAAAAATATTACTGATAAGGCTACTGGTTTCGGTAATGTATCCATATTATGTTGATTTACGATGAAGATTAGCAGGTGATTCGTTTTTTTAGGTTAGTAAGCATACTATATTAACCTATTTTCTTTCTAACTGCTCTTATCCCACCTTATTGCGGGGTCAAATAATTTGGCTTCAATTTTACAACAGGCGGTCTGCCCGACGTCAACCCCCATCTAGGGGATCCAGTCCGGGCCAAATGGTGTTAGAATCCCGCTTGATCTGTGAATCGAACCCAGGACCTCGCGGTTCACAACCTATATACGCTGCCACGTGACCAAGGAGGCGACCATCCTATTGCATGAACTAACGACTGAAAATTAACAAGCCGAAACGTCTTTGTCAACGAACAAATTTATCCTGTTACATCTTCACGTTTTATTTTTATCAAGGTAATTACCAGCCCGTATCCATTTCCATTGACAGGTTTTTACCAAGTCTCTTGATAAAATTCACCTTTATTGTTTAAAAGCTGTATTGAAATTGCTGTGGAATTATTACTAAATACTCATGTTGTGTCAAATATGAAATGGTTCGCCCCT
The DNA here is from genome assembly GCA_036417725.1 of Clanis bilineata. Classification (NCBI taxonomy): domain Eukaryota; kingdom Metazoa; phylum Arthropoda; class Insecta; order Lepidoptera; family Sphingidae; genus Clanis; species Clanis bilineata. The sequence continues at coordinate 7,033,581 of CM071141.1, forward strand.
ATCACATTTGGGACAGAAATGAGCTCGGCGAAATGTGGGTGTTCTAGTTCTCTAGTTCGCCTCTGCCCACCTTTTCGCGGATACAAGCGTAAAGAAAATAAATAATTTTAGAACATCGGAGTAATTATTTAGTTTGTTACACGTAGCAATCATCAGAGAAAATTCTGTCATCGGAAAATTCACGGACAAAAAAATAAAAATATACATACATAAATACATATTATCACGCCTGTATCCCATAGGGGTAGGCAGAGACTATGGATTTCCACTTCGCCCCATTCTGACACACTACTTTCGCTTCATCTACTTTCATCAAACTCTTCATACATTCGCGTTATATAAAAATATAATAACCCTTAAAATAAACTATAACATATGTTTGGTTACTAATAAAAATAAAAAAAAAACAACAGAAAAGAAATAAAGAATGAAATAGTTTAATTGTGAAAGCACATACATATTATATTAAATTAGACTAGTATGAATACACAAAATAAAAACAAAGATTTAATTACGTGCATGTCATGTCACAAAAACGACGCAACTCAGCATATGCTGTTCAAACGAACAGGAGCCCGAGCACGAAAAACTAATGTAAATGTAAATGTATTCGAGTTCGCTGCGCATGGATGACGTTTGGTTAATATTTCATACAAATTTCATAGACGCGCATCGAGTTCGAATACATTTACGGTTGTCAGAAATTTTCCTGCTCAGGCCTCAGCACTTGTGTCAATCTTCCGTTGAGCCTTCACCGAAAACAAGTCACCGACTATAGAAGCACAGTATAATCTCCCTTACGGAGAGGACTTCATATTAAGAATGTTAGCTATTCGTACTCATTTCTCGAATATGTGTTCAGTTAGTTGTGTAAATATTTTGGGTGTTGCACTATTCCACATTCCGTACCTAAGCAATTATAATTTTAATCAGTCCTGGCAGCGGGGCAAGGATACATGCAATTATAAATACCGACTTGGCAAACGAAATATCTTAATAGTAAATTAAATTACGCGTTATTACTTTAGTAATAACGCATAGGCCATAGGACGTCCACTAATGAACATAGGCCTCCCCCAAAGATTTCCAGAATGACCTATTGGAACCGGCCTGCATCCAGCGACTTCCTGCGACCTAAATACCTAATACCTATAAATGGTAATAAAATTTTACATAAAACAAAAAACAATATTAAAACGGTGAAAACATATTTTTTCAAAGAGGGTTCTTTGAATTATTCTTCCAAAAAATATGTATATATCTTCACCCCAAAGACGTAAGCCATTAAAAATTATTAAGTATTAAGGAAGCACACGTTGAAAGCCTTGCTAAGACCATTCTCGGTGAAGACAAGTGTACAGCCATTATTACCTTTTATGGGGTTCATCCTACTAATCCACCTGTTTGTATATACCTGTTGCTTTCATTACACTGTTTATGAGTGCAATAAAAAGGTACATATATTTGATGTATGGCCGATTAGTTGATACTTTTATATGTTAGAATTACTTAAGAGTCGTGGGCCAAGTAGTATTCGTAATAACATCAACGAGGCGAAGGATGGCTTATTAGCTAATGTCCGAATGATCAAACCCTACTCAGGTTTATCGGCTTCTTACATTGATTTTCACCATAAAATTTTGTACACGACATAAGGCGATATTAAGTGTATGAGCATTCGGCGGTTAGTGATGTTATTAACAGGATGTACTGCCCAAATACTCGTTTACTAGTACTAGTATGAATTACTCTCTGTAAAATAATACCACACGACAGAAGTGAAAACATCATCAAGGCAAGTTTTATTTTCGCTCCCTTAGTCGACTCGAGCCGACATTACCCGAACGAGCGTTACATAGTCGAACGTGACGGCTCAGTCTAATTAAAAACCAACAAAATAAAATGCACAGCGCGCCTAAATGAGTTTTCATTTAAAAAGCGTGCTGCGCCAAACTCACATTATAGTGGATGACAATAGGTGAGAAGATGTTATTCAATTAGTGAAAAATGTTGGCTGACCGTATGAAAATATTTCACAGTTTCCATCTGTCAAGAGTCCCTCGTACATAGCCGCGGAGGAATGTAATCTGCGGCGGAATGCCTCATAGTAGGTGCACCATTATTACACCTAACCACGGGATACATAGGCAACGCTCAGATTAGATTTTTGGAGCGGCTGGGTTTAATATAGTTTGTAATAAAAATACTACGATATTGAAAACTACGATTATATTAAGCCAAAATTTTGATTTATAATAACAGATCAAGGCCTGCATCACAGTTTAATCGTTTTAGTTTGCATTAAATACAAATCTCATCATAGTAGATTGAAGTAATTGTTTTTTCTATTTATTAAATACTAGCTGTGGTCCGCAACTTCGTCCGTGTGATTTATTTTCCGGGATAAAAAGTAGCCTATCTGTTAATCCAGGGTATCAGTTACCTCCTTACCAAATTTCATCAAAATTTATCAAACCGTTAGAGCGCCAAGAAGAAACAAACACACACATTGAAAAACTTTCGCATTTATAATGTTAGAATGATTGCTTGTATATTGTCTTCTTGATCTATTGGCAGAATATATGTGCTGTGGATCGAGAAGTCCTAGGTACGAGTCCCAGGTAGGGCAACGCATTTTTTCTCATAGTATTTGTTAAATACTGCACCTTTAGGGGTGTTGAGGTCAAGTGGACAGTCGGTAGTAAAACTTTGGCAAATCCTTCCGAAGACGTGAAATATTGTGTACTGCAATCTCATTACCTTTAAAAATCGAAATAAAATGTTTACTGCAAACTTTTATAAACAAATCAGCCGACTCAAATACTTTCTTTTATTTTTGTTTAGTGTTGTAAAAAATTAAATATTCGTTAAATCGTTACTGCGCATCTCAGTTGACAAAACTGTCCCAAGTTGGTAATTTCAGAAATGGCAATCATCCTAGTTGTAGCTGAATCAAATTAGAGCCATTTCAGGACAACGCGATATAAAGACTTTCTTTCTACCTGCCCTTATCCCACCTTAATGTGGGGTCGGTGCAATACACTTTTTCAAGCATGTTGCAGAAAGGATTTGGTTTACTTTTTATGGCCGACTGCTACCTGACATCAAGTTTCTGAGAGATCCAATCCCGGGCAAATTAAATTGGGTAATTCGCTTTGCACGGTCTTGGAATCGAACCCAGGACTTCCCAGTCCACATGCTGTCATTAGAGCAAGGACGCGTCATTCATTAATAATAATTGATTTTTGAAACATTTTATTAGAATTTTGAATCAAGTTTTTAATGATAAGATTTTGTATCTATAATCAAAAATAGTTTGTAATCAAAAATAATTTATAAAAATCAAAAATAATTAATCAAAAATAGTTTGTAATGTTTTACATTTACATAATAATGAATAGTTTTGTAAAATTTGTTTAGACTAAGGTAAATAGTCTGCAGTAAGATTTTGTATTAGAAATGTTAAACGATTGTAGCAAATTATTATAAAGAAACTACAGACAAGCCTTTTATGATATTTTAAACGAATTTCGTTTAACGAAGGACGAATCTGAATAATATTAAATTCGTTGTATTGTGTTAAGATTGCTTCTATAGAGATAAAGATTAAAATATCTTATATTATAAAGGTAATTTGTGAATTTGTGAAAATATAATCTAATCTCACTAAAGGTTAACACCATCGATTTGCGGCGTTTACGTTGCAGAGTTGTCCAATATTCCCTAATTTCTTGTGTGGTGGACTGCCTCGGTGGCGTGGTTGTATTTCGGTACGACTACTGTCTTGAGGTCTCGGGTTCGATCCCCGGGTCGGGCAAAGTGATATTGGATTTTTCCATATCAGCCCGGAGTCTGGAATTTGTGCCCGATATGGCGATAGGCTCGCCCCCTATCACATCTGGGACGGAACTAAGCTCGGCGAAATGTGGGTGTACTAGTTGGCTAGTGCGCCTCTGCCTACCCCTTCGGGATACAGGCGTGAGCTTATGAGCTTATGTATGTTCTTGTTTGATGGTATTATTTATACCCTTATTGATTATTTTTCCTGCCCGTATCCCACCTTAATGTGGGTACAACACACTTCTAGCATTTTAAAGAGAGGCTTGGTTGAGTATTTCAACCGGCTGCCTATCACTTCCCTGCAACATGGTTGAGGTCGATGGCTGGCACATGCGTCATACTCGTGAACGGGTGCTGCTTGTGGAGACTTGTGGTCTGCCTGGACTGTTTTGCTTGTTTGTTTCAGCTCAACTTGCCGTGGCTATGGTCACTCAGTGTATCTTGTATGTTACTTTGTCCTATATCCAATAATATCTATTGTTATCATGGTTTAGCTGCTCTAATTTAAGGTCTTTCTGTATCTGGTGCTGTACTGTATTAGTAACTGACTGTAAATTGGTGTTAAAAAGAGCAACGTCAGAGTTTCTTGCCCGTTCTTCTCGGGCGACACAGCCTTCCGAACAGGCGGAAGAATTAAAATGATGTCTAAATGATGTTTGAACATTTTATGGATTCAATAAATATTTTGTTTTGATATTTTTTTACCTGACATCGCCCCTCCTGGGGGATCCAGTCGTGGGCAAAATCACTCCGCTCGACCCAGGAATCGAACCCAGAACATCCCGGTATACAACCCATATGCGATGCCACTAGACTAAAGAGGCGACTCACTTATTCATTATTAAATATTTACTCAACGTCAAAAAAAATCATACAGTTGAAATAAGCCACGTTCCTTTTTCTGAAGTCAGTTGGAAATTATTCAAGCTTTAAATTTAAGTGTGCTGAAAACAAATAGCTGTATGAATTTGATGTTATGACATAACATAACATAACATAAGCTCACGCCTGTATCCCCGAAGGGGTAGGCAGAGGCGCACGAGCGAACTAGAACACCCACATTTCGCCGAGCACCCACATTTCGCCGAGCACCCACATTTCGCCGAGCTATGATGTTATGACGAGCGTAAATAATAAACTAAGGCACTATACCGCAAACTTAGCTTCTTGCTTTGATCACTACATAAATTCATTAAAGTACCCCAGTTATTAACGATTATTATAACTCCGGAAGAAGTGAGGGTGGCACGAGACCCGGCGAAGAGCGGGCGTCGGTTCCATTTCCCCTATTTGCAATTCAAAAATTCACTCTGCGTTCATTCGTCTGTCTTATCCCCCCTCTCTTTCTCACACGAAGCACATCAATATCCTTGTCCCGTTCTACTATCAGCGCTTTTTGTTCTAGACAATTTCTTGCAACCGTGCGTACAGGACAAAGCGCCGTACAGTTTATTTCGAAAGGATTAGCCATAAATAGTTCTACCTCATTACATTTTCATGAAGGTTCCGTAGTTGTGGAATTTATGCCGAGAAAAGTTTGAGCTTTACTGAATAAAAGATATCTATTTGGCAGTAACGCTGGACGCTCGCCAAGCGACACTTCGCGCTCGAGTAAAACTTATTAAATGTGAGATGGGTTAACTGAATTTCTGTATGTGGGAACTAGGCGAAGGCGATAACTGAAAAATGGATTTTAGTGTACCATAACTCGGTAGTAAATTATGAACTAGCTTGCCAATAGTTGGGGTTACGTCACATTATACGCTCTAACTTTGAGGATGGTAACACTGTTGCATTGAGGGTAAGTGACCTTTTAAATAATATAATAATAAATAATAATAAATACACCCAACAGTCACACACATTGTCCCGACGCCACACTAGATGTAACCTATATCGTAGGTATCAGAAACTACGAGAGATTTTCGGTCTCACAACACCCAGACCCGAAACAAATATCTGTCACACAGACATTTGTTTCAGTGCGGGAATCGAACCCGCGACCTCATGTTTCACAGCCGGCTACTCGCCCGCTGCGCCACGGAGGCTGTCAGGCGGCAGGAGGCACGGAGTATTTAAACTTACACAAATCGTATAAACGTACACTGGTAACTTCGCACTTTATTATTACTTTTGAAGCACAGACTGGCAACCTAGCAGATGGATTAGTTGATGGAATATGATCTTTACCACCCATAGAAATCGATGTCGATAATACCTCTATACATACATATAGTCCAGTAGCCAGAGCACGAAAAACTAATGTAAATGTAAATGTATTCGAGTTCGTTGCGCACTAATGACGTTTGGTTAATATTTCATACAAATTTCATAGACGCGCATCGAGTTCGAATACATTTACGGATGTCAGAAATTTTCCTGCTTAGGCCGCTGACCTCACACTATATTTAACCTATATCGTATTTTCGACCGGCTTCCAAAAAAGGAGAAGGCAATTCGTCTGTATTTTTTTTTAATGAATGTTACGCAATCTCTCCGCCCAATGTGAACCTATTTTCAAAATTATTTTTATGTTCGATAGAGCTTTTTTCAAGGGTCCCATATAAATTTGGTCACGATCGGCTTGAAGTCGGTCCGTTAAGTTTTTAAACTTGTGATTATATAATAAAGCGATTAAAGTATATAGCAGTGACAGGCACCCAAGATACAATTATTGTATCATGGGTGCGTTGCTAACAGAAAAATATGGGAGTAGGGATTGGGAAAGAGAGGGGGGAATTGGGCCACTGAAAATCTCACTCATCGAACAAAACGCAACACCGAGCTGCCAGTTTACGTCGGTTTTCTGTGAGACAGTATCAAACCAGTCGACCCGCCAATTCCTGCTGAAGATATTACTGTCTACAGCAGGAATTCTACTCTATCACTCAAAAATCAAGAACTGCGGAGGACTTAGGTCCCACAACCCCCAGACCCGAGTTAATATCTGTCATCATTCATCTGGAGGTTCCGGTCTCGGGAAAATGGTGTTAGAAAAACACCCCGTCCGACCTGGGTATTGAATTCAGAACCTCCCGGTTTACAGACCATATACTCTGTCACTAGACCAAGGACGCAACTAAGATGTAATTTACTGATTTCTTAAGTTTACGCGAATATTATAATAATTAACCTTTTTTGATTTTGTATAATTTTTTAATGATGGTAGATATTGTAACTCTAACCTTTTTTGGACAAATGACACCTCAGTCTGACCCGTGACAACGAAGACAGCAAAGCCTTCGAAACGTCGGGAATATTAATTAAAACCTAATCGTGATAGAATCCGTAAGAATAGTTTTATTTCAATAAGATGTAATTTATTTAAAAATATAAATTCCAGTTACAATTACAAGTTTTTCCGATTCCATAAATTTACGTCACAAAGCTCTGACTTCACCCTGTTTTATTCAACCTAACACCTCCGTGGATTTATTTATTGCGGTATGTAGATAAATGTCCGAGTGTTCTGCAGTCGATCTTTCTGTGCAATATGTTGTACGATTTATTGCGATTCAGTTAGCGATACAACCTACAAGTAGACTTCAGAGCCAGCAATGGATCATGCTTGATGATTTCAATCGCTTGTGACATAAATATTTCATGGTATGTTAAATTGAGGGATGATATTTTTGAGTTCTTCCTGATTGTAAAATTGAATTGTTGAATGGGAATCCCTTTCCTCATTTTGTATTGAATAGTACGTAGTATTTAATAGTTAAATAATTTCGGTTTTACTGTTATATACATCTTCTTCTTTCTTTCCTTTATTTAAAAAATATGGCCTCCATCAAAGGTTGATGATTTTGCCAACGACAGTGTTTAATAAATCCATTACTCAAAAAATAGCTAGAAACCTTGAAGAAATCAGAAGAAATCAAAAGAATAAGAAATCAGACATCTTGAAACCATGTGTGTTATATAGATATTGTTGCATAATGTACGCATGTTTTAAAAAAAAATATTTTGAAGTACCTACATATATCTTTTTTTATGGAAGCTGTTAATTCCAATTTTGACTCTTTTTCCTTATTAGAAGCAGAGGTCGGACGACCAGCAAGTAACTACCACCTATAATTATCATCTATAAAACTAATATTTTTCAGCAGCTTATTGAGTATAATAATTATGATAGTGGCATTTTTTTCACTCTTAAATAAATATAACGAATTATGATCAAAGTTTTTGAAGTAATCAGTTATCTAATTTATGAAAAGGTTAACTCTAAACTACTAATAATTATGTTCAAATTGTTTCAGAGATAACCAATTAAAAGTTTTTAAAACCATTTTAAAACATTTTTGTTAAGCTTAGCATGTTAATTGAGCATGTTTTAGATTTAATCATCATAATTATAACTTTATAATGTTAAAGTAGACGTTCAAAGTATATAATATAACAGATAATTTAATTTTTTTGATGTTCCGTGAATCTGGAAAAATTATTTTGCGAATTTTGTAATAATAATAATAATATGTCACATTCCATATTAGATTAAACTTGTCTTACGGGCCTCTACGTGTTGGCTTCGGCCCCACACACGCCTACCAAAAGTCCGGGACTTTAATAGTCCCGAGATATGGAAAAGACAAACATAATAATATTATTATTACAATTCACCTATTTCTCACATCAGGCGTAGATACCATTATGGTTGTCTGTAAGAGATTGTCTTGAGCGATAAGGCCGCCAATTGTACTTCAATACCTACTTATATATTTTGCTACTCTGTGTGTTCTGGTGTACAATAAAGGTTTTAAATAAAAATAAAATACCATAAAATAATCCGTAGTATCTATAGTAGTATTGTAAATGCCAAAGTACGTGTTTGGTTAAAAAGGTAAGTCGCATTGACCCCACATTCGAGTGGTATAAAAACAGTGGTAATAAGGGTAGAAAAATGACTACTAGATCCAGTAGAATCTCATATACTTCTGCTTATGGGATTTTATAAATCATCTTTCAATTCACTGGTAGTAGGATATTCCCATATCCGCCCGGATAGCGACCATCGTACACTTGCCGTTGAAACCTACCACTAAGGTTAGTGACTCATACATATTGTGTGGATCGCGTTCCAGGAGCAGCCAGTGTATAGTTCTACACTTCTACCGAGGGGCTTGTGACGTGACTTGATTAGTTGGGGCTGATACGAGGATGTATCCTCGTGTCCCTGGGACATCTACTTATCCTGGCCACTCGATTTGTTTCTTCCCTCTTCGGAGTGTGAAGAAGCATTTATGTAGATATGATTCTGCTGACCATCGACACCGACATTAACTCATTGTTTGTCGATGGTCGCTTGTTTGTGGACTATTCCGCACTTAGGCTGAGATCTATAGAGCGAACTTCGACTAAGTCTAAGTCAAAGTAACGTACTCAGCAAGGATTTTGACTTAGTTCGAGTCATTTTTTATAAGAAAATCTTTGCTTAGTCTGACTGTCAGCCTGTTTTTGTTGACTCAAACTGAATCAAAGTTCGATTTAACAATCCCAAATCCTCACTAAGCTCGTTACTTTGACTTAGACGAAGTTCGCTCTGTAGATCTCAGCCTGAATATCAGTGCATTGTGCACTTTGCCATGCTTGAATTGAAAAATTGCTGTCGCAAACTCATACAATGATGACAAAGTGACAGCCTCCGTGGCGCAGCGGGCGAGTAGCCGGCTGTGAAGCGAGAGGCCGCGGGTTCGATTCCCGCATTGAGACAAATGCTTGTGTGGCCCACAGATATTTGTTTCAAGTCTGGGTGTTGTGAGACCGAAAGTCACGCATGGTTTCTGACACCACGGTAAGGTTATACCTAGTGTGGGGTCAGGACTTGCCGTGCGACTGTTGGGTGTATTTATTTAACGTCCGAATAGTACGGTAAAATACACCCAAACGTCTAAAATATAGGAATTGAAGATATGGGGCCAATGCGAATGTGACCGCGCCCGAGGCTGGGTTTTTGCTGTTTAGGTACATCATAAATACACACGCTTATCTTATTTATGATATTATTGTGTTAGTAGCTCGGTCTTTCGGGAAAACTTCGGACATTTGTTATGACTACGTACTGGAGTAATTTTAGATAAATTGCCGAATCGCACGCTAATTTACATACTCTCTTGATTGCCCCCAAGGCGATAGGTACATGTGTTGTTTGGCGAATGGGAAACATCAGAAATGGTGATAGTATCATATACCAAAGCGGTATGGATATTTATAGTGGTAGTCGCATCCGAGTGGTAGTAGTCAATATTCTAATTTAATTTTTCCGGGACTGGATCCCTTATAAGGGACTGACGTCAGGCAGGCTGCCGGTCGTAAAAACTAAACCTTTCTGCAGCATGCTTCAAAAAGAGTGTTGGGCGGACCCCACATTAATGTGGGATAAAGGCAGATGGAAATATTATAATTTTTAAAATCTTCTTAACATTCTTCGGTAGGTTTTTACATCTCCCTCGGTTAAAGTGTTAAGGGATCAAGGGTGAAAAAAGCACGTGCTTAAACTTTGCTTTGACTTAGCTTAGCACAAACTTATCGTACGAATAAATTATTGTTTCACCGTATTTCACGCACAAGTTTTTTTAAATAACAGTTATAAACATAACTAAAAGAATTATCAAATGAATATAAAAAAAATTGCATGTAATGAAATATTCGTACGATAAGTTTGCGCTAAGTCAGAGCAGTTTAAGTGTGCTCGATATCATACATAAGCTCACGCCTGTATCCTCGAAGTGGTGTAGGCAGAGGCGCACTAGCGAAGTACACCCACATTTCGCCGAGCTTAGCTCCGTCTCAGATGTGATAGGGGGCGAACCTTCGCCATATCGGGCACAAATTCCAGAATCCTGGCTGATATGGAAAAATCCAATACCACTTTGCCCAACCCGAGGATTGAACCCGAGACCTCAGGATGGTAGTCGTACCTAAATACAACCACGCCACCAAGGCGCTCTATATCAGTCGCTCTATATTTCTCGCCCTAACAAAAACAACAATATTCCTTAGAACCACACCGATTTCTTACGATATCACATTTCCTTATCCAACCCAATCTCATTAAGGTCTCGATTCATTCTTGTTTTTTGTACTTTTAACAATTTCCAAAACTCGAATTTGCAGCAGCCGGAGTGATAAAGTTAGAAGTTCGCAGTCAAACGAACGAAAAGTTGGGATTAATTACGTTTGTCTACTTAAAGAAGTTCCTTTATCTCTCATTAAAATTTCGACATAACATAAAATGTTTTCGGTAACGGATTCTCGAATAAAGTCGGTACCCAAAGGGTTCGTACGTGATGGGATACCGAGCGAGGCCGCGACATTGCCATGAATTTCAAACAGGCAATTTATGACGTTTGCGAAACGATATAAAGTATTTTTTTACGTAAGACAATCGAAATATTTTATGGATTGGATTGCAAAGTTATATGTGAAGCACGGACGTAAAAAAAGATGGACGGAGCCCTAGGAACATTAACATAACATAACATTTTAACAACAAACAGTTCTGTTACAGTGCTTGATCGCAGGAGCCTCCATTTAAGCACATTGTGCCTGTGTTAGTAGACTCCGCTCTTCTATAACAATAAATTATTAACATAGAACAATAGTAATTAAATTTTTAGGTGTATATATGCGTGTGTGTGTTTGTGTGTGTGTGTGTGTATGTGTGTGTGTACATTGAAAGTGAAGCAGGCTTTTCAGCCCATTCGATCTATCGACACGTAATGGCGTGTGTGTGTGCGTAGGGCACTTTGTGCAGGCGCGTTTGTATGCGTGGTTTCTCTGTGGCTTCCGTTTCACTATAGGCGAGATGGTGTCCTTATTTTTTTTAGGTCCGTGATGTGAAGATTGGTTCTGAATATTTTGTGATTCCGTATGTTTGATATCAGACGTTGTAACCTCCCCATACATTTCGTGAAAGGGTTTGTGTTTTTTTAAAGCAAACGGCTCTCATTTCAATGCATTTTGTTTATGTTACCCAGCATCCTCAATAAAAGCTATTTTTTTCCTTGTGTCCGAAAAGTTATGGATTTAGTCGTTGATAGACAATATGCCCCGTCTATGAAGCAGGATTTCGTTATTTGATACGAACCAATTCTGATCACTGTAGAGCAACGCTGTAACTATCTAACGTCTACATCACTAATGGGCCGACTCGATCTTTTTTTTTGGTCCTACTGCTGGGCGCCCGACCGAGTCGGTTTACTCAGCTACACCGATCTGTAACTCGACCGGTTTGATACCATTGTCTTACAGAAAACCGACGTAATGTGTCAGCGTGTTGCGTTTCGTTCAGTGAGTGAAATTTCCTGTGGTCTATCCCGCTCTTCCCCGTTCCCCTCCTTTTAGGTTGGAAACACACCCGTAATTCTTTTTGTGTCTTGGGTGTCTATGGACAGTGGCCAGGGTGAAATGTTTCTGGAGAGGAGAGTTGATCACCCGTCTGTGTTGCTGCAGACGTCCCTACCTTAAATAGTAATGGGCAGTAGCCCGCTTTACCAATCTAAGCTATAAAAAAAAAAACGATGAGGTTCGTGTCAAAGTGATTATCAAGGAGTAAGAGTGAAAATAAATAATAATAAATAAATACACCCAACAGTTACACACATAGTCCTGACCCGATACTAAGATCAAGTCTTGTGTCGTGGGTATCAGGAACTACGCTCTCGTAGTTCCTGATCTCACAACGCGTCTGACTTTCGGTCTCACAACGCCCAGACCCGAAACAAATACCTGTGGGTCACAAGACATTTGTCTCGGTGCGGGAACCGAACCTGCGACCTCACGTTTCACAGCCGGCTACTCGCTCGCTGCGTTACGGAGGCTGCCAGATCGTAAAAGGTGACCCATCTGCTCGTTTACCAGTCTGATACAAAAAAGGACAGCACTCAAAGTAAACGCAGTTACACTTAATAAATAATCGTACGATATAGCGCGACATCGTCCTAGCGCTGTATCGGCAACCCCTTTTGAGCCCCATTCCCGAGGCCGTTTCCCCCGCCTCCGCGCGTCGCACACGTCCCGCGATCCCTACGCTCCTCGTACCTACCCTTATAGTCTGCGCCCACGCACGTCCGCCAGTGCCAAATGAATAACCTTCCGGGGTGCACGCGTGTGCGGGCGCAGCCTAGGAGCCCTGTATCGTGTTTAGTACTTTCGCGTACCTACCTAACATTGTTACGAGTAGACGAGTTATTTTTGTTGTAAAGTTTTCGGACATTAACATCTCCTTAATTAATTAACGCGCGTGTCTTTCTTTTCTCTACCCCGACGTGGCACTCACGGATTCTCGACACCACACGCTATAACTTTAGACTATTCAACTGCTGGGCACTTCTAATTCTCTTCAGAGATCTAATAAGCCTTATTCCATCACGCTAGCGTAATACGTTGATAGTTGATACTAAGTACTCCTTGTTAAACGGTATATACATATTATGTACGTAATACAGTAACTGACTGCTTCCGTGGCGTGGTGGTATTTCGGTACGACTACGGTTCTGAGGTCTCGGATTCGATCCCCGGGTCGGGCAAAGTGATATTGGATTTTTCCATATCAGCCCGGAGTCTTGAATTTGTGCCCGATATGGCTATAGGCTCGCCCCCTATCACATCTGGGACGAAACTAAGCTCGGCGAAACGTGGGTGTACTAGTTCGCTAGTGCGCCTCTGCCTACCCCTTCGGGGATACAGGCGTGAGCTTATGTTATGTTATGTGAGCTTATGTTATGTTATCCTATGGTTAATAGTTAGTAATTAATTTGTAACCTGCTTAAACATTTCTGAATCTATTTCTTTATTAATACAATACAATTGATGAAATGACAATAGCGTACGTAAATATAAATATAAATATTAAATGTATCTTAAATTAATTTATATCTAGTTATGTTGTTTATGTAAGTTTATAATTGTAATCGACTGTTTTTCTTCAAATGTTGTTTCACACCTATAATTAGTAAGTAGACTGGACTGTATGTAACCTTTATACTATATTTATTCTTATTGTAAAAGTCTATAAACTGTTGGTGTGTCATTTAAATAAATAAATAAATAAATAAATAAATACAGTAACAATTATGATAAAAATTTTCTTAAGTAAAGATGAACGCAGTCCAATATTAATATTAATTAATCTAGCTAAGTGTTTCATTGGAAATTTAATATGAACTAACTTTTATTAAATCTGAAGAATTATATCTTAGTTCTACGACGGTAACGTTGACAAAAAGAAAAGGTAACAAACTTTATTCATCCTTAATTTAATTAATTGTTGCCGCCCTCTTTAGCTCTTTGTTATTAATAGATATAGTTTGAACGCCTATTTTGTTTGCTTTTATCTTCGATTTATCTACCAGTTTAGATGAAATATAATTAAAAGTATTGTTAGTTTAGTAGTAAAATATTAACTCATTTGCATGCTTCCAGCCTCCGTGGCGCAGCGTTCGAGCAGCCGGCTGTGAAGCGAGAGGCCGCGAGTTCGATCCCCGCATCCAGACAAATATTTGTGCGGCCTACAGATATTTGTTTCGGGTCTGGGTGTTGTGAGACCGAAAGTCTCTCGTAGTTTCTGATTCCCACGACACAAGACTCGATCTTAATGTGGAGTCAGGACTATGTGTGTGATTGTTGGGTGTTATTTATTTATTTATTATTTTAGCAAAAAGGTCTCGATGTACAAAAAATTAAAACAACAATATTATTAATAGCAATAATAATCGTTGTTTGATTTTTGTAATTAAATTAATTAGACCACTCTGAATTCCGAAATTTATTTCGATTATGTGTTATTCCTATTAATGTGTCTTTCTAGACACAGCTATCATAAATAGTAAATATATACAAACATAAAAATATATTATAAGTAAAATCATGGATGTAAGCAGTTATGCACTGCGAGATATAGAGTTAGGAATAACCACATCTCTGTGAAATGCACATGAAATGAAATGAAATGATTTATTAATCACGTAGGCTAATAAACTACTAAAAAAAATAGTCAATACTTTAGTTACAGCAAATTTCAATTTTAATATATTTGGGACATTATATTTTAATTGTAGTTCTATTTTAATTTATATTCTATTGTATATATTATGTTTTTGTAGAATAATGGCGAACGGTCCACCATTCATACCGACTTACTTTTGCCAAATTATGGGCTTGAAAAATAGGCCGATGCAGCATTTTCTTCTTAATAATTCAGAAGAAAATGCTGCATCTGTTTCCCTATTGAAATAATCACCCATCGCCACTCTTTCTTTCTTTCTACCTGCCCTTATCCCGCCTTAATGTGGGGTCGGCGCAACACACTTTTTGAAGCATGTTGC
Organism: Clanis bilineata; assembly: GCA_036417725.1. Lineage (NCBI taxonomy): Eukaryota > Metazoa > Arthropoda > Insecta > Lepidoptera > Sphingidae > Clanis > Clanis bilineata. The sequence continues at coordinate 7,048,745 of CM071141.1, forward strand.
AGAGAAGATTTGGCTTAGTTTTTACGACCGGCTGCTTGCCTGACGTCAACCCCCTCTGAGGGATGATCGCCACTGTAGTAGAAAATCATACGTATTCAGCGGATGTATAAAATAATATGTTGTTTATATGATTAGAAATGTACATATCATAGTATTATATCAACATCGCAGATGACGAAATGTAAATGTAAATCGCTAACCCAAATCGTACCGAAAACGTGAAAATGAAAATAATTTATGGCGACAGGGCATTAATAAAAAAACCCTTCAATTTCATAATTTTAATAAGACGCGAACGAGGGTTGTTATTGAAAAGGTCCTTATTGAATGAAATAAGGAAAATCTGGCATAACACTCCAGTTTTAGAAAAGAAAAATATCTATGCGGTACGTATTCATAAAATCTTTTTTGAAAAACCATTAGTTAATCGGGTTACCCTCATTTCTCATTTTATAAGCGTGTTTTTAAAGGAGAGATTGTTGGTGCAAATTGGATTGATAGAAATTGGGGAAATAAATCATTTTAATTGCAACTTTTTATAAAATAAATTGTTTAGGGTTCATTTTTCGATATTCAGATAAGTTTTATCTGGCGAATTATTTTGACATACTGATTTCTTAAGTTTACGTGAATATTATACATTGCAATAAAACTATTAATAATCATTTAAACCTAATCGTGATAGAATCCGTAAAAATAGTTTTATTTCAATGAATTATTTTGACGTTTAATGTATGAAACATCTGCCAAAACAACAAAGTTATTTCTCATATAAAAGTTAAAAGGATATTTTAAAGGGGCCTGAAAATATCAACATTAGGTAACAGTTATAAAGTACCCGATTAAATTTTTCAAAAGAATTAAAAAATAAAAGGGTACGAAATACAGAATATTATTTATTTGGAATTGTATTTATCACTATCTGTATTTTGAACCAGGATAAAGCATACTTCCAAACAAACACATTCGCTAAGAATCTTATTTTCCGCGGAAAACGAGATCACATAGCCCCAAACCTCAAGCACATAAATGGGGAAAAATATAGCCATAATAATAACTTGACCTTCGCGTATTTATCTTTCCCTGGGTCGTAAAGTAAACACACGAAAGGGAGCCAATAACAACATAGCCGCAACTCGCGGATGCGAGTAAAAAATCTACAGAAGTGACAGTTAAATTGCTTGGTGATATTTCAAAGAGTTTTGGTAGTAGTATTTTTAGAACACATTTTATTAATTGCTTTTGAATGTAGGGTACCTTACTGGTAAAGAACATTGAATAAATAAGAGCGTAATCAGTTCTTTAAGCAGTAGTCTGTTGGTCGGTGGTCACACTTATCGTAGTAAAATATGCTAATTGTGGAAAGGGCTTTATGTCAATGCAATAACTGTGCAACGTAAAATGCGTCACTCGCAGCATTTTGTAAGTCATTTTTGAAGCAAATAACGTATTTTACTCACTTAATACATTAACATCAAGGTTTTTCTGATCAGTTTAAACTGATTCCGCGGGGTCACTCTCGGAATTACCACATAATTCGTTGGGTGGTTTAAAATTTCTTTATAGTTTGTATAATTTATTATGACTTCTTCATCTGTATTCCTCAATACTTGTTTTCCGAGAAAATATGAGTTCTGCACAGAAAATATAGGTGAGGATCTTCCCATAATATTTTCTGTACAGAAAGGTCCATAGAGTTAATAAAGTGCCTTTACCATTGAGAAAAGTTTTACGATCATTTTGATGTCGAAGGATGAAGAATTACGTAGAAATTGTAAAAAGGTAAAAGAAAAAAAATACGATGATGTCAAATCTAATCCTTCTTTCAAACATACACGTTCTCACTTGACAAGGACGCAACTTAAAGTAATAAACAAACAAGACTAAATTTGTTAAAGACACACCCATAAACTTCATCGTCGACAAACCCCTAATTGCTACAAATAAGAAATTACCGGCGCCTCTACACAATCGTTGTTCTTACGAGTATAAATAATCATCCAGGCGTTCTCTGAATAATGCGACCATTAGTGGGAATCTACACGTGGGAAGTTCATCAGCTCTTGAATTAAGGCTGGTTTAAGCACCGACGTACACCGATGTTTTATATAGCGCTTTTAATTAAATTACATCGCGTGCCACGAAAGCCGCAAGCACGTTGAACATGTTAACGTGCGCGTTTCAGTTTTTACGAGTACTGGTAATAAAGCACAAGAAAGTATGGCTTATAAGTCTTAATCCCGCGTGAAATTAATGTAATTTATTTAACTTTTTAACTATGACTGCCTCGGTGGCGTGGTGGTATTTCGCTATGACTATGGTTCTGAGGTCTCGGGTTCGATCCCCGGGTCGGGAAAACTGATATTGGATTTTCCCATATCAGCCCGGAGTCTGGAATTTGTGCACGTTATGGCGATAGGCTCGCCCCCTATCACATCTGGGACGGAACTAAGCTCGGCGTAAATGTGGGTGTTCTAGTTCGCTAGTGCGTCTCTGCCTACCCCTTCGGGGATACAGGCGTGAGCTTATGTTATGTTATTTAACTTTTTTGACCCATTCCTTTGCCTTGAGTTGATTCAAATTTGGAACGGCCTACTTATGGATGCGGTTTTGTCGGAGCGTATTAAATCGTCGTACTGTGCAGGTCGTAGTACCTTTGACATATACTTTTTGATAAATCTATGTTAAGATATTCCGCAATGGTAATTCTTTGCTTATTTGAAATGGAATGATTGTGTAGATTAAAGAAGTTTATAAAAATCCTAATTTAATTAAACTTAAATCTGCATGCTCATCTTTATTATGACTATCGTTATAATTTCCTTTTCCACATTTTGCTGCACGAAAAATGGCATAAAAATTAAAAAAGAAACAACTTTGCGACATCCAATACTAAATTATCTTTCTGCATCATAACTCATCGTAGCCAAAAATTATGCATAATTATCCACCATCCGGTAAAGTAAAAAGAAAAAGGAATGATCGCCCAAATTGAGCCGTCGTAGCTCCATAAGAAACATGCCTCCCCTTTCAACTTTCAGAAATAAAAGACGAAAACTGTAAAGGCGGAACGTAACAAGACTGTTTAGTGCAGTGACCGAGCAAAATCGACCCCTACCACGTTCCCCTCGACCCAAATCGCGTCATAATGGACACACCAACAACCGATCACGGCGCAAATACCTCACGCACAATCGAATTAATTAATCACGAGACCGTTCCTACTGAAGTTAAAAAACTTGTCCAAGTCGGCAAAGTTTTAAGGAGAAGCTAACGAGCAATGGAACCGTGGATGGGAGATGAAACTTTAGGAGCGAAGAGCAGGCACCAGACAAGAATAGCTGCAATTTAAAACTCGATTAGAATTCGAACTGAGTTGAGGCGGTTATTAAATCGTGTCGTGGTAAAAACTCCGCGACTTCGATTTCGTGAAAACGTGCTTAAAGTTTTACTGCAGTTATGTTGTTTTTATTATCGCTTTCCGAGTTTGGAGAAACCTAATTATTAGTATAATGAATTTTTCCCTCGCAGTTTAAGGGGTGCTGTTGAGATGTTAGTACATTTATTTCCTTTCCTGCAACCTCCTTGTGTTGTTCGAGTTATTGTATGAGAATAGCTTTTGTTTTTAACGGCTTAGAATGAAATGACATTTTAATATACTTTTCTTGATACGTATTATGTACTTCGTTTTAATGTTTTTTTCATACGGTTGGAATTATCATAGACTTGGTTCCATTAAAAATTTATTAAAGTAGATGAAGTAGTATCATTATTTACTGAAGTTCATCAGCAAATACGGCACCAGAATGATTTATTTTGTTAGAAATGGTATGCAATATGTATAATTTTTTCAGTATAATTTAGAAATACTTCGAAAAATGCGTCATATTATATAATTAAAAACTTCATTAATTTCCAGGACAATAACATAGAATTGCCTTCTAAAAATAATATAATATGAGATTTCGGAATGTTACAATTTAACCAAAACATTGGATTGAAAATAATCAACATTTTTATGATCTGAACAGCAATCGTTGCCTGAACACAATACGCATTTTATGGTTACTATCATTTGCATGTAAAGAGAAAATGTTATAGAAAAGGTGGTGCCTATTCTACGTTCGCGTTACCGTAAAATCTTATTTACCATAAACTGTCAAACGAGAGTGGCAGAAGTCGGCGGCATTGTTTACGGACCATAAAATAAATCAAACCAAACTGTAGCTTGGACTAAACTACAGCTAGACCATTGTATAGCTACTTAGAGCGAAAGCACAGCACTAGCCGCGAATTTAGAATTTTGTTTTAGTCAAATTCAGATCGACATTTTATCGTAATTTTTTTTCAACCTGCCAACCTTTATCCCACAAAGTAGGGTCGATGCAGCACACAACATGCTTTGTTTTAAAGCATGTTGCAAAAAGTATTCGCCTTAGTTTTTACGAACGGTTGTCGGTCTAAGAATGTTTCAGTTCCGGGGAAATCAAATCAGAAAGACTGCTTTGCCCGACCTGAGAATCCCAGTCCTAGTCTCGGACCTCCCAGTCCACAAGGCTGTGGACTATATAGGCATATATTCTGCCGTTAGACCAAGAAGGCGTCGTTTTGTTACAATACTTCATCATTATCATCATCATTATCAGCCACAGGACGTCCACTGCTGAACATAGGCCTATGCATCATAGAACATAGGATATACAAAAATATTTTGTGTACCTACTACCTATCTGTTTACATTAATTTATACATCACCTAAATTGTTATAGTCATAGTAATTATCAACAAAGCTTATAAAACTATGAGTGTGTAGATCGTTATTTTTCTCAAATTAATAATTTCTGGTCCTTAAATAATCTTACAAGCAATATCTACAATTTTCATTTTTATTATTTCACGTATCTGTTGTGATTATTTTCGCAAAATTATTTACATGGATATTTAGTCGAAGTTAGTTGAAATTTACATATAACAATAAAATTCTAATAAAAGTCGCTTCCTTGGTCTAGTGGCAGCATATATGGGCTGTGGACCGGGAGGACGTGGGTTCGATTCCCAGGTCGGGCAAAGCAAATTTTCTAATTTAATTTGCCCGGTATTGGATCCCTCAGAGGGGGTTGACGTCAGGCAGGCAGCCGGTCGTAAAAACTTAGCCAAATCCTTTAAAAAGTGCGTTGCGACGACCCCACATTAAGGTGGGATCAGAGTAGATACAAAGATAAAGAATAAATTTCGAATTTTGCGGCCTATTTTTCTTTTCCCTTAAATACTCCGAAATAATCCACATACAAAACTACACAAAAATATGTTTACAATGTTATCCATTATATCGTTTTGTAATTCCAAAATGTGCATGAATTAATTATCAGATTGTTCAAAAATTAAATTCAACCCATTGTTAGTTGGACTGGACCAATATTTTCAATGTAGTACACGAGGTGATTAAATTATAATTTGCCAATCAACTAACAATCGTGCAAAATACAGATAGCATTGTAGAGCGCCAATCAAAATTGCAAATGGACGCAACATTGCTTCGTTAACTATGCGGACGCGCTTTAATAGCACCGAAGTTACATCAAAATGACGGCTTTTTCAACGACAATTTTTCATACACCATGACGCGGATTTAACTTGCTATATCGGCTTGAGGTCTAGCGTTGAGGGTACCTGAATATAACATTTATATTTATACACATATTAGTTAGTTTGATGCAATTGAAATTTGAGATAATTTTTTGAGTGGTAGAGCCACGATGTAGACATCTAGGGAGTAACATCTAAAGCACGAATGGACTTGACTGGTTTGATACCACTGTCTTCTTCTTCTTCTTTTAAAAATAATGGCTTCCACGCATATGCGATAATTTAGCCAATGTTAAGGTAAATAGAGCAATTAAGTTTTCACAATGACCATGAGACCCAGATGTGGATGATCTCAAGGCATCCCAGCAAGGATAGAGGTAATTCCTTCCAGTCCAGTGCCCCTCAGATGACCTTCACTCGGCGAATCGACCGAACAAAGCCAACCAACGCACCAAGCAAAACTCATCGAAGATCACCGGTTAAAAATTTTCCACATTATACTGTCCATCTTCACTGAAGTTTGATGCATTAAACTACAACACTTAAAACCAACAAACACAGCTCTAGAAAATAATATGAAATTATTTTAACAAGCGACGCCCACCCTGTCAGACTTCCAGTCAAAAGCCATATAAATATTTATCAACATTTTAGTTAGTTTGTTGTAAATTAGTTTTAAAATATGTTTGGGTGGCAGAGGCACGCTATAGATAGTAACATCTCAGCTCATCTCAGCACGAATAGACTCGACTGGTTTGATACCACTGTCGCACAGATAATCGACGTATATTGACAGTTCGCTGTTGCGTTTCATTCTGTGAGGCACATCGCCGGTGGACAAACTACCCCCAAATCTCTATTCCTTTAAAGCAGCGCACATGCTTTGTGTGTCTACGAGTCGTGGAGATCATGTACCACCAGGTGAGCCACCTGCTTGTTTGCTAGCATCTGCTATAAAAAAGTCATTGTTCAAGAATATCAGGGTATTTAATAACTTTCATAATTTACATATAATACTTCTTACTTATAAAAATGTTTAAGCACTGCTTATCTTTATACCATAGGTTGTCCCTTTCATTTTTAAACAATGTAACGCAAGGAAAAAAAATGACAGGTTATTCTTAACCATATGCTCAACTAAAAATGCTGTTTTAAGTAAGGCCCAATAAATAAATATCTTGTAGTACATAAAGGGCCTTACTTATAAAAACATTTTCGTTTATCTTTTCGCTAAGAATAGCCTGTAACATTTTTCCTTGCGTTACATTGTTTAAAAATGAAAGGGACAACCTATGGTTAAAGATAAGCAGCGCTTAATATTTTTATAAGTAAGGGACATAATAATGACGTAAGTTAAGTAAGGTAAAACCCTCGTTTTCTCCATAAATAAACGGTTACATTTTGGATCGACCCAAATCGAAGTCTTTCCGTTTCGTAAAAATCTAGAATAAGTAATTACATGTTACAAGCTCTACATAAACTAGACTAGGTCACGTCGTAATCCGATACACGTGAGTTTCATAGCCTCCATAATTCATCGGAACATTCCTATTTTACGGCCAGCCAGCTATAGCAAGCTCTTTTTGAATAATAAACCTTTTAACAACTTAATACAACATGCTGCGGCCGGTAACGCTGGCTTTTATAATGAATAATGATCAATAAAATTCAGCCAAACGCGACCGCGCAGTACCATACATTTAATACACCTAACTTTTTTATTTTCTGACCGGCGTTATCCCGGCCTTATCAGGGCAGCTTCCTAACATAACCGCTTCCACTTCGTCTGATTTTTAGCATCCCCCACGATAAGACCATTGGCTCTCAGGCTGAGATCTATAGAGCAAACTTCGACTAAGTCTAAGTCAAAGTCACGAACTCAGTGGGGATTTTTACTAAGTCCGAGTAATTTTTACAAGAAAATCCTTGCTTAGTCTGTATGTCAGTCTGATTTTCTTGTAAAAAAATGACCCGGACTAAGTCAAAGTTCGATTTAACAATTACAAATCCCCCGTGACTTTGACTTAGACTTAGTCGAAGTTCGCTTTACAGATCTCAGCCTCATATCCTTCTCCAAAACGTCCAGCCAGCACTTTTTGGGCCGTCCACGGGAACGCACTCCTGGTACGATCTGAGCCAGACATCTGCGACCGACGTACTCCTGTTAATAAACGTATCACACACGATAATATATTTCAGCTTTCTTTAATAAAATCAAAAACTCTTTGATCTCATACACCGCCCCTTGAAATAATATTTAGCGAAATGGAGTCTGAGGAGAGGGTTCGTAATTAATTAAATTAAGTTGGGAATACGTTAGAACAAAGTTCGATGTGGCACCGGCGACTTGTTAATACGTAGGGATGATCCCTTGGAGTTGGTGCGTGCGAGGTCCGTCAGTCCCTCGGGTGTCGCACCCGCTACCCCGCATGCTAATAGCCAATCATATTCTGTTTACATTCCATCATCGACTATGAATAATTTGTTATTGTCTCTGCATATGTGGCGCGTCGCGTCACTTCACCATTGTCTGGTGGATTAATTCGCTGTCCAAGGGTTAATTTTTGACTCTCGATTCGATTGCGACTACGATTCGATTCCATTTATTTACTTAAAATTCCAGCGATCGATTCGAAACCGAATCGTAGTCGAAATCAAATCGAGTGTCGAAAGTCGGGGGCAGTTTTGCGGTCCCGCACTGCCGATTCGTTGCTGTGGCATGAGCAAGAATATTTTTTAACATTCGAATTCGTATGGACCTCAATGCGCGTGTATGGCATTTGTATGAAATATTAACCGAATGTCGTCAGTCGATACGATTTCGATCGGCTAAAATATTCCTGCTCGGGCCGCTGATGAAATCAAAGAACAATTGCGCCGGATAATGGCTGATGGCAACGGATTCAATAAAATATGAAATTGAATTATTTTGATTCACCTTTTCAGTACGTTTTTAAATTTGACACAATAGAGGTGTTTTAACGATTCAATTTATTCTCCTCGCTTAAATTGTTTGTTTTATTCATAAAAATTTATTCCGGATAAATCCAGTCTATCAGTGATCCCTATACTTTGTATATAACTATTATAACTTACTTTATTACTATTATAATTCACATAAAATTGTTCACACTATGAAAGTTGTGTCTTAAACCCCGTTTCAACCTTGAAAGCCAAATTCAAAGGAATGAATAAAGTAAAAGGAACTGCAGACTTTACAATTTTAGCTATTACTTTTAATTGAACCTAACCTTTAAACTGTCATGTACAAACGTATTAATAATATCAAAGAAAATATGCTGCTTTTATTTAGTTATTACTTTAGCTGTACGTAATTAATAATAATAAAAAGTTTATTTCTCCTTACACGACATACATAGGTACAATCAATACATTTACAATCAGCCATAAGGTAATAATTACAATTTAGGTAATATGACATACGTGTAAGGAGCTGGTGTCTGATGTAGTCAAGAGCCTGTATTACATATCATCAGGTCCCCACCCTGTGGAAACCATACGGAGATGATAACAGTTATATTTCATACTAAAAGTAAATATAAGAGAACTGGATTTCTAGAACTAGGATAATAAACGAGACCATCTCGCAAACGTATTACAATTTTATGAACTATGCGTTACTCACATATATGTACATAAATAGAATACTTACATTGCACTATTTTTATGAACAGTTTAGATTAGAACATTCAAGATAGTCCAAGCATTGAATACATATACAGCTACACCAAAGATACCTTATAAAATGGACTAAAAAACAAAGCATCGATACCTACGTCTCAATAATATAGATACTTTTTTCTCAAACAAGGTTTTATAGGAGCGCCGTATTCCGCAATAAAACGATAGAGGAGATGTCCGTATTGTGGTAGATTAAGCTGGTCTATCGAGCGTGGTTTCTAGCAATTAATTTTGGTTAGACAATATTGGATTTTAATTAACTGTATCGTAGGTCGCAGCCGCGTCGGCTAATCGATGAACTGTGCCACCGTTGTCATCGGTTATTGGGACCAGGCCATTAGATTTATTATTTTCGAATAGGTTATATTGCTGAATATTGTGGAGGTTTGTGGTTGCAATGAACTCTGAGGTTATAGATCCGATTTATATCTTGTTTACTTACAATATTTATTGAGATACTATTTGAAAAGTCAAAGTAAATTTTCTAATTCAATTTGCCTGGGACTGGATTTCTCAGATGGGGTTGACGTCAAGCAGGCGGCCGGTGGTAAAAACTAAGTCAAATTCACTCTGCAACATGCTTGAAAAGGTGTGTTGCGCTGAGGCAGGTAGAAAGAAAGATACTATTTAAAAAGTACATGAATAGTTCTTTTCAACTTTTTGTTGATAGCATTGGTGATGAGAAAATGGCTTCAGTTTTTCGAAATATCATGTTATAGGATTAGTTTTCAACTAAATAAATTTTTAAGGGCGACTTACACCTCTTAGATAAATCTCTATTTAAATATACGAATGGCATATAGATTAAATCTAGTTTAGGACTAATTCTAGACTAGTGATACCTGCAAGTCGTGATATTATGTTATTTGTCTCCAAGTTGAACGAGCTCTACTGGGGTGGTAATAATTTGTTACAGAAAACCGGCGTATAGTCAGATTTGATGTGCCCCGCGTACAGTGAGTGAAACTAATGGATGCTCATACGCAACATAACAGTAATGTTACTCACGTCCTCATTGACGTCTGTTTTCCATAAGATTATATGCCACTATTTCAAACAATGTCATGCAAACCATAAGTGATCATATATATATCAGACTATTTTATATTTCTATATACTAAGCTAAATTGTAACTATTGTAATATATAATATGATATGGTTTTGCTTAATAAATAAATAACATAACATAAGGTCACGCCTGTATCCCCGAAGGGGTAGGCAGAGGTGTACTAGCGAACTAGAACACCCACATTTCGCCGAGCTCAGTTCCGTCCCAGATGTGATAGGGGTCGAGCCTATCGCCATATCGGGCACGAATTCTAGACTCCGAGCTGATCCAATATCACTTTGCCCGACCCGGGATCGAACCCGAGACCGCAGGACGGTAGTCATACCGAAATACAACTACGCCACCGAGGCAGTCTAAATAAATAAATAAAGACATTATTATGTTATGTTATAGCTCGGTCGACCCATTCCTTTCAAACTGTTCCCAGAATTGTCTACAGCGTAGCTCTGCTTCCTATCATTTTAAATCTAAATAAATGTATAAAATATGAAGGTAACTCAATTATGACAACAATTAAAAACTGTCAAAGCGGTGTTTTTACTAATTGTGGCAATTTAAAAACTTTTATGTGCAAAAATGCAGCGTCGCACTTCGGTGTAGCGTTATGGAAAAATAAAAACTGACAGTCGATCGTCCGCAATAAAATAAAACGAGCTCGTTCGCATGACGTGCCGGCTGAAATATTGTTAAACTTGCAAAACAACTGAGTGGTTAACATAGTCCCAGCAAGTGAAACTGGCAATTTTATGCCAGTAAGGCTCAATTGCACCACTATTATTAACCTAGAGTTAGTCCTAACCGCAAGCTAAATTGACAGAAAATGTATGAATGACATGTTACTTAACTTGCGGTTAGGACTAACTCTAGGTTAATAATAGTGGTGCAATTGAGCCTTATTCTTTTACTGTCTAGAAAGAAGAAAGAAAGAAAGAAAATGTTTATTGATTAGACAAAAGAAGATGGGCATAACTACGCAAACATGAAGCATTCCTAATGACATAACATAGCATAACTCATAAGCTCATGCCGGTATCCCAGAAGGGGTAGGCAGAGGCGCACTAGCGAACTAGAACACCCACATTTCGCCGAGCTTAGTTTCGTCTCAGATGTGATAGGGGGCGAGCTTATCGCCATATCGGGCACAAATTCCTAATGTATGGAACGAAACAAAAATGGCGACGTTGCGAAAGAAATATCCCATTAGTATAATAGTTCGACATCGTCTTCATATTCCGAAATTATTATTATTGTAAATAAAACACCGAATTTATAATTAAATCTATAAGTATTTATTCGTTATTCAATTCTGATGACACGGCGACAACACCCATGTAAATAAATCGCGAAACTAAAATGGCGGAATCGACTTCATAGTAAACACGTATTTTTCGTAGTTATGCCGGGTCCTCTTATTTTTTCTTTAGTCATTGGTTTATTGTCACTGAACGCATACAACATCAGTTACTAAATTAAACTTATTAAATAATAAATTAATAAGCAAAGACAAATATATAATATAACGCCTTGGTGGCGTAGTTGTATATCGGTACGACTACCGCCCTAAGGTCTCGGGTTTGACACCCGGGTCGGGCAAAGTGATATTTGTTTTTTTCAATATCAGCCCGGAGTCTGGAATTTATACCCGTGGCGATAGGCTCGCCTATTATCACATCTGGAACGGAACTAAGCTGGGCGAAATGTGAACCTACCCCACCGGGAATACAGGCGTGAGTTTATGTTATGTTATTCTATGCAATTTGTAGTGATATGGGTAGAATAAGTATTTGACTAGCCATTTCCGAGAATTTGGCTGTGTATCGTGAGTTCCTGGGTTTGGGTTCCAGGTCGGGTAAGGCGGCTTATCTTGATTTGCTGATTGATCAGGCCGGACATAAAAATAAACCTAACCCTTGCTGTAAGATGCTTGAAAGAGTGTGGAGCCGTGAAAACTTTAACACATTTTTTTTATATCCGGGCACGGCAAAGAGACTGCACCTGATGGTAAGCGTAGTGCAGTCCACAAAAACTAGCGACCACTGACAAACACTGTGTTTATCAGTGGTCGTCAGAATCATGCCGGCCTATTTATCCTTCCTCACACTCCGAATCCGAAGAGGGAAAAGTCTTATTAAAATAATTGGAAGTAAAATGTGTGTTATTGACGTATTCAGTATTCGTTTTCACTTCATTGTGAGTCCGTATATCTTCTCCGAGCCTAATGCCCCTTACTTATAAAACTATTTAAGCGCTGCTTATCTTTATACCATAGGTTGTCCCTTTCATTTTTAAACAATGTAACGCAAGGAAAAAAGTGACAGGTTATTCTTAACCATTTGCTCAGCTAAAAATGCTGTTTAAAGTAAGGTCCAATATGTCCTGTATGTAGAGTGATTTATGTGATTTTGGAGGAATATAATGTTATAAATCTAACTCACGTTTTGGCTGGAAATGGTCGAATATGTAGGTCAAATAATATGAATACACTATCTGCAGAAACTTAGAAATGGACTATAAGCCGCTAACATACAAGTTTATTTAGTTTAGGCGGTAAAGGCACGTTTGATGTACAAGATCATAATATTCAAAATATTTTTTTTTTAAATTATAGACACGCCTTTCTCTCGAGGAGCTTGCGGCATGACTTGATGGTTGGTTGAGACGGGTATGGGGGTATCTGCATCGGTCATCCGCCTGTCTTTTGCAAGCCCCTCGATTTGCTTCTTCCCTCTTCGGATTCGGAGTGTGAAGAAGCATAAATAGGCTGGCATGATTCTGACGACCACTGATAAACCCATTATTTATTTATGAGTGGTCGCTAGTTTTTTGGACTGCACTACGCTTACCATCAGGTGCAGTGTACGATTGCGGATAAAAAATAATAATAATAAAAGGTGTCTATAGATATTTCAGTTCATTCTTTCGCGGCTATGTGTGTATTTAAATTATATTTTTGTGTATTGAATTGTATGATTGTGCTGCATCTATGGTGATCCTATATATTGACGCTTACAATATATTCAAGCAGGTGGATTACCTGATGGTAAGCGATCGCCACCGTCCATAGACAACTACGACGAGACCAGGGAATAAGAATTGTAAAAGGACCATTTGGGCAGCCTTATATCTCACCCACCGGACAAAAGGCAACAGTGAGTTGCCCGACCCGGGGATCGAACCCGAGACCGTAGTCGTACCGAAATACCACCACGCCACCAAGGCAGTCATACATACATTGAAATAAAACTATTTTTACGGATTCTATCACGATTTGGTTTTAATTTTTATGCCCTCCCGACGTTGTTGACCACGAAAACTGCATAGCCTTCGAAACGTCGGGAGGGAAAAATTAAAACATAATCGTGATGGAATCCGTAAAAATAGTTTTATTTCAACAAACAAAAATTATGTATACAATACAGGTACGAGTATAAGCTCATGTAATATGATAATTTCTTCGACTTTTCGTTTATTTCTGTTTCTATTCGCCCGAGCTTTAAGCAAAACTAATTTATTTATACATTTAAATATTGTGCAATCTCTTTGGTCACTTACCTTTATTACTTTGCCACCTGGATTGCTTGGAATTTATTACTTAGTACTTACGAAAGTCATAACGAGGGTGTTTATGCTTTTACTTGTAAAGATCGTATCACATAATACTTAAACTTAACGAGTTTCATTTCAATTAACTATACAACTATAAGGCTCAATAACTTTAGATTAAAAATAATTTAAATAACAATCAGAACTACGCACAACCCTAATGACTCGTTTGAATATTAATTTTAAACAAACGCGACTCGCAGCTACGTTTACAACTAAAAACGTTTTAAAAAGTTTCAATCATTTTGCACACGACGTTTTGCATTGTAAAAATGGGTACTTGCCTATGTGTGAGTTTATAGACATATTTGTACGTATTAGCAAATAAAACAAAATTCTTTTGTAAATCTGCATCAAAGTAGCTTGAAAAATGAGACAGTATTTCATATTTTAATTTCTGGAGTGGGGGCATATTGGAGATATCTTGCTATCCCTTTCCAGGTACCGTTATAGCCGTGATGTGATAATACTGATATTTCTCCTTCCCGCAGTTTTAAGGTTACATCAAACTTCAAATGCTTATAACTGTTTTATTTTTGAGAATATTTCAATATTTCTTTCTGTTCTACCTCTGTATTTAAGACGACGTAAATTTCATATAAAATTAATACAAGAAATAGTCAAGTACCTAAATGCGTCTCACATGTAGGGAGCGATACAGTACAGGTACACGCAAACAGTACCAATCGAAATTGCAAATTTGTGCAGGGGCCGCGGCCGCCTTGGTTCGTTAGCGAGTTGTGTTTACGCGTTACCAACTACTAGGGCTGTCGACCGCTAATTTTGTCAGGGTTTACTTGTAGTTTGACTTCACTCATTTCCCAGCGGTATGAACGCAGACGTAAAATATTACTGTCTGTATTGTCTCAGTTTAAGTTTGTGCTTGGTTACCATATCGTACTTCGTAGTGAATCGCAATTAGTACTTCTGTTTTAAGATAAATACATATATTGGAATAAAACTATTCTTACGGATTCTATCACGATTAGGTTTTAATTATTATTCCCGACGTTTCGAAGGCTTTGCAGTCTTCGTTGTCACGGGTCAGACTGAGGTGTCATTTGTCCAAAAAAGGTTAGTGTTACAATATCTACCATCATTAAAAAATTATACAAAATCAAAAAAGGTTAATTATTTGTGTTCCGATCTATGCAGTACGAGCTCACGGTGTCTTGAGTTCTGGCAGCTGGTCTTTTGGGTTCCGACTAAATAAGATGTATAATTGGATCCCAGGTTTGTGCAAGCTTCCAACCATCTTTATTGAAATTATGATGTTTTTTAATTTCAATAGCCTCGCGTATCATCCTAGGGAGGAATCGGTGTTCTTTGGCGAGGATTTGCGGTTTATCAAATCTAAGATAATGTTTGGAGCCTTCCTCTGAATGTTCAGCAACTGCAGACTTCGTAGAGCGTCGGTGTTTTACGTCAGCTATATGTTCTTTTACGCGGGTCCCTATATTCCGTTTTGTTTGTCCGATGTAAGAGAGACCACAGTCGCAATCAATTTTATACACGCCTGGTTCTTGCAGAGGTATGTGACACTTGACAGATGGTAAAAATTGACTAATCTTCTTGGGCGGCTTGAAGTAAGTTTTGATAGAAGCACGCCTCGGGATATAGCCAATCTTGTCAGTGACTCCTCTTACATAAGGCAATACAACCGGGACGCGTTCGACGGTGGCTGGTTTCATTCAATGTATAATATTCGCGTAAACTTAGAAATCAGTAAATACATATACTTACTGCATCCCAATGGGGGTAGGCCTCTGCCTACCCCCATTGGGATGCGATGCGATGATGAGACTATTGAGCGTCACAAGCTACGATCCTGGCCCACCTCTTTTACCTCATTTACACTCATGCGTCGTAATACAAAGAAATTTAATATCACTATATATAAAGGGCCTATCAAGCTAGTTTCCATACAAAAAAAATGATCTCAAACTTCAGTATCGCCGTCAACCAGTCATTACAATGCGAGGGCGATTATTACGATTTACACCCTAGAATCTTTTGTGAATGGTTAGGAATCACGTAAGATAAGTTTATTCTCTCAATATTATTACGCTGGCCGACCTGGCGCGCGTATATTTCAAATAAACTGAGCGGTCGTAACTTTTGGATCACAAGTTTTGTGCTGTTATCCCGTCTATAGTTTAATACATTTCCGCCGATTGAGGGTACTAAATTAAATACATTTTCAAACTATCACTATCTTTTTGTAAATGCCTCCATCCTATTACAATGTAGGCTTGGCGCAACACACCCTTTCAGTATGTTGCAGAAAGGATTTGGCTTAGTTTCTACGACCGGCCGCATGCCTGACGTCAACCCCCTTTGCGGGATCCAGTCCCGGTCAAATTAAATTAGAAAATTCGCTTTGCCCGACCTGGGAATCTAAGCCAAGACCTCCCAGTCCACAGCCCATACATGCTGCCATTAGACTATGGAGGCGACTAACTAACAAATTTAATAATTTATTATTATATTATATATATAATAATAATATTAGCCCTGTAATATTACTGTCCCACTGCTGGGCACGGGCGTCCTCTACTAATGAGAGGGGTTAGGCCTAAGTCTACCACGCTGGCCTAATGCGGGTTGGTAGACTTCACATACCTTCGAAATTCCTGTGAAGAAAGTCTCAGGTATGCAGGTTTCCTCACGATGTTTTCCTTCACCGTTATAGCAAGCGATATTTCATAACGAAAATTCACTTACACATAGAAAAATCAGAGGTGTATGCTCCATTTTGGGGTTGGTCTCGAACCTCCGACACTTGTCGCAGCAGTCCGTACCATTCCCAACTGAGCTATCGCTGCTATTATTATATAAAAAAATAAAATTCTATAATACCAAAGAGATTTAATATTACTAACTACAGAGGGGCTATCAAACAATTTTCCATACAAAGAAATAGATCTCAAACTTCAGTACCGCCATCAATTTTGGATCACAAGTTTTATGCTGTAGTTCCGGCTATATACTGTTGAATGTATTTGTATAATACTAAACTAAAATTACAACTAACTACAAAATTTATCATCAAAATATTTTGACAAGAACGATACCTTTTAGTAACTCCAAAACGTCTCCATTTAGGTATATAATCTCATACGAATACATCATATGATGTGCTCGCACGGGCCAAGGAAATATAATAATTATAATACTGTATAGGGGTTCCTGCAACCTTTATCAGGTCGTCGGAAGTCGCTGGATGCAGGCCGCTTCCAACAGGTCGATCTGGAAATCTTTGGGGGAGGCCTATGTTCAGCAGTGGACGTCCTATGGCTGATGATGATGATGATTATGATGATAGGGGTTTGGCTTTGCAAAACCCCCTACAGTATTATTATATCTGTTCTAAATATAGATATTACCCCATAATATTTTAAAGTAATATTACTGTATTTGTTCAATTTAAAAGTTATCACCTACTTAGTTTTGTAGCGTATATGGGCTCTGAACCGGATGGTCTTTCTTCGAATCCTAGATCCGGCAAAACGTTTTTTTTACCCCCTTTGCCATAAGCTGTTTTCTTTAGACGCACGGCACGCAGACGGCCGGTCGTAAAAACAAAGCAGAATACTTTCTGCAACATGCTTGAAAAGACTGACGTTGCACTGCAGCAGAAGGACAAAGGAATAATATGATATGAAAGAAGCTTAAGATAACAAAAATAAATTCAAATCAATTTGTGTAGAAAAGCAACACTGTTCCTAACAGTAGCGTGCGGTCCATATAGACAAAGAGACACTGTCTACCCTAACAATTTGCTATTTCCATAAAAAATAATAAAATGATGACAAAATAAGTCAAGTTATCGACAGTTTTTAAAAATAGCAATGCTTGGATTAAGTTTTAAATCGGCACAGAGATTGTAATCACTATGATGGTGTCGCAAGAGTTGAAGATAATAATTGTGTAAGATTTTTGTCTACCCTCATCGGAATGTCTATGCACGTCACTGGTTCCTAACATAACAGAAATAACTGTTCACAATAACTAGGTTACAAGACGTGTCGCACAATAAATATTAATATGATATTTTTAGTATTTTAACAATTCTTTAAGCCATTCGGATATAAATAATACATTGTAAAGGCCATGAATATGTTACCGATTGCGTCGGCGACCGACTTTATAATTTCCTTTTTACGGCTGTTCAGGGAAAACGTATTTCATGATTCCTGTCTCCAAGTTGTAACGACTGCAATATTTTAACTGAATACTTAGTAGCTTATGACGCTAGTGTAGAGTCTGCCTAATTGTATTTCGACTTTGAGCGGATTTCATTTCGAGTTTCAAAGTAGTTTCAAGTTTCAAAGTGAAGCAGAATTTGTTGCTTTTGTTTAGCTAAGTATCATTATTGTTATTTTTATATTCGATCGCATATTTATTTTAGGAATATAATATGATAAATACTGGTATATGCATTTGTTGCTGGAAGACCTGTAGAGAGACCTGTAGAAGACATAAGAGTACGCTATTATGCAGCGTACTCATAAGTTATTCCCATACATTTATTCCATTCGACTATTCTATTCTACAATCGCATAAGCCATTTGTCTAAACCCGCTGATCCCTTTAATTAATAAAAAAAAAACACCCAACTGTCACATACACAGTGACTTGGGTCCCACAAAGCTAGCTATCGATTCGAAGGAAAATAATTCAATTTTTTTTTGGAGAATGTAAAAACGTACAGTAATGTTAACATCATTATTCTCGTTAAGACTATCGTTGAACTTAAATTGCATAATATTTTAATAATTAAAGAAGATAATGTATCAAAATAAGAGTATTTGGAAATGTTAATACTGGTACTTTTGAAATAAAGAAGAAGATATTATATTGTCATGAGAAATTGAATTTGGAATTGGTCGGACAAATATATTTAGTAAAATCTACAAACAATCTTTTAATTAATTTATTTAAGAAACATGGAAAACAGGATATTATGGATGGAGTTTACATTAACTACTGATATCTTTTATTCTTTACAATGTGACTATTTGCTCATTAAACTAATCCTTTAATGACATTGCGACGTTTTAAATATGTAACATTATTTTCTATCCAGTTTTATTTCCCTGTAAAATGAACTAAATGCTTTGCCATTTGCCAACAAACTGTTTATTTTCTCTTTGTATTGTTCGGTTATTACAATCCTTTGTCTCGGGGTCGGTGTAACCAGACTATAGGAAATATAATAACTATATGGAGAGACTGTTTTCATTTTTGCTTATTATCCGTTTATTGCTATTTTTAAGGATACTTTTGGTTATTGTTATATCTTTGTGGGGTATAAGCAGCTCAGTTGAGAATGGTACGGACTGCCAATACGAGTGTCGGAAGTTTGATACCAACCCCAAAAAGAGCATACACCTCGGACATTTGCAATATTAAGTGTATTTTCATTGTGAATTATCGCTTGCTTTAACGGTGAAGGAAAACATCGTGAGAAAACCTGCATACATGAGAAAATTCTTCACAAGAATTTTGAAGGTAGTGAAGCCTACCAACCAGCATTAGGCCAGCGTGGTAGATTAAGGCCTAACCCCTCTCATTGGTAGAGGAGACCCGTGCCCAGCAGTGGGACAGTAATATTACAGGGATAATGTTATATTATTATATTATGTGGGGTTTATTCTACTTGTTTATAAATTGCATTGTGTTTTGTACGATGTACTAAGCAATTTTTCTGTGATTACCACCAGCCATAGACACTTACTTTAAGTTTAATGGAGGGGAATGAGTTAGGGGATTTAGGCTACCGGATATTTATCTAATGTAACGGTAAGTGATCTCAACCGCATACCTACATATAAGATACAAAAAGAATCAAGCCTGCGTTGCTAACCGAGCAGGAGGGGAATAGGGAATGGAAAGGGAGGGGAGAATTGGGCCACTGAAAATCTCACTCACCGTACGAAATGCAGCAGGCAGCTGCTATTTCGCGTCGGTTTTCTGTGACACAGTGGTATTGCACCGGTCAAGCCGGTCCATTCGTAGTCATACTGTAGAAAGCTATAACTTTACCACTAAAAACAAATACAGCATTATGATAAATGCTTAGTAATTGTGACCTCGCCTTTCGCTCGGGGCTAGACCCTAGCGAAACTCGCTCATAGCAAACATTTCACTATTGGACTTAAACTGAATAAATTTAAAGTGGCGCGTCTGACCTGAATTATATAGTCTTATGCCTGTACCTTAACTTCGGTTTATGTGCGCAAATGCATCTCTCGAGGCTGGCTGATTGTAGCCTGTATGTTAGATATTAACATTAAGTGTCCATCATTGCACCATTACGTACGATAAGTTATGAATGGAACCAATCTGAAGACTGCATCCTTCAACAGTGTGATACGCATGGATTTTTTTATAAAGTAGTCTACTTTCAACGATCTTTACCCTACTTAAATCTTTATTTCTACCTGCCCTCATCTCACATTAATGTGGGGTCGGCGCAACATTTCCAAGCATGTTGCAAAGAGGATTTGGCTTAGTTTTTACGACCGGCCGCCTGCCTGACGTCAACCCCCTATGAGGGATTCAGTCCCGGGCAAATTAAATTAGAAAATTTACTTTGCCCGACCTGGAAATCGAACCCAGGACCTCCCGGTCTACAGCCAATACATGCTGCCACTAGACCACTTACTTGCCCTACTTAAATGTAGCAATAAATTTTAACTGTGTTTTAGAAATGATTGGCCTTTACGGAAAACACTGCCATTACCAAGACGGACGACATACAAGTATAACTATAATACGAATGGACTTAATACTAAAAAGCAATACCAAAAACCAGTTCGCAAACAATTATATACAAAATTCACAATTAAATGGATCATAATAACACAATAAATGCTCCACATTCGCTATAATCCAACCGAAATCGGACACCTACTTTTAGATTTATGCAGAGTGCATTACAATTCAGCAGCTTGTTAGCTTTATCATTACTCTAGAGAGCGGAACATAAATTACGGTATTGTTCCAGCGTCCAGGTACCAGATACAAGAGCTAGTTCAATTTGCACAATGGAAGGGCGGTGCAAAGCTGCAGCGAGGCGCCAAGGGGTTCAAATCTCATAACAAACACAAATAAGATGACGTGATCCGCTTACTTCCATAGATTAAGTGCGGAGAAAATATTTCTTTGACTGAATGGCCTGCGCTAGAATAATTCACGATTTCCGAACACAATATTATCTTATCTGTTTGAGAAATTGTTTACATACAGACGCGGACATGGGCGTTGTGCGAGATATATTTCAGTGATTCTGTGTAAAGTTGCCCGAGCAAACTGGAACGCTTCGGCTTCTTGTATTGAGCTGTGGATTTTTGCAAATAGAGTCTGATAAAATACGTGATATTCTTTTGAAATGTTTATACGTACATTTATTGTTCCAAATGTTTTAATAAGGTATACCGCGTATTTCATTTTGCGTTATTAAAACCATACGTAAACTCACGCCTGTATCCCCGAAGGGGTAGGCAGAGGCGCACATTTCGCCGAGTTTAGGTTCGTCCCAGATGTGATAGGGGGCGAGCCTATCGGGCACAAATTCCAAACTCCTGGCTGATATGGAAAAATCCAATATCATTTTGCCCGACCCGGGATCGAACCTTAGACCTCAAGACGATAGTCGTACCGAAATATAACCACACTACCGAGGCAGTCAACCGAGGTAGTTATTAAAACCAATTACTGGAGAACCAACGTTATGCGATATAATTTATGATTATTGTTATAACATTTTATTCCACTGAGTTACAAGAACCGAAGTGAGTAAATGAGTTGTATTAAAGTTATAAAAATCTGATACGTAATTTATCAAGTTTGTAACACGTTCTAAACTTATTATTGATGACATAGAGCTAGGTGCAAAATCGGTTGAATAACAAATATGATTGATTTTGATTTACGACGCACATAAGTTAAATCCCTAGAACATATGTATTGAAACTCAGTTCGGCCGGATGAAAATAACAGATTATCGAAATGTAATAAATTTTGTAAAATGAATTCGGCAACCGCAGACTGTTGCGGCCGGGTGGTTGTTTTTCATCTACCTCCCAATCCGAAAGCTATTTTGAGCCATACATAAATATCTTAAATGTACAATGTACTGTTCATGGTATTTTTTTTATTTGGCGTTTGATTTTTACAGTAATTAATAAGAATTTTACTTGAAACTCTTTTTATGTCATCATCATCATCATCATCATCAGCCATAGGGCGTCCACTGCTGAACATAGGCCTCCCCTAAAGATTTCCAGATCGACCTGTTGGAAGCGGCCTGCATCCAGCGACTTCCTGCGACCTTTATCAGGTCGTCGGTCCACCTTGTATCTCTTTTTATGTAATCGTGTAAAATTATTTTCATAAATAGAGACAACTTCAGGATTTAATATTGATTTAGTTGAGTCGCCCTGTTGGTCTAGTGGCAGATGGAATGGTGACCGGGAGTTCCTAGATTTGAGTCCCAGATCAGGCGTCGCGGATCACCGCGATCCACAGACTCTGTTGATGTCAGTCAGATAGTCGGTCGTAAAACTTACTTTCCTGTTTATATCCAAATATGTTCTGCAACACACTTAAAAATTGTGTTGCACTCCACATCGGAATGAAATTTGAATTAAAACAAAATTTTCATATTTTTTTATAGCACATACTGGCAAACGAGCAAGAGGGCCACCTGATAGTAAGTGATCTCCACCGCCCATAGACGCTCAAGATACTAAAAGAGTCATGGGTGCGTAGCCAACCTAAAAGGAGGGAAATATGGATTGGGAAAGTAAGGGGGGAATTGGACCACCGGAAATTTCACTCGCCGAATGAACGCGACAGCGAGCAACTTTACGTCGGGATTCTGTGAGACAGTAGTATCAAACCGGCCGAGCCGGCCCATTCGTGCCGTAGACGTATCCGTTTATAGCGCTTACCGCCGAATGTTCATACACTTAAGGTGGCCTTATGTCGTTTAATGCCGCCTTATCTGTCAAAATTGTATGGCGAAAATCAACGTAAGAAGCCGTTAAAGTTGAGCAGCGTTTGACCATTCGGGCGTTAAACTATTTTTTTTGCTAGTTATTAGCTGGATGCTGTTTTCAGAAAACTTCTATACTTTCGAAAATGTCTATTATTTCCTTCACATATTATTTTAGCATGACAGTACACATAGTAAAAAAAATCACGTATAGATCATATTTTATTCATAGGATTGAGGTTAGATACAATTCATAAAAATCTCCTAGAATATTCGAGACTATGAGTTTTTTCGAATACCAACTGAATAAATATCTACATTATTCTAGAAAACAGACTGTACCCGCAGCTCCACGACCTAAATAAACTAGGGTCGAACGCTTGCGATGAGGTAAAAAGACCTTTCTAGAATAGATTTGCTTGAGCCACGATTTCTAGTTTACCCATCTTATTGATAGGGTCTTGTTTAACATAACTTTGTTATAACACTTCAAATATAGTTGCGAGGTCGGAATGGCGATGACGTGATATTTTATTTTCTCATTACCATAAAAAGTGACTACGCAATTATTCTCTCTATACAGTTTGAATGCGCCGTCTCGTAATATCTTTGCCTTTTTAGGAATCCACAGTGAAGTGAGAGTATGTAGATGTATTTATAACATTAAAGTTAAATTACATCAATGCGTTAGAACCAAAAACATTACCGCTATAATAATTATCCCTTTTCGTTCATTTTTTTATCCGAGCATGACAACGTGACTCCACTTAATAATAAGCGCAGTGTAGTAACCAGCGACCGTCGACAAACAATGGGTTTATTCACCAGAATCATGCCGGCCTATTTATGCTTCTTAACACTCCTGAGAGAGAAGAAATCCAGAGGCTTGCAACAAGTCAGATGGATGACCGATGGAGAAACAGGGATACCCCCATACCCGGCCCAACTAACCATCATGTCACGTTGCAAGCCCCTCGAAAGAACTGGACATACATTGACTGATCCTGGAACGTGATCCACACAAGGAGTGTGAGTCACTATGGCAGGTGTTAACTACATGTATACGGTGGAGGAAGTCGCTGGATGCAGGCCGCTTTTAACAGGTCGATATGGAAATCTTTAGGGAAGGCCTACTTTCAGCAGTGGACGTCATCTGGCTAATGATGATGATGATGATACGGTAGAATGGTCGGCGACGTATACTCGATTCAGTCACTACCTTCCGCCACTCCTTCCTCAGTGCTACGATATCCTCCTCAAACGAGACATAATAAGTATTTTCGCTACAAATTTTCACGGCTGTGTACCTGGCATTGCCAACGTTCATGGGCGGTGGTATCTAACTACTTATTATCAGGTGGGTTTTTTGCTCGTCTGCCGTAATAGCCCAATAAAAAGAGCTTTCAATTACACGCGAGCGTACACAGGATGGAAATAATCGTTTATAGAAACATTGACAAATAGAAAGAAACGGGGCTCCTACAAAATCAGTAAAAATAGCAATTTGACCAATAAGTTCGCGAAGAGCACTGAACACATCATTATAAGAATCCATCAACAGTTAGAACCTTTATAACAGGCTTAAGAGACTTATAGTGGCCGCTAGTTTTCTCATCTCATTCAGTGCCCTTATCTTGAACCCCACATTGCGAAATAACTTCCACTGGAGTACTAAATGGAATAGAAATCTAGTTAGATAAGTCCTAGCACGATTTTTTCCCATCCAATTTGCGTTGAAAAGATCAATCGTGCCTGCGTTTATTTATTAGTTCGGGAAAAACGTGGAGAAAACTTATTATTCTCGTTTGAAGATACAGGCGCCTACTACGGGCCGCTGAAGTTTTAAATCAGTACGACTTTATTTCTGGCACTTTGTAGTCTTACTAGTATATTGATCATATAGAATTGTATGTGGAATTAGTATTGTGTATGGAATTGGTCTACTGCTGGTCATAGGCCTCCCCCAAACATTTCAGGACCGACCTGTTGGAAGCGGTCCGTATCCAGCGACTTCATACGACCTTTATCAGGTCTGTCCTTGTAGTTGGTGGTACGTGGTCTCTACTCGAGAACTTTTCTGCCCCATCGGCTATCGATGTCCTAGTCCTTTTAATATAGTGCGATAATGGCTTAAAGATGTTATTATATTTGACTCACATTCCATTTATTAGTTAGTTATACGTAGAAGAGCAATTTCCCTGGGACAGGATTCCGCATAAAGTCTCCCGATTGTAAAAACTAAGCAACAATCAGGATCACTATACGCATTAATTATTGTTTTATTATCATTTGCGATTTGTCGTACGTCACTTGTAATACAATTGCTTATTTAACATTCATTTCACAAAATTAAAGTTCACGATAAAAATTATAATATTACATGCATGATACGTTGTTTTCTGTGGAAAAAAATGTATAGCTCAAAGCAATTCTAGTTAGTCTATGAAGTTTAACTAAGCATGAACATCCTAAGCAAGTTAAATGTAATTTAATGAGCTTAAATAAGCGAGCCAGACGCAATTACTAAGTACTATCACATTTTTAGGCAAAATTCAAGGTAAAACTTTGTGTATTTTATATTGTGTGTATGAAAACATACATCTTAGAAATAAAACTAATTATGCAATGTTTCGCTAGAGGTTTATTTAAAAAAGTAAGTAAGTAAGATGAATTTTTTCGGCAAGATGTTTAAAAAAATGTTTTCCAACTTTAATATAGCTTCTAGATATGAACTTCTACCTACTTCTTCTAGATAATACTTCTACGTAGAAGAGGAAGTTAACAAAGCGTAAAGAACTATGGAAAATAGATTTACTAGAATAGAACTTACACTGAACAAGATAACAGTTACTGTTACAATCATTAGGGCGACTTGCCCTTAGCTAAATTTCAATTTATCCTAAATCTCGGTTTAAATATAAGATTAGCTGTAAGATAAATAAAGTTGAGATCTAACTCGAGGTTATTAATAGCGTTGCAAGTCCCCTAAGGGCGTGTAAAGTTAATTAAACCTATTACTCGATTTATCCTACAGCTCACTCCTATCTTTAAATCAAGATTTGGGATAAATGGAGATTTATCGCGGAGCTGCCAGTGGCCCTTAGATTTTATAATGCAAACCCATCCAAAATTTGAAGTTTGTCAAAGAAAGTGTATTATAGATGAATTGTTTTAGACTGAGAACTATAGAGCCAACTTCGACTAAGACAGAGTAAAAAAAAACAACTCAGTGATGATTTGGAAGTTTTAAATCGAAATTCGATTTAATCAGAGTCATTTTTTACAAGAATAATCACAAGTTTAAAAACTTAAGCGATCGACACAGACATATATACATGATCGACTTCAAAACTTATCCAATGATGACCAAATGTATATGGGACCACCTTTGAAATAAGCTCCATCAAACACAATAATCTTGAAAATCCGTTCAAATTTGGCGGAGATATCGCGTAACATACATAAAAAAATAGTCGAATCGAACCTTCTCCTTTTTGGAAATCAGTCGAAAACAGACTGACAGAGTAATGACTGACTAAGCAATATTTTCTCTATACATCTCAGCTTTAAACTCGTGGTAGTGGCTCAAACGTGGCTGAAATAAAGTAAGTAATAGAAGGCCGCGTTGCCCTGGGCCACAAGCGAAATCAATTTCAATCCAGTTCATCTTATCGATACTTTCGTTCATTCACTGACACTGTTACGGAAGTACCGATGGTGTATCCGTCATTCCTTGTTTGTTTAGAACAATTTTATTGATTGCTATTATTATTGTTAACAAAGGTTACTTTGGTAACAGTCTTTTATACTTGAAAAGTGCACACAGACTCACACTTGTATGTTCTAGGGGTAGGCAGAGAACTAGAGAGCTAAAACACCCACATTTTGCCGAGGTCATGTGTGTTCCACATAAGGGGCGAGCCTATTGCTATATCGAGGCAAATTCACAAATTCTCAGTAATCGTACTGTCCTCGCAATACAACTTCGCCTTCGAGGCTCTTGCATACATGTTTTCTGGCCATCAAAATGCTTTTAGCAATTGGCATTTTTTAAAATCATACTCTTTGTAACAATACATGTAATCTTGATTCTTCATGTAAAGGAGACTAAAGTTAAATTAGATTAAAAAATATATGTGAATATTTTTTTGAATATTGATACACTTGTAATAATACCGGGAAAGGCGAAAACTCAGTTTTCACGTAGATATTTCTTGGGATAGATTTTTATAGCCAAAAAAACAAAATGAAGGATTCACTACGTATTAAAATAAGATAATAGATTCGTTCTGGCATATAACAATATTTTTGTGAATAGAAAAAAGATATTTTTGTCGCTCCTGTAATTCAAGACCAAGGCTTGTGCGGTATTGTTATTTAAGCGATATTGAAACTAAAGGATCATCTTCCCTAATTGACGTTCATGTATGTATATCTAATGTATGAATTAGCCTGCTAATCGGTTAATGCGCAATTTTTATTCATCGTTATAATCCAGACTGCCTCGGTAGCGTGGTGATATTTCGATACGACTACGGTTCTGAGGTCTCGGGTTCAGCCCGGAGTCTGGAATTTGTGCCCGATATGGCGATAGGCTCGCCCCCTATCACATCTGGGACGGAACTAAGCTCGGCGAAACGTGGGTGTACTAGTTCGCTAGTGCGCCTCTGCCTACCCCTTCGGGGATACAGGCGTGAGCTTATGTTATGTTATATTATGTTATAATCCAGCTATAATCAGTCCGTTCCAGCTGCGGTTTACATGTGGATATTTGGTTCCTCCCCTACAATGAGAGGGTGCAGCGTACCTACAAAGCGAACGTCAGGTAACACGTTTAAATCAAGCTAATGTGACATTTCTGGCATCGGCCCGCCGCATATTACTGTGCGGAATTCGCACAGCGTATGGCCAGATTATCATTTGAATGCGCCCTCAGACGATTGTTGGATTTTCGTGACAGTTATACAATGGGGAAAAGAGGCCTCCAGCAAAATATTTTTACCGAATAAAGACCGGTGTTTTCGGTACCCGTTGGATGAAATTACATTTTTATCAGGAACGTTTCGGTGTTTTTCCCTTGTTTTTTGTTAAGCCTTGTAGTTGAATAACCTTGAAATATATTGAATATAATATTTAGTTGTTTTTCATACTGTATTTTTTGTAATACGTATGTTGAGCAATGCACATAACACGTACCATATTCGAAGCATTTATCGTATCAGAGTATTACTATGCATTTATCGTATAAAAATCTATTTTTTTTTTATCAACTTAAGATTTTTACTCTAATCTCCTATTATCTTAAATACAGTAATTAACAGATTGCAATATTCACCTACAAGGTGGACCGACGACCTGATAAAGGTCGCAGTAAGTCGCTGGATGCAGGCCGCTTCCAACAGGTCGATCTGGAAATCTCTGGGGGAGGCCTATGTTCAGCAGTGGACGTCCTATGGCTGATGATGATGATAATGAATATTCACTTATATATTTTGTTAGAATAAAACTGGACAGCGGCCTGAGCAGGAAAATTTTTGACAACCGTAAATGTATTCGAACTCGATGCGCGTCTATGAAATTTGTATGATATATTAACCAAACGTCATCAGTGCGCAGCGAACTCGAATACATTTAGATTTACCAAAGAGATTTACATTAGTTTTTCGTGCTCGGGCTACTGGACTTTCTTTCTTAACAATCAACCTTATACTAGCATATATTTCTTGCGGAATAAGATTCACTCGTGCGTACATACCGGTAAAGTAAGCTAGCGTTTTATTTTACCGAGATATAATATATTTAAATAATGTAAGAGCTTGCGTGCTTGGCAATAGATTATACTACCAATGCCTGGTTTTATTGCCTGTACAGATATCATCTAGGTACAGACCTTACGTAAACCCTTCTAATTGTTTTGTATTTGGGAGTGTTTTAAGAGTTCTTTTTTTCACCTAAAAAGACAGATTAGCAGTCGACCCACCTGATGGTAGGTGGTTACCGCTGCCCATGGACATCGGCAATGCGAGGCATATAGCCAAGCTGCGTACCGTGAAAAATGCTTTTTTAAGCCTTATTTGAAGAAGGACATGTCATTCACTAGCGCGAATGAAGGTCATTTTTCATTAATCTGTATTGGATTGCAAAATACGATTAAATC
Source organism: Clanis bilineata (assembly GCA_036417725.1). Lineage (NCBI taxonomy): Eukaryota > Metazoa > Arthropoda > Insecta > Lepidoptera > Sphingidae > Clanis > Clanis bilineata. The sequence goes on from CM071141.1 coordinate 7,077,866, forward strand.
TAAAGCTACTTTCGCTTATTGTTTTTATAATCGCTAATTAAAAAAAAACAAGCTTGTCCTTGATTCATAGAAGGGTATGCAGCAGTGAACTAAAAAATTAGGACCACGCTTAGTTCCTTTCTATACTTATACTTTCATTCTATCTGCTCTTCTCCCATCTGAATGTGGGGTCGTGCAACAAATGTTTACGAGCATGTTGCAAAAAGGATTTGGCTTAAATTTTACAACACGCTGCTTGACGCCAACATTCTTCTGAGGAATCCAGTCTCGAGTAAATCGTGTTACATAAACATCCCGCACGACTTGGGAATCGAACCAAGACTTCTCGGCCCACCGCCCATATACGTTGCCACTAGACCAACGAGGCGACGAGTTGATGCTTTCTATTCCTACACGTGATTAGCTATTGTCATATCGGATACAGATTGGGTTACCCGTGTGTGAATTTTTGTATTTACCCGACCTGAGATTTGAACTTAATACCTCAAGTTCTCTGCGCAAATACGCAGCTACTAGAGTACTAGACCATTGCAGTGTACAACTAATTTTAATTTTACCATTTAAATTATAATATTAAAACGAAGTCACGTTCAAAAGTCCCTTAATTGAATTTCCATTCATAAATATTTGAAACGTGCCATCTTTTAAAAAGCTAAATTCGAAATAGCATTTTCATCCAATTTTCAACTATAAATTAAATTAGTAAATAGCTAAATAATTATACTGCCTTAGGGCGACTTGGACCACTATTACTAACCTACAGTTAGTCCTAACCTCAAGTTAAATTGAAAATGAAATATATGAAGGGCATGTAATTCATTACATGTAATGTACTACATGCAATTACAGATAATAAATGATGACATTTAATTAATTACATGTAATGAATTACATGTCCTTCATATATTTCTATTTCAATTTAACTTGAGGTTAAGGCTAACTGTAGGTTAGTAATAGAGGTGCAAGTCGCCCTTAGTGGCGTAGCTGTATTGCGGTACGACTACCGTTCTGAGGTCTCAGGTTCGATCACCGGGTTTGGCAAAGTGATATTGAGTTTTCTATTCGAGAGTCTGGATTTTGGGTCCGATGGCGGTAGTCTCGCCGCGTATCATATCTGGGCGGAACTAAGCTTGGCGAAATGTGGGTGTTCTAGTTCGCTAATGCGCAACTGCCAACCCCTTCGGGGATACAGGAGTGAGCTTATGTTTATCTCGTAAACAAATTAACACAAAAATTACAAGATATCCGATCCCATTCGGATTCATTGTATAGTACAAGGCACTGGTCAATACCGGACCCAAAACAAATATTTGCACATTACAGAAACATTCGTCCCTATTCGTGAATTCCTTGGTTCTTCTAACAACTACTTGCTTATCACTCTTTTGTAGTATTCATTTAGACATTTTGGGCCTTTCTTATAAAAACATTTTCGCTTATCTTTTCGCTAAGAAGAGCCTGTCACTTTTTTCCTTGCGTTACATTGTTTAAAAATGAAAGGGACAACCTATGGTTAGAGATAAGCAGTGCTTAAATATTTTTGTAAGTAAGGGGCTTTGTTTTTAGACCTTAAAATTAATCTACCTGATATTATGAAGATTCACGCCTCCTTGGTCTAGTGGCAGCATATATGGGCTGTGGACCGGGAGGTTGTGGGTTCGATTCCCAGGCCGGGCAAAGCGAATTTCCTAATTTAATTTGCCTGGGACTGGAAGTCAGGCAGGCAGCCGGTCGTAAAAACTTAGCCAAATCATTTCTGCAACATGCCCGAAACAGTGTCTTGCGCCGACCCCACATTAAGGTGGGATAAGGACAGACAGAAAGGAGTAAGGACACGGGATTACCCAATCTGGTTTTAAACCCAATCCATCGAACAACCCAATATGAATCAGTTTAGTCTGAATTCAATAGCGACACATTTCGGTAGATTACTTCGCTCGTGTCGTATGCATGCGAGTGAGAATCCCTATTAAGGCGTCTATAGGCCCGCCATTAAATAAACATCTCTGGCAGCTTCCCCGCTGGTTATTAGCGTTGCTCCCCAACCACTCGAGCCTCGGTGATACGGCACGCCGGCGGAAGCGGGAGCAAAATCAATTTCATTTTTCGACACGTGCTATAATGTTATGGCGATTGAAACCGCCTCCTTAACTACGCCGGGTTAATGGTGTTTACCGAGATAAAATAAATGTACGTCATAAATTGGATGTTCATTACTTATTAAACGTTTTGATAAAATTGTTAAAAACGCTGAGATATGGAGGCCATTTGTCTGGCTGGCCTGTGGGCGGTCGCTGTATTTCGCTGTTTGCGTGGAAATATAATATTTGTTTGATGTGTTGGTAAAATATACTATGTAATATCGCGGAAAGCTTGGAAAAAGGTTACTAACGAAAAATAAGTAAAAATTGAAAAAGTTATACCTAATAATTATAAAAAGAAACACGTCGAGAGGAAAATCTATGGATTTATTTTAATTTCAAAGCAATCACTTATTTCTACATGTCCTTATGTGTCTTATCCTCGGTTTCATCCCCGGTCGGACAAAGCGAATTTTCTAATTTAATTTGCCCGGGACTGGATCCATCAGAGGGGGTTGACGTCAGGCAGGCAGCCGGTTGTAAAAACTAAGCCTCCTCCTAATCCTTTCTGCAACATGCTTGAAAAAGTGCGTTGCACCGACCCCACATTAAGGTGGGATAAGGGAGGTAGTAAGAAAGAAAATGTTAGGTCAGACCACAAATTGAAAATGCAGTAAATAACGACAGTGCATATTCGTCCCGCCGATTCACAGGGGGATGTCCGTAATCCATTCTAATATCTTCGTTTCGTTTAAAGTCCACTCGTTTCATGTCATTACAGAAAAGCGAACTGATATACACGTTCACAAAATGACATTTTGCCGTCAATAAACCTTGTTATGCACCGTATGGCTCATAGATAAAGTTAAAATTTCTGTAATTTTTATGTTGAGATCCCACGAGCTTTTGTCACTACACACGATGTTTTACTGCGATTGATTCCGTCCGCAAGACGGACGCCGGACCGAACCGAGACTATCCCGCACTTATCTAATTTTATTGTCACTCGACGACGTCCGAACCCTCTACCATCGAGATCGTTTCGTAGAAAACTAGAAAATCTCCCATCGGATATTTTTATCTCGGAGGGAAATCTTTATTCGCGAGCAGTTAAACTTAATTCAACGTCTTGTCCAAGATATACGGGCTCTGGGTGGGTAAAAAAAGATTCTTGGTAGTCGGTCACGCTATCTGAGCAACGTCTGAAATGTCAAGGCGAAGATACTTATATCTTGATAAAGTAGTAATGTTATATGGCCGTATCGCATGCGTTGCGTGCTTGCGGACTTGTCCTGAGTCTCGTGATTGTAAGATCTGCTTTAGACTTTGTTATAAATGCGTGTTTGAACTTCAGACTTATTTTTCTCTATTATAAAATTCCGCTTTGCGGTTTGATTAGTATAGTTACATTTTAAAGCTCTATAAGGACTTATAAATTCAAAGACATAGTACCAATATATTTTTAGTTATTACTAGCTGTTGCCCGAGGCTTTGTCTTACGGCCGGTTTCAATAAACGATCTCAGTTTAGAGTGCAGATAGATCGCGATTATGAACCAATCAAATCAAGTCATTTGACGGAGTCATGTTCAAACTGTGTAATTTTTTTTTTTTTTTTGGCTAATTTTTGTAATCTATCTGCAAATTCGAACTGAGATTGTTTATTGGAACCGGGCGTAAATACCCTATTGGAACATTATCCCGGGATAAAAAGTAGCCTTTGTGTTATCCTGATGTATAATTAATGTAACTGTAAAGTCGCATCAAAATCAATATAGTACTTTTTGCGGGAAAGAGTAACATACATACATACTTACAAACTTTCGCTTTTATAATATTAGTTGGATTAGTCTCTTATTTAGGTAATGCAATAATAAAAGTATTATACGTATGAAATTCCAGAGACTTTCTAGCCGATTATCTTACAATCGAGTTTAGAAAACGATTGTGCAAATCGATTACACGCAGCAACCTTTATAGAGAATGACGTTGTGCCAGTGCAATAACTCACTCGTGTACGCAAAGTGTCGCAGTTGTCCAGTTGTCAAGCACTGCAACTCTAACCAGAGCGAAACTACACTCGGAAATACCTTGTTACTGCGTAATAGATACCACAAAACATAGCCAAACTCAACTTGTATACAGGGGGACAATTCTCGCGTATTTCGAATTCGACTTTTTTCATCTATTTATATCAAAGAGATTTAATATACCAACTATAGAGGGGCTGTCAAGCAAGTTTCCATGCAATTAATCTCAAACTTTAGTACCGCCATCAACTACTTATTACAATGCGAGGGCGATTATAACAATTTATAGGTACCCTAGAATATTTTGTGAATGGTTAATAATCACGTAAGATAAGTTTATTCTCTCAATATTATTTCGCTGGCCGACTTGGCGCGCGTGTATTTCAAATAAACTGACCGACTTATGACCACTAGGTCATAACTTTTGGATCACAATTTTTTGCTGTTGTCCCGTCTATATACTGTCGAACGACTTTGATTTATATCTAATTCTATTTTGTTTGGAATTCAAAATGCGAATTACCCTCCCTAGTTTAAACTGCCTGACAATGCGCGAGGTTACCCCTCAGATGTAAAATAAACTGCTTGGTCAAACTGTTTCACAAAGTAATTCGTAAGTAGTAAGAAACTATGAGACTTTCGATCCTGCAACACCCAGATACTAAATAACTATATGTGGGTTACACAAACGTTTGTCTCGGTACGGAAATCGAACTCGCAGCCTATCGGCCGACTACTTGCCCGCTGCGCCACGGAGGCTGTCTACTTAAGTTGTAAATTAAGATTAAATAAAATGCTTAGGTGATTAAATCTACACCCTGTATAAGAATCTTGGTTAAGTGGGCGTTGGCAAAATGGTTTCTGCGGGTAAAGACTGAAAACAATTTTAGGATAATAAAAAAAAAGACTACATTATAAAAAAGAAGTTGAAGCAATAATAAAATTTCTAAAAGGTTAATGACTACATTTTATGTAAATGTCTCTAGTTAGTAAGATTTTTCTGATTGCGCTTATATCTCTTATGAACAATTATTTTCTATCATAATAGTTGTGTTTGTGGGAGTGATTATAGAGATTGAAATAAAACTGTTTTTATGGATTCTATCACGATTTTGATTTTTATTCCCGACGTTTCGAAAGCTTTGCAGTCTTCGTAGTCACGGATTGTTCCAACCAACCAACTAAATAGAGATTTTTAAACATCACAAGAAACGTTTCTACAGCTTTAGCGCGACAATAGTATAACACAGTAGAAGAAAGTCGAACGGAGTCAAATTCATCGAATGTTAGTAGTTGAAATATGGATTTAACTCACAGTTAATTATCGTCAAAAACATCTCAGATTTAAACAGATTTAAGAAAATCGACTAAAATCTACTATTGAACTACTACTTCCAATTTCATCAATTCTGGACTAAATGTATTATGGAACCACCCTGGATAAGCTTAATGTAACAGAACAACAATCTTGGTAGTTGGACCACATTTGCCGGATATATAACATACATAAAAATACAGAAGAATTCTCATTTTTGAAGTCGGTTAAGAAGAAATATGCGAAACATTCTTCAACTCCAGCTTTGTCTTCTTTCATCACTTAAATCGTATAAATGTTTAAAATAAATCACATGTTTTTCTTGAAACACTACACAAAAATACCTACACAAAACATGGTTTCGTTACACATTTTGTCTATGTTTCATTGCTTCATGAGCAGGAGACAGCGACATACGTTTTTTGTGTTTTTTTTCGACAAACATGTGCAGCAGATGCTGCTTAAGCAGAATAATGTGTGTCGAAACAAAAATATTCTGTAGAAGTTTGTGTCGTTTCGAGAAAAATACGAGCAGTAGCCCGAGCATGAAAACCTAATGTAAATGTAAATGTATTCGAGTTCGCTGCGCACTGATGACGTTTGGGTAATATTTCATACAAATTTCATGGACGCGCATCGAGTTCGAATACATTTACGGTTGCCAGAAATTTTCCTGCTCAGGCCGCAGTAGACGCGCCTTAACACTGCCTTCTTTCAATGCTATCAATCAAAAGCATATTCGAGAACGTTCTAGAATGTCGGAATATTTTGCCCGTTCTTCGGAGCATTAGCTATGATAATTGGAACATTTGCTTTGCGAATGGGATGACATCGGTGTATACTGTAATAATAACGTGGCAGAACGGCGCGGTTTACAGCTCTACGTGTTTGCGCTTCCGAATCTAATTTAGCGCGGGTTGAAACGTGCCTTGTTATGATTTTGCGGTGTGATTGTTAAGTAAATGGTGTATGATTTTTATGTATATGTGAAGTTATACGACGTAACGAAGGTTGTTAAATGGAAGATTAAAGTTTGATTTTTATGAAGGTGTAGGAATAAATATGTGTAAAGGTAGTATTATTGATGTAAGGGCAGATTGCTGTTCTTTTTATTTGACATTAAAATCATATTCTTTTTCTTCATATGGAAGACCAATATTGATGGCAATCATCTCACCAGTTAAACAGTATAAACAATACATAATGGGCCTTACTTATAAAAACATTTTCGCTTAAATTTTCGCTCAGAATAGCCTGTCCCTTTTTCCTTGCGTTACATTGTTTAATAATGAAAGGGACAACCTATGGTTAAAGATAAGCAGCGCTTAAATATTTTCATAAGTAAGAGGCTATCTATATGCATCTAACATCGCTTAGATTTTAAAATAACGTATTGCTCCATAGCAATAAAGCGCTCTTCACTTCGAACGATAAGATGATAAAATCACGACGTATCATATTTTATTGGTATTTTCATTGATTTTTATGTACTTCGCAAATTGACTGTGTTATCTGATATCTCAGTTCAAATAATCAGTGAAGAGATATATCTACAATTGTATGTATGCAAAACAGTGTTCTGAATGTTGTTTGACACCGGTATAGCAATCATCTACGACATGAGCGTACTGGCTACCGCACGCACCGAAATTGGTATGCAATTGCTATAACGCCTGTTTGGAAGTGAAATTAGGGTGGCGACACGTCAATGTGGATAGGATAGTTGACAATTATAATAGAATTTAGCTGTAATTTTTGGGCATAATAACCAAGAATGAAAGAATGTTTGAATTGTAATACATCGTCCAGAGGGGAATAACTATAATTACAAGTTTAAAAACTTAACGGGCCGACTTCAAAATTGATCTAAATCCTATCGTGACCAAATTTATATGAGACCCCTGGAATAAGCTTTATCAAACACAAAAATAATCTTGAAAATTGGTTCACATTTGGCGAAGATATCGGGTAACATATACTTATATAAAAAAAACAGACGAATTGAGGACCTTCTCCTTTTTTGAAGTTAGTTGACAAAACTATGTTAAAACTGTATTACGCATACGTTCTCAATGTGGTAAACACATCAGAAAATAATCCCCTTTCGAAACATTCATTTCCGTTTCACAATGTGATAGGTTACGAGTCATAGCACATGTCATCATAATGATATAGAATTATTAAAAACATTTAAATAAACACCCAACAGTCACACACGTAGTCCCCACATTAATATACAACATATATAGTGGGTATCAAGAACTACGACAAACTTTTTCTCACAACACCCGAACTCAACACAACAACGAGCAATTTATACATTTAACTATTTTAAAAACTACCAAGCATAATTTCTTTATGATTTCCATCAAGATTGGCCATTCGCATAAACCGTAAACGAGTAAAGTTGGTATAAACTGCTTGATTTCCTCTGGGTGTAACCATAAAGTGCGATTACTAACGACTACTAATTAATCCCCATACGGACAATAAGACATAACAAACCCAGTTCTCAGAAGGCACGTAACCTGACCACTATAAACGAGTGCACTCGGCTAGAATAGAACTACGGCGACCGAGTCATCAGTCAGTTAGAGTGGGACCACTTCATCGCGCTCACAAAGAGATGGAATTCATTTTACTGCACTGCATGCTAGAGATATGATTCTTTATTCTTTCACATTATATGGTTTTATTTCTGGAATCCCGCTATTATGGGACTGAATGAGGCTATGAAGATAGTGTTGAACAAAAACTATAATTAAAGTTGCGTTTATATTAGGACAAACTTAGTGCATATAAATTATGATAATTAAGGGCTACTTGCAGCTTCGTGATAAAACTCTATTTATCCCAAATCTCGATTTAAAGATACGAGTGAGTACAGGTTAAACAGAGTTTAGGTTTATCTCTGGAATAGTAATAGAGCTGCAAGTCACCCTTAGCATTTGAACAAATTTAAAACATAAATGAATCTGCTTCTTCTGCATTTATTAACTCACTCATGCCCGATCCATGCCTTGCCGCTAGGCCATGAAGGTGAGCAAAAGAAAATTGAATATCAACGACAAGTCGAAGTTAGATTGAATTTACAAAATTATATAGCTTTTAAAATTGTTAATAACTGGTAAATTCTTACAGCATATTAAATAAATAAAACAAATAAATAACACCCAACAGTCACGTACATAGTCCTGACCCCACATTAAGATCGAGTCTTGTGTCGTGGGTATCAGGACCTACGAGAGACTTTCGGTCTCACAACACCCAGACCCAAAACAAATATCTGTGGGCCACACAGACATTTGTCTCGGTGCGGGGATCGAACCCGCGGCCTCTCGCTTCACAACCGGCTACTCGCCCACTACGCCACGGAGGCTGACAAATATATTGACTTTAAAAAGCTGTACTTTGCAGCTTCATTCAACAACAATGTAGGTTTGGCATATCATTAAAACAGGAAATATGTGGGTTGAAGCAAAATTACAATAGATTACAAAATTACCTCGAGGCTGCTGCATGTCTATTGTAATAACATTAATATATTATTATAGAAATGCTTGTTCTCTAAAATAAATGGATACCACTAGTTTAGTCAGTCGGAACAAATTATCACCCCGGGCCATCTCTTAGCAAGCTTGTCTTTGCTCATTTCGTGAAATGCCTAATAGTGCCAAGTGTCTGACTAAATTGAGCGTTTGGTTAAGTGTAAAATAATTGATAGTAGTACTAAAGTGGTTTTAAGATTATTGTAATAGTTCTTCAACGCAGCTTTTTGGAAAATGTTACATGTTAATTTTTACCTTTCACTTACTCTTATCCTATTCTAATGTAGATTCGGGAAACACAAACTTTAAGCTTGTGGCATAAAATATTCGACTTTTACAAGACTGCCTGATGACAATCAACTTTGCATTATGGTTGGTTATGACAAAGTGGTCTACATTGTGCATAAATCTTAATTTGTACCTTTTTCTGAAATAAATTATAAATTATTATTATTGACCGACTTCCCAAAAAGGAGGAGGTCCTCAATTCGTCGGTTTTTTTATGTATGTTACGCGATATCTCCCCCGAATGTGGACCGATATTCAAAATTCTTTTTGTGTTCGATAGAGCTTCTTTCAAGGGTGGTCCCGTATAAATTTGGTCATGATCGGTAAATTGGATCGGTCAGTTAAGTTTTTAAACTTGTGATTATTACAAAATAAAATAACTCAAAAATAAAACCTCATCCATTTCACATTTACATCACGTTGCTTTTCATGTCATTAGAAACAATTAATGTCATCCAATTGTAAATTAACAATTATACATTGATTTTATTATGTTATGCAATATTTATTGAGAATTTTGAAAGATCTGTGTATATAAAGCAGGTCATAAAAATCTGCTAGCTCACTATTTGCAGATCTATCGAACTGACCAATCTCTTCCCGTTCGTACTTGAAACCGAAATTCAAATCTAGTTTGACATCGGCATGACAAACGAGGCAGGAAAACGAAACGTGGCGAACTATAAATTCATAAAGTAATAAATGTTGCAGGACCTGTTACGAGACAGATTTGAGGGTTCCCGATAAATATCTCGCTAAACATTTTCATTGCATGTAGTATGAATTGAAACTATTCAGAAACTGGAGCTATTAAGACTATATTGTGGAAAAAATCTTATAAAAAAATCCAGAAGCACTTTTTGTGACATAAATAGAAAACGAAAGTTGAAATATTAACATATCTAAAAGTAAATGTAAACTACTTTAAAACCTGAGGTTTTTATTTATGTAAGTATGATTTTTTATGTAAATATTGTTTTCAGGCCGCGTTATCAAATCTTAATAAAATCTATAATCACCTTGAAGTAATGTCAAATACAAACCTAATCATGAAAAGCGTTCCACACTTGATATAAGTGTCGCGCAACAATCATTAAAAGCACTCAGATTAAACCCTTTTTTTTAAGTCGGGTTAACATTTAAATAAACACTGAAGATCAATAAATATTACTTTATATTTTATCTTAGGTTTCGTTGGCATTTCTACAGAACCCTATAACTGTATGGAAAGTTTCAAAGGCACGAGTCTGCGCGGTCTAGTGGAATCTACTTCGGTTGACTGATGACCGCTCGCCCGCTCTAGAAAGCGTTAAAATTATTCTTAAATTCTTCTCGAAAAAGAGCGTATGTTTGTATTATCACTTCTTCATTGCGTATATTTGAAATTTGAATACGTTTCAACTGAACTTAAGTAACATATTTAATTCCACTTTTTATAATGTGTTGACTGGTAAGCTAGCTATTAATACATAGACAAATTGTTTAATCCGTATAAAATCTCATATGTTTTAGATTACTTTTCCATTATCTACTGCAATCACTTCTTTGTTCTAAAAGTAGTTCTGTTTATTTATAGAAATATGTTTAGATTTTCTTTCTGTTTATTCATAGAAATACATATGTTTAGATTTTCTAATTGATCGAATCGTGAATAAACAATCATTGCAATGAATGGAAAGTAAAGATAAACAGTTTACAATAGTAATAGATATACTGCATTCGCATTTTCAAGACTGCCTCAGTGGTGTAGTTGTGTACGGTTTCCTCTCCTGAGGTCTCGGGTTCATTCCGATCCGATAAAGTAATAATTGGTTTTACTTTTTTATTTTTTTTATTTTAAACACTTTATATATATGATATGTACAGGCGGACTTAATGCCTGAGGCATTCTCTACCAGTCAACCTTTGGGTGGTTTTCTGTCCATTCTGGAATTTGTGCCCGATATAGCTTGCTCCCTATCACATTTTTTTTCTAATTACCCTTATCTCACTTTAAGTCGGAATTTTAAACATGTTGCAGAATGGATTTGGCTTAGGTTTTGCAACAAAAATATTCCCCCTTTAGGAGGTTCTTATCAGATCATTCTATCATCTTCAAGTATATATGTTAAATTCTGTTCCATACTTTTACACACTACTATCTTCACTAAAAACTTACTAAAGCAATACAAACTTAAAAAAGAAACTTGGTGTACATTTCACTAGAAACCTGTTCACGTTGCCGATGCAAATGTTGTGAAGACTTATTAAGAAGTTCCCACATAGTCTGTAATCATCGCTGTCAACTTGGAAGACGGGCGAGTCACTGCGGAAACTGAAAGGCCTTGAGGTTATATATCTTGTTTACGCTTAAGACTTTCTTCTCTTGAATTTATAACGAGAAGGCTGCGGATGGAACATCACATCGGGAGACATACGACTCTTTGTATGTGGCAAAGTTTAGGGTTGTCGCGTGATTGGATTTTTTGCTGACAGTCTATGGCACAACTTCAATTAACTTAGTATATTAGATAAGAAATTTTAATGTCAATATTTATGTAGTTTAATTTTTTTTATAGCAGAGATTGGCAAACGAGCAGATGGGTCACCAGATGGTAAGTGATCTCCATCGCACATAGACACCCAAGACACAAAAAGAATCATGGGTGCGTTGCCAACCTAAAAGGAGGGAATCGAACGGGAGGGAAAATGGATTGGGAAAGGGAGTGGGGAAATGGGCTACCGGAAATCTCACTCACCGAACGAAATGCAACAGCAAGCTGCCACTTTACGTCGGTTTTCTGTGAGACTGTGGTATCAAACCGGTCGAGCCGGCCCATTCGTGCCGTAGAGGTTACTGTCTACAGCGTCTAAAAATTGATTTCTAGATTATATTTAGTGATTTTGAAATGAGATATCAAGTATCAATGTAGTTACCTTGATAGGTACCTACAAAGGTTAGCAGGTGCTAACCTACAGATCAGATTATTTGTACCAACTACAACAAATTATCGTAATGTTACAAATCACGCACGCTTTTCTTTCTTAATTGCGCAAAGCTCACCAGCCCATAACTAAGCGACTAAAAATTGTTCCAATAATTATAGTAGGTCACAAATATTATAATGTGTTTGAACACATAACAACATTTTGATTTTTGTGGCTAACTGGGACAACAATTCTTAATTGAATCAAATGTTAATATGTTTACCAAACGTGAAATCAATAAAAGAATAACATTATTAAATATGTTGAATACGATTAAGTATCGTTGTGCAAGTCAACTTTAAATAAGAATAATAAATTAAGCAATGACAAAAATGTATAAAACATTTCAAATGCATTGTAATAAAATCTAAACACAAACATAATAAGCAGTGTTGAACAACTAAAATAAATACCTTGACAAAACGTTTTACGTGACAACCCTGCACTCTGACATCGCTGGAGCCGCAACATGGTAATAATTTGATCAGGCGCCCGGCACGCGCAACTTTATGCCAATTGAAAAGTTTCACTGCGCTGAAATATGTTGTTATACCGACTTGAGTGACGTATGTACTTTTATACGTATTTAATTGATATTGCCTTTCACATTAGCTAATTAAAATGTTCCTTATCATATTGCGGGCGTGGCTGGCCCCGTATTACCACGTTAAAGTAGCTTGATTTGTATTCAATGGTGTTAGTTACTGCTAATAAAAGGGTGAACGATACGATTATTTGGGCTCTGTTAAAATACGTTGTTACTTTGCCTTTTTGAATTAGTTTGCTATTACCTTACTGACTGCTGCTTATGATAGCATACGTATAAACATAATAAGCTCACGCCTGTATCCCCAAAGGGGTAGGCAGAGGCGCACTAGCGAACACCCACATACCTCAGGGCAATAGTATATAAAATTATACGTTTACGGCACGACTACCGTCCTGACGTCTCGGGTTCGATCCCTGGGTCAGGCAAAGTGATATTGGATATTTCAGTATCAGCCTGGAGTCTGGAATTTGTGCCCGATATGGCGATAGGCTCGACCCCTATCACATATGGGACGGAACTAATCTCGGCGAAATGTGGGTGTTCTAGTGCGCTTGTGCGCCTCTGCCTTCCCCTTCGGGGATACAGGCGAGAGCTTATTTGTATTGTGTTATAAATAAAAATCCCAGATAGAAAACAGTTATCATAACTATGTACAAGGGAATGAAAGTCATACAAATGAAGTAGGCAGGCAGACATAGCCCAAGGGTCCGCGCGGAGTGCCGTCTCGTCGGAGCCTGCAGGCGATACGCTGAGGTACTCATTTTAATAAAGTGCTATTGTACCTGCGTCTTCCCGCACAATCTACACCTACTCTAGAAATTTGAGGAAGATTTTCTGAGCTTTCTTCCGTATTGCATGGGCTGCGGTAAGTAGATTGAGGACGTTTCTGATATGCAGATTGGAGTTTATTAAATACTTTTTCATCAGATCGACCAAAATATGGGTCGAACTTAATATATCAATAACCTCCAACAGTCACACACATAGTAATAACCCTACTCTAAGATCGAGTCTTGTGTTGTGGGTATCAAGAATTACGAGTGACTTTAGATCTCACAATGCCGACACATTCCTATATCTTTAGGGGCGACTTATAGCACTTAAATAAGTCGCGATTGACCCCAATGTCTATTTAAATATAGGAATGAGCTGTAGGATAAAACGAGTTTAGCTCTAAGTCTAGATTAGTAATAGCGCTGCAAGTCGCTCTTAGCCTCTCGCTTCATACTCGGCTACTTGCCCCCTGCACTAAGATTTGAAGCTCTATGTATCGAATACTAAAAAAATTGGTTAGAGCACAGAAAATAATTATGGTTCTTAAAAAAATATTTACGCCCCTCTTAACTTTAAGACTAGAGGTAGTTTGTCTCTTTTATTCCCAAACAATGTAACGCAAGGACAAACTAGTTTAAAAGATAAGATGCGCAGGAATGTTTTATAAAGCCGCGTCTCCTGTACTAAAATATTACACAAGACACCTACACAAAACAGGGTGAGTTTGTCTATGGTCCATTATTCCATGAGTAGGAAACAGCGAAATACATTGTTTAAGTGTTTTTAATGGTTTTGTTTCGAAAAAACTTAAGGCCCTATGTCGGAAATATCGTGTGACATACACAAAAATCCTCCTTTTCAATTCATTTAAAACGTAGCAAAGAGGTACCACTGAGAACAGCGGCCTGAGCAGGAAAATTTCTGACAACCGTAAATGTATTCGAACTCGATGCGCGTCTATAAAATTTCTATGAAATATTAACCAAACGTCATCAGTGCGCAGCGAACTCGAATACATTTACATTTACATTAGTTTTTCGTGCTCGGGCTACAGCATAGTAATCACGCCTTTCTACCGAGGTGGATTCTAAACTCAAAGTTACCAAGTAAAGGGAATTGCCCTAACTTTGCCGTGAGAGCCCTTCCCCCGCAGGTTGTTAGCTAACAAGATTACTTGTCGCTACTACTAGTCTTGTTTAAACTATTAACAGCTATGAAATTGAATATAAGCGGTATTGTTTGGTCTACTTGCGAACTTTTTCCTTTGGGAGATCGTTTCTCTAAAGGTAATCGATTAAATATCGATTGTTTCGCCTTATACAGTGTTTGTACACATACACATCATTGTGTGTGTGTGTTTGTATTTATGGCTTTTATGCCTAAACTACACGATGGAGTGTTGGCCGATGCTGATTATGTAGTTGTGATGTTAGGTGATTGTTATACTGGCCCGAAAGTTGAAAAGTATGCAAATCTGTAGTGCGATGTAAATAATAATAAATAGCACCCAAATGTCACACATATAGTTCTGACCCCACACTAAGATCGAGTCTTGTTTTGTATGTATCAGGAACTACGAGAGACTTTCGGTCTCACAACACCCAGACCCGAAACAAATATATGTGGGCCACACAAACATTTGTCTCGGTGCGGGGATCGAACCCGCGGCCTCTCACAGCCGTATACTCGCCCGCTGCGCCACGGAGGCTGTCGATGTATTCTATGTATTTAGTATTTAAATAATCACTAGTTTAAAAACTTAATGGACCGACTTCAGAATTATCCGATCGTGACTAAATTTGAAAATGAATTGAGGACCTCCTCCTTTTTTGTAGTCGGTAACTAAATAAATAATATTTCAATTCACAATATGAAAGCGCGACATAACTCTGGTTAAGAAGGAAATAAGCTCAATAAAATATGTAATCAGCATGATCTCGACCCATTCACAACAAGTGTGCTCTCAGCAAGAAGGTGTTTAAGCTTAAACTTTTTTGAACCAGATACATAGCGAATTGTTTTTGTTAGTGTTGCTAGTGTATCACTACACAACTGATTTTATATATACAAACATTTGTTTTTCTTGTATATTTGTAACAGCTAAGCTGCTTAGCGGCTAGGCTGCAGTACTTGTTTGCTTATCTTTAGCTATATGATTACTATAAGTGAAGGCTTGTCATTGGCTATCAGTCATCTAGTTTTTGAGCTATTTAGGTTTATATAGCTGTAAGTTTTCCATATCATTAAATAAATAAATAAATAAATAAAAATAAATAAAACTAGTTTTATTTTAATATACTTTATTATGAGTTAGTAGCATCGATATATTATTTACCTAGATGCACAGTTGACGCTCGGAAAATGGGACAGCAAAGAAGTGCTTAAGCACTCGTTTTGCCTACAGTCGGACGTCGATAGAATTTTAAATTTCAAAATTCAAATTAAAGAACGCTTGCTCATTTCGTTTAAAAACCTACTTTATAACACGTGCTTAGGGTTATATTTGTGTTGATTTAATTACAACTTGTGATCGTTTTTCTTGTTTTATTTCTGAGACCACTTTTTAGGAGGATATTTGCAAAGAACTGTGCATCTAAGGTATAATATATTGATGGTTAGTAGCATCAAACCGGTCGAGTCGTGTCATTTTGTAGCTAGCTGTCAATAGCGCGGCTCTACAACAAATATAAAACAACTGAACATCTAATAATAACATGACATTTACAGCGATAACATAAATAGAGCAAACATTATCTATATTTAGAAACGTACATAAGTAGGATTTCCTGATCTCTAAATTCTGTTGATGTTTCGATATAATATTCATTAGGTAAATATTTGCAAGGCTTCGGGGATCGCTTTAAGTTACTTAGTGAACTTCATTAACTTTGGAAGTTTGGTAGATGTGCTCAGTAATTATTAATACAGAAATATGCTTTTTAACGTCACAGAGAAAATTTAGTAATTTTCAGCAAATATTTGACGAGGACATGCAAAGAGAAATATTCTACAATATGCTAGAGTATGTAGGTTTAGCAAAAATGGTCATCTAAAGTCATTGCTTTGTGTTACCAGAAACACAATTTTATCTTAGGTTTATATTGTCTTTAGTTTTGTCGAATTGTAAACTTAATTAAAATCTACTTTTCAATTATTATAAAAATAAAATATTAGGTGCTCGGGATTAGAATTTTGCGACAATACGCTTTTTATTACACTATCTACCTCTTCAGAGACGGGGCGTGATCTTATCTCTTTATTGCCATAATATGTCATTGCAAATATTAATATGCGTGTCTGAGTAAATGTAACTCATTCATGTCGATGTGATATTAATTTAATGTCTTCAAAACGAAGCCATTACTAAATCTTCAAGGTATTGCGCGGGAACCAAACCGATTACGGCGAGACGAGGGCGGTGTCAATAGACGGCTTAACTATCCTGGGTCTGAGGATATGAGTACAGAATTATGCGACTGTAACATGACTATATCTATGGCTATGTTTTATAAGTAAGGGGTTCCTTACTTATAAAACATTCACGGGCTTCTTCTTCTTTAAGTATAGTTTGTAACCTTTTCTTTGCGTCATATGGTTTGAAAATGAAAGGGACAGACTATTCTTAAAGAAGCGCGTAAATATTTTTGTATTCATAACGTGTACATTTTTCTATCGATATACGATGAAGTATTGAAATTAATCTGAATAAGAAGTCGATATTTATTCGTGCCTCGGCCTCAGTATTTTATTTATCTAGGTAGCTCAGTTGATAGATCGATAGCTCAGTTGGGAATGGCACGAACTGCTGAGACAAGTGTCGAAGGTTCGAGACCAACCCCAAAGTCGAGCATACATCTCTGACTTATCTATGTTAAGTGTATTTACATTGTGAAATATTGCTTGCTTTAACGGTGAAGGAAAACATCGTGAGGAAACCTGCATACCCAAGAATTTCTCCACAAGAAATTCGAAGGGATGTGAAGTCTACCAACCCGCATTAGGCCAGCGTGGTAGACTAAGGCCTCTCATTAGTAGAGGAGGCCCGTGCCCAGCAGTGGGACAGTAATATTACAGGGCTAATATTATTATTTGATAAAAATGCATTAATGCGGTGGTTTAGAAGGAGTCATTTCGTTATCCTATTTCAATAAATAAGTTTTTATGACTCTTCGTGACGCGAATCTGCAACAAGTCGCAAACCTTGGTTTGGCGTATTTTGTAAACTATAAGGTGTGGCACCGTGTTGCATGCAATTTGCAATGATAAGGTTTGTGGCTCATAAATGTAAGGATGTATAGTGGCAGCCTCACACGTTGTTTTATGATGATTCTCTTCAAACATTGTTATAGAAAGCTATAAAATGGGATAATCTAAACACGGTGCGAAGATACATAGTAGTTATATTTTAGCTCTTATTTATGCGCTAAAACTTAACAGAACGACTTCAAAATCTATCCGATCGTGACCAAATTTATACGGGACCACCCTCGGAAAAAAACTCTATCGAAAACAAGATCGGTCCACATTTGGTCCCAGGTCGGGAAAAGTGTTTTTTTTTAATTTAATTTGCCCGGGAATGGATCCCTTTGGAAGGGTTGAAGTTAGGTAGGCATTCAGTTGTAAAAACTAAGCCAAATCCTTTCTGCAACATGCTTGAAAAAATGTGTTGCGCCGACCGCATACTAAGATGGGATAAGGGCAGATAGAAAGAAAGGTACTTAGCCATCGTGGAAGAAATAGTGTGACAGCCTAGATACCTACGACTTTAGGTGGTAAAAATGAGCCCACAATAGAGAGCAGTGGAAGGAGAAAAAAAATGAAAAGAAAAAGAAAGGAAAAAGGAAAGTCCTTTGTCGAACCCAGACCAGTGAGACACAATAGCATAGAAAAAACATGAACTTACCAGACCACACCCCAAACAAACTGAACAGAAAATGACAAATTCCTATCGCCAACTAAAACTAAACTATAGTTTTCTCACTAATTATCTAAAGTTACAGCTGACATTTCTAACGTACCTCCTCAAACTTGATCGACTTAAAACTTTCGTGTTCTCCGGTAACAGTAAACAAGAACCTTTGTACTAATGATCGAAATACTGACGTAGTCGGGTATTAATTTCATCAGAGCAATACCAACGGGGATATACCTATTTAAACGGGGTATATGGAGCATACACCTCTGACTTTTCTATGTTGTGTGGTTTCTTTGTGAATTATCGCTTGCTATAACGGTGAAGGAAAACATCGTGAGGAAACCTGCATACCCGAGATTTTTTTCATTAGAATTTCAAAGGTATGTGAAGTCTACCAGATCGCATTAGACAAGCGTGGTACACTAAGAGCGACTTGTAGGGCTAATAATAATGTAGGGTTAAACTAAAACTTGTATATCCTATAATTAAATCCTATCCTGGCTATTATAAATTTGGGATACCTAAAAATATATTTATCGCAGAGCTACAAGTGGTCCTAAGGCCTTGCTATTACTAATCTTGAGTTAAACCTAAACTCGAATTATCCTACAGCTCACTCCTATCTTTAAATCAAGGTTTGTGATAAATAGAGACTTATCGCGGAGCTGCAAGTGGCCCTAAATGGTTAAGCTTTAATTACTTTTAATATCTAATCAACCACTCAAAAGCACAATTATAGCGTACCAAAAATGATTCAAAATGTACGTTATAATTCACATAAAGCGACCAAGGCTGAATATAACCGTAAAATAACTAAATTTCCAAGTAGAAGATTGAGATTAGGCAGTCGCCCCCGGCGGGGCCCAAAAGGTTTAACGTGGGTCCCTTGTATGACATAGCTAATCCTTTCTGGGATACCCTGTCTCTGTCGCGAATATCCAACTAATTGTAGCAAACATAATATTTATTAATTTGCTTGAAATATCATTAAGTATGCTTTTCTTTTAAAATCAAATCAGATTTATGACTTCCTGTGTTATTCAGCCATAAGTATTAAATCCGGTCCTGTTACAAAAGATAATGAGAATTTTAAAGCAGGCTGTAGCTTCACTATAATAGGGTCGCCGTCTATCACATCGTAGGATGTAAAGTGAAAAGAAAATGGAACTGCTTGACCAAAAGTGGGCACATTAGTATTTGCACATATGGGGCCTTACTTATAAAAATAGTTAGTTGAGCAAATGGCTAAGAATAAATAGCCTGTCACTTTTTTCCTTGTGTCACATTCTTTGAAAATATAAGGGACAGGCTATTCTTTACCATTTGCTCAGTTAAACTGTTTTTATAAGTAAGGCCCATGCAGTGTGTTTTAAATATATGCTGATGCTACTAAAAGTTATGTATTATAAAATGACATTATTTTGTTTGTAAATTTGGATGAATGTTAAACAACAACCTTGAGTCGGGGAATATGTTTTTTTTTATTTGATACACTTTAAATAAAATTAGTTTATTATGTATGACTGTATCTCTATAAAACACTGCGAGTAAAGCTTAAATAGGCCGTCATGATTCTGGTGACCACTGATAAACACAATGTTTGTCAGTGGTCGCTAGTTTTTTGGACTGCACTACGCTTTCCATCAAGTGCAGTATAGTAACTTTGCCGTGCCCGAATAAAAAAAAAAACAAGTTGGCCAAATAAAAAACAACTAAATCTTATTTGCTAACGGAGCGTCAATGTCACTTTCCATAACACGAGCCTAAGACATAACCTATACAAACAGACCTAAACAAATTTCATATTTGCACTGTACTTTGTTATCGCAGGATCAGGCGTTTTGATTAATTTTATTTGCCGTGATTTAGAGCACCTACGTTCCAATTTAGAACTTTATAGTACTTGTCGCTTTTACCCGCCTATTAGAGCTTCTCTCCCGTGGGTCACGTGGTGGTCTACAGGATAAAAGAGATTTTTTTTAACTACATCAGTATTGGAAAACCCGAAATATATTACGCCAAAGCGAACGATATGGACATTCGAGGTACAAACAAATTGGGGAGGCCTACGTTCAGCAGTGGACGAGATAGATATTTTTATTCAATTCGACCAACTTTACATTTTATACAATTAAATGACTACATGAAACTGAGTTTATAAAAAAAATATTAAACAGATTTATTAATTTTTCAGGAAATTCTCTTCAAAAAACTGAGTAGCTATGCCGAAATTAAACAAATAATTGCGAATATAACCTCAATCGGTTAAGTCGTTCCAATTTTATTATTACGCAATATCATTTTTAAAATATTACTTTATTAAATATTATATATAAAGCGGTGAAAGCTCAGTTGGGAAAGGTACGGAGACCAACCCCATTGAGCATACACCTCTGACTTTTCTATGTTAAGTGTATTTCATTGTGAAATAATATCGCTTGCTATAACGGTGAAGGAAAACATCGTGAGGAAACCTGCATACCCGAGAATTTCTTCACAAGAAATTCTGCCAACCGGCATTAGGCCAGCGTGGTGGACTAAAGCCTAACCCCTCTCATTAGTAGAGGAATCCCGTATCCAGCAGTGGGACAGTAATATTACAAGGCTAATATTATTATTAAATATTATTTATGTCTGCGTGTGTAGACATAATTTGTACATAAACATATTTTTTAAATTAAATTGCATTTTAGTTCGATGACTTCAAACCCAATATATTATAATTTATATTTGCAATAGTGTTATTTTTAGTAAACTCAATACTCATGTATAGAAGTGTGTCTAGACACAGTCGACATTGATGGATCTTTCAATTTGCAATAATACATTACTTTTGTTGAAATCAACTAAGTATGTACCTATTAGTACATTGATAAATCTCTTTGAACGATATTTTGAATGTTAGAATACAATGGCCGCGGGTATATTAGGTAGGTAATTGTTATTGATAATCTTTCTTTCTACCTGCCCTTATCCCACCTTGATGTGGGGTCGGCGTAACACACTTTATCAAGCATGTTGCATATAGGATTTGGCTTAGTTTTTACGACCGGCCGCCTGCCTGACGTCAACCCCCTATGAGGGATCCAGTCCCGGACAAATTAAATTTCCTTTGCCCGACCTGGGAATCGAACCCAGGACCTCTCGGTTCACAGCCCATACTTGCTGCCACTAGACCAAGGAGGCGACTTAATATTATGAACCATTGTTTCTTCTACTATACTATTGAACTATTCTGGCACTTCTTCCACCTACCTTTATTAATTCACTCAAATGTGGTGTTAGATCGGCGCAACATTTCTTTATGCGTGCTGCAGAAAAGACTAGACTTACTTACTTTTTGGATCAGCTGTCTGATGACTGACACCAAAATTTTCTGGGGAAATTGCACTGCTGTAATTATTAATTACAAAAACTGACTACCTAAAATTTATATAGATTGTTTTTACTCATCATTTGCCTGTTAAAACTCACTAACTCAATAAAAAGTGGACGCAAATTTATACTCAACACGCATCTCTTTATCCGTTTCATTACATAATTAGATTACAAATAAAATGCGACGGACTCGTAACGGATCGGAAACATTGTAATGCGTGCAAGCATAAAACTCAATTTACACGCAACAAGGGACCGGCAGAACGTATCGCCGAATGTCATCTGCACTTGCACGTTCAACAACGGACGCGGCGAATGACGGGGATACTGACAAGAATAATTTCTGTAGCACGACCATGAGTTTTTTGACGTTTCACGCTAGCGATTACGTAAAATAATATATCAATTCCCCGCGTAACCGCTAGAGCCGTTCGGGTGTTTGTCATACAAATATTTACATAGTCGCTAGCGACTCTTGGTTGAGCTACTGTTTTATAAATTTGTGCGTATTGTTTTGCTTTCCAGTTAATTTAAAAAATACTTAAAAACGGACTTACAAATGTATATAGTTTGACCAATTTATATTGAACCCCCTTGGATTTACTATCGAACATTAAAATAATTTTGAAAATCGGTCCACACTTGTCGCCGATATCGAGTAACATACATAAAGCCTGACGAATTTAGAACTCCACCTTTTGAAGTGGGTTGATAAAAGGAAGTTTTTAATTCATCTGCGGCCCAAGCAGGAATATTTTTGACAATCGAATTCGTATCGTGCTCGCTGCGCACTGATGATATTTGGTTAATATTTCATACAAATTTCATAGACACGCATCGATGTCGATTCGAGTCGGCTCGGACCGCTGTTTAAAGGTAGCTAAATGTGGATCAATTTTGTATTCGATAGACATTTGTTAGGAAATTGTTGATTTACTTCGAGAGCATAATAAGATTCCGCGCGGGAACCCGACATGTGGTCAGTGGTGGTAATATGAATAATTGTGTACAAGCCACCCTCATCCATTAGCCACATAAGGAAATTGGCCGTCCCTACCAAATATCAGATTTCACGCTGATCTCTATAACACTAATCCAAACGGACTCTAGACAATTGAATCAACGCCGTCTGGTCTCCGTGCAATTTTTGTCATATTTCCACATAACGAAACTCCCCTAACCATAATAGAAATAATGCACCGTACAGAACCTTTCGATGGGGTTGACTTCAGGCATGTAGCTGCTCGTAAAAACTAAGCCGAGTCCTTGGTACAACATACTTGAAAGAGTGTATTACGCCCCACATGAACAGACGGACAGGTAGGAAGAAGGATGCCAACTTTTGGCTTCCATTACTTTAATTTGTAAAATGCAGCGAACACATTACTTAAACATGTGAACTATTATATAAAATCATACCATTTAATTTTATGGGATTTTAATATTCCAGGAACTCTATTTTGAAAAGAAAGTATATACAATATTAAGTACCTTCCGATCTATTAAAATATCTATAAAACCAATGTGGTCAGGTTTAGCATTTACAGCAACATTAATTGAGTACCTACATAAGCTACTATTGGTGTAAGATTGGGGTTAATAAATATCGCATAAACTCAAAAGCTAATGTAATTTTCTGAAATAACAACTTTTTAAACAGTGCCCTGCAACAACTGATAACGCCTAAACATTTTTTGTACCATGTTTTGCAAATTAAAATACTTTAAATAGTTTTGTCCGTGATAATTTTCCATCAAGCCAAAGTCTCTATGCACATCTAACATTCTTCTTTCTTTTTACACTGCACAAAATCTTTAGTCGCTAGGACCAAGTTAGGACCGGAAGGTCCACCAGGGTTCCATTCAAAGGTCGAGCAAATCATATTTTCTAATTTGATTTGCCCTGGACTGGAACCCAGAGGGAAGTTGACGTCAGATAGGCAGCCGGTCGTAAAAACAAAGCCAAATCCTTTGTGCAACGTACTTTGGGCGTACGCAATATACTCTATATTGCGTGCGCCTTACATTGGAGTGGGATGGAAAGGTAGAAAATTTCTTTCTGCACTGCATAAAATATTTTTGAGCGTAAAACTAAATTCGTCAACGTATTCTGTAAAAGCGCGTTTCCTACTTATGATTTTCTAAATCTACACAAAACATGGTTCCACTTCACATTTTTGTCTATGATACATTGTTCCATGAGCATGAGACATGATTTCTTCTTTCTTCTTTCTGTGTCTAAACAGAAACATCGTTTTGTTTAGATATTTTTGTATAGCATTTTACTGCAAGAGATTCGCCTTAAAACTTAACTCTGTACCGCATATGAAGACGATATTGAGTTTATGCCCTACTGTTGGCTCAATGCATTGTGCCTGCAGGGGAATTATGGCGAGAGATACGCTTAATTGGTTTGGCGTTGCGGTCGCTTGACATTTTCGGTGCACTGCCTTTGTCATCGGTTTAAAATTTTCGCGGTACGATTTTTCGCGAATTACAAAACGGCGATAAATAAATGGCGAACGAATGGCGTGGTAAATTCTCTATAAAAATAACACGATTTGCATACAATTTTTTGGGAACGGTTTTCGTGCATTTTTAACATGATTAACGTTTTAAACGAAATATGCAAACCTGTGTTCATTTTCTGTTGGTTTTTGATTACCTTTTAAATATTTCTACAAAAAAAATCTGATACTTAATTTTAAGTTTGGCAAAGCAGATGCGTCTCCTGATGGTAAGTGATCTCCACCGCCCATAGACACCCACGATACCAAAATAATCAATACTGTATTCCTTTATTTTTCCTTTCTTTAAAAGGACAGAACAGGAACTAAGAAAGGTTAGAGCAGTTTTACCCACCGAAAATCCCACTCACCAAACGAACTGAAACAATCAGCCAGTTTACGTACGTATGTGTTTAGATCTAGCGGGACCACTCGAGCTAGACCGAAAAAACTAGTGGTAATGCTTTATTTGTTCAATATACTTCACGATTTTATTGACAAGATCCAATGTAACTCAACTATTTTGTTAGAAATTACAATAAAACACCTCATTCATCCAGCGGGGCCCAGGGGGGTTACCATCACCTCTTATGGCAGTATTATTATAATTTTACTTGTACCGATTCCCATACAAAAGAAACGAAGAACGATTATAATAATACTGCTATAAGAGGTCGTGGTAACCCTGCAGGTAGGTTTACGTAGGTTTGTTCTGAGGCAGTGGTATCAAGCCGGTGGAGTCGGCATATTCTTGTTCTAGACGTAATTTACTAGAGCTTAGCTCTACCATTCATACTGATTTCTTAAGTTTACGCGAATATTATACATTGAAATAAAACTATTTTTACGGATTCTATCACGATTAGGTTTTAATTTTTATTTCCGACGTTTCGAAGGCTTTGCAGTCTTCGTTGTCATGGGTGAGACTGTTACCTAATCTGTTAAAAATTAAAACCTAATCGTGATAGAATCCGTAAAAATAGTTTTATTTCAATCTACCATTCATGTTTGCTACACGTATCTATCTTCTACACTCCGTTACTAAGTTTTATTATTCAATACTTTTCACAAGCACAATATATCTTGTCAGCTGATTTTACAACACTTTGCACTTGTTACAATCTTACAGTCCATCCAAGACAAAGTAAGGTTTCTAATACAGATTTGCTGAATGCGCTTGCTTACAACGCTTGTTAAAGGAGTTATTTTAGAAGATAAATTAAGTTCAAAGATGTTCACCTCATAGAATGCTTATTTAAGACGATAAAAAATGTAAAGTTTTCTAATCTAATTTCTTAGGTTTACGCGAATGTTATACATTGAAATGAAACTTGTTTTTACGGATTTTATCGCAATATGGTTTTATTTCATTTCGATGGCTTTATAGCCTTCGTGGTCACGGACTGTTATCTAATCTGTTAAAAATTGTATGACGCTTAACGTTCTCGTAGTCACATTAGCCAATTTAGCAGCGTTATCCGGTTAAGAGAGTCAAGTGCTAAAAAGTAAATACTATGTTCTAATCAAATTGTAACATATTTCATGAAATAGATAATGTATGTTATAGTAACTGGCCTTTTTTATCAAACTTGAGACAGAGACGGTTGGGGCCGATTTGGTCACATGCGGGATGAATTCTAGATTATTTATTAATTATTAAGTGTACAGTATAGTATATTATATGTATAGTTATAGTGTATTATTATATTACTACTTGGCGTGTTGTCAAATAATAAGACTACTATTTATATTTTGTTATTATATATGTGCACCTGAACCTATTTTCGGTGTTCACGACTGGTCTCAAGTGTTGGCTAAATAAAGTTCCTTTCTTTCTAACTGATTTAAAATATATATAAAAAAATACGGCTATTGTAGAACTGCTTTCAAAACGCACACAAACGTATAACTTAATATACACTAGAGTATACGTCAGCAAACAATCTTCGCTCAAATTTGTAATTCAGAAAACATCTACGCGGATAAGTCAACCTCAAACATCAAAATCCAAACATACGAGTAGACAGTGCGTCAGCAAGTAAACCTGCATACACCAAGCGCAGCCGAGCAATAACTCAACGCGAGACCCACAAAAAAAGTCACGTTGTTGTGCCACAATGAATATTAACACTCGAATAACGCGACGCAATAGTCGCGGCAAGATAAATTTATCCGCGCGTCGGGAAATGGTCCATTTTTCACGGCACCTAACGCTAGGTGTCACACGCTCGCTGCGAAGACGCCGTTACTTACCTACTACGTGAGGTGAATACGGCAACCAACCTAAATTAGCTTCTGTGTACTCTTTTACAGCCAGTATTGTTTGCTTTCATTACTTCGGTTCTGGATATTTAGGTTTGTGTGACTATGTTTCGTGTGGCTCTTTTTTTCTAGGGTAATGTTTCAAAGTACTATGTCAAAGAGCTATTTTAAATAGGATTCAAATTTTATTCTTGTTCCAATTTATTGTCTCCGTATATTTTTTTATGTTTAAGACGGAAACAAAAGCTTATTTTACATTTTGTGTTCTTTGAATTGTAGTAGTGTTCAGTTTGTAGTGGCTTGTAGCATTTATAAATAAATCAATTTAATTAGAAATAACATAGATTTTAAGACAAACTCTGTTTAACGTCTTGCACGTCTTAAATATACGAATGAGATGTAGATGATCGAGTTTAAGACTAATTAAGCCCATAAGCTCACGCCTGTATGCCCGAAGACGTAGGCATAGGCGCACTAGAACACCCACATTTCGCCGAGCTTAGTTTCATTCCAGATGTGATAGAAAGTGGGGAGGGGGTTGCGAGCCCAATCCAATATTACTTTGCCCGACCCGGGGATTGAACCCGAGACCTCAGGACGATAGTTATACCGAAATACAACCACACCATAGAGGCAGTCATAGACTAATTAAGATTTTTATAACATCAAAATTTTAGTAATAAGACTGCCAATCGAACTTAGAATTAATTGATGATACCAACGTGTTTAAAGTTCTTTAGTTATACGCTATCAAAATTTCAAGTTTCTAGGACCAGTCGCCTAGTCGATTCGGTCGCCTTGGTTAATGACTTAGTCAAGACATGACATGTAATTTTCCTGAGGATAATACTGGAGGTATTTTATCGCATGAATGATGTTGGCTGGATACAATGATAGATTCCTAGGTCGGAAAATCCTTTGTGCGGGGTGTTGCTCGTGATTGGATTTGTGCTCGACAAGGCGACAGGCTGGTCTCAACAGGGTAATACTATGGTCTATGCGAAATGCAGACCAAATCTCTTTTCCTCCATTGATTGGGGTGTGAAGATTTAAGGACTGATTAGTTAATTTTACGCGAATGTATACATTTAAATAAAATTATTTTATACGAAAAGTAAAAATAAATCGTGATAGAATCCGTATAAATTAGTTTTATTTCGATTTATGGACTGTTGTGTTATAAAGAATTTACTTTTTAAATTAAAATGGGCTGTGACTCTAGGTTTTTAGTGACTGGAAACAGCCAACCTCACTTTGCCTGACCCAGAGATCGAACTTGAGACTTCAGAACAGCGGCCCGAGCAGGAATATTTTTGACATCGTATATATATCGTATCATATTCGCTGCGCAGTAATGACATTGGGTTAATATTTTATACTTTCATACGTGCATCGTGGTCGATTCTTATTCGATTGTCAATAATCACAAGTTTAAAAACTTAACAGACCGACTTCAAATACGATTAAGACCAAATTTATATAGGACCACCCTTGATAGAAGCTCTATCGAACACAAAAATAATTTTGAAAATCGGTCCACATTTGGCGGAGATATCGCGTAACATATGTAAAAAAATATACAGACGAATTGATGACCTCCTCCTTTTGTGGAAGTGGGTCGAAAATATTCCTGCTCGGGCTGCAGTAGTCGTATTATGGATATCATATACAAATAGTATTAGACATAGGGGTGAAATGAGAACCTGTTTTTCGATCGTCTTCAAAAAAAGGAGAAGGTCCTCAATTCGTCTGTATATTTTTTTTAAGTTACCCGATATCTCCGATATACCCGAGAGATGTAGTATACTAAGAGATATGAGAGAGTGTGAGGTATTCGAAGACGACGTTAGATAGATAGAGCGAAGTGGAAAAGAAAAACAAGGAAAGCTGACCCCACCACCATGTGGGATAACTAGCTTGGAAGAGAGAGAGAGAGAGAGAATTACCCGATATCTCCGCCAAATGAGGACCGATTTTCAAAATTCTTGTTGTGTTTGATAGAGCTTATTTCAAGGATGGTCCCATATATATTTGGCCACGATTAGATAAGTTTTAAAGTCAGACCGTTAAGTTTGAAACTTGTGATTATAATAGAAGCTAATATTCGCAATGTAAAAGCATATACCAGCAATTTAAACTTAGCACTAAAGCATCCGCCAGTGACCAACTCTCACAGAGTTCTTAATGCAAAACATTACTTACCATTACTGCATTAAACTGAAATATTATCTGCAACATGGCCCAAAACGTAAAGTACACACCATGCTTTTAGCCAGTATTATCACAGGTTGGTATAAAAGAAAACAAAACGTATGGTCCATTGTAGATACGAGCTAAACTGTGGTTTTAACGCCGTTTGTAATAATATTAAGCGGCCAGTGTTTTCACACGCGAACTTCATAAGAGATTCATTAATTAAAATTTGCAATTGGTCGTTGCCAAGCAGGTGTGTCCACAGTCCACGATGATAGGAATACCGTTGGATAACAGAATCAATTATACAATAAAAATATTGTTCATAAATTAGCTGTTAATGAACTGGTACGATTTAAAGTTATTATGTTTGTCTGAAATTTTACTTGTGTTATTACAGTGGCGGGTAGGTATTATTGTAAAAGATTTTAACTATTTGTTACAAATCCATTTATTAGATAGAATTCTTAAGAATGCAGAATTCGTTACGAACTTTTCCTTCACAGATAAAGTGAGTGATAATTCACAATTAATATTTATGTACAATGTACATCCAAAAAGTAATAGAGTATCTGGGAGGTAGGATCGAATTGATCAAGTCAAAAATTTCTCTCTCGTTACTACAATATCGCTTTTAACTTAGTTGTAAAATGCTAGAAGCTCGCCCTCTACCACATTTGGGACGGAAATGAGTTCGGTGAAATGTATTCTAGTTCGCCTCTGTCTACCTCTTCGAGTATACAGGCGCTTTTTTTTCTAAAAGCATTTCTATTGTAAAATCAACGGCCCGAGCAATACTTAGCAATATTTTTGACAATCGAATACACAGTGACAGTGAGCTCACTGACTGATGGCAGTTTGTTAATATTTCATACAAATGTCATAGACTGCCTCGGTGGCGTGGTGGTATTTCGGTATGACTACTGTCCTGAGGTCTCGGGTTCGATCCCCGGGTCGGGCAAAGTGATATTGGATTTTTCCATATCAGCCCGGAGTCTGGAATTTGTGTCCGATATGGCGATAGGCTCGCCCCCTATTCCGTCTGGGACGGAATTAATCTCGGCGAAATCGTTCTAGTTCGCTAGTGCGCCTCTGCCTACCCCTTCGGGGATACAGGCGTGAGCTTATGTTATGTATGTTATGTTATATCATAGACGCGCATCGAGCTCGAAATGAATTCGAATATTATTACTTTTTCTTATTCTTATTTGTTATAACAAACAACCTAGAATAAGAAAAATTATAATTAAAGTTATATCTCTAGGACACGGGCGCGTTGAGACGATCACCTCACGCTTTCGATTTGACTGTACCTTCAATGCGATGGAATTTAATTTATCAGAAATGCGACCGCAAGTTCCAAACGTCTAGAAAGTTTTATCGCCAGAGGTAAGGCGTAGGACATTTGTCTTATAAAAAGTTAAGAACAAATTAGTCACTGATAAGGCTCTATCTTCATACAATGCTTTAAAGAGCTATTGATAACAAACAATAAAAGCACTTTGATTTTTGTGGAAATAGGGGTTTGAATTAAAGTCGGGTTGATTAGATACGTTAAATTAATGTTTGTTTGGACAATGGTGACTGCTTTTGTACCGATTTAGATCAAAGTCAAATAATAGGCGGATAGGTAAGTACGCTAAAAAGAAAATATTACCATTAAAAATTATTTATAACCTACATTTGAATACTGAAAAACTACTCAACTTTAACGGCTACTTACAGTGTTTTGCGCCCTCACGTATTTGTGTTTGCGTCATATTATTACCTTGACAGATAACGTGGCCTCAAATTATTGAGCTGACCGCCGAATGTTCATACACTTAAGGTCGCCTTATGTCGTTTAAGGCCGCCTTATCTGTCAAAATTGTATGGCGAAAATCAATATAAGAAGCTGTTAAAGTTGAGCAGCGTTTGACCATTTGGGCATGAGTTTTACTATTCGAGCATCAATTTTATTTATGTTTTTAAAAGCAAATAAACCGATACAAGATGTTACTTTTTTAATATACTTTTTCCGAACACATAAAAAATCCTCGAGGAATTCAAAACAAAGATCAATCTAGATCCAGTAAAATGTGGTTGTATCAGACACGTCAGTACGTGAGATACCCGCGCATAGCTGGGGGCGGTAGACGCAGTGTGCTACAGACCGATGAGGTTAAACACACCACACATAAGATTTGGGTAGGAGAGCCCCGCTGTTATCTCTATGCAATAATGGAACAACATGACTGTGCAGTTAGTGGTAAGTAGTTTAATACCACTGTCTCAGAAATCAGACGTAAAATGACAGATCGGTATTGCGTTTCGTTCGGTGAGTAAGATTTCCGATGGTCTATAAATGCCCCCCAAATTTTCCAATCTATGTATATTCCCTACATACGATTGATAACGCACCCATTTTTGCATCAGTGGGCAGTGGGGTTATGTACTTTGCGAAACAGGAATGTGCGATAAAGCGCTATAAAGTTATAAAGCGCTATACAATAAGATGTTTGCCCTGGCTATACAAGAGTAACTTGTCGCATCCCTGGTCTAGTGGCAGCATATAGGCTATGGACCGAGAAGTCCTGGGTCCGATTCCCAGGTCGGACAAAGCAATTTTTTAAAATTTAATTTGTTCGGGACCCGACCTTCCAGAGGGGGTTTATGTCAGGTATTCAGCTGGTCGTAATAACTTAGCCGTATCCTTTTTGCAACAAGTTTCTCAAAGTGTGTTGCGATGACCTCACA
This sequence comes from Clanis bilineata, assembly GCA_036417725.1. Lineage (NCBI taxonomy): Eukaryota > Metazoa > Arthropoda > Insecta > Lepidoptera > Sphingidae > Clanis > Clanis bilineata. Next base: position 7,109,408 of record CM071141.1, read on the forward strand.
TTATGAGATAAGGGCAGGTTGAAAAATACAATAGTAACACTGTGTTGAATAGTGATATATAGGGGGCGAGCCTATCGCCATATCGGGCACAAATTCCAGACTCCGGGCTGATATGGAAAAATCCAATATCACTTTCCCCGACCCGGGGATCGAACCCGAGACCTCAGGACGGTAGTCGTACCGAAATACAAATACGCCACCGAGTGCTGCCTCCAACGGGATGTGGCATCTTGTAAATTTATTTGTCTGTACAGTACAGTCAGGGTAACAAATGACACGCGAGCAAGCCGCGACTTTCGAAACGTCAACTCTTATCTGTGCACGCCTGAAATGAAGCAAGATTGCGAATTACACACCCTGGTGTTTTGATTTATTAAGTGTTGTGTTTCGTAGTTTCTAGAACGAGCTGGATTAATGTTACTGTGTAAATTGTAGTTATAAGTCAACTTGATTTATATGCAAAGAGTTACATCAGAGTCACGGACGTATAAAAAAGAAGGACACCATCTCGCCTATAGTAAAACGGACGCCACAGAGGAGCCTCGCACACAGTAACAGTCTTAACACGCTCAGTCACCGCCATTACATGTCGATATGCCATTACATGTCCATCTGTTCGTTTGCCAGTCTCTGCTATAAAAAAAAAATATATATCTATATTGAATGGATGAAAACCCTGCTTAATTATTTGTTATTGTTTTTTTTTATTTGTTTTTAATTTTCAATGTTTCTAGTGCTCAATCCATGGTTTTTTAAGTCCATAATCAGAGTAAACAATTTTGTTATAAGCTTATTCATTATTACGTATTATAGCAATTGTTGCAGACGTCGCATATAGTATATAGTTGCATGTTAGTTATAAGTAAAACTCACCGGGCACAGAATTTGAACGCACATGATTGGACGGTCGGCGGCGGTGTCCTATTAGTTGGGACCGACCGCCGCCCCCGCAAGAGATAAAATCTGCCCGCGCCGCTCATTGACCGGAGCGGTAGAATCTTAGTCGCGCACCCGGTGAGAGTTCACATTGTTAATATTGTAGAATAGTAGACCATTTTGTGTAGTTAAGTTAGTATCGAAGAAGTATCGAAAAGAGTATCAAGAATCGTAACAAGGAAAATCGTTGTAAAGAACAAACCTACCCGTAGTTATAGTGAATATACATCTGAACACGAAGATTCTACGGCTTTTTATTGGCATTCCCGCCTGCGGCAGAAAACTATTAATTCATCGTCTACAGTTGGTCCTTCGAGTTAGCCGGATTGGGAAGAAAAATGCCGATAGTTCGATCAAAATCGCCAGAGAAATCGTCGGTTCAAGATGATTCACCGAGAACAGCTACGTCAGATTGGTCATTAGAAACACCGGTCGAAACAAGTTCCGCGACAACAAGCTCAGCCGCGTCGACGCGCACCGCCCTCGCCCCCGCAACCGTACCCTGCATGGGGGCACCGACGCCAAGCGCTCAAACAATGGCGGTCCCCCGCCCCGCCGCCCCCGCGACGGGCAGATCGACGCGCACCGCGGCTGCCGCCAGTAAAGGGCAGTCTCGGGACGCGCTAACACACGCCATCATCGCTCCGCCTCAACGCCAAGACATGTCGACGGAACAACAGAAACAAATTAGACCACGTGGCAACGCAGACTCCGTGCCGGCACCTAGCTCATCGAGGAATATTGGAGGATATACAAGTAATCCACCGTTAAATTCTTCGGCAACGCTAGTGCCACCGACCGCGCCGAGATCTACAAAATCGACCAAGAGGTTAGAATTAGAGGCGCGACTCGAGTTACAGAAGAAACAACTAGAACAAGCACAGGCCGCAGCGGCCCTCGCTCAAACTGAGCTCGAAATCGCGCAATACAATTCCGAAGAAGAAATCGACGAAGAATTCGAGGCCGAAAAATCAACACATGTCGAACAATGGGTAGAGCGTACAACGACCTTTTACGAAGAACCGAAGCGAACAGAACCACTTCAAAGCGGCGCAATAAAAGAATTGGCCGACGCCATTATCAGCGCTACGAAAACGCAGAGCAACTCGTTTGCGTCACATAAAGCGTGGGATTTACCAGACTTCAATGGAAATTTAGAAGAATGGCTACCATTTAAGCGGTCGTATCAAGACAGCGCGGCAATGTTCAACGAAGTACAGAACATGGCGCGCCTGCGAAAATCGATCAAGGGGACAGCCAAAGAAACCGTCAGAAGTCTATTGTTTGTGTCATCGGATCCCAGCGAAGTAATGGACGCGCTCGAGAGACGATTTGGACGGCCGGAACAATTGGTGCTTGCCGAAGTGGAGAAAATTAAAGAATTGTCGCGTCTAGGCGATACCCCGAGAGATGTCTGCGTGTTTGCGAGTCGTGTCAATAACGCGGTAAATACCATACAGGCACTGAACAGACCGCAGTATCTGCACTCCCCGGAGTTGAGTAGGCGTATTATTGAGAAGCTGACGCCGATATTAAAGTACAGGTGGTACGACTACAGTGCGCGATCCCCCGAAGATCCGGAATTATTAAAGCTGAAGAAGTTTCTGAACACCGAAGCGGATCTATGTGGAACATTCGCGCAGATAGAAACAATTAAAAGAAAACCACCGCCTTCTCGCCACCCAGTGCACAATACCTACGAAGAAGATGCCGATTTCGTCGCGACAACGACCGAAACGCCCACGAAACGATGTACCAGCTGCGATGGCGATCACTGGATCACCGAATGCAAGCGATTTCGGGACGCAACCGTCGAGCAACGATGGGAACTTGCGAAAAATAAGAAATTGTGCTTTAAGTGCTTACGCCAACGTCACATGAAAATAAATTGCAGAGGCCATGCATGCCGCAAATGTAAGCGACCACACCACGTCATGTTACATTCCGAACGAGCGCCACAACCAAGCTCATCGGAAAATGAACACGTGGCCATGGCCACACAAGGAAGCGCGCCTCAAATTGAACACGTGGCCATGCAAACGGGGGAAAACAGCGCCGTTACTAAATCGGTGTATGCGGCGGCCAGCGGTACTAAAGCTTACTTGAAAATAATACCGGTCGACGTGTTCGGTCCCAAAGGGGCCGCACGTGTGCTCGCCCTACTCGACGAGGGGTCGACCGTAACGCTGCTGGATACAAAGATAGCCTCACGCATTGGGGCGACGGGCGTACAAGAAGCTCTCGTGTTGGAAACAGTGGGGGGCAAGATCGTCGAGAAAAAGGAATCACAAAGGATGGATTTGAAAATAAGAGGCGCACATCGCAAGGACAAGCGAACATTGAAAAACGTACGTACAGTAGAGTCATTATTGTTATCTCCGCAATACATTCGGAAGGAAGTCGTCGAACAGTGCAAACACTTAAAAGAAAGGGCAGAAGAGCTCATTTATGAGCAAGAGCGACCGTCGCTGCTTATTGGCCAAGACAACTGGGACTTGATAGTGTCCAGAAAAGTTGTAAAAGGTAAACAAAACGAACCCGTCGCTTCGCTTACCAGTCTGGGGTGGGTGTTACACGGACGCAGCGAAGAAAATGTCGCATCGGTGCACGTGGTTAATCACTGCCACTCGTCGTGTAGCGAAGATGACTTAGATGCGAAAATCAAGCGACACTTCGAACTCGAGTCTATCGGGATAGTACCGAAGCAGCCGAGCAACGACATCGACGCAAGAGCTCAGAACGTCCTAAGCACAACGACAAATCGACGACCCGACGGTAGATACGAAACCGGACTTCTTTGGAAAACCGACAACGAGACTTTGCCGAACAACTATGCGCAAGCGCACAATCGGTTGGTGAACATAGAGAGGAAGCTGGACAAGAACCCAGAGATGCGAAGCGAATATGCTAAACAACTCGAACATTTGCTAGCCAACGATTATGCAGAGAAAGCCCCGGCTACAACAACTCCGGGCCGGACTTTCTACCTACCTCATTTCGCTGTGGTTCACCCTATGAAGAAAAAGATGCGCATAGTGTTCGACGCCGCCGCGAAGTTTCAAGGAAAGAGCCTGAACGACGCCTTACTTCCGGGGCCGGATCTACTCCAACCATTGTTCGGAGTACTCCTTCGTTTTCGTCAAGGCCCGATCGCCGTAGTAGCAGATATCAAAGAAATGTTTTTACAAATTAAGGTGCGAGAGGAAGATCGAGATAGCTTGCGCTACTTATGGAGAGGCGAGAATAAGGAAGCGAAGCCACAAGAATATAGGATGTCGTCGGTCATCTTCGGAGCTGCCTCATCGCCAGCCACCGCCATCTTTGTGAAGAATTTGAACGCCGAGAAACACCGAGAACGACACCCGGAGGCCGCGGACGCGATCGTCAGAAATCATTACATGGATGATTATCTGCAAAGCTTCTGGAACAAGAAAGAGGCGTGCAAAACGATCACGGACGTGCAAGCGGTGCATAAGAAGGCTGGATTCCAACTTCGCCAGTGGGCCAGTAATGAAGGGACAATCCTCCGACAAGTGGCGGAAAATGAAGACCCGCCGAACGAGCTGGCACTCGGGGACAAAGAGGAGAGGACGCTTGGGCTTAGATGGATCACGAACGAAGACACGATGGCCTTTGATGTGAGCCTGCGGACTACGCCCACCGACGTCATCGACGGGACCCGACCGCCTACGAAGAGAGAGGTCACGAGCGCAGTGATGTCGACCTTTGACCCGATGGGGCTTATAGCGCCGATCCTTGTGGAAGGAAAGAAGCTCCTGCAAGACATCTGGCGAACTGGCACCGACTGGGATAGCGCAATAGGTATCTGCGAACAAGAAAAGTGGGCAACGTACATAGGAAAGATCCAGTCCTTACGAGACCTAAGAATCCCTAGGTGTTTGGCTCCCGAAGCGAAGGAAGGGGAACTACACACTTTCGTTGACGCCAGTGAAACGGCCTACGCGGCGGCGTGCTACTGGAGAACGCGCAGCTCCGACGGGGAAATACGAATAAACTTAATAGCGGGAAAGGCGAGAGTCGCACCGGTGAAGAACGTGTCGATCCCGCGCCTAGAACTACAGGCCGCGCTACTGGGAGGACGGCTCGCCTCTACCGTCACGTCGGAGACTGATCTGTTGATCACGGCTAGAGTTTTTTGGTCTGACTCTAGCACAGTTCTTCAGTGGTTGAAGTCGGACCCACGCCGTTTCAAACCATTCGTCGCTCATCGTCTTGCGGAACTTGAGGACCTAACGAACGCAAAAGAGTGGAGATGGGTGCCGTCCAAAATGAACCCTGCGGACGACGCCACGCGGAGCTTGACAGAGCTCTACCGCGCAAGCCGATGGTTCACGGGCCCCGACTTCCTACAGCGACCCGAGGCCGAATGGCCGGCAAAGAGATTCGCCGAAACCGATACCACGGAAGAGAGAAAAAGGGAGGTCGTTGCGACAGTGGTTCTCAAGGAAGAACGGGGAACCCCAGATCCGCATAGGTTCTCAACATGGACGCGATTACTCCGCTCTACGGCCAGAGTGTTCATGTTTATAGACCTATGCAGAAAGCCGAAAACGTCCGTCAAAAGGAAGCCTGTGAGCGAAACGCAAGCGTTGTTACCGCTCGAAGAGGAACACTTGCGCAAGGCGAAATTAGCGCTACTGCGATCGAGTCAGCATGAAGCCTTCGAAGAGGATTTCAACCGCATTAGAAAAGGCCTCCCGCCGAAGTCGTCTAGCAAACTAAAGAAAATAGATGCCAGTATCGACAACGGCGGGGTGTTGCGACTGAACAGCCGCATTCAGAAACTTGAAGACGCAGACCGTCTCGATAAGAAGCCTGCGGTTTTAGACGGAAAGAGCCCCATCGCGTGCCTATTGATAGAACATTACCACCGAATGTTCTATCATGCGAACCACGCCACGGTGATGAACGAGATCAGGCAGCGATATTGGATCTTGTCACTGAGAAGCACTGTAAAGAAAATCGTTCACCGCTGTCAATGGTGTCGGGTGAGGAAAGCGAGACCCCAGATGCCTCCAACAGGGGACCTCCCGCAGGAAAGATTGGCGCACTCGACATACCCATTTACGTGTGCGGCGGTCGACTACTTTGGTCCGATGACCGTCACGGTCGGCAGGAGAAACGAAAAGAGATGGGGTGTGTTATTCACCTGTCTGACGACGCGTGCCGTACATCTAGAACTGGCGCCATCCCTTAGCACCAGCTCCATGATCATGGCACTGAGAAGGATGTCGGCAAGGCGAGGAACACCCCGGGTCGTGTATAGCGACAACGCGACCAACTTCGTGGGCGCCGACCGAGAGTTAACGCGAGAAACGGCAAAAATGAAGAGAACAGAAGTAATTAACGCGGCGCAACTGGAGGGAGTCACATGGAAGTTTATACCCCCGGGCGCCCCACACATGGGTGGAGCCTGGGAAAGAATGGTGCGGACCGTAAAGATCGCACTCTCAGCGGTCCTACGAGAAAAGAGCCCGCCGGAGGAAGTGCTCCACACATTTCTCACTGAAGTGGAGCACACAGTGAATGCCCGTCCGTTGACTGATGCCATCTCGGAACCGGGAAGCGAAGAGAGCCTAACGCCCAATCACTTCCTTATTGGGCGTTCCTGTGGCTCGGCGCTCTTCGGGGAGTTCGACGACTCCGAGTTAGTTGGAAGGGCCAATTGGAAAACAACGCAGCGACTAGCGGACCACTTCTGGAAAAGGTGGTTACGCGAGTACCCGCCCACGCTTATGCCACGCGGCTATGGAGGGCGCGGCGTGAGCAACCTACGGAAGGGGGACATCGTCCTGATCGTGGACGCATCGCTCCCTCGAAACACGTGGCCCCGAGGAGAAGTCGTCGAACCACACGTCGGGCCGGACGGGAGGACCAGAATAGCCGACGTGCGGACCACGGGCGGCATCCTGCGGCGTCCAACGTCACGCCTCGTCGTCGTGGTGCCAGCAGCGACGTCTTCGCCCTAAGAAGAGTGCCTGACGGAGCAGCCACTGGGGGGGAGACTGTTGCAGACGTCGCATATAGTATATAGTTGCATGTTAGTTATAAGTAAAACTCACCGGGCACAGAATTTGAACGCACATGATTGGACGGTCGGCGGCGGTGTCCTATTAGTTGGGACCGACCGCCGCCCCCGCAAGAGATAAAATCTGCCCGCGCCGCTCATTGACCGGAGCGGTAGAATCTTAGTCGCGCACCCGGTGAGAGTTCACATTGTTAATATTGTAGAATAGTAGACCATTTTGTGTAGTTAAGTTAGTATCGAAGAAGTATCGAAAAGAGTATCAAGAATCGTAACAAGGAAAATCGTTGTAAAGAACAAACCTACCCGTAGTTATAGTGAATATACATCTGAACACGAAGATTCTACGGCTTTTTATTGGCATTCCCGCCTGCGGCAGAAAACTATTAATTCATCGTCTACAGCAATCAAATTAAATACGTGCAATTGATTGAATTGGATTTTAACTAGCAGTTGCCTAAAGCCTTGACCCAGCAATAGGACATAATGTACCTAACCTTCCAAAAAATATGAATAGGAATCCAATTTTTTGCATTGACTGCCTCGGTGGCCTTTTTTTCTAAAAGCATTTCTATTGTAAAATCAACGGCCCGAGCAATACTTAGCAATATTTTTGACAATCGAATACACAGTGACAGTGAGCTCACTGACTGATGGCAGTTTGTTAATATTTCATACAAATGTCATAGACTGCCTCGGTGGCGTGGTGGTATTTCAGTACGACTACTGTTCTGAGGTCTCGGGTTCGACCCCCGGGTCGGGCAAAGTGATATTGGATTTTTCCATATCAGCTCGGAGTCTGGAATTTGTGCCCAATATGGCGATAGACTCACCCCTTATCACATCTGGGACGGAACTAAGCTCGGCGTAATGTGGGTGTACTAGTTCCCTAGGGCGCCTCTGCCTACCCCTTCGGGGATACAGGCGTGAGCTTATGTATGTGTATGTATTGTTTTTTGTAAATACCCAAAGTAATAAACGATTTAATGTAATATTCTACTAAAACCATACGTATTCTAAAAACTGTTATGAAAATGATGTTCATAAAAGTAGCGGTTTCAGAAAACAAGAATAAATTTGGGCTCCAAAAAACACGTTTCAACCTGTAATTTACATGTTAATTTACAAGAAAAGTAAAAAGCTTTCCTTCTCGTTTCAAATTATTTATTTGGGATAAGTAAATCTCATTTGAAATTATAATTTGTAACGACGGCACGCGGAAATAATTAAACTGTATCAAAATATGTTTTATAAAGGTGATATTTAGAAAAAGTTCAAAATGGACTATCCAATGTTGACTATATAATTGAAAATTGATAATATTGTGTAAAAAAAAATAAACATTTACATTTTAAAGCAACTTTGTAGTTGATTTTATATCAGTAAAACCCACAACTGTTAGCTAAATTCACTTTTTGTCATATTATTGTACTTCTTGAATTCATTAAAAACATATGTTATTTTAATACATTTCCGTCGCCTCCTTGGTCTAGTGACAGCATATATGGACTGTGGACCCTGAGGTCCTGAGTTCGATTCACAGGTCCGGCATAGCGATTGATCTAATATGATTTGCCAGGGAGTAGAGAGAGACCTAGAGGGAGGATTAACGACAGGCAGAAATCCGGTCGTAAAAACTAAGCCAAAACATTTCTGCAACATACTTGGAGAAGTTTGTTGCGCCGCCCCCATATTAATGTGGAATAAGGTAAGTAGAAAAGAATCAATAAGATTTTAATATATTTTAACTATAGATTTATCTTTAAATATAAACGAAAGGTGTCTGTGAAAGCTTTACGCCCTATCTAAAGGTATGCTATTTATATCGCTTCAGTTAGCAATCGGGTTGATGGACACAGCGGCACATTTCGCATCGATGGCGTCGTTGGTAGTCGATATCTATAGCAACATATAAGTATATGTCCATTGCAACTACTAGCTAAAGCTACATAGATGCCTAACATTCGACAGCCTCCGTGGCGCAGCGGGCGATTGGCCGGCTGTGAAGCGAGAGGCCGGTGGTTCCATTCCCGCATTGAGACAAATGTTTGTGTGGCCCACAGATATTTGTTTCAAGTCTGGGTGTTGTGAGACCGTGCGTCCCTCATAGTCTCTGACACCCACGATACAGGTTATACCTAGTGTGGGGTCAGGACTAGGTGTGTGACTGTTGGGTGTATTTATTATTATTATTATTGGTTGATAATGATGACTGCCTCGCTGGTGCGTTTACACCAGTATCGAAGAATGGTAGTGCTACCGTATTTCGATACCAGACCTGAAGCAGTCCGCAATCTGCATCCAAGCATTTAAATATTTTTATTAAAATAAAACGATGTCATATCCCAGTTGATAGTCATGTCCCGTTGAGTCGGAACTAAAAATAAAATAAATACAAAACAAATCGCGATAAAATCCGTAAAAAAAGATTTTTTATTTCAATAACATTCGCGTAAACCTAAGAAATCATTAATTATTTTTATTCACAAATTTCTTTACACCTTTAACAAGGAGTAATAATTCTTATAGGCGCACCGCACACTGCTTTAATGTTGGGATGTTCCGCTGCGGCGTGACGATAACACGCTGCGTGACACCTGCACTTCATTTGTCACGTCACTTCTTGTTGTTCTTTAGTAACGATATTGAACTTGTTTGGTTTTGTCCCGTCTATAGCCTGTCGACGCCTTCCCGCCGTTTCGTGGCAAATTGGTTTGTGATTTTCGTCAGTTCCGAGGGTGCTTCACGATTTGTGTTCTGATTTTTGTTTTATAACTGGTTTTTTGACTGCAAATGACGAGATATTTATTGTAATTTCGCTAACGTATGTTTGAGGTAGACTTAAGTTCAGTAGTAGATATCCCATGGCTCATGATGATAATGATGATATTTAATGATTTCTTAGGTTTACGCGAATGTTATGCATGAACAAAAATCTATCGCGATTTTGTTGATTACATACAAAAAAGAATCCGTAAAAACGACATAGTTTTATTTCAATGATGATATTTATCAAACTGCCGCTGGTCGCGGTGGCATTGTTGTTTTGGGTGTGCTGTGCGATCACGCCTTGAGGTCTCTGGTTCGATTTTCGGGCAGTGATATTGAGTTTTTCAAATGAGCCCGGAATCTGAAATTCGTGTCTGGTATAGCGATAGGCTCGTTCCATATCTGGGACGGAAATTACCTCGGCAAAATGTGGGTGTTCTAATTAGCTAAAACGCCTCTGCCTACCCCTCCGGCGATACAGGGGTGGGTTTATGTAATTAAGTGGAGCAATATGGCACGGGCTATATACGTAGTATTTTATAGAGTAAAATTATGCATATATTTTAAGACATTCTAATCTTTCTTTCCTCAATTTAATAGTCACCGCCGAATACTCATACGCTCAAAGTCGCCTTATGTTGTTTAAGACCGCCTTAACTGTCAAAATTGTATGGCGAAAATCAATGTAAAAAGCCGTTAAATTTGAGGAGCGTTCCAGTATATGGGGGTTACTCTTCTCTTATTGTCTTAAATAACGTAATTTACAGGATAAATTAAGCTTTGCAAATTAATCAATGTATGCGAGCATTCTGTATTCCAAGAACATGTACTATTTTGACTAAGTAGTCATATACATAAGTATGTATATTCTCATACTATAATTAAATATGCCCAAATTAATTATATTTGATAATTCCCAACTACAGAACCCAGAACTGTCTAACAAAATACGAACAAATGGATTGGTCGAGGCATGTTCCGGCCGTGCTTGTGACGTCCCCCTCGTCAGACCATCCGGCCGGGCCGTCCTGCGAGCGTCACGGCCGTCCTGCATCTGCTCGCGACGTCCGATATGTTATGCTTCTCTGAACTTTGACAGCACCCTTAAATCAATTGAAATGTGCATATTTTGATGAGTTTTTGGCTTTTGGAGGATGCGGTTATTGTTTTTGTGGTTGATTGTTGTAAAGTTACATAATTCATTTATTTTATTTTTAGTATGTAACATTAATTACAAAATTGTTCAGCCTTGTGATGGGAGAAGCCGGTTCCAGGCATAATGCAGACATGATTCGGTAAAATAAATTAAAATAAACATTTAGCAGGCGCCATTTTACATTGGAATAGTGAGTATATCTTATTATGTAAATTAGAACTTTTCTTCCTCCAAACCGTGTTTGAAGAACATCATGATGGGGATTTGACCACCTTCCACATCCCTGTATTCCATCATGGCGACCATACCGTCGCAGTCCATAATGTAAAATTAGCGTTGCACCGAGCTTATTTCCGTCCCATAACGTGATTGGGATGAGCTAGCTTATGATGTCATACCCTTCTTAATAAATAAACGATGCGTTATAAATCCGTTTCATTCATAGCATATTTTTTATTTGTAGTAGTTCTAATAATGTTGGAAATATGTCTTACAAACCTATGATAATAATATGATACATCTACAACCAGCGTTTGTGTTTTTTTTAAAGCAGAGACTGGCAAACAAACAGAGGGGTCACCTCATGGTAAGTGATCTCCACCGCCCATAGACATTCAAGACACAAAAATTATGGGTGTGTTGTCAGCCCAAAAAAAGGGAAATAGAGATTGAGAAAGGGAGGGGGAAACGCGACTGTGAACTGCCACTTTACGTCGGTTTTCTGTGAGATATTGGTATCAAACCGGTTGAGCTGTCCTATTCGTGCTGGTAGACGTAATTGTCTACAGTTGTGGCATTAGTTTGTATAAAAGTTTGTCTCTTGAAGTAGATATCTACAATTATTTTCTGAGTTCACGTTATTCAGTACAGTATTATGACTGTTACTGGAATATCCATTTGTACCATCTATCTTTGGTCCGCTCGAGTCTCGTCATTCGATATGTTACGCACGTCTGCACTTACTGCCCTTAAATGTTTCAATGCATGTATGTTTTATTCATGGATATATTGCTTTCCTTATATACAAATTGTTTATAATGTAAGGGGTTATGTAATAAAACATTTTTTATTGTATTATTGATATTGGATTTTTCCATATCAGCCCGGAGTCTGGAATTTGTGCCCGATATGGCGATAGGCTCGCCCCCTATCACATCTGGGACGGAACTAAGCTCGGCGAAATGTGGGTGTTCTAGTTCGCTAGTGCGCCTCTGCCTACCCCTTCGGGGATACAGGCGTGAGCTTATGTATGTTATGTATTTATATCTTTCTTCCTTTCAACCTAACCTTTTTCCAGTTGGCATAATTTTATGACCAGCCGCATGCTATGAGTTAACCTTCGCTAGGATAGTCTGTCTAAAGTAAGTAGTAAAGCGTATCAGAAAAAGTGATATTTCCTCATCTGGGATCCGAAACTAATGTCCCCAAGTTCACAACCCATATACGAGTAACCTGTCAAGAGAACAAGTAGGCGCCAACCAAGGTGGCAATACTATTTAGTGTGAAAACAAAGAGATTTAATATTACTAACTATCAGGGGCTATCAAGCAAGTTTCCATACAAAAAAATTGAACTCAAACTTCAGCACCGCCATCAACCACTTATTACAATGCGACTGGCGATTATTATAATTTACATCCTAGAATGTTTTGTAAATGGTTAAGAATCACGTAAAATAAGTTTATTCTCTCAATATTATTACACTGGCCGGCCTGGCACGCGTATATTTCAAATAAACTGAGCGATTTATGACTTACATAGGTCATAACTTTTGGATCACAAGTTTTGTGCTGTTGTCCTGTCTATATACTGTGGAATGTCTTTGTGTAAAAATAATAAAGTCAAACTGATTTCTTAAGTTTACGCGAATATTATACATTGAAATAAAACTATTCTTACGGATTCTATCACGATTAGGTTTTAATTATTATCCCCGACGTTTCGAAGGCTTTGCAGTCTTTTCTTCTTCCATCCATCATCAGTCTGACCCGTGACAACGAAGACTGCAAAGCCTTCGAAACGTCGGGAATAATAATTAAAACCTAATCGTGATAGAATCCGTAAGAATAGTTTTATTTCAATAAAGTCAAACGTTTAGTACCCTAAAATTCCATTCATTTTGTGTGTGCATAAATTCAAAGTCGAATACCTCCTCCTTAAATTAGTACAGCACAACTAGTGTTTTTGGCAGCCCCACAATAACTTGAAATACGGAATATATTATCTTTGAATCCCAATTGGAAGGCATTAAGTTGGGCACACGACACATCCGCAAAACTTTCGAAGCGACTACGGACGAGAAACTAGGCTATCGACTGCATCCCATCCAACTCGGTACAAAGGAACGCCTAGAACTTCACTAATGAGATGAATAATTAAACAGGCCCGTATATCATCCAAATTAATACTATAGACGCTTATAGTTACTAAACTATTCAGGCTAAGTGACTTAGCTACCTTCGTTGATAGGGGAAATGTTTAGAAGGTAGGAGAATATCGATTAACTAGATTGTTGTTATTAAAATCAGTATTACTAATTCGTAAGCAGTTTGTCACGCACACTCACTCCCACACATACGCACGCACGCACGAACGCACGCACGCACGTACACACATACACACACACACACACACACACACAACACACACACACACACACACACACACACACACACACACACACACACACACACACACACACACACACACACACACACGTCCGTAGTTTTAAGGTTTATTTACATTATATTCCAGGCCAAAATACAGGCTTGCCTAGTTTGAGAGCCTTTGATCACGTGTTTTGTATATTATTGTGTATCGTGTGCATAAATAAATAAAAATAACCTTTAAAACATTTTTAGCAGTGTTTAACTTAAAAACTAGTTTTAGTAGATACCAGTCGTGGCCCGCGACGCAGTTGGCGTGGAAATTTACTTTCCGAGATTAAATTTATATTCCGCGGTAAAAGTCTATGTATTAATCTAGGGTGTCAGCTACCTCCATATAAAATTTCATCAAAATTGATCCAACCGTTTGAGCGTAAAGAAGTAATAAACGTACACACTCACAATCTTTCGACTTTATAATATTAGTCTGAATACTAACTACGTTCATCCTCATCGCTACGTGTACCTATTTAAAACAAAAGTAAATTATAATCCATAAACATGGGTAATTTAAACATCCTTTAAAATGTTTGTTAATTGATTGTAAAAAATATGTCACAAGGTTTAACGTGGAATAAAGTCAAAACATTTTACAAATTCAAATGAGCGTATGGTTTGCGTAATGAGGGATAAAGAAGAATAATCACAGTTCTCTGGATTTCCAGCATTTATTTACTAAACATATGGTTTGCGAAATGCTTTATTATGTAGGATTTAAAATGGTTAATTACATGATATTTTTGCAGCTCGAAACGGCCGCATATATTTCTTTTTTAACTCAACTGAATTTACTGATTTATTTTTTTGTTTTCTCTGGATTTTGGTGAATAATGTACTCAGATCACACATTATTGCAGTGAATTAATGACAAGATTAGCAAGATAGCAACAAAATTATCAGAATGTAGTATGTATAAATATTTCTTTATATTTATTTTACAGATACATAATATGTCATGTGTGTGTGCGTGCGTGCGTGTGTGTGTGTGTGTGTGTGTGCGTGCCTGCATGCGTGGGTGTGTGTGCATACGTGCGTTTGGGTGTGTGTGGGTGGACTTAGGACAACACCATAATTCGACTTAATGGAAGCCAGTGATGTCCCACTTTTATATGGACTGGCCTATGAAGTTGTCGCTTTTAAGGGTCAATCAAATTACGTATATTATTTCTCTTATTTGCATATATCTATATAATAACTTAACATAACATAAGCTCACGCCTGTATCCCCGAAGGGGTAGGCAGAGGCGCACTAGCGAACGAGATCACCCACATTCCGCCGAGCATAGTTCCGTCCCAGATGTGATAGGGCTTATAGCCTATCGCCATATCGGGCACAAATTCCAGACTCCGGGCTGATATGGAAAAATCCAATATCACTTTGCCCGACCTGGGATCGAACCAGAGACCTCAGGACTGTAGTTGTACCGAAATACAACCACGCCACCGAGGCAGTCTACGAGTATATAATATATTCATTATAACTGTTTTCTGCTTTTGAAATACTACAATAATATAAACAAAGATAAGAGGCGTTTAAATCATGCAAATGGTCACATGTTTTAATTTTAAATCGGCTTTATTTCATTTTTATTTCACCCAAAGCGACAAAATTTGAATCTTTCTAGAAAATATATTAGGTACCTATGTAATGGAAATAAATGTTATCATATAACGTGAAATGCTACGTGAGTTCAAGGCAACTGATGAATTTAGGAACTTTATAATGACTTGCTTCATTGCTCTAAGTACCTTCTGGGGGGTTACCACCACCTCTTATAGCGGTATTACTATAATTTTACTTGTACCGATTCCCATACAAAACAAACGACGAACGATTATAATAATACTGCTATAAGAGGTCGTGGTAACCCAGCTGTAGCAAATTATAATTTTAGTCATAAGGAATATTATAATTTTAATACATTGTTAATAACTATAAGCTAAAGCAATAACTAACAAATTATACTTACTCATAATTTTTGTTTGGAAATTGACAAATAATAATAATATAAAAAAAAACATTTACCACATTTTCGACTGTACAGACATAAATAAAATATATGTATGGGTCACAAACATTTGTCTCGCCGAGGGATCGAACCCGCGGTCTTGCTTTACAGCCCGTTCCGGCACAATTTATGTAGCAACTATTAGGTAATCTGTGGTACAATTGTAAAAAGACTCGGTTAAAACGTGCCTCTTATATGCACTATATTCGCTAAACAACTTTACTGTATATCTCAAACTAGTTGTGTACACTTCGAGCTCCAAAGGGAGACTAGCTCAATAATGATAGCTCCCGCTCTTTTATACCTTTTGCTTTAGTTAATAAAGAAATACCTTCTACAAATATTATGAATTACTTGGAGGGTAGTTAATATAAATATAATTAACATACTACCCTTCAATATCGTGTACTAAATCACAACAATTATCCGAATTCGTAACATTCGGCCATCCGATACCGTGCTATCTCCGGAGCACGCACTACTATATTAGTAGTTACGTACACAATAAAGTAATCATAACACTCTTGGATCTAGAAAAACTTAAACATTTAGTAATTTTATATGGCCCAGTAAACTTGGGAAGTCATCTCTAACTTTTACCATCGTTATTAAAATTAGTCTTACGGCCAAATGTCTTTTCGCCATATCAACTTCTGAAATAGTTTGTGATTTAACTTCAATCACGTCTGCTTTTGTTTAGGCCATAGGACATAATAAACATAACATGTTTAGGTCATAGGCTCTAGATATATCTAGACTAACTAAAGGTCATAATTGAACACCCTACTAGTGTGTTCATTCGATTAAAGCCAAGCACTAAGCACATAATATAACAAGTCAATCATCTAGATCTGACTTAATTCAAGTAAACCTAAAGAGCACACATACATGGCTCTTGAATAATTTCGAGCACGCCTGCATGGCTCTTAATTTTGAGCACATCCGCATGGCTTTCAATAATTTTAAGCACACCTTCACAGCTCTTCAATAACTCTGAGCACACCTGCATGGTTCTTGAATAAATCTGAGCACGCTTGCATAGCTATTCAATAAATCTGAGCACATCTTCATGGCTCTTCAATAAATCTGAGCACATCTACATGACTCTTCAATAAATCTGAGCACCACATAGCTCTTCAATGAATCGGAGCACAACATGGCTCTTGAATAAATCTGAGCGCACCTACATGGCCCTTCTATAAATCTGATCACAACATGACTCTCCCATAAGTCTGAGCTCACCTACGTGGCTCTCCACTACATGACTCTTCAATAAATCTGGAGCACACCTACATGGCTCATCACTATATGACTCTTGAATAAATCTGAGCACACCTACATGGCTCATCACTATATGACTCTTCAATAAATCCGAGCACACCTACATGGCTTTTCAATAAATCTCAGCACACCTACATGGCTCATCACTACATGTCTCTTCAATAAATCTGAGCACACCTACATGGCTCTTCAATAACTCTGAGCTCACCTACATGGCTCTTCACTACATAACTTTTCAATAAATCTCAGCACACCTACATGGCTCTTCAATAACTCTGAAGCACACCTACATGGCTCTTCAATAACTCTGAAGCACACCTACATGGCTCTTCACTTCATAACTCTTCAATAAATCTGAGCACACCTACATGGCTCTTCACTACATAACTCTTCAATAAA
The DNA here is from genome assembly GCA_036417725.1 of Clanis bilineata. NCBI lineage: Eukaryota > Metazoa > Arthropoda > Insecta > Lepidoptera > Sphingidae > Clanis > Clanis bilineata. Next base: position 7,126,670 of record CM071141.1, read on the forward strand.
TCTGAGCACACCTACATGGCTCTACACTACATAATTCTTCAATAAATCTGAGCACATCTACATGGCTCTGCACTACATGGCTCTTCTATTAATCTGAGCGCACCTACATGGCTCTTCAATTAATCTGAGCGCACCTACATGGCTCTTCAATTAATCTGAGCGCACCTACATGGCTCTTCTATAAATCTGATCTCTACATGACTTCAATAAATCTGAGCTCACCTTCATGGCTCTTCTATAAATCTGATCACTACACGACCTCAATAAATCTGAGCGCACCTACATGGCTCTTCAATAAATCTGATCTCTACATGACTTCAATAAATCTGAGCTACCTACACGGCTCTTCAATTACTCTGAGCGCACCTACATGGCTCTTCAATTACTCTGAGCGCAACTACATGGCTCTTCAATTAATCTGAGCGCACCTACATGGCTCTTCTATAAAATCTGAGCGCACCTACATGGCCCTTCTATAAATCTGAGCGCACCCACATGGCTCTTCTATAAAATCTGAGCGCACCTACATGGCTCTTCTATAAATCTGATCACTACACGACCTCAATAAATCTGAGCGCACCTACATGGCTCTTCTATAAATCTGATCTCTACATGACTTCAATAAATCTGAGCTCACCTTCATGGCTCTTCTATAAATCTGATCACTACACGACCTAAATAAATCTGAGCGCACCTACATGGCTCTTCAATAAATCTGATCACTACATGACTACAATAAATCTGAGCTACCTACATGGCTCTTCAATAAATCTGAGCACACCTACATGGCTCTTCACTACATGACTCAATAAATCTGAGCTCAGCTACATGGCTCTTCAATTAATCAGAGCACAACATGGCTCTTCAATTAATCAGAGCACAACATGGCTCTTCAATTAATCAGAGCACAACATGGCTCTTCAATTAATCAGAGCACTACATGGCTCTTCAATTAATCAGAGCACTACATGGCTCTTCAATTAATCAGAGCACTACATGGCTCTTCAATTAATCAGAGCACTACATGGCTCTTCAATTAATCAGAGCACTACATGGCTCTTCAATTAATCAGGGCACTACATGGCTCCTCAATTAATCAGAGCACAACATGGCTCTTCAATTAATCAGAGCACAACATGGCTCTTCAATTAATCAGAGCACAACATGGCTCTTCAATAAATCTGAGGACCTTCATCGTCGAAAAACACGGTAGCCATAATGTCGCACTACCACTAAACATAAATCGATTGCCACAATTTCGGGGCACAGGGTAATTTTGTGGGCGATGATAGGCTTTTAAAGCCGATCCCGCTTCTGATATGTAAAAAGACTCGGTTAAAACGTGCCTCTTATATGCACTATATTCGCTAAACAACTTTACTGTATATCTCAAACTAGTTGTGTACACTTCGAGCTCCAAAGGGAGATTAGCTCAATAATGATAGCTCCCGCTCTTTTATACCTTTTGCTTTAGTTAATAAAGAAATACCTTCTACAAATATTATGAACTAGCTGACCCGCGCAACTTCGTCTGCGTATGAGAGAGAGGGTTGAAAGAGTGAGTCGTAGGCACCTATAGCACAATAATTCTAAAAAGGTAATGATATGTTTTGCTAAACTTCGAGAGATAGTACGTGACTTCGGTGCGGTTCCGTCAATCACCCCGTCTGTCACCCCGCCTGTCACCCAGCCTGTCACCCGTCTGTCACCCCGTCTGTAACCCATCTGTCACCCCGTCAGTCACCCCATCAGTCACCCTGCCTGTCACCACATCTGTCACCCCGTCTGTCACCCTGTCTGTCACCCTGTCTGTCACCCCGTTTGCCACCCCGTCTGTAACCCGTCTATCACCCCATCAGTCACCCCATCAGTCACCCTGTCTGTCACCCCGTCTGGCACCCCGTCTGTTACCCCGTCTGTCACCCCGTCTGTCACCGCGTCTGTCTTCCCGTCTGTCACTCCGTCTGTAATCCGTCTGTCACATCGGCTGACACCCCATCACTCACCCTGTCTGTCACCCTGCCTGTCACCCTGCCTGTCACCCCGCCTGACACCCGTCTGTCACCCCATCAGTCACCCTGTCTGTCACCCTGCCTGTCACCCCGTCTGTCACCCTGTCTGTCATCCCGTATGTCACCCCGTCTGTCACCCCGTATGTCACCCCGTCTGTCACCCGTCTGTCACCCCGTCTGTCAACCCGTCTGTTACCCGTCTGTCACCCCGCCTGTCACCCGTCTGTCACCCCGTCGGTCACCCCGCCTGTCACCCCATCTGTCACCCAGCCTGTCACAGATCTGTCACCCCGGCTGTCACCCGTCTGTCACCCCGCATGTCACCCGTCTGTCACCCCGTCTGTAACCCGTCTGTCACCCCGTCAGTCACCCCATCAGTCACCCCGTCAGGTATCCCTTAGTCACCCCATCATTCAACCCGTCGGTCAACACTAAAAGAATTTTTCACATCGAACCAGTAGTTTCCGAGATATCAACTTCCCCGCTTTAAAACATTTTTCATTTCTGCTCCGCTCCTATTGGTCATAGCGTGATGTTATATCGCCTATAGCCATCCTCGATAAATAGGCTATCCAACACAAAAAGAATTTTTCAATTCGAACCAGTAGTTTCTGAGATACCAACTTCCCCGGCTTTAAACATTTTTCATTTCTGCTCCGCTCCTATTGGTCATAGCGTGATGAGCCACCGTCGATAATTGGGCTATCCAACACAAAAAGAATTTTTCAAATCGAACCAGTAGATACTAACGACACTCAATTGTTTTGCCTTCCCGGAACCTCTCCACTAATACTTGAACTTTATGGTATGGTATTAAAGTTCAAATTGACTTTTAAGTATTATTACGAATCGATTGTATGGGAGTACAGAAAAGTGTTGTTTTTAGACTTTTTCAGACAATTTTTCATTTTTTTCTCTCCGTAAGAACCATCCTCGTACTTCGATGAGTATTCTAAAAAAAGAATTAGCGAAATCGGTCCAGCCGTTCACGCGTGATGCCGTGACAACGGAAAACGGGTTTCATTTTTATATATATAGATTACTTGGAGGGTAGTTAATATAAATATAATTAACATACTACCCTTCAATATCGTGTACTAAATCACAACAATTATCCGAATTCGTAACACAATGGATGCATGTAAAATTTTTACTTTGTTGATATTTATATAACTGTAAATGTGGGTGTACTAGTTGGCTAGTATGCCTCGGCCTACCCTTTCGGGGATACAGGCTCTGGAAAATTAAACCGACTTAACAAAATATTATGTTAATCCTATATTCATGCATTCCAGTAAATAAATTATAACAAAAATATTTCACAGCCAACGTTATCTTCAAAGAATTTTACATGCAAATCAAAGAAAAAGATGTAAAAGTATTTGTAGCAGGAGTGCAACATTACGTCGAGAGCATATTCGCCATTTTCATGTCGTAACATCACTCAAATATTCATGGGTAGTGCAGAGGGCCCAAGAAATGGTGCTCACCTCATGCTGGGGACACCTTAGGGGTGGATATCAAATGTATTCAGTTTTTTCTATCGCCACAAACAAACATCACAGAGCTTTCAACTTGGAATAGTAATTCAATTTTTCTTTTCATCTCTCCTTGATTCATTTTAGAATTTTCTAAAAGTATCCCGGTAGTGCTCGCATTTATTTTTTGCAGTATCGGCACAATACCAATAGGTGGTATTTGGTTTGAATCGCAGTTGTTTGAAATTAGTGTAAATTTTATTTTTCTCTTTATATCATAACTAGTCTATGTATTAAATACCATTACTGAATATGATGAAATATTTAGATGTTTGATTTGAAATAAAACTAGTTTTTACTGATTCTATCGCGATTTGTTTTAACTTTACGTAAAAACAATTTATTGCATGTTGTAATTTTGCGTAAAATTACGAAATTATTGTGTTCGATTTGATAAAACATAGATTTGATAAAAGTTGATTTTTGGATTGCAAAGTTGTTTTATTACCTACGTACCTATATGCATCCTGCTATGTATATAGGTATATGCGATATTTTAATGTATCAAATCCTATGTATATCGAACAAAAAAAAGGTTATTGATCTATAAATTCTATCTTTTCTTTCTTTCTGCCTGGCGTTATCCCAGCCTTCTGCCAGGGTCCGCCTTCCTACTTAAACGCTTCCACTTCTATAAATTCTATAATTGTAGTAAATGTTTTATAAAGATACAATAAAGATTTCTACGAAAACTGGCAAATGAAAGTCATATGAGCCGACTAAATCATGGTACGAAGAATTATTTAATTTATTAATGAGACACGCCGGCATCCTAACTCGACGTGAGGGACAAGACAGCGGCATTATGATGTCCAAATTATGATGTATTACGTAGATAATACGCGTACTACCCGCCTCGTTGGATACCTACGAGCTAAATAGATTGACGGCCTACAAATATCTCGATGAGGAATTTGGATGAAAATAGACGCAAAGACTAGGCTGAGATCTATAGAGCGAACTTCGCCTAAGTCTAAGTCAAAGAAACGAGGATTTGGATTTTTTAAATCGAACTTTAATTTAGTCCGAGTCATTTTTTACAAGAAAGTCTTTGCTTAGTCTGTCTGTCAGTCTGTTTTTCTTGTAAAAACGACTCGGACTAAGTCGAAGTTCGATTTAATTCCAAATCCTCACTGAGTTCGTTTATTTGACTCAGACTTAGTCGAAGTTCGCTCTATAGATCTCAGCCCTAAATTAAGGAACTCGTACCTTCTTTCATCTTGAGACTTTTACGGTCTCCTTGGCGTAACTGCCGAGTAGCCTGCTGTAAAGCGAGAGAACGCGGGTTCGATTCCCGCATCGATACAAATGGTTGTGGGATTCACAAATATTTGACAACCACGATACAGGTTAAACCTACTGTGGAGCCAGGACTGTGTGATTGTTGGGTGTATCTTAAGCTGCGTCTACTGCACTAAAACATTACACAAAACACCTACACAAAACATGGTATTTTTTTTTTGTCTATGGCCCATTGTTCTATGATCAGGAGACAATGAAAACTTGATTTGTCTAGGCGTTTTTTGTGTTTTGTTTCGAAAACACATATGCAGGAGACGCGGCAAAATTTAACAAATTCACAAACGATTACACTATGTATTATTAAGTAGGATTTGTTCGTAACTTACAATGTAGGTAAGTACACAGGCACGTCGTATTTGCGGTAAGGTACTCGTAGTTCATGCCTTCTCCCACGGTTTAATCCTACAGCCGCAGGTGTTGGATTAGTTCCGAGGCGCTTGAATATCGGGAATGAGGAACACGAAGCTTGCATTTGTAAACGAGTATATATCGTTTGCGAATAAATATTACAATAGTAAACTTTTAAGGCTTGGATTACACTTGTAACTTTTACTCATGACCTCGTTTGCGTATTTTATATACATAATAATGTTCTGAGCTACTTTTTATGTCTTGAGGTACTCCTTCATTTTACAAGACGATTTATTCCCCAAATTAAAAACATTTTACACATTCCAAACCATGCAGTGTTTAGAGAAATTTATATTGCAGAATTTATATTGCATTTTACATTAATTTCTTTGTAACCACACTAAGGTAAAATTTCACATGTGTAAAAGAAGGAACTTATTTTCTACCGAGTTCAAAAAAGGAGAAGGTCCTCAATTCGTCTGTATTTTTAGTATGTATGTTACGCGATATCTCAGCCAAATATGGACCAATGTTCAAGATTGTTTTTGCGTTACGAGCTTATTTCATATGTCGTCCCATAAAAATTAGGTCACGATCGGATAAGTTTTGAAGTCGGTCCGTTAAGTTTTTAAACTTGTGATTATTGAATTCATAGTTGAACGCTGTACTGTTTCACGCAGTGCTTTATAAGGCAACGTTTTAGGCCGTGGACACGAACTCAGCGGGAGCGGAGCGGTGGTGTCGGCGGCGCGGGGAGCGGCGCGTTTCAATGCATAAATTTAAATGCAACTGGCCTCGAAGACAGCGCGGCGGCGCGGCGAGCTGCATACGACCGGTATAACAGTACGATGCCGCGTCACTCCCCGCGCCATCGCCACCGTCGCTCTACTCCCGCTGAGTTCGTGTCCGCAGCCTAAGTATTGTTACTTCTAATTAATAGTCGTATTGTTTATAAGTATCGATATAAGTATAGCTAAGTGATTTGATCGTCACATAATTCGGCTGCAATAGTATCAGGATTTAGAAAGCAGCTATATCCACTTAAAATTCAAATTCGGATATAGAATTAACGATGAAATTTAATTATCATTGAGCGCATTTAACAGAGCATTAGCGGCGGATCACAATAGTATTTAAAACGGCATGATTCAAGTGAGGCCTTCGCGATTACTGTACGAACAACAACGACTAAGCCTGGGCTTACCGCGGATTTACCGGCACATCTGCGTCATGCATGCAGCTTCACGCTTGACATGACTGAATTAATTGGTTTTAAGGTTACGTTTACGTTATTAATAATTTGTAAATGTATTAAATTGTTAATTTCCGTACGGTTTTAGAACAACACTTCCAGGCCAAGTGGCAACATTTTCTACTGAATCGAGATTGGCCCCTTCACCAGCCCTGATTTTGGTATTTTTTAGAGATATGCAAGAAAGATAAGTCGTATTGGAGGAATTGCTCGGCACTGGATATTCTTTGGAGAGTTGACATTAACATCATGTAGGCAGACAGGTCATAAAAGCTAAGCCAAATCCTTTCTGCAAAAAGCTTAAAAATTGTGTTACGCGTTTCACCAACGTCAATGAGATTTAATCAATTATAACTTGCAAGATATAAAAAGATTTACTATTTTGTCTTCAACGGTTCAATCGATTATTTAATTATATTACGGAAAATTCCTGTATCCAGTTGGCAACAAAAATGTAAGAATCCAATACCCCGCTAGAATAATAGTAACAGCGCGAAATTCTCTCCAAAAATTTTAAAGTGCAGCCTCAATAAAAACAAATTCCGAATAAAAATTCCCGAATGCCTTCAAGTAACTGAATCCCGCACTTAAAGGCGGAAGCTCTAACATTATTTTTCGAAATAGGTCACAACCATTTCAGTTCATTCGCCAACAGTTTCGTTTGGTGTAATCTGGACACCGCTGTATCTGTTTTCAATGCGGCATCGGCATCGGTGCGAATTCGCGCACATCCATTCCGAACGGTGGAATTCGTCGGATTGCATCGCAACAGCAAATGGCTGCAAACAGATAATAAATTCGGGATTACCGCGGGATTTCGGAACGCCATCTGGCGGCCGCTGTCGACATCCCTGCTGAAAAGTGATTGGAACGTGGCAACACTGACGGACGTGTAAATTATGTAATTCATACCAGATTCGATTCGAATTTGTGTTTTGCCGTGGACACTTCGACGCATGGTTTATAGTAGGCTTTAGAGAGGAATTTCGTTTTTAGTACGTGCGAAATATTAGTTAGTCGCACTAACGAACAAAACCTTACTTATAGATTTTTTACTTTCTTTCTACCTGCCCCTATCCCACCTTAATGTGGGGTCGGCGCAACACACTTTTTCAAGCAAGTTGCAAAAAGGATTTGGCTAAGTTTTTACGACCGGCTGCCTGCCTGACGTCTACCGCCTCTGAGGGATCCAGTCCCGGGCAAATTCGCTTTTTCCGATCTGGTAATCAAATCCACGACCTCCGGGTCCACAGTTCATATGTGCCACTAGACCAAGGATGCTTATGTATGTATACTTCTAGATTTTTGACTGATTTCAAAATAAGGAGGTCATTTCGTCGTTATAATGTATTGTATTACAATTGTAGGTAATACGTATATTAGCTTCTAAAAAGATGACAAAATAAATAAAGTGTAACCAAAAATTAAAACTGACTTTCTAGAATCTAAAGTCTTATAAAAATGTTTTCCTCTTGTTACAATTTAATTTGAGATTAGGACTAACTGTAGGTTAGTAATAGTGGTGCCAGATCGCCCTTAGATTGGTTGCACTATTTATAACAAAGTTTTCATATCAACTGTTAGCAGAATTTATAATTAGATTCAGTTTAGCCCGAAACCGTGTTTACTTTATGCTAACATGATCTAGTCATGGTCGGAATGTCTAGACACATTGGTATAAATGTATAATATGGTAACATGGGCCAGACAGCACGCAGATGGTAAGGCAGATGGCATGTCTCTCAGTATTTGCATATTTTTGATTTATTAAATTATTTAACCTCAGAAGACCCCAAATTCAAATATATCTAAGATTTGCTTACGTAAGCTTTGACTCCAAAGAGAGTTAATATTACTTACTATAGATGGACCATCAAGCATATTTTCATAAAAAAAAATATCTCAAACGTCAGTAACGTCATCTACCACTTATTACAATGCACAATTAGCTCACGCCTGTATTCCCGAAAAGGAAGGCAGAGGTGACTAGAACACCCACATTTCACCGAGCTTGGTTCCGTCCCAGATGTAATAGAGGGCTAGCCTATCGCTATATCGGGCACAAATTCCAGACTTCGGGCTGATATTGAAAAATCCAATATCAGTTTGCCCGACCGGGGATCCAACCCGAGACCTCAAGACGGAAGTCGTATCGAAATACAACTACGTCACCGAGGCAGTTTTCATTTTTCTGGTTATTATAATAACTTTTTATCCTGCCAGTTCTATTATGCCAAGGTTAATTAAGTGTTTTTGAGTTTCTTTATACATTCTACTTGTAGCGTCAAATAAAATGTAATAACCGTAATGGCATTCGTCACTATTTAATATCGCTAAACAAGTCGCAGACGTACAGCAGGCAAAGAGCAGTCATAAAAGTCCCTTTGTAGGTCTAAGTGGAGCGTTTTAAGTGACTGCCGCTTTAAGAACTATTGTCTCTATGCCGAACCGTTTTATGGAAATAAGCTATCGAGCGCGCGATCCATTTACAGCGAGCATAAAACGCGAGGAGTTTCCCTACTTACACCATACCAGTGACGTGCATAGACATTTTTTTTATCTGAGCACGACAAAGTGACTACACTACACGTGATGGTAAGCGTATTGCAGTCCAATAACATAGTTTATGAATGGTCGCCAGAGTCATGCCGGCCTGCATAAATGCTTCTTCACGCTTCTTTCTTTCTTCGATCAGGGTAGACAAAAATCTTGTACCATTATTTTCTTTAACTGTTGCGCAACCATTATTATTGTTATCATCTCCGTGTAGATTTAAAACATAAGCCAACATTGCTATTTTGATAATCTGTATTTTGTCATGATTTTTACTCTTTGTTTATGCAAATTGGCAGGGTAGACAATGTCTCTTTGTCTATATGGACGGCACGCCACTGCACCATACTTGTATTACATAAACGGTGGTACTTGGTGATACTTTGAGTGGTAGAGCCACGTTGTAGAAAGTTACGTCTACAGCACGAATGGGCCAGCTCGACCGGTTTGATACCACTGTCTCACAGAAAACCGATGTGAAATGGTAGCTCGCTGATGCGTTTCGTTCGGTGAGTGAAATTTCCCGTGGCCCAATTTCCCCCCTCCCTTTCCCAATTCCAATTTCCCTCCTTTTAGGTTGGCAACGCACCCATGATTTTTGTGTCTTGGGTGTCTATGGGCGGTGGAGATTATTTACCATCTGCTCGAATACCAGTCTCTGCTATAAAAAAGGGCTATGTTGATATTAAATATCAGGTTTTTATACAAGAGTTTGGAAAACGAAAAGATGGGTTGATGGTAAATCATATCCACCGCCGAGAGGCAACAAAATTAGAAGAGTCATGGCGCGTTGCTAACCTTAAAGGGAATAGGTATTGGGAGGGGAACGTAGGAATTGGGAGGAAGGGAGATTTGGGCAGAAAATATCACCGCACGAAACGTATTTGTCGATACCAAATCTACTGTGGGAGTAGGATGTCTTTGATTAGCTCACACACAAGCCAACTTGGGTTTAAGTGTTGTTAAATATAATGTGTACCTATAAAATATTTGGTAAATTTTTTTTGTACCTGCCCTTATCCCACCTTAATGTGGGGTCGGCGCAACACACTTTTTCAAGCTTGTTGCAGAGATGATTTGGCATAGTTTTTTTTACGACCGGCCGCCTGCCTGACGTCAACCCCCTATGAGGGAGGGAGGCAAATAAAATTTGAAAATTTGCTTTGCCCGACCTGGGAATCGAACTCAGGACCTCCCGGTCTGTAGACCGGAACCGGACCGGAAGGCCCATACATGCTGCCACTAGACCAAGGAGGCGACTAAATTGATAATAAATAAAAGAAAAGGATATTATAGCTCTAAATGCTCGTACGTACTATACTCGCTAGTAAAACCCAGTAATAGCACTAAAACTAAAAAGCCAAATAATAAAAAGAAATGTCATGCGCAAACTTTATTCGTAACATGTTTTACTAATTAAAATACCAAGCAAACCCATGTTGAAAACCTGGTCAACACCAAAACACATTTGAAATATGGCTTTCACTCCACCTTTCATAAAGAGGAAATTTGAAATTAAAATGTGTTTTATAAAATATACAGCATTGAGGATTCAACACGCAAATGTGGGGCGCCACCGACGCGACTCTATTTACTAACTGTAAAGATACTTGCAGGTTTTATCACATCGTCACCCCTCTGATTGTCACGACATGCTTGTATGATGAACTATAAATAACTTTTTTTTATTGTTTCTTCCTTTATACCTGCTCTTATCGCGCCTTAATGTGAGGTAACATTTTTTTAAGCATGTTGCAGAAAAGATATGGCTTCGTTTATACGACCGGCTGCGTCCCTGATGTCAACTCCCCTCTGAGGACCCAGTCCTGGGCAAATCAAATTATAAAGATCACTCTTCCCGGCCTGGTAGTCGAACATAGGACCTCTCGTAAACAACCCATAAATGTTGCCACCAGACCAAGGAGACGACTGATATTCTTCTTATAATAAACTTAATTTACATCTAAATAACTGGCGTTTCCGCTGCTAGATCCTTTTTCACTATTCTCTGTTACCAACATTCATTTGTGTTTGCTCATGATGTTTTAATTGGAAAAACAATAAGAAATTCTTTCTTTCTATTGTTTTTAGGGAACAATCTTGAAATGACTTTTAAAGAAACGCAGGCTCAGCCTTGCCGGGCCGAATAACTTTTCAACTTATTATTAAACTAGCTTTTGCCCGCGGCTCCGCACGCGTTTTTTGTAGGGCCAATGGAAAAATCTTTTGATTCGACGATCCGCCCTGTCGTTTTAGTCTAAGTATGGGCGACCCAGACATCGATTTTGAAGTCAATTGGCCCAAAAACAAAGAAAAACAAATGGCGGCCACTTTTGAGAGATTTGACAGCGGTTCTGTCGTTTGGAACCGCGGGGCGACTCAGATATCGATTTTGAAGTCAATCGGCCCGAAAACAAATAAAAACAAAATGGCGTCCACTTTTGACAGGTTTGACAGCGGTTCTGTCGTTTGGAACCGCGGGGCGACTCAGATATCGATTTTGAAGTCAATCGGCCCAAAAACAAAGAAAAACAAAATGGCGGCCACTTTTGACAGTTCTGACAGCGGTTTTGTTGTTCGGAACCACGGGGTGACTCAGATATCGATTTTGAAGTCAATCGGCCCAGAAACAAAGAAAAACAAAATGGCGGCCACTTTTGACAGTTCTGACAGCGGTTCTGTCGTTTGGAACCACGGGGCGACTCAGATATCGATTTTTAAGTCAATCGGCCCAGAAACAAAGAAAAACAAAATGGCGGCCACTTTTGACAGTTCTGACAGGGATTCTGTTGTTTGGAACCACGGGGCGACTCAGATATCGATTTTGAAGTCAATCGGCCCAGAAACAAAGAAAAACAAAATGGCGACCACTTTTGACAGTTCTGACAGCGGTTCTGTCGTTCGGAACCACGGGGTGACTCAGATATCGATTTTGAAGTCAATCAGCCCTAAAACAAAAACAACAAAATGGCGGCCATTTTTGACAGTTCTGACAGCGATTGTGTCGTTTGGAACCACGGGGTGACTCAGATATCAATTTTGAAGTCAATCGGCCCAAAAACAAAGAAACAATTTTTCAACCCCTATTTCATCCCTTTGTAGGATAAAAATATATCACACCCCATTTCTGTCCTTAGCGCTACTATCTATCTAACTATCCTCGTACCAACTTTCTTAAAAATCCGTTCAGCGGTTTCTGGATTCCCATAAAAACTTTCATCCCCTATTTCATCCCATTAGGGGTTGATTTTAAAAAAGTAGCCCATTTGTGTCTTTGAACTCAAAGATGTCCACTATCCCATGCCAAATTTCATAAAAATCCATTAATTAGACCTAAAATCCCCATATAAAACTTTCAACCCTTATTTCATCCCTTTAGGGGCTGATAAAAAAAAATGAAGTACCCCATTTGTGTCCTTAGGGTCAAAAGTATCCTCATATCAAATTTCATCAAAATCCATTAAGCGGTTCCAAAATTCCCATACAAACTTCCATCCCCTATTTCATCCCTTTAGGGGTTGAATTAAAAAAAATAAAGTACCCTATGTCCGTCCTTGGGGTTCAAGGTACCCACATACCAAATTTCATCAAAATCGGTTCAGCGGTTTGAAAACGCCACAGACAGACAGACAGACAGACAGACAGACAGACAGACAGACAGACAGAGTTACTTTCGCTTTTATTATTTAGTAAGGATAACACTAGCTTTAGCTCACAACCCAGTCTACGTGAAGTCGGATGAAATAAAAAGTGCTAGCAGAATAAAATGTATCCCACATCCTTGATCCATTCAGATCGTGTTTACTTTTGTCCCAAATTGTTGATGTTGCTGTTGTTTGTTTCGGCTCGACCGGTTTGATACCACTGTCTCGCAGAAAATCGTCGTAAAGTGGCAATTCGCTGTCGCCTTTTCTTCAGTGAGTAAGATTTCCGGTGGCCCAATTACCCCCTCTCTTTCCCAATCCCTATTTCCCTCCTTTAAAGTTGGCAATGCAATTTGTATGAAAAATTTATTCTCCAAGAAATCGTTTGAGTATTTGTTATAAGTTTTGCATTTTCTTTACTGAGATACGTCAAAAAAATCATTGTTGATCTATGACGATTTGTTTTAATTTTTATGCCCGACGTTTCGAAGGCTTTGCAGTTTTCATGGTCTTTCGTGGTTGTCGGGCATAAACAAAAATTGTGATAGAATCCGTAAAAATAGTTTTATTTTAATGTATATCATTCGCGTAAACTTAACAAATCAGTACAATTTGTATGATCATTTGAAAAGGTGGCAACCCTATTCATAACGAAACGTCACGACTCACGACAGTCCGACGTACATCAAAAATAAAGTTGTTTTACTTATCACATGGCGGGCCACTTATAGGGGTGCATTAATGACCTTGCTGAAGTGTTTTTCTTACAGCTTGCGTGCCCCCAGTTTTATGTGTTTGCTTGATGTTACCTATGTTTTGTTTTATAGCGTTATGTTTTATAATGTATGGGCTTGTGCATGTGAAAAGTGCTAGGACGTTGAAGTTTTAGTACTAATGTTATTATTGTAGAGGCTGGTCCATGAGCATGGTCACCTGATGGTAAGTGATCTCCACCGCCCATAGATACCTAAGACACAAAAAGAATAATGGGTTCGTTGCCAACCTAAAAGAATTAAACGAAAGGGGGGGAAGGGATTGGGAAAAGGGGGAGGAAGAGTCACCAGAACTCTGACTCACCGAACGAAAAGCAACAGCAAGCTGCCACTTTACGTTGGTTTTCTGTGAGACAGTGGTATCAAACCGGTCTCACCGGCCCATTCGTGCTGTAGATGTTACTGTCTACAGTGTGGCTCTACTACTCAGCTATTGGCTGATCACACTAACCTAAAAACATGACTAATACCAACATAACACGTATAATAATTCAACATTCTGAGGATAGCACAGTATTAGCCACTTGTAAAATGACTGCGGACTGGGGCTGACCGCAGGCTGCCCGGTGCCAACATTGTGAACTATGCGAATGGCATGGCTAACCTACCCACTCGATATACAATGTTATAGCAATACTCGGCTCACAGATATACCCATTGTATTGGAAAATGAAAATGATATTCGTTGATGAAATTGAGTAATTTTTAATTATTGGTCAAAGAAATGTAGAGTCGGGTAAACATATGTTTTTAATAATAGGTCTTCAAAATAAGGAGGAGTGCATTTTTGAACTGTTATTTTAGTAAAGTAGAGCCACGTTGTAGAAAAATTTTGCCTATTGCAAGAATGGGCCAGCTCTAAAGGATAACTAACAATCAAGAAGTGGTAGTTTTCTGTTGCGATTCATATGCTGCGCTCACTCCCTAACACATCTGAGATAAATATGAGCACGGCGAAATATAAGGGGCTTACTTATAAAAGTCTTTTTTGCTGAGCAAATGGTTAAGAATAACCTGTCACTGTTTTCCTTGCGTTACATTGTTTAAAAATGAAAGGGACAACCTATGGTATAAAGATAAGCAGCGCTTAAATATTTTTATAAGTAAGGGGCTAAATATCTATCTGTCTAATAACCTATCTATTCTTTCGGTGATACAAACGTGAACCTATGTATGTTTATTTCTTATGGAAGCAGCTTGTATGTATCTCTAGTATCTATTATATCCATCCGCGAAAGTAACTACTTACCCTCACGTGGACTGTGGAATAGCTGCTCACCTACTTTCATATTTTTTTTACCTCCGTTCATCCTACATTAATATGGGCTCGGCACAACACACTTTGAAGCATGTTGCAGAAAGGTTTCAGCTTAGTTTTTACAACCGGCTGCCTGCCTGTCGTCAACCCTAGACCAAGACCGCTGCTAGACCAAGGCGACGACTGCTTTCATGTAAATGCAAAAATATTTATGACAGTCAGTCCTTCTTTTAATATATTTTATTTCCAATTTCAAATACCGGTATGGTTAAAGTTAACAAAGCCCCATCATTCCATCATTTGCAACATCCCAAGTGCTATGTTAGAGGCTTGTTTACCCGCGGTTGCAGGAGCCTATTAGATGTACGTACTTTATAATGCAAATACGATTATATGCCCGCCTCCGGTCCTGAGAGCTAATGCACTCGACGCGCGACGCCGCTATGAATTGCAAACTGCACGAATTTCTTCCAATACACTCAAATAAATGTATTTTGATAGGTACTGTGAGTGGTGTTGACGTGTTTTTATATTAAGATACATTTTTATCTTTTGTACTTGAGCTTGGGTAAGTCTTTCTTTCTATGTTAACGTGCTTTTTATCACTCCATTTAGGGTCAAAATAACACTTTTGTTAAGCATTTAGCACAAAAGTTTCCGCTTAGATTTTACGACTGGCTGCCTGCAAGTGGTTGCATGTGTGTTCTAACAATACAAACTGTTTTCCCCAACCTTGGGTTTGAATCCAGGACTTCCCGGTCCACAGCCCATATACACTGTCAGTAAACAATGGAAGAAGCATGGTTGCAAGCAATTGATGAAACTAGAAGTAGTAAAAGCTTCTTTTGTCTCAATCACGTATCTTTTTAGATATGAGAGTATCCTACACATCATGGAATGTGTAAATGACGCTTGATTTCGCGTAAAATGGATCCTTGTCACTTTTATTGAAATTAAACTATTTTTACGGATTATATCACGATTTGGTTTTAATTTTTATGCCCGACGTTTCGAAAGCTTTGCAGCCTTCGTGGTCACGGGTCAGACTAAGGTGTCATTTGTCCAAAAATGCTAATATTACATTATCTACCTTCATTTTAAAATATTAAATAAAAATAAAAATTAAAACCAAATCGTGATATAATCCATAAAAATAGTTTAATTTCAATGAATAACATTCACGTAAACCTAAGAAATCATTATCTTGTCACTTTTAGTTGAGACCCGCTGCATAAAAAATAGCTATATCATATTTGGTTACATTAGACTTCATATAGGTTTGCGCCACAAAAGAATTAGTATTTTTCTCGCCACAAAGAACCATTTTAGCAAAATAGCAAACCCTTTCATGACACTGAACTTCTGAACATTAGGAATACATTATTCAGAGACGAATAGCAAGAAAAATAAATCACAATGGACTAATTTGAATGTTTTCAAGCTTCCCGCTTACCCGGGAAGGCATGAATGGTCCCTGATCGCAACAATGGGGACCACTGCCTGGCTGAATGCGGCCAACACGGCCACCCAACGCTTTTTTATCTTTTTGTGGAAAATATAAACAGAAATGTTTGGGTTTCGCTCTTCTATTGTTTTCGTTAACGTACGCAGAAAATATTTATGCTTTTAGGCTGTGGATAAATATTAATTTGGTTACCCTATTTACGAACGGTTAATTTTTTTTATATCCAAATTAAGTTGCTATAAAATAAGTACGTGTTTAATTTTTGTTTATTTGTACTAACTATAGCACTAATCTGATCGATCGATATGGAAATATTTGGGGGAGGCCTATGTTCAGCAGTGGACGTCCTATGGCTGATGATGATGATAATGATTGTAATAATGTTTATTCTTGTTTCCTATTATAGTAATTTTTCCTTAAAATAGCAACACAAACCCCCAATTTCATAAAAAGAGATTAAATTAACATTTCACTAGCAAAGCATTCGTTTCGACACAGCGAAAAATCCCGTATTTTTGGTAAATGCTGCCTAAATGTTTAACGACACCTATTAGCTCAATTCGACGCCATACAAAGATTTGACAGACATTAAATTGATTTTGGCATTGCTCAGCTTTCGAGAAAGCAAAAACGTAAATAACTGTGACAGATATACATTTATTAGTAAGCGAGTTTCAAATTAGTGTCCCATGAAATACGTTTTAGATAACACATGTAATTTAATAATTTAACAACGTTATACATCCAGCTGTCTCGGGGATACGGGTCGTAGCCCGTAAGTCACTTTTCCTCTGGAGGTTTCCTCGCGGCATTTTAATTCGACGCAAAATTACACAGTGATCATTAAAGGGTAATCCCTTTTTACATTTGCAAACGTTTATACCGCCCTGTAATTATTCTGTAGAACGAGAGTCGTAAATAAAGCGGGATGAACGTGGCCTATATAAATCATTCGCCGCATCGCGGATCCTTAATTCGCGGATAGAAGAACAAAGCCCGCGAAAATAAATACAGAGCGCGGCAACAGCGATGGAAAATTAGACGCTTCCGCACCGTAGATATTTTCCATTTGCAACGATAAATTATTGAATGCCTGAACTACCGATCTATTTTATAACAGCTTTAGGTGATTTATTAATTTCTGCGCGTTTTTATACGCGTTATGTTATGTTTATGTGCATTATAGAAGTTGCGCTTAACTACTTATCTAGTTAGTTATGACTCACAAAGTATGTAAAAGTAAAGTAATATCGCATTTTTCTACTCAGTATCACTGCCTCGGTGGCGTGGTGGTATTGCGGTACGACTACGGTTCTGAGGTCTCGGGTTCGATCCCTGGGTCGGGCAAAGTGATATTGGATTTTTGCATATCAGCCCGGAGTCTGGAATTTGTGCCCGATATGATAATAGGTTCGTAATCGGATCTGGGATGGAAATGAGTTTGGTGTTCTGCTGACGTGTGCTCCCTACCCCTTCGGGAAAACAGGCGTGAGCCTATGTATATATGACTTACAAATTTTAAATGAAAAAGGTTAATCTCTGAAACTAAAGATCCAAATATATTTTTATCGAGCACCGAAATGTGGCTTGACTACGTCTAATCACCGGTAATAATCAATTCATTTATTTTCCCACATTGAAGATGTCATATTTTTAATTTTAAAGCTATTTGTCTCTGTGATAAACGTAAGTTTCTAATAACATATCATAATTATAAAGGTCTTCCAAGCGAACAGAGTAATAAGCAAAACAAATTGTTTTGTATAATGATACAAATGTTAAAAGGTAAAATCATTCTATTCAACGTACTTAACTCTTTCTATAAGTATAATAATTGGCTTTATGGAGCCAATATAATATTTATTCGAACACATTGATATTTGGAGCGTGTATATTATAATTAGCGAAAAATAGTTCAATGTTATTTACGAGATTAATTGTTTCGTATTGTGTGTTATTGTTATAAAGCTGAATTTAATTAAGAGTCTTGATTTTGCATTTAAAGTAGTTGGATATGTTTTATCAACCTACTTCAAAAAACGAGGTTCTCAATTTGTTGGAATTTTGTACCTGTGTATGTTATCCGATATCTTTTCCAACCGACCGATTTTCAATATTACTTTTGTGCTAAATACACATTACTCCAATTAGGGTCCTATGTTATGGTTAAGTTATGATGTGGTTTTGAACTAGGCTTTTAACCCCCTAATTCATAATGAAATCTTGGTCTTATTGAAAGCATAACCCTACTTTTGCCTACTTTACCAAAAAGATAACTAAAATATGTTTATCGAATACAATGTTGCGGGTTACAGAAAAAATATTATTTTCATCTCTGGCAAGCTTCGAAAGAAATACGAAGTCTTGACTGGAAACAATTAATAAAAAAAAGATATCAATCCTAGATGGGGTCCTAGACTATAACAAAATCAATATCATTAAGAAAGAACGTCAAACTTGAAACAGCTGATCGGAATCTGCCATGTTTTCACTATCGTTACGTTGGAATATTTTAACGCTATTGAAAGATGATGAATAATTTTTTTATGAAACGCACTATTGCGGTCTTATTACGCTCTACTAAGTTATTATGAATAAAGGGGTTACTTTAAAACGTCTGATTATTTAAATGTGACATAATTGTGTTACGACTTACGTCTATTTTAAGATTGATAGGACCAATGACTAAAGAAAAAATAAGAGGACCCGGCATAATTACGAAAAATACGTGTTTACTAAGAAGCTGGTTCCGCTATTTTAGTTTCGCGATCTATTTACATGTCACCGTGTCATACGAATTAAATAACGTATAAATACTTATTGATTTTATTGTAAATACGGTATTTTATTTACAATAATACTATTTTCGGAATATGAAGAAGATGCCTAACTGTTATATTAATGGGATCTTTCTTTTACAAAGTCGCCATTTTGGTTTCGTTCTATACATTAGGAATGCTTCATTTTTTCGCAGTTATGCCCTGTCCTCTATCTTCTTTTGTCTAAGCTTAGGACTTAAAAACAATAATTTCAGGTTGATCAATTTATTGAAATGGCATTGGTTAAGTAAGTGGCACCCAAGTAATTGAGTTACGAATGTAATTTGTAATTTATAAAACTGAGCCTACATGACCAAAAACTCAATATTTGAACTCCATCACCTTAAGAACTTGAATATTCATGTAGCGAATAGTTTCAGTCGGAGGGTTCGACAAAGATTAGCCCGTCTGAGTCAGCTCAGTGAATTGGTTAAAATCAATGGTTTTTCGCACAAAAAAAGAAACTCAATCAGAAGTTCTGAGTACCCCGTTTGATATTCTCCAATCGTAGCCATTCACACAAAAGAAAATTGGTCAACCGTTATATGTCCACTAGGCTGAATCGTCCCATTGTTCATTCGAAGGGGGTTATATTCAAGATATGTACAATCCGCTCCGGTCTTAGAAGGCACCCTTTTGATACACAAAAGTTAGAATTGGGAATTCTGATTGAATTATAACCCTTATCTTTTGTTAGGCTAATATCGACAAACTAAAATTATTCCGTTAAATCTATCCAACATTTTAGCTGTATAACAAAGCTACATAATATATTTAAATTCAGAAATTCTTGTGTCTATAAATGTTGAAATCAAGATAGGAATTCAGATTACGCCTGAATAGACGCCAAAGAGATCAACTGATGCTTTTGAGAACTACATAAAATTGGGACAATTGACTGTAAAGAAGAGATTAGGTACATCGTGATCAGAATATAATCGAGAAATAAGATGGCAGGGAGTAAACTAGCAACCGAACAAACACTGAAAATAAAGTCCACGTGTTTATTTCGTTGCGCGGCTCCACGAGTTTTGATACTTGAAACTTATTTTTTTTTTATTATTTCACTGTGTATTATTTCAACGTGTAAGCGACTATTGTCTCCGTGATTATACAAAAATATTTCTATGTATAAAATCAATATATTATATTTTATTAGTTTACTAATTAAGTTACTCTTTAATAGCTAATAGGTGACAGCCGCATTATATTATGTAAATTATTTTTTGTTAAATAGTTTGTATATGAATTTATTCACATGTACAACACTGTGGTCTGTAATTTAAAAAAATACATAAATAACATAAACAAGACGAGGTACACAAGTCAGTTACTTTTTGCTTTTTTATGTATGAAACCAAATTACTCTGGTGTCTTAGTACCAAAATCAAAGAAAAATATGTTGTTTAAATAAATATACTAAGTTTTTAATTCCCAAATATACCGTAGCAAAAAATCCCAATATATATTTCTGAATATTTGTTATAAAAATAATACGCAAGATCAAGATCACTAATGCGACGTAGATTTCGGTGCAAAGACACACCGACAAGGGATTTCATTAGATGCAGCTTAACCACCAAAAGTAAACATTGGGGATAGAATCTCCGATATTTTACTAAGAGATTTTTTGGGATGTGCAACGAATTTTTATCACGTATGCGCACCCTTATAGGTACTATGATTCTTTCGTGTTTTTCCAAGCATATCAAATAAAATGAAATTGATAACCTAAACATTTGCCTTTATATTTCTGCATTTTATATCATAAAAAGGTTTTAGCAATAAATCCAGCTTGAAGGTGTAGTTGATTTTTAGACATGTATTATTAAATAAAATAAATTCTGTGGGTGTGAATAAATAATATAGTATTTGTAAAAGCTTTTGCAATTTCAATATTATTCACCTACAGTTATTTATAGAGTTACAATTTGATCTTGAGATGTACATATAAATAAAACCGAATTGTATTTTGACATGATTCTTTAGAAATATATATTCAATTATTTGAACAACAATACTCTACTTAATGATTTAGTAGGTATACGCGAATATTACACATTTGCGCCATTTTTTTTTTATTTTTTAGTCCCAAATTATCTATAGAATACGTAAAAATCATATTTCAATTCATCTACTACTTATTTAAAGCTACCCGCAAAGTTTAAAAGCACCACATTATGTTGGGACGGCGCAACACACTTATCCAAGCATGTTTCAGAAAGAATGTGGTATATTTTTTAAAACCGGCTGTCTGTCTGACGTTAACCCCCATCTGGGGGTTCTAGTCCCCAGTTCAATCAGTTAGAAAAACACCACGCCGTACCTGGGAATCGAACCCAGGACCTCCCGGCCCACAGCCTATATAATTATGCTGCCACTAGACCAATGAGCGACTACTACTACTTTAAATGTATCCGGCAAAATTTAAAGGCACCATTGCAATATAAATGAATACCTGCCGACCACAGCAGCGGAACACCAATCCCCATCGGGCTGGTAGGATCAGGTGCTAACTGTAATACAGGGAAAATGCGAGAGAAAAACATAAAATACGGAGGGTTAAGTAGGAAAGCGGAGGCTGCCACGTTCGCGTACAAGATAAGAGAGTACTAGTCATTTGTAGTACCTAAGCTTTAACACGATGCTTGTGATATTCTGTTTCAAGATAAGTAATATTTGACAAGAAACTCTTATCGCTAATGTTTTGGGTAGTTATTTTCTTTTCAAATCTAGAAAAATTGAGTTTAAATTATGGAAGGAATAGAAACACATGGTATGGTTATTTATTGGTAATCTATAAGAAAAATGGATGAACATTTCAAATAAAACATGTTTTATTTATTACATACGATTATAAATAAATTCAAAAGTGTTGTGCCCACCATTCCCAGCAATTATACTGATTTGACCATTTTGTGGTCAGTAGTTATTGATGAAGCGATGTTTCCTGAATATTTCAAATTACATTTTGAAATGGGTGTTCTATATCCTATGGTATTAGAAATCGAGCAAGATTGTATCAATAATTAGGTACAACTATTATTAAGAGTTAAAATTTATATAGATTGTATTACATGTCCCATAAATCCAGAAGGAAGAGCTAATTTTACAATTTGAATCAATAGTAAAGAAACCAGCTTAAATGCGGAAACAAACTTCAAATAAATATCGATGTTTTATCACATTTTGATGGAAACAAAGATTGATAACGTAGTGAAAAACGTTTTCGTCCACCCCATTTATGGTAAGTGCTCGCATTCATAACATACGACTTTGAGTAATGATATGTGGCCTTAGAACAATAACTTTTGCGAAAGTGAGAAACCAATATCATAAAGGATAGGGGGCCGTCGAACAATACATTTGGAAAAGGGAATGGTTGAACTGTCTACCGTTGCATTCCTATGCTGCTCGTAGGTTGCGTTAAAAGTGGGTGGTTTTCTACTTTATTTTTGTGAACACATCTAACTCTAGATATATGTGTCTAACTGCCGGTTCCAATAAACGATATCAGTTCAAGAGTGCTGATAGATCGTTAAAATGAACCGGTGGCAGTGGCGTGGTTGTATTTCGGTATGACTACCGTCCTGAGGTCTCGGGTTCGATCCCCGAGTCGGGCAAAGTGATATTAGATTTTTCCATATCAACCCGGAGTCAGGAATTTGTGCTCGATATGGCGATATACTATCATATCTGGGATGGAACTAAGCTCGGCGAATTGTAGGTGTTCAAGTTCGATAATGTGCTTCTGCCTACCCCTTCGGGGATATAGGCATGTATGTCATTTTTGTAATTTATCTGCATACTCGAACTGATCTTATTAATTGGGATCAGCCGGTACAATGGTAGTTTTGGGTGAGTAAATTCTCTTTTATCCGACCATGGTTGTCGGCAAAGTGAATACACTAAGTAAGTAAAGTACAGTTCAAACAACCAGCGACTATCGGCTAACTTTATCGATGGTGAACGAAATCATTTCTACGTTATTGATGCTACTTCTCATTCTAAAGAGTGAAGAAGTAAATGAGATGATACAAGACAAACTGATGAACGATAACGACATAGAAACAATAGACAAGAACGAAGAACATATCCGTCCCAATCAACAATCAAGACATATCGCAAGTCCTTCGGAAAACCTGATAGACACTGATCCCGGTACGCGATCCACACTATGAGTGTGAGGTAAAATGGCCTGTCATACTAGTTTAGTCATCACTTCACACCATGTTTACGGTGATCGCTATCCTGGCGGACATGAATATTTTACCACCAGTAACTAACAGTTCTGTTAAATTTACGAAAAATAAAACAGGTAATGTTTATATTCGTTTTAGTTTCGTCTTTGAACAATTTCCAGGGTCCAATATTTTTAATTGAAATATGGGACGTTTCAAAGCAGCCCGGCGAATAGGACAGCCTGTAATTAAATTTCACAGTGAACGTCATAAAATTTTATCATGCTATGGTCGATACAGAAACCAATTATGTGCGCATTTACGATATAAACAGTGGCGGAACTTAACAAAAATAGGGGAATATTAGCAGAAAGTTCGAGGCGACAGGATGGATGGAAGCGGTTGAATAAACATAATTTATTTACTGGATATGTTTTGTATTATGAGTGATTTCCAAAAGCTTACATTTCCCTATTCCTACATCTAACGTAACTCTTTCTATAAAGGCCTATAAATTAGCCACGATTCGTGTGATATTGTAACTATATTATAAGGGAAAAAAGAACAATTCAGATTCAGGCGAATTGTTTTTTCGGTTTCTGGTATAATTTAAAACTTAAAGAACATTCAATACTTATCTGATAGTGAACCACTCATGGAATAAGCTCTTTCGAACAGAAAAATAATCTTAAAAATCGGTTTACATTTGGCGGAAATATCACATAAAATAACATATGTACATAAAAAGAATTAAAAAAAAACAGACCTATTGAGTCATTCTCCTTTATTGAAGTCGTTCGAAAGAAGTAGTTAGAGATAAAAGCGCACGAGTTATAACTTGTAACGTAGATGATGTACATCCATTCAGATGACCCGACATATCTAGCAGACATAAATCAATGTGCGTCAGAAGAAACGACGACGCGGCGCCCTCATTCTTAGCCCAACAATGATTACGAGGGGAGAGATACAAATGGAGAAACGGATGCATACAGCGACTCTCATATTGTCTTACCGAATTTGCTGATGTCATTTATTAGCCAGTAACATAAAACATTTTTATGGCAACTGATATGAGCCAAACGCCTCGCTATAGATGCCCTGAAGCTCTTTGTTGGAATAAGAACAACCGATTTATAGACGAATATAAAATTGTATTGCTTGACGGGATATTTTGTTGTCGCCGTTCCGTATGTCTTGTATAGCTTTATTTATGTTTATTGTATGGAGAAATAAAACTATCTTATAGTTTTGTACGTCTTATGGAAATGAAACAAACTTGGCAACCCTATCGTAATTGACATGGAAGACTTCATAATAGGAAATATTTATCATTTGCTTAGCACTTAAAATAATAAACTAATGACTTATAATAAAAGCAGTTTTCACAAAAGAAATTTTGTTAATCGACTGACTGCCTCGGTGGCGTGGTGGTATTTCGGTACGACTACGGTTCTGAGGTCTCGGGTTCGATCCCCGGGTCGGGCAAAGTGATATTGGATTTTTCCATATCAGCCCGGAGTCTGGAATTTGTGCCTGATATGGCGATAGGCTCGCCCCCTATCACATCTGGGACTGAACTAAGCTCGGCGAAATGTGGGTGTTCTAGTTCGCTAGTGCGTCTCTGCCTACCCCTTCGGGGATACAGACGTGAGCTTATGTATGTATGTATGTAAATTTTGTTAATAAATAAAACGTATAAATAGATGTGAGCAAATAAAAATATCATTTTAAATAAAATTTCGCCATGTTTTAGGTAATAAGTAGTCAGTTGTCTGGTTAGGATGGACTTAACGTCTAAAATAGCCAGGCAACAGTCATCGCATTTTAGACAATAGTAGCTATACTAGTACTTTTAATTCATGAGTCGTATCTTCTAGAAAGAAATAATTCCTAGAATTAATATTAAGTTACGTCTCAAAATTAGTTTTATCGAATTGCTCCAAACAATTCGCATGAGTCAATATATCTTCCAATTAGTTAGTGGAATAGGGCGAGACATTTTGAATAAAGAACAGGAAAACCCCTATAGGGTTTCAGTATCGCAATAGTGGAGTCAACGTCGCGTGCGACAAGTGACAAGTCTCGCGACGTGTACGGATAAGCAACCGCGTGAGCCTGCCAAGTGTGTAGAAAGAACAATCTTGATCGTTGCGAAAAAATAATTTTAATAACACTCACATATGTATTCTAGAAGCTGTTGGATAAAGCATAAGTGATATCCACGGTTCGGTGATACCAGATCACCCGACCTTGGAACTGAAGTTAATTTTACGCATCCATGATTATTCTGTAATTGTGGAAGTTTATGGCTGGCGGTGATCATTTAATATTAGGTGACTCACTTGCTCGTTTGCTATTCTTCCATTAGAAAATACATATGGTTGTCAATTTTTAATTGGAGACTTTAGGATTGAAATGAAATATCTATAATTATCACAAAATAAAACCTATATTTAACACAAAATAAAACTTACAAACGATTAAAGTTCGATTTAGATTATTATTAATGGTTCTTTTAACTACTATGTAATAGTTTGTAATACATCAATTAAGCTCAAAATAAACACTGAGGTCACAGTTATTTATAAAACACCTGATTGTTCGCGCATAAAAGTCAACATGTAGTTATGAAAATATTTGTAAATAAAATAACATGTTAGTAATTGTTACAATATAACGCAGCACGCTAATAACACATTTCACAATCTTTAACAATAAATATGACATGCCTCAACCTGGTTAAACGTTAGGTACCACGAAACACCGAAGCATTACATCACAAAAATTAAAGTACTACAGGTGCAATTGCATGTCTATGGGGTATTATAAATACGTCACAAACCTCCGTGATTCTCGCCCATAAAGCAGGCTTATTAAATAAATTTGTTTGAGATAAGTATTAACACCATAAATTATTTTATCTCTATTACGAGTAAATTGTCGACCTTTTTATTTTCAGTTTTATTCAGTTTGTAATTAATGGAACACGCCCCATCCATTTTCTTCGTCGCTAATTAAATATGGGCGTCAACTGAGCTTTGAGGTTCTTTTACGCTAAACACTTATGAATAAGTGAAGTGACTGAAAATAATTCACCAGTTTTAAAACACAGTAGACGCACCCTTATTTGTTTACCTTAAGGCTGTGTTCATCCTGTTAGTTTAGTTTTAATTACCATCGCGTGATAATTGCCTGACCTGTTTGTAGGCTTGGAGAATGAACATAAAAATATTACAACAGGATATAATCGCTTGGCCTATTTATAAAAACAGTTTGTTTAATTTTAGTCAAATACTAAATAGATCTTATTTAAAATTATATAAATAAAATAAAATTGTTTAGTACTTGCAAGTTAACAAATAATGTCTAGACACGTGATCATTATGTTACAGACTATTATTAAAATCCAAATACACGTTTTTTTTTTCTACCCTTAAATCACTTCCATCTTAGGTAACAAATTTATTTTGTTTGAGCATGTTGCAGAAAAAAACTTTACCTTCTCTGAGGTATCCAGTTGTGGTCCTTCCATGTCGATGTGGGAATCGTACCCTCTGCTTCTCGCTTCACAACTCGCTACTCGTCCGCTGCGCCACGGAGGCTGTGACGGATATTATAGGTATTCAATTATGTAACAAAAAAGTTACAATGTAATTTCCGCAAGTATCAAGACACCTTATGCGAATATGACTAGACATTTTTACTTGCCGTCGTCGTTTGACGCCCCGCGACACTGCGTTTTCATTATATGCAGCTTAGCAGGCAAAAGTAAATAAAGCAGCCCATATTGCCGGCTCGGCTTATTCTCACGAATTCTATCTAGCACGCGAGCTCCTGACTATAATCCGCTTTTTACGATTCCAGTCGTCTACCGAGGAATGAGTAAAATAACCTCAAATTCTTTTAACCGAACCGTACGACTAAATGAATTGAATATGAGCGCTTTAATATGGAGTTTAAAAATTAATTTATACGTAAGTTTTATGACAGTCGTTGAGTTAGATCTTGAGAAATTGGGGATATATTTATTATTTATCTTTTCGTAACATAAGCTCACGCCTGTATCCCCGAAGGGGTAGGCAATGGAACACTAGCGACCTAGAACACCTACATTTCGCCGAGCTTAGTTCCGTTGCAGATGTGATAGGGGGCTGTATCGCCATATCGGGCACAAATTCCAGATTAAGAGCGGTTATAGAAAAATCCAGAACACTTTGCCCGACCCGGGGATCGAACCCGAGACCTCAGGACGGTAGTCTTACCGAGATACAACCACGCCACCATGGCAGTCAGTAGTATTTATCTTATATATTTTATAAGATGAAGCATTTCCAGGTCTAGCGGCAGCGTAGATACTTACACGAAGAACTGAGAGGTCATGCATTCAAATCGAACAATTATGTCAGTTTCTCAAATCGAAAAACTACTCATGACTTGCCCGGGTAGGATTTTGGTTAGGAATGACAATAGCCAAATCACATGAAACCATGGACATAAGCTATGTAATACACCTCCGCTTACCCCTTCGAGGATATAGGTATGAGCGTATGTATGTAGATAAGAAATATGACGTATTCATAAGAATAAATATAAGCTAAATGTATCTTACAAAACTATTGCAATCAATATTAAAAAGCAAACACCGGTGACTGCCTCGGTGGCGTGGTTGTATTTCAGTACGACTACTGTCCTGAAGTCTCGGGTTCGATCCCCAGGTCGGGCAAAGTGATATTGGATTTTTTCATATCAGCCCGGAATCTGGATTTTGTGCCCGATATGGCGATAGGCTAGCCCCTTATCACATCTGGGACGGAACCAAGCTCGGCGAAATGTCCGCCTCTGCCTACCCCTTCGGCGATACAGGCGTGAGCTTATGTATGTGTATGCAAACACCGGTGACTTGAGAACCTCCTTCATTTTGAACTCGGGTAAATATTAATGGACTATATCCATCCGCTACTTGTACCAAACTCAGTTAATTGTTCTTATCCACACACGCAATAAAACAGACGCCCCGGAACAAAGGGATTATATTTCTAAAATGAGATAATATGAAAATAATAAAAGGTGGTAGCCGCGAAGCTTCTTAAGGCGCTAGTATCCCGACTCCCGATGAGACATGCCCGGTTATTTCCTATGGGACCTCCCCGTTATGGCACCAGGAACGCACCTATCACAAACCTGAACTTTATTAAAGAAAACGATTTTAGATGTACGGTGACCAGGCGTTTTGGAAATATTGTAGTCTTTCTACCTCATTATGACACAATGTCATACGGCAATAACATTATTGTTTAGAGTGATTTCTATGAATTCTGTAAAAATGTTTACTTTTTTTTAAATTTTGGTATGGATGATTGTAATACAGATACTGCAAGTTGATTCTCTAAGAACGCCACATCTTTGAGATCAACGTGTTCAACGTTGTTGGGTGTTACATAAATACCATTTTTCATACATTTATGTCAAACGCCTCGCTCGAGAGAGCTAGTTCGCATAAGCGCCATCATCACGCATAGCGCTAATGCGTGCGCCGTGTACCTTGCTGAATACAAAAATGAAATCAACGTTGCCGCAACGATGCCGCAACCTTGTTTTCACAAATGAAACCTTAGAGAATCGACCTGCTCTAAATATGTACATAAAATGATATCTCACCGAATATAACACTACTGAATATGGGCATCTTCCACTCATCACAGAACGCTTAAGTGGGAAACTTGGCTAGGTAATGCTTCGAAATTATTTTGAAGAATACGTTTTATTTCCGCGTAGAATTTACTGGGTATTTTTTGTAATTAAATAAATCTATATTGCGCTCATGAATGACTTTTTCTACATAATAGCTTTCAACAAAAACATAGATCTAGGTTGCACGTTAGAACATATAGTTTTTTCTATATATAGGACGGTCTCGCTGGATGCCGGACGTGTGGTAACTTTTTCAACATCCTGCAGCGGGATTCCATTCGGTCCCCTTTTGCCAATGTCTATAAAACTTGCTTCATAGTGGGTAACAAAGCAAGGAAATAATGACCGTGATCTGATTTTTATAAAACTTTTAAAGCTGATTGTTAACCATTTTCTGTACCATGTGCTGTGTTCGTTATGATTGTTTTTATATTTATCTCTATACCCTAGGACATGATTATAATTTGATGTTATTTAGTTGAATTTTTTGTATAGTTTATTGGTAGGCGAAATGTGGGTGTTCAACTTCTTTAGTTCGCCTCTGCCTTCGGGGATACTGATAGTTGACATTTATTCTCGCAACATTATGTACTTGTTAATCTCATTACAAAAAAGTTACGAAAATACTGCCTCGTTGGCGTAGTGGTATTGCGTGCGCGGTACGTGTATAGTCCTGAGGTCACGGGTTCGATTCCCCGGGGCGGACAAAGTGATATTGGATTTTTTCGTATCAGCCCGGAGTCTGGAATTTTCCCGATGTGGCGATGCGCCTGTCGCCTATCACATCTGGGATGGAAGTAAGCTCGGCCAAATATGGGTGTTCTAGTTCGCTATTGCGCCTCTACCTACCCCTTCGAGGATACAGGCGTGAGCTTATGTTTACGAAAATACTCCTAATTTAGAAAGTGCAATATTAGTGTGTATTATTATTTTTATTTAATTTGCCGGGACTGGACCCCTCAGAAAGGGTTGACGTCAGGCAGGCGGCCGGTCGTAAAAACTAAGCCAAATCCATTTTGCAACATGCTTGAAAAAGTGTGTTGTGCCGGCCCCATATTAAGGTGGGATAAGGGCAGATAGAAATAAAGATCCTTCTTAAATACACTAGCCCACATAATTAAAAGAAACAAAGGTTTCTAGAAAACTATATAAAAGTGCTAAACACGTACTTCTCCCTCTTCACTAATCAAGTGTACATAATACCCTGAAGTTACGAAGTTCGAGGTCATCAATCAAGCTAACATGGGTCGGCAACATTTTATAAACTATAGTTAAGTTTCGCTCATATGAGAATAGTTTCACGCGCTTCCGAAGGATATTTGTAACGTAGTCTTTTTAGTATAAGAATATGATAGTAACAAAATATAAGTGATTTCTTAAGTTTACGCGAATGTTACACATTGAAATAAAACTATTTTTACGGATTCTATCACGATTTGGTTTTTGAATAAAAATTAAAGACCAAATCGTGATAGAATCCGTAAACATAGTTTTATTTCAACAAAATATAAGAATTAATGTGTGAACCGGATGAAGTGGAAATTCATAGTCTCCCTACTCTTATGGGATATAAGCATGATACTGTATATGTAAGTATAGGGGCGCGTCTCCTGCAGCTGTTTTTATCGAAACAAAACAGAGAAACCCATACACAAAATAAGGTGCAGGAGACGTCACTACTGAACTGTCATTTGAATGCATTTTATTACTCGTCGAAGACAGATTGCATGCAAAAAAACGCTGAGTCGAAGGGTTTTGCTTGAAAAAACTTAAAATTCTTTAGAAATAGTATAAAATCTTAAAAAGATTAAATAAAACAAATTACTCTTTGTCTTTATTTTTGGTAATGACTGTAAATTTTTATAACGTCTTTCATTTGTTCTTTTTATAAATCGTTTCGGTTAGAATGTATTAATGTAAGTTTGTATTAATGGCAGTCGTCGTTATTTAAAGCAAGTTTTATTTGCGATTTTTGCTCATGGTATTTTTTTTACTTCAAATCGTGATATTTAAGTATGATAGATTTTTGTTTGCGCCACTTTAATCCTGATATATAGTTTTAGATGTTTCATTTGTTTAGATTATCGTAGAAATATATTTTACAACATTTAAACAAAACATACAATATTTTTCGGTTACCAAAAATATTATTGTTGAACACAATATGAATACACAACGCATTTTTAAATAATATTGTTTTTCTGAATTTATAAAATAATAACCACAATAAAATTACAGAAAATAATTATGTTAATTGTTTATTATATTTTAACTGTTACTTGACAACAATAAGGAGGTTTTTTTTTCTATCTTTTTTTTATACCAGAGCCTGGCAAATGGACAGGGTCATCATCGGGTCATCCGATAGTAAGTGATCTCCATATACATCCAACAAACCACAAGAATCATAGGTGCATTTCAAAACCAAATGGAGGGAAATGGGGATTGGGAAAGGGAGGGGTTAATTGGCCTACCGGAAATTTCACACACCGAACGAAATCACTTTACGTCAAGCTGCCACTTTACGTAGGTTTTCAGTGAGATAGTATCAAACCGGTCAAGCCGGCCCATTTGTGCTGTTGGCACTACCACTAAATATGTTAAATATAATATAATTCTCATCTAGTAAAAGTTTTTACATTTAATTTGTATCACAAAGAACTTATTTGACATCACAGTTCACCGAGCGTCGTATGCAGCTGTCTAACGAGCTTTCATAACAAAAAGTTGAAGACCCCTGGCCATCGCCCAATAAAACTGAAAGATAAAAATCGCATTAGACGATATCAAAACGCCTGCAACCGATCAATGTTTCGTGTAAAGTTGTACAAAGTTGCAGAAACGTTTCATCAATCGTCGCTATAAAGTTGCAAATAAAGTCTTTTGTTACCACACAAGTTGCGCGGAATCGAATCAAACTTTTATCTTCACAATGGAACGGATATCGAAACGATATCACGATAAAGTTGCTGAGACAGTAATGGGAGAATTTCAAGGAATTTCCGGGGTACAATACGTACTGTTTAGTAGTTGATTTTCATTTTTTTTTTGTAATTCGACTGACTTTAAAAGAAGGACGTAATCAATAATTATTCGTCTGTATTTTTAGACTGAGATCTATAGAGCGAACTTCGACTAAGTCTGAGTCCAAAAACGAACTTAGTAAGGATTTGGAATTTCTAAACCCAACTTCGACTTAGTACGAATCATTTTTTACAAAAAAAAAACAAACTAACCGACAGATCAAGCAAAGATTTTCGTGTAAAAAATGACTCGGACTTAGTCAAAGTTTGATTTAAAAATTCCAATACTTACTGAGTTCGTGTCTTTGACTTTGACTTAGTCGAAGTTTGCTCTATAGATCTCAGCATCATACACGATATCAAGATTATTTTTATGTTCGATAAAGCTTATTCCAAGGTTGGTCCCAAGTTAGTCACGATCGTAGAGGTAGAGGTATATATGTAAGAAGTGTGGCACCTTAAAGTTGCAGGTGGTTGGCAAGTTAATTTTGGATTAAGTTGGAGACGAATTGAGAACTTCCTCTTTTTGTATTCGGTTATAAAATGAAATATTATAGCTAGATATTATATTAAAAGATGAAAGAGGCCTGTAATATACAAGTTAAGTCAATCAAGGGTTGCGAATTATAAATTACTTTTTGATTGTGTTAGTTAAAAAGTTATGATGTCAAAAGTGTTTTGAGCTGTAAGTTACCAACTTACTAATTTGTTTAATAGTAAGTTTATCAAATAAATACGATAAAAGAGACGTGTTTATTGCAAAATGAATATGAGTTTTAGTTTTATAGATTATTTTCATATTTTAAAATTTAATGTATGATAATATCATAGCGTTCAAAAATAATGAGAAAGTATGCATCATCTTTGATTAATAAATACGAAATTAAACTATTTTTACGGGTCAGTCTGACCCGTGACCACGAAGGCTGCAAAGCTTTCGAAACGTCGGGCATAAAAATTAAAACCAAATCGTGATATAATCCGTAAAAATATAGAAATAAAACTATTCTTACGGATTCTATCACGATTAGGTTTTAATTATTATTCCCGACGTTTCGAAGGCTTTGCAGTCTTCGAAACGTCGGGAATAATAATTAAAACCTAATCGTGATAGAATCCGTAAGAATAGTTTTATTTCAATGTATAATATTCACGTAAACTTAAGAAATCAGTATCCGTAAAAATAGTTTAATTTCAATGAATAACATTCACGTAAACCTAAGAAATCATTAATAAATACGACCTACCTTTGGGCATAACAAATACGCGATTTAATATTAAATAATTGACTAAAAATCATTCGTTAACTTTGATATATCCGGAGGTCTACAATATCTTGGCTGTATCGAATTAGTAAGAGAAATGGATGAGTGGATTAATTAAAAGTAGATAGGTAGTAAGATTGTACATATCTGGGGTGCGTTCCCGTGACGGCCCAGAAAGCGCTGGCTGGATGTTTTGGAGGAGGGTGTGAAAGCCAATGGTCTCACTATGGAGGATGCTTAAGGCCGGGCGAATTTTAAGTAGGAAGGCGTACCCTGGCACTAAGCCGGGATAACGATAGGAAGAAATAAAGAAGTAGTAGGATTAATAACATACCTAACATTTTAATTCCCCCTCCCTTTCCCATTCCTCATTTCCCTCCTTTTGGGTTAGCACCGCAGCCATGGTTCTTTTTATGTCTCGGGTGTCTATAGTTAGTGAAGGCCATCAGGTGACCCATCTGCTCGGTTACTAGTCTTTTTTCTATCTACCTGCCCTTTCCTCACCTTAATGTGGGGTCGACGCAACACACTTTTTCAAGTATGTTGCAGAAAGGATTTGGCTAAGTTTTTATGACCGACTGCCTGCCTAACGTCAACCCTGTCTGAGGTATAATTTGAATTAGAAATTTAAAATTCGCTTTGCCTGGCCTGGGTTTACCAGTTTTTTTGGGCTACCAGTCTCTGCTCTTTCTATCTGCTCTTGTCCTACCTTAATGTGGGGTCGGTGGAAAACACTTTTTCAAGCATGTTGCAGAAAGGATTTGGCTAAGTTTTTACGACTGGCTGCCTGCTCAGAAGTCAACACCCTCTGAGGGATCTAGTCTCGGGCAAAATAAATTAGACAATTGAAAATTCGCTTCGCCCGACCAGGGTTAACTAGTTTTACTCGGTTACCAGTCGCTCTTAAAAAAAATTTGGCTGATCATGAAATACCCGTATTCCGTTCTATGTGTACCCCCAACATTTGTGGTGTCCACCGGCGTTGTCGGTTAGTGAGTCGTGAAGCGAGACGTTTTGTATCGGAGGCTTTCATCTTACGCGGTGACTGTAACAAATGATCGGCAGGGGAGGGTGCTAATATAGTTTATATATATTTAATATATGATATTTGTTTCTTTATGTGTAACAGCCTCCGTGGCATAGCGGATGAGTAGGCTGTGAAACGAGAGGCTGTGGATTTGATTCTTATTTTCGACTGACTTCCACAAAAGGAGGAGGTCCTCAATTCGTCTGTATTTTTTTTATGTATGTTACTCGATATCCCCGCCAAATGTGAACTGATTTTCAAAATTCTTTTTGTATACTGATTTCTTAAGTTTACGCGAATATTATACATGAAATAAAACTATTTTTACGGATTCTATCACGATTAGGTTTTAATTATTATTCCCGACGTTTCGAAGGCTTTGCAGTCTTCGTTGTCACGGGTCAGACCAAACGGTCAGACCTAATCGTGATAGAATCCGTAAAAATAGTTTTATTTCAATTCTTTTTGTGTTCGATAGAGCTTATTTCAAGGGTGGTTCTATATAAATTTGGTCACGATCGGTAAATTGGAAGTCGGTCAGTTAAGTTTTAAAACTTGTGATTATTATACAAATGTTGTATGACATAAAAAACATTTTACGCAGGCAAAGCCGCGAGCAAAATCTCGTAGTGATTATTATTGTATATTAGTGACAGTGGAACTCGGAAGATTTCAGATACAACATTTCAGAACAGATCATTTCAGACTTGGAAATCGTTAAAACAAATTTTGTGCTATGAGAAAAACATATTTTTCTTTAATTTTACATGTGGACATTTGGTCTTCCTGTCTTCCTTTATATCCCTTCTGATAGAACAGTATGGGCATGAATAGATGCGTAGTTACAAAATATGTGTTCTACTTTTTTCTACATTAATATCGAGAATTGTAAAAAATATGCATATTTTCTGACATAAATTGATTTAAAAACGAGTAAATGAAAAGTACTTAAAAATAACGTTCGCGAAATACGACAGGTATAAAACGGCATATGGAACGAATATTGTTAAATACGTTAAACCCAGTTCCGGGAATGCCATATAAATAATTTTATTAAATCATACATATAAAACTTTATACCGGTTTAAAGCTTTCAGTTTTTAATGCGGATGGACCTTGCTAATTTTACTAAAAAACGCAATTTCTACACGGTTAATTTATGATTTTTTTTTGTAATATAGCAAAAATAGATATGCTCATGCCCGTATCCCTCAAGAGTCAGGCAGAGGTGAATTAGAGATATCTCGTTGAGCTTATTTCCATCCATGCATTCTCGATAGGGGACGCACCTTTCGCCTATAGTATTAATGAGATATACTACCTTGAATATTCTAGTTATAGTTGCAAATAATATATTATATAGTATCTAGTTAATTAAATATAAATATAATATTAGTCCTGTAATATTAGTGTCCCACTGCTGGGCACGGGCCTCTACTAATGAGAGGGGTTAGGTTAGTTAGGCTTTAGTCTACCACGCTGGCCATCTCATCCTTGTGGATAAATTCTCGGGTATGGAGGTTTCCTCACGATGTTTTCCTTCATTGTTAATAGTTAATAGCTAAAGTATCAACTTGGGACAAATTAAACAAATTCTAAAAAACATACGGATATAGCTGCAATAATTCATAGAATACCAAGGTTATTCCATCGTGAATTAAAATACTTGTATGATTGTGTAGTTTTATACCCGGTTCCAATAAACAATCTCAGTTCGAATGTGCAGATAGATTACAACATTTAGCCAATAAGAACACGGTTTGAACATGACTCCGTCAAATTACTTGATTTGATTGATTCATAATCGCAATCTATCTGCACTCTAAACTGAGATCCTTTATTGAGACCGGCCGTTAGACAACAGGAATAGATTATGGTTTGCGTGTAAGTCTTTAAACAGTGCCATTGTACTGAAGCTATCTTTAGCTGTAAGCTAAGAAACATCTACGAGCCGCTATAATAATAGGATTCTGAAACATTTATTATATGGTGTTCTATATTATTTGCTACATTAATTGTGAGACCGAAAGTCTCTCATAGTCTCTGACACTCACGATACAGGTTATAGGTATATATATATAGGTCAGGACTAGGTGTGTGACTGTTGGGTGTATTTATTATTTATTATTAATTAATCAATTTTTCTGCATGTCTTATCGAGGTATGTAACGCGGTATCTCTGCTAAATATACACCGATTTTTAAAATTATTGTCATGATCGATAGAGCTTATTACAAGGGTTCTATGTAATTGGTCACGATCGGATAAATAGGTCCATTAAGTTTTTAAACTTGTGATCCATTTTAAACATCGTTTTTCGATTCAACTAAAATAAAGAAGATAAATAATAAACTCTATTAAATTGCATAATTTGTTCGACAGCCTCCGTGGCGCAGCGGGCGAGTAGCCGGTCCTGTAAAACGTGAGGTCGTGGGTTCGATTACCGCACCGAGACAAATGTCTGTGTGGCCCACAGATATTTGTTTCGGATCTGCGTGTTGTGAAACCGAAAGTATGTCGTAGTTCCTGATACCCACGACATAAGACTCGATCTTAGTGTGAGGTCAGGACTATGTGTGTGACTGTTGGGTGTATTTATTTATTTAATTTCCTTTAACAGGAAATACGTAGAATTTTCCTTGCCTTTTTATAAAACTTAATCCTAGATTCCACCAGAGATAAACATAGTGTGCGCAGACGGTATCCTTGCAAGGGTATTTTATGGATTGTGCACCCCATACCAAGATTCAATTTAGATCCACCAATAAGATAGTGTTAAATAAAGCAACATATTTCCGCAGCGAGGAAAAAATAAAAATTGACTGCCTCGGTGGCGTGGTGGTATTTCGGTACGACTTCGGTTCTGAGGTCTCGGGTTCGATCCCCGGGTCGGGCAAAGTGATATTGGATTTTTCCATATCAGCCCGGAGTCTGGAATTTGTGCCCGATATGGCGATAGGCTCGCCCCCTATCACATCTGGGACGGAACGAAGCTCGGCGAAATGTGGGTGTTCTAGTTCGCTAGTGCGCCTCTGCCTACCCCTTCGGGGATACAGGCGTGAGCTTATGTTATGTTTATGTTATGTGTGTGAAAAAATAAAAGAAAAATATTATACAAGCGTGTTTATTTAAAATAAAGTATATAAGTATGGAAATCTTTGGGGGAGGCCTGTATTCAGCAGTGGACGTCCTATGGCTGATGATGATGATGATTATTATTATTTTAATGAAAGTCTTCAAATTAGGCAGTAAAATATTAACAAATGTAGAAACAGCTCAATTAATAAAAAGCCTTACAACTTTCTCATTTTATTATCCTTGTTTTACTATGCCTACGATCTCTATGTGAAAACATTTATCATCTGATAACGAGACAGACACGCTTCAGACTTTACAAAGGCCTAATGTAGCCTAAGGATAACAAGACGCAACGGGCATTCGTGAAAATGTTCAAAGCCAACTATTTGTTTTTTTATATATACCTACTAGGCACAGCAGACGGTCGTTTTTGACCGATTTTATAAAAAAAAACTATTCTAGATTCCGTGTGAATATTTAGCACAATAATTTAGCTAGGAACGAATTGCATGTTGCGAGGATTCGGCTTACTTTTAGAACTGACTGGCTGTCTGACGTTAGCCTCTCTAGCGAATCTTGTATCAGTAAAATATCTTTCTTTATTTCTACCTGGCCTTATCCCACCTTAAGGTGGAGTCGGCGCAACACATTTTTTCAAGCACGTTGCAGAAATAATTTGTCTTAATTTTTTACGACCGGCTACCTGCCTGACGGCAACTCCCTGCTGGGGAATCCAGTCCCGGGAAAATAGAATTAGAAAAATGGTTTTGCCGGACCTGGAA
Organism: Clanis bilineata; assembly: GCA_036417725.1. Lineage (NCBI taxonomy): Eukaryota > Metazoa > Arthropoda > Insecta > Lepidoptera > Sphingidae > Clanis > Clanis bilineata. Next base: position 7,164,687 of record CM071141.1, read on the forward strand.
ATCGAACCCAGGACCTGGCGGTCCACAGCCCATATATACTGCCACTGACTGAGGAGGCCACAGAATCTTATATCGGGAAATCGTATTACATTACATTGCCCGACTTGTCAGTGCGGTCATTTGTTAGTCCATGGGTATATGCTGCTAGAAAACCAAAATGACAATATTTTTAATAATATTTACATCGCTTTTGTGATTCATCTCTGTAAGACAAAGGTGATAATCGTAAACCGTTAGATTTTTTTTTTTATAGCAGATACTGGAAAACGAGCATATGGGTCACCTGATGCTAAATGACCTCTACTGCACATAGAGACCCAAGACACAAAAAGAATCATGGGTATGTTGCCAACCTAATCGGAAGGAAATAAGGATTGGGAAAGGGAGGGGGAGAGTTGGGCCACCGGAAATCTCACTCACCGAACGAAACGCGACAGCGAGCTGCCACTTTACGTCGGTTTTCTGTGAGATATTGGTATTAAACCAGTCGAGCCGGGCCACTCGTGCTGTAGACGTAATTGTCGTAAGACGTAAATCACTAAACTGGCATATCTGTCTGAATTTGTCGTCGAAATGTGGGTGTTTTAGTTTTGTGTTTGCCTCTGCCTACCCCTACCAGAATTATTCCTGTATCCTTATGTATCTATGTTAGAAAAATAGTCATCGTTTCTCACTAAACGTTCGTCTGTGTCACTTCTTAGTGTTATTGAGATGCCGCATATATTTTTATATCCTTTTTACCCAGAGAAATCTATTTAAGATCTCTTCGTGCCTGAAGCGTATTGGACCTATGTATTGAACCCATAATAGACCCTTATTTTTATTCACTTTTACCGCTGTGCTGCGTACATGACTTTATCACATTCTGTAGCGGGATTATTAATACTAAGGCTAAAAATTATATTAAATGTTTTAAAAATTTAATTTTACGTATTATTAAGTGGGTCAGATATATTTATAAAAACCTACTCAGTGATCTATGAATCAAATCCTTTACAAAAAATAAAGTTAAAAATGCTAGAACAGAACCGTACCAAGATTAAATTATTTATTTTATTATAACTGTTAGCCCAAAAAGCGCTGGCTGGACGTTCTGGAGGAGGATATGAGAGCCAATGGTCTCACTATGGAGGATGCTCAAGACCGGGCGAAGTGGAAGCGTTTAAGTAGGAAGGCGGACCCTGACAGAAGGCCGAGATGACGCCAGACAGAAAGAAAGAAAGAATAACTGTTAACATCATTATTCTTGTTGAGACTATCGTTGAGCTTATTTTGCATATTTTAATAAAGTAAAGAGGGTGATGTATCAATAGAGACTATTTGGAAATGTTAAGACTGTACTTTTGAATTGTATAAAGAAAAAGATATAACATAGAAATAAACACCAATTATTCACAATAAATGAACGACCATTAGGTTTAATCAGATATCCAATAGTGTTTGAAGCATTGTTGCAATATACTAAAGTAAATTCAGTAGATTTCCCACTAACGTCTAGAATGAGCGTGTTGTGGCCGGTTCTATTACCCTAACGACACGATATTACGTTTACCCAAAAATGTTTATGGCTTATACAGCCATTCCGGGCCCGACCTAATCAACCGAAGCTCCTTCGGCGGCTGTAACTTTTTCTACATACCCGTTAGCACACATTGTGTGTGCAAGATAAGTTTTACTGGAAACAAACACGTCATAACAACGGGCTTGATGAGTGTTGCTTAGGTTCACGTTGATTACTTTTCTTGAATGTCTCCTATAGTAGTGAAATTATGGTCATTGTAAACACTGATATTCCGTATTTTGTTCAGTTTATCTTTTTTATTTGGATCTTGTTAAACGTTTTATCTGCTCATCTTTTACAACTTGGAACCAAGAATTCCATCATTTGTAAGTTTCAAAACAATATGAATAATATTTTTTTGCAAACTATACGATATTCACAATTGTAAAACTTCCATGTCTGGGAAGTGAAACCAAATCAGTATTTTTTAAATAGTCACGGGCGGCTGGGCCTCCGGTGGCTCTTAACTTATTATATCATTTATACACCCATCGCCGCCTATGGTGCTTTCAATAAGTACAAAATTACGAAAGCACAATTTACGCAAAATTCCTGCTCGAATTTGTCCGAACATCGAAAACGTTCATTCACGACCGCATGACGCTTTTACATCATATTACACTCATATAGCTGGATTGATGTGTGAAAAAACCTCTTGAAATTGGTAAAAAGGGAAGGCTAAGTGCTGGGGAGCGGGGGGAGGGGTGATCGAAATACGAAGGGAATGGCGCTCCTACCCGCAATTTCGTCACGCATTTTACTGAACAAATGTTCCCTTAAGATTCGGCTTAACTTATGCCACGCGCGTTTTATTGGAAGCTAAATTTGCTCCAGAACATCTTTTGGAGTTTATATGAGTATAACAGGTGTTAGATCCTCTTGTATGTAAATATGATGTTATGAAAATCAAATTGTCTTGTAGCGTACTTGCTACTTGAGAATTTGGCTACGGTGTAATATTTGAAGATAAAATATTAAGCTTTTGGTATGTACAAGAAGAGTTGTTTTATAGAACCATTAGAGTACTAAGACCTTATTCGTTACAACTAATGACGTCATTGACGCCCGATGGTCAGACGACAATCTAAGACAGGCTGGACACTTGTGGTTGAGAACTGCACAGGACCGTTACATTTGGTGTGCTAAAAAAGAGGCCTATACCCAGCAGTGGGTGGATAAAGGCTGATGATGATGATGATGATGAATGACGTCATGTTAACAAAATGAAATTCGAAACGAAAAACATTCTTTATACCTTATATCGAGCTCGATAATGTGGTTTAGAAAAGGTTCAGCAGTGGACTAACATAGATCAATAATAATGACTATAACTAGTACAAAAAATAATGCTGATAATTTAGCAAAAGATTATTCTTACTTCAATGATATTGAAAGTAGTCACGGGCATAACCATAAAATAGCAGACAACTTTATCACACCCAATTTTATAAATGAACTCACCGATGAAATAGAAAGCGTCTTTATCCCCAAAATGACTCACTAACTACACTGCTATTCAACTAAATCGTACTTTTTGTGGCCGCCGAATAAAAATACATCACACACGGCGACAGACTAGAATAAGCGTCAATTACCTCTATTGAAGGAACAGTAGGATGGTCTGCGGCTGCAGTTTCATTATTCTCCCCTAGACCATTGGGCTTATTGAATCGACGATAAGGTGCCTCAGTAATTTCCTGCCATTTACGATCATTACTCTAAGCCGTGATCACAACGCTTAGATCAAAATGGGGTAAGAACGTTTTTACTAGTTTTAAGTTTCATCTACTACGACTGTATTTATTGAATTTATAACTATTATATGGATAATTGAAGTTCTTGTTTATAGATAGTATATTATGTAGCATTTAGATTTTTTAAATTTGTACTACAACGTAGGTACATTATTAAAGATAGGGCAATTTAGAGAGATCATTCGTTAATGGTATGCTCTGATAATAACATATATTTATTAATAGTACTAAAAAGATATGGAAGATTAATAATATATTATCAATAAAATTTTGATGCTGATACATTCATCAATCGTCTTGAGAAATTAGATAAGAGTATTTAAAAGGGATGGCTTAGGATATACTCTAACAATACGGGCGTGATTGATCCAAAGATACTCTTCCAAAAGAAACTTTTATTTAAAACAAAATATATTTGAGCTAAAACTGCAGCAGAGTAACAAAAACAAATACTAACTACTAAGTGACTGAGAAATAATTAACACTTTGGCGCTCAAAATTTCAAACCAATTTTAAATTCGTCTAAAAGTTTTTGCCGCATTTTCTTTTTAGTCAAACGCTAACTGTGGTTAGGCTGGCAGATAAAGTCGTACCATTGCCGAATTTTTGAATGAAGGAAACTATTTCCGTCCCGGGTCGAAGGGTAAAAACGTCCAATTTACTGAATGAAAATTGACGCAGTACTTAGTAGGGATTGTAGCTTTTATAATTTATATTATACACCGTCCAATTTCACGAGCGATGTTTTTATTATTCCCTTTTGTAACGTTAAATTTGATCTACGTTAATGATCGAGGTATTAATAACTGCCATTCATTTTGTATATCAGCTGCATTATATTAAACGTTTAAATTACATATTTTATTCTTCCTTTCCACCTGCTATATCTACATTAGAGTGGGATACTCTAATGTGGAGATGGCGTAACACTACATGTTGTAGAAAGAATCTGGCTTATTTTTTTCTTGTATATTCAGTCATTAATCAAGGAGGCGCCACAGTAATACAATAAAATAATAATAAATTCTACACTTCTTCCCGAAAATACTATACTAACAATTTTATTTCTACCTGCCCTTATCCCACATTGTGGGTCGACGCAATACACTTTTTCAAGCGTGTTGCAGAAATGATTCGGCTTAGTTTTTACGACCGGCTGCCTGCACTACGTCAACCCCCTATGAGGGATCTAGTCCCGGGCAAATTAAATTAGAAAATTCGCTCTGCCCGACATGGGAATCGAACCCAGGACCTCCCGTTCCACAGCCCATATATGCTGCCACTATACTAACAAATCATAAAGACAAAATATCAAACTACAAAACACTCCAGACATAAATTCCATATTTCATATTTAACAAGCATATTGTTAAAGCGTCTTGTGAACGTTCAGTAATATTTCATACTAATTTGTCGTATATGATGAGGAATAGAGAACAAAACTTATCGAACAAAGGGGAAGCAAACTTGTATGCAAGATCGATTAATGGCGGGTAATTACGCAATTTCTGGCGATCTCTAATTGGTGGGAGCCACTATATTCCGCGTGACAGTACATTATTTCCCTTGAGGGCTGTAAAGATAGCTATGCACGTCGACTTTTAAAAATGTACTGGATCAGACATCCGAAGGCGTACGCAAAAATATGCGTCGATTTCGTAATAAACATAAAAATAATATCGGGAGTAAGCAGGAACGGATTTTAATAAAATTAGATTTTTGACATGGATCTAAGAGTAACTAAAAGGATCATGACGCTTGATTATTAACGGTCGGTCCCAATAAACGATTACAATTCGAATGTTCAGACAGCTTACAAAAATTTGCCAATAATAACAAAGTTTGAACATCATGGGCCTTACTTATAAAAGCATTTTTAGCTGAGCAAATGGTTAAGAATAACCTGTCACTTTTTTCCTAGCATTACTTTGTTTAAAAATGAAAGGGACAACCTATGTTATAAAGAGAAGCAGCGCTTAAATATTTTTATAAGTAAGGGGCAATGCCGTTAAATTACTCGACTTAATTCGTTCATTTTAGTGTTCTACCTGTACACTCGAACTAAGATCGGTTATTAGGTCTGCAGGGTTAGCACCACCTCTTATAGCAGTATTATTATAATCGTTCTTCGTTTGTTTTGTATGGGAATCGGTACAAGGCAAATTATAATAATACTGCTATAAGAGGTGGTGGTAACCGCCCTGGTAGTAAGTAACAAATAGTACACAAAATCTTTTACTTACGAAATAGTGTTAGGATATCTGGTTGGGTACCACCACTTTGCTGGTTTTTATTTCCTACTCTTAAGCAAAAGGTAGTGTGTAAAATGGTTCAGTTCTAAGTTGAAGGATCATTAAGGCTAGTGAAATAACTGGGTTACTACTGTACTTAGCACCTTATGTCTTGAGGCAATGTCCTCGTAGCGCAGTGCTGTGCCATCTTATTCTTTGTAGATTATAATAAAATTCTAAGTGGAATATGGTAAGTGTCTATGGACACCACAACTGCGTCCAGTAGCCCGAGCACGAAAAACTAATGTAAATGTAAACTCGCTGAGCACTGATGACATTTGATTAATATTTCATACAAATTTCATAGACGCGCATCGAGCACGAATACATTAACGGTTGTCAGAAATTTTCCTGCTCGGGCTGCAGAGCAGGAATATTTTTGCAAACGAATTCGTATCCAGCTTGCTGCGAACTGAAAACTTTTGGTAATTTTCCATACAAATGTGATAGACGCGTATCCAGCTCGATTGAAATTCAATTGTCAATATTCCTTCTCGGGCCACTGTTTGGTCATTCAGTAGTTTAAAAGAGCTCGTGTAAATCATCGCATCTATGATATTTTAAATTGCTGACAAATCCTAGACTCATAAGTTTCCTAAACGAAATACAAACCAACTTGAAATATTTTCGTGGGCGTTTCGTAACCAAATCTTTCGTATGACACCTTTAAAGTAAACCAAATTTGTTAATACTCAAAACGACATTAATTTTAAACGCCCATAAAGTCCGTAATCATATTTCAAATCTAACCAAATGTACATATTAAGTATCAATTACACATTAAATCAAGTTTTGGAACCGGTCATTATCCAAATATTTGTACATTTTAACCAGATTTGAATTTGATACCGTTTCAAATATTACTAAACTTATGATAAAGATTTAATTTAATTTTCTTTTAGGAAGATTTACCGCTATATTCAATCAATAAGTATCAAGTTAATTACAAATATGATATAATAAATAAAAAAGTAAACATAAACTGTCTTTCTTTCTACCTGCCCTTATCCTACCTTAATGTGGGGTCAGCGCAACACACGTTTTCGAGCATGTTGCAGAAAGGATTTGGTTAAGTTTTTACGACTGGCTGCCTGCCTAACGTCAAAATCCCAGGCAAATTAAATTAGAAAATTCGCTTTGCCCGACCTGGGAATCGAACCCACGACCTCCCGATCCACAGCCCATATATACTGCCACTAGACCAAGGAAGCGACCAAACATAAACATAAACTGTGAAATTCATTTTTTAACTTTCTTTACTAGTAAAATTCTACTACTATTACTTTACTTAAATATAATATTTTATAACTGCGAGTATATTGTAGTCGGTTTTTATTCAGCCCATACTGCTGGGCGAAGGCCTCTCCCCATGACAGCAAGCTGCCACTTTACGTCGGTTTTCTGTGAGATAGTGGTATCTAACCGGTCGAGCCGGCCCATTCGTGCTATAGACGTTACTGTCTACAGCGTGACTCTTCCACAATTATTTCTTCAATTTCTCCCCATCCTGTGCCAAACTCGCCCAATCTATACAGTTATAATAATGTAAGGCTCATCTAGTCCCCATATGTCCATACATTTGTATCAGACGCGTCGCGCCGATGGTATGTCGTGCTAAAATTATTCACTGAGTCGTCGACCATTGTTCTCTCATACTTTATTTGTCTCTACCGGGATGCTGTTTCCATGCTCTTTTTGCTTGGTTGCGTGTCTGGTAATACTGTTGTGTTCGTAATTTGTGATCGAAAATAAGTTGCAGTTCAAAGAGATGTTCAAGAGTGTTAAGAAAGAAAGTTTGGTTTATATGTGTAATTATTTACTGGGCAATTAGTAAGTTCGTTAATAATAATTGTTTCATTTAAAAATTGGTTTCAGGAACTGCAAGAGACTTACGATGTTATAACTAAATATTTGTTTAATATAATATTACTATTTATGAGTGGTAGAGTCACGCTGTAGACAGTTACATCTACAGCACGAATGGGCCGGCTCGACCGGTTTGATACCACTGTCTCACAGAAAACCAGAAAACCGACGTAAAGTGGCAGCTTGCTGTCGCGTTTCGTTCGGTGAGTGAGATTTCCGGTGGCCCACTTCCCCCCTTACTTTCCCAATCCCTTTTTCCCTCCCCTTCCATTTTCCTCCTTTTAGGTTGGCAACGCACCCATGATTTCTTTTGTCTTGGGTGTCTATGGGCGGTGGAGATCACTTATCATCAGGTGATCCATCTACTCGTGTGCCAGTCTCTGCTATAAAAAAAAAAATGTGAGTCAAGTAAAGATTTGTCTTAGTGTAGGAATCGAACCCGCAGTCTCTTGTTTCACAGCCCGCTACTCGTTTACTGCATCACGGAGGTTATCAAGAAGTCCAAAATTTCACGGAATACCTCTAGATAAACTAAATAAATAACTAACACTAGATAAATTCAGATAAACTTATGTTACCCCCAAGAGATACTTTTTCCAAGTAACAACCAAAAATTATGGAGTGTCTTTGGTAAAATATATTTTACTTTTTTATAGGAGGTATATCTATGGAAGTATAATAATTTAAAAAAAAAGATAAATATGTAGGAAGTTACCGTATTCCTAAGGCTGAGATCTACAGAGCGAACTTCGACTAAGTCGGAGTCATAAAAACGGACTCTTTGAGGATTTGTAATTTTTAAAACAAATTGACAGACGACTAAGCAAAGGTTTTCTTGTAAGTAATAATGAATAATCACAAATTCAAAAACTTAACGGACCGACTTCAAATCCGATCGTAACCGAATTTATATTTATATTTATTTATAACCCTTGAAATAAGCTCTATAGAACACAAAAAGAATTTTGAAAATCGGTCCACATTTGGCGGAGATATCGCGTAACATACATAAAAAAAATACAGACGTATTGAGGACCTTCTCCTTTTTGGAAGTCGGTCGATAAATGACTGAACTAAGTTGAAGTTCAATTTAAGAATTCCAAATCCTCACTGAGTTCGTTTCTTTGACTCTAACTTAGTCAAAAATCGCTCTATAGATCTCAGCCTAAGTGACAGCTTTTTACCCAGAAAATAGTTTCGCGGAAGCAGCCTCAAGAACAATTCTAGCAAATATTGTGAGAGAACTGTGTTAATACGACAACTGTGTGATTAATCTATTTCCGTGTGAGGTAAATAGACAGTAGGACAATGTCCTTACAAGGAAAACATAACGAAAGGGACACGTGTTACGAAAATGTTAATTAATGAGGGTTTCTTGTCTGACGCAGCATTACCAATTTGTCTGTCAATAAAATGGACCTTTTGTAATCAAACACTTTTATCTTGTATAGTGTGTGTACATAAGTGTTATGTACTTCTTCGTTGTTGTCAAATATACGGTGATCAAGTACTACGAGGTTTAAAAAAAATATGTAATCGTTTTGCTTTGTTACATATTTTTAGACAAAATAGGGACTAATAAAATGTCGCCTTCTTGGTCTAGAGGCAGCATATATGGGCTGTGGACCGGGAAGTCCTGGTTTCGATTCCCAGAACGGGCAAAGCTAATTTTCTAATTTAATTGTGTCTGGGACTGGATCCCCCAGAGGAAATTGACGTCAGGGAGGCAGCGGATCATAAAAATTAAGCCAAATTAATTTTGCAACATGCTTGCAAAAGTATGCTTCGCCGACCCCACATTAAGGTGGGATAAGGGAGGGTAAGAAAAGAGACTATTAAAATAATAAGTTGGAATATACACCTATAAACGCAATAATAGCATGCGCCCCAATTATTGAGTTTTCAGCCACATCGTGCGACGTGAATAGATAGATGCATGTAATTTCAAACATCGCCTTCTAAAATCCTAAGATTGCGGCGTATGCGGCTCTTGAGGCAAATTTTGTGGCACGTGTAGGTGTACATTTAACCTCAGACTGCACCATATTAAGCAATTTAGCAGTATTACTCCAAACCCGAGCAAAATATGAAGGTTTATTATTAATGACCTGTACCAAGTATCTTTTCAAGAATGATTAATTTCTAAATTATGCATAGGTCTCAAAATGAAAATTTCGAAGCTTAATAAATTCTAATATTAACTTTCTGAGGGTTATTTAATCTGTTATCTTGGAAATAAACATTCGTAGTTTGTTCAAAATTTATAGACATTTGCTCGTTTTCACCGGAGCTATCTGAAATGAGAATCGCAAATACAAATTTGATATTATAACTATGGTACCCGTGAACATTAACTACTCTGGACACAAACTCATAATTTATTTGCGTTGAGAAATACGAATGGAATTCTGTTTAGTGTTGTAGTTTATGAATTAACAGTTAGCCTCATTACATATGTTTCATTCTTTCATGTTTTTTATTTGATTTGTTTCTTTAAAAATAACCATTATACAATATTACCTTACAGATGCATTGTAATTTGTAACTAACATATATAATTACAGACGCTGTACATTGCAGCAAACTTGAAGTGAATAAAACGGGGATGATTAGTAAAATTAACGAAACCAATTTAATGCTTAACAGAAACTGTCTCCTATAATATATCTACATATTTAGATCATTGGATGCAAAGTTTACTTGATAAAGATTTAATTATTATGTTATTAATTACTTATGGCCATGTATGCAGAGGCGACAGATGTTCGCTCTCACAATACGAGTAGGTATACACAGTAGATAGAAAACGATAGTGCTGGAATCGAAGTTATATAATATAATAAAATTAGCCTAGTAATATTACTGACTACTGCTGGGCACAGGCCTCCTATACTAATGAGAGGGGTTAGGCCTGAGTCTACTACGCTGGCCTAATGCAGGTCGGTACACTTCACATACCTTTGAAATTCTTGTGCAGAAATTCTCGGGTATGCAGGTTTCCTCACGACGTTTTCATTCAATGTTAAAGCAAGCGATAATTCACAAAGAAAACGCACCTAACATTGAAAAGTCAGAGGTGTATGCTCCATTCTGGGGTTGGTCTCGAACCTCCGATACTCGTCTCAGCATCAATCGAAGGCATGATTTTTTTTCACAACCATCTTCTCAAAAGTCTGAGATTGTGATTGGCACAATATAGAGGTACAGCGACTTTTAAATTTTGATTTCATTCACCCTCCTGCATAACTATTAAATGTCTTTGGTTCACCTCTAAACTCACAAACGCTATATGAAATGTAAATCCCAAAATAGATATTTTAGAATAGGTACGCATTGTCTGTCTATGGCTGCACTGGTTTTACGCTTCGCAGTGTGGCGCCTGTCAATTTTCATTATACTAGGGCTAATGAAAATTGACAGAGAGACTTATCAGCCCTGCGTTGTTGTGAACATATTCTGATTTTTAAATCCATTTTTGTCATAGAGAAAACATATTTGGAACTATCTGTAGCCCGCGACTCCGTTCACGTAGAATTTTTTATTTCAGTATAAAAGGTGTCTATGTGTTATTCTGATGTATAATCTATATAACTGTACAATTTCAACAAAATTCATCACGTAGTTTTTGCAAGAAAGAGTAGCATAGTAGCATGCGCGCCACAAGATGTCTCGATCATCGACAGTTGAGAAGGTGTCTACAATATTGTATTTAAAATAAACGAGGATGCATGTTAGGGTCCGTAGACAAATAGAGAAAACCGATTAGAACAGGACAAAAAGCGTAGCCAAATGTTCTCGTGGCGCGCATGCCAGGTAGACAGGCATGCACTGACTGCTCGAGCTGACGACTGCTCTCGCGCAGTTACCTCCGCCCGCGCTCTTCATTCCAAATCACGCGCGCCTCCCGCCCGCGAGCTTCTTGTTTTGTGACTTGTTGAGCAGTTGACACCAACTGCTGCAGTTGGCAAGCAATAGCAGCTTCAAGCTGTTAACTATGACTGCAAGAGCGGTGCGTGATGTGATCACGGGCTAACTGCTCGAGCAGTTCATCTATGGCTAGGTACTCTGCGAGAGTACCACAACCTTTCGCTTTCATAATAGTGAAGTGATGTAGTGTCATACACTCAACAGTCACACATTGTCTCGCCCCCCTATCACATCTGGGACGGACTAGGCTCGGTAAAATGTGGTTGTTCTAATTCACTAGTGCACCTCTGCCTACTCCTTCGAGGATACAGGCGGAAACTTATGTTATATAACTGGAATAATCCTTAAGGCAATTATGTAAGATACTTTAATATAACTATTGTACAAATGTTGATGTTAACTGGTGGCCAAAATCCTCTTCATAACTGTAAAACTCGCGCAAATAGAAATTCTAAAACTACTTATATCGTGAATGTAAACATATACATATTTAATTAACGAACAAACAGAAATTCCTGTCCATTTGTAGTTTCTGTGCTAATGCGGGAGTCGGTTTAGATCTTTTACGTATAATTTGATAACATTTTGCTATTATTTTATTCCCATTTAATTTTACTGTTTGTTGTATTAAGTTGGTGATAATGTATATAGTATACGATAATGTGTGCCAGCTTATTTTTTTGTATTATGTGGTGCTATTTTAACACTTACCTACCATAAAAAGCTAACAAACAAGGTATGCAAACTTCAAGTTCATAGCTCATGTACGCGACTACTAAACACAATAATAACTTTATTTATTTATTTTAAAGGTACATCTACAGCACTACATATTACAACATTATCAATTCTATATATAAGTAGGTACATTTTCTGATATGTGCGCTAAACAGGGGCATACACAGCATTCACCAAAAAACAACATATTAGAAATAAATCATAATATTGAGAGTAAAAACATAACAAAATACTGAATTATTCCAGCAAGTGTACAATATTCAGAAATCACGAACAAGAACCTGACAATTTACATCATAATATCAACAATAATAATATAATAGGTAGATAGAGTAGACAAAGAATTTATGAACTGCCTCGGTGGCGTATTTGTATTTCGGTACGACTACCGTCCTGAGGTCTCGGGTTCGATCCCCGGGTCGGGCAAAGTGATATTGGATTTTTCCATATCAGCCCGGCGTCTGGAATTTGTGCCCGATATGGCGATAGGCTCGCCCCCTATCATATCTGGGACGGAACTAAGCTCGGCGAAATGTGGGTGTTCTAGTTCGCTAGTTCACCTCTGCCTACCGCTTCGGGGTTACAGGCGTGAGCTTATGTATGTATTTATGTATTGACAAAGAATTAGTACGACAGTTACTCTTACAATGCTTGATATGTAAATATATATTACACATACAGTTAATTTTCCTTGCACTAATAATAAGGGTAGGTAGATAAATATTGATGAGGCCAAATTATGTTATATCAGCTATTGTGTGGACAATGGACGTCGAACGGAGGGCGTCGGGCGTCGGGCGTGCCGCCGCAGCGCGTGCATCGCGCGTAGCGAGATTTATTACCTACAGAACTGTGTGCACAGCGGTTAAACCAACAAGAAAAGTTTAGATTTCATTATACAGGATGTTTCATAAAGTTGGTATCAACAATAACTACACTTAAAGAGAGAATGGCTAGCAATCAAGCATATAAAATCTATACAAGGCTCATAGTTTTTGAATAATGGTGAATTGAATTTGTGACGATATTGATTTCTGGCTCGTTGAATTAGCTGCAGTACATTTACAACACACCTATGGGGTAAGTATTTTTAGCATACACAAACCCATTCTCATGCTATTTGCGACGATTTATAGATTGCATTAATTGATTTAAAAAATTAAGTTCAATTTTTATTTATTAACTTTACCATTGCGTTTTAAATTACCCTTCCTGTATGAGTTATTATTGGTACCAACTTTATGAAACACCCTATATAGTGGTTAGTGGCTTGGTTTTTAAAATTCTATTACGTAACTTATATAGAAAAACTTTATACGATGCTAGAAAGTGTTCGTTTACATAAAATATAAGCAAAAATACCTTTCCGGGAAACAATGACTACAACAAACCTTGAATATTTTATTATAATGAGATTGTATCTTCTATGTTCTCGAAAAAATCTTAATAACTATTGAGATTTAATAAAAAATTCATTCGGCGATATAGAATTATTTATTCATACTATCCAACTCTAGTTGTAAAATACTTAGAAGTAAAAACACATTTTCAAGCATGTGGCAGAGAGGATTTGGCTTAGTTTTTACGACCGGCCGCCAGCCTGATGTCAACCCCCTCTGAGGTATCAAGTCCCGGGCTAATTAAATTTAAAAATTGCTTTTCCCGACCTGGATCGACGTTCGACCCGAATCGAACCCAGGACCTCCCGGTCCACAGCCCACTAGACCATGGCGGCGACTAATAGACACACCATAGACTATAAAATTTTAATCGAATGTCATGAGTTCACAGTGAGTACGATTCGAATGAGTATCTATCTGACCGATGTTTTTTATTGTTCTAATTTATGTTACAATAGTTCTAGAAGAACTGTTGTTCTTGAACAATTGTAACATAAATTAGAACAACTCAAACATCGGCCAGATTGTTGTCACCGATTACTTAAAGCAAGTGCCAAGAGCCCGCATATCCTTACTGCGGCAGTTTTATCGGTGTCCGTTTAAATTCTCGGATCCAGTGGGATAGCAATAAATAGTTGAAATCCTTAACTTTGACCACTGACACGAATTGTTCTTGGTACGACTTCAAAGCTTACACTCTTACATTTCGATTTGGCAATGAAGTTGAGAGTAAAACGTATTGCAGTGTTATTAAAAGAGCTGAGATTTATTTTTCCGGTGGCCCAATTTCCCTACCATTTGCCCAATCCCTATTTCCCTCCTTTTAGTTGGCAACGCACCCACGATTCTTTTTGTGTCTACATCTGGTGACCCATCTGCTCGTTTGCCAATCTCTGCTAAAAAAATATGTTTTCTAAAATTTTGTTCCCAAGTTTTAATCAGTTTGTGTTTAAGGTTTTGACACAAATGATTTTATATGAGTTGTCTTGAATTGCAATTTTTTGGCGATTGGCTCGTCTCGTACGACATAATCGAAAGCTGGATGAAATATAAGAACATTTGTTTTAACTTTATATTTTTAAGCGTGATGTATTTTCGTGTAATTCTTACACAAAAGAACTCAAAGACGACAAAATATTCGGGCGTCCTCTACAATAAGTAATCGTTATAACTTGGTACACTTCGATTCTGTATTAGAATATGCCATAAATAACTACAATAAGGAGAGGGAATAGTATCATATTGTATTTTAAGAATGCTTACAGAATTTTAACTATTTAGGTACAAGGAATAGATCGTTGCGAAGTTCTAAACAATCTCGAGCATAAGGTAATCTTTAAAAGTTAAGCACAACTTTGCGTTTGGCCTTGTTGTACCCTCGTCAGACCTTTCTTGATAACTGAACTGTGTGGAGGTACGATTCCGTACTTGACTTCAACGACAAACTTCAAGCACTCACTACAAGATGAAGAAAATGATTTCGTAGATGTCGACACTAAACGATTCTAAAATACTCTAAGACTCTCACCATTTTGATAGTCGTGGAAAAAGGTATAGACAATTATAAAATAATCTAAGTATAATCACAAGTTTAACCTTCAAGCGGGCGCGCAGTCCGTTGTTACGGCAGCGGTCGCGCGTAACCTAAAAGACCCATAAGCGATATAAGCGGAATAAAACATTTATTAATCAATAATCATTTATTTTTTTATATTTTGGAATGTTAGCCATAAACTAGAACATGATTTATAACAAAAAATGAACTTTATCTATTATTTAACATGGCTCAAATTTTCTTTGACTTGAAACCCAATTTAGGAACACAAAATCTTTTTGCGTGCCTCTAACTATCTATATATACATAGTACTTAGGAACATAAAATGAAACTAGGAAATTTGTTTGCTCCATGAGATCAGATAATTAAAAAAAACATCATCTGGGCCTAATTTTCTTCAGGATCAGTGTCTTCGCGACCATTGCACATGAAAGTAACTTAGGTTTTTCTTCAGTGTCTTTTTCAATTACTTCTTTTTTATGCTGGGTATATTCTGCAGCTTCCTCTGCATATCGTGCTGCACTGCAAGCACTGATTTGCTTGCTTCATTATAAGAATTTTTGACATCCATACTCAGATGTTATCTTATGTTTCTTTTTAGTTTTCTTGGAAGATTTACCATTGTAGATATTCTTTGGACATACCCTTTTGTCAAATCAATGCTCAATTCACGTAAATACTTACGCCTTGACCATAATTGGTACTGTTCTAAAAAATAATATATCGCGTTGAGCATCGCGCGTAACCTTTTTGACGATGGGCGCGCGGAGTCGTTTCGACGCCTGAGCCGCGACCAAAACAATTGCTGTTTGTCCGGTAACGGGAGTGCGGGGAGTACAGGTAAACAATTTATTTGGTACACAGTGGTCCATTGACAAGCTACTAAGGACAGGAAATGCATGCGACGAGAATTATTGTTATTATAAACAAAAATATATTGATGGCGGTCGATTCGACGCCGCGCGACCGCTTGAAGGTTAAAATTTAACGGACCGACTTAAAATCAGATCGTAATCAAATTTGTATGGGACCACCCTTGAAATTATCTCTATCGAACATAAAAATAATTCTGAATTTCGGCACCACATTCGGCGGAGATATCGAGTAACATACATACAAAAAAATACAGACGAATTGAGGACCTTCTCCTTTTCGGAAGTGGGTCGAAAAGAATATTCTACATTCTATAACACTTACATTGTCTGCGCAGTAATAACCATAACTTAACAAGTGACAACTGCCATTGAATTTATAAATAGGTCCTTTGTATTTTTTTATAAATACAATGCGCTGTTGCAACTGCACCGGAGACCTTGTATTGCAATTTTTAGAAGCGATATTCGGAGTCGTACCTTAATGCTTCAGAAGTTGTTCGTTTCCACCTTAATTCCTTGATTAGATAACTTGAAGAACCCACATCGTTATTGGCAGACACCCGGTTACCTCCTTTCTCAAACGTGTAAGTACTTTAAGTAAAGTTAACACTTGAATAATAGAATAGATGTTTAGAAGTTTGGAGTATATCGGCATTGTAGTGTGTTAAATATTTAATCCTAGACAACTTTTTAGATCAAAAGTCGGTTAATGGATACATGGATCAATAACACCGTTCAAAATCACTCATACTCATTCATACGGAGAAGAATCATGGGCGTGTAAGAATTTTTAAAAGAAACAATCAGGGTTTGATTTCAAAATACCCATAAATTGACCATTGTCATTATCGCGTCATTATGATATATGTAAAAGAAGCTAAAAATGTTTTTAAATAGAGGATCTAAACATATTTGTTTACGGTGAACATCAAAGGCCAAAAGTCAAAAATCTTGAGCGTAATAAAGTCAAAATGAAATCATACTAATATAGAGGTAAATGCAAAAGTTTGTGAGTGTGTGTGTATGTTTGTTACGAAAAAACTACTGGATGGATTTTCATGAAATTTGGTACGGAGGTTGCTGACACCCTGGATTAATACATAGGCTACTTTATTTTTTAAAAGGGGATGAAAGTTTGTATGGGAGTTTTGAAAGCGCTTAATCATTAAAATATGTCGTATAGAATATTTGGACTAAAACGACAGATCTGATCGATAAATCAAAAACATTTCCCTTCAGTCCTACAAAATACACGTGCGCAGCCGCTGACAAAAGCTAGTAAACCAGAACAAACAATTTCCAGAACCATTCGATAAACTTTTCACATTAATGAATTGCAAGGCGGTAACATAAAACTTCCAACAGACTTCGAGACCGAATCACAAAAGTAAGAAAATAAAACCAACAGGTACTTAGCCATTCACAAGAAATAATTTAAGACTTAAGGAAATCGCGATAACTTTCGATCTAAAAACAAATGCGGTAACTCCAGTTCTCGTAAAGTTGAGAACTTCAAACTGTGTCAGACGGTAGCCAGTCAAACTTGTCGCGGCTCGGTGTTTTATTTGTTCTATGATGAGTGCTCGTAAATAAAATACTAGGGATGTCTTCAAGGCACTATTCCTATCTATTGGTTTAGGTTTAAGAATTCCAGTATTCGTTTTTAATACGTTATCAACGATTTAATATTCTTCTGTCTTAACAGGGCCCATACAGATGAAATGAAAAGTCACCGACTCCAAAGATAGTAAGAAATGATTTTTGAGTTTTTGAAGTCGGTGTTTAACTTTTGTTATACTTTATTTTGTATCTTTCCAAACTTGTACGGACTTTTGAATAATACTCTTTAAAAAAAATGCAATCTGTCCATGCTTCTCGGATTTGTCGGTAACACGTAGGTACATAAAATAAAGACGAATTCAGAACCTCGCCCTTTCCTTAATGAAATTCACATAAGATGCTCTAAGCCCCTTAGATTCTACAGTTAAAATCATTGTTAAAAGATATTTTAAACTAACAAATAAATAATACTACGAAAATCCTTTAACGTATAAAATATGAATTCGGAAGATTGAATGAAACTGCCGCTTCGGAGAAATTGGCTATCAATCATCGAATTCAACCTAACAAACTCTATTATGTCTCTATTGTACACGAAGAAGCTCTATTGCTTTGCCTCTTTGGTCTAGTGGCCGCGTATAATAAAGGCCGGGAGGTCCTGGGATCAATTCTCAGATCGGGCAGGGTGTTTTTCAAACACGATTTCCTCAGGACTGAAGGCCTTAGAAGCGGGTTGACGTCAGGCAAGCAGCTGGTCGTAAAAATTAAGCTAAATCCTTTCTGCGACATGCTTGAAAAAGTGTGTTGCTCCGACCCCGCATTGAGTTAGGAAAAGAGTAGAAAGATGTTCTATTGCTTCTATACGTAGTTTTGCGTAGAAATACGCACTATTTCATATTATTTTATCCATAAACTTAATTTGCGTCGTATCTATGCCCTATGATTTGATCATGTTCCCTTTGAAACATATCTACGAAATATTTTATGTAGATGTCTTCAAAGAATCGAGAAAAGGTTCATTGGCTTTCGCTAAGACAGTTCTTTGGACAATATTATATTAGGAAAATTGTATAAAGCAGACATTATTTTGTTTAAATGTTTTATCTAGTTTCATTTCATACTCGCCTTTTTAGTGACATTGTGGGCTGTGAACATGGAGGTCCTGGTTCGATTCCCACATCGGGCGAGATGTGTTCTAACAAGATTTTCCCGGGACTAGATCACCAGACAGGGTTCCATATTGGTGGAATAAGGGCAACAAAGAAAGACTGTTTTGTATAGTTTCAGCAATACTATGCATTTCAGCGAACGGTTTTATGAGTGTGGAATGAATACCCAACTATGCGGATCCAGTTAGCCACTATAGATAAAAAACAACCCTAATCCAACATTAGAGTTGTTTAGTTTATGTTTTTTGTACATTAGAGTTCCAGACGAGCAGGTGATTTACCTGATGATATGCGTCTGTGTTATCACCGATAGATATCCATAATATACAGATAATCTTAGGTAAATTCTCAATCGATTGAACGGTATAATCCGCCTTTGATTAATATAAAATTAAAAGTTATGCCTCGGTGGCGTGGTTGTATTTCGGTACAACCCTCGGTCTCGGGTTCGATTCCCGCGTCGGCCATGTAATATTGGATTTTTCCATATCGCAGTCCGGAGTCTGGAATTTGTGCCCGATATGGCGATAGGCTCGCCCCCTATCCCATCTGGGACGGAACTAAGCTCGGCGAAATGTGGGTGTACTAGTTGGCTAGTGCGCCTCTGCCTACCCCTTCGGGGATACAGGCGTGAGCTTATGTTATGTTATGTGATCTAAGAATTCGCATTAAGTATTCACATCCCTTGGTATGCGGTCTCCGCTTGAGAACTTTTCTACACCATCAGCTATCAGTTCTAGGAGGTATGTACCCTGCCCACTGCAACTTCAACTTGCTAATCCTAACTGACATAGACATAGGTCAGTTACTAAATGTAGGCCACTTCCAAGTTCCAACAGATCGATCTGGAAATTTTTGAGGGAGGCCTATGTTCAGCAATGGACGTCCTATGTCTGATGATGATGATGACGATGATATTCATTGTTCTACGAGAATCGTTTCGATCTGAAATATTAATTAAACTTCAGCGCAGTAAGCTGTAAAATATTTCAACGGCCTCACACAAAAATCACGATGCACTCGATAAAACATCGCGACTATTACCTGAACGAGTTTGCGGAAAATCGTTATTGCTTACTGCATTCGGCTACAAGCAAAGTGATTGTGCGGAAGAGGTTTAGATATTAATTAAAAACATCATTGTATTACTTTATATAGATCTCAACTTTCTATAAAGATTAATATTCTAATTTAGTTTGACTCACGAATGGGCACAAATGGGCCGGCTCAACCGGTTTGATACCACTGTCTCACAGAAAACCGACGTAAAGTGGCAGCTTGCTGTCGCGTTTCGTTCGGGGAGTGAGATTTCCGCTAGCCCAACCCCCCCTCACTTTCCAATCCCTTTTCCTTTCCCTTCCATTCCCTCCTTTTAGGTTGGCAACGCACCCATGATTCTTTTTGTGTCTTGGGTGTCTATGGGCGGTGGAGATCACTTACCTTCAGGTGACCCATCTCCTCGTTTGCCAATCCCTGTTATAAAAAAACTCATTTAAATGAGGTGTAATAATTATTATCTTTAGATTAAGTTCCGTGGATGAGTATACTCGATTTCTTTTTGTACTGAACTAGTCTGCGATTAACGCTAATAATTATTATAGTAGAAAACTCGCCATACTACGGGTGCTTGCATTCCGATTAATTCAGTGGTCAACCAGTGTATATCCAACAAATGACCAACAAAACTAATGACTGTCAAGAGACGTAAGGTGTCTCCGCAGTTGACACTACAATAAATCTACCTAACTAAAACTACTGGTAGATTAGCAACTACCACACAGACTAAAATGGATGAACCACGTTCATCAGTTTCTTTTGATATTAAGTCATCAGTAAACTCCATATCAAAAATGATTTATGTCACGAAGAAATGACTCGAACAATGAACGAGATATAGAGATTAATTGACGTCATCCATCGTATTCGGTCAGTGCTAATAAGGTTAGTAAAAATTATCAGATGTCATTATGAACGATGGATCGGTCAACTTTGTTCATTAAACTTTAACTATCTACTGAGCAAAGTCAAACAAAGACTTTACCAAGTACATAACTAGATCTAATATTTATAGAACACACGCGAAGTATATAATTAAGAAAAATAAACATTGTTGTAACTGAATTGGAAAAGTAATGCACAAACAAGTTTCTAAAGCAATTAATGTTTTATAAAGAATGAAAGTTTGCGACTTTTTTTGCGCAAAAAGCCTTATGCCTAAATATTTAAATTAAAGTTAGCTCAATTTAGTTTATTCAATTTGTATTCATCATCATCATCATCAGTCTTAGGACGTCCACTGCTGAACATAGGCCTCCCCCAAAGATTTCCAGATCGACCTGTTGGAAGCGCCCATCCTGCATTTGTATTGCTATTTTATAATATTTATCTTGATTTGTAATCGATTTTAGTTTTTAAATTGTACACAAAATTAATAAATGGCACTTCTTTTACCCGACCTTATCCCTCTTTCAATATGAGGTTAACATTTTTTAAGAATTTTGAAGAAAATATTCAGCTTAGTTTTTAGGACAGACTACTTTCCTGGTGTAAACCTTCTCTCAATAAATTACATTAAACAGAAATAGCAATAATGGCGTTGGTTGAATTGGCTGATTTTGCATTACTTTCTGCTGAAGACGCCATCACTTCATCCAGGCTGAAATATTTCTTCTTCTGACACCATAAAACCCGTGATCCCTTAGCCTTTTAACCTTTTTGAGCTTTGTATGCCTGCAAATACCGCCGAGGCATATGCGGTGTAAAAATGCATATTTTTTTTATAATCGCTACCGCTTATTCAATGTATAATAAGCCTTAGCGTTCAAGTGCACAACTGCTGAACATGCAACATAATACTTACCATTGAAGAAGGAAGTGGTCAGTTAAAACGACTTTCCATTGTAAAAACAAAGTCTTTTGAAGAAATATTGAGACAACACACGGGCGAAGTGAAAACGCGTCGCCAGCTTTTCGTATACGGTTGGATATTGCGTATACTTATGGACAAAATAATCGGCCCTCTAGAGAACGAACATTTTAATTAATAAAAACTAAGAAATTACGTTAACAGTAATTGTTTGTCTCTCTTGTTTTACGAAAGAGTGTGAGGGACACACAGGTTTTAAAGTTAAGTTATTTAATTTGAAAATACACAACTCGCAACAATGAATCTTTGTTTATTAACACAACTTAAAATTATTTTTTAAAGAATGAAGTAGGTTTTTCGACCGACTTCAAAAAAATAAAAGGGCCAAAATCCATCTGTTTTTTTTTTTTATTTATGTTACGCGATATCTCCGCCAAATGTGGCCCGGTTTTTAAAAATTCTTTTTGTGTTTGATAAAGCTTATTTCGAGGGTGGTCCCATATAAATTTGGGCACAATCGGATCAAGTTGGAAGTCGGTCAGTTAAGTTTATAAACTTGTGATTATTAAGTACTATAGTATGGTACAAAGAAAATACCGAATTGTGTTTGTAAAATCCGGGAGGTAAAGATTTCAGGTTCAGTATGCATTGAGCAATAATACCTTTGGCTATTTAATCCTATAAAAAGTTATAAATAGCCAAGTTTTTTTGCCCGCAAGTATACTTTACATACCCGCGATTTCCATTTGCATGACAATGTATTGTTACTGGGCGAGAAGTGGAAACATTTTACTTTTTTTTGGTTTATAATGTTATGGCTTAACGGTTCGTGGCTTTGTGTTTAAATGACGACATAAATATTTAGATGTGTATAATCTTTGCCATACAGGATAATTTCAACACATCAATCAGGTAGTAAAGAAGCTTTTAGAGTATTTTAGTAGCATCATTAATAGAAATATATTATATTATCTGTTGTCCGCGACTCTGGTCGTCTGTAAATTTATTTTCCTGGATAAAAATTAATGTGTTAACCCAGGGTGCCAGCCACCTCCATACAAAATTTCATCAAAATTGTTCCAAAAGTATGAGCGTGAAAAAATAACAAACACAAACACAAATACTCATAAACTTTCGCCTTTATTAGTGACATTATTGTATTATTTATAAAAAAATTCACACACATAGTTCTGAACCCTCAAACATTTAACCTGTTTAATGAGTATCAGGAACACCCCTAAAACCCAGAACCGATACAAATAATTGTACCTACAGGCCTCTCGTTTCCCAACCGGCTATTCGTCCGACTCCCCACATGATGTCAATGTAACAGAATGAATGAAGCTCACGCCTGTATCTCCGAAGGGAAAGGCAGAGGCGGACTAGCGAACCAAAACAGGCACATTTCGCCAAGCTCACTTACGTTCTAGATGTAGGGGGATGTAGAATATTGAGGGCGAGCCTATCGGCATATTCCATAAATTCCAGACTCCGGGCTGATAATTGGAGAGAAAATGTCAATCACATTGCCCGACCCGACCATCGAACCCGAGACCTTAGCACAATAGTACCGAAATACAACTACGCCAACGAGGCAGTCAGTGTACTTTGTAACCCATAAGTTATGTATTATACAGAGTAGATCCAACATACGACATTAAATTTGATAATGGATAACTTAAGTAATTTTAAATTTCACCGCAGCAATAAAAATCTATAAATACTGAAAAAACTAGAACAAAATAAATAGCACAAGTTCAGTTACTAAATGACACACGATTTATACTGTGCAAAACCGGTATAATGCGCGAAAATCTATAGGTAAACTTCAGTAGGTACGCGACGCGTGAATCTCGCATCCATGACAAGTCCGTTCATGTTTGTTATCGACAAAAGTCTTTGACTGCTAATATTAGCTGTTTTAGGTCGTCCCGAACGTACATCATGGGCAAAAATTGACAAAACTAAAAATCAATCTTGTGGCTAAACTATTATAGCAATTCGACTTATTTTAGTACAAAGCCTTGCAACGTTGTAAGGCATATCTTATATCTGGTATGATTTAATGTCGTTATGTTGGCGCCACTCGGTATAACCCCAATTCTCTAGTGATATTCATCACTAGTTTCAGACGCCGTATCAAGAGCTGTCACCTTATTGTTATTCTTACTACGAACGTTTGCGGTCTCCGGCGCGCTTGTTTAACGAACCGTAACTACCGTGAAGCATCGTGGCATCGCACAAGAGGCGTCAAAAAGCACCATTTCATATCCAGAAATATGGTCGCATCTATTGTTTGACAAACTGTGACGAAGCTATGTGAATATATAAAAGTTTTATAATATAATAAATATTGAGTGTGCTTGAGTGGTAGAGCCACGCTGCAGACAGTGACGTCTACAGAACAATTGGACTGGAATGGTTTGATACCACTGTCTCACAGAAAATTAACGTAAAGAGGCAGCTCGCTGATGCGTTTAGTTGGATGAAAGATTTCCAGGGACTCAATTCTTCCCTTTAATTTCAGGGAGATGTATACTTTTCTAATTAGGAACCCTATTCTTCCTTTTTTTTCATTTGACTTGTTATTTTTATGTTGTTTCTACTACGTGTGCTATAATCCGTGGTTACAATAATACGTAGCGTAAGATAATAGCAAAAATATGTAAATAAAATCAGAATAGGATTATCATACACTTGTGCACTGTTAAACGATTCTCTTTTAATTTTTCCGCACGTCATAAAAGTTTGCCGAGCTATAGTATAAAGCACAGAGTTAAGGAACGCCATCTGTTGAGAAAATGCGTCACTTTTGGAGTTAATTAAATTTCGACATACATAGTTACGAGTTATGAATGTAGCTATTTTGATCACAAATTTTTAAATAGAAATACTTTTACGTTAACAACGATAAAACAACTTTTAGGTTCCTCGAAAAATGTCAAAATATGTCCAAAAAGCAACTTGGTGTGTTTAATGTGTAATTTGTACGATTTATACATCACTTTAACAGAAAAAAGCATTAAGGACGTAGGAATTTTCATTTGACTTCCCCGAAAACGCCTAATCTTAAACAAGACAGCTGCCTTGACTATTTAGAAACACGACGAGCTCGACCACTCTGGGCGACACTTTCAGAATAACATATCGTTTTAAATACCGACTGACAGATGACACATTTCGACATTCTTCAACTTGTCTGTTCTGAAATACGCCTTTTCTCTCCGCCTCCCAATATTTATTTTAGCTTGCCAGTTGGTAAATTCATTGTTTTGAATCTTATTTTCATATGCCTTGAGTCAAAATTGGGTTGTGTTGTAATCGAATTGGCTATTTTCCACTGAATACACTCTACTTTAATAAGAACAGACAAAAATCATTGTAAACTTATGTAAATCCATTGAAATCACACGAGTACGTTCGACGTGGCTACAATATACATGAGTAAAAAATATTCAATCCTTTTAATGTATCCAGCTGGTATTTAAAATACTATTTCATTGTCACTTAACCAGTGAGTATTTAATCGCATACAATTTATTGCGACCATTATGTTTGTCTCTGGGAGAACCATAAATATGTTGTCAGTTTATTAATACTCGGGTTACTTAAGTTACTAAGCTCCACATGTTAAACATCTTGCCCATTTTTTATAATGATTAACATGTTTTATATTAACACAACTCTTTTCTAACAATAAAATACAAAACGACACATCCAGTTAAACATAAGACAGATGGATGACAGAAATTTAAATACGTGACACTTAAGGCTAATACAGATGAAATTTCGCCGTCGAATTGGTGCTGAATCTGCAAAATAATTGAGCCATTCATAAAGCTCGTGATAGCAGGCTCGGGCCCCGTCCCAGCACAATGACTAATAAGAAGTTAATCCGCAAATAAAAGTGGAATTGAAACAGAAGTGGAACGCCTTTGCGCCGTGTGGGTAGGCTAATGTCGATTTGTCTTTGTCGGCGTCACTGAACTCGTCAGAAATAGATTAAGCGCTCTCACTCCATCTAATGGCGCCTCATTTGTTTGGCTTTAAGAGAAAAATTGTTCTTAAACTCAGCACGATAGGATCCTGTCGATGAGATTCGTTTGTTTGACTCAATTCGGATGCTCAACCCGATCTGACGGTACGTTACCTTACATTTCTAACCCAGTTACAACTTTCGCGAGCCGGCTCTGCGAATTTAAAGCTCCCGACCGTTGCTCACTTGTAAAAATGTAATTTGTATTTGTAGAATTTGTTTCCCTTTTTCTACGTAGTTTACTAAACATCGGTTTCAGATTGCGCTGACAGTAGTTAATTTTTATTTGTTAGTATTTACTCGTGTTTTCTCGACGCCCGTTGAGATTAATTAAACTTTGTTTCACTGCAAGTACTAATGAACTGTTTATAATAGCTTACAATGCAGTACTAGTTACGAATAAACTACTTGTTTGAAATATTTCTTAATGCTTAATTATTCTTATGCAGTTAAGAGGCTTGTTGACAATATTATACTCTAGATTTGTAGAGAACTCCGCTTTTCGCCGAGTTTAAAAAAGGAGGTCCTCAATTCTTCTGTAATTTGTTTAATGTATCTTACTCAACTTTTTGTGTTCGATAGAGCTTATTCCAAGGGTAGTCCCATATAAATATATATTGGACTACCAAAAAATATAAGTTTTTAAACTTGTGATTATTGCTATTATTGTTGTATTTAGTAACATTTTCAGTAAATGTAATTAACAATAAGCATAGTTTCAATAATGAATAAGAAAACAGTCTAAACCACTATATCGAAGTTAAAACTAGCAAATACAAACACAAAATATACTAAGAATGGTTCTAAAGTATAACATTTTATAAAATCACGCCTCAAGTGGTTTATATTACGTATTCAGTGAAAGATTCGTTGAATTCAAAGAAAAGAAAGAAATTAAAATTCTGCAGTTGCAGAATGAACTGCCGGGAATCTGCTGCGGTACATGAATATCCAGGCGGAAATTTTTAGGCGTGCCATTTAAATTTTTAGTTAAATCATATATTCCAGGATTTCTTATTCCACCGAGTGCTTCTTTTCAACCTGTTTCCTCGGGAGAAATTGAAGGTGCATTGTGCCATTTCTGCGCGATTTTATGTTCGTGAGTTTGTGGGATTGTGATATTGCGGTTTTCCTCTTAATTAATTTCTTTCGCGACTATTCAATTGTTTGTTACATAATTATCAATAATTGAAATAAATGTGTTTCATTTTCAGTTTCATTAGAATTATCTTAATTTTATATCAGGTCGATCTGGAAATCATTGTGGGTGGCCTATGTCCAAGAGTGGACGTTCTGTGGCTGATGATCATGATATCTGTCTGAACATAGATTTTACTATTAAAGAATCGTGATCCAAACATAGATTTTACTATAAAAGAATCGTGATCCAGTCATGATTGTTTCGAGCAGTTCTTGTATCGACACCCTTATTTTATCGTTCGTAATAACTGGTTATTTATTAATAACTTTATTTAATGATGTATACAACAATTACATCTAATATGATGATTTCCTGCAATTCATTCATACAAAATATTTAAATCAGTCACAAAGCTTGCACTCCTTGTTGATTTTTTAAATATGTCATTCCTGTAAACAGACTTTAAATTAAATATTTTAAATAAACAGAACAAACTCTGAGATGAGAATTCCAATCTACAAACGATGTGTTGAAGACTTTAAGTCCCTCTCCCTTACTGGAATAAACATAGTTGCATTACGAGCAGAAGTTACTGGAAGTGAGATAATAAAATGAAGGATTTATAAAGTAGTTGCATTTGACCATAATATTAATACGGTTATACAAAAACAGATTATTAATTTTCTTAACTGACCTACCTTACTTTACGCAAAGTAGAATTGTAAATATTTCTTCTCCAAACTCATATTGTTTATTAACACCTGTATGTTCAAAGTGGTACATTTATAGTTAAAATAGATATACGATAAGCTATTAGCGGTTTGACAAAATTTTTTCTACCTGCGCTTATCCCACCGTAGATAGTTACGGGCGGTTCGGCCTCCGGTGGCCCATACGCTTATGTAACATATACTTATATGTGCCGCCTCCGACGGGTGTGGGGTCGGCGCAACATAGTTTTTCAAGCATGATGCAGAAAGGATTTGGCTAAGTTTTTACGACCGGCTGCTTGCCTGACGTCAATGACATACTATTTTCGGAATTTATTCTTGACCTGCCTCACTTCAGCCATCATTCTATTTACTGATTTCTTAAGTTTACGCGAATGTTATACATTGAAATAAAACTATTTTTACGGATTCTATCACGATTTGGTTCTATCATAATTCTATTTCTAACAAATTATTATTTTATTTCACAGCACAATACGATATTACGCTTCTGTTGTCGTACAATTGAATCAACTCACTAGCGCGTATTTATCACATTCTAGGAAATCTAGGACATCCAGAGGGAAATATGCTATTTTTGAATCGGAATAGTAAACGTAGTAACTCCAACACAAACGGCAAACCAACTCATGCGTATAAATGTCCACAGGTCAATAGTCACCTGGCCTCTCTCGATCTTTATAGCTCACATTCAGTAGAACTATTTCCGTGTGCATACGGCCGATTTTATTTGTAGTACATTGCGGCGTGTAATAAGCGTGAAGGCGTCTGTCCGGCCACCCAGAGAGTCGATGACTGCTTAACGCGGCCGGCGTCATTTCTTCTGATTTATTGGAACGCGAAGAGTAGGAAGGTACGCCGACGATGTGTACATTTGTGGCTAATGAATAGCTGTCTTGTTTATTTAACTATTGAATATTATACTTTTGTATATATTTTTGCGTCTGTATATTTTTTTAGGCATGTTACGTAATATATCCGCTAAATGTGGACTGATTTTCAAAATTCTTTTTTGTGTTCGATAGAGCTTATTTCGGATCAGAAGTCAGTCTGTTAAGTTTTTAAACTTGTGATTATATGTGTATCCTTTGAGAATGATTACCCCCGAATACTCAAACATTTAAGGTCGCCTTATGTCATTTAAGGTCGTCTTTTCTGTCAAAATTGTATGGCGTAAAACTAAAATTCTTACATTAGAAGCCCTTTAATTAATTTCCGTTCAAGTTTCCGCGTGTTAGTCTGTTTTTACTAGTATGCAAATATTCATATGCAAATGCTTACTCTGTGGCGGGTTTTTGTTTAATGGAGATAATGTACTGCTGATTCTATTATTATATAGTCTTAAAATAAGACTCTATATAAACAAACCATTAAAACTATACAAGGTAAAAGAGGATTAATGTATTAGAAAAATCATTCAAAATTCATAACATCCATCAAGATAATTGCTTAACTCTATTGCAGTGTAAGTGGAAAATCTATGTATTTGTTGACATTGTACAATGAGTTATGATCAGGCAAATTAATTAAAAATAATATTTAGACTTATACAAGTGTGTCGTAAACGTATTTTATTTATAAGACAACTTACGATTTTCCAAAATCACTTACACATTACCGATGACCGTACTCTCTCGGCCAGCACTGTACCTAGTCATACAACACCAGCTTAAATTAATTTCAAATTTGTGCTTTGAACTGAGTTTTCTCACGCGAATGGATTGGATCACCGCGGTTCCCTTTTATGTGTGATACCAGTTGTAAATGGAAAAATGATTATTAAGCATCAATAAATAACTAAGTCATTGTAAATTATTTGGACTTGTTTAAGCGTGAGTTATGGTATTCTATTTACATTCATTATGATGATTTACAAAGTTTATATAAGTTTCATTATAAATCATGTTATTAGCTGTGTAAAGTTTTGACACTGATGGTTGATTTGTTACTATACTCGAAAGTGCATTATATAATTAAGGTAATTTAATGCAGCTTTACTGATTATCCACATAATCATGTTTAAGGAGAGATGGCTATGGTTGTAAAGTGGTTATGACACGCAATGGTGATATTGCCGTTTGAATTTTAAGTTTGACCGAATGGTTTAGATTGCACAACTTTCTTTATTTGTACCTGCCTTATCCTATCTTAATGTGGAATCGGCGCAACACACTTTTTTGAGAATGTTACAAAAATGATTTGGCTTAATTTTTACGACCGGCTGCCTACCGTCTGGTAGGACGTCGTCGTACGACGTTGACGTCTGTCAACCCTGTGGGATCCAGTCCCCGGAAAATAGTGCTAGAAAAATACCCATCACGACCTGGGAATCGAACCCAGGACCTCCGAGATCACAGCCCATATACACTGCCATTAGACCAAGGAGGCGATCGGCTGCCTGCCTGCCGCAACACCTATCTGGGGGAATCATATCAACTGTGATCCAACAGATTTTAATAATTGAAGCTGATATACATACTTACGTACTTCCAAAGATACGCCTTTTAACTATATTTTCGAAATGAACTGAATTTTATTAACTAAAATTCTAAAACTAAATAACTAAAAATATACAAAGCTCGACCATGAGGTTTTTTTTGCATTTCACGGTAGCGATTCAAACATAAACATAAATTCACGCCTGTATCCCCGAAGGGTTAGGCAGAGGTGCACTAGCGAACTAGAACACCCACATTTCGCCGAGCTTAGTTCCGTCCCAAATGTGATGTGATGTGTTACACTAGCGATAACGAAAATATTTTTTATAGCTAACACTAGCAAAGGAGCAGATGGGTCACCTATTGGTAAGCGATCTCCACCGCCTATAGACACCCAAGACACAAAAATCATGGGTGCATTGCCAACTTAAAATGATGGAATGGAAGGGGAGAGAAAAGGGATTGGGAAAAAGAAGGGGAATTCGGCCCCCGGAAATATCACCGAACGAAACGCGACAGCGAGCTGCCACTTTTCGTCGGTTTTCTGTGAGACAATTGTATCAAACCGATAGAGCCGGCCTATTCGTACTGTAGACGTAAATGTCTACAGCGTGGCTCTACCACTCAAGAACTAGAGTCACTAGCGTTACGTAGGGAAGTGGGAACTGATGTTTTTCATACAAATTATTTAATGTAGTCACTGGCGTGAATTACCAAAAAAATTAATTGTCGAGATACATTTGTCATGGCATTATAACAAAAAGTAATTGAAAAGCCAACGCGTCGCACCCAACGCGTAAGAAGTTTAAAGCCCTTTGTGTTGTTAAAACAGCATGGTTCCGTGAAATGGCGACGCGTTGTAACCGCGAACTGCCAACCGTTAGCCGATGAACAGCCCATTTCGCACTTTACTTGCACTGACTACGTTATTATGACTTATATACTGCAATGACATTCTACTATCTCATTTTACACTTAAGACCACTGTCAAAAGCTGTAGCACCTGATGCGCTAGTCGAATATAATAGTCAAATAGAATAAATGTATGGGAATGACATAAGACTACGCTGCATATAGCGTCCTCTTATGTCATTCCCATACATTTATTATTCTATTCGATTAGCGCATCAGCCACCTGTCTAAGCCCGCTGGGGCTCTAGACAAAAACCAAGCGTGACGTTTGGTAACGCTAGGCATTATCGCTAATATTTTTTTTGTATCTACCAAGATTAGAAAGAGTCACGTGACTTTTCGGACGCCATACAAACTTCATACAAAAAGAATAAAGCCTAGCGTTATCAAAGGTCACGTTTGGTTTTTGTCTAGGGCTCCTGATTAGCTTCCGAACCTTTCTTTATACCTGCTCTTATCCCACCTTGATGTGGGGTCGGCGCAACACATTTTTTCAAGCATATTGCAGAAAGGATTTGGTTTAGTTTTTACGACTGGCTGCCTGCTTGACGTCAACCGCCTCTAGACGGGTCCCGGGCAAATTTTATTCAAGAATTCGCTTTGCCCGACCTGGGAATCGATCCCAGGATCTCCCGGTTCACGTCCCATATATACTGCTACAAGAGGCGACTCAGCTCCTGGTCCACTTAAGCAAAAATAATCCAGCAGACCCGATAAGCGATCTGCAGGGCTACCACGACCTTTTATAGCAGTATTATTATAATCGTTCTTCGTTTGTTTTGTATGGGAATCGGTACAAGTAAAATTATAATAATACTGCTATAAGAGGTGGTGGTAACCCCCTGCTCACCCACCACTGCCAGAAAAGACGTACATATGTAGGAGGCGCCGGGTTGACGACTGACCGGTACTTGCATCTCTGTCTATCCTTGCTGCTATGCAAGCATGAGCTTCTTAGATTTATACATCTTAACCCCGATGGGGTAGGCAGAGGCGCACTATCGAACTAAAACACCCACATTTCGCCGAGCTTAGTTGCATCCCAAATGTGATAGGGGGCGAGCCTATCACCATATCGTGCACAAATTCCAGACTCCAGGCTAATACCGAAAAATCCAATATCACTTTGCCTAACCGGGGATCGAACCCGAGACCTTAGAAAAATAGTCGCACTGCGCACGCTATACCACTACGTCACCGAGTCAGTCTTTGATTAATATTGTAAAACTAATATGAATTTCTATTGTTTAAGTTCATTCAATCAAAAAATTAACAATGACTAACTTGTCCTGAATTGGCCTTTATAAATTGAAACACTTAAGTTAGAATTCTAGACAATACCAAAAGCAATAAAATAATTTTATTTCGCTAGAATTTCAATTAGTCGACGCAAACAATATCTCATACTTCAACATCAAACTTGTTCCAAACTCATCAATCTTTTCAAATTACCATTAATCTTTTACCACTCGTCTAAACAATGAGTTTTCAAGAATTACGTTCACTAAGCGCCTTTCTTTATAAACACTTTTATGTTCTACAAATAAAACAGCAGTCGACAGCGTTATTTGCTGCACAAGCGCCAATAAAAGAACAGCAAGTTGTTTTCTTCACCGAGTATCGACGAATGTGGTCCTGCAACTTTCGACGTTCTTAATTAAAACAGCGTAAAGCCAGAATTAATCTGTAAGTAAGGGGTAGACAGAGGCGCACTAGCAAACTAGAACACCCACATTTCGCCGAGCTTAGTTCCGTCCCAGATGTGATAGGGGGCGAGCCTATCGCCATACCGGGCACAAATTCCAGACTCCGGGCTGATATGGAAAAATCCAATATCACTTTGCCCGACCCGGGGATCGAACCCGAGACCTCAGAACGCTAGTCGTACCGAAATACCACCACGCCACCGAGGCAGTCAAACATTTGATAGCGTTACCCAAATCACAATAACGAATAATGTAATCTAAATAGGTTAAAATTCCGCCATAATTTATATAAATAGATAACCCACAAGCCTACATAAGGAAGACAGAAATAAATGACAATGGAGCCATCCCCTATTGTTGACTTTATCTGGGCAAATTATGGCCAGATAAATGTGGGCAATTCATTCGGTTACTTTTGAGCCTGTTACGTTTCGCTTCTACTTATCTGCCGAGCCTTTGTCCTCAGGTGGAATGTAAAAGCCCGTTTACAAACGATGCTTTATGTTCAAATGTTATTTACTTGCTTCACTGGATTGTTAGGTGAAGTCGCCTCCTTGATCAAGTGGCAGCATGTATGGACTGTGGACCGGGAGGTCCTGGGTTCGATTCCCAGGTCGGGCGAAGCTAATTTTCTAATTTAATTTGTCCGGGACTGGAGGCCTCATAGAGGGTTGACGTCAGGCGGGCGGCCGGTCGTAAAAACTAATCCAAATCCTCTCTGCAACATGCTTGAAGAAGTTTTTTGCGCCGAC
Organism: Clanis bilineata; assembly: GCA_036417725.1. Classification (NCBI taxonomy): domain Eukaryota; kingdom Metazoa; phylum Arthropoda; class Insecta; order Lepidoptera; family Sphingidae; genus Clanis; species Clanis bilineata. Next base: position 7,197,966 of record CM071141.1, read on the forward strand.
CCCACATTAAGGTGGGATAAGGGCAGGTAGAAAGAAAGAAAGAAAGACTGGATTGTTAGGTGTGAATGATATAATCATAGTGTAACAACGGCATTGGAAACTAATTAAACTGCGGCCTGAGCAGGAAAATTTCTGACAACCGTAAATGTATTTCAGCTCGATGCGCGTCTATGAAATTTGTATGAAATATTAATCAAACGTCATCAGTGCGCAGCTAACTCGAATACATTTACAATTACATTAGTTTTTCGGGCTGCAATAAAAAATGCATCGAAACAATGTTATTATTAATGTTTTATCCTCTATAAAGTATATGTTTATTAATTTATTTAAACTGTTTTATTTTTCTTTCCTGCCCTTATTTTATTTTAATGTGGGGTCGATACAACACCATTTTGCAAGCATTGTACAGAAAGGATTCAGCTGAGTTTTTTATGAACAGTCTGCCTCACAACAATTCTTCATTGGGCAAATCGTGTTAGAAAACACGCTTCCGACCTAGGAATCGAACCCAAGACCTCTAAAACAATTATTAGTATCATTATTTACACACAATATATTATGTACTCTTGCCCGCGGACATGCCCGCGTGAGAATCTGTCCCGTCGTATTTCCATTTTCTCTATACACACTTTCATCCCCCGTACACCCCCTTAGGGGATTAATTTCTAAAAATAATTTCTTATTGCTCGCTTACATCATAAAAGGAGGCTATGTGTAAAATTTCACGTCCCTAGTTTCAATCGGTTCCGCTATACTTCAGTCAGTCATTCATTCAACTTCACCTATTATATATACAGAAGTACCGATATTATCGATTTGTTTTCTTATTTAACTGGCTAGATATTAGAACAACCGGATCCTGGGAGAAGTGAAAATAAAACAATATCCAGAGTAATTAACGGTACGGGTCTGGTACGTCGAGACCACTTCACGGGCATGCCGTTTGGCGAGTGTCACTCCAGTATTTAATTAAACGAGAGCAAAGAGAAGAAACCGAGAAGGTAGGGTAATTTGTTAAAATTAATTAAAAAGAAAACGTACAAACTTAAGAATTACAGCGAGTTTAACATGACGTACTTGAGTGCGGCGCACACTGGGGTTAAAAACCATATCGCAAACAAATAAATATAGCGACCGTTAATTAGACTTTATAATAGTATATATTAATCGTCCATATTATTTGATTTTTTTTCGACCGACTTCAAAAAGGAGAATGTCCTCAATATGTCTATATTTTTTATGTACATATGTTATGCGATATTTCCGCCAAATGTGGACCGATTTAAAATTATTTTTGTGTTCGATAGAGTTTATTTTAAGAGTAATCCCATATAAATTTGATCATGATCGGATTTGACGTCGGTCCGTTATTAAATGTATAATGATGCGTTACCGTGGCCGGCTCAAAAAGTGTCGGTTAGACGTTCTGGAGGAAGATATGAGAGCCAATGTTCTCACTAAGAAGGATGCTGAAGACCGACCAAACTGAAAGCGTTTAAGTAGGAAAGCGGACCCTGGCAGAATTCCGAGATAACGCGAGGCAGAAAGAAGAGGCAAAAATGTATCCAATTATATGTAAAAAAAATATAAATAATTATTTTAATAAACATCACACATCAAAATACGATAAGCGGTGTCTAAACGGAATGACACCAAGATCGAATAGTTATCATTAATAAATTATTAACCATGGACTTAATCAGAGTATGGAGAGAAAGCTGGATTAAATTACTTACTTAGGTTCAATTGCACCACTATTATTAACCTAGAGTTAGTCCTAACCGCAAGCTAAATTGACAGAAAATGTATGAATGACATGTAACTTAACTTGCGGTTAGGACTAACTCTAGGTTAATAATAGTGGTGCAATTGAGCCTTACTGATTACTTTGGTAGATGATACAAACTATCTAAACATTGACATATAACCCTCTTTTTAGTAACGTTTTTCATCGCGTGTTTCAATGTGCGCTGGGTTTAAATTTTTTTAAGGCACAATCGTTTTGTATTCTCACTAACTGCGCCCTTAGGTAAGACGACATTTATTTGATGGCCGTTCGACCTACGGACGGCTAAACGAAGTTTGAATATTCTAAAAGTGCAATCTTTATAATTAAAAATATTAGATAATTCAATAATTTGTATTTTAAGGGCTACTTGCAGCGCTATTACTAATCTAGAGTAACACCTCATCTCGATTTATCCTGCAGATCACTCCTATCTTTAAATCAAGGTTTGTGATAAATAGAGATTTATCGTGAAGCTGCAAGTGGCCCTTAAACTGTTAATGCGAAAAAATAAGAATGATGATATCTAATACAAAATAATTTTTATATTAAATCATTTATGAATGTATAAACCTCAAAGCTCAAAAAGTATTCACTACTCCGATCTGAGAGACAGAACTTCCGGTACAAGGGCTTGGTAGCAAGCCTCCGGGGTTATAGAGGGTGATTCCGGAATCGAAGGGTATGCATAAGTAGATTAATAAATGTGCAGGAAATGGAACAGCATGTATAAAGAACAATGCGTTTGCTTTTTCAGGGGGGTGAATACAATAAAAATATTCCATAAATAGCTAATATTATCTATTCGTAAGTCATTCTATTATAGCATCCCAATATTAACTTTCTTTATAAATTAAGAGCTACTTACGGCGCTATTACTAATCTAGAGTTAGATCCGATTTATCCTACAGCTCATTCCTATATTTAAATTGAGATTTGAGATAAATCGAGATTTATCTAAGTGTTGTAAGTCACCCTAAGCATTGGATTAAAACTATTTTTACGACCCGTGACCACGAAGACTGCAAAGCCTTCGAAACGTCGGGAATAAAAATTAAAAACCAAATCGTGATAGAATCCGTAAAAATAATTTTAATTTAATGTATAAAATTCGCGTAAACTTAAGAAATCAGTATCACCCTAAGCATTTTTACATTTATTTAATCGGTGTTTAACCGTCTAACTATAAAAATAACTACAAATTCATTCTTAAACGTGATAAATTAGAAAGCTACATAGGGCTTTCGATGATAAACTACCAACTGACTCCGAGTTAGCTCCAAATCACTTGAGCACAGCAAAGCGCTTATAAATCAGATTTATCTCCCTCTCGTACTCTTTCACACAAACTAATTTCAACATCCAACTTCAAGTAACACGGTAAAGAGGGATCTAAAGACCTGTAGAGCGCGCCCTTAGGATGCGGTCTTTACATACAAAAGACAGAATTGCCTGCCCTGATTGAATTATGTCCCGCCTTACCCGACTTCGACGGGTCGCGGCTTTAGTATATGTAGATTAATTTTAATGTTATTTTTATTCGTGAATGGTAATATTAAGATGCTTTATTATGTTTTGGTCACATCTTAAATTTAAGAAAAGTGTTATGGAGAGACGGAGTTAATCACCTCATTGGTCTAGTGGAAGCATATATGGACTAGGAGATCCTGGGTTCGATTCCCAGACCGGGCAAAGCGAATTTTCTAATTTAATTTGCCCGGGACTGGATCCCTCAGAGTGGGTTGACGTCAGGCAGGCAGTCGGTCGTAAAAACATAGCCAAATAATTTCTGCAACATGCTTTTAAAAGCGTGTTGCGCCGACCCCATATTAAGGTGGGATAAGGGCAGGTAGAAAGAACTTACATTTGGAACATAGGTCTCTTGAATGAAGATTACATAGACCTTTCAAGGTTTTATTATAATAGGTACCGACCATATTTTAGTATATTGACGAAATGAACTGTCATTTCGTCAATATACTAAAATATGCGTGAGCCTATGTTATGTTATGTAAGTATACTGATACTTACATAACATAACATAGGCTCACGCCTGTATCCCCGAAGGGGTGGGCAGAGGCGCACTAGCGAACTAGAACACCCACATTTCGCCGAACTTAGTTCCGTCCCAGATGTGATAGGGGGCGAGCCTATCGCCATATCGGGCATAAATTCCAGACTCCGGGCTGATATGGAAAAATCCAATATAACTTCGCCCGACCCGGGGATCGAACCCGAGACCTCAGAACCGTAGTCGTACCGAAATACCACCACGCCACGGAGGCAGTCAATATAATAATAGACAGTATACCTACTTTATGATAATTTAGTTATTAACTGGATTATAAACAAAATAATTATGTTAACGTATTAAAGAAGCCGATAAAATAGAAAATCCGATAGAAATAACGTCTTTGACACGTCATTTCGTCAAATACTATGGATTTGCGAATTTGTTACCAAAACAAAATCAAGCCATACAAAGGTTGGATACAAATCCAAAGAGATCCATAATAAAAAGAAGGGAAGCGAACTCGTCAGTCATGTATCGACCGCGGGCCAATTGAATTTCAAAGCCGACAGTCTACCTCAAAATTTATTCAAAGAATAAATCTGAAAATTTGTAGATCTAAAGGCATAAAGGCAAAGTGGCGCCGACGCGTCGACACAAAGGAATTTCTAAATTTCACGGCTTCCGCCTCGGTTGTTTGTATTTATATGAGGGCGTTGTGAGAAATGACAAACGACCACGAACAGGGAAGTAACGAAAACTGTGTTGTAGTGGCTGTGGGGACAAGCAGGCAATCTTACGCGCTGTCGCCGCGAGCCGGGAGTGCTCTATCTACGTAGTACATAGGTATCTTCCCCATGTCGCAGTCACCACAATGTCCAAACGCCGAGGGATAACAGAAACAATATTTTTAACATTGCTTCATTTTCTTTTGTCAGTACACGGACGTAAAAAAACAATGGACGGATCGCTAGGACATTGAAAGTGAAGCAGGGTTTTAGACCCATTCGATCTATCGACACGTAATAGCATGTGTGTACGACTAGGACACTTTTGTAAAGGTGCGTTTGTTTGCGTGGCTTTTCTAAGGCGTCCGTGTATGCCTGTTGGAAGTGGCCCTATTATTAATAACTAGCTTTTGCCCGCGGCTCCGCACGCGTATTTTGTAGGGCCAACGGAAAAAACTTTTGATTTGACGATCCGCCCTGTCGTTTTAGTCTAAATATGGGCGACCCAGCTATCGATTTTGAAGTTAATCGGCCCAAAAACAAAGAAAAACAAAATGGCGGCCACTTTTGACAGGTCTGACAGCGGTTCTGTCATTCGGAACCACGGGGCGACCCAGATATCGATTTTGAAGTCAATCGGCCCAAAAACAAAGAAAAACAAAATGGCGGCCACTTTTGACAGATTTGACAGCGGTTCTGTCGTTCCAAACCACGGGGCGACCCAGATCTCGATTTTGAAGTCAATCGGCCCAAAAACAAAGAAAAACAAAATGGCGGCCACTTTTGACAGGTCTGACAGCGGTTCTGTCGTTCCGAACCACGGGGCGACCCAGATATCGATTTTGAAGTCAATCGGCCCAAAAACAAAGAAAAACAAAATGGCGGCCACTTTTGACAGGCCTGACAGCGGTTCTGTCGTTCGGAACCACGGAGCGACCCAGATATCGATTTTGAAGTCAATCGGCCCAAAAACAAAGAAAATCAAAATGGCGGCCACTTTTGACAGGTCTGACAGCGGTTCTGTCATTGGGAACCACGGGGCGACTCAGATATCGATTTTGAAGTCAGTCAGCCCACAAACAAAGAAAAACAAAATGGCGGCCACTTTTGACAGGTCTGACAGCGGTTCTGTCATTCGGAACCACGGGGTGACTCAGATATCGATTTTGAAGTCAATCGGCCCAAAAACAAAGAAAATCAAAATGGCGGCCACTTTTGACAGGTCTGACAGCGGTTCTGTCGTTCCAAACCACGGAGCGACCCAGATATCGATTTTGAAGTAAATCGGCCCAAAAACAAAGAAAAACAAAATGGCGGCCACTTTTGACAGGTCTGACAGCGGTTCTGTCGTTCCGAACCACGGGGCGACCCAGATATCGATTTTGAAGTCAATGGGCCCCAAAACAAAGAAAAACAAAATGGCGGCCACTTTTGACAGGTCTGACAGCGGTTCTGTCATTCGAAACCACGGGGTGACTCTGATATCGATTTTGAAGTCAATCGGTCCAAAAACAAAGAAAAACAAAATGGCGGCTACTTTTGACAGTTCTGACAGCGGTTCTGTCGTTTGGAACCACGAGGCGACTCAGACATCGATTTTGAAGTCAATCGGTCCAAAAACAAAGAAAAACAAAATGGCGGTTACTTTTGACAGTTCTGACAGCGGTTCTGTCGTTTGGAACCACGAGGCGACTCAGATATCGATTTTGAAGTCAATCGGCCCAAAAACAAAGAAAAACAAAATGGCGGCCACTTTTGACAGGTCTGACAGCGGTTCTGTCATTGGGAACCACGGGGCGACTCAGATATCGATTTTGAAGTCAATCAGCCCAAAAACAAAGAAAAACAAAATGGCGGCCACTTTTGACAGGTCTGACAGCGGTTCTGTCATTCGGAACCACGGGGTGACTCAGATATCGATTTTGAAGTCAATCGGCCCAAAAACAAAGAAAAACAAAATGGCGGCCACTTTTGACAGGTCTGACAGCGGTTCTGTCGTTCGGAACCACGGAGCGACCCAGATATCGATTTTGAAGTCAATCGGCCCAAAAACAAAGAAAAACAAAATGGCGGCCACTTTTGACAGGTCTGACAGCGGTTCTGTCGTTCCAAACCACGGGGCGACCCAGATATCGATTTTGAAGTCAATCGGCCCAAAAACAAAGAAAAACAAAATGGCGGCCACTTTTGACAGGTCTGACAGCGGTTCTGTCGTTCGGAACCACGGAGCGACCCAGATATCGATTTTGAAGTCAATCGGCCCAAAAACAAAGAAAATCAAAATGGCGGCCACTTTTGACAGATTTGACAGCGGTTCTGTCGTTCCAAACCACGGGGCGACCCAGATATCGATTTTGAAGTCAATCGGCCCAAAAACAAAGAAAAACAAAATGGCGGCTACTTTTGACAGTTCTGACAGCGGTTCTGTCGTTTGGAACCACGAGGCGACTCAGACATCGATTTTGAAGTCAATCGGTCCAAAAACAAAGAAAAATAAAATGGCGGCTACTTTTGACAGTTCTGACAGCGGTTCTGTCGTTTGGAACCACGAGGCGACTCAGATATCGATTTTGAAGTCAATCGGCCCAAAAACAAAGAAAAACAAAATGGCGGCCACTTTTGACAGGTCTGACAGCGGTTCTGTCATTGGGAACCACGGGGCGACTCAGATATCGATTTTGAAGTCAATCAGCCCAAAAACAAAGAAAAACAAAATGGCGGCCACTTTTGACAGGTCTGACAGCGGTTCTGTCATTGGGAACCACGGGGCGACTCAGATATCGATTTTGAAGTCAATTGGCCCAAAAACAAAGAAAAACAAAATGGCGGCCACTTTTGACAATTCTGACAGCGGTTCTGTCATTCGGAACCGCGGGGTGACTCAGATATCGATTTTGAAGTCAATCGGCCCAAAAACAAAGAAAAACAAAATGGCGGCCACTTTTGACAGGTCTGACAGCGGTTCTGTCGTTCGGAACCGCGGAGCGACCCAGATATCGATTTTGAAGTCAATCGGCCCAAAAACAAAGGAAATCAAAATGGCGGCCACTTTTGACAGGTCTGACAGCGGTTCTGTCATTGGGAACCACGGGGCGACTCAGATATCGATTTTGAAGTCAATTGGCCCAAAAACAAAGAAAAACAAAATGGCGGCCACTTTTGACAGGTCTGACAGCGGTTCTGTCATTCGGAACCGCGGGGTGACTCAGATATCGATTTTGAAGTCAATCGGTCCAGAAACAAAGAAACAAATTTTCAACCCCTATTTCATCCCTTTGTAGTATAAAAATATATCGCACCCCATTTCTGTCCTTAGGGCTAAAACTATCCTCATATCAACTTTCTTAAAAATCCGTTCAGCGGTTTCTGGATTCCCATAAAAACTTTCATCCCCTATTTCATCTCATTAGGGGTTGATTTAAAAAAGTAGCCCATTTGTGTCTTTAAACTCAAAGATATGGACTATCCCATACCAAATTTCATAAAAATCCATTGAGTGGGCCTACAATTCCTATACAAACGTTCATCCCCTATTTCATCCCATTAGGGGTTGATTTAAAAAAGTGGTCCATTTGTATCCTTAAACTCAAAGGTATCCACTGTCCCATACCAAATTTTATAAAAATCCATTAATTGGACCTAAAATCCCCATACAAACTTTTAACCCTTATTTCATCCCTATAGAGGTTGATGAAAAAAAATGAAGTACCCCATTTTAATCCCTAGGGTCAAATGTATCCTCATACCAAATTTCATCAAAATCCATTAAGCGGTTCCAAAATTCCCATACAAACTTTCATCCCCTATTTCATCCCTTTAGGGGTTGATTTAAAAAAAAATAAAGTACCCTATGTCCGTCCTTGGGGTTAAAAGTACCCATATACCAAATTTCATCAAAATCGGTTCAGCGGTTTAGACGTGAAAACGCCACAGACAGACAGACAGACAGACAGACAGACAGACAGAGTTACTTTCGCTTTTATTATTTAGTAAGGAAGTAAGGATAGTGCATTTTACATTAACTGCTCTGAGGGACTAACTATAGGCGAGAAGGTGTCCTTCTTTTTTCTACGTCCGTGAGTCAGTACTTCAGTCAATTTTGTCTTCAGTTTTTTTTGTTTTAATGTACTCACAGTATATATCTCATATATGTACGTCTTCACAAAGTCTCTATTAAAAACTTTAAAATTACTTTTAAGTATTTGATACTAATAAAAATAATAACTAAAGCCGATTTTTTTCTCGAACATGCTTGAAAAATGGGCAGAAGAAAGAAGATGGAATATACGAAATCCACTTAACTGTTTATTAACATTAGTCTTTGAAATCATAGTCGTTACTTTAACTACACACTTTTTTCTAAGCTCTACTTTGTTTTGATACTGACAGCAAGCATAGATAAAACCTATATCTATAAATAAAATCTATTAAACTTGTATAAATCGCTAACATGACACAAAATTACCCTAGATTCCGAATACATTAAATCGGAAAATGATACATCGGTTTGCGGAGTACAATAACATTTGTCCCGACGATTCACAGAGGCATGACAATGCGTGCTATTGTGAAGTGACGCCTCCCACCCCCTGGATCTGAAGTGCCAAGTTAGTTAGGGTTCTTTAGCTCTGCAAACGCTACTGGCAGTGTGATTACCTCGCTATATTTTTACAAAAATGTGGATTTAAATCCTTTGTTCGGTCCTTTGTGTGTGGAGTAATAATGCTGCGAATGTTTCATTATAGGATTTCAATATTAAAAATCATTATTTTTTTGAGAGTGGTGTGAATTTTGTTGAACATCAGTATAATAATTAATAAATAATAATAAATAACACCCAACATTCACATACATAGTCCTAACCCCACACTAAGATCGAGTCTTGTGTCGTGAGTATCAGAAACTACGAGAGACATTCGGTCTCACAACACCCAGACCCGAAACAAATATCTGTAGGCCATAGTTCGCTAGTCCGCTTCTGCCTACCTCTACGATAATACAAGGGTGAGTATATGTATGTATGTAACTAAAATCTCCGATAAATGCGGATTTATTTCCAAGTTTTTTTTTTGTGTTTGATACAGCTTATTTACTCTAAAAGGTGCTGTCATATAAAGGGCAAGTACAAATGAATTTTTAAGTCAGTGTTTATATTTTTCAACTAGAGATTATCTATTAATTGACATCTATCAATTTGACAGCCTCCGTGGCGCAGCGGGCGAATAGCCGGCTGTGAAGCGAGAGGCCGCGGGTTCGATTCCCGCACCGAGACAAATGTTTGTATGGCCTACAATTATTTGTTTCGGGTCTGGGTGTTGTGAGACCGAAAGTCTCTCGTAGTTCCTGATACCCACGACACAAGACTCGATCTTAGTGTGGGGTCAGGACTATGTATGTGACTGTTGGGTGTTATTTATAATTTATTTATTACTTACTTACTGCTTTCAACTACTGCGTATATCATGGACTTCCATCAGAACTAATGACTCTATATTAGAACTTAAAAACGCCTGTCGGCAATTTGCCAAGAACGAACCCTTAGTTTCTTCGGACACATTATGCGATCCCTAATGCATAGTTTGGAGAAACTTATAATACTAGGACACGTTGAAGGGAAACGACCCAAAGGAAGAGTTCCTCTAGGTGGTTAGATGCCATAAAAAAGGCTGCTGGAGGTGCCATCTAACGAGCAGTACAGATGTCCAGTGACAGCTCAGCTTGGCGACAGATTGTATGTGGTCGCGATCCTCATAATTGAGGGACTGACGAAGTAGAAGAATAACAAGCTTGCATCAAAATGTCTACAAATGAAATAATACAACAAAGTATACAAGATTACTTCCACATAGTAACTGCTTTCTAACTCCCGTAATAAACAGTAAAAAGCGTAAACAGAATGTCGCGTCGCCGGTGGAGCTTGCGACTAGAGGCACTCAGTCGCCAGATGGCAGATGGTGCACTTTGCCTCGCGACATGTCTAGGCGTTTTATTCCACACAACTGTTACGAAGCTTGAGTTTTGTTTTCACTTAACGACACTGTATATTGTGATAAAAAAGCTTAGTAACTTTTAATGTGAGTTAACCACCAAGGAATAATAAACTATAAAAGTATTCTAAATAATATAAAGCGTGTAAAATAAAATAAAACAACTGTTACCTACACATAGTGGATCGGTGGCGTGGTTGTATTTCGGTACGACTAGCGTCCTGAGGTCTCGAGTTCGATCCCCAGGCCGGGCAGAGTTATATTAGATTTTTCAGTATCAGTCCGGAGTCTGGAATTTGTGCCCGATATGGCGATAGGCTCGCCATCTATAACATCTGGGACGGAACTAAGCTCGGTGAAACGTGGGTGTTGTAATCGCTAGTGCGCCTCGGCCTACCCTTTAGTAGATACAGGCGTTAGCTTATGTTATGTTATGTTTATGATGTGATCATATAACATGTTGTGATTCTACAGTAAGAAACCTATTCTTATCATGGCGTATAGTGGTATACTTATGAATCAAATTCAAACATTTTGTCATAAGTCACACAAATATCGGTAGACACAAAGTATAGGGAGCCTGTTTTACATTTAGTAGTCCATGGTCATTAGACTTTTAATCCATCAAACAATGTAAAAAAGTGTGTATTCACAGCTCTGTAATATTTTAAAATTACTCTTTCATACGCCAGCACGCCTTGCATTTCAAATAGAGCAACATGTTGCATCGAAAAAACTTTAGTATGCATTTTAACGCGGCTGTATCAAAAATACATTTTGTGCCATCATGTATTATTTTTGTATTCATGTTGTGATTTAGGTTGTCCAAATAATAAAGTTGTTTTGTTGTGCTGTCGATATTAAATACTTATGAATTTGTTGGGGAGTACACTAAACTTTCAATGTTACGTTTTTTTGTTTATAATGATTGTGATATAGACTGACAAGCCTAGTAAATTATAGGTGACCGCCATCGGTGACCGCACATAAAAACTGTGGATTGTTTATGATTTTTTTATGGAATGGGACTTGCCCGCAATGCCACGGACGTCATAAAATTATGACGTCAGTTTATTTTAATATTATTAGCCCTGGGCACGGGCCTCCTTTACTAATAAGTGGGGTTAGGCCTTAGTCTACCACGCTGGCCCAATGCGGGTTGGTAGACTTCACATACCTTCGAAATTCTTGTGAAGAATCTCAGGTATGCATGTTTCCTTACGATGTTTTCCTTCACTGTTAAAGCAAGCGATAAATCACAATGAAAATACACTTAACAGAGAAAAATCAAAGGTGTACGCTCTTTTTTGGGGTTGGTCTCGAACTGCCGACACTCGTCTCAGCAGTCCGTACCACGTGAGCTATCGCTACTATGTACTATGTACTATTCGTATTGTTACTGAAATCATAGCATATCATTATTTAATACACAATAGAATATCACTGCACAAAAATCACAAAACACCACATATCTTCTTCAACTTGACACGAAAATAATTTGCCTACAAACAAATCACCTATTAATCTAATCTTTTCACCCACACCCACTTTATTGTGTTTTATTGGCAAAGCAATACCATAAAACATTCCAGTCAATGACACTATGAAAATTCACCCCTAAAATCACAGATTTATGATAATATTATGATATAGTAGAGTGCATGAAGAATTTTACCTTATTGGGTTTATGTTCGTCTTATCTCGGCACTCGCTTGTGCACATCCCTAACTTAAACAAAACGGAACGCAATTTCCATGTTCAAGTCAATAGCTTAGAATAATAAGTGATAGTAAGTAATATTAAGGAAATCCACATAAAAGGACCCTTATGTTATTTGCCACTACCGCTTTAACTCACGACATTTTCACTTTCTTTCTAGCTCATATTCTTTATGATTTAACCACACATACCACTCGAAAACGAATCATCACAGCCTGAACTGAATGTAAGCAAGTAACCGGAGTCATTTGATATGACTTTAAATATGTCATAATATCGGATTTTAAAGTAATAATTATATTTATTTGATAAAATTAATAATTCGACACAGTTAAAGACGCGTATTAAATAAAGCAACGAGTCTACGTGCACATTTAGTGAGAAAACAAAACCCTTTACTTCATTCATACTTTAGCGAGCAGAAATACAGTTGTTGCTCATTAATGCAAAATAGCATCCAGTAGTTCAAGTTAATGCTTCTCATTATCGACGATAATTAACGTTTAATCTTCATACATTCATTTAGTCTCCGCAAAAAGCGCCGCAAGAAAAATTTGCAGAGATTTAAGTTCACAATGTTTATTAAATTCGGGTATCTATTTTTTAGTCTATTTTCACATGCAGTACCTCTGGCATGAATTTTTTTTAATATAACGATGATAGCTTGTTATCGTTAAACCATTTATCAAATATTGGTTGAACTGATTAAAACGAAACTAAAAATTATCGAGTAGTAAAACATGACTAATTGTTAATCAAACAACACAATAGTTATTCAAATGTATTATATCAGCAAATGGTCTGCGAGGCAATGAAATAAATTCATTCATTTGTATTTTGGGTCAGAATTGTTAAGCCAAAGGAAATCAGGGCTTTCCTTGACATGTCGCCGTATCATCGGAAACCTTATTAGAATAAAATTACATCGAACTAAGCCCGAAAATTTGGCCTAGTTGAAATAATCAATAAAAAAGTCTATTTGGCATTCGAGTTGACATAAAAATAATATACAATAGTTGCGTTTGCAACTGGAATATGGAGAGCAATTCTGGGGTGCTCCGCGTAGCTGGTTTACTTCACGATCCATTAAATTTTCCTGTTTGCATTTTTTAGCATACGTTACTCTCAAGACGCAGAACTCTCCATCAGAGCAGTTTTACGATTGTAGTAGTTTTAGGGGAAGTGGTTTCTCGTGCGATACAATACAGATGCGAGTTTATATTTAATGTTAATTTCGATTAGAAGTGAGTTTTAGTAGTTGGGGTATAATGACAGCTTCCTTTTATGCCTATTATTTGCCATAAATTTTGGCCGCTTTATTCAATTAGTAGTCATTTTCTGTTATTGCAAAGGCAGCCTATTAATCTGGATTGCGAGAGGATATTTGTAATAGACAATATATCAATGCCTGGATTCGAAATTACACGATACATCACCGGAGAGAGAAAATGTTCTTACGTTACGTGTCATTACGCTGGCAATTACCGTAGAGATAGGCATTGTATTTCTTTATTTGCTAACCTGACTTGTGTTGATGACTTGGTATGTTTCTTTACTTTTCACCTTTTGTACATGTAATAATGTGCTGATGTGAATTGTGATTTACTTTTCTTCCATTTAATATACTTTGTGTAAAAAGAGGCTGTTAAGGTCCGGATTTGAAGGATTCCCAGTGGCTTAATTCGCCCCTCCCTTTTACAATCCCTATTGCCCTCGTTTGAAGTTGGCAAAGCAACTCTGATTTTTGTTGTGATGGGTGTTTATGAGCGGTGGAGATCACTTATCAACGTTGCGGCATCGTTGCGGCAACGATGTTTTCATTTTTGTATTCAGCAAGGTACAAAGCGCACGCACTAGCGCTTTGCGTGATGACGGCGCTTATGCGAACTAGCTCTCTCGAGCGAGGCATTAACATAAATGTATGGAAAATGGTATTCTCTAAGACCCAACAACGTTGAACGCTCCGTCGATCTCAACGATGTGCGCTGCGGGAGCTCGTCGTCGATCGCAACGTTGTGGCGTTTTTTAGATAATCGACCTGCAGGTGCTTGTTTTTCAGTTTCTGCTATAAGAAAAGTTAAGTAATAACGTTTTTGGGTTATCCCATCCTAGTGCCAGCATATAAACCACCATTGGTTCTCATATTTGCCTCCAAAACTAGCCAGTGCTTTTTTGGGCCGGCCACGGTACACTGGTCCAGACACTTGCGACCGATGCGACGTAATCCTGTGGTATCATCAAAGCATAACTTTCTCAAGCCACTGCAATTTATCTGCCACTTTAAAAAATCTCATTTCATAGATTTTAATCAAAGTTTCAAACTCTAGGTAACTTAGAGCAAGAATAAATGATTTTATCTCGTAACTCGCTCTAGCAGGGAATAAAACAGCTTATAAATGAAATCGCTGAGGTAATATGGCTAATTGGATAGTTGATTTAAGAGCAGTAATAAAATTATAGGCGCCCATTTTGCCTAGACATCGTATAGATCATACTAGAAAGTGGGTCATATTAATGAAGATTCATAGTGACCCATCCCCTTCTCAATTAGGGTAATATGTATAGTTGGTGTTTAAAATAATCTTAATGCCCGTTTCTTTATTTTTTATCGCTTCTGGTATAGTGGCGGCGTAAATGGACTGTAAACCAAAAGGTCCTAGGTTCCATTCCCAAGTCGAGGGGGAATCATCCAGAGGAAGTCAACCTCCTCCAATAACGTGACGTGGCGTTAGACAGGCAACTGGTCACAAAAACAAAGCCGATTTTTTCTGCAACATGCTTGAAAAAGTATGGTGTAATCACAGTACTGCACCGAAAAAGTAGGTATTTCTTTTTCTGATTACGATAGCTCATATAACACAAGTGAAAACTATTAATTTTAGGTACCTGAAAAGAGAACGTTATGTAGAGACGTTTTCGTAGTAGTCATTTAAACTTGAAATAAAAATATTTTTTAGAGGTAAATATATTTACGACAACATATCATAAAAATATGGAAAGAAATATAGTTAAATAAATTTTACGAAAAGCTCAACGCTTTAAATGTATTGCGCTGCTAGCGAATAATTTTAATGTACAAGTACGCTTTAAAGTCATAACCAATTAGCGATTTCATAAGCTAAAAATCGAAACAGAATTATAAAATGCACTAAAAAAGATACGCCACCAGCGCTAATGGCTTTTAAAAATACACTCCTGTTTAAAGAGAGCCTGTATTATTCAAAATATTTAATGGATACGTTTAACCTCGATACAGGTGACCTATGCAGTTGAATCGGTATAAATATTGACTAGCTTTGGTGACGGCTGGTCTTTTTCCCACTATTTGAAATATTTGTCCAGAAATACCTTTTCAATCTACCTTAATGTGGGGTCGGCGCAATACACTTTTTCAAGGATGTTGCAGAAAGAATTTGGCTTAGTTTTTACGAGCAGCTACCTGCCTGACGTCAACCCCCTCCATCCAGTCCCGGGTAAATTAAATTAGAAAGTTCGCTTTGCCTGACCTGAGAATCGAACCCAGGACCTCCCGGTCCACAGCCCATGTATGCTTTCACTAGACCAAGGTGGCGAGAATACCGGCCGGTCATGAAAGCGGAATCTTTTCTGCAACATGCTTGAAAAAGTGTGTTGCGTCAACTTGACAATAGAGTGGGATAAGGGATGAGGATGAAAAAGACGGAAATACCCACCAGGAACATGGACACATAAACGTTAAGACGGATTCTAAAATATCATTTTGTAAAACTGATAAAAGCGCCATCTAGCGGGTGGTGTAGTTTAATACCAGCCAAATGACAAAAAATTAACTAGTTACCGTTTGCTCGCAGTTCTGCCCACGTGAAGTTTGTTCCTACCTTTTTTAGAAAATCTATGTAAAAAGAAATATTTTCTTTACCCGAAGAGGTTTCTCTACAAAATATCTAGTTATTTATTGATCAACGGAAGAAGGACGAACCAACTAATAAAATGTAAAAAATAATAATTTGTTTGAAGATCAATCTTACTAATATCAGCAAGATCATCGTTTTCGGATTTATTCAATTAGTTCTTCATAAGCATAATAGTTGGCGGTACAATACATTCAAACAGCGAAGTGTTATAAAACCAATGTTAAAAGTAAGACTGCCTCGGTGGCGTGGTGGTATTTCGGTACGACTACGGTTCTGAGGTCTCGGGTTCAATCCCCGGGTTGGGCAGTGATATTGGATTTTTCCATATCAGCCCGGAGTCTGGAATTTGTGCCCAATATGGCGATAAGCTCGCCCCCTATCACATCTGGGACGGAACTAAGCTCGGCGAAATGTGGATGTTCTAGTTCGCTAGTGCGCCTCTGCCTACCCCTTCGGGGATACAGGCGTGAGCTTATGTTATGTTAAAAGTAAATGTGACCAAAATGCCGACTCGAAGGCAATAAATATAGTAAATAAATTCGACCTCTAAACGAGGTCTGAAACATTGTAATAATCACCGACGAATTCAATCCAGTCCTAATAAAATTGAACGAGTAGCCTCCGGAAGAGAGCATTTGGCCTGGAACCGACTTACACGGATGTGTGAACAATGAAACTTAGACTTTATTGAAATAGCGATAAGGTTTATCGAAATGCAGCAGCTGGGTATAGCACTTTTGTACTCTCCAGGCGGACGTGAACAGTGGTCACCTTATTTGAGTTCGATCGAGTCACATACGTGATTCGACAAACTTTTATGTTATTTTCAAAGATATTTAATATTACTTACTATAGAGAGCCTATCAAGCAAGTTTCCATACAAATAAATTGAGCTCAAGCTTATTACGATGCGAGGGCGCTTATTACAATTTACACCCTAGAATGTTCTGTAAATGATCAAGAATCACGTAAGACAATTTTATTTTATGACAGCCTCCGTGGCGCAGCGGGCGAGTAGCCGGCCGTGGAGCGAGAGGCCGCGGGTTTGATTCCCGGATTGAGACAAAAGTTTTTGTGGCCCACAGATATTTGTTTCAAGTCTGGGTGTTGTGAGACCGAAAGACTCTCATAGTCTCTGACACCCACGATATAGGTTGTACCTAGTGTGGGGTCAGGACTAGGCGTGTGACTGTAAAAAAAAATGTCTAAGCATTATTACGTTGGTAAGAACTTCGTATGTTTCAAATACGACTGTGTGACTTCTGACCACAAGGTCACAACTTTTGGATCATAAGTTTCGCGCAGTTGTTCCGTCTATGTACTTCTGAATGTCTTTGGTTATTTCAATGTATTTAAACCGAATGAAAACCATTTGCAACACAATGAACTGTTTACTTTGTATTGAGATAGATCTACAGGATAGCTAAAGTATTTGTTGGCGATATTTCGAATAGTTAGTTATGTCACATGTCGCCTTCTTGGTCTAATGGCTATGGACCGGGAAGTCCTGGGTTCAAATCCTAGGTCGGGCAAAGCGATTTTTCGAATTCGATTTGCCCAGTACTAGTTCCCCAAAGGGGGTTGATGTCAGGCAGGCAGCCGGTCGTAAAATTAAGCCAAATACTTTTTTCAATATGCTTGAAAAAGTGTGTTTGCTTTGACCCCATATTAATAAGGGATAAGGGCAGGTAAAAATAACCTTTTAAATTAATATGGGACCAACTATGATTAATTATATAACATAGGTACTCTTTCAAACAGAAAATAATCATTTCATAAAAATAAAAAAAATAAATCTATCTTCTAGCCTTTATCTCACCTTAATGTGGGGCCGGCGCAACACACTTTTTCAAGCATGTTGCAGAAAAGATTTGGCTTAGTTTTTATGACCAATTGCCTGCCTGACGTCAACTCCCTCTGAGGGATCCAGTCCCGGGAAAATTAAATTAGATTTTTTTTTTATTTTTTTTGAATAAATAACACCCAACAGTCACGTACATAGTCCTGACCCCACATTAAGATCGAGTAGTGTGTCGTGGGTATCAGGAACTACGAGAGACTTCCGGTCTCACAACACCCAGACCGAATGTGCAGTGCGGGGATCGAACCCGCGGCCTCTCGCTTCACAGCCGGCTACTCGCCCACTACGCCACGGAGGCTGTCAAAAATTCGCTTTGTCCGACCTGGGAATCAAAACCAGAACCTCCCGATCCACAGCTCATATATGCTGCCACTAGACTAAGGAGGCGACAAACGAATTAAACTCCACCGCCTTTTTTGAAGTCGGTTAAAAAAGGAAATTTCTTACACTATTAGGTAAATCACTAGTCCGCTAGAGTTATCAAGACAGAACAATATTATGCGGAAAATGAGATCAAATTCGCGCCCGTTATTGTAATAAATGGCTATTATACTAAAAACCTCTAGTCAATAAAATTTTATTCAAGTCTTCTGGAAATTCACAAGACAATATAAAGGAACAACAGACTGTTTTTTTTATTTTGAATCCGGTTTATATTCATAAACAGATAATAACTTTCGCCTTCATTTGTTCTCGAAACATCTGTTTTTCTGTTGATAATTTTAATATAAATAGCCGAATAATGTGGTCGTTCGTCCCATGGATGTTATTCTAATTCAAGAATACCTCTCAAACCGTTTGCATTAATTTTCTGGGTCAAATGCTGTGATAACTACGCATTTAAAAGAACTAATTGATTTCACAAAAATAAATTATCCGATTAATGAATTAATTTGATAAATAATTTTGATACTGTTTTCTATTTCTCTACTAAATTAGATTTACTAACTTCCAAATGTGTCGATAAACGGGATCACATAATGGGGTAGATGATTATATGATATTTGTTAGTAAAAGTCACGTTTACGAATCTTAAATGGAAAGAATTTTATAAATAAACTAAAATATATTCAAATATGGCGGTAATGATATTATAGGCAATTCTAACGTCATTGAGTAATGTGCATAGAAATTCTACTGACGTTTCCAACGCCGTTGGTAATTGCTAAGTGTCAAATAAGGATATGCGATACACGGCGTGACGTAACGCCTTGTATTGGGCCGTTAGCCCTCATTCACAAGAGAGCTTTTTCAACGCGCGTTAAAAAAGCATTGAAATGGAACATATGAGTTCTAGTATAGTTATTCAAATGCCAGCGCTTTTAAAAACGCGGCGTTTTTTTAAAACGGCGATATGTAGAATAAATACTATTTAGGAAAAAGGGCAAAAATTATTTTCGAATACTCATATGAACGATTTTTTAACAAGCACTAAAAAAGCTCTCGTGCGAATGAGGCCTAATAGTGCTGGCATGTGACAGAAATAGCAAAACTTTCCATTTCCACTACATTTTATAATTTATAAGCATGTAAGTAGTGCAATTTCTACATGTCCTTTCTTCAGTATTAAATATGGAAAACTATTCTATTCGACCACGAACGTGCTAAAAACCATTCGTGTCTCGATCCAAATTGTTGGTTTCTGTTATAGAAGAAAATAATGTTAGTTCAATAGTTTTTCTCCCACATCACGTTTGAAGCAGTCTTTTTGGAGTTGGTTGTGCGCCAATTAAGCCACCGGGCGCCGACGTCCGGAGCTTCCGTTCACTGGACCGCAAATCGGTGGCTTACAATTTTTATTAGTCTCACCTATATTTGTTACGAAGTCTTTCACGACCATGGAAAGTGTTATTTCTGGCAATGAATATTGATGGCTTTCAGAAACGATTTTCGTATTAAGCTTTGTACTTAATTAGTTTATCTGTTTTGGTTCTGCTTCTTCTAGTGACTTCTATCGATGGTTGGCGATTATAGCTATTTTATTTTGTTTTGGTAGAATGGATTATTTGATTATTAATGTGGTAATTTCAATTGCCACATGTTGACATAAACATCTTCAACATATGTTATAAATACCTACTTCTAAATTAAAAACATATTTTATTAAATTACAAAAACATATAAAAATGTCATATTATGCTTCGAATTCGAGTCTATATGGCGCCATGAGTACCTACTTTATATCCATTTCACTTTATAGCTTTTTAATTCGCATCACCGTTGTTTAACGGGTTCACTTACTATTCGAAGCGGATAACATCTGAATGTTTCTAAATTCCAACAAATTGCATCCTTGTAATAAATTATCCGAATTTTATAGCTTTGATTATTAAAACCCTCCATTTATCAAGTTGCATCGTATTTCATCAAGGGACCTTTGGGCAATATAAAACTGCGTAACGAAGTAGCTAAGCCACATACAGCATTAATACTAATCGAATATTCAGTTCATTAGCATGTATATCATTCCGATGTATATTTAGAACATAATTAAAATCATTGGCATTTTAGGTTTTCCTTGGGTCGTCCTTCGATGTAAACATTTCATGAGGTCGTCGCCCGATCCCGGATGCTTCTGTACCGTTAATTTTAAAATGCAGTCGGGTTTGAAATGGACTGGACCTATTTGGCAGTGGTATGTATCGTTATGCTTGTAAATTATTTTGAGGAGAAGCTGAAGATAAGGCAGTGCGCAGTGCACCATGCTCGGTTCGCAGTGCGTCGGGCAGAGCGGCGCCGACCACTTGGCAAAGCTTTCGGTCAACGTCCCCTCCATAAAAGCCTCTACAAGCTTGAGCCAAAACAATTTCGCCAAATTTCTTGCCAGGGCCCTAACACGCATGACTTTACGATCCTTCCGCCCCTCTCTCCTCTCGATGGGATTCGTTTATTTTTGTGCGTCGCCACTCCTGATATTTTTATTGAAATTCGAGGCGCCGGTATTTATTTATCGCGTTATCAGATCAAATGTTTTCCTTGCATCTCGATTTATTAGCGAAGTGAGACTATGTTCTGCACTTCATTTTAATACATTCGAATACGATGGAGCTGCATGTTCATTATTGATATTTCAACTGGTCTTAAACTTAGTGATAATTTACGACAAGTCATTATGAAGTAATTAATTTTTGTGTCGACCTTCTTAAAATGCCGACTCCAATTTTATCCACTGTTCATTACGAATAAGTACATTGGTAAATGTGTGCGCAAAATTGTTGGTATGTTTTTTTCACGAGAAATTCCAACTGAACTTTTCATGAAAGATGTTTGTAACTTTATAGTTAAGTGTTACTCTTTATTAAACGTGTCCTTATCCCATAATGTGGGGTCGGCGCAACATATTTTTTAAGCATGTTGCGGAAAGGATTCGGCTTAGTTTTTATGACCGACTGGCTGCTCGACGTGTAATCAGTAGCCCAAGTACGAAAAACTAATGTAAATGTAAACTCGCTGCGCACTGATGACATTTGATCAATATTTCATACAAATTTCATAGACGCGCATCGAGCACGAATACATTTACGGTTGTCAGAATTTTTCCTGCTCGGGCTGCTGCTCTAGAGGTTCCGGGCAAATAAAATTAGAAAAATCGGTTACAGCTAAGTGTAGAGATATATTATAAAAAAAAGTTACGACACGTTAAGTTAAAACACATCATCATACATAATGTCCAAATACGTATATTTACAAAACAAAATAATTATTCGTCTAATGGAATTTTAAAATTTTTCTACGTAACGGTTTTATTATTCAAAAAATGGATCATGAGACGCCAATGCGTCGTATTAGGCAACAAAATAAATATTCAAGAAACAAAGGTCATCAAAAATGTATCTTAGTTGTGTCATAGATTCATCTTATTTTACCTACAACGTTTAAGGTCTAGGCACATGAGTAACTTAACTGTTCGTTTATGGTCGCCAGTTGCTCCAACAAAAGGATCTATTTACAGGTGCTGAAATTTTAAATAAATTTTGGAACCAATCATCGTCATGTCAGTCTAGAAATTTACTACGGGTACTATGGGTACGGGGATGGGAAATTGTCCATTTGGTACAACCGGTACAAACATCCAAGTTTTAGTTGCAGCAATCAGGAATTTATCTGATCATCAAATTGGACTATCAAAACCTGTATTGATAAAACAAAACCGATTGTCGCAAAACTGTAGTTGTTAAGTGTACACAGTTCCTTAAAAAAATGTGTCATAATTTTTTTATTAAAGTTGCTAGTTTGTCGAAACTCGACCGCCATCTGCAAAAAGCCTTAGATATATTCTTGCAATTAGTCATCACAGATGATTATAGCTTTTATATAACAATACGAGTTCTTAATGATAATTAATTTGTATTCTAAATGAGTTGGATAATGTTAATGTATTATAAAGAAAATAATATGTGATATTAATTAGCTTTATCAATAATCTTCAATAAACAAAATAAGAAGGTGAAATATTTCGAATTTCAACGCTAATAATCACAAGTTTAAAAACTTAACGGACCGACTTCCTTATTTATCCGATCGCGACCAAAATATGGTACCACCCTTGCAATAAGTTCCATCGAACACAGAAGTAATCTTGAAAATCGGTCGGCATTTGCTGGAGATATCGCGTGACATACATAAAAACAGACTAACTGAGGACCTTCTCGTTTATTTGAAGTCTTAAAGTCGTTTATAAGAAGTTTAAAGAAGAAGAAAGAAGTTAAGAAAATAAATTCACTAACCGTCACACACTTAGTCTGATCCTACACTAGGTATACCCTGTCTCGTGGGTATCAGAATCTACAAGAGACTTTCAGTATCACAATACTTAGACCTGAAACAAATATATGTGGGTCACACAAACATTTGTCTCGGTGCGGAATTGAATCCGTAATATTTCGTTTCATAGCTGGCTATCCGCTTCATAGCGAGTTTTCTTTTTAGTAAGTTACGAAAATATAACTCATGTCAGGGATTATGTTTGTGTTATGAAAGGTAGGAGTAGTTTTACATTATTAAGTTTACGTTTGTATCTCCGAAATCATAAGTATGGTTACAACTAGAACAACAGTTCTCTAAACGCACTTACAGTGGCAACACAACACCTATACACACAACCACAACACCTATAGTGGCAAGCCTATCACCTGCCCAAGTTCCAGTCCTTGGTATTATTCACCGTATAACTCGAAACCAGTAATCATCGTAACTGGAATTTGAATTGAAATTCACTCAGCAAATATGCTTCTACTATATCAGGTTATGATGTGTTTTATCTTCTACTAGGTTTTTCTTGCTACGCCTGCATGAAAGTCTGTGCCGTCATATTACTATTTTAGGGGATGAATTTTCAAAAATCCTTAGTGCCGGAAAGGAAGAAAGAAGAAAAAGCCGTATGTAAAATTTCACGTTCCTAGCTCCAATTGTTTCTGCTGTACTGATACGTCAGTCAGTTTCTCCTTTTATATTACAAATATACAGATGTAACTATTTCCTCACACCAACGCCCGCCAAAAGGAGCAATTCGTCGAAGAATCAAAAGATAAAATCAAATTCGAGGATTATAATAAAATAAGCGCTGATCGTCAATAAAGTATGACATAAGCAACATTTGTAGGTAGTGTTAAATCTAGAAATATGTTTTTTTTGTACCATACTGAGGTAAATGACTCCAAAGTGTTTAGTCGGATCAAAACAACACAAGGTGACTAAATCTCATAAAGCACATCGTAATTATAGCTTATTTTATAGTGTACCTACATTATCGAATGTTATTTATCTTGTATTGAATAGTACTTCGTTTTTTAAGACTTGACTATTTTTTATACTTTGGCATGTCGGATGACTAAGTTGGACCTGTGGTGCTATTTGAAGTATCTATAGCTCTTTTGCGAATGAACGTCATTTTATAATCGCTTATAGTAAGTATTAGTAATCTGTGGCTGTGTTGTACATACGACTATTTCTTAGTATAATAGTATAGCTAATCGAAAGTGCAGTACAGCAAATATAATCGACTAGGGCATGCATTCCGGAATGCCGGAATTCTGTAACTCTGGAATTTTCGAACATGTTTTCAGATATCTTAATTCTAGAAATAGTGCAGTAATCGTTTTTCCGATATTTACAAACACCCCTATTATTAATCAGATTATTTAATTTGAAACTCTTTGCAGTTGTTGCTCGAGTTTCGACAACAACTCGCAATTTATAAACGTTTACGTTGTTTTAAGTTTTCTAGAAATTTCTAGAAGCCAAATTCTCTTCTGAATTGTTTCCTTTAGTATTCACCCACTATTGGCTTCCTAGCATGGCCAATATCCATGGGTTATAGGGACTTACTATGAGCTGGATCGCTGCTACTTTGTCTTCGTAAACAAATAAAAATAGGTGATTTAATGAATTCTAAAAAGTATGTATTGGTTTTAATTAATTTATAATTTCAGCGAAATTTAGGGTAGCTTAAAATCAATAGGTAACGGTACATTATTCCTGTTCCGTCGGCGACATAGGCCTGAATTTATGTCTGCTATGATAGAATTACAACTGAAATAGTATAAAGCAGCATAGAGTGATTTTAAGCTACTAAAGGTAAAAACTCTCATAAGGATCGCTTTAGGTCCAGCTACTGCTCAATATGACCAGTTATAGTTTAACAAAAAAATATTTGTTTTGATTTGGCAAGTAAGTCAATCCACAAATAGTAATGGTCAAAATAATGAAATATTGACACAACATTGAATTAAATTCAATCTAAGGAAGCCTTCTTAACTAAAAATATGGTTCGAATATCTATCTAGAAAAGAGCAAAACCTGTATAACCGAATGGAATTTATACATTATAAAACCGGTGAAAAAGAAGAACTAAATAATAAAATATATGGGAATTAATTATAAAAATAAATTCAGCTTTATCGCATTATAATCATACTAATTAAGTTGAGTAAAGTCGCGAAATACAAGTAAAATAAACACACTAATAATATATTAAAGTTTCCATAACCACATTTCATATTAAAACGTTAATTATGAGAATTTATGAATATTATGTGAACACATTTATCTCTCATCTCGAATAATGCTTTAACTTTAAAGAATTTTTCTATGACTTGTGAAATCATTTAACAATTCATTTTAATCAGGGCTTTACTTTTATAATTCAAATATTAGTCGACATAATTATAGTCGTGCTTATTAGATACTGTTTAAATTCCATATATTTCATAGAATATTATGTTACCCTTAAGTTAACCCTTAACCTTTTGAAGGAATCTGTAAGGAATAAAAAGGTCCAATCTGTTATATTGAAATATAAATTTATTATCACAATTCATAAATAAGTATCTAAATTTCATAATTCTAAGCCCTTAAATCTAAAGTATAAATTACAATTATCTAAACAAACACAAGACATTCTTTTGACGTCACAACCATGACTCAATTTTACACACTTTTGTACTTCGAAACACGAAAATTCAAAATTCCATTTAAATATCTACATAATGTCTTGAGATTCATCAACGTCGACCAAAACGGTATCGATTTGTTTCTAGGGTAAAACCAAATTGAAATGTCATAATCGTGAACAAAATGGTTCCTGACAAATGTGAAGTTAAAAATTGCAGTCAGTCGGTGTACAAGATTAATTGAGGTGAAACATCGTCTACTCTGAAAATACTGATTACGAGGATGATGGTGGTGTTTTGGCATTCATTCGTTTCGCTCAGTTGACCTTCTCCAATATCCATTTGCCGGAATAAGGTGTCTCTAGTCGGCGGACTTTGGGACGGAAGCCCATATCGTCGGCGGTGTACTCAACTCTGTACATGAAACCGTCGGGGCCGATGTACTCGTAGAAGCCTGTTGAAGCGATACCCTCGTCAATTGTGTTGGGGTTCTTCAGCACTGCGTTCTCTTTCGCACGAATCTTATTTTCGGTCTCGAAACTGTTGACAAACATAACATTTACATTAGACAATGTATGGATTTTATTAATCGATAGAGTATTTTAATTGACCTCCTGAGTTCACGACCTCTAAAAAGGTTTATGCCTTATTATGTGATGTATTTTTAAGTGTATGTTTATTTATTTAAGATATGATTTTATTGCATTTTTGATGTGATCACTTACATTCTGTCGTATTATGGTTTTGGAGCACAAAATTTATCGAACATTGTCAATTTATTGTTACATCTTCGCGGCACGTGGTGTTACAATACCGACTCACTAAATCGAGCTTTTGGGACCTGATTGATTTACATACATTGTAGTCGCAAGACACGTACTGCATTCTTATAATAAAATTTTATAATTCTAGCTCTATAAAATTATACCAAACTTTACGCACATTGATATGCTCACCATAATTCGCCGCAGACCACACAACTATAAACCACAGATCATTTTTTATTTTCAACATTAACTATTTACCATGACCGCTGTAACAGTATCTGATGCTTTGAAATTTTAAAATAACCCTAAAAATTTTAGATACAACTTAACTCATTATTCTTATCTTCCTGCTACTAGAAAATTAAACATCACTCAACAGTGATATCAATTCATGTGCTACTTTATGTAATAATTTATAATGTCAATTCGATCATCATAAATGATTATAAATAGAGTTGAACTTTAGCCCGCGTTTTGTGTAGTCGGTCAAGGCTACATTTTTTCGTCTGCGAATTGATCTGCTTTGATGCCACGATAATCAAGGACCATGACCGTTTGAATGTGATTTTTTGCTACAGTAACAAGTCTATTAGTAATTTGTATATCATTCGCTGCATTGATTTACAAATACATCCTATGTTTTTTTATTATATTTATGCAAAGTGGCGGAAGTAAACCTTTTATTATCTTGCCCTTCATTCTTTGTTTTAGGTTTATTATTTATAATTAATTAAGTATTTAACGAAATACATTTTGCTCTGTTCTGGTATTTTCCAACAGTTGCACAATTTTTATCAAAATTTTGTATCAAAAGGTTTGAATTGGTACATTCATTTGTAAGAAACCTTTATAGGTGAACTTTCATCTGTAAAGAATTTTTAGTATGTTATTTAACAGTTTGACATTCAGCGAGACAAGGTTGTTCTGTTTAAGAGTCGGCAAGTTAATATATGTTATAGATAACCCGTATAATATGGTAATTTTATTATTTACGTGCGATTAAAAAGGGCAAATCAATCTTCATTGAAGATTCCAAAACCCCTTGATAAATCTCTTAAGCCATTTAGGACTGAGATTTAAGATTTAAGTCTGTGACTTTTACTGACATTTTAAAATATTAAATCCAGAGGTTTTGTGAGACCCTTTAAGAAATAAACAAACATGCGAATAGTTTTTGCTTGATGGTTTCGTATTGACGTGCCTAATGACATACATACTATTGGGATTTTTTACAAATTATTTTCAACCTTATTTTAATTTTGATCTCATTTATACCCAGTTATGCTTTTTGTAAGCCTGTTGGAGCGTATTACTATTTTTTATACTAGCTCGGTAAAATAACTTACTCAAAATCGTATTTGTCTTCCATATAGTTGTGCTTCTGTCTAATGATCTTGATGCCATTGTTCTTGTAGTATCCGTCCTTGTAGAAGGGCAGGTCCTCACGGGGCGTCAGGGTCAGCCTGTATTGATCTTGGACGGTCTCTTCTCCTACGTAAGGCTCAACTTCATGGCTGTATGGTCCAAACCCACCATCGTAAGGGTTATCGACATGTAAGTAGGGGTTTGGAATGTGTACGTATTTGCCCTCATCTGTTGGGATATACCTGTAGGAGACAAGCTATGCTTAGAAACATTTTTAGTTTTGACGCTAACTTTTTGGTTAAATACAAGGGTCGAACATGTGGTATTGTTTATGTAAACATGTTGTGTGTTTTTACATATTACGGACTTATTATTTTATTATTAAAATATTTATATTGAATGCTAAGTTATTGTAAAAATTAAACATATATCAAATCATATATCTATAATAAAATAATTTTAATTAATGTTATTATTTATATTTATTTTATATTTGAAACATATGTCTATATTAGAAAAATATTCATTTAATAATAAACAAGATGCAGCTGACATTTACTTACTTGCCATTATCTCCGAATCTGTAAGGATGCCATTTGCCATCGTCGCTGGGCGACCCCACGACAGCAACGATGCAGAAAGCAATCACGTACTGTACCTAAATAATAATATTTATTTTATTAAATCCATACAAAATGATGTGTAAAAAGGCCTCGAAAAACACATTGGATTTTATTTTTATAAATTTAACTCAAGATATTTAAGTATAAATCCTGTTTACCTTCACGGAAAACATTTTCGAATCACTGCACGAATTTTTCAATATAAAAAAATATTTAACAATGTTACAGTTCTTCAGGCTTTTACACTGCGAACGATCGCGAGATCACTATGCGGAAATCTGTTCACGGTCACTCCTCGCTCCGTGTACACTCCTTAGAGAATTTCAAATCGTTATGTTGATTTCGAAATCGACGCTACGCTTTTATACATTTGCAACATCAACTCATCTCTTCTGAGAGATACATGTGAGCGATCCGTACGTCACGCGTACACGTCACACATGTTCATATCTTACGCATTTTTTTTTATCACACCGCATACCATTGTCCGGCCTTACTTTATTGGGGTATCGGTGTCGCATGCAGGCGTAACCTCTAAACTCTAATCCTGGTGTAAGCATTTCGCTTGATAAATTACTTGTCGGATATAAATGATTACTGCAATCAATTCGTAGTTGATATTCGGGAGTATTAATAATACGCCACAAAGAAAATGGTCTCAATTTATGTGATTCACCTTTGTGGGGACGAATATTTTGGTTGTTCTCGCGTAACCCTACCATATCAGTAAAGTTGAACAATTACAATATAGGTAACAACAAAGATCTTTTTTTCTCGTCTTCTCTGTTTTATCTCGTAGATTTTAATGGAGATTATTTACGTCAAATGTCTCATATGCACTCATATGACAATGTTTTCATCATAATTTTACGCTAATGCCTAAATAAAAGAATTTAATGGCAGTTGCAACGATGCGTTTATAGTGTATCTGATTTAATTTGTGTCCATTGACGACTGTGGTTGGAATCGGACACTGCATATTCGTTACAATGCGTCAATGTATCAATTATAATGTTTATATATCAGATCATTTGTTATTATAATGATGACTTGTAGCACTTGCATCTATTCATTTTGAGCTTAATAGAGGTATTTTTTTATCTCCATATAATCTACAGGTACAAGATAAGGGAGGTAGCAATGATCTTAAAATGTTGTTAAAGGTGTCTAACGCGTTTTTATTGTAAATTGCAATAAGAAAAAAATATTTATTGAACAATACCATCAACAACAGGATTTATTTTAACGATATTAAAGTTCAGTGTGTTGTAATAATTTATTT
Organism: Clanis bilineata; assembly: GCA_036417725.1. Taxonomy (NCBI): domain Eukaryota; kingdom Metazoa; phylum Arthropoda; class Insecta; order Lepidoptera; family Sphingidae; genus Clanis; species Clanis bilineata. Next base: position 7,227,382 of record CM071141.1, read on the forward strand.
AGAAACTTATCGGATGTTACTTTATTAGTTTTAGTAATATTTCCTTGACTACCGAGGAAAATTAAGTTAAGTAAAGTAAAAAGTATGTATTTTTTTACCTTTCTTTTCTTCCCTTCCCACCTTAATGTGGGGTCGGCCCAACACTCAAGCGTGTTGTAGAAAGACATTGGCTTACAGGCCTAGTTTTTACGACCAGCTGCCTAATGTCTTCTAAACTCCAATATGGCTCTAGTCACATTGTCAACAAACTCCTACCCAACCGGGGATTTGAATCCAGGACCTCCTAGTTACCCTGTACCAAGCCCCTGTACCAAGAAAGCTTCATTAACTGTCGAATTTGGGGTGACCAAAGTTCTGATAAAGGAATTACTTAAAGATTGCGTAATAATTTTGGTATAGGTATAAGGCTGATTAAGGATTACTACAGAATATGTTTTTTCCCTTTAATTGGGGATTAGAAATTGCATTTTAAATTCCGGCTATGATCAATGACGTCCTTAATGCAAATAAAATTCTATATTTTATGATTATGGGTATATCACGTCATTGGATCTACGTAGTTGTTCTCTGAAAATGACAATGTATCAAATATTAATTGCTCGGTCAGGGTTTCAATAATAGAATAAGGAAAAATTAAATACATAGTTTCTAAACAAAGGTTCCTTGATTTAGTGGCATCGTATATTGGGACTGTGGACCGAGAAGGCATGGAATTGAATTACATGCCTGGAACGGCATATTATTAAATAAATAAAAATCTTTATTGGTGACGTAGGCATTTAAAAAAACAGAGGTCCACACCAGCAAATTCTAGATTAAGATTATTATTATTTACATTATCATGCTGTACATTTGAAGACAGGCAGGCAAGTATGGATATAATAGCGATGGAGCTCCGATAGTATAATTTGGGAAGATAGGAATAGATTGTAAGGGGTTTTGTGGGTTGTGGAAAGGGGAATGGGATATGGCAAGAATGGTGGCAGGGAAGTGACTGGATATAGTGGAAGCAGGTGGGATTGATGCACATTTTTGTGATATTTGACACGGTTTGCCCAAAAGTGGGTCCCTATGAAGATATGACGTCAGGTAAATAGCCTGTCTTAAAACTAAGGGCAAATATTTCTGCAACAAGCTTAAAAATGATTGTTTCGTCGGAATTGGAGTGGGATAAGAATAGTGGTGGACGACCTGATAAAGGTCGCAGAAAGGCGCTAGATCCAGACTGCTTCCAACAGGTCGATCTGGAAATTGGGGGAGGTATATTCAGCTGTGTATATACTGTGGCTGAAGATGATGACGATGAGTATGACGATTTTTTTATAACAGGGACTGCCAAACAAGCAGATGAGTCACCTGATGGTTAGTGATATTCACCGCCCATAGACAGCCAAGACACAGATGGAATCATGGGTGCGTTGCCAACCTAAAAAGAGCAACGTGGCTACCGTTCAAATGATGAAGGACAGGTGGAATATCCCAAAAGGCACGCACGCACGTACAAAGTTATAGATTATGTAGGTCAGTACAAACCTATAATTTCAATTTATGTAACCCCACAATCACATTGCGGAGTTTCACACAACTTCTTACTATTAGCATAACAAGAACGCTTTGTAAGTTCCAAACGATGGGACTTACCCAAAGAAATTAATGTCTTAAAGTGAAATTCATTAACTCGGTAACATGTATTTCTTTCTAATTTATTGATATTGCAGCCACTGATTTCCGTATACCTGTTGCCATTATTAACATAATGTCTTTATGTGAAACACATTTTTACATTTCAGTGTTAGAGCCACGCTGTAGACAGTAATGTCTACAGCACGAATGGGCCGACTTGACCGGTTGGATACCACTGCTCACAGAATACCGACGTAAAGTGGCAGCTCGATGTTGCGTTTCGTCAGGTGAGTGAGATTTCCGGACGCCCAATTCTCCCCTACTTTTCCCACTCCCCATTTTCAGTAGGCAACGCACCCATGATAGATTTTTGTCTTGGGTGTCTATGGGCGGTAGAGATCACTTACGATCGGGTGACCCACCTGCTCGTTTGCCAATCACAGTTATAAAAAAAGTTTTCGCATTGGTAAGAAATTGTATGATACGAACCCTTAGCTAATGATATTCAGATTGTTTACTAAAGATCTAAGCTTAAAGCTATTTTAGGTAACTCTTGACTCACCATGACCCGTCTAACAAGATGTTGCAATTTAATGCATAGAATGGTAGGTAAATTCACAGTACACTATCTGGAATTAGGATGTGCATTGTGCATAGTATGTAAATCATTATGTTCAATCTATTACATCGTGTATCGAAGCAGCGATAGATAAGTTAGGAATAGTACGGACTGCCGAGGCGAGTGTCGGAGGTTCGAGACTAACACCAAAAAAAAGTGCATACACCTCTGACTTTTCTATGTTAAATGTGTTTTCATTGTGCAATAGCACCTGCTATAATGGTGAATGACAACATCGTAAGGAAACCTGCATACCCGAGAATTTCTACACTAAAACAAAGTTATGTGAAGTCTACCAACCCGGATTAGGCTAGTGTGATAAACTAAGGCCTAACCCCTCTCATTAGTAGAGGAGGGCTGTGTCCAGCAGTGCAGTGGGCCAGTGATATTACAGGGCTAATATTATTATTATTATTACATCGTTGTTTCTATTCTATATGGCGACAGGCTCGCTCCCTATCACATCTGGGACGGAAATCAGCTCGGCAAAATGTTGGTGTTCTAGTTATCTAGATTACATATGCCTACACCTTCGAGGATAAAGGCGTGAGTCTATGAATGTATGTATCATAATGTATATTAACAATTAACAACTATTATATAATTGCGCATTGGCCTAGACCAAAGAGGCAGACTGTTGATACTGTGGGCCATCAATATATTATTCTTTGCAAATATCCTCCTAAAAAGTGGTCTCAGAAATAAAACAAAGAAAACGATCACAAGTTGTAATTAAATCAATACAAATATAACCCTAAGCACGTGTTATAAAGTAGGTTCTTAAACGAAATGAGCAAGCGTTTTTTAATTTGAATTTTGAAATTTAGAATTCTATTGACGTCCGACTGTAGGCAAAACGAGTGCTTAAGCACTTCTTTGCTGTCCCATTTTCTGAGCGTCAACTGTGCATCTAGGTAAATAATATATCGATGCTATGGGCTCTTGAGTTCAAATCACAATTCAAGCAATAACTGCTATTTTTCCGTTTATTCAACTTTGGAAATTCTCCAATGTTAGGTTCAAGTTAGTACTTTACGCTTCACTAGATAAAGAATCACCCTTAATCACACATAACGAGACGAAAATAAGCTCGGCAATCCTAGAGTGTCAGTTGCAGTACTGCCCAATCCCTCAGGACGCATCTTGTGTATATTTCATGACATAATATGTATGTACGACTAAGTTTAGTGCTGTAAATGTCAGTAAGGTGAATGACCGTACTTATTTTTTATACAATATTAGTTTTTCGATATAAGAGCTATTTTAATTTCATTTGCGGAATCGGTTGGCGATATTTTGGTGATATTGCGCAATATTAAAAAGTTATTTTCCATGTATTATCATATAACTGTTTAATTAAAATCTAGTTAATTTTGGGTTGTGGAAAACGTTACCAGGGCTGGTAATTGGTAACATTATGTGATATGTGAAAACATGTCTACCACGCTGGCCTAATGCTGATTAGTAGACTTCAAATAGCTTTGAAATTCTTGTGGAGGAATTCTCGGGTATGTAGATTTCTTCACGATGTTTTCCTTCACCGTTAAAGCAAGCGATAATTCACAAAGAAATTACACGTAACATAGAAAACTCAGACGTGTATACTCCATTATAGGGTTGGTCTCGAACCTCCGACAGAATGTTATAGGTATTAAAATTATATCATAATGTCGAGTAATGTTTATTATATTGTATTATCCCGTTATTAAAACTTTGTGTGGAAATTTTACCTAGAATTTCTTCTATGTATGTACACCCTACACCGGCAATACCGACTAAAAACCCCGGGATGGCCCTCTTCGGCGCTTTAGGGACGGCCCCGAATTTACCTGGGCCCTGCTTGTTTCTAAATTGATTGCGTTATAACATAATTATTATATAAATGCACCTAAACCTTGTTTGTACGTGACCAATATTTTTTTAGTTTATTTACCTGTCAGGAAAACCTAATATCATTTTACCCGACCCTGGGGTCGAACCCGAGACCTCAGGACCGCAGTCTTACTACGCAATACAGCCATCGAGACGATTTATTTAATACACACTTCGCATTATTATCTCGGTGACCTACCGGCGCCAAATACAAGTACATTAATGCGTCATCATCGGCGCCAGTTGATAAAATTTTCCCGTATATTAAGCATTTATATACTTGGAAATATTTTTGTGACAAACAGGGTTCAGAGAAAACGTCAATATTTGTATCATATTTAAAGCCGGACACAAATAGACACATTTGAATTAATGAATTAGTATAATAAAGTCGTTATGTACTGCGGCGCCGTCGCGAGAATGTGTTGATCTGATTTAAATGATGTTTTGGTGAAATTTTTACATTTTGGAATTTCTTTTTATGAATATATTAGATTTTAGATGTTGCTATGCGAAATAATCAGTATCCGCACAGCAAGTTTTTGATTTATGTTAAAATGAGCTTTTCTATTGATACGCATGTTTATATTTTTGTTTTTTATGTATTATCTATTGTATTAAATACGAATGTATACAGCCAATCAACATTATTTCGTTCCTATAGGCTATATAGGTTGAGCCTCTAACTTGATGTTGGTTTAATTGAAATTGAAATTTACACCCCTTACTTTGACTTTTATGCTTGTTTCATAATGTGAAATAAAACCTGTTTACAAACTTATGCTATGTTTACTTTATAGTTAAATAAATAACACCCAACAGTCACATACATAGTCCCAACCCCACACTAAGATCGAGTCTTGTGTCGTGGGTATCAGGAGCTACGAGAGACTTTCGGTCTCACAACACCCAGACCCGAAACAAATATCTGTAGACCATACAAACATTTGTCTCGGTGCGGGGATCGAACCCGCAGTTGTTTTTAGTATTTCCAACCGACTTCAAAAAAAGGAGACGATTCTCAATTCGTCTGTATTTTTGTTTATGTATGTTACGCGAAATCTTCGCCAAATGTGGACCAATTTTCAAAATATTTTTTGTGTTCGATAGAGCTAATTGAAAGTATGGTCCCGTATAAATTTTAACAATTTTGAAGTCGGTCCGTTGAGTTTTTAAACTTGTGATTATAACTGTTGTTTTGAATCTCCAGTACAGATTTATCATCAGCCATAGGACGTCCACTGCTGAGCATAGGCCTCCCCCAGAGATTTCCAGATCGACCAGTAGCCCGAGCACGAAAAACGAATGTAAATGTATTAGAGTTCGCTGCGCACTGATGACGTTTGGTTAATATTTCATAGAAATTTCATAGACGCGCATCGAGTTCGAATACATTTACGGTTGTCAGAAATTTTCCTGCTCAGGCCGCTGTTGGAAGCGGCCTGCATCCAGCGACTTCCTGCGACCCTTTGGTCGGTGTTAATTTATATAGATTTTAGGGTTCCGAAGCCAGATGACAAAAATTTAACCCTCTTATAAATATGATATACTGAAATTTGAGTGGTAAAGCCACGCTATAGACAGTAACGTCTACAGCAAGAATGGGCCGGCTCGACCGGTTTGACACCACTGTCTCACAGAAAACCGACGTAAAGTAGCAGCTTGCTGTCGCGTTTCGTTGGGTGAGTGAGATTTCCGGTGGCCCATTTCTCCCCTTCCTTTCACAATCCCTTTTCCCACCCCTTCCATTCCCTCATTTTAGGTTGGCAACGCACCCATGATTCTTTTTGTGTCTTGGGTGTCTATGGGCGGTGGAGATCACTTACCATCAGGTAAACCCCATATGGGTTTACCTGATGGTAAGTGCCTCGTTTGCCAGTCCTTGCTATAAAAAAATTATATATATATCACTATAGGCTTCTATACTATTGCAACATGTTTTTATGTTCCGCTAACCCCACATAGGATAAGGGCAAGTCGAAAAAAGAAAGAGACTTCTGAACTACGCAATACTTTACCTTCATAGCTGAGTTGTATAGATACGCGATATTTTAAAATGTGCTCAATGAACTAAGTAATATGGTCGTTATTAGGCTCTTGCTGTGTTATTACAATTTTCTACAAAATTGTAAACAGGCTCATCGGAATTTTCGTTTTTCTTGACATTTTGAGACACTCTTATTGCTGTTCTTTATATGGTGCCCAATAAAATAGTTATGTCGCCCTCTAAACGATCAGGTCAGGTTGACTTTTGTCAAACATAATGAAAACAACTTTATTTTATGTCGTGGATTAACATTTTTGAAACATTTCATAAAGATTGACTGACTTTGTTATAAGACTTCCAGAAAGGAAAAGGTCCTCAATTCGTCTGTATTTTTGACCGACTTCCAAAAAGGAGAAGGTCCTCAATTCGTCTGTACTTTTTTTAATGTATGTTACGCGATAGCTTCGCACAAATAGAGACCGATTTTCAAGATTCTTCTTGTTATCCATAGAGCTTATTCCAAGGGTGGTCCCATATCAGATCAGATAGACTATTACAGCTGATTACCTCTGTTTAACGTGGAAAGGAAAATAGTGCCAAGAGAAAATCTCACGCGGGAAACACTCTTTCTTTCTACCTGCCCTTATCCTACCTTAATGTGGGGTCGGCGCAACACACTTTTTTCAAGCATGTTGCAGAAAGTATTAGGCTTAGTTTTTACGACCGGCCGCCTGCCTGACGTCAATCCCTTCTGAGGGACAAATTAAATTAGAAAATTCGCCCGACCTAGGAATCGAACCCGTCCTGGGTTCACCTCCCGGTCCACTGCTCAAACATACTGCTACTAATCCAAAGAGATGACAGGTTGGTAGACCCGCATTAGAATAATAATTATTGCAAAATATGATATAAGTAAATCTGGAATTCTTTGGGAGAAGCCTATGTTCACCAGTGGACGTCCTATGGCTGATGATGATGATGATGATGATGATGTAGGTATGCCATGTACTGTTTTGTATATATTCTTAGACCCTTATACTATACTTATTACACAACAAAATGCAACATATTATTATACTAAAGCGATACTTATTCAAAAATACCAAAAGTACAAAATAATTCAGAGCTAATTTTATAATATTTATTTACCATTTTTTATTTCAAAATTATTAATGAAATAACGAACAAATCTGTATTTAAATAGTTTTTTACGGATTTTATCGTGATTTGTTTTGTATTTTACTTTACATATTTGTAGTCCCGACGTTTCGACCCGTTTCGTTTACAGCTTTCATGGTCACAGGTTGGACTGTAAATCGAGATAAAATCTGTAAAAACTATATTTATTTCAATGAATAATATTCGCGTAAACCTAATAAATCATTAACAAATCTGTATATTAATAAACCAACTTTCATTATAGATTTTACTTCCTTGCCCCTGCTTTTAATATATTTACGCGTTACTTTACCTCTAAACTAGCTTGTCCCTTACATTTTCAAACAAGGGAAAAGGGACAAACTGCTCTTAAAGATATGAAGCGCGTAAATGTTTTTCTATCCAAGGGACATTGTGAATGAAATTTCTTGATATATTTTTATATTTTAATAAAATCCAACTTTTAAAATTCGACAGTTCAATAGTCAAATTGGGTCTTTATAATATGCATACGTATGGGTGTTCATTATACATATAAAAAAATCTTCTTATTTTAAAAATAATAGCTTCCACTCATTTGATACATATAAAAATCATCGTTTTCAAAACATTCAGCATTTTGCCTTGATAAAATATATTTTGGACATTTTAATCATAATTATTCTTATGATTATGAGGAAATCCCCGTATATGTGTTAAAAAAACTGCGATTAGAGATTTTTCAACGAACTATATAATTAGGGATTTCTCAAGTCGACTATCTTTTATGATCACACGATATCCCCAGTAATTGAGGACCAATTAGATTGTTCTTTTTGTACACTCAAATAAAACTTATCTGCTGATAACGAGCGATGAAGACAAGACGATAAATCTCACCAATTTTGAAGAGACTCTGTTTAAGTTATTAATAATAATGTAATTATAAATAATACTGTCCCACTTCTAGGCACGGGCCTCCTCTACTAATGGCCTTAGTCTACGCTGACCTAATGCGGGTTGGTAGACTTCACATACCTTCGAATTTCTTGTGAAGAAATTCTCGGGTATGCAGGTTTCCTCACGATGTTTTCTTAAGTTATTAAAGCAGATACTAATTCGGTACGTTCTATAATTATGCTAAAAATATATAATTATTTTTATTTTAATAATGGACAATCCCTTAAAGAAGAAATTCTTGTCGGCTTCACTTTTCTACATTTTCATCCTCCGTCACTATTTCGGTCTATATTCTACCTCTATACTCCATATAAAATTTCGACTGCTTCGGTGGCGTGGTGGTATTGCGTGCGCGGTACGACTATCATCCTACGATCTCGGGTTTTGATTCTCGAATCAGGAAAATTGATATTGGATTTTTCATTATCAGCCTGGAGTAGTGATGTGGATAATTGATTATTTTTCATAATCGATTTTTCAATTATTTTTAAAGACGTGGTCGATTAATCGGTTAGCCAATTATTATCTCAGCCTATCACCGTCCATCGCTGGAAGTAAGCCTCCCCAAGTGATCGCCAACCATCCCGGTCGATTAATAATATAATTATACATCATTAAAAAATAATCGATTATCTACATCGCTAGCCTGGAGTCTGGAATTTGTGCCCGATATGCCCATAGGCTCGCCCATATCACATCTGGGATGCTAAGCTCGCCGAAATGTAGGTCTTCTAATTCGCTAGTGCGCCTCTGCCTACCCCATCGGAGATGCAGGCGTGAGCTTATGTGTTATATGTAAATTCCCACGTGAGCGAAGTCACGGGAAACGTCTAGTACATGATTTTTGCTAGACGTAAACAAAAAAATGTTAAACGCGACTATTGATAGCGTTCCAGTGAATTTATGTTAATTTAGTGTGACCGCGTAACACAGTAGCTTGTATGTACACGTGGGTATAAAACATTTTTATTAGCCAAATAAATTCATAGTCAATATTTTTTGTATTTGTACCTATATCTTTATTAGAGCTTTGCGTAGATTTAAAAAAAAGTTTTGTAAAGTTTACAAAACATACATTATTACTTTTTAATTACTTCATTATGTTCTATTTCTTTAACTTGTATGTATGTTAATTATGTTCTATTTCCTCTTACGGGAAATTCATTTAACATTCATTCAAAGTCACGGCTTGAAGGTATGTCCAGACTCATCGGCCTAGAGTCTAGGTCTAGGCCCTCGACCGTTCTACCACCTAACTCCGCAATTTTTAAGTTGTTCTGTTATGCCGAAGGGTATAGGGTACGTGAGTGCATGCAGCCGAAACCCCCATAGGTTCTATCCCACTATAATGTGGGGTTGGCACAACTTACTTTTTCAGACATGTGGGAGAAGGATTCGGATTTCTAATCCAGTCCCGAGCAAATCGTGTTAGAAAATCTGTTTTACCTGACCTCGGATTCGAACCCAGAACTCCCCAGCCTACAACCCGTATATGCAGCCACTAAACCAAGAGCGCGACAAAATTCTCATACAATCAATAAATATTTTAAACATCCGGGTAATAAAAACGAAATCAAGATAATTTGCCATAACTTTAATTTGGCATGAATATATAAATTCGGGGCATAGCTCCCCTCAATAACCGAGGCGCTAAATACTCGGCATATAGTATTATCAAATAGTATTATCAAACAAGAAAAATATTTAATTTGTGCCTTATATGGCGATAGGCTCGCCCCCTATAACATCTGGGACGGAATATGTTTAGCGAAAAGTGAGAGTTTTAGTACGCTAGTTCGTCTCTACCTATACCTTCGGGGATACAGACATGAGCTAATGAAAAAAATATTTAACCCTACAAGCGATTTCACATTTGAAGTGTGGAGAAATGGGGAAATGGCGCCAGTGCAGTTATAATTTTCATACAATATCCAGAAGCGCACTCGCCTTTCTGCCTGGCGTTATCCCAGTCAGCTACGCCTTCCTATAAACGCTTCCACTTCGTGTGGTCTTAAGGATCCTCTACAGTTGCAGCACTACTAGCTGAAGCCGCGTCTCCTGCACTAAAATATTACACAAAACATGTATTTTTTATGTATGGTCCATTGTTCTACGAGCAGGAGACAGCTAAAATCGTTATTTTGCGTATGTGTTTTTGTGTTCGAGAAAAACTAGTGTAGGAGACGCGACTTTATTTGACAATGTCACGCACATTGGTGACACTGCATTGATTATTCACGGTTCTAAAAGTCAATGGTTTACAGGTCCTGCAATGAACCTAAGCGACGACTATGTCGAAATAAGGATGAAATACTTATGTCGTACTTAATTTTTTAACAACTATTACTTGAGTAAACATCCTGACGTTTATATTTTTTAAATTAATTGTGAAGGAAATTGCAACAGAAAATCTGCCATAGGACGTCCACTGCTGGACATAGGCCTCCCCCAAAGATTTCCATATTAACCTGATAAAGGTCGCAGGAAGTCGCTGGATGCAGGCTGCTTCCAACAGGTCAATAGGGAAGGAAAATTTAATATGATTAAGTAATTACTTTGATTTTTTATTTTTGTATTTTAGAATTCAAACCAATACCTAAAAACCGATTTACCCAAAATAAACAAAAAAGGAAACAATGCTACTTCAACACAAACGGCATTTTCTTTAGCACGCAGGAACCCATATCATTAATGCATGTTTTACGACTCTAAATATAACTACCGTGAAATTTTAAATTGTGTCCAAAATTAATTTGCATCTGCATTCCTATTGTTATTTTTTATTACACACCTGTGATTGATGGAAAATATATTTCTACGCCTCTAAAATAAGAGTCCAGGTTTTCTAGAGAAAATATTTCGAAAGAAATAAATTTTCAAAACTGATACAAAAACTTGTGAGACCTGCGCAATAATCTTTGAATTCCCCATTTCACAACATTATGATTCCGTTAGACCAAACTAATTTTATTCATAAACATGTTAATACCAATAAACTATTCGCCGAATTCCACTCTAAATATGTCATTTTAAACTTATTGCATTCTTTATAAAATAACCAAATCCGTTTTGGTTATTGTTTATTTAACTTTGTTTTTTATGCAGGCTGGCGCCACCTTCGCTCTATTTTTGTGATTTCGATAACCTAATCTCAAATGTCATTTGGAATTAAAATTTGCATTAACCCATGTACATTAAATTAATAAATTTATGAGGGGTATATCTTTTCCCAAGATCACGTTTGTTTACGAATTGTGTTATGATTGACGAATCGAAGAGTGACCGCACTTATCGATCCGGAATCGACTTGTGTCGGTCAGACAATGTCATCGATACCGTATAGTGACATATGTTTCGCCTTTATTGCCATGAAATAAGGCTCTTTTTGACCTATGCTGTCACTTAGTGGGTCACTCCCTTATACCCTAATATTAAGGATATTGAAAAAATACTTGTAAAAGAGGTTTTGTATGTATATACTCAACGACACATACCAAAAGCTAAGTACTTACTCGCCTCACATCGGTCACAAGTGGCTGTCGCGATTTTCCGCTGTAGGTAGCTATATATGTATATCAATTATGTATAAATAACTATACTGTACGGCTTGCGTTGAAAAATATAATTTATGTATCCTTTTTTAATCACAAATTATCAAAACATGTCGCCATTAATCTTAAAACCAAGGTGTTAAAAATAGGCGGGTTAAAACAAAAGAACTTGCCATTACGGTTTGTAGGTCGCATTAATAACCTTTGAATAGACGGATTACCGGATTTACACTTGTAAAACAAATATATCTTATGGTGTAGAATATTATTTATAGATTTATTTGTGTCGCATGGAATGTATATATATCATTGGTGTAAAATGGGGAACCTCGATGAATTAAAATGCACAAATACTTTTCGATTTATGTTTGATAAAAAAAGTCAAAATTACTTCAAATCATTTACCGCCGAATGTTCATACAGTTAAGGTCTCCTCGTGTCGTTTAAGGCCGCCTCATCTGTCAAAATTGTATGACGAAAATCAATGTAAGAAGCCGTTAAAGTTGAGTGGTGTTTGACCATTCGCGCATTTGTGATTTACAATATATAAGGTTTTATTCGTAATTATGGATAATAATAATAATAATATGAGCCCTGTAATATTACTGTCCCACTGCTGGGCACGGGCCTCCTCTACTAATGAGAGGGGTTAGGCCTTAGTCTACCTCGCTGGCCTAATGCGGGTTGGTAGACTTCACATACCTTCGAAATTCCTGTGAAGAAATTCTCGGGTATGCAGGTTTCCTCACGATGTTTTCCTTCACCGTTATAGCAAGCGATATTTAACAATGAAAATACACTTAACATAGAAAAGTCAGAGGTGTATGTTCCATTTTGGGGTTGGTCTCGAACCTCCGACACTTGTCTCGGCAGTCCGTACCATTCCCAACTGAGCTATCGATGCTACTAATTAAATTATGGATGTTACAATATAATATCTCTCGACAGTCAGCATTATACTTGAACTTCACTGCTTATTGACTGCCTCGGTGGTGTGGTTGTATTTCGGTACAACTACTGTCCTGAGGTATCGGGTTCGATCCCCGGGTTGGGCAAAGTGATATTGATTTTTTCCATATCAGCCCGGAGTCTGTAATTTGTGCCCGATATGGAGATAAGCTCGTCCCCTATCACATCTGGGCCGGAACTAAGCTCGGCAAAATGTGGGTGTACTAGTTGCCCAGTGCGCTTCTGCCTACTCCATCGGGGATACAGGCGCGAGCTTATATTATGTTCATTGCTTATTTTATCCGATTAGACATCAAATAGCTTATACGGTGAAAAGTCTCTCATAATAGCTCGTAAAGCGAATCCCATTTGCTTTTGGTACCTTATGTCTCCAACCTCGCAGTTCAAGACCAGTGTATCACTTACCTCATTGTGTTAATGAAATATAGACTTAAAGATAATAGCAAAAAGGATATATTTTCATTCTTGATCCATATGGTGAGAGTCGAAGTCGCATTAAGGTATATCATCATCAGTCACATAATGTCCATTGTCCAATGCTGAACACTTTTTTTTTATAGCAGAGACTGGCAAACGAGCAGATAAGTCACCTGATGATACGTGATTTCCACCGCCCCTAGACATCCAAGACACCAAAAGAATCATGGTTGCCAATCTAAAAGGAGGGATACAGGGATTGGTGAAGGGAGGGAGGAAATTGTTCCACCGAAAATCTCACTCACCAAACGAAAACAGCGAGCTGCCATTTTACGTTGGTTTTCCATAGAAAACCGACGTAAAATGGCAGCTCGCTGTTTTGGTGAGACAGTGGTATCAAATAGGGCGAACCAGCCCATTCATGCTGTAGACGTAACGAGACCATTACGTCAACAGCACGAATGGGCCGGCTTTGCTTCGCTAAGCCACGCTGTGAGTCTACACAGCGTGGCTTTACCGCTGAAAAATAAACATACATAAACCTCCACCAAAGATCGCCAGACGGGCTTATTAGAAGCTAATTCAGCTATTAGCTTAGCTTAATTAGATTGAATCATACTTCAGCTCACACCACTAACTGCAAACCTGAACTGATACCGAAGCTAGTTATAAGTTAGCTTCGCTTAGCTTAGCACGGAGTGATCTGATTAGCTTCGCTAAGCCGCTTTAAGTAACAGCTAAGCTATTATCGACTAAGCTATTATTGATAGTATACTTTTGTAGACCGCAGTGTAAACTGGAGTATGATAATCACAAGTTAACTTAACGGACCGACTTCAAAACTTCTCCGATCGTGACCATATTGAGATGGGACCACCCTTGAAATAAGTTCGATCGAAGAAAATAATCTTGGAATCCCTCTACATTTGGCGAAGGGAGGATTACATAAAAAATACAGATGAATTGAGGACTTTCTCCTTTTTGGAAATGGGTCGAAAAGACGCTGTATGATAGAGATTTGTTGAACTTAGTAGCATTCAGCCTAGTCCAATGTGATATTCAACTAAAATAAAACTCAATATCTGAGTCATCAATGGCTCTTTTGAATATTTTGGGTGTGCTCTATCTATGGAAGCATATTAAAAACCAATAACATTTTAAATAGTATACTAAAAGCTCTCTCTAATGTCATCGCATAATTTACCGCATACCAGAACGCTGACACATCGATTCTTGTATTGTATTAATGCTATGTTACTATGTCTTTTTAACCCCCGACTCAAAAAAGGGGTGTTTTAATGCTGTATATCTGTGTGTATGTCTGTAAAATCGTAGCTCCTAACAGATAAACTGATTTTCATTTATTTATTTTTTGTTTGAAAGGTGACTTGGTCGGGAGTATTTCAAGAAAATTTGATCTGTCGTTTGAAAATCATATTTTTTTTTTATTATTTATTGAATCCATGAAATGTCACACATTATTCAAATACCGTCAAAAATATTACTCTACCGCCAGTTCGGAAGGCTGGTTCGCCAGAGAAGAACGGGCAAGAAACTCTGTCGTTGTTATTATAAAGAAAGAAGTAATATTTCGTTTTCGTTTCGGATTAGACTTTCATTTTTCTCTCAGATTCGGAGTAATTTTGACTTCAATTACATTACAATGACTTTAACCTGATGCACAATATCATCTGGAATCAACGAGATACTCAACTCCTCATTAATTTACCGCAGAGGTTACATGTGTGGGCTCATTAGGGTGGTCACAATGAATAGATTACAAAAAGATGGTCATAGTTTGATGATGGAGCAGAAAAGGGTATCGGAGAGATTGGACAGTGAGACAGTTTTAGGGGGTTTTCAGACAGGGGTGTTTAAAATTTTCAATTTACAGTTATTATGACTGGCTCCGTGGCGTAGCGGTATTGCGTGTATGGTACGGCTGTCGTCCTGAGCTCCCGGACTCGATCCCCGGGTCGGGCAAAGTGATAGTGATTTTTTTTTAGTATCAGCCCGGAGTCTGTAATTTGTGCCCGATATGGCGATAGGCTCGCCCCTATCACATCTGGGACGGAACTAAGCTCGGCGAAATGTGGGTGTTCTAGTTCTAGTTCACTAGTTTGCCTTTGCCTACCCCTTCGGGGATACAGACGTAAGCTTATGTCATGTTATGCCTAAAGAACACTAAAGAATAAAGATGGTTACAATGAATCCTGATTTTTGGAAACGATTAATAATAAATTGGATGATCAGGAAAATCAATCGATACTTTGCGGTTGCAATTGCCCTTCAAAATGTCTTTCCTTGAAATATAATAATATTATGTGTAAGGTTGTTAGTAACTCATTCCTTTTTTACGCTTGAAAGGACATCTTTGAATGCGTGACAAAATGCACGAAATATATGTTTCGTAGAAGTTGAAGTTATCGACTCGGATTTCTGCTATAGTTGTTACCGCTGCATCATGTCATCATATTTGTATCATCATCATTCTAGTCCAGTCACCACCTTGGACTAGTGGCGTATATGGGTTGTAAACCGGGAGGTCCTGGCTTCGATTCCCAAATCAGTCGGGGTGCTTTCTGTTTCAATTTGCCCGGGGCTGAATCAACAAAGGGTAGTTGACATCAGGCGTACAGTCATAAATATTAATAATATTATCATGAATATGCAAACAGCCTTCATGGCGCATTGGGCGAGCAGCCGACTATGTAGCGAGAGGCCGCGGGTTCGATCCTCGCACCGAAACAAAAATGTATGTGGCCCACAGATATTTGTTTCGAGTCTGGGTATTGTGAGACCGAAAGTCTCCCGTAGTTCCTGATTCCCACGACACAAGACTCGATCTTAGTGTGGGGTCAGGACTATGTATGTGATAGTTGGGTATTACTGACTGCCTCCGTGGCGTGGTGGTATCTCGGTACGACTACGGTTCTGGGGTCTCGGGTTCGATCCCCGAGTCGGGCAAAGTGATATTGGATTTTTCCATATCAGCCCGGAGTCTGGAATTTGTGCCCGATATGGCGATAGGCTCGCCCCCTATCACATCTGGGACCGAACTAAGCTCGGCGAAATGTGGGTGTTCTAGTTCGCTAGTACGCCTCTGCCTACCCCTTCGGGGATACAGGCGTGAGCTTATGTATGTATTATTTATTTATTTATGATTTATTTATGATTATGTGTGTAATGTGTATGTTATGAATCATCTAACATCATGCAACAGTAGGATAATTAACGGTATTTAATAACCATTATAAATTTCTTTAGTCTGGTATTAATTTCTCGACTTTCGTAAATTAGATTTTAGTATAAACTTCTATGATATATTTGATATATAACACAAAAATCGTTTAATTACCATGCCGTTTACCTATGAAAGTAATGGGCTGCGTAAAGCGGTTTCAATTCGAAAAAAATATTTTGACATATAGGTGTTCGGTATACAGAGTGTTTCTGTTCTACGGGATAATCTCTTGGAATGAATACAGCTCTCAAACTACATATATAAAATTCTATTATATCTTAATTATGATAGTATTTTTACAATAACTAGTATAAAATCAAGCAATTTATATTGTAACAATAAGGGTTAAAGCGATTTAGGCTAATGCAATGTCCGGTAGTTAATATTAACGCTGCACTAAGTTTTATTATTTATTTACCTCACGGTTTATCTGTTTGTTAATTTATAAATGGTAACTAATTACTTTTTACAAATCAATAAAAGAAACTCAATAACGAGCTGCTACTTTGCGGTTTTCAGATATGGTGGTATCAAAGCGGTCGAGCCGGCCCGTTCCTACCGTAGACAGAATTCTACAGCGTAGGCTTACTAGTTTTGATTTTATATTCTAGAAAATCCTTACATATTATAAGCAGAACTTAAATGCCATTTAAGTTATATTTTACCTTAAACTAATATCACGGTCATAATATGACTAATAGTCATCTAGCTAAAACTGTATTTTATCCTATTATACGAATCAATACAATTCAAAAAACTCGGATGATAATCTAATGGAATTTCTTTATACCATAAAGTATAATATGGCGCTTATAATAACAACCCAGATAATGTTATTGCCTAGATATTAGGATACCCGTTATTACGGTTCAAACCACAAAAACTATGATACTGAGTCATCGTTAATGTATTTAGTTATATATAGCAGCATAGTAATGGCACGTGAGATACTTGTTTTGTATTAGATCCATTTACTTTTACCCGTAGGTCAGCACGCGTCAATTCATAAGTCAAACTCTTAAACTATTGGGCTTTTTGCCCATTAACTAGAGGTATAACAGTTAATACTTTAGCTACCTACACCGTTTATGTCTTACGTATTGAAATGCATAACAGTTTTTTTACCGACTTCCAAAAAAGAGAAGGTCCTCAATTCGTCTGTATTTTTTTTAATGTAAGTAACGCCATATGCAAATCCACATTTGGCGGAGATCGCGTAATCGGTCCACACCGATTTTCAAAATTATTTTTGTGTTCGATAGAATTATTGACCATAAAACTTTGGTAATAATTCGCCCCCTATCACATCTGGGACGGAACTAAGCTCGGCGAAATGTGGGTGTTCTAGTTCGCTAGTGCGCATCTGCCTATCCATTCGGGGATACAGGCGTGAGCTTATGTTATCATCATCATCATCATCATCAGCCATAGGAGCTTATGTTAATGTATGTAAACATTTGGTCACAATCGGATCAAGTTGGAAGTCGGTTAATTAAGTTTTTAAACTTGTCATTATTAAATATTATAGTTTATGCATTTTATGAAGACGCGCTTTCGGAATTCCATGTTCTGTTCTTTTTATATATCGTTACTATCTGGTATACAAAAATTAGAAATAAATGGAAATGAAATAATATTCGTATGCACGGTGAATGATTGTCGGATGGTTGGATGTATTGTAAGGCCTTTTTGTTCAGTGACAGCATATGTGGGCTGTGGACCGGGAAGTCGCAGGTTCGATTCTCATGTCGGGAAAAGCGAATTTTCTAATTTAAGTTGCCCGGGACTGGATACCCTAACGGGGTTGACGTCAGGCAGGCAGCCGGTCGTAAAAACTTAGCCAAATCCTTTCTGCAAGATGCTTGAAAAAGTATGTTGCGCCGACCACACATTAAGGTGGGATAAGGGCAGGTAGAAAGAAGGCACGATTAACTGATTAACGTAAGGTGAAGGCTGATTTACGTATCGAAAACGTATACTTATTTTTAATATTCTTTAATTTACAAATCACTGTTTCACTGATTGCAAATCTAATAAATCAAATCGAAATAGTTACTCTATTTGCCAGTAAAACATAATAAGTACAAATTAATATGGTCCACGTTTTACCGCGATCGTTATCTTTAACGTATGTTAAATAAGAAACAACACTTCTATAACTATTGGTTAGGCAATTATTACGTTTATCCGTACGTCATATAGCACCTTACTTATAAAAATATTTAAGCACTTTTATCTTAGCTTATCTTTAACTTATCTTAGGTTGTCCCTTTTAGTTTTAAACAATGTAACGCAGGGAAAAAAGTGACAGGCTATTCTTAGCGTAAAGTTACGCGAAAATGTTTTTATAAGTAAGGCCCATAATGTCTAGTAATATAGACTGAGGTTTAGTGAACAGTTGTCCTAAATTAATAGACGTAAACATTAATAAATATTTTAATTTAATGTACAGTTATGCTGTTATGAATGTTAACAACCGGATTATTATGCTAAAACAAATAATATTTGTCAGAAGTTACCTACTGGAAAATATTGATGAATGCAAAAAATGGACGTAATCGTTAAGGAAGCAATTTAAATAAGGTGCGTCGACACAAACTCATTTTAAAACATAATATAATGGTATAACTTATATTTAGTTATTCGTAGTGTGTCGCCTGGTTAGTCTAGTTGTAAAAAGCTTCAGAATGGCTCGAACTAAGTCGAAGTTCGATTTAAAAATTCCAAATCCACTGAGTTCGTTTCTTTAACTCGGACTTAGTCAAAGTTCGCTCTATAGATCTCAACCTTAAAGCTAGTATCTACCACTCTCACTCTAAGCCCCTTACTTATAAAAATATTTAAGCGCTGCTTATCTTTATACCATAGGCCGTCCCTTTCATTTTTAAACAATGTAACGCAAGGAAAAAAGTGACAGGTTATTCTTAACCATTTGCTCAGCTAAAAATGCTGTTTTAAGTAAGGCCCCATATCTCAGGTTGGGTGACGCAGTTTTATAAATATGATCAGAAAGACCACCGAAAAACCCTAATTATAATAATTATCTAAAATTTAAATGAATCAATCGGTTTTACTAAGAAATCAATATTATATTGTTTTTCGGAATGAAACACCTTATTAATGTGAAGTTTTGGTTTATTTATCACTATTTACCTGTTATTGTTGTGGGTATTTTCAAGGAAAGTTATAATAAAGGTTTTAGTGATTTTGAAAAAAATAGAGAATGAGGCAAAAAATAGATCATGGTTGAATAACCATGATCTATTCTCAGAAGAAGAAGTTCTTCTTTTAAAAATAATGGCTTCCACGCATATGCGGTGATTTACCCAATGTCAAGGTAAATAGAGCAATTATGTTTTCACAATGACCATGAGACCCAGATGTGGATGATCTCAAGGCCCTGACGGGATTATGGCGGTAATTCCTTCCAGTCCAGTGCCCCTCAGATGACCTTCACTCGGCGAATCGACCGAATAAAGCCAGCCAACGCATCAAGCAAAACTCATCGAAGATCACCGGTTAAAAATTTTCCTCATTGTACTGTCCATCTTCACTGAAGTTTGATGGATTAAACTACAACACTTAAAACCAACAAATACAGCTCTAGAGAATAATGTGAAATAATTTTAACAAGCGACGCCCACCCTGTCAGACTTCCCGTCAAAATCCATAGATCATGGTTGGGAAATTGGAAATGAAACGTGATAGCGAGTTGGCACTTTACGTCAGTTTTGTGAGCCAGTCTCAAACTACCCCCTGACTCTTGACACTCGACTCGAATTTGACTAAGATTCGCTTTTATTTATTGACTTAAAATAAAAACTTTCGGTGGAAACCGAAATCGAGTTAGAAAGTGTGCCAATGTAGTAGATTCAAGAACTTCTGATTTCGTAATTTTTAACGTGACAATAGTGCAATTTTAACTCTATTTCTGTGGAATTTTAACTCACTAAATGAAGTCGGTCTTTGTGCCCTGCCCACTGCCACTCCAACTTGCTAATCCTTTGGGCTATGTCGGTGACTTTAACTAGAAGTGATAGCTGATGGAGCAGAAAAGTTTTCGAGTGGAGACCACGTACCGGCAAACGCAGCGTAGGACGTCCACCTACAAGGTAGACCGACGACTTGGTAAAGGTCGCAGGAAGACGCTGGATGCAGACCGCTTCCAATAGGTCAATCTGGAAATCTTTGGGGGAGGTCTATGTTCAGCAGTGGACATCCTATGGCTGATGATGATGACGATGATGAAATGAAGTCGAAATCAAATACGAATCAAGTGTCAAGAATCAGCCCCCTGGTCAAGCTGGCTCTTTCGTGCTGTAGACGTAACTGTCTACAGAGTGGCTCTACCACTTACATATTCATTTTGCTTCTTGTTTGACCGTTAGTATATGGTAGTAGCTGATAATGCTGATACCTGCGATTCAGATTAAACTAATTTTGGAGGTCAGGGGTGTTACCACCACCTCTTATAGCACTATTATTATATCCTTACTTAATTTTTTTTGTATGGGAATCGGTACAAGTAAGATTATAATAATACTGCTATTAGAGGTGGTGGTAACCCCCCAGGTCGTTGTTTAAAAAAATACAATTTAAGTTTGTGTTCTCAAATGCTGTGAGTAATATTATTATTACTTCCTCGATTTCAGACAACTTAATTCATTTAAAAATAATGACTTACAAAATCGCAAAGGAATTTATATTTGGCTTTTGTTATAAGCTTAATTTTGTTTATCAAAGAAAAGTTATTTTCTTTAGTCCCTTTGATTTTATACAAGCAATGTTCGGTTAATTTTTTATTTATCTTTTTGTGTGTTTTGGGAACATGTTATTATCTTGATAAATTGTATGAAACTTATACCTACTGTGTTAATATAAAATTGTTATCTAAACTTATACTTTATTCTGATAGAGGTAAGATGGCTATGCGTTTGTTAGTATGCTTGTTGACTGTAACTTCTGGAGGTAATTTGACTATTTTTCGTCAATTACAAATCAATTATGACACATGACAGCTCAATAATAAAGCAAGAAATAGAAATATTGAGATTGTTAATTCACTTGATATTGATCCACTGTTCATGTTACACCCTGTGTGAAGAGTATTTACAATTATTGTTCTACAAATGTATAGAAATATCTTCCCCGTTTTAACTAATTATTATAGAAACATAAACATAACATAAGCTCACGCCTGTATCCTGTATTTTATTTTAGAATACATTAATTTTTACATAAGTAAGACAACCATAATCTATGTTTGGTACATATATTACACAAAATTGCAATTGCCACTGTATTTGATATGTGGGTAGACATTTTAGATATTTAGTTACATTCTAGTTGAAATTAGCAATAGCTCAGTTGAAAAGGGTACGGACTGCCGAGACGAGTATCGGAGGTTCGAGACCAAACCCAAAATGGAGCATACACCTCTGACTTTTCTATGTTAAGTGTATTTTCATTATAAATTATCGCTTGCTATAACGGTGAGGGAAAACATCGTGAGGAAACCTGCATACCCAAGTATTTCGAAGGTATGTGATGTCTACTAACCCGCATTAGGCCAGCGTGGTAGACTAAGGCTTAACCCCTCTTATTAATAGAGGAGACTCGTGCCCAGCACTGGTACAGCAATATTACAGGGCTAATATTATTAGTTGAAATTGGGGCAGCGTTAACATTAAAAAATTCCAATAAATGATATGCAATTAACATTTCACATTCAGGAAAAAATAAACCTTATAAATTGCGGCCAGTAACCTCGCTTTATATGAATGTAAAATCTCCCACACATTTTTACAAAGCGTTTTTCAAGCCGGAAATGGTCTTATCCATATCCTTAAAGAAAGTCCTTAGTACGCTTCCCACATGGCTAAATAAAATAACATCCTACGCGGTCGGGACTGTGGTTATTAATTTTCATCACCCGTCGCGCCTTTTGACAATACATGAAATTATATCTTTATTCACCCCATCGGTGTGGGAGCACGAAATCATGATTAAGGATCTCTAAATCTTTAAAGATGGGATAATTCTTAATAATCGTTGTTTGCTATACCATTGCTATAAAATTGATCAAGATGGTTAGTCTCTTATTAATTAAAAAAGAATGTAAAAATGTAGGAGCGTTAGGAGTTATACCTCTTTGCGTATCTAAGACATATTTAAGTATGTAAAAAAAAATATGTTCAGCAGTGGATTTCCTATGGCTGATGATGATGAGGATGATGAAAGAAAAATATTTTAATATACCAAAAATAATAAAATGATAGAAGAAAAATATTTAAATAAAAGAACGGTGTGCGTGCGCAATTGGATACTTGACTATTTTTTTAGATTATTTTTTTATGAAATTTACGTCGTCTAAAATATAGAACAGAAAGAAATATTGAAATATGCTCGAAAATAAAAAAGTTATAAACCTTTGAAGTTTGGTGTAACCTTCAAACTGTGGGATAGAGAAGTATCAGTATAATCACGTCACGCCACAACGGTACGTGCGTTGAAAAGGGATAGCAAGATATCTCCAATATGCCCCCACTCCAAAATTAAAAGTATGAATTACTGCCTCATTTTTCAACCAATTTCGATGGAATTTTTACCGAAGCGTTTCTTTTTCGTTTTATTTGCTATTACATATAAATATGTGTATAAAATCATCTATAGTCAAGTACCCAATTCACAATTTATTCTCACCTAAACGTGCCAAAAGTTTGACTTCAAAAATAACGTAAAAATATTACATACATAACATAAGCTCACGCCTGTATCCCCGAAGGGGTAGGCAGAGGTGTACTAGCGAACTAGTACACCCACATTTCGCCGAGCTTAGTTCCGTCCCAGATGTGATTGGGGGCGAGCCTATCGCCATATCGGGAACAAATTCCAGACTCCGGGCTGATATGAAAAAATCCAATATCACTTTGCCCGACCCGGGGATCGAACCCGAGACCTCAGAACCGTAGTCGTACCGAAATACCACCACGCCACGGAGGCAGTCAAAATATTAGTGTTTAAATAATTATAAAATTCTATTTCTATTTCAACAATAGGAGCTCTTAAAAGAATTTATTATGTTCTTAAGCTTCAACTGTAGGTGCTAATCTAAAATGTGTGCATGTTTTATGTAAAAAAGGAATGCACGCCTACATAATTTCAATAATACATCGGATTTTGAGCATGTCCATATTTGATCACAACAGATAAACACAACACGTACGCCGATCATAACTTAATGATGGAGCATGGAGCATGCATCTCCTAAATTGAAATTCGTTTTAAAACTTCATAAAAGTATTTAGCGTAAAATCTTCTTAAATTAAATTGACGATTTTTAGACGTTAGGGCCACTGATCTTTGAGCTTTGGAAACAAGCGTTCAACAGTTTGCTGAACTCTTTGTACCTTAAAATCATAAATAACCCAAAGCCGTTACAAAAACTGCCAATGAATACTTATATAACCGTCTCTTTTTGCATCCAATCATTGATTATTTTTTCATATAATATGATATATGCGGGAATAAATCAAAAGCAGAATTAATGTAAAAAGGACGTCTCACTCTTCGCTTCGATTTCTTGGCGAGTAGCCGAGCCGGGTTAATACTCGATGAAGCCTACAGTTTTGTTTCTCGACCCCATTTATGTAGTTTTGAGTTATGTTCACGACAGCCTCTTAGTAGTTTTAGCACAGTTTTAACGAATAACGGCTTTTGTTTTACCATAAACTAACGTAATATGTAACGCTGGATAATTATGATATTTAAATGCAAATCTGATAAAATGCAAATATCACAAATGTTTTTAAGTTGGTTACAACATTAAAGCTTTAGTAAAATATTATGAAAGGTACGTTGGAATATAAGTACCCGTTTTTCAGTTTTTTTATTATCACGACGCGACGTATTAGACTGTTTTGAAATATATTGTGACTTATTCAATGGATTTTGACGGGAAGTCTGACAGGCTGGGCGTTGCTTGTTAAAATTTTCTAATTTCATTTGCCCGGGACTGGATCGCCTTAGAAGAGGTTGACGTTAGGCAGGCGGCCGGTTGTAAAAATAAGCTAAATCATTTCTACAACATGCTTGAGAAGGTGTGTTGTGCCGACCCCACATTTAGGTGGGATTAGGTGGGATTCTACATGCGGGCATAACGATTAGTGCCCGAATGGTCAAATGCTACTCAGCTTTAACGGCTTCTTACATTGATTTTCACCATACAGTTTTGACAGATAAGGCAGCTTTAAACGATATAAGGCGACCTTGAGTGTATGAGCATTCGGCGGTAAGAGTATTACCTCTACCTCTATAATAAAAGAAAAACATAATTATTCAAATAAATAATAGAGCATAGGAGTTTCAAAGTAATATTTGCTACAGATAGCTAGAGCAGCTGTCTTTAATTACAGAATAGGTAGCTTATTAATACAAGCTATCACTTACACCCAATATATTTTAAAGCTAACTTTATTTTATCTAGCTAGAATTTTTTAACTTTTCCCGTAAATTCAGTCGTCCCACCTTTAAGTGTAATTAATTGATATCACCTTTCTGTAACACCCTGTATAATCTTATTATTATAACCTAGAAAAATTAGGTCTAGACTGAAAATTATGACTTTCCAATCAATAAAAGTTTAATAGCCTCTAAATATCCTTTCACGCCTTTTATTCAAATTTTAATAAGCTTTTGAAGATATTTATGTTGTAACCCTATTAGTAGATAATCAAATAGAAAACCCCAATCTTGATTGCTTTCCAAGATGTCGCCGGCTATAATCATAAATTCAGCACCTTGTTTTGTTTACTGCCCAAATAAAATCGTGAGTGCTTTTATCAACTTTCTTTATTATTCCACTAAAGAATAAGGAGCCAGTACTGTTCAATTTGTTCTTTTATAAACAAAATCGTCACATTTTGATTTATAAATGTTTGCCGATTTTATGCTTCTAATAAAATAGACGCCTATTCCGAAGGCGCCGGAGTTGTTATTCGCAAAAGGAGATTTCACGTTTCCAATTTTGGAATGCTTTTTATTTATCACTCGATTTCGAAATCTAATAAATGTCGATTTCTCGACATAATACAGTTTGTATATTTGGAACTATTGTAATAGAATATCCAAACATCACAAAAGCTCATTTAAATAATTCTGAAATTCTTTTTGTAGAGTATTGAGCACACGACTATATTTCAGAAGTATTTCTCAATCCTATTATTATTTATATTATGTAAATTGTCTCTTAATTAGATATAAAACTGTACTATTTTGTAAATCTAGATGCATAGATACAGAAGATTTATTTGATGAAGCTAAGATGTCAGGTATTGCAAGGTCGCCTCTAAGACCTTAATACAAAAACTGGGAATATGATTAAGAACAAATAAAAAAGTTTTTTTTTTATTAGCAGAGACTGGCACACGAGCAGATGGGGCACCTGATGGTAAGTGATCTCCACCGCCCATAGACATCCAAGACACAAAAGGAATCATGGGTGCGTTGCCAACCTAAAAGGTAGAAATGGAAGGGGAGGGAAAAAGGGATTAGGAAAGGAAGGGGGGGAGATGGGCGACCGGAAATCTCACTCACCGAACGAAACGCGTTAGCAAGCTGCCACTTTACGTCGGTTTTCTGTGAGACAGTGGTATCAAACCGGTCGAGCCGGCCTATTCGTGCCATAGACGTTACTGTCTACAGCGTGATTCTACCACTCAAAAATATTTTACGTAGCAGTGATAGCTTTGTTGGGAGCGATGCGGACGGACTGCCGAAACCTAAAATTTTGGCTAAAAATCGACATCCTAAAGATATGCAACGCTGACTTTTGACAATTAATTGTTATATCAGCATGAACAAATAAATAAATACACAACAGTCACACACATAGTCCTGACCCCGCACAAGGTATAACCTATGTCATTCCCATACATTTATTCTATTCGACTGTTCTATTTCACTAGCGCATATGCCACTTGGCTAAGCCCGCAGATGATCTGGCTCGTCTCGATTCGACTGCAATAAAAAAAACTTTCAATGTTTTTCAAGAAATAAAAGGAGTCGGCTTTCTTAAAATTAAGGTAAATTGGTTTTTAGCGCGAGGTTGCTATTTGACACATATATTTATGACCTTGTCAAACAGAAAGCATAAGCTTGTCGAAGCGAAGGAACACATAACATTTCATCGAACGCTTCGAGTTTAAATTCCTTTGTGACTGCATTGAACACACTTTATACATATGTACAAAACGACTTAATAGTATCGCTTCGCTGCCTCTTTAACACAACCTTTATGGACATAATAATAAACAAAACCCGAATATGAATATCAAAGTATATTTACGAATTTTAAAATAAGTTGAATAATTTTAATCTATATACATATAGAACAGGCAATAAATTTTATAAACGCATATTGAATCACTAAGCAGAAGCAAGTACGTCGTTCGAAATATCACAAGTTTTTGGATTGACACCTATTTTAATATTGTAGACGTAAACACACCAATTTAAATATTTTGCATTTATATACTGCATAATGCATCTGCAGGCACGTTTCAGACATTATTAATGACGCTTTTATATTAAATAACACGTGAGAGAAATTTTATGAAACAAAGTTTTAAGTAAATATGACTTCTTATGTATGACACGCTTGAGAACTACAGCCACGCTGTTGATAGTAACGTCTACAGCACGAACGGGCCCGGCCGGCTCAACCGGTTTGATACCACTGTCTCACAGAAAACCGACCTAAAGTGGCAGCACGCTGTTGCGTTTCGTTCGGTGAGTGAGATTTTCGGAAGCCCAATTCTCCCCTTACTTTAGATTGATTTTATTTAGAACGCACCGTTGATTATTTTTGTATCTTGGGCGTTTATGGGTGGTGGAGATAACTTACGTTCCTGAGCGTTTGCCAAACTTTGCTGTAAAAAAAAATTATGTCCACAGTAAATATTGTAGTTAACTGTAGTTCGCACCCCATTATATTTTTGAAATATGAACTTAAACTACTGCCACCAAGACAAATTTTTGTGTGATTTTAAAATATTAGTCTTAGATCTCGGATATGTGAGATTAAATGTCGGGTGACAAAAGACCGCACATTAACGATAGATTAGAATTATGGATGACAGTTAGGTATATTTATTTATACAAGGAAGTAAACCATAAGACGTAGACAAGATATCTTACAAGATAAATGCAATGAATCAAGTAGATGCACAATTGATACTGCAATTTTTTATATGCAATTATAATGATACCATCCGGTAGTATATCTTGGTATACCTGTTATCTAATAGCCAGTAAGTTGACTTAAACAAATAGTTGGTAACCTGACTCCAATGGTTTGTATGTAAAATTTTTGAATTCATTATAAATAGTTACCGTGGAAGTGTTTTTTCAAACGTCTTTCTAAGATATACTTGAAGTATATCTAAGAAAAACGTTTAGACTTGAAGTAGGATACCTAAATGATGCATCTGACTTAGTAATAATATTCTGTTTTCTACTATAATACTATAGTCATAAATTATATATTTATATGACAACTACCAGCTTAACAGAATATGTAGAGACAGCATCATCCAGAAGATCAAAGTACATGTAGTTCGCACGCTAGTTTTCTCCATTTTCTTATACGGCTCAGAAACATGGACTGTGAAATCCGCTGACAGAAAACGCATCGACGCTTTCGAAATGTGGTGTTGGAGACGCTTACTCAGAATCCTATGGACAGCCAAAAGAACTAATGTCTCAATACTGAAGGAACTTAAGCTAGAGCGCACCAAACGTCTGTCTTCTATCTGCCTACAACGAGTACTCCGAACATGTCGCGCGACGAACTGATGACAATATGGAGAACTCATAATAACCGGGAATATTGAAGGCAGACGACCGACAGGAAAGAACCCTAAACGCCAGTCAGCGTTCCCATCCACCAGGCTCAAAACCGCCTTAAATGGAAGAAGGCCATCGACGAAGTCCTTGCACGAAATCGCGATCCTCAACAGTCATGAGGGAACGATAAAGGAGATGACAACTAATTAAGGATCATTGTATCACTCGTGAATTCTAAGAAAAATCAATCTATAACATCATCATTTTACTTCGAAAACACTAATATTGAAATGATTGTGGATTTTGGAATATTCTCCACGGACATTCGCATAGGTTTTTTTTATAGCAGAGACTGGCAAACGAGCAGATGAGTCAGCTGATGGTAAATGATCTCCACCGCTCATAGACACCCAAGACACAAAAAGAATCATGAGTGCGTTGCCAATCTAAAAGGAGAGAATGGAAGGGGAGGGAAAAGGAATTGGGAAAAGGAGGCAGGGAAATAGGACACCGGAAATATCACTCACCGACTGAAACGCGACAGCAAGCTGCTACTTTACGTCGATTTTCTATGAGACAGTGAGTATCAAACCGGTCGAGCAGGCCCATTCGTGCTAGACTTAACTGTCTACAGCGTGGCTCTACCACTCAAAAAATACTAGGTGTTACGAACCATAAAATACTATGTCTAGAGGAGACCATATGGTGTCCAAGATTTCATTCGGTTCTGATGGCGTCACTATCGGCTGGGACATATAGTTCTATAGACTCACAGACGCACCACAAGCTTGACAAGATCATAGAAAGACGACGGTCTTAATGACATTTAGGGCAATGGCAGATTTGGCTGTTGTTATATACGATACAAAATAGTTTTAAAATCATGCTAGTTTTAGAACATCTTACCAATAATAATATCTCACAAAAAATGCGGAAATGTTAATATATTTTGTTGTTTTGATATCAAGACTTATTTTGCTGATTTGAGTTTCTAAGCAGATACAAAAGTAGCATCAGAAGAAAACACGCTTATGCATTTTTGTAACAGAGCTATAAAGGCAGGAATCCATAAAAGACTAAATGTTATTGCACTAATTTAAAACCTACGCAAATTACCGAATAAAATATATAGTTTTGGATAACATGTAGAATTAGATGTCTTATTTTGGGAAGTTTATGTACGAGAAATTATTTATTACGGCTTTTTTGAGAAATATCCAAAAGAGAAACAGAAATATTTCATTTTAAAAGATATACTTATCGTACAATTTCAATGTGTCTATATTTGTCATTCCTAAAAAAGTGAAAATATTTTACAGACTTGCAAAAATGTATTTATTACATAAATAAGCCATCTACAAAATATTAAACTAATATGGCTTCTATTAATAACATTTATTTCAAAAGATTTAATTATTGAAGTAATTTATCAGATTCTATTCTATGTTTGATCAATTGCTACAATTGAAGAATTTAATTATATTGTAAAATTCTTGTATTGCCTCGCTTCAACAGAACTTCAGCTTATGGTAATATTACATTCTTCAATAATATTTCGTAATAATAAATTGATAATAATTATTCATTAAACTGATTTGAACTACATTTAACCTTAAATCTGTTCATTTATCGAACTAACTAACCTTAAATGATAAAAAGATTAATGTTCGGAAAAGAAAAGTCAAAGATCAAAGATAACTTTAGACTAAGATTCTTTGATTTTGATTTTCCTTAAAATCAACCAATTCATGGCAGAATTTTCAATACCAGCCCGGAGTCTGGAATTTGTGCCCGATATGGCGATAGGCTCGCCCCCTCGTCATCTCTAGGACGGAAATAAGCTCGGTGAAGTGTGAATGTTCTAGTTCGCTAGCACGCCTCTGTCTTTTCGGGGATGCCGGCGTGACCTTATGTTTATTTTTAATTGTTTATTTATTCATATTTTAGGAGGCTTATAGACTAATGATATTAGTATCTATTACATGTATAATCAAATTGCGTATATTAAGGATTAAAAGCACCGCCTTACTATATATTTGTTTCTTTAGTATTCTCCACAGATGTTAACATACATACCCAATTACGTATTTTGGTTAGAGGCGGGTTACGGGCGGAGCTTATAGACGTAAATACTACTGGCAGTATAATAACTGTTATTATGTATTAATAGAAGTTATATTTGAGGACTAAACCCACGCGTTTTATTGAGCGTTGGAAACATATTTAATTAAACATTTGTCTTTTAGAACTAACTGACTTATAAGTAATATAATTATAATTTCTTAACGGAACAATCATATAATTAAATGTATTATATAGTTTTACTGTACCGTTATTGCATATATTGATATCTAAGTAGGGTTTCCTTAAAAATACGATTTGAGAAAGGACGTTTTTGATTCAAATATAAGAATAATGGTTATAGATGTTATATACAACTGTACGGAATCTGTCGCAATACACTATTTAAGCATTTGTACAGGTTTAGTTTTTACAACCGACTCTCTACGTTATAGCGATGCCTGTACATAATTAATTCGTAAACGTTATATTTGTCAGACAAGTGTCAGACAAGCACGTCACGTGAATTTTTTACGAACTATTCTTAGAGCATATATTAAAAGAATTAATTATGAAAATATCTGTAGACATTATATCTATCATTAGGTAAATTTAGGTAAATGTTTATTCATCATCATCATCATCATCAGCCATAGGACGTCCACTGCTGAACATAGGCCTCCCCCAAAAATTTCCAGATCGACCTATTAGAACACTGTTTATTATTAGAACAAAATTATTTAAATTATTTTCAGTATCAAAAAATTTGTATCGCTTACATAATTCTGAAGTAGATTGATGAAACGTTATGTAAAGGTCATGGCAACATATATGTCAAAAAGTGGGTTAATTTTGTACAAAATTTGCAAGTTTATTTGTATGTCTAACGAATCAACTAATAAATAACCTGTTGAGTAACATAAATTATTTGTATTGTGGATTTATATATGGTGTTGTGTTATTTTTCATTCAAATGCCAGGGGCTTTGTTGATTTCTGTTATTAATTTGCCATGATTTAGTCATAAATGTCAATATTCAGAACAATTCTAACAAGACATATTGTTTTGTATTAGTTTAATATTGTTCATTAATTTATTATTTCAATCATTAAAACATCGTTTATTATATTGGATATCAAAGGAATAAAAATACGTTTAATTATGAGGACAAATAGAATGACGGCATGTGATTTAAAAATAAAAATTAATACGTATTTTATTACTGCAAGCAATCAACAGAACATAAAGACCTTTTAAATTAGTGCCAAAAGGAGCTATAAAACTTAAACGATTGATTTAAAATATAGAACTCATTAATTAGTACATGAAATCATTTTATACACTACACAAAAAATGCTTTATTAGTATGCAATATACTTTATCAATGACAACCAAGACCTTAAATAAGTATGATGACATAGTAAGCAATTCGGCTAAAATCATATTTTCCATACTATAAATCTTAATGTTAAAATCTCATAGCATCATACCTATAAGTATATAACTAACAATAAAAAGTATTATATTTTCATCTCCAAAGGTTTTAACGTCAGGCAGGCAACCGATTCTAAATACTAACCCGCTTATTCATAATGAAATCCTGGTCTTATCGAACGCATAACCTTACTTTTGCCTACTTGAGTTAAAAGAGAACTAAATATGTTTATCGAATACAATGTTGCTGGTTACAGAAAAAATATTATTTTTATCTCTGGCAAGCTTTGAAACAAATAAGAAGTCTTGGCTGGAAACAATCAATAAAAAATATTTATCAATCTTAGATGGGGTCCTAGGCTCTAACAAAATTAATATAAATAAAAAATAAGATCAAACTTTAAACAGCTGATCGGAATCGACCATGTTTTTACTATCGAATGTTGGAACGTTTTAACGCTATTGAACGATTATGAATACAATTTTTATGAAACATACTATTGCGGTCTTATTACGCTCTACTAAGTTATTATGAATAAGGGGATAAGTCAATAATTTCTGCACATGCTAGTAAAAATGTATTCCGCCGACCATTAAAGTGGAATAAGGGAAGGTAGAAAGAAAGATCCCTAGAAAAGTAATAAAGTTAACAAAGGAAATAGTTTCTAGTTCAAACTTCTTTTAAAATTGGTAATTATTATCGTTATAGATATTAGGTACCATTTAATATCAACATTAATTAAATAATTTATTTTCAAATTCTAAGCATAAAAAGTAATGCATCACTCATAACTCAGCCCATTTATAATTACATCTAAACCACAACTAAATAATTATAACTGAATATAAGATTTTCGATGAATTTACACTTGCGCATAAAGATTTTGATGTATTTTTAAATCGCACTTAGGGAAACATATTTTAAACGGACAACCGTGGAATCAAAGGGTAATCTCTTTGTCCACGTCGCTTTTAAACGAGTTTTAATCCACGTAAAAGTTGCTAAATCATTTTTCAAACACTTAAATTTAATATACACCAATAAAACGAGAGTAAAAGGTGATACTTCATCCCACTTTGTTTTCTTTAACTTTGTGTTTACGTTGAACATTTTGAGTATTAACCCTAAATCAATAGGTCGATGATTTTAAGCACTTTATTTTTCTTTACATTCGAATAATAATGTAAAAAATACATCCGACATATCCATAGTATCGATCCTACACTTATGGTCTC
Organism: Clanis bilineata; assembly: GCA_036417725.1. Taxonomy (NCBI): domain Eukaryota; kingdom Metazoa; phylum Arthropoda; class Insecta; order Lepidoptera; family Sphingidae; genus Clanis; species Clanis bilineata. Next base: position 7,260,336 of record CM071141.1, read on the forward strand.
ACTTTGAGATGGGATACACATTGCTGTAGATTACACTTGTCTCGGTGCGGGAATCGAACGAGCAGCCTCTTGTTACATAGCCAGCTAACTGAGCTGTTCGTCTACTACACCACGAAGACTATCAGTAGTAATGTTTATTCTAATTATACGGTAGAGAATATTTAGAACTTCATCAATCATTATTATCATGAGATAGCCTCTATGATTGACGTATTGAAGTCCAAGTTCCAGTTTCCCAAATCCCCCATTACCAATGTCTATTCAATTCGTTAGAGGAAGGTAACAAATGCACCCATTGTTCATTTGCTGTCGATGGGTGGATATCACTTACCATCAGATTGTGCGATTGCCATCATCTACTATAAAACAACTACAAGCAAAAGCTATGTATAAATAAATTTCTGGTATCATACAAATAAATCGAATTATCTTGCTTAATACAATCATACTCGTAACTAGCTTGGTGTGAACCGCTAAAGGAGTCGCGAGTCAAAGGTCGGCAGAGGGAAGGTGACACCACGCAGAGGTCGCGACCCTCAGTAATTAACATCAAAAGATAAGCACGGGATTATCATTATAAAATTACAGTGTTCATGTGTATGTAGAATTAAAGTGGATCAGGCATATGACAACATTCAGAAAAATGACAACACTTTACGCGTTGATAGGTTTTTAATTGGTAGTTATATGTGATTGCTGATAGACATCTATGGTACAGATATACGTTTGTAGACAATAAACGGTAGGGAAAGAAGTCTCAGCTCTATCCCCACCTTTATTTTTGCATAATAGGACCCTAAATTCTCTTCTACGGAAGGACCTTGTAGTAGTAGTATATAAAGTGCTGTCCCACTGCTGGAAACAACCTCACATCCCTCATTTACCTTGCTAACCTAAGGTAGGATCATAGACTTCAAATTCACGTTGTCCAGAAGTTTCACTTGTAGTCTAAAACAGTTCTGTAGTGACGGCCTTAGGACCTAGGATGAAAAGCGTCCTAGAGGGCCACATCTAAATTGGAAGGATGCCTTGAAAAACTTAGCTGGATGGAGTTAGATACGAATAGTACGGGATTCAAATTGAAGGAAGCCTTTACCAAACTAGTGAAAATGTCTACAACTACGAAGACGTCATATATCTTCCATATTCATATGGAGAATTAACTGGCTTACAAGCTTTACTTAGAATAGTCACAGGTGCAGTCTCTTGGGTTTGTCTTCTTTTCTAAATTTATCCTCTTTTCTCTTCCCCGCTGTCGCATCGCTGATTTTTCACTCATTATCACACACCAATGTGAGCATGGCAATATTTAAGAGTATGTTATAGAAAGAATTCAGCTAAGGTTTTTAAGACCGACCGCCTGCTAGACGTCAACCACCTTGGGGGATCCAGTGCATGGTAACTGGTTTTAAAAAATATGTTGTCTGATCTAAAATTCAGGACCAGTAATCCAGATCAAGAAGGCGACAAAGATCAAGGAAGAATTATTATAATCTCCGTCTAATATAGTTAAACTTTAATTAAAGAACGAGGGAAGACCATTAATGAATACTTATTAACCACGTCGTATACTAATTAACCCGAAACTTGTTAATAAAGTGGCGAAATTTTCCGTCGTTGTTGACAAAATACGAACATACAAACTTATTATTCAATGACAAGTGGGATTCTTCGCAATACCCACTTCAATGCTATTGCGTATAATCACATTAGTCTTTGACAGTTTTAAAGTGTTTACTTATGTTAATACTAATAACTATGTCTAGATCATGGTCGTAATAGAAAAAAATGAAAACAGCTGTTCTCGTGTCTGTTTTCATGTTAGATAAATTTAATTCACCAAAAATTTAATCAATTCATCCACGCCTGCTTCTCTTCCACGGTCTATTGGCAGCATATAAAGGCTGTAGACTGGGAGGTCCTGGGTACAAAGAATAAGTCAAGCAAAACTATTTTTATAACATGATTTGCCCGGCAATGGATCCCCCAGCAGGGTTTAAATCAAGCAGGTGGGTCATAAAATCTAAACCGAATCCTCACTGCAATATGTTGGAAAAAGTGTATTAGGCCAGACCCAAATTTGAGTGGGATAGAGGCAGATGAAAATAAATAATCACTTAATCCAAGAATCCTTAAGATTATTTCTATCCCATGATATAATAGGCGAGTGGAACAGTCCATCCCCAGAAAACTAGAGAGGGAGATCCCAAAAGGGAGATTGTAAACTACATAGTCAAATATGCTGTAATGGGACATGATGGCTTGTAATATTTCATGGATAGGGAGAAGTGAAGAAAGAACGTGAAGAAGCTGACCCTACCATCATGTGAGATAGTCGGGGAGAGAGAGAGAGAAAGACAGATAAATAATATTATGAGTGAGTATAAACTCATAAGCGTTTATCCATAAGGCTATCTAGAGTAAATACTCATACACGTGTGGGTAACAGGGACTACGAGATATTTATTTCGGTCTCACAACACTCACGCCAAAATACAATTACTTTTGAATCACAAACATTTGTCGCAGTGCAAGATTCCGACATGCAGCTTGGAAATATTTTAAGACTAGACGCTTCAATTGAGTAACTTACATGTTACTGAATGAACTGAGTTGCAATGGGAGGAGCGAAGCATTGTGTTCGTCAAACGATTCTTATTCCATACTGTCAAACATCTAAAAATTGTTTTAGATTATAAATCAGTGTACAATATTGCAAAAAACATGTGCAGATCGCAAAGAATGCAATATCTGCAATTCAAATATCTTGAACAGTATCGATTTTAATGGCATCCGTGAAAAACCAGACGTGGCTGGTTGAGATTCTGCCGCTCGCCTGCCGACCCCTAACCCGGCCTTTTATTGGGGTGCAACGTATCATATGAAAAAAGAGCATCGAAGCGGTGCATCGGAATGCGACCTTCGTGCCGTCCTTACTCGAGATTTTGGCACCGCGTCGCGCCCACCAACCATGACATTTATTTAACGATCAGTTTTATTTTACACGAACTAAGTTCGAGACATGTTCAGGATGTACATCACCTGTATATGTTACTTTCGCCTTTGTATGCTATTTCAATGTCAAAAGTTTTAAATTAATGTAAATCTTGTTTAAAGTTACGTGTTAAGCCGCGTCTTCTGCACTACAACATTACATAAAGCACCTACACAAAACATGGTACTTCTAGAAGTTTTAGTCTATGGTCCATTGTTACATAAGGAGGAGACAATGAAAAACCTTGTTTTGTGTAGGTGTTTTTAGTGTTTTGTTTGGAAAACTTAGTGCAGGAGACGCGGCTATACACAGATTACAAAGTCTCCTTTTGTGAAAATCTATGACAAATGTCGGGTCTCCCCGGCTCATATCTCAGTTTAATATCTCAAGTTGTATACGATTTATTGAAAGAAAAATAGTTTTTTTTTTATAGAAAAGACTGGCAAACGAGCATATGGGTCACCTGATGGTAAATGATATCTACCGCCAACAGACACCTAAGACATAAAAAGAATCATAGGTGCATTGCCAACTTAAAAGGAGGGAATGAAAGAGGAGGGAAAAGGGATTGGGAAAGGGAGGGGGGAAATGGGCGACCGGAAATCTCACTCATCGAACGAAACCCGACAGCAAACTCCCACTTTACTGTGAGAATTCGGAATTTTTAAATCGAACTTTGACTTAGTCCGAGCTATATTTTACAACCAAAACAGACTGACAGACGTAATAAGCAAAGATTTTCTTGTAAAAAATTACTCGGACTAAGTAAAAGTTCGATTTAAAAATTCCAAATCCTCACAGAGTTCGTTTCTTTGACTAAGACTTAGTCGAAGTTCGTTCTATAGATCTCAGCCTAAGTCACGGTCTTGGTCGCATCTCAATATTATAATTATATTTTATGTTTAAAAGGAATTATCAAAATCGAATTCAACAATATCAATTTAATGCAAAATTATAAAATTGCATTTTGATAGATCAGGAAAACACAAGTCAATTAGAATTTTTGCTTACATAAATATATTACAAGAACTTTTATACATGTGCTGCTTTTGATCTTTCAGAATTTTAGAATATTGTTAAATATGCATTGATCGAGTTATTTATATACTTATTATGTGTTATTATGTAATAAAATTTAAATCTAATATGTATTTACGTCACGTGTGTGCATCTTTTATCGTTTAATGTATTTGGGTGTTTTAATTAATTGAATTAAGGACCTCCACAGTTGCATTGCTAATTACTAATTAGCTTTGAAATTGTGTTCTTTTCTACCTCTAATTTCGATCTAGTGCAGAAAAAAAATCAGAAAAAATGTGCCAATTTCGACTATCGCAATCTGTTTTCGTGTTATATAATATTTTTATATCTTGGGTGTACTAGTTCACTAGTGCGCCTCTGCCTACCCCTTCGGGGATACAGGCGTGAGCTTATGTTATGTATGTTTTATATCTTATCCTTGGTCTAGTGGCAGCAAACATGGGCTATGGACCGGGAGGTCCTGGGTTCGATTCCCAGGTCAGGCAGAATGAATTTTCTAATTTAATTTGCCGAGGACTAAATCCCTCAGAAGGGGTTAACGTCAGTCAGGTCGTAAAAACTAAGCCAAATCCTTTAACGTGCTTCAAAAGGTGTGTTGTGCTGACCCCACATTAAGGTGGGATAAGGGCAGGTTGAAAGTAGTTCTTTCGGCGTAATGCTATGGTCCACCTTCGTACTTACGAGGTTCCACTTCGCCCCATCTTAAGTATACTCCGTAGTGAGACCAATGGCTCTCATATCTTCCTCCAAAACGTTGCAGCACTTATAGAGATTTTCACGAAGACGCACTCCTGGTACATAATAACTAAATATTTAAATTATAATTCAAGTTATCAGAACGTGAAAAACCGTTATTATTTATCTATGAACTTCGCACGATGGTGTCAAAATAAAATCTTGGAGCCGGCCGCAAAAAATATCTTCCTCGCCATAGAAGTTATTCTTGCTCTAAAAAATTACATAAATAAAACGTTTTATCTCCAAAACAATATTGAAGACAAAACAATACATCAAGCGTGGCCAATTATTGCAAATCTTTTATGGTATCGACATCATATAACTTGAATAAGACGAGGTAGATACCCTGTTGACAAACATCACATATCTTAACAATATGTTTTTGGTGATACCGACCAATGGGCCATAAATTAATAATTAGATCCAATTGGTTTTATGGATGCAGCCATAAAGTCCGAATAAATGACAACAAATAATGTGCTGCACCTATATTGTGGTCGGAATGCGCAACTATATTTGGAAATCGTGATTTCTTATCTTGGTTTGTTTATAATAGAAAAAAAACTTTTTCTCGAAAAGGTTAATGTTCTATCATATTCTTGTTTTACAATTTAACTAATGATTTAACTTTAAATGAGTTTACGCAAATTCATAAATAAAATAATGTAATCCCAAAATAAACATTTTATATATACCTCTTTTAGTTTAGTTTAATTTAAAAACTTAACAGACCGACTTCAAATCCGTTCGTGACCATATTTATATAGCACCACCCTTAAAATAAGCTCGATCGAACACAAAAAGAACTTTGAAAATCGGCCCACATTTGGTGGAGATATCGTTTAACATACATAAAAAAACGACGAATTGAGGACCTCCTCCTTTATGGAAGTCGGTCAAAAAGTAATTTATTGCAGTTTTTACTTTTGCAACTGTTTAATTTTTAAATACTATTTTAAAGATTTTTTCCAGAAATCCCTTTCCCATTCATTTCTTTTTAATAATAGTCAGTGGATTGACTATGGTCCCAGCATTTTCTATTCCATGCGTGACGGTAACCACACGTATGTGGTTATGGCTTAATGGCTCACCTGGTTGTAAGGTGAGCCATTTGCTTGTATGACTACATTATGTATTACAAAAGAATAATGAGCCCTCTGATTGAGTCGCTGAATGCAGGCCGCTTCCAACAGGTCGATCTGAAAATCTTTGGGGGAGGCCTATGTTCAGCAGTGGACGTCCTATGGCTGATGATGATGATGATGATGATGATGATGATTATGATGATGATTTAGATTCCAAGAGAGAGTTTCCAAGCCTTCCAAGAGTTTTGAGACGAGAACAAAAAGATTTAATATTACTAACTATAGTGGGGCTATCAAGCAAGTTTCCATACAAAAAATTAATCTCAAACGTCAGTAAGGCTTACGAGAGCACTTATTACTATTTAGACCCTAGAATATTCTGGGAATGTTCAAGAATCACGTAAGACAATTTATTTGTCTGAACATTATGATGTTGCCATAACGTTGCGCGCGTATATTTCAAATACAACTGAGTGTATGACCACGAGGTGGAACTTTTAGATGTCAATTTTCGCGCTAATGTGACTTGTCCCGTCTATGTACTGTTAAATGTCTTTGCACAAGAAGTATAACAGAAAATTGCCAATTACGCAGCCATTTCATAGGATTATTCTTATGACCATTTAACCCTGGCATTAACCCCCTCTGGGAGATCCAGTTCCAGGACCATATTAGAAAAACTGTTATGGTCGACCTGAGATTCGATCCCAGAACCTTTCGGTCCATAGCTGATATACCACTAGACCAAGGCGTAACCTAGTATTTCCGACCACTAATTTATTACTCGTTAGAGAGACAGTACATTGAATCGTGAGAAGTAATCATGTATTTAGTAAGAATATGGTTTCAATGTGACGTATCGGAGTAGAAGATTCTTTGAATCAACATGGACGTATCCCTTAACAATAATGTTGAGGTCGCATCTCTCAATAGAGATGTTTACGGATGCCTTCCTGTACACAGTAAGACTAAGTACATGATATCAGCAGCAAATTCAATATTATATTAGATATTATATTAGACAGCGTTCTTGGCGCAGAAGACGAGTAGCCGGCTGTGAAGCGAAAGGCCGCGGGTTCGATCCCCTAACCGAGACAAATCACCCATTAGCGACGAAAATGGGATATTTACCCCTCAATTTTACAGAAAATGCTTATAAAGCTTTATTTTTAAAGCGTTTTCTCTACTATCAATAGATATCACACTGTCGTTACAAATGAGTGAAATATTTGTGTGGCCCATAGATTGTTGCATTAGAATGGTTTGTTTCGGGTCTGGGTCTTGTGAGACCAAAAGTCTCTTGTAGATACCCACGACAGAAGACTCGATCTTAGTGTGGGGTCAGGACTACATCTCTGACTGTTGGGTGTTATTTTATTTATATAAGAGTTTGAATACATAATTAATGATGTATGTATATGTATTTAAATTTAGTTAACGCTTCTGTTTTCTTATTTCATTTATTTATACCTGCGTTGTTTATTTCGTACCAAAGGTTGACTTGTAAGCATTAAGACTGGGATCTATTATAGAGCGTACTCAGACTTAGTCGAAATTCGCTATATAGATCTCAGCCTAAGTCATGCTGTATGTTTTTTTTATAGCGGAGACAGGCAACGGATCTCTATGGTCTCACTATGGAGGATGCTCAAGACCGGGCGAAGTGGAAGCGTTTAAGTAGGAAGGCAAACCCTAGCAGAAGGCCGGGATAACGCCAGGCAGAAAGAAAAAAAAACAGGCAAACGAACAGATGGGTCACTCGATGGTAAGTGATCTCCACCGCCCATAGACACCCAAGAAACAAAAAGAATCGTGGGTGCGTTGCCGACCTAAACCTAATGGAAGGAGAGGGCAAAGGGATTGGGAAAGGGAGGGGCTACCGGAAATCTCAAAATGTATCATATTTAAATCTACTGAATTAAATAAGTGATGTCAATTTAAAGTAATGCAATAGCGCCTTAGCTACTACGTCACTAGTGCAATATTAATTTAGTATTGATGACTTTAATTGCATCCGTATTTGAATTTAGTGTGGGATTACCCCGAATATATGGATCGTTGACCTAAGGAAGGTTGTTATTAGAGCATTAACGACAAACCTGGTAATTATGAGTATTATATTGGAATAAATCTTATTTACTAGAAGTGGAATGAGGTTTTTTATCCTCCTATGATGAAGATACTCTCTGTGAAAACCAGTCCCGGGCAAATTAAGTTAGAAAATTACCTTTGCCGGACCTGTGAATCGTACCTAGGACCTCTTGGTCCACAGCCCATATATTCTGCCACTGACCAAACAGGCGACAAAGATGATAAGTACAGTATAGACCAAAAACATGGCCTTTATAATAAAGACCAAACAAGTGACCACTGATATATCACGAAAGAAATATTGCGTTCCTCGAGAGTCGCCAGAATTATGCCTTATCTCTAGAACATAACATACATACATAAGCACACGTATATATCCCCGAAGGAGTAGGCAGAGGGGCATTAGCGAACTAGAACATCCATATTTCACCGAGTTTAGTTCCGTCCCAGACGTGATAGGGGGCCATGCTATATGCCATATCGGGAACAAATTTAAAACTCCGGGCTGATATTGAAAAATCCAATATCACTTTGCTCGACCCGGGAATCGAACCTGAGACATCAAAACGAAAGACGTACCGCGCACGCAATACCACAACGCCACTGAGACATTCTAGTCTAATCTCCAGAACTACTGAATTAAGTTAAATTAATATTTCACTATAAGAAACCTATGGCGATAGGCTCGCTCCCTGTTACATCTGGGACGGAACTAAGCTCGGCGAAATATGGGTGTTTTAGTTCGCTAGTGTGTCTCTGCCTACCCCTTCAAGAACAGACGTGATCTCATGTTATGTTATCTTTAAGAAATCTATACAATTCCTAAGTAATATACGAAACTTTTATTCCAGGACAAGACTGTTGTCATAGAATGGAGACGCGGGAAACAGAGTAAAATAAATTATATATATTTTTATCTACAGTGAGTACTTCGCTTAACTCTAACCACCTTTCAATGTTAACGGAGTGATTTCCAAGATTTAACAATGGGCGACCTCAATCAGTAATTCTCGCTAGTGTTCATCTATTTGTTCAGTTAATTGACTTATTAATTTTGAACAAAATCGATTTAATTATTTTTTTTTTTTTTTTTTTTTTTTTCATTTATTTAAAAGGCTTTTAAACACAGTTTATGACAGCCCTATACTGTAAACAAAAGAAATATTCTCTGACATATAAACAACCAACTTAAAATATACACCTCTAAATAAAGAAATAGTGGTCAGTGCACATGCGCACCCGTGGACGCCTATTTAATTATTTGATTCAAATGTTTTCGGTATTTTTAGTTTTTTTTTTTTTTTGTAATAATTAAGGGACAAAGCAACAGATCGATTGATTGAATTAATTCGTTATTCAGATGTTAAACTTGTATCGATTTCGCATGTGAAACGTTTGCTCAGTGATTAATTAATGAGTATCGATTTGGAATACATTAAACATTTGATTGCCTACAAGTACTGCATAACATTATCGATTTAAAATAATACAATTTAAAATAAGAATGCAAGTTGTATTTTAAGATTGGACTATCTATCACATTACGTCATTGACATTTTAAAATTAAAAAGATGTGTCACATTTCGTGATTTTTTAGTGTTGATTAGAGATTTAATAATTATAATGGCGACTAAAATGGTAAAACCTACAAGATAATTTGGTATGGAATAATTTATTTTGATCTTGGAATCTCTATGATTCAATCACGACAGATTCACAAAAATCAATTTAAATACGTGTTTTAGCGAACTATTAATCACAAAAACGTTTGAATAATAATATAAAAATCAATGCCGCCGGAAAATGCTAATATTCTTCTAAATTTATGCGATCAATATGGACTGGTTTGAATGGAATGTGGTATATTATCGATATGTCACCAAATGGTTCGTCTACAGAAACGATTTTACGATGTTTACTCTGTGGCCGGGGTGCAACAATAAGTCTGTGGTTATATTTTAAGCTCGGCGACGCGCCGCGGCCGCCGCCGGCGCCTGCGCTGACGCCGACATCCGCCCGCGAAACTAAATTAATAGCCGGGTACATTCCGTACATTCTTGAAGATTCCTGTTTTGGCAATGGACGACGTTCGTTCGGTTATTGCGAACGGCGCCGGAGTCCGCACGATACTTTACCTGATCTTGTGTCGATCGTGATTTTATTTAGACTTAATTACAGAAAATTTTGTGCATATCGTTATTAAATTTGATATTCGACGCCCGGTGCGATATTATATATCATTAATCTGCTCCATTATACGTCGGCGCATATTCTATATTTAAATCTTATAGCCTTACACACTTAACAAATCGTGACACGAATTGGTACCTATATTGACATGTCATCTTATTACAAGTGATTTTGATGATGTGATTTGATGTTTTCATTACGCTTCGATGGCAGCTAACGGTGTGAATCAGCACAGATTAGTTATATATAAAAGTTCGAGTGCACTTAAATTGACACCAAAATAACGGTGAGCGTCTGTATTATCAATGTCGAACTGGACAATACCCGATTCCTTACCAATAATATTAATGAATACCATTTATCATTGCCAAACTATCATAATAAATCTTTGAAGATATGTATCGTTAAATTTACAACTGTTGTCTCGCTGTTTAGAAAGCATCATTTACAACTATCATTGTAGTAACAATAAGATATAACTAAAAATAAATGAAATATAATAAAATACAAAAGGCGCGTTAGCATCAATGTGAACCTCTGACTATTCTAAGTGTGTAATCAGTATATCGCTAGATTTGACGATGAAAGAAAACATTTTTACGTATAATGTTGTCTAAGTTAAATTTTCTTATAAAGTTCGAATATACATAGGTAAGTGTTGCCGTTATTAAAAAAAAAACAAAAGAAAGAAAGAAAGATTATTTTTCAAACCAAAAAAAACAGGCAACATTATTATTATTTTCCTTTGTCTAGTGGTAGACAGCAGCGTATATCGACTGTAGACCGGGAAGACCGGGTTCGATTCCCAGACCGGGCGTGGTATTTTTCTAACACTTTTTTCTCGGGACTGAATCTCCAAGGTAGTTGACAAACAGGCATTCGTAAAAACTAAGCCAAATTATTTCTGCAATATGCTTGAAAAAGTAAGTTGCGACGACCCCACATTATAGTGGGATAAGGGCAGGTAGAAATAAAGAAGGTGCTAATACATTATTTTCTTCCTATAAGTGCATTGAAGCGAATGTTAGAAAGAATTGAATAAATAAATAACCCCCAACAGTCACATACATAGTCCTGACCCCACATTAAGATCGAGTCTTGTGTTACGGGTATCAGGAACTACGAGAGACCTTCGTTCTCACAAAACCCAGACCCGAAACAAATATCTGTAGGCCATACAAACATTTGTCTCGGCGCGGGAATCGAACCCGCGGCCTCTCGCTTCACAGCCGGCTACTCGCCCGCTGCGCCACGGAGGCTGTCAATTACTTCAGGTTAATGTCGACAAGGTGGACCGACAACCTGATAAAGGTCGCAGGAAGTCGCTGGATGCAGGCCGCTTCCAAGAGGTCGATCTGGAAATCTCTGGGGGAGGCCTATGTTCAGCAGTGGACGTTCTATGGCTGATGATGATGATGAATGTCTTACCGATTGTTAAAAGGCTTAAAATACTTATCAATCATACAGTAAACACTTATCAATATGCAGTTAGAACAGGTTAATTACTATCTGAACCTTCTGTTAACTGTAAATATGAATAAACGTGATTTGTTTTTGATGTACGTCTAAATCACGACATGTATCAATCACAGATTCTATGTCATGTTTTAGGTGACCAACTTAACTGCGTGTGCGGCAAAATTTGACAACAAATTGGGATTTTTTACTAAAACTAATTAAACTATAATATACATAAACGACCTAAAAAAATCACTAAATGGCTTCAATAGCATTGAAAGTAAAATTAAGTTTAAAATATAAGTATTAACGGTTACAAATAATTTTTAGTTTTTAGCTAAAATTGTTGTACCGTATTACCCACATATTTACTCCCACTATCCAGTTTTTTAATGAGGCTGAAGTTATATTATAAGAAGTACACAAAAATCCACAAAAATGCTCAGGGTTGTAATATTTTTTTTTTTCAAAATGTGTTGAAATATAACTGATCTCACATGTATGAATTTATTTCTAGAGGCGCTCTCACAACACACACAGATAAGCTTGCCATGCTATAAGTAAAAGTATGACAGTCGTACATCTGTTTGCTAGTTCGACACACATTCCTATGCACTCAGTTCATAGCCCGTTATAACTTTAGTAAATGTATATTTATTAGGACGAAAACAACTAACTGCATCCTTACATTGACTAATGACTTTAATTTTGTGTGGAATTTCGCTTATAATTTCTCAAATTTATGTATATTACCTAGAGCGGGTCGGAAGCATCGCTCTCTGGGAAAAGCCTGCGGTTTAAATTTTAATATCTCTGATTTCGACCATGCACCAAACAGAATATATGAATTTCAATAAGCGCGCCCGAAAAATAAAAATAAAACACGGTTAAATGAAAAACCGCAGGCACATTCTTTATCACTTGAACTTAATGTATTATGGTGAATGATGAGCCCGGACAACGGCAAAATTTAATTGCTTATGATAGCACGTGTAAATCAGAAGCGCGTGACCTTAACATAATAATATGGGCTTATCTCGAAATGACTCGAACATTTTTGCAAAAATAGATATGCGAAGGAGAAAAATAATGTGCCAAAAACATGTTTAACATGTTCTTAGTAAATCCTAATTATGTTCATCCCAAATTATGTAAACATATTAAAAATGGTTTTCGAGAATGATTTTCTGCTCCAATTTGTAATATTGCTCCAATATGCCATCGGTCTGGTATAAGATATGCAAAATTCCACCCACGCCTCTATATACCAGATGTTATACAGAGGCTCATTCGAAATGATACTTTAAACGGTGTTAATAGATCATAGAATCACTTTAATCGTTTATTAGCAAAACGAGAATTTATATACCAAATGTCGTGGGTCGCAGTGTCATCTTTGGTCGGCGACCGCGCAAGGCCGCCGAATACCGATGACCTCCGGCCAGCCGTGTATGTAAAAAGAAATGTGAGTAAGCGAGATAAAACTGGACCTGTGAAATGATATAACCTTGATTTAAACAATACTTAAGGATATTAACGTAATAATATATAGAGTTATCGTCGATTTTCTTAATAAATTTATTAAAGGAACTACATAAAAGTAGCGAGTAATGTGAACGTGTTCCTTTCAAATTTATTGTCGCTTAAATAAGCATTTGAGTATTTATTGTTCTGTTGATTTTGCAAGCTGCCGGATTCCTAACGTTCACAGTTACCGCTTAAATTTTTAAAAAAAATAAATACAGTAATTTCTGATTTCTCTGACCAAACACTACATTAGCAACGTGGTAATTTAATTTTTCTAACTGTATCTTGACTGCTTCGCGATAGGCTCGCCCCTATCACATCTGGGACGAAACTAAGCTCGGCGAAATGTGGGTGTTCTAGTTCGTTAGTTTGCTCTGCCTACCCCTTCGGGGATACAGGCGTGAGCTTATGTATGTATTCCGATATAATCTTTCTTTAGTCTCTTCTTCTGGGACTAGACTTAAATTTTTAGGTGTTAATAAATAGTACATTTAATGAAAAAATATGGGCTTCAACTTTGCTTTGCTCATAAATAAAAGTTGTCACTGAGTCTTTGTCTAAAAATTCATTTTCAGTGAAGGGACGTGTGCAAGAAATCAATTTGTGCACATTCGAGCGTCGTCGTTAATAACGTCTGGAAACTTCTTCGCGCAGCTTTTTATTATGATATGATCAGTGACGTGCATAGACATTCCGATCAGGGTAGAAAAAAATCTTACACAATTATTTACCAACGCGTGGAGTCCAACCCGTGACCACGAAGACTGCAAAGCCTTCGAAACGTCGGGAATAAAAATTAAAACCAAATCGTGATAAAATCCGTAAAAATAATTTTATTTCAATGAATAGCATTCGCGTAAACTTAAGAAATCAGTACAATTATTTACTTCAACTGTTGCGACACCATCATAGTGATTATCATAAATCGACATTTTAAAACATAATCCGAGCATTGCTATTTTGAAAATCAGTATTTAGTCATAATTTTATTCTTTATTTATGGAAATAGCAAATTATTTGGGTAACCAGTGTCTTTTTGTCTATATGGATTGCACGCCACTGGATATGATAAATAAATATTCGGCCAATAAAACCATTGAAAACTAGAGCAACTAAAACAAGCCTAATATATGCAAACGTGGGCGAAACATTTTTGTCAACATTCCTATGTGTTTGTTTTGTTTTCCAAATATTAGTTAAAATCCAACATTCTTTCAACTTGTAAAAATCACATTTATTTTTTATCAAAACATTAATTTAACGTTCTTTTTGACAGATCATTACTTTCTGTCATAAATTACTAGTATTAAAATTATGTAAATGTTTTTATCTGTTTTTAAACGCTTAAAAATTGAGGGCAAAGTTATTAATTAAATTCAGGGCAAAGTTATGAATCATTTTAGCTGACTTTGTTTTATTGATTAATTTATTAAAGAAGTCGCATAAAGCAGTTTTATTACAAATGACTAGTAAAGTGAGTCATAAAATGTTAAATATCACATTCCGATGCCCTGTTTGATGCCATTTTATAAATTTAAAAAATCTGGTCCAATATATCAACATATCAAGGAAGAAGTGCTTTAGTTACCAGTTAGATTGACGTACCATATATGTAAATTGTTATAGTTTTGACGCAATAATCATTAAATGTGACATCCTGCTTTGCTATAAATTGGCAAAGATGCCTTGACCGAATTGGCTGATTGAACAGTACCGAAATCGGCATATTTTAATTATTGGTTTTGTTTTGACATATTATCTATATTTTAGGTTAACTATGTAATCGATTGTTTGTTTTTCTCCGCATAATCGATTTTGAAAACGTGGGCGTTAAAATTTGCTCAGAATTTTATAATAACAAAAGTTCCAGATAGATTTTTTATTATTTTTCAAACAACATTTGGTTCACTATATTCAAATAAACAACAATAAGATTCATCCATATTAGGGAACTGTTTAATGCTCTCATAAAATGGTATTATAGTAATAAGTTTGTCCTCAAATTATTGCAGACGATTTTTAAAAATAATTAAGTGGCATTATAGCATACAAAATGTTTGATAAGTCATTTAGCCTTTATCTAGAAATCAACAGTGCTTTATGTTGACTTATTTGTGTTCAAAGGAAGTTCTGTTATTTTTTTAAGTCCACGAATGTTTAATTTCAAACTTGTGGTGAGTTTAACAGTGCCCTTACCAGTAGCCCGAGCACGAAAAAGGAATGTAAATGTAAATGTATTCGAGTTCGCTGCGCACTGATGACGTTTGGTTAATATTTCATACAAATTTCATAGACGCGCATCGAGTTCGAATACATTTACGGTTGTCAGAATTTTTCCTGCTCAGGCCGCTGTTCTAAAAGATACATGAAAAAGTTACAGTACCTGTGAAGATTATAAGATAAATATGTATATTTCGACCGACTTCCAAAAGGAGAAGGTCCTCAATTCGTCTGTATTTTTTTTTATGTATGTTACGCGATATCTCCGCCAAATGTGGCCCGATTTTCAAAATTCTTATTGTGTTCGATAGAGCCTATTTCAAGCGTAGTCCCATATAAATTTAGTCACGATCGGATTTGAAGTCGGTCTGTTAAGTTTTTAAACTTGTGATTATTATAGCCACATTTAGAATAAATTATGGAATTGAAATAAACAAAGAATTGTATACTTTGTTTTATCTTTTTTTTTCAGTAGATGCATAACTATCTGCGTGATGGCCGATGCAACATATCTATTATGAAATATGCATAATTCCGTGTAATTAACACACACATGTTAATTACTGTTGAAACTTAATAAAGTTAATTTTATTGCGGCGCCGAAAACAAGCCACCATTCAAATCGGATTCAAGTTTAATAATTACCTCGTTTAATAGATTCCATAATATTTTAACTAATCTAACAGTTCTGGCACAAACTGTAATGCGATATATACACGGATGCCTGAAGTTTCTAATTGATTTGGATAAGCCATTAAGCTCACTTGATGGATGCGTTCCTTGTTTACAGAAATACGTGTTTGTTCGGTCGGTGCTGAGGCGTCTTAATTATCTATCAGTTTACTTACTTACCATTACTCTATGTCTCCTCGCTTCCTCCCTAGATCTTTGGATTATAATTGAATTATTTAATGCAAAGATTTCCCGTGACAACACATATCGTGTGTTTTTGTAATCCTAGACAAAATCTCAGACATAAGGTTTTAGCGGTTGTAATATAAAATATATTTGTTATTTTTATGGCACATCTAATTATCAAACTCGCGTGGCTTCAATATTTGGCTAATTCTGTTTTGTTCGTTGCGAAGTTTGATAATTTTGTCGGTAGTAGCCGCTAAGCATCAATTTCTAAATACAATTTTAAAATTTTCAATAAGAACGATTCTGTTATATTGTAACATAATACGGTCCTTTGTCGCTAAGTCAACTTAGATTTCAGAAGGAATACACTCAGAAAATGTTCCTACATTAGAATTCTGGAACTTTCGACGTTGTAGTTTGTCTCTATGCTGAACCATCGCTTTAACTTTAATAATTTGTAGATTTTTTATAGGATTTTATAGGTAACACTTGGGTATCTAACGGCGGTGGTGTAAGGTATTTACACTACCGCCCTTATACACCCAAGATACCAAAATAATCATGGGTGTATTGTCAACCCCAAAAGAGATCTCATTAACGGAAATCTCACTACCGAACAGTTTTTTTGTAATAAGTGCAATCAAACCGGTGAGCGGTCAACTCGGAGCATTCGTGCTGAAGATCTTACTGCCAACAGCGTGGCTGTACCACTCAAAAATTTATCGTCGATGTCAATATATCATCAATAGTTAGATATCTAACGTCTACACAAGGAACTTTCGGTTAAATCTTAAGGAAGTAAAACAGCATAATGAAACAGGAACGCGTAATGATAGTTCCTAATGCGATTTAAAATATATTTGATGAGATATATGATGCTCATTCAGTTTTGTAAAGTATTATTCATATTTAATCCCTTGTTGAGTACTTACTCAAATACATATTAAACGTAATGTATCATCAATTATACTTATAATATTATTATTGATAGTTACATTGACGTAAACTTTTGTGGTTTTAGGAGGTAAGAGTCCAAATCCTAGTATGATTCAGTGTTTCTGGTATTATATAAAGTCTAGCAAATTTTGTTTTGGTGCTACCTGTAAAGTTATGTTCCTTCTTCATTTAACTCTTCAAGCTATTTCTTACTCCTGTATTAGTTTAACTTTTATCTAGATTTATTATAGTATTAGCACAGATTACCTAATATTCACTATTTATTAGTCTTACTTTATCTGGAGTCGAAATGTATTTGATAGGCTTAATTTTCAGTGAGATTATTATTTTACTTCCTACTGCCTTCATTGACTTTAGAACCAAATTCTATTCATCGACATTCAATCTTGTTAGATGTTGCTAAATGCATTTGATTTGAGCAACATCAACAACTGAAATAGCTAGTGCAATTTGCTTGACCTCGTTTGATACAATAACACCCCTTTTACATAATACTACAGCCCACCATGGTTTACAATGAACACTGCTTTATGGAACGTGATCAATGAGCCATCGACAACATCGTTCACCGGCAAACATCATAGCTGTAATTTCAGTCGAGTGAGCAATAATTTGCAAACATTGCCGTATCACAAACTTAGGTGTAGATTTAGTAAACTGGGTTGGTGGTTGAACGCTGCTATTACGGGCGATTCTACCTCAATATTTATCAGCATGTTACCGAAAACCACTGTCTGTCTGCAAATAACAGATAAGCACGTCCCGCGGCCGCAACTGGTCGTGTCTCACGAAATAAATGCGTGATTTATGATTCCAGAATACTAACAGCGGGTGGGTTTCTTAGACTTGTATCTACATATAAAGCTACATGTCCTGATTGACTACTTATTCCAATTCATCAACAAACCAAATCATTTAATTTAGAAAGCTGAAACTGTGACGACATGGTATAACAGATTATGAAGGATTCTAGCAGGCTGGCAAACGAGTAGATGGGTCACCCAATGGTAAGCAATTTCCGCCGCTAATAGACACGATAACAAAAAATTATGAGTACGTTGCCATCCTTAAAAAATGAGAATACATATTCAAATCAAATCAAAATATTTATTGAATCCATACAATGTTTAAACATTTAGATTCCGTCAAATTTTAACTCTATCGCCTGTTCGGAAGGCTGTTTCGCCAGAGAAGAACGGGCAAGAAATTCTGACGTTGCTCTTTTTAATACCAGTTTACAGTCAGTTACTAATACAGTACAGCACCAGATACAGAAATAACTTAGAGCAGCTAAACCATGATAAAAATGAAGCGGAGATTTGGTTGACTAGAAATTTTATTCACCGAACCAAAGACAGCAAGCTCACGGTTTTCGTAGGTGTTTTGTGAGACAGTGAATTTTTGATACTGCACTTACTTATGCATTTTTGTACATCTCACCTCCAGGAGAAGAATGATGATAAAAAGTTTGTGTGAGCAATTATTTTCCTTTGAAATAAATCATCTAACGTAGGCGAATCCGCGCGCAAAGCACAGTTATGTGTAAAGTGCATGAATTCCTAACCTTAAATACAGTAATCGGATTGTCTTGCCCTCCGAGAAGACACTGACGCGATATTTCGATTTCCGGGTTGTTAAATAACACATTCTATTCCAATTTAGGAATCAAAATATTATTAATATTGACAAATGCTCTTAGTAACAATACCTAACAGAGACATAAATTAAATTATTTGATGGATTTTGGAACTAAATCATAGATTTCTGTTCTATATAAATCAGACCTTTAAATGTCTTATTTGAATCTGTATCAAATAAGATTAAAAATTGTGCATATTTGTAAAAGGCAAAAGTTCAGCTATCCATCGTTGTTGATAATTCTGTAAAAACAAAACTATAGGTATTCTTTTTTATTATTTATCTGGAATATTCTCGTAACTGACGAGCGTGTATGAAGAGACTGATGACTGGGGAAGAAACAAAAGTACGTTTGTACCATATCACTTGGTGTTCCATAGTCTCTACCTATCCTTGTCGGCGACAGACGTAAGGTTGGAAGTATGGCATTATATACCCCATGTGGGTCTATCTGCAAATATAAGTACATAGTCCTTTTATTCTGTACCCTTAATACGAGTTTTTCTCGAGTCTCGAAATTGACGATAGTTTACAGTTTCTCCATAAATTTTTTAGTTCGTTGTAATTTCCGCAGTGGCGCTGCTCGTCAAATGTATAGACAAAACGCAAATTATAGTTGATTTCGGGACTTGAGAACTGTCATTTGCTTCTTCACTAATCGCTTGTCGGAGTATGAAGAAGCATAATTAGGTAATTGTCTGTGATCGAGTTTATACAATATTTGAAATACAATATAAATATAACAAAAGCGAAACCTTATTGTGAAAACCGAACCGAAATTAGTTGAAAAATAAGCCCACAAATAATATTTTCTTGTTATGAGCAAAAGTGGGGGCATGGTGGAGGCATCGTTCTATCTCCCGCGCACGCTCGCAGTGTAATGGACATTCTGAGAAGTGACGTCACGTCTTTTGATGTGCGTCATTTGATGGTTATCCCTTATTTAGTATAAGGGATTTGAAAGTCTTATAACTTTTTAAAAATCAAGCAAATTTTTTTTTTCATATACCTCTATAGATACTAAATAATGTTACTTATTGAATTTAATAATTTAAAAAAATAGTCATCAACCTATGCTGGCATGATTCTGGTCACCAACGATAAATCTTTGTCGTTGGTCAATGTTTTTATCGACCGAATTCAAAAAAGGAGAAGTTCCTAAATTAATCTGTTTTTTTTATGTATGTTACGCGATATCTCCGCCAAAGGGCGGGAGTTGTGAGACGGAAAGTCTCTCATAGTCTCTGACACTCACGATACAGGTTATACCTAGTGTGGGGTCAGGACTAGGTGTGTGACTGTTGGGTGTATTTATTATTTATTTATTTATTTAAATGGGGATAGATTTTCAAAAATTTGATTTTCTTAATTCGATAGAGCTTATTTCAAGGGGGTTTCCATATAAATTTGGACACAATCGTATTTGAAGTCAGCCCGTTAAGTTTTCAAGCTTGTGATTATTTAGACTGCACTACGCTTACCATAAAATGAAGTGTAATTACACTGCAGTCATCGTCATCATCAGCCATAGTACGTCCACTGCTGAACATAGGCCTCCCCCAAAGATTTCCAGATCTTGGATCTGCAGTGCTTGGATAAAAATAGACCAAAACACCAAAATTAAGGTATTTATTCCAAAATGTTTATCAGCCAGAAGAATCCACGTCCGGGTCGACTCAATCATTTGGAAATTCCTTAACAACAATAAAATATGACACTGTCATGATACAAACAGTATCGGTCCCTAAATCTCAGGTTTTGTTTTTCTTTTGGTTGAAGGTGTTAAGATTCGTCAATTATAATAAAGCTAAATTTTTTCACACCATATTCAGATTTTATAGCGTTATACTGCGAAAAGGGTCGTTATTACTCTTAATTATAAATTTTCAATCTGGTAATAAAAATCTGTCAATTTTGGAAGGAGACCGTGTTTTTTTTTTGAGGTAGTGTTTTGAAAAACATTGTCTCATGTCTACAGACTTTATGATTGTGAACTGTTATTTATAAATTACACGTAAAACCTGTAAATGCCTACATATTTAATGATGTTCATTAGAGGAGGTAGGCACGTTGAACATATTTTTGCATCTGATGTATTTCCAAAATATATTAGTGTTAGGCCAAATTATTTCTGCAACACGTTTGAAAAAGTATGTTGCACCGTCCCACATTAAGGTGGGATAAGGGCAGATAGAAAGAAAGCTACACGTGTTGAGTGAACATTTATTACTAATATTATATTTCATCAAAATGAATCTGCAATGAATCATTCAACAAACAACTAAGTAGACAACTACGCAACAATACTCAGAAATAAAGTGCGTCCAGTATTACCGGAACGTACTAACAAATGTAAAACATAAATTTCAAACATCACATTAACTGCATTTTCTGCATAAACATCACATTTGAGTATAATCGTTGTTACAAGCAGCAAGGCTAGTTGTACACTAACTGAATCTTTCTACTACGTCTATCAAATTTTAGATGTGTTTCGAAATGTATAATATCCATTTACATACATACCTACATAAGGTCACGCCGCTATCCCCGAAGGGGTAGGCAGAGGCGCACTAACCAACTAGTACACCCACATTTCGCCGAGCTTACTGGCTTAGTTCCGTTCCAGATGTGATAGGGGGCGAGCCTATCGCCATATCGAGAACAAATTCCAGACTCCGGGCTGATATGGAGAAATCCAATATCACTTTGCCTGACCCGGGGATCGAACCCGACCCCTCAGGACGGTGGTCGTACCGAAATACAATCACGGCACCGAGGCAGTAATATCCATTTCAAGAGACTAGAAGTATTTTTAGCTGACGAAGTCTAAAAGCAGACGGTCGGTGAAGCTGAACCATGGGAATTTTGGATTCACTAATGACAACGCCACCAGAGGCGTTCGGGTTTACATAAAAACATTTTACGTAATTGCTAGCGAGAAAAGGCGTAAAGCTCATAGTTGAGCTACTGATGGTAAGTGGTTACCGTCACTGGACATCAGCAATGCTTGAGGCACAAAAAAGTTTGCAACGGCTTACGAAATTAACGAATGTGCATTAGGAACAGAAGGGGGTCCCTGGACTGGGTGTATCAAACTGCTGTCTAACAAAATACATGGAGAGAGATATAATATATTTTGGACCTTCGTTTTGAGGAGAATCGTCAGGAGTTTGCAAGAAAGTGGATCTTTGTTAGTTTTGAAAGCGAAAGCTTAGCTAAGTCTACGTAAATATTTGTAATTTTACTGTATATCTTTTTTTAATTCTTTTAAAACCTACTTGGTGTTACTATTACCTTTATTAGTTTCTAAAATATTATGATTCTATTTGCCCTTTTACTATAATTAGAAAAACACTTGGGATATTTAGTGATAAAGGGTTAATAACTGAGAGAAGAAAAATTGCAGTTCAATTATACATATATTTTCCAAGTACTGTAATTAAAGATAAATAACTAATTAAAGCAGCAATAGCTCAGTTGGGAATGGTATGGACTGCCGAGACAAGTGTCGGAGGTTCGAAACCAACCCCAAAATGGAGCATACACCTCTGACTTTTCTATGTTAAGTGTATTTTCATTGCGAAATATCGCTTGCTATAACGGTGAAGGAAAACATCGTGAGGAAACCTGCATACCCGAGAATTTCTTCACAGGAATTTCGAAGGTATGTGAAGTCTGCCAACCCGCATTAGGCCAGCGTGGTAGACTAAGGCCTAACCCCTTTCATTAGTAGAGGAGGCCCGTGCCCAGCAGTGGGACAGTAATATTACAGGGCTAATATTATTATTATTATTAATATAACTAATTTGACTTTAAGTTAAATTTAGTAACCAACTATGCTCCTCGAAAAAATCATGAAAACAAAGACTTAAAAACTGATGTCTATGTTACTTAGTCACTCTAAGCTTCACACACAATTCTGTCTTTGACCCGAATGAAGCCACATTATTAATGTGTTCATAAAGAGGGTAATATTTAAATTAATTCCTTAGATAAACTAGTTGACAATATAATATTCTCATTTCAAATAAATACATTTTAATAAATAAATATCATTCGCCCACGCACTGACGTACAGACTCGAACAAAGATATTGCATGTAAATCCGACGCATTACGACTAGTAGGACTCATAAGTATTATTTACAAGCATGTCTTCGAATGTGGTATGTTAATTGTGTAATTGACTTTATAAGTATAAATAAGTGGCGTCTCTGATATTTTTATTTACTTGTATGTTGGCCCTCCCAGTTTAATGTCTTTATTTGTATATTGTTTTTCTATAAAGCATGTACAGCACGTGGGTTGAAAATGGGAATGCATCGTTAAACGCTTATGCACTATTAACAAAGTTAAGTGGCCTCCGTGGCGTAGTTGTATTTCGGTACGACTACCGTCCTGAGGTCTCGGGTTCAATCCCGGGCCGGGCAGTTATATTGGATTTTTCCATATAAGTCCGGAGTCTAGAATTTGTGCCCAATATGGCGATAGGCTTGCCCCCTATCACATCTGGGACGGAACTAAGCTCGGCGAAACGTGGGTGTACTAGTTCGCCAGTGCGCCTCTGCCTACCCCTTCGGGGATACAGGCGTGAGCTTATGTTATGTTATGTAACAAAATTAAAACCTGCACAGGAGTATCACTAACCAGTAGCTCGACTATGAATTTTTTTGACATTTCACGCTAGCGACTACGTAAAATAATATCTATGAAAAACGTTAGTTCGCCGCGTAACCGCTAGAGGTATTCGGGTGTTTTTCATACAAATATTTTACAGAGTCGTTAGCGAGTAATGTCAAAAAACTCATGGTTGGCCTACAGTTCAAAACGAGTGTGTAACGTAGTTTATTGCATTAATGAAATATAGACTTAAAGATAAGCACATTAAATACTAAAATTGTAGTTTATATTCTGTATAAGCAGATGTCGGTCGTATAAGTACTTATATTCTACCCGATTTCATAAATAAAAAGTTTACATTTTAGAATTTTGAAAAATATTCAAATATTTTCCAACTTAAAGCTTTAAGCTTCATAATATTGGCAAGCATCATACAGTGGAGAGATTTTTTTGTTAAATAATTATAATACAGTAACAGATTCTGATTCACAAAGGAATTCTTATAAAAATGGAAAAGGTGATTCTTGATTGACATCACGCGTGTTATCCGTTGAATCATAGATCTCCGTGCCATCTTCGAGCGAATTTTGTGGTAATAATTATCACATTATGCATAATGACGTCACGACTGTACCTTGTACGTTAGACAAGGTGGAGTGACACAAAGTTTTTTCCCAAAGTACATAATCTAGTGAAACGGAAAGTCGAAATGACTATTTAGATGTAAATTATATTATTTATTAGACATTTCACGTAAATATGAATAACAGTGAATGAATCATTTTCCTCGTATGGGTCAGAATAAAGATATTTTTTCAATTGAATCATGATAGTTCATGAAGTTGATATTAATATTTTACAAAGTTTAATATTAGCAATAAACGTACTTTGGGATGTTTGAATGAACGAACTTTGCTATAATATACTTCTAATTCAGGATCAATAATGGTAACTATTTAAATTAATAATTATTACTTAAAATATGTCTTAAGTCACGTCCTTGGTCTAGTGCCAGCATGTATGTATGGGCTGTGGACCGGAGAGTCGTGGATTCGATTCCCAGGTCGGGAGAGGTGTTTTTCTAACACTGTTTTCCTGAGACTGGATCCTCCAAATGGGGGTTGACGTCAGGCAGGCAGCCGGTCGTAAAAACCAAGCCAAATCTTTCTGCAACACGCTTGAAAAGTGTGTTGCGCCGTGTCGCCCCCATATTAAGGTGAGATAAGGGCTGGTTGAAAGAAAGGAAAGATTAAAATACGTCTAAAGTTATAAAAATGTGACCGTAAATGACTTTATCATTTGCTTCGTATTAGAATAGGTCACTATTCTAATATGAAGCAAATAATACTCCAAATGATGTAATATATTTAAACATATTTAATATATTCACATCACCACTATGTTAAAAAGATTTAGCAAAATTATTTAACTTAAAGGAAGAAATTTCTTGTGACATAAAGTAATATTCCGTCGTCAAGATTTTCTCTAAAGTTACGTATTTCGAAGTGAATTTGTCGGTGGCACTGCCATCAATCAATGTTGTCAGTCACAACTCTTGAGCGGAATTACTTTTAGGTATACCGGTTGATGTAGGGAGATATGCGCTTTGAAATACTACTTTGCATAAATCGTTTATCAGCAAAGATGGTAAGATAGAGACGATAGAAGAGCACAATATTTTGTACAAATGCAAAGTACTCAAACGTTTCTGCCAAGATAGATGCGATAGCGGAGTTCTATGGATGCCCTCAGCTCCACCTAGGGCTTATAGGGTTTCAGCAACCGTGGCACAGCGGGCAAGCAGCCGGCTGTGAAGCGAGAGAGAGTGATACACATGACACAAGACTTATTGTAGGGTCAGGACTATGTATGTGACTGTTAGGTGTTATTTATTTAGTTTATTGTTATTTATAGGACATTAATTCAGTCAAAGTACTTAAATCCTCGCTCGAGATGAAGATGCCAGCCAACAGCCTGAAAAGCGCTGGCGTTCTGACGTTCTGGAGGAAGATATAAGAACCAATAGTCGCACTGTGGAGGATTCTTAAGACAAGGTAAAGTGAAATAACGCCAGCTATAAAGAAAGAAAGAGTGCAAAAGTTATACTAAAGCAGGAGAGCTTTCTCCCAAAGATGGTTGATAATACAAGCATTTATTAAAAAAAGCAAAGTCAGAGTTTCTTGCCCGTTCTTCTCTGGCGAACCAGCCTTCTGAACTGGCAGTAGAGTACAATTCTTGACGGAATCTAAGTAATCTGTGACATTATAAGGATTCAATAAATGATTTTATTTGATTCGGTCGTTAATAATATATATCTGTATGGGTGTGAGACATGGCCTGCCCTTAAGCGTCATGTTAAGGAAATTCACGTTGTAGAGATGAAGATGATGCGGTGGCTGTTAATGTTATACGACTGGATCGTATACGTAATGTGCACATCCGCGGTAGTCTTGGTGTCCGTGACGTGGCAGATAAACTACAAGAATGTCGCTTGAGATCGTATGGCCACGTTCTGAGGAAACCACAGGTACGTCAGTCGCAGGTGTCTGGCCCAGATCATATCAAGGGTGCGTTCCCGTGGACAGTCCAATAAGCGCTGGCTGGACGTTCTGGAGGAAGATATAAGAGCCAATGGTCTCACTATGGAGGATGCTCAAGACCGGGCGAAGTGGAAGCGTTTAAGTAGGAAGGCGGACCCTGGCAGAAGGCCGGGATAACGCCAGGCAGAAATAAAAGAAAGGTCGTTAATAATATAATAAGATTGAATACATTTATTGCGCCCACCTGACATTGGAGTACGATAAGGTCAGGTGAAAAAGAAGAATGCAAAAGGTATCATCAGGTTGGCTATTTGCTCCTCCGCCTTCGTAAAGCAATAAAATAAGGATGATGAGCATCCAACCATTTAAACTGACATATTTATAATATTAGAAGAATGCAGTTTTAAGAGGTTTAGTAAATATTTTTTTGTTCTATAGGTAATATATATTTTTTATTTCCTATTGAACAAAGTTTATTGGCTTATGTACGTCAAATAAATAATACCTATTCAACATGAAATAATATAGTATAGCTTTTGCAAGTGGCTTCACGCCGCCCAAAAGACTTGTAAGTAGTACCAATGAAACTATTCAGATATTCAAGAATTTAGTATATTGGTCGACGTCAGCATCTGCGGCCTGAGCAGGAAAATTTCTGACAACCGTAAATGTATTCGAACTCCACGCGCGTCTATGAAATTTGTATAAAATATTAACCAAACGTCATCAGTGCGCAGCGAATTCGAATACATTAACATTTACATTAGTTTTTCGTGCTCGGGCTACCGCTCTTTTCCTTAGCCGTTAAACACTCGCCCTAATGTGTCACAATTTAATTTCTAAATAGCTTGTCTAGTATAGGTACATAGAAGTCTGCAGTCAGGCAGTATTTTTGGCATGATATAATGTCAATGTATAATAAAGTATTTTTATACTACTCTTGATTACATATCTTCGATTCATTGGATTGAAAAGTAGAGTCGATTTAGATTTGATTTTATTCATTCTGCATAACCGGGACCATCTGTGTTATTTTTTATCTAGTCGTTTAATAATGTGTTTTTTATAGGAATTCATAAAATGCCATGTTGTCCAGAATGTTATTAATTGTTACGGATCTGGAAATTTTGATAACATATTTTAAAAAAACATTCGCTGGTAGCATCTGGTTTTTACGAGGTTTGGCATTACATAATGAGCTAGAATATAATTAATTTAGAAAACACCTAAGATAGGTATCCTAAATTATTGATAGAGAGCAAAATACCACGACGGTCTTTGTACAAAATTTATTATAGTTCATGTTTTATTTATAACTAGACATTAGCAATGTTACATTTAATTTTATTACTTAGCTATTTGTTTATTTTTAATGGGTAGCTAATTTTGATCGTCGATATAATTAAGCTTTCTTGAAAATATTTTTTTTGTATAGCAGAAACTGGCAAACGAACTGATAGGTCACCTGATGGTAAGTAATTTCCACCGCCCATAGACACCCAAGACAAAAAGAATCATGGGTGCGTTGCCAACCTGAAAGGAGGGAATGGAAGGGGAGCGAAAAGGGGATGGGAAAGGGCGGGGGGAGAAAGGGGCCACCAAAAATCTGACTCACCGAACGAAACGCGACAGCAAGCTTTACGTTTTTTCTGTGAGACAGTGGTATCAAACCGGTCGAGCCGGCCCATTCGTGCTGTAGACGTTATTGTTTACAGCGTGGCTCTACCACTCAAATATCTAATCTAATTTCATGAAGATATGAAAGGATTGCTTCTTGTATACATACTTTTTTTTTTAAAGGACTTGTGCTGTTAGCAAAATTGCTTTTACAGCTTTCTTTCATCTGAATTTATAGCTAGCGCTTATGACGCTCTAGCCAGAAATGTATTCATTTGGCTGCATTTGAACACAGAGGTGTCTTTTCGAAGGCTCAGACCTCATACTGAACTATCGCTGGGGACTAGAATTAAATTAAAGATCGTCTCTGCGTACTAGTATGCCGAGGGTCTGCTCTGGGAGATCTTCGGATTCTCGGGTGGGTCCGATGTCGGGGTCTGGTGTTAATATTACAATTATTGGTATTGAAAAGGGAAAGAGCTGCTTCGACAGCAACTGTGATGGGATCAATAGGATACATATATACATAGGCTCACGCCTGTATTATCCCCGAGGGGGTAGGCAGGGTGAACTAGCAAATTAGAACACCCAAATTCAGCCGAGCTCATCAAATGTGATAGAGGGCGAGCATATCGCCATATCGGGTACAAATTACTCCGGGCTGATACTGAGTAGAAACACCTTATATCATTTTGCTCAAGCTGGGCATCAATCCCGAGACCTCAGGACGAAAGTTGTACCGCGCACGCAATACTACGACGCCTTTTCTTTTATATGGGCGACACAAGTCACAACTCATCTAATATTTTACATTTTATTTTGCATTTGAGTTCATCTTTGTCGGTAAAGAAAGACGGCGGGTTTTTTCACGCATCAATATCCATTCATTACCTTCAAAATTATGAATATACAATACTCGGTTAAAGTTACCCCATCATAAAAACAAACATAATGTTACTCCATAATTAATGGGATTATGGAAAAAAATCTACATTCCATTGCACCTAAATGTTGGATTGGAATCCATTCATTTGACGTCATCGTGCGAAAAATAGCTACAAATGTAAAAATACACTATAAAACAAATATACATAAATACATATATTCATTTATAATATAGAACATCTTGACATAGCAGGTGACGTTTATCTTCAAATATGCACCAATCCTGTTTTGTTGCGGAAGATAGATGTCAAATGCTAAGATAAACATAATCTCACGCCTGTATCAGCGATGGAGTAGCCGGCTGTGAATCAAGAAGCCGCAGTTTCGATTCCTGCACCAAAACGAATGCTTGTGAGATCCACAAATATTCGTTTCAGCAGGGTTACCACCACCTCTTATAGCAGTATTATTATAATCGTTCTTCGTTTGTTTTGTATGGGAATCGGTACAAGAAAAATTATAATAATACTGCTATAAGAGGTGATGGTAACCCCCTTGGTCTGGATGTTGTGAGACCGTAAGTCCCTCGTAGTTTCTGATAAGCACGACGTAAGACTCGTATGTTACTATGAGGTTAGGACTATGTGTGTAACTATTGGGTGAAGCTCATAATGTCCTGCGTTTTTTTTATTGACAGAGATTGGTTAGTAAAGCAGGTAGGTCACCTGATGGTATGGAATCACAATCACCCATAGATACCCAAGAACTAAAAGAATCAAGGGTATGTTGCCATCTTTAAGAAGGGTTGTACTTACTGGATTGAGAATTGGTGGGGGATTTGGGCAACGGGAAATCTCACTCACCGAATAAAATGCAAAAGCGAGCTGCTACTTTTGGTCGTTTTTCTGTTATAATAATCACAAGTTTAAAAACTTAACAGGCCGACTTCAAATCCGATCGTGACCAATTATATGAACCTCCCTTGAAATAAGCTCTATCGAATACAAAAAGAATTTTGAAAATCGATGCACATTTGGCGGATATATCGCGTTACATACAAAAAAATACAGACGAATTAAGGACCTCCTCCTTTTTGGAAGTCGGTCGACAAACCGGCCCATTTGTACTGTAAATCTTACTGTCTGCAGCGTGGCTCTACCACACAAAGATAAATGCTGTTTTTTTTTTATTGAAAAAAAAATTAAACAGGAACTTTGACAAAAAGGTTTTTATAATGTCAGTGATGACTTAGAAGACAAAAGTGCTTCGGATTGAGCAGTTCTGACATCCATGGCTATAATTTTAATTTATACTTTATTTCTATGACTGCTCTATTGGCTTATTTTTATATTGAAGTTATTATGCTGACATTTTGGAAATACTTATTTATGTCTATATTTCGGCATTTCTTCTTAGGCATAGCTATAAAATACCGACACCAGCATTTTGAGATATATAATACGTAGTGATATAAATCATCCTTTTTACAGAATCATCATCATCATCATCACCAGCCATAGGACGTCCACTGCTGAACATAGGTAGAATGATTTAAATAAATAAAAAAAACAATTATAATAACTGTTACTAGAGCTTCAACCCAGACTTACCAGAGCGATAAACTAACTTTACATAACGCAGTAAGCGTGTCGTAAGTCGTGACAGCATTCAGACGAATCCCAAATTAATGTCTTGTAAGGCACAACTTGTGGAACTATCTCGGGGCTGTGAAAGGCAGTGGCATCTGACATATCCAATTAACACCGCATCCGGCTGCTGGATCTGGCATGCCGAGTGTGAGCGTAGTCCCATAGCATTACTTTAATTGCCTTACACTTTGTGTATCTGATGCTGCTTGAATATAAAGATCAAAGATTGATAATGTTAGTACACTTAGTATCAGCCTGGAGTTTGGAATTAGTGGATATGGCGATAGATTCCGCCTATAAATATAGGACAGAAATGACTTCGGCGAAATCGCTGTTAAAACACAATGGCGCCAATCAGAATCAAATCCCTATAAGTAGTTGAAATTTCATGAAAATCCTCTGTCGATTTTATTCTAACCTTTATGATTCTCTGTCTAAAGATTGAGACAATTATTATTTAAATTTTAAAATTCATAACTTGTACTAAAAATATTAATATTCAATTTAAAATCAATAGTTCAGAAATAAATTACGAGTAGAATAATTCTTTCGCCACACCCAAATTGATCCATAATTCGGTTACTTACAATACATATTTATCACAATTAAAACTTAAAACCAACATAAAATTATTAGATCTTAATCAAATTTGTACGGAACCACTCTTGGAACGAGCTCTATCGAAAACGAAAATAATCTAAATATCGGTTCAGATATGCCGGAGTTGTTGAGTAACATACATAAAAATGTTTGCTGGTGGCGGCATATCCAGATCCGTCCAGATGACGATCACCGTACACATAGTTCTATAACCTGCCATAGTGACCTACACTCCGTGTGTGGTTCACGTTCCGGGATCAGCCAGTGTACTTCCGGTTCTCTAGTAGGGCTTGCGGCCTGTCTTGTTGCAAGCCCTTCGATTTGCTTCTTCCCTCTTCGGATTTCGACTGTGAAGAAACATAAATAGACCGGCATGATTCTGGCGCTACTGATAAACCCATTGTTTGTCAGTGGTCGCCAGCTTTTTTTACTGCACAACGCTTACCATGACAAAAAAAACATGTTATTAAACATTGAAATAAAACTATTCTTACGGATTCTATCACGATTAGGTTTTAATTATTATTCCCGACGTTTCGAAGGCTTTGCAGTCTTCGTTGTCCAAAAAGCCTTCAAAACGTCGGGAATAATAATTAAAACCTAATCGTGATAGAATCCGTAAGAATAGTTTTATTTCAATGTATAATATTCACGTAAACTTAAGAAATCAGCATGTTATTAAAACCTGCCATAATGACCCACACTTCTAGTATGGTTTGCATTCTAGAATCAGCCAGTGTACCTCTATATCCAGTTCTCTCGAAGGGCTTGTGAAACCCTCGATTTGCTTCTTCTCTCTTCGAAGTGGGAAGAAGATTGAATTGGTCTTCACGATTCTAATGCCTTTCGATTAAACCGTTATTTGTCGGTGGTCGCTGGTTTTTAGACTGTACTGTGACTAAGTGGCAGTCACTTACCATCAGGTAAGTCACTTTATCGTGCTCAGATAAAAGAAACCGACGAAATGAAAAAGTTTCAAATTGTATCGCAATAACTGAAATCAACGAATTTGAAACTACATTGTGTTAAGTAATCCTTACTCTAGATATTTAGTATTATGAAACACGGCCTTCCAATTTAAATACCAATCGTACAATTTCATTAATATTACAGCATTCTATACTTTATTATCAAGAGGTAGTTTTCGCAAAAATGTCACACGGGTCGTGTCTTCTGACATCCTACTTGTGTTGAACGTTGACCAATAAATGTGATCAGGTTATATATATTCAGAAGATGAACGATCGTAAAAGCTGGTTTTGATATTGACATCCATATGAAAGTGTCTTAATTAATATACATTGAGACTTATATCACCGAGATCGAATGTCAAGGTTGAATAAAAAAAGGTCCTCTATCTTTACATCCTTGTTGATAATTTCTTCTATAAACAGGAACAAGAGTGGACTGTTTCATGCAGAAATAATTTCAAACGATCTTTTCTTTCTACCTGCCCTTATCCCACCTTAATGTGGGGTCGGCACAACATACTTTTCAAGCATGTTGCAGAGAGGATATGGCTTAGGTTTTACGACCGGCCGCCTGCCTGACGTCAAACCCCTAATAGGGATCCAGTCCCGGGCAAATTAAATTACAAAATTTTCTTTGCTCGATCTGGGAATCGAACCCAAGACCTCGTAGAGTTTGACGCCATCGTACATGATTGGAATCCGTCAATCTAATTTGAAGTAATGCTTTCTTCCAGATTTGCATAGTTTTTAAGTTAAACATTTTTAAGCGGATTAATACAATTCCTTCAATTACACACATTTAACATTATAAGCTATTAATTAAAATCGTAAAAAAGCACACATGAGTCTTATTGCTTTAGTAAACAATTTAACTTAGGCTCAATTGCACCACTATTATTAACCTAGGGTTAGTCCTAACCGCAAGCGAAATTGACAGAAAATGTATGAATGACATGTAACTTAACTTGCGGTTAGGACTAACTCTAGGTTAATAATAGTGGTGCAATTGAGCCTTAAACTGTAGACACTAACAATAAACCACTGACAGTAAGTTAAATCCATCAGTATTCATCCACAGTGTGGTACTCAACATTTATTATTTATGTCCTGATTACCATAACTCCGTAATGAAATGACGTGTTAATGCAATGAACACCGCTAGGGATGTGCATTGTTAACAACAAACTGCACATTAGCAATATTAACTGCTATTTAGTTTAGTAGTACCTAAACAACTTATTCATTTGTTTCTATGGTAACGTTGAACATCAGAAATATTTCATAGGTGTGCCTTAATTAGATATTCTCATAACTCGTATACAGAAAGAATAATTAACTGGGCTTTTGACACGTTAGTGATCAAGGTATACAAGAATTTATTTAAAAAACTAATACCAATCACGCGTTTTATGCTAAGCTTATTAATATTTTTAAATAATTTAGAGGAACGTGATAAAGAAATAAACTGTTTTGATTTATAACGAATCTGTTGTCAAACATCGTATATGTACCCTTCATAGTGATATAATATTTGCCAAAGGTCAGGTCACTCGTTTAATTTAATAAAAATTCAAATTAATCAGTATTTGCATCGGAATATTACTAAACAAAAATGTTGAATATCAATTTAGCAAGGATAAACATTGATTATTTTGAGTAGCTACTCTTGAAACTGTTATTGTAATAAATATAACAGTTATTCTACAATAATACCGGTTATTGTAATTTACATTGTTAAAGAGGCATACTCACTAAGCAGTCATTTAGATGCATGACTATCACACGTCACATGCGGATGTGGTATGACCACCATAACTCCCTAAATTAGCCATAAATTAACCATTTTGATGACTATCAAACAGTCGCTTATTTGTTTTGATACGCTAAATAAATATGAGTGATCAGTCGTGCTATATAAATGAATCGGTCATTAATCTATTAAAATTATTATCATTAATTAGATCAAATTATTTAATTTTCTGATTATTAACATGTTTTTATCATAAAATTAATTTGATTACTCCAATTCGATGCAGAATTCATTCATTACAAAATATTTTTGATATAATTATATTGCGTATTATGAAAATGAATGTGTATCGATTATACAATAATGACGTTCGAATATTTGAATATTATAATGCAATATGTATTTTCTAACATATTGGTGTACAAATTATCTAAAACCTTGGAGATGTGTACATTCCATAACATCTTTATGTATGTATATCCAAATGGTCTTTGATTGCATATTTTGATTCCGCGTTGGAACTAGAATTTTATAACAGCGGCCCCAGCAGGAATATTTTTGACAATCAAGTTCGTATTGAGCTCGCTGCGCACTGATGAGGTTTGATTACTATTTCATACCAAATTTATATGTACTACCCTTGAAATAATCATTATCGAACACAAAAAGAATTTTGAAAATCGGTTCACAATAGGCGAAGATGTCGCGTGACATACAAAAAAAAAGAAGAATTGACGACCTCCTCCGTTTTGGAAGTCGGTCGAAAATAAAATTCTACACGAACGGAGTCGCGGGTTGCTAGTATATAAACGAACAAATTTATCTTTATAATATTAGTATATGAATTAATTAGCTACCTAAAACATTTTTATTCAATGTTTCATCCTAAATTAAACAAATATTCATTATATACAAAGCACCCAATCGTAGGTAATGCCAAGTAAAAAGATACGATTAAAATAAACATAAGCTTCAATTTAAATACTAGTCTATTTACCCCACTTTGAACTAAACTTGTCTAGACTACAACGATAATTAAGAAAGTAGCAGATGGTTGGAACGTTACAAATACAAAGCTCCGAGGGTCAAAGCACTTCATTTAGATGCGTGTAGTTGAGCTAACCAGCTTTCAACTGTCTTTACCTCAATGTGAGGTTGGCGAAGCATGTAGCAGAAATATTTAGCTTTTTTATATCTGTGCACGGGAAAGTGACTACACTACACCTGATTGTAAGCGTAGTGCAGTTAAAAAAAACAGCGACCATCGGCGAACATTGGTTTAGTTTATACCATGGACCTGTTGTATAGCGAAACCCCCACTCGGGAGTGTAGACTGCTAATTGTGGTACAAAACGTTTCCCAACCCGGTCCACAACCCGTCCACATTGCGTCTAGGGGGCCATTCAAGAAATACGTAAGCTCTTCTTGTCTTTTCTTATTTTTTAATAACATGGGAGGGGGGATCTGGATGATGATTACTTTAGCAGTTTTTTTTTACTTTACTAGATTTTCTTTTAATAAAGAAACCAAAACACGTTGAAAAAATCATGTACCATTATTTACGTAAGCATTGGTAAGCTTTGCTAACTTTTGCTGACGAGGAGGGAGGGGTTAATAATTGTAAAGAATCTGCTTACGTAACACTTGAACGGCTTCTAGACTAAGACGCGATACCTTATAATGCTACTCGGAATGAACTTTGAAGTCTTACTAATCAAGTGTACTGGTTTCCCAAGACACAGAGCACAATAGGATTTTAGTTCAAAACTTTGTTAGCGGAAGGCCAAGATTGCAAATTTCCCTCTGGGCCTACGCCAGTTTCAAGTTGTGAGACTGTATCGATAACTTCTCTGACACCCGCTTAGTTATTTATTATCATCAAGTCTTCGTAGTCTAAATTGGATTCCGGAAAAGCGATATTTTAAACCAACTGATAAACGCCGCATCCTTAGTCTAGCATCATATTATATGGATCGGGAAGTTCTGGCTTCGAATCTGTAGTTTTTCTAACACGGTTAACTGGACCCCTTAGAGGGTTGTCATCAAGCCGCAGGTGGTCGTAAATATTAAGCAACATGCTTTAAACGTCTGTTATGCCTCACATTGGAGTGGAATAAGGGCAGGTGAAAAACTGATGAAAGCACGACTAACAGATATTACACCTGTTAAATTTTCTGTAACGATACTTAGCAGCGTTAAATAATTTCTCAGCGGAAAATATTTTAAAAGAACACAGAACAAAAGGGAAGTAAAAAAGCGAGGAGCAAACATAAAATTGAATATTACAAGCGAATCACGAAATTCACTTCAGTAATTTAAACAAAGCCGAGGATGCAGGGGCAGAGGACTTAATTTCGGTAAGAGACAGAGAAAAATGTTATGCAAATTTGTACAGCGTATTTTTTCTTCCATTAGCCTTCTGGACGGGATTGTACCGCGCGGAAGGGACGCATTCGGGAGTCCGGACAGAACAAAACGTGTTTTTATTTTGGAACTGTAATTAGTAAATTAACGACTGTGACTAGAAAAGGTTTTATGTAGGAATTTTGATGCTATAGTTTGAAATATGAATAGGGTGATCCTGGGTTCGATTCCTAGATCAGGCGGGTGTTGATATGATTTTCCCGGGTATGGATTTCCTTGACATCAGATCGGCAGCTGGTCGTAAAACTAGCCAAATCCTTTCTGCATCATGCTTGCAAAAGTGTATTCCGCCGACACTCAAGTAAGGTGGAAAGAAAGAAAGTTTGAAATATTAAAAAAAAACACATCACATACACATTTAGGCTCATGCCTGTATTCCTGAAGAGGGAGGGCGAACTTGCGAACTAGATCACCCACATTTCGCCTAACTCATTCCGTTCCAGATGTGATAGGGGGCGAGTCAGTTGCCATAACGGTGACAAATTTCAAACATCAGACTGATACCAAGTAGGAACACCCAATATGACTGTACCCAACACGGGGATCGAACCCCGAGGTCTCGACCTCAGGACGATAGTCGCACAGCACACTGCGAACGCAATACAACTGCGTCAAAATATTAAAAATTCGTAAACTCTCATTTAGATGAAAATAATTTATCACGTTCTTCGATTCTAAGAAATAAACATTTATTTATGTCTTAAATTTTTCATCTCACGCCTTGGATAACTGAAACACAAATCAACGAAGTATCACACTGCTATAAAAGTAATACTAGGCACTTGGTGATAGGCTCGCCCCGTATCACATCAGGGACGGAAATGAGCTCGGCCAAATTTGGGTGTTCTAGTTCTCGTCTGCCTTAATAAAAGGTCGTCTGGGATACAGGTTTCAATCTATGTATGTATGTATGTATGTATATAGGCCTTTGTAAGATACATCGTCATAAAGGTATACTCACAACCAGGTATACCGATGCTGCTATAGGGAAAACCACAGATCACGCTGACTTTTGCTGATAACATTGAGAATAAACACAAGATGCCTGAATCTTGCAAATGGGAGGTTAGAGACCGAACTAATGCTGGGTGCATTAGTTGCTATATGTTATTGTTTCGAATTTATTGATATTAGGAATATCATTGAACCAAGCCTGGATTGCACTTACGTGGGAATTGTCTACTTGTCTATATGCTGTCATTAATTAATCTTATACATTGTTATCTATGAATACACCTTAACGGTCAGTTTTTCGACTATAGAGGTACTATCGAATAAACTGGCTAAGTATTTACAAAAAAATCACGAACTATCCCTTTGATTGATTGATTCGTGAATCAGTCCATTCCTAAACTTCCACAGTATACAATAATCCTTCACCGACCGATTCCCCGGGTTGAAGGAAACATAGATAAGGCGCGGTACACAATAAAATATACCCGTCTGACGTCATTCGCATTCCCAGTGGCCATCCATCACGCTGCCACTAACTGCCTTAACTTTCCGCTGATATTTTAATAGAAATTCATTAGATTTAGGTTATTCGTGAGTTAGAACATTTTCAGCTTAGTTTGACAATTGAGATGGAATTTCTGAAATACTTTAGTGTTTACGGATGGACGAATGTTTTCATTTGAATTCGTTTATTGATGATTTCATAACGAGTCCTACGAATATTTGTTTCAAGTCTGGGTGTTGTGACGCAGAAAGTATCTCGTAGGTTTTAACCCCACGAAATAATGTCTGACAAAGCAATTCATTTCACAATATTTAATCTTCTATCAAGGAAATCAATAAAACCATTTCATAAATATCATATTTTCCACAGCAATATAAAATGTAAACAAGTTGCTTAAATACATTATAAATATAGATTAATGTTTGTCTATTAATATGCCTATTTACATTAAAATATTTGAGTTCTATCCATAATATAACGTTCTAAAGAAACCAATTAGCGGTACCGTTGGCGCTCTTATTATTTTAAGGTCCATGCCAAAATATTAAGCACCAAAAACGTCCATCTAATTTAGAAAAAAAAAACAGAAATAAAATTCTGTTCGCTTATAAAATAGCCAGTGAGATTTAGGTCAAACATTTTCATTTGGGTAGCTGCGTGCTTAGTTTTGAGGACTTTTAGGAAATAGCCTTCGTAATTCTATTTTAATTTAGTTCCCGTTCAAATAAATAATTGAAATCTCATAGCCCAATATTTTTGGGAAATATAAGTGTCTAAGCCAAATTATTTAATTTCAGCAGGTATTTAAACCAGGTATCTTTTTCGTAGATCATTTGTTTTAGATTTGGCAAAGAAGCGGGTGGATCACCTGATGGTAAGTCTGCTCATGGGGTACCCACAATACCAAGAGAAACAGATGCGTTGTCAACCTTTAAAGATGGGAATTATAGAGTAGAGAGCGAATTTGAGCCCTTGAGGTGACAGAATAACAAGTAGAAAAATTAACATGACATTGTAAATAACAGTTTTCTGTAGGAAATAATTCTACTGAAACGAAACTTTCCATCTATTTATGACGTGTCTATGGAATCTTAATCTCACTTGATATTATCTGGCGTGATACAATTTTGCGTGGATTCCTATAAGGAATCATTAGAAAAATAAATAATGTTATCTCTCATCATCATTATCCCATTCAAGAAAAATCTCTCACACATCACACAGTACATTAAACCTTCACCAACCACTGTAATTAATTAGAAGTCATTAATGTTGACTTCATTCTTTGCCGATTATCATTTGTTTTATCCCGGGGCCGAGAAGGGTCCGGAAAAATACATTACGCCAGGGTCCCAACATTTGTCTTCGTCGCCTTCGGTTCAGACATTAATTAATATGGAATACCCTTTACGTTTGCCGCTGTTTACCACTCTTCGAAATATGTCTTTGTTTCTGTTTTATCTTTATACTGTAGTGAAAGGTTCACTATAAACTCTATCTGAAGGTCTAATTTTTCGGAATTGTTTGATTTCGTTGTACAGTATGAGTGAGATGTGTTAATACATTATTGCTTCTAATCAACAATCAATATTACACTCTTTTTTTTCAAAGCTTTTTTATCTATAGCTCCTGAAGAAAGTCTGTCATAGTAACTGATACGAACTCGTATATCAAAAATTTTAAAAACATCATTTTTACCATCTTCAGTCATTATCTTACCACAGCTTAATTATATAGAAATCTAGAACCACTATTTATTTGTTCTAGACTCCATACAAACTTAGTTACTTTACGCCGTAGATAAACATTATTGGCAATACTGTATAACAGGTAAACGAACGAACGCCATAAAAATTTACCGCACAGGCTTGCAAATCACGTCGAGTAATAAATCCAAGTCAGTTTTTATTGGTTTCTGAAAGTGATTAAAATAATTTACGCGGTGTTATTTCTTGAGCGGAAAAAGTTTGAATTTTGAACAAGAATAAGATAAAATGAGAACTTAATTCATTATCTCCGCGTGACGATCTTAAACCGAGCAAATCAGTATTTTTTTTAAACACCCAACAGTCACACACCTAGTCCTGATCCTAGGTATGGACTTTCGATCTCACAACACCCATCACCACATACATACACCAGTATGTACTATGAAACAAATATATCAATGGATAAAGTAATAAAAAATGGTGAAGACATTACTCTTATTAAAAATTGTTGTAGTTCAAGACCAGTCATATTAATAACAAAGTGCGAATTGCATCAAAGTAAAAAACTGACTTCAAAAGTCATTACATCTAGACCAAAACATGGAACTACACTCGGAGTAAGCTCTATTGAATAAAAAATAAACATTGGTCTATATTTACTGATTGAAATAAAGCTATTTTTACGTACCAGTCCAACCCGTGACCACGACGACTGCAAAGCCTTTGAAACGTCTGGAATAAAAAAAATAAAACCAAATCGTAATAGAATCCGTAAACAGTTTTATTTGATCTATATTTGCTGGAGATATCGGGTAACGTCCTACTTTTGAATTCGCTTGATAAAATACAGGATCCATAAATCCTAACTATGATACGATGCAATATGACTAAACACAAACCCTGAGCAAAATTCATGAACAGTTAGCCAAGGAAATCTACAGCTGCAGTGTACATAAGCTGCTTTGGTCAGGTTGAATGATCATTGAAACGGGCCGCATTGTCAGAGTTGCGTCGTACAGCACATCGTTGCTCAATTCACTGGGGCCCGCCTATCGGAGCAAGCCGGCGTGGACTCACTTGCCCGCCGCTCTAGTTAACTGTTTATTGAATGGGATTATTGCAGTATTCCAATGTTGGGAAGCAGCAAGCGTTATAAGATTCGTGATTTGTATTATCTTTATTATAACCGATGCATGCAATAAATATCTCTTTCAAAAGAGATAATATGTTT
Organism: Clanis bilineata; assembly: GCA_036417725.1. Lineage (NCBI taxonomy): Eukaryota > Metazoa > Arthropoda > Insecta > Lepidoptera > Sphingidae > Clanis > Clanis bilineata. The sequence continues at coordinate 7,300,594 of CM071141.1, forward strand.
CTTGGCGCAAGAAATGTTGATAAAGCTAAATTGAACATTTATTTCAGCAATACAGAAAATGCGAATCACTTATTTCTTATAGTTTTTTTTTCTAACGACATCGGCGATATGAGTGTTGAAGAAAATATGTACATATGCCAGAACATATAATATGTATCGTTACACCTCTGTACATCCTACTACAAATACAGCAACGAGCTTATCTGTTTTTTTATGTTACGTTCAGTAGATATATGTAGTTATCTAATCTTATTATAAGTTCTATCAAACGATTCATTACTTCCAATATCGCTTCCCGTACTTCACTTATAATACACATACTGAAGATAGTTCAGGTTCACCTTTAACTAACGTATTCAATAGAACTTCCATCTCTAAGATAAACTTATCGATATAATCTAAACTCACATTGTTTCAAGACTATCCTACAATATGCTAATAACTGGATGAAGTTTGGACACCCTTGAACATATGAGCTATCTGTTATTATCTTAGCCAGTACTTGATGTCGAGTTAGCACAAGTATTTATATTAGTATCATAAATTTATAAGAAGTAGGCAGAATTCCGGCACGCACGGCACCCTTCTCGAGCGAATAATTAATGAGTTGATGGTATTATTTGGAATTTCAAACACCTTGTGTAGCTGACGACGGAAGTTGCTGTCGTCTAGTTTATCGACATTAACGATTTACTGTTTAGATTATGAACTAAGTTTACTTCATTACGGAATTTATGGTACCTACTAGCTTCTTAAAGTAACTTCCTTTGTGAAGTTATCCATATCATATATTTTGATAATAAAAGTAGCGGAAATATAGATTCATAGCACAGGCTGTTCTATCTCTATGGAGTTCTATCATAAACTTTGTTGTTTCGTAAAGAACAAAATGCTAGTAATACTTCAGAAAATTCGTTCGGTATCCGATCAAGTTGCTTATTGTAGAGATATGGAAATTATCCAAACAACGATACTGAGTTAAATTTTCCACAGACCTTACACATCCCAGGCACTCCCAAGACATAACTGAAGTGGCGTACATAAAAAATGGTCAGAGTCTAACTTCAAGTAGTAAGTGGAAATTACTTACGGTGGAGCTGGTTTACAAAGATACCTTTACTTTCTTTCGAAAAAGATTGTGAAAATATACTGTTGTGTGTAAATAAAATATTAATCGTTTAAGATTATATTTTTTGAAAGATGATACACTAGAGCATTGCGTAACATGATACATAGAAACACAATCATTTACTTGTAGCTTCGTACATCTCTAGACTACCTTTGAGTAAAACCATTTCCCACAGACATTCGCAAGCACAATCTTGCGATAACTAAGTCGAAATAATTTTGTTAGCTCTTTTTAAACATCGAACTTGCCTAACTTAAATCATATACTACAGAAGAACTCATTCATTAGAATCATGTTTAGCATGTACATTGTCGAGCTTAGTTTTTATAATCAAAGATTTTAAAACTTATATAGATTATGTAGAGCATTTCCTTTGCTGTTACACAGTATGCCAAGAAGTAGAATTGAAAATTAAAATGTGTCAATCAAATTCTTCTATGAAAATAACATTTTGTACAAACTTGTGATGATGGCATTCGCTTATCTTTTCGCTAAGAATAGTCTGTCACTTTTTTCCTTGCGTTACATCCTTATCCTTACTAAATAATAAAAGCGAAAGTAACTCTGTCTGTCTGTCTGTCTGTCTGTCTGTGGCGTTTTCACGTCTAAACCGCTGAACCGATTTTGATGAAATTTGGTATATGGGTACTTTTAACCCCAAGGACGGACATAGGGTACTTTATTTTTTTTAAATCAACCCCTAAAGGGATGAAATAGGGGATGAAAGTTTGTATGGGAATTTTGGAACCGCTTAATGGATTTTGATGAAATTTGGTATGAGGATACTTTTGACAAGGACACAATTGGGGTACTTCATTTTTATTTATCAACCCTTAAAGGGATGAAATAAGGGTTAATAGTTTGTATGGAAATTTTAGGTCCACTTAATAGATTTTTCTGAAATTTGGTATGGGATAGTGGACACCTTTGAGTTTAAAGACACAAATGGGCTACTTTTCTAAATCAACCCCTAATGGGCTGAAATAGGGGATGAAAGTTTGCATGAAGATTTTAGGTCCACTTAATGATTTTTTTTTAATTTGGTATGGGATAGTGGATACATTTGGGTTTAAAGACACAAATGGGCTACTTTTTAAAATCAACCCCTAAAGGGATGAAATAGGGGTTGAAAATTTGTTTCTTTGTTTTTGGGCCGATTGACTTCAAAATCGATATCTGGGTTGCCCCGTGGTTTCAAACGACAGAACCGCGGTCAGAACGGTCAAAAGTGGCCGCCATTTTGTTTTTCTTTGTTTTTGGGCCGATTGACTTCAAAATCGATATCTGGGTCGCCCCGTCATTTCAAACGACAGAACCGCTGTCAGAACTGTCAAAAGTGGTCGCCATTTTGTTTTTCTTTGTTCTTGGGCCGATTGACTTCAAAATCGATATCTGAGTCGCCCCGTGGTTCCAAACGACAGAACCGCTGTCAGAACTGTCAAAAGTGGCCGCCATTTTGTTTTCTTTGTTTTTGGGCCGATTGACTTCAAAATCGATATCTGAGGCACCCCGTGGTTCCGAACGACAGAACCGCTGTCAGAACTGTCAAAAGGGGCCGCCATTTTGTTTTTCTTTGTTTTTGGGCCGATTAACTTCAAAATCGATATCTGGGTCACCCTGTGGTTCCGAACGACAGAACCACTGTCAGAACTGTCAAAAGTGGCCGCCATTTTGTTTTTCTTTGTTTTTGAGCCGATTGACTTCAAAATCGATATCTGAGTCGCCCCGTGGTTCCAAACGACAGAACCGCTGTCAGAACTGTCAAAAGTGGCCGCCATTTTGTTTTTGGGCCGATTGACTTCAAAATCGATATCTGGGTCGCCCCGTTGTTCCAAACGACAGAACCGCTGTCAGAACTGTCAAAAGTGGCCGCCATTTTGTTTTTCTTTGTTTTTGGGCCGATTGACTTCAAAATCGATATCTGGGTCGCCCCGTTGTTCCAAACGACAGAACCGCTGTCAGAACTGTCAAAAGTGGCCGCCATTTTGTTTTTCTTTGTTTTTGGGCCGATTTACTTCAAAATCGATATCTGGGTCGCTCCGTTATTCCGAACAACAGAACCGCTGTCAGAACTGTCAAAAGTGGCCGCCATTTTGTTTTTCTTTGTTTTTGGGCCGATTGACTTCAAAATCGATATCTGAGTCACCCCGTTGTTTCAAACGACAGAACCGCTGTCAGAACTGTCAAAAGTGGCCGCCATTTTGTTTTTCTTTGTTTTTGGGCCGATTGACTTCAAAATCGATATCTGAGTTGCCCCGTGGTTCCAAACGTCAGAACCGCTGTCAGAACTGTCAAAAGGGGCCGCCATTTTGTTTTTGGGCCGATTGACTTCAAAATCGATATCTGAGTCACCCCGTGGTTCCGAACGACAGAACCGCTGTCAAATTTCTCAAAAATGGCCGCCATTTGTTATTCTTTGTTTTTTGGGCCAATTGAATTCAAAGTCGATGTCTGGGTCGCCCATATTTAGACTAAAACGACAGAGCGGATCGACAAATCAAAAGATTTTTCCATTGGCCCTACAAAATACGCGTGCGGAGCCGTGAGCAAAAGCTAGTTGTCTATAAATGAAAGGGACAACCTATGGTCAAAGATAAGCAGCGCTTAAATATTTTTATAAGTAAGGGGTATAATGTCATGATCTTAGATTAATGAATAAGACGGTAAAACGGTCAGTCATAATATTATAAATCTAGAAACATAATATGATCAGTAGCCCGAACACGAAAACATTTGATTAATATTTCATGCAAATTTCATAGACGCGCATCGAGCTCGAATACATTTACGTTTGTCAGAAATTTTCCTGCTCGGGCTGCTGACTCACATGTGTGACATTACATTTTATATTATATCGTTAACATTTCATTCTTTCCAACGATTTGCATAGGCCGACTCTCAATCAACGCTAATCACATTCACATTAATTTAATGAACAGCCATCTAATGAAGTGATTATATGCCATTGGTATATATTTAATTGGATGCGATTTCGATGACGATTAAATGTACGTGGAAACTAAATCGGTATTGTAGTGCAAACAAAACATGGTATTGAATTTTTTTTTATAGCAGAGACTGGCAAACGAACAGATGGGTCACCTGATGGTAAGTGATCTCCACCGCCCATAGACACCCGAAACACAATAAAAATCATGGGTGCGTTGCCAACCTAAAAGGAGGAAATGGAAGAGGAGGGAAAAGGGATTAGGAAAGAGAGGGGGGAATGGGCCACCGGAAATCTCACTCAACGAACGAAACGCGACAGCAAGCTGCCACTTTACGTCGGTTATCTGTGAGACAGTGGTATCAAACCGGTCGAGCCGGCCGATTCGTGCTGTAGATGTAACTGTCTACAGCGTGGCTCTACCACAAACTAATACTGGCTAATACTAGTTAGTAGTAGTTTCCTTTCTGTGTTCTCTTTTAACATTAGCAAGCGATAAATTAAAATAAAAACACACTTAAAATAGAAAAGCTAACTAATATCGATGCTTTGAGGATGATGTCGTACCTGCAAAAATAGTCTTAGCATTCTACTCGTAGTCCGTACCAATTCCATCTCAGGGCATAGCATCAAAGACTTCTATGTATTTACTAGACAAGCTGTTTCGAAGTAAAATTGTGCCACATGACGGCGAGTGTTTGACGTTTCACGGCTAAGGAAAAGTGCAGATTTCTATAGTGAGTTGAGGTCGATTAACATAGACTTAGTGCGCACATTCTGTGTACCGAACAGCTAGTCTAGTAGTATATACATAGAAGTCTTTGCATAGTACAGATATAAAGTCTGATACGTGAAGTTTCTAAGTCTGCATAACGTAAAGTCAAGTATACTACACACACGACTACGTTTACAGTTGGAGAAGTTTGAACCGACGGACCTTTTCGGGCGAAAGTGAATGATCTAAAAAGTTTTTACAAATATATTGAACGGATGCGCCTCATTGCCGTTATAAAATAAAGACTACAGAAGGTTAACACAAAAATATATTTAATGACAATGTGTAAATAAAAGACTCAAATACGACTATTTTTTGGTTGTTGTAAAGAACTTTATGTGAGATCTTTTTTAAAAGTGTTAACGTAGAATTATCAAAATCGGTCCACATTTAGCCGACATATACGAGTAGAAAATACGAATGGAATTCTTTAACTACTAAATTACTTTCTTTATCGTAATGTTTTCTTTTACTATAGAATTATTTTACCTTCTTTCTTTTGAAGTTGTTAAATAAATAGTCGTACTTAATCATCATCATACATAAAACATAAGGTTACGCCTGTATCCCCGAAGGAATAAGCAAAGGTGTACTAGGTAACTAGCCTACCTACACTTTGTTATTCGACCCTATCTAAGACATAATATATAAAAGACAGATCTTTTTATGTGATCGAGCCTAAAGTGTGATTGCTCGAGAAGGTATTTAAACCTCACACAATCACACCAAAAAGATTTCTAAAATAGTAAAAAAAAACAATTTATATAAAATAACATTAACAGACAGAAGTATTTTTATAATTTTGCCCGTTTATGTAGCGGCGAACATGAGCTGTCTAACAAAAAAGGTCTTGGTAATAAATATTAATACGACCTACATTTATTTGTTTCGTGCATGGAGGGATGCCAAATATGACATTCTATTTAATATTTTGGGTAATGCCCGCTTCGGGTGTATATTATGTATGAGCCTCTATATATCAGTTAATGTTGTATAAAGCTATTTAAGCAGTTATGACTCCTCGTAGTATTTGAGATTCAGAAATTGGGATATATGGAACGCTGCTCAAGAACAATGTCCCCCAGATTAGTATTATTATTATTAGTCGGAATATTAACACCACCAACTTAGTTGTGCTAATTGAAAATACACTTTTTAACGGATATATCGAGGAAAAGCTATAATCAGATTAAATTGATTTTACATATAAATCTTATAAAAATATAAAATGATTTTCTGATAAATGCCTGTAAAGTGAAACTTAGTGGAGCTAGCGTATAAGTTGGTGAAGTTGAAAAGTTGTCCATCTTGTGGCATCTGTCTTCTATCGTATGTTGTGTCATCGTTTAGTCGGAAACTCGGTAACGAGTTCAGCGGTTCCCTGATTGATGAATGTAGCCCCGCTGGCGGAAACCCGAAACACGTATTGATAACGTAACGCATTAATTTTGCTATAGCCTGTGGACAATAAATATTGTTTGATGTACAATCGTATTTTTGTTTAACTTTCGTAGATAAAAGTTAGGATGTTTTCGTTTAATGACTTGTTTGTGGCAACCCTGAAATATGATGGACTTCGATAAAGAAAGTTGAATATTATAATGTCAAAGATACATAGCAATATGATTACGATACAATCAATCTAAAAGGAAAGAAAAAAGAGAAAGACATTGTGAATAAAATATGATCTTGAGTATTAAATAAAAACAATGTTACCCAACATAACAAACATAACATTGACAGCCGACGAGTAGCCGGCTGTGAAACGTGAGGTCGCGGGTTCGATTCCCGCACCGAGACACAAGACTCGATCTTGGTGTGGGATCAGAACTATGTGTGTGACTGTTGAATGTATGTATTTATTTTATAAGAGGACCACGGTTCTACATCTACATGTAAATTAAATTCGTAAAAAATCGTATAACATACTCCTTGGGATCTTCGTATCCGTGGAACTTACTTTAGGGGTTAAAATGGAGGGAGACGCGAACAAAAATCAGTGAAACAAAGCACTTAAAGTTTACCCCTTTTTACACCCTCATAAACTAACAAGATTAAAGACTAGGAAATCTTTAACAGGCCCGTCAGGTTTGTCAGATTATTTAACTTTTGAATATATAATCTAAGTTTCTTTGGATAGCGCTCACCAAAAACTTTTCGTGAAACACTTGTTTGAATGCTAAGCTCGTGCCAAGGAAGTTTCGGATATTAGATATACTTGAATTTTAAATACTATATTTTTTTTATTTGCTTACAAAACAATTTTGAAAATAAAATGCAGTCGCCTCCTAGGTCTAGTGGCAGTATGATGTGGAGGTCCTGAGTTTTGACTCCCAGGTCAGGCAAATCTAATTTTCTTATTTAATTTACCCGGGACTAGATCCCCTCAAGAGGGGTTGACGTCAGACAGGCGACCGGTCGTAAAAACTAAGCTAAATCCTTTCTGCGACATGCTTGAAAAAGTGTGTTGCGCCGCTCCCACATTAAGGTGGAATAAGGGCAAGTAGAAAGAAACAAAGCTTACAAAGGCAAATGAACAAGTGGATCACCAAATGGTAACTAGTTAGCATCGTTGACGGATATTAACAATGCCAGGGTTACATACTAAAGAAAGGAAACGCATTCATTTCTGTACAAGAGGAAGGTATTAGAAAGAGGATGTGGACATTCCAAAAATTTCTATCAGCGTACAAAAGCAGCAGCTAGCTGTCATTTCACAACGGTTTTCTGTGTTCCACTCTATTCTATTTCCAAAGCAGGAAATACTTCTGAGAATGTATTCAATAAACTATTAAATTTGCACTTTTTGTCATTCTATGCCTTCAATTTGTTCATCTGAACATTCATATTCTTAAAACACACACAATTAAAATAACACAGAAAGGAAAGTTTACTTTCCTTGACAACATAATCAACACAGAATTTGTTACATATTTTACAGAAAAATATAACTATGTCGTGATAAAAACCAATTTATCTTCATTTCTAGTTTTAAAGAGAATCGAAAGGCCACAGAAAATTCAATAATACAAGCCCGCCCGCAGTCTTACTAATTAATTCGTCCTGGAAAACGTTCGTTTTTTCCCTCAACCTGCCATCCTTGATTTTCAATTTCTGTTGCAAAAGATTAATGGAGAGAGACAGTTCCAACCAAGTTATATCTACACTCATAATTACTCCCCAGCAGTATTTTAAAAGCTGTTTTCACGACAAAATTAGATTGTTCTCTTTGTGTTGCTAACTTTCTCATTTTCTTGTACATGTTTAAAAGATTGTTTATTGAAATTGTTTCTGTGTATTCGTTTTGTTTCGTTCCTTTATGTGGTCAAAGATAAAAGCGATTATTTTCGTTGGTTATTCCCGAATAAATGGGGGAATAGAAAGAATCTCGTGGTCCGATTTATCGTTCCGATTATTTTTAATCGTTTGAAATTACACAATGCATCAAAAGTCAACATGAAGTTTTATTATGTCTGGTTTCTTGTTTTATACCGTGGGCTTGCTCCCCAAAATGTAAAGTGCGCAGAATTATTAACATTATTATAAAATTAAAAAAAATAATTAAATAAAAATGTAAAAACACCCCACAAATACTTGATCAACGTTATAATTACATTACAATGCGGGCTGGTGAGTTTTTAGATCATCTTTAAAATAAAAATACGTTTTCAACATAAATTTGGAATTAAACATTCTATAAAAAGAAGATTCATTTCCGCTATTAAGGTTATTAAACATAGATTATAATATTAATCCAGTTCTAATACACGTGTTGACGCAGCCGACATAATATTTCGAAGATTGTCTTAGAACTTCACGTGTTGGTTTTTGACATGCTATTTTAAAATCATAAGCCTTTATCGCTTTTGTCAAAAAAAATCGCTAAAAACGCTATAAAAACAGCATCCCTTCTTCTTGTCTTATCCAAGGGTAAACCGAAAGCATGGTGTGAAAAAAGAAAAACATTATTAAAAACACATTTTGCTTTCGAAAACTTATTGTGTCGTACTTAATTTGAAACATCAACTAAAGTAATCAACTCAAGAGTTAATTATTAAATTTACTAGATCACTACATACATTTATGCGTTATTAATTTATTATTTGCGTTATTTATTTACGAATCTAAGGAAATAAATTAATATTATTAATGACTCATACGTTTTGAATTTAGGATTTTGTAAAACTATAATTACTTTACAGATTATATTGTTAAGTTTAGGTTAAACGTTTAATCGTAGGATGTCGGAGTCGGATAACATTTTATGCATTCGATCTAGTCCCCCGCGTAGGCTGGAGGTTTGGGATCGCGATCAGGCGCCGTGTAAATCAAACGCCCCCTAGCGTACTGATAACGAAAGCGAAATTTCGCTCTAAATCATACATTTTGTTTTCGCTCAGGAGATTGTGGGGGGAATATTAAACGAATGTGATACTGTTCAATGTTTGATAACGTTTTTATATTTTTTTCACACAATTTGCCCTTTCATATCAACTAACTGAACAGATCATGAATTTATTGGCCCAATTTATTTGATTATATTTTTATATTACGTATGAATAAAGGAACTGCGTGTGCTAAAGGGTTTAGCGTTGTCGTTTTTACATGACATGATAGAAAATTCAAATGTCGCCTCCTTGGTCTATTGGCACCATATATGGGCTGTGGACCGGGAGGTCTTGGCTTCGGTTCCTAGGTCAGGCAGGATTTTTTTCTAATACTATTTACCCGGGACTGGATGCGTCTTAAATTTTTTATTTAAGACACTAAGCATAAGATTAACGCCAGATTGGTCAAACGCTACTCAACTTTAACGGCTTCTTATATTGATTTTCTGCCTGCTATGGGTTGACTGTGAGAGAATGCCTTCGGCATTAAGTCCGCCTATATACATTGTATATGAAGTGTATAAATAAATAAATTTTCGCTATAGTAGGATTGCTAATTAAACGGAGTAAACTGAAGAATGTTGACACTTTTTTATGAAATTTAAATAGTGCTGCGGTAAAAAGATCAAGATTATTTAAACATTTCAATTCAGTGAACCATTTCATTCTTTCATTTTCTAAAGTCCGACTCAAAGTCGTAATTCCTACCTAATGTGTGATTAGTACTGCATGTATTTTGAATTATAGTTATAGTAAATTACTGCATGCTAAGTTATGGCATGTCTACTACAATTACAGTCATGGTTCTTTATAAACAAAACTTACAAAAGCTATGAATGTGCGGAACGTAATTTTTCTCAAATAATAAAAATAATATTTATAATTTTCATCGTTATCATTTCGCGTATCTGTTGTGATTATTGACACGGTCTTTTACTCGTTTGGTTAAACTATATTTTCTAAAAATACGCAATAAAATTCTAATTCTGCAAGCTAGTGCTGAGTTATTGTATCTTTGAATGATTAAAATTGAACTAGATCAATCACTATGTTTTGAAAGTAAGCAACATTATTTTGGAAAGTGACATTTTAATCTGTCAATTTACTCCGTTTAATTAGCAATCCGACTATATACAATTTTGACAGATAAGGCGGCCTTAAAGGACATAAGACTACCTTAAGGTATGAACATTAGACGGTTAAAGTTATAATTATCTCACTATCCTTACTTCACAATAAAGTTACATCTTGAAAGCTCTGCTTGTTATTAATTAGTCTATATTATTCTCTTGTTACTATTACTCACGCTTTTATTAATCCCTGCAGTAAAATATGCAAGAAAACATTTTCTAGCTAGCAGTAATACGCAAAATATAATAGGTATTGCCTTTTTTTGTTATTGCGGGGAAAAGTGTTTTAACACTACCGCCACGCCTGAGGTGAGACGTGACGGTTATGTCGGAGTCGCCGGTCTTGCGACTTTATCTATGTAAAGCGCAATACACACCAAATCAGCTGATCCGCCGACATAGCTCGCCGACCTATAAGTTTTCCGACTTGCAAGGACTGAAGCCCACCTACAAAAGTTGCCGACATAAGCCGGCGGGTCGGCGGCTTTGCTGTGTATTGCCTATAACCCAAATAGAGACATGCATAAGCTTAAGCCTGTATCACCGATAAGGTAGCGTAGTTGTATTTAAATACAACTACTGTCCTGATGTATCGGGTTCGACGGCCGGGTCGGGCAAAACGGTATCGGGTTTATTCAATTCAGTATCAGCTCGGAGTCTGTAATTTGTATCCGATATGGCGATAGGCTCGCTCCCCATCACATCTGGGACGGAATTATGCTCGGCGAAATGTGGGTGTTCTAGTTCGCTAGTGCGCCTTTGCCTACCCCTTCGGGGATACAAACGTAAGCATATGTTATGTATGTAAGAAGATGTAGTAGATAATAATGGGCCTTACTTATAAAAAAAGTTTAACTGAGCAAATGGTAAAGAATAGCCTGTCCCTTTTATTTTCAGCCGATGTGACAAGAAAAAAAGTGACAGCCTATTCTTAGCCATTTGCTCAACTAAACTGTTTTGATAAGTAAGGCCCATAGTGTCTTAACATCGATATATTATATACCTAGATGCACAGTTGACGCTCGGAAAATGGGACAGCAAAGGAGTGCTTAAGCACTACTTTTGCATACAGTCAAACGCCGATAGAATTCTTAATTTCAAATTCAAATTTAAAGACGCTTGCTCATTTCGTTTAAAAAACTTCTTTATAACACTGGCATAGGGTTATAATTGTGTTGATTTAATTAGAACTTGTGATATTTTCCTTCGTTTTATTGCTGAGACCACTTTTTATGACGATATTTGCAAAGAACTGTGCATCTAGGATATGGGGCATTTCACGTCAAGCGGGCAACGAAAAAAAGTGAGGTTCTGAAATGCGTTCATATTTTGCTTATTTATACTTCTAGAGGGTATGAACGTGTACACAAAATATTTTTTTTATAAAAGGTCTAATTGTCAAACTATGGCCTTCTAAAATATTGACCTCACCGGTGTAAGGGTTCCTCTGAGAGGTATTTTGCGTATTGAAGTAATTTATAATAAAATAACAAATGTAGTGTTTTGGGTAGTAGATTTAATGGACTTTTTGATTTTTTGAACGGATTCGAAATTTAAATTTTTTATCTTGTGTTAAACCGGAAGTAAAGATTTCAAAACGAAATTGTAATACTTTGGGCAACAACATTTTTATTTCTTTTTATTCGAAAATAAAGCTTGACATACACAGATTCTATCATAAAAATTGTAACATGGGTGCTACATTCGTTTAGGAATTATATTTATTTTTTTTATTTTATTTTATTTATTTATTAAACACAAAACAGGATACAATCAAGTTAGCTTCAAACACTATATATAATACAATTTACCGGACAATAATTGTAACCCAAAACATGTGTTCCAGAAAGTAATTAATAGGTAGCAAAGTTAAATGAGTTGTTAGGTAAATAAGGTAACAAATAACAATTTTACGAAATTAAGTGTGCAATATTATGCAAGGTTTATGAGATGTGAATCTTTGAGGATATGATGAATTTGTCGTTTGTAAGAATTTAAATTATTGTTAAATAAATCTAAATTAGGATATACCTTGCTTAATTCGTTGAACTGTCTACACATACGTATAATGGGATTAAAGAAAGAAGTATTATTACGATAAACTTTAAGGGAGAAAGTATTGGGCTTGCGACATCTTAGGTTAATATTAATATTTAAATTATATAGTAAAGAAGCAGAATCAATTTTTGAATGCATTATTTTAAAGAGATAAATAAAATCGCTTATTTTACGTCTCAATTCTAATGATAACATATTGAAATGATTTAATCTATCTTCGTAAGATTTTAATTTACGATGAAGATTGTAACGAAAGCACAGTAATTTTAGGCAGTTTCGTTGGACACGCTCAACTCGGTCAATATGTAATTGATAAAAAGGAGACCAAATCACGGCGCCGTACTCTAATATGGTACGAACTAATGTTTCGAAAAGATAAATGAGACTGCGGGGATTTTTGAAAGGTTTAGTTACTCGAGCAACAAAACCAAGAATTTTAGAGCCCCGACTAACGATGTAATCATAGTGGTTTCGAAAAGATAGGGTGTCATCAAATAGGATGCCAAGATCTCTAGCAGTAGTTCTGCGTTCTAGACTATTATCTTGTATATTATAGTCAAAAGTAACTTTGTTTATTTTGCGGGTGAAAGATATACAAAAACATTTTTTGACATTTAAAAACATACGGTTTGCCGAACACCACTCATAGATCAGGTCAAGGTCACGTTGCAAAGCAATAGCATCCTGAATACAAGTTATTTCATTGAATATCTTTAAGTCGTCAGCATATAATAAACAGGGGCAACGCAGGCGTGAAATAAGGTCATTAATAAAGATTATAAAAAATAACGGACCTAAGTGAGACCCCTGCGGTACTCCGGATGTTATGATAACCGGAGATGACACTGTCCCCTTTAAGGAGACAAGTTGGCTTCTCATTTTAAGATATGATTGAACCCACCGTAAAAGAGAGCCATGTATACCAAATTCTTTCAATTTAAGGCAAAGAATACTATGATTCACCTTATCAAAAGCCTTTGAAAAATCTGTGTACACAGAGTCTACTTGCACATTTCTTGCAAAGGCATTACAAAGGTAATTTTTATATTCTAAAAGATTGCTTATAGTGGACCTATCCTTGACAAAACCATGCTGACTAGGAGATAATTGGGGCTTTACGTAATAGTAAATGACATCATAAATAACTGATTCGAATAGCTTAGCGAAACAGGAAAGAATACTAATAGGCCTATAATTTTCGCAAAGAGACGCATTGCCATGTTTAAGAATGGGAACGACGTGTGCTTTTTTCCAGAAAGAAGGAAAAACCCCGAGTCGCAAAGATTGATTAAATATGATATTTAAAGGATTAGTAAGTTCATTGGCACACTGTTTAACAAAAAAAGGAGGTAAACCATCCGGACCGGGCCCCTTAGACGAGTCGAGTTTTTTAATTTTTTGTAATATTATTTGAGGAGTGACAGTGATGCTGTGCAATATGCTGTTATTATAATTATTATTGCAAACCGGTAGGGGCTCATAAATGGTAGTGCTGTCACTTTCAAATTCCGAACCAAAATATTTAGAAAAAAGCTCACAAATTCCAGTATGGTCTGATGCGTTAAGTTCACCGTATTTCATATTTAAAGGAATAGAATTATTGAAAGATTTTTTATTATTGATATAGCTCCAGAAGGATTTGATATTAGAAGACAACGATTTTTCAACAGTTGATAGATAATGGCTATAACATTGACTGATTAATTTCTTACTGCGAGTGCGTAAAAGTGCAAAGATGTCATAATCACGGGGATTTTTATATTTTTTATACATTTTGTGATATTTAAGTTTTTCTGCTATACAGCGTTTTAGTGCTGGAGTATACCAGATAGGAGAGCCGTCCGAGCCATGGGTTGTCATACAGGTATTGTCACGGATAAGTCTGTTAAGGTGATTATATAAAGCAGATACATTAACATCAATATCCGTAGAAGAAAGCAATAAGGTCCAGTCAGTTTGTCTTAACTCTTCATTAATTTTGTCAAAATTGCATTTATAGAAATTAGGCCTCTTACACCGTTTAGGCACACTATTTGTTAATTGCCTTGGAAGTGCAATTGTAAAATTTAAAGCCGGGTGATGGTTGTCTAAGCGGCTGATGGGGGAAACTTCGTTAACTTCAATATTATCAAGTGTTGAGAATACTAAATCAAGGCATCGATTGTTGAAATTAGATATGGTATTAAACTGAAATAAATTACATAAATTGGTAAAATCTAGTAGTAGATTAGACTTAAGGTCACTAGCTGAGTAAGGTATTGCATGATAGGAATCTGAGGTCTTCGTCCATGTGATATCTGGACTGTTAAAATCACCAACTAAAAAGAATTGACTGCGAGAATCAGCGTGTAATATTATATTCTGACAATTTGTGTAAAAATCGTCTAGATATTGACGCGATAAGTCAGGAGGTAAATAGCAAAGACAAAAATTAATAACGCTACCGGTGTCCGAATCTGGCATGATGCTAATCCATATATCCTCAAGATTACTCTCCCAAGAAATCTGACGTACCACATTAAAACATTTTTTGATTGCAATAACTACACCTCCACCTTCGTTTTTATTAATACAAGTGGTATGTCGGTCTCTTCTAAACACATTAAATCTAGCGTCAAAAATTTCATCGTTATACACACTTTCATTAAAATTGGTTTCGGTTAGACATATGATATCATAGTTACTATTTAAAATATTAAGGTACACTTCATGTGTTTTAGATCTAATTCTATTTACGTTTTGGTAATAGATATCCATAAGGACGACAATGCCAAAAAAAAAACAAAAAAAAAACTACTACAATAATTGATGTAAGAAATTCGAAAAAAGAAAACTAAAAATAAAAAAGAAGGAAAACAAAAATAACAATGTTTAAGGCAGGAGTTTATTTAGTGTCTCAACGTTTTTTATGAAAATTGCATTGGTATTATCATCCTTACGTATATACACCCGTCCGTACCTAACCCATACATACTTAAAATTACATGATTTAGCAGTCTTACGGGCATTGGCAAATAACATTTTGATCTCAGGAGACAGATGCTCTACTACATATATTCGGTTAGCGTCACCAAGAATTCCCAAATGACGGGAGTTCAACATGTCATTTGGATGCTTTTTATTAAAACGATGAGCAGCCGATAAAAACATGTCCCTCTGACGAGGTGACGACAGGGTAACAATAATATTACGTGGCCGATTGGAGGAAGGATCCATTTTGGCGACTCGTCGACACGAACGTAAGGAAGTCTCATCAATCTGGGCATCGAGCAACTCGGTTAGTTTCTTGAAGTATGCGACAACGTCTTCATTACGAGTCTCGGGAACTGCCTGAATCTCAATGTTGTGGCTTCGAGCCATTTTATCAATAGATGAGACGCGAAAGTCCAACTTCCGCACAGTTTCTCTGAGGCGCTGGGTCTCGTTTTCAAGCTTGTTGATAATAGATGATTGATCGTCTATTTTAGCTTTAAGATTAGCTTGGTCAGCTTTGATCCCGGCTTGTTCATTGCGAATAAAAGCTGTCGAGCTCTTAAAATCAGATCTGAGCTGATCGACAGCGTTGGACATCTCATGCTTCACCATTGCTTTCAGATCGTCTTGTATCATATTACGGAAACTCGTCATGAAGCCATTCAGAGTTTCCTTTAGTTTGAGATCCATAATTTGTCCAATTTTCTCCATTGTAATGTGCTCAGACGAAGATCCCAACTCGGATCTTTTGCCACTAGAGGTACTCGCGCCTAAAACACTAAGGTCAACATTATCCAGGGACATATTGACAGACACGTTAGCCTCCGGTACCAGATGCTGACGGACCGGCGTGTTACAGTTGGATTTATGGCGTCTCGTAACATTGTTGCAAGCAGGGCATACCCATGAAGCAAGATATTCATCACTCAATGCAGCAAATTGATCACATTTAATGTTCAAGCATTTATAGTGATAATCGTGTTTACACAATCTGCAGTGTAAGAAGCTGTTGGCCTGTAGTGAGGAATTGCACGCATTGCAAGTCATAGTTATAATCCACCAAAAGCAGAATAAAGATAAAAATCGGAAAGCATCGACGCAACGCTTAATTGTCCTCTGAGAAGCAAAGTGCGGTGAATCCGTGTGTGTGTCTAGTCTGCGTTACTTAGGCAATGGCGCACGAAGCGGTCGTGAATCGTGAAGTATGAGCGCACGCGAATATAGCACTTTGGCGTTGAACCAAACCGTGACAGTCGCTCGCCTATGCGCGTAGATAGATGACACTGGCTAAACACTGACTACCGTCCCACTAATCACAAAATCGTTTCTTGAGCACAAATTTTTGTTAATTAATTGTTTGTTATGATGTATTTAGTTCTTGGAGTAATCACAAAACATTATCTTTGTCACTTGAATATTAAGTTCATGACTTGTTTTGTATTAACTTACAGGAAAGTATTATTAAGATAATTTATAAATCAGAGCTGACACAAAGAGGTGTTAACTTTACACAGGTCAAAGACGGTAATTATATTAATACGAGTACGTACATGTCGTACTTGTCGAGGTACCTGACGCTTGCTAAAGTCGGCTATTTTGCGTAAAAAAGAATACACACAGTAAAATTGCTTTGAAGTCACCTTTATATGTATGATTATAATATTTACAGTTAATTTTATATTGATAACCGACTTATCCTAGAGGAGGATAATGTTTTTCGAGTATAGGTTTTGTATTTATGTATGTCAATTTCTTTCGCACGCTCTTCAGCCTAAACGGCTTGAAGAATTTTAACATATGAGATGTCATTTCATTCGTCTCAGTAGTGGGAGTAAAATAAAATATAATAAAATTTTGATAGTGTTGCTATCTGACAAAAAGTGTTGCGAGCTTACAATAACGATATAATAATAAAAAAACTTTTTTATTCTCCTTTCCCATTTTAATGCGCAGGCGCAACAACTGAATATTACATACTATATTACTCCCATTACTTAAACGAATGAAATGATATCTCATATGTTAAAATTCGTCAAGCCGTTTAGGCTGTAGAGCGTGCGAAAGAAATTGGCATACATAAATACAAAACCTATACTCGAAAAACATTATCCTCCTCTAGGATAAGTCGGTTATCAATATAAAATTAACTGTAAATATTATAATCATACATATAAAGGTGACTTCAAAGCAATTTTACTGTGTGTATTCTTTTTTACGCAAAATAGCCGACTTTAGCAAGCGTCAGATACCTCGATCAGTACGACATGTACGTACTCGAATTGATATAATTCCTAAACGAATGTAGCACCCCATTTACAATTTTTATGGTAGAATCTGTGTATGTCAAGCTTTATTTTCGAATAAAAAGAAATAAAAATGTTGTTGCCCAAAGTATTACAATTTCGTTTTGAAATCTTTACTTCCGGTTTAACACAAGATAAAAAAATTTAATTTCGAATCCGTTCAAAAAACCAAAAAGTCCATTAAATCTACTACCCAAAACACTACATTTGTTATTTTATTATAAATTACTTCAATACGCAAAATACCTCCCAAAGGAACCCTTACACCGGTGAGGTCAATATTTTAGAAGGCCATAATTTGACAATCAGACCGTTTATAAAAAAAATATTTTGTGTACACGTTCATAGCCTCTAGAAGTATAAATAAGCAAAATATGAACGAATTTCAGAACCTCACTTTTTTTTCGTTGCCCGCTTGGCGTGAAATGCCCCATATATGAAATCGATGTGTCCTAAAGTCAATTTCATTTTTTTATCCGGCCACGGCTATGTGACTACACTGCATCTGATGGTAGGCAGCCAGAATGCGAGTATTTAAACATAAACCCAGGTTCGGTCATTTTAATAAATGATGGAATTTAAAGCCCTTGCAAAAATAATACGATGGCTACATGAACTTAGGTCAAGATAATTAATATCGCAGCCGTTAAGGTTTATTTTTGAAACCTTTAGATTTAATCAGGTGTTTGTAATGTTGTTTTTAATGTAGGTAAATAAATTGTGATAACACTTAATGATTCGCATCTTAATTTTATGTTTTAAATACGTTTGTGAGATTCAACACAGTTGATAGCATCGGCCCATAAAATTGGTACACGTGATAAAATAGTCCGTGAAGTTGTCTTTCAACTGAATTGCTTAATTAAATATTTAATGGCGCCATTTGACAGGAATACTTTAGTGTGATATTTAGGCACGTTTTTTGGATTATTTATTTTTTATATTAATTACTTACGAATTAATCTACATTTGAAATCTAGATTATGTATATTGATATTATTAATATCTTAGTTTACTAATAATACTCGCAGGCCTTCATGAGGTACCAATTTTAGTTAATACATAAAAATTAAATGCAATATTATACCTATTTGGACGTCCACCTAAAAGGTGGACCGACGACCTGATAAAGGTCGCAGGAAGTCGCTGGACGCAGGCCGCTTCCAACAGGTCGATCTGGAAATCTTTGGGGGAGGCCTATGTTCAGCAGTGGACGTCCTATGGCTGATGATAATGATGATGATTATATTTGGCTACGGTTTCAACAAATTAAATGCCTGTCTTGTCGCAAGCCACTCGATTTGCTTCTTCCGTCTTCGGAGTTTGAAGAAGCATAAATAGGCCGGCATGATTCTGACGACCACTGAAAAACCCATTGTTTGTCAGTGGTCGCTAGTTTTTTGGACTGCACTAAGCTTACCATCAGGTGCAGAGTAGTCACTTTGCCATGCCCGGATAAAAAAAAATTTAATTGAGTACTGCATATTTTATGATAGTTCTTGTTAGGTCTTAAAAAAAATGAAATAAATTAAATGTCTTTATGTCGCTGGATGGCCGCTTTCAACAGATCGATCTGGAAATCAGATCAGATGAAAAAATAATGATATGTTTTTACAAACTAATTAAACAATTTGCGAATCTTATCATGATGAAAAGTCTTCGTTTATTGACGTAAAAACATTAGCCAACGGAACAAATAATTACTTATTTACATATGAACTTAAACAAGAAACTTTGCTGCTTTTTGGAGAAAATTATTTTTTATTGAAACTATTCGAGCCCCGGCTTGATTTATATGGGGATATAATTTAATCTCATACTAACTTCGACTCGTAAAACATTTTATGTTAGTATTTAACTAAAAGAAATATATATAGTAAGTCGCCTCCTTGGTCTTAATGGCAGCATGTATGGGCTGTGGACCGGGAGGTCCTGAGTTCGATTCCCAGGTCGGGCAGAGCAAATTTCCTAATTTAATTTACCCGGGACTGAATCCCTAAAAAGTCGTAAAATCTAAGCCAAATCCTCTCTGCAACATGGTTCATTCATCATCCACATTAAGGCAGGTAGAAAGAAAGATTATACTAAAATAAATTTGTTTATTTATTAGCCCTGTGATATTACTGTCCCACTGCTGGGCACGGGCCTCCTCTACTAATGAGAGGGATTAGGCGTTAGTCTACCACGTTGGACTAATGCGGGTTGGTAGACTTCACATACCTTCGAATTTCTTGTGGAGAAATTCTCGGGTATGCAGGTTTCCTCACGATGTTTTCCTTCACCGTTATAGCAAGCGATATTTCATAATGAAAACACACTTACCATAGAAAAGTCCGAGGTGTATGCTCCATTTTGGAGATTGGTCTCGAATCTCCGACACTCGTCTCGGCAGTCCGTACCACACCCAACTGAGCTATCGCTGGTTATGCTAAACTAAAAGAAATATAAGTGATTAATATAGTTAGATCGTAATAAATTATTATTAGAGCTATAATTTGTATGAAATCAATATTTACCGCTTACTAATATGATCTCAAAACATAATTAATTTTACTAATGAGAAAACCACTTTTGGTAATGATGTGGAGCACGAACAGAAATAAGTTTTAGTATTTACGTGCCTACACTTTAATTAATTGGATATGTTTACCTATATTAATCGTACCTACATATTTATGAACACCGTGAAACAAGAGGGCTGAGGTTCGATTCCCGCACCGAGTAAAATGTGTGATCCACAAAAATAAATATTTATTTTGGTTCTGGTTGTGGAGCCGTAACTCCGACGTAGGTATTGATGTTCACTATAGAAATTAAATCTATTGTGGAGTATATAAAAAAAAACACAAATCATCAATGTCATGAATAGAAGGTACTACTATAGAGGTAGAAGTGTCTGTAGGATGTATTTTATACATAATACATACATACATACTCACGCATATAATAGATATAAAACACCCTATAAAATAGGTATAATTTTCGTCTAGTTTAGCTATATTCAGTCCCTTCTTATATTCTAAATAATTTCATATCCGTGTTTCATTTCAGTGGTAGAGCCACGGTGTAGAGTAGACAGTAACGTCTACAGCACGAATGGGCCGGCTCGACGGGTTTGATACCACTGTCTCACAGAAAACCGACGTAAAGTCGCGTAAGGAGGTGGCGCATTTGCCCCCCCCCCCTCCCTTGCCCAATCCCTTTTCCGTCCTCTTCTATTCCTTCCTTCTAGGTTGACAACGCTCCTATGATTATTTGTGTCTTGGATGTCTATGGGCGATGGAGATCACTTACCATCAGGTGACCCATCTGCTTGTTTGTCAGTCTCTACTATAAAAAAAATCTTAATAGTAAGGTTCTGCAATCGGAACCGAAATACCAAATCTCTAACTTCCCCAATATTATCCGTATTCTACGATATCGCTCTTGGACATTTTGTTCTTTCTTTTAACATTTCTACAGCAAATGGTAAAAATATATGTAGACATTCTTCTGACGTTATCTGTTCCGGTGGGTACGAGCCAGGTGGCTTCATCCATCATTCAAGCACGTTTAGCTCCCGCCACAACTTGCACAGATAGTTATAGTTTCACTAAAGCAAAATTACGGTAGTGTTCCACGCTTGTATTCTTCATATTTTCACATGCTGTTTGGTTATTATTATTCGTAGGTGGTAGCGTATACTTGTACATACATACATAGACTCACGCCTATATCCCTGAACGGGTAAGCAGAGGCGAATCTGCAAATTAGAACACCCACATTTCGCTGCGTTTATTTACGTCCCAGATATGATAGAGGGCAATCCTATCGCCATTTCGGGCACAAATTCCAGACTCCGGACTGCTTGTGTGATTAGGTTTATCTATAGCCTGGTAGATTATGTTCTTAATCCAATGATTTAAAAAAAAAGCGTTTTTTTTCAGCCTGCCCTTATCTGGCACTAACGACGGGTCATCGTAACATACTTTTTCAAGCGCGTTGCAAAAAGGATTTGGCTAACTTTTTATGAACATCTGCCTGCTTGACAGTACAATTAGTATAACTAAGGGGGATAACATGCTTTGCAGGCGCAGAAACCAAATCCGATTTTATTTGTCGTAGTGCGGGAATCGAACCCACAGCCTTCTTACTATAACCGCATTGATGTATGAACGTGACAAATATAAAATTAGAAGTATCGATAAAATGTGTATAAAACTAAATATTGAAACACGCTTTACACCTGAAACCACTCCATTATAATACCCAGAATAGGTATAGTTAAATACAAAGAGATTTAATATTATAACTATAGAGGAGCTATCAAACATACAAAAAAAATATCTCTATCGTCAGTAACGCCATCTTCCACCTCTTACAATGCGAGGATGCTTATTACAATTTACACCCTAGAATGTTCTGTGATTGTTCAAGAATCGTATAAGGCAATTTTATTGCCTAACATTATTACGCTGGCACGACCTTGTGCGCGTATGTTTCAAATACGACTGAGTGACTTATGACCACGAGGTCACAACTTTTGAACCACGAGTTTCATGCTGTTCTGTCTATGTACTGTTGGATGTCTTTGGTTAAATATAAAGGAGGCAAAGCACAGACTGTCCTAAAGGCACGTACACTGGATATATGAGTCGAAAATGCGGTGCCACACCTGGCGAGCTCAGACTGCATTACCCACAGCGCCTTACAAAGTAAAACATGCAAAGTGTATTATACATCTTGATAATAAATAAGCCAATATATTTTTAACAGGCTTTTATTAAAAAAATATTAAGGTTTTATGCTGCCACTGTTTTAACGACTTTACTGGTGTAATAAAATTGAAATTGAATATAAACATAATTGTTTTTTAAGCGATTCTATTATAGTGAATTGAACCGAAAATTTAAAAATAATATTGAATGTTTTATATTATGATCATCGGATAATTAAATGCCTAAGGGCCACTATCAGCTCGCGATAAATCTATTTATCCCTAAGCTTGATTTAAAGATAGGAGTAAGTTTCAAGTTACCTTAAGTTGTAGTTAAGCTAAGTTAAGTTAAAATGAAATATCAAAACGCCCTATAGTACTGAAAGGGCTTTCAATGTGTTACACCCAATAAACGTTTAAAGATTGGTTTAAACTAATTATAAATTAGCTATTTATCCTTCTAAAGTTTTAACTTCTTTTATCGTGTACATAATAAATCGAAACAAAATTAACATAAACGTATTTTTAAGACACTCAATCGAATAGAAGTAAAATAAAAACAGTATACACTGTATAATTAAAAAGCTAAAGGTCGCCTCATTAGTCTAGTGGCAGCATGTATGGGCTGTGGACCGAGGGTCCTGGGTTCGAATTCCAGGTCGGGAAAAGCAAATTTTCTAATTTAATTTGCCCGAGACTGGATCTCTCGTAGGGGATTGACGTCAGGCAGACGGCGGCCGTAAAAATTAAGCCAAAACCTCTGCGCAACATGCTTTGAAAAAGTGTGTCTGCCTGCCTAGCCCTTCGGGGATACAGGCGTGAAACTATTTATGTATGTAAAAAAACGACGAATTGAAACCTCCTTTAACGTCAGTTGAAAAACATTACAAATTACCAGAGACTAATTTCTGCGCTACCAAAACTTGCATATCTTTATCAACCCCCTTATTGCTGGAAGTATATTCGATTCTGCTTTATTTTCTTGGCAAATCGTGGAACCGATCATGTGGCAAAACACTCTTATAGATTTGGCCCGAGGCAACTTTGACTTGAAGTTGGCTAGTAACTCTCGGTGTTTGAGAGCAAAACGATGTTCCTACATCGATGTAGCGCGTTGTAACTTGTAAGCCCTCATTCGCACGACGCACAACGCGCGTTAAAAAAGCGTCTCAACATGTTTGTTTATATAAGTGCTTGAAAATAATTCTTGTCTTGTTTCTAATAAGGTATATTTTACATACCGCCCAACGTAAAAAACCTGCGTTTTAAAAGCGCCGCCGCTTCGTTTAAATAATTATACTAGAATTCAGATGTTTCATTTCAATGCTTTTTTAACGCTCGCTTGTTGAAAAAACGTCTCAATATGTCTGTTCATATCAGTGCTTGAATATTATTCTTGCTTTGTTTTTGATAAAGTATATTTTACTTAACGCCCCCAAATAAAACGCCGCGTTTTAAAAGCACCGGCGTTTGAACAACTATACTAAAACTCATTTGTTCCATTTCAACGCATTTTTAACGCGCGTTGAAATAGATCTCGTGCGGATGGGGTCTAAATGTTATCGCCGATAGGCACTCACGCGTGCACAATATCACATTAAAATAATAGCTGCATTATTGTTGCAATGAATATATTATATTCTGGTTAATAATGATGTACTTTATGAATAATGTGTTTAATTTAAACTTTATTAATGAATTCAATGTCGTGTGTGAAATGGTACAAAACGTCATTAATGCTTTGTCTGTGAATAATGCTATGAAGGTAAAACATATTTACAATAAAACATTAACAAAATTATCCATCAACTTATGGTATTTCTTTCCACCTGACCTTATCCCATTGAATATGGCGTCAAAATATTTTTTACGGCAATGCGCGTGCTTGTCTACTACCTCGGGGGAGCCTACTCTGGAAAAACCGTGGTAGAAAAACCACGTTGTTCCTGGGCTTCGAACCCAGGAACTCACCGTCCGCAGCCAATAGTATAACAGAAAAAATCTACAAATCGATGTTTTTCCATCTCAGCACGATTCTTTTTTCAGTTACAGATAGTAAGTACTCTTAGCATAATCCCGACATCCATCCAATCACTTAAACAACCCACATTAGCATAATAATGACTATTGTACAATAAAATTTATGAACCAAAGAATTCATGAGTTGAATAAGTTCCGAATTATGAGAAAAATGCGCGCTCCGCAATATATGAGTGAACCACTTAACGACGTCAGCATAAAGATAATAGGAAAAAGTTAAATTATGTCGATGTAGCGTCTCTGGATCTCTACGGGCGTACCTCAGTTATAAAAGTTGAATTTATGACTGGAATTATTTCACTCTCCCCTCCAATTTCACCTATTTTTCTACTCCAGTGTCCAGGTGTGTGGAAGAAACTTTAAAATGAAAGCAGGGATATCTGTTTAGCCAACTCATCTCTTTTTATTGGGCTATTCTAGGTTAATTTGTTAGTAGGGGGATACCTACATTGTTCTGATGTGTATTTATTATGTTTCATAATACCGTTTCTGTTGCGCCTCTGATTACATCTCTTGGTTGATAATGCACTGTTTCTATAAGTTTTTATTTTTAATTTCTTTAAGAGAACAATTTTTGTGACCGAAACAGATTAAAAAATAAATCAAAGAACTGACGGACGTAGGCAATGTATTTATTATTATTGGGATTAAATTAATGGGTACCTCTATTTTTCTTATTCGAAAATTGCAAGAATAAAATATATACCTTATGTTATATTTCGAATATTATGTTATACGAATCATGATTACACTACTTGATGCTTCAACTTAGGGCTTTACTTTTGCTTAGCTTACGCAGCCACTAGCCCTATTAAATATTATGTATTCCGAACTTCACTCTCTGATCTTCCACGAAATTCCTCGATAGGTGTTAGTGTCAATACGCAAGTCAAGTTTAGCACAATGCCTATCGAGGAAAATTTCATGCGCTACGGATTTCAAAGCCGACTCGGTGAACAAATATCCGACCCCTCTATTACTTACGGTCTCATGATCTTTGCAGACCTTTCCATACAGTCCCTTATAAACAAATTGTTTCATTCATGCCTACCTTTATTCAGGTTAGTTATACTTAGTGATTCCTTGCATCAAATCTATAGTTAAAAATAAAAAAATAAAGAATTTAAATACTACAACTTATCTTACTCAAGGCGTGATTGATTAACAAAATAACGTCTCAATCCATAGAATCTAATCTAAAGGCAAATCGAAACTTTCGCTTTTCTATCATAAATGGGTTTTTCGTACTTAAATAGCATTATTAGAAAGCTAGTACAACTTTAATGACAAAGTGGGTGACGTAAATTATTTAGACGACATTCAAGCGCATTAGATATGCCTCTCCTTCGGAAAATTAGGCATGTATGATATTGTAAGTAAGAATTGAAAAAATATTTTTATTAGTTATCACAATAAATAGATAAATAACACTCCACACTCACACACATAGTCCTGACCGTTTTGTATCGTGGGAATGAAGAACTACGAGAGTCTTTCAATCTCATAACAGCTAGACCTGATATAAATATAATAAACAAATATACATCATTAAATAAATAATTAATAAATAGTGACAACGAAGACTGCAAAGCCTTCGAAACGTCGGGAATAATAATTAAAACCTAATCGTGATAGAATCCGTAAGAAAAGTTTTATTTCAATAATAAATAGTAAATAACACCTTACAGTTACAAAGTCCCAAGGACCCCACACTAAGATCGAGTCTTGTGTCGTGGGTATCAGGAACTACAAGAGACTTTCGGTCTCACAACACCCAGACTCGAAACAAATATTTGTGGGCCACACAATCATTTGTAATTAATATGTAGTAAGTAGCAACTAAATATGTTGAAAGCAGCGATAGCTCAGTTGGGAATGGTATGGACTGCCGAGACAAGTGTCGGAGGTTCGAGACCAACCCCAAAATGGAGCATACACCTCTGACTTTTCTATGTTAAGTGTATTTTCATTGTGAAATATCGCTTGCTATAACGGTGAAGGAAAACATCGTGAGGAAACCTGCATACCCGAGAATTTCGAAGGTATGTGAAGTCTGCCAACCCGCATTAGGCCAGCGTGGTAGACTAAGGCCTAACCCCTCTCATTAGTAGAGGAGGCCCGTGTCCAGCAGTGGGACAGTAATATTACAGGGCTAATATTATTATTTTTTATTATAAGTAGCAACCCTGTGTATAAACAGACATAAATAAAGCAATCCGAGTCTGGGAAGTATAGTAAATCCGGACATGTGTTAGCTAATCCCATTGAGTGTCGGCGATAGGTTGCGGAGCGTGCGGTCGCGACATTGACTGAGGACCTGACCAGGATTATCGGATGGCCGGATCCGAACGATTCAGCCTTATTAAGACGAATAGACACGCATTTTTAACACGTAAATGTGGGATATATTCCTCCGGCGGTCAGTGAATGGATGTCTTCGAATATATCATGAGATAAAATGTTTCCACAAGTCGATATGTTTAATAGTGACTCGTTTCCGAAAAACACTTTGCGGAATTGCTCGCTTTTTTACTTTTATCCGTTTATTTTGAAGCTTTAATACAATAAGTTGGGTTTTGTAATATTACGTTTGTTTATTTGCGTGGTTGTTATATTACATAAGCATACTTACTATATTAACCATCGTACACATGGTGTTATAATCACAAGTTTAAAAACTTAACTGACCGACTTCCAATTTACCGATCGTGACCAAATTCATATGGGACCACTCTTGAAATAAACTCTATCGAACACAAAAATAATTTTGAAATTCGGTCCACATTTGGCGGAGATATCGAGTAACATACATAAACAACAAAAACGACGAATTGAGGATCTCCTCCTTTTGTGGAAGTCGGTCGAAAACCTGCCATAATGACCCACAATCTTTGTGTAATTCTAGTTCTGTAGAAGGACTTACTTGATGGTTGGTTATGGCGGGTATGGAGAAACTTCTCTATCTCTTAATCTGTCATCCGCCTGCCTTATCATAAATCCCTCGATTTGCGTCTCCCTTCTTCGGAGTGTGAAGAAGCATAGGCCGTCATAATTCTGGTGACAGCCGCTGAACCCCTTGTTTGTCGATAGTATTTTTTTTCTTTTGGACTGCACTGCGCTTATCAGGTACAGAGTCGTAGTCACTTTGTCGTGCCCGGATAAAAAATGAGAAGAGCAAGCCGCTCGCTTTACCATTTGTACTTTTAAAAACCAAGCACTGATTGGTAGATTGATAGTAGGTAGTTGGAGACTCCTTACGCACTGCGCTCATCACCCTGCGTCATCAGATGTTAAGACTTATAGTGCCCAGTAATTACACTGGCTACAATATCCTTTAAACAGTATCGCAACATTGCTTGCACAATGCCTGTTCGTAAGCTAACAAAATCTGAGTCTAAGACTAAGATCTGTAAAGCGAACTTCATCCAAGTCTGAATCAAAGAAACGAACTCAGTGAAGATTTGGAATTTTTAAACGGAACTTTGACTTAGTCCTTAGTCTTAGTAAGATCAAAATGACTCGGACTGAGTCAATTTCAATTTAAATATACCAAATCCTCACTAAGTTCGTTTCTTTGACTTAGACTTAGTCGAAGTTCGCTCTATGGATCTCAGCCTAAACGCCTTTAGCACTAACTTTAACATCGGTAAAGTATGAAATTTGAGTGTGCCGAGTTTTGAAGTTTCCTTGCAACTAGCGTATAGGAAACAATTGTTTGACAAAGTGTGTGCCGCTGTCGCGTCGTTTAGAGATGCGGGTTAGGACCTCGCAATGGAATTGATATTTGTACAACCAACAAATATTTGTCTTCGTTCTTGGTTTTGCGGGGTCAAGCCTTGCCAATCTGTCGTTGATATTTGAGACACTATTTTATTTACTTCTTATTTATTTCCTTTCTATATCACTTGAGAAATCAAGGATAATAATCAGTAGTATGTTTATGCTATTTCAATTTACAGCCGTTTTCTGTTAAAGAATTTTAATACTGATTTCTTGAGTTATCGCGAATGCTATTCATTGAAATAAAACTATTTTTACGAATTCTATCGCGATTTGGTTTTAATTTTTATTCCCGACGTTTTGAAGGCTTTGCAGTCTTCATGGTCAGTCCAACCCGTGAAACGTCAGGAATAAAAATTAAAACCAAATCGTGATAGAATCCGTAAAAATAGTTTTATTTCAAAGAATTTTAAATTAAATTGTAATTTAGTATATAAGTCTTAAAAATTACGAATTAATTAATTTCACAAATCAGAGTGAACTCAACTGCAACCACTTATTTAAAATAAAACAAAACAAACCGCTTAGATTTTTCAACCTTAACGATTCAAGTTGAAAAATACCCAATCTAGATAATTAATTGGAGGAGCTCTTTCGTTAAAGCAACCGAGAATTAAGCATTGGTTTCGGCGCCGACCGCCGGTTTCGCTAAAACCTTAAATTCGCACATGTCTGTTAATCTGGGATAGGTCGGCACTTCGGAGGGCGGACAGTGACGTAGTGTGGGTCACGGAGGATTACTCTATCAGGTTGCTCGTCGGTCACTGGACCACTGTTGTTTTATTGAGATAAATATTTGTTTCTTTCAAGGCACGGACGTAGAAAAAATAAGAACGTAGCGTTAGGAATATTGAAAGTGAAACAGGGATTTCTGCCCATCCGATCTATCGACACGTAATAGCGGCGACTGAGTGTTAGTGTGTGCTCGCACTTTTGTAGATGCACGTTTATGTACGTGGCTTCTCTGTGGCGTGTGCTTAACAATAGGCAAGACGGTGTCCTATTTTTTTATACGTCTGTGTTTCAAGGCTACAAGTTACTTCCACTTTATAAATGTATGGTCTGGAATATATTTTGCGCTGCAAAATCCTTGTTTGTTTTGTGTGAAGTTTAATGTTTCTCTTCCGACTATTTACACAGATTTATGCATTAGTATGAGGATCTCGAATTTCGTCGCCTTCATGATTAGTGGCTGCGTATATGGACTGTGAACTGTGAGGTCCTGGATTCTGGGTGAATTTTATTTTTGCACGGAACTGAACCCGAACTTGGGAACGTCACCGATCACAAAATTCATTCAATTCGTCAAGTATTATTGAGAAATTGCAAAAAGTATCTCTTTTGTCGTAAATAAAGACTTTTGAGTAGATAGTATTTATTATCATTTTCCCAATAATCACAAAGTCAAAATAGTTTCATGGGCACGCTATCATCTTCGTCATTATTTAGTCGCCTCCTTGGTCTAGTAGCAGCATATATGGGCTGTGGAGAGGTCCTGGGTTCGATTCCCAGGTCGGGCAAAACGAATTTTCTAATTTCATTTCCCTGGGACTGGTTCCCCCAGAGAGGGTTGACATCAGGCCGGTCGAAAAAACTAAGCCAAATCATTTCTGCAACATGCTTGAAAAAATGTGTTGCGTCGACCCCGTCGTTTTTAAGGTGGGAAAAGGGTTGTTAGAAAGAAAAAAGCACGTTATTATCTCATTAAATATTTCTATAGAAAAATGGCACGTCGTTACATAAAGCTTCGCCCACTCTGACCTAGATAGACTAAACATATAAGAGATACCTACCACTTAATTATAATATTAGTCTTTTGTATGATATCAAGGTTTAATTTAATCACAGAATATATAAGGCAAGTTTATTGTAATATATTACACATTATAGCCTATCTCATTACACAGAAAATGAGCGAACTGACGCTCATTACAAAATTTACTTATACTCGTAAATATAAAGTTATTTAATTTCGACTATGTAGATATTATGGAAGTTCAGCACGTGCAACTATATTGCGAAAGAAATTTAATAAAAATACCTAATATCTAGCGCGAAAGGCTAACGAATCTTTTATTTGATCTCCGTTCGTACGAACTTCACTTGCAAGTTTATTTTGTATCGTTTTTCATATATTCATTTGTGTTTGTAGGTTTGTAATAAACCTTTCATACATTATTTTATTTAATTAAAATCAGCTTCAAAGGGACGCGATAATTACACTTTTATTATTCAAACAATTTGGTATTAAAATATAACAACTGCAGCATTTTAATTGATGCGTTTCTAGTTTGTATTTGTAGTAAATATTTTAACGAAATGTTTAAAGCAATTATTAATTTTTAAAAGCAGAATTTACTTATGCGGTGCGTTCGAAAAGTAAAAAAAACAAGATCAAATAGCTTTATTAAGTATTATTAAAATAAAGCTAAATTGTGTTATAGAGTTTGTTTACTCAGTTTGTACTCAGCCCGGAGTATAGAATTTGTGCCCGATATGCCGATAGCTTGGCCCCCTATCCCATTTAGGGGAGAAAATCTCGGCGAAATATTGGTGTTCTAATCCTCTAGTTTGCGACTGCCTACCTCTTCGGGGAAACAGGCGTGAGTGTATGTATGTAAATAACATTAAAGCTGTTATAAAATTTGTATTGGTAATCTAACTAAAGGTGCTTTGCTCATCTCTAGATTTATAACCGGTTGTAACACCTCACGTATGCTTGTTAACTTAACTCTCTCAACTTCATGACTCCATCTGAACCTCGTTAGGCACCGGTTCAAAGTTGTAAATTTTTGTCAAAACTGTCTTATTCTGTAACACTTGTTAAACTCTTAATTACTTTCGTCGGTAGTCCGCAAACATTCATCTCGTTACGAAACGTAGGCTTCATTATTTGCTCGTGCACACACGTTGCTTCTCTGTACAAATATTTATCTCTTAACGAGAAACCTGACTCCACCCGCGGGAACAGTAATAAACTTTCTATTGTGCATTGTGGTTACATACGCACTAGGTAATCGTAGTCTTCGGGTGTTCATTATGACCCCAAATAACGATCAACGCGTGTTTGTATGCAAGATAAATACATCATCTCCATCCTAGCCGATTTCGGCTACGGTGACAAAATAATAAGTATTTTTTTAGACAAGCTGCTTAGATGTAAAATTGTGGAACACGACGGCGAATGTTTAACGTTTGATGGCTAAGCAAAAGAGCAGATTTCTATAGTGAGTTGCGGTCAATTAACCGAGACTTAAGCCGACAGAAAAACTTCGACTAAGTCTTAGACAAAGAAACGAACCCGGTGACGATTTAGGAATTTTTAAATCGAATTTTGACTTAGTCATTTTTTTTCAGAAAAATGTAAGTCAAAATTTTCAGTTCACTTTTCAGTTAGTGTTTGTAACTTGCGCCAAATGGTTTGAAAATGACATGGACAAACTATTCTAAAAGTTAAGAAGTGCGTAAATATTTTTATAAGTAAGGGGCATAAACGGTATAACAAAAATGGATCAGAACACAGCATACTTTTTGTTCTCGCGTTAGATTCTGGAGAAAAAAAAACTAGATGAACATAACATAACTTACGATGACGTCTGTGTCCCCTAAGGGATAAGCACAGGCGCACTAGCGATAGTTCGCTACCTTAGTTAGCTTAGTACTAGAAAACCCACATTTCGCCGTACCGCGCCGTCTCAGATGTGATAGGGCGCGAGCCTATCGCCATATCGGGCACAAATTGCAGACTCCGGATAGATACTGAAAAATCTAGATGAACAAAAAAAGAATCACAATCAAAATATTTCTGGTACAATAATGAAGGAAATTTATTGAAAAGGAAAGTTGTGAAGAGCAGGTGCTTTCGCCATCTGTCGTGCGTGCGTCGCGAGAAATTCAGCTTTCATTTTCGCTCTGATGATGAAAATAATTATATTGAAGCCGACAGCGGGAATTGAGGAAATCTCGCGACTTATCTAAGTAGAAATTTTCATTTTATTTTAAGGCTAGAAGTATTAACCGTTGAACCGCGTTTGCTATAGTTCCGAGCGAGCTGAAAGCACTTGATCCGGTACTCGTTCGGTCTGAGCGTTCCTAACGGTATATTTCACTAGTGGCTTTACACAAGGAAGATACAGCAATAAGGGTCTTGTATAACAGAGAGCGTTTTCATTTTGTAAATCTCTGGATGATATTCCAGCAAACACGGTAGAAAACCGGAATAATGTATTGGATTATTTTTTGTCTCGTGTTTTACCAAGCTTTCAGAACGTTGCCCGCGTCATCTGTCTCACAAGCTCTTGAAAATGACGATAAGTATTTTGAGGTACTATCCTAGCCGTAAAGTGATGTGTACTCAGTGTCAGCCTGAAATCTAGATTTTGTACCCGTTATTGCAATATCTGCGCTCCGCGAAATTTTGTGTCCTAGTTCGCTAGTTCGCCTACGCTTAACCCTTCGGGGATACAGGCATGAGTTTATGTATGGATACATGTAGCCAAGCCCTCAAATTCTCCAAAAACAAATTTTTTTCGGCTACCTTTTAAAATACATTACCTACGTCATACACAATTATTCGGTCATTACACTACAAAACCTAATCAGCATTCATAAATCTTAAGAAAAAATGTTTCAGCGGGGTTACCCTCAGTCCGCCATGAGCGATGACCTTTAATGGCGGACGTTGACAAAGCGCTCAGTGGTTCCCATGAAAACGTTCATATACATCATAGTAGCTGACAGCGCGGTTCTGCAGACTACGAATTGCCATATTTTATTTCTGCTACGCTTCCCTGATACTTGATTAATGATTTAAAAGAAATGTAGCGTTCGTCTTCCCATCTCCATCAATATAAGAAGTTAAACGAAGTTCATTTAACGAAGTAATTGATAATTGTTTATACGAAATAATAAATACACTGAAATCCGTAAATAGCTTATATAGCTACTCCTTGTCGCCCATTTAGAATTTTCTTCAAATTCAAAAAAGGAGAAGGTCCTCAATTCGTCTGTATTTTTTTATTATTTATGTTCCTCAGAGTTGACGTCAGCCAGGCAGCCGGTCGTAAAAATAGCCAAATCCTTTCTGCTACATGTTTGAAAGAAGGTGACCGCTGACCCCACATTAAGATGGGATACAGGCAGGTAGAAAAACATTCCCCGATATCTCCCTCAAATGTGGACCGATTTTCAAGATTCTTTTTGTGGTCGATAGAGCGTATTTCAAGGGTGATCTCATATGAAATCGGTCACGATCGGATAAATTTTGAAGACGGTCCGTTAAGTTTTAAAATTTGTGATTATTGATAATTACTATGAATATTTCAGTAGCTATGCAATAACTAAAAGCAATTGTCAGTAATTATAACAAAGTATCAATCTGCGGTCTTTCATTTAAATACATCATTCGTATTTTTTATTGAAATAAAACTATTTTTACGGATTCTATCACGATTTGGTTTTAATTTTTAAGCCCGACGCTTCGAAAGCTGCAGGCTGCAGAAAAAGGCTGCAAGCCTTCGTGGTCACGGGTCGGATTGATTATTTCAATGAATAACATTCGCATAAACCTAAGAAATCATTATTTAGTTTTTATTGTCATCTAATGTTAGTCATCTAATTTTATGTAATTTTTAAGTATCATAAAATTCTCAACATGTAAGCTGATGCTACACAAAAGCTAGCTGGTGTCTGCGAACGCGTATGCGCTCAAAGCGTGGCTTGTGTTTACTGACAATAGAAATTATTCCCCTCTAAGTATTGTGAGGATGTAAAAATATGCGTCTAGCTGTGACGTTGAGTGATGCGTTCCCGCGCGTTGCTTCATTGTCTGCTGTCTGAAAGAGATTGCACAATATGAAATACTTCAGTTTGAATCGCGGATGCCTCATTGAATACGGGCGTAACTCACTGCGAGTAGGGTTACCTACCAAACCGAAGCCCAAAACAAAATATATTAAATCCTCAGAGGGCCTTCGTGGCGCAGCGGCCGAGACGCTGCTGTGATACGAGAGGCCGGGGGTTCGATTTCCGTACCGTAAATGCTTGTGTGGGCCACAGATATTTGCTTCTGGTTTGGGTGTTATGAGATCGAAAGTCTCTCGTAATTTTAGTAACTTAGTGTGGAGTCCAGACTATGTAACTGATGGGTTATAAAAAAAATCGTAAACCCTACTAGTTTGAAAACTGTTTCACTAGAGAACAGACAAAAACATTTTCGAACTTTTTTCAACTGAAATTGAAGTTCAGGTCAAAATGATTTGGAATTCAAATTCGCTAGAATTAATCCCCAAATATATGCATAATTTAAGACTTACTAGAGTTAAATTTTATTAAAATAATTTTGTTTAAATATAACACTATCAATAAATGCTCGGTGTCTGACTGCCTCAGTGGCGTGGTTGTATTTCGGTACGACTTCCGTCCTGAGGTCTCGGGTTCGATCCCCGGGTCGGGCAAAGTGATATTGGATTTTTCCATATCAGCTCGGAGTCTGGAATTTGTACTCGATATGGCGATAGGCTCGCCCCTTATCACATCTGGGACGGAACTAAGCTCGACGAAATGTTGGTGTTCTAGTACGCTAGTTCACCTCTGCCTACCCCTTCAGAGATGCAGGCGTGAGCTTTTGTATGTAATACTATCAATAATTCGTTTAAAATAAACGTATCCGTACTTTTCGCAAATCATCGCGCTTTTTGTCGAAATTTTCCATATAAAATGGTAACCCTAACCGCGCCTTTATTCTCAAACTAAAATATTCATATCGATTTCAGCGCGCATCGAATGCATTTCAAAGATATATAGACTAATAGTGACTGTTGAATATTTTAAGTGCTTTAAATTTAGGTCGACATCGGTGGTCGTTCGATTAAAAGGCAATTTCGCTGTACGTACTACATCCAAATTTAATAAAACTTGCATGAAATTTTTATCATTCGTGATTAAATACTATGTTTCATTTGAGGATAGTCGAACACAGTAAAAATTAAATTAAATGTTTTAATTGATGTTTTAATAACAATTCGTTGTTGTTCCTTGTAGGGAATAGTATAACATAACAGTAAATATATCGATTAACATACATAGCTGTAACATATACTATATCTACCTGCCGTTATCCCACTATAGTGTGGAGTCAACTCAACATACAATTTAAGTATGCTGCAGAAAATTATTTGGCATTAGTTTTTACGACGTCAGTTATTTCGATATTGAAAAATTCGTTAGTTACGATACGATTGAAAAACTCCATTTGCGTGGAAATTTATAGGGATAAAAGTAGTTCTGATGTATAATATATATAAAGGTAAAGTTTCTTCAAAATCCATCCAGTAGTTCTCTCGCGAAAAATTAACAAACATTCAAACACACTCACAATCTTTCGCCTTTATAATATTAGTGTGATGTGGCGGCGTAGTTGTAATGCGTACGCGGTACAACTACCGTCCTGACTACTTACTACTACTACTACTACTAGAAATAAACATGGAGAAGTCACCTGATCATGTAACAAAGATCCTTAGGCCGCGGACACGAATTCAGTGGGAGCGGAGCAGCGGCGGCAGCAGCGAGGGGAGCAGCGCGGCAACGTATCGCTAGACCAGTCGTACGCCGCTCTGCGCGCGCCTTCGAGGCCAGTTCCCATCGATATATTATATACCTAGATGCACAGTTGACGCTTGGAAAACGGGACAGCAAAGGAGTCCTTAAGCACTCCTTTTGCCTACAGTCGGACACCGATAGAATTCAAAATTTCAAAATACAAATTTAATAACGTTTACTCATTTCGTTTAAAAACTATTTTATAATACGTGCATAGGGTCATATTTATGTCGATTTATTTAGAACTTGTGAACTTTTTCATTGTTTTATTCCTGAGACCACTTTTTAGGAGGATATTTGCAAATAATTTTGCATCTAGGGTAAATTATTAATTTTGATTCTCTCCTACTCATTGTTGCGTGAGACATTGGCTGAATAGAGTTTTTTTTTCTTATATTATATCGACGCCAGTTCCATTTAAATCTATGAATTGAAACGCGCCCCTCCGCTCCCGCTGAGTTCGTGTCCGCGACCTAACAAACTTAAATACACTTCGCCTCAACCTAACCGTGAATGTTGTATGCAACAACGCTCCTGTTTTCTTTAAAAGCATTTTAAAATACAAGTTTCCTTTGAATTCTATTCTAAGACGATATTTGAATTTCATTGAGGTCGGGTTATCGTACTTGTTTATTGTCCACTAAGGTGCACTATACTTGCATATACTGGTTCAATAAAATTATTTAGAAATTGGTATAACTTTTATTGCGAGCTGTATTTACTTATTCTTTGTAATTTCTGTGAAAATGGGTTTCCTTTGTAACATTTTATGTCACTTTTAAACCCTTTAAATGTGCAATGTCATTCAAAATTACATTATTTGCAATAATCACATTTTTGTGAATTTGATGGTGAAAATTAGTCTTCTTTCTTATTTTAGTAACTCAAACATGCGAAGTAAATATTGATAGCCGATCCCATCACTATTCACCTATTAAAGTACATATACAAATTCCAGTATTAAATTATTACTTTTAAGACATTGAGAGCGAAATATTTCACAAATTTTTATGCTTAAATATATCTAAGGGTCTTTTAGGAAGACAGGTTTAATCCCTCGCTGAACGATGTCACAAGATATTGACGACGTACAAATAGCTGAAAAGCGCACAAATCTATAGAAGTTGAATTGGAGTGGTTGCCAATTAGAAGTAGTTCAGCAGAAAAGGAGTCTCTAAAAGCATTTACCTTGGTACTAGCTGATACTCGCGACTTCACGCGGAACAGTTATTTTTTGACATTCGATTCGATTCGACCACGATTTGATTTCAGTTAGTGACAACCTGTTGGAAGCGGCATAATACACATTACATTAACCGCTCGGCGTCCAGTGGCCGAGCCGCCCGTCATAAGAATTCGCAAATGTCGTGTTGGATTTGAGGACTTGTAATTTGGAACTTTTTAACCCGATTTTGGTGGAATTTTATGTCACTAAATGTCATCAAATAAAAATCGAAGTCGAATAGAGTGTGAAGAGTGAGGGAGCTGTACATTTTTTTGGGATAAAAAGTAGCCCATGTTATGATAATGTAGCTTTCCATAGGTGAAAGAGTTTAAAAAGATTTCGAGCCTTTTCATTACAAACAAAAAAAAATCTATTTATACTATTGGTGTTGATCTATATTGCTAATTCCTTGCCTCACTTGAATCCCTTCTAATGTACCCAGTCCCGGATAAATTGTAAATGGAAAAACAGCTTTGAACCCATAGCCCACATACGCTGCCACTACACCAATGACCACGACTGCTTGAAGTGCCAAGCAGCAAAATATTTTACACCCTCAATATTTCAACACTCACGTTCCGTACAATTCGTATATTGGTTCGAAGTGGAAATCATCCAGTGGCGAGACTGTTTATTACATTCGCAATATCTGCGCGTTGTTTTCTGCAAACCGTTTGCCAAAGGGATTCAAAATTTGTTAACTGCGACTAGGTTTAAAGAAGTTTTTATAAAGACTCTATCATTTGGTAGAGCCACGTCGCATCGTAGACAATTTAGATACCGTAGGATTGTACCGCCTAGACCAGATTATTATGCTTTATTGAAAATTACATTTTTTTCGTTGTGCGTGCTGCAACACCGACTACCTCGGTGGCGTGGTTGTATTTCGGTACGACTACCGTCCTGAGGTTTCGGGTTCGATGCCCGGGTCGGCTAAAGTGATATTGGATTTTTCCATATCAGCCCGGAGTCTGGAATTTGTGCCCGATGTGGCGATAGGCTCGCCCCCTATCACGTCTGGGACGGCAAAATGTGTACTTGTTCGCTAGTGCACCTCTGCCGACCTCTTCGGGGATACAGGCGTGAGCTTATGTTATGTTATGTTCGATGTGATGTGAAAGCGCATGCCAATGTATGTAGTTTTAACAAATCACATAATCTTATCTGGATATTAGTCGGTAATATCTGATAGCAGAAGCAGCGATAGCTCAGTTGGGAATGGTACGGACTGCCGAGTTGATTGTCGGAGGTTCGAGACAAACCCCAAAAAAGAGCATACACCTCTGACTTTTCTATGTTAACGCCCGAATGGTCAAACGCTACTCAACTTTAACGGCTTTTTACATTGATTTTCGGCATATAATTTTGACAGATATGGCGGCCTTAAACGACTTAAGGCGACCTTAAGTGTATGAACATTCGGCGGTAAGTGTATTTTCGTTGTGAATTATCGCTTGCTTTAACGATGAAGGAAAACATTGTGAGGAAACCTGTATATCTGAGAAAATTCTTCACAAGAATTTCGAAGGTATGTGAAGTCTACCAACCAGCATTAGACCGGCGTGGTAGACTAAGGCCTAATCCCTCTCATTGAGAGATTGTAGAGGAGGCACGTGCCCTGCAGTGGGACAGTAATATTACAAGGCTAATATTATATCTGATAGCAGTTTCTCTGTTATGTAAACAAATCTGCCTGACTGCCTCGGTGGCGTGGTGGTATTTCGGTACGACTACGGTTCTGACGTCTCGGGTTCGATCCCCGGGTCGGGCAAAGTTATATTGGATTTTTTCATATCAGCCCGGAATCTGGAATTTGTGCCCGATATGGCGATAGGCTCACCCCCTATCACATCTGGGACAGAACTAAGCTCGGCGAAATGTGGGTGTTCTAGTTCGCTTGTGCGCCTCTGCCTACCCCTTCGGGGATACAGGCGTGAGCTTATGTTATGTTATGTTAATGTAAACAAATCAAGTAACGTCAATCTTTATAACAGTTAGGTAAGCAAATCAAGGAACATAAACTGAGACCAAAATTAATCTAATTCGACCATTTATCACCTTCAGACCAAATCAAACCAAGAAACCACCAACCGTAAGACCAACACACGTTGAATTATTCGCCAAACACACACTAATCCCATAATAGCGGCGCCTAAATCAAATACAGGCCGATTAATCAGCATCACAATTTGTTAGCATATCGATCATCTGTTGAACTTGTCTATTTGTCGGTTGATTGTCTGCAGTGGCCATCGGAACATGGCCATTGTCAGCCATCTGAACAGCCATTGTTGGCCACATGTTAATTATGGGGCCAATGATGCTTTGGCTATGTCATGGCCAGTGTCCTTTTCATGTAGATTCATGATAATTTACGACTCGGCTTATCTCTTGATGCTGTTAGACACCAGACGTAATTGCAAAGGGATTAATTATGTGTAATGTTAATCAAGTTTGATAAGGAATAAATATTGGTTAATAATAGGTTCATTAGTAATTATTTGTTGCCTCCTTGGTCTAGTGCAGCATATATGGGCTGTGGACCGGAAGGTCGTGAGTTCGATTCTCATTTAATTAGCCCGGGACTGAATACGTAAAAACCTAAGTTTTTACGACCGGCAGCCTGCCTGACGTAGTCAAATCCTTTCTGCAAAATGCTTGAAAAGTGTGTTGCGTCGACCCCACAATTAGTTGGCATAAGGGCGGCTAGAAAGACAGTAATAATTTATTTGATAGTCGCCTCCTTGTCAAGTGGCAGTGTATATGGACGGTAAACCGAGAGACCCTGAGTTCGATGCCCACGTCGAGCAAAGCGGTTTTCCTAACACGACTTTGTCGGGCCTAGATCACCCATAAAGGGGTTAACAGCATCAGGCAGCCGATCATAAAAAACTAAGCCATATTCTTCCTGCAATAGGCCTAAAAAGTATGTTGCGCCGACCCCAAATTCAAGTGGGATAAGGGCAGGTCCACTGTCGTCCTATGGCTGATAATGATGATGGTAATGATGATGATGAAGGGCAGGTAAAAATAAGTATTTATATTGGTACGATTGGTACTTTTGATGTCGTAATGCCGATATAAAGCTTTCCTATAAATTGTCCTAGTTATTGTTTATTAGCAAGTTCCGATCAACATCATAAAAATTCATAACATTTAATCAAAATTCTATTAAAGGCCGTCATAAAGTGGATGAACTTGCACAGTGTATTTTCCTCGGCCATTTGAGATATCTTTTGAATGAATTCATTGCAAGCTTCAAGACAGTACAGAATTGCCTCGGGATCCTGAACGTTATTGTTCGTCGCGGCTGTGTGGAGATCCATAAAAAATTTAACTGTCATCTAATTTTGGTCCATGGCACAAAACTTTTTGCCGGAAAATATCATTTTTTGTATTCATAGCTTAGATTATTCTCATTCATAGGGTATTGTCACGGTTTTGGGGTTGGATTAATTATATTTATAACTTTGGGGTGTTCGTATTATGATCCTTTTGTGTGGCAGCAGTTATTTGACCTCTTAGTGGTGCGTGTCATTATATTATCAGACTAGCTGTTGCCCGCGACACCGTTTGCGCGGAAATCTATTTTACAGGTTTTTTTTCTTACAAAATAGCCTACGTTACTACTTATAACAAAAGCTATCTGCCAGTGAAAGTCCCGTCAAAATCGGTCCAGCCATTTCAGAGTTAGCCGGAACAAACAGACAGACAAACCTTTTAATTTTTTTTTAATAATAAAAATATGCATTCAATGAAAAGCTATAATTAATCTGAAATTACAAACAGACACTTCAATTTTATTTATTTGTGTAGATGTAGATCGATTTTATCAAAATTATCAGTGCTTTGAGAACGTGATTTTATTGCAGGCTGTGGTCAGTGACGTGCATAGACATTCCGATCAGGGTAGACAAAAATCTTACACAATTATTTTCTTCAACTCTTGCAACACCATCATAGTGATTATCATCTCTGTGTCGATTTCCAAGCATTACTATTTTAATCTGTATTAAGTCATATTTTTATTTTTTATTTATGGAAATAGCAAATTGTTAGGGTAGACAGTGTCTCTTTGTCTATATGAACTGCACGCCACTGGCTGTGGTGCAAACATACCGTCATTAAGGTATTAATTTAAGAGATTATTTTCAGTAACAAAGAAAATATAATAAACAAAATCTAATACTAAACCTGCATTCTTGATTATTACTCATAACTTATACGGATTTTAGGATATATCGAATTAGTTGCTCTAGAGGTACAGTAAGTATAACACGATTTAAAACGGAGTTATCCTATATTTATCAATTATCAAACGAATAAAACCCACATAAAGATAAAAAATATTATGTCTTAGCCATTTATGTCTCGCCGACAAATTGGTATGGCGCCTAATAAGAATTAGATCATTTATAATACACTAAGAGAAAAATTAAAAAAATATTAGTTCTGAATTAGGTACTTATCAAGGCAAGAATTTATAATATTTTTAATATTTTATAGCTTAATATTTCTTTCCTAAAACACGAATTGTATAAAATATTTTATGAAATTTATCGATAGTCCACATCAAATGATATCGATATCAATAGTCGATATTTAATTTGTCGATATCGATAATAGATGTCAAATGACTTTTTATAGGCTCCACCGCTTCTTATGTCCGTGATAAAAATATCACTATGCAACTTCATGGTTCATAAATCTGCATACAAAATACTTGCTAAGACAAATTGACAAACACGCTTTTAAATAAATTTGACAGTTTTAATTATTTTGCATTTATCTCGAGTATTTGGAAACCATTGATTTGAAATCCAAATTAATTATTACAATCAGCCTATATCCACATTTAATTCAATATAATATAGCAAGTATATGTATAATGCTGCTGGCTGCATATATAAACCCAGCAAGTAAATAAATACTATATTGGCCACGTTGAAATTCACCAGACTTCACCGTTCCTCACCAACCCTTCACCGTCCAGCTAATAGTGAATAAATCAGTCCAATTTCATGGTCAAAATTAACCCGGCAAATTGACATGCGTGGTCCATACCGCCGCGCCGCCATGCCACCACGCCGCCGTGATCACGTGCCTTTATGTTTGTGTGTAATTTTAATGAGTTTCACGCCAGGCCTGCCATCATGGCTCCGAGAGAGGATAGCTGTATTAGCGACCCGCCTGAAGAGGAAACTCCCCGCCTGCGCGCTCCAGCACGTATCTAAAGAACGCGTCTAGAGATGCCCCGCATGTTATTTTATTATCGAGTAATTATTTTGTAATAAATTAAAACTATAATAATGAATAAACTTGTTAATATCAGAT
This sequence comes from Clanis bilineata, assembly GCA_036417725.1. Classification (NCBI taxonomy): domain Eukaryota; kingdom Metazoa; phylum Arthropoda; class Insecta; order Lepidoptera; family Sphingidae; genus Clanis; species Clanis bilineata. The sequence goes on from CM071141.1 coordinate 7,342,974, forward strand.
AAAGCCAAACTGACTCTAGTGGTAAGTGCAGTGCAGTAACAAAAAGCGACAATCAACACAGTATCAAGAAACTAAATGCTTTATTAATCTAGTAGATGGGTCTATAAATAATTGGATTTCTCTCTGAGGTTACTAGTGTCGAACTGATGATAACATCAACTCTTAACATATCATGATGCACAATACACTTAGCGAACAGTTCATTAGATGCAACTCTGTCTATGGCGTGAGAGCTAAAATAATGCGAATGGGATCGCCTTTTATCGATAGAATGTCTTTGGGCCCACCACACTACGTCGCTATTAATTTCGACAGCCGCCATAAGCGAGGCAGTTGGCGTTATTAGCCTACCCTTTAATGCGTTATAATTTACTGTAGTTTATATTAAACAAAACAAAATTAAAACTTTACTTACAGAGGGTTTCACCAATACACAGAAACGGCTTACATTCGGTAACTGACGCTTGAGTTTTATAAAAATGTATTACATTTTGAACGTTCAGCTTATATTTTGCAACTTTATTTTTCCATTTATTAAGGACTGGATAAAAGTTATGAATTCGTAAACGGATATTTCTATCAGAACTATATTTTATTTCACTGAAATTGAGTTTTGTTCTCATTGTATCAAAACCAATGGCATAGATAATCTATCAGTTACTACGTCATAATAAGAATACCATGTTTTGAGGTACCTATACCAAAAGGATAAAAGACAAGGATAATATAATGGATTTTTAAGGTATGCGATCGAAATAACTTCTTTAAATATAGACCATGCTGAAAGACAGTTTCCATAACAAAGTATCGTATATTGCATAAAGCTCACGCCTGTATCCCCGAAGGGGTAGGCAGAGGCGCACTAGCGAACTAGAACACCCACATTTCGCCGAGCTTAGTTCCGTCCCAGATGTAATAGGGGGCGAGCCTATCGCCATATCACAGGCACAAATTCCAGACTCCGGGCTGATAAAAAAATCCAATATCACTTTACCGACCCGGGGATAGAACCCGAGACCTCAACTAAAACTTTTTTATTATTATATACTAAAAGTTTTGACACAGTCACATTCAAAGCGGATGTGTCACTGACAACTGCAGTGAGCTGTCGAATGACTAGCATTCGGTCGTGACTCGTGTGCGCGTAGTACGACAGTTTTTATGTCAAAATATACAGATTTATTTTGTTTGAAATTGAAATCAAAGGTATTAACAGTTTTAATCATTGTTCGATTAAACAAAAACTAACACGTAGAAGAAATGTAAGGAAAAATCGCCCTAAAGATAACTAATAAAAGTGAGGAAGCAACCACGTGAAAAGTCTCGAGTAATCTTCTGTACTTTGTACACACATTCAAGCTTTGTATTCGAGCAGACGATGCAGACTTTCTCTAAAGAGCCGAGATAGGAAAGCTTAAAAGAATATAAAAGGCAAGTGAATTGGCCGGGAGGATAGAGGGGCGGTCAATCGAAGCACTGAGGGACTCATTACAAGCTGGGAACAGAAAAAAAAAACTCTTTTCCAATCTGGTTTTATCTACTGGATGTGACATTTTAAGCTTGACCTGTATTGTACAAAGGGACGTATCGATTGGCCTTCCACTTTTCCGCTATTGTTAGGCGTGATTTAAGTCTATTTCCAGAAGTGTAGACACACGGTATGTATGTTTCCACTCTTAGAAATCTTGCCTTTGTGTTGTATTGGACGGAAAATTTGTATCGGTCACCCGTTTGCTGATTTGTATTTCGCACCTAAAAGGACCTAATATATAGGATGTTTCATAAAGTTAATATCAATAATAACTCTTGCTCATTGGGTCAGCTGTAGTACATTTGCACACCACCTATGGGGTAATTAGTTGTTTTTAATGAACACAAAGCTATTTTTATGTTAACTGCGAAGATTTACAAGTCCCATTCCAATCTCAGACAGCCTCCGTGGCGCAGCGGGCGAGTAGCCCGCTGTGAAACATGAGGTCGCGGGTTCGATTCCCGCACCGAGACAAATGTCTGTGTGACCCACAGATATTTGTTTCGGGTCTGGGTGTTGTGAGACCGAAAGTCTCTCGTAGTTTCTGATACCCACGATACAGGTTACACCTAGTGTGGGGTCACGACTATGTGTGTGACTGTTGAGTGTATTTATTTATTTGTTATTTATCTTAAATTCCCCGTAGTTCATTTTGATTAAAAAAAATAAGTTATATTTTTATTTTAACTTTACCATCGCGCTTTAAATCGTTGTCCCTTTTAGTGGAATTTTTATAGATACCAACTTTATGACAAACACCCGGTATATTTAGAATATTGTACTAAAGTCACTTGCAAAATAGGGTATGTGAAAAATAAGCTATCGCCGCAATACATTGATTTATAAAACACTGAAAAACTAATTAAACTATTTGAATAAAAAACTGTAATGAGCAACTCGATTTTAGCGGCAGATATTATGAAGTCAGTAACTATTCTAGAAATTTGACGTTCGACTCGTTAAAGTAAAGAAAAGTTTAATAAGTGTTCGCCGGATAGGAACCATACTAGTTTCAAGTTTTCGATAAGAGCCGCCTCCTACTGATTCGACCACTTTTACCCAACTCAGCTTTATTCTTACGCTTCGTCGACACTTTTAATGACTTATCTCGTTCTTTCCATAAAAAGGAACCGTAAAACAAGCGTGCGCTAAGTTATTTGCTCTGTCATAGATCTATTATAAAAAGCAATTTTAGAAATGTGTTTTCGTTTCGTTTGAGTGGTAGAGCCACGTAAGACAGTAACGTCTACAGCACGAATGGGCCGGATCGACCGGTTTGATACCATTGACTCACAGAAAACCGACGTAAAGTGGCAACTTGCTGTCGCGTTTCGTTTGGTGAGTGAGATTTTCGGAGGCCTATTTCCCCCAATCCCTATTCCCTCCCCTTCAATTTCCTCCTTTTAGGTTGGCAACGCACCCATGATTATTTTTGTGTCTTGGGTATTTATGGGCGGTGGAGATTACTTACCATCAGGTGACAGCAAGATGCCACTTTAGTTTACGTCGGTTTTCTGTGTGATAGTGATACCAAACCGGTCGAGCCAGCCCATTCGTGCTGTAGACGTTACTTTCTACAGGGTGGCTCTACTCAAAAGATAAATAAGTACGAAACATAACAAGCCTTTATTAATTAGATCATCATTGACTCCAATACAATTTTCGATATAGACATAGTACTGTATGTCTACTAAAAAAGAGTAATAAAGGACATACAAATTCAAATAAAATCAATCAACAACAGTCTTCCGGATACAAAATCAAAGGTAGCAAAACGTTATTAAATCAAACAGCCGGAGTCATGAAAACATTCAATAAAATCCAATCAAAATAACCGACGGTGTGCTTTGAATTTCACCCTTTTTGGCGAATACGGTGAATTAATAACTAGAGTAAACAATATATGTGTACGTTTCCATTATACCGTCACAAATACCTGATGTTATTGTATGAAATTGGCTGGGATGGATCGACGAAGGGGAGCAGATTAATTTTGTCGCATTCATTTCGCGTATGAAAGAATAACACACCTATTTAAATTTTAAAATTTACAATCTGTTCTTAAAACATCTATGTTTTAAGCTTGAGGGTACCGTCCATGTCAAACACATAGCGAAGCAATAGCGTGGCGATGCGACATGAGAATATATTTATAGATTGACATTTATTTAATGTGTTTGGTGACATGATTCAAGCAACACCATAGATAATTTTTTCCACCTGCCCTTATTCTACTCAATGTGCATTTACTATACGTAACATACTTTTACGCTTGTTGCAGAATGGATTCGGCTTTTTTCTTACGACCTGTGGATAAAATAACACCATATATTACAGTACTAGCTGTTACCGGCGACTTCATTTGCGTGGCTTATTAATAAATGTATTCCACAGGAACCGCATATGTTGCCCTATGAAACCCTAAAACGCCTATGTGGTATTCCATGTGCTAGCGAGCTATGTGCCAAATATCATCTAAATTCGGTTAGCCATTTTGGTGTGAATGATGCAAACATCCGTTAAAATTTTCGCATTTGTAATCTGTATATATAAAAGGAGAAACTGACTGGTTGACTGAATGATGTATCAACATACAGCCGAAACTATTGGAGCTTGGACCGTGAATTTTTTCCATACCTCTATATGACGTAGGCGAGAACTAAGAAAGGTTTTTTGGAAATTCATCCCCACAGGGGGTGTATCGGGAATGAAAGTTTTACGTAGGCGTAGCCGCGGCAAAAGCTAGTATTAGTAAAAAAAACTCGCTTTATCTTTCATTAACTGTCATTTCAACATGGGCATAGAAGTTAATTCGTCCGTCCAAGGGCTCAATTTTCCACAAAAATATGATTGCTACATAGACACCTAATAAACGTAATGGGGTAAGGAGCTGAAGCACATAATTCCAGTGAAATATCGCACACTTACAGCTCAAGCAATTCTTCTTATGGAATCGAGCACTTTTCCAAATTGAAATATTTTTTCGGTAAATTGGAATCATGTACGTTGAAATTCCTAAATGAATAGAATGGATGCTTGAAATAGAAAAAGAAATTTGGGTGCAAGCATTATATCGAAAATCACTTGACTAAAAAGTTGAGGAGTTGTTTGAAAGCTTTTATGCATCTATCATTTAGACATATCAAGAGATCTGGCATTTTTCAACAAGTTGTTTAGTCCATTGACTACACTACACATTTTAAGCAAATAAATGAAAAATATTTCAACAAAAATATAAAGTATGTTTATTTCGAAATGTTTTTCAACTTTTTTTATTTTTAACAAGGTATCTATTTCAGATATTATTAAAAACAGTTATAGCTGTTTTTTTCTTAATCAAACTACTTGTCATGCATGAATAGAATCTAATATCTATGTCTACTTTATACAGGGGAAACACAAATAGCCTACTAGACCTTGTACCTGGACTAGAGGGGATAGTTATGTACTCCCACAGACACGACACACGATACGTTTTGTAGGCATAATACAGCTATACTATAGCTCGACTATGAGTTTTTTTACATCACGATAGTGACTTTCTTTATATCTGCCATTTTCCCACCTGAATTTGGGGTTGGCAAAATACCTTTTCTAGCATGTTACAGAAAGGATTTAGCTTAGTTTTTACGACCAACTGCCTGCCTGACGTCAACTTCTGGGGGATCCAGTCCCGGGAATATTTAAATTAGAAAATTCTCTTTTCCCGATCCCCTGGCTTTTGACACTCGATTCGATTTTGAGTACGATTCGGTTTCATTTATTGACTTAAAATTCCAACGAAATCGCATTTGTTTCCAGAACTTGTCATTTGGTAATTTTTAACGCGACATTAGCGCACTTTTTAACTCGATTTCGGTGGAAGTCAATTAATGAAACCGAATCGTAGTCGCATCAAATCGAGTGTCAAAAGTTAACCTACAGGGTTCGATCACCCAGGACCTCCCAGTCCACAGCCCATATATGCTGCCACTAGACCATAGAGACGACTAGCATCACAATACGACTACGTAAAATAATTTGTATGAAAAACGTCAATTTCCACGTAACCGCTAGAGATGTTCGGGTGTTTGTCATACAAATATTCTACATAGTCGCTAGCGTGAAATGCCAAAAATGGTTGAGCAGGTCTACAACATGTACACAGACATAACATGCTGTAAGTTGTAGCTTACCTGCCAAGCTATTAAGCTAAAAATATCCTCGAGTTCGACGATGAACCAGTGACGAACTATTGAACAAATTAACAAACGTATGTCAATCTGACGTTTCGCCGTTGTTATACCAAACGATGGGCTGTTTCCTCAATAGAATAACCCCCCTCTGAAGCAATGCGTCGACATCTCCTGTCTCAGTCGAGTGCTTTAAAAACCTGCCTACCCGTCGGAGGCGGCAGATATATATGTGACATAAGCGTATGGGCCACCGGAGGCCAAGCCACCCATGACTATTTTAAAATGTCGATAATGTCTCCATCACTACTCACCAGTTGATCAAAATCTACTATTCCTTAACACGAGTATAGTTTCAAAATAATTTTCACGTAACGCCACAAAGTAAACAAGGACGTTAGCAACCATTCAATATTAAATCTAGGTAACTAATAATTTATACTCAAGTCTTATCGAATTCAATTAATATGCAACGTGTAAACCTAAACACGATCACATATTACGTATAGTGTTGCCGTAAATAATAAATCAGTAGAATTATCGCTTTATAATCCTGAGAAATGTGATTTGAAAATTGCGAACAATTATCAATTTTGTAACAATTCTTATGATTATGAAATATTTTCCATGGTCTTTTTAGAATAAAATACTCGGTAGAACAAATGGAAGGGATAGGCAGTAGGAATTCATAAAATAAAATAAGATAAAAATGTTTATTGCCACGTAGGTTTAAAAAAAGCACTTATGGTCACAACAAATAAGGTCTAGGTACATTTATGTAATAATGAAACAAGCAGGCAGGTATGGACACAATAACAAGGATGGGGCTTCGATAAGGAGATATGATTTGCAGGAATGGGAACGGGATATGGCAAATGACATCTTGATATTTCTGTAAATGGAATATAAAATCGGTACATCCACCGAAAACACTAAATTAGGCAACACTGATTACGCTAATCAAACATGCACCGCTTCTCAAACGTTATAATTATTTAACGCGTATGCAAATCACTTCATTGCCTTAAACAATGCTACATTGTAATAACACCCTATGAAAGTATCGCGTGTCCCGACTCCCGAGCGCCCGTTTACTTTGCTATAGTACAAACAAAATATCCGCGAAACGCAATAATTTGCATTCGCCCGAGGTGAGGCGGAGTTAGGGCTTGTCGTTAATAATAGAGAGCAAAGTTAGAGGGCGTTTCCCGCCCTGCAGAGGTTAACAACCCTTGTTAAACACTATGGAAGCGAATAGATGCATTTTCCACTACGGTGATTAGTGTGTGCTAATGTTTATATTTTTCAGGAAAGGGATTTACGGTGTGAGCCGAGGGGTATGTGATGTCTGTGGGGCTTTTTAAGTTTCAGTTTCAGTGCAAGAATTGTATACTCAGTTTTTATGTAATTTTAAATGATACAGAATTTTTATCTAGCTGCCTCCATGGCGTAGTTATATTTCAGTACGACAACCGTCTTTTAGTCTCGGGTTCGATCCTCCGGTCGGGCAAAGTGATATTATTTTTTTTATTATCAGCCTAGAATCTGGAACTTCTGTCCGATATGGCGATAGGCTCGCCCCCTATCACATCTAGGGTGGAACTAAGATTGGCGAAATGTGGGTGTTCTAGTTCGCTAGTACGCCTTTGTTTACTCTTCGGGGATACAGGCGTGAGCTTATGTAATATTAATAGGGAACTTGCGTGTAATTTTTTTATTGGTTCATTGCAAAGAACTACGTCTCAAATAAAAACACCAGAAACAAAAACATAAAAATATGCACAAATCATTTAATTATCGCAAGTCTAAATATGACTTACAAAACCCCGCGCTAAAAAAGGACGTGACGTCACAGCTTAAAAATGCCTTTTTGTTGACATCTTAGTTGACACTGACGGCTAGTGACATTGTCTGGAATGACGTTTGAACCGCTATAATTGCCTATCGTTTAAAATTTCCCCATGCCGAACAAAATTTTCCCCAAAAATGTTGAAGCTATTTCATTAAATAACGAAGTAAAAATAAGTTGCACCCTTGAATCCTGAGCGGAGAGGTGGGAAAGTTACATGAAGAAAATAATTTGGAAAGAGGAGGACCTCCGTAATCTCATTCATCAAGTACCATACTAAACATAACAACAGTTTTCCGCAAAATTGGGAAAAATACCCCAATGTGGAAACACTGCCTAATGCAACGACGTCACTTGGGTTTTGTAATAACGTTCCATTACACGTAATTTCTAATTAAGATATTTTGTAAAATATCAATTATTTTATACTACAAATTTCATCATAGCACATTTCAAGGTTTTGTTTATTGATTTATCAACACAATTTCTCGTTATAATTTTCGTGCAAGTTCCCCATTAACAATATAATTTTATTTTAATTATGTCATTGTGTGAAAAAGTGTGTTGGTTCAATTTTTCTTCGTACGATGACCAAATATTTCATTACAATACAGACTATTATACAGAGTTTTATGATAGTGGTTACTTATATAATTTCTGCCTATAGTTGAGCCTCGATCAAAAAGAACAACGTCAGAGTTTCTAGCCCGTTCTTCTCTGGTCTTCCCAACTGACTGTAGAATAACATTTTTGACGGAATCTATATAATGTGTGAAATTTTATGGATTCAATAAATTATTTGAATTGATTTGATTTGATTAGAGTGCGATAATATAGCCCCTTACTTATAAAAATATTTAAGCGCTGCTTATCTTTAACCCATAGGTTGTCCCTTTCATTTATAAACAATGTAACACATGTAAAAAAGTGACAGGTTATTCTTAACCTTTTTCTCAGCCAAAAATGCTTTTATGAGTAAGGCCCTATAATAATAAAGAATTGTCATACGCATCATGGAACCGCCCCTGTATTCTCACAATAATACTGCGTTTATTACCCAAAACGAGTACGTTCTGAATTTCGAAGAGTTTCGAAGTCCGAGGGTCGAGGGGAACTTGCACAAAGTAAAGCTAAAGGGCGAATATAAGGGGAAATTAATAAGGAACATAAGCTTTTAATTAATATGCAACTAATCAAAATTATATTATTTTAGAATCAGCAGGCGAAGGCTGCTTGCTGCACGTTTCGCCATTTAATATAGTGCTGCAATGCTCAGAATCTAAAATACCGTGATTAAAACAAAATTTAATTATAAATATAGCTACATTTTCTTGAGAATATTAGCTGCACTTGAGAACAATTTGTTATATCCATTAGTTTTTAACATAACATAAGCTCACGCCTGTATCCCCGAAGAGGTAGGCAGAGGCGCACTAGTGAACTAGAACACCCACATTTCGCCGAGCTTAGTTCCGTCCCAGATGTGATAGGGGGCGAGCCTATCGCCATATCGGGCACAAATTCCAGACTCCGGGCTGATATGGAAAAATCCAATATCACTTTGCCCGACCCGGGGATCGAACCCGAGACCTCAGAATCGTAGTCGTACCGAAATACCACCACGCCACCGAGGCAGTTTTTACGATAATTAATTATTGATTTCTTAAGTTTACGCGAATGCTATTCATTGAAATAAAATTACTTTTACGGATTTTATCACGATTTGGTTTTAATTTTTATTCCCGACGTTTCGAAGGCTTTGCAGTCTTCGTGGTCACGGGTTGGACTGAGATGTCATTTGTCCAAAAATGTTAGTATTACAAAATATACCTTCATTTTAGAATTATACAGATTTTTAAAAAGTTAACCGTTTATGTTCCGATCTACGCAGTACGAGCTCACAGTGTCTTGAGGTCTGGCAGCTGGTCTTTTGGGTTCCGATTTGATTAAATGTATAATTGGATCCCAGGCTTGTGCAAGCTTCCAACCATCTTCTCTATTGAAATTAGGATGTTTTTTAATTTCAATAGCCTCGCGTAGCATCCTAGGTAGGAATCGTTGTTCTTTGGCAAGGATTTGTGGCTTGTCAAATCTTAGGTAATGTTTGGAGCCTTCCTCTGAATGTTCGGCAACTGCAGACTTCGTAGAGCGTCGGTGTTTCACGTCAGCTATATGTTCTTTTACGCGGGTCCCTATATTACGCTTTGTTTGTCCAATATAAGAGAGACCACAGTCACAATCAATTTTGTACACGCCTGGTTCTTGCAGAGGTATGTTACACTTGACGGGTGGTAGGAATTGACTAATCTTCTTAGGCGGCTTGAAATAAGTTTTTATAGAAGCACGCTTCAGGATATAGCCAATCTTGTCGGTGACTCCTCTTACATATGGTAATACAACCGGGACGCGTTCAACAGTGGCTGGTTTCACTCGGTTTCTGTGACGGCGCCGTGGAATTTGGAGCTTGTTGTCGCGCAGGACTTGCTTGACATGATGCAGCTCAGCGGCAAGATGTTCCTCGTCACAGATTCCTTGTGCTCTCTGAAACAAAGATTTACCCACGGTAGCTAACTGTTTCGGATGGTGGTGAGATTCTCCATTCAGGTTTTTATCAGTATGGGTATTTTTCCTATACACAGTGTGACTCAAGGACTCATCAGAATTACGGATAACTAAAACATCTAAGAAAGCAAGAGATTTATTCTGTTCTAACTCCATAGTGAATTTAATTTTGTTGTTAATGGAGTTAAGATGATTTAAAAATGCAGCTACTTTATCTGATGGTAAAATTGTGAAAGTATCATCTACGTACCGTTTGTAAAACCTTGGTGAGACCGGGGCAGTGCTCAGGGCTGTCCTCAAAGTCCTCCATGAATATATTGGCGACTACTGGAGATACAGGTGAGCCCATCGCTACACCCTCCACTTGTACATAGAATTGATTATTCCACAACATATAGCCAGATGTGAGGCAATGTTTGAGTAGTTCTGCATATGCCAGGGGTATGTTGTTCTCTGTTAACCTCTTAGATACAATTTCAATGCAGTCTTGTATTGGTAAGCTTGTAAACAGCGACTGAACATCAAAACTGACCATGGTTTCATTGTCAGCTAATTTTAGGTGCTTAATATCACTGACAAATTGGTATGAATCCTTCACAGAAGCCCTAGTGTTTCCTCTGAGTGGTGAAAGGACTTTTGCTACGTGCTGAGCCAATCTGTAGGTTGGTGTGTCGATTTGACTCACAATGGGACGTAGCGGGGCACCTGGTTTATGTATTTTTGGTAACCCATACATTTTTGGTGGTTTTGCTCACGATGGGATGAGTAAGTTTACGTCTAAGTTCAAAGAGTCGGAGTAATTGCGAAAACGAAAACGTCGAAACGTCGGGAATAAAAATTAAAACCAAATCGTGATAAAATCCGTAAAAGTAATTTTATTTCGATAATTAATTAAACATAAAATGCAACTGTTATTAGAAACTGCACCAATAGATGAACTGTCTAATGGTGTATTATTTAATACACAAACTCTAACATAATAACCCAATTAATGTTTGTCACACATGTTATAAATTTTACTGATGAGAAGGGATGAAAGAAATGCTGTAAGGAGAATTCAAAGGATGGGCGTAGAAGGTATCAGAAATAGAAGAAGACCCAAGAAAAGATGGACGGACTGTGTAATAGACCATATGAAGAAAAAGGGAGTGAGTGCTGATATGACGGCTGATAGGCCCTCCTATCAGGAGTGGAAAGAAAAGACATGTTGCGCAGAACCCAAATAAAAATGGGATAAGGGCAAGCAGATGATGATGATGTTATAAATTTTACTGCTGAAATAAAACATGATGCATTTCTTAACCTTTAAGAGTACACAATTAAAAAAAAATTGATTTAACGCAATATAAAATTCCATCACAACTTGCAGTACTAAATTATTAGAACATTGACAGCAAATTCTTCCCTTTTTTCCGACTACTATTACTGGCAAGAAGCTATTAAATCTAAAACGGAATTAGAGCCTAAGTAATAATTCATTTCGAGGCTGTTGGGTTTGTAACGGGCACCAGTGGTCGGGCGCCGTGAAATTGGTCGCACATATTTTAAAAGTCAAGATGGCTCCACAGAGATTCTACTTCTTGATTTTTAGAGGTCTACTTACATTGTATGTATATTAAATGAACCACAAACTCTTATTTTTGTGAACTATTAACGTATTTATGCATGTATGGGCTGTAAACCGAGAGGTCCTGGGTTCGATTCCCAGGTCGGGCAAAGCAAATTTTATAATTAATTTGCTCGGGACTGGATCCCTCATAGGGGTTGACGTCAGGCAGGCGGCCAGTCGTAAAAACTAAGCCAAATCCTATGTGCACCATGCTTGATAAAGTGTGTTGAGCCGACCCCACATCAAGGTGGGATAAGGGCAGGTAGAAAGATTAACGTATTTAAATAGGGCTCACCGTTCAGTGGTACATCACCACGGAGTATGGAATTTGTGCCCGATATGGCGATAGGCTCGCCCCCTATCACGTCTGGGACGGAACTAAGCACGGCGAAATGTGGATATGCTAGTTTGCTAGTGCGCCTCTGCGGTAGGCAGATTCGGGGATAAAGGTGTGAGCTTATGTTATGTTATATACAGTGGTATTAGAATCTACCATAGACCCACACACCTCGTATTCCAGGATCAGCTAGTGTCTATCCAATACTCCCGAAAGGTTGGGACATGATTTGACAATTGGTCATAGTGAGTATAAGGATAATTCCTTGACCCTGTGCCTGTATCGGTCATCCAGCTATTCTGTTCTGTCCATACAGTTTCGGGCACCAGCATCACCCGAGCTGTAGAACCCAGAATCTCTCAGTTCATAACCCATATACTCTGCCCCTAAAGACTACTAGACAAGCTGTTTAGAATTAATAAAATTGTGTCGCGTTACGGCAAGTGTTTGACGTTTGACAGCTAAGGAAAAGAGCAGCAGGTCGATTCTCTAAGAAACGCCACAACGTTGCGATCGACGACGAGCTCTCGCACCGCACATCGTTGAGATCGACGGAGCGTTCAACGTTGTAGGGTCTTAGAGAATACCATTTTCTATAGATTTATGTCAAACGCCTCGTTTGAGAGAGCTAGTTCGCATAAGCGCCGTCATCACACATAGCGCGAGTGCGTGCGCTTTGTACCTTGCTGAATACAAAAATGAAAACATAATTGCGCAAAGAACAACAATGATGCCGCAACGTTGTTTTCACAAATGAAACCTTAGAGAATCGACCTGCTGATCTCTATAGTGAGTTGCGGTCAATTGACGGAAACTCAGTGCGCAAATTCTATGTAGCGAATTCTTTCTAGTAGTATACATAGAAGTCTTTGGCTGCCCCAAGTCCAAGTAGGCGAACAGACTGATAATTATATTGATATATTGAATAAACAAAACTATTTTCCGACTCATATATCAGTAAAATAATAAGGTGCATAAAATCATAGCGAATGACAAGCTGACGGCTCGCGTGTACCTTTCGAGGGTTGCGCATGTAAGGGTGCATTATGTTCTATTATTTTTCAATTAAGAATGATTAATACAATAGCACCCGCCACATTTGGTGCATTTCGTGGATTTCGAGGTGGGTCGGGCTTATCTTTTAACAAAATTACGGGCGATTTGATACGATGAACACGCAAAACAATTTTGTAAGTGCCATAATCACAGTGACTGGGTGTGTAAATTATACTTTAACGTGTAATTAAGTTGATGGTTATGTCAATAATAATAGGGAATTTACAGATTTTTCAAATGTCAGTACACACCTTAATCATAATGTCAAGTTTAAAAACTTAGCCGACCGTCTTAAAAAAATATCCGATCGTGACCTTTGTCGCCTCCTTGGTCTAGAAATAGTCCTAGTCCCTAGTCCTGGGCCTGGGTTCGATGGCCAGGCCGGGCAAAGCGATTTTTCTAGTTTAATTTGCCCGCGACTGGATCCCTCAGAATTGACGTCAGACAGGCAGTCGGTCATAAAAAGTAAAACAAATCCTTTCTGCAACATGCTTAAAAAAGTGTGTTGCGCCAACCCCACATTAAGGTGGGATAAGGGCAGGTAAGAAGAAAGGGACCAAATATATATGGGACCACCCTTATTAAGCTGTATCGAATACGAAAAGACTCTTGAAAAATCGGTCCAGAATTACCGGAAATATTGGGTAACATACATAAAACACCATTAGAATTTATAACCTCCTTTTTTAAAGTTGAAAATGAGCCATCGTAAACCTACAAAGTATGACACAATATTTTTAACAGAGTTAAAAAAAAGTACGGGTTTTCAGGTCGTCCCGTTTTCTTTTTATTCTATTTGTCAAAATTGTGATTCAAAACACACCCCAACTATAACACGGATAAAAAGATAATAATTACGTCCATAAATTTTGTGTTAGCTTGTTGAAGTTGGCTAAGTTCCAATTCTTTGTCAAGCAACTTTCATTACACGAAGAAACGTCTCGCAAAATTCCTTTAAATATTTTACGGACAAAAAATTTAACCAAATATAGTTGGCAGGTAGCTTTTGAAAGAAAAATCTTCGTAAGAATACTGCTTGTTATAAATTTTATGTGTAGTATATTATTCATGATTATAATACCTAGTCAGATTTAATACTAAAAATAACCAAAAAAGGGAAATAATAGTAGATATATATTTTTTACAGCAGTCTCGTTGACGCAGTGAGGTGCCGACTATAAGCGGCCAGCCGCGAGTTCGATTCCCGCAAAGAGACAAATGTTTGAGAGGCCCACATATTTATCTTTCGGATCTGGGTGTTGTGAGACCGATATTTTCTCAGTTCTTGATACCCACGACACGACGAGTCTTGTATCTGAGTATGGGTTCAGGACTATGTGTGTGACTGGGTGTTATTTATATTGTTCATTTACATTTATTTCTCTTAACTTGCATTTTTAAATATGTATAATCACAAGTAAAAAACTTAACGGACCGACCTCAAAATGTATCCGATCGTGATCACATTTATATGGGACCACCTTGGAATAAGCTCTATCGAACACAAAAATAATTTTGAAAATCGGTCTACATTTGGCGGAGATAATAATATCTAAGGTTGACTGTAAGAGAATGCCTTCGGGATTATGTCCGCCTATATACATACATTATATCATCATCATCATCAGACATAGGACGTCCACTGCTGAACATAGGCCTTCCTCAAAGATATATGAAGTAACAATAAATAAATATTGCGTAACATAAAAAACATAGTTGAATTGAGGACCTTCTCCTTTTTTATAGTCGGTCGAAAATACATTTACATTTATACAAAAGTATTCACCCCTAATGGAGATTCAACATCAGTGGCCTGAGCAGGAAAATTTCTGACAACCGTAAATGTATTTCAACTCGATGCGCGTCTATGAAATTTGTATGAAATATTAACCAAACGTCATCAGTGTGCAGCGAACTCGAATACATTTACATTTACATTAGTTTTTCGTGCTCGGGCTACTGATCCTGTATAGGCATCTTGCCGTACTGGATAGAAAACTTATAGTCGCTTAAATGGTATCCATTTTGCTAATATTTTATACAGCCTCTTACATATCGATCGTTAGCTAGGTTGTAGCCTGTATCTCACAGATTCTCGTTGATAAATCCGTACATCTAGACATGTGACGCTTTAAGACTTAATTAAGCCGAATGCAAATGATCGAGAGTTCTGATTATGCAATTAATGGTATGTATTAACGTGTATACACAGTACATACGTGCCGAAGATCGTACGTAGATATGCTGAGCTGAGATATGCTGGCTTATAAGATATAAGCGTATTTGGGGGATTAAATTAGGGTTATTTGTAAATGTAGAATGGTATCATTTTAATTTGTTAAATTATTTAACGTTTCTAATTATTTTACTCACTCTACTGAGAGCCGCTAGGTCTGCAGGGTTACCACCACCTCGTATAGCAGCATTATTATAATCGTTCTTCGTTTGTTTTGTATGGGAATCGGTACAAGTAATACTGCTATAAGAGATTGTGGTAACCCCACTGGTTGTTGGGCGTCGCCGACGTTGTTATCACCTTTGAATTTCGATGGGATTTCGTTTTGTTTAAAACCTTTTACAACAGCTATTGAATATTAATTAAATCATCATCATCAGCCATAGGACATCCACTGCTAAACATAGGCCTGCCCCAAATTAATTAATTAAATAAATAATAATAAATGCGATTAATAATAATAAACAATAAATACACCCAACAGACACACACCTAGTCCTGACCCCACACTAGATAAAACCTGTATCGTGGGTGTCAGAGACTATGAGAGACTTTCGGTCTCACAATACCCAGACTTGAAATGTCTGTGGGCCACACAAACATTTGTCTCAATGGGGGAATCGAACCCGCGGCCTCTCGCTTTACAGCTGACTACTCGCCCGCGCCACGGAGGCGGTCTAATTTAATGTCTAGTTGAATGAAAACCCATTGTAATACCTAAGCCTAAGTGTTTACTTTAAATCCAATTATTAATGATTTATGTTGATATTTCATGTTACTTATATATTAATTCCCGGACCAGATTATCTAGTAAATTATAGCAGTAATAAAAATAGCCTGATTTTAAAAGCGCTCATTATAAATTTTGAAGTAATTACTTGTCATGTTCAACTTTGACTTTTCCTTAGTTATATCACTATTAAATCCATTTTATCTAGATGACAAAATATGAGGTAATAAATTAAGCTATTCTCTCTCTAAGATGATTAATACAATGTCAGCGATATGTAGTCGATAGAAATATTACTTTAGCATAACATTATCATGTTGCAGAAAATTTGTTGGTGATCGGGAGTAGTAACTATCTTCTTGAGATTTTGACAGGAATTCTGACAGGGGTTTTGCTTGGTGCGTTGGCTGGCTTTGTTCGGTTGATTCGCCGAGTGTAGGTCATCTGAGGGGCACTGGACTGGAAGGAATTGCCGCTATAATCCCAGCAGGGCCTTGAGATCATCCACATCTGGGTCTTATGGTCATTGTGAAAACATAATTGCTCTATTTACCTTGACATTGGCTAAATCACCGCATATGCGTGGAAGCCATTATTTTTAAAAGAAGAAGAAGAAGAACTTTCTTCTTCACAGAACAGTTATAAAAACGTAGTATAGTATAAAAAGTAGTAGTAGTATAGTATAAAAACGAAGCTCTATTTTTGTCTGTCTGCGCGACTCTCATAATAAAAACAAAATACCTACATTTTATTTAACCTGTTATGAGGCACGTGAGACATTCCCATAATAGGTTTGAAGTTCACTTAACCGTAGAAATGCACAAAATATTTGCAAAATGTAATTTCATGCATATCGTATTCCCCTTGTGCTCTCATTGTAATGGAAATCTTGCAGAACGAGACATGTAATCAACTTGCATTGCTTGTTTTGTCAAATTATGCTCCGTGCGACGAAAATACAAGAATTTTATATATAAACTAACATTCTCAAACAGTCTTATATATTTAGGTGAGAAAACTAGAATGTATAATAATTTGTTTTATAATAGAAACACAACTGTGACCGTAAGTAGCGTTCATTAATCTTTTTTTATAGCAGAGAGTGGCAAATGAGCAGATGGGTCACCTGATGGTAAGTGGTGGTCATCGCCCATAGGCAACCCGAAACAAGAAAATCATGGGTGCGTTGTCAACCTAAAAGACGGGAAATAGGGATTGGGAAAAAGGTGGGTGTAATTGGACCACCGGAAATCTGACTCACCGAACTATTTCCTGTGAGACAGTGGTATCAAACCGCTTGAGGCCCATTCTTGCTGTAGAAGTAACTGTCTACAGCGTGGCTCTGCCACTCAAATATTAAAACTCAGTATCTAAGAACAGAACGAATAAAAATAATAGTAAACAATGTTATGATATTTCGAAGCCATCTCTTTTGATAGCGAAGCCGTAGTTTCATAACCTCAATTCACCAGTGGTAGGATATTCGTATCCGCCCGGATATCAACCACCGTACACGTGGTGATAAAAGCTGCTATAGTGACCCAAACTCCTTGTGTGATTCACGTTCCAGGATCAGCCAGTGTTCTTCCGGTCCTCTCGAGGGGCTTACGACATGACGTGATGGTTGGTTAGGGCAGGTATGGGAATATATGCCTGTGTCTTCATCGGTGATCCGCCTGTCATGTCGCAAGCTCTTCGATTTGTTTCTTCCCTTTTCGGGTTTGGAGTGTGAATAAGCATAAATAGGCATGATTCTGAGGACCACTGATAAACCCATTATTTGTCAGTGGTCAGTTTTATTTTAACTGCAATATAAGTACTTATCATCAGGTGTAGTATAGTCGATTCCGCTCTTGGCAGCGGTCGCTCTCGGACGTATTGTCACTGCACCTGCAGTGATTTTACAACCGATTACCGGCCTACCTGCTAGGTCGGATTGCAGCCCCGCGCTGCCGTCTCGGTAATCCGACCATAAAACAAAGCTCCGCTTTGTTTTGTCGGTTACCAGACAAAGGGCCCATCCGCGTCCTTCTCAGGACAGGGATTAGCCCGATTTTCGGTATTTTGTTTATTGTCCCCTTCAGGGAATTAGCTCGGTGGTAAACCTCACGGTGTCAACAAGCCGAAGCTAGCGGTGACCCGGCCCGCGCCACGCCCCCTCAGGGCTGAAGCAAGCCGGACGGGTGCGGATAAGGAATTAGTGGAGGCACACCACTCTTTCCCCCGCATATCTCCTTCCCAACCCTACCCATCCCGATTTCCATCCCGTGTATCCGGTTGAGTGTGCGGTCCTCGGACCAATACCACTTACGGTGCACGGACTGTTAGGAACCCTTTCGCACATTAAGATTGGCAAAGGGATACCAGCTTAGGGCACACCTAATTTTAAGTACACCCCCCCTCGCCTATACCCGGCGAGGAGGGTCATTCACATACTCAGCCCCGGGCACACCCACCCGGGGACGTAAATTCACGCGTCCCACCGCGACCCGCGACCCGCGATCCGCGACCGTACGTCAGTGCGAGCGCCGCCCGGTTTCTTGTGTGTTCTTTCCCGGGCGGAACGCACCCGCGTCGGAACACACTCGCGCCTTAAAATTAAAATCAATTTCCCAAGCACTCGCGATGGCCCCGCCAAAACAGAAGCTTGTCGTGGCCCTCGCGAAGGCGGCGGAAAACCCACTCGCGTGGGCTCGTATTGAATCTCTCTTTAGAGAGATTATGCCGGACCTGTTTGCCGACGAGACGGAGAGCCCGTCAACGGACGACGGACCCTCCGCCTCGCCCACCGCTCCCTCGGGGCCCATCGCTACGGCGATGGAAACCGACTCACCCGCATCCACCAAGAGGCCCGCGGCTTCTTCAACCTCCGGCGATTCTCGGTCGGAATCGTCGTCATCCGAACAGGATGACGAAGGTTTCACGACCGTGAAGCGCGGGAGGCGAAAGAAGCCGCGATCGGCCACCGCCGTGTCGGTGTCAACTCCGGCGCCCTCTGCACCGGCCTTCGACACCGACTCGCCGGCTTCCCCCTCACCCCCGTCCTCACCAGCCGCACCCTCGCAGCCCTCCGCTCCCTCTGAGCCAAAGGGCAAAAAACCTCCCCCAATCAACATCCGCGTCCCGGATGGTAGCTCCCTACCCACCCTTCTCGCGAAAATACAGTCTCAGGGCATCACCCTGAGAAACAATAGGTGGAATAGCCTCCACAAGACAGTCACCGTCATGCCGGCTACGGTGGCCGACCACCGCTCTCTTACCAAGTGGATGGCTTCCACAGAAATTAATTACTACACTTACGCCCTCCCCGAAGAGCGCACCTACCGCTTTGTTATACGCGGAATCCCCTTAGAAATGTCGACCGAGGAAGTTACATTAGGCCTTCAAGAGAAAGGCATCTCTTGCGTCCGGGTTACCCGTATGCACCGTCCCGCCCGCGCAGACGCCACTCAGCAGCCCTACGAGATGGTCCTCGTAGAATTAGAGACCCCCGCTGATGCCAAACATCTGTTTGCCATCAGCGACATTCTTGGATTCCGCGGCTTCACCGTGGAGACCCCCCACCGCAAACGGCTAATCGGGCAGTGCCACAACTGCCAACTGTATGGCCATTCATCGCTGCGTTGTCGCATGCCCGCCAGGTGCGTCAAGTGCCTCGGAAATCATGGAACTGCACAGTGCCCACGTCCCAAAGATAGGACCCAGTGCACGGAGCCGCCTTCGTGCACCAATTGCCGCCAAGTAGGCCATCCGGCTAGTTATCGTGGGTGCACGCATGCCCCCAAAAAACCGACCCGAGCTCCTAAAGCTCTACCCCCCAAGGCCCCTCAGGCTAAATTCATCCCTGCACCCATCCCGGCGCGCAACCATTGGCAGTTGCCAAGCAAGCAAGCCGAAGAGGTAGCAGCCACCATCCAGGCCCCCGGCGGAGTCACTCCCGCCACCCCGGCCACACCTCCCGCCACTCCCAGTCAACCCACCGCGGTTCCTACCACTCCTGCTCCAGCTCCCACTCCTGCGGCCTCCCGGGCTAACCCTCCCAGGGCAGCCCAGCCGCGCCCCAAAAACCCTGCACCCCCTACCGCGGCGGGTCGCACACTCTCTAAGGCTGAAGTAGATGCCATCTACGACGCCATCATAAACCCCCCGATCGACTACTACACCCTTATCTCTGATAAAATAAGGGAAATAGCAGCCAAGGGCCACCCGGACGCAAGACTGATGTCTGACTTAGAACTTCTGTATAGGGAACAGCGATCCTACATCGCTGACTTAATTTTACCGCCTTCCGATGGCTAACAACAATAATATTTTTTCCCCCCCGTCGCGGACCAAGCCTCGCTCCCTCAGAGTGGGCTTTTTCAATACCAATGGTATTCGCGGCCAATGTGCCGAAATCGCACACTTTGTCCGCGATAACAATCTGGACGTTTTCCTCATCCAGGAAACGTTCCTCAAACCTGCTCACCGAAACCCTAATATCCCCAATTTCAAAATGGTGCGGAACGACCGCACTACTGGCCCTTTTGGTGGCACCCTAATATACTTTAAAAGGTCCCTGCACTGCATACCTCTAGACCCCCCCGAAAACCTGACGAACATTGAGGCTTCAGTCTGCAGGCTAGCAATGACAGGACATCCGCCGATCACCATCATCTCGGCTTACCTTTCACCCAAAAAGGAGCTTCACTCCAATGAAATTTCGACCCTACTGAGCATGGGGGAGTCTGTCCTTCTGGCGGGCGACCTCAACGCCAAGAACACGCTTTGGAACTGCAACTCTACCAACAGCAGAGGTGCAGCACTAGAGCGGTGTTTAGACACTATTGATATGGAAATTCTAGTTCCATCAGAACCCACCCATTATAGTACAATTAACGACAATCACCGACCTGACATACTCGACATAGCGCTTGCAAGGAACGTATGCCTACGCGTGCGTTCCATGCAGGTGCTACAAGAGTTGGACTCTGACCACAGACCTGTGATCCTAGATCTAGTCCCTATAAACGGTCCCACAGACACAGGTCCTAACGTACCGATGAAGGTGAAAACGAACTGGCGTCTCCTAGGCACCAAGCTCGAGGACACCTCATCCCCTGATCTCTCCGCGATCCCGACCAACATAGTTACTCCTGAAGAAACGTCCGGCGCGATTCGCTCCTTCACCGCACATATCCAAAACGTCGTGAGCGACAGCTCCGAGAGGGTGCCGGAGGCTATGCTTAGCCATTGGCACCTTCCCGAAGACGTGAAATGTGTGGTGAGGAGGCGAAACGCCGCGCTGAGAGCCTGTAAGACGAATCCCTCCCCGGATCAACGGCATCTAACGCGTTTCCTCCAACGCGAGGCCAAACGTCGCATCCAAGAGGCCGTCGATTCGAGGTGGGAAACTCACCTATCAGAGCTAGATCCAACTCACCAGGCTTTCTGGCAGTTGTGCCGTTCCTTCAGGAGAAATGATACAGTCACCATGCCCCCGCTCAATCGTCCGAATCAACGCCCGGCGTTTGACGACGACGAGAAAGCGGAATTGCTTGCCGACAGCCTGGAGGCTCAATGTTCACTCACCTCAGTTCCCATTGACCCAGAGCATCTCGTTGCGGTTGACACTTTTGTCGAAAGTAGGAACGCAATCCCGCCGCCACCGATACCGGTTCCCCGTCCGCGCCCGACAAACGTCGACCCGGATGTCGACCAACCGCCCGACCCACTCGCGCCGGTGACAATCGAAGAAGTCAGTTCTCTGATCAAGGCGCTCAAAAGACGAAAAGCCCCCGGGGGTGACGGTATATCCAATAGAGTCATGAAAATGCTCCCGGAGCATCTAGTTAAAATTCTCGCTGACATTTTCAATGCAGCGTTCCAAAACAGCCTCTTTCCAGACGTCTGGAAAGAGGCGGTTGTGATAGGTATTCACAAGCCGGGGAAACCCGCTTTCGAACCCTCCTCTTACCGTCCCATCAGTTTACTCAGCGCTCTGGGTAAACTCTACGAGCGAATCGTCCTCGATCGCATCAAGATAGTCGCCCACCTTCACCATCTGCTCCCTCCAGAGCAGTTTGGTTTTCGTAGTAGGCACAGTTGCGTGAATCAGATTCTCCGCATCACGGAGCATATCCACGCCAACTTTAGGCGCGGAATCCCTACCGGTGCTCTTTTCTTCGATATCGAAAAAGCATTCGACAAAGTGTGGCACAACGGCTTGCTCTACAAGTTGTATACCTTCAATGTGCCCACACAGCTCGTGCACATCATACGAGAATTTTTGTCGAATCGCGGTTTCAAATATCGCGTGGAGGGAACTCTTTCCTCCCGACACACCATCACTGCCGGAGTCCCGCAAGGCTCCGCTTTGTCCCCTTTTCTTTTCTCGCTATACACAAGCGATATCCCTAAACCGAAAGACGCCCATCTGGCGCTCTTCGCTGACGACACGGCAATCTACGCTTCACGTAGAGACCCGGACAAAGTGATTCGCATTTTGCAAACCGCAGCCGATGAACTCGGTGAGTGGTTCCGCAAATGGCGAATCACTGTCAACCCCGCCAAAAGTCAGGCAATTCTCTTTACCAAGAGAATTTTCACCCAAAAGCCTAACGCTTCAGTCACCATGGCCAATAAGGCTATCCCTTGGACCAACAACGCCAAATATCTAGGAGTCAACCTTGATCGGAGACTGAACTTCATCACTCATGTAAATGCGGTACGCGCGCGAGCCGCAATCGCGTTAGCACGATTACATTTTCTCTTAAACCGTAAGAGCAAGTTGTCAGCCCGCAACAAGATTAGGATCTACACAACGTGTATTAGGCCGATAATTACTTACGCATCGCCCGTGTTCGCTCACATACCGCCCGCTCGACTTAAGCGTATGCAAGTCCTGCAAAACGTCTTTTTAAGACGAGCGCTTAACGCTCCGTGGTACATACGTAACCACGACCTCCACGTGGACACCAACTTGCCGACCATCAGGCATTTTATGCAGATGGCTAGCAGACGCTACTTCGATCGGGCGGCACACCACCCAAACACGCTTGTCCGTCAAGCGTCAATATACACTCCATTTGACCGTGCGAAATGGAGACGTCCTAGATCCGTTTTGTCAGACCCTGATGACGCCATCACTCTGGCCATTCAACGTAAGATCGAGCATCTTAAATCGCTCCCACACTCCACACGACCGATGTTCCGTCCCCGCCGACGAGGACCACGCCGCGCTCCCAGTAGCAGCCCCCCCGACCCTGTTAACAATTCCGGCCCGCGTGCCGATGACAGAAATGGATAGTTAGGAAAACACGTCCACACTCCCCTAATCGTTGATGTCTTCAACATCACCCTCTCAGTGACCGCCCTGAGCCGAGGTTCGTAACCCGTTAGTGGGTTGCCCTCAGCGTGGTCACCTAACTTTATGGGTTGGGCGCACCTGCGTTCATCCCAACAGACCGGTGTGGCTGAATTTGCCGACTCGGTTAGGCAAGCAGCTGTAGGGCCAAAAAAAAAAAAAAAAAAAAAAAAAAAAGTAGTATAGTCACTTTGCCGTGCCCGGATAAAAAATAGACATTTTTAATAATTGTGTTGTTTTGGTGTTCCATACATAAACCATTTTAAAAGATCCAAATAATAATCACCTAAACAATATTTGTTGAGAACAGAGAAGCAACATCAATACAGCCGAATGCAATCAGCGGCACAATCCATTTCGCCCTTTACGACATGACGCCGTGCCTCGTCGCATCGCCGGCCAATACGGTCGCAACTCGCATCATCTGAAGCTCCTATTGAAAATGTAATAAAACCAGTTGCACCAACGTCTTTCGGGCTAACTTCTGTTACTTTATTTGTACGCTCACTTTGTAATGTGTTTTCGACGTGAGTTTAATATGTGACGATACTTTTGAGTATGTTGATGTTTGGAACTAATTTTGTATTTATCAATTTCATTCCAAGAATTATTTTATCACCACCCTCATCAGCCACAAGATGTCCATTGCTGAACATAGGCCTCTCCCAAAAATTTGCAGAGCGACCTGTATTATTATTTATTTTAAAATATTCTTGCTTGTCCAATAAACAGAGGTATTTTGTTGTTATGATTTCCCGCTCTAATTTACCTATGTAAATAGAGAAGTAATTATATTTTGAGTAGTAGAGCCACGCTGTAAACAGTAAAGTCTATAGCACGCATGGGCCGGCTCGACCGGTTTGATACCACTGTCTCACAAAAAATCGACGTAAAGTGGCAGCTTGATGTCGCGTTTCGTTCGGAGAGTGAGAGTCCGGTGACCTATTTCCCAGCGCCCTTGCCCAATCCCATTTCCATCCCCTTTCATTCCCTCCTTTTAGTTTGGCAACGCACCTATGACTATTTGTGACTTGGGTGTCTATGGGCGATGGAGATCACTTACCATCAAGTGACCAATCTGCTCGTTTGCAAGACTCTGCTATAAAAAATTAACCTATTACTTACAATTCATTCAGCCCTAATAAAATGAAAAGGTCCCAAAAATGTACTCCGATCTCGTACACAAAGTCAATTTACATAAATACTTGGATAATATCATGTAAGTGTTTAAATGGCGGTGCAGAAGACACGCTGTTAATACCAAAATAAAATACATAGTACTCGGTATGTTCCTGATTAATGATAAAATGCTAGCAGAAAGCGGGCGTACCAAAAGCTCGGCAGCGCTTATATCACACGTCGGCGATACTGGTATCATCACCATAATGTAAAAGTAAACGAGACAGTCCCATAGAAATCTATAACTCTTTATTTATGCCGTAACTTGATAAAAAGGTTGTACAAAATTGGAAAACTAAACGAACAAGACAAAGCTGGTCCACACAAGTCTTCAATTGAGATGAGAGGAAGTGACAAAGGAAGGTATTTGACTTATAGTGGGCTTTAAGAGACTTATAATAATGAATTATAATAAAGGGATAACCTACATTTGAACTGCACGCCAGCTACAAAATTGAGTGAACTTTGGCCCAGCAGGAATATTTTTGACAATCGAATTCGTATCGAGCTGGATGCGCGTATATAACATTTTTATGAAATATTAACCAAATTTCATCAGTGCACAATGTGAATTTCACAAATTTCGAATGTGACTGTGGTGCCCCTGAGCAGAACATGTCGCACCTGCTTGTCTGTCCGCTGTGTCCTACCACCTGCACAAGCGAAGACCTAATGGAGGCTACAGACACAGCTCTAGGAGTGGCGGGCTTCTGGTCAGGAAGGATCTGAGTCGATTCGTTGTTATTGGAGCCATTGACACGAAAGAAGAAGAAGATCAGTGCACAGCGAGCTCGATACGAATTCGATTGTCAAAAATATTCTTGCTCTGGACGCTTGGCAGTTTTGATGTACTTATTTCATCCACACATAACACTGTTCCAAACCGCAACTTTTTAACTAGCCTAGGGTTCAAATGCAGCTCATAATTATGATCAGAAATGAAGACTACTGTAAACCAAGAAGTAAAATATAAGAAATAGGTGTAGATATCCTTTAAATTCAATAGTTCCTATAAACTAACGTAACCTAACTTCTTATCGCTAAAAGTTCTTAACAAGACTTGTTGGGAAACACCGAAGAGTTGGCCACCGCAGCGATGCAGGGCGGCGGTTTAATTTATCACTCGCTTCGCAAACTCGCGATTAATACGAACAGTAAAACATCACACGATAGCCGTTCCGCACACGTTTCCTTTATCGCCTGCTGGAAGCCGATAGCAATTGCGATTTAATTTGTTCAATAATCTATTGTGTAATGAGCATCGATCATGAGTAAGCACTAAGCGATCGATTACAATAAAATTGTTCTCGATGTTACGTTCAATAATTTTATTATTGTTGTTGCCTGCGACTCCGTTCGCGTGGGAATTTATCTTCTGCGATAAAAAGTAGCCTCTGTGTTAATTCACGGTATCAGCTACCTCCATACCGAATTTCATCAAAATTGGCTCAGCCGTTTGAGCCTGAAGAAGAAACAACATACAAACACACTCATAAACTTTCGCCTTTGTAATATTAGTGTGATGTGCTGTATAGGATAATATTTATTAAGTAACCGACGTAAAGTGGCAGCTTGCTGTCGCGTTTCGTTCGGTGAGTGAGATTTCCGGCGGCCCAAATCCCCCCTCCCTTTCCGAATCCTTATTTCCCTCCCGTTAGATTGGCAACGCACCCATGATTCTTTTTGTGTCTTGAGTGCCTATGGGCGGTGGAGATCACTTACCATCAGGTGACCCATCTGCTCGTTTGCCAGTCTCCACTATAAAAAAGTATTATTCTACCACGGACGTAAAGAAAAAGATGGAAGGAGCGCTGGGAACACAGAAAGTGAAGCAGGGATTTCTGCTCATTCGATCAGTCGCCGCCAATACGTGTTGATAGATCGAATGAGCCGAAAACCCTGCTTTACTTTCAATGTTCATAACGCTCGGTCCATCTTTTTTGTTACGTCCGTGTATTCTACCAATTAATTGGCTCAGCAGTGTTACCACCACCTCTTATAGCAGTATTATTATAATCGTTCTTCGTTTGTTTTGTATGGGAATCGGTACAAGTAAGATGATAATAATACTGCTATAAGAGGTGGTGGTAACCCCCCTGTACTCTGTCTTGCACTACTATAGTGATGAGTAGTTCAATTTTGAATGTACGTTTACCGTTTATGTCGTGTCACTCGTGTCGCTTGTCCAGTCTGCCTGTCGCGACTGACGTCGAAGCGGCTTTCATTTATCCTGTTCACATGACGCTTGTCATCCTTGATTATCTCTGACTCGTGATGGATACGAGAGACTAGAGAAACGCTCGGCCTCTATGCGTTTTCACTGCTTGTATAGGTATTGTTTTTGTTAATTTGAAATTGTACATACATACATAAGCTCATGCCTATATCCCCGAAGGGGTAGGCAGAGGCGCACTAGCGAACTAGAACACCCACATTTCGCCGAGCTTAGTTGCGTCCCAGATGTGATAGGGGGTGAGCCTATCGCCATATCGGGCACGAATTCCAGACTCCGGGCTGATATGGAATAATCCAATATCACTTTGCCCGACCCGGGGATCGAACCCGAGACCTCAGAACCGTAGTCGTACCGAAATACCACCACGCCACCGAGGCAGTCATTTGAAATTGTACTGCTATACTATTGCCACATCAAAAAGTGGACAAGTGGCGACCTTGATTGTAAGGTTTTTAGGCATTGATAAATAGCCCTGCAAAATCTTTTAAATTAACTACTATTTCATTGTCGTCATCATCAGCCATAGGACGTCCACTGCTGAATATAAGCCTCCCCTAAAGATTTCCAGATCAGATAACTACTAATGTTACCTACATGATACATACAGGTATTCTAGTTCGATAAGCTCACGCCTGTATCCCCGAAGAGGTAGGCACAGGCGCACTAGCGAACTAGTACACCTACATTTCGCCAAGCTTAGTTCCGTCCCAGATGTTATAGGGGGCGAGCCTATCGCCATATCGGGCACAAATTCCAGACTCCGGGCTGATATGGAAAAATCCAATATTACTTTGCCCGGGGATCGAACCCGAGACCTCAGGATGATAGTCGTACCGAAATACAACCACGCCACTGAGGCTAGACACATGTTATGTTATATATCTAGATCGCTAGCTGACCTCTGCCTACACGTTCGGGGATACAGGCTTGAGCCTAGGTTACTTTCATCTGTAAATACGAAACATACTAATACTAATATAACGTTTTTAACGGCAAAATTTAGTAAGTTATAATAGTTTTTGGAACGGATGTCGGGATCTAGAGGCTAACAGTAAAACGACCGATACAACAAAATTCTGACAAACGGAGTCCTTTATGAAGTTATTTTAATAACAGCTACTGATCTCCAAACCGAGATTAGATTTAAATTCTGGGTATTAGATTGTTTTACAGATAAAAACGTTATATCTCAAAATAAAGATTAACCATTGCGCGAAATAGTTCACCTACTTTCATTCTTGCGGTTCTCAGAAAGAGCAAAACCTTGTCCAGACCACACGCTATATTTACATTAGCGCTTCAAAATGCTCTCTAAACATTATTATTTTTAAGAAATATAAAAACTTTACGCTTAATGTCTTAATCCGAGAATTATTTTTATTATTTGTGTGCTTCAAAAATATAGTGCAATGGTACATACACAACACATCAATATCAGGTGGGTTACCACCACCTGTTATAGCAGTATTATCAAATCTTACATCGTTTTTTTTTACGGAAATCACACATACTCAATGTTCTTTTACTTTTATGATTTCTATAATTGATTAGATTTCCATTCCATTTATAAATACTTATTATAGACTTTTACTTAATAAATTCAACCGCAACACACTTTATAGAGGTAAACATGATGCAGAAAGCATTTGGCTTTATTTTTTACGACCAGCTGTATCCCTGATGCCTCTTCGCTATGGAAATTCTATACAGGGCAAATCGTGTAAAAAACACGTGGTCACCTGGGATCCGAACCTAGGACTCTTCTTTCCACAGCGCATATACGATGTCACTAGATCAATGTGTTAAAACCTAAACAATCTATTCGATTTATACTTATTAATCAGACTTGTAATTTAAACCGATTAAAAAAAAATAGAAGGTCTTTGATTCGTCTGTATTTTTATGAAGGTATGTTACGCGATATCTCCGCCAAATGTAGACATATTTTCAAGATTTCTTGTGTTCGATAGAGCTTATTCCAAGGGTGGTCCCATTTAAATTTGGCCACGATCAGTAGCCCGAGCACGAAAAACTAATGTAAATGTAAATGTATTCGAGTTCGCTGCGCACTGATGACGTTTGGTTAATATTTCATACAAATTTCATAGACGCGCATCGAGTTCGAATACATTTACCGTTGTCAGAAATTTTCCTGCTCAGGCCGCAGATAAGTTTTGAAGTCAGCCCGTTAATTTTTATATTAAATATATCTAGCTACAAGTCTTTCCATTTAGTTTATTGAGATATTATGTACTTCGCTAATAATAATACCGATCTTAATGCCAGTATTCAGTAGTAATATCGTAAGATGTAGGGGGAAGCCATTGCGTGATATATGACAAATGTAATACGGGTAGACAACAATGAATAATACATAAGTGACGTTTGTAATAATCTGCCGACAGCTCGGAGAATATGTGATTTTGTTTACCCATGTCGAGGCGTATGATTGCAACTATTAGTCTTGTGCATGGCCCTAATGCATTGTTCTGAATACTATCATATTTTTATAAAACAATTTTTTAGTCTGATTGTTTGATGAATTAATAATAAAACTTTTTATAATCAAAGCTTATGAGAAGACTTAAAAGTGGTTATTTTTTTTATTTTTTTTATAGCGGAGATTCGCAAACGAGCAGATGGGTCACCTGATGGTAAGTGATCTCCACCGCCCATAGACACCCAAGACACAAAAAGAATCATGGGTGCGTTGCCAACCTAAAACGAGGGAATGGAAGGGGAGGGAAGGGGATTGGGAAAGGCAGTGGGGAAATGGGCCACCGGAAATCTCACTCACCGAACGAAACGCGACAGCGAGCTGCCACTTTACGTCGGTTTTCTGTGAGACTGTGGTATCTAACCGGTCGAGCCGGCCCATTCGTGCTATAGACGTTACTATCTACAGGGTGGCTCTACCACTTCTATATAAATTTAAAAAAATCTATAAAACATAATCGTGCAAATGAATTGCATTGTATTATGCAGAAATGATTTGGCTTAATTTTCACGACCAGCTGCTTGCCTGATGTCAACCCCCTCTGGGGATCCAGCCCCGGGCAAAATAAATCAGAAAAATCGCCTTCGTAACTAAATAATAAAATATGTGTAAATGGCTGCTACTTTGCTTGGACACGATGATTAATTAAAGTTTGAGGTCCTAGCAGAAATAACTACCGACTGCCTGTTCGAATCATGTTCGTCACTAGCTATGATAGTTGGTAGGAATATCAACTAATGTTATGAGGGTGAGCGAGCCCCATTTACGCTATCTAAGCTGCAGCTTTATTACCTTCACAATTTTTCCGCCTGACGTTATCGGCCTAGTACCAGGGTACGCCTTCCTACTTAAACGATTCCACTTCGCCCAGTCTTAAACATGCTCTACAGTAAGACCATTGACTCTCATATCATCCTCCAAAACGTCCAGCCAGCGATTTTAGGGCCGTCTACGGGGACGCATCCCGAGTGCGATCTGCTTTAAAAATTTATCTATAAACACACATTTAAAAACAACGATTGAATTACAAAGCAATAAAATAAAAGCGCCATGTCCACCGATGCGCATTAATCGCTTCATCTCGATTACGGTGGGCGAATGGACGCTAAATGTAATCGCGTGCAGCGCTCCCGCGAGCTAATATTGCGTGTAAGCGGCGTAGTAACAGTAACAACAAATATTTTGTATAATAAAATATTATTTTTATATTCCTTTATAGACCGAGATCCGGCTGCATAATCTTTACGTTTTTAAAGTATGGAGTCAGAATATATTTTTATAGATAATGGGGGAATTAAAATAATATTAATTAAAAATACTTGAGGGCAAATTTTGATTGGCACCTTTGCAAAAATAGATTCCCCCATTTAAAATTAGCCATAAAAATAGATTTTAACTATATACATGATGAACGTAGTAACTATTAGTCTTGTGCATGGTCCTAATGCATTGTTCTGAATACTATCATACTTTTATAAAACAATCTGTTAGTCTGTTTGTTTGATGAATTAATAATAAAACTTTTTGTAATCAAAGCTTATGAGAAGACTTAAAAGTGGTTATTTTTTTTTATTTTTTTTTTTAAATAAAAAAAAATAACCACACTAATCTTGCTGTCAGATCTCGGCCTATTAAGGAATTTGTTGTTACATAATTAGTAACAATTTGACAGCTTTCGTGGCACAGCGGGCGAGTAGCCGGCTGTGAAATGTGAGGTCGCGGGTTCGATTCCCGCACCGAGAAAAATGTCTGTGTGGCCCACGTATATTTGTTTTGGGTCTGGGTGTTGTGAGACCTTTTGGTCTCACACCTCGTAGTTCCTAATACTCACGACACAAGACTCGACCTTAGTGTGGGGTCAGGACTATGTGTGTGACTCTTGGGTGTATTTATTTATTTATTATACATATCTATGTACATGCATAGATTCACGCCTATATTGTGTCCCCGTAAGCCAGAGGCGAACTAACGAACTAGAAACACATTGCGCCGAGCTCGTTTCCGACCGGGCGAGGCGAGTTTATCGCCATGTCACATAAATAATAAATAAATAAATAATTCACATCAGGCCAAAATTCCAGACTGATACTGAGTAGAGAAACTTATCACTTTATTCAACTCCGGGATCGAACTCGGACCCTCACGCAAAACAACTACGACACCGAGGCCTAAAACGCCTTGAGGTTGAAAAAGAAAAAGTATAGCGAATAAGCCAATTGTGGAGAAGGCTCGATTAGACGAATTCGAAGTGTCTAAGCATAATGACGGCATCTGGCATTAGGCCAGAATAGTGCCCGGCAGGATTGAAAATTCTACGAAGATTGAATAAAACCGATTTAACTTAAGCACAGAATAGCATACTTTGAAGAATGGTCAAAAAATTGTCCGCCTTCCCTTAAGCATATAATAGCCAATATCAAATATCTGTTGGGTAACAATGTATTTTTATTGTCTGATTTTTCCTTTTCATTCCAGAGAAAATGAAAATTTTACAACTTTCCCAAAACGGTATTTAAATATTAAATTCATACATAGAGCTATGATAAAATAGTTTTTTAAACGTATTGCATTAACAAACATTTTATGACAAATGTGTTCACACGTTATAATAAATATTTAATGTCGCCGCTTCAGAATTTATTAGCTCGGCAGCGAGCAGCGATGTGTCACAAACGCAGCGACGAGCATGCATGATGCATCCAGCACATTTCGCTTTGTTAAACGAAATCAAAAACAAACTGCACCGACAATCGCAGCGGGGAAATATTTGTGCCAGTTATGTCCTTATTGACAAATATTTGTGCACAAAGAAGGACGACTGTTTTATTCGAATAGTGATTTTGAAGTTTGGGGTTCAAACAAGTCCATATCGCGGATGTATGACTTTATTATAGAGCTAGTGTTACACGATAATTAAATACACTGCTTTAATTATGCCTTATTCTGATACTTTATACCTTCTTATACCTTATACCTTAGTCATTATTGATATTAACACAGTTTTTTGTGATCTATTTGAACTTAAATTACACTGTTAATTACTTTTTTATGAGCTTATGAAGGCAGACAAGCTATTGTTTGTCACCCATGGACAAAAAATAGGTTCTAAAAATCTTACTCACCTTATAAAACGCATCAGTAACCAGCCAGCTCATGGCGGTTTTCTGTGGGACAGAGGTAATAATCCCGTGGAAAAGACCATCCAGACTGTACTCACAATCGCCTACAGAGTGGCTACCACTAAAAGTTAAAAGATACTAGTGATGTAGAACATTAAAAAAATACCTTGGCAACAAATAGTAATCACAATAAATGAATTTACAATAAATATGAGTGCTGTTTATGTGATAAAACGATTCATATTTTTGTATTTAGTAACCTATAGCAACTGGCGGTTAATACAATCGGTCCGCAATGACTAGCAAAACGAAACAGAAATGTATTTCAATACATAAGCAATAAGCACTCCACTTAGCATCACATAAAGGCGTCACAATAAAGCAGCATGGATTATGTTTTAAAGAAAGGCCGAGTAATCACGCGAAACAGTTGAGGGGCGGCGAGCGGACCTAAAGTAACAATTACTTGGTCATGCGAGTTGGCAATCCATCACCTACTTGCCCTGTGCCACTGGCAATGGCTCGGTTCTACTCTCAGGCAATTTCCGGCAACCTTATCTACAAGCTAGTAACTCTGCGTTTGTTTAACAGAATTAATCCAGTTGACAAGGATCTTTGACGAGGCCCTCTTCGCGCTTCGCAAGTTTTGTTTTTGTTATAAATTGAAGATTGTTTGGCGAATAATTGGCCCGATTCTATACAGTAGTTACGTGCTCGATTGTAGTTTCGTGAATCCGGAGCTATCGCGAAACAAAAGCGGCACGTGACTTTGCGATTGAAAATGAACATTGGCCTGATTATGATTACGTCCTTGGCCCAATTATATTAAATCCGTAATGTGTTTTCAATTACTTACTAAAATTTGATAATTACTTTATCAACTGTAAGCCCTCATTCGTATGAGAGCTTTTTCAACGTCCGTTAAAAAGCGTCTTAACTTCTCAAATGTATATTCATATGAGTTAATATCATTCTTGTTTTATTTCTAATAAGGTATAGTCTACAAACAGCCCATCGCCCGGTGTTTAAAAAAATGCCGCGTTTTAAAAGCGCTGGCGTTTGAATAAGTATATTAGTAACTAGAACTCGTTTCTTCCATTTCAACGCTTTTTTAACGCGCATTAAAAGCTCTCGTGCGAATGATGGCTTATGATGTTTTATTAGCAAGACGAAGATATTCAATTTCAAGTTATTCATTAGTGAAATATATTCAGCTTTAACATTATTACAAATATAATAAGACTTTACTTGACTACCTATTGCTCGTAATTTCACTGGCATAATTATTTTTATAATCATCATCATCATCAGCCATAGGACGTTCACTGCTGAATATAGGCCTCCCCCTAAGATTTCCAGATCGACCTGTTGGAAGCGAATTTTTAAGAAAAAAAGAATTTTTATAATATACTTAATCAAATATTTATAACAATAAACAAATTATTGCATATTTACAAAGTGATTTTCAAAATTTTATAATTGGTGAGACATTTCTAAATCACGTCATTGAATCACAAACTTTACCTAAACTCTGACGTTGCTCTTTTTGAATAAGCAACGATACACCATTACAAGAATAAATAAACCTCAATCACATTTTTATAATATTCCTTTCATAAGCACGCCCTTAAGCCGACTAAAGCTCCCCATACTGTGTGCATAATTCCTTAATAAGTAATAGCCTTTTGAAATACGGCGACACCGTTCATATTTTCAGTAGAATTTATAGGAAGTTTCAGGCGACCGTCGGCTCGTTTAATTATTTTCTCTTGTTTACACAAGATTAAGATTGTGTTAGTTGTGAATTACTGCTAATGGATAGTATTGTGGGCCACGCACGGCCCTTCAAAACCATGTACATTAGAGCTCTTTTATCGAATTCAGCGGCTCAAGCAGGAAATTTTCTGACTATCATAAATGTATTCGAGCTCGCTGTACACCGATGAAATTTAGTTAATATTTCATACCAATATTATATAATTTGACTGCCTCCGTGGCGTAGCGGGCGAGGAGCCGGCTGTGAAGCGAGAGGTCACGGGTTTGATTCCCGCATTGAGACGAATGTTTGTGTGGCCCACAGATATTTGTTTCAAGTCTGGGTGTTTCGGATACCTACAATACAGGTTATTCTGGCTAGCAATTTTTATTGAGTAATGGATTTATTATGCACTGTCGTTAGCAACCTTTGATGGAGGTCATATTTTTAAATAAAGAAGAAAAAGATACAGGTTATACCTAGTGCGGGGTCAGGACTAGGTGTGTGACTGTTGGGTGTATTATTACTATTATTAAATTTCATAGACGCACATCGAATACATTTACGATTGTCAGAAATTTTCCTGCTCTGGCCGCAGTATGTTTATCATCACTGGCTTTGGGTCGCGGTTCTATATGATTTCGTATACTACTGACACGGGTAAAAAGGTAGAGCCACGCTGGAGACAGTAACGTATTCAGCACAAATGAGTCGACTCGGCCAGTTTGATACCACTGTCTCAAAGAAAATCGACGTAAAGTGGCAGTTTGCTGTAGGTACGGTGAGTCAGATTTTCGGTGATCGAATTCCCTCCTCCCACTCCGCACCTGTTAGGCAACGCACCCTTGATTTTTTTGTCTTGGGTGTTGGTGGTTGGTTGTGGGTTCTTGGGTGTATATAGGTAGTGGAGATCACTTACCATCAGGTAACCCATCTACTTGTTTGCCAGTCTCTGCTATAAAAAAACAATATAATTCTGCCCCACCCGGAAATTTAACCCGAGACCTCAGGACGGTAGAGGGTAGTTGTTGTAGAGCAGTTGCGCACGCAATACCACTACGTCACCGAGGCAGTCAACATAAATACTTTTTGACTAAACACTGCATACTTGCAGACATTCCACAAAGTTCTGAACCCACAGCGGTTATGACATCCACTTACTTCTCTTTGAACTTCGGTAATCGAAAACAATAACAAGCGCAAACGACTTCGGAACATTCATTGAAAAGGAAAGTTTGTCTGAAGCGCCAGGTGCGAGTTTAATGTCCGAACAACCTGGAACGGACAGTTGAGCAACCGTTTTATTGGTTGAATTTTAGATATTTACCTTTTTCCAGTTGTTCGTTGCATGGTTTAAGCAATTAGTTTTAGACACTTTAACGACATTGCTTTTTCCTTACGTAAAACAAAACTGGCCGGTGTAGAGGACTGCTTTTTGTTCAAGCCTTTAAACTTGCTTAACTGTATAAATTACCAATAAATCAATAAGTAGGTATGTGAAGTCTATCAACCCGCATTAGGTCAGCATGGTAGACTAAGGACTAACCCCTCTCATTAGTAGAGGAGGCCCGTGCCCAGGGGGTTACCACCACCTCTTATAGCAGTATTATTATAATTTTACTTGTACTGATTCCCTTACAAAACAAACGAAGAACGATTATAATAATACTGCTATAAGAGGTCATAGTAACCCTGCAGCATTGTCAATATTATTTTATATACTATTTATAGGTATAGGAATTATCCTTTAGTTTAAATATTGGTGATGATATTAAAACACTTGTGTCTCATTTCTATTCACCGGATAACTCCTATTCCCTCGGTTTTACGGTAACGTAAGTTTATCTATTGGTTTCTAATGTTACTTTTAGGAAAGTTATTTTGTGAATCTGTAAGGTCCTAGGTTCAATTTCTATGTCAAGCAAGTTTTCTTCCACTGAAGGCAGTATATGGCAGTGCCATATACTGCCACATGGGCCATCGACACATCTATGTTATGACATTTTTGGTTAAAAATAAATCTTCATTTCACTTTTTAAGGGCAACTTGCAACACTTTCATGAATCGTGATTTATCGCAGATATCGATTTAAATATAGGAACAAGCTGGAGGATAAATCGCGTTTAGATTCAATTGTAGATTAGTAATAGCGCTGCAAGTCACCCTTAATTACTTTATGCAAAACATTGCATTTCATAAGCAATAATTCCGACTTCAATATATTTTTCTCAAAATACACCACATATGGTGGCCGTAATCTTTATCTTTATATTCTCAACCTTCAGGCCCTCTTGTAAAAAGCACCATAAACTTCTTTTACGGGCCATTGATGTTGATTGTGGTACTAAAATTCAAATAAAGAAGTAAAATCGCATGGATTTCCCTTTTTTATTCCTTCGACGAATATTGTTTTACCTCCTTGGAAGATGTTACTTTCCATGATCTATTAACCTCATTTTAAAATGCGGCTCCATGGATTTTCAATTGCCCTTTTACGTAAATAAAAGAAATTAACATCCTTTTATATCATTGCTAACGTAGGAATTGTTACTCATTTTACAGCTCGTATAAGATTCTTTGTAATACCAAAACAAAAAGCACTTTGTAACGGTTGAGCGTCTTGCGCGTTATCGTACAAAACGTAGAATATTATAAAATGTCGCAATAAAGTAAATAGAGAGACAAATGTACATACTCGGGATTCACGTTTATCGAACATGAACTTTCTGTAAATGTTCACAAAGGCGCTTTTAGATTACCGATTCCGCACACATAATGCGGGGCTTGTGAGAAATATTATGAAAACAAATTCGCGTTGAGCACGTTCAGTGAGCAAGTAATAAATAAGAGAGCAAAAGTACTAGACTGAGGAAGCGAAGCGAGCCGTGAAATGGTATTGTTTGGAATTGTGTTATGATGGTGTTAGTCGGTTGTCTTTTGCATGTTAAGTGAATTAACTTATTACTTCTCAGTGGTAACAGAGAGTAACACTTCATGTTTCATCATCATCATCAGCCACAGGACGTCCACTGCAGAACAATTTTTTTTTATCTGGGCACGGCAAAGTTACTACACTGCACCTGATGGTAAGCGTAGTGTAGTCCAAAAAACTAGCGCCCACTGACAATCACTGTGTTTATCAGTGGTTGTCAGAATCATACCGGCCTATTTATGTTTTTTCACACTCCGGATCCGAAGAGGAAAGAAACACAATCGAGGGGCTTGTGACAAGACAGGCGGATGACCGATGCAGATCCCTGTACCTGTATAACCCCATACCCGTCCCAACCAACTTTCGACACTGGCTGATCCTGGAACGCGAACCACACGCGGAGTGTGGGTCACTATGGCAGGTTTTAGCACCATGTGTATGTCGGCGCCATATCGGGCAACCACCCATATTCATATGAGCCTGAAGTTAGCAGAAATTTTTTTATGAAATTTTTCAAGTTTCATATAGATTCGAATAAAAGAGTG
The DNA here is from genome assembly GCA_036417725.1 of Clanis bilineata. Classification (NCBI taxonomy): domain Eukaryota; kingdom Metazoa; phylum Arthropoda; class Insecta; order Lepidoptera; family Sphingidae; genus Clanis; species Clanis bilineata. Next base: position 7,380,665 of record CM071141.1, read on the forward strand.
ATTAAAAACAAAAATATGTAAATAACATCACAATAAAATACAGAAAATATGCCTTATTTTTTTTATTTTTTTTTACTTACCATTGCTAAGGTATGCTCAGATAAAAACTTTGCCATGAGATTCTGGCGATTTGAATCAACGAAACGAATATTTTGGGCTATGCTTTTTTTGATTGCGCTATTATCTAATGGCGACTTCCCTCTTTTTTTTAATTTTTTGAGAAAATTTTTACCACGTCATATCTCCTCCAAAAAATATTTTTTCAAAAAACTGAATGCAGGCATATCTTTAATTTGCTATTATCTAGTGGCGACTATTTTTATTTTTTCATATTTTCGTCTTTTTTTAATTATTTTTGTAATTTTAAGGCAAAAATAAATTTCTTTTTTTTTTCACCATGTCAGATGAGCGAGAATAAACATGGGATCAACAAAAAACAGCATAGCACCCTTTCCTTATTTAATAATCTAATGGCGACTTCTTTTATTTTTTTATTTTTTTTTATTGGTACTTCTATATGACAGTTTAAATATGAAATCAATTAAACGCTTATAAAGTCCAATACTCAATACATAATGAGTTTTTTTGGGCATTTTTGGACAAATAGAGAATAAAAATACAATTAAAAATATAAAACACCACAATTTTGAAGTTTTGAGGAATTTTGGAAATAAAAAATTTACCAAGTCATATCTACGACAAAAAATATTTTTTACAAAAACTGAATGCAGACATATCTTTAATTTGCTATTATCTAGTGGCGACTTCTTTTATTTTTTTAATATTTTCGTTTTTTTAAATTATTTTTGTAATTTTAAGGCAAAAATAAAATTCAATTTTTTTTCACCATGTCAGATGAGCGAGAATAAACATGGGATCAACAAAAAACAGCATAGCACCCTTTCCTTATTTAATAATCTAATGGCGACTTCTTTTATTTTTTTATTTTTTTTTATTGGTACTTCTATATGACAGTTTAAATATTGAAATCAATTAAACGCTTATAAAGTCCCATACTCAATACATAATGAGTTTTTTTGGGCATTTTTGGACAAATAGAGAATAAAAATACAATTAAAAATATAAAACACCACAATTTTGAAGTTTTGAGGAATTTTGGAAATAAAAAATTTACCAAGTCATATCTCCGACACAAAATATTTTTTACAAAAACTGAATGCAGACATATCTTTAATTTGCTATTATCTAGTGGCGACTTCTTTTATTTTTTTAATATTTTCGTTTTTTTAAATTATTTTTGTAATTTAAAGGCAAAAATAAAATTCAATTTTTTTTCACCATGTCAGATGAGCGAGAATAAACATGGGATCAACAAAAAACAGCATAGCACCCTTTCCTTATTTAATAATCTAATGGCGACTTCTTTTATTTTTTTATTTTTTTTTATTGGTACTTCTATATGACAGTTTAAATATTGAAATCAATTAAACGCATATAAAGTCCCATACTCAATACGTAATGAGTTTTTTGGGCATTTTTGAACAAATAGAGAATAAAAATACAATTCAAAATGTAAAACTTCACAATTTTGAAGTTTAGAGGAAATTTGAAAATAAAAAATTTACCAAGTCATATCTCCGACAAAAAATATTTTTTACAAAAACTGAATGCAGACATATCTTTAATTTGCTATTATTTAGTGGCGACTTCTTTTATTTTTTTAATATTTTCGTTTTTTTAAATTATTTTTGTAATTTTAAGGCAAAAATAAAATTCAATTTTTTTTCACCATGTCAGATGAGCGAGAATAAACATGGGATCAACAAAAAACAGCATAGCACCCTTTCCTTATTTAATAATCTAATGGCGACTTCTTTTATTTTTTTATTTTTTTTTATTGGAACTTCTATATGACAGTTTAAATATTGAAATCAATTAAACGCTTATAAAGTCCCATACTCAATACATAATGAGTGTTTTTGGGCATTTTTGGACAAATAGAGAATAAAAATACAATTAAAAATATTAAACACCACAATTTTGAAGTTTTGAGGAATTTTGGAAATAAAAAATTTACCAAGTCATATCTCCGACAAAAAATATTTTTTACAAAAACTGAATGTAGACATATCTTTAATTTGCTATTATCTAGTGGCGACTTTTTTATTTTTTTCATATCTTCGTTTTTAAGGCAAAAATAAATTTCAGTGTTTTTTCACCATGTCAGATGAGCGAGAATAAACACGGGATCAACAAAAAACAGCATAGCACCTTTTCCTTATTTAATAATCTAATGGCGACTTCTTTTATTTCTTTATTTTTTTTAATTGGTACTTCTATATGACAGTTTAAATATTGAAATCAATTAAACACATATAAAGTCCCATACTCAATACGTAATGAGGTTTTTGGGCATTTTTGAACAAATAGAGAATAAAAATACAATTCAAAATGTAAAACTTCACAATTTTGAAGTTTAGAGGAAATTTGAAAATAAAAAATTTACCAAGTCATATCTCCGACAAAAAATATTTTTTACAAAAACTGAATGCAGACATATCTTTAATTTGCTATTATCTAGTGGCGACTTCTTTTAATTTTTTAATATTTTCGTTTTTTTAAATTATTTTTGTAATTTTAAGGCAAAAATAAAATTCAATTTTTTTTCACCATGTCAGATGAGCGAGAATAAACATGGGATCAACAAAAAACAGCATAGCACCCTTTCCTTATTTAATAATCTAATGGCGACTTCTTTTATTTTTTTAATTTTTTTTATTGGTACTTCTATATGACAGTTTAAATATTGAAATCAATTAAACGCTTATAAAGTCCCATACTCAATACATAATGAGTTTTTTTGGGCATTTGTGGACAAATAGAGAATAAAAATACAATTAAAAATATAAAACACCACAATTTTGAAGTTTTGAGGAATTTTGGAAATAAAAAATTTACCAAGTCATATCTCCGACAAAAAATATTTTTTACAAAAACTGAATGCAGACATATCTTTAATTTGCTATTATCTAGTGGCGACTTCTTTTATTTTTTTAATATTTTCGTTTTTTTTAATTATTTTTGTAATTTTAAGGCAAAAATAAAATTCAATTTTTTTCACCATGTCAGATGAGCGAGAATAAACATGGGATCAACAAAAAACAGCATAGCACCCTTTCCTTATTTAATAATCTAATGGCGACTTCTTTTATTTTTTTATTTTTTTTTATTGGAACTTCTATATGACAGTTTAAATATTGAAATCAATTAAACGCTTATAAAGTCCCATACTCAATACATAATGAGTGTTTTTGGGCATTTTTGGACAAATAGATAATAAAAATACAATTAAAAATATATAACACCACAATTTTGAAGTTTTGAGGAATTTTGAAAATAAAATATTTACCAAGTCATATCTCCTACAAAAAATATTTAAAAATTAAACTGAATACAGGCATATCTTTAATTTGCTATTATCTAGTGGCGACTTTTTTATTTTTTTCATATCTTCGTTTTTAAGGCAAAAATAAATTTCAGTGTTTTTTCACCATGTCAGATGAGCGAGAATAAACACGGGATCAACAAAAAACAGCATAGCACCTTTTCCTTATTTAATAATCTAATGGCGACTTCTTTTATTTCTTTATTTTTTTAATTGGTACTTCTATATGACAGTTTAAATATTGAAATCAATTAAACGCATATAAAGTCCCATACTCAATACGTAATGAGTTTTTTTGGGCATTTTTGAACAAATAGAGAATAAAAATACAATTAAAAATGTAAAACACCACAATTGTTGGGGAATTGTGGGACACAAAATGGGACTTTATATGCGTTTAATTAATTTCAATATTTAAACTGTCATATAGAAGTACCGATAAAAAAAATAAAAAAATAAAAGAAGTCGCCATTAGATTATTAAATAAGGAAAGGCTGCTATGCTGTTTTTTGTTGATCCCATGTTTATTCCCGCTCATCTGACATGGTGAAAAAAAACTGAAACTTATTTTTGCCTTCAAAACGAAGATATGAAAAAAATAAAAAAAGTTGTCACTAGATAATAGCAAATTAAAGATATGTCTGCATTCAGTTTTTGTAAAAAATATTTTTTGTCGGAGATATGACTTGGTAAATTTTTTATTTTCAAAATTCCTCAAAACTTCAAAATTGTGGTGTTTTATATTTTTAATTGTATTTTTATTCTCTATTTGTCCAAAAATGCCCAAAAAAACTCATTATGTATTGAGTATGGGACTTTATATGCGTTTAATTGAATTCAATATTTAAACTGTCATATAGAAGTACCAATTAAAAAAAAATAAAAAATAAAAGAAGTCTCCATTAGATTATTAAATAAGGAAAGGGTGCTATGCTGTTTTTTGTTGATCCCATGTTTATTCTCGCTCATCTGACATGGTGAAAAAAGATTGAATTTTATTTTTGCCTTAAAATTACAAAAATAATTTAAAAAAACGAAAATATTAAAAAAATAAAAGAAGTCGCCACTAGATAATAGCAAATTAAAGATATGTCTGCATTCAGTTTTTGTAAAAAATATTTTGTGTCGGAGATATGACTTGGTAAATTTTTTATTTCCAAAATTCCTCAAAACTTCAAAAATGTGGTGTTTTATATTTTTGATTGTATTTTTATTCTCTATTTGTCCAAAAATGCCCAAAAACACTCATTATGTATTGAGTATGGGACTTTATATGCGTTTAATTGATTTCAATATTTAAACTGTCATATAGAAGTACCAATAAAAAAAAATAAAAAAATAAAAGAAGTCGCCATTAGATTATTAAATAAGGAAAGGGTGCTATGCTGTTTTTTGTTGATCCCATGTTTATTCTCGCTCATCTGACATGGTGAAAAAAAATTGAAATTTATTTTTGCCTTAAAATTACAAAAATAATTAAAAAAAGACGAAAATATGAAAAAATAAAAAAAGTCGCCACTAGATAATAGCAAATTAAAGATACGTCTGCATTCAGTTTTTGTAAAAAATATTTTTTGTCGGAGATATGACTTGGTAAATTTTTTATTTCCAAAAATTCCTCAAAACTTCAAAATTGTGGTGTTTTATATTTTTAATTGTATTTTTATTCTCTATTTGTTCAAAAATGCCCAAAAAAACTCATTATGTATTGAGTATGGGACTTTATAAGCGTTTAATTGATTTCAATATTTAAACTGTCATATAGAAGTACCACTAAAAAAAAATTAAAAAAATAAAAGAAGTCGCCATTAGATTATTAAATAAGGAAAGGGTGCTATGCTGTTTTTTGTTGATCCCATGTTTATTCTCGCTCATCTGACATGGTGAAAAAAAATTGAATTTTATTTTTGCCTTAAAATTACAAAAATAATTAAAAAAAACGAAAATATTAAAAAAATAAAAGAAGTCGCCACTAGATAATAGCAAATTAAAGATATGTCTGCATTCAGTTTTTGTAAAAAATATTTTTTGTCGGAGATATGACTTGGTAATTTTTTTATTTTCAAATTTCCTCTAAACTTCAAAATTGTGAAGTTTTACATTTTTAATTGTATTTTTATTCTCTATTTGTTCAAAAATGCCCAAAAAAACTCATTACGTATTGAGTTTGGGACTTTATATGCGTTTAATTGATTTCAATATTTAAACTGTCATATAGAAGTACCAATTAAAAAAATAAAGAAATAAAAGAAGTCGCCATTAGATTATTAAATAAGGAAAAGGTGCTATGCTGTTTTTTGTTGATCCCGTGTTTATTCTCGCTTATCTGACATGGTGAAAAAACACTGAAATTTATTTTTGCCTTAAAAACGAAGATATGAAAAAAATAAAAAAGTCGCCACTAGATAATAGCAAATTAAAGATATGCCTGTATTCAGTTTAATTTTTAAATATTTTTTGTAGGAGATATGACTTGGTAAATTTTTTATTTCCAAAATTCCTCAAAACTTCAAAATTGTGGTGTTTTATATTTTTAATTGTATTTTTATTCTCTATTTTTCCAAAAATGCCCAAAAAAACTCATTATGTATTGAGTATGGGACTTTACAAGCGTTTAATTGACTTCAATATTTAAACTGTCATATAGAAGTACCAATAAAAAAAATAAAAAAATAAAAGAAGTCGCCATTAGATTATTAAATAAGGAAAGGATGCTATGCTGTTTTTTGTTGATCCCATGTTTATTCTCGCTCATCTGACATGTTGAAAAAAAATTGAATTTTATTTTTGCCTTAAAATTACAAAAATAATTCAAAAAAACGAAAATATTAAAAAAATAAAAGAAGTCGCCACTAGATAATAGCAAATTAAAGATATGTCTGCATTCAGTTTTTGTAAAAAATATTTTTTGTCGGAGATATCACTTGGTAAATTTTTTATTTCCAAAATTCCTCAAAACTTCAAAATTGTGGTGTTTTATATTTTTAATTGTATTTTTATTCTCTATTTGTCCAAAAATGCCCAAAAACACGCATTATGTATTGAGTATGGGACTTTATAAGCGTTTAATTGATTTCAATATTTAAACTGTCATATAGAAGTACCAATAAAAAAAATAAAAGAAGTCGCCATTAGATTATTAAATAAGGAAAGGGTGCTATGCTGTTTTTTGTTGATCCCATGTTTATTCTCGCTCATCTGACATGGTGAAAAAAAATTGAATTTTATTTTTGCCTTAAAATTACAAAAATAATTAAAAAAACGAAAATATTAAAAAAATAAAAGAAGTCGCCACTAGATAATAGCAAATTAAAGATATGTCTACATTCAGTTTTTGTAAAAAATATTTTTTGTCGGAGATATGACTTGGTAAATTTTTTATTTTCAAAATTCCTCAAAACTTCAAAATTGTGGTGTTTTATATTTTTAATTGTATTTTTATTCTCTATTTGTCCAAAAATGCCCAAAACACTCATTATGTATTGAGTATGGGACTTTATATGCGTTTAATTTATTTCAATATTTAAACTGTCATATAGAAGTACCAATAAAAAAAAATAAAAAAATAAAAGAAGTCGCCATTAGATTATTAAATAAGGAAAGGGTTCTATGCTGTTTTTTTGTTGATCCCATGTTTATTCTCGCTCATCTGACATGGTGAAAAAAAATTGAAATTTATTTTTGCCTTAAAATTACAAAAGTAATTAAAAAAAGACGAAAATATGAAAAAATAAAAATAGTCGCCACTAGATAATAGCAAATTAAAGATATGCCTGCATTCAGTTTTTTGAAAAAATATTTTTTGGAGGAGATATGACGTGGTAAAAATTTTCTCAAAAAATTAAAAAAAAGAGGGAAGTCGCCATTAGATAATAGCGCATTCAAAAAAGCATAGCCCAAAATATTCGTTTCGTTGATTCAAATCGCCAGAATCTCATGGCAAAGTTTGTATCTGAGCATACCTTAGCAATGGTAAGTAAAAAAAATAAAAAAAAATAAGGCATATTTTCTTTATTTTATTGTGATGTTATTTACATATTTTTGTTTTTAATCACTCTTTTATTCGAATCTATATGACAACTTGAAAAATTTCATAAAAAAAATTCTGCTAACTTCAGGCTCATATATTCATGGCGTAATACAAAAACACATATCTTTTATATTTTCCAAAAGTCAGTAAAACGAGTCACAGAAGTACACAAAGTAGCACTGCATGTATCAAACATCATTTACACGAAATTACTGTCACTGCTGCTGAACAGCGATGGCTTTAAATAGGAAACTTATAATAGAAATACCGTCCGAGTTTTTGTTAATAATCGATAACATTAATGATTTTCTTTGAAACGAATTTAAAACAAGACAAATAATTATTATAAAAACTAAGAGTTCTCTAGGCCTTTAAATAATGAATTGTTATTAATTCACAGCGTAATTAAAACAACGCTATAACAATGTAACATAAAATTACAGTCGGCGGATATCCGCCAAGCATTATTAATTTAAAGTATGATATTGGTTAATTGTAATCCAAACCTTAAAATCAAATAAATATTAAAATCACTTTAGAGTGATAAAACATAAATTTACGACATGCTTTAGAAGTTCAATAATTATTACACAAACATATATCCGGTTACTGAAAGTTACTTTGTAACATAGCTTTAAAACAAATTAAACATTCAGATAAAACAGCAAATAATATTAAATGATTAATAGAACGTAATTCACTCCAAAATTACAATGATCTTAGTTTTTCAGATAGTAACAACTTTATATTTTTGTTTCTTAATTGAGGGTGTAATGCAGATGCGCCCATACGGCCATACTGACCGAAGCGCGCTCTCTGCGCTTCTTTAATACTACTAATATTATAAACGCGAAAGTTTGTTACTCTTTCACGCAAATATACTGAATGGATTTCGATGAAACTATACAGTTACATAGAATTTTCACGCGGATGGAGTTGCGGGTACAAGCTAGTCACATAACATAGGAATGTTATCTAAGAGTTAAATAATAAGTAGAGATAAATATAAAATAATCCACATAACAATACATTAAAAACAAACAGAAAAGCGCGCATAAAGAAAAACGAAATCCATGGCATCACCCATCTCGGGGTTCAGCCATCCAGCAGGCATCATCCATTACGGAATCTAGCCAAACAAAAGGCATCACCCATCACGGGATCTAGCCATCCAAAAGGCATCACCCATGCGGGCTCTAGCCACTCAGACCGGGACAAGGATACGCGTGGTGGCCAACCAGCGTTTGAGGAAGGATGTTTTGGATAGGTTTAAAAATAAATAAACAAAAATAAACTGTAATCCACTCAAAAATATTTTCATCAAAAAGGCATCACCCATCCGGGGTCTAGCCACTCAGACCGGGTTACTAGGATACGCATGGTGGGAATCCAGCGTTTAAGGAGGGATGTTTTGGATAGATTTAAAATAAGTAAACAAAAATAAACTTTAATTCAGACAAACAAACCAAAGAAAAGTCAATTCGCTACATTCTGGAGTAGCATTTTCCTGACCCATGTTCAATTACTTGCCCATACGGTCATTTTTCATTTAAAACTGAAGGGGTAGGTTTTAAGAAACAGTTACTACAAACCAAATCAGTCCATCTGCGGAGATCGATATTGAAAAGAGGAAACATAACTCTTCTATGTAGCGCTATAAACACAGTAAGAGTTTCGGAAAGGTGCTTGTTACAAATAGCACCACGCCACGCTATAAAAAAAGCCTGTTGTTTCATGGGCATACCTTCACTATACGCTGCAATATAGAGCAAAGAAGATAATTAGATAAATAGTTAAAAAGAAAATAGTGTTAAAGACTAGCGTGCCATCATAAAGCTTTACCCGTGGGAAAACTTTTTTTTTTTCAAAATCGCTCGTCCATCCTATCCAAACACGAATTATGAAACAAGATTGCTTAGGAAACAACCAAATTCATAGACATAATTCACACAGTAAAATTGTCTCAGTTATTAAGTATAAAAATAAACTATTATCAGAAACTAGGATGGGGGTTTTGAAATAATAGGCAAACCTACACAAATAACTATTCCGATATGAATGCTTTAGGAACGACCATTTGTCAGGATTTCTCTATTTAAGATCACTTATTTACTTTATATCAGAGACATTCATAAGTGATGTGCTAAATAATAAAAAGAATAGTTTTATTATACGGTAGAGCATGGAGCAACAACTCCCTTAATCAAAACCATTCCTTCTTCCTCCCACCTGACTTTAACCCACCTTAAGGCGTTATCAGCGCAACACACTTAAGCCACACTTAAACTCTTAAATCAATCAAGACCATCAATAATATAATGAATAATTAAACTAAAAGCAATACAATAAAAACAATTTTAGTGGGTAATTTCGCAAATCTGTAATTTTGCAAATCAACAATATGTTGCCTTTTAAAACCATTTCGATCACTATTTTTAAACTTGTCCAATTTTACGTATCCAAAAAGTTTTTCAAAAATAAATTATGAAACTGCGCGCATAACGCATAACTCAATAATAAAAAAATCTGGGTAAATACCTGTACAAGGTAATAAACAGCCTCGACCAGCTCCAGTGGTCGATGATTCCGGCCTCACACATTGTCCGTGCTGTAGCCATATACTCTGCAGCCTGCACAGTGGCACAACTGCCTGCTTCGTAGATTCCAGAGGTCGTGGCACCGGATCGCCCAGTGTGCGATCCCACCGCTGCTGTCGGCGCCATATCGGGCAACCACCCATATTCATGGCGTAATACAAAAACACATATCTTTTATATTTTCCAAAAGTCAGTAAAACGAGTCACAGAAGTTCACAACACCACTTATAGCACTTTTTGACAACTAAACTTATTATTCCACATTTACACAAAGTAGCACTGCATGTATCAAACATCATTTACACGAAATTACTGTCACTGCTGCTGAACAGCGATGGCTTTAAATAGGAAACTTATAATAGAAATACCGTCCGAGTTTTTGTTAATAATCGATAACATTAATGATTTTCTTTGAAACGAATTTAAAACAAGACAAATAATTATTATAAAAACTAAGAGTTCTCTAGGCCTTTAAATAATGAATTGTTATTAATTCACAGCGTAATTAAAACAACGCTATAACAATGTAACATAAAATTACAGTCGGCGGATATCCGCCAAGCATTATTAATTTAAAGTATGATATTGGTTAATTGTAATCCAAACCTTAAAATCAAATAAATATTAAAATCACTTTAGAGTGATAAAACATAAATTTACGACATGCTTTAGAAGTTCAATAATTATTACACAAACATATATCCGGTTACTGAAAGTTACTTTGTAACATAGCTTTAAAACAAATTAAACATTCAGATAAAACAGCAAATAATATTAAATGATTAATAGAACGTAATTCACTCCAAAATTACAATCTTAGTTTTTCAGATAGTAACAACTTTATATTTTTGTTTCTTAATTGAGGGTGTAATGCAGATGCGCCCATATGTACGGTGGTCGCTATCCAGTCGGATACGAATATCTTACCACCAACAAAGACCTTCCTCCTAGGGCTCACTCAAAGATTTCCAGATCGACCTGTTGGAAGCGGCCTGCATCCAGCGACTTCATGCGACCTTTATCAGGTAGTCTGTCCACCTAGCAGGTTGACGTCAACGCTACGCTTGCCGGTACGTGGTCTCCACTCGAGAACTTTTCTGCCCCATCGGCTATCGATTCTACGAGCTATGTGCCCTGCCCACTGCCACTTCAGCTTGCTACTCCGCTATGCTATGTTTCATACCAGTTTGCAATAAGTTCTAGCAATGAACACTAAAAAACTGTGTCAAATTACCTCGGGTGTACATAAGTTTTGAGACGCAATAAAAGTTGCATAACTTTTTTAATAATTAACTTATATTTTTAAAATTTTCAGTAAGCTTTAAGTAGATAATAATCAACAATAAAATATAATTATTATTCAAAATGACCACCCTTGTTTTTAATACAGGCCCTTAGACAATTGGCCAGTCATCAATGGCGGCACGAAGCTTTTCCAGCGGAATCCGCTTTGGTTCTCGGACGAGGGCTCACTTCAGTGACTCTAAGTTTGGGTGGGACTTTCGTCAGGCCCTGAGCTCTAATTCAGACCACAATGAATAATCCAGCTGGTTGAGGTCGGAGCTGGAGGAGGGCCATTCGTCCGCGCGATGAAGGCTGGTAAATTTTGCCTCAGCCAAGCTTGGGTGGTTTTTGTCTTATGGGATGGCGCGGAGTCTTGCTGGAAAACCCAGTACTTGTTGTGAAGTAAAGTACGTGTCAGGGGTTTCATAACAGGCTCTAAAATGTCATTTTGGTGATTATTAGCTTTAACCTTGACGCCATGTTGGCAGAAAAGGAGCGGAGTCACACCTTCATATGAAACGACCCACCATACCATAACACTAGCCGGATGATGGGTACGCAAAACATTCCGTGCTGAAGCTGGGACGTCCTTGCTGCTTTTGGCATACACTTTGTTGTTTTGTTCGGTTAAACTTTTCTTCGACAGTAAATATTGTTTCGTCGGTGAAGAGGATCATCCTCGCATCGTGTCTCTTGAGCAGTACTGGACAACGTTCGCGTCGTTCGTATTAAAAACAAGGGTGGCCATTTTGAATAATAGTTATATTTTATTGTTGATTATTATCTACTTAATGCTTACTGAAAATTTTAAAAATATAAGTTAAATATTTAAAAAGTTATGCAACTTTTCTTTCGTCTCAAAACTTATGTATACACGAGGTATAATCACAAGTTTAAAAACTTAACGGACCGACTTCAAAATGCATCTGATCGTGACAAATTATCAACCACCCTTGGAATAAGCTTTATCGAACACAAAAATAATTTTGAAAATCGGCCCATGTTTGGCGGAGATATCGCGTAACATACATAAAAAACATATAGACGAATTAAGTACCTCCTGTTTTGAAGTCGGGCGGAAACTAACGACATTCACATACATACTAAATACTTTCAAAGCTAATGAACACAAGGGACTTTTGTCACGGTCACTATTTTGTCACTCTTGGTATCGAACGTAGTCGCCTCCTTGGTCTCATGGCAGCATATAGTGGTTGTGGACCGGGAGGTCCTGGGTTGGATTCCCAGGTCGGGCAATGCGAATTTTCTAATTTAATTTTCCCGGGACTAGGTCCCTCATGGAGGTTTGATGTCAGGTAGGCAGCCGGTCGTAAAATCACTTCCAAATCCTTTCTGCAACATGCTTGAAAGAAGTGTGTTGCGCCGACCCCACATAATAAGGGCAAGTGGAAAGAAAGAAAAAAGTTATCGAACGTAACCTAGTTGTCGCTTCATAACTTAATAGCCATCATTCATAGTACTTCATTCTTACTACTATGCCCCTTACTACAAAAATATTTTCGCGCTTCTTAACTTTAAAGCTAGAGGAAATTATTAAAAGCAACAATAATAAAACCCAAATCCCGCTTTATATTATCATCTACACTCGAAAATTCAACAATAAATCACAAAAGACGCTCATTTAATATTTACGTGCATAATTCAACGGAAAATCTCACAATATCCTCCATAATTAAACATTCGCGAAGGAAATACAAAGAACACCTCAGAAGCACAATCGTATTGTAATTCAAATATACAACACGTACCAAGTCGTTACGATAAACGCAAACGAGACAGAAACGAAAAAAATATGTTAAACAAGCAATTTACACGATTCGGGAGCACCTGACGAGGCACGTTGGGAGCCAATCAACGAAACCGCTCGACATTCTAAGCCGAGATAGGACAAATGGCGCAGTATCTCTTACTCTAACCGTGATCTGAGGCTCAACCGTGTGTTTTTTTTAATTTCTCGCTAGCGAAGACATACAATAATTTGTGTGCAAAATATTAATTCCTGATGTAACCGCTATTAGCGGTTGGCGTTTTTGCATAATTATAAATATTTTACAAAGTCGCTAATAACAAATATATAAAAGACTTATGGTTGGCTTACGATTTCTATCACTTATTCTATCACTTTTGTGGCTTAAAAGTGTTTATTATTTTGAAAATCTATTCCAACTAAAATTAAACTAACCGATTGACCAGGCGCTTGCAATTCGCCAAAGTGTTTTATTTACTTTCTTTCTTATGAAGTAATTTATATAAATTAATTAATTATATCCAGCCAAGGGGCCGTCGCCTTTGGAGACATCTATAAATAAAATTTAATTATAATAATAGAAGTCGATATGAAATTTCTGGATAATGTCCGTTTTTCCTTTAGCGTAAAATATTGTCAAATTAATAAAGATAAATTCTGGTACATAAAAAACTTATCATAAATTCATGATTTTGCACGGTTTTTAGAACCAACAAAACGATTTTGATATAAAACCTTAAAAGCTTATATTGCGTTATAAATCACATTTAAATATAATTTGGTTCTTATCCAGTTAGCGCATTTAATCTGTTTACTTTACACGCAATTTATATTGTGGTGACGATTAAGTAAATGTTAAATTGCGTTCTTAATTCGATCTGAAATGGCGTGATAGGGCACGCGATATTGTAAGTACCTACTCAAATTGTATGACTAAGCCAAAAATTAAAATTGAGTTTCCGTTAAGAATTTCTTTGAGAAAAATGGCTATTTTCTTGCATTTTGCTTCCTTAAATAGTCACGGGCGGCTCGGCCTCCGGTGGCCCATACGCTTATGGAACATATATATGTGCCGCCTCTGACGGGTTAAATGATAAATGGACGTAATAGTATTAACGATGCTTTACATAATCGCCTTGGCAGAAACATTTTTGATCTATCAGTAAAATTAAATCAGGTTTTTACTGAATATTTACTATACTTTTATATAGACAATTTTGTACTGCGGCTCGAGCAGGAAAGTTTCTGACAATCGTAAATCGAGCTCGCTGCGCACTGATTACATTTGGTGAATATCTTATACAAATTTCATAGACGCGCATCGAGCTCGGATATATTTACCTGGTGGTGGTGGTCGATGGTTGCCTAGAAGAGTTGCCTAGAGCTTTTAGCGATAAGGCCGTCACTTATGGCACAGTTATTCTGAAGCTTACCTGTTCCGTTACCTGTTTTTTGTGTGTCAACAATAAAGAGTTTCTATCTATCTATCTATCTATCTATTTACGATTGTCAGAAATTTTCCTCCTCTGGCCGCTGATTGGCTTTAACTAGACATGCTTTATTCATTGTGAAAAATCGCTTATCACATATTTTCCTTCCATTTAGCATTATAGATATGTCGAATGACTGTGAATAGCCGACCTTACTGTCATAACACGTACACGTGATATCGTGTGATGTTTTCGCGAATTTCGTCTTGTCAAAGGTGATAGGGGATGGGATAAAGAGGCATTGTTTTCGGGCGTCAAACCATTCCAAAATGTTTCGTGTTCAATGTATTTGAAGATTCGACTGCATTATGATAATTTGAAAGTTTATCGCCTCGTTTGCCTAATGTGAGCTCATATAAGCTGAGAATTCGTGATAATTTAGATTCGGAACCTTAGCTGGAAAGTTACAAAAATGAAATGTGTGAGTTTATGAGTGAGTTGAGACTGCCTCGGTGGCGTAGTTGTATTTCGGTACGACTACCGTCCTGAGGTCTCGGGTTCGATCCCCGGGTCGGGCAAACTGATATTGGATTTTTCCATATCAGCCCGGAGTCTGGAATTTGTGCCCGATATGGCGATAGGCTCGCCCCCTATCACATCTGGGACGGAACTAAGCTCGGCGAAATGTGGGTGTTCTAGTTCGCTAGTGCACCTCTGCCTACCCCTTCGGGGATACAGGAGTGAGCTTACGAGTTTTGAGGTCGGCCAGCTTATATGTAATAACCTAACATAGGATAGCAAAAAAAAATTGACTGTGTTGCTAATCTTAAAGGACGGGATATAGGGAGGGAGAGGGGGAATTTTGACGACCAAAAATCTTACTAAACGAAACGCAACAGCGAAATGCCACGTTACGCCGTCAGGTTACTATAAAACAGTGGTATCAAACCGATCGTGTCGGCTCTTTCAGCGCTATATTAAAAAGTTGTACACAGCGTGACTCTACCGCTCATTGTATTATCATAAGCTTAAAACATAAGCTCACGCCTGTATCCCCGAAGGGGTAGGCAGAGGCGCACTAGCCAACTAGTACACCGACATTTCGCCGAGCTTAGTTTCGTCCCAGATGTGATAGGGGGCGAGCCTATTGCCATATCGGACACAAATTCCTGACTCCGGGCTGATATGGAAAAATCCAATATCATTTTGGCCGACCCGGGGATTGAACCCGAGGCAGGACAGTAGTCGTACCGAAATACAACCACGCCACCGAGGTAGTCGTACCGAGGTATCATATAATCACGCCACCGAGGTATCATAAGCTTATACATACATAAGCTCACGCCTGTAGCCCCAAAGGGGTACCCCCAGAGGCGCACTAGTGAACGAGAACACCCACACTTCGTTTATTTCCGTCCCATACGTGATAGGGGGCGAGCCCATCGCCATATCGGACACAAATTCAATATTTTATTATCATTACACAGTTACAAAGAGATTTAATATTACTAATTATAGAGGAGCTATCAAGCAAGTTTCCATACAAAGAAATTGATCTCAAACTTCAGTACCGCCATCAACTACTTATTACAATGCGAGAGCATTTTTAAAATTTACACCATAATATTTTATGAATGGTTAAGAATCACGTAAGATAAGTTTATTCTCTCAATATTATTTCGCTGGCTGACCTGGCGTATATGTCAAATAAACTGAGCGATTTATGACCACTAGGTCATAACTTTTGGATCACAAGTTTTGTACTGTTGTCCCGTCTATACCGGGTGTTTCATAAAGTTGGTACCTATAACGATTCCACATACAAGGAGAACGATTTAAAGAGCAATGGTAAAGTTAAAAAATTAAATTTGAATTTAATTTTTTTAATCAATATCAACCATGGGAATTTTAAAATCGGAATGTGACCTGTAAATCGTCGCAAATAGCAAAATAATGGCTTTGTATATGCCAAAAATAATTAATTACCCCATAGGTCGTTTGTAAATGTACTGTACCTGACCCAGAGAGCCAGCAAAAAGTTTTTCATCACAAATTCAAGTTTCCATTATTCCAAAACTATGAGCCTTACGAAATTTTAAATTTTACCACTAGATTGGTAGCCATCGTCCCTTTAAATGAAGTTATTATGGATACCAACTTTATGAAACACTCTGTATACTGTTGAATGTCTTTGCACTATTATAAAGTTCAGTATAGTCACATTCTTTATTTTTTCCTACCTGCCCTTATCCCATCCTAATGTGGGGTCGGCGCAACACATTTTTCAAGCATATTGCAGAGAGGATTTGACTTAGTTTTTACGACCGGCCGCCTGCCTGACGTTAACCCCCTAATGAGGGATCTGAATCCCCATGGGACTGGTCCCATGCAAATTAAATTAGAAAATTTGCTTTGCCCGACCTGGGAATCGAATCCAGGACCTCCCGGTCCACAGCCCATACATGCTGCCATTAGACCTAGGAGGCGACTAAAGTCACATTATCGTGACAAAATAAAAAAGTTTCAGCGACCAAAACCCGCATTTCCATCCCCTAGCAACCAACACACAAAAAATCTCCCTCATTTGCAACAAAGGGCGTGCAGGCCAGACAGCTGTCTTGTTTGGTGATGAGCTCGAGTCTTAATTAATAGTTGTTAGGGAGTGACGCCCTGCGGTTGTGGCTGCCCAGTGAGATACGAAGTGCGTCCGAAGCTTGTGGGGCCTTGATGAGAATTCGCAACGTAGGCTTTCTCTACTCGTCCTTATTGCTTGTTTTGAAGTCAGCTCTCTGCCTTAGCCCACTGAAATTCGGTGGAATTTTAAGACACAAAATGAAATCGAATCGTAGACGAAACGAGTGTCAAAAGTCAGGGGACTGATTATTTATTACTGATTGCGATTAGACCAAGGAGCTGAGTCGACTCATGTACGATTCAATTCATGTACAGTGTCGGTATATAATAAAAAAATAAAATGTAGGTTTTTGCTGCTTAACCTGTATTTTTCCTTATTTTGATATTAATGCTTATTTCGATGTTCTTTTTAGAATTTTAAACAATCGCACACATAATCCTGACCCCACACTAACATCGAGTCTTGTGTCGTGGGTATCAGGAACTATGAGAGACAACAACACCCAGACCCGAAACAAATATCTCTAGGCCATAAACATTTGTCCCGGTGCGAGAATCGAACCTGCTCGCCCGCTGCGCCACAGAGGCTGAATCATTCTTTGGTTCTAAAATCAGAGGTTGTTCAGCGTGGAAATACTTGTTATGTCCGTAATAGAGATTCCCCACATTTCATCATAAAAGGAAGGTGGCTGATGGTAAACACTAAATCCAAATCCTATCTGCATCATGCGAAACTAATATAATATTTTGTGCCGACTCCACATTAAAGTGAGATAAGTTGTACCAACCAACATAATAAACGGTATAAAACTTATATTTTAGTAAAACATCGTTCTGAAGTTATATCACATATCACGATATTTCCTTATCGCGGGGCAATAAATAAAAAATAAGAGCCTCTCAGTGATGGATGTCGCCCCGGGGTAATCATCGCCCCGCATAAAATCTATAAGAAGTGTTACAGCCTACAGGGCCTCCGCAATATAAAGATAGTGCCGCGTAAAATGAGATTTGTTACCACTAAACCACTTTCACCAATCATGCCGGTTTCCTCAAATATTTACTGCCAAATATTTTATAGGTCTATGTCCAGTACGGCCTATGGCTGATGTTGATTTTTGACCGACTTTCAAAAAAGGAAAAGGTCCTCAATTCATCTGTATTTTTTTATGTATGTTACGCGATATATCTGCTAAATGTGGACCGTTTTCAAAATTCTTTCTGTGTTCGATAGAGCATATTTCAAGGGTGGTCCCATATAATTTGATCACGATTGGATTTGAAGTCGGGCCGTTAATTTTTACAGGAAACAAAATGTATGGTTTAGCTGTATTTTTAAAAAAATATTTGTTATAAAATCGTCTCACTCTAGTGGCAACTTATGCCGGCTGTGGATCGTGAAGTCCGGGATTCGAATCGGGTCGGAGACGTGATATTTCTAACGATTTACCCGGGACTGAATCACTCAGACATTGACGTCAAAGAGGTAACCGGGCGAAAAAACTAAGCCAAAGCTTTCAGCAATATGCTTAAAAAAGTTTGCTAGATTACGCGTGTCGAAAAATTAAAGGATAATAATGTACTTTTAAAGAATATGTAAATTATACAAACAACAAACAAAATAGCAAAAATGGAGGGTAAGCCATGAAGTAAAAAACGTGAAAAAAAATATTACTAAGCTCTTTAATAACGATCCGAACACCAAAAGTGAACTGCAGCCCGAGCAGGAAAATTTCTGACAACCGTAAATGTATTCGTGCTCGATGCGCGTCTATGAAATTTGTATGAAATATTAATCAAATGTCATCAGTGCGCAGCGAGTTTACATTCACATTAGTTTTTCGTGCTCGGGCTACTGAATATACGACGACTGAGTATCTAGTCCAAAACATGGTATATTTAAAAATACTTAATCGATCGGTAAGCTTATAAAGCAGGGAATACTAAATTTGTATGACCCCTCACGTATAAGCAAACGACCCAATTGCAAAATTAACCATAACGTTGACCCAATACACAGACATTCAATAGTACATAGACGGTACAGCAGCACGAAACTTGTGATCCAAAAGTTGTTACCTCGAGGTCATAAGTCACTGGTATTTGAAACATACGCGCACAAGGTCGTACCAGCGTAATTGGGCCTTCATCATCATCATCATCAGCCATAGAACGTCCACTGCTGAACATAGGCCTCCCTCAAAGATTTCCAGATCGACCTGTTGGAAGCGGCCTTGCGCCTTACTTACATATAAAAACAGTTTAACTGAGCAAATGGTAAAGAATAGTCTGTCCCTTTTATTTTTAAACAATGTGATACAAACTGATTTCTTAAGTTTACGTGAATATTATACATTGAAATAAAACTATTCTTACGGATTTCAATAGAGAAGATGGTTGGAAGCTTGCACAAACCTGGGATCCAATTATACATCTTATTAAATCGGAACCCAAAAGACCAGCTGCCAGAACTCAAGACACCGTGAGCTCGTACTGCATAAATCGGAACACAAATAATTAACCTTTTTTGATTTTGTATAATTTTTTAATGATCGTAGATATTGTAACTCTAACCTTTTTTGGACAAATGACACCTCAGTCTGACCCGTGACAACGAAGACTGCAAAGCCTTCGAAACGTCGGGAATAATAATTAAAACCTAATCGTGATAGAATCCGTAAGAATAGTTTTATTTCAATGTGACACAAGGAAAAATGTGACAGAATATTCTTAGCAATTTGCTTAGTAAAACTGTTTTTATAAGTAAGGGCCATAATGTTTAGACAATAAAATTGTCTTACGTGATTCTTGAATGTTCACAAAACATTCTAGGGTGTAAGTGTCCTGGTATGGTAATAAGTGGTAGATGGATGACGTTTAAGATCAATCTTTTTGTATGGTAACTTGCTTGAAACCCCTCTATAGTTAGTAATCTCTTTGACCCAATATGACAAAAACACATGATTATTTGTTCTTGTCGTAGTAGATATTTTATATATATCGCATTCAGTTCGAGTGGCGCAACGGTCGAGCCGGTTGTGAAAACCCACAGGTTCGATTCCAAAGACTTGACAAACGATAAGTAATCCACATATATTTATTTCGTGGCTCTGTGGAACCATTAATCCGTTGTAGTATTTCCTTATCTACGATGCAGGTTTAACCTAGTATGGGGTCAAGACTAACTGTCGACTTCTGTTCTTTCTGTCGAAAATCTTTGCTTATTCTGTGTTTTAGTCTGCTTTTCTTAGAGAAAATGGCTCAGACTAAGTCGAAGTTCGATTTGAAAATTCCAAATCCTTACTGAGTTCGTTTCTTTGACTCAGACTTAGTCGAAGTTCACGCTATAGATCTCTACGAGAAGAGATTTACGCTTTATTTCTTTCTACATGCCCTTATCCCACCTTAATGTGGGGTCGGCGCAACACACTTTTTCAAGCATGTTGCAAAGAGGATTTGGCTTCGTTTTTACGACCGGCTGCCTGCCTGACATCAACCCCCTATGAGAGATCCAGTCCCGGGCAAATTAAATTAGAAAATTAGCTTTGCCCGACTTGGGAATCGAACCCAGGACCTCCCGGTCCACAGCCCATACATGCTGCCACTAGACGAAGGAGGCGAGATTACGCTTTATTAAGAGAAAAAAACACTGAATGCTATTTTTTCACAACTTCTTTGACACAAAATAGATTAACACGCAAAAATATAGAGCAGTTCATATCTCTATTACCAGATACAACTGATTTTGTCGTCTTGTTGACAAAAATTGACATGTCTTCAATTAGATTTCTCGTAGATGACGTCGCTTGATGTGGGATCGGTACTCTGGCTAAAGCTAACAAATTAGAGAGGACGCTTTGTCACTTACACCTGCTACCTTGTATTTGTATTTATTAGGCGGAGTATGTCTTTGTTGAGTCTACATCAAATGTTCCATAATAAATTGGATGGAAACATTGACTGCGAAAAAAGTTATATAACATTTACCAATTATGATACAGTGATATGTATTCTAAGAAAGAAATAAACTTTATTCAGCCTATGTCTCAGGCAACAGTGAGTGGGAGAGAACAAAACAGAACAAATAAGACAGAATATTATGTAGCACTAAGAGGTAACAAATTAGTTAATTTCTCCTACGCAATATCGTGTATACAGCTTTCTACATACTGATTTATTAAGTTTACGCGAATGTTGTACATTGAAATAAAACTATTTTTACGGATTCTACTACGAAGACTGCAAAGCCTTCGAAACGTCGGGCATAAAAATGAAGACAAATCGTGATAGAATCCGTAAACATAGTTTTATTTCAAAGCTTTCTACATATTGAGTGAAGATGCGAGTTTGCTGCATGAAATAGCATTCGAACTAAATTAAAGTCCGATCGTCAAATCAAAATAATTTTCCTTCGGCCCTACAAAATAGGCGTGCGGGGCCACGGGTAAAAGCTAGTAATACATACATGTATATAAGATTACTTGTCAATATAGTTATAGATTTACGACCCGATGCCTGACTGACGTCATCCCCCTCTGGGGGTGTCAGTCCCAGGAATATCAAATTAGAAAAATAGCTTTGGACGACCTGAAAATCGAAGCAAGGACTTTCCGGGCCACAGCCCATATATGCTTCCAAAGATCATTGAGGCGACTATTTGTACTACTTATTAATATAACACGAAATTAAAATAAATTTGAGATTACTAATTGAAAATGTAACTTCCTTCATATCACTTAACCCTCACGTGGGGTCGACATTTTAAGGCGAACCCCATCCGAACTGTCTTCCTTAATGTGCCATTAGGACGGGACTGATGCAGGTGCGGTCCCTTATCTCCGACGCACATATTTGTAAAGTTTGTTCGAAAAACTGGGGTAAAACTAGAGGTCAAGGCAGTGGTTCTCAACATTTCGAATCTGATGAATAAATAAATACACCCAACAGTCAGTGTAAGTAGTATTAGAGCCATGCTGTAGACATTAACGTCTACAGCACGCATGGGCCGGCTCGACCGGTTTCATACCACTATCTCACAGAAAACCGACGTAAAGTGGCAGCTTGCTGTCGCGTCTTGTTCGGTGAGTGAGATTTCCAGTGAACCATTTCTTCCCCTCCCCTCCCCAATTACTTTTTCCTCCCCTTCCATTTCCTCCTTTTAGGTTGGTAACGTACCCATGATTCTTTTTGTGTCTTGGGTGTCCATGGCCGGTGGAGATCACTCACCATCAGGTGACCCATCTGCTGGTTTGCCAGTATCTGCTATAAATAAGTCAACATATAGTCCTGATCCCATACTAGATAATACCTGATTAGGTGTCAGAAACTGCTCTGGTAACCACATATAGAGCCATTGTTTATCTTTGATCGCCATTGTTTTTTTTAGGGTTACACTACGTTTGCCATTTGCCGTGCTCGGATAAAAAAAGGAAAAAAAAGGGAAACCTCTATAGCAAAGACTGGCAAACACGCTAATGGGTCACCTAATGGTAAGTGATCTCCACCGCTATAGACACTTAAGACACCAAAATAATAAATAATAATTGCCAACCTAAAAGAGGGGGAAATAAGGATTGGGAAAGAGGAGGGTAATTGTGCCACCGAAAATCTCACTCACCTATCGAAACGCGAAATCGTAATATCGTAAAACATAAACATAAACTCACGCCTGTATCGCCGAAAGGGTAGGCAGAGGTGCACTTGCGCACTAGAATACCCACATTTCACCGAGCTTAATTCCGTCCCAGATGTGAGCCTATCGCCATGTCGGGCACAAATTCCAGACTCCGGATATGGAAAAATCTTATATCAGTTGTCCGACCCGGGGATCGAAACCCAAGACCTCAGAATGGTAATCGAAATACAACCACGCCACCGAGGCAGTCAGAAAAACAGTAAAAGAAAAATATAACAAGCTACTTACATGTTTTCATTGGCTTCATTGCAAACATTACCATAAAATAAAACCACTCCCATTTCTGAGTTCAGAAGAAATTCCTTTTAAAAATATCTCCAACATAACCGTTTAATTTATGTCCCAGAAAAAGATTCAGAATCATTGGAGCAAAGGGCCTGCACCGGCTGTAATGGAAAGGGCCCGAAAGCTGCCGTCCGCAGGCGAGTCCGCCTCGAGTATGCAAATGATTATTTCAGTGAATTGCCTCGTAAATGCCGTTATTACGCGAACTTGTTTTGAAATATAACCAGCTGTAGTTTCATTCATCATTGTTTCATTTAATTTAATAAATTTAAAAAAATCAACTTGCTAATCCTAAGTCGCTGGATGCAGGCCGCTTCCAACAGGTCCATCTGGAAATCTTTGGGGGAGGCCTATGTTCAGCAATGGACGTCCTATGGTTGATGATGAAAACATTAAACTTACGTTATTAATTAAGTATTAATTAAGATTGACTGCCTCGGTGGCGTGGTGGTATTTCGGTACGACTACGGTTCTGAGGTCTCGGGTTCGATCCCCGGGTCGGGCAAAGTGATATTGGATTTTTCCATATCAGCCCGGAGCCTGGAATTTGTGCCCGATATGGCGATAGGCTCGCCCCCTATCACATCTGGGACGGAACTAAGCTCGGCGAAATGTGGGTGTTCTAGTTCGCTAGTGCGCCTCTGCCTACCCCTTCGGGGATACAGGCGTGAGTTTATGTTATGTAATTAAGATTGAATTGCGATTTGTGACACTTCTTTTTTTGGCTCTTGATCAGTAGAATTGTTTTGTGTCTAATTTTGGTCATGCTGTAACCATCTCTTATTAAGGATGCAATAAGAATAATGTACCAAAAATGATTAGCTGTAGATAGTCACGGGCGGCTCCGCCTCCGGTGGCCCATACGCTTATGTAACATATATATGTACCGCCTCCGACGGTAATATTGTAATCTACGTTGATGGTTCTTTAATAATAAATAAATAAATAATATTTATTTTGGGTAAAGCTGCTTGTCTATCCGGAAGTGTTAGTTGTAGAAATTGATTATACATCTAATTGTAACAAAAGTCAACAATGTCAACCGTCAAGAAAGGATTGTGTTGGCTTGAAATAACTAAATATTTACGTTTATAAGGCCCGACCGGCCCCGCGTCCTTTAGCGGTAATAAGTATACCAAACGAATGTACTCCTTGCGAAAATCATATGTACCGCTTTCATTTTCAATATACCTCTCCGATTTTCAAATTACAAGCGCTTTTTGGTGGCCGGGCCAGCCAAACTTTTTGAGCCCGGCCCCTCTGTAATTCAAAATGACTGGACTGACTTTTTGGATTGGTTGACGATGGCACGAGCGATGTCGATATGCCTCCTATGGCCTCCTTTTCTGACATCTTAGGCCAAAAAAGAACTCAGTTTATGCCCGAGTGGTCAAACGCTGCTCAACTTTAACGGCTTCTAATATTGATTTTTGGCCATACAATTTTGACAGATAAGGCGGCCTTAAACGACATAAGGCGTCCTTAAGTGTATGAACATTCGGCGGTTAATCAATCAATTTAATATTAGTCGTCAATACATCGCTTTGTATCATACATAAAAAGTCGATGTCGATACACAGAAATTCTATTACATAAGCCACTCTAACTACCAAACCACCACATATTTTACGTTTCAAATAATGGAATTGACGTAAGCTGTTGAAATCACCGACTTTACGCAGTAATAGTACGTTATAAGCATAAAATATGGAGAACCTGTTGCTACGAGCGACACAAATCATATTTACACGCATTAGCGACACTGTTATTAATTTAATTACACGTTATATAAATATGTCGTCATGCCAGCTACTGTAGTTATATTAAGGCTAGAGGAACAGGCATAAATGTTTAACTCACTTTTTGAGGATATGCCGTTTTAGCAGAATTCAAAACAAGATTATTCTTACAGCTATTTTAGGGTTCCAAAGCTAAATGGCAAAAATGTAACCCTTATAGTTTCGTCATGTGCGTCTGTATGTCTGTCTGTCTGTCCACGGTTTAGCTCAAAGACTATTAGTACTAGAAAGCTGTAACTTGGTATGTGTATAACCTAGACATATCAATAACACCAACAAAATAATATGTATAATATAAAATCTTGACAATAAATTTCACTGTTTTGTAATAATCTTGTGGAATCAACCCGTTCAGACTGTTAACAATTTTTCTTCTGTATTTGGAAGTCAGCAATTGATCGATTTTCATCATCAGTCACATATCAAAGTCAAAATATTTGACATTAAATGACTGATCAAGAGCATTTCATACCAGAATATAAATTTAATTTCATTTTAAGAGAGCAATCTCAGATGTTAGTAACCGTGACGTCTGTGCCATCTGCTCATCGACAAGCGAACAAGCCGTTATTATTAGTTCACGTGATAAATTAACTGTCACCCTGAGAGACGGTGACGACGCTTTTGAAGAAAAACACGAGACGTTCCTAAGGAATGTACTGAGTTCATCTAATTGGTTCGCAAAATAGTTCATGTGCTTGAATTGGAAGTATTTGTTTCACTGATGGGAGTTTAGAGTTAGGTCCGTAGAACTAACGTTGGTATAATTAAGGTAATAATAATTTCAAAGCCTATTTAATTATGGCATACTTAAAAAAGAAGGTACTAAATCTCTGAAAGTGGTACGGATTGCCGAGACGAAAATCGCAGGTTTGAAACTGGTGCCAAGATCATGCACATTTTACATTTCTAATCAGGTATTCATTATGAAATATTGCGTGTTTTTATTGAAAGTAAATATCATTTGGAACATCCATATCAAATGAATCTTCATGAGATTTTTGAACGTACGTATTAGGCTAATCTAGTGGCACAAATCCTAAATACGCATTAATTCTTATATATT
This sequence comes from Clanis bilineata, assembly GCA_036417725.1. Classification (NCBI taxonomy): domain Eukaryota; kingdom Metazoa; phylum Arthropoda; class Insecta; order Lepidoptera; family Sphingidae; genus Clanis; species Clanis bilineata. Next base: position 7,406,659 of record CM071141.1, read on the forward strand.
CTTCTTATCAAGAATGAGACAATTACATTACCGAGCTGATATTATTTATAATAATAGAATAATATGTACTGATTTCTTAAGTTTACGTGAATATTATACATTGAAATAGAATTATTCTTACGGATTCTATCACGATTAGGTTTTAATTATTATTCCCGACGTTTCGAAGGCTTTGCAGTCTTCGTTGTCACGGGTCAGACAGTCAGTCAGTCTGACCCGTGACAACGAAGACAGCAAAGCCTTCGAAACGTCGGGAATAGTAATTAAAACATAATCGTGATAGAATCCGTAAGAATAATTTTATTTCAAGAATAATATGTATTTTTTTCATAATTATATTTTGATTTTGTGTCAATACATTTGCAATCAAGTAATTCAGATTCTCTATTCGATCGATCTACGAATATTCCTATACTTAAATTCTTCAGCAGAAAGCTTTTAACACCTCTTATCGGGGTCAACAAGTACCTCTTCCGAGAAATCGAGGAGCGTCCAACTTCAAGTCATAAAACAGTAATGCATAGACACTTCACGCCCAAGTTTAATAAATCCACATGAATGTACCGCAGCGATCTATAGACGAAGTCGTTAAGGCAAACGCATTACTCAGTGGCAGCAAACGGTCGGAAATGTACAGGATGTACCGATATCTGGGGCATCAATTTCAGGATACTAGCACCGGTTGCAAGACGTCTATTGAATTGAGAACCGATATTTATTAGTAGCAAATACTTTAGACGTAATAGCGTTCATTGATTACGTCGAAAGTGGGAAATTAAACGATAATTTACGCCTGTTCGATTGTCTGTTGTTGGCTGAAGTTGTGTCGTTTGGTTGTAAAGGTTTTGTTTAGGTAAGGCCTAATGATGTTTTATTACTGAAAGTCATAGTAAATGCCAGAGGCGACCGATTTTAGTGTATCGAGTTGATGTAAAAGACATTACCTCTAGTTTTTTCTAAAATGATAGATATCTTATCTATCACTTTCAAAATTAAATATAATAATCCAACGTAGCCAAAAGCTCTAAAGACCGGTTCAATATTCTGAGCATCAGACTGATGTCTAGTAACCTAAGAAATAATTTCGAGTTGAACGAAATAATTCTTTTCAATCCATTTTCAATCCACATTGAAGGATAGGCCTATATCATGCACAATCCAATAATATTGATTTACGAGCCACTTGAGCATCCTTTATTCACTTTTGAGACACATTGTGCAAACGTAATAACATTATACAAAAAAATATATAAACCTTTTTTTGGCGATAAAATTGATTTTAACTGGTCATACTAAAATTGTACAAGTTTTGACAACAGCTTAAAAAAATTTAATAAATTGTCGAAACCTACTAAAAACGCATTATGGTCGAAGTAATAGTTCTCAAGTGGTGTCGTAGACATTAGATCTATTGGAATAGCCCGCCAGTCATTAATGTTGGTACTAGATTCTAGTATTCGTGCGACATTTATGTTAAAAATGCTTTGTAAAATTAAACTCTGTGTTGATCTTTATCTAATTGGTTACCTGTGGTTATCTATTTTGATCCTATTTATGAGCTGAAGTAAGTTGTAGTAATGTATTTATAAAGAAAGCAATCATATTATAGTCCTATTATGGCCAACATTTTTCGAAATATTACTTTTACATTTTAATTATCACACAAATACTAAATTTATATAAAATAAGAAACAAAAAAGATGTTATGATAGTATAGAAGTAACATTATTTACTAAAAAATAGTAAAATTGTGATCATAGAAAATATTAATATAATATTAGCGCAAAAAGTGAAGGGAAAATGATTACGAAAATTAAAATGTATGTCGATGCATGCAAGAATAGGAGCCCTCCATATAACATTGAATTAGCGGATACTAGAGACTTGCGAATGGCAAATGTTGAACGTGTTAGATTGCTGCGTCGACAAACTTCAAACGACGTAGACAACTACGACTTCCTACATAGTGATAAAGTTAGTGAACTTTAATTCCTAGGAATTACCGCAACGAACTACTTCGAAATCTACATAAATGAGTTGCGTCGGAAGGCATTCGACACCGCAATACTTGACCCTCTAGTTTACTAAGAAATCCTTTATAATTTCTTGAAATTGTGTCGCTTAAATACTACGTATCATTTGCTTTCAAGCTGACATACAGAAATACGAGAGACCTTTTAAATTGTATTTTTTCTTCGTTCTACAAATGGTTGGATCGAGATAAAGTTCGAATTAGATCAGCCGCTTGCCGCCAAGTTTCTAGACATGACATGTGGCAAGCCTTATCACTGCCTAGGGCACAATTTACAATAGAAAATTGTTACAATGTCTGCTGTATGTATAATTATCCGACGTAAAGATGTATTTGCATTAGTAATATAACTTGTACTATAAAAAACTTGCCCCGAACAAAATATATTGAAGTGTTGATACAAATAGCTGAGAAAGTTTTAGCAGTTTTTCATTCACCCAAGGCAATAGATCTTTACTAAATCGCATCAAAGTAGAGAGTGATATATTAACAGTAAAAAAGTTGTAATTGTTTTCTTTGTTGTACATGCGGATAACGTTGTTTCAGAAGCCCGAACTTAGCTTTGACGCCTTTTGCTTTGTTAAGATAATCTTGGTGTGGCTCCCGGGAGACGTCAACAAAGAAAATTGGATGGGCAGAGAGCCAATAGCTTTTAATACACTACTCGTTTTGACCCTCCTTATCTTTTTGTATGGTGTAATCACGTTACTTTCACTATATGTGCCAAATACCAATGGGCTCAATTATCCACACCAAAATAGCGTCTGAGATACTCATACCTTAGTATTATTTATCGTTTTAACAATAAGCACTTGTGAAATATGTGTTACATCAGATTCTTAAATATTTTCTTAAAAATATTCGTAATTCATTGTTTTACTACATCAAAAAACAGTAATAAATTTGTAAACAGAAATGTAACAGTAAACATTTTGAGCACTAGGGATGTTAGACGCAACACATTCCCGTTAAAAGAAATTCTAGTGGAAAATATGACTTTGGTGTCGGTAATATAGATTTTTCTAGTTTTCACAAATTCCAAATCGTATGCAACAGTGGAATGAGATTTGCATATTGTGTCACACAATGTTGCCCTGATTTTACTAAAGACAATCCCAAAGGATATGTATGATGTACGAACTATTCGCTCTTGCAGATAGTGCACCTGTCTAATTTTAATATGAATTTAAATTTTAGTAAAACTAGTTTATCATCACTCGTTAATTAATGAGGCCTTGGAAATTCAATAACTAAAAATATCACCACAAAGTTTGATACTACTGTCTCACAGAAAACCAATATGGTACAAATTCATGCTCTTCGCGTTGGCGACATATTCACGATTATTGGCATCATAGATGTCTAGGCGGTTAAGATCACTTACTATCAGGTGACCTAGCAACTCGTTTGCTAGTTTCTGGTATAAAAATCACATTATTCTTGGTACTCAAATATAATACCCTTAACTATCATTAGCGGATGGATGCGGGCTGCGCAACACCGGGATGGTTGGCGCTCACTTGGGGAGGCCTACGTTCAGCAGTGGACGGCGATAGGCTGAGATAGTAACTATCATTAGCAGTTTATTAGCAAATATTTAAGCTGTTACGCGTATGCGGCATGTGCCAAAGTGACATTACATTAGAGGGCAATAACTGTCGCTTGGAGATCGTGAGAGCTCGCCTTATCTCTGTGTCGGGCTTCGAATTGATGCGTTTAATAACGGAAATGCTTCTTAAAAAGATTTAGTTGAACTAGATGTGGTATTAAGTAAAAATTTTTTGTGCCTTCCCGAATTTTTATTGATATTAAGTCTTGATTTAATTTTATTCATTATCGGTGTCTCAATCCATCGTGTTACGGCCTAAAACTCAATTATACTTATTAATAAATTGTTCGTTATAGAGTAACCAAACGCACCCTACCAAATTATATTTGTGTGTTTATTACTTGCTGATTTTATCTGATATGTTGAAACATTGTCGTATCTTTGATCTAGTCGTAATGCATATGAGCCGTGAATGGGGAGGGCCTGGGTTCGATTCCCAGGTCGGGTGGGTTGCCCCGAACTGGATCTCCAGCAGGAGGTTGACATCAGACAGGTAGCTGGTCGTAAAAATAAGCAAAATAATTTCTGCGATATGCGTAAGAAAGTGTGTGTGCATTGGACTATTGAGACTGTCCCGCCCACACACCCGCCACTGTAACTCCTGTAAGCCAGGATCAACAATGGCACGCATTTTACGACACCGAGCAATGAAGCTCGGCGAGTCTCAGAGAATGCAAAATTGTCTTCATCCCGCAACGAAATTAATCAAACAGAAAGATAGGGAGGAGTTGGAATTATAAGGTTTCCACTTCCCTCCGTAAAAATGCAGGAGACAATGTAATGAACTAAAGAGGCATCAGCCTCATACATAGGGATATTTACAACTGGCGAGGCCAGGAAAGACTTAAGTAAGGCACCGCGGAAATAATTATATTGGGTCCTATCATGCGAGCTATTAAACTTGATTCCAATAATAGCAAAAACGCCGGAATGCACGGAAATTCGTTCTGGTTTCCACAAGGTCCATATAGTATACAACTCCAGATGTTATTTGCATACTGTCTAGCATGATTGTGCGCTCATTTTGCCAGAGACCACACTCCCATTGAACTAGTAGCAGGTAGAAAAAATACTGAATGATTAGTAGGCTACGAATGCGTGATTTATGAGAATTAATAGATCTAGTAACTACGAGTCGATATAATTCTGACTGTCGAAGGACGCTATGTCAGTTGGCAAAAGAATATCACATAGTTCCTGAATGTAATTATCAGGAAAAACCAGAACAACTATGCCGTGTCAGGATAAAAGCAAAAATGATCAAAACCTCGGCTACCACAATAAACAAACTTATAATATTATATGCAATTGCAGCATATTCCATTTCACATCGTGTGGAGTTGTTACTTCTGTAGTAGGTAGAGTACTACCAACTGGCGGTATGCCAGGCCTTTGTTTGGAGGTTACTTTGATTTGTTGCAAGTTGCCGCTAAAATATTTGATAAGTGACCTCCTGACTACAAAATATTGTTTGGTGTATGAAATATGGGGTATACTAATTCACTAGACTTTTAATGTATATAAGGTTGTTTTTCAATAATTAAATATAAACCAATGTGTTGCTCTGGAAACAGAGATTTATTTTATAAGATTATAAATTATAAATCGAACTAAACTATAACACTGATAAGCAAATTGAACAAACCTGGAAACAGAGAAACGACATTTAAAGTTTATTATCCCAATTCTTCCGTAAATTAATTTTAACAATCTTTTCAACAAATTTGTATTTTCTTTTACCTTGACAGTTATATAACAGAATCAAATATCAAACAGTTAGACATTTGCTCAACCGACCTTAGAGGTTAAGCAAAATTAAAAAAGTATTAAAATAAATAAAGAAATAGACTTATTTCTTTACATCTCCCCCCCACAAGGATGAAAATGGTCGTACAATTTTCATTACAACTAATCACTAGTCATCATCTGTTCCTTCTTCTTCGAATCTAGAGACTGGGATAAGTTTTGTGATATGAAAGAGATTAGATTCTGTTTTTTTATGTCCTGTATCTATTCTGTATATAGTTTTTGAAATCTTCTCAATAATCTCATAAGGTCCGATCTTCAGTTCATCTAATTTCTTTCTATTAAGCTTATTTCCATTTTCCACATATACCATATCACCTACATTAAATTCAAAGTGCTTTCGGTTTCTGTCAAATCGAATTTTATTATAATTATGTGATTTCATTGAATTCTCAAGTGCTCTTTGTCTATCATTAATCCAGTCACTATTACTTTTTTCTTGTTTTAACTCCTTCGGTAAAATACTGACATCTTTACCATATAAAAGATAGCTTGGTGCAAAACCAGTAACAGTGTGATCAGTATCATTATATTGATTTACACATTCATGGGCTATCTTCGTCCATGTCCTCTTTTCGCCTTTTTCATTAACTTTACATCTGATCTTGTTAGTTAGAGTTTGGTTTAACCTTTCATTTAAACCATTTGAAAATGGTGCATTAACTGCTGTAAAAACTATTGGTATCCGTTTATCTTTTAAAAAAAATTTAAATTCTTTTGAATTGATTCCTGGGTATTGGTCAGTTAAAAGCATACCGATGTCATCTGTTTCCGTTATATTCATGACCAGCCTTATAAAATCATTCGCGTTTTGCGTTTTTGAGGTAAGAATATATGCATATCTTGTAAAGTGGTCGACTAATAGATGCAGATATTTTTTTGTTGATCTAGAGCCTCCAAAACCCCCTATTGTGTCTATAGACATTACTTCGAACGGCTTTGTGGCCGGGCCTAAGTGTGACATGAAACCAAATGTGTCTTGTCCTCTTGATTTGTTTTTAATACAAATTTCACAATTTCTACAAACCTTTTTAATATTATTAGTTAAATTTCTGGCTGTATAATATGGACTAATCGTCTTCTGCATTTGCGTAATACCAATATGGTATAGGTTGTCATGTACTTCCTTTAAGAATTTAATACTAAACTCTTCTGATATGATTATTTTTTCTTTTTTTTTAATATTTTTAAAGTACAAACTATGTTTTTTAATTAATTTTTGTTTTTCCTTTTGTACGTCTTCATTATTATTTTGATCCGTTAATATATCTTCTAGTTTTACTAAGTTTACAACTTTTAATTGTTCATCAGTATTTTCATCTGATTCCAATACAGGATTCCTGCTAAGACAATCGGCTTCCAAATTCTGTTTACCCGGAGAGTATTTTATTTTAAATTCATATTGTGATAGATAATAAGTTAAGTCGCCCAACTCTTCATCGGTTCTAGATTTCAGATTCATGTTTTCCAGTGGTTTATGGTCCGAATAGACTGTAAATGCTTTACCTATTAACCAGTATTGCCAATATCTCACTGCTTCTTTAATGGCTAAGCATTCCAAGTATATGGCCTTTTTCTTCTTCTGGGCTAGATTTAATTTTTTCGAAAAGTATGCTACTGGTTTTTCTTTCCCATCAGGTTGTATCTGTTTCAAAATTGCTCCAACACCTTCCAATGAAGCATCTGTGTAAATATTGATAGGCAAATCTTGATCAAAAATTTCCAAAATCGGTTGTGAACATAACAAACTTTTTATCTTCTCAAATGCTTTCTGACATTTATCGCACCAAATGAACCTTCGATCTTTCCTTAGTAAATTATGCAGTGGGTCTAGTATTATTGCACTCTTTGGTATATACTCATGGTAAAAATTGATTTTTCCTAAAAATTGTCTTATATTCTTTTGTGTTTGTGGTACAGGAAAATTCTTTATAGAGATTAAATTATCCTTTAACGGTTTGATTGAATTATTTTGAATTATATGACCCAAGTATTTGACTGAGTCCGATGCAAATGTGCATTTAGTAAACTTCAGCCTGAAACCTTCCGTTTTGATTGCTTCTAGCAACTGTGTTAAATGATGAATGTGCTCACTAAATGTTTTAGAAAATATAAGGATATCATCAATATAATTAACAGTAAAATTAGTAAGTTTATACTTGCGTAATATATTACTAAGTATTCTTTGAAAAATTGCCGGTGACGTCTTAAGCCCAAAAGGTAGACATGTCCACTGAAAGTGACCTTCTTGTGTTACAAATGCAGTCTTCTTTCTGTCTTCAATACGTAAAGGAATGGACCAAAATGCAGAATTTATATCTAAGGATGAAAAAAAAACACAGTTTCTGGTTTTCACCATCAAATCTTCAATTAACGGAAATGGTTGCGCTTGAGGTACTACTATTTTATTCAAATCTCTAAAATCTATGCATAGCCTGGATTTTCTATTGTCTTCTTTTCTAAATGCTAAAGTAACAGGTGCAGCAAATGGACTGTAGGATTCCTCTATTAGTTTATGGTCTAATAATTTTGCAACCTGCTCTTCTATCTCTTTTTTATCTTCTACAGTACATCTGTAAGGCCTCTTGCTACAATACTTGTCGACTAATAAGTCTATCCTAGCCTCATATCCATTAACCGTACCAATATCATACTTACTTATTTCATTAAACAAATCTACTGTATCCTTCAGTATTTCCCTATCAATCTTATTAAGTATAAATTCTGGCAATCCAGCTGCAATAAGATCCACCAAAGTATATATATCAATTGTTCTTCTCATATCCAGCAAAAGCTTTTCTTTCTTCAAGGCATAATCTAATAATGAGCCATCTCTATATTTAAATAATAAGGCATATGTAACTGGTCCCCAACCTTTGTTTGCAAATGACTCACAGAATTTGTTTTTCCATGTTGACCAATCTGCGTTTATCGTTAATTTTATAAACATTGAACTGTACCAATCTGCACAACTTTTATCCATAAACAATCTCAATATTTCAATCTTCTTTTCATCTGTTATCACATCAAAGCGTAAGCATTCTTTTTCAAAAATATCAATCCATTGGTTTGCATTAGAAGTTTTGCTTGTAAATTTTTCAATTATAAATTTTTCTGCAATATGTTTTAAGCTTTGCTGTTTATTTTCCAATAATTTTTCCAATATTTTTTCCAATGTACCAGTACCTGCGTGATTTGCAGTTTCCAGTTTTTCTTGATGCATTTCTTCGAGATATTGATCCCCAAATTGTAAATTGCCGTCCTCATCTATATAAGTTTTCCCAAGTTCTCCTGTCATTCTTATCCAAACCCTTCTTATCTGATACCGTTTCTTCAAACTATTTTTTGCTTTAGTGTACGCGGTTGTTTTAATAATTTCTTTATGATAACCAACTGGTTGTAGGTCCTCAGGTATTGCATACATTTTATTGTCACTTGTAGTTATTGAGGTGATACATAAAACATTTGTTTTTTCATCACTTCCAGGCAATATCGTAAATTCAAAACATAGCTTTTCCATTTTTATTCATTTATAAACAAAAATGTCGTTTTATAAGGTTGTTTTTCAATAATTAAATATAAACCAATGTGTTGCTCTGGAAACAGAGATTTATTTTATAAGATTATAAATTATAAATCGAACTAAACTATAACACTGATAAGCAAATTGAACAAACCTGGAAACAGAGAAACGACATTTAAAGTTTATTATCCCAATTCTTCCGTAAATTAATTTTAACAATCTTTTCAACAAATTTGTATTTTCTTTTACCTTGACAGTTATATAACAGAATCAAATATCAAACAGTTAGACATTTGCTCAACCGACCTTAGAGGTTAAGCAAAATTAAAAAAGTATTAAAATAAATAAAGAAATAGACTTATTTCTTTACATGTATTTAAGGTTATACATAAAAAAACTTAACGGGCTGACTTTATAACTTATCTGATTGTGACCAAATTTATATTGGACCACTCTTGAAATAAGCTTGAAAATCAGTCCACATTTGGTAGAGATATCGCGTAACATATATACAAAGACTTCTATGTATACTACTAGACTGGCTGTTCGGTACATACATTGTGCGCACTAAGTCTCTGTTAATCGACCTCAACTCATAGAAATCTGCTCTTTTCCTTAGCCGTGAAACGTCAAACACTCGGCGTCATGTGCACAATTTTATTTCGAAACAGCTTGTCTAGTAAATACATAGAAGTCTTTGCATACATACCGCAATGCAAAATACCGACGAATTGAGGACCTCCTTTTTGGAAATCGGTCGAAACTCGGTCGAAAATACTACCAGCTGAGTCTATAACTTTCCAGCATAAATTGATCAATTATAAGAATATCTTAACTCTTTTTCTAATCCACATTCTCTATCTTCTAACCTAGGAAGCTGCAAATATCTATAATTAGGAACTATGTACTTGTAGAGTTAAAAATATTAGAAATCACATTAGTAGAGTAATAGAATAATAGGCATACACGAGTGACGATTCTCACTTCAAGTAAACCTTAATTATTCACTCTTACAATACGAATGCTTTTGTAACGACCATTCGTCAGGACTTCAGCATGTAAGAACACTTATTTACTTTATATGCAAGGCAAGAGATATTGGTAAATAGCTTTCTATTAGAAACTGACATAGCTACCGCGTATTATTTACTAGACGACTTGTTAACACAAACTGCTTGCTCAAATGTACTGTCTAGCCGTTTTATAGGAGCTGTGGCCCTACTATTTCAGGAAACTATTTATCTACCCACATACATTAATAATTATGCTGTTGGTACCGACATTATTTTCTGCGGTACCCACAACATTATTAACGAAAAGGCTAATTCTCCTAACACTATTATAAAAGTTGAATTTAATATAAAACCATTGAAGTTGTATACTACATCGTGTTTACGAGCTTAAACACTAAACAACTCTACTTTTTTTTTACTCTACTTATCCCAAATTTGATTTAAAGGTAGGAGTGAGCTGTAGGATAACTCGAGATAAGGTGTAACTCTAGATTAGTAATAGCGCTGCAAGTCGCCTTAATAATAAGGCATAATTTTAGAATACTGCTACCGACAGCTAAATCTAAGTATTATATAAGCGAAAGTTTGTGTGTTTGACGTTTGTTACTCTTTCACGCAAAAAATACTAAATGGTGACGAAACTTCACAGTTATATGGATTAGAATAACACATGGGCACTTTTTATTCCAGAAAAATGTTTGTTTCCCTACGCTGCGCTTGCCGGTACGTGGTCTCCACTCGAGACTTTTCGTCCCATCGGCTATCAGTTCCACGAGCTATGTGCTGCCCACTGCCACTTCAACTTGCTAAACTCGTAAATTACTTGTCATTGTAGTAGCTGATGAATTTGATATACATATTGAAATGTATTAGGTTGGATGCGGGCCGCTTCTAACAGGTCGATCTGGAAATCTTTAGGGGAGGCAGTGGATGTCCTATGGCTGATGGTGATGTATGTTTCCCGTGTCATAGATCAGTTAATTTCCACGCGGACGAAGCCGCGAGCAAGGGCTAGTTCTTTATCAAATATTTCGTCGTAAGGCTCATCCAGTAATTTTTTGTCCTTGTCCCCCAACAGGGAACTCTATTAGAATGCCTGCGGGGACGTAACAGTCGACTAGCGATTCTTTAATGTCCCCGACCATTGATGTCGTTTGGTGAACCATTCCCGTTTCGCAATATGAAAAATCAAGTTATGATCATCAATATAGAACTATATAAAGAAATGGGCAATGAAATGGTTTAGATAAGCACAGAATGTTGCAGGCCAATGTTGATGATTCTATGCAGCCGTTAAAACAACTTGACAGTATCCATTACGAATGAGTGAGTGGTGAGTTTAGAGTCTGAAGATCTCGGGTCCAATTCTTGCAAAGAAACAAACGTTTATGTTAACGCAAATCTTTGTTACCAGTCGAAATGTTGTGAAAGCAAACGACCTTTTAGTTCTTTACGACACAAAATTATCAAATGATTTATCATAACATAACATAACATAAGCTCACGCCTGTATCCCCGAAGGGATAGGCAGAGGCGCACTAGCGAACTAGAACACCCATATTTCGCCGAGCTTAGTTCCGTCCCAGATGTGATAGGGGGCGAGCCTATCGCCATATTGGGCACAAATTCCAGACTCCGGGCTGATATGGAAAAATCCAATATCACTTTGCCCGACCCGGGGATCGAACCCGAGACCTTAGAACCGTAGTCGCACCGAAATACCACCACGCCACCGAGGCAGATGAATTATCTAAATATAATAATATTAAATAATATATTTAGAATGGAAATTTGATTTGTATTTGGGCACACAATGTACGTTGAGCATAATTTTCTCCTAAACGACTATTATTTTAATTATTATTAATAATTAACATAAAATTTCATCCTATTTCTATAAAAACATACTAATTACAGTAAATTGAGATCATTAGAGAGAATGTTCTAAATTAATGGCCGTCAACTATTAATTTGATTTAAATTACTCTGTGTCGATGGTTACTAATTTGCCACGTACCGCAATAGTAAAGACCAAACAATGCACACAGGTTCATACAATGAAACTTCCGCGCAACAAAAGTATATAGTTTATCAAAGTAATTAAAATATAGGAGAAAGATGTTTAAACAGGTACATTGTATTCTGCAATCAATGACTCAATTCGACGCGGGTCAGTGTTTAGCGGCTCATTTCGATTCCCCGACTTCCCTTACTTTGTTCAGTGGCTCTTTTTTCCTAAAGGATGTTCGGTGAATTGCAAATCTGTTCGGTTCAGTCGACTTCAAGGGAATGGCTTGCCTCCGGGCTGTGTAAATATTTAATGCATATTTCATGGAGACCCCGACGTTTACTTTGTAAGAGATCGGATGGAGCAACTTTTCTTCGTGCTCTAGTACTTCGCAACTCGTAAATTACTTGTCATTGTAGTAGCTGATGAATTTGATTTACATACTGAAATGTATTAGGTAGCATAAAATATTATATTACTGCGCAGGTCGATTCTCTAAGGTATCATTTGTGAAAACAACGTTGCGACATCGTTGCGGCAACGATGTTTTCAATTTTGTATTCCACAAGGTACAAAGCGCACGCACTACTGCTATGCGTGATGTCGGTGCTTATGCGAACTAGCTCTCTCGAGCGAGGCGTTTGACATAAATCTATGGAAAATGGTATTCTCTAAGACCCAACTACGGAGAACGCTCCGTTGATCTCAACGATGTGCGCTGCGGGAGCTCGTCGTCGATCGCAACGTTGTGGCGTTTCTTAGAGAATCGACCTGCAGAGCAGAAAAAATCCTGACAATCGTAAATGTATTCAAACTGGCAGCACACAGATGACATTTGATTAATATTCTTTGTTAATATTTCATACTGATAGATGCGCATCGAACTCGAATACATTTACAATTGACAGAAATTTTCCTGCGCGTGCCGCTGTAGATTACAATAAGATCATTTAAGTGGTAATTTTACTTAAGCTTCAGCGTGTTTACATTATGAATAATTATATTGTATCGATAGCTTTAACGGTGAAGGGAACACTCGTGAGAAAAATAAACATCTGAGTAGAGTTTCGAAGGTATGTGAGTCCTACTTGCATCAGTCCAATTTTACCCTTCCTAAGAGAAAACCCGTATTTAGCAATGATACAGGAATAGTATAGAGCTAATAAAAATACAAATTGTTAATAACATTATATTATTATAAATTAATAGCGAGCTTTACATTTGTGTGCGTATTCACTACATTGGATTTAGGTTAAGATCTATAGAGCGAACTTCCACCAAGTTTGAGCCATTATTTACAAGAAAACAGACTGACAGACAGACTAAGCAAAGATTTTCTTTAAAAAAATGACTCGGACTAAGTCAAATTTCGATTCATAAATTCCAAATCGTCACTGAGTTTGTTTCTTTGACTTAGACTTAGTCGAAGTTCGCTCTATAGATCTCTATTTCTCCAAAAGTAATCAGCTTAAGAGGTGATATTAAAATACCCAAACGTAAATCAACTAAGCAACCCATAAAAATATACAAAGTTATCCTGCCTCCCCTTTATAATAAATAGGTGAGTGCAAAAATATTTTTTACCTCAATTTTGTAGATGGATGGAATGAAGCTGACCACTTTATTTTAGAGCCCCCAGCGAGGGTAGACGGTGCATTCTTAATAAACTGCAGCCGCGGTATGCATATAAATTTGCTAGCAATGAATTAAATTTTCCACATAGCCACGTGCTAAAACCGAAGGCTCTGGAGGGTAGTGGATCCCAGATCCACAGCTTTGCATAACTCTTATAGAATTCATAATTTTTCCAAGAAATTTGTTTTATTAACATCTTGAATGTTTATGAGTAGGTCGTATACGTCATCGTTATTTTGCTGTGTAAGCATGTTGTTTATAAATTAGATTCATGGGTTTTTGTTTACTTATTATGCGTTTCCAACTAGTTACGACAGAATACATCTCTGCTCCTATTTGCAGTACAACCTTTTATTATATATCTTTTAAAAATCTTCCAAAAAAACAGAATTATGTGCAAATAATAGTTTTTGTCTAAGTCAACCCATGGTTAGAACTTCAAAATTTTATAATAGGGGTAACAATAATTCTTTGAAACTTAACTATTAAATAAAACGTCACAATATTAACTAACGACATAATTTCCATACGAATTCCAATACCTAACAGTGTTAAGTCTCGCATAAAAATAAACATTTTTATATTAAGTACACATATTTCTGAATTCCAACAATATCGGCAACAGCGTTCGTTTACATAATAAGTGCCTATTTCGGCCAGCCGTGCGTTAACGTGAAAAATTACTCGCGCTTCAGACTGGGAAAAAAACGTTCGTTTTAATCAACTCGTTAAAAAAGCGCATTCTAGAAAATAATCGCGTACCCGCTTCAGAGTGGAAAGTTAACGAGTGTTATTTAAAACGGCCCAGCTGACTGTACCGCAGGCGAAATTGTTTCACTTTGAAAAATCTACGCTAAATGATGTAAAACCAATGACTAAAGAATAAATAAGAGGACCCGGCATAACTACGAAAAATACGTGTTTACTATGAAGCCGATTCCGCCGTTTTAGTTTCGCGTTCTATTAAATAGTCACGGGCGGCTCGGCCTCCGGTGGCCCATACGCTTATGGAACATATATATGTGCCGCCTCTGACGGGTTAACATGTAAGTTGTCACAGTGTCATAAGAATTAAATAACATATGAATGCTTATTGAATTTATTGTTAATACGGTGTTTAATTAACAATAATACGTATTTCGAAATATGAAGAAGATGCCTAACTGTTATATTAATGGGATATCTTTTTCGCAGTCGTCATTTTGGTTTCGTTACATACAATATGAATGCTTCATTTTTTCGAACGACTTCCAAAAAGGAGAAGGTCTAGAATTCGTCTGTTTTTTTATGTATATTACGCATCGATATAATAATATACCTAGATGCACAGTTGACGCTCAGAAAGTGGGACAGCCAACGAGTGCTTAAAATGTAAGTAAGCACTTGTTTGCTGTCAGTCGGGCGCCAACCGTTCGCCTGTGAAGATGCCTAAATGTTCTGTGAAAGAGTGCAAAAATAACACTCTTACAAAGCGCAAAACACATGGGATTTCATATTTTAAGTAAGTATAATTCCCTTACTTTATTCTTAAAACCTTAATCATGTTAAATTAAGTATTAATCGTGTATAAATAATTAATTTAACGAATTCAGTTAATAAAATATTTTGTCCCTTTTGAAATCATGATTTGGAACAATGAAATATATGGAGTCGTTTTTTTTTTGTAAATATATTATATTTATTTTAAATTTATGTTTTTTTTTGTTAATTTTATTTATTAATTACAGATTTCCATGAAATGAAATAGTAAGAGATAAATGGCGTAAAATTATTTCCGAAGAAAGGAGAAAAGAAAATTTTAAACCCAATTACTCAAGTGTGGTTTGTTCAGACCATTTTGCCTATTCCGATGGATATTATACAAAAAAAGGGATTAGGAAAATTAGAAATAATGCTGTACCAAAAATAAAGGTGATAAATTGTCATCAGCTACATTGTCCTTAACTAATGTTTACTATTTAATTTAACAATATGTATGCTGTTGGTGTTCCTATAAATAAATAAATATTGCCACATTTATTGACTTTATTTTAGATTGTCGTAACTACAAGTTTAAATGAGGCAAGGTGCAGTACAAGGGTAATAGCTGAAAAATATTTGATACAGAATTCATCAATAGCAAGCATATACTAGGTACATACTGCCATGTAAAATGACTATTTATTAATTTGCGGCTAATTCTAATAAATGTTTTCAATCAAAGTGTGCAGATCATAAAAATTTGCCAACATGAACAAAGTTGAACATTCCGCTGTCAAATAATAATTTTAATGGTTCATTCTCGCGATTTTTCATTTTTTAATTTTTCATTTTTATCTTGAATTCTCGGATTGAGATCATTTATTGGAACCGGTCGTTGGGCATAATTACTACAACAGTAATTGTGGCGTCATCATTTATTGGAAACATATTCATTTCCAGGAACCAGCAATTGAACCAATAAATAATGAAGGATCACCAATACCATCAGAATTTTCATCAATCTTTAACACACCTAAGACGTTATTTTTGAAAGATAATTTGAAAGAACGCAACCAAAAATTTAAACTTAAATCTAATTTAGTGCGAAACTTAAAAAGGCAGAACAAAAGATTAAGAAAACGAAATGATAGTCTAAAAGAAATTATTAAGAATCTAAAGAGCAAAGGACGATCTTAGTGTGGGGCCAGGACTATGTATGTGACTGTTGGGTGTTATTTATTTATTAATGAATCACGCTAAGGCAAAACAGTGCTTATTTCATATTCATAACTAATAAGCTTTGTTATCTTTTAAACATTTATACTCTATCTATCTCTTAATGTAAGTAAAATTATTATACAGATATCGCCATTCTCATCTACATTGTACGCCACGTGGTCAACATTTCTCACAAATAAATACAAGAACTATTCGACTCCATTCAATCTTTGTCCAAGTGACTAGAATGTTTCTTTTAATAATGTCAAATTATTGTCAAATTCAAAAACGATTAGAAATTCAAAAATTTCGAATAGAAGAACGTTTGAACATTCAATTTAAAAAGCTACTTTATGCCGCGTCTATAAGGTCATATTTGTGTTAATTTAATTAAATTTGTGATGTTTATTTGTTTTGTCTGTCGAGGACACTGTTTACAATGATATTTGTATGGAACTGTGCATCTAGGTATATTATTATATCGATGATATTACGCGATATCTCCGCCGAATGTGGACCGATTTTCAAAATTCGTTTTGTGTTCAATAGAGCTTATTTCAAGGGTCCCATATACATTTGGTCACGATCGGATTTGAAGTCGGTCTTTAAGTTTTTAAACTTGTGATTATCGTAATTATGCCCTGTCCTTTATCTTCTTTTGTCTAAGTGTAAAACTCATATGTGAACAGACGAAACGGTTAAATACCGAGCGATACAGGCGAGTACGTGCGTGCAGTCGCTACGGGCGATGTAATTACTCGGTTGCGCCACAATATGAGTTTTAGCTGCATTTTTGGGAAGGACCTATCCTAGCGGTATTATTAAACTGCAGGATGTTTTCACTTGTTTTAGTTTCATCGTTTGTTCTACCTCTATTTGTTTTCACTTCCTAGTTTTACATCCGCACGCTTAATGCTTAAAGTTTTAGGATCAACGCAGTGCAATGTAATTCATTAATTTCGAACAGTTACATATAACGACTCCAGAGGGGAGTTGATATAAGGCGGACAGAACATAACATAACATAAGCTCACGCCTGTATCCCTGGAGGGGTAGGCAGATGCGCCCTAGCGAACTAGAACACCCACATTTCGCCGGACTTTGTTCCGTCCCAGATGTGATAGGGGGCGAGCCTATTGCCATATCGGGCACAAATTCCAGTATCACTTTGCCCGACCCGGGATCGAACCCGAGACCTCAGGACGGTAGTCGTACTGAAATACAACTACGCCACCAAAGCAGTCAGGCGAAAGGCGAAAAAGGACAGATGGTTTTAAAAACTGAACCGGATCCGTCCTGCAACATGCTTAAAAATGTGTGTTGCACCAACCAACATTGAGGTAAGATCATGGCAGGTGGAAAGAAAGAGATATGACTTTTAATAAATCAGTTCGATTCTTCAGTGACTTAAGTTAACTAACAGCATTTTTTTTTTTTGCTCAAATATCTCACAATGTCTTAGATGATAAAATAACGTTTCAAAATTGGAGACTCAAGTGTAATCAAATATTTTGAGTCTCTATATTTTTTATTTTGCTATGTTATGTATAATCTTACTCATCCCGGGATATTATGACAAGATTTTTACCATATTATGTAGGATCGGTAGCGGACTCTCACTGCCAAGCAGCATTGTGCAAGCCATGTTGTGTTCCAGTTTCAAGAACATTGTAGCTGTACCTACTTATATAAAATACATACATAGACATACATCTAATATGTCTTTGTTAATCAAGACGAGGGTGATAAACACACGCCTGTATCCCCGAAGGGGTAGGCAGACCGCAGAGGCGCATCAGCGAACTAGAACACCCACATTTCGCCGAGCTTAGTGCCATCCCAGATGTGACAGGTGACAATATCACCATATCGGGTACAAATTCCAGACTTCGGGCTAATACGGAAAAATCCAATATCATTTTGCCCGACCCGGTGATCGAACCCGAGACCTCAGGACGACAGTTATACCGCGCACGCAACACCACCACGCCACCGATGCATGTTGAGGTGATGTTGCTACTGTTCATGTTTAGTGGTGTCGCTTACCTTAAGAAGAGTAGCTTATTCATCTTGTTATTCGAGAACTTATTCAATATGTTTTCTTTCTCTCTTTCTACCTGCACTTATCCCACCTTAATGTAGGTTCGGCGAAACACACTTTTTCAAGCTAGTTGCAGAAAGGATTTGGATCAGTTTTGACGACCGGCTCCTTGCCTGACGTCAAACCCCTCTGAAGGATCCAGTCCCGGGCAAATTAAATTAGAAAATTCGCTTTGCCCGACCTGGGAATCGAACCCATGACCTCTCGGTCCACAGCCTATATATGCTGCCACTAGCCCAAGGAGGCGAGGAAGAGTTATTCAATCAAAATAATATTGTAAGCTAAAGCTCAACTTACGGAAAAATCGTAGAACGATCATGAATTATCGCGAAACATAACACTTAATCCAAATTTGGACATAAGTGCTGGATATAAATCTGTGTGATGTTATGCGTGACTCGCGTGCGGCGTCTATACTACGAGTGTATACGATTTATTGTGGGGGTAAAGGAATATATACCCAGTGCCCAGCAGTCCATGAAGAAACAAATTGTGAGAATATCTTATTTATCGACCGACTTCCAATAATAAGAAGGTCCTCTTTTTTGGTCCTACAGCTGACAGCCCGACCGAGTCGGCTTACTCAGCTACACCGGTCAGATGGGGAACGATGCGTTGCGAACCCATAAAGTTAGGTGACCATGCTGAGGGCAACCCACTAACGGGTTACGAACCTCGGCTCAGGACGGTCATTCCCCACTGACGTCAACCCCCTATAAGGGATCCAGTCCCAGGCAAATGAAATTAGAAAATTTGCTTTGCCCGACCTGGGAATCGAACCCAGGGCCTCCTTGTCCACAGCCCATACATGCTGCCATTAGACCAAGGAGGCGACCAAGGAGGAGAATATTACAATTCTGGCAATTACATAAAAACAGACAACAATTATACCAAACAACACATCCTTTCAAAACTATTAATATTCATATCGACCCAAACCCACAAACTACATTCAAAGTTTACTGATAATGTCCAGTGATATTAAGCGTGTGTAACCGGAGCGTGCAGATTTCGTATGCTAACCGCAAGTTTAAACCATTTACGTAAATAAATAAATGTTGTTTGGATACAGTGTGGGCTCAGCCAATCTAATTAAGCTATGTGAGTTTCAAATAAAGCACAGACTAAAACTGAATTTGCCAGTTAAACAAGCTTCTACGTAGTTACGTGTATTCTATACATTTTTGATTCAATTTAAATGTATTTGATTAACTGATACTTAGCTTTAATCAAGGTTTGGCTTTGTGTAGTTTAAAGTTAGCAGAAATGAGTATACTCGCAAATTGAAATACAGGATAGTAATTGTTATGTGAGGATTGTCTAAGTTTGTTATTTAACATTCGTATTTACGAAATGGTTAATCAAACTATAATAATGTTATAAAAGCAAAAGTATTTCTGTCTGTTACGTTTTCATGACGAAACCTCAGAAGCGATTTCTTTGTGTAATTTAAAATGAGCAGAAATGAGTATACTCGCAAATTGAAATACAGTATAGTAATTGTTATTTGTTATGTGAGGATCGTCTAGATTTGTTTAATACGAAATGTTAATCAAACTAATGTTATAAAAGCAAAAGTATTTCTGTCTGTTACGTTTTCATGACGAAACCTCAGAAGCGATTTCTTTGTGTAATTTAAAATGAGCAGAAATGAGTATACTCGCAAATTGAAATACAGTATAGTAATTGTTATTTGTTATGTGAGGATCGTCTCGTTTTGTTTAATACGAGATGGTTAACCAATAGTAGGGGAGCCCAAGCGGGGATTTCGGGATTTACTAAAGCGCGACAGATTAATATACAGGGGGATACCTTGTACCCGGTTAAGTACCTCCACAAAACATGAGGCCCATATATAAGGCCGCCCGTGAAGGATACAGGATCAGATTAGTAAAAAAAAATTGACCATCAGAAATTCTCGAGCGCGTCAGATTAAGGTAGCGTGAGTTAATTACATCCTAAAAAGTGTATATTCCACTAATCTGACAATTTGAGAGTGACGTAAAAAAAGGGGAGGGCAACAAAGTTGTAAAAAAAAAACGTCATCTCGACATTCTCGAGCGTAGCTAAATTTTTTTTTATTTTGAAGGAAATAATTCAAGAATAATGAAAAATATATAATCTGACGATTTCCGCAAGCCGAAATAATAAAAATTCGTCGATAAAGTTAAATGCGTGCAGTTGCGTGATGCCTACATTTCTTTCTCCGCGCTTCTATTCCTCTCTCACTCTTTCTCTATCTATTACTCTCTCACTCCGTCCCCACTCTGGTTTCTGCTTCCTGAGCTTTTCAATTAATTAAGTTCAATGATTTAAAAAAATAAAAAAAAAATATTTTGAAAGTGTTTTTTTTGGAATAACTTTTAACCGGCTTTATCGATCAACTTCAAAAACTAATCCGCCTTTGAGCTTGAAAAACCACGTCGATCGCCACCTAGCTGGTCAAAAGCGGTTAATTCGTTCGAGAGATATCGTGAACGAAAGAAACCCGAAAAAGTGATTTTTTTGGGATTACTCCGAAATTTGTGGTTCGATCAATTAAAATTGCAAAATTACTTATGAGGATGATAAAACTGCGTCGAATGCCGCCAACCGCGTGAAAATCGGTTGATCCATTCAAAAGTTATTGCGGTTTGAAAATTCCAAAAATAGTGTTCAATGAAATTTCTATTTCTTTGAACTCAGCGAGCTCAAAATATCACATAAATTATATTTTGAGCTCAAAAATGTCATAAGTACAATTTTAAGAGCCCAAGAATGGAATTAGCGGGAAGTTGCAGGGATGGCCTTTAAGGTGAACCATTTTTCTAATTTTTTTTTGTCAGATCAGGCCAATCCCTCTATATAATCGTCAGATTATGAGACAGTACGTTTAGAACATAAAGATGAACCATATATATCTTAATCTGACGCGCTTGAGTATTTCAAAATGGCGAATTTTTTTTGCACATTATGAAAATGGCCGCGAGTTTGCGTCCCATCGAAATCGTCAGATTAGTGAATGAGAGCTTTTTTTTGGTGCACTTAACACTCCGTTAGAAAATCTGACGCGCTCGATAAATTTTTTTTTTTTTTCATTTTCAACCCTTAAATACAACCACTCGCATCATGCAAATGATCAGATTAACATACGTACATTATTAAAAATACGTAGGGCATTGATGCTATCAATATCTGACGCGCTCGAGGATGTCCATGCAACAGTTTTTTTTTACATATTTAAAAATCTATAGCCGCTTCCCCCACCGATGTAAAGGTATATATCATATAACATTTTTTTCTTCATATCATCTAAGCTTTGCATCCCAATAGGTCTCTACGACGCTCGAGTAAATCCCCATTTAGCATCGTGGGCTCCCCTACTACAAAGTAAAATTATATAAAAGCAAAAGTATTTCTGTCTGTTTTACGTTTTCACGACCAAACCACAGAAGGGATTTTGATAAAAGGAGTGAAGAAAGCTTGAAATATAGGGAAGGAAATAGACCCTTTGGAAAAAAATACTGCTTCGGTGGCGTAGTGGTATTGCAAGCGCGGTACGACTATCGTCCTGAGGTCTCAGGTTCGGTTCCCGGGACGGGCAGTGATATTAGATTTTTCAGTATCAGCCCGGAGTCTGGAGTTTGTACCCGATATAGCGATAGGCTCGCCCCCTAGCACATCTGGGATGAAACTAAGCTCGGCGAAATGTGGGTGTTTTAGTTCGCTAGTTCGCCTCTCGGGGATACAGGCGTGAGCTTATGTTATGTTATGTGGAAAAACCCAACAAGTATAATCTGTACTAGAGGATGGAAGTTGGCCCCCCAGGTCAATGTTATTTGCGGATCACACAAATTACTCCAAAATAATATTTCACGCGGATGAAGCCGTGAGCAAATGCTAGTTTCTTAAAAATTTTAGAACCCTCATTTTATAACTTCTAGGTACTTACTGATTTCTTAAGTTTACGTGAATATTATACATTGAAATAAAACTATTCTTACGGATTCTATCACGATTAGGTTTTAATTATTATTCCCGACGTTTCGAAGGCTTTGCAGTCTTCGTTGTCTTCTAGGTACTTCCTTAAAATCAGTTCACATCTGTCGACAGTGATAGAATTTCAGACACCGTTCACTACATTATGAAACTTGAAGAACAAGACTTTCCAATACAACAAATGTGTACCAGCTGCCGATTCCACATAAATAGAAAAAGGAAGCATTTTCATTTCTCAGATCGCGATTCCTCTTTTGTAGTGGAAACAGGCGCAAAGGAAAGTCGAAGGCGACGCAGGTGCGCGGCGAAACAATCGCGTTTCATTAGGACAAACCAAACACATTCAACAGTATATAGACGGGACAACAGCAAACAACTTGTGATCCAAAAGTTATGACCTAGTGGTCATAAGTCGCTCAGTTTATTTGAAATATACGCGCGCCAGGGCGGCCGGCGTAATAATATTGAAGGAATAAACTTATCTTCTATCTATCTATCGACTGCCTCGGTGGCGTGGTGGTATTTCGGTACGACTACGGTTCTGAGGTCTCGGGTTCGATCCCCGGGTGGGGTAAAGTGATATTGGATTTTTCCATATCAGCCCGGAGTCTGGAATTTGTGCCCGATATGGCGATAGGCTCGCCCCCTATCACATCTGGGACTGAACTAAGCTCGGCGAAATGTGGGTGTTCTAGTTCGCTAGTGCGCCTCTGCCTACCCCTTCGGGGATACAGGCGTGAGCTTATGTTTATGTTTATGTTTAAACTTATCTTACGTGAATCTTAACCATTCATAAATCATATGTAATAATCGCTCTCGCATTGTAATAAGTGGTTGACGGCGGTACTGACGTTTGAGATTATTTTTTTTGTATGGAAACTTGCTTGATAGCCCCCTCTATAGTTAGTAATATTAAATCTCTTTGGGACAAACACTTTCCGGTCGTGACGGCGTTTTTCCTTTACTTCTGCTAGTGGTACACTATTTACGTATTTCACTAGAACAGGAGTTAGTTCGTGAAACATTGTTGAGTAATTAAACACAATAGTAGAATTTGTTCAAGCTTGTGAAGGAATGTATTTGTGCTATTTGCGAGCTATGCGCATCGGCTAAGTTGTTAATTAATAGTTTACTTTGTTGTTGCATTCTGGACAGTAATTTAGTTCTAGAATAAATGAAAGGAATATAAAGTGTTTTTTTTTTCTTTATGGCAATTGAAATACATTATACCAATGTCAAGTTAGGGAATTTGTTTTCCTATATCTAAGTTTTCGCAAGTACAATGAAGTCGGATGTGTTCGATTTCAAGGCCCTGCTGGAGTTTTGGCGTCAATTCCTTCCAGTTTGATGTTTTTTAGACGATTTTCTCGCAGCGGAGGAATCGAACATGGTCGACCCATCCACCCGACAAAAAGCATCCAAAATCACTTATTTCAAAGCTTCCACATACTGTCCATCTTCTTTGATGTTTATTGCTTAGATACACATCACATTTAAACCACAAACACAACTTTACACTAAAATATGAAATCATTAAAACAAGCGACCACCCAGTGCACCGTCAGAATTCCCGCCAAAAACCAATATTAAGTGTTAATACTATAAACCTTTTTTTTACGTAACCTTACCTATTTTTAATAGCAAAATAAAATAATTTGTATAACCCTTGCTAAACATAACAAGAATCACGTCCGTTTTATTCTGATTATCTTGTAATACTACATAGTTTTTTATTTGTACTAATTAGGTGGTCGTTTTCTTCATCTAGTGGCAGCATATATAGGCTGTGGACCGAGATCCTGAGTTCGATTCCCAGGTCGGACAAAGCGAATTTTCTAATTTAATATGCCCGAGTTGATCCCCTGCAGGGTTACCACTACCTCTTATAGCAGTATTAATATAACCGTTCCTCGTTTGTTTTGTATGAGAATCGGTACAAGTAAGATGATAATAATACTGCTATAAGAGGGAGTGGTAACCCCCCAGAGGGGGTTGACGTCAGGCAGGCAGCCGGTCGTAAAACAAAGCCTAATCCTTTCTGCAACATGCTTGAAACAGTGTGTTGCACCTACCCCACATTAAGGCAGATAGAAAGAAAAATATAGTAATTACGTGCTTACCTAACTACACGTATTTCCTCAAATCATTCAGTTGGTTCGGTTCGCCGCCATTAACGTGTTCGTTCATGCTAACTTGAAGAGTTTATTTAATTTGCTTTTCTAATTACTCGGTTGCTAATAACACTGACATATTATAATCACTTACGCATTTAATTTTCTGTAACTGCGTATTTAATACCCATAAATACATAGGCAGTATAATGTATATTAAACTCTATTCGATTTTTTCTATTGATAAAACCGAAAAGACCACTTCAAAACGTTTTCCAAGATTCATCAACATCATCAGCCATAGGACGTCCACTGCTGAACATAGGCCTCCCCCTAAGATTTCCAGATCGACCTGTTGGAAGCGGCCTGCATCCAGGGCGTCCTACGTCCTACGCTGCGCTTGCCGGTACGTGGTCTCCACTCGAGAACTTTTCTGCCCCATCGGCTATCAGTTTCACTCTTACTTCACTTTCCCATCCGTAGGTTATGTAAGAATAACTATCGATTAAGCAAGTTAGTGGTATTATAAGGGCGACTTCCAGCGCTATTATTAATCTAGAATTACAACTTATCTCGATTTTTATTTATTCTATGGGTCACTCAAATCTTTAAATCAAGATTTGGGATAAATAGAGATCTATCGCGGAGCTGCAAGTGGCCCAAAGTGATTTAGATTTGAGCTCCAACTATTGAACTATTAAGGCACGTCTCCTGCACCTGTTTTTGTCGAAACAAAACACAAACACATACGCAAATCTATGATTTTCACTGTCTCCTGCTCATAGTACAATGGACCATAGATAACAATGTGTACCAAAACCATGCTACACAAGCTGTTTGATGTAATAATTTTAGTACAAGACATGCTTTGATAAAACAAAATACACAAGCAATTACAAATTTCATGGTAAGCTTCGCAACTCCATAAGTTCGGAAACATTTTACGTCACTGATGGAAAATCATTGCCTCGGCGCACATTTATTCCGCCGCTGTACCTTGGGATGTGGGGCAGTCCTGATGGATCACTCCCGAGGGCGTCGCTAGTTGTACTTACTCAATGAAAAACCTAGCTGAGGTCAAATGGACTATATTTTTTATCGATAACTGTCCGTGTGTCGTGGATTATTACTTTTTGGCAGGGGAGTGAACAAAATGTATATTGCACACGTTTTTGATAACCGAATTTGGGAAGGACACTATAAAGCAAATAGCTTGTAGGGGACTAGGGGTAAAAGTATGTGAATATTATAGATATTTCTTGAACAGAACTGTCTAGTTTCCTAATATGTGGGGTAAAAAATAAAGTTCAATCCAATTCGTTCAACCTCGCGTTATTTGATTCAATAACGTCACTAGAAAGCGATTGGTCTATTAAACTGAACACATACGTAATCCCGTAGGATAATTACAACTAGTAATAATAATATCCTACCTTCTACTAACATAAATTATTATTTCATGTTGAGAACTTGAGAGAAGTATCGTTCCACAAGTTTCATTAAGAATTCGACACAACACCTCAACAGTCACTTTCGAAAAGTAAACGTAACGTCGAAGAATGAAGATTTCCTCATACTAAATTAATTGTGGAAGCATTAAATGCGAGACAAGCGAAATGGACCCTTAACCGAAAGAAATTAAACTTGCAATTTTCCTGCAAATGAAGTTAAAGTGAAATATCTGGACCCTTTTATTTCCGCTGTAGTTACGTTGTGAATGCTAATAATGTGAAAGGGTTCTTGTTTAAATTTATTGAATCATTAAACTTAATTCTAGAGACTGAATTATGCATACACAACACTGTAGGTACATTGTTATTGGCATTTTGAATATTTGCTAATCGTTTTGGATGTTCACTTTAATACAATTTTAATGGTATAAAAATAATATATGATATACTTTTTAGATATAGTTTATAATTATCAATTTTATATGAGTAGATAAAAAGGTAGTAAATAGTTTATTACTTCTACGATACGAGGATATCCGAGCACAGTAAAAGGATTATAGCAAGGAGAGTGCTACAGTGTATTCCAAAAAAGTTTCGCCGAGCTAATTTTCCTTCCATATTATTTTTATTATATCTGTACTCATTATTCATCATCACCCCAAATCAATTATATAATAATAATATTAGCTCTGTAATATTAGGAGTTGGATGCTGAACACGGGCCTCCTGTACTACTGAGAGGGGTTAGGCCTCAGTCTACCACGCTGGCCTAATGCGGGTTGGTAGACTTCACATCACATCGAAATTCTTGTGGATAAATTCTCAGGTATGCAGGTTTCCTCACGATATTATACTTCACCGTTATAGCAAGCGAAAATTCATAAAGTAATAATTATACATCGAATAAAAAAATCTTATAGGCTAAACAAAACAGAAAGCATGGAAAACAAAAGTCCGTCTCGTTCTCACACTGAAAGGGGAACGTTGTATGTCGCACCACAAAATGTTTGAACAGTTGTTGAAAACTTTTAGTCGTTGCGATCAACTGTGAGCCTTTCTTCTACTCTCAACAGTTTCAAGAGACCATGCGTCTTTAAAGCATTGAATAAATGGAGTTGTTCGGTTACTTGGTTACTTCGTCGACGTAGTGGGACTAACCATTGACTTTACGTGCTTCTTGATGTATGTTTGTTAGCAAACGGTTTAGAATTTAGATAAAATGTTTTGGGTCTATACCATGCAACAATATAAAATGTGGTGTTGTAAGCACCCAATAATAAAAATGACATTTTTTTTTACTTTGCCAATTTTCTAAACGATGACAATGTTACATTTTGATTTCTCTATTGAACTTTTAATCTCTTTGAAAGTTATCATATCACACGTTAGTGTTGTGAAAACTTTCCAAAATGTAAATATTGGTTTAAATGAATTAGCTGTAGTAAATTTTAATCCAAATTATCATTACATTTTTTTGAAATATATATCATAATTACAAAATACCAAAATATTATTACCCTTCTTCCCGGGTAGTCAGGTAAAAAGATTATCTTTTGCCACATCTACATGGTATAAACTCTATAATTTATTTAAAATAATATGCCTCACTTCTATAAGGTTTAATTAAACACTACGCTAACTACTGTCGTTCATTTATATATTACAAGAAGTAGGCAAAAGCGGTACAACTAGACTAGCAATGGTTTGAAGCATTTCCTGGCGCAACTAACTAACCCGTTCAAAGCTCACTTGACTCTTTAGATAAATAGAAAACTCGCTTGCACTACGTTCTAGCCTGCCATTACTGCAACTGATAAATGTAACCGGGAATATAGAGTGGCTGGAATGACTGTTTTTATTTTGTGTTTTTTAGTGTCGTCTCGTATACTAAAATCACAAAATTATTCAGGTATTCTTATCGAATTGTCGCACCATTTACATATATCTCTTTTATTAGTCGATAATTTTCTGCAATTTTAACCTTTGTGCTATGCAATCTTGAATTGAATCATCGCAAATGCGTGGAATATTTATTTTAAAATAACAAGAAGAGGAAGACGACGATGGATGGATTAAAATCTTTATTAAATATCTAGTTCTTCGTAGGAATATGCAGTTGAAATTTCAACTTTAACAAGTTCAACATTTGGTCGTAATTACCTAATCAGCTAGAACTTCGAATTATTGAGTGAGTTATTACCTGTTATTCGACTTCATTTTTACTACCGCCTGTCTGGCTGAGTCTCAAACAAATCGTATTATTAGAAAAACTTGCCCGAATCGAGCCCAAATCCCGGTTCACAGACCATATACGCTACCAAGAGACCAGAGAGACGACTATCCCATTCCATAATCACTAAATCCATGCACAGGCAGCGGACATACGACCGCAGGCGACCACTCGCTACTAATCAGTGTTTGCGCTCGAGACGAGTTCGATCAGCTGGGTCGTTTGGGACCGCAGTAAACTCGCGACAAAAGCTAACTCCTTGTATGTTTCCCAGCTAATGTACAAATACTACTATAGGAATCGGCTATCGCTCTAAATTTGCGGTCCAAACTACTGACAGGAGTCTAGACCAGATTTTATCATAAGATACATACATAGATTCACGCCAATTCCTGAAAGGGTAGGCAAAGTTGACCTAGAACGGATGTTCTAGAAATTCAGGAAATGTGGCTACATTTCGCTAAGCTTATTTACGTCCCAGATTCATATCTGGGGGGTTCAACATAGGTGGCTACCCTATTGCCATATCAGGTACAAATTTCATACCGAGCTGATGCTGAGTATAAAAACCCAATAGCATTTTGCTCGACCAGGGATCGAACCCGAGACCTTAGGATGGTTATAGTCGTACCGAGCTCTACAACTACGCCACCAAGACAGTTTATTAAAGGATCCACTCCTAAAATGGCAATCATACATATGACATCTTGAGGGTGACTATACAGTGACGTGCACGCGCATTTAGATTAGGGTAAACTAAAATCTTATATTATTATTTTCTTCAATTTATTCTTGCTTTACGTTAACCACCATGATGATTCTCACGTTGATTTAAAATAATACACCCAGCGCTGTTTGAAAAACTGTTTTTGGTGACCATTATTTCTTTTATTATGTAATTTTAGCAAATTGGCAGGGTAGACAATGTCTCTTTGTCTACATGAAATGCATGGCACTGTGACCATAGGGCGCATCGCCGTGACATAATGGTTACTATTGCACCTTAGATTATTTATCGCACGTATTGGACAGGACATAGGTACTGGAAAACGAGCAGATGAGTCACCCGATGGTAAGTGATCTTCACCGCCCATAGACAACCAAGACACAAAAAGAATAATGTTTGCGTTGCCAACCTAAAAGGAGGTAAATAGGGATTGGCAAAGGGAGAGGACATTGGGCCACCGGAAACACTCACCGAACGAAACGCGACATCGAGCTGCCACTTATACGTTGGTTTTCTGTGAGACAGTGGTATTAAACCGGTCGAGCTGGCACATTCGTACTGTAGACGTAACTATCTACAGCGCGGCGTGGCTCCATAATCAAAAAATTCAATTTCATCGTAAGTACTAATTTTACTTAAAACATTGCGGCTATAAATTATTTAAACTACGCATTACGTGCTTAATTGCTGTATATATTCCAAAAAGGAAAGTTTCAATTCGTTACGCAAACATAAATTTCTTGTTCACGAACAATGTTTTTTCATAATTAGCCACTGTATGTAGATTAATTTAGAGGGAGAGAGAGCTTAATGCGAGCAAGTTCTGGTCTAATTTACTCTGGTTTAAAGCAAAGACGTGTTTCCATACACGAAGTGAAGATTCCCAGGGAGTTATTTAACTAATTTTACATGCGGGGCAAGTTTTAACCCCACTACCATCTGTTTGCTTTACCGCTGTCGTGAGAACATCTTTGCGGGCGAATTTCTACCCAACGAAGCGTCTTGTACGTACGGCCTTCGGAATTAGCTGGCAAATTCAAACATTCAACTCCTCCCGTACCCACAACTGACGAACTCCACGATAGATGTCGAATTGTGGCTTTAACTCGAATATTTAGTTCTTGAACGTTAATAAAACTGTACTATCAAAGTATCAAGAAAATAAATCGTATTTTAATACGGCTATTTTATATATGATGTTTGGTGGATTCACGAAAACAATAAACGCTGAAGATTTACGACTGAAGTAGTGTCTAGAAAAGTACACAGGTATTACTATAAATAATCCTAACGTAATAAAAGCAGAAATAAGAGAGTGGAGCGCAGAGAATAGTAGCAACAAGGAGCGTATTATTCAGTGTCACCGGCGGGACGTGTCCTGTAATATATGTTTTAATAAAAGGGTTTCAATTCTCACCCGAACATACATCACCCGAAGAAACCCGAAGTATCAATAATATCGGGAAAGATCTTCAATTTATTATTCATTGAAGTCGCTGGGCGGGGCGGGCCCCTATAAATCCTGGGATCGCCACTAAATCATCGTTTGCACGCGCCGGAAGGACGTGTGCGGGCGCAATTTTTATCTTTTTTCATAGGTGGAAACAAATGGATATATTGCAATTGTATGCGTGATTATTCCTTTTTCCGTCCCATACGTGAGTTATAGTTGGCTTTAGTTTGCCGTTGTGAAGCAAACAAAGCGTCGCAAATCAGTATGACGCCGGCGCGCATTATTTTCCCAAGCCTACATTAACAATGTATTCAGAGACCTAAACAAAGCGGACCAGGTGGATGCTATGCCCACTGAAAGAATCCATAAAAACTGTAATGATACCCTCGTCACGTACGGACATCTTATTTATCTAGTCACGGGCAAAATCATTGTTTCCTTTTTCGTTTGTGTGTTCGAGCAAAAACACGCCTTATTACCGCCACTGGGTAACAGATGAACCGGTGAACAGGACCATTGTCCCGAACTTTGTATGTGGCGTTTGTTCTTTGTAACATAGGAAAGTATGTCGCCATGCGGAAAAATAACTATACATTCATGAGTGTTTCATGATTGCTTCTGCTGTTACTGGTTATGTTTTGTATACATTCTGATTAT
This sequence comes from Clanis bilineata, assembly GCA_036417725.1. Taxonomy (NCBI): domain Eukaryota; kingdom Metazoa; phylum Arthropoda; class Insecta; order Lepidoptera; family Sphingidae; genus Clanis; species Clanis bilineata. The sequence continues at coordinate 7,437,672 of CM071141.1, forward strand.
TGACTGCCTCGGTGACGTGGTGGTATTTCGGTACGACTACGGTTCTGAGGTCTCGGGTTCGATCCCCGGGTCGGGCAAAGTGATATTGGATTTTTCCATATCAGCCCGGAGTCTGGAATTTGTGCCCGATATGGCGATAGGCTCGCCCCCTATCACATCTGGGACGGAACTAAGCTCGGCGAAATGTGGGTGTTCTAGTGCGCTAGTGCGCCACTGCCTACCCCTTCGGGGATACAGGCGTGAGCTTATGTATGTGTACATTCTGATTATTTATTTTATTGTTTTTTCTCACCGTAATAATTGTTCGGAAACTTTTAATTTCTTAAACACATAGGGCCTTATTTATAATAACAGTTTAGCTGAGCAAATGGCTAAGAATAGTCTATCACTTTATCGACAGACTTCCAAAAAGGAGGAGGTCCTCAATTCGTCTGTTTTTTTTAATGTATGTTACGCGATATCTCCGCCAAATGTGGACCGATTTTCAAAATTGTGTTCGATAGAGCTTGTTTCAAGGGTGGTCCCATATAAATTTGGTCAAGATCGGATTTGAAGTCGGTCCGTTAGGTTTTTAAACTTGTGATTATTCCTTGTGTCACATTGTTTGAAAACAAAAGGGACAGACTATTCTTAACCATTTGATCAGTTAAACTGTTTTTATAAGTAAAGCCCATTGTTTGTTACCATTTGGAGACTACGTGTACAAAATTCTTAAATTGATACATACCGCCGAATGTTCATACACTTCAGGTCGCCTTATCTCGTTTAAGGCCGCCTTATCTGTCAAAATTGCATGGCGAAAATCAATGTAAGAAGCCGTTAAAGTTGAGTAGCGTTTGACCATTCGGGCGTTAATCAACCCAATTGAAGAAGAGTTAAATGAAATATGATGTACCTCTACCTACACAGTTGAAATAGTTTTAATAAAAAAATTATATTTAAGTACTGAGGCAGTAAGTACATATATAATACAATTTTATATTTTTCAACGCACAATATAATCCAATATTCTGAAGCCACGAAACATTAATTTACTAAATTATATCAAGTTGTAAAGTTTTGCGAACTTATGAGTTAATTAATTAATAAAGTGGATTCGCATTAGCATTTAGCACAAAGATTAGCAATTATACACAAATATTAGTTGTTTACAATAGTTTGTTTATTTCGCAAACATGTGTTATTAGCTAAATATATAGCGTTGGTAAAAGTGCATAATTTAAAGTTTGAAGTATAGACAAAATCTTACGATTAACATTATGTGTTCATCCCCTAAGTGTTTACGCATCGTTTAATTCTAAGTGGCATTGCATAGCATAAGAGAAAAAACCTAACGGACTGACTTCAAAACTTATTCGATCGTGACATCCCTTAGAATAAGCTATATCGAACACAAAAAAATCATAAAAATCGATCCACATTTGGCGGAGATATCGGGTAACATACATAAACAATACAGAAGAATTTCCGACCTTCTCCTATTTATGAATTCGGTCGAAAAGGCTGTAATGTAAAAATCAAAATATTATTGTCTTATCTGTACTCTCATTCATCACGAGACTGCATGTGTCGAAGTAAAGTAAAAAAAGAATAGGATGAATTCATTATCTGAAACAGAAAAACGAACATTATGAAAGTTTATCCAATATCTTGTTGTAGACTTGATCGATACCCCTCAGTAATCCAATTTGTAGAATATCATTCTATTTCCTCTGATAATATCGATATCATTAATCAGCGGCTCTAATTCAATGTAAGGAATTCTTTTATTATTAATATTTTATTTGTAATTGATCTTAAGCTGGTTTTCATAAAACAGCAACATTAGAATTTGTTACCTGTCCCTCTCTAGCGAGCCAGCTTTTCGAACTAGTCGAAGAAAACGACGTTGACGGTATCTTAATGAGGCATAACATTTTATAGATATTTAACAAATTTATCTATTTGACTTGAATAGATTTTTTTAAGTATTTTGGATTAATATTACTTAGCGACGAAGGAAAATATCGCGAGGCTTACATGTCCTAGTAACAATAATATTAGTAGTAAAAGACCTGTGTTCAATAATGGTCAATTTAATACAGGTCAGATATTATTAGTATACCCTTTAAGTTACTTACAGAAGTAAAAGTGGTGAGAGACAGTGAAAACATCTTCCATCCAGTAATAGACAGCGGTTTGTTCGCCCTTTCGACGAAAAGTCGCAAGTTGCTTTTAAATTGCCGTGACGTTGACGTCCAGTCGCAATTATATACCGCTACAGTGAGAAGAACACTCTGAAAATTAATAAGCACCATATACACACACTAATAAATATTTTTTTATTACATCAATAAATAGGTTCGTTTTGTGAATCGAGAGGTATTATGTTCGAAACCCAAGTCGAAGGACTCGGACTTTTTAACACAATTTTATCGGGACTGCATCCTCCAGAAAATGTTAACGTCAGACAGACAGCTGATCGTAAAAACTAAGCCGAATCCTTTCTAGAACGTGCTTTAAGGGTATTTTGTGATCATACTGGAGTGGGATAAGGGAAAGTTGAAAAAGTTGGCAAATATGTGCAATTTGCACAATGATGTTAAATTAAGTCTGTCTTTGATGTAGAAACATACGAAGTGAAACTTTCAAATTGCAAAGACATTTCAGTAAAGAAGCCCAACAAACCATATAATTAAACACTTTAAAATCTGATGATAATGTCAAGTTTTATAAAGGCACTATAAATCTAAATAAAATTACCTTATCCATAATGCGTGTCCCAAACCAGCACGGTAAAAGTATTTGAACAGTCATAACAAATAAATACGTCCCAAGAAATATAAAGTAACCAGTAGATGCCGGCTATAGAAAAAAGATCTTATATTAATAATTTGAATTATATGCCTTAAAAAAAATAATAGATCAAATCAAATTTTGGAATGATTTAATTTACTGTAAATGTAGTATCCAAATCAATTATATGGTATGTAAAATATAATAAATAAACATAAAAGACTTACAAGAGTAAATCTAAAGAGGATAACACATATGATACACGACGCCATGCTAAACTGCATAAAAAGAGTCACGCTAAAAACTTCTTCAACTAAACTGCAGATTCTGAAACAATAATAACAAATAACCAATAATATATGATATAAATTATTATTAATATATTACTCCAACCTCTCGTAGACACTTACTTTCCAACTTCATCGAAATGTATTATGCATTTGTTTAACTCCAAGACCAAATTTGCTTGAGCTTCAAAAGTATTTCCTTCCTCGTTCCCTTGATTTTTCTTGGTATCAGTTACCGTTCTTAGCTTCAAATCAAGAATTTCCAACTGCGCTATTATCAATATCATCAAACCCAAAAAGAATGTGTCAATATTGACGTTGCACCACAAATGGTAGTGTATTCCAATAGCTTGGTAGAAATACAAGGGGTAAAAAAACCGTTGAGTGGTATTCTCAGATAAGAAAGAGTAACTTGATATTGGTAACATTAAGGTCACTGGTACAAATAAATGCACTATAAGTGGAAGGCAAATATTTGAAATGTGTGATGTTAGTGAAACCACTGTCACAATTTTCCAATATCTTTTGATAAATCTTTTAGCTCCATATATTATTTTTAACTCCTCATCAACCGCCTCATTAAATATAGGATTTTCTAAATCATCCATTATTTTAGTAATTTTGTTCGGAAAACAAAGAAAGGTTATTACTTTAGAAGCCGTAGCTAACTCCATGCATAAGAACATTAACTCTTCAACGAACAGATCTAGTTGAGATGGCAAAAAAAAAATATTGACCGTATTTATTACATCATAAGAGATAAGCAACGTCAACACAATGATAGTTGAATAAATTTTGTAGAAACGAAATGGGTTCTGCTTGGTATAAATACCAAGGACTTTCCAAAACTTCACATTTATATTGAAACAATCTATCTGATGAAACTCCATGACTACATTTAATATTTCATTAGACCGAAATAATGTATTTTTATGGTTTATAAACTGCTTGCTTCTTCGAATGTAAAACTATTCTGATTAACATTACGATCAGAAGATTACTTCAAAGTGTTTTGCAGTTTCAAAGGTGTTTAACAGCGCAAAGTACTTCATGGGAAATAAGCTTTATAATTACAAGGATGGCCTGTGGTACACCGTAGTTTTTCATTTGCTTCCTATTGGCAACTATGTAATTATACGACTAGTTGTTGAATAAAGAAATGTTCTCAAAGATGGCGCATAAAAATGTATGCACACAATGAATGGGTACTTAATTGTATTTGTTTTCTTCGGCTGCATTGCTATCTACCAAGACGAATTTATATAATATTTATTTTGTAAGTTTTACTTACCTCGGAATAAACTGATACCTAATAAAATACCATTTAGATAATTTTCTATTTTTATATTCATTTTAGAGTTTCTCCTACAAAGTTCTCGAGCAAACGGAAGAAGATAGTCAATATGCATTCTTAAATTCAAATCGCATAGTTAATATAATTTTTTTGTTAAATTCTCGTCACCTAAATGTAATAAGCCAGTCAGTTCAAAGATTTTATGTAGACTTCGATAACAAAAAAGCCAAATCTATTGCAAAATGCTGCCTTATATTTATATCAATTCTTTCTTCGTATTGTAGTATGACGTTTATATGCGATTTTAAAGGGATGTAGGTTAATTGCGAGAGCTCCACTTTTTTAACTGAGATGCAATTAGTGGAGGTAAAGTTCGTCCACCGCAAAATAGTCCAGGCATCTATTCTAATTAACAGCATCGCTTGGCACTTCCTACGGGAAAATGGTTCGGAGACGGAGATATGTCTTGGCTTTTCGACTTCAAAAGGACATATTTTTTGTTTATGTTACCCGATATCTTTGGCAATTGTCTACAATTGCCAAAGATATCGGTTGCTCTATCAAACACAAATCTAATCATGAAATCTTTTTCATGATTAGATTTGTATTTGATAGAGCTTAGTCCAAGGGTACTTTGATATAAATTATTATAAATAACATAACATAAGCTCACGCCTGTATCTCCGAAGGGGTAAGATGTCATAGGGGGAGAACCTATCGTACAAATTCCAGACTTCGGGCGGATATGGAAAAATCCAATACCACTTTGCCCGACCCGGGGATCGAACCCGAGACCTCAGGACGGTAGTCGTACCGAAACATAACTACGCCACCGAGGCAATAACAATAAATGCGGTTTTAAAGCTAATACTTAAAGGCATTTAAACGAAGCAGTTCCTAAATATTGACGATTTTTTTTACCTATTCGAGAAGAATAATTTAACTCTGTTTAATGTCCGATAACAGATAAGGAATTGAAGACTTATATATATACAATAGCGAGCCACGAATGATTTGTTATTTTAAATAGTTAGATTATATAACGCTGCCTTAGTCTATTTGTTCAGGTTCGGATCCCCCAGAGGGATTTGACGTTGGGCAGCCGGTCGTAAAAAACTTAGCCATATCCTTTCTGCGACATGCTTGAGAAAGTGTGTTGCGCCGACTCCACATTAAAGTAGGATAAAGGCAAGTAGAAAGAAGGAAAGAGATTAGATAAAGCTGGTGGATGGGTATTCGTAACCGCCCGGCGACGGCGACCACCGTTCACGTGGTGCTGAAACCTGCCACAGTGTCCCACACTCCGTGTGTGGTTCGCGTTCCAGAATCTGCTAGTGTACTTCTGGTTCTCTCGAGGAGCTTGCGGCATGACTTGATGGTTGGTTGGGACGGGTATGTGGGTATCCCTATGTCTGCATCAGTCATCCGCCTGTTTTGTCGCACGCCCCTCGATTTGTTTCTTCCCTCTTCGAATTCGGAGTGTGAAGAAGCATAAATAGGCCGACATGATTCTCGAGACCACTGATAAACACAGTGTTTGTCAGTGGTCGCTAGTTTTTTTGGACTGCACTACGCTTACCATCAGGTGCAGTGTAGTCACTTTGCCGTGCCCATATCAAAAAAGTAAAACATATATTTATATCTATCTACATAATACGTTTGACATGAGTCGATGGGTCTGCATTTACGATGCTAGTTTAGTCCGCCGCGCAGCTCCAGTCGCAATCAATTGCCTACAGCCGCTGTGCACGCAAATATTTACTCATAAATTGAATATTGAATACTGTGGAAATAGTTTGACATTTTTCGCAATGTATATTATGAACGGACGACCATTTTGTAAATAAACGGTATTTTTGATTTGTACATTTCCAAAGATTTTAATCGGATGATCATTAATCAGTAATGCTTTTGTCGCCTCCTTGGTCTAGTGGCAGCATGTATGGGCTGAGGACCGGGAGGTCCTGGGTTCGATTCCCAAGTCGAGTAAAGCAAATTTTCTAATTTAATTTGCCCGGGACTGGATCCCTCATAGGGGGTCGACGTCAGGCAGGCGACCGGTCGTAAAAACTAAGCCAAATCATCTATGCAACATGCTTGAAAAATTGTGTTGCGCCGATCCCACATTAAGGTGGGATAAAGGCAGGTAGAAATATCATTTACCAGTAATGCAACCACTTTAGACCTTTTTTTTTATTGAAATTAAATAAGTTACATTTGTTACTTAAAATCTAATATCTTGCCCCACAAAACTGCTCCCGCAGTTTGACTGTGAGTACACCAGTCTCAATTACAATAAGTGCAACAAACAATTACACGATAACAAATAAATATGTATAATGTTTTACTATGTGACATATGTATTTACACATTATCAAGCAAATGCTGTTTCAATTCTTTAACAAACCTACTATATTTTATTTCATTTCTGATACTTGCAGGTAGTTTACCTGCAAGTATCGTAAACATACCTTCTCAATAGTTTTATTGAGAAGGTATGGCAAACGTTTTTCTAATGTGCTGTCTCCATAGTAGTTATTAACTCTAGGTACATCAAATTTCTACAGTTGTTGAACGTGTGACCTACTTATAAGCGATAAGGGTTTTATATTTTTGGCTACTATGGTTGTTTTTGAGTAATAAGTATTTATGTTTTATACTAACAGGCAGAACTTTTGTTATTTTAAAAAATTTTCTATAGTTACTGTTACAGCTATCTTAATATTTCTTTCCATCCAATATGAGTAGTTGTCTGATAAATATTGATTATTAAATTAATGTATTTATTGCTTTCCACATATTATATTGTTATTTCTTCTATAAACTGCTATAAAAAATGACTCAGGTGCTTTTGAGATAAACATTTTTAGCATTACTTACTCAAAATAAAACCGCCACTCAATGTAAACACTCTTTATATATGATAAAGGACGTGTAAACTCTACAAGGGTTATTATCTCATTACAAATGCTTCCTTTACTACTAACTTGTACTTAAATATGTACTTATTATTAAAATTACACTAATTGTAGTGCAATTCTGTATTCCTTTTGTCACATTTCCGAGTCTTAGGGTAATTTAATGCTCTAAGTACGGTATATTTTTCCAAGAACTAAGAGCAAAGAGCTAAGTATGTATTATATATGTGCTAGGTTAAGTTATTGACTTGGGAATTAATAATTATTTTGTTTTTGACAGTCTCCGTGGCGCAGCGTGCGTGTAACTGGCTGTGAAGCGAGAGGTCCCGGGTTCGATCCCCTCACCGAGACAAATGTATGTGTGGCCCTTAGATATTTGTTTCGGGTCTGGCTATTGTGAGACCGAAGTTCTGGTTCTCGTAGTTCCTGATACCTACGACACAAGACTCGATCTTAATGTGGGGTCAGGACTATGTGTGTGACTGTTGGTTATTATTTACTTATTATTAACAATAAGTTTCTTTTACAATCTTATACATAGTTCCTCCTATGTTAGACATGAGATTATAAGTAGGCCATCCAAGAGGTGTTGTAATAGCTTCTATGTCTTCCAAGAATAGTGGTGGAAGTTACGGTGACCTTCATCCAACAATGGGTTACGATGGATTGGTAAGATAACAATATAATTAACGTGACATATTAAATAAATGTGTGGTTGAGGCACACTGTAGACAGTTACGCCTACAGCACGAATGGGCCAGCTCGACCGGTTTGATACCACTCGCACAGAAAACCGAAGTAAAGTGCCAGCTCGCTGTCACGTTTCATTCGGTGAGTGAGATTTCCAATGGCCCAATTCCCCCCCTCCCCTTTCCCAATCTCTATTTCCCTCCTTTTAAGTTGAAAACGCACCTATTATTATTTTTATGTTTTGGATGTTTATGAGCGATGGAGATCACTTACCATCAGGTGACCCATCTGCTGGTTTGCCAGTCTGCTAAAAAAAATACATCGAGTTTATTTCAATCATTCAAACCGTAGTTCATCGTAGTCAATTACGGGTATGATTATTTCCGTTTCCAAAAGTTCTAAAATTCAATTCAAAATCCAAATATCTAAATCTGCACTCCACAACGAAGTAGTGTTGTTTTATTATTCTCGAAGAAAATCTTAAAAGCGAGGGACTTCCGAACATTGTATTCTGTTGATTGTGAACCTGTGTTTACCGGATGTTATTTTTATTCAGCGGATAAAGCACGCCTCCAGGGGTTCGTTACTGAGCGTGGATCATCCCCCGCTATAGTTCTTTCTGCCCTTATGTTTTGTACGTGATACTAGACGTGTGAAGTATTTTAGTTCGATTATGTCAAAGAGAACCTAAAGTTACATAATAAATGGAAAGCCACAACAATCAAAATATCACAAAGTGGCAGATGTAAGAGTAAAAACAAGAAAACTACAATGGAAGTGGACAAGTCACATGACGACAACTAAGACAGAAAACTGGACCAATAAGGTTTCGGAATGGTATCCAACGAAGGGGAAAAGAGGCAGAGGTAGGCAGCTAAAAAGGTGGGAGGACGAGTTGCAAAAAGGTTGGAGAACACTTACATTAGACCGGAACAAATGAAGGGATTTAAAGGAGGCCTATGTCACAGGACAGCCTGACCAGCAGGGCGATTATGTATCTTAGTTGGCAACTGAAAATGATATCCACTCTTCAAAGTGTACAACAAATAACTGTCATATTGCTAATTTGGTATCGGCTAACGTCGGTTATCAACTAGAATGACGTCACGAGTGCCTTTGAACATTGATTGGCACCCGTGAAGTCACGGTGACTTTCGTAGCGTGTGAGTGTATATCGAAAAAGATAAATCGGTATTGGCTAAGCAAAGTGGACATCAAATCGAAAGTAACTGTGCCTATCAAAAGAGTTTTGAAAGACACAACCTCGGAGGAGTGTTTTTGAGATGCAAAGTGATTACCACTATAATCCGGCTAGATAAATTAGTTAGTTTTGTGGATTGTTACATTGAAATATTTCAGATTTTGAATTTGTTAGGATTTTAGTCATTACAAAACTCTTTTTTGTGAGACTGCGCGAGTGTGTGCTTTATTAGATGTGTTATTTAAAAAAATTATATAATCAACACCTTAATCAACACATAATAATATTATGATTCCATTCTAAGGATTCCATATTATCAACAATCATAATCGCGTGATTGTGTGTTGTAAGCAGTGTGATTGTTTCCAAATTATGTTCCGACATGTGTTCTGATTGATTTTGTTGAGGCTTTATGAAGAGAGAAAAAGAAGGATTTTGGAATAGAAAGACTAATATATTATTAGTACCTATATATAAGTGCCGCCGTTTAGTTTGCGCAATGTACCTATCATGCAAGTGATCACTTGAGAATATTTCACATAAATAACGCTGGATTTCGGCAAGGTGTTCAAAGACAGTGCTCAACGTCCGCCAGGCAAGATTGTGACACGACGGAGGGGTTTACAAACTTATAGCATTTACTATTTTAATAACCCTTCCTTCAACAGTAATAAGTATATAAGTGAATACTTGAAGCATGTAATGAATACTTAGATCACATTGTGAAGTTTGTTGATAGTATTTGTAGCACGAAAGTACATGTAATTAGTAATAGATACTTATTGTAAAATAAAACACAATAAACTCGTTACAAAACTAATCTTAAATATTATTTTAGAGCATGGCAAAAGTGGTTAAAATCATACAAAAATATAGATTATAACACACAACAAAGATGTACCTAGATCAAATGGTTTTAGCTACTTTCCTCATGCCAGTCGAAGTAATTATTTCACGATAAATTTATAAACATAAATCCTGAATTATCACAATACGATTTTTATAATTTTCGCATAAATTATTTTTTCGTCAATTTCAAACATTTTGTTCAAGTATAAATGCGATCTACTATCCCTTTCATTTATTAATTCAACGCGTATATTTATCTCTGTCACACAGTGTCGATAGAAAAATAGAGATGTCAAGTGATCGTTGAAAGGAACTTGATAGGCACTCATGGTGCATATATAAACAATGAGATACGCAATACCGATTTATCTTAAATCTCAGTTGACATCAAAGTTCAGTTGCCAACTAAACTTTGTTGCTCACTCGAAGTGTCAAAAATAGCGAATAGCTCCGCAGCAGGGCGATTATGTATCTTAGTTGGCAACTGAAAATGATATCCACTCTTCAAAGTGTACAACAAATAACTGTCATATTGCTAATTTGGTATCGGCTAACGTCGGTTATCAACTAGAATGACGTCACGAGTGCCTTTGAACATTGATTGGCACCCGTGAAGTCACGGTGACTTTCGTAGCGTGTGAGTGTATATCGAAAAAGATAAATCGGTATTGGCTAAGCAAAGTGGACATCAAATCGAAAGTAACTGTGCCTATGAAAAGAGTTTTGAAAGACACAACCTCGGAGGAGTGTTTTTGAGATGCAAAGTGATTACCACTATAATCCGGCTAGATAAATTAGTCAATTTTGTGGATTGTTACATTGAAATATTTCAGATTTTGAATTTGTTAGGATTTTAGTCATTACAAAACTCTTTTTTGTGAGACTGCGCGAGTGTGTGCTTTATTAGATTTGTGTTATTTAAAAAAATTATATAATCAACACCTTAATCAACACATAATAATATTATGATTCCATTCTAAGGATTCCATATTATAAACAATCATAATCGCGTGATTGTGTGCTGTAAGCAGTGTGATTGTTTCCAAATTATGTTCCGACATGTGTTCGGATTGATTTTGTTGAGGCTTTATGAAGAGAGAAAAAGAAGGATTTTGGAATAGAAAGACTAATATATTATTAGTACCTATTATGAGTGCCGCTGTTTAGTTTGCGCAATGTACCTATCATGCAAGTGATCACTTGAGAATATTTCACATAAATAACGCTGGATTTCGGCAAGGTGTTCAAAGACAGTGCTCAACGTCCGCCAGGCAAGATTGTGACACGACGGAGGGGTTTCACAAACTTATAGCATTTACTATTTTAATAACCCTACCTTCAACAGCAATAAATAAGTATATAAGTGAATACTTGAAGCATGTAATGAATACTTAGATCACATTGTGAAGTTTGTTGATAGTATTTGTAGCACGAAAGTACATGTAATTAGTAATAAATACTTATTGTAAAATAAAACACAATAAATTCGTTATAAAACTAATCTTAAATATTATTTTAGAGCATGGCCTTAGATGGCAAAAATGGTTAAAATCATACAAAAATATAGATTATAACACACAACTAAGATGTACCTATATCAAATGGTTTTAGCTACTTTCCTCATGCCAGTCGAAGTAATTATTTCACGATAAATTTATAAACGTAAATCCTGAATTATCACAATACGATTTTTATAATTCTCGCATAAATTATTTTTTCGTCAATTTCAAACATTTTGTTCAAGTATAAAGGCGATCTACTATCCCTTTCATTTATTAATTCAACGCGTATATTTATCTCTGTCACACAGTGTCGATAGAAAAATAGAGATGTCAAGTGATCGTTGAAAGGAACTTGATAGGCACTTATGGTGCATATATAAACAATGAGATACGCAATACCGATTTATCTTAAATCTCAGTTGACATCAAAGTTCAGTTGCCAACTAAACTTTGTTGCTCACTCGAAGTGTCAAAAATAGCGAATAGCTCCGCTGGAAGCTGATAGAGAAATCATATTGGAATCGTAATTAAAAATTTTTAGTTAAGTAGTTAACAATAATTCAAAACTAGGTTTTAAGATTTATGATATGTATAAAATGTGAAATTTTCATTTCAAGGCTATTTTCATTTATGTGTATCTATCTCAACCAATTGCAGTCCATTGTTGATTAAGCTTATCTTATAACGCTTTTTTAACTTACGCACCGCAACAAATGTTTGTGTCGACAGTTATTTGTTTCGGGTCTAGGTGTTATGTGGTCGAAAGTCTTTCGTGGTTACTGATTCCCGTGACACAAGACTTGTATCTTAGTGTGAGGTCAGGACTATGTGTGTGACTGCTGGGTGTTATTTATTATTTAAATAATATATATTCTATTATAACTTAACTCACTTTATTTGCCATAAAATTGTGTGGGCTTCATTTTTATGTACTCAGCCGCTAAATAAACTTATTTGTTATCACCTTGTAGATAAAACTGATATATCTATCCACGCAACATATGGAGCCTTTATTTTGTTTTTTTTTTGTTTTCGCGGGGAAAAGCGTTTTAACGCTGCCGCCACGTTATAAAAACAATTTAACTGAGTAAAGAATAGTTTAAAATAGTCTGTCCCTTTTATTTTCCAACAATGTGACTCAAGGAAAAAAATGGGTGCGTGTAATTACGTACGCGCGTGAGAAGTTATACTTCTTTGTCATTAATTTATATCAATAAATAATACATACGGATAGTTAACCTCAATTATATTGGAGCACTTGAAAAAGTATATAAGCACAATTTTTTTCACTAATATTCACAAATAGTAAGTAATATCAATCAAAATATTCAATTTAAATCACTACTGAATATAATTTATTAGCACATATATAATTCGCACTTGTATGAAACTAAAACACGTGTTGTGAATGTATAAACTAGAAACATGTTGATAAATATTCTAAATATGAAAACAGTGATCAGAGGTGACGAGCGTACCAACATGCGCGACTAATATCGAGGTTCAATTTCTATTTTGTTGGTAGCTTTTTTTTCGAGACTTAATGAGCGGTTAAGCAGACAACTTCATACTGTAGACAACTTCATACTGTTAATTTTGTGTCACAGATGCGCGCGCATCTGAAAATTTCACTCTCATCATTTTTTCATAGCGCGCCTAAAGAAGTATAACTTCAAAAATGACATACTATTCTTAGCCATTTGCTCAACTAAATTGTTTTTATATGTAAGGCCCTATATCCTCAGATAATTTGCTGTAGAATTGTTTGAAGCTTGTAAATCACCCCTCTCATCGGAGTTACCGTTGAGAAGATGCTTGAATTTTAAATATTAATCGTCCTGTTTCTGAATCGAGAAAGTTGCCACGTAGAACAGATAATTTGAATTTTTAAACAGTCTGTAGATTGTGATTAATCCACAACGCTGCGCCGTCCGAGATTTGGCTTACCATAATAAACGTTTCGACGATTTGTTTTAACTGTTTTTATGTTTTGTATAATATTACCTCCGATCTAGGTATACGAGTATATCTTTTATAGTAGAGACTGGCAAACGAGCAAATGGGTCACCTAATGGTAAGTGATCTCCACCACCCATAGACACCCAAGACAAAAAGAATCACAGGTGCGTAGTCAACCTAGAAGGAGGGGACTAGGACTTGAGAAAGGGGGGGTAGAATTAGGCTTAAATAATAAGTGTAAATATAAAGAATACTATCAAGAACTAAATACTCATCGTAAATACAGATAAGGAAAGGTTGAACTCGTTGCACAAAAAGAACTCAAATAATGTTTCATTTAGTTTTATAAAACGAGATTTTAATAACTTTTAGTAGATACTCAGTTTCAGTGAATCAATTTATGGAAAATCTGTGTACGATTTTCCATAAATTGACAACTGACTCTTTTGACATAATAATAAGTCATTTTTAATACACAAAAATAGACAGATAACTCTAATAAAGCATCATCTTGAGCTTGTATTGCTCGAAAGAATTGAGGATATAAAAGAAAATAAGGGGCCATGACGTGTCTTTTTGTTATTTTTTCCATTTAAATCTACTTATTAGCAACTTAACTTAACTTAACTTTTTAAAGACTTGTTCTTATCACTCCCTCTAAATTCATCACTTACTCATCAACATTAAAATATTTATTACACAAAGAAACAAAGTCGCCACAATCTTCTATTTTGCAAATTGTAAAGTTAAATACAAAAACCGAAATCAGATGATAAATACGCCAAAACGGATTTTAATTGACAACACGTGTAAATTATGAAGATATTGCTTGGTTGTGGAAAACATTGTTTTATCATTATTAACAAATGTAAACAAACGATCTTGCGTATTCTGATTCGGATACAAAAGCTGAATACGGAAGTTTTGCGCCACGGATCCGTTATTTATAACATCAAACAATTTTAAACGTGATGTAAACAATTTCATTTTATTAAGATTTCGTGGAAATTCTTATTGAAGGTTTTAAATCATAATATTTAAGTCACATTCATTAAAAGGATGTATCGTCAAATATCAAACTGTCTAACATTATTTAATTTATTTATTTTTACCTAAACTTTTTTTAAATTTTTTTAGCTGGATGCAGGCCGCTTCCAACAGGTCGATCTGGAAATCTTTGGGGGAGGCCTATGTTCAGCAGTGGACGTCCTATGGCTAATGATTGATGATGATGTTGATGAAGCTTAGGATGGACATAATTAGTTTCTCGAGAACGATTATTAAGAATGACAGTCACGAAAATGTACTTTCTATTTTACGTACAATGGAAAAAGCTATTAATACTTCTCTTTTCCCTTATAACAAAACACATAAAGGTGTAATAATAAAAACCAAATATTTTCTGCAACATGCTTAAAAGTGTGTTGCGCCGATGACAGCCCCCTATAGGACAAGTAGAAAAATAATAATAATAAACCACGTGAAAATTTTAATGTCCGCACTCCGTAATTACGGGGTCTCTGAAGTGTACTTCAGTGTAAGAAAATGTTTAGTGTAATGTGTTGTGTTCCCTTTCAAGAAGTTGCCACGGCACGCACGGGGTAATGACCAAGCTCATTAGCACTAACTGGAGAGCCCTCGTCTAACAGATACCGTTTACAAACTGTAAACATTGTTGTGATAATGAATACCTTCGCTAGGTCAGTTGGTGGACCTTTAGACAAAAGAAGAAAAAGGATGAGGCATTAGGAAAAAATGAAGCATGCCTAATGTCCATAATAAACCAAAATGGCGACTTTGCGAAAGAAATATTCTATTAATATAACAGTTAGGCATTTTCTTCACATTCCGAAATTAGTATTATTGTGAATAAAACACCGTAATTATAATAAAATCACTTATTGATTTTATTATAATTACGGTGTTTTATTATTCGTATTTATACCTACGTTATATAAGTCTTATGACACGGTGACTATTTATATGTAAATAGGTCGCCAAACTAAAATGGCGCAATCGGCTTCAAAGTTAACACGTATTTTTCGTAGTTATGCCAAGGCGTAGTTTTACTTTAGTCATTGGTTCCAAAAACTTTATATTAATATTGAAACAATCGATCTGATTACTTTAAACCCCATGATTACTTTAAGGTTTCGTTAGAGTAGAATAATAAATAAAATAAAAACGTGTCGCCTCCTTGCTCTAGTGGCAGCACATATGGGCTGTGGACCGGATGGTGGTGGTTCGATTCCCAGGTCGGGCAAAGCGAATTTTCTAATTTAATTTGCCCGGGACTGGATCCCTCAAAAGGGGTTGATGTCAGGCAGGCAGTCGGCCGTAAAAACTTATCCAAATCCTTTCTGCAACATGCTTGAAAAAGTGTGTTGCGCCGACCACACATTAAGGTGGGATAAGGGCAGGTAGAAAGAAAGATCGAGGATAAAACTATTCTGGTTTACAGAATGATCAGAGAATTGCTTCAAAGTGTTTTCCAGTTTCAAAGGCATTTAATTGCACCAAGTAAGTCATGAAAAATAAACTTTATAATTACAAGGATGACCGGTCGTACACTGTAGTTTCTCATTTACTTTCTATCATCAACTGAATAATTATATGACCATTAATTGAATAAAGCATTTTTTCAAAGCCGTAGATATAAAGACGCATATTTTTTTTACAAAGAGCTCACGCCTTTATCCTCGAAAGGTAAGCAGAGGGCAACTAGCGAACTAGAACACCCACATCGCGCCGAGATCTTACCGGCCGCGATGTTATAGGGGGTGAGTACAAATTCCAGATTCTGGACTGTTGCTAAGTAGAAAATCCTAATTTCAATAAATATTTATTGAGTATTTGGTTTTCTTTTTAGAATCATTAATTATTATGTTTGTTTTAGCACCTACCATAAACGAAAGATAAAAATTTCATGTTTCTAAAAAAACAATAAATAAAACCAAGTGTATGAAGAAACCACACCGGTTCGAAACCTTTAATCAAAAAGCCAACTAAAACATACATATGAATCAGCAAATTAAAGTAAACAAAAGTTTTATAATTTAACATTAGAAGTAAATAAAGTAAACAAAGAATAAATTCAATTATGGAGCAAACTCAAATGTTAAGTAATAACGTTAGAAAGTTCAGAAAAGAAATATGCGGTCGTAGCAAGACAAGTGAAATTGTTTTAACATTTATATGAAACTTTGAAGTTAGTTGGTTGTGTTCGGACAGCGTGATCAAAATTACATTTTCGCTAAGGTCTAGTTACTTTGGTTGAGTAACAAAAATCCCGACGCCCTCTATGTCGTTTAGAGGTCAGGAAGGTTGACCAGTTTGTCGGTAAATAATATATCGATCAGTTTGTCGACCGACTTCCAGAAACGAGAAGGTCCTCAATTCGTCTGTATTTTTTTATGTATGTTACGTGATATCCCCGCCGAATGTGGACCGATTTTCAAATTTCTTTGTGTTCGATAGAGCTTATTTCAAGGGTGGTCCCATATAAATTTGGTCTCGATCGGATTTCAAGTCGGTCTATTAAGTTTTTTCTTAAGTAACTTCTTTCAACAACTAACGTTTTAGTATAAAGTTGCTTGATCAATAATCTCATTATTGAAAACCTTAATCTAGAACGAACTCAAAACAATAGTTTGAATGAATACCTAATACTAATGATAATCACGTTATACACAAATAGTAGACAGACTTTTTAATTTATTCCACTTTGTTTCCATCTTTCCTTATTCCATCTTAATCACATTTAAGCGTATTGCAGAAATGATTTCGCTTTGTTTTTATGAGCCTGAGCAGCCCGCCTGTCTGACGTCAAGCTACGTCTGAAAAAATAAAATTTCATTAACTGACCTATTCGAACTCAGGACCTCCTCCTGGTCCACTATTATATTATGCTGCCACTAGATGAAGGAGACATGTTTTGGATAATAATCTTATTAAGGTACTAGTTGACCCACGCAACTTTGCCTGCCTACCATATGTATAACTTTAACCGTTTACGCAGTGCACGCAACGATAGCCCTCAAAAGGAATATATTTTCCCCATTATTGCAACATTTTTCGTTAATGCTCCGCTCCTATTGGTCAAAGCGTAATATTATAATAGCTTATAGCCTTCCTCGATAAATGGGCTATCCAACACTAAAACTATTTTTTCAATTCGAACCAGTAGTTCCTAAGATTAGCGCGTTCAAACAAACACTTCAGCTTTATAATATTAGTATACTATTACTATCTAGTTCCCAAGGTAACACAAGTTTGGTTACCCAAATGTATTTCTCACGGTCGATCGATCGAACCGGCATACATTTATCTAGGCATTAGTGGTTTTGCTGGTAACATCTAGATAATACCAAGGCACAACCGTGTTACCACAGTCATTCATTACCCGTTAACATACACACAGGCATGTATGCTGGAATTTTGTCTAATGGAATGAAAGTATGTAAAGATTCCATTAACGTTGAAAAATATGAATCCCTTTTAATGAGCTACATTCACAAGATGCTGAATATATAAAGCAATATAATGAGACTCTCTGACAAATAAAAATGTTGAGAGTACGTTGGTAAAACTCGACAGCATAGTTCTGAAACTGCTGTTTATAATTTTTGGATTCTTACATACCAAAAGATGGCTAAGGTTGCTCAAACAGTATATCAAAACAGAAAGGCCTATTTAACATCTTTAAAATTCCCAATACTAAACAAATACATACATATCTAACTAGGTTGATATCGTTTTCTAAACATTTGGTAGATACCTACTTAAATTACTTATACTGATTTCTTAAGTTTACGCGAATGTTATCCATTGAAATAAAACTATTTTCACGGATTCTATCACGATTAGGTTTTTAATTATTATTCCCGACGTTATTATTTGCAGTCTTTCGGGAATAATAATTAAAAACCTAATCGTGATAGAATCCGAAAAAAAATTATTTCAATAAATTCGTTATTTTTCTTTCCGCACGCCTTTATTCCAAAATTGTAAAGGCACATTACTTTTAAGGCACTTTGTATGATTAGATGTATTTTTATAACCTACTTCATTCCCAACAACTTTCGGAGATAAGATACTTCTTAACTGTTTCTTCATGTCGACCTACTTCCAAAGATGAGGAAGTCCTCAATTCGTTTTTTTTTTGTATGTTACGCGATATCTCCGCCAAATGTAGATCGATTTCCAAAATTCGTTTTGTGTTCGAAAAAGCTTGTTTCAAGGGTGGACCCATATATTATTTACCCATAAATTGGGTTACGATCGGATTTGAAGTCGGTCCGTTAAGTTTTTAAGCTTGTGATTATTAAAAGTGGTCTCATTTATTTGGGATCGGGCTTACTGGTCTGTTTTTTCACAATTTTGAACCACGTCCTTTTGTATGTGTATGGTTCCACCAAGTTAGATAAGATGATTTCAGTTTTCACCGACACATCCAATAGTTTAACTTTAACAAATCTAACTTTAAATACATAACATAACATAAGCTCACGCCTGTGTCCCCGAAGGAGTAGGCAGAGGCGCACTAGCGAACTAGAACACCCACATTTCGCCGAGCTTAGTTCCGTCCCAGATGTGATAGGGGGCGAGGCTATCGCCATATCGGGCACAAATTCCAAAACTTTAAATACTTCTCCTTTAATTTTCATTTGTCATAGTATTGTACATAAAAAGTTTATATAATGAGCATAGTCATTAGCACTGTAGTCAGCATACTTCCCAGAGTGACGATGTGCCAGCATCCCTCTGCATGTTTAACTGAGTAAATAGACAAACTTCGCCCATTGTTTTTACTATGTTCGTAACTACTTGTCTTGCAAACATTCCACTATTTGGTTGTATTTCTTCTCATAAATATTCCAAACACATTTGCGAAGGTCGCTGTGATTTGTATTTTGCTGATTTGCATTGCTTATATTTAACATTGTCTGTGACTGTGGGTTAGTAGATAGTAGTCTTAATATTGACATCAATTTATGTTATTAATGAGTGTGAAAGGCGACTTACGAAAGGTATTTATCGCGCGAAAGTAAATGGAAGAGTCGGAAGAGGGCGCCCGAGGAGAACATACATGGACCAAATAAGTGATCTTCTCCGAAAAGGGCAAGTACGAAGGTACTCCTCGTACCTTCAACCGGCGGAAATGTATGAAAAGATGCATGAGTGTGGAAGAGCCAAAAGAGGTGTGTCATGATCGTAGCTTGTGGCGCTCAATAGTCTCTGCCTACCGCAATGGGATACAGGCGTGAGTGTGTATATATGTATGAGTTGATTTAGAAAATAAATCACCCATGTCACCAGAAGTATAATATAATTGTATGGAAAGCTTAGAAACACGACATTAAATAGCTTAAAATTCTATAACAGCGATATAAAACTACATATAAACTATATTATTTGAGTGAAGCTAATTTCACTCATATAATATGGTGCTGGATAGTGGTAAACAGATCGAGTAACAAACAGTAGAAAAATAATTATTAATATCGTATGGTAGAATTCCTTACGTAATTCAACTCAATATAACCCTAGTTATTATAATGAACGATAATTTAAATTTCATCTCCTAATGAGATTTGCCGCAGGTGGCACGGACCATTAGCTAAGTACATGTAAGATCTTGGTATATAATTGCTGACTTAGAATTGCTTCATATAAGTAATGTTTTGTTATTAAGTTTATCTTTACGTGGAGAGCGTTTAACAAAGCGAGGTTTAAATACGCTGTATGTTTACAAAATTAACAATATGAAATCGTCTTTTAATTTTCAAAACATGGGTATAATTTTTTAACTATTGTAGATTTCCTTAACAAGACATCGCACGTATACTACTATAATAATGGTACAGTATTGACTGTCAATATAATACTTTTCGAAAGTTTTCAATCATCATCAGCCATAGGACGTCCACTGCTGAACATAGACCTCCCCCCAAAGATTTCCAGATCGACCTGTTGGAAGCGGCCTGCATCCAGCGACTTCGTACACGTACACACGTACCGGCAAGCGCAGCGTAGGACGTCCACCTACAAGGTGGACCGACGACCTGATAAAGGTCGCAGGAAGTTTTCAATATTAAGTACTAATATACCAGAAGTGTAATTTTTGTTCTTATATATTATTATTATTTTCTGAGATCTAATTTTATTTACTTATATAGTTATTTTATAAAGTTTATTCGGTTGTATCGTATATGTCATAACCAAATAAAAACAACTTTGCAAACTACTCATTTATTTCGCTCATTTGAACTTATATACTTGTAACTTTTATTATAATATCATCTACGAATGGTGTCCCAAATTAATTCTCTAATTCGCGCCGCTTTCACGATCTTGCATATTTCTAATTAGCGTAAAGAAAGAGTACGCCGTTTTCATAATCTGCAAAATGTTATTAAAATAATTAGGTAAGTATGTTAATGATACAAACGCAAGGTCTGGAGAAATTCGCGGCAACGTCTGACTTGGTTGCTTCCTATTTGATAAGAGTGTAATTTGCAACCGTTGCTAGATATAACGTTACTTTTCCTTAATGGGAATATTATCAGCTGCAAGTCTTACGGCCGCGTACACGAACTCAACGGGAGCGGAGCGGCGCAGCGCCGTAGCGGCCGCCGAGGGCTGAGTTCGTGTCCGCGACCTTATAATAAAGACATTGCAGCGGAGAACTGGTATTCTAGGTTATAATAGAACACTTAATACATAACTTTCCAAGGAAACTAATGGTAGCATTTATTAGGGCCTATACACGTAATGTTTTAAGGTAAACGTTAGAATTGAATTTGAATGTTAAATGCCTTAAACCTGATTCTTTGTGATTCTAGAAACGAGTGTGTAACATACGCGTTAATAAAATCGAATACTAAATAATACTTATCCTACTAACGTGATACGACGGTATTACGCATTCATAGTGTTTTAGATTTAGTGACTATGGAGTATGGACCCTTGAATTTTTTTATACACGCCTCTAGAAAGAGGCGGAGAACATAATATGTTGATAGCTCATTAAAATGTCTTTTATATAAGCTCTGTACATAACAATCTAGCTGTGGACCGGAAGGTCGTGGTTTCGATTCCCAGGTCGGGCAAAACTAATTTTCTAATTTAATTTGCCCGGAACTGAATCCCTCAGAGGGGGTTGATGTCAGGCTGCACGTCGGTCGTAAAATTTTAACCAAATCTTTCCTGCAACATGCTTGAAAGTGTGTTGCGCTGACCCTGCAGTAAGATAAGGGCAGTTAAAAAAAAAGAATGTTCAATTCTCACCGATGTAAAAGTACCCAGCGATAATGGAAACATTTTGAGGCCCATCAACTGGATCGGAATGTTGGCACGTTCCACGAAAATCATGATGCTTCGTTTGAACGACATCGACCGCGGTAACCATTCACAGTTGTATGCAGCGAAAACTAACTCTTGACTCTAGAAAAATAAGCACAATTATAAAACTCAGCGGACCGACTTCAAAATTTATCGGATTGTGACCAAATGTATATGGGATCACCCTTAGAATAAGTTCTATCGAACAAAAGGAATCTCGAGAATTGCTCCATAATTGGCAGAGATACCTTTTCCTTTTGCAGTTGATAGAAAACTATTTTGCAAAGGAAGACGAGACAAGTCACCTCCTTGGTTGTTGGGAGTTGGTAGTAAATGTGGACCAAGAGTGTTTTGAGTCTTGGCTTCGATTCCCAGGTTGGGCAATGTAGATTTCCTAACACGATTTGCTCGAAATTGTATGTCCCAAATGAGATTGCCGTCGGTCAGGCAACCATCGTAAGAACACAGCCGAATCCTTTCTGCAACATGCTGGTAAAAGTGTATTGCGCCGGCGCAACATTGAAGTAGGATGAGGACAGGTGGAAAGAAATAAGGAAATACATCATTTAAATATTTAACTGCAACAACAACTTACTTCGTGCCTAAGTTGCGTGCCCAACCAGCCTGGCAAGAATATTTGAATAGTCATTGCACAGAAATATGTAACCATGAACACTTGCGTTTCTGTTGTTGATGGCTGAAATTAATAATATCAAATAATATAATTTATTTTATATATACATGTGAAAAGCCATTAATCCTACAAACAATATATAAGCAACCTTTCCCAGTCGGCCATTGTGTTATAGAGAGATATACAATGTTATAATTAAGTTGGAATTTAACGCAGATGGGTCACCTGATGGTAAGTGATCTCCACCGCCCATAGACACCTAAGATAAAAAGAATCATGGGTACGTTGTCAACCTAAAATGAGGGAATGGAAGGGGAGGGAAAAGGCATTGGGAAGGGAGGAGGGATATGGGAGAGTTGAAATCTCACTCACCGAACGAAACACGACAGCAAGCTGCCTCTTTACGTCGGTTTTCTGTTTTGTAAAGGTTTATCATTTTAATAGATATCTATTATAATACAAAAAATATTTACAGATCGATCTGTTGAAAGCAACCTGCATCCAGCGACTTCCTACGACCTTTATCAGGTCAATCATTGGGGGAGGCCTATGTCTAGAAGTGGACGTCCTGTGGCTGATGATGATGACGATGATAAATTATTTTGCTATCTAATGAAATATGGGTAGATAAATGGACAGACGTTTCGCATTGTTGCGCCTAAATATGTAGCTACGCGCGTAGTTATTCTCGTAGCGTCGACGCTACGACGCGATGAATGTCGATGTCATCGATATTCAGGCATATGAAATAGTAAACTAAAGTCCAAATACATGGAATCAAATACTAACATAGAGATTCTTTATTTAAGCGAACCTAATATTAATGGTTTTCAATTTCAATTGACCAGCGGTAGACAAGAAAACCATTTTTCAGTAAACACCAATGATGAAGAATTTGTATCTTTCGATTCATTATCATATGTAACTTTATTCTTTGGATAGGTCGATATATAATAGAAATGATTCACTATTCGCTTGTGGTAGGATATTCGTATCGGACCACATGGCGACCACCGTACACATGGTGCTAAAACTTGCCATAGTGACCCAAACTCCGTGTGTGGTTCGCGTTCCAGGATCAACCAGTATCCGGTATCCGGTTCTCTCGAGGGGCTTACGGCATGACTTGATGGTTGGTTGAGATGGGTATGGGGTATCCCTGTATCTGCATCGGTCATCCGCCTGTCTTGTCGAAAGCCCTTCGATTTGCTTCTTCCCTCTTCGGATTCGGAGTGTGAAGAAGCATAAATAGGCCGGCATGATTCTGACGACCACTGATAAACACTGACCATTCACCGGCATGGACGACCACTGATAAACACAGTGTTTGTCAGTGGTCGCTAGTTTTTTTGGACTGCACTACGCTTACCATCAGGTGCAGTGTGGTCACGTTGCCGTGCCCGGATAAAAAACAAAATAAAACGATAACTATCAATACTACTCTACTCTCTACTATGCTCTTGTGTTATTTAAAAAGATATACGCATCATTATCCTTTTTGAAAAAAAACTCTTTGCCACTGTTTAAATAATTGAGTAAAAACAACGTTGTTTAATACGATTCGAAATAATACAAAACATTTTTTTTTTTACCCGCTCATATCCCACCTTAATGTGGGGTCAGCGCAATATACTTTTTCATGTACTTTGCAGAAAGGATTTGGCTTTTTTTTTACGTCCCGCTGCCTGCCTGACGTTAACCCTCCCTGAGGAATACAGTCTCGAACAAATTAAATTATTAAATTCGCTTTGTCCGACCCCAGAATCGAACTCAGAACTTCCCGGTCCACAGCCCATATATGCTGCCACTAGACCAAGGAGGCGACAAACAGAGTGCAATACAAATATGCATTACTATGTGAAAATAAAAACGTAAACAACATACCAACAGTAATCCGCACATTACAACACACACAATGGCTGAAGCCATTCCAAATTGAACGAACATTGTTATACTTAATATATCTTGGATTATCGCACAATATCTGGAATAAAAGAGACAGTGGGTATAAGGATACAAACGGATTATTTTGTAGAATTAAGTGTTTATTGTGGAACAAAACGTGGAATACTTCAGAGAATGTATTGTATCTAAGTAATTTATTCCGTGTATGATACACGTTTAATCTGTTTCTATTTACCCGACTACGGCGAAGCAAAAAGGAGAAAATACCCAAGACACGAATTATTAATACAAATTATTTTACGAAGTCGCTAGCGTGAAATGTCAAAAAACTCTTGGTCGAGGTACAGGAATATTTTTGATAACCAAATTCGAATCGAACTCGATGCGCGCTTATGACTTTTCTAGGAAATTTTCACCAAACGTCATTAGTGCGCAGCGAGCTGGATACGATTTCGATTCTCAAAATTATTCCTGCTCCAGCATCAATATAATATACCCTAGATGCACAGTTCTTTGCAAATATCCTCCTAAAAAGTGGTCTCAGGAATAAAACAAAGAAAAAGATCACAAGTTCTAATTAAATTAACACAAATATAACCCTATACACGTGTTATAAAGTAGCTTTTAAAACGAAATGATCAAGCGTTCTTAAATTTGAATTTTGAAATTTAGAATTCTATCGGCGTCCGACTGTAGGGAAAACGAGTGCTTAAGCACTCCTTTGCTGTCCCATTTTTCGAGCGTCAACTGTGCATCTAGGTAAGTAATATATCGATGTGCTCCAGCCTCAGAATACTTTTTAAATAACTTACAGCACGACAATTAGACCTAAATATATTAATTGCGACACCGCATTTATTAATTTTCGGACTCACCTTAAAATAAGGTGATAATGTTTTAATAGCCGGTTAAGCCGCACTATTTGAATTTTATCCTGAATTGAGATATCAAATTTTTTATATTTCTTCTCCAATTTAAAGTTGGTGAACTTAGAATTTATTACTTTAAGCTGAGTGACAGCCATTAATAATAATCCACATATAAATGTATCCACGTTTACGTTGTACATCATATGACCATAAATTCCAAAAGACTGATAAATGAACCAGAAAACGAAATATTTGTCACGTACTTCATCGCTCAAGAAATAATATTTACATATCGGCAACTCTAATTTTACAGACCATATCAAATTTATAAATAAAGGAGCGAATACTTGCGAAGAATACGCGAAATTCGACAAAATAGCATATAATTTCCAATAGGTCTTATAAACCAAATTATTTGATTCTACGATTCGTTTACTATCCTCGTCATTGTTATTAAACTCATCTGAATCCAACAAATCCAATACATCGAGGATTTTATTTCGCATAACAAGTATCATCAAAACTTTTGCCGTGACTGCGATTTCTGTAAAATAAAATATCACTTCGCGAATTAATAACTCGACTTTCAAAGGAGTATAAATCAAATTGAGCGTCAGCAGAATGTTGTAAACGAATAAAGTTACGAAAAGGTACGAAAATGAATAATATTTGTAGTTTTTGTTCGCCGTCCTTCCACTCCATATTCCGAAAATTTTCCAAAAGAAAAAATTCGGTTTAAATATATCAGTCTGACAAAACGACGACATCGTTTTGGTATAACCTGATAAAGAATCGTATATTGAACATGAACTAGGACGATATTTTCTACGTAACGCGTTTCCTATTTCCGATGAAAGTGTTAATTTTTTTATACAATAACCTGTCATTACGTATTTTTCTAGTATTACGTCGGTCTCATAATTGAAGCCTATTTCATGATGTATGAAGTAATTACATATCTTTGGCACGAGGAACACTATAATGTATCATTATTTGCAGTAAATGAATTCAGAAAATGTAAAGAAGCGCCATGTACAATTTTTAATAATGTATCACTAGTGACGGGCGACACCTAAGCTATCATCAGAAGAGAGCTCTCGAAATTAATATTTCAATCAAGTATACGCTGGCGAATTTCGCTCCAGTGAACCCAACCAGCGTAGGAAGACCTCTGCTTTCAAATCTCCCTCTAAGAGACGTTTCAAGATAAGCGGCTCAAAGTACGGTAGGAGGCTCTCAGTATTATATCCTGGATACTGGAAGAGAAGTAGATTAAAACAATGGACGTGTTTGCAATTTGGAAAGCGGTGCAACCCTTCGGGTGCGTTTTAATTGCAGGGGTTGTGAGAAACTTGGGGAATGATACCACTAAAATCTACACCATCTAATGTCTTAACGACGTAAGCGTCATTTCAAATAGGCAAGCCTTCTTTACTTAATTGTGTTACCTAATACATATGTACCATCCACTCCTTTGATGAGGTGTGAGCCTATGTGCGTAAACATTATTTATGTTAGTGCCTTTGTTCCTCCATCTGTTTTCTATTCTTTCTTTGTTTAGTTCCTTATGGTTTCCGTTGATATGGTAATCTTTGGGGAAGGCCTATGTTCAGCAGTGGACGTCCTATGGCTGATGATTTCCGCAAGTGGCGCTGCTTGTCAAATATATGGAGAAAACGAAATTTATCATTGGTATTGCAAACTATCAATATTATTATTCTTATAAACTTATGCTGACATGAATCTATAACATCATTATACCGTGTTTCATAAAATTGGTACCAATAACAATACCACCAATACCACATAAAGGGAAAACTATTGAAAGCGTACTAATAAAGTTAAAAATTAAAAATTATACTATTTTTAATCAATTTAATAATTGATGGAATGTGACCTCTAAATCGTCGCATTAGCATAGGAATGGCTGTGTATATGCTAAAAATAATTAACCAAATAGGTAGTTTGCAAATGTACGACAGCTGACCTAATGAGCCAGAAAATTTTTTCGTCACTAATTCACGTTTCCATTATTCAAAAACTATGAGCTTTACGAAATGTTAAACTTTATCGATAGTTTTCCTCTCCATAAGTCTAGTTATTATTGGTACCAACTTTATGAAACACCTGTATATACGTAATAAAATATCTTTCTAATAAATAAAACGATAAATATCCTACTCATTATATTGTAACATAACCCTTTGAAGTATAGACAATATAGTAACCAATATTAATATTAGTCATAGTTTAAGCACTTTAACCCGTTGCCGATAAATTAATATTGCTCACGCGTAACGAAGGGTTTCTAGTACACGTCAACCCATGCTAGACGTTATGTCCGACCCATCAGTCAATGGAAGCGCTCGATTACAACCCTTTTAATGTATGTTACATCGCATCTATCATGGAAATTTAGCTCGGCGTGTTAAGTACACGTTGTGTAAGATGTACCGCTACTTCGTTCACATGGTTTATTTACAAATCTACATATACCACGAGAAGCATACATGACAGCCTCCGTGGCGCAATGGGCGAGTAGCCGGCTGTGAAGCGAGAGGCCGCGGGTTCGATGCCCGCATTGCGACAAATGTTTGTGTGGCTCACAGATATTTGTTTCAAGTCTGGGTGTTGTGAGACCGAAAGTCTCTCATAGTTTCTGATACCCACGATACAGGTTATACCTAGTGTGGGGTCAGGACTAGGTGTGTGACTTAGGTGTATTTAATAAAAATAGCCTATTAGTATGCTATTATAAATTATAATTTATCCCTTTATCAATTTCATGCAGTTCACCCGTGTTGGCGTGATTGAGTAACATCGCATTTACTAGCATTGATAACCTTTTGAATTTACTATTTACATAGTTTTATCTGATAAACATACCACCCACGACATACGAAGAATTACCTAATTGATAAATATTATGCTCACGAGCATCAGAAAAATTATAATAATTTATTATTCAGTTGCAGAGTTCAAGTAGTACTTTTACCGCCGAATGTTCATACACTTAAGGTCGCCTTATGTCTTTTAAGTCCGCCTTATCTGTCAAAATTGTATGGCAAAAATCAATGTAAGAAGCCGTTAGAATTGAGTAGCGTTTGACCATTCGGGCGACAGACGCAAAGTAATTACACTAAACACCTGACAAGTCATCTCCCATCCTTCCCCACAAAAGAACTAAACGTGAAATGCAATGGCGTTATCATTTGATACAACGTACTTACACGACAATATTAGGCAGTGATTGAGCTAAGTGCATAGCGCATTAGTGATGCGATGCGACGCCGGCGGATGTCCGCATGTGGCTTGTAGCGACACTTCGCGCTTTCAGCTACGAAAACATAACTGTACTGGGACGTAAAGCACAGGACATCTAGAAAAACACAAAAAGTTACATCTAAATTAATGCACTAAGCCAAAAAAATTCGTTGGAAAATTATTTCATTATAGGCCTTGCTTATAAAAACATTTTAGCTGAGCAAATGGTTAAGAATATTCCTGTCATTTTTTTCCTTGTGTCATATTGTTTGAAAGTAAAAGGGACAGACTATTCTTACCCATTTGCTCAGCTTAAATGTTTTTATGAGTAAGGCCCTATATTTCTGTTCTCAATTTAAATCTTGCAGTTATTTTTCGTCAAAAGGCATTGAATTTATAGTACACGTAAAACGAAAGGATACTGAATACGGTTCTGGCGTAGTGTAAACACTAGTCAACGTCCTTGTTGAACCTGAGGATATTTTCGTTGTCATCTTTCTTTATGAATTATCAGCTGCAAGTTACGTTTATTGTAAAGAGCCTATGTAAAAATACAGTGGCAGAACCACTGATTAGTGGCCCAACTTATGTAAAATTAACTTTGATGTTATAACACTATTGCCCGAATACTGGAACACTACTCAACTGTAACGGCTTCTTACACTATTTTTGGCCATACAATTTTGACAAATAAAGCGGCTTTAAACAATTGGAATATGAGTATTCGGCGGTAAGTGTATTAATTTTCAATATCGGATCAACTATAAAAAATCTCGAAATTATTTTTATTAACATAAGAACAAAATTCCCCAGCTCATAATGAAAATCTTAATGATGTGGTATATACATATAACTGTGGCCCGAGCAGTAACATTTCTGATAATCGTAAATGTACTCGAGCTCGATGCGCGTCTATGTTTGTATGAAATATTAATCAAATGTCATCAGTGCGCAGCGAGCTTGAATACATTTACGATTGTCAGAAATGTTCCTGCTCGGACCGCCGAAAGCTGGAAAAATCATACCATGTAAGACATGTTATTTTTTCTCAAAGGATTTCAAATATCGAAAAGATTTCTTAGTATTATTATGAAAAAGTTAATATGGAAGACCGCACGCGCGTACGGCCGAAAAAAAAGATGGACGTCCGTGAATAATGTTCGGTCGCGAACTGTAGTAATGGACAGCACTAAATATTGCACCAAGGGAAAATAAATTACGGCACTTTTTCAGACGCACAAAAAGCGCTCTTCGTCTCTCTTTCACTGGCTTGAGTGGAAAAAGTTTAATATGTTGTATGCCGGACACTGATTATTGTTGATGTTCCTTTTATTTTCGTATCATTTTGCGCCATATTGTTTGCTCCTTGACTTGTCTTATAGGGCCTTACCATCGATATATTATTTACCTAGATGCACAGTTGACGCTCGGAAAATGGAACAGCAAAGAAGTGCTTAAGTTCTCCTTTTCCCTACAGTCGGACGCCGATAGAATTCTAAATTTGAAAATTCGAATTTAAGAACGCTTGATCATTTCGTTTAAAAAGCTACTTTATAACACGTGCATAGGGTTATATTTGTGTTTGATTTAATTGGAACTTTTTAGGACGATATTTGCAAAGAACTGTACATCTAGGGTATATTATATTGATGGGCCTTTCTTTGTGATGGGCCTTACTTATAAAAACATTTTCAGTTATCTTTTCGCTAAGAATAACCTGACCGTTTTTTCCTTGCGTTACATTGTTTAAAAATGAAAGGGACAACCTATGGTTAAAGATAAGCAGCGCTTAAATATTTTTATAAGTAAGGGACAAAATGCTTATATTTCAAATATTTTGTGATAAGAAACATTAGACGCAAACCATTCTCTGTATTGAAATTGCTGTTTAGTTATGATTTATCTCCACTAGTTTATGAAATTTAGTTAGAAGTCGCCTCCTTGGCTTAGTGGCAGCATGTATGGGCTGTGGACCGGGAGATCCTGGGTTCGATTCCCAGGTCGGGAAAAGTAAATTTTCTGATTTAATTTGCCCGGGACTGGCTCCCTCAGAGGGGGTTGACGTCAGGCAGGCGGCCGGTTGTTAAAACTTAACCAAATTCCCTCTGCAACATGCTTGAAAAAGTGTGTTGCGCCGACAAATTAAAGAGGGATAACGGCAGGTAGAAAAAAAGTTAATGAAAATCAGTTAATTTTTGACTGACTTCCACGAAAGGAAAAGGTCCTCAATTCGTCTGTATTTTTTTTATTTATGTATGTTACTCGATATCTCCGCCAAATGTGGACCGATTTTCAAAATTCTTTTTGAGTTCGATAGAACTTATTTCAAAGGTGGTCCCTTATAAATTTGGTCACGATCGGTAAATTGGAAGTCGGTCAGTTAAGTTTTTAAACTTGTGATTATCTCTTATTTATGTAGGTAATTTTATATAATAACATTGCTTGTTTGCCAGCCCACGCCATTTTTGCTCTGAATATTGCAAGCAATATGTATGTAGGGAATTACAATCAAACTAATTCCGTACTAATTAGATTATGGACAGTTGCATACAGGACGGCAACTTTAAATTGGCTCGCGAATATCGCTTTGGTTTTTGCCGTAGAAATCAGCGCCCCTTCATAGCTAAATGGATTTATTACCCTGCAACGCTTCAGGTGGATGCTCGTAATTACTCTTATTGTGCCAGGGAATTGTTTATTGTTTTGCAGTTGGAAAATTGCTACATCTATTTTTAGTTTCATTTTACATTGAATATTCCAGTGCATATTGTTGGATTTGTGAAGTGTACCTGTGATATTTTATGTGTAATTCTGGAGTAACTGTGACTCAATCCTTAAGCAAAATCATACTGACAAGATAAACTAAAATTTAATCAAGTAGTAAATAACATTTGGCATAGTTTAAATTAGAAAATTCGCTTTGCCCGACCTGGGAATCAAACCCAGGACCTCCCCGACAGCCCATATTAATGCTGCCACTAGACCAAGGAGGCGACTGTAACCAAAACATCATTAATAATTATTAATGTCCACCATAGTGTAACTGGGAAGAATAGTTAACGAAAAACCTCCGTCAACCACCGCCAAAAACCACAATCAAATGAAATAAAACTCCATAAAATTCAGTACATAACGGTTTTACGCACTCCTTATATCTGAATCCAATTACAAAACGTTTTTTCATTGAAATTCCTTTGTTCTAATTTAAATAACGTAATCCGTGTTCCAATGGTATTGCGGCCAGTAATCAGTCGGCAGTAAAGCGTCGTCCCGAGGGATTTAGTTTCAATCACGCCGGTAGTCGCCCGCTTGTGATTAATGCATACTAAACAGGACACACATAGCAGTTTCCAGATACTTAATTTACTTTCTAGAACATTCTGCCCGCCTGGCGTTATAAAGTTCCTCAATAGTTTAAACTTGAGATTCAGTAAATGAGGTTTATTCTGATTAATGATATGTAATGATTCCCATGAGATCTTGATACCACAATAGAACTTAAACTAGCAGAAATCGGTAAGCTAATAATTAGATTAAAATAACTAAGTGTTATTAGGATAAATAAATTAATAATTGATAAAGGTCGCAAGAAGTCGCTGGATGCAGGCCGCTTCCAACAGGTCGATCTAGATTTTTTTGGGGGAGGCCTATGTTCAGCAGTGGACGTCCTATGGCTGATAATGATGATGATAATTAGGATATTATTATTATTTCTATTATAGGGTCAATGCTATTTAACGTGTAATAATTTGAATTCCGGTGTAGCATTTAAACTAATTTATTTTATAAGCTCCGGAGGCCGGATGATGAAAATTAAAAAAGAAATGTTATCAAAGCAGACTATTCCGAAATTGTATTTTCCGTTTTTAGTTTTTTTTGTAACTTAGAGGTTTGTTTTATAAACACAAGTGCGCAAATAAAGCGTTGTTGATGACAAGTGACTGACTGGCGGGCAATTAGCGAGCGGGCTCGGCCAAGAAAACAAAAGGGCCTCTTAGTTTCACTTAATTAAAAAAGAGGAAGCCGAGGCGCGGCAGAGAAAAATTACTGCAAAATAACACGGCCTAAGGATCGCAGACTCGAGGTTACTGCGGGGAAAATAATTTAAAGTAAAACACTATAACTAGGGCATGTTTTATGGAGTGACTATACGAATGACGTCTTCGTCTTGTTGCGAACTTATTGTCTTCTTAATGTTAAGGACAGCTCAAACCAACTCAAATTCAATTTCTATAAAGTTTGGTAACTCACAAACAGATGGCGAAACAGAGATGTGGTGGAGATACATTCATCACGCTTCGCTTCTATTTTTCCACATAGTTTTTGTCTTTCTATATGACATTTTTCAAGCCGTTTCTTACCTATAAATGATAATTATATATGACAATTAAACACGTCCCACCAGCCTTGCCTTTACAATCTGACTAATACAAGAAAAAAATGAAATTATGCGAAAATTTATTAGCATTCAGAAAAGATGATGTTATAGAATCGACGAAATAATGTAAAAAATATAAGGGTAATATAAAACACGCTCTTGCAATTCCATTCAAAATAAATATACTTTATAACGAACGGAAAATACATTTAATTTAACGAACGTACAAAAACATCGGTATTGTAAATGTTCATAATGTGAATAAACTGTTATTGTTAGCCGATGTTCTTTCTTCCGGCGTATTCATACACATGCAAATGTACAAAATTCCAGATTATGTTATTGTGTGGAACAATTTAATGGATCATATCTATCCATAACAAGAGTATGGAATGAGTATTGCTCTGCTGATGTTAAATGTACATTTATATAAGGGAAGGTTAATCTAAACAATATTATTATTTTATAAACTATGCATGAAACCTAGTCCAATTATAGTGACAATGAAGTGGTATTGTTAAAATAATTTATGAAATATAATAGCGGGAATTGATTGAGCGCTATTCAATACATGACATAATATATCAATAACATACTCATCTAAGGGCGAAACACCAAAGCTCTACAAATAAAATAATTATAACGAAATATGGTCGCCGAAGCCGGAACCGGCTAGGATGAATATATATATTTTTTTATATAATAACAAACAGATAAAATTTGGCGGTGGACCAATTAACCTCATCCCTTTCCCAAACCCTATTTCGCCCTCCTTTTAGGTTGGCAACGCACTCATGATTTTTTTGGTGTCTTGGGTGTCTATGGGCGGTGGAGATAACTTACTTACTGCCGTCCTCAAGCTAAAATGCCGTCGAATTAATAAACTTAATTTTGAGATGTCTCCAGAAAACGTGGAAAATATGGTCCCTACAGATTTCATAGACTTATGGTTATTCTTAATCTAAAAGTAAACAAGTTATTAAGGGCGACTTGCACCACTATTACTAACCTACAGTTTGCCCTAACCTCAAGTTAATTTGAAAAATATATATATGAAGGACATGTAATTCATTACATATAATGTACTACATGTAATTACAGATAATATATGACGACATTTCATTAATTACATGTAATGAATTACATATCCTTCATATATTTCTTTTTCAATTTAACTTGAGGTTAGGGCTAACTGTAGGTTAGTAATAGTAGTGCAAGTCGCCCTTAGTCTATTATACATAAAAGCCCTGTGACTAAATAAATAAA
Organism: Clanis bilineata; assembly: GCA_036417725.1. Lineage (NCBI taxonomy): Eukaryota > Metazoa > Arthropoda > Insecta > Lepidoptera > Sphingidae > Clanis > Clanis bilineata. The sequence continues at coordinate 7,471,806 of CM071141.1, forward strand.
ATCCTTAGAAGTATATTAGACTGTTCTAATATACTTCTAAGGATACTATTTTCCACGTTTTTGGAGACATCTCAAAATTAGGTTTATTCACTTTAGCTTGAGGACGACAGATCAGGTGACCAATATGCTCTTTTGCCATTCTCTGCTATAAAAAAGCACAGTTAAGTTAAAGTTCAAGAGACATGTAGCGCGTGAAATCTAAATTGCACTACCAGCCGGGTTCCACGCCCGCATGAACTTTTTCTACCAAGTTTAGCTGCAATAATTTTCCGGGGTCCATGAGCGAGCTTGTTCCACAATAGGCCATGCCCTGCAGCCATCATTAAGGTATGGGACCGCCGCGCCTTCTTTCATTCCTTGCTCCATAGTGCAAACTTTGCAATGTGTGAATAGAGTTTCGTACATTTTAATGCAAAAAAATATTTATGTGTTTCGTTGAAATGATTATTGTACGCTATATTCAAAAGATGTGGGTTTTTCACTATACATAATAGTTTAAAATCAGCACACATTAATATTGTCCTGTCTCATAATATGAATGATAAACGCATAATAATATAATAATTTTTGAAGTGGATATTATTTGTTTTTTAAACACCTTTAGGTACTAAGATAAGCAAGCAAATAAAATGGTTCATTATCATCATCATCATCATCATCATCAGCCATAGGACGACTACTGCTGAACATAGACCTCCCACAAAAATTTCCAGATCGACCTGTTGGAAGCGGCCTATAAAATAGTTATCATGTAGACGATGTATATACCTACCGACCCTACCGTGAATTATATAAAAATATTTATCGAAACGAAATTTATTAAAAATGTGTGAAATACTTTACCTATCAGCAGCTTTGTAAAAAAAACACTATTCATTCGTAAAAACTTGTATTCAAATTTCAATAAACTTGAGACTATAATATCATCTTTGTAATAAAAAGCTCCTGAAGCAAATGCCCCGAACCTAAATCTTAGTATCAGCTAGTGTCGACGGCTGTCCCCATTATCAGATTTATTTTCGGAGCAGTGTAATGTTATCTATCGATGTGGCCAGATGCGTGACCTGCCACCTTCCCCGGGGACCGTAATGTCGACACACATTACGCCCAATCTAGATTTATTCACCAATCCTGACCTACTTCCAAACTGCCATTTACCTTTTTATGCCGAGCCATTATAAGGAAGCTTGGTAGTTGAGAAATCCCGATGAGATTACAAGTTGATTATGTACTACAGTCCAACATACTTAAAAATGTTTGGTATTCATAGGTATATTTAGAAATTAATGCAAAAAGCAAATCTTGTTTTTCACCGACTTCCAAAAAAGTGGAGGTCCTCAATTCGTCTGTATTTTTTTTAATGTATGTTACGCGATATATCCGCTAAATGTGGACCGATTTTCAAAATTATTTTTTGTGTTCGATAGAGCTTCTTTCAAGGGTGGTCCCATATAAATTTGGTCATGATCGGATTTGAAGTTGGTCTGTTAAGTTTTAAACTTGTGATTATTTAACTACACATCATCATCATCATCATCATCATCATCAGCCATAGGACGTCCACTGCTGAACATAGGCCAATGATGTCCATACATTTAACTACACAATTTATACCAATTAATTTTAAGTACAAAATGGAGCAACGAGGCGTACAACACGTTATTAGTTTCCATACATAATTACGCTGCTGGAGTAAATTCATATGATATAATGTTTCACCCATACATTGGCGTAGTGTAAAGCGCTGAGAGGTTGACTTAAAGAAATTACGAGATGCGGAGAGCTGTAAGTGAAATTTACCTCTTAACCTCCCTTAAACGTAATCCCGCTTTGAGGGGAAGTAATTTAAATATAACATACAGAGGCTGTCTCTTGAATACGTTGAATATTACATTAGTAAATAGGGTAAGTTAACATATTCGTGACTTTATTAACGTATTACGCATGCTATTTTACGAGTTACTCTGGGCTGGGAAAACTAGCGAATTATGATAACAAGTCACAGATATGAAGACTTACTATTAACATTGTACTTAAAATAATTAATCTACAAGAATACAGATTCAATGCCCTCACTCCTAAAATGTCGATACTGATAAATATTCACAGAGATACACTATTATTATTTTAATTATGGTCGATATTAAATAAGTTTCTGGTATGTATGTATATATATAATATGACGCCTCCTTGGTCTAGTGGCAGCATGTATGGGCTGTGGGCCGGGAGGTCGTGGGTTCGATTCCCAGGTCGGGTAAAGCGAGTTTTCTAATTTAATTTGCCCGGGACTGGACCCCTCAGAGGGGGTTGACGTCAGGCAGGCAGCCGGTCGTAAAAACTTAGCCAAATCATTTCTGCAACATGCTTGAAAAATTGTGTTGCGCCGACTCCACATTAAAGTGGGATAAGGGTAGAAAAAAATAATTAAATAAGTTTCTGGAAATACTCGTAAAAAAATTCAGTCATATTAAAATTAACCATAGGTGCTTGTTTTGTATGCAAGAAAGTAGATTGTAAAAAGTAAGTAAAGTAGGTGCGTAATTGAAACATAAATAGGATAATAAAATATAATCTAAACCTGTTTAACTGAAATTTTATTTAAGATAATTTTCTAACACGGAACGGGTGAAAATGTATGAACCTTGTTATTTTGAAGAAAATTTTACAATCTGCTAAAATTAAAGTAGAAACTAGAGCAGTGTTTCATTTGCATGCTTCAACAATTTTATATGTTACTCGTAGTTTGTAATACTTACCTAATATTTTTATTATATTGTTACGTGTTAGAACTTTTGTTTGTTTTACAATTAACGACCTATCCTTAAAACTGTTCTATTGCTATTATCTGTCAATGTTAATGTTTATTTTTCTAATTTTAACTTCTAATTTAAATTTTTGTACGATAAAATATTGTTTTTCAGTAAGTTGTTCTATATTTTTATGCAAGCCGTGTTAATTGTGACGGCATTTAGCCTAGGTAATCTTTATGTCATTTATTTTTTAAAATAACATTGAGACGTTGCCGTTACTAAATAAATGAATAATAAAAAGTAAGTCAATAAGTTGACATTAAAAGAAATGAAGTTACTGTCAAAGATATGATTTTTATAACATAACATAACATAACCTCACCCCTGTATCCCCGAAGGGTGCACTAGTGAACCACCATTTTGCCGAGATTATTTCCGTCCCAGATGTGATAGGAGCGAGCCTATCGCAATATCGGGCACAAATTTTATTCCAGACCTGACACGGGGATCGAACCGGGACCTCAGGACGGTAGTCGTACGGAAATACAACTACGCCACCGAGGCAGTCATAATAGCAAACAACAATTTAAGATGTTTGATTTCAAAAGGGTCAATGCATTCTCCACAGATAATTTTTCAACAGAATTGCACTCCAATTACTAAAAAGTATACAAACGCCTTATTTTAGAACAAAAATAACAATGAAGCTCCACGCATACATACGTTAGTCGGCAAGTGGCTCTAGATTTCAACGCCAACAAAGCTTTTCATACTTTTATCCGCCGGCTGCTGAAAGCCTTACACAAAGAATAAGGAAAATGTAAACGCGACAAACTGAATTTAATTTCATTATAGGATTCAGAATATTGATTAGTAGAGGAAGTCCGTGCCCAGCAGTGGGACAGTAATATTACCCCTGTAATACCTACCTTATTTTTCGTCAAACTTCAAAAAAAAGGAGAGGGTCCTCTGTCCTGTCCTGAAGGTCTGTTTTTTTATGTATGTTACTCGATATGTCAGCCAAATGTGGACCGACTTTCAAAACCGTTTAGAGGTTTTGGGTTCGATCCCCAATTCAGTATCAGCCCGGAGTCTGGAAATTGTGCCCGATATGGCGATAGGCTCGCCCCCTATCACATCTGGAACGGAAATAAGCTCAGAAAAATGTGGGTGTTCTAGTTTGCTAGTGCGCCTCTGCCGACCTCTTCGGGTATACAGGCGTGAGCTTATGTATGTATGTAATAGTTGATTATCCGCATAATGTAATAATTGTAGGCATAAACAACCGCAGTGATCGTTACAGTATTTGGCCAAAGTCGTTAGAGTACGAGTGGTGTACAATGTACATGCTTGCTTGCATTAAGTTGTAAGACATTAATGCAACAGCGCGCGGCGGTGCATGACCACGCCTTCTCATATAAACTTATTATGCATAGTTTTTCATAGCTCCAGTACTCACAATTTTCCAGTGCCGGGTGCATTTCAGGTTGACTCAAATTAGCTCGCATGAATTAGGATTTTATGAGCAGCATTCGCGAAGCCGCGTTTTTTCACTTTGATGTAAAAACGAGGTTTAGATACGGTTCGTGTACATTACCTCGTTAGATATACATTAATTGCGTACTTTACGAATGAAGCTTTTGGGCATGACCTATTTTTTTAATTCTCTATACATCATTATGTAATTTTAAACTTCTTTTTACTGGGATACTTCACTTGCCAAATTGAAAAAATAGTAAAAATCTGTGAACTTCGTCACATTTTGCTCACGTTTGGTTATATTTTGATATACTTCTATTTGTATTTTACTTTAAAAAGCACAACCTATCTACCTACTTCAGGCAAATCATTTAAATGTTGCGATTACTCTCAAACTGCGTACAATTTACCCCATTTGCATTGTTAATAATTTTCCTCGAGGCGATAAAAAATATTGTTTCCCTACTTAAACACAGTAATATGAAAATTAATAAATAATTAAAAACGCCCCTAGCTACGGAATACGAAACGAGTTGAGAATGCAACGCTGCGCGGTGCGGCGCGGCGTCCGGAGAAAATGTCATCACACCTAAATAATGTTGCCAGAATTCCTAGTTTTTGTAAAATATCGAAATTCATTAGTTTTTGAGTTCACTATTGGAGAAATCCAAAACCTATCCTATATCCTCAATGGATTAGTAAAAAGTCGAGAACACCCATATTTCGCCAAACTCGGACAAGCCTATCACCATCATCTTCATCATCATCAGCATCATCATCATCATCATCATCATCATCGTCATCAGCCATAGGACGTCCACTGCTGAACATAGCCCCCCCCATTTCCAGATCGACCATATCGGGTACTAATTCCAGACTCCAGACTGAAAGTAGGAAAACTTAATATCACTTTACCCAGCCAGGGGATCGAACCCGAGACCTCAGGACGGGACGATTCCCGTCCTGAGGTCTACGATTACCGGTAGTTATTTATGTATACTGAGCAGGATACATTCCGATACATTGACATTTACTTACATAAGCTCACGCCTGTATCCCCGAAGGGGTAGGCAGAGGCGCACTAGCCAACTAGTACACCCACATTTCGCCGAGCTTAGTTCCGTCCCAGATGTGATAGGGGGCGAGCCTATCGCCATATCGGGCACAAATTCCAGATTCCGGGCTGATATGGAAAAATCCAATATCACTTTGCCCGACCCGGGGATCGAACCCGAGACCTCAGGACAGTAGTCGTACCGTAATACAACCACACCACCGAGGCAGTCTACTTATAAGTATTAAAAATTGTAAATGTTGCTTATTTGGCAACACAAGCATCGCTTAGTATGCAGCAGAGACCTAGTCTTATAACAATTTAATATTGCAAAGTACCATTGAGCCTGGTCGTAAATGAGTCAACTTAATTAATGTTTATTAAGTCTGGCAGTATTCGTTGAAACAATAAAACATGAAGGGGTGATTACCAGGAGCCCTTCCTTTACAAATAGGGGAAATATTATTATGCCTATCCGCCGAGAGAAAATTTATCCGCGGGAAAATCATACAAAATTATATTGTTCAGATTATTTAAGTTCATATAATTATACTTAAATAATTTACATTGCTTGTGTATGTATTCAAATACCTACTTATACACCTAACCTAAGTAGGTACCTACCTATTTATATTATTATGTTAATCTTAACATATTATTATATACATTAAATATTTCTATACTTTCATTGATAAATTATACTGTACTTTAAGTATGTAACTATATGATAAAATTAATTCCTTAACCATATTATTATCTGAAATATAGGCACAGTATCTACTTAGGTAGGTATATCCTAAACCGACACGAATGCATGAAGAGATCGATGAAATTAGATGAAGCGTAAGTTGTATGTCAAAATCGGGCGAAATGGAAATCCATAGTCTCTGCCTATGTATGTATGTATATAATACATACATATAATATACATATATACATATACATTCTTTTTTAAAACATATAAACCTACATTATAATATAATGTAGTATATTACATTATAATATACCTAATGTAGGTTTATAAAAAAAATAATTCTCATTTTCTTAAATACTTAGGTACAAGAGCTCACACTTATTTCCCGGAAGACTGAAGAGGTAGGCAGAGGTTAAAGAGAGAGTTAGTTTTCGTTACATTATTTCGATGCTTGTAACCCTATCATTAGGCTCTATTGCCACTGGGCAAACATTCCAACTCCAGGCAACGGGCAACTGAAAAACTTACTTACACAAATGATGATTGCCCAGTCTTGTTAGGAACATAGGACCGCACGGTTCTCAGCCTAATTAGGTAGGTACCTAACGCTACGTTGCCACTTCTAGAAAAATAATTGCTAATAGATACATTAACGAAACTCAAATTTCAAATCAAAGTAAAAACGAGCAGAAAGTGCGCGTTAAATGGTAGAGGCAAAGCCACGTAGTAAGTAGGTTCGACCGGTGCCGGACCGTTACCACTAGTTGACAGAAAATTACGTGCTGTTTTGTTCAGTAACTAACGCCTATATACTGTATTATCTATGAACTGACGTTTCCGATGGCTAAATTTCTCCTTCCTTTTGTAGCCTCTATTCCTTTTCCTTTCCTACAAGGTTAGCAACGCAAGTGCACCCGTGATTTCCCACTGCCTGTGAGTTTTGGAATAAAGCGCCATCTATTCCCAATACTTTGAAGCTTTAGAACAACCAATTAACCTGGTACTATGCAAATGTTCCACTAGTGGTCCCACCTTCTCGTTTATTAGTCTCGGCTAAAAATTATAATAAAATAGCCCCAAAATTTGATCTTGTTTTTTTTTGTGTTTGATTTATTATAATAAATAGGTAATTATACTTATCTGTAGCTAGTCCTCGTATTTACTCACTCATTCGTTCTTTATTGTGCAACAAATGTGAAATTGTCACTTGTCAAATTTGTTCAATCCATTCACTCCAGCTGTTCCGCAAAGTAAGGTTATTACGTGTGATAAACAAGCAAACTTTATTCATTTATCTTTATAAATACTAGGAATTTAAAATGCGATTCACGATCAAACATGCAAGCTGCGGCGGTGAACGTATTGGAATATTATCCGGTTTTATAAAGTCACCAAACACAACAATAGAAACGCCAACTGCCGCTTTGTTGACCCAGGTTAGTTTGTATAAAATAAGCTGCATATAAAGCAATAAAACTACGAATTTGCGCGTTTTTTTCCGAGTTACAATATTACATTTCATACTCAACCAACATGCGCAGTTAAAGTCCTAAAATTGATATTGTGATGAAATTCGCAACAGTTGTTGCAATACTTATTTTAAAGACAAAAGTGACCGTCAAACGGCCTTGGAAACTAGTTCCGATGAATCCAAAAGGCTATAGCCTAGCGTTGCGTCATACTAGATGATTGAAACCTGTTTTAGCAACAGGAAAAACGTCACAATAAGAGGCACCGCTTTTGCATCCAAGCAGATGTTAATATTTTTTATCACAAGGTTGCAGAACTTTGGTGTGATAAAATATAACAGCCCACATTTATTCGAAGTTCAATAGTGTGACAGTTATGTAGTCAGACCCTTTCGCACATTGTCATAATAGGTGTTTTCTAACACATTTCACCCAGGACTGAATCACTGAGAGGGGGGATAATGTAAAGCAGGAAATTGGTTGTAAAAATTAAGCTTTAATAATTATTCCACACTAAGGTATACTCAGTATCATATTTACCATAAGGGCACATGGGGGCCATGCCCGGGGCCTGCAACCTCACACAAACCCCCCCCCCCCCCAAAAGGCTGATAAATATATTTGCAATTATTTTTACTCTCCATGGGGCCCACAAATTCTTGTATGCCCAGGTGCCCACCTATGCCTTAAGATGGTAGGTAAAGGACAGCTGAAAAGAGATTGTATGCATATCATAATTCTTACTGCCTCCGTGGCGTGGTTGTATTTCGGTACGACTACGGTTCTGAGGTCTCGGGTTCGATTCCCGGGTCGGGCAAAGTGATATTGAATTTTTCCATATCAGCTCGGAGTCTGGAATTTGTGCCCGATATGGCGATAGGCTCGGCGAAATGTGGGTGTTCTAGTTCGCTAGTGCGCCTCTGCCTACCCTTTCGGGGATACAGGCGTGAGCTTATGTATGTATGCATAATTCTTAACACATATGGCATAAAATAATATTCAAACTATCTTACTCGTTTACACAACTGCCTCAGAATAAATGTTATTAATGGTATGTTTTCAGGGAGGCAGTGTAGTTCACCTTACCGCTGATGTCCTGATGAAAGTATTTACAAACCCACAACTGCTATGGATGCCATTATCATCTACATTGTGTTTAGAAAAAGGTGCAAAAGCTCAAGGAGCTGGCATAGCAAAGTTTGTGGGATTACCTGAACATATTACTTGTTCAACATGGCATAATGTGAATGAGGTAACACCACAGGGACATTTTGAATCCAACAAAGTACCATTGTGGACTAAAAATGGAAAGAAATTGATTACAGCCGATAGGTGAAATTTCAAATTTATAACTTAATATTTAATTGGAGTACTACATATTTGTATTTTTTTCATAAGCGGTATTTATGCAAGTGAGTGTGGAATGCTGCGTTTTTACTTTTTCATTATTTATGTTATCTGGAATCTTGCACATTCTTTGATTAGATGATGACTCCTCTAAATTGACGCACATAATTTTGTATAAAAGTACTATATCCTAGCATGAATATATTGATCATAATAATACAACATCTAGATTGGTCAATTTATAATATGGTGAATATTAATTCTTTTCATAACAAAATTAATTTCTTCACTCACTTTACATTTCTCCACATGGCAAGTACAGATATGTATACAATATAACTATTATCAACATTTTGGTTAGTATAACAAAATATTATAAGAAATGAAAAAAAAATTAAAAACTAAATAAATATTTACAAATATTTTCAGATATATGGATGTAATGGAAGTATTCAAACCAGATATAATTTTGGCCATTGCAGATGGGCATACATCTCTCGATGAAGGTCACAAAAGAATTATCAAATCTGTGGTCAGAACCTGTTCGATGTTGGATGTGTGTGTTCAACGATTTAAGGAATCAAAGCACCTTCAAAACAGCTCACTGATAGGTTTGTATAAATATTATATTATTTATGGTGGGAATGTAAAGCAATAGCAGAGTCGGATGATCTACAGCTGCTCCCCCACTATCCTTAATGGCACTCTTCTTGTTTTATATCATAAAAAAATTCCAATTTACATACATAGTAACACGTAAAAGAATTGTTTGTCGCTCCTGAACAACATTCCTATTTCACTTAATTAGATTGGTCGATACAGAGGACAGCCCAAGTCCATCTGTGGTTCAAGTATTCTTACAAAGTTTAATTAAAATAATTTCAGTTTTAACAGTTTTAGGAAGTCGCTGGATGCAGGCCTCTTCCAACAGGTCGATCTGGGAATCTTCGGGGAGGCCTATGTTCAGCAGTGGGCGTCCTATGGCTGATGATGATGATGAATTTCAGTTTAACTCAAATTTCCCTCATTCAAAAATTTACAAAAACATAACATAAGCTCGCGCCTGTATCACCGAAGGGGTAGGCAGAGGCGCACTAGCGAACTAGAACACCCACATTTCACCGAGCTTAGTTCCGTCCCAGATGTGATAGGCGACGAGCCTATCGCCATATCGGGCACAAATTCTAGACTCCAGGCTGATATGGAAAAATCCAATATCACTTTGCCCGACCCGGGATCGAACCCAAGACCTCAGAACCGTAGTCGTACCGAAATACCACCACGCCACCGAGGCAGTCAAATACTCAAAGTCAAAGACTCAATTTTCAGTAAAAAATTGAGTCTTATGAAAATTTAAACTTTACCGCTAGATTGCTACCCATCCTCTCTTTAAGTGTAGTTTATGGCCTTACTTATAAAAACACTAGCTGAGCAAATGGTTAAGAATACCCTGTCCCTTTTATTTTCAAACAATGTGACACAAGGACAAAAGTGACCCCACCATTATTGATACCAACTTTATGAAACAACTGTATAGTGCCTATACTGAGCCATAATTCATAAGGTTATAAAGTGTGTCAATACTTGTAGAGATTGTGAGTGCGACCAAAATAGATGCTTATTGCTGTCATCATTTTTAATTACATATTTTAATCTGTGGCATTGAGCTTATTATCGGAATCGTACAGTGTTAATATTGTACCGCAGTTGTGTAATATTGATAAGATATTTTTTCTATAATCTACCAAAACAAGGTTCTTTTTATCATATACTAGCTGTTGCCCATGGCTCTGCTTTAGTAACGAAAGATTTTTTCTATTTTTTTTTTCAAAATGCCAATGCTATGTTCCTCTTACATACTAATGACACAACATACCCAGTTTTACTTGCCACCATGAGAAAAGAATATTAATACTTGGAAGCCTATATGAGCTGTGAATGGGGAAGTCCTGGGTTTGATTCCCAGGTGAGGTGTTTTTACACCATATTTTATTCAGAACTGGATCCTCCGGTGGGGGTTCACGTCAGGCAGGCAGCCAGTTGTAACAACTAAGCCAAATCCCTTCTGTAACATACTTGAAAATGTGTATTGACATTAAGGTGGGATAAAAGCAGGTAAAAAGAAAAGCATAGAGGATCTATTTGAAAAGAAAGCAAAACATACAGGTTTCTGTTACTTTGCCTATCTTTAATTTAACATAGTCTTTTCTTTTTGAATATGACTTACCGCTGAACGCATCTCACACTATCACTCTTACATTTAAGGTCGCCTTATGTCGTTAAGGCCGCTTCATTTATCAAAATTGTATGGCGAAAATCAATGTAAGAAGCCGTTGAGTAGCGATTGACCATTCGGGCTATAGGGTACATTCTGAAAACTATTTTATTGCAGGTGTGGTGGTTGGTGCTGGTACACCGAGTAAATGTGCTGAAAGCATACAGCATGTTAACAAGTACAAAGATACTTTAAGTGGAATTGCATTACAAGGAATAACTGATGGTACCAAAGAATCATACGAGGAACCTTTAGAAAAACTAGAAAATATCTTTAAGAAAGTTGGGGTTTGTATACATATTTATTAACTTGAAGATCTATGTGTTACCAGTTTACCACTGTTCATGTAATAGAGTCTTAGTGTCTTTCTACCTGCCTTTATCCCACCTTAATGTGGGGTTGGCGCAACACACTATTTTAAACATGTTACAGAAAGGATGTGGCATAGTTCTTACGACCGGCTGCCTGCCTGTCGTTAACCGCCTATGAGGGCTCCAGTCCCGAGCAAATGAGAAAATTAGCTTTGCCTGACCTGAGAATCGAATCCAGAACCTCCCGGTCCACAGCCCATATATGCTGCCACTAGACAAGGAGGAATAAACTCCATAAAATAGCTGTTTAAACGATAATCATGGCTTAAATTATTTTGCTTGTATTGATCCTTTCATCAGCAACAAAGTTCGTTGGTCTACAGAATACATACATAGGCTCACGCCTGTGTCCCTGAAGGGGTAGGTAGAGGCGCACTAGGACTAGGACACCCACATTTCGCCGAGCTTAGTTCCGTCCCAGATATAGCATGGCTATCGCTATATCGGAAACAAATTCCAGACTCCAGGCTCCTACTGAAAATCCAGTTTCACTTTGCCCGACCCGGGGATCAAACCCGAGACCTATGACGATAGTCAGCTGTCATCAAGGCAGCTATTAAATAACTTCACGATTTAATGTGGACATTCATATAAATAAACCTAATGAAATATTAATCAAACTGAAAAACCTACCTACACATATAAAAAGTCACCTAAGCATATAAAAAGCTCTGAAGAAATAATAATAATAATATTAGCCCTGTAATATTACTGTCCCACTGTTGGGCTTGGGCCCCCCTATTAATAAGAGGGGGTAGGCATTAGTCCAACACGTTGGCCTAATGCCAGTTGGTAGAATTCACATACCTTTGAAATTCTTGTGGAAAAAGTCTGTATTGTATGTAGGTTTCCTCACGATGTTTCCCTTCACCGTTATAGCAAGCGAATATCGCTTATGAAAACACACTTAACATAGAAAAGTCAAAGGTGTAGAGGTATGCTCATTTTTGGGGTTGGTTTCGAACCTCCGACACTCGTCTCGGCAGCCCCTGCCATTCCCAACTGAGCTATCGCTGCTCTCCCGCCTGACCTATCGCTGCTCTAGCATCTGCATATGCATCTCTATATAAAAACACATATATGCGAAGTCTAAAAAGAGAGAGATTATTTATATTATAGTGCTATGGGTTTGAAAACAGGCAGGGTGGCTAGATGGATTTTTGCATATAAGATTTCTTATGAGGGTATGCCAAAAATAAACTATTAGTGCCACTTCATCATCATCATCAGACATAGGACGTCCACTGCTGAACATAGTGCCACTTGCAGCTCCGCAATGAATCTCTGTTTATCCCAAATCTTGATTTAAAGATATCAGTGAGTTGTAGGATAAATCGAGAGATGGTGTAACTCTAGATTAGTGATAGCACTGCAAGTCACCCTAAATGTATACCTTCTTTTGTTCTCAGGATGCTATACCAAAGGATTTAGTTCATATTGTAGATGGATGCTGGAATCCAGCATTAATTGTAGCTGCAATAGAACACGGCTGGGACGTGTTCGGTGGTTCATACCCTCTGGAACTCACAAATGCTGGACATGCCTTAGTATTGAATTACGATGTGAATCGAAGTATTCAAGAACCGTGTGTATTGGATCTTAATGATACTAGGTAACTTTTTTCATTGCAACTAAATAAGAGATTACTAGTTTTTTAAGCAGCAATAGCTTAATAAAAGTTGCCTGGAAGAGATCGCCATTAGCGATAAGGCCGCCCAATGTTACACGAATTTACGTTTATTCTTCAATGTATATTGCTTTCTATATGGTGTAATAAAGAGTTAAATAAATAAATAGCTTTGTCTACGATTCATTGTTATAAGAGCAGGAGACAATAAAAAACCTTGTTTTGTATAGGTTTTTTGTGTTTTGTTTCTAAAAAACACGTGCAGGACATGCTTAAGAATTTAGATGGTTGTTTAGAAACAAACATTACGGGAGACCTAGATTCTCAAACTGTTCGTTCAACTCCAACCATATTTAATTGATTTATTGTTGCATGGCATCATGAAATTAGTATGTATGTTTGAATTTCAGCTACAAAGATGATTTTTCACCAGTACTAGCTGGATGCGAGTGTTTGACATGTAAGAAGCATACCCGAGCGTACATACAACATCTATTAAACACTAAGGAAATGTTGGCATCTGTCTTGTTGAGCATGTAAGTTGCACAAAATGTGTATTATATTTAAACACAATTATATGTATAATAAATAAATAAATAATAATAATATATATTTAAGCTATCACTAGGTCAAAATAATAATAATAATCACTAGATCAAAGAGGTGACGCAACGTTTTATTATAATTTTCCAAGGGCAAGGCAAATAAATAATACCATTTATTTATTTATTGTGCCTATCGGCATCGCAAACAAAGACATTTAAACGAGCATGATTACCCAGACCGAGTACAATAATTAGTTAGAAAGCACCTTTCTGCAACATGCTTGAAATAAAGCGTGTATAAATATGATGCGTCGACCCGTCATTGAAGTATATTTTTGAACTGTAACTACTAAGGATCAAGATTATTTAATCCAAGTCTACATTGAGTTTACGTGCTGTGATTGCAACTCGAACATGTGTGCTACGCACACAGGCGTAGCGCTGTCATAAAATACAATAATCGAGCAAAAAGATTTTGCTAAAGCGCTCTTAAAAGTTCATTTTAATTATCTTCTCACATACGTTGTTATTAATTTTAATATTCATTATAATAATTTCAGACATAACTTGCACCATTATGATCAACTATTCTACCATGCGCGTCAACACATCGCTTCCAACACATTTTCTGTATATAAAAGATATATTACAAAGCAATATGAAAAGTACCAAAATGTACCTGTCAACGGTAAACATGATTCTGAAATGACAGACACCGAACACCTAAAGAAAAAGATCAAAGTGTGCAATGAAGAGATTGTCAATGGCAAAATAGTGAATGGAATTGCTTAGTGATTACAATAATAGTGAGAAATTGTAATATTCAGTATTGTGTGAGTTATAAAATACTATAACTAATCTCAGCTCTAGTAGCAGGAGCACTAGTCTGAGATCTGGCAACATTCCGATTTTGATTCGTTATTTAATGTCTAAGTATGTATGTATTATTGAAGTTAGTTAACGAAAGATTAAAAATTTAACGGACCGACATCAAAATTTCTCCGATCGTGACCAAATTTATATGGGACCACCCTTGGAATACGCTCTATCGAACACATAATCTTGAAAATCGGTCCAGATTTGGCGGAGATATCGGGTTATATAAATACAGACGGATTGAGGACCTTCTCCTTTTTTGAAATCGGTCGAAAATTATATACAACGTGTATATTGTATATAATATTCGAATTTACAGTAGGTATTATATATTGTTTGTAATATTATTTCTTTGATAATAATTATGTATTATTACAATGACGTGAATAAGTTAACAAGTGTACTTGCTGTATTTTACAAAACTATTGTCTGTCTTTATTATGATTAATTAACATTAATCTAATGTGTTAGACGTTATTATCACATTATTAAATTAGGGAATCCATGCCAGTTTGTGTATATAATAGTAAGTCGATTTGTTGAATAATTCACAGTTGATATGGAATTTTGGCACTCAATGACCAAGGCTAGTTGAGAGTATGTTTATGTGAATTATTAAACTTTATCTCGGCATGTGAAATAGGCGGATTGCAAACACTTGCAACATCCGTATAGACGAGCCTAAAAATGATAGTGCCAGATCTCAGACAAAGCTAAGTTTACAACTACTTCAACAACTAAAGACTAGTGACGTTGAATAATTTATTTGTGATAAATTCACCAAAATATTGAACCACAGGTTGCCAGTTTGCATGATGTCCTCAAAATAGTATAAATGTTGCTAGCATATACGATATATTGGAGTACATAATTGAAATTATAAGGTACAGTTCACCTGCAGAAAATAATACGTGGAAGGGTAATGAGAATATAAAACGGTTTATATTGATACTAGTGTTGAAAACTGTTTTTAGGGGAGTATCAAATAGTGAGAATCATAATTTATGATAAACAAAATTAACATTTAAGAGCATTGGTTACAAATTTTTCTTTTCAATTTAAGAACGTTGTACAACATGGGCATATTATAGTACAGATACGCGTAACTGAATTAGGCCGGCTCCTTGGTTTAGTGGCAGTATGTACGGACTGTAGACCGGGAAGTCCTGGGTTCGATTCGCAGGTCGGGTAAATCAAATTTTCTAATTTAATTTGCCTGGGACTGGATCCCCTTAGAAGGGGTTGACGTCAGGCAGGTGGGCAGTCGTAAAAACTAAGCTAAATAATTTCTGCAACATGCTTGAGAAAGTGTGTTGCCCCGACCCTACATTAAGGTGAGATCAGGGCAGGTAGAAATAAAGAATAGGGCTTCTCTATGGCTGCGATATCAGTCGTGACTAACTTCAGGCTGACCGTGTTATTTGCCACTTGCGCGCTAAGTAGACATGTTTTTCGAATGCGTTAACTGTATTTTTCCTACTTTCTTTGTCGTACAGGTCGAAGTGAAGTGAACCCTAGCTTACAACAATGCCAAAATCTAAGTGTATATGTAAGGTGATTTATGATAAATCTTAATATAAGTTATATTACGGAAAATACGTGTAGCGTAGTTAAGCTAACCAGAAAACTATGATTTCAAAAAGTTTTCAAGAAACAAACATAAGCATCATTTTAATAATGTACAAAACTAATGGTAATTTATTGTAATTAGTCTAGGGTAATATTTTTTCTGTTGATCATTGTTCATGGTTTAAAACCTATTATTTAAGTACTTTAATAGTATGTTAGTATTGCCAAACGAGAAAGCATTTAAGTAAATATTTCAGCTGAATTAATCACGAATTTTTGTGTATCCGTAGTGTGTTTGTATCAATGACTAAAGAAAAAAAGACGAGCCATAACTACGAAAAAATGAAGCATTCCTAATGTATGGAACGAAACCAAAATGGTGACTGCGAAAAAAAGATCCCTTTGATGTAGCAGTTAAGCATCTTCTCATATTCCGAAATTAGTATTATTGTAAATAAAATACCTTATTTATAATAAAGTCAATAAGTATCTATATGTTATTTCATTTTTATGACTTACATGTAAATATATTGCGATACTAAAATGGAACTGGCTTCAAAGTAAATACGTATTTTTTCCTAATTATGTCAGGTCCTCTTATTTTTTCTTTAGTCATTGGTTTCTATAGAGACATTAACTAATAGTTTGCCATCCGCTTCAATATCGATTTCGGGGACTGGTTACAAAGCCCATCTTTCGGTTACATATTTCTGTTTATAGTTCTAAGTAAATAAAGAAAGAGCAGCTGCACCTTTGTTCTTATGTACGCCAACCGTCACCGTCGGGATAAATCCTATTAACGAGTCGCACTCGCATATCTACTACCATAGAATACCGAATTAATAACAGTGATGTCGAGGGGAGGGATCGATCGCTACTCTAACACCCGGTTCCAATAAACAATCTCAGTTCAAATGTGCAGATAGATTACAAACATTTGCCAATAAAAACACAGTTTGAACAGGACTCCGTCAAATGACTTAATTTGATTGGTTCATAATTTATCTGCACTCTAAACTGAGATCGTTTATTGAGACCGGCCGTAAGTAGTTATGGTTAGTTACCTGTATACTGTATAATTATGTAACTATTTAACACAATCACAATTAGATGAAGGAAGCGTTGTTAATGTAGGTAGTAAAAAATGTGATAAATGCTATTTTATTTAAGACCGTTTTTTTATAGAAGAAAACATGGTAATAATAAAATTATCATGGCCGTCAGTTCGCCTGGGTCTAAAAAATGCCTATTTTGGTTATGTATCACCTACCTAGAAGTTTCAAGACGAGTAGCGGGCAGACTATAGGTACTGCCATATGAATGGCACAGTGGCGCCATCCATTATTTCTACACTTTTTAGGCAGCTATTGCATCCTAGCTACCTATTATTTATCAAAGCCACTATTCACTTGTAGTAGCTGAACCGGTGTTCATATTGGCTAAATTAATGTCCGTGCTTATACGAAATCTTTCAACCTTTATAAAATGACATGAGTATGGCATTTACTGGTTCTCGGCCTAGGTACGGGTGTATTATGTATGAATTAGTAATTTAATGCTTGTACATCGTGTTATATGACTAATTCCGTATCAAATAAATGGTATTCATGTTATAAAAAGCAGTTTTATTGATCCATAATAATAACTATTTATGTTATTTTACTACTTTTTTTTTATAGCAGAGATTGGCAAACGAGCAGATGGGTCACCTGATGGTAAGTGATATCCACCGCCCATAGACACACAAGACACAAAAAGAATCATGGCTGCGTTGCCAACCTAAAAGGAGGAAATGGAAGGGGATTGGGAAAGGGAGTGGGGAAATGGGCCATCTGAAATCTCACTCACCGAACGAAACGCGACAGCAAGCTGCCACTTTACGTCGGTTTTCTGTGAGACAGTAGTATCTAACCGGTCGAGCCAGCCCATTCGTGCTATAGACGTTACTGTCTACAGCGTGGCTCTACCACTTGCAAACTCACACACACTCTACTATCTGTCTTATGTTACAGAACAGTCTGTTATGGCATGTAGGCATGCTTTATCGATTAAAACAAAATATTTTCCGAGCCCTTACAAACACGGACCGGAGAACTCGGCTTTTGAAGCTGGTCTTGCTAGTTAGGCCACGCCATAAGTTTTTGGAAGTGGAATTGAACTTATTTTTACTGCTAGCGCCATCTCTCCAAAATTACAGAACTAAACAAACAATTTAAAATGTGTAATGCTTTCCATAATCTATTAGAAAAGTATAGCGATGATTAAAAAGTGAACAAAAATTCAGTTTATAAAAGCGAGACTTTACAAAGCTGTGTTTTTGCCAGTTAAAAGGGCTCTAAAGAATACATTGTTTGAAGCAAATAACCCCCCACAAATTGAATTAACAACGAAGTGTTGTATTTTCATTATTTAATTTTATAACACTTTATTCACGAAGAAGACCCAATATTAAAACATATCTGCATTCCAAAAAAATATTACGCACCGTAATGTATGTATAAATTATATTCCCTTTGCCTATTATATATATAAAAAATATGTATTTTTGCGGGAATTTTGACATTTGCAACATGGCATTCGCATTTCGCAATTTTTGCAAGTATTTGTGTCGGCAGGCGGCAAAATATGCATTGTAATTTTGTAAATGATGTGTATGAATTAGAAAATCCTTTATAAGATGAAATAGGATATCTAGTTTTATTCTTAAATATAAATATGGTAAGTAAGTGTATTTTTATGTAAGCATTACGTACATAACATTGTAAAGTCTTAGAGTAATAACGTATAGAGATATAGTCTCATACAAAATTCCTTCGGAAATTGAAGCCGATAACGATTCAATGTGTGCATCGTCGGCGCGTAACTACTTGCGTCGACACACACACACGCACGTGAATAGTGTTGCAAGTAAAAGACATTTTACCAACAAAATAGGGAAATCGAAAGTGTTCTAATAATTATTTATTTATTATTTGTTAGCACACTAGCAGCTATTATAAAGCTGATGCGTGTGTATCATACAGTTTAATGTTCTTGTCCAGTGCATTTTTAAAAGAATTCAGTGTAGGTGCCATTACAGTAGATTTCGATAAAGAGTTCCAGTCTGTTACAACACGATTGGATAGAAAATGCTTCATTGGGTTTCCTTTAAAAGTCAATCCAGATAGTTTCAGAGGATGACCTCGGAGATGTGTATTCTCATTACGTTTGAACATGTCATGCAACCCAGATACGTCATAGAGACCGGAGAGGATTTTGTATGTCTCAATCAAGTTGCCCCTCCTTCTCCGATTTTCAAGTGTTGGGAGGCCCAGGCGTGCTAGTCGCTCACTGTAAGATTTATCCCGCAGCTTGACAACTAGTTTTGTAGCTCTTCGTTGTACATTTTCAAGGAGAGTAATGTCTTTTTTAAAATACGGGTCCCAGATGACGTAGGCATACTCCAGTAGCGGTCTTACATATGTTTTATATAACTGAACAAAGGTCTTTGGTGTGAGATATTTAAAAGCTTTACGAATGAGGTATAAGATAGAATTGGCTTTCTTCACAATA
Source organism: Clanis bilineata (assembly GCA_036417725.1). NCBI lineage: Eukaryota > Metazoa > Arthropoda > Insecta > Lepidoptera > Sphingidae > Clanis > Clanis bilineata. The sequence goes on from CM071141.1 coordinate 7,491,414, forward strand.
CAGGTGATATGTGTTTCCCATTTTAGATTACTAGTAATGGTGACACCAAGGTCCTTTTGTGTGTCAACCGATGCAAGCGCTTGATGGTCAAGGAAATATTTCTTGTGTGGGTTATTTCTGCCTATGTGTAATACTACACTTAATAATGATACACTTGTTTTATTCTGAACTTAAAAACATTTGTTTAGTTTTGAACCGACTTTAAAATAAAAAGGTTCTCAATTTTTCTGTATAAACATAACTTTTTTATCAATTGTTCGATAGAGTTGTTTGTAATGTTCGCGTTCGCTTTGTATGTGTATGCTTGTGTATGTATAATATTATGATTATGAATTTATTTATGTATATTATATGATTTATTCTTTTATAGGTATATTCGCAATGATATTTAATATTATGAGTATATGTAAAATTATATTTAACACTACCCTCATTTTTATTTTCTTCATATACACCCGCCTTGTCTTTTCTCTGCACCACCCAAAGGTAGTAGCGAATGCCGCTGGCATTAAGTTCGTCTGAACATATTTGTGTATAACGTCTTTGAAATAAAAAGGAGACGGAAACACTTCCATACAATCTTGGGCCTAGATTGTAAAAGGATGAAAGTAAGTGTCAATTAATAGATAGTTTATTATGAGATCATTACTGAAAATTTGGCGACTTTTTGTAATCTGAGAACACAATTATGAGCCTCACTTTGACTTAAATAAACGTGAGGTTATGAAACAAACTATACGCAAACAACTGATGTTTATAAGTACAAATCTTACCTATTGATATGTTTGAATGTAGATAACATACGCTCACGCCTATATCCCCGAAGGGATGGCAGAGACAAACTCGAACACCCACATTCGATAACTAAATGTCGATCACAAAGACGATTATTCTCAGGAACATCTACTATATAAAAATAAGTCGGGTTTTCCTTCCTGACGCTATAACTCCAGAACGCACGAACCGATTTCCACGGTTTTGCATTCGTTGGAAAGGTCTCGGGCTCCGTGAGGTTTATAGCAAAGAAAATTCAGGAAACATTTCAACAGAAAAGCGGGAAAATCTTTTTTCACATACAGTGCCATCTCTGATACATAGCACGTACTACAAACCAATATTTTAAGTAGATGGCGCCGGTGCGTAATACATTGACAGACGGGGTGACAGACGGGTGACCGACGTGGTGACAGACGGGGTGACAGACGGGTGACAGACGAGGTGACAGGCTGGGTGACCGGCGGGGTGACTGACTGGGTGACAGACGGGGTAACTGACTGGGTGACAGACGGGTGACCGACGTGGTGACAGACGGGGTGACAGACGGGGTGACAGACGGGTGACAGACGGGGTGACGGACGTGGTGACAGACGGGGTGACAGGCGTGGTGACAGGCGGGTCACAGACTGGGTGACAGACGGGGTGACCGACTGGGTGACAGACGGGTGACAGACGGTGTGACAGAGGGTGTGACTGACGGGGTAAGAGACGGGGTGACGGACGTGGTGACAGACGGGTGACAGACGGGGTGACAGGTGGGTCACAGACTGGGTGACAGACGGGGTGACCGACTGAATGACAGACGGGTGACAGACGGTGTGACAGAGGGTGTGACTGACGGGGTAAGAGACGGGGTGACAGACGGTGTGACAGACGGTGTGACTGACGGGGTGAGAGACGGGGGACTGACGGCCGAAGTAGATCATCCCATTACCTCCTTTAGAATTATTGGATTATAGGTGCCTACGACTCACTCTTTCAACCCTCTCTCTCATACGCAGACGAAGTTGCGCGGGTCAGCTGGTAATATTTATACAAACTGAGCAACATTGTTCTAGTAGAAAATTATTTAAAATATGGAAAACACCCAAAACGCACACGCACGAAACAATACGAAAACGAAGCAAATGAAAACGATTATTAAAATGTCAATTCATAGTTTTTTTTTTCACAGGGAACCAGCTAAGGTCTGAATGCATGCCATCTCATAATATACTATATATTAATTGACACTACTTTCATCCTTATACAATCTAGGCCCAAGATTGTATGGAAGCATTTCCCTCTCCTTTCATTTCTTTCATTCCGTATTTAAAAAATGGGTAAATTGGTTGGCATTATTGGCAACATTCATAATGATTCATAACGTAAATGGCGTCTGTCATTTTTACAATTTTATTTTTAGTTTTGATGAATGTTTTACTTAATATTAAAACATGTCAGCAATTGATTACTTGTGAAATTTTATCTTTATACTTCCTTGGTGCTTGTTCATTGTATTGTGACATCCTTTGATAGCGCAGTTCGTCATAATATAATAAAATTTGTGGGAGCTCTTCATACTAAGACTTGACCTAGGACACTGACACGCCGTGCGGCGTTTGGTGCCTAAAACGGCTCACCCGGAACGCCTTCACGCTGTGGCCGTGTACTGCGGTTCTATGTATGATATTTCTCTGTGTAAAGTAAGCAAAACTACACTATATTTTTATCCGTCCAATCGGTCTGTAACGAATGGTCAATTCTAGCTTAAAGCAAGAAACACCTTCAAACATTACCTATTCACTATATATATTTATATCTCCTATATTTTCCTATCTCCTACTTTGGTGTTACTCTTGTTACCCATGAGAATAAAACGATTAGGTTAATATTGCTTAAGGGCGGGTACACACCGGCCGAACGAATCTACCTGGTGCGTTCCCACAACAAACTTTCGCTGTGGGAATGAAACAGGCATGATTCGTTCGCCTGCGTTCGGCCCGGTGTGGACGGGCCATTATTGTTTCTACTATGAGGCTCACTCCCTATCACATCTGGGACGTAACTGAGCTTGGCGAAATGTGGGTGTTCTGGTTAGCTAGTGCACATCTGCCTACCTTTTCGGGGATATAGGCGTGAGCTTATGTTATGTGTACCTACTTTTTTGATTAAGTACTTTCATCACCTATTCAAAGGTCATGACTAAATATAGCAGAGTAAACACTGGAGAGTACCAATTTACTATCTACTCACAAGGACTAAGGCTGAGAATATAATGCACTTATGATATAGACTTTTCTTAATAAACCTGTTCAATTAAGATATGATTCAAATGATATTTGAGTGATAGACTCTGTTGCCAGTAAACTCTAGCGCAAAGGGGCTGGCTCAACCATGATCCTTTTGATATCATGGGTGTCCCTGGGTGGTGATCACTAATCATCATATGACCCACTTACTTGTTTGCCCATCTCTACTATAAATATTAATGAATATATACCTTTTACAATTTTGAGTAAATGAGCTTTGTAATTTCATCCTAGCATGTAGGTACTAAAAAACTTCCATTTTTTTTTTCAAATTTAAACAGTTATTGATTTATAATAGCATTGTATGTAAATATTTCTTACCACATTTTAAGCCGTGTGTCCTGCATTAAAACATTACACAAAAGATATATTTTTTATCTATGGTCCATTGTTCTACAAGCAGGTGACAGCTAAAATTGTTGTTTTGCATATGTGTTTTTTGTTTCAAGAAAAACTAGTGCAGGAGATGTGACTTTAGTGAATTCTTGATATATAATTATAATTATTTTTATTTAGATTCATTTATTTTTGTGCTAGCCATATAAACCAATATTTGCATGATAGTGATATTAATACTTGGCCATCACCATACCATTTAATGGCTTATGGCACTGATAGGTGTGCATTTACAAAGTTTTATTAATATGGGTGAGGTAATAAAATAAATAAATATTAACACCTTTTACATATATTTTACTGATAATATTTACACAATATTTATTTTTGAGTGACCACACTTATTGAGCTAGACGTACTGTATGAAATGTGCAATGAGTTACTCCAATGTTATTACACTATAATATTACATTACCAATATTTTTAATAAGAGGATTTGGCAGGATTATGCTTAACAAATTCACATTCCAAATGGAATGTCTGCATAATAAAAATGTATACGCACAAGTTACATAAAAATCCTTCAGATAAAATATATAAACTGTACTAAATAACAATTTTATGATACAAATAAATATTAGAGTTAACAAACAATAATATGATTGAGAATTCATCTAATATAGTGTATATTTTAATGACGACATTTAATTACAAATTTAACTAACATTGGCACATGAATCATAATTTTTGATATGAAATAGCCTAAATGTACTACTGTGCATTCAAATAAATACAATGATATTTCATAGCAAAACATTTGGGAGTGATGTTTACATTGATTTAATGAATAAAAATTGCATAATAAATATATCTAGGCAAGTATTCAAATTATAAATTTACTAAATAAGTACATATCACTAATATGTCCTTACATTTTTGATCTTGTGCAGTCTTTATGGAAGTTCATTAATTAAGCTATGGTACTACAAAATTGTTAATCTTCTTTAATAAAAGAAGAAAGTGGATCAAGTAGAACACAACTATAAATAATAATGATAATGCTCCAGGCATTAATATTAAAATAACATTTAAAATATGTCTATACAGTGTAAAATAATTTTAAAACAACTCCCTTTTAATCTCTATGTGATACAAATAATACAAAAGCATTTACAAAATGGCAGACCCATGGGCAGACCACTTGCATTATGAGTGAATGAAAACAATATTTTTGAGATCCTTCCGCGGCGCGAGGTATGAAAGCGAACAGAACTTGGTTCCAATAAGCTCCACACTTTTCACTGCACTATCGCTAATTAGTTTAGAGTTCACTACAAAAATGTTAGCTTAAGTCCCATTCACTGGATAACACTATTTTAAGTATCACATGTCCTTCTCTTTCTTTTCACATTTAATGATATTATTAGATATTTACTTCCAGCTTGTACACTATACAAAGTCATTTGTACCCGGTGTGTTGAGAGGTTCTTGGGCCTGAAAACAGAAAGTATATTTATCAGTAAATACATACTTAAAGTTATATAATTAACGCTCGTTTAAGATGAGAAAATTTCACTATGGAAATTGCCTAAATAACAGGTACGTAAAAGCATTTAAGTGTAAAGGCAGGCCTTGGCAATAAACTGCAACAAGATCAGTTAAAACGAATAAATTAAATATTATGATTAAGTATTAAATTTAATTTTAATATGTCAACACAAAAGATAAGATATCTGTACAATTAATTATTCAATAATAATCATGATCCTACAACAGTTGCTACGAACTTACCATTGCAAAATAGCCCTCGTAAGTTTATGCATGAAAAATAAATATATTGGCAGTAAAGTGTCATTTGTAATATCTAAATTAAGCAATAGGCGTATTACGAAAACACATTTCGCTATTTAAAGGGACTATTTACAGCATTATACACCTACCATTTAGACCATCAATTTGGCAACTATGATTTAATACTGATGCGGTAAAAATGTTGGCACATTATAAATTTGCCACATTTAATTACACTTACTTAAATGAAAAATATTTCCTATAAATCCTTACATGATAGTAAATATAAATCTAAATACATCAAGTTTAAAATGTCTTAGGCAGACCTTAATTATTTTATATTCTATAATAAAATGATACTAAACCTTGATATTTACATTTTGGCCATGTTTTTCGGGGTCTAATATCAATTCATTGTAGCAAATTATTTTAAAGACATTGATAAATAAAAACTGTTTTTAACAGTAAAAATATATCAGAGATGTACGGTTTATGTAATTTTTGACCCAAAACATCGCCGCTAATAATTGGCTCCTATTTGGAGGGCAATATGTAGTTTGTGCAACTTATCTAAGACTATTTTGTATGTTAAGTGTGCACTCCATGGCAGTTAGCGCCCTCACCTCTTCTCCCACCGTGCTGGGGTACAGCTTGCTGCCCGGAGCGTAGCCATTCTTCTCGAGGGCGAACTGGTCTTCTGTCGTCTTTCGGTACACAGGATTGTCGAAGTTCATCGATGTAACATTATGGTGCATGTAATGCTTGTACACGATCGCTGCGATCTGAAAATAGTAGTTATCATTAATTTTACACGTGTTTTCTCTAAAAGCTTATTGGGAATTATATCACTATAAGGCCAAGCTCTAAACAAAAATAACAACCTACATGATGCAGAGGGAAAACGAGAGGCCGTGGGTTAGACCGCTGCACTGCGGCCCGAGCAGGAAAATTTCTGACAATCGTAAATGTATTCGAGCTTGATGCGCGTTGTCGATTGTCTATGAAATTTGTATGGAATATTAACCAAATGTCATCAGTGCGCAGCGAGCTCGAATACATTTACGGTTGTCAGAAATTTTCCTGCTCGGGCCGCTGAGATAAATATTTATGTAAATCTAAAAATATCTACTTTAGCTCTGAAAGTATCTGACACTGTTATAACGGTTATAAGATTGTGACTATCCAGTACCATCCAATTAATGACGGCAATGCCCTGGTCATCCCTGGTATTAGTCAATTGTTATTTAACTTGGTGGTAATTGATATTTATTTAACTACTAGTCGTATCCGCTTTTATATTGATTCAACGAGCACTATAATAGATTGCATCAAAGAAGTCTAGACAAATTGCTGTTACAATGTTAATGCAATTAACACGCGCTGTAACAATTTTATCAATTGAAAAAAACTGTTCCGTAATCGCCCAAGAAGGTCGATTGGATTGATATATATTTTTTGCAATGCGATTTTAGTGAGCCAACAGGTGATATGTTGTATTAATCGTTTGTTTGTCTGGAGCTAATCGTAATAAGCATATTTTAAGGTCACGATTAATTTCCTTATTTTGCACATTCCTAAAACACAACTTCGAAAATAAATTATTATGCGGTGTAACATGCGACGGCATAATAAACTAAAAAAAATAAGTATCAATATTGCGTCAATAAAGCGAACGCAAATAGGCCGACGTAAGTACCTAAATGATTTAATGAATCTTAATAGTAGAACACTTGAATCAATAAAGCTAATTTATCACATCATAGGTACCTAATTGAATTCTGTGTATGTAAAGGTCGTTCAATGGCTGATTTAATTAACCTGATAATTTGACGATCATGAAAATAATAACTGACCGACTTCCAATTTACCGATCGTGACCAAATGTATATGGGACCATCCTTGAAATAAGCTCTATCGACCACAAAAAGAATTTTGAAAATCGGTCCACATTTGGCGGAGATATCGGTTAACATACATAAAAAAAAACCGACGAATTGAGGACCTCCTCCTGTCATTGGAAACAAGGGTATTTTAAAATAATTTTGCTTACCAATGCTCCAACTATGATGACGCCAGTGAGTACTCCGATAACAATACCGACAACCAGGCTTGGGTTTTGGCCGCTGTTTGAGATTCCAGTTCCTGCTTTAGGTGCCTCTGGTACAGCTGCGATGAAAATAATATTTATAAGTATACTGAAAGCTGACTCAAGTTCTGCAACGACCAATAAGATCATTGTACGAATAATATTTCACAAAGTTTGTTTATAAACAGTGTCTCCCCTGTGGGGATTCCTATAGTTACAGCTTTGTACCATCAGGATTTATATCAAATGTGGAGATATAAAATTAAACCAATAACATTTTATATGCTTAGAATCGAGATAAGCTAATTTTCAATTGTTCTGATTGTTTCGACAAACCTACATATTATGGTTCAAAACTCGTTACAGGGGTTTGTTATGGAAAATCGCGTTCTGGAGTTAAGTTATTATAAATTTACTTCTGGCTAAACTGTAGAAAGTTATATTTGCATTGTGCTGTTTTTACCATCAGGTGAAGTGGCACTTTGCCGTGCTAGAATAAAAAAAATGTTGCAGGCGTAACTTTTGGCACTGTTTGTAAACAAAACTACTTCACCATAATCATCATAGGATAAATTAATAGGACGTTGCAGAAACCAAATTTAATATTTCGACCTATCCAAAGAATAAAGTTACATAATATGGTAATGAATCGAAATTCCTTTTTTATTTTTCTGAGCTTATATATTGACCTATATATTTAACTAGTAAATTTATTTTTTAAGTTATGACATAATAACAAGTTAAATTATGACATAGCTTAAAAATATTTACTAGTTAAATGTATAGGTCAATATAAGCTCAGAAAAATAAAAAAGCAATTTCGATTCATTATCATGTGTAATCTTATTTTTGGATAGGTCTATTTATGTGTGTTACGGTTACCACTACATACGTTATTCACAAGAAACACAAGTGAGGGAGAAAACCGCCACCTATGATAAGCATTTAACTGCAATGATAACAATGAAACTAGCGAACATGAACGTAATTCCTAAACGTGACAAGATAATCACCGAGGTCTTGCGTCAGGTGTGGAATCTTTAATAGGTATTAATAAAGATTAGCGTGATTTTCAGAAAATAATCGTGTGGTATCGTTATCTTCATCTAATGAGTTATGCTGTAACTAAATAATTATGTTACGTAGTATGTTGAAGGTAGTTGTTAAATAATATTTGCATCGGTTAGGACATAGATTCGTGTGGGCGTCTTAACCGGATCACTCCACTCATTCTATTTACGGATAATGTCAACGAAAGGTGCCAACTAATGTATAACCAAAATATCTAACCTAATTGGTTTGGTTACCAGTACCGTATTGTATGATAAATTAGTTAACTCTGAACAAAAATAAAGTTTTGAACAAAATGGACAGGAAGGAGGGGAATCTGATATTGCCGGACAATGCGCCGCATATTCCAGAAAAATGTACTACGTTGTTGTATAGCTTTATGATGACTGTATTGTTCACCTTTGATTAAGATTGTTATAATGATAGCACTATTGTACCCGCGGATGCAATTGTGTTGCCCTATATACATGGTATACTTATACGATACGTTTTCTGTTAATTATGATGGAATTTGCAATCCCATGCTATTAAAACCATTTTAATACGGGTTAGTAACAATTTATTAATTGCTTCGGTTGCAATGTTACTAATTATTGCCAAAATATAATAGTAGGTGCTTAGTTTAACATGCACTCAGTTCATTATGAATCTGTGTGTCTTCCCAAAATATTTGGCTATTTAGTAGTTGTAACTGCAAATGTAGCAAAGAAAATGATACTTTACCATTAACATTAATATTTTTCAGCGAGTCTGGCAAGTAGACTTGGCTGAGTGCTTCGAAATCATAATGAGATTCTTTGACGGGTTCCTTAGTTGTGTCTGGTATCCGATTAAGAGCAACGTCTTTAAAAAAGAGGTCAATGAATGGTTGGTTTTTGTCACTGTGTTCTTGTATGTCGGTTTGCCAGTAGGCCTTCATTGGTTCAGATTCTTTTTCCGCAGTCAGCTTAGCAGTTACAGGTTGTACCTCTTCAGGGGCCTCAGGAGTTTCAGTAGTGTTTTCACTTTTGAGAAAATCATGTACCAACTTTATGAGAAGGACAAATCCTTCTCTTGGTTGCACCATATGGATCAAGTTTCCCGTTATACCGTGCACATTCAAAACAGTAATGCATCAGTTTTGAATTTGTCAGTTGGACATGCCCTGCAAATCAGTCAATGAATCCCAAGTTGAAGACACACAGATATTTTTGGAACGTTCACTATGCAACATTGTTAGTATGTGGCGATTTATTATATGTTAGTGGATGATATATACCCAACACCAGGCTAGTTTACATTATCGATGTTATCTAATCGCGTGATCTGATTACAATGATTCACCCCATTCATAGTAAAGCAAAATAAAATCAGTCATGGTGTTTAAGAAATTATAAAGTATCAAAAATAAAATTGTGTTTGAACCACCGAGTTAAAATACTACATTCACTTACGGTTATGAAGAAACATTTCCAAACACCACGACATCGATTGATCGACAAATTAACGCACGAAGAGTTGGAAGGGATAGGGTTTCACAAAAATAAAACCATGGAATAGGTAAAATACTCACTAGTTATAGGTTTTTCCTGTATTAATACGGTTTCATTTGAACCATTACTCGTTTTATGCACCTCCTCATCGGGTTTTATTGTATCTGTAGATTTTATTAAATGAAACAAATGGTTATAACATCATCCAGTTGACTAGTTGTATGTGTAAACGCTGCGTTCGGCAGAAAATATATTTAAACAACTTTGAACGAAGTTAGTTGCGCTCAACACACGTGCGCACACTTCCGATTCACAAAACGAAATGAGAGCCGAAAACGCTAGCATTTGCCGGTCGCGCGAGACCGCCATTGCCGTCAGCATACCCCCACGGTTCAGTTCTGTCAATTTAACCGCTTACGATTCAGCTGGCGCTCGACAACCGAATTAAAATCTCAGGGCCACCTGCAGTATTGTATAATGCGACGCGTCGTGTCGCGTCGCATCGTTGCTATATCAGTTAATATGTATAGACACTTCGAGTTTTAAAGAATTTTACGGTTTTTCACAATAAAAGTGATGATCATGATTGCAGTCTTAAGTAAATTTTGTTATAATGTGTCACATAGGTTTACCTATTACATTCTTTGAAATAATTTACAATTTAACTCTAATTGAAAATAGAAAATTTATAATTATACATTTTTATCCACATAATATTTTAAATAAGTTGTGGTGATAGTGAAGCCTCAGACTGCTAAATTGTGATCAGCTTGGCATCGACTGGCTTCCTTGAGGTGACTGACCCTAGGAATCAATTAAATATCTTAGCGTAGTTTACATGTTTTGAAACAATCAACTGAATCTGCATAGCAACACAGTTTGAACTTTCTGTAATGTCAATTAAAATACATCTACTTTCACTTACTCCGCTATTAATAAACTATTCAACGTATGGACGGACGTAAATGCGTAACACTTGCGAGCGGCGTGCTGGATCGCAAACGCACTGACTAAACAAAAGGTGGCGTGATGTGTGACGTCACGTCGCCTTACCCGCCAGCCGCTAGACCATTGGGCGTGCAACGTTTTCATCATACCGATTACCCACTGATAGTAAGCGTGCTCGTACAGCGGTTAGTATGCACGTGAGGGTCTTTACTAAAAGGGTTACGCTGCATTTAAACTCGGTATCATTCACTTCGATGCCGTTGAATTCTTTTGGCTTACAATCTCTAGCTTGAGCCGCTATCGCTTGCGTATATCAAGTAACTGACCCCAATAAATTATAATTGAAAGTAGCGTGGCCTTTATCGTCTCGACGTACGCTATCACCTGCATATACATTCGTAATGATAACGAAACAACATTAATAAACATTTAATGACTAATGGTTACGCTTACTCGAGTGAGATAAGGATACGCTAGGAAGGCGTGGTTTATTCCGACCATAACACGGAAATTCTTAGCACGGTTCTCGTTGCACGAATACCAAATAGTAAACTGTGATAAAACATCGTACGACATGACGCAACCATCTGACGTGTCCGTTACGTGTGTGACTCGTGGCTGACTGTGCGTTTCGATGGTATTTTTAAATCTTACCCAGCCGTAACCTTGATTTCAAAGAAAATATTTCACATATTTCATATAACATTTACATAATACTTAAAAAAATATATGTATTTTGGACCGATGACTTGCAACGTTTAATTATGTTCTAATCATCACATTTCTATAATTCATCAATATTAACATAATTAGGCGCTATCTTTTAAATAGATTAATGATTAATGACAATTTGTATACGCACGAGGTTGATAATAATGCATCATTAACGTTAACTCTACGTATCTACCTATTTTTAAATATAAGAATAATCCATATTAGACATCCAAATATCTAGTACCAAAACTCTATAAAATAGTAAGTTGGTAAATATAAGTAATTAAGGGACCATTTTTATTAAATTCGGTATTATAACGTACACTTTTTCAATAAAAATATTATACAGGATGTTTCATACAATTGGTATCAATAATAACTGCACTTAAAGAGGGGATGTCAAGCAATCTAGCAGTAAAGTTTAAAATTTCGTAAGGCTCATAGTTTTTGAATAATGGGAATTTAGTTTGTGCCAAAAGCATTTTTCGGGCTTATTGGGTCAGCTGCAGTACTTACATTTGCAAACTCTTTAGGGGTAATTTATTATTTTCGACCGACTTCCAAAAAGGAGATCTTCAATTCGTCTGTATTTTTTATGTATGTTACGCGATATCTCAGTCAAATGGGGAACTATTTTCAAAATTCTTTTTTTGTTCGATAGATAGCTTATTTCAATGGTGGTCCCATATAAATTTTGTCACGATCGGATTTGAAGTCGGTCGGTTAAGTTTTTAAACTTGTAATTATTAGCATACTCAAAAGCCTTCCATGTGCTAATTGCGACGATTTACAGGTCGCATTCCGATTTTAATATACCCATGCATAATAATTGATTAGAAAAATTAAGTCAAATTTTTTTTTTTTTACTTTACCATTATTACGCTTATACCGCCGAATGTTCATACATTTAAGGTCGCCTTATGTCGTTTAAGGCGGCCTTATCTGTCAAAATTGTATGGTGAAAAATCAATGTAAGAAGCCGTTAAAGTTGAGCAGCATTTGACCATTCGGGCGTAAATCAATGTCACTGTACGTGGAATTGTTTTTGGTACCAACTTTATGAAACACCCGGTATAAAGGTACCGACTATCTTAAATCTTCGAGCCTTGGTTATTTGCATTCTTCATAATAAGTAGTTTTGTGGCCTTTTCGCTTAAGTATTGACAGTTTAACCTCCGATAGGTAAACATGTAATTACCCAAAATTGTGTATTGAATAGTGAAAAAGATTACTTAATAGCTCGCTTCCTACTGTCTGTCAAGACATATACACTTTTTTCCCATATTATTTCCTCTTTTGTATCGTTTCAATGTTAAGAAGCTTCTTTATAAAGATTTTTTGCGGAAGTAATCTTATATTTACAAAGCATTATAGAAACAAATTAATTCCGAAAGGAATATTGAATGCAATATTATTTATCAGGTATTTTTAGCTAATTATAACTAATATAAAATAAATACACGTCTATCCGTGATCGGTTGAGAAAAATTAAAGTATTCTTTGTAGGTACAATAACCATCAAAGTATCTTATCATAGTCATGATCATCATTGAAATAAAATATAAGTCTGCCAAAGTGCATAACATTAACCGCGGTACTGGATATTCATTTCTTCACAAACTTTTATGGATATCGTAATAAACGTGAAATCAGAAATGACAGGCATATTAAAACACGCGATATAAACACTGTGTTCCGGAATGAATAGCTAACGGGTTGAATTTTTACTCGGTTATCTTTTGTATATTTATAACGAATTCTAAGAAAATTCTAGACGGGTATAAATCGATTGTTTAATAACTCACGGTGAAACATTACGCAATGTCGGCTTTTCTAAATAAAGAAATGTTTAATGAAGTTTCGGGTTATTTCGTGTTTTAGTAAAACTGTTTAAATATTTTCTTTTGGTAGTCGGTCAGTTTTTAGATCGCAATTATATTTTGGCATATAATATTATGATATTGGGTACTTGACTATTTTTTATTTTTATTAATTTTATATGAAATTTATGCCATTGAATATTCTCAAAAATAAAAGTTTTACGCCTTTGAGGTTTGGTGTAACCTTCAAACTGCGGAAAAGAGAAGTATCAGTATAATAACTTCACGGCCACAACGATGCGTGCGTTGAAAAGGGATGGCAAGATATCTCCACTACGCCCCCATTCTTGATCATTGCAGAATTTAAAATATTAATTACTGACTCATTTTTCAAGCAATTTCGATGCGGTTTTTAGAGAAGGGTTTCTTTTTTATTTTATTTGCTTTACATATAAAAATGTGTCAAAAATCAAACAAAGTCAAGTACCCACTTGCAGCAATATTTTTAAATATTTTCCACGGTAGGTAGCGCCTTGAATATTCCACTATAATTGCTTTTATTCTACTTGTCCTTATCCTGCCTTAATATGGGATCGACGCAATACACTTTTTCAAGTATGTTACAGTAAGTATTTGGCTTAGTTTTTACGACCGACTGCCTGTTTGACATCAACCCTTCTGGGGGATACTTTCCACTCCACTATCATTGCTGATGTCCATTTAATATTATATTTATGTCCATATATTATATTTCCAGTCAATCCCCTGCCACCATTCCTGTCATATGCCATATCATATCACCCTATCTTAGCCATCCCATCGTTAATATGTCCATACTTACCTGCCTGATGGCGAGATAATGTAAATTATATTAATCTTAATTCAAAATTTGCTTGTGTTGACTCGTCAAGTGCTTTTTTACATGCCTACGTGAACAATAAAGATTTTTATTTTATTTTTATTTTTATTAGTTTTGGAATATTTTTGCAGTAGGTACCAACGCGATTGAAACAGGAAATATTACAAATTATTGTTAGGAAACTGGATACATTATCGTAGTATTATACATTTTTTTATTTATTATTTATATATACTGCCGTAAACAATACGATCTTGATTTTCGCAAGGAGATCGACATACTAAAATCGTTGTTATTTCCTTATAAAATATTCAGTTATACGACCATCACTTACATATGATTGAAGCATCGACTGCTTGAATTGATTCGATGTTCGATCAATAGTCCCTAAACGATGTCAATAGTAGAAAATGACTTTTTATTGACCTTATCAATTGTACCGTAATCACTGGATCGTCAACATCATTCACAAACAACATTGGTGGGATGATCTTTATTCATGCGTCATCAGTGTTTACGAATAAAACTCGTGGAATTCGGCGGAAATTAAAATTATTCTTAGTCACACTACTAAAATAAAAAAATATCACTGGATGATGCTTTTGAAAATCATAGAAACGCCCCTTTATGCGTGTATGTTAAAACCGTACATATATGATAACATCGCTCATGTATTACAATTTCCACAATCATGGAAAGTAAACATGTAATTAAAAGCTGACATTAGGTATAGGTAGAGCGTGTTTATTGTAACTTGTAGGCAAATTTCAAACTCACTGTTACTTGTTTTGCTCTTATCTCACTCAATGTGGTGCGCAGGCGCATCAGACTTTTTCTAGCATGTTGGGGAAAGGATTCAGCTTAATTGCGACCGGCCGCCTGATTGACCTCAACCCGCCTCTAAGAGATCCAGCTGCGAGCACATAGTTTGTACAAACATCGCTTTCCTCGACCTAGGAATCGAACCCGTGGCACAGTCCATACACGCTGCCACTGGACCTATTTTCCAGTAGTCATCTACGTAGGTATATAAAATGTGGAATTTTACTCTGGTAAACATTTCTAAAATCCATCATGATTCGTATTCTGTCACTTTTGGTACCGAAATCGCGTAATAAGAGACGGTTGCCAAGGCCAACACACCTCATTATAATTACTTTGTTTTTATGTTGCAATTACGAAGGATCATCGTCATCACATTGGGTATTACAGTCACACCATACTTGGCATTGAAATCATTCATTAGTAGATAAAAGGTCACTCGCACAACTAAATATTTAGTTGGTGCCAATTGTCAAGGACTAACGTTATTTTTTGCTTAGATTCTTGCCTGGCTTATGTGGATTATATATTAATGAATAATAAATCATAATCTTTCATAATTATTATCAATTATTCATAATCACTGACGTATTTTGGCACGTGTAAAAGGTATTATAGGTTATCATATCTATATACTTAGTCATTGTGCGGATTTCATGTATATCCATTAACTTTTATTATCCAAAAATCATCACATATAACTTTAAGTAAAGAAAGAAATCATTATTTTCACTTACAAGTCCGGTGTATAAGTGTCCTTGAATTATGTGAACAGTACGAGTATAATAAATTTTAAAAAATGGTAAGTGATTAACACGACGGATCACATTTTTGATAAAGTAAATATGTATGTACCTAGTTACAACACATTAAAAAGAATAATAATAAAAACAACATAATAGCTTCATATCCGCCTGATTTATTCATTAAGGTCTCGTGTTGACCTCAGTATTATTATTAATAGTATTTATAACAGACACACAAAACTAAATTTTGGTTGTAAATAATCTCGACGCCTATGGTATAGAATATTTCGAATAATAGTTATAGTACTATGTCTGTATTCTATTGTTTTATGAAACGTAACTAATGACGTAGGTATCCTAGACACAGCTGTGTATTTTTTGTTTTCTTCTATAGTCATTCAAATGTTCCAATTGTTCAATGTATGATTTTTTAATAATATTAAAAGGTTATAATGCGACGCGAAGCGCCACGTGACTCGCGAGCTTTTACCCGTTAACTATTATCATAACCATTATACGATTTGGTTTGAAGACGCGTTTTAAGTAGGTATAAGACGATTCATAACATGAATTCTGTTGTTTCTCTGCGGGATAAAATTTATGAAACCTGTCACAGATAGAATTTTAAGATAGCCGTTAGCGACGATGCTAAAATTTCTCAGAAGACAAATGCACAAAATAAAACATTGTACCTATATGTAACATCGTCGAATATCAATCAAATGTCTCCAGCATAAAACGTAATAGAACATTAAGCGATATCATTTAGAAATGAACCTAGGTTCTTTTTAATTAGAGTCTAATTTGTAACGCATAATTCAGCTAAACCTCGTCGACGTAAAAAAATCAAACACTTTATCACTTGATTCAACTGTCTTCATATAAACCAGTATACTCACTGTCTTCGACGCACATCTGGTTGTCTGGAAGCAGTCGCAGACCATTGGGGCAGGCGCAGGACACCCGCGGCGAGTTGGAGCCTATCCTCGGCGCAGGCAGGCACAGGTGCGAGCAGTGGCCGTTCACCGCAGCGCAGTGGTTCACGCCGTCCGGTTGACGGTACGGGTGATACACGTGGATCACCATGGGGTTTTGAAGCTATGATGTGGAATTACCATTAACGCCTTCTTGGTCTAGTTGCAGCATGTATGGGCCGTGAACTGGGAGGTCCTGGGTTCGATTCCCAAGTCGGGCAAACCGAATTTTCTAATTTAATTTGCCCGGGACTGGATCCCTCAGATGGGGTTGACGTCAGGCAGGCAGCCGGTCGTAAAAACTAAGCCAAATCCTCTGTGCAATATGCTTGGAAAAGTATATTGCGCCGACCCCCACATTAACGTGGGATAAGAGCAGATAGAAAGATGTGGAATTAGCCATTAGTGCATACATTTTTGTAAGTATATGAGATGCCTGAATGTAGAGGTAGAGTATTTAAGTGGAAATTGTGGAGGTTTCAGTTGTACTGGAACCACCTGGTTACTCTGCCCGAAGTTTGATATTTATGCGCGAAAATATGGCGACTCACCACCTTAGATCTAGAACGTAAATTAGCTTGGTGAAAAGTGACTGCATTTGTGGCGTTCTGCCTATCCATTCAGGAACAACAGACATGAATGTATGATCGCATTGAAATTTGAAAAGTAAACGACGAATTTTTTGTAGCTTTCCGTTCTAGTAGCTAGAGTACATAGTTGTTGTATATATGTTACGTTACATACATGTCTGTGGTGTTTACATACCGTGTGTGTAGATGTAATAGCTTCGACATCCTTTCCATTGAACTTGTTGGCGCGGTAGACTGCTGTCTTGTCCCAATCAGTCCAGTAGACCCAGTCCTCGAAGGTAGTGATGGAGAAAGGATGACGGAGGACGTCAGTTGAGTACAGGATGAGACGACGGCCCGATCCGTCGTAGTTGCACGACGATATCGTGTTCATTTTGGCATCCACCTAGGAAAGTTTTACTTTCATTTCGTGGAAGAAAGTCCTGGTTCAATTCACTTTGCATCGCTTATGTAATTTGATGACTGATTTGGTGGTCTAGTGTCTACACTTGTCACAGCCGTCCTGAGGGCTTAGACAAGTGGCTCATACGCTAATCGAATAGAATAGTCGAAAATAATAAATATATAATGACATAAGAGTGCGGCGTACTCTTATGTCATTCCCATACATTTATTCTATTCGACCACTCTATTCGACTAGCGCACAAGCCACTTGTCTAAACCCGCTGTATCCATAACATTATTTATTCTCCATCAAATATTCAATGCCTTGTTACTCTATCTATGTAGGTATTACGTTTGAATACATAGACGAATTTTTGAATATGACGAAAATAATTGGTTTTCATCAGATTTTAACATAAGCAATTGCCTAGATATAGATACAAAGGCATTACAATTAATTTAATAACCGTTAGAATTATCAAGAAATATACTCGTACTTTTATTTATTAACGATTACTGAAATGCAGCAATGAAACATACATAGATGAATTAACTTTTATTTATTGAACACTTATTTTTACATTTATGTTGGTACACCTACTATATACCTCTAGTATGTATTGTGTCTAACGAACAATACAAGATTCATAGTTTAATGTATAATTTGTAACAACTAACAAATGCACATATTACTATTCGACAGGAAAACGAATATCTAATTAGCGTTAGCATTTTAATTAAAGTATTGTTTTGAGTACGTAGTGCCTACTGTACGTATGGTATGATTTAGTGGGTTTTCCGTGTTGACGCGAGATTTTGATTGTCCTTGTTTGAATATTATTCAATTACGCTTTTTGATTTCTTAGTGGCACTCGTTAATTTAAATAAACATAGGTACATTTATACTGTACTAAGTTGGTTACATTTTCAAAGCCAGACCTGAGATTTTAAACCTAATATTAAACTATTATCAAGTATATGATAATATGCAAAGTCGATTTCATTTCCGTGAATAGTAGCTAGTCCATGGCGTAGATAAGTAGGATATAAAAGTACCTAGATTGGAAAGAATGTAGTTTTTTTCCAAGTTCGATAACGCTATGATAGTACCCAAGACATGCAAAAAGGAAAATATTTATGACCACAAAATACACAAACTAGCTACTAAGATCTATTTAAAGCTAATCATAAACAAATGCAAACAGGCGGGCGTTTAAATCGATGTTTTTGGATGGAAGTTTTAAATGTTTGCACAAACCATAGTCATGTGCGTTGTAATCAGTCATTTGAACACGGAAGGTGCGTGAAGTGGCGATCAATTTTAATTATCTTAATCAAATATCCTATGGAATTTCTTAGGTTTCCGAACTAAGTAAAAATTAAACGTAATTGATGGTTCGAGAGTGCGTACTTAACTAAAAGTTACCAACATCGTTATAATAATATCGATTTTATACTGTACTTAGTTCCTCTTTTAGTGAGATGTTCTTTTAGAGAGAACAAAGGTATCGGTGATATTATTTATACAAGGATAATTATTGACTGCCTCGGTGGAGTAGTTGTATTTCGGTACGTCTTCCGTCCTGAGGTCTCGGGTTCGATCCCCGGGTCGAGCATGATATAGGATTTTTTCAATATCAGCCCGGAGTCTGGAATTCGTGCCCGTTATGGCGATGGGCTCGCCCCTTATCACATCTGGGACGAAAATAAGGTCGGCGAAATGTGGGTGTTCTTGTTCGCTAGAGCGCCTCTGCCTACCCATTCGGGGATACAGTACAGTAATTATTGAAATGTCGACCAAGATTTTAGGTTATTATGTACATATAATAACAATGTAAAAAATAAAGCATTCCAAGACGACAGGACCTCAATCTCCAGGACTCAGTTTAATGTAAACACAGCCACACATGTAGGGCCATTTATTGAAACAAATGTTAAAATGCTTAATAAACAGCTGTTATAACTCACCCAATACACCCGTTTCCGCACCAGGTCTAGGGTTAAACCATTAGGCCATTTGACATCATAGGAAACGATGGTTTGCCTGTGGGAACCGTCCATGCCAGCACGCTCGATTTTCGGAACTTGACCCCAGTCCGTCCAATACATCCATCTATTAAAACAAATAATTTTCATTTATTTTCGACAATACATAATTGCCAAAAACATCATTGTTAATAGGCTTGGCATCAACAAGACCTTTTTTCATGAGTAGGTCAACTCGACCAAAGTACCTATAATCCTTGTCTCACGGTAAACCAACTGTTTTTTTGTTTAATTCTGGCTTAGAACGTGTAACAAATTATCGCCATCTAAGTACTAGATACTAGATACATCTAGGTATTATATACTTATGTAATCTATCATCATCAGCCACACTGTTTATGGTAATCTATATTTAGTTTTTTTATGTAGTTTTGATTCAGGTTTTACTTTGCCTGTCTGACGTTAACTCACTCTGGGGAAAATATAAATATTTGCCTTAATTCTTACTACTTATTGAAATAAAACTATTTTTTATGGATTCTTTCACGATTTGTTTTTATTTTTAGGCCCAACTTTTCGAAGGCTTTGCAGCCTTCGTGGTCGGCTTCATGACCGTCTTTCATAAACAGAGGAAGCTTGTGACCAGTAGGCAGCAGTAAGACAGTAATAATAACTCAGGGTTGCAACCTACAAATTTACCCTCTCCTTTTCAATCCCCATTCCTTTCTTTTTTTACGGAAGGCAGTACAGCGGCTTAGCTGTGCTGTGGTATTGTGGATGCCTATAGGCAAAATCAGCTACTTATTATCAGGTGGACCTAACTCTGCCTTGATAAGTAAATAAAATTCAATTACTCGTCGAATTATATTCAAATATTTACATTGTGCAATTTTATTGACGTAAAGAATTAATTATTATTGGTAAAACTTGATTGATATTCTCGAATTCGATTTATATCTATACATGGTTGATCTAAGCATGGTTTTGATAAATTAGCCTTAGCAACAGAAACAAATTCTTCAATTGGACATGATCGTATTTTTATTGGTTTGTTGACACTGACCCCGACATAAATATTTTTGTCAGGCGATAGTTTCACAACCATTGACTATATTGTTGCGTGCTATCACATACCCTTTAATAAATTATTCATTCTTATAGCAACGTCCTTGTCATGACCAAAATATGCGTTCATATTTTTCAATGCAAACTTTCTTGAACTTGTACCTGAAGTATTCTAGGAGAATTCATCAGGTACATAAATAATTATTTTTCCATTAAGTACCAGTCATATCTATGGTATCAGAAAATAAATAAGTACCTACTTAAAATCAGGTAAAATTAGAAGTAATGTCTTCTAAAATAGTTCCTAACATGTGAGATAATTTTAAGAACATTATCATATAAGTATTATTTTTGCCTACAGTCTAGCTATTTTAAATGAACTTACCCTTCAATAGGGTTGAGAGCTATAGCCCTTGGTTCTTCTAGCTGGTCCCTGATCAGTATCTTCCTCATGTTACCCTGCAAGTCGGACAGTTCTATGTGGTTCTTCCCGGTGTCCGTCCAGTACAAGTGGTTGTAAATCCAGTCCACTGCAAGACCGTCTGATGTAATCAACTGCTCGCCGATGACGACAGTGCGTTGAGTTCCTTCATCTATTGGAGCTCTGAGAACAAATAATCGCAAGTTTAAAAAGTCAAACATTTTAAAAAAAATTAGGTCTGAACCATTTTGTATCAAGGTTTAAAATAATTAAAATAATAATCTTGAAAATCAGTCCATACTCGCCGGAGTCTAACATGCATAAAAATACCTATAATACTAATTGGTGTTCGAAATAATCAGCATGTCTTCGTTTTCGGAAGCGTTTCCCTTACACCCTTTATTATTAATTTGATGGCATCGAGATTAATAATTTTAATCCCTTCGACCAACATCAGAGCAAAGCTATAACATAACATAAGCTCAAGCCTGTATCCCCGAAGGAGTAGGCAGAGGCGCACTAGCGAACTAGTACACCCACGTTTCGCCGAGCTTAGTTCTGTCCCAGATGTGATAGAGGGCGAGCCTATCGCCATATCGGGCACAAATTCCAAAGAGCAAAGCAAAGCAAAGAGCAAAGCTATACGGCATTCAAAACTGCTGGATGCTGCTTTGCAAGATTTTCTGTCCAAGCGCGTTCAATGACAGGTTGTGTGGATTATTAAACAGTGCTTAGACAGGGACATGCCCGGTATGAGCTTCTGCAACTTATAATTATGGGAAAAGTAGAGGGTAAAAGGAAAGTCGGTCGTAGGAATAAGTCATGCCTGCGGAACATCCGAGAGTGGACAGGGATTGCGAGCGCTGCTAAACTATTTCGCCTCGCAAAGGATAAAGATAAATATGCTGAGCTGACGGCCAACCTTCACTAGTTGGAGAGGCACTACAAGAAGAAGACAGTGATATGAGTTAAATAATTATGTAGCATAATTTGATTTATAGTTTCGAGTGTTAGCGAATTTGAAGCTTGGATTACGTTGAATAATACAAATGTGTTAAATATTACGACAGGTCCAACACACACAATGGGTAGACTTTGTTATAACGAGTACTAATACTTAGGGAACGTACCCATATTACGTGACCTGTTCAGGGGGGGAGGGGGTCTTCAAAATACCACGCTTGTTCACATGGTCTTAGGTTTTCGCCTCGTAGTCAATATCATTTAGGGAAATCATGTGCTGTTTCGAGCTATATTCAAATAAGGCGCGCAGCGTTTAGTACTTTTTAAAGTCACAACTTTTCTTCGACAAAAAAATTAAAACCATATTTATAAATTACTACGTGACAACTAGAGGGTAGGGGGGTCTTGGCATATACTACGAGTGGTCACCGAGGGGGGAGGGGTTATAAAAATTTTAAAAAATGGGTCACGTAATAGGGGTACGTTCCCTTAGTTACGCCGAGCTGAATTCCCAATTCCGACCGTTAATTTGATAATGGAAATCCATCTCATTGGCTGTTTCTCATTAATGTTCAGACTCATTTGTTATGAGTTTTAGATGTACTAAAGTATAGTATTGTCGCAGATTCCTTCACGCTATTATTGGATCGTGAATAATGTTCACTCACTTCACACTACCGCTCCCTATACGTCTATTGTTTCAACTATTCAATGGGGTTCGGTCTAATCACTATCAGGTTTACATTACTATTACTCATACAGTGAATGAAGTTATTAATCAAAAATACTTACTTATAAATCTTTTCATCAGTTACATCACTCCAGAATATCATTCCAGTTCTGAATACGTAGTCCAACGCCGTTGCTGATTTGGTGTCATTCACAATGGCCACCATCTCATGATGGTCCAGGCTTATCTTGCGTATGTCAAACCGTCTGGCGAATAACAGTGATGGATGGCCTTCCGTGGCCTTGCACCGGGTTCTGTCTCGAGGATCACGGGCGTATCCAGCATGGCATTCGCATTTGAATGTGCCTTTCTCGTTGATGCATACTTGAGAACAGGCGCCGGGGTCAGCGCATTCGTCTATGTCTGGAAAAGAAAAGAGTTAGTTCGGATATGAAGCCATAATAGTCTTATGTAGTCTGTTGTGGTCTATATGTAACCCGCCATAACTACAAAAATACGTGTTTACTAGTAAGCCGGTTCTGCCATTTTAGTTTCGCTATCTATTTACATGTAAGTTGTCACCGTGTCATAAGAATTAAATAACGTATAATTACTTATTTATTTTATTATAAATACGGTGTTTTATTTACAATAATACTAATTTCGGAATATAAGAAGATGCGTAAATGCTATAATAATAAATATTTCTTTCGCAAAGTCGCCATTTTGGTTTCGTTCCACACATTAGTAATGCTTAATTTTTTCGT
The DNA here is from genome assembly GCA_036417725.1 of Clanis bilineata. NCBI lineage: Eukaryota > Metazoa > Arthropoda > Insecta > Lepidoptera > Sphingidae > Clanis > Clanis bilineata. The sequence continues at coordinate 7,514,967 of CM071141.1, forward strand.
AGTTATGCCCTGTCCTCTATCTTCTTTTGTCTAAAGTCTAACACACACATAATAAAACAATTTGGGCGTAAGGGTTTGGAGTTTGGTAAATACAATATTCTACTTATAATCGTGAAAGTTTGTGAGTATGTGAGTTTGTTACTCTTTCACGCAAAAACGACTTGATGGATTGTGATGAAACTTTATATAGATTATACATCAGAATAACACATAGGTTGCTTTTTATCAGCGAAAATAAATTTTATCCCGGAAAATAGATATCCACGCGAACGGAGTCGCGGGCAACAGCTAGTCTATAATATGTATTTACATGTGAATTGTGAATCACTGCCGATTAAAGTAACTAAACAAATGCATGAATCACGGTATAAGCCTTAACGATGCAATTTAGATGGATCAAACGGATTTTTAAACGATTATTGTGTCTTGATTTAATTCGCTTTATCTACAAATGACGTATCGTTGTTGGAAATTTCAATAACACCTTAATCTATCATACGCGATGATAAGATCAAACCACTTAATTTATGGATTTTATCTACAGATCATCATTAAGATTTGCCGTATATAAACATTAATCACATATCGGCACAGAACACAACGAAATTACTAGTCATCATCATAAGACGTCCACTGCTGAAAATAGGACTCCTCGACAGATTTCCAGATTGACCTGTTGGAAGTGGCCTGCATCCAGCAGCTTCCTGCGACCTTTATCAAGTCGTCGGTCTACCTTGTAGTATTAGTACGTAATTAGTTCATTTTAACGCGTCCTTGGAATATCCCTTATTTTGCTTTACCCTTGAAACTTTTACCCGTCACTATGATTTATAGACATAAGACACTATAATGTCTTAACCAATTTTAACTATATTTTACTTGGGGTGCCTACGTCCAGCAGTGGATCGGCATGAATGAGCCCTTAGACTCCAAACCTATTGAAAAACACTTCGACTGTCTAGCCTCCTTGTCATCTAGCCAAGGCCAATAGGTTATAGAACCAATAGGATGACGCCTGTATCCCCGAAGGGGTAGGCAGAAGCGCACTAGCGAACTAGAACACCCACATTTCGCCGAGCTTAGTTCCATCCCAGATGTGATAGGGGGCGAGCCTATCGTCATATCGGGCACAAATTTGAGACTCCGGGCTGATATTGAAAAATCCACTATCACTGTCCGACACGGGGATCGAACCTGAGATCTCAGGACGGAAGTCGTACCGAAATACAACTACACCACCGAGGCAGTCATATGTATCAACCTTCGGTCTTAAAAAGGGTTATATTTGTCTTACCTTCACAAGTCCTATTATCGACAAGCTTGAATCCCTTTTCACAATCGCAGTAGTAACTGACAGGCGTGTCGACACAACGTTGGCTGCATCCTCCATTGTCCTTCTCGCATTCATTCTTATCACATCGGTCTCTAGGCTCATCTTCGAAGTTGGGGCAGTCTGGTTTCTTATCACAGACCTTGGATAGAGGAATGCACATGCCGCCACCGCAGTCAAATTCTGTTTTCTTGTCGCATACTGTTCTCATGCGTGCTGGAAATGGAAAGCATATTTTGCTATAGCATTGCCTGCAAGGGCTAGTTTTGTTTGTGTAAAGTAAGGTTATCTGTGGTAGAATAACCAGCTTTATGGAGTACATCGCAAAGCTACCACGTGGGCGCTGTGTGGAATGCGCGCGTACGCTGGATCGACGAGGAAATTTTGTAACTACACTGATATGACCCTTCTAAATCAATAGCAATTTGATTACTTGGGCCTCACCCACAAATTATAAACTACTCTTCCTTATGAATTATTCTGGTGTATCAGAAGTTCAATATAAAAAAACTTACTGCAATTGAATTCATCGCTGCCGTCAGGACAATCTCGAACTCCATTGCAGTATAACGCTCCTGGTATACAACTATGGTCTTTGCACTGGAACTGATCGAGTCGGCACGTCACATTGCCTCGGCAGAGCTCTGGAGCCTCGTCTCCACCGTCAGGGCAGTCACGGTCGCCATCACACACCCAGGCCTTGTGGACACACGTCATCCGGTCGTGACATTCGAACTCCGTTGATATGCATGGTGATCTCACCTTAGGCGTGGTTGCACAGCCCTAGAAGTAAAAAAAAAACAAATTAAAAGAAGATAATTTAAGACGTGATTTATTGTTATTGAGCTTAGACCACAATATAAAAATGCGAAAGTAAAACTGCTATTAGAAAAAATATAAGCCTCCAACTCCATTAAAGATAAAGACCTTATATTCAGAAAGTTTAATACGAAATGTCTCGAGATAAAATACCTACATAACCCTACAATAAATTATTAACTACAATAAATATATTACTGAGATACAAGAATTAATGGGTACCTAGCAGTTCACCCCGCATGATTTATTTTGACCTCAGATGCAGCCTTGTCTTAATGTTATGTAACGTATAAACATGGATTGTCAATCAACTATACTGATGTCCATGGGCATAAAACATCCCTGAATCTCATTAATAATTAATAAGCAATTCAGATTCAAGCGTCGTGTCACACAAAACTGTATCTATGTACAAAACTCGTAGGTCCAATTTCCAATGACCTACCTACTTAATTATGAGTAAAAACTTCGATACCGCATATGTATAAAGAGTCAAAACATTATCTATTTCCTAATTCTATAAATTATGCTCTTTTGATAGGTACATTTTACCCCTAAAAAGCTCGCTAACGCATATTGTAAGATCTCCGTCCATGTCTGAGGATCCTCTATCTTATCGATCGACTTCAAAAAAAGGAGAAGGTCCTCAATTCGTTTGTATTTTTTTTTGGTGTATGTTACGCGATATCCGCTAAATGTGGACCGAATTTCAAAATTATTTCTTTGTTCGATAGAGCTTATTTCAAGGGTGGTCCCATATTTTTGTCACGATCGGATAAGTTTTGAAGTCGATCCGTTGGATTTTTGTTACTAATATTGTCATTGATTTAATTTAAAACATTGGTGTTGCTATGCCGAATAGCAAACACATGTTCGTGACAACGACCTCAATTTCAAACTCTGTAAGTCTCAGACTGTGACTGCGTAACTATATATTGTCTTGTTCGGCTAAAGTCACAGACAAAAATAAACAACCAACCATTTTCGTGGTTACATGTCTAAGCTTTAATTCGTTGGTCAAACTATAGTTGCATGATAAAGAGGTAGATATGGAATATGCTGTAGGAGACAAAGGATTGTTATCAAAACTTAATCGAAAGACGAACTCACCGTCTCGTCACTTCCATCTGGGCAGTCGATATCTCCATCGCAATGCCACCAGGCGGATATGCAATGGCCATCAGCGCAGGAGAAATGAGACTGCGGTTGACAAGTGGGCGCCGGGCACTTCACCTCGTCGCTGTCGTCGCCGCAGTCGTCGTCGGCATCGCACACCCATCGCATTTGAATACACTTGCCATTGCCGCATGTGAACTCGTCCGACCGGCACGTCTCATCTACACATAATGCGGTTTCAGTATTCGTGTCAAGGATTTTGGAATAATCGTGAAGAGTTCATTGAAGCAATGTAGACTAAATGATAATATGTAATCATCACAGAACTATGTAATGGGATCAAAAGTTTAGATGATACATTGTTATGAGCTTATTTTATGATAAAAATATTACCTACTGTCTCACATTAATTAGATTAATGTACCTAACTATTAATTAACCACGTTATGCAGGATCAAAATACATATAAAGAGCAAAGAGCACTTCTAAATAGAAAGATACACGTCCCTATTCTATACAATTGCATGCTGATGACATTTACTTTCAAGACATTTCTTTTCGTAGAAATATTGTAGTCACTTGGCTGGGCGGGCTTATTTAATTAAATTCTTTTGCAGACAAATGTTAGAGTCATCACTGAAAGTAGATTTTCTTTGTAAAAACGCGTGTAAAGAGTACTACTACATTCCAAAGGAAATAAGTACTGACGAGGACCGCCATAATAAAAAGGATTCAAGTTTTTGAAATGTTAAGCATTGTGAGCGGGCAAGTAAAATATGACGTAATCATGGCAACGCTTTCAAAGCGTAAGAAAAGCTTACCGGTGTCGGAATACACACGCAACGTCATCGCTCACGCTTCAGGGCAGGTCCAGTGCGGGTAGATAAGAATTTATAGACGGATGAGACGGGCGATGATAGAATAGAGAGTGTTTGATCTGGGGGTCCGACCCCAATGATTGATTGATCCCGCCTATGCCGCAGAGGAATATTTAAATGTCCCTGTTATATCGAAGAGGGAACCGAGTCTGTTTTTATTATAAACATTATTGAATGTAGGTACAAGGACGATAGAGTAATATGGAACTAGAACGAATAAATTACGCATTTAAGAAATGAAACTAGTATAACGATATGCTCTTTGCACTACATAGAGATAATGTATCTAGGTCGGCATCATGCAATTTCCACAAATATCACGGTTCAAGTAGCCAATTGCGTAGTTCGAGATAATGATTCAAACCATAACATCAAGCTTATTAATTTTCTAATGAGATAATTTGATAAAACATGCTAAATGACCCTTAACGGAATTCGATATTCTAAATTTCACGGATCATGTGATCATAACTACTATTGGAAAGTTAATAATGGACATTAGTGCAAGATATGCACTAATAAAAAATTGGCATTAGAGACCCTAATAAAATCTCTCACGTTTCTCTTTATTCACAGTTTATGCTTTTGCCAAAGTGGTGTCGCAATCTGAATACAAATGATAATGGAGAGCTTATTCTATAATACCTTTCATGTAACTTGTAATCCTTCGGAATATAAATGTAAACCAAACCCTTACTGCATGCTTTTTCGTCTGATCCATCGGAGCAATCCGGATTGTCGTCGCACATCCATGTAAGAGGAACGCATTCCCCAGCTTTCCCTCTGCAGGTAAACTCCTCCGGTCCGCAAGGCTCCACTTCTGTCAACCCAATTCATGCACATGCTAAGAACGATGCAATTATGAATTAATGTCGAGAATTGGGCATATTTTCCTTTGAGATGAGTATACCACTCCAAATAAATTTGATGCCAAAATATCAAATTGCGATTGATGAAATTCAGTCGATTTTCCACATACGAAATGCCGCCTTTCATGCCCAGCTTCACCTAGACTAAACCATTTTTGGAACACTTCGAATTTCTACATGCCGAATGTTCGCGTACCATGCGAGTCATCCCCTTTGACTCATGCCCTTACCACATTGGTGTTCGTCAGAGCCATCTGGGCAGTCAGGTGTGTCGTCACACCGCCAGGAGGCAGGTATGCACTGGCCACTGGTTAAGCACACAAATTTATGCTCCGGGCACTGACGCTGCGTGGCTGTGTACGTAAAATCATTATGGCTATCGAAAAATGTCTATATTGATATGCATACAACCCATACCTACAACGAATTTTGATATGCGAAGCGTTTTCCTGTTTGTTTGTTACTTTCGCATATTAGTTTACAAGTTTATTGAAAACTTTTTGATTTGATGTTCTTATACTAGACACTGACGGTTATTATCAATATAGTAGTATAATAATTATAGTCTATCGTGTTAGAACGATACAATACCCATTTACGAATAGTTAAATAGCCCTTGATTGAAATCTGAAGTACCAACAATTCTAGATTAGTTGTTTGTTTTAAATATCTAAATACACCAATGTATAGTATAGTTAAATACTATGATTTGTCGGAAAATGAGAAAACATTATTTGCAAGTAATTTAATAGCCAAGACGAACATTAAATAGCAATGTTCAAAATTTAGTTGGACTTGCTATAGCTAGGTAGTAGGCAGTTTTGTTGCCTCTCTACTCTGTGGCGTCATTGTTAATTTACTTCGTCATAATTAATATTTGCTTAGGGACGTATAAAACGGTACTGCTGGCAAGATCTCGCTACTTGACAAACATGATTAGAATTCTGGACGAGCGTTTCAAGAAAATAATAAATGCTAATGATAAGCTCGGGCACGGCTAAACCGTAATTAATGATTCTAAACACTCCTTTATTATATTATAATGTTGTTGAGCTACGCAGATAACGAATTATATAAACATGTACACAGTTTTATAGTCGCTGACTTTTCCTCGGTTTTACATGCATATTACGTAGGTACATGTAGTGTAAAGTTAGGTACCTATTTAACGTTAGGCTCATCCACGTATAGGTAGTTGAGTTACATATTTTTGACTGCTAATATCAGAATCAGTAGCCCGAGCACGAAAAACTAATGTAAATGTAAATGTATTCGAGTTCGCTGCGCACTGATGACGTTTGGTTAATATTTCATACAAATTTCATAGACGCGCATCGAGTTCGAATACATTTACGGTTGTCAGAAATTTTCCTGCTCAGGCCGCAGTTTACAAAGTCTACGGGCATGTATATTTATCTTGAGTATGTTACTAATACTTTACAAAATTGCTTTAGTTTAAGCTTATTACGAGCATTTTCTTAAGCTCAATTCAAAAAAATTTTTCTCAACTATCTCAACTCATGAGATTTAACAATTAATTTGATATAACAATCAGTGGCTACATGGGGTTCCATTATACATTATGTTTTTTTTCACATAAGTTTCACATAAGGATTTTCCATTATGTGGGAGAAGTTACAGCTGCACTAAACGTACGAAGTTACGAGTAAGCTCGGCTTGTCTTAGCGCTATTGTAACTTAAATTGAACTTTGTTAATCACAGTTCTATACCTATACTATTACAGTTACAAGAACTTAAAAAAAACATAATTTGAGATTCTTTAACTTTTTAAAGAAGAGAGAAACTTAAAAAGATTCTCAAGCGTATTTATATTCTGAGACAACATTGGGGTATGTAACTAAGTAGTATATTCAAATTAATGGATTATGTCAGTTAAATTATATTTTTGGAATACATAGAAACCCAGTGGGTGAAACCGCAAAAAAGGCAAGTTTATTTTGCGGGTCACTTATATTGAAAAGTGTACGTATGCGATAAAAAAAATCTAATTTACTGTGTGACCCTTTTATGATCCCACTAAATACCAACTATTACACCACATCATGACATGTAATGTGAGTAATCCATATTTATCATGCTTGTAGCCGACAGTTACTTTCGACTTTTTATTAAAAGCCTTTTATAGTGGTAGAGCCACGCTGTAGATAGTTACGTCTACAATACGAATGGGCCGGATCGACCGGTTTGATACCACCGTCTCACAGAAAACCGATGTAAAATGACAATGTTACAATTTCTCAATCCCTAGGGAGGAGGAGGGACCTTTTAGGTTGGCAACGCACCCATGATTATTTTTGTATCTTGGGTGTCTATGGGCGGTGGAGATCACATACCATCAGGTGACCCATCTGCTCGTTTGCCAGTCATTGCTAAAAAAGCCTCATTACGAAACCATAGACATTAAATAGCGTACTAATTTACCACAATATTTTGTAGCTGGCACAGACTTGCCAGAAATACCATGCCTTGCACCCTTGTGTGCGTGTGGTGTGGCGACGCTAAACCAAAATTAAACTTTGTATCAGCTTTGCAAGGCCCCTTGACTTTTAAATCAAAATATATTGGCAGTTCCATCCGACAAGGCCCCCTTTCAATCTACGGCGGGTGCGAGGCTCCCTTAGGCTGAGACCTCCGCCTAAAACTGCCACTGCGTGTTTTACTGGCGTAGCTAGAGCAGGTTCCTCGTAGCACCACAATTGCTACGCGTACATAAAATACATAAAAATCTGTAAGACTAGAATATAATCAATTACTGTTGCGCGCACGATCAAAATCAGTTTTGAAAATAATTTAACGAGATTGTCATGATATGTCATATAGTTCAAATTCATTGAACCTTGTTTAATACCTTGAATGCAAAAATGTTATTGCAAACATAGCCAAATATTTCATTTACGTGCGTATTAGTCATTGAAACAACGTTCTTTATCTGAACGTAACCATATATTTGTGAAGCCATGTCACATCTAAACATGCTACATGAACTACATTAAGGCTGAGATCTATAGAGCGAACTTCGACTAAGTCTCAGAAGAAGTAGAGTCAAAGAAACGAATTCGGTGGAGATTTGGATTTTTTAATAGAACTTTGACTTAGTCCGAGTCATTTTTACAAGAAAATCTTTCTTTTATCTGTCAGTCTGTTTTTCTTGTAAAAGATGGCTCGAACCATATCGGAGTTCGATTTAAAAACTCCAAATCCTTACTGAGTTAGTTTCTTTGACTCGGACTTAGTCAAAGTTCGCTCTATAGATTTATAACCTAAGACTAAAATTTAACCTACACTGTACCGCTCCCCAATGTAGCTAAATTGACACTGGCACCTCTTTAAAGGCGATTAAGTGAGATACCAGTGATAATGGATGCGAAACGATCTTAGCAATAACTTTAGTCTGATATTGTTGATGGCTCTACTAATTAATATGCACAAAATGTGCTGCAAGTCATAACAGCTTGTATATGGGAGAATAATCTTTTCTTTCTACCTGCACTTATTCCACCTTAATGTGGGATCGGCGCAACACACATTTTCAAGCATGTTACAGAAAGTATTTTGCTTCGTTTTTACAACTAGCTGTCTGTCTAACGCCAACCCTCATCTGGGGATCCGGTCCCGGGAAAATAGTGTTAACGACCTGATAATCGAACCCACGGCTTCCCGGTATACACTGCCACTAGACCAAGGAGGCAACAACAATAGAGAATAATAACAAAACCAACCAACACAGTATACACCTAAGTATTTCAAGCGGCATATATGTATGTATGTATGTGCGAATTCGGCGTATGCGTGTTATTTTAATATCAGCTGGGGTAAAACTCATTACGTTCTCGCATCTTTAAAACATTCGCGTTTACAGCCTCGCGAGTATTGATCTAGACTCTCTGTTTTTGCCAGCTGAAAGAATTCTACATGTAGCTTTATTTGAATATTGTTTGGTTGGGGATGTTAATTGAATTCTTCGTTTTATTTTTGCTGATTGCCGTTATGTTGATAATATATATTTGTTAACATCTATGAAAATGCCACTACCCACTTATTATATCTAAAAGTCATCAAAAACAGAGAAATGTACATGACTGATAGTTGGAGAAAAAATGTCCTACACTTCAAAAGAACGAATAAATTAAACAAGATAAACAAAAACAATATTGAATTTTCATTTATCATGATGTGAAGCTTTTTTCAGGTTGATTAAATAAAACAGCGGGTCTCGGACGCACAAAAAATGCGACGTCATCGATAGATACTTTTACAAGATCTTGCATTTCTAAGTATTTTTTCTAAACATACTGTTTTGAAAATAAGCCCTTTTTTCTGACATAAGTAATTTAGGTATCTGGATATCTACAGAATTTGTTGTTATACGACAATTAAGAATAATAGACAAACAAACCAATTGCCTTTGTCCATCACTTCAGAAATGTAAAACCAAATTATTTAATGTAATTTAATTTATCTTCTGTAATGCGAGAACTCTTGAACAATAATATCTTAATTCGCGATTTAACATTTGATAGCGAAACAGGGAGGTAAATCTAACCTAAAATTATAAATTAATTCTTCAAACTTTCGCGTAATTAAGTTTCATCTACAGTCAAATCTCGGTAAGGAAATACACGTCAGTACTTCAAAACTTTTCTCATAAATTGTTAGATAATTATTTTTACGGGCCAGCTTACGAACTGACCTCTTAAATAGAATTTCCCTTTTCGCTATCAAGTTTTTTATTATTACTATGTATCTACTATATATTTTCTTTAAGACCATCACAAACTTTGCTATTTAGGAACCCACTTCTGTGCAGTGATTTTGGGTCTGCGGAATGTTGGTTAACCGCTCCATATGCAACAGCAACATTGCAACTTTAGCAGCACTGAAGCATTTTGCAGTTTAATTAATCCAAGTATTTTTAAGTCAGTTGTTTTACGTCAACGTAGAAAAATCTTTATTATTTAACAAAGCGGCAGGTAATCGCAGAGTCCAAACTCGCGGACATTTACGGCCGGTTTCAATAAACGATCTCAGTTTAGAGTGCAGATAGATCGCGATTATGAACCAATCAAATCGAGTCATTTGACGGAGTTATGTTCCAGGTGTGTTCTTATTGGCTAATTTTTGTAATCTATCTGCACATTCGAACTGAGATTGTTTATTGTAACCGGCTATTAGTGGTCAACGGACGAGATTACAGACTCGTAGGATACGCCTGTTTCACATGCTGCCCTTATTATGTCGTTTAATAAAAGCAAGCCAGCTTGGTGTCTTTCTCTTTACCTTTGTTTATTTTATATCACAGAATTATATATGAAGGTTTTAACTGTCTGTGTTTTTACCACATTTGATGAGACAAATAGTCTATGTCTACATTAGTTCTGTTAGGCTCAATTGCACCACTATTATTAACCTAGAGTTAGTCCTAACCGCAAGCTAAATTGACAGAAAATGTATGAATGACATGTAACTTAACTTGCGGTTAGGACTAACTCTAGGTTAATAATAGTGGTGCAATTGAGCCTTAAAATGATATATGTTGGAAAAATCGCTTTGTAGTGTAGTTATTATTAACTATATACCTTATAAGAGTGATGACGATTTTACCAAACATAATTTTAGAATTATTGCAATTTCAATATTGTACTGAATAATCACAAGTTTTAAAACATAACGGACCGACTTCAAAACTTATCTGATCGTGATCAAATGGAATAAGCTCTATACAAACAAAAACAATAATTGAAAATCGGTCCACATTTAGCGGAGAAATCGCGTAACATATATTAAAAAAAAATACAGACGAATTGAGGACCTTATCTTTTTTGGAAGTCGGTCGAAAAGAAGTTTGTAAACCATTAGAAATGCTGCTAGATGTTAAGAAACTGTCTATGCGAACTATACATCCAGGGTTGTTTTTTATACTCAGGTAATTTTCATTTGACGTAATAAGAATTAATTTAACATAACATAATATAAGCTCACGCCTGTATCCCCGAAGGGGTAGGCAGAGGCGCAATAGCGAACTAGTACACCCACGTTTCGCCGAGCTTAGTTCCGTCCCAGATGTGATAGGGGGCGAGCCTATCGCCATATCGGGCACAAATTCCAGACTCCGGGCTGATATGGAAAAATCCAATATCACTTTGCCCGACCCGGGGATCGGAACCCGAGACCTCAGAACCGTAGTCGTACCGAAATACCACCACGCCACCGAGGCAGTAATTAATTTAAACGTTTTGGAAACTAAAGTGAAACATCTTTCAAAGAATCCCAATAATTATTCCCCAACATATATAATTAAAACAATATTTTAACGTTATATAATGATTAGTAAAAGGTACTTACTGCAAGTTCCAGGTTCTTCATCAGATCCATCGGAACAATCCTTCTCGTTGTCGCATCGCCATGACATCGGTATACACCGCCCCGTCTTGCATCGGAACTCTGACGATGTACAGGTACGAGTTTCTGCAATACAAAAACAATTTAATTAATAACATTTGAGTGGTAGAACCACGCTGTAGACAGCAACGTCTACAGCACGTGTGGTTCGGCTCGACTGGTTTGATACCACTGTCTCACAGATAACCGACGTAAAGTGGCACTTCGCTGTCGCGTTTCATTCAGTGAGAGAGATTCCCGGTGGCCCAATTCCTCCTCCCTTTCCCGATCCCCATTTCGCTCCCTTTAGGTCGGCAACGCACCCGTGGTTCTTTGTGTCTTGGGCGTTTATGGCCGGTATGATCACTTACCATCAGGTGAACCATCTGCTCATTTGCCAGACTCAAAAAAAATAAAACAACAGCTAAACAAGCAAGTTTGTTACACGGGTCACACTAAGGACGATTTTTTTCATTACTTTTCCACCAAATGTTTTCAGTAAGTGACAAGACCGGCTAAAGTAATATAACAGAAATTCGCGAAATTCTTCAAGTGAATTTTTTGTTTACCTTCTTTTTCAGATATGACAAGAAACATGTTGCCGTCTTTAATTTTAACATTTTATGTGAAAAAACCTGGAAGGTATTCTAAAAGACAGTTTCCTGTATGGAACCAAAAATGGTACTTGAAAAAAATATTTTGGTAACGGTTAATATAATATGTCTACCATCCAAAGATCCATAATATTCCAATAAAATGTGTGACATACGCGCAGACAGACGGACAAGAACATAAAATTATCACGGTGTCTTTTTTACAATTAGTATAAAATCCTAAAAATCATATATAAAATATATATGATTAAAAGTTAGTAACTACAAGCGGGAATAAACTTCGTGAGAGTTTTTTATTTTCATTCGGCTTATTCGGCATTCCTGTTATTTTAGAAGCAGTTTCATAAACAGTTTCTTGGAAATGTTTCCAATATAACTTTGAAGAACCTTCGATTTACTTATAAACACAATTTGGTGTGTTCAATGCCATTACAGATTCGCTAATATTGCCACTAATGCCACACTACCTTCATTTCACCAAAAATAATTTGTTATACCTATGCAGACATTCAACAGTAGGTATAGGTAGTTAGTAATATTAAATCTCTTTGTACCTATGGCAATCCTTTAGTATCAATTAGGTGGAACTAACTTGACAGCGATCTCCATTTTGTTGCTAAAAATTCAAAGCCTTGTATATTTCCCAAAATTCGTATCTGCAACTTTACAAAAAAAGTTATCCTTAGCTGTCCTCTACAAAATAATGCCACGAAAATGGCAAACTTGATTTTACAAGACGCGCTGTGAAGAAAAATAAATAAGAGCTTTTCTGTACTTTTACACAGTACGATACTCTTTATCAAATTACGTTCCACTTTTCGGCCCCAAGATACAATTTCACTCCGTAAAATATGACATTTAAAAAGGTACCTACGTAAATGTTTTTGGCTTGTAAAATTCAAATTCGTCTTCGCTAGAAGAGGAGCCATAAACTGGGTCATTCCATTTGCGTTCTAAAATCACGTTGAACGTGCGCATAAAACAAGGTTAAGAAAATTATCGGCGGGTAGCAGGAGGCTTTATCTGCGGGTGATTCAAGCCGAGGCACGCGCAACCCAGCAATTTGTAAACAAAAAGCACCCCTGCCGAATAATATTGCCGACGAGTACCTAGTACCTACCAAGACCTTTCAATGTAAACCACGCGATAAATTCAAATGTTTCATCAAAGATTTATAAAGCTAAGGGGATTCTCATACAACAATAACAATTTATTTATCCATTTTAAATATATTAAGGATCTTCTAAAATAGGCAATAAGAACAAGAAATAAACTTTTAAACAGAAACTGTTAACATTATGGTGATTAATATACATTAACCTTATGTAATGAGTATAACATAACTTCGTACATGAAGTATAGTCAAAAGTGCAGACTGCAGTTATCCTCCTATAAACAACGTAATTGGTTAAGGGTTACAAAATGCAATTATTTCATTTACTATAACCTATTTAGGAATAACAGCGAAATTGTTGCCATTTTTCGCCATTTCGAGACGAAGTAAAATAGCACAAGAGTTGATCTTCTTGAACAACTAAAAACAAAATACCTCGTTCCGGGACGATGTCATTTGCTCAAGCGAAACGTTCATCTGCATTACTACTGCCTCTACTAAATAATGCTAATGCTTCACAATCCCGCTGCAATTCTAGTTGAAACCGCTTATCGAGTTGGCTTTATCATTAACGTTTCACACTGGATTTCTATTCAGATCTTTTATCCATTTACAATGTATTACTCACATATTGTAAACGGGAACCTTTATTTAATTATTAGTGAGCAATTAAATCTATTACTATAGCTCTTAAACTCCTGTTTAAACCAGTAGTTTATGTAGGTGAAAGACATTATTCAGGTGTTCACTCGGTGTCGACTGTCGAGTGCAATGTGGAAAGATAGTTCTACAACGGATTTGTGACTCACTAAACAGATTTCAAAGAAAAAGTCATAAACGGTAATGTTGAGCTTCAGACTGAATCGGAGATCGGCAAGGCTGCTCCCGTCCGATAAGCTAGTACGATGGATATATTTCTCCTAGCAAGAAATTACTCTGACATAAAACGGTGACAAAAATTTTCGTCCGCGATATTGGTTTTGAGGCCTTCGATTCTCTATCTAAGTTGGCATCGAATCCATTTATGGGTGTTGGTATTTTATTGCGAAGAATCTTTTATAGACAGCGAAATGTAAATGTTTCCGTTATTACGACAGAATTGACGATTATAAATAAAGCGACGATAAAGGCTTGATAAACAAAGCCCATTGAGAAAACTTCAAACGTATTAATTAACCCATCCAGACATTAAGTTGTGTTTATTCAGCTCTAGGGCTGCATTAAACGAGACCTTATGTAAATGTATTGTATAATGGGCTATTAAAGCACCTTTAAACCTCGGTTATGTAAAAAGCTGCCGATCTGACAATCGGTTTGCCTTCAAGTGTAGTATGCTATAGCTTCAATGGTAATTATGGAATACTATCGATAATACCAAAATTAAAAACGCCATAATAATCCTAATACTATTCTTACCTAGGAAAAATCCTACGTAAGAATAATATTAGGATTAAATTAGAAAGAATAGAAGAAATTAAAAAGAATAGAAACTACAAAGTTTATTACGAAAATACGTCAAACTCAATATCATAGCAACCGTAATAAGCACAATAACACGCATTGCCGCCAAATTAGAAAATTATGATTGACTTGGTGGCGTATATGGCGATAAGCTCGCCACTATCACATCTGGGACGGAGCTAACCTCGGCGAAATGTGGGTGTTCTAGTTCGCTAGTGCGTCTCTGCCTACCCCTTTGATCATAGAGTCGTGAGCTTATGTTACGTGATTACAAGACTAATACGAAATCATCCATTATTAGCAAATTGAATATTGAAATTATTGTGAGATCAAAATAACTTCTACGTAGAGCGCGTAATGTATACTTTGAATCGATCCAATTCCCATCTCATTAATACGTTGCCATGGCGTCCATTGTAGTTTCTACGTTTTGTTATGTGAATATATCAGGATTTTTCACCGGTTAGCTTCAAAGAATAATCGCGACGAAAAAAGGGTTTTGTGTTACAAAAGAGCTTTGTAACGAACCGTGCGTGTCGTATTCAAAACGTACTTTACTTTTACATACCTAACTTACATAATATTTTCGTGTCGAAAAACATTCTACATATTTCTAGTGTGAAATTGTTGATATAGTTACAAATCGTCTTTCAATACAAGCTTTATATGTCGAACATCTAAGCCTTTCAATGTCGATGAAACTAAGAAATCTAATTGGTGCTTTAGCATGATAGTAGCTATAAAAGTTTACAATCCTATTTTCCTGAACGCAAATATTCACCATTACCATTAGACATTTTAAACAATGTTCGTTGCGAATGCAAGATGCATAAGCATTAGGCCAAATTGTCCCCAAGATGGTAGTAGCGTTAGAGTAGCGGGAAATTGTATTACCGGGCCTTCTATGCAGACGAGTACGATGAGTGCATTCGTTACCGCCTTAACTGGAAGCTTTCGAGCCCCTAACACATGCCACTACCCTCGCAATTACTCGCCTAACTTATTTTCGACACATTGAATGATTCTTCTTAAACAATAATCTTATTAATTTCTGCGTCATCGAAATATTAATATTTTTTTTTATAGCTTTCAGATATTTCAGTTTATATTCATAATGTTCGATAAAAGTGCCCTACAATATGTAGAGCACTTTCTTTTGAAATGTTTTTAATAAAAAAAAGATTTGGCAAATCAGTCAGATTGGTATATGTAGGTACTATAAAGCAAATACGTATCAATCGAGGTCGGCTAGGTAGGTACACCAAATCGCCATACAAGGTAGAGAAGCACCTTAAGATTAAGCTACTAATACCTAAGCCCCGATCCATTTCTAAATGAAAATTCAGTTTACCGAGTAACAAATAATAAGAGGCTGAAGATGTTGATCACATAATTTTCTCAACAATTCTGGACCGACACCTATATCATAAAGTAACATTTGAGGATATTCAGTTTGTATTTTTCACCAAATATGGTCGCCTTTATATACCTAATAGTAATGATCAATTTATCAAAATTTCGTTTTAACCTGATGGCATTTGTGGTATTATAAAATTCTGTTTATATTGTTTGTCGAACAAAACAATCTATATTAGAGACCGTAAAATCAAAACAAAGTTTGTTTGAAGCTACTCTCTAGGAGTACTTTCTTCAATACTAACAAAAATCTAGTTTCGAGGACTGACTACTATTGCCTTTAAGGCTTCGTTACAAAACTCAATTTGGCAGGGATGCCATTCGCTTCACTCCAGAGGCATAACGGTGGGAATCAAATTGGCCAAATAATAAAATGTTTGAATTGCCAATAAAATGGATTGCTTTCAACTTTACCTGCACTCTTGTAGTCGTAGGATTTTGTGTAGGTGTCGTAGTCGTCGTCATAAACTGATGCTTCTGTACAGGCCAGCAGCGCGATGGCCACGTAACAAATCCACTTCGATCCCATAGTTAATAGGCTTTCTTATGTCACTTGTCAGTATTATCGCACTACACTTACTACATTAGTCTGTTTAGCTAAAATAAAATATGGTTCTTAAAAAATTGGTCGTATTATTGGTTTTTAAATGTATTCGTTGTGATTTTTTTGGTTCTTTGTCACCATTTTAGTCTTAGGTATATAGGTATATTAATGCCCGGTTCCAATAAACAATCTCAGTTCGAATGTGCAGATAGATTACAAAAATTAGCCAATGAGAATACAGTTTGAACATGACTCCCCCAAATGACTTGATTTGATTGGTACATAATCGCAATCTATCTGCACTCTAAACTAAGATCGTTTATTGAAACCGGCCGTTAGTAAACTTAATAACTTCGGTTACGTCAGTCCAAAAACTAGATAGTGATATTTTTTGACAAATCTAATATAATATTCCATTAAAATGTGATTAAGGTATTTATTATGACATTCAAAATTACCAAGTTAAACAGAACTATCATTGGAATTCGAAGCTAGTAATGAACGAAACGGTTAGTGTATTAGTCGACCGAAGTTAAATTACGATTCCACAGGGAGAGACCTGTATTAAGCTGATGAAATGTGGGATTATATTGGACTACACTCACAGAGACCACAACTCAAAATAATCATAATAATACATTGCCAACTGATTATTTTGTTTAGATTATAGAGCGTTCTAATTTATACGAAGTAGGTTGATTAGTTGAAATAAAGTAATATTAATCACATGGCCTATGTCCAGCAGTGGACGGATACAGGCTGATGATAAATCGCATAAAACGTATCTAATTCAATAAAGATGAAAGAAGATTGAAATACCGACATAACCTTTTAACAAACAACGTAGCGTAACCATTTCAACAGTCATTCCCTTGTGTAATTTATCCGTATAATATTATTTAGAAATAAATATAATAAATAGAAGTACCTGCTACGTACTTTAGCAAGCTCTCTTATTCAAATAATAAGACTACCGCAAGCGTGTTTGTCAAAGTTAACGATGAAGGTTACGGTTGCCTTTGATCTAAAATAACTCAATACTTATTGAATATTGTAAGTAAAAGGTTTTAAGTGTTGTTCGCTGTAAAAGGCTCTTAAAAGGAAATTGTGTCGCGAGACAATTACAATATACCTCTTCTTTCAACACAATTAATTATAACTAAACAAAATTATGTCCAAAATATAGTTTGGAGATTTTGAAAATCTCGTTCACAAAAAACGAGACTATATTGCGCGATTACGTTTCAAACTGTGAATAAGATTTCTGGAAACCTGAAGCTTCTTCCGAATGGTTCCCTACATGAAGATCATCTCTGAGATAAATATGTATTATAAATATTAAGAATTCGTGGTAAATATACAATTTCATGACTTTATATTATGACGAGTGACAAAAGTATTGAAAGGTAGAGCGTTGAATACACAGACCATGTGATTGAACACAATTCAGCTGAACACTGCGTCAATCCGTTCGTAATATCGAAAGTGGAAAGCCAGGCGTAGTATGTATGTTACCACCACAAATCGGAGATTCGCCTTTTAAACTGTCACGTTGTGCCCGATTCAATTTAGATGGTGATTTAGATAGGCGGATAAAATGGACCTGGTTTTTTGTTAACACGAACGTGTACAATATCTGAAAGGAACTTATGTTTATTTGTACAAATTCCTTTTTCGTGCTTTGAAAAATGAGACAAATCGCAACACTTTACTACGTTAATGCACATTCAAAATACTATAGCTACTGACGAATTTGGAACCAATGACGTTAGAACTGTTTGGGAATTATAAAAAGCGCGGATTAAAACGTCATTGTTGTCTAGTCAGGCACTGCCGTAAGTGGACTCATCGGTAAAGGATAATTAACGGTCTTATGCTGAGTATATAATAGTATCTCTCGAATGATCTCTACAAAACTATTACATGTTATTCAATATTAACGAATAATAAATAATTAATACTGATTGTCAAACCCTCATATGTTTTTCTCTCAATACATATGTGATGATTATTTCTTCCATTTATAAATGGATGGATTTGATTTATTCTACCTATCCAAGTTCGTAAGGTATTTCCTAAACCAAACACATGGCGAATGTTACAGATTAAATTGGCGAGGATTGTAACGAGGGTTGGCGTATTAGTTTCTAGCTGAGACAATTGTCGGCACGCCCAATCTATATTCGTCCCTTGGCAGTATTTTGTGTAATAATAAAATTCCTATTTTCCAGCGTTGTAATAATAGGAATTTTATTATTAGGCCTCAGGCTTGTGCGTGGCTTCTTCAAACCATTTGTAATCGAAAAAGCTATCTTAAGAAGCAATGGTTCAAGAAATGTATTGATTTTGAAATACCTATTGTTAGTACTGAAATAAAATACTACTAAAACTCCCTTTTTTGAATAACGTTAACAAATACAGTTTTTTATAAATGATTTTATGTTTGCTAACAGTGATTATTTTCGTAATAATATTCGATAGCAATCTCAATCAGGTCACCGTTTGTAACAATGGTTAAAAACCCGCGAGTATGACCCGCAGGGACATCGCGCTGGCATCGGGTGATCAGCGGGTTTAGACAAGTGGCTTATGCGCTAGTCGAATAGAAAATTAAATGTATGGGGATGACATAAGAGAACGCCGCATACAGCGTACTTTTATGTCATTCCCATACATATATAATTCTATTCGACTAGCGCATAAGCAACTCGTCTAAGCCCACAGAGCGCGGACGCCAGGTTGACGGCGAAATTGTGCACATGCTGAGCAAGTGCTGGTCGAGTGATGAAGAGCTATTGACGACGTTAGTTACTCTATTGTGAATGTATTACTTTTGGAAAGTATTTCAAATATTACTGAATTGATATCCAAGTTAATAATAATCTGTTCAGTGTTATTACATATAGTAGCTATCTGGTTGCTCAATGCTCATGATACTTAAATATGTCAGAAATATAAAAGTTTAATAATAGTTAAAAACGGTAGAGTAATATGTACCCAATTATAAAAGTTACTTCGAATAAAATTACAGCAATGGAAATGACTCACATCGCGAAAATGAGAATAAATTAGGCGAGAAACGAAAGATTTTTTCCATTCCAACCTTTGAATTTCTTTTTACGATATCAAACTGAGCGGGTGTTAAACGAGGCATGGGCTATCGTAATTTCCCTTTAAACCACAATTTCGAGATCGACACTGACAACCATATAATTAACAGCGACTGAAATACACAGTCATCACTTCCAACCATCCAATTTATTTGAATAGTAACATGATCATCTTTGTATGCGCCATGAAAGCTAATGCTGACAATCGTGATTCTGGCATTTAACTTAATGACAGGCGAAGCGATTAGATTAAGTGAGTTGTCAGGTCAGTGCCGAATCCAGTGGAAACAGGATTTTCATCTGGGTCAAAATTTTGTTTTATTTAGACTGCCTCGTTGGCGTGGTTGTATTTCGGTACGACTACCATCCTGAGGTCTTCGTGGGTTCGATCCACGGGTCGGGCAAAGTGATATTGGATTTTTCCGAATAAGCCTGGAGTCTGGAACTTGAGCCCGATATTGCGATAGGCTCGCCCCCTATCACATCTAGGACGGAACTAAGCTCGGCTAAATGTGGGTGTTCTAGTTCGCTAGTGCATCTCTGCCTACTCCTTCAGGGATACCGGCGTGAGCTTATGTTATGTCAAAATTTAGTTTCGTGGAAGTTGAATGAGAGATGAACTAAAGATGGCTAGAGGTAGACCAGCAGCTCTTTCGTCAGACGACATTGTGAGACAAGCTGGACACTTATGGTTGAGAACTGCACAGTGGGTGGATAAAGGCTGATGATGATGATGATGATGATGATGATGATAATGATGATGATGACAAAAGTTCCATGTCAATAATGAATATTCTTCCTGTCCCTGTCTTTGTCGTATCTCAGTGTGGGGTTGATGTAACACATTATCAATTATGATGCAGGAAGGATTTGGCTTAGTTTTTCACGGCCGACTACCTGAAGTTAACATCGGAGATCCAGTCCCGCGCAGTGTTAGGAAAACACCCGATTGATTGATTTGATTTGATTCCGACTTGGGAATCGAATCCAGGGCTTTCCGGTTCAGAGCTCATATACTGCCATTAGACCAAAGAGGCGACAATGAATATTGAATAATAATTACTGCATTTCGTAACCGTAGTTTTGATTAAAAATCTAAAAAGACGTTCCAACGACACATCCTCAGAAATAAAGTTCTCAAAGTAATGGACATTGTAAGCCGTGAAATTCATATTAAATTTTCTGTAATGAATCAAAAGTTTAAATGAATTGTCGGTCATGGATTGCACAGTTAATATTCCCTTCGCAATTGTAAATCTAAGATGCGACGGAAGTTTTCCGCCCCGTAAAGCTTGATACTAAGAAATAACGTATAGAATCGGTACGGTCGACATATTAGACTCGGTATCTAATGAAACACATCATGTGAAATACCGGTTTCCGGATTGAGTTCAGGTATATCTAGTATGATTATTTACAACTATATTTATCTGTATATTAATAGAAAAGACTTGATTGACAGCGTAAAGCCTTATATATCTATATAATACCCGTTTTGTATAGATTTATTTTCGACTGACTTTCAAAAAGGAGAAGGTTCTTAATTCGTCTGTATTTTTTAATGTACGTTACGTGATATCTCCGCCAAATGTGGACCGATTTTCAAAATTCGTTTCGTGTTCAATAGAGATAATTTCAAGGGTGGTCCCACATTAATTTGGTCACAATCGGGTTTGAAATCTGTTAAGTTTTTAAACTTGTGTTATTATGATTTACACCCAACTTATTTTTCGACCGACTTCCGAAAAGGAGAAGGACCTCAATTCGTCTGTATTTTTTTATGTATGTTACGTGATATCTCCGCCAAATGTGGACCGATTTTCAAAATTAGTTTCGTGTTCAATAGAGATCATTTCAAGGGTGGTCTCATACAAATTTGGTCACGATCAGGTTTGAAATCTTGAAAGTTTTTAAACTTGTGTTATTATGATTTACACCCAACTTGTTTTTTATTCAAATACCAATTACGGAATACTCTTGCGGTAATTACATGTATATATGCTCGTGTGTTGATGTTTTTAATTCAACAAGCGTATGCTCCTTTAACGCACAGAAAAGTTGTACTACAGGTAATTTCTTAAGTTACGTTAAACTTACCGGTAATGTAATGTGCAGATATATAACTTATCGTAATAATAGAGATAATTGCTAAGTAAATAGAAAATATTTTCAACTTTCATTCCATTGACTACATAAGGAAATCAATTACGCAACCATAGAAATGACTAAAGGATTTCTAGGAAATCCCTTTCCGTGTAAAATCGGATAGATCCGGCCGAATCGGAAATTAATTATCACAAGAACTTCGAGGACCCTTCAATTACGTGTTCAGTTTGCTGAGACATTTGAAGGCTGAGTGGTCACTACTGCCTATATCTATACTACAGCGAACTGTGTTGCCATCCACACATTTATACATCACTGGATCGCATTATATGTGTTTATCAATCAATAATTATCTGTATTTCTACCTGCCCTTATCCCACCTTAATGTGGGGTCAACGCAACACACATTTTCAAATATGTTGCAGAACTACCGGCTGCCTGCCTGACGTCAACCCCCACTGAGGGATCCACTCCCGGGCAAATTAAATTAGAAAATTCGCTTTGCCCGACCTGGGAATCGAAACCACGACCTCCCGGTCCACAGCCCATACGTGTTGCCATTAGACCAAGGAGGCGACTTTTACAAGTATATACAATGGTAATGCATTATTATGTGTTTATCAATCAATACATATTAATAAACTAAAACCTGGTAAGACGAAGAAAATACAAAAAAAAATAATAATCACGGGCAGCTCCGCCTCCGGTGGCCCATACGCTTATGTAACATATAGGTACCTACCTATATGTGCCGCCTCCGACGGGTTACAAATAAAATGTGTCTAAAAACAAAATTTAGGCTTATGGCGTCAGATTCCACCAATGTATCTTCCTATAGCAATAACATTTCTATGTTCAGTGTATGTATAAACAAATAGTATTATTAGGCACGGATGAACGTCGACCATTCAATACCTTTGCAATATGCAAATCCTGCGTGCATCAATTTGCATGGAATGGTATCGAGAGTGCGACTGGAATCCAATCGTTTTTTAATATTACATGGTATTTCTGTAAATATTCGCCTCCTTGGTCTAGTGGCAGCATGTATGGGCTGTGGACCGGCAAGTCCAGGGTTCGATTCCCAGGTCGGGCAAATCAAATTTTCTAATATAATTTGCCCGGGACTGGATCCCTTATAGAGGGTTGACGTGAGGCAGGCGGCCGGTCGTAAAAACTAAGCCAAATCCTCTCTGCAACATTCTTGAAAATGTGTGTTGCGCCGACCCCACAACGTGGGATAACGGCAGGTAGGAAGAAGATTTCTGTTAATATTATCAATGACATTTATTTATTCTATGCGTGAAGTCTTAATAACAGCCATCGTATTTACAGACAATATATTTATTTAGTAGATCTATATGAGTTTTGAAGTACCTGTTTCTGTAGAGATTTTTACAAGGCAAAGTAGTTTAGTTTCGGTTTATATACGTATATATCTTTCTTTTTATTGATTAAAAACCTTCAAATTTTTTATTATTTGTTAATGTCGTTTAGTCATATACTTCTGATGAAGAATAACAAGTACCCTAATGGATGTTGTTTATTAGAAACAGAATTGTAGGTAGTCGTAATGTCGGTAGACTGCAACCCAATATATAAGATCTATGTTGCCTTTCCCTGCGCTGAGCTTTAGTTAGGCTGCAAAAGTTAGTAATTATTAAGCTGCATTATGTATAGTAAGTACTTTTACTATTATGTAGCCTGGCATGCTTAAGCAGCTATTATGAAACATATTTGATATTTCGCTAGATCTAACTAGTATTAACTAGCCGCGTCATGCTTATTAATGATGTATCCCACCGGAACCTAGTACAGTATTCAATTTAAATACCCATTCCCCGATTTAGGTCATGGTGTACCTGAGTGATAAATTAAGCATTCAAATTTGACAGCCTCCGTGGCACAGCGGGCGAGTAATCAGCTGTGAAACGTGAGGTCGCGGGTTCGATTCCCGCATCGAGTCAAATGTCTGTGTGGCCCATATATTTGTTTCGGGTCTGGGTGTTGTAAGACCGAAAGTCTCTCGTAGTTCCTGATACCCACGACACAAGACTCGATCTTAGTGTAGGGTCAGGACTATGTGTGTGACTGTTGGGTGTATTTAAAATTTATTTATTTAAATTCAGAAACTTCAATATTTCTGTTTTTATATCAAGTTCACAATCTGGATTATAAAAATGATAAACTAGGTAATATAAGAATGTTGAAACCATTACAAGCATGAATGAACGTTCAATGTTGGAAAATTCCTAACTATTGACATCTAGAATGGATTTTATGCCCTC
Organism: Clanis bilineata; assembly: GCA_036417725.1. Taxonomy (NCBI): domain Eukaryota; kingdom Metazoa; phylum Arthropoda; class Insecta; order Lepidoptera; family Sphingidae; genus Clanis; species Clanis bilineata. Next base: position 7,539,032 of record CM071141.1, read on the forward strand.
AGGGGATTCTTGTAAAGACGGGCACGTGGAATAGTAATCGCATAGCTTAAGAAAATGCCCCCGTTTGGAACCGAATGCTGCGTCGATGGACAGACCATTACAGTGTAATGTTTCAGGCTTAAGAACATAATAGTAGGTTTTAAAAGTAATTCAAACAAATAGAGGGGCTACCAAGCAAGTTTCCATACAAAAAATGATCTTAAACGTCAGTAACGCCATCTATCACTTATTAAAGTACCTAACTTATAACATAACATAAGCTCACGCCTGTATCCCCGAAGTAGTAGGCAGAGGCGTACTAGCCAACTAGTACACCCACATTTCGCTGAGCTTAGTTTCGTCCCAGATGTGATAGGGGGCGAGCCTATCGCCATATCGTGCAAAAATTCCAGACTCCGGGCTGATATGGAAAAATTCAGTATCACTTTGCGCGACCCGAGGATCGAACCCGAGACCTTAGGACGGTAGTCGTACCGAAATACAACCACGCCACCGAGGCAGCCATTAAAGTGCGAGGGTGCTTATTACAATTTACACCCTAGAATGTCCTGTGAATGTTCGAAAATCACGTAAGAAAATTTTATTATCTATCATCATCATTATTATGCTGGTACGACATGGCGCGCGTATGTTTCAAATACGACTGAGTGACTTATAACCACGAGGTCACAACTTTTGGATCACAAGTTTCGTCCTTCGTCCGGTCTATTTTTTTTATAGCAGAGACTGACAAACGAGCAGATGGGTCACCTGATTGTAAGTGATCTCCACCGCCCATAGACACCTGAGACTCAAAAAGAATCATGGGTGCGTTGCCAACTTAAAAGGATAGAATGGAAGGGAAGCGAAAAGGGAGTGGGAAAGGGAGGGAGCTACCGGAAATCTGACCCACCGAACCAATCGCGACAGCGATCTGCCACTTTACGTCGGTTTCCTGTGAGACAGTGCTATTAGTTAGTACATACACAGTAGTACCTACAGTATTTTGCTACTATTTTCCATATACCTCGTCATCATCATCAGACATAGAATATCAAATGAAATGTCATTAGCGAAGTGGCAGCAGACTGTGAAACTTATAGGGTACAAAGTTCGATTTGAAAGAAAAATAAATTTCAACATTCGTTGAGAACATTAGTCGTCCAATATTACAGACCGGTATGCCGATAGTTTGACCCCATATCACTTGCGGCGGAAATAAGTTCGGTGAACTGTGACCGCTCTAGTTATACCTTTGCCTATACTTATATGGATATGGGCGTGATAAGCTATTGTGACGGAATTATTTACGTAACACGACTGCCTCGGTGGCGTAGTTGTATTACGGTACGACTACCGCCCTGAGGTATCGGGTTCGATCCCCGGGTCGGGCAGTGATATTGGATTTTCCAGTATCAGCTCGGAGCCTTGAATTTGTGCCCGATATGGCGATAGGCTCTCCCCCTATGACACCAGGGACGGAACTAATCTCGGCGAAATGTGGGTATTCTAGTTCGCTAGTGCGCTTCTGCCTACCCCTTCTGGGACACAGGCGTGAGCTTATGTATGTACCAATGTGTTTATTTACGTGATAAACACATATTTATACCGCGCATTTCCACCGCAGATATTTTGTTCGCAGGTTTAAAAATTGTACTAATTATCTAATATCTATCTTATTATAATGGCGAAAAATTTAAATTACCAAAAGAAATTACAGACATGTATGTAACTTATATTACATAAATTTGGATAAAAAAACTGCACGCAACTAACACATAGATGTAGACTATAATCATTTTTGCGTACCATTTGAAACAGCGTATAATTCTATGTTATTACAATCCGTAGTTATCTGCTAAACATTTCAAAATAATTCTCTAATCAGATCTTACACGCAAACGAGATCCTTCTACTATAGAGCTCAATGTATCTAAGTGGTGTTAAAACCAACTTCGAAATACAAATACATATTAAAGTTAGTAAGGGCCGCTTGCAGCTCCGCGATAAATCTCTATTTTCCCTAATCTTTATTTAAAGATAGGAGGACTTGTAGGATAAATTGAGAAAGGGTAATTCTAGATTAGAATAGCGCAAGCATGTCGCCCTAACGCCCGAATGGTCAAACGCTGCTCAACTTTAACGGCTTCTTATATTGATTTTCGCCATACAATTTTGACAGATAAGGCGGCATTAAACGACATAAGGCGACCTTAAGTGTATGAACATTCGGCGGTAAGTCGCCTCTTTGGTCTAGTGGCAGCGTGTAGAGTTTGTGAAACGGTTTGATTCTCGAGGGGGGCGGGTAACTTGAAAGGTTGACGTCAGGTACGCAGCCGGTCGAGAAAAACTAAGCCGAATCGTTTCTGTAATATGCTTGATACATTTTGTTGCGCCAACCCCACATTATAGTAGGATAAGGGCAGGTGAAAAAAAAGTAGAGTTGGTAAATATAAAATTCAATTCGTCCAATTAGTTACCCCAGAATTGTTTTCGCTAGTGAAAGATAAATAAAAATAGTGAGCCTGTTGATAAGATTCCGCAAAATAATTTATCGGTTCAATACTTATTGTTGTAAAATTTGGAGTGTATCTCCACGTCTCAAATTAATAAAAATATAATCACAAGTATAAAAACTTAACGGACCGACTTCAAATCCGATCATGACCAAATTTATATGGCACCACTCTTGAAATAAGCTCTATCGAACACAAAAATAATTTTGAAAATCGGTCCACATTTGGCGGAGATATCATGTAACATACATAAAAAAAGAATACAGACGAATTAAGGACCTTCATTTTTGGACATAACATACATACATAACAAAACATAAGCTCACGCCTGTATCCCCGAAGGGATAGGCAGAGGCGCACTAGCCAACTAGAACACCCACATTTCGCCGAGCTTAGTTCCGTCCCAGATGTGATAGGGGGCGAGCCTATCGTCATATCGGGCACAAATTCCAGACTCCGGGCTGATATGGAAAAATCCAATATCACTTTGCCCGACCCGGGGATCGAACCCGAGACCTCAGAACCGTAGTCGTACCGAAATACCACCACGCCACCGAGGCAGTCATTTTTGGACGTCGGTCGAAAATGTGAACGAAATGAAAACTGGACATCAATTTGAATTCCGAAAAAATAAAATGAAGCGAATATATTTCAGGTCATCAGGTATAAAGAAAAAAATCTAGGACCCTACACGATGATGTATGTAGGTATAAGTTCATACATCACTAAAATCACCAGAATAACGGTTATTATTACCAAGGTAGATCGCAAAACTTGAACAACGGCAACTTTTCGTAAAGGTAAAATTTAATTTTGCATTCCATGAATATGTTTCGTTTTTATATTTCTTGCGAAACAAGAAAACTTACGTAATGCTTCCCTCTACTGTTTAAAGAGCAATAAATTTCGTATAACGGTGTATGTTGATAAAAAATATTTTTATATTGTTCTACAGCTGGCAATAAATTGTAATTATGGTGGATTCAAACGTCGGTGTATATCACGTTATTACGATATTAGAATTGAGATTTTCAAACAAGCTTTCGTTGGAGCTTTTTTATAGTTTTGTTTTAAATACTAATATTCGAGGCAACTTGCAACATGGTGCATTTATTTACCAAAAGACTCGTCACTTAGTCACGTAATATAGTAAAATTTTAAGTTTTTAGGGCCTTACTTATAAAAAAAATATTATTATCGCTTATATTTTCGTCAAGAATAGCTTGTCGCTTTTTCCCATGCGTTACATTGTTTAATAATCACAAGTTTAAAAACATTACTGACTAACTTCCAATTTACCGATCTTGACCAAATTTATATGGGACCATCTATCGAATCTCGTCTCGAATATCGAAAATCGGTCTATCGAACACAAAAAGAATTTTGAAAATCGGTCTACATTTGGCGGAGATATCGAGTAACATACATAAAAAAATACAGACGAATTGAGGACCTCCTCCTTTTGTGGAAGTCGGTCGAAAATGATAGGGACAACCTATGGTTAAAGATAAGCAGCGCCTTAATATTTTTATACGTAAGGGGCTTAGTTTTAGGTTGAGCTGCTGCATGTTAATTGTATAACAAAATATCTAACCCAGTAGCAACGTCGTCATATTGGTAATGCTGGGTTTAGGTACGACGTTCTCCATTGTCTTAATATTAAGATAGAAGGTAAAATAATAACAGATAAAAACCAGCGGAAATAATTTTGCATTACTTATACAAGTTAAAAACCAAGCCACGGAAAGACTTAAAACCGTGCAAATACTTTTTTATATTTTCGCGCGCAGTGCGGTGGGGAAGCCCGTATTTCAAAGCGACTAGAAATATCAAGCTTGGAACACAATTTTCAAACAAAACAAAGCCTTAAAAAATAATAACTTCACAAATAATAAATGTTTCCGTAAGATTGAAAACAGCGCACCGCATTTTCTTGGTTTGCAAACAATGACGTCAGTCACAATCGTATTTGTCAGGAACTTAGGACAAAGACGTAAAAAACAAGAAATATTTAAATCTTGTGGTGTTTACGTGAACTTAGGTACTTGGATATCTTAGACTATTTTATGCAATTACTAAGTTGTAACAAACAATTACTAAGTTGTCGCATCCTTGGTCTAGGGGCAGCATGTATGGGTTGTAGACCGGGAGGTCCTGGGTTCAATTCCCAGGTCTGTCGGGATTGGATCCCTCCCTCATAGGGGGTTGACGTCAGGCAAGTGGTCGGTCGTAAAAAGTAAGCCAAATCCTCTTTGCAACATGCTTGAAAAAGTGTGTTGCGCCGACCCCACATTAAGGTGGGATAAGGGCAGGTAGAAAGAAGACTAAGTTGAAACATATTTTATGGTATACCGTGTTTATTACCTTACGTTATAAAATAAATTATTTTCTTAATGGATTCATTTTCTAAAGCGAATAGATATTGCTCTACGGGACGTACCGAGAAGATGTAAAGAAAGTTGCAGATCCAGTCGGGCAAGTGTTCTCGTATTTCGTGGAATGGCTTTTCTTGATAAATACACATGTTTATTAAACGATTTATTAGTACAATCCCAACAATTCGTGCATAGAGATATAGAAGCATCGGATAATTGAAAGATATAATTTAATTAGGTACACCTTGTAAACCGACATTAAACCAAGATTAGACTCTGATATCTACATATTTATGAGTTATGTTTTTTCTTAGTATAAAAATCAGCTGAAAATATTCATAATTTTTTTGGAAACACTTGGAAATAATAAACCTTAGAAATAAGGTAATTTTATTCATGTTTCGCGGGATATAATGATAATATTACGGTTACATACAGGATGGGCAGGCACCTGTGCCTGATTCTTATATTCGACATTTGAAAATCTTATTTGCGTACATTTTCAGTTGAGAAATATTTGAATATAACGCAGACTGATATGCGCTGCAGAAACAAAGGGACGCAGAGTTTTCCGTGCAGCTTGTATTTAAACATCATCCTAGATAGAAACTCGATATCGAGTCCGGATCGAAAGCGCGGTTTTATCGTTTTTATAGTATGTATGAGGCCACATTGCGACTACCTAAGAAGTAAAGTGGAACAGAGAACGCTGGAGTGCCTTCACTTATGGCCACGATAGATGAAGTCAGCCGTGTTTGTATTTACATAAATTGACTTGGAAAATGTTGTTGACAAAACTGTTCCAGCGTTAACAGTGTAAACGTAAAGCGTGATTGAAATTCGACGATATTGCGCTGTGAATTTTTCAAGTGCGAAGCGTTTCGACGGTGCGAATTTTCAATACGAATACTCCCTTTACATTTATCTACCAGAGTATAAGATGCCTCGTAAAAAACAAAATTTGTATTCATAAACATAACATAACATAAGCTCACGCCTGTATCCCCGAAGGGGTAGGCAGAGGCGCACTAGCGAACTAGAACACCCACATTTCGCCGAGCTTAGTTCCGTCCCAGATGTGATAGGGGGCGAGCCTATCGCCATATCGGGCACTAATTCCAGACTCCGGGCTGATATGGAAAAATCCAATATCACTTTGCCCGACCCGGGGATCGAACCCGAGACCTCAGAAACCGTAGTCGTACCGAAATACCACCACGCCACCGAGGCAGTTTGTATTCATAGCAGTATATTATTAATTACATGAATAATATAGCTGTAGTTTTCGAATGAAAATATTCTTGGTTAGTGTTACACATTCTTAATAGTAGTATTAAATAGAGTGGTTGTATTTCGGTATGACTGCCGTCTTGAGGTCTCGGGTTCGATCCCCGGGTCGGACAAAGTGAAATTGGATTTTTCGAAATCAGCTTGGAGTCTTGAATTTGTGCCCGATATGGCGATATGCCTATCAAATCTGGGACGGAACTAAGCTCCAGGTGTTCCAGTTCGCTAGTGCACCTCTGCCTACTCCTTTGGGGATACGGGCGTGAGCTTATGTTGTTATTCATTAAACCGCATGAAAAGTGGGACATCGTTGATTGAACATAGAAATCTCTATATTTATTCTACTAACGATTTTCTACTCTTAAAAGGAAATGTCCCTATTTAGAACTTGTATAATTACAATCGTTTTACTAGAATTATCTGCTTAAAAACAAGATAGATTCAAATATATTAGATAAGCAATTCACCAAGACACGCCGATTCTGTAGCCCGAGCACGAAAAACTAATGTAAATGTAAATGTATTCGAGTTCGCTGCGCACTGTTGACGTTTGGTTAATATTTCATACAAATTTCATAGACGCACATCGAGTTCGAATACATTTACGGTTGTCAGAAATTTTCCTGCTCAGGCCGCTGAGCTATATTGCGCGTAACGAATACCACGTGACAATACAATTAGGTTTTTTTAATTGTAATATACATTCAACACAGCTAATAGTATTTAGTGGTATGGCATTACAGATCAATAAAGATAAGAAACCAGCAATAGCAAAATCTTTGAAATAGCGTCTTTCATTGCACATACATACTCGTATATAGGTGCTCCCACGGATGTAAAGAAAAAGAAGGACACCATCTCGCCTACAGTTAAAACCGCCACAGAGATGCCACGCACACAAACGCCCTGTACTAAAGTGCTCTACGCACACACACGCCATTACGTGTCGAAAGCCCGAATGCGCCGAAAACCCTGCTTCACTTTCAACGTTCCTCGCGCTCCATCCATCTTTTCTTTTATCGTCCGTGGTACTACTCTACTATGTATATATGTTGTTTATTGTACATTAAAAAACAATAATATTTTTACTTAATATAGTTTATCCACTAGTAGAGGAGGTAGTAGTTACCCCTCTCACTAGTAGAGGAGGCCCGTGCCCAGCAGTGGGACAGTAATATTACAGGGCTAATATTATTATTATATTATATTATAGGTTATCATATTATCTTATACAAACACATAGCTATTAGGCTTGTTAACAGGTTTTGGGTTAAGGGGTCGCCTGTCAGTTCATTGTTATTTGTTAACATTTATTACCATAAATTACTAAAACAGGTCACTGGTTATAAAAATAAGGGCACTGACATATAAATTATTGTACTCGGGAAGGCAACCAACAACTTAATATTTGAACCGTATGACTGTTAAATTCTCTAGGGATGGATTTGTGGCTTCAAATATTAATCGATTTTATCAAAATGTCTTCTTTTAGGACCGAAATAAAAGAGCTATTGTCTGGAAAGTATTAGGGTTGTCCCAGTGGAATTCATCGAAGGTTAACGAAAATACCGAAGTGTATATAAATAGAGCAATCGATTAAGTTAGGCCTTTGCCTTTGGGAAGATTGACCAAGTCGGATTTACTGGGATAAAGAACGCAGACCACATAATACAACCTTTCGTCTCTAAGTTATACATGAATAGCATAGTAAATGAGCTCTCGTAAATATCTTCCTACACATTATTCTGTTTATAAACGTATAATAATTGCTTTTCTTACCAGTATTTCACAGTTATCGATTTAAAATAGTTAATTATCATCATTTGTGAATACCAAATAAATCCGTACAATAATTTTATATTATATTCAGTCGATTTTTGAAAATTAAAGCATATGAAAGAGCAGCTATATCCTGAGATAAAGAACCATAAAAATCACAACGTCACTGTCGAATCACACAAACCTCCAAGCACAGTACGAAAATATTGTAAAATAAAAACGACGCGTAAATACACGGTTCTAGGAGAAAGCCCGGGCAGCTACACGGGCAAGCGCGCCGAGGGACCGAACGCGAATGTGCTCTGGACGCGGGGGCGGGAATCCGCCACCGACATCTAGCATTTCGACGGACCCCCACCCTCCCTCAGCGACTGCCGCCCAACCCCGCGTCCCACGTCTGATAACCTGCTTCTTCGGAAGTCACTAAACTCCCGACATGAATGGTACCAACGCATCAACACTTGTAACGGAAAATGTGAGAGATCGATATTCTTTTATGGATTTTGGAAAATCTATACGTATTTTCAACAGGAATATGTTAAAATGAGAATATACCTAGAACTAAAAGCTTTTTTATAGTAAAACTCAATGCTTCGGTGGCCTAGTTGTTTAATTTGATTAAGGTCTTGGGTTCGATGCCCGGTTCGGGGAAAGTGATATTGTTTTTTTTTTCAATTCAGCATCAGCCCGTAGTCTGGAATTTATGCTCGATATGGCGATAGGCTCGCCCCTATCACATCTGGGACGGAATTAAGCTCGGCGAAATGTGGGTGTTCTAGTTCGCTATTGCGCTTCTGCCTACCTCTACGGGGATACAGGCATATGGTAAAACCTCGTTTAAAATATACTCGAATGCTCTGAATGAAAAATCCATTACCAAAATACACTCTGCTATTACGTGTTGGTTTGAATATATTTTGCAGCATGAATGGACTCATTTCATTATTCTTATATCTGTATTCTGAAAGCTTTTGGTATAATTTCACTAGTCTAAATTTCGACTTTTTTCTAATTATTATTTAAAAAAGCCTCCGTGGCGCAACGGGCGAGTAGTCTGTGAAGCGACAGGCCGCGGGTTAGATTCCCGCATTGAGACAAATGTTTGTGTGGCCCACAGATTTTTGTTTCAAGTCTGGTGCTGTGAGACTGAAAGTCTCTCATAGTCTCCGACACCCACGATACAGGTTATACCTAGGTATAACCTAGGAACCTAGCACACTAGTGTGGGGTCAGGACTAGGTTTGTGACTTTTGGGTGTATTTATTTATCTTCAGACAGCGATTTAACAGTTAAACTAATGGATTGTTACATATTTTCAGAAAGCAACCCTCTTTTCTGCGTTGAATGCAGAGATTATCAACACAGGGGCTTATGTAACAAGAGGAACCTAATTGTTATCATTTAACCAATGGTTATAATAATGTTGGCACAAAGCTGTAATTCGGATCGTTTAGTAAAACGAACACTAAATTATACAAATACTTGAAAATTAGTATTAAATGTAATAAAATGTTTAATTCGTAGAATTGTTTATGTTAATACCTATAGTAAAATATATATGATCATGATCCGTTATTAATTGAGAATTTTAGATTTAAACTGTTTCGACCCCATCCTTTGAGACACGAGAAATGTGGAGTCAGCGCTTAGAGCTTTATTTGTTTAATCTTCGGCTTAGCTCAGCCACTGGCTATATAACGTTTTGCAGACAGATACGCTCGTTGACGTTTGAGACATTTTATTCTGATAGAAATTAGCCGTCTCTTGTCACTATAAATTCGTGTAAATCGTGTATTACGCCCTTTGACAAAAGAAGATAGCGGACAGGGCATAATTACGAAAAAATGAAGCATTCCTAATGAATGGAACAAAACCAAAATGGCGACTTTGTGAAAAAAAGATCCCATTAATATAACGGTTAGGCATCTTCTTCATATTCCGAAATTAGTATTATTGTAAATAAAACACCGTATTTACAATAAAATCAATAGGTATAAGTTATTTAATTCGTATGACACGGTGACAACTTACATGTAAATAGATTGCGAAAATAAAATGGCGGAACCGGCTTCATAGTAAACACGTACTATTCGTAGTTATGCCGGGTCCTCTTATTTTCGAAGTTATACTTCTTTAGGCGCGTTATGAAAAAATGATGAGAGTGAAATTTTCAGATGCGCGCGCATCTGTGACACAAAATTAACAGTATGAAGTTGTCTACAGTATGAAGTTGTCTGCTTAACCGCTCATTAAGTCTCGAAAAAAAGCTACCAACAAAATAGAAATTGAACCTCGATATTAGTCGCGCATGTTGGTTCTGATCACTGTTTTCATATTTATAATATTTATCAACATGTTTCTAGTTTATACATTCACAACACGTGTTTTAGTTTCATACAAGTGCGAATTATAGATGTGCAAATAAATTATATTCAGTAGTGATTTAAATTGAATATTTTGATTGATATTACTTACTATTTGTGAATATTAGTGAAAAAAAATGTGCTTATATACTTTTTCAAGTGCTCCAATATAATTGAGGTTAACTATCCGTATGTATTATTTATTGATATAAATTAATGACAAAGAAGTATAACTTCTCACGCGCGTACGTAAGTACACGCACCCATTTTTTTTTCTTTAATCATTGATTATGCCCGATTGGACAAAAGCTTCTCAACTTTATTGGCCCCTTACATTGCTTTTCACCATACATTTTTGACTGGTAAGGCGGCCTTGAACGACATAAAACAACCTTAAGTGTATGAGCATTTGGCGGTGAGAGTAAATTTTGTGATCGGAAAATACAAGCCACTCGTAAACAAATATAATTACTTCTTATGTATACCGTATACTGCAATATTACAGGTAAATGTAATCACACAAATAAATGGTCTAAGTGACGAAGGCTTAATGCATTATTACATCAGAGTAGTTCGTTTCACTTAATGATTGCACGTCGTGTTGCAGAAAGCTCGCAGTATGTTTCTTGCGGCGAATGAAACGAAATTGCATCAGACAAACAAGCAACTTTACTAACTAAAGTAGCCTAGTTCAGAACTGCATTCTATTGGAACCTATGTGTATGTACTCGAGACTTTATACAAGTTGTGCCTCATTTAATATTAATAATAAAATAATAATAATATTAGCCCTGTAATATTACTGTCCCACTACTGGGCACGGACCTCCTCAACTAATGAGAGGGGTTAGGCTTTAGTCTACCATGCTGGCCTAATGCGGGTTGGTAGACTTCACATACCTTAGAAATTCTTGTGGAGAAATTCTCGGGTATGCAGGGTTTGCTCAATTTTGGGGTTGGTCTCGAACCTCCGACACTCGTCTCGGCAGTCCGTACCATTCCCAACTGAGCTATTGCTGCATTTAATATTATTACTACATAATATTATGTACTTGATTGTTCAAAAAATCTTGTATGAAACGAAGTGAAGCAGCGAGCGGAAAGCCGAATTTTCGTAAGTGGTAGAGCCACGGTGTAGACAAATTCGCATTCCGTTTGAATTGTCCGCTTGACCGGTTTGATACAACTGTTTCACATAAAACCAATCCTTTCCTTTTCTCGGGATAGATGGATGGGCCTCTAGTATTGCTGATATCCGTGAACCACGGTAAGTAACCACTTGCTATCTGATGGCTCTCAGCTGGTCTCCCTTCGTAAGGCAATATAAAAAGAGTTGATTTAAAATTTCATAACATTCATTTTCAATAACATTCTGTAACTATAAAATACTTTTTGAAACGACTATTACCTAAGTGATTACCGCTATTACTATTACCGCTTCAGTTCAGAAACAAAATTAAACTTTCATGTGCAGACAATGTTGTCTAACTCAATTTCCTATAAATCAGTCCTTCGATGTATGCAACGCAATTAATGGTGGCGAAGACTTAGGGGAAGTCGACACTAAAACCGACTACACCATTCACCCTTCGCCTCTATTTAATTCAAGTATCGTTTGTGTCCATTGCCTAGTAGAGCTTGGGTGTAGTAATCGCTGTTATTGCGGCACGACTTAATGGTTGGTTGGGACGGGTATGGGGGTATCCCTGTGTCTACATCGGTCATCCGCCTGCCTTGTCGCAAGCCCTCGATTTGCTACTTCCCTTCGGAATGTGAAGAAGCATAAATTATCTGGAACTGGAAATTATGGCCACTATGGCCATCGCCCGTATCCCACGAGGCAGGCAACTAAAATATGCTCTAAGTTGTGGATGTAATTAATGCGTCTCTGTCTAACATTCGAGACAATAAGCGTGAGCTTATGTTATGTTGGGCGAAATTGCATCAGATATTGCTTGAACCGGTATGGCGTATGGCAATTACTCGCGACGCAAAAACATCGAGCTTTTCAACTGGCCAATTTTGTTGGAGCAATATTTTGTATCCATAAACCAATAAAACAAGCTGTTGATATTTTCACCGCTATGGATGACGGCTGAAAAAATAGATCACATATTAACAAAAAAATAACATAACATAAGCTCACGCCTGTATCCCCGAAGGGGTAGGCAGAGGCGCACTAGCGAACTAGAACACCCACATTTCGCCGAGCTTAGTTCAGTCCCAGATGTGATAGGGGGCGAGCCTATCGCCATATCGGGCACAAATTCCAGACTCCGGGCTGATACGGAAAAATCCAATATCACTTTGCCCGACCCGGGGATCGAACCCAAGACCTCAGAACCGTAGTCGTACCGAAATACCACCACGCCACCGAGGCAGTTATTAACAAAAAAATCGAATATTGTATACACGTCTTAATAGCTTTTGTAAATGAAACCGTAGCTTACAAGTTTTTTAGGTACATTGATTTTCGCCATACCATTTTGACAGATAAGACGGTCTAAAACGACATAAGGCGACCTTAAGTGTATGAGTATTTGGCGATAATTCAGGCTGAGACTGAATTGATACTAATATTAGGTAGGTACATTAGGTAGCAAGTGTTTCTCAATGCGGTAGGTACTCAGCTCATCTATCTGCGCATTATGTTTGTGCTATCTGCTAATGTGACAGTATTGAATCGATAACATAAATTACTGGAATTCGGTATCAATTCCCTCCTTCATTCAATTCCTAATAACGAAGATAAAAAGATTTATCACGGAGTAAACCGTTTGCAATCGGATATCCGGCGATATAATTGGAAAATTAAACAGGATTTTGCTTATAATGTCCCGTCTTTTTAATTATAATAGGCTGATTTCAAAAATATTACATAAAGAATAAAGCCACAAAGGGTATTAAGAATTTAACAATATAAATCCAATTATAGCTAATGAACCCAAAGAGCGGCCTAAAATAAAGGAAAGACAAAAATGCGTATAATCATTTACTTTCTTAGTATTACGAAGAATTTTCATAAAGTTACAAGTAGAGGTCATTATTAGAATGTAAACATTACATTTTCGCATTTTAGACCGTATAATTAGAGGTATGGTAAGGTATCAACTGGTTCATTTTTCAACCTACTCAAAGAAAGGACAACAAGGATATAACCAGACCCGGGTAAATACCTAGTGATATTCATTTGTATTAAAAAACAAGTTATAATCAAGGTGAAAAACCGTGTTACCTGAGTCTCCAGTTCTAGACAAAGTCACATTCCATTAGCGATATCGCCAATAGAAAAGTTCAAAGGGTATGGCATTGACACTGGCCTTCGAAATGTCACGTGTCAATCACATACATGAACTTCCCTAATGAAATATAACTAATGAAATATCACTAATGAAATATAACTTTGTCTAGAGTTTAGACTAGAGTTTCGGGTGTTTAAACCCTTGCTTTCCTGGTTGTCAGTCTATATACACTGTCACTAGATCGAAAAGGGGACATAAACGTTACTCCTAAGTCCTGAATAATCTCACAAATCACACGTAAAGCAAATGAGGTGTTTACTTGCAAAGGAGTCGTCAGTCAGGCGTCAGGCACATACGCTGAAGCAATGAGTTCAACATGACACTTGACTGACTGCTTCGTTAATTTGTAACAGAAATCCTATATCTTCCCGACGGTGAATTTGTTCAGCCGCAATCCAAGGTCTCCAGTGAAATTGCGACGTAAGTACAACTCCAAAAGTGGGGTGTGGTTATTGCTCTCTGTTTACATTTGAGATAAAAACGTCTAGTATGACAGCAACGCAGATTTATTCCAACAGGATGAGACATGAATTTTGAAGAATTGCGCTTTTTGTTCTTCCTTGTTCGCGAAATCGTGAATAAAACATGGACGATTCTGTCGGATTTACACACGGGAGCAAAAAAATCGACTCAGACCGGACACTTGCACTAAAATGTCTATAACACAAAAACTATAACTTAAAATCAATATTTTCTTTTAGAACCTTAAAGTTCAAAGCCTCACCTGCAAAATCATAATTTAAATATGGTAGTCTCATTATTCAATTATTCAATGGGCTGATGTGATTGGTCAACACAATATATTACACTTGTAAGTCCCATACTCATTGTGTGTTTATTAGTCCCATAAAAGACCAGCTGTCAACCTAATCCCTATCAGTTGACCTTTAAACGTCACCCGGTACACATCTGTTTAATTACGAATAAAGAATATTACCTGGAAATGGCCACAACAAGTGAAATGGCGGCTCAAGTGGTTGCCTTGTTAGAGGAAGGCAAGACACAACGTGAAGTTGCTCGATCCCTGCACATGAGTCAGTCTGCCGTTTCAAGGGTATACCGAAGATACCAGGATACCAGAAGCTTCAATAGGAGAACAGGTTCTGGCAGTAAGCGGTCTACGTCAGAGAGAGATGACCGATTCAATGTCCGCACTTCATTCAGAAATCGGGCTCTCACTGGCGTTCAAGTTCAACAACTCAGAGAAACGCGGGATCTGTCTGTCAGTAGGTGGACAGTGAGAAGACGACTCAAGGCAGCTAACCTTACTCCAAAACGACCTGTGAGAGGCCCCAAATTATCCCCAGCCCACCGTGCAGCTCGTCTTCGTTTCGCTAGAGAACACGTTGATTGGACATACAATCAATTGCGCTCCGTATTTATACTCCGTATATACTCCGTATTTATACTCCGTTACTTAGTTTTGTGAAGTGCAACTGTGTAATCTACTAATCATAGTGCTCGTGAGTGATTCGAGTCGGATCGGCAGCGTTCGGCGCATTACAGCGGTGGGAGACTACACACGATACGGAGCGCACAGAGTGACCCGACAACGAGCGTTCGGGACCGTGTCACCGAGACCCGAGTGAATAATTCCGCAGTCAGCTAGTCAAAACAACGGACCGGATTGCGCGCGAGTGCGGCGTATGTCATGTCATTATAATCGTTACGCACTCGGCATTTTTACGAAGGTGTAGCGACAACCAAGCCTACGCGACACTACTTAACTCATTTTGGCTAAGTAATCATCAGTTTATCGCTACTACTACTCAAATGGCGAGTGTTCAGCGTACCCCTACCAAACCGAAATCCACAAGTACTATTCTAAGTCACACACAGTCTGAACCCGATATAAACACATCATCGGCACTGGGAGACTACACATCAGGTAGGAAAAGTAAGCGACAAAAACTTGAAGACTCCCCTGATAACAAATTAAGTTTAAATAGCCAGGAATTACATAACTTACTCTCGAGATGGGAGGAAAAACATGAAACAAAGATATCGAAAATGTTATCGGAACAAACAGCTCTCATCTCAAAACTCGTGGATGACATAAATGTAATTAAAACACAAAATAAGAAAATACAGGAATCCAACAACACAATATGTAAGTCTAACGCCGATATTGAGCGCTCCATGACCTTCATGAACCAAGCTTTCGAAGAACTTAAAAGGGAAGTGGAAAACCTAAAAAGGGAAAGACAAGAACAACGCACATACATCGAAAAGCTCGAAAAGAAAATGCTGGATCTCCAGTACCGCTCACGTCCTTCTGGAATTGAAATTCGCAACATCCCCTGTGTGGACGATGAAACAACATCTAGACTATCGAAAATAGTCTCAAGCATCGGAGAAGTGGTGGGGACTCCTATTCTTGACTCCAACCTTAGAGATGTATACCGGTTGCCTGGCAAATCTACTTCCCCAAATACTACACGACCCATAATTGTGGAATTTACTTCGGTTCAAACAAGACAAAATCTCTTAACTGCAGTAAAGACATATAATAAGAACAAGATTACAAGAGAGAGCAAGCTCAATACAGCCCAAATATCCTTACCAGGAAATAGTCAACCAGTCTACGTTGCCGAGCAATTATCTTCCACTACAAAAAAACTATTTCATCTGGCTAGACAATATGCGAAAAAAAACAACTATACCTTCTGCTGGATCAGAAATGGAAACATTTACATCCGTAAACAAGAGAGAGATAAATTGATATTAATTAGTTCTGAAAACACCCTCCGAGATTTAGATAATACGATCCCGGAAACGTGACTAGGTGTGCGATTGCTGTGCGATTTATATTTTGCGACCTCAAAATACACTAAGTTCATAATATTGTTATGTACTATATTTTGGAGGAAGTTATTTCACATATTTATAATTAATAAACAATTAGTATTAATACACATTACAATAAAACACAATAACCTCATTGTACAATATACATTATATAAACATACATTCAAAATCCATCCTCTGAACTCTTTCTATACTTATTACAACCAATATAATTCATCCAATCTCTCGTCTGCATACTATCAACTATTAGGTTCATTCTTGGTAGTAAACCAAAATACAAATGTCTTCTATTCAAAGTGTAAACGATGAATTAGACAACTCTTCCATATGTAACAATCTCACAACACACTCCTATTTATGCCAACCTGAGGACTGCTCAAACTATTTTAACCCTCTTGATTCAAATATTAAATTATTACACATAAACATTCGTAGTGTAAACAAGAATTTCGATAGTTTACAAGCACTAATCTGTCTCACTAAAATTGATTTTGACACTATTATTTTGACAGAATGTTGGTTGAGAAAACTGAATAACGTACCTGCTTTGTGCGGGTTCCAAACGCATGTCACAAATATTAACACTAATCAGAACGAAGGCGTGATAATGTACACAAAATTAGGCCTAAATGTGCTGGTACGAGAACCCAATATAAGATACGGTAATTGCCTTATCTGTCAGGTCGACAACAAGTTAGCATTAATAGCGGTATATCGGTCCCCTTCATACAACACTAAAGTACATTATGAAACCTTTTTATCTGGACTAAACGACGTTTATGAAGGATTATCTAGCTGCCCTAATATTGCTTTGGTAGGTGACTTAAATATAGACATTTCTGTGAACCATAGGAACGACGTCAGTCTAGACTATCTAATTCTAAATGCAACACACGGTCTCTTACCGGCCTCTCTAGTTCCTACAAGGTTGGAACATTGCCTAGATCACATTCTTTTAAAGACGAAATTACACGCTACTACCTTGATTCTCGAGTCGTATATTACGGACCACAAACCTATAGTGTTGAATTTGGAAAATGCACTTCCCACTCGTAATAAAATAAATACTACTAGACTTAAGCCAAATTTTGAAGCCATAAAATTAGATATAGATAATACTAACTTCACACATATATTAACATTAAATGACGCTAACGCTGCCATGGATAAATTCTTATTAATTCTTTCAACCATCATTTCCAAACATTCAATACAAAATATATCTCCAAGGAAACAAAGAAATATTAAGCCATGGATAACTCCCGGTCTAATCAAATGCATAAAACATCGAGACAAACTCCATGTCAAAACAAAAAAATTCCCAGACAATCTCATACTCCATATAACATATAAAAGATATCGTAATTTTTGCAATGCACTTCTTAGGAAGCTTAAGAGAGTGTACGAGAAAAATGAGTTGGAAAAAACTAGGAATAACCCAAAAGCACTTTGGAGAACTATCAAGGACATTACCAATACTCGTAAATCTCACACTAGCCCTGTTGAACTCTTGCGGATATGCAATAACCCTAAAACCTCAATAAATCAAGTGTGTTCTTTTTTTAGTAACATAGGAAGTAATCTAGCAGCAAACATTTTACAACATCAAAATAATTCAGTTCTTAATCAACACCCTCCTGACACAATAAACAGTAAACACCCTCCAGTTAACTCCCTTGGTATACTGGAGGTTGACGAAAGTGAAATAGACGCTATTATCCTACAATTACGAACTGACTGCGCGGTCGGCTGGGATGGTGTATCAACCACGATTTTGAAAATGTGTCGTCAAACTCTGGTCCCTCCCATAACCTATTTATGCAACCTCTGCATACATACTGGCGCCTTTCCGAACGCTCTCAAGATAGCGATAGTTCACCCTATTTATAAGGGTGGGGACAGGAACTGTATCAATAATTACAGACCAATTTCTGTTTTGAATGCCCTATCAAAGATTCTAGAGAAAATTCTGAATTTGAATCTTAGAAAATTTCTTGAGAAATACGATCTCATTGCTCCCAACCAATACGGCTTCCGACCAGGAATTTCTACGGAGGATGCCGTACTGGATCTGACACAATTTATAGCAAAACAACTGGACAATAGATCTAAATGCATAGGAATATTTCTGGACTTGTCAAAAGCCTTCGATACAGTTTCTGTCCCCAAACTCATCTCCAAGATGGAGTTGCTGGGAGTGCGAGGTGTCGCACTCGATATATTTAAAGATTACCTAAAAAATCGTAGACAACGAGTAAAAATTGATGATCATTTGAGTGCGGACGAAAAGGTGACCTATGGAGTGCCTCAGGGCAGTATCTTAGGGCCCACGCTCTTCCAAATATATATAAATGATCTCTGCAGAATGACATTCCCAAATTGTAACATTTATGTTTACGCTGATGACACTGCAATCGTGGTTCATGGACCCTCCTGGGACATAGTTAAAGATAGGGCAGAAACAACCTTACGTTCTATAATAAGATGGTTTAACGCAAACCTTCTTACACTAAATGTGTCCAAAACATGCTATATACCATTTGCAATACGACGTAACATGCGACCACCTCCAAATTTCACTATATGTGTACACTCTTGTTCAAACACAATAGCCCCATGTGCATGTCCAACACTAGCAAGAACTGAAACCGTGAAATATCTTGGTATTCAGATTGACGATGGACTAAGGTGGGACAAACACATTAATACAATTACCAACAGAACAATGCATCTTATAGCTGTCTTTAAGTCCCTGAGAGCATCAGCCTCAATAGACACATTGAGAATGGTGTATTTTGCATTATGCCAGTCCATAATTGGTTATTGTATAACGGTATGGGGAGCGGCAACAAAGACAAACTTTCTTAAAATAGAAAGAGCTCAAAGAGCAGTGCTTAAAGTTTTGAACAAACTGCCCTACAGGTATGCTACAGCTCAATTATACGCTGATAGCAAAGTCCTAACAGTACGACAATTATTTATTCTCCAATCAACTATTAGAATCCATAGGATGTTGCCCAAAAATAACATTAATAAGCGTAGAAACACAGTCATGGGGGTCCCACACAAAACAACGTTTGCCAAACATCAGTACTATGTTATAAGTACACACATCTACAACAAATTACATAAAAGTGTTAACATACTTGATTTAACAAGATTCAATTTAAAAGATAAATTAGAGAAATGGCTGATGCAGCAAGACTATCAGCAGACAGAGTCACTACTTACCTACATTTGCTAGTTGCACATAACTGTGCAATTAACAAATGATCATTTTGAGTTTATTTTGAAATTATCATTAGATAGTTCCTTGGAAACTTTTACCAGGATGAAGCACACACACACACATACATACATACATACATACACACACACACACACACACACACACACACACACATGCATGCGCACAAACATATACACACAAATACATACATCCACACACGCACACACACACACACACACACACACACACACACACACACACACACACACACACGCGCACACACACGCGCACACACACACACACACACACACACACACACACACACACACACACACACACACACACACACACACATACACGCGTGCGCCCACACTCACACTCACTTTAATTAAAACTCACATCTGTACATATTTATTCTTATTGAACCAAGAATAGTTAACTACCATCACTGAATCATCATATTTTCCACTATAAACTTGTTTATACCTTTATGGCCGATCACTGCCTCTTAAGACACAGGCTTTGCCTAGTTTAAGAGACAGGGTTCATTTGTTTATTGCACTCACCACTGGAAAATTGTTGTACTATTGTTGAAACTATGTATTAAGTCAAAACCATTGTAATAGTGCAGATGTAAATACTTTTATAAGAAATAAAGAATTATTATTATTATTATTATTGTTCTCTGACGAAAGCAGAGTCTGTCTACACGGCAGCGACAGAAGAGGAAGAGTGTATAGAAGGCCAGGAGAGAGATTTGTTGATTATCTATGACTTTATTAATCTAAGTCAGAGACGTAAAAATGACGGTTAAAATGTTGAGTCGATTTTTTTGCTCCCGAGTGTAGTTAAAGGCGGCACTTAAATATCTACGTACTATGCGTGTCGCTTTAGGTTTATAATATGATATGATAATAATATGATAAATCATATGCGTAAATTTCATAGTTGTTTATAAATTGTTTTGCAACAAATAATTTTATATAGTAAATTGAATTACTAATAAGTTTGAAACATTGAAAATTGTGTGTTTCGCTAGTGCGCCTCTGCCTATCCCTTCGGGGATACAGGCGTGAGCTTATGTTATATTTGGCAAATTGGCTTCCGTTGATAAAAGGAATATTCAACTAATTTTTCTAGTTGCTAGACATAAAAATGTCAAACAATAAATAAAATTGTTTGTCATTAAAAAAATATACTTAACGAAAATTCCATAACTTTAAATTATCACTGGGTGTGTCTAGCGAGATGTCTGGAAAATATTCTGCAGACGCGTCGACATGATTAAAGCGTCGTCTAGTTATTTCGATGATATTCCAGACATCGCACGTCTCGAAAAATAGCTTGCAAAGCTTTTAAAATTCATAAATCGATTATTAAAATACCATCTAAGTGGATATGCGACCACGCCCAGTGAAGGTTTCCATAGTAGGTATGAATTTTTCGGCAGATATTCGTTATAAACATTAATATTTCATATAAACATTTATAAACATTAATATTTACCACGGCATTCGGGTAATAATAAAACTTCACAACATGTCAAACCAAATTTCGATAATTGTACTTTTTAGCTTTTACTACCCTGCGTTTATTATAGACTTTCACCCCGTATTCTAAAAGTTAGGGGGATACAATTTGTATACATGTAATAGCTAATATCTCGGCAATTAATTGAAATTAAATCAAAAATATCAATCTGAAATTCATATCAAATACTCAGGTCTACTGTTTCTTGGAGCTGTGAAAATATCAAACTTCTAAGCCAACGCAATCAAAAGATATAGCCATTTATGCCGCAAATTTTCGATACTCGCAAGGGAATCAAAACCTACAGAGTACTTCCCGTAAACTCAGAATCTTGAAATTTGGTACGAAGCAACGTCTTATAGCACAGATAAAGGAAAAATTGCGGAATTCATTATATACCTACAGGTTTGTACGGAACCCTCGGTGCGCGATTCCGACTCACACTTGGCCGTTTTTTTGTACTTCACTACGCTTTCTTGGTAAATATATGAACCTAAAAAAGTCCATATGATTATTTTAAAAGTGTTACTTACACATAATTCTTTGTCCTATATACAGCGCCAATATATTCATGTAAGTATCAAGTTGGTTTTGCATAGTAAACAGCCAGCATTAATTCAGCATTGCCTAAACCAACGTTGGAAGAGAGGGCTTGTGTGATATTTCCCGCCCTGGGACATCACTGAGTGTGCTCTATACCTTCATAAACTCTAAACAAGGTAACTATCTTTGAGCACGGGCTCTTTTGAGAAAATAAATACACATTTAATCATAGGGTGTTTTGACAGCTTAGTAAAATAAGTACCTAGATAATATGATATGAAGTTGATTTCATTATATATATAAAACAATATCAATGTGAGAAAATATCAATTTACATCATAATAACAGTCCAAATGGAAATCTTCCATCAAATCATTAATATTTATTACTTATTGATCTATAATTATTATAGTGATATCTGGAGCCATTTGACCCTTAAGCTTATTAATACATACTTGTCAGTTCAGACACTTGACTGAAAAGTTATTTCAAGAATCCAAAGACTAGTTAAACTACATCATATGTATATTAAAAAAGAATATAGTTAGTAAGCTTCCTTAGTTTAGTGGCAATGTATATGAACTGCTGAACTGCGATGTCAGGTAGTTCGTAAAAATTAAGCCGAATCCTTTTTGCAACTTGCTTAAAAAATGTGTTGCGACGACCCCACATTGGAGTGGGGCACAGCAGGTGAAAGGTGGCGGCATAAAGTTTATCTCTAACAATTTTGTTGTTTATTTACAATAACCCGCGAACTTTTAGTTCGCAATAATTTTGTAATAACATAAACATAACAAGCAAATTATGATATCGGCTTTTCATAATATTTTTGTTAGAGTTTTGTTTGCGTCATCGTTATGGATAATACTTGTTTACTAGAAATTATAGACTGTTAAATAGTTTCCTTATTTAAGTTAATCTGAAGTTTTGTGAAATTAAGCAGCTTTGTATTCTATAATAATTTCTAAAATAACGAAATAAGATCATACAACTAATAATAATCTTGTACAATTTGGCTACGTAGACATAAATTATATGTGTTAGATTTATTTTTACTCTTTACTTGGATCCCTTTGTATTAGTAATTAATTAGAAATTGCAGTTTGCACAACCATGGTACATACAGAAACAGATAGAAAAATTGGCGTTAAATGGCAGCTTGCTGTTGTAGTTCTATCGGTAAAATGGGTGTCCAAAAACCTAATTCCCTAACCTTCTATCCAATCTCCGCTGCCTTCGTTTGAGGCCATCAATGCTCGTACAACAGATAAGTTTTACCCGCTTGTTCATTTACTGGCCTATTCTTTAACTACTTATCAATTGAATGTCTTACGCCCAAATGGTCAAATGGTACTCAGTCATCGCAAAGCTGGAGATCAATCATTTTACTACAGATTATAAAAAGTTGGTTCTCGACTACATAATTTAAATTATATTTATGTTTCGTTACACGTAGTATCATATTTCATTTAGTTTTTTAGATAAAAGAAATAAGTGGCAAAATACACGGATCGAAAATATTTATATTTCAACATGGCAAATTGAAGAATAACGAGTGCTTAAATCGGTAAGGCCATGTTAAATATTTGCGTAGCGTTTGACCATTCGGGCGTTAGAGTCATCTATACGTAGAGATTTTAACATACATAAACTACTTGCTTCAAGTCAATTAAAAGCATATACTGAGACATCCACTCCTGCGCTATTGTTCATTTTCATACACACTCGTCATAACATGAAGATGAGGGAGCACAACCATGAAGTCGATGTTTATTCGCAAACATGTGTCTTAACATAACATAACATAAGCTCACGCCTGTATACCCGAAGGGGTAGGCAGAGGCGCACTAGCGAACTAGAACACCCACTTTTCGCCGAGCTTAGTTCCGTCCCAGATGTGATAGGGGGCGAGCCTATCGCCATATCGGGCACAAATTCCAGACTCCGGGCTGATATGGAAAAATCCAATATCACTTTGCCCGACCCGGGGATCGAACCCGAGACCTCAGAACCGTAGTCGTACCGAAATACCACCACGCCACCGAGGCAGTCTTGTGTCACATGTGTCTTAACGCTTTGATTAAACATATGTCTGGCGTGAATGCAATAATAGTAACAGTTTAATGCACTAATAGCGACGATATCAACTGATAGCGATCCCTCCGGATACGTTCGACCCACATACGCACAGATACGCATTAGTCGTACAGCCGTGCAAGTGGACGGTTGACCGACTTTATTTGTAGACTTTGGATTCTGCCTTTTTTGTGATAAGTATCAAACGCAGTATTTAATATGCGTATTTGACTTGGACTTTGTGTGTTATGCTTTCTACATATTTGGGTCAAACACTTGTCTGCATTGTAGTCGCGTAGTATGAATGGACATTAGAAATTTTGATACCTGTGGTACAAATGAATAATTTAAATTAGTATTTTTTTTTTCTTATGCTATAAGGAAAGGGACAGAAATAAACATGGCGAAATGTGGATATACTAATAACGCTTCTGCCTACTCATTCGAAGATAGGAGACGTGAGCCGAAGTCTTTTCATTGTTTTGATTTTCGATAGTGTAGACATGAACAAAGATAATTGAATACCAGCGGCCTGAGCAGGAAAATTTCTGACAACCGTAAATGTATTCGAACTCGATGCGCGTCTATGAAATTTGTATGAAATATTAACCAAACGTCATCAGTGCGCAGCGAACTCGAATACATTTACATTTACATTAGTTTTTCGTACTCAGGCTACCTATTCTATCAGGCAGTACCTAATAATGAAGAGTTTTTAATTGTTGAATGCATAATTTATATGCTTATAATAATTTCTTAATGTCTATTTAAACTGAAGTGGTACAGAAGTTGTTAAGGTTTAAGGTTTAAGATATTTATTTCTCCATAAGAATTACATTCACTTAAACTAGAGAAATACAGAAAGTACATACGTGTATGATCTGGGTAACGCGCGTACGAGAGTGTCGCACTGTAATCCGTATAGATATGATCTAAAACATAATATAACTCGTAACTTATTACTACTATTATCCTATTAAATAAACTAAAATGTTAAAGGCTAAATTCAACACAATAAAACTAATTATTTAAAAATCTATACTGATGGGGGTAGTCGAATACTGTCGGGTTCTATTAAGTATCGCTTATGATTCATTACTAGATGGAAATTTTAATTGCTATCTGTCAGCTTGGAGGTTATTGGTTTAGTTATTATTATGGGTAATTATTTCAATTTTATTTTTGTTATTATTATATATATATATATATATATATATATATATATATATATTTTTTTTTTTTTTTGTTATAAGATCAAATTATTTCAACATTTATGTAACTACGGTTACAATTTATGCCTCAATTAATGCCTAGAGAAATCCTTAGCGATGTGGTGCTTTAGCGTTCTTCTAAACAAAGCAAGACTTTGGATTTCCTTTATATCCCTTGGTAATTTATTATAGAACTGTGCTCCTTCAAACACTATACTTTTCTTTCCATAGTTAGTTCGTGGATGTCTTAAGCAGATGTTGTTTATTTGTCTCGTTAATCTATTTTGTAGTTGCCTGTGTGTTGTAAATGTTATTTTTGTATGGATATCTTTGTTCATAATTTTACGCACTAATATACAAGTTTTAAATTTGTATAATTGAAAAAGTGTCATTAGTTTGGTTTCGTTATATATTTTTTCTGTAGGTGACCTAAAAGGGTAACAATTTAATTATTTTATTTTGTTTTATCTGTAAAGATCTTATGTAAGTTTTGGGGGCGGTGCCCCATACTTCAATTAAATATTCGAGATGAGGCTTTACCATAGAATTATAAATAATACTACTTACAGATTTTGGGAAACAACGTACAATACCTCTTAAAGACCCCATTAGGGAGGACATTTTGGATTCTAATTTCTCTAAGTGAGGTTTCCAAGTTAAATGGTTGTCCATTATGAGACCCAGGTGTTTTTGGGTTTTCACTTCTGTCAACGGCTCGTTCTGTATCATTAAAGGAGGGTATTTATCAATTTTTTTGTTTTTGGCAGCAAATATCATAAAGTTAGTTTTGGTTACATTTAATGTAAGTAAATTTTTGCTAAACCAAGCACGTAAGGAATCCAGATCTTTTTGGGCTAAATCAATGAGAGGACCAATGGTGTTGCCGTTGTAAAATAAACATGTATCATCAGCGTATAAGGAAATATCACCATTTAGGCCTATATTTTGAATGCTATTAATATAAATGAGGAATAGTAATGGTCCTAGGATGGAACCCTGCGGGACTCCATAAGTTATTGGCTCCGGGTTACTTTGCGCCTCTCCTATTCGAACTATTTGAGATCTGTTTAAAAGATATGATTTAAAGATATCATGAGCAGTTTCAGAAATTCCAATGTCAAATAGTTTTTGTAAGAGTAACGTATGGCTGATCGTATCAAAGGCTTTTTTTAGGTCTATAAAAACACCAAGGGCAATCTGTTTCTCGTCAATTTTACTTTTTAAATTTGTAACTAGGTCTATAGTAGCTGAAAGGGTGTTTGACTTTGCACGAAAGCCATATTGCTTTTCGGAAAGAAAATTTATGGAACTAAGATAATTATTTAAGCGATCGTGTAAAATTTTTTCGTAGATTTTGGAAAAGGTTGGAAGAACCGAAATAGGACGATAGTTACTAGGGTCAGATTTATTACCGGACTTAAATATTGGGCTCACTTTAGCAATTTTTAGAGAATTTGGGAAGTAGCCGTGTTCTAGGCAGTGATTGATACATGTAGTTAATTTTACAATTATTAGATTCTTTACACATTTCACTACTTTACAACTGATACCATCCAACCCTGTGCTAGTATTTGTGTCAAGATTGTTTATAAGTTTACAGACTTCCTCTTCGGTGGCAAGGGTCAGTTTTACTAATCTATCATTATTAATACTATCTGCTTTGATAAATGATTGGTAGGTTACATCGGAATTTCGTGTTTGTATGTCCGCGGCCAAAATTGAACCTATACTTGAAAAAAAGATGTTGAAATATTCACATATTTCGTTAATATCTGTAACATTACCTGACATTGTGGCTAACTTAGAAGGAGCAGAGTTCGATTTCCTATTGTTATTAGAAAGTGTCCTTATCAATTTCCACATCTTAAGGGGCTTTCTCTCACAAATTTTAAATTTCTTATGATAATATTCACTCTTAGTAGTTTGAATTAGTTCTGTTACCTTATTTCTTTCTGCTATAAAGTTTTTTCTGATAATTTCGTCATTTGAATTATTTTTGTACGTATACCATAAGTCATTTCTTCTATTTATAGCTATTATAATGTTTTTGTTGATCCAGTCCGCGTTGAGTGGGTTTTCGATTTTAGTTTTGGTTATTCTGCTTTTCCGAATTGCTTCCAATAAAAGGTTTTCTAAAGTTTCATATGCAACATCAGTACTGTTGTTTATTGTACTTTCTAGTACTTCGTTCAGCTTTTTATAATCTATCGCTTCGTACTTTATTTTCTTTTTGATAATCGGTGAATATCTATCAATTTCAAAGTATATTTGCTTGTGATCAGACAAATCAGATTCAACAACTATCAGATGGCATTTATGATTTTTTAGATTCGAGCATACATGGTCAATAGTAGATTTTGAGGTGGCTGTTTCACGAGTACAATATTTGTTATCAGTATTATTTAAAATCTTGTATCCATTTTCATGGAGCATCCTCGTATAGTTTTTGGTTGCTTGGTTCGGTTTTATCAAGTTATAGTTGAAGTCGCCAAACACTATACATCTTCTCCTCATTAAGAGTTGCTGTGAGTAAGTTTTTAAGAATTCTATGTTATTAGTTCTTTCAGGTTTGTATATCGCACCAATATCTATTGAGAATTTGTTTAGGTGTATCCAGAGGTAATGGTTATCGTTATCTGTTAGGCTCTCTATAATATTGTGCTTCAAAGAATCATGAGCGTATATTGATACGCCGCCACCCCTAATGCCTTGCCTAAAGTTGTAGTAGTGAGTATAGCCGGGTAGTGTTAGATTAAGAGCTTCAGCTTCAGATTTAATCCAAGTTTCGCATAGAATTATAACGTGTACTTGATATGGTATAGATTTAAGAATACAAATAATTTCATCGAGTTTTCCAGGTTTTACGATACTTCGCACGTTTGCGTATAGAAATTTTAGGGCCCTTTGACTTTTTGTTAGTTTGTTATATCTGTTTGTGATTTCATACGTTATTTCCTTTAGTTCATCTTGTTTCGAGTCTATAGTGAGTTTTTTGTCTGAGTTCTAATAATTTTAGGAATACCATTTATGAATTTCATTGTTAGATCCTTTTCGCCTTCGTCAATACGGCGTTTTAATTCATCCCTGATGTTTTCTCTAAATTTCTTTTGGTTAGGTGTTTCGTCTGAGTAGATTTTTAGAGATTCCGAATTAAGTTGAGCTTTATTTCGAAGTAATGACTTGGCTACTGATTTATTCGCAAAAATTACTTTAATTGATCGAGACTTCTTTGGGTTATACTTGCCTAGTCGAATAACTTTTATGGGATCAGGAATATCAGGCACAGCTTCTCTTATTATAGTCTTGACTTGTTGTAGATCATGACTGCGTCTGTCATCAGGTACCGTTGAGTGGATCTCTCTTATTCCACTAATAATAATATTTTTCTGTCTCTGGGTTCGCTCTTGCATTTCCGCCATTAACTCTTCATAACCCGTAGTATTAGGTAATTCCATTTTGTCAGCAGAGGTAGTTTTAAATGCAATAATATCATTTTTAATAGCTTTTATTTCACGGTTCATATCAGTTTTAAAATTTGTGAGTTTTGTGATATCCTCCTTTAATTTTTCTTGTTCCAAAACCAGGTGGTCTGTAGTCACCTTTATTAGTCTGATTTGATCTTTAATTGTTGAGACGTCTTGAGAAATTTTGTTCAAATTCTCGGTTTGTTTGGTTGTCATATCTGTTAAGAGCAACATTATCTTGTTTTGTAAATCATCGAATTTTGTAGCAAGGTCATCATCTGGGTGTTTTCTTTTAATTGGAGTAGCAATTTGTTGTGTGTCCAAAGCAGATTCCGATAAAGTAATTTTTCTCAGGTCCGGTTGTGAACCACTAGTGGGGTTCTTACGGCCGCAATTTCTATCAGATGTATATGTAATGAGTCCCTTTGTCGGTGATCGGGTTACACTCATTATGGAAGTACTGTCGTCCGACACTGCTTTATTGAATGTCAACGTAAAACACACTTTAACTTCTTTACTGTACGTTCAATTTTCAGTATAAATTTAGGATATTTTAATTGACTGATTCGTGGACACGTCCGTTCGACACGCTCGCTTCGCGCGTTTTTCGTTGTTCCGAGTTATCGCTAATGAAACCTTAGACGCTGCCGAGACGAAGGCGGAGCGCTTACTACAAGTAAAGATTAATTTCACCTGAATCCGATACCTTCCAGCAGTTCCAGCAGCCAATAAATTCTTACCGACACGCTCCCGAATGGAAATGAGTTCGAAAAACTCGTGTCACCGAGGGAAATATTGTTTGTTTGTTGACGTGATACGATCCGGTGGAAGTTGACAAACGTGATGAAAAAAATATTGGAAAAGTTTTCCGAGCGAGCTCTTTAAGCGAAGCCTCTACTTTCGGGGGAATTTCGGAGTGACCTTCTATTACTGGAGTCACCGTATCGGTATATTATGGCCAGTATTTTTTCCAAGGCATTGAGTTATCGTTCCTGTTAAATTATATTATATACCTACTTTGTATTTATATTATTGTACATACATACTTATTGTCTTCCCCTTGAAATTAAACTATTTTTACGGATTATATCACGATTTGGTTTTAATTTTTATGCCCGACGTTTCGTCTC
This sequence comes from Clanis bilineata, assembly GCA_036417725.1. NCBI lineage: Eukaryota > Metazoa > Arthropoda > Insecta > Lepidoptera > Sphingidae > Clanis > Clanis bilineata. The sequence continues at coordinate 7,568,623 of CM071141.1, forward strand.
GCCCGAGGTCTTCCCCTTCCAACTCTACCATTCACACTTGCCATATATATTATTGTAATATAGATATAATAGGTACTATTCTACTATGCCTATAACATGTTATACGCATGCGTATGTTTCAAAGTAACATGACTTCGAATAAGTTACATATATGTAACGTAACGACGTTGCCTATTTAGGAATTAGGTATCCACTACCCACCGAATTCATTTTTTACTGTATTTTATTGCATATGACCACCATCTCAGTCGGAATTCCCGCTATAGATATATCTATGCTATTACGACGCAGTTGAAATAATTCTGATGAAAACAGAAGTACCTATATGACCTCACAGAAAAATTTACACATGATGTGCTTATCACTAACTTTTGTCCGCGGCTCGGCGGTAATTCCTATTTGGTTGCATCATGTTAAATACAGACTGTTTCATAAAGTTGGTATCAATAATAATTACACTTGAAGGGGGGATGGTAAGCATTCTAACGGTAAAGTTTAAAATTTTGTAGGCTAATAGTTTTTGAATAATGGAAACTTTAATTTGTATCGAAAAATATTTTTCTGGCTCATTGGGTCAGCTGCAGTACATTTGAAAACCTAATGGGGTAATTAATAATTTTAAGCATACACAAAGCCATTCCCATGCTATTTTTAGATTTACAGGTCGCATTCCGATTTCTAAATCCCCATGCATTATAATCGATAAAAAAAAATTAAGCTCATTTTTATTTTTTAACTTTACCGTTACGCTTAAAATCGTTCTCCCTGTATGTGAAATTATTATTGGTACCTAATTTTATGATATCAGTAGCCCGAGCACGAAAAACTAATGTAAACTCGCTGCGCACTGATGACATTTGATTAATATTTCATACAAATTTCATAGACGCGCATCGAACACGAATACATTTACGGTTGTCAGAAATTTTCCTGCTCGGGCTGCTGGTCTTCATATTAAGAGGAAATTGGGTTTCGGGGAAAAATATATCATAATTATATACCTCTATTATCGAGAATCGCAAAGCAACTACATATAAGATTCTGAATACAATTTATTATGTTAGGTGTTATAATGCGCAGCAATTATGCTGGCTACGATGTCCTTTAAAACTGCAGGGTTACCACGACCTCTTATAGCAGTATTATTATAATCGTTCTTCGTTTGTTTTGTATGGGAATCGGTACAAGTAAAATTATAATAATACTGCTATAAGAGGTGGTGGTAACCCCCCTGAACATAAATATTGCTTAGCCAACACTGGTTAGCCGTAGAAATAGACATCATGACTCTGGCATGTGAGAGCTACTTGAGAGCTACTACTTATAAAAAAAAAAGTGTTGTAATGGAGTAAATGAGTTCTAGTATACATATTCAACGCTTTTAAAACGCGGCGTTTTTTAAACGCGGGGCTTTGGGTGGTTTGTAGAATACACCTTAGTAGAAACAAAACAGGAATCATTTTCATGCATTCATAATAATATGTTGAGACGCTTTTTAACGAACGTTGAAAAAGCTCTCTTGCGAATGATAGCTTAGTAGATTCTGAACTACAAAATAACACCATATTGTGACGCAATAATAAGGTAATATAAATATTCTTAATTTTTTTTTTCTACCTGCCCTTATACCACCTTAATGTGGAGTCGGCGCAACACACTTTTTCAAGCAGGACCTCCCGACCCATAGACTATCCATGCTGCCACTAGAGCAAGGAGGTGACGATATAAATATTCTTATTGTCGAATCTAAAATCTTAGGTAGAAATACACACATTATGGGCCTTACTTATAAAAGCATTTTTAGCTGAGCAAATGGTTAAGAATAACCTGTCACTTTTTTCCTTGCGTTACATTGTTTAAAAATGAAAGGGACAACCTATGGTATAAAGTTAAGCAACGCTCAAATATTTTTATAAGTAAGGGACTATGTGTATAAATCCTAATTCCTAATCAAACGATCCATGCAAGTACCTTCGCGTGGATAAATCAATATTTCATTACAGTGTTAATACGATGTTCGATGAAACGATGCTAAAAGCTCGTGAACTTAATTATTAACACTAAGATTTTTAGACTTTTCAACAAGCTGGGCAGGTTATGTCGAACAAAAGAGTCACTTAGCGCCCTATAATGGTTCTTATGGGCAGGCAACTGAAAGAAAGTAAATTTATTCTTTGGCGCCTTTAGTAGAAAAATTACAAAAGGGTAATTAAACAGGGCGTCCTTCTTCATTAGCCAGGCTTGGACACCCTTTGTTTTGTCTAATGAATTTATGTTCGTACCACCTCTTAGTAAATGTTTATGTTTAACACTGTCAGTCAAGAAGTTCGCTTTTAACGGTTTTTTAGTAGATTTTGTTGTTTATTTCGTTTGTTATGTGGTTTTATAAACATTTAAATAATTATTTTTTTAATAATTTTGAAGGTATGCATCCGCCAACTCGCATTAAACCAACGCGGGGTGGTTGGAAAAACGCGTAACTCGTCTCCACGGATGTGAAGAAAAAGAAGGACACCATCTCGGCTATACTTAAACGAACGCTACAGAGAGGCCACGCACACAAACGCGCCTGTATAAAAGTACGCACACACACACCATTACGTATCGAATGTGCCGAAAACCCTGCATCACTTTCAATGTTTCTAGCGCTCTGTCCATATTTTTATTACGTCCGTGCTCGTCTCATTGGTAGGTATCATAAAGGAGACTACCAAAAGGCTACCAATGGTATAATAATAAAAGACGTTGTTAATATCTAGTGAAACAAAAGGCCACTGTTTCGTTTGTGAGACCGTGTGTTTCTTATAATTCCAGAATCCAGACACAAAAGTCGTATCTTATTGTTGAGTTGGGCTAACTTTATATTATAAATAAATAAATAACACTCAACAGTCACACACATAGTCCTGACACCCATATTAAGATCGAGTCTTGTTTCGTGGGTATCAGGAACTACGAGAGACTTACGGTCTCACAACACCCAGACCCGAAACGAATATCTGTGGGCCACACAAACATTTGTCTCACCCGATGCACCACGGAAGCTGTCAAATTTAAATGTCAATATTAAAGAACCTATTTGTAACATTTCATTACATATATTATGATATAAGGGATAAGTTATCCCTATAATCTTATCCTTAACCTTATCCCTATAATCCTTAAATATACCAAATCTCAGGTTCTTCCGAGCGCAATATATTCGAAAATTGGTCCGAATAGCAAAAATTATTGCTTCCAATCACGCTTATCGTCGCCGTCTCCTTCGATTTGTTTCCAAGTATTGCCTCTAACGACAGTTTCATTACTGCCTTGTCTTATAAAATAATATTTAGGTGCTCGGAAAAAATGGAAGTTATTTTCCAGCCATCAGTATCTTTAGGAACTCAATATAATTATTACGTATACCTAGTATTTATATCTAGATGATTGAAATAACTTTCCGAAGTGGTAGATAGGTTAGGTATAGGTTAGATATTGTTTTTAATAAAAGTATTTCCAAGTATCTGGTCAAGTTCCAACAGGTTGATCTGGAAATCTTTGGGGGAGGCATATGTTCTGCAGAGGACGTCCTATGGCTGATAATGATGATGATGATGATTTCCAAGTATTATCATACTTATTACGAAAACGTTAATCAATGTAACACCTATTTAATTGTGTATTGATTACGTATTTCAAAAACAAGGCACGTGAGGTGTATCTACTTATATTGTATTAGAATAATATATTATGTAGGAATCAATAAGGCTTTCTGATCACGCAGGTGTGAAGCACATGCTCATTGATTATTATAATTACAAGGCCAGAGGTCTACCCTTTCTGTGAGGTCAGAATGATATCATGTCCTATAAAAATATCTGATACATTGTTCTCATATGTTAGGTAACTGATTATTATTCATTAGTGGGATCAGTGACATCAACGATCGACGATTTACTCGTTAAACAGGATTACAAAATTAAAATAACGGTTTCCAGAAGTCTAAAACATTTTTGGGATCAATTAATACAAAATTCCTAGAACCTTCTTGAATAATGCGAAACGAAAATATTTTTAGATACGAAAGACAAATTCTTATATCAAACCAGCGTTGTTCTCTAAGCTTGTTTTGGAATTAATACGATGTATGTACCTATGACTGGAAAACTAATTCATGAAAAAGACGCAATAAAACTCAAAAATTTCTGGACGAATATCTAGACAAAAAAGGAGTATAAAACATATCCTCTTTAATAGCAGCTGGGGTTTATACCACTAGCTAGCATACATATGGATGGACTGACAAGAGCTAAAGTTGTGGCTGAGATCCTAAGTTCGATTTCTGGTTCCACCACCACTTCGTGTGTGATTTTCTAACGTAATTTACCCGGGATTGGATTGAAGCGAAAACTGAAGTATAAGGTGGATCGTAAAATTCACAGTGTGACTAAACCATGGTATAAAGAAATAATAATTGCAAGTTAAAAAACTTAACGGACCGACTTCAAAACCTATCTGATCGTGATCAAATTGGGACCGCTTTTGGAATAAACTCAATGGAACACAAAAATAATCTTAAAAATCGGTCCACATATTATGGCGAAGATATCGCCATAAATACAGATGAAATGAGGACCTCCGCCTTTTTGAAGTCGGTCGATACAGAAGAATTTTATGAAAGAAAGAAAGAAAATATTTATTGCTGGTACAATACTAAACATAAAACAACTTCACTAAGAGAAAAAAAATATAATTCATATCATACTAAATATTGCACCAACAAAGGTACCACTGTCTGCAGAGGGTACCGCAACGCTGATTTTGAACGATGAGAAGCCCAAGTGACGTGCGGACGCTTAGTCGGTACACAAAGAAAAAATAAAAAAAGAAAAAGAAATATGAATTCTATTGATGTCATTAAGTTCAAAACATAACCGAATGTAACATCATTTTATAAGCTATCGTGTGGATTGTGAATGTTACATGGTTTCTTCAACGAAACGAATAAATTGTATGAGTAAAACCTCAATCGATCAAGTCGATCTTTGGATGCTCCCATAAATACGCACCACTGATTATAAATATGTAAAGCTATATGGCTTCCTACAGCTGAAGGTATAATGCGGTTATAATATACTTATCATTTATTTGTAACGAGCATAATCGCATTACCGTTTGTTCGCATTCGCCGGGGACGGGACGATCGACATTACTATTGATTTATGCAAACTATTAAATTTTAATTATATGCTTTATGTCGCCATTCCCGGTTGTTTGTTTGCCGATGTTACTGAACAATTCAATAGTTGCATTCACGCATCAATATTATGTATCTACTGTTATATAGGGCTGCGTTTGTGATTTTAAGTGACGGTCTTAGATTAATTAATGCGATCTATGCTTACATAATTATGTGTTAGTTTATATACATATATAGGTACGTCTATATGCGTCTAAATGGATACGTTCTCCATAACAGGCGCCTCCTTACACTAGGGTCTAGGCTATAAATCTAGGGTATTACCTCTACATTGCAAAATATTTTTACAGTATGTTATCACCGGTTGGAGCTATAGGCAACAGCAACTTAGCAATAAAAATGGTTATGACATATTTATCTGCACCCAGTGTGGAGTAAATAAATAAACAGTTCAGTGTCTCGTTGTTACCTTGTTTATAGAGTTCAACTGTTAATAATATCGTTGTAAAATAATTGTTTTATCAGCATTATTTTATGTAATACACAACGACAGCGGTTTATTCTATACTTATTACCTACTACGTAAAAGGAAAGTGATCTTTTTACCCGACTGCCTCGAAAGGAGGATAATCTTTTTGATGTTTCGTTTCAAACTTGAACGTACAGCTGTTTTTGGGGAAAAGGTAGAAGATAGTAAAAAATACCTAACGGTCCGACTTTTAAACTTATCTGAACATGACCATATGACAATTTATATGGGACCACCCTTCGAATAAGCTCTATCGAACACAAAATCTTGAAAATTGGTCCACATTTTACGTAACATACATACAAAAAAAATACTGACGAATAAAATTTATTACCTCTTTTTGATGACGGTCGATAATTTTACAATATCTACTATAAAACGTATTCTTAAAGAAATACTGTGTAACATACAAAGCAGCTGACATGAACCGATCGTTTTTGTAGCCCAGTTTCCAAATGAAAGCACAGCGGCAGCGACAGCATACGTTTGTCTTCCACTTGCGGGCTTTTATTTGCAGCCTCTAGCGCTAGCCGTGACAGCGCTTGTACCATACATATGTACCAACCGTAAGAACAAGAGCTTTGCACTGAACATGACGCTTACATGCAATTGAAGAATAACTGAACATACAAGTATTTTCCATTGCTGAGACTAGCAATCAGGTGGGTCACCTGGGGGGTTACCACCACCTGTTATAGCAGTATTATTATAATCTTACTTGTACCGATTCCCATACAAAACAAACGAAGAACGATTATAATAATACTGCTATAAGAGGTGGTGGTAACCCTGCTGATGGTAAGTGATCACCTCACATAGACACAACACAAAGTAACCATAAGTGTGTTGCTAACTTAAAAGGGGAATAGGGAAATGTAGAGGTGGGGGGTTTATTGGGCCACCGAAAGTCTCACTTACCGAACGAAACGGAACAGTGAGCTGCCACTTTACGTGGATTTTCTGTGAGACAGTGGTATCAAGCCGGTCGAACCGAAATGTTCGAGACGTGAACCTGTAGACGTTATTGTTTACAGCGTGGCCCTACCGCTTAAAGTTTATATTGGCTATCCCATTTAATTATTTTATTGTTTTTAGTCGCCTCCTTGATCTAGTGGCAGCATATATGGGCTGTGCACCAGGAGGTCTTGGGTTCGATTCCCAGGTCATGCAAAGCGAATTTTCTAATTTAATTTGCCCCGGACTGGACCCCTCAGAGGGGCTTGACATCAGGCAGGCAGCCGGTTTTAAAAACTAAGCCAAATCCTTTCTGCAACATGCTTGAAAATGTGTATTGTGCCGACCTCACATTAAGGTGGGATAAGGGCTGGTAAAAAAAAAACATATTTATTAAGTATTTCATTGGCCATGCATTATGTCTCACTATTTACGTCTAGATTTGAAGTTTAGTTACACAATTGTATACTTACGACAGAGCTCATTTATATTTAAGAGGCTTTGAAGACGTCAGTAAGTTGAAATCCCTTCGGGGAAATAATAAGAAAATATACTTTGTTCTATAATCCGTTTAGAAAGACATGATAGTCAATAGTTTAAAGGTTGTTTAAGGTTATTATTTATTTTATTCGTCATAATAATGTATTATATCTATGTAACATACATTATTATATCGACACTTTTACAAAGCATTTACATTAGATACCTCCTCATTTACAAATTTAGTAAAAATTCAACCAAATGTCGAAGCTAGCACCAAACAGAAAAGGTTTAAAATTATTAACTTCACCTTTTTGTGTGGGATCAAAGCGTGATTTGATAGTCATAAAAATATTCGAAATGAAAAATAATTATAAAATCACTAGCTCACTTAAATAATCAGTTTGCACCTTATATAAAGAATTTTATAAATGTAGGTAGCTACTTGAGAATTCTAGGTGCTGAATTTCTTTTAAGTAAATTCAAAAGAACAAAAATACATTTATTCGAATACATTTTATCTCGTAGGACATAAGCATTATTTATTTATGGACCTCTAGGTAAGTTATTCCTAGAAATTGGCAATTGTAGGTAGGTACTGTTTTGTCCTTCGAGACTTTTTTTTTTTTTTTTTTTTTTTTTTTTTTTTTTTTTTTTTATAGAAGAGGGGGCAAACGAGCAAGTGGGTCACCTGATGTTAAGTGATCACCGCCGCCCATAAACATCCACAATACCAGGGGAATCATGGATGCGTTGCCGGCCTTTGAGGTAGATATAGGCTCTTTTCTTGAAGGTCCCTAACTCGTAACTTCAACTTGACATTTTATATTGGCTATCACATTTTATTATTTTTTCTTTTTGTTTACAGCAGAGACTGGCAAACAAGCGTATGGGTCACCTGCTTGTAAGTGATCTCCACCGCCCAAAACACAAAAATCATCATAGGTGCGTTGCCAACCTGAAAATAACATACATAACATAAGCTCACGCCTGTATCCCCGAAGGGGTAGGCAGAGGCGTACTAGCGAACTAGAACACCCACATTTCGCCGAGCTTAGTTCCGTCCCAGATGTGATAGGGGGCGAGTCTATCGCCATATCGGGCACAAATTCCAGACTCCGGGCTGATATGGAAAAATCCAATATCACTTTGCCCGACCCGGGGATCGAACCCGAGACCTCAGAACCGTAGTCGTACCGAAATACCACCACCCCACGGAGGCAGTCTGAAAATAGGGATTGAGAAAGGCAGGAAGGTAATTGGGCCCCCAGAAATCTTTGTAAAAGGAATATATTTAATTGAGTGGATTCGAGTCGTTGATAATGATTCAACATGTCTAATAGAATATAAATAAATTTATTCCCATTCAAAGATACATAATTATATTTTGCATAGGTACTAGAACTGCGTATTGGTTGATTATAACAATTTTTATCTATGAAATTGATTGTTTTTTATCTATTTCACATTTATTTTATATTGATGCGAGTATAAATATGTTTAGTTATCTATAGTTTATATCAAACACGACACACAAGAGTGTGAACTTCGTATTTTTCACGTCTATGCGAATGTCTATTGGAAATCGTTCACTGTAAGATTGTGGTCGGCGTGAATTCGTAGCAGTTGTGCCAAACTACCTCGTCGAGACAGACAGGGCTTTGGTGTTATCGCTTGTGAAGTAAGCGCGGATTTTACGAATATCCATAATAAACATAGAAGGTAATGGTAAATGGAATTAAGCATCAAAGAGAGCTTGCATTTGGCACAAATAGGTACTATTTACAAGCATTCTGCAAATGACATAATAATATCAGATAATGTTTATAATATAGTCGCTACAAACGAAATCTCTATAATTTATTCAATATCAGGGATAAATATTGTGTTATGGTAGATGTAGAAGGTTCAAAAATTAAAAAATACATTATCATCATCATCATCAGGCATAGGACATCCACTACTGAACATATGCCTCCCCTAAAGATTTCCAGATCGACCTGTTGGAAGCGGCCTGCAAAAAATACATATCTTATTTTAATCCGTAACTAGACGTACGTGACTAAACTTAAAAAAATCTTACAAAATAACACAATATTAAGGTAACATCAGTCATTCCGTAGTGACATTCAAATAAAACTTACACCCGAGAATATTAGTTTCATAATCCCTACTAAGTAGGCTCAGAAAATATGGCGATACGAGGCCCGAGATTAAGGGCGGTCATTTAGCGAGGCCCGTTCCGTTTATTATGAGCTTACACAGAGTAGTTGGAAGTTGGAACTTCGCAGTGCGCACTCTGTACCTTTTCGTATTTCGTCACACTCAAACGTATGAATAATTCCTTAGAAATGGAAGAACATGTAGTACACTAAATTTGTATAATTGCGCCCCTTTCATGAATATATAATAATTTGCAGTAAGAAAGAAAGAAAGAAATAAACTTTATTCAGCTAATGTCTCAGGCAACAATGAGTGGGAGACAACAAAAATAATAAGACTGAATATGTAGCACTAAGAGGTAACAAATTGGTTAATTACTAATTACGTGTTGAATATTATTAGTAAAATGAGCACTCACAATACCATTATATATTGGATTTTGCGATTGTATAAATTATTAGATAATTATTTATCGTTTCTCATACAATAATAATCTAATCAAAAGTCAAAATCAAAATCAAAATCATTTATTGAATCCATGAAATGTTCAAACATTATTTAGATTCCGTCAAATTTTAACTCTACCGCCTGTTCGGAAGGCTGTTTCGCCAGAGAAGAACGGGCAAGAAACTCTGACGTTGCTCTTTTTAACACCAATTTACAGTCAGCTACTAATAAAGTACAGCACCAGATACAGAAAGAGCTTGAATTAGAGCAGCTAAACCATGATAACAATAGTATAGGACATCTAATAATATAGGACAAAGTAACATACAAGATACACTGAGCGACCCCCGCAGCCATGGCAAGTTGAATTGACACAAGGGAAATAAAACAGTCCAGGCAGACCAGTCTCCACAAGCAGCACCCGTTCACGAGTATGACGCATGTGCCAGCCATCGACCTCCTCAACCATGTTGCAGGGAAGTGATCGACCCGGCACACGACGCCGCCACAAGCATAGACCTTAAGTGAGCATGACTACCTAGACTGATGCAATGGGCAAATAAAGTACGCCACAATACAACACCGCCGCCGCGAAAGCCACACAGCATCACTATAAATAAAACATATGAATAAACTAATAAGGCTCCCTGAAACAGCAACTGGTCATGCTCCTAAAATAGTTTCAACCTACTCCCAAGCCTCTTTATCATCTAGATGTTCAGAAAGCTTGTAGTAGGCTTTATTACACAACTTACGTTTAATTGTAATTTTAAATTCATTCAATTCTAGCTGTTTGATATGAGTGGGAACTTTATTATAAAGACGTGTACAAAGACCTTTAAAAGAATTGCCGATTTTATGGAGCCTGGTTTTGTGTTGAGCCAAATTATTTTTATTTCTGGTATTCAAATTATGTATATCAGAAACTTTGGGAAATATATCTATATTCTTCTTGACATACATTAAATTAGCGAATATGAATTGAGATGCTACTGTCATTATATTTATTTCTTTAAACTTTTCTTTCAAAGAACACCTGGAACTAAGCGAGTATATAGATCTTATGGCTCGCTTTTGGAGTACAAAAATAGTGTTAATGTCAGCAGCACCACCTCACAACAAAATTCCATAACACATCAAACTATGAAAGTACGCAAAATAAACTAATCTAGCCGTATTGACGTCTGTTAATTGACGTATCTTGCTCACTGCGTAGGATGCGGTACTTATTTTTTTGGCTAGCGTAGATAAATGGGGTCCCCATTGAAGTTTGGGGTCTAATGTAATACCTAAAAACTTGGTTGTCTCCACAAGGCTCAGCTGAACGCCATTCATAAAAATATTTGCGTCAGTCTTTTTAACATTAGGTGTCAAGAATCGAATGCATTTAGTTTTTTGACTATTTAGTAGTAAATTATTGACACGAAACCATTGTAATATTTTTGAGAGAGTGCTATTTACATCGTCAAGAAGAGTTTGATGTCGATTTAATTTAAATATTAAGGAAGTATCATCTGCAAACAACACTACCTCGCAATTATCCCTTATGAAATAAGGTAAGTCATTAATATAAATTAGAAAAAGAAAAGGTCCAAGAATTGAGCCCTGTGGGACTCCCATTGTAACAACAGACCCAGGAGATCTATTGCCATTAATGTCTACACTTTGAACCCTATTATTTAAATAAGATTTAAATAGGTCAAGAGCCAAGCCGTTAACTCCATAGTGACTTAATTTCCTGACAAGAATGTCATGGTGAACACAGTCGAAAGCTTTGGATAAATCACAGAATACTCCCAAAGCATCGTGTGAACTCTCCCATGCATTAAATATATTATTAAGAAGCTCAACACCAGCATCAGAGGTGGAGCGACCCCGTGTAAAACCAAATTGTTTATTATGTAAAAGCTTATTTAAGCTAAAATAATTTTGAATTTGGATGAGTAAAAGTTTTTCAAATATTTTGCTTATTGAAGGTAGCACAGATATAGGCCTAAAATTAGTGGGGTCTTCTGTACTACCAGATTTAAAAAGTGGAATAATTTTACTAAGCTTCATCTTGTCAGGAAATATACCACTACTAATACAAGAATTAAAAATTAAAGCTAGCTGGGGAGCTATGACCGGTATTACAAAATTTAAAATTTTTGTAGATATTCCCCATAAATCACAAGTGTTTTTAATGTTAATACACTTTGACACGTTTATAATATCCGTGCTACTAACACATTGGAATTCAAATGAAAGTTTACATCCAGCCACACTTTCTTGCAATAATTTTTCAGCTAGGATGGACGAACAATTTAGACTTTTTGTGGTTGAAACTGGTATGTTTGTGAAGAAATTTTCAAAAGCCCTAGCTACTTCTAAATCTGAATGAATAAAGGTATCATTAATTTTTAAACTAAACTCTATGTCACGATTTTTAGTTTTACCAGTTTCTGAGCTTATTACACTCCAAGTAGTTTTAATTTTGTTATTGGAGTTTTTTATTTTACCACTAAGGTACAAGGATTTAGCACAATGACAGACTTTTTTAAAGATTTTAGAGTAATTTTTAACATATGTAATGAAATCATTATTAAAATTATATGATTTTTCGTAATAGAGTTCATATAATCTCTTTCTGCTTATGTGAATACCTACAGTGGCCCAATCACTAAAAGAACTTTTCTTGGTAGTGGGAACTAGTTTGGATGTAAAAATTGACTTAAACTCCTTACAAAATGTGTTAAAGAAAGAATTATATAATATATTAGGGTCGTTACTATGAATATATATATTACTTTTAGTGTGTAAATTAGATTTAAATTTTTCTAAACGAGCTTCTGTTACTGGAACAATAACAAGTTTTTTATTTGATGTAGTCTGGAACTTGCAACTAAATATGATTAATTGTCCACAGTGGTCAGAGTCAAGATTATTAAAAATGTGTTTATAACTAGGTGCTATATCTGTAAAAATATTATCTATACAGGTAGCACTTGTGCTAGTTATTCTAGTTGGCTCATAAAACAAAGGTTCCAAATTAAATGATAAAAACAGACTTTTTAATTTTATGACCACAGCGTTACTCTCTAATATGTTGATATTAAAATCTCCACAAATCAGCAATCTCTTATTTAATCTACTTAATCGCCTCAAGGTTTCCTCTAGCACACATTCAAATCTGTCATAACATGAGGATGGAGGTCTGTATACACTTATAACAATTAGCTGCTCCAATTCAATACATGATAATTCGATGAGTTGCTCTACCGAGAGGCATACTACATCCTTCCGTTCTTTAAATTTAATTTTCTTGTTAATTATTATGAGTGAACCTCCGCGTATAGCATTTTCTCTGCAGAAGCAACTACCAATAACATGATTATTAAAATTGAACATGAGCTGCTCGGTCCTGAGCCAGTGTTCTGTAATACATAGTATGTCAACTTCCTTACAACTCATGAACAATTCAATTTGAAGGTCTTTACCTAATATGCCTTGGATATTTTGGTGTACTAAATTTAAAGTAGTAGCATTTTTATTTGTAATGTTATCCTGAACAATGGGCAGAGGTGATTTTATAATATTAATTCTACAATTATCTTTATTTTGTATGCTAGAGGTTAACTCTATTGTCGGCTGTATTAATTTAAATTGTTTTTATTAATTGGAATATACATAGATGTATTATTCCGTATGTCAGAAGAATTCTGCTCAATAGAAGCAGATTTGTCTGCCAAAAAATTGGCTCTAATGTCAATAAAACAATAATATAGCGAATTAGCGATAAGTCTTTTCACATATATACTGTAAAAATTATTATATCTAATATTATACTTACTAGAGTAAGTATTAATATCAATTAATTCTACCTTGTTGCAATTACTAACAAGGGCGTTTAAATTTGAGTTTAGCTTATACCTAAGATCTTTTTCTGCAGGTGGCAAACCTTTATTATAGGGGAATGATGACATCACAATGTTTCTAACTTTAAGGGATGTTAGTAAGTTAAAATATTTTGTGAGTACCTGTTTGTCAACATTACCCCTATTACCAATCAGAATTACTAAAGTAGTGTTCGACTCAAATCTGTAATTTAGAATCCTGTTTATTATTTGACCATATGATTGACCCGGCATACAATAGTTGAAAACGGTTTGTCCAAGTCTATTATTTAATAACTGACCCAAACCTTTCCCAATATCATCACTGAATATAACTATATTATTCTGTACAAATGTATTTTGTTTTAAGGCACCGTTGGAGACACTAATTGTACCAGATTTTTTCCTATTTGGAGGTTTAATAGGAGTAATTGAATTTTTTGATGTGGAACAATTGCAATTTGTACTATGGTTATTTACTAAAGAGTTAAACCGTTCTGAGTTATAATTGCAAGTATCAACTAATTCATTTAACGCAAGTATATGCTCATTTATTTCACTTTTTGATATTTCATATTTTTTGGTAATAGATTTTAATGAGTCTTCCAAACTAATTATCTCTAATTCTAACTTATTTATCTCAAGCTCATATTGTTGTCTATTTGTTTCTATAGTTTTATGACAAGATTTTAACTGTTTTTTAATGATTACTCTTTGTTTTGACTGTCTCAATATTTTTGTGATATATTTATTTTTATTTATTAATTTTTGGGTTTTCTTTATAAATTTATTTAGACGAATGTACTTTTTCAGTTTGTTCCTGCTGCATAAACCAATCCTATTAGGGGAGTAAAGGGCACTGTCATCACCAGTCAAGTCAATAGGTTTTATAGGTATGTGGTTACTTGCAGCATGAACCAACTGCGGGGAGGTGGAAACCAATTCATCAAATAGGCTCTGATTTTGTTGAGCTATATTATTAAATTTATCATTTTCTAATTTATTAATTACCATATTAGCTTCTTGTAACTGTAACTCTAAATCAGTGATGCGATTAAGAGCCTTCACATACTCATCACTGCATTGACTAAATCCTTGCAACACATTTTCCAGCCTCTCCCGTTCCTCTACACATGTCTCATATTGCATATATAATTGAGACATTTCATTTTTTATTGATGAATTTTTATTAGACATCTCCAACAGCACCTTTTCATTATCCTCTCTCTCCCTGTTTAAAACCTCAACCAGCTCCTTGGTATCCTTTAGTTCCCTAATCTAATTCTTACTCCAGAAGTACAGAGGTAGCAGTTCAGACTAGATCTTTTAGTTTACGAAATGCAAAGATATACAAAGACAAACATCTTATTAACAAAATAAGGTCTTATGTGCACTGCTGAAATACGGTATTTTAGTGATGCTGTACCTAAATTGTGAAAAGTTTACTCAGGTCGCAACGGCATTGTAAAAAATGTCATAAGAAAAGGACAATGTAAACATCTGTCTCTTAGATGCTTGTTCTTAGAAAGGACGAAATATTGTGTTGGCTTTATTAAAATAGTTATATAATGCGGATTTAGAGTATAGTTATCTGTGAGTTTTGTTTCAACTGGATTTAGTCCTGAAACCACTTCAATTTGTAGAGGTATATAAATGAATCTTCGAATGAGTCCCCGCCAAAATTCTTTGAAATCAGTTTTAATGGCCCAACATTTTTAACGAGTTTTTTAAATTAGAGTTTAATGCGTACTGTTAGGTAATGAAGATAATTTACTGGCTTGGTAGCATAAGTATCCGTCAATAATTATGCAACTTTGTAAGTGCTCTTTTTTAAATGCCCTCTATCTGGTTTTGTTGTGGAAAACCCTGTGAATCTGTGAGTTCAAAATTCAAACAGAATCATTTACTTAACCTTACCAATAAAAAACATTACGTTCTTTCCGAGGCAGTCGGGTAATAAATATAAAAGCCAATTCGACATTAAAAACTTTGTAAAAACTCGCGTCCGTAAAAGGCGTGTTTCCAAAATTCATTCCACATCCCACGTAACTTCGAATAATGACTTTTCACAGGAATTGCTCGCAGGTATACCACATAAATACACCATGGATAATTCGATGCCCTGTAAAGACCGCCCGAGGCCGGCGAATGACGTCAATGAAAAAAGACAGATCGGACTAAAAAATTTCCTTTTGGCTTCGCTACACAGGTAGAATTATCGCGTATTGGAAAATGTCTTTCCATTTTTATTGGTGGGCGCTATTAGCGATGTCTTTTATCCAATTTTGTAATTAATGTGGCTTACATGCCACAAAGAAATGTTAAGGTATTTCAAAGGACTTGTTTAGATTCGCTTTGTTTTAATTTGGGTAGCTTTGTTCACATCTCCGCCTGCGTGGATTTTCTGGTATAAACTTTATGGCCCGAGCAGGAATTTTTGACAATCGAATTTATATCTGCCAAAATTATTTGCCAGAATTTATACCTACTAAAACCTGCCATAGTGACCCACACTCCGTGTGCGGTTCGCGTTCCCGGATCAGCCAATGTACATTCGGTTCTCTCGAGGGGCTTGCGGCATAACTTGATAGTTGGTTGAGACGGGTATGGGGGTATTCCTGTGTCTGCATCGGTCATCCGCCTGTCTTGCCGCAAGCCCCTCGATCTGCTTCTTCCCTCTTCGGATTCGGGGTGTGAAGAAGCATAAATAGGCCGGCATGATTCTGACGACCACTGATAAATCCATTGTTTGTCTGCGGTCGATAGTTTTTTTTAACTGTACTACGCTTACCATAAGGTGCAGTGTAGTCACTTTGCCGTGATGCCGGATATGATTTGCCCGGATAAAAAAAAGACGCGCATTGAGCTTGAAACGAATTCAATTGTCAAATTGCTCAGACCACTAGATGGTTGAGTTCTCATTTCGCAGTCTCGACAATATAAAATATAATGATATACCTAGCTATCGTATCGTAACCTTGTGGAAATTATTAGGTTTACTGTCACAATGTAAACCCAGCTAAAATAGCAAATGTTCTAACTACGTGCCACTAATGAGCGTAAAATAACATTTATTTGCAGAATATATGTTTACTATTGTAATGAAATCAGCGGCCTGAGCAGGAAAATTTCTGACAACCGTAAATGTATTAGAACTCGATGCGCGTCTATTAAATGTGTATGAAATATTAACCAAACGTCATCAGTGCGCAGCGAATTCGAATACATTTACATTTACATTAGTTTTTCGTGCTCGGGCTACTGATAGATAACAAGTTGCAGGGTATTTATCACGTAATCGACCGACTTCCCAAAAACGAGGAGGTCCTCAATTAGTCGGTTTTTTTTTAATGTATGTTACGCGATATCTCCGCCAAATGTGAACCGATTTTCAAAATTCTTTTTGTGTTCGAAGGAGCTTATTTCAAGGGTGGTCTCATATAAATTTGGGCACGATCGGATTGGAAGTCGGTCTGTTAAGTTTTTAAACTTGTGATTATTTTGTAAACAATGTTATGCAAAGATTTAATCTGTATTACATAAACTCTGGAACCTTATCCCAGTTACACTGCTTGTATTTTTTTTCTATAGCAGATACTGGCAAACGAGCAGATGGGTCACCTGATGATAAGTGATCTCCATCGCCCATAGACAAGAAAATCATGAGTGCGTTGCCAAGCTAAAAGGAGGGAAATAGGGATTGTGAGGGAATTTGGTCACCGGAAATTTGACCGAACGAAACGCGACAGCGATCTGCCACTTTACTTCGATCTTCTGAGAAACAATGGTATCAAACCAGTCGAACCGGCCCATTCGTACTGTAGAAGTAACTATCAACGGCGTGTCGTACAGCGTGGCTCTACCACTCAAACGGTTACATTAAAACAAGCCTACCAACTAATATGGTGGTGGACGAATTTAACATTTTTTAAGCTAAAAGTATGTGGGTCACCTGATGATAAGTCATCGTGACTCCCCATAGACCAATGATAACAAAATAATCAGAGAATGCCTTAGGCATTAAGTCCGTCTGTACATATCATATTATGTTTTATACACAAATAAAAAAAATCATGGCTCATGATCATCTCTCGTTGAACGTCGATTTTCTGTGAGACAGTGCTGTCGAACCAGTGGTACATTAAGTAATCTAAATATTTTCTACATAATAGAAAAGAAAACGAAGCGAGGTCTAAATGTTTTTCTTTACTCATTAATCACTATGTCACACAAAATACGACGTACATGACCCAATTCTCATGAAAGATTGATCGTTAATCGTCTGCCAATAAGTAAAATCAAACGGCCTAATACATCCTTAATTATTATCGTCTGCAGTAAATATAATACATTTGTGCTGGTAGGATGGATGTATAAGACTGATAAACCTACTTTTATAAGACGCTACCTTCTGATCATAACTTCAAGTAGTTAAAGTCGTTCCATGAGTTCCAACAAACATCCATAATATTGATTTAGATATTACCCAGTGGCGAAAGGTCCATACAACTCGATTCCTACCGGCTTACCGTTTTCAAATTGTAGGCTAATAAATATTATTATATAGAAGAGAACATAGCATTGGCTTCCCTTTTGAAACTTTTCACCCTTCGCCACTGATATTTCCCATTGCCTACGATCGCTGTAAGTAAAATTTCTTTGAAGATAAAATACTTCACACAAACCAAATATACATCATAATTGCCAACATATTCTATAATATTTGTAGTGTAAATACCGCAACAAAAATCAAAGGCTATTAGCAGCTGTCTTTAATCCTGTAGAATAAAATCCATAGATTAAACGCTAAAAACAAATATAAAACGAAGAGGGAACCTGTAAACTCGGATCGACGTGAAATTGGCTCCTAAACAAGTCCGATTTCACAGCGAGGACGCTAATCTCGACTGAGCAGCTCGACTTTCATTAGCATTTGTGTAATTTCATCTGCGGATCCCAGTATACTCAGCGACCCAAACAAAAAGAGCTGCAGAAGGCATTTAGAGCCTCAAATATTATGTGACGTTTATAATTTCAACTATTACTAAAACTAATATTATAACCAAAACCCATAAAGTAATAATCACATACATACATACATAAGCTTACGCCTGTATCCTCGAAAGGGTAGGCAGAGGCGCACTAGCCAACTAGTACACCCACATTTCGCCGAGCTTAGTTCCGTCCTAGATGTGATAGGGGGCGAGCCTATTGCCATATCGGGCACAAATTCCAGACTCCGGGCTGATATGGAAAAATCCAATATCACTTTGCCCGACCCGAGGATCGAACCCGAGACCTCAGGACAGTAGTCGTACCGAAATACAACCACGCCACCGAGGCAGTAACGTAATAATCAACCTGCAGTTTATATGTTTTATACAATGAATGAATATAATCGATTTGATACGTAAACAAAAAATATTTAATACTATAATTAGACGTGCTTAACGTATCTACTACAAAATTCTATAACTACTATAATTCATATAGAATCTGAATATTGAAACTACGACTCGTAACATAATCTTGATGTTACGTCGTATTGAAAATTTGTAAGTTCCATGAATTTCGTATAAGGTATATTTGAGTTATTGTATAACATTTCAAACATGTGTAGACTTACTGATTTCTTAAGTTTACGTGAATATTATACATAGAAATAAAACTATTCTTACGGATTCTATCACGATTAGGTTTTAATTATTATTCCCGACGTTTCGAAGGCTTTGCAGTCTTCGTTGTCACGGGTCAGACTGAGGTGTCATTTGTCCAAAAAAGGTTAGAGTTACAATATCTACCATCATTAAAAATTATACAAAATCAAAAAAGGTTAATTATTTGTGTTCCGATTTATGCAGTACGAGCTCACGGTGTCTTGAGTTCTGGCAGCTGGTCTTTTGGGTTCCGATTTAATAAGATGTATAATTGGATCCCAGGTTTGTGCAAGCTTCCAACCATCTTCTCTATTGAAATTAGGATGTTTTTTAATTTCAATAGCCTCGCGTATCATCCTAGGGAGGAATCGGTGTTCTTTGGCGAGGATTTGTGGTTTATCAAATCTAAGATAATGTTTGGAACCTTAAACCTTTAACCTTTAACCTTTTTAAATCACCTTAACTCCATTAACAACAAAATTCAATTCACAATGGAGTTAGAACATAATAAATCTCTTGCCTTCTTAGATGTTTTAGTTATCCGTAATCCTGATCAATCTTTGAGTCATACTGTGTATAGGAAAAAGACCCATACCGATAAATACCTGAATGGAGAATCTCACCACCATCCGAAACAGTTAGCTACCGTGGGTAAAACTTTGTTTCAGAGAGCACAAGGAATCTGTGATGAGGAACATCTAGCCGCTGAGCTGCGTCATGTCAAGCAAGTCCTGCGAGACAACAAGCTCCAAATCCCACGGCGCCGTCACAGAAAGCGAGTGAAACCAGCCACCGTCGAACGCGTCCCGGTTGTTTTACCTTATGTAAGAGGAGTCACTGACAAGATTGGCTATATCCTGAGGCGCGCTTCTATCAAAACTTACTTCAAGCCACCCAAGAAGATTAGTCAATTTTTACCATCTGTCAAGTGTCACATACCTCTGCAAGACCCAGGCGTGTATAAAATTGATTGCGACTGTGGTCTCTCTTACATCGGACAAACAAAACGGAATATAGGGACCCGCGTAAAAGAACACATAGCTGACGTAAAACACCGACGCTCTACGAAGTCTGCAGTTGCTGAACATTCAGAGGAAGGTTCCAAACATTATCTTAGATTTGATAAACCACAAATCCTCGCCAAAGAACACCGATTCCTCCCTAGGATGATACGCGAGGCTATTGAAATTAAAAAACATCCTAATTTCAATAGAGAAGATGGTTGGAAGCTTGCACAAACCTGGGATCCAATTATACATCTTATTAAATCGGAACCCAAAAGACCAGCTGCCAGAACTCAAGACACCGTGAGCTCGTACTGCATAAATCGGAACACAAATAATTAACCTTTTTTGATTTTGTATAATTTTTTAATGATGGTAGATATTGTAACTCTAACCTTTTTTGGACAAATGACACCTCAGTCTGACCCGTGACAACGAAGACTGCAAAGCCTTCGAAACGTCGGGAATAATAATTAAAACCTAATCGTGATAGAATCCGTAAGAATAGTTTTATTTCTATGTGTAGACTTAATTATTGTTAACAAGCTTTCTGAGAACGATTTTGTTGTGTTAACAGCGTGTAGGTATCTAACATGGTACTTTGTATAGAGCACTGCCCGCTTCATTTGTCTTGAATGTTGTTTATCTGACTAACCAACATAATTATTTTAGAAAAAATACTTTTATTATAATTGGATTATACTACATTTCCTTGTTTAACAAGGATTAATTTGATTACGCGAACTCTTATAGCGGGGAGAGGTCAAATAAAAGGTGTCAATCTAACTAATTTATATTTTTCCGAGCTCTTGCCAGAAATAAGCTAATTAAAAATATATTGAAAAAAGACCTTATACGACATTCTTTGTATAAAGAGCGCCAATAACGTCACGCATCGTCGAATTTTATGATACAAAATATTTTAAAGTTTTGATATAAAATTTAAAAAATAAATTATCTATAATATATCATGATTGCCTCGGTGGCGGTTTTGTATTTCGATACGACTTCCAACCTTATGTCTAGGATTCAATGGCAAAGTGATATTGGATTTTTCAGTTTCAACTCGGAGTCTGGAATTTGTGCCCGATATGACGATAGGCTCGCCCCCTATCACATCTGTGACATAACTAAGCTCTGTGAAACGTGGGTGTTATAGTTCGCTAGTCCGCCTCCGCCTAACCCTTCGGGGATACAGGCGTGAGCTTATATTATGTTTATGTTATCATGACTATTTCTCAGGTCGCTTCGTTGTTCCATTGTAAGCCAATTTGTTAGAAATCGTAAACATGTTTACGAGAAAATAAACAAAATATATTTTGTAAATTTTCAGACTTGTTAGGAATTGTGCGACAAAGTGTTGTTGTTTCACTCACTTAATATTCAATTAGGATCCAAAAACTTATCGCGTATTTCATGTAAAAGGGTGTAATTTACAAAATGTCGCGGTCCGTAATGGCCTCAAACTTAGCGAGATTCATTAAACGTAGAACAATAGGGAAGTGCGAGTTAAAAATTATGTTTACTTGGCAAAATAAATGATGGTCTTGTAAAAAGGGATAAAGAATTATTTCTTCTATATCTACTATTTCGCTTAAAGTAGCCCGAGCACGAAAAACTAATGTAAATGTAAATGTATTCGAGTTCGCTGCGCACTTATGACGTTTGGTTAATATTTCATACAAATTTCATAGACGCGCATCGAGCTGAAATACATTTACGGTTGTCAGAAATTTTCCTGCTCAGGCCGCTGATTAACGTTTTCTTTCTTACGTTTTCTTGCTGTTTTAATGTCACCGTGCTGTACGCAAAGCTGTTTATAGCTGAATGGAACCCCTGTAGTCTGCACGCAATGCTGAATTTGGCGACATAGTGCGCCTGTATGCAATGCTTTTTTAGCGGAATGGCTAAATGCTTTTTTATTATGATTCGAATTATGATTTTTTCTTTTGTTGGCATGTATTTGTTAAGTCAATATTGTATTCAGTATAGGAGTTTAAAATAAAATAATTAAAAGACAAAAGAAAATTTATAAATAAAATAACACATACATACATAAGCTCACGCCTGTATGCCCCAAGGGGTGGGCAGAGGCGCACTAGCAAACTAGAACACCCACATTTCGCCGATTTTAGTTCCGTTTATAAATAAGATAAATCTTAATAAAATGGAGACTACAAAAACAACACCTGTGTATATAAAATTTCAATAATACCAACTCTAAATTGGTTACAATAGGAGCTAATTTTACTTTTTATTACTCAGTTTGATAAAAAGACAACATAGACCACGCTATAAAAAAAGGAACTTTCAGCTGAGCTTAAAATATTTCGGCACTATCCTAAGCCGCTAGGGAAAAGCCTTGCTTACTCGTCAAAGTTAAGTAAATGGAATAAAGCTGTAGAGTTTATGTGTTTCTGACAGGCTCCAGTCGAGGGCAGACCGCATTGAATTGCGATTCTCCGTCCAAAGTGCTCCCCTGAGCATAGGGCGGTCCTTCCAAACGAAAATAGGGAAAACTAGAGTGCCAAACTGACGTCGTCATTACAATTTTTGAATGGATCCCAGAACAATCGTTTATCCGTCGATTTGCGAACGTAATGAAAATCTTTTGATTTTTGGTGGTATTTACAAATTAATTACAGAAATAACTGTACATACGAGTAACTGTATACAGATAATGCCAGTTTTTAGAAAGACAAAACCAAATGAAATTACATATTTAGTAACATTTATGTTGATACTTGAGTTATATATTTTTAGAATATCTAAACTCTGTACAGTGAAGGAAAACATCGTGAGTAAACCTGCATACCCGAGAATTTCTTTACAGGAGTTTCGAAGGTATGTGAAGTCTACCAACCCCCATCAGGCCAGCGTGGTAGACTAAGGCCTAACCCCTCTCATTAGTAGAGGAGGCCCGTACCCAGCAGTAGGACAGTAGTATTTACAGGGCTTATATTATTATTATAAACTCTGTACGTGATGTCGACTATCCAGAGAAATTTCTAATGTTTCGCGAACTATGTTCATGAGCTCCCTTGGATACCATTTATGTTATTTAAGAACCGAGTCTAGCGAGGTTTCGGCCATGTGTATAGTGGTCGCTATGCAGTAAATTATCAATTAATAGACTACCTACTACCATCTTAACTACAACACTCGATCAGAGAAATCTATAATCGAACAGAGCAGTAGCTCGACCATGAATTATTTTGCCATTTCACGCAAGTGATTCTGTGAAATATTTACATGGAAATCACCCAAAAACTTCTAACGATTTGGTGCGTTGATTGATGTTTTTCATACAAATAATTACGTAGTCGCTAACGTGAAATGACAAAAAAACTCGCGGACGAGGTAACTCATAACACAAACTGTTCAATTATTACAGTAATATTTTCTCTTCCACGAAGTAATTTTTACTTTCACTGGATACACAACTTAACGATAAAAGTAGTCGTAAGGTGGATTTATTACAACTATTACTGTAAATACATATTCTCATGATTCACGATATTACATGCACTTACTTCGTTAAAGATACAATGACCTGTGCAATGTGCATTCATGTCGTAACACGAAATCAGTTATTAAAACATGTAATAAATGTTATCTGGAAATCCTTGGGAGAGGCCTATGGCTGATCATGATGATGAAATCTTATCTGGATATATCATATAATTTAAAAAGCCATAAGAAAAAGCTGTGACCATAAGAAATAAAATATACAAGTAATAATCATTGAATTTTATTGAATGTACTAGTTAGGTAAGGTTAGGTACCTACCTACTTTATGTGACATTATTTTGTATATTAGTCTGTTAGTGTTTCTACTCAATTGACGGGGAGTATCATTTACTTAGTAAATATATTTCGTTTGTATATTTGAATAAGTAACTAATGTTATTAGGATACAAATATTAGGAGTTGCTCTATTATTCATGTCTAATAGTAAAATGTTGGTAAGGAATGATTTTTGGTTATTAACAATAACTTATATAAGATTGCTTGCCGTGACTTAATTTCTCTTTTAGTATCCAAAAAAAAATACTTTGTTTAAGTAATATATCATACCGAAAACAAAGGCCTGCTTCCGAAATTAAATTCTAAACTCCATTATTATCTATTTATCTAATTAAATATAACGAACTCATCGTAATCTAAGACTAGCCGTAATGCCATAGAAGTTTCGCTGGATAATCTAATCTATACTCCCACTTGCCCAGTTATACAGAGTGATCAAAATATCACCCAAAGTTTTGTGCACACGGTGGGCAAATTATAAAACATTAATTATAAAGTTTGGGTTGCAAAGTTTGCGCTGCAATGTAACGTTGTTTTAGCGTGTACGCGCATAAATACGAACGGTAACACCCCTCCATTAACACTGCGAACCCTCTCATTCCTATTACCAACAAGTAATAAGAAAAAACTGCATCTTTAATCCTTATTTACAGTCATAATTTCTGCTTATTCAGCTGCGTTTGTGGCGGTACAAACGGGACTCCGTCGTTTGTTCTTGTTTGGCTTGCTTAAAATTTTCGGAAGCGCTTGGAAATTCTGCTTCAATGTTTTATTCCTATTTAATATAAGCCAAAAGTCATTGACTAAATAATTTTCCATCGTGTTTTGAAGTGGTTTGCTAAACACTTAATCTAAGACCAGTTAAATAATAATCACAAGTTCAAAAACTTAACGTTCGGTACGTTTACTTTAAAACTTATCCAATCGTGACCAAATTTATATGGCACCACCCTTAGAATAAGCTCTATCGCAAATCGGTTCACGTTTGGCGGATATATCGCGTAACATTAAAAAATACAGACGGATTCCTAAACCAAACCTTCTCCTTTTTTGCAGTTGGTTGAAAATAAGTTGAATTGAGTTGTAAACGTCTTGAAGTTTACACAAGGACTAGATACGAAAACTAATAAGTACAACATAGAGCGAAGTGGGTTATTTGATAAAGGAATTGAAGGTAAAACAGACTTGGAATACGAAAGCACATTCTTTCCCAAGTCCCAACAGAAAACCAGGTGCCGTGAAACGTAGTGTTTGCCAACCGATTGCTTGATTGGACCGCAGTTGTTTTGAAGAAACATTCTATACTCGCTAACGAGTCTCCTTGTTCACGGTATTTGTTTTCCTCAAATCGTTCACACGCCCCTGTAATTATTTACCGAATCAACTCTTCGCCGACGTCAAAACAATTAGGCAATTTTTATCAAACTTCACTCTTCAGTAATTTTTCTGCCAATTAGCAGTTCGGTTCATGAAAGGCAATTTATAATTTCATTTAATTTTCCCCATGTTACCGTTTTAACATCGGCACATAAAAGAAATTTTGTCGCTTTACTGGTCCGGTTTACGATGATGATAAAAAAGGTCATAAAGGAACATATTGCAGCTGTCGGGTGAAGGCGTGGTTTTTATTATCACATCATGTGACAAATCTAAGCCGCTATTGTCTAGTACATTACGCCCGCAGGTCGGACTATAAACCTCGGACTAAGGAAATAAATAGCAGACAGCTTTCGTCGGTGTAAGCATGGGCCATTTGAGAAATTTATTGTGTGCACTTAACCACAAATAAATTGGCCGGTACCACGTGAACTGCGCTATTAGGATCGGCTTCTTTCACTGCAATGTTTTTATGTCATCATTTGTTCGTAACAAACATGCCTTTGTTACATTTATACGGTTCCCATGTGAGTTTTACATCATTTCCATCATTTCATTTTACATGAATCTGTTTATTGACTTTTCCTGTGACTGCCTCGGTGGCATGGTGGTATTTCAGTACGACTACGGTTCTGAGGTCTCGGGTTCGATCCCCGGGTCGGGCAAAGTGATTAGGGATTT
Organism: Clanis bilineata; assembly: GCA_036417725.1. NCBI lineage: Eukaryota > Metazoa > Arthropoda > Insecta > Lepidoptera > Sphingidae > Clanis > Clanis bilineata. The sequence goes on from CM071141.1 coordinate 7,594,776, forward strand.
TTCCATATCAGCCCGGAGTCTGGAATTTGTGCCCGATATGGCGATAGGCTCGCCCCCTATCACATCTGGGACAGAACTAAGCTCGGCGAAACGTGGGTGTACTAGTTCGCTAGTGCGCCTCTGCCTACCCCTTCGGGGATACAGGCGTGAGCTTATGTATGTATGTATGTATGCTAGATTAGATCTAGCGACACAAGTCTTTGCCTTTATAATAGGCGATTGCACTTTACATTGTAATAACTAATAACAATTCATATTATCTTTTAATATTTATGTTTTTATTTATTATAATATTATCTTTTTTATTAATTCGACTGTTATTCATAATTAATTATTTATTATTAATTAAAAATATGCTTCTACTTCAGCGGAGAGCTTAGTTTAAACCCTTTCTATAAGTGTATTTGTTATTTTATTATGTTATTTGAATGTAGAATTCTGAAAAAAATGTAATACGGTTTTGAAAAATAATAATATTTATACTCTGTGGTCTGCTAACAACGTATTTAAACTGAGCAACCCGTGAAGTCCTGTAACTTTTTACTTGTATATACATAGTTATATGTCCGGGGATATATGTATATGTAAAACCATCTTGGATTGTACCATGCTTTATTACAGTGATCCGTGCATCTCAATTCTTTATTTGAGTTTATCTAAACACGATATAAATGTCTGCCTCGGTGGCGTGGTGGTGTTTCGGTACGACTACGGTTCTGAGGTCTCGGGTTCGATCCCCGGGTCGGGCAAAGTGATATTGGATTTTTCCATATCAGCCCAGAGTCTGGAATTTGTGCCCGATATGGCGATAGGTTCGCCCCCTATCACATCTGGGACTGAACTAAGCTCGGCGAAATGTGGGTGTTCTAGTTCGCTAGTGCGCCTCTGCCTACCCCTTCGGGGATACAGGCGTGAGCTTGTAATATAAAACTAATACTCATCAAATTAAAAACCGCATCACATACGAAACCTAAAGGTGGCGGCAACCTTGTTTACCGAAGACAAAAGAGGATCGACCAGGCGCCATTAAAATAAATCAGCAAAATCTCGTAACACGTAAAATACCATCATATAGGATAAGCGTAGGATAAGACAAATTGAGTTTTGTTTCGGTTTAACCAAATCAATCAATAAAGCCTCAAAGTTGACAACACAGCGGCTGTTCGACAACCGTGTAGAAAATACGGCAACAGTGATTTCATTTTTGCGTTCCATAACAACTTTACAAAATACCGCAATAAATCATTATTAGATGTTTGCTTTCCATGTGGTAGCCTCGGTGGCGTGGTTGTATTTCGGTACTACTACCGTCCTGAGGTCTCGAGTTCGATCCCCTAGTCGGGCAAAGTGATATTGGATTATTCCATAACACCCCGGAGTCTAGAATTTGTGCCCGATATTGCGATAGGCTCGCCCCTATCACATCTGGGACGGAACTAAGCTCGGCGAATTGTGGGTATTATAATTCGCTAGAGCACCTCTATCTAGCCCTTCGGGGATACAGGCGCGAGCTCATGTAATATCTATGTTTTCCATGTATTTATGAACATAAAACAATCATTCGCGGTAATTGAAACAAACAGAAAAGTTATCTTGTTGCCGAACACCGACACACGTACAATGTACATGTCTGTGGACACACGTAACGTCATGGATTGAATTGGTTATAAACTTTCCCTGGACGCTGTGTTCGCATTACAATCAGCATGTGTCTCGCCGTGGTTCTCAAATTTCAAACCCAAACGAGTAGTACTAACCGAAAGCAAAATTCAGACATAATATAAGCTCACGGCTGTATCCCCGAAGGGGCAGGCTATGGTGCACTAGCGAACTAGAACACCCCCATTCCGCCGGGCTTAGTTCCGTCCCAGATGTGATGTGGGCGTGCCGATTGCCATATCGGGCACAAATTCCAAACTCCCAGTTGATATTGTATTGAAAAACCCCAATATAACTGCCCGACCCGGGGATCGAACCTAAGACCTCAGGAAGGTAGTCGTACCGTAATATAACTACCTCACCTAGACAGTAAAATTCAAAGCACCATTGTAAACTATGGAAATAAAAAAATCATTTCTCTAAATGAACTACGAAGTACACTAACAAACAGCTAAGTAAGCATTTATATAAAGCGTACACGCGTACTTTGTTCTCCTGAGAGGGTAATTAGTACTATACATCACACTTAATTAATACTAGGTTGGAATTTAAAAGAGCCCTCGAGCCGAGGGTCGCTATCAACGTGATATATTTCAAAGGCAGAATGTCCAGTGCATCGCGAGGACAGCACTTTAAGTACACTTACTGTCGTTCACGTTTATATAATTCCCGTCTTGAAAAATAATTAATATTTATTTAATAACATTTTAGTAAAATTAAATATAAGTCTAGTATAATTTGATTATGGATGTTTTATCCGGCGTGTCGTTACACGTTCAGGTGTGCTATTTAGGTAAATAATAATACAATCTTCTTTCTGTCTGGCGGTCTTATGTCAGGGTCCGACTTCCTGCTTAAAACCTGCTTCCACTTCGCCAGGTAACTGATCATACAATGTAAATACATTAAAGCTAAAGAATACCAAATCCGTTTCGCCTGGTAAATGTACAATGTGTTCTTGTAACTATTATAGTATTAGATTTGCAAAGAGTGCATGTCACAAAATAATAGTCAAATTTCTACAAATCATAAACACTACCACAATCAACACAACACACAGATAAATCATTGTTTTAGAAAACTCAAAAATCCATTGAAATCTTTCTCCAGTACGGGTCTTGTAAATATTTAACTACCTATTGATGTCGCAGTTTGCTTTTAATAACATTGTTACAAATAAGAATTTTTGTTGTGCATAGAAATATAGATACAACAAAATTTGACGATTATGCATATGCCGAAACTCTGTTACCGCTTGCTCCCGGTCTAGACTATATTATACAATGTTCACTAGAACTCATTGTTTCAAACAAAGAAAACTTCGCTTATATGGCTCGCAATTATGTTGCTACTTCGTTATAACATTGAGGTTTCTAGTCTACATTTCCACAGTTTACCTAATTATGACGAAGTTGGAAGTTAGTTCCAGAAAAATGCTGTTCCATTTCAAAAAAATTGTGTTTAAATTCTTTGCTTAAAATTGAATTCGCATTCCGCTATGTAAGGCACGAGAATAGAAAATTGTTTTTATGAAAACGTGACTATAATATTATGAACAACAATATTAACGAGGTTTGGTATTAATTTTTAAATTGTTCGTTTGGTTAAATTAAGTACTGTGATTATTAGATAGATATATAAGCTCACGCCTGAATCCCCGAAAGGGTAGGCAGAGGTGCACTAGCAAACTAGAACATCCATATTTCGCCAAGCTTAGTTCCGTCCTAGATGTGATAGGAGGTGAGCTTATCGCCATATCTGCCACAATTTCCAGACTCCGGTCGGATATGGAAAAATCCAATATCACTGACCGACCCGGAGATCGAAACCGAGAACTCACGACGGTAATTCATGACACCAAGGCAATCTGTAGCCCGAGCACGAAAAACTAATGTAAATGTAAATGTATTCCAGTTCGCTGCGCACTGATGACGTTTGGTTAATATTTCATACAAATTTCATAGACGCGCATCGAGCTGAAATACATTTACGGTTGTCAGAAATTTCCTGCTCAGGCCGCTGATTATTCTCATTTATTATTAACGAATGTTTGCTTATAAAAATACATAATACGCATCTGAATATTCTAAATTGTATTCTGAATATTCCGAATTACCCATCTTAATAAGCAGCCATATCTATATGCACTTTACTACATAGCTAATATGCACAAGTGTAATGTAATTGAGTGGAAGCGAACGTGGTCATTGTAGTGATTTACAACTGCAAGAGAGGGTGGTGGTCGGTCAAACGTCTATTACGCTAATTGTTAGGCCCGGTGGGTACGAACATTTCCCGAGGCTTTGTGCCCCACAGCGGCATGCCGCAGCCTCCCTCGCAATCTGTAAATGCTTTGTGTAGGGCACGTTATGGGCTTACGTGTTTGCTATCGTTGTTACACATACGCCACCAACCGGCAGGTAGAGCTAATACGCAGTGCAATCTTATGTGAATCAAGAGCGCATTTCGTCTAAAATTAGCACTGTTGTGTCATAGCTTGCGGGTTATTGCCTGTATTAACATTTAGATTTCGACTGCACATCTAGTGACAACAGATCCAATGACTATTCCAATGCGCTGTGATTCGAATTTGTCAATTGCGGTGCACTAGCGAGCTTTCCAAACGTATCGCATTGCACAATGCTGATATTATTCTGCAATACATCATAGAATTCGAGATACGATATAACGTTTGGTTTTCCATATACTGAATTAATCTATACAATGTTCCAATATTAACTCATATCTTTGTTTATATTCAAACACTGTAAATTGTAAACGTAAGTAGAACATAATCAAATTCGTTTGTTTTTTTAATTATAATTTTCTATTTCAGTTAATAACTCACCTTAATATAATATGAAATGACCAAATTGGAGGCATGTAGAACTTAAAATTTAGATGCAGTATGAAATAATTACAACCATAGCTAAAATAAAGTTTATTAAAATTTGATTTAAAATATTTTCTTTCTTTCTTTTTACCTGCCCTTGTTTCACCTTAATGTGGGGTCGGCGCAACATACTTTTTCAAGCATGTGCAGAAAGGATTTGGCTTAGGTTTTACGACCGTCGATGACATCAACCTAATGCCAGGTAAATTAAATTAGAAACTTTGGATTTAAAATATTAACTAGAAGCAGCAGCCAGCAATCATCTGAAGTGAAGATAGAGGCCTTTCAATCAGTAGTTCAAAGGGTCGCCATCGAATGATCGTGAAGTCCGACCGTACAGTAGCCGTACGTGCAGCTCACCGCGACTAATCCAAGCAGATTCGGACAAACCCCCATTACCCTGATTGATTCTCGGCGCTCTAGCGCTGGTTACAAATACAAAGGTCTACAGCAATTTGAGAGCGCTTTCAATTTGCACTGAGCCGCTCGCCTCTCAATTTGCGGCGTACGGGGTGATCGGCCCATGCCGCGTCATAGCCTCACTTCACATAGTCCTTCCTGATCATACCTATACACAATTTGCAACAACTTCTAAGCTGAGATCTATATAGCGAACTTCGTCTAAGTCTGAGACAAAGAAACGAACTCAGTAAGTATTTGTAATTTTTAAATTGAACTTCGACTTATTCAGAGCCATTTTTGACAAGAAAAACATACTGACAGACAGATTAAGCAAAGATTTTCTTGTAAAAAATGACTCGGACTTAGTCAAAATTCGATTTAAAAATTTCAAATCATCACTGAGTTCGTTTCTTTGACTTAGGCTTAGTCGAAGTTCGCTCTATAGATCTCAGCCTCCGATTGATCTACTTACTCCTATGGAACTAATAAATTATAAATATTTTAGATAATTTATATAAAAACCCCAGAGAGCTAGTATGTTTCAAGTAGGAATAATGAATGCATGGAATGAAATCCGAGGACGTGCCAATTAGTTTCTAGCTGAAGTGTATATTTATAGAAGCGGAATGTAATGGCAGATGAAAACCCGAGGAAGCCAGCTTGTTACCTGGATGGAATTTATAATATGTTACACATACCAATGTCCCGCGCGATAATAGAAAGCAATATCACGTTATAAAAATAAAATAAAAATCTTTATTGATCACGTAGGCATGTAAAAAAGCACTTATGACAAGTCAACACAAGTAAATTTTTAAATTAGGATTAATATACTATCTATACTATCTCAGCCTATCGCCGTCCACTGCTGAACGTAGGCCTCCCCAAGTGAGCGCCAACCATCCCGGTCTTGCGCAGCCCGCATTCATCCGCTGCCCGCCACCTTTCTCAAGTCGTCGGTCCATCGTGCAGCAGGGCGTCCCACACTACGTCTGCCTAAACGCGGTCTCCACTCCAGCACATGTCTGCTCCACCGGCCATCTGTCCGTCTGCAGACATGACCGGCCCACTTCCACTTCAACGTGCTAATTCTGCGAGCAATATCAATCACTTTGGTTCTCTGGCGGATGACTTCATTTCGAATTCTGTCCACCAGAGAAATACCAAGCATTGCTCGCTCCATAGCACGCTGAGCGATTTTGAATTTGCGGACCAGTCCGCTGGTGAGTGTCCAGGTTTCGGCTCCGTAGGTCATTACGGGTAGGACGCACTGGTTGAAAACCTTCGTTTTCAAACACTGAGGGATCGACGACTCGAAAATATTGCGTAGCTTTCCGAATGCCGCCCAGCCCAACCGAATCCTCCTATCCGCCTCTTTCTCGAAGTTATGCTTGCCGAGTTGTATAGTTTGGCCAAGATAAACGTATTCTTGCACAACCTCGAGAGTAGCGTCACCTACGACAACAGGTCTCGGGAGAACATGACTGTTAAACATTACTTTCGTTTTATCAAGGTTCATCCCAAGACCCACCTGTCTTGAAGAACGGCTAAGGCTGTTCAGCATTTCCTCCAGCTCCTGCAGAAATTCCGACATAATGACAATGTCATCCGCAAATCGCAGGTGAGAGATGTATTGTCCGTTAACGTTGATGCCCCGCCCTTTCCAATCGAACATCTTAAAAGCGTCCTCCAATGCGGTATTAAAAAGTTTTGAAGAGATCACGTCTCCCTGTCTTACTCCACGACGTAGTTGGATTGGCTTCGTGCTCTGTTCTTGTACTTGGACGGTCATCGATGCGGCTTCATAAAGACACCTCATCACCTGGACGTATCTATCGTCTATCAGGCATTTTGGGCGAGACGATTCGAGATAACCCTCGAGAACAGCTTGTAAACATGGCTCAAGAGTGATATGGGGCGGTAGTTCTTCAGCAGGGTGTTGTCTCCCTTTTTGAAGAACAAAACCACCACACTCCTGCTCCATGCCTCCGGTGTTATGCTAGTGTGGATGACGGAGTTGAAGAGCTTGACAAGCTCTATCAAGACAGGCGTACCTCCTGCCTTGAGTAGCTCTGTGGTAACTCCGTCATCTCCCGGAGCTTTGTTATTGTGAAGCTGTCCAAGGGCTATTCTAATCTCGTCCACGTCGATGTCGGGTAGCTCGTCTGTATAGTGGCGAGTTAATCTGGCCCGCGGATCATCCGTGCCATGGGCTTTAGGTGGAAATGCTCTTTGAGAGTACAAATCCCCATAATACTTTTCGACCTCAGCGAGTATCTCTGCCATTGAGGTAACGGTGTTGCCGTGTGATGTCCTGAGTTTTGTCAGGTGACAACTGGAAGTGTTTGGCTTGGCGAATACTCTAGCCCCTTTGTTTTGCACAATGGCATTTTCAATTGCTAGAGTATTGAAGCGCCTAATATCGCGTCGTATCAGCCTTTTCACCTCCTTGTTAAGTACCTGACATTCAGGTTGTGTGGCGGTTAATAATTCTCGGCGTTTCCTCAGCAGCTCGAGAGTCTCGCTAGAGAGCTTCGACTTACGTCCTTTGCTCTTTGGTCGAAAGTATTTGTAGCCCACTTCGCGGATGGTCCGCACCAAACTGTTGGTATCGTCGTTTATGTCCGCCGTGGTTTTCAATAAGGCGAACCGATTTTGTAGCTCCAACTGGAAGGCTTCACAGCTGGTTTCGACTTGGGGCAGTGTTGGTCGGAGAGTCGACCCCATCAACCGCGCACGTTCTATTTTGACATTTATATTTAGAGTGCCTCTTACCAGTCGGTGATCACTACCGGTATTGACCCTATTGATCACGGAGACGTCTCTAAATATTTGGCGCCTGTCGGTCATGATGAAGTCTATCTCGTTCCGAGTCACATTGTCGGGGCTTCGCCAGGTCCACTTCCTTTGAGGCCTCTTCTGAAAGAACGAGTTCATAAGAAAAAGCCCCTGAGCCTCAAGGAAGTTGACTAGCATTTGTCCCCTGTGATTCCTGCACCCATAGCCGAATGATCCTACCCTCGATTCACCGCATTCTTGTACTCCCACTTTGGCATTGAAGTCACCCATGACAACACTGTAGGAAGTCTTGGTATGAGACATAGCCTTCGCTATGCCTTCATACATGGCCTCGACTTCATCGTCAGAATGTGTGGATGTTGGGGCGTACACTTGTATAACCTTGAGAGAGTATCTCTCAGTTATTTTCAAGACAAGGTACGCCACCCTCGCCGATATACTGCCAACTTCCACAATGTTGCCTTTGAGTGACTTGTGGATCAGAAATCCGACGCCACCTTGGGATGGTTGATGTCCTTCTCGAAAGTAGAGTTGGTGACCGGAATCTAGGGTTATCTTGTCCTCCCCCTGTCTTCGGACTTCAGATAACCCCACGATATGCCAGTTAATATGACTCAACTCCACTTCCAATTCTGTCATGTGCTCGTCCAACCGTAGAGAGCGTCCGTTGTACGTCGCCAGAAACAGTCGTTTGTGGTACCCTGCCGTAGCCCGGGGATTCTTAGCACCCCCCACCCCACCGTAACCATGACCGGTACCGTGGTCAGGAATAGTGGGGTTACCGGGAACTGGGGGCCGTAAGTTTATGTGGTCTGTCATCATTTGGGGGGGTTTGCCGTAGTCACCACGCTTGGCAGGCGGATTGGTGACCGCAGAATGCTGGCATGTTTTACCATCGGCGCTGCTGCCCGTCGATGGCAGGAGCATTTGGCATCCCAGCATATTTTATGTGGTTATGCCGCCACGAGTCGGCCGCCAGAGCCACATCCGTTGACAGCAGGGTGTACCACGTGCAGGTAGGGTTGGCACTTGGGGGCTTGAGATCTAATTCGCCCCCCCTTACACCCCATTCGCCCCCCCTTACACCCCTAGGATTAATATAATTTACATTATATATTTGAATTTGACAACAGGCAGGCAAGTATGGACATAATAACGATGGGATGGCTGAGATAGGGTGATAAGGGGAAATAGGAATAGAGTGTAAGGGAATGGACTGTATGGGAATGGCATATGGCAGGAATGGTGGCAGGGGATTGACTGGAAATACTGGAAGCAGTTGGGATTGGTGCAGTGGAGGCCCTATCCTAGCTAACGTTCATAATCATGTAAAGCTAAGGACTACATAAAAACATAGTTTTAAAACTAGGGGTTTTAAAAATGCAGGTAGCAGAATATGAAGAGGCGTACTTAATGTTGTGCCATTATTCAGATATTCAACAAGTTTTCATGTTGGAATTACAATGTCTTAAGATACATACATTGTTAAGGATAGAGAAAATAGCACAGCGCACGTAAAAAAACTCATAACGTAAGTTATACACGTGGATATATTCGAGAGGTCTACATAAGCTGGTAGATATTTTAGCGACAGATAGGGGTGAATATTGCAGAATCTGCCTACTGTGAAATTCATGACGTGTGCCGGGACTTCTGACTGATTGAGCATGTATATATTCAAAAAGCCTTGGCTATAGACGACTCGTGGGATAAAGGTATATTTTGCGTTTAATTTGACGACGACGTTACTCTATGTTTTGTTATTATTTTGGACGTCAATACGTGATTTTCTGAAGTTTGATTTTTACACAGCTGAATAATTCAAATCGGATCAAAACATTTATTGAATTCATAAAATGTTTAAACATCATTTAGATTCCGTCAAATTTTAAGTCTACCGCTTGTTCAGAAGGCTGTTTCGCCACAGAATAACGGGCAAGAAACTCTGACGTTGCTCTTTTTAACTCCAATTTACAGTCAGTTACTAATACAGTACAGCACCAGGTACAGAACGACCTTAAATTAGAGCAGCTAAACCATGATAACAATAGATATTATTACACAAAGTAACATACCTCTACAAGATACACTGAATTCATTTTGAAGAATAAAACAGGTATTTATTTGTTGTTGAAGGCACTGCATATTACAACGTTAGCATTTCTATATTTACATTTAGGTACATTTTCTGATATATTTGTAGAATAATTGTACGTAAAAATACATTCTCAAACAATGTTATCTCCAAAATAATATCACAAATGTGTCTCCACAGAATTTAAGACTATAATACCATCAAAAGTTTCCACGTTACCAACGTTAATGGGAACTCAGACGAAATTAAAATAAAGACCGTTCCAATTTAGGATTGTCTATTTAGAAGAGAATTTGGTTTAAATGTTCGGCCTTATTAGTCAATAACGTTCAAAGCTTAGCAGTATTCAACGCGATCCATTCATCTGCGCCGGGATGCTGGCATCGCTTGGATACACCTAATTTTCGCGTTGACTGAAAATTAAAGAAGTCCCACGCGAATCCAATTTCACGGGGACGGTAATCTCATTAGAGACATCAGACGCCTGACTCATTAACATTTATACGATTTTCGCGAGAGAAAACTTTGAGAGATGGCCGCTTTCCGGTAAAGTTGGGATGCACAAAACTGAATTTCCAGATCTTAGTGCAGGTGTCCTGATAGAGTTGATGGCGTCTTTATACTATTTCATAATTTATGCTCCAACTTTTAGTCTGCAAGTTTCTGCTGTTACACTTAACTATTGTTTTATTCAAAAAATTACTTGCACTTTTTCTACCTGTCCTTATCCCACCGTAATGTGGGGTTTGCACAACACACTTCTTCAAGCATGTTGCAGAAAGGATTTGGCTTAGTTTCTACAACCGGTTGCCTGCCTGCCACGTAGGGATCCAGTCTGGAGCAAATTAAATTAGAAAATTTGCTTTGCCCGACCTGGGAATCGCACCCAGGACCTTCCGGTCCATAGCCCATATATGCTGCCACTAGACCAAGGAGGCGATTTCCTTGCCTTACATATCATGTTAGAAACAAAAAATAATGAATCGTTGCACTATTTAAACGGAAAGTTCTGTTTTAAGTTTTTTTTATCTCCAAATCTAAATAGTATGAAGACTCCATAGTAGACATAAAATTCATGCATATTCTGTCCGTTATTCGACTATATGTATTTAATACAAATAATACTCGTATATTCAGAACACAAGTCATGCATATACGAGTACCTACAACTCAAAGGCATCCTAAAAAAACAGGACAAATGAACGGGATATGCACCATATGAAATAGCAATTCCTGTGAAATTGCGCGAGACTGGTATTGCAATATTTTTCTTTGAGCACAATACAATATTGCATTTCTCGCGCAGCGCTCGCGACTGTAATTTTTAAATATAAGGAAATATGACGTGTACCTACCTCGCTTCACCTCACCAGTATGAAAAGATAAATGTATGTACATAAATAATGTCCGTCAATTCAGGGCCGTTTTAAAACAAGCCTGGGCCCTTGGCCACACAATCATTCAGGGTTCCCTAGTTAGTGTATAAGACTTACTCTAAGCTAAATACCTATAGAAAATATGCTTATTTTTCATGTAACCTATCAGCTTATCGGAGGCCCCTTGAGGTTGGGGGCTCTGGGCATGGGCCCCGTTTACCTTTATGGTAAAGATGGTATTGAGTCAATATAAAATGTATGTTATAATATATATGTCTTACTGACCGACTGATCAATGGACCGGACTACCCCTGCCAGCTATCGAGCGGTAACGATAACTATGTCACTAATGATTGTTAACATAGCACGTTTCTACTGTATGATACAAGTATTCATGATAAAAGCACAAACAAGAACCATAGTATGAACGGTGAATTCATACAACGACGCACACGAATCAAGGTCTTATGGCGAATTAAAGACACTTAGATAAATCTCGATTTATCCTAAATCTCGATTTAAATAAAGGAATGAGCTGCAGGATAAATCCAATTTAGGACTAACTCTAGATTAGTAATAGAGCTGCAATTCGCCCTTAAACCTATTGAGCATTGTTTCACCCTCCGCCCCAAAGAAGTTAAGTTAGTAAGTACGCTATCAAAATCTGAGAAGACAATGAGTAAAACTATTAAAAAACATGAAATGGCTGGATTCTATCACGATTTGGTTTTAATTTTTATTCCCGACGTTTCGAAGGCTTTGCAGTCTTCGTGGTCACGGGTTGCAAAGCCTTCGAAACGTCGAGAATAAAAATTAAAACCAAATCGTGATAGAATCTGTAAAAATAGTTTTATTTCAATGAATAGCATTCACGTAAACTTAAGAAATCAGTATGAAATGGCTGGATTTTCAACTAAATTATGTATCTATTAAACTAATGCAATACAGCTGTCTACGTCATATCTACATAAGGACATCTACACATCCTCGACCAAACACATAAAAACCCAGTCCAATAAATTTCCTGAAAACGTATGAGGTCACGAAATGAACTCTCGATCGGCCAGCATCCCACTTAACTAAGACAAAGCCGGCGGGAAGCAAGTTTCCTCATTTATCGTTGCGGAGATCCCGCAGGATAACGGTGCAATCCGCCGGAAATAGAAAGTCAAGTGCAGAATGGTTTAAGACCCGGAAAAGTGTTTTTTGCACGAATGCATTTTCTAATAATCATACGATCTAATAATCATCTACGAACGGTACATATGCACATATATAGGATCACGCCTGTACTAACTTTTTGGACAATTGACACCCCAGTCCAAACCGTGACCACGAAGACTGCAAAGCCTTCGAAACGTCCTGCATAAAAATTAAAACAAATCATGATATTCTATCACGTGTATCACTATCCGTAAAAATAGTTTTATTTCAATAGTATACATATAAAACTCGTTATCAAAGTCCATACCAAGAGTATTAAAAGCACTTTGCCCTAAAGTTTGAGCGCGCACAGTTTCATGTTATGTCTGTGCAGTGAGGAAACTATGCATGTTTTTGGTGTTATCAGTATGGTTCTAGACTGGTTGATAAGGTCTTATCTGTGTCTCGTTACATGACAATATCAGCAAGAAGGCGCATCCCTAATATTACTTATTATTAAAATAAATAAATACACCAACATTCACACACATATTGGGGTCAGCCCTTAGGTTGAACCTGTGTCCCACAACACTAATACCCGAATCAAATATCTGTGGATCACACAACCATTTGTCTCGGCACGAGAATCGTAGCCGCAGCCTCTCATTTGACAGCCGATAACTTGCTCATCATCATCAGCCATAGGACATCCACTGCTGGACATAGGCCTCCCCAAACACTTCTAGACCGACCTACTGGCCCGCTTCGCCATAAATATTATGAACTATTTTCTTCTAGTTCTTCTTCTTTTAAAAATAATGGATTACACGCATATGCGATGATTTAGCCAATGTCAAGGTAAATAGAGCAATTATATTTTTACAATGACCATGCGACCCAGATGTGGATGATCTTAAGGCCCTGCTGGGTTTATGACGATAATTCCTTCCAGTATGGTGCCCCGCAGATGACCTTCACTCGGCGAATCGACCGAACAAAGTCAGCCAACGCACCAAGCAAAACTCATCGAAGATCACCGGTTAAAAAGTTTCCAAATTATACTGTCTATCTTCACTGAAGTTTGATGCATTAAACCACAACACTTAAAACCAACAAACACAGCTCTAGAGAATAATGTGAAATAATTTTAACAAGCGACGTCCACCCTGTCAGACTCCATTGATTGCGTCAGAAGGACTATCTTAGACGATGTATCCTGTACCTTCAAAAAATTGCAATATTGGTTTTTGTATCTGACACCTTTTTTTTAGGTTCTCGAAGGCTGGTAATACCTAAATTGACTCAACATCTATCAGACTCAGATTCTGTATGAAGTAAAAATTGAGAAGCGTGGTCAAAAGGTTCTAAATCTGGTATTTAGTATTATTTGTTAGTCTTATAAAAATAAGCTTAATAATGATAAATACCCGAATATAGTACGAGAACGTTAATTGAATAAGGTCGCTTTCTGGAAAACAATCAGAATTTCAAAAACAAAATTAACCTGTTCAAACATTAACGGTGATCGGTTTACTGATACAGGTTCGTGAAATGGCAAATGAAATTTGCTTAGGACGCATTTTGCTTAATTACATATTCAAACACATACGAGGTAATCGATATTTAGAACGATTAATTCAACTAACAAATTAATGTCGTATGGTGTTTTAGCCCAAAACGCCTCCTTAGTGTAGAGGCAGCGTGTATGGGCTGTGGACTGAGAGGTCCTTCGTTCATATCCCAAATCGGGCTAGTTGTTTTTCTAAATGTAATGTATCTACTAAGGGGTTGACATCAAGTAGGCGACCGGTCGTAAAAGTTAAGCTGAATCTTTTCGACATCATGCTTGTAAAAATGTGTTGCGCCCATATTGAAAAAGGGCAGGTTTAAAAAAAAAACGATACGCTTTACGACATCGGAGGTAATTTTACTGGTCTTTTAAGCAAGTTGACGAGAGCAAAAATTGTTAGCTCGTTTATCTTTTCTGCGAGTTTTTTATTTCAAAAAGATATAATGATATGTATGAAAATATGTATCGTACCAGGGGTGCGCCCCCGCGGACGACCCAAAAAGCGCTGGCTGGACGTTTTGGAGGATGATATGGGAGTCAATCGTCTCTGTGGAGGATGTTCAAGACCGAGCGAAGTGGAAGCGTTTAAGTAGGCAGGCGGACCCTGGCACCTGGCCGGGATAACACCAGGCAGAAAGAAAGATATGTATGAAAAAAAAGGGAATGCGTAAAATAAATGAAAGAAGCATAGCTGTATCCCTTGCTAAATGCGATCAGATAATATGCTTAGTTAATGGTGAACTTACATAATTAAAAACTAATTCTCGTCCCATCTAGACATCAATAACTCCTTGTCAACATCCGCCATCCACATCTGACGTTATGCGATGGGTTATCATCGTGATCGGTTTGACCACACTTGACCCATGACTGACCTAATTACTTATCGTTTGCGTTATACATTCGTTTGCATCTCTTTGTTTTGGACTCTTTGTTTGAGGAAATTTAACCTTGGCACATAATTACTTATATAATGTACTTACTGTAATGTCTGCTTCGGTGCCGTGGTTGTATTTCGGTACGACTACCGTCCTGAGGTCTCGGGTTCGATTCCCGGGTCGGGCAAAGTGATATTGGATTTTTCCATATCAGCTCGGAGTCTGGAATTTGTACCCGATATGGCGATAGGCTGATAGGCTCGTCCCCTGGGACGGAACTAAGCTCGGCGAATGTGGATATTCTAGTTCACTAGTGCACCTCTGCCTACCTCTTCGAGGATACAGGCGTGAGCTTATGTTATTTTACAATATACTTAAAGCCGTGGTGGAAAGTTTACCTGAAACAAAACAGTAAAATAAGTTAATTCACCAAAATTTTGATGACTATAATAATAACATTCTTACTTTCTTCCTGCCCTTATCCCACTTAATGTGAGATCAGAGCGACACACAATTTCAAGCATATTGCAGGAATGATTTGGCTTAGTTTCTACGACCGGCCGCCTGCCTGACGTCAACTCCCTCTGAGGAGTCTAGTCTCGGGCAAATTAAATAAGAAAATTGAAGATGACTGCTTCGGTGCCGTGGTTGTATTCCGGTATGACTATCGTTCTGAGGTCTCGGGTTCGATCCCCGGGTCGGACAAAGTGATACTGGATTTTTAAGTATCAGCTCGGAGTCTGGAATTTGTGCCTGATATGGCAATAGGGTAGCCCCTATCTCATCTGGGACGGAACTAAGCTCGGCGAAATTTGGGTGTTCTAGTTCGCTAGTGCGACTCTGCCTACCCCTTTGGGATATAGGCGTGAGCTTATGTTGTATGGTTATATAATACTACGTATACAATATATTGTGGTGAAAGTTTTATATATATATATATATATATATATATATATATATATATATATATATATATATATATATATATATATATATATATATATATATATATATATATATATAAGTTAGAAACTCTTTTCTAAAATCACAAAGTGAAGTGTCCACTTTCCACTTGATATTTTTTCTTTCTTTTTTAACACTCGTTAATTTATAAAATTAAAACGTGTTACTCGGGAATAAAATATGGATGGAGAATTTTTTACATTATAAAAGTCAGTGAGCATCCCTGAACCCATTATTCACGTGGAAAACCACCCACTTGGCTGTTTGTGAGCAGCTACCACTAATTTATTGCCCTTTAAGTGCCCCTGACACCGGAGTGCCGCGGCAATTTGGGCAAAATCTAGAAACAATCCGACCTTACATAACAGTGATCTGAGGTATCATTGTAATTATAATAATAATAACACCCAACAGTCACACACATAGTCCTGACCCCACACTAAGATCGAGTCTTGTGTCGTGGGTATCAGGAACTTCGAGACTTTCGGTCTCACAACACCCAGACCCGAAACAAATATCTGTGGGCCATACAAATATTTGTCTCGGTGCGGGGATCGAACCCGCGGCCTCTCGCTTCACAGCCGGCTGCTCGCCCGCCGCGCCACGCGAATTATGTTAAACTCATTGTTAACATGATATCATCATGCAATATAATATATTTATTAACACTAAGAAGTTTATTGTCGACGCCTCCTTGGTCTAGTGGCAGCATGTACAGACCAGGAGGTTGGGTTCGATTCCCAGGTCGGGCAAAGCGAATTTCCTAATTTAATTAACCCGGGACTGGATGCCTCAGAGGGGGTTGACGTCAGGCAGGCAGTCGGTCGTAAAAACTTTGCCAAACCTTCCTGCCACATGCTTGAAAAAGTGTATTGCGCCGACCCCACATTAAGGTGGGATAAGGGCAGGTAGAAATAAAGAAGACTAACCGCCGAATGTTCATACATTTAAGATCGCCTTAAGTCGTTTAAGGCCACCTTATCTATCAAAATTGTATGGCGAAAATCAATTTAAGAAGTCGTTAAAGTTGATAAGCGTTAACCATTCGGGCGTAAGAAGTTTATTGTATGGCGGTACCAAAGACTAGATATTTGTAATTCGTGGTAATATATTATAACATAACATAACATAACGAATTATATTTTGTGCACACAATAAGGCTAATAGTTGATAATATATAGAACACAACTAGTTCAGCTATGTGCTACTAAACTAGAGCGAAGTACATTATATAACAAGTAACAAAGCTTGTAAACTTCGTGTAACGTTAATTATATTATTAAACACGAAACGCGTTGTAAAATCTCAGGTCTCAAAGCTATCAAACTAAACCGAAATACTCCGAATAAGGATTTTTCTTTGGAATTTCTTCAAAGTACGATAATAGCTTCGTCATTTGTACTAATATAAGGCTATTATTCACGCAGAAGCCCACCTCGCCGGTAAGCGGTCGATCGCCGTTAATTTATGACTTTTTAAGTGCCACGTACACGATGTTCCGATCATGATATCACTCGTGAAAGATTTTTTTGGTTAAATTCTTTAGGTAGGCATTAACTGTAATCTAACTCTGAAAAATCACGATTCTTATTCAACTATGGATTTTTCTTTAAAAGTAAATAAAAGATATCTTTAAGAGTAATATCAATACTGGATTTTTCACAATATGCACACATATTTTGCTAAAGAAAACAAAAATTATATTTATTTAATACACTATTCAGGTATCTACACAGATCGTCGTAGCAAATTTCTGTCTACACCGGGATTGTACTAAGTAATAAGCTTTCATTATGAAACAACTGTTTAAAGAAACAACTGATGTTTACCAGTACTTTAAGTATTTACGCCAACTCCATTTTCCTTTTCTCAATATCCTGGTCTCGAACCTCCGACTCTAGTCTCGGCAGTCCATACCATTCCCAACTATCTAGCTAGCTATCGCTGCTAAAAAAAGACAATATTTCTACCCTATATTGGTATACATTCCGAATAAAAGACAACTCTTTTTCAACGGCTGATACGTGACAACATATTGCCCGTCAAATACCGATCGGCGCCAAATAAATGGATCACGAAGCATCGTCAACAATACGGAACGGTGCTGTTTGAATGCGGATTAAAGGCGCATGTCGGTTTTATGTCCAGTTAGTTCATCATCTTCAACGGGATTAAACATCGAACAAATGAATAGGACGGGTTTTGGTTGCGTTGAGTCTATCCGGCCTAGGATTGAGTCACGTTATTCCATTTATCACAGTTTTGAGAATGTGGATCTAAATGAGATTAAGATGAGATTAAGTTTAAAACTTAACGGAACGACCTCAAAATGTATCTGATCGTGACTAACTTTATATGGGAATATCCTTGGAATAAGCTCTATCGAACACAAAAAGAAACAAGAAAATCAGTCCACATTTGACGGAGATATCGCGTAACGTATATAAAAAAATACATACGAATTGAGGACCTTCTTCTTTTTTGAAGTCGGTTGAAAAGCTAACATATTCCGATGCCAAATTAATCCTTCCATAATTTAAGGGCAATACCAAGATCCTCAATTGTGTATGCCCAAGTTTGAAGACGTCAGGGGGCTGACTCGTGACACTCGATTCGAATTTGATTACGATTCGATTTTATTTAGTGACTTAAAATTCCACCGAAATCGAGTTAAAAAGTGCACTAAAGTCACGTTAAAAATTACCAAACGACAAGTTCTCGAATCTAATTAGCGTACTTTTTAACTCGATTTCTATGCAATTTTAAGTCGATAAATGAAACCAAATCAGTAACCGAATGGGTACCGGATGGACGACGCCCACGCGGTCGCCCTAAGAAACGGTGGCGAGACGATCTGGATGCATTTGAACCACTATGGATGGTGATGGCATTGGATCGAGGGAAGTGGAAGACCTTTGCCCAGGGAGACCTTTGCCCAGCAGTGGGATGATACAGGTTACTAAACAAAAAATTTTTATTATTAAATTATTATTATTTATTAATAAAAAAAAAAAAAAAAAAAAAAAAATGAAACTAATCGAATTCAAATTCGAAGCTAGCGTAAAGAGTCACCCCATGGTCCCTCAACCGTTTTGCAGTAACTCAACTAGCTCCTAATTATTGGCAACATCAATTAGAACTGCGAGTGGACCAAACGTATCTGGGCTATGTTATGTGATTCAGCAACGGATCGCGTTAAATCTCGTCAAATAACTGAAGCGTGGTTTGATACCAGTCACAACCATGATTCTGAATATGTATGCGAAAGGATTGCAGAGGATTTGAGCATTGGCTTTCTATCGTTCAATAAACAGTGTGTTGGAGATTGTGATAGTAAACAATCACACTAATATTACAAAGGCGAAAGTTTGTGAATGTTTTTGTATGTTTGTTACTCTTCAAGCTCAAACGGGTGGATCAATTTTGGTTAAATTTGGTATGGAGGTAACTGATACCCTAGATTAACACAAAGGCTACTTTTTATCCCGTAAATATTTTTTTCCCCGGAAAATGACTTTCGACGCGAATGGAGTCGTGGGCAACAGCCATTAGTTTGTGAATATAAATAATCTGAAAGGATTTTGATACGCACATGCATATCCTATTCATGGAAATGTTTGCAGTCATGAATAGCTTTAGGTTTTTGTATTATTTAGCCATGTGCATTCGTATTATTTATATTCATGTCCCAAATATTGCACAAACGACTGTGCAGAATATTATGCAAAGCTTTATTGATCTATTACCGTAGGTATTGACTGTCCGCTTTTATTACTGTTAGTTCTAATACTAATTTCGCTAGACTTAAGCTAGAATTTTGGTTTTAATTAATATAACAGTAGGTAATTTACAAATTGTCAGTCAGCCATAAAAACTAAGCCAAATCGTTTCTCCAACATGCTTGAAAAAGTGTGTTGCGTTACCCCACATTAAGGTGGGATAGGGGCAGGTAGATAGAAAAAAAGAAAGTTCATATCTTATCTTATTAGCCCATATCATCCCATTGCTGGGCAAAGGCCTCCCCCTTTATCTCTACACTCATACTATCAGAAAGAAAATAATAATAGTAATTTACAAATTGTCACGTAGTAACGCATTATACGGTTACTATGTTTTATAAAGGTATACAGAGTATCGAGTATGGTTTTTTTTTATAGAAGAGGGGGCAAACGAGCAAGTGGGTCACCTGATGTTAAGTGATCACCGCAGCCCATAAACATCCACAATACCAGGGGAATCATGGATGCGTTGCCGGCCTTTGAGGTAGATATAGACTCTTTTCTTGAAGGTCCCTAACTCGTAACGGCCTTTTTCATTAAAAACATCTTAGATTATAATATAAAAGTACGAACTATATACCGCCTTATATGCTGACTACTTCATCCTATAATACTTACCAAGCTTAAATGTTTTGCGTAAATTTTTAACTTATATTTTATTCAGCTAATAAACTATTTTATATTTTAATGATAAGTTTTAAGATTGTAATTTTTGTAAGATTATTTCAAATGTATTCATATTTAGAGCAAAACAGATGAGTTATAACAAAGCAGATGTATATGTATATATCATAATATTAGAGAAAACTGGACTGAGTTGAGAAACGTAAACGAAAATTCGAGAAAATAAATTTTTGTTCAGAAATTAAATCTCGTGCTTCTGAATATAACATTCCACTGAGTTTTATTAGTTCAAGTAGTATTTGTCTAAAGCACGCATTATGAAACGACTTCAGGATGCGATTTGTCTTTGTTGTTAAAAAGCATTTTTAAGACACTTCTCTGTCATAATGCAGCGACTTCCTCTAACGAAGTGGAGTAAAACACGAATAGTTACATGAGGATGATTACTTGCGTCGGTATATGATCATTTCAAGTCTACTTCAAATTGCATAACGTGATTCATCATCATCAGCAATAACATAACATAACATGTTATTGTTATCAGCAATATAATTACTAAAACAAGATGTTTTATGTAAGCCCAGTTCGAACAAAAGTGCATCTAATTCTATAACGATAAATAAGCCATTTTTAGTCCATTTGCATTATTCCGAAAAGACATAACATGTGTCGTTACCTTGTTTAATTAATTTGCGGATCAAGTTTCCAATTTGTATTTGTGAATTCAATTTCGAATTTAATTGAAACTACTAATTGAGAATTGTTTGTTATTGCGAATGTTCAGTTATATTTTGCAACAAATATTTTTCAACGTAAATACATTGAAAAAAGATTGAAAACAATATATGATTATAGTTTAAGCTAAAGTTAACTCGTCGGAGGCGACACATATATATGTTACATAAGCGTATGGGCCACCGGAGGCCGAGCCGTCCGTCACCATCTACGTAGATAAAGTAAATTAAATAGTTGAAAACTGATGTAAATAAAAAATTATAATATTATTAGATTCCTATATATAACTATTTTTTAAATAAATAACACCCGACATTCACACACAATATCCTGACCCCACACTAATATCGCTTCTTGTGTCGTGGTTATCAGGAACTAAGAAAGACTTTCGATCTCACAACACCCAGACCCGAAACTAATATCTGTGGGTCACACAAACATTTGTCTCATGCTGGGATTGAACCCGCGGCCTCACGCATCACAGTCGGCTACTCGCCCGCTGCGCCACGGAGGCTGTCATACCTTAGCTTGCTTAACTAAACGTAACTTATAATTTGTGATAAAACACAAATATAACATGACGAATTCGTACAAATTTCGATTTTCCCCTATAAAAATATTTCCTGTTGACTACACTGATACTATCAATTGCAGGTTCCCTTCCAATCTTTCGAGGGACACCCTCATGAAAATATTCAACGAACTGGAAACTGCGACAACTGAACATGCTTACGAGTATATTACGGTATTTTGTTTGAGTTTTGTTTGCGTCGTATTCTTCAACCCTTTACTGATATATACCTAATGATTTATGAATATCTATAAAATGCATCATATTATAAGTACATAAGGCTTATTATAGTATGTAATTTGTTTATCCTTGATCCTTAATTTAGAGCTTAAAGCTTCGATTTAATCGCCCTCAACTTATTATGTCACTCGATATGCCCATAAGTAGTGATGGGTAGAAATATTACTGGCTTACGTTTATCAAATTGTGAGCATAGCAATAGGTGTTAATTTAAACAATATTTAAAAAAAAAAAATTTCTACCCTCGCCACTGGTACGTAGGTACCAGGTAATTTATGTAGATAAATTCCCAAAACATACATAAACACATACTCTCACGCCTGTATCCCCGAAGGGGACGAATTAGAACACCCACCTAGAGCTTAGTTCCGTCCCAGATATGATAGCGGGCGAGACTATCGCCATATCTATCACAAATTCAAGAGTCTGGGCTGATATTGAATTGAAAATCCCAATATCACTCTGCCCGACCCAGGGATCGAACTTAGACCACAGGACGTTAGTCGTACCGAAATACAACTACGCCACCTAGGCAGTCAAAACTCCCAAAACGACTTACAAGAGTCAAATGCACCAGACACTCCTTGTAGAATCTTATGTAGGTCGACGGCATAAATGTTTAACTACCGGTATTTAATTTATAAACACTAATACTGTCTAGTATTTCTAACATTACGCCCTATAGACCCGGCTTTTTATTGCTCAATCAAACCGTAACGTTTGTATCGATTCAAATAAAATTTTGTATAGAGGCACTTCACATCCTGGATTAACGCAGAGGGTGAATCATAAAATGGTTTGAGTGGTATTTGAGATAAAAGTGATGAATTTTGACTAAGCCTGTACAATTTATATTCAATCGTTTTCATTTTATGCCTAGATAAAATGACATAAACTATCTGTGTCACGCCTACTGCCCAAAGTGGGAGCAGAGGCGCACTGGCGAAATAGAATACCCACATTTCGCCAAGCTTAGTTTCGTGCCAGATGTGATAGTTATTAAAATATTATCGGAATTGTTTTCTTAAATACTGAATTCGCTGTTTGGGACGAATACATTATAGGTACTTAAAGATTTTATGGATTTACCTAAATTATAAAATGTAAATACAGTAAGTTCGAGTGTAGATTTAATGGTTTAAAACAACCGACGTCAATGGCAAAGGAAGGAATTTATAGACGAAATCGACCTATCCAAAGAATAAAGTTACATATGATAATGAATCGAAATTGCTTTCTTATTTTTCTGAGCTTATTTATTGACCTGTATATTTAACTAGTGAATATTTTTTAAGCTATGTCATAATTTAACTTGTTATTATGTCATAAATTAAAAAAAAATCTAGTAATAGTTAAATATATAGGTTAATTTAAGCTCAGAAAAATAGAAAAGCAATTTCGATTATTTATCATATGTAACTTTATTCTTTGGATAGGTCGAAATATTCACGCAGGATTCTCAGATTTCCTTTAACTGGGTCATGTCGACATATAGAACAGACGTAATCACAAATTCCACCATATGAGATATGAGGAAATATAAATTCATGATACTAGTGAAGCAAAGCTTTCTCTTTCAAAAATTAGTTCTGCTTATGGCTTTCGAAAATTAAGAAGATCTGCGAAACAATCTCTAACATCGGTCAATCACGGTGCTTTAGGAACAAAGAAAAGTTCAAACATAAAAAGAAAGAGATAGGAACTATTTCAACAAAACTTTTATAATAGGTTATAAAAACTGCACGTCTTACAGGAACCAGCTAACCACATAAAAATATAATTACCATGACTATGCAACTATACACTGGAAAGAGTAACAAAAGCTGAAAGGATTTATCAAGAGCACTTAGATGCACTTATGTACTTGGAAAATCATCTACGATGCTGGAAACTAAAATTGTTCCTCGAGGTATTAGCTAATGTTGGGTTTTTCGTATAACGTTACTCGAAAGAGATAGCTATACAGTTCCTTTCGATTGCTTTGCTATTCTTGAAAGTACACGACTGCTAGTTTTTATTTTATAAATGCAGAAAGATTTGTTACCTTTTAAGTTAGACTTAGACAAGTCGCTGGATGCATGCCGTTTTCAACAGGTCGATCTGGAAATCTTTGGGATTCCTATGTCCAGCAGTGGACGTCCTGTGGCTGATGATGATGATGATGAAGTTAGACTAAATTAATTTAAACTTGTAGGTTTAGAATAATCGAAAGCAATCACACGTGTTATCCTCCATAGGTCATAGCTGGCTTTAATCTAAACTAGTCTAAACAGACCATAGTGTGTTTTAGTAAGTACTAATACTTATTTAGTATTTACTTTTTGGGCATCATTAACACAATTACTAAACCAGACTAAAACTGAGCCACTTATACTCAGGCCACACAATTGAAACATTTTGGTTTCTTCTTCATAAAATTCTATATTACAGCACAGGGTAGAAATGTTTGAGAAAAATTTACAGGTTTTTATAATAATTCTCAATAGAGTTAGTTACCATAGAAAGGCGCATTATATTATGTGTTAAAAAATCTTGTTCAATTCGCACGCTAACATTTTAAAAATGATTTCACTCCTTTAAGTGCGGTCTTGCGTTGGCATCTTAAATGTATTTGCAAAGCTTCCGAACCGCTGCTACACTGTTACACGCTTCAGTTGCCTGTTCGTGTTAAAATGCGACTGTATGATGTATCCCAAACATTAATACATGAAAGTGATGATTTTTAGTTATTGATTTGGTTATAATGATAAATGTGTCCATTAGTGTTTCGTTAAAAGGAGATGGTGGCTTCAGTCTGAGCAGCTTCAAGTGAGATACCACTATCTCAGACTGACGACGTACGCAGCTTGCTGTTGCTGTTTGTATGATGAGTGTGACTTCCGGAGGCCCAAATGCACACTGCCTCAATTTCTTTACATAAATATTTTGTAAATAATCAAAAGTTTAAAAACTTAACGGACCGACTTCAAAACTTATCCCATCATGACCAAATTTGTATGGGACCACCAAATAAGCTCTATCGAACAGAAAAATAATCTTGAAAATCCATATTTGGCGGAGATATCGAGTAACATACATAATAAAAAAATAAAAAATACAGACCAATTGGGGACCTTCTCCTTTTTGGAAATCAGTCAAAAATTTAATTCGCTTACTACCAGATAATACACTTGTACATATGTACGTTCGTCTCTACTATGGAATAAAGGACCCTCAGGCATTCTCCAAAAAATATGCATAAAAGAATCCATACTTGTAAGCTCATTGCGAATTCTGGACGCGACTCTTATAAAGAATGCTAATGATACGTTTTTATGTTCGCAAGCACTCAGTTAAATGCACCAAATTATTTTTAATGGAATATACATCTGAAAAATATATTCAAACCACTCATGTGACAAATTTTACAAAAATACACAGATGTGTGCTGTGTAGTTATAAGATACCTACGAAATACTTGTTAGCAAATACATATCTCCGAATAAACACAATGTTTTTTCTGTAATAGGGGACAAACGAGCAGACGGGCCTTTTTAAGTCATTGTATTTACAACCTTTTGATCTATCGATACAATTTTAATAAAAAATACCACGGAATTAAATTAAAATAAATAATTATACTGCCTGGGTGGCGAAGTGGTATTGCGCGCGGTACGACTATCGGCCTGAGGTCTCGTGTTCGATCCCCGGGTCGGGCAAATTGACATTGGATTTATCAGTATCAGCTCAGTCTGGAATTTGTGCCCGATAAGGCAATAGGCTCGCCCCCTATCACATCTGAGACGAAACTAAGCTCGGCGAAATCTGGATGTTCTAGAGGTAGTCGCTAGTACGCCTCTGCCTATACCTTCGGCGATACAGGCCTGAGCTTATGTTATTTGAAAAATATTAAACCCACGGAATAGACTCTACTTAGTAATCTGCTTTTAGGGACCTATAGGTTATAGGCATAGATACTTCGTAAATATTTAGAAATTTTATGTTTATATAAACCACTGTTATATGCACAGGCTAATAAATATTAATTACTATTCTTACACATATCTGGCATATAACACAAATGGCACTTTGGTATAAAAATTTATTCGAAACAATTAATAACCTCAAAGTCTAATTTTCCCTTCCAGCCTGCGGGCACTAAATTTTTCCACTAAAGAAAATAATTTTCGACCTTTTACTTCAATTCCATTAAGCCAACAGACTAATAACAACAAAATGCTTCTGGGAATACCGACGTCTGGAATTTACCCGCGCATACGAGTACAAGGCCGTAAGGAAAGCAATTTTAGTATACCTGTTCCATTCGCAGAACCCTCATCCCTCCCCCTCTACTGTATCTGATCGCCTTCCCACTGAATTATTTATGTCGCATTTTCAGTGATGCGTTCACCTATCGGAAACGCAAATGTTCACAGTGGGAACGCTTTGAGAAACATAAAAAAGCACTTAGTGTAGACCGCGGGTTTGCACGGCGATGCGTGCTAATCTCAAATTCATGGTACGAAATACATATTCATATCGCGTATTATATTTTGTGTGCTGTCTTTGTCTGATACGCGATGAAAATGTAAATTCCATTTTGGGTAATTAACCTTTATAGGTACGCTAACTAAAACCCTTTCGCCCCTTACTTTTTAAAATATTTACGCGATTTTTAACTTTAAAATAAAAACTTACTTAACGTAACCAAATTTATATGGGACTACCTTTGAAATAAGCTCTATCGAATACAAGAAAGAATTTTGAAAATCGGTCCACATTTGGCAGAGATATCGCGTAGCATACATAAAAAAATACAGACGAATTGAGCACCTTCTCCTTTTTGGAAGTCGGTCGATTAGTTTGTCCCTTTAATTCTCAAACATTGTGACGCAAGTGTCAAACTAGGTAGATAGTCACGGGCGGCTCGGCCTCCGGTAGCCCATACGCTTATGTGACATATATATGTGCCGCCTACGACGGGTAAATGTACGGTATTCAATAGTAAATGGATGTAACAAAAAGTAATTGTTTTACTAAGTAAATTGTACATAATTTGATGGACTATGAAAAGGGGAAATTTTGTGGTATATAGGTCGTTATTTTATTAGAATAATATTTATGGTTATGTTTGTTAGGTACGCAATAAATTTTTTCAAGAAAAGTCGATAATGTCTTTATATTTTTAATTCTCATCTAGCTTTCTAGTTGTAGGCAAGAGTTCCTTACCACAATAGCTGCATTGCGCTATGCTTTTTGCATTTAAATTGCAAACCACAACGCTATTTCTCACTGTGATTATGTTCTCGTTTTTTGTCGCTTAAGATGTTGGAATAATGTTCTTTGAACTACTTATATAATCTAAAACTTGACCCCCAACCTTCACATTTCTACCAGATAACTATGTGTTCAGTCGTTAAATTTAGATTGGCCTCGTGTTACACTTGTTGTTAAACAAGAGCTTTTTGTTATCAATTTAATCATTATTTGTGTTAAAATTTCTATTCTGGAATTGACATTTTATCATAATAAAATTATTATTAACAGCCTCCGTGACGCAGCGCACGAGTAACCGACTGTGAAGCGAGAAGTAGCGGGTTCGATTCCCGCACCGACAAATGTTTGTGTGGCCCACAGATATTTGTTCGGGTCTGAGTGTTGTGCGACCTAAAGTGTACTTAGTTTCTGATACCCATAATACAGATTAACCCAGTCAGGGGATAGGACTATGTGTGTCTGTTGGGTGTTATTTATTAATCTAATAATTTGGTTGAGACATAGTACAAAGTTATGGTCAAATTAATATTTTTTCTTATATCAATAATGCCATTACTCCTTTGAACCTCATCAATTTGAACAACTGATCTCAAATCTATATAGGACAAACTCGAGCCCAAACATTTTTCCTAACGTGTTGCGGCACGATTGTAGGGTATTGTGTTAAGCTCTACAATCGTTTGTCGGAAGTAATTTCGATGCCCCTCGAGCTAAGGTTGGCCGCCTCGACATCGTATATCCGGCAAACATTTCCAGATCGTCAGAGAGGGCTAAATCTCTCGGGAAAGAGCAGTGGTCAGAGCCGCCCATGGACAGGAAATTGTATGTCGACCTACGTCACTTGCTACACGATTCGGGGCACAACAAAAAAATAAACCGCCCTAGCTCGAGTCTGGAGGAAAAAATCACGTTTTTAAACAAAATTTATTTCTTCCGTATAGAATAAACTGGGCTGCGATTTTTGTGTAAATTCCTTGTGCCGTTCCATCAGCTGGTTTGAAGAGGACTGCGCAAACTAGTCGAGTGTACAATAAAAAGTAATTTCGGCTGCTCGCTGTTAGGTCTAACTTTAGAATCAGCAAATATTTTTTGTACAACAGTTTATAGACATATTTTAAATAGTTATCTGTCTCGAAATTGCGTAATTACTAGAAACAACAATTTTATTAATGAACAAATAAATTCCACAGATTTTTCAGTCACATAGAATACCCAGTAGCTGTTCGCGTTTTAAAAGTAATATGGATGACAATGAAAAGTAATATCATTCATATCTCGTTGATATCAAAATTTAATTTATTTATTAACACTACCACTCATAACGTTTTAAGTCTGCTGCTTTGAATAATTTGGGGAATAATTGCTTGTTTTATCGTGGATCTAAATATGGAGGATATATAGATGGACTGCCTCGGTGGCGTAGTGGTATTGCGTGCGCGGTATGTCTCTTGTCCTTAGGTCCCGAGTTCGATACCCGGGTCGGGCAAAATGATATTGAATTTTTCAGTATCAGCCCGGAGTCTGGAATTTGTGCCCGAAATGGTGATAGGCTCGCCCCCTATCACATCTGGGACGAAACTAAGCTCGGCGAAATCTGGATGTTTTAGTTTGCTAGTGCGCCTCTGCCTACTCCTTCGGGGATACAGGCATGAGCTTATGTTTATAAATAGACCTCGATTATCTTAAAAAATACGAATCGTAGCATATATAAAAAAGCTGTCATAGTACTTCCAATAGATGCTTAATGCAGTACACTTTGCGAGTCTACGCGTGTGATCCTTATATCGGGTGTTTTGGCTTGTAGCCAGTAACAGCCAGACGTTTTACCACTGCACTGGTTTTACCGGTGTTTATCGGGACAAACTTCACGATTGTGCAGCTCTACGAGTATAATTCGTTTGGAGTGAACGCTCACTTTTATCATACGGTATAGAATCGTTATATTCCCTAATCCTATATGCCTTAATATTTTTTTATAACATAGACTGGGAGGATAGTGAACAATGAACAGTAGCTGGCTAAGGAGCAAGTGATTACCGTCCACCTTCCATTGACAAGCAAGATACCTAAAGAATCATGGGTGATGTATCGACTGCCGCAAAGAACATTATCGAATTAACCATACAATGTATGTGTATTTGCGGCAATTTATATGTGAGAATAAAGATTGGGAAGGTGAGGAGGGAATTGGGCCAACGGAAATCTCACAAATAGATAATAATCTGATTACCATGAACGTGAAATCAAATAAGGCATACATTAACAAAGCTTAATATTAGAATTATAGACGCGTACAAAATGTTTTACAGACCCTAATAATTGCAATTTAATTCGACGGCACACTGTTACCTACAATTTAATACAGTAAGCAAATTAAAATTATGCAAATAGCTCTCAGTGAGCGGTTTAAACGAAGCATTTTCTAGGAAACGACGCATCGTAATAAGCAAACAATATTACCCAGAGTTCGTAAAATTTATGAGGCGGTTACTCGCTAAGACGTAAACAGGGGTTCCGTGGCAGTTACTGGGAACAACGAAGTGTTAGTATTCGACACAAGGGCTCTAGTAGCGTGTTTGTGAAAAATTGGCGAATATTAAACAAACACATTCAGACCCTTGAGGAAACGTTGCTTTGAAGTTATCGTTTCAATTAACGAGCGAATATATTGTGACAATTAGGAGATGTTGCGTAAATCATTATTCTTGTGATATTGTTTCTCCCCACTGATTATGCTCATTGCTGACGTTTTGTCGAATACTATAATGAGGGAATATTAGACATAACTGCTCTAGCAGGATACTATGGCAAATTGTGCATTCACACGTCCATCATCATCATCATTGAGACATTGGCTGAATAAAGTTTATTTCTTTCATTATTTCTGTCTTAGCCAAAGGACGTCCACTGCTGAACATAGGCCTCCCCCAAAGATTTCCAGATCGACCTGTTGACACACGTCCATGAAGTCCCGTAAATATTAAGTACAAAGTTTAAAGTGCTTCTGTTTTCAGATACATTCTTATTGCAGAGGCTGGCAATCGAGCAGGTGGTTCATCTAATGGTAACGGATCTTCACCACCATATATGTTATAGTGACTATAACAAAATAATTATGGATGAGTTATCAACTTTAAAGGGAGGCAATAAGGATTAGGAAGAGAAGGGAGGACTTGGGTTTCTAGAATTCTCACTCACCGTTGTAAACAACGAGCTACACATCGGTTTTGCTTTGAGAATGGTATCAGACCGGTCGAGCCGGCCCAGTCGTGCTGTAGACATTGTTGTCTAGCCGGCTCTACAACTTAGTTTAACAACTCACAATAGTTTTTTTTTTAATTATTTTACAAAGCTTGCTACAAAACTATTTGTAAGTTATTAAAATTTTGTAATTTGTTGTGGGTGTGCTAGTACGCGAGTGCGCCTTTGCCTACCCCTTCAGGGATACAGGCATAAACTTATGTATGTATATAACTATGTAAGTTGTTCAAAGTGCCATTATATAATACCACAAGTTTAAAATAATAATGTCATTAAAACATAATGTTAGTGTGTAATATGAACATTTCCAAGCACGATATAATGAGTGAAACTTACTTTAACACTAGTTTTAAGTAGAATTGCTTTACAGAACTTGTATTTACACGTCAACTTTGAATAAATATTTAATTTAAACGTTATTCCATTGCGTTAACTAACTCACCTACGTGGTAACAAATTCAACCAGAACATGCAACACAATTTTTTATTTTTTGGTAACCGATTAGTCTGAAATTGCTTCATACTTTCCGAGGGATTCAAAACGTAAAGATAAGGGTAACACCAAAAATTACGAAAATAAAACTAAATAAAATAATAAGTAATTTGTCACCAATATAAAGCATACTTTCTAGAGATGACTATTTTACTAAGAAGCAGTGAATATTTACGTCATTCAGAGCCGAAATATTGTGTGAGAAACATACGCCAGATTTAAGTAAATTTACAAAAGTATAACATAAGCTCACGCCTGCATCCCCGAGGGGGTGGGCAGACGCGCCCTAGCGAACTAGAACACCCACATTTCGCTGAGCTTAGTTCGTTCCCAGATATGAAAAGGGGCGAGCTTATCGCTATATCGGGCACAAATTCCACACTCCGGGCTGATATGGAAAATCCAATATCACTTTGCCCGACCCGGGGTCGAACCCGAGACCTCAGGACGGTAGTCATACCGAAATACAACCATGCCACCGAGGCAGAATTTATACAAAAAGTATAGTTCTAAAAAGCCTAGTTCCAGATTACTATGATAAATAATGGAACATATATTATGAGTATGTGAGCTTAGCCCGGCTTCCTTTTACAAACTAGTTCAGAGACTGCAACGGGCATTTGTGTAACTCTGGGAAAATTATTTTGTATTTGACAACTTGCGCTTGTGTTGAAAATCCACATTTCTCTTATTTCATACAAAACACACAGCTCTTAATTGCAAACCGTATATAATTTAACGAGAAACACTGCTGTGCTTAAAACGAATGTTACAGTGTTTAAAAGTAACCTTTGTTAGTTTCAATGTGAAGAATGACAATGTAATTAAGAGAGGCCTTTTATTTTTCATATAAAGGGTAACTTTATGTAACTAAAAGTTAAAAGGGAACATGTTGAACTAATTACATTATGAAAGGTGCTTACAAGAGTTTATTTAGTCTCACATTTTAAAGGATACTTAAGTCTGGTTTTGAAACTTTGAAGACTAACAAATACAAGAAGCTACAAAATTATTTTTTTAAGTCCAAACATAACTAATATAATTCACCCCGAATACTGTTATTTTGTTAACGGCCGGTTTCAATAAACAATCTCAGTTCGAATGTGAAGATATATTACAAAAATTAGCCAATAAGAATACAGTTTGAAAATTAATCCGTCAAAAAACTGATTATAATGGTTCATAATCGCGATCTATGCACTCTAAACTGAGATCCTTTATTGAAACAGGCCGTAAATCTTCTCTCTTCTAAAGGTTGACTGGTAGAAATCGCTGTAAGCGATAAGACCGCCTATTGTTTACACTTTGTATTGCTTATTCATTATTGTAATTAGTTTTTTCTTGGTGTGCAATAAAGAGTTATCTATCTATCTATCTATAATTCATGAAACAAAAACTTAAATTGATCTTAAACTCACTCTAATATCCCTCCGTACTTAACAAAACAAGTTCTTACCTACAACTTTGAAATTATTAACCGTCGTTTCATACAAAATCTGATTAAGTAGGCAAGTCTTAGGATAATACCAACCACGAGCAACGTTAAGTTGGGAGACAAATAGCGTTGGTCACTCTTGTTTGCGTTGCATTTTGTAACAAACGGCTCGGATTTCACGAGCTTCACAATAATATAACTGCATGTATTTCTTTGCTCCGTTTTTGTCATTAAAGTTCATTGTTCAAAACGCTTTCAAATTCATTAGTTTATTTTTAAAATTTTGCGAATGGCAATGTTTTTTTCTTCTTTTTACTTGCCCTTTTCCACCTAAATGTGGGTCGGCGCAACACACTTCTTCAAGCAAAATTGTGTTAGAAAAACACTCGCTCTGATCTGGGAATCGAACCCAGGACCTCCTTGTCCACAGCCCATATACGCTGCCTAGACCAAAGAGACGACAAACAAGGGCACTTTCATTCTATAAAACTTTCTATATAAATTGAGATACAGATTTCTTTCGTTGTTTAACTTTGTTTGCAAAGACTGTGTAATCACCACATACATTAAGATTAGTTAAAACAAATCCTAAGTGATTTATTCAACAAAAGTAAATGTTTACTTATTCATTTAAGACCTAAAATAATCAGCTTATATTGTCGGCGCTGCAGCTCACAGCTATCGTAATCGTCCAGTCCCTTTCTATACCTAAGGGGGATTAAGAATGTATCGTAGAATAACATTATTAACGTAATGAATACATACATACTCATACATAGTGCCACACCCATATCGCCGGAAGGTAGGCAGCTAGGCAGCGGCGAACTAGCGAACTAGAACACCCACATTTCGCCGCGCTCGTGTCCGTACCAGATGGAGGGAATGGAAGGGGAGGGAAAAGGGAATGGGAAAGGGAGGAGGGAAAGGGGTCACCGGAAATCTCACTCACCGAACGAAACGCGACAGCAAGCTGCCACTTTACATCGGTTTTCTGTGACACAGTGGTATAAAACGGTCGAGCCGACCCATTCGTGCTGTAGACGTAACTGTCTACAGCGTGGCTCTACCACTCAGGATTGAGTATTGCGCAAGGCTTCTTTAAAAGCTAACTCGGACTTCCCAACTAATTTGAAAGACAAAGCGCGCTTTAGCTACTTGTTGCAGATGTAGTTAATCAGGTGATTCTGTCCCCAATATAAATGTAAAATAGCCCGCAAAATTAACTTCAAAGGCTGTGTACAAAACCAAAATAAATTATAATCACGGGCCCGACAAAGCATCATAAAATATGCAATGGAATATTATGTTTTTGTATAAAATTGTTATTTATGTCCCAGCTTTTATATAGTGTCATAAAGCCTAAAAAATATTACATATAAAATGCAAAAGTTAAGCTTAATTTTTTTCGATCCGATTTACATGCATATTATTCTGTACACATTTAAAATATCACATTTATATTCTATCAACGTAACACCCGAATGTGAACATTCGTACCAAATAGAATAAGCATGTAAATGAAAACTGGAGTCGATATTGTACCTCTACTACGAAACTTACAAGGGGGTTACCATCACCTCTTATAGCAGTATTATTATGATTTTACTTGTACCGATTCCCATACAAAATAAATGAAGAACGATTATAATAATACTGCTATAAGAGGTCGTGGTAACCCTGCAGAAGCGCGGTGCAGGTAGTTTGTCATTATCTGGCTCGTAATATTATTTATTATATAAATAATGCACTCAGAATAATTTGTCATAACATTCATCATGAAAATGTTTATTTAAATTGCAGAAATGTGTATATAATTATTGTATCCATAAATACTTTTCGAGTTAAGTATAATATTATTATGACAATTGTTTACTTATGATGATTTAACAAATATACTTACAATATTAGGTGTGCATTTGTACCTGTATTGCGTCCGCGTTACGACTATTGTCCTGAGGTCTTGGGTTTGATCCCCGGATCGGGTATTGATTTTGATTTGTTCTATTCCGTATCAGCCCGAAGTCTGGAATTTGTGCCCAATATGGCGACATGAACTTGGCGAAATGTAGTTTCTGTTCTAGTTTCAGGGATACAGGCGTCAGTCTATGTATTTATGTACTTCTATATATGTACTGAAAACGGTGTATTTTGACATATTTATGTAGTTTGATTTAAATGCAATTAGGAATACTGATAAACATTTGCTATATTTAGTCTCCGTTGCAAAGTCGGTCTATTTATATAATTAACACATTTCTGCAATGCAAAAACTCATAGTAGGGGTTGGGATATTGTTTTCATTTCTCAACAGAAACGATATATCTCCCACATGACACGCGAAAACAATAACTTCTCAAGTGCTCTCCCAGAGCCGACATGTGAAACAAAGCAGCGCTTACCCTGCGTACGTTATAAATTTTGGATGCTGGCGTTTGACTTGACGTGATCTTTTTTGTGCATACGTTTAAGAGTAGCCATCCCGTTAGTTTGTCCTATTTATAATTGAGTATCTGACTCCGCTTTCATGTTTCATGGCGGGTATAGTGCCCTAAGAACGCACTTTAATACTTAATTCTGAGTCTCACAGACGACCTAAATATTTTAGTTTCAGCTACATTTTGTCTCGAGCCTTAAGTAAACGGCATCCGGCGTTGTAATGTACAAGTAACTTTGACGGGTACACTTTTAAAAGGTCTAAAATACCTAATGGTAACTATCAAAAGGTAATCTGATTAGGTCAGGTACTTTGCCTTTGTTAGGGTTCTAAGGTTGACATAATTTAGGCGATAGTGAAAGAAGCAACGTCATCTGGTCGAGGAATTTCTGGCGCCTTTTATTAAGCAACGTCTCCGTACGGTCGATTATTATTTGGACTGTATTGCACTTACCGTTACGTGCATAAAATGTACAAAATTATGTTAGATAATCATCATCATCATCAGCCACAGGACGTCCACTGCTGGAGAAACTGACTGCCTCTATCAAAGATTTTCAAATCGAGCTGTTGGAAGCAGCCTGCATCCAGCGACTTCCGACGACCTTTATTAGATATCCACGAGATACTGTCAAAAATATAAAACTGGATTCTAGCTGCACAAAACCGAATGACATTAAGAAAAAGAGGCCCAGCAGTAAGATTAAAAAACCTGTGGTAATGATAATGATGAACAAAAAATAAAAACACATCCTTCATTTACGTTATTTCGTGATCACGACTCATTTGAGTTAAAAGTAATAGAATCTTCTTAATATATATTTTTTTAATTGCAGTCTAATAATAATTACTATAAAATTAAAGTCCTCATTCAGTCAATGGCACAGTTGAAACCTTTGGGCTCAAAAAGCTGAAATTTTGCACAGAGGTTCCTTTTATGATGTTCATATACAAAGAATACGGAAGGATTTTGAAATTAAACCCGTAAAAGGATAAAATAGGGGTTTAACGTTTGTATGGAGAAACAAAAGAAATACAACGGAAAAGACTCCCACGTGGACGGAGTCACGAGCAAAAGGTAATAGGTATATAATATTTGATAGCTACCACACAAAATTTAATACTGTAGGTAAACAGACTACCACAGATGGAAAAAATAAATGCAATTTCACGTGGTGACTTTTTAATTTGCCTTGAGCTGTCAGTTGTCACATTTCATTCCATTTCGTGTAGGCTCCATTGGCTTCACAACTCTTCTACATAGACATATGCGTGGGCGGCGCGGTAGTAGGAGGATGTCAATTTACGTTTTTATAAAAAATATCAAATAGTCTTATTTCTAATCACACTGTGCGGGTTTAATATTTCTTTGTATTTCTTACAAAAAACTCAAGCATTTAAGCAACGCTTACTAACTACAGTTTTTTTGTTCATTCGCCATTTATTCCCGAAATAGGTAATAAATACTGACTTGAATAAAACGAAAAGCTTCGAGTTGCTCTAACGGCCAGTTTCTTAATAAATAATAAATAAATAATAATTATAATAAATAACACCCAACTGTCACATACATAGTCCTGACCCCACACTAAGACCGAGTCTTATGTCGTGGGTATCAGGAACTACGAGAGACTTTCGGTCTCACAACACCCAGACCCGAAACAAATATCTGTGGGCCACACAAACATTTGTCTCAGTGCGGGGATCGAACCCGCGGCCTCTCGCTTCACAACCGGCTGCTCGCCCGCTGCGCCACGGTGTTTCTTAATCTAAAGCAAAAGTAAAATTAACTGTGTCTTTTAGTTGTTGTTTTACCGTTACTTTTGCCTCTAACCTTTACTACCCACTAACTAAGCTGTCGTAAAAGCCGAAGAACTGTCATTTGCCGACATATTAGTAATGGACAAGTAAAAGCTATTACTTTTATTTTAGTTACCCTTAGCGTTTTTTAGAGCAGAGGCTGGAAAACGAGCATATAGGTCACATGATGGTAAATTATCTCCGTCGCCCATATACACCCACGACAAGAAAAAGGGAAGAAAATAGGGATTGGGAAAGGAAAGGATGAATTGGGTCACTCGAAATCTCACTCACCGAATGAAACACGACAGTGATCTGCCCCTTTACGTCGGTTTTCTAGTGCCAGCCCATTCGTGCTGTAGACGCAACTGTCTATAGCGTGACTCTACCACTCAATAATGGAAACTCATAAAGATATTGAATTAATATAATAATAATAAATACACCCAACAGTCACACACCTAGTCCTGACCCCACACTAGGTATAACATGTATCGTGGGTGTCAGAGACTATGAGAGACTTTTGGTCTCACAACACCCAGGCTTGAAACAAATATCTGTGGGCCACACAAACATTTGTCTCAATGCGGGAATCGAACCCGCGGCCTCTCGCTTCACAGCCGGCTACTCGCCCGCTGCGCCTCGGAGGCTGTAAATATAAGTATACTCTATCCTACAAGGTGGACCGATAACCTGATAAAAGTCGTAGGAAATCGCTGGATGCAGGCCGCTTCCAACAGGTCGATCTGGAAATCTTTCGGGAAGGCCTATGTTCAGCAGTGGACGTCCTATGACTAATGGATGTATACGGATGATGATGATGAATATAAGTATAATTATTTTTATCTCAACTACAGTAAGTACTAAACATAGCTGCGAAGTTTCTCAGAAAAAACAACGATGATGTTTTTTTTTCAAAGAAATGAGGGATACATAAAAACAGTATAAAATCCCAGTTACATAATACACGAGTCAAGTGCAAACGTGGTAAGTGGTTGGTGGGTGTTGACGCGATAAGCCCTCTGTGAATATTAAAGCGAAGCTAGTGCAAATTTTATTATTTCACGGATTATGGAAATTTCGATGTCGGTATTAACATAATCTACAAAAACCCCGAGCGAGTTATCAACTGTAATAATGTCATCTGTGATTAAGGTTGAATTTTTTACCCGGTTGCGTCGGTAGGAGGGTAATCTTTTTATACAAGGGTTAGGTTAGGTAATGTGGGCGCAATCGCTGATCAGTCTTTAGTATGACATATTTTTAATTTTAGCCTTTTTTAGGAAATACTGGAGATTATACGTTAGTGGTGAGGGCAACTTGTAGTCATTTATAAACGTGCTTGTAATCTAGCGTAGATAATGCATATCGTTAACGTGGTTTAAATTCACTTACTGTATGACACAGGTCTCTAACGGCCGGTTTCAACAAACGATCTCAGTTTAAAGTGCAGATAGATCACGATTATGAACCAATCAAATCAAGTCATTTGACCGAGTCATGTTCAAACTGTGATCTTATTGGCAAATTTTTGTAATCTATCTGCACATTCGAACTGAGAGTGTTTATTGAAACCGGCCGTTAAGGGACAAAAAGTTACTGTAATATTCTGTTTACATAATAAAGTTTAACAAAAACTTAAAACCGATTTCACTTAGAAATATGTGAATATGGACACATTTATTAAGTCCATATCTTCAAAATTACTGAGCCGATTTTGATGAAACTTACACTTTTCCATAAGTTGGAAGATACGTAGTCCAATAAATTCGATTTATAGTTTCTGATATATACGTGGAATAACATATATACATACATACATACACTCGTGAAATTTGGCACATCCGTTCAGAAGCCCATATAGACTAACATATGCAGATATCGTGCAATTCTAATAATATTACATACATACGAGTCGAATTGATAACGTCCTTTTTAAAGTCGGTTCATAAAATTAAACATATCTTTGTTAACTACCAGCAATCCACATTACAATATTATATAGTCGCACTATTTTCACACCGTAAATATCATTGAATATGCATACCACACAAATAAAAATGGAATACACAAAACAAAAACCAACAAACATTAACATCAATACGTCCGCATTAACGACGCGTAAAAGCCATCGTTTCGTGCAAAATTACACGAAAACGAAGAAATAAAGCGGAGGGTACATGAGACATGTTCCGGCTCGCGGGACCATTGTTATGGCCGAATAAAACTAGTTTACAACGCGGGCTTCGCGTTTAGCAACTTTATCTCCGAAACCGAGGCCGCGCTAACACGCTCGATGTGCATTGGGGAAAACTCCGATATTTTCTTCATGCATGTTGAATTCAAACTTGCACTAGCACGATTTGACACGAATAATCTGCTATACATATAGTGACTTGTCTAATGATTGCATGATAATCAAATTACTCCTAGATAGTTAGTTGGAAGGAAATAAAATTATAAAATATTTTGGTAATTGTTTTGTACATCACGTAATATTGAACAGTATTTAGTGACAATAAAAACTACAACACTGTTTAATGAGTCTGTTTGTAGGGAATTGAGGAAAATTGTCCCTGAGGTTAAAGGCATTCGTAATTGAAATAATAGTTTTATTACATGACTAAATCGATTTTCACGTAAAACTTCAGGCTTCTAGGCAGGCAAGCATACATAGAAGGTTGTGTTGTTTCAATTCAAATAATTACTGTAGTCATAATTATCTTTGTTTCTTCAGATTACAACACCGCTTTTACACAATTTCTTTTCTCTATAATAAATGTAGGATATATTTTAGTTGTCGGGCTAAACCTGGCCTGTGTGTCCGTGTCTTTATCTCTGCGTAAGTTATTGCCTCGACGCACCATACATTAATAAACGTAGCAAATAAAGATGTGTGCGAAAAACATACGTTTACATTATGTTTATAAACGATTCATTATGGGGGAAGTGCCGTTTACTGCGGTAAGAATTGGTTTATCTTTCCAAAATTCCAGCAATAAATGTTTTAGAGTTATTTTTATTTTTATGAAGCTAAAAAACATCTAATGTAAGCCCTTACTCACTTTTTACCTAGCATCACATTATTTGAATTAAATGAAACGGAAAAACTAGTTTTAAAGTTAAGAAGCGCCTAAATGCTTTTTTTATAGGTGAGGGGCATCATGTTTTTACATATAACTTATTTACATTTATTTTATTTAAACTTCATACAAATCTAAAAACAAAATATATTATACTCGTTCCTACGTCACCCTCCAATTCAAATGAAAGTACAGAATATTGGCCTTGATATGGGACTCCTTACATTATTATAGCGTCCATTACGTTGGCCCCAGACATTACGGTGATTGGCTTTTTTTGTTTACAATAACCTAAAAGATCCTTTTGTTCCACAACAAAAAATATATGTATGTAGGTATACTAATCTTTCCACCTGTCGCTATCCCACATTAACCCACTCCATTTTTCAAGCATGTTGCAAAAAGTATGCGATAATGATCAAGTTTATGCGAATGTTACACATTGAAATAAAACTAGTGTTCACTGCACTAGACTCCATCCAGTCCGACCCGTGACCATGAAGGCTACAAAGCTTTCGACATGTCGGATTTAAAAAACGCGATAGAATCCGTAAAAACTACTTTTATTTAAAACGATGCGGCTATAGTTTTTATATTCGACTGCCTGCCTGAAGTCAACTGTGCCAGAAGCAAAAATTTAACTGATTAACATAAATTCTGCAAAATAGGAACAGAAGATTTAACAAGCATATCAGTTGCACGCTCGAGAGTTTCAAAGGCCCTGTGTGCAGAAGTTTCCGTGAGAAATATTTATAGCTCTCCAGGTACACGTCACTTTATGTAAATTATGAAAGTTTTTATATGGGAAAACTGGGTCAGATTGTACTAGGATTAGTACTAAGTATTGTATGTT
The DNA here is from genome assembly GCA_036417725.1 of Clanis bilineata. Lineage (NCBI taxonomy): Eukaryota > Metazoa > Arthropoda > Insecta > Lepidoptera > Sphingidae > Clanis > Clanis bilineata. The sequence goes on from CM071141.1 coordinate 7,635,118, forward strand.
AACGCGAGCAATAAAGTAAAAGTCACGTTTCGTCTTTTTATAATGAGTGTTATTAAACTTATCTAAGCAACATAATGTATGTGTAAATGAAGTCATTTATTTTCTTTTGCCTTATTTTTTCGTCTGATAAAACTCGTCGAGCCTACTCAACCATGCTTAGAACTGAGTTATGAAATACTGTATGACTATATACTGTCGTCCTCCTAAAATATAGATGTTAAGTCTGATGAAGTCCACTCTCACTGACTTTAACGTCCTTCAAATCAAAACATCTCAACACACCCGTTTGGCCGAAGTAGGCAAAACAGTGTTAAGATAGATATTTCTTCACATATTCCAAAATTATCAATTTAATCATGTAATTAATCTACGGAAACGCGTTTTAACTAAACCTTGAATATGTTTTCAACTAAAACATTACAAAATTATAATTCCCCAACATTCGACCTGGATAAAATAAATTGGATTTACGATAGCAATATATTTGTTACATTATTTCATAAGCCGTGTAGCCGTACAACGCATCAACGTTTTCAGTACGGCTCATGTTTTTACATGAAGCCCGCGATTGAAATGTAAATTGGATTCGAATTGGTCGGCAAAGCCAATGTATTATCAAAAAAGTTAAAATAAAACCGCTCGTCGCCCTCGCGGATTGGATTGCGGACTTCAAAGCTCCAAATATACGGTAGCCAAAACTTATTATGTACTAGCTTTTGCCCGCGGCTCCGCACGAGTATTTTGTAGGGCCAACGGAAAAAACTTTTGATTTATCGATCCGCCCTGTCGTTTTAGTCCAAATATGGGCGACCCAGATATCGATTTTGAAGTCAATCGGCCCAAAAACAAATAAAAACAAAATGGCGGCCACTTTTGACAGGTCTGACAGCGGTTCTCTCATTGGGAACCATGGGGCGACTCAGATATCGATTTTGAAGTCAATCGGCCCAAAAACAAAGAAAAACAATATGGCGGCCACTTTTGACAGGTCTGACAGCGGTTCTGTCATTCGGAACCACGGGGCGACTCAGATATCGATTTCGAAGTCAATCGGCCCAAAAACAAAGAAAAACAAAATGGCGGCCACTTTTGACAGGTCTAACAGCGGTTCTGTCATTCGGAACCACGGGGCGACTCAGATATCGATTTTGAAGTCAATCGGCCCAAAAACAAAGAAAAACAAAATGGCGGCTACTTTTGACAGGTCTGACAGCGGTTCTGTTGTTTGCACCCACGGGGCGACTCAGATATCGATTTTGAAGTCAATCGGCCCAAAAACAAAGAAAAACAAAATGGCGGCCACTTTTGACAGGTCTGACAGCGGTTCTCTCATTGGGAACCATGGGGCGACTCAGATATCGATTTTGAAGTCAATCGGCCCAAAAACAAAGAAAAACAATATGGCGGCCACTTTTGACAGGTCTGACAGCGGTTCTGTCATTCGGAACCACGGGGCGACTCAGATATCGATTTCGAAGTCAATCGGCCCAAAAACAAAGAAAAACAAAATGGCGGCCACTTTTGACAGGTCTAACAGCGGTTCTGTCATTCGGAACCACGGGGCGACTCAGATATCGATTTTGAAGTCAATCGGCCCAAAAACAAAGAAAAACAAAATGGCGGCTACTTTTGACAGGTCTGACAGCGGTTCTGTTGTTTGCACCCACGGGGCGACTCAGATATCGATTTTGAAGTCAATCGGCCCAAAAACAAAGAAAAACAAAATGGCGGCTACTTTTGACAGGTCTGACAGCGGTTCTGTCATTCGGAACCACTGGGCGACTCAGATATCGATTTTGTAGTCAATCGGCCCAAAAACAAAGAAAAACAAAATGGCGGCCACTTTTGACAGGTCTGACAGCGGTTCTGTCATTGGGAACCACGGGGCCACTCAGATATCGATTTTGAAGTCAATCGGCCCAAAAACAAAGAAAAACAAAATGGCGGCCACTTTTGACAGGTCTGACAGCGGTTCTGTCATTCGGAACCACGGGGCGACTAAGATATCGATTTTGAAGTCAATCGGTCCAGAAACAAAGAAACAAATTTTTAACCCCTATTTCATCCCTTTGTAGGATAAAAATATATCGCACCGCATTTCTGTCCTTAGGGCTAAAACTATCCTCATACCAACTTTCTTAAAAATCCGTTCAGCGCTTTCTGGATTCCCATAAAACTTTCATCCCCTATTTCATCTCATAAGGGGTTGATTTAAAAAAGGAGCCCATTTGTGTCTTTAAACTCAAAGATATGCACTATCCCATACCAAATTTCATAAAAATCCATTAAGTGGGCCTAAAATTCCTCTACAAACGTTCATCCCCTATTTCATCCTATAGGGGTTGATAAAAAAAATGAAGTACTCCATTTTAATCCCTAGGGTCAAATGTATCCTCATACCAAATTCCATCAAAATCCATTAAGCGGTTCCAAAATTCCCATACAAACTTTCATCCCCTATTTCATCCCTTTAGGGGTTGATTTAAAAAAAATAAAGTACCCTATGTCCGTCCTTGGGGTTAAAAGTCCCCATATACCAAATTTCATCAAAATCGGTTCAGCGGTGTAGACGTGAAAACGCCACAGACAGACAGACAGACAGACAGACAGACAGACAGACAGACAGACAGACAGACAGACAGAGTTACTTTCGCTTTTATTATTTAGTAAGGATGCAATGTAATATTCAAATACAATAAATGCCCGATATAATTATCATGATGTAGGTATATATTACTGTCAATGTAGATCAATTGTATCGTTATTATGAACTATAAATCATATAACTAATACTGTGAAGAATTCTACCCATCCATCTTGACCGCCTCCGTGGAGCAGTACGCGAGCAGCCGGCTGTGAAGCGAGAGGCCGCGGATTCGATCCCCGCACCGAAACAAATATTTGTGTGACCCACAGATATTTGTTCCAGGTCTGGGTGTTGTGAGACCGAAAGTCTCTCGTAGTTCCAGATTCCCACGACACAAGACTCGATCAAGTGTGGGGTCAGGACTATGTGTGTGACTGTTGGGTGTTATTTATTAATCTAATGATTTGGTGGAGACATAGTGCAAAGTTATGGACAAATTAATATTTTTTCTTATATAAATAATGGAATTACATCTTTCATCTCAAACACAAAGACCACTAATATAATATCCGTCGAAAGTATCACACTAGTTGCTCGAATTAGGTGAACAGTGAATTGTCTTGGGGGTGTGCGGCCATAAATAAAGCCGCGATATTGTAGTGTTGTTAAGGTAATTCCGGCCTAGTACAATCTCATAACAGCGTTGTCTGCCGTTGGCGACGATCCAGCATTCGCAAAAAGCCGTGTCGCCACGGACTTTACACTAACTTTTTTATTCGTTCATAGTCCTCAGAAAATAGGTAAAGTTGCCTCTTTTTATGATGTTTTGTTTGCCTAAGTTATGTGATGTCACGTTTCTACTTTTTAGAGGGTTGGATAGGTGCGTGTCAGGATTGGTTTCTCTGTGTATTGAGGTTGGAGTTGTTTTGTCTACGGTTAAACGTGCTTGACTAAACTTATGTACATACATACCTAGATTATTTAGATATATGTCAGTCTAGTTCTGTATTCACGTTGTAGTCTTATTATTTGCGTCCAATATTCTTGTAGTTTTTGGTATTACCTTTAATATCTACTAGAACTATACCTCAAAATGGAGCATACACCTCTGACTTTTCTATGTTAAGTGTATTTTATCACTTGCTATAACCGTAAAGGAAAACATCTTGAGGAAACCGGCATCCCCGAGAATTTCTCCACAACAATTTCAAAGGTAAGTGAAGTCTGCCAACCCGCATTAGGCCAGCGTGGTAGACTAAGACCTAACCCCTCTGATTAGTAGAGGAGGCCCGTGCCCAGCTGTGGTAAAATAATATTAGAGCGCTAATCACCATCATCATCATCATCAGCCTCAGGACATCCAATGCTGGAGATAGGCCTCCCCCAAAGATTTCCAGATCGACCTGTTGGAAGATCTACTATTATTATTATGTATAGTATATACTGGTTTATTTCAGAGATTTAATCAGTCGCTGCCACTGAACTTCATTCATACAAACCTTTTTTTTATTCATATTAATAAAACTGCATTTTCCCAACGTTACCTGAAAAAAAAAAAAAATTAAACATAATATTATATAGCAAGAGAACCTTGATATAAACCGATAATTAAATTTATATTAACCTTGATATTACTTGATTAACATAATTAAGGGCTGATGTTTTGCCTCTTTTTCTCAGGAACGCGTGGGGATATCAAGTTGAAATTCATTTCAAATACTCAGGTCTACTGTCCCTTGAAGCTGTGAAAAAATCAAACTTCTAAGCCAACGCAATCAAAAGATACAGCCGTTTTTCTCGAAAATTTTCGACACTCGCAAGGGAATCAAAACGTACAGGGTACTTCCCGTGAACTCAGACAAAGGATAAAGGAAAATTTCGATATTCATTACATACATACATGTTTGTACGGAACCCTCGGTGTGCGAGTCCGACTCGCACTTGGCCTATTATTTTCAATATCCAGCTAACTTTCATCTGAAGGATACTTTTACAGCTTTAACTGATGTTTCATATATTAACTGTGAAATCATCAGAATTATCTCCCAAATAAAGATTATCTATTTAGTTATTGAAAAATTAGCCCTCAAAATATATTTTATATTTGGTAATCATAATTCTAAAGGAGTTTCATATTATTTTGCCTGACTATGTTAGATACCAAAAATAATGTTTACTATAAATTATCTTAGGCTCTACATACTTAGAGCTTACACCGAGAGCCAAAATATTTTTAATATAATGGACTTTAGTCTACAATCATCATCATATCTGGCGCAGCGACCCAAAATGAGTCTTGGCCTCCCACAACAAGAGCTTCCATTTCGACCTATTCTGCGCTAGCTCCTGCCAGTTTTCAACTTGGAGCTCGTGCAGGTCTCTCTCGAGCTCATCTTTCCAGCGGTATCTAGGACGACCAACCGGACAACGGCCACTCTGCCGTCCCACATACGCTCGCCTCACTATTCGATACGTCACCCATTCTTTCCAGATGGCCGAGCCAGCGGAGTCTGTGGACTTTTTTTTTAGTCTACAATCTTTAGACAATTCACGTAATACATTTAGCTTGTCAAACCTAGTTTGTAAGTACACTTACACACTTAAAGTGGTAGAGCCACGCTGTAGACAGTAACGTTTATAGCACGAATGGGCCGGCACGACCGGTTAGATACCCCTGTCTCACAGAAAACCGATGTAAAGTGGCAGCTTGCTGTCGCGTTTCGTTCGGTGAGTGAGATTTCCGGTGGCCCATTTCCCCACTCTCTTTCCCAATCCCCTTCCCTCCCCTTCCATTCCCTCCTTTTAGGTTGGCAACGTACCCATGATTCTTTTTGGGTTATGGGTGTCTATGGGTGGTGAAGATCACTTACCATCAGGTGACTCATCTGCTATATTGCCAATCTCTGCTATAAAAAAAAAACTTGTGAAATACAATTTTGTTTTCCAGTTCACAAACATGATAATCTTAAGAAAAGCCAGAAAGTCCTAATGTTATTGTTGCTTGCCTTTCGGTCGTTAGACAGTGGTCCTCGCTCTGCTGGCTCAGTAATTGGCTCATTGGGCAACATCATTTCTATCTAATCACGTGTTCTTGAACCCGTACCGTATCTAACGAGGTATTATTAACTTGTACTATATGCAATTTATCTTTAACCGTAAAACGTTTTAGGAATTTTTATGAGCTTCTATATTTTAATGCTATGAAATAATGTTCGATACCCAGGTCGGGCAAAGTGATATTGGATTTTTCCATATCAGCCTGGATTCTGGAATTTGTGCCCGATATGACCATAGGCTCGCCCCCGGCCCTTATCACATCTGAGACGAAACTAAGCTCGACGAAATGTGGGTGTACTAGTTGGCTAGTGCGCCTCTGTCTACGCCTTCGGGATACAGGCGTGAGCTTGAAATGCCTTAGAGATTTTCATGAAATAAATCAGAATCCGCACACGTTTATCCAATTGTTATTCGTAGAAGGATGGACTAGTAGCAAGTTGATCCCATGGTCCCATAAACAAGTTGTATCTAAAATTCTAAGACGTTGAAGTTTAGTTCATATATTAAATAAAATATCAGTATCCTGAGATTCATACTAACACAAGAAACTAGCAAACATACTATGATTAACGGACCGACTTCAAAATTCATCCGATCGTGACCACATTTATATGCGATCACCCTAGGATAAGCTCTATCGAGCTCAAAAAGAATTTTGAAAATCGGTCCACATTTGGTGGAGATATAGCGTACCATACATACTAAAAGAAACAGATGAATTGAATACTACCTCTTTTTTAAGTCGGTCGATTAAGGGGCTAAATAAAAGCCCTCAGAATCCCTCGGAAATTGGTCGGATCCCCTAAATTCCGCGGTTAAGTGGAATGTACGTACGTGATATTTCAGGTCACACATTTAAACACGCATTTAAGACGTGATGAGGGCGAATAAAATTACTTTACAGTATTTGTTTTCCCGCCATTATACCTGACCGAAACACCTTTTTGTTATTTTTGCGGAAGTCATTTCTTATGGCAGTTTTTAAAATAAATGGAAATGTGTTGGGGCTTTTTACTCTTCTTCTTTTAAAATAAATGGCTTCCACGAATATTTTTTACTCAAAATTAACTGAAAATATACAGTGTATTTATGAACTCGACTCCAATTAACTTCTATATAAAAACATCAAAGTTTAGTATGAACGAAATTTCAACCATGGTTAATATTGATTAATTAAGAATATGTAAATATAAACACAAGTTTGGCCTAGACAAAACGTGCCTCATTCTACAAAGTACGTATACAATATACAATATACATAGAATGAAATAACACTATTCAGCGGGTTTAGACAAGTGGCTTATGCGCTAGTCGACTTGAATAGTCGAATAAATGTATGGGAATGGCATAAAAGTACGCTATATGCGGCGTATTCTTAAGTCATTCCCATACAATTATTCTATTCGACTAGCGCATATGCCACTTGTCTAAACCCCACAGAACAGAATCCGTAATTCTGTCACGATCTGTTTTTATTTTTATTTTCTATTTTATAGGCATTCTGTCACGATTTTTTTACATTATTAACATTCGCGTAAACTTAAGAAATCAGTAAGTATACATAGAGTTACAAACATGCAGTTACACGTGTTTGTTCTAGTGTTTCGGCTTAGAAGACTATATTGCACGCAATAGTTGTGTCCCAACTCTTGTTGCTAATCATACTACCTAGGAGTTAAAGTTTATATGACACATTGTAAACTGGCATTTAGGCACTTCGGTCGCCTTCTTGGCAGTGTATATTGGCTGTGTACCTGGGTTCGAATTCCAGGTTGGGCAACGTGGAATAAAACGAAAAGCGGCCCGAGCAGGAAAATTTCTGACACTGAAGACGTTTGGTTAATATTTCATACAAATTTCATAGAAGCGCATTAAGCCTGAATACATTTACGATTATCCGACATTTGCGTACTTGAGCTGGATACGACGTCAGGCACCTAGTCGTAAAATCTAAGCCCAATCCTTTCTGCAACATACTTGAAAAAGTGTTTTATGTTGACCCTTAATTGGATCAGGATAAAAGCAACTAAAAAGTATTTCTGTAAAAGGACCGCTAACATTATGACCAAAGATGATACTTAATATTATCCTTTAATTTAACTTTTTGATCGAAAAGTTGTCTTTAATATAATCCAGCACATTTCGTTCAATATTCAAACAAGTTTGTTCACTGAAAACAAGGTTTGCAAACTGCTTTTAGTCTAGAAATCCAATAACGGTACAGGAGCCGTCCAGCCCTGTCTGCTCCAATGACTCAGTTTTGTTTTACTTACACATTTCGTGAACATAATGGAACATTGTGACGTTTCTAATACTAATCGACGAATAAGTGACTCGATGATATTTGTTAAGAACGTTTTAGATATAAGACTTTTTTCTTTTTTATAGCAGAGACTGGCAAACAAACAGGTGGGTGACCTGATGGTAAGTGATCACCACCGCCCAGACACCCAAAACACAAAAATAATCATGGGTGCGTTACCAACCTAAACGGAGGGAATGGGAAGGGACGGAAAAGGGATTGAAAAAGGGAAGGGGGGAATTGGGCCACCGGAAATCTCACTCACCGAACGAAACACAACAGCAAGCTGCCACTTTACGTCGGTTTTCCGTGAGACAGTGGTATCAAACCGGTCGGGCCGGCCCATTCGTGCTGTAGACGTATCTATCTACAGCGTGGCTCTACCACTCAAAATATGGCTTAAGAGTTAAGAGAAAAAAATTAGAGCAATATGAAAGTCACAAATCAATAATACATCAACTACCAGATCCTAGCTTTACCCCTCGCTATCCATACATAACAAGCAACAGAACGTAAAAAATAAAACCATAAACGACCCTTACTGAATTTTAACTGACTTTTCTGTATCGGAAGATAAACAAGGAAATATGAAACTGAGGGAAATGCTTTTTATTTATTACGCCACACCGCCATCAGAGAAAAAAATAGCTGTCCGGGTTCCAATAGCATTACGTTATTCATTGATACATAGAGGTATTATTACAACTATCTCAGAATTGACGTTAAACTGCAGATCACTATAACACCTATTATATACCTAGGTAGGTATAGTGAATTTGTAGTAAGAACCATTATTATATATTCAACGTATGTCTCTTTTTTATTTTCTTTTTTCGTCATCTTTACACCTGTCATGTAAAATCGCTGCACCACCCCAAGGTTGACTGGGAAAAAATGCTTAATAGCAATGCATAAGTCCGCCTGTAGCTTCTTGTATATGAAGTGTATTGAATCAATAAATACATTATAAGTGATCATTATGCGAGATGTAAAAGAGTAACCCCCTTATTCATAATGAAATCTTGGTCTTATTGAAAGCATAACCCTTCTTTTGCCTACTTTAGCAAAAAGAGAACTAATATATGCTTATCAAATACGATGTTGCTGGTTACAGAAAAAATATTACTTTTATCTCTGGCAAGCTTCGAAACAGATAGGAAGTCTGGGCTATATATTTTTTATTAATTGTTTCCAAACAATTAATAAAAAATATATATCAATCTTAGATGGGGTCCTAGACTATAACAAAATTAATATCATTAAGAAAGAACATCAAACTTGAAACAGCTGATCGGAATCGGCCATGTTTTCACTATCGAATGTTGGAATGTTTTAACGCTATTGAACGATTATGAATAAATTTTTTATGAAGTGTACTATTGCGGTCTTATTACGCTCTACTAAGTTATTATGAATAAAGGGGTTAGAGTTTCTTGTCAATCGTTATCTGGCGAAACGGCCTTCCGAACTAGCGTTAGAGTATATATTTTTAATAGTGTCCGACCGAAGGTCGATTTCTGGCCGAAGCCGAAGCCGAAGCCGATCATCGGCTTTTTCCACAACCTTCGGCCGAAGCCGAAGCCGAAGCCGAAGGTTCAACAACCCTAAGAAACTCAGTTCAATTTGACTTTCTTTCTACATGTCTCTATCTCACCTTAATTTGGGGTTGGCAAAACACCCTCTTTAAGCATGTTGCAGAAAAGATTTTGCTTAGTTTTTACGAACGGTTGCCCATTTGACGTCAACCCTCATCTGGGGATCCCAGGAACTGGGAAACGAACCCACGGTCTACAACCCATATAGGTGCCACTGCACCAAGTAGGAGACCAAAAATTTATCAGTTCAAATTGACTAAAAGTAAATAAAATAATGAATTGTTCCTAGGAAATTGATGTTAACTGTATATTTTTTGCGTGGTACAGGCACGCCGTAAACAGTTGCGTCTACGAATGGGCTGGCTCGAACGGTTTGATCCCACTGTCTCACAGAAAACCGACGTAAAGTGGCAGGTCGCTGTCGCGTTTCTTTCGGTGAGTGAGATTTCCGGTGGCTCAATTCTCCTCCCTTTCTCAATCCCTATTTCCCTCCTCTTAGGTTGGCAACGCACCCATGATTCTCTTGGTGTCTTGCCCATACACACCGTACGAACTTAAATACCAAAGCCATCGATATATTATTTACCTAGATGCACAGTTGACGCTCGGAAAATTGGACAGCAAAGAAGTACTTAAGCACTCCTTTTCCCTACAGTCGGACGCCGATAGAATTCTTGATCATTTCATTTAAAAAGCTACTTTATAACACGTGCACAGGGTTATATTTGTGTTTGATTGAATTAGAACTTGTGATCTTTTTCTTCGTTTTATTCCTGAGACCACTTTTTAGGACGATATTTGCAAAGAACTGTGCATCTAGGGTATATTATATTGATAACCAAAGCACTTAACCAAATACGCGTACGAACTTGTTTTGTTTTGATTTACTACTGGCGAAGACTGTTGGCCGTACCGGGCGTACAGTGTGACCCTCACCACCCGCACGTCGCCTTCTGCACCGCGCTTTCCCGTGTCCGTAACATTTCGTTTCGTCTAAGGCCGAACCTTCGGCCGAAGGCGATTTTTTGGCCGAAGGTGGCCAAAAACGAAGCCGAAGCTTCGGTCGGACACTAATATTTTATGGAATTTAATGATGATTGATGAAAATACACAATCTATTACGATTGTTGCAGATTTATTTTTCATTATTATTGGCTGTTTTTTTGTTCCTGTGCCACTTGTAATCTGATTGTGCAGTGCAGTCCAAAAAATCTGCGATAACCTACAATGAGTTTTCATGGTCTAGAATTATACCAGCTTGGATAAAAGATTCTTCACTCCGAAGAGGAAAAAGCAAATCGAATGTCTAAGGACTCCATCATGTTTTCTTTATCTTGACTAAAAGCAAGTTGTTTAAACTTAAGTTGTACATTAATCCAACAGGTTCGGCGCGGATAGTAGAAACTTAGGACAAAATAAATTTCAAGTTTCCAACTTAGTGTAATGGACTCGATTTACGAAGTTATCAGAGCATTTATCGTAACTTTTAAATGAAATTGCTGGTAGCCGTCATTTTTGCGGCACAGTTTGGAACCGGCCAAATATTTGAACTTAATTAACGTGCAAATATCCCTGACGTCCGCATTTTGCTTTCTTAAGTCGGATAATAAAAGAAATCCGACTTAAAAGTTGGTAAGTTCAGTTTGAGTTAGATGGTGCAGTTGAGATGAAAAAATATTTATACTTAGCATATTTGAGTGAGTTTAGATCCAGGATAAGTCTTACAAAAAAGGTTATTTATAGCAAAGTATATATAATTATATTAAATGTCTTCAATTTCTTATATTATAAAAAATAATTTAATACAATTTTCTCACAAAAAAATTATAAATAACAATAAATACACCCAACAGTCACACACATAGTCCTGACCCCACACTAAGATCGAGTCTTGTGTCGTGAGTATCAGGAACTACGAGAGACTTTCGGTCTCACAACACCCAAACCCGAAACAAATATCTGTGGGCCACACAAACATTTGTCTCGGTACGGGAATCGAACCCGCGACCTCACACTCACTTAATTCTAAAATAACTCGGATATTTTAGTTAACTGTATAGCAATATCTATTGTCGAACGCTGCACCGGGCTGTCTTCAGTTGTGTACGATTGTAGCCCGAATACCCTGGTCTGGGATATTAATAGAATTCTTGAAACAGACAAGCTATCCGGACTGTTCGGCGGACACTGTTTCATACACAAACTGATATTATAAGCAGTGGCGTGCCATCTATATAGACAAAGAGACACTGTTTACCCTGACAATTTGCTATGTACCCAAATATCTCCCTGCCCTTATATTAATGTGGGATCGGCGCAACACACCTTTTCAAGCATGTTGCAGAAAGGATTTGGGTAAGTTTTTACGACCGGCCGCCTGCCTAACGTCAACCCCCTCCGGAGGTTCCAGTCCCGGGCAAATTAAATTAGAAAATTCGCTTTGCCTGACCTGGGAATCGAACCCACGACCGCCCGGTCCAGAGCCCATATATGCCGCCACTAGACCAAGGAAGCGATCTTGCTATGTACCCAAATAATGAATAAATATCTTGACAAAAAAGCTATATTCAAAACAGCATCGCTTGGTTTTTATTTTATATCGACACGAGGATGATGTTAGTGTTAGTTAAATTACGTAAGTTTTTTGACTACCCCGATCCAAATGCCTATGCACGTCACTTAGACAGACCTCTACAGATTATTCTATACTTGGCTTCTTGGAGATTTGGTTTAATTCATTCGTGACAGATCAGAAAAGCATTTGAGCGATGTATTGCTTGATGGAAATATCGAACTTTATAGAACTTAAGTGTATCTTAATTGAAATTATGAACAATTACATAATATAATATAACATAAGCTCACGCCTGTATCGCCGAAGGGGTAGGCAGAGACGCACTAGCCAACTAGTACACCCACATTTCGCCGAGCTTAGTTCCGTCCCAGATGTGATAGGGGGCGAGCCTATCGCCATGTCAGGCACAAATTCCAGACTCCAGGCTGATATGGAAAAATCCAATATCAATTTGCCCAACCCGGGGATCGAAGACCGAGACCTCAGGACGGTAGTCCTACCGAAATACAACCACGCCACCGAGGCAGTTTATTTAAACCATAAAAATATTAATGTTAAAAAAAGAAACCACTGCGTTCATGACTTCATTTTGAGCACACTATTTTGTATTTTGAGCACAATAAAAATGCATTTATTTAAAATTGATTAAACTACATTTTACTACTTAAAACATACCACTTTAAAAACATTTATTGCGAATAATAAGATTTGCACGTAATAAGAAAATTGCAAATTTAATTTATGTTAGCAACCGGCCGTTATGAGAAAGTAATTATTACCTCGCTCTACATAAGGTGCAAAATACAATAGCTTTAGAAAATGGCAAAGGAGCTCTTAACGGGTGGGTAACTCACAATAAATTAATAAGTACAGGGCAAACCCATCTCATTATTAAAATTAGAGAAACGGGAAATTTTGCATAACACTACATAAAGTACTCTGTGCATAATATGAAGTGCGTTCAGACAGACAGAGTGTTATTTGCTCAGTAAAATTGTTTAAAAGAATACAACTAATTGGCTTCTAATAATGTGTATTCACTGATGAACATAGGCCTCCCCCAAAGATTTCCAGATCGACCTGTTGGAAGCGGCCTGCATCCAGCGACTTCCTGCGACCTTTATCAGGTCGTCAGTCCACCTTGGTCTTTGGGGGAGGCCTATGTTCAGCAGTGGACGTCCTATGACTGATGATGATGATGAATGTGTAGGTATTCCTTATTTTTTCAGAGAACTATGATATTAAAGAAAACACAGTTCCATACTAGTACTTTCGGTTTCACAGAATTTAATATGCATATTTATGCTTATTTCTAAACCCATGAACCCCCTACCTTCCATTCTTCCCCTTTAAAGTGGGCAACACACCCATTGTTGTTTGGATACTGTGGGTACCCATGTTCGGTGGTGACCACTTGCCATCAGTTGATTCAGACCTGTTTTTGCCGTGCTTTGCTATAAAATATACTTTTATCATTCTTGATCCATGAAATACCTTCATCAAAATAGTATTCATTGCCGACGCGAAGCCTGTGGTACATTCACATTGGAATATTAAGTAAAATAACTTACGTATACATATCAATACGAATTATAGCCAGCGAAATCCGATACGAGGTAGTTATTTATAGATTTCTTTAATTTCGTACTGAGCACGCTAGGGAAATCAAAGGAAAATTACATCAGTTGCTATTAGCAACCGTGCTTACATATAATATTTGTGTATTCTGTATTGATGAACTAATATAGAAACTTGCAGGTTTGTTTGCATTAGCTGTAGTATATTTAGAAAAAATGTTTTATGCATAACGAACCAGCGGTGAAAATTAATAAAGTAGGTAACTTGTTACCTGCCCTTATCACTTCATAAAAAGTGACGGGCGGCCCATGTAATGTGTATTATGCCGCCTCCAATAGGTAAATGTTGGGCGGCGCAAGACTATTTCAAGTACATATGTTGCAGAAAGGATTTGGCTTAATTTTTACTACTAGCTACCTGACATCAAACCTCTGGGGATCCAGTCCCGGGCATAATCCGACCCTTGCTTCGAACTTGGGACCTCCCGATCCAAAACCCATGTACGGTATCACTAGACCAAAGAGGCGACTTAACTCTACGAAACTTAAAAACAAGTAATACATAACTCAACAAATTGAATGCGACAAAACCTCCAGTTTGCCTGACTCTTACTTGCAAAAACAACATTTTAAAACATTGTACGCTCAACTGCCTGAGCAGCGCGCCTCTATGAATAGCGAAGAGGCTAAAGTCAAGCTTCTGTAGTCCTATAAATTTAATAGCCAGAGCATGACCGCATGTAATTTAGAGCTACGTACACACTCAAAACAATAATTAATCAAAGTGGCTTAGTTCAGTCTGTTAGGTCCTATAAAAGGCTTACATTTAAACTAACGCTATTATTTTGTACGTATTTCTAATTGCTGTAGTTATTCGGGACTATACTAAATTGAGTTTAAAATTAGACAATAAAACTAAGACGATTATAGTAACACTATTTGCATATATTGTACACAGCTATAAATATATTAGAGACAATTATTGTACCATAATAGATAACGAAAAGGTTATGTACAGAAATAAAAAAAAACGACAAATATTGTAATATAAGTTGAAGAGAGACTAACGGCATAATAACAAAAATATTTTAAATGTAATTCAATATATTAATAAACGGAAAAAAATGTAAGTTATATTAAATTATTAGCGTGGTAGACTAAGGCCTAACCCCTCTCATTAGTAGAGGAGGCCCGTGCCCAGCAGTGGGACAGTAATATTACAGGGCTAATATTATTATTATTAAATTATTAAGCAGTGATAGCTCAGTTGGGAATTGTACGGATTGCCGAGAGGTTTGGTTCGGAGGTTCGAGATCAACCTCCAAAAAAGACCACCATCATCATCATCATCATCAGCCATACGACGTCCACTGCTGGACATAGGCCTCGCCCAAAAATTTCTAGATCGACCTGTTGGAAGCGGCCTGCTTCCTGCGACCTTGAAAAAAGAGCATACACCTCTGATTTTTTAATGTCAAGTGTATTTTCATTGTGAATTATCGCTTTCTATAACGGTTACGGAAAACATCGTGAGGAAACCTGCATACTCGAGAATTTCTCCACAAGAATTTCGAAGGTATGTGTAGTCTACCAACCCGCATTAGGCCAGTGTGGTAGCCTAAGGCCTAACCAATCTCATTAGTAGAGGAGGCCAACGTCCAGCAGTGGGACAGTAATATTACAGGGATAATATTTATTTCAAATTAAATTAACTCTTCTGAATAAAATTTTTATGGTAGCGTTAATTAGACGCAGTTATATTTTTCTTAAAACCCTTATAGTAGTAGCCTTATAGCATTCAATTATATTTCGTCATTGTATTGCCTCACTTCAACCAATATCATCAATGAAGTAGCAAAAGCCAATTTCGACGTTCCAACCGAAGCCAAGTTTATACAACCAATTACGAAAATTACATAGCATTTGCGAATGGAATGACCGTCCGCCACTGAAACTAGGATATCCGGATAGACAAACGGTCAGTCCAGATACGAGCACGATGTTTGCGAGATTCTCCTCCTTCCGTACAATTCTGTACAGATTGTCGGCGAATACCAATTCGTAAAATATGCACGACTCATTCTGTTCGGTATGAATGTGCATCGTGCCGGCTGCATCTAAAACATTTGCTTATGTACGGACTTATATACATCTTATATATATAAAAATGAAACCCGTTTTCCGTTGTCACGCCATCACGCGTGAACGGCTGGACCGATTTCTTTTTTTAGAATACTCATCGAAGTACGAGGATGGTTCTTACGGAGAGAAAAAATGAAAAATTGACTGAAAAAGTCTAAAAACAACACTTTTCTGTACTCCCATACAATCGATTCGTAATAATACTTAAAAGTCAATTTGAACTTTAATACCATACCATAAAGTTCAAGTGTTAGTGGAGAGGTTCCGGGAAGGCAAAACAATTGAGTGTCGTTAGTATCGTATAAATATTAATATCAGTATTTGTCAATTGAAAAATTCTTTTTATATTGGATAGCCCATTTATCGAGGACGGCTATAGGTTATATAACATCACGCTATGACCTAAGGGGTGACTGACGGGGTGATTGATGGGGTTACTGACGGGGTGACTGATGGGGCGACTGACGTGAGGAATGACGGGGTGACTGACAGGCTAACTGATGGGGTGGCGGACGGGGTGACTGACGAGGTGACTGGCGAGGTGACTGACGGGGTGACTGATGGGGTGACGGACGGAGTGACAGACGGATGACAGACGGGGTGACAGACGGGTGACAGACGGGGTGACAGATGGGTGACAGACGGGTGACAGACGGGTGACATACGGGTGACAGACGGGTGACAGACGGGGTCACAGACGGCTGACAGACGGGTGACAGACCGATGACAGACGGGGTGACAGACGGGTGACAGATGGGGTGACCGACTGGGTGACAGACGGGGTGATGGACGGGGTGACTGACGGGGTAACCGACAGGGTGATGGACGGGGTGACTGCCGGGGGTACTGACTGGGTGACAAACAGGGTGACAGATGGATGACAGACGAGTGATAGACGGGTGACAGATGGGTGACAGACCGGGTGACCAACGGGTTGACTGACAGGGTGACTGTCGTGGTGACCGACGGAGTGATGGACGGGGTAACTGACGGGGTAACCGACAGGGTGACTGACGGGGGTACTGACTGGGTGACTCACGAAACCGGACCGAAGTAGATCATCTCATTACCTCCTTTAGAATTAATGGATTATAGGTGCCTACTACTCATTCTTTCAACCCTCTCTCTCCTACGCAGACGAAGTTGCGCGGGTCAGCTAGTTGTATGTATAAACCATCAATATAATATACCCTATATGCACAGTTCTTTGCAAATATCCTCCTAAAAAGTGGCCTCAGGAATAAAACAAAGAAAAAGATCACAAGTTCTAATTAAACCAACACAAATATAACCCTATGCACGTGTATTAAAGTAGCTTTTTAAACGAAATGAGCAAGCGTTCTTAAATTTGAATTTTGAAATTTAGAATTCCATCGGCGTCGGACTGTATGCAAAACGAGTGCTTAAGCACTCCTTTGCTGTCCCATTTTCCGAACTTCAACTGTGCATCTAGGTAAATAGTATATCGATGGTATAAACACATATATTTAGAAACTGTACAGTCTCACAGAAAACCGACATAAAGTGGCAGCTTGCTGTCGCGTTTCGGTGAGTTAGATTTGCGGTGGCCTATTTCCCCCTCCTTTACCCAATCCCTTTATTCTCTCCTTCAATTCCCTCCTTTTAGGTTGGCAACGCACTCATGATTCTTTGTGTCTTGGGTGTCTATGGTCGGTGGAGATCACTTACCATCAGGTGACCGATCTGCTTGTTTGCCAGTCTCTGCTATTAAAAAAAAACAATATAATAACGCGTCACATATATTTTTTTATAACAGAAACTGGCAAACGAGCAGATGGGTCCCCTGATGGTATGTTTGTCAGTGGTCTCTACCGCCCATAGACACACAAGACACAAAAAGGATCATGAGTGCGTTGCCAACATAAAAGTAGGGAATGGAAGGGGAGGAAAATGGATTGGGAAAGGAAGGAGGGTAATGGGCTACTGGAAATCTCACTCTCCGAACACAACGCTACAGCAAGCTGCCACTTTACGTCGATTTTCTGTGACACAGTGGTATCAAAGCGGTCTAGCCAGCATATTCGTGCTGTAGACGTAACTGTCTATACATGACATTTTTACAACATTAAATTAATGTAATCGACAAACTAAAAAATCCCTCGAATATTCAGGTTTCGATTCGAGGCAGCTTTCGCCTTGACAGTGGTTATAAAATACCTAATAGACGATATCATCATTACGGTAGGTGTAAAGGAAGATCCTGCGTGCTATTACACCATTCAATAGCAAATTCGATATGCATTATATCAGGGCATTATATTCGACAGCCTCCGTGGCGCAGCTGACGAGTAGCTGTGAAACGTAAAGTCGCGGGTTCGATTCCCGCACCGAGACAAATGTCTGTGTGGCCCACAGATATTTGTTTCGGGTCTGGGTGTTGTGAGACCGAAATTCTCTCGTAGTTTCTGACACCCACGATACAGGTTACACTAGTGTGGGTCAGGGGGGTTACCACAACCTCTTATAGCAGTATTATTATAATTTTACTTGTACCGATTCCCATACAAAACAAACGAAGAACGATTATAATAATACTGCTATAAGAGGTGGTGGTAACCCTGCTGGACTATGTGTGTGACTGTTAGGTGTATTTATTATTTAAATAATATCAGAGGCTAAAAAATCTCTATACGTGGCCGAACTGTATCCATGGCGCTTATGAAGATAAATATTCCGCATATTGTCGTCCTCTGCTCAAAGCTTTTCATTTAAATACAAACGAATTTTTTTTTTTTCTGTACGTACAATCGTAGAGGATTATTTCGGATTAAAAGATATTCGATACACCTATTTCTTATTTATTTTTTGCTGTGGTCTTAAAATTCTTGAGTGGTAGAGTCACGCTGTAGACATTTGCGTCTTCAGCACGAATGGGCCGACTCGACCGGTTTGATACCACTGTCTCACAGAAAACCGGCGTAAAGTCGCAGCTCGCTGTCGCGTTTCGTTCGGTGAGTGAGATTTCCGTTGGCGAAATTAACCCCCTCCCTTTCCCAATCCTTATTTCCCTCCTTTTAGGTTGGCAACACACCCATGATTCTTTGTGTCTTGTAACTATGGGCGGTGGAGATCAATTACCATCAGGTGACCGATATGCACGATTTGCCAGTCTCTGCTATAAAAAAGAACAATATTCAATAAACCTGGGTATAATTTTTCATCAATATAAAATGTATGTTAATATAATTTAAATATTTTTCAGCGAGGTAGTATGTGTCGGATGTCGAGGCGTTGTAATGGATGATGGTCGATGACCTTTGACTTCTTGCGTACTTTTCTGTCTAAACTCTCCATCTCAATAGCGAATATAACCCAGGGCCAAATTATAAAATTATGTGTTGATACGTTTTACCTCTATAATTTTGAATGTGGAAAATATGAATAGTTTGAATCATAGTTTAAACCATTTTCTTCAGTTTCAGGTCAATTTTGTGAAGATGGTTTAAAACCAGTCCAGTCGTCCCAATTGCACTGTAATCATAACTCTACCACTCAACAATATTTTTTATAATAAAGTGGCCGATGCCGTGTTATCCCATAACTTTTGACTCCATATGCTTTTGACAAACACGTCGCTCGCACTTAGCAAATAGTATAAAATGAGTCAAATCATCTATGGCAAAAGTACGAAGTTTGTGTCTAAGAAATACCCTTTTACTATGTTCCTTTTTAAAAAGCGTAAATATCTAGCTATAGATACAAAATCTAGTTACGAAACCAGGCACTTTCGTAGCAATCTTATCTAGTCCCCGGCGATACACGCGCAAAACCCGAAGTGTCGTCATAAAAAGTACAATGCCGTCTAACAGTGTTTTCCTTCCTTATAAAAACGTGACCAAGATTTAACAAACTCAGGCTTAGGAAAATCTCAGATACATTTCAATATGTAGACAAAACAACTTCCAGTTTAAACTATCGCTCAATAATTATTTGCGAATGTGACATCATAAGAATTTAAATAATCGACAATGACATAGGTTTATTGACGTCACATTGTTCACGACCAAAAGAAGGTTGCCTCTGTGGCATAGTAGTATTGCGTGCGGGGAACACTATCATCCTGAGGTTTCGGGTTCGATCTCCGGGTCGGGCAAAGAGCTAGGGGATTTTTTAGTATCAGCCCGAAGTCTGGAATTTGGGCCCGATATCGCATAAAATGTATTAATTATTACATAAGATTTAACGTTCATTTGTGTGTTTGGTGACACTAGTTCCTATATGAATTTTGGATCTTAGCACTTCTACTGGCTTCTGTATTAGCGACGCAAAACTATTAAGAGCTGAGATGTAAATAAATCGATACAGCCCATTACTGCCAATTGCCGACTGAATCATTTGCATAACAATATTAGCAATTCCAAACTAACACAATAGATCAATCGACAATCACTTTATGATGATAATAGAGTATTTTACATTAAAAATCAATTCTGAGAAGATTCGGCGTTGACAGAGTGGAATCGTTCTTACATTACAATCGTACAACCTTCAGCAGACAGACGATTTTCGCAAGTATTAAACGTAGTTAATTGGTACTCTGTTATTGATAATTGAGGTATTAATTTTGCATTGTAAGTAGATAGGCCCGTACTCCGTACTGCAATAAATATTATCATGAATTTATATAGAATAGTTTGATTGAAAATAACTTTTATTGGTATTAAATGGTGTTTGGAATAATTAAATTGGTAATACTCAAAAATAAATAAATAAAAAATAACACCCAACAGTCACATTAAGATCGAGTCTTCTGTCGTGAGTATCAGGAACTACGAGAGACTTTCGGTCTCACAACACCCAGACCCGAAACCATATCTGTGGGCCACACAGACATTTGTAATGGAGCGGGGATCGAACCCGCGACCTCTCGCTTTATAGCCTACTACTCGCCCACTGCGTCACGGAGGCTGTAGGATAATGAATATAAATTGGTGCTAGAAAAACAATTGTGTTGTCTTGTTTTACAAAGGTTAAGCGATTACACAAACAAATAATATTAACATTTCTTATAGATGTAATGCTATACTTATGCGGCGAACGTATTAATAAAGTTTGTCAATATTAAAATTACGAAACAACAAATAGTAAAGCTTGTATACGACTTGTATTATTCTGGACGTTAACAACAGGGAATATGGTTAACGAAGCCACATAAGTTTTAAGTGGCCTCCGGGGCTCCCAAGTTTCGCCCCGTCCGTTTATCCTCCACAACAAAGTTATTTGTTAGACTGTCTACCTAAACGTTGTCGGTGCCTACTCAACTTCGACGCATAGTTAGTGAGATTTAAAAAAAATATCGACAAACATTCCAGTTGGTTGTCGGAATTCAATTTTCAGTGAACCGAAGCAACTTTTTGGTCGAAACATTGTATTTTTAAATAATGTAATAACTCACGAACGGAAATTGCCGTCCCACGTACATCTAAGTTCATATTAATGAGTGGTCTGCCACGAAGGTTGCGTGAGCTCCGAAAACGTCGACTCGAGCACATTTCTAATTAATTACAGAGGTAGACATTCCCCACACACATTGTTATATTATTGGATGGCTTAGAACATTGTAGCAATAATGTTGCCAGGAAAAACTCATTATGTAATATGGAAACGGCTGAAGCATACCTGCGTGTTTTAATTTGTATCAGTAATGAATATCCTGTCTTCTAAGAAATGTATAAGATCTTTTCAGCGTATTAAAGCTTCTTAGCTTGTATTAAAAGTTATTAATTTCGAATACGATCAAAAATATATTTTGGTTAAAGTAAATAAAATATCAGGTCGTCGGTCCACCTTGTAGGTGGACGTCCTACGCTGCGCTTGCTGTCGCTGGATGCAGGCCGCTTCCAACAGGTCGATCTGAAAATCTTTGGGGGAGGCCTATGCTCAGCAGTGGACGTCCTATGGCTGATGATGATGATTGATGATGATGATGATGATGAAATAAAATATTGATTAAGTTATGGAATCTGTATATTGTGTATATTGAATCATGTCTAACTCTATATTGATAACTTAATGTAATATCTTTATGATAAGAATATAATACGAAACCTCTAAATAAATCTGGACTAGATGTATTATACAATTTGTATTACCAATAAGTTACTTAGCTATTTCTTCGTTATTTTTTCGTATTCAACTTCTTACATATTAGAGCAACAAATAAGACATTATTTATTTCAAACTACAATTATTTTATTCAGATTTTGTGATAACATTATAGATCTTACTGATGTCTTAAGTTTACGCGAATATTATACATTGAAATAAAACTATTTTTACGGATTCTATCAGTCTTACCCGTGACAATGAAGACTGCAAAGCCTTCGCCTCGAAACGTCGGGAATAATAATTAAAACCTAATCGTGATAGAATCCTTAAAAATAGTTTTATTTCAATTATAGATCTTAATTAGGTTTTTAATGATAGCTAACTTAACTACTACTAAGCTAGTAAATTGACGCCTGTCCAATAAACATTAGCAAGAGCACAGAACTATCAATCAATTATAAAGTGCTTGGTGAATGGCGCTTCTCTACGACCATCGCGTCGTCTGAATCATTAAAATAGCTCATAATATTTTACTGTTATAATTTCTTACAATAACTTCAAGTATTTGAGGAAAACATACAATCAATTTTAATAATAAGGAAGTAAGTACCTCCAAGACGTTTCGGAGATCAATGTTATCTATTATTTATATAGCTACCTAAAGGTACATAACAATACGTGGCCTACTATGTAATTTAGTTGTAGGCATGATGAAAACCTATATCCACCTACTTAAATAATAATCAGTGACATTCTTATTACTTCACCATATATGTATTAGGGTGGTCCAAAAAATTTTTTTTATTATTTTTCCTTTGGCCACCCCGTAAATTTGTTACATGTATTCATAGTAATAACATAGTAAAATTTCAGCGAGATAGCTCAAGTAGAAAGGAGTGCTCAATAGAGTGTTGTTTTTGATTTTTTTGTGTAAAATGCTTAATTTTTACTTTTTATTACAGGATATTTTTGTGTGTTAAATTAGTAAACATACATTAAAATTAACTATTAGAGAGTTTTATAGACAAATTTAAACAGTTTTGATATTTATTTAGTAGACTGTGAAGTGATTAAGTGTAATAAAATGTGTCATCTATGAGTTTTGACACTTCTGCTTCTAACACCGGTGCTAAAAAGGGAGTTTGCTCTCTTTAAGAAGATAAGACAGGACGTGATCTTTTGTGGCTTGCTTGTCGTCATCACGTATTTGAAATAATGTTTTCAAAAATATTTACTCTGTTGAAATAAAACTATTCTTACGGATTCTATCACGATTAGGTTTTAATTATTATTCCCGACGTTTCGAAGGCTTTGCAGTCTTCGTTGTCAAACTGCAAAGCCTTCGAAACGTCGGGAATAATAATTAAAACCTAATCGTGATAGAATCCGTAAGAATAGTTTTATTTCAATGTATAATATTCGCTTAAACTTAAGAAATCAGTATATTTACTCTGTGTTTTAGACCATCAAGCTCTCCTCAAATCCCACTATTCAAAAGATTCAGTGATATTTGAGAAACATTACCGAAGGAGCACTACGATTGTCTTGACCTCGATTAGAACGCAGAACAGTTAGCTGAAAATACTCTTGAGAGCCTCACAACCGCTCTATCCGGAGAGAATCAAATTCGTGATGATTACGAAGAGCTAATAAAGCTTACCATGATTGTTTCGAACAAACCACCTGCGAAGATACATTGGCGCGCTCCAGGTCCGATTTATTATGCATGTTGGATGGCGAAATTGGTGTATGCTTAGAAGTTTTTTTTATTTCGAAAAAATTTACAAGCATTTAAACTTACGAAGTGAGAAGAAAAACAAGTTGTTCGATTTGTTAGCTTTGGTGTGCTCATCTACACCAAAATTTGGATCGAAGCGCCTTTGGCAGCAGATGCATCAGTAAATGACTTACTACTTTGGAAGAGCTTAAAATTGTACGAAGCCATTGATTCCGAAATCGGTATAGCAGCTAGGAGTGTGTTAGAGCGTCACTTATGGTATTGGTCAGATGAACTATTTGCATTTGCCTTGTTTTCTGACAAGCTGACCGATGGTGAGAAACAGATCAATGTTAAAAAAAAAATCTGACTGCGGTAATCGTTCAGTACGAGGTGATTCTGCTAAACTTGCCCCAGTAATCACATTAGAAGCTTTCGCAACAAAAAGAACGTTGAAACCGCTCTCAATTCTTGATATCAAGGACTCTTTCTTGCAATTACCTCCTTAGACTTGGAATGATAATGCTGATTACCTTTAAGGCAAAAGCTGCGTAAAAATTTGCGTGTTGTTAATGATCCAGCTGAGAGAGGTGTTAAATTATTTGAAAATTACAACACGATACTCACTAATAATGGGGAACAAAAGCAGTTTTTACTTCACATTGTCGAAAAATCGTCTCTACTGAAACTTCCAAAAAGGACATAACAAACATAGTTTTGAAAGAATGAACTAATATTATTTTAATTTATAGCTTTGTTACCAAATTTAGTTCATATTTAAATACCTTGTATACTTATTTGATTGAAATACTTGTAATATTAATAAACCTCAAATTACGTGTTTTACTTAAAATACTGGAAACTTCCAATTCCATGAGCACCCCCTTGTATATACGATAGGGGGCTGAAATTTTGCACATATAATACGAATGGTAGGTGTAACAAATCAAGGGGGTGGCGACACCTAAATTTGAATATATTTTTTTCACCATATGGGCCTGGACCACCTTAATATGTATATTATACTGAAACTATTATTTACACTAGAGGCTTCCAATAACTGCAGCATTCAGAAGTTCCATTTGCATGAGAGTTTTCTTGCAATAAAATCGCTTATCGATTCGAAGCCACAGCTCGCAACCAATATTTAAACAGGTAATGGCACGTTACAAGAATGTGTCGTACACAAGCAATATTCAAGCGGAGTACAGTTCAAAATGACTTCGAAACGTACTTGCACAGTTTGTTACGTAGTTGGCTGTGCGGTCTTCAATTCTGAAACTAGTTTTACCAGTTCACCTATCAGTTACAGGGAACAGACTTTCCCGACAACAGGCACGTTTACCCGCTTGCTGGCTACCCTCGGGTTAGATTCAAAGCGTGTGTAGTCTCGGTAAAGTGGTTTAGCTCGTAACTCGTAAGCGATTTCTGTGACTGCAGTGTTTTGAGGCTCAGCCATGTTTTTTAACATTTCTCGCTAGCGACTACGTACAAAAGGATGTATGAAAATTATTAATTCACCACGTAATAGATGCGTTAGGGTGATTTTCATATCATTTTACGGAATCTAGGGAGAAATAAAAAAAACTCATGATTGGCTAATGAAAT
This sequence comes from Clanis bilineata, assembly GCA_036417725.1. Classification (NCBI taxonomy): domain Eukaryota; kingdom Metazoa; phylum Arthropoda; class Insecta; order Lepidoptera; family Sphingidae; genus Clanis; species Clanis bilineata. Next base: position 7,660,347 of record CM071141.1, read on the forward strand.
AAAACTATTTTTACGGATTCTATCACGATTTGGTTTTTAATTTTTATATTCCCGACGTTTCGACGGGTCGGACCCGTGACCACGAAGACTGCAAAGCAAGAAACGTCGGGAATATAAAAGTTAAAAATTAAAAACCAAATCGTGATAGAATGCGTAAAAATAGTTTTATTTCAATGTATAGCATTCGCGTAAACTTAAGAAATCATGATTGGCTAGCTAAGGTACCGTTGACAGCGTCGGATTGTGACGAGTGCTTTATTCGATTCTAGGTTTAAACAAATTATTAACATGTGATATTGAGTACCAAGACTGGCGCAATCTGGGAAAGGCCTATGTGCAGCAGTGGACGGGCACAGGCTGATGATGATGATGATTGAGTACTGAGAAGCTATTGTAAAAGAAATGTATTTAAATAAATTGTGAATGAATGAAATGAGTGAACACGATTCAAAACTTATCCCAAGTTTATCTAAAAACTCCCAAGTTTATCTAAAATGACTGCCTCGGTGGCGTAGTGGTATTTCGGTTCGATTACGGTTCCGAGATCTCGGGTTCGATCCCCGGGTCGGGCAAAGCGATATTGGATTTTTCCATATTAGCCCGGAGTCTGGAATTTGTGCCCGATATGGCGATAGGCTCGCCCCCTATCACATTTAGGACGGAACTAAGCTCGGCGAAATGTGGGTGTTCTAGTTCGCTAGTGCGCCTCTGCCTACCCCTTCGGGGATACAGACGTGAACTTATATTATGTGTATGTGTTTATGTTTATCTAAAAAGTCATAAACCATGTTAATATTCCAACTTCATATTTGTCTACTAAAAGTACAACGGAAAGTGCCCATAAGAGTATTTTAATATGCAACTTCAAATATTTATATACCGAAGAGCAAAGAGATATTTCCATATTGGGTTGAACGGCGACATGGGAACAAAATCCTTTAGGAGAGCGTATAAAAGACGACCTCCGTCGCTTGTTGTCATCCAACCCTTCTCAAGATCGTTAGAGACGTGTACTGCTTATAAAATGTAAAAAATGTTCTTTATATAAGTGATATTCAGAATGGTGACAAAGACAAACGTTTAGACTTTGAACGTTTAATGATAGACGCCCGCCATTACAGGGTCGTACTTCGACGATTCGCAATGGAAGTATGCCAAACAATTATACCGTACTTTACAGATTTTTTTTACACGCTTTATTTCTAGTTTAGTCTAGGTGTTGCATATGCGTGCAAATCACTTCGAAATTGGGGGGGTAATTAATGTATTGTTCACCCTCTTTCGGAAGGAACTTGCTAAGGAATCATTATAGCATATCTTTTTATTATTTTCCCTTTTTGAATAAATGAACTATTCTAAATATGAAACATGCATAGGTATTTATTCGTTACATCATCAGTTCACCACAAAAAATTGATGTCAACTAAACTACCCGTTGGTTTGTAGCTGTTATATTACTTTTTGCACATAACATAACATAACATAAGCTCACGCCTGTATCCCCGAAGGGTTAGGCAGAGGCGCACTAGCGAACTAGAACACCCACATTTCGCCGAGCTTAGTTCCGTCCCAGATGTGATAGGGGGCAAGCCTATCGCCATATGGGCATAAATTCCAAACTCCGGGCTGATATGGAAAAATCCAATAACACTTTGCCCGACCCGGGGACCGAACCCGAGTCCTCAGAACCGTAGTCGTACCGAAATACCACCACGCCACCGAGGCAGGCAGCATTACTTTTTAATAAGCAAATAATCATTCATATCCGTAATATACAGAAAAATATATGACTATGCAAAATGATCTGCACAGGGGAATATTAAAATGTCAAATGGCAAACGTGAACAGCCGAATGCTCAATGCGACGTAGCGGACCGGAAAATTGATTTCCTGCAGAACATATCATTTTCATTTATGAAGATTAATGACGTCATCGACAATGCCGCTTCGATTCTAGCGTTATTAAATTACAAACCCCCGGTTATGTAACTTATCAATATGCCCTCAATACATTAATGATGGTACCGACCACGGGCGTAAAAAAAAGATGGACGAAGCGCTAGGTAGGAACGTTAAAAGTGTAGCAGGGTTTTCGGCTCATTCGATCAATCACCACGTATTAGCAGCGGCCGGCGACTGATCGAATGGGCCGAAATGCTTCACGTTCAATGTTCCTAGAGCTCCGTCCATAATTTTTTTACCTCCGTGGTACCGACATTCATTATCTGATTATTTAAATAAGCGAACCACTTTTGACACCGCAATTAAATTCCCAATTTATTTCAAAAACACTTTTAGTGTAAATCCAATGACCCATTTTTTGTTGAGAGGATTTATTTTACTTGACTTCTAAAGTTACAGAATTAAGAGGCGGGAGAAAGCCAAGTTTCTTTTCGACCTTGACATTTCATAAGAAAATGTTTCCAGTTCAGATACAAAATTAGTACAGCCGGCCGACTCGGCAGATTGAACCGTATCGGAGCTGTCAAAATCTTTCTCATCGGAGTAAAGTTAGGCATGTAAAAGACAAATGGGGTAACTTGGCCTGTAAGACGGTTAAACTTGGCCAATCTTGTCCGCACTGTAATCGATTAATTCTAAACTTCGCGGCTTTCAATACAACGTATTTGTGAGCATTAGTCTAATTTACCTCGGGATCGTTCTACATATATAATAATCATTCCTTGTACAAATGTGTTAGTGTCAAAGGTCAAACGTGGGTGAGAGGATCTACGCTGAGTAACTAAATATAATTGCTTTGTTCTAAGTGTCAACACCGGAATTATATAACCTTTTATGTTAAACACTGCTGCTGCCTCGGACTGCCTCGGTGGCGTGGTGGTATTTCGGTACGACTACGGTTCTGAGGTCTCGGGTTCGATCCCCGGGTCGGGCAAAGTGATATTGGATTTTTCCATATCAGCCCGGAGTCTGGAATTTGTGCCCGATATGGCGATAGGCTCGCCCCCTATCACATCTGAGACGGAACTAAGCTCGGCGAAATGTGGGTGTTCTAGTTCGCTAGTGCGCCTCCGCCTACCCCTTCGGGGATACAGGCGTGAGCTTATGTTATGTTATGTTATGTTATGTTAAACAATAGTCTTTTACTATATTAGACTGGGAAGTACGTTACATTATCTGACTATAATCGACGAGATTATTTATAAAATATTTTATTTAGAATGTTAACTAACGAAACGCATCGAAAGCAATAATTGACAACAAGCAGTCCAGCGGAATAAAATTATAAAAGATGGGGATTCCCCGCGCGTAGATAAACATAAGCTCACGCCTGTATCCCCGAAGGGGTAGGCAGAGGCGCACTAGCTAACTAGAACACCCACATTTCGCCGAGCTTAGTTGTATCCCAGATGTGATAGGGGGCGAGCCTATCGCCATATCGGGCACAAATTCCAGACTCCGGGCTGATATGGAAAAATCCAATATCATTTTGCCCGACCCGGGGATCGAACCCGAGACCTCAGAACCGTAGTCGTACCGAAATACCACCACGCCACCGAGGCAGTCTAGTCTATAAATAGTGTACTTAACTACCTAGTAAGTACCTAGATAAATAGTGTAAATACCTATTTACTAGGTATGCATCCGATACCGATATACATATCTGCGATACAGATGATTTTCCGATATATCGGATATTAGTTTGCCGATACTCCGATACATAATTATTAACATACATTTTTAATTTTGCGCTATTAAGTAAGTATATTAGTGCTTAGTTCTTTCATACAAACGCGGCACGTGGGGAATCCCCACCTTTTATAACTTTATTCCGCTGGAATGCTTTTCGACCAACTTCCAAAAAGGAGAAGGTCCTCATTTCATCTGTGTTTTTATGTATGTTTCGCAATATCTCCGCCAAATGTGGACCGACTTTCAAAATTCTTTTTGTATTCGATAGAGCTTCAAGGGTGGTCCTATGTAATCACGATGGGACTTGAAGTCGATCCGTTAAGTTTTTAAACTTGTGATTATAAATATCAGTATCGGAAAAAGTGCGTATCGATGCATCCCTTACTCGATATCAAAAAGAAGAAACTACCTAACGAATTACAATGTGGATTCTGTTTTGCATTAAAAGCTACGGTATAAAATATGTAGCTACCAGTAAAGTAAGTTACTTTTCAGTGTATAATTTTATTGAACTCCGGGGCGTCTGTCAAGAAACCCGATGCGACGTAAAGAGGAAGAAAAAGTCGCGTATCTAAGGAAAAAGGGTTTTACATTTTATACGTTGGAGAGGCACGATAGCAGACAGTGAGCGTGACAAGTGACAGGCCCACGTACCATGCCGTCTGCCAGGATTCTACAGTCTAACCATATTGCTTCAGTAATCAGGCTGCTATTTCTATGTGTGGCTAATGTCAATCCGACCCGTGACCGTGAAGGCTGTAAAACTTTCGAAACGTCGGGCCTAAAAATAAAAACAAACAATGTATAGCATTCGAGTAATTCTAAGAAATCATTTGTGTGGCTAAGAGCGACTTGCAGCTCTATTACTAATGTATAGTTAAACCTAAGCTCGATTTATCCTACAGCTCACTTCTATAAATCATGACTTGGGATAAATAGAGAATTATTGTGGAGCTGCAAGTGATCCTAAGAAAGAATGAATAAATAACACCCAATATAATATACACATAGTTTTAACTCCACAGTAAGATACAAATCATATGTCGTGGGTATCAAAAACTACTAGAGACTTTCCATCTCACATAGTATTTGTGGGTTACACAAAAATTTGGTTTGCTGTGAAAATCTAACCCGTATCCTTAGCTGTATCATGAACGCTGTTTCTATAAATATGTCAATATACTACAAGTGTATGCTCTCAGTACTTCACTTCCCTTTTCGTTCTCTTATTTTATACGAAGAACACGAAATAAATATTATTTGTTAATACATTACACCACCTAAACAGTCGCAGCGTTTTAAAATAAGAAAGACCATTATTTTCCCTTTTACTTTATTGGATTGCCGTTATGTTGAAACAAAAACGTGCTTTGAACCAATAAGCTTAAAACTCAGTTTTGTGTGTGGTATATGAGGTTACACCACAATATGTAGGAAAAAAAGGAAAAATAATGCGGATTTCTGTCGACTTTGGTCAAAGAGAAAACTAAAAGCATAAATGAATAAAAGGTGACAGCTAGACAGGAAATTAGTTATGCAAGGAAAATATACGTAGAGTTAAATCATTTCTGTCTTTCAGTTCATGTATAGCCAAAGTAATAATTAAACTAAAGTAACAGTAATATCTTTCAATTGACATTACTAATGATAATATAATCAAAAGTTTAAAAACCTAACGGACCGAGTTTAAATCCGATTGTAACCAAATTTATATGGGACCAATTGACCCTTGGACCCTTGAAATAAGCTCTATTGACAGCCTCCGTGGCGCAGCGGGCGAGTAGCCGGCTGTGAAGCGAGAGGCCGCGGGTTCGATCCCCGCACTGAGACAAATGTTTGTATGGCCTACAGATATTTGTTTCGGGTCTGGGTGTTGTGAGACCAAAAGTCTCTCGTAGTTCCTGATACCCACGACACAAGACTCGATCTTAGTGTGGGGTCAGGACTATGTATGTGACTCTTGGGTGTTATTTATATTTATTTATCGAACACAAAATTTTGAATATCGATCCACGTTTGGCGGAGATATCGCGTAACATACATAAAAAAATACAGACGAATTGAGGACCTTCTTTTTGGTAGTCGGTCGAAAATAGTTCAAAGGTGGAAAGCAAAATTAATGGTAAAATCAACAACAGAAATTGTGAAGTGTGAAATTTAACTTTTGTTTTAACTTTATCACCCTACTTTGACTCCTGCTTTGACGAAAATACTGGGAATACTCACATTACAAAACTCTGTTCACCTTACGCAGTCGTCGGTTCAATTTTTTCGTAATGACTTTTCCCTCGTCGTGGATATAATTCATTCAGATGAAGCAATAAAATATCCAGCCAAGCAAAATCATTATGTTCCTTCGCGAAAATGGTGTAATACGAAGCTTTATTTTATGAGATGATTCGAAGGACAAGAAATAGGAATAATTCATTACTGAAGAAGAAATAAAAAGTAGGTAATTGCATGCCCTCAAAAGCTGAACTTTGTCAGTTGTGACTTAGCTTATAGTCACGAGAATTTTCGACTCATAACTAAGTACTTACTCCGCATGGAACGATGTAAAAAGATAACAATGCCTTCAAAAGAGACAAACTCGCTGAACCTATAAGTTGTCACTATACCCAACATGCACCAGACGAAAGATTATGCATATTCGCAGACCAAGAGCACTAGATACGTCTTTTCCATAACACTTCCAATGAATAAAAAAAATACAGGAAAAAATATCTAAATTCGCAAACCTATAACAATACCTACAGCTTTTGCATAACACACGTCCAATACATATAAAAATATTACTATTCAATCGATTTTATCGATACAAGAATGATGGTGATACATCACTAGAGGTCGCAAAAAAGTACACTAACCGCACGAGCTCACGCGTACCGACAGCAGCCATCCATTTGACCAGAAAATTGAATCGTGGTTGTTATTTCGAGCAGACAGATTAATTAAAACGGAACTGGGACTATGTTGTAAATCAAACGTGGCCGTTCTTACATTGTGTAATTTATGCTTAACATAAAGCCAGATTCGACAGGTTTGGTATTAAATACTATCGAAATAGGTCTACTTTATGATGCGTTTGTAAACAATGTAAGAATAAAAGTAGCGATAGCTCAATTGGGAAAGTACGGACTGCCGAGACAAGTGTCGGAGGTTCGAGACCAACCCTAAAATGGAGCATACACCTCTGACTTTTCTTTGTTAAGTGTATTTTCATTGTGAAATATCGCTTGCTATAACGGTGAAGGAAAACATCGTGAGGAAACCTGCATACCCGAGAATTTCTTCACAGGAATTTCGAAGGTGTGTGAAGTTTACCAACCCGCATTAGGCCAGCGTGGTAGACTAAGGCCTAACCCCTCTCATTAGTAGAGGAGGCCGGTGCCCAGCAGTGGGACAGTAATATTACAGGGCTAATATTATTATTGTAAACAATTCCTCGCGGGCAATCCTTTGTTGTAAATATGAAGTATGTTTGACTAATTCAAATAGAAAATGAGGTAAATTAACACAGTGTTGTTGAAACTATGTGTACAATTGGGGCAATAGCTTACACCTCTGTTTCACCCCTAATCTATCGATTAAAGTAAAAAATATAGATGTAAGGGAATCCCCCGTACATATGAAAAAAATGGTGTAATACGAATAATCCACCCTTCATACATTCTATATTATCTATTATTCATTTATGCTTCGTTTATTCATACCAATGTTCAAAAATTGCCTTTACAGAGGCTAAAGTCTAAAATCCAATTCAAACCAAGTCGGAAAAATTGATGTTTTCAAAAAATCTATCTACATAAGGCTCCTTTTATATGGCACTGTAAAATGTAAGAAGAAAATGTACGACGTATTACGTTTCGTATAACACAAGAGTTTCGTATACTCGATCGAAATAGTACTATGAATACGAAGAATTTTCTCTACAACCTAATTTCCTTCAGAGACCGTGAAGTAAAAAGTATTTATTACATGTAGGTATATAGTATGCTTTTCTAGTCCAAGTTTAATTAGAAGTGAAACAAGCTAATATCTAGAATGAAAACAACGTAATGTATCCCGCCGAACGATATTATAGTAAATTCCGTTTAATTAAGACAGCGTAAAGCGGCACGATAAACCCTATACCTTATCGTAACGAATAAACTTGATATAAAAACAAACACAAAGGGGGCTATAAATGAGGCAGTGAAATTTCATTGGAGACTACTGGAGAATTTGAGGAGGCTTTGACTCGCATGCCAGGAGAACAAAGGACGCCATGGAAGCGAGCCCTACGAATGGCAAAACAAGGACAAGGAATTTTAATAAAATCCTTATTATCTATTCACGGCGGCAGTTATGTTCTTTTACGAGCTGAACGGCACCGAGCAAGTTTGGCGGGATCGCTTCACGCTTTCTTGTAGCAACTTTGCTAATATCTTTAGGAACGTTGAACTGATCTTAATTGTTCAACGGAAGGAGTTTATAGCTTGATATGTGCTACCGGGTTTTGATAGGATCTATCGTTGTTAGTATCTACAAGAAGATACATGTTGGAGATTTGGCATACTATTTTGCATTCAGACTACGCTCACTCTCTAGCTTATGCTATTGAGTTCAATTATAAACGAGTTGAGTTTGTGTTGGGGAATCTTAAGTCCGATTTATGCAAACAAGCTAGTAAAAGATTTTTTTTATTCCAATACCAAAGTAATGAATAATTTTGAGTAGTAGAGCCATACTGTGCCGACCGGGTTGATACCACTGTCTCACAGAAAACCGACGTAAAGTGGCAGCTTGCTGTCGCGTTTCGTTCGGTGAGTAAAATTTCTGGTGACCCATTTATCCTCCCTCCTCTCTTTCTCAATCCCTTTTCTCTGTCCTTCTATTCCATCCTTTTAGTTTGGCAATGTACCCATGATTATCTTTGTGTCTTGGGTGTCTATAGGCGGTGAAGATCACTTACCATCAAGCAACCCATCTGCTCGTTTGCCAGTCTCTATTATAATTTAAAAAAGGCCTTTATGTAATAAGATACATACATGTAGCAATTTTACATGTTTGCAGTCAAAGAATATTCAAGTCAGAAGAGCACTGTAAAGGATAAACGTACGTGAAACATGAAATAGCTTCCGTGATTAAACGACATTCAAAGTTAAATCCGTGTTTTACGAAACGACCACTGATATCAAGTAATACCGGTAGAGAGAAAGAAAGAGAAAAGGAAGGCCATTTTTATTATACTTTCATAAATTTTTTTTTTATCCGACGAAAAATATGAGTTTAAGGTTTATTAAGGTTTATTTACCAAACTTTTCAATGTCATCGCATTTTCGACCGACTTCCCAAAAAGGAGGAGGTCCTCAATTCGTCGGTATTTATGTATGTTACGCGATATCTCCGCCAAATGAGGACCAATTTTCAAAATTCTTTTTGTGTTCGATAGAGCTCGTTTAAAGGGTGGTCCCATATAAATTTGGTCACGATCGGTAAATTGGAAGTCGGTCAATTAAGTTTTTAAACTTGTGATTATTAAATCTGAAGACCTTAAACATCTCTTATTTGGATTGGTGGTTTAACACAGTACAGTTTAGCCTGGATTGCGCATTTGTGTAGAAAGAAATGATATTAATATTGGGCCTTACTTATAAAAACAGTTTAACTGAGCAAATGGTAAAGAATAGTCTGTCCCTTTTATTTTCAAACAATATAATACAAGGAGAAAAGTGACAGACCATTATTAGCCATTTTCTCAGCTAAACTGTTTTTATAAGTAAGACCCATTGTCACCAGTAGATACAAACGTACTACTTACTTTGAAGGGCGCAATGACCCAAAGTGGGTCCTGCTCCCTGACTTTTGAAAATCAATTATATTTCGACTACGATTCGGTTTCATCTAGTGACTTAAAATTCCACCGAAATCGAGTTAAAATATGCGCTACATGAGAACATGCCACATTATAACCAAAATAATAAAACTATTCTTACGGATTCTATCACGATTAGGTTTTAATTATTATTCCCAATAATAATAATAATTAAAGAAAGAAGGAATATTATTATTATTGCTTTAATAATTAAAGCACATTTGACCTTGGAAACCATTTCAACCAGAAGTTATGCAGTCCGTCCGGGCCCGGAGATTTCCAATTATGGGCCGGACGGATTGCTTTAAGGATATCCTCTGGTCTGATTGAATACTATGGCAACACTTCAACGTCATCTGGTACAAGCAGAAAAAATATTTACAAAATATTATTTTAAGAGCTATTTCATTTACAATTTTACTTTTATATGTTGTATTTCGCGAAAACCATCCTATTTAAACAATATTTTATAAAAACAACAATCTATATTCTCAAAATGTGTAAAATATGTGCAATGACAATGACAGTGACATTTAACAAGAACCGTAAAATCAGTAATCAGAAAAGAAATAATGAAATGACCTAACTACCAAGATGATGTTACGAGCCAGGACACGCGCACGTTTAAAATCTACCTCCAGCTCGTCGAGCTCCGCGTCGTGGGCGTCGGCTTCGGAAGTATTCGAGCCGTCGCCGGGAAACGACGCGTCGAGCCTACGCGACGAGCTGCAGTCGCCCCCGCCGCCACCAACACCTGCGCGGCGAAGAGGACGACGACCCCCTCCTCCGGTGGGCTTGGGATCAGTGGGGCCAAGTGTCCCGCCTATGGTCCCCGCTACCGGTGGAGTAGTGCGCCGCATGAGATGGACAAAAAATATTAATGAAAATGTCATGCGGGCCTACTATGGGGCAACAGAGGGGGGAACTAACCTCACGGCGTATCGATCTAGGATGCTGTCTCTGTTTCAGGCTTTGGAACCAGACACCAATGTGTCAGCACAGCGATTGTCGGATCAAGTGCGCTACATTCAGCGGCGTAAGTTGTTGGATGATGGAGTGCTTGACCGGTTGCGTGCAGACTTACATGTTGTTCGAGATGCCGTCGCGTCGGAAGCTACTCAACGAGCGGCTTCCCCTATCGCTCATGACGTTGAGGACGTGATGGTGGTAAACTTGGATAACTCTGTAAGTTCCCAAGATGAAGAGCATTTGAGAAGGACTTTGGAGGGTGCAATTTTGCAATTCAAATCTGTACCAACCACCTCTAGACCGCGAGTGCCGCGCTTGCCAACGCATAGACGGAATTTAGCACTGGTGGGAGCATTGGACTCCATGTTACCTACGTATTTGGAGTCCAGTCGGGACCTTGTTGACACGCATTCGATCCTATACTGCGCGGCAGTCGCAGCATGTCGTGTGGCTAATGTGAAATTCCCAAACGGAAATGGAACCACACGAGATGGGGCGATTGTACCCGCTTGGCAGCGTAGGATCGAGGACCGTATTGACAAGGCTCGAACTCTCATCGGCAAGCTAATCTGCTTCAGGGATGGCAATACCAGGCCGAGAGTCATGCGTTTTGTGACGCAGGCCTTTTCTGGGACTAATATCAGGCCTCGAAATTACAGGCTCTGTGTCACAGAACGCATAGACTACCTGAAGCAGAAAGTTTATGCGTGGGCGAGCCGTATTCGTCGCTATAGGACTCGGTGGGATAGATTTCAGCAGAATCGCGCTTTTCAAAGTGACCAAAAGAGGGTTTATAGGTGTTGGGAACGTACTCAACAAGGTGTGGGAGATGGGCGGCTGCCAGATGTGCGCAGTATGCACGCATATTGGTCCAGTATCTGGTCGTCGCCAGTCTCTCATACTGAAGGCACCTGGTTTAGTGTTGTTGAACGGACATGTGAGGAAATACCGGCTATGGAACCCATTTCAATCAGACCAGAAGATATCCTCAAAGCAATTCGTCCGGCCCATAATTGGAAATCTCCCGGCCCGGACGGACTGCATAACTTCTGGTTGAAATGGTTTCCAAGCTCTCATGCTCGTTTGGCAGCACAATTCCAGGAAGCTCTTTGTATGGGATCGTTGCCAACATTTATGACAACAGGTGTTACACACCTCCTCTATAAATCTGGAAGTACCACAGACCCAAAAAATTATAGGCCAATTACATGCCTTCCCACACTATATAAACTTTTGACCTCAATAATTAGACACAAAATTACAGAACACATCACCACATTTAATATTCTTTTTCCCGGCCAAACTGGGTGCAAGACAGGGTCTCGTGGTACAAAGGAACTCCTTCTCATTGACATGACTATTTGTCAACAAGCTCGTCATAATCGTAGGAACTTATCTGCTGCCTGGATCGATTATAAAAAGGCCTATGATTCGGTGCCTCATACTTGGCTCATGAGGGTACTAAATTTGTATAAAATTGATACAAATTTATGTGCCTTTCTTGCGGCATGTATGAGGCGGTGGACCACCGTCCTTAGGTATCCAGGTGGTGCGGGTCCCGGTGATTGTGATGAGCCGATTAGGATTGAGCGGGGTATATTCCAGGGGGACAGTTTGAGCCCTTTATGGTTTTGCCTAGCCCTGAACCCTCTCAGCACTCTTTTGCTGCATTCAGGGTTAGGATACCGTTTACGCAGAGGGAGTCAGCCTATATCTCACTTGCTCTACATGGATGATCTCAAGTTATTTGCATCAAAAAAATCTGAATTGATTGATTTGTTAAAATTAACTGAAAATTTTAGCAACTCAATCAATATGGAATTTGGTGTGGATAAGTGTGCGGTTATCCATGTGGCACGTGGGGAATCTATAGTCTCTGATGACATATCGCTCTCAGAGACTATACGGCTCAGGTCCCTCTCCGAAACGGAAACTTATAAATATCTGGGTATGCCCGAGGCTTTAGGTATAATGGTTGCAGACGTAAAACAATCGGTGAAAGTACGTTTTTTCAGTCGCCTGACAAAAGTACTTAATAGTCTTTTATCAGGTGGGAACAAGATCCGTGCTTTCAACGGTTGGGTTATGCCTGTACTCATGTACACCTTTGGCGTACTCAGATGGACTCAAACTGAGTTAGATGCCCTGGATCGAAAGGTCCGAACCCTAATGACTGCACATCGTATGCATCATCCACGATCATCGGTGATGAGATTGTATATCCCGCGGAGATGTGGGGGCCGAGGCTTACTTAACGCTAAGGACCTCCATAACCGCGAGATGTGCAATCTCAGGGATTATTTCCTTCACAGTGATGTGGATATGCATAGGGTTGTAGTTATGGTGGACAAAGGATTCACTCCGCTCTCCTTGGCGAACGGGAATTGGCGGAGGCCTGTTGTATTGGGCACTAGGGAGCGCAGGGAGATATGGAAGGGCAAAGAGCTACATGGGCGGTTCTACCGTGCCCTTCATGGGCCAGATGTAGATCCGACCGCCTCAGTGGCTTGGCTACGTTTCGGTAACCTTTTTGGGGAGACCGAGGGTTTTGTCTTTGCAATTATGGACGAAGTTATCAAGACGAACAACTATAGGAAATACATCATGAAGGACGGTACGGTCGACATTTGTCGAGCATGCCACCGTCCCGGAGAATCCATCAGGCATGTTATTTCCGGTTGTTCGTATCTTGCTAACGGCGAGTATTTGCATAGACATAACCTTGTAGCCAAGATCTTACACCAGCAACTTGCTCTTCGATATTGCCTTGTGGCTTCTGAGGTGCCTTATTATCAATATGTCCCTCAACCAGTTCTCGAAAATAGTCATGCAACGCTCTATTGGGATCGATCTGTTATCACAGACAGGACTATTATGGCCAATAAGCCTGATATTGTGGTAGTAGATCGATTGACGCGCCGGGCGATGCTTGTTGATGTCACGATTCCGCATGATGAGAACCTTGTGAAAGCCGAAAAAGACAAAATGTCGAAATATTTAGACCTGGCACATGAGGTTACTCGCATGTGGGATGTGGATTCAACAATCATTGTTCCGATAGTCATTTCTGCCCATGGTTTAATACCACTGAGCCTCGACCAACACCTCAAGAGGCTCTCGGTTGGTGTATGGGTCAAGAGCCAGATGCAGAAGGCAGTATTACTGGATACGGCACGAATTGTGAGGAGGTTCCTCACTCTGGGGTCCTAACCGCCGGTGGCTTGGGTCCCGAGCCTCGCCATCGGAGGGGAATATTTTTATATTTTTAAATGTATTTTTTTTATAGCATATATTTAAAAATGTAAAAAATATCTTTAAAAATAAAGTGTACTGAACATAATAATTAAAACCTAATCGTGATAGAATCCGTAAGAATAGTTTTATTTCAAAATAATAAAATAAACCTAAAGGGAAAAACGTTGTACCTACGGCTAAAGACACGAGTAGATACCTAAATATCAAATAAAAAACCACAAGGTAAGAAGTGGGCAACACGATAAATGACAAATTGTAGCGCTAAATTCGCTTCGTGTTTGGGCGGATGTCCCCCATTTGTCATTGTCATAATATTCCCCAAATATAAACACATTTCACGCATAAAACCAATTTCGGTGTCAAGGGATAAAAATTTAAAGAAAAAATACAATTGTTTGGTCGCACAAGCCTTTCTGAAGTCAGGGGATTTCACAGCTATCGCGTTGCTGTTATTAATCAAAGGGAACGATTTCCTATTGTTTACCGGGAATTGTATTTTTCTCTAAAGGAAATTGAAACTTCCAAAGACAATATTGTCCTTCACAAAAATATTAAGTTAAAATCTAACAAAGGCGAACCTATTACAGGGAAATAATTTTCTTTTCGTCTCGAAAAACACCGAAGTAGCGTTGAATATAAATTGTATTAGAAATTAAATGTAGCTGCAAAATTTACTTCGTAAGAAGAAAAGAGTAAAGGCCTAGAAAAATCTAGGTTTAATGACTACAAACAATCAATAAAATACCTCTCTTATTCCACAGACTTGTGTAGAAAGTTTAAAAAAAATATAAATAAATCACCAAAGGGCTCCCCTCTGTATTTCTTTTTGTGGGGTCTGTGCAACACACTTTTGCAAGCATGTTGCAAAGATTTGTCTCACCGGCTGCCGCTTGACGTCAATCTGGGGGATCTGGTGTTAGAAAAACACCCCGCCCAACCTGGACATCAAACCCAATACTTTCCAGTTCACGGCCCATATAACGTATATGGGCCGTGAACTACTACTACTAGGCCAAGGCGACTCCCCTCTCACGCATTAATTCATTTTTCTAATTCCATTACCTTTCTAACATCTTATAAATATAATAATAATAAATTACAACGGAACACATCACACTTATTGTTAACATAAACAACCCGAAGGATATCCTAAAATTTTCAATTCCAAAAATGTCAGAGATAAACTTATGAAGGCGAAATTTAGGGTACGTACACACTTCGACCTGTGCTCTTAGATTGGAATAAATTTTTGATTACGGCCGACGCTTCATTGGTATTCTTTGCAGGCGGAGCCGATACGACCTTCGGGCCCGCTCTGTACTTAGTGGTAATTTACAGTTTAATTACTGGTTCCCGGGTGTCGGCTTGGAGCGTAGCGCTTCCCTGAATACATAAGCCGTATTATTAACAACTACTTATCGCGGGAATTCGCCCTCAGGCTGAGATCTATAGAGCGTATTTCGACTCAGTCTGAGTCAAAGAAACAAACTCAGTTAGGATGTGGAATTTTTAAATCAAACTGTGACAGTCCGAGTCATTTTTTACAAGCCAATCTTGACTTAGTCAGTCTATTTTTCTTATAAAAAATGGCTCAGACTAAGTCGAAGTTCGATTAAAAAAAACCAAATCAGCTCGCTTTATAAATACAATTTTAGTTTTCATACAATTGACTTTGATATGACAACAGCGCCACTTGGGAAAAATACACAAAATCAAAATATGTGTAAATGTGTCTGTGTATGTGTATAAGTGCACGGAAAAAACAAAAACGTATCATTGTTTTCGAGAAATGACAACTCTCAAAAATAACTCGTACAATATTCTCTGAAAATATAAAGATTTTCTGACTTAATGTCGCCAAAACTGAAATCATTCACGGTACAAGATAAAGAATTGTAACACATTTGGTACAAATAAAGGAGCGCTCCATCACTGTGTCCCACTGCTACCTGTGTGCTAAAATTTTGCAGCGAACACACTACGCGACGTCTCCGACCAATAAAACTCCGCATAGCCAAGTTTATATCGTCCACAGAGCTGAGAAAGTAAAAGCCAGTAACACCTCGCGACTAGTCTTATAAATACAACCAGTTGTTATTTCTAACTTTGTCATGTATAAACAAATGTTATCTCAGAAGTGCACTGAATGTGAAGAAAGCTGTTGAGTTATATTATATGTATTCGCTGTGGTTTATCTGTTCTTGTATTCTGGACCGTGTTAGTACAGAATGTCGTGAATTGATGTAAGAAATATTATTTCAACCGTTTCAAATTGCCTTTATTCCAATTCACATAATATAATTCACGTATCATATCCTCCACATCATTTTAGTTTCGAAAATAACGTCCTATTTCACATTAAATTAATTTACTGCATATTTTGGTAATAGATACAAACGTTGCAGTTATTAATGATTCCCCGAATCAACATCATTATATTAATTATTCAGTTTCGTGATACATAGTGTATTTCTTGATTATTTAATAAACTGCACGTGTGCCATTCTTCGGTTCAAATCGTTACATGGAATTGGAAAAAAAGTATTTATAGTCGAATACAGCAGGTCGATTTTCTAAGAAACGCCACAACGTTGCGATCGACGACGAGCTCGCGCAGTGTACATCGTTGAGATCGACGGAGCGTTCAACGTTGTTAGGTCTTAGAGAATACCATTTTCCATACATTTATGTCAAACGCCTCGCTCGAGAGAGCTAGTTCGCATAAGCGCCATCATCACGCATAGCGCTATTGCGTGCGCTTTGTACCTTGCCGAATACAAAAATGACAACATCGTTGCCGCAACGATGTCGCAACGTTGTTTTCACAAATGAAACCTAAGAGAATCGACCTGCTGATAACTTTAGCACATGTTTTATGCTTTAAATGATTTAATACAAAGTTATCAAAATCGATGCACTTATTGCAAATTCCTATCACAATGTATCAGTTGAATGTTTGATAGGTAATGCTTCTTTCACCTCTATCAAAAACAAGAAAATTAAGTGCACTATAATTTAGTAAAATAAGACCTATTCAACGCAGATTGAAGGGCAAAGTTAAATGAAGAAAACTTGCTAAACTAGTTAAACGAGGAAGCGATCCGAGGCGTGCACGAGTGACTTTGAAAAATCGTCACCAATAAGTCTCGTTGCGCATTCGTTTCGCTCGTACGTCACTGTCGACGACGCGACGCGACAGTCGCCTGTCCGTCGGAACCAATCAACGCTAGGAGACGATACGTGCATTCGATTGCCATATTACGAGTATCTCACTACTCAATATGTGAAGGAATTCTCTTTTAAACATGAGAACGCTTAGCGTTTAAGGCTATCGACTATTAGAACGCCTCAGCAATCGACCAGCACTGCCTCGCCTTATGACAGAAAAACCGACTCATTGACAACCTATAACAATTAGTTTTGTTCTAAACGAAACGCAACAGCGAGCTGCCACTTTACGTCGGTTTTGTGTAAGATAGTGGTATCGAACAGGTCGTTACTGTCTACAGCGTGGCTCTACCACTTTTAGTGATGTAATAAAAGGCATAATAGCTGTAAGTATTATGGAACCCAATCTCATAGAAACATAAACAGAACACAATCGAATAGTATTATATTTTGTCTGTTGTATCTGTCTTCGATGATCTATGTACTTAGTTTTAAAAAAATGGCGTAAACTACTTAAATCATTCAGATTTACCTATATATTAAATAATTTTAAAATGTTTAAGATATTCATGAAAATAGTTAATTTATTTTGTAAACGCAAGTGCGTGCTTTGTAATACCATTGCTTAAATTTAAAACAAAAAATGTAATGTATATTGGTAATAGCTAACAGAATACCAATACAATAACCATATTGAGATAATTTAGTGAATATAAAAAGTCAACGCACTGAAAGTCTAAGAGTACCAGTGTACGAGACTAATGAAACTTTTACTTACTAAAATTCTATTAGTGTCGAAGAATCGAAAATGAAATTACTCTCAGCAGCTATTCATATTATGTTTGACAATTCGTTTATCGAATTCGAAAAGTTATTGTATTCCAAAGCCATTCAATATTACTTGTGAATTTTATCTCAAAGTAAAAATGAAAAATGTTTTGGATTTACAGATAAAGTGTGTATTGTGGAATATATTTACTTATTTATGAACGCGAACGAATTGTATACTTAACATACATACATAGACCGTCTCCTATATCCCCGCAGGGGTAGGCAGAGGCAAGACCGCAATCCGTGCCAGATGTGACAGTGTGCGAGCCCATCGCCATATCTGGCACAAATACTTGAACCCAGATATTGATATTGAGTAGAAAAACTCATTATTACTTTACCCGACCCGAGAATTGAATCCGCCACTTCAGGAAATTAATTATAAAACACGACATAAAACAGCTAGCTTTCTTATAAAAAGTAACTTAATTAACCCTTCTAAATCAAAGTGTTCAGAGGTCTTCAGTTAAGAGACAATGGCATTTCAGCAAAAGCTAGGAATTGCCGGAGTTAGCATACATAATGTGCTTGGACAAAGCAAGATTTATTTGAGGTGGAGCACGCCGGTACAACGAGCCATGCAGCTCACGGCTACGTAGCTTAGTCCCCAGTCATAGGTATAGGATGGGTAATTTGCGTAATAAAACGCTGCAGGAAACAGAGATTACGCTGTTTATTTCTGTGCCGTGTAAATAACGCTACAAAGGCATTGCAATGCAAAAAATGTAGATGAATCTCGTGCGGATTTTGGAGGGTTGAGCATAAGTGTTTGCGTGTTGAAATATTTTCTCGTATCCTTTGTTTTGTTTAAAATAAACTCTCCGTATAATGCTGTTATGTGGCCCAGATTATAAAGTATGAAAAATGGATATGAAGCAAACCCAACTGTCAACATATAATACTGTTTAAGTAACAATGTATAATAATATTATCCTTATAATTAATAACCACTGAAAATAATTCAAAACCATTGACAGAAAATCAAGAGCAGTTTAAAGTGAAATTCTAAATAATTATTAAAAGATAATGAAATTGTGGACTATGTTATCGATAAATTGATCAATCTCGCTGATTATAATTGAATCAATGAGAAGCCATATATGCGTTAAATCAAATGAATACTTATTACACTGAAATCGACAGAATACATTGTTAAAGTACATAAGTACCTATTTTACTCTGAGAAATACTGTTTATTTGAAAAAAAAAATCCAGAATTGCCATGTTTAGAATTTCAATGCGTGAGTGTATTTAAATACTTATTTTGAGGGCTTTGTCAAGGTCTAAATGTCTTAGTGGCTTAGAAGTCTTAAAAGTGAAACCTATTAAATGTAACGAGTATTTTAGCCTTCTTTTATAGTATCTGCTTCAAAGTTAGTTTAATGTTATAAGTATTTTGTAATCTCAAGTGTATTTATTACTAAAAGCATTTGGTTTTGGCGCAAAATAACCATTTCGGTCTTTAATGTTTTAAGTTTCGCGATTACATCTGTAGTAATCACGAATCAGTACAATTTACATCAAGAGGAACACAATAAAAATACTGGATAACACATTGACAAAGCTACGAGTACAATAGTAATGCTCTGATATTAAAAAAGAGACTAAGATTATATACCTTGTTTGCTTGTATGATATAGAATATCATCTTCATGGCGCTCCACTGCGCTCACTCGTCTTATATTTTTTATATTATTTATGAAATCGTTAAGGGCCGTCGTTCCTTCTATTCATATCTATCGCGGGCTTGTGTCCCTGTCACTGCTGCCATGGGAGTCCAACTCGTCCTTCCAAAATGGTTTTGGTCTGCAACGTCGTCTTTAAGTTCACGTGAAAGAAGAATACGTAGAAATAACATGGCCTCTATGTCCTTTAACATACATACATAGAATCATACTTTTTTCCTATAGGGGTAAGCAGAGACAACGGATATTCACTTGCTACGATTCTTGCACGCCTCTTTTGCGTTATTCAGTGCCATTATATTCTTCATGCATGGGGGGCGGTTTAGGGTACTTCTAAGTTGACTTTTCTCGACTTGACTTTATCTGACTGGGTCAGAGTCCTTGAATTGTCCTTCAAATCGATACGTATATACTACCAACCAATAACAGATACTACCAAGTAGGTACCAATGGAGTACCCGTGCTAATGTTATACTATTTTTTAAAGTACCTCTAGTATCTGACTCGGATAACGTTTCTACTGGCTTTTATGCAAACTTGTTTTGCTTTATGGTACAAGGGTTCATATAATTTTTACTTCGTTCAAACTTTCCAGACGCAATATTCTGAGCGTATGAAAGTTTGAGTTTATTTGAAATTTTCGGCCAATAAATTCGTTTTTGTACCCTAACGTAGTAGGTGGAGTGGTCGGTAAGTGTCGAAGCCAACAAACAGAGCGAGACAAAGCTCTTACACAAACAGACCATCTATAAGCGTTAGTATACGACGTTGCCGTGCCCAAAAAATAGGAATAAAAGCAGACTTAGGTATCCAATGGCGCGTACACACCAACCGAACAAAGGCGAAAAAATGTTCGCGAAGGGCCATTGGCGATGGAGACCGAACATTCTCGATCATTCGCGAATCTTCGCTGACGCATTTATACAAACAAACCTTCGCTTTTGTATGAACGTAATAGCGAAGATTCTTTCACCTTCGTTCTGTTGGTGTGTACGCGGCAGAGCACGATAGAACGAGCTGTCTGAAGTTGAATTTGCTGGCCTTCCATTATTTACTACATCAGACCATCTTAAAATAAATTCAGGAATATTGGAAACCTAATTATGCCCACAAATTCGCTACGAAAATATTTTTGTTACAAGTTGCCTTTAGAGGATTACTGATTTCAATTTACATTACAGGACCATAACAATATAAAAAATGATCTCTTAGCTACAGGGCAGAAAGTATTAAATTTCTTTTCTTTGTTATTCTTTAAGCAGCTGCCTTTGTTTCCCAAGTCGGTTCCTTCCGAAAGTCGTCGCTTCTTGAACTTTTTGATTTATGAAGTTCACCGCCGTTTCACACATTCGCTATCGTCCGCCACTTGCCAACAATGGCAATATAATACCTTAAAACTTTAATCTTCTTTTCGATTATGTTTTAGGAATATTCAGGAATATGAATAAGCGATTGCTTTTGAGAAATCAGTTATGTAATTGCATATTGTAGCAATATTTTATAAAGAGATTAAAGCCATGGTTGAAAAGCATATCGCGCTGTATCTTCGAAGAATATCGCTCTATCTTTCTTTCTTTCTACCTGCCCTTATCACACCTTAATGTGGCGTCGGCGCAACACACTTTTTGAAGCATGTTGCAAATAGAATTTGCCTTAGTTTTAGAACCAGCTGCCTGCCTGACGTCAACCCCCTCTGAGGAATCCAGTCCCGGGCAAATTAAATTAAAAAATAGCTTTGCCCGGCCTGGGACCTCCCGGTTCACAGCCCATACACGCCACACTAAGCCAAGAAAGCGATAACTTACGCGTATTAACACGTACACAAATACTTATATTTTTTGCATGATTCTAGTACCTACTGCCTCGGTAGCGTGGTTATATTTCGGTACGACTACCGTCCTGAGGTCTCGGGTTCGATCCCCGGGTCGGGCACAGTGATATTAGATTTTTCCATATCAGCCCGGAGTCTGGAATTTGTGACCGATATGGCGATAGGCTCGTCCCCTATCACAGCAGGTACGGAATTAAGCTCGGCGAAATGTGGGTGTACTAGTTCGCTAGTGGGCCTCTGCCTATCCTTTCAGGGATACAAGCGTGAGCTTATGTTATGTAGTACCTAATCAGATTAGCAATAAATACTATAATAACATTTTCTGGGGCGGGTTAGTTCAGACATTATTTGGGGATAATCTAAACAAATGCGACGTATACGATCGGAAGACGCTCAATCAGACTTTAAGGCGATATAACTCGCTCCGATGTCGTAACTTTATATTCGCTGAGCTGAAATACCACCGAGTTACGTATTATGCAAAGGAAGATCGTGAGGTCCACATACCCCCATATATTTGAGACTGCGGATAAACTACCAATATCTATATGTCAACGTAAATTTATTTGATAAGGATAAGTTGTGTATATAGGTTTTGTAGAGCCCTTTTGGGTGTTACTCGTTATCGGAATTTATGCTTTTGATACAAAGTATCATAGTCAAACGACTGGTCGCCTCTTTGATCTTGTGGAAGCATATAGGCCTTACTTATAAAAACATTTTCGCTTAACCTTTTGCTTAGAATAGCCTGTCACTTTTTTCCTTGCGTTACAATGTTTAAAAATGAAAGGGACAACGTATGGTTAAAGATAAGCTGCGCTTAAATATTTTTATAAGTAAGGGGCATAATATGTAGTTACGGACGTTCTGGGTTTGGAATATTTGTTTCGAGCCTGAGTGTTGTCATTCAAATCAAGTAAAAACAGCCCCAGCATGAATAACTTTGACAATCGAAGTCGCATCGAGGTCGCTGCGCAGTGTTGACGCTCGCTTAAAATTTCATGTAAATGCCATGAGCGCGCATCGAGGTCTATTCGAATTTGATTGTCATAATTATTCTTGCTTGGGCCGATTATCAGTAGGCACACTTAGGGCGACTTGCAGCGCTATTACTAATCTAACACCTTATTTATCCTACAGCTCACTCCTATCTTTATCAAGATTTGGGATAAATAGAGATTTATCGCGGAGCTGCAAGTGGCCCTTACTCCTCAAAAAGCACTTACAGAATTGCAGATTTTCCTTATGCGCGTCTCTGGCTAAGGAAACAACGAAACATTAAAAACATGTAAATTATGCATGAACGATAAATTACGTTCCGCTCCCGTTTCGGCGAAATCCAAATATAAATATTAATCCCAGTATTTCAAAGTACTCCATTCTGATTTAAAAGTTTCTATTACATTATTTTCGGATCATGTGGTGACGGCTTTCTTCATAAGTTACAGAACGCTGTATAGAATATTCAATATTTATCTATAGATTTTACTGATATTGAGTAATGCAGCTAAATGTACCCACATTTTTATTGCATATTTCCATCTTTTTCTATGATGACTACTGGACTCAAATTCTAACCGTTTCCTTCGCCTGGAAATTTGTTAGCAAATATATTCCACGGGAACCGCACATAGGCTTTTATTCCATTTTCTGGGATAAAAGCCTATGTGCAATTCCAGGTTTTAACCTATTTCTCTGCCAAATTTCATTCAGATCCATTCAGGCCTCACAACCTTCACACAGCTTCAGCTTTCAACCTAAATACACTAACACCAGACCGATGAGGCAGTTGAATCCCGATTTGAAATTAATTTGATCAATCCACGTTGAAAGCCAGCTTTTAAAACTAATAATCACAAGTTTAAAAACTTAACGAACCGACTTCAAATCCGATCGTAACCAAATTTATATAGGACCACCCTTGAAAGAACCTCTATCGAACATAAAAAGAATTTTGAAAATCGGTCCACATTTGGCGGAGATATCGCGTAACATACATAAAAAAAATACAGACGAGTGGAGTGTTACAAGGAGTGCAAGGAGAAGGTCCTCAATTCGTCTGTGTTTTTTTTATGTATGTTACGCGATATCTCTGCCGAATGTGGACCGATTTTCAAAATTCTTTTTGTCTTCGATAGAGCTTCTTTCAAGGATGGTCCCATATAAATTTGGTTACGATCGGATTTGAAGTCGGTCTGTTAAGTTTTTAAACTTGTGATTATTATTTCTACGTATATTTTCCTTTAAACTTGCTTGAATATACTAGATGGGGTAACGAGACATTTGGGAGATGACCGGGGTCGAATGCTTACGGTCTCGGGAGACATTCCGATAATACCCCCGGTGACCCACAGAATGCCGACCTCTCCTTGGTTACTAATCACAAACCGCCGAAATACTCGGTCAAATTATTGAACAATACACAATTTACAATAACCATGCATAGTAAATAATGGTATAATTGATCATTTATATGCACAATGTCGACACAATGTATAGTTTACTCACTTTAGAGTTTTGAAGTCAATTAGGTTGACACTAGGCTAAATTAATGCCCAATTAATTTAATTAATTAATACATATTTTAAATTTCGTGTTCTGCATTGACCGGCTAATTACACATTCCATCCCCGTCATGAATGGTTATAGTATAGAGGGGCTAACAAGCAAGATTCCATACAAAATAATTGATCTCAAACTTCAGTACCGCCGTCAATCACTTATTACAAGGCGAGAGCGATTATTACAATTCACACCCTAGAAAGTTTTGTGAATGGTCTTAACCATTAACGTAAGATAAGTTTATCTCTCAATATTATTACGCTGGCCGCCCTGGCGCGCGTATATTTCAAATAAACTGAGCGACTTATGACCACTAGGTCATAACTTTTTGATCACAAGTTTTGTGCTGTTGTTCCGTCTATATACTGTTGAATGTCTTTGGTATAAAAAAACTATAACATTTTCATTTAAAATTAATCAATTAATTCATATTTTTCCAAATGTAATGAACCGTGTTAGACAAAAGAAGTGTACAAGAATCGTAGCAAATGAAAATCCGTTGTCAATGCATACCCCTCCCTATATGAACATTATTTTTAAAAGAACCAACTCTAGTAGGTACTTGCATCTATGAAACCGTTAAAAAGAAAATTAGTCTAATTTTAAAATAAGCATTTAATCTAAAATTTAATTTAATAAAATTCCAATTGGCTAAAGATCCACGTAGTTAATACCAGAGTCTACTTTCTCGGCTAAAACTTAATTACACAGATTAGTCTAATCGATTCCGCCCAAATATTCTGTTAAATTGTTCAAAGCATTTTGCAGATCAAAGAGTTATTTTCAGTTTTAATTAGTTAAAATATCTAATTACACCGAATCAAAAATGAATGAACAAGAAAAGCTTTTAACCATAATTAAATTGAATTTGTGAACGAACGTTTTAATAAAGATAACAGTATTATCTACATTACGGCAATACAAAGTATGAGAGAGGTTTTATTTGAGAAACTTCAAAGGTGTTATTTTTTTTATTTAATATAATGACGTGATGTATACCACAAAAACACAAGTTTTAAAATTATCTGTTACGATAATAAAAAGTATACATGATATACTTCACTTATAATAGATAGGACCTAAACTAGCTCCAAAAGGGGGTAGATATCGGACAGGCAAAGGTTTTTTTTTATCCGGGCACAGCAAAGTGACTGCACTGCACCTGATGGTAAGCGTAGTGCAGTCCAAAAAAAACTTGCGACCACTGACCATCAATGGGTTTATCAGTGGTCGCCAGAATCATGACAGTCAATTTATGCTTCTTCACACTCCGAATCCGAAGAGTGAAGAAGCAAATCTAGGGGCTTGCGACAGACAAACGGATGATCGATGCAGATACAGGGAACCCCATTCAGGTCCCAACCAACCATCAAGTCATGCCGCAAACCCCTCTAGAGAACCGGAAATACACTGGCTGATCCTGGAACGCGAACCACACACGAAGTGTGGGTCACTATGGCAGGTTTCATCTCCATGTGTACGGTGGTCGTCATCCGGTCTGATACGAATATCCTACCACCAGGTTGTAAAAACTAAACCAAATCATTTCTGCAACAAGCTTGAGAACGTATGTTCTGTCGATCATCGAAATGGGATAAAAGCAGCTGAAAAGAAAGATCGAAACAAAACTAATATGTATTGAAATAAAACTATTTTTACGGATTCTATCACGATAAGGTTTCAATCATCAGTCTGACCCGTGACAACGAAGACTGCAAGGCCTTCGAAACGTCGGGAATAATAATTAAAACCTAATCATGATAGAATCCGTAAAAATAGTTTTATTTCAATGTATAATATTCGCGTAAACTTAAGAAATCAGTACTAATATGTATGCCAAAAAATTCATTTCATGCAAAATAAACAAGGGAATAGGAATATTCCGTTTCTAAAATAACAGAATTCCTAGTGCCTAAAATTTAAGTAGAGGTAGACCGCCGAGTTGCAGGTTAGTTGAACCACTTAAAGAGCTAACTTTGAACTGACCACAAAAGAATTTCGTGAATGCGGCACTGCGGTTTGACTCCAACCTAGCCGGTAGGTACCCGGTAATAATATTACCGATGGAAATGTATTTTATACCCACCTATTTAATTTAATGTACTTGAAACCGCTCCTGTTTTGTGGAAAATGGCTCTTATGCGGGGTACGGTGGTTATTTAGTAAAATGAAATTAATTTTCCTCTTTATTTTAAATTTTGTATTGAAGACTGTCCTAATTAAATAGCCCGTTACGTTATAAGAACATAGAGCAGTAATAACTAAGTAATTGCTTTACTGAAACAAACATATTTTTTTGTAACTACAGGCGACCCCGAGATGGACGGCACCACGGCTGATTGGCCTCGTGCTGCCTTTGACGCCGAGAGCGTCCTTCGGCGGCGGGGGCTTATGAGCCCCTCCACAATGGAGACGGACCGCAAGGTGACACCGCGCAGGGGCGGTTCCTGCTGAAACCTGGACGCCTCTCGCCTAGGGAAACCCGGAACCGTTCCAATGCGCCGAAGAGGGCCACCGCGGAGTTTTTTAGTCGGTATTGCTGGTGTAGGATGTACATAGTGTTAGGGACTCGGCCCAACGGTTGCCTAGATGCTTTCCATCTCTCCTGGGAGGCTTAACGTTGGGTCGTAAGACCGGTGAACCCGACATAACCGTCACGTCTCCCCCCACGCGTGTCGGTAGCGGTAAAACGCTTTTCCCCGCGAAAAGAAAGAAGTTCGAATGTACAGGACAACAAAAGCAGTTTTTTTAGAAAGGACTATGCACAATAAACTTACTTAGCTTGAATTTCGCAATATTATATTTCGCTCGTTTCATCATCCTCGAATTACACTTAAGAACGTCATTCTCAAATAACTTTGGCAGCAACTTCACGAGACATTTTGCAAGAAAAGAAAAATAAAATATATACTCTATCGCAAACAAATTTAATTCTAATAACCGAACTTTCGAGACTCATCCTTATTCTGGAGACTGGGGCGACATCTGCTGTTAAATTTACACAGAATATGTGGCACGTGCCAACGCTGTATCAAAGAGAATACTATTGGTATATTTGTACCGAATTACGATACGTTCTGTATTGGTTTACGGAACTGTAGACGTTCCTTGGCTTCAATAATACGGTTTCGTTGGTAAATTATAAAGTGCTTGAACATTGCATTCGAAGCTTTGGCTTTTACTGAATTTGTATACCTACAAGCCAACTATATACGACTTACGTACTTAAGCAGTGCTCGCAATGGACGGGTTCGTGTGGAAACGGTATTCCTTTTCGTGAAATGACACTTCCTTTTCATAAAAAATATTCTCACACCATTCCCTTTCGTGAAAATTAAATAACCGTTGCGCTTCGAAGTAAGCTGCGATAGGTCACTTGGGAATGGTACGGACTGCCGAGACGAGTGTCGAAGGTTCGAGACAAACCCCAAAATGAAGCATACACCTCTGACTTTTCTATGTTAAGTGTATTTTCTTTGTGAATTATCACTTGGTATAACGGTGAATGAAAACATCGTGAGGAAACTTGCATACCCGAGAGCTTCTCCACAAAAATTTCGAAGGTATGTGTAGTCTACCAAACCGCATTATGCCAGCGTGGTAGACTAAGGCCTAAACTCTCTTATTAGTAGAGGAGTCCCGTGCCCAGCAGTGGGACAGTAATATTACAGGGCTAATATTATTTAAAAAAACAGCGTCATAACAGGAACGCAGGAGAAAAAGCGTTCCCGTTCGTGAAAAAGTCCATTTCGAGCATTGTACTTAGATAACTGCATAACAAAAGGCGGAAATATTTGATCTATTACCGTACATTTGTAAAAGATACAGCAATATTAAGGTAATCCTTCACTGTCTCCGGCGTTACACAATTGAATCTGTGTCGACGTCACCTGTTTGCTAATACATCATTCAGGCTGCGATGTGTTATCAACATGTCCAGTAACGACATTAATATAAGATAATCACAAGTTTAAAGACTTAAAGGTCCGACTTCAAAATGTATTCGATTGTAACCAAATTTATGAGACCACCCTTGGAATAAGCTCTATCGAACACAAAAAGAATCTTGAAAAGCGGACCACATTCGGCGGAGATATAAAAAATACAGATGAATTGACCTTCTTTTTATGAAGTCGGTCGGAAATTCAGTATACCTTTAAATAAATAAAATTAAACTGTATTGCCACTAAAAAAACATAATTACAAAAGAGCATTTTAGTACCACATGTTTGGCATTTCTGAATCTAGCTATACAATATGAACAGAGGTCCCCAAACTAGGCTGAGCCTGTATCTTGGGGTCCCATAGCCTAATGAACAAAACAAGAAATAGCAAAAGCCTATTTCAATCTTTAACAAAAACAAACAAAATATTAAACAGAAAAAAAGAACATTTAAATATTTTTTTAAATGTTTAAAATTAACTAAAACTAAGGTTAATCTGTTATTATAACAATATGCGGTGCCTATTACCGCTACCGTGATGTTAACAGTCATGGGAGAAACCACATGCAAAAAAACATTAACGGAATAAACGTGCCACTCAACAGAGTGCAATCCAATCAACAAAAGCAAAATAACATATGAAGTATTTTACGGCATACTTTCAAAGGTTCTTTCACACCTGTTCTTATTCCATTTCAAAGTGAAGCACATAACACATTTTTCCTAGCTATTGCAGAAAATACTCAACCTCAGGGAATCCACATAACATAGGTACACATAAACGCACGCCTGTATCCCGAAGGGGTAGACAGAGGCGAACTAAAGAACTAGACCATCCAGATTTCGCCGAGCTCATTGCCGTTCGAGATGTTACAGTGGACAAGCCAATCGCCATATCGGGCACAAATTCCAGACTCCGGTCTGATATTGAAAATATATCACTTTGCCCGACCCGGGAATCGAACCCGAGACCTCAAGGACGGTAGTCGTACCATGCACGTAATACAACCACGCCACCAAGGTAGTATAAGGGAATCCAACCCCTAGAAAATCTAGAAAAACCACGTTACTCAACCTGGTATTCGGATACAGGATCTTTTGACAAACCTCATTTGCTTATCCTGCACAGCCCACATTTTTGGTCAAACTTGAGACACAGACGGTTGGGGCCGGGGTGGTGGTGGTGGTCACATGCGGGAAGAACTCGTAGTTTATTTATAGTATAGTTATTACTATTTGGCGTGTTGCCAAATAATAAAACAATCTATATTTTGTTAATTATCTAAGTGCACCTGAACCCATTTTCGGTGTTCACGGCTGGTCTCAAGTGTTGGCTAAATAAAGTTCCTTTCTTTCTTTATTTCTTTCTTACTTTCATATTCATATTGGACTAGACCAAGAAAGCGACGCTTTGAAAGCATCATCTCTATTCATAAAACAGTATGTCTACAATTTCATTTAAGAAAAACGCATTAATGTTCAGCAATATAATTTACGAACGTATATTATGAATGGCGCCTTATTAATTAGGATATCAACAAAACTGCTTCCGCTTTGTATAAAGGCGTATCTCCTGCACTAGTTTGTCTCTAAACAAAACATGAAAACACATACTCAAAATAATGTTTTTTGGTGTTTCCTGCTCATAGAACAATGGAACAGAGACAAAAATTTGTAGAAATACCAAGATTTGTGTAGGTGTTTTGTGTAATGTTTTAGTGCAGGAGACGCGGCTTTAAATCCGTAATTCAGTAACAATATTTGTTATTTAATTATTTCTTAGGTTTACGCGAATGTTATTCATTGAAAATCAAAAAATTACAACCAAATCGTGATAGAATCCGTAAAAATAGTTTTATTTCAATGAATATTTGTTATTGTCTAGAATTGTTGGTAATTCAGTAACAATATTTGTTATTGTCTAGAATTGTTGCAACAGTGGTGTTTCAGCAATGCGCTTATGAACAATCCCTCACATTTTCGAGCGAACCACCGGTAAGCCAGAGATTAGCGCAGAACGCATCTCTTCGTATTAGTTCGTATGTGGGCGTACTAAAATGTAATACCCTGACTATAACAACTACAATTCATAAGTAGCTGGCTCTATAAACTGGATAGCTTGAACTCACCTTGGTCTAATCATCATCATCAGCCACAGGACGTCCACTGCTGGACATAGGCCTCTGCCAAAGATTTCCAGATAGACCTATTGGAAGCGGCTTCGTAGAACTGATAGCCGATGGGTCGGAAAAGTTCTCGAGTGGAGACCACGTACCAGCAAGTGTAGTGTTGGACGTTCAGGTGAACGTCCTGGTTGGTCTAATGGCAGAATTATATTGGATGAAGATCGGACAACCTGGGTTCAAAGACGATTTTTCTAATTTTATTTTCCCGGAACTGAAAGCCTTAGAGGGGCTTGACGTCAGGTAGAAAGCCATTCAGAAAAACTAAGCCAAATCTTTTATGCAACATTCTTGAAAAAGGGTGTTGCGCCAAACCCTTTGGGAATAGGGCAGGTTGGAAGAAAATAATTGTTAAAACAACCATTATTCGCGGGGGTGGGATGCAGCGTTCAACTTGGATTTATCTTTAAGTGTCTCAGGAACGACCAAATAAACTTTTCCATATTTAACATAACTTGTAAGGGAAAATCGATAGCCATCATAACGTACGTGGCTCACCTTAATCCATTTTTTCGTTGAACGCTGCGAATATTTACGTGGGACGTAATAAAGGCTGCTAAGATGTCTTCCAAATGGCAAGTGGATGGATTTAGAAAGCTATTAATGTGGAATCCGATTTCGCTCACTAAGTGGTTTCATGTGTAAAAGGAATTTGCGAAAATATGCAACATTCTGCTGGGATTTTGTCATGTTGTTTTTATTAACGCAAAAATGATATCGGATTTTATTTTCATAAAACATTGAAGCTGCAAAACAATGACTAACGCGTGATTTCTCGAAAGTGGTTCAATGCCAAAATTACAGCACTCCCAAAGCCTATTTTTTTTATATAGAATGACTGGCAAGCGAGCACATGGGTCAACTAATGATAAATGACCTCCACCGCCCATAGACACCCAAGAGAAAAAAGGAATCATGGGTGCGTTGCCAACCTAAAAAGAGGGAATAGAAGAGGAGGAAAAAAAACCGACGTAAAGTGGCAAACTGCCACTTTACGTCGGTTTTCTGTGAGACAGTGGTATCAAACCGGTCAAGCCGGCTCATTCGTGCTGTAGACGTTACTGTCTACAGCGTGACTCTACCACTCAAAAAAGTCAAAATCGTATTCTCAAACGCGACCTACCACTTGAATTCAGAAATTGAAATAACTTTGACAGTGGTGACAGTTGAATGTGAATATGATAAATTGGACGCGTTATCAGATTCGACTGGTTATTAACCCGTCGGAGGCGGCACATATATATGTTATATAAGCGTAAGGGCCACCGGAGGCCGAACCGCCCATGACTATCTACGTATCTAAGATATAATTTCAGCAAAAGTCTGAAGATACATAAAGGACACACAACACGAGCACAAAGCAAAACATAGGTACTTATTCTAAGAATAGAGTTATCAACAGGGACCCTTTGGCAAGACAAACGACACAAAGATACCTAATGTGAACTGAATTAATAGAAGGGTCGAATCATTTACCACAAAGGCATTCCGTACAGTTAATTCCAACACAACGTAGTGTAAATAATAAGAAGATAAACAAACTGTACCCTCTAATCCTTATTACTCGATCAATCGAGGGAAGTTTGGTCACAGTTGTTATTTGACTCGGAGGTCGGGAGGTCACAAAATACGTGACTGGAATCTAGGAGTTAACAAAAGAAGTATAATTATACATGAATTGAATACCTATCTGTAGCTTCGGCTAATGTCTTGTGTTATTAATTTCATAAGAAGTGAACGATCGTGAAGATGTGAAGAATGTGATCGTGAAGACGTAAAGAATTATATTGGGTCAGATTATTTTAAGTATTGAACGGGTTATTATTCATTTCGTATGTTGGTAAATTAATTGTCGCCTCGGTCTGTTGTCGCCTTCTGGCTGTTAATAGGGATGTTTTTCGAACACTATTTACTTGGAACTGGATCCCCCAGAAAAACGTTGCCTTCAGGCAGGCAGTCGGTTGTAAAAACCAAGCCAAATCTTTTGTGCAACATGCTTGAAAAAGTGAATTTCGCCGACCCCACCTTAAAGTTGGATAAAGGCAGTTGGAAAGAAGGTTGACATTGCTTACATTTGCTTTTTATAGATTTTTATGTATATAATATGGAGTATAACAATAGCGCTGGTTTTTCTGGGAGAACTATGAATTTAAATATTAATTATGTTGCAAGTAATGAGTTTCCGATCCAATATTTGAACAGAATTAAAATCAATTCATCAAAAATTACATGCAACGAAATGTTAATTAACGTTTAAATATTCGGTTTGTCGAACACCATAATTAATTAATGGCAAAAGTACAAAAATCATCTGTCAACTATTATAATGAATCAAAATTGAATTTCTAGCGCATAGCGCGCTCAACTTTAATTTCATAAACCAAGTTGTTTTGACGGTAGAGCCAAATCAATGTTTTGTTAATTTATATTGATTTGATCACGTTTTCAGAACCCGGTATTAATCTGATAAACGTATCTTATACAGTTTTAACGATTGTTAGGAAATCGTCTTCAAGACTGGTTATACACCACCGTTTTAATCAAGACAGAAAGAAGTACAAGAAACCCTACAAACAAAACTCATTCCGAAATTCGATTAAAACCGCTTATAATTTCTGTATAACCGCGACTATACTCCGCCAGAGACAGACAATAAAACACGAGAATAAAGTAGATTCGAACGATTCCATCGAGGATTATTGTTGTTTATATTGAAAATGTTTGGAAAATTCGAAAGTTAACTCGAACTGATTTACAATAACTTTCGCCCACTCGATTTGTAAACAAACAATAGAAATAAATTTTGAAGGGCGATCGTGCGTACTGAATTCGTCCCAGGCGAGTACTCTCACTCGCCCGCTTTATTCTAGCTTTTCGCACATTATTTACAGGCACTTAAATTTTCCATGTAAATGAAAAAAGTGTCAAATAAAGTACATTTTCATTATGTTACGTTATATAACTTAGAGTTTTTGGAATATTGCGGGTTCTATTTTTCAAATGACATTTACCTTCTAGTCGGAGTGAAGGATAATAAAATGTTTGAAATCCCAAACCTCATTAATATTTCAGAGGTTCAACAAGCCGGTTAAGCCGCGTCTCCTGCTAAAACATTACACAAAACACCTACACCTACCACAAAACATGGTTTCGCTACACATTTTTATTTATAGTCCATTGTACTATGAGCAGGAGACAGCGAAAATCAAAGAAGGTCCTCAATTCGTCTATTTTTTATGTATGTTACGCGATATTTCCGCCAAATATGAACCGATTTTCAAAATTATTTTTGTATTCGATAGAGCTTATTTCAAGGGTGGTCCCATATATATTTGGTCATGGTCGGATTTGAAGTCAGTCTGTTAAGTTTTTAAACTTGTGATTATTTTGCGTATGTGTTTTTGTGTTTTGTTTCGAGAAAAACAGGGCGGGTGCGCCTTTACTACCAATTTTTTACAACATACATAATCATCAACTCATAAATCTCATTATATTTCTATAATATTGACCTCCGTGGCGCAGCGGACTGTAAACGAGAGACCCAAATTCGATTTCCGAACTAACATATACAACTAATACATATTTGTGTAAGCCAAATATTTTAGGTGTGGGGACCTAGATCTTTGTAGTTCCTGATACCTGACACTCGTATCTCAGAGGTCAGGAGTCAGGACTGTATGTGACTGTTGTATGACGTCTTGGATGTCATTTATTTAATTTTCATACCGATAAAAGTCGTCAACACCACGCGCCTAGATTTTAAAGACATTTGGTTCTCAAAATTGATTAATATTTCAGAGAAACGTAAGCTCAAGACTGTGTCCCCGAAGGGGTAGGCAGAGGCGTACTAGCGAACTAGAATGTGGGTGACATTTCACCGAGCTTAGTTCCGTCCCAGATGTGATAGGGGGCGAGCCTATCGCCATATCGGGCACAAATTCCAGACTCCGGGCTAATAAGGAAAAATCCAATATCACTTTGCCCGACCCGAGGATCGAACCCGAGACCTCAGAACCGTAGTCGTACCGAAATACCACCATACCACGCACGACACGGCAGTCAAATTATTTCAGAAAAAGAATCCTATAAATTCCATGACTGCAACGAATGTATTCTTGGGGTGCGTTTATTCATCTTAAGTATGCAAAGATTTTATAGCGAGTTTATTATTTAAATTCCTGCCATTGCAATTACAAAACTGTGAAAGTAAATAAATAATTAAACAATACAATTCGAACGGCAGATTTGAGAGTATGGTTGGTTTTGTACTCGAGAATAAATGAAACGTTTATCACTGTCGGGCTAAAGCCGCCCGCCGACCCGCCTTTACATCAACGGCTTTGAACAATAACCCTCATCGTTGTACATGCACAAATAAATACGAACATAACCCGCACACATTTATAACTATCAAAGTAATGGTGCACGCTGGAACACTTCGAATTTACACATTGTGCTAATGCACATATCACAGATTATATATGAGCTTTAACTTCAATAGCCGAGTTGCGGTTTATTAAATGCCAACGGGCTAAATAAACACAGCGTCTATGGTCTCATGCTATTTGGATAAATACTTGTCTCACAAAACTAATGTTACAAAAATACGTGAGTCCTTTGAGTGGTAGAGCCACGCAGTAGACAGTAACGTCTACAGCACGAATGGGTCGTCTCGACCGGTTTATTACCACTGTCTCACAAAAAACCGATGCAAAGTGGCAGCTTGCTGTCACATTTTGTCCGATAAGTTTTGATTTTGTGGTGGCCCATTTCCACCCTCGCTATCCCAATCCCTTCTCCCTCTCCCGCCATTCCCGTCTTTTAGGTTGGCAACGTACTCACGATTCTTTTTGTGTAACTTACCATCAGACGACCCATATGCTCGTTTACCATCTAGGCTATAAAAATAACAGCTTCTATTGTCATATTAGTTGGATAAACTTGGCCCCACAAAACTTATCTTAGAAAAATACATTATCAACATTACAGACTGCCTCGGCGGCGGAGTTATATTGCGTGCGCAGTACGATTACCGTTCTGTGGTTTCGGGTTCGATGCTCGGGTATGTTAACGGTGGTATTGGGTTTTTATACTCAGAATCAGCCCGAAGTCTGCAATTTGTGCCCGAAATTGTGATGAGCTCGCCCCCTATCACATCTGGGAAATGCCTACCCCTTGGAAAATACAGGCGTGTGCTTATGTTATGTAACAAAATGGTTGACCTTACTTTATAAGTACTTGTAACCAACCCTAATTCTGCAGAGGTTGTCACACAAAAAAGTCGTTAACCCATTTGACTAAGGTTTACAAACATAATCGTAAAAAAACCTCTAAATCTCACTTAAAAAACGCTCGCAAACACGATTAAATAAAAGATAAATAAATTATCATCCTAAAAGGCTTAAAAGAATAAAACGTTTTGTAATCCTTAAGTAAAATATATTTTTGGATTTCATTAGGAGTGCAAAATTCTTTTCGGGTTTCCATTTTGTAGGATAAATTCATCGCGATGTCTAAATGTAATTGAATTACGGGATATACAACGTTCAGAAAATTTCATTTTTAACTCCAAGTTCTTTGTTCCGTTAAAGGATCTATTTTATGAGCTTGAAATATAACGTAAGATCAAAAAAGGGTTTCTAGTAAGATACATATATTTAACTCTCATTGCCAAAATTCAGACATAATTGGACCGTGTTAAGCAGAAATGATCCGACCCACAAAAAAATAACAAAAAAAATGTTTGTCACCAATATGGTCTATGAATGGTTTAGAACATGTTGACATTAATAACATTTTTTTTTTTTAATTTTGTGGGTTGGATTATTTCTGCGTAACACGGTCCAATTTAGGTGTGGATACAAGGCTTTACAAGGTATTTTGAGATTTTGTATCTGCGGCAAAACTCGGGTATTGCTCATTTTAATGGTATTTATTTTTAGGCAATCTGAATGAACTTCATTTTCGGCCGACTTCCCAAAAAGGAGGAGGTCCTCAATTCGACGTTTTTTTAATATATTTTACTCGATATCGCCGCCAAATGTGGACCGATTTTCAAAATTCTTTTTGTGTTCGATAGAGCTTATTTCAAGGGTGGTTCCATATAAATTTGGGTCCGATCGGCTTTGAAGTCGGTCTGTTAAGTTTTTAAACTTGTGATTATTTCTGTTCAACAAATAGCGGCACATATATATGTTACATAAGCATATGTGCCACCGGAGGCCGAGCCGCCCGTGACTATCTACAACATTACTTAAATCGTAACACAGAACATTCATAATAATCATGAAAACTTATTCGAAATCTATTTAAAATCTTTCTCGTATATTATTACCGCACAATAGAATTATATTACTCGTATAAAATACATTAGTTGCGCCTGATAATTAACTTAGAATAACTGCGAGGAGACATGAATAAGTTATGAGCGAACACGATGAAATAAGACAAGTAACAAGTGTCACTTATCGTTGGAAGTGAGAATTGAAATAATTAATTGAATAACTTACATTGCGAACTTGAATCATACGGCATATACGTGTTAAGGTTAAACCACTTGTGTGAACAGTACCTGAAAAATAAACAGATTAATTAGTAAGTCTGCCTCGTTGGCGTAGTTGTATTTCGGTATGACTACCGTCCTGAGGTCTCGGGTTCGATCCCCGGGTCGGGCAGTGATATTGGATTTTTCCATATCAGCCCGGAGTCTGGAATTTGTGCTCGATATGGGGATAGGCTCGCACCCTATCACATCTGGGACGGAACTAAGCTCGGCGAAATGTGGGTGTTCTAGTTCGCTAGTGCACCTCTGCCTACCCCTTCGGGGATACAGGTCACGCCTGTACGCCACCCTTATGTTATGTTATGTTAATTAGTAAGCAATGACAGCTTAGTTGGGAGTGGTACGGACTGCCGAGATGAGTGTGGGAGGTTCGAAACCGACCCCAAAAAAGAGCACAGACCTCTGACTTTTCTATGTTAAGTGTATACATATATAGCATAGTTTTAGCATGTATGTAAAGCGGCACCAAGCCATCCACGAGACAGGCTCGACCTAGTGTGGATGGCATCAGATATCCCTAGACCTGTAACACCTAATTTATTTAATTACAATTATTATTGGTAAACTGGTTTTTATAAGATTTGTAACTATGGTAATAAATCATTATTAAATTATTTTTATTAATTATTAATTATATTTATTGTGCATGTGTCCGTACCAGTCCGTATTGACAAGCGTGGTTTTCTTTTTTTTATTGAATTATTTTACACCAGCCATTTTTAATCTTATGGCAATATTGAGTTCTTACGTGCTATCTATAATCTATTACATTTGGTGGTAGACTAAGGCGTAGTAGACTAAGGCCCAACCTCTCTCACCTGATGGGGTAAAATAGGGGATTAAAATTGCTCAGAAGCAATAACATATGTTTCATCACACCACAAACATGTATTTACTTCACACCAATCGTCAAAATCACTTCAGTGGTTTGAACTCGAAAACGAAAGAGGTAAACCAGTTACTTTTGCATTTACAGTAGCACGTATAGCCCCTTACATACAAAAATATTTAAGCGCTGCTTTTCTTTAACCATAGGTTGTCCCTTTTATTTTTAAACAATGTAACGTAAGGAAAAACGTGACAGGCTATTCTTAGCGAAATGTTTTTATAAGTAAGGCCCATAATGTTAATGTACCAAAAGGTACGTCGTTGTTTAATAATGGATCTTAACCTGCAACTCCCATGCTGACAAACGCAGAAAAAACATTATTGTAAGTAATGGAAACGAGACTCAAATATTTACATGTATTCGTAGTGTACCACGGTAAGTAATCGGGGTGTTTTATAAATAAAATCCCACAAAACCTTAAGGAAATTTCCCCTTAGCGTCGTGGGAGTGACACAAACGTAAGCAGGTTACGATAAACTATATTACACGCCCGTATTTTTAACACTACCGAGTAAGACTCTGTGCGTAAATAAAAGCATGTTGACACGTTTTTTATTATAACTTCTACGTATAATGTATTTTTTTGCAACTTTTCTTTATTTGAATAATCATGAAGTTTCTTATGAAGAAACACATTATAACGAGTTTTTTTTATCTACATATTAGTTAAACATCTATGTTCAAACGAACATTTGCATTTGACTTTGAACATCATAAGAATAAATTACTTAAACCTAAATCTAACGTTTGATATTTTTGATACAAAATGCTTGTGGTACGTCTATCAATATAGAGGTACATACAATTTCTGACTCAAGAATGGTTTTACGAGTATACTATATTAGCTATACATAGTATTTTTATCAACCATTCGAACGATGAATATAAATATCTTTATTATTTATTATGAAAAATCCAAAACGAAATATAACACGTATATGAAACTACGGTTGTTACAAAATAAAAATTACATAGATCTATTTAATACTGTAGTCTTACTATAGTCAATAATATTTATATGTTGCAATACCTCTATAATTATTCGTATTTAACTTCTAGCCATAAAGTCTATTAAATTCAGATAGTATGACGGCCATTTTGATTAAAGATGGACGGCACCCTCGTCTTGGCGATAAACTCAACAGAAGCTTTATAACAAACAAGACGCGAAGCCAGCGATGTCAGGGTATTGATCTAATTCATTATGCAGACGATGAGCTAATATCTAAGAGTCCGGTGGCCCGCGTCTGGCATCTATAGCAGACTGTACCTAAATCATGATAAATGGTACATCCGCGACAAACTAAATGTCAGACATTTCGTGCCATTTTATGGTTATAACTTGACATTTGGTTGGAGCTGGAATATTTCATTGTTCGGACTTTTGCTTATACTCTTTGTCACTTCTGTAGACAGATCGTTTTTTACTTCCAGCTTGAGTTGTTTCTGTTAGGATATGTTTATACGGAATATTGCATATATTTTAATATAATTAATAATAACAAATAAATAAATACACCCAACAGTCACATACATAGTCCTGACCCCATACTAGGTGTAACCTGTATCGTGGGTATCAGAAACTACGAGAGACTTTCGGTCTCACAACACCCAGACCCGAAACAAATATCTATGGGCCATACAGACATTTGTCTCGGTGCGGGAATCGAACCCGTGACCTCACGTTTCACAGCCGGGTACTCACCCTCTGCGCCATGAAGGCTGACGGAATTATTGCCTACGCATGTATCGTCATTTATTAACAGAACTTGGACAATAAATATGTTTAACAATAGACTCTCTAAAATACGTTTTATCGTTTCTTAATAAGATAAACCTTTATTTCTGAGTATCTTAGTACTACAGTCATGCTCGCATAACTCAAAATATAATCAGTAACTTTTCATGCAATAAATTTCTTCAAATGACACTATTAAACTTTCATAAACTTAAGTCTATCCATCTTAACTTCAAAACAAACAAAAAATAAAGCAATTAAAAGGCGCAAATGTTCATAATGTAAGTTAAACAACAGCGCCGCGCCGTTTGCAAGAAATGTGTAAGTCGGAAACTCATTTCCCTCTTCCAAAGGTAAAATAAGCTACTAAATCCAGGTTTCCGTGTCATTTTCCATAACAATGACTAAACGCTTCTTTTTTTATGATTTTTCTTTCCATTTGTTCTTATTCTATTCCTTTTTGGCGTCGGCGCAACACACATTTTCAAGCGGGTTGCAGAAATGATTCGGCTTAGTTTTTACGACCAGTCCCTAGTCTGACTTCATTCCTCGCTGCGGAATGCAGTACCTGGTTTATTATTAGAAAAACTGCTTTGTTTGATTTGGGATTTGAACCCAGGACCTCCCGGTCTACAACCCATATATGCTACCTTTCTTTCTGTCTACCTGCCCTTATCCCATCTAAATGTAGGGACAGTGCAGCACACTCTTGCGAGGATATTGCAGGAATGGAAATTGCCCGACTTGGGAATCGAAACCAGGACCTTCCGGTCCACAGCACATATATTCTACCACAAGACCAAGTATAGGACGAATATCAAAATATATTTTCTAAAACTTCTTAGTAATACGATTAAAAGAGCTCTTATATAAATCTTTTACCGATAATAATTATCTGAAAATTCGATTATACACTGTTCAATGTACTTCACTGCTTTATTATATTAAAGCTTAACCGGAACATTCTTTAAAGTATTATTAACCTTATTAATTAATCTCCTTATCGCACATTCATAGATACATAAGCTCACGCCTGTATCCCCGAAGGGGTAGGAAGAGGCGCACTAGCGAACTAGAACACCCACATTTCGCCGAGCTTAGTTTCGTCCCAAATGTGATAGGGGGCGAGCCTATCGCCATATCGGGCACAAATTCCAGACTCCGGGCTGATATGGAAAAATCCAATATCACTTTGTCCGACTCGAGGATCGAACCCGAGACCTCAGGACGGTAGTCGTACCGAAATAAAACCACGCCACCGAGGCAGTCACATTCATAGATATTTATGATTTATAATTATTATTCCTCCCGTTAAAAACATCAGAATTTTATAACAAGCTTAATCAATCTTTGTCTCATGATAAACTAGTCCAC
Organism: Clanis bilineata; assembly: GCA_036417725.1. NCBI lineage: Eukaryota > Metazoa > Arthropoda > Insecta > Lepidoptera > Sphingidae > Clanis > Clanis bilineata. Next base: position 7,700,849 of record CM071141.1, read on the forward strand.
TATGACTGAAACTCATACACCCAATACGAACTAATAAAAAATATGGAAAATAAATTTTCAGTTTTACTTAAAATCATCTAGACCGAAGCTCTATTCCCAAATAAAGTTTTAAGGCAATACAGAGCATGCGATTTTTTGAAGCCATTATTATACATTAGATGAAGCATGTACTTATGTTTTTATACAACATAAAAACCATTAACGAAGCGTAACAAAGGAGTAATGTAACATCAAATTTATATCAAACAAAGAAGCTATATTTTCTAAGACACTTCACACGGGCATTAAACTCGTAGAATACCCTCTTTAGCTGAAGATGTTCGTTCTCTAAGAGACAATCTATGTAGGCTACATTGATGAGGTCAATGCACCGACACACCCACGTGTGTTCAGATACGTGATCTTCACGCATGGTTAAGTTTGTGATTTTAACTGTAGATGTAAAATTAATATTTTACATTCTTTCTTTCTACCTGCCTTTGACCAATTTTCATGTGGGGTCGGACCAACACACTTTTTCAAGCATGTTGCTAAAAGGATTTGGATAAATTTTTACGACCAGTTGACTGCCTAACGTCAACCCCCCCTGGGGAATCCAATCCCGGGTAAATTAAATTAGAAAATTCGTTTTGCCCGACCTGGGAATCGAATCCACGACCTCCCGGTCCACAGCACATATATGCTGCCCCTAGACCAAGAAGGCGACAACTGTAAAGGTAGATGTAAAATAAATATTTTACATCATTATCGTTTGTTTTTTTTTATAGCAGAGAGAGTTGCAAACGAGCAGATGGGTCACCTGATGGTAAGTGATCTCCATCGCCCGTAAATAATCATGACACAAAAAGGATCATGGATGCGTTGCCAAACTAAAAGGAAGGGAGTGGGGATTGGGAAAGGGAGGGCGCATTGGGCAACTAGAAATCTCACTCACCGAACTAACGGCAACATCAAGATGCCAGTTTACCGCAGTTTTCTGTGAGACAGTGGTGTCAAACCGGTCAAACCGGCCCATTCGTGGTGTAGACGTTACTGTCTACAGTGTGGCTCTACCACTCAAATATAGTGTATACATTATTTGGTAAAACACTGAAATAGAAAATAGCTATTCCAGGCCATAGGTATATTCTAAATACATAGTTGTTCCTGTTAAAAAATATTTAATAATTATTTTTCTATTTGCTTTTAATACTGATCAGACGACACGTAAAACGACCCAGTTTTTTAATGTATATAAACCTAAAATTCTATCATAAATGATATTTATTTTATTTAAATTCTTGATTGTACATCAGAACATACAGAGTAGTAAAATATATTATGTATTTGAGTACAATTGCCGGCCTTATCGTTCAAGGCAATCTCTTACAGACCACCATAGGATGGACATAATGCAGGATGATATAGCCAAATCTTAGTGCAAAATATCTCATAACTAAATGCTTCATGTAATACATGTCATATGTAAAGTTAACCCTTAAGAATCTCGTGAAATATCAAAGCGAAATTACCCGGTGAGCAGTAAAACTGTGAGAAATAAGATACTGCCAAAGCTAGTATGAGGAACATGGGAGTTATTATGTAAATTACACGGCATTAAAACGAGGGACAAAGCCAGTGGTAGTTACATAAACCGTCGCTCATACACATAACATCTCTATCTATGAATCTAATCCTGTATAACGGTGTAATTTATGAAGTACTGAAACACAAACAATATTTACGGCATTTCTAAAGTGAATTCATAGTGATAAAGCACAAAATATTGATATACGGAACATTCAAATCACAAAGCGCTACATTCTTTATGAAACAAGAATGTTGCAGCTACAATTTTTTTTTTTAAATATGATTTCACTAAAATAATAAAGTATGTATAATGATAAATATCTGGAGGGTAAAATTACTATGCGAACTTCCTAATTCATATTTCTTTCTAGCAGCAGAAAGTTTTATAGTATTGTGAGTACACATATAAAGACTCACGTCTATTTCACAGGGGTAAAGCCAAAAAACGTTCGAATTTCATTTATAAAAAAATATTACTGGTTAATTCAGAGAAAAGAAAAAAAACAAATAATTTATAAATTTTACTGTCTTAATTTTCGGGTGACTGTCTCCGTGGCGTGGTTGTATTTCGGTACGACTGCCATATTAAGGTCTCGGGTTCGATCTCCGGGTCGGGCAAAGTGTTATTGGATTTATCCATATCAGCCCGGAGGCTGGAATTTGTGACCGATATGGCGATAGGCTCGCCCCCTATCACATCTGGGACGGAACTAAGCTCGGCGAAATGTGGGTGTTGTTCACTAGTGCGCATCTGCCTACCCCTTCGGAGATACAGACGTGAGCTTATGTCTCAATTTTCACCTACAACAAATCACTACATCTTCATTTAGTAACTATTCAACTAAAGTCACTAGTTTTATCAAGTCACCTAGTCACAAACGAGTGCGCAATTATCCTGATACTGCATGACCGTGTTAATTACAACTGTGAAACACGTGACTCAACGTAATGGGATTAAAGAGAGGTTCTGTGTGTGCTCATGCAAATTACGAAATCCAAATGAGATTTGACGCGATAGGTGAGAATTGTTTGGGAGCGAAGTGGTACGGCGTTTGGGTTGCTTTTCGGCCTTTAATAAGAGATGGCCCGATTTATTTACGCTTATATTTTACAGGAAAGCTACAATATTACTGGTTCTACGTTTCTGAATTAATCGGAAGCGAGTTTAACAGAGCCGGTTCTCAGTAGCAAAAAAATCAAAAGTAAATTTAAAGGCTAAACTATAATAAAAAAAACACAATTACACCCCAAAATTAACTTGATACTTTCGAAATACCTCCCAAACAACATTGCCCCGAAATACATACCAGTAGTACATAACAACAAATTGTGTGAGCTGTTTATAGTCAATTTACTTTTATGGTTACGTGAAGGTTACGTTACATGTGTAACTTGTAAGTGATTCAGAAACGCTAACGATCGCTCATTACTGTTGCGAGACTACGCTGTAACCCTACTTAAAGTGCTACAGCTACGAGTGCTACGCCGTAGTTCGCTTGTAGACGTAGCTCGTAGCACTCGAAAAGGTTGCAAATTTTACAAACCATTAGTTTCGTTGGATAAAGGCAGTTTAGTGGGTTTAAAACGTGGCTGTTTATTTTCCACGCTTTCAAGTTGCTAATTGTGAAACAAGATTAATCAAATGGACCCTCTTGATTTACTTAGTTTCAGTAAGCATTAGAATGAGTATTATTATATAAATGTAAAATGAAATCTTTTGTACTCAAAAAGTTCTCAACAGTTTATAAAATTAAATTTTCGGCCTGTACATTCTTTCCAAGCTTCGATTTTATCGTCTCAACAAGCGCCTGATCCGGATTTCAATCAATCGCTTAAAACGGCGGAATAAACGGTTTTGTAGGAACTAATTTCCTTCGAGTTTGATACGATCTTATTTTCGTAAAACAAATTTCGATTTGCGTATTTTATTCTCAAGAGAAAATTGTGAAAAGTTATATAATTATTACGCGTACATACTCGTAAACTAAAATATTTAGTCAGAGTTTTGTAACTATGTTTATGTATATTTATTTCATTGTATGTAGTTAAATTAAACATCAACAACATGCAATGATTTAAATTCTAGTTAATAAATCGAGCTTTATGTATTTACACGTTTTGAATACAACAAAACTGAATTCAGAGTGCAAACAAAATTAACAAGCTCCCACAGCACTGGCTCATGTTATACATTTGTTTAAATTTGTTTAGAGTGACAGAACACTGCCTCGGTGGCGTGGTGGTATTTCGGTACGACTACGGTTCTGAGGTCTCAGGTTCGATCCCCGGGTCGGGCAGTGATATTGGATTTTTCCATATCAGCCCGGAGTCTGGAATTTGTGCCCGATATGGCGATAGACTCGCCCCCTATCACATCTGGGACGGAAGTAAGCTCGGCAAAATGTGGGTGTTCTAGTTCGCTAGTACGCCTCTGCCTACCGTTTCGGGGATACAGGCGTGAGCTTATGTGACAGAACATTATTTCGCATTCAACGTTACATTATTATTCAGCCACGAATTCATGATGGAGCATGAATGACGAATAATCCTAATGAAACTGCGAACCAATAATGGAATACAATTTGCAATGTCTACATTACAGACAAATATTAGTGATGGCCTAATGAATGAGACATTGTCGCTGTTTCAATGTCAATAGATCATATACGAGTATATGTTACGTCAAGTTCACAATGTGAATGAACTTTATAAGGACTATAGTCTGCTAGACCACCCCCAAAATGGAGCAAACACCTCTGACTTTTCTATGTTAACTGTATTTTCATTGTGAAATATCGCTTGCTATAACGGTGAAGGAAAACATCGTGAGGAAACCTGCATACCCGAGAATTTCTTCACAGGAATTTCGAAGGTATGTGAAGTCTGCCAACCCGCATTATGCCAGCGTAGTAGACTAAGGCCTAACCCCTCTCATTAGTAGAGGAGGCCCGTGCCCAGCAATGGGACAGTAATATTACAGGGCTAATATTATTATTATTATATAGTCTGCCATAGAGTATTTCATCTTGAGTGGCATACACTCAAGTCGAGCCGGCTTATTCGTGCTGTAGACGTTACTGTCTATCTTTGGCATGTGCATATGAATAGGCCGGCTCGACCGGTTTTATACCACGATAAGAAAGTAACAATTCGCTGTCGCATATCGTTCATGCGATTTCCAGTGGCCCGATTTGCCCTCCTCTCTTTCCCAATACCTATTACCTCCTTTTGAGTTGGCAACGCACCCATGACTTTTTGTCTTGAGTGTCTATGGGCGGTGGAGATCACTTACCATCAGATGACCTACTTGCTCGTTTTCCACTCCCTACGATATACGAAATTTTTTAAAAATTTCATACGCCCAAAATTTGTTTTAAAAAAATTACGAAACATAACTCTAATTTTAAACTTTAAAACCTGAACCGACTGCATCCACGAATCATTAAGCACAATAACAAGCGACTAAGACTGCGTACCTCAAGTATTACTTCAATTATCCTCGGGAAGGCCACTAACTAGCTTTCGCCGGAGGCTTTAACCTGGATTATTTGTACGGAAAAATAGGTGTTTGTATTTAATTGAAAAAACGCAATGAGAGAATTTTTACAATTAGTTTATAGTTCAGATAAGATAATTTTGAAAATCAGTCCGCATTTGGTGGAGATATCGCGTAACATACATAACAAAAATACAGACGAATTGAGGACCTTCTCCTTTTTGGAAGTCGGTCGAAAACATCCCGCCCGACCTGAGAATCAAACCCAGGACCACTCGGTTCAGAGCCTTCTCTTTTTTGGAAGTCGGTCGAAAAATACAGACGGATTGAGGACGTTCTCCTTTTTTGAAGTCGATCAAAAAATAAAATTCATCCTCTTACAACGTACTATATTTCTTATTTTCTATACCCGCAACTACATAACTATATAACGTAAACCATGATAAGGAACCGGTAGCGACCCTAAATCAACCGCCTGAATATAATTTTTTACAGCCGATAATATCTGCGGATGTTAATTAATCTCAGGGTAGTGCAACAACTAAGTTAGTGGCTGGTCCTATAGAATGGCTCCCTTATCGACCATCGGGGTAGACAGAGCTGAATGTCGATTAAGATATGATTGCGCTCGGCTTCGTAGGGTATAAATTGCGTATTGAAAACTTGTATTTTGCCTCGTGTTTTCAATCGAAGCAATTCGAGTTTGTCAGTGAAAACCAATACGGAAATGGGCCTTAGCTTGGTATGGCACATTAAATTTTCAGGTTACATATTTATTTTAATACCAGCTATTGCCCGCAGCTTCGCTCCCGTTATAAAATTATTTTCCCGACATAAATGTAAGCTCCACTATCCTTCATTGGCGTATGCAAATGAATGATAGAGCTTTCTATTAGCGAAATTAGTTTAAAAATCAGTAGTCTAGTGGCAGCATATATGAAGTGGACCGGGAGGTCCTGGGTTCGATTCCTAAGTCGGGAAAAGATAATTTTCTAATATAATTTGCCCGGGAATGGTTCCCTTAGAGGGGGTTAACGTCAGGCAGGCATCCGGTCGTAAAAACTTAGCCAAAACCTTTCTGCAACATGCTTGGAAAAGTGTGTTAGGCCGACCCCACATTAAGGTGAGACAAGGGCAGATAGAAAGAAAGAAGTTTAAAAATCGGCGCAATAGTTAACTCATTTCTTTCTACCCTTCTTTTTATCTCCCATCAATCTGGGTTCGATACAATTTTTTTTTTCAAGCATAGCAAGTATACATTTTACATATTGTATTTTATAGTAGTTTAGCCATTTCGATGTAATTGATTAGTAATTTATTAAAATCCTGCAGTCAAAATTAAAACGTCACTTACATTACCTTAACGAAAAACCCATCTCACAATTGATCACAAAGAGTTAGAAAATAATTACCAAATCGAAAGCTCAATTATTGGTCTAGCTATCTCTTATTAAGTGCTCTGCCTGAATAGCGATGAAGACATCAATTATGTAGGTATTGACTTAGAAGTCTAGCTTCTGTCGTCGACATTAATCATCTGCCAATCACGTAGTTAATAATGTTGTTGAATATTCATGTATTTAATTTTACTTAACGTTACTAGCATTGAATAAGAACAATATGGAACATATATAAGCTTTCAAAAAACACGTTTATAATGTTTTGTAATTTTACAAGAGGCATTTCGTTCATATCAAAGAGATTTAAGTTGATATTTCGTTATGAATTAGGTTAGTTGCTTGTGCCCTTGGCCGCGTTATTATAAATAAAGTTAGTTAATGTCCTTTTTTTGTAAGAGGATGAAAAATTAAAGCCCCAGTTTTAATAAAAAATAAGTTTAATTCTAGGTCATTCTATCTAGGTTTATGTTGTAATCTCAAATTCGGTATAGTTTGAATATTTCGTGAATGTCCTAATTAAGTTCTAGTAATCTTTAACTCAACAAGAAATGGGTTACATAAATACTAAAAACAAGATTTTATAAGAAAATAAATAGGATGCGTACTTGATAGGATGATTTAATATTCTTATTTTCTTTATAATTTACTAGATTCTAGGTTTAGACCGTGACTCCGCCCTAATGGAAGGTTTACATATTTCCGAAATAAAAGTAAACTTTAGTAATTTAAGTATGGTGTCGAGGCGTTGTAATGGATAATGACCTCAATTCCACGAATCCATACATTTATAAGCTCACGCCTATATTCCCAAAATGTCAAGCAAAAGGAACTGGAGAACTAGAACACCAAAATTACGCCGAGCTTATTTCCGTCCCAGACGTGATAGGGGGCGATCATTTCGGACACAAAATCCAGACTCCGGGACATCAGCCCGTTAGGTTTTTCTTCTCAGTATCAACTAAAAAGAAAAACCTAATATCGCATTACCCGACCCGGGGATCGAACCCAAGACCTCAGAACGATAGTCGTACTGCGCACCCAATACAACTACACCACAGTGCATATGGTACGAATAAATGAACGTCAAAGTGTCCGTTTACATCGATCTAGGTTCTAAAATTATATTAGCTTCATTTCAACGTGTTTTTCCCATCTTCATTATTACATTTCCAGAGACCCAATTATCCTCCCCCTTATCAAAAAATATTATAAGTTATGTTATATAAAAGTGTATAAACTCAACGTTTAATAAACCCAAGTTATTTATCCGGGATTTTCACACTATTTTTGCAACGGCTCACTGAACGGCCTGAATATGTAGTTTATTTTTAACAACTTTTATGATCGTTACTGGTCGTGGCGTGTGTCGTTATTTTTGATAGAGGTTTGTTAAAGGTCAATAAGTTGAAGAGGAAAACTAAACATAAATATCGTATTAGTGCAGATAAACTGCCTCGGTGGCGTAATGGTATTGCGTACGCGGTGCGACTATCGCCCTGAGGTCTTGAGTTCGATTTCGGCTTGGGCAGTCATATTTATCAGTATTAGTCCGGGGTCTGGAATTTGAGCCCGAAATTACTATAGGCTTGCCCCCACATCTGGAACGGAACTAAACTCGGCGAAATGTATGTGTTCTAGTACGCTGGTGCGCCTCTGCTTACCCTCTCGGGGATACAGGCGTGAGCTATGTTATGTTAGAGATAAAATATACATTTTGTAACACAATTAGTTTGTTGTCATAACCTAAAGGATTTAGTCTTAGCATCTTTGAGAATTGTTGATATTGGACTATGGAGTTGTTTATTTCGTTGTTGACATTTATCCAAGAACAAAAATCGATATAATAGGACGGGATAAGAGCTCCTCGTAGTCGCAAGAAATATAGCGAAATGTTAATGATGTTTATCTTTGCCCTAACCTGCTACAGTGGATTTACTGTAACTTAATAATAGTAGAATGAAAAATAATAAAACTTTGGATGAAAAACATGGAGTGGGCCGCATCGGTCCAAAAGATATTTTAGCCAGTGAAATGACTGGATACTATGACAGACAACAAGTTATATAGAGGTATAAAGATGATAAGGGCAGTGCAGTGCAACCCAGTTCTTTAAACAACCATTTTCTCCATGATTTTAGTACATTGTAGTTGTTACTTGGCGCTGGTAGAACATAAAGAAAACGAAAACTATCGTCGTTTTCAAAACCAAAAGTTATGAAAAAACTTTTAGTAAATGCTATAGTGCATGTAGCATAGTCCAACGCTGCACGCCATGTCGTAAAGAAAACGAAAATGTAGGTGAAATCCTACAATTCGTAGTAAAATACACGGAATCTCCACATCCACGACATATTGAACCCACTGCTTACGTATTCAACACCCACTTCCACGCTGGAAATAGCATAAGCTTATAACTTATTTAATATATCAGGACAAAAATTGAACGAATGTCACAGCATCGACATATTTCACGTGGCTCCTCACGAATTGACTTTGGGAGTAGAAAGCGGTAGTTAATAACGATTTATGGAACCCTTTTGTTCCACGTCCCTTATCTTATGTGAGCTTGCTATTCACGCTTGATTTATTGTGTCACCGCGTCACGAAGGAACGCACCCTCTATATACTCTCGTAAATTTGATCATGTCGCGACAGATTTTCAACGGTATCGCTCCTCACGGTACGTAAAAGCGCACAAATGCAGGCTAAATTAGGCCGGCCATACACAGACTGCTCAAGCAGTTAGCTAGTATCAACATACATGGATCACTCTTGCAGTCATAGTCAACAGCTTGAAGCTGCCTTTGATAATTGCTAGAGCAGTTGATACCAATTGCAGCAGTTGGTGTCAACTGCTCAATAAGAAATGAGCCGGCGGGAGGCGCGCGTGAGGTGTACCGTGGAATGAAGAGCGCGGAGGTAAGGCCTCATTCGCCTAGAACTTTTTCAACGCTCGTTAAAAAAGCATTGCAACATGTCTGGTCATATAAGTGCTTGAAAATCATTCTTGTCATAGTTCTAATAAGGTATATTCTACATACCGCCCAAAAAAGAACACCGCGTTTTAAAAGCATCGGCGAGTGAATAACAATACTAGAATGATATGTTCCATATCAACGCTTTTTTAACGCGTGTTGAAAGCTCTAGTGCAAACGAGGGCTAACTGCGCGAGAGTAGCCGACAGCTCAAGCAGTTGGGTGTATGCCTGGCGACTGCTTGACCGAACGGTGAAATTGCACCGCGCTGCCAACAGTCCGAAGCAGTCGCAAATGGGTAATTGACTATTTTTTATTTTATACGCATATTTATATGTAATAGCAAATAAAACAAAAAAGAAACCCTTTTGTAAAAACTGTATTTTTTACTTATTGATTGAAAAATGAGGCAGTAATTCATATTTATAATTCTGGAGTGGCAAGAGGGCATATTGGATATATCTTGCTATCCCTTTCCAACGCACGTACCGTTATGGCGTGACGTGAATATACTGATACTTTTCTTTCCCGCAATTTGGAGGTTAGACCAAACTTCAAATGCTTATAACTTTTTTATTTTCGAGGATATTTCAATATTTCTTTCTGTTCTATATTTTAGACGACGTAAATTTCATATAAAATTAATTTAAAAAAAAATAGTAAAGTAACCAATTGCTCGATCGGTTCGTGTGTGTGTGTATAGAGAAGATTGCAATTTGATATGCGGCCGCAGCTTGAAGCAATCGATACTAGCTGCATCAAACTGCTCGTGTATGGCCGGCCTTAAAGTAACATAGTTTTCCTATCCCATTCGACAGTAACATTATCAACGTAAGAACATTATATAAGGTTAAACGTAATTTAATCAGGAGGAGCTGGTGCGGTAACTGGTGCTTTGTAACACCCGCGACACTCACTTGTGGAAAAAGAAACATTCTATAAAGAAAGCCATTTGGTTGGCACATAAAAGTAATACGAATAAATCAGAGACGTCGGCCATTACGGCATAGCCTACCCGTTATTGTGCTCGCTCCGTCACGTTTATACGACGCGAATGGGACAAAATAAGCGCTATTACACGACAAACATCGCTTACTCCGCTTTTGGGTTCACTGCCGAGATATCACTCATTCATATCTTCACGCCGCACCGCTGTCCTGGCAGTCCTGGCACCCTCGGGCCTGATAATTATCGTCTACATTTTATATAATGACGTTTCCAAGTGATGGAGAATATTATATGGTGATATGTTTTACATTACGCTTATGAATGTTATGTATTTGCGTTGTGTCGTATTGACTTTGCTATCTACATGATGGTAATAAAAGTGAAAGTGTTATGTAGTATAAAAGCATCAATTAACATTAACATTTTTACATTTAATGATTTCTTAGGTTTACGTAAATGTTATTAATTGAAATAAAACTATTTTTATGTCTGACCCGTGACCACGAAGGCTGCAAAGCTTTCGAAACGTCGAGCATACAATAAAAAAAAATTAAAACCAAATCGTGATAGAATCCGTAAAATAGTTTTATTTCAATTTTTACATTTTTAACTTTACCTAAATTAGGTCAATTTCAAGTCCTCAAACCAACTCGTAAAAAATAAGGAAAATTCTCTAATTTAACTTTAAAATATTTGGTAACTGATGTAAAACACAAATTTTACAAAATTTACAAACACCCAGAACAACCATTGACCTTTTCGTAACGCGCGTCATGTTGGTTGAAACCGGCACACACAGTCGCGAGTGCGCAATTGTTGTATTGAGACGGGCGATTTTACATCCAATTAGGTACAGTTCGCAGTGCGCGACAGTTGTTAGGAACGTTCCATCCCGCTTTGTTAGTAAAGTTTTGGGTGTATTGTGAACAGAGAAGAGATCCGTTGAGACACTACGATTAACGACTGTGAACCCCGCTTTAGGTACAAGTCATTATAAAGTCTCCATTACAATTGTTCAAATTGTGCGCATTAAGGGTAGCGGGTGCGGCGAGGTGCCGAGTGATTAAAGTGCGGTTTTGTGCCATACTGTTTGTCAACCGCGCAATGGATCACCAGAATGTTCTCGATCTTTCGAAATACTCTTAATATAACACTCTCATGGGTATCAACTGAGTACCTAATTACGGGGTTTTGAGCAATTTATCCCGCCGATGCCAATTAAATTCAGCTCTCATAAATACAATAAAGTCTGAACTCTGAAGTCGATTCAGCTGAGGGAAAAAATATTCTTCAAGTTTTACGCCGCTCACCGAGGGGCTTATTAGCATACGATAGCGTTCTGAAAGCTGAAAAATACGGATCGTGAAAAGCCCGGCGCTGGCCGCCATTGAAACACGAGAACTCATCCGCTTATAAATTATGTAGCGAATACAGAATGAGATCACAAATTTCACGGTAGCTGCAAATATTTCGACACACCTTCCAAAAATTATTTGATGAAAAAGCATTCTCGAAAATTTTAAGCGCGCTCTCGATAATGACATAAAAATCACTCGAAGCAACTGTTTGGCAAGATTGATGAACGCGCAAGAGACGAATGATGTTCGAGTGCTGACGGATCAATTTTCACCATTTTCGAAACTGCTCGATTTTGTATAACACCGCTTACACAGCTGACGGTAGACAAAACGGCAGTTAGAATGAGTTTAATCTTCAGAACAGAGCTTCCAATCTATTTATAAATAACAGCGAGCGAAAACTTTGTCCCAGGTAGATGTAACTTAATTTATACGGCCGACGTTCAGAGCCAATCGCGGCGAGCGGTATTTGCCGGAAATTTGTTCGCAGACAAGCGATTTTTTAAGAGCTTCGGGAATTTCTTCGGACGTGAGTCGAAAATCATTGGGCAAACTTGCTTGCGCTCTTGGTAATGAAGTAAAGAAAACTCAAATATTTACATTCTCTTTACACTTGCTATGTGTACAATAATTTAATGGATCTTTGGAGATCTTTACCTTTCTTGACTACAATTTTAATGATAGCTTAGTTCAAAGCAATGTTTCAATACACTTAGAAATGTTAAACACAAACGAGTATTTTAAAAATTGGCATAAATATGTACATTATTATTTTCCATCACCCTTATCCCACCTTGATATGGGCCTAGCACATTATTTCAAGCAATATGCAGAAAGGATTTGGCTTAGTATTAGGAACGGCTGCCTGTTTGGCGTCGAGCCCCATTAGGGGAAACATATTCAGTCCCGGGAAAAAGGCGCTAGAAAATCACCCCGCCCGACCTGGGAATCAAACCTAGGACCCCTCGGTTCATAAACCATATACGCTACCACTAAAGTGGTAGAGCCACGCTGTAGACAGTAACGTCTATAGCATGAATGGGCCGGCTCGACCGGTTAGATACCACTGTCTCACACAAAACCGACGTAAAGTGGCAGCTTGCTGTCGCGTTTCGTTCGGTGAGTGAGATGTCCGGTGGCCCATTTCCCCATTCCCTTTCCCAATCCCCATCCCTTCCCTTCCATTCCCTCCTTTTAAATTGGTAACGCACCCATGATTCTTTTTGTGTCTTGGGTGTCTATGGGCGGTGGAGATCACTTACCATCAGGTGACCCATCTGCTCGTTTGCCAATCTCTGCTATAAAAAAAATAAAAAAATAGACCAAGGAGGTAACTGAAAATGCTAGGTTATTAAAATAAAATATTTTTCTTTCTACATATCTAAATTCTGCACCGTCATTATAAAGAAGCTCGTTCGATACTTCACGAACAACAAAAACAGGTGTATTAAATTAAAATCGAATTACCAAACAAAGTATGGCAAGTTTTGTTTTGTTATGTTGGCAACACGTACCGGCAGGCGTCGGTTAATGACGCGGAAAATTTAGGGGCTCAATGTACCGCGGTTACCGAAACTCTGGATTATGCAGCGGAACATTATTACAACTTAAGTTAACGCTTCCTGACTTTGAATTACGACCGATCGTGTTACTGTGTACTGTACCGAGTACTGTACGACCCGTAATAAAATTCAGACTTGGTTCGACCAACTTACACCGATTTTGATGGCGTGTACACACCAACCGAACGAACGTTCGCGAATCTACGCCTGTTGCGTTCATACAAACAAACTTTCGTTGTTGTGTGAATGCAACAGGCATAGATTCGCGATAGTCGGTCGTAAAGACTAAGCCAAATCTATTCTGCAATATACTTGAAAAGTGTGTTGTGCCGACCCCAAATTAATGAGGAATAAGGGCAGGTAAAAAGATAGATAGCCAGTGCCTTTCCTTGTATGACATAAACGTCACTTCAATAAATGTAGTGAATAATAAAAATTAAACCAAATTAATTGAACGTCTTTTGATTCCCAGAATACAGGCTTTGTGAATAGTATAATATTTTACTTTTGTTTCTAATTAGTAGGCATTAGTTAACTGAACGCCTATTTTAAATATTTCTTTTGTTTCATATTCACGTTAATTTAGTATTTCGTTTTCCTTTGTGTAACGTAGTTGAATATGCTACCTAGAAAAAAGAATTAATTACTTCAAACAGTAGATTAAAGTCCTTGAAAATGTTATAAACATGAATAGATTACGTTGAACATTTTGACATTTAACAGAGACAAACTAACGAGCTGTGACCTCATGGTCAGTGATATCCATTGACTATATACCCCTACAGTGAATAAATATTAAAAACATAACATAACATAAGCTCACGCCAGTATCCCCAAAGGGGTAGTCGTACCGAAATACAACCACGCCACCGAGGCAGTCGAAAACCCATATTACTAAAAGAACAAGGCCTTTGCGACGTTTCTCCAAAGTAAGAATGGGGAAAATTTTCTTCTTAAAAATAACTCGGACTAAGCCTCCATCCGCACGAGAGCTTTTCCAACGCGCGTTAAAAAAGCGTTGAAATGGAACATATGAGTGGAAACGATTAAAATGCGGCGTTTTTTCGGCGGTATGTATAAAATATACCTTATCAGAAACAAAGCAAGAATGATTTTAAAACAATCATATGAACAGACATGTTGCGACGTTTTTATAATGCGTGTTGAAAAGCTCTCCTAATTTTTTACAAGAAATTTTTTTTTTTTGTAAAATATGGGTCGGCCTAAGTTGAAGTTCGATTTATAAATTCCATATCGTCACTGAGTTCGTTTCTTTGACTAAGACTTAGTCGAACTTTGCTCAATAGATCTCAGCCTAAGTGCTATTTATAATGTTGATTCAACCCGTACAACACAACAATCGATCACAGCGCATATTAAATGATATGAATTTCCCGATGATGAATAATGACGTAGATTAATGCAGGTGAAACTAGGTGAAACATCGAACGTCCCACTAATAGATTACAGACAAAATAATGCTTACATAATTAACAAACTGCGTTCACACTACGGCTTAATTAGTGTCACTTTAATATATGGGACGCGAAACAAATTGAAATTTCGATGCGATACGTTCGTTTCAAATATTATTTGAGTATCAATCACATTAGTGCCAATTTGCAAAATTTCAAGAATTAATTGGCAATAATTTCCGATGTTAGTGAATTAACGGTTGTTATTATCATAATAGATAAGCCAGAACAGAAGACTGCCTCGGTGGCGTGGTTGTATTTTGGCTACGAGTTACGCCTACGACTACCGTCCTGAGGTCTCGGGTTCGATTCCCCGGGTCGGTCAAAGTGATATTTGATTTTTCCATATCAGCCCGGAGTCTGGAATTTGTGCCCGATATGGCGAAAGGCTCACCCCCTTTCACATCTGGGACAGAACTAAGCTCGGCGAAATGTGGGTGATCTAGTTCGCTAGTGCGCCTTCGCTTTCCCTTCGGCGATACACGCGTGAGCTTATGTTATGTGTTATAAGAACAGAAAGAAACTAGGACAAAATTAGTTCCAATATCGTTCATTTCACTCGACAATATAACAACGAAAAAATCTAATCTGGCTGAGAAATTTTCCAACCAACCCTCATTACCATTTGGAGGCACGGGGAAGAAAGAAATATTCTCCATAACGGAAATTCCATGTAAATTGGCCCGAGACTTGCGACTTTTGCTTTCTTAAATTTTCATTGCAGCGTAGTGTTGGCAATTTTATTTGTCAGTGCAGACACTGCGATCTGTCGCTCAAGAAAGTTAATTCGGTCCCGACCATACCTACTTCATTCGCGAAAATTATTTTAATAAACGCAAAGTTCACGTTTTGATGACGCACGGTTATTACGACGTACACGACGCGACGCGACAGGCGCAAAGTCGACGTTAATAAATCGCGATTATAAAATACATACATTTTAACACGACGTTTATCTTCTCATTACCAGAAATAAATAACAATTGAAACCCTACAATGGTGGTGTGCGTTTTATATCAAGTAATTTCGACTCTATAAAATTTTATTGCAATCACCGATAACCCTGTTCCGTAGCGTTTTATAGACGCCTCGTTGGTTTTTGCGCTAATAATTGTCACAATAAGATGTGATTGCGTTTCCGATTGAAATTGGGTCAGTATTGCGCCCATCCAGCTGCGTACAATTTTACAGCGCTGCAACCTTCTTCTGGAACGTGACTTGGTTGATAATGAACGGCGCACCGGTTTCACTCGAGCACCATCTTACAAGCTCAGTACATATGTCTTAGGCGCCTCACTGCAAATAACTTTTCATGTAAACGTCCTCAGAGATGAAACTTGGTTGAATAGTAACAACCGAAGGTTGTACATCGAATTGTTGTTACGTTTATTGACATGAGCGTTAATTAATTTTATTGACGGAAGAAAAATATATGCAATAATTAACCCAGGAACAGAGACGAAAGGTTTCTTCATCGAAAAAACGCGAATCGGGGAAATAATAGTTTGTTAGTGCAAATATTTTTTCATATCATGCTTAGTTTTGATAAAGAAAATAAAAGGAAGTAAATCCGTAAGCTGTGTGTAGCTTAACAAAAAAAATAAAATTTTTGTTGTTCAAAAAATTAAATCGGCTAAAGATTAAATAATATGATTTAAAGCATTGGTCACATAATAAAGTCATAAGTCAAAATATCAAATCCATTTAGTTTTTATACATTTCACAGTTTGCGCTTCGAAAGGAATTTTTGATCTGTAATAAAACAGGGGTAAATCACGTTAATTAATTTAAACTTTCATGAAGTTTGATTAAATTAAAAGCATGCAAAAATGTCTGAAAGTTTCTAAAATTAATTAAATAAAATATTTTCTTGCACATTGCGCAAAATTAAACTAATTGTGACACGAAAAGCGAATCGTAAAATTTTGATGTCGATGTCAAATAAAAAAAATTAAAAGCACGTATTGGGACTATATAACATAATTATAACTGCGGGCCATATTTTAGAAATAAAGTCGTTAATCTCTTTAATAGCCGCGGGCACTCTCAGCAATAGAGTTTAAAAATAAATGAGAAGGACAAAGGAACCGATAAGAGTTTTAAGGCCAAAAACTTGGGCAAGCACTAAAATTTAATATCGACCGCAGTTCGGGGGACACCACAGTTTATGGCGGCAATTACTACCCTTCATCTTGGAAATACTTGTAGATTGGTTTTGCTTTTATAGGTTTTCGGGGATCGAGGTTATTGCGAACATTATTTTTCTTTCATTGTAAAAACTTTAAAGCTTATTCAGTTTATGATATGAAAAGTTTCGAATACAGATAATAAAATTCATAAAACATGATATTCCGAGTCGAATTAATGTCTCACTGTCGCCTTTGTTCTCGGTGTGAATTATTTCTTAACTAGAAGCCGACGGCTACAGATTGCCTCTACTAGGAAATTAGTACGATACGGAGATAAACCCACGGAGAGTATTCAAGTTGACCTTAATAAATTCAGAGATTATTCGGAGATTCGCTATAACCTGCTGAAAATATAAAGGGCATTACTAAATTACTTTTCGTTTCAGGAATGTACGCATAATGCCATCACGGCTGAATTGCTTTGAGCCTTTCAGCCTTATCATCACAAGAACAAGTCTTCAGCTGCTTCGTAACAAGAGATATTTTGAAATAAAACTATTCTTACGGATTCTATCACGATTAGGTTTTAATTATTAGGTCAGACTCAGGGTCAGACTGACCCGTGACAACGAAGACTGCAAAGCCTTCGAAACGTCGGGAATAATAATTAAAACCTAATCGTGATAGAATCCGTAAGAATAGTTTTATTTCAATGTATAATATTCACGTAAACTTAAGAAATCAGTAAGAGATATTTTATCTGGCGGCCATTAGGGCTCCATCAGCCGAATATTTTTTTGACCTTTCACGTATTTGTCTTTCGTACCTTCGGCCCTCGAAGGAATAGACGTAATAGTTTCAAGTGTGTACCCTGTAAGGACTCAGAATTTTGCGAAATCAGATAAATTTTCCGCTCCGTTTGCATATGTAGACCATTTAACTCAATGTTGCAGAAGTAAGGATTTAGAATAAGGAGTATCATATACATAGGTCAGGGATGTAGAACCTTTGGCGACTGTCGAAATTGAGCGAGATATCACATCAGGATTCAATTATGTTAAAATATTGTAAACAAAAGAATACAACTAAAATTACATTTAATGTAAAATCTCTAATCGGGACGTAAGTATGTTACATATTATACTTCAAACTACCTAGTTATAAAAATTTAAGCGGTTTGTAATTATAGAACAATTTTGTCTCGTTCTTGCAAATTTCAAATACTTTGAGATGAAAAGAGACAAAACACTGGGTATTACTTATGGATACAATTCACATTACACTATTTGAATTGTATCCATAAGTAATACCCATAGACAGTAGATAAGTATAACAATAATGACTACGTAGCGATCCTATTTCCATATTACACTCAATATTATATTCTAATATATAAAAATATGCTTACAGAATTACCAAAACTATTTTTAACTAGCAGTCTCGACCATAACGAAGTAGTCGACACATCTGACCGAAAACAGAATGAAATTTCAAAACAAATAGTACAGACAGAGCTAAACCGTTAACAGTTAACAAAGTTAATTTCAATAGTTTTGTTTGAATACTAAGTCCGCAAAATTTATATACATATATACATAAGCTCACACCTGTATCCCCGAAGGGGTAGGCAGAAGCGCACTAGCGTACTAGAACACCCGCATTTTGCCGAGCTTAGTTCCTTCCCAGATGTGATAGGGCTCGAGCCTATCACCATATCGGGCACAAATTTCAGACTCCGGGCTCATTAAAAATCCAATATCACTTAGCCCGACCCGGAGATTGAACCCTCAGGACGATAGTCGTACCGCGCACGCAATACCACTACGCCACCGAGGCCCGTCAAGAAGGCAATTAAGAGAACATACATATTGATTATTAAAACACGTTCTAGTTTCAGTGCTGCCTCTGTGGTGTAGTTCCATTACGTACGTAGTACGACTACCGTACTGAGGTCTTGGGTTCAATCCTCGGGTCAGGCTAAGTGATCGGGATCTATTCAAAATCAGCCCGGATTCAGGAATTTGGGCCCGATAAGGCTATAGACTCTCTCCCTCTCACATCTATGATGGAAAAGTGCTCGGCGAAATGTGAGTGTTCTAGTTCTCTAGTTCGCCTCTGCCTACCCCCTGGAATATACAGGCGTGAGCTTATGTATGTACTTACGTATGCATTAGATATATTTTTATTGAAACGGCCAAAGTCCGCAAACGCCAGTCATTACCGTTCATGCGAAATAGCAAAGTGCACTGCTAATATTACGCGAGCATTGTGAAGTGAACTTCGCTCCTATCATACGCGTACCAAAATATCGTCAACACAGTGTTCTGACGTAATTGAATAGGTAACGTTACGCCTTAATTATAGTTTCAGTATTTCTGTATACTTATACAAGTTGAGTCAGACAGTTTGCAAAATCGATAGTTAGATGGTAAAATTTATTTTATATAAAGATGCATGAGTGTGGAAAAGGCAAAAGAGGTGTGTCAAGATCGTAGCTTGTGGCGTTCAATAATATATCTGCCTACCCCCATGGGATACAGGCGTGAGTGTGTATGTATGTATAGGCAAAAGAAAAACGATCTCTACATACCACCGATTGAATTATTGGACTCCACTTACCATAAGGCGTAATGACATTGCCAGATAAAAATAAATACAAAAAAATTAAAACCTATAGGATTTTAAGGGCATTAGCCCTTAAAATCCTATAGGTTTTAATTTTTTGGGGATCTTAGAGTATCGATATTAATCGATACTCTAAGATCCCCAAAAGTGTTGTCACTTTCATGTAAATTAGACGTTGGCGCAAACAACAGTTAATGGCGCATAAAATCCTGAGCAGCCCTGATACAGTCGTATAATCATATTTACCAAAGTTTTATTTGCGTAACGAGTTCGCTTACGGTCGCTGTTTTCGCATCTATTAATTCGAGAGCGTGGGTTATGGGTTTAATTTAAAGTAAAACTCTTTATCATTTATTATCAAAAGCCCCACGAATATTTTTAATGTCTGACGCAAAAATGGGAGTCTTATAAGTATAATGTTTGTAACTGTGAGATATATGATTTCGCTTTTTTATCCAAGAAAATATGTTCCGCCGTTTAGAGATCATCAACTCTACTACCTTGGCATAGTGGTATTTCCTGCGCGTCACGAATCTCGTCCTGAGGTCTCGGGTTCGATCCCCAAGTCGGAAAAATGATATTGCATTTTTCAGTTTCAGCCCGGAGTCTGAAATTTGTGCCTGATATGGCTCGCCTCCTATTACATCTGGGACGGAACTATGCTGTGCGGAATATAAATGTACTAGTTCGCTAGTGCACGTCTCCCTACCTCTTCGGGGATACAGGCGTGATGTTACGCTAAAAATACTTGAGAACAAACGGCACCATTTGTATAGTTGTTGAAATATTGACTCTGGTAGGTAAGTATGTTTAAATTCGTTATCAAATATCAGTATGTAGTCAGGTGTAAACGATGCTTTGCACAAAAGGCAATCCATTTACATCATGCATATGCATTTACATACATGCTCAATCTGTTCAAGTTAATGTCGCCCATGAATATTGGCAATCCGAGAGATAGTCGAGCCGCCGCCTACCATAGAAAAGGCATAGAGATTGTAAAGGAGTGGACGTATTTAGGTCTTCGACCTCTTGGTACACGTAATTCGGACACACGCTGTTACATACGAGTTAAGCTGTACATTTGTCAATATCACAATAGCTGGGCCCGGAGCTGTCGCGTTATTCACTACGCAGACACACGCACAATTTTCTCGAGCGGGGGCTATTGAGATTCGCACGTGACCAGATTTCTGACAGGCCTGCGTCATTACATCTATGTATGAAACCACTTTTTATGATACATGCAGAAGCCATCGGTTTTAAAGAAAATATTTAAGATTTTTTTTCTTTCCCTATAACAAAATAAACATCATATCGTGTCTTATTGGATAACAAGCGAGAACTCAAATCGATTGATCGACATGTCCATCAATTTCCTGCCGATTCCGAAACGGAAAGAACATAAGGAGTTACAAACAAATTTTTTTGTTAAACCTAACAGCCACACACATAGTCCTGACCCCACACTAGGTGTAACCTGTATCGTAGGTATCAGAAACTACGAGAGACTTTCGGTCTCACAACACCCAGACCCGAAGCAAATATATGTGGGCCACACAGACATTTGTCTCGGTGCGGGAATCGAACCCGCGACCTCACGTTTCACAGCCGGCTGCTCGCCCGCTGTGCCAAGGAGACTGTCATAAATACATTGTTGTTTAAAATAAGAATAAAATCTTTTAAGTTTACGTGAATATTATACATTGAAATAAAACTATTCTTACGGATTCTATCACGATTAGGTTAGGGAATGATAATTAAAACCTAATCGTGATAGAATCCGTAAGAATAGTTTTATTTCAATAAAATCTTTATTATTAAAAATAATATTCGTAATATCTTTATTATTAAAAATAATTACGGAATAAATTAAGTGCCTAGAATAATGTTACAATTAATGAACAATTAATTTCGAGCATACTTTAAGATTGCAGTCGTATGATAGAAACATCAGTGGTAGAGCCACCCTGTAGTCAGTAACGCCTACAGCACGAAAGGGCTGGCTCGACCGGTATGATACCACTGTCTCACAGAAAACTGACGTAAAGTAGCAGCTAGCTGTCGCGTTTCGTTTGGTGAGTGAGATTTCCGGTGGAACAATTCCACCTTTCCTCCTTTCCCCAATCCCTCCATTTATGTTGGCAACGCACCCATGATTATTTTTGTGTCTGGGGTGCCTATGGGCGGTAGAGATCACTTACCAACAAGTGACCCATTTGCTCGTTTGCCAGTCTTGTTTTCTATATTCTAAGGTTTTAGTGAAGATCAAGCGCTTCTCTTTATTATAATTTATAACTATATGACCAAATAATATAATATGACGTATAGCATAATTAACATAAAGAAAAGAAGGCCATCTCGATACGCAAATGTCAAAAGGTATTCCATTATAAGCACTGAACATTTATTTCACCGTCTTCAAGCACTAAGGTAAATAGTCACTTTCTTTAATAGAAACCGCTTCTTTGTGAGAGTGGAAATAAAATGCCGTCTTCATACAACTAGAGTTTATTTTTAGTGTAAAATGTACTGTGCAATCTAGAGTAGAGAAAATTCCTGCTATATTTCATTTGACTCTCTTGTATAATAAAGGAGGAAATAAATAACACTCCTTTAGCTTAAAGATCTAAACCTACTACAGTCAACTTCGTACACGTAATTAATATGTTTGTTTCATCTTGTATGTACTACCAAATTTATGCGCTTTGTTCTTTTTGTTTTTTGCTGTATCAGTCTTAAATTAATTAATGAGACATATGGTCAATCAGTCTTTCTTTCTACCTGCCCTTATCCATTATGGGGTTATCGCAACACACTTTTTTAAGCATGTATGAAAAAGAATTTTGAAATATTTTTATGACCGCTTGCCTGCCTATCAACTACGAGTTAGTTTTAAAAGTCCCCACTTCTCTAATAAAACGATGATATTATAGTTTTCGTTTTCTCCATATATTTATTTTACTTGGTTGAATATTTGAAGTGCATTGTTTTAATCCGAGCGCTGTACATACCTATCTAGATTTATGATAATAAACATAGATCGAAAAACCAGTTTCCAATTTCTGTCAGAAACTTTATGAATAAAAACATTATGTCAACGCTTCATTCTCTACATACATTTCTACATTCTTCATTAACCCGAGAAAACAAATCACGTGAATGTTTCCGAGAATAATTATCAACGACCACTTTTCATTATTATAACATTAAAAATATCCAGTCGCCAGAGCACACGATGCCATATTTTCAAACCGCGTACCGGTTGTTGGTTTTAATTAAGGCAATATTTTATTAAATATTTCATTTTGTTGGCGATCGGCAAACGTTTTATTATTAAACACAAATATTACCATCCTTGAATCTGATTAAAATTTACAATGGGAAAAAACATTTTAAAATATCGCAAACATTTATGTATTGCGTAACATAGTATTAATATTTATTTCGAAATAACTGCATATACGTTTATGTGGGATGATTGAAAAAGATGAGTGAAATGGAACTTGAAATGAATGTTACGAGAACACAGTAAAATAAAGGAAGAGTGGTGAAAAAACGTGAAAGAGTAAGACGTTAAAATTGTAACATTATTTCAAATTAAAAGGATTAATTACAATTAAATGTAATTTAAAGTAAAGTAAAAGTTTATAAACCTAATATGGTTATTTAACCTATTCTGTAGCTAAATGAAACAAGTATAATAAAATATATCACAATATAATACACCTCTATATTATAACAGAATAAAGTAAATAATGTACAAATTCGAAGGCACTATAGAGTTAGACACTTGGTAATTTATACAACACTTGTTTTTCACTCGGTTTGAAAGTTAGTAAATTACTTCAGGGAATAGCTAAGATAGATGAGATAAAACAATCAAATTCACTAAAAACGAAAAATAAGATCAGTGGAATAAACCGAGTCGAGTATCCTTCATAATTGGACGATCTATTCTGAGTATTAGACGATTTATTAAAATTAATACTATTATATTTGACCAAGTGATGTTTATTCCGTAATCTATTATAAACGAAACAAACAAGGCAAAGTCTAATAAAAGGAGATAAAAAGCAACAAAACATTTGAGAACATCAAGAGTTTTAACAAAAACGGCCACTAAGGGAAATGCCCGGGAATTTAACTGTATAATGCTACACAAAAGAAGAATAAGAAAGTAGGTAATCTAAAAAGTGTAGTTCTCAAGAAAGTCTGACAACGCTAAAGCTAACAAGCTGACAAAAGCCACACGGGTAAAAAGGTGTAAAAACAAAGATCCTATTTGCAGTTAGTGGTACGTAATTGTGGATAGAGCGAACAATTTCTAAGAACTGCTTTTCAGAGACGGCAAATTACGGTGTACGAAAAGATAATGAGAACCAACGGAAACGATATAAAGCAAAATCTCGGTTTTGGAAACTTTTCACAATACGTGCAACCGAGTTAAGCACAATACTTTAACTGCTTAATCTGGGTTTTAACGCTATTGCAACTGTGGCAAATAACATTCTCTTAATCATAATGAAACGCCACATTTCGTTTCATATTTACAGTTTTAATAAAATTGAAACTAAAACAAGAATAAAACACTTTAAATGGTAGGAATCTAAAAGAAAATCCTATTGATTAAAGTACGAATGTCGAGTAAAATCGGATGCCATGCATTATGGACGAACTTGATCGAAAGTCTGATTTACATATACACGAAACGAACGGATTGTTCTGGAGATTTTCTGAACGTATGTGAATGCAGTTTGCACATGCTTTAAAAACTAGTTTTAGTAAAGTGCTAAAATTCTATGAACGGGGATTTTAGGTCTACGAAGCTTCACCGCAATCGCACAATTTGTATTTTTGAGACTAGTCCAAATACACTTGCTTATCAATCAGTACCATATTATCATGTCGCCCTGTTTCTTATTCTTCCACGTGGGGTCGGCTCAACACTTAAGCATGTAGCAGAATAGATAATATCAAAATAGTCAAGTCATCCACAAGGTCTATCTAAAGTTATGTAGTTCTTACTAGAAACAATTAGCAGTATTCAGTACACTTTGACACAATATATGTGAGGGAAATAAAAGTAATAAAAGTGTAAAAAAAGAGGGAAATAAGACGAATCATTTCACTCGGGGTTCTAATAAAATTCCTTATACTTTCCCTACACTTCTCATTCACCAACCAAAAGCAGTATTCAATTTTAGGGGAAGACGCAAGCGAGATACGCTAACGGGGCCCGTCAATCCGTCAAAGTCTATCAGATATCAATTTCAACTCAAGGCATATTAATCTTTGACATATCGTTAAAAGGGTCGACGCATGCGCTATTCGTCGTAGGTACTTTGGCGCCGGACAGTCGCCTCTAGTCATCTCGCATCAATAAAGGAAGCCAAGTAGCAATCAACTATGAAGCGCATTCAGTCTGTGTCTTGATAAAGAATCAAGGTCGGTTGTAATTAAGGGAAAGTTACATTTTAAAGGTTCTGTATTATTTCCACGATACTTACCTATATAATAAGATAGAGGATGGATATCAAATATATGCTTAGACGATGCGAGCAATATACACATAATTTATGAGGTTCCGAAAGGATTCCAGTTTTTTTTCGACCGACTTCCAAAAAGGAGGACTTTCCTCAATTCGTCTGTATTTTTTTATGTACCTATGTTACGCGATATCTCCGCCAAATGTGGACCGATTTTCAAAATTATTTTTGTGTTCGATAGAGCTTCTTTCAAGGGTGCTTCAAACTTGCTTGATAACCCATTTAATAATATAATAGTTAATAATATTAAATCTTTTTGCCAGCAATTAAACTCTTTTAACTAAGGCAGTGTTAAGTCGCCGTAGCCGAAATAGGTTTGGAAGTCATCATCATCATCAATAGTATAATACATTCAAACGTTATTACAGATCGGTATTTATTTTATTACATTTGAGTTGCAATATCTGTAGGTATAACTGACTGCCTCGGTGGCGTGGTTGTATTTCGGTACGACTATCGTCCTGAGGTCTCAGATTCGATCCCCGGGTCGGGCAAAGTGGTATTGGATTTTTCCATATCAGCCCGGAGTCTGAAATTTGTGCCCGATATGGCGATAGGCTCGCTCCCTATCACAACTGGGACGGAACTAAGCTCGGCGAAATGTGGGTGTTCTAGTTTGCTATTAGCGCCTCTGACTACCCCTTCGGGGATACAGGCGTGAGCTGATGTATGTGTATGTATGTATATCTGTACCATCAATTAACATGTTCACTTATGCAGAAATATTCGTATTGTATCAGAAATTGCTCCCTATAATGAAATTAATTAAACTTAAAAGCGTCCGAGTGATCTGAATCGAGAAATGGGTCCATCAAGTTACCGTATTTCCTTTAGTAAATATTAATAGGATGTCAATACAATACGCCTTTGAAATGGGAAACAGGCTGGGCTTGTTTCGTTTATTGATTGCATTGAAGAAATTATTTCGGTAGAAATGACTGTGTTTAATCGAACAGATTACTTAATTCATAAATTTAATCACATTGAATTAAATCCCTGGACTTGGACGAGCACATAAATTACAAAGGTACATTTTAAAAGAAATAAATGTCCTTTTAAAAAGGTTACATTTTATTTTATATTCCCTAGAGCTCTAGATTTCAAATTAAAATAATGCAGTAGATTATACCATTTAGATGTCCCATGACGGCTTAACATACCTTCTGAAACATGAATAGAATCAATATACTTGGTATTAAAGTTGATACATTGTATGCTTGATACAAATTAATAAATAATAAATAATACACAGTAAATAATAAACAGGACCCCACACTAAGATCGAGTCTTGTGTCGTGGGTATCAGTGTCTACGAGAGACTTTCGGTCACACAACACCCAGGCCCGAAACAAATATCTTTAGGCCATACAACATTTGTCTCGGTGCGGGGATGAACCCGCGGCCTCTCGCACAGCCGGCTACTCGCCCGCTGCGCCACGGAGGCTGTCAAAATATCTATAATGAAACACTTTATAACTTTAATGGAATAGTGTTGTTAGTGTTGTTTAGTTTTAATTTTACGGTTTTGTAATATTTATGATAACAATTTTACTATACTATATTTACCAATCAAAATAAAAAATATTATTTAAAAGCAATATTCAAAATTGAAATAAATCAAATTTAAAGTTTGAATTATTGCGTTCTCGTTAATATCACGATACAGTACAACCGGTACCTAATTGGAGTTATTAAAATATACTCTAACTTACCTACATCCAAAGTTACATTATTATAAAACTCTTGTTGAAAATCTTTTCTGATGACAGTGATTTTCACGATCGGAATTTCACTGCGTACTTCGATAAATAATAATCGTTGGTGGAACGATCGGTACTTTTCAAAACTTTTACACTGACTAACGATTCAAATGAAAACATTTTTATTTTCCTTCAGATCCCATGATTAAAGGGAGAAGGAGGATACATAAAATAAATCTCAAATGAATACGTATTTTTATGAATTTTATGGCAGATAGTATTGGTTATTTGCTGTTGGGTGGATGCTTAAGAAAGCTTACCGCCTCTACCTTCGACTTCTACTTATTTATCCCGAAGAAGTTGTTAGAGATTACGCCAATACACCTGTGTGTGATTAGTATCACGCTTAAGAAAAACTAGCTCCTTTTACTGGTCTGTTTGCTAACGAAATATTTGAATAACATTTTATTATTTTTTATTTATCTTACAGGAAGCTTACTAACTACAATGAATAGTAATACAAATAAAGATTAAAGTTGCTAATTAAAATCTTCCGCATATAAACTTAGTATTATTTAATTTGGTATAGTTTGTGAAATTTGCTTGTAAGTCTTACGGGACATATTTTCGTTATGTAAAGTAGCCTGAGTCACTGTTAGGCTTATAAACTCAACAAAATTTTATCCAGACCCGATACTGACTACACAACACCTAATGGCTAACCCAGCGGACCCCAATCAGTGATTCACCGTCAAACAATGGGTTTATCAGTGGTCACCAAAATCTTGCCCGTGATTCTTCTTAAAACTACAACATACGTATTCTCGACTTCTAGAGAATATAAACATACCATAGGCTTAATGTAATAGCGAAGTTCAAAATTAGTTTAAGTTTCGTGTACAAGTTTTGTATAAGCAAACTAGTTGGAAATATAGAACAAAAGTTTCCTGTCTAGTCAAATATAGAAATACATAATCATTGATACTTAGATTCCGTAGCTCTGTTAAAAGAGAGCTCTATTGGAGTTCCAACAATGAAGTTCCAATAAGTGACATCGTCCATCTATTTCCTTCATCCCAAGTTGCAGTCGTTTTCCTTATTGGCTCTGCCGGCCACCTGACCGAGGTCAACCTTTTTAGAGACATTTATTACTGAGAGACGTGACAATTACTTGATGGTTCCCTAGATTATGCTATACTTTGGGGTAGAATCTGGAAGGATAAAGACCCTTTATACAACGTGTAACATAACGCACACCCTGATAGTAGTTTTTACACAATAGACTTTTGAATCGATTTCAAATTTAAAGTTATTCTAACCTAAAATTAATTAGAACTAAGTAAATAACAGTCTTCCTGCGACCTTTATCAGGTCGTCGGTCCACCTTGCAGGTGGATGACCTACGCTGCGCTTGCCGGTACATGGATGCAGGCCGCTTCCAACAGGTCGATCTGGAAATCTTTGGGGGAGGCCTATGTTCAGCAGTGGACGTCCTATGGCTGATGGTGATGATGATGAAATAACAGTCACCCTTTGATAAAGCGTCCCAACAAACGAAATTGAAATACATTGTTAGGCAATAAGGATAATCGGGACCCTGCACGTGCTCCGCGCGAGTGTGGTTTGTAATATGACAATGCTACTAGAACACAATAAGTATAGTTATTTTCTTTGGTAAACATAACCTAAGGTTAACACATGATCATTTCAGTCTATGAATGATTTTTGTTTTCATTTGTTTCAATTGGGGTGTCTGAGGGTGCACGTAAATTATGTTACACGTTGTATAATCTTTAGCATTTACTTATAACGCCCTTATAAGAGAATAAAAGCCTATTAATATTAGCTGGCCAAGCTCGCACGTGTATTGCAAAATTAAAGTTTTATATACAATGTCATTAGAAAGTGCGACTATCACATTTAACCTCTACGTTTAACACCAGCCTTTAAAAGTAAACCCATCGGTTTAAAAATGTGGTATAACAATTTACACAGCAATCACTTATTTGGACTATTATTCCAGTAAAAACCCTACTACCGACTCAGAATTATATTACGAGTAATTAAAAATTAATGTCATTATTTTAATTAAAGCCTGTGCTGTTCCTTGAATCAAAACCGAAGAGGCTGCTTTGGTATCTCCGTTAGCTATATACCATCTAATCCATTTCCTAATGAAAGGGAGTCATTTGCTTTGCACCGTAGTTCATACCAAGTTGAAG
This sequence comes from Clanis bilineata, assembly GCA_036417725.1. Lineage (NCBI taxonomy): Eukaryota > Metazoa > Arthropoda > Insecta > Lepidoptera > Sphingidae > Clanis > Clanis bilineata. Next base: position 7,729,857 of record CM071141.1, read on the forward strand.
CCACAAATGAAACAATCCTTAATGTTATGATGAATAGAAGTCGGCCAACTCAGTGATTCGTCATATTTCATGAACTAATGCATTATGCTAGTTAATTATTAAAAGACTAAGGGCGACTTGCTTTTTACTATTACTAACCTACAGTTAGTCCTAACCTCAAGTTAAATTGATAGATAAAATGTGGAATCCTGACTGTTTAGAAAAGATGCTGATAGTTGGCCAGTTCGATGGTAAAATACCACGGGGTCGTTACCTACCCGTTGGACAGACCTAATAAAGACGCTCACTGGTATGCCAATACCGAAAGCTATTAAGACTGCCGAAGACAGAACCGCGTGGAAAAGTATAGTGCATCGAGTGATCAATACAACTTCAAGCTAGACACGACCTTCAGCAATGAAGATACCGACTAAGAAGAGAGAATATGTGTATGATATGTAATTCATTACTTGCAATTAATTAAATTTCATTCATATATTTTTTTGTAATTACATGTATAATCATTCATATTATATTTTTTGACTTGAGGTTAGGACTAACTGTAGGTTAGTAATAGTAACGCAAGCGACCCTAAGAAGCAAAGATGATAATAAAAACAGCATCACGCAAGAATCGTTTAAACCAAGGTGGATTCTATCAATTGTACTCATACTTTATTTATAAAGCAAACGCAGTATGTTTTGTACGTATTACAGGAAAATATTGACCAATAAATACTCCATGATATTCTTCAAGACTTGCGTAGACGTCATCGATGCAAATAGCATTGTATCCCCAAAGGCCATTACTCGTATCAACGCGTGGTTCAGAAAGAAAACAGCTTTATGTCGATGCAATAAGAGCGTAAAAGACGTCATCCACATAGTTTCGGATTGGAAGTTTTCGATGCGAATTACGTATTTTAAGCTTTTATTGTATTGATGTAAAGCTCTTTTTGATCGACTCAAAGCGAATCCATGTCGATAAGTGCGGACACTCCCTCATCCGCCAATACATATTACATACTTTTCATGAGTCTAAGGAGATCTAGAGAGCGAACTTCCTCTAAGTCTGAATAAAAAACGAACTCAATGAGGATTTGGAATTCTTAAATCGAACTTCAACTTAATACGAGTCATTTTTTTTTACAATAAATACAGACTGACAGACACACTTAGCAAATTTTTTCTTTTAAATAACGATGGACTATGTCGAAGTTCGATTTAGAAAATCCAAATCCTCGCCGCGTTAGTTTTTTTATTCTGACTTAGTCGAAATTCGCTCTATAGATATCAGCCTAAGAAGCACTTACATAAGTTCTACATCTTTTTAATATGCTTATCATCATCATCATCATCAGCCATAGGACGTCCACTGAACATAGCCCTCCCCCAAAGATTTCCAGATCGACTTTAATATGCTTATACTTAATGCTAATCAATATACATAGTACCGAGTATAAACATGCATTGAGACTTACCTTTACATTCCTCTATGTTTTCGTCGGAGTTGTCGCCGCAATCGTTGTCCCCTTCGCACACCCATGATATGGGTATGCACTTCCCGTTCGCACATTGGAATTGCTTTATCGGACATACGCCACCTGAGACAAAATAATAAAATAATTAATTTCTGCCTACATATAGGTATATTCAATGCTGAGAATTTACGCCCGAATGGTCAAACGCTGCTCAACTTTAACGGCTTCTTACATTGATTTTCACCATACAATTTTGACAGATAAGGCGGCCTTAAACGACATAAGGCGACCTTAACTGTATGAACATTCGGCGGTTAGACACATAACATAAGCTCACGTTTGTATTACCGAAAGGGTAGACATTTCGCCGAGCTTAGTTCGATTTGAAAATTCCAAATCCTCGATGAGTTCGTTTCTTTGACTTAGACTTAGTCGAAGTTCGCTCTATAGATCGCAGCCGATCTTTGTCTTATAGGATTATCTACCTTAGCGTACTCAAAATTCGCCCATCGTACGCAGTAATTTGACCTAATTCATTTTATCATTATTAATTACCTCTCAGAGCCAGACAATTGACCGAAGGTCCAGACATTCATTTATCAGATTTTTTATCATACTAAAAACCAAAGGCAAGTAGGCCACTACGCCGGCAAAGTTTTAACACTTGCGCTCATACACAATAGATTTGTTTTGGATTAGTGATTATGGATTGTTATCTGAATATGATGAATTGTATTGCAATCCTTGAAATTTTGATAAAATAATCCTATGAATCATTATAATATAGAAAACACTTTTGTAGGCAGTGGCGTGCACAAGAATTCACATTAGGGTAGACAAAAATGTTGCGATATTCATTTTATCAATTCTTGCATCACTATCACCGTTGTCATCATCATCATCGTCGTTTCGATTTAATATATAAGATGATTGAAGCAATTTTTGAAAATCTGTTTTTGATGCAGAATGGTCAGAGGCTCAGGGTACACAGTGTCTCTTTGTCGGTACGGACTGCACGCTACTGTTTGTAGGTAAGTATTTTAACGGCTTCTTGGATCTTATCTTTCTTATCTACCTGCCCTTATCCCACCTTAACGTGGGGTCAGCGCAACACACTTTTTCAAGCATGTTTCAGAAAGGATTTAGCTTAGTCTTTACGACCGGCTACCTGCCTGACGTCAACCTGCTCCGAGGGATCCAGTCCCGGGCAAATTAAATTAGAAAATTCGTTTTGCCCGACCTGGAAATCGATTAGGTTATTCTATTCAATATCAACCCGGAGTCTAGAATTTGTGCCCGATATGGCGATAGGCTCGCCCCCTATCACATCTGGGACGGAACTAAGCGCGGCGAAATGTGGATGTTATAGTTCACCTTTACCCACCACTTCGGGGATTCAGGCGTGATCTTATATTTGTATGTATGACTTTTATAATATTTGTAGGTACGCTCCTAAGATCGTATAGACGGGACAACAGCACGAAATTTGTGATCCAAAAGTTATGACCTAGTGGTCATAAGTCGCTCAGTTTATTTAAAATAGGTCGGCCAGGTCGGCCAGCGTAATAATCTTGAGAGAATAAACTTATCTTACGTGATTCTTAATCATTCACGAAACATTCTAGGGTGTAAATTGTAATTATCGCTCTCGCATTGTAATAAATGGTTGATGGGGGTACTGAAGTTTGAGATCATTATTTTTGTAAATTTGCTTGATAGCCCTTCTGTACATAGTAAGCTTATAACTTGTTTACTTCATGTTTGATTTATTCATAATATTAATGCGTAAATAACAGGATTTTCCTGATCATACAACGGAACATTGTTAACCATTTGACCTATTTATATGATTCATATTAATTTTCCTGGATTTAAACCCTATTCGAAATTGATTATAATATTATTTTTATTATAGTAAATTGAATATAAATTGATTATAGTATTTATTTTTAACGCGACATTATTGAACTTTTACCTCGATGTCTCAAAAGTTACGCTGCAGGAATATTTTTGACAATCGAATTTGTATCGGACTCGCTGCGCACTAGTGACGTTTGGTTAGTGGTTACAAATGGCATAAACACGCAATGTTGCCTTCTACTCTCTGACATTGGCGAAATTGTCGTTCTTTATGACACGGTCAAATTAAGAAATTGAAATTGGAATAAATGTTTTTACAGATTTTATCGCGATTTGTTTTGTATTTATTTTATTTTTAGTACCGACGTTTCGAAAGCTTTACAGCCTTCGTGGTCACGGGTCGGATCTGTCGGACTATCAACAAAATAAATACAAAACAAATCGCGATAAAATCCGTAGAAACTAGTTATATTCCAATAAATAACATTCGCGTAAACCTAAGAAATCATTATGGAATTGGAATGCTAAGATGTTTTTAAAGTACGATACGAATTCGATTGTCAAAAATATTCCTACGGGACACTACACTGCGGAAAACAGCGAGCTAAATAGCTAAAATAAGCGCGATATAAATATCCACCCAGTACTTTAGAATAGAATGTCGACCTTGCAAATCAAGACCTATATATTGTCTACGAAGATAGGGCCCAATCGGATACGGAGGGTATTTTTAGATATCCGATGTTCAGCTCGGTAAAACCCGCTCGGTCTTGCCGAAAATATTGCAGTATAAATCAAGCTGTTGGGACAGGCGATAGTCCCGATTGTATTGACCATTCCCACCCCTTATGTCCATTACATAATGGACTTATAAAGGCTGTTTAGTATCATGGGATTGTATGGCGAAACGTACGTATTCTTCGATAGAAACTCGTCTGAGTTATAACCCAAGTTTTGATATGCTGTGTCCATTGTAACTATTGTATGTACTTTCATGGTAAGAGGCTGTTTCTTCTATTTATGTTTTATTAAGCTATAAATATCAAGTTGTCATAAATGTATTCTGCAAGTTTTGAAACGAAGGACCGCCTCGGTAACAAAGTGGTAGTGTTTGCGCGGCATGACTATCGTCCTGAGGTCTTGGGTTCGATCCCCGGGTAGGGCAAATTGATATTGGATTTTTCAGTATCAGTCCGGAATCGGGAATTTGTGCCTGATATGGCGATAGGCTCGACCCTTATCACATCTGGGACGGAACTTAGCTCGGCGAAATGCGGGAGTTCGCTAGTGCGCCTCTGCCGACCCCTTCGGAGATACAGGCGTGAGCTTATCTTTGTTATGAAACGAGAGTGTACCAGCAAATGTGTCATACATTAATAGAACGAAAGTAACTCAATTAAGGCACAAGACATTATTATAATTTTGTTAATGGATATATCATCGGTGAAGTGTGAGTGGTATGTCAGAGGGTCTCTAATTTAATTTCATTACTTTAGATCGAGGGTTGTTGTGCTAAAAGCGGTCTGTGGGCGAGTGATGGCCGGCGCCCGGCCCGGCTGACATCCAATCTTTGTGAAGGGCCCTCGTGTCTGTCTCATTGAGAGCAAATCGGCCGGGCCTAGGGACTCGGTTCGTCGAATTTCCCACGTTTACACAACACCAATGTAATATTTTCGATTTACAAACTCATTACCTTCGTTTCCCCAATTTAAATTATAAGGGTAATTTTGTCGTTTACATAAGCGCGAAGGATCGCATTTAAATGAAGAATGTACATGTATTATAGTCGATAAGGACTAAAATATTTCAATATTTTTAATCAACAGCAAACGACAATCGATTTCAGCGTGAATTGGAAAACTTGTTTTCCAACTTCTCCCTAATTTTCTATTTGATTTCGGTGCGAGACAAAGACAGCTTTGCGTTCCCAAAGAATCGTTGAGATTAACGTCGATAAATGCGTGGCATTATGGTTCATAAGCTTTGTTCATAAGTTACAATGGTGTATGGGCGAGATGACTACATATATACTAGATATCTGGGGGGTTACCACCACCTCTTATAGCAGTATTATTATAATTTTACTTGTACCGATTCCCATACAAAACAAACGAAGAACGATTATAATAAGATTGTCTGGGTAATTATTATTAACATAAGAATTAACACTTTGCTATTTTTAGTTAACCTTATAGTCAAAAGTAATAGCCAACACCATTAGCGCTTTTTTATTATTTTTTATTCATTTGAACTGAATTATTTTTATTTTAATAACTTATGCATTGTCACTTTTATATTCGGAGTTCATTGTATACGTACTGTGTCTGCTTGTGTATTTTTTTAAATTCGACACTTTGAGCGCACTTTTTACTCGATTTTGGTGAAATTTTAACTAAATGAAATCGAATCGAAGTCGAATCGAGTGTCAGGTTCAGGGTCCAGCTTAATGCCACAATCTCAACGGTGCCCACGCATTTTTGTCGGTCAGTTCAGCATGTCACATGTGGCGTCACGTAATCCGACCCATACGACTAGGGTTGCCAGTTGCCATTGAAAGTTATTGTCGGGGCAGAAACGCGACAAACGGGAACGTATGTATGCTCCATTGACGTGTGTGGTCAGCTCAGTTGCGGTCGCCGGGCCATTAAATCAATTTCCTCTTATTGTCCTGTCCATGGACGTGACTAATATGTTTTTGGGTTAGCGTTTATATTAGTCGTTTGTGTCTATAAATTGTTATCTTCGACTGCATCAGTGGCGTAGTAGTATTGCGTGCGCGATACGACTTTTGTTCTGAGGTCTCGGGTGCGATCCTCGGGTCGGACAAAGTGTTACTGGATTTTTCCACGGCCGGACGGCCTCAGTAGCGCAGCGGGCGAGTAGCCGGCTGTGAAGCGAGAAGCCGCGGGTTCGATTCCCGCATTGAGATAAATTTTTGAGGGGCCCCAGATATTTGTTTCAAGTCTTGGTGTTGTGAGACCGAAAGTCTCTCATAGTCTCTGACACCCACGATACAGGTTGTACCTAGTGTGGGGTCAGGACTAGGTGCGTGACTGTTGGGTGTATTATTTATTTATTTATTTTCTGTATCAGGCCGGAGTCTGGAATTTGTGCCCGAGATGGCGATAGGCTCGCCCCCTGTCACATCTGGGACGGGACTAAGCTCGGCAAAATGTGGGTGTTCTAGTTCCCTTCTCCTTATTAATGTCCCGTTACGGGATTGGTGGTGCATCATAATAATACACATTCAACACTCACACACATAGTCCTGATTCGGCATTAGGTTTATCGGTTAACACATGTCGTAGGTACCAGAAACTATGATGGCCAGTCAAAGACATGTATACTAATAGACAGGCTGCTCGGTACATACAATCTGCGCACTAAGTTTTCGTCAATTGACCGCAACTCACTATAGAAATCTGCGGCCTGAGCAGGAAAATTTCTGACAACCGTAAATGTATTCGAACTCGATGCGCGTCTATGAAATTTTTATGAAATATTAACCAAACGTCATCAGTGCGCAGCGAACTCGAATACATTTACATTTACATTAGTTTTTCGTGCTCGGGCTACAGCTCTTTTCCTCAACGTCAAACATTCGCCGTAATGTGACACAATTGTACATCTAGCTTGTCTAGTAGTATACATAAGTCTTTGTGGTGGTCCGACAAAATCACACAAAAAATGTATCGTTGCGGGAATCGCACCTGGAGACTCTCGTTTCACAGCATCCCCACCTCGCCACAAAGGCTGTCATAAGCCGCGAATATTCTAGGAGTAATTTAAAGTTTTAATTTTAGATGTTTTTATAACTAAATCCGTTCTATAAATATATCTTTAGAGTCATCGCAAAAACAACATCAACAACGTTTAGGTACAACACTAAAGTTATGACAATCTTCGCCTTTGTCAATAAACTTCGCTGAGGACATTCTCTAAATAACTAGAAACTGTCTGGCAACATCGCCCACTGCTATTGACTTAAACTTATATCAAGATACTTCTGTAAACTACTTTAACATCTCGTAATGTATTAAGAAAGTTTATTTCATTGCATCTAAGTAACAAAAGGCGCGTCTCCTACACTAAAACATTACACAAAACACCTACGCAAAACATGGTATCGCTACACATTTTTATGTATGACCATTGTTCTATGAGCAGCAAAATCAGTGTTTTGCGTATGTTTTTTCGTGTTTTGTTTCGAGAAAAACAGGTGCAAGAGTGCCTTTAATAAAACAGAGCGTCGTTTATCTTGAAAGCACGTAGCGCCAAACACGCGTTCTATTATTAATATGGTTGTAACTTGTGTTTCTCTTTCTACCTGTCCTTTTATAGCAGAGACTGGCAAACGAGCAAATTGGTCGCGTGATGCAAGACACAAGGAATCATGGGTGCGTTGCCAACCTAATGGGGGGGAAAATTCTTCCTAGTCGTTACACTCTTGACAGAGTGGTCGCGGTCGTCTCTCCAGTGAGGGAAACGGGGATTGGGAAAGGGAAATCTCACCGATCGAAACGCAACAGCAAGCTGCCACTTTACGCCGGTTTTCTGTGAAACAGTGGTATCAAATCGATTGAACCGGCCCATTCGTGCTGTAGACGTTACGGTCTACAGCGTGGCTCTTTTTATGTTATTTGCTTTCAATCAAAATAAGGTGTGGTTTAAAACAGTAATCACTTCGCGATAATCAAAGATAGTATTAATCTTGTAAACCCCAGAGCATTATACAGATTGGCAACCTTTATCATAACGCAATAAGTGGTATTTTCTTTCCTTAAAGTTGTCTTTTCATTACCGATTCAGTGAAGTTTCACCGCAGCTCAGCACAATAGTAATCCACAAAAACTTTCTTATTATTAGCCACATTTAGAAAAGAATTTTCTTATAAAATGCTTTAATTGAAAAACTGTGGTCACAATATTCTTCATAATTCGCTCAGTCTTAATCAAGTTATGTACGGGAGTAACTCTTGTATTAAATTACTGAGTAATTAAAGGGAAAGTTAGCATGACGGAAACAAATTGTTTCCGAAGTCAGCATGTGAACGTGAGTGACTCTCCTGTCTTAACTTCCTAACAAATTTATTTCACATCCCATATCGTACAAGTTCCAGAGTTTCCAACCCAACAGCTACGATTATCATCTCAATCTATGAGTGATCAGTTTTTGAATTTGACCGAGTTATGTCTGTTCCTCTAGATGCGAGTTGATGTCAAGTGGGTCGTAAAATCCCAGGTATAAACCAAGCCGAATCCTTTCCGCAGCATACTTGGGAACGTGTGTTGCGCCAACCCGATATTATTTTTTTTATTTTTTTTTATAGCAGAGACGAGCAGCTGGGTCACCTGATGAAGTGATCTCCACCGCCCATAGACACCAGAGACTCAAAAAGAATCATGGGTGCGTTGCCAACCTAAAAGGATGGAATGGAAGGGGAGGGAAAAGGGATTGGGAAAGGGAGGGGGAATTGGGCTACCGGAAATATCATAGTCGAGTATGTGCAGATGGAAAAGCCTGTAACATCTATAGCACGAATGCCGGCTCGACCGGTTTTGATACCGATATCAGACATCCCTCAGTGGCGATTCGTTTGGGGACTGAAATTCAATTTGACCAAAATGACTCCCCATTTCCCAATACCCTTTCTTTGAGGATGGCAATTGGCAATGAATTCCTTTATCACCATCAACACTCTATTATAAAAAAACTCTAATCTACTTCGAATTTTATTTTGGAACGAAGAATCAATTATGATTAGATACCAATATTCATGAATTTACGCATTTATTTGAATAACGTATTATGATAAGTTATCACGAGATAATGCGCTGTGCGGCTTACTCTAATACATCAAGTATGTCATAAAATACCTATCATTCATACGGCGACGTCTCATGATGATCTTATGGCGGGTACTCACTAACCGAACGAAGGCGAAAGAACGTTCGTGAAGGGCCATCGGCGATGGGGACCGAACGTTCCCGATCATTCGCGAATCTTCGCTGTTGCATTCACACAACAGAGAAGGTTTGTTTGCCATTTTTTTTTGCCACGTTTGATGGTTAATCGAACCGTATTTATTAAAACTTGTATAAAGCTTGAACCCTTGCGTGTCCTGCCACATAGACTAACTTTTGTCCTAAAACCTGAAAGGAATGATATGGGGGATGAAAGTTGTTTGGGAGAGTGTAACAAAATTGTATCAGCAATCACGCAAATTACCAAAATGACAGTGAAAAACTCTTAGCCCTCATTCGCACGAGAGCGGTTTCAACGTTCGTTAAAAAATTTAACGGACCGTCTTTAAAATTTATCCGTCTGTAACCAAAATATGGCACCATCCTTTCAATAAGCTCGAACAAAATCATACATACTAAAAAACGTACAGAATTGATTACCTATTTTTTTAGTCGGTCGAATAGAATTATAACATATATTATCTAATTAAGTGTGTGGGAGGTACTTTAAAAAAGAACCAAATAAAGCATACGTATACATTTTGTTAGCAAAGATCAGTATATCTCACGACCTCTCAATCAATTAGAGCGTTCCGCTAATTTGTATTGCAGTTCGAACTCTGACCGTGTAAATGTTTAATGTAACTTTATTGTTTCACTTTCGCCACAAGTTTATTCAGTAAATTAACTGAAGCTTACTTGTATATGCATTCGGTGAAATTGTGGTACAAATGATACAACTCTATGCAAATTACTTGGTATTGCGTTAAATTCGTGCAGATATTAGTTACTTTTGGACATCTTGGTGTCGTTACGTACATATATAATGTAGGAAATATGTGGTTTGTTCACCTTCCATCACATAAAAGGTCGGAAAATAAACTAGGCAGATAAGACGCTTTTAGTTCGCTTCTACCTACCCTTTCTGAGATTCAGGCGTGAGATTAAGAATGTATGTGTGATAGCCAAATGTCTTTCCAAGACTAAATAAGTAAACCTAACAGTCACAAACATAGTCCTAAGACGTCGTGGGTATCAGGAACTACGAGGGAATTACGGTCCTACAACACTCAGACCCGAAACTATGGGCCTTACTTATAAAAATATTTTAGCAGAGCAAATGGCTAAGACTAGTCTGTCCCTTTTATTTTCAAACAATGTGACACAAGGAAAAAATTTACAGACTATTCTTAACTATTTGCTCAGCTAAAATGTGTTTATAAGTAAGGTCCAATATCTTTAGATCGTACAAAGATTTGTCTCGACCTAACGTTTATTTTGATTCTAAAGTACCTTCGTTTTATCTGTGACAATACATATTTAACAAATATGTACATAATAATAACCCAGATACTTCAGCCTTGAAACAATAAGAAACAGACGCACTTTCGTATTTATAATAACCATAATATGTATTACTTTGTCACCTCCTTGGTCTAGTGGCAGCATGTTTGGGCTATGAATCGGGAAGTCCTGAGTTCGGTTCCCAGGTCGGGCAAAATAAATTTTCTAATTTAATTTGCCCGGAACTGGATCCCTTATAGGGGGTTGACGCCAGGCACGCAGCTGGTCGTAAAAACTAAGCCAAATCCTCCCTGCAACATGCTTGAAAAAATGTGTTGCGCCGACCCCACATTAAGGTGGGATAAAGGCAGGTAGAAAAAAAAACCTATGTATTACTTTGTCATAACACATGCCTCCATGGTTGAAATAATCTCTCAATGCGATATCCATTTGGAGATTGCGCATAGCCAAATTGGTCTATTTTCGCGTCCCCTCTCTCAGTCAGCCGTCTCTGTATGTCATTCACCTTGCATGACCATTCACTCGTAGCGTAAGTATGTAAGTAACAATCTGGCATTGTGTCCACACAACACGTCATTCATAAAACCTTTTCCAGTCGCATGATATTAAGAAGCTGTGAATGTCTTTGTTATTACTTTATCACCTTCATTCAATTCATACAAAATGAAGTATCAGATAGAGATATCTAATCTTCGATATGCAAATTTACTTAATTTGTTATATCGTTTATGTACTTCGAGAAATGCCCAATAATTCAATTTCAGTAATCTGAAGGATTATAGTATTTATACTGATTGTCATTAAATTGTATCAATGAATTATGTCCTTAATTTGTATAATACTGTGGGAATTGGGTTTGGAACAGAGTGTATATGGAACGTGAAAGTAAAGAAATGAGAGAGCAGTATGTGTGCGAGAAGGATGGAAAGAGAGAAAAGTAAGATGGCGAGATAGACGACGAACGGCTAACGAACGAGTGAGTGTGCGCAAATAGAGATTTTTAAGAATAAACGACGAAAAGCACTCAAAGTGTTTGATTTTTGCCAAATTAAATCCCACAATACTATCTCCGAAATCTTTTCAGTACATTTATGCTACAATAAGTTTCATGTTGTGACTTGTGACTTGTCTAAAATGTCAATCGAAACCATACTCGTACATTTCGTTTGAAGGCGGAATTCGTATTTCCTGATGTCACATGAGAAGAGTGTTCAGGCTTCGCAAAAAAAACAGTTTCGAATACATTCTAATACACAATTGCAAAACACGACACTGTACGTATGTACAATGTATGTACTCACGCTTATATCCCCGAAGAGATAAGCAGAGGCGAACTAGAGAACTAGAATTCAACAGCTTATTTCCATATCGGGCACAAATTCCAGACTTCGGGCTGATACTGAGTACACTGTATCTAGTATGAATCTAATTTGTAACCGAAAATAGTTAATAGTTTTAATATTTGTAACCGTAATAATAGGTGCGTTTGCCAACCTAAAAAGAGGGAATAGAAGGGGAGGAAAAAGGGATTGGGAAAGGGAGGGGGAAATGGGCCACCGAAAATCCCACACACCAAACGAAATGTGACAGTAAGCTGCCACTTTACGTCGGTTTTCTGTGAGACAGTGGTATCAAACCGGTCGAGCCGGCCCATTCGTGCTGTAGACGTTACTGTCTACTGCTCTACAACTCACAAAAATTTAAATTACTTTCGTTGCAATATTATTTCTGTTTTGTATTGCCGCATTTGAGTAATCCAATTAAAATGGTACCGCATCGATGCTACAAGAGAGATGTTGGCCAACAGAAGTGAGTGTTATCGATAAGCAGATGACGGCGCGGTCCATTTAAATCCTGAACTGGATAAATGCTCCTCGGCCACTGAGCCGGGATCCTACGTTTGAATACAAATGGACCGTTTATCCCTGAAAGCCAATCTGTATGCAAATTACAGGCCCGTTTAACTATTCTCGTTAGTTGCTCATTTTCGGAACGTCTGGGTATCCAGTTTGTTTAAAAACTAAACCTTTCCATTTCACATCCATGACAATTTTCATTCTATGTGCTATTTGTTATGGAGCTTTACAGTAGTCGATAGTCATCTCAACATTTTCTAACTAGCACAGCGCATCCATTATTTCACACAAATAAAACGTTATGTTGTTATTCTCCCTCTTTCTTTCTATCTCACCTTAGTGTCGTCGTGTCAAAAAAAACAAAATTCTCACTTATGGATAATAATTTTGACAAACTCTTTAAAAGCTTCATCATCATCATCAGCAACAGGACGTCCACTGCTTTAAAAGCTTACCAAACGTCAATTTTGCATTTTTGAACCAACAGCAGGGTTACCACCACCTCTTATAGCAGTATTATTATAATCGTTCTTCGTTTGTTTTGTATGGGAATCGGTACAAGTAAAATTATAATAATACTGCTATAAGAGGTGGTGGTAACCCCCCAGTACTTCACTCAATCCCTATTAAATTATTATTTAGAATCACTATTCAATAACGTTATTATTGACTTTTTTCTTGTTTGTATCGACAGCTAGCTAACGGTTGTGTCCTCTGCAATTAATTTTTAACTTTCTGTTTTGAACTGTTCAGTATTTTAACATGAATTTTCCTTTAACTTTTTATTCCCTTGTTCGGGTGTCGCTAATGCGCAAACTTTCCGCCTCAGATACGCCAACGGGTCTCGTGAGAAGCCCCGTTCAAAATTTCATGAAAGTCCATGAAACTGTAGGTAACTTGTTATATTGTACGGCGGGGTCGACAAAGGGTTTATTACAAACAATAACAGTGTAAGTGGACGGTGAACCGGTACTGCGTATAAAGAAGTGTTTTATTGGTAAATGTGTTATGGTTTATTATGAGACCTCAAGCCTTACGATATCCAACGAGCAATGAATTACCTTTGACCCTAGTACCAATTTCAACAGTTTCCAAAAACTAAGGCTGAGATCTATAGAGCGAACTTAGAGTAAGTCCAAGTCAAAGAAACGAACTCAGGATTTTGATTTTTTAAATTGAACTTCGACTTAGTCCTTAGACGAAGCAAAGATTTTCGTGTAAAAAATGACTGAGACTAAGTCAAAGTTCGCTCTACAGATCTCAGCCTTAGTTTGTTTTACCTTCAGAAAGCACATCGAACTAAAATCATAGTCAATAATACTTACTTTATAAAAAGTAATAGTAATATCACATAGTTTAATAATAAAATACTAATTGAATGAAAGCTCTATACTCAATTACCAATTAAAATAAATAACATTAATCCCGAGGTATGAATACTGTAACCAAATTGCGGGCACATACATATAAATGCGGTTGGTTAGCTAATGTACAAGGCAACCATCTGGATATTTTGTGTAACAGATAATCACGTTAATCGTATTTTATTTTACGAATTTATGTAGCATTCGGAATTCGATTTCCTTAGAAATACACCTCGCAAGATGTGGACGCGTTAGTTCTCTAGTTCACTTCTACCTACCCCTTCAGGGATACGTGTATTCAAAATATTATTATTTTGTTAGTATTTATGTAACTTTTAAACACAACAGATGTACAGATAGACGTTATACTAGATAGAAGTTATATTTACATGTGCTTTTGCATAATGCACTGCCTCAGTGGCGTGGTTGTATTTCGGTACGACTACCATCCTGAGGTCTCGGGTTCGATCCCCGGGTCGGGCAAAGTGATATTGGCTTTTTCTATATCAGCCCGGAGTCTGAAATTTGTGCCCGATATGGCGATAGGCTCGCCCCCTGTCACATCTGAAACGAAACTAAGCTTGGCGAAATGTGGGTATTCTAGTTCGCTAGGGCGCCTCTGCCTACCCTTTCGGGGATCCAGGCGTGAGGCGTTCTTATGTTAGGTGTCTTTTGCATAATAAAAAACATAATCACAAACTACAAGGCCACAGCTGTTTATACTAAATTGGATATTTTCAGATAACATAAGAAACAATTTTACAAACTGTGAAAATGCTTAGTTTGTATTCTTTCAATTATTTTAAAGCTATGTTGTATCTGATGTTATATTGACCGATGTATCTAAAGCCAGTGCAAAAACTGGATATTGTAATAAATAACATGTAATACCGACACGTGACAAGCGTAGTGTAGTGCCATGGCAATTGCGATACTTTATAATTCAAAGTAGTTTTGCTAATATTTACAAAACCATCGAGCGAGCGGACTGCTGGGCTTGTCATTCAAACGATGACACCATAAATAAATAAAATTCTTAATTTACGTTTGGAAGACGACTATTGTAATGTTTAATCTACCAGTGGCGTGATGTCTATATAGAAAAAGAGACACTGTCTACCCAGTGCCCTGACAATTTGCTAGTTACATCATGATTTCAAGATCATGATCACACATTTGAGTGTAGAGCCATGTTGTAGATAGTTACGTCTACAGCACGCATGGGTCGCTAGAATGGTTTGATGCCACTGTCTCACAGAAAACCGACGTAAAGTGCCAGCTTGCTGTCGCGCATCCTACGGTAAGTGAGATTTCAGGTGGCCCTATCTCCCCGTCCCTTTTCCAATCCCTACTTCCCTCCTTTTCTTGTCTTGGGTGTCTATGGGCGGTGGAGACGACTTACCATCAGGTGATCCATCTGCTCGTATGCCAGTCTGCTATAAATAAAAAACAAATAGAACAAATTTCCAAAAAATCAACACCCGGCTTATATTAAAAATCAACATTGGGAGAACGATGATAGTGAATGATGATGTAAAAGTTGAGGAAAATATTTTTGTAGATTTTTTGTCTACCCTGATCGGTATGTTTGTGCACGTCAGTAAAATCTAGGTTTTCAAATAGATAATTCTGAATATCAAAGACTTAGTCGAGATTAATACTAATCACTTAACGATTCCGAGAAGGTTCATCAACATACAAGACTGAATAACAACAATAACGTAATGGGGCCCAGATTGGAAACAATTGAAGCGTTGTAATAGAGAACACAGCAGAAGTAGAACTTCACTAAGTACATTATGAATAACTTGTGCTGAACTTTATTAACAATAACTTTGGAACACGGTCTTGTGTAGACGTCATCAGGTTAAATTGTGGACTGAGCTCATGAAATTATTCCGTATGCTAGAGTCTGTTATTATGAATATAAATAGTTTTGGTCGTTTCGTACATCTTCAACTTTATTGGCTATGAAATAGTAAAACAGAAGGAGTAGGCAGAGGCGCACTAGCGAACTAGAACACCCACATTTCTCCGAGCTTAATTCCATCCCAGATGTGATAGGGAAAGAGCCTACCGCCGTACTGACATAAATTCCAGACTCCGGGCTAATGTGGAAAAATCCAATATCACTTTGTTCGACCCGGGGATCGAACCCGAGACCTAAGGATAGTAGTCTACCGATACCACCACGCCAACAAGGCAGTATGAAATAGTCTAGTTGTCTAAGAACGACTTGCAGCTCTATTACTAATCTCGAGTTAAACCTAAACTCCATTTATCCTACAGCTCATTCCTATCTTGAAATCGAGATTTGGAATAAATAGAGATTTATCACGGAGCTGCAAGTAACTCTAAATCTTTAAATAGTTGTACTTATGATATCATGTACGTTGTACATAATTGTTTTATTAAAAAAGAAGTAAACCCAAACTAAATAACTAATAAAAAAGGAAGAAAGAATTAAAAAAAATATATTTTCTTTCTTGATTTCTAATAACTATAAATAACTAATAAGAAAGAAAGAAAGAATTAAAAAATATATATTTTCTTTCTTGATTTCTAATAACGAACAAGTAACACTTTATAATTAAAATGTTGTACGTTTGTAATAGCCATAGACATATAGATAGTCATAAAGATACTAAAGCCATGTGTCGTGTTTCATACTAGCGACGACACAATAGGAGATTTAGTGAGCGTAAAGTGTTGTACGACACATGCCACGTGACCGGAGAGAAACTGTAAACGTTGTTCAAAACATCTAGTAAAGATACTAAATAATAATATATATTCTAAGAAATCTCACAGCGAATTCTATGGAAAATAAGCAGAATAGCAAATTTTTTACATATAACAAATAGATTTAATATTACTATCTATAGAGGGGCTATAGTAAGTTTCCATACGAAATCGAAAACAAAAATTAATCTCAAACTTCAGTAACGCTGTGTACCACTTACAGCAATGCGAGGGCGTTTATTATAATTTACACCCTAGAACGTTCTATGATTTTCAAGAATCACATAAGATAATTCTGCCTGACTGCCTCGGTGCCGTGGTGGTATTTCGGTACGACTACGGTTCTGAGGTCTCGGATTCGATCCCCGGGTCGGGCAAAGTGATATTGGATTTTTCCATATCAGTTCGGAGTCTGGAATTTGTGCCCGATATGTCGATAGGCTCGCCCCCTATCACATCTGGGACGGAACTAAGCTCGGCGAAATGTGGGTGTTCTAGTTCGCTAGTGCGCCTCTGCCTACCCCTTCGGGGATACAGGCGTGAGCTTATATATGTATATTCCAGGAAATCTCACAGCGAATTCTATGGAAAATAAGACTTGCAGAATAGCAGATTTTTTACATATAACATAGATAATATAGATTTAATATTACCATCTATAGAGGGGCTATCAAGCAAGTTTCCATACGAAATCGAAAACAAAAATTGATCTCAAACATTAGTAACGCCATCTACCACTTATAGCAATGCTTTTATTACAATTTACACCCTAGAACGTTCTATGATTTTCAAGAATCACATAAGACAATTTTATTGTCTAAACATTACTACGCTGGCACGACCTTGCACGCGTATGTTTCAAATACGACTGAGTGACTTATGACCACGAGATCATAACTTTTGGATCACCAGTTTCGTGCTGTTATCCCGTCTATATACTGTTGAAAGTTTTTGGTAAGCTACCGTTTTATGTGGGTGTTCTCTAACGGCCGGTTTCAATAAACAATTCAGTTTAGAGTGCAGATAGATCGCGATTATGAACCAATCAAATCAAGTCATTTAACAGAGTAATGTTGAAACTGTGTTCTTATTGACTAATTTTTGTAATCTATGTGCACATTCGAACTGAGATTGTTTATTGGAACCGGGCGTAAGACAACGGTGTTTACTTAACGACCATTATTTATTCTTAGTCGACTCATTATAAGACAAAACTAGCAACAACAAGGCTATCCTACTTGTCGAGTCGTTGCTTGTTAAACAAAGTGGATTCGATTATTTCGGTTCATAGCGTTAGCGCTGTCTCGTATTGCATCGATGGCACATGGCGGAAACTCGATTATTACTCGCATGTGACATATGGTTTATCTGATGTCACAAATGATTAACTTTTCTTGAATTACTATGAGATTATTTGAACATAGAATTATACCCATGTCTGTGGACTTTAAAAATACATGAATAAAAGTTAAAATTGTATTTGTTGTTTGCATAGTAAAAGTTGTTATATCATCAATATCTTCAATACTACGGTTTTCTTTCAGAAAATTATTGAAATATTGAACTGATTTTTGAGTGGTAGGGCCACGCTGTAGACAATTACGTCTACAGCACGAATGGGCCGGCTCCACCGGTTTGATACCACTGTCTCACAGAAAACCGACGTGAAGTGGCAGCTGGCTATCGCGTTTCGTTCGGTGAGTGAGATTTCCGGTAGCCCAATTCCCCCTCCCTTTCCCCTCCCCTTCCATTCCATCCATTTAGGCTGGCAACGCACCCATGATTCTTTTCGAGTCTCGGGTGTCTATGGGCGGTATCACTAACCATCAGGTGACCCATCTGCTCGTTTACCAATCTTAGCTATAAAATAAAAATAAAAAATAAAAATGATACAAATCTCTAGTACATACATACATATTTGCTTAAAATATTCACTCTCTGCAATTAATTGATTTTATTTTGTAGTATATAGGAATAAACCAATTTGAAATTTAACTTTGCTCGGCTCGACTGCCTCGGTGGCGTGGTTGTATTTCGGTACGACTACGGTTCTGAGGTCTCGGGTTCGATCCCCGGGCCGGGCAAAGTGATATTGGATTTTTCCATATCAGCCATGAGTCTGGAATTTGTGCCCGATATGGCGATAGGCTCGCCCCCTATCACATCTGGGACGGAACTAAGCTCGGCGAAATTTGGGTGTTCTAGTTCGCTAGTGCGCCTCTGCCTACCCCTTCGGGGATACAGGCGTGAGCTTATGTTATGTTATGTTAAATTTAACTTTATGTATCCGTAGAAACATAGTTTTAGCTTTGGAATAACCCAATATATCCGAAACTAGAACTGGTCAATCGAACATCCGAAGCAATTAATCCACTCCTCTAATGAGAATCCAGCTACAAAAGGTTACACGAAAATATCTTATTCAATGCATAACAGGACTTATAATAGAGTCCAAAGGGTTTAACTTTGAATGCCAAACGTGATGGGGCTTCCGGAGCTCTCGAGCTAACCCTCATTTATGTTCAACCCATATCTCTATCTATATTACGGACATAGCATGGGACAGCAGTAAGGTTTAATGACAACAGTCCAATACAGGATCGAGGTCAGCGTTAAGTGTTGCATTGGATTTGGCAGCGGTCCTTAATTGAGCTGTTATCGTGCCCATATGTCGAACGAAGAATCAATAAATATGTTCTTTGAAGTACTCAAGATAAAATCCTTTATCATCTAAAGCGTGTTATTCATAATTACTATACGGTGTTGCCGTAATTTATCTTTATTGCAACACTGAGTATCGTTTTCATTTCATTTTCCATCTAGCTAAAAGGAGCTAGCTTCGATTTTTTAATGATCGCCTACCAACCTGTGAGGAATATATTCTTGGACAAATCGTTAAACCCACACAAAGAACCATTGACATTTGACCAATTAGACAAAACTTTGTAAATATTTGGAAAACAAAATTTTTTTTTTTTGGATTTTACAAAAATCAAACGTCGCCCAAATAAACAATCATTTTAAAATATTATATTATGTAAGATAAAACATAAGATAAGTAGGTATAAATAAACAAAAAATGCATGTCATTACAATTCAAATAGCGTTTTTACAAGATTCATCTATGGAGTTTTCCATGCCAGTTATGATCTCATTATGTATGATGCATTTGCAAATTAATCGATATTGGCTTTGTCCCAAGACGTTAGTAGGCCACTTACACTGTACTGTAGAGCACTTATGTGGAGTGTTGCGGTACCCTAATGAACACAGCCACTGGCTCTACTTGATGACTCCGAATCTAATACCAATTTGCCACTTAGGTAATTAGAATTGAATGTGCCTATACATTGATGAGATTTGAAGGGTGAAAAGTGGAATATTATTTACAAAGTTAAGGAGAGTATATTAAAGTATAATAGAGTGTTTACCTTTCATCATATCTCTATAGCTCCGTGAAATGCCAATTAAACTAATTAACATCCCTGTTATACTAAAGTTCTAATATTTGTAGTCATACTTTTAGAAAAGAATGGCGTAAGGAGTCAGTAATTGAGTTTCCATTAGTCAAGAGACACGTTAATAATGAAATCGATCTTTTACTCCGCGATTTCTAAGGACTTGCCGATTCATTATATGTACTTAAGTTTTCTTCATTAGTTAGATAAGTCTTATTTCTATGGATGTCTGTAAATAAACTCAATATTACACCAACACCACCACTACTACTACACCACCAACACTTATTTGCACAGAGTATGAAAGACAGAAAAAGCAAAATCAAAAATGTTTAACATTCCCCTCTTTTCTAAAGATAGAAGATTTTCGTTAAAAGCGTCCTGGTCCAAAAGCCGATGGCTATTGCAGTTCCCAAAAAATACAAAACAGGGATGTTGACTTTACGGTACAATATCCTAAAGGCTGTTACAGAGTCCCAAAAAAGGCAACGAATGTTAGCAGGCGGTGTGTATACGCTATAGGCGGTAATACTTCAGTTGATAGGGTACTAAATAGGGCAACTATTTAGATAGTATGATCTGCTGGATAAGACGGATGTTGCAGGTTCGATCCCAGCAGCAAAACACCTGACATTTTGTTTGTAACATAAGCTCACGCCTGTATCCCCGAAGAGGTAGGCAGAGGCGCACTAGCGATCTAGAACATCCACATTTCGCCGAGCTTAGTTGCGTCCCAGGTGTGATTGGGGGTGAGCCTATCGCCATATCGGGCACAAATTCTAGACTCCGGGCTGATATGGAAAAATCCAATATCACTTTGCCCGACCCGGAGATCGAACCCGAGACCTCAGAACCGTAGTCGTACCGAAATACCACCACGCCACCGAGGCAGGCATTTTGTTTGTGTTCATTGTTTACCATTACTCGCTTAAGTAAAGAAGAACGAAAGTTTATTTGTCAAACTAAAAAAGGACAGGCAACAACTAGTGACGGATGACTTCGTGAAAGATCCTATAGACAGGAACGTTCGCCAAAAAACAAATATATTTTATTGCATTCGTATAATAAGATGAGCAAGCAACTCACCTGATGGGAAAACTCAAGCGATACGACTGTCGTCTACCCATAATCATAAGAAACACGACCCACACCGTGAATAACAAAGCACGACAAGTCTCACAACCCCATAATTATCGAAAATATTATCACCAGTATCTATATGAACACCAGCAACGCAGTGTAATCAATATAATTTAATTACAATGTGCTTCATTATTTCCATTACGTACTTATATTCAATTACGTCATACAAGCTTAGACGGATTCTTGAATCTTCTGTTACAAATACCTCACAATAACTTAGTTGATTAGTTTCCTCGCTGTAACCATTTTCGCATGTATTCAAAGTGAACTTCTAACGATATGCCCGATTCTCAATCCGGCAGCTTGTTGATTTGTCACTATCTCTAGTTATAGAAACTTGAGTAAGTTCCACATTAGTTCCATACACACACGCTTAAACAGCTAAACTTTGTGTACAACTTGCTTGCAATTAATTGCGGAGTGGAGTTTAACTAAATTATAACCATGTTCTAACAGTTCTGCTATTTACTGCGAACTCTTAACTTGGATAGTTTCGAAACATAGCTATATTAGTATGCTGTACATGTGTGTACTTCTACAGTATCGTCATAGTCTATGGTCAGTACCTAAACTATTTACAACTATGTTCTACGCTAAAAATAATCATAGATATTCTTTACCCCGAAAATGACGTTTCCAAATTAGTACATTTCCTTCGTAAATGAATTTGTCATTCCTTATAAACTGGTATTAGTCTTTTAATATGACATGTAACTACCTGTTGAAAATCAGTACTATAAACTATAAATGAAGGAGTTAGGAACAAGTTAAATTATAAAAAATTTGGAGATCAAATTATTTGGTAAAACGATCATATTTTTTTACATCTTGTAGATGATATTAAGTATAATTATATGTATTAGGTATAGTTGATGAGGTATCATTTTGCAAATACATTCATCAAATCTCATATAGTATTAACCTACAAAAGTTAAACATCATAAGAACCAATATAGGAGCAATAATTCAGGTCACAAAACGCCTAATTAAATGCAAATGCATACGTCCGTAACCACGAACCACAGAGGCATTCGGACCACGGATGAAATTAGCTTTGGTTGAGCTTACAATTTGATAAATTATCGTTATATGGTTAAAGCATCTCATGATTAGAACACCAATTACCTATGCTGCGCCTCAGTGAATAGTGACGATATAGTAAATCCAATACAACCCGGCTATAAAACCATAAGTCCGATTCCGGGTCATAGCAGTAGAAGTTCTTTCTGCTTTTATTATCTGAAGCATCATTTCAAAGCAGCATTAGTGAAATAATACAAGCATGCGCGGAAAAATCCAAATAAAAACTGAATGAACACTGACGTCTTCCTGTACGGTTGTATTCAAATACATACACAGCATTTTCCTAGACATCATTTTTGAATCCGGAATATAATTTATGGATTATTGAAATGAAGCATTGTCAAATAAGTATATTTTTTTTATTATTGCACGTCATTATCAAAGAGATTTAATACTACATACCGTACACTTCTGTTTAATGTCTCTGTATATTATACAACGTAGAATTTACACAAAGGTATTTTTTTTCAAATGTTTATAGGATCTTGTAACCTGCTCATAAAATATTAATGTGTCCTCGACAACGTGCTGCATTGTACCATACTGAACTTAAAACTTAATGTTAAATAACTAGGTTACACAAAAGCTCCAACATAAAATGTTGCTTAGCGGCAAACATACAAAAAGGAGAATTAAATATTCGAAATATTGGAATAGAAAATGAAAAGAAACGTGACTTATGACCATATATCAAAAGCTGTTCGGCTCATGTTTATCTTAAAACCGTCAGCGAAACCCGCCAAGATATTACGCAATCGGTAAAGTAACCAATTTGGAAACTCATCCCAAGTCACCTAGTAATGGATGGCGTTACCCCGACTGTAATGATATACGACGAAAAAATATACGTTTCGCTCCTTATCACGTACGATATTTACTGCTTCTTGCCACATTTCATATTGCGCTAAAATTCGAAAGAAATTGCGACGGCGCGGCGCGGTGCGGCGGGTTTAACAAAAACCTCGACATGATAACCAGTCTGTAGTTAATGAGCGAACTCAAAATATTCCTTTATTTTTCTTCCTTTATTTTTCTTGAAAACTATAGACAATTCTCGTTCATCTCTTGGTAATTCAAGTTTGAGCGTATTTTTTAGATTTACTCAGTATGAATTTTGAATGAATTTGAATTTACAATGATCAGACCAATGCTAAAATTTTAGGCATTTTTTTCGTATGCAAACATCTACAATTCAGTCAGGACTATGTTATTGGCTTACCGAGTTGATATCGGTACCTAACTTATTATTTTTTCTGGCGCCAAGCACCAGTGTTCCAGAATTAATAAAAGAATTGAAACGAAGAAAAAAATCACGTTTTTAATTAAATCTTACAATCCAGTGAATGGAAAATATAATTCCGATAAAGCCGTAAGTACAAGAACTCTACAAGTTCTTACTTTCAAGATTTAAAGTATTCGCATTGTTGTTGGGCAGTGGCCCAATTCACTTCTCGAAAATTGTAAAATTTTTAGCCCAATTGAATATTGTAAATTGAGTTGAAGATATAGAAAAGTAATATTAAGGGTCAAACATTATTTTATATTACACCGTGGTCGTTCCAACAGAATCCTGTTATCGATGTCAAAAGCCTTCATTCAGACCTCTTATTTATGGATTTCATATTTAGTAGAATTAATTACTTCAGTCCTAAATTATGTTTATTGGCCTATGTCCAACAGTGGACGTCCTGTGGCGGATGATGATGATAACTTCAGTGGTTTGATATAATATAATTGCAAGTTATTTTAAAACAGCTATGGATATCTTGTTCTGTTTATGTTTTAGGTCGGCGATATATAACAAATAGCATAACTCACTAATATTGTTTTTTTGAGACAAGTTTCGAATTAAAAACAAAATTACTTCGCATCATGGCGTCAATTAAACAGGGAATCTACAAAGCAAATCATATTAGGGTTCTGAAACAAATTCAAATTAATGGACTCCACAAACTTCTAGTATCGCTATATGAATTCTTCATATGAGGGCCAGCAGACCACATCAAAGTTTGTTAAATCAATTATGCAGCTCAATTTTCCCACGCAGATTACTACATAGAATACTTGTCTTATTAGCACAGGCAACGAAAAGTACATAAACTGTAAGATATTGTTCCAGGCAATGGAATAATTTAGTATAAACTTTGCATTTGTTTTACTAAAATAATGCCTGAGAATAGAAATATTTGGACGCATTCATCACTATAATTTCCTAGTACTACGAAACAAACAACATTTATCTCTTCATACATAATACCACAAACCTTGAAGTAGCAATTTATTTCTACCATTATAATAATATGTCATAAAGTATACAATTCAATTGAGGATGACTATTAAGCAATAGTTAGATCAACTGTTCAAACAAAATTTGGATGCAAAATAATAATATCGAATATTTGTCTATTGTGCCTTAATTACCTATTTTCAATGAATACTGTCATTGTCAAATAACTAGGTATATATCGACGGTCGAAAGCATAATTGTAGTATCTAGAAAAATACATGTTTACAGGAGAGACAAAAAACTACTTAAAAAATTCATAACTTTTAAACCAAAAGAGATATTAATTTCATATTTGGAATGCGTATTCTTTGAATATTTATTTTTTTACAATAGGTTAATTAGTTCTAAAGTTAGTTTATCAACTTTTGATGAGATATATTAATCGATATTTTAATGCTAAGCAGCAAAAACGTTGCATCTCCGATGTGAGTTCCATGGAGACATTAAATCACTCTGAATTAACGTGAAACCAACGATGTAACTATATTCAACTAGTTTACTACGTTGTACGTCGTATGTTAGATGTCTTTATAAAATACTGGAAGCGATTTAGGCGTACCTGTTAAATTTTGAAAAGTGACTTTTTTTACTAAGTATCTACAGCGTTTTGAAGTATATTTTTTTAAAAGTAGTTTTTTTCAACGTCGTATCAAAGTTTTTTTTTAATCATAGAAGAACAGGAGTGAGTTCATTAGACGCAGTATTTATTTTCTTTTCAATGATATGTAGTATAAGTCGTATTCGACTGTTTTCGAGATACAACATGTATGCTTTCGGGCGTCGATATATGATACGTAGAATCAAAGCAATAATATTGTACCTTTACATATAATGATGATAACTAAAGTTGTGTCTCATTACTGTTTGTCAAAGGTAATAATCATGTTTGTTAATAACCATGTTTCCGTTTGCATATTACAATCAGGTAACAAGTGATACTCAACTATGTAATGAATAGATGTCTGTATTGTTCCAACATACATCAGCTCCATACACGTGCGACTGTTTTCCGGAGTTCGATCTATTTTTAAATAGTTTACAACTAAATTCCCGGAGAACAACTACACGTCTTCGTTAGAACTGCTTCCGATTGTTAGCCGAAATAAACTTTTTCACTTTTGTAACAATGTGCTGATTTTGCCAAGTTTCGTCCTTCATTAAACTGCAAAGTAAAATCTCGGATCCCTTTACCTTTTCTGACTTCAACGGATCACCCTCCCTACAACGAATACCCTTATTTTGCTTATTATCTGCCTTTATAAAACCTTTGCTTTCAACCTCTGTTGACAAACAGTTGACTCCAAAAACGTATCCAAAGGTTACCTTTCCCTTATTCAAAATAAACCGTCCATCTTCGACGCTTGAATATTGAGACAAAAAAGATTCCAAAGACAAATGAGTGCAAATTCTTTAGATCAGTTTGACAAATTCTCAAAGAACGGCTGTGCCTCAAATAAAATTGGGCTGAATATGACAAGTGCGATTCGTTTTTCATTTTTCACATAATGACGCCTCCTTCGGGCACAAAGACCGTTTTATAGCCATCACAATGGAATTGTGCTCTTTCATCAGCGGGACTTTTATGGTCGACGCGTCAGCTGGTTAGGGGACGCCAAAATTGAGTCAGTATATCTAACTACTGTTACTCGACTGCCTTGCCTCACGACAATATTATGAAATTAACAACACATTAGAAAGTATTTCGCGCATTACGTGCATCAAGTGTTAGAAAAATAGTAAACGGTGATGCAAAAATATACGTTTCACATATTGGCTTTCCGCCACAACAATTGAACTTTGTACTGATTCAGGAAAATATCGTGTCTTCAGCCGCTTTCGGCTGTTTGTTTCTCTATTTCGGTCTCTTGGCACAACTCGCTTCTGTATGAATACATATTATTACTTATGTTATATTGAAATTCTATGGCACGTACGAAATCTACGTGGTGTTATTAGCAAGGCAATAAAATGTATTATATTACGTAAGGCAATGTGGTTGCCATCTATTGTGCCGTAAATGCTATGGTATGATTGATTAGCAGCTCTGCTTACGTTGTTTACGAATATTCGAGACATGTGCGACGGCAGCAAAGATATTGAATAAAGTGCGAACTATATGATAGTTTTTAAGAGACCAGTCATTTTATTTGATATTGAAAGTTCTATTTTCATTAAAAGAGGCACATTTGATACAACATAATATCAACACTTAGGCTTTTAAAACTAGCCACTAAATATGACAGTTCACAGTAACATAAGCAAGTACCTATACTAAATGTTAACATGAAATAAATGAATAAACATTAGAATTTCAACTGTTTTATATGCATTCAAATTCTGCACCGGAAACATTTGAAACTTGATATAGTTTATTGTCAAAATCTAAATAATAGCAGTTTCCTGGTTTCATAAAGAATGTTTCGATGTTAGTATATAGCACATTATATACCTATTCAAGTATAAATAGTATTCATTTTTAAGTTAAGAGTTATTCGCTGTAAAATGGATCAGTGTAAACATATCGTTTTCATAATACATCTTCGAATTACCTACCAGATTTGCTGAATCAAGTACGGCTATGCGGCCGGTGACTTTAGTTACCAACCCAGCAGTTATATCTGATATCAGACCACACAAGGTCTTGCGTAATATAAGATCATGAATCCTCGTAAATTTAATATCTACATCATCCTAATTAGTGTTTGCGGTAACATTGTAGTTACTTAGTCTTAAATTTTTACATTATTGTAGCTTAATGGGTCATGAATGTAAAAAATATTGTTCCTGCGATAATGTACCTATTAAAAACCCATTGGGAGATGTGTGTATTATAGCTAGATGTTACGTTTTATTTGTTCAACTCTCATTCACGTCATTTTTGTTGTTTACTGCAAACACCGAAACGAAAACAACAATTTATTTTTACGCCTTTTTTGGACAGGATATTCCTTTTAGATTTGTACGTACTTAATACCTCTTGATTGAATCACGCTTCGCCACAAAGTGGTATTTATTTTACGAACCGCCACCTCGCCTTTAATCCAATCTTCGTCATTCGAGCGTTATGGAGATTCTATTATTTTTCATCCGGATTTATTGAATATTAAAATGATTAAAATAGTGAATGAACATGCATTGTATAGAAGTCAACACTTTAAGAATACAAAACGCTATTATTAGTTTGACCGTGTATTGATTGATACATACGTATCGCGTTGTATGAATTGAAATAATAGGGGATATTTCTAGAATCTGTTAACAATTGAACGTTTATTCAGGAAACATACTGTAAAGTGTATGAAGCTTTATTGTATGTACCTATTCATTATCGAATTCGGGATTTGTAAAAACAACTATGTAGTTAGTTACTATTTTCACCATATCTATAGGTGACTCATTGGTATGTAGATGATAATATTTTTGATTTGTACACTATATGAAGCAAGCTTATGCAAATGTTATCCAAAATGCAAATCCACTATCACAAACTTTATATTGAATTTTGATAGACATAAGAGGCTAACAAGTTAGACCTTCGAAATCAAAAATAATCTTGCTAATGCTTTATTAGACTACGCGTATACCTGATTTTACTAAGATGCGATATAATATAATCATTATAAAATGTGTTACGAAAGAAGTGTTGTGAACTACAAACAAAAAATGCATAAGAAATATCGAATAGGCTGTGGATTGTAACTGCTGACGTTATTGTTAGCGTATCTAATTCACATGCAAAGGGTCTGAGAGATTTGGGTCTATTAGTACGAGTATAGTAAGCAAGTTTTCGGTTCAAAGCTTTATTAGAATGTTTATCATCATCTATAAGGTTCATTATTCTTTGCTCAGTCGTTTCTTCATGTGTCCCCTTATACAGTTACAAAGCTCTTCATTGTTCGTTTATAATAATTATAGAGGAACATAACAATAAAATGTTCTGTTCATGCAGCATCATCCATTTTATTAGTATTCTATACTAACTTGTCGTTTACAGTTTAGCTTAAGCGACGATTACATAATTACAACTCTGAATAAACTGAGTATTTACTTGGAAATCTCTTAAAATTACTTAAATATTCATATACTAGGAGACAATATAGTATCGGATTCGCTCTGAATGCATTTGCTTAAGGCTTGTCTTTTGTAGAAATATGAGTCAGACATTGTCACTGTTATCTTATCGAATGCAAGATTTGATTTATTATCACTATTAAACGTAAACAATTCTGGGTTGGTTGAATGAGGCATGTCCGAACGCTCAAACATGCGTACGACGTACGTAACAAACTAGTTCCTTGATATAAATAAATCAGTAAGCAATCAGGTGTTCCCAGCTGTTAAAAATATTGTACGACTACATCAACAATTAATATAATTGTTTGCATAATATTAAACACATAAAGCGTAACTAAAATAATTACATAAAAGCACATATTGATGTAAATAAAAAAATATTGAGATTTTACACCAACAAAAAACCAGTTTAATTAACTTAAACAATGTATACTTACTGTCGGATACTGCTCCAATGCTGTTAGATGCTGTCACACCAAGGGTTTTAACGTTTAGTACACACATAAATAAAAACCACCACATATTGGCACAGATTTTGAGGGCTGCCAGACGACAGCCCACCAAAAGGAACATTCGTCCTCTAAACTTTCGTATTTGCCAAATCCACTACGACTGAGCACTGTACAGGCTAATCCAGAACGGAGCCACAGTTACGTCACGTTCATAACACTATTGTACGTATTTACATTCAATGTCACTGTTATTTATGTGTGGAAGGATAATATTTTGGTGATTGGTTGTTGCGCGATGAGCGTTTTTAGGTTATTTCTACGTGCCACTAGAGCGAGAGTGACGGAGAAATGTCGCGGCGCGGCGGGTGGCGCGATCGCGGCGCGGCGCGGCAGGCAGGTGATGCGGTGGCTTGGCACCGCGCCGATAGATGGCAGCACCGGCGCACGCGTGATGTACCACGATTTACGTTTGGCGACCGAACCGCGGCGCTGCGCTGCTGATTCTAGCTACGGATTTTTCCAACGCAACACACGAACTTAAGGCAAGGCCACATATCACATTAAACAATGTCGCGTCATTGGTATAAATTGTGATAACGGTAACAAACGTCAAAACACGCAGATTGATATAACTTTATATTATGCAGTATTATTTTTATGAGCATTTCAAAGAAACTACGCCATATTAAAACTAAACACCCCTAGAATATTACATTGTTGTTAAAGTAAGTACATAGTATTGTCATTAATATATAAAGAACGTTACATTTCGCCTTGTCTGAATTCCATTTTCATCAAAACATTTTCCAGATAAAATTAAACAATTCTGCATTCGATTATACATAAAAGTGAAATTGGGTTTGATGCTTTCTGTGTTAACTCCTCTAACCGCATTTAGACAAAAGATCAATCGGTGTGATCTCACCCTAAGGAAAACTGGGAATGCGCGCGCATGTAAAATAGTGGGCAACCGTGAGAAGACGACGAGGGGGCGTGTCACGGAGTTGCTACGCACATCCACTACGCAACTGAGATAAGATAGTAATAGACCGACTTTAGAACCGCTGCGAAGCTATCTCGAAGAAAGAGCATAGTAACTAAATAAAATAAATAAATAAATAAATACACCCAACAGTCACACACATAGTCCTGACCACACACTAAGATCGAGTCTTGTGTCGTGGGTATCAGGAACTACGAGAGACTTTCGGTCTCACAACAATCGGGTCTGGGACCCAAAACAAATATCTGTGGGCCACACAGACATTTGTCTCGCTGCGGGAATTGAACCCGCGACCTCACGTTTCACAGCCGGCTACTCGCCTGCTGCGCCACGGACGCTGTCCAACTCAACGACTACACACTACAAGAAGTGTAGACTGCAGACGATTAGTTTTTATACTCGTATACTCCGAATAGTGATGGTCAACCAACATAAATAGGTCGCGGTGCCTCGGTAACGTGGTTGTATTTCGGTACGACTACCGTCCTGAGGTCTCGGGTTCGATCTCCGGGTTGGGCAATGCGATATTGGATTTTTCCATATCAACCCGGAGTCTGGAATTTGTGCCCGATATGGCGATAGATAGGCTCGGCCCCTATCACATCTGGGACGGAACTAAGCTTAGCGAAATGTGGGTGTTCTAGTTCGCTAGTTCACCTCTGTCTACCCCTTCGAAAATACAGGCGTGAGCTTATGTTATGTATAAATAGCTCTTAGCCTGACGAGGTTCGAAAGATTTAACACAAAGCTTCGACCAGTACTTCGCCTCTGCCTCCAGGCAGAGTAACTTTTCGTTGCAGCTAATGAACTAAAAACGAAAGCCTTGAACATCGGTGGAAGCAGCTTAGTAACAAGTAGAATACTAGCTAAGTATGGAAATGTATTACATATTTAATATGTTGATCTTTAAACATGAATAATAAAGTACCTACTAATGTAGATACCTACATTACAAATACCAGACTAATATACGTGAACATTCTCATAAAAATAGAATTCCATCCAACAGTCATACACATAATACTGGTCCCACATTAGGAGAATCTTCAGCCTCTTATGTTAACATAGAACCAATGTTTATGATTGATATGCCGGACCTCTACCGAAAATCCGAAAGATTGATTTCCGTACGCTGTGATGAGCGTAAACATTTGCAGTCCTAAACAATGGCTTTATCATTTATTCATCATTATCGTACAGAAAACCAATTATGACTGATATTGCAAAAGGCCTAATCTTGATTAAATATTTTATTTCATGAAAAAATCTGACCTAAAGAATTAGATTTGTTGTGTTGTCATGATGAACCTGCAGTTGTACTTTTCTGATTTCGGTTTCATAAATCTTGTTAATTCCATTATTGCCCGCCTGCTATCCTTATCCACTGGGTGACTGGTTAATTATTCATGCCCAAAATTCCCTAAAGCTTTTAAAATATTCACTTTTTCTTTAATACCTTTACTTCGTAAAACATTCTTCCTGGTTTAAGGTTTTTAATGCAAATAAAAAAAATTTTTTTTGAGTAATAAAGTATAGGAAGTATTTTGCTCTCCTTGGAAACAATTATTTTAAGTCACCAGATGTAACTGTACTACCTGCTAGTGCGTATCCTCAGGCTGGTAATTAGCTAATTGAAAAAAAATCAATTTTACAAAACAGCTACCGCCATCTGTCGGTAGTAAAGTAAACTTTAATGTCGCTAATACCTACCACTAGAGTTCGAATCCATATTTTTAAAAGAAGGAGAACATCATCACGCAACCTCTAAAAGTATAAAAAAGATTATATTTTTTGTTAAGTCATACACAATACCATAATAATACTAATATTTTTCTGACGTTAGTCGTATTTAATAACGTTGTAGGTACCAAGAAAAACAATTTTTTTTTTAAATTTGGTTATGCAAATGTCAATGTAAAAAGTCAAAAATAATTTGTTTGGAGTCGGTGCCTTGTTTTTGATATATTGACCCTGGCATTAACTAATTTTTTTTTATTTGGTTAAATACGGTAGGTAAACCGCAACGTAAGAAAGTCAAATAGAGAGTTCAAGAAGATAGCAAGTTCGACAGAAAATCCATTATACTTATATCTGTATTACTTGATATATATGTCATATTAAACTTAACGAAAAATTAATAATTTATTAAACGTGTTTAAAATATTAGTTCCGCTATTGGTACTAAAACCTTACATAATGATTTCGTAACTTGTGTTTCCAGATGCTAAGAAAATAACGAGAAACCAAAAGCAAAATTAGAAAGCCGATAAACATTTGACTATCACTGCGACCTTCTAAAATACGGCCCATAAAGCAATCTGTATTGACGGGAATAAACAAAGATTAATGATTTTGGGAGCATGTGGACATAGGAGGTTGAATGTTCATTTATTTTGTAAGGGCTTCTGCGTTAGTTTCAACACTTGTTTCCACTACGCTTCGATAGAGTGGTTTCGTACAGAGAGTGAGAGAGAGAGAGAGAGAGAGAGAGAGACAAAGAGTGAAAAAAGGAATTCTCCCAAAGGGCTTGCGACAAGACTTGAAGGTTGTTGCACGAGTGCGCTTTCTAATTTATTTTTTCTAAACATTGCACGACAAAATGACTGCACAAACAGAACAAATAAATCTAACCTAGAATTAAGTATGCAGACTGAAAGTCACTGCACATAAGGGCAATCAGCAATCAGTAGCCCGAGCACGAAAAACTAATGTAAATGTAAATGTATTCGAGTTCGCTGCACACTGATTACGTTTGGTTAATATTTCATACAAATTTCATAAACGCGCATCGAGTTCGAATACATTTACGGTTGTCAGAAATTTTCCTGCTCAGGCCGCTGAATATACCCGCCTGACCTGTACTGTATACGGAGTACGAAAACGCAACAATTCATGGACTTGACCCATCAGCCGAGAAAAATCAATCCATCATCAAAATATATAAATAACAATAATAATAATATTAGCCCTGTAATATTACTGTCCCACTGCTGGGCACGGGCCTCCTCTGCTAGTGAGAGGGGTTAGGCCTTAGTCTACCACGCTGGCCTAATGCGGGTTGGTAGACTTCACATACCTTCGAAATTCTTGTGGAGAAATTCTCGGGTTTGCAGGTTTCCTCACGATGTTTTCCATCACCGTTGTGGCAAGCAATATTTCACAATGAAAACACACTTAACATAGAGAAGTCAGAGGTGTGTGCTCTTTTTAGGTTGGTCTCGAACCTCCGACACATCAAAATATACAAGACCGAAAATGCGATTTACTGTTTGATGTATTTTGTAACAAAGCAGTAATTAATCTTTTTTATAGTCGTAAAGATATTGCTTGTCAGAAAAATTTGGTCGGCCAGCTTGCACGTGGATTGGTATTAAGAAAGATGCAGCTGAGCGCCATGAAACGGAAATGACTGATATTAGCAATAAGAGGGTAGCAGTATTAACTGTGGATAGAAGTGATGACAATGATGACATCATCATTAATTAAAGTGTATTAAACTATCGACGAACATACAACATAGATTCGTCGATAGTTTAATACACTTTAATCTGTGCAAGATCATACAACCTATGTGTCGCTTGCACTAGAGATAAAGCTAATGAAATGAGTTACTTTAATACGTTCTTAACAATGTTGTTGCTACATGAGTAATTACACAGTTGCACTACGAAACATCAAAGCATAATGAAGTGAAAGTTGCTCTCAGCCATTAATAGAATGAATGCGAGACAGGGGAGATTTGTATATCTCGTGTCGTCACATCCCAGCCACATGTTGTAAACAGTGTATTCTGTAACAAGAGAACCGTGTGCGACAAACAATTTTATGACCCGTAAGCACATTCGTATCCATGTTTGTTTTAGTACGTATCATGCAGTTTGATTCAATGTTGCGTTGAAAATATATTTTGATATCTGGTAAGAGATAGTTGAGGACAAAAAAAATCCTAAGCTTTTAATGTTTCAGATAGCAACATAAATACCAATTAAATAGCTTTTACACATGCCCCTGTCGGCATAGAGATTTCGACTAAATAATTATTATAATTTTATTCCTCCCCTCAGTGGGGGTTGACGTTGATTTGACGTTTGATCGTAAAAACTAATATCGAATCTTTTCAGTAATATGCTGTTTGACTCCACAGCGGAGTGAAATAAGAGCAGTTCATCTCACTGAGTTACTTTCCTCATTCTTATATAATACGAATAGAAGATATTCAATCTTATTCTCGCCTCCGACGACCTACCTAATCAATTTCCGAACATCCTGTAGGTGCTAATGAGCGAACTACTTCACCTTTATCCTGACTATAAAACGGATATTCATTAAGGTAACCGCTCATCCATTCTCTTGTGTTTTCTTTAGACTTGAGGTTTCATTATTTATTTATGAAATGAATCCATTGAACTGATAGAATCTATTTTGTAATTCACAGAGTTAATTGTAAGTTTTAGCTTGTTTAATACATAATGAATTTGCAAGCAGGTGATTATCCATAAAAATTTGCACGTACCAAACTACCAACTACTAAACTAAAACCACCTTAGTGCCTTATGCTTCTGCATCGAATGATAAAATAATATTTACATCATCATCATCATCTCGACATCATCGCATGACCCGTGACCACGAAGGCTGTAAAGCTTTCGAAACGTCGGATTAAAAATAAAAAATATAAATCGCGATAGAATCCGTAAAGCTAGTTTTATTTTAATCATCATCATCATCAGCCACAGGACGTCCACTATTCATATTAACATCAACCGAAGTTAATATTATTTCTAGATGTAGTATTTGAATTTGTACCTGATATTTCCTTACTATTAATTAAAGATTACATGGGAACAACATTGAATGTCATAAAAAGTTCATTTGGAGACTTAACTTTTCATATTTTTCATGTTTCTTCAATAACATCTTCATATTTCCTGAATCTAAGTAACTTGAATTTTTAAACCATCAGAATATTTACTAAAAGTGGCACACAAAATCTGACCAGCAAAGTGATGCACGCCAACTACGGTATAGACATGAAGCGAAATCCCACAGACATGTGGTCGCATTAAAATGCAGTTACGGTCTGACCCATAAACTGACGCCATTATTTATTGCCCGGGACGTTTTATTTCGTAGGGAACGCGAATAGGTTTGTTTCACTCTCCCTATTTCCACGAATTACGAGGATCACGGGCTTTGTTACCTGTATTATAATTAGTTTTTGTATTTCTTCAAGGTGGTCACTAATTTCTTTGTTGAAGACAATATTTTATATTTTATAAAATATTTATGTAGTTTTATAGTTAATGTATATGTGGCAGCGTCATGTGCCGGGTCGATCACTTCCGAGCAACATGGTTGAGGAGGTCGATGGCTGGCACATGCGTCATACTCGTGAACGGGTGATGCTTGTGTGGACTGGTCTGCCTAGTCTGTTTTTGATTATTTCAACTAAACTCACCGTGAAAGTTTGAAAATAAATCATATGATAGTATTCTTAGTGGTTTAGCTGCTCTAATTGATGTATTTTTGACTTTATATAGTACTTTATATGCAATGATTGTCAATTGGCATTTAAAAAAGCAACGCCAGAGTGTCTTACCCGTTCTTCTCTAGCTAAACGGTCTTCCGAAGTGGCGGTCGAGGAACTTTGACGGAATCTACATAAGTAACATTTTATGAATTCAATAAATATTTTTGTGTCCATAGTTTAGAATAGCTTGCTGTTACGTTTCACGTAATAAATAAGAATTCTGGAGGCCCAAATTTCTTTTCTCCTTCTCGGTTCCCATTCTTGTTCCTTAAAGACCTAAAGGGACGTCGCAACCATTTCCTTTTGCGGACGATATTGTACATTGAAAATGCTTTTCATCAAGTATTCCTCTTGTTAATTTGTCAGCCCTTAACCCTATAACATAGACTGTGAATATAACTCAAATATAATATTGTAGATACTCATATACAATGGCCCGAGCAGGAAAAGGGCCGCTGATATCTCTACCTGACGATTAATTAACGATAGCAACTATAGACGGTAAATTAATCTGGAAGTTATAGATTTCAAGTTACCGGTAATAAGATTAATGTGATTATTATATATTCATTACGCGATAATCGGCACACAATACCAAGCTGTTAGATATTACGGAATATAATATAGAATTCTGTAATCGTATATTTACTTGTTATAGTCTTCTCTATAATACCAACTCCTCCCTATCTTTCTGTTTGATTAATTTCGTTGCGGGATGAAGACAATTTTGCATTCTCTGAGACTCGCCGAGCTTCATTACTCGGTGTCGTAAAATGCGTGCCACTGTTGATCCTGGCTTACAGGAGTTACAGTGGCGGGTGTGTGGGCGGGACAGTCTCGAAAAGTCTTCAAAGATCTACCTTGTCTTGATCTGTAAACTTTACTATGTGCCTATTGCGTAGTTAAGTTATATTTAAGCTGCTCAAAACCGCGGTGTAATTGATGAAACCGCATATTTGATAAAATAAACCGGCGCAATGTTGGGTGTCGCAATCCGTATTTCCCTTCTTTTTAATTGGCCATGCACCCATTATTATTTTTGTGTCTTGGTTGTCTATGGACGGGGGAGATCACTTACCATCATGTGACTCATCTGTTCGTTTGCCAGTCTGTGTGATCTCCACCACCCATAGATACCCAAGGCACAAAAAGAATTACGAATACGTTGCCAACCTAAAAAAAGGGAATGGAATGGGAGGGAAAAGGGATTGGGAAAGGGATTGGGAAAGGGAGGGGGGAAATGGGCCACCGGAAATTTCACTCACTGAATGAAACGCGATAGCGAGCTACCCTTTACGTCGGTTTTCTGTGACACAGTGGTATCAAACCGGTCGAGCGGGCCCATTCGTGCTGTAGACGTTACTGTTTACAGCGTGGCTCTACCATTCAAAAGAGTTTACGTGATTGAATACCCAATGTAGATTTCAACCACAAATCAAAATATCCGAGTACAAATTCTTGTAGTGGCAGAATAATGGAATGCCCGTTGGTAATGCTGATTTAGTCACCATAGAACATGCTCTTCCAGGCAACACATCAATTAAGTGACGGATGCTGAAAGCCTTATTGGATACTGCAACATTAGGAACGTCCATACCCAACAATATATTACCCACATCACCGGTTTCATATAATAAACGTCAAAAAAAACTATATATTATCTATATTTTGTTAATTCGAAAAAAATATAATAAAATTTGGTGTGCCTACTAACGATTTAATAATACCTTTTCCAATATTAAGTACAACTAATGGTTAAAAAAATTCTAAGATTTACTTTTTGTGATTAGTGAGAATGATATCCAGACGGAGCTGTTGATATGGCTGAAGATGATCATGAAGGCGACGATAGTTGGTCACTAATATAATAATATTCAACTGTTACTTAAAATAAAATTATCAAAATTAAACCGTAAACATTTCTCACAATTTTATATTATTAGTCTTAAATTAAACTTTATTAGTAAACGAAGGACGCCATATCGCCTATAGTTAAACGGACGCCATAGAGAAGCCACGCAACAAACACACCTGTACAAGTACCCTACGCACACATTAAAACACATTTAATTAAATAAAACAACTGCCATTTCAAACAACAATTATTCGTTAGTAAAAGATGATTAAAATGAGTTTTAAATAATGAACTAATAGAAAAATCCTGCAGAATACGAATGAACAATAGACAATAGAGGTTGAAACAGTGTTGGTAAAGGCAACTAATCTGACGAGCACAAAAAGTCCTGTGTCTTCATTATGGTGCCGCAAGAAGTATTTTGTGTGTGTTTTTATTTTACCTGAGCGTATTGGCTATGGATTGCATTTGATTACTATACGTATAACTGTATATAAAATATATATATATATATATATATATATATATATATATATATATATATATATATATATATATATATATATATATATATATATATATATATATATATATATATATTTATGATGATAATGGATTCGTTTTTCAAAAAATTACGAAATATATATATACCGTTTTTTTGCTGCACATTTGAAAAATATTGTAGTAATAAGAAACTTGGCACTTCTTCTTCGTAAAGTCACAAACAATAGAGGCTAGCAATATAAAATTTCACCTGTGTTTACCACGTTTCGCAATAAAGAAGTTAGAGAGATACAATAGAAAACTTTTATGAAGAAAACATCTTGCTTCTCTTGCTTTGTATACGAAGAGTTGCAAATAGGTGATATTTAGTTTGAAAGCCATATTCGCATTTATTTTTATAACCGGTCCATTGTAGGTAACATTTAGAAAGTTATGAAAATAATACTGTACAATATTATTTATGATGTTTTTATAGGTTTACTTTGCAACATTTAATATCTACTAAATATAATAATAAACGAAGACCATAACGTCAATTCTAACAAAATTAAAAACATTTACATGTAATTAAAACACTTCCACATTTGGTATTCAACAAAACTTCGTGTTGTTACAAAGTAAAGCATTCGAGCTCCTCAGAAATATAGTTTTTAGTTGAATTTCCAAAGACTACACATTTCAGACTGCGATTACAGAAATCGTGGTGCGACTAGATAATTGTCGCCTTTAGAACTGCACAAAAGGCCCGTAAACGTGAATCGTGCGCTGAACAAGCGATGTTTGAAGTCCGAACTTGCTTTTAAATCTGATTTGAAATCACAAACCTCTGCGTTAGAAATGTTTGTATTAATTTTAACAATGGTTGTAACGTTTTCAGTGCAATTATCAAGAGTGCTAAGTTGAATTTGGAAAGCAATTTTAATATTAGGACGTCTATTTGTTCTCAAATATTGTCGTGTCTTGTTGTTATTATTTTACACATTTCGGGAAGTTGTTTAGTGTAAAGTATCGCAATATACTTAAGATAAATCTCATTAAGCACGGCATAGGTAATGTGTGTCTTTCTTTATTGCAATTTCATTAAATATTGAAGCCATTATTACTAATCATTTTATTATTTTTCTGTAATGTTTCAAAACATTGTTTTATTGACTTGTGAAGGCCGAGGAGCTGATGGTTATTGAGTATCCGCGATAGACATCGGTACTACTAGGGCTACAGCAAGTACTCATACTAATTAGGCATGATTATTTTTATTGGTAGTTACCTGTAATAATTGTCCCCCAGAGGACGTGACGTCAGGCAGGCAGCCGGTCGTAAAAACTTAGCCAAATCCTTTCTGCAACATACGTAAAAAAGTGTGTTGCGCCGACCCCACATTAAGGTAAGATAAGAGCAGGTAGAAAGAAAGTTACTTTTAATAATTACGAAATCTTCTATGGTACCTACTACATTGCTCCAGATCGTAACAAATAATTATGCCAAAATATAGTTGAGGCATGCTCGCCTTGCATCTAATGAATGGACTGATACCGCAGCTTTGGATACCGACTGCGAGATTTTTATTTTAAATAATTAGTAGAACTTCCTCGCCTGTCGTTTTTATATGAGCAATAATCATATCTACTACGAAAAAGCTCGTACCTACCGGTTGCTACAGATTTAATCCATCAAGTATACTACTTTTATAAAGTGGCAGCTTGCTGCGCGTTTCGTTCGGTGAGTGAGATTTCCGGTGGTCCCTTTCCCTCTTCCCTTTCCCATTCCCTTTTCCCTCCCCTTCCATTCCCTCCTTTTAGGTTGGCAACGCACCTATGATTCGGTTTGTGTCATTCGTTTCTATGGGCGGTGGAGATCACTTACTATCAGGTGACCCATCCGTTTGTTTGCCAGTCTCTGCTATAGCTCATTTTGTCCCGATTTTTTTTGATAATTCACTCTTTCTGAACATTGCATCATTCGAATAACTCAAAACAATAGTTTTATTATGTATATTCAACGTAGAATTATCTGCAGTCGATAAAACATTTCATAAATCTCGTGAACGCCCCATTTGTTCGCTAATTTATGTCAAATTGTGGTTAAAAGCTATCTGTATCTTTACAAAACCACATGCATAATTTGCATTTTATAATATTTTACTCCATTATATGCCATGGTGTGCATCCGCTTATGAATTATCATTGAAAATTGTGAAATTGTTAAATTCATAAATTATTTGTTCCGCTTTATTTAGGTCAACAAATTTGAAAATGGCTGGTTCGTTTATACATATTTTAATTGCGGCATAAAAAATAAATACATAAATAATATCTCTAAAAACCATTCGGCCTATTTATTATTATAAAAGCAAGTTAGTGTTACAAAAAAAATGTATAACTGCTTAATTCTCGTTATATTATAAACGTGAAAGTTTGAGAGTATGTGTGTATGTTTGTTACCCTTTCATGAAAACTACTGGATGGATTTTGATGAAACTTTACAGTCATATAGATTACACATCATAATAACACGTAAGCTACGCGAATGGAGTCGCGGGCAACAAGTAGTAGTCCGTAATTTACTTAAACTCACGCCTTTATCCCCGAAGGGGTAGGCAGAGGTACACTAGCGAACTAGAAGACCCACATTTCGCCGAGCTTAGTTCTGTCCCAGATGTGATAGGGGGCGAGCCTATCGCCATATCGGGCACAAATTCCAGACTCCGGGCTGATATCGAAAAATCAAATATCACTTTGACCGACCCGGGGATCGAACCCGAGACCTCAGGACGGTAGTCATACCGAAATACGACTACGCCACCGAGGCATTTACTTAAACCCCAATTCAAATTTTGAATCGTCAAATGGATAAACCGTGACCATTAACTCCTATATTCATAATCACATTGACTTATCGTCTTTCACATATCCCCGAAAGTTTTAAAAACAGAGTAATTAACGGAGGTATCACAAGAGTCGGCTTTAATTAATCTACACAAACAAAAGCATGAAGCGTTCAGTCTGTAGGGTCACTTAAAACAGTACGGTTAAATTTCACGGCTCGAAAAATCCGTAGTTTCATTATTAAGGTTTACACACGTGTAGGAAACATTGGCATAATTATAGAGAGATTTTATTGTAGAGTCCCACTGTAGACAGTAACGTCTACAGCACGAATGGGTCGGCTCGACCGGTTTAATATCACTGTCTCTAGAAAACCGACGTAAAGTGGCAGTTCGGTGTTGAGTTTAAATAAAATAAATACACCCAACAGTCTCACACCTGGTCGTGACCACAGACTAGGGGACCCCACACTAGAGGACCCCACACTAGGGAACCCCACAATACCATAACCTGTATCATGGGTGTCAGAGACTATAAGAGTCTTTCGGTCTCACAACACCCAGACTTGAAACAAATATCTGTGGGCCACACCAACATTTGTCTCTATGCGGAAATCGAATCCGCGGCCTCTCTCTTCACAGTCAGCTACTCGCCTGCTGCGCCACAGAGGCTGTCTTTGCCTGTTTCGTTCGGTGAGTGAGATTTCTGGGGGATCATTTCTCCCGCGCCCTTTCCCTATTTCCCACCTTTTAGGTTGGCAACACACCCATGACTCTATTATGCCTTGGGTGTCTATGCAACCCGCCTTACAAGCCGTAAAGCTTCTTAAGTCTGCGACTGTGGTATGCTACTCTACTAATATCTTTTTTTCATTCTATCCGCTCTTATCACACTTTCTCAATCATGTTTCAGAAAGGATTTGGCTTAGTTTCTGTCAACTTTACTATCTGTCTACTCTATTAACATAATTATACAAAAAAAAATACAATCCAAGTATTTATTATGACGTGAATCTTGCGCCCTACTAAATCTATATTTACCATCAACAGACCTTTAGATCCAGATCGTGGCATACATGGAAGCCACTCAATTGACTGCGGATCCAGGTTGGGCGCTGCAAATCCAAGATGGGGAAAAACGGATAGATAAATTGATGCAGTCTCAATTTGTCTCTACATAAGCCACAATAATGTTAAATTTGCTATCATCCTCAGTACTAGTTCCTGCACTCCTGAAGACCCCGTTGCTGGTGTGGAAGTTGGTGAATACTCGTCCAAAACCTAAAAGTCTATTTACAAGAGAAACATTTATTTCATTTGAAATTGTACCTAAAATAAGGTTGAGATCTATAGAGCGAACTTCGACTAAGTCTAAGTCAAAGTCACGAACTCAGGGGGGATTCGTAATTGTTAAATCGAACTTTGACCTAGTCCGGGTAATTTTTGTACAAAAAACAGGCTGACAGACAGACTAAGCTAAGATTTTCTTGTAAAAAATGACTCGGACATAGTAAAAATCAGACTTTGACTTAGACTTAGTCGATGTTCGCTCTATAGATCTCAGCCTAAGTCTCCTTTTATACAACATGGTTTAAAGATTTGCGGCCTGAGCAGGAAAATGTCTGACAACCGTAAATGTATTCGAACTCGATGCGCGTCTATAAAATTTGTATGAAATATTAACCAACGTCATCAGTGCGCAGCGAACTCGAATACATTTACATTTACATTAGTTTTTCGTGCTCGGGCTACTGGGCTTAAACTGTATATCTGTAGCTAACTATTTATATATCGAAACCTTTAACTACATCTTCAGTCACCGCTTTTATGCCAAAAAAAATAAAATTTACATCAAATATTTCTAACACAAATATCAGCATTTACTTTTCGTGTGAACTCGAAAATCTAAAAGGAAGATTACATAATGGCACCTTACATTGCCCACGCTAAGCGTTCCTCTCGTGATCTCTCTTCATACGGAGCTCGCTTTTCTCACTATAAAAATACTTTCTAATGACGTATTTTCCTTTCAATATTTTCGCTTCATATTTTGTTAGCGAGGTGTATTAAGGCCGACCGCCGAAGCAGGCATCTCAGTGCCGTCCACAAAAGCTTTATGAAAAAGTAAACGCTGCGGAGGCTAGACCGCGATGACGGCTAAAAAATACGTGGTCTTAATGCTTTGTCAAATAAGAACATATTTCGGAAGAGAGTTTACAACGATATAGTGAGAATATAGCACGAAATTATACAATTTTAAAACATAATATGACGCGGCTACATAAATGAAAGATCCAATAATAAGACATCCCTATTTAATAAGGACAAATCAAATGCGGCAGCATTCTGATACAGTGATCCGTGCAGGAAAATTTCTGAGAATCGTAAATGTATTCGAGCTCGATGCGCGTTTATAATATATTAACTAAATGTGATAACATTTAGTGTAACCTATGTAAGTACATGTTTATAATGAAAGAAGAAGAAGAAAGAGAAGCACATTTATTAGTCACAAAAAACACGACGTACATTATTTTCGAACGTACTGTAATATAAAAGAAAAGAATAGAAAACAAGCTGCACGCCGTGGCTGCGACAGGTAGGTGACTACTCAGTATAATGCTGTGCTATGGTGGGAACCACAACATAACGCTGATTTTCAGTAGTCACCAATTTAATAAAACATTTTTTAATTATCTGAATATGGAAATGAGTTTGCCAAGTATTTAAATACGATATATTATATACTGATTTCTTAAGTTTACGCAAATGCTATACATTGAAATAAAACATAACACATACATAACATAAGCTCACGCCTGTATCCCCGAAGGGGTAGGCAGAGGTGCACTAGCAAACTAGAACACCCACATTTCGCCGAGCTTAGTTCCGTCCCAGATGTAATAGGGGGCGAGCCTATCGCCATATCGGGCACAAATTCCAGACTCCGGGCTGATATGGAAAAATCCAATATCACTTTTCCCGACCTGGTGATCGAACCCGAGACCTCAGAACCGTAGTCGTACCGAAATACCACCACGCCACCGAGGCAGCCAGTGAAATAAAACTATTTTTACGGATTCTATCACGATTTGGTTTTTAATTTTTATATTCCCGACGTTTATATTTATATTACGTTTTGCAGTCTTCGTGGTCACGAGTCGGACTGAGGTGTCATTTGTCCAAAATTAAAAACCAAATCGTGATAGAATCCGTAAAAATAGTTTTATTTCAACGATATATTATAACTAGATTTCTTCCACCGAAAGTATTGTCATGTACTTTTATAATGCCAACGAATCCCGTACCAGTACTAAAACACAATGAGAAACTTATAAAATAAGATTAAATCATTCTTGCATGTTGGTGCATGTTGAAGTTCACTTCGTCTACATGGGTGAAAGTTATAACAAACCCGGTTGCCGTAACTTTACACTCTCGGGAAATCAAAGAAGGCATCGGTGAGCAGACTTCTATAAAATTAATCACATTTATACGTATTTTGTTAATAATGCCGGCGGTGTAGGTACATGTGATACAAACTGACTTACCACCGAATGTTCATACACTTAAGGTCGCGTTATGTCATTTAAGGTCGCATTATCTGTCAAAATTGTATGTCGATAATCAATGCACGGAGGCGTTAAAGTTGAGTAGCGTTTGACCATTCGGGTGTTATTGTATGGATCCCGTTTGTTCTCCCGAGCGGCTTGCGAAATAACTATAAAGTTGGTTGTGGCGGAAATGGAGGTACGTGCTAGGGCCACGCTGTAGACGT
This sequence comes from Clanis bilineata, assembly GCA_036417725.1. Lineage (NCBI taxonomy): Eukaryota > Metazoa > Arthropoda > Insecta > Lepidoptera > Sphingidae > Clanis > Clanis bilineata. Next base: position 7,774,397 of record CM071141.1, read on the forward strand.
TTAAGCACCAATGGGCCACCGCCCATTCACACACAAGATACAAAAATAATCATGAGTGCGTTGCCAACCTTAAAGGAGGGAAATGAGATTGGGAAAGAAAGGGGGGGAATTGAGCAAGTAGAAATCTCACTCACCGAACGAAACGCGACAGCAAGCTGCTACTTTACGTCGGTTTTCTGTGAGACAGTTGTATCAAACCGATCGAGCCGTTCAAAATCAAACCGTCTACAGCGTGGCTCTACCACTCAAAATTATAAATTGTAATTTCAAACTGATTTCAGACTGCCTCGGTGGCGTGGTGGTATTTCGGTACGACTACGGTACTGAGGTCTCGGGTTCGATCCCCTGGTCGGGCAGTGATATTGGATTTTTCCATATTAGCCCGGAGTCTGGAATTTGTGCCCGATATGGCGATAGGCTCGCCCCCTATCACATCTGGGACGGAACTAAGCTCGGCGAAATGTGGGTGTTCTAGTTCGCTAGTGCGCCTCTGCCTACCCCTTCGGGGATACAGGCGTGAGCTTATGTTAATTTCAAAATAATTTACGAATAAAGAAGTTCCTATTCTGCCATGTCCGAGATCCCAGCTTATATAATTAAACATTAATTAATATGTACATAATTCATCATCCTTCCTTTGTTTATATTCAGAATTGACTTTAATATTATGTCATTCTAGTCTCAAAGTCACAGAGCGGGAAGTCGAAAAGTAAACCCTTTTAGTATTGGATCTTGTCTCTTAACTAAGTTGCTACTTAAAGGGAGTTGTTTGAACTGAATTTTGTTAAGAGAGATTAGAGAAGATAAACTCGCGACGAATTAAGAGTTTCGTTATTTTAGAATTCAAAGTAATTTTATCATTTATGTCTCTAATATTTTGTAGTTTTAAATATTTTGCTAGATATAACTGCGTAAATTTAGGAATTTACATTTCATAGGAATATGAAAAATCTATCGGAGACTTTATTTTGCATATAACCAAGGCTTAGTCTTTGAGTCTTCTTTATAATATTGTAACATAAAAAAAATAAATGTAATCGATTAGTTAAGACTACGTTGGCAGAACGACTCGTGTTCCTTGGGTAATTAAAAAAAAAAAGAGTTCATTTGACATTGTGCTTTGTCAGATTGACAGATGAGTTATTGAGTTATTTAGATGTCGATCGGTATGATTAATCATGTTATTAATTGTGATTTGTGTTATGGACTTTTGTTTTGCGTCGTTGGAGCTTTGTCTATTGCCTAGCGAAATGGTATAAATACCGGGATCCGTCAGTCGAGCGTTCCTTTTTCTGAGAATCTCGATCTGCGAGCATCGATTTCTTTGGCGTGTCGACTTGTGGCGGTCCGTCCGCGGCTGAGACCAGGAGCGCTCCCCATGCGGCGCTTCGATAACAACATCTAACCAGAAGGTCCTAAGGCTGAGGTCGGCAGCTTGGGACATCCATCTATAGGCATCCTTCGCGTTCCCTCAAGGTATGGACACGTGTATTTTCCTTTGTAGTCACCAATCACATGGTGATTTTGTGTTTCTAAGGTTATAACCTGGAATTTATTGGTTCCAGGGGCCTTCTTGGTTTTAACTCTCCTTCCTGGATGGTCTCCATGGTCTGGACTGCATTGCCTGGGTGAGGTGCGGTCCAGGGCCAGCTGCGTGGGTGACTCCGAGCGCGTGGCCGCGTCGTGTTGGTGTCCACGTGTTTGGTGGATCACTCCATTTTATATGAGGTTGTGCTCGGAGTTGGCTGCGAGTTCCACTCCGCAAACCCTTTAGAAGGTACCTCCGTATTCTATTCCCAGTCTGTCCCGGAGGCTGGTGGCGCCCTTTTAGTTTTTTTTATTTAAATTGGTATTTGTGGTAACAGTTTACTATCATAACATCAAAATTAAATGTACTCGAGCATTGAACGATAGCAAATCCAGTAGGCTCACGACCCGCTCTGTATTTATTTTATAAGAATAAAAGTAATGTAATTGTAATTATGGTGATATTTTAATAATATATAGATTGTATGAGAACATCCCGGTCTTTGGTTTTTAATTTGTTTTAACCTGACACATCGACCAAACATACACTTATTACAGTACACTTGTTACATTACATGTTACATTATACATTATACTTAACATGTTACAATATTAACCTAACTTTATTTATGTAATTTCCATCAGGTCAACGTAATTTCGTATTTCTTCTGTTCTTATTTTAAAGATTCACTAGACCGTAAAAAATACAGTGGAAAAAATATTTAATCCTTCAAAGGTACATTTGAACTCCAGCCAATGTTGCGAGATACGTTTTTTCCAATCGATTTAGTATTAAAACCAAATACTTAGAACTTTACACATAAAGGTTTAATAGTCACTTGTCTTCATAGATACACCTTCGCAATATGCGTTTTGAAAGGTGTTTTATGTATGCGTATTACACTTCAATACATCTGTTACTAACACAAAATATATTAAAGAAAATATTTATACCTACTAAATAATAACCTCAGATAAACTATATTTATCGCCTCATGTGCAACGTGTGCTGAGAAACTTGAAGTGTTGGGTTCAAATCCCTGATTGGATTTTCTGAATTTTTATCTGAGCTCTTCAGGGTTGAAATTCGGCTATCACATGAAGGGGTGAATATAAAAGTCAGAGATGCCAGTGCACGAGTTGCATTTATGTATGCTGTAGGCAAAACTATCTACACAGATTGGATCTACCACTTCATGACCGTGCCGTGATTCACTTATCGTTCTATCTTGTTCTTGAGTATGTTCTAGAATGTTCTTGGGTATTCAGCCTCCGTGGAGCAGTGGGCGAGTAGCCGGCTGTGAAGCGAGAGGCAGCGGGTTCGATTCCCGCTTTGAGACAAATGTTTGTGTCGCCCAGCTTCAAGTATGGGTGTTGTAAGACCGAAAGTCTCTCATAGTCTCTGACACCCACGATACAGGTTATACCTAGTTTGGGGTCAGGACTAGACGTGTGACTGTTGGGTGTATTTATTTATTATTTATATTTAATCACAGATGAGAGCAAAGGCGAAAAATATGGTTTTATACCCACATATTTTTCATCTACATACATAATATGTATTTATGGTGTATGCAATATTTATTTTATACCAATAAGTGTCAATTTAATGTGTTTTATAATATTATTAGTATGCCTCGGTGGCGTGGTTGTATTTCGGTACGACTAGTGTCCTGGGGTCTCGGGTTCGATCCCCGGGTCGGGCAAAGTGATATTGGATTTTTCCATATCAGCCCGGAGTCTGGAATTTGTGCCCGATATGGCGATAGGCTCGCCCCCTATCACATCTGGGACGGAACTAAGCTCGGCGAAATGTGGATGTACTAGTTTGCTAGTGCGCCTCTGCCTACCCCTTCGGGGATACAGGCGTGAGCTTATGTTATGTTATGTTATTAGTATATAAAAATGTGCTTTAACAACTCTACATGCTACGACATATAAAAACCTAATCCCCACCATCATTAAAAGGCATAATGGTTGTATAAAACACAATATTCGGAGAAGCGAAGCGTAAAATATTAAGCTGTGAAAATCCCTATATAAATAATGTTTTATGACAAAAAAATCTGTTTCACCTCGCCCACTCTGAAACATTGTGAAAGGAGAACGGAAAAAATATGAGATTCGCAGAAAGGTGTCGGGTAAATCCTAATTTACTTCAAAGAAAAACTTACCCATTAAATTCAACAATACCCATTGATATTTCACGGGATTTGTTTAAAAAAAAGGTTTCTTATTTTTGTTGTACACCACATAAAAGGAATAAAAAATTGTGTACCTATTAAAGCGACAACATTACTTTGGAAATTATAAAAAAAATATGATTACACTATTAACATACCAAATTAAAATTTTGTTGAATTTTTGACTGCCTCTGTGGCGTAGTTGTATTTCGGTACAACTACCGTCCTCAGGTCTCGGGTTCGATCCCCGGGTCGGGCAAAATGATATTGGATATTCCCATGTCAGTTCGGAGTCTGGAATTTGTGCCCGATATGGCGATAGGCTCGCCTCCTATCACATCTGGGACGGAACTAAGCTCGGCGAAATGTGGGTGTACTAGTTCACTAGTGCGCTTCTGCCTACCCCTTCGGGGATACAGGCGTGAGCTTATGTTATCATGTTGTGAATTTTCGAATATGCTTTAGTCGGGATTGGGATTCTACACACAATTAAATCATTATGGAAGCAATGTGGCACTTGTTTGATGAAAACTGGACGTGTGGAGAGGATGGATAATAGGCGATTTACGAAAGGTATTTATCGCGCAAAGTGAATGAAAGGGTCGGAAGAGTCACGCTGTAGACAGTAACGACTACAGCACGAATGGGCCGGTTCAACCGGTTTAATACCACTGTCTCACAGAAAACCGACGTAAAGGGGCAGCGTGCTTTCGCATTTCATTCGGTAAGTGAGATTTCCGGTGGCTCATATCCCCCCTTCCTTTCCCAATCCCTTTTTCCCTCCCCTTCCATTTCCCCCTTTCAGGTTGGCAACGCACTCATGATTCTTTTTGGTGTCTATGAGCGGTGGAGATCACTTACCCATCTGCTCGTTTGCCAGTCTCTGCTATAAAAAAAAAAAGAAGGCGCCCGAGGTGGACATACATAGATCCAATAAGTGATCTTCTCCGAAAAGGAAAAGTGAGGAGTACCCTCAACCAGCGGAAATACATGAAAAGATGCATGAGTGTGGAAGAGGCAAAAGAGGTGTGTCAGGATCGTCGCTTGTGGCTCTCAATAATAGTCTCTGCCTACCCCCATGGGATACAAGCGTGAGTGTGTATGTATGTATATATATTGATACATACATAATTCCACAGAGCACAAAGATCCTGTGGTATGAGAGTGATCAGGCCACAGAATACATCTTTGTTCATATGTTTGTGGATTAGCAGCCCGAGCAGGAAAATTTCTGACAACCGTAAATGTATTCGTGCTCGATGCGCGTCTATGAAATTTGTATGAAATATTAATCAAATGTCATCAGTGCGCAGCGAGTTTACATTTACATTAGTTTTTCGTGCTCGGGCTACAGGACTTATAATCCCGCCCCCTGACTTTTGATATGTCGCGTTGGTTTTGAGAACTTGTCATTTGGTAATTTTTAACGCAACATTAGTGCATTTTTAACCTGACCGGTGGGATTTTTAAGTCACCAAATGAAATCGAATCGAGTGTCAAAAGTTACCCCACTGATACTCTTGGCTCGTGTGTGTTGGTAGACACCATACACCTTAGAACGTTATAATATATCCTCACGATACTTTCCTCCACTTTTAAAGAGAACAATACACAACCTTACATCTACAAGTTGGTTCATTCTGTATGTCTCCAGATTCTGTATAACCCTTATGGGTGGAATAGAATTCAAATAAATAACCACTCATCATATACATAAATCAATTTAATTTTAAAATCATTTCAAACATTTCGTGAAAATCAAACCCGCGGAACATTTTAACATTCAGTTTCCGCGCTGTCTTAATTTAAAAAAGTTTCCAGTAACTATAACGGAACAGCGCTCGCAGCTGACAGCGCGGAACCCACTCCATAAACTTATTTCCTCTAGTATTGATTATGACGGTTCTCGTTCGAAGCCAATGAATACTGGAATTTAATTTAATTGTGACGCTTGAGGCAGAGAAGTTACTTTGAAATAACATTACCGTGTTAATATTTGTCTTTCAGTACAATAGATTTCATTGAATTTAGGTGTGTGTAAATAATAATACTATAATATAATAATAATGTCAGCCCGGTAATATTACTGTCTCACTGCTGGGCACGGGTCTCCTCTACTAATAAGAGGGGTTAGGCCTTAGTCTACCACGCTGGCCTAATGCGGATTGGTAGACTTCACATACCTTCCAAATTCTTGTGTAGAAATTCTTGGGTATACAGGTTTCCTCAGGATGTTTTTCTTCACCGTTATAGCAAGCGATAATTCACATGATAATATACTTGTATGTGTAATATTTTTATTTAAGAAAGAAAGAAAGAAAGTTTATTGCGGCATCTCATACTAAAACATGATACAAACAATGGCAATTTACTTAATTATACCTAGATTAGTGTAATACAAAAACAAAGGAAACTAGTTATTAATAGGTGAACTAAGCAAATTGTACCTAAAGACCAGTTGTGTAAGGCCGCAAAAGGTCCCATCTCAGCTTAAAATGCTGCAACGTAGACGTTGAAGCGCTGGTTTTTAGATGATTTAGTGCTGCTAGTTTACGCTATTGCAATAAATAACCTATGAAGTTATATAATGAAGTAGGTACTTTTATTTCCTAGTTATGGGGAGACGTCTGCCGTAGCACTGACTACTGTCCTTAATTATGTAAGTATAGATTTCAAAAGTATTTGTTAGTAAATATCGTAAAACAACTTTAGAGAAATACGATTGTACAAGACAAACATCATACGTTCCGGTTTGTTTATTTTGGGCAAAACCACTTATGCACCTAAGGCACTAGGGCAAGCTAGTTACAAACTGCAACATTGTATTCTCTAAAACAAGTTAAGATGGATAGTTGTTGTGTTCATCCAAACTTCGGCTATCGGGTTTGTAGACGGCTAAGCAACAAAACATTCGACCGCACCAGACGGCGCAGTAGTATCGGCTGACAATGCACTTCAGGAATTCTCGACGCCGAATCCGCCCGACACACCTATTGCCCGAGTTGTAAAACTGAAGGCAATAAAAAGAACTTTATCTCCCCGATCTTTGAGTCGTAAAAGCGTAAGCATCGCTTTACTATGTAATTCCTTTTTATGCTCATTCGTATGACATTCGCAAAAAGGAAAATTCGTATCCGTAGGTAGTGTTTTTGAACGTTGCGTGAAATTTAAATTGGCTTGTTTCACTTTACAAATTGTGCTAGCCCGCGTTCGTAGTCGAAATTACCAACCGGTGGATTGAGTTTGCGAACCGGTATTTCTGTCTAAATATTTGTGTTGGTACCAACCACGGACTCATAAAAAAAGAGGACACCGTCTCTCCTATAGTTAAATAAAAGGACGCCGTAGATAAGTCACGCACACAAACGCGCTTCTACAAAAGTGAACACACACTAACACTCATAACAAGCTCAGTCGCTGCCTTTACTTATCGATAGATCGGATCGGCCGAAAACCCTGCTTCACTAGCGCTACGTCCTCTTTTTTCTACGCCCGTGATACCAACTTAATATTTCGCTGCAATAACTTGAACTTTTGCAACTTATAAATTCATTCCTTACTTATATAACTACAATATTTTTGTAACATTCTCTAATATGAGACAGAGGAATTAACCCGCTCTACGAGAATTTCTATTGCTACGTGACGACTCTATATAAAAAGTTAAAAATATTTTCCAGCACTTAAAAAGGCCGAAAGCCTTGTAAAATTTATTACGTGATGTTCATTTAGAATTTTCTTTTGTTTTGTTGAGACCGCACTTTAGTGGAAATAAAAAGCGCCATTGTGTAGAAAAATAGTCCACACATTATTTGTGCCGTGTGCGTGTCCTTTATAGAGTATAAAACTTGATAACGCCGAAAGGAATACCAATGAGTTCAATCACATAACTCGGGATTGAAAAAGGTAGCCCTTCGGAAGTTCCCGTTGAAACTCGGCGATGTAGGACACATGCAAATTGATTGGACACGGATTGAATCGCCGCTCTGCGTCGGAAAATAAGAGAAAAATAGAAAAAACGCAAATGTTGAATGTTGTTATCTCGGCACACCTCAGGCTGGTTGTGCCTTTTGATGCAGTTTGTATTATCACATTTCTAACAACGCAATGGTAGCATTCGAATATTTAGTTTCCAAGGACTGATAGCAGAATCCCATGAAATATTTTGTTACATTCAAATAACATACAATTTTGGGTATCGGAATAGGGTCCATATAAGATGACTTACCTTAGAAAACTTATAGATAGTATTTGGCCATCAATTACACGGTAATGAAAACATCACTTTTTGCCACTTGCATTAAGTAACTTTTTTAGTTAGTACCCATCTAAAGTTTCTAGAGATTTTGAACTTTTATAACGGCATTGAAATTTTACCGTACTGAAAGCATAAGAAAGGATCATTAAAATTGTTTTATAAAAATATTATAACAACTTAACAGCAGAATTTGCTTATATAATGTTATGTTAGAGCCATGCTGTAGACAGTAACGTCTACAGCACGAATGGGCCGGCTCAACTGGTTTGATACCACTGTCTCACAGAAAACCGACGTAAAGTGGTACCTCGGTGTCACATTTCATTGGGTGAAGGAGATTTCCGGTGGCCCAATTCCCCCCCTCCATTTCTCAATTCCTATTCCCTCCCCTTCCATTCCGGCCTTTGAGGTGGGTAACGCACTCCTGATTATTTTTGTGTCTTGGGTATCTATGGGCGGTGGTGATCACTTACCATCAGGTGATCCATCTGCTCGTTTGCCATTCTCTGCTATTAAAAAAATGTGTATACAGTGACATAAGTACATAACTGTTTGCTTATCTTACATTTCTTTTGCATTAATAAGAACCTTCATTGAATAATGAGCGATTGCTTATTGATTCTTTTCAGTAGCTTCCCCGCGGTCTAACTAGTTGAATATTTCACTAGCCGGCGCAACGAGAAACTTTTCCTATAAACTCCTTGCAACTACCGACTCGGTTTCCTCCTAAGAAGTCGAAAATACTTAAGTATTCTTCGTGTTGTTTGGCACGAAGATCTACGGCCACTGTTCCTTCGTACCAATCAATAAAGTGCTGACTATAAAACTATCGTATATCTTGATATGTTGGCCTTTCCTTTCAGTTCAAATATATTTTAGAGAACGGCGTAGGTAAGAACCAGGTTTTATTATAAAACGATTCGATTTTAAAGAACTCGTAGAGAGCCCAATGGCAAATCTTGATAAGGTTTATTAGATCTTTTAGGCTCTCGAGAGTTAGAGCAATGGTATTCAAATTATTAAAATAGACATAATGGTCTCCGAGCGGCATCTGTGTGGAATTAAAATAAAATGTATACGTGGACGTCCTATGGCTGATGATGATTATGTATAAACAATGATAAATAATCTAACAGCAGATGATGCTCAAGATGAATCCAAGTAGTATGATCTAGATAGGAAAAAAGAAAGGAACTTACAGAATAGAGGTTTTAATAATATTCCATAAAATAAATATGAACAAACAAATTGCTCTTAAGAAATTCATTTTTATTAGACTGGCAAACGAGCAGGTTAGTCAACTGATGAAAAATAATAAACACCCCACATAGACTAAAAGAATCATGAGCCCGTGGTCAATCTTAAAGGAGGGCCATTAGGAACGAGGAAAAGTGGGCAACCAGAAAATCTCACTCAACGAAACGCAACAGCATGTAGCCACCCTACACCAGTTTTCTCTGAGACAGTGTTATTAAACAGATCGAGCCACTCGTGCTGTAGACATAACTGTCTACAGTGTGGCCCTACCACTCAAGAAGTTTAATTACATTTACCCCTTCATCCCTATCATTAAGTGCACGACCAATAAACAAATTTAATTACAACAAATGTAGTACTTGTCATTTCCAAAAGGACAATTAAAAGTTTTAAAGGGAAATTTGCTCAACAGAAGTCAAAGACGGATAATAATAATTGCTCTTGAGGGCACTTAAAGCAAAACTCGTTAAAATCTAGTGCTCTTGTCGTTGGCAGACGGGCAGAGTCGGCGAACGACGGGTGGGCGAATCAAATCGATGATTTTTTAATGAAACATGTTCTATTTTTCACATAATATGTAGTTGGTTAACTTAAGCCCCATTTAGATGGAGACTTTAATGCATGGCGGCGGCATATCCTCTAAAAACAGTAATTTAAGATTCTGCGATTAATAAGAGCCTGTTACGACGGTGGCGTCATTTAGAATTCGCTATAAACTCAATTTGAAAAAAGGTTTAGCTATATTAAAAAAATCATCAAAATTAAAACATAACATAAGCTCACGCCTCTATCTCCGAAGGGGTAGGTAGAGGCGCACTAGCGAAATAGAACACAGACATTTCGCCGAGCTTAGTTCCTCCCAGATGTGATGGGGCGAGTCTATCGCCATATCGGGCACAAATTCCAGATTGATACTAACTTGAAAAACCCATCATCACTTAGCCAGACCCAGAGATGGAATCCGAGGCCACAGGACGGTAGTAAAATTTTATAATACTTTGAATACTGCAGTGACTCACAGACCCAGTCAGATAAAGGTAAAAACTTCAATGTTATTTGTTTTCGATTATCGTATCACCGTCATTATTGTCATCACCATAATCACCGTGTCGATCTATAATATAAGCCGAGCGCAGCAATTTAAAAAAATCTGTGTTTCATTGTGTTTTGTTGTTGTTATTGTTTTTTAATCTACGGACTAGCAAGTTATTAGGGTAGTGTCTATAGGGACTAAGGACTGCACGCTACTGTAAATACCAACTGTATACAAGCATTGTGGTACCAACGCAACACAATGACCGACAAACACTTCCATAAGTTTATGGTTTATAACATTACTTTGTGGGTTGTTTGTATACCGTCGTGAAAATTATATTACACGCCAGGACGTACGTGCGCGTTTTCGGAATTAGCTCCTATGATCCTTTTACTTTATCACTTTACAAACAAACGTGGCAAAAGTTTTATATGGCCATATCGTAAATATAAATTAACATTGTATTTTCTATCTGCCTTTAGCCCACTCCAATATGAGGCGCATCCGGACGTAAAGAAAAGAAGGACACCATCTCGCCTATAGTTAAACGGACGCCACAGAGAAGCCACGCACACAAACGCCCTACGCATAAATAATGAATAAATGACAATCAGTGACAATAAACTTTTTTTTTCTTTCTTTCATACACACGCCATTTCGTGTCAATAGATCGAATGGGCCGAAAACCTTACTTCACTTTCAATGTTCCTAGCGCTGTGTCTATCTTTTTTTTACGTCCGTGAAGGCGCAATACATTTTTTCAAAGTTGTTGCGGGAAGGATTCGGCATAGTCGATACAACTAGCTGCCTCATTCTATTTTAGCGAAGCCAGTCCCCGGAAAATCTTGTTAGAAAAGCTACTTTCTAAATTAACACAGCATAAATAAAAACAATATAAATAATATTTTATACAAAACACCGAAAATCAGATTTGTTAATCGATTTATTTCATATTTCACAACATGGCTTTGTGGAAAAATAAATAAGTTATGTCAATAATAATCGCATTATTTTATTCCAAAAGCCTTTCAAAAAGCAAAATATACAAAAAGTTGAGCTTCGCAGTAATCTCACGACAGGCCATCGATCATCTATGTAACTAACTTATCTTGACTTTAAAGGGTTGATTCTGAATTTTTCTCCACCTTTTTATTCCAAACAGGTCTAATGAACCTGTCTGGGCAGATTAAATTTAAAATACGTTTATCACGATATCTTTATAAAGGCATTTTTTATCTATCGTTATTTCATTTTCAATGATTATTATTGAAATTTTTAAGGCTTGATAACTTGTTAAGGCGAGAATTTAACAGAAGACTTATATTATAAATTAGTAAATAAAATAAAATAAAAAATGTTTATTGACACGTAAGTTACATAAACATTGGTATTAATTTAGGCACTGCTGTTGATGTTTCAAATAAAAAGTGTGCAACGATCCCCTCCGATCTAGTGGTAGGCTGTGGACCGTGGGGTGGTCGTATTTGGCAGTGACATGCATAGTCATAATGATTTCTTAGGTTTACGTGAATGTTATTCATTGAAATTATACTATTTTAACGTCAGTCTGACCCGTGACCACGAAGGCTGCAAAGCTTTCGATACTTGGGGCATAAAAATTAAAACCAAATCGTGATATAATCCGTAAAAATAGTTTAATTTCAATGCATAGTCATTCCGATGAGGGTAGGCAAAAATATTTTCTTCAACTCTTGCATCACCATCACTATAATTATCATCTCCGTGTTGTTTTCAACTATAAGCCGATTGATGCTAGTTTAGAAGTCTGCATTTAGCAATGTTTTTTATTATTTATTTATGGGAATAGCAAATTGTCAGGGTAGAAAGTGTCTATTTTTCTATATCGACTGCACGCCACTGGTACCTCGGTTTGAATCCCAGGTTGGGCACGCGTGTTTTTGACCCGATTTGAAGCCTCCAAAGATCTGTCCCAGATATGATAGAGGGCGAGCCTAATACCGAATTAAGATTTTTTGTTAAACAGTTAAACCATCTTAATGATCAAATTCTTAAATTTATTCTAGATCGCTCTATCTACTTTTGTAAATTGAAAAACGTGAAATAAAAAGGCATTGTTATATTAACAACCCTTCGCAAGCCTGAGAACTTTCGGTTCACAAAGATTGGATACCAGGCTAATTGGATTCTTATAGGTCAATTAAAACGCTGCCTTTTTTTCTGTGTATTGGGAATGCTCTGATCCTTTTTTATCTAAAATACTTTTACATTGTAATTGGCTTTCGTCTACAAATTATTTAGAATGTAATAAAATTGACATCGTGTAAATTACATATTGGTAAAGACCTACATACATTTTGTGTACTTACTTGTATTTACCTCTATATAAATTTACCCATTTATAGTCCTGAGCCCATACTAGGTATGCCTGTATCGTGATATCAGAAACTACAAGAGACTATCGGTCTCACAACACCCAGACCCGAAACAAATATTTGTGGGTCACACAAACATTTGTCACAGTGCAGGAACTGAACCTGCGATCTCGCTTCAGATTGTTCAATTTAGTATATTAAAATAAAATACATTATCAGTCTAGTGGGGTGCTTATGCTTATTAACCATTTTTAGGAAATCGAACATCACATGAGTTGCCTAGGATACGGCAATAGGCTCTTCCTTTATCCAATTCTTTCGGCCTGTCATTATCCCTTAATGTGTCGGCGAAACACTGCAAGCATGTTGCAGAAAGGATTTGGCTAAGTTTTTACGACTGGCTGTCTGCCTGACGCCAAATCCCATCTGAGGGATCCAGTTCCGCCAAAATAGTGCTAGAAAAACACTAGTCTCGAACTAGGAATCGAACCCAAGACCTCCCGGTTCAAAGCTCATATACACTGCCTCTAGATCAAGGAGGCGACCATTATTCGAGTATCAGATGAAAATAACCTCAGTCAAAGGTGGTTGTACCTTATAGTTTAGCTGTTCTCAATTGTTGGTATTGATTAATAAAACCTGTGTACAAAGACATTCAACAGTATATAGACGGGACAACAGCACAAAACCTGTGATCCAAAAGTTATGATCTAGTGTCATAAGTCGCTCCGTTTATTTGAGATATACGCGCGCCAGGTCGGCCAGCGAAATAATATTGAGAGAATAAACTTATCTTACCTGTAGCCCGAGCACGAAAAACTAATGTAAATGTATTTGAGTTCGCTGCGCACTGATGACGTTTGCTTAATATTTCATACAAATTTCATAGACGCGCATCGAGTTCGACACATTTACGGTTGTCAGAAATTTTCCTGCTGAGGCCGCTGATTCTTAACTATTTAAAATATTCTAGGGTGTAAATTGCAATAATCGCCCTCGCATTGTAATAAGTAGTTGATGGCGGTACTGAAGTTTGAGATATTTTTTTTGTATGGAATCTTGCTTGATAGCCCCTCTATACTTAGTAATATTAAATCTCTTTGCCAGTGTATAACTTGTTAGTTGTTTCTATTAGAAGTAATCGACCTCCGAAGACTCTATTGTTAGGTTTCTCTATCATATAACTATACTCTTCGATACAAGCCATCTACGATTTATCCTGATTTGCTACATAAAGCCTACTTCATCGTCACATCGACCTTTGACTTGGGGATATTTAGATTTATGATATTTTATCTTCATACCACAATAGTGATTTCAAAAGTAGCACAAAATAACGAATACATACATACATAAGCTCAAGCCTGTATCCCCGAAGGGATAGGCAGATGTGAACTAGCGAACTAGAACACCCACATTTCGCTGAGTTTAGTTCTGTCCCAGATGTGATAGAGGGGCGAGCCTAAGGCCATAACGAAAAATAAAACTAATAAAGTAACATATATTTCGAGAAAAATCGGTGTATTAATATAATCAGGTCAAATCGGATCTTGATAAATTACATAAAATTATATTTTAGGATAGCAAAATTAATGGAGAAATAAATAACTTAGTTTCTAATAAAATTGGCAATCTGTCAACCTACTAGATTTTAGTACAAAATCCGATCTTTATGCTTTATGGCCCCTGACTTTTGACACGCGATTCGATATTGACTACGATTTGGTTTCATTGACTTAAAATTCCACCGAAATCAAGTAAAAAGTGCGCTAATATTGCATTGGATTCGAGAACTTGTCATTTGGTAATTTTTAACGCGGCATTAGTGCAGTTTTTACCTCGATTTTGGTGGAATTTTAAGTGATTAAATAAAAACCGAATCTTGTCTCAATCGAATCGAGTGTGAAAAGTTAGCCTACTGAATTCGAGATTGTCCAAAAATGATTTGGCAAATGTCATCAACCCACATAATTACATACATTGACAGCCTCCGTGGCGCAGCGGGCGAGTAGCCAGCTGTGAAGCGAGAGGCCGTGTGTTCGATTCTCGCATTGAGACAAATGTTTGTGTGGCCCACAGACATTCGTTTCAAGTCTGGGTGTTGTGAGACCGAATGTCTCTCATAGTCTCTGACACCCACGATACAGGTTAAACCTAGTATGGGATCAAGCATAGGTGACTGTTGGGTGTATTTATTATTATTATTTATATGGGTTTGATTCTAACACAGGGGACACTCGTAAATTCTGATGAAAATGATTTTGATATGCGATACACGTATACACAAGGGACGAAGAATCGCCGCTCGCCACCCAGTCGTACAAACGCTCACTAACTTTTGATTTACGATTCTACCTTTTTCTGTCCTCAATTGTACGGCTCTATAAGCATTACGGTGTTATTTTATAGACACCTGCTTCCATAAGGATATTGGAGTTTGAATTGAGACCGCAAACCGAATTGCGCCATGCGATAAACCTGATGACGCACTCAACTTTATTTCTTCGACTTTACTAACCAGCACCCTTATCTTGATTGCGCTTACTATGTTGTACTTATTGTTGTAATACTAATTGCGCATGTGTGTAGAGGCAAATCGTTCATATACGTTGCATTGTGCATACAGATGTATTTTTTGAATCCTATAGATTTATGGATCGGAATATTCTATATAGTCACAGCCACAAAAAAGAGTTAGTAAGTACAATAATAATAGCTTTTCTGCCCTCAACATACCAATACAACAACCATAGTTAGTATTTTTAGACTATTAAATAGTCGTGATAACCTAGTATAGCGATAGCCTCGCTCCCATCACATCTGGGACGAAACAAAACTCGGCGAAATATGGTTTGTCTATTTTTTCGCTAGTGCCTACCCCTTCGGGGTTTTTTTATAGCAGATACTGGCAAACGAGCAGATGGGTCACCTGATAACAAGGGATCTCCAACGCCCATAGACACCTAAGACTCAAAAAGAATCACGGGTGCGTTGCCAACTTAAAAGGAAGGAATGGAAAAGGAGGGCAGGGGAGGGAAAATGGATTGGGAAGGGGAGGGGGAATTGAGCTACCAGAAATCTCACTCACCAAACGAAACGCGACAGCGAGCTGCCACTTTACGGCGGTTTTCAGTGAGACAGTGGTATCAAACCGGTCGATCCGGCCCAATCGTGCTGTAGACGTAATTGTCTACAGCGTGGGTCTACCACTTAAGGGCATACAGGCGGAAGACTATGTTATGTTATGTGTGTTATCCAATAAATAAATTAATCTGTGCTGTACTGCTCTTAGAAATGATCTAGGCTGTGCGCTATAAAGAAAACATTATTATTGAATTGACAAAATATTTAATTATTGCTAAGGTTACCTAAAAATTCAGCTTAACTACCCAAAGGACTGTTGTTTTCTAGTTATAAAATTCCTGCGAATTAGCGTCTTAAAAATTGCGAAATGTAATTTAAAAACTTCCTCGTCAAGCGTCCAAAATCCTTAAGATGGAAAGGACAATTGTTTTTAATTATACACCAAGTTACCTGTAGCTTATCCTTGTCTCCGAGTGTTGCTCTTCAAAGGCCGCTTCCTTGTTACTTACGAAAAGTACCAGTTTAGAATCTAAGACATTTCTCTCAAAGTAGAATTCAGTGTAAGTGGAAGCTAAATAGGTTTGAAGCGTTTACGAAATTTCCTTTGTAACTTCATTGTGACGTGGGTGGCATGCTTTAGTATGTACACCATCGATATATTATTTACCTAGATGCACAGTTGACGCTTGGAAAATGGGACAGCAAAGAAGTGCTTAAGCACTCGTTTTGCCTACAGTCGGACGTCGATAGTATTCTAAATTTCAAAATTAAAATTAATGAACGCTTGCTCATTTGATTTAAAAACCTACTTTATAACACGTGCTTAGGGTTATATTTGTGTTGATTTAATTACAACTTGTGATCGTTTTCTTTGTTTTATTTCTGAGACCACTTTTTAGGAGGATATTTGCAAAGATATGTGCATCTAGGGTATAATATATTGATGATGTACACGTATGTATTTGAAATATGAACGTTTCGTTTTTAACAATTTATGTCCATATTTATGTAATGTATAAGATTTTAAGTAATCCTTAGCTTGTTATTAATCAATAGATAAATTACAACTATTTAAATAATGATGATTTCTTAAGTTTACGCGAATGTTATACATTGAAATAAAACTATTTTTACGGATTCTATCACGATTTGGTTTTCATTTTTAATCCCGACGTTTCGAAGGCTTTGCACTTTGCAAAGGACCACGAAGATTGCAAAGCCTTCGTGGTCCTTTTTTCGCCAGAGAAACGTCGAGAATAAAAATTAAAACCAAATCGTGATAGAATCCGTAAAAATAGTTTTATTTCAATATTTAAATAATGGTTAGCTCTGACGATCATAATATGATCATATTATATTCGAATAGTTATTTTAACATAGTTCGGTCAAATTCATTATACGTGTTTGTGCTTATCAGACGGTATCAAATATTGATTCTATGAATGTGTTTTGATTGAATAATTTGGTTATTGTGCGCCCACAAGCCACAGAGTTACCAAAATTCAGACATACGCTGCTACATTTACCTGGTTTGCTGAAATAAGAATTGCATAAAAATAACATAGGCTCATACCTGTATCCCCGAAAGGGTAGGCAGAGGTGAACTATCGAACTAGAACACCCACATTTCGTCGAGGTTAGTTCCGTCCCAGATGTGATAGGGGGCGAGCCTATCGCCATATCGGGCACAAATTCCAGACTCCGGGCTGATATGCAAAAATCCAATATCACTGCCCGACCCGGGAATCGAACCCGAGACCTCAAGTCGGTAGTCGTACCGAAATACAACTACGCCACCGAAGCAATCATTTCCAAGTAGAAATTCTTTTGGATTATTTAAATATCTTGCTCAATTATTACCAATCTTGACAATCCATTAAACGAATCAATTTTGCATACATTTAAAGAGACGAATATTTAATCTTGATTGAGTCTTGCCAAGTTCAATATTCTGTGATTTGCTTCATAAATATTAATTCGGTTATCAAAATTCAAAAGTAGCTTTCAACGTAGCTTATAAATATAGATAGCTAGTCAATTCGTTTGAGAAGTATCATATATTGATGTCAAAGAAATATAAAAATTCCTGAGGTAACGTACCCATATTACGTTACACATTTTTTACAATTTTTATACCCCTCCCTCCCTTGGTGACCACCCGTAGTATATGCCAAGACCCCCCCTTCTCCCTCTAGTTTTCACGTAGTCATTTATAAATATAGTTTGAAATCATTTTTTGTCGAAGAAAAGTTAAAAAACAAAATATTTGTACCTGTGACTGAACTGTACATATATTTGAATATATCTCGAAAAAGCACGAGATTTCCCTAAAGGATATCGACTTCGTGACGAAAACCTAAGAACCCACCCCCTTGTGAGCAAGCGTGGTATTTGGAAGACCCACTCCCCCCCCAGAACGGGTCACATAATATGGGTACGTTCCCTTAGTAGTGACTACCGTATACATAATCAACGAGTTTCTGAGAAGCTATTCGGGAGAAGCCAATTCAACATGTAAAGTTACCTATTTTCTTTGGTCTGGGCTTGCTCGGTGGCGTGGTGGTATTGCATGCGCGATACGACTACCGTCCTGAAGTCTCGGGTCCGATCCCCACGTCGGACAAAGTAAGGAATATCGAATTTTTTATCGAATAGAGAATCTGTGGTATATAATCCCGATATGACGATAGGCTCGCCCCCTATCACATCTGGGACAGAAATTAGCTCGGCGAAATGTGGGTGTTCTAGTACTCTAATGCGCCTCTGTCTCCCCTTCAGGAATGCCAATATTTCTGTAAGTCTATAGTATGTATGTAAGTTACCTATTTCGGTGACCAACAAAAGGGGATGAAGAATTACTGTTTGTCATTGTATTTAAATAATACGATAACATATTTACTATTGAGAGCCTCTGTCGCGCAGTGTGAAACGAAAAGCCGCGGGTTTGATTCCCGCACCGAGACAAAATTAAATATTTGTATGGCCACGTATCGGTTCCGGGTATTGAGACCAAAGTCTTTCGTAGGTAGTTTCTTGTTACATACGACACAAGATTCGTATCTTTGTGTAGGGTCAGGACTGTGTGTGGATATGTTATCTATTTATTTAACTCTACGCTGAGAGTTTCGTGATTAGAGTTAGAAAATTTATATTTTCAAGCCTGTTTTATGGTACCTACAATTTTTTGAATGGTGTATTAGTGTTTTCTATTACATTCTCGTCTCTATTTTCGTGACGAAAATTCATTATATACATACGGCGTAATTACTTTGAGCGAAAAACAACACTGACAAAGGCTAGCGTACGCTAGATGATATCATAATTATGTTGTACAATAAAATTCTTTGACACCCAACATTTTATAATATTCTGTTAAACTAGACGTCTACGCAAGTCACTAAGGGCTACTTCCAGCCCCGTGATAAATCTCTATTTATCCCAAATCGACTGACTCGGTGGCGTGGTCGTATTTCGATATGATGTCCTGAGGTCTCGGGTTCGATCCCCGGGTCGGGCAAAATGATATTGGATTTTTTCATATCAACCCGGAGTCTGGAATTTGTGCCCGATATGGCGATAGGCTCGCCCCCTATCACATCTAGGACGGAACTAAGCTCAACGAAATGTGGGTGTACTAGTTGGCTAGTGCGCCTCTGCCTACCCCTTCGGAGATACAGGCGTGAGCTTATGTTATCCTAAATCTTGATTTAAAGATAGGAGTGAGCTGTAGGATAAATTGAGATAAGGTGTAAATCTAGATTAGTAACAGCGCTACAAGGCGCCCTAAATTAACGCCCAATAATGTCCCTTTTTAATAAAAGCTAAATCACGATAAAGTAGGTACTAAATATCTGTCCCTTCACTCGTTATGCTTTATTTTCTTTGTATAATAACAAAAGGCGCATGATAACCCTCAGCATTCATTACTTCGAGAGGCCGCGCCGGTTCAATATACTCAACGGTGGTCATATAAAAATGTATCACAGTTTATAAAGAAACAAAAGAATACCGAAAAGACGAGGGTGTTGTATTGGTGACAAGTACTTACTGTTGAAATACAACTATTTTTACGGATTCTATGAGGATTTGGCATCAATTTTTATGCCCGACTTTTCGAAAGCTTTACCTTCGTGGTTATGTAACGCCAGGCAGAAAAAAAAAAGAACATTCGCGTAAACCTGAGAAATCATTAAGTACTCACTGTGTTATCCAGAATTGCCATAAAAAGTACCTTTTTCTATGTGACAAGGACAAACAAGGAACATTGAAAAAGGTGTTTAAAATTACAAACAGTGAAGTATCTATTTGATTAACTTTTTTTTCTAGCAACGATTGGCAAACGAGCAGGTGGGTCACCTGATGGTAAGTGATCTTCACCGCCCAAAGACACCCAAGACATAAAAAGAATCATGGGTGCGTTGCCAATCTGAAAGGAGGGAATGGAAGGGGATGGAAAAGGGATTGGGCAAGGGAGGGGGGAAATGGGCCACCGGAAATCTCACTTACCGAATGAAACGCGACAACAAGCTCTCACTTTACGTTGGTTTTCTGTGAGACAGTGGTTTCAAACCGGTCGAGCCGGCCCATTCGTGCTGTAGACGTTACTGTCTACAGCATTGCTCTACCACTCAAAAAGTAACAGTTTCTAACAACAGTTGAACCCCCCCCCCCGCTCTTCCCAACCCTGTTTCCCTCATCCCACCCATGATTCTTTTTGGAGATCACATACCATCAGGTGACCGATCGGCTCGTTTGCCAGTCTCTGCTATAAAGAAAAAATATATCCCAGAATTTAAGTATGTATAGCAACATCATGCTTTTGAAACTCAATTTATTCTAAGCCCTGCTTAGTACTGTTGGCGCAAGTACTTTAATCCGATTAAGTTACGTGTTAGAGGTGTTTGTACCTTACTGAATGTGTCGGTACTATGTAAATAATAAAATAAAAATAAAAAAGCCTTTAATTTCTTGCTTTTACATTTTTTTTTTTTTTTTTTTTTTTTTTTATACTAAGTAATGAGTAGTTTTACTTTAAGTAATGTAATTTATGTAGATATTTATATGTTAGTAAATGATATAAAGTAATAAAGTGATGTGAGTACTAGTAATTATTAAACTTAATCTGCAAGAACCCCTCCTCGGGTGTAGGCCTCCTCCAAATGGGACCAAGTGTCTCTGTCTTGGGCGACTTTTATCCATTTAGGGCCCGCTGTCTTAACTATGTCATCCTGCCATCTTGTGTGTGGTCTTCCTCTGCGTCTATTACCTTTTGGGCCCTTCCATAAAGTAATTCTTTTTGTCCACCTATCATCATATAAACGCGCTACATGCCCCGCCCATTTCCATTTTAACTTTTGTGCATAGTTCACAGCGTCGGTGGCCTTGGAGATACTTCTTATCTTTGTGTGTCTTATTTTTTGTCTTAAATTAATATTTAGCATACTGCGCTCCAGAGCACGCTGGCAGCAGATTATTTTGTTTTGGGTTTTTCTAGTATACTTCCAGGTCTGACAGGCATATGTTAAGCATGGTAGGAGACAAGAGGTCATGATTTTTGTTTTGATATTTACTGGCATATTACTTTTAAAAATTTCTTTCATGCTCCAGTATTTGTTCCAAGTGCTTTGTATGCGTCTCTCTATTTCTAACTCGTTGTTCTTTCTGTCAAAACCTATTTGTTTTCCTAAGTATATGTATTTGTCTGTATACTTAAGTAATTCGTTATCGACTGATATTATTATTTCTGAGCTGTTTGTCATTAGCATAGTTTTAGTTAAATTCATTTCTAATCCGACTTGTCTGCTAACTGCATTTAATGACTGTATCATAAGTTTCAGTTGAATTCCAGATTCTGAAAAGAGTACCAGATCGTCTGCGAATCGAAGGTGGCTCAGATAATTGCCGTCTATATTAACTCCGTATGTATTCCAATCTAGTTTTTTCATTATTGCTTCCAGCACAGCAATGAATATTTTTGGCGATAATGGATCTCCTTGCCTAACGCCCCTTTGGATAGGAAAGCTTGGACCGATGGTTTCCAATTTAACTCTGCCTATATTGTTGCTGTATATACTTTTTATTACTCTTATGTAATCCTTTTTTACCCCCTGGTCGCTCAGCGTTTCCCATATACAAGAATGTGATATCGTATCAAATGCTTTTTTGTAGTCTATGAACGCGATATATAGAGCCCTCTGTCTTTCTTGATATTTTTCAATCAATAATTCCAAGGTGTGGATATGATCTATCGTCGAGAAACTCTTCCTGAACCCCGCTTGCTCTATTGGTTGTTGGACTTCTAATGAGGTGCTTATTTTTTTGTTAAGAAGAGTCGAGAATAATTTGTACAGGCATGGCAATAAGCTTATTGGCCTATAGTTAGTAATGTCGTGTGGGTCGCCTTTTTTATAAATTAATATAATATTACACTCTGACCACTGAGCCGGTGTTTCTGCACTTTCCATAATTCGATTAAACAGATATGTTAATGGGAGAGCCAGTTGTGTTTGAGCTGTTTTTATAGCTTCATTTGTGATATTGTCAGCACCGGGACTTTTGTCGATTTTTAGTTTATTTATTGCTTCCAGGATTTCTCTAGTATCGAAATATTCCTTCTGGTTCATATCTGTAACTGTAGTGTCCGCGTTATCGCGATTAATGTTCTCTATTTTATTTGCACTATACAGGGTCTTATAGAACTCAGTTGCTAAAGTCATGATGTCGATGCGGTTATTTACTGTTTGTGCTGCATTTCTTAGTCCATCAATCCATGTTTTGTTTGTTCGGAGCTCCTTGAAAGCTTTTTTGGTACTACCTTTTTGTACTAGATGTTTCTCTATAGTTTTAGACCTGAATTGTGTATAGTCGTATTTTATGCGTTTATTTATTAACTTGAACAATGCTGAAAGTTCATTTTTCATTGATCGTGTTTTATTATTTGTATTTAAGAGCTTTTGTCTTCTTTCTATGAGTGATAGAGTTTGCTCTGTTATTATTTTGTGAACATTTCTCGTATTTTTGTTTGGTGTGCGGGCTTTTTGAAGGCAACAAGTAATATATTTTACTAGTTTGTCGTGGTAGGCTTGTACAGAAGTAGCTTCATGCATGTCTATTAGGTCAGGTAAATGTGCATTGATACAATCTTTATATTTAAATATTTCTAACTCATTTTTCAAAGTAGAGTTGTGGTAATTGTTAAATCTGGTCCTGTCCTTTTTTAATTTACCTAATGACAATGTAGCTCTGATTGGTCGGTGGTCCGAAGGAAAATTGATAGTTAGTACTTCCAAGTTATGAACCATAGAAGGTCGATTTGACATAAAATAGTCGATTTCATTTTTGTGTTCCCCGTTTGGCGATCGCCAAGTCCACCTCTGCTTAGGATTTTTTTTAAAATATGTATTTAAAATTACTACCTTGTTTTCAAGAGCAAAGTCGATCAATCTTTGTCCTCTCTGATTTCTTTCGCCGTATCCGTTTAATTTCGTCACTAGGTATTCTGTTTTTTTGGGTTGACCAATTTTTGCATTTAGATCGCCCATTATAATATATGATTTGTGTGCCAGATTGATAGCTCTATTGACATTTGTATAAAAAATTTCTATCTCTTCTTCTTTTGCCGCTTCAGTGGGAGCGTATACTTGAATGAGTGATACTTTAGTTCCCTGTATATTTAAGTTTAATAGTGCGACTCTATCTGTAATGCCTGTGAAGTTTTCAATATTTTTCTTATGATTTATATTTAATAAAAAAAAATACTATGTATGTACCTGCAAATATATAGAAAACACCCATTATATTCGCTATAAATAGTTTGTTATATAAATTCATGCATACATATATTTGTCGCCTCCTTGGTCTAGTGGCAGCATACATATATGGGTTGTGGACTAGGAGGTGCTGTGGTCGATTCCCAGGTCGGGCAAGGCAAATTTTCTCATTTAATTTGCCCGAGACTGGATCCCTCAGAGGGGGTTGACGGCAGCCGGTCGTAAAAACTAAGCCAAATCTATTCTGCAACATGATTGAAAAAATGCCCAAAAAAAAAGCCACATTAAGGTGGGACAAGGGCAGATAGAAAGAAAGTAAGCATACATACATTCATCATATTATGGCTGTATCCTATTGGCAGGTCTATGAAATTCCACTTCGCCTAAGTTTCATCGACACCTGTCTTCTAAATAGTTTTAGTATAATGTTCTAAGAATTTTTACTACGCAACAAAATATTTTAGGAAACCTAAATGGAGAGTATGTATGGTATGTATGTATGTACGGTAATTATTATATGTTGGACACCTTTCTGCTGAATGGTATATTCAAAAATAAACTTACTCTTTTGGTAGAAAGGCAGTATATATACGTACACTCATTACCTTCCACATCCATGAACAAGCTCAAAAAGGAATCTGAGAGATGGTGAATGAAACGTGGCGAACATATACCAAACTTTCCGTAGGATCCTTTACAGCTCAACGGGTGATTAGATAACTTCTCAGAACATATTTTTTATCCAGAGTCGTCTTAGACTATGCAGGGCTAGTAGTAACGCTGAGACTGTCTCAGTCTCAGTCTGAATATCTATTCACACTGGCCATGTGGTTTCCAGTGGCGGCGCTAGACGACAATTTAACGCCGGCGACATTAATTTTGCGATGCCCTTTGACTTTTCCTGCAAACTATATGGGCAGTTTTATCGGTCACCGACGCCTAATACTGCCACTGAGCGTCACCCGTGCATATCGGAAATGCCATGGACACAGCCAAGTCGCTGCCTACCCTCACTATCGCGCGAAGAGAAAGAAAGCTGATTGGGAAGGAGGCCTCTAAAACCGCACGGAACGCAACAGCCACAAAATTTAATTTTAACTGAGACAGTGATAAAAACCCCGTCGAACCGGCCCAATTTGTGTAAGTAAAATTGTCAATAGCTCTACCACATGTAAAGTTAATTTCTGCTAGAAAATGACCAGTCCATAAGCCAGTCTTGTAATTAGGTAGGCAGTATATTACGGGGATATCATTAACTTTTGTATTTTTTGTAGGAGTGGGGCTAACGAGCGAGTTTGTCACCTGATAGTAAATGATGGGCAACGCCCAACAACACGGATATTAATTAATTTTGTAGTAGAATGTTTTGATCATAATCCGTTTATTTCATGTTTAGTTCATCATGGGACGGAAACAATCAATTAATTACGAACGCACATTGCCCATCTACTTGCACTTTAACAGATACAAGCGTGAACTTTTGTGTATTAAAAACCATTTACATGTATACATGAATACAATCAAGCTCCACAAATCGACAAATTCAAACAACTTGAGTAAAACAAGTTAAAAAGATTAATTCTTTAGTGCAGGAAACTAATTCTAACTTTACTAGCAGTACTCAAGTCAATTGCAAGTTTTAATGGATATTTCCTATGCGCATGCAAACTAGCTGAGACGATACGTTACTTCGACGTAAAGACATCTACTGTGCTAGTTTATCTCGTCGAAATCCTGCTAAAACATGATTTAAGATAGTAAAGATTTACGAGTTTTCCGGGTGCGATTTTTTCTACCTTTTTTAAATGGTTAAATCCTCTTGGATCTCCGTTGATAAGAAGAGGTATGCCGGATCTTTACCTGCTAACACCCCATTATTGTCGCCATCTGCATTATGCAAGGGTTTAGGGACCTCCTATAGAACGCCTCAAAACTCCTCCAATCCAATACTATAAAAGCACTTCATGGGAGAAGAATTGATTTTACCAAGTATTAGCCCGGTGTTTGGAATTTGTGTCCGATATGGTGATAGACTCGTCCACTCGGGGACGGAAAATGAACTCAGCGATATAGGAATGTCCTAGTTCTCTTGTTCGTCTGTGCCTACCTCTTCGAAGATTAAGGCGTGAATCTATGTATCATTATCATCATTATCATCAGATAAAGGTCGCAGGAAGTAGCTGGATGTAGGCCGCTTCCAACAGCTCGATCTGGAAATCTTTGTGCCTATGTATGTCCAGCAGTGGACGTCCTGTGGACAGAATGTATAAATGATATTATATACTAAGTATAAATTAACGATAGCTCGTAGGTTCCAAACCAACCCCAGAAGTATGCACCCCTGATTTTTCTGATGTGTGTAATCATTATGAATTATCGCTTGGTTTAATGGTGGTGGAAAACATAGTAAGAAAAATTCATACCTGAGACTTCTTTACAAGAATTTGAAAGGTATGTCATAGGGTTGAGTACGCTGCCTTATTTCGTAATATTTGCATACTAAAGTAAAGTTAAACATTGGATAATGCCTAAATAACGGGTTAACCTATTGAGGTTAACCCGTAATTTACTTGTGACTAGGCCAATGCCTAGTCACAAGTATAAAAAACTCTACCTCTACATACGAGACGAGGTTTCCATTCGCGGTAAATAAAACTGCTCAAAATAAACATTTTATTCAATCCGAAAATAAAGTTCTTAGGAATAATATAATCCTCTTACTACTAAACATCAAAAACTTCGCTCCGACCGTTTATTTTTATATAGTCGAGTTATTCCTTTTAGTGAGAGAGTTACTGCGGCCACACGGAAATGTAAAATGAAAAGTTGTGCAGCGTCCGGTGACACGGCGCATGCGCGGGAGGAAGGAAACTGCCCGACTGAATTTATGACGAGCCTTCGCAGCGTGAACCTGGCTTATCCCTTTAACCTTGTGTCTCACACTAACCGAGGCTAGAACTACCTGTAAATAATACTTCAACAGGATAATTTATTTCACATGACCCAATTTGAATTATGATATCGTGTATAGTGGCCAGCCTTGGTCCAAATATACTAATAATCATTTATTTTATGACTGCCTCGGTGGCGTGGTGGTATTGCGTGCGCGGTACGGCTTTCGACCTGAGGTCTGAGGTTCGATTCCCGGGTCGGGCAAAATTATATTGGATTTTTCAGTATCATCCCGGAGTCTGTAATTTGTGTCGGATATGACCATGGCTTATCACATTTGGGACGGAACTAAGCTCGGCGAAATGTGCGTACTCTAGTTTTGCAAGAGCGCCTTTGCGCCCTTCGGGGATACAGGCGTGAGCTTATGTTATGTAATCTATTTTATTTATCACCCACATAAAGTTTCCTCGCAGTAATGAGATCTAACTCATAACAATTTCTCAATAAATAGGAATATCATTAACCTATTTTACAATTACGCAAATAAATGTGGGCGTCAGGAAAATTTGTGAAGTTGTTAGAAACACCAAATACTTCCAAATATTTTTCGTTGCTCCACATTTCTAATACGGTTATAGTCCGTTTGCTAATTAAACGGAGTAAACTGACAGATCGAAATGTCACTTTTTAAAATAATGTTTACTTTCAAAACATTATTGCGTATTTTTAGAAAAAAATCGGCTTAACCCTTCGAGTAAATTTAATACTTGTGTAAATATTTTTTCGTAAATTACCAGAATAGATACGCGAAATGATAACAATGAAGATTAAAAATATTACTTTTATTATTTGAGAAAAATTACGTTCGGCACATTCATAGCTTTTGTAAATTTTGTTTATAATGAACCATGACTATAATTCCAGTAGACATGCAGTACTAATCACACATTAGGCAGGAATTACGACTTTGAATCGGACTTTAGAAAATGAAAGATTTAAAAGGATCACTGAACTGAAATGTTTAAGTAATCTTGATCTTTTTACCGGAGCACTATTTAAATTTCATGAAAAGGTGGCAACGTTCGAAATGTCAGTCTCTCCGTTTAATTAGCAATCCTACTATAGCGATGACAGTTGATATACTATTAGTTACATATTTACTATTAATAATTAATGGTTTTTACTTTAAAATAAAATGTACTTTAAAGTTTTTATTAACTGACTATAAGAAGGTATTTCAAATAAAAATGCCTGGTCCTCTCGTAATCTTTACTAAATTATCTCAATTTATGCATTAATTTTTCCATTTTAAATAGTCACGGGCGGCTCGGCCTCCGGTGGCCCATACGCTTATGTAACATATATATGTACCGCCTCCGACGGGTTAAAATGTCAAATTAATGTACGTTTAGCGAACATGATAGCGTAGTGGTATTTCGGTACGATTACCGGCCTGAGGTCTCGGGTTCGATCCCCGAGTTGGGCAAAGTGATATTGAATTTTTCTATATCAGCCGGGAGTCTGTAATTTTTGCCCGATATGACGATAGGCTCGCCCCCTATCACATCTGGGATGGAACTAAGCTCGGCGAAATATGGGTGTTCTAATTCGCTAGCGGGCCTCTGCCTATCCCTCCGGGGATATATGCGTGAACTTATGTTATATTATGAAGTATGAAAATGTTTACCGGGCTATAGCGGATTCAGTGCATTTATTGCGGCATCGCCGAATTTATCATTGAGTTGTTGAGTTATCTGCCTGCCAAAAATAGGCTGCCTGCCACACGTCAACCTGTCTCGAGGGGAGCCAAACCCAAAAATCAGTACATATTTGCCAAGAGTAACATACAAAAAATAAACCAGTAATTGGGCCTTCTCTTTTTAAAGGCAGTAGAAAAATTACTTGAGGCAAAAAGTCAAACTGCTATCTCCATAAAGATTTAACAGTAGCTATTGATATCAAAACACTTTTGAGATTAATCTGGACATTCTGCCTTTCTTCCTACCTGGCGTTAACACGACCTTATAATTCCAGAGTCCGCCTTCCTACTTAAACGCTTCCACTTCGCTTAATTTGATCTTAAGCATCCTCCACAGTAAAACCATTGGCTCTCATATACTCTTCCAAAACGTCCAGTCAGCGCTACTTGAGTCCTCCACGGGGACGAACTCTAACGGGACTAATCGGTGCTAATAGTGAAAATATAAGCTACTGCCAGCAGGTCGATTCTCTAAGAAACTCCACAACGTTGCGATCAACGACGAGCTCCCGCAGCGAACATCGTTGTGATCGACGGAGCGTTCAACGTTGTTGGGTCCTAGAGAATACCATTTTCTAAACGTTGCCGCAACGATGCCGCAACGTTGTTTTCAATGACAAATGAAACCTTAGGGAAACGACCTGCATATTATTTAATAAACTTTTAATAAAAATGAATAAATGTACCATATAACTCAAACTTATAAAATTATCGAGGGATAAAAATTGACTGAGCACTCGACGGAATGGACCTTTAATTACGCACGTCGAGTATCACACTTGACCGGTTTTAATCTAAGTCCTTCTGCCATGGATATCATTTCGCGGGTATTAATTTTTTTTTTAATCAAACTTTTCCATGTTTAATAAAATATCCTTGTTTATGTGATGACTTTTAAGGTAGAATTTTATTGTGGTTAAATATGAGTATGACTGCTTCAGTGGCGAGTTGTATTGCGTGCGCGGTACGACTACCGTTCTGAGGTCAAAGGTTTGGTTCCCGGGTCGGGTCATATTGAGTTTTTCTACCCAGTATGAGCCTATATGGCGATAGGCTCGCTCCCTATCATATATGAGACGGAAATTAGCTCGGCAAAATGTGGATGATCTAGGCCGCTAGTTTGCGTCTGCCTACCCCGTTGGGCATATAGACGTGAGCATATGTATGTTAAATAAGAGATAAGAAATCAAATTTTTTGCCTGGCGATTTTTACAATAATAAAAGCTGTATCACGAAGAGATGTCGCAATAAACGTCAACTTTGGAGACGTTCCAACTTCCGCGGTTCCATAATAATCGCACGAAATATAAAACTATAGACTAACATAGTACAGCTTATCGCATACTGCATTTCCCGTCAATTCAAATACATTGTAGCATATTATTACCGATTTCTTTCTTTCTACCCGCCCCTATCCCACCTTAATGTGGGGTCGGCGTAACACACTTTTTCAACCATGTTGCAGAAAAGCTTTAGTTTTTATGACCGTCTGCCTGCCTGACGTCAACACCCTTGGAGATTCAAGTCCCGGAAAAATTAAATTAGAACAATTACCCTTTGCCCAACCTGGAAATCGAACCCAGAACCTCCCGGTCCACAGTCCATTGACCAAGGAGCCAAGGCATATTATAACGATTACCTCAAATAATTTAGGTACAAATACACAAAACAAATATACCTCTATATTCCGCTTAAAATAATTTACACAGTTTATTTTATGGACAAAACGTAAATTGGCCTGCGGTTGTACATTGAAGCGAAAGAGTTGCGTTGGTCATTAGGTGAACCGCATGCGGCTACCCCACAGTTTTCTATGGACAAATTGCATTGTTAATTCATTGTATTAATAAAGTCCTCTAGTGAATGACGGGCTTTATATCATTCATAATAGCCCCATCCTGTTTATAAAAACCTTGCGGACAAAGTTTTGGGAGAATGTAAACAAATCGCATAATATTTATGCACATGAAAGTAATAGAAACGGATAATATAACTATCCGTTATTATACCGGGTGTTTCATAAAGATGGTACTAATAATAATTCCTCATACAGGGAGAACGAATTAAATGGTAGGTAAAGTTAAAAAATAAAAATTGAACTTAATTTTTTTAATTAATTATTAAGCACGGGGAATTTAAAATTGGAATGCTACGTGTAAATCGTCGCTATTAGCATAGAAATGACTTTATACGCGCAAAAAAAATTACCCCTTAGGTGGTTTGCAAATGTACTTACTGCAGCTGACTCAATGAGCCAGAAAAACATTTTTCGTCACACTTCAAGTTTCAAGTATGCAATATTATTATTTTAATATTATTATTATTAAATATTATATTAAGGTGGACCGACGACCTGATAAAGGTCGTAGGAAGTCGCTGGATGCAGGCCGCTTCCAACAGGTCGATCTGGAAATCTTTGGGGGAGGCCTATGTTCAGCAGTGGACGTCCTATGGCTGATGATGATGATGATGATGATGAATATTAAAAAAAATATGAACATTACGAAACTTTAAACTTTATCGCTAGATTGCTAGCCATCCTCTATTTAAATGTAGTTATGATTGATACCAACTTTATAAAACACCCTGTATATCGCCCTATTACTGTTTAGGGAAGTCGGAATATTTTTTATGATGGTGCATAAGATGTTCAATCGTCATGGATACGCGTTAGTACACATACCTCCAAAACCTATGCAGAATTCTCAGGTATTACGCAGCTTTCACATTTATGTCTTAGAGGCTGGGATCGAACCTGAGACCGATATCTTGTACTTGCTAAAGTATCGCATGAGTGAGATCACCTTAGGGGCTGGCAATTAGCTTCAAACTCGAGATCATTGACTTGTCCTTGGCAATCACATCTTAGGCATGTGTTATAAAGGAAATTGTTCTTTATGAAACACTGTTTCATATCTATCGAAAGAACGATTACAACTAGAATATAAATACGCACCAAATTGAGAACCTCGCTCATTTTTAACTTTGTCAAAATGAGTATTATTTTGAACCAAGATTAGCGCGATCCATGTGTTTACTACCTAGCATATAATAAAATATTTATTATTATTATAATAAATAAATACACCCAACAGTCACACTCCTAGTCCTGACCGCACACTAGGTATAACCTCTATCGTGGGTATCAGAAACTATGAGAGACTTTCGGTCTCACAACACCCAGACTTGAAACAAATATCTGTGGGCCACACAAACATTTGTCTCAATGCGGGAATCGAATTGCGGCCTCTCGCTTCACAGCCAGCTACACGCCCGCTGCGCCACGGAGGCTGTCTGTGTTATTTTTCTCGGTTCTCTAATATGTATCGCATTGTTTGTTTGTCTTTGTTTAAAAAGAGAAAAATAAGCTTGTTTGTTTGCAACAATGCTGACCACAATAATAACTATTTATCTTGTATTCGTTTTCAAAACGATAATATAAGGTTATGTATACACTTTTACGGTATATTAATGTATTGGTAGTTTAGTATTCAGTTTGAATAATGCGACTGCCTCGGTGACGTGGTGGTATTTCGGTACGACTACGGTTCTGAGGTATTGGGTTCGATCCCCGGGTCGGGCAAAGTGATATTGGATTTTTCCATATCAGCCCGAAGTCTGGAATTTGTGCCCGATATGGCGATAGGCTCGCCCCCTATCACATCTGGGACGGAACTAAGCTCGGCGAAATGTGGGTGTTCTAGTTCGCTAGTGCGCCTCTGCCTACCCCTTCGAGGATACAGGCGTGAGCTTATGTGTTTGAATAATTATAAATAACTGAATTGAAAACAGGTATTTGACAAATAATAATCACAAGTTTAAAATCTTAACGGGCCGACTTCAAAACTTATCGGGTCGTAACCAAATTTATATGAGACAATCCTCGGAATAAGCTCTATCGAGTAAGTATTTTGAAAAACAACAAAAAATACAGACGAATTGTGGACCTTCTCCTTTTTGAAGTCTGTTGAAAATATAATCTTACTACTATTTTAAATTCGAACGTTTGGATGGATGGATTTGTTACTTAATCACGTCAGAACGGCTGAACGGATCTGGATGAAATTTGGCACAGAGACGGAATATAGTCTGGAATAGCACGTAGGCTTTTATCCCTGAAAATGTGCGGCTTCCGTGGGATAGAGCCTTTTTGTTTTTCACAAAACAATTTCCACGCGAACGAAGTTGGGGCATCAGATAATAATACACAAAATATTACATATATAGAGGTACAATAATACATAAAACCAGTTTTGTCCTCTCTCTGTGGTATTATTTCATTATATTTTCTCCGGCACAAGTGTCTAACTCGCTACCAAGGTAACTAGAACATCAATTTTCCGCCGAATGCTCATCCACTTAAGGTCGCCTTATGTCGTTTAAGGCAGCCTTATCTGTCAAAATTATATAGCGAATATCCATGTAAAAACCAGTTAAAGTTGATTAGCGTATGTCTATCACTTTGATGACCCAGTGAGCTTTATGAGCCTTACTTATAAAAAAGTTGTAGCTGAGCAAATGGTTCATATTAGCCTGTCATTTGTTTCCTTCTGTCACATTGTTTGAAAATAAAAGGGACAGACTATTCTTAACCATTTGCTCAGCTAAAATGTTTTTATAAGTAAGGCCCTATATGTATAAAAAGTACTTACAATGTGTCATGAAAATACAGCTTTTCAATTTGTGGAAAAGTACCATCATAGACAAGGCTGATCGTCTAGTACTCTAGTCGGTAAAGAAAGAAAATAAGAAACTATACGTGAGTAAGTAGAATGAGATAAAACCTACGTGGACTATCAGTGGAAGAGGTAACGTAGGTGGTATTTCAAAATTCCACACAATGTTACAAAGTTGTCTTATTGGAGTTACCGTACAGTGTGTTGAAATAGTGTTAGTTTGTTTTTGCACTTCCTTGTGTGGGTGATGTGTTTATATTATAACAATACCTATGAAGCCCTGTCTATATTGAATTAAATGTAACATCAATATACATATTATACCCTAGATGCACAGTTCTTTGCAAATGTCGTCCTAAAAAATGGTCTCAGAAATAAAACAAAGAAAAAGATCACAAGTTCTAATTAAATCAAACACAAATATAACCCTATGCACGTATTATAAAGTAGCTTTTTAAACGAAATGATCAAGCGTTCCTAAATTCGAATTTTCAAATTTAGGAAAAGGAGTGCTTAAGCACTTCTTTGCTGGCCCGTTTTCCCAGCGTCAACTGTGCATCTAGGTAAATAATATATCGATGAAATGTAACAATGAATCACTGGCACTTATATCGAAATTACATATCGAACTTATGGCCTACTATGCCTACTAACTATGCCAAAAAAACAAATGAACTGAGTCATTAACATTTCAAACCCTGATGCTTAACACGTAAAAACTAAAAGTAGGTACTTAACTTTTATAATGACTCCAAGAAAAAGAGGAAGTCCTCAATTCGTATGTATGTATTTATGTACCTATGTTACGGGATATCTCCGCCAAATGTGGACCGATTCGATTTTGTGTTCGATAGAGTTCATTCCAAGGGTGGTCCATATAAATTTGGTCATGATCAGATAAATTTTAAAGTCGGTCCGTTAAGTTTTTAAACTTGTGATTATATTAGATATACTGCCAATCAATAGTTTACACCTTCCTTCCACTTTCCCTTATCCCACATATATGTCATATATTCCTCATATCCCACTATGGAATCGGCGGAAATTTTGCAACAACCGGCTTTATATTTTACCACAGGTTGCCTGCCTGACGACAATCCTGTCAGACGGATTCAACCCCGAATGTTTGAATAACTTCGAACCCAGAACCCCGAGTCCACAACCCATATATTACACTGCCATTAAACCAAGGAGGCGACAATAATTTACACTATTACAGAATATTGTGAAATTAAATGTAAAAAATTCAATACTTCTTCTTCTTATTCCCGGTTCGATTCCCGCCATAGATATTTGTTTTGGGACATTTGTTGTGAGACCAAAAGTCTTTCGTAGTTTCTGATACCCACGATACAGGCTATACCTAGTGTGGGTCAGGACTATGTGTGTGACTGTTGCGTGTATTTATCTATTTATTATGCAGCCTTTCTCAACCTTTTTGGTGTATACCTCCCTCATCAACTTCCAATTTCCGCGGCTTTGTGCTCTGTGTATCCAGTTCGAACCAGCGACCTTCTTCACGTACTCTATCCAGCGCATTTGTGGTCTTCCTTAAAGAAGCTTTTTTGCCCATGGTTTCCACTCAAGTAGACGTTTGCACCATGATATTTAAAAAACATCATTGTGTACATCAACGGAAAGCCGTTGGTACACCATGATATTTTCTTTTCTTTCTAAAAATTATTCAATACACAGCTATATATTTATTTATCCCAAAGTAAACTGATCGTGTACTGAAATGGCTCTCTCTACGCTGTTGAAACTAGTTAGCCTTTGTCAATTCCGAGTGGTTTATGCTAATATCCCTTGATTACAATATGCGTGTATGTAGATGCAGTAATATCAAATAAACGGCTGAGCACTAAGCATGGATGCATTAAGCTTTGAACAAGCACCGTAATGAACCATTGAATTGAACTCACTCAAACATAGTTTAAGCATTTGCTCTTTCAGTGTAATTAACTAAATTACAATCTTACTTTTATTTATAATAGAAAACAAAATTATACCTCTGATTTAGAATTAAAAATAGTTTTACGGTTACTATTTTATTGTAGTGCCGACGTTCCGAAATCTTGGAGCCTTCATGGTCATGGGTCAGACTGGGGGGTCCCGGTGTTTTGAAAATGTTTCAATTAATTTTAGACATAAAAAAATCTAATACTAACTAGTTTTATTTCAATGTGTTACATTCGCGTAAACCCAAGAAATCATTATCTTATTTATTATAACGGACCGACTTCAAATCCGATCGTAACTAAATTTATATGGGATCACCCTTGAAATAGCTCTAACGAACACAAAAAGAATTTTGATTATCGGTCAACATTTGGCGGAGATATCGCGTAACAAACAAACAAAAATACAGACGAATTGAGGAACTTCTCCTTTTTGGAAGTCGGTCGAAAAATCGATTCAAAACGTAATGAAACCAACACATAAATCCTTTTATAAAAATAATTTAGAAATATAGTAAGCAATAACAGACACCGATCCATTACTTACAATTTCTTTGTTAGGATGTAAAAACCATTTTCCTTATTCATTCTCTTTTAAATTGTCTCGGGAAAAGAAGTGAGAGTAGATTTATTATTTGCATTTAATCAGTTTTATCAAAAACGGACCTTTGTAAGAATACAAAAAAAACCTAACGGAGCGACTTCAATATTTATACAATCGTGACCAAATTAATATGGAACCACACTTGAAATAATCTCTATCGAACACAAAAATAATCTTGAAAATCGGTCCACATTTGGCGGATATATCGAGGCATACGTAAAAAAAAATGCGAATTGAGGACCTTCTCCTTTTTTGAAGTCGGTCGATAAGATAGGTTATTTGAAATGAAATGAAATGAAATATTTATTTAAATCTCTGTTAAAAATAGATACATGATTAGAATCTTCTATTAGGTATTCATAGATACTTGTGTGAGAAGTCCCTGCCATTCCACATTGTAGTAACATTAAATTTGTAATTGCTAAGTCAACTAAATAAAAATTGAGAAACAAAAACCCGACAGCGTAAAAGGAGAGAAAAGCAAGTCTTAATAACTTGAATGCTACACGTCTACAGCACGAATGGGCCGGCTCAACCGGAGTGATACCACTGTCTCTCGGAAAACCGACGTTAAGTGGCAGCTCGCTGTCACGTGAGTGAGATTTTCGATTAACATTTCCCAATCCCTGTTTCCCTTCTTTTAGGTTGGCAACGCACCCATGATTATTTTTGTGTCCTGGTCGGTGGAGATCACTTACCATCAGGTGACCCATATGCTCGTTTGCCGGTCTCTGCTATAAAAAAAACACTAATCTATCAATAACACGAAGGCTTTCATCATTCAGTCATACTATATACTATGTATTGTATTCTTAAACGACGTTGCCATGATAAATCATCTCCATGCGATGTTTAGCTCGCACGTCATGTAGAAAACATTAATATCGTCTAGATAAGAACAAGACAGTTTCGGCGATTACTTTTCATACACATTTTTTTCTCGAACATTTCTAAGGTTTTATACTAAATACCATTAGTATAATTAACTTCGAACAATCTCATTAAAGAACAAAGGTAATGTAAAAGAACAAAAGTATTGTTTCCTGCAAAATAGTTACGACTTACGTACAGACCAATTTATCCAAACAAATTGCCTTAGCTTCGAATTGGATTTAAAACAGGACTCCGAAAGGTTTTATTTATATTAGTGAAATCGTTTTTGTAGCTATTCGCGTAACTCTCGGGCTGCATCAGTTTTTCAGGATTATGGAAGAAAAACGACGGCATTATCGGGTCTTTGAGGAGTAATCGCTCGGCCCTCGACTGTTTTCTCATTACCATTCCATTTTGCTGCTACATCGCCAAAATTCGACTTTAGCGAACTAACGCCACAGTTAATGGCGTTTGGGCACGAAGCAAATGGTAGGCTCAGTCTACCAGATTTGTCGACGTCCAAAACATTTGTTCGAGTAAATCCAACGGGTTATTCCATGCCTTAAGTAAAGCCGCGTCTCCAGCATTAGCTTTTCCGAAACAAAAGACTAACACATACAACAATGATTTTAGCTGTCACCTGCTCGTAGAATAATGGACCATAGACAAAAAATGCATGTTAGTAGTAGGTGTTTTAGTTCAGGAGACCCGGCTTTACAACAATAATTCATGTTTTACATAGTCAAGATAGATGTTTAATTCTCATGAAATAATCTTATGTTTTTAATGAATTAAATATGTATTAGATTTTGGAGGTTCACATAAGTTGTCTGTAAATTAAAAATTATAATGTCTGACGTAATTTTTAGAAGCTGATGTTTTTACAATGAGATATCTAAAATTTGATGTAAAGATGTTCTCATACGCGTGTTATTTCGTAGGTATTCGTATATTTAGTCGTTATTCGTTATCTATTATTAGTATTATGCTGAGCTGACCACATTTGTCGCCATGAAGGCACGCAACATTTTAGTATGAGTTATTTTAAAAATAATGTTTATTTTATGTGAGTAAGTTGTTGCCGTCCTTTTTTGGTTTGACATATAAACTTTATTTCTTTCTTTCTTTCTATTATATAAATAAATAAATAAATACACCCAACAGTTACACACCTAGTCCTGACACCACACTAAGTATAAACTGTCAGAGACTATGAAAGCCTTTCGGTCTTACAACACCCAGACTTGAAACAAATATCTGTGGGCCACACAAACATTTGTCTCAATGCGGGAATCGAACCCGCGGCCTCTCGCTCCACAGCCGGCTACTCGCCCGGTGCGCCACGGAGGATGTATACTAACGTAATTTAAGTATTATGTGCATTATTTCTTTCTACCGGCCCTTATCCCGCATTAATATAGGGTCAGCGCAACACACTTTTTGAACCATGTTGCAACAAAGACTTAGCTTAGTTTTTACGACGCCGCCTGTCTGATGTCAAACACCTCTGAGGGATCTAGTCCCGGGCAAATTAAATTATAAAATTCGTTTTGCCCGACCTGGGATTCGAACCCAGGATCTCCCAGTCCACAGCTTATATATGCTGCCACTAGACCAAGGAGGCGACATTGCAGTGCATTACTAATAAATTTCGAAAATTAAAAAACATAATTCTCTAATGAAACACCATTACGAAGGGAATTTCGTCCATTAGATCGATATCAATGCGTACAAAACGAACCCATAAAAAAGATAATTCTTTAAAATCTTTGTAACAAATGGGTCCGGCGAATTATCGCCTATATAAATGGCTCATAAAAGGTGAAATTTACGAGAGGCCTGTCGTGGTGGGCGAGCACTTCCGAATTATCTGATCATGCGAACAATATACCGCAGCCTCTGTCCCAGTTAGTACCTTACTTGATGATTATTTGAACTGATAACGTCGTACGTAATATGAATATCTACAAAATCACTTTAGAAATAAATATTCCATATTGCCCGATATGGCGATAGGCTCGCCCCCTATCACATCTGGGACGGAACTAAGCTCGGCGAAATGTGGGTATTCTAGTTCGCTAGTGCGCCTCTGCCTACCCCTTCGGGGATACAGGCGTAAGCTTATGTTATGTTATGTTATATTACAAAAGTGTGAGCATTCCTTTATTTTTTTACTGAAATTAGAAATGAGAAAGTTTGTATGGATGGATGTTTCTTAAGCCGCGTCTCCTGCACTAAAACATTACATAAAACCCCTTCACAAAATATTTCATTTTTTTTTGGCTATGGTCCATTGTTGCATGGATAGGAGACAATAAAAACCCTTGTTTTGTATAGGTGTTTTATTTCGAAACTAGTACATAAGACGCTGCTTCGGTTCACGGATCACGCCAGTACGGCTGATGAATCTGTATATTTGACTCAGAAAGTCTGAAATAGCACAAATGCAATTTTTTTCTAGAAAAAATTACCGTGAAATAGATTACTGGATATTGCATTTCAAGTTAAAAGTAATGATTATTTCGGCATTCTATTGTCAACATTGACTGCCTCGGTGGCGTGGTGGTATTTCGGTACGACTACGGTTCTGAGGTCTCGGGTTCGATCCCCGGGTCGGGCAAAGTGATATTGGATTTTTCCATATCAGCCCGGAGTCTGGAATTTGTGCCCGATATGGCGATAGGCTCGCCCCCTATCACATCTGGGACGGAACTAAGCTCGGCGAAATGTGGGTGTTCTAGTTCGCTAGTGCGTCTCTGCCTACCCCTTCGGGGATTATGTTATGTTGTCAACATTTCTATTAAAGAAACCTATTAATATGAAGCAAAAGATACAAAAACCAATAGCAATTAGCAAATACTTAAAAAAAAGTAAAAAATATTATTTTAGGGTGTTTTATAAAGTTGGTATCAATAATAACTACACTTAAAAAGAGGATGGCTAGCAATATAGCAGTAAAATTATAAAATTCATAAGGTTCTGAATAGAAATAGTTTTTGAATAGTGGCAACTTGAATTTATGACGAAAACAGTTGAAAAAAAAAAGACTTGCTGGTTTGCCCCCTCTTCTATAAAAAAAAAAAAAAACAGTTTTTCTGGCTTTATTAATTTATTTTAAGCATAGACAAAGTTAGTACTAAGGTAATTGCGACGATGTACAGGTCGCATTCCGATTTTAATATCCCCATGATTGATAATTGATAAAAAAATAAGTTCAATTTTTTTTTTATTACGCTTTAAATCAATAATCGACCGATCCATATACATGACATGTAATTGTTATTGGTACCAACTTTATGAAACACCTGGTATATTTTCTGATTATGAACTGATATTGTTTTATGAAATAATAAGTGATATTA
The DNA here is from genome assembly GCA_036417725.1 of Clanis bilineata. Classification (NCBI taxonomy): domain Eukaryota; kingdom Metazoa; phylum Arthropoda; class Insecta; order Lepidoptera; family Sphingidae; genus Clanis; species Clanis bilineata. The sequence goes on from CM071141.1 coordinate 7,813,989, forward strand.
AATCATAAATTCCATAGATACCACCGTCAGGTGACTGATGCAATTATATAGGCTAACAACCTGTCCGCAAACTACTTGAACTTTTGAAAGTCCGTACATTAGGTAATGTATGTAATAATCGCCACCCATCTACAGTACAGGGAATCAAGCGTAAGCCTTCAAGGAAAGGCGTTAAACTTTGATACGAAACGGACTTTCAAAAGTTCAAGTAGTTTGCGGACAGGTGGCGCCTTTGTTTCACTGCGACTAACCTGATAATAACACAACTATGTTCATCTGCCGCTTCAACTCTCTGGAACTAACTTCTAGCCACTGAGAACTTACTAACCTGTGCACGTATGAACGTGGAGAATGTTCAGAAGGGTACTAACAAAGGTAAGTTTACAGTACAAGGCCACTAGGGAGCGGAACGTAGTCTAGAAAACTAGTTAGATCATTCATCATACATACACTGACCGTACAAAGTGCTGTATAATACGCTTTCAAAGTCTGGAGGCAGCCAGAAGATTCGATTTTGATAAATCAGTTGTTGCTCTTTATTTGAGACGCCGCACGTGGTTAATCGTCTGTTGCTTGTATCCCACTCTAATATCCCGTTTTAAGCATGCTGCAGAAAGAATTCGGCATAGTTTTTTACGACCGACATGAAACTTTTGTTGACCAATGCGACCAAAAATAAATTAATTACACATACAAATTAAATTGATAGTTTCCGTCGCGTGCGATTAGCCGACTGTCAAACGATAGATCGCGGGTTTGATCCGAGCATCGAGAAATATTTGTGTGCCGTACAAATATTTGATTTGGGTTTGAGTGTGTGGCCGAAAATTTATTATGCTCGTAGTACCTGATACCCAGAACACAAGAATTACCGCCCAATGCTCATACACCTAAGCTCGTTTAAGGCCGCCTTATCTGTCAATATTGTATGGCGAAATTTAATGTAAGAAGCTGTTCAAGTTGGATAGCGTTTAATCATTCGGGTGTTAGTATCTTACTGCAGGTTCGAAGCTGCCACTGTTGAGTGTGATGACTAAAGCCTGAAGCTTCCCCTCTTTACCCAGCAGTGGGACATTAACCCGTCGGAGGCGTCACATAAATATGTTACATAAGCGTATGGGCCACCGGAGGCCGAGCCGCCCGTGACTATTTTATTACAGAACTAACATTATGTTGCATTATTTCATTGCAAACAACTTTAATCTTACTTCAAATTTTGTCGACATAAGGCGAATAGAGTTTACGCTTTACTCGATGGTAAGGGATCTGCGTCAAGCAAAACCATTCAGAATAGAAGCCCGGGCGTTACGGCCATAGATAAATTGTAAGAATAACCCCCGAGAGTATCAGGATGGACCGTCGGCGAAATGCACTGCACATACACGTACGGAGAATCTAAATAGACGTATTTCAATCCATGAGTTTGATGCAACACAAGCTCATAAGCTCACCCCTGTATCCCCGAAGGGGTAGGCAAAGGCGCATAAGCGAACTAGAGCACCCACATTTCGCTGAGCTTAGTTCCGTCCCAGATGTAGTAGGGGCGACCCTATCGCCATTTCGGTAATAAATTCCAGACTCCGAACTGATACTGAATTGAAAAAATCCGACATCACTTTGCCGGACCCGGGGATTGAACCCGAGACCTTAGGACGGTAATCGTACCGAAGTACAACTAGGCCCCCGAGGCAGTCATTATATAATCTCCAATCATATCACGTAGCGCAGTTAATCTGATCCGTGTATTCCCAAAAGTGTGGCGTCGGGGTCTTAACGTTTTGTGCGTCGATGGGAACGGTTATATGACGCCACGATGAAGGTCATAATATTCCGAGCACACACGCGCAAAACGGAAACTTTTCGACTTCATAATGTTAACAATATTATGCAAATATGTTACTTACTCCGCTTTCTTAAGGTGCGGTTTCATGTGCAAAAATGTATTCCTTTTTTTACCTACCCCTATCCCTCCTCAACTTGGGGGCGGCGCAAGACCCCTTTTCAAGCATGTTGCAGTAAGGATTTGGATTAGTTTTTACAACCGGCTGCCTGCCTGACGTCAACGATGCAGTCCGGGGAAAATTAAATTAGAAAATTGTTTTTTTCTGAATTGGGAATCGACCCCAGCACCTCCCGGTTCACAGCCCATATAGCATATATGGCCATACCACTAGACCAAACTAACGACTAAAATGATATGAATGATAAATTATTTTAAACGAAATTTCTACTGTTCTTATTATGTCTGAAAATTAAGCCAAATATAAACGTTGTCGCTTCCTAGGTCTAGTGGTATTCATGTCATTTTGGCTGTGAATCGAGAGGTCCTAAAATCCAATTCTGAATCCCAGGTTAGACTAAAACGTTTTCTTTCTTTTTCTGGATCTCCCAAATAGAGTAAACTTAGGCGGGCAGGTAACTTAGGTTGAATCTATTCTGCAACTTGCTCTAAAAACTATGTTTTTTTTATAACACAGATTGGCAAACGAGCAAGTGGGTCACCTGATGGTAAGTGATCTTCACCGCCCATAGACACCCAAGACACAAAGAATCATGGGTGCGTTGCGAAGAGGATGGAAAAGGGTTTGGGCAAGGGAGGGGGAAATGGGCCACCGGAAATCTCACTCACCTAACGATACGCGACAGCAAGCTGCCACTTTACGTCGGTTTTCTGTGAGACAGTGGTTTCAAACCGGTCGAGCCGGCCCATCGTGCTGTAGACGTTACTGTCTACAGCTTGGCTCTACCACTCACTACCGAGTACTAGACTACTCACTACTATGTTGTACCGAGATTGTCAATTGTCATGGAATTCGAATAGTGTATTTTATTCTCATGCACTCTGATTTATAAAATTTTAAAACCTTAAAGTACATCACGTTGTAAATTCATAATGCAATTGAAATATTTTATTTATCCGATTAAAGTTGCTAAGATGGAACTCTTCAAAAGGAAGATGTTTGCCTTTTCATTTCCTTTCACAGAGTTGGATGCACAGACAGTTCGATGAAAGCTAGCGCGCTGTGAAATGCCTAAAATTTTCAAATAAATATTACTTATATTTTTAAGACACTCGTATAACGTCGTTTAAAGACAAGGGTAATATAGAACTTGGAAAATTATAACAAAGCTAATTCTTTCTGCATGACGTCATGCTGTCTTAATTCCAGCAGCCACAGTAAAGACAAAATCATTTATTAATCACACTAATATTATAAATGCGAAAGTTTGTGAGTGCTACCACTTCACGATCACATGGCTCGACTAATTTTAATGAAATTTGATATGGAGGTAGTTGACAATCTAGATTAACACATAGACTTCTATCACGGATTACTTTTTATGGCGGAAAATAAATTTCCATTATAACTTTTTAATGTGATAATTGTATTTATAGATGTATGACGATACATAAACTGTGTACTTTTTAAGTACATTACATAATAATATTAGCCCTGTAATATTACTGTCCCACTGCTGGGCACGGGCCTCATCTACTAATGAGAGGGGTTAGGCCTTAGTCTACCACGCTGACCTAATGCGGGTTGGTAGACTTCACATACCACATAGGTTTCTTCACGATATTTTTCTTCGCCGTTATAGCAAGCGATATTTCACAATGAAAATACACTTAACATAGAAAAGTCAGAGGTGTATGCTTCATTTTGGGGTTGGTCTCGAACCTCCGACATTTGTCTTGGCAGTCCGTATCATTCCCAACTGAGCTATCGCTGCTCTCATTACATAACATATTACAAGTCCTAACAATACGTCGTAGCAACTAGCACTCCGCGACGTACCTACTATTAGTGGTATTGCATCGTTTTAAATAATTTCCTAACTGCCTCGGTTGCGTAGCGGTAAGACTATCGTCCTGAGGTCTCGGCTTCGATCCTCGAGTCGGGCAAAGTGATATTGGATTTTTCAGTATCAACCCGGAGTCTGGAATTTGTGTTCAATATGGCGACAGGCCTGCCCCCTATCACATCTGGGACGTAAATAATCTCGGCGAAATGTGGGTGTTCTAGTTCGCTAGTGCGCCTATGCCTGCCCCTTCGGGGATACAGATGTGAGCTTAAGTTAAATCACTTCCAAAATGCTGAATAACTCAACCAATATTATAAAGTTAGCAACGTATAGATTGACAAAGTTTGTTGCAAGCTAGCCGCTATGTGGAATTAACAAACTTAGAGTACTCATCCTTGGCTGAAATACCAGTTTCCCTGGTGTTGGATTGCATATAAATTCTGCGAAACTCAATAAGCCCGCATTCTCACTAGAGTTATTTCAACGCGCGTTAAAAAAAGCGTTGAAATTGAACAAATGAGTTCTAGCTGTTCAAACGCCGGTGCTTTTAAAACGCGGCGGTGTTTTTTTTGGATGTTATGTAGAATATATCTTATGAGAAACAAGGCAAGAATGATATTCAACCACTGTTATGAACGAATATGTTGAAACTTTTTTTTAACGCGCCTTAAGAAAGCTCTCGTGGGAATGAGGGCTAACAGTGTTCATTAATTTATCTGATGTACAAAAATAATTTAATAGTTTGTATATACTTTAAAATAATCCTTTATTCATGTTCAATTCCTATAGATAAAATACAATAAATCTTTACCACTCTATTTGCTCTTATACCAACAACAACATTGTATTACATGTTAGAATGTCTTTCTAATTTATGTAAAACGCGTTTGATGCAGGTTTTAGTTTGTTAATTTTATGGTTTTTTTTTCTATACTCCAGCACTATTAACTATTTACGAAACAAATTTTCTGAAATAAATATCACACAAAGTGCTTCACTTTAGAAGAAGCCACAACGAAATAATAAACAAAATATACAGGCTGATGTTTACTTTCAAAACTCATTCTTATAACTTTACTACCAACATAAACTCTTACCAAAAATGTTAATACTTTCTGTTTCAAACCAACTTTTAAAATAAACCCTAAACTCCACATAACGTAAGCATAAATCTGAATGGTAATATTTGCTTAAAATTTGCAAATGAAATCAAACATACCAACGCAAAATTACAGAAGTTAACAGAAATAGTGCTATTCAAGAATCTACTAGAAGTTGTAACATTAAAAAAGCGATGAATATTCCTAAAGTTGGTAGATTTGCAAACTAAGTGGAAGTGAGAGCCGAGTGGGCAAAGGCTGGAACGGAGTGTTTGCGCAAACGAAGTTAGTTGCCGAAAGCTATGTTCGAAGTGAAGAGAGAGACGTGTATTTATCTTCGTATTGGATTTATATAGCACTAAAGTCTATAAAGATCGGCGAATAAATATATAACAATAAATATTGCTAATATATATCCAATAGAGCGTTTTCTGAAATAAAGTTATGTTTGCCAACCACCGGTAGCTTTTGAAGACTTTAAAAACATGATATTGCTGGAATGTAAAACATGAATACGATAATGATGATGATCTTGGAATGTAATATAAAATCAATTCAATCATGATTATACATATATTCTGTGTTGAAATTGGTACCGGTCTACTAAATCGTCTGTTTTGTAGTAGTAATCAATCATTAATCCCTATCTGATAAGGCGTAATTCTCATACGTGATACCACATATATACAATTAGAAAATAAAAATATATCTTGCGACGTTCGCGTATTTAAAATTGTTTTTTTTATGTTACATTGTCGTCTCAGTCATACAATCTACTACGACTATCTATGTGGAGCTTGGGTTTCGCTATATTTCCATCATAAAAAAGGAAACTTGATTTACACAAAGTATCTACATCAAAGAACAATCTTTTTATTTTATTAAGTAACAAGATAAACAATGCATTCGCCGGGAGCGAACTCATGATTCGTAAACCTCGAATATCTGTTCACTGTTGATTATAGCAAATTAATTTTGACAGCTATCGCGCTCGAAGGACCCTTTTCACAATTACCTTCATTTCGAATGTTTTTTATATAAAAGGGACTCGTTCATGTAATACAAAATTAAATAATTTACTTAACGTTAATTAATCTGTTGACATTGACGCAAGACAAAGGACCCAAGATTATAGAGGAGTTTGATATAATTACCGGACTTCCTTTAACGTATTAATTATCAGACGGTGACAGCCTCTAACAATGAGAGAATAATTATAATTATGAAGACATTATAGAGGTATTGTGTCCACATAATGACGCATATTGAATGTAGGAAATATTAATTAATATTGCAATACACATAGTCCTTCTTTCAACCTGCCTTTACCTTAATTCGGCACAACAAATTTTTTCAAGCTTTGTTACGAAAAGGATTTGGCTTAGTTTTTACGATCGGCTACCTGCTTCACGCCAACCCCGCCAACCCCCTCTACTAATGAGAGGGGTTAGGCCTTAGTCTACCACGCTGGCCTAATGCAAATTGGTAGACTTCACATACCTTTAAAATTCTTGTGGAGAAATTCGTGGGATAGCAAGCAATATTTCACAATGAAAACACACTTACATAGATAATCACAAGTTTAAAAACTTAACGGACCAATTTATATGGGATCACCCTTGATATGCTCTATCGAACACAAAAAGATTTTTGAAAATCGGTCCACATTTGGCGGAGATATCGCATAACATACATTAAAAAATACAGACGAATTGAGGACCTCCTTCTTTTTGGAAGTCGGTCGAAAAGTCAGAAGTATATGCTCTTTTTTGGGTTTAGTCTCGAACCTCTGACACTCGTTTCGGCAGTCCAACTGAGCTATTGCTTCTACTTTGTTACAATACCCAGTGTAATATTATGTTCTCTAGAATATCGGAGTCTAAAACGATCATGAAGCAAAAACTCTTTATATCATATAAAAACAATTAATTATTATGTTTAATTTGCTTTACATCTACATCTGCATATACTAGTTTAATTATTTATATATTTAATTATGTAGGGCAAAAACACGTCTACATCACATAATATATTATGCAAACAACTTGAAGAATTTTTTGTTACTGTTCGGTAGTTGTTCGTATACATTATCGTATTATTGAATGTGTACGCGTAGGTAGGTTATACGAAAATAGGTTTTGACAACATAAAAACTAAATCGATTTTGAGATAGATGGTGTTTTTGTGTGAACTTTAAACCGACTTCAAAGGACAACATCGCCTCGGGTTGAATATATGTGATAAATTACCTGTAATAAGGTTTTCCTGCTTACTTACTGCCTCGGTGGCGTAGTTATATTTTGGTACGACTACCGTCCTGGGGTCTCGGGTTTTATCCCTAGGTCGGGCAAAGTGATATCCAATTTTCAATATCAGCCCGGAATCTGGAATGTGTGCCCGCCTCGCCCGATATGGACTCGCCCATTAAGGGTTTGGCAGATGTGATCATCTAGGACAGAACTGAGCTCGGCGAAATGTGGGTGATCTAGTTCAATAGTGCGCCTCTGTCTACCCCTTCGGGAATACAGATCTGAGCTTATGTTTTTATGTATGCTATTTTATACCTGTTCCAACTGTCTTTATCCTTTTCCAATGTGGTGTTAGCACAAAATCCTTGTTCAAGCATGTTGCAGAAAAGGTTCAGCTTTAATTTTTACACTAATGTTATACCCAAGAATGTTCTCACAAAAAGCATTACATATAACAAATTGCACTTTCATATCAACGCTACAATAATTGTCTGGATTTTAAAAGAGGCGATAACATTTTAGTTTGTTACAGCGTTTCTTCTTCGGGATAACCACATACAATAATAATACTAATAATTATAAAACATAATTAACATGTAAAAGTGATATATAATATCCTCTTAAGAATAAATGATTTGAATTCGGATCAGCTACCTGCCTAATTTCAATCGATTTTAGGATTCAGTCCAGGTAAATGAAGGATGTAAATAGTGTTCATAAAACCGCTTTGATCGACCTGAAACTCGAGCCCAGGAACTTCCTGTGCAGCCCATAAAGCTGCCGCCAGATCAAGAAGGCGTCAAGTTTGTTTTCACTGCATAAGACCAAAAAAGATTACTAAAAAGTTGTTTTATCAATTTTGTTCGCTGATATAGAATTTTGATATAGATTGCTATAAACTTGAAATTTCATTAAGCTGTGCAAAAATAAGTCCCGGCCACGGACGTATAAAAAAGAGGACACCGTCTCGTCTACAGTTAAACGGACGCCACAGATAAGCCACGTACACAAATACGCCTCTAAAAAAGTGCACTACGCACACACTAACACTCAGTCGCCGCCATTACGTGTCGCTGTCAATAGATCGCATCGGAAAAAATGCCTGCTTCACTTTCAATGTTCCTAGCGCTACGTCCTCTTTTTTCTACGTCTGTGGTCCCGGCATACAAAGCATTCCTGTCCTGAACACTCTCATTGAACGAATTCTGTACGTGCATTCCTTCAGGTGTCAGGGCGATGAGGCACACACTGTCGAAATTAACTGTCGCATACTTCGAGAGTCGCATAAGAGACTTGCAACAATTCTACCTCTATATTTGAGTATTATATTTTTATAGTTAGTATTATATATATTTTTTATTAATAAATATGGCTCGGTGTCGCCTCCTTGGTCTAGTGGCAGCATGTATGGGCTGTGGACCGGGAGGTCCTGAGTGCGATTCCCAGGTCGGGCAAAGTAAATTTTCTAATTTAATTTACCCGGGACTAGATCCCTCATAGGGGGTTGGCGTCAGGCAGGCGGCCGGTCGTAAAAACTAAGCCAAAACCGCTTTGCAACATGCTTGAAAAAGTGTGTTGTGCCGACCCCACATTAAGGTGGGATAAGGGCAGGTAGAAAAAAAGAAAGAAATAAATATGCCTCGGTGGCTTAGTTGTATTTCGGTGCGACCATACTTATTCTGAGGTTTCGGGTACGATCCCGGGTCAGACTAAGTATTGTTTTTTTTTCAATTTCAACTCGAAGTCTAGGATTCAAATTCAAATTCAAATTGTGTCGATATGGCAATAGGCTTGCCCCCTATGACATCTGGGACAGAACTAAGTTCGGCGAGATGTGGGTGTTCTAGTTCGCTAGGGCGCCTCTGCCTACCCCTTCGGAGATACAGGCGTGAGCTTATGTTATTTTATTTTTTTAATATAAAATATTGACTCTTTAGCGATATACATTTTATTTTATATTATATCTGAATTGGGTGGGCCCGACTGTTGTGAGTTTTGTTGGCAATTGCATGATCGTTTGGAATAAAATATGATGTAGGACTTTGTGTGTAGGATATAGCCCCCCAGTAAGTATTGATATGTAATTATACATGGGCTGCAGACAAAATCCAGTGGAAAATAAAATTTTAACACACTATGCCTCCTGTGAGGATTGAACTCACGACCCCTGGTTTACAAGACCAGTGCTCTGCCACTGAGCTAAAGAGGCTAATGTGTGTGTTTCCTTATAAAGTGTAGTGTTCCTTATAGATTTATATAAGAGCTGCAAGTCGCCTGACAACTCCGCGATAAATCTCTATTTATGCTAAATCTTCATTTAAAGATAGGATTGAACTGTAGGATAAATCGAGTTTAGGTTTAACTGTACATTAGTAATAGCGAACTTCGACTAAGTTTAAACGAACTCGGTGAGGATTTGGAATTTCTAAATCGAACTTTGACTTAGTCCGAGTCATCTTTTACAAGAAAATCTTTGCTAAGTCCGTCTGTCAGTCTGTTTTTATTGTAAAGAAAATGGCTCGGACTAAGTCGAAGTTCGATTTAAAAATTCAAAATCCTCAAGAGTTCGTTTCTTTGCTTCAGGCTTAGTAGAAGTTCTTAGTAGAATAGGGGGTAATGTCTATAGAAAAACCCAGGTATCAGAAATAGAGGAAGACCCAAGAAAAGATGGATGGACTGTGTAATAGATGATATGAAGAAAAAGGGAGTGAATGCTGATATGACGGCTGATAGGAGGGAGTTGAAAGAAAAGACATGTTGCGCCGACCCCAAATAAAAATGGGATAAGGGCAGGCAGATGATCTCTATAGAAACCCAATATCACTTGACCCTCTGTTAGGGACCCGTCTTTATTATACACACTCCTTGTGGACTAGGGCGAAAGGCGACGAGTCCAGCATAACCATCCCACTGCCCCCGGGTTGGAAAGTATCCATGAAGTGTGGAATTTTCCATGCCCAAAAATATATAAGTATCGCTTGACTCGACCCGGGGATCGAACCCATGACCTAAGGACGGCAGGTCGTACCTACGCAATTCTACTACGCCACCGACTCCACGGCAGTCACACAGAAAAGTCTTAATTAAAATTTGGTACAATTCAAAATAGGAAAATGGTTACAAAGGTCGTAGTCACAAAAAGATGCAACGCTTTAATTAAAGTACGAAACGGGACCGTAAAAATCATAATTTGCATAACTGCACAACGGACCAACAAAAGTCGGCGGCGTTTATAAACACAATTTCATTGTGGTAGAAGTTCATGCTATAACATTTGCCAAGTTTATTGCTTTGTTGAATACTTATTCAACGTATTTTGTTGCTTTGATAACTTGAGTATTAATTGTTTGTGAATCATTGCGTGTTACTAAGTATATCATATTTCCGTCAAACTTGTGGTATAACGTTCAAGATGGCATGGCATGAAACCTTCGTAATGCTAACTCATAACGGTCCAAAACGCACCAACAACTTCACATTACTTCACCACAGCATAGCCTAAAGCCGAGTCTAAAACAATACACTAAACACCTACACAAAACATGGTTTCGCTACACATTTTTGTTTATGGTCCATTGTTCCATGAGCCGGAGACAACGAAAAATATTGTTTTGCTATATGTGTTTTGTTTTGAGAATAACATGTGAAGGAAATGCGGCTAAATACGTATAAAATAATATTGTTGGAGGTTCGAGACCAACCCCAAAAAGAGCATAATACGTCTGACTTTTCTATGTTAAGTGCATTTTCATTCTGAATTATCTATAACGATGAAGGAAAACATCGTGAGTAAACATTCATACCTGAGAATTTCAAAGGTATGTGAAGTCTACCAACCCGCATCGGCCAGCGAGGTAAACTAAGGCCTAACCCCTCTCATTAATAGAGGAGGCCTGTGCCCAGCAGTGGGACAGTAATAAAATAATAACGATAACAAAACACCACGAACCATCAAAAAGTCAAAGTTCCTGGAGTATAAATTCAAGCGCATCCCTCGCGAGGTGCATTGTCACCGCGACCGCTTTCTTGAGAAAACTCTTTAGAAAATCACAATACTTTTTCTTCTACAAACAAGTACAAGGTACATATAAGTATAAGAACACTTTGTGACCGTGTTTGCAGAATGTTGGAAAGTCCAGCAGATATTTACGTTCCTCTTTACAAATCACAAGCTTGTTGCTATGCTTGTACTGCTAACAATTAAATAATTTACACGTATTTTATTGACCGACTTCCAAAAAGGAGGAGGTCCTCAATTCGTCTGTATTTTTTTATGTATGTTACGCGATATCTTCGCCAAATGTGCACCAATCTTCAAAATTATTTTTGTGTTCGATAGAGCTTCTTTCAAGGGTAGTCCCATATAAATTTAGTAACGATCGGATTTGAAGTGGGTCCGTTAAGTTTTTAAACTTTTGAGCAGGAAAATTTCTTACAATCACAAATGGATTCGATCTCGACGTATGTCTATGAAATTTGTATGATATAACCAAGTGTCATCAGTGCCCGGCGAGCTCGAATACATTTACGATTGTCAGAAATTTTCCTGCTCGGGCCGCTGTTAAAATGAGAAACTGACTGACTGACGTATCAGCGTATAGCGGAAACTATTGGAACTAGGAACGTGGAAGCACGTCTTCCTTTTATAGCTTAGGCGAGTACTAAAAAAGGATTTTGGGAAATTCATCCCCAAAGGGAGTGAATATGGTAATACAACGGGACCAACTCTCACGCGGACGTATTCGCGGGCAAAACCTAGTATTATATAAATTATTTATGTATAGTGGTAAATGTACATGTTTAACGCTCCTAGAAACAATCTTGTATATACATAGATTCACGCCTGTATCCCCCAAGGAGTAGGCAGCGGCGAACTAGAAACAAGAATACCCACATTAAGAGGGTCTTTTATGACGGCATTGTTTATGAATTTGCTGCTCAGAACTGATAACGAAGAAATATTTACGTAAAAAACTGTTTATGAGACAACAAATTGCTCTGTATAAATACAGATACATTTTAGAGTTCTGAATCAGGAGGAAAAAAACCGTTGTTGATTTTTAACAAGGTAAATATCAACAATGATAATTACGGTTAAAAGAAAAGTAAATAAATGATCAACATTCCTCCACAACGTTAACTCGGTAACTACGCCACGAGGTTTTCCGATACAATTAAGAAACAAGATTTGAGTTAAGAAGCAATTTACTAAAAAGGCATTCCGAGTTTCCTCCAAATTTCCCAAGTACTCAAAAGTTACTTTCAAGACTACAAACAATCAAATGAGCGATCAACGACATAATATGTATACTCGTAGACTGTTCTGACTGACTGCTTCGGTGGCGTGGTTGTATTTCGGTACGACTAGTGTCCTGAGGTCTCGGGTTCGATCCCCGGGTCGGGCAAAGTGATAATGGATTTTTCCATATCAGCCCGGAGTGTGGAATTTGTGCCCGATGGCGAAAGGCTCCCCCCCCCCCCCCCCTCGGGGAAACAGGCGTGAGCTTATGTTATATGTTCGTAGACTGTACAGATTTGGAAATTTCCCAATCTCATAATCTCATACAACGTCTTTTTCCACCTACACTTATCCCATATAGTGTTATTGGATTTTCTCTATTAGTCTGGAGTTTGGAATTTGTGCCCAATATGGCGATACGCTCGCCCTCTGGGACGGAAATAAGCTCGGCGAAATGTGGGCGCTCTAGACTCTCGTGTGCTCTCTAGTGCGCCTCTGCTTACCTCTGCGGGGATACACACGTAAGCCTATGTTATGTTTACACGTATCCCAATACAATGTTGGACACAACACATTTTTTCAATCATGTTGCACAAAGGATTTAGCTTAGATGGCCGCCTGATGTCAATCCCCTTAATCTCGTACAATTTATTAAAGTAATTGTAATTCTAACAATCGCAAAAGAAACTATCTGATTGGAATCTTTATTGCCGTTATCTACGACGACATATAAAAACTAACAAATGCCAATTTCGACCCTTTAAAATTTATAACTCGCAAACAAAAGTAAGCACTTTTGTAGATCGTAAAATATAGAGAAAGAAACTCGAACAAACGAGCTCCGCCGGCGCTTAATAAAACAATGATACAATTCGCAGATGTCCGATGATGTCACCCTATTGAAATCTTTAAATTTCAATAATGTGGCTAACAGACGATGTAATAAATATTAACTAGTACATTATACCATTGTTCTAATTTAAAAAATACTTGAAACGTCTAATTGCAATAATAAATGCTTCTGTCGGATAAGTGTTAAATTATTCAAGACCGTACACAGAGACACTGCTATTATCCGGTCGACTTATGTAATTGCACCTTAGCACTTTAATTTTCAATATTATTTCCTTTTAAAATCCTTGTAATCAATGCATACGACCCATTCAACGCATTAAAATGCTCATTTGTAATGATTATTTACAGAAAATTATTTTACAAACAGATATAAAAGTGCATTAACTTGTAATGTGGATTGATAATTTAAAAATGTCCAGTGGAAATTATTAATAAAAGCACTGATTAAATCTCGACCTCGCCGTATCATTGACCGTGCCAGCGGTCATAAAACACGCGAAATTCTCTTCCTGTACATTTAAGAGATGTCCTTTATTTGTTGCATGTGTTTCCTACATTATCGTCTGCACAAGCGATCAGGGTTAACTCCATAATCACCGAGTTGTTACTACGAGCATACACTCGATTTAATTGATGCAATATGTTACGACATCCGACAATTAAGGATGGTGTTCGTCATTCAACATAATATTGGCCGTGGTGATTTTTTAAAGGCATGCTTTAAAATGTATTGTTGGATAAAATAATGGGAAGCATTTTATATGAAAAGGCATTTATCGGACTATAACCTTATGTAAAATGCCATAGCGGACCGAAAATGTTTAACATTACCTTTAGGTATGGAACTGGGTAAGGCTGTTTATGACTAATAGCCGAATGTTCATACTCTTAAGGTCGCCTTATGTCGTTTTAGGGCGCATTATCTGTCAAAATTGTATGGCGAAAATCAATGTAAGAAGCCGTTAAAGTTGAGTAGCGTTTGACCATAGGAGTTATAGAAAATAATTGTGTAAAATTTTTGTCTAGCCTGATTGGAATTTCTATGCACGCCACTGATAGGTACAGATATAATTCGCGAGTTTAAAATCTGGACGATTAAAATGTAATTGGATCGGTAACAAGCTAATTTAAGTTTGATATTTTTCTAGGGTCACAATATGACATTACTTCCTTATTTGGCTCAGTCATAATTTTCTTTTTTTTGGCATATCGTAATCTATTTTACTTACACACCTATAGGAATTGTTTATAATAATTTAAAAAGACGTAAATTTTGTTTATTTTTTTCGTTGTAGAAATGGCAGCTTTTTGTGTAGATATCTGAAGAGCTAATCTTTTCTAAGTGGTAGAGCCACGCTGTAGACAGTAACGTCTATAGCACGAATGGGCCGGCTCGACCGGTTAGATACCACTGTCTCACAGAAAACCGACGTAAAGTGGCAGCTTCCTGTCGCGTTTCGTTCGGTGAGTGAGATTTCCGGTGGCCCATTTCCCCACTCCCTTTCCCAATCCCCTTCCCTCCCCTTCCATTCCCTCCTTTTAGGTTGGCAACGCACCCATGATTCCTTTTGTGTCTTGGGTGTCTATGGGTGGTGGAGATCACTTACCATCAGGTGACCCATCTGCTCGTATGCCAATCTCTGCTATTAAAAAAAAAAAAAAAAAAAAAAGCTAATATTGGAAATCTTTCAGTTTATCTTTTTACTTACTGTTTTATACACTTTCTTTCTTTATTTCTACCTGCGATTATCCCTCCTTAATGTGGGGTCGACGCAACACACTTTTTCTAGCAAGTTGTAGAAATGATTTGGCTAAGTTTTTACGACCGGCTGCCTGCAAGACATCAACCCCCTCTAAGGGATCCGATCCCGGGCAAATAAAATTAGTAAATTTGCTTTGCCCGACCTGGGAGTCGAACCCACGACCTTTCTATCCACAGCCCATATATGCTGCCACTAGACCCAGGAGGCAACTCATTGTTTTATACTATTTATTAATAATAATAAAATCACTTTTCTCTTCATTGAGTCATTAAGCAGGTACAAGAGCGTTAAAAAACAATATCGTTTACAATAAAGGAAAGTGGATCAAGATGTTTTATCTGAACTCTTCAGAAGTCGATGACGCAAGCTCGGTCCTTCGATGCGGTAGACTCGGCGGTGTCATCGTTTTTAACGCTATACTAGTTTTTGTTCGTGACCCTGTCTGAGTTATACTTGGGGAATGGTACAACTAGTATACAGATACTTAATTATAGTTCTATAGATATTTTGCCTTTCAACAGAATAAGGAAATGTATGTATCATAAAACTTAGATACATCTCGATTTGAATATATCGCTATGCTATTACGTGTCGAAAGATCGATTGAGCCGAAAACCCTGCTTCACTTTCAATGTTTCTAGCGCTCGGTCCATCTTTTTTTTACGTCCGTGACTTATTCCTACTTTACGTATTAGGGCGACTTGCAGAACTACTACTAATCTAAATTTAGTTCTAAACTTGATTTAACTTTATACCTATATTCAAATCGAGATGTACGTATATGTATGATGATCGATGATTTTACGTCCCTGTAATAAGTATGTAAACAAACTAGGGTGTGTTGTGATCATTTTCTATTTCCTAAACGAAATCAGCGTGTTGATAAAAATCTGAACAAGTATAATGAATACATAATGTATCGCGCAATTTTTTCCACTCAGGACACTTAATAAAATAAGCAACTAAAATATTTAAATCCGAACCGATTACACAGACTTCCGCACTGATAACGATTTATATACTTTTATGATTCAGTAGTAATGCTCCGGTAGGTTTTGAATAATATATTAAGTATATCATATACTTGATCACAAAATACGCTGATTTAAAAAAACGCTTTTACACCTTTATTTTAAACGCGTTTTCTGAAAAAGAAGTTTTTGAGATATCACACTGTCGTTGCAAATGAGCGACAATATTAATTCGCGGTGCGTCAAGTTCTGTACGAAGCAGCCAACAAATTACCGCTGTGAAGTTTACACAGAACAAAAGTATGACGTTATCAGTGGCGTCGGACGCACAGCAGTGCCAGTGAATGATAAAGCAAATAACAGCATTATCTGAAGCAGCGTGTGGTTTAGTGTCGCGCGTAGACAGTGTGCGGAGTCGGCGGCCGCGGCTCCCCGCAGCCAACGAGCGAGACTCGAGCGCTCGTCTACCACGCCGCGCCGCGCCGTACCGCTGCATGTACCGGCGAGTATTGACAGCTGAAACCGTCAACAAAACGGGAATATTATCTGTACGAGCTCGTCCGACTCACCATTCACGCTTACGACGAAACGCGGGTAGCACGTGGCCGACTAATATTAGAGCATGCCACATCGAGCGTCTCGCCGTCACACCGCGACGCGACGCACAACACAACACAGTGCACACACATGTACTGACAGCCGGCAACGAACATAAATGTTAATACGAAACGTGCGTGTGAACACTGTGAACAGCCATGAACACCGGCCGCAAGTGGAGGGAATACGTCGCCGCACTCAGTGGTGAGTTCACTTATTTTTGTACCTGTTTACAGTTTTTAGTTATAACTTTTATTCATAAATGCTTGCGCATTCGGCAACATGCCGGGTTTTATATGTATTGCCGGCACCCGCGCATGCTTCATGCGTACAGTAACAAGTTGTTAGTACACACACAGTTACCCCTACTATTGTAAACGTAATAGCTTCGTTAAATCGTTCGCACTTGTTGCACAGTTTTTATTGTACGCTTGTTTATCGAAAAATAAAAACGAACTTATTTTTATAATTTGATTTATGGTCTCGGTGTGATTGTTCTTTGTTTACAATGTTATTAATATGATAATTTAGTCAATACATAAATTAATAAAATATGTCGACTGAGACTTTTGCTCTCGGACTACACTTGCAAATCAGGACATTTAATCTTGTTATATTTATTGTATGACTGCCTCGGTGGAGTAGTTGTGTTTCGGTACGACTACCATTCTTAAGTCTCGGGTTCGTTTTCCGGGTCGGGCAAAGTGATATTTAGTTTTTCAGTATCAGCCCGGAGTCTGGAATTTGTGCCCGATATGGCGATAGGCTCGCCCCCAATCACATCTAGGACGGAAATAAGCTCTGCATAATATGGGAGTTCTAGTTCGCTAGTGCGCCTCCGCCTATCCCATTTCGGGGATACAGGCGCGAGCTTATGTGTATATTTATTGTATAGGGTCACGCCGGAACCGCACTCGACATTCGCAATTTGTTTGACATTCAAATAGGTACTTTACATGCGTGACATATCGAATGAATTTCATTTACTATATCGACATAATAGCATATGGTATACCTGTAGGTATAGCTAGTATTTTGTCATTATCCACACCCGTTGGATATTTTTAAGTATAATATTAATTTAGTAGATAACAAATGTAAATGTCATTGTTAATCTTACATAATATGTAAATCACATAATAAGTAGTGAATAGTATATTATTGTTTAATTTTTTTTATGTGAAAAACAACTAATGAATATGGTAATTTTTATTTTCCGCTAGAAACAAGTGCATTAATTAATATAATTCGTATAAATGCACACAAGAATTACTGTCATAGTTTAATTCCTAATTGAATATTTTGTTACAAATCATATATATGTATATATCACATAGGTACCGAATCTAACCCACTACCTTCTAAATCTATATTCTAACACACTCTTCTTATGCTGGGTACACACCAACAGAACGAAGACAAAAGAACATTCGCGAAGGGCCATCGGCCAAACAAACCTTCGCTGTTGTGGGAAGTCTGAACGCAACAGCGAAGATTCGCGAATGATCGGGAACGTTCGGTACCCATCGACGGATGGCCCTTCGCGAACATTCTTTCGCTTTCGTTCGGTTGGTGTGTACACGCCATTAACCGAATTCAGCTTACGTTTTTCCTGTTAGATAATTCAAAAGAGAATGAATAATATAAAAAAATAACAATATTACCCAGTCAGATGATATTAACATTATACTGATTACCTATATGTATACCTAGAATAGTATAATTTTTTTATTTATGTATGTAAACATAAAAAACTTCTCAGTAACCTCTAATATTTATATAAACACATATCAAAGAGTTTAAATTATTCAATAAACAGGTACATAAATTCACTACGCTATGCCTCGTTATATTTGCTTAGACCATACAAAAAATGATTGTTATGCGTATTTATTATAGAAGTTAATGTCTAAGGGCGACTTGCAGCTATACTACTAATCTACATTTAAACCTAAACTCGATTTATCTTACAGCCCTCTCCTATCTTTAAATCAAGATTTGGGATGGCCATAAGTATTGCTATCTATTTTGTGGTATTACTTAGGGCTATTTGCAGCTCCACGATAAACATATTTACCTATACCTACTTATTTTATTATCTAAGGGTGACTTGCAGCTTTGCGATAAACGACGTTTAATCGCAAAATAAACTCCATTTTGGCATCATTTCAGTTCAACGTCTTGCACGTCGTGGTTTTACCCTTCATCTCGATTTAAATAAACGTTTAACTTAAATGGGCATGGCCGCCGGTTTAAAGTCGCTAATCTTGATTATAATGACAAATAACATAACCTTTTCACATTATTTATTGTTGTTTAATGAAAATCTATGATAAAAATGGCTTTGTTTTTTACACTGAACACGATTTGGAATCAAACAAGGATGATGAATTCGTAAAATATATAAAAACTAAAGGTTTTTTTACGAAGAGTACTTTATTATCAATAACCCATACATATACCTTACAAACTAACATTGTATGTACATAATCTCTTGAAAAACCACATAATTACAACACTTCACTATTATGCACGATATTTGTGTGCGCACGTGTGGCACTAGTCCTTGGAAGCGGTGGTATACCACCCACGCCCGACCCGGCACGGCAGTCAAAAGTTTTCCTCGATGTCTCGTCGCACCTCGGTGCAGGATAGGTTTCGGCACACGCATCACAAACGCCTTAAAACTGGCGCAACTCCACACTTAGTTCACCACCACCAGCGAATACCTTGTTTTCTTGTGCACGCTCGCACTCCGCAATGTTCTTCTATTACAAAGTACATTAGTTATTCTATTTTCTAGGAGAGCGTTGTTTTCGAGATGATAAATTTCACTTAAGTTAACGAATTGCAAAGATACTTCTCGATACAATTTTATTATACCTCTATTATAGAAATTACCATTGTTGACAATATACTTGTATAGTCATGTATAGTTCGCGAACGAACTAGAAGCGGAGGACAGCTCCCACAGAAGAAATGAACGAACTAGTTCCCATAACTCTCCTTCTTTAGTTCGTTAGTTCGTTTGATAAGTTAGATAGATTCTAAGTCTTGAGTATCGTCCAAAGTAAGACCATTGGTCCTCATATCATTCTCTAAAAAGTCCAGCCAGCGCTTTTGGGGTCGTCTGGATTTTCTTAAAATAACGCTGGCAGACCACGTATCGTACAATTGGTACATATACACAGAAGTACTGGCCAAATGATGGTCTTGTTTTCGTAACGTAGTCAATAACCACTTGGGAAATATGGTGCTTTTTCAAGCTATATTCAAATATGGTGCGCAGCACTTTTTAGTCTCACAGATGGCAACAAATCATAATATTTTCTTTTACTTTCTTCGATAAAAAATATTTGAAAACATTTATAAAATACTACGTGTACGCAACTCATGTACTTGATCTTTAGCACATTTCCTTTCAGTCGGCCATTTTCAAGCGGCCCCTAGACGCTGTTTGTCTTAGACATATGCCTACATGAACACCCACGGTGGTTGCTGAACCTCCATAGTGAATGGGAAGGGTCCGAAAAGTCCGAATCAAAGACTTTGATCGGAAGAACATGTCTTCGATAACGTCAACATAAGCTTCTGGCACCCCTTTGAACCTTAGGGCCCACCAGACCACCCGTCGGGACACAAAGTTAAAAGCCTTCTGCAGATCCAGGAAAGCGATATGCAGAAGCTTCTTTTTCAACATGCATGCCTCGCAAAACGATTTAATAGCAAACATTTGGTCCATGGTCTGTCCCCCATACCCTGCAAGGCAAGAACCCAAGTTTCGCCAGCACCTAGTCCGTTACTCAGAAAAGTGTACCACATGCAGATAAAGTTGGCTTAAACCTAAAGGTGTTGGTGACCTACTGTGTAAGTAGGCCACCGTCATCGTTGGGTTCGTTTGGTAAGGGTTGTCCCTTAGACGATGTCATTACTCCCCAAGTATGTACAAGTAAAAAAAAAATGCAGCATATTATGAAAGAATAAAAAAAATCGAATCGGCCCAGGCGTCTTCGAGTAATCCGGGAACATACATAAAAAAAGATTCCAACGAATTGTTAACCTCCTCTTTTTTAAGTCGGTTCATTCACCTCCTTTTTTTAAGTCGGTTAAAATTCGTGCAAATAATATTATTTTAGCCTTTCTTTGGTTCGAGACGAGAACTAAAAGAACGAGCTAGTTCGTTGAGGAGCCGCGAACTAAAGTGACCATTCCTTATCGCGAAATATTATACGTATGTCTAGTTGACAAGTCGTAATCCAGACAACTGACACTGATTTATTTTTTTCAATTTTGCCTTTTATCAGTTAGGCAAAGGAAGCAAGCACATACAGCCTCGTCGTATGTGTGTTTATATTACATGTATTCAAACTGAATTAAAACTAAATATTTGACAACTATTGACACAAGAGAATTTATTGAAATATCATATAAAATAAAATATAATTCTTTCTACGCGAAATTGTGATGATAGATGTTGCGAGACGGCACTATAGAGAATAATATGAAATTTACGGAACATAAATAATGAGTAATTATTGGGATTTATTTTATTTTAAAATGCTAAAGATATTTTTTATGCGGAATTTTGAATGTTGTTATATATATTTTGTGAAACGGAACTTATGAACTTGGAGTAGTGGAGACTTGCAGGCATCTTGCCCGCGTTGCAAAAGTTCCCGATTTATCGGGATATCTACTGATTTTGGTCATTGTCTCACGATGTCCCGATGTAGCAGTCCTATCTGCCGATTTTTTTAATTTTCAACTAATGTAAAAAAATATTCTTATAAAAAATGGAAAATAATATTATGAATACGGCAAAACTAAAAGAAACCTGTTATACAATACAATACAACACAATACGGCCTATACGACAATACTACATACAATAAAATACGGCCATTCAACTTCGCGGTACATTAAAGCAAATTGCACTAAAATACCTTATAATAGAGTTTATTATTGTCTGGTGAGTATACAAGGGAAAATAAATAAATAAATAATCAAACTATAAATGATTATATGTAACTTACTGATTATAATTAAACAAATTAAAGCATTATTAACATAAAATACTTGTGTTTCATTCCGAATAAATATCTCCCGATTTTCAGATGCCAAATCTAACGATTTTTAATTTTACACTTTTGCAACACTGCATCTTACTCTATTCGCCGTTTTATTAATACACGAGTCAGTCCTAAATGTCATTTAAATCAAATGTCCCATTAGTTGTCTTGCACATACACATTTCTGGTTCGATTTAAGAAATCCGAGTGTAGATTAATGATCCGCGATTTCATTACTACTACTCATTCTTTACGTTCCGTTAGATTCATATCTAAAGTTCCGTCTCAAAACATCTATCATAACAATTTCGCATAAAACGAATTCTAGTTTGTTTTATATGATTTTTCAATAGATTCTCTTAAGTCAATAGTCGTCAAATGTTTACATGTAATACGAACACACATATGATGAGGCTATTTACCAGGAGTAACTTTGCACTTTGTTAGCTCAAGCGGAATTTATCATCTCGTAAACAACTGCAGGGTTACAACAGACTCCGGGCTGATATGGAAAAATCCAATATCACTTTGCTCGACCCGGGGATCGAACCCGAGACCTCAGAACCGTAATCGTACCGAAATACCACCACGCCACCGAGGCTTAGGTAGACTTGACATGAGGAAATGACATAAGGTTACGCCCCATTAGCGTACTCCTCCGTGCCGTGGCGACGCGACGACCACACAGCCGATAGCCTCCGTGGCGCAGCGGGCGAGTAGCCGGCTGTGAAGCGAGAGGCCGCGGGTTCGATCCCCGCACCGAGACAAATGTTTGTATGACCTACAGATATTTGTTTCGGGTCTGAGTGCTGAGACCGAAAGTATCTCGTAGTTCTTGATACCCACGACACAAGACTCGATCTTAGTGTGGGGTCAGGACTATGTTTGTGACTGTTGGGTGTTATTATTTTCATAAAACAACAAGAGATAATATGAAAATGTTATGTTGTTTGACATTCAATAATCGCGATTAGCCATTTAAACCGGCGGCCCCGATGATTTAACTTTGTCGTTTATTTTAATCCAGATAAGGGGTAAATCGACGACGTGCAAGACGTTAAACTGAAATGATTCCAAAATGGGGTTTATTATAAGATTCATCGTGGTTTACTGCGGAGCTGCGAGTGAATTCGAGACAACTAATATGACATTTGATTTTAATCAAGTTTAGGACTAAGTCGGGGACTAATAAAATGGCGATTATAGTGAAATCCCTGCAAGTCGCCCTTAGAGTTAACACATGCATAACCTTTCCTTACAAACTTAGATCAGACAAAAAACTGTTTTAGACGATGAAAAAACATTTATCCAATATTCGTTCTAAAAAACTTCTAACCGTGTGAAAAATACTCGAAAAATATATTCATTGCTTTCTTTCTTTTGTTTTCTCTGTCTTTCTGTCTTATAATAAGTTTATGTGAGTTTCTAGAAATCTAAACAAAATAATATTGACAATACGAATTAAATTCCAATATTGCCAGACAATGTACCTATTGTCATTATTGACAGCCTCCGTCGCGCAGGGGGCGAGTAGCCGGTTGTGAAGCGAGAGGCCGCGGGTTCGATCCCCGCACCGAGACAAATGTTTGTGTGGCCCACAGATATTTGTTTCGGGTCTGACTGTTGTGAGACCGAAAGTCTCCCGTAGTTCCTGATACCCACGACACAAGACTAATATCTTAGTGTAGGGTCAGGACTATGTGTGTGACTGTTGAGTGTTATTTATTATTTATTTATTTCTGGTGCCCGGAAAGTAGTAAGGTCATTTCGCACATGGCAGTCGTGGAAACGTTCTAAGTCACATTCGGCGCGTGACCTATTAAATACGAGTATACGTATTCTAATAATTGACTTAATGAACTAATGTAATTAAGTAGTAACTTTGTAAATGAACATCAGTACTATTATCAGACGTTTGTTTAGCTAATGTTTTAATATAGATTACGTATCGTATAGAGGTAGCATATTAGAGTTATTAGTCACGTAGCAGTTATTAATCTTTCATAAAACCCGGGCTTATCTGCGACCTTTATTAAATATCTGTCGATTCTTATTAATGGTAGAATGTAATATAATATAGATAACGTATTGTAAATAAATTGGAGGACTTTCATCTAGAGTACAATGTAGATCAGTGTAATTTTTCGGAGATTTTTGGGTGGTAGAGCCACGCTGTAGACAGCTACGTCTACAGCACGAAACGGCCAGCTCGACCGGTTTAGTACTACTGTCTCAAAGAAAACCGACGGAAAGTGGCAGTTCGCTGCTGGTTTTTGTTCGGTGAGTGAGATTTCCGGTGGCCTAATTCCCCCTTCCTCTCCCAATTCCTAATGTCTTCCTTTTAAGGCGGTAACGCACTCTACGGATGTGGGGTATATGGGCAGTGGAGACCACTTACCATCAGGTAATATACCTGCTCGTATGCAGTCGCTGCTATAAAAAAAAATAAGATAAGAGCGATATTTGTCTATATAGGTATATGTTTACTAGGTACGTTTTGATTACAATAAATAATATACCTGTCAGATTTTCTGCGGCCTACATGTTTTACTCTGACACGCTAACGGCCGGTTTCAATAAACGATCTCAGTTTATAGTGCAGATAGTTCGCGATTATGAACCAATCAAATCAAGTCATTTGACGGAGTCATGTTCAAACTGTGTTCTTATTGGCTAATTTTTGTAATCTATCTGCACATTCGAACTGAGATTGTTTATTGAAACCGGCCGTTAATGACAACTATCTAGAGATCCGTCTAATCATCCTGGCAAATTTCGGCCACGGCCACTATGTAATAAATCTAATAATATTGTCAGAAAATCTTTGATGTTCTGCCCTTAAGTCGCTGAAGTAGCAATTTTTTCTTTAAAAATCCTTTAAAAATATATTTAGTGTCCACCAAAAGGAAGGCGAAACTAATATTTTATTCTAAACTTGAAAAACTTAACAGACCGACTTCAAATCCGTTCGTGACCAAATTTTTATGGGACCACCCTTGAAATAAGCTCTATCGAACAAAGAATTTTGAAAATCGGTCCACATTTGGCGGAGATATCGCGTAACATATATATAACACTTGTGTCAATAAATGATTCTTTCTTTCTTTAAAAAAAATAGACGAATTGAGGACATTCTCCTTTTTGGAAGTCTGTTGAAAAAGGCAACCCCAAATCCGGAGGCCAATTACTAAAGTATTATTACCATGAAATGTTTCGGCCTAGTCATATTGAATCAGCTATTAAACCTAAGTAACGATTGAATCATGTGCACTCTATTACGGATAGACACAAGAAATATTTATCACAGACGTCTAGAGTTATAATACTACATCATTATTTATGGCATAAATAAAGAAATTAATACTAGCTTTTGATCGTAGCTATGTCGGGCGGAGTAGGCACGCGTAAAAAATATTTATTTCCCAAGTGGCAATTTTGTGTTCTGTTATTTATTTTACAATTTTTATTCATGTTTTTTTATAACAGAGTGGCAAACGAGGAGATGGGTCACCTGATGGTAAGTGATCTCCATCGCCCATAGACACCCAAGACACAAAAAGAACCGTGGGTGCGTTGCCAACTTAAAAGAAGGAAATGGAATGGGAGGGAAAAAGGAATTGGGAAAGGAAGGGAGGATATGGGCCACCGGAAATCTCACTCACCGAAACGCGACAGCAAGCTGCCACTTTACGTCGGTTTTCTGTGAGACAGTGGTATCTCACCGGTCGAGCCGACCCATTCGTGCTGTAGGCGTTACGGTCTACAGCTTGGCTCTAAACTTTAACATATGTAATACCTATCTCAATCGCGATTGAAGGCATATATAGTTTTTTTGGTGCTTTAATATACCAAGAAATAAACATACTTCGCATATAAATGCATATTAGAATGTTATTATAATAATAATCACATAATCTTTATTTATTTGTTCATTTGTAAGTATAATAAAGTCAATCTCTGAGTAATATTTTAAATCTAGACAATTGAAAGTAGTTAACAATACGTCAAACAAACATCAATCTATACTAATATTATAAAGCTGAAGAGTTTGTTTGTTTGTTTGTTTGATTGAACGCGCCAATCTCAGGAACTACAGGTTCGATTTGAAAAATTATTTTTGTGTTGGATAGCCCAATTACCGACGGTGGCTATAGGCTATATAACATCACGCTATGACCAATAGGAGCGGAGCAGAAATGAAAAATGTTTAAAACCGGGGAAGTCGATATCTCAGAAACTACTGGTTCGAATAGAAAAATTCTTTTTATGTTGGATAGCTTATTTATCGAAGATGGCTATAGGCTATATAACATCACGCTTTGACAAATAGGAGCTGAGCAGAAATGAAAAATGTTGCAAAATCGGGAAAATTTATATCTCGGACAGAAACTACTGGTTCGAATTGAAAAATTCTTTTTGTGTTGGATAGTCCAATCATCGAGGGTGGCTATAGGCTATATAACATCACGCTATGACCAATAGGAGCGGAGCAGAAATGAAAAATGTTGAAAAGACATATTTCAGAAACTACTGGTTCGATTTGAAAAATTCTTTTTGTGTTGGATAGCCCAATTATCGATGGTGGCTATAGGTTATATAACATCACGCTATGACTAATAGGAGCGGAGCAGAAGTGAAAAATGTTGAAAAGACTATATTTCAGAAACTACTGGTTCGAATTGAAAATTATTTTTTGTGTTGGATAGCCTATTTATCGAGGATGGCTATAGGCTATATAACATCACGCTTTGACCAATAGAAGCGGAGCAGAAATGAAAAATGCTGCTAGCGGAGAATTTTATATCTCAGAAACTACGGGTTCGATTTGAAAAAAATATTTTAGTGTTGACCAAGGGGATGAATGGTAGGGTGACTAAGGGGTGACTGACGGGGTGATTGATGGGGTGACTAATGGGATGACTGACGGAGTGACCGACGTGAGAAATGACGGGGTGACTGACGGGGTGACCGACTGGGTGACAGACGGGGTGACAGACGGGTGACAGAAGGGTGACAGACGGGGTGACGGACGTGGTGACAGACGGGGTGACAGACGGGGTGACAGACTGGTGACAGACGGGGTGACAGACGGGGTGACAGGCGGGGTGACAGACGGGGTGACAGACGGGGTGACATACGGGGCGACAGACGGGGTGACAGACGGGGTTACAGACGGGTGACAGACGAGGTGACAGACGGGGTGACAGACAGGTGACAGAAGGGGTGACGGACGTGATGACAGACCGGGTGACAGACGGGGTGACAGACGGGGTGACAGGCGGGGTGACAGACGGGGTGACAGACGGGGTGACATACGGGGCGACAGACGGGGTGACAGACGGGGTTACAGACGGGTGACAGACGAGGTGACAGACGGGGTGACAGATGGGGTGACAGACGGGGTGACAGACGGGTGACAGACGAGGTGACAGACGGGGTGACAGACAGGTGACAGAAGGGGTGACGGACGTGATGACAGACCGGGTGACAGACGGGGTGACCGACTGGGTGACAGACGGGGTGACAGGCGGGGTGACGGACGTGGTGACAGACGGGTGACCGACTGGGTGATAGACAAGGTGTCAGACGGGGTGACAGGCGGTGTGACAGACGGAGTGACAGACGGTGTGACAGAGGGTGTGACTGACGGGGTAAGAGACGGGGTGACAGACGGTTTGACAGACGGTGTGACTGACGGTGTGAGATCCGGGGTGACTGACGGCCGAAGTAAATCATCCCATTTCCTCTTTTAGAATTATTGTGCTATAGGTGCCTACGACTCACTCTTTCAATCCTCTCTCTCATACGTAGACGAAGTTGCACGGGTCAGCTAGTCATAAATAATAATAAATACACCCAACAGTCACACACCTAGCCTTGACACCACACTAGGTATAACCTGTATCGTGGATATCAGAAACTATCAGAGACTTTCGGTCTCACAATACCAGACTTGAAACAAATATCTGTGGGCCACACAAACATTTGTCTCAATGCGGGAATCGAACCCGCGGTCTCTCGCTTCACATCCGACTACTCGCCTGCTGTGCCACGGAGGCTATCAATTAATAAGTATTACGCAACAATGTCACGACCTATCCACATATTATGAAATTGTGTCAGCAAAAAATATACCTCTAATATCCATTAATATAATGTACTTTACCTACGTATTACATTTGTTTATTTTATATATACACGTAACTTAGCATTAAATTACACTGAGCATGTGATTTTTTTGATTACTTATTTATAACGTATCTTTAGAATTAGGACTATGATATGTGTTGGGTCTTAAATGTTGTCAATAATTATACAAAATCATCATCATCATCATCAGGCACAGGACGTCCACTGCTGGACATAGGCCTCCCCCAAAGATTTCCAGATCGATCTGTTGGAAGCGGCCTACAACCAGCGACTTCCTATCCTATATACAAAATAATAGTGTAAAAAACAAACACGTTTTTATAACACACCTTTCTTTCTTTCTTTCCATCTGCCCTTATCCCTTAATGTTGGGTCGGCGCAACACAGCTGGCTGCCTGCCTGACGTCAACCCCCTCTGGAGAATCCAGTCCCGGTAAAATTAAATAAAAAAAATTATCTTTTCCCGACCTGGTAATCGAACCCAGGACCCCCCGGTCCACAGTCCATAAATGCTGCCACCAGACCAAAGAGGCGACTTTGAAACTTTCTGCAACACTTGGTATAAGATATATCATTCCTATATATGTAAGTATGTTTAAAATTTTGTACACATACAATGAGTATATCCTTACAAAGATAATGATAAAATATATTTGCATGCAATTAACATTAGATTTTTATAGTTTTAGAATTTTAATGGACTATTATTACTTTTTATTATCACTTTATTAAATATTTAAGTTTAAACCGTGTTCAAAATGGTTTTAACAAATACACACGTTCTTTGCTACATCTGAACTCTGAAGCAGTAATGTTAATATTAATCGCTAACAAATTATGACCAAAACGTGTTGTGGTGTGATAATGGAAAAACACTGAAATCGCAGTAAATTAATAATAGGTTCTAAAATCTTCATAAGGTCAAAGATGACACCCGAAAATCCTATTATAATATTATAGACGTCGCGTCCGTTACTTATAAATGTCGAGAACAGCGGCCTAGCAGGAAAATTTCTGACAACCGTAAATGTATTCGAACTCGATGCGCGTCTATGAAATTTGTATGAAATATTAACCAAACGTCATCAGTGCGCAGCGAACTCGAATACATTTACATTTGTTTTTCGTGCTCGGGCTACTGATCGAATGTGTCAGAAAATGTCACACTATGTTCCCATATTCTTAAAAATCTAGCTACTTGGACCGTAATTTTAGAGATTTAATTCTAGATTGACATGCACTTTTTATTAATCACAGTTTATATCCAGTGTTTATTGTTAAATCTCTATCAGTACTAAATGGTACCGACTCCACAGTAGTCCACAGAGATATTTTTAAATTAATATAAAATAACATAAGCTCACGTCTGTTTTCCCGAAAGAGTATGCAGACCCGGGGATCGAACCCGAGACCTCAGGAAGGTAGTTTAAAATTCTGTATTTAAATTAGATAATCTAGTCTTTCTGGAATGAATTAATTTATTCTGTGCAATGTTTCTTGCGAGACATCACTCTTGCATCATATTCACATTTCCCTTGAACTTCAATATGACGCGCGCTCTAATAGTTTTTGCATGACGTCTTCCCGCATAAAACCATCATTTTCTTTTTATTGTTAGTCGGAATTTACAAGAAGCCGCACTCATAAAAACATTAGGTTTTTGTGAAACAGAGGAAATGAACCTATTTTCGCTGAATATGCTAAGGTTTCGGATTTATCCGTCTTTTTATAAGAGATTGGGATACAGTTAATTAAAATTCAAATGCGTCTTGATTTGAGTTTTTAATCATAATATCAGCCCTGTAATATTACTGTCCCACTGCTGGGCACGGGCCTCCTCTCCTTATGAGAGGGGTTAGGTCTTAGTCTACCACGCTGGCCTAATACGCGTTGGTAGACTTCACATACCTTCGAATTTCTTGTGAAGAAATTCTCGGGTATGCAGGATTTCTCGCGATGTTTTCCTTCACCGTTATAGCAAGCGATAATACACAATGTAAACACACTTAACATAGAAGTCAGAGGTGTGTGCTCCTTTTCGGGGTTGGTCTCGAACCTCCGACATTTGTCTTGGCAGTCCATACCACACCCAACTGAGCTATCGCTGCTTTATTTTAATGTCAGTATTTAAATTTAATGGGCCTTACTTATAAAAGCCTTTTTTGCTAAGCAAATGGTTAAGAATAACCTGTAACTTTTTTCCTTGCGTTACATTGTTTAAAAATGAAAGGGACAACCTATGGTATAAAGATAAGCAACGCTTAAATATATTTATAAGTAAGGGGCTATATTATACCTCATAGGGGGTTGACGTCAGGAAGGTGGCCGGTCGTAAAAACTAAGCCAAATCCTCTCTGCAACATGCTTGAAAAAGTGTGTTGTGCCGACCCCACATTGAGGTGGGATAAGGGCAGGTAGAAATTTAAATATTATATTATTGCTTAAGTCGCAAATTACTTCATATAGATTTTTCAAACAACCTAACAGCAGTTTCCAACAACTAACTACTTTGTGCCTGTTTATCTGTTAACTGTTTATACGGAAACTGCCGCGGCGACGCTCGAACATCACGATCAACGTTCACACCTAGAGTATTTTTCAATAGAACTTGCGATCAGAATGTAAACAAACATTTTACTACATATTTTACTATGCGTAGTAGGTATATATGTATGTGTGTCTACAATACAATGGTTATATCTATAATACAGCTGCAGCAGTTTAAAATTTTAAATCCATGTGAGATTTAGTCGCACTTAAATTAAAACTATATACATAGGTCTTCCGTGATTAGTCGTCTTCTTTGTTCGAAAAAAAAATTGTATCTAGATAGTTGAAATGAAATTATTTTTACGGATTTTATCACGATTTGGTTTTAATTTTTATTCCCGACGTTTCGAAGGCTTTGCAGTCTTCGTGGTCACGGGTTGGACTCACGTGACAAGTAAATAAATAAATGTTTCAAATACACACAGCCTCCGTGGCGCAGCGGGCGAATAGCTGGCTGTGAAGCGAGAGGCCGCGGGTTCGATCCCCGCACCGAGACAAATGTTTGTGTGGCCCACAGGTATTTGTTTCGGGTCTGGGTGTTGTGAGACCGAAAGTCTCTCGTAGTTTCTGATACCCACAATACAGGTTATACCTAGTGTGGGATCAGGACTATGTGTGTGACTGTGGGGTGTTATTTATTTATTCATTTAAATTTGCAAAAGTGGTAAATAGGAAATTATACACGTATTATTCATATTGTGACCCATTCTTATCAGTACGTATAAAAATCTGTATTCTGGACAAATATAAACGACAATAACGTCATTGACATTTACTTCTACGTGCTATTATGCAACTTGATTATCTATTTAACTACCTATTAGCATACTAAATGCATAAAGAAGAATGATTTTGCCTCTTTTCAAGCGAAAGACCAATAAAATCTCACGTGTATGATTATTCAAGGAGATAAGACATATCGGTTTATATTATTCCATGCGGCAAGGACACATTTTTTGTTTTTATTATAGAAAATAACTTTATAATAAAATCGCCATTTGGAACAGAACGAGTTCTTATGTTAGTTACAGAAATAGATCTTATGTGATGTTAAAAGTTATGTCATATACATTATATAATATAAATATATATAAAGCTATTTATATTTGATAAATAATTTAAAATATTTGATGTCTTGTTTAGCATATCAATTAGATCAATTCATTTTGAGAGTTCCAAAAATAAATAAACGTTGAATTTATTTAAAATTATATCTAATGGAACGCATTTCATTTGGGCAACAAAATATACTGTTCCCTATTGTTAACTATATTAAGTGCTACTAAAACAACACAGTTGGCACAGTGATAAGTACAATTTCAGATCAATGGTACTTTCTTTGTACCTGCCCTTATCCCATCTTAAAGTGGGGTCGGCGCAACACACTTTTTCAAGCGTGGTGCAGAGAGGATTTGGCTTAGTTTTTACGATCGGCCGTCTGCCTGACGTCAACCTCTTGTGAGGAATCCAGACCCAGGCAAATTAAATTTGAAAATTTGTTTTACCCGACCTGAGAATCGAACCCAGGACCGCCCGGTTCACAGCCCATACATACATACTTACTTTATCTTTATTATAAATCTATATTTAATTTATTCTCAATTAACATTCACAGTCTTTTCCTATTGATACCAAGGCAACAATAACTAACCGTGGAAACATAATGTTAATAATACATTTAAATAACGCTCATGACAACATTTACTGCATAATGATGAGTTTAATATACTCTGTGGTTACCATGCATTTCTTTATGCATCTTATCATTAAACAATCTCGTCAATTTTGATATTGTCGTTTGGCGGGGCTTTGTCTCGAATTGAATCGAAATTTGTCTCGAATTGCAGCTTCATTACAATATAATTGCCTTTGTGTTTTCATAGTGGCTCGTCACCACCCCGTTATTTCTTGTTTTCAACATGAACACGTCATTTTATATAAACACAATGTCATATCCTACTAGTGAAGGCAAACATTGCGAGTGCTTACCATTATGTTATAATGGATTTTGTCGAAAGCAAAGATATTATATATTATAGAGGGGCTACCATGTTTATATATATTTATACACACATATAAAATAAATACACCCAACAGTCACACACCTAGTCCTGACCCCACACTAGGTATAACCTGTATCGTGGGTGTCAGAAACTATGAGAGACTTTCGGTCTCACAACACCCAGACTTGAAACAAATATCTGTGGGCCACACAAATATTTGTCTCAATGCGGGAATCGAACCCGCGGCCTCTCGCTTCACAGCCGGCCACTCGCCCACTGCGCCACGGAGGCTGTCATGTATATAATATGGTTTGTTAAGTGCCTTATTTATTTATTTTGCATCTTACTTTTTATGTGCAACATATATTATGTACTTAGTATACTAGAAAAGTGATTTTGAGGGCTGGCGTCCACTCGTCACTTGGGGTGACCACTGAAAATCAGCGCTGTGTGTGGTTAGCGCCACTGCACAGCATCATGCTGAGTGGTCACCAACCTATCACAGCCATGACTACTTTTATAATTATAGTGTAATTTTATTTTAATTTGTTTTACGTTGTCATGGTGGTGATTAATAAATTGCTTTTCTTTCTTTCTTTCTTACCAAGCAAGTCAGTAAAGCCATCTGCTACTTATTACAATGCGAGGGCGCTTATCACAATTTACACCATAGGATGTTATGTGAATGATCAAGAATCATGTAAAACAATTTTATTGTCTACACATTATTACATTGCTCGCGTAGGTTTAAATACGACTGAGTGACTTATGACCACGAGGTCACATCTTTTGGATCACCAGTTTCGCGCTGTTGTCCCGTCTATATACTGTTGAATGTCTTTGATTGCAAAGATGTGTGCATTGTTAGAATGCGCTTGTAATTTTCTGACGGAGTTGTGTTATCCTTCTTCCCCAGATGAGGAACATTATTCATAGTGAGACCATGGACCTCATGTCTTCATTTAAATGGTAAATCCAGCGCTTTTTAGATCATTTATTTTGGCACATTCTTGTGCGATTTACTTTTCTAGATTATAAAAATACTGTATTTTTATATTCCGCATATAAATATTGCATCAGATGGGTCCATTAATTTTATATGAAATGAGTCGAGACAGTTGTGATAGCCTATATTAATATAATCTACCAGTTGATTGCTAGATACGATCTCTAGAGTTCATTAATCTTGATCATTAGCATAAAAAAATGTGTATCAATTGGTCTTAATTGACAAAAATTCTAATAATGGAGCAATCAAACAATTCAATCTCAAAGTTATCTATTGATATTTATTTTAGCATGCATCAATTTATAATATTACCATTTGAATAATCAAGTGAGAAAAATGTGTTTTTTAATTCTTCTCGTATTACACCAAAAATTGATCCGACTGAATAATACAGTTATAGAGGTATGAAAATAGACTCAAAACAGTTGTGATAGCCTATATTTATTAATTATAATCTACCAATTGATTGCTAGATACGATCGCTACAGTTTATTAATCTTGATCATTGACACAAAAAATGTGTATCAATTGGTCTTAATTGACAAAAATTGTAATAATTGCTCCATGCTCCACAATCAAACAATTTGATCTAAAAAAATATGTATCTGTATTTATTTTTAGCATAGATTTATAATTTAGGTACACATGTTAAAGTTTGACTGCCTCGGTGGCGTGGTTGTATTTCGGTACGACTACCGTCCTGAGGTCTCGGGTTGGATCCCCGGGTCGGGCAAAGTGATATTGGATTTTTCCATATCAGCTCGAAGTCTGGAATTTGTGCCCGATATGGTGTTAGGCTCGCCCCCTATCACATCTGGGACGGACATAAGCTGAGCGAAATGTGGGCGTACTAGTTCGTTAGTGCGCCTCTGCCTACCTCTTCGGGGATACAGGCGTGAGCTTATGTTATGTTATCTTATCTTAAAGTTTATAATAGTAACGTTTTAAAAACAGGTGAGAAAAATACGTTTCACATTCCTTCTTGTATTACGCCAAAATTCTATGGGCTAACCTGCCATAAGAGTAAACGAACATGGTGTCCATATCCATGCAACCCTTAATATTCAGTTTTATACAAAATTACTTTTTGGGACTTATTTAATTTTATGATTCACCTAATTTAGTCGCAAGCAACAGTTAGTGTTATATAATTTATATACAAAGACAGTTAACCGATCCTATACATATAGGGCCTTACTTAAAACAGCATTTTTAGCTAAGCAAATGGTTAAGAATAACCTGTCACGTTTCCCTTGCGTTACATTGTTTAAAAATGAAGGGGACAACCTATGGTATAAAGATAAGCAACGCTTAAATATTTTTATAAGTAAGGGTCATAATGATTATTGTTACCGCTTTAAAATTATTGATGACGTATGTAATCTTCTATTGCTTCGCTGGCGTGGCGTTCCTGGCTTCATGTAAACCATTATAATCGTGCCAGTCCAGCATTACCTGCTAGCGATGTGGTAGAATAAAGCCTGCGGTTATTTTTCATAATTTAGTTACCTACGCCCGCGTCGTCTCGAATCGCATCCCCCGAATGACGCACCAGTAGAACGATGCGACAAAAATGCATCACTCGCGATTAGTCGCGAATCGCGACAGACTAACGACATAGAGATAACTAGACATAGACTAAGTCGAAGTCAAAGTCACGAACTTAGTTAGGATTTTTACTAAGTCCGAGTCATTTTTTACAAGAAAATCATTGCTTAGTCTGTCTGTCAGTCTGTTTTTCTTGTAAAAAATGACCCGGACTAAGTCAAAGTTCGATTATACAATTACGAATCCCCCCTGAGTTCGTGACTTTGACTTAGACTTAGTGGAAGTTCGCTCTATAGATCTCAGCGCTATAATGCCGGGTACACACCAACTGAATGAACGTTTGCGAATTTTCGCTGTTGCATTCACACCACAGCGAAGGTTTGTTTGTACGAACACAACAGCGAAGATTCGCGAACGTTCGTTCGGTTGGTGTGTCCCCGGCATAAAACTTGCTGTTGTAAGGCCAATGCTGGCACACCAATCACTGCCGCCAGTGCCAGTTACTGGATTCGTCTTATGGCGCGTACACACCGGGCCGTACGAAGGCGAACGAATTATGCCCGTTTCATTCCCACTGCACAACAGCGAAAGTTTGTTTGTGTGAACGCAGCAGGTATAGATTCGTTCGCCTTCGTTCGGCCGGTGCGTACCCGCCATCAATCAGCCTTCACGTTAAGTCATGTGATACGGCATGTCCGCGTATGAAGCTTGTATCAATTGATTTATTAAATTATTTATTGATTTTAGTCAATGCAAGTTATTGATACCACATAATAATATGTAACTGCAAGCCAACTCTCACGTGAATATTTATATCGGTTCATTTAGGGATATTTTTATTAAATAACCCAGAATATATTATGACAAGAGAACAAGGTCTGCGTCTAATAAACTATATAGAGGTATAAAGTACAATAGTTGATGATGAATAAATTATGGTATATTTTTATATTATCACATAATCATGGTACCGGATCAAGATTGTATTGTGATTAGTTGTAATTTAAATAAGAAAATCCTATTTTCCTCATAATCATAGTAAATCTAATAGGTAATTTAAGCGACAGCTTTTTTCTTCCTCGCTAATTACTTATGACACATTTCACGCTCGTGTTATCGATATTCATTCATAAAACGGAGGTGTTTATTTTAATACTTCCTTATTTTACTACATAATATTTGCCGTAAAACATCTTAATTTTTTTTTATTGCTTAGACTGGCAAACGAGCATATGGGTCACCTGATGGTAAGTGATCTCCACCGCCCATAGACACCCAAGACACAAAAAGAATTATGGGTGCGTTGCCAACCTAAAATGAGGGAATGGAAGGGGAGGGAAAAGGGATTGGGAAAGGAAGGGGGGAAATGAATAGACTTACAGCGTGTAGAGGATTATCGCGCGCGTATCGCGTGAATCCCCCGGAGACTGCTGACGTTAGGTAGGCAACCATTCGTAAAACGAAGCCGAATAAATCCCACATCGAAATGGGACATAACACATAACATAAGCTCACGCCCATATCCCCGAAGGGGTAGGCAGAGGCGCACTAGCGAACTAGAACACCCACATTTCGCCGAGCTTAGTTCCGTCCCAGATGTGATAGGGGGCGAGCCTATCGCCATATCGGGCACAAATTCCAGACTCCGGGCTGATATGGAAAAATCCAATATCACTTTGCCCGACCCGGGGATCGAACCCGAGACCTCAGAACCGTAGTCGTACCGAAATACCACCACGCCACCGAGGCATCGAAATGGGAAAAAGGTAGAAATTCGCATCGCGTAACAAATTCCTTTCAAATATTCAATATCGGAAAAATAATGTAGTATGTAAAATAATTATTCGCCCTCAAAAAATAAATAAACCTCAATCGCAATAATTTCCAATAAATATTCTATGACATCAAAGAAAGAAGAATATCGTTAAACTCGTTCAATATGCGATTAGGATCCTGTTACAACTCGCGCGAAATAAATTGTCATGCTTCCGTTATTCAGATGGAATATATTTTGATGGTATACAAGGAAAAATACAGATTCAATTCCGGGTGATTTTTCCTCGTGAGAAACACTAGATCTCAGTCTACAATTAAAATATGACCTTAATAATCATGATCAAAAGTACTTACAACACACCTCCGTCTTTCATATACTTGACATGTAATTAATGTCCAAAATCACCCCATACATATCCACGTCTGTTAGGGGGCGTCCATAAACTGCGTGAGGTGTTTTTTTTTAATTTTCTGCCCCTCCCCCTGGTGAGATGTCGTGAGATTTTATTCAACCCCCTCCCCCATCCCTCAATCTCACGTGAGATTTTTCAAAATGTGAGTTTCTTACGTAAACGCATGTACAATCTGGATTAAATGGACCAAAATAGTATATTTTTTTTTGTTTCAATCTGAAAAAAAATTGCTTGATATTTGCCGAGACCCCCCCTCTCTCCAACGTAAGATTAGATGAGATTTGACTCGACCCCCTCCTCCCCCTTGAACACCTCACGTAATTTATGGACGCCCCCTTATCTATATATACGTAACGACGAGACGGTTGTTGTAACATTTAAAGCAATAACTGACTAGAATTTCAAAGGTATGTGAAGGAACCAACCCGCATTAGGCTAGCGTGGTAGACTAAGGCATAACCCCTCTCATTAGTAGAGCAGGCCCGTGCCCAGCAGTGGGACAGTAATATTACAGGGCTAATATTATTATTACTATTAATACGTGCCCAGAAGTGGGACGGTATTATTATTATTAATAACTGACAACGAGAACGTGGGTCACCTGACGGTAAGTGATTTCCACCGCCCATAGACACCCAGGGCACAAGTGTGTCATGTACTAATATTATAAACAAGAAAGTTTGTATGTGTGTGTGTGTTTTTTATGCTATCACACAAAAACGGCTGAATAGATTATGATGATATTTTACATTTATATAGATTATACATCAGAATAACATACACTACTTTTATCCCACACGAACGGAGTCGCGGGCAACAGCTAGTATTTCATATCTCATCAAAATACTACTGTTTATTAAAACATATCCCAGTGCTGTTCAAGAGTGTCAAACTGAACGTGACCATCGCTCATAATATCATGCCTGCGTCCTACATTTACAAAGTTTCATTCTATCTCTAGATTTATAATTGTGTCACCGATATATTTGTATGACTAGGACTTATGTGACGATATGTCCATAGTATAGCACGATTCTAAAAAATAACCATACAGTATGTATAATGTTGGGTACACACCGGCCGAAGGAAGGCGAAAGAATCTATACCTGTTGCGTATACACAAACAAACTTTCGCTGTTGTGGGAATGAAACAGGCATGATTCGTTCGGCTTCGTTCGGGCCGGTGTGTACGCGCTATAAGACTACGCATGAAATTTTGACAGTGGCATGGCGCAGTGGGCGAGTAGCCGGCGTTGCAGCGAGCGGCCGCGGGTTAGATTCCCGCACAGACAAAAATATTTGTGTGGACCACAGATTTGTTTCGGGTCCGGATGTTGTGAGACCGAAAGTCCCTCGTAGCTTCTGATACGATACAGGTTATACCTAGTCTGAGTTTAGGACTATGTGTGTAAAAAAATCTAATCAAAATTAGCCTCTCTGCAACCTTTTTTTTTTTTTTTTTTTTTATAGCAGATATTGGCAAACGAACAGATGGGTCACCTGATGGTAAGTGATCTCCACCTCCCATAGACACACATGACACAAAAAGAATCATGGCTGCGTTGCCAACCTAAAAGGAGGGAATGAAAGGGGAGGGAAAAGGAATTGGGAAAGGGAGGGGGGAAATGGGCCACCGGAAATCTCACTCACCGAACGAAACGCGACAGCAAGCCGCCACTTTACGTCGGTTTTCTGTGAGACAGTGGTATCTAACCGGTCGAACCTGACGCCTTTTAACCCGAATTTGAGTGGTAGAGCCACGCGTGACGCTGTAGACAATTACGTCTACAACACGAATGGGCCAGCTTGACCAGTGTGATACCACTGTCTTACAGAAAACCGACGTAAAGTGGCAACTCGCTATCGTGTTTCATTCGGTGACTGAGATTTCTGGTGGCCTAACTGCCGTTAGGTTGGCAACGCGCCCATGATTCTTTTTGTCTTGGGTGTCTATGGACGGTGGAGATCACTTACCATCAGGTGACCCATCTGTTCATTTGCAAGTCTCTGCTATAAA
This sequence comes from Clanis bilineata, assembly GCA_036417725.1. Classification (NCBI taxonomy): domain Eukaryota; kingdom Metazoa; phylum Arthropoda; class Insecta; order Lepidoptera; family Sphingidae; genus Clanis; species Clanis bilineata. The sequence goes on from CM071141.1 coordinate 7,853,105, forward strand.
AAAATGCATCGAAAGGAGTAACGTTTTCGTTTTTAAAAACACTAGCTGCCTATTTCGCCCGTTACCGACTTCAGATCGGCTGTATTATTTTACACTATCTGAATCATGTCTGTTCATAATTAACACAATTTCGAGGTCTCGGCGAATATTGACCGAACTGATTCCATAAATACTTCTTACCTACATAAATGACCCAATTAGATATTATCACATCGGACTTGTTACGGATTCTATCTAAAAAAAATAAAAATAAAAATATTTTTACGAATTCTATCCCGATTTGGTTTTAATTTTTATTCTCGACGTTTCGAAGGCTTTGCAGTCTTCGTGGTCACGGGTTGGTTATTAACAGACGTGAATGTAGGTATATGTATTTATAAGTGAAATATTAAAAGTTCCAATTAAATTCGAACGAACTTTCGCTGTTGTGTGAATGAAACAGGCATAGATTCGCGAACATTCGTTCGGTTCGTGTGTACCCGCCATAAACCAAACGTTTCATCCTACAATAAACTGCCTACATTTATTGTAAAATAACGACACATTGTGGGATATAGGGATATAGGGTTATTTATCAGTAACCGCTACAGTGTTGCACACCATCGTGTCAAAAGGCCAATAAAACAAAATAGATAGATACAGTAATCTTGTTTAGTATAAAACAAATGAGCTTGAGGTACCAATAAAGAAAAATAATTATGCAATGTAAATAACCGATATAGTGCATCATACCGAAGCTACTTTTTCGACCGACTTAAAGTAGGAGGTCCTCAATTCGTCGGTTTTTTTTATGTATGTTACTCGATATCTCCGCCGAATGTGGACCGATTTTCAATACTATTTTTGTGTTCGATAGAGCTTATTTCAAGATGGGCATGAATCGTTTATCTTGTTTCATACCCGTGCCTACCTAAAGCCGCGTCTCCTACACTAAAACATTGCACAAAACAACTACACAAAACATGTATTTTTATCTACTGTCCTACTAGCAGGAGACAGAACAACACAACAACACAGACAAAATAGTTGTTTTGCGTATATGTTTTTGTGAAATGTTACGAGAAAAACGAGTGCAGGAGACGCGCCTTAATAGACTACCTAAGCTTTTCTTTCTACCTGCCTTTATCCCACCTTAATGTGGGGGCGGCGCAACACACTTTTTCAAGCATGTTGCAGATAGGATTCGGCTTAGTTTTTACGAGCGACCGCCTGCCTGACGTCAACATCCTATGAGGGATCCAATTCCGGCAATTTAAATTTGAAAATTTCTTTGCCCGACCTGGGAATCGAACCCAAGGCTTCGCGGTCCACAGCCCGTACATACTGCCACTAGACCAAGGAGGCGATTACCTAAGGTAACCGAGAATAATGTACGATCAACACACTTTTATGTAACATGAGCAAGCGGTCGCTTGCATAGAATATAGAGTCCCATACATTACAAAATAGCCTACATAAAGTCACGCCTGGACTCCAGAAGGGCCAGACAGAGGCGAACATGACAACTAGAACAATTACAATCGGCAGTTTCAAACTCCGGGCTGATTCTGAGTAGAAAAATCCAATATCACGTTACCTGACCAGGGAATCGAACCCGAGACGTCATGGCGGTAGTACGGCACGCAATACATACAACGACGCCATCGAGGCAGTCATAAAATAACGCCTCGCTAATAATCGTCGAACCAGTCACCACGCCTTGTTTCGCTGTTTTTTCACCGTCAGTAATTAAATGGCCATAACAAACAATGGTTCACGCTATTTAACAGTTGTTTCATTTGTTTTCAATGTCAACAATTCGTCAAATTCTGCACATTTTATCAACTATTGCTGTTCCGAATGCTTAACTATTATGGGTTGAGAAAACGGAATTGTTCTTTCCATATTTTAGACATTTTAATACAAATTGTGGATGCCATTAATATTTTATGTATTTCGAAAAAAGAACCATCGAACTTCTTTGATAATAAAGTTTTCCTTAGTAACGGTTGTACGTTATTAAGTTTGGTTTTAATCTTTTAAGAGATATAGCTTGACCTCTATATTCCGTGCTATCATAAAATGATAAGATTGTGCACCGGAACTTCGACGTGATAGTTGTGAGAAAATCAACGGCAGCACTGTATAAAGTCCAAAATATAATTACTCCACAGACATCATTTGACGCCCAAAAGCATACTTGTCGTATCTCGAAAAATGTCGAATACGACTATTATATATATCGGCGCAAAATCGCACGCTTATTTAAAAAGCCGTTGTTATTTCACGTTATTAATTTATTTTACAATTGTTAAACTGCTGAAACCTTAAAAGATTCTAGAAAGTTAAAATAATCGTTATAATTATTTCTTTGCCATTCGATATTCGGTATCGAGTAGGTAGTTGCAAATATTACACCCTATAAAAGGAGTGTTCTGAGCAGATTCGACACAGTTGTGCTCCGGCACTCGGACTGTCCACATCCCTGACTAGACGGTGCTCTTGAGCACCGTTAATAAAGGGAGTTAGTGAATGTCAGTGTTCACAGTTGATAAATAAGATGAGTAATCATCTTATTGTCAAAAATGACGTCAGCCATGCTGACGTCAACGTTTTTAAAAAATAACGCCAGCGTTGGCCATCCGACATATATCATAGAGAAGAGAAAAAATACCACGTCTAATGAACTCACTCTTGTTCTTCTATGATTAAAAAAAATCTTGAAAAAAAAGTCTTTTTTTAAAAACATATGTACTTCAAAACGTTGTAAATAGTCTAACATTTTTCACTTTTTAACAGGTACGCCTAAATCGCTTCCAGTATTTTCTAAAGACATCCAACATACGACGTATAAGATAGTCAACTAGTTGAATATAGTTACGACGTTGGTTTCACGTTAATTCAGAGTGATTTAATGATCCCATGGAACTCACTTCAGAGATACAATGTTTTTGCTGCTTAGGATTAAAATATCGATTGCTGTATCTCATCAAAAGTCGTTGATAAACTAACTTTAGAACTATTTAACCTATTGCAAAAAATGAGTTTCAATTCAAAGAATACGCATTCCACATATGAAATTAATAACCCTTTTGGTTTAAAAGTTATGATTTTTTAAAATAGATTTTTGGCTGTTTTTTTTTTTTTTTTTTTATCCGAGCACGGCAAAGTGACTACACTACACCTGATGGTAAGCGTAGTGCAGTCCAAAAAAAACAACGACCATCGATAAACATAGTTTATGAATGGTCGCCAGAGTCATGCCGGCCTGCATAAATGCTTCTTCACGCTCTTCTCCTGTAAAGTTGGATTTTTCGAGATACTACAAGTATGCTTTCGACCGTCGAATACTTTCGTTTGTACTTTCGACATAGCCTTTATTGATGCAAAGGCGATCGCCTCTCAAACGAGAAATGTATTTTCGGCCGACTTCTAAAAAGGAGAAGGTACTAGATGGGTCCATATTTGGCGGAGATATCGTGTAACATACATAAAAAAAATACAATTGAGGACCTCCTCCTTTTTTGAAATCGGTCGAAAATAAACCCCCAAATTGCAAGTCATTTTACAAATACCTACATACTTAGTGCTATATAATCATGACTCATTTAATGACATCGTTTATGTGATTCATAGTGACATGAAAGATAAAAACTTAGTGCATCATTGGGTCATAATGATATTATTTATTTACTTAAATTAGAAAACTATTTTAACATTTACTCGGTATAGATACTAAACGTCGTCGCCTCCTTGGTTGAGAGGCAACATATATGGCCTGTGAAACGGCAAGTCCTGAATTCGATTCCCAGGTCGGGAAGGCTGTTTTTCTAACACGAAAAATGGTCTTGTTTGACATACCAAAGGGGTTTGACATCAGGTCGGCAGCTGGCCATTACAAAATAAAGCTAAATCCTTTCTGCAACATGCTTAAAAATGTCTGTTACGTCGACCCCACATTGAACTAAGAGAAAGGGAGAATACGAAGAGTTGGTCATTAAGGGCCTTACTTATAAACATTTTCGCTTATCTTTTCGGTAAGATAAGCCTGATAGCCTGTCACTTCTTTCCTTACGTTACATTGTGTAAAAATGAAAGACACAACCTATGGTTAAAGATAAGCAGCGCTTAAATATTTTTATAAGTAAGGGGCTAAAAGTGTAATAGAAGACTGGACAATGCTAATTAAAGTATCCTTATAAACGAGCATTTATGTACTACCACTTAGCCACTGAGGGAAAACCTGATTGTACTCTTATCAATATAAAAATAAAGTGTTATTTAGTAATGAGTATAATATCACGATCCACGACGCGGCCGTTCGCGTGGACATTGCTATTAGCGCTGTCAAATGAGGGTAGATAATGGATTTCCCCGGAAAAATGTAACGCCGTGTCACGCCGCTTTATTAAGCCAAAATAAGTAGCGAAGAGATATTGAAATACTTACGTCTTCAGGCATTTTATTGTATGTTATTAATTATCGCTCGCAATTCTGAAAAATATAAGAGGTAGTGGTGACCTTACCGGTGGTACCTTCAAAGGTGAAATTTAACACAGATTGTTGATGGAATTTTTACTCTATGATTTGAATTGTAAACTTTAAATATAAATAGAGCCACACTCCGTGGCGCAGCGGGTGAGTAGCCGGCTGTGAAACGTGAGGTCGCGGGTTCGATTCCCGCACCGAGACAAACGTCTGTGTGGCTCACAGATATTTGTTTCAGGTCTGGGTGTCGTGAAATCGAAGTTCCTGATACCCACGACACAAGACTCGATCTTAGTGTGGGGTCAGGACTATGTGTGTGACTGTTGGGTGAATTTATTTTTTATTTATTTTACGATTCATTATAATATAATATCTTTGTTCATTTATGTATTCATACTTTATTTCACGGTATATGCAACAAACACTTGCAGATCTACGCAAACAAACTGCATTTCATATGCAAATGACTAAAAGAGTACAATAGGTGTTTATGAAAAAGAACTTACTTATAAAACGTACGTAAATGTATTGATCTAAATCGAAAACACCTGTGCACTGAAATAAAAGGTTTGTGGTGGAAATGTTTCTCGCCACAATACGTGTGCTATTTTACATTGCGATAAAATATTCATTGTCTTTTAAAAACATTCATGTTCTTTCTTTCTTTCTGCGTGGCGTTATCCCGGCCTTCTGCCAGGGTCCGCCTTCCTACTTAAACGCTTCCACTTCGCCCTGTCTTGAGCATCCTCCATAGTAAGACCATTGGGTGTCATATCTTCCTCCAGGACGTCCAGCCAGCGCTTTTTGGGCCGTCCACGGGAACGAACCTCTGGCACGATATGGGCCAAACACCTGCGGCAGACGTACTCCTGTGGTTTCCTCAAAACGTGGCCATACCATCTCAAGCGACATTCCTGCAGTTTATCCTGCAGATAAAATATCCATTGTCTACCATGAAAAAAATCTAAAGGAGCGTCTTCTGCTCATAATTTCCTCTAAACACTACACAAAAACTCCTACACAAAGCAATATGTCCGTTATGGCATACGTCGTCTGTTCGTGGAACAATGGACCTTAGACAAAAATTTCGACAAAAACATCAGCAGGAGACGCGCCTTAACAGTCTATGGGATGAGTTTTGTCAATTGAGATGGTTTTTGTTTTCTGTCCTTGAAAACGAGGAATACAAAACTTTAATATTTTTTATCAAACGATTTTGTTAAATGGAAAATGGAAAATTATCATGGCGAAATTATATCGAAAAGTGATTTATTGAACTGTTAAAAGTAATTCATGCTAGGGTCCAAAATGTATACGATATTTGGATGTGTGTATATGCTCAATAAAATAATAATTACTTTAAAATATATTTGCGAGTCAGTCTATTTCCGAAGTATTAAGAAACAAAATAAAAGAATTATACTTAATTTGTATAAATTATCAAACTACATAATTTAACCTTGTGTCACAGTACATGTTTATATACCTACTTCATGTCGTAACAGTCGTTCGTCTTCGTATAATTATTTCTACACGCTTGGATGAAAACTGTTCAGTCACTTCCGTGTTCCACGACAGAATAATTTTTCTTGTGTCAATATTGTCGAAGTGCAGATTACTTTAAGATATATTAAAATGTAGCTTACAGTCAAATAAGAAATTAATCATCCATATTTCAAGATGGTCATTACGAGAATGGTTGGGTTGATGAAAAAGACAGCCTAAAATAGTCATCGGAAATTGATGAATGACCCAAAACACGTATCAATATACGTACTAGTATTGATACTGCCTCGGTGGTGTAGATGTAATGCATGCGCTGACTACCGTCTTGAGGTCTCCGATTCGATCCCCAGGTTGAGTAAAGTTATTTTCTAACGTCTGGAATTTGTCATCGATGTGGCAATTAGCACGCCTCGAAATGAGTTCGGCGAAATGTAGGTGTGTCACCTCAGCCTACCCCTTCAGGAATGCAGACGTGAGCTAATGTAATGTATACTATATCGAAGTACCAGTGAGAATGGGCGACTTGCTCTATTACTAATCTAGAGTTAATCCTAAACTCGATTTATCTTACAACTCAGTCCTATATTTAAATCGAGATTTGGGGTAAATTGAGATTTATCTAAGTGCTGCAAGTCGCACTAAATGTGCTAGACTTAATTTGAAATTCTTACTTTATTTTGTTTTTATTGTTTATTGGCAGTCGTGGCCATCCCACAACTCCTCGAAATTAAGACGTATAAGAAATCCAAAATAAAATAAATTTATTTATTTGCGCTTGTATTGTGTTGTATTATTATTTCCTGTACCCCTAGTACGAGTTTATTTTGACAGTTCTCGATCCTCAAAATCGACGAGAGTTTACGTCTTCTCCATACATGTGACTAGTAACGCCACTTTGCGGAAACTACAACGAACTAAAAAAAATATGGAGAAACTGAAAACTATCATCGATTTCGAGAATCGAGAAAACTCATATTAAGGGTACTGGTGCATCACATCACAACACACAATCGTCATTCATCCTAGTCCTAATGTCATGCATCCACCATAAGTCGTGACACAGTATGGAGTCGTTAGTACGCCTACATTTCAAAGGAACATAAAACAAGGAACTTATAAACATGGGGCGACAAACATATCTAGTAATATTTCTTTTTTACACCACTACCGGCGCGGTGTTATCTTAGAAATGTAGGTCACGATCCCGACTGAATACTATATAAGGCCTCATTCGCATGAGAGTTAAATAAACGTTTCGTCAAAATCCAACGTAAACGCTTTTAATCGTTCTAAACATGTCTGTTCATTTAAAATCATTCTTGTCTTGTTTCTAATAATAATGTATATTCGACATAACACCCAACACCAAGCGTCTATAAACGCAGCGTTTTAAAATCGCCGGTGTGTAAATAACTAGACTAGAACTCATTTCCATTTCAACGTTTTTTTAACGAACGTGGAAAAAGCTCGTGCGAATAAGGCCTAAGTAGACTTTACTAGTGTTATTTGCTTCGAGTAAATATTCGAGCCTAAAGTAAATATCGTCTTTCACAGAAGTGCTCTTAGACGCTTACCAATACTTGACGAGACGCTTTCATCAGTTTTATAGATTTCTGTCAAAAGAAATAGCGAAATTTTTTGTTCTGTTACTTCATCCAAAATATATTTTAACTATTGACGTACTTTAATTAACTACAACAATACATTGAATCTGAAGCTATTGATTAAATTCATCGACCAAAAATAATTAAAGGTAATGAAAAAATCACACTAATTATAAATGTGAAACTTTGTTTGTGTGTATGTTTGTGTGTGTGTACCTCTTCACGCTCAAGCGGCTGGACCAATTTTGATGAAATTTGTTATGCAGGTAGTGACACTCTGGACATCGTTAATACACCTACGAGTATTATTATTTTGGTACCAGACTCTGCTATAAATTATTTTTTTTAAATACAAAACACTAGAAGGTTTGTCATGCACATATGTAATATGTCTTGGAGACAGAACAATGAATACCTGTAGTTATACCAAATAATGTAACAAACATTATTTTCAATGTTTTGTATGAAAAGTGCCGATTCTAATTCGAATGAAAACTTATATACAAATCAAAAGCCAACGAACATGACCAGTGCGACGTAACAAATGATTCCTGGTATTCATACAGTTACTGATTTCTATGATCGTGCCTACCCACCTTGCAAACTTCAAAGCATCACAAACATTACAATAACCTAATAATAGTTCAAAGGTAATATGAACTGAAACAATTTCTAGGAACGTCATAAACACAAGGACGTAAAGAAAAAGAAGGACACCATCTCGCCTATAGTTAAAGGGACGCCACAGAGAAGCCACGCACATAAACGCGCCTGTACAAAAGTACCAAACGCACATACACGCCACTACGTGTCGATAGATCGAATGGGACGAAAACCCTACTTCACTTTCAACGTTCCTAGCGCTCAGTCCATCTTTTTTTACGTCCGTGCTTAAACAATGATAAATAATAGCTACAACATATTTCCAAACAGCAGAACTAAAGCATCAATTTACTCTGCTAACAACTAATTTTGAATAGATAATTGTTTTTGAAAAGTAAACAAGAGACTAGATAGGTCTACACGTTTATTTAGTATGTTTACTTTAGTACTGTTTCCTACAAAGATATTTAATAGTACAAACTATAGAGGGGCTATAAAGCAAGTTTCCATACAAAAAAATGGTCTCAAACATCAGTAGGTAACGCCATCTACCAGTTATTACAATTCACATCTTAATGTTCTAGGATCACGTTAAACAATTTTATTGTCTAAACATTATTCCGCTGGCACGACCTTGCACGCGTATGTTTCAAATACGACTGAGTGACTTATGACCACGAGGTCACAACTTTTAGATCACAGGTTTCGTGCTGTTATTCCGGTCTATGTACTGTTGAATATCTTTGGCTTCCTACAATACAACGCTACTCGTGTGTGAGGAACTGTGGATCGTAACATTCGCTACGGTACGTCAACTTTAATACTCTTGGGACTATTCATCGCACGAAGAGTAGAACTGGCTAGGGATGCACCATATGGATGATTATACTAGATTTTACTCGGTGTTCTACACAAATAAAAATCTTCATTTATGTGACATAATCTGTACGCTAACGGCTAAACACCTAAATGTCCCCGGAGAAGACGTTTCATCATATTATATGTCGGTATAAGTAGATTTGAATATTTAAAGGGCCTAAAATGTTGGCTAAAAATTGCTGTCCTGATAATGTCGCTCAAATATTTACTGAGTAAGTAAGATAAATTATCTTGAATAAAAAATCTTGTAATAAAGTTTAATATAAATTTAAATTACTTTTTAATACTAATTCTATACACATATAAGTTTGTTAATAGTTTACAACAGTAAATAAAATGCCAGATACACTTACTACGTTTAAACAAAAGAAAAATATTACTAATATCTGAAAATAAGGAGAGGTCACGTCACTATCAACAACCACTTAAGCTCTCCAATAATAGGTTGTTAGAATAACATACCATAAAGGGCTAAAATATTGAAGAAAATAGTACCAAGGAACAAAGCTCTATATTTTTTGTTTGCGTTAAGAATGGGGACGGCTACTTAAGTTAGAATAAAGGCTAAGGCTTTGGAATATGCATTTTCTAACTAATTCACATTTAATTAATATTCAATTTATATAAACGGCTTTTTCATCATTATCATAATCAGCCACAGGACGTCCACTCCTGGACTCCTCCAAAAATTTCCAAATCTACCTGTTGGAAGCGGCCTGCATCCAACTTCCTGCGACCTTTATCAGGTCATCTGTCCACCTAGCAGGTGGACGTCCAACGCTTTTTATTGCAAAAAAATGTGACAATTGCAACTTACTAAAAAAAACTTTACATGTGTAAACGATACTAGAGGTATATTAAGCGTATGATAACGCTACGGACCATTTACTTTTATCTTTAACATGACCTTAAAAAATACAATTTTCATCTTTTAGTAAAAACATATTCAAAATAAGTTCATAAATTGCGATTGCGAAATTGACAAAATCTTTTATCTCAATATAATCTCCTTTTGTTCCAAAATTTAATGGTATTAAATTATTTAAACCTTAGTATTTCCTGTAATTAAACATACAGCGAAGAACACTGGTTTATTTAATATATTATACAACTAAATTGTTCAAAGGGCTTTCGTTAACCAGTACATCGTGTCATTTATTTTAATAACGGTTTGGGTAGACACAAGGACTATACCTCTAGATTAAGTCATGTACATAACTTTGTTAAATGGCTCTAATTTATCTATTTGTCAATTTTCAGCTACCTTGATCACGGCGGCGGCAGGGACCACAGTAGGATGGACATCACCCACCTTGCCTATACTTCTAGCCCGAGATTCACCTATAGAAACATCAGACGACCAGAGCTCTTGGATCGCTTCTATTATGATACTTTGTTCAGGTAATACAGCAATAACATATCAAATCATCTTACAGCTTACTGAGGGAATTAAACCCACGATCTGACACTAGTTTGTAGATGAACAATAAGTCCTTGATTTGATAAAAACTGGGAAAAAAACGTGATCCCTTGAAATAGTTTCGTACAAGATACATTATTAAAAGCTTGTCAAAAGCCTTTTGAGCAGTGCGTAGCACTACTGGCCACAGTCATTTAGTTCTTTTTAACATTTTTTTTTAATGAACAGCCTTTACGCTTTTTTTTAAATATAATACAATCACACAATGGCTGAAGTGAAAGTAAATCGTCATTGGCTTTTGAACTGAACCTATTACACAGTTTTTTAAGTCTTTGAAGAAAGCATACTTTGTTACAAAAAATACCATGTTTCACTTTTTTGTTAATTCATTTGTTAATGTTTTACCTATAGTTGAAATTGAGTCTTATGTGATAGTCAACTCACAAACTCATAATGAATGTTATATTTTTTTTATATTCGGAAAAGTTTATAATTTATAGAAATTGATGTATAAAAACTCCTAAACGGCTATATATTCACAAAAAGTTACTCAATTTATTTTCGTATATTTCACGAATATCTCAGTTCTCTTAGATATAACTTTTAACGCGTAGGTGTTTTTATATTTACTTATTGCTGTTGCTACATAAAGCTTTAATTAATTTTATTACACCGCGCCGTAACTAGGCTAACAATTTTAATAGCATCACAATCAGGAGAATTATGCTTACGGCCACACACCTGTTCTTTATTATTAGGAATGTGTGGTTTAAAAGTCTGACAGATCATGGTCTCACTTATTTACTACGTACTTTGGATAATTTTTATTACCTTCTTGATACAAAACTGATATCTAAAGTGTCATAATATGTTCTATTTAGTAGACATCTAGCACATCCAGACTCTAGACCTACCTGTACGCTATCTTGTTCATATCGATTCAAGCTTGATGAACCAAAATGAACATGTACTACGGACAAACACCCAAAGTTTCACACTAATTGGAATAGGATTTAACTATTATCATGTCCATTGGAAACTAATTACTCTTGTTGAACATTTCAGCGGCCAGTCCGATCCCCGCATCGTACCTCGCAGATAGGATCGGGAGAAAAAAAACCCTTCTCCTGGCATCAGTGCCGTACATTATAGGCTGGATACTCGTGATGCTGGCCGGCAATGTTCCCACCATTTACGCCTCTCGACTCATCTCCGGCCTGGGGTACGGCATCGCGTACACCGCGGCACCTATTTACCTTGGGGAAATAGCCTCTGACGAAGTAAGAGGTGCCATGGCCACTCTTATCACAGTGATGTCGAAGGTCAGTCTTATCATAATTTGTCTGCTTGAGTTAAACATTTGCCAGACAATTGGGTTAATTACCTTAATTCGCCAGTCGTATTTCATATAAATAGACGTTTATGATAACTGTCTGTATAATTGTTTAGTCGCTGAGATTAAGGTATGTTTTGAGAGACGCGACCTAGACAGGAGACCGAAATTCAGCTTTGTGGGCAATTATGTAGGTCTTCGTTTTAAGGTGTACGACCGAGGATCATGACCGCGACATGCGATTTCCTGGTCGAAGCGGATGAATCGCGGTCTTTAGTCTCGGATTGTTTGTGGCGATCATATTATACTTCAAGGTTTAAAAATATTTTCATCGAAGTATGTACAGTAATATTTACGTACAATTTGTTATAGGTTGGTATCGAACAACAAAAAACATAATCACGAGAATATTCTAGTATGTTTTATTGAGAGCGAATTTGTATAAAAACAAACTTTTTTAAACGTTGATCACGTGATTTTTGATAATGTAATGGCATTATGTCACCTTTATAAAATTGATAGCTTTGGTTTAAAAATAAATAAATGTTTGAGCAGCGATTTAAATAGAACGTTATAAAAGCTTTTAAATATCCAGTCTAATATATTATACGACACTTGTGCGGTTTTTTTATAACAGGTTTGCCGAACTTACACTATTAGGAAATAATATAGAAGATTCTAGTATAGTGAGCTTCAGACAACATTGACGGAGAACGCATTTTTCGCCAAGTTCTATTTTAGTCCGAGTTATAACTCGGAGATATATGTATAGGATGTATAGTAGAAACAAGCTTATGTCACGAAACAAATCACTGTACAAATTCCACTTCCACATTTATAAACCGTTAGTTTGTCTTTACATTACTGATGGCTTAAATTGTAAAAAAAATTATAATTATAGAGGTATTTAATTTATTTAATAGACAGAGATAGTGTTTGTAACTTAGAAATGGTAGGAAACTTAATAACTACGTTAATATCGCATTAAACTATTTAGGCGCCTGTTGATTTAACTCAATTTTTTTCCTACGAAGTGTATGAATTTTCTGTGGACTTATGACATATTATTTGTATTCATCCGAATAGAACCCTACTTCTATATGAGTTAAAGGTATTAAGTCAGTTTATTAAATCCTATCCTATTTATTTTTCAGTTGGGAATCTTGTCGCAGTATTGCATCGGGCCGTACGTCTCGATGTTGGGACTCGCTAGTTTTAATATCGCCATTCCTATTTTATTTGTGGTCACATTCAGCACAATGCCTGAGTCGCCGTACTACTTCATCAAGTCGGGACAGAAGGATGAAGCCGAAGCGTCGCTGAAGAAACTACGAGGAAAAGCATACGCGAGAGAGGAGTTAGAGAGTATGACGAATTTAGTAACAGAAAACATGAAGGAGAAAAGTAGATGGAAAGACTTATTAGTGGTCGGAGGGAACAAAAAAGGACTGATAATATTAATGGGCATATACTTCACTCAACAGTTTTGCGGTAGTACCGCTATAATATCGTATGCCCAACAAATATTCGGAGCAGCTGAAGGTGGATTAGGGGCGAAGGAATCTTGCATACTGTTTGGAACAGTACAATTATTAACTTCAGCGATATCTTCACAACTAGTTGATAGGTTAGGACGTAAGCCTTTATTACTTATATCCTCTTGCGGTGTTGGCCTCGCCAACGTTATAATAGGTGCTTATTTTTTCATGAAACATACGAACAGTGAGTACATTGTAAGCTTAAAATTCATTCCTATTGTTGTGATACCTATATTTATATTTTCTTATACTATAGGATTAGCCACGGTGCCTTTTGCTATCACATCTGAAATATTCCCAACGAATATAAAGTCAAAAGCCACATGTGTGATACAAATATTTGCGGCTTTAGTGACATTTGCAGTCACCAAACTGTATCAAGTGGTTGCTGATAATTTAGGACACTATGTCGCGTTTTGGGGTTTCGGCGTTTTGTCAATCGCTGGTGTGATATTTATTCTAATATTACTCCCAGAAACGAAAGGTCAATCTTTTGCCGCTATACAAGAAAAACTGTATACAAACAAAAAAGTTATGTATGAAAAAGATGAAGATCAGATGGCGAGAGTGAAAATAACTCTGTGACAGAAGCATTCGCGCGTAAAATTATTTTTACACTTAATATAAAACGTACCAAGTATTTGAATACAGCTTTACTCGTTAATGTGTGAAATAAAGTTCACCTACTTAATTTTTCCGTCCTAACAATTTTATAGACATTCCGTATAAAACGATGGAAGAATTAGAAATTCTGAGAATGTCGTGAAAGTTAGAAAAATCACGTTTCATGAGTGTTCGAATTTATTATAGGAAGCGCTCTCTTCTCTGTATAGTGATTGATGGATATGTACATACCTATCTTAATAGTATGTTGATAAAGCAGTTGTGCAATGTTCTCTAAGTTCTTGGCACTGGTTGACGGGAATTGAATTGGAATGAGAGTATATATGCATACGCATTGTAATGTATCTCCACGTAGCTGTGTAACCCTTTCTATGCGGCATTATATTTTATCCGCCAAGTTATTAATAGTTACGGTACGAAAAATAAACACTGAATATTTAAGCGGTCTTCATTTGTGGAACAGATATTTTTCTGATATAGAAGAGTTTAGTGTGGGTTTAGTTTTTATCAAAGATTGAGTTATCATAATATGACATATTATGTCTCTGACACTTTATGGTTAATCTACAAGCAGCCAATTTTCAATAGTTACACAACTTACATTAATTATACAAAATCATTTTTCATCAACATCATTTTTTTTTTCAAATAAAAGTCTATTGAAAACTGAGCCGTCATCCATATTTGTTCTTATGATATGATATCACTCGATGGTCGCTAGAATATTACAGGCATGACGGTACTAGTTGTACTACAATTGGGTATGTGATATTTTTTTTTATTTTATATGAAATTTATGTCATCTTAAATATAGTACAGAAAGAAATATAGAAATATTCTCAAAAATAGAAAGTTATAAAAGTAATAAGACTTTAAAGTTTATAACCTTCAAACTACAGCAAAAAGAACCATCAGGATATTCACGTAACGGCCATAACGGTACGTTCGTTGGAAAGGGATAGAAAGATATCTTCACTACGTCCCCACTCTTGCTCATTGCAGAATTTAAATACAAATTCATGCCTCATTTTTCAAGCAATTTCGATGCAGTTTTTCCAAAAAAGTTAATTTTTTGTTTTATGTAAAAATGTGTATAAAATCAAACATAGTCAAGAACCCAATTGTACACCCCTCCTATATAAAAATACTAGATAAACACGTGACGACATCAGCGGCCTGAGAAGGAAAATTTCTGACAACCGTAAATGTATTCGAACTCGATGCGCGTCTATGAAATTTGTATGAAATATTAACCAAAGGTCATCAGTGCGCAGCGAACTCGAATACATTTACATTTACATTAGTTTTTCGTGCTCGGGCTACTGATATAGTATGAGAGGGGTGCTATTCCGTTAAAAACAGCTTTGCGTAAAGTTTCAGACGTCGCTGTATTATACAACTGGTATAGAGGCCGCTTCCAACAGGTCGATCTGGAAATCTTTGGGGGAGGCCTATGTTCAGCAGTGGACGTCCTATAGCTGATGATGATGATGATTGAACCATTCCTGGCAAAAACACCACCGGATTTTTTGCTACAGTGATATAGACATAGATATTTATTAGTTATTAACTTCCACACTAGAATGCTAATTCCCAACTGTGAATTTAATTATATTTACCCAAAATAGTGAATTTAGTTTTTAAAGTTAACCGAAACAGAATTTGAATATTCTGGAACAGTTGGTATGACCATATTGTAAAAAGCAACTGTAACATGTAGTAAGTAATTTTTATCGCTCCTTAAATCCAGTGGCAGTGTACTAAGGGACATTTGAAGGTCCGTGATAAATCTCTATTTATCCCAAATCTCGATTTAAAGATAGAAGTAAGCTGTAGTATAAATCAAGTTTTGATCTAACTTTACTAATAGCGCTTCAAGTGCCCCTAAGAATCGATGTGGTCCTGCTATCAAATGCGAGAATAGGTAATTAAATTTAGTTTCCATGTTTTCGTTTCGAATTCGTATGTCAGAAACGTTGTCCAATATTACAATTTGTGGCAGATGTGGAAATAGGATTTCCGGGGTACTAACACGGACGTAAAGAAAAAGGACACCATCTCGTTTATAGTTAAATGGACGCCACAGAGAAGCCACACACAAACGTGCCTGTACAAAAGTGTTCTAGACACACACGCCACTACGTGTCAATAGATCGAATGGGCCGAAAACCCTGCTTCAATTACGTCCGTGGGTGCTAATTAATCTCAGTGATAAGTAATTGCACTAGCTTTTACTCTATCTGCTTCTTCGGTCATATATACGTGAACTTATTCATATTTTATTTTTGAACAATACAAATTAAAATATTTCGTCAATAATATTGGGGATATTTTGTGGTCACAAAATTGTTACTGTAGCATTGCAGCTTTGTCTAAATTATAGCTAATATCAGATATTTAAAAATATTGGAAAATCGATAAGCCAAACATAGCTGAGTACTTAAAATAATAGTAATATTATTTAAATTTGTACTTAGGAAATATATCACTGATATATAAATAAATATAAGTCAGTGACACTACATTTTAAGTGATCGAATTTAGGCGAAAACCACTACCGAATTAAGCCTTAAATGTGATTCATTAAAATAATATAGGTATATATATACATAATATCATTTTAAATGATTTTATTAAAAGCAAATGTTATTCGCAAAATATATATAAGTAGGCAGTTACCAGATAACATCTGAAAATAGTAGAAAAAAATATGTTTAAAGTATCGCCAAAAAAATTACAAATAATCAGTATCTACTCTTATGTTTCCAGATATTGTAAATCTAAAATTTTAGTAGATGTAGCTGTTCTAGGACCACAAAACAGATTTAGGACCAACCTAAATAATCAGTAACTATGTATTTAATACACTACTTGAAATCTAGGAACTCATTGGCTATAACACGAACAAATAAAATTAAAATAATTTAACAGCGACCTTCGAATCTAGATCGTCTTTCATGTACCTATTTAAATAATAATAAATACACCCAACAGTCACACACATATTTCTGACCTCACACTAGGATCATCTCGTGAGTATCAGAAACTACAAGAGCTTTCGGTCTCACAACACCCAAACCCGAAACAAATATCAGCAGCCCGAGCAGGAAAATTTCTGACAACCGTAAATGTATTCGTGCTCGATGCGAGTCTATGAAATTTGTAATATTAATCAAATGCGCAGCGAGTTTACATTTACATTAGTTTTTCGTGCTCAGGCTACTGTAGGTCTCACAAACATTTGTGTCGGTGCGTGAATTGAACCCGCGGTCTCTCGCTTCATAGCTCCTCCCCCGCTACACTACTGAGGCAGCCTGTGTGTGTGTGTGTAGGTAGGATGGTCGACTTGCTATAATATATTCAAATTTGAACCTACACAATACTAAATCTAGTAATACAGGAAGCAACAATTAACTAATATAACATTTTATTGCTTTGAATATTTTTTATCGTCTAAGATTGCATTGCGACATGTTAGTGAAGATATTTAGTTAAAGGAATTAAATATAAGTATATGTAAAGTATTTAAGTACAAAGATTAGTTTTTAAGTATATTTTTATTTATACAATATAAATTTATTTTCTAGCATACAAGTGCACTTTTGTATAGTTTTGTAATTGTAATATTTTCTATGCGGATTTAATCATTGTTCCTATAGTATCCACGTTAGTAAAATTCAAATGGTGCAGGTACTTAAAATAATTTTACCATTGAAATAAAACTAGTTTTTACGGATTCTATCATTATTTGTTTTTATTTTTAGCCGCAACGTTTCAAATGCTTTACAGACTTTGTGGCCACAGGTCAGAGTGAAACAAATTGAAAAACCAATCGCAATAGAATCCGTAAAAACTGGTTTTATGTTAATGTATAACATTCAAGTAAATTTAAGAAATCATTATAATTTTTCCATTTTGTATACCTCCGGGACTTTATTAACTATCACCACAGAAAATAATGATAAATCTACGTCTGTCAAAAATATCATAATTTATCAAATAAAGTTTGCGCCATTTCAAGAGTAATAAGCATATTTTTTAAGAAACAGCCACCAATTTTGTGGTCGCATTACTATTTTTTAATTTACTTACACTAGTGCTGTTCTTAAATACGAGAACAAAGATATTATTTCAATAAAATCATTACAATCGACCCAGCCGCATAGTAGGATAAATATATTTTATTGCAACATACAATACACTTAATTTTATTGCACTTAAATTTAATATACGGTTACCTATTAAGAATACTAAATGTAAAATACATGACACTGCTTTTATAAATGTAATTGGTGCTTCCATGCCACGAATAAGTGTCCTTTTAATTAAATAAATTTTCATGTTTTTACCATACGTAAATGTTATAGATAAAAAAATATAATAAGGAATGAATATAAATCGAATCTCTTACGGCGTAAGAGCACATGTGATAACATGTATGTAATACTTAAAAAGTACTTACTTGTTATATATTAAATATTTATAGTAATCTGTTAACATCTATAGTGAGTTTTGTATTTGTTGAATACAGGGTTATCTCGTTTTAAAAATATTATGTATGTACGAGTAACTCGCAGACTTTATGAAAATTTTGCAGACTTTACAAATAATTCGCAGATTTTATGGTAACTAATGATAATCGTGAATCTACTGTGAATCGCGAGTCGGTCGGCAAAATAATTCCGTACGTTGTCCTACCGTGCCATACTATGCTTGTTTTCATAGTTCATTATTCAAAGTTGGATGCTTACTATTACTTTCACACTGCCTCTGTGGCAAGGTTATATTGTGTACGCGGTACGATGACCGTCTTGAGGTCTCGGGTTCAGTCCCCGGGTCGGATAAAGGGATAACTGGGTGTTTCTATTATGTGTTAGCCGGGGTCTGAAATTTGTGCTCTCCCCTATCATATCTGACGGAGGGAAATGAGCTCGGCGAAATATGGGTTTCTAATTCGCTTGTTCGCCTCTGCCTACTATTTTGGGGAAAAAAGCGTGACTCTATGATATTATTACTTTTATACGTCCTACTGCATCACCTCCCACTTCGATGCAGAAAGTGTGAGAATCTCTTAACTTTACAAAATTTTCCGCGATGTATAGTACTGCAACGCGATATAACCAGGCGCTAATAGGCAATTACCGAAGTTATTAAATTGTAATTAATAAATAGACAAAATGAAAAAACTTTGCTCATTTACGAAATACGATTATTTCAATCTCCATAAAAATTGCATTCATACTTATTACTTAGTTCGCACATTAAGGGCCACTTGCAGCTGCACGATAAATCTCTATTTATCCCAAATCTTGATTTAAAGAGAAAGGACACCATCTCGTCTATAGGTAAATGGACGCCACAGAGAATCCACACACAAACTAAATAATAAATAAATAAATAAACAAATATACCCATACAGTCACACACCTAGTCCTGACCCCACACTAGGTATAACCTGTATCGTGGGTATCAGAGACTATGAGAGACTTTCGGTCTCACAACACCCAGACTTGAAACAAATATCTGTTGGCCACACAAACATTTGTCTCAATGCGGGAATCGAACCCGCGGCCTCTCGCTTCACAGCCGGCTACTCGCCCGCTGCGCCACGGAGGCTGTCAACATACGTCAAACGCGCATATATATGTATATATTTTTTTGATATCTTAGTGAGCTGTAGGATAAATCAAGAAAAGGTGTAACTCTGGATTAGTAATAGCGCTGCAAGGCGTCCTATGTAGGTATTATCGGATATCTTAATCGATTGATAGGCAGTATTTAACTGATAGCCCTGTTTAAACTATTAAGGCCAGATACTGCATTTACTGAGGCGCAACCATGAGTTTTTCTGATATTTCACGCTAGCGACAACGTAAAATCATTTGTAAAACGTTAGTTCCCCGCGTAACTGCTAGAGGAGTTTGCCATACAAATATTTTATATATTCGCTACAAAGACTTCTATGTGTTTACTAGACAAGCTGTTGCGAAGTAAAAATGTGGCACATGAGGCGAGTGTTTGACGTTTCACGGCTAAAGAAAAGAGCAGAGTTCTATAGTGAGTTGAGGTCGATTAACAGAGACTTAGAGCGCACATTCTCGGTACCGAACAGCCAGTCTAGTAGTATACATAGGAGTCTTTGATTCGCTACCGTGAAATGCGAAACTGATGGTCTAGCTATTGATTTGTGATGTTGTTACATTCCGAATACCCGTGGATTTGCGTGCTATTTGTAAATAAATTGTACTAATTCATTTTTAATCACATAATCAC
Organism: Clanis bilineata; assembly: GCA_036417725.1. NCBI lineage: Eukaryota > Metazoa > Arthropoda > Insecta > Lepidoptera > Sphingidae > Clanis > Clanis bilineata. The sequence goes on from CM071141.1 coordinate 7,873,352, forward strand.
AGTCGGAATGCGAAATTCTACCACTACTTGAATGTAATTAAAATACCAGTTATTAAATTTTATTGTTGTATAAATTGTTTTATTTGAAATTAGTTTAGGTACTAAGTATTCTGTTTTATACCTATCATGTTCTAAGACCAGTGGGAATTTCTAAAGCACCGATAGATTCAAATGTTTAATCCAAAGAGGACCTTCCAATCTAGTGGTCTCCTAGGCTTAGTGGCAATAATGGTCTGTAATCGGGGAGAGTCTGGGTTCAAATCCCAAGACAACGCGTTTTTTACTTTTTATGCAGGCCGTAAATAAAGCCGAAGCAGAACACGTAAGTCCTTAATTCATTGCTTTCTTTCAACCTGCCTTTATCCCGCAATGTGGGGTCGGCTTAACTCCCTTGTTCGAGCATATTGCAGAAAGGATTCGGCTTAGTTTTTACAACCTACTGTCAGCCTGACGTCAACACCCTCTGGAGATTGCAGTATATTTAATAAGTTATATTACATGAAAGTGTATTTATTAAATTTCAAATAAATTAATTCCAATACACACTTCATCCCTTCCCTCACTTTTCTTCTTGTTTTTTCTTTCATCTTTTAGGCCGAATAGAAAAAATCCCCTTATATTATCAATCTCTACAAACGTATCCATGATTTTTTTGGTATCGTTGGTGTCCATGGGCAGTAGACACCACTTACCATCAGGCTAACTGATCCACCTGCTCGATTACCAATCTCTGCATTAAAATCCCTTTGTTAGTGGTGAAACTCTTCCAAAATGTCGTGGACTTAGTGGCGTTTGGTTGTTGAACCTTAAATTAGCAAGGACTCAGGACATTTAACTTTAAATGTAAAGATAAAACTAATTTTGAACAATCAACATCTATTAAAAATCAACAAAGCCGTTGGAAAATTCTTACGGCGATAGGTGTTATCGCTGTGATGTTTGTTGTTTACACATAAATAATCCATTAAATAAATACTAATATTTAATGACGCTTTATTGGGATTTTTATTTCACATTGATATATCTATTTTAGTTCCATATAACTATCACCTAGTACTTTACCTAGTACCTAGTGCTGTACCTTACAATAAGGCTGAGATCTATAGAGCGAACTTCGACTAAGTCTGAAAGAAAAGAACAGAAAAAGTAGTCTGAATGACTAAGTCAAATTTCGATTTAAAAATTCCAAATTCTTACTGAGTTCGTTTCTTTGACTTAGACTCAGTCGAAGTTCGCACATCCTCAGCCTTACTGTCATGGATGTTGGTCAAGTAGTAAATATTTGATTGTAATCAATACATTCATTACAACCTCCGTGGCGCAACGGGCGAGTAGCCGGCTGTGAAGCGAGAGGCCGCGGGTTCGATCCCCGCACCGAGACAAATGTTTGTGTGGCCCACAGATATTTGTTTGGGTCTGGGTGTTGAGAGACCGAAAGTCTCTCGCAGTTCCTGATTCCCACGACACAAGACTAGTATCTTAGTGTGGGGTTAGGACTATGTGTGTGACTGTTGGGTGTTATTTATTTATCATTACAAACAAATTAAAAACTACAGAACCGATTTCAAAACTCTTTCACATATGGAACGCTACGTTCTCAGCAAGTAATAAAGGCCAGTTTTATCCCGGAAAATGCAATGTTCCCCTGGCATAGATTTGTAAATAAACCACGCTACCAAAATCCCGAAAAACATTATAAATAAAAACATTACCTTACTTCCAAAACAATCTTGTAAAAAAGGTACTCTTTGTTTTGAAATAGGTACATACAACCGTGTACGCATGCATATTTTTATTTATTTATGTCAGACGGTTGTAAATTTTCCGCAGGTATTAACAAAGTAAGTTCGCTTGACAAAAAATATACACGTCGTATTTGATCAACAAAACAATTTAATTACCTATGATTTATTAGATTATATCTACTATAATTAACATTGACTGACTCGGTTCTCTAGTTGTAATAATAATTACTACGTGCGCAGTCTGACTACGTATGGTAACGTCACGGACTTAAAAAAAGATGGACGGAGCGCTAGGTACAAAGAAGTGAAACAGGGTTTTCGGCCCATTCGATTTATCGACACGTAGTGGCGTGTGCGTGCGTAGGGCACTTTTGTACAGGCGTCTCTCTGTGGCGTTCGTTCAACTATAGGCTAGATTGTGTCCTTCTTTTTATTTGCGTCCGTGGGTATCGTGATGGTTTTACTCTGTAGGGGTCTGTTGGGTTTTTCTACTTTGGATCAGCAAGGAGTCTGGAATTTGTGTCCCATACGGCGATACCCTCCCCCTATGAGATCTGGCACGGAAATAAGCTTGGTGAAATGTGCATGATCTAGTTCTCTATATTCCCTCTACCTACCCACTATCTATGTAATTAGCATTATACATACATACATAGACTCACGCCTTTTTCCCATAGGGGTAGGCAGAGACAAGGGATTTCCACTTGCTACGATCCTTACACACCTCTTTCGCGTCATTCAGTCTCATTACATTCTTCATGCATTAGATGTCGGTTTAGGGTACTTTTAACTTGGCCTTTCTCGAGTAAATCTCTGACTTGGTCAGAGAATGTTCGATGAGGTCTTCCCCTTCCAACTCTACCATTCACACTTGCCATATATATTTGCTTTGTCAACCTCCTTTCATCCATCCTTTCTACATGCCCAAACCACCGCAACATTCCTATCTCAATCCTCGTTATTATTTCCTCTTTCAATCCACACCGCTCTCCCACCACACCATTTCTTACCCTATCTCTCAAAGTCACACCACACATACTCCTTAAACATTTCTACTGCATTTATTTTACTTTCATTATTTTTCTGCCACACCCAACACATTATAGTCTCTTACAATATTTACATGAGTGTTATGTGTGATCCATTACCGGCAACCCATGTTAGAAAAACATCACCGCCGAAACATCACCCAAATTCACCGGTCAGAATCGAACCCAATACCCAGGAGCATCCGATTCACAGTCCATTTGATCAAGGAAGCAACCACAACTAATCTCTACTAATATACATGTATTTCTGATACATTATACTAGATTATCTACTGATAATATCGTAATTAATTTCTGGCTTATCTGATAGATTCATAGATAATGGGATAAATAAAATACTATGTGCCTAATTGGGTACTTGACTATGTTTGATTTTGTACACCATTTTATATGTACCAGCAAATAAAACAAAAAAGAAACTCTTCAGTAAAATCTGCATCGAAATTGGTTGAAAAATGAGTCGGCAATTGATATTTCAAATTCTGCAATGAGCAAGAGTGGGGACGTAGTGGGGATATCTAGCTATCCCTTTCTAACGCACGTACCGTTATGGCCGTGACGTGATTTTACGGATACTTCTCTTTTCCGCAGTTTGAAGGTTACACCAAATTTCAAATGCTTATAACTTTTTTATTTTTGAGAATATTTCAATAATTCTTTCAATACTATATTGTAGATGGCGTAAATTTAAAAAAAATCGTCAAGTACCCAATTGTAAAATTAATTTGTTTTAATTTACATATATACATAGGTTCACGCCTGTATACCAGAAGGTGTAAGCAGCAGTAAACTAGAGAACTAGAACACCTACTTTTCACCGAACTCATATCCATACCAGCTGATGTGATAGGCAGCAAGCCTAGACTACTAGGACGAATTCTACACTCCTGGCTGATACTTAATAGAAAAATCCGATATCACTTTGCCCGACCCGGGGATCGAACCCGAGAGTTCAACGGTTCGTAGCACGCACGCAATATTACCACGCCACCAAGGTAGTCATATTTAAAATATAATAATTATTATTTTATTACAAAGTGTAATCAATAGGTATCGTTAAATTAACAATGTAACAAAACATTGAGAAGGGCCCTTTTTTTATTTATAAAAAAAACACACACATACGTGTTATGTATGTGTTTTTTTATTTGTTTTTTATTTTTATTGACAGCCTCCTTGGCGCAGCGGGCGAGTAGCCGGCTGTGAAGCGAGAGGCCGCGGGTTCGACCCCGCATTGAGATAAATGTTTGTGTAGCCCACAGATATTTTTCAAGTCTGGGTGTTGCGAGACCGCAAGTCTCTCATAGTTTCTGACACCCACGGTACAGGTTATACCTAGTGTGGGGTCAGGACTAGGTGTGGGGTCAGGACTAGGTGTGTGACGGTTAGGTGTATTTATTTATTTTTATTTTTATGTTTAGTGATCTGCTGTTGTATGCAATATCGGTACATAGTTGTTCTGCGGGTTTAGTCAAGTGGCTTATGCGCTAGTTGAATAGAATAGTCGAATAGAATAAATATATGGGAATGATATATGGAATATATTCCCATATATTTATTATTCTATTCGATTAGGGCATAAGCCACTTGTCTAAGCCCGCTGTTTATTTTTTTATATTTTTTACCACAGTATATATAAACACACACATTATGGCCTATCAATGTCGGCTCCTTGGTCTAGTGACAGCATATGGGCTGTGGACCGGGAGGCCCTGGGTTCGATTCCCGGGTCGGGCAAAGCGAATTTTCTTATCTAATTTGCCTGGGACTGTATCCCTCAGAGGGGGTTGACGTTAGGCAGGCAGCCATAAAAATTAAGCCAAATCCTTTCCGCAACATGCTTGAAAAAGTGAAATATGCCGATCCCACATTAAGGTGGGATAAGGGCAGGTAGAAAGAAAGAAGACTATGGCCTATTGTATGTACAGTTACGGTGAGCATACAAATGCGTCACAAATAGTTAGCACGTAGTTATTAACTAACCCATTTGATTTCGATATTGGGTCATTTAAAGATATTGCTTCAATATGTTCTTGACCCCGTGGCAGGTCTTTAGACGTATTTTTGTTGACTGCGATCAAATCCAAACTCCATTGAGTAATTCTGGGTAAAGTGTGTTTTAGTCACAATAAGTATTTGTTTGTGTAATTTCAAGTAAAGATGTAATGTAAACAGCGTATCCTGCACTAAAACATTACACAAAACACGGTATTTTTGTCTATGGTCCATTGTTCCATGAGCGACAGGTAACAGCAAAATACGTTATTTTGTGTAGGTGTTTTTGTGTTTTGTTTCGAAATAACATGTGCAGGAGACGCGGCTTTAGTCCCCGTAAAACAGGGGGCGAAGAGCCAGCTGTGAAGCGAGAGGCCATGGGTTCAATTCCCGCACTGAGACAAATGTTTATGTGACCCACAGATATTTGTTTCGGATCTGGGTGTTGTGAGACTGAAAATCCCTCGTACTTGTTGATGGACACAGACTCTTATCTTAGTGTCACGACAGGATTATGTATGACTGTTGGGTATTATTTATACATAATCAATTTATACATAATTTCGAATGGGTCTGCGAGGTTTATTGTACTATTAGCTGAGCTGAGCTGGCCGGACCGTATCGATACCACTGTCTTACGGAAAATCGACGTAAAGTGGTAGCTTGCTGTTAGGTTTCGTTCGATAATTGACATGTTCGGTAGCCCAAATCTCCCATTCCCTATTCCCTATAAGGTTGGCGAATCACCCATGATTCTTTTGGTGGGTGTCTATAGCCCGTGGAGATCACTTACCATCAAGTGACCCCCTGATTTATTGTCAGTCTTTGCTACAATAAAAAAACAAGCAAGTCCACAGTGTGCATGTAATGCCGAAAAGTGCGCGATCACCACAAGGTAATTAAGATAGTAAGTATATGACGTCTTGTCAGGTTTTAGGCCACTGGCAATGAAACTTAATAAAATCAGTAATTGTTATGAATAAGCTACAAATTGCTTCTTGCCACGTATCTGTAAAAATAAGAAAGCCTTATGAAAGGCAAAGCGCTAAACTTGAGTGGTAACTTGTAACTCTTGATACCACTTCACGTCGGAATTTTGTGGAAAAATGGTACAGATCAAGCGTTTAGAACCGAAGAGGTAAGCAGAGACGATTTAGCAAACTAGAACATCCAGATTTCACCAAGCTTTCTCTGTACCATATGTAAAAGGGGGCGAACCTATCGCCATATAGGTCATAAATTCCAGACTCTGGGTATCTACCCAATTTTCTACTCAGTATCTAATGAGTAGAAAACTCCAATACTTAGTTTGTCTAAAGATTTGATAACTGCACTTTTACTTTCGTCCTGCGTATTCCGGCCACCATCCTACTTAAACGCTCCCAGTTCACCCCGCCTTAACCATCCTCCACAATGAGTCCATTGCTGGTCATATTATCTTTCTCCAAAAGATTTAGTCAGTGCGTTTTGGGCCGTCCATGCACCACTAGTACGATTTGATCCAGACACTTGCGACCAGCGTTTTCTGCACTGTTACATATTGTTATCATCCTATAGATATTATTATCTATCATCCATCCTATCCAGTAATCACTCCTACTAATAACAGAACCGGTTTGTGTGCGAATTTTCATATTTGATAGGATGAAAGACATGCTAGCTAAGATGTTTTTATAAAACGTCATTAAATGATAGTTAATATTTAGTCTTTAGATTAATTAATACTTACTTCATTAATTTAGTCAATAATTGGTAAAAGTAAGTGTGGTATGAATGATTTCCCCGTACAGCATCTTTCCAGTTAGAATGCTGCATATTATATAGGTATAGTATATATTTCCATTCCAGACAAAAAGTTTTGATGCAGACAAAATATAGAACAAAATTAACAATACGTTTATAAGCCTCATAGGTCACGTGTCCAGAGTTACGAATTTTGAATTCAGTATTTAATCATTCACTTATCAGGTAATTAATATAACTTGTCCCTGAAGTAATGAAACCCACAGTGAAGGTAAATAAAACTTCCTACTACGCATTACTTCACTGATATTGCGTTCGTGACGCTCATACACTAAACCAGTATGACACTACCTAATAAAGTTGATATCTGATACATCATTATACTTCTGCAATGTACATCACAGGTCTGTCAGCGTATTTTCTAACACGATTTGTGTAGTAAGGTAACTTTTGACACTCGATTCGACTTCGACATCGATTCATTTCATTTCATCATCATCATCATTATCATCATTATCAGCCATAGGACGTCCACTGCTGGATATAGGCCTCCCCCAAAGAGAATAGGGCAAAAAAGTTCTCGAGTGGAGACCACGTATCGTTTCATTTAGCTACTTAAAATTCCACCAACATCGAGGAGATCTGGATCTTCTAGAGAGAGTTGTCGTCAGACAGACAGTCTGTCGTAATTTTTCTAAATCGTTTCTGCACACACCTGTAAAATGTATCGCAAGGACCCCTACATTGGAGTCAAATAAGTTGGAAAGATAAAAAATACATCACATATCCTTTTAAAGTACACATTTTTATTTATAATCGCTAAAGTCTCTCGTTTCCAAGACTCTAACTGCAAATCCGGCGTTATTCGGTCCGGGTCCACCGCACCGCGGGGTTTGGTCAGGGTCGGCGTTAGGGTGTATATCGTGTTAGGGATTCGGCCCAGCGATCGCCTGGGTGTTAATCATCTTTCCCAGATAGCTAAACGCTGTGTCGTTAAACCGACGAGTCCAACACAACCATTCCACTCTCCCCGGAATGTATTGGTTGCGATAAATCGTTGTCTCCGATCAAACAAAAAAGGGTCGGTTCTACGTCTTTGACTACTTCTTGTAATGGATAAGTTCTAAAACTACTAACCCGATAAAAAAAATACTTTTAGATAGCAACATTATTAGTGGATTAGCTTAGGTTAGCTATGCATTTTATTGCAAATATGGATATTTAAGGAAATTCTGGAGTGTTGTAAATGAAGTTATCAAATATCCAAAAGCTACCATTTTTAGGAATTTATATTGAAAAAAAATTAGATTTAGTTGAGTCGCCAACGTGATAACATTGATCATGCAAGCAAAACTGCGTCCAAAAGCTAGCACGATTGAATCTTCTGTACGAGGTGATTCAAGTCGATATTAAAAAATTGATAGGTAGCATGAATATGGACTTATCTTATCGAAAATGTACATTTTCAATTCCCGCCCAAACTTACTTATAATTAGATACTAAATGGTACCTACTATTGAATCCCACCAATAATTTTACATTATTATCGGTGTGGGCGTGTTCGACAACGTCAAGGACTATTTTATACATCCTATATGTCCTATACATATGTATAGTAGGTATCGTCGTATATATAAGTACTAACACAGACAAAGAATTCATAAACAAGTGCAAGTAGTAACTTGTAACTCAAGGGTACACAGTACTATATTCCATAAACTCCATTTCTTAATTAGACGGAGTAAAATAACATTTCGAATGTTGTCGCTTTTTTATCTTATTTAAATAGTGCTACGGTAAAAATATCTAAACTATTTAAAAATTTCAATTCAATGAACCATTTCATTCTTTCATTTTCTAAAATCGAACTCAAAATCGTAATTCCTGCACTATGTGTGTTTATTATTGCATGTCTACTGAATTATAATCATAGTAAATCACTGCGTGCTTAGTTACTACTTGTCTACTGGAATTATAGTTGTAGTACATTACCGACAAAACTTACAAAAGCTGTAAATGTGCTGAACGTAATTTTTCTCAAATTAATCATCTTTGGCCCTTTAATCTTAAAAGTAATATTTGCAATTTTCACTGTTATTGTTTCGCGTATCTGTTATGATTATTTACGTAAAATTATTTACACAGACATTCAGTCAAAGTATTGAGCTGCAATTTCGCTCAGCTCAATAAAATTCAAATTCGGAAGGTAATGCTGAGTTATTGTTTCTTTGAATGATAAAACGGAACTAGATCACATCACTATGTTTTAGAAGTTGGCAACATTATTTTGTAAAGTGACATTTCGATCTGTCAGTTTACTCCGTCTAATGAAGATTACCTATAGCAGTAGAGCAGTAGAGTTTTTTTTTAGCAATTCTCAATTCTGGTCAATGTCAAAAGAAGAATAAGTATGTGGCATGCTTAGATTATCGAGGCATAACTACAAAAAAACGTGTTTTTGAAATATAGAGAGAACATAGTGTAAAGCTCTTATCTCAAGTAGACTCCATTTTACTTTAGTACATGCATTAGTAAACTACTATCGTATTGGCAAATCACTTTTAGCAAGAACAAACATTTAGCAGAAGAAGAAATTTAAACCAGGACAAATGGGAAGCAAATATTTATCTCATGTCAGCTCGTGATTTGTGTCCTTATAATAAAATAAATAGAAACAGAGGAGACTTCATTTCCAAAAGTCGGTATTTACCTACAGTAATATTCCATATTATAATATTATGGCCATGATCAATGCTGGTTTTGGGCAATTCTTTTCACTAAAATTTTATATGTATGTAATTTCGTAGGTACCACAAAGAAATATAGAGAAAACTTTATCGACGAATTATGTAAAAAAATAAATAAAAGTCGTCATAGAGATCAATTTTACCAACGACTAAAGAAAAATTAAGTGGACCCGGCATAACTACGAAAAATACGTGTTTACTATGAAGCTGGTTCCGCCATTTTAGTTTCGCGATCTATTTACATGTAAGTTGTCACTGTGTCATTAGAATTAAATAACGTATAAATACTTATTGATTTTATTATAAATACGGTGTTTGATTTACAATTATACTCATTTCGGAATATGAAGAACTTTTATATTAATAGGATCTTTCTTTCGCAAAGTCGCCATTTTTGTTTCGTTCCATACATTAGGAAAGCTTCATATTTTCGTAGTTATGCCCTCTCCTCTACCTTCTTTTATCTAAGAATTTTACCCATTGTCATCGCCTATCTTAGGATTGGTATTGACACTTGATGCAGTTTAAACTTCACAGTACATAAATAGTCTTTAACCTCTATTAAAGACTATTTATATACTTCTCTTAGTTCCTGGGTTGTAGCCTTGTTTACGGTAGATACTTTCTGGAAAAAGGTCAACTTTTTTCACAAGAAGTCCATCTATTCTCATTCAACGCGAACTTTACTCGATCGCCGCCGCGCGTGGGCTCAAGTCGTGCATATTACCGCTACATGCAACACAGACATAACACACGCATACTCACACAAACAACTATGTCCATTAGCAATTACTGCATTAGATGTTTACATTATCTTTATCTCAATTTCGATGACTCAGTAGTAATAAGGACTCTGTTGATTCACGTAAACAATAAATCAAGTATATGTATTAATTTATGATGCTGCTAGCGAAATATATTGAAATTATTGTTGGTTGGTGCAAATGTTGTGTAAAGAGACTAGGTAACCTCTATATAGATTGAAAACATCTCTTCATAGATAAATAAAGCAGCCTCCGTGGCGCAGCGGGCGAGTAACCGGCTGTGAAGCGCGAGGCCGCGGGTTCGATTCCCGCATTGAGACAAATGTTTGTGTTGCCCACAGATATTTGTTTCAAGTCTGGGTGTTGTGAGACCGAAAGTCTCTCTTAGTCTCGTGACACCCACGATACAGGTTATGCCTAGTGTAGGGTCAAGACTAGGTGTGTGACTGTTGGGTGTATTTATTATTATTTAAAGAGAAATACCGAGAAATATAACAGTATTATGAAAATATTCAGATTTAAGTCAATCATTTCGGGCGTAAAGATCTCACATAATAAGCGTTTCCAGTACCTACAGGTGGTGATTTAATGAAATAATTAGTGTTATAGAGTTAACATGTGAAAAAGAAAGTTATAGCTACATGTAATTTAATACAAATAAAATTATACGTTTATCAATATAACTCATAATACGTGTCCATAATAAAGCTCATAAATCAGCCCTTATAAATAATGTTCACCGCCTTCACAATTTTCTTTTCATACTTCGGACATTTCTATTCTATTTTGGTCAGCCTTATTATCGGATTAAAGAGACAAAAGCAATAATCATGAAGCCAAAGCAAAATTATAGCAAAAACAATGATATCACATCGCGAGATAAGATTTTCAGCTGCGTCCGTGGAATACATTAGTCATTAAAACGTATATAACGAAGTTGACCCCAATTTTAAAGTCGCATGAATTTGAAAATACATGTCCCACGCGAACCGTGCTGGTGTGATGCACTCACACACGCGATGTATACGCTTATGTTATATCCACATGGGGATGCCAACAATGCGTACATTGGCATTTGGCTCACATTGGCGCGAGCGCGTCGCAGGTGGCATGGCGCGGTGTGGCGCGGTGTGGCGCGGGCGCAGGCGCGGTGCGACTTGCTAGCGGAGCGGTGCGGTGCGGTGCGACGCGACTTCACGCGGTGCTCGCCTGATCAATGTCCACATTCCGACGTGCTTCAAGCTGTCGACCGCCATGCGAAATTATACACAACACTTTTTTGATGAACTGATAGTATCTCAAACAAAACTAGATATCTTATTTACCGATTGGTCACGCTGTTCAAACGATTGCCTTCCTCTATTGATTATACACGTGCAAGACACGTTTAAGTACAATATTTAAGGAAAATCTTCAACACGTGATTTTAACGTTTTGAACGAAAAAAAATACATACGTACATTTTTAATTACAACATTTTAATGACGATGATGCACGAATGAACTTCTCGGACATTCGACGTGAACAAAATATCATTTTATTAACCCCGGACCCAAAAAACGTTGGGGTGTATTTACGATGTGTATCTGTGTGTTGTCTGTGGCATCGTAGCTCCTATACGGATGAACTGTCTTTTTTTATGACTTGATCGGGATAGTTCTTTCTTCGCCATAATTCAAGAAAATCTGTTCAGCTGTTTGAAGATCATGGACTCATTTTGGATTAGACTTTTATTTTTAGGACTTTTGAATTTACGGGTACTCTACTCCTGGATAATTTACAGCAAAGGTTTCATAATTACGAAACTAAGCTCGGCGAAATTTGGGTGTTCTAGTTCGCTAGCACGCCTCTGCCTACCCCTTCGGGGATAAAGGCGTGAGCTTATGTTATGTTTTTTTAAAGGTTTCATGTTTGTGCTCATTGGAGTGTGACCACAGTCCACAATGAATATTACAAATAGATGATCAGGGTTTGATGATACAGCAGAAAAGGATATCTAATAGACTGGGCAGTAAGAGTTTACTCTTATCTTTATCTCAATTTCGATGACTCAGTAGCAATAAGGACTCTGTTGATTCACGTAAACAATGAATCAAGTATAGAGGTATTAGTTTATCGTATAGCTAGCTAAATAAACTGGACTTTTTATTGGTTGGTGCAAATGTTGTGTAAAGTGACTAGGTTTATAGGTAACCTCTTCATAGATTGAGAAAAAATCCTACATAGATAAATAAAAGAAATACAGAGATATGGACAGTAGAAAATGTTCAGATATAGCAGAAAAGGATATCTAATAGACTGGGCAGTAAGAGTTTTAATTTTTAGTCAAGAGTGTTTTAAATATTATTGTGTAACTTTAGTAATTTACAAGCTTAATACTACGCCATACAACGAACAAACATGCCTAACAATGCACAGTCCATTACAAGACGACAGCAGCTATCACAACACTTGAATCGTCTGCCAATTAGTATAGATTCGTCATCTATACATTCATATCTATACATCATCTACATTCAAGAAGATGCGATAGTTCTTAATTAGCTAAACATTGTGACTCAACGGAGGATTTGTGTCTTGTAAATAACTGAGAAGTAATTACTGTTATAAGTAAATGCGCTCAAATTGTACACAAGGACACCTAATTAGATAGACATAGAGCAAAGTCTAAACTAAAACTAAAAACTAAACCCCCGAATACAGAATACTGGAACGCTGCTCAATTTAAACGGATACTTACCTCACTTTAAGGAAGCTCGGCGAAATGTGGGTGTACTAGTTGGCTAGTGCGCCTCTGCCTACCCCTTCGGAGATACAGGCGTGGGCTTATGTTGTTACCTCACTTTACACTATTTCTGGTGGTAACATATGTATTATCTGCCCTTTCTAAGTGCCCGTAACCCTATTTAATGTGGGATCGCCACAACGCACTTTTTCAAGCACGATGCAGAAAGGTTTTAGCTTCCATTTTACGAGCGGATGCCTGCCTGACGTCAACCCCTTCTGGAATATCTAATTCCGGGAAAATTGTTTCAGAAAACCACCCCACCTGGAATCAAACCCAAGACCTCCCGATTCTCACTGAGTTCGTTTCTTTGACTTAGACTTAGTCGAAGTTCGCTCTATAGATCTCAGCCTAAGTTTGTACAAACTAAAATAAATCCATGCTGTAGCTCAACCATGAGTTTTTGTCAATTCTCGATAGCGGCTACGTGCAATAATTTGTATGAAAAACATTAATTTCACACGTAACCGCTAGAGGCTTTCGGGTGTTTTTCATATCATATTTTATGGAGTCGCTAGCGAGAAGTGCAAAAAAATCATGGTTGGCATCTATTAGCTCGACCATGAGTTTCTTTAGCATTTCACGCTGGCAACTACGTAAAAATTTTGTAATGCCGCGTACACACCAACCGAACGAACGATCGCGAAGTCAAACCTAACCTGGGGGTTACCACCACCTCTTATAGCAATATTATTATAGTCTTACTACGTTTTTTTTGTACGGGAATCACTACAAGTAACAAGTTCCTGTACAAAAAAAACGTAGTAAGACTATAATAATATTGCTAGTACTGCCTTTTTTTTATTTATTTTTTTAAACCTGTGTTACTCTCTGGGGGTCAAATGTGTCGCTGTTTAGTGTTATGTTGTCGCTGGTGGGTTTCCGGCAAGGAGACTGGACTTCGCTATTTGATACGGTAGTGCGTTCCTTGCCGGTTGTAGTAAACATGTCGGTATATTTGTTGTGTGTGATTTGTGTAATGTGTATTGTGTGTGTCACGAGTGATGTGATTGTAGCAGCAAAAGTAACTGGAGTGACACTGCACTGGATACAACTTGCAGGCCCGCTGAGTCACGTCCAAAGACATTCAATTGTATCTAGTATCTCTTAAATCTCTTTGGTCACGTCACGAACGCTATCTGCTTTGTGATTTAGCGGTGACAACCGCAAATATAATGACTAGCATTTTCAAATCAGAATGTATAATGGCTGATTACATCATAATAGCCTTATTTGCAATCTTTTTATTTTCCTCGAGTCTTTATCCTTTGAATATCGGTTCTTCGCGAGTGCACGACACGCCTTCTAACTATGATATAATCAGAGTTTTTTTTTATAAAAGACATTGGCAAACGAGCAGATGGGTCACCTGATAGTAAGTGATCTCCACCGCCCATAGACACCCAAGACACAAAAAGAATCATGGGTGCGTTGCCAACATACATGGAGGGAATGGAAGGGGAGGGGGAAGGGATTGGGAAAGGGAGGGGAGAAATGGGCCACCGGAAATCTCAACGAAACCGCGACAGCAAGCTGCCACTTTATGTCGGTTTTCTGTGAGACAGTGGTATCTAATCGGTCGAGCCGACCCAGTCTACAGCGTGGCCCTACCACTAACAAAATATAATATTACTTACTATAGAGGGGCTATTAAGCAAGTTTCCATAAAAAAAAATTTATCTCAAACGTCGGTAAGCCATCTACCATATACCGGGTGTTTCATAAAGTTGGTACCAATAACAATTCCACATACAGGGAGAACGACTTAAAGTGCAATGGTAAAGTTAAAAAATAAAAATTTTATTTCATTTTTTTAATCAATATTAACCATGGGAATTTTAAAATCGGAATATGACCTGTAAATCGTCGCAAATAGCAAAATAATGGCTTTTTGTATGCTAAAAATAATTAATTACCCCATCGGTAGCTTGTAAATGTACTGCAGCTGACCCAGTGAGCCAGCAAAAAGTTTTTCATCACAAATTCAAGTTTCCATTATTCCAAAACTATGAGCCTTACGAAATTTTAAAATTTACCGCTAGATTGGTAGCCATTGTCCCTTTAAGTGAAGTTATTATGGATACCAACTTTATGAAACACCCTGTATACAATACAAGGGTTCAGGTTCAATACTTATTACAATTTTCACCTTAGAATGTTCTGTGAACGCAGCGGGCGAGTAGCAGGCTGTGAAACGTTAGGTCGCGGGTTCAATTCCCGCACCAAGACAAATGTCTGTGTGGTCCACAGATATTTGTTTCAGGTCTGGGTGTTGTGAGACCGAAAGTCTCTCGTAGTTCCTGAATCCCAAGACACAAGACTCGATCTTTTTGTGGGGTCAAAATATTGTGTGACTGTTGGGTGTATTTACATAACATAACATAAGCTCACGCCTGTATCCCCGAAGGGGTAGGCAGAGGCGCACTAGCGAACTAGAACACCCACATTTCGCCGTGCTTAGTTCCGTCCCAGATGTGATAGGGGGCGAGCCTATCGCCATATCGGGCACAAATTCCAGACTCCGGGCTGATATGGAAAAATCCAATATCACTTTGCCCGACCCGGGGATCGAACCCGAGACCTCAGAACCGTAGTCGTACCGAAATACCACCACGCCACGGAGGCAGTCCCTCAGAACCGTAGTCGTACCGAAATACCACCACGCCACGGAGGCAGTCACGTTTTGGGTGTATTTATTTATCGAATATCTCGTACAAAATAACCATTACTTTATTCACCTACTTATTGATAAGTAAAAGCATTCACAGTCACACACGGACCGTCTTGAAAGTTACATTACTTTTAAAAACAATGACGCACTTCTTAACTTTAAGGGATAAATCCGCGATAAATCTCCATTTATCCCAAATCTTGATTAAAGATAGGACTGAGCTGTAGGATAAATCGAGTTTAGTTTTGACTCTACATTAGTAATAGCGCTGCAACTCGCCCTAAAACTAGTCAATCCCTTTCATTTTCAAATTTGACGCAAGGAAAAAGTGACAAACTACTTTCAAATATAAAAAGCGCGTAAATGTTTTAGAGGCTATGAGTATGGATCTCACTTATAAAAACATTTTAGCTGAGCAAATGGTTAAGAATAGTCTGTCTATTTTGCCCCTTACTTATAAGTAAAAAATATTTAAGCGCTGCTTATCTTTAACCATAGGTTGTGCCTTTCATTTTTAAACAACGTAACGCAAGGAAAAAAGTGTCAGGCTATTCTTAGCGAAAAGATAAGCGAAAATGTTTTTAAGTAATTTCAATTATTTTCAAACGATGTGACACAAGGAAAAAAGTCGCAGCCTATTCTTAGCCATTTGCTCAGCTAAATTGTTTTATAAGTAAGGCCCAGTATATGTACAAATCACCCTGTAATATGTACTAATACACCGCTTTTAGATTGGGCCGCACTATTACAGATTGTAGCATATCATAATACCTTTCTATGACATAATACCTAATAATAAATTGTACCGTCACTATTGATTTGGATACCAGGCCCGAGTACACCTTTATCTGATATTAAATCGGTTCACATTGTACTCGCTGTGTTTGCCGGTACGTGGTCTTCACTCGAGAAGGCGCTGGATGCAGGCCGCTCCCAACAGGTCGATCTGGATATCTTTGGGCGAGGCCTATGTCTAGCAGTGGACGTCCTGTGGCTGATATACTCGTAAAACGTTAACTGTACTAAAATTGCTTTATTAGTTTATCCACTTCACCAACTCTACCGGATTTCTTCTTCTTCTTTTAAAAATAATGGCTTCCACGCATTTGCGATGATTTAGCCAATATCAATAGAGCAATTATGTTTTCACAATAACCATGAGACCCAGATGTGGATGGTCTCAAGGTCCTGCTGCGATTACTCTACCAGATTTCAGCCGCACCGACTACGTGACGTGAAGTGACAGTTTACCATATGACCTCTAACTACATAAAAGAAAAAAAACTACAAAATTAATCTTATAATGTCTATGTCAATATTCTAATATCAAATTAATTATATTTTCGATAATATTTTACCGGCAATAAAAGGAAAAACATTTCTGTGAAGTATTTATTTTATTTATTTACTCAGAAATTCTCAAAATAGTTTATCGTCTGTTTACGTTCACTAACAACATAGCATACAAAAGTCCATTGTTCGTCTTACATAGTCATTCATCTCGTACCCATCTTATCACTTGAATCACTTGTCGCAACGCTACGGAATCACCGGTTATGTGTTTTAATATAGTTTTCTCTATTTTATTCCATAGCCTGAAAGCACTGCCCGGCACCAATACATTTTATACTACATTAATCTCACATAACCAACACATTTGACAACTGGCTGATATTTATCATCAGTCCAAGTTGATCATGACGCCAATTTGTGTTCAGCACGTGTTCATTGGCTGTGCATTATTTTTACTGCATGGCACCGTGACTGTCAAAGTGAAGTATACAATAAAATCCTATTATCTCTTACTAGCTTTAGCCCGCAGTTCCTCCTGTGTGATTAGATTAATTATTTTTTTTAATTCTCGAAAAAATAAGTACACGTGCCACTTTTCTCCATAAATATGTCCATCGAATCTACGGCCCGTAAACTATATCTATGCAATAAATCAAATTATTTGTTCTGTTACTACGAGAGTTATGATTAAGTACAAACCAACTGACACAATATTGCATTTATATAATTAGTCATGATATGTTATAATTACACTGTAATCGGATTATAATAAATTATTTTATCAGCATATCAGAAACACGACGCCACAAACTTATAATAATATAATCGATTACTCATACATTTCTTCCTTTAGATAAGATTGGATATCTTAACGTCAGCAACCACACGCCCACGAAATTACAGAAATTATTGCAACAAAATATCGTGTCACGATGGTAGAGCTACTCATTTAGAATTACATACATAAGCTCACGCCTGTATCTCCGAAGTAGTAGGCCTCTACCTACCCCTAGTGCGCCTCTGCGCACTAGCGAACTAGAACACCCACATTTCGCCGAGCTTAGTTCCGTCCTAGATATGATAGTGGGAGAGCCTATCGCCATATAGGCAAAAAATTCCAGACTCCGGGCTAATATCGAAAAATCTAATATCATATCCATGGGATCGAACCTCAGGACGGTAGTCCTACCGAAACACAACTACGCCAGCGAAACAGTCATATAGAATTAACACGATTTCTAAACCGGAGTGGTATCACCATATCCTGCAGAAAACCATCGTGATGAGGCTGCTTCGACTATCATAGTCAATAAAATTGCCTAAGATGTCAATCTGAACAAATTCAAAGGTTTTTTTCCTTATAGGTGGGCAATTATTGCTCTAGATTCCTCGAACGGGTATCCACGGACGGCGGCAATCATTTAACATTGTCGCATTTTCCTTTTCTATTAATAAAACTTTGAATATAAGTCATATTGATTATAACATACATACGTACAATGTTTGGCATCGTCTCTACATCACCCATAGTGGTAAATAAACTGGTAATGAATCCTTTTGGCACGAAGTCCACCTTTATAGGCCTTACTTATAAAAACATTTTAGCTGAGCAAATGATTAAGAATAGTCTGTCCCTTCTATTTTCAAACAATGTGACACAAGTAAAAAAGTTACAGACTATTATTTACCATTTACTCAGCTAAAATATATAAACTTAGTTGTTTTTAAATAAGTGGCTATAATCATATACCTCTAGCCCTTACTTATAAAAACTTTAAGAATCGTTTGTCACTTCCTTGCGTCACAATGTTTAAAAATGAAAGGGTCAAACTATCCTTAAAAATAAAAAGCGCGTAAACATTTTTATAAGTAAGGGGCATCATGTACACAGTTTAAATAAATTAATCACAATTTTTAATCATTCGTTTTTCTGCTAGCTCAAATATAAAAATCTATGCGTGCGTGAATTCTCGGAGATTAGCGAATGACAACAAGGCCAAAGAAATGTACCTTCCGCATTCAGTCATGTCGGCCGACTTTTTGCTACTGGCTGAGATCTATAGAGCGAACTTCGAATAAATCTGAGTCAAAGAAAAAAACTCAGTGAGGATTTGGAATTTTTAAATCGATCGTCGATTTAGTCCGAGCCATGTTTTACAAGAAACAGACAGACGAAGCAAAGATTTTCCTGTAAAAAATAACTCTAAATCAAAGTTCGATTTAAAAATTACAAATCTTCACTGAGTTCGTTTCGTTCGTTCGTTGACTTAGAATTAATCGAAGTTCGCTCTAGATAGATGTCAGCCTTATTATTTCTAGCTGGTATCTAAATGTCGATCCCTTTGCCTGAGTGATAGGGTATTCGTTTAACAGGAGACAGATATTCGTAGTGGACAAAATGTACTCAGTTTAGTAGAGACTGTATTTTAAGTACGTGTTTATAAACGTGCGTTATATGCCTTTGGTGGTTTTGCTACTCTGGCATTTTCCCATTGAATTCCTTAATAGAACACAAATATCTATATTTTCTTGCAAGAAATAAAAATTACGGGACTCGCAAGCCTTGTATCCAATTTTAGCGAATAAAAGAAAAACTATTATAATAAGTTGTCATTAATATTATAATGAATCGAACACAAACGATAATTAAACCTTACACTGCACTGTTTCGACGTAGTAGTACATGTTTAGACGTAATATAGACTATTCTTAAATTCGTAGTTAATTCTATATCAGTTATTCGTAGATACGCTAAGTTTGAAATGAGTCAGCCCAAATCCATGCGCCAAAGTGCGCTCTATAAAGACTTTAAAAATATATTATTAAAAAATGTAGGGAAAATATACTCACTAATTATTGTATTTAATCTATTAGAAAACATCCGGGAAAACACATATTTTTTCTTTAGCAATAGACCGCTCTACCCCCAAACTCTACCTATGCCAAAATCTCGCCTACATGATATTTTATATCATAACAAAGAAAACTTAAAAGAATTCTGGGAAAACATGATTCAGAAAAGCTGAGAAATTGAAAGAAAGTCAATTCAGAGTGCGTATCATCTCGGGTTAACAGGTCATTCTCACAGATTTGATGTAACAAACTGTGCCAATAAAACCAGTCTCGTGCACAGCACGGTTCAAACGATTGTCAGTATTATTTTCGTCGTATGACATCTAAAAATACATCTGTCTCTAAATATTGGAAGGTGGTGTGGCGCGGTGCGGTGCGAGTGGAGCGACGCGACGCGACGCAGCACAGCGCGGCGTCCGCGTCAGTGTCACGCACGGTGGTGCTCGCACGCGGCTTGCGAGTTGCGCTCACCCTCGTGTCTCGCCACCGTTATCGACCTTCTTGTTATCTCAACAAGAGCTACTCGACCGGCTGATAAACAAGGAGCAAAAGCGTGCGCCCGCGCCGTTTTGCTTCATTCCATCCCACTTGTTGCTTTGCGATTAGTTCGTTCGGCTCGCTCGCAAGCCGCCGCGCCTCGCGCCTCGCCGCTCTCGGTTCCGAGTTCCGACTCGTTTCGTTCAGTTACTCGCTCGTCGCCGTCGCGCCGCCACGAAACGCACGCGTTCTTCTCGCATCATGCATCTGCAAGCCAACAACACATAAACCTTCCAAAATGAAGCCCAATCGGTTATAACGTTTCGTTATTAAAATCCCCAATTATTATTAGTTCGAATATATTATATTGTGATATTTAGTTAGTTCTCCAATATTGTTATTATTTATAACCATTACGATGGATTCGAATTATATTGTTTAGTATATTTCTCTTTAATATTAAATTCAGTGCTCAAGTCAATCTCATTCCAAAACGCGCAGTAATTAAAAGTAAAAAGTAACACTACAAGAATTGCAATGACAGCCAAAACTCGTTCACATTGGAAGGAATATGGAACAGCACTTTGTGGTGAGTACAATGTATATTTTCTAACCTATCAAACGGTGTGGGGCACCCATGTGTCGCCGTGTGACTTGCGCCGACCGCCGCACACCGCGCCGGCCGTTCACTATACGCTCATTGGAATCTCATTAATTACACCCTAATTTCACCCATTAGTTGAAGCTCTATTTCACAAAGCAATTTGTTAATAGAGTCAAAATCATTTACCTGGCGCACATAGCTCAAGCTGATGTCACGCTCCTGTGTCTAGATGTGCGTAATTTGTAAACATATCGTATGGACACGTCACTATCACGCTTTTGCCATGCCCCTGTTTAACTAGCTTCCAACAAATAATACATTTTAATGCTTATAAACCTTATGCCATAAACATTATTCATTTCGAAATATCCGTAGACGTAGACATTGTGATAAACTAAACAAACTCGATATATGAAAATCACTTTACAGACAAAGACCGTTCCCACTCGATTCACTAATACCAAGAAATGAAGTATAAGGCGCAGACCACACATAAGCGAAACGAAGCGAATATCATTAGCTTAGCTCGTTAGTAGTTTTCATACTTCATTATACACCGTGAAATATCTGTCACCCAAAGCTAGCTGAACGAAGATAGCCTCATTTATCTCAGCTCACAGTGTGGCCTGCACTTAACGGTGTCAAAGTTCTTGCGATATAAGTACGTCATCCATTTTCTGTAATCTCCGTTTTAAAACATATGATAAATTGTTATTATAGGTAGGTATACCTTGTGTGTACTACAACAGCTGTGATCTTCGTGAGTTTTTCATTTGTAGTCTAATTATATACATTAAGAAATATTATATCAATGCAGTAAGTCTATGTAGTTCACTGGGATTTATCGCATTATAGAAAAATCCCCCTGTACTACTTAGATAGGTAATATAGAACACTGCAATGTAATCATGTTTAAGGTAGAATCTCAGGACATGGCCACAAAAATATTTGTTTTGCGTTTTTTATATATTAGATCACGTTATCCTACAAGTATGTATGACGAGACCCTGTATAATAATTACCAGCAAAGGTTAATTTTTTCTCAAAATTACCTTTTTAAAATCCAAAATGTCCTAAACTAATATTAATTATTTTCGTTATTATTATTCCGTGATTCTGTCGCATTCATTGTGATACATGTTATTGCAAAATGATTTCCATTTAAAATAATCATGAAATAATCATAAGATGAAACCGCAATTTGCGAAAAAAAAAATTCTCCAGCTAATGGTCCTTTTCAGTAATCTGCATTCATTTTCATTAAATTTCTTTATAGTAAATACTTTTACAAGTGTTCGCTTAATGCATAGTGGTCGAAAGGCCATTTTTTAAAGTTCAAATATTATTATTAACACAAAAGCTCGCCAAAAAAAATCACAAACAAGGAAGAAAAAGCTACTGAACGGCAATTTTGTCTTTAACTATTACTTACAGATTATTACAGTACTCTTGTCTTTAGAAAGCCAACGTTACAAAGAACGAGTAAATAATAACGACAGAATGACATCATATTTTTATTTAAGTATAATAATCACAATATCTTTTTCTCATGCACAAATACAGAAAAATACCGATGTCATATAAAAAAAGCAGAACTTATTATTTATAACTATTTCACTACTTTTAGATTCAATACTATGTATATTTGTATTTATGCCTCGTTTATAGACTGTAATAACCTCGGTATCCTGAATCAGTATGTTAATTTCCTGCAATTCCTAACTAATGTTTAGTATTTATCAAGGTAAATGTTCCTTGTATTGACGTAGGAAGCGAATAATTGTAACGAGATACGAAAGTAAACGATATTAATAGAAACAACGTCAAACGATTACTATTTACGTTTAAAATACGCATTTTAGGCTTGGTTGCATCAGCTGGCACTTAATTTATGCAACACAGTACAATTGTTCTACTTGAAAACAAACAGATCAATTATAATGGTGGGGCGAGGCATTGAAACTGCGGATAATACCGTAAAACCCAACATACCGCATTATGCACCCTTTCCAAATAGGGTGCAGCGTGCAATATACCTTTCCAAATTTTAATACCTTTGCAAGTTTTCAAATAGAGGAAACAAAAGTTAAATAGTCCTACCGTAGAAAAAAAGGAGAGAGAATCGAAAATTCCAGAAACTATAAACGCGTATTTTGTTCGCAAAACAGTAACTGCAGTTGACACACCGACTTTACGATTGACATAACGAGACTAACGTTCTTTTCTTCGTCAGCAATAACATATTAGGGTAAAAATATACTTATTAAATATCACATGAAAAAGTAGTGTTTACCCTGTAACACTAATTTGCTATGTACTTGTGCTGGTTTGCGCGAAGGTTATGTAGGTTATCGGACGTCTCACATTATATTTACTCTATATTATAGAATTCATGTAGAGGAAAAAAATAGGTTTCCACAACAGTGATTTTACAATACTATTTATGATAATGTATACTTACTTTAAAAGAGCCTCTATCATGATGTTACCATTATTAAGACAGATTAGCTATTATAACTTCAGCTCTATCAACAGATCAAAGGTGATAAAAAAACATTCAGTCTTAGTGCTTACACTTACTTGACAGGTTTAGAACCAGATATACCATCTTGTTGAGATATTATTAATCAGGAACATAGTTGAAACAAATAAAAAAATTACCTTAAATATACAAAACAATTCTATCCAATGACAAGGCTGGAAACACAAAATACCGGCGGATGGAATCCACAGTGGGGAACCTCCTCACAATGGGCCTTACTTAAAACAGCATTTTTACCTGAGCAAATGGTTACGAATAACCTGTCACTTTTTTCCTTGCGTTACATTGCATAAAATGAAAGGGACAACCTATGGTATAAAGATAAGCAGCGCTTAAATATTTTTATAAGTAAGGGGCAATGCGTCAAAATTAATTAATTTAGTGGTTTAATTAATACATTAACTGGTCATAGCTTATTAGTAGGTATATTCTTAGCTGTCGGAAGATGTCACAGTCATATTTCAAACGCATTTGACGTAGACAAAAGATAATACTAATTAATTATCATTGTTTGCTTAAAAGCCTTGATAGAATATTTTGAGTCTAAACATCATCATAATTAAAAAAGTTAAATATTTGTACTCACGTGTTAAGATTAAGATCATGATTGTTTGTTTTGTGTTACTGGAAGTTAATTATGAACAATAATTTGTAATATTGACGCATTAAAATAATCAGTAATGTAAAACAAAATGCATATGCATCGAAATTACGAATCAAAATGATGTTATTGTTATTTTGCGAACAAATTTCTCGAAAGATGTTTTTTGGTATGCGTTCCGGGAATTCAGAGCTCTCAGGTACAAACGCAACGGGAGAAGAGGAATCTAATGTACCCTTCACCAACAATATAACCTGTACCTAGACGCACAGTTGACGCTCGGAAAATTGGACAGCAAAGGAGTGCTTAAGCACTCGTTTTGCATACAGTCCGACGCCGATGGAATTATAAATTTCAAAATTCAAATTTAAGAACGCATGCTCATTTCGTTTAAAAAGCTACTTTATTACACGTGCATAGGGTTATATTTGTGTTGACTTAATTATAACTTGTGATCTTTTTCTTTATTTTATTCCTGAGACCACTTTTTAGGAGGATATTTGCAAAGAACTGTGCATCTAGGGTATATTATATTGATGCCTGTAGTACGTTACAAACATGTGTTAATTAAAATCGCATATAATAAAAAGTTAAAAATAGTAGAGTCACGCGGTTTATCTATTAGTATAGACCTGATTAATTAACGCAAAAACAGACGTTTTAAACAATCATATTGCGTAAAAAATGACGAAAAATACTTATCGTCGTCGTTTTTTAAAGCTTGGCAACTCACTCACGATTCCTTTGGCAATATGGGAGCTCATGGGCGGTGATCACTTACGATCATGTAACCCACTTACTCAGTTTATTATACTGTTTCAAGAAATTTGAACAAAAATATTGGAAACCCAGATACGAAAAAACGTCGAGCAGCAAAAGGAGAAATGCGTCAATGTTGCAAAAACACGCATTTCGTAACAAATAAATGTAGCTGTTTATAGAGATGTGAAAATGCTTTGACATATATTTTCTATACGTGAATAAAACCACTACAAGTACGTTATTAATTATTCTTGCAACATTAAATAATAATAATAATAAATAACACCCAACAATCACACATAGTCCTGACCCCACACTAAGATATGAGTCTTGTGTCGTGGGTATCAGGAACTACCAGAGACTTTCGATCTCACAACACCCAGACTCGAAACAAATATCTATGGGCTACACAAACATCTGTCTCGGTGAACTCGCCCACTACGCCAAGGAGGCTGTCATTACCAGGTTATATGAGAGGTATTGGAAACATTGTACGCTCTACCTAGAGCAATGTTTGGCTGGAACTATAGCGTAGTCGTCGCTCTCCAGCCTTGTATCAAAACAAATATCTACTTACTGTTACTCAGTGCTATTTAATTTAGGTTCTTTAATAGTTAATGATTTCTTAGGTTTACGCGAACGTTATTTAATTCTTTAAGAGTTATTTAGAATACCTTACTTTTAGATTCTTTCAAATGTTGGATGCGCTGTTCCAAACTTGAATATACAACAATTAATTGTTTAGCACGAGGTATTGCTAAAATATTTGGATTTGGTGAATAATATTTCTATAGCATATTCTTCGGAATTATTCTTCTCGACAACGCAATGACGATGGTTATGTATAATAAATTGTCGAACCTCATTGGTCGAACACAAATTGTTTCAGCCGTTTTTGGATAACGGCATCGAAATTTTATCGCAATAGTGATATCATACGAATCTTCCAAAACATGTTTTGTACGATGACGAAAAGATGATTATTATCACAAAAATTAATTATCACCCTATATTGTACTTTTGAAAGTCTTGCACAATTCACATGAAAATGTGACCCCGATAAAAAATAATGAATAAGAAATTGTTGTTGTTGCAATTTTACAGATATTCTAATATATCTAAATTGGGTTATATGCTGTACTAATTATTCAATAAATAGGATCGATATTTTCGAGGGTAGAGATCGGATTACTCTACTTACTTTTCTGTGTTTTAAAAAACTAGTCGAAAATACATAAATGGATAGAAACATCGATTATTCTCCTCCTCCGTGACGCAGCGGGCTGCAAAGCGAGAGGCCGCGGGTTCGATTCCCGCATTGAGACAAATGTTTGTATGGCACACAGATATTTGTTTCAAGCCTGGGTGTTGTGATACCGAAAGTCTCTCATAGTCTCTGACATCCACGATACAGGTTATACCTAGTGTGGAGTCAGGACTAGGTGTGTGACTGTTGGGTGTATTTTTTTTTTTTCTTTATTTCTAAGGTTTTTTTTTTTTATAACAAACACTGGCAAACGAGCAGATGGGTCACCTAGTGGTAAGTGATCTCCACCTCCCATAGACACCCAAGACACAAAAAGAATCATGGGTGCGTTGCCAACTTAAAAGGAGGGAAACAGGGATTGGGATTGGAAGAGCGGTAGAGAGGGAATTTGGCCACCGGAAATCTCACTCACCGAACAAAACACGACTGCAAGCTGCCACTTTACCTCGATTTTCTGTGAGACAGTGGTATCGAACCGGTCGAGCCAGCCCATTCGTGCTGTAGACGTAAATGTCTACAGCGTGGCTCTACCACTCAAAAATAAAGTTAAAGTAAAACCACTATACGGTTCACAATGGGATTTTCCTTTTTCCGAGATTTGCGATAGTCGTGAGAACATTTATAACACACAATTGTATCATGTCACCAGTAGTATTGTAATTAAAAGTATGTAAATAGTTTCGTATAATTAGAACTTCTAAGTAAAAAATATACAAGCGAAAATGATAAGCAATCCGGTAGTAACAATAATTCATTCTCCACCACTATTTATAGTATATATTGAATAGTAAACATAAAAAAACTAATTAATTTAAAAAGAAACCATAATGTAATCGTTGTGCAATATCATTTAAATAATAAATTATTTAAAATGACAAAAGGAGCCTCTTTATACATTTAAATGAGTCACATAGCTTATACTTTATTTAATGAATATTTCTGTCTTATGACTAATCCGCTCAGGCTCCTTAAACTCAAAACCATATTGGGTTATCAAAGAAAATCCACTTTACTAATTAATACAAGAGCACAACTGCTGTTTCTAACATTGTCAAGCCGCAGTATGCAGCGTATGCTGTGTACGAATTGTTATTTGATGTGAAGGACATTGAAGTCAGCCAGTCGTTTAAGGCCGCCTTATCTGTCAAAATTGAATGGCGAAAATCAATGTAAGAAGCCGTTAAACTTAAGTACCGTTTGACCATTCGGGCGTCAGTAATCATAACAATATAATATTGACCACAAAAAGCCGCTACTTACCGTCCTATATGTATGTAAACGTTCAATAAATAAACGTTTTATATTATTCTATATCAAACCTTTCAATTAAAATGGCACTGTTTTTACTTTTAGGTTCGTATTACAAAACAACACTCAGACATGATTCATGAATCTAGAATTAAAGCCAGTTTTTAAATACTAAAATTATGTTTTAAAATAAAATTAAGCATGAGAGAAATATCATTTTTACACCAGGAGTAGCGCATTTTATGTTTCGGCAAATAGATAACATTAAATATTGCATATATTTTGATATTATTCGATAAAAAAGGGATTATTTGTAAATAAAAACGTCACTTTATGGTTTATGGCTATCATGCCGCTAATACGTGATTATCTCTGTGGATTCATTGTTTTATTGAAGATTTAATTTATACAACAGTGATAACAGTAGGTAAATTATTATAGACTTGTAACAATACAAAATCTTAAAAGTTACGACGCAACGTTGATGTAACATATTATTATTATTTGTCTTGATGACGCCAAATAAACATTTTTAATCCATTCAAGACATATTAATATGTTGTAAATATTTTAACAGCACTTTCAAATTACTTTGTTACAGTTATCACACTTTAGAAAACGCAATATAAATACATCTCGTGGTACATATCTATGACACATACTTCATGTGTATGAACATACCGTTTACAAAGAATAGGTAAAATCAACAGTAAAACGATAATTAAATTATGAAGGAACACATAATTAGTAAGCTATGTACATAGACATTTTGAATAATCATTAAGAACATTTTGTGTAATCAGTACGTTTCCGCGTATGACATTTATCTTGTCTCTTATATCAATATCCATGGATTGGAGTTGTTTTTGTCGAATATAGAAACATATTTTAACAAACAATCATTTACTAGAACTCTTATCATAAAAATATCAAAGAAATAAAACCACCATTTATTCATATGAACCCATATGAATAAGTGATAACATGGTAACATGGTCCAACATAATACATTTTTAAATCTCATGATATAAAAAGATTTATCCTCCCAGTCTTATCAAAATGATGATGACTGTCAAATACTAAGCAAGCTTTGTAACAAACTATACCTGCTATACCCACATTTTTGACTATCCTGACTACTGATACGACAATTGAATCACGATTAAAAATAGTCAATTTGCCTCAGTGCCAGAAATTATGAATTCACATTGAAAACTGAATTATGGACTGTAGTAGGTCTTTGACTCGATCAAAAATAGATCACGCCGCAATGTCGACTTCAATAAGCCATTGCCGTCACTTCTCTCGTCTATAAAAACTGATTTAATACAGAATATAGCATGGGCAAACGTTTCACATGACGCGCCAAGCCACCCGGTACGTGCCAAACATGTTTCATAAACTTGCCATCGTTACATCTAATTGTTTTTAAATGAACCGCGTCATTATGACTATTCTGTGTACATACGTAATTACATTAGTTGTGTGTAAACAATGTTATTAAGTTCATTAACTCGGAGGTAATATTAATATTAAGCGCAAATTCATGGGATGAATGGCAATGTATCTATTTTTGTGAGAATATATTTTGTACATTATTGTCACAACTCACACTTAACAATAAAAGAAAATTTGCACCATGCGCTTTCTTCCTTGAAACTTAATTAAACATAAAGTAAGTAAGAAATGCATGAGAGCTTCAGAATTTTTTAGGAATTCTAGATAGATTTGTTAAAATAAATATTTATTTTTATTTTTAAGATAAATAAATGATCATACAATTTATTCAATATATTGTCCCAAAAATTACTAAAGACAAAATTATAATATTGATACTTAACACTTCCTGGAAAAATCCATTTGTTTGAATTCATCTTGAGCTTGTTAGTTGTTACACATTTACTGCAGTTATAAATGCATATATGTTTATTATGCATAGTAATATAGAAATTTCGATAACTGACACGACACAAGCCCGTAAAAGGTATTATTATCTGTTGCTTATATAAATTTAACGACATCACTTAGGATAAATATATAGCTATTTTATTGGGTAACAAAAAGAATTCCAACCATAAAATTATTGCTTATACGTACCCATATATTTTTCGTGTGTAAGATTAACCATATTATGCATTAATTAAATAATAAATGTACATTTCAAATATGACGTTCTCAAAATAAGTGTTTTGTTAAAAAGAATGCCCAATTAATAGTTTTATTAAACACTGTTGTTTGCAAAATAAAATTATCAACCTTTGGAATGGAAGCCATATTTTTTTAAATAAAGAAGAAGAAAGGAATGCCATAAATAATATTTTTTTTAATAAAAGATATTGCATAATTTACATAGCTACGCCTTTTATGATTTGTGTATGTAGTTGATACTTTATTCGCACTTCCAGATTAGACATATTATGATGATCATGATGAATAATTATGTTTCGCGTCATTTATTATGCAAACAGTTTTGTCAGTGTAAACCTGCAGATATTTACGCGGATACATAAATACGTGCACAGTGCAATTATAGCAATGAGCTCCACTTAATACAAGCAATGGAACTTCAGAGCTTCCTCTCTGCAATCAAAACTAACTTGAAACTCTGCAGGATGTCATTCAAGGCACGTTACAACTTAATGACGTCTCATCAAGCGATCATACATTTAAGTATACTCTATAAACATATTCTAAATGGTACTTCAAAATATTTGAATAAGTGTGGTATCTTATTAGGTACTCCAAATTCAATATTCGTTAAACAACGTACCTAAAGTAAAGTGGAATTCTACAGTAGGTAAATGATAAAAATGATAAACAATTTATAATTT
This sequence comes from Clanis bilineata, assembly GCA_036417725.1. Lineage (NCBI taxonomy): Eukaryota > Metazoa > Arthropoda > Insecta > Lepidoptera > Sphingidae > Clanis > Clanis bilineata. The sequence goes on from CM071141.1 coordinate 7,903,329, forward strand.
CATTGCTAATAATTACCTGTTTAACGTTCTGAAAGTATACACATTTTTTCCGTTTACAATCAAAATAGTACTGTGCTATCAAAAAGTACATCGAGGTCAATAAACGTTAAAACATTATTCGTCATTGGTATCTGTAAACGTGTAAACATCGCGTCCAAATTAGGAACGCCCCGTATGTTGAGTAGAGCAGTAACCAGAGTAAAGTCTAGGCTGAAACAGGAATGGTAATGACATTCGATAGTTGCGATTTCCTTCGATCCGCTCAGTCAGCGATCACTCATCGTGGAGAGAGTGCCGTCACCACACTCCGCACTCTAAATGTTTATAAACACACTTCTGAATTGCGCGTTCCAATTCAATGACAATTTCTCGGAACAAGATATAACACGATGCGGTTATTGCGCTGTAGAGTGCGCTGCTTTCTTGCTTACAATCATTACGAGGAAACATACTACCTATGTTTAAATCTGGATTATATTTGTAAAATTACGAATAGTTACAATAACTACATTAGTAGTAGCGTCATTAGATAGTAGTGCTCAAAATGTTGTAGATAGTCACGGGCGGCTCGGCCTCCGGTGGCCCATACACTTATGTAACATATATATGTGCCGCCTCCGACGACTCACAGATATTTTTTAAATAGGTATGTAGGAAAGAGACATATAACATGAATTAAAGTTATCATTCAAAGAACACACTCGATATTCTGCGAGCGATAACAAAGCAGAAAACAACTGCCCATAAAATGTATGGCAATTGCATGTCAAATCATTCAGAATAAACTTAACGATTTAACATAACCTCAAAGCTACTGTTAAATTGCCCAGCTATTTCAGAACATCACGTAATAACATAATTAAATAATATTATACATATTTACACGAGCGCATAAAGTATATTGATAACAACAATTTTCAAACAAAAACTTTCCGCGGACACAATGGTAAACCTAATCAATTAATTATGAACGCAGCAAAACGAAATACAGTTAATTCGCCCACACGTAATGTAATACATAATTGCAATTCTTCTTTCGCATAATTTCTTACACATGCTAATATAATTTGTAACACGTGATTTAGACTTCAATAATAATTGACGGTATTTCCTCCATGTAATTGTACAATGAAACTGATAATACATAAACATATATAAGTATAGCACTCAATATTACCATTTTATGTACATTATTTATATTATTGATATTTCATTCAACGACTATGTTAAACACCCCATAGCGTTTCGGGAAACGCGTAATTATCTCTTTTGTCATTACAGACTAATTAGTATTATTAATGAGAGAGAATATGAAATTTGTTGCTCGCAACTCCGTGATCATTGATAAGTCAAGAGCTTTATGCCCGGTATGAAAAGTAACCTCTGTGTCTCTTTAATAAGAGAGAGACAGATAATTCCATTTTTTTATTTCAGTAATACCTGTAGTAAATTAATAATAAATATTTTTCGAATTGGTTCACTAGTTTTCAAAGCTTTCCCTTTACATGCAGACTGACATAATAAATACATTTTTATAATATTGTAGATATATGTATGCAGATAACGACCTTCACAACTAGCTTAGTCACTACAAAAAACAAAATGTGACTTCTTAATTTGTTCACTCCATAGTCAAACCTGAATAAACATGTTAACAACATTTTATATAATAAAACGATTTCTTAGTCGAGTAGAAGTATATAGGGACTGTGGACCGAGAAGTCCGGGGATCAAATCGGGCGCCGCGATTTTTCTAATTCGACATGTTCAGGTCTGGTTCACCTAGAAGTCGTTGACGTCAGAGAAATTACCGTAATCTAAGCCAAATCGCGCAGAATATTGCAATAAGCTAAAAAAACCGGCCAAGTGACACTGACCACACACAGTACAGGGTTCCAAAGTAAGAGTATCTGTAACTTATATACTTGCATATTACTGTGAGTTTTTTCACGCATCCAAAACCAATCGTTTAGGAAATAGAGGGGCGGACACCGCACTCAAACAAAATTTAGCATTTTAAAGCTTAATATTTCGCAAACAGACCCTCAAATTGAAAAATAGTTTACAAAAACTCGCATTGTTTCTATAAAACCTATCCAACGATAGGATAGTGGAGAAAAAAATTTCATCCACACTTTGCATGTAAGGGAAAAATATTTTTCAAGATTTTGTTCTATGACTTTTTCAGTGTGATAGATATCTTATACCCCATGCCAAATTACAGCCCTCTAGTGCTTATAATCTCTAAAGCCGGGTCTCCTGCACTAAAACATTACACAAAACACCTACACAAAATATGACTTTTTTATCTATGGTCCATTGTTCTACGAGCAGGTGACAGCTAAAATCGTTGTTTTGCGAATGTGTTTTTAGTGTTTTGTTCCGAAAAAGCTGGTGCAGTAGACCTGGCCTAAGATAAACTGCGATCAGACAGACAGACGGACGGACATGGCGAAACTATTAGGATTCCATTTTTGTCATTTGCCTTCGGAACCCAAAAAATTGTGTGCGCACTAAACCAACCCCACATTGAGAGGGATAACTGCAGGTGGAAAGAAAATTAGTAAATAGGTATATAAATGATTTACTCATAAGTTATAGAGGTATTATTATGTTACAGTGTTAGAAGAGAGTTCTTGACGACGCGACGTGACAGAGTAAGGTCGTGAACTTAGTGAAACGTTCCGACCATCCGCACGTGTTCTTGGCACGTGTGTCATGTTTGTTTACTATACCTTTAGGAAAAATCTTCCGGTTATTAACTGCCGAACGCTCATACACTTAAGGTCGCCTTATGTCATTTAAGGCCATCTTATCTGTCAAAATTGTTTCGCGAAAATCAATGTAAGAAGCCGTTAAAGTTGAGTAGACTTTTATCACTCGGGCGATAGTCTCTAATACTTATGAACAACTGTAACGCATATTATTAAGGCACAAATATCGCAAAATGTCTGATACTGGTTATTTTTTTTTACCTGCCCTTATCCCACCGCAATGTAGAGTCAGCGAAACACACTTTTCGAGCAGGTTGCAGAAAGGATACGGCTTATTTTTACGACCAGCTGCCTGCTTAGCGTCAACCCTGGGGGATTCAGTCCAAAGCTATTCGTGTTAGAAAAAAATTTGCACACACAATACTTAAAACCGCCTTATGTCCTTTAAGGCCGCCTTATCTGACAAAATTGTATGGGGAATATCAATGTAAGAAGGCATTAAAGTTGAGTAGCGTTTGGCCATTCGGGCGTAGACCAAGGACTGTTAAGGCGACAATATGATAATCTGATGCTATCAAGCAATGATAAAAAATATAATATTATTTTAAAATATCGCCTAATTCAAATATTAATGCCTGCTAATTTATATCGATATAACCACAAACAAGCTGTAATTAATTAATGCTATCTTGTAAGATTGCATGTAGAGAAATGAAGTAAACACCTATGAAAAACGCAAGCTAATTTCAACTCTATTTAGCTGTATAAAGACCACATTTTATTTTTATTGAAGAATTTTGTTGCGTAGTTTTAGCTACGTCTATGATTACCGGTGACCCGTCGCATCGGTTCTGGGAAACTATATCATGCTAAAAAAAATGTTTTTTTAGTATGAAAAGATGACCGTTTGTCCTGTTTTTACGTCACAATGATTTGCGGATTTGTGTTTTATCCATATAGGTACGTTGGGCAGTGTAGACTGATATACTTCTCGGATATTATGACGGGAAAGTTTTCGTACGGGCAAACCCACGATCATAACCTAGTTAAATTACGCGATACAGGGAATTACTTATAAAAACAGTATAACTAAGCAAATGGTAAAGAATAGCCTGTCCCTTTTATTTTCAAACAATGTGACACAAGGAAAAAAGTGACAGGCTATTCTTAGCCATTTGCTCAGCTAAAGTGTTTTATAAGTAAGGCCAACATTCTTTAATATCACCGATATCATTGTAGCGACAATTAAAAGTAGGTAATCGTTCAGTTTCATCATTCAATCGGTGAAATGCAACACCGCATATTACAGCCAGAACCAATCGTCATTATTAAAAGTAAACGTTATATTGTATTATTTTTACACAAAACGTTATAAACAAGAATTCTTTTCTTTCTACCTGCCCTTATACCACCTTAATGTGGGGTTGGCGCAGCACACTTTTTCAAGCATGTTGCAGAAAGGATTTGACTTAGTTTTTACTGCCGGCTGCCTGCCTGACGTCAACTCTCTCTAAGGGATCCAGTCCCAGGCAAATTAAATTAGAAAATTTGCTTTGCCCGACCTGGCCCAAGACCTCCCGGTCCACAGTACATATATGCTGCCACAAGACCAAGGAGGCTACTAAATAAAGAAGATTACGATCAGAAAACAATACATAATACACAAATGATTTAACGACACAACTGAATTCAACATAAATGTAATTCGACAGTTTCAGAGGCGCCTCCACACATGCCTGATGCTCTAGATTAGCGTGTGTACACACTACACAGCAAACTAAGTACATGTATTTGTGTACATTTGTATAACTTCAGCGGTAACGGACTCATTGTCGTACAATACGACACAATATCACAATCACAAAATTATTCCGATGTGTTTAATAAAGGCTGGTTCAAATGGTCCGATGGTATTGCTGCGATTTTTTGCAAAGTTATAAACTTTTATGTTATAAACTTTATTTTTATGGTTGCTCGTCCTTAAAGTGAAGGTTCTTCATTGATAAAATGATTAAAGATCAATCATTCTGTAAAAGTCTGTAATTCGACTATACCTGTTTTACCGATTCCACGTGGAATTTACCGAGATTCGGATTCCCGAGTAAAGGACATTAAGCTTGGCGATAAATGGATGCACAAAGTGGCGACTCTACCTGCCTTAGATTTAACTTTTCCGTCAGACTCTAATAGTTTGATGACGAAATTAATCATGATTTGACATTGGGTAAGTAATTAAATATGAAAAGAATCAGTTTTTATATTTTTGGTAATATAGCTGAAAAAAGTGTGTTCGTTGTAAAAGCGACCTTATCGTAAACATGCCGGTGGCGTCGGCTTGCGTCATGCCGCGAACACCGGCCGCGGCCGAGCCGGGCGGAGCGCGACGCCGGCACCCCTCCCCCGTCCCCCGTCCCCCGCACACGCCCCCGCCCGCGCCCGCACTCGCGCCGCGACCTCGTGCACGCGTCACACAAACGTTTCATACATGTCACTTGCAACATTTCATTTTATTGAGAATAAATAACATTTTTATATTATTCGTAAACGTATTCATTTGATGATTTCATTCGTTAATTTGTTTATGGCTAACTTCACTCTACTCGAGTAACATTATATTACTACAGCTACTAGTCACACGCTTGTCTATCGCCCGGAGCAATTTTTTTCACGCTTTATATCAGCTTCATTTAAAAAAAATACAGGATGCATATTCACCACATGCGTTTGCGTGATAAAAAAGAACACTACTTAAATCCTATAGTTACCTACTTACATCAGTCATCCTCATCTATCATCTTTTAGTCGCTGAAAATAAAAGACCTGCAATATATGCAGTTCGTGATTAGCAAATTACATTCAGACCGGTCAAGGGAAATTCGGAATGGTTAAGAGAAGAGTATTTTTGTGTATTTATTAATAATTAACACTCTTATGCCTGTACTACCAATTCATTACTATTTCTCAAATTCTTTCGTTACACTTTTATTTTACGGAGAAAGGACAGTTTGGACTCTTCTAAAATGTCGAACCTACCTTTTGAACAAAATTTCACTTTTGCAATAGAAAGTACCTATTCTTTTTGATACAGATAATCGCAGACAGATAGAATACCGATAAAGACATAATGATGAATGATGACTAACAGATAGATAACCGTAATAAAAATTAGATCGCGATCAAAATTTCAACCTGACAAATTATATTACACCAAAATCCTGTTTACTAAAACATGTTGACCGCCAATGAAAAAAATGAATTCGTAGCTCGCACGTGAGACGAACTCGGCTGACGACACACACCAAATCGGCCATTACTACAAATTCGCAATTCACTGATTGTGCCAACTGGCATTCGGCATACGTCCTGACTCCCGATGTAACTGTCGCCTTATAAATTATTCTCAAATTGATTTCAACAACGTCGTAACAGACATTATTTTGCACCATTATGGTTGGCGTGATCGAATCTTTGCCCAAATAATATTTAAAATTACCATTCCCTGACATATTTGAAACTATTTCTTAAAAACTTTGCCATCGTCTACAAAGATAAAATGCCAGCTCAACTTTCATTACTGTATTCGTTTTTGATAGTTATTTATAGAATTTAAGCCGAAATAAGAGCATCGATGTGACACACTAGCTGATAATGATAAGATAGATAAAAACCATTCACAAAACCAGCTCGCGTATATTTTCATTCGGTAATGATGTTTACAATAACAGAACAGTGTAGTTGAGTTAATAAGACGCCATCATCTATTAACAAACCGTATCGTTTATACTGTGGATATAAAAGTTTCTTAGTATTAAGGTCAGTAGAAATAGGTACATCGTTCTTATTACGTACTGTAAAGCAGAGTTGACTGTTTAAACGACACTAAATACTAAGCTAAGATTTAGCGGAATCGAGATAAATAGCCTCTGATAGTATGTACTACATTTGTCGTTCTCAGACCTGTAACGTGCATGAAAACAAGTTTTTATCAATCATTACTTTGGAAGTAAGGAATTCATTCCACAGGAATAGTCCTTTGTTGTTTTAAGGAACTGTCAATTACACTAAATGCCAAAAGAACACGTTTCTCATTTTATGGCTGAACTATTGATATATTATATTTATTTAGGGCTACATTGAGCTCCGCGATAAATCTTTATTTATCCTAAATCTTGATTTAAAGATAGGAGTGAGTAATAGGATAAATCGAGATAGGTGTAACTCTAACTCTAGTGGTGCAAGTCGCCCCTATAGTCTTAAGTCTTAGCTCGACAAAGCTATATATCTTTAAAAAAGATATATTTTTTGTTTGTGGCCGTATGTCAACTTAATTATCAGACGCAGGGTTGAGAAACGAACGGAATGAAGTGGTCAGAAGTTTCCATGAGTATAGCGATAAGAGACGATAGCACCGTCGCGTCGCCACTCCCAAACTAGTTTTACGCTGGCAGGAAACCATATAACACACTACACTCGTAACGTAAACCCTAATACATGTGCATAAAGGAATTTCTGTAGATACTGGAACATAAGTGGTTTACAACAGATCACGGTCATTTGAAGATAACGTGATATTCCGAAAGTATCGTAGGAACTTTCCAAATACAGTGAACAACTGCTTGCGACTTCGCCGATCCTTAACATAGTTATCTGTACCTACATTTATCTATCCATTATTAATCCGATTAGGTATCAATTTTGGTTTTCTATATCGTAATGTGCCAGCCTATATTAATTCCAGTTTAGTAGTAACTTCATAGAAAATACAATCATCATCATTAGTCACAGGATATCCTCTGCTGGACATAGGCCTCCCTCAAAGATTTCCAGTTCGACCTGTTGGATGCATCCTGCATTCAGCGACAAACACAATCAAGAAACAGTTAATTTGGTTCATTTTGCCTGATGCAGCGTTAATTCATTACTTACTAGGTCTCCGCCTACATGTCTGTGACTGGTGTACTCTACAATCCTCTCATTAGCGCTAATTATCGCTGGATTAATCTAACTAGTGCCTATTCCATTGTTCAATTAAAACATTCGTAATATTATCGTGTTCCGGAACAATAGGCCGCGATAACTTATATCAGGGTTATATGGAGAATATATAAAAATTGTGGACGATAGTATTTTATAAAACGTTATAGAAGTTTATTACTACTTCGTTATCTTCAGTGTAAACATTTTCATTTCACAAGCCAAGGTGCGTACCTACATAAACACCTACGCTCTAACACTTTTCATTGCGAAGGGCATTGAACCAGTCCTTGTAAATTGATGTAATCATCATCAATTACTAAAAGAATCCAGTTGACTAATGTAACATTAGCACTCAATATCATTTGCCAAATAGAAACTTCGCTAATAATACTATATTGACAACGACAATAGGACTGTTACGTGGAACATAACGTGTCACATTCCATAAATGCACATTTTATGTATAACTGTTCAACTTCAATATTCAACAAATCATCACGTTTTATAAATCAATTAACTCATCAAAACCATATCTTCCGTGTTTCGACGATACCTATACTGTGTTAATTATCTTTTTTTCAATATCTTATTATCTGTTATTAAATTGTTTCTAAAATGTATATTTCTTCCCGTTTCAGCTACACTTATCACCGCGACAGCGGGAACCTGCTACGGCTGGCCTTCACCGACGATCCCATACCTACAATCACCTGAAAGCACAATACCCACATCAGCTGACGAGGGATCATGGATAGTCTCGATAATGATCTTATGCTCCGCCATCACCCCCATCCCCGCTGCCTACTTCGCCGACCGCTTCGGGAGGAAGACGACCCTTCTCCTGGGAGCGATACCCTTCATCCTCGGCTGGGTGCTAGTCATCACAGCCAAATCCGTGGCAGTGCTCTACGTAGCACGGATGTTCTCAGGCCTCGGTTACGGCGTCGTGTATACAGTCGCTCCTATGTACACCGGAGAGATTGCCACGAATGAAGTCAGGGGCGCTCTCTCTACACTCATCACATTGATGAATAAAGTAAGTATTTTTCAATATTTTGAATTTCATTATTACTCAACCTGAATTCGTTTTTGGACATCAGTTTTAATAGACGTTATTACCTAAATAGTTTTACAATTACCCCAACTCTAAACCACACAACGAACAAAGACTTCTACGGTATACATAGAAGTATTTGACAGCGAAACAGATATCATCAATGTGAACAGTAGCCCGAGCACGAAAAACTAATGTAAATGTAAATGTATTCGAACTCGATGCGCGTCTATGAAATTTGTATGAAATATTAACCAAACGTCATCAGTGCGCAGCGAACTCGAATACATTTACATTTACATTAATTTTTCGTGCTCGGACTACTGGCCGCTGATCCACTACGCGAGTCGACACATATCGGATGTTTATAAATTATTCACCAGCATCACACACATTTTTTGCATTTGTCAAAAATGAGAAAGAAATCCAGATACTTAATGTGTTTTAGATTAATGAATGAGTAATGTTATCTAGTAAACTGAGGTGGTGCACAATTGCCTCATTACAGTCAGATTCTACTTGCAATTGAAATAGTCACTAATCGTCCACTCAAAAAGAATTGCTTCGACAATTGCATATATCCTCTTTGGTCAGATACCAACTTTGAGTGCACTGAGTTGGTCATATCTAGCTCTCAAGATGGCACTCTCAGCAATAACCACCTCTTGTTATTGTGTCTCTCACATATTGAATTTATATTGTATATTGTTTTTTTTAATATACAGCCTTCATTTTATAAGTATCTTTGTACAATGTACATAGTTTTCAAGATGTCTACGATACATACATTGTGCAATTTGCAAGAATAATATTATATTAGAATTTGTTGCGCTACATATAAACGCATTGTTTACTAAGCATACGCACGGTATTTTTACGGCGAGGAAAATCACATTCTATGACGTCTTTTATGTTTTAATAACGTATTTTGTATTATATCCACAAATAGAACATTACAATATTTAGATAATTAACTATTATATTGTATTTCTAAATATTGTAATTTGTGGATATAATACAAAATACGTTATTTTGTATTATATCCACAAATATTTATATATAATTTCCAAATATTTACGAAAAATTCGTTGCGCAATTAGTCGAATTTAATAGTTTCAGTTTCGTCATTTTTCCCTACTTCGTTTATTTTTTATAATTTTTTGGTTATTATTTGTTCTTTCATTCTTGTTGATAATCTTCCATACAGTTTCTTTTTAATTTTTCCCACGTTTAATTTCGACTTTTAGAATTCTGAGCTTCCTTTTAGTCAGGCTGTATCTTAAATCTTAAAACGTATATTTATTCCCCATTGTCTGTTATATCTGCCCGTAATTACGTTGACACAAGGTAACAACGTGAAACGTGACTCATTGCCTTAATTATACATAGCGCATTGTACGCACTGCCTACCCAAACATGAAATGAGCATCCACTCGACATTTAAGATTTAAGTGGTAGAGCCACGCTGTAGACAATTTTGTCTACAGTACGAATAGGCCGTCTCGACCGGTTTTATACCACTGTTTCACAGAAAACCGACGTAAAGTGGTAGTTCGCTGTCGCGTTTCGTTCGGTGAGTGAGATTTCTGGTGGTCCGATTCCTCTCCCTTTCCCAACCCCTTTTTCCTCCCCATCCATTCTATCCTTTTAGGTTGGCAACGCACCCATTAGTTTTTTTGTATCTTGGGTATTTATGGGCGGTGGGGATCACTTACCATCCGGTGATCCATCAAGAAGAAAGCTCCTGCTAGGCAGAAAATTTAATATCATACCCGATACCGGACCCGGGCATCGAAGTCAATACCCGAGGACAGCAATTGTACTGCGTGCATCATTAAATTCAGAAAGCAACACAATTCTACCTCTATAAGTTAGCACATTTAAAGCTACCAATGTAGTATCAAAAATAAAATGTTAAACGTCGCCCAGGATAACCTTTGACATTGACGAAACTTTTGTTCCGCTTTTTTTACATTAGGACGAAATTTCCTCTTTTTATATTATGAACCTGATTAAACTGACGAAAAATTGGGTGATGTAAGGGTGATGTAATTTCGGCTCTACCCACAACTAGATTATTATGGAAGATGAGGACAAATGAATTCGAATGCCATCTCAATTTACTACTACAACTAGTTAAGTTGTTGCTGGCGGATCCATTCCTATGTCTTGACTCTTGTTTCAGGTTAAAAAAGAGACACTCGGGATTTATGTAGTTTTCTTACGTCCTAACTCCAAACCCAGAAATGTTACCTCAAAAGTTTGGATTACGCAATTTGATGTTTTGTACTATTATAGATCAACTGTGCATACGTTAAATAAAGTAGGTTCTTTAATACACAAGTGATGATTTAAGAACAAGTTTTAGTTACAAATTCAAGTTCAAAATTTAATTAACTAAAATGTATATCTACCGTTACCATTGCCAGCGGTGCTGCCCCTAAGCGCATATATATATCACCTTTTTAAACACTGCAGACATGATAAATATATCGGCTCTCATTTACATTACAATTCAGAAAACAATAACATGATTAACCCATAGATCCCCACCGTGCTTATTATTGTACAAACATCACCAGATATTTCATAATATTTTGACTTACCTACGGCAGCTATGACGACAAAATTATAATTATGTAAACAAACACCTTTTCCATAGCAATACAAAAACAGTAAAATAAAGAAAACAACCCAGTATAATAAGGAATATAATTAATGTTTGTTTTTCTTTTCTTGCAGGTCGGTATTCTTGCCCAGTACTGCATTGGACCATTCGTGTCGATGCGAACATTAGCTGCAATCAACTTGATCCTGCCAATTACATTCGTCATTACATTCATCTTTCTACCGGAATCTCCTTACTACTACTTAAAGTTTGAACGCAGTGAGAGGGCTGAACGTTCCCTCAGGAATTTAAGAACTGGTGATATAAGGACTGAACTTAAAAACATAGAACTGAATGTCCAAGAAGATATGAAAAACAGGGGAACATGGAGTGACTTGGTTACAGAAGCGACGAACAGGAAAGCTATGTGGATAACGCTAGGAGTTTTCACAATACAGCAGCTGTGTGGAAGCGCTGCTGTTGTCGCTTACGCTCAGGTCATATTCAACTGCACCACTGGAGAAAGTACTACAGTAAATGGCACAACAGTCCCAGCTAACACCACAGGTCAAATACAGCCCTACCAAGAATCTATTATATTGGGATGCGTGCAAGTAGCCACATGCGTATTATCAGTGATCCTAGTCGATCGTGTCGGTCGAAAGCCCTTACTACTGCTGTCTGCTCTTGGAGTGGGACTTATGAATGGCACCATCGGGACGTACTTCTACTTCGATATCGTCAACAAATCGACAGTGGCTTCACTTCACTGGCTCCCGTTAGCGGCTCTTCTTGTGTACATCGTGTGCTATGCCATCGGGTTGTCAACAGTGCCCTACGTCACAATAGGAGAAATGTTTCCAACCAACGTGAAACTATACGCGTCCTGTATTGCTCACATCTACACTGGCATCTCGATGTTTGCTGTTCAGAAACTCTTCCAGGTATAGTATTATACAATCTCCTACACCTACCTCGTGTTATGTGTCCATATATTTTTCTATTACGTAAATAAGAGCAAATAAGAGAGAAAATAAGAAGCAGCGATAGCTCAGTTGGGAATCGTACAGACTGCCAATACAATTGTCGGAGGTTCGAGACCAACCTCAAAATGGAGCATACACCTCTGACTTTTCTATGTTAAATGTATTTTCATTGTAAGATATCGCTTGCTATAACGATGAAGGAAAACATCGTGAGGAAATCTGCATACCCGAGAATTTCTTAAGAGGAATTTCGAAGGTATGTGAAGTTTACCAACCCGCATTAGGCCAGCGTGGTAGACTAAGGCCTAACCCCTCTCATTAGTAGAGGAGGCCCGTGCCCAGCAGTGGGACAGTAATATTACAGGGCTAATATTAAATAAAAGGAAGTCACTGGATACAGGCCACTTCCAACAGGTCGATCTGGAAATCTTTTGGGGAGGCCCATATCCAGCAGTGAACATCCTGTGGTTGATGATGATTACGTAAAAAATCCATAAATAAGAAAATAAAATATTAGGGGGAGACCTATGTTCAGCAGTGGACGTCCTATGGTTGAAGATGAATAAAATAATGTAAACACAGATTAGTTTAAAAATTTAATAAATTCTTATAAAAATATTCTTAAATATACAACATACAATAAATATTATTTAATTTTCATCGTGTTCTCCACGATGTTATTAATTAAATTCCACATGTCCATATTTAGCCGGTAAATGGGCTCGATTAATAATACTCAATTTAACTGTTCTTTTCAGGTGGTAAAAGACGCGTACGAAATCTACACAGTATTCTGGGGCTTCGCAACGTTCTCGTTGCTGGGGCTGGTGTTCATGCTGGCGGTGCTGCCGGAGACGAAGGGCAAGTCGTTCGCGTCCATCCAGGCGCAGCTGCGGCGGGAGGTCGCGAGAGACAACGCCAAGAAACTCGCCACCGTCGAATACTGAAACGCGCCGGCACGCTGCTGGACTTCTCACTACGTTTAGCGTTAAGCTTTACTTTATTAGGGATCAAGTTGATGAAACTTAACATTTTGTATAGTTTATAAATTATATTTAGAACTACAACGTACAGATTTATATACAAAAGTATTTTAACAAAGACGTTACAAGAACAGTCTGTGTAGAGAGAGTAGAAGGAGTGAGGTCGGGGCGAGAACACCGACGGCACTGTTGAACGCTGAGAAGTCGTCGGGATCGTAATCTTCGGGAAGTCGACGTGTTGCTATCACTTTCGAGTATAGCTTCGCGGAATTCTTCGCCGTTCTTGTTTTGTTCGGGCTATTGAAATCTACCAGGTACAGACCGAAGCGGGACCTGCAAAATGCATTTACACACATAACGAGTGAAATTATATGGAGAACGTTTGGACTGACGCTTTGTTTCATTTACCCGTACATTAAATAGACTGATTGTATCGCTAAAATAAGAATATGAGTGCCGATAGAGTTATTAGTATATTATGTATATTCAATAAATCATTTTAAAATGAAACAGAATATAATGTTTATCGAATATTTTTTGTTTACTAGGTAGAATATTAATACAGTGAAATCCTAATCGTTCGATAAAAGAAAACAAATAAGGATGAAACGCAATTGATACCAGACTAAGCAAGATATGGACATCTGCTTGATCTACTTTGAATACGATTACACGAGACAACACTAGTTTAAAAACACAGCCACGCTCGGAACAATCTGTGGAATCTTGCGTTTTATTGAATATATATTCATAATACAATGCATCTGTCTTCACAGATTATAAGAGTCTAACGCCCGAATACTGTAACGATTGATACAGATTTATTATGGCGGCCTTAACCGACATAAGGCGATCTGTGTACGAGTATTCGGCGGTAATTGCTTCAAACATACATATCTCTCGCTTGTTCGATTGTCAGGAAAGTCTTCAGTTCTTGCTATAAAATAATTTTAGGATGGATCGAGATAAAAATATGTCGCCCCTTTGCCATGTTCTAATACCTGGATTCTGAGAATGGATACCTACTTGTACGTACGTACATATATAAGGCGTCTTGGCCCTACTTCAGCACTCGCAGTAATCGCTCAGTTCGCAACCTGGTAAGTTGAGCCCTGCATGCTATACAGGCGTGTTACAAAAACTATTTGGCCCTATTCCAAAAGAACATTAATTAGGTCGTAACAATACGTTCTGCAATTGACATTTCTTTTATTCAGAAATTCAACTGACTAGGTATTGAAATTAAAACTAAAGACAGCTGAGCTAATTAGGAGTTGACAGTGAGATAATAAACTGAGATATACAAAATTAATGCACATTGCACATACATGACGAAAATCCGAGGCTTGTTTTTATTCATCTTGGACATTCGCGTAATATTATGGAATAACTTACTAGATTAGTAAACGCGAAAGTTAATTTGCCATTTCTTTATGCAAGATCGGAGCAATGCAAAGAAACGACAACATTTTTACCGACTTCAAAAACAGAAGGTTCTCAATTCTGTATGTCACTCGATATCTTCGGCAGATGTGGACCGATTTTCGATCGACTTCCAAAAAAAGGAGAGGGTCCTCAATTCGTCTGTATTCTTTGTTATGTTACGCGAAATCTCCGCCAAATGTTTCAAAATTGTTTTTGTGTTCGATAGAGCTTATTTCAAGGGTAATCCAATTTGGTTACGATCAGATCAAGTTAGAAGTCGGTCAGTTAAGTTTTTAAACTTGTGGTTATAGCATATGGCCTAAAAACCCACAGAGGCCCTTATAAAATAAATAATCAAGACACGCCTCGGTGGTGTGATTATATTTCGGTACGACTACCGTCCTGAGCTATCGGGTTCGATTCCTGGGTCGGGAAGAGTGATATTGGATTTTTCCATATCAGCTCCGAGTCTGGAATTTGTGCCCGATCTGGCGTTAGGCTCGCCCCCTAACACATCTGGGACGAAACTAAGCTCGGCGAAATGTGGGTGTACTAGTTCGCTAGTACACCTCTGCCTACACATATATACAGGCTTATGTTATGTTATAATCAAGTAATACTCACACATAACCATCGTCCCATTCAAAGTTGTCCATAAGACTCCACGCGAAGTATCCAGTAACATTGCTTCGATCCTCGTATATTCCGTGAAGCAACGCGTTCAGGTAATGTTTGTAATAAGACACGCGAGCTGTATCATCCAGACCATCGTAATCAGCATAACCATTCTCCGTCACTATTATAGGCACGTTGTTATAGGTCTTCGTTATCCATTGTAGCAACCTTCGAAAACCAAACGGCACCACCTGCAAAGGGGGAAATAAATAGATATTTAAACGGATGAAGTAGAAGGGCAAAGCGAATTTTCTAATTTAATTTGCCCGGGACTGGATCCCTCAGTGGGGGTGGACGTCAGGCATGCAGCCCGTCGTAATAATTTAGCAGTAGTTAGTCGTTGGATTCCCCAGAGAGGAATGAGTTTGTTTCGACCTTTGTTCTCCGGGATAGCCACGAAATGCCGACGCCAAATTTATTTATTTAATTATATAATTGGCATGTAAAAGTGATATGAAATATCCTTTTTGCAGAATAAATTATTTAAATTTTGTATTAGAGGAACTGACGCGTAAAAACTAAGCCAAATCCTTTCTGCAATGCTTAAAAAAGTGTGTTGCGCCAACTCCACATTAAGGTGGGATAATGTCGAGTAGAAAGAAAGACAGTATTAGAAAGTGTGTTTTGTCGCCTCCTTGGTCTAGTGAGCTGTAAACTTATAGATTCTGAGTTCGATTCCCTGGTCGGGCGAAAGCTAGTTTTCTAACACAATTTGCATGGGACTGGCTCTCCCAAAGGTAGGTTGGCATCAAACAGACAGTTTATATTGAAAAGCAAGCCAAATCCTTTTCGCAACGTGCTGAAAAGTATGTTGCGCCAATCCATAGGGGAGTGGCATAAGAGTAGGTGGAAATAGCTATAGAAAGGGTGTTTTCTTCAAGTTTCTTGGTTATCTCTGTACTAAGTCCAGGAGGTTCGGAGTGATATGCTAAAATCTCGCTGGACTCGATCGCGTCAAAATTTAATGTCAGCGGCCTGAGCAGGAAAATTTCTGACAACCGTAAATGTATTCGAACTCGATGCGCGTCTATAAAATTTGTATAAAATATTAACCAAACGTCATCAGTGCGCAGCGAACTCGATTACATTTACATTTACATTTACATTAGTTTTTCGTGCTCGGGCTACAGGTGTGTGTGTATAAAAGAAAAATCATAAGAATATCCTTCTCTACAGTGTGATAACAGATAAATTATTTTAAATGTAGCCCATCTCAAATCTTTTCCTGCGTCCTCTAGATATCATAACTGGGATTATTAAGTTTCTTCTGATGCAACATTTAAAAACATTTCTATCTAACATGGTTTTCCACTGATAACAATATTGTTATAACAGTGTATTCAAATATTGATAAGAAGTGTAAGAAAAACCTATTTTAATTTGTGTTGTAGCTACATAACATTCAATATTTTCTACACTACACTTGAACGAATAAGATTGAATATTTTTTAATATATATACTATGTAACATTACTTTTAAATTCTCATTATTCAAAGATAAATCATGTTACAAAGGGTTTCTTCATGCACTGCTAACGCTTCATTAGCTCTTATTTAAATAAAACAGTAAAATTATTGTCAGACGTATAGCTTAATGTACCGTGAAACAAATTTTAGGTTTAACGACCTCTCTCATTGGTTTGTCTTGAAGGGTATAGTTGCATTTTATCAAGATTTAATTGGACGCAAAATAGGCACAAGAGGCCTTAAGTTAATGACGAGGAGCTATGAGCCTATCTACTCCATTTACGGCCGGTTTCAATAAACGATCTCAGTTTATAGTGCAGATAGATCGCGATTATGAACCAATCAAATCAAGTCATTTGACGGAGTCATGTTCAAACTGTGTTCTTATTGACTAATTTTTGTAATCTATCTGCACATTCGAACTGAGATTGTTTATTGGAACCGGGCGTTAAAGACAGCCGCAGTGGGCATATGTAGTCCCTATATTATGAGCCCTACATATATTTAATTACCATTACAATATTATGCCCCTTACTTTTAAAATATTTAAGCTCTGCTTATCTTTATCCATAGGTTCATCCCTTTCATTTTTAAACAATGTAACGCAAGGAAAAAAGTGACAGGCTATTCTTAGCGAAAAGATAAGTGAAAATGTTTTTATAAGTAAGGCCCTATATGTTTTGGAATACAAAGACTGTACGACTGATAGATAATACCGAGCAGACAATTCAGCACGCCTTATAGTATAGTAGTTTTTTTTGTGGTAGAGTCACGCTGTAGACAGTAACGTCTACAGCACGAATGGGCCGGCTCGACCGGTTAGATACCACTGTATCACAGAAAACCGACGTAAAGTGGCAGCTTGCTGTCGCGTTTCGTTCGGTGAGTGAGATTTCCGGTGGCCCATTTCCCCCCACCCTTTCCCAATTCCTTTTCCCTCCCCTTTCATTCCCTCCTTTTAGGTTGGCAACGCACCCATGATTCTTTTTGTGTCATGTGTGTCTATGGGCGGTGGAGATCACTTACCATCAGGTGACCCATCTTTTCGTTTGCCAATCCCTGCTATAAAAAAAAAGTACGAGTTAATGCTTCTCGGAAACTATAATAGTTATCGTTAAAACTCCATACATTTGACTAGTAGCGCCGCTTGCGGAAACTACAATGAACTAAATAAATGTATTAACGATAACTATCATAGTTTTCGAGCAGCATTAACTCGTACTAGGGGTACTGGTTGACGTCATAACTTATGGTATACTTTATTTATTCAGTTTAATTTATACAAAAATAATATTTGTGACTAACGTACTTGAGCATCCTAATTCATGAATAAGTTTAATAATTTACCAGATAATGAAATCACGAATGTAGATTACCTTGTAGTTACTGAAAGTCTAAAAGGCAAACCGTTTTGATCATTTCTAAATTGTGTCTGCAATCTGCATGACTTTCGTGTAACATAGGAACTGCTGTGATCCCACATCAATGTGGGGTCGGCGCAACACACTTTTTAAACATGTTGCAGAAAGGATTCGGCTTAGCTTTTACGACCGACTGCTTGCATGACGTTAACCCCATTTTAAGCAATACAATCCAAGGCAAATGATGTTCGAAATACTCCCCGCCTCACCAGAGAATCGCACCCAGGACCTCCCGATTTAATCCCATGTACGTTGTCAAAAGACAAAAGAAACGACCTTAACCTTAACTCAATATTAACTGAAAAATATTAAAAACGGACGAAAATTACCTTAAGCCACGATGACGACGATTTTGAAGGCCACTTCGGGTCTTGAACTCTGACAATGCCAACATCATTCTCGTGAGAAGGTATAGCTCCTACTTCTTCATCAGCCATGCTCAATAAGTATGTGGTGTAATGGTTAAGACCGAAGAAATCGGCAGTTCCTTGTATATATTTAACTTCTTCGGGAGTGAACTTCGGGAGACGAGACCTGGTGTAGTTTTGCTGTTTGCTCTTAGCGTCTACCAGTTTTATCAGCTCTTCGGGATAGTTGCCTTCTGCTGAGTAAACTGGATGCGCGTACCAACCAACCTGCATACAATTTATACTACATTAAAAACTTTTTACCAATTGGGTACTTGATTATGTTTGATTTTATACACATATTTATATGTATATAATAAAGCAAGTAAAACAAAAAAGAAACCCTTCTGTAAAAACTGCATCGAAATTGGTTAAAAAATGAGGCAGTATTTCATATTTTAAATTCTGCATATTGCAGATATCTTGCTATCCCTTTCCAAGGCAAGTGCCGTTACGGCATGTCGTGATTATACTGAAACATCTCTTTCTCGCAGTTTGAAGGTTACACCAAACTTCAAATGCTTATAACTTTTTTAATATTTCAATATTTCTTTCTGTTCTATATTTTAGAAGACGTCAATTTCATATAAAATTAACAAAATACATGCAAAGTTGCTTTATTTTTAAAATTCTTTCTAAAGTTTTTGTCAAAATATTTTTTGTAGAAGACCAATTTTTTAACTAGAATATCGAGCGTCTAAATCAACCATTTATTCATATTAAGTTAACAGTACAGGCTCATGCTATGTGATATTTTTCCTACCAGATACATACTCGTATGTTGTTACAAGAAACTTACGTGTGTTTTCAAATACAATTCAGCGGCATCTCTGTCGCTCTGCGTATCGGTCTTAGGTTCAGCCCAATTAGAATCCAACGCCATACCAATTTGTCCTGTTATACAAGAAAAATATATTATTACCAGAATTTACCAAATTTTTCTATTACTTATTACATTATTCTTAGTTACAATAATAATGATGAGTAAAACGGTGTTGTTGCCATTTTACTAAAAATTATGTTGTGGTCTGCATATGAATAAATTAAAAGTAAAAAAAATATTTTTAAAAACAATCTTTTATCTGGGACAAAACACTAAACGCTGCTAAAACATTTTAGCTGAGCATAATGGGTCTTACTTATAAAAACAGTTTAACTGAGCAAATGGTAAAGAATAGCCTGTCCCTTTTATTTCCAAACGACGTGACACAAAGAAAAAGTGACATCCTATTCTTAGCCATTTGCTAGCCAAACTGTTTTTATAAGTAAGGCCCAAAATGGTTAAGAATAGTCTGTCACTTTTTTCCTTGTGTCACATTGTTTAGAAATGAAAGGGACTGAAAACCGTTTTTGTTAAACTTTAATATACTCATAAATAATCTGCTAAAGTTAAATACAATTAAACAATATGACAATGCATTCCGTATACACACCTCCATATGTAGACCGGAACTGATCGTTAAACAGGTGATAAACGCTTGCATGGGCCTTCAAAAGGTTATGAGTGCAAAGATATTCAGCAATGCCATGTCTATTGATTGCCGGCGCCCGGTACGTGCCGCCGTAACCTTCCAAACAGGTTTGCATCGGCTCGTTAAACGTCACCCAATACTTCACCCTGCCAGCGAAATTTTCAAATAGCACTTTCGCGTAATCCCTGAAGTAATCGATAATATGCGGGTTCGTCCATCCTCCCAAGTTCTGCAGCCGCTGGGGCAGATCCCAGTGGTATATCGTGACCATGGGTGTCACGTTGTACTTCAACAACTCATCAATGACGTCACTGTAATGTTTTATTCCCAGCGGGTTGATCTCATTCGTCAGGCCTGTGGGTAAAATTCTTGGCCAAGATATAGAAAATCTGTAAACGTCAACGCCAAGTTCGTGGACCATTTCCGCGTCTCGTTTGTGCAAGTGATAGGAATCCGCGGCCACGTCCGCGTTGGTGCCATCCTTCACGAACTTTGGATTTGTATGCGTCAGATGGTCCCATATGCTTTCTGATTTACCTGTAACCACAATATAACATTCTTAGACCTCAGATGACATTCATTGAGAGCGTACTTTGTGACCACAGACGTAAAAAATGATGTACGGAGTGCTAGGAACATTGAAAGTGAAGCAGGGTTTTTGGCCCATTCGATCAATCGCCGCCATTACGTGTTTATAGATCGAATGGGCCGAAAATACTGCATCACTTTCAATGTTCCTACCGCTTCGTCCATAATTTTTTACGTCCGTATTTGTTACATAAAAAAAAAACTTCAGTTATTCTTATCGTAAACTATATAAAAGGTTTTACATCACGTAACCAAGTACCTACTTACATACAATACGAATAATTATAGGTTTAATTGAATATGACAAACATAATTTTCACGGATTAAATTATAACTGATAAGAATTCAAAGCAAATAATGTAGATATATTAATGAATTTTGCCACATTAACTTATTTGTTATACCCAATGTTTCATTAAATATGATGTTTACTAACCCATGTGGCATAAAATATTTACCTTCTAAATAACTCTGGGTACTTGAATTAACTTCGATCTTATTTAAATGCGACTATCTTAAGCCGAGTCACCTGCGCGTGTTTTTCTCGAAAAAAAAAAAACGCTTACGCAAAACAATGATTTTAGCTGTCTCCTGCTCATAGAACAATGGACCATAGACAAAGAAAATAGAAATATCATGTTTTGTGTAGGTGTTTTGTGTAATGTTTTAGTGCAAGAGGGGCGGCTTTAATTCGACATACCGTCTGTGTTCCATGCTCCTTCTATTTGATAAGCAGCAGTGGATACTCCAAAAATGAACTCTTTCGGAAATGAAAGGTTGGATCTCACGCCACCTGCTAAATTAATTATTTCTGCATTTCTGGAACAAGATATAAAAAAAAATATTAAAAATATAGTCTAAGGTAAAAGAACAGTACCTTTCTTTCTACCTGCCCTCAGCGCACCTTAATGTGAGGTTGGTGCAACAACCTTTTCAAGCATGTTGCAGAGAGGATTGGGCTTAGTTTTTTTAGCATGACCGGCCGCCTGCCTGCATCAACCCCCTATGAGAGTTCCAGCCCCGGGGTAATTAAATTAAAAATTTGTTGTGCCCTACCTTTTTTTTGTTTTCGCGGGGAAAACCCTACCTGGGTATCGAACTCAGGACCTCCCGGCCTACAGCCCATACATGCTGACACTAGACCAAGGAGGAAACCATTACCAAAAAAGTAAAAGAGCAATACCTACAAAAACAAATTGTCTCAATTTTATGTGGTTTTATCTCAGAAGGATAAGAAAAATAACATTATTAAAACACATAATAATAGAGGTTATTCACACGTTAATGCTTAGTAGTTTACCTTTTGCTTTGTATAAAAAAAACAAAAAGGCGATAATACAAAAAATACCATTACCCTTTCCGTACGTTTATAATAATAATCCAGCAAGGTATCTCAAAAAAGGTTATATATAACTTTATTATAATCCTACATTATAAATAAATGAAATACTATCATAATATTACTTGTGTTTAATTATGTTTTTTGTAATATTAAACTCCTTTGCATCGACATGATTGTATTTGTACTACTACTAGGCCTCAAGTCGACAAGATAAGGCGACTCACGGTCTCACTTTCATACCTACCACTATCTGACAACAATCGTCGCAACACAATTTTTAAGTTGTTGCAGAAAGGGTTCGACTTATTTTTAACGACCAGCCATATGTCTTATAACAACGCCATCGGGGCTCCAGTCTCGGACAACTCATGTAAGGGTGACTTGCACCACTATTACTAACCTACAGTTCTTCTTCTTTTAAAAATAATGGCTTCCACGCATATGCGATGATTTAGCCAATGTCCAGGTAAATAAAGCAATTATGTTTTCACAATGACCATAAGTCCCAGATATGGATGATCTCAAGGTCCTGCTGGGATTATGGCGGTAATTCCTTCCAGTGCGATACCCCTCAGATGACCTTCACTCGGCGAATCGACCGAACAAAGCCAAGCAACGCACCAAATAAAACTCATCAAAGAACACCGGTTAAAAAGTTTCCACATTATACTGTCCATCTTCATGAAGTTTAATGCATTAAACCACACCACTTAAAGACAACAAACACAGGTCTAGAGAATAATATGAAATAAATTTAACAAGCGACGCCCACCCTGTCAGACTTCCCGTCAAAATCCTAACCTACAGTTAGTCTTATCTTAACCTCAAATTAAATTGTCAAAAAATATATTAATGACATATAATCAAGGTATAATATGAAGTACATGTAATGAGGATGTAATTCATATTTTTTCTGTCAATAAAGAATAGCGTTATCTGACTTTGGAAGTGGCCTTTAGTTCGCCTAACCATAATAGAAAAACAATTTGATGCCAATTTTTGTAAAATATCGATAATTTATTCACGCTTCGTATAAAATAAGAAAAACAAACTTGTAGCTAATACTAGCGAATTATCTATTTGTATCTGAGTTTTTTATCTAAATATCTAAAAAACTGGACTTGTTTTGTTTCCCAGTAAACAAAGAATACATATAACAATACATAATAAAACTAACAAAAACATTATAAGGAATCGTGTGTAGTAATTAAATAGGTACAGCTACCGGCATGGATCTTGAGCGCTCGGTGACAGAGTGGGGATCGCTTTGCGCATCGTGCACTTAGGGCCAAATAAAATGCACACCGATTTATTATTGTTTATTTATTCTCAGTTACCCACATAACTTCTTATTGATTGTGTGGGTGAAGGGAATGGTTTTAATTAAAATTATGATAAAAAGCACTTTTTTTGGTTCAACTTTATTTCCTTATAAAACTATTAGGGTGGAATAGGAGTTACACCTTTTATCAAAATAACTTTCTTGAATAATGCTGGTACTGGGACTTGCGATGGCCATCTTTTTATCATCTACCTCATCATCAGTGAAGTCGTCACTATCACTATTTAAATTTGTAACTTACCAAAAAATATGTATATTGATTCAAACATAGACGCCTTGGATTCAAAGAAAGTAGAAATTCTTAAATCGGGGCCAATTGAATTGTACGCAAGTGTATTTTGTTATAGTAAAGCAAATGCAGCGAACGTAGTAAATGAATCTTGAATGGCGACAATATGGCGTCGCGTAGTGAGCCAATCGCTGGCCGACGCCATGATTCCCTCACCCCACCCGCTACCTCATACCGCTAAAGGGACCTAAAAATTCACATCTGCGCAGGTTAAGGTCAGCGCTCAAGATCCATGCCGGTAACTGTACTGGTATGTTCCACTGGCTAAACCAGTTTATTAACCGACAAGTACATATCGAGTATTGAATACCAATATTCATACATACATAGCCTCACGCCTGTATCCCCGCAGGCAGAGGCCGATTAGTGAACTAGAATACCCACACTTAGCCGAGCTCAGTTCTAGGGTCTTTTTTTTTTTTTTTTTTTTTTTTTCCTCCTTTGTTTTTCGTGATGGTGGTGATTTGTTTCGCTGTAGAGTGTAGTGTGTGTTCTGTGGGGTGTGGCCGGCAAAGGAGAGGACCCTCGCTATTTGATACGTAGGTCCCCCTGTGCCGGTTTGTGTGCGTGTAGGGAGATCTTCCGGAGAGGCAGGACTTTCGCACAACAATGCTTCTGTTCGCCTCTCATCGACCCCCCTGTCTAGTGGTATCGGGATTGTGTGTATGTAGTGTGTGTGTTGCGTGTGGTGTGATTTAGTTATTGATAGATTTTTATGGTTACACGAAATTACAAAATATAGAACTAATAGATGAAAGTGCCTCAATGAAATACTCATTGTATTTCATTGAGGCACCTTCTTGTAAGTTCTAGGGTCTAGGTTCAAACATGAAATAACAGGTCGAGTAAAGCGGTTTTCCGTAGACGATATACTCGGCACTAGATCCCCATTGGGGGGGTTGACTAAGCTAAACCTAAAAACTAAGCCGAATCCTTTATGCAACAGTCTCAAAATGTGTAGAAGTAAATAAGGCAGGTAGAAGAAGATTATCTCATATGAAACTATACTTAATTTGTATCTTATCTTATGAAAACGTTATAATTTGTGAAACTGTTCAAGACTACATATAATTACCAAGACTTGTTTAAATATGGAAATCATAATGTTATATATAGCGTGAAATACCCAGTAATTTTAGATACTAAAACGTGTATTTTTACGTCTAAATATACCTGTAATAAACAAGTGTCTTCTTATAATGGAAAAGAATGACGTAATAGGGAAATTGATACTGCAAAAATGTTATAATATTAATGTAAAGACGACATTTAAATTAGACAGCTTCTGTGGTGTAACTGGCGGATACCCGACTGTGAAGCGAGAGGCGACGGGTTCGATTCCCGCACCGAGACAAATGTTTTTGGGGCCCACAAATACTTGTTTCGGGTTTGGGTGTTATGAAACCGAAGATCTCTTGTAGTTCCTGATGGCCACGACACAAAACTCATATCTTAGTGGCGGGCAAGACTATGTGTATGACTATTATATATTATTTATTTATTAACTATGGACACTAAACATGTTTAGAGCAAAAAATATTATAACAAACTCTTTTAGTTGTGTTGCATTATTAGGCTCATAAGGTTATTTATAAATAGTTGACATTATTGATATAAATCTATAAGTATGTCAATGGCAATATCGGTTGTTTCCGCAAGGAAAACCTTCGTGTCCTACCGAGAGTCGAGACTCGAGACACGTTTTTGCGGAAAGCGGAACACAATGCACATAACTCGCTTATTGGCATAATTATAAATCAGTCACTGAATAGCGCAGTAATAAGGCAGTGACCACACTGGTCGACGCGAAATCTGCTCGAGCAAGACAGGGTTTTATGTCAATGCAATAAAAGACGCTATTTGCATCGAATATTCAGCGTTACCAGATAAGATGTCCCAATTTGTACAGCCTAAAATCAAATGTCCTTCGCAAGACACTCAATTGTCAGTTTCCATTTTCTGGGATAGTCGACTGAAAAACCTAAAATGTAATTATCTAAAAACATTAAAAAACACACACGTAATAAATTACATAATAATGCTGTTAAATTAATTTTTGACCTGATTTCCTGTACAAGGGTTTTAAATCCCGACCAAAATATCTGGTAACGCTGATCGAAATCGTCTAAACGGTAACTGCATTGCGAATATTGTTTTACACTGAGATTGCATAAATAACTCTGACCGGCTCAAGCCGATTCTGCGACGATAGTGTGGACGTTCTCTTAGGCTTATGCGATATAAAAATTTGCAAGGTCGTGAAAGGTAGTTTACTCAAGTATTACTTGGACAAATTGTAATGACTTATGATTACCTCCATTATAACATGAATCAAAGTCAATAAAATATCTTATTATGCACAAAACAGTAGCAATAAACCGCAAAGAATTTAGAATATTGCGGTGCAGTGATTAACTTCTGAAAACTATGTATTTATTGATAATTTCAAAGCACTGTACCCTCTACTACATAATCAAAGATAATTTAATCTTATTTTTCTATTTACTTTTAAGTACTTATTTGATACAAATTACCATGCAGTATAAAGCCGGGTCTCCTGCACTAAAACATTACACAAAACTCCTACACAAAACATGCACTTTTTATCTATGGTCCATTATTCTACGAGCAGGTGACAAATAAAATCGTTGTTTTGCGTATGTGTTTTTAGTGTTTTGTTTTGAAAAAGCTTGTGGAAGAAATCCGGCTTTAAATTAACTCCGTGTTAAATATACTTAAATAAATATTTATCCTAACTGTAGTAGAAATACCATAATGAAAAACTTAACAGGAGCCCGAGCACGAAAAACTAATGTAAATGTAAATGTATTCGAGTTCGCTGCGCACTGATGACGTTTGGTTAATATTTCATACAAATTTCATAGACGCGCATCGAGTTCGAATACATTTACGGTTGTCAGAAATTTTCCTGCTCAGGCCGCTGGTGTAATAGTCATTTCTTACAACGCTGAGTTTAAACTTACTTTCCTTTACCGTAGGATGATGAAACTTTAGTGCAAATTTCAAAACCATTAACCCTGTATGAATCAGGAAAGACATAAGAAAATTATAGGTACGTCTGCTTCAACAAGTACTAATAATGAATTACGCAAACTACCACAACAATTTTATGTGACTGGATTAAAAAACGACGAACAAACCAATTTAAAAGTTATAAAGATACGTACGGACCATTAGCGCAAAGACCATTACGGACCTTTTTAGGGTTCCAAGACCACACGGCAAAAGCGGAACCTTAATACTTTATGCCCCTTAGGCTCAATTGCACCACTATTATTAACCTAGAGTTAGTCCTAACCGCAAGCTAAATTGACAGAAAATGTATGAATGACATGTAACTTAACTTGCGGTTAGAACTAACTCTAGGTTAATAATAGTGGTGCAATTAAGCCTTACTTATTAAAATATTTAAGCGCTGCTTATCTTTAACCATAGGTTATTCCTCTCATTTTTAAACAATGTAACGCAAGGAAAAAATGGCAGGCTATTATAGCTATATATATTGCTAGTGGCACCATATAAGGCCTGTGGACCGCGAGGTCCTAGGTTCGATTCTCAGATTGGGCAAAGCAAATTTTCTAATTTAATCTATCCGGGACTAAGCAAAATCCTTATTGCAACACACCTAATCATGTCCTTATCCCTCGATAAGGACATGAATAGGTCCTCAAAATTTATAATGAGATTCCTTTAGGAGGTTAAGGTTTCGTTGTCTATTTGAGGTTATAGTTGAGGTTTGAGGTTGGTTTAAACTGATTTTTATTTAGGCCAATAATAAGCGAGATGTTTGCTACTAAATCTAAAGTAAGTAATATTTTTAACTTCAATGTTTGCAGAGAACGCCATCCCTGATACGGAACTCTTCACTATACGTCATCATACATGAACTTGGATTTCTTTTTGTTTTTGGAACATCTGTAATAACAGCTCATTAAATTAATAAAGCAAAACTGCAGCACTGCAGGATTCGTAACCAGCAGCATTAATAAACGGCATAAGAGTACATTGTGACAGAACATTATTCTTGACATAATTATATTGTGAGTGAAAGGACACTTTCTATCGGATAATAATTTGATTCAAATATTTGTTTGCGAACAAATCAATTTTAACTGACACGATAAGTATTTTGTACCTGTTTATTAACAACTTCTTGAATAGGTACTCATTTAGCATGACCAATACTCAAAAGCATAGCATCATCATCATCATCAGCCACAGAACGTCCACTGCTGGACACAGGCCTCCCCCAAAGATCCAACTCCGTTCGCGTGGAAATTTATTTTCCGCTATTTCTTAGGTGTTAATCCAGAGTTTCAGCTACCTTATTGTCCATACCAAATTTCATCAAAATTGTCCCAGCCGTTTGAGCGTGAAGGAGTAACAAACATACAAACACACTCACAAACTTTCGTCTTTATAATATTAGTGTGATATGATTGAATGAAACTATTTTGGAGTCATCAATAAATTATTCGTCCTAGAATCTACGACGAAAACAATATGGAGTTCTAGCTTAGTTTGTTAGTTTACCTGTAGATTATGACTTCAAACAATCGTCAGATAATACAATACTGTTATGGAATTATTAAAATAAAATAGATAATAGTGTACATATCATAAAGTAAATGTGTGTAAATACAACGTAATAAAATTACAATATGTACTGAAATAAGCCTTAAACTGTTGTTATTTTCTTGTAAGTTAATTTTAATCTAAATATTAGTAGGATAGGATATAGATAATTCAACTGCATACAACAATAAGATAAGAAATAGATAACACTATTGTTTTTCCCTACATAAATCCCCGCTCATCAAGTCTCATTTAGAAAGATACCATTAGAATCATTGGTATAAGCAAGATTATTGGATAATTATCTAAACCATGCGTAATTCATAATTACGTGCCCCTTGACCGGAGGGTTAAGACATGACATCTACCTATTAGTACTTGATTGTAGCCTTCGCATCACAGCAATTAAGGTTGCTACACAGGATGGTAAATTTTTAACTTTAAAGTAAATCTTAATGCTGGTAACCACGTATAAAAAATAAAAAATAGTTGAATGTAGCATCGTGAGAATATATATCTATAATTGTAGGGTTAAGTGACCAAATGTGTTATTTGACGGTTTGAAGGTTGTAGGTCATGACAATTTACTTTCTGATGACAAATCGTTCTTCATATCAGACACAGAATTTCCACTGCTGAACAAAGACTGGCAGTTTGATTTAATATAGCAAAGGTATTCTTTGCGCAAAGGTGTTATAAATGCAATTTAAGTGTAAATTTTGGATCACAAATGTGTTTTAACCATGTTATTTTGAACTTTTTGCTGGTCAATGCCTTTCTTTATTTAATCACACCTAACTGAATACCACGCAAGGTTTTTGGTAATATGGTACCTATCAACTGTCAATGTGCAATCATTTTTTAACTTGCCAAGTAAATAGTCGTGGATGTACCTCACAAATTATTTAAACTTGTTCTAGGGCATCACACGACCTAATCACGCAAATGACCTACAGATAAAAAGTAGGTAGGTAGGTGATCTGTATTTTCGGGAGGTTTCAATTCAATTAATAATTAATCAGTCTTAGATTTGCCTTTATTCGCTTTCTGTATATGAGGTAACACACTTTTTAAACATGTTGCAGAAAAGATTCAGCTTAGTTTTTAAGACCAACCTGACATCAACCTCCTCTGGGAAATAACTCAACTAAATACACACCCAACAGTCACAGACATAGTCTTGACCCGACACTAAGATCGAGGCTTGTGTCGCAGGTATCAGAAACTAGGAGAAACTTTTGGTCTCACAACACCCAGACCCGAAACAAATATCTATGGGCCACACAGACATTTGTCTCGGTCTGGGAATCGAACCCACGACCTCACGTTTCACAACCGGCTACTCGTCCGCTGCGCCACGGAGACTGTCAAATTTTTAATTAACAAAGATTGTCACGTAATTCTTAATAAACTACATATTATTAGGTAAAATAATTTTAGAACCAGAATCTGTATGAAGTCTACTAACCCCACATTCAGAAAATATTCGGATACTCATTGAAAGGTTTTTAACAAGGTTTTTTAAGGGTTTTGGCAAAAAACCCTATTATATGGGTTTTCCTTTTAAACGTCTCGATAAAACTCTTTCTGAACGGGTTACCTTTATCCTTATACCGGCTTTAGGCCAGGTAAATTAAGGACTAATTACCCCTCTCACTAATAAAGGTATCCGTGCCATACCCGTGCCCAAGATATGCCCAGCAGAAAAATAGTATTATTATAGAACCTATTTTTACTGAGAATATAGGTAATATCATAATCCAACGCAAATATAAAGAAATCGTGACGTCGATCATTGCACGCCTGCTTAGGTATTAAAAACTGTTTTTATATTAAAATAGATAGAACTAGTTTCAAATACCTACAGATCTATCAGTCAATCTTGGTAAATAATTTTTAATTACAATAACCCGGTAATGAATAGATTACATTGTTATAGTCACAGCCGTAAAAAAAAGATGGACGGAGCTCTAGGAACATTGAAAGTGAAGCAGGGCTTTCGGCTTATTTAATCAGTCGCCGCCATTACGTGTCTATCGTATGGGCCGAAAATCCTGCTTCACTTTCAATATTCCTAGCAGTCCGTCCATTATTTTTTTACGTCCATGGTTATAGTAAACTAATAAACATAAAGTGAACGTGAAGTCAGTCTTATTGGCTGTTCAGTACAGCAGCAACTGTGATTCTGATGAATTTATATCCAAAAAACAAAACAATCGTGCTCGTTATTTACAACAATTATTGTATTACAAACGCAATTTTAAATCACGAAGGTAATTAACCTGATAACGTTTTCATTTTAAAATGACATAAAACAACTTACCCTACACATAAAACAGCCAACGGTAATATGTATTTAAACATCTTCAATACTAAAATTACACTTAATAAAAATATCACTTTCAAATATCACTGGTGGAATAATTTATTTTAAAAATTGACTAAGGTTTTGTACATTGCCCTACGCTCATTGAGATATCGAGCTGGTTTGAGAAGGTCGCACGGAGTGGAGTGGACGTGCAACGCGCAGACACACAGCGCGCACTGTGTTGCCTGTTATTGTATACAACACAATAACGCCACAAACCATTCCAGCCAATATAAGTGGTGGTGATAAGACACGTGAGCTGTCGTCACTACATTAACTTGAATCGGGGGATGCCATGAGCCCGCGCCGTTTGTAGATTCGCGTTAGTCAGATTTTGTTAAAATGGAACGGTTTTCTGAACTGGTTGGTAATGAGAATTGATTAAATATAAAAAAATAATATGAATTATTTAGATCTAATACATATTTACATTTACATGTCGTCATAATAACCATGAATCGAATCAGCAAATTGCAATTATTTAAGTTTAAAGCATTCTTATTCCTTAGATATAGAACTCTTAGATATACCATTCTTTCGCATCTCTTTGTAAAATCTACTCGTGATAAGTTTAACATCAAGTGAGTTATTAAAATTATTAAAAAAGGTAAAATAATTTTGAGTGATAGAGCCACGCTGTAGACAGTTACGTCTACAGGACGAATGGGCGGGCTCGACCGGTTTGATGCCACTGTCTCACAGAAAACAGTGACAGCTTGCTGTCACGTTTCGTTCGGTGAGTGAGATTTCCGGTGGCCAAATTCCGTCTCCCTTTCCCCGTTCCGATTTCCTTTCTTTTACGTTGGCAACGCACCCATGATTTCGTGTCTTGGGTGTATATGCCATCAGGTGACCTATCAGCTCGTTTGCCAATCTCAGCAATAAAAAAAATATATTATACAAATATGATACTACAATACAGTGGAGAACTAAAAAACTATTCAACTTAAATTAAGTATACAAGCAAACAACTTAAACATCTCGGGTTTACGTTAGGACATGGTGATTACAATTTGAAGGTTAGATGAAGTTTTTATTGGACTTAAAAACATACATACCTACATATCAAAACAGACCATACATTTGTTACATACCCAAAATGCGAAAAAAATACATCATATACATAAGTATAAGTCATCATATAAGTAAACAGACACACACACGTTTAAGGGTTCCAAAATATAACAGTAACGCCCGAATGGTCAAACGCTGCTCAACTTTAACGGCTTCTTACATTGATTTTCGCCATACAATTTTGACAGATAAGGCGGCATTAAACGACTATAAGGCGACCTTAAGTGTATGAACATTCGGCGGTAAAATTCCAAGTTAATTTTTTTTTTTTTTAAATTTTCCCTTTCGGGAAGGCAAAGGGATCTAGCCCATACAGCCTCGTCTTAAGTGCTTTTTATTTCTTTATTTGCTTATTTCTAATTTTTACAAGTGCAATGAAATCGGATGTGTTCGATTTCAAGGCCCTGCTGGAGTTTTGGCGTTAATTCCTTCCAGTTTGATGCTTTACAGACGATTTTCTCGCAGCAGAGGAATCGAACATGGTCGACCCATCCACACAACAAAAAGCGTCCAAAATCACTTATTTCAAAGCTTCCATACACTGTCCATCTTCGTTGACATTTATCGCATAAATTCACATCTCATTTACACCACAAGCACAACTTTAAACTAGAATATGGAATAATTAAAACAAGCGACCATCCGCACCGTTAGAATTCCCGCCAAAACCCATTCCAAGTTAATAAAAATGTAATCAATTCCATTTTTTTAAAAACTACTCAACACGATATCTTGTACCAAAGAGCTTTGATATTACTAACTATAGAGGGATTACCAAGAAAGTATCTATACAAAAAAAATATCTCAATTTTCAGTACGGGCGATTATTACAATTTACACCCTAGAATATTTTGTGAATGGTTAAGAATCACGTAAGATAAGTTTATTTTCTCAATAATTATTATTTCGCTGGCCGACCCTGGCCTGGCCTTCAAATAAACTGAGCAACTTATGACCACTAGGTCCTAACTTTTGGATCACAAGTTTTGTGCTGTTGTCCCGTCTACAGTATACTGTTGAATATCTTTATCTTGTACACACAATTTATTGTAATTAGATACTCATTAAACTATACCACCATGATTTGTTTTAGGGTATTCCACCCGTAGTTTTCAAATATAAAAGGGGCACAAAATATTAGGAATTTAGAAACGAAAATCTCGGCTTTTCTCGACAAATGGCAAATTATTTTAGAAATATCGATATAGAGCCTTACTTATAAAAATAGTTCAACTGAGCAAATAGTAAAGAATAGTCTATCCCTTTTATTTTCAAACAATGTGACATAAGAAAAGAAGTGACAGACTATTCTTAGTCATTTGCTCAGCTAAACCGTTTTTATAAGGCCCATAATTTCTAAAGACTTGTTAATCAAGTTTCTTTTCAGCATAAAAAACAAAATTAACAAACCGTAGATTGCTTTAACCCTGTTGACATAAGTAATTCTATAATGATAGCATAAAATAAAATGAGCATTCGGTCGTTTGCCTAAACCCACCCCTATAAGAATGTACAATCCTATCCTATCCTAGGTGATTCTGAATATTGCCAAGTACAATTTCATCTTTTGATATCAAGTTCAGTATCCGATAGGCAATAAAATAAGGCCCATGATAAAGGTATACTACCGATGTTGAATATTTTTCGCTAAAAATTTAAATATTGTGCATCCACGATGACGACACGAATTCTCCGAATTTGAAACTCAAGAATTACCTTCCTTGTTGCTATTGAAATACAAAATGTATTACAATACTACAAAATTCTACTTGTTATTCAGTACTTTAGGTTACAATGAGAAAACATGCATTTTGTCACACAGGTATGCGTTATACCTAAGCAATACAGCTCAGAGTAAAAGTACATAATGAATGAGTAACGTACCTTATTGCGTAATGTAATATAGACTTAAAGCCAATATCATAAAACATACTTTTCAATGACAATTTCATATGTAATTCAAATGCGTTCATATGGTCATGAAACACATAAGATATTTTAAAAGTCCAGTTTAAATAAGCCATTTACACTTAGGGTGACTTGCAGCCTTGCGATAAACGACGTTTAATCGTAAAATAAACTCCATTTTGGCATAATTTCAGTTCAACGTCTTGCACGTCGTGGTTTTACCCTTCATCTCGATTTAAATAAACGTTTAACTTAAATGGGCATGGCCGCCGGTTTAAAGTCGCTAATCTTGATTATAATGACAAATAACATAACCTTTTCACATTATTTATTGTTGTTTAATGAAAATCTATGATAAAAATGGCTTTGTTTTTTACACTGAACACGATTTGGTATCAAACAAGGATGATGAATTCGTAAAATATATAAAAACTCAAGTTTTTTTTACGAAAAGTACTTTATTATCAATAACCCATACATATACCTTACAAACTAACATTGTATGTACATAATCTCTTGAAAAACCACATAATTACAACACTTCACTATTATGCACGATATTTGTGTCCGCACGTGTGGCACTAGTCCTTGGAAGCGGTGGTATACCACCCACGCCCGATCCGGCACTGCAGCAAAAGTTTTCCTCGATGTCTCGTCGCACCTCGGTGCAGTATAGGCTTCGGCACACGCATCACAAACGCCTTGAAACTGGCGCAACTCCACACTTAGTTCACCACCATCAGCGACTACCTTGTTTTCTTGTGCACGCTCGCACTCCGCAATGTTCTTCTATTACAAAGTACATTAGTTATTCTATTTTCTAGGAGAGCGTTGTTTTCGAGATGATAAATTTCACTTAAGTTAACTAATTGCAAAGTTACTTCTTGATAAAATTTTATTATACCTCTATTATAGAAATTACCATTGTGGACAATAGACTTGTATAGTTCGCGAACGAACTAGTGCGGTGGACAGCTCCCACAGAAGAAATGAACGAACTAGTTCCCAGAACTCTCGTTCTTTAGTTCGTTAGTTCGTTTGATAAGTTAGATAGATTCTAAGACTTGAGTATCATCCAAAGTAAGACCATTGGTCCTGATATCATTCTCTAAAAAGTCCAGCTAGCGCTTTTGAGGTCGTCTGGATTTTCTTAAAATAACACTGACAGACTACGTATCGTACATATACACAGAAGTACTGGCCAAATGATGGTCTTGTTTTCGTAACGCCGTCAATAACCACTAGGGCAATATGGTGCTTTTTCAAGCTATATTCAAATATGGTGCGCAGCACTTTTTAGTCTCATAGATGGCAACAAATCATAATATTTTCTTTTACTTTCTTCGATAAAAAATATTTGAAAACATTTATAAAATACTACGTGTACGCAAACTCATGTACTTAACCTTTAGCACATTTCCTTTCAGTCGGCCATTTTCAAGGGGCCCCTAGACGCTGTTTGACTTAGACATATGCGTACATGAACACCCACGGTGGTTGCTGAATCTCCATAGTGAACGGGAAGGGTTTGCTGACGCCAAAAGCAGTCCGAATCAAAGACTTTGATCGGAAGAACATGTCTTCGATAACGTCAACATAAGCTTCTGGCACCCCTTTGAACCTTGGGTCCACCAGACCACCCGTCGGGACACAAAGTTAAAAGCCTTCTGCAGATCCAGGAAAGCGATATGCAGAAGCTTCTTTTTCAACATGCATACCTCACAAAACGATCTAATGGCAAACATTTGGTCCATGGTCTGTCCCCCATATCCTGCAAGGCAAGAACCCAGGTTTCGCCAGCACCTAGTCCGTTACTCAAAAAAGTGTACCACATGCAGATAAAGTTGGCTTAAACCTAAAGGTGTTGGTGACCTACTGTGTAAGTAGGCCACCGTCATCGTTGGGTTCGTTTGGTATGGGTTGTCCCTTAGACGATGTCACTACTCCCCAAGTATGTACAAGTAAAAAAAAATTGCAGCATATTATGAAAGAATAAAAAAAATCGAATCGGCCCAGGCGTCTTCGAGTAATCCGGGAACATACATAAAAAAAGATTCCAACGAATTGTTAACCTCCTCTTTTTTAAGTCAGTTAATTCACCTCCTCCTTTTTTTAAGTTGGTTAAAATTCGTGCAAATAATATTTTTTTAGCCTTTCTTTGGTTCGAGACGAGAACTAGTTCTAGTTCGTTGAGGAGCCGCGAACTAAAGTGACCATTCCTTATCGCGAAATATTATACGTATGTCTAGTTGACAAGTCGTAATCCAGACAACTGACACTGATTATTTTTTTTCAATTTTGCCTTTCATCAGCTAGGCAAAGGAAGCAAGCACATACAGCCTCATCGTATGTGTGTTTATATTACATGTATTAAAACTGAATGAAAACTAAATATTTGACAACTATTGACACAAGATAATCTATTGTAATATCATATAAAATAAAATACAATTCTTTCTACGCGAAATTGTGATGATAGATGTTGCGAGACGGCACTATAGATAATAATATGAAATTTACGGAACGTAAATAATGAGTAATTGTTGGGATTTATTTTATTTTAAAATGCAAAAAATATTTTTTTATGCGGAATTTTGAATGTGGTTATATATATATTGTGAAACGGAACTTATGAACTTGGAGTAGTGGAGACTTGCAGGCATCTTGCCCGCGTTGCAAAAGTTCCCGATTTATCGGGATATCTACTGATTTTGGTCATTGTCTCACGATGTCTCGATGTAGCAGTCATATCTGCCGAATTTTTGAATTTTCAACTAATGTAAAAAAATATTCTTATAAAAAATGGAAAATAATATTATTAATACGGCAGAACTAAAAGAAACCTGTAATACAATACAATAAAATACGGCCTATACGACAATAATACATAAATAAAATACGGCCATTCAACTTCGCGGTACATTAAAGCAAATTGCTCTGAAATACCTTATACTTAATAGAGTTTATTATTGTCTGGTGAGTATACAAGGGAAAATAAATAAATAACACCAAATTGTCACATACATAGTCCTAACCCCACACTAAGATCGAGTCTTGTGTCGTGGGTATCAGGTACTACTAGATACTTTCGGTCTCACAACACCCAGACCCGAAACAAATATCTGTGAGTCACACAAATATTAGTCTCGGTGCGGGGATCGAACCCGCGGCCTCTCGCTTCACAGCCGGCTGCTCGCCCTCTGTGCTGCGGAGGCTGTCAAATGTCTCTGAAGATAACTTCGTTCGGGTTGTTTCCCAAAGTGGATAACTTATATTTACTTTAGTCGTTCATTATAGTCCATTCATAGAATCGCATGCACATGTCATAGAAATATAACACATAGAACGACAGTACACGGCCGCGGCGTGAAGGCTTTCCAAGTGAGACATTATTGTCTCACTTGCACGGCGTCAGCATCCAAGGTTAAAACTTAGTTACGAAGAGCTCGCACAAAAATAACGGAATAAACTTTCCACTAAGTCAATGGTAGGTCTTCTACACAAAAAAAGATGTATAGAAGACAACAATGAATGTTGTTACATTTTTAATAAAGATGAGAAAATGTTCACGAAAATAGGTGTTAAGAAGACGAAAATGATTAATCAATGTACAATATATCAAACTATAAATGATAATATGTGTAACTTACTGATTATAATTAAACAAATTAACGCATTATTAACATAAAATACTTGTGTTTCATTCCGAATAAAAATCTCCCGATTTTCAGATGCCAAATCTAACGATTTTTAATTTTACACTTTTGCAACACTGCATCATGCTCTATTCGCAGTTTTATTAATACACGAGTCAGTCCTAAATGTCATTTAAATCAAATGTCCCATTAGTTGTCTTGCACATACACATTTCTGGTTCGATTTAAGAAATCCGAGTGTAGATCATTGATCCGCGATTTCATTACTACTACTCATTCTTTACGTTCCGTTAGATTCATATCTAAAGTTCCGTCTCAAAACATCTATCATGAAAATTTCGCATAAGACGATTTCTAGTTTGTTTTATATGATTTTTCAATAGATTCTCTTAAGTCAATAGTCGTCAAATGTTTACATGTAATACGAACACACATATGATGAGGCTATTTACCAGGAGTAACTTTGCACTTTGTTAGTTCAAGCGGAATTTATCATCTCGTAAACAACTGCAGGGTTAACACCACCTCTTATAGCAGTATTATTATAATCGTTCTTCGTTTGTTTTGTATGGGAATCGGTACAAGTAAAATTACAAAAATACTGCTATAAGAGGTGGTGGTAACCCCCCTGTCTCCTAAAAATAGGAGAACATCGCGGAGTACATGCGTAAATCAGAAAACGAGGTACCTACTGTGGTGGTATGTGGTGGTATGGTAGGTGCCATGGTAGAAAACATAATATAAGCTCAAGCCTGTATCCCCGAAGGGGTAGGCAGAGGCGCACTAGCGAATTAGAACACCCACATTTCGCCGAGCTTAGTTCCGTCCCAGATGTGATAGGGAGCGAGCCTATCGCCATATCGGGCACAAATTCCAGACTCCGGGTTGATATGGAAAAATCCAATATCACTTTGCCCGACCCGGGGATCGAACCCGAGACCTCAGAACCGTAGTCGTACCGAAATACCACCACGCCAC
Organism: Clanis bilineata; assembly: GCA_036417725.1. Lineage (NCBI taxonomy): Eukaryota > Metazoa > Arthropoda > Insecta > Lepidoptera > Sphingidae > Clanis > Clanis bilineata. Next base: position 7,941,659 of record CM071141.1, read on the forward strand.
CGAGGCTTAGGTAGACTTGCACCAATTTTGAGGCGTTTGTGTGCGTGTGCTGAATTCTGATCGCCGTGCAGGACAAGTGGCTTATGTGGTAGTCGAATAGAATATTCGAATAGAATAAATGTATGGAAATGACATAAGGATACGCCCCATAAGCGTACTCCTCCGTGCCGTGGCGACGCGACGACCACACAGCCGATAGCCTCCGTGGCGCAGCGGGTGAGTAGCCGGCTGTGATGCGAGAGGCCGCGGGTTCGATCCCCGCACCGAGTCAAATGTTTGTATGACCTACAGATATTTGTTTCGGGTCTGGGTGTTGTGTGACCGAAAGTATCTCGTAGTTCCTGATACCCACGACACAAGACTCGATCTTAGTGTGGGGTCAGGACTATGTTTGTGACTGTTGGGTGTTATTATTTTCATAAAACAACAAGAAATAATATGAAAATGTTATGTTGTTTGACATTCAATAATCGCGATTAGCCATTTAAACCGGCGGCCCCAATGATTTAACTTTGTCGTTTATTTTAATCCAGATAAGGGGTAAATCGACGACGTGCAAGACGTTAAACTGAAATGATTCCAAAATGGGGTTTATTATAAGATTCATCGTGGTTTACTGCGGAGCTGCGACTGAATTCGAGACAACTAATATGACATTTGATTTTAATAAAGTTTAGGACTAAGTCGGGGACTAATAAAATGGCGATTATAGTGAAATCCCTGCAAGTCGCCCTTAGGGTGACTTGCAGCTTTGCGATAAACGACGTTTAATCGTAAAATAAACTCCATTTTGGCATCATTTCAGTTCAACGTCTTGCACGTCGTGGTTTTACCCTTCATCTCGATTTAAATAAACGTTTAACTTAAATGGGCGTGGCCGCCGGTTTAAAGTCGCTAATCTTGATTATAATGACAAACAACATAGCCTTTTCACATTATTTATTGTTGTTTAATGAAAATCTATGATAAAAATGGCTTTGTTTTTTACACTGAACACTATTTGGTATCAAACAAGGATGATGAATTCGTAAAATATATAAAAACTCAAGTTTTTTTTACGAAGAGTACTTTATTATCAATAACCCATACATATACCTTACAAAACATTGTATGTACATAATCTCTTGAAAAACCACATAATTACAACACTTCACTATTATGCACGATATTTGTGTGCGCACGTGTGGCACTAGTCCTTGGAAGCAGTGGTATACCACCCACGCCCGACCCGGCACTGCAGCTAAAGTTTTCCTCGATATCTCGTCGCACCTCGGTGCAGGATAGGCTTCGGCACACGCATCACAAACGCCTTGAAACTGGCGCAACTCCACACTTAGTTCACCACCATCAGCGACTACCTTGTTTTCTTGTGCACGCTCGCACTCCGCAATGTTCTTCTATTACGAAGTACATTAGTTATTCTATTTTCTAGGAGAGCGTTGTTTTCGAGATGATAAATTTCACTTAAGTTAACGAATTGCAAAGTTACTTCTTGATAAAATTTTATTATACCTCTATTATAGAAATTACCATTGTGGACAATAGACTAGTATAGTTCGCGAACGAACTAGTGCGGAGGACAGCTCCCACAGAAGAAATGAACGAACTAGTTCCCAGAACTCTCGTTCTTTAGTTCGTTAGTTCGTTTGATAAGTTAGATAGATTCTAAGTCTTGAGTATCATCCAAAGTAAGACCATTGGTCCTCATATCATTCTCTAAAAAGTCCAGCCAGCGCTTTTGGGGTCGTCTGGATTTTCTTAAAATAACGCTGACAGACCACGTATCGTACATGTACACAGAAGTACTGGCCAAATGATGGTCTTGTTTTCGTAACGTAGTCAATAACCACTAGGGAAATATGGTGCTTTTTCAAGCTATATTCAAATATGGTGCGCCGCACTTTTTAGTCTCACAGATGGCAACATATCATAATATTTTCTTTTACTTTCTTCGCTAAAAAATATTTGAAAACATTTATAAAATACTACATGTACGCAACTCATGTACTTGATCTTTAGCACATTTCCTTTCAGTCGGCCATTTTCAAGCGGCCCCTAGACGCTGTTTATCTTAGACATTAGCGTACATGAACACCCACGGTGGTTGCTGAACCTCCATAGTGAACGGGAAGGGTTTGGTGACGCCAAAAGCAGTCCAAATCAAAGACTGATCGGAAGAACATGTCTTCGATAACGTCAACATAAGCTTGTGGCACCCCTTTGAACCTTAGGGCCCACCAGACCACCCGTCGGGACACAAAGTTAAAAGCCTTCTGCAGATCCAGGAAAGCGATATGCAGAAGCTTGTTTTTCAACATGTATGCCTCGCAAAACGATTTAATAGCAAACATTTGGTCCATGGTCTGTCCCCCATACCCTGCAAGGCAAGAACCCAGGTTTCGCCAGCACCTAGTCCGTTACTCAGAAAAGTGTACCACATGCAGATAAGGTTGGCTTAAACCTAAAGGTGTTGGTGACCTACTGTGTAAGTAGGCCACCGTCATCGTTGGGTTCGTTTGGTAAGGGTTGTCCCTTAGACGATGTCACTACTCCCCAAGTATGTACAAGTAAAAAAAAATTGCAGCATATTATGAATGAATAAAAAAAAACGAATCGGCCCAGGCGTCTTCGAGTAATCCGGGAACATACATAAAAAAAGATTCCAATTAATTGTTAACCTCCTCTTTTTTAAGTCGGTTAATTCACCTCCTCCTTTTTTGAAGTCAGTTAAAATTCGTGCAAATAATATTTTTTAGCCTTTCTTTGGTTCGAGACGAGAACTAAAAGAACGAACTAGTTCGTTCAGGAGCCGCGAACTAAAGTGACCATTCCTTATCGCAAAATATTATACGTATGTCTAGTTGACAAGTCGTAATCCAGACAATTGACACTGATTTTTTTTTTTAATTTTGCCTTTCATCAGTTAGGGAAAGGAAGCAAGCACATACAGCCTCGTCGTATGTGTGTTTATATTACATGTATTCAAACTGAATTAAAACTAAATATTTGACAACTATTGACACTAGAGAATCTATTGAAATATCATATAAAATAAAATACAATTCTTTCTACGCGAAATTGTGATGATAGATGTTGCGAGACGGCATTATAGATAATAAAATGAAATTTACGGAACATAAATAATGAGTCATTGTTGGGATTTATTTTATTTTAAAATGCAAAAAATATTTTTTTATGCGGAATTTTGATTGTGGTTATATATATTTTGTGAAACGGAACTTATGAACTTGGAGTAGTGGAGACTTGCAGGCATCTTGCCCGCGTTGCAAAAGTTCCCGATTTATCGGGATATCTACTGATTTTGGTCATTGTCTCACGATGTCCCGATGTAGCAGTCCTATCTGCCGAATTTTTGAATTTTCAACTAATGTAAAATAATAATCTTATAAAAAATGGAAAATAATATTATTAATACGGCAAAACTAAAAGAAACCTGTAATACAATACAATACAATACGGCCTATACGACAATACTACCTCTACATACAATAAAATACGACCATTCAACTTCGCGGTACATTAAAGCAAATTGCACTGAAATACCTATAATAGAGTTTATTATTGTCTGGTGATTATACAAGGGACAATAAATAAATAACACCCATTTGTCACATACATAGTCCTAACCCCACACTAAGATCGAGTCTTGTGTCGTGGGTATCAGGAACTACTAGATACTTTCGCCACCACCCAGACCCGGAAAAAATATCTGTGAGTCACACAAATATTTGTCTCGGTGCGGGGATCGAACCCGCGGCCTCTCGCTTCACAGCCGGCTACTCGCCCTCTGCGCTGCGGAGGCTGTCAAATGTCTCTAAAGATAACTTCGTTCGGGTTGTTTCCCAAATTGGATAACTTATACTTACTTTAGTCGTTCATTATAGTCCATTCATAGAATCGCATGCACATGTCATAGAAATATAACACATAGAACGACAGTACACGGCCACGGCGTGAAGGCTTTCCAAGTGAGACATTATTGTCTCACTACGTTGCACGGCGTCAGTATCCAAGGTTAAAACTTAGTTACGAAGAGCTCGCACTATATTAACATAAAATACTTGTGCTTCATTCCGAATAAAAATCTCCCGATTTTCAGATGCCAAATCTAACGATTTTTAATTTTACACTTTTGCAACACTGCATCTTACTCTATTCGCCGTTTTATTAATACACGAGTCAGTCCTAAATGTCATTTAAATCAAATGTCCCATTAGTTGTCTTGCACATACACATTTCTGGTTCGATTTAAGAAATCCGAGTGTAGATTAATGATCCGCGATTTCATTACTACTACTCATGCTTTACGTTCCGTTAGATTCATATCTAAAGTTCCGTCTCAAAACATCTATCATAACAATTTCGCATAAAACGAATTCTAGTTTGTTTTATATGATTTTTCAATAGATTCTCTTAAGTCAATAGTCGTCAAATGTTTACATGTAATACGAACACACGTATGATGAGGCTATTTACCAGGAGTATTTTTGCACTTTGTTAGCTCAAGCGGAATTTATCATCTCGTAAACAACTGCAGGGTTAACACCACCTCTTATAGCAGTATTATTATAATCGTTCTTCGTTCGTTTTGTATGGGAATCGGTACAAGTAAAATTATAATAATACTGCTATAAGAGGTGGTAGTAACCCCCCTGTCTCCTAAAAATAGGAGAACATCGCGGAGTACATGCGTGAATCAGAAAACTGATGAGCTGGGTGTCATGGTAGATAACATAATATAAGCTCAGGCCTGTATCCCCGAAGGGGTAGGCAGAGGCGCACTAGCGAACTAGAACACCCACATTTCGCCGAGCCTAGTTCCGTCCCAGATGTGATAGGGGGCGAGACTATCGCCATATCGGGCACAAATTCAGACTCAGGGCAGACTCCGGGCTGATATGGAAAAATCCAATATCACTTTGCCCGACCCGGGGATCGAACCCGAGACCTCAGAACCATAGTCGTACCGAAATACCACCACGCCATCAAGGCTTAGGTAAACTTGCACCAATTTTGAGGCGTTTGTGTGCGTGTGCCGAATTCTGATCGCCGCGCAGGACAAAAATCAAAATCAAAATCAAAATCATTTATTGAATCCATGAAATGTTCAAACATTATTTAGATTCCGTCAAATTTTAACTCTACCGCCTGTTCGGAAGGCTGTTTCGCCAGAGAAGAACGGGCAAGAAACTCTGACGTTGCTCTTTTTAACACCAATTTACAGTCAGCTACTAATAAAGTACAGCACCAGATACAGAAAGAGCTTGAATTAGAGCAGCTAAACCATGATAACAATAGTATAGGACATCTAATAATATAGGACAAAGTAACATACAAGATACACTGAGCGACCCCCGTAGCCACGGCAAGTTGAATTGACACAAGGGAAATAAAACAGTCCAGGCAGACCAGTCTCCACAAGCAGCACCCGTTCACGAGTATGACGCATGTGCCAGCCATCGACCTCCTCAACCATGTTGCAGGGAAGTGATCGACCCGGCACACGACGCCGCCACAAGCATAGACCTTAAGTGAGCATAACTACCTAGACTGATGCAATGGGCAAATAAAGTACGCCACAATACAATACAATCAAGACAAGTGGCTTATCCACATAAGCCAGAAGCTAGTCGAATAGAATATTCGAATAGAATAAATATATGGAATTGACGTAAGGTTACGCCGCATATAGCGTACTCGTACGTACCGTGGCGACGCGACGACCACACAGCCGATAGCCTCCGTGGCGCAGAGGGCGAGTAGCCGGCTGTGAAGCGAGAGGCTGCGGGTTCGATCCCGGCACCGAGACAAATGTTTGTATGACCTACAGATATTTGTTTCGGGTCTGTGTGTTGTGAGACCGAAAATATCTCGTAGTTCCTGATACACACGACACAAGACGCGATCTTAGTGTGGGGTCAGGACTATGTTTGTGACTGTTGGGTGTTATTATTATTATTATTTTCATAAAAAAACAAGAAATAATATGAAAAAGTTATGTTGTTTGACATTCAATAATCGCGATTAGCCATTTAAACCGGCGGCCCCGATGATTTAACTTTATCGTTTATTTTAATCCAGATAAGGGGTAAATCGACGACGTGCAAGACGTTAAACTGAAATGTTTCCAAAATGGGGTTTATTATAAGATTCATCGTGGTTTACTGCGGAGCTGCGAGTGAATTCGGGACAATTAATATGACATTTAATTTTAATCAAGTTTAGGACTAAGTCGGGGACTAATAAAATGGCGATTATAGTGAAATTCCTGCAAGTCGCCCTTAATATACATACTTAATGTACCTTTAAATGCAACCGTGACAAAAATTACGAATATCTATAATTTTGTATGCTTTATTATGGCTTTATTACATAACGTATCATCTATTATTTACATTATGATTATTGATTAGGTACATATGTAGTGCTATAAACAGTGATACCTGTGTAGAATAAAGGCAGCGCCCTGTGGATTGGAGAATTCCACTACGGTATCCCCTTTTTTTTTTTTTTGTCGGGGGGGACAAGTGATTTACCACTGCCGCCACGCCCGGGAGAGGTGGACGTGGCGGGTATGTCGGGTGCGCCGGTGCCCGTCGTAAGAGGCGACTTATAGGGGCCATCGGGGATCGCGGGCGCGCAGCGAGGTGCTGTTGTAGCGCCCCGTTTAGTACTTTTATACATGCGACCCCGAGATGGACGGCAGCACGGGTGGTTGGCCTCGTGTTGTGGTTGACGCCGAGGGCGTCCTTCGGCGGTAGGGGCTTATAAACAATGGAGATGGGCCGCATGGCGGCACCGCGCAGGGACACTTCCGGTTGAAGCCTGGGCGCTTCTCGCCTAGGAAAACCGGGGCCGTTCCAATACGCCGAAGAGGGCCACCGCGGGGTTTTAGTCGGTATTGTCGGTGTAGGGGGGTGTACAGAGTGTTAGGGACTCGGCCCAACAGTCGCTAGGATTATTTTCATCTCTCCCGGGCGGCTCAACGTTGGTTCGTAAGACCGACGAACCCGACATAACCGTCGTGTCTCCCCCCAGACGCGGCGGTAGCGGTAAATCGCTTTCCCCGCGAAAACAAAAAGGTAGAAAGAAAGAAACATTATACCTATATACATACATACATACACACACTCACACCTGTTATCCTTGAAGGGATAAATACTTTTTGCCAAGCTAATGTCCGCTCCATGATGTGATAGTGGGCAAGCCTGTCAGCCAAATTCTAAATTCCAAATCCATACTGAATAATAACCTAATATCACTTTACCCAACCCGAGAATCGAAATGAGACATCAGAGCAGTAGTCGTACCGAACGCGTAATACAACTACTTATTCCACCCAGGCAGCCAAAAAGGATAAATGTTAATATATCACAAATGTTCCCCCAATACAAAAATACAAATTATTTGTTAATCGTTTTTCTCATACGTGGGTAATGAGTAAGCTAAGGACCAACTTATAGGAATACCCGTGCAATGTGCAATACCCTTTACCTTATACATACTCCTTATACGTAGCAGGATAATGAGCAATATAGTAAAATAAATGTTACAGTTAAATGAAAACCAGCCCCCTTACTCTTGACACTCGATTCGATTGTGATTTCGATTTGGTTTCATTTATTGACTTAAAATTCCACCGAAATCGACTTTTAAAGTGCGCTAATGTTGCATAATATTCGAGAACTTGTCGTTTGGTAATTTTTAACGTGACATTAATGCACTTTTTAACTCGATGTCAGTGGAATTTTAAGTCAATAAATGAAACCAAATCGTATTCAAATTCGAATCGACTGTCTTAACAGTCGTTACTGACTCTTGAGTCAGCCCCCTATGCACAACTTTCCTCCATAGGTCTGCAAACAGTGCAAACATCATGTCCACAGTTCACACACACGGGCATGTGTAGTTCGTTCAACTTGAATGAAAGATAATCAAATGTAATACCACGACAATTTAATATAAAAGCTGTATTTCATAATTAAGAAGTCATACAATTGTTATATTATAATACTCACCGCCGAATGTTCATACATTTAAAGCCGCCTTGTCTGTCAAAATTGTATAGCGAAAATCAATGTAAAGTTGAGTAGCGTTTTACCATTCAGGCGTTAGAGTTAAAAGTAAGACTCCTTATTAATTAGTCAGTAATTAACTTCGAGGATAGAATTATAAAACATGTTTAGATAATTATCCAAGTAGGTAGATATATCTAATATGCTATACAAATTCTGACCAACTGACGCTTTTACAAGCACTTAAAATATAATTGCTAGTAGAAGGCTTATATTACTTAAATAGCTGAAGTTGCATAATTACGGCATACTAACTGCGAAATATAAAATATTTTAGTAATAACTTTTTAATAGCTTACGAAGGCAGAACCTACCTGATAACAGGTAAATAGTTACTGTCATGGAGATCGACAATGCCAGAACCAAACTGCTGCCTACCATGGAAAGTAAGATGCCTACAATGTATTTGGACCTCCCAAAATGTCACCCATCGTATACCAAACGCAATAGTGAGCTACTATTTAACATCGGTTTATGGGAGACAGGGGTAAGACCCAATAATGTCAGCCCATTCATATTGAAGGTAAAAGTGTCTACACCGTACACTGTCTAGCTTTAGAGTTCTAGACCACTCTGGCGCGGCGTAGACCAATAGCGTAGGCCCGTCCGACCACAACAAGACTACGTACATTGGTAGGTATGTACCTAATGGTTATAAGGTATCGTATTCAATCACACAATCAAAAAGCCGAGGATATATTTCATAATACTGCATCCTGACTCTTGACACTTGATTCGCATTTAGCTTAGATTCGATGACATTTACGGCCGGTTTCAATAAACGATCTCAGTTTAGAGAGCAGATAGATCGCGATTATAAACCAATCCAATCAAGTCATTTGACGGAGTCATGGTCAAACTGTGTTCTTAAAGGCTAATTTTTGTAATCTATCTGCATATTCGAACTGAGATTGTTTATTGGAACCGGGCGTTAGTGACTTAATATTTCACCAAAATCGAGTTAAAAAGTGCGCTACTGTTGTATTGGATTCGAAAATGAAATCGAATCGAAGTCAAATTCGAATCGAGTGGCAATCGTCAACCCCCCTGGTCATGATTGTGATGCATACGTGGTGCTTAGATATCGCTGTCTATATCGTTATCTTATATTTCGAAAAATAAGTAACAATCGTTAAATACATAAAATTATATGGCTATTAAATGTAATAACTATGTATTATATTTCCGTCCCAAATAAAATGTCAGATTTTTTTAAATAAAAAATTACACATTATTACAAGAAAAAGCAAATCATACAATATAATTGGAATAAGTGTAGGCAGTAGGGCGTTTAAAGGAGACATTGTTACTTTTAACCTCTCTGAAGGTTTTTCTCCGAAATGGCATTACGAACCTTTAATAGCTTGAAGCAAGTTTGGTTTTAAAGTTGACCTCATAAATAATAATTGTAAATTCAATGCCAAGTTATAAAACAATCGATATGTCAATAAAAAGTTTTGTTTAAACATAAAATTAAAACTGGTATTCGATTCATCTGTTATCTCGCTACATTGAAACGTCACAGCATTTTCTAAATAACTTGTATTATGGTCATTTCGCTTGACGTCATTTCTCGTTGGGAATACCCTTGGGCCTTGGCCCTAGCTGTACTACGGCCGGTTTCAATAAACAATCTCAGTTCGAATGGGCATAGATAGATTACAAAAAATAGCCAATAAGAACACAGTTTGAACATAACTCCGTCAAATGACTTGATTTGATTGGTTCATAATCGCGATCTATCTGCACTCTAAACTGAGATCGTTTATTGAAATCGGCCGCTAGAGAATAAGGCAGTAGAGCTTAGATTAATAACTTGCAGTAGAGCTTATAAATTCCCCACCATCACGATATTTTCTGCATGTTTTATTAAAAACACTGGCTACTACACTACCACCTCTCTTCGACATAACCGCTAAATGGTCACAACGTAATATCTAGAGATAATTTTATAAACAAAGTGCTGATTTCGTGGAAATTTTTAATTAGTTAAAATGAGGACTGAATTAGCGTCATGTATTTTTTAGGGTTCCGAAGCCAGATGGCGAAAAAGGAACCCTTATAATTTCTATTAATCTGTTTTATTTGTATTGTTTTTTTTTTTAATTTAGTTTCGCCATGTCATGTTCATCTGTCTGTCTGTCTGCCCACGGTTTATCTCAGGGACTGTTTATCTGAGAGAACTGTAATTTGACATGGGTATACAGATCAATCACATAAAGAAAATAAAATACTAAAATAAGTTGCTTTATGTGCCTCCGCTACACGCAAGTCGGGTTAATTTTTTTCTCGACTATGCCAAAATATGGTGTAGGCATTGTTGGATACGGCGTTCAAAAATATTTTAATTTATGAACACTATTTTTGCGAGGTTGACACAGCTAGACGGTTGGTTTAAAAATGTGAAAAAAACCACAGCAGAGTAACAGACAACCAAAGTAAAAAGCAAAATTTCGGAAAAATCCTATGGAATACCACTTGGAAGAAACAATGAAGTTCTTAGTTATGTAAAATAGATACGAGTTAGTGGACCATATCTCTATATTTATTATTATTATGATTTACCTCTATACTTAAAATTATGTCTAATAAAATTATATTGCAATAACACTTATATCTGCTTGGGAACCCTTTACTGTATGGTCAGATATGCAGCATGCGCTTGATCGGCTTTTGTTTATTTATAGCTCCATCGTTCATTTCTTATGTTTTTGATTTTTAAGATCCAGATTACCAACATTAATTTGAGACGTTTTAAAATCCTTTTAAACCGAATTAAGTTATTTACATCTTATTATGTAGTTGTTACTTGTATAAACTATAAAGTACAGAAAAAATCTAAGTATTAAACACACCGCCAACACCACTGAGTCCCGTATACGACAAAAATCCAGATGCAAGGAAAAACCAAGAAAAACATTACTTACAGTGCGCCGAAACTTGATATAGCTATTACGTAAATATCTCAATTTGTCTCACTCAACTAGAGGTATAATGAGATGTTGCGACTTGCAATCACATTGCATCAAAGTTCAAAACAGCTGCTCCGTCTGCTCACGATCAGCATGGTCCACAGGAAAATCGAAAACCGATCACAAATACAGTACACAGGTACTTACATCCATTTGATTCTGTGCGGGAAGCGCGAATCGAACCCGCGGCCTTTCGCTTCACAGCTACTCGCCCGCTGCATACACAGGCTGTCAAAAAAGTGTTGGACTTTTTCCTCGAAAACTAGATATCAATCAAAATAGACTACCACGTTTATTATGTACTAGCTGACCCGCGCAACTTCGTCTGCGTATGAGAGAGAGGGTTGAAAGAGTGAGTCTTAGGTACCTATAATCCAATAATTCTAAAGGAGGTAATGGGATGATCTACTTCGGCCGTCAGTCACCCCGTCTCTCACCCGTCAGTCACACCGTCTGTCACACCGTCTGTCACGCCGTCTGTCACCCCGTCTCTTACCCCGTCTGTCCCACCGTCTGTCACCCCGCCTGTCACCCCATCTGTCATCTCGTCTGTCATCCGTCTGTCACCCAGTCGGTCACCCAGTCTGTCACCCGCCTGTCACCCCGTCTGCCACCCGTCTGTCACCACGTCCGTCACCCCGTCTGTCACCCGTCTGTCACCCGTCTGTCACCCAGTCAGTCACCCCGTCTGTTATCCAGTCGGTCACCCCGCCTGTCACCTCGTCTGTCACCCATTTGTCACCCCGTCTGTCACCCCGTCTGTCACCCCCGTCTGTCACCACGTCGGTCACTCGTCTGTCACCCCGTTTGTCACCCGTCTGTCACCCCGTCTCTCACCCCGTCTGTCACTACATCGGTCACCCGTCTGTCACCCGGCTGTCACCCCGTCTGTCACCCGGCTGTCACCCCGTCTGTCACCTCGTCTGTCACCTGTCTGTCACCCAGTTGGTCACCCAATTGGTCACCCCATCTGTCACCAGTCTGTCACCCGTCGGTTACCCCGTCTGTCACCCAGTCGGTCATCCCGCCTGTCACCCGTCTGTCACCCCGTCTGTCACCACGTCGGTCACCCGTCTGTCACCCTTCTGACACCCGTCTGTCACCCCGTCTGTCACCCAGTCGGTCACCCCATCTGTCACCCTGTCTGTCATCCAGTCGGTCACACCATCTGTCTCCCCGTCTGTCACCCCGTCAGTTACCTCGTCAGACACCCCGCCCGCCACCCCATCAGTCAGCCTGCAGTCACCCCGTCGGTCAACACTAAAATATTTTTTCAAATCGAACCAGTAGTTTCCGAGATATAAAATTCCCCGCTAGCAGCATTATTCATTTTTGCTCCGCTCCTATTGGTTATAGCGTGATGTTATATAGCTTCTAGCCATCCTCGATAAATGGGCTATCCAACACAAAAATATTTTTTCAATTCGAACCAGTAGTTTCTGAGATATCAACTTCCCCGCTTTTCAACATTCTTCATTTCTGCTCCGCTCCTATTGGTCATAGCGTGATGTTATATAGCCTATAGTCACCCTCGACAATTGGGCTATCCAACACAAAAATAATTTTTCACATCGAACCAGTAGTTTCTGAGATATACATTTTGACGATTTTGCAACATTTTTCATTTCTGCTCCGCTCCTATTGGTCATAGCGTGATGTTATATAGCCTATAGCCATCCTCGATAAATGGGCTATCCAACACAAAAAGATTTTTTCAATTCGAAGCAGTAGTTCTGTCTGAGATATAAATTTTCCCGGTTTGCATTTTTTTTAATTTCTGCTCCGCTCCTATTGGTCATAGCGTGATGTTATATAGGCTATAGCCATCCTCGATAAATGGGCTATCCAACACAAAAATAATTTTTCGATTCGAACCAGTAGTTTCTGAGATATCAACTTCCCCGCTTTTCAACATTTTTCACTTCTGCTCCGCTCCTATTGGTCATAGCGTGATGTTATATAGCCTTTAGCCATCCTCGATAATTGGGCTATCCAACACAAAAATATTTTTTCAAATCGAACCAGTAGTTTCTGAGATATCAATTCCATGTTTTTTATTTCTCATATCTGCTCCGCTCCCATTGGTCATAGCGTGATGTTATATAGCCTATAGCCACCGTCGATATTTGGGCTATCGAACACAAAAAGAATTTTTCAAATCGAAGCAGTAGTTCCTGAGATTAGCGCGTTCAATCAAACAAACAAACAAACAAACAAACTCTTCAGCTTTATAATATTAGTATAGATATGAAAACTGCTATAAGTTTGATGTAATTAAGACGATTGCCGCTTGGTTTTCTTAGTATCTCATCCGTTCTAGTTTTGTCATTCATACTTTTTTCAAATTATAGGTTGTTGATAGGCAGCATTAATTATTATTATAATTAATAACATATCAAGGTCATGGTGTTACCCCGGAGGAGTAGATTGAGGTGCATCTAACGCGAGAAGGGTTCTATTAATATACCTATCTATCTTATGATCCATAATAATTGAAACAACTCTGAGTACCTGTATGTCAACAAATAAATCGCTTATTATAGAGGTAAGTAATTTGGTCTTGATCAATTCTTAACGGGTGGAAGTAACCTCCACCTACGAACAGCTAGGCCGTTCAGTCATAAATTATTTATTTTGTACAACCGTACCAGGCAATAAGCACAATATTGTGCGGTTACAAACAAATATAGGAATCAGTTCCGGATATTTGTATTATAAGTTTTATAGTTTATGTGCAACGGCAATAGAAATTAAATGGTTATTTTGTCATTACAGGACTACTTTAATGCAAATATTTACTTTAAATCATACTCAAAGATATTAAATATTATTGACTATTAAATATGGAAAAGCTATCAAGCAAGTTTCCATACGAATAAAATGATCTCAAACGCCATCTACCACTTATTACAATTCGAGGGCGCTTATTACAATTTACACCCTAGAATGTCCTGAATCACGTAATGCCCGATAGACACTAACCGAATGAACGTCTGCGAATCTACACCTATGATCTATACATAATGCATTCACACAATAGCGAAAGTTTGTTTGTATGAACGCAACAGGCGTAGATTCGCGAACGTTCGTTCGGTTGGTGTGTACCCGGCATAAAACAATTTTATTGTATAAACATTACTACTTTAATACGACCTTGCTCACGATATTTCAAATACGACTGAGTGACTTACGGCCACGTGGTCCTGGTCACAACTTCTGGATCACAAGTGTTCGTGCTGTTGTCCCGTCTATATACTGTTGAATAGTGTTGAATATCTTTGATCATACTTTTTTAATTTTTCGTCGAGTGACCACTTCGTCATATATGTATATGTAGCTCTAGATTACAATATTTAAACAGCCTTAAACTTGTCCGTTTTCACGGCAAGCTCATTCCCTATCCGGATACTATCCGGATCTGCACTCCCGCAGCCCATGTACTCGGTCTTTGCCACATCTAGTTTCAGACCCGCGCCGATCTCAAGCGTCTCCTTCCACAGGTTTCAACAAGACCTTGAAATTGGCGTATCCGTGTTTCATTGTTCCTGTAAAAACTTAGTTATTGTTTATAGGTTAGGTTATGTTAGAAAGAAAATTATGTAACTAATGACTTGGCAGCATGGTCTCCGACTTTAGCCGATTCCCTGTGGAACAAATGTAAGAAAAAGAGTTTTGGCGGGAATTCTGACGGTGCGGGTGGTCGCTTGATTTAATGATTTCATATTCTAGTCTAAAGTTGTGCTTGTGGTTTAAATGTGATGAATCTAAGCGATAAACATCAACGAAGATGGACAGTATGTGGAAGCTTTGAAATAAGTGATTTTTGATGCTTTTTATCGGGTGGCTGGTTCGACCATGTTTGATTCCTCCGCTGTGGGAGAATCGTCTGAAAATCATCAAACTGGAAGGAATTCACGCCAAAACTCCAGCAGGGCCTTGAAATAGAACGCAACCGATTTCATTGCACTTGTGAAAAATTAGATTAAGCAAATGAAGACATAAAAAGCACTTAAGACGAGGCTGTATGGGCTAGATCCCTTTGCCTTCCCAAAAGGGAAAATTTAAAAGAAATTAAAAGAGTTTTGGCGGGAATTCTGACGGTGCGGGTGGTCGCTTGTTTTAATTATTTCATATTCTAGTCTAAAGTTGTGCTTGTGGTTTAAATGTGATGTGTATCTAAGCAATAAACATCAACGAAGATGGACAGTATGTGGAAGCTTTGAAATAAGTGATTTTGGACGCTTTTTGTCGGGTGGATGTGTCGACCATGTTCGACTCCTCCGCTGCGAGAAAATCGTCTAAAAAGCATCAAACTGGAAGGAATTGACGCCAAAACTTCAGCAGGGCCTTGAATTCGAACACATCCGATTTCATGGCACTTGTGAAAAATTAGATATAAGGAAATGAAGAAAAAAAAAGCACTTAAGACGAGGCTGTATGGGCTAGATCCCTTTGCCTTCCCGAAAGGGAAAATTAAAAAAAATAATAAAAAAAACAAATGACAGTTGACAACTTGACAGACAGAAGAATTTTGATTTTGGTTGTGGTCTGTGCTGTGTTGTGTTATGTGTAGCGTAATTTGATTATTTTCCACAATTTTTCACGACAAAAAATGTAATTTATCTTTCAGAAATTGTATGAGTATTTCTGATTACTTACTTGTCGTCCTTATAATCATAGATCTGATAAATGCGCTGTAGTTCATAGTGGAGACGAATATTGCGATATGATATAACTATATTTGTATCAAGGAAAAAACATGAATCCATTCGTGGGCTTCGTTTCTCTTCTTTTTTGTTTTGTAGCAGTATGCCATGGATCAGGCACGGATATCGCACTGGACGCGAAAGCAACATTACTGCATCGAATAGACAGTTTAAATTTGCTAATATATACATGTCTTTTAACACTTACCGTACTTACTATATGGGTTTTCAAGCACCGCCGGGTCAGTTGGCTTCACGAAACAGGATTGGCCGTTATTTATGGTTTGTATTTTGGACTTCTATGATACATATATACGATATTCGAAATTCATTTTAGCAGATATAATGAATGTCATGTGATTCTAGCTTTAGTGGGTCCTTGAATTATTTCATGTGCTTATCTTTATTGTTACGTGATATAAATGATATTTAATGTTTAAGAAAGTAAATGTTATATTCCATGTACATGTCACATGACTTGAGTATGTGTTTTTACTAGCTGTCCCTAACGCCCGAATGGTCAAATGCTATTCAACTTTAACGGCTTCTTACATTGATTTTCGACATAGAATTTTGACAGATAAGGTGGTCTTAAACTATATAAGGCGACCTTAAGTGTATGAACATTCGGCGGTAAATGTTCCATTCTTGTCCATACATGTTACACTCCCATGAGTCTTGTGTTATTATTTAGATAAGAACCATCATCTCAACATTATAATAAATAATTATGGTGTGAATATGACCTCAACTGTTCAAGATGTTCAAAATTATAACTCAATTACCCACATTATACTCAAAGAGATTTAATATTACTTACTATAGAGAGGCTAGCAAGCAAGTTTCCATACAAAAAAAAAATATTTCAAACTTGAGTACCTTCATCAACAACTTAACAATGCGAGGGTGATTATTACAATTTACACCCTAGAATGTTTTGTGAATGGTTAATAATCACATAACAGAAGTTTATTCTCTCAATATGATTATGCTGGCAGGCCTGGCGTGCGTATATTTCAAATAAACTGCATGACTTATGGCCACTAGGTTGTAACTTTTCATCACAAGTTTTGTGCTGTTGTCCCGTCTATATACTGTTAAATGTCTTTGATTATACACAATAAAATAATATATACATTTTATACATAATGTAATATACTTATACTGAATACTTGGGTCAAGTTGAAAACCTTAATAACTTACACTGACAAAAAACATCAATTACTTACACCCAACATCTAATAAAGTTTGTAAATCTTAGAAACCAAATAGAAATATGGTTTATGGTGATTTGCAAGCAAGTATCAATAGCTGCCCATTATGTAAATTACATATTTAATAAAGATATTTTTCCTCAACAGGGCTAATAGTAGGGGCAATAATTCGATATGCGGGTAGTATTACATATATAATAAAATGTTTTTTTCTCAACAGGGCTAATAGTAGGGGCAATAATTCGATATGCAGGCAGTTCAAACCACATCACCTACATCAATGTGTCACCTGAGGTGGACACCAAATACAACTTGTCTGTACCACCAGACATGTTACGCTTTCACTTTCCAGACAAGATACCAATATCACCTGGAGGTAAGATGTATTGCCAACAAAACAAACATGATTTAAATCAAATTAAAACATTTATTGTGCCATAGTAGACTGGTTCAGGTTTGGGTAAACAGGCTCTAAATACTTATGCTCATGCCTGTATCCCTGAAGGGGTTATCTGAGACTAACTAGCATACTGGAACATCCACATCCTGGCCAAACTTACTTCCATCCCATATGTCATAGGGGGAGAGCCAAATTTTAGATTCTGTGCTAATACTCAGTAGAAAAACCCAGTATCTCTCCCCAACCCAGAAATTGAACCCAAAACCTCGGTCAGAACAGTCTTACCACACATACAAACTACATTGCCACTGAGGCAGTCCAAACTCCAAAATAAAGTAAACAATCGAAGAATATCATAAATGAAAATATTAAATTTTCAAGTACACTGTATACTATGAGAGAATATTTTTATGTCAATAGGAAAATAGTTACATTATAATGATTATAATAAACCTGATTAAGTTGATTTTGATTGTGAAATATTGTATTTTTAAGAGAAAATTATACAATATGTATATGGACTTAACCCATGAAGATACATTTTATCTTCAAGTTTAACCCTGTTACATAAGTGTCACTGTTTATAAAGATGGTTTTAAACTTATGTGCAATATTAAGTATATAAATCTTTCTATTTCTGTTAAATAACACATAAAACTATATAAATCAATTATTAATTCTTAAACTATAATACAACACTTTTTTGTGCAGATGCTCCAGTGCCAAACAAAACTTATGCCTACAGCTTTAGAGGAGAGATAGTGAATGTGGAACAAAATGAAATTGACTTGAAAGCAACCTTTGATCCGGAGATTTTCTTCAACATTATTTTACCTCCTATTATATTTCACGCTGGATATTGTCTTAAAAGAGTAAGTACCTACTTCTTACAATAATCATCTTTTGCTTTGTTGCCAAACATTTAACTATATCATACATTTATTGTATTTTTAGTAGTTTGTTTATATCTCATGATATCAATTTTCTATTATTTTCCTTGTCTTACAGGAAAATTACAAGCACACACTATAATAATATAATATGTACCTTTATATGTTTCATAATGTTTTCTTCAAATATTGTTTAGGCATTTTTTTTTATTTATCATAAAATTCAATTTATTAACTTTCTGCACACCAACAGTTTTAGGAAAATACACTACTATACGTATTGCTTCATCGTACGTATCTACATTAAATGAAGGTCACATCTGTAAATGTCTGCTATGCAGAATACACGTTAATATCGATTTTGTGTAGGTAAACTTCGGTTGGTGAGTCATAAACTAATACCCTGTATTTACAGTTATGCAGTCGATATGTAAGTCATGGTCTAAGAGACCGTGGTACATCGACCTTCAGTCATCTAATAACCAGATGAGACATATTTTTTATCAATATCAATTTCGATAGGCAAGCTATTATAGGCTCGTTTGGAAATAAATGATATTTGATTAAAAAAATGACCAGTTATCAGATGAGTGAAGGTCAATATACCACGGTCTCCCCTACCATCATTTATATATAAGTATACTTGAATTATAGGTTGTCATTCACAAATATGATACTACTAATCATCATCATCTGCCACAGTATGTCCTCTGCTTAATACTTTATACTACTAATACTAACCACTAATTGCGTTTTCAATCCCTTTGTGTTCATATTATTTAGACTGCGTTTTTACAGTGGTCGGGTATTGTAATTTTAATAGCAGACACAATGGTTCCCATTATTTAAAGGATATTTTTTACTTTTCAGTAATATACCAAAATCAGTTTTATTAGTCAACTTTGCCTCTTCTGTTACAATTACATACTGATGGCAGTTGAAATAACTATCATTTGATGGCACATAATTATAATACTTTTTAAAAAATGTAATAAATAATACTCGAAAATAATATTTCTTTAACAATGTATACTATTTGCATTTTTACCCACCCCTTAGCAATGCATGCGTGAAGAGTTTAGGTAAACAATTGCCAAAGCTAAAATCTATGTACAATCATCAATGTCGATTAATTCCACTTTGACGCGAACATGATTATCTACTACAGTTTTATTTTTTTACATAATTATTCGCTTTCAAACAAAACACACCAGGGACACGTGATTGTAATGGGTAATTGCATCATGATGATGACTGTTTCGTCGTCTACGTATATCTACGTCATGTTTACCTTCAGAGTTGGCGTCGATTATGTTTATAAATAGTTAAAAAAAAAAAACGAAAAACACGCTTTTGAAACACCGTACTAAAAGTATGAAAATATTTTTTGAGTATAATCGTTTGTTCTAGAGCGATATAAATCATTGTAAAATACGTGGGGTCCTTCCTTTTTTTGTTATCCTAGTGAACCTGGCTAAGATACCAGGACAACATTTTTAAATTATTGTATTGTCATCGATCATCATTGTGGGTCCTTGATACATGTGCCAATTTTCAAGTACATCAAACAACTTGATCATGATGAAAATCACGTTGAAAGATTCCATTACATAGATACATACAAGTGAAGGTAATATAAAGCGTGTAAAAAGCATCTTAATTCAAGAAATAATATGTTTAATGTATAACGATTCTGAGCGAGCCGTCAATTTTACTAGTCATTTTTGAATAAATATACATAACTCTCAACAGTCAAGCACATACATAATTATTATAGTCTGGAATAGTCCTGAACCTGAATAAGATATTTCGGTGTCATAAGTTAGGAATCACGAGAGGCTTTCTGTCTTATAACGTTGAAACCAGAAACAAAGCGGGTGGATTATTTATAATCTCGACGCGAGAATAGAATTCGCCCGCTGCGTCACGGAGGCTGTGTGTGTGAAATTTTAAACATGCATCGAATTGAGAATAACATCGTGTTTTGAAATCGGTGAAATAGAAACTCGTTTTAAAGTGGTATCTTTATCAAAACCGTGTACTTAACATATTATATGAAATTCAAATAAAGCCATTCCGTGTTAGAACTATCTAAATAGATTCCTTTGCGATAACATTTATATATCTGTAGTATGCTGATGATTAAAAACTTAAACGCAGTTTAGCAGGTTCCGGGTTTGAATTATAATCAAACAAATATATAAATAAAAGCGTAATTTACATGTTGATTATTTTTTATTATAGCTGAGACTGGCATAAAGCAAGTAAGCCTCTTGATGGTATGTGATCTCCGCACATTGACACCAACGATACCAAAAGAACCATGGGTGTATTGTCAATCTTGAAGGGAGAAACGGACCCTTAACGGGGAATGGGGATTGGGAAAGGGGGACATGGGCCACCGAAAATCTCACCAAATGAAACGCAACGGCGAGGTGCCAGTTTACGTCGATGTTCTGCGAGACAGTGAACCGGCCCATTCGTGCTGTAGACGTTACTAGCTTCTGTGTCACCATAACAGTCTACAGCAGTGGTCGGCAACCTTTTGACAGGCAGGGGCCATAAGTTGGCAAAATATAGTAAGGGTGGGCCTCACCTCATAGTTTTCTATCTAGAATCTATAACATTTTAGATATTTATGACTAATTTACAAAACAATCACGGGGCGCAAATAGGACATCCTCGGGCCGCGTGTTGCCGACCGCTGGTCTACAGCATGGGTCTACTTCTCAATTAGGTATCCATATGATGTCTAAATCAAAATGATTGTCTATACGCGACGTTTAATCAATATATTTTAGACTTTAGCATTAGGTATACAGATTAAATAAAAAGTTTTTGCTTGTCATTTTCTTCTGTACATACATATTTAGAAGTCTGCATTTCGAGGAAATCAGAATATAGGTAGCAAAGATTGTTTTTGTGTTTTTCCTCATGCCTATAGAGTAGGTGCTTATTGCCCAATTTACATATTTATATCGTATGCAAAGTCAACTTTAATTTCTAATCGCCCAAAATATTCACAATGATTCTATATATACACTTATATCATTAGTACAAATGCGTGCTATACGTAACGATAACGTGTAAAATATGAAGCTTCATATTATACAAACTAATCATATTATTATATCTCGTTATACAAATACAATACACTAAATTACGCCATAACTTATATAACCTACCATCACGTACCGGACTAATGTGATGGATTTCTTAACCCTTTTTCCTTAAAAGATAATCACAAGTTTAAAACCTTTACGGACCGACTTCAAAACTTTTCCGATCGTTACCAAATTTATATGGGTCCACCCTTGAAATAAGCTCTATAGAACACAAATGAATTCTGAAAATCGGTCCACATTTGGCGGAGATATCGCGTAACATACATAAAAAATATACAGACGAATTGAGGATATTCTCCTTTTTGGAAGTCAGTCAAAAACAGAAGCTTTAAGAGTCCTGGAATATATCTACCGCCCTGATACAAAACTATTTAACGTTTCACCGGTTTTGTTAACTTTTGTATACAAAAGATTATCTCGGATGAGTCACCAGACATGTGTTCAATCAATACTTTCTCGCCATATCTGACATCAGTACTAACGATGTGGGACATTCGTTCCACGTAGGCGGGGTCATCGTACTAATTGTACATGCAAACATACATAATTTCATGCATGTCTCCCCGAAGGGATAGGTAGAGTCGCTAGGGATAGTTCCCTAGCGACTCTACCTATCCCTTCGGGGAGACATATATATATATACATGTGGGTATTCTAGTGAATACCCACATTTCGCCGAGCTTATTTCCGTCAAATCCCAGAACCGGGACGGAACCTGAGACCTAAGGACGGCAGCCGTACTGCGCACGCATTACATGTTACAACTACGCCACCGAACCAGGCTGTTTATGTTATTTATTGTTTTATAAAAGATACTTGATTATTTTCTATGAAGCTTATCTAAGGTTATTGTTTGATATGGTTTACGGTCTGATGTTTTTTTTTTATAGCCGCTATATATATTATATATATATGTGTATATATATATATATATATATTTTCTTTTTGGTCATAACTTATAAATACCAATAGTATTTTATCCAAGGCCTATAGTAGACAAAATAACTCACACTTATCTAAAATACAACGTGTTTAATCCGATAAATAGCTAGTAATGCTCGAATCTTGAGCTGTTTAGTGGTAGAGCCACACTGTAGACAGTAACGTCTACAGCGCGAATGGGCCGGCTCGACCCGTTTGATAACACTGTCTCACAAAAAATCGACGTAAAGTGACAGCTTGCTGTCGCGTTTTGTTTGGTGAGTGAAATTTCCTGTGGCCCATTTCCATCCCCTCCCTTCCACAATCATTTTTCCCTCCCCGTCTATTCCTTCATTTTAGGTTGATAACGCACCCATGGTTCCTTTTGTGTCTTGGGTGTCTATGAACGGTGGATATCACTAGCCATCAGGTGACTCATCTGCTCGTTTGCCAGTATCTGCTTTAAAAATGTACTTAGTGTCATATAGTATCGGCATCATTGCCTTTTAGTGCACCTGCTCTTATCCCATCTCGGTAAAGGATCGATGCTGAAAGTGTTCAAGCATGTTGCAAAATGACTAGGCTTTCTTTTTATGACCGCCTGCCTGCTGTATGTCAAGCTGAAACGAACCCTGGACCTCCCGATTCAGGGCATATACGCTCCCACTAGACCAAAGAGGTGACTCACAATAGTTTCTGCCTCCTGCTCTATTTAACAAACTACTTTCTTAAAAAACGTAACTAAAAATAGTTGTGCTAGCACATACACAGGCTGTTATGTATTCATTACAAAACTTGGCTGTGAAACTTTCTTTCCGTATGCAATATGAATAAACACGCCTAATTTAGATTAGCCTGGACTGTCAGCTACTTTCAGAGACTACCTAAATGTTGGTAGGATCCTCCAAGGGTTGACGTCAGACAGACAGCTGGACTGTCGTAAAAATTAAAGCCAAATCATTTTTTGCAATATGCAAGAAATGTGTTTCGCCGACTGGCTTCACATTGGAGTGGGATAAGGGCAGATGGAAGAGAAAGAACGGTAGGAGTAAAGAGCATGTGAATGGACTACCTCCAGGGTAGACATGAAGGCCGCCCTGCCATAAGGGGATGGCGCCGCCGTCGAGTATTCAAAAGACGAAGTGCCCGAACGCAGATCGGGGGCCAAATGCCCTCGTGATTGCCAGCCCACCACACCGTCCTAACAAAGCAAAACACTCTATTTCAGTGGCACCTTTATTGGAAGCATGTCTTACAGGCTGTCTTTAGTGTGTTTTGAATGCGGTTGATCCCTACACGTGTCAATAAATTTATCGTTATTCATAATAATTACAAATATTTTGAAAATTTGTGTCCATAAATCTTTTGCTCTTTTCATCGCTATCACTAATAATATGTAGATATAGCTTAAAATATAATAGTTGAACATCTATACAAAAGTTTTCTAATAAATGCCGCGCCGCCGCAATTTTGAGATCGGCGCCCACCTCTGCTCCACCGACTGGCTGACCAATTGATGTTTTTCTTCTTGCAGAAATATTTCTTCCGCAACCTGGGTGCCATTTTGACATTCGCGATGGTTGGCACCGCGCTGTCTGCTCTAGTAATCGGGTCTCTAATGTACGGATGCGTACAACTGATGCCGGAATCTCTAGCATCAAGTTTCACATTTCTGGACACCCTCTATTTTGGTGCATTGATCTCACCTACTGATCCTTTGACTGTTCTTGCCATATTTTCACAATTAAAGGTAAGACTAATAGATTTAATAAAGTTGATATTATGTATTACATAGTTTCTACAATTTAAAATTTAATCAAGGATCTGATGTCAGAATAATTTTATTTTAATGGGGAACTTGCATCAAAATTATAACGAGAAATTTTGTTGATAAATAAACAAAACATGAAATGTGCTATCATGATATTTGTAGTGTAAAATAATAGGTATTTTACAGTAAATCCTACTTATAATGGAACGTAATTGCAAAACCCAAGTGACGTCATTGCATAAAGAATCATAGAGCAGTGTTTCCAAGTTGGGCTATTTTTAACAATTTTGACGAAAATTGTCGTTGTGTTTAGTATGGTGATTAGTGAATTAAATTTCGAAGGTCCTTCTCTTCCTTCTTCTTCATTTTTACTTCGTTATTTAAAGAAATAGCTTTAACATTTCTATGCGGTGACGTCACGTTATTTTTTAGCGAAGGGTTTCGAAAGTCATATTTTGACTTGCGATAATTAAATGGTTTGTGCATATTTTGTTTGTTTGTTTCTTTCTGGTGTGTTTTACGCAAGTAATCCTGCTTTTAAATTTAATAAAATATACGAATGTACAAACTAACGTAAATTAAATGCTACATTAATTCGCATATTATTTCAGGTGGATGTTAATTTATATGCGATGATATTTGGAGAGAGCGTTCTCAATGACGCCGTCGCGTTGGTGCTCAGCGGGTAATTGTTTCATGCATAATAATTATTGCTTCATTTAATTTATTCTCTTTTTTAAACGCATTGATTGTACTAATTTAAAACTACACGTACTAACGACTTGCTAATTGCTAATTGGGTGAATAGACTTAGCCAGGTCTTCACGGCCGCGAATGGAGGCACGTAAGGTTACCACTACCTCTTATAGCAATATTACTATAATCTTACTTGTACCGATTCCCTTACAAAAAAAAAGAAGTAAGACTATAATAATACTGCTGTAAGAGGTGATGTAACCCCCCAGATCGGTACATTCATAACTTGATAACTTTTTGACTGTTAGTTTCTTTCTTTATTTCTATCTGCCCTTATCCCACCTAAATGTGGGGTCGGCGCAACACTTTTTTTCAAGCATGTTGCAGGAATCATTTAGCTCAGTTTTTACGACCGGCCGCCTGCCTGACGTCAACCCCTTCTAAGGGTATCCAGTCCCGGACAAATGTTAGCTTCAAAGTACATGTATTAAATATTTATTTACCCAATATTGCTTATTGTATTAGGTGTCCTATAAGTTCAAAATTTAAATTTAGCACCATTTGTTCAGTAATGTGTTATCATTTAGAAATCTGACAGCTTCTTATTAATTTGTGTTTTTTTTCAAAATACCTCACCTCATCGATTCATTTTGGGACAACCTATACAACATACGATATGGCACCATCGATATATTATATACCTAGATGCACAGAAGAACGCTTGCTCATTTCGTTTAAAAAGCTACTTTATAACACGTGCATAGGGTTATATTTGTGTTGATTTAATTAGAACTTGTGATCTTTTTCGTTGTTTTATTCCTGAGACCACTTTTTAGGAGGATATTTGCAAAGAACTGTGCATCTAGGATATATTATATTAATGCATGGCACCAATAACTAATGTTTCTCTTACGTTCATTGACAGACCGATTAATTGATACACTTTTTTCTCAAACACAGAGCTATACAAAACTATGAAACAAGATATTCTAAAGATGGTGGATTTGAAATCACCGCGTTCCTGTATGCGATTGGCGATTTCATAGGAATTTTCAGTCTCTCGCTACTCGTCGGTGCTTTTATGGGATGTTTGACTGCATTGATATCCTTTTTAACACGTTTTTAATACACAATATTGTATAACTGCTAGACTAGACTGCCTCGGTGGCGTAGTGATTTTGCGTCCCTGGTACAACTATTGTCCTGAGGTCTCGAGTTCAATCCCCGGCAAGGGCAGTGTTATTGTATTTTTCAGTATCAGCCCCGAGTCTGGTATTTGTGCCCGATATGGCGGCGGGCTCGCCCCGTATCACATCTGGGATGGAACTAAGCTCGGCGAAAAGTGGGTGTTCTAGTTTGCTAGTGCGCCTCTGCCTACCCCTTCGGGGATACAGGCGTGAGCTTATGTATAACCTTTTTGACCGGCTCCAAGAAAAGGAGGTTCTCAATTCGTGTGGTATTTTTTTTACGCGATATCTGCCAAATATGTACCGATTTTCAAGTTTGTGTTGGTGTTTGATAGAGCTTATTCAAAAAGAATACCAGTAACGGCCTATAGATGTCGTGACTGTCGAGTTGCGCTATGGTTTACTCGGGATTCAATCTTAAGTATCTTTATTGTAATCTTTGATGTGGGTATTTGGTTCGTAAGCGTAACGTAAGTCGTAACCTGGATCATCTGAAATCCTAGAAAATTACCGTGCTATGAATTTTTTAGCCTTGCCTTGTCCGTAAAGGACAGGCACGCAACTAATGTATAATTCCTTAACTCAATGCCACATGACGAAATTCACTCATGTTCGCGAGTGGCCCCTGCTAGAGTCGGCGCTGTTCGTTCTCATGTCGTACGCAGCCTTCCTCATCGCTGAAGTGTGCGAGCTTACAGGTTGGTATTGTATGCACTATAAAAAAATTGAGGTTCTACAAGTATACTTATACAAAAGAACATGTTATTTGTTAATCGTAATCGCGATTACCATAAATATTTTTAGTGGTTAATTTGACTAAGCAAACTGACTAGCTTGTCTTCTATTTGAACTGACCAATGCTCTGATAATTAATCATATTTTTAATCAAGATCAAAGATTTATGATTAATTAATTAATCGGTAATAGCGATTAACTTTTCTGGCAACACTGCTCAGTGTCAGGACCAGTGGCGTGCAGTCCCTGTAGGCAAAGAGACACTGTCTACCCTGATAATTTACGTTTTACCCAAATAAAGAATAAAAATCATGACCAAAAACCATTTTTAAAAATAACAGCGCCCCGCTTGTATTTTAAATCAACACGGGGATGATGATGGTAGTCTAAGAGTTGAAGAAAGTCATTTTGTAAGTTTTTTGCTTATGCACGCCACTGGTCAGGACTATATGTGACTGGGGGTGTCATTTATTTATCATTGCAGGCGTGGTAGCGGTGCTATTCTGCGGAATATGTCAAGCCCATTACACGTACAACAACCTGTCGTCGGACTCCCGCAACCGTACCAAGCAGTTGTTCGAACTGCTCAACTTCTTAGCCGAGAACTTTATATTCACGTACATCGGCGTGTCCATGTTCACGTTCCCCAAACATCACTTCGACCCGTGGTTCATCATCGCTGGCTTTGTATCCTTTATTAACTTACAAGCTGTTGTCATCAACAACTTGTTATTGTCAAATTTAATATAACTTTTGTCTAATAGGCAATGGCAAATTTTCTAATAGGCAAAATTATATAAGAACTGTGGATTTACTGATTTTGATTGAGCTTTTGAGTCCCTTGAACGCTGACAGAACCTTTTTTCTGTTGATTGGGTCGGATATCGGTGTACCCCTGTGTCTATATCGATCATCCGCCTGTCTTGTCGCAAGCCCCTCGATTTGCTTCTTCCCTCTTCGAATTTGAAGTGTGAAGAAACACAAATAGGCCGGCGTGATTTTGGTGACCTCTGATAAACCCATTGTTTGTCAGTGGTCGCTAGTTTTTTTGGACTGTACTACGCTTACTATCACGTACGGTGTGCCCGAATAAAATAACAATTGACAAAGCGCTAAACAAAGTATCAGAAAAAGAATATTTAAATTCGAATATTCTGAAGAAACAATGTTCCTTAGCACCAGCATTAGATAACGTCGACTCTCGGCCGCGCTGTGAACATATACCCACTGTCGTTCCTACTGAATCTCGGCCGAAATCCGCCCATACCGATGAACTTTCAACACATGCTGTTTTTCTCAGGTAATTTATGCTAAATAACCTAACGCCATAGTAATGGAACGCACGCCTATTGGAGATTTTTATTCAGAGTTAGACTGTCAGAGTTATACAATAATAACTCTATTTTTTCCGAAATCCTTTTTACGTCAAGTTATGCAAATACCAGATTTTTATAATGATATAAAACAAAAATGTTAAATACAGCTAAAATAATTTATACAACCTTTAATTTACCAGTACTGGCTTCAAACATTTTCGCCTCTCCTGTAAAATGTGTGTTTTGGCGCTTGATATTGTATACCTCTGAGGCCGCGGACACGAACTCCGCGGGCTTGGAGCGGCGGCGGCGCGGCGCATGGAGCGGCGCGTTTCAATGCATAGATTTATATGGAAATAGCCTCGAAGGCAGCGGCGCAGCGAGCGGCGCGACGACCGGTCTAGCAATACATTACCGCACCGCTCCCCGCGCCGCCGCCGCTGAGTTCGTATCCGCAGCCTGAGGTACAGTTTATTGTTAACAAACAGGGCTACGTGGTGCGATGTCGTTCGCGCTCGCGATCCGCAACACAGTGTCGGAGGCGCGGCAGGCGATGCTGACGACCACCTCGCTCATCGTGATCGCGACCGTCGTGCTGCAGGGAGGCGCCGCCACGCACGCGCTCGCTTATCTACGTATACCCACCGGGTGAGTTTGTGCACACTGCACGACTATACGCGACCAGTGGCGTGCAATCCATATAGACAAAGAGACACTGTCTACTCTGACAATTTTCTATTTCATCATCATCATCATCAGCCACAGGACGTCTACTGCTGGACATAAACCTCCCCCAAAGATTTCCATATTATAAGATTTTCTATTTACCTTAATAAAAAATATAAATAACATAACATAAGCTCACGCCTGTATCCCCGAAGGGGTAGGCAGAGGCGCACTAGCGAACTAATACACTCACATTTCGCCGAGCTTCGTTCCGTCCCAGATGTGATAGGGGGCGAGCCTATCGCCATATCGGGCACAACTTCCAGACTCCGGGCTGATATGGAAAAATCCAATATCACTTTGCCCGACTCGGGGATCGAACCCGAGACCTTAGGACGGTAGTCGTACTGAAACACAACCACGCCACCGAGGCAATATAAATCTTGTCAAAAAAAGCTATTATCGAAATGGTATCGCTCGGTTTTTATTTTAAATCGACACGAGGATGAAGATGATGTTGATGGTACTGTACGACCTAAAGAAGATTATTTTGTAAGTTTTTTGTCTACCCTGATCCAAATGTCTATGCACGTCACTGTACGCAACCGATCCCCAACACAGTATCGGAGGCAATACTGATGACCTTCTGCATCTCTGATAGATAGGTAATTCAACTTATTTGTACACAAGATCCATGTGAAAATGATTCAAATGAAACAATATTTGTACAAGCTGTAGTAAACATAGTATGACTTATCCAAATATGTCGTATATACACGTGTGTATACCCATATAACCTATATGTTCAAATTATATTGAGTGGACAATATAATTAAGTTAAATTTATCTTTCCAGGGAAGGACAAAATGATGAAAACGACGCGTTGCCTTATCGTGACGTCAGAAGTGTAAGTATTTTCAAATATTCGTTATTTCTTGTATCTTTTTCTTTCTATACATGTATATTCCAACACTACACATAAATATTACAAGCACTGTAGGGAAAGTATTTCATAATTATTAAGTCCATTATTAGGCGAAATCTTTGAAATATTTATCTTGGCTCTAAAATTATCAATTTTAGATATTTTTGAGTTAGCAAAAGTATTTCAACTTGTATTTACGCTTACCCTCCCACGTCCTGTGTTCGCCTTTGTTAACTATTTGTGTTGCTTTACATAGATTCGTAAATTCGTTCTAACAAACTGCTTCTCGTAGTTTCTTCCTTTCATACCTCAGCACAAATATAAATAGGTGAATGGACGCAATAGTGTGCGTGTACACTCGTCTTATAATGACTGTACGAGCTTACATGAGCAGATTTACAATGGGTTGTTTCAAAACTTGAAATTTGTTAAAGAACATTCACAAATGTTTACGCCTATTACCATTACTTATTTATATTGTAAACACAATCTATCCCATATAAAAGTTGATAATTTTGATAAAGGTTTATAATTTGAACATTGAAAACTATACGTAATCAATGTAAGTTGAAACAACCCACACTTATGTATTGATTACACAGTACTAGCCGCTGGTGGACAACTACTGTCCTCACTAACTTATACCTCAGTATTTTAATTTGAATGGTTGTGGGGAGTGAGTGGGCCATTGTCACGGAAAATACAAAATAATTTACTGTAATGGATCGGTCAGCTTGCACTGTGTAATCAAGCCATTAGTTCAGTCATTAACATGCAAAATATTACCAAAGAAAAACAAGTCATGTCAACAATCTGGTAGTATTTTTACATTAAAAGCCATTTTCACCAAATAAGTACAATGTGCGAAACAAATATCCATTGGCGCAATAGGCGTCCGGCCGAATCATTCTTTCGTACATGTGGGCAAGTTAGTTGATTACGCACAAGCAGTGGCGGCATGTAATTAATGAGCAATTATTGTGGCAGCTCTACCAGGCCACGGACACCGGTGGACCGGTACGTATATACATATCGCTTACGTACGCACACATTGTGTGCAATTAATGGGCTTTTTATGTATATTTATCGTGCTTTCCTCATATTGCAAATTTTCCTCAAATATCGTAAGAACTCAAGTCACACATAAGGTGTCTTGAAATGATAACAGTGCATTTTATAAACTTTCGTTGTTAC
Source organism: Clanis bilineata (assembly GCA_036417725.1). NCBI lineage: Eukaryota > Metazoa > Arthropoda > Insecta > Lepidoptera > Sphingidae > Clanis > Clanis bilineata. The sequence goes on from CM071141.1 coordinate 7,972,473, forward strand.
GATTTTTTTTTTCGAATGAGTATAAACCGAAACAACTTGTAATCTGTGATTTGGGAAAAAAGTGGAAATAAATAGTTAGTAGGCTTAAATGGAATATGCTTTTTTCAGTTCGGCGGTTTTTTTTTTAATAACCAGGAATCGATTTCATAATATTGATATCCTGTTTTGAAACACTTGTATCAATATAGAAATATTTTAAAACTATAACAATGAAAATGAATTGAGGAAAATTTGAAATATGTATTAGTATAATCAAACATAAACCACTTGTTATATATTTTGTTTATATTAGTGTGTTTATTTTATAGGGAACAGGTCAAACTAATTGTGTTGTCCGATTCAAATATTTTGCTTGTGGCCGTACTCCATAGCTCTACTACTTGGATTGTTCATATTTTTTCATAAAAGTTATAGATTTTGACAAATTAATAACTGCCCTTTTGGCAAACTCATTAGCATTATTGTCGGCCAAGATCCGAACCATAGTCTTAACCCTTGCTTCCAAATTATCTCAAAATATAGAAAGACCTTTGTTCTGACCTTTGGGTCAAATTGACATCTTATTAAAAACATATTTGTTGTTTAGCCCACCGAGCTAGGTTTCGGCCTCAGAAACATGGATGGTACGCAACCGGCCAGTTGCGACAGAGCAGCAGTAAGACTAATCAATATAAAAATGCACGCAATATTTACTTCACATGTGTTATTTAACAAACTAACAACATAATACACATACTAATAACTGTGTTCTCACTACAAATTACCTTCTGTCCGCACTGTTTTTGTGTTTCACATCAATGCATGGCAATTAATGTATTGAAACTCCTGCATTTTTATATACATGCTTAAACAGAATAAACATTTTTAAAATTTCTACCACTTTCTACTATGTTTGTAAAGTACTTTGTAGTGCCAACACTGAGGACAATGTTCCCGGAAATATTTTAATTTGCATCTACTTACTCAGTTAGGTTAACTACAGCGCGACACAAGATAGAAGTATCATTTTAATCGGATATTCTATCGAGTGTCGTGTTCCTGCATGTAACACTCACTTTATGGCTTTCTTTGGTTTCCTTTTAATATCTAGCGAGGCCGCATGGTAGTTAAGTGGTCTAATGGCGCGAAGGAGGTGATTATGCCTTGGCAACTAAATGGTTACGAAGTATGTGAACACATTTTTTATTATTATAAATTAATATCCATAGATGGGCCTGTTTTAGACGAACAAAGTTCTGAGTAAACTAAGTTAGTCAGCTGGTGGTAGGATATTCGTATCCGACCGGATGGCGACCACCGTACACATGGTGCTAAAACCTGCCATAGTGACCCACACTCCGCGTGTGGTTCGCGTTCCAGGATCAGCCAGTGTACTTCCGGTTCTCTCGAGGGGCTTGCGGCATGACTTGATGGTTGGTTGAGACGGGTATGGGGGGTATCCCTGTATCTGCGTCGGTCGTCCGTCTGTCTTGTCGCAAGCCTCTCGATTTGCTTCTTCGTTCTTCGGATTCGGAGTGTGAAGAAGCATAAATAGGCCGGCATGATTCTGACGACCACTGATAAACAGTGTTTGTCAGTGGTCGCTAGTTTTTTTGGACTGCACTACGCTTACCATCAGGTGCAGTGTAGTCACTTTGCCGTGCCCGGATAAAAAAAAAAAAAAAAAAAAAAAGTTAGATACTCAGAATGTTTTGCAGATTTAGTCCGGGCACCTTACAAATGCCAAATAAATTGATTGTTACGTCATTTGCTAATACATATCATAGTAGCAAGCCTGTTTAGGTCTATAAAAGCTGTACTTAATGGCTTAGCCTATGCAGAACTTCGTTCTACTGAACATGTCCATTGACACATTTCATGCATGCACAGGCATGATATGTAGTTTACAGCACAAGTATATTAAAATGTGGTTAGATTTCCCTTGTAAATAGAAATGTTCTTGTTATGTGTACCTATATCTAATATTTTTTTACAAATAATTGGATGCACATTTATAAAAATTCAAATTTAAAATAACAATACTTGTGTTTAAATAAGCAATGGTGTTAAATTAAATTACTAAAATTATTTCTTACCGTTTACACCTAAAGGTCGTAACTTTCTTACACGTTGCTTTTGGCATTAGTGTAAAACGGACATTCAAAAAATAATAATATGGATTTGATGTCAACTGTTATGTTACCTACTTTCACTTACGCGCATCATAAATAAGCAGCAGGGGGGTTACCACCGCCTCTTATAGCATTATTATTATAATCTTACTTGTACCGATACCCATACAAAACAAACGAAGAACGATTATAACAATATTGTTAAAAGAAGTGGTAGTAACCCTGCTGTTTGGGACAGTAATATTACAAAGTAGTTTTTGAGCTGTAGAAGCTGTAATTGTTTTCTTTTTACCTGCTCTTGTTCCACTAAGTATGATGCAGAAAGGATTCGACTTATTATTTTTTTACGACCGGCTGTCTGCAGTCTCGGGCAAATTAAATTAGAAAATGAAACTGACGCTTTCCCTATAAATATTTTACGTCCTCGCTCGCGTAAATACGTGCAACAAACTCATGGTTGAGCTACTGGTTCGTGATAACGCCAGGAGTCGGGTCGCGGCGAGGGCGGCAGCGGCGGGAACGTGCAGAAGGCTCGCCTGGCGCGCGTGTGGGGCGCGCTGGACTCGCGCCTGCTGAAGCCGCTGCTGACGCACGCGCGGCCGCCGCTCACGGACACGCTGCCCGGGTTCATGCGCCCGCTCGCGAGGGTGCTCACCACCACGCACCAGTACACGCAGGGGGTAAAACACTTCACATACGCCCGAATGGTCAAACGCTGCTCAACTTTAACGGCTGCTTACATTGATTTTCGACATACAATTTTGACAGATAAGGCGGCATTAAACGACCTTAAGTGTATGAACATTCGACGGATAAGCTCACAATTTTTGAGTGGTAGATCCACGCTGTAGACAGTTACATCTACATCCATCATCATCTACATCGGTTTGATGCCACTGACTTACAGAAAACCGACGTAAAGTGGCAACTTGCTGTCACGTTTCGTTCGATGAATGCGTTTTCCGATGGCCCAATTCCTCCCCTCCCTTTCCCAATTACTTCCCTCCTTTTACCCCCCCTTACATTCCCTCCTTTTAGGTTGGCAACGCACCCATGATTCTTTTGTGTCTTGGGTGTCTGTCTGTCTGGGCAGTGGAGATCACTTACCATCAGGTGGCCCATCTGCTCATTTGCCAGTCTCTGTCATAAAAAAGAACACCTGTACGGGTAGGCAGAGGTGCACTAGCAAACTAGAACACACACATTTCGCTGAGCTTAGTTACATCCCAGATGTGATTTCAGACTCCGGGCTGATATGGAAAAATCGAGATCACTTCGCCCGACCCAGGGATCGAACCCGAGACCTCAGGTCGATAGTCGTAGTCGTACAACTACGCCACCGAGGCAGTCACAGTTGGTACACAAAGGAGGGTCACTATTATATTTTTAGACGTCAAAACAAGCGGCTTCAGTCGATGAGTCTGAAACACACGGCTTTGAAGCCAGCTCGGATAGATCCATAAACAGATTATCAGTGTAAAAAAAGGTAGTCTAGGAAAACAAATAGCTTTTCACTATCGACTGCCTATGAAGATTTTCCTTTGATAGCATCACGTCATGATGGTGTATTTTAAAAATAATTATATTGCTACGATAGTCTCTTTAGATTGAATAATGTTCAGTAGAATGTTTACGAATTCAGCATAAAGATTACTTATGGAAATATTTTTTTAGGATAACTCGCTACGCAGAACTGATTCTGACTCTGATCTTTGCATTGACGAACCTCATCCTATGCCTACAAGCATCGAGCCACAGGTAAACACTCTTATTTAAATTCTCATATAAACTGTCAATATCAACGATTCTTTGTTTAAGGTTTCATCCATTATTTTATTTTTATTTATGTTGCTTTAAAATTTTCTTGTTTGATAAAATTTCCAGAATTAAATTGCGTATTTTATTATTATACATAGCTTCAAAGATCTATGCAAGTATCACGATTGAATATAAATGTACAGATATCTATTTTTATTTTTATTGTGCTGATGTAACTTATTTTCCTGAACTATTTAATATTTGTACATATGTGTTAAGTATACATATTTATTACTTTATTTTGTTTGGTTGCAGCTATCAATTAATGTTCGGAATGGATATGGGCATGTTTGAGCTTTTTAGCGTTTGTGATCCTCAACTGTGATATGAGTTTCTCTATGTAGCGTATAGAAAAAGAATGATTAATAGGACATTTTTAATTATTGCACGCAGCAATTATGGCCTGGAGTCGTGGACACGCGCATTTCTGTTGAAGGTATCACTGGGAGTAATATCTAGACGTTCATATGAGAACGAATTTACTTAAAAGAGTGCCACAATATTGCAAAAATAGTTAATGAAATAAGTTTTCCATCGCTTCATTAAGCATCAACAATGTTTATGAAATCCTTATGGCCAGTGATAATTACTGAAATTGAATTTATTTTGTGTAGTTAAGTTATAGGTACATTTGTCTTGTTACACTGATTGTTGTGATATCTATATAAACCTAAAATATCTAGAAAAGGAATAAAGAATCTTCAACGGACACTATTTAATAATAAACAGATGCAATACAAATGTATGTGTAAAGAGAGTCGTATATATTAGAACTCTCTGCTAAATTGCTATTTTTCTGATTTAATGATTCGCAGTTACATTATTCTTTTTCATTAGTAATTGGGTACTTAACTATGTTTTACATTATATATGTAATAGCAAATAACAACAAAAAAGAAACCCTTCTGTAAACTGCATCAAAATTGCTTCTGAAAATTCTTTCTGATCTATATTTTAGATGACATAAATTTCATATAAAATTAATATTAAAAAAATGTCAAGTACCCAATTCTATTAATTTTTAATATCTATCAGAGGTTGTAATAGATCCATTCCATGTAGAATTGAATATTCGAGTAGTACAAAGTAGTACAACTTACTTTCAGCAATGTTAAATTATTCTCTAACATAATCAGTTAACATCAATGTTTTATTTCAAATGCATGATTTTTTCGAATTTAATTTAACACTCGTAATTTAAATTGCAATTCTGCATCTATCAGGCCTGCAGAATGCAGGATTATAATTTGGTTTGGTGTTCTTAAATTATTTTTAATGTATTTGTTATCCATCAAATGGGCTATTTATTTTTAAATATTGGAGACACAACACGTTTTGTTATTTTTCAATTAACTTATAAATATTTATCACAGATGTAAAAATATTGCTTTGTATTTATTTTTGAATATATTTCTAAATTCAAGGTTTATAAAACCACCTATTTAAATGTTGCTTTCACCAGTGATTGGTGTGAAATGTGTGTGAAATTATAGTAAATAGCTTTTATTGCTAATTATTTCAGCCAAATGTAACGTGCTTACAAGCTATACTTGGTGTGGTAACTCACACTAGTATAGATGTTCTAGTTGTACTATGTAACTTTGAAGTGTTGCCTTTAGTAAATGTATTTCACTTTAAATTTTGTCACACTTCCATTATTTGTATGATCATGAATTTTTATCTATAAAAGAAATAGCAATGTTAAATTCCTACAAATTTTTGTTTTTATTAAATACTGTTCAGTCAATTCTGTCAGTGAGATCTGTCTTCTTGTTTGTTCTGTTCCTGTGTAATATTTTCATACCAAAATTCTATGTGTAATAAAAAAATTAGGTAAAAACAGTAGTTTTATTTAAAACTAATTACATTTTACTGAGCATTTGAGTTCTCAATGACTCCCTTATTGTATCAGTGACTTGGAATTTCGGTCCATGTCCAGGTACAATCCAATTTGCTAATGTTGCCACTTTATACCTGTTTTTCCTTTGCTGCTCCTGATCTTCACTACCAGCATCTGACCATATACTTGGATTTTCAATATCTTCAAATTTTTCGAATAGGTCACCTAGAAAAATAAGAAAAAATTACAACCTAAGAAGAATTGTTAAACACTCAATATTCTATCCAAACATATCAGTACATAAAACACTTACCAGTTAATGCTGTAACTTCATCATCTTTTGTATTGACTAGAACTGTAACATCTGTTGTTGTATGCCCTGGGGTAGGTATCACTTTGACACTGTGGTTTATCACATATTCCTCACCTAAAGTCGAATAATAATATAGAGGTAGTAATATAATATATACAGTATTGTATAGGTTCTATTTAATGGCTCTATTACAACCTTCAGATTGGCTGTAAAGGTTGAGCAGAGCATTTATTGAGATTTCTCATGGCCCAAATTCCCCCTCTTCAATCTCAATGAGGAGCACTCATCAGGTTAACCATCTGCTCTTTTGCCCAGTCTGCTATGAAAAAACTATTGAACCGTCCCGCAACTCCTGGAAAACCTGAAACATCTAATCTACACTTGTAGATTACACTTGTGGACACTTGTCCACTGCCCCCTCATCTCTTTCACTCCATCCATTGCTACTCACCAACCAACCACTACGGCTTGCTCACCATAGCCAATTGTCACCTACAACTGCCAATCATTGCCCACTATCACCTTCAAACAGTGCCCCACATCCCCCCATCATCACCCTTACTAATCATCACCCTCTATCACCACTCATTACTGCCAAACAGTGCCCACCATCACCCACAATCGCTAACTATCGCCCACCGTAACCACTATCACCCATCACCCACCAGACAAAAAAAACTTTGTTAGTATGTAAATTGTCCAATGTTTTATGAAAAGTTTAAAATCTTTATAAGGTTTATTTTACCGTCACAAAAGAGGGACCCAATGATTGGTTTTAAGTTTTTAATAATTTTGTTCATAATAATTTGGATAACATAATACCTTGATCAAAGGGATGTATGAAATAGCATTCTTTGAAGGATATATTGAAGCCCACTACGTGTTTAGCTTTCAGGAACAAATTGTTGTTGCCTATATGATCTGAATGGCCATGTGTTGATACAACATAATGTATCTGATCAGGTGTTATTTTATGTCTTGTTAATGCTGAAAAATAATTGGTCAATGAAATATATGGTACTACAAAAAAAAAATGAATAGAAGTTATAAAATCAAATGACAACTCTCCACCTGTTCTAATCATACTTCAATAGGGGTTGGCAAATACTTTTCTGAAGTGTGTTGCATAAAGGATTTGGCTTTCGTTTTTACAATGGGCTACCTGTTCGACATCAACCTCCTCTAAGGGATCGAGCCCTGGCAAAATATGATAGAAAACTCCTTTGCCTAACCTGGGATTAGAACCCAGGACCACAACCCACATGCATATTCTTCCAGTTCCCACTAGACCAGACAAGATTGAAAATCTGTTACTATCATCTTGCCTTATTGAACAAGGATCCCCACTTCCCAGGAGTTTAAATTATATTAACAAACTTAAATATTTCTACACAACCCAGATGATTTTTTTAAAAACTTGAATTTTTCAGGTCAAGAAAAAGGTTCATGTATGTTTTTCAGTGTCCGTTCACTAACCGAATACTTTTAGGGTTAATTAAGGAAAACCTGTCATTAGCTTTACTGTTTTGCATATACTTAAGGATATAATATATATATATTAATATCGCTGTTGGTTTTCTAAAGAAATAAATTAAAAAATAAATAGACATACCATCCATGATTTTTTCACCGTCCCAGCATGTCATGGTATCTATTATGATATTGTGTTCTCCTTTTATCAAAGTACAACTGCAATTGGCATCCATCTGGTTTTCTCCATTCATTATTGAAAAACCATTAAATAAAACTATCACTTCGCTCATTGTGAACCTGTTTCGGTTTTTATTCAAAGGTGGTGTCTAGTGTCTACTTTTTTTACATTTAAACCTCGCGCACATTTAAATGTATTATGCACTTATTAGACCAAATCTTCCGCAAATGAATAATACAATTCTTATCAATGCATATTATCTGTTATCACTTAACATCGATTATCACGGATTGTTGTACTGTTATGGCGAGTACACACCGGCCGAACGAAGGCGAACGAATCTATACCTGTTCCGTTCACACAAACAAACTTTCAATGTTGTGGGAATGAAACAGTCACGGTTCGTTCGCTATCGTTCGATCCGGTGTATACGCGCCATAATATGTCACTCACTGAGTGACACTAGGGATGATCGATATTCATCGATGTTTAATAAACATCGATATTTAGCTGGAAAATATCGATGTTTTGACATTGATGTTATGAGAATAAAATATCGAAACGTCAATATATTCTTTAGGGCCATCTAGCGTTGGATGGACTAGCTGAGGACTAGATAACTATGAGTTCAACTATTTAGCACTAGATGACACTGATCAATATCATCGAAGTAAGCCATACGAATAGTTATTTTTTTGCATTGGAATTAAAAAAAACTGTCAACTTCAATGCACAGACTAACGTCCAGTTCCAATAAATAATTTCGGTTCGAATGTGCAGATAGATTACAAAAAATAGCCAATAAGAACACAGTTTAAACATGACTCCGTCAAATAACTTGATTTGATTGGTTCATAATCGCGATCTATCTGCACTCTAAACTGAGATCGTTTATTGAAACCCGCCATAAAGGGAAAACACCTGGAAAAGTTTTTTTTTTACAGAGTGTGCCCAAAAAATACTGAGAATGTTAAAAAAAATACTGTATTGTGTTTTCAATAACAATAAACGCATAAATAAAAAAATAAGAAATGAATAAAAAATAAATGGAATACACAGTTTTATTTGCTACAGAAAACATCGATGTTTTGACATATCGATGTTTTGCTATCGATGTTTATCGTACATCGATACTTTTGATTCGATGTTAGCATCGATGTCAACATCGATGTTTTTCTAATATCGATCATCCCTAAGTGACACTCAGTGTCACTTGTCTGATATGACTATTGACTTTGATTTTGAAGAGATGTGTATCAAATTTATCGATTTGATATGTCGAACAAAAATGTTATTTCGTGATCATGACTGCGATATTTCGAGGTTCGACGTCGATCACCTTTTTTCCCATAAAATATGATTAAAATTTGAATTGAAAATATATGGGAAATATTTATTATGAATTAATGTAACTATGTCATATACACATATTTTTATGTGAGGCATTGTCTTATGATTAACATAATAATATTATCAGCTCTGTAATCACTGGAATGATAATGCATTATCATATTACAGACCAGCAGCGGCGTAGCGTGGGTTTTCGCCGCCCGGGGCCGCCCGGAAATTTGCCGCCCCTTTTCAACCGACTTAAAAAAAGAGATTCTCAAGTCATCGGACTAATTTTGTACGAGTATATTACCCGACATTTCCGGCAAATGTCGACCGATTTCTAAAATTATTTTTGTCTTCAATAGAGCTTAGGTAAACCGTGGTTTAATCCTATATATTTGGACATTGTGCAACTTGCATACATTTTTAGCCCAAATCACCAACAATCTAAAACAATGTTTTGTATGATGATAACAAATACAATATTACAGTGAAATAAAGTAAAGTTCACGGACAGTAAATCCATAGACGAAAAAGGCATTGCTGCTTGTTAAATTATAATTTGTCTCAGATAATGAGCGAATACAATGGTAGTAATTGAGCACCCAACTTGCAAGAATTTTACTTAGGTTTTAGGACAAAATATTTTTATTTTTATTTTTTTTTATTTTATTAGGTTTTGAAAAAAAAAATACTAATCGTGATAAAATCCGTAAAAATAGTTTTATTTCAATATTTTTGTAATTATAAAAAATGAATTATAGTATACCCCAAAATTTAAAGTAGTTTGTTCAGAATCAGTAGTTTAATCTAATATAGTTTTTTTGAAAAAAAAATCCGTAATAAAAAATACTAATCGTGATAAAATCCGTAAAAATAGTTTTATTTCAATGTATAATATTCGCGTAAACTTAAGAAACCACTATACAAAAATATTATTAATAATAGATACATAAGCTCACATGTTAGATGTTATGGGTAATTCCTATAAACCCGAGCTACCACGTCCGCAAAGTTAGTAGGTACCTATAATTTATAAAAATCCGCAAATATATTCCCTAAACTGTAACTTTGGCACCACTTGTGAAATATTATTCAAAATGGCAGCTGGATTATTTAGAGTAAAAATAAATAAAAACTTTTTTTTTATTTCAAGATTATGAACTATCCGTGAGATTATAATAATTGATCTCTAAACTACTCAATTAATTACTAATAATTGTAACGTCTTTTGGGGGAGTATTCATAGGCGGATTTAAACACTGTCCTTTGGTCGATATCTGAAGAATTTTAAAGCCGGTTTTTAATTTTTAGGGTTCCAAAGCCAAATGGAAAACATGGAACGCTTATAGTTTCGTCATGTGCGTGTGTCTGTCTGTCTGTCCGCAGTTTCGCTCAAGACTATCTGTACTAAAAAGCTGTAACTTGGTATGTGTATACATGTCAATCACGCCAACAAAATGGTATGATAAAATCTTAAATAAAAAAATTATAGGGTACACCTAAAGTGGGGATGATTTTATTTTACGATTATCACGTGGTGTGGTGTATGGTTGGATATATCATTCAAAAACATTACGGATTTGCTAAAATCATTTTTCGATCCAAGAATTCGTTTGCGATATATTAAGCTTTAATCTGCGAATGTTTGTTAGAGTCAAGTGTCCGCACCCCCTACCACCTAAACGGTTGGTTCTGGAAATGTGAAAAAATTCATGGCAGTCGCACATACGAATTCATGTTCCGCACTCGGAAGTCTTAACCGCCATGGTTTGGGTCCCGAGCCTTGCCATCGGAGGGGAATACATTTATGTTTATAAATATGTTTTTTTTTTAAATTTTAATATACGAGGTGTGACAATTAAGTAATGAGACTGTTTTCATAAAAACCGTATTTTTTTAAATTACTCTACAACTCCGCCATCCCTTTCAAAGTAGTCCCCTTGGGCAGCTATACAATGATTCCAGCGCGTTTTCTATGCTTCGTAACATTTTTGGAACACTTCGACTGGGATGTCCGCGAGTACCCTCGTCACGGCCGCCTGGATGTCCGTAATCTACTCAAAATGGGTTCCTTTCACCACCGATTTTGTTCTAGGGAACAATAAAAAGTCCCAGGGTGACATATCGGGCAAATAAGGCGGCTGTTGCAACACGGCGATCCCTTTAGAGGCCAAATACTGGGACACGCTGAGGGCGGTGTGGCACGGTGCGTTGTCGTGATGAAAGATCCAGTTACGAGCGATGTATGGGTGCACCCTGTTGACTCGTTTTCGCAGTCTTTCGAGTACTTGTCGATAGTAGACTTGATTTACGGTTTGTCCCGATGGAACAAATTCTTTGTGGACGATTCCACGGCTATCAAAAAAAGCAATAATCATCCGCGCCTCGTCTTCCAGGCTTTGACGTCCCTCCTTAAACTCTTTGTGCCATCGAAACACCTGGGCCCGACTAAGAGCACTATCACCATGCACTTTTACAATTTTACTGTTTCGCCCAATCTGGCGCAAAAATTTATCGCGACACTTTGCTCTTCATTTCGTTTCTCCATTTTCGTGACGAGCACCATCCCACCAACACACGTCTACTCAACACGATACAGCAGGCGAACTAAACAAGCTAGAGCCATGGTAAAAATATCAATGGAGAGGGGAATGATGCCGGGAAAGGGGTCGGAAATTTCAAAATCGCAGGTTTACCACAAGCGCGGCAATAAAATCAGTCTTATTACTTAATTGTCACACCTCGTATATTTAAAAAGCTTCTAAAATAAAAAGTACTTAACATAATAAAATATACACCCAACAGTCGCACACGTAATCCTGACCCCACACTAGGTGGGTATTGAACCTATATCATGGGTATCAAGAACTACAAGGGCCTTGCGGTTCCACTTCACCCACACCTGAAGCAAAATTCACAAAAAATCTATCGCAGTGTGAGAATTGACACTGTCATCGGGAAAGGTTTGGTGTCACCAACAGCAGTGCAAACCAAAGACTCGGATTGGAAGTACATGTCCCCAATAATGTCCTAAAGTTCGCTCGTCAAAGTATCTAGCGGTCGTTGGGCGCGGGGGCGCTGTTTTCCAGTGCCCGCGCCACCCAGCACCCGTGCCGTCCCAGCGCTCGCGCGGCCCCTGTGCCCGTGCCGCCCAGAGCCCACGCCGCCCCCGCGACCGCGTCGGCGCAGCGGCCATGCACCCCAACAACCGCGCCGCCCCATCGCCCGCACCGCCCACGCGCGCGCCACCCCAGTGACCACGCCGCCCCATCGCCCGCGCCACCCAACATCCGTGCCGCCCCAACGCCCGCGCCGCCCCAACGCCCGCGCCATCTAGAGCCCACGCCGCCCTGTCGCCCGCACCACCCCAGCGCCCGCGCCACCCAGCATCCGTGCCGCCCCAACGCCCGCGCCGCCCCAACGCCCGCGCCATCCAGAGCCCACGCTGCCCCATCGCCCGCAGCGCCCGAGCGCCGGGCGCGCGTGCGCCACCGCAGTGACCACGCCGCCCCATAACCCGCACCGCCCCAGCGACCGCGCCGCCCCAACACTCGCGCCATCCAGAACCCACGCCGCCCCATCGCCCGCACCGCCCGAGCGCCCGCGCCGCCCTTCATCCGTGCCGCCCCATCGCCCGCACCGCCCGAGCGCCCGCGCCGCCCTTCATCCGTGCCGCCCCATCGCCCGCACCGCCCGAGCGCCCGCGCCGCCCAGCATCCGTGCCGCCCCAACGCCCGCGCCGCCCCAACGCCCGCGCCATCCAGAGCCCACGCCGCTCCTTCGCCCGCACCGCCCGAGCGCCCGCGCGCGCGCCACCCCAGTGACCACGCCGCCCCATCACCCGCACCGCCCTAGCGCCCGCGCCACTCAGCATCCGTGCCGCCCCAACGCCCGCGCCATCCAGAACCCACGCCGCTCCATCGCCCGCACCGCCCGAGCGCCCGCGCCGCCTAGCATCCGTGCCGCCCCAACGCCCGCGCCATCCAGAACCCACGCCGCCCCATCGCCCGCACCGCCCGAGCGCCCTTCATCCGTGCCGCCCTATCGCCCGCACCGCCCGAGCGCCCGCGCCGCCCAGCATCCGTGCCGCACCAACGCCCGCGCCGCCCCAACGCCCGCGCCATCCAGAGCCCACGCCGCCCCATCGCCCGCACCGCCCGAGCGCCCGCGCCGCCCGCGCGCGCGCCACCCCAGTGACCACGCCGCCCCATCACCCGCACCGCCCTAGCGCCCGCGCCACTCAGCATCCGTGCCGCCCCAACGCCCGCGCCATCCAGAACCCACGCCGCCCCATCGCCCGCACCGCCCGAGCGCCCGCGCCGCCTAGCATCCGTGCCGCCCCAACGCCCGCGTCATCCAGAACCCACGCCGCCCCATCGCCCGCACCGCCCGCGCGCGCGCCACCCCATCGCCCGCGCCGTCGAGAGCTCACGCCGCCCCAGCGACCGCGCCGCCCCAGCGCCCGTGCTGCCCAGAGCCCGCGCCGCCCCGTCGCGTCGTATTGTGTCGCGTCAATCCGTCGCACTCGAGACATATGGCGCATTAGCGCATACGTTTAGATTTTTTATATTTTATAAGTACCTATACAAAAATGCAACGATTGCCGCCCCTTCTCATGTGCCGCCCGGTGCTATGGATCCGACGCTACGCCAGCGGGTACCTAGTGTGGGTTCAGGGCTATGTGTGACTGTTGGGCGTATTTATTTATTTTATTTTTATGCTGAAAAGAATTGCGGCGCTTGTCGCGCCGCGCCGTGTGCCGCCCCTCTTCAGGTGCCGCCTCTCTTCATTTGCCGCCCCCCTTCATGTGCCGCCCGGGGCCCGGGGCCCCCCCGGCCCCCCCCCACGCTACGCCAGTGCAGACCAGAACAGATTAATTAGGGAAGCTTACGCAGCTCAGCAAAGCCTGGACCTGGCCCCCTCTGCTAATGAGAGAAGTCAAGCTTTAATCTACCACGTTGCATAGACCTAATGTGAATTGGTAGACTTTACATACCCTCGAACTTATTTTTTTTAAGAAATTCTTAGGTATAAAGGTTTCCTCACGGTGTTTTCCTTTACCGTTATGACAAGCAATAATTCATAATTAATACAACCATTTAAATTTGAAAATAACCTGACAAAAACCCATCTAAAAAGGAAAAAAAATAAAAATCATTAACCTATAGGCCTTAACATGGCAAGAAGCAAAATAAATAGTTGTAAATTGTTATATATCCGAGCGCCGCACCTCGCTGCACCATCGTGTCGGGGAAACTGCTATTAACTGCCAATTTTCTTTTTATTTATTTAGCAGTCCCCCGACACCAACCCCTTTTCGATACCTACATCGAAAGTATCGATATGTGGTGTTAAATATTGTGCATCCCTCGATAATTGACAGCTGAAGTTCCCGTTCAGAAATATGTAGAATGTAGATTTATATTACCCACAGATGTGATATGAACTTACCGATTACCTTAATATTTTCAAAATATTTTACGTTAATATATAAACACACACACAATGAACAAACTTAGTATTGTATAGATAAGTCTGTTTTAAAACGTATGATACAAAATCGGCCCTCTCGTCTCAGCTGTCTTGCCGGTTATTTTTAGGTTAAACTTAAAATCTAAAATAAATTGAGAAAGCTGTCCGTCGTACTCCGCGTAGGTTATTTTAAATTTTCTACACGCGCCAATAATTTTCTTTATTCATGAAAATTGCGCATTTGGATACTTATATGACTCGTGTCGTTTAATATGCCAGTTCATTGTATCATTGTTTACTCAGGGTTATGAAACAATAAAGCGCATCTGTGTCGCCAACAGAGCGCCAGACCAAAGTGAACCATGTCAGGCGACGTACAACCAAGGAAACGTAAGGATAAGAGAAGGAGAAAAGGTGGAGTATCTTAAATTTTATTACGATAGTTCATGTACTTGCTAGTGACAGATAATACATGTTTATATTTAAATTGCAGATGAGTTGGGCGTTGAGGAGCCTCGTGGCACGGCGGCGGTGTTCGGCGAAGGCGATGTGTTTATGCATTCACAACACGAGCATGGCACAGGTGGCCACTGGTGTGCTAAGGTCATATTCTTCTCCCTCCTGGCGGTTCTTGTCACCCTCATTGGACTTATAATACTCGAAAATAGAGGTCTTAGTGAATGTAAGTATAAAATCTTTTGCACCAATATTTTTTATATCAGTTGACACATACATTTCATTTTTTTTAAATATAATGATATTTAATTACATGGAATCTAAATAAAATGATTGATAAGGAATGGGGGTTAATACTCATTTGTGGTGGAATGTTTTGTCCTGACTTTCCCCATGAAAGAAAACATCTAGATCTAAAACAACTAATAGAGGTGGCTCATAGTATAGGGCAATATTAACATCCAATTATTATCATATCTATTTTTAAAACATTTATTAGCTAGGATATCAACAAAAATAAATTATGTAAGAATTGGAACATATTTAATACATTATTTCTAAGTAAATTAAATGGAACTATAATATTCACCTAAGTCAGGTTAACGAAAGCTAAAAGCTTTTATTATACTAATATAAAAATTAATTGACTTATACTGGTTGGTTTTGTTGTTTTGGATGTTGCAGGTTTATACATTCTTTAAAATTCCTGATACCCATAAATTAGATAATTTAGTAAACATTGCAGCACTATTGAGTGTATTTTCTAATTGTTTCAGTGGAAGCAAATTCAGTGGAGTCAAGATATTCCGGTGTACTGGAAGGCTGGCTGGAAGATGCTCCTGATGATGACCATCATGATGAACATACCTTGGAACTTAAGCATCATGTGAGTAAAGCCAGTTGGATCTTTTCATAAATAAATCCTATTCATACCTTTTATAGTTTGTTAGATTAATGCATAATTCATTGTAGTAGATATTCTATTGGTTAATTAGTTGAGACTTATTAAATTAAATAGTCCCAGGTGGCTCGGCCTCTGGTGGGCCATACGCTTATGTAACATAGATATGTGCCGCCTCCTACAGGTTAAAAGAGCAAAACTCTAAGCATATAATAATTAAATATACTATTGTGAGGGATACAATTTGGAGAGCATTTACATTTAAAATGTTTATTTACATTACAATGTTGATTAATGTAAACATACAGATTTGTAAATTATATGATTGTTTTAAATAACAACATTTTGGATATATTATATTATATATTTCTTCTATTTGTAAATTAATATAACAATAACCAGAACACACCATCAACATAACATAAGCTCACGCTTGTATACTCAAAGGGGTAAGCAGCAGCGAACTAGAGAACTAAAACACCAAAATTCCATAAAACACCTGACAGAATGCCAAGAATAATGCAGATTTTTATATCAG
This sequence comes from Clanis bilineata, assembly GCA_036417725.1. Lineage (NCBI taxonomy): Eukaryota > Metazoa > Arthropoda > Insecta > Lepidoptera > Sphingidae > Clanis > Clanis bilineata. The sequence continues at coordinate 7,988,908 of CM071141.1, forward strand.
ATATAGTGTCTGTATTATAATAGAATGGCCCTTAATTTGTATTATTTTGATAGTATATTAATTCTATATTTTTTAAATATAGAATTTTTTTAAAAGTTCAACAGTTTTAAGTTATTTAGAGATACAATAATCACAAAGTTGTTGATGCCAAACATAATCTAGGATGATGAGGAGGATGAACATGATGCTATGACTGACGAGGAACATGATCACGATAATGAAGACGATGAAGAGACTGATGACGCAGATGAAGACGACGATGAAGCAGGTGATGATATAGATGAAGACGAAAGCCGTAATGATGATGAAGACGAGGAAAACGATGAGGATAACGATAGTGAAGATAACGCTGACGACGAAGATCGGGACCAAGATGACGATGATGAAAACCAAAACCTTAATTCTGCTGAGAGTGAGGTGTGGCAAAAAAATATATTTTTGAACATAAATTGTACGGAAAAGTAGTCTTAAGTTTCTTAATTTTAACAGGAGGACGATGATGAAAGAAATTTTAGAAAATTTTACGACAATCAACAAGCTGAGGATGCTGATGAGGATAATGAAAGTAAAGATGACGATGATGAGGAGGATAATGAAAGCAGATATGACGATGATGAGGATGATGAAAATGATAATAACAAAGATGATGATGATGACGACGATGACGAGAGTTATCACGGAGATCTGAACGATGATGAAACCGACGGAATTCAAGATGATGATGAAAACGACGATGATAGTAATGAAGATAATAAATCTAATGAAGAAAATGTTTTAAACAAAGATGGTGAAAGTGATCAGCAACTGGATGATGATGATGATGATGAGGATCAGAGAGATGATGACAGCAATGACTATGAAGAATCATACGCAGCTCGTCAATATGAGGTGCACATATATAGTGTAGAAGTAACAGTGTGCTGTTTGTGCATCTGAATTATCAACTGAACCGTTTTAAAAAATAAATATAAAACTATATATTTTATTTTTAATATTGGCACTAACAATTCTAAAGCTTTATAAAAGTGTTGAGAATGTGTGTTCTATTGACATGAAATGACAAAATTGTAACTGACTGGCGACTACATTGCAGCTTAAATTGAATGTGTCATTCTAACGCCTTTGGTGTGTGATATGAATTTATACATTTAAGTTTAAAATCTAGGTTTTTCTTTTCTTTACAAAGTGGTGTCCTCATAGCATAATAATATAAAAATATTATGTTTTGAATAATTTATTTTTGAAATAAATAATTTTTTTCCTCCTTTAAAATAAATTCCTAAATAATAAAATTATTTGTCGTCTGATCGCTGTAAAACTGTTATAAATTAGTATAAAACTTGACTATAAACAAAAATACATTTATTAGTTGTCTCTGTGGCTTAAATAAGGCTATGAAAAATACACCAAGGCTTTATTTACTCATTTAATTTCAGGAGGAAGGTGATGGGGATGATGATGACTTTGAAGATGATGCTGGTTTAGACGTAGAAAAAATAGAAAAGGAAATTTCCGACGAAGATGTAGTTGAAGAAGCTGCCGCCTATAATGTTGAAGAAGAAAGCAAGAGCGCAGGTAATGTATGGTTTATTGTGTTTTGGCGAACCGGCACGCGGGTCCTCTGATGGAAGTTATAGCCCATGGACGATCAACCACCTCAATTGGGTACTTGACTATAGTAACCAATATCAATGAATTTCTGTAGGAACATGATTTCTCATCGAAATAACGTTTGCAATAAGAATTTATTAAATACTTCAAGGATAATTTTATTTTAGTAATTCAAATACTTAATTTTTTATGTGTGAATCACGAGACTATAAACACCAATCATTACTCATTTTTCTTGTTTATTTGTTCCACAAGGGCCTAAGACCTAAGATTCAAAGTCATACTGCCAGGTTATTTGGTAAGTTTTTTGCGTATTTTTATTTAAATCTCAACTTAATTTCAACGCGGATGTGATCAACGATCGATATCTGATCGACAAAATATCTGACCCGTTTTTTTTTTAGTTTAAAATAAATTTTATTTCCTCAATATCTTTTTTAAAAGCGATTTTGTATCTATGGTAAAGAACAATGACGTCACCCGTAGCTATAGTTAACAGGGAGCGTTTTGGCAGCAAACTAAATTATACATATTAATTTTTGCTTTTTTTAACTAAATATATGAAAACAAATTATGAAATATTTTTTTTTACATGTTTAGGATAAACGAATAAATAGTCAAGTACTCAATTCCGATGGAGAAAAACAATGGCAATAATGGAAGTTTACTGTCGTCGTGAATCATTGCACAAACAATATCGAAAAACATTCTTGCTATATTATTTATGTTTCCAATCTTATTGTTTGGCATCAAACTTTAATAGAACTGGCTCATAAATAAAAAAACACCGCCACTGATCCATAACAGTATGACTACCAGATAGTGGATAGATTAGATTTGTATTATTACAAATTTTGTAGAGCATTCAGATGAAGAAACTGCCGAGGAAGACCAAACTGTCGACGAGGAAGAGTTTCTTGAGCCCGAAGATATCGAGGAACCTGTAGTCGTTGAACGAATAACAGCACCAGCTGGAAAACCACTGCCTGAGGTAAAGGAAAAATTCATTCCGAATCTATGTACATAATTCTATTTGTAATAAAATAAAAAAAACATATTACTTAATGCACAACGTTTTTATTGTCTTATAAAACTATCATAAATAGGTCACTCCCATGAATATTGAAAGGAACTAACCTATGTGGATATAGCAAATAAATATAGATAAAGACATGCAAATAATTACATTAAAGATAAATTAATTCTAAAGGTGGAGGAAGAGACATCAAGTGAAAAACCTCCCGACACGCTCGCGGAGGAAGAAGAATACGAAAAACAACAAGAAGAGCTCCGCCGACAGAGAGAGCAGGCATCCCACCGTAAGTAAATTAACATTAGCTTTATGTGCCTTTTGCATGCTCTGTATATAAAATTAGCTAAAGCATGTTTATTAATACTTTAACTTATGTGGTGTATTGAGTAGCAAAGCTTTTTACAATTAGTTCTTTTCCCTACAGTATATATTTGTCCAAGTACTCATGACAACATCTGGAAGTTTAACATAATCTTAACTACTTTGTTGTGTTATCGAACTAACATATCTTCAATTATACCTTTTGTTCTGTTCAGATTTTGCAATATGCTGTACAAAAATAAATGTTGATAGAATTAATTTGTTTTATTTCGCCCATTGCTTACAGCCTTTTCTAAATTCTGGTAACATGTAACATAATTATGTCATTTTATGTGAATTTGTAGAACATAACTTTTTTTAGATTTTCATCACATCATTTATAAATTGGCATCAAACCACGGTCCCAGCAAGTTATTGCGTGCACAATTTTTTATTCGCGTTAAATGTTTTATAATACAATTACACTAAGCAGTAATGGATTTTGAGGTTCCTGTCGATCTCATTTTTACCATGCATAGCAAAACTAATATTTTTCATTGATTAAATGATTATTTAAAGGGTTGTAGCATAATGTTGTATCATCAATGATGAGATTGCCTTATATAATCATACTTTTTATCTTGCATTCCCATTAATACAACGCTTGCGTAATAGACAGGCGAAACGCTAAAGGTTTGTAACGGCGCGTTTAATAATGATGATGGTATAAGGGCGTGGCGCATGTGTTGCAGTGTGGCTGAAGGTGGCGGTGGGCGGCGCGCTGCTAGTCGCCACGCACGCTGTCATACGTCGCGCCACTGCACCGCGCGGTGCGTACATACTAATATAGGATCAATGTTGCAAACATTTCATGCAAAAAAATATATTATTGCCATTTTACTTGGATCAAGAGAATTGATCATACTTAATACTTAATACATATTGCTCCTGAGTCGTTACCGGACATGTCCCTTTATTGTAGGATCATAAAGCAACGCTTATTTTGCTAAATAATATTTTATGGTAGTATACATTCTTTTTGGCATTAGTAATTTAATACTTGAAATTATCAAAGATGCACAGATTCGACCCCACATTGCAGTGGTATAAGGGCAAGATAAGAAATAAAATAATCAAAATTAAATTTTAAATTCCTAAGAATATAAGGCTGAAGCCTAACCCCTCACATTTGTAGAGGAGGTTCGTGCCCAGCTGTGGGACAGTAATATTACAGGGTAATTTAAAAAAATATATGAACAGTTATTCGATTATATATTCAGTAACTAGTAGAAACTGATGTAAGTTTCAATCCATATTATCATGTTCTTACAACAGATCCACAACTTAGTGCAGAACATTCTAGTAGAGAGGAAACACCCTCGGCCATTGATCGTCGAATGACACTCATACCGGAAGAACCATCTACAGGTATAGTATACTAATACTACTGTATACTGAGTTCGGGTATATAAATAAATATTGGTTTCGATGAATTATAACCCTTTATATAATCAGTAACAGAAGATTCAGAAGAGATACCGCCCCCGGCAATTGTTAAAGAAGTAGAAAGAATTTCTACGGCTACCGCCAAGTCTGTAACGCTTCCTTCGGAAAAAAACGAGGGAGAAGAAGACGAAGAACTAGACTTTGAAAATGAGGTAAATATCCAAGATATTAGTTTAACATAAACATAACAAAGTTTATTAAACACTTTACATGAGAACCGCTCCTACAAATGTTTTGTTTGCAGAATGTTAAAGCTACCGAATTCGACAACGATGATGAAGATAAGGAACTGTATAGCGATGAGGATGAAATTGAAGAGGAAGTAGAACAAGAAGTTGAAGTGCTTAATGAAGCTCCTAAACAAAGTGTACCAGAAACTAAAAACAAAGATGATACACCGAAGGAAGAGGCCAAGACTTTACAACCAGAAGTAGAGCCAGACGAAGAAGTGCCTGACGACGTTGAAATAATCCACGACGAACAACTTGAGGAGGAACTTGTTGAAGAAGAGGAAGAGGACGAAGATGATATTTCTGATGTGGATGATGCCGAATTATTGAGTCGACTAGAAGCTAAATACGGCCGTTTACCCGACCCAGACAGACCAACACTGAAAAGTAACCTACGCCCTATATGTGTGCCCGCTTGTTTACGTAGCCACTCGCTACTTGCTTGACAATAAAACACTAACACTATGAACTGGCATGAGTTACAATGTGAGTGCAATTTTTAATGAACTTTTTATGTACTATGTGTCCATATATTTTGCATGAATGTTTGGTGGTAGTAATTTTGTACAAAATATGAATATTTATTTATAGAACTTATTTTAGGATTAGGTACTCTCATTTTTGTTTACAATTAATTATAATACCTACCATATAGTTTACAGAACTCGATCATATTTTTTAAGATGGATAAGACGTAACACAAGTGAAATAGTATTGCACAACCCATGAAGTGTCCAATTTGGGCAATAATAGTGTTATCTCAACAAGTAATATAAGAGTTGGTTAAAAATATTAAAATTGGAATAATTGGACGTTGGATTCGAATAAAGAGATTTTTGTTTTGGACTTGCAGAAGATGGTGGAAACAGTTTAGAGGATGAGTGGCCGGGTGAGCCCAGCGATCAGTATTGGCGGCAACAGCTGGACGAGGCTGAACGCGAATTACGACAGGTATTGTAAACACTGTGTAACGTATTAAAAGAAAATATGCGAGATATGATTTTCCTGAGAAGGACGGATTCGTCTAAGGGAACGTACCCATACTACGTGACCCGTTCTGGGGGGGAGGGGTCTTTTCAAAATGTCACAGGGGCGGGGGGACTAAGTTGTTCGTCACGTGATCAATATCCTCTAAGGAAATCTCGTGCTTTACGGGCTATATTTGAATATGGCGCACAGCGTTTAGCACTTTTTAAAAACTAGAGGGGGAGGGGGGTCTTGGGATATACTACTCTTGGTCACCGAGGTGGAAGAACGGTATAAACATAGGCATTGCAACTTCGTTCAATTATTATATTATTCCCACATAATACAGGCTTTTAAAAGTCTAGTAGGAACTACACGATATTATATTCTAAAATCATGTTGGTGTATTCTAAGAGAATAGCTTTAATTTAGTTACATACAATACTTAACAAAGTTTTTGGTTGCCATGCATGTTAAATTACATTTTTGGTCTTCATCAAAGCATGACTCAGTCAAATGTGAGCTTAAGCTTCGCATGAATTTCCATTTATACAGACGTGTGTGTTGTAGGAGTTCTAAGAATACACCAATAAGATTCTCATATTACGTTCACGCGATAATCTATTATATTAGTCGAGTGACATTCTGATTGGTCAACCGTCTTAAATTCCAGGACTGGCTCGACTAACTCGTTTTGCATTAATAATAATTATTATCATAACATATTCATGTATACTTTGCTCGTTGTGCCATTTTCCGTGTGATCGTCGGCGGCAGCGCCAGGCTCCCACCCGCGCCCGCACCCCGCGCGCGTGCGCCCTGACGTGCCACCGATGACATTATTTCCCCTATCAGCGTCAAGTTCTCGTCCGACTTATAATTATTTTTTATAATAATGTCACAAACTAAGATTTCTTCTAACGACACTGTTAGATTTTGCAACTGTAGTATGTATCATTATTTGATAAATCATGTAGGTAATAATAATATGTAGGACGGGAAGCGAATGGTAGTGTGCGTGTGTGTGAGTGTGTTGTGTACTAACATGCGGAGGGGTCGTGGGGAGCGGCGGAGCGGGTGGCGGGGGCTGCGGGGGCGGCGGAGCTGCGCGGCAGTGCGCGTGCGCGGTACATGCGGGCGCGCGCGCTCGACGCGGCCGCCGAGGCGCGCCGCGACAACCACCTGCTCTCACAGGCCATCGCCGCGTATCTCGAACTGCTCAAGATGAACGAACGACTATCCGACAATAAACTACTAGAAGTCACCAACCGGACGCTAAACCGAATCCGCTTTAGAGGTAATTTCTGAAACTTAAAACAATAATTTGACGAAATGTCGCTCATCCGCAACGAAATGAGACGGTTTTTTTTTGTCAAACTTGCGTAGAGAGGGCGCCTCCTATCTTACCCTCTATCTTTTATTGCAATTACACGGCACATTTGTTGCGAATTACCAAGTTATCATAACTTTAATTATGTAACTAAACATCATAACAGTAAACCGTTTTGCAGTTATTAGTAGTATATGAGAAACTTCGATTAAGAAACAAAATGTATAATTATTTATGTGTTGTGATAAGTATATTATTTAAATATGTATTTGAAAATTATTTTAACACCTTGAATAATTTTCAGGGAACTACTTAAGTGCCGAGCCTATATACAGGCTGCTTATACGTCGGTTTCCTGACGATCCCAGCCATCGAAATAACTTGACCATTGCCTTCCTTATGGCCAATAGGTATGAAAGTTGCCGCATATACATTGTAATACCTAAAGTACAGTCACGAAACAGAAAGAAAATTGGTCAACAAAGCGTCACTATGTAATATAATAAACTCTTATTTAAATTCGAGATGAATCTTATTAAAACATTATATAAAAATTGACACTTGAACCGAAAATGTCTTCAGCTAGTAGACACAAAGATGATTTTTCTTTCTTTGCAGCGACCGCACTTTTTTTTTTTTAAAAAAAACATAACGTATCAACGAAATTTTAATTGCAGACCAGATCTCGCAGAAGAGGTATTGAGAGAAACCCTTCGTCGCTGGCCCGACGATCGTGTCGCTCTGGCTCACCTTGGATTTATTCTTAAAACGACTCATAACAAACTCGAGGAAGCTGTGGACGCGATGCGTAAAGCCCTAGACGGCGACATAGGAACCGCGAATGAACCACGGTTTTACTTCCATCTCGGTGATGCTCTACTGTTACTGGGTCGATTTGAAGAAGCCCACGAGGTCCACAAACGAGGCGCCAAACTAGGACACTTTCTATCTCCTGCTCAGCGGTCGCTATACAATGTAGAACGATTAAAAAGTCAACCCTGGTGGGACGTAAACCAAACACCTTATGCGAGACTCGCTCGCGCGTTAGAAGCCTCATGGCAAACCATACTGAAAGAAGGTGAAGCTGCCCGCGCTTTATACGAGCAAGAAAAAGAAGGACTTAGAGAGAGAGGCGAATGGTCACAGTTAGACTTGTTTGTGAGGGGACAAGAATTACCAGGAAGATGTAAAAAAGCACCGACTACATGTTCCATAGTTCGCCAAGAAACAGCAGCTGTCGGTTGCAAGCGCGGACAGATCAAGTTCAGCTCTATGGAGGCAGGCACACATGTGCGGCCGCACGTAGGGCCTACCAACTGCAGGCTGAGGATGCACTTAGGACTGAGCAATACCAAAGACACATACATAAGAGTGGATAAGGAAACCAGGTGAGTCATCTAATATTCTACAATATTAGTGCGACACCAATAAATTTTTAATATGTTTTACATAATATTTTTATAATACTTGTAGATGCCTACCTTGTTTTTACATAAGCATAGAGAGATATGCAATAAACAACATAAGCTGAAAAACTTAAAAAGCTATATTAAAACACATCCTCATCCTCGAAGTAAGCTCATATCGAACACAAAAGTATTGAAAATTGGTCCACATTTGTCGGCGTTATCGCGTAACATAAATAAAAATACTAACGAATTGAAAACCCCCTGTACTCGATGGACCGAGCTCTAGGATATGTAACACGTTAAGCCGCGTCTCCTGCATATGTTTTTTCGAAACAAAACTAAAAACACCTACACAAAACAAGGTTTTTCATCACCTGCTCATACAACAATGGACCATAGACAAAAAATTTAGAAATACCATGTCTTGTGTAGGTGTTTTGTGCAATATTTTAGTGCAGGAGACGCGGGTTTACAGGTACCGTTTATCAAGCATATTGTTACGGGCTAACGGGGTTCAGGACAAACAATTAAACGCCGACTGTTCTCGAAACTGACTCAGCACTTTATTTAAAATTAAACACTGTACTGCACACAATACGCGTCGAAATAATCGCTCCGAATATTCGCTTGTCGCTTGTTGTTCGCACTCGATCGCTTCCGAAGAAACACTGTGTCCCGCCAACACACACACACGCCTTTTATATTCGTCGATCTCTTATCGGCGCGTGACGTCACGCGGCCCGTCTCAGCGCAGCTCGAACGCACGAGAACGTTCTGTACATTTATGGATGAAACGCGGCGCGTTCGGCAAGATATGGTTCTATTATGCACGCGTAACACTGCCCCCTCCTAAGACATGCTCGTCCCGAGCATTGTTACAGCCATAATAACGCGCTAAACGGTCGACGTGAACTATCTTAGGTGCAGATCGCTGGCCTTTCTGGATTCGGTAGGTGACATCATTAATCTTGGTGACAACTCTATAGGGTCCGTCCCATTTCGCTTGTAATTTGGGAGACTTGCCTTTGCATCGAACTGGGTTGTGCAACCATACTAGTAAACCTTCGTCGAAACCGCTGTTGTTCATTTTTCGGTCATAGCGGGTCTTCATCCTCTCGGACATTTGCTGACCTGATACTCGGACGTGTTCATATACGTCATTCAATCTCTTGCGCAGATCGTCCGCGTAGTCTGTTACACTACGTGGGGTGTCAGGAGGGATACCAGTTATCAGATCAGCAGGCAGTCGTAATTCTCTTCCAAAGTTAGCGAAAGCTGGTGTCACCGTCGTATTCTCGTGAACCGCACTACGATATGACAGGAGAAACGGCTGAATGTGCTTGTCCCAGTCTTTGTGCCTGCTTTCTACAACTTTTGCCAGGTATCTCTCTAACGTTTGAATAAATCGTTCCACCATGCCATCAGATTGTGGGTGGTAGGAGGTTGTTCTGGTTTTGTGAATGCCCAATACTCGACATGTTTCCTGAAATACTTGGGATTCAAAATTACGTCCTTGATCGCTGTGAATTTCTAAAGGTACTCCAAACCGGCAGAATACTTCATGGACCAATTTATCTGCGACTGTTGAAGCTTCCTGGTTGGGAATGGCAAATACTTCCGGCCACTTCGTGAAGTAATCCATGACCACCATGAAGTACTTGTTCCCGCTGTCACTTACAGGGAAAGGTCCTGCTACGTCCAGAGCAATCCGCTCCCATGGAGCTCCAACATTGTAAATTTTTAATGCTCCTCTACTTCGAGTATGAGGACCCTTCACAGCCGCGCAAGTTGTGCATTTACGACACCATTCCTCAACATCGTCTCGGCAGTGGATCCAATAAAATCTTTCGCGGATCTTCAGCAGAGTTCTTTTGACCCCCATGTGAGCTCCTGAGCATCCATTATGGTAGAGCTGCAGAACTTCTGGGATCTTAGCTCTAGGGACTACCATTTGCAAATGACATCGATCGCCTTTTGCGTTTTCCCATTTACGGCACAGTACTCCATCATGTATAACCAAGCTGTCCCACTGGGCCCAGTAGCTCTTCGTAGTGGAACTTAACGCTGCAACTTCATGCCATTTAGGTTTCGCGGTACCAGCTTTTAACCGCTTAAAGATCGGTTTTAGATCTGCGTCACTATCCTGCGCTTCCAGTAGTGTGTCTCGCCACTCGTTGCTGAGGTCTGTCCTTATTATTCGCACAGGCACTTCTTCCTTAACCTCTTGTTTGACGCAGTGCTTGCAGTTCTCTGCGCAAGGTCTTCTATCCGGTGAATATCCTTCTGCCTCACGCATACGATTGGTCTCCCACGACACGAACTTCTTGTCCGGCTGCTTGCTAACCTTGTGCCTCCAGTTGCTTTGAGGCACTTTCTTCTTGTACCCCTTTTCCTCTTTTCGGGGCCATTCATTATCCTTATTTTTATGACTTGGTGATGGCCCACATCTCCAGTTGTTTTGACTCTTCTCATTTTCAGGTCTATTTTCTCCTTCATCCCGTCGTTTTCTACAATTCAAGCGGAGGTGGCCTCTTTCACCGCAGTTAAAGCAGCGCGGACTGTACCCCTGAATACGATTGCGTGGTGGAGGTGATGCCACAACCTCTCTAATGCGGTGAGCTCGATGGTCTTGTCGTACAGCCTCCACTTCTAGCGCGTGAGCCAACGCATCTTTCAGGGTCTCGTGATGCCCAAGCCTCACAGCAGCCCGCACCTCTAAGTCGCGGATTCCGTCGACGAAAGCCTGCACTAGAATTCCATCAATCAGTGCAGGTGTGGACTGGTAAGCTTTACGAACCAGCTTCTCAACTTCCAGGGCCCACTGCTGTAGGTTTTCGGTATTACGTTGAGCTCGATCCTTAAGCTGAGCACGAAAGACGTGTTCCAGGTGGGCATCACCATACCTCGACTCCAAGGCCTCGACCAGCTGGTCATATGTAACATCTCCGCCAAGAGCCTCCAGGACGGTTAAGGCCTGCTCACGTAAACCTAACGTTAGAGCAGTCTTGGCTTGATCCTTGGTCCACCCGTTTGCCTGCATCACGGCCTCAAATTGAATTTTGTAGGCCGACCAAGATGATGTGCCATCAAATGGTGGTACTTTAAAACCACGTCCTGACGGTGCAGCCACCACAGAACTTGCGGCACTACACACACGTGTTTCTACAAGTTGTTTGACGTCGGCGATTTGGGCTTCGGCCTTTGCAATACGCTGCTCATGCTGGTCCACTTGGTCTTTCACGATTTTTAATTCCTTTCCGACCGTAGCTTGCAAATTCTTCATAAGTACGACCTGCTCTTCTTGCCCACGCTGCAGATGCTCCTCCAATTTACGCGCCTGCTCCTCTTGACGTCGAGCTTGCTCCTCTTTGTCGCGTTGGAGCTGCTCCTTCAACTCACGAGCCTGCTCCTCTTGACGTCGAGCTTGCTCCTCTTTGTCGCGTTGGAGCTGCTCCTTCAACTCACGAGCCTGCTCCTCTTGACGTCGAGCTTGCTCCTCTTGACGTCGAGCTTGCTCCTCTTTGTCACGTTGGAGCTGCTCCTTCAACTCACGAGCCTGCTCCTCTTGACGTCGAGCTTGCTCTTGCAGCATCGCCATAATGGCCGATAATTCACTAGGTGCCCACGTCGGCGACACTCCAGATGGGCCTGCAGTCGTCTGCGTCATTGGCTGCGAAACCGGCTCTTGTGCCGGACTATCTTCGAAACGCCCTCGGTCCATCTCTTGCTGGCGCTGGCTTCGGGTACGGATACCTTCGTCGTCTTTCGGGAACACCGGCATTTATCCCACTTCTGACACCAAATGTTACGGGCTAACGGGGTTCAGGACAAACAATTAAACGCCGACTGTTCTCGAAACTGACTCAGAACTTTATTTAAAATTAAACACTGTACTGCACACAATACGCGTCGAAATAATCGCTCCGAATATTCGCTTGTCGCTTGTTGTTCGCACTCGATCGCTTCCGAAGAAACACTGTGTCCCGCCAACACACACACACGCCTTTTATATTCGTCGATCTCTTATCGGCGCGTGACGTCACGCGGCCCGTCTCAGCGCAGCTCGAACGCACGAGAACGTTCTGTACATTTATGGATGAAACGCGGCGCGTTCGGCAAGATATGGTTCTATTATGCACGCGTAACAATATTGTTTTACAGACAATGGCAAGCCGGCAAGGTGTTGATGTTCGACGACAGCTTCGAGCACGAGGTGTGGCACAACGGCACCGGCTCCCGCCTCGTGCTCATCGTCGACGTGTGGCACCCCGACCTCACGCCCGCAGAGAGACGCTCCCTACCCGCCATCTGACGACCACGCGGTACTCGCTATACTCATTACACTCACTATACTCATTACACTCACTATACTCATTACACACACTACACTCATTACACTCACTATACTCATTACACACACTACACACTGTACTCACAACACTCACTCCACAGACTACACACGCGTGAACATCGATGTCTAACCGCCATAACAGATTAGCGATGTATTACCAAAAAATATTTATGTAGTCAGAATGAACTTTCTATGTTTCGGTTCAATTTGCATCATTCGAAGGTCTAAGGCGCTTTACAGATGACCAACTTTAGTTACCGCTACCTTCACTTTCGACTACCGGAAATGTCACATACCGAATGAAACGCAAAAGCGAGCTGCCACTTTATATTGATTTTCTGCTAAGACAGAGTCGACCCATTCATGCTGTTTACTTTATCTACAGCGTGGCCCTGCCACTCAAAAACTTTTCATTGAAGGTTGATGGTTGCAGACTAAAAAGTCTATCAATGCCGTTATTTTTATATAAACATTGAAAATCAACTATTATTACCATAGATTCGTTGATCATGATTACGAGAGTCGGGAAGCAAGTTAAATACACAACCAATACAAACTTGCAAGCTCCTAACTACAACCAATATTTTTTTAATTTGCCTACTGATTAGGAAAACAAAGTGTAGTCGATTGGCGAAACTGCTCTTAGTTGCTACGTCCGTATAAATTCATGAAAACATTTGGTTGAGAGTTGTCGGTTGCCGAAACTCGAGTATCGTCTGCAAAACGTCCTAGACATTTTTCTTTGCTGGTGGAAATCAAGACCAAAACTAATAATACCAACATTATAGCCAAAGTTTAAACTATTGACCTTTTAAGTTTGTAATGTGGCGCTTATCCCTTTTTAGCTATTAAGAATGATATGTTACCTTCACTAATATTATTCATTTATTGTGACATGTCATATCATGTGCCTCCATTCACTTTAGAAGTACTTCTATATAGTATCAAAACTGTTTGAGATTTAGGTATTGAGTCAGTAGCGATAGTGTTTTGTAAGTATAACTTAATCACTATTCAATTATTCATGTACTATAAATGTAAACAAAATATATTTAAGCTGTTTTTGTCTGCAATGTAGAATATATATTGTTCAATTATTGTAATTGACATAATGTAAGAAATAAATTGTTTGAAGCGTGTATAGACATTTGTTTACATTTTTGTTTGAAGTGGGTAATCAAGTTATCCAGTTACAATTGAGTACATAAATAAATGCCAAAAACGTTGAAATAAGTTTAAATATTTACATTTACACATTACGGTTTATAGTGTTAAATGAGTTGTTACGATATCATCGTTATGAATGAATTATCTAAAAGTTTTCTAAATGTTTACCGGGTTGCCAACATCAAGATATATTAGTGTAAAAATAGTCAACTTCCAAATAAAATGTCTATTAGTGATGGATAAAATGCAATTTTATATTTAACTTCAATATAATGTAATGTATCCAATCATCACAAAGTAGCTCAACAAGCAAAAACATTATTACTATTTTTTTTTAAGTTGGCAACCCTGTATACGATCACGAGTTTATTGAGTAATTATTTAGCAATACATCACAATGTATATACACCAGTCACAAAATAATCGGATATCGTGTGGAGAACATGGATGTTTCAATAATGAAAAAATGTATATTTATCATTTGGAATATTATATAAGATCGACATCTAATAATGTTGTTCACACATAGTTATATTAAAACTTAGTTATGATTAATATTATTCTTAGTCATTTATGAAGTTAACAAAAAGCAATATACACGTTTGTGATAGTTTTTTCTACATCTGTATGAAGATCTGTTTTTTATTTTTTAAAGAATATAATTACAATGCTCGATATAATCTAATTCTTTTATTTTACCTTAAAAATTAAGTTATGTGGCTTACAAACGAGTGACGGAAAATATTAATGACGAAAGGAAAATATATTATTTTCTTTGGTCATTGGAAAAAATCCCTTGTAAGAAGAATATGACACTAAATTTTTATTAAAATTATATCTCAAATATGAGGGATTGATTATTTTGCAGCAAATAAAACAAGTATTGCCAGTTCTGAATAGTGTATATTTGGTATAAAAATTGTATGACAGTTTGGCTCAAATATAAATTAGAAAATTATTCCTTAAACATAGTATAAAAATTAATCACCTATCGTCAATTCTTGACTGCTTTGCGATTCATGTGATGAGACAAATGTAGTGTGAAACTATGGAAATTACTCGTTTCTTTTAATACATTGCAATTATTCTAGTAAATATTATATAGGAGATTCTAGTAAATATATCTACTGGACGGAGCATTTATACTCGAATGTTATCAATAATTTTATAAAAAATATGCATTACGTGTAGCTACTAATTTTAAAAGACTCAATAGGAGCTAAGTACCCTATGAAAGCTCATCACTAGTATAATATTATAGTATTAAATGGCAATAAAATGTCGTCATTAGAATAACATTACTGTGCGATCAATAGTTTTTAAAAGTCTTTTTTGTAGACCGACTTCAAAAAAGGAGGAGGTCCTGAATTCGTCTGGTTTTGTTATGTATGTTACGCGATATCTCCACCAAATGTGAACTGATCTTCAAAATTCTATTTGTGATCGATAGACCTTATTTCAAAGGTGGTCCCATATACATTTGGTCGGATTTGAAATCGGTCCGTTAAGTTTTTAAACACAAAACTTTGTGATTTTGTGTGTATACATATATACGCATCCTACTTAGAGGTACAATCATCAACTCTTACATCTATAAAACTAAATTGTCCGGTGGAATGTGTATAAACTATTAAGTAAACATTTTGGTAGGTATTTATTTCTAATCGAATCTAGTAACAACATACCTTCCACACGATTCGTTGTATTAAAATCGAAGTCGGAGTAGTAAAATACATAAAATGACACAATTGTCATATCGATTTTATCGTGTGATTTAACAACTACCATTGGGTAGTATGCAATATATTGATATTGATATTGTGTAGTTGTTAAATCACATAACATAAGCTCACGCCTTTATACCCGCAGGGGTTGGCAGTGGGCTAGGGGCGCACTAGCGAACTAAAATACCCAGATTTCCCCAAGCTTAATTCCGTTCCAGATGTGATAGGAAGCGAGCCTAATGCCATATCTGGCACAAATTCCTGACTGTATGTGCGAATGTAGTTGTTGATCATACATAATGACAATGGAATGATCCGAAATATCTTAAAACATACAAGTACAAAAAATACACTCAAAGAATTATTCAAATGTTTAACACTTTCAACAGTCTGTTTTTCACCAAATTGCTTTGTAAATGATCGAAGTTAAGTTAAAGCTGAAATCTTAAAACAATAAGTAGGTAAAAGGGCCTACTTATATTATCTTCACCAATAACTTCAGAAAAAATTGCAATATTGAGCTTAGACTCGTGGAAGATATTTTAAAAATAATTACCCTGCAAATTCAACACAATAAAGATAAACATTTCGTGAGCTACCAAATAAGGCGTGTAACAAGTGAGCATCACTGGAATAAGGCACGCAAAAGCGAAAAAACGTGTCTGTCAGGGCGCCACGTCGTACAGCTGATTGAAGGCTTGGTACGCGGGCGGGCCCGGGGCCTGCGGCGTGGCGCGCGCGCTGTACGGGGGCGCGGGCGGCGCGGGCGGCGCGGGCGGCGACCCGGCGCACGGCGGCGGCGCCGGCCACGACTGCCACGCACCACCCGCCGCCGTGTCGTACAAGTACGGAGACTCGCACGATGCGCTCTCCTCCATTCTGCCGTCGTAGTTCATCGCCGCCGAACCTCGCTCGTGCCCGGACACGTGCTCCACGTTATCGTACGCGGGGACGTTCGCGTCGCACTTCCTCGGTGGATTGGTTTCGTTGTACGGCCTGACGATGTCGTAACCGGATTTTATACTGTTTCGCCCTATAGTGCTGTATCTGTTGGTCACTATGGGCACGGACTCGATCGGCGGCGGCGGGGGCGGCTCGTACGTTTTTATCTCCGGTTCAGGAACTGGACCCTCGTGTGGGACGTGGTATGACGCAGGTCGTGCGCCGTGGAAATTTGAATATGATGAATGTGCGGACGTGGGCCGAGATCTGGATTCACGGGGTAATGATGCTGTAGAAGCGAGGTATCCTGCGTTTCTGTATGAACGGCGCGATTTTCGAACTGATGACCCGTGCCCGCGGGAACCGGAACGTCTCTTAACTCGTCGAGGTGTCATCGGTTTTAAAGAACTCTCACATATATTTGTTTCTGCAGGACTCAGCTCTATTGTGTAAACTGGACGTCGTGATGTTGAACTGTCATCTATAAATTAAAAACCATCTTGTTATTCAATTATATAATAATACTTAAACTATTGTTACGACTACATACTAGAATAATCGCTAACCGAACGCGCCGCGCCGCCGATTCCATAAATGTACAGAACGTTCTCGTGCGTTCGAGCCGCGCTGAGACCGGCCGCGTGACGTCACGCGCCGATAAGAGATCGACGAATATAAAAGGCGTGTGTGTGTGTTGGCGGGACACAGTGTTTCTTCGGAAGCGATCGAGTGCGAACAACAAGCGACAAGCGAATATTCGGAGCGATTATTTCGACGCGTATTGTGTGCAGTACAGTGTTTAATTTTAAATAAAGTGCTGAGTCAGTTTCGAGAACAGTCGGCGTTTAATTGTTTGTCCTGAACCCCGTTAGCCCGTAACATTTGGTGTCAGAAGTGGGATAAATGCCGGTGTTCCCGAAAGACGACGAAGGTATCCGTACCCGAAGCCAGCGCCAGCAAGAGATGGACCGAGGGCGTTTCGAAGATAGTCCGGCACAAGAGCCGGTTTCGCAGCCAATGACGCAGACGACTGCAGGCCCATCTGGAGTGTCGCCGACGTGGGCACCTAGTGAATTATCGGCCATTATGGCGATGCTGCAAGAGCAAGCTCGACGTCAAGAGGAGCAGGCTCGTGAGTTGAAGGAGCAGCTCCAACGTGACAAAGAGGAGCAAGCTCGACGTCAAGAGGAGCAAGCTCGACGTCAAGAGGAGCAGGCTCGTGAGTTGAAGGAGCAGCTCCAACGCGACAAAGAGGAGCAAGCTCGACGTCAAGAGGAGCAGGCTCGTGAGTTGAAGGAGCAGCTCCAACGCGACAAAGAGGAGCAAGCTCGACGTCAAGAGGAGCAGGCGCGTAAATTGGAGGAGCATCTGCAGCGTGGGCAAGAAGAGCAGGTCGTACTTATGAAGAATTTGCAAGCTACGGTCGGAAAGGAATTAAAAATCATAAAAGACCAAGTGGACCAGCATGAGCAGCGTATTGCAAAGGCCGAAGCCCAAATCGCCGACGTCAAACAACTTGTGGAAACACGTGTGTGTAGTGCCGCAAGTTCTGTGGTGGCTGCACCGTCAGGACGTGGTTTTAAAGTACCACCATTTGATGGCACATCATCTTGGTCGGCCTACAAAATCCAATTTGAGGCCGTGATGCAGGCAAACGGGTGGACCAAGGATCAAGCCAAGACTGCTCTAACCTTAGGTTTACGTGAGCAGGCCTTAACCGTCCTGGAGGCTCTTGGCGGAGATGTTACATATGACCAGCTGGTCGAGGCTTTGGAGTCGAGGTATGGTGATGCCCACCTGGAACACGTCTTTCGTGCTCAGCTTAAGGATCGAGCTCAACGTAATACCGAAAACCTACAGCAGTGGGCCCTGGAAGTTGAGAAGCTGGTTCGTAAAGCTTACCAGTCCACACCTGCACTGATTGATGGAATTCTAGTGCAGGCTTTCGTCGACGGAATCCGCGACTTAGAGGTGCGGGCTGCTGTGAGGCTTGGGCATCACGAGACCCTGAAAGATGCGTTGGCTCACGCGCTGGAAGTGGAGGCTGTACGACAAGACCATCGAGCTCACCGCATTAGAGAGGTTGTGGCATCACCTCCACCACGCAATCGTATTCAGGGGTACAGTCCGCGCTGCTTTAACTGCGGTGAAAGAGGCCACCTCCGCTTGAATTGTAGAAAACGACGGGATGAAGGAGAAAATAGACCTGAGGAGAGGGTGGTTAACACCGCCGAACAGCAGCAGGGAAACGAGTAAAGGCCAGGACTATGGGGCGGGTGCTGGCCGGGGTCCAAGAAGCCCCAAGGGTGTTGATCTCACAAGCACATGATGGGAATAGCTTAACCATTAGAGGCGAAGTCAACGGAACACCTTGTAAGCTGACGTTAGACACTGGAGCTTCCCGCACGGTTGTTAGTATCAGGCTGGCGAATCGGTTCCTTGGGGACTATAAAGGTAACCGTGGACATATAGAACTTCTAACAGCCACCGGTCAGCACATATCCGTCCAGGGTGAGAAGAGTGTACGGCTAAAACTAGGTGAAGTAATCTATCTGCATGATGTCATCGTGGCTGATATTGTTGACGATTGCATTCTGGGCCTGGACTTCATGCGAAAACATGGATGTGAAATCGACGTCAAACAGGGCGTGCTGAAATGCGGCTCAGAAGAGCTTTTTATGGAAGGAGCACCAACAGGAAAAGCATACTGCTTGAAGAAGACTGTGGTTCCACCTAGATCAGAAGTCATTGTACCAGTTAGTTTGCCACGGAATTCTGGTCCAAAAGAAAGGTGTGTCCTCATTGAGAAGATTGACAATGATCATCCATGGAAAATTGCGAGAACCCTGGTAAGGTCTGCAAATAAGTCGGCTGTACGCGTACTCAACCCCAGTACCGAGCCACAAATAATAAAAAAGGGGGTGGTAATGGGTTCTTGCGAGGAAGTGGATTGGATGCGCAAATGCCAAGATTTACCCACGGTGACGAGCATGGCACCTGCGAAATTCGACGTGTCATCACTTTTGAAAGACTGTGGTGAGTTGTCTTTAGAAGAGATTAACAAGGCCAAGAAAATGTTAACACAGTACGCCGACATCTTTTCTTCTAGTGATGCTGACATAGGAAGAACTAATTTGGTCCAGCACAAGATTAACACAGGCAATGAGTTACCAATTCGTCAGCGACCACGAAGACTGCCAGTTGCCAGAGAGAAAGAAGTGGATACCATGATTGACGGGATGCTGAAGGATGGTGTCATAGAGCCTTCATCTAGTCCATGGTGCTCCCCAGTGGTCTTAGTAAAAAAGAAGGACGGCAATATGCGGTTTTGTGTAGACTACCGTCGGTTGAACGATATAACAAAGAAGGACAGCTATCCTTTACCAAGGATTGATGACACTCTAGACACGCTTACCGGAATGAAGTGGTTTAGCACGCTAGACTTGAAGAGCGGTTACTGGCAAGTGGAAATTGACTCAAGAGACAAGGAGAAAACTGCTTTTTCTACTGGTAAAGGTCTATGGCAATTTAAGGTTATGCCATTTGGATTGTGCAACGCTCCTGCGACTTTTGAGAGACTGATGGAACTTGTACTTACCGGACTGATTGGGGACGCTTGTCTTGTCTACTTGGATGACATCATCATAGTGGGCCGCACATTCGAAGACCATCTTCGCAATCTTGAACGTGTCTTATCGAAGATCCGGGGGGCTAATCTTAAACTGAGTTCCAAGAAATGTTCACTTTTCAAGAAGCAGGTTAACTTCTTAGGACACATTATTTCAGCAGCTGGCGTACAAACAGACCCCGACAAAGTTGTGGCAGTCAAGGAATGGCCAGTTCCGAGAGACAAGACACAAGTACGTGCGTTTTTAGGCTTGTGCTCCTATTACCGCCGATTTGTGAAGAATTTTGCAGACATAGCCAAGCCTCTACATAAGCTTACAGAAGAGAAGAGACAGTTTTGCTGGGATAAGAATTGCGACACCGCATTCCAAACGTTAAAAGACCGTCTGTGTAATACACCTATATTGGGTTATCCTGACACTGCAAACGAGTTTATAGTGGACACAGACGCAAGTAATACTGGTATTGGCGGTGTGTTGTCACAACGAAAAGGAGAAAAAGAGGTTGTGATAGCTTACTTCAGCAAATCCTTATCTAAACCTGAACGGAATTACTGCGTCACAAGAAGAGAACTGCTAGCCGTAGTCAAATCACTGCAACATTTTAGTAAATATTTGCTCGGGCGGAAATTCCACCTACGAACAGACCATGCTGCCTTGAAGTGGCTACTGCAGTTCAGAAATCCAGAGGGTCAAGTAGCAAGATGGATTGAGTTGCTACAAGAGTTTGACTATGTGATAGAACATCGCAGTGGGAAATCTCACGGTAATGCAGACGCTCTATCGAGAAGACCTTGCGCAGAGAACTGCAAGCACTGCGTCAAACAAGAGGTTAAGGAAGAAGTGCCTGTGCGAATAATAAGGACAGACCTCAGCAACGAGTGGCGAGACACGCTACTGGAAGCGCAGGATAGTGACGCAGATCTAAAACCGATCTTTGTGCGGTTAAAAGCTGGTACCGCGAAACCTAAATGGCATGAAGTTGCAGCGTTAAGTTCCACTACGAAGAGCTACTGGGCCCAGTGGGACAGCTTGGTTATACATGATGGAGTACTGTGCCGTAAATGGGAAAACGCAAAAGGCGATCGATGTAATTTGCAAATGGTAGTCCCTAGAGCTAAGATCCCAGAAGTTCTGCAGCTCTACCATAATGGATTATCAGGAGCTCACATGGGGGTCAAAAGAACTCTGCTGAAGATCCGCGAAAGATTTTATTGGATCCACTGCCGAGACGATGTTGAGGAATGGTGTCGTAAATGCACAATTTGCGCGGCTGTGAAGGGTCCTCATACACGAAGTAGAGGAGCATTAAAAATTTACAATGTGGGAGCTCCATGGGAGCGGATTGCTCTGGACGTAGCAGGACCTTTCCCTGTAAGTGACAGCGGGAACAAGTACTTCATGGTGGTCATGGAATACTTCACGAAGTGGCCGGAAGTATTTGCCATTCCCAACCAGGAAGCTTCAACAGTCGCAGATAAATTGGTCCATGAAGTATTCTGCCGGTTTGGAGTACCTTTAGAAATTCACAGCGATCAAGGACGTAATTTTGAATCCCAAGTATTTCAGGAAACATGTCGAGTATTGGGCATTCACAAAACCAGAACGACCTCCTACCACCCGCAATCTGATGGCATGGTGGAACGATTTATTCAAACGTTAGAGAGATACCTGGCAAAAGTTGTAGAAAGCAGGCAAAAAGACTGGGACAAGCACATTCAGCCGTTTCTAATGTCATATCGTAGTGCGGTTCACGAGAATACGACGGTAACACCAGCTTTCGCTAACTTTGGAAGAGAATTACGACTGCCTGCTGATCTGATAACTGGTATCCCTCCTGACACCCCGCGTAGTGTAACAGACTACGCGGACGATCTGCGCAAGAGATTGAATGACGTATATGAACACGTCCGAGTGTCAGGTCAGCAAATGTCCGAGAGGATGAAGACCCGCTATGACCGAAAAATGAACAACAGCGGTTTCGACGAAGGTTCACTAGTATGGTTGCACAACCCAGTTCGATGCAAAGGCAAGTCTCCCAAATTACAAGCGAAATGGGACGGACCCTATAGAGTTGTCACCAAAATTAATGATGTCACCTACCGAATCCAGAAAGGCCAGCGATCTGCACCTAAGATATTTCACGTCGACCGTTTAGCGCGTTATTATGGCTGTAACAATGCTCGGGACGAGCATGTCTTAGGAGGGGGCAGTGTTACGACTACATACTAGAATAATCGCTAACCGAACGCGCCGCGCCGCCGATTCCATAAATGTACAGAACATTCTCGTGCGTTCGAGCCGCGCTGAGACCGGCCGCGTGACGTCACGCGCCGATAAGAGATCGACGAATATAAAAGGCGTGTGTGTGTGTTGGCGGGACACAGTGTTTCTTCGGAAGCGATCGAGTGCGAACAACGAGCGACAAGCGAATATTCGGAGCGATTATTTCGACGCGTATTGTGTGCAGTACAGTGTTTAATTTTAAATAAAGTGCTGAGTCAGTTTCGAGAACAGTCGGCGTTTAATTGTTTGTCCTGAACCCCGTTAGCCCGTAACACTATTAAGATAACAGCCAATGGCATTGTCCTTACACACACCTATAGAGAAACAAAACAATGAGATTATACAAATCATTTAGGGTGTGCTGTTGTGACAAAGTCTACCTTTTTATTCTGGAAACAATAAGATCATGGGAAAGACTACCACGCTGGTGCCCCTAGTATGGGTGTTGATGTATTACAAAATTAATACTTTAAATTTCTCCACACATTTGACTATCAGTGCTACTTGCTAACACTACAAGCTGAAATTGAGATGTAAAAATTGCCAAATCTGACTCCTAATAAGATCACAAATGCATTAATTTCCCTTGTCACTAATATTCTAATAACCAATTTAAAAAATATGTATAAGACCACAAAGTGTATACCAATATTATAATTACCTGAACTTGGTTGTTTCTTAAAGGAACTATAAGCCAAAACAATGGTAAGTGGCAAAGCTGTGGCAGCAAAGGCAGCACCTAGAGCGGACTGTCCAATTTCTATGTGATACCATTGAAAGAAGCAACCATCAACCCTCGCTGGCCTCCACACAATAGGCCCCGCCATTTCACCCCACACTGGTTGGCATCCCCACCCATTGCTCTCCCACCAACTGACACTCTCTGTGCCTAAAGACAGCAAACCACTTTCCTGTAAAATAAAATTATCTGGTTATTATTTAATAATTATATTTTTTTGTCAGGGAGTAATTCAATTTTTAAATTCTTTAAGTCCATGACGAAATATTGATTAAGACTGAGTGGAATTTGGATTGCATTTGCATTGCAATTCCATTGAAATTTAATTGACATCAATCGAAAGTTTAAAAACTTAATTGACCAACTTCCAACTTGATCCAATCGTGCCCAAATTTATATGGGACCAACCTTGAAATAAGCTCTATTGAACACAAAAAGAATTTTGAAAATCGGTCCACATTTGCCAGACAATTCGCGTAACATACATTAAAAAATACAGACAAGTTGAGGAGCTTCTTCTTTTTGGAAGTTGGTCGAAAATCTATAGCTATTAACATAGACCATTAATATAACATGATCATAATTTCACACAATCATTATACAACAAGAACTAAGGCTGAGATAGATAGAGTAAACTTCGACTAAGTCTAGGTCAAAGAAACAAACTCAGTCAGGATTTGGAATTTTTAAAACAAACTTAGTCTGAGTCATTTTTAAAATAAAATCTTTGTTTAGTCTGCCTGTCAGTCTGTTTTTCTTTGAAAAAAATGGCTCGGACATGCTGAAGTTCGATTAAAAAATTCCAAACCCTCATTAAGTTTGTTTCTTTGAGTCAGGCTTAGTCGAAGTTCACTCTATAGATTTCAGCCTAAGCATCTGTAACTTGGATAAGTTATAATAAATTATATTATTTTGTTGCTTACAATGCATATGTGTTTTAAATTCTGTTTGTGAATATTCCCATTGTTATATTCATGTAAATGTGGAGTATTATTGGTGGTAGACCCTCTGTAAGGACTGGTCATTTTCATCATCAGGAGGTGATTAAGTCACTCATTAAAATTAACAACTTGCCAATTTTACTTACTCTGTTTAAAGTGCCAATGTTTAAATAGTAACAAATCAAGAATATATTCCATATTAACCACATAAAACTCCATATTGCATACTGAAATGAAAAAAAAGTTTGTTAATTTTTATACAGTTCAAAATATTAATTATTGTAAGTTCAGTATGTAGCCATTAACTTATGATAGGCGGCTTGGCCACCGGCAGCCAAGTGGTTAATATAATGTGTATCATACCACTTCCAACAGGTTAAGTAAATAAATCAATTCATGGTGAATAATAAAAATAAAATGACATTGATGGCACCATTATACAGAGTGTTTCATAAAGTTGGCATCTATAATAAGTACACATACACTTAAATGGCTAGCAATCTAGCTGTAAAGTTTAAAATTTCATAAAGCTCTTAGGTATTAAATAATGGAATATTAATATGATATGATTTTAAAATCCCCATGCTTAATTGGTTTAAAAAAATACTTTATTTTTTAACTTTACCATAACGCTTTACATCATTCTCCCTGTTTGTGGAATTCTTATAGGTACCAGCTTTATGAAACACCGGTATAAATATATTTTCTAAAATCACTAATGTATATTATGGACTGGTCATGTTCTAGGGGTCATTGACTTTTAAATGATTATTTTAAACCATCTGTTATATAACAACATTCTACCTCAAGACTTAGAGAAAGCAAAAAAGTAGGTCACAATAGGTAACTTTAACACAGGTTCTAGAACTTACATACTATGTATACTTACTGCTATAAGGTACTTTGTGATACATAGCACTGCTCCAAATGATCCAAATATTATCAACAGTATATTCACAAAGTTTGTTATTATAGGCAACCACATATAACCCAAAAAGTCAAAAACTTGCCGCTGTACTGTAATGATCTGAAAATAAACAATATTTGGTTAAACATAGGCTATAGTGTGCTTTGAGTGACTTTTTATGTATAATTTAATTTAAATGAATGTATAACAAATGATTTCTTAAACAGGTGATAAAGTTTAGCAGGTAACAAAAGACCATAATTGAATGCTATGAAGTTCTACAAAGCTTAGAGAGTAACCGTAACGGGAATTTTATAATAATTAAAAGTACAGTACTTAACAGACAAATAACTCAACCAACCAGCTCAAGCACACAAACAATGAGTAATACTGTTCGAAGGCCACAAACTGCCATCTCGACGTAATGTGATAGCAAAATCAAATTTATTTATTGAGCCTTTAAACGTTGTGACAAAAATTATGGCTAATATAAGTCATGATTTTAATTATATGTTCATCTAAATAATAACACAAGTCACAACACAACATTTAAAAGTCAAAAATTCTACTATGTATGTAGTTTCATTTAGGGATGTCGATATTCATCGATGGTGAATAAACATCGATATTTAACCGGTAAACATAAATATTTTGATTTCGATGACATCGACACATCGATCTTGTAAGTATAAAATATCGAAACGTCTAAATATCTTTTAGTGCCATCTAGCGTTAGATATACTAGCTAGGGACTGGACAGCTATCAATTTCAACTATTAAACGCTAGATGACACTGATCAACGTTATCGAAGTAAGCCGTACGAATAGTTACTTCTTTGCATTTCTTACGCCCGGTTCCAATAAAAAAATCTCAGTTCGAATGTGCAGATAGATAACTAAAATTAGCCTATAAGAACACAGTTTGAACATGATTCCGTCATTGACTTGATTTGATTGGTTCATAATCGCGATCTATCTGAGCTTTAAACTGAAATAGTTTATTGAAACCAGCCGTTAAGGGATTTAAGAAAACTTCAACGCACAGAATAAAGAGAAAAGACTTGACAAAGTTAATATTTTTGCAGAGTGTGCCCAAAAATACTGGGAATGTAAAATTTTTCTTGTATTATAACAATAAACACATAAATAAAAATAAGAAGTAAATAAAAAAATAAATAGTATAGACAGTTTTACTTGCTACCGAAAACATCGATATTTTATATCAGTAGCAAAACATCGATATTTTATATCGATGTTTTGCTACTGATGTTTATCGTAGTTCGATACTTTTAAATTGATGTTAATATCGTTTTTTTTTTAATATCGACTTCCCTAGTTTTATTTCATGGTATTTAGAGGTGGGCGTTTAAACGAAAGCAGAAAAAATAAACGTTTATCAAAGTAAGCAAACAATAACATTACATATCTTAAGCAATTTACGTTAAAATGCTTATTCGAAATTATAGTTCTCGTAATTAAAAATGGATAACATTTTTGCACCAAGCCATCTAGTGGTCAATTTTCGCATTAGCCACTCACACCAAGTCAATAAAGCGTGCTTGCTACATTTTTAAAAAGTTACAAGAAAAAAAGATAGATGGCGATAGTATATTCGCATTACGTACGTAATCGTTTCGTTGCGTAATAATTTTAATCCAACCAAAACGCAAAGCATGATTTAATCCAATCGGAGGTACGTTATAAATTTTTTTCAATTTATCAGGTTTTCGTTTGTTGGTATTTTGGTCAGTGATACTTTTATTCTTGACGGAGAATGTTGTTGACGAACGTAACGTTTACGAACGTGTTTTATCAAATATTATAAGTTAAAAGTTTAAGTGGATGTTTTTAACATTACAATAGTTGGCGAATTTTGCGTTGCAAATTAATTATGGCAGTGGATATTTTTATTCAACGGGAATTTTTATGTTTTGATTTCAATGATATAGATAATTATGCTTTAAAAATTAATTATGTCAGTGCATATTTTTCTTCACTGGGGATTTGTTATGTTTACGATTTCAACGATACAACGTTTTGGAAATTAAAGTTTGTTTAACCGACTTCAATAAAAGGAGGAGGTTACTCACTCGAAGACGCCTGGGCTCATTCGAGAAATTATTTTTTTGTTTAAAAGGGTATACTTTC
The DNA here is from genome assembly GCA_036417725.1 of Clanis bilineata. NCBI lineage: Eukaryota > Metazoa > Arthropoda > Insecta > Lepidoptera > Sphingidae > Clanis > Clanis bilineata. The sequence continues at coordinate 8,016,124 of CM071141.1, forward strand.
CAGGTGGTCTCATTGGCACCAAGTTAGGATCTGATGATGGGATACCAGAAAAATCAAGGACATCCCTGAAATCCTATAAAAAAAAAAAAAAATCAAAATCATTTATTGAATCCATGAAATGTTCAAACATTATTTAGATTCCGTCAAATTTTAACTCTACCGCCTGTTCGGAAGGCTGTTTCGCCAGAGAAGAACGGGCAAGAAACTCTGACGTTGCTCTTTTTAAGACCAATTTACAGTCAGCTACTAATAAAGTACAGCACCAGATACAGAAAGAGCTTGAATTAGAGCAGCTAAACCATGATAACAATAGTATAGGACATCTAATAATATAGGACAAAGTAACATACAAGATACACTGAGCGACCCCCGCAGCCACGGCAAGTTGAATTGACACAAGGGAAATAAAACAGTCCAGGCAGACCAGTCTCCACAAGCAGCACCCGTTCACGAGTATGACGCATGTGCCAGCCATCGACCTCCTCAACCACGTTGCAGGGAAGTGATCGACCCGGCACACGACGCCGCCACAAGCATAGACCTTAAGTGAGCATGACTACCTAGACTGATGCAATGGGCAAATAAAGTACGCCACAATACAACACCGCCGCCGCGAAAGCCACACAGCATCACTATAAATAAAACATATGAGTAAACTAATAAGGCTCCCTGAAACAGCAACTGGTTATGCTCCTAAAATAGTTTCAACCTACTCCCAAGCCTCTTTATCATCTAGATGTTCAGAAAGCTTGTAGTAGGCTTTATTACACAACTTACGTTTAATTGTAATTTTAAATTCATTCAATTCTAGCTGTTTGATATGAGTGGGAACTTTATTATAAAGACGTGTACAAAGACCTTTAAAAGAATTGCCGATTTTATGGAGCCTGGTTTTGTGTTGAGCCAAATTATTTTTATTTCTGGTATTCAAATTATGTATATCAGAAACTTTGGGAAATATATCTATATTCTTCTTGACATACATTAAATTAGCGAATATGAATTGAGATGCTACTGTCATTATATTTATTTCTTTAAACTTTTCTTTCAAAGAACACCTGGAACTAAGCGAGTATATAGATCTTATGGCTCGCTTTTGGAGTACAAAAATAGTGTTAATGTCAGCAGCACCACCCCACAACAAAATTCCATAACACATCAAACTATGAAAGTACGCAAAATAAACTAATCTAGCCGTATTGACGTCTGTTAATTGACGTATCTTGCTCACTGCGTAGGATGCGGTACTTAATTTTTTGGCTAGCGTAGATAAATGGGGTCCCCATTGAAGTTTGGGGTCTAATGTAATACCTAAAAACTTGGTTGTCTCCACAAGGCTCAGCTGAACGCCATTCATAAAAATATTTGCGTCAGTCTTTTTAACATTAGGTGTCAAGAATCGAATGCATTTAGTTTTTTGACTATTTAGTAGTAAATTATTGACACTAAACCATTGTAATATTTTTGAGAGAGTGCTATTTACATCGTCAAGAAGAGTTTGATGTCGATTTAATTTAAATATTAAGGAAGTATCATCTGCAAACAACACTACCTCGCAATTATCCCTTATGAAATAAGGTAAGTCATTAATATAAATTAGAAAAAGAAAAGGTCCAAGAATTGAGCCCTGTGGGACTCCCATTGTAACAACAGACCCAGGAGATCTATTGCCATTAATGTCTACACTTTGAACCCTATTATTTAAATAAGATTTAAATAGGTCAAGAGCCAAGCCGTTAACTCCATAGTGACTTAATTTCCTGACAAGAATGTCATGGTGAACACAGTCGAAAGCTTTGGATAAATCACAGAATACTCCCAAAGCATCGTGTGAACTCTCCCATGCATTAAATATATTATTAAGAAGCTCAACACCAGCATCAGAGGTGGAGCGACCCCGTGTAAAACCAAATTGTTTATTATGTAAAAGCTTATTTAAGCTAAAATAATTTTGAATTTGGATGAGTAAAAGTTTTTCAAATATTTTGCTTATTGAAGGTAGCACAGATATAGGCCTAAAATTAGTGGGGTCTTCTGTACTACCAGATTTAAAAAGTGGAATAATTTTACTAAGCTTCATCTTGTCAGGAAATATACCACTACTAATACAAGAGTTAAAAATTAAAGCTAGCTGGGGAGCTATGACCGGTATTACAAAATTTAAAATTTTTGTAGATATTCCCCATAAATCACAAGTGTTTTTAATGTTAATACACTTTGACACGTTTATAATATCCGTGCTACTAACACATTGGAATTCAAATGAAAGTTTACATCCAGCCACACTTTCTTGCAATAATTTTTCAGCTAGGATGGACGAACAATTTAGACTTTTTGTGGTTGAAACTGGTATGTTTGTGAAGAAATTTTCAAAAGCCCTAGCTACTTCTAAATCTGAATGAATAAAGGTATCATTAATTTTTAAACTAAACTCTATGTCACGATTTTTAGTTTTACCAGTTTCTGAGCTTATTACACTCCAAGTAGTTTTAATTTTGTTATTGGAGTTTTTTATTTTACCACTAAGGTACAAGGATTTAGCACAATGACAGACTTTTTTAAAGATTTTAGAGTAATTTTTAACATATGTAATGAAATCATTATTAAAATTATATGATTTTTCGTAATAGAGTTCATATAATCTCTTTCTGCTTATGTGAATACCTACAGTGGCCCAATCACTAAAAGAACATTTCTTGGTAGTGGGAACTAGTTTGGATGTAAAAATTGACTTAAACTCCTTACAAAATGTGTTAAAGAAAGAATTATATAATATATTAGGGTCGTTACTATTAATATATATATTACTTTTAGTATGTAAATTAGATTTAAATTTTTCTAAACGAGCTTCTGTTACTGGAACAATAGCAAGTTTTTTATTTGATGTAGTCTGGAACTTGCAACTAAATGTGATTAATTGTCCACAGTGGTCAGAGTCAAGATTATTAAAAATGTGTTTATAACTAGGTGCTATATCTGTAAAAATATTATCTATACAGGTAGCACTTGTGCTAGTTATTCTAGTTGGCTCATAAAACAAAGGTTCCAAATTAAATGATAAAAACAGACTTTTTAATTTTATGACCACAGCGTTACTCTCTAATATGTTGATATTAAAATCTCCACAAATCAGCAATCTCTTATTTAATCTACTTAATCGCCTCAAGGTTTCCTCTAGCACACATTCAAATCTGTCATAACATGAGGATGGAGGTCTGTATACACTTATAACAATTAGCTGCTCCAATTCAATACATGATAATTCGATGAGTTGCTCTACCGAGAGGCACACTACATCCTTCCGTTCTTTAAATTTAATTTTCTTGTTAATTATTATGAGTGAACCTCCGCGTATAGCATTTTCTCTGCAGAAGCAACTACCAATAACATGATTATTAAAATTGAACATGAGCTGCTCGGTCCTGAGCCAGTGTTCTGTAATACATAGTATGTCAACTTCCTTACAACTCATGAACAATTCAATTTGAAGGTCTTTACCTAATATGCCTTGGATATTTTGGTGTACTAAATTTAAAGTAGTAGTATTTTTATTTGTAATGTTATCCTGAACAATGGGCAGAGGTGATTTTATAATATTAATTCTACAATTATCTTTATTTTGTATGCTAGAGGTTAACTCTATTAACTCTATTGTCGGCTGTATTAATTTAAATGATTTTTATTAATTGGAATATACATAGATGTATTATTCCGTATGTCAGAAGAATTCTGCTCAATAGAAGCAGATTTGTCTGCCAAAAAATTGGCTCTAATGTCAATAAAATAATAATATAGCGAATTAGCTATAAGTCTTTTCACATATATACTGTAAAAATTATTATATCTAATATTATACTTACTAGAGTAAGTATTAATATCAATTAATTCTACCTTGTTGCAATTACTAACAAGGGCGTTTAAATTTAAGTTTAACTTATACCTAAGATCTTTTTCTGCAGGTGGCAAACCTTTATTATAGGGGAATGATGACATCACAATGTTTCTAACTTTAAGGGATGTTAGTAAGTTAAAATATTTTGTGAGTACCTGTTTGTCAACATTACCCCTATATAGGGACGCATAATGTGTTTTATATATTTTCTAAAACTATTCATATATTTGCGGCTGGTACTTATCATCGCATGTTTCTGAGCTGATGATGGAAATATAACTCCTTAATTATTAGAAGTTGATACCTTTAGTATAAACCGCTAAAATGAAATCGGGTGCGATATATTTTAACGCCATTTTGTTTTTCTTTGTTTATGGGCCGATTGACTTCAAAATCGATATCTGGGTTGCGCCTTGGTTACAAACAACAAATTTGGCGTCAAATCTGTCAAAAGCGTCCGCCATTTTGTTTTTCTTTGTTTATTGGCCTATTGACTTCAAAATCGATATATGGGTTGCGCCTTAGTTACGAACAACAAATTTAGTGTCAAATCTGTCAAAAGCGTCCGCCATTTTGTTTTTCTTTGTTTATTGGCCTATTGACTTCAAAATCGATATCTGGATTGCGCCTTAGTTACGTACAACAAATTTGGTGTCAAATCTGTCAAAAGTGGGCGCCATTTTGTTTTTCTTTGTTTATGGGCCGATTGACTTCAAAATCGATATCTGGGTTGCGCCTTAGTTACAAACAACAAATTTGGCGTCAAATCTGTCAAAAGCGTCCGCCATTTTGTTTTTCTTTGTTTAATGGCCTATTGACTTCAAAATCGATATCTGGGTTGCGCCTTAGTTACGAACAACAAATTTAGTGTCAAATCTGTCAAAAGCGGCGGTTTTTTTTTTTTTGGCAATACATACATAAGACCGTGTATAAGCATAAAAGCATAAAAGCAACTTATAAAAGCAGCTTTTTAAAATAAATTAACTTTTCAATTTGTTAATCTTTTTAAGCAATAATGCCCACCTCTAATGGTATTTCTATATTTTAGCAACTGGCAAAGGCCGCAATGGCAACTGCCAACTGGATTTACTAGCAAATGCCAATTGCTAGTGTTACCACTTTTGAAATTAAGAATATGCTAACGACCGCTCCAGCCTCACGCCATGAAATCCTGTGACGGGATGTGAACGTGGATGACGATTTTCATCTCTATTCGAACCGATGTTCGTATTTTGTCCTCTGTCTTACGTTTGAGCCCGCTACAAAGAGTTCGTGTGAAACAAGAACCATATCCACATTCACAGCGGCGCCTCGGTCTGGGGCAAGCATTGGCAATGATTAAACATTAGAAGTGCGGGTAATTAATATAAGAATACTTTATGCATGGAGGTACCTATGTTCCTCTAAATGTAAAATAACAAATCAGAATCGATTTTTTTAATACATTTTTCTACCTGCCCTTATTCCACCTTAATGTGGGGTCGGCGCAACACACTTTTTCAAGTATGTTGAAGAAAGGTTTTGGCTTAGTTTTTACGAGCGGCTGCCTGCCTGACGTCAACCCCCTCTGAGGGATCCAGTCTCTGGCAAATTAAATTAGAAAATTTACTTTTCTCGACCTGGGAATTGAACCGGGTCCTCCCAGTCCACATTCCATATATGCTACCACTAGACCAAGGAGGCGACGATTTTTTAAAATACTACCAATAAGTATCAATAATATGGTATACGAGGCATCCGTTAGGAACACAAGAATAAAGATAGAAATAACGAGTAACGACGCTTCGAATCCGATCAGTTGTATCATTTAGATTTTTATGGCATGTCTGTGTCAATATTTTGTTTGCTTTCCATTTTTATATATACACATAAGCTCACGCCTGTATCCCCGAAGGGGTAGGCAAAGGCGCATTAGCCTACTCTAGTACACCCACTTTTCGCCGAGCTTAGTTCCGTCCCAGTTGTGATAGTTCTCGCCATATCGGGCACAAATTCCAGACTCCGGGCTGATATGAAAAAATCCAATATCACTTTGCCCGACCAGGAGATCGAACCCGAGACCTCAGGACAGTAGTCGTACCGAAATACAACCACGCCACAGAGGCATTTTTATCGGCCGACTTCCATAAAGGAGGAGGTCCTCAATTCGTCTGTATTTTTTTATGTATGTTACGCGATATCTCCGCCAAATGTGGACCGATTTTCAAAATTATTTTTGTGTTCGATAGAGCTTCTTTCAAGAGTGGTCCCATATAAATTTGGTTACGATCGGATTTGAAGTCGGTCTGTTAAGTTTTAAAACTTGTGATTATATACATAAAGGTAGAAACTTACTATGTACATTAAGTCAAAGCCGCAGTAGCTGATGTTTCATTCAATTAGGTCCAGTTAACGAACATGACTGTGAAAATTGTGTGTGTGTGTGTGTGTGTGTGTGTGTGTGTGTGTGTGTGTGTGTGTGTGTGTCTGAAGGAATATTCACGTCTTCACGGCGTGAGTCTGGAGCAGCCATCCAAATTACAATGACGCGACGTTGGATTAGTGTTATCTAAACTAATAATCTAAGTCTAAACTTGTTATTTCCGCGGAGGGCGAATAATTTGATGACTATTTGTGGGGAATCGGCAATGATAGCCAAAATGACAGCCTTGGTAACGCTGTTAAATATCTCGGCTGAAGGACTTTGTTTGTATCCATTCCTATTTTTATGGCAAATGGCAACACTATCCATGAATAAGCAAAAGCGGGTGGTTTGTATTGATCGAATATCTTTTAAATTGAACATAAGTGTTTTATTACTTACGTCAGTACGTGAATACCACCAGTCTTCTAATTCCAGACACTTCGATTTGGTAATATCTTGTTTATTAATGCGTCGTTGCTTATTAAAGAATTATTTATTCAACATATTATACGGTATCTACACCACACCGGTAACCTCAATTCCCTTTTACAAATTACAGATTTGTTAGAAATGGCGACGGAAACCTTAATCCCACTGGAATCCAATCCTGAAGTGATGAATAAATTCCTTCAGAAGCTTGGTGTTTCCGGTAAATGGAACATAGTGGATGTAATGGGTTTGGATGAAGAAATGCTTTCGTGGGTACCTCGTCCCGTTATTTCAGTTATGTTACTTTTCCCTGTTTCCGAAGCTTACGAAAATCACAAGCAAAAAGAAGAGAGCGAAATTTTATCCAAGGGTCAAGAAGTTTCTAATAACATTTTCTATATGAAGCAAAATATTAGCAATGCTTGTGGCACCGTTGCTCTCGTGCACAGTGTTGCTAATAACACTGACAAGATTGAGCTGTCGGAGGGGCACATGAAAAAATTTCTCGATGACGCCAAAAGTCTGGATGCTGTAGCTCGTGGAGCTCTTTTGGAAAAGTCTGAAGGCATTATTAATGCACACAAAGAGCTAGCTCAAGAAGGTCAGACTAATACACCAAATGCAGAGGACCCAGTTAATCATCACTTCATTACATTTATTCACAAAGATGGAGCTTTGTATGAATTGGATGGTCGTAAAGCATTCCCTGTTAACCATGGTGTAACAACTCAAGATAAACTGCTGGAGGATGCCGCTAAAATCTGCAAGGAGTTTATGGCTCGTGATCCCAATGAAGTTCGTTTTACAGTAATTGCCTTAGCTGCGTCTGACTAAGCATAAGCTTAGTATTATTGTAACAAGTTTTATTGCCTTCACAATATTTAAATGTTTTTGGCAAGCTGTGCTTTACATTCAGGATTAAAGAATGTATTTTTGTATTTGATAAAGAAGGTGCAATGCAAGCTTTTGTGATAATAAAGTATTTATTTTGAAATAGTATTTTATTCTACACTTTGCATGGCAATTGGCATCGAATTGTACAACAGTGGTATAATATGCTCTTTTCTTGAAGGTCAAAATGACACTTTATAGACATGTTATTTTTTATTGTCTGGTAGAACACCTTACCCTGTTTTGTCTAATATGCCATCTCCGTATTTAGTCAGAGTGGGATAAGGATCCCACTCTGACTAAATACCCTCTAAAATAGAGAGTAATAAAGCAGTCTTCTGCAACATACTTAAATTTTCAAGCATGTATGTAGATGTTGCAGAGATTATACCCTCGCCCTACTGTAGTTGGTTTAGTTTTTACGATCCGCCATTTTCCCGGCGTGGCGCGAGTCAACCCGCCTCCGGGGGATTCGCCTTATGCCGGGTACATAGACACACCAAACGAACGTTCACGAATCTTCAATCTACGCCTGTTGCATTCACACAACAGCGAAAGTACGTATGAACGCAACAGACTTAGAACCGCGAACGTTAGTTCGATTGGTGTGTACACGGCATTACATCTTCGAACGGATATAAGCTTGGCGATGGCGATGAGTAGGTGCCTTAACTGCAACTTTGCCTACTCCTTTGGAGATAACAGGATTGCGTGTGTAGATGAAACATATACCTTAAAACACCCAACAAATACACACATAGTCCTTACCCCACACTAATTTTAACCTGTGCCGTGGGACTCGTGGGTATCTATAACTATGAGGGATTTACAGTCGCACAACACCCAGACCCGAAACAAATATCTGTGGGCCACACAAACATTTGTTTCGTTGCAGGAATCGAACCCACGGTCTTTCGTTTCATAACCGGCTACTATGCTACTAGTGTCAGGTTTCGTCGTCTTGCTTTCACTGCATGCAAAATAAAATAACATTATTTTAACCAAATTTTAACTAAGAATATATTTTCAATATCTACAGACATATATATATATACAATCTAGATGAGAAACTTTGCACTGAAGCCTTCAACACATACACTAGGTAGGTAGGTACTGATCACAGAGAGATCACATCATTTTAAAAGTAATATAAGGCAATCATAATTTTATGCATATTATAGTTTATTTATAACTTATCACTTTTTATTTGGAAAACAGTATCAATACTGGATTTTATTATAAACAAATAGTGTTTAAGTTCATTTTCTAATACATTTTAATACAATATGAATTTATTACAAAAAATACATTGTAATTTATCTGAACAAACTTTCCACTTAGTTAAAACTTATAGTAACAAATATAATATAACTTTTACATAGAGATCTTTCTTTCAGTTATTACGTCCGTGACTTTATAATTTTGAAGGATTTATTATTCATGTACCTACGGTGTATACATAGGGTGGCCAAAAATAATTCCATGGCTTATAGATTGATATGAGGATTAATCTGAGCCCATGTTTTTCAAACTATGGGTTGCGAACTTGTTGCTTTCAGAGTGATCGCGACCACTTACCGTGGGGTTCGGAGGCGTGGGTAAACCACTAAAGTACCTGCTTGGGTATTTTTATTTTTAGGGGTCGCGATGGATGTTTATGTCAATTTTGGGTCGTGGCGTTAAACAGTTTAAAAACAGATTTCTAAGCGATAAGAGAGCTAGTTATTTAAATTATTTTAATTCTAAAGTGTTTTTCTATTTGTATTAATTGTGTACAAATTAAGTAAGGATCTAAATAGGAACAAGTAATTATTCTAAGATAACTTTATTCTGATTTCTGAGGCATTTTTATTTTGCTTTGACAGATGTTTCATATTTTAACTGTCAAAACATCAAAACTATTCAAATGAAAGTAATCTCGCTATCGAAAAATCGGCCCAAAATAAAATGGTAATAAAATATGTACAATGGAATGAGAATCATAGAATAGGTACTAAGTACCTAAACAGTATCACATATTCAATTCAATACACACATAGTCCTGACCGCTCCTATGGTATGAGACTTGACTCTTGTGTAGTAGGTATCAAGAACCACGAGACTTTTGGTTTCACAAGACTCAGACCCGAAACAAATATCTGTCGGGCAAATAAATATTTAAATATAATATGAAGAGAAAATGTCTATAATGGCTATTACAACGGTTGGTATTAACGAAAACGTGCGAAAAATAATAGACGCAATAATAATAACAATAAAGCAAGTGTAAATTTCACAGTTAAGCACATATTACAAAAAACTAGGGATGCATCCGTTACGGATCCGATATCATTAATTTTCCTATATATCCGAACAGGCGATATTCGTTTGTTGATACACCGATTTATTAACGTAGATTTGGAATTTCGCGCTATTAACCATCCATCGTGTAAACGCGCCATATCACATATGCATCCCCGCGCATAGATATTTCATGTAAACGCGGAACTATTTATCAACGTAAGGGGAATCCTCGTCTTAATTTTATTCTTGTTGTCTTGTTATATATACACAAATTCTAAATAAATATTATATCAGTAAATATTATAATATCCTAACCCCACACCTTTTGAAGCCTGTACTGACCGTATCGGTATCGATGATATATTTTTTTAAATATCGGTATCGTATCGGCAATAGTGCGTATCGATGCATCCCTACAAAAAGACACGTTCTGTGCTGTAAGTTGTGACCAAGTCATAATTCTTTTTAAATTATCGTTTTTTTAAAACGATTTACCTAATAATAGTATATTACTATTAGTATACACTGACAGCTCTATTTATAATTTTGAAAATTAAAATTTGACGACATATATATAACTGTTTACCCACGCAACACTTCTTATATCGTATTGTCTAAAGGTGCTGTGATAGTATCCTCCACATTGTTAATTGAAGTGTTATCTGTAAAAAACAAAACATATACATCAGATTGGGAGAACGGAATTGGCGGTCGCCGACGCCTACCTCCACTACCACTTGCCATTAGGGATGTTTGATTATCGGCCTAAGAACATTTTAAACTAACATAAGCTCACGCCTATATCCCTGAAGGCAGAAGCGCACTAGCGAACTAAATCACCCACATTTCGTCGAGCTTAGTTCCGTCCCAGATGTGATAAGGGGCGAGCCTGTCACCATATCGGGCACAAAATAAAGACTCCGAGGTAATATGGAAAAATCCAATATCACTTTGCCCGACCCGTGGATCGAACCTGAGACATCAGGACCGAAATACAACCACGCCATCGAGGCAGACAATTTTAGACTGTCTTAAAAAATAATACAACCCGTACTGAACTAGTGTAACATGCCAAAGTATGTATCTCTTACGCAACCCGTCTCAGTCTCTATATGAAGAAACGTAGAAATATTATTTCCCCTATGTTTCAAAATGCACTAAGCAATACTAACTACTTAGTTGGATTGCCTCGGTGGCGTGGTGGTATTTCGGTATGAATACGGTTCTAAGGTCTCGGGTTCGATTCCCGGGTGGGGCAAAGTGATATTGGATTTTTCCATATCAGCCCGGAGTCTAGAATTTGAGCCCGATATGGCGATAGGCTCGCCCCCTATCACATCTGGGATTGAACTAAGCTCGGTGAAATGTGGGTGTTCTAGTTCGCTAGTGCGCCTGTGCCTACCCCTTCGGGGATACAGGCGTGAGCTTATGTTATGTTTAGTTGGATATTTTCCGCATATCATGGTTTAAATACGAAATTGGTAAACTGACTGACTAAACTGTTAGGTATTGCCTAATATTACACTTACCGCTTGAAATGAGTGTATTGGTCGTTATTTTGGGTAACAACATAGTAAATGTGAGCCCCAACAGCGTCGCAGCGCCGCAGATCCACGCCATCGCATCGCGATAGTATGACGGCGCAGCTCCGTCGGCACTGGAACAAATTACTGTATGTTCGTTACTAAGCTACGTTATCATAAACGCACCATCTGTTCTAAATGATAATACTTTTAGGTATAGACTCATTTGGTTAATCAGAAGTATGTAAATATATATAATATGATAATGATTATTATCACATACAAATGATGTGTAATGTAATTGTACATTAATACATTATTCGTATGAGGTATCTAAAATATCTACTTGCAACTTATTGCAACATACTGGTATTACTATTAACCTAGTTTCATCAACTTTGTAGTAATTTGTATTTGTCATTGAAATATAGACATACATTCACACTTAATATCCCAAAAGAAGGAGGGAGACGCGCATTGAGTGCATCCACTTTGCGCCAAGTTTATTTCCGTCCCATTAACCATGGTGAGAACCTATGTATGGCCATATTAGGTAGTTTCTGACTCTGCGTTGATACTAAGCAGATAAACCCAATTCCACTTTACACAACCCGGGAATATTACCCGAGGCGTCATGTCAGTACGATAGTCGTGCCGGGTAGACAATACCATAAGGAAAAGAAACGTATGTGACGTTGAGACACTAAAGAAAAAAGACGTATCTATTTCCGAAAAAAAAAACTTGCGTCTTGTGTCCTTTATGACTGAAAGTTAGATGCATCTTTTTTCCAAATGACTGCTGAGTACACCGCGGAGATAGTTTGGATAATAAATACAAAAGTTTATATTATAATTTGCGAGTGTATTGTGTCTCATGTATCGGCAATTACATACATATAAACTCAAACCTGTATCCCCGTGGGGTAGGCACAGGCGAACCAGAGAGCGATTTCACCGATCTTATTCAGTCATAAACGTAATACGAGCCCATAGCCATATCGGCAATTAATCAACTCATTTTACATTATGATGAATTTCTATGATGCAGCGAGCGAGTAGTCGGTGGTGAAACGATGACGTAGGATCAATTATTCCCGCAGGGAGATAAAAGTTTATTTCAGGCTTCGGGAGTGTGGCCAGGGGGGTTACCACCACCTCTTATAGCATACATACATACATAAACTCACGCCTGTATCCCCGAAGGGGTAGGCAGAGGCGCACTAGCTAACTAGAACACCCACATTTCACCGAGCTTAGTTCCGTCCCAGATATGATAGGGGGCGAGCCTATCGCCATATCGGGCACAAATTCCAGACTCCAGGCTGATATGAAAAAATCCAATATCACTTTGCCCGACCCGGGGATCGAACCCGAGACCTCAGAACCGTAGTCGTACCGAAATACCACCACGCCACCGAGGCAGTCAGAGCAGAGCCTCTTATAGCAGTTTTATTATAATCTTACTTGTACCGATTCCCATACAAAACAAACGAAGAACGATTATAATAATACTGCTATAAGAGGTGGTGGTAACCCTGCTGAAGTGTGGTGTGAAGAGGACTTTGCGTGTGTCGGTTGGAAGTATTTATTGAACTCAAATAATACTACTTACTACTTTGACGTCAGGGAGGCGGCCAGTCGTAAATACTATGCCGAGTCCTTTCGGCAACGTGCTTGAAAGTGTGTTACACACCTCGTTAGAGTGGTATAAATGTAGAATATACATACTTACTATCTTTCTACCAATACAATGGCTAATCCGCATGATAATTTATCAGTGAAACTCATCATTCCGTAAATAAAAGCGGACGCTTCTGTTCTCGCGCCGACTAGGTCGGCCGTTAAAGACAAACTCGTCACTAGCATCACGGCTCCACCAAAACCTGTAATAATAAGTTATTATTAATAAGATTTGCGCTAATAGAAAAGTAGCTTCTTAAAATAAGTAGATATTGTTGTTTTCTATTATGTAATGGAAAGAATGTCCCAATACCTATTGTTGTGTTATGTCAGGGACACACCAACTGAACGAACGATTGCGAAGCTATGCCTGTTGCATTCACACAACAGCGAAAGTTTGTTTGTATGAACGCAACAGATGTAGATTCGCTATCGTTCGGTTGGTGTGTACACGCCATTACTCACGCGATTTCTCAATTTTTGTTGCTACGTCTTCTTTCAGTCAATAATGCTTTGTGATAAATTTAGCTAACACTAATTAGTGAAAAACGAACTATACTAGGTATAACAATATTTTGAAATGTTATGTAATTTATAGCACAAACCTATGAGTACAGCGACCACATAAATAAAATAGACCTTGTAAGTGTCGTCTGATCCAAAATAAATCCACACAAAACCGGCGAGCGCAGATAAGGATCCCAACAGATAGTTAAATTTCCTTGTGCATGACTTCGGAGCCAAGCGTTGTACTCCAGCCGCAGCCAGACTTCCAAGATACAGTGCTAAAGGCACCACAGCTAAGGCACGAGCTGCCAGCCCTAATGTTCGATGGAGGTACAATGGTATTAGTACTTGAGACAGGTTAACTACTAATCTTGTGCTCATGTACACCCCTGCAACCTAAAATACAAAACAAATAGTCTTAGAAATTAGACCAGCAGTTTCCTGTGTGCCTGTTATGATAATATTATGTACTTCATTTAGAGATACATGGCCGTGACGCATTCGCAGTCAGACCTATTGCACATAGTTATAGCAAAATTATAAACTCATCACGCAAACCACCGCGTAATAAATGATAGATAGAATTATCTATATAGTACCTATTGACTGTCATAATAGTTTATGACCCACAACAAAATTAAGAAAATTAGTAAATCTATACATTATAACTTATGACTTTAGTTCATAGCCTCTTTGACAGCCTCCGTGGCGCAGCGGACGAGTAGCCGGCTGTGAAGCGAGAGGCCGCGGGTTCGATCCCCGCACCGAGACAAATGTTTGTATGGCCTACAGATATTTGTTTCGGGTCTGGGTGTTGTGAGACCGAAAGTCTCTCGTAGCTCCTGATACCCACGACACAAGACTCGATCTTAGTGTGGGGTTGGGACTATGTATGTGACTGTTGGGTGTTATTTATTTATTTATAGATTGTACCTGATACATTACTGGTTTACGTAAGAAATAGCAATGAGCTCCACTTTCATGATTTGATAATAACAATTCTTGATGTCTATGAGATTGCCTTTCTCTCACCATCACATGGAATACTAACGATGTAATTGTTCCCAAAGCAATAACTATGAAAACAACATTCTGGAATTTCCATGCATCTGCTGGTCCAACTTGCTGAAAGAGTGTTGATTTTAGTACTTATAGTCATATATAATATACATATACCTTACAATTATATTTAGTCATACTTATATTACTCATGAATACCAATGGACAAGTAAAAAATGGTTTGAGAAGGCAACAATATTTTCCTTAAATGAGTCATAATGAACAATGACCTTTTATACCAGTTTATCTTAACTAAACATTATGGAATATGTACTATTAAGTCACATTTAAAACAAAGAGAGTTTCAAGAAACATTTTAACTATAATCAAATTCATTATTAAAGTTAAAGAAATCCTATTCTTTGACTTTAATGATAAGTTTAAGTTTTATCTAAAATTTACATCATCTAAAATATCGCAAAGAACGAAATATAGTTTTTTTTAAATAATAATAAAATTAAGTGTTTGAAATCTGGTAGAGTGTCAAATAACAGGAAAGAGATGCATTAGTACACTGACATCACCTCCATAAAGATGACGAGCATTACAAATAGATGCACCCACACTCGCTTGTTGCAAAATTTTAAATATGAAATTCTGCCATATTTTTCAACCAGTTTTGGTGTAGTTTTTATGAAAGGGTTTCTTTTTGCATTCCTTGATATAAAATAATGTTCAAAATCAAAAATACAATACTACCATATTATAATAATTAAGAAGAGAGTACATACTTGTTTATCACACTCGCCGGTAATGTGCAAGATAATCCATGTGGTTATGTACACAAACAAATTAGAAAATACTGTGAATCCATATCTGTGAACAATTATGCTTTTATTACTGATTCGGACAGTTGGCAATGTGATCCTACAGAATGACTGGCAAATTGTTTACTAGGGACTAATGCAGGCATTTAAAAAAATATTTTAAGAAGTAAAAATTAAAAACAGATTCAGTTTCCCATCTATTGTGTATAATATATAAAGTAGTGTGCCTGTCACAGTATAATATAATGTTCATTAAATAAATATTTGTTAAGCAAAGTTTACTATTGAAGTTTTTACTGTAAAATAAAAAATATATAATTATATTAGTCAATGTTACTGTTGCTGCTTTACTGTACAAGGAATTAATTGAAACATCTAAACAAAAAAGTTGATACCAATACAATAATTTATCTGCACAAATTCACAAGACATTCTCTGACTCCTGAAATGTCATGGTCATCAGGCCATCTCTGCAAATACTTGTTCATATTATTCATAGAATTCAAATTTGACTTTTTAATTCAAAGTGCAATTCTTCACTATACCTCTAATAATGTTAAGACATTTTTCCAAATACTAAAAACGATATTTACCTGACTGCGGTGAGATGTGACCGTGTGTGGTCATCTTGAGACAATTCTGGGATGAGACTTAAGTGTGATATCTGAACTGAAGCCCAGCCAATTTGAAATATTATAATAAATGCAGAAAAATAATACATCTGTGCCCATTTGTGGGTTAGCGAACAACCAAGGCACACAGAAAATATGAAGGGAAATGATAGTAGTACACATATGGTCCCTAAAATCAGATAAATAAGATTATATTAGTTGGTTCTTGTCATGAACGCAATTTAAAACAATATATTATAAAAGTGCATACCAAATAGATGCCATAATTTTCGTCTGCCGTATCTTGCACTTAAAACATTGTCAGTGTGATCGGAATGATATCCTACAAAAGGTGTTGCCAAAGCATCCACAACTTGTCCTATCAACATTAATGTACCAGACTGTGAAGCAGTAAATTCAAGAACTAAATGGAAAAATACCAAAAAATATGTAAACCACAAACTGGCACACACATCATTTAAAACATGCCCTATACCATAACTCAGCTGCAACTTTATACTTGTTGATATATCTAAAAATTCATTATCCATTATTGTGGACTGTTAAGCAAAATAAATGTATAAAACCAAGAGGTTGCAATTAAATTATTACGTTCCAGGCGGATTTCTAATATTCACTTGTCATGGCATATTTTTTATAACTCGTAAGTACATTTTCCACATTCCGCCAGGGACCATTCGGATACCCGTTGAAAGGGTTTTTAACAGGGTATTTTTAAGGGGTTTGAAAAAAAAACCCTATCCAACGGGTTTCCCTTTCATTCGGCTTAATCAAACCCATTTCCTGAACGGGTTCTGACTCGAGATATTCCAATATGATCTTTATCGCATTTTAAACGTAGAATTAAAATAGTATAACTGTGCCGACATGTGATCGTGTCGTACTCGCCGGCAGTGCCGCTGTTGCAAGTAACGATATTTAGCAAACGACCCGTAAACACGATATTATTTTATTAATACTAAAAGCTATTATTTAACTTGCAGTGTACGCTATATTGTGAAGATCAAATGTTGCGAGCTGAATTAAAACCACTTTACGATGTTCGATTGATCTGAAATTTTACATACCTACTTATAAATCAAAATCTGGTCAAAAACAAAGAAAATCAAAATGGCGGCTACTTTATTGAGTTTTGCACCGGATTCATTTTTTTGGGAACAACGGCGCGACCAGATATCGATTGCATACGTCGTTCAGAACTACGGCGCGACCCAGATATCGATTTTAAAGTCATTCGGGTTAAAAACAAAGAAAAATAAAATAGTCGCTATTGTTTCAGTTTTAACACCGGATTCGTCGTTCGGAACTACGCCGCGACCTAGATATGGTATTTAAAGTAAATCGGGGGAAAAACAAAGAAAAACAAAATGGCGGCTATTTTTTTTATTTTGACATCGGATTCGTCATTCGAAACTACGGCATTACAGATATCGATTTTGAAGTCAATAGACTCAAAAACAAAGATTATCAAAATCGCGGTCACTTTTTCAGTTTTGTCACCCTATTCGTCGTTTGGAACTACGGCGCGACCTAGATATCGATTTTGAAGTGAATCGGCTCAAAAACAAAGAAAAGTAAAACGACGGCCACTTTTTTTAGTTGACATTTGGATACGTCTTTCGGAAGTACGGGGTGACCTAGATATCGATTTTGAAATCAATCCGGTCAAAGACAAGAAAAACAAGTTTTCAAAATAGGGGTATTTCATCCCTTTAGGGTTGATAAAAAAATAGTTACCCTATTTGTCCCGTCATTAATCTGGTCCAAAATCCAAAAATACTTTCATCCCCTATTTCATCCCCTATTTCATCCCTTTAGGGGTTTAATAAAAAAAATAGAGTACCCTATTTGTATCCTTAAGGTACAAAGTATCCTCATACCAAATTTAATCTAAATTCATTTATTGGCTTCTAAACTCTCGTGCAAACTTTTATCCATAATTTCATCCATATAGGGGTTGATAAAAAAAGTAGTTACCCCATATGTCTCCTTAGGGTCGAAAGTAACGTCATACCAAATTTCATTAAAATCCATGAAGCGGTTCTAAAGTCCCCATAAAAACTTTCATCCCTTATTTCATCCCTTTAGGGGTTGATAAAGGAAAATAAAGTACCTCCTTTGTGTCCTTAGGGTCAAAAATATCCTCATACCAAATTTCATCAAAATGCAACAAGCAGTTCCAAAAATTCCCATCCAACTTTCATCCCCTATTTCATCCCTTTTGGGGTTTATTTAAAAAAATATAGTACCCCATTTGTGTCATGAGGGTCAAAAGTATCCTTATACCAAATTTCATCAAAATCCGTTTAGGGGTCTTAAATTACCATACAAACATTCATACAAAACAAAATCAAACACAATACACAAAACATAAAACACAACACAAAACACAAAACTCAACTCAAAACACAAAATACAAAACACAAAACACAAAACACAAAACACAAAACACAAAACACAAAACAAAACAAAACACTAAACACTAAACAAAACAGTAACTGTAAACAGCTACAGCGTGGCACTACCACTCAATCTTCACAAACTTACATTCACTGCAAGTTAAATAAAATATTTTATGTAGGTAATAAATACGCTGTAGAACGTCGCGCCGCAATATTTCCTACCCAATGGAGCCCCTCCAAGGGCACAAAATTGTTGGGTTATATAGTGTAACCCTTTTAAAAGCTCTTCTTAAGGGTAACATCTTCAAAGGCTTAAGTCAATTGAAAGGGTAACCCATTCAAGGGGTTATCATAATGAAAGGGTTAACCCTTTCAATGGGTTTCGCGGACGTAACTCGTTCAAAGGGTAACCCCTTGATAATGGTTTCCCCATGTATGGGTTACCTATTCGAAAGGCTTAAGTCATATTCGGGGTTGTACGGTCCCTGCATTCCGCACAGTAGGTATTTTGTATTAAATTGTCCTATTTATTATATATTATTAATCTTGATTGGTTTAATTTTATAATTTCTCCCGAACAGCCGAGCGTAATGTAAATTCATTTCTGAATTAATTAGAATAATAATATTATTGAAAATATTTCTACGAAGTATAATAAGAATCCTATTTCCACCAACACAACACAACAGCAAAGAGCATGTAAACTTTACACAACAGATTGATACATAGATAGACTAATAAATAAGCCACAGGGGCGGCTTGTTGTCTATTACAGCCTATCGAGTATAAAATTTGATAGAATTAGCAAAAAATAGTGTTATTTCTTTTCTACTAGTAAGTGTCAATTCAGGTAAAAAAAGGATCAATATACATGTGTTTATTTTCTATAGACCCGCAACTGTCAATATGCCATGCCTCCGAGCCAAAGTAATAGTAATACGGCAACAGGAATGGCGGTCTAGTGACGAGGGGTCTTGATTCATTCCGTATATTATCGATATCGATAAAATGTTTTGTTCTGTATTTTTTTATTAACATAACAAAAGCTCACGCCCGTGTCCCCGCAGGGGTAGGCAGAGGTAAACTAGCGAACTAGAATACCCACATTTTGCCGAGCTTAGTTCCGTTCCAGATGTGATAGGGTAGGGGGCGAGCCCATCGCCATATCGGGCACAAATTCCAGATTCCGGGCTGATATGGAAAAATCCAATATCACTTTGCCCGACCCGGGGATCGAACCCGAGACCTCAGGAAGGTAGTCGTACCGAAATACAACTACGCCACCGAGGCAATTTTTTTATTACATAAATATTATCACACCTATTCCTCATAAGGGTAGGCAGAGACTATAATTTTCTAGTTCGTATGATTCAGACAACCTACTAACATTTAATAGCAGAGATTAGTAAACGCTTTTATTTTATTTTATTTTTTAGTTGTTCTTATCTCATGTAGTAATTGAGTAAATGTTTATAACAGATGCATTCTGTGGCTGATGATGATTATATTATTAAAACTAATCGTGCCAATAATACTCTAATATTTAATTAAATAATGAACGTAACGTTGATAATCTAAAATAAATCAAATAAAAGTAAGTAATAAATAAACTTACAAAAATATTCACTTTTGAACATTGATGTACTGCTTTGTAAAAACTTAGTACATTTACGTCTGGAGACGCCACTCAAAGCATTTCGCCTCTGCCGAGGTACAAGATTCAAAAATCTTCCACGTTTATAAAAATTGTTTGTGAAATCGATTCACTGCGGGCTTAGAGACTGCGGGTCGTCCTGTGTCGTTAAAAATGCCAGTTTGAGCAGTTAGCACGTACAAAAAAAGTCCAATACATCCAGATTACCAAAATATGGAGTTAGGTATATTTCATGTGTGACTATTTTATACAAGTAAATTATTTCCATTTCCCTTTTCCATTTTTGTAATACATATTACGTAAGATCGAAATCATATAATCGATTATCAATTGGGTACTTGACTATGTTTGAATTTATACACATTTTTATAATTATGTAATATAAAAAAAAACATAAAAGAAACCCTTCGGTAAAACTAAAAACTGCATCGAAATTGGTTGAAAAATCTTTTCCTTCCATCTAGTGGGATTACGGTCAAAGGCCTTCCCGGTTTAGCAATAAAAAAAAGATTTAGGGCAACTTGCAGCGCTATTACTAATCTAGAGTTACACCTTATCTCGATTTATCCTACAGCTCACTCCTATATTTAAATCAAGATTCGGGGTAAACATAGATTTATCGCGGAGCTGCAAGTGGCCCTTAATATTTTTTTTAAATGATAAGAAGCTCCTTATTCCCTTTCTATTGGATAATATATTTTATTAGGATTTATATATTAAGTGCTATTAAGTGCTTTCGTTTGTAGATTAAATTGCTTACATAACAATGCTTGCTCACAGTTACGCAGCGGTCTATGGGAATCAGGTTATATCAAATCAGCGGGTTTAGCTAAGTGGCTTATGCGCTAGTCGAATAGAATAAATGTATGAAAATAACATAAGAGTACGATATATGCGGCGTACTCTTATGTCATTCCCATACATTTGTTATTCTATTCGACTAGCGCATAAGCCACTTGTCTAAGCCCGCAGGAATGAGGATCTCCGTAGAAAAACGAAAGTTGAGACATAGCCCAACGGATTCGGATCGCTGAATGCCAAGGACGTTTTATGAAGGATGCAGGCCGCTTCCATTTCTAACAAGTCGATCTGGAAATCTTTAGGGGAGGCCTATGTTTAGCAGTGGACGTCCTATGGCTGATGATGATGATGACAATTAGTTACAAATTACAATCCGAGAGGAGTGACGCTAGGCGATCGTCTGCTCTGAGTGTTACGCACAGAGTATTTTGTATATACTGGTGTTACGAACGAAAAGCTGAAGCTGGGCAGCCTTGGGCAAACTCGGGGATATGTTTAAGTCCAAACTACCTGTAAGCTTGAAGACCAAGGTGTTAACCAATGTGTTCTGCCCATTCTCACCTATGCCTCAGAAACATGGCCACTTATAAAGGAGCTCATACACAAAAACAAAGTTACGCAACGCGCAATGGAGCGAGTTATACCTACTGGGTATATCGCTTTTAGACAACTAATAAATAATAATGTTGAAATATGCCGACAGACTAAACTTGTCGATATAGGCAAGCGAGTCACCCAGCTAAAGTAGGGCACGTGGCGAGAAGACCACCGCCACCGCTTCCGTTAAACTCCGCATCAGTAGTGGTAGGCTTCTTCGCCTCCGCATCCGCTAAAAGGCCTCCGTTACCACCCTAGACAAGAATTTACATTGGTTGAAAAAAAATTGCTTAGCACGTAGGTATTTTTGCCTATCATGAGCCAGGGGAAATATAAAGACAGGTGCTAACAGGCCATGGTTGTTTTGGTGAGTACCGCGCAGTGGCGGTTCCGGAAAAAGCCTGGGCGCTTATCTCGCCTACGGAAATCCAGAGCCGTCCCTAATGCGCCGAAGAGGGCCACCGCGGGGTTTTTAGTCGGTATTGTCGGTGTATGATGTACTTACATAGTGCTAGGGACTCGGCCCAACGGTCGCCCGGATGCTTTCCATTTCTCCCGGGCGGCTTAACGTTGTGTCGGAAGAACGGCGAACTCGACATAACCCTCACGTTTCCCCCAAGGCATAGCGGCAGCGTTAGAACGCTTTTAACCGCGAAAAAAAAGGGGAAGTATAAAGGGAAAACGGGTCATACATACCTGGAGGTTATTCATACGTAATGATCGAAAAGATAGGTCAAACAAGTAGCTGGCACAAGGGTATCGACACGTTAGGAGGCTTTTTTAGGACACAGGTTTTTACTTTTCCATTTATAATTTTTTTTTGCGTAGGTATATTTTTATCAGTTACTTGCAAGCATGAACTGCCGTTTGCTTAAATCCATCAAATCGCCTCCTTGGCGCGCAGTGGGCGAGTAGCTGGCTGTGAAGCGAGAGGCCGCGGGTTCGATTCCCACATTGAGACAAATATTTGTGTGGCCCACAGAAATTTGTTTCAAGTCTCTCATAGTCTCCGATACCCACGATACAGGCTATATTATATACCAAGTGTGGGGTCAGGACTAGGTGTGTGACTGTTGGGTGTACATATTTATTTAAGTGTCCCTCGACTAAAAATGCACACTATACATATCTATATATATTATATATCTCTGCCTCTATGGGATGCGGGCGTGAGTGTGTGTGTATGTATCTATGTATAATATTATCGATGTTTATAAATCAATAATGACTCTGCCGTAATACAATATTAGTATATTCGTTTCTTAAATTTACAAATTAAATCTACATATTAAAGTACTTAATAAAATATGTATATATTTATAAACATAAATGTATTCTAAATAAGACGAGTATCATAATACACATTGCTTGAACATGGCTTTCTACTACATTTACAAGAGCTAGCAGCGGTGGTCGAAGTAGAAGCAGCGGTTCTTAGTGGGTGTCGTAAAGGGCGTGAAGAAGCTGCATTCAGTTGATCAGCACTAGTACATGGCTCTGGCGGTCGCAAGCGGTTCTCGCGTTCTAATCGCGCTCGTTCAAAGCGTTGCGCATAAGCTACGCTTCGTTGCAGTCCTGCAAGGCTTTCAGTGCGGGCAGGAAATCGTTCGAGATTATTAGACACTTCCCCTACCTCCGCAGTATCTGTATCTACGATCTCTTTATGATCTAGTATCATACCGATATTAAGTTTTATATTCGTTGTACCGTCTCTAAAAATCAGATATATAGTAGCTTGATCCAAAATCTTTAGAGAAAAATGCTCGTTAATTTTTAGTGCTTTCATCTTAATTTGAAATGGTTTAAAGCTTTGAGTTAATTTTTTACTTTTTTCTTTTATGAAGTTATCAAATTCAATAGCAAGCATTTCTTCATTATCCGGACGAGATTTATCATCGGAATGTCCACCCATTTTAACTATGTCTGGATCTTTGTGGGACATTTGCGTGTCTATCATGACTTTTTGCAATACCGGTGGATCATTCAAGGTATGCCATTTCCAGTGGGAAACTGGTCCAATATTTCTGTCTAACACTACACCCTCGGTCTGATTATACTTGAGCCTTAAAACAAAGAAAAAATATCAAGAATTAATTTGGTTCCTAGTTTTCAATGCAAACCTACACAAGTAACTACGCACCGAATTTTTCCGCCGTGATCAAAAACTATCCCGTTTCCTAGGTAATCGAAAGTAGCTAGAACTGTTATGGGATGCGAACGGCCGCGTTCGTCAAGCTCGCCACTACTAAACACAACAAATCTTTGTTGTGCATTTATTTCTGCACATAAAAACGTTAGAATTTAATTATCAAATTGGTACAAAGGTAAATTCTACAACAGTTCAAAACTTTTATTTAGTCTGATAAAAAAGGCATCGGAGTCTACCGTGGCCCAGCCCAGAAAAATCTGAGTAGTAAGCGCACGGGTCACTTTTTTAGCTGCAATTTTAGCTACACACCATATTGACCACCCAGATCATGTGATCTAACCCTTTTTTAAGTTTTTAAAATGCTAACAATCTCACAACTATCGCTATGTATTGAAGGTGGAAATAAAGCGCTGTCTCGATGAAATTTTAATCACATTTGTGCAGAAACGGTTTCAACGAGACTGCGTATTTGTCATTAATTAATTACCAAATATGCTGTCCATACGTAATCTAAACTCTACTCTTTTCTCGGCCCCTGTCTCTGTGGCGTAGTTGTATTGCGGTACGACTACTGTCCTGAGGTCTCGGGTTCGATCCTCATGTCAGGCAAAGTGATATTGGATTTTTTGGGGTTCCGAAACCAAATGGCAAAAAGGAACCCCGTTCCCCCATTATCCGTCCTTCCGTCTGTCTGTCTGACCGCGGTTTATCTCATAGACTATTAGTACTAGAGAGCTGTAATTTTGCATGAGTACTATAATATCAACCACACTGAAAAAGCGGTAAAATAAAAATTTGAAAATAAAATCTTTGGGTGCCTACATGCAAAGTGGGGAAGAAATTTTTTCCGACTATGCTATGGCTTGGGTATATTTGAATAGGTATTTTAAAAACATTGCGGGTTTGAGAAAACTATTTTTCGATCCGAGGCTCTGTTTGCGTTATTATATTATATTTAGCTTTATAGTGCAAATTTTTGGTAAAGTGGGGCGTCGCCCCTCTCTATTTCCTAAACGGTTGATTTTGAATACGTGAAAAATTCACAGTAGCCTATAATATAATGAATTTATAAGGAAATTTATCACGGCTAAGTAGGCAAACTAAAAAAAATCGACCAAATTCTTTTGAATATTACTTAGATAAGTTGTTAGTTAAGTAAAACAGTTCTTTTTTGTATATCGTATTTTAGGTAGGCGTTTACAGATTGGTGGCAATGTGGCGTATAAAAAAATGGTTACTGGTTACATCATACTTGAGTGGTCCAACTAGGCGGAGTTGACACTTGGCCTCAGCCAGGCAGCTGGTTGTAAAAACTGAAACGCAATATTTTGTGTATGCTTCAAAAACTGATGTTAACTGTTAAGCCGTATGTCCTGTACTAAAACATTACACAAAACAATGTATTACTAAATTTTTTTGTCTATGGTCCATTTTTCCATGAGACAGCAAAATACGTTGTTTTGTGTAGGTTTTTTTGTTGTTTCGAGATAAACATGTGCATGAAACGCACATTGATAGTTCAGCGCCCAAGTAATGTGCCTAGTATGGGTACCTACTCAATCTAAAGGCGTAAAATTGTTATTACTGAACCCAAACTAAGTTTAAGTAGGTACACATAGGACCTTCAGCATCATAATAGTCGAGAGCAAGGCGGCCATTTTTATAATATAAGCGACTACGGCCTATATCTTCAAAATCAGCCAATTTTTCACCACTGCCATATAACATTAGTTTCTTTTTCTTATTGTGTTCGAACCAATCAAACTCGGGATGTGCTGGTCGCATGCGGTAAACATTCATCTAAAAATAAGCAGGTATGTGATTTATATATTACCTACTCGGTAAAATCTCATTTATTAATGCTAATTTAAATTAAATAAAATACTTTTCTGACAACTTTTTCCGTAGGCAACATAGTCCAACCTTTCTCGATAAATGAACGGTCAGACAAAGAATACCGTACAATTCCCTTTGGAGCTTCTTGTTCAGTCTGCAAAAACATAAGGCCTATTATAATATCGAAATACTATTAAAATACTTATTACAACACTTCCAATTTTAATCATGGTTCAAACTAATTGGAACAAGAAGTAAAATCCATATTTTTTTGAAACGAATTTCTAATATCTGTTAAATTCTTATAACGCTTATTGTTTAAACGGCTTACTAAATCATTTTTTTTATTTTTAGACATTCCTGCTAAATGAATTCTAATGAAAAATATAAAATAAAAATATAATAAGAAATAATAAAGTCACAAAACTTTTTTTACTGAAACAATGACGTTTGTCAATATTCATTGGTCAAGAATATTTTTTTTTATATATATTGACAGATATTAGATTTAGATATCTAATTTGTAATGAACCTACATGGATTTTTATGTCCCTGGACTCTGGAATTATAATTAAAGAATTTAACTATAATTAATTAAAAAATTGCAACATCACACTCGCACAACACTCACATCACTCACATAATTATTACGACAAAAAATATAATTATTTATTTTTCGACACCGAATAATTAAGTCTGCGACATATCAATGACTGGGAATTCAAAACAGACTTGGTGAATGGAGAACTCGGATGTCAAAACTACGGATGTTATTTTGGTTTTTAACTTGATTCCCAATTCCATCCATAAGTTAATCGTCAGTTCACCATTTTATTTACTACATACATTTACAATAATATTATTCTTAGCTCTGTAATATTACTGTCCCACTTCTGGGCACGGGCCTCCTTTTTTAGCCTTAGTACGGTAGTCTGATGCGGGTTGATAGACTTCACATACCTCCCATCGAACTTCTTGTGGAGAAATTCTCTGGTATGCTGATATCTTCACGATCTTTTTCGCCGTTATAGCAAGCAATAATTCACAATTAATACAGACTTAACATAGAAAAGTCAGAGGTGCATGCTCTTTTAGGAGTTGGTCCTCTGACACTCGTCTCGGCAGTCCGTAAAGTATACCTCTCCCAAAAGAGCTATCGCTGCTTAGACGAATTAAGAACCTTTGCGTTTTTTTAAAATCAGTTAAAAAGTATGTTACACCGGTGAGATCAGGACGGGATAAGGATAAGCAGAAAGAAGAATTGTAACAGAAATGCTTACCAACTTCTGCGATTTAGCAGGTGCGGGCATCATGGGTGATTTGACTTCCGGTTCACTTGCAACATTAAGCTCTTTGTTAATCGTTTTAGGAGAATCAGCTTGAAACGTTGATTGAAAAATAGAAGGTACCATTACAGTTTGTTCTTCCTTATCGACGTAAGCTGTATTAAATTTAAATATTTTCTGTCCAATTATAATATCAGTGGCTTCTTCCGGTTTATCAGTTTTCATCATAATATCTTCAACATCAAGTTCAAATTCAGAATCAAGACACATAAGACACTTAGAAGCTTTAGTATATTTATGTTTTTGATGTTCACGTGCTACCAGCGGTATATCAAGCACAGGTACTGGTTTTTGTCTTTCTCTGTCTCTAGGTTCACTTTGTTTTAACCTAACTAATTTTAAAATTAAATCATCATACGACGGCTTACGCACTTTTATTTGCTTTATGTCTAGTTCCTTAATGATAGGTGACTCATTTTTTTTAACCAACTTGATATCTTCTTTTACTGGTTCTGATTTAATGTCGGCTTTGGCAACTTTTCTATGCACTTTACCCAATTGTTCAATCTCCTTTTCTTTGTCGTCAGCCTCATCTCTGGCGCGTTTTTCCAACTGTGCATCTTTTTTCCTTTTTAAGGTTTCCTCTTTGCTATTAGTTTCGTCACGTATTTTTTTTAAATCTCCCACAGTTGCTTCATCTTTTTGTGTTGGTTGGTCTTTACGAGTTTCAGGTTTTTGATGTTTCAATTTGGTTTTATTAATCTCTTCATCTTTGTCATTTTTTGCTGTTTGCATCGGTAATTGTTTATTTTTTTCTTCTTTCTCCTTTAGTTTTTGATCTTTTTCAGCTCTCAATTGTGCTTCTTTTTCTTTTTTTAATCGTTCTTTCTCTTCTTTCTCTCTTTGCTTTTCTTCTTTTTCCATTCTAGACTGTATTTCCTTTTCCTTTTGTTTCTTTAATTTATCTCCTTCTTTATCAGCATTTTCTTTGTTTTTGTCTTCTTTTTTTGATTTAGTTTTTTCTCCAGCTTCTTTTATTTTCCCTTTTTCTTCAACTTTCTTTCTTTCTTCTTTTGCTCTATCTTTACCAGCTTTCGTTTTTTCTTTGTCTTCCTTGATTTTTGCTTTTTCCTCCTCACTTATATCTTTTGTTTTATCTCGATCATCTTCCCTGGCTTTTTTTAATTCTTTTTGTTTTAATTTTGCATCTACTTCCGATTTCTCTTCTTCCAGTCTACGTTTCTCTTCTTCGAATAACTTTTTTTCTGCCTCTGCAATTCTTTTTTTTTCTTCTTGTTCTCTTACTTTTTCTTCGTGAATTATCTTTTTTTCTTCTTTCGCTTTAGCTTTTATTTCTTCCTCAAGACGTTTTCTAGTACGTTCTATTTCTAATTTTTGTTTTTTTTCTTCTTCTCTCACGTGCAACATGTCTTGGGTTTCTTTTATTAATTCTACTGAAGTTGGGAGATGTTTAAGTTGCTTTATTGATACTATTTCTTTTGGAAACTGATAACTAAAATCTTTTCTTAAAGTTATTTCTGACCGAGGTAAATTGGATAGAGATAAAGCTTCTTTGGAAGGATATTTTTTATTTGGAGAATAATCCACGGAGGTTGTAATACCTTTATGTATATCTTTCGTTTTCTTACCAGTTTTTATCCTAGGCGTTATTGATGATACAAGATGTTCGAGATAGTCAGCAGACTTTAAAGTGTGAATTTCTGGTTTAGGCCCACTATATAATTCACTTACACTTTTGAATACGTTTCTAGGTTGAAATATTTGTTCTAAACCTTGAATAGATGTTTCCGATCTAGCCTGATATAGGGAACTCGTCAAAACAGAGGCATCTCCCAAAATTACTTTAACTGTTTTGGCAGTTTTACTCTTAATGTCTTTTTCTTTCATAATCTTTTCAGGTTTCATTTTATCGACAGTATATTTGTTTAAATGTGTTTTCTGTAATTGGGTAATATAATCGTCATCTGCCTTCTTGTGATCTTTTTTATGTGGCCAGTTATGAACATCATAATCGTCCATATCAGTTCTTATGGTAGATTGAGGTTTAGAACCAAATTTTTTCTCTCTTTCGTAGTGTGAATCTTTTGAATCAAATAATGTTTTACCATTATGCTTTACTACATATTTTTTATTAGGTACGTAAAGTGAATCACAATCACGTACACCCGGTGATATTATACGATGTTTAGGTGCATATATATTACTTAATATATGATGCATTTCAATGTCATCCATGTCTAGTGACGTTCGAACATCAGGTTTGCGGAGATATTTTCTGTCAAGAGTATAATAGTCGCGCGCACTGGGTGTCATTATAGCATCAGGCTTAGATACATATAGTTTCCCGGATTTCAATGTTATATCTGTGAAGCCTGTTACCTTTTCAAGTCTTTCTAAATAAGAATCGAATGATCTTGTTCTGTATATTTTTTTAATATCTGATTCAGGTTTTGGCTTTGAAGTTATCGCCTCATCGTCTGCTTTATATGTTTTTAGTTTCGATCTCATGGCTTCTGAGTACACCCCTGGACCAAACGTATGTACAGTTTCTTGTAACTTGTTTTGATACAATTGGGGTTTTGCGACAGACCGAATATTTTTATCGGCTGTTTCTTCACTGATTCTCGCAGTTTTGAGTAAATGCTTGACTTTTCCAATCCATGTTTTAAGTTTTTCGCCTGATTTGATTCTTCCTTCACTAATGCTGGTTATAAATTTTTCCGCGATATCTTCGCATTTATTACATTTAATTTGTGATATGCTTCTATTACGACAATGATCGCATACACCTATTACCACATTTTTTTTATTTGGTCCTCTAGCCTGTATCGTTTTTTTAGCACGTCCAATAATATAATTACAACGGGGGCAGTTAATATTTTGCAATTCTGAAAACAACATACAGCAATCTTAGGAAAAAGGATCGATGAATAAGATATAGACAATAAAAATTAAGCCAAAATAAACAACCTTCTGCTGATATACGACAAGACATAGTGACATGTTTGTCTTCATTGTTTTGCAAAATAAAAACGTCGCCTGTTGTCATGTCTTTCACAGGTTCCGTTTTGCTATTGAGCTGTTAAAGTAGGTAAAAGGCACAAATTATAGTATAACAAAATGTTATAATATGATCTAATATAATGTTATGTTATGTGTCAAAACCAAACGCAATTTTATCACCATAACTATTTCATCATCATCATCAATTTACGACTCATTCTTCAAAAGAAGACCAATTTTACATCCGCGGTGGCGTAGTGGTATTGCGTGCGCAGTACGAATAAAGAGACTCAAAAGAGTTAATAGATATTTCCACTTTTAGCAATTGTGTCAATTGTGTCATGTGTTTCATGTTTCCAACTAATGTATTTGATTTACGCCCGAATACTGGAACGCTACTCAACTTTAACGACTTCTTATATTGATTTTCGCCATACAATTTTAACAGATAAGGCGGCCTTAAACCACATAAGGTAACCTCAAGTGAATGAGTATTCGGCCGTTAATTCCATGGCAAATATAACTTAGTATTATACAATAGTATACCACATATAGATTGCGGTTATTTTACCTGAGGTTAATTAATAAGTTCTAAAAATAAATATTTAAAAGTGGGTTAATTTTTCGTTGTTTCTGCCCGGCTAGCATGCGTGTGAAGATATATCTCAATAACCGACTGTAGAGATGTTGTCTACATGTTGTCTATAATATTGTATGAAAATAAACGAGGACGCATGTTAGTATCCATAGTAGAGAAAACGGGTTATAATGGCGGGTGCACACCGGCCTTCGTTCGTTTCGGTTTGTGTGAACGCAACAGCGTTCACACAAACACTGTCGCTGTTGTGTGAATGAAACAGATATAGTTTCTTTCGCCTTCGTTCGACCGGTGTGTACGCGCCGTGACACGCCAAAAAGCGTAGACATTTTCTCGTTGCGCGCATGCTATGCCGGCTGGAATAAGGATCATGAATAGCTACACTTTACAGGTTAGTCTGCTTCATCGAAAGATTTTAAAGATTATGAGCTATCATTACAACATTATCAAAACTTACTTGATTTTGGGGTGTATGCTGATAGATCACAAGTCCAGCTCCTTGAATATTTACAGTTTTTTTCAAATCATTGCAGTCTTCACAAGCTTTACAACAAGGGCATTGGGAATATTGTTCACTAAAAAAGGCAAATTGGTCGGTAATTTATGAGTTAGCTACATACAGCAATACCCATCTATTATTAAAATCGATTTGTACATTTAAGTCATACAGTAATCTCACTAACCCGTTATCTGACAACATTTTAAACTTTAACTTTTAATAATATCATAGTAAAATAAAATTCTTAGGTACAAAACATTCAACATACTATACAAAATATCTTATTTGTCAAAATGACAATAAAGAATTTCTATTTTTTTTATAATTCCTTTGCATCTTGTCATATCTGATTTATCAGACAGTTATCAAGAACAAAATTGAGAGCGAGGAAAAACCGTTTTATGGTTTTAGGCGGTTTCAACGGTTTTTATTCAATTTGTCACTCTAGCCTAGACACTTACGGTTCTAAGCTTACGGTCCTTATCATAGACGGATAATCTAAGTCATAGACGTATATAATAATAATAGACGAGATAATCTAAGGTCCTTACAAACCATTCGCTCTTTTGTGAAAATAATTTTGACATACTCAAATTTTTGATCAAGCGTGAGCTGTCCCTGGACATTAATGAAAAGGACCAACAATTTTTAGGGTTCCGAAGCCAAATGGCAAAAAAGGAACCCTTATAGTTTCGCCATGTCCGTCTGTCTGTCTGTCTGTCTGACCACTGTTTATCTCAGAGACTATAAGTACTAGAGTGCTGTAATTTGGCACGAGTATACATATCTATTATACTCAGAAACGCGTGAAATAAAATCCTGTAAAATATTTTTTTTTAGGGTACCTCCCCTACATGTAAAGTGGGGGTGATTATTTTTTTTCTCCACTACCATATGGTGTGGGGTATCGTTGGATAGGTCTTCCAAAAACAAGGCGGGTTTGAAAATACCATTTTTCGATTAGGCTTTGTTTGCGAAATATTAAGCTTTAAAGTGAAAAAAATTTGGTCGAATAGTGCGTGCGTCCCACCCACCCCTCTATTTCCGAAACGGTGGATTTTGGATACGTCAAAAAATTCACAGTAGTAGCAAATATCATGAATTTCAAAGGAAAACTATAGCGGCTAAGCAGGTTTTACAAGTTATTGAGTAATAGACCACCAAAGTAAAAAGAAAAAAATCGTACAAGTTATTTTCAATATCACTTTTATGAAGTTGTTGGTTATGTAAAATAGGTAGTAAATATTAGTTTAAGGACCATACACATAAAATGATGTCTAATAAAAATATATTTCAGTAACAGTTAGTAAAGGTCGCCTCCTTGGTCTAGTGGTAGCATGTATGGGATCGGGAGGTCTTGGGTTCGATTCCTAGGTCGGACAAAATAATTTTTCTAATTTAATTTGGACTGATTCCCATATAGGGGGTTGACATTAGGCAGGTGGCCTGTCGTAAAAAGTAAGCCGAATCCTCTCTGCAACATGTTTCAAAAAGTGTATTGCGCCAATCCGACATTAATATGGGATAAGGGCAGGTAGAAAGAAAAAAAAACAGTTACCCTTCGGAACCCTGTACTGTGCATGATCAGATATGTAGCATGCACTTGCCCGGTTTTTATCTTTGTGTTCTCTGTATCTCCTACAGTTTCCGATTTACTTACTACTTGTATAATATTACTTGTACCGATTCCCATACAAAACAAACGAAGAACGATTATAATAATACTGCTATAAGAGGTGGTGGTAACCCTGTTGAAGTCTCGGGTTCTCTTCTGTTCTGTTTTGCTATGGCGATAGGCTCGCCGCCTATCAGATATGTGATATGAGATAGCAATAAGCCATGTGAAATGCAGCTGTTTTTGTTCTGTAGTTCGCCGCTGTCTATGCCTTCGGGAATACAGGCATGAGCGTATGTTATGTATGGGTATTTTATAATATTCATTCCCCACTTCGGAATCCTTTGATGTGTACGTAGTCAGACACGCAATTGGCAGATATATAATCGTCATTATTATTTTTATTCGAAACTAATGACCAGAGAATCAAATTATTTTCTGTATAATTGTACCAAACATTGCAATCATTTATCTAAGCTGCAAAGTGGGTCCCAAATATTTTTTCATTCTACGAAGTACCTATGCGGTATCACAATATGTTAAATTAGTTAAATGCTCACATCTTGAGATCGACTACCTCAATAGCGTAATTGTTTTTTGCGTGCGCGGTACGGTTATCATATTGATTTCTCGAATTCCATGTCCGGGACGGGTAGTGATAATAATATTGACTTTTCGACTCAGTATCAGTCCGGAATCTTGAATTTACCCAAATATTATATTACCCCTTGAACTGAAATGGCGGCGAAATGTGGATGTTCTAGTCCACATCTGCCTAACCCTACAAAAATCTTACAAAATTATTTTTTTCAACTTTCGCAGCACCATAATAGTGATTATCATCACTTATGTATCTCTATGACCATTTAAAACATAATCCAAGCATTGCTGTTTTGTAAATCTGTATTTAGTCATAATTTTATTCTTTATTTATGGAAAATAGCAAATTGTTAGGGAACACAGTATCTGTTGACTGTATGGACTGCACAGACACACTGAATATAGGCGTAAGCACATGTAAGCCATGTATGTGTTTATGTATGTCATCTTCAGATCGGAATATATTAATGAATAAGTTGAAACATGGTATAAGTATTGCTAATCTGTGATGGTTTCATACATATTTATGCTTGCAGCTGTAATGTACACTATATGAGAAAGGTATGATTATAAAACAAACTCAATTTATACTTTAATACTTATAATTTTATTCAGTCTAAAATACCTTTGGATTTACAAGAATTTAGTCCTTTTTCTTTTTAAATAAATTCCTTATTTTTTGTGTCAAAGAAACTGAACTAGCTGTCGGTTTGAGAACCAATTCTTTGGTGCATATATTATGGAGTGGTCCAAATGCCAGTGCAACTACCGTACATGCAAGACATATTACATTGTATGGCATGCTAAAATCTGGTGTTGGTAACGACACCATTGCTCCGTTAGTCCTCAACACTGCTGGATACCCTAAAAATATATTAATGTGAATAAATATTAAATATATTTTGATTTGTGACTGCTGGACATTGCCTCCTCTGCTAATCAAGGGGGGTTCTGCACAATTCCACCAAGCTGATCTAATGTATGTTGGTTTGTCTATGGGATTGGTAGACTTCACACATGAAAAATCTCATAGGAAAATTATATAGAATATAAGTTTCCTCAATGCTTTTCTTACTGACTACACACTTAACATAGAAAAGTCAGAGGTGCATTCTCTTTTTCAATATTAAACCATTAAAAAATATGTATCATGAAGTTTTTGATTACTTACATGGCTTTGAAGCATTTATTATTGAATCAAATGTAGAGCCATATATAGGTAGACTTGTATAATTTCTTGCAGTTGGCAAATTTGCAGTAATAATTGCAGAACCAACATAAAAACCATGGTTTGCATCAGGTGGATATTCTTGCCATTTTAAAAATATAAATTCAAAATCTATGGTGATTTTTGTTGTTGACCGTGGGGGCAACTTCATAAGTAATTCCAAATGATAAGGTTTTTGTCTGCTGCGACCTGGTGAATAATACCTTGATATGACTAGATCACTTTCTGCCTCACCATTGATTCTTAGACTACTCAGTTGGATAGGCAACCACCATGGTGCATTTTCTAACACAACAACATCTATAGGAGTCCAAAAGTTGTTTGTTATTTCTGTTACAATACCTCCAAACTCTTTTCCATATCCCAATATGTATCGATTAAAATATAAGGGTGGAGGAATGCTGAGAATCAAATCATTTTTGGAGCCATGTTTGGCACTTATGGTAAACATTTGTCCATCAGGCTTAATGTTGTACACTGCAAATTGAACATCACTTCCTCCACGCTGGGAAAAAACAACAGTGTCAGGTCTTGGACTCAACTGGAATGGTCTAGTATCATTAGTACTTATATCAATGTAAATTTTACTGCTTGTAGCTAGAGGGCAGGATCCAGGTAATCCTTGACCAAACAATTTAGTGAATGACCAATCTTTACTCTTTATTATATTCAAGTCATACACTAATGCAACTGTTTGTTTTATTTCTAGGTTTGTTTCTGTACAATCCTTTGAGACACATACTCTCCTGACATGCACCCCGATAGAGTGGTAATTTGTGTTGTGTATCATCCTGGAGTTCAGCAATGCTGAAAACCCTTGAGTAGACTCACATGGCAGTAGTTTTTTCCATGGTGTTAGATTTTCTGTACACACAATCTCTCTAGGAAGTGTTGCATATCGCAACTGAGATGTCATATTTTGCTTAGTCTGCAGTGCACTTGTTGGATTTAAAGCCATTTGAGGTGTAATAGTGTTGAAATTTTCAATAAAATTAAGTGAAGCGCAGAATAGTCCTGATAGTGCTGCACTCATCTTTTTCCACTTGGAGTCTACATCTTTAACGTCAGGTGAAAACCAAGCGTAAAGTTCTGCTCCTGGTGCTGCATCTAATATTGGATAACCCCACTGGCGATGCCGCCACTGCCCTTCAGTAAGAGTCAAATGTAGTTCGTCTACTTGAAAACGAGATATAACCTCTAATAACGATCTTGGAGATAAATGTGAATGTTCAGCTAAAACATACAGATAACAATAAACAATGTTATTACATGTAGCGGTATAATAATGTTATGAATAATTAATAACTTACATGATTCGCTGTTAACTAAAGTAACAAATTGAAAAGAAGTGTAAAGATGCATTGGCAGTAAAGGCTTTATTACTAATTCTTCATAAAATGTATCTCCTTGAACACTCAAAACGGCCGTCACTACAATAATAGCCCGTAATAAAAAACGCAAGGCTACCATTTTAAATAAAATTTCTAACTTTGAATTGTATCTATTTTTTACAATCAAACATTTCAATTTACATTGTACAGACAGGCTTAGATCAAAGAAAGAGAGGAGATCGGTTCCCTCTTCATGACCATGACCTTGGCACCAGACTGGCAGCCAAAGATGGCGGAAAGTTTTGTGCGTCTAAGTAATATAATCGATGATTTGTCGATAAACATTTTTGTATTGTTTTTACAAAGCAGTACATATGTAAATGTTCAAATGTGAATATTTTGTACGTTTAGTATTTATTACTTGTTTTTATTTGATTTATTTAAGATTATCAAATATTATGTTATGTATGTTATCAAATATTACGTTTATTATTTAGTAAAAATATCAGACTATTATTGGCACAATTAGTTTCAATGATATAATCATCCATCAGCAACAGAATGTGCACTTTAAACATTAACTCAATGACGACATCAATCATAAGAACAACTCAAAAATTCGTTTGTTATAAAAATCGTTATCTAAACACACTAGAGCTTTTCTTATCATACAAATTAGAAAATTATAGTCTCTGCCTCCTCTTATGGTGTGACAATATGTATGTAATGCAAAAGAATATACCGTGAAATAACTAAATAAAACACTTTATCGATATCGATACCAAATGCAATGTATATGTATCACGCCCCGCGTCACTAGACCACCATTTCAGCTGCCGTATTATTATTTATTTGTTTCGTGGGTGTGGCTTATTGACGGATGGGGGCCTATAGGAACAAACACTTGTATAGTGATCCTTTTTTACCTGAGTTGACATACATTAGTAAAAAAGAGATAGCTTTTATTTTTTGCTGATTCTATCAAATTTTATACTCGATAGCTTATAAAAGACAATAGGGTCCCCCCTGTGCCCCCTGTGCTCTATTCTATTAATTTGTGCATTTGTCAATGTCAATAGGTGTCAATTTTGTCTCGATTTTGTCGTGATTTTGGTCGTAAATCGTGGTCCTAATAAATAATGTATTGTAGTACTGTTTTATTCTTTTACAAATAATTTCAAAACAGTTGCAGTGTAATACTGATATAGCAGCCCATACATTATTACATTTCGTAACTGCATACATTTATAAAAATGGTGAGTAAATTCAGTTCATTAGCTCAAATTGTGTCATTGTAAATAAGTATCTGCCCCTGAAACATTTAGGTACCTGCTTAGTTATCTTTGGTCTTTATGATTCAGAGTTATCAGGACGATCCTAACTGCTACGTTGGTTCATTCCCTAAAAACTTCAGCTATGGTCCTTTCGAACAAAACGGTGACGATGACAATACGTCGCTTCAGGAAGACCACAAGCCTCGCATCCTTTTAATGGGCCTCAGACGGTATGTCTTTGCAATCGGACACATTTTTGTTATAGCAGTATTATCACAAATTATCATAATTTATTATAGAATAATTTTAATTTTAGGTCAGGGAAATCGTCTATACAAAAAGTCGTGTTCCACAAAATGTCTCCAAATGAAACATTATTTTTAGAATCTACCAATAAGATAGTCAAGGATGATATAAACAACAGTAGTTTTGTACAGTTTCAAATTTGGGATTTTCCAGGGCAAATAGATTTTTTTGACCCAACATTTGACTCTGATACCATATTTGGTGGATGTGGAGCTTTAGTCTTTGTAATTGACGCACAGGTAAAGCACATTTCATCTATATTCTTTCTTTCCAATCTTCTTCACTGTAATGTGGAGTCAGCTCACTTTTTGAAATGAGAATGAAACTAAATTAAATGTTGGACAATGTAACCCACATGTGGGTCTTAAATGCAATAATAATATTCAATATTTCAATAATTATTGATTTACATACATACATAGTCTCATAGGCAGAGGCAAATTACAGAACTAGAACACCCACATTTCGCCAAACTAATTTCTACCCTAAATGTGATCGGGGGTGAACCTATCACCATATCTTGCACAAATTCCAGAATCTGGGTTGATACTGAATCGAAAAACCCAATATAATTTTGCCCCTGGGTTCAAACCTAAGACCTTAGAATGGCAGTCGTAACATTTAACCAATACCACAATGTCACTGATGCAGTATTGTTTCATTTATAGTCATTTTATGTATAAACATTATTTGTTAAAAGCTAAGTTACTTTAGTTAGCTTAAAATATTATGAAGATTCTTATATTTCTATT
This sequence comes from Clanis bilineata, assembly GCA_036417725.1. Lineage (NCBI taxonomy): Eukaryota > Metazoa > Arthropoda > Insecta > Lepidoptera > Sphingidae > Clanis > Clanis bilineata. The sequence goes on from CM071141.1 coordinate 8,054,143, forward strand.
GAAACAACATAATATATTTGCATTACAGGATGACTACCAGGATGCTCTGGATAAACTACAGCTGACAGTGACTAAAGCTTACAGAGTAAATAGTAATATCAAGTTTGAAGTATTTATACATAAGGTATGTGTAACTAATAGGATTGTAACATTTACATAGTTGCTGGTTGATAACTTAATTGTTGTTGTATATAGGCAGACTTGATGCTTAAAGAATTCTCTCCCAGGTTCTTACTTTTAACAGTAACAATTAACAGGTTCAGTATTGACTATATATTTTTCAAAAAGGCATTTGACCCAAATTGGTGTACTATTTTGTTTTTAATCTTTTGTCAGGTTTTGAATTATACTATGTATCTCTTCATGTTCCAGGTTGATGGTCTTAATGATGACTACAAAATGGAATCACAAAGAGACATTCATCACCGAGCCACTGATGACCTTGCTGAAGCTGGGTTGGAACATGTGCATCTTTCATTCCATCTCACTTCAATATATGACCATTCTATATTTGAGGCCTTCAGTAAAGTAGTCCAGAAATTGATTCCACAGCTGCCAACATTGGAAAACCTTTTAAACATATTGATTTCAGTTAGTACATCATAATTAGTTTTAATTTTAAACACAATGTACTTAATTGATGAAAGCAAAAATACAAACAAATATTTGAGTATTAAAATTCTTTTAAATATTTCTGAATAGTTTTATATTTGAGTAAGGAATTTTTATTCTCAAATTTTCTTTTGTAATGATGTAACATACAGATTGTTTCTCCTGAGTGGATACTAAAATGTTTTATTGTATACTTTTTTTCAGAATTCTGGTATAGAAAAAGCATTCCTATTTGATGTAGTGTCAAAGATATATATTGCTACTGATAGTTCACCTGTAGATATGCAGAGCTATGAACTTTGCTGTGATATGATTGATGTTGTCATAGATATATCATGTATTTATGGGTATGTATATGTTCAGACATTCACTTTTCTTGTTACTGTTTGGTGCTCCCATGGTATGGCTTCACAGTTCATAAAAAAATGTAGAACAGGTAATTGAGAGATTGTGTATTTTGTGAAAATATGGATGTTAATTCCATGGGCATTGGGGAGTTCATAAAATTAATATTATCCTTAAAGTGTACTGACTACTACACTATACTTTTTTGTTCGCGATGAACAAAAGAAAGATTGAATTGTTCGAATTTAGTATATTTTAGATAATTTTGGATCTTTATAGAAAATTCGTGTTGAGTGTAGAGAGTATGATGGTTGCAAGTGAAGTGAGTTATAGATGCTGAGTTACGTGAATGTGGCATAAATGCGTTTGGTTGACGTGATTGGTAGTGTTTGACTCGATATAATAAGATATGTAATGCGCCTTATTGCGAAGGCGATACAGCCGATATAAGATAATCTGGCGTCGACACCTAAGTATTTTGTTTCATTTGTTACAGTATGGTAGATGAAACTGAAGTAAACACATTTAACAATCAAAGTTCCAGTTTGATTAAGCTAAACAATGGAACTGTATTATACCTGCGAGAAGTCAATAAATTTCTTGCTCTGGTTTGTATTTTAAGAGAAGAAAACTTTCAAAAACAAGGTAGAGGTTGCTTTCTGTATACTTTTAATTTTGATGTTACAATTACAGGGGTCGAAACTGGTCAGTTAAATCAAAGTCAGATTTTTGTATATTGGTCAGTTAAACTCAGTTTTTCAGATTTTTGTAGTTGATTGATTAGGAACGTTCATAAAAGAAGACATGATGCTCTATTGCAGGGGTTCCCAAGCTTATTGTTGTCATCTAGCATGACCGTTTTTTTTTTAACTATCTCAATTCATATATTCATATTTATGCGTTTTTTTACAATTTGATGTGAACAACCTTTACTGTACTGGTAGTTTAGTTCCGTAATGTTCAGATAAAGTCAGATTTTTTGGTAATCTGAGTCAACAAAATCAGACTTTATGGACTATAAACTCCTGCAATTAGATATTACATCTAAATCAATTAACGTTCAATAAACTAAAATTATATTAATTACGAAATTTCGACAATGCTGATAATATTTTAAGTGGATATGTACCAAGTACAGTGATTGGATCCAGCAAATTGGTGAATGACTCCAATGGTAGGCACCTAATGGTGACAGATCTGAAGGATTACCAGATTGCAATCCTAATTCATGCTAAGACCCACATAACATAAGCTCACGCCTGTATCCCCGAAGAGGTAGGCAGAGGCGTACTAGCGAACTAGAACACCCACATTTCGTCAAGCTTAGTTCCGTCCCAGATGTGATAGGAGGCGAGCCTATCGCCATATCGAGCGCAAATTCCAGACTCCGGGCTGATATGGAAAATCCAATATCACTTTGCCCCACCCGGGGATCGAATCCGAGACCTCAGAACTGTAGTCGTACCGAAATACCACCACGCTACGGAGACAGTCACCTCCTAAGATCCCTCACTTACTAATACAAGACCACATAGTTTATTTGTTTCTATATAAGACTAGTTATAATGGGCCTTAGGGGGCGTCCATAAATTACGTGAGGTGTTTAAGGGGGGGAGGGGGTCGAGTCAAATCTCATCTAATCTTACGTTGGAGAGAGGGGGGGTCTCGGCAAATATCACGCAATTTTTTTTCTGATTGAAACAAAAAAAAAATACTATTTTGGTCCATTTAATCCAGATTGTACATGCTTTAACGTAAGAAACTCACATTTTGAAAAATCTCACGTGAGATTGGGGGATGGGGGAGGGGGTTGAATAAAATCTCACGACATCTCACCAGGGGGAGAGGGAGGGGCAGAAAATTTAAAAAAACACCTCACGTAATTTATGGACGCTCCCTTACTTATAAAAACATTTTCGCTTATCTCTTTGCTAAGAAAATAAATATTTTTACATATTTTTTTAGGTGTGATCGATTACAATTTCCTTTGCTTCCGTGACGCCATAACGCAAGTATTTGAGCTTCGTAATAAATGTCAAAATGCCATATCGAGGACAAGATCAGGCACTCCAGAGCCACTTCCGAACGGGGCTGCTGATTCCACTGAGAGCGCATCGGATCGGTCGCATCCTCAGTTGGCATAGCATAATGTAAAATCTCATATAGGTATAATATAATAATAATATACGCAAACGTTATTTGAAAGAGCATGTTATTATTTTGATGTTTTATATATGTTAATAAAGAGCATATCTAATTCCTAAATTAGATCTTATTTTCCTATAAGAAATTACAACATAAGTAAACAATGAATCTCAAAAAAAAACATTTTGTACATTAAGTACCAACTAATGAAACTTCATTCAGAGGCAAAGAAATTAAAAGCTAGTAAGTATGTAATTTATATCTATATATATAAAAATGAAACCCGTTTTCCGTTGTCATCGCATCACGCGTGAACGGCTGGACCGATTTCGCTAATTCTTTTTTTAGAATATTCCTCGAAGTACGAGGATGGTTCTTACGGAGAGAAAAAAATGAAAAATTGTCTGAAAAGTCTAAAAACAACACTTTTCTGTACTCCCATACAATCGATTCGTAATAATACTTAAAAGTCAATTTGAACTTTAATACCATACCATAAAGTTCAAGTATTAGTGGAGAGGTTCCGGGAAGGCAAAACAATTGAGTGTCGTTAGTATCTACTGGTTCGATTTGAAAAATTCTTTTTGACGCTATGACCAATAGGAGCGGAGCAGAAATGAAAAATGTTTAAAGCCGGGGAAGTTGGTATCTCAGTAACTACTGGTTCAAATTGAAAAATTCTTTTAGTGTTGACCGACGGGTTGAATGATGGGGTGACTAAGGGATACCTGACGGGGTGACTGATGGGGTGACTGACGGGGTGACAGACGGGTAACAGACGGGTTGACAGACGGGGTGACAGACGGGTGACAGACGGGGTGACAGATGGGTGACAGGCGGGGTGACAGACGGGGCGACAGACGTGGTGACAGACAGGGTGACAGACGGGGTGACAGGCAGGGTGACAGACAGGGTGACTGATGGGGTGACAGAAAGGTGTCAGGCGGGGTGACAGGCAAGGTGACAGACAGGGTGACAGGCAGGGTGACAGACAGGGTGAGTGATGGGGTGTCAGCCGATGTGACAGACGGATTACAGACGGGGTGACAGACGGGAAGACAGACGCGGTGACAGACGGGGTCACAGACGGGGTAACATACGGGGTGACAGACGGGGTGACAGACAGGGTGACTGATGGGGTGACTGACGGGGTGATAGACGGGTTACAGACGGGGTGACAAACGGGGTGACAGACAGGGTGACAGACGGGGTGACAGATGTGGTGACAGGCAGGGTGACTGATGGGGTGACTGACGGGGTGACAGACGGGTTACAGACGGGGTGACAGACGGGTGACAGGCTGGGTGACATGCGGGGTGACAGACGGGTGACAGACGGGTGACAGACGGGTTGACAGACGGGGTGACAGACGAGGTGACAGGCGGGGTGACAGACGGGGTGATTGACGGAACCTCACCGAAGTCACGTACTATCTCTCGAAGTTTAGCAAAACATATCATTACCTTTTTAGAATTATTGTGCTATAGGTGCCTACGACTCACTCTTTCAACCCACTCTCTCATACGCAGACGAAGTTGCGCGGGTCAGCTAGTATTCTATATATTCTAACGACCACTGATAAACACAGTGTTTGTCAGTAGTTGCTAGTTATTTTGGACTGCACTCCGCTTACCATCAGGTGCAGTGTAGTCACTTCGCCATGCCCGGATAAAAAAAAATGATTATTTTAGTTCTTCAGAATGAACCAAAAAAAAATTACCTACATGCAAGTTCCTTAATATTGAAAGATTTTCAGTATATATTTAAAGTACTCTGTATTTAAAAATTCTTAGAAAAAGAATTAATAGAGTAGCCATACGTGTATACCCTTAAGGGACAGAATATAAGACACAGGGATACCATGTTGGAAAAATGTACCCATCATCAACAAGCCCCTCGAGAGAACCGGAAGTACACTGGCTGATCCTGGAACGCGAACCACACGCCGAGTGTGGGTCACTAATCACTATGGCAGGTTTTAGCACCATGTGTACGGTGGTCGCCATCCGGTCAGATATGAATATCCTTCCACCAGCAAAATAATAAATATAAATATTACTCAAATAAATACACCAGAAACAAAAACATTGTCATATGGCTGACTAAATAGTATTGCTAAATAGTCATATGCCATACAATAATCTAAGTCATATGTAAAGTTTACATGCCCTATTGTATTGCGTAATGTGTTGTGGGTACAGCTTTCAAGCTTTGAATTAATGAAATAGGTATATGTGATCCCGCTTTTATATAAATAACAATATTTACGTTTTAATAAAATGAGCAGTGATTCATCGACTGAGAAAAGTCCTGAAAAGAAGACTGTGAAATATGAACAGTATAACAAAAAATATGTATGATTTTAAAGGGAAATGAGTTTGACAATACTAAGATATTTGAATAGAATAACAATGTATGCGAGACGTAACTAATAAAAGTAGGTGATAGTTTTAGTTATACGAGGAAATTATAAAACCTGCCTTCTAAACTTTATCTACTGTTTTGTGTTTCTTGGGGTTGGCAACACTGCTTGGTAGCATGGTCTCAGACCTTAGCCGGTTCCATAAGGAACGAATAATTAAAAAAAAGAAATATATATTTATCAATCGAATAATACAAAATCGGATGCAAAAATAATTTCAGATTTGAGGCAGTTCCGTTAGCTCTTTTTAATTTTCTCTTTACATTTTAGTAATTCCGATAATTATTAGTGTGTTTTAATAATTTATGTGAATTGGTGTGAAATATTTTGGTAAGTATTTTCTTTTTTTTATCATCTTTGTTGAGCACTAATTTTATTTCAGTTTAGGTACTAATAATCTTCATAAAATTTCGACTACATCCATTATTTCCATTCAAGCAAAATTAAACTAAATTACTATTAAATGAAGAATATTAACGGTATTTGCATTTTTTCTTAAATAGTGTGAAAGACAAAGAAAGTTAGAACGCTGTACCCTCATGTAGTGAATATGTTGCTATTTCAATTATCCTCGCTATTTATTGAATAAATATATGTGTATAACTGTTATAAGACATTAAACATTAGCATCAGTGTCAAAAGTCAATAGTATATTAGTTGCAAGATATATAATAATGCATCAATGCATGTACGTAATAGTTTTAAATGTAAACAAAAGAAATTAATATTTTTGTGATATTACAGGCTTAAACTTAAAAAAAAATATTGAGATTTAGTGGTTTGTTCTGATAATGGATATTATTTTACTCACTGTAAAAATAAACAGACAATCTTTCTATCCTACCCTTATTCCACTCCAATGACAGTGCAACACACTTTCTCAAGCATGTTGCAGAAAGGATTCCAGAGTTATAGTCATAGTTCTTTACAACTTGTTGCCTGTCTGACATCAACCTCACTTTGGAGGGGTGATTTCTGATGGCAAGGGATCCAGTTTTACTGGAAAACATCTGCCCGACCAAAAGCCGTGTCTCCTGCACTAAAACATTACACAATACACATACACAAAACATGGTATTTCTACAATTTTTAATCGATGGTTCATTGTTCCATGAACAGGAGACAACGAATTATGTTGTTTTGTGTAGCCGTTTTTTGTGTTTCGTTTTGAAAAATACGTGTCCAGGAGGCATGGCTTAAGATTCAAACCCATATTTTATTATTGAATTCATAAAATACAGTAAACCTATTTAAGGACACTTTTCAACATGATAGTCTGTTTGTAAGGCAAAGAATTTTGGAAGGTTAATTCTTTAGGAATACTCTGTTTGTCACGTGTCACGGGCGGCTTGGCCTCCGGTGGCCCATACACTTATGTAACATATATATGTGCCGCCTCCGATGGGTTAAGATAGGACTCCAGTTGATGTTTGAAAACGTTTGCAATTCAACAAACTATTTACTGTTAATGATATTATGGTTAGCAAGGTGAATGTTTGTCATATATATTTGAGGGGAAACATCACAAATGTAAACTTATTACCTCCTTTTTATTTTTATAGAAGAGGGGACAAACAAGCAAGTGGGTCACTTGATGTTTAGCTGCAGTTGTAAAGTTAAAGAGTTGATGTATATACATGTACATGTAAATTAGGCAATAAATCCAAATTGAACTACCCAGTTTTATAATAATAATAATATATGTAAATACACCCAACAGTCACACACCTAGTCCTGACACTAGGTATAACCTGTATTGTGGGTGGGTGTCAGAGACTATGAAAGACTTTCGGTCTCACAACACCCAGACTTGAAACAAATATCAGTGGGCCACACAAACATTTGTCTCAATGCGGGAATCGAACCCGCAGTCTCTCACTTCACAGCTGGCTGGCCCGCTGCGCCACAGAGGCAATGTCAATTTTTGAGGAATAAACATGGGGTTCACTGAGGCCCTCCGTAAATTACTTCTGTTGGTCTTGTTTCACCCTTTATAATAATTTATTTTTTAACGAAACAGCCTCATGATGAGACTGGAGAGAAATATTTTTCTATTGTACCTCTGGCACAATGTAATTTTTTCAAAATATTAGTCACATCAACACAACGGAAATTTGTTTAGCCATGCATTTACACAATGTGGTAATAGATAAGTAGGGTGACTGCCCCGAATACCAACAGCCTTTTAGTGCATTTATTATTTTCAGAAATTCGTATGGTTTGGTCTATTTTAAATATAGTAGCAATTCTATGGGAGGCTTGTTAATGGAGAAGAATGTGTGTTGAGAAGATGGAAAGAATATTTTGAAGGATTGTTTGAGAAAGAAGAAGAGCAAGGGCTCTTAGTGATAGATGACAAGGATGAAATTAAAGAGAAGATAGGAATGGATGAAATAATAAATGCATTGAATAGTATGAAAATGGGGAAAGCTGCAGGGCATGATAGAATATCTGTCGAAATGCTAAAGACTGGACAGGGTGCCGTAGCATGTCTGCTGTACCGCCTCTTAAACTTGTGCTGGAACGAAGGTATTGTACCAAGAGATTGGTGCAACGCTGTTATTGTTCCATTGTATAAGGGTAAGGGGTCACGGCAAGACTGTCAGAGCTACCGAGGCATTAGCCTTCTTAGTGTTGTCGGCAAATTATATGCGAAAGTTCTAATTGAAAGGGTTATGCAAGAGACGAATAACAAATTATGGGATGTACAAGCGGGCTTTCGAAAGGGTATGGGATGTACAGATCAGGTCTTCTCCCTACGTAGCGTTGCTGAAAAATGCTCAGCCAAAGGACAAAAAGTCTTTTGCGCCTTCGTAGACTTGGAGAGGGCCTATGATAGAGTGAGAAGAGAGGAACTGTGGTCAGCTATGTCCATGTTTGGAGTGAGCAGCTGCCTGATCCGAGCGCTGAAGTCTCTTTACGAGAACTCCAGTGCTTGTGTTAGGATTAATGGGGCGTACACAGACTGGTTTTCCATCGATAAGGGTGTAAGACAGGGATGTGTAGCGTCTCCATGGTTGTTCAACCTTTTCATGGACGGCTGTCTACAAGATATAAAAGAGAGTGAGCATGGGTTAAGAATGAATGAGTTGTCACTCAAATGTCTTCTTTACGCTGACGACCAAGTTCTTCTTGCATCGTCAGCGGAAGAATTACAGACAATGGTGACAATTATGGATGATGCGTTTAAAAGAAAGGGAATGAAAATTAATGTAAGTAAGACGAAAGTTATGGTTTTTGAAAGAAATGAAGGAATGACAGAGTGTAAAATTATGATAGGTAATGAGAGAGTAGAACAAATGAAAGAGTTTGTATATTTGGGTAGTATGTTTACAAGTGATGGCAAGCATGATAGCGACATTGAAAGACGAGTATGTGCAGGTAATCGAGTGAACGGCGCACTGAACACCTTTATGAGCAGCCGAAAGGTCTCTAAAAAGGCACGATTGGCTGTTCATAAGGGAGTGTTAATGCCGACACTAATGTATGGCAGTGAAAGTTGGGTATGGCAGAAGAGGCACGAAAGCAAGGTCAGAGCGGTTGAAATGAGAGCGTTAAGGAGCATGTGTGGCGTGACATTGCGTGACAGAGTGAGGAATAATGTGGTGATGGAACTTTGTGGAGTGAAAGAAGATGTAGTGACAAGAATAGAGAAAGGGATGTTGAGATGGTTCGGACATATTGAGAGGATGGATGATAGGAGATTGACGAAAGAGATACACAAGACGAGTGTGGAAGGAAAAGTCGGTAAAGGTCGACCGCATCGCACATATTTTAGCCAAGTTGATAATATACTAACTAAGGGAAAGATAAAAAGTACCCTTAACCGACGCGAATGTATGAAGAGATTGATGAAAGTAGATGAAGCGAAAGTAGTGTGTCAGAATCGGGCGAAGTGGAAATCCATAGTCTCTGCCTACCCCTATGGGATACAGGCGTGATTTTATGTATGTATGTATGTAGTAGCAATTCTTTTGGAATGAAGGGTTGTTTCTTTTAGAATGTTATGACAGGAATAACATTAAATAAAAATGCAATAACATCTTCTTCTACCTGCCCTTATCCCACCTTATGAGAGGTCGGCGCAGCATACTTTTTTTTTAAACATGTTGCAGATAGGATTTGGCTTAGTTTTTACGACCGGCCGCCTGTCTGACGTCAACCCCCTGTGAGGGATCCAGTCCCGGGCAAATTAAATTACAAAATTTGCTTTGCCTGACCTGGGAATCGAACCCAGGACATCCCGGCCCACAGCCCATACATGCTGCCACTAGACCAAGGAGGCGACTAAAAAAATGCAATAACATATTAAAATAAAATGGTAAAAGTTGAAAATTATCCAATGCAATCTTCAATCCAATTGAAGAATTGGGTATATGACTATGTTTGATTTCGTACACATTTTTATATGTACTAGCAAATAAAACAAAACAGAAAATGTTTTATGTTATGTAAACTCTTCTGTAAAATCTGTATCGAAATTAGTTGAAAAATGAGTCAGTAATTAATATTTTAAATTCTGCAATGAGCAAGAGTGGGGACGTAGTGGGGATATCTTGCTATCCCTTTCTAACGCACGTGCCGTTATGGACCTGACGCCATTTTACTAAAATTTCTCTTTTCCGCAGTTTGAAGGTTACACCAAATTTTAAATGCTTATAACTTTTTTATTTTTGAGAATATTTAAATAATTCTTTCAGTACTATATTTTAGATGGCGTAAATTTCATATACAAATAATAAAAAATTTAAGTACCCAATAGGGAACTTGCGTGTAATTTTCTTTTTAGTTCATTGTTAAGAACTAGGTCTCGAATAAACACACCAGAAACAAAAACATTAAAATATGCACAAATCATTTAATTATCGCAAGCCAAAATATGACTTTCAAAACCCCGCGCCAAAAAAGGACGTGACGTCACTGCTTAAAATTTGCTTTATGTTGACATCTCAGTTGACACTGACGTCTACAATGACATTTGAACATTGCCAACAATGTCGTTTGAACCGCTATAATTGCCTATCGTTTAAAATTTCCCCATACCGAACAAAAAATTCCGCACAAGCTATTTCATTAAATAACAAATTAAAAATAGGTTGCACTCTTGAATCTTGAGCGGAGCGATGGGAAAGTTACACGAAGATAAGAATTTGGAAAGAGGAGGACATTTGAAATCTCATTCATCAATCACCATACTAAACATAACAACTGTTTTCCGCAAAATTGGGAAAAATACCCTAACCTGGAAACACTGCCAAATGCAACGACGTCACTTGGGTTTTGCAATAACGTTCCATTATACGTAATTTCTAATTAAGATATTTTGTAAAATATCAAGTATTTTATCCTACAAATTTCAACATAGCACATTTCAAGGTTTTGTTTACTGATTTATCAACACAATTGCTCGTTATAATTTTCGTGCAAGTTCCCCATTGGGTACTTAAGGGTACTTGAATTTTTTTTTAAAAGTATTCAGGGCTATTTAATATTTCACAATTTATTTGCATAAAATACATATGTAAAAAATCTCAAACATCATTATGTTTAATTGAATTTGCCGTGAAAACGCTATATGTTGATTGTAGTTACGTCATCAAACTTAAAAATAAAAAATCGATGTGTATGTCGGCCCAGAATCATCTAAATTGTTGAAATATACTAAAATGTTAAAATTACCGTTGTAATTATTTCTTTGACATTTAATATTTGGTAACTAGTAGGTACTTGCAAATATGCACCCTATAAAAGGAGTGTTCTGAGCAAATTCGACATAGCTTAGTCGGGCGCCCGGACTGTCTACATCACCAATTGAGTGTGCTTTTGTGCACCGTCAATAAAAAACACATCTACGTTCAAATTGTGTTGAGTTTGGAACAAAAATAATAAAAAATAGCAAAAAAAAAAATCTTTCCTCTTTATATAGTGGTATAGATAAGTACATAAACAATCATTATTATATGAGTTACAAGAAAAAATATAATTGTATGTATGTACATTTATTATTTCACTTGTAAATTCATGTAGTTTCGCGCCACCCCTGATTTATAGCAAACGGTTGTAATTTTATGCTTTGTCAAATCTATTGGCCGCCTACGGGCTGAATTTCGGTACACCTTACATTTTATGTACCTAATTAAAGCATCGTTAATACTCACTCATCTAAGAGAAAAAATATATAAATCAATTGAAAAAAGCATGCATTGAATATTTTAGTAAAAAAATGAAAATAGCCGACATTCTCAGTATTAAAAATAAAATTAAAATTGACCCACTCATGCTAGTAGTATAACCAAATTAGAAACTTGTACTAAACATTTATATATTTTGAGGTGGTTACCCCGACGAAAAAAACCTTATTAAACAATAAAATAAATAATAGTTTAAAAATTAAAAACTGGGCAAGTTTATGCTGCATATCTGATCACCTACATACAGTACAGGATTCCGAAGTAAAGGTAACTGTTACTTAAATACAATTTTATTAGACATAATTTTAAGTCTATGTTCCATAAACTCCTATTTACTATGGCCTTTATTCATAATGACTTAGTGGGACGCTATAATACCGCTGTAGGACGTTTCATAAAAATTGTTATTCATAATAGCTCAATAGCGTTAAAACGTTCCCAAAATCTCCCATAAAATGTCTGCAATTTATAGAAGCTGGCACCCTACTTTAACGTTTCAATAGCAAAAAATATGGACGATTTCGATCAGCTGATTCGTATTTGACGTTCCACCAGTTTTGGTTGAGATTAATTTGAGGGTGCCTGCGACTTATATCATAAACATAAAAACATAAGCTCACGCCTGTATCCCCGAAGGGGTAGGCAGAGGCGTACTAGCGAACTAGAACACCCACATTTCGCCGAGCTTAGTTCCGTCCCAGATGTGATTGGGGGTGAGCCTATCGCCACAACGGGCACAAATTCCAGACTCCGGGCTGATATGAAAAAATCCAATATCACTTTGCCCGACCCGGGGATCGAACCCGAGACCTCAGAACCGTAGTCTTACCGAAATACCACCACGCCACCGAGGCAGTCTTCTAGACTTTAGAGAGACTTCTATCAAATGCAATTAATGTTATAAACACGATAGTTTGTGGGGTTGTATGGATATTTTGTTACTCTTTCACACCAGAATGGTTGAACGGATCTGAATTTAATTCGGTAAAGAAATGGATTATAGTCTAGAATAAAAATGTCTAGGACAACAGGACAAAACTTGTGATGCAAAAGTTATGACCTCATGGTCATAAGTCGCTCAGTTTATTTGAAATATATGCGCGCCAGGTCGGACAGCGTAATAATATTGAGAGAATAAACTTGTCTTAAGTGATTCTTCACCATTCACAGAACATTCGAGGATGTATTTATTTATAAAGGAATAACACATAGGCTACTTTTTCCAGAAAATGTAGGGTCTCCGTAGGATAGATTTGTTTGAAGTCAGCTAGTATTTAATATTTTACGTGTGGTATTTAATTACATACCTTGATTTCAAGAAAACATCTTTTTCTTCAATATCATCATTATCATAACACGAATATAGCGTCACATGAATAAATCAAGAGAAATAAAACACTTCAAAAATACAATGATGAATTTTATTAAATCTGATTCAACAAAAAATACTTATGCACGCACGTTGCCTAATAATTCTTCAATACAATGGGTTTTAGACGGTTCTGTTGAAGCCGCTGTGAACTGGAAAGTCCAGTCTTGAATTCCATTCTCAGAGAAGGCAGGGTATTTTTCTTACACGATTTGAAAGCCCCCTTGCAGTCATACGCTCCAAGGAATATCCTCCAAATCTAAATTTAATTTCCAAATATCCATAATCTACGCATCTTCGTTGATGTTTAGGTATTGCATAAAACAAAATCACTTCACATGCAACAAACATAGTTTTACTTTGATTAAATTAATTAAATAAATATATAAACAAACTAAACTGGTCGCCATGGTCGCCATTTGCCATTTCGAATTGCGCGCGCAAGACGCGCGTGAATGATTGTTTTTTTTATTAGGCCATCGTTCCATGACTTTCCAGAGACAAAACTTGTTAAAATTACGTTTTATCTATGTACTAGCAACATTGTGACACGGTAAATATATTTTAGGTAATGGAGCTATAGTAAACTATTATGAATAAAGAATTTTATTGAACCTTCGATAGGCTTAAAATGCATTTTTACCAATATGAGTTTATATCTTCATTAGGGGTTTTATTATGAATAAAGGCCTATATGTTTTACATAACTAACCACTTCATATAAGAGATATTGAAAATAACTTGTACGGGTTTTTTCTTTTTACTTTGGTCGTCTAGTACTCATTAACTTGTAAAGCCTGCTTAGCCCCTATAGTTTTCCTTTAAAATCATGATAATATATGCTATTACTGTGAATTTTTCACGTATCCAAAACCAACGGTTTCGGAAATAGAGGGGGGGGGGGGCACGCCCTACTCTACCAAAAATGTTCACTTTAAAGCTTAGTATTTCACAAACAGCCTCCAATCGAAAAATAGTCTTTGTAACCTCGCACTATTTTTAAAAGACCTATCCAACGCCAATCACCAATCCATACCCCATACATACCATAGGATAGTCGAGAAAAAATTTTCACCCCCACTTTATTTGTAAGGGAGTATGCTAAAAAAAAATTGTCAAGATTTTATTTCACGACTTTCTTAGTTTCATAGATATGTATACTCGTGCCCAATTACAGCCTTTTAGTACTTATAGACTCCAAGATAAACAGTGATCAGACAGACAGACAGACTGACATGGCGAATCTATAAGGGTTCTTTTTTGCCATTTGGCTTGTGAACCCTAAAAACACGTTTTTTTACAATGATTTATATCACTCTAGAACAAACTTTTATACTGAAAAGTAACTTTAATTTGTTTTAGTGCGTTGTGTAATGAAAGCGCGATTTTTTATTTTTATTTATTTTTACATTTTTAGTCTCTGCAAAAGGCGTTATCAGGGGTCATGGTGAAAATCACGTTGAAAGATATGTAGATACATACAGGTGAAGCTAATATAAAGCGCGTAAAAACGCCATAAACGCTGATATTAGGAGCGGTAAGAGCGGGGCTGGTATTCTGGGCATCTGCGTACATGTCTTCGTGAGTTTCTTAACAGGTAATAGGTATGTAGATACCTATAAAAAAAACAATAACATGTTATTTGTCCTAGCAATCGTCAGCTACGTATTGGATTATCGACTTACTAATCGATATTGTGTAATGATTACTATGTATTTTCAAAAAATATTTGTTTAATATTTGTAGATAAATACATAGTTACTTATATGATTAGATACATACCACCGAATTTAAATGCGCATTACTTAAAATGTAGAAGGCCATATGAACGATAATTCGCGAACGCGTGTAGATTTTCGCATTTTTTTTAATGAACAATTTTGTGTCTCTATGTGTAAGGTGGTATGGTTGAATATTCATCGGCGGGTATGTAGTGCGGCGGCAGTTTGCGACCTTGATGATTTAAATAATACGCAACAGGCACTCTGCGGCGCCATCGGTGCTGCCGCTCATAAACATACGGTCTACGTCATGACACACCCATTCGTAGACTAATAAGGTCGCTGTATTTTGTTACGCTTTCAATCTTTTCGATTTTTGTGGTTGTGGCATTACCTATTGTTAGACACCATTCATTCATTAATATTACGTACTTATATATTTGATGATTTGACTCTACATTTATCTAATTTTATAGTTCACTTGGAATGTGTCTCAAGCGGATGGCACTCGCGCTCGCACTGGTCCCAACCGGTCCGAGATATCGGGTCCGTGAACGGTGTCATGACTGTGTACGTTGCTCGAGCGTACTTTGTATGTAGATTGACTTCTGTACTAATTGTGCCTGAGGCGAGGCGAGGATACATGAAGTGAAGTGTCCCTCCACACTTTCGTCCTCGCTTAACTCGAGATCTTATTAACTTGCAGCTCCGCGATAAATCTCTATTTATCCCAAATCTCGATTTAAAGATATGAGTGAGCTGTAGGAGAAACCGAGATTAGGTTTAACTCTACAATAGTAATAACGCTGCAAGTCGCCCTTAGGTAGCTTAATCGGGATTCAGGTATAAAAAAAACATCATTAATATTATTTTTAATGTTTACTTTTCTTTTCATAACATCTTAAACACCCAAACTCATTCGTATGCTGCTCTACTTTTCCTTCTCTGATAAAATTTCATTTAATTTTAAGCTGTACCTTATATTTTTACTTTTTTAGGGTTCACTTAGAGATAGCCTCAATTCTCAAGCAAAACCTCTAGGAGTTATGTCCTGTCACGAGTAATAGATACCCATTTCTACAATGATCATATTGTTATATTCTACACCTAAAGCATGGACCTTCCATGACCTAGAGTAACTCTAAAACGTATAGGTACCTGTTCCGTATAATTAGTTGTACAAAATTATAACGTAACATTTCTATGGAGTTTCATTAGTTGTTTTATCTGCATCTCTGTATTGCGTGCTTGTTAGTCAAAACACACTTTCGCAATGTAGTGGTGCGACATCACGCCATATCGCGCGATCGAACCATCGGCATTGCTGTAGCCTTTCGAGTACGCTTTGTGTTGGAGATATCGTGTCCGAAATCCGAACACAGCAACACGTAACAAGTCTATAGGTCGCGCAGAGCGCTGTACTGGCTATAGGGGCAAGTGAATGTATGAACACTGACCGAGAAACGATTCTATCCTATGAACCCATGGACGTGCACTAACTGGCGCGTCGCTGCTGAGCCGATAGTCTGGTGACGTCACAAAACGTCAGATCATGGTAGTTGTGTGCACTCGCGTATCGGCCCACCCACGCCAGCCACTCACAATTCACTCAGTGTATTAGCTTGAGTTGAGGCGAACACTACGTTTCGTCGTCGTCTGAGTAATCAGGAGCGTGCACGGAGTAAATTCACATATTTGTTGTCGAAATCTCAGTAAAAAGTGTAAGTGTGTAGAAACGCCTCATGTGGTGTCACTGAACGCAGTGAAGAGCGCAGATGATTTTCTAAGGTTAGTTATTTGTTATTGCTCGAGCCATTCTTTTTTGTTTACAATAATATTCTGGTGTTGTAATGGACACAATAATAATTATTGTTATTACTTATCAACATTGATTCCGATCATTAGTAGTACAAGCAAGGAAGATACAAGGTTTTCATATTAATTCTTTGCTTTCTCGTATTTCTACACTTGTAGCAGTTTTATATTGTTGGCAATTGCGTTACACATAGGTAATAGATTTGTTGATGTTGGGAAACCATAATAAAATAATAAACGCTATCCATTTCGAGTTCTAATTTGTTATTTTCTATTTCATCATTTGTACTATTTCATAATTCTGCCTTATCGTTATTAGTGATCAATGAACATCTTGTTAGGAAATTAATTTAAATAATAACCTACATAGTTTATGAAATATTAAAAATACATTTGGATATGTTAAAAACAAATATTTTCTGAAAACGTTTTCCATTTTTACCCTTTTTTCCTCTCCTTTCGCTGATTGGGGCAGCTTTCCGGCTTTTGCTAAAGAATTTTCCTATATATGCAGTACTAGCTTTTGTTTGTGCTCCGTCTGCGTGAAAGATTTTTCTGGAAGCACATTTTTCTTACATACCTAACATTTTAACACTCTTTCTAAATTTTCATCTCCTATGTCATTCCTGTCAGGTTTATTGAGTCTTAAAGTTCTACGACTATGTCCTTCGTCGCCAGTACATCCAGATAATGTGGTTATTTAATTAATTCATTTTCTTTTACCTTGACTGGTGCAGACCGCGGCAAGTATTGTTTTTTGTTGCTTTACATTTATTTTGCATTCATTTGACATTTTCTGGTAGTATTTGCAATTAATTATAGTCACGGCATTTGTTTATTAATCAACTATTTTTGTTCTTCGAGTTATTTTTATTTATAGTTATAGTTATTGATGCTATCTCTGGTGCAATCGCCAGATTCCCAATGGAATGGATAGGGAAATATATAATATAATGATATCAATATTTAAATAATCGGTGCGTAAACTATACACACCGTATGTGAAGGTCGTACTCGGTCAAGGAGGTCCATTCATTTTGCTCCATCCGGTACATTCTGAAATTTATAAAATCACGTAGACATGATTAATTTTATGAAACAATAGTTTTAAGATTATTCTTCTCCTTGCTTTTTATTTCGCATATGCGTGTATGTATTTATAAAAAAAATAATTATTACGGTTCTTGAATAGGTGTGCAATGTGCAATCATCCTTATAATATTATTAGACTTTACATTGTTCTTGGCGTTCTGGCATTTTCTTATTACACATGTAACTTGTGTAAAGATTATTATCACACACATGCTAGTTTTTATGTTAAAAACGGCCAGTGAGGTATTAATTTTGGCACCACCATTTGTTTTTTTTTACGTGATAACTGATAAGCATGGATTTTTTTATAAAATATTCTTACATCAACGACTGTGGTATGGTATTGTAGCTTCGATAAATATTCCATAGATATACATATATTAGAAACATAATTTATTTTACAAGTATACTGGGTGTTTCAGAAAGTTGGTAGCAATAACAATCGGGTACTAATATTTTTAAATTAATTTTATATGAAATTTACGTCATCTAATATATGGAACAGAAAGAAATATTGAAATATTCTCAAAAATAATAGTCTTTGATGTTTTGGGTAACATTCAAACTACGAGAAAGAGAAGTATCAGTATAAATAAGCAAGTCACGCCATAACGGTACGTGCGTTGGAAAGGGATAGCAAGATATCTCCAATATGCCCCCACTCCAGAATTTAAAATATGAATTACTGCCTCATTTTTCAACCAATTTCGCTGCAGTTTTTACAGAAGGGTTTCTTTTAGTTTTATTTACTATTACTTATAAATATGTGTATAAAATCAAATATAGTCACGTACCCAATTCCACGTATGTACAGAGACTGACTTAAAGCGCAGTAGTAAAGTTGAGAAATAAAAATTGAACTTAATTTTTTCATCAATTATTAAGCATGGAAATTTTAAAATCGGAATGCGCAGTGGCGTGCAGTCCATATAGACAAAGAGACACTGTCTACCTTGACAATTTGCTATTTACATAAATCATGACCAAAAATTCGCGACTATAAACAAATTGTCAAAATATCAGTGCTCGGATTGTATTTTAATAGACATGAGAATGATGATAGTAGTAATAGTTATGTAAGAGTTGAAGAAAATCATTTTACAAGATTGATGTCCACCCTGATCAGAATGTCTGTGCACGTCACTGGGAGTGCGACCTGTAAATCATCACAAATAGCACAGGAATGATTTTTTTTATCCTAAAAATAATGAATTACCCCATAGGTGGTTTGCAAACGTATTGCAATTGACCCAATGAGCTAGTTTTTTGTGTTTCCATTTTTTGTTTCCATTATTCAAAAACTACAAGCCTTACGAAATGTTAAACTTTACCTCTGGATTGCTAGCTATCCTCTATTTAAGGGTAGTAATTGATACCAACTTTAGGAAACAACCTGTATTTAAAATATACATAATATGCTAGCGTTCATTTTGTAAATAGAGGTATAGGTCTTTATACGCTAACAGATGTTTATCTTTAACCATAGGTTGTCCCTTTCATTCTTAAACAATGTAACGCAAGGAAAAAAGTGACAGGCTATTCTTAGCGAAAAGATAAGCGAAAAAGTTTTTATAAGGAAGGCCCATAATGAATGAACTAACATAACATTGTATTAGGTATATCCATAAAATGTCTTATATGAGTACAAGAGTAAATTGAGGAAGACCTTAACTTGTACGTATGTACGGAACCTCATGTTCATCATAATAGATTATTAGCGATCAGTCTTAATATACATGCAAAAGTTCATAACAGATAATATACTTATGCGAAGCTACGCGAAGCCACGTGTCCGCCTCGTGTGAAACGCACGTGAAGACGTCAACCCTCACATGCATGACTAAACATATAAGGTTTCAACAAAGACCTATTGATATGTACTTCATGCCTACCTGGAAGATACTGCCTTCTCAGAGTCCAAACAGCAGTGCACGTGCCATCCGAGAACAAATGTATACCTAGGTATATCACGTACTTCACGTAGCGATTAGCGAATGAACTACATAACTAACTAAGAGCTGGTTGTTTGTTTGTCAATGTGACACCGTCTCGTCTAGCTAATTTACTGATAAATATTATTATAAACATAATGTTATCATTAGTTCCGTCTTCAACTCTTTTTCCTATGATCATGCTGGGCACATAGAAATCATAGAATACGTTATCACTCTAAGGCTGGGCACATGTTTCATTGTTTATGCCACTTTGTCTGATTTAAGTCCTGAAATGCTAAAATCATCTATATATTTATTTATGTATGTTGTACGCACGTACAATTAATCTCGATGCAGTTTATACAGAAATGTTTCTTTATGTTTTATTTAGGTACTATTACATTACATATAAATATGTGTATAAAATAAAACTTAGCCAATTGCATCAAATAATCCCGGTTCGGTATGTTTCGCCTAGTTTATTGTCTATCGAAGTGTTATGGATTAAGCTTATCTCATGTCACTAGATTCGGTAGACATCGCAAGACACAAGTCGCTTAGTATTCTTATACTGATACAAATTTTCGACTAACAAATCTTTGACTTAAATCAATAAGACGGCCTGTTTTAACTTGGCATGGGTATTTGGACGAGCTAACGACTGAACCCATGCTTGACTGTGGCTTTATCCTAAGAAACGAGTTATAATGAGAGCAGAGCCACGAGCATTAGTTTATAATTCTGTATTTACCTTACGTTCTTAATTACAGTAACTGACTGGTTGATATTAAAGAGTAAACTCGCATGAGAAGAATTGAGAGAATAGTCAATAATATTCTTACAAATAAACGTCCATGAATCATGAATACAAAGAATTTGTTATGATTATTGCGGAAGCTGTGATAGCGAGCTGGCCGCAACCCACAGAAATAGGTCCCTGTTTATCACTGCATTCACGACAAAACATCGATTTGGTCGTGTGCGTGTCACGTGTGTGTCTACAACTCTAACTCTACAACTTATACTCTACAATCTATAGATTAGTTGTGTTTATGATTGCTGCATGACGCGGCGTGGTGTTTAATGAGTCTGATGTTACCAGTAGGTATACCAAATATTTCTCTTCACTCGATATTTATTTATCTTCATTATGTTTATTACATGTACGCGAAGTCTCAATAATATGCTGTGCGAATGTCGTGAAATAACAGACATTCGAATTATATTTATTTCTCAGCCGGCAGGTCTTGTATGTTCTTCTTATTGTTAGTTTGTTCAGGTGGACTTTATGCCCCTTACTTATAAAAATATTTAAGCGCTGCTTATCTTTAACCATAGGTTGTCCTTTTCATTTTTAAACAATGTAACGCAAGAAAAATAGTTACAGGCGATTCTTAGCGAAAGGTTAAGCCAAAATGTTTTTATAAGTAAGGCCCATTATAGATAAAGGAAAGTAAAGGAGTTAATATTCTATCCTAAGTGATATTAAGACATCATTGACAACGAATACGCGACATGGCAACGGAACCGTGGCCTCAGAACTCGGTACGTGTCTTACGGAAAAATGTTGTGATTTCGTGAATAAGTTGGTATTTGTTGGACCTCCAGCAATCTCATTTATAGTATATCAGTAAATTGCAACTTTACATAGGTTTATGTGTAAGACAACAGTACTAGTTACAATTACATATGACTCATTAAACTATTAGTCTATCCTCTTTGCGCTTATCAAACATAAGTTGCAAGTAGACACAGTTGTCAAAACGCGTTTTTCCCTACGATAATTATTGTTCTCTAAACATAAACATCGTAATATTCATTAATTATTACGTCGTTACAATCTAAACAAACAAATTAAAATGCAGTGCTAGTGCTATTGTTACTTGTGTAGGGGTATGTCTTGTCCCGTGTGGCCTATGGGGAGTATGGGCTACAACAAAACTTGGAAATATTAAATGCTTGTTAGTAAATACAATGTAATAGGAACAACATAGCCTATCAATTTTATTTGTGTTTGTCTGATAATAAGTAATAGATTATTCAGAAATACCTACTGGCAGTGTTTGCCTCCATAACGAGACCTTTGGTAAATTCGAACAGCCATTGGCTTCGGTTTAATCCGATAAGTGGCTTTAAATGCTAGGCATTGAACTTGTGTCGTAGTCCTTGAATCGGAAATAGGCTACGTTACTCAGGTTTCCTTGGACACCTGCCATTACTAATACTCGTATATCTCCCAAGCGGGCGCAAGTGCCATTCGTTAGACTTTCCAAAAATGTTTAATAAGCAATAAGTACAGCGTTTTGCCCTTGTATGCTTTGAAGGATAATTAATATTGACATGTAAAGATCTTGTAAGTAGATTGTAGTCCATTATTGTGCTCATCAAATATGCCTATATTACAAACCAGGGACAGAACGATGAGCTTAAATGATAAATTGATCATTACATGAAACGATTGCTCCATTAAATAACCACAAGTTTAAGAAACTTAACTGACCGACTTCCAACTTGATCCGATCGTTACCAAATTATACGGGACCACCCTTGAAATAATCTCTATCGAATACAAAAATAATTTTGAAAATTGGTCCACATTTGGCGGAGATATCGCGTAACATGCATAAAAAAATACGAGTTGAGGACCTTTCCTTTTTGGAAGTCTGTCGAAAATAGGAATTGCCTAGAGTTCTAAAAATCGTAGTCGTTTAGTAGCAAAGTAGTGGCGAGCGGATGGCATTGATACATTCATAAATCACAGGTGCTGAATGAGTAGAAACATTCATTGTGCACTTTGAACTCTGTCATGTTTAGTTTTACTCTTCAGAGAATACACAAGAGATTGCTTTATATATTCTAGGGCCTTTTATAGCTATTTTACATGCTTTATATTAGCTTTCTTTTCGACCGACTTCCAAAAAGGAGAAGGTCCTCAATTCGTCTGTATTTCTTTTATGTATCTTACGCGATATCTCCGCCAAATGTGGACCGATTTTCAAAATTCTTTTTGTGTTCGCTAGAGCTTATTTCAAGGGTGGTCCCATATATTGGTGTCGATTGGATTTGAAGTCGGTCCGTTAAGTTTTTAAACTTGTGATTATTGTTATCCATGGACCAGAATCTGGGATTCGGTAACGTCCCTACGCGACGTGTCACCACTACAGTGTTCTCGTGCCAATTTTGCACTAGTTGAGCGATGTAATATACCATACACAACAACTACATATTGCTGTTATTCTTGCGTATTACTCATAGTGAGTAAGTACTCGGGGGCAGAGTCCCCGGTGCCGTTGACAGTCGGTCGCGTCGCCGGTCGCTTGGTTTGTGATCTTGGCTCTTGCGCACGCAACGTTCGCGTGCCAATTTTTACTTTACCATTTGTCATTCAACGGAGTTTTTCGGGGTGAATGAATTTGTAGAACTTGATGATTTTATACCTATATTTATAATTTAAATTGAGTTTAATATGAACTTGCCCCATTCGCACTGCACTTAATATGTAGTACGTCTGGTTCAGTAATTAGAGTAGATACCGTGTCAGTCACCGACCTCGATAGGTTCGATGGATGCTTATAAATAAATGTATGTTATTTACAATTTGGTATCTTGATACATGTGATCAGTGTGCTAGTGTTAGTGAGCACTCAGCATTGAGTAACATCCTGTGCAAGCTGAGTTATGTACTTGGTAAACTTATTTAATCACAAATGTAATTGAATTGCAGCATTTCATGTAATATAGGTAAATCAATTTCAATAGTCAGTAAATAATTAAACTCCGTCAGTGTATGCATATGACATTATTTATAATGAGTATCGTAGTTGTGCTTTAAAGATGTGTATTTTGCAGTCATTTTTTCTTTATTTTTCACTTTGTTACTATGTTACCATTGAAAGGCATTTTATAATTATGTAGATAAGAAAAGCTAGAATTAAAGAATATGATAAAGTATTAAGAGGCATTTCACATTTTATGCGAGATTTCCAAGATTTTGAGCGCCTAATTTACCATGATAAGAACGGGTTGAATGCCATTAAATACATTCAATATATAGATCGATTCTTTTTGTTGACGTATTGTACAAGACATTTACTAATACTACTTTGATTTTTTAGTAGCGATTAATCTCCCGTACCTTGTTTCTTGAAAATAACGAAACAGGTCATCTTCAGGCTCCTAATTCTCTTATTAAAAGTCATTAAATGGACATGAGAAAAATCCTAGATATCAGGCATATAAAACTGTTGACGTTTGGTAAACCGAATATCGATTATTAATCACACTAATTGTAAAAAAAAATAAAGACTGTGACGATTTTTACGATTTATATTCGAAGTTTATTGCGAGTTTTTGCAAGGAAGAAAAGTAAATTACAAGAAACGATTTGTACCAAAATAAACTTTATTTCATAAACAACCTAATTTTGTAGGTCAAATGGAAATATTTTTATTTATAACTTTTTTATTACAAAAAATACATCGCACAAAATTGCAATGAATTTGCGTTCGGAAATCAGTCGCGCGCCAGCGCTCGTCGAAGCAGGACCTGTGTCGATTATTTTCGTGCTGCTCCCGAACACTATAGAATTCGTAATTACAAAATATACCACAACTGACAAGTTTTGATCCATGAGAGTTTATTTTTTTTTATTACGTTATATACTTTTAATTATTGTAGCTCATTGTACTGTAATTGCATTTTATTAACCGACTTCAAAAAAAGGAGGAGGTTATCAATTCGTCGGAGTCTTTTTTTATGTATGTTCCCCGATTATTCGAAGACGCCTAGGCCAATTTGAGAAAATAGTTTTTTGTTGAAAAGGGTATACTTCCCAGGTGGTCCCATTGGCACCAAATCAGGATCCTAGAAAAATCGAGGGTAACCATCAAATTTTATAGGGACCCATAGTGTGTTTTATATATTTTTCTAAAACTATATTGGTATTTGCGTCTGGTACTCATCATCTCATGTTGCTGAGCTGATGGTGTAAAATATAACTCCTTAACTATTAAGAGTTGTTGGATAATTCTTTCAATATTACACTAAAAATAGATAAATAATAATTAAAGTTTAACATAAACTGAAACGCGATTTAAGAATTGAAGACATTTTAAGTGTTCGTTTTTGAAGTCCATTTTCAGTTTTTGTTATAATCATCATCGAAGTAATATAAATGCGAAACTTAGTGTAAGTGTATGTGTGTGTGTATGTTTGGTACTCTTTCACGCAAAAACGACCAAATAGATTTTGATGATATTTAGTATCGGGGTTGCTGACATCCTGGATTAACACAAAGTTTCCTTATTTTTTAAATCAACCCCTAATGGGATAAAACCCCGCGTAATAGATTTTGGTAAAATAAGGATACCTTCGAGCCTAGGGACTAAAATAGAGTTTATTTCAACCCCTAAAGGCATTAAATATGGGATGAAAGTATGTATAGGAATTCAGATACCGCTGATCTAACTGTTTTTGATGCAAGTTGGTATAAGGATACCTTTAGCCCTAAGATCAGGCAGAGGTTGTGAAATTTTTTACCCCGAAAAGGGATAAAATAATTTTTGAAATTTGATTTTTTTGTCTTTGATCCTTAGTGCGACATATTGTCATATTTTTTTTTGTTGTCTCCCACACACAACGACGGATCTGGTGTCATAACTAAAAAGGTGGTCGCCATTTTGTTTTTTTTTTTGTTTTTGACCCGATTTACTTCAAAATCATTATTAGGGCCACCGAGCAAGTCCGAAGGGCGGATACGGGGTCAATACTAAAAAAGTGGTCGTATTATTGCGTTGTATTATTTGGCAGCTGGTAATCTATATAAATAAAATATATAATACTAGCAATTACCCGCGGCTCCACACGCGTATTTTTTAGGACTAAAGGGATTCTCTCTCAATAAATAAATACACCCAACAGTCACACACATAGTCCTTACCCCACACTAAGATCGAGTCTTGTGTCGTGAGTATTAGAAACTACGAGAGACTTTTGGTCTCACAACACCCAAACCCGAAATATATATCTGTGGGCCACACAGAGATTTGTCTCGGTGGGGGAATCGAACCCGAGACCTCACGTTTCACAGCCGGCTACTCGCCCGCTGTGCCATATGCGCATGTAGAATATTCAAATTAAAATGATAGATCAGATCGACAAATAATAAACTTTTCCCTTCAATCTTACAATTTTAAGCATGTGGAGCTGCAAGTAAAGACTAATTGACTTATATTAACTATTTTTAGCGCCCTCATGATGAAGTATTACACTAGTTTACAGTGCATCTGTTGCCGGGAAATTTTTTGCTGTTGCTGACTACATATGGTATACTAAGTTCAGATATATAATCAGAATTTTTCGATCAGGTCTAGTTCTTGAATTTCAGATATCTGCGTTTGAAACGTAAAAACAGGTATATATACTACGATTTTTTTAAATTTAGAATTCAATTAAACATTTTGTTCTAAAAACTTCGTTTTAAAGCTCTCCTCTAATGTGTAGACTTTGGAAAATGGCGTATCAGAGACCAGCAATAGTCAGACATCATATTAATATCACAAAAATCCTGATAGCGTTCTTCCATGACGCGTAAATCTTGATGCATACGCTCACCCTGCTCTTCGCTTAAATCTCCTAAATTTTCAGGAAATCTGCCCAGGTCACTATAGAGAAATTGGAGTTTTATACTCACATTGCACCCTAAACTTTTTAATTGTAGAAGGAGATCTTCTACAAGCTCCATATAATTTTCAGCTTTTCTATTCCCAATGCATCTTCAAAATCAGTATCATTTCTGATGAGTTTGGTTTCTTTTCGGTTTGTACTGATGGTATAGATATATTTTTACGCACTGAAAATTGCACTGGACGCTGAACACAAGTGGTATTTGGATTCTGCCATTTAATTCGATTTTTAGAGTTCATGTCTTTTATGTTTGCACTACAAAAATAGCAATCATCGAGATGACTTTGTGGTTCTCGCCAAATGGTTGGTGTAACAAATTTAAACGCATCTCTTTTACCACCTTTCCACAATCTTAAATATTCAACACATGACTTAAAAACACAATTCGGTGCCCAAGACTTCTCATTTTTATCCAAGAGCACTCCAAATAGAGCAAATAGGTATTTTTGACGAACTCTGATATCGTTTTTCTGTAATTTTGAAACACATATTGTCCACATATATAACAAAAATAATTCATATTTTTTAAACAGGTTCTGCTTGATGTATTCATGTCACAAAACTTTCAAACATTAATCTTCGCAAAGAAAAAAAATTTTTTTTTAACTGACAATTACGCTTAAATTCTATGTTTAAAAGCTAGTAAAAAAAGTAATTAGAGCTACGCAAAAAAATTTGGCAGTAATTTTGCAAATGTTATGCCCTATACTAACGATATCAACCATAGAGTTCGCGGCAACAGATAAAAAATATTTTTTTGTAAAGTAGTGTTATTAGAATAGTTAGTTTTGTTGTTTCACAAATAGTATTAATTTTTAGTTCAAGCAATGGGACGCCTGCAAATAGCTTCATCTATTTCGAAAACACGAAGATGTAATAATAATAATGGTGATATAAATGCGGTATATAGTTTAAGAAAGTTAGTAAGGATTTATCAGGCATGCCTAGAGCACCGCTATGTTCCCTTAAAATGGAGAGAAGTTAAAGTGGTATTTATACCTAAACCAGGTAAGAGTGATTACACGCAGCCTAAATCATATAGACCCATAAGTCTCACCTCCTTTCTTCTAAAAACCATGGAGAGACTCTGTGACCGAGATCTCAGAGATGAGGCTTTGGCGCACCATCCTCTTCACCACCAACAGCACGCCTACTCTTTAGGCAAATCAACGGAATCAGCGCTCCACAGTGTCATTTCACCAATTGAATGTGCACTATCAACACAATCATCAGCGCTTGTAGCCTTCATCGACGTCGAGGGGGCCTTTGACAAGACACAATTTAACAGCATAAGCCACGCACTGCTCAGCCACGGAGCTGATCGCTCCATAACTGAGTGGATCGACAGCATGCTGAGGCAAAGAGCAGTGCAGGTAACAGTGAATGGCACTACACGAGCTATCGTGTCAAGAGGCTGCCCACAGGGAGGGGTTATTTCGCCACTCCTGTGGAACCTTGTAGTGGATGACCTAATCAGGTCACTAAACGAGGCGGGCTTCTACACTGTCGGCTATGCAGACGATGTAGCAATCCTCGTAAGAGGAAAGTTTGAGACGGTCTTATGCGACCTCATGCAGGGGGCACTCAAAATCGTCGAACGATGGTGTTCTGAACAGGGACTGTCAGTAAATCCATCAAAAACGGAACTAGTATTGTTCACAAAGAAGCGAATTCTAAATAAACTTTGCTTACCAAAACTCCAAGGCACAACACTGACTCTTACTAAAGAGGTCAAGTATTTAGGTGTTGTTCTGGATGATAAACTGCTATGGAACAAACACCTAGACAACAAACTGGAGAAGGCCTGCACCATATTCTGGCAGTGTAAGAGGCTTCTAGGCCGTACCTGGGGGTTACACCCCAAAATCGTCACGTGGCTATACACTATGGTAATACGGCCAATCATCACCTACGGTGCTGTGGTTTGGTGGCCCAGAACTAAGCTGATCACAGCCAAAAATAAACTGCAACTATTCCAAAGGCTAGCATGTACAGCCATAACAGGTTGCATGAAAACTACACCCACAGCAGCACTAGAGGTACTGTTGGGGCTGCCGCCCTTGGACTTGTTTGTTCAACAGGAGGCAGCGTCAGCAGCCATAAGACTAAAATCACTGAAGCTCTGGGGTTTTACCAACGGGGCGCATGCCGAAATCCTTGAGGAAGCTATCACTTACCAGCCGTTGATAGCCGCTCCCAATGATAAGGTACCCAAACAACACTTCTTAAACAAAAGCTACACTGTCCAGTTTGTTGAAGAACAAAACGACTGGTCTGGAATACACGAACTGCGTATATATACCGATGGGTCGAAGACCAGGACAGGATCGGGAGCAGGAGTGTATTCACCTGAAATAAACATTAACATATCAACAGCCTTAGGCGAACATAGTTCTATTTACCAATGTGAATGCTTCGCCATCACACAGGCTGCCAAGGCAGTGGACAAGCGGGGCATTGAAGGCCAAAAAATACGCATAGTATCCGACAGCGCTGCAGTTTTACGAGCCCTCGACAGCAAAATAATTCAGTCCGGGCTCATACTAGAATGCCACCAAGCATTGGAGGAGATAGGTAAGAAAAACCTAGTCACTCTACAATGGATAAAGGGGCACAGTGGCTCTCTAGGAAACGACGCAGCAGACGAGCTGGCTAAAAGAGGTTCGGATCAGCCGGTGATCGGTCCTGGTCCAATAATACCGTTACCATTTAACCAGTTAAGGTCATGGCTTCGTCAGAGAACATTAAAACAACATGCTGATCAATGGGCAAATATCAGTACATGCAGACAATCCCGGGAAACGGTGCCACACCCGGATAAACGCATTACTAAACGACTGTTGTCTTTAGACAGGCCGTCCCTACGTATAGTCGTAGGGATGATTACTGGACATTGCCCACTTAACAAACATCTATATGTCCTAGGTATGACTGACAGCCCCCTATGTAGGGGATGCCTGTTAGCCGATGAAACAGCTTCCCACGTCATCCTGGAATGCGAAGGTGTAGCTACACAACGGGCTGAAATCCTCAATACACCGAGGTCGCTCCGAGAAGCCTGTGGAGACACCAGGAGGATGCTGCGCTTCTGGTCGGAGCTAGGCTGGCTAGATCTCTAGCTGGCATTAAAGACACGCACAATGGTTCGATTCTTAAACGAACTAAGTGCGGAAAAAGGAGCCCACAACCAATACCAATACCAAAATAGTTTAAGAAAGTTGGTATCAAAAACAATTAAAAGCGTAATAGTAAAGTTAAAACATAAAAATTGAACCTAATTTTGTCAATGCCTTTACGCATCAATATAATATACCATAGATGCACAGTTCTTTCCAAATATCCTCCTAAAAAGTGGTCTCAGGAACAAAACAAAGAAAAAGATCACAAGTTCAAATTCAATCAACACAACTATGCGTGTGTTATAAAGTAGCTTTTTAATTGACATGAGCAAGCGTTCTTAAATTTGAATTTTGAAATTTAGAATTCTATCGGCGTCCGACTGTAGGCAAAAGAAGTGCTTAAGCACTCCTTTGCTGTCCCATTTTCCGAGCGTCAACTGTGCATCTAGGTAAATAATATATCGATGCCTTTACGGGATAATTTATATAAATTTAATTTGATTTTTTTTTATTTGATATTACACTATGTTGTAATAAGACTGGCTTGTTTTAGTATACATCTACATATTATATATAATAGTTTACAATACATATATTATTATGATAAATAATAAAATTAAAATTCGGAATACTCGAGTTTAGTGAGATGCAAAAGTATCAAAATGTTTTAGTCGCGCCATGATCTCTTATCTTCATTTTTTTCTATTCGTACGCGGCTCGGGTGTTTTTTTACCTATTCTGGAGCAGTCGAATTTTGTGAAATGGCTCTTAAATACCAGCTGTAAACATCCGAATATTATTAATTAGTTTTCATAATTATAATCATTTCATTCATTCGCCCACCTTGATATCTTATGAGATTTAAGAAAGGTTTTTGACAATTTCCTTCCCTTAAGTTACCTACATACTACACTGTGTATACAACAATATGCATCATGCGCGTGTATAGTATATTTCCGTATGTTTTACATGATGTGACTTAGTTTCAACTGAGATTTTACCCCCTGCAGTAAATTATGTTTCGCAACCATCGTTTATTTCGCAAATGGTTGATATACGAGCATGATTGTGTTATT
This sequence comes from Clanis bilineata, assembly GCA_036417725.1. NCBI lineage: Eukaryota > Metazoa > Arthropoda > Insecta > Lepidoptera > Sphingidae > Clanis > Clanis bilineata. The sequence continues at coordinate 8,084,668 of CM071141.1, forward strand.
ACCTTATGTACTTAGATATTATACAGATATGTTACAATATTTTTCATAATATTCATTTCATTTCATTGAGTATTAATAATTATCATGAAGATGCGAAACTTTTACCGTAAACTAGAAATTGCTTAAACCTTATATGAAAAGAAGGGCTTTAGGTGACAATATATAAATATTTTTACTGTTGCGTATAATATGCTTTTCCCGTTAGATGTAATAGCCGCATTATTTTCCATAAATAGCATATTAATGGCACAATAATTAATACTAAATACCTCAGCACATGAATCAACTTTTATTCTTTGTTTTGTTTTATGATTCACGAGTACATTTCTTTTGTTCCAGATATTACCCTCGATTGCTTGACTCCAACTTCAAGATGGGGTAGTTCATAGAGAAGAATAAGTATTAATTAAAATTGAAAACGTTGGAAATAATATTTAGCAAAGTATTCTGTTGTAATCGAGTTGTAAAAAATACACAGCCATGTATTCTATGAACTATATTGGCAAGTTCATTTCGAACTTTCGTGACTTTTATAATGAAATCAATAGCGCTACGTTAACGGGCGCCATCGATGTGGTCGTAGTTGAACAACCTGATGGCAGCTTCACCTGCTCACCGTTCCACGTGCGCTTCGGCAAGCTGGGAGTGCTCCGTTCCAGGTTTAAAGTGGTAAGTTATGTTATAAACGTCTGCTACGTTCGTACGTTCTATTCTATTAGCCTATCGCCGTCCACTGCTGAATGTAGGCCTTCCCAGAGCCAACAAACCCACTCAACGTCGCAATATTGTTATAATAAATAATATCAAGATAATTTATACCGGATGTTTCATAAAGTTGGTACCTATAACAATTCCACATACAGGGAGAACGATTTAAAGTGCAATGGTAAAGTTAAAAAATAAAAATTGAATTTAATTTTTTTAATCAATATTAACCATGGGAATTTTAAAATCGGAATGTGACCTGTAAATCATCGCAAATAGCAAAATAATGGCTTTGTGTATGCTAAAAATAATTAATTACCCTATAGGTAGTTTGTAAATGTACTGCAGCTGACCCAGTGAGCCAGCAAAAAGTTTTTCATCACAAATTCAAGTTTCCATTATTTTAAAACTATGAGTCTTACGAAATTTTTAACTTTACCGCTAGATTGGTAGCCATCGTCCCTTTAAGTGAAGTTATTATGGATACCAACTTTATGAAACACCCTGTATAATAGTGAGACCAGGCGTGTTATCACTGCCTCATTTAAATATGGTTGTTAAATAATTTCGGCACATGGAAGACATGTTTATATTAGCATAAAATCTTATTTTAATGCTTGTCGCATTTTTATGCTATTTATTGAGCTGCCATAAAGCCAAAACACAAGAAATGTCCTTTAAATTCTGAAGCTAATTCTTAAAATCCTAAGCTTTCAATTATTAAACGCAAGAAACGCCATAACAACCAATGAGTATACAGTATCTAAATCCATAGAGATAATCCATAGACTTAAATATATACGCAGAGAACGATGAGCTCAATAAGCACAATTTCAAACAGATCAAAAGTTTTCAATGTTAACATTTAATGTGTAATCGTTTTCTGTCCCTCATGAATAAAATAATGCTCAAAAGATATTTTCATGATAGTTTTATTATCATGTAGCAACGCGAATACCTTAAGTAGTTTGTCGGTAGTAAGAACAGCACCCCTAGTACGAGATAATGCTTCTCGAAAACTTTTATAGTTATCGTTAAAACTCCATACATTTGACTTGTAGCGCCGCTTGCGGAAACTACAATGAACTAAATAAATGTATAGAGACTTAACGATAACTATCATAGTTTTCGAGAAGCATTAACTTGTACTAGGGGTACTGAAATGTTTGGTTATTAAATAATTTGACGCTATCCGTTACGATTCATAATGATTATAACTCATCAGCCACCGGACGACAGGGCGCCCACTACAGCTGAAATTGTGAGCTCAACATAGATCCATATCGACTACATAATATTATATCAAACAATTATACAAATAATAGGATTCGTGACTCGTGAGTCGTGACACATCGTCAATGAATGAGTTGATTACGTTTAACCACGTCACGGAATTCTAAATAAATGTAAATATTACTCGTACATACGTCTAGCAACGTGTCGGTCGCCGGAATTCTACGGGCCTTACTTAAAACAGCATTTTTAGCTGAGCAAATGGTTAAGAATAACCTGTCACTTTTTTCCTTGCATTACATTGTTTAAAAATTAAAGGGACAACCTATGGTATAAAGATAATCAGCGCTTAAATATTTTTATAAGTAAGGGGCTACATGTTAAAGGAAGGCTAAGGCCTAAGCTTCGGACCGCTGTGTGATGCGTAGATAACTTCTAGACTTGGAAATGAACATGCGCTTAGATCTTATTTTTTGTTCCATTACGTAACTGCAACAATATTTTTTCATTATTATATTATGATCGCTATACAACGTGTTTTTTTTACTGGGACGGTATAAATCAGAATAATAAATTTTTTTGGTCATTTACAATAAATTTCAGGGAACTAAATATGAAACTACTAATTATGTACATACCTACATCTAAATTATAACAGAAGGAAAATTTGATAAAAGATTTGATATCTGATTAAAAAAGAGTTCAATTGATATAGGTATTTAATGTATTAATATCCACCTGGTTGTAAAAGTTGTTATATTCTACAAGGACGCATTGCCAAAATGACATGCGAAAACAGTGTCTGTACCGCACATGATAATTGGATGAAAGCCAAAACGGGATACAATTCTAACCAAGAATTCCCCAGAAAATTTGGCACAAATATTTTTCTTCATCCGGACACCTGCTCCAAACATTTTTATGAGATAAACGACTGAAGAGTTTATAATTACTTAATTATTCGTTTCCCCGGTAATTGAGATATTTTCTTCCATAAGATACAATGACAATGTAGGAAATAGTTCACTATGAAATATAAGTGGAATACCATCCAATAACTATTCATGTTGATCCGTAATTTGCTTATATGTACTGTAAAATACTTTAAGTAATATATTTATTACTTACCTACATATTTTTATTCTATTGTATATCTACAGGTATATTACAATTTGAACATTAAAGTATTTTACAGTACATTATATAAGCAATTTACTAGTCTCCATTAATAGGTATTAAATGCAAACACACGAAGGAACTCGGAATACAGAATATGCTGCAACTAAGAAGAAATTTAGATAATATTAAAATTTGGAATAATAAACCACTTAAGCGATTATTTTTAAAATTTCAATATTGCATTTTACGTACAGGTGGACTTGGAGTTAAATGGAGAACCATTAAATATTCACATGAAGCTGGGAGAGTCTGGCGAGGCGTTTTTTGTAGAGGAAGTGAGTGAAGATGAGGCGAAGTGCTCTGCTCACCTCGCCACGTCACCGATCCCCGCGTCGCGGTTCGACGAGCTGTACGAGCCACGTCGACGCAACTCGCTCTCGGTCGTCGAGCCCGACCATGCACAGGCCTCAGACTATATCAAACGGAGGTATTGTCTCATAATTTCCTGGAAATTTTAGTTGTATTAAAATATTGGCCGACTAGAAAAATAATTGCAATCTTTAATTTTCTCGTTCTTTTGAAGATGTATGTTTTATCCATTTCTGTCGTGTCAGACAGGCTGTCGGTTGGAAATACTAGGCTGAATCCTTTTTGCAACATGCTTGAACATTGGAGTGGGCTGTCGGATATGGTCAAGTGAATGAAGACACTTCAGCAAAAATGAACATTATTTACCCAGTTTATCTTCATGAATAGTTGTTTACGTTTACTGGTGCTTAGTTTTGTAGCAACGTGACAGTATAATTGTATATTATTTGTAAATAATTGTATAACAACAGTTGTATACGAAAGCGAGAGCCATATTGAATTTGCAGCAATAGATGGCTCATTGGCGTATTATTCGAAAGCGAACGTAACAAAGCCAAGCTTCTCGGAACAATGTAGGATAGACTATAACATGTTTTTATCCTTGATGTTTAATGAGTAAGTGACTCTTTATTGTTTATTAAAACATTGTTCACATTGTAGGTACACTGCTGACGGACGAACTATGAAAAAACCGGATTTGACCCAATTAACAAATAAACAAACCGAAGACGAAAATAATTCCAACGACCATGACGCATTATTCGAAATGGACGGTCTAGACGAGGGAACGGATTGGACAGACGGGAAAACACCGAAAACATTCGCGGCGACGAAACTCGGCGGAGCGGAAAGCGAAGCCAACCAAGCGGTGCAGAAAATCAGCGCCCATAACGATTTCCGACCCATAGACGCCGCGGCCGAGGACGACGTCAAACAGAACGGGAACGGCAAGAAGAAGAAAAAGACGAGGAAAGTGAGCTCCAAGAAGAAGCACCAGAGGAAGTCTTCGACGAGCTCGATCTCGAGCCAGTCGGACCGCGCGAGCTCGGAGCAGCGCGCCGACGCGTCCGCTCCCCCCGCTCCCCCCGCCACCTCCGCGCCCGCCGCCACCCCCTCGCTCGCCCCACACGCGCCACACGCGCAGCCCGACACCGTCGACCTCAACTTCTACAGCGACTCCGAGGTGCACAAAGCCGCTCTTAGGTAAGCCTATATACGCACACTGTACATTACGGGCCTTACTTATAAAAACATTTTCGCTTAACTTTTTGTTAAGAATAGCATCTCACTTTTTTACTTGCGTTACGTTGTTTAAAACTGAAAGGGACAACCTATGGTTAAAGATAAGCAGCGTTTAAATATTTTTATAAGTAAGGGGCTACATTTTTAGTATGTTTTTGACATTGTTACTTCTTCATAGTTTTTGCATGTTTCCATGTGTTTGAGCGAGACACCTTATTTCAGCGAAGAGATGTCCAACTTGAAGCTGAATGGTGAAAACCGCATCCCATTGGCATTGTCGGATACAGCGTTCGAGGTTCATGCTGCGTCTAAACACGCGTAAAATAAATAAATATTTCTAACATGCTCGTCTAAAACCTGCCTCGCTTTTAATGTTCGCTGTACGTAGATCGATCTCGAAGTTTTAAAATAATCCTTGTATAATTGCCCATTGTATTCAGAATATAACATTTTAGAATCTAGTTAGTTACTATGGCTGTTGTGTCGTAAAATACAACTAATTCGTTACGCACGTTTTTGTAGAAATTTATTACACCTCGCTTATTTTGATAATGATTTAATGCATTTGGTTATGCTATGTATAACGCTGACATAAACCCTTACTATTATAATATTATTATGTAGAGTAGTGTAATCTTAGCGATCCTGCTATATCTAATCGTAAAAATATGTCAGTATAGTAAAATTATCTTTTTATTATTCATAAAATTATGTAATGTTTACTACGTAGTTACAAAATTCAAGAATATTTTACACTTTTCTTGCCTGCTTGCATATAATAAAATTTAAGAACTAAGAAGTAAATAATTTGCATGGTTGTTAATGGTACAAGTTATTCAATTATTTTATTGTAGGTACATGCGTAATGAGGAAAATAATGCTAAGAATTTTAGTCACATATAGATAGAAGTATCAATCATATAGGGCCTTACTAGAAACAGCATTTTTAGCTAAGCAAATGGTTAAGAATAACCTCTCACTTTTTTCCTTGCGTTACATTGTTTAAAAATGAAAGGGACAACCTATGGTATAAAGATAAGTAAGAGGCATATTATTAGTTGATTCCTTCAAGTGGCAGGTAATGTACTAAGGGCCACTTGCAGCTCCGCGATAAACCTCTATTTATTCTAAATTTTGTTTTAAATATAGGAGTGAGCTGTAGGATAAATCGAGATAAGGTGTAACTGTAGATTAGTAATAGTGCTGCAAGTCGCCCTCAAACTATAGAAGTTAGCTAATTTTAGATTTTAGAACAACACTTTTACAAATACAACACTACATTCAATATTGATACAAACAAATTATATAAATCAGTTTTCAGTTAAAACGGATGTAAGCTTTTACGTTTATGCAATTAGTATTTCATGATTTACTTTTGCTCAGCAATCTACACGATTATTTTCACGCTTATAGGGCAACACGAGATTATAATTTATATGCCCCTTTGATCCTATGAACTACCTTATCTTTAGCGCACTTGGCGAACACTATAAGGAAGCTTGTTTACGGATGTAATTCCTTTTAATGATAATATGATCTTCTACAACGCACTTCTTTGTATAGTTCAAATATGAAGTGATCAAAATTCGAAGCACAGCAGCGGAAATTCGCCCCTCTAATATGTAGTACACGTTTCAAAGCACCAGTTTAGTTTGTGCATATTAAGCGACTGGTAAGGGTTGACGTTTAAATACTTGGCGCAAATGCGATTGTCAACCAATTTCATAGTCTGCAGCTGCAACTATGTTTGCCAAATAAATTAGACTAAACATTATACCGGTGTTTCATAAAGTTGATATAACAATTCCACATACAGGTAGAATGATTTAAAGCGTAATGGTAAAGTAAAAAATAAAAATGTAACTTAATTTTTTTAATCAATTATTAAGCATTTGGATTTTAAAATCGGAACGCGATCTGTAAAACGTCGCAATTAGCATCGCATGTATGTATGCTAAAAATAATTAATTACCCCCCATAGGTGGTTTGCAAGTGTACAGCAGCTGTCCCCAATGAGCCAGATAATTTTTTGTCACAAATTACCTTTATTCTAAAACTAAGAGCGTTACAAAATATTAAACTTTAAGGCATATTTGCAGCTCCACGATAAATCTCTTTTTATCCCATAACTTGATTTAAAGATAGGAGTGAGTTGTAGGATAAATCGAAATAAGGTGTAACTCTAGATAAGTAAGATGCCTGCAAGTAGCCTTATGTGTAGTTATTATTGATACCAACTTTATGAAATATTCTGTATACTTGAAAAAAAAATGTTAGGACTTTTTTTGACATTATGTACTGTAATTTTGAATGTATATTTAATTAGTGCTATTGAAGGAACAATCGCCGGCAGAGTTGAGTTTGAACTCTAAGTAGTCATTGATGTTATGCACAAACTATTCTGGTTGACGGTTTGTGTAGTGAGTGAGTAGTCAGTTGTCAGTTGTCGCCTGTCGGGCAGCGTGACGTGAGTTGTGAGTGTCGATGCGTATGTACAGGGGGTCCCGCGGCGGCACGCCGGTGCAGTCGGACACGGAGGTGGAGCTGGCGCGCGCCACCGGCGGCGACAAGTCCTCGCAGTCGTGGCGCTGGGGCGAGCTGCCCGAGCCGCCCGTGCGCGCCGCCGACTCGCCCGCCTCCGCCGAGTCCGGCGCCGAGCCGCCGTCCCCCGCCACCCCCGCGACACCCGCCACGCCCCCGTCCCCCGCGTCCCCCGCCGAGCCCCTCAGCTCCGACGAGGAGCGGCCGAGCCGTCGCGGCGTGCTCAGCGGCATGTTCCGGTTCATCTCCACCAGGGAGGCCACCGACGCCGCGCCGGAGGGAGTCTATCTGGACGACCTCGACAGGGGGCAGGTCGACCCCGATCTGTATTTCCCGAAACATCACACCGAGAGGTATCGTACCGGTAAGTGTTCGATTTTATCGAGTGATATCTGTTGATGTTGGATTGATTTTTGATAGCGTACCGTTCATCAGGTCCATCGGCCCCCCTCTCGACCGCCGGTCCCACGGAGGAGGAGTACGAGTCCGGCAACGGTCCCTCACTGCCGCAGTCACCGGCGTCGTTGGAACCGCCCGCACTAGACTCTGACGACGATGACAAGATTCTTGCCAAGTATGATCACTTTACTATGACTTCATTATACGCCTCATTTAAAACGGTTATACCAAAATGTGCCCAAGCAATTAACACACTGATCAATATTTATCTATGTTTGTGTACCTATTATGCTTCGAATACCAAAATCCTTAGCAGAGTAACAGCAGCGATTAATACTTTATCACGCTGTAAAATCATGTAAGAACTCTTTGAAAGTGGTTCAAGGATGTTTCTCATCGCTAATTTACTCTTGTCCTGTCACAGCACAACAAGTACAAAAAAATGTGGTAGGTTTTTATATAGATTTAAATAGTTTTATTATCGACTTGAATCTGTATTTTGTGCACCGAATTACTAAACGCAAAAGACACTTCATGTCCCGCGTCGATTGTTCTGTGAGATAGTGGTAAGGAAATTGGCCGAGTCTGACTATTCACTTATATTGGGGGTTTATGTCGATTTTTAAGCTTGTAATTATTATTGAAGTCTGTTAGTAAAATTGGAAATCGACTTCAAAAGTTATCAGATCTTTATTAAAATACGGGACCACCCTTAAGCTGTATCGAATAATAAAAGAATCTTGAAAAACGGTCTACATTTGCCAGATATATTGCGAATTACACATAAAAAATACAGATGTATTATTGGGAACAAGGCAGCGATAGTTCAGTTGGGAATGGTACAGGCTACCGAGACGAGTGTCCGAGGTTCGAGACTCAAATAAGAGCATACACCACTGACATTTCTGTGTCAAGTTTGTTTGCTTGCTATAACGGTGAACTAAAACATCGTGAAGAAACCAGCATACCTGAGAATTTCTTGGCAGAATTGTAAAGGTATGTGAAGTTTACAAACCGGCATCGGCCAGCGTGATAGACTAACGGCCGGTTTCAATAAACGATCTCAGTTTAGAGTGCAGATAGATCGCGATTATGAACCAACCAAATCAAGTCATTTGACGGAGTTATGTTCAAATTGTGTTTTTATTAGCAATGTTTTCTAATCATCTGCACATTTGAACTGAGATTGTTTATTGGAACCGGGCGTAAGGCGTAACCGTTAAGCGAAGCGTGAAGAAGTATTTATGCAGGCCGGCATAACTCTGGCGACCATTCGTATTATCGATGGTCGTTGGTTTTTTTGGACTGCACTGCGCTTATCATCAGGTGTTGTGTAGTCACTTTCCCGTGCTCGGATAAAAAAAACAGTAATTAGTAGAGGCGACCCGTGCCTGTATTATTATCGGGAGCACGTTACTGCCGCAGGGGCCAGGTGGGCGTGTACGTGCGCGAGGAGGCGGTGTCGCGCGCGCTGCCCTACGACGAGTTCTGTCGGTCGGGCGCGGCGCTGGCGGCGGACGGCCGCCTGCTCGTGCGGCTCGGCGACCGCTGGATGCCGTGGCGCAGCGCCGGACCGCTCATACTCTCGCTGCTCGCCTACCGACGACCGCTGCCGAACGTCAGTATCACTGTATTCATATCCTATTTCATAGTCGAGACAACACGTTTTCGAGCATGTTACAAGTATATGGTTTAGTTTTTACGACCGGTTGCCTGACATCAACCCCTCCTCCCACTAAAGGATAGTGTTAGAAAAACGAATATTATCCGATCTGGAATATAGTCAGTTAATACATTTAAGACAATTTAAAAAAATATATTACGAAATACTACAATATTTCAAAAACTAATATTAAATATTATAAACCGAACTTAAATACAGGACGACCTAATCAATTCGTTCCGATTAGATAAGTCATTTTCATTAAAATTACCTCGACTTAGTTTACATCTTGAGTTTGTTTTTTGAAGTGAAATAAATTTTAAATCATTCCCAAAATCTGATCCTGATCTGGTCTGGACCACCAGTTCGCAATATTTATAAATATAACTTTATTAGATTGAGCATGCAACTGTTTTATGTACATATCTATGTACATTCGACTATTTATTGAGCATATTAATTTTTACTTCATGTTTTTAGATCGGCCTCTCTGAAAGTGTATGTTGATCTAGTGTCTCAATCATAATATGTAATCTTTGTAAGATATAAAAAAAAATCCATATTTTTATATTTCAAGTTGCATGCAACATATAGTGCATTGAGTGTATATTTATGCAAAGTGTATGTGCATGTATCTACCTACCACAAGCATTGGTAGCACGTTGATACTCGGTAGTGAATTTCATGAATAAGTTATTTTCAACTCATTCACAAACGTGCGCCGCTCATAACAGAACCTGTTATGTTACAATTTCTTAATCGAAGCAGTAAATTTTGATTATTAAACTGGAACACGTCCCAATATTTTAAATAATTTTAATCGAGGTCACCAGACATTGTGACAGCTGAACAGTCTTAGTTAGTGCTTTATTAATTGATTGCAGCTGACATCATTTTCATGACTATGTGATAGAAATGCATATCTAGGCGTGTATCATTGTAAACGACCAATTCGTGGAATCGGCTGCGATCTTATAAACAAAGTACTGAGTGACAGCAATATAAGGCTTTATTGCATTAGCATCATCGTCTCGCTAATAACTATAATAATATTACTGCCGTCCTCAAGCTAAAAGGCCGCTAAGAATAAACCTAATTTTGAGATGTCTCCAAAAAACGTGGAAAATATTGTCGTACAGGTTTATTAGCTTAGCTGTAACTTGTTTACTTTAAGATTAAAAATAACCATAAGTCTATGAAATCTCTAGTGACTATATTTTCCACGTTTTTGGAGACGTCTCAAAATTAGGTTTACATATTCACTTAACAGCATTTTAGCTTGAGGACGACAGAATACTAAAGCTTACATGTCATTATAAATATAGTAGTTAAGGCACGTGCAGCTCCGCTATAAATCTTTATTTATCTCAAATCTTGATTTAAAGATAGAAGTGAGCTGACTGCCTCGGTGGCGTGGTGGTATTTCGGTACGACTACAGTACTGAGGTCTCGGGTTCGATCCCCGGGTCGGGCAAAGTGATATTGGATTTTTCCATATCAGCCCGGAGTCTGGAATTTGTGCCCGATATGGCGATAGGCTCGCCCCCTATCACATCTGGGACGGAACTAGGCTCGGCGAAATGTGGATGTTCTAGTTCGCTAGTGCGCCTCTGCCTACCCCTTCGGGGATACAGGCGTGAGTTTATGTATGTAGTGAGCTGTAGCTCATATTAAATCGAGTTAAGGTTTAGCTCTACATTAGTAATAGCGCTGCAAGTCGCCCTTAGGTGCAAAATGTTTAATTTTATGTTGTGTTGCCAACTTTACGAAATGGAATAGGGATTGGACAAAGAAAATGGGATTAGGATGTCAGTTGGTTATGTATGATAACCAGTTCTGTAATCACTCTATGTTTACAGGCCCAGCGCCTCTGTCCCATTAAAGTCTCCAAAATCTCAAAGCTGCATGTCCCATATTTAATTTATTTACCATAACAACGAATTTTCTCAGGTATCTTAAACGGATTATGGATCAAGTACAATAAATTTTAACTATTTTTTGTGCTTTCTTAAATCTCCATATTTTCGAGTGTTAAAGCCACGCTGTAGACAGTTACGTCTACAGCACGACTGAGCCGGCTCGACCGGTATGATAGCACTGTCTTTCAGAAAACCGACGTAAAGTGGCAGCTCGCTGTCGCGTTTCGATCGGTGATTGAGATTTCCGGTGGCCCCAATTGAAGCCCCAATTTCCCAATCCCCATTTTCCTTCCCTTTAAGTTGGTAACGCACCCATTAATCTTTTTGTGTCTTGGGTGTCTATGGGCGATGAAGATCACTCACCATCAGGTGACTCATCTTATCATTTGCCAGTCTCTGCTATAAAAAAAAACAACATATTCTGAATGGCCCATGGCGGTCGTGATCGTAACGTTGTGTTTGTGTTGTAGCGGGTGCTGGAGTCCCTGGAGAAGAGTTCCGACAAGGAGGAGGCGGCGGAGAGCCACGCCAAGCCGCGCGGGTACTCCTGGTGGAGCTGGCGGCGCTCCAACCCTGAGGCTAAACAGTCAGTACACTAACTAATTGTTATTTTTCTTTCCACTAGCTCTTGTCCCACCTCAATCGGATTCCGCTCAGTTTTTACCCATCTGGAGTTCTGAAAGAATTTGACTTTTTACAATGCCTGTTTGACGTCAACCCCCTCTGAGGGATCCGGTCCCGGGAAAATTCAACTATGAAATTTTCTTTGCCCGACCTGGGAATGGAACCCAGGATCTCCAGGTCCACAGTCAAGCTAAAATTACGAACCGTTTTTTCCGTTATTGACCTACTAACCTCTAACCACATAAAACGCAACGATAGGCCTTACTTATAATTTAGCTGAGCAAATGGTTAACAATAGTCTGTCCCTTTTATTTTAAAACAATGTGACACAAGGAAAAAAGTGACAGACTAATCTTAACCATTTGCTCAGCTAAAATATCTTTATAAGTAAGGTCCTATATGTATAGGTTATATTCATACGTCGATCTTAGTAAGAAAGTGGTATTACGCCAGTCGATTCATGCACTGTATACATGTAGCCAACAACAGGCTGCATTAATCTTGTATAATGTTATTTACTCTTTACTCCATCTCTAGTGTTATCATAACCATTGACGCAATACACTACGCAAGTGGCAGTGAAAAGCAGGTCACTCGGCAATGGTTTATATCAAGAGAAACTTATCTTGTGATGACGCGTGACTTCGTTTGTTAGTATTTTTATACCAAAACAAAGAGCACGTCAAATTACGGCGCGTGCGTATGAGCAATAAACTTTACAATTTCGTTGACAATGCGCGAGATAATTTCTATATGGTACTAGTCTTTACTAAATAACATTGTAATTCAAATGCAAATGTTTGCAAAATAAATAACTAATTAAACACTGAAACATGTAGATTTCATTTGTACACGTTTATTGTCTTAACGTGAGAAAAATACCGAAATAGACTCAGGGTGTATTGTCTTATTTTCATATGGACATTATAATATTAACCCTGTAATATTACTGTCCCACTGCTGGGCATGGGCCTCCTCTGCTAATGAGAGGGGTTAGGCCTTAGTCTACCATGCTGGCCTAATGCGGGTTGGTACACTTCACATACCTTCGAACTCCTTGTGAAGAAATTCTCGGGTATGCAGGTTTCCTCACAATGTTGTCCTTTACCGTTATAGCAAGCGATATTTCACAATGAAAATACACTTAACATAGAAAAGTCAGAAATGTATGCTCCATGTTGGAGTTGGTTCCGAACCACCGACAGTCGTCTCGGCAGTCCATACCATTTCCAACTGAGCTATCGCTGCTGTTTCATATGGACATTTATTGGTCAAATTTTCACTCCTTTCATTGAACTTACTTTTATAAAGCTGCGTCACTTGCACTAAAACATTACACAAAACATGGTATTTCTACACTTTTTTGTCTATGGTCCATTGTTATATGAGCAGAGACAATGAAAAACTTTGTTTTGTGTAGGTGTATTTAGTGTTTTGTTTTCAAGAAAATATGTGCAGGAGTTGGCTTAAGACTCTTACCACCTTGTCATCTATCACCTTTTTTTATCTGGGACTACATTACAGCTGTTAGTTAGCGCAGTATATGAAAAAACATCCGCGACCATAGATTGATTATTCGCAGTTTCTCTTCAGTGTAGGTCACATCACACGTGGTAGGATTTAACACCATGTGTACGGTGGTTGCTCGTCGCTTTCTTAGTCTAGTGCCAGCATATATGGGCTGTGAATCGAGACGTTCTGGGTTCGATTCCCAGGTCGGGCAAAGCCATTTTTCTAATTTAATTTGGGAATGGAACTAAGCCGAATCCTTTCTGCAATATGCTTGTAATAGTGTGTTGCGCTGATCCCACATTGTGTGGGATAAGGGCAGGTTGAATGTGGTTGCTATCCGGATGGATATGAATGTGCTGTCACAAGCTAATATTTGCTAAGTAAGCGTGATTAACAATGTAGTGATAAAAAATACGTCCGCAAGTCAAATATACTTAAAATAGTATCTGACTTCATTATAATCGCATCAGTGCGGTCTGTACAGTGTTAATTAATATAATAAAGAAATAATCTTTACTGTTATGCCTTTCATATACATACATCTCTTGGAAAGTTTCCTTTGAAATTGGTATAACATTTTAGATATAAATCCAATAAGTTTTATTAACATCTTTAGGAAGTTGCTGGATGCAGGCCGCTTCCAACAGGTCGATCTGGAAATCTTTGGGGGAGGCCTATGTTCAGTCCTATGGTTGATGATGATGATGAATATCTTTATAGTTTAAAATTAAAGACATATTTAAACTTGGACTTTGTTCACGATGTATATAGAATGTCGAAACGGATATACGGTATCAATTACCATGACATTCATTTATTTGAAAAGATTATTGTCAGATAACACTAATGTTCGTGTAAAGACATTGATTAAGTTTTTGTATTAGCATATAACAAATCGTTTTTATTATTTCTTTATTTTATTATAGTTAGTTACACAGAATACAATCAATCAGAATTAGAATTTAAGATTATAAACTTATTGATCAAATCTTTAGATCGATAAGGTTTTTTAAAGTAGATTGTAGATAGTTTAAAAAAAATAAGAATATTGTACCGTTATGAGTATGAAAATATGATTGTGAGATGATAAATTAAATTTTTAGAGCCTCTTGGAAAAATTAATAAGAATACCTCTATGACCAAAAGGTACTAAAAATACAATAATATCATATCAAGATGGATGACATGTATGGAGACGATCAATATACTATTAGACAGTAAAATTATATTAAACTGCTAACTAACTCTGTACTTGTTAAGCCGAGTCTCCTGCAATAAAACATTACACAAAACATGGTTTCGCTACACGTTTTTATCTATGGTCCATTATTCTATGAGCAGGAGACAACGAAAATAATTGTTTTAGTGTGTGTTTTTTTTTCGAGAAAAACACGCAGGAGACGCGGCTTTATGCAACTCTTAGTGATGGTACAGTGACAAAATAGTTTGTATTCATGTCTCAATTCTATTTTAGCACGGAAGCGTCCCCACCTAAAGAAAACGCACCAAAGGAAACCACGCCCCTAGAAGAAGCGATCTCAGAATTAAATTCCACATTTGTACCTGTGCCGGAGCCTACTCAAGAAAAAGTCCAAGAATGCGTAATTACAGGAGTTGAGCAGGTCATCGAACCCGAAGAGTACATGCCTAACGAACATGCACCAAAGATGTTGCCAGAGATTGCCGTGCAATGTCACGATCAAGGTAACTACTTCAAGATTATAATATTTTTTTTTTAAATTAAATTTATCGATGTAATTGTAACAGACTGCCTTGGTGGCGTGGTTGTATTGCGGTACGACTACCTTCTTAAGGTCTCGGGTTCGATCCCCGGGTCGGGGAAAGTGATATTGGATTTCTCATATCAGCCCAGAGTCTGGAATTTGTGCCCGATATGGCGATAGGCTCGCCCCCTATCACATCTGGGGCGGAACTAAGCTCGGCGAAATGCGGGTGTTCTCGTTCGCTAGAGCGCCTCTTGTCGATTTCAAAGCCTCCGTGTCGCAGCGGGATTGTGGGTAGCCGACTGTGAAATGAGAAATGGTGGGTTCGATTCCCGCACCGAGACAAATACTTGTGGGGCTCACAGACATTTGTTTCGATGTAAGGTGTTGTGGGACCGTAAGTCTCGTAGTTCCTACCTACGAAACAGGTTGAACCTAGTATGAGGCCAGGACTATGTGTGTGACTATCTGGTATATTTATTATTATATTCCTTCTCTATAAGTGGAAATCCGTTGTCTCTGCCTACCCCTATGGGAAAAAGGCTTGAGTCTATGTATGTATGTATGTATGTATATTCCTTTTGTAGTGGATCATCAAGATCATAGTTCTTCAGACTCGGATCAAGAGCAAAGCCACCCATCCCGGCGGTACTCGTCATTCCGAAAGACACTACGGCTCTCTTCTGACCAAATTGTAAGTCCAATTCGTTTTGTTTATTCTCCTTAGTATAATTATTATCGAAGGACAGAGATAGGAAGATCTTTGGTACAATGCAGCCTCCTTTTTGAACTAAATGTGTTCTAAAACATTATGATTTGCCAATAAATTTCACTCAATTATCACAAAACTTATTGAAATTTATCTCTACATCTATACAAATATATAAAATTTGAGTGTCTATATGTAATTTCAAATTAAGGGCTTTTCATTAAATGCATATGGAAGTATATGGTTTATGTCTGTTTGTCCGGTTCCGAACTTTCACTGGCTGATAGCTGATGTTGAAAGGAGTAGTAACCTAGGCTACTTTTATTTAAAAAAAAATTATACTGGAAAATAAATTTCCCCGTCAATGGAGTCGCGGGCAACAGCTAGTGATAAATATATCTGAATGATTGATGGATATTTTTAGATGCCCTTGTTATTGTAAATTAACATCAAGTCGGAGTCTACGTTTTTATTTATGTATTTAAGCACCAAGATTTGTCAAAGCATTGTCTATGTATCATCATCATCAGCCATAGGACGTCCACTGCTGCGGGGCTATTCGCTATTTTTGACACTTCGAGTGAGCAACAAAGTTTAGTTGGCAACTGAACTTTGATGTCAACTGGGATTTAAGATAAATCGGTATTGCGTATCTTTTTTTTTATATGCACCATGAGTGCCTATCAAGTTCCTTTCAACGAGCACTTGACATCTCTATTTTTCTATCGACACTGTGTGACAGAGATAAATATACGCGTTGAATGAATAAATGAAAGGGATAGTAGATTGCCTTTATACTGGAACAAAATGTTTGACATTGAGGAAAAAATAATATATGCGAGACTTAGATTTCTTTGATGCGAGAATTATAAAAATCGTATTGGGATAATTCAGGATTTATGTTTATAAATTTATCGTGAAATAATTACTTCGACTGGCATGAGGAAAGTAGCTAAAACCATTTGATCTAGGTACATCTTAGTTGTGTGTTATAATCTATATTTTTGTATGATTTTAACCACTTTTGCCATGCTCTAAAATAATATTTAAGATTAGTTTTGTAACGAATTTATTCACAATGTGATCTAAGTATTCATTACATGCTTCAAGTATTCACTTATATACTTATTACTGTTACTGAAGGTAGGGTTATTAAAATAGTAAATGCTATAAGTTTGTGAAACCCCTCCGTCGTGTCACAATCTTGCCTGGCGGACGTTGAGCACTGTCTTTGAACACCTTGCCGGAATCCAGCGTTATTTATGTGCAATAAAGTCTCAAGTGATCACTTGCATGATAGGTACATTGCGCAAACTAAACGGCGGCACTCATATATAGGTACTAATAATATATTAGTCTTTCTATTCCAAAATCCTTCTTTTTCTCTCTTCATAAAGCCTCAATAAAATCAATCCGAACACATGTCGGAACATAATTTGGAAACAATCACACTGCTTACAGCACACAATCACGCGATTATGATTGTTTATAATATGGAATCAAATTCTATGGAATCATAATATTATTATTTGTTGATTATATATTTTTTTTAAATAACACAAATCTAATAAAGCACACACTCGCACAGTCTCACAAAAAAGAGTTTTGTAATAACTAAAATCCTAACAAATTCAAAATCTGAAATATTTCAATGTTACAATCCACAAAACTGACTAATTTATCTAGCCGGATTATAGTGGTAATCACTTTGCATCTCAAAAACACTGCTTCGAGGTTGTGTCTTTCAAAACTCTTTTGATAGGCACAGTTACTTTCGATTTGATGTCCACTTTGCTTAGCCAATACCGATTTATCTTTTTCGATATACACTCACACGCTACGAAAGTCACCGTGACGTCAAGGGTGCCAATCAATGTTCAAAGGCACTCGTGACGTCATTTTAGTTGATAACCGACGTTAGCCGATACCAAATTAGCAATTTGACAGTTGTTTGTTGTACACTTTGAAGAGTGGATATCATTTTCAGTTGCCAACTAAGATACATAATCGCCCTGCTGAACATAAAATAAACTAATGTATAACTAACTGTCTATGTATAAAAGGCGCGAATCTCTAATAGTAATGGACCACATTTGGAAATATGCCCAACTCTTACGATGAGGCAGATAACTATTAGCGAGGCATCATTCATCGACCAAAGCTATTATTAACTTTAGCATTCCTTATTCGTCTTCACATTTTGTGAAATGTCATAATATTTGTGCATTTCATATTTCATAATGAGTTTTTTAAAATTACTTTAGGTATGAAGAAAAACCATACATTGTGATGTGTGGTGTATAATATTATTTTATTTATACGCTATTATTTATATATCGCCTCCTTGCTCTAGTGACAGCACATATGGGCTGTGGACCCGGAGGAGGTTCGATTTCCAGATCGGGCAAAGCGAATTTTCTAATTTAATTTGCCTGGGGCTGGATCTCTCAAAAGGGGTTGAGTCCTTGGCATGACACAAAATTCCCTTCAATATGAAAAAAATATGTGACTTGTGGGCATGTTCGTTTGTATCAAATAAATATCAATTTAATGTAACTGCTTAAGTGTATATACTTTTAAACTGCATAGTCTTCCCAGTATGTGTAGTTTTAGAAAAGTAACACAAGCACACGCCTGTATCCCGGAAGGGGTACCTAGAAGCGCATCAAGGAACTAGAACACCCACATTTCGCCAAGCTTTAGTTCCGTCCCAGACGTGATAGGATGCGAGCCTATCGCTATATCGGGAACAAATTCTAACCTTATTTTGCCTAACCCGGGGATCAGAACCGCGACCTCAGGACGATTGACGTACCGAGTAACAACTAGGCTACCGAGGCAGTTTTTTTTATAATAATAACGTTTATTGACTCCAGAAAAACATAGTACAAACCTTAAATACCAGGGTTATAGATTATGTTTAAACATACACTTTTACATCACTGCCATCTAAACCAGGTCGAGCCTGTAGTTGAGTTTGAGAAAAAGACCAATTAAAAATATTTTTTATATTGTAACAGAAAAAGTTGAAGTTACGCGAGGGCATGAACGAGATGGTGTTCAGCGTGACGACCGCGTACCAGGGCACCACGCGCTGCAAGTGCAACGTGTTCCGCTGGAGGCACGACGACAAGGTCGTCATCTCCGACATCGACGGCACCATCACCAAGTCGGTGCACTCCACCGCTCTACCGCTCTACCACTCTACCACTCTACCACTCCTCAACATTACACTACACATACATACACTTGCAACGACCACATCACTTCAACAGGCCCTAGAACGAAATGCTTTCAAACGACCTCAAATGAGAATGTTCTCAATTTGTCTGTTATTTTTAATGTTGTCGATACCACGGGCAAATGTACATACGTTCTCAAAATTCTTTTTGAGTTTGATAAAGCTTACTCCAAGGGGACCTCGTATAAATTTTGTAAGTAGTATGAAGTAAACTCCTTCGTCAACAGCATAGAGGTTGTGATTGGAATTTTAAATTCGGTTTGTTAGCTTTTGTGAGTTTTGAGACTTCGAACACGATTTTCGGTTTCGCTGTTTCCCATACATTTATTTTACATTGATGTTAATCAAATGTAAAGAAAAAATGAAAACTATCATCGTTTTTGCAAATTGAGGAAACTCGTACTAGGGGCTCAGGGTCACTCGTAAAATCCGAACAAAATGAATATTTTTAAAGTTCATTCAACATCAAGAAATCATCCATCTTAGTTTTCAAATCGTGAATACTTTAATACGTGGACGTCTCACTAAGTGCACAATAGAGCTCATTAGAGAAATGAACGAACACACTAATTTGTTTGCGCCTCTTATGTATATATTTTTGTTTATATTATTCATATTTTATACATTATCTCATGGCTGTGGAAAAGTCTCTTCTACTAAGGCCGATTAAGTTTTAGTACTCAATGATGTCTCAATAGTAAATGTACTTTCCGACGGAAATAAAACTGTTTTGTTTGTATCGATCAGGTCTGATGTCCTGGGTCACATATTCCCTTTGGTCGGCAAAGACTGGGCGCAGTCGGGAGTGGCGCAACTCTTCACTAAGATTAAGAACAATGGCTACCAGTTACTGTATCTCTCGGCAAGAGCTATTGGACAGGCGAGAGTAAGTATACGTAATACAACTCAGTTGTACAATTCTTGCTAATATCTACCAATGGATATAAGATTACTGCTAACACTTTACTGTTACGGTAATTAAATAAAATTTACAAGTTTACGTATACCTAACAGCGAACCCCCGTGGCACAGTGGGCAAAGAGCCGGATCTAAAACGCCATGCCACGGGTTTGATTTTCGCTCAGAGATAAAAATGTTTGTGTGATATTTGGTTTGGTGTGTTATGGGACCAGAAGAGACTATTGAGTGTCTTTCATTCCTCCTGCTCTTATCCTATCTAAATGTGTGTACAGCGTAACATATTTTTTGGCTTAGATTTGACTTATTTTTTACAACCGTGTTCCTGCCACACGTCAACCCTCCTGAGAGATATTCAGTATCGGGTAGTGTCGGAACACACTCGTCCGACCTGAGATTCAAACCCAGGCCCATCTGGGTCATGGAACATCAGCAAGGAGATGTCACCATGTGTGTCATTACGTAGTATAAAACGAAGTCGCTTCCCGCTGTCTTTCCCTATGCATGCTTAGATCTTTAAAACTACGCTACAGGTTTGGGTGCGGTTTTTTTAATAGATAGAGATTCAAGAGGAAGGTTTATATGTATAAATTGCACCCGTGCAAAGTGGTCGGTAGTATGTAATATGTGATGTACAATGCGATTCAAATAAGAATAGAAATGTCAATGACCTCTATCTGTCAAATGTCACTTGAAAAGTAAGGTTTGCAACGAAACCTTATTTTTTTTTATAGCAGAGACTGGCAAACGTACAGATGGGTCACCTGATGGTAACAGATATATTTGCGTTTCAATAATGTTAATTTTTTTGTTTAACTGTCTCAGTTACTCAAAGTGATTTTTTTTTTAAATTTATTTTAAACAACAGTTGGTGGAAGCTATGACGTGACAACATGGCGCAGTCTATCCTATTTTTATTTGATACGCATTGAATGAGCGTGTTGTGCGCAGGTGACGCGCGAGTACCTGCGCTCCATCCGCCAGGGCGAGGTGTGCTTGCCGGACGGGCCGCTGCTGCTCAACCCCACCTCGCTGCTGCGCGCCTTCCACCGGGAGGTCATCGAGAAGAAGCCCGAGGAGTTCAAGATACAGTGCCTCGCAGACATCAAGGCTCTCTTCCCGCACGGATCCAACCCGTTCTACGCGGGATACGGTAACAGAGTTAATGTAAGTGTTTGTGATTACTTTCAAATCAGCGGGTGGGGCCTCGGTGACGAGATGTTATTGCGTGCGCGATGTGACTATCGTCTTTAAGTTTTGGGGTTAATCTCCGGGTCGGGCGAAGCGATATCTGTGGGCTTAGCCAAGTGGCAAATGCGCTAGTCGAATAGAATAGTAAATGTATGGGAATGACATAAGAATAAGCTATATATTATAGCGTACTCTTATGTCATTTCCATACATTTATTCTATTCGACTAGCGCATAAGCCCGCTTGTTTTTCTACTCTGTGTGAGCCAAGAGTCTGCAATTTATACCCGATATGGCGATTGGCTCCACCCCTATGACAACTTGAATTGATTACTTATTTATCTTTGACTGCCTCCGTGGCGTGGTGGTATTTCGGTACGTCTACGGTTCTGAGGTCTCGGGTTCAATCCCCGGGTCGAGCAAAGTGATATTGGAATTTTTCCATATCAGCCCAGAGTCTGGGATTTGTGCTCGATATGGCGATAGGCTCGCCCCCTATCACATCTGGGACGGAACTAAGCTCGGCGAAATGTGGGTGTTCTAGTTCGCTAGTGTGCCTCTGCCTACCTCTTCGGGGATACAGGCGTGAGCTTATGTTGTGTTATTTATCTTTATTTGCAGGATGTTTGCGCGTATCAAGCAGTAGGCATTCCAATCGTGAGAATATTCACAATAAACTATAAGGGCGAATTGAAACATGAACTGACACAGACATTCCAATCCACGTGAGTATCGCATGAGTAATGAGTATTATGATTGGTGTATGATGTACAAACGCACAATGTATTGTTTCACCGCAGTGTGTAATGTATTGGTGCCTAGAGCTGGTGACGTCACTAACACGCTGCGTTCACACTGGTAATGTGCTATATTTCTATTTCAGTTACCACGTCCAAAGTGATTTGGTCGATGATTTCTTCCCACCACTGAAACGTGATAATAAAGTTAAATGCTTGCTCGAGGTTAAGGTGTTAGAGTATTAATAAGTAGTTTGTGACAGAATTTAGAGGATGCGCGATTATTGCGGGTAAGCCGTATGGCATGATTTATAAAGCTTTGGCACGAGGAGGCCTATTCATCTACTTCATAATACACGACGCCGCTAAATTAAAACCTCATTACAATAATAATTGGCTAAATAATAATACTGACGATTAGCAATCATCGACATGTCATCTGTTTGGTTGTTACAAGTCTGTTGTGGCCAGACGTGGCTTAACAATATATTATGTTGTTCTTTTCTAACATGTTTGTCTACTTAGGTGTCGGACGTTGTAGGTCTGGGCTTATAGATATACATCATTATTATTAACTACGAGTAACACAATAATGTAGAAATAGAATAAATCACCATAATAAAAAATCCTATTTTTTTATAAGGAACATTTCGCCTCCTTGGTCTAGCGGTAGCGTATATGGACTGTACACCGGGTTCGATTCCTAGTTCGTCTAGGTGTTTATTCTAACATTTGTCTGGAACTGGATCCCTCAGAGGGGAGTTGAATTCAGACAAAGAGCCGGTCGTAAACACAAATCCAAAGCTAAATCCTTTCTGCAACATTCTTGAGAAAATGTCTTGCGCCGACCCCATATTAAGGTAGGATGAGGGCAAGTAGAAAGAAAAGTTGAGTGATATGATTATTTCTGCTACAAAGTAAATAATACGAATAAACTAACATTAGACTTATTACAAAGCGACCAAGTTAGGTTAGTTAATATTCTAATTTTGATATCCATTGGTATAATATAGCCTCGTGTACTGTTGGCTCGTCTATATTCGTGGAGTCTCTCATCGTTTTCATTTGTTATAATACGTCCCTATAACGCGCGATGGTCATGAGTCATGACTAATGATTCATAACTATATGGATGTTGCTTCTAACTTCTAGTATAATATTCACGAAAATAGGATCATTAATTCATTAGTCGACTGTACCTCTATAAACAAAACATAATAAACATGAATAACATGGACATGACATTTAAAAATTTTTAGTTGACTAATGATATTTTTTTCTTAAATATTATCCTAGAAGTTGCCATGTAGTGCCAAGAGATGGGTCTCGCTCTCGCTCGATAACATCGGCGGCGATAGTTTGTGAGCAACAGTGTGTTGAGAGGGTGTAAGTGGTGACCGGTGGTGTGTGTGTGCAGGTACTCGCACATGTCGGTGCTGGTGGACCAGGTGTTCCCGCCCGCGCTGTGCGAGCCCAGCGCCGAGTTCTCGCAGACGCTGTACTGGCGCGACCCGCTGCCGGCGCTGCCCTCGCCGCCCGCGCTGCCCGCCCCGCCCGCCCCGCGCGCCCCGCCCGCCCCGCACGCGCCGCCCTCACCGCCGCCGCCGCCCCCGCCGCTCGCGCAACACTAGCGACACTACCCACATGAACATCAACCTGTCTCGAGGGAATTTTAAAGGCGGAAACATTAATAAAACGCGACGCCATGCTACGTGTCAACACTCCATGTGCACTTACCAACACGCGACCCTATACGCTAGCAATTTCTGAATACAGTTTGCTGACAGCAGTAGAAGTGTATAGTCGTGTGCTATGGATTTGGTAAATAACAAGCCAGATGATGACTTTGAATATTTGATGCTAATTTTGGGTACAAATATGATACTTAAACGACTCAAAAAAAAGAAGTAAGTACATCGGATGGCGTGTGTAGTGTTTACCTCCACTATCGGCAACTCATCATCTGGTAGGTTTGGATCGGATGGCGTCGTGGCCCATGTTCATAATGTGATTCTAATCATAGAAAATAATACTATTTGATTCGACTCAACACGCTTAGCG
Source organism: Clanis bilineata (assembly GCA_036417725.1). Taxonomy (NCBI): domain Eukaryota; kingdom Metazoa; phylum Arthropoda; class Insecta; order Lepidoptera; family Sphingidae; genus Clanis; species Clanis bilineata. Next base: position 8,108,574 of record CM071141.1, read on the forward strand.
TTTCATCAAGTTGCGTCGCGTTTTAATAATGTTTCCGCCTTAAATGTTATTAATAAATTAGTCACGGGCGGTTCGGCCTCCGGTGGCCCATACGCTTACGTAACATATATATGTGCCGCCTCCGACGGGTTAAAATTACATAATAGACGAATTAAAATGACACAAAAGGATTGTACTATAAATTCAAATAGGAATTCTATAACGGTCAAATTTTTTAATAAAACAAATTATTATTTCAAGACTATAATATAATACTTACATACTTCCTATTAATGTCATACGTTACACGCGAATACCACCGTTTATAGTAATTTGTATGCACCACAGGTACGGACGCTGATATTAGCTATTTTCTTTTAAAAATCCCAGGCGCATCATACGTAATACTAAAATTGTGTTACAATTGTTACCGACAACAGCAGTTTCATTTTGTGAATGTTATTTCCTTCTATGACACATTAGGTTGGCTCATGATTATATTTTAATTTACTTTTCTGAACTTGAGCAAATAATCACCCTCTTGTTTTCTGTATGTTAAATGAAAATTTAAAAATTTTAAGATTCTATAAATAGTAATTAATACAATGTGCAAATAATATTATACCATTGAAACAACCCCAGGGCTCTAGTCTTTCACTTGCCCAACTACGGAGCGCAAACATGAAATTCTTAATAATGATTCATTGTGAATATTTTTGGACACATTGTCTCTTCCTTTATAAAAATATTTACACCCTTCTTCTTTAAGAATAGTTTGTCCTTTTAATTTTCAAACAATGTGCCGCAAGGAAAAGTGACAAACTATGCTTAATGATAAGATGGTAAATGTTTTATAAGAAAGTAAATGGAGAAAAAAATAAATGGAGTCTCTCTAAGGGCAAAAGAGCATTGTTAAAATTGTATGTTTGAACTTTGAACACATGTGAGATTTACAAGGGTGCGACTCAGTGCACCCATTAGAAGGGAATCTATTTTTTGCATACCTTTGCTTAAAGTTCAAGAAAGTAGGAAACGAAGAACTGTATTTAAAGTCAGTGTATATTAATGCGTGTTTCTGCACTTTTTTTTTCAAATCTAAACAAACATCTACACAAAACAATATTTCTCGCTGCGCGCCTTTAGTTAAAATATTGAGTTATCTATGCAGCATACAGAATAGGTTAGTTGCGAATTATAGCGGGCCATGACGCTTAACTTAAATCTTTACTTGAGTAGTGCTGTTTAGGCACTGAAAGGAGATTCTTAGGACACGAAAGTATGGGGTTCTTAAAAAAAAATGCCAAAGAAGTGATCCACTTCAATTATGTGCAACGAGTTGCATGCTGTAATGTATTTGCTTAAAAAATCTTATTAGGCGTTGTTAATTAGGGGTAAACTAAAATTAAACATAGATACATAGGCTGAGATCTATAGAGCGAACTTCGACTAAGTCTAAGTCAAAGCAACGAACTCAGTGAGGATTTGGAATTGTTAAATCGAACTTTAAGTTAGTCCGAGTAATTTTTTATAAGAAGAATAGACTGACAGACAGACTAAGCTAAGATTTTCTTGTAAAAAATGACTCGGAATAAGTCAAAATCCTCACTGAGTTCGTCACTTTGACTTAGACTTAGTCGAAGTTCGCTCTATAGATCTCAGCCATAGTACTATTAGAATAGGTATTGTCACATCTAATTGTGAAAAAAAAAGGTAAAGTTATTATAAAACGGACATAGCTAGGTTACTCTAACTTGTGTGTAGATAGATTTAGGGCATGAAGTAATGCTTTGTGTTTCAACAGCACTGATATTCTGAATATCCCGCCGTCTTTAATAATTCCATAAAGAACTTTTAAAAAATCAAGATATATTGCTAACCATTGTTATGGTTTAATAACAATAAATAACACAATTAATTAATTAGGTGCATAACCTCCACTCTATAATATGGAGCCTTTTCTGTATTACTGTATATTTTAATAACATATTTATAAAATAAGTCTTGTTTATATGTTATAGGGCCTTACTTGTAAATAACAGTAGCTGAGCAAATGGCTAAGAATAGTCTGTCACTTTTTTCCTTGTGGCACATTGTTTGAAAATAAAAGGGGACAGTAGTCTTTACCATTTGCTCAGTTACAACTGTTTTTATAAGCAATAGCCATAGTGATCAGGCTACTGATAAAAAGGAATGATCTCAATACATGATCAAGATAGTTATTATTTTATTAAATATGTAGCTCGTAAAATTTAAGGGGAATACATTTATCAAGCGTAGTAACATGTAAATGTGCTATTATTTATTTAGCGCCTGGGATTCATATTTTGAAGCATTGGTAAGGAAAGTGTATTAGTTTAGTGCACTACACAATAAATGTCTGTTATATGCACAGTGGAAGTATATGAATGGAAATATAACGTCAGTACCTATTAGTTCCGTGTATTAGCCGTAAAAGTGTTTAGCAGATAACTGTTTTGAGACATCTAACTTTATTTTGTAAAACATAGGTACTTTTTATATGTTGCAAATTCTTTATTGCAAAGACTGTATGTTCCAGGCAATGACGAATTTATTTAAATAGATTTAGTTATTATGGAGCTAAGCCAGCAGGCTGTTTGGTTTTTTCCGATTGTGTAAGCTGTGATGTTGACGACTGAAGAACCAATGCTTTATTTTTATACTGTGATTACCTATTTGTATGTATGTGCTAATTCAATTTTTTGTTCAATGTTTAATAATAATTCAGGGGCTTAGCTTCTGTTAGACTTTTAATTTGTATAGTAGGTCTATTTTAGATGTGGTAACTAGCGGTTTATTTTCTTTGTAATATTGATTTTAAGTTTATTAAGGGTCGAACTTTCATCTCGCGTAATAGATAAAGTTAGTAATTTTTATATAATAATTTATTGTTTCTGTGATTATTGTAATAAATTTTTTCGGAATAAAATGTTTCTTTTTACTTGAAAAAATTTAACTTGTGCTGATCAAATAAAAAGACCACATTATTGTCTGTATTTGACGCAATAGGCGGTCACCCTGGCCGACGCGGCGCACCGCCTCCACAGATATTTTTGTTATTTTCTATATATATTTTAATGAAAATAAAATAAACACAATAGGTGCACAATTTCATCATATACTTTTTAAAATAAATATGGAAACATTAAGTTTCATCAGCATCCATATCTTCATTGTCCGAGCCATTGTCATTATTATCAGTATCTTCATCATCACTAGGCACCTCAAGATCTTTACAGTAACCTTTGCCCTTTGTCCAATGACATTTTATCACAACTTTGAAGTCTGCCATTTGAATCCCCAGTAATTTTAGTATGCTTGCTTGTTCAGGCGTTAGAGCAGTGTCTTTTTTACAAACCTGTAATGAATATAATTGAATAATCCCTCATATTATAATATTTCTGGATTACAATTAACGGATTTAAATATAATACCTGATATTCCTTTATAAGATGTATGATTCCTCTCTCCAATGATGTTGGTAGACCTAATCTTCTAAGATGTGGTTCTATGGTGTGTGAAAAATCTTTTAATGGTCCCTGAGGTAACACAACATCCTTAGTTGCTACAAATCCTGCTCGAGCATATTCTGATTCACTAAAATTCTTAAACCAGTTCAGTACTTCAGGGACATCTCTATTTGTCATGAGTAAACCGCATTGGCCTTTTAGTTTTTTCGAAAGCTGAAACCATAATGATAATTTAAAGATTTCCCTTAAAATATTCTAATATGAAAGTGGTATTAGTACAGACTGCCAAGACAAGTATCAGAGGTTCGAGACCAAGTCCAAAAGAGCATGCATCTCTAACTTTTCTATGCTAAGTGTGTATTCATTATGAATTATCACTTCTTCTTCTTTATTTAAAAAATATGGCCTCCATCAAAGTTTAATGATTCTGCCTACGACAGTGTTTAATAAATCCATTACTCAAAAAAGTAGCTAGTCAGACAACAAAATTACTTAATCGAATTATCACTTGCTTTAACAGTGAAGGGGGGAAACATTCAATAACACTTATTCTGACAACTTCATGATTTGAAGTTAGTTTTTTAATTTTTTTTCTTAAATTTTATAGGTATTAACTCAATTGCCAGATCATAATTAGATAAATAATTAATATTATTGTTCTTTTGACAGTTAATTAATGAAACATCTATCAAACCAACAAAGCTATTCCTCAGAAAAACATTATCTGGCTATTGCAAACTGGACCTAAAAAATATTTACCAAATTAAGCTGATCCTCAACTTCATCACTCTTTGTTTTTCCCAGAGCAAGTGCCATAACTTTATTCTTTCCGAAAAAAAATCTGGAATCTTTCCATTCATTTCGCAAATCTTTTAACTTTGTATTGCGCATGTTATCGACGGTAAAAAGGAAAATATGTTCATATTTAGATAATGAGTTCCGGATTTCTTCTATAATCTTCTGTTTAAGGAGTAATCCTTTTTTATTTGTTTTTGTTAGTGAAACTGAAAAAAGATAATACTGAGTTCTGAAGTATGAGAATGTTGTGCATTGAAATAAAACTATTTTATACAGATTCTATTATGATTTGTGGCCTGACATTTTGAAGGCTTTGCAGTCTTCATAGTCATGGGTCAGACTGAGATGTAATTTGTCAACAAAAATATTACTGCCAAATGTCCATACACTTAAGGTCGTCTTATGTAGTTTAAGGCCACCTTATCTGTCAAAATTGTATGGCAAAAATCAATTTAATAAGCCCTTAAAGTTGAGAAGCGTTTGACCATTCAGGTGTTAGTATTACAATATCTGCCTTCACTTTTAAATTATACAAAATTAAAAAGGTTAACCACGCAACGCCTTCGAAACATTAGGGCCTAAAAATAAAAACAAATTGTGATAAATCTGACAAATCTGTATAAAATAATTACATTTTAGAGATAATACTGTTTAATTTATTGTACTAAAGGCCAATATTTCAATACTCAGATACCTTTTATTAAAAGGATCACACATAAGTTCATACCTGTATCCCCAAAGGGGTAGCCAGAGGCACAGTAGTGAACTAGTACACCCACATTTCATTAAGCTTAGTTCGGACCCAGATGTGACCCTATTAACATCATCATCATCATCATCATCATCATCAGCCATAGATCAGCCATGTCCACTGCTGAACATAGGCCTCCCCCAAAGATATCCAGATCAACCTATTACCATATTGGGCACAAATTCCAAACTATGGGCTGATATAAAATTGCCAACCTAATATCAATTCAAAAAGATAATTTAGCAGACTAATTGCCAAAATGTCAGATTTATTAACTTTCTAGAAAATATCTTGCTATTCCATTTTTCCTTATTGAAGTGATTCATCATGATCATCATCATCATCATCAGCCATAGGACATTCACTGCTGAACGTAGGCCTCTCCCAAATTTGGGTGATGCAAAGAAATAACAAGGCAGGTGTATATGAGGAAAAGAAAAAAAAAAGGATAATGTTAAATACATACTCCACTACTCCACCGAAAAACAGTTAAAAACTCTGGGTTTGAAAGCCAGTCGAGTAGTGCATGACCTAATCCCAAGAGGGAGTGAGTTCCAGAAGTGGATCGATTGTATGAAAAAGTTATTTCTAGTAGTAGTATACATTATGGACCAAGAGCCTGAAAATTATGGGTTTGAATCCCAGAAATTGGACTATAAAGCACCATGGTTTGGTTTATTTTAATCAAATCCTGTACAAGATAGGTTAAAAAACATTGCGAATGGGTTATGAGAAGGAAAGTGGATAGAAAATTCTTACCTTTTTTATCTCGTTTTGACTTGGGCATTCTGTGAGATTATTTTAAAGATTTTTTATTGTATTAGTAGTCATACACTTCTTTTGAGATAAACGATAATAACAAATAAATTGTATTGCAGAAATATCATTCACAAATGTCACGATTGACGATTCAATGTTCACGTGAGTTTGGTATCTGTGAACTCTACCTGATTCTAGGTTATTTCCGAGGCACCAGCAGACTTAGACTCTGGCAAAGACGGACAAAGAGAAAATTATAAGCAAAGAATTATAACCAGTTTCAGACACACACAGTCCACCACTTAAACACTCTACAACTTCACAAATCACACGTTGATTTTAAATAATTTTCAAATTTTAAGGTTATTTTTCTTTATTTTTTTTTTTAATTTTCCCTTTCGGGAAGGCAAAGGGATCTAGCCCATACAGCCTCGTCTTAAGTGGTTTTTATTTCTTTATTTGCTTATATCTAATTTTTCACAAGTGCAATGAAATCGGATGTGTTCGATTTCAAGGCCCTGCTGGAGTTTTGGCGTTAATTCCTTCCAGTTTGATGCTTTTCAGACGTTTTTCTCGCAGCAGAGGAGTCGAACATGGTCGACTCATCCACCCGACAAAAAGCGTCCAAAATCACTTATTTCAAAGCTTCCACATACTGTCCATCTTCGTTGATGTTTATTGCTTAGATTCACATCACATTTAAACCACAAGCACAACGTGAGACTAGAATATGAAATCATTAAAACAAGCGACCACCCGTACCGTCAGAATTCCCGCCAAAACTCTATTTTTCTTTATTGTTGGTTGCTAGAGCAAGGTAGACATTAGACTTTGGATAAGCTTTGGAGACATCATATTTCAACACAGGGGGCCTCTATTGTCTATTACGTCCTACTTTTATACAATTAGCAAAAAAAAAATGCTATTTCTTTTTTACTTATCGGTGTCAATTCAGGTAAAGAAGGATCATAAGAAGGATCAATATACATCTTAGATAAAGAATGATCGGGCGTCTAAGTAGTAAAATCAAGCATAAGTGCGATAGATAAATACAGTTTGGAGTGTGAGTGATAGAGACAGACAATTTTTTTTTATCTCGTTCTGCGTATCGTTTTTAATGCCCGACTCCAACTCGGAATGGCATTAAGTGTTACCAGGAAAACAAAAACTTACTTTCCCAAATAACGGGAAGTTTACATTATGTCGCGTCTCTTGCATTAAAACATTATACAAAACACCTAAGCAAGACATGGTTTCGTTACACATTTTTATCTATGGTCCATTGTTCTTTGAGGAAGAGACAGCGAAATTAATTGTTTTGCGTATGTGTTTTTGTGTTTTGTTTCGAGTATTATTAATTATTAATATTTTTCGAAACAAAACATGAAAACCACCTACATAAAACAAGGTTTTTCATTGTTTCCTGCACATATAACAATGGACCATAGACAAAAAAAAAATTAAATACCATATCTCCGCTACGCTTCGCTATATCCGGGGAACTTTTAAAGTAACGCCTATTCAGGACAAGCTTACGGAGTCGTGACTACGATAGTACGGCCACGTCATGAGAAGACCGGAGGACCACATGACCAGAAAAGTGCTGAAACACAAAAACACAATAAGAAAGCCCGGAAGACCCCGACTAACATGGATTGCTGTAGTTAATAAAGACCTAGAATATAATAATATAGACCCGTCGACGGTCCAGAATAGACACCTCTGGAGAAACACGATTAGGAGAGCCCACCCCACATAGAAATAGGTTTAAGGCCGGAAGAAGAAGAAACCATGTGCCCCCAGCTCCTTATGTTTTGTGTACATATGTTGTGTAATGTTTTAGTGCAGGGGACGCGGCTTAATATACAATTTGTGTCCTATATCTTCTTGAATTTTTTATTTCTTTCTACCTGCCTTTATCCCACCTTAATGTGAGGTCGGCGCTACACACTTTTTCAAGCATGTTATAGATAGGATTTGGCTTAGTTTTTACGACCGGCCGCCTGCCTGACGTCAACTCCCTATGAGGGTTCCATTCTCGAGCAAATTAAATAAGAATCGTCCAACCTGGGAATCGAACCCAGGACCTCCCGGTTCACAGCCCATACATGTTGCCACTAGACCAAGAAGGCGACTTCTGAGGGATTATTAACCAAAAATAAACTCGTTAGTTATTGCTGTAATAACGCTTTTAAATGTTTATCACCAAACAAAATGAAAAAAAAAAAATAATATGAACTACATTTCAAATAAATGACGGGTACATTTTTCCAACACGGTATCCCTGTGTCTTATATTCTGTCCCTTACGGGTATACGCGCATGGCTACTCTATATATTCTTTCTTCGTTTGTTCCCATAGATAGACCCGCATCCATCAATAAGCCACGCCTCCGGGCCATACTAATAATAATACGGCAACAGAAATGTCGGTCTAGGAACAAGGGTCGAATTCATTGCGTATATTATCGATATCGATAAAATGTTTTATTCAGTTATAATTACGATATTATTTTTTTAATCATTTTTTAACCAACGTAATATGGCAGCTTACTGTCGCGTTCGGTGAGTAAAATATCCGGTGGCCTATTTTCCCCCTCCCTTTCCTAAACCCTTTTTCTTCCCCTTCCATTGCCTCTTTTAGGTCCGCAACGCACCTTGGATGTTTTATGAATGGATCCGCCAAAGAGCTAATACTACAGAAATATTACTGTAACAAGAAAGTGAACTTCATAATCATGAATGTTCACATATAAACATTATGTAAACGCAAGAATTAATCCGATTGCTAATTAGACGGCTGACGGAGTAAACTGACAGATTGTAATGTCACTTTCCAAAATAATGTTGCTTACTTTCAAAACATAGTGATTGACCTAGATCAATTTTTGTCATTCAAAGAAAGAATAACTCAGCACCAGCTTGCAAAATTATAATTTTATTGCGTATTTTTAGAAATTTCAGCTTAATCCTTTGACTAAATATCTTTGTAAATAATTTTACGTAAATAATCACAACAGATACGCGAAATGATAACAATGAAAATTACAAATTATACTTTTATTATTTGAGAAAAATTACGTTCCGCACATTCATATCTTTTGTAAGATTTGTTTATAATGAACCATGCCTATAATTCCAGTAGATATGCCACAATTTAGCATGCAGTAATTTACTATGACTATAATTCAGTAGACCTGCAGTACTGATCACACATTAGGTAGGAATTACGACTTTGAGTCGAACTTTCAAAAATTTAAGAATGAAATGGTTCACAGAATTGAAATGTTTAAATAATCTTGATCTTTTTACCGCAGCACTATTTAAATTTCATGAAAAAGTGGCAACATTCGAAATGTCAGTTTACTCCGTTTAATTAAAAATCCTACTATAAAGTAAGATTGCTAATTTAACGGAGTAAACTGACATTTCGAATCTAAAGACACAAATGGATTATTTTATTTTTTACCTACCGTTAAAGGGATGAAGTAGGGGATGAAAGTTTATTATGGAAAATTTAGAAATTTGGTTTGAGGATAGTGGATACCTTTGAGCTCAAGGACACAAATGAGGCACTTTTTTAAAATCAACCTCTAATGGGATGAAATAGGGGATGAAAGTTTATATGGGAATTCAGAAACCGCCACACGGATTTTTAAAAAAAGGTAGTTGCGATGTGGAGGTCGTGTCCTTGGTCTAGCGGCAGTGAATTTAGGTTGTGAACCCGGAGGTCCTGGGTACGATTCCCAGGTTGGGTGTGGTGTTTTTCCTGACACGATTTCTCGGGACTGGATCCCCCAGATGGAGTTGACGTCAGGCAGGCAGCCGGTCGTAAACGACTTAAGGTAACTATTGAGGTGAGTATACTATTAAGGTGAGATAAGGGCAAGTAGAAAGAATGAAAGAAGTTGGTATGTGGATACTTTTAGCCCTAAAGACATATATGGGGTACGATGTTTTTTTAACAGAAATAAAACGTATAAGTATGATATATACCGTGTTTATGCCGATACTGAATGCGACTGATGAGTCATGCTCTCTCATGTAACGCTAGCTGAGCGAGTAGTTTGCTCCCTTAGTCTACTGGAGGCGACTTGACACCAACGATGGTTACACAGCTGAACGTAACAGCGCAATTTTATTCAATATCCACAAAACAAAATGGTTAGCGCGCATGCAGTACTTAATTTACACTTTAAAAATCATCGTCACCCTACTAGACACAGACAAATCTGCTTGAGATCAATATCTCACTGAGAGCATTTTTGGCCACAAAAGCGCAGTCTTCTTTAAGCGGAGCGATTCCAATATCATTGTATAAATATAATAAAATTGTTATCCAATATTAAAGTAACTAATACGTAGACCTTTCTTTGACGTAGACATAGTAAAAATTAAAAAATCACAATTTGAATTAACCGCGATTGACTTCTTCCGGTGCCATGATGGGTTACGACTTCGGTGGTTTGGGATTTGGGACTGTTGGGGACTTGAAGCTTTTTATTGCTTTTACTTTATATCATTTGTCCTTATTTATTTTATAAAGATAAGATAAGGAAAGAACTGTTTAATTTAACGTCATCGTTTAATTTTTGACACTTCCTCACTCAACTTACATTCAAGATGGCTACCTTGGTTTGAGAACCCCGTTCCGTTTTTGTTTCCCCTCTGGCCCCGCCGCCGTCACTGTAGTATATCGTTTGCAGCAAGAGAAAAACTGATATTGTGTTGTAATTTGCTGGTTTAATTACTTTTTTTCCCTTCCATCAAGTAAGTGTATTTAAATTGTATTGAGTGAATGTAATTTTATGTGTTACTATTGGAGTGTCCATGCCTAAAACTGCATTTCACAAAATTGTAACTGTGACGCATAGAAGGAGTGCCCTCGCAGCAGCCATTTTGCCTGAGCCGGCGACACGATTTCACGGCGCGGTTAGCTATCATCTTATTTTTTATTTGAATTTAATGGTATCGCCACACAATTTTATTATATCACATTAATTAGTTGTTGTAAATTCAAGTAAATTGTGTTTATTTAAGTAAGTTTACTGTTTTAGCTCATAATACCAGTCTTGTCTTACGTGCCTGTGAATTATATTTTTGGATTAGGTACTACAAAAAAATGTTTTCTTGACGTGGACATTGCTGCAATGTGCAATAAAATTATTTAACTTGGTTCTGTTAGAAACGTGTGGGCCAGAATCGTGTGTGACTTGACCGCGGACTGGTAAAGGTAACCACCGATGACCGATCTCTCTAGTGCGTCGTAATTGCGCCGTGCGTAGGTATGCCGTTATCTTTGTCAATTCGATAAGGATGTAACATCTTGAAATTCTACATGCCGTAAAGGTATCTGTGAGGGCATCCGAATCGTCTGGTTTTGTGTCACCATTGTGCAAGTACCTCTCAAATTCATCTTTTCAATAATCCGTCAATTCCGGTTTGTCAATTTTAATATTTCAAAAATTACTGGATATAAAATTGCATTGCTTTGGATGACGCACCTTTGAACATGTGGTATATGAGATATATAAATGTGAAGAATGAATTGAGAATAATTAATTTATGCAACATGAACGTTGCCATGCAGTTATTAAATAAGTTGGTACCTTTTATTTTCTTATAACACCAAGAGTAATGTAGTGTTAATATTTTTAACACGATGAGAAAATATATCTCAATTCCATTATTTAATAGCTTATCAGGGAGATTACCACCACCTCTTATAGCAGTATTATTATAGTTTATTACGTTTTTTGGTAACCGCTCAGATATGTTCTTTTCTGGTGACCACTGATATACCCATTGTTTGTCAGTGGTCACCAGTTTTTTTTTTGGACTGCACTATGCTTACCAGCAGGTGCAGTGTAGTCACTTTGCCGTGCCCAGATAAAGAAACCTGATTATGTATACTGTTCTCCCATAAAAAGTGTGTCTTTTTATCCAATATATTTCACTTATTACAATTAGGAAATGTGTATCTTCATTTAACCTCATGGTATTTTAAACTGTTTATTTAGTATAGTATTTGTTACAACATTATGTCTATAGTTAAAATGATATTTGTAGTGATTTTATAGAGACCATACTGAAGAATGAAGTAACATATAGCATTATGGACCGTGTGAATGAGTCATAACAGTATTAAGTATGTTGATCAATTAACTGTTGCTGTTATTTGCTAATAATTATATCTTTCTATTTCACTTAAAATAATAAAAAAGTAGGAACATTTATATTAATATTTTAACTTGTATCATTATAGATAATTAAATATGTAAATAAAAATCTTTATTGGCCAGATAGACATATCAAAAGTACTTATGATAGGTCTACACAAGCAAATTTTGAATTAAGATAAACCCATTGGAGGCGGCACATATATATGTTACATAAGTGTCTCGGCCTCCGATAGCCGAGCCACCTGTCACTCATTAACATAATATATGTTATCACATTTGAAGACAGGCAGGCAAGTATTGGCATAATAATGATGGGATGACTAAGTCAGGGTGATATGGGGAGATGGGAATAGAGAGAAAGGGTTGTGGAAAAGGGAATGGCATATGGCAGTAATGGTGGCAGGGAACTGACTGGAAATACTGGAAGCAGTTGGGATTGGTGCATAAGGCCCTATCCTAGCTAACTTAACCAGCCTTTCTCTAGCTACCTATGGATGACCTATATTGACTATAAAATATGGGATAGGCTTAAAATCTATACCTAAATACCAATGGCAAACAGACACTGTCTACCCTAAAAATTTACTATTTACTTAAATAAAGAATAACCATCATGACCAAATATAGATTTTCATTGCAACTTAAGTTATATTTTAGATCTGTATGGGGATGATGATCATAGGGATAGTTGAAGAAAATTATTATGCAAGTTTTTACCCACAACATAGGTTGTAAGAAAAAAAATACAGCACTGCAATTAATTGTATGCATCAGAAAATGACTAACATTATATATGTATAATTTCACCATTGTTACTATTGATATCCTATGGTCATCTCCTGAAATTAATGGATAACATCATTAACTTAATCATCCAAAGAAACTACCTACAGTTTCTCCTATGGCTCCTTTCTTACCATTTCATTATTGAATAGAAAATAAAGATAGATTTTCTGTCATTACCTATTGATACTTGATACTATTACTTGATACTATACTATTTTGTTGAAAATTTGTGCATATTCTGTCATTATATATATAATAATAATATACAGAACCCATGTTCGAAATAGGTAGAAACAATAACGGGAAATATTAGCGAACGTTAGAAAGGTTGGCACCCTGCTCGGATTTTCGCATACATACGTTCCAGAAGTTGCGTGCGTATATTGATCCTGACCAGCAACACTGTGCAAGTTGTAAGATGTTCTAAGATATATTATGATATAGATATTTGAATTCGTATATATGAGAAGTAGTCTAAAATTTAATGTGCATTACGTAGCAATGATGAACAAGGAATAATGTAAAATATAGGCAGATAGGGTAGCATGAAACAGGCGCGAGGCTGAAGACGGGTGGGTGTGGTGCAGGCGGTCGACGCGGGGCGTGAGGGAAGCGTGCGGGGGGCGTGGGGGAGGGCGCGTGAGGGTGAGGGGTGTGTGCAATAGTCGCGCTAGCCGTATTTCGTCTGGAGTGTTTATCCCGCGTCGGCGGATCAATACTGGTGGCGCAGTGGCGGTGACCAAGCGGCGGCGCGGCGACTCGGCGCGGGGCTACCCACTAGCGGCTTGAGTCTGTGAGATGCTGTCACACCGAGCGGACGCAGCGTCGATGTCGCGTTTGGCGTGAGAGCTCTTAGAGCTACGTTGAGTTAACACTTTGCGCTGCTGCGCCTGTGAGCCTCTGCCCCAGGTGCGTTCATATGATGACCTAACCCTACCAGCGATTCACTTGGGTGAAAGTGACACCAAACGATTAGTCTTTCTGATTGAACAGCACGAGCAGCAGCACCTCTCAATTTATTCATGAAACTGAATAGTTTAATGTGATTTATGTTTATTTGCAGGGGCATCAGTGAATAAATCCTCTTCCATCGTCCACGATGTCCGTCGACAAGGAGGAACTGGTGCAACGCGCCAAGCTGGCGGAGCAGGCTGAACGATATGACGACATGGCGGCTGCGATGAAGGAAGTGACGGAAACCGGCGTCGAACTCAGCAACGAGGAACGGAACCTCCTTTCCGTTGCTTATAAAAATGTGGTAGGCGCCCGACGGTCGTCATGGCGAGTCATCTCCTCCATTGAACAAAAAACCGAAGGATCGGAAAGAAAACAACAGATGGCAAAAGAATATAGGGTTAAAGTAGAAAAGGAGCTCAGAGAAATCTGTTATGATGTATTGGTAAGATACTCTTCCTTTCCTCTGCATTCAATTACATTTGATTTCAAATTTTATTGTAATTATTATTAACATTTAAATGTCGTAAATGGAGGATATAGTAGGGTTTATTTCAAATTAGTGGGATTAATATCGGTGGCAGTCATCCTACGCGGATGACGTCATAGTATTTGCGCGTCGCCAGTTTGAGGGGTGATGCAAGCGATCAGAAACTGCAGTCATTTTCATTATAATTTAAATATACAATTGACTATAATTATAATATTGGTAGGTAGTGTGGATAGTGGGTACCACGTGACGGCATGAAGGGCGCGGTGCGGCGTTTTTGCGGGCGCCATGGGGTGGGGTGACGTATTGCGCCGCACTGATGCGCGCGCTGCTATCCCATTTTCGTTCGTTGCCCCTATCTAAATCTTGTTGCTCATATTTATATGAAATATTTTCAAATCTTTATTTTAGTATTGATTCATATTGATATACAGCATTTTGTACAAAATAGACAATCTATATTTATCCGATTTTGTTACAGGGCTTACTTGACAAACACCTTATCCCTAAAGCTAGTAATCCAGAAAGTAAAGTATTTTACCTCAAAATGAAAGGAGATTACTACAGGTACCTTGCAGAAGTGGCCACAGGAGAAACCAGACATAGTAAGTACATTTGATATTATGAGTTTCAGCAATATTGAAAGATTTAAAATGGATCTATATATTCGATCTATACTCTAGCTTTTTAAATAAAAAACCGAAATACGCTTTTTTAGGTTTTGATCCCGTATAATATAAGTTAACAACCCTTTACATTACAGCTGTTGTAGAGGATTCACAGAAAGCATACCAGGATGCTTTCGAGATCAGCAAGGCGAAAATGCAGCCCACACACCCAATAAGGCTGGGTCTGGCGTTAAATTTCTCAGTCTTCTATTATGAGATATTAAATTCACCAGACAAGGCGTGTCAGCTCGCCAAACAGGTCATTATTTGTGTCAGTTACGCATAGGCTCTGTGCTGGCTGGCACGAGACGGGAATGTAGGCTGGGCTTGTTTAACGTGCTCGCTTGTCCCCAGCCGTCGTGGAGGACTCGCAGAAGGCCTACCAGGAAGCGTTCGACATCGCTAAGGCCAAAATGCAACCGACCCACCCCATCAGGCTTGGTCTCGCGCTCAACTTTTCCGTATTTTATTACGAGATAATCAACTCCCCTGCGCGAGCGTGCCACTTAGCTAAACAGGTTTTTCAAAATTGCACAAACTGTTGATCTGCAGTGTGTGCTCACGCAAAGTAACTCTACTAACTGTCGGAATAGCATAGTGTCCTCTTAAACGTGCATGAGGCATAAACATACAACAATAATACAAGTAGATAATCAATTCAGTTTGCCAATGACGATTAACATATGAGCATGAACATGTCTAGCAATTAACAATTTAATCCTCGTTCCAGCCAGTATAAGAGTGTTGAATTTTGTGGAGTTGATGTATGATCAGGCGTCGCAGTGTCGGTGTGAGTGAGAAGTGTGTGTGTGGTGTTGCAGGCGTTCGACGACGCGATCGCGGAGCTGGACACGCTGAACGAGGACTCGTACAAGGACTCGACGCTGATCATGCAGCTGCTGCGCGACAACCTGACGCTGTGGACGTCGGACACGCAGGGCGACGGCGACGAGCCGGCCGAGGGCGGCGACAACTAACGCACGCCGCATCACCCCCAGCACACGCATTTGTTCTTATTGGTGTTTTATAAGAAAACGAGTAACATTCGAGAACGCCGCGACGCGCGGCTCTTCCGCCGCTGATGCGAGCCTTCGCTTGTAAAAAATGTTAAAATGTCGTTCGCAGCGGACCTTCACGTTCCGTCTAAAATTAAATGTTATGTGTCATCTTTGACGGTTTTGTATTTCTGTATTTACACTGGATTACAGATATCGAGCTGACCTGATGAATATAAATATTTATAACTTAAGTTATTAAAATTACGGTTTCTTAAGTTAAAAGTGTTTTCCTTTCATAATTGAGTAAACACAGCCTGGTCGGCCCCAAAGTAACATTCCTTTCGCCGCGTGTCCGCAGTGAAATGGAGATATAGATGGTGAATATTGTTTTAAAATTATGCTATTAATTATTAAAAATTTGTTATAATCGCCCAATAATCCGATCAACTCTAAACTTTCATAAAATAATCCACAAACTGTAATGGCTGTAATCAAATTCGGGCACAAAAATTTTGTTAGTGTCTTGTCGTTTTTGTGATGTCCTCAAAATTTTTATATTACCAAAGTTATTGTCGACATTAACCATTTTGTTGTGCCCATCGTTGATTATACTTGCATTCTGAATTTCAAGCATTTATTAGCGAAATAGTTTTTGTGATGGCAATATTGTAATATTTCTGCTGCATTTTATCAGCCATTAATCTATTATATTTTTCATGTTTTCACCAATAAACTTTTGTATTAATACAATTTTTAGTTTTAGAACCAAATATTTAAATAAACCGCCACCTTTAACCCCAAAAAGATGTTTGTCTAAATTGCCAATTAAAAGCCTTGTGCTGTAAGTACTCCAATCTTGTATATTATCTGCCTATAAACGAAATAATCCATCATCTAATAGTATATACATACTTGTGGGTTGTGCTACTCGGATCAACTACATCCCCAGGTTTGAATAAATCATGACTATTAATTTAAGGGACTGAAAAATAACATTCTTATATCATTAATCTGCAAATAATAGCATGGATATCGATTCATCTATAATTCATATCAATCTGACCAAATTCTACACCAAACTTCATGTACTCAATCACAGATGTAAATAATAATAATATTACCCCTGTAATATTACTGTCCCACTGCTGGGCACGGGCTCATCTACTTGTGAGAGGGGTTAGGCCTTGGTCTACCACGCTGGCCTAATGCGGGTTGGTAGACTTCATATACCTTCGAAATTGTTGTGGAGAAATTCTCGGGTATGTAGGGTTTCCTCACGATGTTTTCCTTCACCGTTATAGCAAGGTATATTTCACAGTGAAAATATACTTAACGTCATCAATATAATATACCCTAGACGCACAGTTCTTCGCAAATATCCTCCAAAAAAAGTGGTCTCAGCAATAAAACAAGGAAAAATATCACAAATTCTAATTAAATCAACTCGATAACCCTATGCACGTGGTATAAAGTAGCTTTTTAAATTCTATGAGCAAGCGTTCTTAAATTTGAATTTGGAAATTTAGAATTCTATCGGCGTCCGACTGTATGCAAAACGAGTGCTTTTAAGCACTCCTTTGTTGTCCCATTTTCCGAGCGTCAACTGTGCATCTAGGTAAATAATACATCGATGCAGTTAGAGGTGTATGCTCCATTTCGGGGTTGGTCTTGAACCTGCGACACTTGTCTCGGCAGTCCGTTCCCAACTGAGCTATCGCTGCTCTATCTCAATCACAGATGTATAATTCAATGCTAATCTCGAGATATCTATAGCAATAGGTAATAGGGTAATAATTAAACTATTTTGTTAGGCTAGCCTAAATTGGCTTGTTCCCCTATAGCTTATTCTTTATTAACTTATTATTGAGTATATTATTAGTATGTTTTTACATATACTGGATTGAAAAACCCAATATCACTGCCCGACCCAGAGATCGAACCCGAGACCTGAGGATGCAAGTCGTACCGACACAACTACACCACCGAGGCAATCTTCTTTACTTATTAAAGAAAAATTAAATCTATATTCAAAACGTCTATGATCTAAGATTCAAAATTCCGAAATATGCGCCTAAAAGAGGATTTTCGTGACATCACTTGGCAGTATTCCAGTGTTGCTCAGTAATAAATTGTCAGTACGCTAATTTTACTGACCATCTTGGTTCATCTTAAAACTTTCTGCCTGCCCTTGTATCACCTCAATGTGGGGTCGGCGCGACACAGTTTTTCTAGCATCTTGCAGAAAGTATTCGGCTTTAGTTTCTACGGACGGCTGCCTGTCTAATTCAACACCCTTTAGGAAATCCAGTTGCGGACAAGGCGTGACAGAAAAATCGCTTTGTTCGATCAACACAACCAACACACAACCCATATACGGTGGAACTAGACAAAAAGAAACTAATACTGCCATAAATTATTATGTTTATAACTTTATAATTTATATGTCTACTAATTTTATTTATTTATTTGCTAATTAATTTTACAGAAATGTACCCCTTTATTCATAATAACTTAGTAGAGCGCAATAAGACCGCAATATTACGCTTCATAAAAATTGTATTCATAATCGTTCAGTAACGTTAAAATATTCTAACGTTAGATAGTGAAAACATGGTCGATTCCGATCAGCTGTTTCAAGTTTGATGTTCTTTCTTTTAATGATATTAATTTTGTTATAGTCTAGGACCCCATCTAAGATTGATATATATTTTTTATTAATTGTTTGGAAACAATTAATGAAAATATATAGCCAAGACTTCCTATTTGTTTCGAAGCTTGCCAGAGCTAAAAATAATATTTTTTCTGTAACCAGCAACATTGTATTCGATATACATATATTAGTTCTCTTTTGGCTAAACTAGGCAAAAGTTTCGATAAGATCAAGATTTCATTATGCATAAGGGGGGTAATGTTTAATTCTTTTTTAGAATACTTTTAATTGAGTTGGAATTGTAATTACACATTAAAAATATTACCAATTTTTCCACAAAAGTAGCATTTTTCTTTTACATCAGAAGGCAACACTGAAATACCGCCTACTGCCTAGACGTGACGTCACGTCAAATCTATGAGCGGTTCCGGCCACGTGGCCAACGTCCAAAATGATATAATAATAATCATTAATATGTGTATAGTTTTTTAAACGTTTAAAACTATCGAAGAATAATCGGTAATAATCTCATTAGCCGCAGTATAGTTACCTGAGACGTCTCAATTCTCAAATAAAGATCTTCAGTTAGGATAAAACCACAATAATATACCTACTTACCTACTTCTGAAGCTGTTTGATGCTTTAATAAAGCTGCAAAGTAGACTTAAAATCCCATTGCTATAATAGGTAATTTAATTAAAAGTTATAAAAAATATTTATTTATGTATTTAACTTTTTTACAAAGACATTCAACAGTATATAGACTGGACAACAGCACAAAACTTGTGATCCAAAAGTTATGACCTAGTGGTCATAACTAGCTCAGTTTATTCGAAATATACGCGCGCTGTAAAGATAGGGGTTATCTTATGGATTATTTTAATAACTCAATAAATGAAACGTACCTATATACATAGGTAGCTATCGTATGCACATTGCACAGCATACACATAGTTGGGTAAATTGCATCCAAGTCATAACATAATATTCCTGTGTTTGACTTGAACTCTATAGATTATTTGCATAAAACAAGGTAAATGTATGAACTACCTAATCGGATCAATTTGGAACACTTGGGGAATGAGAGTTTGTGACCAATAATTAGCCATCCTGATAAAATGCTGATTCAGCAAAATGTACCTAGATGTATAAAGATTCAACAAATGGATTTTAATACAAAAACTATTAAAAAGTATAAAAATATTTAATGTTCTATTGTTAACCATTGTTCGTCAACACACAGCAAAACATTTAAACAATAATTACATTATAAAAATGGACTATATTTTACAAACATATTGAAAGAAAGGAAAAACAGATTATCATACATGGTCATCCATCATATCCCCGAAGGGGTAGGAAGACGCCAACTAGAACACCCACATTTCGCCGAGATCAATTCTGTCTTAGATACGATAGTGGACGAGTCTATTGCCATATCAAGCATACATAAATTCCAGAATCCTTAGCTGCGGGGTGATACTGGGTTGAAAAACTCAATATCAAACCCGTGACCTCAGGACGATTGCACTGCGCACGCAATACATCTACGTCACCGAGGCAGTCATAATAATGAAATATCTAAAGAAAATATACCTACTTAACTAGTATACCTATTATGTTATACTTATCGTAGTATGTACATCTAAGCCCGAAGTAAAACAATGCACAATACTGTACTAACTGTTAGTATGTCATGTTAGTAACATCTAATTAATTAGTACAACTGTTGTAATTAGTTTATGATAAAAATGTACTTTTTACTGTAAAATGTCAGGAGAACTTGGAAAAGGGTTTGAGATCGTGGATGAAACATGAATTAGGTGCGTAATGGTCAAGATCCTTAAAATATACACTTGTCAGTCATTTGTAAGTTGTATCACTTGTATGTCGTTTTTCAAATATGAACAACCGTAAAGCACAACACCATTGCTAATATTTATTGGTACTCGGTACCTACACTTTGCGTAAATATGGTCATGTTACACACATCTATAGTCACACATTTTCGGTTTCAGCATCCACAGACTGACAAAAAAATACTTTTTTTACCCTTGGTAGTATAATTATACATAAAAGTGGGCGTATCAAAGTAGATGCCAAGTGAGCACCACTTAATGCTACTGTAGTATATGCTACACCGTAGTTCTCTTGGGTTATATCGCGTAAAGAGGTTTCATTACCTTTTAGTGATGTAGAGTACATACTATATCCATTAACAATCGAGTGAGGTGCACTTAAAGTAATATACAATGTTATTAACAACAACGACAATTTTAGCAACCCCATAGTTTCATTATTGTTGATCACTGATATTACACGTTTTGATTTTAACTTCAGTATAACTAATATTGCAGCAACGGTCATAATAATCATAGGTAAAAACAAATTAAAAAGAGCAAACATTGAATACATGTACAGTTTATGATCGGAATCTACAATTGTACATAATACACCATGATCCAAGTGCACTGCAGTAGCTAATGCAAATTCTGGAATACAGAGCGAAATCGAAAGAATCCAAACAAACACACTAGGCTGCGTAACTGATATTTTGTTACTATTCAATCTATAATCAAGATTCATGGTTCGTGGAGGTGTGGACGAGTTACTGCTTGCAACCAGGCTGTGGCGCGATGACCGCAACTCCTCTTCATCTTGCTCATTGCGTTTAATGCGTCGTGAAATATTGTTTTCTTCCAGGTTAACAGTCGCGAGAGTATGCAGCGCTATAGTCGCCACTATGTAAGAAGACGCCGTGGAAGCAAAGACGTTTAATCCTCTATAAATTATACAGCCTTGACTTCCAAAATACCATGTTCTATTATTGTATGACCATAATTCCGGGCATATCGATGTTCCTAGTATAAAGTCGGCGATAGCCAATTGTATGATGATGGAGAATAATCCTGAAATGAAAATAATATCTATTTGTTTTACGGTATTCAGTAATACATTTCCCGTATTTTTCTACATTTTATAAAGTTACTCTACTTATATCTTCTACCCACAAAAATAGTGCCAAGCAGATTTCAGACTTTGTTCTAAGTAACAAAGCTGCGCCAAAGTTTTACTCTTTGGGTTTGAGTTTTATTGCAGATACAAGACTTAGCTATATACTTATTATTTATTAACATTAGACATGAGAATTGTATCGCGTCGTGTGGTTTCGTCCGTCCTATTAAAATTTTATTTATACTTAAAATTTTCGTCAGTTACTTAGATAAATTATACCATTAATGTAACAAAAGACCTCGCTACAATAAATATCAACCATATAGTAATACTGCCTCGGTGGCGTGGTGGTATTGCGTGCGCGCGCGGTACGACTATTACCCTTAAGGTCTCGGGTTTGATTCACGGGTCGAGCAAAGTGATATTGGATTTTTCAGTATCAGCCCTGCCCGGAGTTTGCAACTTGTGCCCGATATGGCTATAGGCTCACTCACCCCCCATCACATCTGGGACGGATCACGGAACTAAGCTCGTCGAAATATAGGTGTTTTAGTTCGGCAGTATGCCTCTACCTACCCTTTAGGGAATATACGCGAGAGCTTATGTGTACTATAATATGTCATGTACTGATACTGTTTTTCTGCACCGTTAAACCAAACGATAATAATTAATTGACAATTAATGAATACAATATACATACTGACAACTAAGAAAATCGGAGATGAAAATCAAGGCTTGTTTCGAACCTGCGGCCATCGTCTCGGCACTTGCAATTCGTACTATTCCTTAACTTGGAGAAAAATAATCACAAGTTTAAAAACTTAACGGACCGACTTCAAAACCTATCCGATCGTGACCAAATTTATATGGGACCACCCTTGAAGCTCTATCGAACACAAGAAGAATCTTGAAAATCCTAACCTCCTTTTTTGAAGTCTCGAAAAATTTAAAAACTACAAAGCAAAGTAATAACGTAAAATATATTGTATCCATATTACCCTTGGTGTTAAACCCTTCTCTAATGAACCATAGATCTTGTGTGAATCGCGATGGCGGTCTAGAATGAGTATTGAGAAATTTGTTTGAAATTAGTGCAATTTTAAATTAGTTTACATAGATTCACGCCTGTATCCCTAAAGGGGGTAGGCAGAGGCAAACCAGAACACCCATATTTCACAGAGCTCAAAATAAATTAACGATTAGGAAAAAAATAGTAAATACATGTACCTAATAGTATCAGCACTATATGTACTATCAGCTTGCACCCAAAGTGACCTTATCTCCGACTTAGCAAGTAAATTTGCAAAGAAATACCTAACTAAAAGTTCTGAACTTTGTTGTAAGTAGATAGTATGCCCACTTAAATGAGAACTGAGAGAAATGAGATGCTTAATTCACCAATGGCGCTTTAGTTACATAAATTAAGATGGACTATATTAACGAGCCCAATATAATAAAGTTAAAGATTGTTAATAGTTTACCGTGTTTTGATGATTTAAGTAGTGCTGCTATTACTGAGCAGTTGGCGAGCGCACCAGCGCCGGCGACACACGCGATGTAAGCCGCAAGCGCGAGCGGAGGCACCAGCGGCTCCATCGAGTGCGCGAGCTCCGACATTGCGTCGCGTCGCGTCGGCAGTCCGGGAATGTATCGGGATCAATGACTCTCGGACACTGCGTCACTCGCGTTCTCCGTCGCAAGCCCGCAATCGTCCCTTGTTGTATTTTTTTCTCCAGTAGTGAATCACCGCCGCGCCGCACTGTACGAACATGTGCACCACAGAGCGCGAAAATGGCGACGACCCAAGGTATTATGATGTATAACGATCGGTTCCTCATTTCCTAGTAACTTAAGTTTTATTCATGTAGCACGCACATCGTCAGGTAAAATTATACAGCACGACAAAACCATGGTGGGGAGTTTGTGTTCAGGGTATTGGCTGTTTGCAAATTATAAAATGTAATATAAGGGCCACACGGCTGCGTATTTGCTCATTAATATTCATTGTCTGCAAACGCACTACCGGTAGCACGGTCGATGTTCTTATTTCATACTTATGATTATTATTTCTGTCATAAAAATGCGTTGTACAGGAGCGATTTTGGGCCAAGAATCTCAGGTCTCAATTTTTTGAGTCAAGGAATTTAGAATTGCTTTCCCCCAAATAGACTAAGAATATGACGTCCATGATAGATGGTACTACAATACTACAATATGCGGAAGCCAGGAACAATAACTTAACGCTGGCACCCCTTCTCTCTAAATTATCATTTTAATCGTAATCTAAGATTTTAATATTATAATACTTAATAGAACATGGATAGTAGGTAACCTACTGCTTACTGCACTGTATCCTAATCCGGTGTGGGAAGAAGTGTCGACTGTCGTTAGTCCTGAATGTACCTGAAATAAAAGTCACGATGAAGTATGACATGATATGCAAAAAATTGTGAGTTATATCACAGTGTTTAGTACCATTGATGAACTTATTACTGGTATAACGGCTACCATGTGTAGTAGAGTAACATAAAAATATATTATTACTTCAAATGGAACGCCACGCTATAAACTACCTAGGAATGGGACTTTACAGACAACTTTCAGGATATGGTTAGATATATTGTTCTGTATTTTTGGCAAAGGCGAAATATTTACACAATTCCGTAATCCGTTAGTCAAATTGAAAATTTAAAGGGCTACAACACCTTTGTTCAATTTTCTTGCATTCATATTCTCCTCATGAATCACCCTAATGAGCAATAAATGTGACGCTTCCATTCCATGCTCTCTTCGTGCCTTTCCATTGTTCGAAAGTGGGTTATTAAATATTAAGCTTTTTATGCTTAAAATGCATTAATATGGTACTATGGTACAATCGACAGAGCTTATGAACTATCGATTAACATTTATAGAATGTAGACGTTTCTTTAGCATTGCTAATATGGATTAAAATTGAAAATAAATTATTACTAATTACACATTTTACTCAGCCCTTTTAGATAATAAAGGCAATGCGGGTTGAGGTGCTTTTTCAGGTAACTTGTAAAATTATCGGAAAGTAAATTATTATTATTGTGATGAACATGGAATACGTTTTGTTATCATACACGTACGTAAGGGTGTTTAATAATGTGCAGGCATGGATGATTTGGAAAATAGTTTTTAATGCGATAAAAATAAATCGTTACTAGCAATATTTTTTCTAGTTTTGAGTATTAAACTATGCATAGCAGGGGATTCCATGAATATCGGCTCTTATTTTCTAACAATAATTCTCATATATTGTGATTAGCGGAAACAAATGTCTGTCAACGAGGCCGAGTGATTGATGACTCGCGACAACGCTCCTTAGGGGACGTATGTAGGCGGTGCCTTGACAGCCAAAATCTGCACTTTCCTTTGACTTTCTCTCCGAGGTGCGAAAGGTGTTCATTTCAATCTGGTGGCTCTCAATAGTTATCCGGTAGTCGTAGCGGCCGCCTCATAAGTGTACTCGCGTTCTAATCGCGCCGCAACAACGCTCGCGCCGACCGGATCGTTGCGCGGCCCCTCGTTACGACTTACGAGAAGGGTGCATTGCGAACGTTCAGATATTCAAAGTACCTGCATGATACTTCCGAGTGAGTGTTTATAAGCAGGCCCACGGTTGTTGTAAATCGATTCGTCTTGTGGCCGGTGAGGTGCGATGTGAGGCAGCCATGGCGTTCAGAACGGATATAGTGACTGTAGCGTTGTTTTTCGTGCTACGAGCCGGTGCGCCTGCGCGGTTTCCCGTGAGTACTGCATGTTTGCGAGGGCGGGCGGCTTCATGTTTTTCCGCCCATGTTAGCGTCGTCGCGTATTTATTTATTAAAATATCATTACTAATATTCTATATATATATTTTAACGTTGCAAATTCGTTATTTATTATAGATTGTTATTTTTCATACAATATAATATGTATAAGTATAGGTATTCATTAAATTACTACTTTTTGTCCCAGAGTCATCCATGGGTTCAGAAAGAAGTTAATTTTTTTTTTCACATTAAATCGTCAGATCGTTATAATTTTAGCCGTGTAGGTCAACGGATAAGCAAAAAGTGAATGACCACATTACAAAGTTAGCAAAAAAAATGTGCTATCTTTGTTAGATTAATGAATCAGGACGTGACGTAATAAAAGAAGGAGCCTCTCATTTCGGCGCGTATAATTTTTTGTTTCGTATTTCTGATGACATGATGAGTAATCTCGCATATCTTTGCAGTGATCTTTTATGATTGAGGTGAATAATATTATAGTTTTTATTTGGCCCCATTTAAATTTGTAGAATATTTCCAATCACTCTAAAGATAAAATAGAGGATACACCTATCATTAAGCATTAAAATTTCTAACTAATATTATACTTTTTTGCTAATCATTTCTTAATTAAAACTAAAAATAATCACAAGTTTATAAACTTGCTGACCTGCTAAGTGATTGCTTTGTTAACTTACCGACTTCCAACTTGATCCGATCGTGACCAAATTTATATGGGATCACCTATGGGGTGGTTCTTGAAATAAGCTCTATCGAACACAAAAATAATTTTGTAAATCGGTCCACATTTGGCGAAGATAACAACAGCGTAACACACATAAAAAGATATACAGATGAATTGAGGATTAGATTGAGGACCTTCTCTTTTTGGAAGGCGATCGAAAATAGAGGCATCTCCAGAAACGTAACTAACTAACTCCTAATCTAATAAGTATGATTAATATTTTCTTCGTTCCATTGCAATTTGCAACTTCAATAGCACTCAGTGATTCATAGCATTGAGTTTTTTTAGCCTTTCCATTTTTTTAAGTTCATTTCTTTTTATCTTGTTATATGCGGCAATCTGTAGTTTCATCTTCAACTATTATTATCCTATTTAGAAAAGAAGTAGGTATGTCATTGTTCGGTTAATGTATTACGCATAATATTATATTAACTGTTTCCAATTTTATTTAGATAGTGTTATATTAATTTTATTATAATCTGAAGTTCCGAATTAATTAAGAGTCACACATAGTATTTAGTCAGGTCTACGTTTACCCGAAAATTGGCATTTGGCAGTGTGGAGTATTATAGGTTTCTATGAATACTACAACTGTTTGATTAAATAAATGTCAATTGTGTCGCAGACTCGATCTTATAAATTACTCTTCCTATCTAAATCTTACTGGCTGCTACCTAATGATTGTTAGTTAATACGGTTAACTATTATCTAGGATGAAAGGACGAAGATGTTATCAATTATTATGAATAATGAGCACTATGCCCCAGAAAGGGTTGATGTCAAGCAAGTGGTCGTTAAACGACACACAACGACGAATCCTTTCTGCTATGTCTTTTAAAACGAGTGTTTCGTCTCCTAACAGTCACATACATAGTCCATACCCCACAACAAGATACGAGCTTTATGTAGTGGGTATCAGGAAATACGAGATTATCGGTCTCACAACATCCAAATCCGAAATAAATAACTGTGGGCGTAACAAACATTTGTCTTGCTGCGGGATCGAACTCGCGACTTCTCGCTTAAAAACTGGCTAGGCGCCCGCTGCACCACGGATGTTGTAGGTTTTGTGCACACCTACCTCATATTCCGATATCTTAGTCAACTTTTTGTATATACGAAAAATGTGGCAATTTGATTTCATATAAATTTGAAAATCTAGTTGCGTGGTGGGTTCATATCTATCCATAATGTTAATATATTATGGTAATTGTGTAATAAGTAATACATATATCAGACGATATATAGAGCCCTTGCGATTAAATCATGTCGGTACACAAATATGCCCTACTGAAGAGGCAGTGCTGAACACGAATGTCCAAAGTGCCAGAGGACCCCTCCTGTTATTATGTTGCTTTAAATTATGGATTGAGAGAAAGAAAAAGTAGGTAGAGTTTTTGGCAACCTCTCAATTTGTAAAAGGATTCTACCATCTAGTAGTAGAGTCCTTATACAAATAGTGTAACAAAGCAGTTAGTTTAGTTAGTTAGCATAAGCGTCTCCTGTAAATGTTTTTTTAAACAAAACACAAAAAATGGTCCATTGTTTTGTGTAGGTGACACAAAACAATGAAAATGAAAATGGACCATAGAAAAAAAAATAGAAATACCACGTTTTGTGTAATGTTTTAGTGCGGGAGACGCAGCTTTAGGTGTACCAAATATGTTTCGTTAAAAACGCTATACTCCTTTCGAGGTAGTAGAGTAAAAGTTGCCAAGTAGTCCGACTACGTACCTATGTAAAGGATCTGAAGCTAAGGGAGTAACAACATCATTATTAAGTTTATCGATCGGACAATAGACGTGCAACATTGAGTCACTAAGCGTTAATAACACAATATGTCTGATTGAATTAGAAATGAGACATTACCCATTTTGTAACATAAAACAATGGTAATGTAAAAAAAAAATTGACTAACGATTAATTGATAATGTTTTTTTAAATTATTGTTAAGACAATTGTCATTTTGGTTCCTTCATTAGTCTACACTCTTGACTCTACTTACTATAGGTATTGGCAGCACTGCAGCAGTCATTACCTCTAAAGGATGTGAATCCAGCGCGACCCTAGATTTGATTCTCAGATCAGGTGATTCCTTCTGAGGACTTTATGTTAATAAAATTTTTCGTCATCTTATTTTGGGATGGAAATAAGCTGGGTTAAGACACTTCACTTTTTCTGGTAGTTACGTACACAAACGTAGGCGTCTTGTTAGTGATAAGTATTTTGATTAGTTACTGTCAAGACCTTAGTATACGACACTCAGGTATGAAACTAGATTTTAAGCTACATGCAAATATTTTTAAACTAGATTAATGCCCGAGTGATACGAAGCTTAGATCCTTTTACTTAATTAAGTTCATGTTCAATGACATTAACGGTAGGTACCTATGTTAATGTATTTCATAGAATTGTACAAACACCTATCTGCGTACTAGTTACCAATAAAGTATATACATGTTTATTATTATATTAAGAGATTGGTCAATATAAGAATCATAGTAGATTAACAGTTTTCGCTACTGTACTTAATAAAATAAAAAAATAGTACAATTCCTTGTATTATTAATCTTATATAACAGTAAGTTAGGCACATCTTCGAAAAATGTTACTTTCACTAAATTGTAGTGCATTTATTTTACGATTTTAGCAATTACATTACATAATATAATAGTGGCACTAGATCACGTCTCGGGTTACACAAGCGGTAACGTCACGTAGAGTTTTTCAATCGGCGTTCAATGATTCATAGCCGTGACTTTATGTCGCGGTGGCGAAGTGCGGGTGCTAGAGGCGTCGCGTCGGCCGATTGAGGGGCGACGACGCAGCCGACGTGCGACGTTGCGCCGCACCGCGCCGCGTCGGGCCCTGCCCCAGCCGCGTTGCCGCCGCGCCGCGACCACGACCCTGCAGACTCCATGTCAATGTAATTGAGATCGATGCTGGTAACTCTCGTCATCTGCCACATACCAGCGTAATATAGCCAAATGTTGAAAATTAAACTAATTACCGGACGATTACCATTTCACTATTTCATTGTATCGAGTCTCGATTCGAAGTAAAGGAAAAACAAACAATTTTACTTTCCCCTTTACTTCATTCGCATCCGTTAATGTTGAACTCGCACTTAGCTGACTCACGTGGTGTTGATTTCGGTTTCACTCTATCAGTTTTACTGACTCGCCAAAACGTATTAGGCGTCAGCTCTCATACAAGCACAATAGATTTGACAAACAATGCTCATTTTTTGAGTAATAGTCTGTTGTATGAAGGTCATTAAACACGCGTTGATGTTGTTAAGCATACAATGGAAAAGGCATACCTACCTAAATACTAATATGTCTAAGATAGGCGTCTTACTGAGGTCGAACGCAGATGATATGGATTAATTTATTCATTTAAGATGGTGTTCAAGTTGAAATCCCCAAAATATGTTACGGTTTGTAATTTATTGTATTTGTTCCATTTGTATTCATATTGTTTTTTGTGAGATAACATCTATGTATGTATCTAATGACTCTATAATGGTGGCTTAGTTAGTGACGATGGATGCAACGCAAAAAGAAGTACTTAGACAGAGATCGTTGACCGTGTTGCTCTTGGGTGTAGCTACGCAGACGTATACACAGACGGACGAATATTGATCGATCTCGGCAGATATTATCATACATGTGCATTGTAAACTATTTTGTAAAATAAGTATGAAGAAATCAGTAAGCAATCGCAAAACCTATTGTATTAGACAGTAACCAACACACGCAATACATTAGTAGGTATTTTGTACCTACTTGCATAAATGACAGTGAACAATGAACATGCTCTACGACAAAGCTATTAACAAGGTCAATTATTTTGCGGCGTTTAATTACGTTTATTGAACAAGTATGAAACAACATAAGTATTAAGCTTACTCATTGATATAAACTCCTATAAAAAGTAGTGTGGGAACGTATATGGTAGTAGGCAATCGTATCTTACAGTGCGTCATAGTAATGCGAAAGGCGCCCACGAGATGTCACGCTCCTTGTCGCCATCCTCGGCTTGACCCAGTTTGTTAGAGCATTTATCATACTCTTTTCAGTTTATTTCTATGCACTATTGAGACCCACGCTTATAGTATTGAATCACATATAATATTTATAACGAAATATAAAGTTTTTCGTTTAAAGTTGCACTGTAGAAAGCGTTATGTCATTCTTATTTAAAGAGAGCTATTTTACTAGGTGACAGCCTCCGTGGCGCAGCGGGCGAGTAGTCGTCTGTAAAACGTGAGGTCGCGGGTTCGATTCCGGCACCGAGACAAATGTCTGTGTGGCCCACAGATATTTGTTTCGGGTCTGCGGGTTGTGAGACCGAAAGTTTCTTGTAGTTCCTGATAACCACGACACTAGACTCGATCTTAGTGTGGGTTCACACACATAGTCCGTGTGTGACTGTTGGGTGAATTTATTTATTAATCCAATTTAGTTGCGCTCTGCAAGATACATGAATACATTGTTGAATGACTTTTTAATATTGGATAAACATGCGACATTGGTATCTACTTCCGTTCAAATGTTGTAAGAGATGCTGCATAATTACTAAAACATTCAAATATTTTGATGTAGACTCAGTCAGCGAATTAGTATTTTCTACTAAAAAGCGTTCTTAAGTGGATAAATGAAAAAAAACCCTATGTTAGAAACCCGTCATAATTCGTTTTGCTTACTTAGTTATCATTACCATGTTAAGAAAGTTTCATTGTACCTCTATAAGAAACAAAGCGAAAACCAATCGAATGCTTTACGTTATTCAAATAAAATCAACTATGTACCTAGGTATCTACTTTAAAGTAAAAGTTCTAAAATATCTAAAGATATTTGGTATGTAGACGAAAACGATCAAACTAATACGTGACTTTAATAATTAAAAATAAGTAACGAAATAATGAAGTATTGCACAATGCTTTCACTTCGTGCCAATTTTAATTCAAATAATAAATTATATTTTAAGCAAGTACCTTTTACTCTCACTTTTACAGTACGTACTACAAATTATTTTTGGGATTCAAAAATATTTTAATATTTATTTCAAATATTGTGGAGTATTTATTATATTAGAGAAGTTCAATTAGAGTACATTATACAATTCTACAAGGGTTAAAAAACAATACCCATTCCTATTAATTTAAACTTTTTTCTGCGTGTAGGTTGTAGGTCGTTGACCTGACATGACAGGAGGGGTATGAATTTCCCAGTCCCGCCTTATAAAAATAGTCGTGAAATATCAGAATCACCATGGGGTCTCTATGTCTTTATTAGGCTGAACTTTCTTTCTACCTGCCCATATGTCCTTATCCTACTCCAATATGGGGCCGACGCAGCACGCATCAACGTTTTCAAGCATGTTTTAAACTAAGGATTTGGCCAATGACCAATGACCCAGTCCCAGGTTTATTAGACAGAGTTAAATAGCTTTTCCAAAGAGATTTAGTATACTACTATTGAATGTTTTTGAGCTTTTATCATCTCTTTTGGGAGACACGTTTTCGCTCTTCATTCCTTCAATATACCGAAGTATCAACACTCCTAGAGCGCCTGCTTCTTTAATTCCACCTTGCTTTATTAAGTTATGACTCCGGCATACAGGAAAAGTCTTGTCGAAAATAATTATATATCGGTGGAATTTACAAAGAATTTAGTAACCGAGTTAATTTTTTTCGTACATGACAATGTCTTGCCACTCGCACGAGTGGATTAAATAAGATTCCATCTTTATATCTGTAACGAAATAAGGGCGGTAAAGAAATAAGCTCTACCTCCAGCTAAAAAAATAATGTATCTAGAGGTATACTAGGTAATAGATTGTTCGTGATGTATTTAGAGGTAACTGGCTGTATTGCATGCACGATACGACTACCATCCTGAGGTCTCGGGTTCGATCGTCGCGGCGTCGCGTCAGGACAACCAAGGTGATATTGGATTTTTCTAATCCGTATTAGCCTGGAGTCTGAAATATGGTGATAGACTAGCTCCCTATCCCATTTGGCATAGAAAATGAATTCGGCGAAATGTGGGTGTTCGAGTTCGCTAGTTCGCCTTTGCCACCTTTGCAGGGATACAGGCGTGAACTTATGAGTATGTGTATTCAGGAGTTATTGCCAATAAATGGCTGGTGGAGCGGTGCGGGGCGCGGGGGACTCGGGGAGCTCGGTCCCGACGGAACCCGCGCGGACAGCGCAGACGTGCAGGTGGTCTACTTGCCGGCTCTACTGCCGCGGGAGGCGCAGTCGGCGGCGGACGATGCCCACGATGACATACCTCTGCCATACAGCTTCGATGCCTTCGGACGGTAAGATGTTTGGTTTTAGATACGAAACGAATTTATTATTATCATTGGAGTACAAGAATATTTATAAATTGAGTTCGTCGTCTCTACAACTCTAGGTATTAAATAAAAAACGTATCGAAAATAATTACCATACAAATTAAAATATATTAGTATTTGTTTTTCGAAAGATTGTTTTATGATTTAACTATGATTATTACGCGTTTAATCGCACTCTCCCGAATAAATAAAAAGATACGGCTTTGCAAATTTAATATTTCATTTACTAGGCAAAAAAGCGCAACTTTACATAATTAAAACTGGTTCCCTGGTTCCAGGAATTTCGATCTCCAACTGGTTCCAAACCGACGGCTGGTGGCGCCTGCGTTCCGCGTGTGGACGGAGCAAGGCGAGGAGCAACCACTATCAACAGTGGACTCCTCATGTCACTTCTTACACTCTGGTCCCGGAGCAGTCGCCGCTTTCTCTGCCTGCAAAGATCACGCCCTCGTGAGTATTCAACAAAAGATTCCTTTGGAAAGTTTCACACTTTTTGATAGTTGATGGACGTACCCCGATTAAATGTTGATTCTAATATAAATTTTTATCGACTGTCACTATTGTTCACTGTAATATAATAGATACGAATTTAATTATGTGGCATGATATTTCAATTAACGAAATAATACAAATTTCGATTAGCGAAAGTTATCGATGCATATCGTGGTTATAATG
Source organism: Clanis bilineata (assembly GCA_036417725.1). Lineage (NCBI taxonomy): Eukaryota > Metazoa > Arthropoda > Insecta > Lepidoptera > Sphingidae > Clanis > Clanis bilineata. Next base: position 8,141,596 of record CM071141.1, read on the forward strand.
ACTAATGTCCGGTGTAAAAAGGGGAAAGAATAAGGACCTGGACTTATGCGTAAAACGTTCGATTATTGGTAAATGTAGAGGTAGTTTCTTTGTTCAATTTGTATAGAGATAGATGAAGTTTGTTCTGGCTATGCATCGAAATGGCTATGTCTCCCACAGTAACTACTTTTTAATACTTGTTAAGGAGTAATGATCACATTATAACGGTTTTCTAATTATTATTTTTTTCCCATTTTCAGCATGGTTTGATAGTGGTTGACAACTCAACGTACGAAGTGCGTCCTTTACCTGTGGGGGCAGGTCGGTCTGAAAAGGCGAGTGGTCGGACGGCGCACGTGATCCGCCGCGCCCCTCCCCCCACCCCGCCCGGAGACGATGCTCGCCCCCTCCGGCCGCGCCCTCGTCGCCGGCCGCGCTCCCAAGCCAAGCTCGCTCCTGCCAGCTACACCATAGAGATCGCGCTCTTCCTCGACGAAGCAGGATACAAATTATTTTACCCGTTCCTCAACTACAATGAGGCTGATTTGCGGGATATGCTCTTGGCTTACATAAATGGCGTAAGTATAATTTTGAACAACTTTGATTTAGTAACGTCTAAACGAAACGTATTTCCGAGGGTTATCACTTCTATTAGGCAGCCTCCGTGGCGCAGTGGGCGAGTAGCCGGCTGTGAAGCGAGAAGCCGTGGGTTCGATTCCCGAATTGAGACAAATGTTTGTGTGGCCCACATATATTTGTTTCAAGTCTAGGTGTTGTGAGACCGAAAGTGTCTCATAGTCTCTGACACCCACGATACAGGTTATACCTAGTGTGGGGTCAGGACTAGGTGTGTGACTGTTGGGTGTATTTATTTATTTATTATATTATATTATTTATTATTATCATACTATCTATTTAAATATAAGTTAAACTTAATTTATATTTATGTAGATTTATTTATATTTATGTAGAGGAACTGAATTTTGGACATAAGTATGAAGATGGCATTATTAAACACGCATGTGGGTTATTTTAATATATCATTGATCATATTATCTTTATTTAAAGTCTGCTTGTTGTTATGTTTATCACGTGCGCGTGCGCGTCTGTACTCTGAAGGGGCCCTCTTCAACTCACTATTATCACACAGTTTTTGTACGCAACTCCGGATGTCAGTCTTGATAACGGTTTATAATTCATTCATGATTTCCTGTCAAGATAAAGATGCTCAGATTTTATTTCTAAGATATTAAATATTTGATAATGGTGTAATGGTAAGCGCCACTTCTGCGCATAAATAGTAAGCAACACCATTCATTGACTAACGGTGCCTTGCATTCAACACTTCGGGACATATATGTATATTAAATATACATATAACATTTAGATTATAAATCCCACATTAAGTCAATGACCCAGTATATTCACTGACTTCAACGTGCAAGATAATAATGCTGCTGTATTTTGTAGAGATAGTCGCCTCCTTGGTCTAGTGGCAGCATGTATGGCATGGCATGGCTGCGGATCGGAAGGTCCTGGGTTCAATTCCCAGGTCGGGCAAAGCTAATTTTCTAATTTAATTTGCCCGGGACTGGATCCCTTATAGGGGGTTGACGTCAAGCAGGCGGCCGGTCGTAAAAACTAAGCCAAATCATCTCTGCAACATACTTGAAACAGTGTGTTGCGCCGACCCCATATTAAGGTGGGATAAGGGCAAAATGAAAAAAAAAATTGTAGAGATAGCCAAAACAGTAGTATCATCTGACTCTTGACTCCTAAGGCTAACTCATGGGAGTATTGGTGTGAGGTTATCATTACAAAAAGCCAGATGCTAGTACAAAAATTGTGGAAATTTTAATGCTAGCTTATTAAACACCGAATAACGGACAAAATGAATGGGTATAATTTGAACAAAGGCAACAGTAATTTAAACATCATTTCGTGAAGATTAGCCACTTTAACAAAAAGTCGTAAGTAGAGTCCGGACAGTACATCAAAATACTAAAAAAATATGGACGAATAGTAATAAAGTGCTACATACGAAAAACTTATTTCTTACTTATACCTACGTGAATATCAGAGATGCGTTGGATATTAGTTTATGTGAATAGCATAAAGATATTTTAATAACTTCAATAAAATTAACCTATTATTTTATAAAGCGAGGTATACTATACGCAATATTAATTATAATTTACGGGTTTAACAGGCGAGACTGTCAAAGAGAGGCCGCGGGTTCGATTCTCGCACCAAGATAAACGTTTGTGTGATCCACAGATATTGTTTCGGTTTGGATGTTACAGGACCGTAAGTCCCTCGGACATAATTGCTGATACTTACGATATTGATTAACCTAATGTATGGTCAAGACTATGTGTGTGAAGCCGCAAAGCCTTCGAAACGTCAGGCCTATAAATAAAAAACAAATCGTGATAGAATCCGTGTAAACTATGTAGTTTTATTTTAATGTATAACATTCGCGTAAACCTGATAATGATTTAATTATATCTATTTGTTTTAAATAATTAAAGTTTAAGAAAAGCTGAAAACCGACTTCAATACTGAACACTTAAAAGTAAAAAATAACAGCAATTGCTTACTCTCTTTGGAGTCGCTGCTGAGGCCGAAGGAGATTTAATGAAAAGACAAAAATAAAATACAGACGAATCGAGGACCATATCCTTTTTGGATGTTGGTCGAAAAAAAGATTCCGACGAATTGTTAACCTCCTATTTTTTTGAAGTCGCTTAAAAATAACGTGTAATATCTGCAGGTGCAAGCTCTGTACCAGCACTCGTCGCTGGGCGCGCACGTGCAGCTGTCGCTGGTGCGGCTCACGCTGCTGCGGGCGCAGCCCGCCTCGCTGCCGGCGCACGCGGAGCGCGGCCGCCTGCTCGACACCTTCTGCGCCTACCAGCGGGCGCTCAACGTCGACGACGACGACGATCCACAACATTGGGACATGGCGTTGTTGTTATCTGGGTGTGTCTCTGTTCTCTACCACATTAAACTTTTCAAACTTTCTTTCTGCCGACGTTATTACGGCCTTATGCTAGGGTCCGCCTTCACTTAATCGCTTCCATTTCGCCTGGTCCATCCTCTACAGTGAGACCATTGGCTCTCATATCGAAACAAACATCTCGCCAGCGCTTTTTGAGCCGTCCCGGGAGCACACCCCTAGAACTCGTGACCGACCTACTCCTGTGGTTTTCTCAAAACGGGAGTTACATACAGTAGTCCGACCACGAAAAACTAATGTAAATGTAAATGTATTCGAGTTCGCTGCGCACTGATGACGTTTGGTTAATATTTCAAATTTCATAGACGCGCATCGAGTTCGAATACATTTACGGTTGTCAAAAATTTTCCTGCTCAGGCCGCTGCAGTTTATCTGTCACGTCGCGAACGCCAAACTACCGCTGATATATGTACACGTTACGTATTCTTAAAGTTCTCAAGCTACTTTGTAACCACAGAATGACTACTGCTAAGGTCTTTTCGAAACACTTCGAGACCGACTTCTTGGGAGCGGACGTTGTATTAATAGCGTTTTGTGTTTGTTAAAGGCTAGACTTCTACTCTGAGGAGGGCGGTCGCCGCAACGGCGTGACGATGGGCCTGGCGCCGGTGGGCGGCGTGTGTCTGCCCGCGCATGCGTGCGTCGTGTCGGAGTTCGGCACGGCGGACCTGCTCGGCCGGCCCTACCCCTCAGCAGGATTCACCTCCGTCTACATCCTCGCGCACGAGATCGGACACAAGTCGGTCATAACATCAATAATAATATTATTCTTCTTGTACCTGCCCTTATCTTACTCCACTGTTGGGTCTTCGCAGCACACCTTATTGAAAAGATGCTGATTTAGTTTTTACGGCTGTGTTCTCGCATAAGGTTGAACGATCAGGAAGTTGATCATCTGCGCGAACCAAGCCCAGGTAGATCATGTTAGAAATCCGGATTTGTCCGAACTTGGATTTGAAGTTTTTGAATCCAGGACCTATCCACCAACTCATATACGCTGCCATGAGTCCAAGAAGAGAACTCGTCATAAGAGTTCTGCCATCACCATCATCATCAACCGCGTGATGTCAAATGCTGAAGATAAGCCTCCCCTAAAAGTAGTCAGACGACTTGATTCACAGGCAAGGCCACTTCAAATCCGGTCTGGAAATCTTGAGTCGCCTTTCTGTAGTTCTGTCTGTCAAATTTAGGTATTCTTAATTTTAGAAATACTGACAAATTGTATAACAAAAACAATGCGGGTCGACAGTTTTACCGGTCGATACCTAACCTGAATGTAATTGGTACTGTGTCGTAAGTTGCCGCCAAGAGGCTCGTTACCAGTTTGCAAAAACGTTTTAAAACCTTTATATACGAATCATCGCTTCTCTAAATAAAAAAACAATATTGTATAGTCCATTGCCCTCTGTCAGACAACTTTAGGATTACCTTTCTTTGTCTTGTTCCATTGGAGTTATTAGAAATTAAAATAGGTTTGTTTTTGTTCCAGTTTGGGCATGCACCATGATGGCACCGGCAACACTTGTGCCCGCGACGGATACATAATGTCTCCGTCGAGAGGGACCAACGGAGAAGCGTCGTGGTCATCCTGCAGTGCACGAGTTATTGCAGAACTACAGTGAGTTTTCCACCTACCTTTATTGTATCTGTAACATGCTTGAAAAAGATTCGGCTTTAGTTTTACGACCTGCTGCCTGCCTGATGTGAATCCATTATGGGGTTAAACAGCAGTGAGCAGAATAATAATAAAAGGAAAAAAAAACAGGCAAATTTATTTCTGCATGCGTCAGTGCCGCCGACCAACCCTACTAAGTTAGGTACAGAGTTATGTTACTTACGACGAGGCCTGTAGATATAACTTTGAATCTTATAACTTAGCAATGGACGCTATTCATCACTATTATATTACCAAAGTTCATAAAAACGAAACTACGAGTAATTGTTATTTTATTCGCGCGGCCACGCTATTACTATGAGGAAAATAGCTGGCACTAAGCAGTAGATATGCATAATGATTAATGCTGCAATGATAGGTAGGTACTAGGTACTATTACAGAAAACTTATCAGCTTCACCTTCCTCGTTCATAATGCATCTATTGTTAGAAATTATCCTTCCTTATAGATATTATCTGCGGTTTACATTCTTTGTTACTAGTTTATTTATGTTATCTAATCTAAATCAACGAATTAATTTATTCTTAACCAAAGATATTTAAAATCGGTATTTGGTAATAAAAATCGAATCAATAAATGATTATTAAAACGGTTCTTTATCAAATCATTCACCACAAACATTTTTTAACGTCAAACAAAACATACTTTTAGATAAATGTTGGAATGCTTCAAAGAAGAAGTACCAAGAGTTTTAACCTCTTAGGTCTATGGTATGATATGAGTAGCAAATATCTCGCTAATAGCTTGATGGTAGGTTAGGTTAGGACTGGGTAAAGAGTCAGTCAGCATTGCCACGGCCGCAATTAGCATACAAATCACGCACAATGACCCGGCAGTTTACGGCTAATTGCCCTATTTGCTAAAAGCATGCCCACAGCAGTAATTATTATAAATATGATTATTTACTATTCCTAGATGGGCGACATGTTTGCTGGATGGCGCTGAAGATGATTTAGACAGCCCGGACGAGCTCCGGCATGAAAGATTCGGCAGTGCGCCTGGAACTGTTTGGACCGCAAAAAAACAGTGCGAGGTAAATTAATAACGCTATCTTCTGTTATCTGGTTTACGACGTTTTGCAATCACGCATACGGGTAATCAGGATCACTTAATTTAAGTATGCGTTGCACTCCGACTTTTGCGTCGGAACAGCCAGAGCAGCTAGCTAACCAGTAGCCTCCTGTGAAGCGATATACAAATCGAACAAGATGTTAATTGTTATGTGTACGGTATGGTGAATATCTCTATATCCATGACGACCTAATGAAAGTCTTAGGAAGTCGCAGAAGACTGCTTTCAACAAGTCGGTCTGGTCCTAGTGGGAGGCCTTTGTTCAGCAATGCACGTCCTGTAGCTGATGATGATGATTATTATTAGAATGATGACGGTGATAGCCATGATGACGATGGTGATGATGGTGATGATAGTGATGATGACGACCATGATGGTGACGACGGTTATGGTGATGATAATGATAACGATGATGATGATGACTATTATGATATGATAGTGATTATGACAATGATGATGGTTATGATGATGATGATAATGATTATATTGGTGATAATGATGATGATGACAATGAAGATGATAGTGATGATGACGACGACGATGATAATGTTGATGATGATGCCGGTGATGGTGATGATAACGGCGATGATGGTGATAATGATGATGTACCTGGTGGTGTAGGTACTGCTGCGCGACGTGGACGCGACGCCGGTGTCGTCGTCGGAGGGTGAGGCGGAGCGGTGCGCGCAGCTGACGTGCCGCACGCCGCACCGTGCCGGCTTCTACTATGCAGGGCCCGCACTGCCAGGCACGTACTGTGGACATAGAATGGTAAGCATACATCATCAATTTCTTCTCTCTTTTCACCTACCCTTATCCCACCACAACGTGGGGTCGGCAATTTTTACACACACATTTAAAGCATGTTCAAGGATTCGGATTTGTCATTCTGTTATCTGAAAACCGATGTCATTCTGCGGTAGTCATTCCCAAAGCCGTTCGCATAGTCATTACGCAATTATTAAATAAACGAATCAGTGCTTAAATAAATAAAAAAATTAGGGCGGTTAAGATGCCGTTTACTGGCAATTGACAAACAATAGAGAGTGGTAATTGACAAACATAAGAAAAACACTAAAATATATCTTTTATCAATTACATCAGTGGTGTCAAGGGGGAGAGTGCGTCCCAGCCGCAGAAATACCGACATCCACCGCCAAACCGTCCGGAACCACCGGAGATATTGGTCCAGGAGGCTGGAGCTCGTGGCGCGAAGGTACTTGCCAGTCAGGATGCACCACCAAGGGCAAGGGATTCCGGGAGAGGCGGCGAGTATGCAGCTTGTCCAAGGGTTGTGAAGGTTCGGCGTATGATGTTCTGTTATGTGATGACACCAAGGTTAGTAAACCTTTCGTTTTTCATTATCAAAACGGTAATTATGTGAGTAGACAACAATAGGCTCTTCTCATTGTTAAAATTTATGTTGCGATTATTGCAATAGTCATCGTTATTTAAGTTTTTCTGCGTCTCTTTGCCGGGCATCTTCTACCTGTCCTTATCCCACTTTACTCTGGGCTCAACGTGACTTACTTTTTTAAGCATGTTGCAGAAAGTATTCGTTTTACGACTGGTTGCCTCCTTCGCGTCAAACTATTCTATGGAAACCAACCTCGGGAAATCGTGTTAGAAAATTTTGCGCTTCTTATCTGGTATTATCCCGTACTACATATAAAACCGCGTGCTCTTAAGAGTATATACGGTACTATATGCTGTCTCAAGATTTACTAACACTTTAAAATATCACACGTTCTTTTTATGATAGACGAAGATTGGCAAAGTGTCTCACATATTTCATCATTTGATTGAGGAACGTGTTTCTTTGTCTTTATTCAAGTTAATCTATGATCTCCTAGAACATTACTGACCACCGCATTTAACATAAATCAGAAAATACGGTTAATAGGGTTTCTGTAATGTAAAGTGCAGATTACAAGTTTTTATATACATAACTGTATAGGTGACATCTGCCACGGTCTAGCTCCTTACGACACGGTCAGGGGTTTTTGGATCGTTGTGCAAATATACGCCGCAAAAACACCAATTATTTTATTGACTAAAGGCATCGCGTCCAAGGAGTGTCTTGATTACATTATTTTTTGTTTAAGATATTTTTATAACCGGTTTAGTGTTGAAATCGTCCGATAACGTCAGAAATCTGTTTCGGCCCATTTAATACAAGGACTTCTTGTTTACGTTAAACAGGATATTACGTTTAGTTACTGTTCGTCTAGCTAGCTTCATTTGTATTTATAAAATATAGGAATCTATCGGTGATTTAACGTTTATATTCAATGAAACAGAACTCTTAAGCTTATACCTTATTTTAGTGGCGTCAAGCTTCCATAAGTGTTATAATCGGATATGGCTAATTGATATTCACTTATGTATTAAATATTTCCAGCAATTACTATTCAAATTAAGATTAAATGCCAATTGCTATTTGTCAATAGTCTCACTTATTTATGTTAATGTAATTACTCTATTACGAGAGTAATATTAATTTAAGTAATTTACATGGACGATATTTAATCGTTTCATCGATTGGATAGAAATATAAATATTATCTAGAATTTAGATAGAAATATTATAATTGCTAGCGAAGAAGTAACAGAAATACTAAAGCAGATATAGGTACGCTACAGGGCTCAACAATCAAATAAACAAGCAACTTATTAAGTTACTGTTTGGCGAGTGAGTTTGGCAAATCCTATGTACGTCGGAAGTTGCCATGCTATACAATATTGTAAATATAAGTTTAAGTCGTAGAAATTAAGCTGCAATTGTCTTTTTAAGTCATTTTCTTTTTATTTAGTTTCTTGTTTATGTAGTTGTAACTATAGCAATTAATGTACCCATATAGTCGGAACCCTAATGAGTGTGGCATGATTCTGTATGGATTTAACCCTATATAAAAATACATAGAAAAAATAAGAGTTACTGTTAAGTTTTCCTAATTTGATTAAACTATTAAGTTATAGAGAATGTATGAAATGATGAAAGAGTGCGTTCACTATATTCTATTCTCCAGGTGTGTGGTAAGAAAACCCGTGTGAATGCGAACGAGCTGGCGACCCGTAAGTGTACTGAGTACGCGTCCATGTTGCCTGCACTGGACCCGCGCGGGGGAGGCCTGCAGGCACCACACGACCCGAGTGAGTTGCATCTTTTTTTTTTTTTTTTTTGTCGCGGTGAAAAGTGTTTTACCACTGCCGCCGCGCCCGGGGGGGTGGACGCGGCGGGTATGTCGGGTTCGCCGGTCTTACGACCCAGCGCCGTAATGCCCGGGAGAGATGGTCGACATCCGGGCGACGCTGGGCCGAGTCCCTATCACTATATACGCCCTACACCGGCAATACCGACTAAAAACCCCGCGGTGGCCTTCTTCGGCGCTTGAGTGGGGCGGTCCCGGGGTATCCGGAGATAGACTCGGATTGCAACCGGAACCGCCCCTGCGCGGTGCCGCCTTGCGGCCCGTCTCCGATTTGGGGGGGGGGGCTCAGAAGCCCCCGCCGCCGAAGGACGCCCTCGGCGTCTACGGCAGCACGAGGCCGACCGTCCGTGCGGCCGTCCGTCCCGGGGGAGTGAGTTGCACCTGCTTTTAGCGCCTTCATTCACAGGAGTATATAAAGGAAGTTCTGGATGTCTTCTGAAAGGAGAACGAGATCATTTAAGGGTTTCGTTTGCTACCATTTACTTGTATCTATTCTAAGTTCTTATTGATTTCCAGCAGGTCGATTCTCTAAGGTTTCGTTTGTGAAAACAACGTTGCGGCATCATTGCGGCAACGATGTTTTCATTTTTGTTTTCAGCAAGGTACAAAGCGCACGCACTAGCGCTATGCGTGATGACGGCACGGCGCTTTAACGAACTAGCTCTCTCGAGCGAGGCGTTTGACATAAATGGAAAATGGTATTCTCTAAGACTCAATAATGTTGAACGCTCCATCGATCTCAACGATGTGCGTTTCTTAGAGTATCGACCTGCTGGAGTTCAGCAATAAAAGTCGAGTAGAAGCTAGTATTAAAATAAGAGGATTATAGACGCGTAAAATTTGGCTTTTCACCAACAACATAATCAACTATTTTTTGCATTGTTTCCTACTTTTTTTTAAACTACTATGAAACAAAATATTGGTGGTTTCAACAAGGACGTCACGAAATCGTCGGTTAAGTTTTAGGTATAAATTTTAGGTAGAGATACTAAAAATCTTAAAATTATTCTAAATTTTAAACAGACATCTAAATAAAACATATATGTGCAATGTGACTGCCTCGGTGGCATAATTATATTTCGGTACGACTACCGTCCTGAGGTCTCGGGTTCGATCCCCGGGTCGGACAAAGTGATATTGGATTTTTCCATATCAGCCCGGAGTCTGAAATTTGTGCCCGATATGGCGATAGGCTCGCCCCCTATCACATCTGGGACTGAACTAAGCTCGGCGAAATGTGGGTGTTCTAGTTCGCTAATGCGCCTCTGCCTACCCCTTCGGGGATACAGGCGTGAGCTTATGTTGTATATATTTAGTTATTTATTTTATTTATATCACACTAAACAGGTTACAACCATTAATACACAATTATTGTTACAAAATATGCTTAGTTGTAGTTGTGACCCAAAACTTATGTATGTATTTCATACATACATACCGAACTGTATGTTGTATGTGCAATGTACAGCGCGCATGTGGATGGGGTGCGCTATATTCTGCCGTCGGTCCGGCGGCGGGTTCTACGCGCCGCGCGTGGAGCTGAACGACGCGGGGCTCGAGCCGTACCTGCCGGACGGCACGTGGTGCCACCATGACGGCACGCACCACTACTACTGCATGCAGCACCACTGCCTACCAGAGGTACACATTACACTACACACCTTGCTTTTGTATCTTTATAATGCCTAACTGAGGTACACATACCTTGATTCTGTTTTTTTATAATGCCTATACCTTGATTTTGCTTTTTAATAATGCTTACCTGAGGTACACTAGACACCTCGCTTTTGTTTCTTTATAATGCCTAACTGAGGTACACTCACCTTGATTTTGTTTCTTTATAAAGCCTATCTCGCCTCCTTGGTATATTGGCAGCATGTATGGACTGTGGATCAGGATCCTGGGTTCGATTCCGAGATTGGGCAAAGCAAATTTTCTAATTTAATTTGCCCGGGACCGGATCTCTCATAGGGGGTTGACGACATGCAGGCGGCCGGTCGTAAAAACGAAGCCAAATCCTCTCTGTAACATGCTGAAGTGAGTTGCACCGACCCCACATTAAGTTGGGATAAGGTCAGGCAGAAAAAAAATGACTAACTGAGGTACACTTACCTTGATTTTGTGTCTTTGTAATGCCTAACTGCGGTACACTTACCTTGTTTTTGTTTCTTTATAATGCCTGTGGTACACTGACCTTTATTTTGTTTCTTTGTTGTTGTTGTTGACGTTCTATGGACTCTGAAGAGTCCATAGAACGTCCGTTGAACCGGAAGCTTCATCATCATCATTATCATCATCAGCCATAGGACGTCCAATGCTGAACATGAGCCGGCTTACCTATACCAAATTGTTTACTTATAAATAGGTATTAATTCTAGAAACTAGCTTCGACTTCCCTCTTTTTAGAACTCTTCGCTACTGCTGCCTTAGGTACAGCTGGCTTCCTTTCGTTTATTAATACTGCTCACCTGAGCTACACTTAGCTTCTTTTTGTTTCTTTAAAGCAGGAACGAACACGTAAGGCACCTGATCCTCAAACATGAGGTTTTTGAAGTTTCTCGCGAACGAATACGTAAAATAATAAAATTATAATGTATGACAATAATTAATTCCTCCCGTACCGCTAGAGGCATTCCGGTGCTATTATAGGCAGTTTTGAGCGGGACAAAATGGTACATTTAATTCGAATGTTGCCGATATTACTGACTTGATCTCATCGGTTGAATGGCCACTAAAGCCGCGTCTCCTGCACTAGTTTTTCTTAAAACATTACACAAAAACACATACGCAAAACAACGATTTTAAATGTCTCTTGCTAGTAGAACAATGAACCATAGATAAAAAAAATACATGTTTTGTGTAATGTCTTGGCGCAGGAGACGCCAGGCTTAAATAAGAAAATTTTATGACGACGAGATCCAATGTGACGTCATTGGCCAAGCCATCTCAATAAAAAGATTCACGTGAATGAACACGTGGATGGTAGTAATTCATGAACTGAAACGGCATGTCTAGCGCGTCGTCGGATTTGCAGATACATTACTTCCACTTTCCGCTGCAATAACAATCTTATTGTGTTTATTTCATTCCCCCTTCTAGAGGTGACATAACGCGATATCAGGATGTGTTATATCCTTGTTCCAATGGAGATAGATAGATAGCTGCAATGGAGGTATTCTTTTTCTTCGTGTTCTCACCACACATTACACGCGTTATTTTAGAGGTTCCGCAAAAAGGATACGGTTTGTTTTATGACGGCTACCTGCCTGAACGTGAACCCTAGCTGGTCGATCCAGGCGTGAGCAATACGTGTAACCTGGGTTTTTAATTATTATGCTGCCACTAGATGACTAGACCAAGGCGGTATAGGCGGATGATACAATGACAACATTCAATTTCGTGCATTTTTCTAAGTAATAAAGATATTCAACAGCAATAGGTTATAATACCTCTATATATTAATAGTAACTGAGTTCATGCAGGCCGGCATAACGCTGGCGAATTCATAAACTATGTTTATCGATGTCGCTGTTTTTTTTTACTGCATTACGCTTACCATCAGGTGTAGTGTAGTAGTTACATTGCCGTGCTCGAAAAAAAATGGTATGCTAAATCTCTTTGGTGGTAAAGGAAAACAAAACATATCAATGCAAATAATTTTTAGCTACATTTTATTTTATCATTTGTTCACATGCAATGGCAGTAAAGGTTAACATTGTAATAAAACTAAACATATTTTAAACCAGAGCGTGTTTATTGGTTAAATTAGGTTTGATGTGTTGAAGTGCATAGTAAAACTAGTGTAATGGCGTATTGTTGTACATGTACAGCTGAGCTGTAAATAGAAGCTAATCCCATTGTTTGTCAACAGAATGCGCGTCATCTCACCGCTCACGTGCTTAACTGTTACTGCTCACTAATGACATTGCGTCGTTGTACGAAATGTTATGCGTACCATAGATAATAACACGGTCTTAATAACAAGCCGAACTATAATTATTACTAAGATGTAGAAAGTTATTTTTAAGGGTGACATGCAGCACTATTACTAATATAGAGTTACACCCAAACTCGATTGGTTCTCTCGTATCTTTAAATCAAAATTTGGGATAAATAGAGATTTATCGCGGAGCTGCAAGTGGCTTTAATGTGAGAAGTTTTTCTTTCCTTTATCCTAATTAAATGTGGGGTCGGCGCAAGTTCACATCACACTTTTTTAGGCATGCTCCAAAAAGGCAAATTGTCTACTGGCTCTACAACTTAAGGAACTTATCTTACATAAACACGTATTACAAAGCCATAGAATTCTAAGAATAAGTTCAAACTATAAGCTCTTACGTTACTAGGGAAAATTGTCTGGTCCAATATCCTATGTTAAAATATCCTGTCTTTTAAACTAAATAAAAGTAGGTATGTAGGTACATTCACTGTTGTATGCGTCATTCTGTTTCACCTAGACGAATTTGAATGTGATGGCGAAATAAAATATTTGTTTTCCTTAGTGACATATGTAATCAAAAATACAGAATGTTTACGATTTCTTATTCAGAATATTAAACGAGGAGTTCTGGCGCCAACACTAATGTATGGAAGTGAATCTTGGGTGTTGCAGAGGAAACATGCAAGTAAGATAAATGCGGTGGAGATTCGATCGTTAAGAACAAAGAATTTGTTAAGAAGTATGTGTGGGCTGAAGTTGAATGATAGAGTGAGGAACAGCAGCATAAGAAAGAAATGTGGATTGAAGGAAGATGTAGTGACGAGGTTTGAGAAAGGAATGCTTCGGTGGTTTGGCCACGTTGATAGGATGGATGAAATTAAAGTGCCGAAAGAAATTTATGTAGCGAAAGTGAATGATAGCGTCGGCCGAGGACGTCCTAGATGTACCTTTATGGGTCAAATTAGCGATCTCTTAAAAAGGGCCAAATAAGGAGTTCTCGTAACCGACGAGCCAGCATGAAAGACTGATGACTGCGGAAAAAGCGAAAGACGTGTGTTTGAATCGAAGCAATTGACGCTCCTTAGTCTGTGCCTTCCTCAACGGGAAACAGGCGTGAGTTTATGTGTGTATTAAGTTATTATTTAATTATTAAATGTTTTGGTAGTGTAGTTGTATTGTGATACGTCTCGCGATACGACTATCGTCTTGAAGTCTCAGGTTCGATCCCAATATGAATATATCCTCACCCTCTGTCACATCTGGAACGGAAATAAGCTCGGTGAAATGTGGATGCCCTAGTTCGCTAGTTCGCCTTTGCTTACCCTTTCGAGGGTATAAGGATGAGCCTGTGTATAATATCAATCATCAACGTCATAGTATTTTGTATGTTTGTCGGATACCATGGCCCACGTATAATGGTGATGGCCGATGGCTGTTTGTTTGTAATATGTTTGCCAGATCAGCCCATTATGACATGCGTCATGGACCACGGTACTTTTCTGATTTGTCATAAATTATTCACCAATTTGTCAAGATTTATCTAGACGTTTAAACTGGGCCATGATAAATTATGCGGCATAATGACGTGTGGCCACAGTTTACTTTGGCATAAGACTAATAAACAAGATTAATATAATGATGGTAAGTTTATCTTTTAAGTTACAAGGCCAGTGTTGGTATATTATCGCTCAGGGAGGAAAAAGGAAAGTCTGTTGTCCTGTTATGCTGACAAAAAATATTTTGTTGTTAAGAAAGTCAAGATGTTGGCATATTCTTAATGATTATTTAAGGTGCCATCAACAACTTCATCTAACTCAATAATCAATAGTAGTTAGGTATGTGGGTACTTACTGCGTAAACTACCAATTAAGTTAAATAATTGGCGTAACCCGCCTTGTACCTTACCTCGTTATAAAAATTGGTCACATTTGTTCATTTGATTAATCCAAGAATATAAAGGAATATGGGAGATATTTCACAATGATTATTTAATAAAAAAATAATATGATCTCAGTTTCGACATTTACATACACAGATATAATGTATCCCCGTAAGGACAGACAGAGATGAACTAGAGCACCACATTTCGCCGAGCTCATTTCCCTCCCAGATGTGATAGGGGGCGAGCCGTAAGTCGCCTCCTTGGTCTAGTGGTAGCATGTATGGGCTGTGGATCAGGAGGTCCTGGGTTTGATTCCCAGGTCGGGAAAAGCAAATTTTCTAACTTAATTTGCCGGAACTGGATCCCTCAGAGGGGATTGACGTCAGGCAAGCAACCAGTCGTAAAAACTTAACCTAATCTTCTCTGCAATATGCTTCAAAAAGTGTGTTGCGCCAACCCCACATTAAGGTGGGTAAGGGCAGGTAGAAAGATGTGATGGGTGGCGAGCCTATTGCCATATCGGGCACAAATTCCAGACTCCGGGCTGATAATGTATAGAAAACCCAATAACACTTTGCCTGTCCCTATCGAACCTGAGAGCTCAGGACGGTATCGTACCGCAATACTACACCACCGAGGCAGTCAAGTGTCGACATCTCTCATATTCTATAGCCACGTTGGGTAGTCGACGGTATAAAATATGAGGGAAGTGTGGCTATTGTTGCCGGATGTTTGATGTCTTACATATCCTACATGACGTGTCATTATTATTTACCGTTCATAACTATTATGGTTTACGGTCGCCTGCTATGTCTAGTGGCAGCGTATATGGGCTTTGGACTGGGAGGTCTTGGGTTCGGATAGAGATCTCCATCGCCGATACCAAAAGAATCAATCATGCAATGGCTATCTTAAAGGTCTTGGGAAAAGGAGAGGGGATTTGAACTACTGGAAATCTCACTCACCGGATGAAAAGCAACAGCTAGCTGCCACTTCGCGTCGATTTTCTGTTGGATAGTTGTATCAAGCCAGTTGATTCGTGTCACCACATTTGTGCTGGTAACTTTTTGAATGTCTGAGTAGACATAACTATATACAGTCTGCCACTGAAACTGGCGTGATTGTCTCTTTATGGTTTCCAATTCTTTGTATTGCGGTAACGCAACTAACCGTGTTCTTCTTTATATCTCTATATAGATCTAGAATTCAAGTTGTTCTTAGGCAATAATGAAATAATGAAACGTCTACTGTAGCCCGAGCACGAAAAACTAATGTAAATGTAAACTCGCTGCGCACTGATGACATTTGATTAATATTTCATACAAATTTCATAGAAGCGCATCGAGCACGAATACATTTACAGTTGTCAGAAATTTTCCTGCTCGGGCTGCTGATCTCACACTAACTGATGGTAAGAGCATTTGTCGAGATTCTTACTTCTCCATGATTTTTCTTGTTTTTAGGTCTGCGGGGGAGCTTTCATTGTTGTCGTAAAAACATAAAATTACAAACGTTTATCGCGTTGTCCCATCTTCAGATTAATCCTTCCATAATATTATTACTAGTAATTAAGATCTGTATATTATTTTTATGTTCGTAAGTCATAGTATTTACAATCTAAAATTAAGCTTTATATACATATAATAAAATAGATAATTAAATAACCACGTTAATTCAAAGTAGGTAATCGTGATATGTATGATACTATTATACATTATTGCTAAATTACACATTGTTTACAAGCTAAGACAACGGAAGCAGACAAGGGCGCTGCACTTGGCTATTGTACTTTACTCGTATCATTCGGTCCTAGTCACTGCGTGTCGTCTGTACTGTGCAATTGAGGTTATAATTACTGATAATGTACTCATTTATATATTGATGCATTCCACGTAAACTAACATGTGATACACTGTACACATTGTCAATTATACATAACAAAAGTAGCGGTCAACTGTACTTCGATTACACGAAACTAATTGGAACCGATACGAACCTTGTATGGATAATCGAATGTGTGTCTCGCATGTCCTATACAATATACACAATATAAATAACGCTTTATGAATTAAACTACACCAAATTAATTTTTTATGACAGCTATCGGTTATTAATGACACCTAAAGCTATTACAAATAATAGAGAACGATAACATAGAAGGACATGAAAGTGGTGGAATGGACTACAGAATATCTACACATGATTCGCAAGTCGCAACTCGTAGTAGTCGTAGTAGCGCCGACCTAAGGGTAATTTATAGGATGGAACATCGCGTCGCGCCGTCACGTCGTCGAAATAAGGCGTCCCTTACTTGTGACCTGACTGTAAGAATAATTAATATCATACCTGCACAGATACACTGCGTTTAGCTTTTCTTATTAACCTCTGCTCTCTGCAGCTCTGCGGATCGCATAATCTTATAAGCTTAATGCAGAATATTTTAAAGGTACTACAGCTTACTCTTTTATGTTCTCATGAGTCATGATATTCGCTGACCGTGACGAATTTTGTAATTGTATAGTGATTAAAGTAGTTAGTAATTTAATCAGTGCTATAAAATTACATGACGTCTAAATACTGTTTCGAGCAATCTTCACAAGTCATGTAATTCTAACCACATAAACGAGTGTCATTACACGTAAATGTACTAACGACCGATGTTTCATCAGTTTACAGTTTATACAACTCAGATAATATTCTGATTGTTTGCAGAATTTTAAGATGACTGCTCAGTGGCACGTTTGGGAGCTGCCAAGCGAAGACGTCGGGGGTCCGTTCAACGCCAGAGCGTTCAGAACTACCGACGATGAAGCTGCTGATGACGCTATCCGAGCCTACCTCTCACTCAATGAGAACGGAGTGCCCATAGTCCGATCAGCTCTCCCACCTCACATACCTGAAGAGCCAGAAAACAATTGGGAAGTGATTGATTATGTTGACATACCAAAAAGAAGCAACGATGTTGAGTAATAGTTCAGGCATACAGAAGTCATAAGTCCAAACATACGGTTTAATTTGTACAAAATATCTTGCCAAATTACCTTTAAGCTTACATACGATAAGATTTACGGAGCTACAATATATACATATTTGTAATATTATAAATTATATAAGGTAAGATTTATCTGATGCATTTACTAATTATAAGGATTTACAGTATTAGTTAACTTAATCATATATTTTTATAAATTCAACTCTTTAAAAAAACAGTGTTTACCTGAATATTTTACGAACAAAATTATGTTTAACTAATGTGTGTAGGTATTGTTATTTTAATGTTGACGAAACAACGAACGACGAAAAATGGGATTTACATTTTAAACAAATTTGAATGTTCATTATTATTTTGAATGAGGTACCTACTTAGTGTTTAAGGTATTTTTTAATTTGGCTTTTATGACATGACTACTAGTCTTTAATTTATATCGCTGAATGAGTTAAGTATAGACGTTACTTTAGATGTCTTTTGTATTTCTCCAATGTAAGCATATTTATATGTATTATCAATGTGCTGAATAAATGATTTCCGCAATTTATCTTCTCTGTTTCAACTTGACTGACATTAATTGTCTCGTAGTTTCTTAATAAATTATTGTTATTTATGGGGTTCTATTATGCAATGATATACGTCTGCGAGATACCCGACGCCGATGATACCTAAAACAGCCCATGAACACTAACAGTGATTGAGTGGTATCGTGGCGCGCATACATGATGCGACGGTTAACGACTTCATGTTAATGGACAAACTTTGCTTTACACATTGATATGCCATTTTGCTCCTCCTAACACTGTCAGTAAATAATCAAAAAGTAGAAAACCTGATTTTCTAATCGTCTTTCAGCTCGTCACTAAACACTAGTACGACAAATGCTAAAGTAAATAAGCACAATGCAGCTCTATTACCGCGTTCCGCTTCTAATTTTCAATATCACGTCGATCTATTTTCACTTTCACATTTTTATTAAATCTACATAACATATATAAGCTCACGCCTGTATCCCCGAAGAGGCAAGCAGAGGCGAATAGCGAATTAGTACACCCACATTTAGCCAAGCTTAGTTCCATCCCAAATGTAATAGGGGGCTAGCCTATCGCCATATCGGGCACAAATTCCAGACTCCGGGCTGATACGGAAAAATCAAAATCACTTTGCCCGATCCGGAGATCGAACTCGTGACCTCAGGATGATAACCGCACCGCGCACACAAAACCACTACGCCACCGAGGCAGTCATGTACGAGTACCTATGTAGATACATAACTTGGTCGTCAGACCCATAAGAGCATGTTTGTTGGCAAACGCAAGGGGTGTCAAATAGAACTGCCTTCTGTTTGGGCTCTCGACCCAACAACTAATTGATAACCTCTGAAAATTTAGACGTTTTGGTATCAATGCATTACCAGAAGTTACTATCGGGACAACGACTGTCGAGTCCACGTTCCACGTGTCAGTAACCCCGTGAGCTAGATCTAAATATTTATCGTAATTTATTATTTAAACTACTTGTACCTATATCGACATAAGACCTAACGATTAGCTGTTATATATCATATAGCGTACTCATATGTCATTCCCATATATTTATTCTATTGGACTAGCACATAAGCCACATGGCTAAGTCCGCTGGGATGAAACTAAGCTGGCGAAATGTGGGTGTTCTAGTTCGCTAGTGCGCTTCTGTCTACCTCTTCGGGGATACAGGTGAGCGTATGTTATGTTATGTGTTATAACATGTACAGAATGTGCGAGTTGAGATAAGGCTGTTCTCCAAACTCTCGTGCGAGCACGTGAGTCATCCAATGGTGTGAAGTGACAATATAAATTGATTTTTTTTGTGTTAGATAGTTGAAAAGATAATTAGTCGCTTCCTTGGTCTAGTGGCAGCATGTATATGCTGTTGATCAGGAGGTCCTGGGTTCGATTCCCAGGTCGGGCAAAGTAAATTTTCTAATTGAATTTTCCCGGGACTGGATCCCTCATAGAGGGTTGACGTCAGGCAGGCGGCCGGTTGTAAAAACTAAGTCAAATCGTCTCTGCAACATGCTTGAAAAAGTCTGTTGCGCCGACCCCACATTAAGGTGGGATAAGGGCAGGTAGAAAGAAAGACGTTGAAAAGATAATTAATACATTCATATAGTTATTTGATTCCGTCCACGATGTTTTCTCTACGTTTCCAGATTGGATATATAATAGGACATTATCGCCGGCGAAAGAGAATGGAGGCGACAGGGACGATCCTATCAGCCAATGCGGTAAATCAATCATCTGTACCAACTGCGGCCCGAACAGGAAAATGTATTCGAGCTCGTTGTGCACTGATGACATTTGGTTAATATGAAAATTCATAGACGCGCATCGAGTTCGAATACATTTACGATTGTCAGAAATTTTCCTGCTCGGGCCGCTGAACCGTCAGAGAGTAGGTATTTTGTGTTTTACGTACATACCTCCAATGAAACTATATGGACATCCGTGCTCTAGCTCTATACGACTCAGTAGTCGACATTATCTTACATGTAAGGAATTAGTTCAACCTGAACACAATTGGTTCATAGAAAGACAGTGAAGAAAATTAACACACAATGTACAAACGCACATTGTGTTAAAATATGGACGTAGGGCGGTCGGTGTTCAGCCATTAATATTAAAACCACGATATTGTGGACGTGGACGAGTCTTGGTTCAGAATAAATATGGATTTAAATTTTCAAAGTACCGAATATTAAATACAGTCGTTTTACTATAATGGCACGTATCACGTAGTTAGATATCCGCCAAAAACATTTATTATTTACATATAGAATACAAGCAAATTAATTCATCACTTTTTACTTATATATATTAATATTATATTATGTTTTACTAAGTTTACTTACTTCAAAGCTTTTCCAAATTTGTATGGAACCAACTCTGAACTGCGGCCTGAATAGGAAAATTTCTGACAACCGTAAATGTATTCGAACTCGATGCGCGTCTATGAAATTTGTATGAAATATTAACCAAACGTCATCAGTGCGCAGCGAACTCGAATACATTTACATTTACATTAGTTTTTCGTGCTCGGGCTACTGTGCCCGTAGGTCATTCATTAATCTAAGTTCTGAACAATACCATTTCAAACAAAAAAGTATTACCCAGTCTACGCGTGTCAATTGTCGGAGTTACATAGGTGAACATGCATAAAAAAATATACAGATGAAAAGCAAACCTCCTCTTTTTTAAGTCGGTTAAAATATCCATTATCTGTACACTTTATAACAAAATCTGCGCATTACCTACACAGTTTGTAGAGTACTAAAAATAAACATCATCTCATTTGTACTACTTTAATACTCGAAGTGAATCATTATTTTCAGTGAGTTAATAGCATCTATTAATTAACCAATCTCGTACACCAAATTATTCTACCTTTTGCCACTTCAATAAAATTGAATTAATGACATTTGTCCGTTTGGACGTGATCCAAATGAGTTTTTTTAAATCGAGACGTAGACGCAAAGCTTTATTGCGAAACGTAAAATATTCACTAGCAGTGAGGTGCAGTTCGTACAGACAATTATACACTGCCTAGCCTGATAACTTGCTAATTAATTAAAGTAATAAGATTTTTAAATTGCCCGTTCATTAGTAATGGTGGCGACGGTGGTAATGGTAATGTCCAGTGGTGATGATAATTAATGTGTAAGTTTTGTGCCTACCCTATTGAGAATAGCTACGCACGTTACTGCGCGAGGGATAGACATTTAAAATATATTCAACAGTTGATTTATCCTAATCCTTGGTGTCTTGACGAGGTATAAATCTTACTGATTCGTAAAATCCGATTTGATATTCAGAAAGCGAAAATAATAAACTTTAGTTGATACGTCGATCGTCGCCTCCTTGGTCTAGCGGCAGCATACATGGGCTGTGGACTTGGAGGTTGTGAGTTCGATTCCCAGGTCGGGCAAAGCGAATTTTCTAATTGTATTGGCCCGGGAGGGGGGTTGACGTCAGGCAGGCAGCCGGTCGTAAAAAATTAGCCAAATTATTTCTGAAACATGCTTGAAAAAGTGTGTTGCGCCGACCCCACATTAAGGTGGGATAAGGGCAGGTGAAGAAGGAATGTCGCCTCCTAGTCTCCTATGTCTAGTTACTGTAGGTATATAACAATATTATTATGAGCTGTCTGACAAAAATACTAATTGAATATATTGTTCCCCGTAAAAACATAACCAATGCATGCTATTTCAAAATTACGAAATAAATAATTCATAAGTCACAACTTTGGTTGTAAAAGAATAAAAAGGTTTTAAAATTTAATGCCTTCCTTAGACAAGCGGCTTTTCAATCAGTAACTTTAAATTGGCAAGTTGCAAATTCTGGAAAGAACACTGAAAATTACGTAACTCGATTAACAGCAAAACAACTTGATCGCTGGAGCAAACTGTGATTACTTTTCACACTGCTTCCGCACTAAAAACTTTTAATAAAGGCAATACCTACGAGCTGATTTGTTGAACACAAGACTGCAAACATTAACTCGTGGTATGTAGATATACGCATCTTGTGCCGATACTTAAGTTATTTGCTAACTGCAACAAATAATTTAGACATTCTAGGGTCAGGAATTTTAAGTAAATTTTTTTGTTTCAGTAGGTAGTTCAAGTATAAACGCTCTATAATAGGTACCCAATAATAGATTTCACTTAGCTTTTGAAATGCATTATATCCCTATATAGTCCGGACAAGATAGACCGAATATTAGGGATAAAATTTATATAAACGTTAAGGGTATAACAAGGATATACCACATACATAAGCTCACGCCTGTATCCCCGAAGGGGTAAGCAGAGGCGCACTAGCGAACTAGAACACCCACATTTCGCCGAGCTTAGTTCCGTCCCAGATGTGATAGGGGGCGAGCCTATCGCCATATCGGGCACAAATTCCAGACTCCGGGCTGATATGGAAAAATCCAATTTCACTTTGCCCGACCCGGGGATCGAACCCGAGACCTCAGGACAGTAGTCGTACCGAAATACCACCACGCCACCGAGGCAGTCATTGGAATGAAATTGTGAAAAGTCTTTATAGATCCCATGAATGCTAAAAAAATATGCAGGGTCAAATTTCGCAAGAATCGATTTATGTTTTAGCGAAACAGTTAGTTTAATTATAAAAATAGCTGAGAAATAAAAAGAGCAAACTTGTAGATCATCCAATTATCTACAACATTGTCCTTACACCTTTTTTCACCAATTCTGAGAAAAAGCGGTTCTAAAATTTACTAGTTGTATTCTCCCTAATACAAGTAGATACATATAATATCTTCCAAAGCTTTACAAACGGTATTCATTACATGTATAATATAAAAACATTTCCTGATGATACTCTTTAGTCTGTCTTCATAGATTTCATCATTACATAAATTAGATGGAAATATTTATTGAATCCATAAAATGTTTGAACATCATTTAGATTCCGTCAAATTTTTATCTTCCGGTGAAACACTAGGATTCATAAACTCATTCAATTTTAACATATCTTAGGCTGAGATCTATAGAGCGCACTTCGACTAAGTGTGTGTGTGGAAATTTTGCCAAACGACAAACAGAATAATATAAAATAATTTAGTACAATAAATGGAGACATAAAAGCACGATCACTGCATCGTGTAATTTGAGTACCTCCTACACAGTAAGTATTTTTATTTTTTATCTGCTAGATTCTTCTGCATCTACAAATAATTCGAGTATTAAGAGCTGAGAACTCTTTAATTTAGTTGCTACTTACTATCTCGTGTCAAAATTTTCTTTATTATTAATTTATATAGTTTTTATTGTACATTTTCGTACATAATAAGATTAGGTGAAATGTTCCAATTTTGCGGTCATCCAATTAGATTATTCCTACAATATCCAAGCTTCATTGTCAGGGACAGCTCAAAAGTTATATTTGTTCAGTGTATTTATATTTCTTCAACACATTCCACGGGTTTTTGTACTGTCCAAGTTTTTGTCCTTATACTCCTAGATATGGATTCTCCTAATCAACAGGAGTTGATTGTAACTGTTGTTGGTACTATACATAGTTATCGTAAATCACCGTGAAATATGTACGTACTACTTATACTTATACCTGAACAGATATATGAAATCGGAAGTCAAGCGTATCAACTTGTCAGTATGGCCTTGAGTGGATTTAACTTTCCATTTTTGTAAATAACACAAAAGGACGCAATAAAGGTGAACCGTCAGGGGCTGTGGGGGCTGACAACCAACATTTTTCTTTTTTGTAGGTTTTTAACAATAATAAATTACACGTTTTTCCTACAAGGATAACGTACATCAAAGTACACTAAGCATAAACATTTCTTGCAGGAAAACGTTAACCTTACGTATACCTAAGTCTAAAGAATTTACCTTTGTGTACATTTTCATTTATTTTACATGTTTTAGCACTGAGAAATTTAGATTCACAAAAATATGAATCTATGCAAAATACAGACATGGAATGCAGAACTAACTGGTACCCACTGCGTATTAAATCAAACAATAGTTAGACGTTAAGTTAAAGATCTCTCCTTTTATAGTCAGTTAAATATGATTAATAAGGGGTGAAGTTCAAGATGTAGGTAATTTACGACATCAAAACATCGTCGTTACGCTGTGAAGTGTGAACACCGCGCCACGTGTTGCTCGCTCTACATCGACTCTACCTAGTTTAGTACTTATAATTCTGTATATCTGCCCGTTTCATTTTACTGATATTTGATATAGCGACAATACTTTTTGTAACCCGTAATGCATTTCCAAAAGGCTCATGAAAAATATGCCACAATATCCAGAATTCCAGATATATCATATTTTGATAATGAATAACGCATTCTATTTATCTAAATAAAGCTTTATTGTTCCTATTTTAACGTCGGTTAAAGATAAACTAATTGCTGTTTAGGTACACATCATCTTTCAATTACTTACCATTAATTAATCTATTTTTATACGAAGATGGTATAGTTGTTTTGTGAATCGGCGCAATTACATTGCTTTCTTGGCCTTGCAATGACACCGTCATCTTCACCGACTGAAGTGGCGGGTAAAGTGACGAAGAAACGTTCTTTAGATGAAATTATTATTATATACATTATATACAATATAGTCATTATAATTTATTCTGTTGTATACGAGTGATGTGCACCTGGTATCTTTCCGGGTATTTTCTCAAGGGAAACTAGCTTCCGAATTGGTATTAAGTAGTTATATTTAAGGAAACATAATGAAAAGTTAAATGATCCTGTTTATTACCGAGCCTAGTAGTGCACCCGAAGTGTAGTAATTAAGAATACTTAAGAGGATTGGTCTTTCTTGGTCCAACAAGAAAATTAGTAGATAAATATTATTGATAAGAGTGGTCAGTGGACCACGTTTATCGATGCGGAATCGGCTGAAGCCGGCCAAGAAGAGCTTTCTCAATCTGCCGGTACCTAGAAGCGAGTTAGATTAGAAGTTATAGAACACTTCTCACTGATAATTAAAATATATCTAGAGAAAAATATTCAAATAACTTAACGACTTTACTTGTTTTTTGCTATTTTTTCTGCTAATTTTGTTGTTGGGCCAAGAAAGACCAATCCTCTATTTTTAATTTAAGTAATACTAAATACGACACTGCGGGTGCACTAAGAGCGTCGGTAATAATAGTAATAATAAATACACATAACAGTCACACACCTAGTCCTGACCCCACACTAGGTATAACCTGTATCGTGGGTGTCAGAGACTATGAGAGACTTTCGTTCTCACAACACCCAGACTTGAAACAAATATCTGTGGGCCACACAAACATTTTTTTCAATGCGGGAATCGAACCCGCGGCCTCTCGCTTCGCAGCCGCCTACTCTCCCGCTGCGCCACGGAGGCTGTCATAATAAACAGGATAATTTCACTGTTCATCATGTTTCCTTAAGTATAATTACTTAATACCAATTCGGAAGCTAGTTTCCCTTGAGAAAAGACCCGGAAAGACACCAGGTAGGCTATGTGCATATCACTCGTATACAACAGAATAAATTATAATAATTATATTCTAGTAAACTCGTTAAGTTTTTTGCTATTTAATAATTATTAAAAATGAAAACTATTACTTATAAAACTGGACTGCCTCGGTGGCGTGGTGGTATTTCGGTACGACTACGGTTCTGAGATCTCGGGTTCGATCCCCGGGTCGGGCAAAGTGATATTGGATTTTTCCATATCAGCCCGGAGTCTAGAATTTGTGCCCGATATGGCGATACGCTCGCCCCCTATCACATCTGGGACGGAACTAAGCTCGGTGAAATGTGGGTGTTCTAGTTCGCTAGTGCGCCTCTGTCTACCCCTTCGGGGATACAGGCGTGAGCTTATGTTATGTTATGTGAAAACTATTATCATTTTTGCTGTCAAAACTCTAAAATATAAAAGAAGTCTTCTGCATCGGTGTCGGGCGCCCGAACCGAAAAGTTACTAGTACATAAATGTATTCGAATCCTTTATTTTACTCCTACTTCGCTAAAAGAATTAAAATTATGTTTATTAAACACAATCTATCACTTTCTAATTAATAATGCTGCGTTATCTCACACGATTCAATGACAATATGTAATGAGTTTTTTGCTTCTTTGATTGCTCTCAATAGTTGTATTTTGCATTTATTTATAGTCTTTTGTTAATAAATACAATGATATTTTACGCAGTTAGCATTGACAGGTTATTGTACAATGTACAATATAGGTGTTATTTATCTAAGTTCCTATAGTGGAATTATTTTTTAGTAATTTAGGTAATAGATAAGTCAATTCGTAAAAGACTTACTAAATAGCAAATAGTTATTCTGGATGGTTGACTGAACTTTCATCTGCAGAAATCGTTTCAGTACTTGAAATAACAATAAATACTCCAGATTTGAGAGCTTTTGGAGGCCATTTACTTTGACGTAAGAAGCATATTATTGATCAACAAGTGGTCGTAAATAGATAAAAAATATTATAAATATAGTCCACTTTTAAACTGATAGATTCGCTTTTGATATTGGTACCTATATACTATTTTTATAATATGTATATATTTTTTGGATGTAATCCAACTTACCACAGCCAATTTTGAGTGTAAAAGTTTTTTTTCGTTTTATTGCACGCGAATAACTAGATGAGCAAGCCGCTCGCGTGATGGTAAACGAGACGACTACTGATGATAAGTAGAAACACCACCTGCACTTTGAATTAAAAAGCACTCGGTATTATATGTATGTATATTATAATACCTGCAGTGGATAGAAAGAAAATCGAAGCTTTTGAGATGTGGTGTTGGAGGAGAATACTACGAATACCACCGCCTTGAGACAAGCCGAAGACAGAGTGGTATAGAAGCAGCTCGCCAAAAACTCCATTCACGCTTTTCAGGACGGGCACAACCTTCAGTAATCAAGACTACCAAGAAGAAGATATAATACTGTAAATAATGAGCTAAGGAGAGACTTACCGCTGAATGCTCATACATTTAGACGTCGCCTTTTGTCGTTTAAGGCCGCATTATCTGTCAAAATTGTATGGCGGAAATCAATGTAAGCAGCCGTTAAAGTTGAGTAGCAGTTGACCATTCGGGCGTTAGAAACTTATTTCATGGTTTTAATAATATAATTATAATATGATTAGTAGTACCTACTTATTGGTAGATACCCGGTGCCATGATATAGGTATCTATTATGGATCTACCAGCGTATTAGTTACTATAGGTCACGAGCGTAGCTACCCTCCTCGCTACTACCGAATATCCAAAATATAACACTACTTTTTAAATATTATTTTCTTCTTATGAATGTATTATGTAATATTCATTCATTCCGAATTCATTAATGTAAGGTAACACATTAAGTTGTTTTATTTTTTTTAAACCCCAGAAACTAAAACCTGGCTACGCCCGTGCTATAGCTTATAACAAATATCCTAATTTATTAATAGTAATCATTTCTAAATGGCTATAAACTTGACTTTGTACCTATTTATTGAGATTCGTCGGTTAATCACTATACCCACTTATCGAAAATTATGATACTTCGGTCGTATATTTCAAATAGTATATAGGCTATCGGTAAGGTTAAATTATTTTATAATCACTTCATACAGAAGACAGTCACATATTCACCTGTAATAAAATTGCACTTTACGAGTATTTTGTCAATCTTTACAATCCAGATTGATGAGACTGTAGATATTGTTTTGCTGCAGTTGATCTCGTCCTAGCCCACATCTGATCGTGTATGCATGCATGATCATGCATTATATATAGGCATGCTGTGTTCACTATTTAAGCATGTCCTTAGCTATCAAACTTAATGTAAATTAAGCACTTTGTCAGAATTGAGGATCATTCTGTCTACACAGACATTTTTATGTTTTGGGTACACACCCAAAATAAAATAGAACTCGATAGAACATAGAACCCAACAATATCGACTAAAACTCCGAGATGGCTTCTATCAGTACAATATGAATTAAACGATAAATTAATTATAATGATATTGAAAATCATTGTTGTCATCAAGTCATCTCTGCGCATGGTTTGATACCAACACCTTAAGAGGCTCTCGGTTGGTGCTTGGATCAAGAGCCAGATACAGAAGGCTGTGTTACTGGATACGGCACGAATTGTGAGGAGGTTCTCCACTCTGGGGTCCTAACCGCCGCGCCGGTGGTTTGGGTCCCGAGCCTCGCCATCGGAGGGGAATTATTTTAAATTTTTAAATGTACCTATTATTGTTTTTATAAGGTTTTTATATTAAAAAATGTAAAATATACTTTTAGAATAAAAATACTTAACATAATAATCGAGTTGAAATAAATACTACTTAATGTGGTATTAATTTCGTATTGCAGGCAGAGGGTTTTGTTTTTGAACAAGTGAGGTGCTAACTGCTCAGCTCAAAGCACTGTAATTTATTAGGAATAGATAATAATTAAAAGCAACTTGAATACAAATATTTTTAATAAAGGTCTAGAAGAGAATATTCTTCTTAGAATAGGTCAGCTAATCCAACATAGTGAGCGTTTACTGCAGTCATGAGTTTATTTATGTATATCATGTTATAAAATATCATTGATATCATCATTCGAATCTCCATGTCGTGTTTAATATATGCTACGGTTTAAGGAAAACAGGTTGCCAAAATATTACTATTCTCGGAAAAGAACTTCATGGTTGTAATAGGTACATGTTTTATGGGTAAGCGTCGACTGAGCAACAATATGCTAGAATAGTATTTTTCAACGGACTTTCAAAGGAGGATGATCTCAAGTCATCAATATTTTTTAAATATGTTATCCATTGAAATAAAACTATTTTTACGGATTCTATCACGATTTGTTTTCATTTTTATGCCCGACCTTTCGAAGGCTTGCAGTCTTCAAAAGCCAACAAAGCTAATCCAAAATTTTGCTGCTCAGTAGACACGCACTTTAAGATAACACATGAGAGGAAACCACAGGTAAAAACATGTTAACACACAAAAGGTCCATTGTTATATGAGCAGGACACAATGAAAAACCTTGTTTTGTGTAGGTGTTTTTAGTTTAAAAAAAAAAACAAGTGCAGGCTTTACATTAATGTATTTAACCGAAATGCTTCTTAAGCGATGTCCGATAGGAAAACTTTTATAAAGCATTTTACCAAATATTTTTGCATACACCATAAAATTCGTTCATCAATTATTCAATTGTTTATCCTTGTAGAACAAGACAATAAAATGTATTCTATAACTTCAATAGAAACGGAACGTAATATAATATAATCACAATCACGATTGCGAACTCATTTTGTTGCTTGTGATGTCAATGGGTTTGCCCATAAACCGCAAATATGAATGAATATGTTCATCGACTCTTCCTTAAATCATCCACTGTACAATGTTTCATAACTTAATAAAAAGCCAGATTTACGGCCTGAATATACGTATATATAAATATGTCCTATTTACATTTATAGTTATTTACAATTTCACAACAGTTCTAGAAAGTTATTTGCTTGTCCTATACAAATATTATAAACAAGAAAGATTTGTTTTTCTGTATTTTTGTTTGTAATAATAGGCTCAATAACGATTGAACCTATTGTGAAAATATATTAGTCCTGTGAGATACGCGGACGAATTGACATGATATGGCTAGCCTGAAGCTAAACTGGTCCGTGTGACATTTCTATAATGTGGAGAAAAATGAGAAAACACTTTTTTTTATACATACAACAGTCACACATCTAGTCCTGACCCCACACTAGGTACGAGTATAACCTGTATCGTGGGTGTCAGAGACTATAAGAGACTTTCGGTCTCATAACACTTAGACTTGAAACAAATATCTGTGGGCCACACAAATATTTGTCTCAATGCGTGAATCGAACCCGCGGCCTCTCGATTCACAGCCGGGTACTCGCCCATTGCGCCACGCTGTCAACTTGAAGTTTGAATTTAGTTTGTGCCTATGAAAATATATCGATGTGTATATATGTTAAGCGTTTATAAGCCAGCTTTAATATCTGTATTAAACTTGTTTGAAAATTAAATATCTAAGTATAAAAAAAATGACAAACATTTCGAAATATGTTACAAAGACCATTATAGAATTGGGTACCTGACTATTTTTTAAAAAGCATATAACGCTATTTATTAGTTTATCCTAAACATGTAAAAAAATATTTCGTTAGAAAAAGCAAAAAGTATAATGTATAATTTAGTTTGCCGCGAAAACGCTACCTATCTGTTAACTGTAGATACGGATGACGTCATTGTTACTGACAGATATAAAATCGCACATAAAAAAATATTGCGAGAATACCTTTTTAAATGATTTCAAACTAAAAAAAGACGGATCAGATATTTCGTCAATCAGATATCGATCACATCCGCGTTAAAACTAGGTTAAGCTTTAAACGAAAATCCGAAAAAAAATATTCCAAATAACCTGGCAGTAGGACTTTGGATCTTAGGTCTTAGGCCTTAATGAGGATGATGTAGGGGATGAATAAAGGGATGAAATTTTGCATGAAAATTCAGAAAGGCTGAACCGATTTTGATGAAAATCTTTATACAGGTATTTTTAGTCCTAAATAGGAAAACAGGGGGGATGAAAATAAGCTCCTTTTGTTTAAATAATAATACATAATATAATAATAATATTTATTACAGACTCCTTATTACATTACAGTTAGTGGATATAAGTTTTACATTGAATTATTAAAATTACCATTATATTAAAATTTTACCATTAAAGGCGGAGTCATTTAACAAAATGGTCGTCATTTTGTTACTCTTTGTTTTTGGTCCGATTTACTTCAATATCGATATCTGGGTTACCCCATGGTTCCGGAAAGCAAACATTAAAAAAACTCGATAAAAAACTAAACTTCGAAAGTTGACTTGACTTGACATGTATTGGCATGTATTGACATGTATTTACACGATTTACATGTATTGACATTTATTGGCATGTATTGACATGTTTTGACATGTATTGACCCTTTTGCATGGATACATACATCGTTTCTAAGTTCAAAATTGCTGAAAAGTCGATTTGCCTAAAAAATTCACTTAGACCAGTTTAGCTCCAGACTAGCCATATTAGTTAAACTACCTTTAATGAGCCTTTGTTTATTTTCATTTAAAAACTTTTTTTGATTATTTATCTCATTGCCATTCGATTCTCGCGGCAGTGGTTGAGTGACAATATTTGTGTCGGGCGGAGTTCTATAAAGCGGTGATCTATTTGAAAAGAAATTATGCAAGCTGAGCTGCTGGAGAAATCTAGTTACAAAATAATTTTTGTTTGTAATTACATGAGTACCAGCCAAGTAACAGTCAAAAACATTTTAACATAGTCAGCCACCAACTGTCACCTTACAGCAATGAAGCGGTGTATGGCTATTGGATAAACCTACAGAGCGTTTGTTACTTTCGACCCGCCGTTACTTTTGTACCCGGTCTCCCCTACAATAAAAATAAACAACAGATTGCTTCACACAACCAAATTAAATTCTTTGTACAGGTGGGGAAAAAAATCCCTCCCATGTTTTATCGTAATAATTATTATGTTTTTAAATAATAAATAAAATTTCCATTTACAATTATTAGACACATAATAAATACAGTTCTATGAAACATGGTACAATTTACAAATCACAGTACAAAATAATGTCAATACGAACTTGATTGAACTATTGCGTTGAATTCTTTTATACGATCCGCTAAACGTACAACGCAGAACACGTTGCCAATTTAATATGTTGTAGGAACTGCGAAAATTAAATAAATAAACATACTATATGAACTGTATATGCGTGAAAAGGTAAACTTACAATGTTGAACTGTACACTTCCGTAAGAGGGCTTCTGGGAAAAATAATTAGGTAAGTAGCTAGTTTTTTTAATACCTGTTTAGAAAACCTACATTGTTGTAGATACGGGGGGCGTAAAACGATCAGTAAAGAGATGTACGAGTAATTTTCTAATAAGGAGATATGCAGGTATACTACTTTTACTGAGTTCAGATTACTGTAGCCCGAGCACGAAAAACTAATGTAAATGTAAATGTATTCGAGTTCGCTGCGCACTGATGACGTTTGGTTAATATTTCGTACAAATTTCATAGACGCGCATCGAGTTCGAATACATTTACGGTTGTCAGAAATTTTCCTGCTCAGGCCGCTGTTCCATTAATTTGATTTTGCCTATATAGTTTTACCGTTCTTAACGTTTTTTTTATTGCAATCAAATGACATGAGTCGACATTACGAATAACGAGCAAGCCGCCCGCCTAATGATAAACAATACGATTACCCATATACCTACACCACCCGCAATTTGAATAACAAACCACTAAGTCTAACCGCCGAATGTTCATACACTTAAGGTCGCCTTATATCGTTTAAGGCCGCCTTATCTGTCAAAATTGTATAGCGAAAATCAATGTAAGAAGGCCTTAAAGTTGAGCAGCGTTTGACCATTCGGGCGTAAGTGACACTGCACTGCACTCGTCACTCTGACGTCCAGTAGCTTGGAGAATTTTTGCATGTGAGAGTCCTACCACCAGTCACATGACTGAATAATCAGCTTAATTAAATACCTAATACCTATTGCCTAATGCACAAACCACAAAAGTAAAATAAACAGCAGTTGGTCTCTTCGTTTTAACCTCAGCGCACACAGCATGCTACCTAGATTATTGGCATTGACATGTGACTATTTATTTGATGAGTAAATAGTGTAATTACAAATTGTGAGTAGAAAGCCACACGATGCCGGTGGGGCGGAGCACGGGTGTCGCGCGCCGCGAGCGCAGTGAGCCAGTGACTGGCAGTGAGTCGGCGCTGTTAGAGAGCGACGCGGCCAGTGCGTCGCGGCCAGTGCGGCGCGGCCAGTGCGGCGCGGCGTGTCCGCGTGTAGCGTGCGCGGCGGCTCAGCGCGTGAGCTAGCCGTTAACCGCCAGCGGCTAGCCGAGAGTCGCGACTCCCGACCGCCCGCACCTCCGACCCCGCGGCATCTTCAGCACCAGCACCCGCCGCCGCCTCCGCCTCGAGCGAGTCGCTCGACGCCCCTTGTATAAAGCGGTTGCGCCGCGCGCACTCGCACGCAGTCACGACCCGACCACGCTCACCCGTGCACTCGGTTGACACGCGTCACACACTACCCCACAACACCCCACTTCATCACCAAACAGAGGAACCACAAGCGGACATTAGTTCAGTAAAAATGGCTGACTGCGAATGGGGATACACCTGTGAAAACGGTGAGTTCATCCGTGTTCCGTCCGCGTTCTGCTGCGGCCTGTACTGCCAGTAGTGAATGACAGAGACCGGTTTGTTTATATAGTGGCACGTGACAATACATGTAAATAAAGCATAATTAAAAAAGTTATTCAACTCTTTACAAACCGGTTTGTTGTCATACTACACTACAGCACGAACAGGTTTTAGAAATTAGTAAAGGGTTCAACAGAAAAAATAACTTTAAAACGTAACGTTATTTGTAAATAATACATTTGGTGTGTGAATTTTATAAATTCCTTAAATTTATTTATTTCATAATTAATTAGAAATATGCAGGTAAGCATAATTTGATATATAAGTAATTAGTAATGATTAACGAGTCAAACGCTTAAAAACAACCGCGGGGATCAGCGGATAAAACTTCCTTTTCTCCGCACTGATGACATGACGTAGGTAGATATTATATTGCGAAAGATAAGAAAATATAATTTTATCTTAATATGTGTATGTTTTAATCTCGCTTAGCGCCTATAATAAAGAGATAATAATACATTTTCTTCTCAGACGTTTTTGAAACTTATTTTATTTGTTATTGTATTAGAGGTATAATAGGTTTAACTACTTTCCTTCGACAAAAAATTTCATTGCATTATTCAAATTTACTTACAAATAAAAAAAATGGACGTGAAAATAATCGTTGTTTTCGAAATTGACGAGCTACATTTAGTTACATTTTACCCGCAAAATTTGTCACAGCTCCTTTAACTACCCACATTCAGAATAATGTAAGTTGTAACGACCTAAATGTTATCTTAGCAAAAAATGTCTACGATGATAATTATTGTGTCTGCTAGTAAACATGTTATATGTATTTTTTTTTGTATGTATCTCCAACAGTGCCAACTAGTAGCAAATCGCGTGCGGCGATCGTTGGCCTACTTTAATTCGTTCGGTAAGCCGGTTTTCAAATGAAACTTCACCCACTAAAGAGTTTTTTACCATCCGCCTACAAACTTTTTTGTAGGTAACAATACGACAGAATAATCAAAATATATTTGGTTACTGGGTACACGTAATATCAAATATGTGTTTGTATACCCGTAGATCTATTACCTATATGATGTAGGTACTTCATTGTACAGAACGTAATTAACTCGTAGTAACAAGTTACCAAAAAATAAAATGGTTGTATATAGTATCGTAGACTACTTAATAGTACGTTGTATTTACCGTATGTAGTTGGCAGTAGACTATAGAATTATATCTATTTTAACTTTCCCGACGCGACGATGCTAACTTTCACAATTCTTGCATTCTTTTTTTGAATATTATTGTAATATGCAAACCAAAAATATAATGGTATAAAAAATATTGCTATTTGCTTTCCTATTGAAAATCAAAAACTATTACTCTCCTTCTGGGACAGTCAAGTAATAAGAGGAAAATGTATGCATATTCTGACGGATGTATACGTAAGGTTGCACAATTATTACGTATGTGGTGTATTAAACTCTATTGAACGGAAGTACTCATGTATGTTAAAACACATAGAAAAATATTCAGTTATGTCTAAGCAGTTATGGTAATTCTTCATCATACTCAAAGACATTCAACAGTACATAGACGGGACAACAGCACAAAACTTGTGATCCAAAAGTTCTGACCTAGTGATCATAAGTCGCTCAGTTTATTTGGAATATACGCGCGCCAGGTCGGCCAGCGAAATATATATTTTTTTTATTCGCTTCACAAACAAAGTTCCTTATTAAACTTATCTTACGTGATTCTTAACCATTCACAAAATATTCTAGGGTGTAAATTGTAATAATCGCCCTCACATTGTAATAAGTAGTTGATGGCGGTACTGAAGTTTGAGATCATTTTTTTTTGTATCGAAACTTGCTTGATAGCCCCTCTATAGTTGTTAATATTAAATCTCTTTGATCATACCGCACGATTTATGAATGACCGTCCACACTGCGCAGCTCAGTGAGCACTTG
Organism: Clanis bilineata; assembly: GCA_036417725.1. NCBI lineage: Eukaryota > Metazoa > Arthropoda > Insecta > Lepidoptera > Sphingidae > Clanis > Clanis bilineata. The sequence goes on from CM071141.1 coordinate 8,177,148, forward strand.
ATCTTTGCAAAATAAAGCCTTAAGCCGAGTCTCCAGCACTACACAAAACATGGTTTCGCTACACATTTTTGTCTATGGTCCATTGTTACATAAGCAGGAAATAGCGAGAAGCATTTTTATGTGTAGGTGTTTTTGTGGTTTGTTTCGAGAAAAATATATGCAGGAGACGTGGCTAAAGTAAAAAACAGACCCGCAACCAAATTCCGCGCACGGGCACAGCGAGGTTCTTACGACTAATACGTGTGTGATTATAATTACGCTTTTCTGGATCTATAAAGTACGAATTTGTCACCTCTTCTGATGGGTTTGGTCTTTTACTCTTAATGGCCAAATGCGAGTCGGCAAATTTCTACTGCTACTAAATAAAATAATATTTCTACCACTACAATATGAAAATGCTGAATTTTATTTAGGTACGAATATTTAGACGCCCGTGTGTGGTCCGCTTTATCTAAGAATTTCAGAAGTTTAGAGTTGAATTGAGATATTTGTTTGAATTGAAGTCATATTTACGTATTTATGGTTAATCTTTTAGTCGATGTTAGCAATGGTTCTGAAAAGCTATGTAACATCTAACATCATGCTGTGACCAACATGAGAAAAAATAAACATGCATACAGGTAGTACAGGCATTATATCAAGAAATATTTAAATGCAAATATTTTTAGTTTGTTAAAATCCTTTAGTCACGGTTATAATTTATATAGCGATGAAAACCAAAGCATTTTAAAAAGAACCTTGAATATTCTCATATACTAAGTAAAGTAAATAAAAGCAACTACATTTTATCTAAAACGAAAAACTGTTCTCGTGATACTGACGGTTGAAAGCAACAATAGTAAAAAGAATTGTAATTAGCAGGAATGGCTACAGACTATTAGTTGACATTGTCCATCAGTTATTATCGTACAGTAGATAAGTATTATGAATGCGGGCAATTTTCTAAAGAAATAAACAATACAGTGCCGTTCTTTCTATATTATTATATAGTTTTTATTTTATACTAATCAACTTTTAAATCCTAACGTTCATTATTTTTGAAGTGTCGGAGCTCGTGGGCCATCTAAACTGTGAAACTAGAAATAGTAATTTAATCCACTTTTGAAAAAAATATTTCTGGTTATAAATTAGAATTTAAAATGATCTCTTTACTTAATTTCCGCTGATATGACCCATATCAATAACAAGAAGTAACCGCTCAATTTCTTTTATAATAGCTTTTGTTCGCGGCTTTATCTCCATGACAGTCTAGGATGCTAAACGGTTTTCCCATAGAACTTTCCAATCCCTTTTTCCTATTTATAAATGGAAATTCTTTATAACACTAGGTAGACATCTAGTCTCATTGTTTTACCGAAACTAAAAAAGGTAAAGTGAATTACATTTTGAAATGACCAACAAACAGTTAAATAATAATAATATTAGCCCTGTAATATTATTGTTCCACTGCTGGGCACGGGCCTTTTCCACTAATGAGAGGCTATAGCCAACAAACAATTATCATCACCTTTTTGTTGATAATTTTTAGGGCATTGTTGTGTCAGTTAAAGGATGTTCAGCATGATTGCGATTATCGTAAAGAATTCACTTCTCTTCACGAAGCTTATGTAGACTTGTCATCAATCTAATCATTGGATTTTTTTTAAGATTTTCATTTTTACCGGCGCGTGATGTAAATTGATCAATACTGTGGGATCTATGGGTACGCTAACGTCAAAATACGCCGTGGATACCTAGGTAGTTTAATACGGATCAGCTTCCACCTTTACTCCCAATTCATCGTTATTTACTTACATGAGTGGTTGGTCTTCCTCGTGATTCTTCAAGTCGAAGTTTGTATTACACATTCGGTGAAACAAAAAAAAAACACGATGTGTTCGTTAGCTGTATCCTCTTCAAACACAGCATTGATATTACCAGTAATTTCTAAATTTCTAGTTCTATGTCGGAACGGTTGGTTGATTTTCACTGAACCCGTCTTTACTATTTACTTACCTGTATTTATTTACTCTAAATGCTGAATGTAAAATTATTGTATAAAAATATCTTATTTATCGGTATATGTCTCATATTATGTATTCTATTTCCATCACTGTACGATACATAAACACTTTCTAATCTAGACAATACAGTTATTGTTTGTAGATGCATATGCACGTCACCACAAACTGTATTAACACCGTGTCTGGTAAATCTCTCATATTTTGATAGGTTGATGGATGCTAAAATATGACTAATCCAGCCGTTCATAAACTCTGTAGTTTTATTATACCCAAACACGATATCTATTGTTCTATTGATGTATTGTTTCTAGTTTGTTAAACAATGTGTTAATTATTATTATAACTTGACTTATAATTAGGCACGTCAATTTTTAGGCAGTATTATATTTAGGGAAACGGAGACCGCATATTCCATTTCATGACCACAGGCATCCATATAAAAGTACCAAAATAGTAATTATGAATAAAAAAGTAGGCTGATACCAGAGTATTTCTACATAGTGTTTAATGTCTGACTGATGCGATACTAAAGTTTTATGTGCGTAAGTTTGGTGTGTTTGTAAAAATAGCAAAAATGTATAATTCACTATAAGTAGGAACTAGGAACTCAACACAGCAAGTGATCGATTGAAGTAATTATCTTGTAAATCAAAATGCCTACTTACTTATAGTTAATATAGAAAGACGTTCAGAATTTTTCCCATGGTTTTAGTCGGATATAGTAACAGATTATTTGTGCAACAGGTACGGAAACTTTTCGACAAGTTTTTAATCACAAATATTTTTGTTTTTGAAACGGATATAAGGACATGACCTTTGGGAATTCATACATCCGTTTTATTCGCATTAGTTTTATTTTAGTTTGGGTTGGGTTTTGTCTGAAATGGTAAAAAAATGTTACACTTAGGTAATGTAATCATTAGCGCGTCTGTGCGTGATGGTATAACTTCCAAACAACTTGACCGATTAAGGTCATATTTACACCATTTAATATTGTCAAGAATCAAGATCATTGTTTAAATTTAAACTAAGACAATTTTATAGTTTTGTAATTAAAGTTGAAGCTATAGATACATTTGCATGTCGCATGAAGATCGCCCAGCAATAGTTAAGAAATTGCCCTTTTTTTTTAGACATAATAATAATAAATAATAAATAAATAACACCCAACAGTCACATACATAGTCCTGACCCCACACTAAGATCGAGTCTTGTGTCGTGGGTATCAGGAACTACGAGAGACTTTCGGTCTCACAACACCCAGACTCGAAACAAATATTTGTAGGCCATACAAACATTTGTCTCGGTGCGGGGATCGAACCCGCGGCCGCACGTTTCACAGCTGGCTACTCGCCCGCTGCGCCTGACATACAACATAATTGTTGATATATTAATATTTAATAACAACAAAAACCTTTCTTGCTAGTAAATGCTGCGTATTGCTTGCTATTATATATAGTCCCCCGGCTTGCAGACGCTTACTTACAGAAACCACAGTTGTAAAATGCAACTTACCCATTAATATGTACCTACGGGATCTAGTTCTCAGAATTCAGAATTTACATACAGGTTTATACTTGCACAGTGCACTATAAAGTCTAAACTGAAATGAGGAAAATCATGCGCGTTTCTTGTTGTTTATAAACTTTTAAAGTCTCTTATACATACCAGATGATATTACTGGAATATCAATTAGTTCTTACTTATAATATTAACATTTATTCCACATGCCCAATAATAAAATTATCTAAGCTAATATAAAATATTTAGTACTTACATTTTAGTCCATCGTAATTGAGTGGTAGAGTCACGCTGTAAACAGTTACATTCTACAGCACGAATGGGCCGGCTCGACGGGTTTGATACCACTGTCTCACAGAAAACCGACGTAAAGTGGCAGCTTGCTGTCGCGTTTCGTTCGGTGAGTGAGATTTCCGGTGGCCCACTTCCCCCCCCCTTCCTTTCCAAATCCCTTTTTCCCTTCCCTTCCATTTCCTCCTTTTAGGTTGGCAACGCACCCATGATTCCTTTTGTGTCTTGGTTGCTATGGGCGGTGGAGATCACTTATCAGGTGATCCATCTGCTCGTGTGCTAGTCTCTGCCAACAAAAAAAAAAATTGAACTTGTGAAAAAATGAAACTTGTGCGCAAGATGTATGTAGTCGAGAGTTAATAGATATATTTTATAGTCCCATAAGATTATTTCAAGAAAACAAACATCATATTTTTACTATGTATTTTTGTGCTGAACATATTATCTACGTGTATATTATTTGAAACGATTATTCTTTTATTATCGGTAATGAGTTTTCAGTGCGAAATAATTCATAGATACACGAAACAACTAAAATATAATTATTGTGGTCAAGCACTGTTCCATGAATAACAAAAAATCTTTTCAGATGAATAATTTCTCAGACCGAAATAAATTATGACCAACAGCAACAACAGGTTTTCATTTACCTTTATGCTTTGTAGGTAAATACATACCTACATTTGGTTGAGTACTTTGATTTATTGCGTATAATAGCTACATTGCTTTATATTTTAAGTAATTATGTTGTTAGCAATAATATTTAATTAGTCGCCTCCTTGATATAGTGGCAGCATATATGGGCTGTTTGATGGGTTCGATTCCTAGGTCGGGCAAAGCAAATTTTCTAATTTAATTTGCCCGGGACTGGATCCCTCAGAGGGGGTTGACGTCAGGCAGGCTACCGGTCGTAAAAACTAATTCAAATCCGTTCTGCAACATGCTTGAAAAACTGTGTTGCGCCGACCCCACATGAAGGTGGAATAAGGCCAGGTAGAAAGAGTACTTAGATAAATCTCAGCATTTTCATATTGACCACATTGATGAATTAAACCAATTAGTTACCAAGGAAATGAAGAAAGCTGACCACGTAAAAGAGTAGGTTACAATCGTATTTATTTTTGATAGGATATTGTATTGGCATGTCTGTCGGGAGTTAGGCGTTAATTATTAGCTAATATCTTCTTATGGTAACTAACAGTCATTACTTATTTGATACAATTAATGTTTCCAAACATTTCCTTTCTTAAAAGGACGTGAAGACTACCTGCGATAAATATAACCTAGGAGGAAGTAATATATACTACGTACCTACTACTTACTATTAAATATGTGGGATAAGTGTACGTAAATATCCAAAATTGAATATGATGTGATAGGCCGATAAACGCTGTATGACAGAAAATTAAGGCAGACCAGAATATTACTCCTCTTTTACCGTACCAAATTATTGTGCCAGATACATTACATATGCTACCGTTGCGTCGTAAAATATAGGACCCTAAGCGCATAATATAGGAAACGAGACGAGTATAAACATTACTATAGCGTGTAATATCAGAGTAGATGAGTACAGACTATTGGACAATGATAATGATACAAGAAGTGGAGGCGTTTCCCACATCTCCACACCCAATTATCGTAACCAATTTGTTACGTACGTGCTGCTTTTATTGCACTACAATCTTCAACATGCCTTTTGTTTCATTTGTAAAATATTTACTAGTATGTTATGGAAAAATAATTCTAAAGTTTTTATTACCAAAGAAAACCTAATAATGCATTCATACAAATACAAACTCATGCCTGTTTCCCATAGAGGTAGAATTGACCGATCGATGAATGTGTTAGCCGAGTAAAATTTGCCCCCAAATCTCTTTTTTCCAATTCCTATTCCCGTACTAGGTTGGAAACGCGCCCTTGATTCTATCGATATTGTGGATGTTCTATGGGTTGTGGAGATCACTTACCATAAGACCTACTTGCCCATTTGCCAGTCTCTGCTATAAAAAAATAGTAGGTACCTACAAAGGTACTATTTAACAAGTGATTATGGATTATTGCTTCACGTGCAAACTTGGTTTAAAAAATATTACTTATTTTGATCTAAACAACAAAGATAATGTTGTTATTTGTAAACAATGAAGTGAGGTACAGTTTCATTGTAGAAGCGGCCGCGGCGCGGCGCGGCGTATGCGGCGTGCGATGTGAGTGCACTTGAGCGGCTCCGAACGCTGCGACCTCGATCATGTTGTGCCACTACGGAAATAAACGTTAAATACTGATAAAAAGAATGATATTTATTGTAAACTATTAACGGCAATGAGGAAATAATAATGATAAACACGAACATACTGATTTTATATTGACCAATTGCAAAAGCAATTTTCATGGTGGGCCGGACCATCCTGGCGTTAAACCTAAAGGCAGGTCTACCGGACCCACCTCCACTTTTAGGAAACGATCTCATCTGATCTTAGTATAGTGCAACAATTATAAGTTGGCGGTGGCAGGTTTTGGCACTGATGTAAAATAACCTACCTAGATTAATTTGTCAAAATCAACACTTGAAAAAACCATCTAAATACTAACCTAACAGACCAATTATGATATAGGTACGTACTGAACTAGGTACTGCATTGACCATGCCAATAGTCAAATATGCCAATAGGCAAATAACCTATCTACCACCAAGCAATCCTGTAAACCCGCTGACAATTGTGTAGGTATGCCTAGGTTTACTCATTGCTAGCAGGGTAATAAGAGAACTTGTAGGTGCCTATTAATCACTATATAGAGGTATTTTAATGTGATCGCCACTTTGTATATAAAGTATGCATACAAATATTGCCGTTTTATGTGAAGCAACGGCATGTGAAGGCGACAACGCGAGGGCGCTTATTTTAAACTGGACGTATAAATCTGTTGGAGATAAGCGAGGCCGAGGTCGTCCTCAGCCGTGTCAGCCGTGTGCTGAGATTGCCGTGAACTGCAGTGCTGGTGAGCCGATGGGCCGGTGCAAGACTGCAAACAATTTGTAACAGCTCCTCTTCAATGCTGTCCGAATAACTAAACATACATATATATTTTTTTTATAGCAGAGACTGGCAAACGAGCAGATGGGTCACCTGGTAAGTGATCTAGACCGCCCATAGACACCCAAGACACAAAAAGAATCATGAGTGCATTGCCAACCTAGAAGGAGGAAATGGAAGGAGAGGGAAATAGGGATTGGGAAAGGAAGGGGGAAATGTGCCAACGGAAATCACACTTAACGAACAAAACGCGACAACAAGCTGCCACTTTACGTCGGTTTTCTGGGAGATAGTGGTATCAAACCGGCCGCGCCGACCCATTCGTGTTGTAGACGTTGGAGAGTTTACATGTGGCGTGTATGTGGGTCAGAGAACACGTGCCAAACGATTTAGTTAAGCGATATGCGAAGGTAAAGCAATGTAATATCTTTTATGACATACATTGCCTACACAAATGATATTAAGTTTTTATGAGTAAAACGATATAATCAACGTTTATTAATTCTTAACCGTCTAACAATCATATCACTATGATATATTTTTTCTTTATACGTTATCTAAAACAATGAACCTTTTGTTATAATATGATAAGCCGCGGCCCATGAAACGTACCCCTTTACAAAAAATACAAAACTGTCACACCGAAGTGAGTGTAATCAAGTGATGATCGCTGATCATTTTTATAAACGTACATATACATATGTAGTATCTAGGCAAATATTATGCACCTGAACGTATAACACGAGTAACGAGTTAACATTAAACACGTCCGTTCACAGAACTTATTTGGAAAAATTACCGGATTTCGAAACACGCACTGTCATTGATAAATTACTAACTACAGATTACGTGGCCATTTTTTAGGAGCCTAATGTCTATAGAGGTATAATATACTTTGTTGGGGTATATTATTATATCGATGTTTGTTGGTCTTATTCTTCCTGCATCCAACCATAGGTCGATTGTTTAAGCGTTGGCTAAAGTAATAATTAAAAACTAAAGACATGTCCAAATAAATCCTGAAACGTACCTATATAACTGGTGGTAAGTTTTAAAGGAATATATTTAATATTCCTTATAACGCTGTTAAATTCAAATACTTTATTTTACAGTAGTAGTTACATAGTAACTATTAGGTTATCTATGGTAGTAGATATAAAAATAGTAGGTTCCTGATAATGCTAGCCAATCGAAGCAAAGAGGTTAAAATTAGTCAACGAACTAATTCAATTGAATTGACGTTGAAGCACTGCCATTTACAACTAAGTCTATGTGTATGTAATTACTTTGCGACATAACGTAAGTAAATACGTACCTAGTTATGCAAGACCTTTCGCACCAGTTTCATTAATTACAAAATGCAGACTAGACGAAAGTAAAAGTGTTGTTGAATTTAGATATACACTTTTGTATATATGTATAGGTGTAGAAGACATGTTGTTCCGGGTAGGCATGACAACTTGCAAAAATATTGGATCGAATAGGAATTCAATTTTATGTAGGCATACACTATACAAAGCCATATTTTATACATATTTTTTTCGGTAAATATTCACCGGAAGTCGTTAAGTAAGTTTTATCATTATAAAAATGTTATTTTATTAAATCCCCGTCAAATCACCGCCGGTCGGCGACGTGTGATAAGATAATGCTTCTCCGTATCAAATGTGCCATTCTCACTTAATCATCTTTCACACATTCATTACACATTAGCTCATCTTAAAATGACAATCTACAAGAAAACAAATTAGTCCAATATCAAATACACTTAGATAAACACAACGCGGTTTTTTATATTAGTTCATTACCGCCTTTATATGAAGTCATCAAACATTATTTTGTAAGTCAAGTTCTATTCAAGGTCTGAAATTAATATATACTTAATAAATAGGTGTAATTTGTTTTAAATTACATCTACTGCCCCTTGCCTCCATACGGACAGGAATAATTTCTACTAAATTAACCAACAGTCGTATATTGCAGGTCCCGCAACATGGATAGAAAAGTTTCCAGAAGCGCGAGGCGCGCGCCAGAGCCCCGTCGACATCGTGACGACACGGGCAAGTAGCGGGATTTGCTTGCCACCTCTAAAGTGGAAGTACTCCGTGAACCACCCACGTTCCGTCGTCAACCCGGGATACTGCTGGCGCGTCGACGAAAATGGATATGAATCAGGTATTTATTTTAACAATACGAGTATTCAGGGCCGCCTTAAGGCATGCGTGGGCCCCTGGGCAGAACAATTCGGGAGGCCCCTTAGATACATAGTGAAAATAATTGATCGTGTTTCGTGTAAGAGAATATAAGTACTTTTCAGCCTTCCAGGGGCCCCTGAGGCCGGAGGCCCTGGGCCCCATGTGACCTTATGGTAAAGACGGTAATGAGAGTATTATCGTAATCGTAATGGTTTCGTATATAAACAGAAGAAAATGCTTTTGAAATGTTATTGATGAATTAATACATAGATAACGCAATGAATATTAATTCAATTAAATTCACCTCTCGTCGCTAATACAATATGTTTTTCCATTAAATTATTATAAGATTTTTTTAAAATATCAAAGACTGGAAACAAGCAGCTGAATCACCTGGTGGTGAGTGATTCCCACCGCCCATAGACACCTACGATACCAAATAATCATGGGTGCGTTGCCCACCTCAAACGAAGGAAATAGGGATTGAGGATATGGGAGATTTGCGCCACCGGAGATCTCACTTACCAAACGAAACTCAATATAGCGAGCTGCCTCTTTTTACGTCGGTTTTCTGACATAGTGGTATGAAACCGCTCGAACCGGTCTATTCGTGCTGTAGACATAACTAGTTAGTTTAAGTAATATATTGATCTATCACTTAAGTAGGTTGGTAACCTACCACTCTGTCTTACATGATAAGGTATGATGTGTACTTTATCATGTAGGCCTGTCAGTTTAGCCCAAAGAGGTGTGCTATCGTAGCATTAAAATATTCGCATAGAGGTGCGGATACAGTGGCGAGTGAAAAATTCTAAAAGGGAAACGATGCTAATTTTTCTTTGAATTGATACCTATTTATTAGTAAAAATTTTGGCAAAGGTAAGCCGGAAGGAATCGTGTTGTTTGGACTCTTCGCCACTGAGCGGATATAGCAAATCCTTGCAACTAACAAGACATTTCCATCGACCCAATACGGTTCCCCTTCAATGACTCACGCTTGTGTCGGTGTCGACAAGTTCCCGCTATCACACTGCATTGGGTAATTGTCTGAGGGGCCCGAGCGAGTGCATTTCCGACTCCATACATTTTGGTGATTGCCTGTTGCCACGCTATTACCGACTACTTCAATTTATTTATTAATCACTTTCACTCGTTGTATCAGGTACCTACCTCATTGTATCAATGAATAGAAAAAAACAGCCACATATTAGGTACTATCATAGCGTTTGATAATGTCAATTGTTTTGTTGTAGAACTACGTGGAGGTCCATTAGGACACGACGTATATAAACTTCAACAATGGCATTGCCACTGGGGAGCTGTTAACGGTGAAGGATCAGAACACACAGTGGATGGACGCTCTTTCTCCGGGGAACTACATCTCGTGCACTGGAACACCACCAAATACCATAGCTTTACTGAAGCGGCTGGACAACCAGACGGACTCGCCGTTCTGGGAGTGCTTTTGATGGTAATTTTTTTCCTTTATACATTATTATCTATTGAAAGAATCACGGATATTTACGTGCAGCGACGCTTTTTCTAGTCGGCCTCTTACATCTATCGTCTACAAAATTATTTACAAGCATGGTTTAAAGTCTATCTATAGTGCGCAAATCCTAACACCTCGTTAAAATACGACACAATATTGAAACTATGTACTTAATGTAATATATAGTAACTTGATAGTTTACGTGACTGAAGCCTTACTTCAGTTGCGACTTGCAAGTCAATCCTTTTACCTACGTTGCACTTAATACAATTGTGCACACGCGTTTATTCCATTTTTACAAGGCCTATACCTACCCAAGCGTAAACTCTTCCAATAAGTAGGTATATCTATTTACATATTTTTATAAACTCTGCGGTATTTGCAAATACGTCCAAATTACCCATATCTGCCTACATAATGTTTACATTTAAATAGTTACCTATTTATAGTTTGGAAGTTTTAGAACAGATTTCAAACTCTGAACACAGTTGTTACTTGATCGACTGTTCATAGAAACGATTTCAATGCTGATAATGCTTAAAGTACCTATTGTAGTTCATCATCATCATCATTAGCCATAGGACGTCTACTGCTGGACATAGGCCTCCCCAAAGATTAAAAAGTAGTTAATTTATAATAATATCTTTACCTACATATATTATGTAGGTAGGTATTGCAGGTACGTAATACAATATAACACTCGCACATATTACTTCAATGAACGTATATTTTTTTATTTTACCATTAAGTATGTTTTTTTTTTTTTTTTTTTTTTTATATTGTTCATAGCCTTGGATACAATGTCCTTCAGCCGTATACATTTTATTATTTATTACACTTTGCTTCTTATATCTAAGTTTTCGCAAGTGCATTGAAGTCGGATGTGTTCGATTTCAAGGCCCTGCTGGAGTTTTGGCGTCAATTCTTTCCAGTTTGATGCTTTTTAGACGATTTTCTCGCAGCGGAGGAGTCGAACATGGTCGACCCACCAACCCGACAAAAAGCGTCCAAAATCACTTATTTCAAAGCTTCCACATACTGTCCATCTTCGTTGATGTTTATTGCTTAGATTCACATCACATTTAAACCACAAGCACCACTTTAGACTAGAATATGAAATCATTAAAACAAGCGACCACCCGCACCGTCAGCATCCCCGCCAAAACTCCCATTAAGTATGTTCATTATAGTGTTGCCAGATCTATTGTGTGAAATATCGGAACACAAGGTTATAATGATCGGGACATAGGTTTTCAAATCGGGACGTTACCGGCCGGTTAGTATAACAAAGAAATCAAACAATTATAGGCTTTTTTAATATAACTAAATTTATGGTCAAAATGATGACATTGGCGAAGTTTCAATGACTTTTTTAATCGCAGTTATATACCTGATCGGCGCGGGTTTATGAGCCCCCCCACAATTGGAGATAGGCAGCAAGGCGGCACCGCGCAGGGACGGTTCCGGCGGAAGCCTGGGTGCTTTTCGCCTAGAGAAACCCGGGGCCGTCCCTAAAGCGGCAAAGAGGGCCACCGCGGGGTTTAAAGTCGGTATTGCCGGTGTCGGGTGTACATAGAGTTAGGAACTCGACCCAGGGTCGCCTGGATGTTTTCCATCTCTTCCGGGCATTATGGCGCTGGATCGTAAGACCGGCGACACCGACATAACCGTCACGTGTTCTCCCAGGCGTGGCGGTAATGGTAAAACACTTTTCCCCACGTTAACAAAAAAAAAGTTATATACCCCAAATTTAGAGTATTCAATCCTGGTATTGAGTTCATACTTCAATTCTACCCACACTCGAAATATGCCCAGCCTAGTACAAAGAGTGCACCGTTCTCAGAACAGTCATTGTCGCAAAAAACCTCTCGGTGCCAGGTGTGACGTAAACCATAGTCGAGATGGCGGGAGCCTAGCGTGCAGAACTAACTTTTACGAGATGATGCATCTCACAGAAGGAGAGTGCCCAGAGAGATCGGGAACAATCTTATCCTTGATTCTCTGATTCTTTTTTTTTATCTGATCCCTCCATCCGCCAGAGGGGGCATAGGAGGCGTGACTGACCCTCGCTTCCCACTTTGTGGTTAGGGGCGTTTGTAAAATTTAATATCGGTATCACTTGCCCGTCGTAAGCTTGGACTTACAGAGGCTAACGGAGGTCGTAACAGTTGGCTGTTATAGCGTCCCCAAGATGGACAGCACTGCAGGTGGACCGCCTTGATCCGTCATTGACGCCAAGGACGTCCATCGGTGGCTGGGGTTTATGGGTGCCTCTTCCGCGATTGGAGACGGTCCAAAGGTGGCACCGCGTAGAAGCGATTCCAGCCAAAACATAGGCGCTTCTCGCCTAGGGAAATCCGCAGTTATTCCTATTCGCTGCCAGGCTTCTAGTCGGTATAACTAGTGCAGTATGTGTTAGGGATTCGGCCCAGTGTCGCATGGATATGTTCCATCTGTCCCGGGCATTATGGCCTTGGACCATTTTACCGCTAGTTAGCTTCGTTGAAAGTACATATATAACTAAATAATCAGAAAACTTTGACGTGACTGCCCGTAAGCGTCATGTTAGCGAAAACCACGTTGCGGAGATGAAGACGCGGCGGTGGTTGTGCAACATTACACGATTAGACCAAATACGTAAATTGGTGTCAGATAAACTGCGGGAATGTCGCTTTAAAGGTATTGTATATTTTGAGCAAACCACAGGAGCAGTCGGTCGCATGTTTCTGGACCAATCATGCCAGGGGTTCGTTCCCGTGGACGGCCCAAAAAGTGGCGGCTTGTCGTTTTGGTAAAAGGTATAAAAGCCAGTGGTTTCATTTTCACCTCCTTGGTCTAGTGGCAACATATATGGGCTGTGGACCTAGAGGTCCTGGGTTCGATTCCCAGGTCGGGGCAAAGCGAATTTTCTCATTTAATTTTCCCGGGACTGGATTCCTCAGAGAGGGTTCACGTCAGGCAGGTAGCGTGTCGTAAAAACTAAGCCAAATCCTTTCTGTAACAAACTATAAAAAGTGTGTTGCGCCGACCCCTCATTAAGGTGGGATAAGGGCAAGTAGAAGAAGAAGATTTTATTGTGGTGGATGATCAAGACCGGGCGAAGTGGGAACGTTTACACAAAACAACCATTTAGATGGCTGAGCGGAACACTTTTTATTATCCACGGAGAAAAATCAACTCTTTACGGATATCTCCCAACCTGGGGTCAGTGGTATGGTTATGCCCTACTCGTCGGCTTTCCGCTCTGGTCCACAGTGTGTGGATTAGGACGACTTCCTAACCAAAATACCTACACCGACACTACCGACTAAAAAAACCGTGGTTGCCTTATTCAACGCAAGTAAGATGGTTCTGGAGGATGCGAAGTAACCTCTGGATTGCTGCTGGAACAGACTCTGCACGTTGCCTTTCAGCCAGTCTCTTTGGGGCAGGAGCCCCAAATATTTATGCCGCCTTTGGTAAGCACGACAAGAAGATGTTTTCGTATCGCCGAGTTGTAGATCTCAGAGGTTGCATCAATATAATATACAAATGCCACACATCCCCCGCTGTACGGCCCTGACCCCAATCCGCAGGACTGGAGGCGCCAGTCAACGACCAGGCGCCTCTCTTCTTGTTTGGCGACTGGAATCTAAGCATTCTCGATCCCGTCCAGCGCTCTCATTTTTCACCATAACACGTTCCCAGATGAGGTCATACCGCGCCACGACCTCCGACTACCGACCAATGTAGCTACTAGCTACTACAGCCGGCAGAGAGAGGCCGTTACCGGCTACAGTTCTGAGAGCGCTGCGTTCTTGATCCCAGGCTGGACACACTTTGAGAGTGTGCTGGGATGTATCCTCGGGCAGTTGTTACAATAATGGCACACGACGAATTCTGAGAGAGAGAGGGCCTCTCTCCGCAGTACTGTCGAGTCTTTATCTCCTCCAAGCATGCCTTAACCCGCGACGAGACGCCTCGTCACGCCAGAAGAAAGCTGACAAAACAAGAGCGGGACATTTAACTCTAAAACTAGTCTTATTTTTTCCCGTTCATTGCCTGCTAGCATTACAGCTGCCATATATCGTTCCCTTTCTTGCTAATCTAAGCCCCATCCTATTTACCTGCCTACTTGTTTCTAAATTGATAGCGTTATAACATAAATTATTATTTAAATTTAAATTGAGACCTTGATTGTGGTGACCAATAAAGATTTTATTTTATTTATTTATTTTAACAAAAAATAATTAGCACTTAGCTTATGCAAACGGACAGCTGAATTGAAATATAGTTTAACATACAACCGTAATATTTACCACTTTGTCGGTAAACGAGTATGAGCGACTGTTAAAATTTTCTATTAAAGTACATGCTAAGAAGAATAGTCAGAAATCGGGACATTCGGCGTCCCGATCAAGGGAAAATCGGGACGGGTCACCAGACCCCTGAAAATCGGGACGTCCCGCGCAAATCGGGACATCTGGCAACACTAGTTCATTAATACAAAGTTGAATACATCGGAGTTAGTGTTGCCAGATGTCCCGATTTGCGCGGGACGTCCCGATTTTCAGGGGTCTGGTGACCCGTTCCGATTTACCCTTAATCGGGACGCCGAATGTCCCGATTTCTGACTATCCTTCTTAGCATGTACTTTAATTGAAATTCTCTATCAATCAAACAGTCGCTCGTACTCGCTTACCGACAAAGTAGTAAATATTATGGTGGTATGTTAAACCATTTTTGTTGAGACTGGCTCCGCGGAGATAAAGGCTCAACCATACTGCGGAGAGAGGCCCTCTTCGTAATACTATCGTGGATGAATAGCTAACCGGGCGGGAAAGCGTGAGTGCGGGCTCTAGGACCATCGCAGGAGTGCGTCCTATATTTAGAGAATGGCGACAGGCGCCACGGCGCGCCAACATTTAGCCTGACGCAGGCACTAACTGGGTATGGGTGCTTCGGTTGATTCCTGTAAGATAGGATAGGAAGAATTTGTCGTGTGCTACCATTATGGCATCTGCCTCGAGGATACGTCTCAGCACACTCTCGAAGTGTGTCCAGCCAGGGATGAAAAACGCGTTCTCAGAGCTGTACCCGGTAACGGCTTTCCTCTGCCGGTAATAGAAGCTACCATGGTCGGTAGTCGGAACTTGAAGGTCGTGGCGCGGTATGACCTCCTTCTGTGTACGTGTTATGTTGCACAATGAAAGCGCTGGACGGGATTGGGAATGCTTGGATTCCAGTCGCCAAACAATAAGGGAGGCGTCTGGTCATTTACTGGCGCCTCCAGTCCTGCAGATTGGGGTCAGAGCCGTAAAGCGGGGGATGTGCGGTATTTTTATATTACATTGATGCCACCCAATGGTTGCATATCAGGAGATTTACAGCACAGCGGCACGAAAACATCGTGTATTGTGCTTGCCAAAGGCGGAATAAATTTGTGGGGTTCCCGCCCCAAAAGAGACGGACCGAAATGCAACATGCAAAGTCGGTTCCAGCAGCAATCCAGAGGTTACTCCGCATCCTCCGGACTATATCACATACGCTGTAGGCACCCACGGGATTTTTAGTCGATAATGTCCATGTAGGTATTTGGTAATGGACCTGTCCTCGAAAGGCCGACGAGTCGGGTATAACCATCCCACTACCCCCAGGCTGGGAGATATCCGTAAAGAGTAAATTTTTCCCCGTGGATAAAAAAGTGTCCCGTTCTGCCAGCTAAATGGTTGTTTTGTGTTAATGTTTCCACTTCACCCGGTCTTGAACATCCAATAAAACAATGAAACCATCAGCTCTTATACTTTTTTCCATAATGACTAGCCGCCACTTTTTGGGGCGTCCACGGGAACGCATCCCTGGCACGATTAGTTTAGACACGTGCGACCGACTGCTCCCGTTTGCTCAAAATGTGACAATATCTTTCAAGCGACATTCCTGAACTTAATCTGACACTAATTTGAGTATTTGGTCTAAACGTGTAACGTTGCATAACCACCGCTACATCTTCATCTCCACGGCGTGGTTTTCGCTAACATGACCCTTACGGGCAGGTCAAGTCACGTCAAAGTTTTTATATACTTTTAACGAAGCTAACTAGCGAAAAAATCTTGGAAATCAAATTTTCTTGGGGACACTTTTCCCCTTTTACTACTGACGCCATCTCTGGGAAGATACGTGACGGTTATATCGGAGTCACCGGTCATATGGTCCAGGGCCATAATGCCCGGGAGAGATGGAAAATATCCGGGCGCCACTGGGCCAAATCACTAACACATCCTGCACTAGCTATATCGATTAAAAGCCTGGCGGCGATTAGGAATGATTCCGGGTTTCCCTAGGCAAGAAGCGCCTAGGCTTTGGTTGGTATCGCTCCTAAGCGGTGCCGACTTGTGGCTCGTCTCCAATCGCAGATCGCTCATATACCCTAGCCTCCGATGGATGCCCTTGGCGTTAATGACAGAACTAGGTCGACCACCGGCGCTGCAGTCCATCTTGGGGGCGCTACGACAGCCACCTTCTACGACCCCCGTTGGCACTAAAAGTCGAAGCTTACGACAAGCAGGCGAAACTAGGATGACATTTTTCTAATGCCCCCAGTCACAGAGTGGGAGACAAGGGTCAGTCGCGCCTCCTATGCCTCCTCTGGCTGGAGTGATCAGATTAAAAAAAAATCAAAGAATCAAGGATTAGATCGTTTCCGATCTCTCTCGGCACTCTTCTTCTATTAGATGATCATCTC
This sequence comes from Clanis bilineata, assembly GCA_036417725.1. NCBI lineage: Eukaryota > Metazoa > Arthropoda > Insecta > Lepidoptera > Sphingidae > Clanis > Clanis bilineata. The sequence goes on from CM071141.1 coordinate 8,194,406, forward strand.
GTAAAAATTGGCCCCTGCACGCTAGACCTCCCGGATCTTACCAATGGTTCAGGTCATGCCTGGCACCGAGAGGTTTTTTGCGATGACGACGTGACTACTCTGAGAACGGTGCACTCTTTGTCCTAGGCTGGGCATATTTCGAGTGTAGGTAGAGTGGAAGTTCGGAGGCGACCTCTCGCTGCCGGCCGTGGTGTTCGCCGTGGTCGGCAGCCAGAAGTCATGGCGAACGACGGTCTCCTTCTGCGAGCGCGTCATCTCGCGGAAGGAGAGCGCCGAGCGGGATCGTGAGCGGAACGATCCTACCCGCCGCCAAATGAGACGTAGGAGACGCCGGGTGGGTGACTAACCGGCGTCTCCCGCCTTGTGGAACGGGGGGAACGACTAATAGGGGCCTTCCGAGGTCGCGGGCGCGCAGCGGGAGGGCTGTGCGCCCCTTTTAGTACTATTGTACATGCGGGACGGACGGCAGCACGGATGGTCGGCCTCGTGCTGATGTAGACGCCAAGGGCGTCCTTCAGCAGCGGGGGCTTCTGAGACGAGAGCTTCCCCCTAAATTGGAGACGGGCCGCAAGGCACCGCGCAGGGGCGGTTCCGGTAGCAATCCGAGTATATCTCCGGATATCCCGGGACCGGCCCATTAAGCGCCGAAGTAGGCCACCGCGGGGTTTTTAGTCGGTATTGCCGGTGTAGGGAATTTGTTAGGGACTCGGCCCAGCGTCGCCCAGATGTCGAACATCTCTCCCAGGCATCACGGCGCTGAGTCGTAAGACTGGCAAACATACCCGCTACGTCCAACCGCCCCGGACGCGGCAGCAATGGTAAATCACTTTTCACTGCGACAAAAAAAAAGGTAGAGTGGAAGTACGAACTAAATCAACCCAGGATTGAATCCTCTAAGTGTGGGGTATACAACTGCGATTAAACAACGCATTCAAACTTCGCCAATGCTGATATTGAACCATAATTTTTAATTATTTTTAGAAAAAAATACCTATTATAGTTTGATTTCTTTAACGCCGGTAACGTCCCGATTTGAAAACCTATGTCCCGACCATTTTAACCTTGTGTTCCGATATTTCACAAAATGAATCTGGCAACACTAATCGGAGTCCAACTGTGTACTCATACGTACATACGTAGCTAAACATACGTCGAGGAGAGGTCGTAATCTGAATACAATAAGTCACATTTAAATACTTCTTCATTCATTTATAAATAGTATGTTTTGTAATTACGACAAACTAGATCTTGCTAGTAAAAACGAATTAAGGATGCATAGGCATTTACCTACTTCCAGGAACGTTGATAGTAATATTTGTGCTTTTGGACAGTAAAAGTATTAATATATAATCCTATGAACAACCCAAAAAGTGCTTACTTATAGCCAGGGTTGGCAATGTTTAAAACACTGATTAAAACAATACAAAAATACATATCACGATTAAAACATAATTAAGATCGCTTGAGAAACTTCAGATCATGGAAGTTGAGGGTTGAGTTGAAGATAAGAGAAGGGAGGTTGATTGAACTTGATTGCATCTTAACTTGGAAACTGTTGTTTTAAATAAATAATAATTATAATTACAATAAATAAAGTACTTTTTGATTTTTAACTGTTTTTTTTCCTTTTTTACATATGTACGTGTTTAAAACATGTTTAAAACAAGGCAATTAAAACAGCAATGAAGCATTAAAAAAAAAACATGTTTTTTTTGTTTTTCAAATAAAACATGATGTTTTGTTCTTTTTTAAAAAAGCATGTTGTTTTCCAACCCCACTTATAGCTGATATTGTTCAGGAACTAGGAAGATAGGTCCCATTATGGAGAATACTCTAAACCAGGCGATTTAAAATCACCGGTTTTAAATAGGTACGCAGTTCTTAGCTGATTAATTTATCTTAGGCTGAAATAAATAATTGTTCCAACCAATCAATTTGAATTTGTAATTTTCCAGGTGGGTACGCAGCACAACGAATTAGACAAAGTTGTACGGTTGCTACCATTCGTACAACACAAGGGCGACAAGGTGACGATGTCTGAACCGCTGGACCCCGCCAAGCTCTTACCTTCTACCATCGCCTACTGGACATACCCTGGATCTTTAACTACACCACCTTGCACTGAATCTGTCACATGGATCCTCTTCAAAGAACCCGTGCAAGTTTCTGCCGAACAAGTGAGTAAATGTAATATTATGTAGATTTGTTTTGTATTATTACACATTAGTAGATACTCAAGATTCAAGACCTCAGGGATAACTTGAGTCGATACTCAGTCAGACGATACAAGCGCTAAAATACGAATTGAACGAATTCAGTTTATCTTCTAGTACAATAGTTCCACTTTGTCCTTTATTTTTTGTAGTGACAAAAAGTAAATGAAGTGACCGTAATTGATTGTTTTCAGTTAGCATTGATGCGGAAACTCAAATGTGGCGAGGCGTCACGCGGAGTGGAGGCCATGGAACTGCTGCACAACTACCGGCCGACACTACCGCTCGGCAATCGTGAACTACGCGACTTTGGTGGCAACTAACACCATACCAATACCTCAGAAGTTGAAACCATTGCTGTGTATCTGTTTGTGTTGTGATACTATACATATACAAGGGAGATGATCTCCACACTTCAGAGTTCAGTGACCGCCTGCCCGCCAAACGCTGCGGACAGTGTTCATAATTATAAAATAATTCTGAATTACGATATATTTATTGTAACAATATTATAATAGTTTATGTAAAATATTATCAGATACAAATTGATATCTTTTCAATATCATATGTACTAAGTGCCTAAATACGTACTCTACTTTTAAATTGTAATAAAAGCTCGGAGTCGTTTTTAAGTTAAATATTGACCTATGTAGGTACTTTATGCACCGTCGTCTCTACAAACATTTATCATTGATTTATTATATTTATTATATCTAAGTATGCATGTTATACTATATAAAATTATCTTATAATATCTACACTTATGTTTTAAATATAAAAAGTAAGGACAGTTTATAAGAGCATTTGTTAATGATTAACACTATTTCAAAATCATTTCCCTTTAGGAAAGTGCTTTTATTTCGTAGGAAATATATTTATCCGACGTTGCCAGCAATAGATTAAAAGAAATTGTTTAATTTACAAATTCCGTTTATATTTCTTAGATATTAGCATCAGTAAGAAACACGCATTATCTCTGTCCTTATTTTTGTAATTATAAATAATTTTCGTAAAATTATTCTATAAACGTTATTGTGAATGTGATTTCAGCATGCCACCGAAGGCTATTTGCAGTACCACCTGATCAAGAGGCATCCTATAATGTAGATTGTAGAGCATAATATTAGCATTTATCATATCTCCAGCTCTAGTATACACCGAGGTTTTATTCTTTTATCCACATTACGGTTCCGTAACCAAATGGCAAAAATGGAGCCCTTATAATTTCGTTTTGTCAATCTGCCCGTCCGTATGTTACTAACCAAATCTATTTGCACTACCTACATATTTAGTGGAATTAATTTGGGTGGTAGATGTGTTCTATGAACAGTTACCATAGATGGAGTGCAATTAGGAAAAATATTTTTTTGGGGTCCCTATTCTTCTTCTTGTGGTCCGTCCCTCAATGCTGAGGATCGCGACCACATACAATGCGTCAAGCAGAGCGCTACTCATTTTTTATTTGAGTCAATAATCGACGAATCGAATCGTAAAAATTCCTGTTTTTCTCCCCACTTACTTTTAAACGACCAAGTGAAAACATCTGAAAAAATCAAAGTAGTAGAGTGAGGTGACAATCAGATGTGTTAAGTAGTTTTTAAGAATATGGGATTTTAAAAAGGTATTTGAATGTTTGCTGAGAACATTCATGCCTACTACGAAATCCGTCAATGTGCATGGTATTACGCGCTAGTATTTTATTTTTAAATCAACGCAATCCTCCTGAATCCTTTATACCTACGTTCGTGCAATTTTATTAAGAATACTTACGGGAACATATGAAACGGTTATTCTGATTTTAAAAATAAATAATTTCATTCCGATTTGTTGTTAAATCATATGCTACATTATATCCATTCTCCAAGGGCTATGGATAAACTTCGAACAATTTGTGAAATCTAAATCTACATATGTTAACGAAAACATAATTTTAATTATTTTGTCACAATAATTATGAAAAAGTGGTTATTTGAAAACATGCAATGAATCAAACTATTGTGAAGTTAAGGATAATTTTCAATATAATTGCGTCAAACGAGTTTTACAAAGTATTTTATTAATGATTGATATATTGAGTCACTTGTTGCCTTGTTATTATAAGCCACTGCTTGGAATATTATTGAAACTGTAACTTACGTAAATGAGTAATAATAGTTTTACTATATTCTAGATGTAAACACGTGAATGTTATTTAAAATTAAAACCAAATCGTGATATAATCCGTAAAAATAGTTTAATTTCAATGTAAACACGTGTCTCGAATGTAAACGTTGCAGTTATGTTAACTGTGACGTTATAAGATATTTATATATTACTGTAAGAATCCTCATATTGTGAAGCTAGGTATCTATAGGTATAAAGTTAATGTCACATAAACCTGTTATTAAATAAAAATACTTTTTACCCAACAATATAACGTTTTATTTCATTCCGATTCATTTTACATCATTCATTACAATTTTTTAAACATTTACTTTCCCACATTTTATAGAAACGCGAGTAAAATTATTCTATCTAGCCAAATATCTAGCTTATTGTTTGGCCAATATTACAATTTTGTCATTAAATGAAATCGAATCGAGGTCAAATTCGAATCGAGTGCCGAGAGTCAGGAGGCTGGCAACGGTTTATTAATTTACAATACTTACCGCCTAGTGTTCATACATTTAAGGTCGCCTTAGGTTGTTTAAGGCCGCCTTATCTGTCAATTATTGTATGGCGAAAATCATTGTGAGAAGCCGTTATAGTTGAGTCGGGTTTGACCATTCGGTCGTTAAGGCGACTTGCAACGCTATAACTAATATAGAGTTACACCTTATCTCGATTTATCCTACAGCTCACACCTATCTTTAAATCAACAATTGGGATAGAGATTTATCATGGAGCTGCAAGCGGCCCAAGTTTAATGACATGCCATCTAAGGTTTAATTATTTGTATTTAAATCCTTACTTTTGCCAACCATTGTTTATAACTGACGTTTAGAATACCTACAAATCGATAAACATGGTTATAAGTAACAAGGCACAGAATAAAACAGGAAGGCAAAATAGCTTTTAATTCAATTGATTTATAAGACTTGTATAATTATACACAATGATAACATAAACATAACATAATATAAGCTCACGCCTGTATCCCCGAAGGGGTAGGCAGAGGCGCACTAGCGAACTAGAACACCCACATTTCCCCGAGCTTAGTTCTGTCCCAGATGTGATAGGGGGCAAGACTACCGCCATATCGAGCACAAATTCCAGACTCCGGGCTGATATGGAAAAATCCAATATCACTGTGCCCGACCCGGGGATCGAACCCGAGACCTCGGAACCGTAGTCGTACCGAAATACCACCACGCCACCGAGGCACACAATGATATATTAACATTTACAATATAATATCGATTGACATTATCGATTCAACACTAGGTATACTGATATGGTTACAGTTACGGTCGTGCAGGATATTAATGAGGAACCCGCCTTGTATAACTTAATTATATGTCAATAGTATCGCGACTGCACTAATGTGTAAAACCAAAGGCCGTAACTTGAAAATTTGCATTTTTGGGAATCGACGCGCAAAGGTTGTTCAACATAAATCCGTTTAAAATCTGTTTCTGTGAACGTATTTCAACCATTTTAGTTTCATTCCAAGGTTTTGTTTAATTTAAAAAGGTTTATTGATAAAACGTAGTGATTTTAAATGCAAGTAATTAATAACAGCGAAAATGACTTTTGCCATGATAGTATGTTTAGGCAATGAGTACAAAAACTCATATAGGATCTTAAAAACATTTTAGTTAGATGAAACATACAATTATTGCAAACGTCGCGCAGACACAGAGTTTCGAAACAGTAATGACCGCAACAACTTGTGGCAGCCGGCGTCCATTGCTCTCATGCTCCCCTCGACGAACCACAATCAAGACAGACGCAAGTGTATACGTATCATGACAAAACACCATAAGTAGTTGAGTATACTCCATCTCAATGAAAAAAGAGATAGGAAAAACAATTACACCATCATGTCGATCATGAAGGGTACATTTATTTTAGGCCTATAAAGCATCAATATATTATACCCTAGATACACAGTTCTTTGCATATATCGTCCTAAAAAGTGGTCTCAGGAATAAAACAAAAAAGAAGATCACAAGTTCTAATTAAATCAAACACAAATATATCCCTATGCACATGTTATAAAGTAGCTTTTTAAACGAAATTATCAAGCGTCCTTAAATTTGAATTTTCAAATTTAGAATTCTATCGGCGTCCAACTGTAGGGAAAAGGAGTGCTTAGTGCACTTCTTTGCTGTCCCATTTTCCGAGCGTCAACTGTGTATCTAGGTTAATAATATATCAAAGCTATAAAGGCAAAAGGCCGCAAACTTAAGTTACGACCTTTTTCATTTGCGCATTTGTGCACCGCGAAAAATTAGCAATACACGAATAAGTAAATTAGGTATCTTTAAAAACTATTTTGCTGTCCTAAACTACCGCGGCACAGGACCGCGGTTTCGGCCTTAACTAAACGGACACATTAATATTCTGATATCATGAAATGTGTCCGGATAATGACAAAAAGCACTAAATGCGACTACAGTCCGGTCTATTATAATTTACAATAAAATATCCAGTACATCTAAATTTTCTTTAATTATTATAAAATATAGTATCAAATATCAATATAAAAATATATAATATTAATACAAATTACTAATGTTACTGCGTACGTATATCTATGACTTACACAAGCGTCAGGTATGTAAAGTTGAAATCAATAAAAAGACTTTTACACTTCATATTATTTAAATAATTTTTCACATCTCTAAACGTCCACGTCAATAAAAATATTTTAGATGCGCCTAAAATGCGCCCAATTTCAATAATCAATAGTTTTTTTACGCAATTTGGTTTATGATATATAAGTACAGGAAACACTTTGCTACTAAGAGACGATTTTAATGTCTAAAAATATTTAAAAAATTAAGGTTGTTCTATGCCTTTACGGATTTTATTTAGGACCAAATAAATTCGGCCCACTCAAAATGAGGATACACACTTAACAACGAGGATAATAAAACTGTTGCCTGCCCAGATAGCTGAGAGAATATTTTCATAGACGTAGAAGCTTATTATGTCGTGATATAGGTTTTATGAATGTGAAGACACGAAAAAGCAATGCCCTTAATATTTAAAAAAATATTAAATTGCAAATTGCAAAAATCATTCTAGCTATGAAGAAATCATCCTATACTAATTTTACTATAATAGGGCAAGTATGGTAATTATTTATATAAGCTTCACCCGTATCTCTATGTATCCAAGTATGAATGACTTTAAGGTTTTTTTTATTCCCAAATGTGTATTTTCGATTAATAAAAATAATGTGATGGTTAATATAATGCCGCTTAACGAACGATTCTCCTACATACAGGTCAATATTGTAGACGCAGCTTAATGGTATATTTCATTCATATAAATGAAATAAAATTATAATATGTTATCATTTCTGTAGTAAATAATCTACACTTTGCAAGATCTTTATGTCTGAATTTTGGTATGATACAATAAATCTAAACTATGTATTTCGATGCTATTTGCTAGGTATATAATATCACATAATGTCAGAGAGACGTTCACACATGACTTTAACATAACATAAAATATGTACAAGTTCAATCCTTGGCAAGGGTTTACTATTATACTAGGTGGGATATTTGCCAGCCAGTTATAAATTCATCAAAACGTTATTAGATCTTCAGTTGATTTACTCTGTTGGCGTTCATTACCGTCAACATTGAGACCTGTATTTTTTGGCGACAACTTTCTTCTAGGTGGTACAGGCGTATCGTCTAGTATGCCCGTCGTACCCAAATTTTTTCCTTGTTCCGTAAATGTTTTGACTTCGTAGCTCATTTCAACGCGCCGGCTGGTGGGCGACAACTTGGTTCGAACGGGAGGACTGGGGGCCGTCCGAGAGTACATCGGGCGATTATCAAATATTGAGGTATTTAAGAGGTTAGTACTTCCAGGAAGAGCTGAAGTTTTACTTCTTTCTAAATAAAATACATGTGATGAACTTTGTTTATCTTCGTTGTTCGTCTGATTGGTTTCAGTATAAAATGTAGTCTTCTTCTTACACTCTACTTGAATATGTTTGTGAGCTTGTACGTCTGATTTACTCCTTTCAAGAGTGAATGCACCATTAGTGTGGAGGTGACAACTAAACGAGCTCGTGTTCACTGTACACGCGGGCGTCGTCGAATAAGGCACTGCTGGCGCCCATAAACATGCACCCTCGTTTCTCGGCACCAATAGAAGTGGATCCTTTAGAAACATATATAATTAACGTTATCTAACACTACAAACGTTGATCAACGATTCATAAAATAATCACAAAATTACTTTAAAATCCGATTGTGATATAAATTTATATGAGACCATACTTAGAATAAGCTCTATCGAACACAATGATAATCTTACAGAAAAATACAAACGAATTGATTAGCTCCTTTCGAATTCGGTCGATAAGTAACAAATTGCTAGATGGTACCTTGCCAGTAATGGAATATATTTTCGACTGGAGAGTATGCAGGCGACTGCGTAGATATTCATAGGAACATTCTCTCAGCTTCATCACCCACTGCACGACATTGTCCTCAGCGCGTGCTGCGAATATATGGCGTTTCTCAGGTTCGTCTCTGTGAATATACATCATAAGTTACATCAATCCCGTATTGTAGATATTGTAACAAAATTAATACAAGTAACAGTGGCACAGCTGGCGAATAGCTGGCTGTGAATCAAGCTGCAGCGGGTTGAATTCTAGCATTGTTATATATCTCTAGCATGTTTTTATGATCCAGATCATAAGGGTGAAAGTAAACCGATGATCACCCATCTGTGTGACTGCAGACATCACCATCATAAATAGTGATCCAGATCATGCGATATTTAATGCATTATTACTGGTGAGACAGTAGGTCCCTCTTCCTGCCCACATATTAAAAAAAAGACTCATTATTTCAGGTAATTTTTTTTTCCGGTCTGTAGTTGTGATTCTTGAGATTATATTTATAAATAATGGTGTAGTATTGGTACGACTTATTTAATAGTTATAGAAGATAAATTTCAAAACAATGAGCATTAGCTCAGCATATTGATGCTGTGAGTGTCGTTATATGTCGAGATATTTAGTATTTTTACGTCACATGTATGTGAGAATAAAAGGCGAAAAGGCTGTGATTCATTATGTTAACTCAGTCAGAAAGAAGTTTGACAAAATCAAAATTTAAAGAACTCCTTCTGAACACTTATCAAGATAATGATAATGATGAGTGTGACCAAGATAATGAGGCATGTCATTACTCATTCTCATAATATAAACTATACTATCGTAGTATGGTGATATTAAAAGCATGTTACTCAAATGCAATGTGTATCAAGGCTCAAGTGATATGAAATTACTTCAATTATGCAATCTGATAGTTAAAACATCAAAGGAAATGTATAGTAGCAAACCCATTGCTTATAATGAAAAGTAAATAGTATTATATGTAAATGTAAATATTAATACAATTTTTAAATGTTTCGCCCTGTTTTTTTTTCGCCATGTCCATCTATCTGTTTTAATAACAATAGACTAAAATGAAGTACACTATGAACAGTTTTCACATTAAACTAGGGCATGAAGTAACTACCGTTACTAACTAGACATTCTTAATGGCAATTTTATGCTATGAACATTACTAAAGAGAAAGTTGGGAATGGTTTGGTAATACTACATTCACAACTTATTTACAGACAGCATTAAATTGTAATTATTTAAACAAAGTTAGATTACGTTGATAATGGAATAATGGCGTCTAATAAATATGTTCAACACAACTTGTGTTAGGTCCAACCAACTGGTGGCCAACTGGTAGGAGAACAAAATACAAAGACTAGTAAACAGTCTTAAATTGCTGAAAGTTACAATAACCCTAAATCTTTTCTAAATTGGCACAAATGTGAGATGAATAAACTAAATTTATATTCATAGCCCCTCACTTTAAAAACATTATGTACTTCTTCTTCTTGTTTAAAACTAGTTTGTCATATTTTGCCGCCAAGGAGGCCATTTGTCATTTTCCTGAGGTTCAAATTTGATACCCAGGTTTCTCAGTGATGTTGGATTTTTTTCAATATCAGCCCGGAGTGTGGAATTTGTGCCCGATATGGTGATAGGCTCGCCCTCTCTCACATCTAGGATGGAACTAAGCTTGACGAAATGTAGGTATTCTATTTCACTAGTGCGCCTCCACCTGCCTCTACAGGGATACAGGCAGAGCTTATTTTGTCACATATCTCTTGTGTCACATTGTTTGAGAATGAAAGGAAACCAACTAGTTTTAAAGTTAAGAGCGCATGGTACCTCAGCTCAAATTCAAATTTTGCACCCGCTACCTGTCCCTGCTAGAGTGCGCTATCGTACGCTGTCTCGCTCATACACTAATGGCGTCATAGGATGTCAAGCGGTGTTGGTAAGACAAACAAGTGACGTAGCGTGGCGGGCCCGCATTTACGACGCATTAGGACAATTTATTTACAAAAACATAAGCTCACGCCTGTACCGCCGAAAGAGTAGGCAGAGGTGCACTAGCGACTAGAACACCCACATTTCGCCGAGCTTAGTTCCGTCCGAGATGCGATAGGGGCCGAACCTATTGCCATATAGCGCTCAAATTCTAGACTCTGGGCTGATATTGAAAACATGCAATATCACTTTGCACCAACCAGGGGTCGAACCCAAGACCTCAGGATGGTAGTCGTACTTAAATACAACTAAACCCCGGAGGTAGAGTTTACACATATAGTAACACACAATCGAGGCACAATTTATTTTAGTACAATTAAAAACCTTTTCAATGGCGTGTCAGCGCTGACGCTGTCTGTCGGGCTTAGAAAGTTATGTTTGAGCCATGGATCATCGAACCATCAGGTAACTTTTCTTACAAGATAACTTTGGTTTAGGTGTCCTCTTAACCAGTCACACAGCCCACCTGTACTATAAGTTCTCCTTGCTGGAACTTCCGTTGACAAACCTGTAGAGAAACGGATGTCAATGTTCCTCCACTGGATGGGGACAGTTTCTTGTCAGATAGGTTTAAGCGGCTCCTCCAGTGTTTGATGTTTAGCGGTGGTATATAGAGTTAGTCCCAATGTATGTAGAAAACTGAAAGGAGACTACAGGATTCGTAATAATAAATAACTTTTATATTTGCAAAATTGTCAATATACCTGATGTTTCATAGATATTGCCATTCAAAGATTTTATAAATAATCCGTGTACTTAACCAAAATAATTTAGGTGTTTTCTTCAGTTCTTTGCGTTCTTCCTATGGAGAAAACTCTTATTTCTTACCCGATGATCCTCACACCTCTACGGACTAAGTCAAGGATGTGGATATTGGGAAATAAATGGACATTCGAAAGTCGAGCATGGCTGATCGTATTCCCGTGGTGGTTTTTAAGACGTCCGCGGCTGAGTTAACCCTCGTTCTCGGGAGTTTCCTCAATTTTTCATATAAGAGTTCCGACTCTGAAGAATTTTTGACATCCATCTATGTTGAAGACTGCGCACACCAATCGGAAATCCTAATAGAGTGACCGGTCGGACCTTTCCAATTATAGTCTCCATCACGTCCTTTTTTTCCAAAACTCATAGCAATTAATTAATACATGGCTCCTGAAGTATTTATAACTCGCCTCATTGATCTATTCACTATTGGGTATATCGGGTGTGAACTATGAGGTCCTGGAATCTATTTCCAGATCGAGCAGGCGTTTTTGACTTTATGGGTGGGTCATTACACAGGTAGCCCATTGTAAAAACTAAGGCCAAACACCTCTGCAACATGCTTTAACAATGTGTTGCGTCGACTCCATACTGAGGTGAAATAAACGTACGCCTACATAATATCACGCCTGTATCCCATAGGGGTAGGTAGAGATTATAGATTTACACTTCGTCCGATTCTGACATACTACTTTCGCTTCATCTACTATCATGATCTCATTAGAGTCGGTTTAGTTTTTATCTGTTCTTTAGTAAATATATCATCAATTTATCACCAATATAAGTGCGATGCGCTCGCCCTATACCGACTTTTCCATGCACACTCGTCTTTTGTCACTGTTTCGATAATCTCCTATCATCTATCCTCTCAATATGTCTGAACCATCTCAACATCCCTTTCTATTTCTTATCACTACATCTTCTTTCACTCGACAGAGATCCAACACCACTTTATTCCACACTCTATCACGCGACACATGCTCCTTCATGCTCTTATTTCCACCACCCTGCGGGCTTAGCCAAGTAGCTTATACGCTAGTCGAATAGAATAGTAAATATATGGGAATGAGATAAGAGTACGCTATATATAGCGTCCTAATAGAATAAATGTATAGGAATGACATAAGAGTCCACCAGTAAGCCCACTGATCTTACTTTCATGCCTGTTCTGTCACACCCAACTTTCACTCTCATTTATAAGTGTGGGCACTAACACTTCTTTATGAACGGCCAATCGTGTCTTTTTAGAGACCTTTCAGCTACTCATAAAGGTGTTCAGCGCTCCATTAACTCGATTACCTGCACATATTTGTCTTTTTATGTCGCTATCATGCTTCCCATCACCTTTAAATATACAACCCAGATATACAAAGTCTTTCACTTGTTCTACTCTCTCGTTACCTATCATAATTTTGCACTCTGTTATACTTTCATTTCTTTAAAAAAACATACTTTTCGTCTTACTTACATTAATTTTCTCCTTTCCTTTTAAATGCATCATCCATAATTATTACCATTGTCTGTAATTCGTCCTAGGCGTTCTCCAAGTCTACAAAGGCGCAAAAGACTTTTCGTTCTTTGGCTGAGAATTTTTCCGGAAAGCTTCGTAGGGAGAAGATCTAATCCGCACATCCCATACTCTTTCGAAATCCCGCTTGTACATTCTATAACTTATTATTCGTCTCATACATTACACATTTCAGAACTTTCGCATATAATTTGCCGATAACACTAAGAAGGTACTCTGATAGTCTTGCCGTGACCCCTTATCCTTATACATCGGAACAATAAATTTAAAGATGGAATAAATGCAGGTGAAAAAAAAATATACAGGGTTAGTCGGAAAGTGTGTAGAGAGCCTTGGCCAACATAATGTATCATTATTAAATATTTCTACCGTAGATAGCGTACGTCATTTTAATCTTTCTTTCTACCTGCCCATAACCCACTTTCATGAGTGGTCGGTGCAACACCCTATTTCAAGCATATTGCAGAAAGGATTTGGCTAAGATTTTAGTTTAACCAGCTACCTGCCTGACGTCAACCCCCTCCGGAGGATCCAGTCCCGGGCAAATTAAATTAGAAAATTCGCTTTACCCGACCTGGGAATCGAACCCACGACCTCCCGGTCCACAGCCCATATATGCTGCCACTAGACCAAGGAGGCCACGAGCGTACCTCATCTTAATAGTAGAACATTTTTTATTTCATATAAAAAGTAAACTACCTATCCTACGATTACATATCGGCAAAATACGTGCCGCTTACGCAATGCGCGCGCCCCCACACTGTAATTTTAACTAAGATATAGTTACTATGCGTCTTTTAATTATTATTGTCTAGGACTTATACAGCACATTGTCACTAGATAATCATCGATTTAATAACAAAATCATGAAGTTACCACATTAATAGCCACTTAAATAATGATTACAGATTAAACTAATTATTGAAATAAAACAATCTTGGTAGCTTAGATGTCGGTAGCACGCCCCGCGAAACATTTTTCTGTCTGGCTATATCCCGGCCTTCTGCCAAGGGCCGTCTTCCTACTTAAACGCTTCCACTTCACACGGTGCTGAACGTCCTCCATAGTGAGGCTTGCCTCTCATGTCTAGGAAGATATCTCCAGAACGCTTTTTGGGCCGTTCACGACCGTCCACCTACCGGAACAAATGAAACACTTATTTAAAATATATCCTACAATACAAGTATTTGAATATTATATTTATTATTACAATTTGAATTTTGTTTTATATTTTCATATTTTATTTGTTTTTATTCATTATAAATATAATAAATAAATAAATATAAATATAAAATTTATTAGTTCTCAAATGGAAATTACAAAAGCGAACTTACAGCTATTACAGTAATTAACAACTATGATAAGCCAATTAAAACAAACTGAGAAAACAAGTGACTATCTATAAAACATTAACTGTTAACCTCCACACTAGGAATAAACCTGTCTCATGGGGGTCTTCAAGAGTGTGCTTTTAGAGTTCTCTAATATTGTTCAATTAGCCATTACATACAAAAGAGGTTAAAGTGTGTGTGTGCGTGCGTATGTGTGTGTGTGTGTGTGTGTGTGTGTGTGTGTGTGTGTGTGTGTGTTGTGTGTGTGTGTGTGTGTGTGTGTGTGTGTGTGTGTGTGTGTGTGTGTGTGTGTGTGTGTGTGTGTGTGTGTGTGTGTGTGTGTGTGTGTGTGTGTGTGTGTGTGTGTGTGTGTGTGTGTGTGTGTGTGTGTGTGTGTGTGTGTGTGTGTGCGCGTGCGTATGTGTTTGTGGGCGTGTGTGAATATATTTCAATTCATAATCTTTAGGAAATCTTCGGTTTCAGAGTAGTCAAGGGTAAATAACCATTTAATAACAGTCATTTTTGCATCTTTTATAGAACATTCCTTTATATCACAACATATATATAGGGGACGATTGAGTGTCGGTAGGTCAGCGTCAATCATTATGTAAAAATCTTAAATTACACTATATTTTTTTAATGGAAGACCCAAGCTGTTGACAGTTACGTCTACAACATGAATGGGCCGGCTCGACCTATTGGATACCACTGTCTCACAGAAAACCGATGTGAAATGGCAGCACGCTGTTGCATATCGTACGGTGAGTTATATTTCCAGTGGTCCAATTCTCTTTATCAATCCCTTTTCCCCTCCTTTTAGGTTAGTAATATACCCATGATATTTTTTGTCATGGGTGTCTCTATCTATGGGCGGTGGAGATGACTTACCCTGACCCACGAGCAATCGTGTTACTGCTATATAAATACTTTATATTTAAATTTTTAATATACATATACCTAATAATTTGATGTAGGATTTAAAAATAAAACTTTGTTTGGCAATATCTGTGAAAGTATTAAGTATATTGAAAAAATTGCAAGAATAAAAGTTGTTTATTAGTACGAATACAGTATCCTTTCAGCTTCGTACATAATAATTTATGTTCTAACTAACCGTGTGTAATAGTAGAGGGCCCGTGACATTTGCTATACTTACGCCGCTGACACGCGACTGGATTTCTAATCTACTAAATATTCAGGTAAATGGAAACCTAGAAAATACTGACTTATTTATTAGAATATTCTCGTTATCATCATTATAATCACCTACAATACGTTGTTTAATTGATGAAGTATCCCAGATATATAAATTATATTTATTTATTTTGCTGACAGCAAGCGACACAACCTCCCCGTCTGACAGCCGAAGCGGGAATGTGTGCGGGCCGGGCGGCAGGGCGGTCATGAATTAAACGGTGCGCAAAACGCGGAAATTTAGATAATTGGATCTTACAATAAAAAGACAAATTTTCAAAATCCAAAACACATAACCTATGCGTATTATTTAACTAAGTTACTATACAAAATTTCGCGATCTTATTTGAAGTATGTAATGAGTAATCCGGGATATTAATTCGGTTTAGAGGTAACTTTGCAATTTTTTTCTATCGAGAAAATTTTAAGGAATTGTGTTTTCGCCACACATGTTCACTCACATAAGCCCTCAACTTTATCATATATTTATTACAAAGTAAAAGCTGCAGTATTGTTGATTTTATCCGGGTTCAAAATAAGCCATTTGAGGTAGTATGGGCCCTTAAGAATGTACATTTTTTTATAAGGGGCATAATCGGCAGCCAGGGTGAATGCTATAATTAAAACATTAATATTTTGCATTCAAAGTTGGGCAGTAAGTCTAAATGAAATCATTTACTATGTATGATATATGTATGTTTAGCTTACAATCTACTTCCTATTTATAAACACATGAGACATCTAATTATAGTCTCATGAATTTATTTGTATTAATTGTAATTTATTGTTTTATTTGAATAATTAATTGTTACCTTTACAGACATGCAAAATAACTCTACATTCTATGGTTTACAGTCAACATTACAGATTAAATTTTGAATATAAAGGAATTAGAAAGAAGAATAGAATATTATTCTCATTAGTAGAGGAGGCCCGTGCCCAGCAGTGGGACAGTAATATTACAGGGCTAATATTATTATTATTATTAAAGGAATTAGGGATTTATTAATAAGTGCTCATCATCATCAGCTATAGGACATCCACAAATAAGTGTTGAACAATATTAAAACAAAATTTAAAATGTGTAATTCATTACTTACATAAAAGATATAGAAAACGAAAATGGTATGCTCAAACCATGTTCCATCTGTATTGAAGAGTTTTCCATTACAAACATGCCTGCAGGATTTTTTGTATCAAATTTTCCCATTTCACTTATTTTAAAATAGAATAAATAGTTTTTTATCAACCTAAACCATCTCTCCTTGAAAACTGTGGACAAGGTAATACAATGGAGGTCAGTGATGCACTTAATGAAAAAACACAGATATTATGCTATATATGGCTGTCATGCCAAATTGTACATAATATGTAGGAGCCAGTAGGAGCACTACTGTGATAGAGACAACCAATAATGCGCCAGTCATAATCCTTTAACTGAATACTTAATCGTTTATTTATATATACTGTATATTGAGGTATGAATTATGATTTATATCATCATCAGCCATAGGACCCCTCAAAGATTTCCAGATCGACCTGTTGTTATTGTTTTATTTATATAGTAAATATAAAATCTAATAATACACATATTTGGCATAGGTACAAGGGATCATTAATTATTATACATTAGCATTGATAGGTTTCCACGGAATATATTAAAGCTTGAAAAATATTAAACCAAGCAACCAAACATTTTATACAAACCTGTTTGATTGCGGTAACTCCCATTGGATATTTTTTTGTAATTAAGTCTTCCTTCTATTATACAGGGTTGATCGCTCAAGTGAGCAAGATCGCGAATATTGCATTTCATTTGTACAATTTTGATTCACCGGAACTCATAACACACAGTCAACAAGATAATTTAATAAACCTGAAGTTTTTATTATCGTGTTTAAATTTTAAAATGTGCTTTGAAATTATATAGTTTTCTGGAATTAATTTTACGCCTCACAAACACAATTTAAACCACCTTTTCACTACTGACAAATGACAATGATTGAATGATGGCGGATACACACCAACCGAACGAAGGCGAACGAATGTTCGCGAAGAGGTCAATGTAGACGCAAGTCGCAACACTTAAATGGCGGATACACACCGGCCGAACGAAGGTGAAAGAATCTGTACATGTTGCTAAACATAAACAAACTTTCGCTGTTATATGAATGAAACAGGCATAGATTCGTTGGCCGGTGTGTACCCGCCAGAAGCCGTACGAACGAGAGAAAGCGTTCTGTCACGTTCGGTCGTGCGCGGGTTAACTGTTGTGTGAACGCAACTGCGAAGATTCGCGAATGTTCCGAAACGTTCGATCCCCATCGCCAATGGCCCTTTGCGAATATTCTTTCGCGTTCGTTCGGTTGATGTGTACCTGCCATTAATGACAAATGACAATTTACCACGGCACACGGGAAGCCTATTGTCTATTACAACCTATCGAGTATAAAATTTAATAGAATCAGTAATAAACAGCGCTATCACTTTTCTACTAATGGGTGTCAACTCAAGTAAAAAAGGATCAATAAACATGTCTTTGTCTTTTCTATTGACCCGCATCCGTCAATAAGCCACGCCCCCGGGCCATAGTAATAATAATATAGCAACAGGAATGGCGGTCTAGTGACAGGTCGTGATTCATTTCGTATATATATCGATATATCGATAAAATATCGATAACGATATATCGATAAAATATTTAATCCGTTATTTTACGATATCAGTTTTTGTTACATTTACATACATATTATCACTCCTGTACCCCATAAGAGTAGGCAGAGACTATGATTTTTCTAGTTCGTATGTTTCAGACAACTCGTTTACTTTCTTACAATATTATAGACAACATCTCGACAATCGATTATCGAGATATCTCGGGGCACGCATGCTAGGCGGGCTGGATGACACAGAACCACGGAGTACTTTGTATATACTGAAACGATAATCTAAAACTGGTACACAGGACAACGCGCAGTGAAAACTAAAATTGGTGAAATCGACTGTGACAATGACTGAATCGATTCTACAAACAGTTTTTAACCGATAAAAAAAAAGGAGGAGTTTAACAATTCGTCGGAATCTTTTTTATGTATGTTCCCCGATTACTCGAAAACGCCTACTCTGATTCGAGAAATTATTTTTTTGTTTAAAAGGGTATAACTTCCTAGATGGTCCCTTTGGCACCAAGTCAGGATCTAATGATGAGATCCTAGAAAAATCGAGGGCAACCCTCAAATTTCATAGGGGCCCATAGTGTGTTTGATATATTATCTAAATCAATTCAGGTATTTGCGTCTGGTACTCATCATCTCATGTTGCTGAGCTGCTGATGGAAAATATAACTCCTTAACTATTAAGAGTTAGTGGATAAATCTTTCAATATTATGGGCTAGTATAGAGCGCTATTTCTGTTCCTTTGAGCTTTTCAGGTGAGCTGATGATGTAAGGTAAAACTCCTTGTTAGTTAGGAGTTAAATCTCTTTGTAGTCGGTGCCTTTTCATTTTATCTGCTTCGGCCTCAGCAGTCAGTACCGACTCCAAAGAGAGTAAGAAATTGTTATTATTTTTTACTTTTTAAGTGTTGATTTTTGAAGTCAGTTTTCAGTTTTTGTTATTATAAACGTGGATTTTGCCATGAGTGACGTCTCCAGTCATAAATGCTTTAAGACCTGAGAAAATGGCTAATAGTCTGTCCCTTTTATTTTCAAATAATGTGACACAAGGAAAAAAGTGACAGACTATTCTTAACCATTTGCTCCAAAGGTATGACGGTATACGGTGTCGGTAGTTATGATGGTCATATCTACCGACACCGTATACCTAGTAACTTGAATATACTGGTAGCCGTAGGTATGACCTTAGGGCTTAGACCCTTACCCCCTTATTCATAATAACTTAGTAGAGCGTAAAGAGACCGCAAAAGTACGTTTCATAAAAATTGTATTCATAATGCCAACGTTCAATAGTGAAAACATGGCCGATTCCGATCAGCTGTTTCAAGTTTGATGTTCTTTCTTAATGATATTAATTTTTTATAGTCTACGACTCCATCTAAGATTGATATATATATTTTATTAATTGTTTGGAAACAATTAATAAAAAATATATAGCCAAGACTTCGTATCTGTTTCGAAGCTTGCCATAGATAAAAATAATATTTTTTCTGTAACCAGCAACATTGTATTCGATAAGCATATATTAGTTCTGTTTTTGCTAAACTAGGCAAAAGTAGGGTTATGCTTTCGATAAGACCAAGATTTCATTATGAATAAGGGGGTTAGGGTATGACGGTTATATTTGAGTGTTTGATTTGCCGCGCCGCACCCGCCACGAAATGGATTGGTATCAAAATCCGGATAAATAAAATAAACTATAGTTTAATTAATCATTTATTTTTAACTTTTAGTACAAAATAAAACTAGTACACAGGGATACATCTCAAACCTAGCATTTGCAATGTTGAATAGTTCGAGGCTTACGACGATAAGTCTTCTCATTTGTACTATTTTAGACACTATAACGTCACAAAAATTAGCTCATATTCCCCATCAAAAATAAAATTAGTCACAACTGAATAATGTAATCACTCCTCAAGTCAATCTGATAAAAAATAGTCGTTTTAATGCCGTATTAAGACTACTTCACTATCGGTATATTGGTATCTTAGTTCAGAATCGACGTTTAGCTTACATTATTTATTTTACAAAATACATAATTTTGAGGTTTGGAGCGGCATTGATGAGTTTTTCAGGCACAATCAAACCAGTGCGTTCCGATGTTCAGAATACATGAAACGAAACACAATTTTTATTCATACATACCTATGCCTAAAGTGTACATAATACGATATGCATTTAATTCAATTTGTTCTTATTCGTTTTACTTATTCGTTTATGTATTATGAACATGTCATAATTTTCATACACAGTATGCAATTTTAGTCACCAATCACAAATTATTTAACATTGCTCATTGTTTTAAAATTACAATATTACACAATATTTACGACGATTTATTACCTATATCAACATTTACAGTGCACAGTAAAAAAATCCCTAAAAACAACTAATAACCATCAGCGACTCCCTCGTAATGAGTGAACATTTCGAACATAACGTGTAGGTACCGCTACTTTTATGCAATCTAAAATCACAACTTCATTTGGGGCCATATCAAATTACCTCAGATCTTGTTTGCTGTTTTAAAGTGTGTCGCATTTGCTGTCCGTCGGCTCTAATGTAATTAAAACAAGCTAACGTCAATATAAAGATTAGATTTCATTAATTTTCTTTTCTATTTACGGTTTGGAAGTACAAATGTGCTATAGATAATATAAAATATATGGACCACTTTAATTAATATAGAATTCCCTAACCGTTTCTATTGCTTTTCAGAGATATTAATATCTCTATACAATGTAAATAATAAGCTTATCGAAAAAGGCACAAAAACTTGGAGTGTTTTAATGTTTATGTATATAATTGCTACCCAGGTTTAGACCTCATAAACTACACAACATTATTGCGCGAAAATAATGTTTTTGATCATTTAATGTAATTATATATCATGTTTCTAAAATGCTATTCTGTAGAAATGTTCGTGAAAATTATGAAGGGAAGGTGAAGAGTGAGGTCCTGTGGAAACTCTAGGCTTTACACTTTCAGAATGTGTCCTGATAGCACTTCTGATGGGACACTGCACTAGTCCCATTTGTTTAATCTTGGGTTATTTTATAGTTGATACATATTTCATTTTTTTATCAGAATTGATACATGTAAAGTTTGAAGACAGAAAACAAAACTTGTATTTTGTGTCGTGACTACAATTAAAATATTTTAACACCTTCGTGGTCTAGTGGCAGCGTTTATAGGCTGTGGATAAGCAGGTCCTGGGTTCAAATCTGACTGGATCCCAAAAAATTTATACAAATTATTCTGCAATATGCTTAACTTTTTAAGCATTTTGTGTTGGCCTAAGACCAGATGGATAAAAAGTCTGCAATAAAAACATTTTGGTTGAATGTTCTTATTGAATTGAAGCTTTTTAAAAAGTGATTGTAGCAACACTGTAACGCCACACAAAACACTTATTTTTAACCACTTCGAAAAAGGAAAAGGTTCTCAATTCATCTGTATACATTACTAATTATGTCCTTACAATATCATTTTAATTGCAGTTGTAAATTTACCAACTTCACATTGAAATAAAAGGTAGTAAGTGTATAATAATAGTCAAATACATGATTAATGATTACCTTGCGTTAAAGAAATATTCTCCATAATTACTTATATTTTTGGTAAATCTTATTCCTAAGAGGCGGATAATCGTCATGAGCGAAAATTATGTTTATTTCTAATTAAGTTACCACTATTATCTTGCTCATTACAATAATAACACATACCAATTATTAATATTTATTAGAAGATTATGTGACGAAACCTGATAAAAAGAAATTTTAATGTAGATAATCTTCTGACCCATGTACACTATAACTTGTGTATACATTTAATAAAATATGGAAAAAATAACCCACTGTGCGTATGACGTAACGGAATCGTCTATAAGAAAATTTAACAAATCTTAGAGAAGCGCAATTATATTTTGGAAAGACATGAGAGTTGCCACTAGCAACATAATATTTGTTTGCAGTTTTAATATATTGTAGAAAATATAAACTGATAACCACTATTAATGTTAATTTCAAACATGTTGATTACCTTTAAATGTATCATATAATATTACATGAATGAGCAATGTGTCATACTAATTACATTTTAATTAATAAAAAAATATATTTTAACCTAATCTAATGCCAATGCAATGCAACTCGTATCACATCACTATCGGTTGGGATTTTCTATAAAGTTAAACGGTGGATAATTCCAGTCTAATGTAAGGCAACAATGGCTTGTGCAATTATGAATCTGGTCAACTGTTCTACATCTTCATGTTTAGACACTAATAATCGTAAAGTGATAAGAGTTCGGTCATTCATTTTGTTCGGTACATTTATACGCAAAATGCGAGGCCAACGGATCATGATCGAATCATTCTACACTGCTATATAGTTCATATTTTGATACATAATTCTACATATTTGTTCTGACTCCAGTAAAAAAATCGGTTGGCTAAAATACATTTTAGCGGTTTTCTAACAAATTCATCACTAAAACTTATTGCCTAATAGTCGCAATTTATTCTATTATAAAAACCTACCAAGCGAAAAAAACGCTCAACAATCCAAAATTGTCTGTTCTATGACCTAATAGTAAATGACTCCGAAATTAATGATGAGTAATTGAACACAATACGGAATCCATACAAAGATGTTAAGAAACTAAGCCTCATCAAATCAGCTTCTAAAGGCAGTGTTTAAGTAAATGATCTTGAAACGCCCCTTGCATAACAACACTTAATAAACACACGTACGCGTCTTTCATCGGAGACTGAACGATTGCCTGGTACGAGTATGGAAGACTGATATTTTTCTTCTAGGAGCATGACTAGAACCGAATGATATAACAGTTTATAGATCTGTTATGGTGCATCCACATTGGCCTATACGTATTACATTGTATATTCACGCCTCACAGTAACCACTGCAAGACACTTGCAAATTGCACGTCTAAATTTCACTACTGTCTTTACGAAGTAAAACGGGAAAATAGTATCACGTGCAATTACAATGCAGTCTACGCGTATACCGCGTAGTCACCAATATAGACACGCCTTTACAAGCAAATTAATTGTAGCGAAAATAATTATACCAAACTCATTATATGTATAGATATTGGTTGTACTGAACCTATTTAATGCAAACAAAAATCAAATTACCGACGTTTTTTCTAGCGTATCACACTTTATTAAATGAATAAGACATAGCATTTACGGTAAACACCACGTAGAAAACCCTCACGTCACGTATGCTTTAGACAATTTTTAATAAGTTGCTCATCACAAAAATACTACGACACGTAAATAAGTGCAATCTAGCGTGTTACTAATAAATTATATGTATAATATTTCTAATCAGATGTACCTGACGATCACGGAAAGAATTTTATATAAAAAATTACTTTTTTAATTATTCAGTTTCAATTTATCCACATATAACGCGGCATTATACCTTATGTTTTAAATATAATATACTGTATAACGTTTATGAAACACGTCGTGTGACCAGTATGGGATTGTGTTATAAATTGCGATTCATTACTCACATAAATTACTTATCAATAGATACGTCACATCAAAACTTAAGATTTTCCAAAGAAATGATTCACATTATTCAGACTGAGCCTTTCTGTAACATCGAAAAACAAAACACATAAAACAACAAACATTCATCAAACGACCGGCGCAATGACGATCCGTCGCGTCATCAAATCATGTCATTCAGATTCTATTACCTAAATGAACACATGAAATACAATCCGTCGCGGCGCGTTCAGTTTCGGAGCGCTCAACGGAACGGCGACATAAACCTACATTTTAAATAATTACACCTCCTAAAAGTAATATAAACTCAATAATATACATAATTACATTATATATTCGAAAAAAATATAACAAAAATCGTCTGTCATCATCGGAAAGAGGCCGTTCGACGGCGGCGCACAGAGTCCAGAGTCGAGCGTCCACATCACTCGCGCATGCGCGCCGGCAGCGAGCGCGCCCGTCACATCGCCGGCCGCTCCCACTCCAGCGCGGCCGGAGCCGGCGCGCCGCCGCTCCACGCGCCCCACCGCGACCGCCGGAAGAACCGCTTCTTGAAGTGGTGCGCCGGCAGCGGCGACGGCGACCTCTCCTCCGCACCGGCCGCGCCCGCCGCGCCCGCGCCCGCGCCCGGCGGCGCCGCGGCCGGACCCGCGCCCCCCGCACCCGCCGCGCCCGCCGCCGCCGCCGCACCCGCCCCGGCCCCCGGCGGCCGGCCCGCCTGCACGCCCTGCGCCGCCTCACCGTGCCCGATGCCCGAGTCCGGCGAAGTGTTGCACGCCTCGTCCGATCTCCGGCGTTTGTCCTCCATCGCCGTCGAGGCGAATGAAATTATTTGGTCGAATCGAAACGCGATCCTGTCTTGCCATTTGCTCTCGTCGACCTCTTCGCCGCCCTCGCCTTCTGAAACGATTTTCGGATTTTTCGATCGATTCTAACGGACGTCGTCGAGATCAGTGAAGCGCATCTTTATGTTATGCGTTTCGGGTTACAAACGGCGTACCTTGTAAACGTGCCCCGTCGGGCAACTCGTCGACTAGAGGCGTGGAGGTGTTGGAGTGTGGGTCGTGGCGCGCGGCGTCGTCGTGTTCGGTGCCGCCGGCCGGGTGCGCGCCGCCGCTACCGTTTCCCGGCCCGGGCGCGCCGTTGCGTCCGCGCCAGTATTCAGAAGCGAGCACTCGCGCTTGTAGACACGCAGCAAGACCTAAAGGTCACATTATATTTATAAATCGATATAATATAACTATGCTTCCATGAAAGTCTCATACGTCTGATGGTGATAATAATGCTAATGAAGATAAGTTTCATGTTGCTTAGATATCACTAATCACTGGTGTTAGAACTCTCACCTCACACAATCGTATCACATAGGAGAGTCCATCTGGGCACTATCGTAATGTGTATTTCTATCGCCAAGCATCCAAGATATATTGTGAATAAATATTTAATAAATACAGTCGGCTATCAAAAAGCATTCTATAATATCAAACGCTCCACAGAGTTATGGTCATGTCATCCGTAACCAGGACTCTATGGAGCGTTTCATTGTCCAGACCTCAGTAAAAGGGAAACGGTCTCGTAGCCGGTCTCTATAGCATTGGACAGACACTATCAAATCTCTTACACAAACTACAATTGTGGAATCAGAAATGTTCGCGCAATGCCATCAACCTAAGACGGTGGGGACGCATCGCAAAGGCTTCGTTTCGAAGGACTAATAATAATGGTCGACAACCTAAAACCGCCCATTATAAAACCACGACCAGTCGGTCAAGAGTGTACGACTGAGGAGATATAGATTGGTACGTGTGCGTATTGTCGATCACTCACCCTCGAGCGGTTGATGCGACGCAGCCGGCTCGTGGTAGCGCGCCGCGCTCATGTTTACTGCCGCGTTAATGATGCTCTGATTGGAGATCTCGAGCGTGCGTTCGATCTCGCCATTGACGAGGTCGCCGATGGTGCGCGCTCCCGGCGTCGCCAAACGCTCCTGCGAGAGATGTCGCCGTAGTGCTAATTTCGCAGGAGACACCTGATTTCAAAATCCGAATTTAAAGAGTGACGGTTCTCACTATTAAACGTGTGTAATGAGTTATACAAATGAGACGTACCTGCGTATAATCGGGTTGCGAGATGTGGTGATGTCGCAGGTCAGGCGGACGCGGGTCGAGGTGTGCGACGGGCAGTCTGGGCGGGTCGCGCCTGTCGTACTGGTAGCGGTCGCGGCGGAAGTCTCGCGGCGCGGCGCGGGGGTACGGCGAGGGCGCGGCGGGCGGCGGCGGCGCGGGCGCGGCGGGGGACGCGGCCGGCCCGGGGGGAGGCGGGGCGCGCGGCGGGTAGGCGGCGCCGGCCGGCTGCCGCACGTACCCGTTGCCGTACCCGTGCGTGGGTGTCGGCTGCCGGGACGCCTTGCGCTGCTCCTGGTCCTCGTTCAGCACCGATGTGATTATGCTTTTTAGCCGGTCCTCGAAATTGATCACTTTCGGTGACTCTTGTACCTTGGCGACCACGTTCAACGGCTTCTGCGGTTTGACGGGTGAGTGTCGGTGCGGGAGCGCGGGTGACGGCTGCCCGTGCCGCTGCGGCTGCGGCTGCGGCTGCGCGCGCATGATCGGCGTCGATTTACCGCTGCGATGATCGCCGTGTCGCTCCGATTCCCTCACGTACCCGTTCACTATGACGTTTGGTTTTATTATCTTTCCGGCCTCTATCTGACGTCCGGTTTCGAGAATTTTTTGTGCGAGAATCTCTGGATTCTGTTCCTCAATCTTCCCTACGTCGGGAACGTCAGGCCATTCTTGCGACCTCGACCGGTGCTCTCTTGATTTCCTTGGCTTCGAGTTGACGGTATGAGGTTTGACGGTGGCGACGGGCACCATCGGCGCTGATGTTTTTTGTTCACTTGCCCTTTCCATTTGTATAATTTCATTTTGAAGGTGTCCGACCTGAGCGTGTAACCTTTTCCGATGCGCTAATGTGGCCGATATTTCTTTCAAAATACAATCATGTGCTATATTTTGCGTGATTTCCATGTCAGGAGGTATATGTCCCATTTGACGATATTTTTCCGTTATTTCAAATGTCCTTTGTTTTACGAGCACAGCTTGTTCTGCTTCAATGTTGTTAACCTAATAAATCACACACCATTGTTATTTTATCGAAAAAAAGTGTTATATGTAGTTACGTTTTACTGTATTGAGTTTTTCAATACATTAACAGTCCAGTCATTGGTGTCTGGAATTTGTTTCCGATAGACTCGCCCCCTATCACATCTGGGACGGCACTAGTCGCGGGGAATGAGGGTGTTCTAGTTCGCCACTGCGCCTCTGCAGGGATACAGGCGTGAGTTTTATGTGTATGATGTAATCTACCTAATTACGTCTATTAAAAAATAAAACAGCGATATGAAAATTTAAGAAAATGTTTTTTATAATTAAGTTATTCCAGCGAAAGTGGACAGAAATCTTACCTGGGCTTGTAGTTTACTAGCTTTGCTTTGCAGTTCTTTATGCCTTCCGACGATCTCTTTCGCCTTAGCGAGCAAATCGACGGTGTTGTTGGCGTGGATGCCCAACTCGCTCATGCGCGCCTTCAGCAGCGCCACACTGTCGCTAATCAGCACGTTTATTTGTTTATCCAATTGCGACGCACGAGATTTCAATTTTTGATTCCTGTCCTGTACACAAAAAATATTTTATTTAATTTTTTTGCACACGTAATAAATTAACCTTGTCATTACAATCTATGTTTACCTATAATAATAAAATCTTAAATTTTTCCAAACTAAATACAGATCTAATGAAAATGCACAGACTACAGAGTAACATTGGGTACTTGACTATTTTTTAAAAAATATACAGGGCTATGCATTTTATCCTAAACAAGTAAAAAAATATTTCGTAATTTATTTACATATATTTAATTAAAAAAAGGAAAAATTATTATGTATAATTTAATTTGCCACCAAAACGCTATATGTTAACTGTAGATACGGGTGTCGTCATTGTTCCTTACCATAAATACAAAATCGCTCATAAAAAAACATTGAGGAAATAACATTTGTAATGATTTTGGTGGTTTAATGAAATACATTAATTACTGAAATAACGACTATTTTATTTTATTCCTACTAATCACACTTACTACAAAAAGATGGACGCACAGACAATTCATTTTGACAGTCACAGACAAGTGCAAAGGAAACAAATCCATAGACCTAAATGTAAGGGTTGCGTTCCTATACTTTAACAACATTTATGATTTCAACCTAAAAAAAAACGGGTCAGATATTTCGTCGATCAGATATCCATCGTAGCTCACATCCGCGTTTAAATTGGTTGAGCTTTAAACAAAAATACGAAAAAAATATAGCAAATGACCTGGCAGTATGACTTTAGATCTTAGGCCTTAGGACCTTGTGGAACAAATATAAAAGAAAAATGAGTGATGTGACATCATGCATCGTGATTAGTGTTTATAGTCACGTGACTCACAGATAAAAAATTAAGTATTGAAATTACTAAAATAGAATTATCCTATGAGTATTTTTAATAAATTCCTATTGCACACGTTATTTCGGTGATAAATCTATGTTCCTACAGAAATTCATTGATATTGGTTACTATGGTCAAGTTCCCAATTGCGCCGACGCCACATCGAAGTAGAAAAAAGAAAGATAAGTAGTTATATATAATTCTAGAAGACGGGCAGTTGGTAGAACCGATTTGGATAGCACAACGAGTTTGAACTTTGAAGACATAATTGTCTAAATTATATACATGTGACACGGTATTTGATCACGTGGACTTCGGCGCTTCGTAATGGCGCTATGTAAAACAAGCCAGAGGTAAAACGTTGATGTAGGTGACCTTTTCCTTGTCGATCTGCAATCGTATCTCCGCGGCGTATTCTGGCGTGTTCATGCGCTGTATGAAGGCGAGGTACTGGTCGCGGAACATGTCGAGCAGCAGCTGCAGGCTGTAGGGCGTGTGCGGCGAGCGCGGGATGTCGAGCTCCGAGTGCAGCCGCTCGGCCGACTGCAGCTGCACGCCCAGCGCCGACAGACGCTGACCCACGCAGCCGGGCGGCGGCGCCGTCACCTGTCACACACATACACATAAATACTACGCGGTTCAAAAAAGAAAAGGTACGTCAATCTGTCAAATTGACAATCTGTCAAATGTCACTTGAAAAGTATGGTTTGCAACGAAATTTTATTTGAGTTTCAATAATAATTTTTTTTGTTTTACTGTCTCAGTAACTCAAAGTGAACTAACGTCTAAATTTAGTCATAATTATCTATTTTAATAAAAAAATCATATTTTCATTGTTGGCATCCATTCACCAGAAAGTAAAGAAGACGCAAAGTGTTAATATTCTCTTTGACGCCATCTCAGTCAGTGATGCAGATATGAGCGAAAGTGAAGAGCTCAATCCTAATTAAAAAAAAGATTCGTTTATGATTCATAAATAAATTATATTTTAAAAAAAAGTTGTTTTGCTGACCCTACCCTACTGATTCGAATTGACATCCAAGACGTCACAACATGACACCAAGTTGATCGTATTCTTAGTTGAAACGCGTAGTACACATGCTAGTACAGTGTAGTCCCCGTCTCCAGGGTTACTCCTGACACTCGATTCGAACTTGAATTCGATTCGGTTTCATTTATTGACTTAAAATTCCACCGGAATCGAGTTAAAAAGTACATTAATGTCACGTTAAAAATTATCAAATACCAAGTTCTCAATTATTATGCAACATTAGCGCACTTTAAAAGTCGATTTCGGTCGAATTTTAAGTCAATAAATGAAACCAAATCGAAATCACAATCGAATCGAGTGTCAAAAGTAAGGGGGCAGGTCCGTGCCGTGTGTGTACTCACGGCGCCGTTGTGCACGGTGGAGGCGAGCGTGGTGGAGTGCAGCAGGTCGAGGCCGGCGATGGAGGCGGGCGCGGCGCGGCGTCGCTTGGCGCGTGCCGCCCGCCGCCGCGCGCCGCCCGCGCTCGCCGCGCGCTTGTTGGACGCGCGCCGGCTGCGGTCTGCACGACACGACACGACATATAACAACACATCAACGACATACTGACATTAATCACTATTGACTAACCAATAGTTATCATTCATTATAGAGGTACATACTTATCACTTAACGATTGCCTTATTCCCATTCCCCTTCTCAATCTCTACTCTCCTTTATGAATAGCAATGCATATATGACTATTTTGGTATCATGGGTTTCAATTGGCGATGGAGATCACTATGCATAACACATGTCGGTGACGCGAACTCACAAGATTTTTCGCCTACCAAAAAGTGTACAACGATGCTAAAGAAGTTTTCACTTCAAAAAAGTACAACACTTGGATACTATGGCTCCCTTAGATTCGATGTCATGCCTTCTAAAACTTGCACCGACTCATTTAGTATAAATGGCAATTCTGTTGGACATTGAGCTCAATGTGGTGGTTTTGATGTTGTAGTGTAGTATAACATTGTTCGGTACCCGTTCGAGGTTACATACACCCTCTAATATATTTGAATAATAAATAAACCATATAAACATGTATACAATTGTTGTTCGGAGTGTCAATAGATGTAAAACCAAATAGATGTCGATAATTTTAATTTAAACATTATAAAATGTCAAATTTTAATACTAAAATTCTAAGTTATAAGTTTTTACTTTCATTAGCAGTCCCTATGACTGCCAATTTTTTTTTAAACAGAGACTGGTAAAAGAGCAGGTGGGCACCTGATGGTAAGACACAAAATAACCATGGGTGCGTTGCCAATCTAAAAGGAGGGAAATAGGGATTGGGAAAGGGAAATGGGGACTGGGCTACCGGAATTCTCACTCCCCGAACGAAAAGCGACAGCTAGTTGTTACTTTACGTCAGTTTTCTATGAGACAGTGGTATCAATGCTGTCGAGTCAGCCCATTCGTGCTGTGGACGTAACTGTCTACAGCGTAGCTCTAGCACTCAAAAAGTATAGTATATAGTGTTGGTGTACTGACTGGAGTCGGAGGAGGAGGCCCAGGGCGCGCCCCACTCGCGCGGCGCGGGCTCGGGCCCGGGCGGCGCGTCGTCGGTGCCGCTGGACTCCTCGTCGCTCTCGTCGCTGGAGCGGCGCACGGCGCGACGCTTGGCCGCCGCCGCGCGCGCTCGCGTCCTGCCGTTCTCTCCCCTGGACATAAACGATACGATACTGATGCTCACACTTGACACTTACAATCGTCTATTATATACTTTTGAATGGTCGTTATTGATTCGTCTGCAATAAATAATTTTAATTGTGCAGTCATATTTAAACGCTGCTAACGCGACGTACTAAAAAAAATTCACCTTACAAATGAAACAATACCTATCTACTCGTAAAAATCGACAATTGGGTACTTAACAATTTTTTAAAAAGTATATAGCGCTATTTATTACTTTATCCTAAACATGTAAAAAATATTTCGTAATTTATTTTCACATATTTAGTTAAAAAAATTAAAAAGTAATATGTATAATTTAGTTGGCCGCCAAAACGCTACCTGTTAACTGTAGCTACGGGTGACGTCATTGTTTCTTACCATAGATACAAAATCAGTTTCAAAAAATATATTGAGGAAATAACATTTATGATTTCAAACTAAAAAAAAACGGGTCGGATATTTCGTCGATGAGATATCGATCGTCGATCACATCCGCGTTAAAATTAAGTTGAGATTTAAATAAAAATAAGAAAAATTTTATTTAATAACCTGGCAGTATGACTTTTGATCTTAGTTCTTAGGCCCTTGTGGAGCAAATAAACAAGAAAAATTAGTAATCTGATATCATGCAACGTGATTGATGTTTACCGTCACGTGACGCACAGATAAAAAAATTAAGTATTTAAATTACTAAAATAAAATTATCCTTAGAGTATTTTTAATAAATTCCTATTGCATACGTTACTTAGATGATAAATCTATGTTCCTACAGAAATTCATTGATATTGGTTACTATTGTCAAGTACCCAATTGGTATTCAAATAACAGAATGAAAATGTCGTTGCATTTAGTATTGCACATAATGTGTTTATAATTTGTTGAAGGTTGTTCACCTGACGGTCCTCGGTCTGGCGACCTTGCGCCTGCGCTCTGGCAGCGAGCCGGTGCTGTGGTTGCTGTTGCCGTTGAGCAGGTCGGGCGTGGGCTGGCGCGTGGGCGGCGCGCTCAGGTGCCGCTTGCCGCTGCCCTCGCCCTCCTCGCACCCGTTGTGGGAACCCTACACCACACTTGTGTTTCACTACCCAATACAAACTATACGTATACATATTATATGTTCATTACAGTGTTAGCGGCGAACAAGAAGTCAACACGCCGACGAAGACCACTTTCCGTCATGGCGCGTACACGCCGGGCCGAACGAAGGCGAACAAATCATGCCTGTTTCATTCACACAACAGCGAAAGATTGTTTGTGCGAACGCAACAGGTAAAGATTCTTTCGCCTTCGTTCGGTCGGTGTGTACCGGCCATCACCTGATAATATATAAAGTAATGAGTTGCCAGTTGCCTGCTCGATAGTGTTAACCGTGATTAGTTCATTAAACACATTGGTTACCATACTGAAAACTTGCGTATACGGAAGCGTAAAAATAATACTAAAATCACACAATTTTGTTGTATATAAGCCCAGTACACAAGGATGCGAAACTATGTAAACACATTTAGTTTGAAATACATTTTTTATACGTGATGTGTATACTCCCATTTATTTCACAACGGCATCAATAGGCCGCTAAGAGGTCTCACCATGAATAACTTTTTTTTATAAATAGTTGATTCTTAAAAAGTAAATATTTTACTTTGAATGGGTTGTAGAAATCTAGAACAAATGGATTCCAGGTTTATTCTGTAACTGCATGTATTCGCTTAGCTTGACCGTAATGTCTTGTTCTTACATTGATTTTCGCTATACAATTTTGGCAGATAAGGAGGCGTTAAACGACATAAGGTGACCTTAAATGTATGAGCATTCGGCGACTTGTCTAGCTGATCAGCGTCTGATTGAAAAAGAGCGCTAGTGGTTAAAATAACCACCTTTCCTTTATATTGGGCAACGCGCCCATAATTCTACCATAATTTTAAGGATTTATGGGCGCGGTAGCCTACCAATAGGCGAGCCAGTGCCCTTTTTTAGTCTTTGTAGTCGAAAAATACGTCTTAAATTCATTTAATTGCAAAGGCTGTTTAGTTAATAAAATCATTGGATATGCTTTTCTAAGCATCTTCTGATGTATAAGCATAGTGGGCTGTTTATTTTTGTAACCCTTTCACGGGAAAGTATTATCAAGACTAATATGTTTCAAACTATATACAACCAATACGCCTGATTGGCCGGTTTTGGATCTACTGATGAGAATTAGAAAATATTTGCTATTTATGTACTGACCTTGTATTATAGCAATACACATAAATGGATTCAGATGGTAATCAATGTGTAAGAGCATAAATAATTTCACATGTTAACAACATTCATACATCCAACATCAACTGCAGATATTATGTGAGAAGTACAG
This sequence comes from Clanis bilineata, assembly GCA_036417725.1. Lineage (NCBI taxonomy): Eukaryota > Metazoa > Arthropoda > Insecta > Lepidoptera > Sphingidae > Clanis > Clanis bilineata. The sequence continues at coordinate 8,227,782 of CM071141.1, forward strand.
CATGTTAGTACCAACTTCTAACAACATCGTGGATGTGAAGGGTTATAACCCTTAACTGCACGATTAACTCGATACATATTACAATACTGGATACATCTTTTAATGAGAAGTTTTCTTTTAAATTTCAAAATGCCCTTGCGACATAAAACTAAATTCGTAGTTAAAAATGCTATTTTCCGTTTGGTTTGCGATCTACAATAGCATGCTTGAAAGAAAATATCATTTTACTACAAATAAACGCAACTTTAAAGATATACGGCGGAGTTAGTTTATACTTAATGATTCAAAAGATGTTCTGAATAAAAGACTATGCAAGTACTATGCAACTTTAAAAAAAAAGCTTTAATATATCAAATAAAACAGTAACAATGCCATTGCATCCCAGTTACAAGCGCCCGAGCTTCCGCTCTCGTCGTGTATGGGACATACGGCCATATTCTACCACACTGGCCCCATGTGGACACTAATCCGAACAATCATGACCATGAAGGCATTTAATGGGATTATGGTTTGACTGCTTCCATTTCTTCGACTGACCATTATAATTGAATATAGTATAAGTAGGGTACTACTATTTTAACTACTGCATGTTGGATAGCACTTGGTCATAACATAACCAGCCCTTGAATTTTAATCCCACATGGCAAGGTTATAATTTTATACCCATGGTGGGAACATCACATTTTGGCATCAAATTCAGCCAGTCCTTGTTCAGGATTTAAATACGGCAATAAATTATTCTTAAAAGCAGTAACATAGTTTATACACATTATTTGTCTCATTGTTTTAATATTATTCAAATTCCTATTACGCACAACAAATATATCAATAGCCAACTAGAATAACTTATGATTTTCACATATAGCAATGCCAGTATTGTAGAATAATAAAAAGAAACAATTGGATGTTATTAAAAAAAAAGAATATTGTAAACGCTCCTCTTGATATGTGTTGTTTAAAATCTACCTGGTGTAGTATTACCAAGGGTGCAACACTCGATGACATAACAACTCCATAGACAGTGCACGCGGCGGGCAACCACTTCTGAACATGGTGAATACATTTTTAAACAATTTGTTGACAATTATTCCGGCATATCAAGCTCTTCTATTGTCTTCGGCGGAATTAACAATGTACTGTAACTTATAATTCAATACATATTTTAAGAATATGTACAATGTACATGGTTACATTTTAACTATAATAAACAACATTAAGGGCGACTTGCAGCACTAACCTACAGTTAGTCCTAACCTGAAGTTAAATAGAAAATTAAATATATGAATGACATGCAATTCATTACATGTACCACATGTAATTATAGAATTTAAGAATAATATATAACGACATTTAATTAATTACTCACTCAGTAGTAAGTCTTACTGCAACAATGTCCATAAACTAAACTCTAATTCTGAGTTACTTTAAGTCTATGTACATTTGATTGTAGTGACTAGATTGTAGTGTTCGAAAATAAATAATAAGTAATAACTTCATCGTTATCAATGCTTCGTCATAAAGTTCGTTTAAGACATGGTATAAATAACATGTTGTGCGTAATGCGTAAAATGTAAGAATAAAAATATATTTTTATTAAAAGAATGTTGAGCCCCAATCTATGGTTGATTCTCCATGATCCCCATACCCTGTTTCATGGAAAAGTGCTGGGGCATGATTGCAAAAGTACAAAAGAGGGAGAATTCCCTAAACCTATACTTAGTCACAACACACTGATGTGACTTTTCTTAGATTTTCTACTTCTCGAATGGGAAAGTACTTTCACAATCTGCAGCTGTTAATAATACTTGGAATATGTAAAGTGACTGGAACAGACCCTTTTGCTGACCTTGAGTTTCGGATTTTTCAGTCTTTGAAAGTATCTCTCCAATTTTGTCCTATCTATAATATGTAAATAATAAGAGACTGGCTTCCCCGTCCACGACACGGAGCCTTTCAGTGGAGACATCTCGCTGACGTGCATGATGGTCCCGATATCACTCAGGTTTCTGTCTGTTATTCTAAAGTTCAGCGGGCAGAAGCTCTTGGACGATACAATCTTCGCACCATCCTTCAAATCCGCAAATCTTTCCTTCAGCTGATGGTCGACGTTGGGGCCAAACGCAAAGTTATTTACGAACACGATGGTCGCTGCGTTTATTTTTTCTCTGTGTTCATCCATTAAGAAATCGCCCTTAATTAATTTATATTCCCCAAACTTTTTGCCGTACCATCTCATCCATGTTCGAAAATAAACATCCATGGTCTGGAAACAATATAAATTTATTAAATTACTATTTGCTGACATTGAAAAATATTATAACACATACATAACATAAGCTCACGCCTGTATCCCCGAAGGCGTAGGCAAAGGCGCACTAGCGAAGTAGTACACCCACATTTCACCGAGCTTAGTTCCGTCCCAGATGTGATAGGGGGCAAGCCTATCACCATATTGGGCATAAATTCCAGACTCCAGGCTGATATGTAAAAATCCAAAATCGCTTTGCCCGACTCGGGGATCGAACCCGAGACCTCAAACCGATAGTCGTACCGTAATACAACCACGCCACCGAAGCAGTCAAAAATATTATCTGATCTTATAAATAAACAATAAACAATAAACAATAAAGAGGCTCACCTCAGCATATTTACTAGGTACTTCAGCCTTCTCAACGCCGAGGCATATCCGGCAGGGCGTCGCGGCCGCCATCTGCAGCACCACCTGCCCCACGCCGGAGCCCAGGTCCACGAACACATCGTCCGCTGTTATGTCGATCTGGTCTATCATCTGACACACCAACTCGTAGGATGTTTCACCGTACACCTGCGCGATAACAACAATTATCAACAAGAAATACGGTTCAAACAATAAAAACTTCACAGACATTAACTGAAAAATAATACAATAAGCACATGTGAATAAAACAATTAAATCAAAGACGAATAAAATTCTAAACGCTTAATTTATAGATTATCCTACGCTAAATCCCTATTGTTATAATAATTATAGACTAAAACTATTTACGACGTCGACTCCGGAAACAACATTCATTTTCGGAAATGAAATTTTTGAAACCACGCTCAAGAACTCTATGTAGTTAGTATACAGACAAACCATTAAAATTGGACCATTTATGGCGTCTACTACAGACGAACTCTACTTAGCTTAGGAATTATTGGTCTCCTACTTTTTAGAAGTGGGACAAAAAATGTTGGTAGAGACATTCTATTAATAAAACCATAAACTGCCTCGGTGGTGCAGTTGTACTGCGTGCGCGGTTCTACTGCCCTTCTGAGGACTCTGGTTCGATACTCGATTCGGGTAATGTGATATTGGGTTTTCTACTCAGTATCAACTCGGCGAAATGTGAGTGTTCTAGTTCGCTAATGCACCTCTGCCTACCCCTTCGAATATACAGGCGTGATCTTATGTTATGTTATCAGCTCGGTGAAATGTAGGTGTTCCAGTTCGCCTCTGCCTACCCCTTTGGAGATACAGGCATGAGCATATGTATGGGAAATAATAAAAACGTAATAGGTATTATCCAGCGACGAGCATAGACATTTCAAACAGGGTAGACAAAAAATTTACTCAATTATTTTCTTTAACTCTTGTGACACCATCATAGTGAATATCATCTCTGTGTCGATTTAAAACATAATCCGAGCATTGCCATTTTGAAAATCTGTATTTACCTCGTTATAATTTTATTCTTTATTTATGTAAATAGCAAATCGTTAGGGTAGACAGTGTCTCTTTGTCTATATTTACTGCACGCCACTGGTATTATCTACATCACTAAAATATATCTACATAATAAAAATGCTATAAAAGAAAAAAAGCTGCACTTGCAACTAAAAGTAATCCAATTTTAATAAAATTTAAATAAGCAATGCGTATTTAATTCCAAATTACTAGAGAAACTAGGAAATAACTTTATAGGTAATTTGTCAACGTATTAGCCTATGGAACATAACGATGTACCCTTATCCACCGTTACGAATCATCCAACGAGTATTCCAAACCTAAGGCTGAACCCGAACTAACAAAATAATTATGGATTTATTATATTTGCATTATATCCAAGGGTTATCATCCCTTAAATGGATCCTATGTTTAAAACTTGGAATCGTGAAATATTATTTTAGACAAGAGCAATTGAATAAAAATATTCAAAATATCCGATTACTGAATTAGGTATATTTAAATTCAGTACCTATGTTTTGCGATTAGTTTCACCACAATAGGTTTGTATTTGCCTTTTGTTTTTAAATACTTATTAGATACCACTAACCTCGGGCGAGAACGGTTCATACTGGTTAAGCTTATCGGGATCTGATACAGCTTGGTTGTAGGTCTGTTGCAATATGTGCTTCAGCAAACCTCTTGACGGATACTTGTTCAGGCGTTGAGCTGGCAGTGAAGTACCTTTTTCCTGTAAACCAAATGGAACACCGGTGATGAATGGCACAGGCGAGAGGGATGATCAGCAGTTCACGAAAATATGTTTACAGCTGAGTTCAAGACAACAATTGGTTACATGTTTCAGTGTTTGTATCCTTCGATGTGTTGTTTTTCAAGCTATTTTATCTGCATAAACATCGAAAAAATATATACCATAGTATATTTTACGACACATATATCTTCATATAGACTCATCAATAGACTTCTTAAAAACTATTAATTATTTTCGACCGACTTCCACAAAAGGAGGAGGTTTTTTTTTCATGTATGTTAGTCGATATCTCCACCAAATGTGGACCGATCTTCAAAATTGTTTTTGTGTTCGATAGAGCTTATTTCAAGGGTGGTCCCATATAAATTTGATCACAATCGGTGAATTGGAAGTCTGTCAGTTAAGTTTTTAAACTTGTGATTATATAAATGTAGATTTTTGGGATACAATGCAATGAAAGCGTCTAAGTCAGAATTGACTCTCTCTTAAATAAATATTATACCATTTTTAATTCAAATGTAGTACAAGCGTATTATCAGAACATAAATACTGCAAATATTTAATTAACGAAGTTAATGCACGTCTGGTAGCCCTGACATTGGGAATATGGTGAAATGACCGATCGATACAGGCCGCGTCATTTAAGAGCAATGTCGATGGCCTTGAGTCCGACCACAGTTCAAGGTTTGATAAATGTAGCATGTTATGAATGTACAGAATACCTACCAATCTAAAGCAAATGTTAGCGGTCATTAGCTTTGCTATACATAGATGAAGCACCGAGATTAATTAGATCACGTTTTCTGCCACGTTTAGAATGACGTCCGTGGTTGCTACACGATAAACAATATATAAATAAATACTGCCATAATATTGGTCGACATGCCCGTGTTCTACTCATTTCTATTACATTCGAGTGTGTTACAGATTAACAATATTGTAAGTTTTGTAATGTTGATGTTAGCTTTTTAAACAAATAAAATCATAGAACACTCGATAGTTATAAAATTATATATGTACATTACATAGGTTGGACTACAAGTCTTTGGAGGAGGCTTGTGTAGAGCAGTGGTCATTCTGTGGCTGATGATGATGATACATTTACACCATAATACCACAAAAAGAATATATCATGTTCCAATCTAATTCTATACGCATTCCATACCGAGAAGCATTCTTGAATCAAACGGACGGAGTGTGGCACGCTTGGGATACACAACCCTATATTTAGTCGGGGCGGGCAAATCAATATGAATACTGTTCACGGTCTGTTGTGGATTTGCGTAACATTCGTTTAAAAGTATATAAATACTGGTTAAATTTACATAATATGTAAACAAACAGCTAGTTTCCTCGTGTTGTTACTTTATTGGATTGTAGAATATCAATAAACATAGACCAACCAATGATATTACATTGACTATGATATTACTTTGCCCTTGATAACCTATCACCATTTTATAGATATAATACACATATTGTTAATACAAAAAGGTCTTTTTTAGCACGTCTTTATCTGGACTAAGTGTATGGATTACGTTATACGTAGTGACTAGGTAATTACTATGATATATTTAATATTTGGAAGGGGGGTTATGGTGCCTATGGTCAAAAAAAGGTGTCCTGTGGCTGAGGATGACGATGGTGTAAAGAAAACGAACCACTGAGTGTCTGAAAGTGCAAGGTCTTAGGTTAAATCTTGTCTGACCAGGTTGTATTGAGACCAAAATATTATTACACAACCAACCAGTTATTAGTACGGGACTTAGAAATTCCACAGATTTTAAGATATTTTAAGGCTAGAGCTGGGTTTAAGATTTTCCAATCACAAAAAACAAACTCGGTGCCGTGGACTCTCGGTGGCGTGGTGGTATTTCGGTACGATTACGATTCTGAGGTCTCGGGTTCGATCCCCGGGTCGGGCAAAGTGATATTGGATTTTTCCATATCAGCCCGAAGTCTGGAATTTGTGCCCGATATGGCGATAGGCTCGCCCCCTATCACATCTGGGACGGAACTAAGCTCCGCGAAATGTGGGTGTTCTAGTTCGCTAGTCCGCCTCTGCCTACCCCTTCGGGGATACAGGCGTGAGCTTATGTTAAAAAACAAACTAGTCGAAAAATTTCATACCAATGCGCCTAGTTCGTTTAACGAACTCAATAATTTGATTCCCGGACAAAAAACGAAGTAAGAATAATAATACTGCCAAAAGAGGTGGTGGTAACCCCCCTGATATTGACAACAGTAAATAGAAATCTAGCAACCTTTCTAGATAATGTGAATCATGATCCACGTAATATTCTTGGATTTTCATATTGACTTGCATCTTTTTTGGCGAATGCCTATTAGAGCACACGGACTGTTTAGCATCAGCTCCAGATGTAATGGGAAAGTGAAAGTGCGCCAGTGTGAATTCTGTTTTTGAATACACCTTTCTTTCTACCCGCCCTTATCCCACATTAATGTGAAGTCGGCGTAACACACTTTTTCAAGCATTTTGCAGAGCGGTTTTGGCTTAGTTTTTAGGCCGCCTGCCTGACGTCAACCCCCTTTGAGAGACCCAGTCCCGGGCAAATTAAATTAGAAAATTTGCTTTGCCCGACCTGGGAATCGAACCCAGGACCTCCCGGTCCACAGCCCATACATGCGCCATTAGACGAAAGAGGCGACTACACGATCTGTTTTTGAATATACCACAATTTAAAAAAGATCGATACGTTGATATAACATATTAAAACTGAAGGATCTGCAGAATATTCCAACATGTTTGCCCACAGGTTGACCAACATATTGTGTATTTAAAGAAGTTTCCTAGTTACTTACTTAGATAATATTTATGAGAATTGAAGTACGTAGATGGACGTCTTGTTCTTCAACATGAATCACTGCGAGGTCATATCTTTTAAAACCGGCAATTAATTTATCAAGTGTTGCACATGTCGGTGTGAAACGTGAGCAGATTACCCTGCTAAGTAACACAATAGAAAATAGCTATATTCCCTTTGTAACAAATCAATTGATGTGCACTAAAACCACACGTTATATAGCTAATATTAAAGAATAAAGTTTTTTTTTTATTAAAATAGTTTTAGTTAAAAAGGACGATGCGGCGCGAGTTATTTAAAAAAATGTTCGCAATCGTTGTTAATGGTGCACAACATTGTCAAACATAATCAGTGTGGGTTTATGGCTGGTGAAGATATTATGACGAACGGTATCAAGAGCTCAAACATGAACCGGAATATAACCTGAATCTTGGGTATCACGAAGTAATAGAGAATTTCGGTCTCACAACACCTGACTCGAAACAGATATCTGCGGGTTACACAAACATTTGTCTCGGTACGGGAAACCAACCCCGGAATCGCTTCACAGCTACTCGCCCGCTATACTTGCTGCACTGCACTGCGTCTGTGTTTACACTATTTTCCAAGTTATCTTATATAATGTAGGTAAGTAATTTATATGAAAGTTCTCCAACTATTATACTGCGACGTGTTTGTGAGGGATGTTATCATCAGGGTCAGGTACATGCCATACACAAAAGGATTTTTTTAAATTATAATCTGTGCTAGATACATTTCTTTTATTCTTTATTTTAAAAATATGGCCTCTATTAAACATCGATGATTTTACCAACGCAGTGTTTAAATAAATCTATTAGTGACAGTGGCGTGCATTTCATATAGACAAAGAGACATTGTCTACCCTGACAATTTGCTTAAATTCCATAATGTCACCGATTAGTGATGGGGACATAGTTACATACTACATGTTCCACAACAATACTATTCCAAACGAGCGAAACGAACGATAAAATATTATTATAGCTATGTTCTCTGTGGACGTCCTGAAATTCACCCAGTATTACACCCCAAGCATATTGATTTGCCAATAATACCGCCTGTGAACTTTATGGGTTAAGTTGAGAATAGTGATCCCACAATTAAGATATAACTTCTATTGCATATTGATACACTATTACGTCGCTACGTATTTTCAAATAAAAATCGGTCAAGTGGATGCTGTATATCTGATCATGCTCAGTACAGGGTTCCAAATTCCAAATTCTTTGAGTGGTAGAGCCACGCTTTAGACAGTACGTCTACAGCACGAATGGGTCGGCTCGACCGGTTTCATACCACTGTCTCACAGAAAACCGACGTAAAGTGGCAGCTTGCTGTCGCGTTTCGTTCGGTGAGTGAGATTTCCGGTGGCCCATTTCCCCCTCTCCCTTTCCCCATCCCTTTTCCTCCCCTTCCATTTCCTCTTTTAGGTTGGCAACGCACCCAAGATTCTTATTGTGTCTTGAGTTTCTATGGGCGGTGGAGATCACTTACCATTAGGTGACCCATCTGTTCGTTTGCCAGTCTCTGCTATAAAAAAAAAGCCAACTTAAATATTACTGAAATATGATTTTAATGGTCATACTTATGAGTACATTGGTCTTAAACTTATATTTACTACCTATTTTACATAACTAACAACTTCATCTATGTAGTATTCAACAGATTTTGTACGAAATTTTGCTTTTTACCTTGGTCGACTATTACTCGTTAATTTGTAAAGCCTGGTTAGCCGTGATAATTTTTCTTTTAATTTCGTTATATGTGCGACTACCATGATTTTTTTCACATTTTTTTAACCAACCGTTTAGATGGTAGGGGATGCGGACACTTGACTCTAACAAGCACTTTAAAGCTTAATATTTCATAAACGAATTCTTGGCTCGAAAAATAGTTTTAGCCAACCCTCAGTGTTTTTGAACGAGCTATCCAACGATATGAATCCCACACTATGGAATAATCGAGAAAAAAAAATTCATCCCCCACTTTACGAGTAGGGGAGGGTGCACTACAGAAAACTCTTTTCCAAGATTTTTCCTTCACCGTTTTGTTGGCGTGATTGATATGTATCACCATTGAAATAAAACTATTTTTTCGGATTCTATCACGATTTGGTTTTAATTTTTATGCCCGACGTTTCGAAAGCTTTACAGCCTTCGTGGTCACGGGTAAAAATAATTTTATTTAAATGAATAACATTCGCGTAAACCTCAGAAATCATTTTGTATAACCATGCCAAATAACAGCTTTCTAGTATTGATAGCCTCTGAACTAAACCGCGGACAGACAGAAGGAGATGACGAAACTATAAGGGTTCCATTTTTGCCATTTGGCTTTGGAACCCTAAAAAGCCTTATGTAGGTAGACCAAGGTTAGCGTATTATTGTCCATTTCCCTTTACACAGATGAGATAAAAGTACGCGCCTTGGCCCAACGGCCCATATGAGTCAAAACCGTTGCGTCATTCATGTATCTAACTGGTGAAAATTAGAAAGTGGCTCACACGATTAATTTATTGCAATGTACCGCCGTAACGTACTTACTATCATTTTACAAGATAAATTAAAAACAAATAAATAATAATAATATTAACCCTGTAATATTACTGTCCCACTGCTGGGCACGGGCCTTCTCTACCAATGAGAAGGGTTAGGACCTTAGTCTATTATGGCCCTTACTTATAAAAATATTTACTCGCTTTTAAGTTTTATCTTTAAGAATATGTTTTTCCTTGCGTCAGATTATTTGAAAATGAACGGGACAAACTATCTTTAAAGAAAGGCATCGGTACGTATTTTTATATGTAAGGGGCTATAAGAATAGAAGGAAGGGTTTTTACCAAGTTCCTATTCCCGTACAAGCTAGATCATGAATAACTGTAAGACGGTACCTATAATTAAATGAAAATCATGGCGTTAAGGAAAATGTTAGATAAATGCTTAATAGTCATAAACATGAAAAAAAGAGAATTATGTATTTTTTTTTCCCGTACGAAAAATACACATATAGCATTACATTATTATGCACTACAATACACTGTAATTCTGATGAATAGTGTAATAAAACAAACAGAATACCTAATAGTATTACATAATAAAACAATAATGTAAATCAATTAAATTCGAAGATGGATAATCTATTAAAATATTAAGTGTAATCGCCGCCCGCGATGCGCGCTGGCGCAGCCAAAAAAAGGTCATTAACACTACGTGAGACATTCGCGTTCGCTCAATATTGCGGTCGTCGCCCCCACAAGCGGTCCGCATTGAAACTCTTGCCATAACAATAATGATATTTGCCGTCAAATCTTCGTTTGACCAGAATCGTAGGTAACCAATAAAAACATTAAAATTTTAGGTATTGTAAAAATTTGTTAACATATTGAGAGGATGGGTGACAGAAGATTGACGAAAGAGATACACAAGACGAGTCTTGAAGGAAAAGTCGGTAAAGGTCGACCGCAACGCGCTTATTTTGACAAGTCGATGATATATTAACCAAAGAACAAGTAAAAAGTACCCTAAATGCGAATGCTTGAAGAGATTAATGAAGGTAGATTAAGCGAAAGTAATATGTCAGAAACGGATGAAATGGAAATTCATAGTCTCTGTCTACCCCTATGGTATACAGGATTTAAAAACGGTGCTGTTTCAAGTTTCACCTCTTTGCTGTGTTATCTTGTATGATTGTGTATTTTTAACGCGTAATATTTCGATCCAATTATTGATGAGGATTATAAGATTGATTGATAGAATAATATTTCGCAAACAGATCCTTGGAAAAGAAATGGTTTTCTCAAATCCGCAATACTTTGAACGACCTATCCAACGAAAGCCCGCACCATGGGACAGCCGAGAAACAAAATTCATCCCCGCTTTACGTGTAGATACCATAAAAAATATTGTTTCACTATTTTATTTTACCATTTTTTCGGCGTCATTGATATGCGTCCCGATGCCAAATACAGCTTTCGCCGTTCTAGTACCAATATTCTCTAAGCTAAATAGCGGTCAGACAGACAGATGGACTAACATCGCGAAACTATAGAGTTATAATTTTTGACATTTGGCATCGCAACCCTATAAGTCGCCTCCATGGTCTAGTGGCAGCATATATGGGCTGTGGACCGGGAGGTCCTGGGTTCGATTCCCAGGTCGAGAAAAGATAATTTTTTACCTTAATTTTCATGGGACTGGTTGCCCCAGAGGGGGTTGATGTCAGGCAATCAGGCGGTCGTAAAAACTTAGCCAAATTCTTTCTGCAACATGCTTGAGAGAGTGTGTTGCGCCGACCCCACATTAAGTTGGGATAAGGGCATGCAAAAAGAAAAGGCATCGCAACCCTAAAACCCTATCTAATGTTTCCTCATAGTAGTCACAGTATGTGCTACAATTCATGACAAAAACCTTATTAAAACTAAAAAAACATGAATAAAATAAAATTAAGTATATAATAATAATTACTTACATGTTTTCAATTGCAAAATAAAAAATTAATAAATAGCGCGGCACTCGACTCATGATTCATTTCAGATCGGCCAAGTGAAATTATGCGTATTGTAGAAGTCAGGCCTGGGTGCAGGTTAATGCTATAAAACGAAACTAAACAACCAAGTTCGAAAGCTCAAACCATAGATATTACGTCGTATAAAATCAACTATCACAATAATTGCATTTTGATTATAAATGAATACAAGACAAAGTACCGTAAGTAAAATCGCATATGCAAATGGTAACTATTACGTCATTCATAATATTATTAACATGAGTTAAAATATTATTTATAAAAAGATTATAGTCGTTTTTGTATAATTTAAATAGTCACGGGCGGCTCGGCTTCCGGTGGCCCATACGTTTATGTAACATATGTATATATGTGCCGCCTCCGACGGGTTAAACTCTATGCTCTTTTCCGACCGTCGTCGCGACTCGCGTCGTAGCATAATTTCGTTTTATAGCATAGAGGCTTGGCTTTTCTATCCCGACTTACTAATGATTGAAGTATAATAAGCGTATGTCATAGTTATACATTGTTCAGTCTTGGACCCAGTGGCGTGCGGTTCATACAGACAAAGACACACTGTCTACCCTGATAACCCTGACAATTTAATGATATAAAAAAGGCTATTAAAATTACTGCTTGTGGCTTATATTTCAAAACGGTGATGATGATGATGGTTATACTGATGCAAGAATTGAAAATAAGATTGCAAATTTTTTGTCTACCCTAATCTGGATACCTATGCACGTCACTGCTTAGACCCTTGGTATTTTAAGTAATATTTTACATCCGATGAAACGAGAACAGAACATTATTTATTTACGAAACATGTATCTAGAGGAACCAGAGACCAGAGTTATTGTTTAATATTGTGTCGAGGAAGTAATTTTCAGTATAGTTTTCCAAATCTTGGAAACAAAATTGGCCACTTGTGCCAAATGACAAGAAGATTGATCCTCAATGCTAGCTAATTTAAGAACGGAACGTAATGTAAAAGTGATGTGTTATGAACGAAGTAATAATATAACCAGTTCAGTATTTATGTGGCATAATGCTAAAGATTTATTTAAAAGCTATTGTTAAAATAGACTAATTAACTTCAGTAAGATGTTTTTATAATTAACGTCATTATAATAATGATAACTATTTATTATTCAGACTCTATTAACCCTCGTTCTGGAGCAGTCGGATAAAAGGGCTGAAATTTATAGCTTGACCTTGATATTTTTGCACGTTTCTTGTTAGTGACAGCGTAGGACACTTGTATGACAAATACTCTAGAGTCTAGGGCCTCATAACGGTTACATCCTGAATCATTATTTGTCACACAAATATTTTATATAGTCGTTAGCGACAAACATTCCAAAAACACATAATTTGATACAATATCATGTCGCTTTACAACATTTAGGGCCTTACTTAAAACAGCATTTTTAGCTGAGCTAATGGTTACGAATAACCTGTCACTTTTTTCCTTGCGTTACATTGTTTAAATATGAAGGGACAACCTATAGTATAAAGATAAGCAGCGCTCAAATAATTTTATAAGTAAGGGGCTTAAAATATGAACCGCTTCCTTTGATGATGATGAACTCTTAGGAGGTCATCTCATCTCTTAGGAGGATATCAAACCTAAATAATTAATGAAATATGTTATTGATATCCGCAAGTTCCAATGATCTGGATATGTGATGAATCACAAATTTTTTTTTCCACCTCCCCGGCAATGCGAATAGGAAAAGGCTACATCATTCACCTCTCGATATCCGATAATCCGATTCGAGATAAGTGATAATTTAGTTCAGACTAGTAGTTGATGAATTCGTCTATTCCATGTGACAGAAAATGGTATGCAACGTATATAAATAGAGTGGGGCTCGAGCATGGCAGCGTCTGCGGACATCGATCGTTGCGTCCTCGCGGCCATCTTGGCCCTCGTGTCTCCCTCTTGCACCGCGCCTCACACTCCGCAATCGCCCCTCACTGCCCCACATTCACAGCGTGTCGTTTCGCACATGCAACTCGGTGTACCCGTTGTATGTGCCGAGTGCCGACTGTCGGGTGACTCAGCTTTTATTTTGACGTATCGGATTCTATAAAAAAATCTTCAAGGCGACATACTATTTCCAACGTCTATCCCACTTCCGTGTTTGTTACTGCTTATTGTTTTAGAACTGCAAATTTTATCACGCGCAAGTGTGTTATTATATTTTCATACGAACACGATGAAGAAAGTCTGTGCTTAAGTACTATGAAAGAAGAAATAAATAATTTATTTGTGAAAGCACATACAATATTAGATTACACAGAATAGTAATAATAAAACAACGATTTTAATTATGTGCATATCACAATAAAAACACGCCCGATCAAATCACCTATCAAACCAAAAAAACTAAATCATAATCGGTTCATCCGTTTAGGAGCTATGATGCCACAGACAGACACACAGATAGACAGAGTCACAGAGGCACAGAGTCACAGAGTCACAGATACACATGTCAGACTTATAACACCCCTCTTTTTGGGTCGGGGGTTAAAAACGGCCCAACTCAGCGTATGCTGGTCAAACAAACAGCGCTGGTCCTCTGCTGAGCCGTTAAGTGTAGTTATGAGTACTAAGTTCCTATCTATATATTACAAAATGTATGATTTGCGTACAATCTACATGACAATATTTTTGTATTTTTATCATAATTATTAATCATTTTTAAATGACACAGTAGTAGTGTGTACGTTCATAAAATTATGATAGATAATTATGGGGAGTAATGAAACGTCAAGCATGTTGAAAAATAATTCGGCCTTAAGTTTTTACGACCGGCTGCCTGTATGATGTATATATTACAGTTGATAAAATGTATGTAAGTATGTCGAAGGTTTGTAGTCAAACCGTGACTATAATACAATAGTTAAATTATTATTTAAATAATGGTTTTAAATCTAGAACGAATATTTCAAGGTAGTCGCCTCCTTGGTCTAGTGGCAGCATGTATGGGCTGTGGACAGGGAGGTCCTGGGTTCGATTCCCAGGTCGGAAAAAGCAAATTTTCCAATTCAATTTGCCCGGGACTGGATCCCTCATACAGGGTTGACGTCAGGCAGGCGGCCGGTCGTAAAAACTAAGCCAAATATTCTCTGTAACGTGCTGAAAAAGTGTTGTGCCGACCCCACATTACGGTGGGCTAAGGGCAGGTAGAAAGAAAGTCGACAAAATTACAAATAAAGACAGGTGCTCCAATGATCCGCATGACCGTGGCCAACCGCCCGTTGATATCGAATGCGCCCAGTAACCTTATTTATATGTATATTGCACATAAGCATCATATGGCAAGAGGTCGTAGCCCCAAACAAGGTAACAACAATGTCCAATGACTAAAGAGAAAATATTTGCCTTAAGACGAAATATCAGCACCAGCCCATGAAATTAGAATTCTATTGAGTTTTCTTGAAATTTCAGACCGATATTTTGTTTTACCTAATAATGATAAAATTTTTACTACATATCTATTAAATTATATTCTTAGTAATTATAAAAAACAAAAAACCGGATCGCGTAAAAAGAAGAAACAAGTTTTCAATACGTATAAATAAGGCCTCATTCGCACGAGAGCTTTTTCAACGCACGTTAAAAAAACGTTGTAATGTAACTTTTTTTTATTGGCGGTTTGTTGAATATATTTATTAGAAACAAGGCAAGAATGATTTTCAAGCAATCATATGAACAGACATGTTGAGACGCATTTTTAACGCACGTTGACGCAAGCAGGCCCATACTTCATAAACGTATGATTAACTTGGATGTTAGTAAACGTATGACGTTACAGGTCGTGCCAGTAACACAATAAATACATAAACTACACAATAGTAATTGTTACATGTTTGACTGCAATTTCATCGAAACTACTAAAGATTATAAGGTAAAAAAAATAACTTACCAAGGCAACAACAGAATCGATGGCTCGGTTGAAACGATCGCAAAGAGCACGCATGCTGTCGTAGGAGTGGGTGTCGTAGTCGCACAAGATGTTGTTCTCTAAAGCCGCCTTCATCTCCGGCAAGTCGTCGCACACCCACCTAGAAAGAAACATTTTTCAAGTTACATAATTCTCTAAATACCTCTATATTATGCCGTGCACTCACATACGTTCTTATTTACGAATAATTATTACGAAAATAAACAATGATAATGAAGCGTCTTTTTCTACATGCCCTTATTCCACTCCAATGTGGGGTCCGCTCGGCACAACAGTAATCATTCGGCTTAGGTTTTATAACCTGCTTGACTGGCACCAATCTAGCATCAGGCAAATTGCGTTACAAAATGCGCGTGTTCGTAGATTCGAGTCCAGGAACACCCGGTCTACAGATACCGGTTCGCTATATGCTGCCACTAGTCCGGGACCCGGGTTGTAGAGCAGTCCAGATCGATAGAATTTAAACGTAATTACAGTGCCGATAGTAAAAATTTTAAGTGTTTCACTCTGCATTTGCTTACGGAACTTACTGGTAAGTAAGGAACCCTAAAAAAGAAACACAAAATATAGCAACACTGCATCGCTTTTTAAGATAAGCCGGCCGCAAATTTAAAGCCATTTTAGCTGCTATGGTATCTGCTTTTGGTTTAACCCCCCCTGTATCATCAAGGTTGTATACAAGTTATCGAAATTCTCTCTTTCACGCCAGTATCGTGATTGATAATAAAAAATAAATCTCAAACAAACTTTCGCTGTTGTGTGAATGAAACAGGCATGATTTCGACCTATCCAAAGAATAAAGTTACATGTGATAACGAATCGAAATTGCTTTCTTATTTTTCTGAGCTTATTTATTGACCTGTATATTTAACTAGTGAATATTTTTTTAAGCTATGTCATAATTTAACTTGTTATTATGTCATAAATTTAAAAAAAATACTAGTATTTGTTAAATATATAGGTTAATTTAAGCTCAGAAAAATATAAAAGCAATTTCGATTAATCATCATATGTAACTTTATTCTTTGGATAGGTCGATTTGTTCGCCTTCGTTAGGCCCGGTGTGTACGCGCCATTACAAAATAATCGAACACAAGAGTTTAAACTCACTTTCATGGTTTAATCTGCCATTGATATTACGGCCCTTATAAAATATTTTCGCTTATCTTATCTTTAAGAATAGTTTGAAAATTTCTTCCTTGTGTCACATTGTTTAACAATGAAAAAGACAAACTATTTTTGATAAGCGCGTAAATATTTTAAAAATAAAAGGTCCTATGGTGCTGTTGGCATAATAAGTCCTTTAAATCGGTGTGCACTGTGCAATAATGACATACACCACTACGGATAAAAGCAGATAAAAGTAACAAAATGACAAATGTAATATTATGAAGACTAGTGACAGGTTAAATAACTCGATTACAGCACTGTTTCAAGGCCAACGATTGAGTGAATCCGTCCATCCGTCCGGGCAAAATAAGGTCAAAGTGAAGGCTCTTTATAATCCCGACCTCTCGGCCCGAAATGCGCAGACTTGCAGGACACGTTCTTACTTTATTTAAACACTATACGAAACAGGTGCATAAAACGCACTACTGCTTTTATAGATAATCCTTAACAATATCAATACCACATTAATAGTTTATTTCACAAATAACGTAAAATGTGATTATCTTTCATGTATGTTACTATATCATTAGTCGCCTCCTTGGTCTAGTGACAGCGTATATGGGCTGTGGACCTGGAGGTCGTGGGTTCGATCCCAGGTCGGGCAAACTGAATTTTCTAATTTAATTTGCCCGGGACTGGATCCCCCAGAGGGGGTTAACGTCAGGCAGGCAGCCGGTCGTAAAAACTTAGCCAAATCCTTTCTGCAACATGCTTGAAAAAGTGTCTTGCGCCGACCCCACATTAAGGTGGTATAAGAGCAAGTAGAGAGAGAGACACTATATACCGTACGCGGTATCTACTACTACTGACTACTATTCTTGTTGTGTAACTTGTGTTACAATGGATCCCGATTTGGTCCTATAATAAAGGTTAAGATTTGATCAGAGATTACGGTGTAGACTCTTGAACAAACAACAGCGCAGACTTTGCGATCGAGTTGTTATGTTTGAATTTAGATACCTAATACTAAAAGGCTACGAAATCAATTAAGTTCAAATAAGTAACAACACAATAAACTGGGCAAGTATGTATGATCACGCAAAGGGTTCCAAAGCAGGGATAGATGTTATTTAAATAAATATAACTTTACATGTCCTTAAACTTGTATATATTAGGTACCTGTTATTAACAAGTAACAATTGCATTATAAATGATTTTCAGTTAAATTTCTCTGAAACTTTGCTAGTTATATTAGGTACTCGTTTAAACCCTACTTAGGCGTTACAGGTTTCCTTTTAAATTGATTATATACAGGATGTTTCATAAAGTTGGTATCATTAATAAAAATAATAAAATATGTCTAGCTATACCTCGTACGAACTACAGCAAAAAAGTATCCTTTAGGAAAGGGCACAGACATAATATATACAATGCACTACCCGAGGACATCATGAGTTCATGACAATAGATAGCTTCCATGTATTTAAGCGAAAACTAAAAAAAAACATTTATATTAGATGAGTTGACAGCTTCCGTTGCGCAGCGGGCGAGTAGCCGGCTGTGAAGCGAGAGGCCGCGGGTTTGATTCCCGCATTGAGACAAATGTTTGTGTGGCCCACAGATATTTGTTTCAAGTCTGGGTGTTGTGAGACCGAGTCTCTCGTAGTTTCTGATAACCGCGATACAGATTAAACCTAGTGTGGGGTCAGGACTAGGTGTGTGACTGTTGGGTGTATTTATTTATTTATTTGAGTGCGGCCCTGGTTACACGGCTTGGACCGATAAGTTATTCGTGGGTACTTTGAATTTTTTGTTGTCGTTTGTGATCCGATGTAGGTATACAGAATACTGTAACTACCCACTTTATTGTCGTAGTTTTATTCTGCGCTGTTACTAGCTTAAATTTTTTACCTTTTTGTTTATTTTATCTCATTAAGTGAAATGTAATTTTCTTTTGAGAAAATAATAAAGTTCTTTAACCCCAATAACTACACTTAAAGAGAGTATGGCTAGCAATCTAGCGGTAAATTAATGTTTTTGAATAATGGCAACCTGAATTTGTAACAAGAAAAATCATGTCTGGCTCATTGTGTCACCTGCACTACATTTGCAAAGCACCTATGAAGTAATTTACTATTTTTAGCATACATAAAGCCATTCCCTTGCTATTTGCGACGATTTAGAGGTCGCTTTTCGATTTTAAAATCCCCATGTTTAATAATCGATTAAAAAATTGAGTTCAACTTTTATTTTTTAACCTTACTATTAAGTTTTAAATTGTTCTGCCTGTTTGTGGAATTATTACTGGTACCAACTTTATGAAACATCCGGTATACTACTACTGTTTTTTTCTCACTCATGTACAACCAAATAGAGGAGCTATCAAGCAACTTTCCATACAAAAAAATTTATCTCAAACTTCAGTACCGCCATCAATCACTTATTACAATGCGAGGGCGATTATTACAATTTACACCCTAGAATGTTTTGTGAATAGTTAAGAATCCCGTAAGATAAGTTTATTCTCTCAATATTATTATGCTGGCCGGCGTAGCGCGCATATATTTCAAATAAACTGAGCGACTTATGACCACTTAGTCATAACTTTTGGATCACAAGTTTTCTGCTGTTGTCCCGTCTATATACTGTTCAATATCGTCTAGAACCAAGAATGAACACTTCAAGCTTAATATTTCACAAACGGATCCTTGAATCGGAAAATGGTTTTACCAACCCCAGAATAGTTTTAAATCTATCCAAGGACACTCCACCATGGAAGAGCCGAGAAAAAGCGAGAACTAAACCGTGGTCAGACAGACACGGCGAAACCATTAAGTGGAACCCTAAAAAGACGCAAATATTCGGTACTGTACTTACATTACTATTATCAACCCTACTTCACATTTCCCCTGTCCAACATAATAATTGGGTACTTGACTATAATAAAAATTGTGTACTTGAGTATTTTTTAAAAAGTATACAGGGCTGTTTATTGGGTTATCTTAAACATGTAAAATAAATATTTCGTAATTTATTTACATATGGTTAGTTAAAAAAAATCACAAAATATTATGTATAATTTAGTTTTCCGCCAAAACGCTATCTGTCAAAGTTAAACACCAATCACGATGCATAATGTCACATTACTCATTTTTCACACACACATACGCTCACGCTTGTATCCCCGAAGGGGTAGGCAGAGGCGCACTAGCGAACTAGAACACCCACATTTCGTCGAGCTTAGTTCCGTCCCAGATGTGATAGGGGGCGAGCCTATCGCTTGCATATTATTTGTTCCACAAGGGCCTAAGACCTAAGATCAAAAGTCATACTGCCAAGTTATTTTATATATTCTTCGTATTTTTGTTTAAATAGTCACGGGCGGCTCGGCCTCCGGTGGCCCATACGCTTATGGAACATATATATGTGCCGCCTCTGACGGGTTAAAGCTCAACCAAATTTTAAGGCGGATGTGATCGACGAAAATATATCTTTTCCTTTTTTTTTAATTTTAAATCATAAATGTTATTTCTTTAATGGTTTTTTATGATGTATCTATGGTAAGTAACAATGACGTCACCCGTATCTACAGTTAACATATAGCGTTTTGGCGGCAAACTAAATTATACATAATAATTTTTACTTTTTTTTTTACTAAACATGAAAAAATAAATTATATTATAAATTACATGTTTAGGATAGACTAATAAATAGCCCTGTATACTTTTAAAAAAATAGTCGAGTACCCAAGTAAATGCGATATTTATTTGTTTTATTAGAGTGCTATGGCATCCTACACTACATATTTATGTCCAATAGATATAAAATAATGTAGTTTTTTAGTCTTTAGAGGCGACAATAATCTAAAATAAAGTTTACCTTATTGTTTCTACTATCTCCAGAGCACCATCGTGTTTGTCCTGTAACAAAAACATTTTACTGAACAAACATTTTATACTTTATATACATAATCACATTGACAAATAGAATTATAGCAAAGCTCTAGAGGCAACCGGGTCACCCCATGTAGTACATAGTACATTCCGCAATTTATTTTTATTACGAGTTACTCTTCTTCAGAGACCTTTCGCTTCCTATTCTGCTGAGCGTTGCCAAGTTCCCCGATTTGCGCGGGACGTCCTAAGTTTCAGTGATCTGGTGACTCGTCCAGATTTACCCTTAGGGCGACTTAGACCTAAACTCGATTTATTCTACAGCTCATTCTTATATTTAAATTGCGATTTGGGATAAATCGAGGTTTATTTAAGTGCTGCAAGTCGCCTTTAATCAGGACGCAGGAAAGGACTTAATCAGCATTTGTTTACTATCCTTCTTAGTCTATACTTTAATACAAATTTTTAACAGCTAGAAAACTGTAATTTCATTATAGTATACTGTATACATAGGGCCTTACTTATAAAAACATTTTAGCTGAGCATACGGTTAAGAATTGTCTGTCACTTTTTTCCTTGTATCACATTGTTTGCAAATGAAAGTGACAAACTATTTTTGATAAGAAGCGCGTAAATATTTTTAAAATAAAAGGCCATAATGATTATGTACACACGGCGAGAGCAGTAAAATAAAATCTTAAAACATGTCTGGAGTAATTAGGTCATAGTTAGACGAACATGGGCCATGGAAAACTGCGATGCCCGCCCTAGAAATAGAAACCAGAAGTTCCAATTCATAGCCCATATACAATGCTAGTCTAATTTATGTAAGCTGAAAAGACACTATAGTAATAGTAATAACGAACAACTTTTATACTTGCAATTTTTTCAATATACCTAATACTTTCATAGATAATGTCATTTAAAGATTTTGTAATAAATTCGCATATACAACCGTAAGATCAGCTGTTTCATATTTATATTTATAAACACGTGGTAAGCGACGTCAAATAAAGAGCCGCCGCCGATGTAGGTCATAAACCCGATAAAGCCCGTCGCTTCGGGCCGCGCGCTTTGACAATGCCGCCTTTACCTACTCGATCACACGATTGAGGTGATGGAACTAATGTTCGAATTTCTTTACGACTTGGTTTTTGTATGAAAACAAAAATGTATCATTATTGACATATTATTGAGACGTGGCACCTATGGTAGAAATGGCACGTGCGAAGATATGGGCAATAACTAGTGTCGCTGTTGGGTACTTCACTACAGTAAGAAATATTGTTGAATTTCTATAGAAAGGTAGATTTATAATCGAAATGACGTGTTCAACAATTTTTTTTTTAAAATAAGTCTAGTATCATTTTATTTTAATAATTTAAATACTAAATTTTTATGTGTATGTAAATCACGTGACTTTAAACACTATTCACGATGGATGACGTAACATTATTCTAGCTTACTATTATTATGCTGATATATCAGCCCGGAGTCTGGAATTTGTGCCCGATATGGCGATAGGCTCGCCCCCTATCACATCTGGGACGGAACTAAGCTCGGCGAAATGTGGGTGTTCTAGTTCGCTAGTGCGCCTCTGCCTACCCCTTCGGGGATACAGGCGTAAGCTTATGTTTTATGTTATGTTACTACTATTGTTTCGCAGGGACCTAGGGCCTAGACCATACTGCCAAGCTATTAGTTATTTTTTTTCATATATTTGTTTCAAACTCAACTTGAACGCGGCTGTGATCGACGAAGTATCTACCTACATAGATTTTTTTTTCAATTATTATGGGTATTCACCATTTTTTTGAAAAGTGTTTTAATGGGATCTTAAGGTAATAATATACTACTAAAAAAATAACATTTTTATTCAATCGATAAGTGCCTTAAAAATACATTTAAATTTTATATTTTAAATTTCCGCGTGAAATTTGGCGAAAACGTTAGACTCTATTTTTCTTCCAAAGTCAAGCTGCCCGTACGAGCGTAAACAAAGAAGCGTTATATTGGGCTTGCAAATTATTACAATTCAAGAATGAGTGTGCTGTTCCTGAATGCAAGAATATAAGTGTAAAACACGGGACACGTTGTGAAGTGTCAAGTAATGTAAATTTTTTTTTTTTTATCCGAGCACGGCAAAGTGACTACACTACACCTGATGGTAAGCGTAGTGCAGTCCAAAAAAAACCAACGACCATCGATAAACATAGTTTATGAATGGTCGCCAGAGTCATGCCGGCCTGCATAAATGCTTCTTTTATGAGTGAAACTTGATTAAATAAATCACGTGAAAAGAGTTTACTCCATAAACTCTGTAAGTTCAATCTTAGTGAGTTTGTACCTTTCTGAAATGCAATCGGTTTATATGATACTATTTAAGTAAAAAGTACATGGAGAATAAAATATACTACAAGAGCAACCTAGTGGTGATAGCTTGATACTTAGTTTACTACATAATAAATAGTGCTGATATGACTACATAATAAATAGCCTTGAATACTTGTTAAAAATAGTAAAGTTTCCAACATTGCATTTATTTGGAGAAACCAATTCTAGTGACATCAAAACTCCGACGTCTGCTGTGGTTTGTAAAGGAGTTTACTCAAACTTACTGGCCTAATACATGGGACCACCCTTGGAATAAGCTCTATTAAACACAAAAATAATCTTAAAAACCAGTGCAGATACTATTGGTAGGAGATTAACATGGAAGAAGCACATATTCACAAAAATGCCTTGTTATGGGACAGCAAATACGTAAAATCTGTTGGCTCCTTAACAGAAACATTCCACTATTGCTCGAAAATAAGCTCTTTTTGTATAAATGTATCTTAAAACCCATATGGACATATGGTATTCAATTGTGGGGGACAGCCTCAAATTCCAATATAGAAATATTTCAGAATTTCAAATCAAAAATACTTAGAATGATCATAAATGCACCATGTTATGTCACCAACAATAGGATTCATCATGATCTTGACATAAAAAAAGGAAAAGAAGTTGTAGATAAAACGAAAACCTATAGAGACCAGCTACAATATCATCCAAACAACCTGGCAAAACATTATATGGACTATAATCACACGGCTACGAGGAGGCTTACAAGGAGAGTGCCTCAAGACCTACTTTAAACAAATTCTCATAGAGGATGTTTTATTGGATACATAAGTGCCTTGCATGTTATGTTATTATAACAAAACAACAGATATGTCATAAGACAGATCCAGTGGCGGATTTGCCAATAGGCTGAGTAGGCTGAAGTCTAGGGCGGCAGATTTTGAGGGGCGGCAAATTTAGCCAAATTTTTTTGTTTTGATTTACAAAAATAAAAAAAGAAGGTGTTTGAAGACTTCAGACACCTTCGAAAGATAGTTCGAAGTTTTTAGACCTGACATAACGGTTCTCAATTATACTAATCATGAGAAAAGTTGATGTAATAAGTTGTTAATGTAATTAATATAATTGTGGATTAAGTTTGGAATTTCAGATCTCAGTAGAGGCGGCAAAAGTTAAATAGCCTACTGTCGGCAAATGTGTAAATTCGCCACTGGACAGATCAGAGTATTACAATACAAAAATTCAATAGTATTTGTGCGAAATAATAATGTCCAGATTTGACCTGTCAAAGGTGTTGTGACGTGAGATAATCTGTATATTGTTGTTTTATATCATAATCGGTAGGTATTTTTCTGCTAATAACAAAGTACTAACTTATAACAAAATTAGTTATGTGAAAAGTCCTGCATTAACCCGCGAAATTTGAATTGTATTGTGTTTTTGGCGATTGAAAAACTCGCCTCAAATGATACATAAATACTGAAAGGAAAACAGAAAAAATGGACTCCAAAACTCCAGTAAAATGTTAAAATCGTCTACGTTTCACTTTATGTGTAGAGATTAAGCTAGATTTCAGCTAAAGATTAGTACAAGCTCGGGAAGTTCGATTTTATGTTATTTTTTCGGAAATTGCAGATCAATATTTTGTTATATAATATTGATGAAATAGTTTTCATATCTACATAATTACTGTATCTTTATTACGTGATTGTAGTGAAATTATTTATTGAAAAAATTGAGCTGCATAACAATTACCTTCAACAATTACTGTCAAAACAATTATTCAAACTTTGCGGAGTAATGAACTTCAAATATTGTTTTTATTGTAACTTAATTTCCTCGTGGTCAAATTGAAAATTATTTGCACAGTGGCTTTTATTAGCATTAACAATTAATTTGATACCCTGCATGTTTGTATACACTACATTAAAAGAATATGAATAACAGGTAAAGTTTGTATGGAAGTGAACTTTATGCTTTTGCTTTTTACTTTGATCGACTATTACGCATTAACTTGTAAAGCCTGCTTTAGCCATGATAGTTTTCCTTTTAAATTCCCTATATACACTAATATGTACCATGATTTTTTTAACCAACTTTAGCCAGTAGGGGGTATGGACACTAAACTCTAACTAAGCCTTGAATCGAAAAATAGTTTGCAGCAACCCGCAATGTCCCATTATACGTAATTTTTTATTAACATATCTTGTAAAATATCAATTATTTTATACTAGAAATTTCATCATAGTACATTTCAAGGTTTTGTTTATTTATTTATCAACACAATTTCTTGTTATAATTTTCGTGCAAGTTCCCCATTTCAGCTCTCTGGTACTAATAGTCTCTGAGATAAACCGCGGTCATACAGGCAGACAGATGGACATGGCGAAACGATTAGGGGTCCCTTTTTTGCCATTTGGTTTCGAAACCCTTAGAATGGAGAAAATATAGGTGATTTTTAGAAAAAAGACGGTTGCATTTATTTGGTAGTGCAATAAAGTCATGTTCGTTTTACATGATTTTACAACATATTTATACTTGATTAAGTTCTGGACGTGTACTAAAAGATGGCGTTAGCATGATTATGTGCATGTACGTAATTTCAAATGGTGACGAATTTACAGGGTGAGTACTGCACGTTACCGTGAACTTCAACGTATATTATTAGTGTGCCATAGGGTAAACATTTTTATTTAATGTTTCAAAAAAATTTCTTTTGTGCCAAATAAAATTAATTTGCAGGAAATTCTATTACTTATTTTTTTTCAAAAGAAATCTGCCACTAAAGCACACAGAAATCTTGTTGAGATTGATAGTGACAATGCTCACTCAGAAAAGACATGCAGAAACTGGTGTGTATTGTTCAAAATTAATGCCGAACGTGATGATAATGAACCTTCTGGTGCACCAAAAATGCTGGTACTCAAATAATTTGAGGAATTCGTGGTACAAGACCCATGTCAAACTCTAGCTGAACTAGGAAAACCTTTGGAAGTAGACGAGTTTCGATACATGTGAAATCATTAAGAATGACCCAGAAGTAAGGTCACTGGGTGCCATATGAGTTGTAGCTGGGAGACGTTGTAGTCAAACAACGTCTTCTGTCGCGAGAACTACTGCTTCAACGGCAGAAAACGAAAGGTTTTTTGCACTGCATCATGTACTGAGCAGTGTGTAATTTATTATGAGCTACTCAGACCTAATAGAATTACAGAATATCACTATGGACTTCAATTAATTTGTTGGAGGCGATATAATACACATTACATACATTAACGTCTCTGCACCTGGTGGCCAAGCCGCCTCTCATTGTTTAATGCATTTGACCCGCACCCTAAAGAAAAATCGGGCGTTATATGAGCAGAGATGAAAAGTGATTTTGTTACATGACAAGACCTGGCCAAATATTGCAAAACCAGTGAAAACCTATCTGGAAACTCTTAAATGGGAAGTTCTACCCCACCCTCTGTATTCACTGGACATGACGGACATGACTTTCCAGATATCACCTATTCCGTTTGGTGGCCTATGGCCTGGTTGAGCAAGCTTACATTCTTTTGAAAACACCAAAAAAAGGATAGATTTTTCTACCACACCCAAATATGTATAATTTTTCCGACATTGAATTCATTTACTGCCAGAAAGACGGGAGAAAGTAGTCCCTAGTGATAGGTAATACTTTGATTGAATGTGTTTGTACCTTAAATTTTAAATAAAGTATTGTTTTCACAAAAATAGCGAGAACTTATTGAAGGTCCTAATATTTATTTAAATATCAATGTACATAAATTTACATACAATATTTAATTATCAATAAATATACATTGATAGGAAATGCTCACCTGTTCCTTTTTTTAAATTAATTTTATATGAAATTTACTGCCAGAATTTAAAATATAAACTACTGCCTCATTTTTCAACCAATTTTGATGCAGTTTTTACAAAAAGGCTTCTCTTTTGTTTTATTTGCTTTTTTTTTGTAGACTTTGTTCCGAGCTTGTTCCTCTTTGTTTGGTTTTATGGTTTATAAAATGTCTCTTAGCTCGGTGTGTCGCTTGACATAGGCCTCCTCCAACTGTTTCCATTGCTCTCTGTCTGCTGGGACTGCTATTTGCTATTAAATACATATAAATATATGTAATAAATCATAGTCAAGTACTAAATTTCTGAATGACAGCATAATGAGCTAGTCTACTACTACTAGTAGTAATCTGTTGCATAATACCAAATATGTAGAAAAATAAGATAGAAATAGATAGAATTTAGTTGAAAACTCAAGTTGTTTCATATTTCTGAATATATTTAGCCTAGGTACCTAAAATAACTAGCAAGAAACTTGTGGAGAACATGCAAAACAGAATGGTTCATTTCAGTGAGAAAAATCGAACCAGATGTAAGTTATGGCCTTGGTAAGCAAACTTGATTCTTAAGAGAGAAATTGCATTAAATCACATCATCCACATATTAACTGCTGGCAAGAGAAGCATGGGATGAAAAATTCATTATGTGGTGAATATATACTATTTTGGTTGTGCTTTGTACCTGGCAACTTTCCTGGGTGGTATTTGAATGTGAAGATGTGACTGTGAAGATCAATTAAATCTAAATGCCATAACTTGTTTTATTTGTACCTATTGCTTAAAAAATTGGATAACATTGTTGAGGTATGAGAATGTAAATACAAAAAAACACTGGTTTCATAGAAAGAGTATCTTTTAGAATTGTTTCTGTATTCGGATTTCAAAATGTTGTAAAGTTTATGGTAAAATGTTTTCCATATACTGTAATTTTAGTTCTCTAAGGGCGACTTGCACCACTACTACTAACCAACGGTTAGTCTTAACCTCAAGTTAAATTAAAATAGAAATATGTGATGGACATGTAATTCATTACATATAATGTACTACATCTAATTACAGATAATATATGGTGACATTAAATTAATTACATGTAACGAATTACATGTCCTTCATATATTTCTATTTCAATTTAACTTGAGGTTAGGACTAACCGTAGGTTAGTGATAGTGGTGCAAGTCGCCCTAAGCGCTACTTGCACCACTATTACTGACCTACAGTTAAACCTAACCTCAAGTCAAATTGAAAAATAAATATATGAAAACATGTAATTGTACCTAATTAATTAAATGTTGTCATATCTGTAATAACATGTAGTACATTAAGTAATGAATTACATATCATTTATATAATTCTTTTTCAATTTAACTTGAGGTTCGTACCAAGTGTAGGTTAGTAATAGTGGTGCAAGTTGCCATAAATATTTTTTTTTGCTAAAAACTACGCTTTACTTTCATCAATTCATTTTGTTTGACTCCAGCTGGCTTAGACAAGTGGCTTATGCGCTACTCTAATAGAATAATAAATGTATGGGAATGACATAAGAGAGACATAATAGTACGCTTTATGTGGCATACTCTTATGTCATTCCCATACATCTATTGTATTCAACTAGCACATAAGGCACTTGGCTAAACCCGCAGATAACACAGGAATTTGATTGTTCAGATTGTACTTATTATATATTTGCAAGATTATTAGGTATAATAATAAGTAGCATTGATTTTTGTGAACATCATAATAAAATAACAGCTTATTGATTGGCTACAGACTTTTTTTACAGTGGTGTAAAAAAGTTATACTTAATAGGAATAAGTGGGAAATTATCTCTGGTAATGTACTGAAAGTAGGTAGAATGGATGAACTTTCTAACACCTAAGGTTTTTTGTTACATAAGAATGATGTGGGTTTATGCAATAAACATCAATGAAAATGGAGAGTACACAGTAACAGAGTACCTACATGAAAGCATTGAAAGAAGTGAATTTGATAGCCTTATATGGAGTTATTGGTCAATCATGTTTGATTGTTCTGCTTCCAAAAATACACAAAGCTTGAGACTTGGGAAAAAAATATTATGCATGACATAATAATTGTTTGTATACAGGTGGGCATTCTTCTTTAATTTTGTAATTTATTTAATGAAACACATTAAATAACATTAATTTGCTAATGAAATCAAATACTGGATTTGCTGAAAATGGTTTTAGTAAAGTTTTATATTATTTTAAGTATTTGTTCCTACCTACTTATTTTTTTAATTATTATGGCAGACATAATCACAATGTCCTGACTTATAACAAATGAGAGCCTAGCAACTAAATAGACCCAAAATGCTCCAAAATGAATTACAGGTTAATGATACATGTATTAGCTATTTACGTGAATATAGGTTGCATTCATTAATCTAAGTATATAGATATCCCATCAACACTTTAGATATATAAACTGGATAATGTTCTTTATGACCTAAGTCATAAAGACATAATGAAGATATAAAAGGGACCCTGTGTTAAACAAATAACTTAAATCAGTTCTATTCAACCCTCTTATAGTTATTTCACTGTCTGCTTTTCTTTATAACTATTGTTTATACAACAAACATTTTCGTAACAGCAAAACTAAATCATGTTTTTAGCAAATATTTACATTATTCAGAGTAAATTATTTTGTGTATCAACTCGGTTCTATTATCGGCTGTTATACAAAGAGTATACAACATTATGACGAATGAAAACTACGCAACAGTGTGTACATATCTAAAAAAAGCCGACACCTTGACAAAACACGAGGTCAATACACTCTGCTGCAATACCCATGTCACCCATGTGACGTTAGGAATAGCTATTCTAACTTAAAGAATTTCTAGCTAAAACATCATCAAAAAGTAATTAAGCCAAAATATCCGTATAACAATAATGTGATTTGGGTAA
Organism: Clanis bilineata; assembly: GCA_036417725.1. NCBI lineage: Eukaryota > Metazoa > Arthropoda > Insecta > Lepidoptera > Sphingidae > Clanis > Clanis bilineata. The sequence goes on from CM071141.1 coordinate 8,257,701, forward strand.
CGTTCGAACAAAACAAACGATTAGATTCAATACTATTCTGGTAATCAGTAATGTAACGCACTTGTTCCACGATAGATTGTTTTGAAATATTGATACTTCTGTTGATTTATTAAATCTACAATAACAGTTAATGGGGCCTCTGGTAAATTATCACTGGTATTCAAACGTGGTGCTAATACAGATCAAAATGTCATAATAAGTAAACTGTACAATAATTCCTTACCGAGCCATGACCTGTAGTAAGGGGCCATGTATAAACAACAGGTTCCGCGCCTGCAGGAGAGTGCAGGCGTAAATCTAAAGCCATGATAGTAAAACCGATGCATTAAAGCATACACTTTACACTTAAACACTAAAATAATCACTAAATACACTAAATTTTAACATAATTTCACTGCACTTTCACACACACACACTCTGAACAACCGGGCGCCATGTTGAAATTATTTCTAAATTCCAATCATGGCGGACTGTTGTGTGTTGCAATAATAAAATATAATTAAAGATTAGATTGGAACAATTTTTTATATCTAAAATATATTTATTATCAATTATAATATTATATGTATTTTTGTTTACTGTATTTTAATTTATAATATTAAAAACCAATAAAGCCAAAAATCACTTATAGAAAAATTCACCTGCAATCTTAGAGCATATATGACTGGAGACGCCACTCATACCATTTCCCCTCTGCCGAGGTACAAGATTCAAAAATCTAACACGTTTATAAAAACTGCTTGTGGAATCGATTTAGTCATTGTCACAATCGTTTTCACTGCGGATCGTCCTGTGTCGTTCTCCGTTAAAAATGCCAGTTTGCGCAGTCATCACGTACAAAAAAAGTCCAATACATCCAGGTGACAAAAATATGGAGTTTCATTTCATATGTGACTATTTTAGAAGTAATCTATTTCCATTTCACATTTCCATTTTTGTAATAAATATTACGTAAAATCGAAATACATAATCGATTATCAATTGTATACGGAGCAATCGAATGACCACATCGCCTCACAATTTTATAGTGATGTATTATGGTGTTTAGAAAATCGACATCGATGAAATATATTGTTTTAATATTTACCTGTTGAACATCATGTTTAGCTACGATATTAAGTATAAGGATGGTCAAACGCCTAACCGGTTTAACAAAATTTTGTATTGATTTTGTAATAAATAAATAAATAAATAAAAAAAAATACATTTAAATATTTTTTTTAAATGATAGGCAGCTCCATAATCCCTTTTTATTGGGTATAATGATTTTTTAAGGATTTATATATTAGGTGCTATTAAGTATTTTCGTTTATAGATTAAATTTCTTAAATAACAATTCTTCATTTTTATAAAAGTTTGAATTTATATTCAGACTATCGATACAACTATCGACTGTAAATATCGACTGTAGTCTGTCCCTATTCGTTATTCCTCCCCCTGCCCCTTCAAAAATTGACAGACTTTTTTCCTCAGACTATTAGCTCTTTGGCGTCTCCAGTCATATATGCTCTAAGCCTGCAATACATTGATCATAAAACTGGGTCGACACTATACAATCACTATAATATTCACCAAATCAAGCATGAAGTAACGATGGAATATATACGTCTATGCGATGGAAATAACGGCTAGTTTCAGTAGGTTATATCGTGGGTTATGTCGCTTAGGCTTTTCACAAAGCTATTATTTTAAATAGCTATTTAAAGCTTCTAGCTATTTTTCGCCGCACAGTTTAAAATGCATGGGTTTCTTTTTACATAGCCACTTCTTTAGCCCGAGCACAAAAACTTATGTAAATGTATTTCAGCTCGATGCGCGTCTATGAAATTTGTATGAAATATTAACGAAACGTCATCAGTGCGCAGCGAACTCGAATACATTTACATTTACATTGGTTTTTCGTGCTCGGGCTGCTTGAATCGCCACAGCTATCTTGATAGCTGTAAGCTTTATTATTAAACGTGTTTTTCTCGTTGTAATATTACTTTGTGTTATTACAACGAGAAAAACATTCTTTCACCTTCGTTCAGTTGGTGTGTACACGGCATTAGAAAAAAGCTCTGAACAATAACGTTAGTAGCTATTTCAAAATCGCCACGAATGTGGCTTTTAAACTAAGGTTTAAAAAATAATACTATGTTGAAATAAAACTATTCTTACTAAATAATAATAATATTACTTAATAATACTATGATTTAAACCGCTTTCGTTAAAACGCCCCTAATTACTCCAAGTCAAAAGTCCAAAAAGTAGAACATGCTATTTGAGAGTAGGTACTACGCGTTTCAAATAAGAATAGAATCGACTTTGTGTCATGTTGTGTCATGTTTCTCTAATTGTTGGACGTCTTGGATTAAATTAAAGAGAGAAAGGAGATCGGTTCCATCTCCGTGACCTTGGCACCAGACTGGCAGCTAAAGATGGCGGAAAGTTTAGTGCATCAAAGTAATATAGTCGGTCATTTGTCGATATATATTTTTGTATTTTTTTTACAAAGCAAATGTTCGTGAATATTTTTGTACGTTTATTATTTATTACTTGTTTTTATTTGATCGATAATATAACGATAACGATAATAAGATAACGATTTTTATAACAAACGATTTTTTGAGTTGTTCTTATGATTGATGTCGTCATTGAGTTAATGTTTAAAGTGCACATTTTGATGCTGATGATTATATCATTGAAACTAATTGTGCCAATAATAGTCTAGTATTTTTACTAAATCATAAACGTAATGTTTGTTAATCTTAAATAAATCAAATAAAAACAGGTAATAAATAATAAACGTACAAAAATATTCACGAACATTTGCTTTGTAAAAACAATACAAAAATATTTATCGACAAATGACCTACTATATTACTTTGATGCACTAAACTTTCCGCCATCTTTAGCTGCCAGTCTGGTGCCAAGGTCATAGAGATGGAACCTTAGACTATTTAAGGAAAAATATTAATCTAAAATTCCTATAAAGTTTTATCTACTCGAATTATTTTAAAATAAGTGCATAATTTCATTATTAAATAATAAATATGTCGGATTCTGACGACTCTGATACATTTCAATACAACAATAATTACACAGAAATTAAAGAAGAAATAGATAAACGTAAGAGGAATCCAGTAACATCGGGTATGTTTGTATCTGGGTGGGATGATGCAGATCAGGATATCGATATTGTCAAAAACCCAAAAGGTAATTTATGCATTGTAAACGTAAGTAGGTATGTATTTAGGCGTAAGTGGAGTAAATTTTCTTATAGTCATTTCTTTTTCCTAGAAAACCCAGTAGATCATGTTTTGTGGGCTGCTGAAAATGGAGATATTGCTACATTAAAACAACTATTGACCACACAATCTGGGCTTGTACATACTCGTGATTCTGATGGGTATACTCCACTTCACAGAGCATCATATAGCAACCATTTAGATGCTGTTCACTATTTACTTAGTATTGGAGCCGATATCAACGCAAAGACTGAACTTGGATGGACACCATTGCATTCAGCTGCGAATTGGAATAATTATAAAATAGTTGCTAGGCTACTGGCAGCTGGTGCGGACCCAACAACACCATCAGATGGAGGTAATTGGCCCCAAATGTTTTTATTTTTGTTTGAAAGGGTATATTTCTCAGGTTATCCTATTAGCACCAAGTCAGGATCTGGTGAGGGGGTCCCAGAAATATTGAAGGCATCCCTCTTAATTTTAATAGGGATGCATAATACATTTCATGTATTTCTAAAACTATACAAGTAGATTTTTGTGTCTGGTACTCCTCATGTTGCTGAGCTGATGATGGAAAATAAACAGAAACAAAAATATACATAAATAATGTAATTATTGTAAGATAAATACACAGGCTGGCAAAATTAGGGAAACATAATTAAATAGTCACAGGTAGCTCGGCCACCGGTGGCAGAGACGTTAATGTAATGTGTAGTATGCCGCTTCCAACAGGTTTAGGTAAAGATTTTGTTTTTAGAATTTTTGTTTTTGTGCTACTGTTTTTAATTTATTTATTATATTAAATTAACCAGAAATATTTCCAAAGAAGTGTAAGTGTATAAACCTTTTATTCATTAAAAAAAAGCAATAGATTGAACAATTATAAACTTACCTTTTTAAAACAATTAAGAAAATGACTAGTTCTTTAATAAATAAGTATCTGATGTTTAATCAGAATCAAAGAGAGTGAAATAGTTAAGCCTAGAAAAGGGAGCTCAACATCCTTTTGTGCAACTGCAAACGTTCCTACTGCACAGTAAGGCAAAATAACGGTAATAATCGGAACAAAAGAAACAGGCAAGTTCATGCTGCATACCTGATCACGCACAGTACAAGGTACCAAAGTAAGGGTAACTGTTAAATATAATTTTATTAGACATAATTTTAAGAGTGTGGAAGTGTATGGTCCAGAAACTCACATTTATTATCTGTTTTACATAACTAACAACTTCATATAAGTGATATTTTCTCTTTTGACTTTAGTTGTCTCTTTCTCAATAACTTATAAAGCCTGCTTAGCCGCTATAGTTTGTGCCACATTACAGCCGTCTAGTACTTATAGTCTCTGAGATAAACAGTGGTCAGACAGACAGTTGGACAGACGTGGCGAAACTATAAGAGTTCCTTTTTTGCCATTTGGCTTCAGAACCCTAAAAAGCAGTTTATTTAATTATGAACATCTAGAGTAGGTACGCCAAAATTGTCGTTTATTCACTGTACTTAGCTGTTTATAGTTTTTCTTCGCGAAATGACGTGCGATAATTGGATACGGGCGCGGCCAAAGAACCTAGTACTCGCAGATTGAATTCTCAGAGCCTGTGCCGCTTTGGACTAGCTGCTTTTAATAGATGAAATTGTTAGTTGTGTCGAACTGGTTTTATTTGTTGACAAAAGCAGGATAGAATCCTATACCCCTTTTACATCCATGTCTGTAACATCATGTATGTGCAATTTTATTGCAGATCAAACACCACTACATCTGGCAGCAGCAGTTAGTCATTGTAAATCAACGTTATTAATTCTTCTCTTGAGAAGAGATTTAATACAAATATCTAGAAAACCAAATAACAGTGGAGAAACTCCAGAAGATTTAGCAAGAGGTCACAGCATATATTCACCTTTATTTGAAATGGTGTGTCCATCAGTATCATACATACATTCCATCGCTTTTATATGTAATCCATTTATACGCAAAAATCAATTAGCGAATATTAAAAATAAACAATAATATAAATTAAAATTCCATTTATCTTTTTACTTTTAGCTATCAAACTGCTTTGGAAAATATATAACTTGGGCAGAATTTTCCATAACCAGTTAACTTTTATTTGGAGCATAATTTTGATGTTTTAACACTAGCTGATTTTACAATAGCCTGGTACTAATCATATAAATAAAATTGGTGTGTTTGTTTATAATTTCCAAACCATTTTTCCCCCTTTTCCAATTAGGTATAACTGTGTTATATTTCTATGGGTATAACATATTCGTACAATTTAAATTCCGCCCGGAGTCGAATTTGTGCCCGATGTGGCGATAGGCTCGCCCCCTATCACGTCTGGGACGGAAAAACTAAGCCAAAACTTTTCTATAACATGTTTGAAAAAGTTACGTAAAGTAAGTAACGTAAGTTTAGTTCGACCTCACATTAAAGTGGGATAGGGGCAAGTAGAAAGGAAAAACATTTAACCCTACTTCGGAACCCTTGTGCGTGGTCACATACATGCACTTGGCTGGTGTTATTTTTTTAAATGATTTGCCCGGGTTTTGATGCTCTTTGACAGCCTCCATGGTGCAACGGGCGAGTAGCCGGTCGAGAAGCGACAGGCCGCGCGTTCGCTTCCCGCAGCGACATAAATGTTTATGTGGCCCATAGATATTTGTTTCGGATCAGGGTTTGTGATACCAAAAGTATCTCGTAGTACTTGATTTGATCCATGACATAAGACTCGTATAATATTATAGTGTTGGGGTCAGGACTGTGTGTGTGCGTGTGCGTGTTGTTGTGTGTGTATTTATTTACTTCCAATTTACTTAGATATCTGGTAGGAGGGTAGGTAGTATCTACGTGTCTTCGGGGTTACAGAAATAAAACGATATTGGACAAAATACAATATAATATTTACATAATTGTACAACTTAATAATTAACAATCGGTAATAAACCGGGACTTACAATGATATTTAAAAAGGACTTTGTACGGTTTAAGATTATATAATTCCTATAAGACCTAGAGTGATGGCGCGTACACACCGGGCCGAGCGAAGACTAACGAATTGTGCCTGTTTACTTCCCACAACAGCGAAAGTTTGTTTATGTCAACACAACAGGTATAGATTCTTTCGCCTACGTTTGGTCGGTGTGTACTCGCCATAATTATGTCTTGTTTTATAATAACTGATTATTCATTTAAGATAAACATTAGGATATTAATCACGCTTTCTTGTATTCCACTTTTACAAATCCTGATTTTATTTAATTTTAAACAGCACAGATATATATATATATATATATATATATATATGTTTATCTTATATAATATATAATATATATATATATATATATATATATATATATATATATATATATATATATATATATATATATATATATATATATATATATATATAAAGAAAAAAATCACAGTATTTATATAAAAAAAAGATTAATAAACTATCGATACATTTTTGATGCCATACCTTCTATAACGTGCATAGCGCCAGACACAAGGTAAGATTCATTATGTAAATTCTTTAAATTGGCTATTAAGTTTCTTCTATCTATTCTCAGAAGTTCTGGTAATGTTTGTCTCGTTTGTGGTGCCATATAAGGTAATATTAAGCAACCTATGCCAAGACATTTACATCTAACGCAATTATGCCATATCTCCTTTAAGTCTTCATCCTTAAGTATGGGACATAATGGTAATAAATTAATAGCGTTTATACATTTTGACCTCTGTCTTTCTGTAATTGGATGATCTGCATTTTGAAATGGAGATAAAATTACAGACCGCCATGCGGCATAGATTACACTGTCAGGTGGAAACGTCGAAATCTTCAATAATAATGGTGTTATTTCTTCATATACATTAGTACGCAATAAAAGAATTATCAGGTCGTGGATTATTTTTGATGAACCGTATCTACAAGCAACAATTACGGCTGTTTTCAAAGCTTCCACGTTTCCATCGGTCGCTAGGAGTAATTGACTTAATGCATGAATCTTATCTTGTAAAAATGTTACTACTATCCAAGGCATATCGACTACTTCTAGTTTCACAATACATAGTAAATCGAACAAAGATATCCACAGCGCATTTCTGTCTCGATTTGTTACTTTAATTGCAGTATCCGAGTCAACCACACTCATAAGACACTGAAGCGCTCTTAATTTTTTCGGTTTTTTGTAGCTGCTTTCATCATCGAATGCTATGCGTGATAGATAAATTGCTCCCATTTTAGGGCATGTTGCCTTAAGTATATATTTTGCTGTGATTAGTTCAGTAGTTTTCAATGCTGATGAATCATTATTATTTTCTTTTGTTGTTTTTTCGAGAATATTCTCCAATATTTGCATCCTAATGGAACTCACATTGATGCCATTCTTATCAGCTATTTCATTTGCGGCACGATTGACGTCGTGACGACCAATTTTTTCTATAAATTGAGGATGGAAATATAAAGCACGAATTAGTTGAGCCGGTTCTGTTGAAAGGCGAACGAGTTCATCACGTGCCCATTCAATTTTATATAATACATGTCGCGTCGATAAAGTGGAATTCAAACGTTCCATCTGAAGAACTGCTCTATTTCCAGGTTGCACGGCAGCCCACCGCTGTGCAAATTGATAACACAGATGCGCTGCGGCAACTTGATCTGCTCCACGTGAACAGCCTTGTAGAACATAAAAAAGACAAGCACCGGCCCATTCCATATTAGAAATGTGACGAACGCATTTATGTGCGGCTCGAAGTAAAGGTTCTTCTCGTGTTATAAGACTCCATGGTTCCGTATTCTTATTATCCACATTAATTCTATCATTCCGTTTTCTTGTAGTCATTGTTTGTTTCAAAGCATTGCTGCAGATCATATCTCTAGCAGTTTGCAAGTCTGAATCCAGTGCTAGTATTAGTACAACTGGTAGCCAACGCTCATAGGTTTCTAAAGTAATCTCCGATTTTAAATTAGACCACATGTCATCCCGCATAAATAAATGGAAAGGAAGGCGAAAATAACCAATCTCCGGAAATACTCCTTTAATTGAAAAAAGTTCAAATTCGTATTGTTTTGGTGTACTTTTCCGTGTGTATTCTTTTAAAAAATGCAATAAAAAATATTCTCTCATGTTTCGTAATTCTACACTAGTGCTAAAAATTAACCGATAAATACATAAAAATACTTCGTAATAATAAGGGTTTATAGAAACAACACGTCCGTGTAAAGTTACTTCACCATTTTTCCAAAAGTCCTTTAGTATGTCAATCAAAAATTCTTTATCTTTAATGCTTTCCCAGATAACAAAGCATTTTAGGAATGATTCATCTGAGTTTTCTAAAACGATCTGTCGATTACCAAGTTTATTTTGGCTAGTTTTGTAATTCATGTTCCAATTGGTTAACAACGATATCAACTGCAAAGACAACCCATCATCTAATGATACATTAAGTGCGCGACAAATCTCTGACAATCTATTAAATTCAGTTTCTGGGTATTGCCTTAAAACATAAAAAAGTATGACTTTTACATCCCATGTCTCTTCAGAATATTCGGGAATAGCTATTTCTGACAAATTTATATCAAATTTGCACTTTAGAATGAGCTGTGGTGGGTATGTGACTAGATTGCCTTTTATATTGCTATCCAAACAAAACGTGTTACACATTGGCAACGTTGACAAGAAACGAGCTACCGAAGGTGACAATGATTCGTTTGCTCCCCTCAACGCGTCTGGTATCCATATGGATTCACTTACAGTTTCAAAAGTCCTCAAACTAAGAAGTAGTCCCATCATTAGTGCTTCATCGATATCTGTATTGGCAGTAATTTTATTCAGTAGTCTTCTAGCCGTGTTATAAATTAAATCATTCAATTCGTTGGGCATAGTATGGTGGGATAAGCTGGAATTTACAAGTATATGGGATATAATTCTGAAGGAATTAAAATTGTATGACTTGCAATCTTGAGGTATATTTTGTGATTCATTTTCATTTTGGGTCTGGTTCTGTATTTTGGAATAATAACTAATCAAACCACTCATTTCTGTATTCGAAGGTATAGGCAAAAATATGTAACTAAATTTCCAAGCTATTGAAAGATTCTTCACAACTATATTCGTCTTTATCATTGCATTGAATATGTTTAAAATTTTCATTAAATAATGCAAATGTTCTTCATTAGAGTTTATAAGTAATTCAATAATAACTTCACATGACGCCAATAGAAGTGATATATTTTTACCATTTTCAAAAAAGGATAACATGTTACAGTCTGGTCCATTCTTCATGTCTGACTGAGTAAATAATCTTTCAATAAATCCATGGATATTATGACTTGCAGGTGTACGTCGTAATAAAGTCAGTATAGCAGAATGTAGCGATGCACACATTCCCGTGATGTGAGTCACTCTTTCTCCATATCTGGCCATAGCCTTGGATGCACCCTCATATGTTTTTGTTATATGATTAAAAGATTTTTCTATATGGATACTATTCATTTCTAATTTCATGTTATACGAGTTTTTCAAATAGTATAAGTTTTCAAAATTTCTAACTTCAGTTACATTTAACAAGTTTGTGCCTTTCAGAAAATCCAAATAACTTCTTTCAATTCCAGCGTTATTAGTATTTTTAATTATTACTTGTTCGAATTTAATTTTCATTGCCTTCAAAAGCATATTTTTGTCTCTTCTATTTAAATCACAAAAATAATCTAAAGCTGCTTTTATTTCGCAATCTTGTACACATTTGTTGAGATATAATATATGACCATAACTGGAGTAATTACTAATCACATGTGTAATGACTTTCAAATCATTTAAATCCACTTTAGGAGCATTTATTATTTTATGAATTAGCAACTTGTAATTTCTCGATATCAATGGAAAGTTATACTTTTTTAGTATCACCTTTACCTTTGCATAGTTTAGTTCTTTTAAAATTTCCTTTATTACACTACGATCGGCATCAGTGAGTGTAAAATCATTTGAAATAGTTGTGGTAGCTGTCATTGCTAATTCTATGACAGTTGTATTCCATGGTACATCCAATAGTTTTAAAACTTGAAGCAAACAATCCAATTTTCCATTCATAGAACGAAACATATCAAGTAAAATTCTAAGGCGTTCACCATCTATTTCACCACCACCAGATGCTGCTTCACTTTCTACAAAGGATCTTATTGCGTCATCTAAATCAAATTGGTGTCGAGTAGCATAAAACGATAAATATTTTTTTAAAAATATTTCTAAATCTTCTGTGTAGCAACGACGTAACATTATCAAAGTTAGTTCAGCTGGACTTTGACTACTAAATTCACTGAGCAACATGTGAATTTTGTACTTTTCTTTTAACTCTAATATGTCAAGTATTCTGTCCTTAAGCACATCAAGATCATCCATTGATATAGGACGGATTGGAATTATTTTTAAGGATGTTTGCAATATTGTCGTTATTTCATCTATAAACTTTATACCAATTTTCGGCCAATATGAAGATTGTTCAAGTTTAAAAACCCTTTCAGTAGCCCATCTTACGAATATATCTATGTAGAAAGGATTTTGTTCCAAAAGAGATGGAATAAATTTTTTTAACAAGATCATGATAGCTCCAATTTTAGTGTTATGTGGTATAGAATTTAGAATATCTAGTACATCATCGGAAGTAGTAGCTAATTTCATTCCTGAATATTTAAGCCAACAAATAGATGCCAAATCTAAATCAGACTTAGATATAAAAGTTATGCATAACTCTGTACAATTTTGTTTAAAAAAATTTATGTCTTTATAACATTCATTTCCTTTAAAGAATATATACTCTAATAAGTCCACTTTAATTATCAAATCTGATATCAAGTTAATTAAATCAGGATCTTCTGTAGCAATAATTTTCTTTTGAAGTGGAAATAAAAGAGTTTTAAATATAACATTATGTTGGCATAATTTCACACTTATGTTTATGAGAAATGTGTAATTGTTGATCTCTTCAAATAATGTTTGTATATTTGAAGGTACCTCAGTTATATCGGGATGTGTTAATACTGTTTCAACAATTAATTCTAATTGATGCATCAAAGTTTCTGGAGATGTTGTACTTGAAGTTGTAGCACTTGATATGTCTTTGTTGCTAACTGTTGCATTTGAAACTGATGCACTGTAAATTTGAACCTGAAAATAATTTGATAAAATAACTTATGACAGGCACTATTATTACCTTTTACCTACAGAAAATTTTGCTTACAGTAAAAATGGACCTGGACCAGTCAGATTTTTACCACCCTCAAAAAGCAAACCATACCAAACCATACTAGACACAAAAAGTAGAGTATTTTGTACAACTTACACTTTTATATAGTAGGTAGGTTTCAAAACATTCTGAAATCACAGTATGTCCTAAATAATCCTAACTATGAACACTATTCTCCAAATATGTTAAATAAAACAATACACAATAATCTATATTATTTTTATATCATCTATGTACTAAGTGTGTAATGTGTGTCTATGTGACTGCCTCGGTGGCGTGGTGGTATTTCGGTACGACTACGGTTCTGAGGTCTCGGGTTCGATCCCCGGGTCGGGCAAAGAGATATTGGATTTCTCCATATCAGCCCGGAGTCTGGAATTTGTGCCCGATATGGCGATAGGCTCGCCCCCTATCACATCTGGGACGGAACTAAGCTCGGCGAAACGTGGGTGTACTAGTTCGCTAGTGCGCCTCTGCCTACCCCTTCGGGGATACAGGCGTGAGCTTATGTTAATGTATGTATGTATGTATGCTATGTACTAAGTTGTCTCCTTAGTATAGCGGCATCAAATGGGTGGGGACCAGGTTGTCATGGGTTTAAAACTTATGGCAGAAAAGCACCGAGTGTTATTGCACTGCACTGCACTATTTTCCTTGAGACATTTGATAATACTGGCTGCAATATCCTTCATATCAGAACACACTAGGTATTGTTTGCACAATACAGCTTGGAGTAAGAAATAGCCATTGTAGTGGTACCTATTCAGACTGACTCTAATATGTGAAAATCTTTCAAGCCATTGTCACAAAACCTTTGGTATTCCTCAGATGAACTATTAAATATGATATACAAGTGGTAACTCTTAATTAGTAACATTTAAAAACAGACTTGAATAATCACAAGTTTAAAGACTTCAAAACTGACTACGAAATGAATCAGATCTTGGTAAAAAAAAATTTAGATCACACATGGAATAGTCTCTATCGCATCTGAAAAGAACCTTGAAATTCGCTTTACATATGTTTTTCGTTCAGTACAGGGTGTCGTATTACTCAACATCAAGCGGGCACCACTTGGCAGAATCTTATACCAAGTCTGGAAAAATAAGAAAAAAATTCATGTACCATGGTTAAGTGTTAGTAGCCATATTTATGAAAATGTAGAAAATCGTCACTTGCAATTTTTAATTACTGCAAAAGTTGGGGCATGAACTTGTCATAGGTGTTCCTACACTTATTTTTCATATGACATGTCAAAGTTGGATGAAAATTTTCATTGAACCCATGTAAACTTGATTAGTATTTACAAAACTACCAATGTTTATCATTTTATTTTTATCTGTTGTAAAGAGTGTTGTTATCTAGCATCACATTTAAAAAATAAATCATGGCAGAATTAGGTATGTGATCACAGAAACTAAAATTGTGCAGTGGGTGATGATTTTCCACATTTTCCTAAATATGGCTATTATCCATGGTCCATGGAATATTATTCTTTTTTTCCCAGAGCTAGTATAAGATACCTTCTGACCTGGTGACTGCTTGATGTTAAGTAACAGGACACTCTGTACAAAAAAAACATCAAATTGAGAACCTCCTTCTTATAAAATTGTTGCTTGGAAAATAAAAAATAACTTTACTCTTTATAGTTGCTTGTGCCTATGTCAAGATGTACAGATATCTTGTTTATTTATTATGAACAAATATCATTCTTATGTGTATAAAACCTGTTAAAAGTCACAGGAAGTCACTGGATGCGGGCTGCTTCCAACAGGTAAAGAAAAGAAAGTAAGAATCTTTATTTAGGTAGATCTGGAAATCTTTAGAGGAGGCCTATGTGTGGACGTCCTATGGCTGATGATGATGATGTATAAAACCGAGCCCACAAGTTTTTTAAAGATTTATTAAAATGGAACAAGATTTTTTAAAGTAGGTTCATAAAATATTTAGGCTCAAATCAATTTCTTAAGCAGCCCCTGTCTCCCTCACTAATAATAAAATTAATAGGACTTAAGATTATTTACCTACCTTCATATTGTTTATCAATATGTAGTATAAAACACTGTCATGCACACCTATAGGTATATAGCTTGCATTGCCTTTTTCATATTTATAAATTGTTTCTGATGTTTTTATATCTATAAGCCACATCTTTACTCCATCCCCCAATATGACTAAATCTTCCCATATAAATACATGATGACATAATACATTCGCATACATTATCTCCATCAACCCAGTTACAGGACATTGGATTTTAATTTCTTCTTGCATAAAAATATTTAGTCCATCAATGTTATCATATAAGTCTGAATCAAATTGTTTACATGTTTTCTTTAATGTTGCATATAGATCCAGTACACCTTCATCAAATTTATTTTTTAATTCATCCTTGTTGTATGGCTGTTTTAAACATTCACCACTTTCACTGACCAAATATACCTCAGATTGACTTTCTTTTATACGGCATATTTTAAATCTTTCATTGTGTATTTTTAGCTTCAGACCTCTTATTAGATCCATTACTTGAATGTCTCCAGATTTTAAAATTAACCAAAGCAAATCATCTTTGATTTTCTTATCAACTACATCGTTTTCTTCAGTGTGTATAGTCTCGGTAGAATATTTCAGGTCTACGATGCGATATTTTTGAGAATTTTCAAAAATCACTAGTTTTGGATAAGATAGTTCTGCTTGTATTTTATCACTATCACTTTTATTTACATTTATAGTGACTAATTCTGTTTGTGTGATAGTCATTTTGACTTCAATGTGATAAAGCGACCGATTTAAATTAATGAATACTTAGAATTTTTGAAATCAGAATACTTATTCATTATTCTCCAGTGCACAGTGTGCGCAGTCCACCTTCAACAACTTTTCCCGTATTTATATAAAGTACTCTGTGACCAACTTTCTGACACACAAATTCACACAATTCTACTTTTTAAAATAACTCTAATAATTCGTTTTTACTTTGTACTAACGTTTATACAGTGGTTTTGTGTCACACAGTCACAGTGTTCGTTACAATTTAAAAATCAAGATCCTCCTCATATCTTATGTAGAGGTGGGCATAATAGCTTAAAATTGACAACAAACTTAAACGTTAACTTATTTTAAAAAGCTGCTTTTATGCTTTTATGCCACGGTCTTATGTAATCCTATTACAAAATTTCATAAAATTATATCGATACAATTTTCGATAACAATATTTACATTCACTAAACTTGACCGCCGTCTTAACTGCCACAGAGGCTCAGTTGATCTTCTGACGCTTCCTTTTTAATCTGTGGTGTACTAACTATGGCTAGCGGCGAAATTAGACTGTTGCGTTTTTGAAAATTGCACCTACGTGACCTTAGGTTACAAGAAATCAAAAAAGTTTACAAAAGCTATCAATAATATAACAATAACAATAATTTGTTACATCATGAAGGACGGCACGGTCGACATTTGTCGAGCATGCCACCGTCCCGGAGAATCCATCAGGCATGTTATTTCCGGTTGTTCGTATCTTGCTAACGGCGAGTATTTGCATAGGCATAACCTTGTAGCCAAGATCCTACACCAGCAACTTGCTCTTCGATATTGCCTTGTGGCTTCTGAGGTGCCTTATTATCAATATGTCCCTCAACCAGTTCTCGAAAATAGTCATGCAACCAACATGCAACCTTAGACATGCAACCAAAGAATTTAAACGCCCATGCAACGCTCTATTGGGATCGATCTGTTATCACAGACAGGACTATTGTGGTCAATAAGCCTGTTATTGTGGTAGTAGATCGATTGACGCGCCGGGCGATGCTTGTTGATGTCACGATTCCGCATTATGAGAACCAAAGAGCATGTAAACTTTAAGAGACGGGACTCCCATAGACCGATTTAAAACGATTTTTTATCTGTGTACGGTATGTCACGATGACTTACGCTAGAAAATGCTACCACTCTGGCAACACTTTTAGTGCCACAGATTTTATACAGATGCACATAGATAATATCAGATGCACGCATTTTAGCGCTATTATGTTGGTACTTACGTAGAGATGGACCACAATTTGATAAATAAAAGTTTATCGACATCGATAATTTTTTAGGCAGGTATGCCATATATTTCTTGAATTAAATTGTATTATTTATATTAATTAAAAAATACAATAACAAAGACATACATTTTATTAAATATAGTAACTTACAACATGAAATATATGTACAAAATAGAAACTATCTAAATGTGACACCGGAATCAATCACTTCTTACACCTGAAAAGAAATAAAAATATTAAATACACAAAAAATGAGTAAAGTCGGGTCTCCTGCACTAAAACATTACACAAAACACCTACACAAAACATGCGTTATTTATCTGTGGTCCATTGTTCTACGAGCAGATGACAGCTAGAATCGTTGTTTTGCGTTATGTGTTTTTAGAGTGTTTTGTGTAATGTTTTAGTGCAGGAGACCCGGCTTAAGATAAGCAGCGTCTGCTGCACATGTTTTTCTCGAAACAAAACACAAATACATCTAATAAAACGTTCTTGTCTGTCTCCTGTTCAAGGAACAATGGATAACTAACTATGCCTAATGGTTTTAATTATGTGATTTATTTCTGGCAGTACGTTTCTAAACAGAGCTGGTAATATTAACTTTTTGTCAGATGATATATATGTCTGCTTTAGATATATAAATCTCATCTGGTAGCGTTTATCGATATATTCAATACTACTGCATACATCCCTAAACAAAATGTTTCATTAATTTTACTGTATAATTTTATATCAATTCGTAGTTTAACCACTATTATATAATTTGAATGCTTACTTACCGTAATTGTTCTAATGGAAATTGATCCAAAAACAAACGTTTTTATGTCCCCATCTCCTCCACATTTTTGTAGTGTGCTTTCGTACAAGTTGCCTTATAACTACATTAAACAGTAATAGTATTGGATTTATTTTACGATTTTCACTTTTAGTCCATTTTACTTATTATAAAATCAGTAAAACAATAAGAGAAAATAGGTACGTAGAAATTGAACTATAACCGCCATACAAAGCCGGCATATAATTTTTAACTTTGACATTGAAAGACAGAGGTAACTAAACATAAATGTCTATGAGCATAAATGCGACAAAAAGTATCCCTCATTTTCTATTTTCACAAAATGGCTCCACCGGAATGTTCGGTATTTCAGATACCTGATATATAAATACAGTGAAGGAATAATTAAAGAATTTAGTATGATTTATGAAAGAAATATAGGTTTAGGAGAAAAATTTAAGTTAAAAATAAACCAAAGAGTTAAATTTGAGTTAAATGATGAAAAAAGTTAAACATAGGCGATTATAAAAGTCTTTGTAGTCGATATCCCTCATTCATTATAGGTTTAAACCAAAGAGAATGTATTCACTACGTTTGGAACATGGTGTAGAGTGGCCCAAGACAATGTCATTGAGATAGACAGATGCGCAAATTCCATACATCATTTTTTTTGTACGTAGTTGCGACAGGCTGATGAGAACCTTGTGAAAGCCGAAAAAGACAAAATGTCGAAATATTTCGACCTAGCACATGAGGTTACTCGCATGTGGGATGTGAATTCCACATTGACTGGATTCAACAATCATTGTTCCGATAGTCATTTCTGCCCATGGTTTAATACCACTGAGCCTCGACCAACACCTCAAGAGGCTCTCGGTTGGTGTTTGAGTCAAGAGCCAAATGCAGAAGGCAGTATTACTGGATACGGCACGAATTGTGAGGAGGTTCCTCACTCTGGGGTCCTAACCGCCGGTGGCTTGGGTCCCGAGCCTCACCATCGGAGGGGAATATTTTTATATTTTTAAATGTATTTTTTATAGCACATATTTTAAAATGTAAAAAAAATCTTTAAAAATAAAGAGTACTGAACACACTTGTTACTCTCTTTGGAGTCAAAAATCAAAAATATTGTGAATCGGCGAATGCGGTGTGGACGCATCGCCGAATGTTCGCGAATGCTCATTTAGCGACAACGATTATAAAGAGCGGACGCGTGCACTGTATGAATAAAATAAAATATGGAACCCTAAATGTTGCGTTCTCCAATCTTCGGTGCGCTTCGCTAGCGTTTGGTTGGTGTGGACGCAACAGCGAACATTCGCGAATGATCGTGAACGTTCGGTCCCCATCGGCGATGGCCCATCGCAAACGTTCTTTCGTCTTCATTCGGTTGGTATGGTCAAGCCATTACGTGCGCGTTATGATTATCGCGATCCCCGGGTCGGACAATGATATTGGATTTACAGTATTACCCCGGAGTCTGGAATTTGTGCCCGATATGGCAATAGGGTCGCCCCCTAACATCGTTAATTGAAACCGGCCGTAAAGGGAAAATACCTAACAAAGTTATTTTTTTTACAGAGTGTGCCTAAAAATACTGGGAATGTAAATGTTTTTCTTGTATTATAACAGTAAACCACAAATAAACAATAAGAAAAAATTAATAGAATAGACAGTTTTACTTGCTACCGAAACATCGATGTTTTGCTATCGATGTTTATCGTACATCGATACTTTTGAGTCGATGTTAACATCGATGTTTTTCTAATATCGATCATCCCTAGTTGAAACCCTATTTCAATGTATGAATAAAAATACCAGTCAGATTTTAATATGGAATTGGGTACTTGACTATTTTTTAAAAAAGTATACAGGGCTATTTATTAGTTTATCCTAAACATGTAAAAAAATATTTCGTAATTTATTTTCATATATTTAGTTAAAAAAAGCAAAAATTAATATGTATAATTTTGTTTGCCTCCAAAACGCTACCTGTTAACAGAGCTATACGGGTATATTATACGGGTGATGTCATTGTTTCTTACCATAGATACAAAATCTGTTTTAAAAAAGATATTGAGGAAATAACATTTATGATTTCAAACTAAAAAAAACGGGTCGGATATTTCGTCGATCACATCGGCGTTGAAATTAAGTTGTGATTTATATAAATATACGAAAAAAAAAACTAAATAACCTGGTAGTATAACTTTTGATCTTAGGTCTTAGGCCCTTGTAGAGCAAATAAACAAGAAAAATTAGTAATCTGACATCATGCATCGTGATTGGTATTTACCGTCACGTGACGCACAGATAAAAAATTAAGTATTTTAATTACTAAAATAAAATTATCCTTAGAGTATTTTTAATAAATTCCTACTGGATACGTTATTTAGATGATAAATCTATGTTTCTTCAGAAATTCATTGATATTGGTTACTATTGTCAAGTACCCAATTATCAAATACAGAAAAGCCATACTCAGTTGTGTGTCAAATTGTTTATTAATTATAATAAAAATAAGTATATACTTATAATTATTACTCTAAGCTTGTAACTAAAAACTTTTAAAAATACTTGATACACTGATGATAAATAAACTTAAGTCATTTCATGTGATCTCTTTCCTGGTCTTTGTTTATGTCTTCTTTTGATCTGTATAGACTTTTGAACCTTTGTATTTATTTCTGTATGAATTTGTTCTTTCGTTTCCTGGATAGCGTATTCATAGCTTTTTGATAAATTATCGAAAACATCGTGCGGAATTAGAATTTCTGGGATTTCAGACTTTCTTCCCTTTATGAACAGGTCCTAAAATATAAACAGTACTTAATAATACATGTAGGTAATTAAATCATTGACTTTAATATCTACTATTATAATCCATAATTAAAATATAAAATAGACTTTAAGCTAAGAATGTAGCAATACATACATACAAATCGAAAAATCTTTCTCAAATCTAAACACGTCAGATAAATTTCTGAAGTATGTTCTCAATCCTTATGCCAGAGATGTAAACAAATATCAACCCTTTTTAATTATTTTTATAACCTGACCTCATACGTAAGATAAGCGCAATTTATGTATACAAAGTTATGTTCGCCACGGAATTATACCAGATTACAAAAATATCACAGAATTACATAAATATTTTGGACATCATTGTTAAGTGGGTAGATATTATTTTACATTAGCATAAAGATTGAGAATACACTTCACATTTAAAGTTTTTCTGCATACACTACGGCGTAGTGTATGTGTGCCTCTGTAGTGACAACGCACTACCTGTTCATACTGTAGCGTCCGAACTAATGATGATAATGATTATGAACTTTATTTGTTATAGTGGTGCCTAAGTCCTAACAATCTAAAAGTTTTACATGCCCAAGTTGTTAGTTGACGATATTGTGGTCCAAGAGTCCGTGAATGTTAGACTTATGTCATAATATGAAGGCTGTTTTTTTTATGCAAGTACACCTGCGGGTTTAGCCAAGTGGTTGTCGAATGCGCAAGTCGAATAGAATATGTATACATTTACTGTTCTTTTCGACTAGCACATAAACATGTACATCTCTGCATCACCCTAAGGTTGACTGGCAGAGAATGTTTATAGCATTAAGTCCGCCTTTATACCGTGTGTATATCAAGTGTAAATAAATAAATAAATAAATAAACCACTTGGCTAAGCCCACTGTACTGTATAACAGTAGTGAGTAATGACCACATATGATATAAGTCATAAAGATTAAAGTCACATAATTTTGCCTACAGCATGAATAGGCCGGCTCGATCGCTTGGTGTACTGAGATTTAGGATTATCTTATTGTTTGCCTATAATCAGCCTGTGTGACATGGCTGTCTATATTTCTGTGTAAAATGTTATGTTAAATTACTAACTACTTTAATCCTTGCTAGTGATTAGTAGTGATTTTACTATGGTGATTGAAACAACAAATATTATACCTTAAACAAACTAGTTTGGTTAGGCAATAATATAGTTACAGCTTGTCCAATTCTTCCTGCTCTTCCAGTTCGTCCAACTCTATGAATGTAGGTTTTAATATTTCTTGGTGGATCATAAGACACTACGTAATTGCAATCCGGAATATCAATTCCTCTGGCTAGTGCATCCGTGCCAATTAAACTGAAACACAAATAAAATCTTTGTAATCTTTGTATCTGGCTATTATTTCTTTCTGCTCACATCTCACATTACTATGGAGTCAGTACAACTCATTTTTTAAGCATGTTACAGAAAAGATTTGGCCCAGTTTTTATGGCCGGCTGCCTGCGTGGCGTCAACCTCCGTCTGGAGGATCCAATCTCGGGAAAATAGTGAAAATACCCAATAAAAACACTGCACCTGATCTGGGAATCGAACCCGGGATCTCCCAGTTCACAGTCCATATATGCTGCCACTAGACCAAGAAGGTGCAGGATACCAGAAGACCAGGAAGCTGTACCTGGTTACTATTATTTTATATTAATAAAGCATAAATATGTATTATATTTTATCAATCTAATGTTATAAACACAAAAGTTTGTGAGGATGTATAGAAGTTTGTTAGTCTTTCACAACAATACGGCTGAACGGATTTGCTACAGAGATAGTTGGTGGATTATAGTCTGAAATAGCACATGGGCCACTTTTTATCCCAGAAAAATGTATGGTTCTCATGGGATTGATTTGTTTGTTAATAAATTTCCACACGAACAAAGTCGCGCGCAACAGCTAGTCATAAATAATAAATAAATTATCTCCTTACACATTAATCTTGGACTGTGTAAAGTTTTTAAGAACAGCCTCTCTAGTTGACCTGTCCAAGCTTGATGATAGTTCTGCTACTTTGAGATTATCTTTTCCCCATATGTTCATAAGGACTGTGAGTCTGTGTGCTGCGTCACTAGCATTTGTGAAACATAGTACTTTGTCCCATTTCTGTTCCACTAACAAATGATAAAGAACTAAAGGTTTGTTCTCTGCATTACACACAACAAAGTTTTCTTTCAGTTCTGCTGGTGTGGCATATTGCCTTATTTGGTCTTCATCCTCATAATCGCCAATAAATGCTGCCGAAAACAGTTTTGGTTGAAATAGTCCCCACTGTTCTAGCTTTTCAGGGTCTTGAGATAATGTGGCCGAAAAAAGTAGTTTATGAGGAGGAGTGACATGTTCATTAAGACTGCTCCATGTTAAAACAGGTGCCTTTCCTGCCATTAGTTCGTTTTCTAGTTTGATATGTCTTTCCACATGATAAAGCCAGTCATTCTGTATATGATCCATGATTCTATCAGCCTCATCTATTACCAAAAATTTCAAATGCTTTAATGAAAATCCTTCAGTATTTTGTAAATGTTCCACTAGTCTTCCAGCTGTGCAAACAATAATGTCTACTTCACTGACCCAACCTGATGTTTCAGCTGAAAGTTTTATTATAGATTATAGAGTTATTATAGATCATAGAAATATTATACATAGAACCGCAGTACACAGCCACGGTGTGAAGGCGTTCCAGGTGAGTTGTTATGGGCTAAGTTATAGATACAATATAATATACACATAATATATACATACTCCTTTCATTTCATGTGTCTGGATTACAGATATTTAAATTATATCTTTTTCTGTATGCCAATAAAATAATGACCATCTATGGGCCAATTTCCAAAAATCACACAATTACTCTGGCAGACCTGGGGGTCTGCCTCTGTCTGGTCTGGGTCTGTGGCATGATATTTGGGCACCATGGACGCCTTTTCACTTAATCAGCTTCAGCTAAGTCTTCATTTATGAAGTCGGTTTTCAGTTTTTTAGTTTGAAATCATAAATGTTATATCCGCAATATTTTTTTAATGAGCGATTTTGTATCTATGGTAATGAACAATGGCGTCACCCGTATAATAGATAGTGTTTTGGCGGCAAACTAAATTATACATAATATTTTTTGCTTTTTTTAACTAACCACATGAAAATAAATTACAATTTTTTTTTTTGCATGTTTAGGATAACGTATTATATAACCCTGTATACTTTTTTAAAAATAGTCAAGTACCCAATTATATTATACAAGCGAAAGTTTGTGTAGTTGTATGTATTTTGCTTCTTCATACTGAAAAGGCTGAACCAATTCTGATGAAAATTGGTATGCAGGTAACTGACACTCTGGATTAACACATAAGCTCACGCCTGTATATCCGAAGGGATAGGCAGAGGCACACTAGCAAACTAGAATACCCACATTTTGCTGAGCGTGGTGCCGTCCCAAATGTGATAGGGAGCGAGACTATCGCAATATGCACAAATTCTAGACTCCAGGGTGATATTGAAAAAGCCAATACCACTGTCCAACCCGGGGATCGAACCCGAGATCTCAGGGGATATATAAGTGTCACCTTATATAATTATAGATTAATTTTTGGCATATAATTTTACCCCTTTTCACTAGTTTGCTATACCTACTTACTGTATTTGACTATTTTTTGTTGCTCTTCATAGAGTGGTACAGAACCACTCAATAAAGCAACTCTTAAGCGAGTTTTATTGCTGTATTTCTTGAATACACTGGCAACTTGTGTAGCTAATTCTTGCACGGGAAGGACTATTAGAGCTCTAATGTGGCAGCTTATCTCATCCATTAAAAGCTAAAAGTAAAATGAAATATTATATTATAGAATATAAATAAAAATATACACAATAATATGTAGTCAGAGAGATTAAATATTATACTGTTTAATCCGTCGAAGGCGTCACATAAATATGTTACATAAGTGTATGGGCCACTGGAGGCCGAGCCGCCCGTGACTATTTAATCTCTTTGTATTTATTATACAATTTATTAAGGGTGGGGACATCTCCAGTTGCACTGACCGCTTTGTTGTGTTGCCACATTTTCCACATCCAGCTTCATAAAAATTAGACCAATCTGCATAAGCACTGACATGTTATCAGCTCATTTTTAGAACTGTTTCATGATACTACTACAACTAGTTCGATACTAAAATACTGTGGTTGGCTCCTGGGTCTAACGTAAGCATATTATTATGGGCTGTGAACCAGGAGGTGTTTTTTTTCCCAGGTCAGGCAGGGTTTTTCCGACTTGATTTGTGACATTTGAGATTATATTCTCAGAAGGGGGTTGAATTGACATCCGATAGGCAGCAAGTTTGAAAAATCTACGCCAAAACCTTTCTACAACATATTAATAAGTAAGAAGCAGTGAACACTCACCATCTTTAGAGAGCCTTGAGAGGAGGCTTCATTATGCTTTCTTTGGTTTTAATTACTGTTTAGAATTAAATAATATAGTTCTTACCTGAATAATTGGTAAAACAAATGCCAGAGTCTTGCCACTCCCTGTGGGTGCTGACACACAAATGTCATGGGGTCGAAAAAATTTAGGTATTCTGTGTTCATACAATATAAAGGGTATAACTTGTTTTTGTACTGGAAACAATTTTTTTATTCCTTCATTGAATAAATTAGATTTGAGTATGCTGTGTAACCAACTTTGATGTTCTACTAATGTAGATAGATTTTGTAAATCTGTTGAAATGCTGAATGAATGCGATATCCAGTATGGTAATATTCTAGCAACCTAAAACACAAAAGTTAAATATGCAACAATCGGTTTGGAATCATGTTATAAATGTTTCGCCATGTGTGTTAATCTCATATTCACTTAAATGCATAAAAGAACTTTTCTTTGACTTATGTTATTTTTGTGAAAAGTTTATTATAAGGCTAATATTTAAATATGTTAATTAAGAAAACAGATATATTTGGTGGAGTTAGGATTACTGCAAAATAAGTTATTATATATTAGAATAATGTTATAAAGTTCTGTAACTGTACTGAAGGGTTATAATACCTTTGCTTTCTTTTCAAAATCATCATTTCCCAGTACCCTAAATTCAGAAGTAGACTTTTCCTTAGCTTTAGTAACTTTATTTATTGTATTATTTTTTGATTCAGATTCATCATCTTTTGATTTTCCTTTAATAAAAGTAATTTTATCCTCAACCACGTCATCTTTAATATGAATAACTTCAGGTATTTTCTTTGATTTAAAGGTTTTCTTTCTTTCTTCAATTTTTTGCTTCAATTTTTCTAAACGCTTTGTTTCTTCATAAATTAAATCAACATCCTCACTGGGGTCTTTATACCTAAAATTAATATCAGCAGGAATATTTGGTAGTGAACATTTGTTATGAAATGGAACAGACTACTGAGGCGGGCAGCACCTTCAGGAGAACGAGAGTTACCAATGTGTAGTTCAATGATAATAAATTACCCACGATAAACATTATGAAGGAGCCTAAAGGCTAAACTGTAAATTCTTTGCCATAGTTAGTTTAATTTAAGTTCAAACTTTCCCCTACAGAAAGATTTCATTTTTTGTGAAACTTACCTATAATAATAATATTAAGTAGGTACTGGCAACAGTTAAAATACTATTAACGGTTACTAAAGGGTTTTTAAAAAATCCTCATATCTCAGGATGGGGGGTTATGCAGGTTTTTCCTTTTATGGGTGACTAGGGGCTACTGACTGTACTTCTCCCCGTACTCCACTTCCGTCTCCGCGAGTTATGTGCAGCCCTAAAGCCGCGTCTTCTGCACATGTTTTTTCGAAACAAAACAAAAACACCTACACAAAACAACGATTTTAGCTGTTTCCTGCTTGTAGAACAATGAACCATATTTAAAAAATATATGTTAAAAATATAATGTATGTTATGTGTAATGTTTTAGTACAGGAGACGCGGCCTAACATTGTTTAACTAAAAAAATATTTTAAAGGTTATACATAACCTCAAATAAATAATTATAAAACATACCTGTTAATTAGAAACAAATCCATTACTTAACAAGTGACTTAGTTTTTGTTAGTAAAGTTTTAGTCAAATGTTTATTACATTAAAATGATAAAAAATAAAATCTTTCAAAACAAAAATATAGACCCAAAGAGCTATAAATTATAATTCCATAGAGGGGCCCTGTTTATTGTTTGTTACATAGATTAAAGAGAGAGGAGGTCGGTTCCATCTCCATGACGGCACCAGACTGGCAGCTAAAGATGGCGGAAAGTTTAGTGCGAAAGTAATATAGTCGATGATTTGTCGATAAACATTTATGTATTGTTTTTACAAAACAGTACATAAATGTTCAAATGTGAATATTATTGTACGTTTCTTATTTATAACATGTTTTTGTATTTGATTTATTTAAGATTATTATTACGTTTATTATTTAGTTAAAATGTTAGACCATTATTGGCACAATTGATATAATCATCAAAAACAGAATGTGCGCTTTAAACATTAACTCAACGATGACATTAAATTGTTTCATAAGAACAACTCAAAAAATCGTTTATTATAAAAATCCTTATCTAAACGCACTAGAGCTTTTCTGATCATACGTATTAGAAAATAATAGTCTCTGCCTCCTCTTAGGGTATGCAGGTGTGACAATATGTGTGTAATGCCAAAGAATATACCGTGAAATAACTAAATAAAACATATTATCGATATCGATACCATACGCAATGAACCACGCTCACGTCACTAGATCACCATTTCAGCTGTCGTATTATTATTAGTTTGTTCCGGGGGCGTGGCTTATTGACAGATGCGGGCCTATAGGAACAAACACCTGTATATTGATCCTTCTTTACCTGAGTTGACATCCATTAGTAAAAAAGAGATAGCTTTATTTTTTGCTGATTCTATCAAATTTTATACTCGATAGGTTATAAAAGACAATAGGGGGCCCCCCTGTGTTCTAAATGTTCTAATGTCATTGCGCCGACTACTATTGGCATTTTCGTTTTTGAGTGTTCAACATTTTGATGATTTTGATGTGGAAGCTTGTGGAAGTCAGCTTTCGATTTAGTAATTTTGTTTCTTGAATTTAAATCGTTACCTAAATGTTCTCGATTTGGTTAACAGTTGTTCGTGATTTACTACTTTAATTAATATTTTTTTTGGATGTCAAAGTTTAATTATAGTGATTTTTAAAATTGAAACTTTTGCAAAATGGCTAATGTATCCTATCATATTGCTCATCTTTTGGAGAAGGTAAGCCGGTACGTTAATAGTAATAGTAAATTTTCGATGAAAGTACATTAACGTTGCGGAAATTGCTTTTATTAGATGACCTCCAACGACAAAGACTTCAGATTTATGGCAACTAATGATTTGATGACTGAGTTGCAAAAAGATAGTATCAAACTCGACGATGACTCTGAGAGAAAGGTAGTTAAAATGCTTCTTCGTCTGCTTGAGGACAAGAATGGTGAAGTCCAAAACTTAGCTGTAAAATGGTGAGTGACTGTTGTCTTTTTATGATATACCTAGTTCTGATTAGAGGTTATCCATACTCATAAAATTGTTTGTCCTGATTGACTGTCAGTGCACAATCAAACTACTATGTTTAATAATAGTTTATTATATAAGTATACACAGAAATGGATATTTGGATAGAACAATATCCAGATTTGACCTGTCATACAAGACCTGGAGGTGCAGAACCCACAACATAATAGTAACTAAAAACGAAAATCAATTTTAAGGAGAGTTTCAGCACTAGTCTGTGAAATTGTAATTATAATGTGTTATTTGGAAATTGCAGTTCAATCCTTCACCTAAAATCTATGAAAATA
Organism: Clanis bilineata; assembly: GCA_036417725.1. Classification (NCBI taxonomy): domain Eukaryota; kingdom Metazoa; phylum Arthropoda; class Insecta; order Lepidoptera; family Sphingidae; genus Clanis; species Clanis bilineata. Next base: position 8,284,660 of record CM071141.1, read on the forward strand.
ATTTTGTGAAAAGAATCAAGAGAGATACATGGAATAACAAAAGTGAAAATTGAAAATCATGTTGTTTAATAAGGTTATTAATCCGTTGGAGGCGTCACATTAATATGTTACATAAGTGTATGGGCCACCGGAGGCCGAGCCGCCCGTGACTATATAATGAAGAACCGAAAAATGATTAATTTAAATACATAACATGTTTTGCACATACATAGCAGTTGCATTTTTAGGTCTATGTAAATAATATACATTTTGGAATAAAACTGGGTTTGACCTGTCACCATGAAGACTGTAAAGCTTTCGAATGTCGTGCCAAAAATAAACCCAAATTGAGAAATAATCTGTATAAACCAGTTTTAATTCAATACATAGCTGGTGTAAATTTAGTTGATAATTAAATAGTCACAGGCGGCTCTGCATCTGGGGGCCCATAAACTTATGTAACATATATGTGCTGCCTCCGATGGGTTAATATGACTATAACTCTATCTGTAAGTCTGTAATTAGCTGACAAGTGTTAAATCATTTAACTAGTCGGCATCACATAAATATGTTACATAAGCATATGGGCCACCGGAGGCCGAGCTGCCCGTGACTATTTAAGACACTGGGAAAATGACTGTTTATTGCAGTATGCACTTTGCAGTGTATTGTCTAGGAACTAGTAAAGTAATCTTATAGAACTGCTACGACTATAATTCTGCACATACATAGTAACTGCAGGTGCTAGACTTTTTATTCAGTATATGAAAAATAATTAAATCTGCAATTTAAAAAAAAAGATGTTATTTTTGGAGGGTAGTGCTGATTGAAAACCTTATGTAACCTCAAATGTAGTTTTTATTGTAACTTTATTTTCTGATTGTCAAATTGAAAGCAGTTTTTTTCACCTGCTGGATGTGGCATAATACACATATTAATAGCCTCAGCCCTGGTGACCGTGGCCAAGTTGGCCAAGTTTATTTGATGCGCCTGGGATTGTATCTTTCAAGGGGGGGGGGGGGAGATTATATTAGTCATAAATCAATTTATCCTGTGCACAGTAATTTCCAATTGACTAAGCAGTGTGCAAGCTTTGCAATATATTTGTGTAAATACATACATACATACACACTCACACGTGCATCCCATGGTAGTAGGCAAAGACAATTGAGGTCCATAAGCTACAATCCTGACACACCTCTTTTGCCTCGTCCACATTCATGCATCGGTTCATATATTACTGCCGGTTGTGGGTACTCCGAACTTGCTCCGAATTTAATCCATATAGGAAAATATTTCAATTTTATCCATATTTGTGTAAAATGTTCATTTATTAGCATGTGAGGGCTTATACATAAAGTTTTTTAGGGAACAAGTCACTAATAAATAAAATAAATGTATTTTGATTATAGTTTGGGTCCACTGGTCAATAAAGTGAAGGAATATCAGGTAGAAGGCATTGTAGACACACTATGTGCAAATATGCTATCAGACACTGAACAGCTCAGGGATATCAGCAGCATTGGCTTAAAAACTGTCATATCAGAACTACCTTTAGGATCTAACACATTAGCTGCTAATGTGTGTAAGAAAATTACTGGAAAATTAAGCAGTGCCATTGAAAAGGTATGTTTTTTGATAGATCCTTTATATTTTTAGTCATAATTACTCCCCAAGCTTGTATATAAGGTAACTGAGTATTATCTGATCCCACCATTGAACTGAGTCCAATTTAAATTTACAAATGCATAGACTTTGTTTTTAGTTTATAGCAAACACTTGCTTTTAATATTAAGACAGCCCTTATCTGTGGATTATTTTTGTGTATCAGTTCTAATAAGAAGACTTAGGCCTAGTTCCTAGTGGATTACACAAGGTATTGCATTTTCTATTAATTCCACAGTATAAAAAACCCACGAGTTTGGCCTAATGGGAAGTATAGAATTATTACTATTTCTTTATTAGTATAAATATTAACCTGTTGGAGGCGGCACATATATAAGTGTCTCGGCCTCCGGAAGCCGAGCCGCCTGTCACTCATTAAACATTTCATAGCATCCTTTATAACCGAGGTCTATTTTTTGCTACTTGATTTGTTTGTTTGGAGCCAAGCAGGGGGACAGAGTGGAAAATCCAAGTGCTGAGGTGCCGGATTAATGTTAAATTGATATTTGTTTTGGGCCTGGGTGTTGTGAGACTGAAAGTGGCTTGTAGATCTTGTTTACCCATGACACAAGACTTATATCTTAGTGCGGGATCAGAACTGTGTGACTTATTTATTTTTTTATTTATTTAAATGGCCTATTAATATTTTCTGTGATAAATTTCAGCAAGAAGATGTTTCAGTTCAACTAGAAGCTTTGGACATCTTAGCTGATTTGCTCAGCAGATTTGGTGGACTGTTGATATCATTTCACCCTATGTTGCTGAACTCATTACTGCCTCAGCTTGCCTCTCCACGTCAGGTATGATATTATATTCTTCTTATTATCATACTCTCCTTATTATATTGATATCACAGAAGTGCAAAGCCGAATGGGTTGAATAAATTGATTCAGTGGTTTGAAGTAAGTTACTTCACTTTAATCTCTGAAAACAAAAGATGCCACACACACAGTTTGAGGTTTATTTAAAGCTGCCCTATTTATTTTGTATCGTATTTTACTAATAGAAAGCTTTAATATTTAATACACAAAATCTGTTTCTGAATATAGTTGGTAATTAAAATAATCAGTCAATTTCTGCATATTGTAGTTTCACATGGAATACAACAATAGATATATAATGCATAAAAATTATGATATTCATGTTTTGTTATATTTGCTGTTAGTACAGACTAATAAATATTGAATTGCCTATTTAAATATTTGATCTGGTTTGTCTGTCACAATCACAAAATCCTACAGTACAATGCATGTGTATGTTATTCTGTTTGTGTAGGCTGTCCGGAAGCGCACTATAGTCGCCCTATCGCATCTGGTGATGTCGTGCAATGCCTCCCTCTATAACAAACTCATAGACCATCTCCTGGAGGGTCTCAGCTCATCCACATCATCCAATGTTAGCCGCACTCATATACAGTGCATTGCTTCTATCTGGTGAGTCATTCATTTACATATACTATATAGTTATTAGTTATATTATTCATAAAATACATACTCGCCTAAAATAAAAAGCAGTATAGTATGTACTATTGATTGTTATGGCGGGTACACACCGGCCGACCGAAGGCGAAAGAATCTATACCTGTTCCGTTTACACAAACAAACTTTCGCTGTTGTGTGAATGAAACAGGAATAGATTCGTTCGCTTTCGTTCGGCCTGTGTGTACCTGGCATTAAACATACAAATTAAATTATGTTGAAGCCCCAAATTTTTTTTGGGGTCCAATGGATGTTCCTAATATACTTCAAAGATTTCTTACGATTTATCAAGCTGTGCTATCGTCTAATTAAAATACGATATACTAACGCATATTTCAGGTTTACTGTTACATATTAAAATTATGTATTTTATTTTTTATGTAGTGCAGTAATGAGTATATTGTTTTAGTCGTCAAGCAGGACACAGATTTGGTGAGCAATTGTGGCGTGTAGCGCCGCAAGTTTTAGAATACTCAACTGATGCAGATGAAGAGTTGCGTGAGCACTGTTTACAAGCACTTGAAGCATTTGTGCTCAAATGTCCTAAAGAAGTCCAGCCTCATATACCGACGGTGCATAGTTTTATTTAGTTCTATTGTAATATGGATACTTATAAAATTATTTATTCTTGTTGACTATAAATGCACAGCCAAAACTAGCATGTCTAGAATTCTGAAATTTGGAACATATGTTTATTTTATGATGCAAAGGTTTTTTGGAAGCCTTAAGAAATGGGATATCATGAGTAGAGTAGCGACTGGAATGTTAGTATTGAACAAAATTCTTTAAACATAGTAAACGGGGTAGGATCCTTTATGACAAATACCTAAAAATGTGGTCGCCGACACCACATATGAAGTATCTGGGTAAAAAGAATTAACTATCAATGTAACCATTTCAAAAATGCGAATTTCGTTGGCAGATAATCGATCTCTGTTTGAAAATGATAACGTACGACCCAAACTACAACTACGAAGATGAGGAGGCGGAGGGCGAGGGCGAGGACGAGGAGATGGAGGACGAGTCGTTCGCGCCCGACGCCGACCGCGACTCCGACTCCGAGGAGTACTCCGACGACGACGACATGTCCTGGAAGGTACACTACACACTTCACACTAATGTGCTATAAGACATTGCTTCGTACCGAATTTCAGGATTCTGAGTTCACGGGAAGTACCCTGTAGGTTTTGATTCCTTTGCGAGTGTCGAATTATAAAATTTGCGGCTTTAGCGGCTGTATCTTTTGATTGTGTTGGCTTAGAAGTTTGATTTTTTCACATCTTGATATGAATTCCAGCTTGATACCTCCACGCGTTCCTGAGAAAAAGGGCCTTGACAGACCACAGAATGATTCTATAAGGGTTCCGTTTTTTCCTTTTGAGGTACGGAACCCTAAACAAAAAAGCGAAATTATTGAACAGTCCCAATTCTTTTCATTCAGATTCAGTATATTTTTCTATACGACCCGTTGTACTAATTTTATTACTGTGTGCAGTGTAACCTGTGTATGTATATGTACCTGTGGTCTAATGTAGGTCAATTTATTTGTTTTTGAGAGAAGTGTGCATGAGATTGTGTTTTCGCATTGTGTGGCAGTGACTCGTCCTATATGTCGTAATATATGGGGTATTATTTAGCACCGCGTTTATAATTTATTTTGATTATATATTTGTACCACTTGTCCTATTTTTGCTGGGTAACTATTTTCTTAACTAAGTTGCGTATTCATGTTGAATTATTTATCAGGTGAGACGGGCCGCAGCGAAGTGTCTAGAATCTGTTATTTCTACCCGTCACGAACTTCTGGCGGAAATGTATCAGACAGTGTCGCCTGCTCTCATCGCAAGATTCAAAGGTTTGTAAAGGTTTGATTTAAATAATATTTCTTTTTTATTTGTTTGCATTCGAGCGGGTCGTTCCGACGTCTTCGAACTGCAACAACGCTTATTTATACCGCCGTTTGGTGTCAGAACTAGCTTTAAGACAAACTATATATTCAGACTTTTTCCTTTTGATTCGAGCCGGTTTCAATGTGCAGTATAATTAGCTAAAGGTTGAATTTAAAGTTTATAAAATGATCTGGATTGTACAGAACGTGAGGAAAATGTGAAGTGCGACATCTTAAGCGCGTACACTGCGCTGTTGCGAGCGACGCGGCCGCCGCCCGCGCTGCACATGGCCGCCGCGCCCGCAGACAACTCGCCGCAAGCACTACTGATGCAGAGGGTAACCTTTTAACTATATTATAATTATGGATGTTTTATATCATATATAAAATCTTTTCGACCGACTTTCCAAAAAGGAGGAGGTCCTCAATTCGTCGGTATTTTTTTTTGTGTATGTTACGCGATATCTCCGCTAAATGTGGACCGATTTTCAAAATTCTTTTTGTGTTCGATAGAGCTTATTTCAAGGGTGTCCCATATAAATTTGGTCACGATCGGATTTGAAGTCGGTCCGTTAAGTTTTTATAGTTTAATATTTTTAAAAAACTACTGCTGGTTTATAATATGTATAATGTGAAATTTCGTAATAGTGCGATTTATGATTTCTTTGCAATATATTTGTTTTACCAGTAAACAGTGAATATACTTACTATTTCTTCCCATATGCTCTCATCCCACTCCAATGTTGGTAATCTTCGCAATATAGTTATTTACGTATTTTGAAAGGAATTGAGTTCATAATTGTTGTATGGTCGGTGGCGCCGTCGCATGGATGTGTGTGATGGTGTAGTATTGTCGTGTGGTGAGTGGTGTGCGTCGTGTGCAGGTCGGGTGCGTGGTGCGCGGCGCGCTGCGCGTGATCGCGGGCCGCAGCGTGCGCGCGCGCGGCGCGGCGCTGGCGCTGCTGCGCGAGCTGCTGGCCGCCGCGCCCGGCTGCCTCGCCGACCACGTGGCGAGGGTGCTGCGCGCGCTCACGCCGCCGCTCACGTCAGTACTCGCCACTCACTATACAGTACACAATCCACAATTATACATCTATATGATCTGCTTACACCCGCCCTTATCACAATCCGATGCGCGGTTCCCGTCACATACATTTTAGATACATTTTGTAGAAAGAGTTTGGTTTTAGTTTTTACGACTGGCCATCGTAACGTTAATCCTACATCGGTATTCAGTCTCATACAATTTGTCTCAGAGGGGCACGCATTGTCCAACCTTGAATTAAACGTCAGGAGTATTAACATATATATCTTGCTGCTAGACCAAATGACTGATGCACATCAATATACATACTATTTAGTATTGTGCTAAGAAATTCAATATGATTATATTTTTTATACCAAGGCGACAAATTATTACACCACTCTATGATCGAGTACTCACATGGAAATGGATGAAACCGAAAGGGCAGCCGGCTTTATATACAGATAGAAACATAATACATATATAAAGAACGTAAAAATGCTTCCAGGTTTCTTTATTGTGCCACCATTCATACATTGGATGTAATGATTGCAGCGACAAGGGTACGGCGTCGTCGATGAAGATCGAGACGCTGGTGTTCGTGTGGTGCCTGGTGCGCGGGCACGGCGCATGCGCGATGCGTCCGCACGTGGCGACGCTGCTGCCCGCGGTGCTGGCGTGCGTGCACGATCCCTTCTACAAGGTGACCGCCGAGGCGCTGCGCGTGCTGCAGGCGCTCGTCAAGGTCATGCGTCCGCTTGGTCAGTACTCAATACTCATTACACTCTACACCTCTCTTCCGGTTCATCGGGTGGTAGCCGCCCATAAACACACAACTATTGTAAGTTGTCACCACTGTTTTAAGAATAATAGGGTGGATTGAGGATGTGGAAATCTTATATTTTGAAATGTTACATAATATCGTATTAAAGAAGACTGCAAGCTGAAAGCTCCCGTCAAAAATCACAATTTATTTTTAATAGGTCTTTTTTCAATATTTAAAATTAGACGTTTTCGGCTATCTAGACGTATATATTCACCCAAACAAATATATAATTTATTTTCGATGAAGATACTTATTTTAATTGCAAAATGTGTATCTCTAATACGTAATTTTATGTCACCACCATCCACTACCAAAACTTTCTATTACCACCATCACCCAACACTAGTCACCACCCATCCCCAACACCATCAGCATCCATTACCATTGACCATAATCGCCATTCTTCAGCGTAAGTGAGACGGTCCCAGAACATTCAGAATAATCTCAGAATGGCTACCAGACTCTCGCCTGCCCGTTGTCTCTCAGCCCATCTTTATTAGGAATGGAATTACTGCTTTTAAAATTTGAGTTATAAAAAAAAATTAATAGATAACTTGGAAGGCGTGGAAGGTGAGGAGCCAGTCCATGTGGAGCCTCCGGCCGAGGAGTTACAGCAGTTCATCCCGGCGATGTACGAGTGCACGCTGGTGCGCCTGCGCGCCACCGACATGGACCAGGAGGTCAAGGAGCGCGCCATCGCCACCTGCGGACAGCTGCTATGCCACTTCGGGGATTATTTACAAGTAATAATGTGTTTCAAATCAAATCAAAATATTTATTGAATCCATAAAATGTTCAAACATTATTTAGATTCCGTCAAATTTTAACTCTACTGCCTCTTCGGAAGGCTGTTTCGCCAGCGCAGAACCGGCAAGATACTCTGACGTTGCTCTTTTTAACACCAATTAACAGACAGTTACTAATACAGTACAGCACCAAATACAGAAAGACCATAAATAAGAGCAGCTAAATCATGAGAATTTACATTTCTTTGCAGTGCTTTTGTTTTGAAACAATGTTAATTTATACTGTCATTAAATAGTTCAAAGAACTAAGTCAAGATAATAATTTCACATTATTAAAAAGTCCGACTAGTTTTGAAATCTAAATCACTATGTTTCACAATATTATACAGCTTAAATACGTTAGAAAATTTTAGTGATGGGTAAGGTCAGCATAATATAATTATAGAGGTATAATCTATTGTAACTTGAATAGGTTTGGGATTAAACTGAAATTGAAATATTATTGTTTTGTTTAACAGAATGAGCTTCCTGTCTGCCTACCGATATTGTTAGAGCGGCTACGAAATGAAATCACAAGGTTGACTACAGTTAAGGCTCTGACTAAAATAGCATCGTCTCCACTAAGGATTGATTTGAGACCTATCTTGGTGAGTATTTTTTTTAAATATAAATTATGTAGGTGTTTGTCTCAAGATTTTTTTATGTGTATTTTATTTTGTAGGCTGATGCTGTTCCAATACTTGGATCGTTCTTGAGGAAAAATCAGAGGGCACTGAAGTTATCCACACTAGTCTTATTGGATACTCTTATTGAAAATTATAGTAACTCAATTAGCATTGAACTACTGAGTAAGGTAATCTTAAAAATTAAACAATGAATTTTTAGTTATGTCTTAAAACAAGTTGACAAAATATCAAGACTATGTGTGATTGCTGGGCGTATTTATTAAATCACCTATATATATATAAACTTAGGTTTATATAAGCAATATTCGATAAACTATTCCCATAATATGCGAAAGTGGTTACAATGATTATTTCCGACTATTTATAATGATCCATATCTACTGTGGAATATAATATAATTTGTAAGTATCTTTTCATCTGCCCTTGTTGTCCATATCCAATATGTACTCGGCCAAACATGCTTTCAGCAGCCCGTGCAGAAATAATTTGGTTTAGTTTTTACCACCGATTGATTGCCTGACGTCAATCGCACCTGGAGGAAAAATTGTATGTATCAATGACTTAGTTATGAAATATATAGTTTTGAACCGATTGATTGTGATCAGAAATGTGTCCAAACAGTGTCGATAATGTGTATGTGCGTACAGGTGGTGACCGAGGTGCCCGCGCTGGTGAGCGAGCAGGACCTGCACTGCGCGCAGACGGCGCTGTCCGTGGTGCGGCGCGCGTGCCTGCGCTGCCCCGCCGCGCTCACGGCCGACGCGCGCGCCGCGCTCACGCCCAACGTGCTCGCGCTCGCCAAGTCGCCGCTGCTGCAAGGTGCGACGTCACCGACGTACACACGTGCACACGTACACACTACACGACGCACGCTATCTATATTCTGTACTCTACATTGTTTGTATATTGACTAAACACCGACTTTCTTATTGAACAAAGTAAGTGTTTGAGGAATCAAGTCGAAGTTAACTAAGGTATACAGAACCATACTGCTATGACATAAATATCGTAACTACAGAATCTGTACTCTATAACTTCATGGTGTATCATAGAAAATATGGCACAAACATAACGTAAGGGAATTTTTGACATTGAGATATTTCATAAGTTTTTTAAATAGAATATGTATCGGATTGAGAATGTCGTTATGTTTGAGAAGTGCATTAAAAATTGTGATCAGGCGGCGCGCTGAAGGCGATGCTGGGCGTGCTGCGCGCGCTGGTGGGCGCGGAGGTGGCGGGCTGCTCGCGGCACGAGCTGCTCGCGCTGCTGGTCGCGCCCGTGCACGCCGTGCACGACCACAACGCCACCGCGCACCACATCAAACAGGTGCCAAGCTAACACACTATACTGTACACACACTCATATTTAATATGTCGATAGTATTATAAATACTAGAATAATTGTATTTTTTTGCCGAAACTAAAGAAATAAGACTATAGTCCGATTCCTAATCAAACGGAGTAATTTGACAGATCGAAATGTCACTTTCCAAAATAATGTTGCTTACTATTAAATTATAGTGATTGATCTAGTTCAACTTTTATCATTCAAAGAAACAATAACTCAGCACTAGCTTCCTAAATTAAAATTTTATTGCGTAGATTTAGCAATTTCAGCTTAACCCTTCGACTAAATGTGTGTGTAAATAATTTTACGTAAATAATCACAACAGACATGATAACACTTAAAATCACAATTATTACTTTTATTTTTTGAGAAAAATATATTCGTCCCATTCATAGCTTTTGTAAGTTTGGTTTTAATGAACCATGTCTATAATTCTAGTAGACATGCCTTAAGTTAGCATGCAGTATATTACTATGACTGTAATTCAGTAGAAATGCAGTACTAATCACACATTAGGCAGGAATTACGAATTACTTTGAGTTTCATTTTAGGAAATTAAAGAGAGTGTTGGTTCACTAATTTAAACTATTTAAACGATCTTGATCTTTTTACCGCAGCACTATTTAAATTTCATGAAAAAGTGGCAACATTCGAAATGTCAGTTTACTCCGTTTAATTAGCAGTCCTACTATAGAGGAGGAGATTGTGAGAAAACAATTGAATTGAAGTGTGATCAATCGTTCGTAACGTAATAAGAATGCGTCAGTGATCGATGTGTGTGGCGTGTTGTGTGTAGGCGTTCCACTCGCTGGCGAAGTGCGTGGCGGCCGTGGTGGTGGCGGAGGGCGCGGAGGGCGGCGGCGCGGGGGAGGCGGTGCGCGGGTTCCTGCGCGACGCCGCGCGCCCGCCCTCCGACGCGCACCACATGTTCGCGCTGCTCGCCATCGCAGAGATCGGACGACATCTGTCAGTATACACTATACATACATCTATTGTTTTAACATACCATAAGCTCACGTCTGTATCCCCGAAGGGGTAGGCAGAGGCGCCCTAGCGAACTAGAACACCCACATTTCACTGAGCTTAGTTCCTTCCCAGATGTGATAAGGGGCGAGCGTATCGCCATATCGGGCACAAATTCCAGACTCCGGGCTGATATAGAAAATTCCAATGTCACTTTGCCCGTCCCGGCGATCGAACCCGAGACCTCAGGACGGTAGTCGAACCGAAATACAACCACGCCACCGAGGCAGTCGCTATTGTTTTACTATTAATGTTTATGAAATACTTATTTTTCAAAATTATCATATTATGGCATTTATTATTTTATTTTTATTTACTATTTATGTTGTTTCATGTCTTATCGTAATTTTAGTTATTACCTATTTCTTTTTTGTATAGATGTATGCAATTGTATGTTTATTGTAGAAAAACTATATACAAAAAAACCTTTTTTCTTTCGATTTTCGATTTATCAAACTTTTTTTTTTAACTACCTAACTGAAATAAATCATTTGTTTACAGAGATTTAAGTTCTATCCCAAATCTAAAAGAGGTGCTATTGAACTCATTCACTCCATCATCAGAGGAAGTCAAGTCAGCCGCTAGTTACGCTCTAGGTTCTGTGGCTGTGGGCAACCTCCCAGAGTTCCTGCCGTTCATACTGGGCGAGATTGAAGCTCAACCTAAACGACAGTATCTTCTGTTGCACTCGCTCAGAGAGGTGGGTCTGGTGTTTAAATGTTGTTGACTTTAATATTCAGGTTCAGAACGCACTTATGATCCAGTCACTACATCGGAATTGCTTCGGTTCGGTGTTTTTCGAATTTCATATAAAGAATAATGAACTGTTGAAACCGAGATGGTGTTGATCCATTAATGGGGTACGCGATGTAATTTTCGACATTATGAAATGATATTAGTTTGTTTTATTGAAAAATAAATTTGTCTTTCCTTTTTTTTAATATGGACCACTTCTATAACGTTGAATATGGTACATGGTCACACTGGTAAACTCCGACCTCAGTCGTCGCGGAGCGTTGTTGACACCTAAATACGCGGTTGCCAGCTGAATATACGCATTATGAAACAGATCAGAATCATTTATTTGCCTTGACCCCAAACGTTATAGTATCTAAATCTATTTTCTGTGTTATATTTATTTTTACTACAGATGATAAATGGTGAACTACAATATGTATTATTTGACTCATGAATATATTTTTTAGATTATTGCATGTGAATCGTGCACCCCGGAAGGTGTTGAGGCGTTAAGACCTTTTATTCCTGATATATGGGTGCAGTTGTCGAAGCATTGTCAATGTGCGGAGGAAGGATCTCGTAATGTAGTAAGTGTAAAAAAACATATTTTACTAAGGGCGACTTGAGCCACTATTACTAACCTACAGTTAGTCCTAACCTCAAGTTAAATTGAAATAGAAATATATGAATGACATGTAATTCATTACAATAAATTAAGTGTCGTCATATATTATCTGTAGATACATGTAGTACATTAACATTTACATGTCAATCATATATTCCTTTTTCAATTTAACTTGAGGTTAGGACTAACTGTAGGTTAGTAATAGTGGTACAAGTCTCCCTAACAAATTAATTTAACTTAAAATACGACGTATGTTCGTTTTATAAAAAAAATATAAATATATAATTATCTGTGAGCACTTAACCTAATGTGTGGTCTACAGGTTGCAGAATGTTTAGGAAAATTATGTCTCCTAGAACCACAAGAGTTATTGCCACATTTGAAGGAATTTTTGAAATCTCCTGAACCACTTACTAGAACCACTGCAGTCACTGCTGTCAAATTCACTATATCAGATCAGGTAAGTGTTGCTTGTTCGGTTATGGGTTTTTATTGATATTTAATTATAACATTATTTTGGGAAATGTGCAGTACGACGCAATAATTTAGTATGTCGAAGTCAATTCTGTATCCTAAAATTCAAAAGGTTTATACAGGATGTTTCAAAAAGTTGGTATCAATAATAACCACACTTAAAGAGAGGATGGCTTTTAATGTAGCGGTAAAGTTTAAAATTTCGTAAGGCATAGTTTTTGAATAATGAAAACTTGAATTTGTGATGAAAAAATTTTTTTGCCTCAATGGGTCAGCTGCAGCACATTTGCAAACCACCTATGGGGTAATTAATTATTTTCATCATACACAAAACCATTTTTATATCAACTGCAACGATTTACAGGTCGCATTCCGATTTTAAAATCCCCATGCTCAATTGATTATAAAAATTTAGTTCAATTTTTATTTATTAACTTACATTACGCTTTAAATCGATCTCGATCGACATCGAATATGTGGTATTGTTATTGGTATCAACTTTATGAAACACCCGGTTTATCATTGATCATAGTGTAATATGTAGATTTGCAGTCGGCAAGCGGTATGCGCGCCCTATGTACTATGTGTACAGTGTGTGTGTGTTCGTCGCAGCCGCAGCCGATCGACCCGCTGCTGCGCGGGTGCATGGGCGAGCTGCTGGTGCCGCTGCGGGACCCGGCGCTGGGCGTGCGCCGCGTGGCGCTCGTCGCGTTCAACTCCGCCGCGCACAACAAGCCCTCGCTCGTGCGCGACCTGCTGCCGCTCGTGCTGCCGACCATATACGCGGAGACCAAAGTCAAGGTGAACACTGACTACTGACCGACGACCGCTCACCGGGACCTACGTAGTGCATACTTAACCTTACGCAGGTATCCGGGGGTAGGCAAATACGCATAAGAACTCCTACATTTCGCAAAACTTATTTCCGTCCCAGATTTGATAGGGGGTTGAGCTTATCGCCATATCAAGCACAAATTCCAAACTCCAGGCTGATGCTGAATTCAAAAACCCAATATAACTCTACCTGACACGGGGATCGAACCCGAGACTTCAAAACGGTCGTACAGAAATACAACTAGGCCATCGAAGCAGGCCACTCACTACATATTCGATTTGCATACTCTGCCGTCGTAATGAACATCTTTTTCTTCTATGACGGCTGTACTATGGTTACTTGCACAACTCTGAACTATGTGTTTAGTCAGTATATTATAATGCCGAGAATTATGTTAATAAAAGCTTTATGATCACAGAAAGAGCTGATCCGCGAGGTAGAGATGGGTCCGTTCAAGCACTCTGTGGACGACGGGCTGGACCTGCGCAAGGCGGCGTTCGAGTGCATGTACACGTTGTTGGGCACGTGTCTCGACCGGCTCGACGTGTTCGAGTTCCTGCGCCACGTGGAGGACGGGCTGCGTGACCACTACGACATCAAGATGCTCACCTACCTCATGTGCGCGCGACTCGCCCAGCTGTGCCCCGCTGTCGTCTTACAGAGTTAGTACATGATGTAATACGTTCGAGTGCATGTACACGTTGTTGGGCACGTGTCTCGACCGGCTCGACAAACATCAGATGAGTCGTAAATAAATTATGGAATAATCGACAGAGAAAAATAGTTAATTTTTGACTCATACTGATTTGTGTAAAAAAACATTAAAATAGTATTTTCATAGTCACGATAGTGGAACTGACCAATATTTAAATTTTACTCACTGTTTTCCTTGAAGTAACTATGTGATCCATTATTATAATAGATATCATTTATAAGTATGTTATGTATTACATTTTCAGGGTTAGAGAGTTTAGTAGAACCGCTCAGAGCAACTTGCACCATGAAAGTAAAGGCTAACTCCGTGAAACAAGAATACGAGAAACAAGATGAGCTGAAGAGATCAGCGTTGCGTGCAGCTGCTGCATTACTGCAGATACCAGAAGCAGGTAAGATTTATTATATGGTAACCTTATACATGGTGTACCAGAAAATAATTTCAAAGAAAAGTCCAGAGGTAGGTCACCGCGTCGCTAGGAGCATTAAAACGGAATTTGTTTTTAGATAAAAATCCCCACCTGATGGACTTCGTGACGCAGATCAAGTCGTTCCCGGAGCTGCAGCCCATCTTCGAGTCAATCCTGAAGGACTCGAGCGGCAGCGTGGACTCGAACCTGATGGACCAGAGCTAGCCGCCGCACTGAGCCCCCCTCCCCCCTCCGATATATACAATACTTGTTTCGCATTTACTCTGAGACATACTGCAGTGGCACCTTATTTGGTTTGTTTTGGTATATTTTTGTCTCAATTTTATAAGAAAATGATGTTATTTTCGCTGTGTAAATTGAAGTAGGCGTGTTGTATATTCCATATGGCATGGTTAAAATAAAAAAGTAAATGTTACAATCGACAGATTTATTATAAAATTACAAGAACATAACTACAAACCAGTGAATAGTAACACAAATTCTCGCAACGCTCAATCACTCGGGGAACTAAGGACTTAGGAATATTTGGAACGCCACGTTACATAACATTGTGGCGGCTTGGAGGCTGTACTTGTGTAACTGTAGACAAAATATTCAACTTCCGTAGTGAATAATAATAGGCATTCGATAAAATCGTCAGTTACACTATATTGATATGTATTGTGATATTACATGCTATGTGGAAAATCATAGGAAATTGGATAAATAAACTATAATGAAGCGAAAAACCAGTTGTATAAATTATTTCCCTTTCCTCTTCGTCGCCGGAGTAGTGCTGGACGCTCTTGAGCTCGCGACTTCGTTCTGAAAATATGATATTAGAATATTTATCAGAACAACAATCGAGTATAAGAATCACTTCACATGCTTGATACGAAAATAAACATCTATGCGTCGTTTTTTATGGTCACATGTAGTTTGAGTATAAGCAGAACGGTAATAAAAAGTTTGGATTAAAATTACAAAATGTAATATACTCGAATAAATCGCATTACCGGTTTAGCGGGCGATGCGCGTGCCAGCGTGTTGGTGCTGGAGTTGCGCAGTATGGGCCGCGACGCGCTCGGTATACTGGCCATGGAGCTCGCCGCCCGCTCGGGGCTCAACTCCTTGCTGTTCATCACACGACAATATCATTCTAAATAGCACTATTTGTACAACCTAATAAGTAATGAGGCTGATCTCAGACATTCATATTAATAAGGTACGGTGAAGGAAGTATAATGGCGCGTACACACCGGGCCGAACGAAGGCGAACGAATCATGCCTGTTTCATTCCCACAACAGCCAAAGTTTGTTTGTGTGAACGCAACAGGTATAGATTTGTTCGCTTTCGTTCGGCCGGTGTGTACCTGCTATAAGCCGAATACTTCCCGCAACGTGTCTAAAAAGTGTGCCGGTCTCCATAATTGAGTGGGATAAGGACAGATACATCGACAATTTAAACACCGTCAATTTAAATTACGGGAAGATCGTTTACAAATGTTGATGTATTAGTTCAAAGGATTTTGTATAGTTATGCGGACCTACCTGTTACCGCGAGAAAGTGTTCCTTTTCTGCTAAACATTCCCGAGATACGACCTCGTAAATCACGCTTACTGCCCGTAGCGCTCATATCCGAATCGGATCCCTAAAAATAGCAAAAACTTTAATATGATTATACATAATTATTGAATAATTTTAATTCTTTAAAAATGTATTGATTATATTAACCTGCGATACTGTGCCTATGGGTCTAAATTCCCCAATTTCCGGGTTAGTCTGGTCATCGATCGAGCGTGATTTGGTCAATTTTTTCAACTTGCCAAAAATGCTTTTTGTTTTCTTCTTGTCTGTGTGCACAACGTCGCTTTGTGTCGAACCACCAGACAGACGGCTGCAAAAAACATTATAGTGTTTGCTGTATGTTTTCGACCGACTTCCAAAAAGGAGGAGGTCCTCAATTCGTCTGTATTTTTTTTATGTATGTTACGCGATATCTCCGCCAAGTGTGGACCGATTTTCAAAATTATTTTTGTGTTAGATAGATCTTAGTTTAAGGGTGGTCCCATATAAATTTGGTCACGATCGGATTTGAAGTAGGTTTGTTAAGTTTTTAAACTTGTGATTATCTCATCATGTAAATATGGAATGTATGTTCTGTGTCATTAGGTACTGCTATTGTAAATAGTTTGACTAGCTGCTCATAAAGGGATCCCTTTAGTAAATAATAATGTTTAATAATACCTGTCAAGACTGTTGTCTCGTTGCATACTAAAGGTTCGCACATCGTCTCCGTCTAAGGACTGCATCGAGGACACGCTGCCTTCATCTACTGACTTCCATATCGACCCCTATTTCACAAAATATTATGTTGTGAACATGTGATATATTTTTAGGCCTTGGTTAATATTAATATTGGTGAACAATAAGTCCTTGATTGGTATCATAGATAACCTCATGTCGTTTTAAACTTGGCGTAGTAGAAATTAGAGATTTCCAGTGGGATGAAAAAAAAAATAGTATTATATGGTCGTGACATCTTTAATGCCATGATGATAATTATAATTATGTTTTTAATGTTATTACAGACATAGATGTGGATGGTAAGCCGCGTCTCCCGCACTAGTTTTTCTTGAAACATTACACAAAAACACATACGCAAAAAATTTCAGCTGTCTCTTGCTCGTAGAACAATGGACCATAGATAAAAAAATACATCTTTTGTATAATGTTTTAGTGCAGGAGATGCGGCTTTATGTTATACCAGATATTCGTAATAAGTATACACGGCAGCGTACCTGTTCCTTGTTAGTTTGTTCGAGTGAGATGGAGCGCACGGTGCGCGTGCCCGTGCCCGTGCGCGCTGCGGGCGTCACCGACAGCGTGTCGCGAGGTTCCGTAGACATTGCTCTGTGGAATACGAGTATCAACTATACACAATGTGATCAATGTATCATTCATTACATTATTATCACTACATAGTATAAAACAAAGTCGCTTCCCGCTGTCTGCCTGTCCCTATGTTCCTATGTATGCTTTGATATTTAAGACTACGCAACGGATTTTAATGCAGTTTTTTGAAATAGACCATTAGATTATCAGAATCGGTCGACTCGAATCGAATGGGTCGGCTCGACCGGTTTGATGTTTTGACCACTGTTTCACAGAAAAACGACGTAAAGGGGCAGCTTGCTGTCGCGTTTCGTTCGGTGAGTGAGATTTCCGGTGGCCCATTTCTCACCCACCCTTTCCCAATCCTTTTTCCCTCCCCTTCCATTCCCTCCTTTTAGGTTGGTAACGTAGCCATGATTCTTTTTGTGTCTTGGGTGTCTATGGGCGGTGGAGATCACTTACCATCCGGTGACCCATCTGTTCGTTTGCCAGTCTGTGCTATAAAAAAAAATTAAAATGCATTGTAATATTTTTCCTTTTTCACCGATTTTCGATGCAGTTTTTACATAAGAAAGTATAAAGCAATGTTGAAAACGAAACATAGGCTACAATCGGTTACCTCTTGGTGCCGGGTTGCTGCCTGCGCTGCCGCTCGGCGATGCGCGAGGCGCGCAGCTCGTCGGTGAGGCGCCGCAGCCGCGCCGCCGTGGCCTTGGCGTCACTCGCGCCGCCCGCCTCGCCGCTCTCCGGCGTCGCGGAACGGGACCGGGATTTAGATGACTACGAACAATAACAACAGGTAAACATTGAACGCTTCTTATTATTAAAGTATGAATATATTTACTGACTGCGTCGGTGGCGTGGTGGTATTTCGCTACGACTACGATTCTGAGGTCTCGGGTTCGATCCCCGGGTCGGGCAAAGTGATATTGGATTTTTCCATATCAGCCCGGAGTCTGGAATTTGTGCCCGATATGGCGATAGGCTCGCCCCCTATCACATCTGGGACGCAACTAAGCTCGGCGAAATGTGGGTGTTCTAGTTCGCTAGTGCGCCTCTGCCTACCCCTTCGGGGATACAGGCGTGAGCTTATGTGATGTATGTGATGTGAGTATATTTAAGTGTTATTTGAATTTTTCAATTTTTTGAGTAAGATTTGTTATTGTTTTTTGCACCTATATTTAGTATTATGACAGTAAATTAATCCTTTTTTTTATAATATCATGGCTTTGTATTAATAGATAATCGCTTAAAGTCAAAGGCTGCTACGTAACATTTAGGATAAAAATATTGAAATCAAGGTCTTCCATGACCCCTTATAGGGAAATACTTACAAATTAAAAATATTCATGCATCTTTAAAAATGGTTTAATTGATTCTTTGATTTAATAATATTTATTTCTATCAGGAAGTAATTCTAGAAATATTTAAAAATTATTTCGTTACGTTTTACTTATTCTGAAGTATAGTATTTTTTTCTTCTAGCCTAATCTACAATCCACGTTGATGGAATCGTGAACAGATACTGGTTATTAATGGAAAAACAAACTAGGGACAAGACGTAGATATAACAATAATTTGTTTTGCTCCTTTCTGCATAGCGTTATTCCTTCATAATATGCTAGGGTAACCCTATAGTTAGATATATGCCATGCTTTAATATAATAAATGTATAATGAATTGGTAATAGTCGCTTACTCTATTCCTGCGTGGAGGCGTCGGAGTTAATAATGACTTCTCAGGCTTCGCTTGTGCGTCAACCCGGAACAAATCGGGACTTTGCTTCATAAGGTCTTCGATAGTTTCCAATAGTTGAGCAATTGTTCTATCGTCCTCCTGTCATATAAAAAAAAATATATAAATTGATTTTTATTTTCATATTCTACAACAAAATTCTTCAAATAAGGTACCTACAGTATTTTTAAGATAGGTTCTTCTTCTTTTTAAAATAATGGCTTCCACGTATTTACGACGATTTAGCCAATGTCAAGGTAAATAAAGCAATTATCAAGTTTTCGCTATGACTATGATACCCAGATATGGATTATCTCAAGGCCCTGGGGATTATGGCGACAATTCTTTCCAGTGCGATGCCCCTAAGATAACCATCACTCAGCGTATTGATTGAACAAAGTCAGCCGTACCAAGCAAAACTCATCAAAGATCACCGGTTAAAAAGTTTTCACATTATACTGTCCATCTTCGCTGAAGTTTAGTGCATATAACCACATCACTTTAAAACAACAAACACAACTCCGGACAATAATATGAAATAATTTTAACAAGCGACGCCCACCCTGTTAGACTGGCTTCTGACAATGATGACATGCATGGATGATGGTAACCACATACCTACCATCAGGTGAATCTTAGAAAGGCAAGGTATTCATAAGTTATTACAGTGCAGTCTAAGAATGATACCTGTCGACTCTTGGAAGAGAGTATACACTGCCTCAGGGAGCGCTAGTTGCTTGAACAAGATACTATGATTCTTCAACACAATATGAACAATGGTCTCTATACTGTTGGATACAAATGTATCCTACCCTCCTCGCAGTTAATTTACCTTAATATACATAAATATCGTGTATACCTGTTGTGCTCTCTTGAGCGATGCAACTAACAACTTATTCTGGTCCCGATCTCTATCGTGTCGCTCCTTGTCGCGCCGCAGTTTTTCATTGGCAGTGCGTAGCTTCGCGTGAGCGTCGCGTAATTCTAGCAAGTCACATTGTAGCTCTGTAACCTGCAACACGAAAACAGAATTAAAATTTAATTAATTAAATTATTCATTAAGCCTCAGGTGTTACGCAGATATGTACTTGAATTATTAGGTTGAAAATCATATCGCGACTAACCTTTTTCTTGGCCTCTTCTGTTTCCTCTTCGGTTGTTCTCTTGAGTTGTTCTATCCTCCTCTTCATATCTAACCTTTCTTTTTCTCGTTCGCGTTCCAACTACAAAAGGGATTATTAAACAGTTCACAAGATTTATTATTGTTGGTGTAAATTTACAAGTGAAGTTTATAGTAATATTTAACCTCGAACAATGTCTGCCTCAGGTCCCTGGCGAGTGTGGAAGTTTCCTGCAAGAGTCGCTGGTGTTCGTCGCGTTCCTTGTGCCAGGCCAGCTCCAGTCGCGACGCCATGCCGGCCACGCGCGCGCGACCCGATGACACCAAACGGTCTTCTTCGTACTGGAAACAAAGGTATCAATCGAATAAAATTCTACCTTTGTGGTTTTTTACTTATGCATGTCTCGAACAGAAGCAGCGATAGCAGTTGAGAAGTCGGTACGTACTGCCGAGACGAGTGTCGGAGGTTCGGACCAACCCCGAAAAAGTGCACACACCTCTGACTTTTTTATGTTAAGTGTGTTTTCATTGTGAATTATCGCATGCTATAACGGTGAAGGAAAACATCGTGAGGAAACCTGCTTACCTAAGAATTCTTCGCAAGAATTTCGAAGGTATGTGAAGTCTACCAATTCGCATCAAGCCAGCGTGGTAGAACTAAAGCCTAACCCCTCTCCTAAGTAGAGGAGGCCCGTGCCCAGCAGTGGGACAGTAATATTACAGGGCTGATATTATTTCTGTCTCGAACAGATAGCGAAACCAATAGGTGGCGTTTTACTTTGTACTATATGGGGCTATTTCAAACTAGCTGCAAAGTAATTGAAAACCGAAGCGTGTTGATCCATACATTTTTATCTTTGTTAATGATGATAACGGTGTTTTTTCTTTGTTACTGATGTTATACGGATATAATTAAATCTTATATCGTACCTCATTAAGCCTTGATTGCATTTCCGCCAATCGAACTTCGGCCGCAGATTTCTCACTAACGAGTTCTGTATTGAGCTTGGATGCCAGTAATCTCGACTCGCAGAGTTCGTCTTCAAGGCACGCTACCTGTTGCTCCAACATCGCCACCTTGTTACGATACTCTTCCTGAAAATATCACATGTTAATATAATCATCATTTATAAAGATAACATCTCTATTAGTTTTAATATTTTAATTAGTTTTGTACATATTTGTTGAAATCGCATAAATCTAACGACTTTAGATTGATTATGCCGCTAAAACTTACTAATTTTATTGATCTTAGTGACCTACCTCTTTTTTACTTACCTCGTCCGTACTTGATATCGAGTTTCGTTGGGCTCTCACGTTCTTATCTCCGCTTTTCATGTTTGATATTGATTTTTGTGCTGCATCCAACATTTGTTTATAATTGTCCCTTTCTCTCCTAAATCTTGACACCTATACGCATATTAAAGCAATCAGTACATTATCGCATCCTTTAAATTATCTTCTAAAAATAATAATTTATTACCTGGTTGTGCAACGATTTTAATTCATCTCGCATCGTGTTCATTTGGCCTTCATATCTCATTTTGGTCTCTGCCAGTTCGGCTTTCCTTGCTTTATCTGCCTGGTCGAGTCTTGTATTTAAAGCTGTTAATTCGTCTTCTAATTCTGCATTTTCTGAAGTTAAGCTTCTTTGGATCTTGGACACCTTTTCGTAATCTTCAAGTTTCTTTCGTAACTCTTCAAGCTAAACAAGAAATATGGTAAGCATTACACACAAGATAGGTACATAGATACAATTTCTAGAAAATTAGTATATTCTTCTAAGATTCTAACAAGGAGATAGGAACTTCGTATACAATAAAATACGTCAGTGTGTGTAACAAATTCAAACAATGGATACACAGCAAATAATTATTATTGCGATAATGTGGTACGTACTTCTTTCTTAGCGAGATCGTGGTGGTGTTCGAGCACATCGCGCTGGTCATTAGCTGCTCGTAACTCGCGCTCTCGTTGCTCCAGCCGTGCGTTAAGGCGAGCACGTTCTACTTCCCATCCACCGCCGCACAGCCGATCTTGCAACGATGTTATTGTATCCTGTTCAGATGATTATATATAAATCTAACTATCCGCATTGCCTATATGGACTGACATTAAGATCATTCATAGGTATGCGTGTAAGGAAGTCACCTGTCTTCAAATTACATGTAGATTTATGATCATGTTTGGTCTTTGATTTCTTTTTAAATGAATGAAAAGTGATATGAATATAACACACAATGGATTGATAAACAGACGGAAGTTTTTGAAAAGTAGGTATGAAACTTGCTACAGTCAAGTTACCTGCAGTTCCGATTTTTCTTTATTCCACGCCGCAGATTGCGAATCAAAGTTTTCTTGAAGCACTTTTACTTCTGCTAAAGCTGTATTTAATTCTTTTTGTACATGCAATAGTTCTCTGAAAGTAAACAAAATAAGTACCTACAGTGTTAAACCGCGTCTCCTGCAGCTCGAAACAAAATATAAAAACACCTACACAAGCCAGTGTTTTTCGCTGTCTCATGCTCATGTGACAATGTACCATAGACAAAAATGTAGGTGTGTAACGTAAAAATGTAACAAGTGTAGATGTTGTGTGTAATGTTTTAGTACAGGAGACGCGCCTTTGTGTAAACATATTTATTTATTTAAAACTTTATATACAAGATATGTATGATAATAAGTTAAGTTAATAATAATAAATAAGTAATTTAAGTTAAGTTATTAATTACTATTCGTTTAGATTGGTAAGCGTTATTATTTACCCCTGTGCCTGTTCTTTTTCTACAGTTAACCGCGCCTTAGTTACAACGTGTTCTTCCTCTAAGAGTTCGTATTTGGAAGTTAATTCGTCGTACTCAGATTTTTCGACAGCAAGTGAGTGTTCTATTTCTGCAATAAAAGATAGGTAGTTAAAATATTGTAATATTTTTCTTATGATAAGCATAATTAATATGAAAACACTAACTTTTAATAGTCTCTTCGTATTCTTGTTTTAAGTCTGCAATCTTTTTCGCACCTGCTCCCGAGCTCTGTTCAAGAACTTTAAGCTTACCCTTAAGTGTTGCTAACTCTGCTTCTTTGTTCTTAATATCTTTATCATGACTTGTCCTCATACGATCGACTTTTTTTCTTTCAGCCTAAAAAGTTTAAGTACGGTGTTTGGAATTTCTTTTTACATCTGTATTCAGTTAATGCCTCGGTGGCGTAGTTGAATTTGGTAAGACTACCGTCCTGAGGTCTCTGGTTCGATGTGATATCGGGTCGGGCTAAGTGGTACTGGGTTTTTCGATTCAGTATCAGCCGGGAATCTGGAATTTATGCCTGATGTGGCGATAGGCTTGCTCCTTATCACATCTGGAACGGAACTAACGTCGGCGAAATGTGGGTGTTCTAGGTCGTTAGTGCGTTACGTAATGTTGGTCTTACTTACAAGAGTATAACTTACAAGTAACTTATCACGACACTAACACACTTTCATAGTTTATTATGCTTTATTATTTTATTATGCTACATTATTGGCATTGGCTCAATATTAATGACGTTAAGAGATAAGTCTAAATGTTTTGATGTAATATCAATTACCTGTAAATCTGTATCCAAATCAGCAGCTTTCTTTTCCCAATAACCAGATTCTTTTTTCTCAGCCTGCAACTTGCTTTCGTGCTCCTTTCTTAAATTTTCTAATTTAGCTATTTCGGATTTTAGTTGTGATGTTTCAGTTTTTAGAGCAGATAGTTCATTTTCTGTCTTACTTAGTTCTTGTTTAGCCATTGCTAATTCATTTTCTTTTTCCTCAAGGTGTTTGTTTGATTTGTCTAGCTTTTCTTGTAAATCCGCTATTAACGTAGACGATCCTGGTTGACCAGATTTAGTGTCTGACTTATTACGCAAGGAATCTTCCTGAAATATAGGATATAATATTATTATCGCTTTTTATAGATGGTTAAAGGGTGATACTGATGATAAACTATATTTTCTAAATTATGTGTGTGAAACGAAAATATACATGCATATACATGCACGTGTTTATGTCGTAGCCAAATACCGTTCCAGGCAAGTAAACTTTACTAGCTATGTTCTATAAACTACCCAAGGATGCATGCTGTGGGGAAACTCTAAAAAACTTTTGTTGTAATATACCAGTTCTTTTATAAGAGTATTTTTATCGGCTATAGTTGATTCCAAATCAGAAATTTTACTTTCATAGTCTGATTTCATGTCTCTCATGTCGCTCTCCAAAGTAATAAGTTTACTTTCTGTTTTAATGAACCTGGCTTGCATTTCATCTTTTTCGCTTGTAAATTCAATTGATAATCGTCTGTGGGAATTGGCTAAAGTTTCGGCTTGCCCTTTTTCTTCAGATAGCTAATGTTAACAGATAGTGGTTAAAGACATTAATGATGGAGGTTAAATTTATTTATTTATTAGCAGTAATTAAGAGCTCTTTAAATACATACAGATGTAAAAGTTATATCACTACGTACATAATAATCAGCAATAGTCCCGTATTTGCTGGTTTTGAAGGCATTGTAAATTATATACTCATGGTTTTTATGATACGTAATTAGTTAGATTCATGTAGAGCATATCAAAAGAGGTATCGTTAAGAAGATTTTGATGTATTTATTATGCTCATGTTAATAATTGTCAATTATAAATAATAATTCTATAGAAAAATATAATCAGGCTGAAATTAATTTGATAAAAAGTAAAAATCATAACAAATATACCCAGTAGGTGTCACTAGCCTGTTGAGGTACTGTATAATTTTTCTGCGTTATTAATTAATAAAGCTTTAGTAAAACAAAATGCCTATCTACCTCTTTTTCTAATTTTGCAACACGTTCTTTTTTAGTAGATAATTGTTTTTCAGTTCGTTTTTGTTTTTCTTCGGCTTCTTTTAGTTTCTTTTCCAATTCAGTAATTTTTTTAGCTTTTTCTCCAACCTTAAATCATAAGTTTTAATGTCAGGCATGCAATTTTAAATAAACTATGTAATAATTATAACCATTCTAAGCAGGATTTTATAAAATACTAAAGATGCCCTCGCGGTATTACTCTTTTTGCCATTTAAGCCAATATTAACAATGATCAAATTTCATCTATATTTTTAGGTATGGTTTTAAAACTACGTTACCTCTTTGAAGAATTTATTTTTATCCTGTTCGGTTTTAGTCATATTCTCCAGCTGCTTCTTGAGTTTTTCTACTTCTTTATCCTTAATATCAATTTCCCTTTTAAGTTCTTCAATTTTTTTCATACAGTCTGACATAGTAGTTTGAAGAGAAGTTGCATTTTCTACAAACAAATAAATAGTCACAGCTGTAGTATATACATAGGTGCCTATAACTGAGTACAATATATTGTTTGAAAATAAAAAGAACTCACTTAAATCTGCATCAAGTTTACTAATTTGCGCCTCTAATTTTTTCTTTTCTTCCAGCAAACTATTGTATTTGGTTGTCGCACTAATATTATCTGTTTCTAGAGTCTTACATTTGTCCAAGCAAAGATTTTTATCCTTTTCCAGATCACTATTGAGATCTTTTAGTCTTGCTATTTCAGTCTGCAGTCTGTTTTTTTCATTGGTAAACTCTGAATCATTTCTTGAAAGTTTAGATCGGATGTCTTCAATATCTTTTTCCATTTGTACTTTAGTATTGATTTCATTACTAGAAAGTCCAGCATTCTTCATAATCACGTACATTTCTCCTGTAATATAGTGATTATACCAACATGTTAGTTGAGGTCATTATTGACATTACAATATTGTTTTTAAAAATAGGTACTTATCTATATGTATAAAAGGAGAAACTGACTGACTGAGGTTTCTGCGAACAACCGAAACTAGGAACGTGAAATTTTACACACAGCTTCCGTTTATAACGTAGGCGGGCACTAAGAAAGGATTTTTGGAAATTTATCTCTAAAGGAGTGTATCGGGAGATGACAGTATGTATTATATATACGAAATGGAATTATAACGGGACAGGCTCTCACGTGGGCGGGGCGTAGACGCGGGCAAAAGCTAGTTAAATTGAAATTATATTTACCAATTTCATTCTCCAATTCGTCTACCATTTTTTTCAACTGAAGTTTTGTTGTTAATTCTGTGACTTTTTTGGCGACTCTGGGTTTAAAAGATTTCATTGCATCTTCCTTTAAAGCTTTTAAAGAAGTTTGAAGCTTTGTATTTTCCTTTTCCAGCTGTTTTAAAATATATCATATTATATTATCTGTATTGTAACAAGAGTTCACTACAGTACGTCAATATACATATAAACTAATTTAATAACAAAGTAGCGAGAGTTAGTTATACACATACGGTATTAGATGCTAGCAAGTTATTGTACATGCATGTATGTGGTATACATACATGCATGTACAGCTGCTAACTCGTGTAAAACTTACTTTGGTTAAATTTATTTTCAGTTTGTCGACTTCATCTTGCTTTGATTTAAGTAGTTCGGCATCTTTTTTATTTAGTTCATCTCCAAACCTTACTTTTTTTTCCATTTTATCGTCTTTTTCCTTACTTTCAAATTCTTTAACTCTACTTAATGCTTCGTTAAGCTCTTTTTCCAGTCGAGTTATTTTCATTGTGCTTTGTTCTAATGTTTTATCAGATTTTAATGATTTTGCACTTTTCAGCAACTGAGAAGAAAATTAAAAATGTACAATGATAAATCTTTATCTAATATTAGGTATATAAGTAATGCGATGAATGGTCGCCTCGTTAGTCTAGTGGCAGAACATATGGGCTGTGGACCGGGAGGTCATGGGTTCGATTCCCAGATCGGGCAAAGCTAATATTCTAATTTAATTTACCCGGGACTGGATCCATCAGAGGGGGTTGACGCCAGGCAGGCAGCTGGTCGTAAAAACTTAGACAAATCTTTTCTGCAACATGCTTGAAAAAGTGTGTTGCGCCAACCCCACATAAGAGATAAGGGCAAGTAGAAAGAAATAATGCGATTAATAAAAAAATAACACACCTGTAACTTTTTATTTTCCGCTTGTAATTTTTCGTTGTCAGCTTCCAAAGTTTGTGTTTTCGCTCTTAATACATTTGCTTCTTGTTCTATGACTTGAAGTTGTCGTTTTAAGTCAACATTTTGTTGATCACTTGCGTCAAGTGATCTGAAACATTGATGTGATTAAATATAAAATTTACATACGGTACAAAATTTTATGTTTTGGTACATACTTGCTCTTTATTAGGGATGCTTTGGGTTTCTTTTGTGCAAGACTGAGTTCTGCATGTAATCTTTCACAGTCCCTTTCTTTTTCGATAAGTTTCTTTCTTAATTCATCTATTTCATCTTCCAGAACCTGAAATAGGGAAGAATTCAATCACAGCTATGATTACAACACATCATAATACACTGAATTAAAACTTAAGAATCCACAAACTTTGACCCTTTCTTCAGCTAATTTGTTGTTGCTAGTTGTAGTATTTCGACGCAGACTCGCCGTATTATTTGTTGGCTTAGTTGCTGCGTTTGTTACTTTGTCAGTTAATTCTTTAACTTGTTTCTTTAAGGCGTCCTTGTCTTGTTCTAACTCTTCAACTTTTCGTCGCAGAACTCCTGCTTCCTGATATTTAAAAGTAAAAATCTTTACTATTCATGATAGCCAAGTATCTATGACAAAATAGATATAATCTCCTTACTTGTTCATTAAGCTCGAGAAGCAGTCGTAATTCTGTAGGATCCTCCACGTCTGTCGTCTTTTCTTCTTTATCATTAGATGAATCGATAGAGAGTCTATTCGTTGGTGGCGTTGGTGATAGCTTCCGACCTACAAACACAATCGATGTGAATATACAGCTAAAACAAATATTCAAATTTTAACAGTGACAGAACACAAAGCTTCTGTGAAGTAGTAAGGGAAGATAGGTATTATAATTGTGATTAACATTAGTACATTTTTGGATGTAAAGAAATATTAAAGTCGACGAAGTACAACGGTTGATAATGCGGTAAACTTTGTCAATTGTAATATAGTAAAAAAGGCCCCATTAAGAATATGATATTTCACGAAACTGGAGAAAATGGCTACCATCAATACGTCTACCATATTTTATTACATACACTGGTGAAAGGTTAGTAAAATCCAAGGGTTGAAACCAAATAATGTAAATAACAATATGTTACGGATTAGGTTAATATGTTTATGATGCAGTGTTATACTTAATGCAAGATTGGCATGGCACTTGCGACAGTTAATGTCATGAACACAGTAATTTTGCATAACAAAGTTTGTTCGACGTACTTCTGGCTTTGGTAGCCATTTTCTTCAGCTGTAGTAGTAAGGACTCATTGTCCTCCTCGACCCGTGACGCTGTTTTACGTAAGTTATTTGCCTGAAAATATTCGTTAGTTAATTGGAATCTATTAGCAACATTTATTTCAACGTATTAAAACAATCAAATGTTATAGGGTTAAATTATATTTCTCATGTACCTATAGTTGGCATCCTAACTGCTAAAGGATTCAATAAAGAAACAAAAGACAGAGAAAATCCCGAAAGGTCTTCATTTTTGTCAATGGACAGTGGGGGACTATCAGATTTTGCTTTATTACTTTTCACCATATCTGGTTCATTTATATTATAATTTTTATTATAAGAGCTCGCAATACTATCTTTGGGTTCATTCTTTGCAGGTTTATCTATAATATACTTTTCTTCAATTTCTGTATTAACATCAATAGTATACTTTACAGTTTGAAGACACTCATCTTTATGAAGTTTGATGGCAGTTTGCACAACAGCATTTTTAAGTTTCATTTTATCGGTTTGTGAGAAACTACTTCTAGATAAGTTATCTGTTTGATTATTTTTGTTTTTCACAAAAGCAACTTCTGTTTGTGTATACATATTTAAAAGTTCGTTTATACATTGTATGCCTGAATCCAAAGATATTTTTCTTGTTTCAGTAGTAACGTCAGAAGTCATTATAGTATCAGTTTGCGACCCTTCAGAATAACTAGGTAGAAAATCTTGAGGAGACTGGGCAAATTCATTTATACCAATATATATCTGACTCATATCTGATGTACACAAACTTTTCTCTAAAGCTTGTTGCATTTCTAACATTTTCTCAGTAGTTATTGAATCTAAATCATTTTTTGTTAAATGAGGATATTTTGAAAGAGGTTGATTTCTTCTATCTTCTGAGCGTTGTCCATTTTGACAAGCCTGTTTGAATATAATATTATGTTAAATTGTAGGTACTTATTTTCCATTATTTTCATATTTTGAGCTTCATTAGCACAGCGGGTGAGTAGCCGTCTGTGGCGCGAGAGGCTGCGGGTTCGAGCCCGCGCTGATGTTTAGGGGCTGGGTGTCGTGAGACTGAAACTCTTTCGTAGTTTTTTATATTTACGTCACAAGACTCGTATATAGAGTGGGGTCAATATGGGTCAATAGTATGTTGGGTGATTTTATTTTTTCAGAAAAGTTGTTGAACAATAAACTGCAGTTCCCTAAAGTAGATACATAATATGTTATAGGATATTATTTGCGTCGTGGTTGAGTCAGCTTTAAGCTGGCATTACGCCAGTTGGCGACCATTAAATAAGAGGTAATACCCCGCTGAATGCGCTGTTTTCTTATAAAATTAACTGATAAGATAAAATATGGCGGGAAGTTATTAATGTGTTAGCAGCTATAAGAAGATACATTTTGACTAAACATAACTCGTTGATATGATAAAAATGCATTTACTTCCTACTCTAACTAGCTATGTATTACATTTGAAGCTGGAAATAACTATAAAATTATATTTGATTGGTTATCGATTGACAGTTTATGATGAGCAGACTCTCGGGTTCTATGTTTTTGTGTAGTATTTCAATGTAGGAGAATCACCTTAAAATAATGTAGGAATGTTTAAACAATACCTCTTCTTCTGCATTGCGAAGTTGTTCGCGCAAATCAGCTTCGCGCTCAAGAGAGTCTTGCAGATCACGCAGCAGTTGAGCAGCATCTTCTTGACTTCCACCACGCGTCAGTGATGATCGAGACACTTTTGTCTAAAAGGAAAAATATCATATTAGTGTGTCTCCATATAGCAGTTTTTGAAAAAATCGTTATATTAATTCACAATAAGTAACTATGAAATTGACTATACAACAAGTTTGAAAATGGATTAAACTATCAGAAAATAAGCGATAAAGTTCTTACTCCCTCTGAATTTGGAAGTTTTTTTAAATTGGCTGGAGGCGCTCCGGATGCGGCGGCTAGTTTGGTATTTGCTTCAGTCAGTTCCCGTTGTAACCTCAGCGCCACCTCAGTTGAACGTGCCACTTCCTGTTCCAATTCTTTAATACGATTCTCGCGTTGTAATCCATCAGGACCGCCCACTATCTATGAAAATACCGTTTATATGGCACTAATATCAAATTATAGTAATTTGTATAGTTTGTTTCTTACCTACCTCTAAAAGTTTTTTTTCATGTTCGGCCTTCTCTTGTTCCAATTGCTCATTCTTTCTTTCAGTCTTTTTAAGCTTAAATGATAATACTCTGCAGTTTTTAATAGTTTGTTCTAATTCTTTTCTCAAAGAAGTATACTCGTCTGCTTGGTCTTCCCTAAAATAGATTAACACCTATTGTATACATTATTGCCAGGTAAATTAAAAATAACATTACTACCATTAGGATACCTGAAGTTATCCTGCATTTCTTCAATTTCTTCTTCAAGATCCCTTAATTCCTTCTTCATGTCTTCGTTCTCATCCATCAACTCTTCACAGAGAGTTTCTGCAGCTAGAAGTTTTGCTCGAAGCTGTTCTATTTGCCGTGCTTGTGCCTCTGCGGATGGTCGAGCCTTAAATATAAAAAATAACGTTTTATTTACAATTTATAATTCGGGTCTATTGAAATTTTTTGGTTTCCCTTTGGTATTCTCAAAATAAATATTTCAAAGTATAGAGTTACCTCAAGTTCACTTTCAATTTCTTTAACTCTTAGGGCGAGGTGTTTTTTTTCATCTCTGAGATCTTCATTCTGTGCTGAAAGTTCATTGACCTTCTGTTGAAGTTTTAAAACTTCTGAGGACCTTCCTGTGGTGTATTTATTTGCTGTGTCAATATTTGCCAATCTCCGTAGAAGAATGTCACTCTTCTCTTTTTCAACACGTTCACAACGTTTCCTAAGAGTATCTACTTCTTGTTTCAAACTTTCTATCTGCTCCTGTAATTAAAAATATTATTATTACGTAACATATAACACAACATCACGCCTGTATCCCCGAAGGGGTGGTAGAAGCGCATTAAAGAACTAGAACAGTTCAGTATAATACGTACGTATAATTATTAACATCCAAATATTAGGCCAGAGCTTTGACTAAAGAGTATTTCATTAGACTAGGACGCCCGTGTCAAACCCTCAACAGTGGAATGGTTTCTAATATTTGTGACTAACTAGCTGACCCGGCGAACTTCGTACCGCCTAACAGTCGTTTTTTTATTTTTTGTTTTTTTTTAAATATTTATACTGCTATTCGGGACGTATAAATATTGACAAATATTGACATTAATATTTATACGATACTAATGATGGATACTAACATCAATATAATATACCCTATATCGATGGGTACTAACGTCACTCAATTGTTTTGCCTTCCCGGAACCTCTCCACCAACACTTAAACTTTATGGTATGGTATTAAAGTTCAAATTGACTTTTAAGTATTACTAGCTGACCCGCGCAACTTCGTCTGCGTAGGAGAGAGAGGGTTGAAAGAATGAGTCTCAGGCACCTATAATCCAATAATTCTAAAGGAGGTAATGGGATGATCTACTTTGGTCCGGTTTCGTCAGTCACCCGGTCAGTCACCCGGTCAGTACCCCCGTCAGTCACCCCGTCCATCACCCTATGGGTTACCCCGTCCATCACCCCGTCGGCCACCCCGTCGGTCATCACGACAGTCACCCTGTCGGTCAACCCGTCGGTCGCCCAGTCTGTCACCCGTCTGTCACCCCGTCTGTCACCTGTTTGTCACCCGTCTGTCACCTAGTCGGTCACCCCGTCTGTCTGCCTGATTGTCACCCCGTCTGTCACCCCGTCTGTCACCCATCTGTCACCCATCTGTCACCCGTCTGTCATACGTCTGTCACCCCGTCTGTTATCCGTCTGTCACCCGTCTGTCACTCCGTCTGTCACCCCATCAGTCACCCCGTCAGTCACCTCGTCAGTCACCCCGTCCGCCACCCCATCAGTCACCCCGTCATTCCTCACGTCAGTCAACTACTCAGTCACCCGTGGTTTGTAGTACATGCTATGTATCAGAGATGGCGCTGTATGTGAGAAAAGATTTTCCCGCTTTCTGTTGAAATTTTTCCTGAATTTTTTTTGCTATAAACCTCACGGAGCCCGAGACCTTTCCAACGAATGCAAAACCGTGGAAATCGGTTCGTGCGTTCTGGAGTTATAGCGTCAGGAAGGAAAACCCGACTTATTTTTATATAGTAGATTACGAAACGATTATTGGGAGTATAGAAAAGTTGTTTTTAGACTTTTTCAGGCATTTTTTAAACTTTTTTCTCCATAAGAACCATATCAACCTCGTACTTCAAGGAATATTCTAATAAATCGAAATCGGTTCAGTTGCTCTCGAGATTTACGCTTAGCAACACATTCAGCTATTCATTTTTATATTACAGATAATTATTAAGAAATTGAATGGTACTGTAAAAATAGACGCCACTTAATAATTGTATGGGCGTACTCACTTGGTATTCTCTGACATTTTCATCTACTAATGTAGTGTCAGTTGTGATGGTGCCGACGGTACTAATGTCGTCATCTGATTCGTCTTTGTCACGCGAAGGGCCTCCTCTCACCGGAGGCTTCAAATTGGTATTTGAGCTGCGGGAACTCTTTACCTGGAAATTAATAATATGTAACATCAATTTATTACACAGAATACCCGTACATGTATTTTATGTTATCGACCGACTTCCAAAAAGGAGGAGGTCCTCGATTCGTCTGTATTTTTTATGTATGTTACGCGATATCTTCGCCAAATGTGGACCGATTTTCGAAATTTGTTTTTGTGTTCGATAGAGCTTATTTCAAGGATGGCCCCATATAAATTTGGTTACGATCGTATTTGAAGTCGGTCCGTTTTGTTTATTTTGTGATTATTTTCTTCTTCGGTTTTTGCGACTGCCACGACAGCATATCCATCATGAGTTTTTTATTTTATATTTCCGAGCCGAAATACATTATAAGAAACTCTTGCTAGTAATTAGACTTACTGGCTAGAAAGTAAGCCTAATAAAAATATGTTTCAACTCAGATGAGTTGATCTGTATTTTTTAACACGTGTTTATGTTGAATTTGATGAATCCGTATTCGTAATTCGTAAACGTATTCTATTGATTACAGCCAAAAATATTATTATTATTATTATAATCTAAATGAGCTTTAATTACCTCTTATTAGAACGATTCAATGTTCTTATCATTAGGTATATTTGATATTTAAAGACCACATTTTTTTTATTATAATTTACCTGCATCATAAAATTAACATCGTCTTTTGTTGACGTGCGATCTTCTTTAGTTTTTGCAGTCTTTTCTTCTTCTTTACTTCTAGAAACACTTCTTCTATCTCTTTCTTTCTCTAAGCTTGATTCCTTTTCAAAACTGTTTTGAGTCTTCAGTAATTGCATCTGTAAATAATGGTGCGCGCACGCACGTCTACATTTAGATTGATTTAGAACCCAACTCGTGCATCTAAATTTAAATCTAATACCTAATAATGTAATATACAATGTTATCCTCGGAAGCAGTCTACTGCGTACTTTATTAAAGTACGTTACACTATGTACGTACTACGTATATGGATGCTGTGCATCGGTGATAGGTACCTTGTTATTTGAAATATTTGTTAATTTTAACGAGAACTATAAGTATTTATTTGGAATAATACAGCATAATTCTGTTCTGTGGGAATAATATAGAATATGTTATGAGATACAAGAAAGCAATCGTTTTTGCTATAAGAAAATAATAGCTGTGAAATATGAGTAGGTATATTATACTGAAAATAAAATTAGTAGTTTATGCATGCAGTATATTCATGCGTGAGAATAAAATTTGGAACCTCGATTTTTAACCTATGTGTTAGTTTTTGAAAGGCACAAATAAATAGATAATAAATTATAAAATACTGATGGAGAAACCTACATAATTATTTTACATACAAAAACAATAGGTTAGGTACCTATATATTATAACATAACACATAAGTTCACGCCTGCATCCCCGAAGGGGTAGGCGGAGGCGTACTAGCGAATTAGATCACCCACATTTCGCCGAGCTTAGTTTCCTCCCAGATGTGATAGGGGGCGAGCCTATCGCCATATTAGGCACAAAATCCAATGACCAAGCTGATTCTGAAAAATCCAATCTCACTTCTTATGTTTCGATAGAGAAGTGTAGATGTACAATTTTAGAACACCTTGTACCTAACTACTAATTTTAATTTCCAACTGAACGAGTACATGGGAAATGTAAAGAAATGTACCGATGTACTTATACCAATACCATAAATAAGTAATACGAGTACATAGTAGCGTTATATTATTCAAATTAAGACAATAAACGATTTGTTTAATTAATCATACCGGAGCCCTGCCAATCATTAAATACGACGGCACGACCTTTCATGTTTATTTTGAGCAGCGGAATACAAACAAACCTGGCCGAAAGCTCTACCAGACATCTCTATATGCTTGACCCACTTTACTCTTTAGTTATCTTCCTTTGTATTTAAAAATGAGATCGCATGGATTTCCTATGTTCTGGTTAAAATAATAATATCAAACATAAATACGAAATATTAAATAATATAAGTACCTATATTGTTTTAATTTGTTGCGATTATTATGCTCTTTCGAAGCTTGAATAATGCAGTTATTCTTATATCTATTTATATACAGACGTATGTGAAGGAATTAAAAAATAATAATAATTATGTTATACCGTATACGCTAGATATTAGCTGCGTAGACAAAAATCTTTCACAATTATTTTCTTCAAATCTTGCGACACCATTAGAGTGATTATCATCTCTGTGTCGATTTAAAACATAATCCAAGTATTGATTCTTTGAAAATCTGTATTAAGTCGTAATTTTATTATTTATTTATGGAAATAGCAAATTGTTACTGTAGACAGTGTTTCTATGTCTAATGGACTGCACGCCACTGGTACGATGTATTGAACTCATGCTTACCTTCCGTACTCGTTCAGCTAGCGAATCATTTTTGGATATAGTGACCTGCGTCTGACTCGCTGTGGATGGCGGTGGAGAGGGTGACGGTCGACGTAATGTTACCGAATCTGGAAACATTCAAAAACTATTATTTACTAAACACTGCTTCGGAACTGGATTCATCAAATTTCCAGTTGACAGCATCCGTGGGATCCATGCTTAGGTATACAAGGACGATGTCTGTGTGGTCTACAATTAATCTATACTAATATTATAAAGCTGAAGAGTTTGTTTGTTTGTTTGTTTGATTGAACGCGCTAATCTCAGGAACTACTGGTTCGATTTGAAAACATCTTTTTGTGTTGGATAGCCCAATTATCGACGGTGGCTATAGGCTATATATCATCACGCTACGACCAATAGGAGCGGAGCAGAAATGAAAAATGTTTAAAACCGGGGAAGGCGATATCTCAGAAACTACTGGTTCGAATTGAAAAATTCTTTTTGTGTTGGATAGCCTATTTATCGAAGATGGCTATGGGCTATATAACATCACGCTTTGACCAATAGGAGCGGAGCAGAAATGAAAAATGTTGCAAAATCGGGAAAATTTATATCTCGGACAGAAACTACTGGTTTGAATTGTAAAATTATTTTTGTGTTGGATAGCCCAATTATCGAGGGTGGCTGTAGGCTATATAACATCACGCTATGACCAATAGGAACGGAGCAGAAATGAAAAATGTTGAAAAGACTATATTTCAGAAACTACTGGTTCGAATTGAATTTTTTTTGTGTGTTGGATAGCCTATTTATCGAGGATGGCTATAGGCTATATAACAGCACGCTTTGACCAATAGGAGCGGAGCAGAAATGAAAAATGTTACCAAATCGGGAACATTTATATCTCAGACAGAAACTACTGGTTCGAATTTAAAAAATTTTTTTGTGTTGGATAGCCCAATTATCGACGGTGGCTATAGGCTATATAACATCACGCTATGAACAATAGAAGCGGAGCAGAAATGAAAAATGCTGCTAGCGGGGAATTTTATATCTCAGAAACTACTGGTTCGATTTGAAAAAATATTTTAGTGTTGACCAAGGGGATGAATGGTAGGGTGACTAAGGGGTGACTGACGGGGTGATTGATGGGGTGACTAATGGGATAACTGACGGGGTGACCGACGTGAGGAATGACGGGATGACTGACAGGCTGACTAATGGGGTGGCGGACGGAGTGACTGACGAGGTGAATTACGGGGTGACAGACGAGGTGACAGATGGGGTGACCGACTGGGTGACAGACTGGTGACAGACGGGGTGACCGACTGGGTGACAGGCGAGGTGACAGACGGGGTGACCGGCGGGGTGACAGGCGGGGTGACAGAAGGGGTGACAGACGGTGTGACGGACGTGGTGACAGACGGGATGACCGACTGGGTGACAGACGGGGTGACAGAGGGGTGACAGACGGGGTGACAGACGGGGTGACAGACGGGGTGACAGACGGAGCGACAGAAGGGGTGACAGACGGGGTGACGGACGTGGTGACAGACGAGGTGATAGACTGGGTGACAGACTGGGTGACAGACGAGGTGACAGACTGGGTGACCGACTGGGTGTTAGACGAGATGACAGACGGGGTGACAGGCGGGGTGACGGACGTGGTGACAGACGGGTGACCGACTGGGTGACAGACAAGGTGTCAGACGGGGTGACGGGCGGGGTGACAGACGGTGTGACAGAGCGTGTGACTGACGGGGTAAGAGACGGGGTGACAGACGGTTTGACAGATGGTGTGACTGACGGTGTGGGAGACGGGGTGACTGATGGCCGAAATAGATCATCCCCCTCTTTTAGAATTATTGTGCTATAGGTGCCTACGACTCACTCTTTCAACCCTCTCTCTCATACGCAGACGAAGTTGCGCGGGTCAGCTAGTAATTAATATTTGTCTCGGATCTAAGCTTAGAGCACTTATAACGTCCTTGGATCAGTGGGCTAACCATGATTTATTTTGACATTTCACGCTAGCGAATATAAGCTAATAGAGCTACGTAGAATATTTTTTATGAAAAAAGTCAGTTCCCCGCGTAACCGCTCGGGAGTAACCGGCGTAACCGCGTAAGGCGTTCGGGTGTTTGTCATACAAATATTTTATGGAGTCGCTAGCGAGTAATGTCAAAAAAACTCATGGTTTCCCTACTGAGTGTTGTAGGACTTGGAAGTCTTTCGTAATCCGTAATAATTCTGATACATGAGATGGTCAAAAGTGTGTGTCATACCTATTTGTCTGTATTTTTATAATTTGTATTCAGGTATAATTGTTAGTGTATCTGCGTGCTTGTATAACTTTTGAACGACTCGAACTATTGAGGATGACAAAGTTATCATTACAAAGTATTCAAATACCTTGTCCAGTATCTATGGACGGTAGTGGTCCTGTGAGCCGTCTCTTGGGCAATTTGAGGTTTACAGTAACAGCGTTCGAGGATTCGGTCTCGTCCGCCCCCAAGTCAGGCGTCGACGTCCACGATGAACTGGTTCTGCTAAACCCTGCGTCATATCATGTTCAAGGATACGTAATGTTATTGATCATTTGTTACAAGATATATGCTTCTGCAAATTACTACTTATTTACTTTGTTCGTCTTCCCATGCAAAGGTAACGTGTTAAGATTTGATAAGTACAAGAATTATTATCATTAGGTAAAGCGAAATTCAAAATCAGCATGAGCTTTCATAGTATATCAACTTATTCAACAATAGATATTAACTCTATGGTATGACAAAATATTTTTTCTGAGCTAAATATTTATTTGTACACACGGAAGTATGTCGGTAAAATATTAAATCTGTTTATTTACACTTTCTAAGTACAACAACTACAACTAGTAGTAAAAAATAATTTATAGTGGTCAGCATAAATATAGTAAGACTAAGGATACATCGCACGTGGCACTCTAACGCCCGAATGGTCAAACGTTATAGTAGGGGAGCCCAAGCGGGGATTTCGGGATTTACTAAAGCGCGACAGATTAATATACAGGGGGATACCTTGTACCCGGTTAAGTACCTCCACAAAACATGAGGCCCATATATAAGGCCGCCCGTGAAGGATACAGGATCAGATTAGTAAAAAAAAATTGACCATCAGAAATTCTCGAGCGCGTCAGATTAAGGTAGGGTGAGATAATTACATCCTAAAAAGTGTATATTCCACTAATCTGACAATTTGAGAGTGACGTAAAAAAAGGGGAGGGCAACAAAGTTGTAAAAAAAAACGTCATCTCGACATTCTCGAGCGTAGCTAAATTTTTTTTATTTTGAAGGAAATAATTCAAGAATAATGAAAAATATATAATCTGACGATTTCCGCAAGCCGAAATAACAAAAATTCGTCGATAAAGTTAAATGCGTGCAGTTGCGTGATGCCTACATTTCTTTCTCCGCGCTTCTATTCTTCTCTCACTCTTTCTCTATCTATTACTCTCTCACTCCGTCCCCACTCTGGTTTCTGCTTCCTGAGCTTTTCAATTAATTAAGTTCAATGATTTAAAAAAATTAAAAAATATATTTTTTTTAAAGTGGTTTTGAAGTTTAAAGATGATAAAACTGCGTCGAATGCCGCCAACCGCGTGAAAATCGGTTGATCCATTCAAAAGTTATTGCGGTTTGAAAATTCCAAAAATAGTGTTCTATGAAACTTCTATCAGGCTTTCGAGCTGGGAGAGCTCAAATGCATAGAAACATTATTTCTTTGAACTCAGCGAGCTCAAAATATCACATAAATTATATTTTGAGCTCAAAAATGTCATAAGTACAATTTTAAGAGCCCAAGAATGGAATTAGCGGGAAGTTGCAGGGATGGCCTTTAAGGTGAACCGTTTTTCTAATTTTTTTTTGTCAGATCAGGCCAATCCCTCTAGATAATCGTCAGATTATGAGACAGTACGTTTAGAACATAAAGATGAACCATATATATCTTAATCTGACGCGCTTGAGTATTTCAAAATGGCGAATTTTTTTTGCACATTATGAAAATGGCCGCGAGTTTGCGTCCCATCGAAATCGTCAGATTAGTGAATGAGAGCTTTTTTTTGGTGCACTTAACACTCCGTTAGAAAATCTGACGCGCTCGATAAAATTTTTTTTTTTTTCATTTTCAACCCTTAAATACAACCACTCGCATCATGCAAACGATCAGATTAACATACGTACATTATTAAAAATACGTAGGGCATTGATGCTATCAATATCTGACGCGCTCGAGGATGTCCATGCAACAGTTTTTTTTTACATATTTAAAAATCTATAGCCGCTTTCCCCACCGATGTAAAGTTATATATCATATAACATTTTTTTCTTCATATCATCTAAGCTTTGCATCCCAATAGGTCTCTACGACGCTCGAGTAAATCCCCATTTAGCATCGTGGGCTCCCCTACTATTACCCAACTTTAACGGCTTCTTACATTGATTTTCGCCATACAATTTTGACAGATAAGGCGGCCTTAAAAGACATAAAGCGACCTTATGTGTATGAACATTCGGCGGTAAGCGAGATAAGTCTTGATAAGTGACCACTTGCCACTAACTACCTAGTTGGCACGTTCGGTGTGGCTTTATCATGATAGTAGTGTGACTCACCCGTGGAGAAGCTGTCCTTCTTTGGAGGGTCAAATGAGGTAAGATTTGTGCTGGATGCCCAACCGCGGCCACCCTTTCCACCGTCTGCACCGTTATCTTCATCACGACTTCTGTTTATATACGCAATCATTGTTTTACATTCATGGCGATTTATGGTTATAACTTATATGTACCTACTTTGGTCATGAATAGGCCCTAGATGTACCTAATAATATAGACATGTAACATAGAATGAACTTGTGGCGGCACGATTTAATACTTATAGCTTAGTACCTAGATGTTCCAATAGAATTTAGCTTTTATTAAAGAGTAGTTGCTAATGTATTTTCCGCGAGTCCGTTCGCGTGGAATTTACCGCGATAACATTTATTTCCGGGATAAAGCAAAAAGTAATAAAAGTAACTATGTTAATCCAGGATGTCAGCTACCTCCATACCGAATTCCATCAAAATTGGTCTTAAAACTGTTTTGACGTGAAGAAGTAACAAACATAGAGGTACAAACACTCACTCACAAACTTTCGCCTTTATGATATTACTGTGATATTGATCGCAATGTCGAAGATGTATGTAATAATAATAATAATAAATACACCCAACAGTCACACACATAGTCCTGGCCCCACACTAAGATCGAGTCTTATGTCTTATTATACCCAGACCCGAAACAAATCACGTCTCTGTGCGGGAATCGCACTCGCCCGCTGCGCCACGGAGGCTGTCAATGTAAAGGCCCCAGTACACAATGGCCCATGCGAGCCCACTACAGGCCATCGCCATTGTGTACAGGGGGTAATGGTATATGATGGCGAACAATTGTCAATCGTGGCGTGCAATCGGGGAGTTGTCGGTTTTTTGGGCACACTTCAAAGGAGTCGTGGCGTAGCGTGGCCTGTGGTGTTTACACAATCGGCCATTGCTTAGTTCGTCACCGGCCGCTGACCGGGATAGTACACTTTTGTGTTGCGTGCTAGAACTAGAATTTTCGATCGTCCAAAACATCGATATAATAATATCGATATACCTATATCGATGGTCCAAAATGTCAACATCATGGAGCAATGAAGAAACTTTCAAGTTTATTGAATTATATCAATCTGAGCCCGCAATTTGGGACCCAAATAATGCATAACATAACATAAGCTCACGCCTGTATCCCCGAAGGGGTAGGCAGAGGCGCACTAGCGAACTAGTACACCCACGTTTCGCCGAGCTTAGTTCCGTCCCAGATGTGATAGGGGGCGAGCCTATCGCCATATCGGGCACAAATTCCAGACTCCGGGCTGATATGGAAAAATCCAATATCACTTTGCCCGACCCGGGGATCGAACCCGAGACCTCAGAACCGTAGTCGTACCGAAATACCACCACGCCACCGAGGCAGTAATGCACTGCACAAGGATAAGATTGTGACGGTACACACTTCTGTAATACTTGTAAACAGTATACAGATAAATAGCCGCAGCCGTAATTACTTCGACGTCCATCGCAAGTGGTTTGCTAGGCAGCAATGAGCCATGCGCCATTGTGTGAACACCAAGTGATCGTGGCCTACAATTGTGCATTGCAAAGCGTGGCCCATCACAGGCCATTGTGTACTGGGGCCTTAATATGTAGGTAAGTATACATACCACACAACCCGATTTTAGTGCGAAAAATCATCATCGTTTTTCTCGGCTCCCTCCACTACCCGTTTACCTACTTCTGCTTGCTTCATATTTATTTGCTTACTAGAATGTTTTAAGGGAATTTTCAAGCATTTGTCCCCCTCTATTGAAGAAGATAGAAGAGTTCGTGGTAGTGCTAACGGTGTCCTATCCTAATAGGATGGACTGTCCAATAACCTAATTTTAATTAAATAATGCAAATTTCAATATGTGTAATAAAATTTAATATAATATGGATTATGATTTAAAATTAAGTTGATAATAATAAAAAAAAAAACTAGAAACTATTTTAAAACTTTTGAATCGTAAGTTCGACTATGTCTGTGTTTCAATACACATATAGTATCAGTCACTGTTTATTTTTGAATTAAAATGGATGAGCGAAATATAAAGGGAGATTGTGGGTTGAATGGTTTATTTTGAAACACGCGTGTTGTTTTCTTTTTTCATCCTCTGGTCTTGTCGCAATCCTGTCGATGTGCTTTGAAAAATAATTGGGAAAGAACTGTTATTTACCTATACGGCTATGCAATATTTCAACAACTTTTATTGACTTGCATAGCTAGTTTTAAAAATCTAGATCTTTGGGTCTCTAGGTCTTTACAAATTTTGTGGATTTTATCGGACTTGAATTTTCAAATAAGGGCACCATTTTGAAAAACGCTTCAAAAACTTTCTAATATTAATTTTTAATTTCTTTCGACAAACACTATTCCGCAATTTGTTTTCGTTCCTGCATTGCAATTTCTTAAGATTAGGGATTAGGAGGTATTTACTTAAACAAAAAGGCATAATGAACTACCTACCTAAATATTATAATACTTTGTTCATTATTTTGCGGTTGAAACTTGAACAATGATTGTTTATTTAAAGTCGCGTCTAGATATAGTTCATTGTTATATGAGCAGGAGACAATAAAATCGCTTGTTTTGTGTAGGTATTTTTAGTGTTTTGCTTTGAAAAAACATGTGCAGGAGAGACTTAAGGATTGCAAACTGAGTTTACAGTAAATAATACTCATACATACATACACATACATAAGCTCACGCCTGTATCTCCGAAGGGGTAGGCTATTATATATATTAGTTTATAGGTTTTTACAATCTGTAAGGCTGGGTGTGGTTGATAAGGCTGTTATTAGGTACCTACTGTAAAAAAAAACCTTAAAAGTGACATTATGTTTTTCTGCTGAATATTTATCATATCAACCCGGAGAGTGGAATTTGTGCTCGATATGGCCGCCATTGCCTACTCCTTCTGGGCGTGAGTCTGTAACCCTTCGACCAGCGACAAAGTTTGTCGCAGCCTTCGCCGTTGCGAAATTACGTGTGTTGATATTATTATATTATTATTACATTTTTGGGATATAGGGGTCACCTGCTGGTAAGTGATATACACCGCCCATGTCTAGAATGGGCAATTATAGGGTGTCTACCCAAAATACGAAAATCATGGGTGCGTTGCCAGCCTTAAAGGAGAGAAATAGGGATTTGGAAAGGGACGGGGGATATGGA
This sequence comes from Clanis bilineata, assembly GCA_036417725.1. Lineage (NCBI taxonomy): Eukaryota > Metazoa > Arthropoda > Insecta > Lepidoptera > Sphingidae > Clanis > Clanis bilineata. The sequence continues at coordinate 8,327,938 of CM071141.1, forward strand.
TCACCGGAAATCTCTCCGTAAATTGCTGTATTTTATTCAGTACTCGAAATCTGTTTATGATCGGCAGTCTTTCTATTGTGTAGCTCGTGTAGACAGATCTGTACTCAGTAGTTACTTGTATGTTGTAGAATGTCGAGGTATGTACACATGGAGGCGGGTATTACGTCAAACGTCAGTTCTACTGGGCGCGCAATACAAACAGTTCGCAAAAACGTACAAGAATTTGGAATTGTGCCACGGTTTTGTTTCTGTTCATAGATTAAGGAATTATGTGGTGTGTGTAGATAAGTTTCTAAATGTAGTCACACCTGAGTTCGTTTGTACTGTACACAACAATTTTTCTTTGTTACACAAGGCAGTGGGAATAAGTATTTTCGGTATATTTTAACTAGGCACTAATCAATAATAAAATAGAAACACTGTAGCGTTTTACGAAATTTTGGAATATCTACGCCTACATGAGCCAGCCAAGCTCACATTTTCTTCACCCATAGCACAATATAACTAATTATGTGAATCACAAATGTTGTACATATCAATTATAATAACACGCTGGTTAGTCAACTATAGTGGTAGCTATTCAGAAGAGGCGTAACAAAATTATATTCCAACCATTAAGATCTAATAACAGTCGGGTCGATGATCGAGAAGATTGTATGTTATTTATTTGCCGAAGAAATATTATTATACAAGTGTAAGCATAAGTTGTTTGGATACCTAAGTATTATGCACGTCATCACTTCTCTGGAAAATCATAAATTCTCAGTTTATTACGCATAAAAGATGTACTTGAACTTGAACACTAACAGTAGGTTACACGGTATTTACGACACGACGCGACGCGACGTGCAGTACAGTACTTATACGTAAAGTGCTAGAAACTGACCGTGAGGATGGCGAGTTCCAAGTGGCAAGACTGGGCGTGGAGGCAGTGAAATCGTCTTCTTTTTTCCTGCCGCCGCCGTGCTCCTTATAGTCGCGGAAGCATCGCTTGCACCGCGTCGGCCATCGCACTTGCGGGTGGAATCCCAGGGGGCACAGAGGGTCGCCCTTCGCCAGCGGATACAAATGATGCATATTCAATACACTACACTCAAATGCACTTTACAAATGTCAAATATTTCACCTAAATGCCACAATTACACTCCAGAATTCCGATCACATTCTTCCTCTTTCACCCGACAGCATAGTGACGTTTGGCAACGTATCCACTCGGCGCGGCGCGGCGGCAAGAAAAACTAGAAACAACTCATACGCAAATGTTTATGGAATGAACTTTACGATTCTACTCTATAAATAATAATTTATTTAACCGGCAACGTGCTCCGGCGCTCGTACGTCTGCACCCAACAGTGGCAATAAAAATATCCCGCTGCTAGCACTGAACCGGGCGACCTAAATCGGCAGCTCTCAAGTCGCTGCTATCGCTCAGACTTTCTAGGTGTGCAAATATTGTTCGGACTGCATCTCTCGATGATGTATGATCCAACTGTGGTCCGCACGGCTCTACAGAACTACGCACGGGTCAGCGTCGGAGGTAAGAGACAGTGACACGCGTGAGACAAACTAGGGAGCTTTCAGTGCTATTATATAGGAATGGATTTAGACGATAGAGGAGCGCGGCGCAGGCGGCGCAGGCGGCGGTGGAGCCGGTGCTCGGGAGACTGGTCCGGCGGCGGGCAGCGAGCCAACACTCGGTGCGCGCCCGCTGCGTGGCTGCGCCTGCGCCTGCGCCACTTATGCCCTATTACACCACATGGCACACGCTGACGCCGTTCAACCGCTGTTTTCTGTTCGTCTGACCGTCAATAAAAATAAAATAGTCGTAATAAATCGCGTTACGGAATATCCCTCCACAGTTTAGTTGCAACTGTGCATTATGTGGTGGGTTTAGATTTGTTTTCCAGTATTTAGATTTGTTTGATCTTTCGTACAGAAATATATTATGTTTGATAAATAAAATTAGAATGATAATGGTAATCTTACGAAAAACAGTATAAAAATATAAACGTTCGTTATAAAATCTACACTATCCACACTAAAGTTGGCACATCTTTGTGAATGAGTGTCGACGTCAATGCGGTTGTAACTATTTCTAACTTTAATATAAAATACATATTTTTATTACCAGTTCATTAATAACAACGGTTTGTAGTAAATTACTTTAATTCCTTACTAATAAAATGTGAAATATTTGCCTTAGATTTACGAATATAGTACAAATAAAATCCTTATTCAATCACATTAATCCTATGACTAATCACATAAAATGTATAAAATAAATTCGATTTATTATGCAGTTATATATTAATATATCCTATATCTTCGCATTTTTTCATATATACTCTTTTTGTCATGTCTTAAAGATATTATCATTATTTATATTTTGTCGTCCCTTATAATAATAGGCATATGGGTTAGAATGGATACAAAATATATTTTTTGTTTCGTAAATATCTTAATATAATTTGAGCTGGATGATTAAAGTAATTCAACAGAAATCTCCTTTATTGAGTGGTTCGTCTTCTTTCTTATCATAAACCAGAGTCTTGTAAATAACCTCTTCAAAGTGTAGCGCGTTCAGTCCTTTGGGTTCAGCCACTTTAATCTTTACATCTCCGGGATACAGTATTTCGCCTTTATTTTTAGTACTGCCCATGACGAGAGATTTTTGAAGTTTATCGATACATGGAATTTCTGAAACAATACAAAATAACTTCGGTTAGTTAGCCAGAACAAAACTTAAATATTTGTATTATAAAATGACAGTATAGTTCTTTTATGAATATCATGTTGTTCATAAAAGTGTTCAATGTTCATAAAAGAACTGAAATTCTGTCATCAGAATCCTAAAAAATGAGCAGCCATTTAACTCAATCGGATAAGTTTTATTATGTATTCTTAAAGAAACTTGTGATCCAAAAGTTGTGAAATCGTGGTCATAAGTCACTCAGTCGTATTTGAAACATACGCGCGCAAGGTCGTGCCAGCGTAATAATGTTTACGAGTATAGACAATAAAATTCTCTTATGAGATTCTTGAACATTTATAGAACATTCTAGGGTCTAAGTTGTAATAAGCGTCCTCGCATTATAATAAGTGGTAGCTGGCGTTACTGATGTCTGACATCATTTTTTTTGTATGGAAACTTGCGTGATAGCCTTCTATAGTTAGTAATATTTATTATCTGTGTATTCTATTATATCAGGTATTATTCGGAAATACTGAATTATGGCATAAATCGTCTACACCGAAATAATGGCGCGTACACATCGGCCTGAATGAAGGCGAACGAATCATACCTGTTTCATTCCCACAACAGCGAAAGTTTGTTTGTGTGAACGCAACAGGTATAGATTCGTTCGGCCGGTGTGTACCTGCCATAAGAGACCGCATAGCAACATCCAAGCGAGAAAGAGTAAAATATGTTAGCCTCAAGAGAGGTGATGAAAGGGGAATTGTGTCAAGGTGTCTATACTCATGGACGACATCTATTCTATAATTGATGGCACGCAAATACTAAATAGAAAGATTTTTAAGGAAGAAACGTTGTTGCAAGGACCAAGGAGGAAAATATATTTACCTCATAAATGTTTTTTTTTTATAACAGAGACTGGCAAATGAGTAGATGGGTCACTTGGTGGTAAGTGATCTCCACTGCCCATAGACACCCAAGCAAGACACAAAAATAATCATGGGTGCGTTGCCAACCTAAAAGGAGATAAAACAGGGATTGTGATTGGGAAAGGGAGAGGGGGGGGGGTTGAATTGGGCCACCATAAATCCCACTCACCGAACGTAGCACGACAGCAAGCTTCCACTTTACGTCGGTGTTCTGTGAGAGTGGTATCAAACCGGTTGAGCCGACCCATTCGTGCTGTAGACGTAAATGTCTACAGCATGGCTCTCTCATAAATAGAATCACAAGGATTATATTTTCGTAAGAGGAAGTAAATACAAGAGATAAAATTAGACCGGAATCTAAGTTTGATTTTAATACAAATATGAAATCTGTTATTTTCTAAATATTATGCCAGACATTCTCTGCATAAACAAACTGGCGCTTCGCCAGAGGTTCGTAATTTTGTTACTTTCCACGTGGGATTGCCATTTAACACCTTGTGGTATAAAAAATAACATTGTTAATGTAAATTCTGAATCACGTACTATATAAGACTATGTTAACGCGTCATATTTTTAAGGTGACAGAGCCACGCTGTAGACAGTAACGTCTATAGCACGGATGGGCCGGCTCGACCGGTTAGATACCACTGTCTCACAGAAAACCGACGTAAAGTGGCAGCTTGCTGTCGCGTTTCGTTCGGTGAGTGAGATTTCCGGTGGCCCATTTCCCCACTCCCTTTCCCAATCCCCTTCCCTCCCCTTTCATTCCCTCCTTTTAGGTTGGCAACGCACCCATGATTTTTTTTGTCTTGGGTGTCTATGGGCGGTGGAGATCACTTAACATCAGGTGACCCATCTGCTCGTTTGCCAATCTCTGCTATAAAAAAAAAAATATTATAACCAAATGTGATTGATGCAATTTGTTCGCATAAAAATGATGTATTCACATGAACCTTGGATATTTACTCTTAGTTTGTATAGATCATAGGAATGTCAACATTTGCTTCGAATAAATATTTTTACATTTGCATAATAAGCTCACGCTTTTATCTCCGAAGGCATAGGCAGAGGTGAATTGGAGAACCAGCACACCAACATTTCGCCGAGCTTATTTCCGTCCCAGATGTGATGAAGAGGAGCCTATCACCATGTCGGGCACAGATTCCAGATTCGAGGCTGATACTGAACAGAAAAACTCGGTATCACGTTAACCGACCCGTTCATTCTTTCTTTCTTTATCGCGCGTCCAATACAACGCCCCCAAGGCAGTCCGAGTCAGTTTACATTTGCAATAACAACAGTTATCCGTCAGCATCCGTGGCACAGCGGGAGCCGGCTGTGAAAAGAGACAGAGACGCTCTTCTTTCTTTCATTCACAGCCGGCTTGATCCCGGCATCGAGAATTTTGTATGTGTGACTTACTTTCTACCTGCCATTATCCCACTTTAATGTGAACGCAACATTTTCACATTTACATATTCAAGCATGCTGCAGAAAGAATTTGGCTTAGTTTTTACGACTGGTTGCCTAACGTGCAACCCCCTCTGGGGAATCCAGTCCCGGGAAAATTAAATTAGAAAATTCGCTTTGTCCGACCTGGGAATCGAACCCAGGACTTCTCAGTCCGCAGTATATATATGCTGCCATTAGACAAAGGATTGTTTGTGTGACCTACAAAAATATATGTTTCAGGTTTGGGTGTTGTAAGATCGAAATTCTATACTCTACCTCTATAGGGAATAACATTGTTCAATGTTCAATGTTCACTAAAAACAAAAAACGAAGAGGCGAAAAACAACTTATTAAAGTTTGTTTCATTCATATGACAATTCTCATCCTGTATGTAAATAGTGCATCATTATTTGATCCTATCAATAGTATAATACAGGCTAATCAAATAAAGTGAAAATGGATAAAATAAAAGTGTTTTCCATTGATATATCCCCTTTTGTATGAGTTTGTAGTCTGTACTTTGTTAGTCACTTACACACTTTACAGTGCATACATTGTAAACGGATTTTTGTATTATTAGCAAAGATCGCGGAAGTTGCTTTACCTTGAACAACTTTTACAATTAAGAATTTACGTGTATGTATTTCATAATCGTCTTATTGATCGATCAAAAATCTTACACAAATTATTGTAGTTTGTCGCGGCATCTCAATATTTTTATTTTGATATTAATAAGCTCACTAGCTGTTGGTCGCGACTTCGTTCGCGTAAAAATTTAATAACAAATTCTCCCACGGTATCCCTACATTTTCGGAGGTAAAAAGTAACCTATATGCTATTCCATACTATAACCTAACTCTGTACCAAATTGTATCCAAATCGATATCAAATCTATCCCACGGTATCCCTACATTTTCGGAGGTAAAAAGTAGCCTATGTGCTATTCGATACTATAACCTAACTCTGTACCAAATTGTATCCAGAAACAATAACAAATCTATCCACGGGATCTCTACATTTTCGGGGGTAAAAAGTAGCCTATGTGCTATTCCATACTATAACCCAATTCTGTACCAAATTGTATCCAAATCGATAACAAATCTATCCGATCCCACGGGATCCCTACATGTTCGGGGGAAAAAGTAGCCTATGTGCTATTCCATACTACAACCTAACTCTGTACCAAATTGTATCCAAATCGATAACAAATCTATCTGATCCTACGGGATCCCTTCATTTGGGGGGGGGGGGGAAGTAGCCTATGTGCTATTCCATGCTATAACTTATCTCTGCACCAAATTATGGCGTGATTGAGTAACAAACATCCATCTATAGAAACTTTCGCATTGTAATAGCAGTGAGATAGTAAGATGTACCTGATGTGACGACTCTCTTGATCGGGGTGCCCATCGAAGCCTCGATGACGCGTACGTCCCGGACTAGTTGCTGGAACTCTGCCGGCGTGAGAGAGCACACGTGATCGGTGCCCTTCATTGTTTTGTCCAGAGTTATGTGTTTCTCCAACACCTATAAACGACGATCATAGTTTATTTATACACTTAGGACTTATGTAGACTCTTTGATCTATAGCAAGAAATATAAGTATAGGTAACTATGACTTCAGACTGCCTTTTCTTTCTTTTATATAACTTCCATGGTTGTATGTAAGAAATTGCCTCGTGCGATAAGACCGCCATTTGTACTGAATTTGTTGTTTGTTAATGAACATTTTATAATATTTGGGCTACTAACATATTATATAATTGAGGGTTACTAGTGGTAGTTGCCCTATATTTTGATTATTTTCAACTACTATGTTACCATTGATATAAATAACAAGATAATATTATACATTACTATGTTATTATCACAAATCTTACGTAACTATTAACGACACTTTGTAATACTTATTTTATTTACGTACGTATTTATCGCAACACCTACTGTGTTAAGACAGGGACAGAAGCCATTATATCTCTGCTGGGTGTAGTTACCAAAATAACACCATTTTTATCATTGTTTTGTTAACATGTCATATATGTACTTTCTTTATCTGCGACAATATAGATAGTCCGATCATTTGTACAGGTCTATGTGTGCGTTGTGTTTGTATAGACGCAATAACGACTATACCTGTCAATCGTTATAGGACAAATAGGACGGCTGACGCAAACATGGACATATAAACCAAAACTACATAATAATTGAATTAATAAGCACACGCACAGACTAAAATACATGCACAAATGATTAAGGTTGAATATGTAATATTGTACATAATGATGTAATTCTTAAGAAATACCACAACACATACACACACAGACTCACGTCTTTATCCCCAAAGAGGTAGGTAGAGGCGAACTAGAACACCCAAATTCGCCGATCTCATTTCCGTCCCAGATTTGATAAGAGGAAATTCTATCGCCATATCGGGCACAAATTCCAGACGCACGCTAGCTCACCCGAAACCCCAGGGGGGTTACCACCACCACCTCTTATTGTTATCAGTATTATTATAATCTTACTTATTTTTTTTTGTACGGGAATCGGTACAAATAAGATAATAATAATATTGCTATAAAAGTTGGTGGTAATCCCCCTGGGCGGTAGTCGTACCGCGTAAGCAATACAACTACGCTACCGAGGCAATACCATAATACAAAGAAAAACGTCGATAAATAGAACATACCGAATTACTAGGTATACAGTATATTTTATTATGAAAATGTATACCTTTGCTCCTAAAGCGACGGCAGCCAAAGCAACAGCAGTTCCTAGCTCCTGTCCAGAGTATCCAACAGGGATATCGAAAGTGTTCTTGTAATCTTGCAGTACGGTTAAGTTGCAGTCTTCGAATGGCACAGGATAAGCCGATATACAATGTAACAAACAAAACTGTTTGTGCTGCGCCGATATTATATCATAGATAGTCTTCACGGCACTCTTGTCAACCATTCCAGTAGATATGATGAGTGGAATTTTTTTAGAAGCTGCATACTTGAGGAACAACAAATTGTTTGAATCTCCAGAACCAATTTTTATAAACGGCACTTTCAAGTTGACTAGAAAATCGAATGATACCTGAAACATCACAAGGTCGTTGATATATCACGACAGTCATTGCCAAATTCAGATTGCTATATTAACGCTAATTATACTCAATTGAAACTTTGCCGACATTATGTGCACAAGCACGGAATACTTTGCGACATGAAAATAATATTGAGACATTGGTTACACCGATAGAACTCCGAGTGGTTAGTTATGATTAGTTCATTGGGTACTTGACTAATGTTTTAAAATTAATTTTATATGAAAGTTACGTCATCTAATATATAGAACAGAAAGAAATATTGAAATATTCTCAAAAATAATAAAAAAGTTACAAGCCTCTGAAGTTTGGTGCAACTTTCAAACTGCAGGAAAGAGAAGTATCAGTATAATCACGTCACCTCCATAAGGGTACGTGCGTTGGATAGGGATAACAAGATACGTATCTCCATTATGCCCCCACTCCAGAATTTAAAATATGAATTATTTTTTTAACCAATTTCGAGGCAGTTTTTACAGAAGGGTTTCTTTTTCTGTTTTATTTGCGATTACATACAAAAATATGTGTATAAAATCAAACATAGTCAACCCAATGTTATCATCATTATTAACATCACATGGTAATGGCATCGCATTAATAAATGGTAATTTTAAATGAAGTTTCATTGTTTGTTATCATGCGTCTATTGAATGATTAACTAAACGTAATAAAATATTAATTAGTAAGGTCAGAGTGCTTTAATAACTCACCATATCCATAGCCGAGGCAGTAAACGGTATACCAATTTCATGTGCGTATCTAAATAATTCTCGGTATTGGGTTTCCGAAAATTCTAAGTGTTTTTTATGCTCTCCGTAAGTGTATCCCCATGAATTGGGATTGTTATAGGGTTTCTCTAAATATTTCTTTGTGAATTTCTCTTTGAGGCATGTTTTTTGGAATTTAACACAACTGGCGCCGGCTTCCTGAAACATACATCGATCGAAACTTGGTAAACTACAGTTACTAAACGTTGCCTTTATACTGATATAGGTACCATTAAAAGATAATGATAATAAGAATGTGTTATGCATGCAAGACCCTAGATATATTAATATCGACATATCAGTACCTACTGTATAGATAGTTAGTATGACGCATTACGAAATAAGATGCAGTCAGTGGGTCGGCCAGTTGAGTAATAGATGGTTGGCCTGTATCTGTATTTAGGTGTTGGTGTGTTATCAAAAATATTCAATACCTACCTAACTTGAGAATTAAAGTCACAGATATAACTATTAAAGAGATAATGTTTATCTAATGTTTTTGAAATAAAAATGCTTATTGTTTATTTATATCGAACGATCCATTATATAATATTATTTATTCGATACAATTCAATAGCAATAGGTTAGTAGTAGTTCGTCATCTCGCATGACTGAACATTAATCGTAAAAACAGATGTGTACACTGTACTGGCTAGTTTAGTCATCTGAAGATATTGCAACACAACAAAACGTAAACACAAGGCCGTATAGAATGATAACAAGTTATGTTTTCTTTGTCTTCAACTTGGAAACAATAATATGAGGTATCGGTAATATGTGAAAATGTTACTCACCTTAGCAGCTTTTATTAACTTCTTGGCGATTTCGATATCGCCTTGATGATTTTGTCCAACTTCCGCTATTATAAAACATGGGTTGTTACCGCCAATTTTAATATCTTCAGATATCTTAACTTCAATCATGTTTACTGCGGCTACGAACGATCCATAAAATAAACAAATCGATTCTACGTAAGACTGGTTGATTTGGAAATACACTGACACTATGCAATAAAAGTTTATCGACCTCCTGTTCAAGATCAAGTCGGATAAATAAGGTTAATTGAACATAAAACGAGTAGCTCGTTGCGCGTCCGCCGCACAAGTGCTCGCACTGAGCGGGCGAGTCGCGACTCGCGAGTTGGTGATCGGTCCCGGTGCCCAAGCGCGTATGTCGTGGCGTACCCACTCCGCATGATAATTATTGATAAAAACCGGTAGGCACGGACTGTAGTGAGCGGCTATGTGCCGATGACCACGCTTGTGTGCCCTCGGTATGCGAGAACGACCAACAAAGAGATATAAACGATATTTATTACACGTTCGATTGGAGCCTGTCTGGTAAAATAAACAACAAAGGCTTTGTTTACAAAATATATTATTTATTGTGGAGTTTAACACTTAAACATTACATGCGGCCATTGTAACGATATCTTTAGAGTCCTTAAATCTGTCGCTGATAGCTCTGTTGACTTTCGATTCAGTCGGTTTCCCGAGGAAGTTTGAGATGTATCTGCCGGCTTCTATAAGTTTGACGAGGTCGAGGTTGGTGTTGACGCCCGCCCCGTACAGGAAGTAGACGAGGTCCTCGGTGGCGAGGTTGCCGCTCGCCCCGCGTGCGTACGGACACCCGCCCAGACCGGAGATAGATGAATCCACTGTTTTTATACCAAACTGCAAAAACAACTTGTGTTAAATATATCCTTATGACGTAAATGACTTATAATTTGTGCTTGTGTATATGATCCAGCAAACAACATTTGGAATCATTGTTGCCTGCATATTGTTTAAATTTATGAAGCTCTTTTAGATAAGACATCACCAGATAATATTTGTTGTTGCCATGTAGTAGGTAAATACATTTATCATTATTATGTGCAATAACACTTGTTTACTTCGTAATTTTACAATTTGTTGATGATTCAATAAACAATGAATTCTAGAACAAAAAAACACCTATATCGAACCTTTTTAATAGCTAAAAGTTTATAGAAGTGAATGGAAGAGCAAACATAACATGTGTGCTCTGTCATAGCCCATGGGAGAGGATATTCTTAAAATGGTTGGTAACTAAATGTCGCCTCCTTGGTCTAGTGGCAGCATGTATGGGCTGTGGACTGGGAGGTCGTGGGTTCGATTCCCAGGTCGGGCAAAGCTAATTTTCTAATTTAATTTGCCCGGGACTGGACCCCTCAGAGGGGGTTGACGTCAAGCAGGCCGCCGGTGGTAAAAACTTTGCCAAATCATTTCTGCAACATGCTTGAAAAAGTGTGTTGCGCCGACCCCACATTAAAGTGGGATGACGGCAGGTAGAAAGAAAGGTTGGTAACTAAATGCACTATAATATAATTATTTTGTTCTTGGTTGATTTGCATGGACAAAGTGGCTAGATCATAAAGATCCTAAAGCCGAATTATCTGTCAAAATTGTAAGGCGAAAATCAATGTAAGAAGCCCTTTAAAGTTGAGTAGCGTATGACCATTCGGGCGATAGTGTTACTTTCGCATTTAATAATACTTCTTTTCTTTTATCTGCCCCTATCCCACCTTAATGTGGGGTCGGCGCAACATACTTTTTCAAGCATGTTGCAGAAAGGCTTAAATTTGGCTTAGTTCCTACGACCGCCCGCCTGCCTGACGTCAACCCCTTTTGAGGAATCCAGACCCGGGCAAATTAAATAAGAAAATTCGCTTTGTATTTAATAATAATACCAGTAAGGATTATTTTAGCTTTGCCTCTAGTTTCAACAGTGTAATTAGGACTGTTCCCTACATAATAGACAAGCACACCATTAATACACCAGACTTTCTTCTATAACAAATATCTTCAAACAAGTTTCAGCACTTTCAACACAATGGGATGGACGATGAGCGAACGCGTAGAATAAGTTTTATATTTGTTATATAGAACTAGCTGTTACTTGCGGCATCGTCAGCTTGGAAATATCCCACGGGAACAAAACATTTTCCCAGGATAAAAAGTAGCCGATGTGTTTTTCTGGTGTATAATCTATATAACTGTATAGTTTCATCAAAATCTAATTATTTGTTTTTGCGTGAAAGAGTAACAAGCATACATACTTGTTCGTCTATAATACTAGACGTTAGATTAGATAATATATAATTGAGCCGCGTCTCCTGCACATGGTTTTTCGAAACAAAACACTAAAACACCTTCACAATTTTTTTTTATTGTCTACTGCTCATATAAAAATGGACCATGGACGAAAAATAATAGAAATGCCATGTTTTGTTTAGGTATTTTGTGTAATGGTTTAGTGCAGGAGACGCGGCTTAATATAAATAATAATAATAATATTAGCCCTGTAATATTACTGCCCCACTGCTGGGCACGGGCCTCCTCTACTAATGAGAGGGGTTAGGCCTTAATCTACCACGCTGTCCTAATGCGGGTTGGTAGATTTCACATACCTCCGAATTTCTTGCGCGAAATTCTCGGGTATGCTGGTTTCCTCACGATGTTTTCCTTCACCGTTATAGCAAGCGATATTTCACAATGAAAATACACTTAACATAGAAAAGTCAGAGGTGTACGCTCGATTTTGGGGTTGGTCTCGAACCTCCGACACTTGTCTCGGCAGTCCGTACCATACACAACTGAGCTATCGCTGCTAGTACTAGGCTAGTAGTAGGCTTTATATACACACCTCTAAACCAGCAAGTAGATTAGACAATCCTTGGCCATATGTATCGTGGAAATGTAAAGCAAGTTGATCGGGTTTGGCCACTGCGAGGACTTCCGTGAGCAGGCGGCGGACCGACCCCGCCGTGCCCACTCCGATCGTGTCGCCCAGAGACACTTCATAGCAACCCATGTCCAATAGTTGTTCCGTTATCTGTTATAATGAAAGGATTTTAAATTACTACATATAGTGCAAATCAACTTGGTAAAACGATTAGTTTTGATTGATTCCTTATTTTTCGACAGACTTAAAAAAATTAGAATGTCCTCAATTCATCTGTATTTTTTTATGTATGTTAAGCGATATATCCGTCAAATAAGGAACGATTTTTTAAGATTATTTTTGTGTTCGCAGAGCTTGTTCCACGGGTGATCCCATTTAAATAATACTACACTTTTCTAATCACATTATTCTATATTTTTAACCGACTTCAAAAAAAGGAGGAGGTTAACAATTCGTCGGAATCTTTTTTTTTATGTATGTTCCCCGATTACTCAAAGACGCCTGGGCCGATTCAAGATTTTTGTTTTGTTTAAAAGGGTATACTTCCCAGGTGGTCCCATTGGCACCAAGTCAGGATCTGATGATGGGATTCTAGAAAAATCGAGGGCAACCCTCAAATTTTATTGGGGCCCATAGTGTGTTTTATATATTTTCTAAAACTATTCAGGTATATGCGTCTGATACTCATCATCTCATGTTGCTGAGCTGATGAAGATAACTCCTTCACTATTATGAGTTGGAGTTGATGGATAATTGGGTATTTGACTATTTTTTTAAAATTATACAGGGCTATTCATTAGTTGATCCTAAACATGTACAAAATATTTTGTAATTTATTTTCATATAACATACATACATAACATAACATAACATGTTATGTTATATGAAAATAAATTACGAAATGTTTTTTTTCATATATCTAGTTTAAAAAAAGCAAAAAATATTACGTATAATTTAATTTGCCGCCAAAACGCTATCTGTTAACTGTAAACACGGGAGACGTCATTGTTCCTTACCATAGATACAAAATCGCTCATAAAAAAAACATTGAGGACATAACATTTATGATTTCAACCTAAAAAAAGGGTCAGATATTTCGTCGATCAGATATAGATCGTCGATCACATCCGCGTTGAAATTAGGTTGTGCTTTAAACAAAAATACGAAAAAATTATACCAAATAACCTGGCAGTGTGACTTTGGATCTTAGGTCTGAGGCCCTTGTGGAACAAATTTAAAAGAAAAATGAGTAATGTGACATCATGCAACGTGATTGGCGTTAACAGTCACATGACGCACAGATAAAAAATTAAATATTTAAATTACCAAAATAAAATTATTCTAGGAGTATTTCAAATAAATTCCTATTGCACATGTTATTGCGATGATAAATCTATGTTCCTACAGAAATTCATTGATATTGGTTACTACAGTCAAGTACCCGATTCTTTCAATATTACAGGCTACTAAAGTGACTAAACACTAAAAATAGATAAATAACAATTAAAGTTTAACAAAACTGAAAACCGACTTCAAAAACAAACACTGTAAAGTAAAAAATAACAACAATTTCTTACGTCAGTGCCTTACGAGTCGGTGCCTATTCAATTAATTTGGTTTGGCCTCAGCACCAACTCCAAAGAGAGTAAGAAATTGATGTTATTTTTACTTTACAGTGTTCATTTTTGAAGTCGGATTTCAGTTTTGTTAATTATAATGTCCAGTTTAATGAATCCTTAAAAAAAATCTTTAACCAAAGCTCTTTGACAGGAATTCTTTCTATTTTTGTTTGAGGAAATATGATATTATTATTAGATATCATAGTTATATTGATACTAGCCTGAAATACTACTTTATTTAATAAGCTGCATACCTTGGCTATACTTTTCGGATTCACAGGTCCATCATAAGGGCAGCCCACAACACACGACACATATCCTCGAACTCTCAGGCCATCTTTTACAGCTTGGTCAGCAACTGCTTTGAATCTCTTTAAACCTTCCTCAACTGAACAGTTCAAATTCTTTTGAGAAAATCCCTCAGAACCTGCAGGAAATATTGCTATTTCTTCCACATTGCATTGTTTCTGAAAGTAATATATACTATTAAACCAGAAGATCTTAGGTTTGATTCCTAGGTCTGGTTCCTCTTGACCATAATTTCGGGGCCTAGTATATAAAATAATAAATGAGAGTGCATTTACTTTTTGGCGTCCATGCGTCTTTTTAATAATTTTATACATTTAGGTTACTATCTCTAAAGTAAACAAACATAATATTATGATAACATGTATCGAATGATAAGAAAACACTGACAGCTTAGAAGTTATTTGAATAAATAATAAATAACACTCAACAGTCACACACATCTGAATAAAGATAATATAATTATTTTTAACATAATGTAAAGTTCTCGTCAAACTTCATGACCACTCTGAAGTAAAGTATGGAATGGCGTAGCATTTAGTCTTTTAAAAACACAAGAGGTAGAACTCAGGTGTCTAGTGAAGAAACTTACTTCAAGGTGGCCAAGAGTTTTGACAAGAAAATAAATTGTCTATATTCAGTAGTGGACGTTCTATGGATGACATGATGATATATAATAAACAACAAGTCTTACTGCTGTATCATAGCCTTTTAAATTTGGAACCAATACTGGATAGTTAACGCCGGGTGCTCTTGGAATATTTTTCATGACGTCAACCCCATCACTCATTTGCTTCACCCATTTAGGACTCACAAAACTGATAATACAAACACATTATAATTATTTATAAAGATGTTACTTGTGAAAAAAGATGGTACCACAACCATTACCCATATGACATTTTTATTTATATTAAGAAAAACAAACATAAGCTCACGCCTGTATCCTCGAAGCGGTAGGCAGGGACGCACTAGCAAACTAGTACACCCACATTTCGCCGAACTTAATGATGTGGTAGGGGGCGAGCCTATCGCCATATCGGGCACAAATTCCAGACTTTGGGCTGATATGGAAAAATCCAATATCACTGCCCGACCCAGGGATCGAACCCGAGACCTCAGGACGGTAGTCATACTGCAATACAACCACGTCACTGAGGCAGTCTGTTTTCTATTTATTTTAAACTAAACCATTAATACTATTTGAAATTAAGACCAAAAATATTTTTAAAATATATATTAAACACCTCTTCAGTCATGTTAGGTTAGGTTAGGATAGATAGTCATGTTAGATAGGTTAGGATAGGATAGGATACCAGTGGTGTAACTATACTGGGCCCCTGGCAAATTTATCCGACAGGGTCCTTTTTTACCGCCGGAGGCCCGAGGCTGCCTTTTGGCCAGCGTGGAGGCGTGTTGGGATCAAGGTGTTTTTAATCTGGAGTGTCTTTCCGGCCGGCGTGGGCCCCCCCTATGATTGGAGGGCCGTGGCATTTTACCACGTATGCCACCCTATAGTTATGCCACTGTAGGATACAAAAAATAATTAATATCTTACCTTGCAGATTCTACATGTTTTAAACCAGCTGCAACAAGTTTATTAATAAGTTCAATTTTGACATTGGTGGGTACAAATTTGGCCTCATTTTGAAGGCCATCCCTAGGTCCTACTTCATAAATTCTAATTTCTGGAACACCTGTGCTCTGAAATGGTTAAATATGAGATAATGTCGGTCCTCAAATCAAAGATACACATCCACATACCAAATTTCATAAAAATCCATTAAGTGAATTCTGAACACCCATACAAATTTTCATCCCTTATTTAGTGAGTTTAGGGGTTGACAAAAAAATAAAGTATCCCATTTGTATCCTAGAGGTCAAACTTCAAAGGTATCCTCATTCATACAAATTTTCATCAAAATTCATTGTGATTTCAAAATTCCCATATAATATTATGACAGGGGAGGGGTGTATAATCACCCCCTAAAAAGATTACAAACCCTCCCTTTATGTGTTATGAGAAAGAGGCGGTTTTTACGTATTTTTGTTAAGTATAAATAAATTTCTGTTTTCATAGATTATTTTGCTTACCCAAACTAAAGTAGCCTATGTGTTCAGTAAGGGTGTCAAATACCTCTATAGCAAATATCATAAAAATGGGTCCAGCCGTTTGAGCATGAAGAAGTGATAAACATACAAACACAACATTAATATAGACATGTACGGTTTACATGTATGGATTTTAAATTTAAGAACCTACTTCACCTTATATACCAACTTCAGTCTAAATTAATTTCTTACTTTCTTGAGTCAGTGCCTCTTCGTATAATCTGGACTGGCACGGCGGCTGGCACTGATTCCAAAGAGAGTAAGAAATGATTTGTGACTAGTTAAAATCCAATGTTGATAGTCTACTTACAAGACATCTAAATTTACTAAAACTTCCAATATCACAACTTAGCCCTTTCTTGATAAAATTCATTACTGGGCGACCGTTATTACACAACACCGCAGATAGGACAGTTCGATGAATAAATTCACGATGATAATATCAACATTTTCTTATCAAGTTTTATTACATTCCAATGTTTACTTGCTTTGCAATTAAAATTAAAATATGTTGAAGCAGTTTGTAGTTTGTGGACAGATAGGACACTCTATGATTTTGGCTTGTAGTTCCATTAAATTCGCACCGCGCTAGTGTCGCAATAGTGATGCGATTGCTTGGATGAGACTTATCGATATCGATAATCGTAGTGCTGTGCTACGTAATAAGATGTACATAGCCTTTTTCATGGTTTTTATTTTTTTATATTTATCTAAAGGTAGAAAAATAACATTCAATGAACATTTATTTATTTCTGTGAAAATAATGTCAGCTTTATACAAATGTTCATTGACTATTTCAAAATAACAAACACGGTATTATTCAAAAATACTATTTATTTTTCTTATTTTTTAATTTGTTTGATGTAAATTTCTTTACGGCTAATTTTTGAGGCAATTTCATGTTGTCTACGTTCTTTTCATGCAGGGCTCCTTTTAAAATTCGATTTATAATATTGCACCAGTTGTGCAAATGCAATCTTGTAATAAGTTTTAAAAACCAATCGGAGAGAACTTCTTTGTGCATGTTACATCCTAGAAATTTAAGTTTGAATTTGAGAGTTATTATATGCTTTAAATTATGACCTAAATTTTTTTGAAAAGCGAGTTCATTCATGTAACTATGTATAAAATCGGAAATATCTCTGTATGTTATAAGAAATTGTTTTGAGGGATAGCTCAAATTTTTATGTTTGAGTCCTCTGTATTCTCGAAGACTTATCCATTTATGGAAATTTTCTACGTCTTGAGTTGTGTATGTTTTAGCACAATTTGTGCAATTCATTTTTTTTGACATTCTTCTGCACAAATAACCTGCCGTGTATGCAGAAGAATGCACTTTCATTTTTTCTTTTATTACGTCATTGTACATATTTGTAATCTGGGTCTGAGATATGGACGTCTTAGGGTCCAACATGTTCTTTTGTAATATTTGAGGGTCTGAACTATCTTTTATATTAGGTGATTGTAATAAAGTAAAAAAATCTATTATCGTCTCCCCACTATCGTCTTCACAGTTTGAATATATAGAGTGTGGGCCCATTACATTTGATATTAATAAAGATTTGAAAGAATTTATAAACGTGTTCGCATCGGGATTAACATTCCTATAATTTAATGCTCTGATTCTACCAAAAAAGTTCTCTAGTGGGTCTTGATTTAAATTTCTGGGATAAAAATATTCAACTGCATATTTTTCAAAAAGTATTTTTGATATTCTCTGTATACTTTCAATAGTTGTAATCCAACCATCTAGACTGGGAACCCTCACATAATATACTTTCTTTGTTGATATTGCCCTCTTGCTGGTTTTATCAATGAATTTGATGGCTTTAATAATTTCTTTTGCTTCCTGCCAAAATTCAAAATGCTTTGAACTTGGTTTAATTGCCCCCCGCAGCTTGCCTTTCACTTTACTTCTACGGGACCCGTTCACGCTATCAAAGAGTTTGTCCATGAACCCTACAGCTTCTGCAGTTGTCGCCATGGTTTCACTGACTTTCTCCCCACTCCGTAATTTTTCTGAAATATGATAAAAAATATCCAAATTGGGAACAACCAAGCATCATAATATTTTATGTATATTTTATTTTGTATTCGAATCTTTAAGTTAAATTCTTAATTATAACTATATTAACCGAATTAATACTGATCTGTATAACTTTACAACTTTACTTTTTTCAATCCAAATTTGTGATTAATGTTTAGTCATTTTATTCAGTGGTCTAGCATAGCCATTAGATTTTAACTACCTCTAGTATATGCATGTCTGCCCACCATGATAGCTTTAAAGTCAAGCCGCTTAAAAATCTGTAATTGGCCTTATTCATTGTTATAATAATAGATATAATTGTTTCTTGTATCAGGCTGTAGATTTTTACAATAAAAGTAAAAAAAAGACAGAGAAAAAATTACCAAATAACGAAGTATATTCCAGCATAGCACTTGTATTTGCGCTCAGTACTTGCGCTGCCAAGCTCACTTTCATTTTTTTTATTTTATCAGCTTTGACATGCTGTTCAGTCAGTTTTGTGTTCATCTTGGTGTGGCCAAGTTGACAATTGATGTTAAAAACAGTTATTATATCATCCCACGAAGCTGTTTTGCCTTTAAAAAGCATATTTTTCGTAAGAAAATTATTACGTAATCCTTTTAGCAAATGGGGTGGGTCAAACACAACACTCAGTTGTTGGCCTGAAATTTCAATGGTGTCATCTGCAAAAAAAAATGGTGTTAAGTGAATGTATCCAAAAAAATACAATATAAATTCATTCAAGTCTGTATCGCCAAAGGGGTAGACAGAAGCGGACTAGCGAACTAGAACACTTTGCTAAGCTTAGTTCCGTCCCAGATGTGATAGGAACTCAAAACACAAATTCCAGACTCCAGGCTGATATTGAAAATAATCAATACCACTTTGCCCAACCCGGGAATCGAACCCACGACCTCAAAGTATAAAATTAATATATGGTTTTCATAAAAATATATATTAACTAACTTAAATAAAATAAATATAACATTATGTTTTGAGTCATATGGAAAAAGTGTTTGGGTCGTTTTATGATTAGATTAAATATCAATTTAAGCTCAGTGCCATAATAAGAGTTCAATGTCTTGTCATAGACAGGGTAAGTCAATAGTCACACTAATCACTCAAATATTATAAAGGCGAAGGTTTGTAAGTTTGTTACTTCTTCACGCTCAAACAGCATAACCAATTATCATGAAATTTCGTATGGAGGCACCTGATACCCTGGATTAACAGATATACGTGAACGGAGTCGCGGGTAACAGCTAATAATAAATATAACAAATAGGTGTTATCTTATTTACCTTGCAATTCACCATGTAGTGTCCTTTTACGTTCAGTATCTTGTCGTAGCATTTTTATTGCAGTGCGGAATGTCGAACCTTGATCACAAACTAAAGCCATAGGTATTAAGCCTGTCTGTGATACTTTAGATATTATTTCCTTCAAAATTTTCACAAGAGCTGCTGCTGAAATTGTACTTTCACAAAAGTAATAACTAATAGGTTGTCTCCAGTTTGAGCAAATCCCTCTTATCATAAAGACAAGAGCATGATCACAGTATTTTAGAGCTCTTTCTTCTCCCAAGTCTTGGAAACCTCGGACTTCATCCTGTGACTCCACATATGTTAAATGAGGTGTGAGAGCCACCTCATCAAACACAATAGAACATAATTTCTTTTTTGTAATCCACTCTTTTGCTTTGCGTTCCAGGAGAAGAAAGACATTATCATTGATACCTGTTTTAAATGTAATATTTTCAGCGAGTCGATTTAAAGTTCTCTTAGTGGGCAATTTGAAAATTTTTTGTAAAAGTCTGTACCCTTTTGGGCTTTCTTTCATTAATGATAGAGCAAGAAGTTTTTCATCTGTTGTAAATCTAGCTGCCTTTTTCTTTTTGTCAACAAGTTTCAACTGCA
This sequence comes from Clanis bilineata, assembly GCA_036417725.1. Taxonomy (NCBI): domain Eukaryota; kingdom Metazoa; phylum Arthropoda; class Insecta; order Lepidoptera; family Sphingidae; genus Clanis; species Clanis bilineata. Next base: position 8,348,559 of record CM071141.1, read on the forward strand.
TTATTAAAAAATCTTGTGCATGGGGATTCAATTTACAAAATTTTTTAATGATATTATCTTGACTGAGAAGTTGCGCTTTAGCCAGCCGGTCTACAAATGGCTTTTCAGTATTATGTTGGCTATTTTCTGTTATTGCGATTTTCTTTACTGATTGAACAAAACTACTGGACTTTATCAATTTCTTTCTTGAAGGTCTTTCAGCTAAAATGAAAAATAATATAAGATTAGTAATGGTATGTTTGAGATATAATTAATACATAATGTTTTGTGTCAATTTCTTTTACAGAAGAAACCAAATGTAATCAGTAATAGTGAACTAAAAACAAAATGAGCTGAAAAGAGCAGTTATATAGCGTAGGTATGTTATACCAAAGTTATATTAGAGTTTATGTAAATGTGAGTTTTGTCTCTAATACAAATCGATAGATGGCGCTGTACTATCTATATCAGTATATATAAAGTACTCTGTGGATCAGATCTAGTGTTAGTATGCCAATTTTATATTGCTTGAGTAACGCCCGGTTCCAATAAACAATCTCAGTTTCAATGTGCACATAGATTACAAAAATTAACCAATAAGAACACAGTTTGAACATGACTCCGTCAAATGACTTGATTTGATTGGTTTAAAATCGCGATCTATCTACACTCTAAACCGAGATCATTTATTGAAACCGGCCGTAAGTAATTTAAATATAACTATACATTATCTAGGCTTCATTTAAAAAAAGCAAAAATATTGAACTAAATATTTTTTGGTGAAATACACCCTAATAATCTTCTTTGTTATTTTTGAGATAGGTAATGTATTTTAATAATATTTCGACAGCCTCTATGGCGCAGTGGGCGAATAGCCAGCTGTGAAGCGAGAGACCTTGGATTCGATTCTCACACTGAGATAATTAATGTTTGTGTGACTCATAGATATTTCTTTTGCATCTGGGTGTTGTGAAACTGAAAGTTTCTCATAGTTTCTGATACCCATGATACAGATACAATGCTTTACTTCCGTTAATTACATGCATTATTCGTTTCATGCATTATTTTCGAATATTGGTCACTTTCTCGTTAAATATTGATTATTAGAAAAAAATATTAATTTATTTTACACTGAACTCTATCGAATTACATAAAAAATAACTTTTTAAGAAAAAATCTTATATCCATTTTTAGCGTTTCGACCCACCGTGCGTTTGTATGTAATTTTGTTAGAATATTACAACACATAAATATACATTTTCTTTTAAATACATACAACATTACATAATTTATTTTTAAGACCAACTAGGAAGAAATAATGTAATTTAGTTAGAATAGCACAACGGGCTTCTGAACAGATGTGAAATTAAAAAAAATAAGAAACTTCAAATGTGTATATATCACTGTGATATGGTCGAATTGATAACTCTCTTTTTAAGATGGTTAATGAATTAAGTAAATGAAATTACTATACCTGTTGAAATCATATTCAAGGATGGTACAATGTTGTATTTAACAGTTTTATCAACATCCATTGGTTCTCCAGCTTGTGAAGTGCTTGGTGTTGCAAAAGTTGTATATACCTTTTCTCCTGCAAAATATAATGATTTAATAAGAACATATGCTTAATAGGTTTTGGCACTGGTGAACCATAATGATGCATAGTTTAATAGGTACCTCTTGATACCATATTCATAACTGGCTCAATGTTGCTTGTAGCAGTTTGATCAATGTCCATAGATTCCACAGCGTGAGTAATCCCTAGTATTGCAGAAGTAGCATATGTGTGGTCTCCTAAAAATAAAAGTGGGTAATGCAAATGAGGTCATGTTTGTTAGATGAGCAGCAAATTAATGTATAGTATTTACTTCTTTCTACCTGCCCATATCTCACCATAATGTGGAGTCAATGCAACATACTTTTCCAAGCATGTTGTGTAGAAAGGATTTGGATTTGTTTTTACGACTGGCTGCCTGCCTGATGTCAACCCGTCTGAGGGATTCAGTCCCGGTCAAAATTTGAAAATTTACGTTGCCTGACCAGGGAATCGAACCCTGGACCTCCTGGCTTTACTATTGTCATTAATTTTCAATAACCTTTATGAATATTATGTATCAGAAAAAATATATTAATAATACTGGCTCAAAGCATCAGCAATTCAAATAAATAAACAAACCTTGACACTTGAAATGAAAATAGTTTTTTGAATTACCTAACACAGAAAAGTACCTAATACTTTCCACATGTTTAATCAATGTTTTGAAGCACATGTATTGGACAACTTAAGATTACATATTTACCATCAGTTGCAATTGTAGCCATTGTTTCAATGGAATCCATGGAGTCTTCCTTCGTATCAGGAACGTTTAAACAATAATTGTGATCGGTTAAATGATTTTGGGCTAAAAAAAGAAGCAATAAATGGAGCTTTAAGATATTCATCAGCTTGCACTTGTTGTAATATATGTAAATAGTAATTGTCAGTATACAATGCTTACCAGATGCAGGCAGAGGAATCCCGTGATATATTTCCTTAGCAGAAAATAAGCAGGGATAACCATGAGCGAGTCGGTTGCCCACGTTATCGAATTGGTATCGGTTAAAATGATTTTGACACACACGTTTATTCACTAACTGTTCTTTGGATAAACCGCTTAGTTCAATGTTCATGGGGATTAGAAACGATAGCCACAATTGTCTTAAACTATCGCTTTTTGGAATGTTAAAAAGACGATGCGTACGGTTCGTAGAGTTGCAGCCAATAACACAGCACTTTCGCAATTCCATGTTCAGAAATAGACAGCACTGATTGCAAATGATTTGGTTATATTTGTAACTCAACTCAAGCTAATTCAGCGAGGAGTACACAAAATATAACAAAACAAAAACAAGTCCAACAGTCGCGTACAGTTGAAATTTGAAATTAACAGAAATGAATAATGACACATGTGAGACAGTTACTGTATGACGTAACAATATGGTGGCCAAGATGGTGTTTGTAGTTTGTACACTAGCGCTATGTGAATGCAACGGAACTAGCAGTGTCACCGGCCTGGTTTGTGGTAACAGCAGAATAGATCTCTTCACCGTGACCTTGAAGCTGACTGGCAGCTAAAGATGGCGGATTGTTTAAGTGTTTGCAAATGATGTCGATAATATTTGCCGATATAATTTTATTACATTTCTTACGAATTTTATAAAGCAGCACATAATAGTAATTTTAATCTATGAAAATACAGGAAAAAATATCATAAAAGTAAATTATGCCTAAACGTGAATTCAGACCTTAGATTAAAGAGAAAGAGGAGATCGGTTCCTCTTGTGACCTTGGCACAAGACTGGCAGCTAAAGATGGCGGAAAGTTTAGTGCGTTAGTAATATAGTCGATGATTTGTCGATAAACATTTACGTATAGGTTTTACAAAGCAGTACATAAATGTTCAATTGTGAATATTTTTGTACGTTTATTATTTATTACTTATTTTTATTTGATTTATTTAAAACAATCAAACATTACGTTAATTATCTAGTTAAAATATTAGACTATTATTAGCGCAATAAGTTTCAAGAATATCATCATCAGCAACAGAATGTGCACTTAAACATGAACTCAATGACGACATCAATCATAAGAACAACTCAATAAAAAGTTTGTTATAAAAATCGTTATCTAAACGCTCTAGAGCTTTTCTAATCATACGAATTAGAAAATTATAGTCTCTGTCTCCTCTTATGGTATACACGTGTGACAATACGTATGTAATGCAAAAGAATATACCGTGAAATAACTAAAAACAATTTATCGATATCGATACCACACACAATGAATAACGCCCCACGTCACTAGACCACCATTTCAGCTGCCGTATTATTATTACTTTGTTCCGGGGGCGTGGCTTATTGGCGGATGCGAGTTTATAGGAACAAATACTTGTATATTGATCCTTCTTTACCTGAACTGACACCCATTAGTAAAAAAGAGATAGCTTTATTTTTTGCTGAGTCTATCAAATTTTATACTCGATAGGTTATAAAAGACAATGATTCCACAAAGATCTTGTCTTTGACGTTGTTTTGAGTGTTTTGACGTTTGCGGTACATTGCATTAATTAAATTATAATAGCCGGTGGGACTAGAATTATTTCAGAAATCTGCTTGATTATCTAAAATGGGTGAAGTATTCTTATTGCTTAACATTTTAAATCAGTTTTAATTTTAATGGTCTAATTTAATGTTTCACGTTACTCTCCATTTTCAGCGGTAAACAGTGCCACGTCTTTCGTGTTATCTTCAATTTTAACCCTCCTGATATTTTCTGGAATGCAGATGTACAAGCCACTGTTGGTCAGATCACCAATAACCATTATATTCGGAGGCTACCTTGGCTCTGTGATGTTCATGTTTTTTGTGACTGTATCCTTTATTAAAATTTGGTCTCCATATTTTGTAACTACTATAAATCATAAATCAGACTGACCATTATGGATCACCAGCATGGAGTACCCTCATCATTCTGAAATAAAGATAAAACTGACACCAATATCCATGTACATTCTACACTTGTACATATACATAATAGGTTCATTGTAACATAACATGAGCTTATGTCTGTATCCCGAAGGGGTAGGCGGAGGCGCACTAGTGAACTAGAACACCCACATTTCGCCGAGCTTAGTTCCGTCCCAGATGTGATAATGAGCGAGCCTATCGCCATATCAGGCACAAATTCCAGACTCGGGGCCAATATGGAAAAATCCAATATCACTTTGCTGGACCCTGGACCCTGGATCGAACTCGAGACCTCAGGATGGTAGTCGTATCAAAATACAACCACACACACAGGCAGGCAGATACATTGTATTCTGAAGTTTAGTACAATACTTAGATTAATAACTCAAATTCTTTGGTATAATATTAAGAAATTTAAAACCCGCAGAGCATATGAGTAGTTTGTGATTAGAGTATGATTGTTTTGTAGCAAATAAAGGCAACCAGCCATACTATTGCACCTTACTTATAAACATTTACGAGCTAGTATCTTGAAAACTAGTTTGTCATTTCCTTCTTCGTGCCACATTATTTCAGAATAGAAGGGACAAAATAATTTTAATGTTAAGACTTAAGAAGTGTGTAAATATTTTAATAAGGGGGATTACATGTACATCATAGGTTGCTGTGGAGTGTGCTGTTCTAGTACCATCTTTTTCCCTGTTATCTATTTTTATTTCCTTAATAGTATATTACAGGCTGTTGGTAACCTTGAAGCAACACTATTTGGTAAAAACTTCCAGCTAAAATTGCCAGAAATAGTGCTGTCTATGGCTGTGTCCTTGATTGCTGCTGGCATGGTGCACAGGATTTGCTTCACTACATGGTAAATACACTGGTTTTTTTATTAGTGATAACTAAAAATATAATAAATACACCCAACAGTCACATATAGTCCTGACCTATATTGTGGGTATTAGGATCTCTGGGGGAGTTACGATCCCACAATGTCCAGACTCAAAACAAATATCTGTGGACCCATTCAAACATTTGTGTTGGTGCAGGAATTGAACCCACAGCCTCTTGTTTTACAGCCTGCTGCCCCATAGGCTGTCAAATTATAATTTTTATATTGATTAAACTAGTTAATTAAATTACTATGTAACTAATTCAATAAATTAAGGACTAAAGTTAAATATATGGTAGTACAATGGTGTTCATAGGAAGTCATGACTTCCATCATGTCATTTTTTGTTTAAATTATGAAAGCATGAGAAGATCTCCCATGGTAATCAAAGAAAAAATCATTTCCATGTTTGCAGAACTTCATTATTGTTATTGCCTTAGTTACAATTAGTGTGTGCAGAATATCACAAGTTAAAAACCTAACTGACCGACTTCCAACTTGATCTGATCATGACCAAATTTATATGGGATCACCCTTGAAATGAGCTCCATCAAACACAAAATTAAGTAATTTTGAGAATTGGTCCACATTTGGTGGAGATATTGCATATCATACATAGAAAAAATAGGGACGAATTGCGGACCTTCTCACAGAGTTCGCCGAGCTTTGTTCCATCCCAGATGTGATAGGAGGCGAGCCTATCGCCATATCTGGCACAAATTCCAGACTCCGAGCTTATATGGGAAAAGTATCACTTTGCCCGACCCGGGGATCGAACCCGAGACCTCAGGACGGTAGTCGTACCGAAATACAGCCATGCCACCGAGGCAGTCTCGATAATATATATAATTATTTGTTTTTGTTACAGTTTAATCTTCTCTATAATAACAATATACTACATGAACAAGTTGTCACAGAAGACGTATGCTGTAACAGCGCCACCACCGGCGGCAGTAAAGACTCGCCGTCACAAATGAGTGAATCTATTCAAAGTATATTTTTTTTACATCTCAATAAACTAGTTCGTTTTTCATTTGTTCTTTTATTATCCCGTAATAGCATTTAAGGAAGTGTATTTTGTGTTGAGTACGAAAAAAACTAATTGTTGTTTAGTTTTTTTTTGTTAAAGTGCAATTTGTGTTATCTTTATCGGACATCAAGGGTAATTTTGCAAGAAAAAAAGAAGTATTCGGATGTAATTTAGAGATATACGTACTTATCTATCAATACCTACGCACAATGAAGAACACAGTTATTCAATGGTTACATAAACTGGTATAAGAATATATGTAGGTTGTAAGTTGTAATTTTTTAATTATTTTTTGTAATTTTTTTATATTATTTTGTTGTAATTTTTAATTAATTAGGACTCTGCACTCATGTTCCATTGATATCGAATCATCGAATACTACCTATTGTAGGGTGTGTAAGAAGCTTGTTATTTAAAGTTCAGTATTCAGTTCAGTTTATCCTCCAGAGGGGGTTGACGTCAGGCAGGCAGCCGGTTGTAAAAACTTAGCCAAATCATTTCTGCAACATGCTTGAAGAAGTATGTTGCGCCGACCCCACGTAAACGCTAGACAAATAATATTTAATTTGAATGCATTGCATTTATGTCTTTGACACATCTCAATTTGAATGAATGAATGAATAAACAAGAATTATAAAAATCAAAATATTTTATTGCCATAATATTACATTCTAAGATAATAAAGTTTACTTTTATAAACATACTTTTCTCTTAAATTCTATTAAAATTACCTTAAGAGTTAGTAGTTTACATTTAATAAATGATTCTTATTTTCCCAGACAATATAATAAATTATAGACATTATAAAATTAACTTCCACAACTAGTACCTATACATACATTTCCTTTCATTAATGTTTTTTAAGCACTATATTTTTATGTATTAATAATACAACCTATAATAAAATTAATTTGTTCTGTTATGTCTTTTGAAAAGTTGTTAGCACATTGTGTAGGTACCTATTATATTCCTAAATTAATTTTTCAAATGTTTTACCTACATTGTGAATTTAGGAGTTATGACACTTTAAAAATAGGTACCATACAAAATTAAGGATCCTCTAAAAAATTAATACATAATATTGTCGTCATGTTTGGAGCCTTTGCTTATATTTAAGTTACAATGGGATTAATTTCTTGTTACATAAATGAAATCTTTACATTGCCATACAATATACTAGCTTTTGCTGGTGGCTCCTATATACCTATGTGAATATTATGTAATATTAATTTCTTTAATTTTTATGACTTTACATTGAATTTTCTGAATTAGATCCATAGTTCCAGATACAAACAAACTTCACTATTTAGTAATTTTAGTGTATAATAATCAAATCTATAATTATACTACAATCAATGCCGATTCATAAATATTGATTAAAAAAATAAGCATTAAGGGTTACATTTCACTACTAGGGTGTTGCTAATTCTTTCATTACAAAATGGAAGTAATGTTCGTTAATTTAATGCTGTAACACTCATAAATACTATGATTAAATTATTTATAAACTATTTGAAGTGAAACTAAATTACAATGCCATTAAAGTTCTGTTAAGCAGAAAGTTATTCACTATGTTAACTTTCTAATTACCTACATCTACATATTAATTAACAAATCTCTTCTAGTTATTACTCTCACCTTTAGGAAAACTTTTAAACTTAAGTCACTTCGAGCACATAATGACAGTTACAAAAGAGCTATTATACCAGACATAACAATATAATCTACCCATCATTCACTGTTCATACATATGAATCATAGGTATGATATCATCAATGACAAATCAACAAAATATGTATATTGTTTCACTGAGTACATTCATCCAGCAGTCAATAAGAAACACCTACATAGAAATGACTGAAATATTTGCATGTGTACTGTAAACAGTATTGTATGCCTATGCATGGTGTAATTCAAAAGATTAAAAACTATTTACAAGTATTTAAGATATGTATTAAACTTCATATAGTAAATCAAAAACAATTTATGTTTTACATCACTATGAGTAACAAAATGTTTAGTAATAAAGTTTATAATATAAAGATATAAACTTTGGCACTTCCAGGTCGGAGCAAATGTAACCAATTTGAGTATAATGTGAATATGAATAAATAGGTATAGTTCACAAAAGTGTAAATCTCAATATAAATCTCTGGAGGCAGTGGAAGATTGCTGAAATTACTTACAATTTGATGTACTAGAAACATTTAAAGATCAAGTTAGTAAGATTATTTACTTTAGATATAATGAACTATCAGAAAGTAGTTAGTGTTACTGGATGTGAAGAGTACTTACAGTAAGGTAATACAATAATATATTGATGACATTGAAAGTCTAATAATTATCATTAATATAGCCACTATAAAATAGGAAGGAGGGAATATAACATTTTATATTTGGTACTATCAAAATGATAATCAAATGAATATACATGTGAGCATGTTATCTTTACCAGAATTAAGATTGATTTGGGATCTGATATGAGTAACACCTACATAAACCAATCTTATTGGAGCCAATATATGAAACTCAACTGATTTATTATATCACAGATACATTCTAATACATAAGGCACAATTTTCACTCATCAACACAACTAAACCATCAGTTAAATAGGGTGAAAGTTGAAAATTTTACTATGAACATGACACTATTTGTTTACAAGTGTGACTTAGCTTTCTAATACAAGTGGCGACATTATAAATGAAGGCATAGTTATGATAATAATTAATGTTAATAATATGATTAGTGATTACATTGCACTTCACTTTGACTGGTTGCATTCAAATTGAATTGCAATCATTGAGTAATTAAATCAAATAGTTAATAATTATAAATACTAATAATGTAAAGAAAATAAAGATAGGTAATTTGCACAGGCTTTAAACAATTATCAGTATTACACAAATATTGCAAGTAATCAGGCTTGCCACATCAATCACATGCAATCATGTAATAGATTACTGGATCATAAATTTTTACTCTATTTCTATATTACTTGTTTCGGATATGCATGCTGTTGTTTCTGACATAAGGGTTTTGCAAGATTCTAGGGGTAGTTTCCATCACTCGCAAAAGTAGGTCATCCAAATAGTTTTCTAAATCTTTATTTTTCTTTTTCTCTGATTCAACATCTTTTTGTAAGCTGTAAATCAAAATTATAAGATCTTCCCGAGATTTTCCATCAAATTGTTGCAAAATTGTCTTTGGTATGTTGTTGTATGCAGGATTCACTGTATCTTCTTCAACAATATTTTCTTCGCCCACAATAATACGTTCCTCAAGTAATTTTTTAGGTTTGTTACTGTTGCCAAATTTTTTGAAGAACTTGGGACTTGGTTTCTCTTTAAGAGAGCTTGGGCTATCAAGTTTTTTGTTCCTTTCAAGACTTGAAGACTTTTCCCTGTCAATAGCTAATTGGCTGGTTGATTTTCTTGGCAACAACTTTTGAGACCATTCATCATTGGAATCCAAGGTTTGGGCTGGCAGTTGAGGTGGTGAAAATGTATCAAGACTCAGTCGCACAGGTTTCTGTGGAGCTGTCTTTTCTGGGACTACTAAAGTACTGCTAGTAGACCTTCTTAGGAATTCACCACCTCCTAGGTTTTCAAGTGACGCATTCACAGGGGATGGAGTGTATTTAAAACTTCTTGGTGCATAACTTGTTTGAACATTAAGAGAACTACCTGAACTTTTGTGAGACAAATCATCGAAAGCAAACTCATCATCATCTTCACTGATGACACCAGGATCGGCTTCACCTGGCAGCCTCTTTGGAGTTGAATGGTCAGGTGTGGAGAGGGCAGAACTCTTGAGGTTGCCAATACTGCCACTCAGTGATGACGAATCACTCTTCTTTTCTTTTTTATTATTCAAATTTATTTTCGATCCTAGGTTTTTAGCGAATTTTTTTATGCTTTTACGTTTCTCAATGCTACCGATGCTCATTAGACTGCCGCCGACGTTTTGGGCCAGACTAGACAGAGACGCCCTGTGTTTATCTTTTTTACTAAGGTCAGTCAGGCTTCCTTCTTTCACTGTGAAGCCGATTTTAACTTCTAATTCACCCCTGTCTTTATCATTTTCTTTGCCTGCCTTTCCTTGCAGTTTGTACAATCTGTTCCTCGGCCGCTCATAAACATCGAGGTCTTTTAACGGAATCGATACTTGACCTAGTAAATGATCTTTTACGAAATCTTCGTCGTACACTTTCAGCACAATCTCTGCTGTATTTCCTTGCGAAGGTATACGCAGTTCGCATTCTTCGAGCCATTCTACGTTTTGAGTGGCTTTGTGTTTGACGGAAGTTTGGAATTTTTCTTTGCCAAGAGCGATAGTAACAAAACAGTTATTTGTACCATTTTTACCTTTTATAAGAAGTCCACGAGCCCTTTGAACGGTAACTTGCACGTGAGTAGGATCCCACATCTTGAGGGTAATATACTAATCACTGACACCTTTAAAGTTTGAAATAAATCATTTATTTTCATCAAAAAGTAACAATGAGATGTCGGTCTACCCAGTGACAATATCCGTCATTAATAGAGGAGAGCTTATGAGTTGTATGTAAGATCCAAATCATTCGATAAGGAAATTCAAAATATATCGAAATAGCAAATTAAGCCGCGTTTTAATGTAATGTTTTGTATTCAATAAAATTAATACTTGATTGGTGTCCAAATCGTTACTTCGTGATGAATAAAATTAGAGAAAACTAGGAGTACAAATTACATAGTATGTCGCCTCTTTGGTCTAGTGGCAGCATATTTATGTTGTGGATCGGGAGATCCTGGGTTCGGTTCCCAGGTTGGAGAAGATAGTTTTCTAATTTAATTTTCCCGGGACTGGATCCCCCAAAGGGGGTTGACGTCAGGCAGGCAGCCGGTCGTAAAACTAAGCCAAATCCTTTCTGGAACACGCTTGAAAAAGCGTGTTGTGCCGACCCCACATTAAGGTGGGATAAGGGCAGATAGAAAGAAAGAGTAGTAGAAATTAGTTACAATACTAATCTTATAATCGATTGTGGAGACGCGATTGCTCGAAGCGTTTACGATCGCCCACCTCTAGTATCACAGTGTTGCCGATCTAAGCCACGTCTTCTGTATCAAAATATTATACAAAACACCTACACAAAACATGGTTTCGCTACGCATTTTTATTTTTGGTCCATTGTCCCATGAGCAGGAAACAGTGAAAAACACTGTTTTGTGTAGGTGTTTTTTTATTGCGAAACACATTTGTAGGAGACGCGCCTTTAAAGATTTCAAAGGACAAAATAAATATATAGGTAGGTATAATATGCGACAGGTTGACATGGCAATCGGGGTATGAGGCTCATACTATGAGCTAAGGTGCGGGGGAGGCAGCACCCTGCATACCCGCCATCCCCCGCGCCATCTTAGTCTTATGGTGCGTCCACATCGGGCCGAACGAAGGCGAACGAATCATGCCTGTTTCATTCACACAACAGCGAAAGTTTGTTTGTGTGAATGCAACAGGTATAGATTCTTACACCTTCGTTCGGCCCGTGATTAGCCGCCATTACCGCTAAGTTAGCGCTGCGCGGGTCCGCATCGACCGCGTCTATAGATATATCGACTCGTTGATTTTTAAAATTGACGATATAAAATATAACATAACCTAATATTTTGCAATAAAAAAATGTTTTGTGTAGGTGTTTTTAGTGTTTTATCCCTCATAGCAGGTTTACGTCAGGCAGGCGGCCGGTAGTAAAAACTAAGCCAAATCCTCTCTGCAGCATACTTGAAAAAGTGTATTGCGTCGACCCCACATTAAGGTGACATGAGGGGAGGTAGAAAGAAAGGTGTTTTGTTTCGAAAAAACATGACAGGAGACGCGGCTTTATACTTATGAATGAAATGGCCTCATTAGATTAGTACTTTTTATGACGGGTACATACCAACCGAACGAATGTTCGCGAATCGTCGCCTGTTGCGTTCACACAAACTTTCGCTGTTGTGTGAATGAAACAGGTATAGATTTACAGGTATAGGTATAGACATTAAGCCGCGTCTCCTGCAGATGTTTTTTCGAAACAAAACCCTAAAAACACTAAAATAAAACAACGATTTTAGCTGTCTCCTGTTCGTACAACAATGGATCATAGATAAAAAAATGCATGTTTTGTGTAATGTTTTGGTGCAGGAGACCCGGCTGTAGATTGTATAAAGCCGCGTCTCCTGCACTAGTTTTTTCGAAATAAAGCACTAAAAACACTGACACAAAACAAGGTTTTTCATTGTCTCTTGCTCATATAACAATGGGCCATAGACAAAAAAATTTAGAAATACCATGTTTTGTGTAGATGTTTTGTGTAATGTTTTAGTGCAGGAGACGTGGCTTAACAGTTAGTTACTGGGAGTTAGGCCCCAAGCGCACGATAGCTTTTTTAACGCGTGTTAAAAAGCGTCTCAACATGTCTGTTTATATGAGTGCTTGAATATCATTCTTGCTTTGTTTCTAATAAGTAAAAAGGTATACATATTCCACATAACAACAAAAAAAAAACTCCGCGTTTTAAAAGCGTCGGCGTTTGAATAACAATACTAAAACTTATTTGTTATATTACAACGCTTTTCTAACGTGCGTTGAAAAACCGTCCAGCACTGTTCATATGAGTATTTGCCTTGTTTATAAGGTATATTCTACAAACTGCCCAAAAAAACGCCGCGTTTTAAAAGCGCCAGCGTGTGGACAACTATAGATACCTACTAGAATTTATATGTTTTATTTTAACGCTTGCCAATGAGGGCTAAACCTTTTAAAATAAACGTGAATTATATTTTTTTCACAAACAGTACCTACTCCTAGTACGAATTTTTCAGTTCTTGCTTCTCGAAATCGATGATATTTTTATTTTCTTCACGCATTTTTTTAGTTCTTTGTGGATTCCGCAAGTGGCGCTAGTAGTCAAACGTATGAAGTTATCGCTTTCGCCAAGTTATAACTTACGTACTTTACCTACGTACTCGAGGCTGAGATCTATAGAGCGAACTTCGACTAAGTCAAAGAAGCGAACTCATTGAGGATATGTAATTTTTAAATCGAACTTTGACTTTGTCCGAGTCAATTTTTACAATCAAAACAGAGACTGACATGACTAAGCAAAGATTTCTTTGACTTAGGCTGAGATCTATAGAGGGAACTTCGACTAGGTAAGTCTAAGTCAAAGTAACAAACTCAGTGGGGATTTGGAATTGTTAAATCGAATTTTGACTTTGAGTCATTTTTTATAAAAAAAACAAACTGACAGACAGACTAAGCAAACATTTTCTTGTAAAAAATTACTCGGACTAAGTTAAAATCCTCACTGAGTTTGTTTCTTTGACTTAGAGTTAGTCGCAGTTCGCTCTATAGACCTCAGCCTAAATAGGGCTTTACTTTAATATATGTATACTATTATTCTGTGGCAATATTCAACACTATTAAAAATGATTGATGTCGACTTGACAACGACGCGCGCGTCGAGTAACGAGTCGAATACCTACTGATAATACAATAGAAATTCCTAAACAATGGATAAAGCTAAGGGATAAAGATTATAGTTTTCTTTTATGTTGTATTTATTTTTATTTAATAAATAAGGATAAATGGCATTTATACCATCAATCATATGGTGTAAGAGAATCGTGTATTTATTTTCTTTATTTCTACCTGCCCTTATTCCACCATAATGTGGGGCCGGCTTTTTCTACTTCACACTTTTTCTGGTATGTTGTATTTGGCTTAGTTTTTACGACTGGTTGCCTGCCTGACAATCCCCTCTAAGGGATCCAGTCCCATATAAATTAAATTAGAAAATTTGCTTTGCCCGACCTGGGAATCGAACCCAGGACCTCCCGGTCCACAGCCCATATATGTTGCCACTAGACCAAGGAGACTACAAATCGTGAAATCGTGTATTTATTTATTAATGTTCTGTGGTGCTATTTGATATTACCATAACATAACATACGTTTACAATCAAGCCGAATCCTTTCTGCAATGTGTTTGAAAAAGAGACTTTCACCGACCTCACCTTCATTCTTTTATTATTTGTGGTAAACTAAGTAATAAAGTGAATATGAGTGCCTAAACCTAAATAATTCAATTTGCCAACATTGCATAATTCCGCACCGGTTGAATGATCATTTTCTTATAACAGCTACATAAAAATCTTCCCACTACGCGTCCCTTTTATGAGATTCATAAGATTATAGATTTTTATTCTGCCTGCGGTTTGGTATGGAAATAATAAAACAGAACCTATTTTTATTATTCCCGAAATAACCGTTTAACGCAATGTTTAACGACATTACCGATTGATCATAATTTTTAACCGACTTAAAAATGGAGGTGGTTCTATTCCGGTATTTAAGATTATTTTTATCAAGTCAAGGTCAAATATCAAGAAGCATGAAGTAAACTTATTAACGAGGTTTAAAAAAGCATTTTTCACAGTAGGCAGCGGCTTGGCTGTGTCCCTGACATTGCCGATGTCCATGGGCGGCGGTAACCACTTAGGTATCATCAGGTAGGCCGTCTGCTCGTCTGCCTTCTCATGCCAATAAAAAAAAAAAATAACAAACTGGTGAACTGCATACTAAAACTTACAAAACAAAAACATTGTTCTTTACATTCAATTTTATAGATACACTTGACTTTTTAGGGATTGCTACTCTAGCTAGGTGGAAGGCTCATTTCTGCATTCGATACACTATCCCTGTGACGTAATTCAACACTATCTGATGCTTTACTCACAGACCCCTCGATTTGCTTCTCCCATTTTAGGGGTATAAAGAACCTTTTATCGACAATCTGGTTTCCACCCCTATGTCCCTCGGTGGTCACTGGTTTTGGTCTGCACTTCGCTTGTCACGGGTGTTGTTTGGTTGTTGTGTTCAGATACAAATAAAACCGTTGTCTTTTAAATTCTTATCCCGAGAATCGTGATCATCTAACTTTTATATGAAACAGTCACTAACAGCAATAAATCTGTTACGTCGTTGTTTCTTGTGATGTCCAACGTAGACGTTAAATATTTTACAGCTGCCGTAAAAGAAATGCCATGTTGTTATGATCACCGTACAACTTTTATATGACGCATTTGTATATAATTATTAATTTTATAGTCTATGTTTATTGATTATTGTAAAGAATAGCTTGTGTTGTTTGATTGTATCTATATATTTACTTGTGACTTATCTATTTAGTCATAAGATTTGCGTTATATCCAATGGGTTTGTAGAGTTTTATGGGTACTGGGTACTAACTTTATTTGGTGTTTCGCCAGCGTAATTTATTTTTTTGTAATATTTCTAAACATCGTGAGGAAACCGGCATACCCGAGAATTTCTCCACACGAATTTTGAAGGTATGTGAAGTTTATGTATTTTATGTTATGTTATGTTTATGTATTTTTATGCCTTAGTTATAATGTGTAAACTGCTGATGTTCCTTAATAATAAAAAAAAATGTCTATCAACCCGCATTAGGCCAGCGTGGTATATTAAGGCCTAAACACTCTCATTAGTAGAGCAGGTCTGTGCCCAGCAGTGGGACAGGGCTAATATTAATATTTCTAGCATAAAATGTACCTTCTCTACATCATATAGCTCTATAAACTTATACATTCAAGTATTTCACGCCATGTTGTCGCAGCTAACTTCGTGCTGGGTAACTTTAAATCAACTCTCAAATGATTTTCTTCTATTTAGTAAGTAAATCCAATAGAGTATCGAGAATACTTGCAAATGCTTCCTTAATTACACTATTTCCTGCGAAACGTGAAGCATTGATGTTGCAGAATTTAATTTAACTTCAGTATTTAATATTTTGCGAAACGTAAAAGCTTAATTAAACAGGGGAAGTTTATTAGGCCAGGGTCGGATGAGTGTTTCATAAACAATTCAAAGGTCGCGCCCTTTGATTATACTAGTTGACATCAATGATTGCTAATTCCAATCAATCATTTTATGCTCTAATCACTGTAAAAGTTAGTTGAATCCGGTGTCAGACCATAAACTATGTTATTTTGTTAAAATGTTTTACTGGTGGTGGGATATGCGTATCCATCGTACACACTAGGATAATCTAAGGTACACACGGTGTTAAACCTGTCATAGTGACACATAGTACATACTCCTTGTGTGGTTCGCGTCAGTCAGGCAGTGGCGTGCATTTCATATAGACAAAGAGATATTGTCTACCCTGAGTCCCTGACAATTTGCTAAAATTACATAAAAAGAAAAACACTGAAACAGCGCTGGGTGTATTAATTTAGATCGACGTGAGAATGATCATGATGGTTAAAGTAAAGCAAGAAAATTTTTATGCAAGATTTTTGTCTACCCTAATCTGAATGCCTGTGCACGTAACTGGCCAGGGTATATACTGCTTTCGAGGGGTTTGTTTGTGCAAACTATGATTTCGTGAAGTTTTACGAGAATGAACTTTTCCTTTCTAAAAATATAGTTTAAGCATATTGAAACAAAGATGACCTTTTAGGTACATAAATCCTCGATACACATCGCTTGAACTATAGTTATATCGTTCCATCTAAACCTAAGATTGCAGGAGACGTCGGGGGCGGCACGCCAAAGTACTTTGATTGATGAGTTTGCAGCTTCTCAGAATAATAATTACACTTGCTTTCTGCTCCTTATCTGAAAATCACAATCTCTGAACAGTCTAAGAGATTAATTGATAAGGATGGTGGTTAACACATTCTCTTTTAACTATTCTATTCCTAAAATACACCGTATGTCGATAAAGTAATTTGATGCAAAGATATTAATATAATGTAAGTACGTATGGGATCTACGGGTAATGAAATACAAAGTCTTAATTTCGATATGACATGTTTTATTTTCTGCTCATTGGTCACATTACGGTAAAAATATTGTTAAAAACGCTTGTAAAAGGACATTGTTGTGATGTTATTTAAATGTGATAAATTATACGAAATGAAATCGTCTCTAGACGTATCTCTCGGCTATGTAGAATGCAATCTATCAAGTTCGGTTTGGCATGTTTGAGAGAAAATTCATTAGCTTATCGCTGTATCGGTGTTGCGGTCAACTTGAGGCTAATGTCAATATTTTACCGAGACGCCGCGCCGAGCCGCACCGGCCAGGCCCTGTCCGTGGCGAACTTCGAGAACAAACTATTTTAGACCCCCTTGATTGCTTGTTCTGTTTTGCTACAAGTTAATATCGTGATAATATCTTATATACCACTTGATATATTTCTCGAGTGGTAGAGCCACTCTGTAGACAGTTACGTAACGCATGAATGGTCCGGCTCGACCGGTTTGTTACCACTGTGTCACAGAAAACCGACGTAAAGTGACATCTCGCTGTCGTGTTTCTTTCGGTGAGTGAGATTTCGGTTGGCCCAATTCATCCCCTCCCTTTCCCAATCCCCTGTCCCTCCCCTTCCATTCCTTCCTTTTAGGTTGGCAACGCACCCATGATTTTTTGTGTCTTAGGTGTCCATGGGCGGTGGAGATCGTTACCATCAGGTGACCCATCTGCTCGTTTGCCAATCTCTGCAAAATAAATATCTATGTTATTACATGAAAGCGATAATGAAATCGAAGTAATTATTAAAATTAATAATGCAATAAAAAGTAGTTTTCATTTATAATTGCTTCTAAATGTGACCGTAGCTTAGGTCGCATTCAATTTAATTATCATGATAAAAATATATTATTGATATAACAATATGAAGAACCTCAGTCGCCTCCTTGGTTTAGTGGCAGCATGTATAGGCTGTGGACCGGGAGGTCCTGGGTTCGATTCCCAGGTCGGGCAAAGCAAATTTTCTAATTTAATTTGCCTGGGACTGGATCCCTCATAGGGGGTTGACGTCAGGCAGGCGGCCGGTCGTAAAAACTAAGCCAAATCCTATTTGCAACATGCTTGAAAAAGTATGTTGCGCCGACCCCACATTAAGGTGGGATAAGGGCAGGTAGAAGAAGAAGATAACAATATGAAGAACCACATTTGAAATGTGCTAGCAATTAAAAATCATGCGAAAAATGCTTAGAGAAAGAATGAATAGAGTAGCCATGTGCGTATACCCGTAAGGGACAGACATAAGAGACAGGGATACCTTGTGAGAAAAATTTACCCTTCAATATGTGGATAATTGTAAAACAAAAATGTATATATTTTTTTTATATTGCCTCGGTGGCGTGGTTCTATTTCGGTACAACTACCGTCCTGAGGTCTCGGGTTTGATCTCCGGGTCGGGCAAAGTGATAATGGATTTTTCAATATAAGCCTGGAATTTGTGTCCGATATGGCGATAGGCTTGCCCCCTATCACATCTGGGACGGAACTAAGCTCCGCGACATGTGGGTGTACAAGTTCGCTAGTGCACCTCTGCCTACCCCTTCGGGGGTACAGGCGTGAGCTTATGTTATGTTATAATAAAGATAAAGATGAAAATTTAGAAGCGTCTCTACAGAAATAACTCCTTTTTTTCTACCTGCCCTTATCCCACCTTAATGTGGGGTCGGCGCAACAAACTTTTTCAAACATGTTGCACAGAGGATTTGGCTTAATTTTTACGACCAGAAAATGGAGTTGGTGTCAGACAATAAAAACGCATACGCAGAACGAGATAAAAAATTCTTCGTCTGTCTCTATCACTCACACTGTAAACTGCATTTATCTATCTCACTTATTCAAGATTTAAGTACCTAGACGCCCAATCTATTATATACTTTATCTAAGGAAAAATGCCTCGCTAATAGTAAGCATTTTTATTGACGAATGATACAAAGAAATATAGGCGCTCTCTTTTCAGGGATGAGGAAAAAGCGGGGTAATTTTAGGATAGACTTCGATATAGCGAAATGAAATACCGAACAGGATAAGTATTTTAATTGCCGGCTTTATCCGGATTACTAACGGAGCTGGCGTAATACCGCCGCTTTGTGGTTCAAATCCGTCTTTGTGATTCGTCCTCTCCAAATTTAACATTAACAATTTTGACGGTTTAATCGCTTCGAAAAAATGATGATTACATTTTATGCTACCAACTTTCTACTTACATGACATTATAAAACTAACTAGATATCTTGTACCTACCCTAAACCCAACCTTTCATCTGAAAATGTAGAAGGGTTTCGTAATACGGACTAAACATTTTTTTATGTCTCACCTCTCATCACCTGATCTGGTTCAATTAAAGGTCAAAGTATGCATAGAAAGTGTGCCAATTTACTGAAGGGAAACTGATCACATCTATTAACTTCATGATTACTGTTGTAAAAATCATTCCGGTATTTATTAAAATAAAATAAAAAATAACATAATAATTTAAAAAAAATAAAAATTAGGCGAAAAAGGTGGTCGAATGTGTATAACGTACATTATATAATATAGTACTTGTACACTAAAAGCTAGCGCACGTATGACTTGCCATGTGTACTTGCCACCATGACTTTACTATAACTCAACAATAAAGTCTACGGTGCCTCTATAATAGTATGTTATTTAATCTTACTTCTTGAAAATTATAGTAGTTTTCCCCTTATCCATATTATACTTATTTTAGTTCATTATATTTTCCGCAAGGAGTACTGCTACTCAAAAATATGGAGAAACCGGGAACTGTATAAGTAATTTGTAATAGGGACAAAGTGTCATCAGTATATACAGGTCCTTCATATTATATCATTAATAATTAATGATTATTATTTAAATCGCATTAATGGCGGGATTAAATCCTCATGTTCAAAGTAAGTAAAAGTTTTGTCGGGTCTAGTATGGATTTAAAAACCCGGCATCACTCTGCAAAGGAAGTTTGTTCGAGAAGACTTTATACCACGAATCGCTCTCAAGTGGCGGTTGGTTGAATGTGCACAAAAAATTAGCTTTACGAATCGCATAAACACGTTAGCAAAACTAAGATCTTATATCATTAGATTGCACGGTTTTACAATAGCGAGCATTTTATCAGCACCAGGTCATTTTCTAAGCTTCGTTTATTAATTGTTTTAGTTTAAACTGCTGTCTGCGCTCATTTAATTAAAACGTTTTTGGTTACAACCCATTTAAATTCGTGATTGCTTACTTAGTTATGTAACAATAATACTACCCTTTCAATACCCCATTAATGGGGTTCATGCGGCAATCCAATGCCGGTCACAATGCGTGTAGACTGTAGATGGACTAAATTAGACGGTCAGCTTAGTGGTCGAAAGGATATTGATAGCGATTACGATTTAACCTGTAATAAAATTAGCCTCAGACTTGACTGGTACCCAATTCTAAGTATGATATTTTTACCAAAACGCTGTTCAATTCTAACTGAGTAGATTTTCATGTGGTAGAGCCACGCTGTAGACAGTAACGTCTATAGCACGAATGGGTCGGCTCGACCGGTTAGATACCACTGTCTCACAGAAAACCGACGTAAAGTGGCAGCTTGCTGTCGTGTTTCGTTCGGTGAGTGAGATTTCCGGTGGCCCATTTCCCCACTCCCTTTCCCAATCCCCTTCCCTCCCATTCCATTCCCTCCTTTTAGGTTGGCAACTCACCCATGATTCTTTTTGTGTCTTGGGTGTCTATGGGCGGTGGAGATCACTTACCATCAGGTGACCCATCTGCTCGTTTGCCAATCACTGCTATAAAAAAAAAAAAAAAAGAGAGCATTTAGAAGTCAGGTGATCTGTCTGTGATGGAGCGACAGTACAAAGTATATAATATTGTTTAGTATACCTTTACAGAGGATTTTTGACTAGCAATACGTACTACGTTTTTGTTAGATGTTTTCGATTTCAACTGAGTGTTGCCTCTTTTTACTGTCTTAAACGTTACCTATCGTGAATACTGAGTAGATGTAGCTGCAATGCGGGTACAGGATGCTTAGATGTTCACTGTACAACAAAAGATACGTCGCCATGTTGGGATAAATATTTTATTAAGGTTGAAACGCAGCACTAGTCCGAAAAATTCTGATGTTTTGCGTTTTTATTTATATCGAGCTGCAATTTAATAAAACAAATAATCACAAGTTTAAAAACTTAACGGACCGACTATAAATCCGATCGTGACCAAATTTATATGGGACCGCCCTTGAAATAAGCTCTATCGAACATAAAAATAATTGTGAAGATCGTCCCACATTCGGCGCAGATATCGCGTAACATACAAAAAAAAATACAGACGAATTGAGGACCTTCTCCTTCTTGGAAGTCGATCGAAAAATGTTCCTCTGTTCCGCCATAAACATCACATGTTATGCTTAGTAAATATGAAAATCAGGTAGACGTAATAAATACTAATTCCAAAACAGTAAATAGTATAAGGGGATTAAGTTAAAGTGTTAATTGTTTTCGAATACGCCATTGTCAGTATTTATTTAGTACACTTAATTAGTTAATGACTGCTTTCTGAAGAAAGCCGATGCGTCGGATTATGTCCAGCAAAATTATCTATGATTATCCATAACAGATTTATGTGACCATTAGACAATAAACTAATGACTGTTCTTTATTCTGCTTTACTATATATACTCTAGCCAAAAAAGTGATGGCTTCATTACCCAAGTGCACTAGGATGGTGAATCTACCAAAAGATAATGAGGTGCAAGCGAGAGAACATGACAGATTTTCTCGAAGAAGCTGGCGTTCAAGACATGGAAGACACGGGGACGTTGTACTACCGTCCACCGAACCGACCAGTCTGCACCAACTGGAGAAGCTGGCTACACGAACAGTCAAACTTATGGAGAAATATTCACCTAAATCCGAACATAACTTCCATAAAGCTATGGATTTGCTAAGACTACAGTATAACCTTGTAAGTATTTTGTTTATTAATAGCTGTTCATTAATTATCTGCAAACTTTACGCGCGAAATTAATGTAGCCGTTTTTTTTTCAGAATTTTATAATTTTATGCGAAAAATGCAAGGGAACACATGTTAACGATGAAATTTTAGCGCCTGAAAGGTGATTAACTGCCTCGTGCGGTTATTACTGAAAATAAAATCTGCATGTGGAATAATTAATCATCTTTGTACTTTTAACCAATGTTATTTATTTACGAATAGGAACTACTGTAAACCTGGATATAAAAATGTATATTAAAGATTCGAGTTACAATGTATGACTAATCTATTTTAATTTTTAATATTAAAAATATTTTATAGTAAAAGAAACTGGTTTTATTTTATGTTTATGCACTTATTGATATTTGAGACCAAATGTTATTTAGTCGACAAGAACCTTTTTGTAAGGATTTTAAAATTGTATTCAATTTTGAAGTCTGTAAAAACATAATTATGTAGGCAAAGTATGTAGGTTAATGTATGTAGAGGTATATGCATATTATAGGGAAGATTAGTGTTTATTCTTCAACCTACAAGTAATATAGTAGAGAAATTATGTATCTTGATAGAGAATTCGCTTTCCATCATCACCCCACTACACACAATTTTAATTATTACGTTTCAAACTTCCTATGGGACGTTCATACTATAGACATTCTATAGAATAGGCCATTCAAAGACGATCTCCTTGGTGTACATGGCATGGCTCGATCAAAGGATATACCCAACCTATTCAATATGGTCGTAGTGGGTTTAACTGATCCGTGAATACATATGAAAATTCAATCTTCTTTGATCGTCGCATAAACAGACAAAAACTATGAAGATAATATTTGTCGGACCAGGAAAGTCTGAAACGTTACCAATCTGAAATTTTTACCTGGCTTCTTTTCTCAATATCATAATTATCATCATCATATCACCCCTATATTATCCACTGTTGGAGATAGGCCTCTTCCTTGTCACACCAACATTTCTTCTCCTGCGCTTGTCTCGTCTGCGTTTTGCCTCGAACTTTAACGATGTCATCCTCCCATCTGGCTGGTGGTCTACCTACTTTCCTTTTGGCCTCTCTGGGCCACCACTTCGTGACCGCCTTCGTCCATCTGTAGTCCTTTCGGCGGACCAAATGACCCGCCAATCTCCACTTCAGCTCCGTTATTCGTCTTCTCACATCAAACACGTCACGTGTTAGATCTCTTCATTGCGGATCTTATCTCTAAGAGAGATCTTATCTTATCTCTCTCAATAAGTTGGTATTTTTTATTAGATGCTTAAACCCTATATTTCTGGCTTCGGACCGATTAAATAATAATTTGAAGTTGCTTTAAAGTTTTTATACATATGCCTGTGCTTATACATTAAGGAAATCATTTATTGACATTTAAAAAGCTACTTATTGCAAACTGCAAGCAAAAGTTGGACGGATAATATCGGACATACATTATGCGATCTGCGATGCGAGCAGGAAAAGTTCTGACAATAGTAAATTTATTCGAGCTCGATGCGCGTCTATGAAATTTGTATAAAAATATTAACCAAATGTCATCAGTGCGCAGCGAGCTCGAATACATTTACGATTGTCAATTTTCCTGCTCGGGCTGCTGGAATGTGTGGAATGTCTATAGATATGTCTGTCTGATGTCAATTCACTCTAACGTAGCTGGTTATATTTATCTTCGCTTTTAGTTAAAGGTCCGACAAATCTTACAAAAACCGCTTTGTGCGACAAGGGGATTCGATCATGGACCTCCCGATCCACAGCCCATATATGCTTCCATTATATCAAAAAGGCAACTACAAAATATTTCACGTCGTAAATGAATATAACACTGTGTTGAATATCAAACATGTGTATAGCATACAAGGTGCCTCTGTCATACGAAAGGGGTTTACAAAACAGCGAATCTGCTTCTTAATTAACTGATGAAAATTTGATGTGCGTTAGGTACAAAGGTATGATACGAACCAAAATGGTTGTCTTGAAACGAAAATAAGAGCAAATATTCAAACTTTTAGGTATACCTAATTCCTTAACATAACTAAATCCACAGAAAAGAGGACGGCAGTAGGCGCAACATGAGGTAATGCAAACATGAAATAAATAATCTTTCATTATGTTACTAGGACGTATAATTTCACTGCTGTAGGTATCTCTACTGATCACGATCACTCCTACCTCCAGATTTCGCGCAAGGCATCAGGATCATCTCGCCATATTTTTTGTGGTCCGCCAAGCCTCTACTGTCAGCGTGAAAGACCAACGCTGGATTACCAGTCTGCTAGTTTACGGTGTCTGCATTAAAAATCATTACCCTTCTTCCGGAGCAGTCGGGTGAAAAGAATCATTGACTTTATTAATCTAAGTGTTCACCCTTGTTATTTTGAGGTCCCATGCTTTTGCAACTGACCGATGAATTTAATTTTTTTATTTTTCCGTATGCTGTATACTGACCGACTTACCGACCAATGGGAATGAGTCGTATATAGGTTGCTTGTTTCAAAAATGTTATGTAAAGTTTCTAGAATTCATCTAATAAATGATGTACACACAAATATAACGAACCCTTTTATTTGCTGAGTAACTCACATTCATTGTGTGTATGTTCATAATGGATGGTCTTTATAAAGACCACAAATGCTGGATAAAAATCTATTTGCCGTTTGTGAAAACCCTCAAGCGAGAAATAACGTATTTCAGCAAAGCGTTGTCTGATATTAAAACACTGTGTAGCGCGCTTCGGTTTCATTTGAGCATGTGTACTGAAGAGGCAATGTGACCCAGTGCAGAGTAAACTTTGCTCATGGCGTTGGGAGCTTGAATACGATCAAGGTAATAAATTATGAGGCAGTGAATACAAAATACGTACGATTATGCGCAGGTATATTTTGTCGAATGTTATGTTGATTTACATCGGTTGGCTGTGGAACAATACATTTAAATTAGCAGAAACATTCGAATATAATTAGCCATCATGCTTATATTGTTATATGATGTAAATTACATTGTTATGTTTACTGATGTTGATACTTTAATAGCTAAAACATTGTGTAATGTACATATGTACCAAAAGATGAACGAGAGTATTCTAGGTGAACGTGGGCATAATTTAATTCAAGAAATTATTTATTTTAATGAATCAATTGGATTGTCTGTCAACAAGAGATCTATCAGTATCTTATGAATAATGGATTACTTATCGTTTGAACAGAGATCGGAGTGCTGTTACCCAAAGATATTAAAATATTTGCCAATTAGACGAACAAAGTGTTTTGTTTTAGTCAAAAGTTCAATAAAAGTACCGGTGAAAAGAAATACAAAAATACCAGAATGCCTATATTGCGTCATTCTGACAGTCCTTTTTGGTGGTTCAAAATTAACGCCAATATTTGATAATGAATTACAATTTTGTGGTAATCAAAAAGTATGAATATGGTGATGAGATATCGTGGGCCACAACTAAGGCTGAGATCCAAAGAGCGAACTTCGACTTTGACATAGACTTAATAAAAGTTCGCTCTATAGATCTCAGCTTTAGATCTCTTGTATTGGTACATATTCGCATTTATAGTAACGCACATTGTTTCTAAGAACGTAGCGCCCTAATTAATGCGTATATTGACACGATTGCCTTAGTAACAAATACTGTACTGATATTTTATAAATTGATCATAATTCTCAAAAGACGTAACAGTCTTCAAAGAAACGTAGCAGTGATTGACGTCATAATTATGATTACGTTATGATTGTATCAACGTCTTTCGCAGGGTTTCCTGCGAGTGTCCGGACAATTACTTTGACCAAATTTAAATGTATATCGCTTAAAGCAAATACAATTATTATACTCAAATATCTCTCACAAGTATGCAAACAATTACATGACAATAGAGGCAAATAACAATGGCTCACGATTAAGACGGTTAAGTCTTGTTCGAGCATATATTAATTTATGTTATTTTGATTATATAAATTAAAAGAATATTGAAGGCTCTTCTAATTACAACTACTTGGCACCTGACATCCACCGCCTCGCTTAACAGATTTGCGCTTTGAATAACGGACTTTAGGCTTATCGTCAGCAACTTAGTGTATATACATTGTTTATGAACTATCCTTTGTAATTAGTCTGTAAGCCTTCCTAAGAATAAATAAACTACATGCTGTTTCTATCTAACTGCCTTTACCATCTTCTACCCCCACCTTAATGTGGGGTCTGCGCAACACACTTTTTCAAGCATGTTGCAGATAAGATTTGGCTTAGTTATTACGATCGGCTGCCTGCCTGACGTCAACCCCCTTTGAGGGATCCAGTCCCGGGAAAATTAAATTAGAAAAATCACTTTGCCCGACATGGGAATCGAACCCAGGACCTCCCGGTCCACAGCCCATATATGTTGCCACTAGATCAATGAGGCGATTTTTTAAACTACATGCTCGTATCAGACAGTAAATCTCAAGCATCTCTTCAATTTTTTATTATCTGCACCACCCTAGGTTGATTGATAGAGAATACCTTAAAAGTTAAATAAAGAAATAAACTTTGTATTGGTAAGATAACACAGAGGCCTATTAATTTTTCAGCCAGTGCATAACACATTGACAGCGTGCAGGCCTATGTATGTTTTATATAACAAGCAATTTAGTGGATCTGTGGATTATTTACTTATAGGACCTTAATTATGTGGTTTAATTTGTGTGTGTGGTAACATTGAGCTAGAAAATTGTGATAAAATAATATAGAATGACTATTGTGTTTGTAATTAACTGGTAAAACCAACTTGGACAGGTAGTAAAAATACTTTATTTAATATTTTTTACAATTTAATTTAATTTTTACTACCTGTTAATGTTGGTTATAAAGATATGTTGATAGATAGTAGAAATCACTACTACCATACATTATTTTTCACAAACAACGTTGTAAAATGTCTACATTCTACCTCTAGAATAATCGAAAAACAGATAAGTAATTCAAAGTTATTGGGGATAAGATATTTGATATGGAGTTTTAAGCCATCAAAACTCCATATCGGCGGCGGCCGTCCTGAAATCGAACGAAGGAAATGAACTGGAAGCTCGGCATTAATTCGAGGAAGCAATGTACGTTGAGGCCCGATGTCACCTTCTTTAATTACTGCAAACCCAACGCAACGCTTGATTAAACTATTTCCGAACAAATTTAAGCTCTACTTAGACGGGAAGAGAGTCTGGTACGAAGCAAACGAAAATGACACAAATCAGTCATTTGCGAGACCACGTTCAATTTTTTTTGTTGCTGCCCATATTTGTTGTGTTCTTCTCTCGGTCTTTCGATAAACCTGCTTATGATGAGGCTTAAGTTATAGTCATCAATTTGTTGTCGTTTTACAAAATAAGTCTAAAGTAAAAATATATGAAAATAGAAGCATTCTACTGATAATGAAAATAACATTTCGAAGAACATGATATTGGATTTTTCCATATCAGTCCGGAGTTTGGAATTTGTGCTCAATATGGCGATAGACTCGCTCCCTATCACATCTGGGACGGAACTAAGCTCGGCGAAATGTGGGTGATCGAATTCGCTAGTTCGCCTCTAACTACCCTTTCGGGGATACAGGCGTGGACCTATTAATGTTATGTTATTATACAGAACATTTATTGTTTTATATGTTTTATTTTGGTATAAATAATATGTGTTAGGATTTTTTCTATTATATTTTTATCGGTCCTCGATTCATTGGATAATGTTTAACTTTATCCGATACGACAAACAATACCGCTTTTAGTTTGACAGGGCTTTACTCGTAAAGAAGAATGATTGGTTAGCAATTTCCCTGCCGGAGGTGGTGCAACTTGAGACCACAAAGGCAAGAATTTGAAAAAAAATGGACGACTAAGTGCTATCTGCCTTTCTTGTTCGGATTTATTACTGAATGGGGTACTTCACTATGTTTGATTTTATACACATTTTTATATGTAAAAGCAAATATAACGAAAAAGAAACCCTTCTGTACAAACTGCATCGAAATTGGTTGAAAAATGAGGCAGTAATTCATATTTTAAATTCTGGAGTGGGGGTATATTGGAGATATCTTGCTATCCCTTTGCAACGCACGTGCCGTTATGAGGTGACGTGATTATACTGATACTTCTCTTTCCCGCAGTTTGAAGGTTACACCGAACTTCAAAGACTTTTTTATTTTTGAGAATAATTTCAATAAATCTTTCTGTTCTATATTTTAGACAACGTAAATTAATATAAAATTAATTTAAAAAATAGTCAAGTACCCAATTGTGATCTTTGTTAACTCAAGATGGAAATAATTTTGTTTATTTGTTCGTGCCGTTTGTAACTAGAGTAGCTTCACATCTTCACATATAATTAATTATAATAGTTGTGACAATTTTTTGTCGTCCGGCCGAAACCGACAAATTTTTTTTGATTGGTAGAATCACGCTTTAGACAGCTATGTCTACAGCACGATTGGGCCGGTTGGATACCACTGTCTCACCGAAAACCGATGTAAAGTGGCAGTTCGCTTTCGCGTTTCGTTCGGTGAGTCAGATTTCCGGTGGTCCAATTCCCTCCTTCGTTTTCCCAGTCCCTATTTCCTTCCTTTTAGGTTGGTAACGCACCCATGAGTCATGATTCTATTGTGTCTTGGGTGTCTAAAGATCACTTACCATCAGGTGACCCATCATTTCGTTTGCCAGTCTCTGCTATAAAAAAAGACGTGTTACCTAGGTTCTAGCTCTACATGATTTATGTCGAAAAAAAACCGACCAAGTGCTTGCTGCATATGTGATCACGCAATAGGACAGGGTTCCGAAGTAGGGTTAAATGTTTGGTATTGAAATATACATAATTTTATTAGACATATTTCAAAGCACATCGTCCATAAGCATGTAAATACTAGGTACCTGTTTTACTAGTAACACCTTAATCTAAATTGTATTCAATAGAATTTGTACGAAATTTTGCGGACACTTGACGTTAACAAAAAAATGAACTTTGAAGCTTATGTCACAAACAAGCAAACCCTTAATGTATCTAAACGACACCATGGGATAATCGAGAAATATAATTTCATCTTCTATGATTAGAATATGTCGTGCGCGATCGAAACGCTCTTGATTAGTTTTATACGTCTAGGTCTATTCTCCCTTATAGTGACATATTTATATCTTATTATTTTTCTTATTTAATTTATAGTTAATAAATATATTCTGTATTACCACAAAGTCAGATATATAATGTTTTTTTATTATTCGGATATTCCAAAATTAAATCTAGCGGCGCGGCGAAAATGTGAATGTATAATTAATTGCAAGTAAGTTTCCATGATAACGGCTTGTTATGTTGGCTTAAATTACGCAACCCCATTAAGCACACACGCAAGGCACCATGTTCCACCCTTTTGCTATATTTTGTATAGGAAATATATTTTTTATTTAATAATTATAATTATTATTATCTCCGTGTTATAATATGGAACAATCATCTTCCCCGCAACATCTTATTTATAATAGTTAAGATATTGCGAGCGAGGGGGCGTCATTTTTATGCAGTCGGGATTTTTCGACAGACTTCCAAAAAGGAGAAGTTCCTAAATTTTTTTGTATTTTCATGTATATTACGCAATGTCTCCGCTCCGCCAAATGTGGACCGATTTTCAAGATTCTTTTTATTACAATAGAGTTAATTTTTCTTAATTATTAAATGTTCCTAATTTTTCTTAATTTAATAGAGTTTATTTCAAGGATGGTCCCATATAAATTTCACAATCGGATCAGGTTGGAACTCGATCAGTTAAGTTTTTAAATTTCTGACTTATACACTGCCATGCGATTTTATAGGCTATAGAAATGGTATAGTATAATTTCTAATTGACTTTTTTTATATTAATAATTAATATTGCATCTGTTTTACTCCTTAATGACTATTGATGACAATTTCATATACGGGAAAGACAAACGTAGACCGATTTTGACTGTTTTTGTGTTCTATTTATAGAGCTTAGGTAATCGGTGTTCGAAGGGTGGTTCCGTATTGTAATTAAGGTATGCGGAATTTATAAGTGGTTTTTGGCAGTTGTCTTATATCGAGTAATGGGTTCTGGTAAATGAAAGACTTGGGTGCCAGTAAAGTGTGAGTGATTCAGAGAGGCAAACTATGCGTGCGTGATCAATGCAAATGGTATACTGTGCGTGTGCGGTCAATGCAAATGGAATAATGTTGACTGAACCTTCTAACACCGTATTTAAGGTGGCTAGTCTGATTCATTGAACTGCTCTATCCCGTAAGGGATGCTGTGCCTCTCACTCTCACCAAATATTTATTAAAATAACAACTTAAATACAAAGGAATGCATAGGGAACAAAAAACTCGTTGAAATACGAAACTAAACTATTAACGAATCACTTAAGTACCGCGCACCAGTAAGTGGTTCACATGGGTAAAAAAACAAATCCAAGTTTGGTTCACACATGTTTTCGCTATGTGTCATTGTTCAAGAATGCACTGTGCTGCTACAGGTTCTTAAGTTTTGAAAGTTCTGATTATTTTAGGTTACTTTTAGTTGATTAAAACTATGAATATTCCTCATATTTCGATCCCAATTGTATGAAGCCGATAGGTATTCACGTGGCCGTTTTGCTATATGGGTCCCAAATTTTGTGTACCAAGGGCCCCCAGACGGCCCTGGAGGTAGGTACTAGTTCTAGATTGATATTGGCAGTCTCTCCGCGTTTTCTGTCAGTAATGCCGGAACTTATTGATGTTTTTGGCACAAAACATTCTTTATTATAAGAAGCTATGATTGTATTGTGGTTTCTTTGATGTTCTGTGAACTTATTTTCATATCTATGATTGCGATTTTACTACTATCCGAATCATCGTAATGGAACGAATTATGTTTGTTCCATATTCTTCCGTACCTACTAATTTTCGTAATATTTTTGTTTACCTACAACAACTATCCAAGAACATGTTTCAATATTCGCATGTGCCTACTATAATTTGTATTATAAATACATAAGCTCACGCCTGTATCCCCGAAGGTGTAGGCAGAGGCGCCCAAGCGAACTAGAACACCCATATTTCGCCGAGATTAATTCCGTCCCAGATGTGATAGAGGGCGAGCCTATCGCCATATCGGGCGCAAATTCCAGACTCCGGCCTGAAATGGAAACATCCAATATCACTTTGTCCGACCCGGGGATCGAACTCGAGCCCTCAGGACGGTAGTCGTACCGAAATACAACCTCGCCACATGTTTTTTCGAAACAAAACATTTAAAAATCCTACACAAAACAACGTATTTCGCTGTCACCTGCTCATGGAACAATGGACCATAGACAAAAATACCGTGTTTTGTGTAAATGTTTTGTGTATTGTTTCAGTGCAGGAGACGCAGCTTTATCTATAGTTTCGCCAAGTTTGTCTCACCGCAGTTTAGATCAGATAATCTGAATATTAGAAGGCTGTAATGTAGCATGGTTACACTAATTATAATTTTGCTGACAAAGTTGTAAAATAAATGTTTAAAAAAAATATATCTCAAGTCAAAAGGTGTTAAATAAAACAATGCATTTCAAACATTTACAAGAAATTTGGATAAATGTAACTATATTTTATTTATTTGGAGTCTGGAATTTCTGCCCGATATGGCGATAGGCTCGCCCCCTATCAGATCTGGAACGGAACTAAACTCGGCGAAATGTAGGTGTTCTAGTTCACTATGCGCCGCTGCCTAACTCTTCAGGGATACAGGCATGAGCTTACGTAACGTTGTGTTATGTTACCTATATTTTATAAAATCTATCGTTCGTTTGAAACACTGATATTTCGAAGTGGAATCGAAGTTCGCGTGTAAGAAACGCGATCAACGGTCTCCAAATAAGGCAATAAATTCGATAAAGGGAAATGAAAATTGAAAATAACCGTGTAAAATTTGGTTCACTTACATCGATAACATTCCACTTATATTTTTCCACGAATTATTTCATCTGAACGGTGCTGATAATGTGGAACTTGGTCGTTTTATTTATAGGTAGGTTGCGTGCCCACGCACGGACACGTTTGTTGTATTAACACATATAATGTTGATTGAGGTATTGATTTTAGATTAATAGATATGGAAAAATAACTCTCTTATAACAACTTTGTCGGTAATACTACAAGTAAACGAAAACATATGTATCTTTACACCTTTCGTAGCTTATACTAGTATTTGGTAGTATCAATAATTAATAAATAAGGCTATAATTTCAATATATTCAATATGTTTCAGGTATCACATCAACTATAATACCAATATGTAAAGTTGATAGTCGCCCACTGCGAGATATAGATGTTGCCACTATTTTAAACGTTTTGAATAAACCACCAGGTCACTTTCATAGTCACAAGCACGAGCACAGCTTAGAGAGTAAATCAAGTGACGATGCAAAAGATACCGAAGACAATAGTCACTATGGATCTCTCAAAAGTCGAGAAATCGTTGAACTTATTAAACAAGCTACTCATGATAAACACAACAATGATATATCATCAGATGAAAAAGAAATAGTAAATAAGAACAACCACATCTCACATAAAATTCATGGTGCTAAAGATTTAGATGATCGAATTAATAATAATCAGCCTCGAGCTAAAGTTTCAGTCGATGATAGTACGATAAAACAAATATTATCATATTTCCAAAGTCAAATAATACCTAAAGAGAAGCCAAGAAAACAAGTAGTAAAAAATCTAAAAGTAGTTCCGGATCTAGTTCATTCCATGCTTACACGGGGCGGTAATAAACACGATAGAGCTGAAGTTATGGATGATTATTCAAAAATTTATATTATATTAGATCCTTCAGCTGTCCAGAAAAGCAGCGCTAAAGATAGTCTGAGTGATATGTGAGTGTATATATCTTTAGAGTCGAGTCTTGTTTTAATACTACGGATAATTCGCTCGACCGAACTTTTTATTATGTATATTTCTTTAAACCTACTTAATATAGGTTGGATTGGATCATATTGGTTGAGTATCGTAGGTACATACTTGAACAACAGTAGACAGCTAAAATTGGATTATGGGAAAGTAAAGTAACTATGTTTTTACTCAACAACAACTCGCAAAGGCAGTAATCAGGCATACTTGTATTATGTATTATCGACCATATTTTTTAGACTATATTTTGCCATCATGTCTAGAGTAGTCACTTTATCCGTATCAGGATTTTAAAACTTGTATCCCACCTACCTCGCCAAGCATATAGTACATGCGTAAGCTTATATTAAACACGTATGTTATTATAATAGTGTATGAGTATATATTTTTAGAATATCAAAAATATCGTCGCTGTCATCTGTATCATTTCCAAAAGAACGTGCCATGGTAAAGAAGGATAAGCGCTACAAAGGGTTCTCAGTAAAAGAAGGCGTGTTCTCGCGACGAGCCAGGCGGGATTCAAAAGAAAGTAAGTTGGTAGCAACAATGTACAGCGCGGTTAAATATTGAATACACAATTTTAACAGTTACCCTTTCACAATAAATGATTATACAAAACTTTTGTTCGCTACAAGTTGTGAAAATGTATACTTTAGAATATGACAATATTTACACTAAGCAACTCTGCATTGATGTTGCTCGGGGCAACAAAGCTTAACATTTAATCTGTTTGGAATAATATAAGCTTTATGTTTGATGATGTTGCCGATTACATCTTATTTGCATTTAGTTCAATTTGTTAAGGATAATATTATGCATGCTCCTTATAATTTTTTATCTGTTCCACGATATTGTAGATCCTTTCTCAGTATTGGTGCATGACTTGAATAGCACTTCCATTGAATTGATTCTTGAATAAAGAATCTTGATAAGGTAGGAATCACACACTACACACCATAGAATATAGAATAATTTACTTCTACCAGCTAAAACATAATTCATACATTTTTACACAACAATTTTATCTAAAACAATATTTTCAAATTAAGTATTCTGTATAATCTTTATTGCTTTAAGTACAGAGGGAAAAAATAAGAAAGTATAAATTAGAGTTTATGAGCATCATTAATTAAAGCACCGCAAAAAGTATTACTAAAAGATAGTTCTGTATACCAAGTAGTGGTGAATGTGACGGAGCACCTACTTACTGGAGTCCAGCCAGTATCGCCTGCTTGTACAGATAGCACCGAGCAGACCACTTGGCGTAGACCCAAACAAATTGCACCCACTTACGCATAAAATTGTTCCCTAATTAATATTTAATTTAGTTCTGCTTTTTAAGTGAATTACTGTTGTATTATTGTTGTATTAAGAATTTATGAAAATATTATTAATACATTTCAAGGAGATTCATAAACATTTGTTCAGTTTGTAAACATCCTCATAACAGTATCCATCGCAGTGAAACTGCTCTCAATGAATTTCTGTTTTAGGCCTTTAGGTCGTGACAATTGGAGGTAATTGTATTGAAATTCATACATAGTTCTAGTGTCGTTGCACTTGGGCGACTCTGTCACTAGTCTGGGGTCTGCAGCCTGTGTCTTGCATGCATAGTTGTCCGCAAGCTTTGTCTTGCAAAATTCTGTACATAGTTCATACTTTAGTTAAGTAAAAAATTGCGTGCTTAGTTTATTTTATCGCAGGTATTTTAACAATTTTACATCCTCATTTTATACCTCATTCCGTAAATGGCCACCTAAAATCCGCCCTATACAGCCGTAGAGAAGCAAAAATTATCGTTTTAAGTAAAATATATTAAAAGCCCCAAACCGCAGATGTTTAACATAATATGCAATTGTCGTTATTTACAGAATACGATCCAAAAGATTCTATGGAAGATTACAAACAGAAGCGGGCGCGAAATGATCACGGCAGCGGTCGCACAGCTATTCCTTACATAAGACATCGAGGCGATATATACGAAAGAGATAATTGAATTAGACCCAATAAAAGCCTAATCCTTCTCATTAGTACGGATAAAAGTAATAAGGCGGGGATAATATTATTGATTATATAATTTATTTGTAAAAATGCGTTGTTTTTTCTCTTGAAGATGAAATGATGATACGACGCTGAGCTATGATCAACTGTGATATACCTACAGGCTATGGATGATGATGAACATGATTATCGGTTAACACTTGTGAGTGTGTGTGTATGTTTGTTGCGCTTTCACGCAAAAAACAGCTCAATGTTTTTTTTTATTAATATATTAATTATGCTTTGCAAAAGTTAAAAAACATAAAAACTGACATCAACATTTCTTTCTGAAGTTGGTTAAATTAAATACTTCGAAAGTTGAATTTTTCGAACGGCAAACCAGAGGACAGCGCTAATACTTGAAATAAAGTTTTTAGCAAAGACAATTTCGCGTGAGACGGTTTTCTAGATAAAGAATAAAAGTTTTCACACAATGGTAGTACACGCGAATCAGACAGCGAGGCGAAGTTAGTCAATACGGCCGACACTCCACACTCGCCAGTCGCCAGTTCGTCTGAGCTCTCACGTGTTGCCTTGTGATATTGTATTTTCTCAATATCTCCAGTTGATTATTTCCTTTCATCCTACATAAGGCCGGCTCATTCATTCATGAAAAGAGAAGTGCTATTTCCAGCCGTATTACCGCAGTGCCCACGATGGGACGAGTAAATGGATTATATTTTATAAATTATCGTATGATATACGTTCATTTTTGTTATGAATAGGAAATTAAGTTGGTTGTGTAGGGTGTATCATTACACGTTGTTACGAAAGATTATACCTCTAAGTATTAAACATACTCGTACATCTGTTTTAAAGAAATTGTATAATAAACCGAGTAAATTGGTATATTATGATGCTGGCTTTTGCGTGTGTATAGTCGGTTGTTTAGTACCTACCTAATGTATTATGCCCCTTACTTATAAAAATATTTAAGCGCTGCTTATCTTTAACCATAGGTTGTCCATTTATAATACCTATATCAAGGTATTTTGAGATGAGAAACACCTTTGCAATGTTTTAAAAGAGTAACATAATAGGTAGCGCGAACATCCATTTTTGTATGTTCTTATAATGTTCCTGACATAATGAAATCAGAAGCTAATATAAGTCTGATCACCATGTCAGTCTCCGGGACGCAGCGGGCGAGTAGCCGGCTGTGCAATTCGATGTCGCGGGTTTGATCCCTGCATCGAGACAAATGTTTGTTTGGCCCACAAATGTTTGTTTCGGGTCTAGGTGCTGTGATTCCTAAAGTATCTCGTAGTCCCTGATACGGGATCACTATTTCATCACAGTTGATTACTCTTTTGTCAAAAATGACATGGTAACATGGTAGTTTTACGAATTACTCAATTTGTAGTAAAAAAAAGGAAGTTAATAAACTGCCTCGGTGGCGTGGTGGTATTTCGCTACGACTACCGTCCTGAGGTCTTGGGTTCGATCCCAGGCTCGGGCAAAGTGATATTGGATTTTTCCATATCAGTCCGGAGTCTGAAATTTGTGCCCGATATGGTGATAGGCTCCCTATCACATCTCGGACAGAACTAAGCTCGGCGAAATGTGGGTGTTCTAGTTTGGTAGTGCACCTCTACCTATCCCTTCGGAGATACAGGCGTGAAGTTATGTTATGTTATGTGTTATGAATAAAACACACGTTATTTAAATTGCTATTTATTTTAAATATGTTTTACTAATGCGTAATTATTTTCTATTATATTTATTACGAGTATATCACAGTCATCACTTTAGTAAGTGGATTAAAATAGTGTATGACAAAGGCCTGTCATCTACTTACAAACAAAATTGACTAGTACCATTTATAATTATTTAGTTGGTAAAATAATAAAATGAATATGTTTTAAGTGAAACTGTGCAGTTTATATTAAAGTATATGTATGCTTAATTCTAAAACACGGGAGTGCTAAAAAATAATTTATTTCTGCAAATGTAATTACTTCTTAATCGTAGCTATTCAAATTAAATATTTTATACACGCTACGTGTTTAAATTAGGTACACAATGTGTTAATCTACTAGACAGTTACTCGATAATTACAGACATACTTGAGTAGGTACGTAAACAAGCGAGAACTTGCGACTTTGTAAATATAAATACAGATACGTACTCAAGAAACATAATAACTTTCAACACAGAGTCGAGTTACAAACTTCATTTGTATCTTTTATTAAAGAAGCTTAATTTGTTTCTCTGAAAATTATATTACGATATATATGTACATAAGTATAAACCCGTATAATTCACTACAATATCAATATTACGATTATTGTAATTTATCTTTTACATATGAATCTATTAAATACTTAATGTCTTTATAGCGTGTAATTTTCTAAATATTATTTTAGGGTGTTACAATAATTGACTAGATTATTTAATATTTAATAAACAATCACATTCTAAATTCTACTAGGCCATGAAATTGAAATCAATATTGGAAGATGTAACAGTAAATGATGGGATGTGAGGATGGCTTTCGATCAACGAGCGTATTGGTAGATATGTACATATGTTAATAATTACAAAACGCGAAAAACGGTTGCTTTTTTAAAAATTGGTTTTATCTCTATGTCGATTGTATCTCGTTTGTAGCGACATATAGGTTAAAGATGTTTCTTTTTACCAATATTTGACTTCATGAACTAAATCTGATTCAAAGTGAGCTGTTGACTTAAAACGGCCTTTGCTGTGTCGCTTTGCAGGTAGATTGCATAGACTTCTCAGGTTCTAGCGAGTGTATTATACACACATACATATGTTTGCCTTACTTTTAGTTCTATTTATACTTTGAGACTGAATTATAACTTTTATTTTGTCATTCGCAAATTAAATTCTTTTTTCCACTTCGATGTTTGATCGGCGCAACACACTTTTTAAGCAAATTACAGAAAGGATGCGGCTTAGTTTTTACGACCGGCTGCCTGACTTCAACCCCCTGGGGGATGTAGTCCCGGAAAATTCATGTTAGAAAAATGGCTGCTCTACCCGACCTAAACCCCATATACGTAGCATCTTTAATAAATAAATAAAGCAAAATGCTGCATTATGTTATCATGAGCAAGTTCATATTTCTAAAATACATGATGATTGTTTGATTAAATGTGGTACATAAGCTACGTCGTTAATATTTTCAAGTGTGTAAGGTTTATAGCTGATATACATATCTTTAGATATCAAAAAATATATATCAGGAATAAAAGATATTTGGAAATATGGAATGTTAAGGATTCAGAAAAAAACCTTGATAATATTTTTTAAGAACATATTGTGCAAAGAAAATAATTATTATACACTACAATATTATATTCTACTTAAACGCAATTGATCCCATTCCAGGCAATTCATAATGATAAAAATGCATGAATAATGCATTTATGAATATGTTACTAGTAGTGCGAGATGAAACAGTAAACCTTAGAGTATCCGGGTTAATTACATTCGTGTTTTTTGGGTTAAGTTCGAATAATAAGTGAAATAAATACGGCGATATTTATAGTTCGTACAATTTTCTAAATGTATGCGCTTTAATAAATGAAGAACACTTAGCACTACGTCCAATACTTGATAAATTGGCACCACTGAGTTCTAGCCTTCGTATATTTTATATACGGCACTTTCACTCACCTTTCGTAGATCTCTTCATAGTGCGAACTTTTGGCTTAAACTATGATATATTACGACGAATTAAAATATTATATTTTACTTATTTTTCGAACATTGCCCAGTTTAGATAGTTAACCCGGTAACACTAGGTTTACTCATTCTTCAAGCATTTCCTATAACCTATATTCTAAGACTCATGATATTATAATTAAGTACATTATTATCGATATACTAAGTAATTGTCTC
Organism: Clanis bilineata; assembly: GCA_036417725.1. Lineage (NCBI taxonomy): Eukaryota > Metazoa > Arthropoda > Insecta > Lepidoptera > Sphingidae > Clanis > Clanis bilineata. The sequence continues at coordinate 8,387,640 of CM071141.1, forward strand.
AAGTACAGTAGCTAGTCGACCGCCTCCATCGCTCAATTCTCTAGTTACATTTAACAATTTAATGGACCCATTCATTTGTTCTGTACAACGTAACACATCATTCACTAGGAATTGATTGTTTATTAGCATCGCTGAACACTTGAAAGTTTTTGCGCCTTAATGGACACGTTCACGCTTAGCTTATCGTGGGTGTCATTGGCGTTTGTTCGAAGCTAAGCCGCCTCGTGGGCGAGACCCGTCACCCTCAGAGGTAGTTAGGCCGTGACACGCAACACAGAACGCCCATGCCTTTGTACAGAGATCCTCTTCGCTTGTCCCGCCATAGTCCGTTAACGTCGTCACCTTTCAGCGCGACATTACTCTCTGAAACAAGATACGTAAGCCGACATATGTCTCGTGCAATTTTTATTATAGCATAATGAATCATTTTCCTCTCTTGTGTAAACGTTACGTTACATTTGTTGTTTCCGTCGTAGTTATTTTCACTCGTAGGTTAATAGGAATTATTTTTATTGAGTGGATTAAGCACAGAATGTATGTTTCAATATTGTTATGTCTTAGGCTGAGATCTATAGAGCGAACTTCGACTAAGTCTGAGTCAAAGAAACGAACGCAGCGAGGATTTGAAATTTTTAAATCGAACTTCGACTTTACAAGATAAACAGATTGAGAAACAGATTAAGCAAAGATTTTCTTGTAAATGATTACTCGAACTAAGTCAAAGTTCCTTTTAAAAAATGCAAGTTCTCACTGAGTTCGTTCCTTTGACTTAGACTTTGTCGAAGTTCGCACTATAGATCTCAGCCTTAGAATTAGTTGAAGTTCGCTCTATACCTCTAGATCTCAGCCTTATTTTTCGACATACTTATTCAGGGCGAAGACATTATTTCGTAAATATGTCACAGAGCGGTAGAATGCTGAATAAAGAGCATTTTCCCCGCATTCGGTCGTGGAGTGTTCTTAATGTCAATGAAAGGCGTAAAAGTGGCACGTAACTCACAATTGTCTTATGTAAACGAGACGGTCTGTAGTCTTCGAAACCGTATTGAGGGAACAGAAACTGCAAAATACGACGCTTTCATACCTAAATGATTTAGGTTCTCGTGCTGCGGTAAGTATTCTTGAATGTCGTTGACTATTCTTGTAATTTCCTGCGTGTCCTTGGCGATGCTGCAGAGCTCCTCTTGGTTGAAATCCGGCGTGATTTGTTTGCACAGCAGTATTTGACTGATGACGTTGCCGAAATTGGACGGACCGGCGCGGTTTTCTGTTTGTTAAAATAAAACTATAAATAATATGAACAAGTGTATGCTTGGTGTGGTAGGGAAGTATGTAGTTAAATGTAAAGTTCTGAAGCTATTACTTGAATCTATAAAATATGTAAATTAACATTAGTTCGCAGTTCCGTTCTCATAGAATACTTGTTAGTTATATTTCCGGCCTAAAAAGTGGTCTATATCCATTATCTTTGTTGATATTTCATAAAAGTTATGTGTATTTTTAAATTCATTGCGAATGAAAAATAATTTAATTAAAAATAAATCTAACACATGGATCAAAACCGAGTTTCACTACTCACCAAATATCTGGTAATACAAAACTGTCTTTAAAAACGTAATTAATCAAATAGAAAAATAAGATAGAGTAAGGGTGCAGGAATGTGGACCTTCGGAAATAATGATATAAATAATTGACAGCATCCGTGACGCAGCGGGCAAGTAGCCGGCTGTGAAGCGAGAGGCCGCAGGTTCGATTCCCGCATTAAAACAAATGTTTGTGTGGTCCACATATATTTGTTTCAAGTCTGGTTGTTGTGAGACGGAAAGTCTCTCATAGTCTCTGACACCCAAGATACAGTAGATTTAACCTATGTTTTCGGTATCTGAAACTACGATAGACTTTTGATATCACACCATCCAGACCCCAAACAAATATCTGTATGTCACACAAACATTTGTCTCGGTGCGGGAATCGAACCCGCGACCACACTTCACTCGCCCGTCACGAAGGCTGTCAAGTATTAAATATAAGTATATGAAGTGATTGTTACCATAATAAGAGGTCATATCCATAGGTACGAGCTGAACGAGCCGGTGACACTTGGCGAGCTCGCGCAGCAGCAGCTGAGACATGAAGTACAGCAGCACCAGCTGCGGCTGTTCTGTGCAACCCTCGCTGGTAGACCTGGATTAAAATCAAAACAATTAAATCGTCTTTGTATCATAATTGGGCAAATACGGGCAATTTAATTAAAGAAGCTACCGGCGTTTAAAAAATAAAAAAAAGTTTTGAGAAGAATCGCCAAAAACTCAGCTCAATTTCGCGAATGGAGAAAGCAGTGGAAGGATATAATTCGTGTATGTTAAATAAGTGGAATATTGATAATAATTCTTGACACTGTAGGGCCACGTAGTTTTATATTTCAAATAAAAAAAAGTTATTTTAAAATATCATTAATTCGTCAAATATTCATCATCATCATTATCAGCCATAGGACGTCCTCTGCTGAACATAGGCCTCCCCCAAAGATTTCCAGATCGACCTGTTGGAAGCGGCCTGTATCCAGCTACTTCTTGCGACCTTTATCTGGTCGTCAGTCCACCTTGTAGGTGAACGTGCTACGCTGAGCTTGCCGGGACGTGGACTCCACTCGAGAACTTTTCTGCCCCATCGGCTATCAGTTCTACGAGCTATGTGCCCTGCCCACTGCCACTTCAACTTGTTAATCCTCTGGGCTATGTCGGTGACTTTCGTTCTTCTACGTATCACCTCATTCTTGATTTGATTACGTAGAGAAACACCGAGCATAGCCATCTCCAAAGGGCGCTGCGTGACTGTAAGCTTTCTTATGCGGCCCATAGTCAGAGGCCACGTTTCAGTGCCGTAAGTCATCAGTCATCACTGGTAACACAACTATCAAAGACTTTTGAACCCTCCTATCAGATATTCATCTTTTACAAATTCATTATATAGTAGGGATTATAGTAATATCGTGTAAATTGTATAAAAGTAATATAAGTCCATAAACATAAATCAATGTAGACTTGCAACAGCAAAATTACCCATCAGTTGAGATCATAAAAAGGCAAAGGAATGTCATACATTATCGGATTGACGCAGAAAATATTTTGCTCCCTGAAATTGACGCGGAATCGTGAAAGCCAACAGCTATTCCCGTCGTAATTAGTCCTCTTTCGATTTTGATTTCGCGGAAACGTTTGCTGCGTAAACTGGCTCCTTTTGATATGCAAATAATTATGCAGATGATGCCTGCTCACGTTCACATCAACTGTTTCGACAAAATGTTACACAATCTAATTTGTCTTCAATGGGGAAACAGAGATTTATTTTATACCGACTTTTACTCGCAGCCTCGCCCGCGTAATAACCTATTTATGGAAACTTATTGACAAGATAAATAATGTCCTACTTCAGATCATGATTAATGATCTCTATCCAGCCTCCTGACTTTTGATACTCGATTCGATTGCGACTACGATTCGGTTTCATTTCATCATCATCATCAGCCACAGGATGTCTACTGCTGGACGTACTTAGGCCTCCCTAAAAGATTTACAGACCGACCTGTTGGGAGCGGCAAGCGGTTTCCATTAGTGACTTAAAATTCCATCGATAACAAGTCAAAATGTGCTAACGTCGCGTTTGATTCGAGAATTTATCATTTGGCAATTTTAACGCGACTTTAATGCACTATTTTACTTGATTTCGGTGGAATTTTAAGTCACTAAATGAAGCCGAATCTTAATCGAATCGAGTGCCAAAAGTTACCCTACTGGTTAGTTGTATACTATTTCAAGGATATTACAGAAAGGATTCGGCTTAGTATTTCTGACTGGTTGCCGGCTTGACGTTAACCTTCCTTTAAGGGGTCCGTTCCCAGTAAAAAATCGAGATGGAGATATTTAATGTGGTCACTGGCCACAGCAAATATTGTGATAATATATTGTTTGACTATGCCTTTATTAATTTAATTTAATGGTAAATGTATCATTTCATATTCACAGGTCAGCCATTTGTTACTTGTGGGTGAGCTAACACAGAAGTGTTACCCTTACAGAAATAAAATATAGACTAAACCTTTTACTTTCTCCAATATATTTTGGTATAAAAATGCCCGTCTACATTATTAATCATGTATCGTTTTTAGAAAGCTGTGAAAGCTGAAAAAGTTTCTACCGACAGAAACCTTTAGTTAAAGAAGGAATATCGATACTATATTTATAAAGCCAGCGAAAATATTATTTTACACAGAGATATATTTTTTTTATTGATTTCTTTTACACCTGCCATTATTGATTTTATGGCAATATTGAGTTCTTACATGCTTTTATCATAATCTGTTACTTACATATATATATATTTTTTAATTATATCTTTTCATTAATTACAATGTATTTCTTATTTTATGATTATTATATTTTAATTATATTATACTAACATTAATATTATTATGAATTATTTTACACTCTCATTAATCATATATTTATATATATTTTTTTTGTCACAGAGATATATTATCCTTAATATTAAATTCAGGCCTAAATCCTTGAAGGGGTCTACAGAGGTGCATCAAATTTTAGCTGAGTTATTTAGAGCCTATCGCTTTCTCGCCTTTGAAGCAACTTCCGGAAACTTATTTTTGGAATAGAAAATGAACATGAATTTCCCTAAGTGGGATAATATCATGAACTTTATTAGTTTCACAAACGATGTCCGCCAGACCTCTAGGGTCTTGGCACTTCGGTTTCGATTCGATTTTATTTAATTACTTAAAGTTCCACGGAAATCGATTTAAAAAGTGCGCTAATGTCGCGTTAAAAAGTACCAAACGACAAGTTCTCGAATCCAATAGCGATTTCGGTGGAATTTTAAGTAACTAAATGAAATCGCATCGAAGTGGAATCGAATCGAAATCGTGTCAAAAGTTTCCCTACTGGTATAATCTATCTTAGGCTTACTTCCTATTGCGACTGATGGTGAAGTTATTAAAACTATACAGCATGTTTCACAAAGTTCTGGTATAAAGTAAGTAAGTAAGTGGTATAAATAATAACTACATTTAAAGGGAACATGGCTAGCAATTTAGCGTTAAAGTTTAAAATTTCGTAAAGCTCATTGTTTTTGTATAATCGAAACTTGAATTTGTGACGAAAAAATTGTGTCTAGCCTATTAGATCAGTTGCGATTCACGAATTATCTGTGGGGGTAATTAATTATTTTTAACGTATACACACCCATTCTTATACTATGTGTGGAATTGTTATTGGTACCAAGTTTTTGCAACACCTGGTATACTTCTACCCTTATCTCACTCTATTGTCAAGTCGGTGCAACACACTTTTTCAAGCATTTTGTTGAAAGGATTCGGTTTTAGTTTTCTACTGTTAAGCCCTTGGAGGATCCAGTTCCAGGTAAATCGTGTTAGCAATAAAATTTCCAACATTATTAGTAATTTTTTTAATTTTTTTTATTGCAGAGATTGGAAAACGAGCAGATGAGTCACATGATGGTAAGTGATTTCCACCTTACATAGACACCAAATACACAATGGGTGCGTTGCCAACTTAAAAGGAAGAAATGGAAGGGAAAACTTTAACAGTAGAATTAGTGTTAAAACGTCATATTCTTACTTTTTACTATTAGGTAGCACCAGTTGGCTGGTTTGCTTCGTTGCTTCCACACAGGCTCGCCGTAGCCTCCGCACTCGCTCTCGAAGTTCAGGACAGTCGTGTGGCTGCCCGAAGTGGATTAGAAGGTCTCGGAACAGCGCCAGTTGGACGTTGATTTCTGTTATCAGCTAAATAAAAAAAAAACATTAGCTCTCCTATAACAAGCTGTTGACGCAAAGTACACCGTAACATTAAAAATCGACGGTCATAACAATATTTCATAATAAAACTCGTATAAAAACTCCAATAAAAACTGTGTTTTATGTGGAGCTAGTGCTTGCGTTAATTTTTCAATTCAAACTATGAATCTGGGACGCATTGTGAATTGTTACTGGCAGCGCACGCTGGGCTTCTATCCAAACAGCTGTCAGTAGGCCATATAATATCGCAACGATCAACCAACACTACGGCTATTGTTAGATATCGCAAAATATGAGGTTTAATAACCGGCAAGCGAGAGTCGAGGCGCCTTGCACGGTGTTAGTACTCAAGTTTACTTTTGACGATATTTACTTCGGTGTATACCGTTGTCATTTAATCTGAAGCTTTTCCTTGTTTATTTTCACGAGTCGTTTTATTAAACGGATATCTGAGCCCGATGTCTGCTACAGACAAAAGTAAACAAAGAGACTCAATCAGCCGTTTCACACTCCACTAGATGTTGGCGTCATCAATTATGTGTGTTGGACGAAGAAATCAACAAGAAAAACTCTAATGTCGCACACTAAATCTGGCGTGTTTGTGGTTAATGGCTTTCTGTTAATGAACTCACTCGTACACTTGTACAAATAAATAATTCAAATATTCGTAAGATTAAAGTTCGTCGACGATTCTTTTACCCTTTTAATTAAAAAATATAACGCTATAAATTGAGCGTAAAGGCTTGTTTTAACGTTCGCGACCGCGACAAAAGTGTCGCGCCAGGCAGTGACATGTTCGATTCGTGTTTAAATAAAATTAATGTTTTAAGGAAAGCGCTAACGATTCCGTGGGGCGATAGTTTCCATAGGGATATATCACTTATCAAGCGAGCCTATCGTCGTCGCCTGGGGCCTGGCTACATAGTAACTATAAGGTAATCTGTGGTCGGACTCGAACTGTGTCGCCGTCGCGTAGCGTTCTCTTGTCGCGTATTTAAAAACGCACCTTATGGTTTACTTTATTACAATAAAGTTGACTGTTTCTGAGCATTATGGACAGATTGAAGATTAGTATAAAAGTCGATATTATGTGAATAGTTTTTGGCAAACTATATCGGGTTTGTATCTGACATGAAGCCATCAGAAACATATTTTTTCGATAATAACACGATATAAATAGACAAAGAAACACGAAATTTAATACGTATATTGATACTACCAAAACAATCGAAAATGTAATTTATCACCATTGAGTATGGTCCGTAATGTTCTTGTACCGAAACCATGCGTGGTTTTGAGATTGTTGCCAATAAATACAGCATACGTCTATACTACGGACATTTAGGTACTGTGTTCTGTTACAGTATGGTATTAAGTTCGAATTTATAGTTTGAAAAGGGCGATATGACACTATACCGGTGCGATCAGTGGCGTGCATTCTATATAGACAAAGAGACATTATCTACATTGATAATAATTTGCTATTGAAATAAATACTGAATAATGAGTTCATGACCATAAATAAATTACAAAAATAGCAGCGGCCGAGCCACAGGGGGAAGTTATCAACATCATCATCATGATGTAAGTCTTGAAGAAAATAATTATTCTTTTTGTCTACCCTGATAGGAATGCCTGTGCACGTCACTGGGTGCGATGTTAGTTTGAATCCAGACTTCCAGAGGTCTGTTAGTTATAACATTCTTACTTTCCACCTGCCCTTATCCAATTGGGGTTGGCGCTATACTTTTTTCAAGCATTCTAGTAAGGATTTGGCTTAGTTTTTACGAACGGCTGCCTGCCTCATGTCGATCCCCTTCTGGATGAACCATTCTCGGGCAAATAGTGTTAGAAAAACACCCTGCCTGATCTGGGAATCAAATCCTGGTTCATGGTCCATAGAAGCTACCACTAGACCAAGGCGGCGATATTGGTTATAAAATTGATAAACATTTACTAAAATTACTTTATATGAATTATGAATCCGTGGCGCAGCGGGCGAGTAGCCGGCTGTGAAACGTGAGGTCGCGCGTTCGATTCCCGCACCGAGACAAATGTCTGTGTGGCCCATAGATATTTGTTTCGGGTCTGGGTGTTGTAGACTGATAGTCTCTCGTAGTTTCTGATACCCACAATACAGGTTATACCTAGTGTGGGATCAGGACTATGTGTGTGACTGTTGGGTGAATTTATTTATTTATTTAAATATTATCAGCGGGCTGACCAGGAAAATTTCTGACAATCGTAAATGTATTCGAGCTTGTTGCGCACTGATGACATTTGGTTAATATGTCAAAATAGATGCGCATCGAGCTCGAATACATTTAAGAGTCAGAAATTTTCCTGCTGTAGGTCTAAACCTATAATATTATTGTTTTTTAAAGAATAATGAAACGAATTAATCATCAATCAACTAATAACACCTGCCCCCTTACTTTTGACACTCGATTCAATCTTGACTACGATTCGGTTTCATTTATTCACTTAAAATTCCACCGAAAACGATTTAAAAAGTGCGCTTTTGTCATTAGATTCGCGAACTTGTCATTTAGTAACTTTTAACGCGACATTAGTGCACTCGCCTCGATTTCGGCGGAGTTTTAAGCCAATAAATGAAACCGAATCGTAGTCAAAATCGAATTGAATGTCAAAAGTTACTCTGCTGATAGGACCTCTAATAGCAATTCAATGTTCATATTGATTAATGACACAATAAGTCGAAATTCGACCTTTTGTACATAATTTTGTTCTAAATATCCATATACCTCTATATTTATGTGGATGTATCAATTGAATGAAATATTTCGATAATATTATAATTCCTTTTTAAGATACATAGGCTAACGTCAATATACTGAAGGGGTAGGCAGATGCGAACAAGCGAACTAAAATACCCACATTTGACCAAGCTCGTTTCCATCCCAGAGACCGGATGTGATAGCGAGTCATCATCATCATCATCATCATCAGCCACATGACGTCCACTGCTGGACATGCTGGCCTCCCCCAAAGATTTCCAGACCGAAGAGAAAACCCCAATATAATTTTGCCCGACCCGGGGATCGAGTTCGAGACCTTAGGACGATAGTTATACCTACTATGCAATATCACCACGGCACCGAGGAAGTTAAAAAAAACGTAAAAAACATGCTTATACGCTGAAGTGTAGTTCCCAGCTAAATAGATTGACATGAAGCGAGGTCGGGAACGAAAGCTAGTAATATCCGGGTTGTCGGAGAGTGAAATATTACATTATTATCGCTTCTTTGAGAGGATGGCGCAGTGTAGAAAGCATGGCGTCCGCTTTAATAACATCGTATCGGGCTAACTCAGTTCCGTTTTATTACATACATATATGACACGTAACATAAGCTCATGCCTGTATCCCCGAAGGGGTAAGCAGAGACGCACTAGCGAACTAGTACATCGACATTTCGCCGCGCTTATTTCTGTCCTAGACGTGATAGGGGGCGAGCCTATCGCCATATCGGGCACAAATTCCAGACACCGGGCTGATATGGAAAAATCCAATATCACTTTGCCCGGCCCGGGGAGCGAACCCGAGACCTCAGGACGGTAGTCGTACCGAAATACAACCACGCCACCGAGGCAGTCGATATGACTCACTCTTGTACTCTCGAAGAGGTAGGCAGAAGCGAACTAGAACACCATTTTCTTTTGAACTCATTTCCGCCCAATAAGTTCAAGCTTATCACCATATCGGTCACAAATTCCAGACTCTGGGCAGATATTGAATAGAAAAACCCAATATCATTTAGCCCGACCTGGCGATCGAACCCAGGATCAGGATGGTAGTCGTAAATTGCACGCAATAGTTACTATCCCCACCGAGGCGGCATTTCCGTTTTATTATATTTTATTATAGTTTCTATAAAATCGTATCCATTATATTGAAAAATATAATAAGTTCGCCAGTCAGTGGTCGGTATCAACGACGTCGTTTAGTAATGATTGCGTGATGGTCGCCTTCGTGTCGTCATTATTTCTGCGTGTTTATGTACGATAGCAGGCTTGGCTAGACAACGTAAATAAACAACACTAAATTCTTTGCCGCTTTGTTTGTGTTCTTTATTCATAAATAATAGGGGACAATTTATTATAGCAGAGACTGGCGAGTGGTAACCAAGCGAGTTGGTGACCTAATAGTAAGTAATCTCCAGCGCTATAGACTTGGAGGTAGAAAAGAATTGGTCACTTTGCATTTCCTTTCTTTAAAGGAATGAAAGAAAAACATTAGGAAGGGAAGGGAATAAAGCGTCACTGGAAACCTCTTTCACTGAACGTAACGCAACAGCGAGCTGCCTCTGTACGTCGGTTTTCTGTAAGACATTGGAGTCGAGATTATCAATTCATTAATTAAAACTAATCGAGCATTTTGCTGCTCTGTCAGTGTTGACCTATATAATTGAACGTCAGAAAAGTTTTAATTTGATCAACTGTATTAAACTGGGTTAATCATTAGCTATGATATCAATTATGTATTCTTGGAATATTATGTGTTTGATACATCCATCATCGGGAGTCTTTTTGGCGCGCCCCACACACCAATTACCGCAGAAAGAATCTAGTGTCGTGGCGACTCGTGGTGTATAAAAATCTACGGCTGAGATCTATATTTATCTGACTACTCTATTGACAGCCTACGTGGCGCAGCGGGCGAGTAGCCGGTTGTGAAATGTGAGGTCGCGGGTTCGATTCCCGCACCGAGACAAATGTCCGTGTGACCCACAGATATATGTTTCGGGTCTGGGTGTTGTGAGACCGAAAGTCTCTCGTACTTAATTCCTGATACCCACGACACAAGACTTGATCTTAGTGTGGGGTCAGGACTATGTGTGTGACTGTTGGGTGTATTTATTTATTTATTATTATTATTGCTGCGTCACGGCGATTAAAAATACTATAAAATTCCTTAATAAAATATAACTAACCAACGAGTGTGCAAATTTTAAAAACAGACCTTCCATCTCTGCTTGTTGATCTGTAGCTAGTTGTTGTGTTTGTCAAACAAATATTTTACATAGTCCCTAACGAGAAACGAACAAAAACCCGTGGTTGAGCTGTAACACGTGAATGATCCCTGTAAATACAACCCGGAGCGTGAACTAGAACTCGGTGTTTTGTACAGTTAGAAATATCCTCGCCGCGATTTATTTTAATTATCCCGTGACAGGTGGCGTACCCGGCGCCTCGTTGGATAAACATCTATATTAGAAGTAAGAGGTTCGTTTTAATTATACCTGTATTTCTTTGTTGTATTTTTACTTAGCTTGGTTTGTGCAGTATGAGTTCAAAAACCTCATTGTTACACGACAGGACTTGAACACACGCTCTCGCACACGTAATGCAATTACCGTACCCCATTATGCTATGACAGCTCATAATTTAAACACGACAAGAATTTAAAGCGATAAATGCCCGACTATTTAATGCATTTAACGTAAAACTGGTTAAGTGTTAACGATGGCCTATATTCGCTTGTGATTGGTATCGAAGGCATACTGTTTGTGAAAATTTCTAATATGGTTTATGAGTCGTAGAGCCACGCTGTAGACAGTTAGGTCTACAGCATGAATGGGCCAGCTCGACCGGTTTGATACGATGTAAACTGGCAGCTTGCTGTCGCGTTTCGTTCTGTGAGTAAGATTTACGATGGCCCAATTCCCCTCCTTCCCTTTCCCAATCTCTGTTTCCCGCCTTTGAGGTTGGCACACACTACCCACCCATAATTCTTTTTGTGTCTTGGGTATGTATGGGCAGTGGAGATCACTTACCATCAGGTGACCCATCTGTTCGTTTGCCAGTCTCTGCTATAAAAAATGGCTTTTATGAAACTTGCTATTACTCATTAATTGTTCTTTTCTAGTTGAAACAAAAGAGGGTAATAAATTGTTTGCATCGCAAGTAGGCTTTATGCGTGGCTCTTGCCGGTGACTTAAATATATGACGTTCTTTAACAAAACATAAGAATGACGATTGCCTTACATTTATCTTTTTCCCGGGCGAATACCTACGTCTCGGGAAGTTAACGTACATCAAGTGTAATAAAATAAAAGTATGTTAACATTTTCTTGTGAAATTATTATCCTTTTATCCACATACGACATTTCTAATATAATGATACGGGAGATCATAAAAGTGTCCGGTAGTCGTTATTTTTTTAAACAATAAATATAACAGCGTTAGTTATGGTAGGTACGTACATAATTAGGAAAACACTGGAAAGGATAATTACTTCAAGTTGCAAATAAAATAAGCATGATGACAATAGAACAATATACAAACATAATTGCTCTATTTACCTTGACATTGGCTAAATCACCGCATATGTGTGGAAGCCTTTATTTTTTAAAGAAGAAGAAGAAATACTTTAAAAGTTTCATAATTTAGCTTTTAAGTTCTTGCCTTATAAATATTTCTTTATCGCAATAATTCGTAATATCTTACAATACCGGCGTGTTTTTATACTGGTAATTAGTGAGCTTTGCTCTTAAAAATACTTTGTAGCAAATGAGTAATACCAAACATTTAAATGATAAAATGCACCGGAATTCGTGATTAGTTCGTGTGCCCGTTTTTAATCAGATTGAAACCAAATTCGGTATGAAAACACGATGGAAGTTACGGTTCAGTTCCCCAATATGCTCTGTTAAAATCGTATATTGAATTGTGCGTTCAAACTTTTTAATTTGACCGTAGATATAGATTTTTAAGCGGTTGAAAACAGGTTATGTGTTTGATCCGTATGTTTAAATACATATAAGCCTGGCTTATAAAACTGATAATGCATATTCTAAATTGATTGAATGAAACAAGATGTAATATCATTTTTAGTTAATATACATATTCTTTTTTATAATATTACTGAATACAAATTTGGAAAAATGCTGAGCAAACAAAATCAGCTGTAGATATTTCTAGTTAAGGTTTAAAGTAAAATTCAGTTCACTGATGCATGTGTCGCTGGAATTTACGCATATTAACATCGGAATTCTCTTGATACTTGACGAGATAAATTATCAGTTGCAAAAAAATCGAGAATACGAGTAGGACAATCTAATTAAAATTCTGCGGCATATTGCTGTCGAAAGGGAACTGCAGAGCACTAGATTTGCGCTGCAATAAAACATGCCAATTTAATTATTACAACGCCAACTTGGTCTCATTTACTTTGTGAGTGGAAGCTAGTTGTGAACTTTGTACCCATGGGGTTTTGGACGCAGTCTAATATATTAAGTACTTTTGTACTTGGTTGGTTCACACTAACCAACAATCGTGTATCCAACACGATAGTATTGAATAGACTAGATAGCGAATACTATGCCCAGTAAACGCCATGGTGTGTTTACTGGACATAGTATTCGCTGTATACCATGGTGTGTTTGTTTGTCATTTTTTGCCATAGCAAAAATTACCATAGTATGAGTCACGTTCCGAGATTACATACTCTAAATCTAGTAACGTGCCCATGGACACCCATGAAACCAAAATAATTGGCGTTGCTTAAAGAGAGGGATAGAGAGTAAGTAGGGTGAAATTGACATGACATGACACCGTCTAACTCATCGCACTAATCGCAACAGCGACTTGCCACTTTACGTCAGATATCTGTAAGATTCTGTCGTGTTGCAGACGTTACTGTCTTCAGCGTGGTTCTACAATTCAAGTGTTTCTTTTATTGTTATTTAAACTTAATATCACGCCTGTATCCCCGAAGGGGTAGGCAGAGGCGTATTAGCGAACTAACATACCCACATTTCGCCGAGCTTCGTCTCGTGCCAGATGTGATAGGGGGCGAGCCTATCGTCATATCGGGCACAAATTCCAGACTCCGGGCTGATATAGAAAAATCAAATATCACTTTTCCCGACCCTGAGATCGAATTCGAGACCTCAGGACGATAGTCATACCGTGCACGTAATACCACCTCGCCACCGAGGCAGTTATTTATTAGGCAGTAGTTTGTTTTTATTTAAATAGGAAATTGTCGGGATAAACATATATTTTTGTGTATGGATTGCAGGCATGAACACACTGGACGCCACAGATATAGATATAGTCTGTAAATATGTAATAAATATGTATGTACATGTCTTAATAAGTAATAATATTATTACCCAGTCTGGAATTCGATCCGATATTACTCCAGCTCACTTGTCGCGCCGATTACATCGTATCTACTAAGCTTCGAAGTCCGAGCATCTAACTCGAATATTAACGACTAATACCTACTGAGGAATATTAATGTATACAAATTATGTCTGCCAGTTCGCAAATAGAAAACGTCTGTAATTACAACACAGAACTATTGTGTTAGGTTAATTTGTGGGTTTCATTTACGAAGCTGTTCTCGGTTGTTCCTCGCGTTATAAACTCTTACTAAACGCGTTATACAGTTTGAATTCAACGTTTAGTAGTATCTTAGACATTTAAAATGAAATTGGTTGGAGCACGCGATAAATTTATAGGGAGTTTTCACGCATATATTAACTTCGGATATTACTCAGACTTTTTATGAAGCTATCATTGGATTTTCGCAGATTAAGTAGTGTGCTTATTTGAATCTCATATAAGTACAAGCGGTGTTATAAATTAATGGTAAAATCTTGCGAACTTTCGTGTTTTCAAAGTATTTATTAAGTTAAAAGACGTTTAAAAGCCACACCCGAACCGCGTTGGTAATGAAGTCAAACATAACAGATTCTGGGAACTTGTTAGGCAGATGTTGAGGTACTTTTTAGGCTAAAAAACACATAGCTTTGTACAATTATTGACTCTTGTAACTCGTCAAGCTTACGCGTGAAAAGAAACATAATGTCTACAGTCGGCCTCTATTTGTATTGTAGAAAGATGATTTTTATATTATTTGAACGGCCCTAATACCTAGCTATATCATGGATTTTAATAAGCAATATTTCACACTGAATCGTATCTCGTCCCGTTCTGCGGTATGACGGATGTCGTGTGTTCAGCATCTGTTGTGTCATCATCATGAATGTTCGCGAATCGTCGCCTGTTGCGTTCACACAAACAAACTTTCGCTTTTGTGTGAATGAAACAGGCATAGACTCCTTCGCCTTCGTTCGGCCGGTATGTACCCGTCATTACGGGACTTCATTATCAGTATACCATAGTATAGAATATAAGTCTAATATTATATGTGCTTTTGTACAATTGGTAATTACATACGGTGCATCTCAACATTCACGTAAGCATGTTAGAGCTAGCGCGCGCAGAGGACTTCTGTCAGCGCCATTTCTTTATCTCTCTTGTAAAAAGTATGCAAATGTATCCTGAGTCCATACATGTCTGTGATCTCGAGTCACCTGGTTAGATTTTCCTAGACCGGACAAGGGCGACAAAATAGTTGCGGTGGTAAAGTCTTCAATGTATCCAAACTAAGGGCGGGAAATTTGTATCCTCTTTAATAGTGTAATTATTGTCCCGGTATGTACTACGTATTATTTGCAGTTGTTTGTCACATGTATCTCTGCCGCAGCGCGTGGAATAATGTATTAATTTATTAGGACGCCGTGGCCCCAATAAAACCGACGCAATACGGATGTACCTAAGTCCGCATGGATCTTCGTGGATAGTCTTAAAATGTGATTCGGTAGTAAAAAGAAGACTTAAACAAACCCCATTTTGTGGTGCAAGATCATTCTAAAGCCTCTTTTAAAATGAAATCCCTAGGATGTATAAGACGAAGATATAAGGCGGAGTTTATGTCGTCGAAGGGCGGAAAAGAAAAGCCTTATGATTGACGGCTCTTCGATTTCATGCGTATTTAGAAGTTCTGATGTTTAAACGTATTCAATGTCTGTGTACAGTTTAGAGAATGTAATTATTAGATATTCGTAATCTATATGTTTTATATTGTATAACAGCTATTTAACTTGCTTGTGTAGGCAAATGTATTGATATTTTTATTATCATAGTGTGTGTGTGTGTGTTATTATCATAGTTTATATAGACACAATTAGTTCAAATTCTATTATATGGAAATATTTTAACAAAAAAAAGTAAGCAAAGTTGTTGGCGGTAGTTTAAATCAACTAACAGCTTAATAGTTGTTGTAAGAGAGCTGGTATTCGAGCTATTCGTTGGGCTCGTCTATTCGCCACGATACGTAACGTAATGTTAATGGCATTCCTTGCAGCATGCCCTTTATTCTCTCTTGTGAGCATCGCATTCTTAACAGTTATGCTTCAACTGCAGACTGCCTCGGTGGCGTAGTTGCATAGCGTGCGTGGTACGACTACCGTCCTAAGGTTTCAGGTTCGATCCTTGGGTCGGGTAAAGTGATACATATTGAGTTTTTCTATTCAATCTCAGCTCGGAGTTTAGAATTTGTGATGGTGATAGGCTCGCCCCCTATAATATTTGGGACGGAAATTAAATTAGCGAAATGTGGGTGGTCTAGTTCGCATCTGCCTTACCCTTTGGTGACGAGAGCCTAATAACATAACATAACATAACATAAGCTCACGTCTATATCCCCGAAGGGGTAGGCAGAGGCGCACTAGCGAACTAGAACACCCACACTTCATCGAGCTTAGTTCCGTCCCAGATGTGATAGGGGGCGAGCCTATCGCCATATCGGGCACAAATTTCAGACTCCGGGCTGATATGGAAAAATCCAATATCACTTTGCCCGACCCGGAGATCGAACCCGAGACCTCAGGTTGGTAGTGGTACCGAAATACCACCACGCCACCGAGGCAGTCATTTATAGTTATTTATATTTCAATACTTAAAAGATGTAAATTTCATAAGTTGTCATGAATTAACCAACAAGTGAAATTTAACCTAACCTGAACGGATTTGAAATAAGAAATCACTATTCCGCTTAACTTACCGAATTAGCAGACGGCTCCGGCTCATGGTGGTATGTTGAGAGATGACGGATCGGACCCGCCATGACGTCAGCACCGACACTACGCTTCACACATACTCGTCATTAGTCATCATCGACGGTCTCATATTGTAATACTGACTCTGCACTATGCCCATAATACTGGCTGATTTGAAATTTTAAATATAAGAATCATGCTATGATATATTGTACGTTATTCTATTTTCAAAATTTCCCATGCAATAAACTGATAAATGGGATATATCAAGCTTCATACCTAAAGTATCATAATTTTTTGCCTAAGGGATTATTTTTTCGATAACTTTGGGGATTAATATTGACGTTTTGTCAGACAATGTATTAAACATCTGTCAAAGGAACAAAATTACGCCTAAGTTAAAATATTTGGATAAAGAAATTTTAGCCTTAAAATAATCTTATTTATTATGTGATTTTCTGTAAGTAGACGTTATATTACGATATGGTATCATATCTGACATCAAAGTACGAGGTTCACTTTCACATCCTACGAATAAAATAAAAGAATATTGCAGATAATATCCAAAGAGAGAGGCTTATGAAACGTATTGTGTCGGGATTAGCACCACTTACGCGGTCGTCCCGTCTTTGTGGGATTCTTAAGTATGTGTTTAGTGTCTGTATTTATATGGTACAATCAAACAACCTTTTAAAATACAAAGAAAAGTGTTCTTTAAAATCCTAAGCATTTTGGGACATATTTAACATAATTATTTGTTATGAAGATAAAATATTACTTTTTTGTCTCAACTGTTCACTAAAATGTTATAATCATATCTTTGTAAGAACAAAGAGAAACAAAATTTATTTTTAACTAGTTGTTACTTTCGGTTCCGTTCCCGCGATAAAAATATTTTCCCGGGATAAGTTGCTTTCTAATAGAGAGGTTATATTAAAAACTGGTTCAGTAGTTCCAGAAATTAGCGTATTAAAACAAATAGACAACAGTGCGCATGGTGTAAAGCGAGTAAATAAAAAAAACTTTATTCGTGTAGAATGCAATTCAATTTTGAACTGACTGCTTTTTGAAAAAGTAAAACGGACAACTTTTTTAAACAAAATATAAGGCTGAGTTGCAAATATATTTGTTACCATGTCTAATTTACAGACGATTAAATATCGTTTGATAAACAAGTTCAGTAGCTAAATGCAATTTAGGATTGTTGTGTAAGTCAGCCTAAGAAATGTAAATTGAAAGTATCTCTCGACAAATGGTTATTTATGATTGATAAAAAGTCTTAACTCACTTTAAGTAGCCAACGTTAATTATCTACATTGAACCAAATTAAACCCTTTGGGTGTTAAAGGGGTAATCTTACTTAACCATAAGATAAATGTTCCAATATATTATACAACTATGTAATGTACTGAAATAAAAAGAGTTATAATAACATTTTTATATTCCTTGTCATATATTTCCATTAAATCATATTATAGCATTCTTTAAACTTGATATACATTAACTTTGACAAAATGCATGTTTTCTAAAAATGCAGCCTTCGGGAAAAACGATTGGAAAATTAATTTATTGCCCAATCACAGCCGCATGTAAAAGTTATTCTTTAGATGAACATATTAAATCACAATATGAATTTATTTAATAAAAAGTTGTCTGTAAGTAAACATTGAATAATTTTTATAGATGCTTGCATTCTTTAAGCACTCATATATTAGTTATACAAGTTAATTTAAGAGTATGTTTTTATGTAAAGAATATCAAGAGGCTAACTTATTTGTAATCTGAATATGTGATTTTAATGGGTCTGAGAAATCATCAATTACATATTAATAACACGTAAATTTCGGTAAATAGTAATTAGTAATAACATTAACTAAAAAGCTAGGTTATTCTATAGAACCAATTCAAATAATGTATACATCAGAATGAATAATTACATTTTACGCATTATGTTAACTAACGCGTCTCGCTTTAGAAGGGTCAAAAAGAGAAATTTACATTACGATGAAAACATTTAATCCCTTATTTCTGCGTTAATGCCTCAACGCTTAATTCTGTAATTTATTTAAAACCTGGGAGACCCGACCACAATCAAATTATAATTCTGTTCACGACTTTATCAAGCTAATTAGTCTTGCCTGACCCTTTATTAAGTCTCAATTATAACGCTTTGCCGATTCATAAAACCGTTTTTGTTATAGCCATTGCTCATCCAATTATAAAAGTCAAATACCTATTTTAACGATGCGAATGTTGGTCTTTATATTAGTTGGTTAGTCTTTCTACCTAGTATTTCACGTCTATAAAAATAATAAAACGGTTAAAACAAAACGTAAGTATTAGTTGTCAAAGTATTTCGAATAAACATCTTTATTTATTCGGAACTAAATCAGTCTTTTAATCAAGCTTTTTTACCTTAAATAAATTTTACAAAAGTTGTAATGAGTTACGCGAATAGTTCACGAAAGTAATAATATCCACTCGATTCAGTGCGCTCGCGCTCACGCTACGCTCGTAGCATACGCGCGGTACGTAGCGTAGTAGAGTGTGTAGCGTGTCGTAGCGGGCCCGCGTAGCGGCCGCTAGCGTCCGACTGCCGCAGAGTGCGGCCGCTAGTTCGCGCGCGCTCTACCCGCGCTCGACCCGCGCACTCCCGCACCGTAATGATTGACAAAATACTTCACCTGAGTTTTCTTAGTTTTCTTCGCGAAGCAAAAACACTTGTAAACACATTAACATATAATATAAAAGTAAACTAAAATAATATACGTAAGATTGATACATAAAATATTTTTCTTATGAGAGACTAGAGAGTTTAGAGAGTATTAACGGTATTTTTATTAACCTCCTTTTTTAAAGTGGTTGGTGAAAGGTTAAAAACATCCACTAAATAAAACAAACATTGTCATGGGCAGTTTAACTTTAAGCTTAATTTAGAATTAATGAAAGGCGAATATTTTTGAGTTTCTATAATATAAAAGACAGTGATCAATAAACAAATAAAACGCTGAATAAAATAAAATAAAATCTTATGAATTATATTGATGGAACATCATATTTAAATTAATAAACGGAACATGAATGACTTTAATTTCGTTGTTTAGTGATCAGTTTATATTATGTAGTAATGTTCATCAATATAAATGTTAGTTGCAAGTCATTACATGTAATTGTAAAGTTGGTGGGTAATAAATATCTACCTATTAAAGTTTTAACAGAGTATTCATTAATCACAATATTCATTTTAGAGGCATTGACTGTGTCAGAGCCTGTTGATAGTTTGATAGAATTTTAAAGACGCCAATATAAAATAACATTTGACAAATTATTAGTTTGACTTTAAACGTACCTCTATAATGTTTCGAAACACGTTGTACGAACTACGAAACATCACCTAGTAAATGTTTGTGTTCGCTAGAAACTGGATACGTTTTAATTATATCGTGTTAAACATGCTTCGCTTCAACATGTTATTTAACAATCCGAACATGGTTCGATACAGTTATAAATGAATTGTTTGTATGCGAATTGTTCGTTATTGACAGTGGCGTGCAGTTCATATAGACAAAGATACTCTGTCTAATCTGACTGTGATTAAGCTGTGTAACAAAAAAAGATTCTCTTATATAATAGCGCTCGGTTTACATTTAAATCGACACGGATAAAGTGATGATGGCTTAGCGAGCCCGAATATATTTATGATTGTCTGAAATTTTCCTGCTGGGGCTGCAGTTCACGAGTTTTGAGAATAAACAAAAACGATAATAATTGTGAAATTTGACTAGCAGTGCGACTTGAGGAAATTACAACTAATTAAAAATATACAAATAAAACAAAATGTGATTGCCCGACTAGGGATTTGGACCCAGGAATTAACGGTTTTTAACCTAATTGCGCTGCTACTAATCCAATAGTGGTTTTGGTGGCTAACATTAATTATTAAGTTTGGGACATATTTATTAGTGTGTTGAGCCTAACTTTAACAGAAAAATATAATACAGCCTCAGAAAAGTCAATTACGTTCACTAGACGTCTAATGTTTTACGATATTTCTTGGAAAGCAACCTACATATAAATTGGTATCCATTTTAAATCAACGAATCCTTATATGGTTTTATCACGTAAAGTTAAAGGTTAACGATTTCGTATTTAATTACACCTTTATTTGTATAAGAAAGAGGAATAACAATAGTCCGGATGAGATTGAGTTTTGATCAAAATAAAATTCTGCCTCGATGGCGTGGTGGTATTTCGGTACGACTACGGTTCTGAGGTCTCGGGTTCGATCCCCGGGTCGGGCAAAGTGATATTGGATTTTTCCATATCAGCCCGGAGTTGAAATTTGTACCCGATATGGTGATAGGCTCGCCCCCTATCACATCTGGGACAGAAGTAAGCTCGGCGAAATGTGGGTGTTCTAGTTTGCTAGTGCGCCTCTGCCTACCCCTTCGGGGATACAGGCGTGAGCTTGTTATGTTTTAAATAAAATTCAGGTCAATGAGTTACTGTGGACGTCATTACAATCTCAAATAATTTCTGGTTTCAAATATGAGTACAGAGTTATAGATGATAGAATTCTACAGGTCGTTTAGCCATATTCCACCATACAATATGGCATGGCATGTACACATAAAACATAAAGCCCGTAACTAAAAAGACATTTACGCGGTACTAAACTTTAATCCGTCGGAGGCGGCACACATATATATTATGTTACATAAGCGTATGGGCCACCGGAGGCCGAACCACCCGTGACTATCTAAAACTAGTCTGTCACTTTCATTTCAAAACATATGTCATAAAGAAAAAAGTGATAAACTAGTTTTAAAGTTAAGTAAATGTTTCTATGTATTGGTAAGGGGACATAGGCGAAGGCGGACTCTGGCAGTAGGCCGGGATAACGCCAGGCAGAAAGAAAGAAGTAAGGGGACATAGGCCTCCCCCACAAATATCCAGATCGACCAGTTGGAAGCGGTCTATATCCAGCAGTGGACGTTTTGTGGCTGATGATGATGATTAGTAAGAGGATAAATCTCAGGTTACTCATGTGTGATTTTTATGTCAGTCGAATTTAATAAATAACTACACCCAACAGTCATACACATATTCTGGACCCCACACTAATACGAGTTTTGTGTCGTGGGTACCAGGAACTAAGAGAGACTTTCGGTCTCCCAACACACAGACCCGGAACAAATATCAGCAGGGTTACCACCACCTCTTATAGCAATATTATTATAATCGTTCTTCGTTTGTTTTGTATGGGAATCTGTACAAGTAAGATTATAATAATACTGCTATAAGAGGTGGTGGTAATCCCCTGTGAATCAAACAAATTTAAATTTGTTCCAAATTCAAATTTAAACCCTCCTGCTTTGCTTGACTTACACTACACATACACTGCCGTGGAGATTGTATTAAACCTGATTACAAAATATGATCCTCTTGTATTACTCGGCTATTGGGACAATGCGTTGAAAAAAGTGCAATTTAGATGATTTCTGTATAACTGGGACAAGTTAAAACGGTGCTGCGAACTGTGTTATAGTTCAGTGCACAAGTGTGAATAGGGCAAACGTTAGATATGGAACCGTTTTCAGAATGGAGTGCGAATATAGAGGTATAACCCACTTAACACCATACCTCTAAATATGTAAATAGTGATGTGTGATTTTTTTTGTTAATTAATGGATTCGGATGAAATTACCAAACATGTAGAAATTTACCTTGATTACAACGGTTGGAGTTTTTATGCAGATGTAGTGGTGACTTTTCTTTCTACCTGCCCTTATCCCACTTTAATGTGGGGTTGGCGCAACACACTTTTTCAAGCATGTTGCAGATATGATTTAGCAAAATTTTTACGACCGGCTGCCTGCCTGACGTCAACCTTCTCTGAAGGATCCAGTCCCTGGCAAATTAAATTACAAACTTCGCTTTGCCCGACCTGGGAATCGAACCCATGACCTCCCGGTTCCAGCCTATATATGCTGCCACTAGACCAAGGAGATGTAGTGGCGACTAAAAACTAATTTTATTGAAATTTAAGCGTTGAGGAACTAGATAATTTGTGGCTTTAAAGAAAATTAACTGTCAAATAAAAAGCATTCTCTATATAAGTATACACATATTGCAATAATTACCGAGCCCGCGGTGTTAACAATCCATTTTATATACTGATTTCTTAAGTTTAAGCGAATATTATACATTGAAATAAATCTATTTTTACGAATTTTATCACGATTAGGTTAAAAAGAATATATTAAAAATAAAAATAAAAATTAAAACCTAATCGTGATAGAATTCGTAAAAATAGTTTTATTTCAATCCATTTCACATATATGTATGCAGTTTTCGAGGGTCTGCTGACTTATATTTCGATGCAATGCTGTCGCTGTAGAAGCGAATTAATTATTCTATCAGCTGTGGGAGCGGAATCGACCACAATGCTGCCTACATTCCATAATCTGAGTAAAGCTTGCTTTAACAATAAAGTACATCACTTTTGCTAATCCTGCGCTAACCTTTGAATGTTAATGAATATAACTTATACTATAAATGGATAGTGTTGACCTTATTATGTTGGCTCTTTAAATGTATTTTCGACAGACTTCCATAAAGGAGGAGGTCCTCAATTCGTTGTATTTTTTTATGTATATAACGCGATATCTTCGCCAAATGTGGATCGTTTTTCAAAATTCTTTTTGCGTTCGATTGAGATTATTTCAAAGGTGATCCCGTATAAATTTGGTCACGATTGAATTTGATTTTTTTTGTTAATTAACGGATTCGCATGAAATTACCATACATGTAATACCTGATGAAGGTCGCAGGAAGTCGCTGAATGCAGGCCGCTTCCAACAGGTCGATCTGGAAATCTCTAGGGGAGGCCTATGTTCATCAGTGGACGTCCTATGGCTGATGATGATGATAATGATGTCAATGGTTGGACTTTTTACGCAGATGTAGTGGCGACTTTTCTTTCTACCTGCCCTTATCCCTCCTTAATGTGGAGTTGGCGCAAGACATTTTTTCAAGGATTTGGCTTAGTTTTTACGACTGGCTACCTAATGTCAACCCCTCTCTGGTGGATCCAGGGTCGGGCAAATGCAAATTAGAAAAATCACTTTGCCCGACCTGGGAATCGAACTCTGGCCCTCCCGATTAATCGATCAGCCCATATATGCTGCCGGACCAAGGAGGCGATAATGTTGATTGTTAATGCAATTTAGGTTCAGTGGTTAAGATGAACAGTTCACCGCCCGTGAAGGGTAAACATTTTCAAAAGGTAAGCTGACGCTTTTCGTGACTACTAGTATAATATATGAAATCATACCTATTTATTAATAATTGAGAGTTAGGCAAAAGTAAACCAGCATGCATTTTGATGTATGGATCGACCTTTCGCCATTAAAGTGAACAATTCCTCATTTGGCAGTCGGGTGCATTTTATTTATTTAATGCTGTACATTTCGGACATAATACGAAAGAACATAACAGTCAAATTACAGAACAAATGGCGGTCTTCTCGCACTCGGCAATTTCTTGCAGATAACCATGGGATGGATATAAAAGAAAAAGAGAAAATTGGATTTCGTAACACCGGCAATCTCATTAAACATATAAACCTAACATAGGAGATTTTTGTAAGAATGTAAATCGAGACGTCCCATACATGCTGTAGTAAAACTACCTACAGCGTTCTAATATCGTAAGAAAATTATGCTTATCTAAAGCCGCGTCTCCTGTACTAAAACATTATACAAAACACATACGCAAAACTTGATATCTCTACAATTTTTTGTCTATGGTCAATTGTTATATGAGCAAGAGAAAATGAAAAACCTTGTTTTGAGTAGGTGTTTTTAGTGTTTTGTTTGGAAAAAACATGTGCAAGAGACTCGGTTTGGCTCAAAAAATCTATATTTATTGAGCGAGTCTCTATATTATAAAACATGTTTTTAATATTTATTTAAAACTTTATGCGAAAAATGTGTAAATACGGACTTAATGGCTGAGCTATTCATTTCATGTACTTTATCTCGAAGATCAAGTGGCATCCACTATAGAATAGGCCTCAGTAACTTATTGCTTTAATTTTATAACTATCTCCAGTGCCTACAGTACGTATATTTGGCAGATTTTTTAAATTTTAACAACAGTAGAATTTGCAGAAACTAAAACAAACTAACATAGATGTATCGAGGCAAAGAAAACGATTATTATCAATTCGCGTGCGAATTTAGGGCATTTGAACAAAATAACACACAGTTTATGCCAATTTAATCCACTATAATAAAACAATTAATATTGATTTGAAATTAGACTCTAGGTGGTGTAGGTATTTCAGTACGACTACCGTCCTGAGGTCTCGGGTTCAATCCCTGGAGACTTTCGGTCTCACAACACCCGGACCCGAAACAAATATAATATGTTAAAAAATACGAAATTATAGATTCTAAAGCGTTGACTTAGAATCTCGAATTTAGATTTGAAAAGTGGTTAGAATTGGTGGTTATTTAACTTTGGCATTGATGAACCTCCGGAAGAGTTCTTGTTACGTCATTAACGAAAGAACTTTTAAGATCTGACTATTGATGTTTGCTGGAACATTATTATTGAAATTCTAGACGTATCGCATAAAGTCACTGTCGGACAAACGTTACTCAACGGAAACTGGTGTTGGCAAGAACTCTAGCTGAGTTAGCACATTGCATGCACCGCACAGGTAAGATTGCCTTTGATCCGACAATATTCTCCTTATATTTGCAACGTCATTTACACTTACATGTGCACTTTATGAGGATGAAGACTAAGAACAGTAGCTCGAGCACGAAAAACTAATGTAAATGTAAATGTATTCGAGTTCGCTGCGCACTGATGATGTTTGGTTAATATTTCATAGACCCGCATCGAGTTCGAATACATTTACGGTTGTCAGAAATTTTCCTGCTCAGGCCGCTGTGCTTACATGACGTGACTAATTGTAGTTCAAGAAATTGATTTGTAATCATCTAGTAGAGCATGAACCTACGTAGATTCAGGGCGCTAATTCTTTTCCATTATAATGTTAAATCCTTATTTGACTGAACTAAACTGATTTGTTAGGTTATTTTTATCCACCTGTCTTTATACCACTTTGATGAGGGCTAGGTTAAACTTTTTTTCCCTTTTTTTGTCTTATCGCCTCTTTGGTCTATTCGCAGCATATATGGGCTGGGAACCTTGAGGTCGTGGGTTCGATTCCCAAGTCGAGCAAAGCAAATTTTCAAATTTAATTTGGGACTGGATCCCCCAGAGGGGGTTGACGCCAGGCCGGCAGCCGGTTTTAAAACTAAGTCAAATCATTTCTGCAACTTTTCGACCGTGTGTCAATAAAGCCGCATCTTCTGCACATGCTTTTGCGAAACAAAACACAAATATAACTACAAAAAACAACGTATTTCGGATGAACATATTTTTTAGCTTACAGCCACGTCTCCCTCACTAAAACATTAAACAAAACACCGTATTTCTACAATTAATTATTTATTTTCATAACCCAAGAAGATGGCAATAAAATATATGTTATAAGATGTTATGTTAACATACCGACTTCTTAAGTTTACGCGGATGTTATACATTGAAATAAAACTATTTAAAAAAATTTAAACTCTAAATACTCCGTATATAATAGTATATTATATGGGTTGGCATCAAGCAGGCAAAAATCAGTAGGTAACAGTATTGGGATTAAAAATAAGACACATTTTGACCCTTCATAAAACATAAACAATATTAATCGAAGAACCTCATTGCGTAACCGTATAGCTGCCGTGGCTCAAATTGTAGAGGTACGTTCTAATAACCGTTTTGTATAAGTTGTACAAGTAGTCTGTAACAGTTAGAGAGAGCACACTTGATGGCCGCTTTTATGTGTAATAAAGAGTACTCTTGCGCAAATGCAGGAACACGCACAGCTTGTCTTATTTGTTATATAACTAGGAATTGCATTTATTGTCGAAATGACAGTACGAATTTCGGTAAAAATATGATCTATTGGTTATTCATAACATAAAACATAACATAAGCGCACGCCTGTATCCCCGAAGGGGTAGGTAGAGGCGCACTAGCGAACTAGAACATCCACATTTCGCCGAGCTTAGTTCCGTCCCAGATGTGATAGGGCCCATCGCCATATCGGGCACAAATTCCAGACTCCGGGCTGATGTGGAAAAATTCAATATCACTTTGCCCGACCCGGGGATCGAACCCGAGACCTCAGAACCGTAGTCATACCGAAATATCACCACGCCATCGACGCAGTCATTCATTCATCAATATTGGTTATTTAACTTTAGGAATCATGCCTATAACTTTCCTGAATTTTTCGCGCCTAAAAAATCTTTGCATAAAGCCGGTGTTTCAATGTGGAACTAAATCATGCTACC
Source organism: Clanis bilineata (assembly GCA_036417725.1). NCBI lineage: Eukaryota > Metazoa > Arthropoda > Insecta > Lepidoptera > Sphingidae > Clanis > Clanis bilineata. Next base: position 8,414,774 of record CM071141.1, read on the forward strand.
TATTTTACGGACTGAATATACATCACGTACAGTGCACTCGTGTTTAGGACTTAGTTGACACTGACCCCAAAGACGGCGATTTATTACAAATATTCAGATTAAATAGCAGGTGTATTGGAGTTAAAACGACACGAACTTGAATTTCTGCTTCTGTAACCTATATGCCATTTGTTTCTGTTACAACTAAAGCGATCAAATATTTACACAGAGCATTGACGTTCATGGAGACTCTCGGGAAATCTAAACTTGTCTTGTCACGCGAACCAAACGAAAATGTGCTAACAAAATGCAGCTACACTTTCGATTTTTCGCATTGTAACAAAAAGCACTGTTAATTATGGAGGTTGATATAAAACATGATTAAAATGTAACTATTGATTTGGAATAAAGAATGGGTAATTAAAGGATCACTCACTGAACAAAATGCTAGAGAGCTACCAGTCTATGTTGATTTTCTGCGAGTCAGTGGTATTAAACTGGTCGAGCCTGTTCGTGCTGTAAACGTTACTGTTTACAGCGTGGCTCTACCAACTAACTCAATCAATCTTACTACAGTATTTTCAATAGAAGGCCATAAATTATATACAAATAATTTATATAAATACACTTTATACGATAGTTACAGAATATTATCGGGAACTAAAATTTTTAATAAGAAATCTTGGAAACAGAAAGTTTTCATGTAATAGTATATGGTGAAAAGTGGACGATGCAGAACCGGATTTACCTGTGTTCACTGTCTTGCGAGATAAAAGGAATGAACAAACGTTCGAATAAGATTTGCTAGTGTTCCTAAAAATACTATCCGTATTTCAACGTAATACGACTACAAATTGCTTGAAAGACATTTTCCACGTGCATTTACAGTTAGCGGCGCGGCGCCGGTCGGCGTGTGTCCTCGTAATACTTTCTCGCTTCTGCGATCGGTTGCTGATACCGTCCAATACTATTGGCTCAAATACTGGATGTTGGCTGTATATATAAGTATCGAAGATCACCAGGTTTCATACCACAAGGTTGCAAAGCGAAATTAGTTTTCTTATTCCGAATACTGGAACGCTATTCAACTTTAACAGCTACTTACGCCATACAATTTTGACAGATAAGGCGGCCTCAACTGTTTGGGTTGCGATTCAGTATTCAAGGGTTAGATTGATTTTAATATCTTATCCAAGCACATGAAGTATTATTTGTACCAATTTACCTTATCTTTTATATGTTTGCAAACGCTATTAGCATAATACGACTAATTGAGCCGTATTTGTATTCACGTTTTTTTTTCTTCTTCCTTTGCCCTCATGAGATACATTACAGAACACCCTACATTACACTAGATAAAATGGGAAACATTATAGTATTAAATCCGCCTTAGTGTAAAATATTTATATTTTTTTAGTTTATAATTCTTCTACAGATCTTCTCATTCCTGATTTGATCACGCAGAGAAACACTGAGCATAGCTCTCTCCATAGAAAAAAATTATAACAATCAGAAAACTTATATCATCTTAAAATTTCTTTATCAAAACACTTAAGTATTTACAATGTAAAAAGTAAAATATTGATTTTGAAGTATTATCGTTTACACGAAGCGTTAAAGATAACTTCTGAGAAATTTTACTTCAAGGTTCTCTCCTCTTGATGAAGAACTTCAAAGAAAATATAAACTTCTCAGATTTATGGAGGGTGTTAATTTAAATGAGGTCTTCAGACGAGCTCTTTTCATTCATTTTATAGGTACTCCTTGAAGATTGAAGAATGTTAACACTTAACACGTTATTAATGTCTATAGTAAGAAAGGACCGCCTCGACCGGTTTTACACCACTGTCTCATAGAAAACCGACGTAAAGTGGCAGCTCGCCGTTGCGTTTCGTTCGGTGAGTGAGATTTCCGGTGGCCCAATGCCTACTTACACTTTATAATTCCTATTCCTATATACTGGAAAGCTAGAGTAATCCCATTAGTATTATAAATACGGATGGATGTTTATTGGTTTATCATTGCATTGCACTGTTTGGGTTTGCTTAACTATAGTTATTAATCATAGAGTGAAAAATTTACTTTTAAATAATTATGATGGGAGCCTATACAGAGGAAGTCCTATGGCTGATGATGATGATGATGACTTATGACGGGAAAGACGCTGGCGGAGTAGAGCTCGTAAGCTATTTGGCTATATACGAATATAAACTTAAAACTTAACTTAAAAACTAAAAAAAAAAATATAATTAATCGTGTCACATTATTCTATTTTATGCATTGAAATGATTTCATGTCTACAAATAATAAAAAAAACTGAAAAAGATAAGGAGAATATAAGTCCATGTTATGACATTTTATTTACAAGTGTTGACGCAATCTTTTTGTTCTGAACTTCTAATCCCCAACTTAAATGATATATCTTTTGCAAGCATATTTTAGGGAGAAAATGTAATATTTATAAATGTATTTTAGTTCATTGAAGTATTACAAAGTGTCAAACAAAATAGGTATAGAAAATTGAGGCTTTAAAACGTCGTAGTTTTTCTAAGTTTAAAGCTATTTTTGTATGTATATTGATGGCATTCTATAAAATAGATAAATCATGGTTGCGTCTGTCAAACCCATTTTAAAAAATTTCAATTCAGCTTATCGGCTGGGTAATATATTTTTTCACCAAAAATCGTATAATATGGAGACAAATATCTATTTTATAAGACATCACGCAGTTCGGCGCTCTAGTTTTATTTAAAAAGCTTCGAAGTGCAAATCACCAATTTTAGTTAAAGTGTGGTTGGATCGTAGCTGGGATGTGGGTTTTGAAACTATGTTTTAGATAAAATCTATAATCTATATAGTCTAAAGTCGTAATAAGGCTGTGTAATAATTGATTATAAAATTTTAATGATCCGAAGACAATACGGAAGTTTTGAATTGATTGATTTTATTAACATTGTTTATGTACTTACATTGATTATATAAACTGGCATTTTTATTCTGAGTGGAAGTATTTTGCGATACCCGCGAGTCCATGACTGAAGCAGGTATAGTTCATTTCAAAGCGTGCACGCGCATCATAGAAAGAATCTCAGGAAACTCTCTGTGATTAAAAAATCACCCCAACAGTTACATACACATAGTCCTGACCCCACACTAAGATTGAGTCTTGTGTCGTGGGTATCAGGAATTCCGAGAGACTTTCAGTCTCACAATACCCAGACCCGAAACAAATATATGTAGGCCATACAAACATTTATCTCGATGCGGGAATCGGACCCGCGGCATCTCGCTTCACAGCCGGCTACTCGCCCGATCGGCCACGGAGGCTGATTAAGTAATTATTAATTTAATTCCAGTACTACAGATTTTATCATAAAGATCCACAATGCAAGTAATATTTCGCTTATCACTTTGATAACCAAAGGCTCGCGAAACTCCATCCTCTAACCAGTATTTATTCCCTCAACGACAAACAATCATTACTTCAATGAGTGGACCCTTGTATATAATTTACGGCCTTCTATTTAAAATATTGTAGTAAGATTAGATTGAACGTCTACAGCACGAATGGGCCGGCTCGACCGGTTAGATACCACTGTCACAAAAAACCGATGTAAAGTGGCAGCTTGCTGTCGCGTTTCGTTCGGTGAGTGAAATTTCCGGTGGCCCGTTTCCCCCCTCCCTTTCCCAATTCATTTTATCTACCCTTTCATTCCATCCTTTTAGGTTGGCAACGCACCCATGTTTCTTTTTGTGTCTTGGGTGTCTATGGGCTGTGGAGATCACTTACCATCAGGTGACCCATCTGCTCGTCTGCCAATCTCTGCTACAAAAAAAGTTGTCTTCTGTTGGTATAATTCCTTACTGCAGAGTTACCACGACCTCTTATAGCAGTATTATTATAATCGTTCTTCGTTTGTTTTATATGGGAATCGGTACAAGTAAACTTTTAATAATACTGCTATAAGAGGTGGTGGTAACCCCCCTAGCCACGCCTCCACACGTGCCGACACAGCAGTCTTTGATCAGATAACAGTATTTACGCAGTCCTCTATGTATTTAGATATATATATTTTATAAGTCCTCTACAAGCTTCACTCTACGAATACAAAATAGTATACCTCTAGAGGTAGTATACATATTGATATATAAGGTTCCTCGGCATTTCACAAACAACGAAAGATCCATTAGATATTGTTTCATGAAACGTGCTCCAAACTGATAAAAGAAAACATAACATTCAATATACGTTCGTCGGCGTAGATCGGTTTAGAGAATGTGCAAGCGGGCGCAAATCGGTTAGCTGTCTGTTGGTATTGGCAATAGTACCTACGTAGCGCAGCGCTGGCTAATTACGAGTGCAACAGCTCGAGCGTGACAATTATAGTGTTGGCTGCCCTGGTGCAAGTCTATCTTTATAAACATCAAAATACAAAAAATATAAACATTTCGACCACTGCCACAGTAGTATAGAGTGGCCTCTCTCTGAACCACACTGTTTAAGCTTCACCCCTGCAATTTGTAAATTCAGTTTTTAAATACTGGTTTCTTAATTTTACGCGATTGTTATACATTGAAATCAAACTATTTTTATGGATTCTGTCACGATTTTGTTTAATTTTAATTTGATTTTTTTTTTCCCCACGTTTCGAAGGCTTTGCAGTCTTCGTGGTCACGGGTTGGACTGATAACTGAGTGACTGGTTGGAATAAAAAAAAATTAAAACCAAATCGTGATAGAATCCGTAATTTTAAGTTTTTGTTTACGCCGATTTTTTGTTTCCTACCTACTTGTTTTGTCCAATAACTCCAAATACCAAATACGTATGAATTTTGTTTTATTATATTTGTTCAATACTTAAACGGTCGTTTGAATCGTACCTCCAATACAGGAATACGGTTCAAAATAAAATGTTATTCATTTTCTCTTATATTTAAGCCTCCATTCGTGTTGTGAATATGTAAGCGAGTTCAAATTATGTGGGTAAATGAACATTACAGGGCCGAGAAAACAAACTTGTCGGGGAACATTTGCCTTTGAAACACAATGAAAGAGCTCAAACTAACATTATAAAGCAATACAAATAAGGAGAGAAGTGAACAGCAAGGCAGCGATGCGGAATGAATGTTAGCAACCAGGTCGAGTAAATCAAACAACAAGGGCCAATCATTCCACATGTGCCACCGATCGTGCCCTCGCGCCCTCGCGCCCGCTCCCAGCCCTGCCACGCCGCTTGATAACTACTGATCCGAAAATATAACTCGGACTAATAACTACAGGTTGCTAGTGTCGAGTGTCGACTACCGACTGCCGCTGGAATAAGCTACCTGCGCGCTGTGTGTTCAGTACTAGTGCTCGCTCAGGCATTGCTTTTTAATAATGTTACTCTGCTCGTGTCAATGCTATCGTATATCATAATAGAGTGAAGTATTGTATTTTGGTATGTTACTATGTCGCCTCCTTGGTCTAGTGGCAGCATATATAGGCTGTGGACCGGGATGTCCTGGGTTTAATTCCCAGGTCGGATAAAGCGAATTTTGTAATTCAATTTGCCCATTACTCCCTCTCCCTCAGAGGGAGTTGACGTAAGGCAGGCGACGTAAAATCCTTTCGGTAACATGCTTCACAAAGTGAGTTGCGCCGACCCCACATTAAGGTGGGATAAATGCAGGTAGAAAGAAAGACTATAATGTTCTATGTAAGGACTAATATTTGAAATTAATGTCTGTCTTATTAAGTACTAATCTCATATTTCTAAGTTCGGCGGTTTGTTATGAGTATGAAGGTTGAATGTTGATGAGTCAATCTCACAATCAGGCAGACATTAAATACATTGTTCTTGGATATTATTAGGATAAAAAATAATTTATCGTAAATTGCTCTGACTGCCTCGCTGGCATGGTGGTATTTCGGTACGACTACGGTTCTGAGGTCTCGGGTTCGATCCCCAGGTCGGGCAAAGTGATATTGGTTTTTTTCATATCACCCCGGAGTCTGGAATTTGTGCCCGATATGGCGATAGGCTCGCCCCTTATCACATCTGGGACGGAACTAAGCTCGGCGAAATGTGGGTGTTCTAGTTCGCTAGTGCGCCTCTACCTACCCCTGCGGGGATACAGGCGTGAGCTTATGTTTATGTTTATGTATCGTAAATTATTACACTACAATTATAGAATTTAATAAAACTGCTCCTTTATTAACACTTCTTTTGAATACAAAAGAGCTCTTCAACGCTTTGCAAAATCTGCGGTTCCATAAATACGGAGTTATTTCAGCTAGGTGCAACAAAACAAACAATATGGTATGAATTTAATTTCAAGTTGCGAAAAATGCACAAAACCTCGCACAAGAGCGAACAAAAGTCGTCAGAGCAGACAGCGGCCCGGTCCAGGCAATAACTTCTTTCACTGACCATTTTTCATTCTTTCATACACAACGTTCTGAAAATATGAGACAAATGCAATTACAAACGTTATAGCCACTAAGTTTCGTGATATTTGTCTTAAGTTCAAATTTATTAGCTCTCCTGGCTATACTAAATGTGTTTTATGCTCTCGTCTGTCATTCACTGCATAGAGATTATGACCGACTCGTCTAGAAATCATGAACATTATTTCTATAAATGAACGCCCTAACAAATATTTACGAGTAGAGGGGAGTGATTCTTTTATTACAGTAAAGTATCTTAACATAACATCGAAACTAAAAAAACAGAACTAGTATCTGTTGAAATGAAAAGGAATGTATAACAAGCCTTGTTTCTGAACGTATTTTTCCTATTGGAAATATTTATGTTTTATATAACAATTCCGAACAAATAAAGGAACCTTATTTTTTATTAAAGTGAAATTTTATATTACAACAATAAATAGAATATGCACAATTCCCCACGAGGGACGTCAGGCGGGCGCGGCCGACGGTCGTAAAACATAAAACAAAACTTTTTGTACCGTCGAGTATATGCATGTCGAGCCGACCCCACGTAATGGGATGAAGGCAGGAATACGATATGATGATTGCACAATTTAATATTACCTTTTAGAACATGGCAATTTTTAAATTAAATTAGTGTCATTGAAAATTCTAATACGTGCTGACTATTTTCTTTCTTTCTACCTGTCGTTATAGCTCATTAATGATTCGACTTAGTCATTACGACCGGCTGCCTACCTGACGACAACCCGCCTCTGCAGATCAGTCTCGGGCAAAATGTGTAAATAAAGCACCCCGCCAGACCTGGGAATCGAACCTAGGGCCTCGGGATTCACAGGCCATATGACCGCTGCTGCCACTAGATCAGGGAAGCGACGTGCTTACTATTTATATTCTACTTCTTCTACGCTTCTATGCTACTCCTCGGGCTTGGCGAACACACTTTTTCAAGCATGTTGTAGAAAAGATTGAACATTAGTTTTTACTACAGGTAATGATAATGTGTACCTCCGATTAATGAGGAATATTATTTTTAATAAACATACATTTACACTAATTTAAATTTGTGTTAAGAAAATGTAAACAACGTTATGATAATAATATTTCTTTAGAGGATTTGGGAACAATGTTCGCAAGGAGGAAACTGATTTTGTTTAAATCAAATCTCCGCGCGTCGCCCTTTGTTATAGAAGCGACTTTTTATCAAAATAATTTTATATTTTGTAATAAACGCAGGTGTTTCTTTTTGTGTATAAATCTTTAAAATGCCGGATAAATTGTTATAAACGTCATTCAATTGTACTTCAATTAACTTGGAACGGTAGGTATATCAATATTACCTAATCTACTCCTATTTGGCTATAACTAAAAAAACGATGTCTATTTGGCTATAATATAGATAAGCACATAGAACTATACACTAAGAATATTTACTATGATATTATGTATTACGTGTATTATCTAATGGTGTTTCGAATAAATAAAAAAAATAAAAATAAAAATAACTTCTGCATCAAAACTATGTAGTTGTTGCATAGGAGAGTTATTGTTAATTTGTGTATATAGATTCGTTTCTACTCGGATAATATCGTCAAGAACTTATGTAGCGATTCTTAAACCACGTCTCCTGCACTAAATCATTACACAATACACCTACACAAAATATGTATTTTTTTATCTATGGTCCATTGTTTTACGAGCAGGAGATAGTAAAATCGTTGTATTGCGTATGTGTTTTTGTATGTTTCAAGAAAAACTAGTGCAGGAGACGTGGCTTTAAGCGTGCACTACTCATGAACAGTAGCAACACCAAGGATTATAATACAGCACTGCGTGGCACTGTACTATGCTCGTCACCCTGAGACATTTAATGTTAAGTCTCAAATACAAAGTGCATAATATTATTCTCTATGTGTTATGGAGATCCGAAACTGCAAATAACATAACATAACATTAACATAAGCTCACGCCTGTATCCCCGAAGGGATAGGCAGAGGTAAACTAGCGAACTAGAATACCCACATTTCGCCGAGCTTAGTTCCGTCCCAGATGTGATAGGGGGCGAGCCTATCGCCATATCGGGCACAAAAATCCAATATCTGCAAATAAAACCTATATATTATAGAAGTATATAATAAAATTAATCTTTTGTTCATTCTTAACCTAAAAATAGTTGAATGCAATATTTATAAATCTAAAATTTAATTATTTAAGTTGTTTCTTTTTCTACAATTAATCTAAGAGCTGCACATTTTGCTTGCGAAATCCCTCCGAATGTTAATGTTATTAAGTTATTCAATTTGTAAGACTTTCATTGTTGATCTCTCGTAGCCTTGGCGAGATAAAATAAGTAATCCATGCTCAAGCCCTTTCCAGGGTTCCAATCTTCATTTCTTATATTTTGCCTTCTATTTTACAAAGCGGACCACATCCGACTTGTAAGCTCACTTTGTTTTTATAACTCTTTGTACGTCATACACGACTGCCTCGGTGGCGTGGTGGTATTTCGGTACAACTACGGTTCTGAGGTCTCGGGTTCGATCCCCGGGTCGGGCAATGTGATATTGGATTTTTCCATATCAGCCTGGAGTCTGGAATTTGTGCCCGATATGGCGATAGGGTCGCCCCCTATCACATCTGGGACGAAACTAAGCTCGGCGAAATGTGGGTGTTCTAGTTCGCTAGTGCACCTCTGCCTACCCCTTCGGGGATACAGGCGTGAGCTTATGTTTGTACGTTATAAATAAACATGAGATTAACTATGAACGAAATACGTAACTTCAAACGCCCCTAAAAGCCCACGCAGGGTTCATTATATGTAACTCAAAAATTTCATTTTTGTGTTCGTAATAGGATCGATCATATTTTTGGATACCCAAGAGGGAAATATATTTTTCTCGTTTGTTTTGTTAGTTCGCATAAATGTGTGAGGTATATTAAATTACATTATAAAACCAATGTCATAGAATAATTTATTTTGGTAGTTTTTCCACTTTTCAGGTCAAATTTCTGTATCTAATTGTAACAAAATAGTTTAATAAAATTGTGTATGTTATTTATTCCGGTTAAAAGAATTTTTGGATCTAATTACACAATCTCGACACGAACTTTAAAATTTTTCGACCTGCTAAAAAATCTATTTTGTGTTCGATAGAGCTTATTTCAAGGGTTGGTCCCGTATAAATTTGGTCACGATCGGATCAATTTTGAAGTCGGTCCGTAAAGTTTTTAAACTTGTGATTATTTTTGTTTATGTACATATTTTCGCCTCTTTGGTCTAGTTAGTAATAGCAGAATAAATATGGCTGTGAATCCGGACCTCCTGGGTGCGAATCCCAGGTCTGCCATAGTTATTTCTCTAATTTGTTTTGCCCCGGACTACATCCCCCAAAGGGGTGGGGGGTTAATGTAAGTCAGGCAGAGAGCCGGGCAGTTAAGGTGGGGAAAGGGCAGGTAGAAATATACTGTGTATATATTCTGAAAAAAATATAAAATGTATGATCTAATTTACGCAATGCTTTGTGTCCAAGATTACATTTCCAATTACTGTACTAGACACAAAGAACTCGGTGAAGAGGCATAGAAAGTACGATCAAGAAATTCTTTGTACTATTTTTTCTTTTAGGTTTGAATTTTTTACAAGTTTGAAGTGCATGTGCGATTAATATCACATACTTTGACCGTGTGCACTGTACGCATAAATTAAAGTCAATTCAGAACTGCTATAAATATTGCCCCTTACTTATAAAAATATTTAAGCGCTGCTTATCTTTATACCATAGGTTGTCCCTTTCATTTTTAAACAATGTAACGCAAGGAAAAAAGGTGACAGGTTATTTTTAACCATTCGCTCAGCTAAAAATGCTGTTTTAAGTAAGGCTCTATATGTTTATATTTTTACATTAATAAATAACACACAACAGTCACATACATAGTCCTGAGCGTCTATTACCAAAAACGAAATCCGTAGTTTCAGATGACGGATCGCACGTTTTGGTACTACGAAGTGTTGCGGATCCGCTGACGGATTTGACGACGGATCCGATGTTTAGATTTTGACATTATTGACATTGTTACTTTCGTACTTGACTCTACTATGAAAACAAATGTGACATGAAATACATCGTTTCTTCGTTCGGATCATAACCTCGATTGTACGAAAGCTCTAAGCCTATCGTTCGCTTTTCGTTTTGGTTTCGAAGTCTTCGACATGGCTAAATTCCTTCTGAATTAAGTTATAACATAACATAAGCTCACGCCTGTATCCCCGAAGGGGTAGGCACAGTACCGAGAGGCACACTAGCAAACTAGAACACCCACATTTCGCCGAATTTAGTTCCACCCCGCTGCGTCACGGAGGCTGTCAAATAAATATATCATCAGACGTCCTATAGGTCCACTGCTGAACATAGGCCTCCCCCAAAGATTTCCAGATCGACCTGTTGGAAGCGGCCAGCATCCTATGGCTGATGATGTAATTGGGCCACCGGAAATCTCACTCATCGAACGAAACGCGACTGCGAGCTGCCACGTTACGTCGGTCTTCTGTGAGACAGTGGTATCAAATCGGTCGAGTCAGCCCATTTGTGCTTTAGACGTATGTTACTGTCTGCAGCGTGGCGCTACCGCTCAAATGTTTAAATATTTATGTATTATGTGTATCGAATTATATTTTTTATGTTCACATTGTTTGTGAGTTTACGCAATCCCGTAGAAAATCAGTAGCCCGAGCACCAAAAAACTAATGTAAATGTAAATGTATTCGAGTTCGCTGCGCACTGATGACGTTTGGTTAATATTTCATACAAATTTCATAGACGCGCATCGAGTTCGAATACATTTACATTTACATTCGTTTTTCGTGCTCGGGCTACTGCAGGCTTATATTCATTGAAAAGATCTGTAGCATAATAGTACTTACAAACATAAGCTCACGCCTGTATCCCCGAAGGGGCAGGTAGAGGTGCAGTAGCGAACTAGAACACCCACATTTCGCCGAGCTTAGTTCCGTCCCGGATGTGATATGGGGCAAGCCTATCGCCATATCGGGCACAAATTCCAGACTCCGGGCTTATATGGAAAAATCCAATATCACTTTACCCGACCCGGGGATCGAACCCGAGACCTCAGGATGGTACTCATACCGAAATACAACTACGCCACCGAGGTAGTATAATAGTTTTGGATAAAATCTGGAAATTTTGACTATACATAAAATATGTTCGTAGAGTCTTTATCGAACACTAACACTGTCGCCTCCTTGGTCTAGTGACAGTGTATATGGGCTGTGAACCGGGAGGTCCTGGGTTCGATCCCCAAGTCAGGCGTAGTGTTTTTCTAACACTATTTTCCCGGGACTGGATCCCCTAGACAGGGTTTGACGACAGGCAGGCAGGCGGTCGTAAAAACTACGCCAAATCCTTTCTGCAACATGCTTGAAAAAGCGTGACCTCACATTAACGTGGGATAAAGGTAAGTAGAAAGAAAGACTTCGAGAGCACTAATCGATCAAGCTGGTCACCTGGAACATGATCGCCCCAGCTCATGAACTACCGACCGACCTTCGATGAAGTAATTGAGGTTCTTATTCATATACCTCTACATTTATGTAAATGGCGACATGTACAGTTTAGTAAAGAAAAATACCGCAAAGGTATGAAAAATTAAAATATGAAATGAGCCGACATTTTCTAATAATAACCTACATAATTAATTATATTATGAACTCGGTAACTGAACTCGCCAAGGTTAGTACGACTCACTACCTATATTAAACTAGAACCATAGGGTTGATTTTAATTAGCTCCATCCTAAATTAGCTTTAGCGTCGCTGCCGTACTATCACGTTGCTATCATATAATTAGCTCTAACTATTATAGCTCCGAAGCGTGTAACGTGCCAAAGAGAGCAAAACAGAACACTTTATTTTAATTTTTCTGAGGTGTTCTATTTTATAGTAGAAGCCGGTAAACTGGCTAGTTAGTTACGCTGAGATCTACATATCTCACTATAGAAAAATATATGGATACAAAGTAAGAGATGGATGATATGGTTACTCCTACCTTTGCCGTACCGTTAAGCTGTGGAATAGTTTGCCAGCATACGTATTCCCTCCCTCCTACAACATTGGGCCCTTCAAACGGAGTGTGAAGAAGCATATATGCAGGCCAGCATGATACTGGTGGCCAGCGATGGACACAAGGTCTATAGGTGGTGGCTGGTATTTTTGGTGCGCACATCGCTTACCATCTGGTGGTCACTTTGTCGTGCTCGGATAAAAAAAAATACAAAGTTGTTTGAGACTGTAGGTCACTTTCTCACTGTACGAAACATTGCAGCTGCTTCATCTTTCTTTCTTTCTAATACCTACCGTTATTCCACATTTATTGCGGAAAGGATTTGTTTCGTTCGTTTTTACGACCGGCTGCCTGCCTGACGACGTTGCCGGACCACGGAATCGAATCTAGGATTTCCCGGTTTCATATATGCTGCCACTAGACCGGTACGATTACAAGCTTCATGCTTGTATCATTTTATGAAAACAATAAAGTAATGATCTTTCAAAGCGTTTTAAAAGACTGCTTTCGCCTCTGTTTCGGTAGTCACGATGTATAACAATAATTATTAAAAAATTTGATTATGTGTTTATCTCAACTTTTATCACCTTCTTGGTCTAGTGGCAGTATATATGGGCTGTGGACCGAGAGGTCCTGGGTTCGTTTCCCCGATTTTTATAATTTAATTTGCCCGAGCCCGGATCCCTCAGTGGGGGTTGACAACAGGCAGGTAGCCGGTCGTAAAAAATAAGCCAAACTCTCTCTGCAACATGCTCGAAAAAGAGTGTTGCGCCGACCCCACATTAATGTAGGATAATGACATGTATAGAAAGAAAAGATCTATCTTAACTCTTACAGCCGACAATGCTTGCTAAGGAAAAAATTGAACATGTGGCTCGTAAAGCATTTTAAGTACAGCTTAAAATTTTGTTGGTGGCATTTTGTGCACTCCAAACTGAATTGAAATCGAGTCAGTTCCAACGCAGCTTAAGAATGCTCGGTTTGGTCAGAAAGGAATCTTAAGTAGCTGCTCGCTAAGGCTGCGAGCATGGATTTTATTTTTCTCAGTATTCCTGTTGTTGTATGTTATAGCATATAAACGAGGTCCATTTATCCTCACTCGTCTCCTGTCCACTATGGCTCTTTACTTTTATTACGATCATTAGTCCAAAGTAGTATTATTGTCTTCATTTGTTCTTATTATGTTCACTTTATTATTTTTTCTTCTTGACTCATTGTCACACAAAAAGTTTATTAAAATATGTTGCTTTTAACAACATGTATTGTTTTTTAGACAATGTTTATTGGCTTCAAATAATATTAGATGGTATAAATAAACAGCACTTTTGGATGGGTCACTTATATTAAGCTATCTAAAAATAATAATATAATATAACACTTGTCTCGGCAGTCCGTACCATTACGAACTGCAGCCCGAGCAGGAAAATTTCTGACAACCGTAAATGTATTCGTGCTCGATGCGCGTCTATGAAATTTGTATGAAATATAAATCAAATGTCATCAGTGCGCAGCGAGTTTACATTTACATTAGTTTTTCGTGCTCGGGCTACTGAGCTATCGCTGCTTATTGCTGCTAATGATATTAAATGTTGACATAAATATCTCAACTGCGTCGGTGGCGTAGTTGTGTTTCGGTACAAGTGTTTTGCGCCAACCCCACATTAAGGTGGGATAAGGGCAGGCAGAAAGAAAGACAATATTACTAATATAATATTAGATGAAGCGACACCTAGCGGAATTTAGTTCAAGGCTTGAGTCCCAGAGTGCTCTCGCAGACATTCAGAAGTTATTGATTTAGTTCGAGAGGTTCACAATCCCTCCGCAGTCCGCATCCCTCTACGAGTTTTATCCTGAAACCAATAGGTGGCGGTAGTAACACTATCCTTGGATATTGCACGATAATTTGTGTTAACTTGTTACAAAAGTTCTGAAGTTGTTTCGTTATAGTATTTACAGTATTTCTGCAAATTGCGTGTTTACGAGGGACAACAAAATATGTATTTTTACAATGTCGTTTTTTTATAGTTGTGAAGCATTGCAGCGTCATTGTGTTGATTTTATAAGAGAGAAGGGAATCAAGCAAGTGAGCCAGATTACTCCATTGAATCGTTATTGGGTAACCCGAACGATTGAACATCACTTACTATTAGGTGATGGTTATAAAAAAATATGAACTTACTAGTTGTTGCCCGCGGCTTCGTCCACGTGGAAATATTCCACGGGAAGCGCACATTTTTCTAGGTTAAAGGTGCCTATGTGTTATTCCGATGTATCACTACATAGTATAAAACAAAGTCGCTTCCCGCTGTCTGTCTGTCCCTATGTTCCCATGTATGCTTAGTAAAATTGCGCAACAGATTTTGGTGCGTTTTTTTTAATATAGTGATTCGAGAGGAAGGTTTATATGTATAATGCATGCGTAAATTTATCCCCTAAAGGGATGTAATGGGGGATGAATGTTTGTCAAAACATTGCGAGATGTTTGCGGGCGGAGCCACGGGCAAAAGCTAGTAAATCTATATAACTGTAAAGTTTCATAAAAATCCATTCAGTAGTTTTAGCGTGAAAGACTAACAAAGATACATCATACTCACAAACTTTTCCGTTTATAATATAAGCTAGAAGATACCGCTATATTAGGCAGCAGCCGGCTGTGAAGCCAGAGGCTGTGGGTTCGATCCTCGCATTGAGCTAGATATTTGTGTGGCCCACGTATATTTGTTTCGAGTCTGGGTGTTGTGTGACCGAAACTCTCTCGTCAGGTCAGGACTGTTGAGTGTTATTTTTTTATTATTTATTTATTGCTTGAACTGAATCGATCGCCACTTTATCTTACCTTAGCCTAACATTAATCTTGGTTCTCTAGATAAGAGTAGCGCCACTGGTACTAACTTCAGGCAGGCAATGTTATTTTGTGCGTTATGTGTAGATACATAAGCCCAGCGGTCGTTAATTCTGACGTGACGGTATGCTATGTATCGCGGTATGACGGCACTAAACCTTACAAATCTCTGAGGAAATGTAGGAGAGAGTTAAAGCACGAAGAAATAATATTTTTTCTGCACACGATGTTATCGTGGCAATTTATAAAGGGTGGGGTGCGCGTGTGTGGAAGGTACGGGCGGATCTATTAACTGTATTCGCGAGTTTATATGCATATTTATATATATGACAACCTCCGCGGCGCAGCGGACGAGTAGCCGGCTGTGAAGCGAGAGGCCGCAAGTTCAATCCCCACACCGAGACAAAGTTTATGTAGTCCACAAATATTTGTTTCGGGTGTGGGTGTTGTGAGACCGAAAGTCTCTCGTAATTTCTGATATCCACGATACAGGTTATACCTAGTGTAGGGTCAGGACTATGTGTGTGACTGTTGGGTGTTATTTATTTATTATTCATTTATTTATTACATGTAATACATGTAATGAATTACATGCATACATAATATCACATAGGGGTAGGCAGAGACTATGGATTTCCACTTCGCCCGATTCTGACATACTACTTTCGCTTCATCTACTTTCATCAATCACTTCATACATACGCGTCGGTTAAGGGTACTTTTTACCTTTCCTTTAATTAATACATCATGGTGATGGAACTTTGTGAGTGAAAGAAGATGTAGTGACAAGAATAGAGAAAGGGATGTTAAGATGGTTCGGACATATTGAGAGGATGGATGATAGGAGATTAACGAAAGAGATACACAAGACGAGTTTGGAAGGAAAAGTCGGTAAAGTTCGACCGCATCGCACATATTTTAGGCAAGTTGATGAATGTCATTCATATATTTCTTTTTCAATTTAACTTGAGGTTAGGACTAACTGTAGGTTAGTAATAGTGGTGCAAGTTGCCCTTTTTTTTTTTTTTTTTTTTTTTTTGTTGTCGCCACGTCTGGGGGGAGACGTGTCGGTTATGTCGGGTTCGCCGGTCTTACGACCCAACGTTGAGCCGCCCGGGAGAGATGGAAATCATCCGAGCGACCGTTGGGCCGAGTCCCTAACACTATGTACACCCTACACCGACAATACCGACTAAAACCCCGCGGTGGCCCTCTTCGGCGCATTGGAACGGCCCCGGGTTTCCCTAGGCGAGAAGCGCCCAGGCTTCAACCGGGATCGTCCCTGCGCGGTGCCGCCATGCGGCCCGTCTCCATTGTGGGGGGCTCATAAGCCCCCGCCGCCGAAGGACGCCCTCGGCGTCAACGACAACACGAGGCCAACCACCCGTGCTGCCGTCCATCTCGGGGTCGCATGTACAAAAGTACTAAACGGGGCGCTACAACAGCCCCCCGCTGCGCGCCCGCGACCCCCGATGGCCCCTATAAGTCGCCTCTTACGACGGGCAGGGGATACCGTGGTGGAATTCTCCAAACGCCCCCGACCACAGGGCGGGAGGCGCCGGTCAGTCGTCAACCCGACGCCTCCTAGTTGCCCTAAGAGTAAGTGATGCATAGAAATTAGTTATTCATTATGTGTAGGAACGGTGGTTGTACGAAATCCTAGAAAGTCCCTTAGGATATTCTAAGTAGATGAAAAGATCATTTTTGTAGCATTATACATAAGTACGCAGTAAAAACAATCCTAAAGCTAATTTTCGTTATTGGTCTATATACATTTAAAACTGATGAGATGTGCAAACTTTACTCAATGTTAAAATAAGTTAGAGACCACACGTCGCCATGTGATATTTCAGCGGTTCGCCAATTTTGTGTGGAAAGCACCAAAATTGTATATCTCGTTTGGTATAAAACACAGGTGCATATTGCTTTAGCAACTTTGTTTTCCAGGAAGTTATGATTCCGTACATGTTAGTATGTAAGTGATATTTTTATGTTTTTAGGTATTTTTTACCTAGGGGGTAAAATAATTGATTTGGTTGGTTGATGAAAGATAATAATATTTCCATCTTCATCAGTACCTCACACTGTGGCGCAACACTTTTTGTTAGTTATTTGCATGTTGCGAAGAAAATTGGTGTCGTTTTAAATAAATAAATACACCCAACAGACACACCTAGTTCTGACCCCACACTAGTTATAACATGTATCGTGGGTATTAGAAACTATGAGAGACTTTCGGCCTCACAACACCCAGACTTGAAACAAATATCTGTGGGCCACACAAACATGTGTCTCAATGCGGGAATCGAACCCGGGTCCTCTCGCTTCACAACCGGCGACTCGCCCACTGCGCCACGGAGGCTGTTTTAAGTACCGACTGCCTGCCTGACGTCAGCCCTGGCGGATGCAGTCCAGGACAAATTGTGTTGGAAAACCGCTTGGCCCGACCTGAGAATCGAACTCAATACCTCCCGGTTCACAGTGCATATACGTTGCCATAAGATCAATGACTTTCAAACTCTAAAATTAAAACGAAACTAATTATAATATATTCTTTGAGTCGAGTAAAAATATGGCACTTTACAAGTTTTTATTAATATGAATATTTAATAGTGAAAGGAATTTAACTTTGTGGTAAACATACTAAAACATAGTAAATATGATAGTTAATGGTTTCTTAGGTTTACGCGAATATTACTCATTGAAATTACGGATTTTATCGCGATTTGTTTAGTATTTTATTTTTAATCCCGACGCTTCGAAAGCTTTACAGCCTAAGTGGTCACGGGTCGGACTGACTAAAATAAATACCAAAAAAATCAGCAAAAACTAGTTTTATTTCAATAAATATGGTAGTTATTTACAGCTATTATGTACAAATACAAATCATAATCACCAATAAAAATATATATATATTAAGATTCCCAAAGTATACCTATAACTCTAGTAGAGTTATTACAGTTACTACTTGAATCAGCACAAAACCTAATTTAGTCGTAAGCTTTAATAAATCCTGTAAGTGTGACGTGTTGACGGGTGTTACCACATTTTTCCGGTTGGGTCGGTTTGAGCACAATCTGTCCTCAACGTAAGAAGGCTGTATATCAGTCAGTGTCCAAGGGGTATTTTAATTATGCCTTAATTTATTGTTGCCCTATACATCCACCAAGATTGCGTCGGCGAATTAAAGTCCTCGTAAAAATTCTTTCTACATCGTACGATAAAGAATTGGGGCACAAAAATGATTCTATTATAAATTAAAAAATACAAATCTATATTAATAATCTATATCTATATTATCTATCTATCAATCACATTTGTCGCCATGAAGGCACGCAACATTTTAGTATGAGATATTTTTAAATTATGTTTATTTTATGTGAGTAAGTTGATGCCGTCCTTTTTTGATTTGACAAGTAAACTTTATTTCTTTCTTTCTTTTTTTCTATAAATACCAAAGACTTCTATGTATTTACTAGACAAGCTGTTTCGAAGTAAAATTGTGGCACACGCAGGCGAGTGTTTGATGTTTCACGGCAAGGAAAAGAACAGATTTCTATAGTGAGTTGAGGTCGATTAACAGAGAGTTAGTGCGCACATTCTATGTATGTACCGAACAGCCAGTGTAGTAGTACACATAAAAGTCTTTGATAACATAAGCTCACGCCTGTATCCCCAAAGGGGTAGGCAGAGGCGCACTAGTGAACTAGAACACCCACATTTCGCCGAGCTTAGTTCCGTCCCAGATGTGATAGGGGGCGAGCGTATCGCCATATCGGGCACAAATTCCAGACTCCGGGCTGAAATGGAAAAATCCAATATCACTTTTCCCGACCCGGGGATCGAACCCGAGACCTCAGAATCGTAGTCGTACCAAAATACCACCACGCCACCGAGGCAGTCTTTGATAAATACAGATAATTTATAAAGAATTAGACTGTAGAATTTGTATGGAGTTGCAATTATAATTTACCCTTTTTTACTTTTTTGTGTTTATGCATGTCTAATACAGAATGCTAAATACCTCTTATTTATTGACGACGCCGTGTAGATATGTTTAGGATCAGGCACTATATAAGATATATTATTTCATTAATAGACCAATTCAATAGTTTTGTGATAACAATTTATTTGTGAGTTGATACTTTTTTCATAATAACATTCAATATTCCCTAACTGCAAAATTATGCAAAAAAAAAAAAACTTTCCACCTGCTATGTATTATTCAGCAAGATTAATTTCTGTGAAGCTAGTAAAAGATCGTTGTTATAATTATTTTATGTCGAGAAGACTCCATCCATCCATCTGGATTAGTGTCTGATATACAACATCACGTCATTAGTTTCCTCGTATGTGTTGTTTATCGCTTCAATAAAATATTGAGGTATAATCTTTTCCTTTAAGAAATAAAATAACTATAATTATAATGATCCTTTTATACCTGTAAGATCTGCTGACAATTCCACGAATTAATAATAATATTTGATGAAATTTTGATTGCTAATAATCAGCTTCACGTGCCCAATTCTTTTCCAATCAGAAATAATAATTCAGAGATTTTTTTTCGGTAATTGGTAAAACTATTGCTATATTTGTTTAATAGGATAACTAGAGGTATTATCTATTACTCGTAATTCGTGATCCGAATATATTTACAGCAGCTGATTTTAACACCACATCAAATTATTACGCTCAACAAATGAGCCACTGTAATTCTGGATGACTTGCAGCACTATAACTAATCTAGAGTTATACCTTATCTCGATTTATCCTACAGCTCACTCCTATCATTAAATCAAGATTTGACATAAATAGAGATTTATCCTGAAGCTGCAAGTGGCCCTTAAAATAAAAACTAACTCTTTGTTATCAAAATAGATAAATAATATTCTTTACGCTGTCTTAATGCGGGTAAACTTCACAGTAAGGCCTCATTCGCACGAGAGCTTTTTCAACGCGCAGTAAAAAGCATTATAATGGAACAAATGAGTTCTAGTATAGTTATTTAAACGTCGGCGCTTTTAAAACGCGGCGTATTTATGGGCGGTAAGTAGAATATAACTTATTAGGAACAAGAAATTAACGATTTTCGAGCAATCATTTGAACAGACATATTGAGACGCTTTTTTATAGAACGTTGAAAGCTCTCGTGCGAATGAGAGCGTAGAGTTAGATAGAAAAATTCTCAGGTGTGCAGTTTCCTCACGATGTTTTCCTGCACCGTTATATTATAGCAAGCGATAATCCATAATGAAAACATACTTAGAAGAGTTAGAGTTGCATGCCATTTCTGGGTTTGGTCTCGAATCTCTGATACTCATCTTGGCAGTCCGTACCACTTCCTAACTGAGCTCTCTCTCAGCCCTCCCATCGATAGAGGAGGCCCGTGCCCAGCAGTGGGATAATATTATGACAGAGATAATATCAATTCATTCTCTGGGGGTTAATCGCCTCGAGGGAGCCAGTTCGCCAAGCTGATCTAATTTGGCAATAAGGGGAGCAATCCTACCATGATGAATCCGTAAATAATTGCATTCCTATTTAATAAATATAATAATAATATTAGCCATGTAATATTACTGTCCCACTGCTGGGCACGGGCCTCCTCTAGTAGTGAGAGGGGTTAGGCCTTAATCTACCACGCTGGCCTAATGCGGGTTGGTAGACTTCACATACCTTCGAAATTCTTGTGGAGAAATTCTCGGGTATGCAGGTTTCCTCACGATGTTATCCTTCACCGTTGTAGCAAACGATATTTCACATTGAAAACACACTTAATATAGAAAAGTAAGAGGTGTGTGCTCTTTTTTTGGGGTTGGTCTCGAACCTCCGACACTCGTCTCGGCAGTCCGTACCACTCCCAACTGAGCTATCGCTGCTTTTGATATTATTTACGATATAAAAATGTTTACGGTTGAATGGCATATCATAATACATAATGAGAGGAATTCTGGTAATCTACAATGCTAGAGTAATGATGATTGTTAGTGTTATAATAGCCTTACCTTACTATCCCATCTTATTACATAGACAGTTTAGGAAACGATAAGTAAATTACATTTAATTGAAGTTTAGTTTACATAATGGCTACGGGTACGATGGGTCTGAAGGGAAATCTTTAATTCCATAATGGTTTTTTATATCCGTAGTTTACTTTGATATATAAAGTTAAAGAATTGGCCCTAGAAAACATAAATAAGTTTGTAAAATCTTCTACAGACCTGTGTTTGGCAGCCTGTTAATGCTATTTTTCACTCCCTTGTCCGCACAAATTTAAATATCTCAAGCCAACAACTCAACAAAGACGTCACAAAATGAAAGTTTCCGCCGTGATTTAGAACCAGTGACTCAGTCAAAATACTGTACATTTTAGTTATCTTTTTGTTTTGTCAGAATTAAGGATTAGCTGAATAATACCGGCGGCACTGAAAAAAATAGTAAGTATCAAGGAATTTTATATTATTGACGTAATCATTTTATATTTATTTTATATTATTATTTCTTGGAGTATTCATATAGTCCGATTGCTAATTAAACGGAGTAAACTGACAGATCAAAATATCACTTTCCAAAATAATGTTGCTTAGTTTCAAAACATACATTGAAACAATAACTCAGCACTAGCTTTGCAAATTAATATTTTTAGAAATTTGAGCTTAACCCTTCGACTAGATGTCTGTGTAAATAATTTTGCGTAAAAATCACAACAGATACGCGAAATTATAACAATGAAAAATACAAATATTAATTTTGTTATTTGAGACAAATTACGTTCGGCACATTCATAGTTTTTGAAAGTTTTGTTTATAATGAACCATGACTATAATTCCAGTAGATATGCCATAACTTAGCATGCAGTAATTTACTATTACTATAATTTTGTAGACATGCAGTACTAATTACATATTATGCAGAAATTACGATTTTTAGTTGGAATTTTTAAAATGAAATAATGAAATGGTTCACTGAATTGAAATGTTTAAATAATCTTGATCTTTTTACCGCAGCACTATTTAAATTTCATGAAAAAGTGGCAACATTCGAAATGTCAGTTTACTCCGTTTAATTAGCAATCCTACTATAGCAGTGTTTTTTATTATATTATCTCGGTTAGGTAGCGGTGATAATGGATGTTTTTAACCGATTTAAATAAAGAGGAAGTTTATGTCTATACATGTATCGTCTGAATTTTCCGATCCAAAGTAAGATTATTGATAAATAAATTAAGTATTATTTGAATTATAATATATCCTGATGGTAATATTCATCCGTCAACACATTCCTGTTTAAATACAGAAAATGCGTACATTTCTGACAATAAGTGCTTGTTAAAATAAACAGAGGGTCCTAACTATGTCAGACTAAATAAAAGTGAATATCAACAAATTCCGGCACTGCGAGTCAATATTGACCGTGGAAAATTTACCCCTCCCTAATACCTACCCTGAGAGGAAATTTGTAGGACAATCTACTTCAAATAAAGTCTAAAAGGGTTTCAGAGAATATGGCCATACTTCGATATCTATAAAATGTGTTGTGAACGGTTTATAACAAAAACTCGATTTTATGTAATGCTTAGATCTAGACACGACATAAACTTAGGTGTTAAACTCAGCTGTAGCCCGTTTAGTTTAGGTATCAAGTGTATACTACACTGTGTTTCATCAGAATGTATAGGCCATAAAAGACAAAGAGAGAGTTGCAAAAGGTCGCCCCATCATTTACGTCACATAGAAAAAAGACAGATAAAGGACACGAACAAAAAGTGATGGAACGCGGGTCATTTATCGAGATCACTTCGAGAAATTATGGACATTACTGCAAGGGTCTATATTACAAGAATAAGTATATAGACAAGTAATACTTCACAACCCTCACAACGGTCTTTATGAAGCACGAAAGAAAACGACGTAATAAATTATCACCTTTTACATTAAACTTTGCCAGCGTAATTTTATGACGATTCATTTAATTTTTATCTTTTCTGAATATCCGATAAAAGGTTATGGTCCCGCGAGAGTCGTCAAAGCTGTAAGTTCCTCCTTTTTGTTAGTTCACGTGTTCAGTGTTACGAAGCGAAAATTTTTAATTGAAGCTATCGACCACAGTTGAATTCGTCAGAGGGTTTCGGAATTCTATCGTGTGTTTTAAATATTTTGATCGTAGATAAAATGTTGGTAATTGTTGTTCTCCGGATAGAAGGTAATTCAGAAGACTCAAGTTAAAAGGTACATATTGCCCCTTAAAAAATCATTTACGCGGTTCTTATCTTTAAAATTAGTTTTAATATACAGTATAATAGACTGCCTCGGTGGCGTGGTGGTATTTCGGTACGACTGCGGTTCTGAGGTCTCGGGTTCGATTCCCGGGTCGGGCAAAGTGATATTGGATTTTTCCATATCAGCCCGGAGTCGGGAATTTGTGCCCGATATGGCGATAGGCTCGCCCCCTATCACATCTGGGACTGAACTAAGCTCGGCGAAATGTGAGTGTTCTAGTTCGCTAGTGCGCCTTTGCCTACCCCTTCGGGGATACAGGCGTGAGCTTATGTTATGTTATGTTATAATAGTATAGCACGTATTTTTTTATGTAAGAGTCATTATTTCCAACATGATAGGTCGACAGGCTAATTTTTTAAGCCAGATAATGTATCTAGGAATGGCGCAGCGGCGTCGTCGGCGACGTGACCGCACAAGTTTTGAATGCTTTCATTCAAACTTGTGGTTCTGTTCGGCCGCGCAATGAATGGTGGATGGCACAGTTTGACTGGATAACTTTGTCGATTTAACTCGGCACCGTCCTTCTGTTCCAGTCTTATTCACGGTTACAAAACACAAAAAAGTTCATTTCTCTTTCACGATTAACTTTTTTTGATTTATATCATTCTGCCGCGCCGTCAAGTCGTTCCAGATGTTGCTATGATAATTAAAATTATGTTTATACAACAAATTAGCTGTTTACTTTTGCGAGACTATGTTTTGAGTAATCTTATGGATCGGCGATAGGTACAGGCATGAGATTAAAATAATAAATAAATTTAAATAAAAATGTTTATTGGTCACGTAGGCATATCAAATGCACTTACGACAGGTCACAACAAGGTCTAGGTACATTTATATAATAATGTTACAACACTATCAATTTAGAAAACAAGCAGGCAGGTATGGACACAATAACAAGGATGGAGGCTTAGATAAAATGTTGTGATTTGTAGGAAAGTTAATGTATTGTACCTCTAGTTTAGGATATTTCTTTATCAATATAAAGGAATATCTTTCAATATCCAAATACTCTCTGCCTCGGTGGCGTGGTGGTATTTCGGTACGACTGCGGTTCTGAGGTCTCGGGTTCGATTCCCGGGTCGGGCAAAGTGATATTGGATTTTTCCATATCAGCCCGGAGTCGGGAATTTGTGCCCGATATGGCGATAGGCTCGCCCCCTATCACATCTGGGAAGGAACTAAGCTCGGCGAAATGTAGGTGTTCTAGTTCGCTATACAGTTCGGGATACAGACGTGAGCTTATGTTATGTTATGTTATCCAAATACTAATTTCTTCAGAATTTGACATTGGTTAAATTGAGCGAGGAGATTGGAGTCTGTACCGGGGCCGATGCAGATCATATAATAAAAAGGCACCATAGTTGATAATGTCAAATTATAAGATTCAAATACCTATATGTACATAGGTATGTATGTCAATTTAACCTAGATCTACGTTAAATAGGTTAATGTCCATGGTTATATTAATTTAAAGTGAAATAAATAGTGATGCTTACCTACTTAGCATGTAAAAAGAAGAACGATATTGTAGATAAGTGTATAAAACGAGTATAGATAGGTTTATCGTCCTTATTATATAGGCATATGTTTTGTACATCGCCCGCTATTCTACCCGCTCTGTAGAAAATGTCCTTATCGTAAAGGATATATTTTACAATATGGTTACATACCGTTAAATGTCAGCATCTTTGCGAGGTATGGCGGCAATACCTTTTTCGTTTTATACCTTCGGGAATTTTATAATGAAACTAGAGGATCAAATATCTCTTTTAATAATGAAACGTTTTCAGGCAATATTGGGTTCATCATTAAAGCTTTACAATTCCTGTTTCCTTGTTTAAGGTACCCATGAGTCTTAAGATTTTTTGATCTTGTGGACGTCTATGGGTGTTGGAGATTACGTATCATCTGGTGATCTGGCTGGTTGCCTGTCTCTACTATAAACAATCTGTAGCCCGAGCACGAAAAACTAATGTAAATGTAAACTCGCTGCGCACTGATGACATTTGATTAATATTTCATACAAATTTCATAGACGCGCATCGAGCACGAATATATTTACGGTTGTAAGAAATTTTCCTGCTCAGGCTGTTGCTTGTCAACGTAAGTTATGTTAAAGCCTGGTACGAAATAGAATGCGCACATACAATGTCAAAAATCACAATCATAATAATTAATACACTCTACAGTCATACAAAAGCCCTGATCGAAGTTACAAGTCTTCTTAAACCCTCCATTCACACGAGATGTTTTTCAACGCGCGTTAAAAAAGCGTCTCAATATGTCACATATGATTGCTTGAAAACCATTCTTGCCTTGTTTCTAATTAGGTATATTCTACATATAACAATACTAGATAATTAATTTGTTAACTAACTAATTTGTCCTATTTCAACGCTTTTTTAACGTGCGTGGAAAAGCTCTCGTGCGAATGAGGGCTAATGGGTATCTATAGCATGAGATTTTTTGACATTTCACGCTAGCGACTACATAAAATAATATATATGAAAAACCTTTATTAATCTAAGTGAAAAACCTTAATTCCCCACGTAACCGCTAGAGGAGTTCGGGTTTTTTACTATACAAATTTTACAGAGTCGCTAGTGAGAAATCTCAAAAAACTAATAGTCGGCCTACTGGACTCAAGTCTTAAACTCACAACAATCAGGCATTTGATACTTTTATAAACATAAACATAAACATAAGCTCACGCCTGTATCCCCGAAGGGGTAGGCAGAGGCGCACTAGCGAACTAGTACACCCACGTTTCGCCGAGCTTAGTTCCGTCCCAGATGTGATAGGGGGCGAGCCTATCGCCATATCGGGCACAAATTCCAGACTCCGGGCTGATATGGAAAAATCCAATATCACTTTGCCCGACCCGGGGATCGAACCCGAGACCTCAGAACCGTAGTCGTACCGAAATACCACTACGCCACCGAGGCATATTTTTATATGATTATAATTTCGTCAAAAATAAAAACGAAACGAGAGTAAGCTTTGGAATCACTTCAATTTTCAGTTTTGAGCAAATCCAATGAAGTTTGTAAGGGCGCGGCGCTATCACGTGGATAATGACGTAGAGCTCCCTCTTCACAACAAAAGGCACAATTGATGGATAAAAAACCTCAAAGATCTATTTCTACCTAATACAGGAAAATATCTTGAGTCCTTGTCAGATTTGAAATGTCCAGGAAGATCTTTATATGAGTTTAACGAGTGCTATAAAAGACGATAACCTTTGCAACTCTGTATCAGCTGTAAGTAAAATATATAAACGTTACAGCTCTATCAAATCAACTCTTAATCAAACACTTTTTAAAATTGTTACACAGTCTACAAAGAGTTAAGCAATTTCGATTATATATTCTTAGCATTTCAATAACTTATCGTGCTTTATATTGCGGACGTGGCAGCGACCATAACATAATTATTATTATGTTATCTACAATACATATACTTTTGTTTGAATGCTTTAATCTGTAGAATTACGGCACGTATTTTTAAAATATTTTTTACTATTAACTACTTTGTTGCTATCGTGTCGTTTTCGAAATGTATGTATATACACGGTATGTTTAAATAGCGCAAAAAATTATATTGGTTATCAAATTTATTTGAATTGGTATAGAAATTTGAAATATTATATATTGTATAATCTCATACAAATATAATCACAAGTTTAAAAACTTAACTGACCGACTTCCAATTTACAGATCGTGACCAAATTTATATATAGGGATATATATAAATTTGGTCACGATCTGTAAATTGGAAGTGTAAATTGAAATAAGCTCTAACGAACACAAAAAGAATCTTGCAAATTGGTCCATATTTGACGGAGATATCGCGTAACATACATAAAAAAAATACCGATGAATTGAGGACCTCCTCCTTTTTGGGAAGTCAGTCGAAAAAAATCATGAAATAATATTTTGGGCATCATTTTATATTTTTGATTTTTGAGGTTTATGCGATTATTACACATTAAATAAAACTATTTTTTACGGTTTCTACCGCGATTTCTTCTTAAAAAACTAGTTTTATTTAAACCATTTTATATTTCATAGCACCACCATTGCGTCAGTGGTGTTTCTGTATAGTCGGTCAGCCCATCGAGCACAAATCCAATTTGCTCTTACTTGATGAGAGTGCTATTGAAACACCGGAGGTCAATATACTGTTACTAAGGCTGATATCTATACAGCGAACTTCGACTAAGTCAGAGTCATAAAAACGAACTCAGTGAGAATTTGGAATTTTTAAATCGAACTTCGACTTAGTCCGAGTAATTTTTTACAAGAAAAACTTTGCTTAGTTTGTCTGTCAGTCTGTTTTACCTGTAATAAATTAGTTGGACTAAGTCGAAGTTCGATTTAAAAATACCAAATCGTAATTGAGTTAGTTTTTGACTTTGACTTAGTCGAAGTTCGCTATAGATATCAGCCCTTAGGATAGGATATCTATAGCGAACTTCTACAGTTACTAAAGCTTAGCTACACGTAAAACTGTCCGTGTGTCCTACATACAATAGTCATACAATCCTTTGGATTAAGAACCGCTTTAGCACCAGCTAATACGTGAGCTCTTAAGAGGCACGACTTTTTGCGAGTTTGTTGACCATTGTTATCATAATTTTAACTACATAACATAACATAAGCTCACGCCTGTATCCCCGAAAGGGTAGGCATGGGCGCACTAGCGAACTAGAACAACCATATTTCGCCGAACTTAGTTCCGTCCCAGATGTGATAGGAGACAAGCCCCATATGACATAAATTCCAGGCTCCAGGCTGATATGGAAAAATCCAATATCACTTTACCCAACCCGGGGATCGAATCCAAGACCTCAGGATGATACTTACCGAAATACAACCATGCCACCGAGGCAGTAATTTTAGCTTGTACAAAATTATAAATATGTATAGACTGGTTATTTATAGTAGAGATTCGCAAATGAGCAGGTGAGTCACTTGATGGTAAGTGATCTTCACCGCCCATAGACACCCAAGACACAAAAAAAAATCATGGATGCGTTGCCAACTTAAAAAGAGGAATGGGGATTGGGAAAGGGAATTGGCCCAACAGATCTCCGTCACCGAACGAAACGCAACGACAAGCTGTCAGTTTAGGTAGGTTTTCTGCGAGACAGTGGTATTAAATCGGTCGAGTCGATCTGGCCGGGGTGCCGGGGTGGCCAACTTGATTAGATCCAAGATCTACTATTTTTTGACAAAATCCTGAGCTATAGACCAATTACGTATTGGATACTGGATACTACATGATGCATACAGCAGTTGGTGACAACGTTCCACAGTCTGTTTTACGTATTTTCATATAACATATAAATATTCTTATTAGGTATATCAAACTTATATGTTTTTGCCTTACCACGATCGACTGGACAAATATCCGCAATCGACCGGTTGGCCACCCCTGGTCTACAGCGTGGGTCTACCACTTAAAAAGGTACCAACCGAATAGCAATTACTGGCTCTTATACTGTACAAAATATATGATAGGTAGGGAACTAAATACTCCAAATCAAGTGAAACATTTGTAGATTGTTCAAATATTTGATCCAACTGACCTGAATTTGAATTCTAGGAATATGGAATGGCACGATCACGGAGCATTGACATTGAGTTTAGAACAAAATTATCATATAGCCCTACTTCTGAGTAAGGTCCTCTTATTATCTTGTTTATATCTTTAGATTGACCGACTTAAGATTCAATTTGTCACAAAAGTAGACTCGCATATACGGTAGGATATAGAACATTTTTATTAGGCCGTGTTCCTTGGGAAACCAACTGCGTCTAGATAGATTTGCGATAATATAATTAAATGTACCTAACAGATAGACCCAGATCCACACCAATATGAGTATTTTATGTTAAGAATTTTATGGGGAACAACGAGAGACTTTGGCTCCACAAAATACTCAGATCTACATAAGCTTTTCTTTCCTTTCACCTCTTTCTTTTCACTTCTTTCAATGTGGGGTCGGCGTAAGACACTTTCAAGCATGTGTGTTGTTGGATTCTGCTTCGTTTTAACCACTGTCTGTCTGTCTGACGTTAACCACTTTAGGACTCTCACAAACCTAATAACAATACAACCCAGATATATGTCGGTACTATTACATATTATTATAATATTTATCCTTCCCATTATATCTGAGTGGTTCGTAATGTATTTAGTTCGTACCAGGCGAATAATGCATAACGTGATTATTGCGCTTGAGGAACGTCAGTTTCATACAAGGGAAGGCAATGAAAATGTTCACTGCATGTATGTTAGAGGTCATGGATACTAATGTACCCACTATTTAAGGTTATTTCTAGGATTTTGATGGGAAGTCTGACAGGGTGGGCGTCGCTTGTTAAAATTATTACATATTATTCTCTAGAGCTGTGTTTGTTATTTTAAGTGATGTGGTTTAATGCATAACATTGCAGTGAAGATGGACAATATAATGTGGAACCTTTTTAACCGGTGATCTTTGATGAGTTTTGCTTGGTGCGTTGGATGGCTTTGTTGGGTCGATTCGCCGTGTGAAGGTCATCTGAGGGGCACATCTGAGGGTTGGAAGGAATTACCGCCATAATTCCAGCAGGACTTTGAGACCATCCACATCTGTGTCTCATGGTCATTGTCAAAAAATAATTGCTCTATTTACCTTGACATTGGCTAAATCATCGCAAATGCGTGGAAGCCATTATTTTTGAAAGAAGAAGAAGAAGGTTATTTCTGTCCCATATTGTGACAGGGAGAAAGTGCAAGATTTCGCCATGGCCCTAGTAAGAATTCATGGAATAGAACATTATGATGGTAAATATCTGCATAATCCTTCTACCTCAGCGGAGACACGACTCTTACTAACAATAATGCAGATATGTCTTCCAATTACGTCATCACGTATGATTTAACAATGAATTTGAGAATGACGAGCTGTTAGGGGATAATAAACAAGGAGCTGTTAATAAATAACTCGATTAATATAACATGCAAAAACGAAATAAAATTAATCTACTTTTTCATACGTGTGTAGGTACGTATAACATACTCTTCGAAGAAAGTGAAATTTTACCAAGAACTCCGTTATTAATGGCCATCATGCATTCCCTTTGACAAATGTAAATTGTATTCATCCATCTGATACATGTCTGCACCAATTGCTAATTCCATTTTCTTAAGTGGTTCTGCATGCAAAGGGACGCACGAGGCGCAATGTCTATAACTGAGGTGTCATGTGCAGACAACGTAATGTATTGTGTGCTCTACATCGATAAGCGACGTAACTGCTGTATAGAACTGTGCATATTAGATCACTAACATGTGGACTAACTTTGAAAAACATTATTTTATGGGTAGTAGGACTCTCTTATATAGTTCGTCTTCGTATCTACCGCAATGTCTATGTATACAAACAGAATTGTGTCGGCAATATTGTGTTCTGCCCGCCTAGCATGCGAGAACACGAACGAGAACCACGAGAACATTTTCTCTACGCTTTTTGTCTTGTTATAACCGATTTTCTTTATTTGTCTACGGACACTAACGTCCTCGTTTATTTTCATATAATATTGTAGACAACATGTAGACAATATCTCGACAGTCGATTATTGAGATATCTCGTGGCGCGCATGCTAAGCGGGCTGGACTATGATTTAAAGTACCATATAGCCTCACACTCCTTTACTACATCACCACTGATTACTGAAGAATGAAGAATTGACGTGTAAACATGCATCATGAAAATGGTTTGTGTTAAATAACATTATATATTCCTACTGTGCTAAAATATTCAATTATTCACTTTATCCACTCACGACCGCAGTCCGCATAATATAACGAAACTGGAAAACTTTTGTGAATAACTTTCTAACCGTTTTAGTTTGTTAATGATTCCTGAATTTGACATAAAATCAAATCAAAATCAAAATCAAAATCATTTATTGAATCCATGAAATGTTCAAACATTATTTAGATTCCGTCAAATTTTAACTCTACCGCCTGTTCGGAAGGCTGTTTCGCCAGAGAAGAATGGGCAAGAAACTCTGACGTTGCTCTTTTTAACACCAATTTACAGTCAGCTACTAATAAAGTACAGCATCAGATACAGAAAGAGCTTGAATTAGAGCAGCTAAACCATGATAACAATAGTATAGGACATCTAATAATATAGGACAAAGTAACATACAAGATACACTGAGCGACCCCCGTAGCCACGGCAAGTTGAATTGACACAAGGGAAATAAAACAGTCCAGGCAGACCAGTCTCCACAAGCAGCACCCGTTCACGAGTATGACGCATGTGCCAGCCATCGACCTCTTCAACCATGTTGCAGGGAAGTGATCGACCCGGCACACGACGCCGCCACAAGCATAGACCTTAAGTGAGCATGACTACCTAGACTGATGCAATGGGCAAATAAAGTACGCCACAATACAACACCGCCGCCATAATTGGCTCATACAAAATAACACTTTGTGTTAGATTTTGAGACCTGAATAATATCAGCAAGATATGATGTTGAATAAATACACTTATGAAAATATTTATAGTGAAACGATTTTAATAATTAATTACGACAATATTCCTTGTTTTCAAATTAATACAAATACAATAAGAATGCCCATTAATCCGGACCTCGTCAGTGACTCAAGAGAAAAACGAGCGCATTATAAATTAAAATCGAATGCTATCTAATGTTGTTCATAATCGTGTGCATATATTTCAGAAATAAACGAATAAAAACACTCCAACGAAATGTTGATAGATCTTCCACTAAAAAGGATACAGTATGTATGAACATTATTACGAAAAATTGAATTTATTCCAGCTGATACATTTGAATTTATCTCGGGCGTGTTGGGACCGTGACCTCTCATTTCTGGAACTCTTACCGGTTCGAGATTGGACTACGTGACAGTTAGCTGTGAGACATCTCTTGGGAGCAATGTCTAAATAAATATGAACCGAAATATTATCCTTACGGTCGGTAAAGAAATACAAGATTTTACGATATATAGTACTGGTAAATAAGTAGGCACATTTAATTTGATTATGAAACTACTTAAGAAGATTACTTTTCATACTCAATAGTTAATAAGCGTTTGAGAACTTTTTGAGTGTTTTGTAAGTTTACATATCTTTTGTTCTGTTGATTACTATGTAGTACAAACTGTCTTACCTACACTCTATAACAGTGTAACCGTATATCCGACTGTATCATAGTTCTATCCATAAGAGAGAGAAAAAGAGACTACAAAACATAGTGTAATCGAGTGTACTGAGCGAGAGATCTTTAGTTGTTCCAAACTAATACGAGGAAAATTGTCTCCATTGTCGATTTCCAATTTCGGATGTATTTTGCTCGAGGCGTTACATTTCTATACACTGTAATAACTAGCATTGTTTGGAGACACTAGAGATATGACATCAAGGTGGTTCCGTTTGAAGCCTGGGCGCTTCTCGCTTAAGGATACCCAGGGCCGTTTCAAAGCGCCGAAGAGGGCCACCGCGTGGGTTTTAGTCGGTATTGCCGGTGTACGGTGTACACAGTGTTGGGGTCTCGGTTCAACGGACGCCTGGATGCTTACCACGTCTCCTGGACGGCTTAACGTTGGGTCGTGAGACCGGCAAATCCAACACAACCGTCACGTTCCGGCGTGGCGGTAGCGGTAAACGCATTTCTCGCGAAAACAAAAAAAGCTAACATCTACATATGTTATAATATTGTCATCTTCAAAGTTTACCATTTTTCATTGAATTATTTGTCACTGCATCGGTGGCGTGGTGGTATTTCGGTACGACTACGGTTCTGAGGTCTCGGGTTCGATCCCCGGGTCGGGCAAAGTGATATTGGATTTTTCCATATCAGCCCGGAGTCTGGAATTTGTGCCCGATATGGCGATAGGCTCGCCCCCTATCACATCTGGGACGGAACTAAGCTCGGCGAAATGTGGGTGTTCTAGTTCGCTAGTGCGCCTCTGCCTACCCCTTCGGGGATACAGGCGTGAGCTTATGTTATGTTATGTTATTTAAAAAAAAATTGCCACAACATGTTGTAAAAGTGCGGTAAATTCAGGTTGAGCGTAATTACAGTAATTAAAACAACTATAGATAACTGCGGTTATTTAAGAAAATATGTATGAGCATTCGGCTTAATCACAAATATGGAACTAATTACTTTCTTTCTTTCTTTCTACGTGCCCTTATCCTACCTTAATGTGGGGTCGATGCATAACACTTTTTCAAGCATGTTTCAGGAAGAATTTGGCTAAGTTTTTACGACCCGTTGCCTGCCTGACGTCAACCCCCTCTGAGGGAATATGGATCTAATGACTAAATATTCAAATACTAGCTGTTGACCGCTACTCTGTTCGCGTGAAAATTTATTATCTAGGATAAAAGTAGCCTATGTTATTTTGATGTTGTAATTATTCTGATGTATAATCAACATAAATTGTAAAGTTTCATTAAAATCCATCCAGTAGTTTTTGCGTGAAAGAGTAACAAACATACATACATACTCATTTTACGTTTATAATATTAGTAAGATAAACTAACTTGCATGTAAATCAGTTTAAAAAGCGAAAATAACTAAATCTACAAAGTTGATATAATATTAAACACTGCGCCAACTTTTCTCGAGTTTAAGGAGAAAATTTTGAGATAAAAATGTACAACACTTCGCACTTCCTTAAAATATATAGGGCTTTATCAAGAGCTTTATAAATTGTGTTTACGAGTTCTTAATACCACGAAGAATACATGTTGTTCCATACTAAAGTAGCTGGGTGAATTATAAAGACGCACGAAAATAAATTAAACTTCCATTTGCTTTTACTGCAATCAGCGGCCTGAGCAGGAAAATTTCTGACAACCGTAAATGTATTCGAACTCGATGCGCGTCTATGAAATTTGTATGAAATATTAACCAAACGTCATCAGTGCGCAGCGAACTCGAATACATTTACATTTACATTAGTTTTCGTGCTCGGGCTACAGATGTAAGCTGCTAGCCTGAGAGTTAGCGATTGAACTACCCATGATAACGAAACGACTTCAAAATTTACCAGATTGTGAACAACAGGACCCTAGGAATAAGCTCTATCAAACATAAAAACAATCTTGAAAATCGGTGCATATTTGGCGAAGATATACGCGATATCTTTCTTCTAACTTCTAACTTTCTTTCTACCTGCCCTTATCCCACCTTAATGCGAGGTCGGCGCAACACACTTTTTCAAGCATGCTGCAGGATGGATTTGGCTACGTTTTTACGACCGGCTGCCTGCTTGACGTCAACCCCCTCTGGGGGATCCAGTGCCGGGCAAATTAAATTAGAATCTTCGGTTTTTCCGACGTGGGAATTAAACCCAGGACCTCCCGGTCCATAGTCCATACATACTGCCACTAGACCCAAGAGGCGATTATAGCGATACAGACATACAAAAATTTATACACAGATTCAATTCACTGACTGGCACTGCCCGCTGCACTGCGGTCGTCACCATGATACAGATGCCCAATAATTACACTGGCTACAATGTCCTTCGAATAAGACAGTTGGAAGTTTGCTGCTCAGTATCACCTCAAACACTGGAATTTGTTTTCGATAGATTCGCCCCTTATCTGATAATGGGACGCAAATAAGCTTGGCGAAAAGTGGGTGCATTAGTTGCGCATTAACGCTCCCAATCAGGGACAACCTAGGCGTGACTATCTACATATGTATGTACGTGTAATGCTAAGTGTTTAATAATGTAGGAAGCAGTGTCAAGTGTTCTCTATAACTCGCAAAATTATTTAATGAGCTCATTCCACTAGTTCCGCTCTTTCTGGAACATCTCGTCGGAATACTACAATTACTACCTACATTTTGAGAATGGTTAAACAGACTTTTAAATTGCTATTTTAAATATATTCTCAGAAGCTTTTTATAAAGGTACGTTAAACTGATCTTTTTATAAGAAATTGTGTTTCTTTATTAGCTTTTTGCTAAGATTCTGAAAAATAGTAAGACAATAATAGTTTTAGTAATTTAATTTGAGATTTTTCAGTATCATACGTCTGGAATTTGTGCCCGATATAGCGATAGGCAGATAGATATCACATCAGGGAGGGAACTAAGCTCGGCGAAATGTGGGTGTTATATTCCGTTAGTGCGCCTCTGCATCCCTTCGGGGATACAGGCGTGAACTTATTAGTTATAGTTTCATTTGAGCTCTTACGAGTAAATATATGTAATACAAAAATGCAATAATATTTATTGAAATAAAACTACTTTTACGGATGCTATTACGATTTGGTTAATTTTTATTCCCGACGTTTCGAAGGCTTTGCAGTCTTCGTGTTCACGAGTTGTACTGAGATGTCATTTGTCCAAGAATTTTAGTGTTACAAAATCTACCTTCATTTTGAAATTAAAAACGTTAACCGTTTATGTTCCGATCTATGCAGTACTGCAATAATATTTTTTATAAACACAGGGCATTTTATTTGAATTCCCGCACACAGGTATTAACTTCAAAGCGCTAGTTTTACGAAGCATAATTTTGAACCTATATTTGGATGTAAATCAAAACTCATAAAAGCTTTATCGATATCGCTGATACGTAGTTCATGTTCAGCCTCAATGTACATTTGATGAACTGGCTTTATAACTCACGCCCCGTTATCGTGTATTGTTATCGCCGTAATATACATTCTATCAGCAATATCTGTCACATAGTAAAACTTCGATAGAACTATTGCTAAAAATATATAGGACTTCAGAATTAAAGGCAACTCATTCAAACACGAAGGCATTTAATTTATTTTTATCCGGGCACGGTAAAGTGACTTCACTGCACCTGGTAAGCGTAGTGCAGTCCAAATAAAACTAGCGACCACTGACAAACAATGGCTTTATCAGTGGTTGCCAGAATCATGCCGGCCTATTTATGCTTCTACATATTTCGAATTCAAAGAGGGAAGAAGCAAATCGAAGGGCTTGCGACATGAGAGGCAGATGACGGATGCAGACACAGGGATACACCCATACCAGTCCCAACCAACCATCATATCATGCCGCAAGCCCCTCGAGAGAACCGGAAGTACACTACCTGATCCTGGAACTCGAACCACACACGGAGTGTGGGTCACTATGGCAGGTTTTAGCACCATGTGTACGGTGGTCGCCATCCGGTTGGATACGAATATCCTACCACCAGCAAATAAAAAATTTAATATCGGCATTCGGATTTTTTTTAACTGACAGACGAGCAGTAGCCCGAACACGAAAAACTAATGTAAATGTAAATGTATTCGAGTTCGCTGCGCAATGATGACGTTTGTTTAATATTTCATACAAATCTGTTTGTTTAATATGTCACAGACGCGCATCGAGTTCGAATACATTTACGGTTGTCAGAAATTTTCCTGCTCAGGCCGCTGGTGAGTCCACCGCCCATACCAACCCGTGATACCAAAAGAATCATGGGTACGAGGAAAAAAACTGTGCGTTAACTGTTGACACTCGATTCGACTTCGACATTAATTTGATTTAATGTTCCACCAAAATTGAGTTAAAAAGTGCACTCATGTCGTGAAAAGTACCAAATGATAAATTCTCGAATCCCATCGCACAGGGGTCGAGGAGGGGAGGAGAGAAACGGACTACCGGAAAGCTCACTCACCAAAGAAACTGTAAGACAGTGGTACCAAATTTCTTGACTCGAGTCGTCACTCGATTATTTCAAAAAATAACTCTTATAACCAGTCGAAATTATTATCGACGTCGCGCCAATGTTATCGCTAAAGTCAATAAATGCTTCCATATTAGCCAAATCTATTTGCCTATTCCGATAAAGTGTTGACGTTATTTTGTCAGATGAAATTTTATTTTTACCCAATATAAATATAACCCAGGGATATATCGATTTTTTAATATACCAACAAATAGGCTAAACATACACGTTTTCTTGTTGCATTGCCAATAGGTACACAATTACATATCCATTAATAAAATTACTTTTATTATTTTGTAGGTTTGCAGATTTTATTTTTGTTTATAGACATTGTTATAAATGTTGATGTACCAATTCAAAAGTTCTGTTTTATATTGAATAATAATTCAAAATTATTATTTTTTATGTTTTCATACAGAATCATATTACATATCTGCAAATGTACAAAATACTAAAAGTAATTAATAGATATGTAATAATGGCAAAGCCACAAGAAAAAGTGTATGTTTAGCCTATTTGATTTGATTAAAAAATCTATATATCCCTGGGTTTTATTGGGTAAAAATAAAACTTCAGCTTCCTATTACACAAAGTAAAAAATATATGATTACTATATAATTTATACTTTATGTAATAGAAATACAATTTAGCAAGTAATAAAATAAATGCTGAGCAAGCGTGACGGGTTTATACAGTTTAAATTGAGTGTTGGATCGGTTTTAATTCCGTACCTTTCGTACCCTTTTCAGAGCGGTTTCGTAGGCCCTGTCAGTGCTACGGTTTTCAATCCGGAATGTAGATTGTAGATAATTGGAACCTTAGAGCTACAATGCTCTTGTATTTTTACGAGAATCAAAAATCTGTCAAATTTATCACTTATGCCTCTCTAATATGGGGTCGGAGCAACACATTTTCATTCACACATTTCAGGTTACAGTAATGATTCGGCTTGGTTTTTAACGACTAGCTGTCTAGTTAACTTCAATATCTTCTGGGTAATCCAGGCCCGGACAAATCGTGTCACATTGTGTCACGGGCCTGGACTCCAGAAGATATTGAAGAGAAGAATTCACAAGAGGACGTAAATCTTTACAAGTATATTAAACGTAATTTTATGATACATCTTAAATAAGAAAGCATTACTTCATAAGCCAGGTGAAAAAAATAAGAAGACAATGTAACGCAAAACTTTCTTAATAAAGTTTTTCTAAATAATATTTTCTTTCGAAAGTTTCAACAAATTACGAAAAGTTATGAGTACTTTCAAAACCATATTACGTTCTTCAAAAATACGTAGGTTTGTGTTAGTTGAAATGTGCAGCTTTAACCATTACTTGGAAATATAAATATTAAAGTGTGGATTTTACTGACTGCTTCGGTGGAGAATTGTTTTGTATGCGCTCTATGACAACCATCCTGAGGTACCGGCTTCGATCCCCGGGGCGGGTAAAGTGACGGGTTTTCCTGCTCAGTATCAAACCGAATATGGGATTTGTGCCCTACATGGCGATATGTTTGTCCCTATCACATCATAGGACGGGTAAAATCTGGCGAAAAGTGGGCTCACTTATCGCGTCTCTGCCTACCCCTTCGGGAATAACAGGCGTGACTGTGTGGATATGTGTGGATTTTAATTTACGTAACATGAAATAAGACATTGTTCAGCGGATGAATGGAAGAATGAAACATGGAAGCGCAATGAAGCGTGGCTGCCGCTGCTTTTATTACTATAACATACAAATACTATACAGCCTGGGTATGGCTCGCTATGTCTACGTGTTTATACGTAGCTTTGTTTACACATCACATCAATACACGCTTAGATTCACGCGAATTCGGTTTATATTATTCGTGGTTCTGCCTCCGGCTGAATTGTTTAGCAGAATTTTCAACGATCTATCGCATAGTTAATGAATATTGATGTTTTATAACTATGTTAACTTTATTTGTTTGTGTTAACGGAGAGCTAATGTTCATACCAGCGTTATAAATGTTAACATAATAACTATTCATATGATAGGTTATCATAATGATTAAATTAATTTGTATCTTGTTATAAATTGTAACCCGACATTCAAATTATAATTTTTGTATTACTTTTTCAAATTAATCTATAAAAGAAATAATTTCCATATTTCCTTTCGTTATATCTCTTATTTTTTGTAATTATTTACGCAAAATTGTTTACACTGATATTTAGATGAAGTATTGAGCTGCAGTTTCTAAAATCGAATCGCTCTCGAATTTCGCGGGTTAGTGCTGTTATTTTTCCTTAATAAGAAAGTTTTCCCAACGTACAAGACAGATGAGTGACCCTTCGTGTTCATATTTATTAATATTTCCTCCAAGCCATAAAGCTAGCGACCTTAGTGAAGATTACATCAGCTCCGGGCCGAGCAAGCATTTTAGGCTTCCTAGCCAAAATGTTCGTAATGACAGCATCAAAATAATTTTGGTGTAATTATTGTGCCAAGATTGAGCCTTGGAAAATAAATATTTGACTGGCTATTTCTACAAAAAAAGCATTTCTTTTTATTTAAATTTGGTATTTTATTTAAAAGTATTATTTAATTACAATATATCATGTTCATAATCTCTAGATTAAATATAATTTAGTCGCCTCCATGGGCTGTAGACCGGGAGATCCTGGGTTCGATTTCCAGGTCGGGCAAACGATTTTTCTAATTTGATTTGACATAAAAAACTAATTTAAATCATTTCTGACACACGTTTGAAAAGTTTGATGACTCCACAAGGGACAAAGGTGGAATAAGGTTAAGTAGCAAGAAATAATCTATAGATTAAGGCAGATTATCAAATGAATTAATGAAATTCGGTTTCGGTTTCGGAAATCAAGTTATAAAGTGGATTAATGTCACGTTAAAAATTACCAAATGACAAGTTCTCGAATCGAATGCAACATTAGCGCAATTTTGAACTCGATTTCGATGGAATTTTAGGTCAATAAATGAAACCGAATCGAAGCCAAATTCGAATCGAGAGTCAGGGGGCAGTTTTCGAACTGGTCTTTCTTTATACCTGGCGTTATCCCGGCCTTTTGCCAGGGTCCGCCTTCCTACTTAAACGCTTCCACTTCACCCGGTCTTGAGCATCCTCTATGGTGAGGCCATTGGTTCTCATATTCTCCAGAACGTCCAGCCAGCGCTTTTTGGGCCGTCCAAGCACGGCACTTTTCAAACTGGTGTTAGAATAATCACAAGTTTAAAAACTTAACGGACCGACTTCAAGTCCGATCGTGACCAAATTTATATGGGACCACACTTGAAATAAGCTCCTTCGAACACAAAAAATAATTTGAAAATCGGTCCACATTTGGCGGAGGTATCGCGTAACATACATAAAATACAGACGAATTGAGGACCTCCTCCTTTTTGGGAAGTCGGTCAATAAAATTGTGACTGATGATTTTGATTCATGAAGCATCATCATCATCAGCGACTTCCTGCGACCTTTACAAGCATCGCACATTTAAAAATACGATGGCTTATCACATCCGAGTAGACATGTCGATGTTAAGAGACATATGTACGTAATCCAGATTGATAAGCGTCTCCCACTAATTGACTCGCTTTCACGTATCCACGCATTTGGCCGGAGTTCCCCACGATTTATATTGCAAATTTCGCTCAGCTGTTACCTCAGATTCACGTCACGGCCCGATCGTTGCGAAAACTCTAAGCCATTGATCTAATAAATAATGTTTTAACGGGTTCGCTAACTACCTCGGTTGAATTATGCGGGCTACTATTGTTCATACCAATGATCGTAACCCGATAACTGACAATGCCAAGTAATCAGCGACTAAGATACGCTGCGAGCCGAAAATTCGATAAGGAATTGTGTTTCGAATTAGTTAGACAAGGTGAAATTGGAAAGATCTGTACCTGAATTTACAATAAATAGTTGTTTGGTGTTCATACTTGTAGTTTGTACTCAATATTATAACATTTCACTAACGGAGCACTAAGACAGAGCATGGTCTCAAAGTATACGGGCAGTCGAATGTTGATTTACTATGTATGACACTTTATAATTTCCTGGTAAGTGGCCGTTCAAGTATTACGTAAACAGATTTTTTTAGAATTATTTCCCTCTCCATCCCCCTCGTCAATAAAAGTAAGCAAAGCTCTTAATGCTTACGTAAATATTGGTACATGAATTTTTCATTGTGTTCTGATTTTTTTATTACAAGAAAATCCCATAAAGGAAAAAAACATACTGCTGGCGTAATGATCATTCATACCCCCCATCCCCCATGCCATCAAAAATAAGCAAAGAAAAGACCCCCCCTATAGCGTTTACGTAAAACTTGAATGGCCCCGAATATTAAACGCGAAATCCTATTTTTATATCACGAATACATGTCAAGGACTATCAGTTTGACCCTATACTGACCTTTGCGGGGTCCTGTTGGTTACCAGTCACGTACACCGAGGCTCGACGACCAAGTAGGGTCCGGCTTACAATGGAGCTGCTGCGACGGCCGGACAAGCGATCTTGCGGCACAGGCAGCATTTTTAAACATCTAAAGTACTAATTTTATTAATAAATTTATTATTACTTTATTTTAAAACACTTCCACGCTCATCACTTTTTAACAGGTTGGACAACTGCACCTTATAATTTATGGTTTAATTGTAATTATTTATTATTGTTAGAATTTAATTTATAGGCACTACATTAATCTGGTGTTATATTGTTAGCTATAATATAGTATTAAACATAACTTATTTACAGGCTTGGTGTACAGATCTGAAACAAACAAAATTTATCTATTATTGTGTGTTTTGGTCATGTTAAGGTGTGTATACATTAGAGCTAGTGTCCGACCGAAGGTCGATTTCTGGCCGAAGCCGAAGCCGAAGCCGATCATCGGCTTTTTCCACAACCTTCGGCCGAAGCCGAAGCCGAAGCCGAAGGTTCAATAACCCTAAGAAACTCAGTTCAATTTGACTTTCTTTCTATATGTCTCTACCTCACCTTAATTTGGGGTTGGCAAAACACCCTCTTTAAGCATGTTGCAGAAAGGATTTGGTTGTGTTTTTACGAACGGATGCCCATTTGACGTCAACCCTCATCTGGGGATCCCGGGACTGGATGAAAATAAAGTGTTAGAAAAACACCATATTTTCACCACCCCGCCCGAACTGGGAAACGAACCCACGGTCTACAACCCATATGGGTGCCACTGCACCAGGTAGGCGACCAAAAATTTGTCAGTTCAAATTGACTAAAAGTAAATAATATAACATAACATAAGCTCACGCCTGTATCCCCGAAGGGGTAGGCAGAGGCGCACTAGCGAACTAGAACACCCACATTTCGCCGAGCTTAGTTCCGTCCCAGATGTGATAGGGGGCGAGCCTATCGCCATATCGGGCACAAATTTCAGACTCCGGGCTGATATAGAAAAATCCAATATCACTTTGCCCGACCCGGGGATCGAACCCGAGACCTCAGAACCATAGTCGTACCGAAATACCACCACGCCATCGAGGCAGTCAATAAAATAATGAATGGTTCTTAGGAAATTGATGTTAACTGTATATTTTTTGAGTGGTAGAGGCACGCTGTAGACAATTGCGTCTACGAATGGGCCGGCTCGACCGGTTCGATCCCGCTGTCTCACAGAAAACCGACGTAAAGTGGCAGCTCGCTGTCGCGTTTCTTTCGGTGAGTGAGATTTCCGGTGGCCCAATTCTCTTCCCTTTCTCAATCCCTATTTCCCTCCTCTTAGGTTGGCAACGCACCCATGATTCTCTTGGTGTCTTGCCCATACACACCGTGCGAACTTAAATACTAAAGCACTTAACCAAATACGCGTACGAACTTGTTTTGTTTTGATTTACTACTGGCGAAGACGGTTGGCCGTACCGGGCGTACAGTGAGACTCTCGCCTCCCGCACGTCGCCTCTTGCACCGCGCTTCCCCTCGTCCGTAACATTTCGTTTAATTTCAACGCTTTCTATAAAACTTCGGCTTCGGCCAAAACTTCGGCCCATTTTTGGCCGAAGGCCGAACCTTCGGCCGAAGGCGATTTTTTGGCCGAAGTTGGCCGAAGCCGAAGCTTCGGTCGGACACTAATTAGAGCATTTTCTCGAACTAACTTATGTACTGTAAAGTTCATGCAATTATTGGAATCTGTGTTCAACATAATGTTTAAACAAAGTAAGCACTGATTAACCGAGTCCACACATAACATAACACATTATATAAGCTCACGTCTGTATCCCCGAAGGGGTAGGCGCACTAGCCAACTAGTACACCCACATTTCGCCGAGCTTAGTTCCGTCCCAGATGTAATAGGGGGTGAGCCTATCGCCATATCGGGCACAAATTCCAGACTCCGGGCTGATATGGAAAAATTCAATATCACTTTGCCCGACCCGAGGATCGAACCCGAGACCTCAGGACAGCAGTCGTACCGAAATACAACCATGCCACCGAGGGAGTCGGTCAACCGAGTCCATTTAACATTTCAGGTTATTTTCGTTGAAATATCGAATTCTAGATACCACAATGAATGACGTTACACATATTACTTAGTTGTATTTAGAAATTATAACAAACCGTCGACTGTCGCGCTTAATACTCTGT
Organism: Clanis bilineata; assembly: GCA_036417725.1. NCBI lineage: Eukaryota > Metazoa > Arthropoda > Insecta > Lepidoptera > Sphingidae > Clanis > Clanis bilineata. Next base: position 8,458,747 of record CM071141.1, read on the forward strand.
TCGCGAAAGGGTAGTACCTCTATGAGGTAGATAATGCTTCTGTTAAACTGCGCGTGATAGCGCAAACGGAGCCACGAATGTTCGTGACAATAGTAATTTTCACATCGCCATACAACCATACACTGTTTATTTATAGCGACATATCAAAATCCTGTTACTTTCCTAACCCTCGATAACAGTTTTTTGATATAAATACACTCAATAGTCATCAACACAAAATCCTGCGGCCTGAGCAGGAAAATTTCTGACAACCGTAAATGTATTTCAGCTCGATGCGCGTCTATGAAATTTGTATGAAATATTAACCAAACGTCATCAGTGCGCAGCGAACTCGAATACATTTACATTTACATTAGTTTTTCGTGCTCGGGCTACTGACCCACACTAGGTTTAGCCAGTATCATATCAGGAACCACGAAGAACTTACCGTACAGTTTCTCCAACGTGATTTGAAGTTCACCGGCCCGAGCAGGAAAATTTCTGACAGTCGTATTTGAGCTCGATGCGTGTCTATGAAGTGCCGTTCAACTGATTAAAGATCCTCATGATCTGTAACTATTACAACTAATGCTATAGTCATCTAGTGTGTACTCAACTTTAGCTCAATATCTATAGTTTTCGTGTGATGACGAGGGTCGTAATACGCGAACGCCTTTTTCGCGTCCGCCGCTCGTACGAGAAAATGATATGGGTCCTTTTGTAAATAAACCTATAGAAACATTGAGATATCTTGTTTGTGCTGCATAACATTTCGTTTCTCGCATTCCGTTTGCCGAGGGTCTATCGAATATCGACACATTTTTTTTGGTGTTGTATATTATTACTTCGTGAAATCATACATATATGGGGTGTTTTGCCGTTACTCGCCACGCTTGGCAGGCGGGTTGGCGAGCGCAGGGCGTAGATTCTCGCGCTGATGATGCTGCTGCCCATCAACAACAACCGCTTCCAACAGGTCGATCTGGAAATCTTTGGGGGAGGCCTATGTTCAGCAGTGGACGTCCTATGGTTGATGATGATGATGATGATGAAATATTTCTACCAACGACTTCTAATGTATACTACTAGACAAGCTGTTTAGAAGTAAAATTGTGTCACATTACGGCGAGTGTTTGACGTTTGACGGCTAAGGAAAAGAGCAAATCTCTATAATGAGTTGAGGTCAATTGACGGAAACTTAATGCGCAAATTCTATATACTGAACAGTCTGTCTAGTAATACATAGAAGTATTTGATTTCTACCTGTTAACTACAGAATATTAATTTCCTCAGGAATACTGTTTCTTTTCTATTGTTTTGATTGAAATTTCATTTTGACAACCTCCGTGGCACAACGGGCGAGTAGCCGGCTCTGAAATAAGAGGTCGCGGGTTCAACTCCGGCACCGGTACAGGTGATACCTAGAGTGGGGACAGACCTATATGGATGACTTAATGTAATTTATTGTACAAAATTCGACAAACTAGTTGATAAACACCTATAATTAAACAATAAATACTAGACAATAAAACTCGTATTATCTAAAAAAAACTTAGTACAAAATCAATACCCATTTACCTCTCACAATTCAGGAAACTTTTATTAATATTCACTATTGAGAGATATTGTAAACCAAGTTGGAGAGCCAAGTAAAGTCGATGCTTGAGTGTTCGCTTACTCTGCGCTTTAATTGTTAAAACCCCTGTCTTATTCAACAGCATGCACGGCGTGCAGGTGAATGACTTGAATTAAACAACTCCTATTAACTCGTCCTATAAACTAGCGAACGCCGCGCAGCCATCTTGAATTTATTTTACAGCATTCTGAGCTAATAGTGTGGTTGTTGAGATATAAATTGGCTCCTTATTGAGTTAATGCTAGCTTGTTTTAATGGAAGATCAAAGTAGGGTTCTGGGGTTCCATAGCATGTTAAGATATGCTTATATTATTATTTATTTTGTTCCACGATTATTAGATCTAAGCCAAAGGATAAAATTTTGTCAACGTATGTTAATCTCTTTAGATTCTCTTTGTATATTAAAATAAAATAAAAAAACGTTTAACAAATTATTTACCACTATAAAAAACGGGAGAGATTCCAAAAAGTAAACTTTCTCTCACTTTCCTTAGTAGATTCGTCGATTCGTCATTAGATTTTAGCCAAATAGATATGGGAACAGCATTAGAGAACATTATAGTTATGAAAAACGACCAAAATTTCACGAATATGATTTTTACACGTAGCACGTAGGTTAAAAAATTAAGTATATACCAGTAGGCACGTCTCGAAATATGTCGAATTTAAACATACATACTTTTGTTACATTGATGAATTACTTTGGACGAAAAAATTAAGAGATGGTTTCTATTGTTTTGTAACGAATCCTAAAAAAAACCGTCTAATGTAAGCTTACTGTCTGTCTGTCGGATTATGATAAAAAGCTCCTCGTATTTCAGGCCACTCGATAAAACAACTTCAATGTCTAAATCCAGTTAAAATATTTCTCATTACTAATTAGTAATTATTAACTTATTCTATAAAATGATTGTGCTTGTTATTCTGACACTTTCGTATTAATTATAAAGTTAGGTACTTATTTTGAAGATCTGTTTTTACTAAGTGGGGTATTTTTCAACTATGTTCAAAATGCGTAGTCACTTTTGAAAGTACCTATTAAGAAAGAAGCCTTAGAACTTAGGTCGGTACTCGGTTTAATAGCATTCATTATTTTAGCATTGTTTTAGACTTCATATTGTGAATATATATATATAATAATATATCCTTTTTTGGACAAATGACACCTCAGTCTGACCCGTGACAACGAAGACTGCAAAGCCTTCGAAACGTCGGGAATAATAATTAAAACCTAATCGTGATAGAATCCGTAAGAATAGTTTTATTTCAATGTATAATATTCGCGTAAACTTAAGAAATCAGTTCATATTGTGAATTATGTTTATTAAAATCGATCTCCACTTGTTAACCAAACAACATTACTTATTTGTATTGTACTGCTACTACCACAGAGGGGCCATCAAGCAATTTTTTATACAAAAAAAATGATATCAAACTTCAGTACCGCCATCAACCATTTATTACAATGCTAGGGCCATTATTACAATTTACACCCTAGAATATTTTCAGAATGGTTAAGAATCACGTAAGATAAGTTTATTCTCTCAATATTATTACGCTGGCCGGCTTGGAGCGCGTATATTTCAAATAAACTGACCGACTTATGACCACTAAGTAATAACTTTAGGATCACAAGTTTTGTGCTGTTCTCCTGTCTATATTCTGTTGAATGTCTTTGGCTACTACCAATGAATGTAGATGAAGTCCAATTCTTTAGGCCTATGTACGAGTATACTAATATCAATATATCTAATACTAATATGACTGTCTCACCGCGAGTGAGATTTACGGAAACCCAAATAACTTCCTAATTCTTATTCCTTTATGGTAGGCTACTAATTAGTAAGGAGCAGAATCGACTTGACAGTGCCCATTCACCTGTAGCCCGAGCACGAAAAACTAATGTAAATGTAAATGTATTCGAGTTCGCTACGCACTGATGACGTTTGGTTAATATTTCATACAAATTTCATAGACGCGCATCGAGTTCGAATACATTTACGGTTCTCAGAAATTTTCTTGCTCAGGCCGCTGTTCATCTACTTTTGTAATACAATAAAAAATCTAATTATCATGAAGAATAAAATATTTTCGACTGCCTCGGTGGCGTGGTGGTATTTCGGTACGACTACGGTTCTGAGGTCTCGGGTTCGATCCCGGGTCGGGCAAAGTAATATTGGATTTTTCCATAACCCGGAGTCTGGAATTTGTGCCCGATATGGCGATAGGCTCGCCCCCTATCACATCTGGGACGGAACTAAGCTCGGCGAAATGTGGATGTTCTAGTTTGCTAATGCGCTTCTGCCTACCCCTTCGGGGATACAGGCGTGAGCTTATGTAAAATATTTTTAGAATACTAATGATTATTCTATTCCATTCTACCAACCCGCATTAGGCCAGCCTGGACTAAAGCCTAACCCCTCTCATTAGTAGTGGAGGCCCGTGCTCAACAGTGGGACAGTAATATTACAGGGCTAATATTAGAGGTATAATGACTATGACGAAGAAAAGCCGGCCGCAACAAATTCGTAACTGATTGGTGTGTACTTTTTATGCGCATTGTCTGCTTTCAGTAGCAAAAATTTTTCTCTCTCAGCTCACACCAGACTTGGAACGTATCGTAAATGCGTTTGAAAGGTTGAACTCATTTCGTACAGTTTCCGGAGCACAGGCGAATGAGTTTGAGCCAACTCTGCCCCACGCACGCCATTAGTAGGTTCCCACGCTACGGATTAGTTGAAATCCTCTATGATACCACAATATTCGGTATACGGCCATTTTCCCAGCCCGTATTAAGCGACACGGCTATATAAAAATGTGTGGATTTTGTGGTATGCTGTAACCGAAATGTCCGCTGCAAATATTAATATTGGTCCCAGTGAGCTTACTTTAATCCGGTATCTATCCTGTTCACACGGACGTAAAAAAAGATGGACGGAGCGCTAGGAACATTGAACGTGAAGCAGGTTTTTCGGCCCATTAAATCTATAGACACGTAATGGCGTGTGTGTGCGTAGGGCACTTTTGTACAGGCGCGTTTGTGTGCGTGGCTTCTCTGTGACTTCCGTTTAACTACAGGCGAGATGGTGTCCTTCTTTTTCTTTACGTCCGTGCCTGTTCACTGGGTTTTCCTTTAGCGCAGGTTTCTAGATTGAATCTGGGTTATCCGTATTAGGTTTAGGAATATAATTTAGATTCATATTATACGTACCCAGATTGGTCTGAAAATCTTTTGATGCTGATATAATTTATTAGATAACTTTGATTGGAAATGAAGCTGTGAATATTGTGTAGGATTTCACTTTTCAGTAATATATCCATGGAGCTTTTTGTAAATTGTTCTCCTTCGATAAAGCAACAGCGTCTTGATGGAATTATTTTGCTATCAGCGTTTTACAAGGTGAGTGTACACGACATAGGCGAGACACATGTTACGAGGCAGGCCAAACTATGAGAATTGTACGACGTGGCCTCGTAAATGACAACTTACTATTATGGCTACGACATGCGAGAATTTCTCACAATGTAAAATATTCTTAACATAACCTAAGCTCACGACTGTATCCCCGAAGGGGTGGGCAAATGCGCATTAGCGAACTAGAACACCTACATTTCGCCGGTACCTTAGTTCCGTCCGAGATGTGATAGGCGGCGAAGATTCTTTAACATAACATAAGCCTGTATCACCGAAGGGATAGGCAGAGGCGCCCTAGCGAACTACGACACCCGCATTTCGACGAGCTTAGTTCCGTCCCAGATGTGATAGGGGGCAAGCCTATCGCCATATCTGACACATATTCTAGACTTCTTATTTAGAATTCTTATTTAAAGAAAAAAAAATCGGCACATTCACTTATTCTAGATACTTGTAACATAAACAGCTAGCTTAAAAAAATTTACGCTACTTTGTATAGGTACTAAATTTCCTTAATAAAAACAATGTACTACATCTGGTGCTACCGGAGTTTGATACCGTTGGATTCGGAATCATGTATTGGATTTGAATTATTAGATCTCCAATAACAGTGTTACGCTCTCACCAATATGCGTGTAGTATTAGGCATGTTATATACATATTATCACATTATTCGCATCCATGTATCTACATAAATCTTGCACATATCTCGTGATAGTCCCGAAATTGATGAACGGTGAAACATATCTCACCAGTATCCGTAAAGTTCAGTTCTTTATACATTATTTATGTAAGCGTTTGATTTTGTATAAAGGACTTTCCTAAACATCATCACAAAAGTTGGATGAATATTATTAAACTGATATATTATTATGATTTTCATTTTCTTTGAACACGATTTGTCGATGATTTCACGTTTATAAAAAAACAAAATGTATATTCGAAGATGTTATGGTACAAGAATGAGTAAAAATACCTTTTTTTATAGATTCAATTTTTCACATTGGCAAAACGCTAAGCTTTTACGATCAATTATTATGTAGATGTGAAACATACCTACTGCTAGTATGTAATTATACATAACATACACATAATAATATAGATAATCCGTGTACAGTATTTATAAAGGAAAAATTCACACATAGTCATGCAAGAATTACTTTTAAAATGTTATTTCAATTAAGTTTTCAGACTGAGATGCGTATTATTAAGACATGATAAAATCCGCCTTATCATAGTGACTAGCTTCTGCAAGTCTGAAACCACTATTCAGTTTCTTTTCTATAGTGTACTGGAACTTAATATTCTGTCCAGTCAGTGTAAAAAGTAATTTACAGAATTCTATACCGCTGAAAGCCCGGACTGACATCAAATGTCATGGAACAACTTTTATACAAATTATACTTCACAGTTCGCAACTAATAATCAAACTTCTGAGTCTATTCAGTGTCAGGCAAGCGTTTTTTACGTAAAAAATATACAAAAAGTTCAAATGCCACCGGCAGTGCGCACTCTCGGCTCGTTAACCTCGCCCGGTCTGGACAGTCGTGAATTAAACACGTGCAAATACATGGCTGTTTACACCACTACTGCATGCTGCGCTGGGAGTCGAGCCACGATTCTACACAGCGATGTACTTAGTATGTACTGAATTTATAATACTAGTAGTCGTAAGGTAGTACTAGGTTTACTGTAACACCTATTTTCCTAGTGGGAATCATCTGTTATATAAAGTTGTATTATAATTATAAGGTACTCTACATAACGCAACTAGCTTTTACTCTATCGACGCTAATATTATTCCATCTATGCTTATCCAACACATGTTTAAAGAGTAATACAGGAAGTATTTAGATATAGTTTAAGACTCACTGTCTGCTTAAAGTCAACCCCCAACCCCCTCTGGGGGATTCGGTCACAAATTGTGTAATATATATATATATTACACATATATACTCTGTCGCCACATAAGCAATGTAATGTTTTTCGCTCTTTATTTTTAAGCTCGTAAATGATGTGAATACAATATCTTAACATATTAACATCTGTGTAGTTTATTACGTGGAGCATCGCTCCTCACGCATCTTTCCTACTACGGCCCCGGCGCGCATTCTAGGTCTACTATTGCCCTAGAAACATAAAAAAGAAAAGCTTTTTTGAGTTTAATGGAATCCAAAGAGTACGCCAACTCGTCGAGATATGTATAAACTTACGTTTATACAGCTAGTTGATGTAACGTCAAGCGAAAATGTGGTTTATTTTATATAAGTCTTAAGGGTCATAAATAAAAACTAATTACCTACATTAGGAGCGGTTGAATTGTTATTAATGAGGTGAAACACATTCCGTCGCAACTATGAGAGGGCAGTTTAAATGTTTTAGCAGTTGAAGTGATTAATGTTAAGTCGTTAACGCTGTTATCGATAAATAACGTAATCAATAAAATTTATCTGTAATGTATTTGCGTATTAAATATAAACTCGGTTTCTGGAATTAATGTTAGTTAATTTAAGAACTGATTATTCGTCTGACAAAATGAGATGCTGGAAGCGTAGTCACATAACATAACATAAGCTCATGCCTGTATCCCCGAAAGGGGTAGGCAGAGGCGCACTAGCGAATAAGTAAACCCACATTTCGCCGAGCTTAGTTCCGTCTCAGATGTGTTAGGCAGCGAGCCTTTAGCCATATCGGGCACAAATTCCAGACTCCGGGCTGATATGGAAAAATCAAATATCACTTTGCCCGACCCGGGAATCGTACCCGAGACCTCAGGAGGGTAGTCGTACTGAAATACAACAACGCCAACAAGGCAGAAGCGTAGTCAATTACATATTTGATTTCAACACCGTACCACCGTATTATATTTATTTTAGGAAACGGAGTAAAATCTAACTTTTGTTAATTGATTGTAGATATTATCACCCTTTTAAGAACCGGAGATACAACGGTTTTCCATTTGATATTAGTATAAAAACTTGCGACGTACAAATTAAAATGTTACATTTTTTGTCCGAGTTTTAATTTAGAGCAAACGGAACGGCCGGTCGTGATTGGTTGTCAAGTACATGTTATGAGCACGGGAGCCTAACAAATGAAGACAGACGCCATGATAATATCTTTATTTTTATAGCGGGAAGCAAAATAATGAAATTTTGTTTATGCTGAGGATCGCCAGTTCACCTGATTTTTTTTATCGGTCGATAAAAAACTTCCAAAAAGGAGAAGGTCCTCAATTCGTCTGTATCTTTTTTGATGTATTATTATCTTCAAAATTCTTTTTGTATTCGATAGAGCTTACTTCAAGGGTGGTTCCATATAAATTTGGTCACGATCGGATTTGAAGTCGGTCTGTTAAACTTGTGATTATAGAATGTATGATAATATGATATTTTTGAGCACAACTACATAAGCGAACGTAAAGTAAAAATAATCACAATATATGTATTTTTCTCAATATTTGTTTTTTCATTGCTTCAGAAACAAGCCTTGATGTTTAGTTGGGGCGGGTATGAATACATCCCTGTGCCCTGTGCATGCATCAGTCTTCCACTTGGCGAGTAGCTTTCGATGTGCTTCTTCCCTCTTCAGAGTGAGAAGAAGCATATATGAAAGTTAACATGACTGACCAACAAAAAAAAACGAATAAATAAATAAAATTGTTTCTCAGTGGCGGCTATTTACTTTTACTACATTGCACATACCATCAGAAAAACACTTTACAAATAAAATTATGTTGAAGATTTACAAATGTCACTATGACGCGACCTCATCCAGATTCTGGTATTAATAAGACACGAACTAGTTAGCAGGGAATCTCGTATAATAACAACGAAGTTTGAGAGGCTCTCATTGCCACTATTATTCCTGAATACGAGCTCCTTAGCATATTTAACCTATTATGAGGTTAATGGGTAATGACGTCGCCCTCGCGGAACGCAGCTCGATTCGGGCTCTAATTTTCCGCCTGTTCTCAGTTAACGAGACGAGGAACCGTCACTCATACACCCGCTTTTCATATAAAACTGCTTTTATAGATAAATTTCAGCTAAATGGCGAATGGTTTATAGACGTCCATAAAATAGCGTTTATACGTTATACATCCGTTTGATTTCTAAAAGGAATAAAAGTGCGCTTCGCCATTATTGCCTGCCGTCTGTTTAAAATATAATGGTATATAATATCCACTTTGCTACATACTTAGTGTTTTAATGGCAGTTTTAACTCAACACACCTACCACTGTAACCAAGCCCTGACGTAGGTATATTGGCATTAGATCTATTGCCAATTATCACTACTCCGTAATAGTGAAGAAATAAAAAATATAGACAAAATAATAATCAAAGGTGGCATGAACTTCAACAGGGCATTTTCAACTGGCAAAGCCAACAAGGATATATGTTTCAATATTCATCTATCACCAAAAAGACTCATAAATATTCTTTCCGAATATTTAGAAGTTGAAATATAATAATCCATATTTTCATTGCAAGTTTCTAGGTACGTTTGAGATCACTGACCGTCAAGTGACTCACCTGCTCCTTTGCTGTTCTTTCTGTCTCGGCTATAAACAAATAAATACACTACTTCAAATAAAATGGTTAATGATTACGGAATTACGCAGTTAGAGAGCTCTACATATTAAGTACATAATTATACATAGGTACTGTTGTTTCGGAGAAATTCTTATTCACAGTTGATCCATTGAATGGAGTATGTAACAACTCGGCCCAAGAACTTTCTTATCCCAACATTAGTAGATTAACGCGTCTCGCAAACTTTAGCTTTGATTAAAACCACGAGACGGCGACGTGAATCATGAACAGCCTAATTCATTCGCAATTTCGCAAAAGATTCCTCATACAAATATATTAATAGAATTGTAACGGCTATAATGCAATGTAAGCACATGCATGCTTAGTTGTTAGGATGAATAGTTCGTCGAGTACTATGGAGTCCGGCACTGTATTCACGCGTATTATCTGTCCTATTAATATGTGTTCTATACTTTTACCTTTTACAATAAACATTATTTCTATACGAACTTTTTGGACTTATTATGTTACCTAAATAATTACCCTGTTTGGTACATTTCACCCTAATAATGATAACCGGACAGTGGTGATACGGACAGAATTTTCTTTATGATTAAACCAAACACTGTCTCGGTGGCATAGTTTTGTTGCTTGTGCGGTTGTGACTAGCGTCCTGTGATCTCAGTTTCTATCCCCGGGTATGGGCAAGGTTACATACATGCGTGAGCTTATGTATTAAATTATTGGTGTTTCAATATTATAAGTACTCTTTAAAATAACCTGAAACACAAGTCTTCGAATAACTAGTTCTGGACTCAATTTTCATTGAGTGCAACTATGACAGCCTCCGTGGCGCAGCGGGCGGGTAGCCAACTGTGAAACGAGAGGCCGCGGGTTCGATACCCGCACCGAGACAAATGTTTGTATAGCCTACAGATATTTGTTTCGGGTCTGGATGTTGTGAGACCGAATGTCTCTCGTAGTTCCTGATGCCTATGACACAAGACTCGATCTTAGTGTGGGGTCAGGACTATGTATCTTACTGTTGGGTGTTATTTATTTTATTATATTGCATTTAATTAAATTATACATTATGCATTACCTTCTAGCATATTTTGAAATATGTGCATGGAATTGTCAAACGTAATAACTAGTTTGGTTCGCTTGGCGTTGAGGCAACAGCGGTATAGTCATAGTAATAATGTTATAGAAATGTAAATCAAAAGTCGAGTCGATTTATCGTTTAAATACATTAATAGAATTTAAATTTAATAAAATTTGAGGATAATATTTTACTTTTATGTCTCTTAATAGCACCTAAGTTCAGCCGGAATTTTAAAGTGTCGTATAATTAAATTCCTATATCAAGTACCTTACTACATATATCTAAAGGCCCTTCGCTTCATAAACCTTCTCAGTCACAAAACGTAGTTTTATTACATTTGAAGAGGTACAAAATAATAACGAATTTTCATAAAAAATGATATTCATTAATTTATAATGATAAATATTATTATATTACTTTTACCATAGAATGTATTTTAAACATGGTACATATACTTAAAAGATCCCTCAAGTTATGCAATTATGTAGGGTAGTAATATGACGATATAGGTAATACGTCTGTATTTAATTATTGTTTTACGACATTATAATTTATTGTCATTCCCAAAGACCGTAATAATAAAAGTCTGCTTGATATTATTCATCGAACATAGTAATACCATAAAGTTGTCTGAGTTAGTAAATAAACACAGGATGTAATAGTTCATAACAAAAATCGATGTTTGTTGCCACCCAGCTGATCAGTGGATTCTGTAAAACATGCACTCCCTAAATAAGCTACATACTTTCATTTTTCCAATACATTTTTCCTGGGAACCTGAAAATATTCATGTTTGCAAACGGCCCTCTTGCCGATCACCGCCCGCCCCATTTTCGTAGTCAAATGAACATTCAGCGAGAATTTATTTTCCAATGATGGTGGAATCGCGACTTGGATTCCTCTTTATAACTCCGTTCGCTAACGCTAATCCTACATTTATCCAACAAAATGATTATTTGTAAACCGTAGAGCACAGCGTTATTTCCATAAATTCGTGTAAATTATTCCAGGGTGGAATGATAAGTTGCGATAACTAATCAAATGTGACACTTCTGTAGGACTTACAAGTGACATTTTCCTTATCCACATAACGTGTGAGACATAGTCACGTTATTGTTTCTTACTAAATCGTGTCCTAATACAGCCTTATCGCTGTATGAATAGCTAATACTGCAGAATAATGGGTATCCAAATGTCAGGTTAAGCCTGTTCTGAATCTGTTATCAATTGGAAATAAGCTCCGTCCTGCTAATAATGGATTGTGGCTGTTTGTCGAAGCGACGCACAAATCAATATCACATTAGACTTTGACTACAGAGTTATTGCAGTCTAAAACTTCGGATATTTTCTGTAGATACTCTGGTATCTGATATAGATACTATAGATTTATAGATACTACAGAATATATTATCTCATAAAGCTTCTGTTTAGACACTAGGTAAAAGTCATTCACAGGTTAATAGTTCCCTTTTATCTTCAAAAATGTATTGCCGATTAATCAGAAATAAATATTCAAATCGGCATACGAAGTTTAATGATAAATGTAATAAGCAATTACGAATATTCTTTTATAGATACTCTTCGGGGAAAACGTATATTTTGTACTAAGGAGAAGACGGATTGGGCCAGGTACCGTTCTGGTTAATATAATCAGAGGGGTGTTGCTGCTCATTATACGATCACAAGGAGGAAAACAACTCAATCAACAGTCTGGTGACGGGTACAAGTAATTCCAATGAGGGTTGTTTTCGACCTGGCGGCAGCTAAACAATAATATAAAATATTTTATTATAGAAAGGTCGCCTCCTTGGTCTAGTGGCAGCATGTATGGGCTGTAGACCGGGACATCCAGGGTTCGATCCCCAGGTCGGGCAAAGTAAATTTTCTAATTTAATTTGCCCGGGACTGGATCCCTCATAGGGGGTTGACGTCAGGCTGGCGGCCGGTCGTAAAATAAAGCCAAATCCTCTTTGCAACATGCTTGGAAAAGTGGGTTGCGCCGACCACACATTAAGGTGGGATAAGGGCAGGTAGAAAGAAAGAAAGAAAGATTTTATTATAGAAACATATTTTAGAACTCTTCTAATCGAAAAAAGGAAGGCGATAGAGTCACGCTCAATATATGCATCATATATATCACACACACACATAAATGCTTACGGCATATAAGGGTCGGCTTGGTGGGATTATTACTATTTTGGTGTTAACACCACATGTTATAGCAGTATTATTATACTTATGTTACTTTTTTTTGTACGGGAATCGGTACAAGTAAGATTATAATAATACTGCTAAAAGAGGTGGTGGTAAGCCACCTGATATTTTTTGGCTTACGAAGGCAGATGAGCAGGCGGCTCACCAGGTGATAAGTAGGTAATGCCTACAATCACCCATAGATTTAGAAGGGGAGGGGGTATTTGTGTTTCCACATATAGTAACATATGTGGAAGTTAGCTTGCTTATAGTGAGTGAGCAAGCTAATTTTTCACGTCAATTTTCTGTGAGTGATAAGAAAGATGGTTGCCTGGAAGGGATCGCTTTTAGCGAAACGGCTACCACTAGTGGAACAATTACGTATTATGTTGTTTACTGTAAATTGTTTTCTGTGTGTCTAAATAAAGTGTTAGATACTATCTATTTATCGTTTCGTACGCTGAAGAAGACTGTCTCGGTGGCGTGGTTGTATTTCGGTACGACTACCGTCCTTAGGTCTCGGGTTCGACCCCCGGGTCGGGCAAAGTGATATTGGACTTTTCCATATCAACTCGGAGTCTGGAATTTGTGCCCGATATGGCGATAGGCTCGCCCCCTATCACATCTGGGACGGAACTAAGCTCAGCGAAATGTGGGTGTACTAGTTCGCTAGTGCATCTCTGCTTATCTCTTCGGGGATACAGGCGTGAGCTTATGTTATGTTATGTTAAGAAGACTGCCTCCTGCTATATAAACAAGAAAGACATAATACTTTGAACTAACAATGCAGTCTGTCTAAGTTAGTGCTGCAACTTTGTATGAGCGTATATTTTTAAGTCGTCAATCCTGCGATATAAAATGTTCGATAGTAAACGCGAAATAGCATTATCAATATTGTGCCTCGTAACTTTGTGAGATTGATATTAGGTAATTTAGTTAAGGTATGTCGTTAAAACTAATACGAATTCTTTCAACATGCTTCAAAAATTCTGTTGCGGCGAGGTTGCCTTGATGTGTGATTAAGGTAGGGAAAAAAGAATTTAGTTATGTAATGCTTTTGAAATGTATAATAATCACAAGTTTAAAAACTTAACGGACCGTCTTCAAATCCGATCGTGACCAAATTTATATGGGACTACCCTTAAAATAAGCTGTATCGAACATAAAAAGGATTTTGAAAATCGGTACACATTCGGCGGAGATATCGCGTAACATACATAAAAAAAATATACAGACGAATTGAGGACCTTTTTATAAGTCGGCCGAAAATAAAAATAAATTGCGACAGTGAAATTAGTTTTATTTTAATCGTTCCGAGGAGTTCCAGTTTTTCAAGATGTCTGACTAGCTATTTTTTTGGATTTATTGAACACTGTCGTTGGCAAAATCATCAACGGATGAAGGATGATGGAGGCCAAATTTTTGAAATAAAGAAGAAGAAGCAGGAATCGTTTCGAGTTAAAAAATTCATAGTGTTCACAAAATAACCGGGGGGCGGACGCTTGACACTCGATTCGAATTTGACTTTGATTCGATTTCAATTAGCGAATTCCACCAAAATAGAGTTAAAAAGTGCACTAGTTTTTCGAGTGGTAGAGCCACGCTGTAGACAGTAATGTCTATAGCACGAATGGGCCGGCTCGACCGGTTAAATACCACTGTCTCACAGAAAACCGACGTAAAGTGCCAGCTTGCTGTCGCATTTCGTACGGCGAGTGAGATTTCCGGTGGTCCATTTCCCTCCCTCTCTTTCCCAATCCCTTTTCCCTCCCCTTCCATTCTCTCCTTTTAGGTTGCAACGCACCCATGATTCTTTTTGTGTCTTGGGTGTCTATGGGCGGTGGAGATCACTTACCATCAGGTGACCTATCTGCTCGTTTGCCAATCTCTGGTATAAAAAAAACGAATATCATGTTAAAATTACCAAATGAGGAAGTACCAAAAGTTCTTGAATACAATGCAACATTACCGCATTTTTAACTCGATTTTGTTGCAATTTTAAGTCATTAACTGTAATCAAATCTAAGTCCAATTCGAACCGAGTGAAGTCAGGGGATAGTACATGTATTAATTAAACAAAAAATATTGAGTAAACTGTTTAAAGGTGGTAAAAATTTTATAATACCATTAATTTGTGGCTGTGGTTCGATATGTATGTATGAGTAAAAATTGTTACAATTATTTACATTCAACTTTTAGTAATATAAACTGTTAAGTCGACAATAATTATACCATGTACGTCTCTCAGAGGTGTAATAAATTCCCATTAAACATGGAACTACAACTGACAGTGTTATAAAAAAAAGACTTGTTATTGTCCGCGTGGTTCACTTTTTAGGATAAAAATTATTACCTTGATAAAAAGTAGCATATGTGTTATTCTGATGTATAATTTATATAACAGTAAAGTTTCATCATAATCCATGTATAATAGTTTGCGTGAAAGAGTAACAGACACACACATGCAAACTTAAAAACTTTCACGTTTATAATATTAGTAGGATTGGCTTTGACCTTAGCACATTTGTAATGTGAACTAATATCACGCGTTTTGTTTTTACGTTGCAGATTTTTTTACAATGTTCGTGTGTGTTTAAAATTGTGATATACAATGGAACTGGGACTACTTATATGTTTTTGTTATATAACTTATTGATACATATCCTACATTGATATATTAATACATAGATGCATAGTAGACGCTCGCAAAATGGCACAGCAAAGGAGTGCTATAAGCACTCCTTTTGCCTTCAATCATTCAAAATTCAAATTTAAGAACGCCTGCAATTTTTAAAAAAGCTACTTTATAACACGTGCATAGGTTTATAATTGTGTTAATTTAATTAGAACTTGTGATCCTTTTCTTTGTTTAATTTATTAGGAATACCGACTCCGCTTTTTAGGCGGATATTTTGCAAATAACTGTGCATCTAGAGTATATTATATTGATGATCTAAGATAAGACAGCTTTTAGTATCGTGATTTGTAGAGTCATCACGCACTAAAGTATTTCATGAGTGATAGAGCATGTTGTACATGGGTCGGCTCTACCGATTTGATGCCACCGTCTCACAGAAATACGTAATGTGGCAGCTCGCAGTGGTATTTTATTTGGGGAGAGAGATGTCCGGTAGCCAATAAGCGACACAAATGCTTTCTGCTATCAAAGTATGGAAATCGATCAGTCCGACTGTTAAATACATTATTACATATTAACTATATTTCTAAGTAATCAGTGTCTTTACATTATCTTAATATATTACAGTATCAGTAGTTCAGTTATTACACCTACAAATGTATATTTCAATAAAGTTTAGTCTATTTTCGTTCCGCAGCTCGGAAATAACTATAACAATGAAATTGCATTGCGCATACAGCCAAAAACTAAATATTCAATTTGAGCTTTTAAAAGTTTGGCAACATAAACAACAATATGCCAATTTGTTTTCCACTTTTCCAATAGTTTGTGAAGGGTCGCGGAAAGCGGCAAGGCCGTTAGAGATTTATGTCAATCCGGCATAAGACAAGTTTATAACTTGCCGGACTCTCACTCAGCAGTTGGAAATTAAAAGGGATTTTTAACAATGTCATTAACAGCCCACTCATCATTCGGGTTTACGTAAAGTGTGCTTCATTCAGCGCAGTACTTATAAAATAAATTAGTCTTTAACTTCTATAGACATAACTCACTGACAAAGGCAATTGTACCTTTTTTTTAGGCATGTTGTAGCGATGATTTGGCTTTAGTTTTTACGACCGGCCTGCCTGACGTTAACCTACTCTATGAGATCCAGTATCGAATAAATCCGTGAAACCGCTTACTCGACCTAGAATTTGAATCGAATCGCATTCAAATCGACCAGTAGCTCAACCATGACTTTGTTGCACGTATTTACGCGAGCGAGGACGTAAAATATTTGTATGGAAAACGTCAGTTCCCTGCGTAACCGCTAGAGGCATTCGGGTGTTTGTCATACAAATATTTCACGGAGTCGCTAGCAAGTAATGTCAAAAAACTCATGGTTGGCCTACAGGACTTCTCGGTACGATACGCGCCTAAAAGACCAAGGAAGCGGCGATTTATAACTGTTTGAGTAAAAAAAATATAGGGTGGAATCGCTTTGCGGCCCGAACAGGAATATTTCTAACAATCGAATTAGTATCGAATTCGATGCGCATCTTTGACATTTGTATGAAATATTAACCAAACGTCATCAGTGCACAGCGAGCGCGATATGAATTTGATTGTCAAAAATATACCTACTGGGGCCTCTGATTAGTCACTAGCATAGCCCAATAAAAAAAGATCTGTCGCAATCCGATTTATAGTTTCTGAGTAATACGTAGACAAATATACATACATACATATTATATACATACACCTATGAAATTTGGTACATCTATTTAGAAGCCCATCTAGTCTAACATATTATTCGAATATAGTGCAATCCTAACAATATGACATACATGCATATGGGTCGAATTGATAACCTCCTTTTTTCGAAGTCGGTGAAGAATGAACATATTTGATAGTAAATACAAAGTGTATGAGTCAAACGTACGATGCGGTGTTCCCGGATCCAAGCCTCACTGCGCACCGTTAAGCCTCTTAGTGCTACACTATTTATCATTTACCCGTGAACACGGACTGGATGCGTCCCATTTATATTTATTACAATACATCTCAACGCTTTGTCACCTCTCTCTCTCTTTGTTCTCTCAGCGATAAATTGTTCATCCAAAATATCATAAGGGATATAAAACTATAACTAATTTATGTAATTTAAACGATCCAGCTCATTATTTTTAAGATATATTGTTTTATCAAGCTAATAAATAAGCACTAATAATTATGAATTTTGTTCTTTAGTTTCAACGAACCAATAACACCTAAAACCAATAAAATAATACTACCGTTAATAGTTTCATGAAGGATTGATATTGGAAGAGTTTGAGGGATAGATTTAAAACCTCAGCAAATTCCAATCCAAATTCTTTTGAAATCAATCAATTAAGATTATATTATCAGATATTTTTATCCCAAAAATATGTCAAGCAGGCGCGAGCTGAATCGCTAGCAAACGTTAGTTTATAAGAGGTATATAAAAATGTACTTTCCCCACGAATGGAATTAATGCATCGGCACGTTTATCATATTAAATTAAAAAAATCGGTTGTAAATCGTATTTCAGTCATGATACGTTAGTAAACACTCGAAGATTTAATCAATTTATGAGATGCAACAAGGCTAGGTAGTAGGTGCGTTAAAAACGTTTTATGAAACAACGTAAATCCGTAAATTCGGTTAGGATGTTCATGTATATTTAAACTTCTTAACATCTTAGTCTATGCTAGATTTTACCAAGTACCATTAAAAAATAAAATGAAAATTATTTATTATCGTACAAAATAGATATAAAATGAGCTCAGCGGAATATAGATGTTCTAGTTCGCCTTTGCCTACTCCTTTGGGGATACGGGCGTACAAAGGCCAGGAATAATAATAATAATAATAAAACTTTATTGACAAAAATGTTAAGGTACACAAACTTTGTTGATGGCGCTGTCTCCTGCGCTAGTATTAAACTGTATTACAGGAGCCAGTGTCTTCTATAGAATTGGTAATACATTTTTTTTTTTTGTCAACCGAGTATATAACATGAATTCCTAAATTAAATAAAAAGAAAAAGTAGAGAAAGTGTGTGTGTGTGTGTGTGTTTGTGTGTGTTCATGTATGTGTGTATGTGTATGTGTGTGTGTGTGTGTGTGTGCGCGTGTGCGTGCGTGTGTGTGTGTGTGTGTGTGTGTGTGTGTGTGTGTGTGTGTGTGTGTGTGTGTGTGTGTGTGTGTGTGTGTGATTGAGATAGTTTTGAATTGAGAAATTATACGCATGGTTACTTAAGGAATAAAATTGACATTGTTTACATTAAATTACAGACGGAGCACTAGTGATTCAATTCAATTTCATTAATGAAAGGAAATTATTTGTATAATTTAAACATTTCGAACTACTTAATAGGCTTCACTTTCATCTTTTTCATTGAATAATCATAATATAGCTGAGATCAAATTAATACGACTTTCATTGCTTTCATAAAACTTTTGACGATGTATTGATGGTCTGACGCCGCCGCGCCGTTGCGAAGGTTCCATTCAATTTTCACACCACATAAAGATTCAATCATGAATTTAGTACCGAACCGAGATATCAGGTAGATGGTTAGATACTTGGATATCGCCGACATTCAATACTGTTCACGCATAATCGCTCGAGCTCTCACGGTAACCTATTGCATTGAAATAACCTTAGATATATCTATTACTGCTGCTTATTGATTATAATAGAGATGTCACACAGTCGCATCCTTGGTCTAGTGGCAATGTATTGGCTGTAAACTAATTATAGTATTGGCTGTAAAATAAGAGCCCCGAACACAGAATTCTAAAATGGCAGCAACCAATTTAGGAGCTAAAATCTCAAGGGATACAAGATCGTCTTGCATCAAAGATTATGCAGAGCTAATTTTGTTGCTTCGTCACTAAATGGAACTCAGAAAATGAGAAACTACTATACTGTGCCTGTTATGCATAAAATTTGTTAGTATAGTATGTACTAAGTGTATATAGGTATTTAGAAGCCTAATTAGTAAAACAGTAATTTATAAATAACATAAGCTCATACATAACATAAGCTCACGCCTGTATCCCCGAAGGGGTAGGCAGAAGCGCACTAGCGAACTAGTACACCCACATTTCGCCGAGCTTAGTTCCGTCCCAGATGTGATAGGGGGCGAGCCTATCGCCATATCGGGCACAAATTCCAGACTCCGGGTTGATATGGAAAAATCCAATATCACTTTGCCCGACCCAGGGATCGAACCCGATACCTCAGAACCGTAGTCGTACCGAAATACCACCACGCCACCGAGGCAGTAATTTATAAATATTGAATGCCTATTTTGAAATTTTAGCATATATATGTATATGGGCTGTGGATCTGGGTTCGATTCCCGAGTCGGCAGGGTGTTTTTCTAACATTATTTTCCCGAGACTGGATCTCCCAGGGAGGGGTTGCCGTAAAATAAGCTAAATTCTTTCTGCAACATGCTTAAAAACTGCTTTACCAATGTAAATTATAAATCAAATAAATTATAAATTACATTAAATAGTGACGGGCGGCTCGGCCTCCCATGGCCGATACGCTTATGTAACATATATGTATATATGTGCCGCCTCCAACGATTTAAACTACTATTTAAAATAATTTCAGCTGATACACGATAAAACAACAAAACAAAGCGTCGTCTGGGAAAGTTAAGCCCTACAGTGGGATATGTATGAGGTGAATATATTATATAGTTACCCGTTTACATTAAATACAAAGTTGAAATGTTATCTCTACTTAGTCCTATACAAACACATGTAATCGCTTGTTTATACTAGCTTCAGACTCCGTTATATTATTCTATGGGATTATAATCAATAGATACTTCACTTCAAGCGGTTTTAAACTTCGTTCATGCTATACAAGTTTCACTAATCAATACTAATCAACGATAAAGAGAAATATAAATATACTAATATAGAATAATGGAAGAATGAAAATAAAAAAAAATAAAAAATTGGTTGTAAATTTTTTTGTAAAATAAATTAGTTTTTATATAAAAAATAATAGTTCCTCGAGATTTCCTATAAAATAATAATAATATACGTCCAATATTCTCTTTTAAAATCCATGCCAATCAATGCCAATCAAAAATCGCGAATGCATATGTCAATTATAAATTTTGTTACAACTAATAAAACCTAATATAGAGTTAAATTTGCAAAAATATTGGGTATCGACTACTAATAAATACTAAATTGTATTAAATATTGAGATTTGTAACCTTTCATTATTAATTAAGATTATCATTGTTCTACATAT
Organism: Clanis bilineata; assembly: GCA_036417725.1. Lineage (NCBI taxonomy): Eukaryota > Metazoa > Arthropoda > Insecta > Lepidoptera > Sphingidae > Clanis > Clanis bilineata. Next base: position 8,479,538 of record CM071141.1, read on the forward strand.
GAACATATTTTATGTAAAAGGAGTTTTAAATATGTGTTTATTCTCATCAACTTCCACATATTTTTCCACATAGGAATTATCAAAATTGATAAACAATTTTAGTTTATGTACCTATTATACAAGAAATATAATCCAAAACTGCCTCGGTGGCGTGGTGGTATTTCGGTACGACTACGGTTCTGAGGTCTCGGGTTCGATCCCCGGGTCGGGCAAAGTGATATTGGATTTTTCCATATCAGCCCGGAGTCTGGAATTTGTGCCCGATATGGCGATAGGCTTGCCCCCTATCACATCTGGGACGGAACTAAGCTCGGCGAAATGTGGGTGTTCTAGTTTCGCTAGTGCACCTCTGACTACCCCTTCGGGGATACAGGTGTGAACTTATGTAATGTATAATCCAAAAAATGTTACATCAATTTAATCACAATGATTGGACCCCGGGGTCAAATCCCCAGGGACTTCACTATACGCCCGGTTTGGATCTCGCCTTTACACTATCTAAGAGATGACCAGATAAAGGTCAACTTGAGTTGTTTGATGCAGACATACTCAACCCCATAATAAAAGTGAAGATAGTCCATGACTCTGACCTATTTTACCTTTCCTTCGTAATTCTTATGGAAATTGATTACGAATGCGCCGGGTCGACCGGTATGGTACCACTTACGCATATGTTTTATTATGTCACTTACCATTCCTTCGAAATTCTTATAGAAATTGATTACGAATGCGCCGGCTCGACCGGTTTGGTATCATTTACACATATTTTTGATTATGTCGCATAATATAAAGTTAAAAGTTAAATTAACACATAACATAACATAAGCTCACGCCTGTATCCCCGAAGGGGTAGGCAGAGGCGCACTAGCGAACTAGAACACCCACATTTCGCCGAGCTTAGTTCCGTCCCAGATGTGATAGGGGGCGAGCCTATCGCCATATCGGGCACAAATTCCAGACTCCGGGCTGATAAGGAAAAATCCAATATCACTTCGCCCGACCCGGGGATCGAACCCGAGACCTCAGAACCGTAGTCGTACCGAAATACCACCACGCCACCGAGGCAGTCAAAGCAAGCAGCAAGTTAAATTAACATAAGAAAGTATTGGTTGATTTTTTTATTTCCACCTGCCTTATTCCAATTTGATGCGGGGTCGGCCGAATACACCTTTTCAAGCACGTTACACAAAGGATTCGGCTTAATGTTTACGACCGGCTGCCTGTCTGTCGTCAACACCCTTTGGGGATCCCCTTGGGAAAATTGTGTTAGGAAACTGCTTTGGTCGACCTGGGAATCGAACCTAGGACATTCCGGTCCATATACGCTGTTACTTTCCCGTTGCTTCCCTGTCGGCGAACCTGCCATATCTCGTTCCCATTTCACGGTCCACAAACCTCTCCATTCCCCTTTCCCAATAGGACACTATTCTTCTAGCTGTATAACCTGCCTCCCTGATTCCAAATTCATAGCATTCTATAATATTATAAGAAATACTTAAATCTAAATTATGTTTTTTTTGACATGTCATAAGTGCTTTTATATGCCTACGTGATTATTAAAGATTTTTATTTATTTCATTTATTTATTTCACTAGATCATGGTGGTGAAAAGATATTGATTGATTAGTGGTAAAGCATAATTGCGGACTCCATCCGTTTATTATTATTGTTACACAAAAGACCATAACCAAACGGTAAGTTTTGCGAAATTTAAATCTCCGTTTTTGCAATACCATTTCTATAATCACAAGTTTAAATATAACAGACCTACTTCAAAACCGATCGTGACCAAATTTATATGGGACCATCCTTGAAATAAGCTCTATCGAACACAAAAAGAATTTTGAACATCGGTCCACATTTGGCGGATATATCGCGTAACATACATTAAAAAAATACAGACGAATTGAGGACCTTCTCCTTTTTGGAAGTCGGTCGATAAGGGGGCAATACATCCATATTTTTTATAGTATTGTGAGTGTACACGAACTCGCTTAGTATCAGGTGACCTACTCACTCGTCTCCCAGCCTTTTCAAAAAATTTTGGAATATGATAGTGAATATAATTTGTCTGACTGCCTCGGTGGCGTGGTGGTATTTCGGTACGACTACGGTTCTGAGGTCTCGGGTTCGATCCCTGGGTCGGGCAAAGTGATATTGGATTTTTCCATATCAGCCCAGAGTCTGGAATTAGTGACCGATATGGCAATAGGCTCGCTCCCTATCACATCTGGGACGGAACTAAGCTCGGCGAAATGTGTGTGTTCTAGTTCGCTAGTGCGCCTCTGCCTACCCCTTCGGGGATACAGGCGTTAGCTTATGTTTATGTTATGTTAATTTGTCTTATCAATAATGTATTTGATATATTTAACGGGCAAAAGTGCGATTTACAACTATAATACTGAGAATAAAGCACACCTACGTAGGCTTAGACCTAAAAAAAACTGCGTAAAAATCTAAAAATTTACTTTCTCAAGAAGTCAGCACTTGAATGAAAATAACATGTAAATGGAAACAAAATGGAAATGAGTTACGTTGCGCGTTTAATATTTTTCTAATCGAGAGCAGCTGTCGGCTGGTTTGAGCTTCTGAAACGATGTATGAAAATATACATAAACGTTTAAATTACACAACATAAGCTCACGCTTGTATTCTCTATGGGGTAAAGGCCCCCCCCTAGGGGTAAGTGCACTAGCGAATTAGAACACCCTCTTTTCGCCGAGCTTAGGTCCGTCCCAGATGTGATAGGGGGCGAGCCTATCGCCATATCGGGGACAAATTCCAGACACCGGGCTCATATGGAAATATCCAATATCACTTTGCTCAACCCGGGGATCGAACCTGAGACCTCAGGACGGTAGTCGAACCAAAATACAACCACGCTACCGAGGCAGTCACGTTTAAATTATTCAAATCATTTCCATAACTTATGGTATGTTGTTTTAATAAATTACTCCTATATAAAGGCATAAAATAATGGGAATTAATTTATTTTATGGCCAATATTTTATTCCGCTATAAGCCCGCCAATCAAATTTTGAAGGGAACCAGGTGCCGTTTATATTTCGTGTAGTAGTTAATTTAGTGTTTCCTTCCGTTCCGGTGGGAGTGCGGGACTCACGCGGTGTCCGCGTGTTGACCTCGCGCCTGTTTTCACGAGGGCTTGCACTTATCTCTACATCTACATGGGTGCAATAACATTTAGTCAACAACGTTCAACAATAATAGTTAATGAAAAAATATTAATAGTTCCAGATGATAAGAAAAAGTATGAAGTGTACTTGCCTTCAGCAGACAGTCCCCGGGTGTTATAAGAAACGTCTTATTAATGATCACGTTAAAAGAATCATTAATACAGTTATCGACGGTGAGAAGTTAAGAGGAAGACATTGGGGGCGCGATGGCCAGCTGCGGGCGGGCGGCGGCGTCGGCGGCCGACTCTGTCGAACCGCGCTCGCTGACTGCCGGCTACGAGCGCTACGAGCTACGCGCTACGTTCACATAAACGGCTACATGCTACTATCAACATTAGTGTCAAATTCTACTGACGTTGCTTCATTCAGAATATGAGCCATAGAACTGTGTGTTCCGCTTCATAAATCCCGCAAGCAACATTCATCTTTTACGAACATTTCTATGTGAGTTGCCAAAGGAATCTTTATTACTTACTTTGTATAAAAGGTATTGCTTGAAATATTTCATCGGATTTCAAAATATTTTCATTGACATTATATTGAAATTGGATTTGTACCTAAAGGGATCAATTTTATTATTGAAAGTGAATGGAAAAGTTCTCGGGCAACTGAAGATAGAAACATCCAATTGAGTTATTTCAGTTTAAGCGGTACTGGTTTAGTTTTATAAGACGAACTTCCTTTCACAATGGCTCCGAGTAACTTTATTGTTCTACAAACAGTAAGAAAGTGGGAACGAGAGGAAATGCAGTCGGGAATCGACATCTAGTCTGCTCACAAGTATATGTTGCTGTTTAATAGGTGGATCTTAGTTATCTACGAGTCTATTTTTAACTGTGATTTTTTTCAAAAACATCAGTACGTGTTTCACTAATCTATGTGTTACATATACATAATACCTGAGATTGCAATTAATAGATAATAATATTGAACTACTTTTGCCTTATTGTCGAGTAATAGATAAGTATTATGATTGACTATCCAATATTCATGAAAATAATTAAAAGATACATGAACATTGATTTCCCTGTTGATATATTACAACTCGCTACTAATTAAAACAGCATTTACTAAAGTTAACGTTGACAGTTAGCGTAACTTTATTATTATCATATAATTACGAACTATGTACTTGTAGAGTTAAAAATATTAGAAATCAAATTCTTCTTCGTCGTGTCGATGGTTTTTGAAATCACACTATTTTGGCCCAATACTCAGCAACTGCCACTGCAGCGGGGGTAGCCGCAGCAAGGTCATCAGCAGTGCAGGAGCTAGGGCACTGTGGACATGACAACAGGTGCGACATAGTTTGTGGGGCTTCCCCGCAGTCACACATCGGGTCCTTGTCACTGTACCCCCATTTTACCATATTCGTTTTGCAACGACCAACCTGAGTTCGAAGACGGTTGAGCGACTTCCATATGGTCCATGGTAGATTTTGTCCTAGAGGAAGGTTTTCTGTAGGCGGTAAGTACTGTGGGGGTGGAGTGCAAGATTCCTGCCACAGCAAACAGCGGCATTTTTCTAAATTATATTCTAATGCAGTAGTGTGGCTTAAGAAACTTTTACGGCTTTTAAGGCGGGTGGAAAGTGGGGTCATGCCACAAAGCAGATGTCGGTTATCATGTTCTTGTTTCTGTTTTTCAGCAGAGCAAGTGATACTTCTACGCACATTTGGTGGTGCTATACCGGCTAAGGGGTATAGCTTATGTACAGGAGTGGGTTTGAGACAGCCTGTTATTTTCCTACACGTCTCGTTTAAGGCTACGTCTACTTGTTTAGCATGTACAGATCTGTGCCACACTGGACAAGCGAATTCACCGGCCGAGAAACAGAGAGCCATCCCCGATGTGCGGAGAACACGCGGCGAAGCACCCCAGGATGTGGATGTAAGACGATGGAGGAGATTGTTGCGGGTGTTAACTTTATCCTTCACCTTCAAGCAATGGTTTTTAAAAGTGAGAGACCTATCTAGCGTGACTCCTAGGTAAATTGGGTTTGTTGTGTGCTTAATATCGACTCCCCGCCATGTTAATTGGAGAGGTCTTCCAGCCTGCTGGTTTTTTAGATGAAACACACACGATTGTGTTTTAGATGGGTTAGGTTTAAGTCCGTTTATGTCATAATATTCCCCAATACACTCTAAGCCTCGTGTAAGGTTTTCCTCAGCTTCCTCAAAAGATGTTGTTTGAGTGGTTAGTGCCAGGTCGTCAGCGTAAAGGAAGCGTTCGGTGTTTTGAGGACTAGGCTGGTCATTAGTGTAAATATTAAAGAGGATTGGAGCCAAGACACTGCCCTGGGGTAAACCATTTTTTTGACGGCGCCATCTACTTTTCATTCCGTTATAACAGACTTGAAATTGTCGATTTCTAAGCATCTCGCCCAGCACGTTAGTGAGACCGGGGTCATCAATCATAGATGAGACTTTCCACAGTAATCTTTTTATGTTAACAGTGTCATATGCAGATGATAGGTCCACAAAAACGGCACCAGTAATTTTTTTAGCTTGAAAACCATAGAAATCAAATTAGTAGAGTAATAGAATAATAGGCAAACATACACGAGTGACGATTCTCACTTCAACTAAACCTTAATTATTCACTCTTACAATACGAATGCTTTAGTAACGACCATTCGTTAGGACTTCAGTATGTAAGAACACTTATTTACTTTATATGCAAGGCAAGAGATATGGTAAATAGCTTTTTATTAGCAAACTGACATAGCTACCGCCTATTATTTACTAGATGACTTGTTAACACAAACTGCTTGCTCAAATGTATTGTCTAGCCGTTTTATAGAAGCTGTGGCCCCACTATTTCAGGAGACTATTTATCTACCCACATAATAATTATGCTGTTGGTACCGACATTATTTTCTGCGGTACCCACAACATTATTAACGTAAAAGCTAATTCTCCTAACAATATTTTATTTTGTTAATACATTAAATTTTACACAGAATCTGTCTCGTGACATCCTAAATCACTTTCAGAATACAATATCAATTGTACGAGAACCATTAGTCGCTACCGAGCACTGATACATCAATTTGGACACCGCCTTTGACTCGAACACAATGTGGCGGCTGATATTGCGCACGTCTTTAGATGTTCTGTTGGGTACGCATCATATATAATTTCTTAGCCAAATGGCAAAAATGGGGCCTTATAATTTCATCCTGGTGAATTATTTAGTCTATGAGTCTAACTTACTATCCGATGTAAAAATTATAAAATCAAGGTATTTTAAACTCAAAATTGGTTTGGATAGATACATGATAAATCGTGTAGCTTTGACTAATGGGGTATTATAATAACATAAACTTAACCGTAAATGTTAATCTTCATTACGGAAATCATCACTGTGTTCCAAAACTTATGTACTCAAACCTACATGAATTTTCATTTGAATGGCGCTTCGATACAACATATTCAGCGAAACAAAGTAATAGACAGCCTCCGTGGTGCAGTGGGCGAGTAGCCGGCTGTGAAACGAGAGTCCACGGGTTCGATTCCCACACAGAGACAACAACCGAGGCAAGGTGGCCCACAGATATTTGTTTCGGGTCTGGGTGTTGTGAGACTGAAAGTCTCTCGTAGTTTCTGATACCCACGACACAAGACTAGTATCTTAGTGTGGGGTCAGGACTATATGTGTGTCTATTGGGTGTTATTTATTATTTATATTTGAATAATATTTTGACAATCTCTCGTAGATTCAGATATCCTCGACACAAGACACATATCTTAGTTTAGAGTCAAGACTAAGTGTGTGACTGTTGGGTATATTAATTTATATGATCGTGCAGATTTTAAATGAGGAATTATGAAATATTTTTTTCTGTAATTCGATATCATCGATGACGCAAGGTATTGTCCATGAAATGTCTCAACCAGACGTATCTAAATGAAATTCGCATAGGACGAACCGTATGTAACATTACAAATTAAACAAAAATGGTTTAATTTAAAGTTCACAACGTGTTTACCCTTGACACCTATATTCAACTCATTGCGACATATACAAGTTTTAATTAATTTTACTAGTAGTTTAAGTGGTAAAGCTAGTAAACAGCTATTTTTAGAGCAAGAGTGAGTCAACTCGGCCGGTTCGATACAAGTTTTTTTTTTACAAAAAACAGTTGTAAATTAGCAATTCGCTGTTATGGTTGGGTCAGGAAATGGAAATTCCGAAGGCCCAACTCCTTCAAATTCCTTTCCAATACTAATTCTCTTCTTTCAAGGTTTTCAATCATGTTTCTTTTGCGTATGTATCTATGGCTGGTCATAAGTTATCATCATTTGCCAGTCATTGCTAAAAAAATTCCCGGGACTGGATCCCCAAATAGGATGGATAAGAAGATGACGTCAAGCAGGCAGCCGTAGGCCGTAAAAGCTCGGAAAATCCATTTTGCAACTACCCTATATTAGAGTGGGATAAGACCATGTAGAAGAATATTTATACAGCTCTTATAGGTAGGTTTTGTTGGTGGTAGGATATTTGTATTCCGGATGGCGACCACCATACACATGGTGTTAAAACCTCATGATGCTTGTGTGGATCGCGTTCCAGAATCAGCAAGTGTATATCTGGTTCTTTCGAGGGATTTGCCATATGACTTGTTGGTTGGTTGTTGTGTTTGTTACATCAGTTATCCGCCTGTCTTATCGCAAGCCCATTGATTTGTTTCTTCCCACTTCGGAGTGTGAAGAAGCATAAACAAGCGACCATAATTCTGGTGAACACCAATAGGTATCCATTGTTTGTCGGTGGTCGCTGGTTTTTATGGACTGCATTGCGCTTACCATCAGGTGTAGACTACACTACATTGTATAGTGTACTTACTTTGCCGTGCTTGGATAAAAAGTAGTGCCCATGTTAATAAATGAGATCCACAGTGGGGTGAACATCTTCTATCTACTAAGTATACAGGGTGTTTGATAAAGTTGGTATCAATAATAACTACACTTATAGAGGGGAAGACAGGAAATATATCAGTAAAGTTTAAAATTACGTAAGTTTTTGAATAATGGAAACTTGAATTTGTGACGAAAAACTTTCTGGCTCATTGGGTCAGCTGCAGTACATTTGCAAACTACCTATGAGGTGATTAATTATTTTCAGCACACACACAGGCATTCCTATGCTAACTGCGACGACAGGTCTACAGGTCACATTCCGATTTTAAAATCCCCATGCTTAATAATTGATTTAAAAAACTTATTCAATTTTTATTTTTTAACTTCACCATAACGCTTTAAATCATTCTCCCAGTATTATGAAACATCCGGTATATGTGGCCTAAGTGATGTATATACTAATGCATATATTTAACGTCGTTTAACGTGTAGAACGTTTTCTGTGTCAGTATTTTCATTTTCTATTCGATGTTGTACCAGCGATAAGAATAGCATAAATCTGAATATCAAACGTGTTTGACTCACGCCTCGTATAACCTATTGAAATGAAATGTTTCTTTTATATTCGACAAATCTCCTGCTACCATTCACACGCTGTCATTTTGTATACTTAAGCAAAGAAAATACATTTCACAAACCATTAAAATTGCTGATGGTAAGGCTATGATGACGCAGGTTACTTAGGATCTGTAAATGTAAATATATTCGAGTTCTTATTTTACAAGTGTTTGTTGCTACGCTTCCATGATTTTATAAATAAATAATAAATAAATAAATACACCCATTAGTCCCACACCTAGTCCTGACCACAAACCGTAAACCTGTATCGTGGGTGTCAGAAACTATGAGAGACTTACGGTCTCACAACACCCTGACTTGAAACAAATATCAGTGGGTCACACAAATATATGCCTCAATGCGGGAATCGAACCCGCAGCCTTTCGCTTCACAGCCGGCTACTCACCCACTGCGCCACGGAGGCTGTATAATAAATGGATTTCCTGGAATAAATAGCCTATGTCGTATCTAAGGTCGTAGCTATCTAATATTATAATGATGATTAAACAGGTTTAATTGGATTCTAATAAATATGACTTAACACAAACACATATAAACCAACATTAATATAATTATACTTAAGTTTTTACTACTATAAATGGCATAGATTGCTTTTTATTTTGTTTATTGCGTTTACCTATTTAAAGATGATACTAGCAAATAACTGATACAGTTTTCGGCTTTGATTATATAGATATCTGTAAAAAAAGATTTAAGTTTGGTTTTTAATATATTAACATAACATAAGCTCACGCCTGTATCCCCGAAGGGGTAGGTAGAGGCGCACTAGCGAACTAGTACACCCACGTCTCGCCGAGCTTAGTTCCATCCCAGATGTGGTAGGGGGCGAGCCTATCGCCATATCGGGCACAAATTTCAGACTCTGGGCTGATATGGAAAAATCCAATATCACTTTGCCCGACCCGGGGATCGAAACCAAGACCTCAGGACGATAGTCGTACCGAAATACAACTACGCCACCGAGGCAGTCGAATATATTTATATTTGAATATATTTAAATCGTAAGAAATCACTTTGAAAATACATATATCAATCCCACATTCACATCCCTAGCAGTTATTAGATCATGAATCACAGCGACCGACGATTTTAAAAGCGTTTATCTTTTACAGATTTCCCCAACTTGAACGATTCAGCTGTTTTTAATGGAAGCTCGAAGGATGAACACACGACTTACAAGTCACCGAAAATGGGAGGTTCACTCACCTGCGAACTTCGAATTTTAATGTTTACATTCGTGTAAGCGTATGTGCTGACTCAGAACGAAACTTTTTGTTATATCTCTTATACGCCACGCCAAGTTTTACTTAAGACTCCCTGATGAACAGTTACGTTTGAATGTTTTCTTTTAGGAAATACGATGTATGAAAACATTTGGCAAGTAAATAGTTGTTGTTTGTTCTGCGCTTAAAATTTCTGTATGCTTTTCTAACGTCACGTCTTAGGTAACTAATTCTTAATACAAAAGTAAGCTTTAGAGGTACAATACTCCAAAGCTATCTCTACATATTTTTAGTGCATTGACGATTCCTCAGATTTGATTAATGTGTGATTAGAACACACATAATTTGAGTTGTTGAGCCATGCTGTGGACAGTAACGTCTACAGCATGAATGGGCCGGTTCGACCGGTTTGATACCACTGCCAGAACTTAATATTTTACCTCTAAGTTGTATCAAAAATACCTATGCATGTAGGTACCTAACATAATTATAGAGTTTTATTCATTTAATAATAAATGAATAACATTCAAACGTTTTCGAAAATATTTTAACATTCGCATCGTTACATACAAAAGATCAATGAATATTTCAATTTACAAATATAAAAGGTTGCAATCACTATTTTGTTTTGTTCGCTGATGGCAACAGTGCTCGATCGTCTATTGTTTATAAAAACAAAACAATAGAATATAATATAATGTATCCCAGCAGGCAGCAGGGTGCGATGATTTTTTAATAGAATATACATCGATATAATAATATACCTAGATGCACAGTTGACGCTCAGAAAGTGGGACAGCCAACGAGTGCTTAAAATGTAAGTAAGCACTTGTTGGCTGACAGTCGGGCGCCGACCGTTCGCCTGTGAAGATGTCTAAATGCTCTGTGAAAGAGTGCAAAAATAACACTCTTACAAAGCGCAAAACACATGGGATTTCATTTTTTAAGTAAGTATAATTCCCTTACTTGATTCTTAAAACCTTAATCATGTTAAATTAAGTATTAAACGTGTATAAATAATTAATTTAACGAATTCAGTTAATAAAATATTTTGTCCCTTTTGAAATCATGATTTGGAACAATGAAATACATGGAGTCGTTTTTTTTTTGTAAATATATTATATTTATTTTAAATTTATGATTTTTTTTATTAATTTTATTTATTAATTACAGATTTCCATGAAATGAAATAGTAAGAGATAAATGGCGTAAAATTATTTCCGAAGAAAGGAGAGAAGAAAATTTTAAACCCAATTACTTAAGTGTGGTTTGTTCAGACCATTTTGCCGATTCCGATGGATATTATACAGAGAAATGGATTAGGAAAATTAAAAAGAATGCTGTACCAAAAATAAAGGTGATAAATTGTCATCAGCTACATTGTCCGTAACTAATGTTTACTATTTGATTTAACAATATGTATGCTGTTGGTGTACCTATAAATAAATAAATATTGCCACATTTATTGACTTTATTTTAGATTGTCGTAACTACAAGTTTAAATGAGGCAGGGTGCAGTACAAGTGTAATAGCTGAAAAATATTTGATACAGAATTCATCAATAGCAAGCATATACTAGGTACATACTGCTATGTAAAATGACTATTTAATAATTTGCGGCTAATTCTAATAAATGTTTTCAATCAAAGTGTGCAGATCATATAAAATTGCCAACATGAACAAAGTTGAACATTCCGCTGTCAAATAATAATTTTAATGGTTCATTCTCGCGATTTTTCATTTTTTAATTTTTAATTTTTATCTTTGATTCTCGGATTGAGATCATTTATTGGAACCGGTCGTTAGGCATAATTACTACAACAGTAATTGTGGCGTCATCATTTATTGGAAACATATTCATTTCCAGGAACCAGCAATTGAACCAATAAATAATGAAGGATCACCAATACCATCAGAATTTTCATCAATCTTTAACACACCTAAGACGTTATTTTTTACAGTAAATTTGAAAGAACGCAACCAAAAATTTAAACTTAAATCTAATTTAGTGCAAAACTTAAAAAGGCAGAACAAAAGATTAAGAAAACGAAATGATAGTCTAAAAGAAACTATTAAGAATCTAAAGAGCAAAGGACGATCTTAGTATGGGGCCAGGACTATGTATGTGACTGTTGGGTGTTATTTATTTATTTAAAAACCACGTTAAGGCAGTGCTTATTTCATATTCATAACTAATAAGCTTTGTTATCCTCTAAACATTTATACTCTATCTATCTCTTAATGTAAGTAAAATTATTAAACAGATATCGCCATTCTCATCTACATTGTACGCCATGTGGTCAACATTTCTCACAAATAAATACAAGAACTATTCGACTCCATTCAATCTTTGTCCAAGTGACCAGAATGTTTCTTTTAATAATGTCAAATTATTGTCAAATACAAAAACTATTGGAAATTCAAAAATTTCGAATAAAAGAACGTTTGAACATGCAATTTAAAAAGCTACTTTATGCCGCGTCTATAAGGTCATATTTGTGTTAATTTAATTAAATTTGTGATGTTTATTTGTTTTGTCTGTCGAGGACACTGTTTACAATGATATTTGTATGGAACTGTGCATCTAGGTATATTATTATATCGATGAGAATATAAGATAAAAATTGATTTTTTTTAATAGAACTGTAAAGTACACGTATGTATGTATGTATATACGATTGATACTAAGTATATATAGCTATATATATATAGCTATACATACATAATATACAATGTATATACACACATAATACCTTCTACCCATATGAAGATAATAATTATTCCAATCAGAATTATAATATATCTATTACTGCAACATTGAACCTTTGAAAACGCTATCTAGCAAAAATATAATGCGTAATGAATTCCAAGTTAGCGTTAGCATCCCTTAATGATATTTTACATTAATTACCCAGAAAGATAACCTCGCTAATCTTTGCACTGAACTAATGGACGTGACGGACCACTGAGGACGATTAAGACCAACCAGACAACGCACGTACAACTTTTAATCTAACTTTAAAAACTCCACTCAGTTGTACAAATTGCGGTGTTTAAAACTCGCAAAAATGCAGTTGAAATAAGTTTCCAAGTTAATTATTATGAGTGTAATTACATTTCCTCCCCACTGATATGAATTTAAAATAGTTTGTGGAGTGGAGCCAGTAGTTTCTGCTTTTTGTATGCCAACAACCAACAAGGCATGTTTGCCAAATATGTTAGTACAAACAGTATGAAGATTACGTGCATGTCGTGGTGATTGATCTATTTTGGTGCTCAGATGTGACGCGCGGCGAACCTATCGCTATGGCAGGCATAAATCATTGCGTATTTTCCTTCACTACTTGTGTAAACATATGTCTATATTCAATTTTAGAAAGCCCTGGAGTTAAACAGTGTCTGTCTGTGCTTAAGATAAATGGATTATCCACGTATTTTTGTTGCTGATATTGTAAACAGTTCAATATAAAAATTTAATAAATCAATTTTTTTACAACTAAACGTAAATGTCTAATCTTAAGTAAATCAATTACTGAAATTGCCTCAGCCGTGCCGCCTTAGATGACACTCAAGTGTTCGTTGTGTTTAACTATGTCGTGCGGATGTCGGCACAGAATAGACCCGTTAATTCCTTGTTTGGCCTAGTTTTGCTCGAGTTTAATACATGTATCCGTCAATGCTTCACCGAGTTATCCACTACGTATGTAAGTGTTGAGATAATGGCCATACAGCTGCGATAACTACCTCTAATGTTATTTTTGTCAAGCAAGGGGCAAGATAAAGGCGCGTCTCCTGCACTTGATTTTTCGAAAAAAAAAAACACAAACACAACCGCAAAACAATGATTTTCGCTGTCTCCTGCTCATAGAACAATGGACCATAGATAAAATGTGTAGCAAAACCATATTTTGCGTAGCAATGACAAGGGTGAAAATTTTCAAACGGGAAGCCAACGCTACTTTTTCTTCTAAATAATCCTTATTTATTAGCCTAAAAGACAAGGGGAAGCCGGTAGGATTGATTGTATGGTCCCTTCGCCACTATTGCGTAGGTGTTTTGTGTAATGTTTTAGTGCAGGATACGTGGATTAACGAAACCAATGCAAAACTGTTGTTCTATCAGGATTTGTCCGGGACAGGATCGGGGATAAGGAATCACTGCATCTGGAATTCTGGATCAGATCAAAGCACGCAGGCAACGGGTTGTAAAAAGAAAAGCTTTGCTGAAACATGCTTAAAAAAGTTTTTTATGTGGATCTCACATCAGAGGATAAGGGCAAGTGAAAAAAAAAAGACAAAAAAGAAAAAAACGGTATATCAGGAAAGGAGACCATTCAACTTTTCTTTTTCTTAACCCTTTATCAATATAGAGGTGGGACTATCCTTAAAGTATCTAGTATAGTGAAGATGTGTCTGTGATAGTGTAGATGAAGTATGTATTCGTGTCGCTTCTCGTCGTATTAGGCTTAGGTACTTATAACATTTTGCGCATTTTTGAATTGGATTTAAATTAAGTTCATAAAACACTTGTCATGCAGAGTCTTAAAGTATCATTACGTAACAGGCTGTATTCATATGATAACAAGTTATTTAGAAAGTAGAAAATTAAACCTAAGAATTAAATATTTTGTGTATTATTGTTGTGCCGTTTTTAATAAAGCTGTATAGCGTTAAAAAAACATTAAATTGGGTAACAATAATTGTCATTACAACGTTTAAATACATGCGTAGAATATTAAGGCGTAATGTGATTCAAGTTAAATGGAAATCAGTGTTCAGTATCATTCAAGTAGCAGAATGTATACAATTCTATTGACATTGACGATAATCCATTACGAGGGATTTCGGGATAAGTGTTCCAGGTGACGCAAAGACATTCATCATTAATACATACGGTTTTTAATATCAGATCCATTACTAGGAAAAACGTACATACTTAAGTTCACGCCTGTATCCTCGAATGGGTAGGGAGAGGCGATGTTGAGAACTAGAATACCCACATTTAGCCGATCTTATTTACGTCGCAGATGTGATGTTGGGCATGTGTTGAAAACCCAATATCACTCGACCCGGGATCGAACCCGAAACCTCAGAACGGTAGCCGCGCACGCAATACAACTACGAACACCGAGGAAGTCACGAAAAAAGATTGACGTAGTTGATTACTTTTCTTTTTAACTGTTCTTAGCCCACCCTGTGGGGTCGGCGCAATACACTGTTTCCAGCTTGTTGCAGAAAGGATTTGACTTAGATTTTAAGACCGGCTGCCTGTCTGACGTCAACCTCCCTTTGGTACGGACTGCCGAGACGAGTGTCGGAGGTTCGAGACCAACCCCAAAATGGAGCATACACCTCTGACTTTTCTATGTTAAGTGTGTTTTCATTGTGAAATATTGCTTGTTATAACGGTGAAGGAAAACATCGTGAGGAAACCTGCATACCTGAGAATTTTTCCACAAGAAATTCGAAGGGATGCGAAGTCTACCAACCCACATTTGGCCAGCGTGGTTGACTAAGGCCTAACCCCTCTCATTAGTAGAGAAGGCCCGTACCCAACAGTGGGACAGTAATATTACATGGCTAATATTATTAATTTATTATTATACCTACTTTTGACTATTATTGACTTTATCAGTTTTGTAATAAGTCTGAAGCTTGTTATAAACTCTGAAGACACTCAAGAGATAACTATCGTTTCAGATACTTACGAACAACTGTCAGCTGCAAATTCATATTTCAATAGCAGAACATCGTCTTTGATAATTTTATTTGTTTTTTACTTATTTTTTAGAAAAGAGGTATATAACATAATCAGTAGGTACTTTAAATCGTACATAGATCAAGTCATATTACGTTAAATCAGTCATAAATCATTATGACAAAGAACAAATAAATGCAATGAATGTCATCATCATCATCATCATCAGCCAAAAGATTCCCCTCAAAGATTTCTAGATCGACCTGTTGGAAGCGGCCTGCATCCAGCGACTTCCTGCGACCTCTATCAGTTCATCTGTCCACCTAGCAGATGGACGTCCAACGCTGCGCTTGCCGGCACGTGATCTCCACTCGAGAACTTTTCTGCGCCATCTGAAATGAAAATTTTACTATGTGGTACATAAAGAGTAACATTTGATTATATAATTATAATTCAAACTTGCTAATCAAACATAGCACATATTAAAAGGTACTGTGTGTTTTTAACATGTTAATTATTAAGAGAAAGTAACGCTCAATGTTACTTGAAATAAGTTGAACGCACTAACAAATAACCCGACGAGCATTACTTAGATCGTAAGCTGCAGCAGTTGCAACAAGCCACATAATTCCGCTACACTTCCAGTCTACAACGTTAAGCGTCTGTGTACAAACCTTTCTCCTGTACTGTTTAAGTAAGACCTTTGCAATAATCGACTTTATTGCTTTCAAGGAAACGTGCTTCAATTCTTAACGCTCTGCCTCTTAACACTTACCGCCCATAGATTTTCTTTATCACTGCCTTCTTGACCCTTTCGGTTGTTGAGCCCGACTTTGTTTACTGCCTTCGAAAAAGAATTGTGACCTTTCCCGAATGAAACTACTCAGTGAATTGTAAAAATATTACGCCATTTGCAATAGTAGTTAGGCGACTGAGCTTCGTTCGGTGCCTTTTAATTTACCGTAAGAATGTGATAATCTGGCTGGAAAAGTAGTTGTGACATTATTTTTGCTAAGCGACGATACATTTGGTGTTTTTATTCTTCTTTTAGAAATAATGGCTTCCACGCATTTGCGATGATTAAGCCAATGTCAAGGTAAATGGAGCAATTATGTTTTCACAATGACCATGAGACCCAAATGTAGATGGCCTCAAGGTCCTGCTGGGATTATGACGGTAATTCCTTCCAGCGCGGTGCCCCTCAGATGACCCTCACTCGGGGAATCGACTGAACAAAGCCAGCCAACGCACCAAGCAAAACTCATCAAAGATCACCGGTTAAAAAGTTTCCACATTATACTGTCCATCTTCATTGCAGTTTGATGCATTAAACCACATCACTTAAAAACCAACAAATACAGCTCTAGAGTATAATTTGAAATAATTTTAACAAGCGACGGCCACCTTGTCGTTATTCGTTGAAATATTTTTCTTAGGACAAACCGTCATCCGTAGACATTAATAAATACAAAATGCCATCTTGTTTGCAGTAGGTAGAATTTTCGCAAGGAATCTTTCCTCATTTTCGACCGACTTCAAAAAGGAGAAGGTGCACAATTCATCTGTATTTTGTTTTATGTACGTTACCCGATATCTCCGCCAAATATTGACTGATTTTCAAGATTATTTTTGTTTTCAATAGAGCTTATTCCAAGGGTGGTTCCAAATTTAGTCATGATCAGATTCATTTTGAAGTCAGTCCGTTACGTTTTAAGCTTGTGATTATTTACTTAACACATCCACAAATATTAAAATACATACATATAGGGAATCATATTTGGTATAAAACCTACCGAATATGAATTGTCGAAATCGATGAAGCTGTTTTATATTTATTCTTAATATATATTGCAGTTTTTAAAATAAAAAATTTACATATTTTTTTTAAATCACCGCTATTTAGGATTTGCGCTTAGGCGCTTCATTCGGGCTCTAAGCCGCACATTCTCGCGTTTCAATAAATAACAGCTTACTCGTTATCCCTTGATATTAATGACCGTTTGCAACAAAAAAATCGTACAAACCTTATTTGCACGTAAAGCTACTTTCATTTTAGATTTAACATTTTGAGATCCATTTAAACAATTCAACAAACCAACAATAAATCCCTCAGTCTAGCCAACTCAGTTTTTATTTTTTATTGGCTTACAGAGTCTTTGCCGACCAAACAAAAGGAATGGAGTTCGGAATATTGGGTATTTGAGCCTCCACAAATCCCATTCACTCACAAACGTAACACCAAGTTGCCACGTCATTTTTTTTATAAATACATAATCTCACGCCTGTAACCCCAAAGAAGTAGGCAGAGGAGCACTAGCGAACTAGAACACCCACACTTCGATGTGCTTAGTTCCGTCTCAAATGTTATAGGGGGCGAGCCTAACGCCATCATCATCAATCATCATCATCATCAGCTATAGGACGTCCGTCTGCTGAACATAGGCCTCCCGCAAAGATTTCCAGATTGACCTGTTGGAAGCGGCCTGCATCCAGCGACTTCCTGCGACCTTTATCAGGTCATCGGAAATTAATACCTAATACCAAACGCCATATCGGGCACAAATTCCATACTCCGGGCTGATACTGAAAAATCCAATATCGCTTAGCCCGACTAGGGGAACGAACTTAGACTTCAAGACGATAGTCGTACCGCGCACGCGATACCTAACAATACGCAATAAAATTTGTGGTAAAAACCCAGTCGAGCCGTCTCAATTACATATGTTGTGTGCATTAAGCTCTCTGCCATTTAATAATCGGAAATAAATAGAATTCATTATTGGTAACATAAATCTGAATAGATTAATATGTACTGATGGATAGCTCCCTTGACGCTTACAGTGCTACAGCTAAATAGGATAGATGATTTACAGACTCATCGTGTTGATACCATCACCATTGTAGTATTATGCTTTTAGCACACACTCTTATATTTTATTTTTAATATATAACAGTGCCTCGGTGGCGTGGTTGTATTTCGGTACGACTACCGTCCTGAGGTCTCGGGTTCGATCCTCGGATCAGGCAAAGTGATATTGGATTATTCCATATCAGCCCGAAGTCTGGAATTTGTACCTGATATGGCGATAGACTCACCTCCTATCACATCTGGGACGAAACTAAGCTCGGAGAAATGTGGGTGTACTAGTTCGCTAGCGCACCTCTGCTTACTAGTCCTTCGGGGATACAGGCATGAGCTTATGTTATACAGAGTATTACAACTATAATTTTAGTGTTACATAAGTTATACATAAGTCATCTCTACCCATGGTGTGTGCCAGAGGTGTATGCCCATGTTGGGGTTGGTCTCGAACCTCCGACACTCGTCTCGGCAGTCCGTACCATTCCCAACTGAGCTATCGCTGCTTTGATAACATCAACATATCTAATTAATTTATTCCAGTTTTCAACACATTATTTGGTTGTGAATTTCTTTATTAAAATATTATATCCGTATAAAATTGCCAGTTTTAGGGTTCCGAAGCCAAATGGCAAAAAAGGAATCCATATAATTTCTTCATGTCCGTCTGTCTGTATGTCTGACCAGGGTTTAGCTCAGAGACTATTACTAGAAAGCTGCTTCTTCCCCTACACTTAAGTGGGGTGACATTTTTTTCCCGATTATCCCATAGTGTGGTACTATTCTATAGGTCGTTAAAAAACATTGCGAGTATGTTAAAACCTGTATGTTGACTGCCTCCGTGGCGTGTTGGTATTTCGGTACGACTACGGTTCTGAGGTCTCGGGTTCGATCCCCGGGTCGGGCATGGTAATATTGGATTTTTACATATCAGCCCGGAGTCTGGAATTTGTGCCCGATATGGCGATAGGCTCGCCCCCTATCCCGTTGGAGGCGGCACATACCTCTATGTTACATAAGTGTCTCGGCCTCCGGAAGCCGAGCCACCCGTCACTCGTTTAAGTAAAAACAAGTTATAAATATAAGATTATGTATTAAAAATAAAATTATAATATGTCAGTGATATTTAACTGTACTTCGGAACCCTGTACTATGCGTGGTCAGATACGCAGCATGCACTTGGCCGATTTTTTGAAGTCAATATGATATTTGCAGCGTCAGATTGTATTTATGAATACGGAGCATCGGCGCGCCGTGTCATCCCGTCCAGCCGTATACCGGTGGCAACATCTCGCTCGCAGTTTTCCATTCGAATGAACTGACGATTGTAGATAAGTACTTTGCCAATCCGATCGCAGTGGAATTATGCATGAGTGAATATAAAACAAATGAATGTGATATTAATATAAGCTTTTGTCCGCCCGCTAGCAAGACTTTTCCCGCGGCTTTGAAGGTTTGTAATGAAGTTATTCAAAACATAACACTAATAATATAAAACAAAATAGGTAGTGGGTACCTTGTACCGTACGTGTAGCACATTTTTATTATCCTGGGGAGTGTCTGGTCAAAGATGTTGTTGTTATACATTTATAGCCTGCACTTAGTTTTAAAGAACATTGTCGCGGACTTTTAAAGCTTTCGTGCAAAATATCAGTAATTACCTATTAATATAAAAGTCGCATCATTTCCATTTCTTTGCCAAGATATATCGATAACGAAATTTCTCATCGTTTTTTATGAATATTCTCTCGTGATATTTCATAAGGTATTTCTAGTTTGACGTGTTCAATATATTGTGTTAGTGACGGGTCGCAGCACACGTTGGTATCATCCACTGACAGCTCGCTGCGACTGTTTCCAACAGCCCCGCTATTATTTCCTATATTACTTTATAGCAGATGAACAAAACGTATTTATTTCATGGCTACATTCATATTTCAGCTATTTTCTCTATTTATACCACAGAATGCCATACATAATTGCTCTTATGTTGAATAATGGTATGGCGATACTCATGCTTAACATTTTTACCTTACTTTAATTATAAAAAATATTATGATTATATTATGATCATAACATATTGTCTAATATCTGGATAATTTTTACCAACAGAATAATTTGACGTTTTAACAAAAACATTATGAATCAAATCAAAATATGCGATTATTGAAAAATCAGCTTGTATTACAATACAAGCAATTTCATTTTGTATTGCTAAGTATAGTGATACCTAGCAGTACAATACTTTGATAACTTAAAGAGTGCTTTAAGTTATCAAAATAATACGTGCTGTCAGACTGTACAAACAAATTCCGATAGTCAAGTTAAAGCATTTAAAGCCCGTAATTATAAGAAAGGAGCAGGTGCCTAACGGACTGACGTTTCCAATCAACCTTTTTTCAACCCAATTATCGTCGATCTTTTTCCTCCGCAGAATTTTCTTCCAGCCACCGATGAATAAAAGTGCCCTAATGAAATAATGGATGGCACAAACCGTGACCACACTACAGAGTAATAAACTCGCTCACATAGAGATTTAGCTATGCACGTGAGAACAATGTTCAATAATTGAGAATTTCATCAAACAGAGCACGAGCATGGAACAATTACGTATTTTGAAAATAAGTTATTTATTTCAGTGTGTCCACAGCCTATCTATATATATTAATTACTTCTTCATCCTTTGTCAATAAGAAGTGAGTTAAGAAGTCTGTTTATAAAAAAAATTATAGCAGCGACTGACAAACGAGCAAGTGGGTCACCTGATGGCAATCTCCACCGCCCATAGACACCCAAGACACAAAAAGAATCATCGATGCGTTACCTGCCTAAAATAAGGGGAACAGGGATTGAGAAAGGGGGGAGGGAATTGAGCCACCGGAAATCTCACTCACCGAACGAAACGCAGCAGCGAACTGCAACTTTACGTCGGTTTTCTTTAAGACAGTGGAACCAAACCGGTCGAGCCAGCAGATTCGGTACACGAATCAAGAAATAGAAAATAAAACGATTGAATTACTCGAAACAGGAAAATTATTCAAAAACACTACCAAGAGGGTACGGAGCAGTTGGGTATAAAAAACCGTTTTTAATTCGTTGAAGAGTTCCGACATACTAAGTTATGATAAGTCATTAGAAAAGATCAGACTCGTCGTCATTAAACTACTACTACTACATTTTAAATGGGTAATAATGTAAATCAAACCATATTTTATCCAAAGACATACAAAGCCACAGATCCTTTAAATACCGTTGGCGGCACGGCCGATATGTAAAATCAAATCTTGAAGTGAAAACATCATCGAGATTTCCCAGTGGATGTCCATTTTTATTACGCTAACGTTGGGCCCACGTCTATCCAATTTGATCCCTAGTGCTCCCGAACGGCCATGCCTGCAATAACTCTATGGAACAGTAGCATCAAACCACATGACACCGCTGCATACCGCTTTTACTAATTAAGTATCAGCGCCCTGATAATCGCGCTGGTAAATATAAAATGTATGGCACCTAATTTAGTCAGCACTTTTATAAAACCGACAAACAAACGAGTAAGTGAGTTGATTGATGTAGCATGATGTAATAACAACCACAATACCAAAAAGACGTTTCAAACTTAAAGAAATGGAATAAGCATTAGGAAGGGACCTATATTCACAAACTAATGATCTACATTTTATTACTCATTCTATTTCTTGTTATACTGATAATTGACGCAGTGTTACAAGTTACTAACTTAGAGGTAGTTCCTATGCTTTGTAATCAAAGAAACTATCCATCAGGCTTGAACGAACTTATTGTTGTTTGTTTTGCTACAGGCACCAACAACATAACAATCAGTAAATAGAATAGGAAATAAAATCCACTTTGTCCTTAAATACATATATTTGATGTGAGCGAAACATCTTCCAATTTAATTACCTCTATAGCTAGTGATCGCCTTTATGATTATACTTATTATTTCTTTTTTTTTCTGCCTGGCGGTATCCACTAATGCCTGAAGCTGCCTTTCTACTTAAACGATTCCATTTTCATCGGCCTTGTGCATCCACAGTGAAACCAATAGTATATAATCATAATATTCTTCTAAAACGTCTAACTAAAGCTTTTTGTTCGCCGTCCACGGGGACGCACCTACCTACAGATATGTATGTTGTCAGGGCAGACAATAATCATTATTTTTCTTGATACAAATAAAGCCCGCCAACAGTTATTAACAGTAAAAAAAGAAGATCGCTTAATAAATATTCTAAACAAAGGAAGAAAAAGTAATGAACTGTTTTGTATTCGTTTATTTTTATATAGATTTTGTAGAATATATTATTAATTATTTTATTTTACCTTACCTAGTTTTGTAGAATTTAGATCTTATCTAACAATCTTTATCAATTATGTGGATATCAGAGAGCATTTTCTTGTTTTTTGAACTCAAGACCCTTTTATAAAAGGAATATAATACCCGGCTTTGAACCGCGGTTGAATAAGTACTGGTTGAACAGATTGTCCGAGTAACAAATGAGCCAATTTCGTACGATGGCCAATACTTTTTTTAAAACTTTTCTGATGTTTTTTTAACAAAAAATCTCCCGATTTACTGAGTGGAGGCACGCTCGAGAGAGTTAAATAGTACTTTAGAATAATTTTGTTCATAAACTACGTACTAGATTATTTTTAGCAACGCACTTACACGAGTCTTTGGGTTGTTTTTATGCACAAACTATACATACATAGGCTCGCCTGTATCCCCTGGAGGGGTAGGCAGAGGCGATCTAGCAAAACAGAACACCACATGTCGCCGAGCTATTTTCTATTCCAGTGTGATAGAGGCCAACCCATCGCCATATCGGGCACAGATTCAAGACTCCGGAGTCCGGAATGATACTGGGTAGAAACAAACTCGTTTTACCCGAGCTGGGGATCGAATCCGAGACCTCAAAACAGAGGCAGTCCATTCAATACAAGCAATTTACAAAGGTAACACGAATGTTTGGGATTACATTTCAATCCCATTGACTTGCAAAACAGCTCGCATCTAACTTTGCATAGTGACTGAAAATCAACAATTACACTACCTACATGTTTTTCAACTTATTTTAAAATTTGTTTTGTTTTGGTGGCCTTCTTGGTTTAATATATCCATGTGAACCGGGAGGTCCTGGGTTCGATTCTCAAATCGGACGGAAATTTTTCTAACACGAATTACCCGGGACGGGATCTTCCAAAGGGAACTTGACGTCATGCAGGCATGAGGTCGTAAAAAACGAAGTCAATTCCTTTCAGCAACATCAAATAGTGTGTCATTCATTGTCATTCATCAGTCATTGTGCACTTGTGTTAGTTCAATCGAAGGTTACTGAAGCTAAGTTCGTTGCTTTTAAATGTTCAATAATTTACCCAAACCATGAGTTCGATTCTAGAAGCAAAATTTAGATTTTTGTGATTTGTTTAATAAATCCCTAAAGAGACATTACACGCCTTGTTAAATCTCGAGTTGTTTATAAATCTATTATGAAATACCAAACCTAATATTCTATTCATTTGGAGTGTGGAAAGATTCGTTAACAGTGATTTCTCTTGGGGATACACAAGCAAACAGCATTAAAACAAAACTGTAAACACGACCGACGCGACGACTGTTACCTACTGTAAAATAGGCAAAAAACATTGTTGAACACAACTCTGAATTAAATCTTTATAACTTTTAACGACTTTTTCAACCTTGAATTAATTAATAAGGTCCCTGGAATTGTTATTGTGGAGAGGTTTATAGTCGCGACTAAATATATCTGAGGACATTTTGCAGAAAATTAAGAGTTAGGATTTAAATGGGTTTGCATTATAGTTATTATTAACTTTAGTTAATGTTGGTGTCATGAACAGACAAACCTAAAGTATTGTGACTGGAATTAAATGAAATAATACTTCGTTAATCGAAGACAGTGTGCTAATATCGGAGCTTGTGTTTTAGTAAACGTCCGTCTTACTAGTCTAGGTTTCTAAATTTTCCTAAATTAAACATGTATGGAATAAAATGCACGATTCAATCAAATTTAATATAGTATTTTAAACATAAATACTCGTAAAATCTCTTAGATGGCCATAATTTTAAACTCAAAGTCTGATTAACGGACTAGAAACAAAACTTGAACATTATTCGTCAATAATGTGCAATTCAAGCAAGAAATTCAAACAAAAACACATAATACGAGTACAACAGGAATGCACTGTGGGGTGAAATTGACTTGCAAAGCAGCCTCCCCTTGAAGCGGGAGAGTGACGCCACACGCCGCTGTCAAATTTGGGTGGAAACAATGGATGATATTACTACGTATCACATCCGTTCGTATTCATAATCATTGCGATATTATTCTGTTTCATCGGTGATTCAATATGTTAAACCGTCGTACGAGAGTATTTTTAATTGTAGTTTATATAACGGACTGATTTTATATCCGATCGTGACCAAATTTATATGGAACTACCCTTGAAATAAACTCTATCGAACACAAAAATGTTGATAATCGGTCCACATTGGGGAGAGATATCCCGTAACATACATATAAAATAATAAAAAAATATAGACGAATTGAGGACCTTCTTCTTTGTTGAAATCAATGTCAATAAACGGTCGAAAATAAACATATTTCGAAGCAATCTGATTTAGTTATGTGTTTATTTGCTTCGCTGTATCTATGCAACTATTTTTTATAAAAATAGTAATTGGATTATGAAAACAATAAATTTATGTCAAGAGTCAATAAATGAGATATCGTAAACTAATAAATACCAATCATAAATAACAAAGAGTACATTATATTATATTCGGGTAATAAATGAGAAATCGTGGTTATTGTTGGTAGTTGTTTCATATAACAATTCAGCAATGAGAAGAATAATAATATTAATTGCATAAATACAGCTATATATTTATTATTAGTTATGGCAGGAATAATATACTTTTATTCCAAAATTACGATAGGAACAATTTTATGCGGTTAGGCAAGATCCAATAGTAGATACCTACTATATATTATAGTTTAGATCGAAAGAACTAAACGAATGAAAGTAGGTATTATGGCAGGAATACTTTATCTAATAAACAACAAATGAAATAAACAATAAAGGAAAATAATAGAAAGAAGACCAAAAACAAAACTATACGGCTTAATCTTATTATCTTCTGGCATCGCACTGTAGTACAAATACTACTATTGGAAAGTATCACTCGGGGGAAAACTGTAATCCAAGTGGCTTCGTCACAATATTTATATTGCCGGCAATATTATTGTTTATCTGTGTGGTTAAACAACGATCATATGGAAAGTTGTTATCACTTTTGTGGACGTCAATCCTCATGGTGTAAGGGTCTCACTTCAACAGTTTTTCCAGAATAGTTTTCTTGCGGGAACCAGATCAGAAGGGTCTGTTTTCTTGAGCTCAATACTAGCACACAAGGGTTTCCCGAAAACAAGTAGGTATTAAGTTATTTTTTCATAGATCACACCTTAGGATCACACCTAATCTTGTCAAGATCACATGTCAACCTATTATCCTAATTACTTCAGCCGAGCCGGTTGGTATTGTATTTATCTTTTTTTCTACCTGTCCTTTTCGTACTTCAATATGAGGTAAGCGTAACATACTATTTAGGGTTCCAAAACCAAATGGCAAAATTGGAACCCTTATATTTTCGTCATGTCGGTCTGTCTGTCTGTTCGTCCACGGTTTAGCTCAGAGACTATCAGTACTAGAAAGCTGTAATCTAGCATGGGTATACACATCAATCACGCCAACAAAACGGTAGAAGAAAATCTTGGAAAAGAATTTTCTGTAGGGTACCTCCCCTACACGTAAAGCGGGGGATAAATTTTTTTTCTCCATTATTCCATAGTGTATATATATAGTGTATATCGTTGGATATCTCGTCCAAAAACATTGAGGGTTTACTAAAAACATTTTTTGATCCAAGAATTCGATTACGAAATATTAAGCTTTAAAGTGCAATTTTTTGTTAGAGTCAAGTGTCCGCACATCATCAAAATCATCATCACCATCTAAACGGTTGGTTCTAAAAATGTTAAAAAACATCGTGTTCATCGCACATATAACGAATTTAAAAGGAAAACTATCACACCTAACCAGGCTCTACAAAGTAAAAAGCAAAATTTCGTACAAAATCTATTGAATACTACATAGATGAAGTTGTTACTTACGTAAAATAGATAGTAAATATAATAATTAATTAAAAATTAAAACCAAATCGTGATAGAATCCGTAAAAATAGTTTTATTTCAATGAATAACATTCGCGTAAACCTAAGAAATCATTAGTAAATATAAGTTTATAATCAATGTAATCATAAGTATGACCATTAAAATCATATTTCAGTAACATGTAGCCTGTACTGTGCATGATCAGTAGCCCGAGCACGAAAAACTAATGTAAATGTATTCGAGTTCGCTGCGCGCATCGAGTTCGAATACATTTACGGTTGTCAGAAATTTTCCTGCTCAGGCCGCAGATATGCAGCATGCACTTGACCGATTTTTATTTTTAAGCAAATTGAAGGAATGATGGTTATTACTAACGGCCGTCTGCCTGATATCAACTGCCTTTGCATGATCCAGTCCCGGTCAAATCGTCTTTGAAACTGCTTTGCCCGAATTCACATTTAAATAAGGACATTCCGGTCCACAGACCATGCATGCTGCCACTAGGCCTAGAAGGCCTTGTATTGCACGAATATTCTGAATCCACTTTTGAATAATATAACGAAAATTGACACGAACATCCATTCGCTAGCCCCAATGCTGGTGAAATTATATCGGGGCGTCGTTTTACGAACGTTTTTACACTTCACAACGGTGAAATGGGACGCTCTGATTTTGACTGATATGAGCGCTTTATCGTTGTCACGCTGACCCACAATGGTAAATATTTTGACTCTTATTGCAAAATCCTGTATTCCTGTACGATAGTCATTTATTTTAACAAGTAACCGCATAGAAAAATAAAGTTTAATCGCCTCGTACCAGAAATTTAATGTCTGCCTGTCCTTTTTTTATCTTTTTTTCTTTCTGTCTGGTGTTATCCTGGCATAGTGTCAGGTTTCGTCTTTCCACTTAAACGTTTTCAATTCGACCGGTCTTAAGTATCCTCTACAGGTACAAAGTGACTCGTTGTATGAGTGCTCTGTAATACTGTACAGATTGTGCTCTGGCTCTCTTTTTATGTCTGTAATTGGTATTATAATTGTCCTCCTTGGTCCAATAGCAGCTTGTACCTATGACCGGGAGTTCCTGGGTTTGAATGCCAGGCCAACGCTGCATAGCTAATATTCACGTCATACCAGCAGCCGATCATAAAAACTAGTCCAAATACATACACAATTACGTACACACTCACGCCTGCATCCCATGAGGGTAGGCAGAGACAATTGAGCGCCACAAGCTACGATCCTGACATACCTCTTTTCCTCGTCTACTTTAATGCATCGTTTCATACATTTCCGCCAAATTTAACCCAAATACGTTTTGTAATATGATTAAAATGGGAGGTACCCGAGTTGCCGATTGATATACTTGATCGACTGAATAGTGTCCGGGCCGACTATTTGAAAAGTTAAAAGAAAAAAATATACTTTGGCAAATATCTATAAGTATTGAAATTGTGACGCAAACCGATTTTTATTTCCCTTTTTTCTTACCCTCTTAACTTTCAGGAGATTAGCTATTAACATTGAACTTATCTTAAAAATATGCAAAGTATAAAAGTTCAAACTGTAAATAACACCCTTTCGGAGGATTCAATGAATAATCTCCTCAATGCATACAAAAAAGTTCCAGTAAATGGGAACACCTTTTGGTAATAAACGACTGTTGGCAGGCGAATGGTCACGCTTACGAATAGCCCCTAATATTTGAGAAATTCAGACCACGTAGTGGTAGGCTCACTCGACCTCGATTCCACTCAATTTAAGCGTCTAACACGCTTTTATTTCCTCTTAAATGTATCATCGGACAAGATGTTGCAAGGTACTAACACATAAATCAACATTCTCCGCTCCGCAGCCAGACAGACGATAGAGTCCTTCTCTTTAGTGTTCGGATTCTTTTCCCAAAGTGCATTTTAACCGTTGCGACGTCTCGACCTTAATAAGTGTGCAGCAATTAGCGCAGAGGGGAGACAACGGCGCACTATCGTGAGGTTCATTACTGAACGCTTTCGCCATCCGACAGCTTTAATGACTCTCGCTCGGGAATCATGCATAATGCCATCCCTAACATGTATAACAATTACTTCTGAACGGAAGGATTAAGATGAATTCCACCGAGATTATGCAAAGTGAGACAATTTAGATGAAAAAATGCTGGTACAGAATGACGGCTTAATCCATCGTGCCCGCGGGACGGGGCATCAATGTCGCGTCGCGTCGCTTAAATGTGCCGTAGAAAAAACTTCAATAAAACCAGCGTAAAACGTCTCTTTGTGCTTTATTGCTTGAAAGACGTTCACTTGCTGAAGAAAACGTCCCGATGTAAGTAAGACGTTAAAATAGGATTTACGATTCCGTTATGAAATCGCTTAGGTCGCCATTCTAATAAATTACTGTAATTTGCCCTATTTATTATGTCGCGTTACTTGTTACTAGAAATAAAAAATGAGTTAATTTAATATTTTAAGTATTATATACTTACAGTTATTTTGTTGATAATTTTACTTAGTTATGAAATAACCAATATCTAAAAATACAGGCAATACAGGCGACCGACTTCCAAAAAAGAGTAGGTCCTCAATTCGTCTGTATTTTTTTAATGTATGTTACTCGATATCTCCGCCGAATGTGGACCGATCTTTAAAATTCTTTTTGTGTTAGATAGAGCTTATTGCAAGGGTGGTCCCATATAAATTTGGTCACGATCGAATTTGAAGTCGGTCCGTTAAGTTTTTAAACTTGTGATTATTACCTTTCTATTACTAATTAAAAATTACTCCAATAGCTGACAGATTGCTTATCTTCCTTAGTTTAGCAGCGTATAGATCTGTGGAATAGGAGGTCCTGTGTTGAATTCTCAGTACCAATTGTAATACGATTTTCCCGGGGCTAGATCGCCCGAAGGAAATGTCAGATAAGTAGCCGGTCGTAAAACCTAAATCTAATCCTTTCTGTAACATGCTTTTAAAATAAAGTTAAAGCTAACCTCAAATTGGAGTGGCTTAAGAGCAAGTTAAAAAGAAAGTTCCAGCCCGCCTAGCATGCGCACCACGAGAACGTTTTGTCTACGCTTGTTGTCCTGTTATAACCGGATTTCTCTAGTTGTCTACGGACACTAACATGCGTCCTCGTTTATTTTCACACAATATTGTAGATAACACGTAGACAACATCTCGACTGTCGATTATCGAGATATCTCGTGGCGCGCATGCTAGGCGGGTTGGTATGAGGATTCCTGTATGTTATATATAGAGGCTTAATCCAATTAGAACCATAGATAAGATAAGATTACCTACATACATACATCTTTCTTTTTTTATACCTGCCCTTATCCCACCGTAATGTGGGGTTGGCGCAACACACTTTTTCAAGCATGTTTCAGAAACAATTTGTCTAAGTTCTTACGACCGGCTGCCTGCCTGACGTCAACTCGCTCTGAAGGATCCAGTCCCTGGAAATTTAAATTAGAAATTTCACTTTGCCCGACCTGGAAATCGAACCCACCTCCTCCTCCTCCTCACCACCTTCCGGTCAAGTTTAAAATTAAGGCCGGTTAAATTGTAATACGCGGCCACTAGACTAATGAGACGACAACCTACATATATATACATACATATTTAAAATCACAATGAGTCCATTTCATTTGTTTCCTGGATATCTACAAAAGTTTGAATAACAACGAAGTTTATCTTGCAAACGACTGGCTTGAGTAATTGATCTGCGCTACGATCATTGTAAACTGTAAGTAAACAGATTAGACCGCGCTTTAACTCTGACATTAGCGTCCAATTTCTACCGCGGCAAGATAAGCCATCGAATCTACACTCAACTAAGATTACGTAAGCTGGTGTGAGTTTAGTACGGATTATTTGAGTAAACACATTGTTATTTCAGCGGCCTGAGCAGGAAAATTCCTGACAACCGTAAATGTATTCGAACTCGATGCGTGTCTATGAAATTTGTATGAAATATTAACCAAACGTCATCAGTGCGCAGCGAACACGAATACATTTACATTAGTTGTTCGTGCTCGGGCTACAGAACATGGTATTCATAATTTGGTAGAGTACAGTTTGGTATAAATAATTTAATTTAATATTGCAATACATCATTGTGATCTTACAATGTACACATATCACCTGATTTAGTGAGAAAGAAGGTTTTCAAAAAATGAGATATGCATTTGTGAATTATTAGTTATTTTTAGGACTTTTGGTGACTTTTGGCTACACATAATTGTTCTATGTAGAAATACAGCTTTTCTAAAAAGAAATAATTTACATATCCTATCTAAAAATACATAAATGAATATATTCTTATCTAGTTTATATTCGGAATGTAAACTAACTGACATTACATAAGCTCACGCCTGTATCCCCGAAAGGGTAGGCAGAGGCGCACTAGCGAACACCCACATTTCGCCGAGCTTAGTTCCATCCCAGATGTGATAGGGGGCGAGCCTATCGCCATATCGGGCATAAATTCCAGACTCCGGACTCGAACTCGAACTCCGGGATCGAACCCGAGACCTCAGAACCGTAGTCGTACCGAAATACCACCACGCCACCGAGGCAATCCGTAAACTAATTGACTCTGGATATTTGTAAGCTACAAGACCTTTGACATTCATAGGGGATTAAATACGATGTATTCAGTGTGCCAATGCGGTGTAGACAGGGCTCGAAAGATACTGTAATCTGCTCAGTTCACTCCACATTGCCAACCGTAAATAATTATTATGTAGTTCTATAACCTGTTTACTTTAAGTAGACTTCACACCAATGTGTGATTCTATGACATGCATGTTTGCATGACATCCCCAAGTCTGGCAAAGTGATATTGGATTTTTCCATATCAGCCCGGATTTTGGAATTTTTGCCCGATATGGTCATAGGCTCGCCCCCTAAAATATCTGGGACGGAACAAAGCTCGGTGAAACGTGGGTGTACTAGTTCGCTAGTACGCCTTTGCCTACCCCTTCGGGGATACAGGCGTGAGCTTATGTATGTACATTTAAATAAATGAACATATTTGTATTAATGCCCTTACAAATTGTACATGGGGCTATACAGGTATTACACTCCTTCCAGAACGAAGTTTCATAAAACACTATTATTCCCTGAAACATACATTTACTGAGTTAAGGCATTCCAAAAAAGGCTCCCAGACAAATTACTATTCGGTCAACGTGAGTTTTTGTACGTGACAACGGACTGTGCATTTTATTCAAAGTTGCACAAAGTGGAAGGTCGGATTTACTTTTGTATTGCTGGTTTAGTGAGTGCTTCTCCCTAAGCTATACTCGCCCTCGCTTGATTTCAATTGAGCTCTTTGTTTTTATTGCCTTTCCGTTTTAGAATCCCTTTATCACGAAATTGAAAATAATGGAAAGTATTGAAAGTAAAATCTGAGTTGCTCTACCATAGATTCATCTTTAATACCGTTCATGCCTTATTGTATATTATCTATTACGATAGGGATAATAAATCACACCGGAATAGTTTTACTAGGTCGTTCATCTTTATATAATGTGCTCAAACAATCTAACATCGGCATGTGGGTGACGACTGTCGTGTGTTGAAATATATCGACTCCTTATTAGTTTTTCCTCTTGCTAATTGGCTTTTTAATTGGTAATCCGTACGTTTGGATACGAAATTAACTTTCCTGCTATAATGAAGGAATCGACGATGGTTATTGCATAGATATAGTTTCAATACCGTGGAGTGTCGTATTGTATGACATTTATTTATACACAACATACTTATATAGACTCACGCCTGTTTCCTACTAAGGTTATTATATGAACGGGAACCAAGCTATCAAAGCCGCGAGGAATATAACAGATAAACACGATCTAACTTAAAAAAATTAAATGCATTGAGTGGAGTTTGTGCGTAATGACAATCCCTCTTTACCCACAAATTTTTTTAATGAATTGAGAGAAATACGTTTATATTCATTTAAGTAAAGAACTATTTCAAGTGAACACACAAAAAAATACTATTGTACATAAATAGGAAATAAAATTTAGTCCTAGCTCTTAAACCACTAGATTGTAGAAAACAACTTTATAATACGGTTTTGCAAATGTCGACAACATTTCATTAAAGTTGTTTATCTATGATTTCCTCACGTATTCACATAGCTTTTCGCCGTAAACATAATATAACTTGAAGCAAATGGAGTAGCTTTCGGAGTTTCTTGAAAGCACGATAAGTTGAATCCTGAGAAATGAGCTCAGCCGGGGGAAGTCCGGGCCCATAACAAAATTACACCATTTGTTACCAGCAGACAGATGCCACTTTTACATCGCAGTGTCGCTTACAATTAGTATTCAAGACCCTACACGAATGTAATCGAACTGCAAATGTTAGAAGTCGCTAGGAGCTGTGTGTACGTTTCCTGATTTACGGTGAAACGGCACACTTCTAACTGAAAATTGTAGAGCAAGGTTGGTTATTTTTTAAATATCCGTACTATACAATTTAAGCACACTTACTAGATAAGGGACTAGTTCGTTCTAAATGTTAATTATAACCGGCGCAGTGGTAGAGGGCATTTTATAAAATTAATACAGGGCCCCCATAGTCGCTTCCTTGGTCTAGTGGCAGTATGTATGGCTATGGAACGGGAAGTTCTGGGTTCGATTCCCATGATCAGGCAAAGCAAATTTTCTAATTTAATTTTCCCGGGACTGGATGCACTTAGAAGGGGTTGACGTCAGGCAGGCGACCGGTCGGAATAACTAAGGTGAATTATTTCTGCAACATGTTTGAAAAGGTGTGTTGCGCCGATCCCATATTAAAATGGGATAAGAGCAGGTAGAAAGAAATAAAAAAGTACAGAGCCCTCATCAGGAATTAGTTTTGAGTTTTAACACCTCCCGAAAAATGTGACACTTTTCGCTTTCTCTACAAATAGTTTTTATAGTTTTTGGAAGAGACGCTGTTAATCCAGTGTAAGAAGAAAACGAAAACTTTCATTGATTTGCAAACTATTAAAACTCGAGTTAAAACTCAAAAACCCAGCAATTCTAGTAAGAGTTTATTCTTCAATTATGAGTTTATTCCTATCGATAACGAAATAAAGAAAACTATAGGTATAAAACTATAGGATTTAAGTACAAAGGCGCCTTGCAGCACTATTATTAACACTTAATTTTAACTTACACGTCATTCGTATACTCAAATCGAGATTTATCTAAATGCTGCAAGTCGCCCTAAGTAATTACAAAAGCTATTACTTTTTCATAATAGTCTATCGAAGGAGGACATCGATAAGGAACAACAGTGAACTAACGTATAGATATATCGAACTCCCGCAGGACAGAATGTATTGCGTCGCGTTGTGTCCCTGTTTCATTAGCCTAGATACGCCAATCTACAGCGCCGACGGTGTTCGCAATTATGTGCGATATTTTTTTTATTAAAGCAATATCTGTCGGCGCGTGAGGTCTTGACCGATTACTATTTTATGGCAGGAAAGTTTTATTAGTCGTAGGATATTACTATAGGATTGTAAAAAGTTCCATCGATTCTATTGCTAACCATTTTAGAGTTGTATTATTTACCTCCTACGGATTACCTACTTTAATACTTCGTCTACCCGGCTAGCATGCGTGTCACGATTTATCTCAATAACCGACTGTAGAGATGTTCTCTAAATGTTGTCTACAATATTCATCGATATGTATATTATTATATCGATGACAATATTGTATGAAAATAAACGAGGATGCATGTTAGTGTCCGTAGACAAATAGAGAAAATCAGTTATAACACGACACAAAGCATAAACAACATTTTCTCGTGGCGCGCATGCTAGGCTTGCTAATAATTTCGTGACTACAACAGAAACCGGCGTGGCATTTTCACAATGCTATATATTTTGAAACAAACAACTTAGTGTAATAATTATAATAACTGAAGTCGGAGCCCTGTCATTATCATCATCAGCCATAGGACGTCGGAGCTTAAATAAATCGATGTTAGTTGTTATGGTAACACCATTAATTTTATCTAGGTGTGGAACGTACATAATTTTGATGGAAACCAAATTATCATTAAAACACAAATAACAATGCTAAAAAAATAAGGCCAATTGTAAAACCAAAAACAAACGAAGACACCTGAAAATTAAAATATGTACAAAGTTTAAGCAATATTTCTTAAATTCATTGTTTACGAAACAAAAAATAACCGTCAGCCAGGCAAAAGCATTTTTGTTGTAATAGCAAGAATAAATAAGGTGAGAAAACATTTAAGAAATTGGACTGTAGATGAAACAATAAATGTTGTCAGCGTTGGAATTGTTGGCCACTCATGAGTGTCGGAAAATATTTACAACTTTTTTTTAGAATGGAGAGGGAGGATTTGGACACCGAAAATCTCACTCACCGAACAAAATGCAATACCCTAGCTGCCACTCGGTTTTCTGTGAAACAGTAGGTATCAAATCAGCCGAGACGGCTCATTCGTGCTGTAGATGTTACTGTCTACAATACTCTACAACGAGGCTCTACCACTCATGACATAAGGTTCAGGATTTGGCTGAATCTTAAGTTTATGAAAGATTATGTAAATATACCATGATCCCTGTCGTCTAAGAATGCCCACAATGTCAGAAGTACCATCATTATCATCATCATCAGCCATAGGACGTCCACTGCTGAGCATAGGCCTCCACATCGACTTTCCAGATCGACCTGTTGGAGGATTAGCAAGTTGAAATGGCAGTGAGCTGGGCACATACCTCGTAGAACTGATAGCCGATGGGGTAGAAAAATTCTCGAGTGGAGACCACGTACCGGCAAGCGCAGAAGTACCATGGAGTCGTAAATTATCAATGATAAGTACCTAACTTAGACTAGGTATTGGTTAAAAAAAGAAGAATAAATTAAGAATTTCTTGAAGAATTAAATTGTATACTTGGTAAGCGGATCCGTGAATAAGTGGTAGGCACATAATAATAGCAGGAATATTTTTATCTCGATTATAACATGGCTTGGAGTGTTGAATACGCCACAAGACGCCCGTGTCAAATTACACCTTTTATTTCTGCAGATTTTATTATGGCTATAACTTGGAAGGGCCATGAATAATGTTTCAACTTCATTTACAACGCCTTCTTAGTTCGTTCGTTAGGTGTTTCTTACTCTGAGAAAAAAGCTTTTACATAATATGAAACAAAAAACACCTTTTTTTTCACACACTACATCAAATGTAGTTCCTATGTAGTAGATGCAAAATCTCGCGCATTGAATGAAGTGGTTCATATCAAAGTACATATTATACCTATTATCACAAGAGACACGACACAGAATAGTATTATAAATTTCAGCATTTATCCACCTAAATAATTAATTTTAAAAAACTTGCTTGAGTACTTTAACCAGTTAACACTCAAGCGAAAATGAGTAAGATGATTACTTATCTACTCTGCAAGTTATTACTAAAAACAAAATCCTAAATCTCACTCAAAAAGAGATCACATTCAATGATAGGAATAAATGAAAACGTTTAGTATCCTATTGTTTATTGTATTAACAATGTATAGCTAAAAAACACATTATAACTGATGCAAAATTTTGAAAAGAGGACAGTCGTTCGCTGGGGTGAGGAAATTGTCGTCCTTCCACACAATACGAAGAGAATTATTGTTTATTTACATTATGAGAATTACTCTAGAGGTAGAGGTAGAATATAAGATTCGTTATGTGACAGCAAATTCAAACGTTTTTATAAGATTTTTACCTAAATTAATCATTTGAAGTAGGTAAAAATCTATCTATTGTATTTAATTTTTTTATAATTTGGTAATTATATTATCAGTTAGGTATTAGCTACCTATCACGTATGTATATTTTGTGTAAAACCTAAATTGTGGCATGGTGCTTGCGTGTCGTACTTAGTCATATAATACACAAAACTAAAAACAATGCCATAATATTCCGAATTTCGATGTCGCGTCGAGATAATATCAAATTTTAGAACAGTAGAATGTACCTCTATTATGCATCTAATATTTTTAGCCACCTGGATCGAGGTTCTTGGAACGATTTTGCATCAACATATCACATACCTTTCGGTTCGGAATACAATGTGTAAGTGGGTAACACTCTGTTATTAGTCAGGTATTTTCCTACCTAATTTTCATAGCTAATTCCGTTAGTCAAACTCCCATGGCCTGCTATATTTTGAAATAATCCAAGCGCAAATTGATATTGTGTGCACAGTTCAATTTACGAAGGATCTCATAAAACTTCCAAGTGAAGGCGGATTTTATGTGAGTCTGCGAAATCTTCACAATCGACAACTCAAAAGGGCAGTGCGAGCCCGTGACTGGACATATCCTCTTTCTCTTTTATGATATAACATCGTTAGTTATTGATTTTCAATGGAATTTTGACTAGTGGTCAGGTACTTAATATTTGGATATAATAGTCCAAATTCAGTATGGTTAAGCGTCAGACAATTTATGTATAAGTAAATATGTTTAGGAATTGTTTGTGATTGGATGCAGGCCGCATCCAACAGGTCGATCTGGAAATCTTTGGGGGAGGCCTATGGCCAGCAATGGACGTCCAGTGGGTGATGATGATGATGTTTAGGAATTTGTATATCGCATTAGGCCAGCGTGGTAGACTAAGGCCTAACCCCTCTCATTAGTGGAGGAGGCCCGTGCCCAGCAGTGGGACAGTAATATTACAGGGCTAATATTATTATTATTTATTTATATTTGACGCATCACCGCTACACACCTATGCCATTATAATTCTGTTCACATGATGCAACTTCGATTTCAGAATAGGTTTCTTATCATATACCTTATTATAAGATTCCAAAGACTTAATTAAATAAAATGCAATTTATTAATGAAGGATTAGTAAAGACTTAGGTACCTACCGAAATTGTTTTGAAGGTCAATCTTTTAGCGACAATAGCCTTTCCCGGAAGGATTATAACATTTCATATACCATTGTTTGTCTACCTTTTATTTTTTTTATAACATGCTATATGCCAGCGTAATTTCTGCTGGTACATAGTCTATATTTTTCATATGTAAACCTCAAGAATTCATGTTATCACGCCCTACTAGTCTGTAAAAATTCGCTTGAACATTTGAGTTCACGCTTCATAACACTTTCTTTGTGGAAATTGTAAAATATCGTCATAACGTTATCTAAGGAAACGGAGAATAATAATATTATTGAATTCATGCATGATTTATCATTATCACATTGTTACGGTTCAATTCTCTTCATCAAACACGGCACTAAATCATAACCATTTCAGGCAAAGCATGAGTAACTGGGATGCCTTACCTTCGCTATATTTTTCCGACATAAAAAAGTGTTTTATTACTCACATACTCAGACTTAGGTATCTATGTCGCCGCGCCGTCATGCTAAGCGGACGCGGGGCGGTTTGGTCCCTTTTCATTATTTCAGTTCACTAATTGGCTAATACCGTACATAGTCAAGACTCGAGGGCGACATACATAAATATCTTTAGTTGCTGGTTTTAAAGTACCTACTTACTAATTAGAGGTTAATTGGGAACCTACATATGTTCAATTTAAAACCGGCAATCAAAGTTCATATTAACGATAAAAATAGCCCTATTTCAATTTACAATTTCCTTTTTATAATAGGTACCTACTTGGCAATGTAAATTGAAAGACCTCAATAAATATCTTAATCGCGTTTAGAACGTTACACTTCTCAAGTATTTTCGCAAATATTTGCAATCCATTAGTTACATTGTCACTTTACGAGACTCATTTATTAATATTCAGTAGGTACCTATAGCTACAACTGTTTATATAGCTGTTATGTGAAGGAATAGACTTGGCCTCCTCTTAACGGTTTGTAAATAGTCATTAAGATTTTATTACTTTTCCTTACGGCCGCTACTGTAATAAATGTGTGCACTTATTAGTGTAGGTATATACCTCTACTGTAGAAAGCAACTGCAGTACCTACCTAAGCTAAGATTACTTCAATACCTTCAGCTGCTTTTACTTTTAGCTTTCGCTGAGCAATACGAATAGACCCAATAACTTTGCTTACAGCTACGTACTGTGTTATTCTTTCTGCCCGGAATCTGTCCTTAAGCAGTACAGTCTTTACCATAAGGGCACATGGAGCCCGTGCCCAGGGTTGATAAGTACTTAGATTCTCTTACACGATTAATTATTGTCACTCTACAAAGTGCCCCCGAATTGTTGTGTGCCCAGGGGCCCACGCACGCCTTGAGGCGGCTCTCCCCTAAGTCCTATGACCTATCCCATGTTTCAAGTATATTACTAAAAGGATTCCGGATTCGGCTTAGTTTTTAACGACCAAATCCAGTCCCAAGTAAATCCTGTTAGGAAAACCATAAACTACTTGTACTATAAACGCAAAATGACTGTCACACTGAAGTTAGCTCTGAGTGACGTCACAGCTGTTGCAGAGAAAAAGGTGACAAGGCACTAGCGACGATGTACCCTAATCTTAAATACATACACTCACGTCTGTATCCCCAAAGGGGTAGGCAGAGGCACACCAGCGAACTAGATCCGTCCCAGATGTGATAGGAGGCGAGCCCATCGCCATATCGGGCACAAATTCCAGATTCCGGACTGATTTGGAATAATCCAATATCACTTTACCTGACCCGGGGTCGAACCCGAGACCTCATGGTAGAAGTACGGAATACAACCACGCCATCGAGGCAGTCAAACGGTTTAGTTAATAACCACATATTATTACATTTTAGAACGAAGGATGGCGGTTGTAAATTACATTCAATCTCGAATATCGATATTGGAATGAGATGTAAGTCAAATTGAGTTTAGGACTAAACCTAGATTAGTAATAGTGCTACAAGTCACCAAGTAATATATTATGAACATTATCTAGGTGCAATTGATAGAAATGAGGTGGTAATTTCAGGAAAAAAATAATAAACAACGAAAAAGTGTGCAGTTTATTTCAAATAAACACACAAATTACATTTACTAAATAATTCACCTTACGTAGTTCATTAGTGTATTTCATAAACGGAAAATATTTATATCTTACAACGAAACATGCAATCACATATTTTGTTTTATAACAATGCATGCATGTTAAAATATGGTAGTAAGTGGGAAGCTTCATGTATAACATAAAAATATTTTTTTCTATGATACCACTATCAAACTGAAGTATTAATTACGATTATAATTCATTTGCTTCAATATCTCTTCATACGGTACAATATAATACCAACGTAGAACGACAGCAAAAACAACTTTGCATTGTCGAGCAGTTTTATGTATTTCTATCATCGATATATTAATTACCTAGATGCACACTTGACGCTCGGAAAATGGGACAGCAAAGTAGTGCTTAAGCACTCGTTTTGCATACAGTCCGACGCCGATAGAATTCTAAATTTCAAAATTCAAATTTAAGAACGCTTGCTTATTTCGTTTAAAAAGCTACTTTATTACACGTGCATAGGGTTATATTTGTGTTGATTTAATTAGAACTTGTGATCTTTTTCTTTGTTTTATTCCTGAGACCACCTTTTAGGAGGATATTTGAAAAGAACTGTGAATCTAGGGTATATTATATTGATGATTTCTATAATCTACGGATGACGTAGTTTTAAACCTTAAATAACGATTTTGCTGTAATCATTGCCTCTTGATTCATTTACTTTTACAAAGAAGTTAAAAGCAACGACTCCGGCAACCAAAAAGTACATCGTTTAAGTATGCGACATTAGACTGTGTATTATTTGGTGTTTTTCTTCATCGATCGCTTCAGCCTCCATTTCTTCGTTTTTCTCTTCCTTTTCGTTACTCGATTTGGTTTTATCCTGAAACAACGCAATGATTTTTAAGCGATCTCAAAAAGGGCCCTGGGTAACACTCCTTGGTTATGTCAAAAAAGTTATGATTGAGCCTTGGGGGGGTTTCCACCAACCACGTCTTACAGCAGTATTATCATCAGAGGCGTAACTACATGGTGGCATTCGGTCAAAATGCCACGGGCCCCCGCGACACCGGCCGAAAGGTCGTAACCGTAGGGGCCCTTGTACATGTACAGCCATGGCCAGAGGACGTGAATAAGCCACGGCCCCCCAACAACATAGTTACGCCACTGATTATTATAATAAATAAATAACGCCCAACAGTCACACACATAGTTCTGACCCCATTGACTGCCACGAGAAAACTTTGTCTACGCTTTGTGTCGTGTTATAACCGGTTTTCTCTATTTGTCTACGGACACTAACGTGCGTCCTCGTTATTACCGGTATAAAAGAAATTTAGTACCTCTTTTTTGTCTTCTTCCGATGTATCCATTGAATTATTACGTTTTTTCTGCTTCTTTGCGTGTTTCTGTTCAAATTTCTGTATGAATTCAGCTTGATTTGTATAATCTAATGGTTTTTCTAATAAATATGCTTTGTTTATTGTTACATCTGAAATAAAATACAATAATTACGAAATTTGTTGTAACCCATTTTGTCGACCGACTTCCAAAAAGGAGGAGGTCCTCAATTAGTCTGTATTTTTTTTATGTATGTTACGCGATATCTCCGCCAAATGTGGACCGATTTTCAAAATTATTTTTGTGTTCGATAAGCTTTTAAGCATATAAATTTGCTCACGATCGGATTTGAAGTGCGTCCGTTAAGTTTTTAAACTTTTGATCAATTATTGAGCATAGGGATATTAAAATCGGAATGCGACCTGTAAATCATCGCAATTAGCATAGGGACGGCTTTGAATATGATAAAAATAAATTAATTACCCCATAGGTAGTTTGAAAATGTACTGCAGCTGACCTAATAAACCAGAAAAAATGTTTTGGTCACAAATTCAAGTTCCCATTATTGAAAAACTATGAGCATTACGAAATTTTACCACTAGATTGCTAGCCATCCTAATAAAATTAAGTGTACGGCCTCTTTCAGACTTTATTTTCTGAAAAAAGAGATCACCCATTTATATCTCAATAAAAAAACATTCCAGACCGATTTCAAAATGTATCTGACCGTAAAATGGGACCACCCCTAAAATAAGCTCTATCGAACAAAAAATTAATCTTGAAAATCTGTCCACATTGGACGGGGATATCGCGTGACATACATTAAAAAACAGACGAATTGAGGACCTTCTCCTTTTTTAAAGTCGGTTGAAAAATCAGTTAACACACCTTGCCCAATAACTTCTGGTATCATAAATGGAAACAGCCAACCAACTAACGGCGTCTCGCCAGATATATAATGTGCCCTTTTGTGATAGAATAGTAAGCCATCCAATTTGGGTTCGTGACCCGCAAACGCAGGATACTTCATCATAAATCTAAAAATAAAAAAAATATGGTTGTTGTAAATAAATTTCAAAGTTACAGCAGAGCCTATGGGCTACATACTAAGGTACGTGGTAGTCTTGTGGTTTACCGAGAACTATAATCTTAATGATTTCTTAGGTTTACGTGAATGTTATTCATTGAAATTAAACTATTTTTACTATATAAAAATTAAAACCAAATCGTGATATAATCCGTAAAAATAGTTTAATTTCAACTATCATCTTGTTTTGTTTGGCAAGTGACAATCGTGATAGAATCTGTAAAAATAGTTTAATTTTCCTTTTTTTTTCGTCTTCTTTACACCTGCCATGTAAAATCTCTGCACCACCTCAAGGTTGACTGGGAGAGAATGCTTTTTAGCATTCAGTCCACCTGTATACTTCTTGTATATGAAGTGTAATAAATAAATAAATAAATAAATAAATAAATTTGCAGTGACCTTAATACTCCTCTTCCCAATCCCTAATTACCCCCTTAACGTTAGCAAGGCCCTCATGACTCTTTTGGTACCATGGGTAGACACTCATGACAGACATAACCATTGGAGATCACTTACCATCGGGTGACCAATCTGCATGTCTTTCAATCATGCTATAAAAAAATAAAAATCTAATTGAGTACTTCACTCTGTCTGATTTTATACACATATTGATATGTAATCTATACTAATATTATAAAGCTGAAGAGTTTGTTTGTTTGTTTGATTGAACGCGCTAATCTCAGGAACTACTGCTTCGATTTGAAAAATTCTTTTTGTGTTGGATAGCCCAATTATCGAGGGTGGCTATAGGCTATATAACATCACGCTATGACCAATGGGAGCGGAGCAGAAATGAGAAATAAAAAACGTGGAATTGATATCTCAGAAACTACTGGTTCGATTTGAAAAATTCTTTTTGTGTTGGATAGCCCAATTATCGAGGAAGGCTATAGGCTATATAACATCACGCTATGAACAATAGGAGCGGAGCAGAAGTGAAAAATGTTGAAAAGCGGGGAAGTTGATATCTCAGAAACTACTGGTTCGAATCGAAAAATTATTTTTGTGTTGGATAGCCCATTTATCGAGGATGGCTATAGGCTATATAACATCACGCTATGACTAATAGGAGCGGAGCAGAAATGAAAAATTTTGCAAACCGGGAAAATTTATATCTTAGACAGAACTACTGCTTTGAATTTAAAAAATCTTTTTGTGTTGGATAGCCCATTTATCGAGGATGGCTATAGGCTATATAACATCACGCTATGACCAATAGGAGCGGAGCAGAAATGAAAAATGTTGCAAAATCGTGAAAATGTATATCTCAGAAACTACTGGTTCGATGTGAAAAATTATTTTTGTGTTGGATAGCCCAATTGTCGAGGGTGACTATAGGCTATATACCATCACGCTATGACCAATAGGAGCGGAGCAGAAATGAAGAATGTTGAAAAGCAGGGAAGTTGATATCTCAGAAACTACTGGTTCGAATTGAAAAAATATTTTTGTGTTGGATAGCCCATTTATCGAGGATGGCTATAGGCTATATAACATCACGCTATGACTAATAGGAGCGGAGCAGAAATGAAAAATTTTGCAAACCGGGAAAATTTATATCTTAGACAGAACTACTGCTTTGAATTTAAAAAATCTTTTTGTGTTGGATAGCCCATTTATCGAGGATGGCTATAGGCTATATAACATCACGCTATGACCAATAGGAGCGGAGCAGAAATGAAAAATGTTGCAAAATCGTGAAAATGTATATCTCAGAAACTACTGGTTCGATGTGAAAAATTATTTTTGTGTTGGATAGCCCAATTGTCGAGGGTGACTATAGGCTATATACCATCACGCTATGACCAATAGGAGCGGAGCAGAAATGAAGAATGTTGAAAAGCAGGGAAGTTGATATCTCAGAAACTACTGGTTCGAATTGAAAAAATATTTTTGTGTTGGATAGCCCATTTATCGAGGATGGCTAGAAGCTATATAACATCACGCTATGACCAATAGGAGCGGAGCAAAAATGAATAATGCTCCTAGCGGGGAATTTTATATCTCGGAAACTACTGGTTCGATTTGAAAAAATATTTTAGTGTTGACCGACGGGCTGAATGGTAGGGTGACTAAGGGGTGACTGACGGGGTGATTGATGGGGTGACTGATGGGATGACTGACGGGGTGACCGACGTGAGGAATGACGGGGTGACTGACAGGCTGACTGATGGGGTGGCGGGCGGGGTGTCTGACGAGGTAACTGACGGGGTGACAGATGGTGTGACCGACTAGGTGACAGACAGGGTGACAGATGGGGTGGCGGACGAGTGACCGACGTGGTGACAGACGGGGTGACAGATGGGTGACAGACGAGGTGACAGGCGAGGTGACCGACTGGATAACAGACGGGGTGACTGAGTGGGTGACTGACTGGGTGACAGACGGGTGACAGACGGGTGGCAGACGGGGTGACAGGCGGGTGACAGACGGGGTGACAGGCTGGGTGACAGACGGTGGGACAGACGGGGTAAGAGACGGGGTGACAGACGGCGTGACAGACGGCGTGACAGACGGTGTGACAGACGGTGTGACAGACGGTGTGACGACGGGGTGAGAGACGGGGTGACTGACGGCCGAAGTAGATCATCCCATTACCTCCTTTAGAATTATCGGATTATAGGTACCTAAGACTCACTCTTTCAACCCTCTCTCTCATACGCAGACGAAGTTGCGCGGGTCAGCTAGTAGCAAATAAAACGAAAAAGAAAACCTTCTGTAAAAACTGCATCGAAATTGGTTGAAAAATGAGGCAGTCA
Source organism: Clanis bilineata (assembly GCA_036417725.1). NCBI lineage: Eukaryota > Metazoa > Arthropoda > Insecta > Lepidoptera > Sphingidae > Clanis > Clanis bilineata. Next base: position 8,524,384 of record CM071141.1, read on the forward strand.
TTCATATAATGATTTCTTAGGTTTACGTGATTGTTATTCATTGAAATTAAACTATTTTTACGGATTATATCACGATTTGGTTTTAATTTTTATGACCGCCGTTTCGAAAGCTTTGCAGCCTTCGTGGTCACGGGTCAGACTTTCGAAACGTCGGGCATAAAAATTAAAACCAAATCGTGATATAATCCGTAAAAATAGTTTAATTTCAGTCATTTATATTTTAATTTTTTGGAGTGGGGCATATTGGAGATATCTTGCTATCCCTTTCCAACGCAGGTACCGTTATGGCGGTGATGTGATTATACTGATACTTTTCTTCCCGCAGTTTGAAATTTAAACTAAAATTCAAAGACATAACTTTTTTATTTTTGATCATATTTCAATATTTCTTTCTGTTCTATATTTTAGACGACGTAAATTTATATAAAATTAATTTTAAAAACTTAGTCAAGCACCCAATTGTGTTAAGTAAAGAGGAAAACATAAAAAAGGCATCACTTACTCATTCAAGGACTCTGGTGTGCATGGTATCTTGGGCAGTAATGAGAAAATTAACATATTACTCTTGCTTATTACTTTCAAAGAGTTTATCTCTGCCAACTGCGATTGTAGCCAAAAATGTCGGAATTCAGTCTGAAAATTAAAATGTTACTTTCAAATATTGCTTTTACATCTGAGCAAAAAAGTGACAAAGACTGGTGTCAAACACATAATATACCCCATATTCTTTGTCTATATATTTGTCATATTCTAGTCTTTGTCACTCACTATGTGTGTATGTCATTTTCTATTGGTAACATTATAGTGCCTAAATGAATGGTTCTGTTTGGATGTCCAATCACTAACAAATTCGATTTGGTTTGATCCCCGAGTCGGGCAAAGTGATATTGGATTTTTTCATATCAGCACGGAGTCTGGTATGAGATATAGTCTGGTAGAAGAATGCTGTGCGTAAAATTTCTCGTTCCTAGTTCCAATAGTTTCAACTGTATGCTGATACGCCAGTCAATCAGTTTTCCTATTATACAGGATGTTTCATAAAGTTGGTATCAATAATAACTACACTTAAAGAGAGGATGGCTAGCAAACTAGCGGTAAAGTTTAAAATTTCGTAAGGCTCATAGTTCTTGACTAATAGAAACTTGAATTTGTGATGACAATATTTTTTCTAATCAGCTGCAGTAAACTTGCAAATCACCTATGGGATAATTATTTTTAGCATAAACAAAGCAATTTCTGTTAATTTTAAAATCCGCATACTTAATAATTGATTTACAAAATGTTAAGTTCAATTTAATTTGTTTTACTTTTGACCATTCTGCTCCAAATTATTCTTTCTGTATGTGGAATTGTTATTGGTACCAACTTTATGAAACATCCGGTATATAGATAATTAATTTTGCATCCATCTGTCTATCCCTCAAGACCCTTCTTTAAAGCACAATAATAATTTGTGCACTACTAAAATGATATCTAAATTTAACTCACCTCACCATCAGTCATTGGCTGACTGTTCCAAGCCAAAATATCCAGAATATACACAGTATCACTGTTTTCGTGAAAGAAACAGTCTAATACACAGCATCGGGGCTTGTTTCGTGGTTCATGTTGGTTGCCACCTGGGAGAGCCGTGCGAACCCCGAAACGAAATTGTCCGTATTTTGTGTAAAATTTTGTTGTACCCTATAAAATAATGATTATATAATTATAACCAAACAGCTAGTAAGGTAAAATGTTGACAAAATACAATGTAATTTATAAATATTTTAATTTTCGATATAAATATTTTCACCATTTTCATATTTTATACAGATAAAGTAAACTGTACTAAAATAATCTGTCAGTTTTCTACATCCCTTGCAAACTTGCAACACGCCAGAGCCATTATTGAAACAAAAAATTTTTTTTGCCTATATTTACATCAAAGGCTGGCAACATACCCATGATTCTTTTTGTGTCTTGGGTGTCTATGGACGGTGGAGATCACTCACCATCACGTGACCCATCTGCTTGTTTACCAGTCTATACTATAAAAATCAGACTACATGTTAGTAAACAATTTATTCATGTCAATATAGATTACTAACCCGGGCAGCTACAACTAGCATACGAACTCCTTTGGGACATGGTACAACATACCAGTTCTCATTAAAGTCTTCAGGCTTCTCAATCATCCACTCTGAGAGCATTAAAACATTCTTGTATGAAAGTGGTGTTCTGTGAAAACCTGCCACATAGATATTGGGCCTGTAGTGAACCTGTGAAATAAAGGCAGAAGTTTAAATGATTAAGTAATTAAATAATAATAATTTATGAATTTGCAATATTTAGATGAGTTTCTCGACTCATAATTTTATCCTGTATGGTGGAATGCTTAAGAAAGGTATTGAGCTTGTGCAGCCTGCAGTAGTATAATCTAGAAACTAAAAATTGAGTTGTGGATTTTATAATTAAAAATCACTTTTTCGATGTATTTGTTTTATTCACATTCTTGTTCTTAATGACTATACACTTGTTTTTGTTTCTGATAATACTAACTTACTCACTTGTTCTTACTAACTTGTTCTTATTCTAGATCATACTAACTACTAACTTACTATATACAAATGTGGCCGAGTGCACACCTTGGATTGTGGCGAGAGTGAGACCTTTCCACAATAATGGCATCCTGCTTCCACCCTATTTTATGTAATTCTACTATCTAACCAAGTCGCTCAGCGTCGTCAACAAATTGCCTGATGTATATATTATAAATAACACACCATTAAAGTTTTACCACAAACTTTACCACCATTGACCATTAAAATTTCACATGTAGTATGACTTGTTAATTATCATATTTTTTTCAGCTAGCAGAGACCATCATCATCATCGTCAGCCTGTACCCGTCCACTGTTGAACATAGGCCTTTTGGCTGGATGAGGAAGGTGGACAGCCGAGGCTGGGACAATCTGAGAAAAGCCTATATCCAGCAGAGAAATATTAAAGAATAATTAATATCAACGAGTATTTATTTAAGTTGTTTGTACCTTTTTAGATCGAAAAATGTCTGCTTCTTCCACAGTATTTACTAACTCCAATATGCCTCTGATGTTGTCAAGGTTGTTTTTTCTATTGCTGTAATGTCAAATTACTATAACAACTACTAAAGTCATAACATAACATAACATAAGCTCACGCCTGTATCCCCGAAGGGGTAGGCAGAGGCGCACTAGCGAACTAGTAAACCCACATTTCGCCAAGCTTAGTTCCGTCCCAGATGTGATAGGGGGCGAGCCTATCGCCATATCGGGCACAAATTCCAGACTCCGGGCTGATATGGAAAAATCCAATATCACTTTGCCCGACCTGGGGATCGAACCCGAGACCTCAGAACCGTAGTCATACCGAAATACCACCACGCCACCGAGGCAGTCCAGCCACAAAAGTCATAAGTGAAGTAACAAAAAACAGTGACCACAACTTACCTCTTTACACAAACTAAAGCCCTTCTGGGAGGAATAATATGAACTTTAAACTCAATAACAGACAATGTACAGCTTACACCATATCCTAGCTAACATACAAGCCTTTCTTTATCTTTATATACCTGCATAAGAATAACTGAAGGAGTAAAGGAGATTGAAATAAAACTATTCTTACAGTCAGTATGGGTCAGTCTGACCCGTGACAATGAAGACTGCAAAGCCTTCAGGTTTATACAGTGAATTTTAGTAAATAATTACTACAATTATTAGCCTCTAGTAGACTAGTTTTCGTCAAATAGTAGAAAGATAATAATATGCTATCCCTGATTACCATAGGTAAGTTACTTTTATTCCTCATTGTAAAACAGCTGTAAGATAAGTCAAAATAATAATAAATAAATGTACCCATACATACCATTTTTGTTTTTCGAGACATTGTTTACGTCTTTCTTCTTGATTGCTAAATTTACCCCAATTTTTATACAAATCTTCAAACATTGATTTTCCATCTTCTTTCGGTTCTGTAAGTTCTGTAAGTTCTGTAACCACAGTAGAACCGAGTTTTTCTAATACCTCATCCATAATTATTGTTGTTAATAAATAATAAAATACGACGGTTTACTCTACCTACAAAAATATAATTATGTTCTTCTGAATGTCCCACATTTTTGAGCACTTAATTAAAAAAAATTAATTATATTACAAACCTTGACTAAAAAGCGGAATCAAATTGTAGGTACTATAACACTTCGAGTCCTTAGATTTCGAGTCACACAAGTTGATTTTAATTAGTTCACTTTTGGTCAACAACCAAAAATGAAATCTGAAATCCGAATCCGAAACCGAATTATTGTTCTAGTGATGGGACTGATGCACAAACTGACTGATGGGTGAATGTGAGAGATGTTACTTACCTTAAAAATCACTGATAATCAAACTATTCGATTGTGAAGTATCTCGAAATATCTTGATTAAAACAAGGACGTTTTATGTACATGCTTCAAGACCATTGGTAAAGGCTAACAAGTTAGAAGTGAACCCTGAGAGCGGTAAAAGCATTCGCTAAGGCCCAATTGCACCACTATTATTAACCTAGAGTTAGTCCTAACCGCAAGCTAAATTGACAGAAAATGTATGAATGACATGTAACTTAACTTACGGTTAGGACTAACTCTAGGTTAATAATAGTGGTGCAATTGAGCCTAAATGGCATAAGACATTTTTTTTAAATTATGGCAATTGAAATACATTATGCCAATGTCAAGTTAGGGAAATTGTTTTCCTACATATAAGTTTTCGCAAGGGCAATGAAGTCGGATGTGTTCGATTTCAAGGCTCTGCTGGAGTTTTGGCGTCAATTCCTTCCAGTTTGATGTTTTTTAGACGATTTTCTCGCAGCGGAGGAATCGAACATGGTCGACCCATCCACCCGACAAAAAGCATCCAAAATCACTTATTTCAAAGTTTCCACATACTGTCCATCTTCGTTGATGTTTATTGCTTAGATACACATCACATTTAAACCACAAATACAACTTTAGACTAAAATATGAAATCATTAAAACAAGCGACCACCCGCACCGTCGGAATTCCCGCCAAAACTCCTAAGACAACAATAAAATAACAATTACAGTAATTGTCTTGTCAATTCTTAGAGCATTATGACTGAAGATTGTCTATTACAATTTACAACCTATCGAGTAAAAACCTTGATAGAATAAAATAAAACAAGGACATTCTAAGAATGGACTTGCCTCACACTTTTAGCTTCAAGATAATGAGACGAATGATCATAGTGATACAAAGTTTGATAATTATTTTACATTTTATTCGTATATTTCATTCGTATATATTACATAGATTTTGTTATAAAAAGATGAAAAATGTTGCCTCTTCAAATATATAATACGTACAAAACGCCATGGTTGTGTGATTTCTTTTCCCAAGCTTCATGCTACACATACGGCGCATGTCATGCGCGCACTATTTACTGTCGCTTTTTCGTTTCATCACCTTTCAAATTACAACGATGATAAATAAAGAAGTTTTCACTTCAAAAATCTGTCACTTTTTGAGGGGGAAGGGGGAAGAATAACGAATAGGGACAGACTACAGTCGATAATTACAGTAGACAGTTGTATCTGAATATAAATTTGAACTTTTATAACATACTAGCTGACCCGCGCAACTTCGTCTGCGTAGGAGAGAGAGGGTTGAAAGAATGAGTTGTAGGCACCTATAATCCAATAATTCTAAAGGAGGTAATGAGATGATCTACTTTGGTCCGTTTTCGTCAGTCACCCCGTCAGTCACCCAGTCAGTACCCTCGTCAGTTACCCCGTCCATCACCCCGTCAGTTACCCCGTCAGTCACCCCGTCCATCACCCCGTCGGTCACCCCGACAGTCACCCTGTCGGTCAACCCGTCGGTCACCCGTCTGTCACCCATCTGTCACCCATCTGTCACCCAGTCTGTCACCTGTCTGTCACCCGTCTGTCTGTCTGTTACAGCGCCATCTCTGATACATAGCATGTACTACAAACCAATATTTTAAGTAGATGGCGCCGGTGCGTGAAAAAAGATTCTCCCGCTTTTCTGTTGAATTTTTTCCTGAATTTTCTCTGCTATAAACCTCACGGAGCCCGAGACCTTTCCAACGAATGCAAAACCGTGGAAATCGGTTCGTGCATTCTGGAGTTATAGCGTCAGGAAGGAAAACCCGACTTATTTTTATATAGTAGATACTATATTTTTTTAAGATTTGACAAAACAAGTTAAGTTATGATATAACTTAAAATAAATATATTTTACTAGTTAAATATATAAATCAATGTAGGCTTAAAGTAATTACGTTTCAGTATCATATGTAACTTTATTCTTTTCTTAGGTCGAAATATAAATAATTGTTGTATAAGAAAATTCTACAAATAATAGCACCGAATATATAAATAAAATAAAATAAATTTACCCAATAGAAAGAGATTACAAACGTGGTTTATTTTTGAATATTGTACCTCAGTAGAGGGGGGATCTAGATCTAGAAAGGGATCTATTTACTAGAATCTAGATTGAACCGGCATTTTAAGCAATAAGCAGGCATATTATTACATCGTAGATCATATCATCACTTTCCATCATGTAAGATTATGGTCAGGCGCCTTGCCGGTTCAATAATATAATATGATTTAATTATAAAATTATTTAATTGACAGGTAGCTCCATTATCCTTTCCTATGTGGTATAATATTTTTTTAGGATTTATATAAGGGGTTATAAAGTCCTTTTGTCCTTAAAACTATTCTTTATTTTTGATAAAGTTTAAATATATATTTAGACTATCGATACAGCTATCGACTGTAAATATCGGCTGTAGTCTGTCCCACAAACTACTTAGATACTACGTATGGCTATCCCTATAATTCCCAGTGTCATGACACTATTGAATGTTTGCATGAATGATGTATTTGACATGCTGGTGTGCGTAAAACTTAGAAGTCAGAAGTAGATGTTTTAGTGTTTATTTATGTGTGTGTTGCATTTTGAATGTATTTTTCCCCCGTCCCCCTCAAAATTTGACAGACTTTTTTTCTCAGAGTAATAGCTCTATTAGGGCGACTTGCACCACTATTACTAACCTACAGTTAGTCCTAACCTCAAGTTAAATTGAAAAATAAATATATGAAGGACATGTAATTTAATATATAAAATTAATTAAATGTCATCATATATCTGTAAATACATGTAGTACGTCACATGTAAAGAATTACATGTCCTTCATATATTTCTTTTTCAATTTAACTTGAGGTTAGGATTAACTGTAGGTTAGTAATAGTGGTGCAAGTCGCCCTTAAGGATCCGTTCTTAAATTGTCCTTGGAGTAGTGTTGCCAGATCTATTGTGTGAAATATCGGAACACAAGGTAAAAATGATCGGGACATAGGTTTTCAAATCGGGACGTTACCGGCCGGTAAGTATAACAAAGAAATCAAACTATAATAAGTTTTTTTTTTAAATATAACTAAATTTATGGTCGAATCTCAACATTGGCAAAGTTTCAATGCCTTTTTTAATTGCAGTTATATACCCCATCGGCGGGGGTTTATGAGCCCCCCCCACAATTGGATATGGGCCACAAGACGGCACCGCGCAGGGACGGTTCCGGCTGAAGCCTAGGCGCTTCTCGCCTAGGGAAACCCCGAACCGTCCCTAAAGCGCCGAAAAGGGCCACCGCGGTGTTTTTAGTCAGTATTGCCGGTGTAGGGTGTACATAGAGTTAGAGACTCGACCCAGTGTCGCCATCTCCCGGGCGCCTTAATCGCTGGGTCGTAAGACCGGCGACACCGACATAACCGACACGCCTTCCCCCAGGCGTGGCGGTTGTGTTAAAACACTTTCCCCACGATAACAAAAATTATATACCCCACATTTAGAGGATTCAATCCCGAGATTGAGTTCATACTTCAATTCTACCCACACTAGAAATATGCCCAACCTAGTACAAAGAGTGCACCGTTCACAGAGCAGTTGCAAAAAACCTCTCGGTGCCAGGTGTGACGTAAACCATGGTCGAGATCCTGGGAGCCTAGCGTGCAGAAGCCAACTTTTACGAGAAGAAGCATCTCACAGAAGGAGAGTGCCGAGAGAGATCGGGAACAATCTAATCCTTGAATCTCAGATTTTTTATCTGATCCCTTCAGCCGCTAGAGGGGGCATAAGAGGCGTGACTGTCCCTCGCATCCCACTTTGTGGCTGGGGGCGTCTGAAAAATTTAATCTCAGTATCGCCTGCCCATCGTAAGCTTTGACTTACAGGGGCTAACGGAGGTCGTGGCTGTTATAGCGCCCCCAAGATGGATAGCTGTGCAGGTGAACCGCCTTGTTCTGTCATTGACGCCAAGGAGGTCCATCGGCGGCTGGGGTTTATGAGTGCCTCTTCCGCGATTGGAGACGGCCCAAAGGAGGTACCGCTTAGAAGCGATTCCAGCCAAAACATGTGCGCTTCTCGCCTAGGGAAATCCGCAGTGGTTCCTATTCGCTGCCAGGCTTTTAGTCGGTATAACCAGTGCAGTATGTGTTAGGGATTCGGCCCAGTGTCGCATGGATATTTTCCATGTCCCGGGCATTATGACCCTGGAGCATTTTCTTCCCCGCGGAAATTTGATTTCCAAGATTTTACCGCTACTTAGCTTCGTTGAAAATATATTAATAAATAAACAGAAAAACTTTGACGTGACTGCCCGTAAGCATCATGGTAGCGAAAACTACGTTGCGGAGATGAAGATGCGGCGGTGGTTGTGCAACTTTACACGATTAGACGAAATACGAAAATTGGTGTCAGATAAACTGCAGGAATGTCGCTTGAAAGGTATTGTCATATTTTGAGCAAACCACGGGAGCAGTCGGTCGCAAGTTTCTGGACCAATCATGGCAAGGGTGCGTTCTCGTGGACGGCCTAAAAAAGTGGCGGCTTGTCGTTTTGGTAAAAGGTATAAAAGCCAGTGGTTTCATTGTCACCTCCTTGGTCTAGTGGCAAAATATATGAGTTGTGGACCTGGAGGTCCTGGGTTCGATTCCCAGGTCGGGCAAAGCGAATTTTCTCATTTAATTTGCCCGGGATTGGATTCCTCAGAGAGGGTTCACGTCAGGCAGGCAGCCTGTCGTAAAAACTAAGCCAAATCCTTTCTATAACATACTAGAAAAAGTATGTTGCGCCGACCCCTCATTAAGGTGGGATAAGGGCAGGTAGAAGAAGATAATGTTATTGTGGTGGATGATCAAGACTGGGCGAAGTGGAAACGTTTACACAAAACAACCATTTGGATGGCAGAACGGGACACTTTTTTATCCACGAAGAAAAATCAACTCTTTACGGATATCTCCCAACCTGGGGTCAGTGGGATGGTTATGCCCGACTCGTCGTCTTCCGCTCTCGTCCACAGTGACTGTGGATTAGGACGGGCCCCTAACCAAAATACCTATACCGACACTACAGACTAAAAAACCGTGGTTGCCTTATTTAACGCAAGTGAGATGGTTCTGGAGGATACGGAGTAACCTCTGGATTGCTGCTAGAACACACTCTGCACGTTGCCTTTCGGCCCGTCTCTTCACCCCAATCCGCAGGACTGGAGGCGCCAGTCAACGACCAGGCGCCTCGCTTTTTGTTTGGCGACTGGAATCTAAGCATTCCCGATCCCGTCTTTAATTTTTCAACATAACACGTTGACAGATGAGGTCATACCGCGCCACGACCTCCGACTACCGACCATTGTAGCTACTAGCTACTACTGCCGACAGAGAGAGGCCGTTACCGGCTACAGTTCTGAGAGCGCTGCGTTCTTCATCCCAGACTGGACACATTTTGAGAGTGTGCTAGGATGTATCCTCGGGGCAGTTGCTACAATGATGGCACACGACGAATTCTGAGAGAGAGGGCCTCTCTCCGCAGTATTGTTGAGCTTTTATCTCCTCGATGCCTGCCTTAACCCGCGATGAGACACATCCTCACGCCAGAGGAAAGCTGTCAAAAGAAGAACGGGACATTTGACTCTAAAACTCGTCTTATTTTTTCCCGTTGATTGCTGCCATATACCGTTCCCTTTCTTGCTAATCTAAGCCCCATCCCATTTACCTGCCTGCTTGTTTCTAAATTGATAGCGTTATAACATAAATTATTATTTAAATTGAGATTGAGACCTTGATTGTGGTGACTAATAAAGATTTTATTTTATTTATTTATTGTAACAAAAAATAATTAGCACTTACCTTATGCAAACGGACAGCTGAATTGAAATATAGTTTAACATACAACCGTAATATTTACGACTTTTGAGTATGAGCGACTGTTAAATATTTTTTTAAAGTACATGCTAAGAAGGATAGTCAGAAATCGGGACATTCGGCGTCCCGATCAAGGTTAAATCGGGACGGGTCACCAGACCCCTGAAAATCGGGACGTCCCGCGCAAATCGGGACATCTGGCAACACTACCTTGGAGTGACCACATCTTCCCACAATTTATTAGTGGTGTAGTATGGTGTTTAGAAAATCGACATCGATGAAATATGTTATTTTAATTGTACCTATTGAACATCATATTTATAATTTAACTACGATATTAAGGGCCTCGTTCACCACCCTCGAGTAAAGTGTCAAGTAGGCTAATCGTCAGTTAAAGTCACCCGTAACTGCACGTGTGAATTTCACGACGTTCGAGTAGCATGCATCTTTTGATTAAACTGGCCAGTAAGCTACTTGCCACGTCGTCTGCCAAGTAGCGCGTTTACTTGACGGTTAAAGTTTAAAGTAGGCAGTTAATTGTACATTTTATCGTAGTTAAATAAACTATAAAATCAAATTATAGTAGTCATACCTTAATAACGATGTTTAACATTTTAAATGAACGTGTTAACTGTAAAATAGCCTTTCATTTAAAAAATCAAGTAGTTTCAACAAAAACAAACTGCAATTCGGGCGAAGCAAACACCGATGTCCGGAAGGGGTCACGCAAAACTCGACCTTATGGAGACACGATTTAGTACCTGTGTAACTATTTATATAGCAAAAAAAGGGTCCGGTAGGTTTTTGTGTCATGTGGTGCGGACCCGCGACGAGTCACGACTGTTTTTTGCCGTAATAAGATACTTTTGACGTAATATTGAACGAATGGGACGCAGGATTTGTGATATCATTCACTTAACCAGTAAGTTGCTACTCAGAGCTCTAATTTTGCTTGTGAAATTAACATAAGTTACTCGGAACTCTTACTTGGCAATTAACGCTAGTCAGAAAGTAACTAATCAACACTTTACTTGGAGTTGGTGAACGAGGCCCTTAGTATAAGGATTTAATTTCAAGTGTCTGTTCAGATCAGAAAATACTAAAAAGTAGTAAACAACTACTAGTTTACTACCTTTTTATTAAAACTCCATCTTTTTGTTACCTGGATGTATTAGACTTTTTTGTACGTGCTAACTGCACAAATGGGAATTTTTAACAGAGGTCGACACGCGCGATGTAAGATAAGTTGTAGTAAATACTAATATTATTCGATTATTCAGGTAAATTATTTCGCATTCTCATAATCGATTATGAAAATAAATTATTGAAAACATTCCTTAAGCCTGATCCTAAATCAGAATATGATCGTTCAGAAAATTTAATGCCATCTCTATGAGTGTCAGGCGTCAGCTCAAGTAAAAAGAAGACAAATATATACGTGTTCACTCCTATAGATCTGCAACGAATTACGGCCAGTTTCAATAAACGATCTCAGATCTCAGTTTAGAGTGCAGATAGATCGCGATTATGAACCAATTAAATCACGTCATTTGACGGAGTCGTGTTTAAACGATGTTCTTATTAGCTAATTTTTGTAATCTATCTGCACATTCGAACTGAGATTGTTTATTGAAACCGGCCGTTAATAAATAACAACGACGATTGATAAATAATAATAATAATAATCTGGCTAGTAAAATGGCGATTCAGTGACGTTTGCGAATATTTTTTGACGATAAAATATGCTATAGTTTTATAATACAAGTACATACACATTTTATTTCTACATTCTACATCGTTAATATAATATTATATTTATATTCTGTTACGACTTGCGATGTATTTCTTTAACTTACATACATAATGTCACGCCTATTTTTCATAGGGGTAGGCAGAGACTGTACATTTTCCGGTTCATGATTCTGACAAACTGATTTTGCTTTTTTATATTACCTTTTTTATGTATACTCACAAATCTTTTAACGCGAGCATTTTCAAATTAGCCTATGCCAGACTATGTAAATGTCGAAAATAGGAAACACACCTATCGTTGGAAACAGGAGTTAAACATAGACAACGAAAGTAGGTTCTCCTGAGATCAGTAGGCACTGCACTAGGAGAACCTACCTTCGCCCATGGCTTTCGTCTTATCCTGATTCATCCCGAGACATAAATTGGTCATAAAGAACGCCAATGCCAATGGTTAAATGATGTACACGTAATATTTATAGCAGTATGGCATAGCTGAGTAAATTATTATTAACCGACTTAAAAAAAAGGATAAAAATGTTAGTCTATGTGAGCTTCTAAAAAGCTTCTTCTTTCATATTAGGTGTGTGTATGTCTGTACTGCTGTAGGTACTTAATGTATGTTTGTCCATGTATTTCTCAGAAACTAGAAATCAAACTGCATTATTTCTTCTTATATCTATTGGCTGAGATCTATACAGCGAACTTCGAAGTTTAAGTCAAAGAAATGAACTCGATTTGGACGATTTGGATTTTTTAAATAAAACTTTGACTTGTACCACTTAGTACGAGTCATTTTTTACAAGAAAATGTTTGCTTAGTGTGTTTGTTACTCTGTTTTTGTAAAAAATGACTCGTATTAAGTCGAAGTTCGATTTAAAAACTCCAAATCCTCACTGATTTCGTTTCATTGATTCAGATTTAGTCGAAGTTCGGTCTATAGATGTCAGACTAAGAATTTTTGAACTCGTTCAAGTTTCTTAAAATCGGCACAGTAGTTTTCGTCATAATGTTTCGTCGACTGACTAGCATTTTTCTGCGGCTACGCCCGTGTAAGTCTGTCCCGTCGTAAGGGATGAATTTTCAAAAATCTTTGCTTAGTACTCGTTTACGTCATAAAAGGAAGCCGTGTGTATTTCATTTTCCTAGTTCCATTAATTTCGGCTGTATGCTAATACGTCAGTCAGTCAGTTGCAGATAAATAGGTACCAATTCCCGGTTCGGGCAAAATAAATTTTCTAATTTAATTTGCCTGGGACATTCAGTCCTTAGAGGGGGGGTTGACGTTAGGCAGGCAGCCGGTCGTAAAAACTAAGCCAAATCCTTACTGCAACATGCTTGTTCATGCTTGTCCGAGCCCACATTAAGGTGGGATTAGAGCAGATAGAAAGAAGGCTAAATGGGTACAAACTAGCAAAGAATAATCTAAGGGTACCATTTGTCGAAAAAATATACTGCTAATAGCTTTATATATACAGCATTACAACATATGTTCCTGTTTTATAAAATTTGGTCCCAGTATTTTGTAACCATTTGGCAGTTTTGGCTGAGTTTTTCACCCTTCGGTAACCGGTAAATATAAATTTAAAACTATAAATTTGACATGTGATTCTAAATTTAAATTTGCCGCTAATAACAATGAAAGCACTTTATAACCTCAGTGAGATTAATTTTAGCTTGCTGAAGAGTACTAATTTCAATTTTAATGTATGTAATTAAAAATAGGATTTATTATGTAAGATATTTTTTTAAATGCTTTAAATAAAATCATATCTTTATAATAAGTACTTCTATTATACTTACGTGTCTTAAGCAGTGTTGCTACAAATTGCTAAAGTCCAAGTTTCGATGCAAATCATATAGGAATGATGGCGTTCTTGGCGCTTTGAGCAAGTTGCCAGTTGTGAAACCAGAGGTCCCAGGTTGTTTTATAATTCATAAAAAAAATTGAGTGTATTGCGGATAAGTGGTTTATCATTTCCATTTGTTGGTGTGTATTTACCACACTTGCTTTTGGCAGAATTGTTCCAAAGGACAGAGCCATATCTTCAAAAAGTAGTCAACAATATTTTTGTACGATAATAATATATTATTACTTCTGTTTTAGTGTCGGAGCCTATGCCGATGCCGTTTAGGCGCTTTTTTATTCTGAACTTTTTCATCAGACCTTGACCATAGGGCACACAAATACTGATGAACAACATTCTTTCTATCAAAATCAGTATATACGAAAATACATAGCTACATAAAAAAGAAAATACTCACAAGATTGAGAACCTTCTTCTTTAAAGTCGGTTAAAATAATTATAACATTTTGGGAGATTAAAAATAATATTATAAACTAATCAAAATTAAAATACCTACTAAGCAATATTATTTTAGAGTGGATTTGATATGATAGCAGGTCATTAAACAAAGTATAATAGAATATAAAAAAAAATATTTTTACTTGTAGCTTTAGTAATAAAATATAAATAATGAATTCGTGACATGGGACAATTATTTTTGTAACATGGTAACATCGTTGCTAGGAGACGAAAGTTGCCGACCGTTTTTCTATTGGATGCCGAGAACACCCGAACGCATGATTAGGTCACGTGGTACTTTTAGAGTCTTCGTGGCGTAGCTTGTTCAGCTGCTCGTCGAAGCGGCTGTCGGACGGTCGCTTCTCAGCGCATCTGCGTACGATGTAGCGGCCATTTTTGTTCTTAGTTCATAATAGCGTGCATATATTTTAATGTATATCGAAGGACATATAGGCGATTTTCACGATGACTATCATAGTCTTTTTAATAGATACCTCAGCTTCTATGAACCAAAGAGCTTATTTGGGCGGACGCCCGACGTTGCTCGATGTAGCCAAGGGCGCTGTGGAAACGTTCGTAAAGGTACGTGCAGTGTCATCGACTCGTCAACCGCCTCGTTTTTGTGATCGATTTGTTTATCGCGTGCTAGTGTGTTGGACTGACCAAATTTATTTCTTAGGTACGTCAACGTTCCCCCGAAAGCAGAGGCGACAGGTATATGCTCCTAACTTTCGAAGAGCCACCCGCGAACATCAAGGTTAGTATATCAAAGTGAACACGTTAACGAGGAATTTCTTGTATTTGTGCATAATTAAGTTTTGGCGCCGGTCCCAGGTTGTCTGTATATGAAGCACTGTAATCTGTAAGCCAGAACATTTACATACTTTGAAAGTGCGAATTTACTGAAATAGACAGTACGACGTAAACAGGACGAACCACCGCCGTCGCTGCCTCCACGATAGATAGCGCTCGTTCGCTACTGCGCTCTCGTCGCAACGTCCCATTGGCCGAGGCCATACACAACGAAATGGCGTTCTGGGAGGGAAAATTTAAATTGACTAAGTGGGAGACTTTATGTTATTTCCACGGTCGTAATGTGCTCTTCTCATTGTTAATAATATTTTGTAACAGTTATCAGTAAGTTTGTTGACAACATTGCTTATAAAGGTACTTATGACTCATGCCATATCTATTCATATTGGATAACATAATTATAAAAATCTTCCTTCTGTACTTCCTATTTATAGTGTAGTTAATTAATACAGTTTATCTTTTAGGCTGGTTGGAAGGAAAATCTGGCGACATTTATTAATGAATTAAAGAATTTACAATGTTTGGGTTTGACTACTATGGGTGCTGCTTTGAAGCATGCATTTGATGTTTTGAACATAAACAGAATGCAAACTGGAATTGATACCTATGGTCAAGGGAGATGCCCATTTTACCTTGAGCCTTCTGTTATTGTTGTGATCACTGATGGAGGGAAACTCTCTAGCAATGCTGGTATTCAAGAAGAGGTGAGACAAATTTTCTATACATCTTTATTAATGCAGTCATAATGATGTCAGATTCAGCAAAGTGCAGTACGATGGTAATGTCAGATTTATTAGTCCATATTTTAGCTTAAGGAGTATATATGAATGTTGAAAGATTAATTTAAGTGTTGCCTCCTTGGCCTAGTGGAATATATGGACTGTAGACCGGGAGGTCCTGGGTTTGATTCCCAGGAGCATCAAAAGATTTTTTTTATTTGATTGCATTGGACTGGATCCACTAGAGGAGAGTTGACGTCAGGCAGGTCGTAAAAACCAAGCCAAATCCTATCTGCAAAACATGCTTGAAAGTGTGTTGCTAACCTAACCCTGTGGGGTTAGCCCTTATCCTACTTTAATGTGTAAGGTAGGAAAAATTAAGGATAAGGGCTGGTAGAAATAAAAATAATGTATTAATTTAAATGCAAAATTGTATGTATATTTTAGTGAAATGGTTAAATTTAAAGTACCTACATACACAAACATAAAATATAGTTGACATTGCTCACCTCTCTCATCTAAGCAAGTTATTTTCTTTTCAATATTTCTCAGTTTTGTGAATGTAAAAATGTTTTAAAAGTATTTTTTTTTTAATTTATTTTAGGCTTTTGAGGTAGTTGGTACTTAGAATCTTATAAGGAAGAACAATCAGGTGTCCAAGTATAGTACTAATTCAGTTTATTCTTGTGAATACAATCACACTACAGTTATAAAAATAATTTGAATACTACATTTGGTTGACTGCCTCGGTGGCGTGGTGGTATTTCGGTACGACTACGGTTCTGAGGTCTCGGGTTCGATCCCCGGGTCGGGCAGTGTTATTGGATTTTTCCATATCAGCCCGGAGTCTGAAATTCGTGCCCGATATGGCGATAGGCTCGCCCCCTATCACATCTGGGACGGAACTAAGCTCGGCGAAATGTGGGTGTTCTAGTTCGCTAGTGCGCCTCTGCCTACCCCTTCGGGGATACAGGCGCGAGCTTATGTATGTATGTATGTATGTATTTGGTTGTTTGGATTTAAAAAGTTGAACTCAAATTATACTGTATGATTATTTTAGTAGTGATCTTTAGCAGCAGCTGAAGATCCTGACTAATATAGGTACCTCGAAGAAAGATTGTTTTATTGTTAAAACAAAAACTAAACGAATTGTTGCCAGAGCCAAATTGCATTTGAAGATTTTGTTTTTTTTATACAATAAAATAATCCCAACATAGAAATTAAAACACCTATATTTGAAAAACCCAATTACCCCTTAACTTTCAACACAAATAATGACATATCTCTTTCATTTGTATTTACTTAGATGTATTAAAGATGAAGCAGTGGCGTGCACCCAATATAGACGAAGATACACCTGAACTGAATAATAAATAACTATTTGCTAATTTAGGCGTAGTTGTATTTCGGTACGATTACCGTCCTGAGGTCTCGGGTTCGATCCCCGGGTCGCTCCAAGTGATACTGGATATTTTCAATATCAACCCGGAGTCTGGAATTTGTGCCCGATATGGCGATATGCTCGCCCCCTATCACATCTGAAACAGAACTAAGCTCTGCGAAATTTGGGGGTAATATTTCGCTAGTGCGCCTCCGCCTACCCGTTCGGGGAAACAGGCGTGAGCTTATGTTAAGTTTATTTTATAATTTAACAAAAACAATTACAACAAAATCATATTTTGTATTCAAAATTTGTTTGTGTGGCTATTGCCACGCTCTTCGGCTTATTATATTTTAAATTGATACCACGGTAATGGTGCCGGTTATAAATTGAAAAGAAAAAAGGAAATATTTTTGTCTACCCTAATCTAAATGCCTGTGCACGTCACTGCCCAATAAATAGCCTTTACTTTGGACTCTTCTAATCCTTCCAAGTGTGCACACTCGGACTCTGACTATAAAAGTACAAAATAAATCACAATTTCCGCACATATCGAAAGACTATCTTTAAATATTTCTATTACTAAACTCTTGGGAATTATTTATTTGAATACAAACTTAACTAAGAAAAAGTTTTTAAAACATCCCATATTATAGCTAACTAGGTATAGTATCAGCGAAACGCGCGTTCCATATCTTATCTCGACCCGGGTTTGTGGTGAAATGAATTTTTAAACTCATTTTAGGTTACGTACATTGAAATATAAGCGAACTTAAAAATTCAGCCTCGCATTAATTCCCAGTTAAACTATGCGATCTCTATGCTAATAATTCTTGTTTTGGGCCACGTTTAAATAAAAAGTATTTACTAGCTTTGTCGTATGTTAAGCGATTGTATTTATAAAGTTTCTAATTAAATCTTATTGTTCTCAGTGCCTTGATGAGTGGTCATATAATACTTATTATAGGACCATCCAGCAGGGTTACCACAACCTCTTATAGCAGTATTATTATAATCGTTCTTCGTTTGTTTTGTGTGGGAATCGGTACAAGTGAGATGATAATAATACTGCTATAACAGCTGGTGGTAACCCCCCTGTTCTCTAATCTCTAGTACTGAGTTGTCACTCACTCAGTCACTAAGTACCTATGATGTTTGTATTTTTATCAGATTTATATTACTTCGTAAAAAGCAGACATTCTTTATAGAAAAAAATATCTCTTTAGAAAAAACTATTTATTTTATTGTAAAAATTGTATGACTTGGATTCAGGTCTTCATTGAAAGGGGGAGGGGGAGTGAGTTTGTTAAACAAGACTAACTGTAATTATTCAATTTACAACAGTCCCATAATAAATTAATTACCTAGCAATTACAACGGTCATGATCCTTAGTGCTCCGTACTATACTTGAATACAACACCGGAAATAGAATTTACTAAATTAAAATGTTACGATAGTGTCATATTCATAAACTATGATCATTTCATTTCATAATCTATTTAGGTTACGAAATACGTTCAACCAAGACGACGAGGACCTATTTAAAACGAATGATTAAATAATAAAACTAGTGTTTGCTAGCAGATTAGTTTGCGTGATCGGGTTTATCCCATTCATCATCATCATCAGCCACAGGACGTCCACTGCTGGACATAGGGCTCTCCAAAGATTTCCAGATCGACCTGTCGGAAGATTCTGCATCCAGCGAATTCCTGCGACCTATCCAGACTTAACCATTGGTTTCTTATAAATCGACACCTTTATGAAATGTTCCAAAATGATAGCTCATCTTAGAGGTATATTGGGTGAAAATGAGAATCCAAAATTTATAAAATATAAATAACTTTGTCCTAACAGAAGATTACAGTTTTTTAATGAAGTGTCAATCGTCAAAGATATTCAACAAAAAATATTTAAACCTGTCCAGTAGTTTTTGCGTAATTCGCGAACAATGGCGGATCTCTATCATTTTATTTGTAAAGAAGATATAGCTAAATTAAATGATTGAATGATAGATTTTGTTGCGTTTTACATACTGTAAAATAATAAATAATTAAAACAAGAGCTACTTTCTATTCAGTAAAATATCGCGTGCACCGTTAATAGGTTAGGTTAGATGGAATCATTCTAAAATGGCTCTTGAAAAACATTTTAATAGAACATCCCATACAATGCCGATGAATTCTTTTATTAATCCTTTAAATGATTTTTTTATTCATATTTCTGTATATTTAAAGTAGTTTATAGCCATCAACTAGCGCGGCGTTTTGGTCGGAGAAGAGCTTTAACCGAGGAAATCCCGGTGAATCTGTACTAATTGTTGCCACTATGATTACCTTTGCGCCGATACATATCCCCTTCCAGTGAAGGTTGGAGCAACATATTTTTTTCAAGTATATTGCAGAAAGGATTTGGTTTAATTTTTACAATAGACGGTCTGCCTATCAGCATAGGAGGCTGCCTATCAGCATACCTCCATAGGAGACTCAATTATTATTACCATTGAATTATATTATTACAATGTCAGCACCTTATTAATGAAGATAATAAATATAATACGAAATGTTAAATATGAAGGACGATTCACAGAACGGAAAATTCAACAATTTAAATGTTTATTTATTGTTTTGACTCGAAAAAATAATAAGTCGTGTGGTAATGGCTATCTATAACCAAGTACCATCTGCATCTGCCCCCCCAGGATGTATATAATTTATAACATTTAGGGTCTTATAAAAATATGTAGTACTGAGGATAAACAGAGTTTCATCCACAAACTGTTTCAAGGAAGAAAGAGATGAAGTTTGTAGTCCTTATTCTCATTTGTTGTAATATGTGGCAACTTAAATATCGGTCAACGAAAACCTACACTCTAGGCAAACCATGAATCCTCTTATGGCGGTGTCGCTTCTACTACTAACATTTAAGGCGATGTTTGCTTTTAAACTACATATAATTACTATTCACATACCTCGTACATAGATAAGCATAATATATACTCTTAGTTAGAATGGTGTTCAAAAATGCTAAGCGTGCGTCTTCGGGAAATGCAATAGACATTAAATCATACAAAGATTTCCAGATCGACCTGTTGCCTTTAGGGGAGGTCTGTGTTAAGCAGTGGACGTCCTATGGTTGATGATGATGATGATGATAAAATCATACAACTCATACAACTAGTGTCGTGCAAATTGCAACCAAGTATAATAGCTCGCTTACTATGGCCCTTTAGTGAATATCCGTGGTGCCTGCTCTTTTCTAGTTGTAAATATCATTATGGCAGTGAAAAACACATGTCGACCTATCCAAAGAATAAAGTTACATATGATAATTAATCGAAATTGCTTTCTTATTTTTCTGAGCTAATATTGACCTGTATATTTAATTAGTAAATATTTTTAAGCTATGTCATAATTTAACTTGTTATTACGCTATAACTTAAAAAAAAAAAACATTTGCTAGTTAAATATATAGGTCAATATAAGCTCAGAAAAATAAGAAAGCAATTTCGATTCATTATCATATGTAACTTTATTCTTTGGATAGGTCGATGTATTCAATGAGGGTAGATAAAAATTGTATTATCTTCTTTAACTCTCGTAGCATCATTACTATCCTAATCATCCCCATGTCGATAATATCCGAGCGTTGCCTCCGTGGCGCAGTGGGCGAGTAGCTCGCTGTGAAGCGAGAGGTCGCGAGTTCGATCCTCGCATCGAGACAAATGTTTACTTTGTGTGGCCCAAAGATATTTGTTTCGGGTCTGGGTGTTTGAGACCCAAAGTCTCTCGTTGTTCCTGATACCCACAAAACAAGACTAGTATCTAGTATCTTAGTGTGGGGTCAGGACTATTTGTCTGACTGTTGGATGTTATTTATTATTTATTTTATTATTATTATTGCTATTATAAAAATCTTTTTATGGTTATTATTTTCATTCTGTATTTATACAAATTGCTAATAGTGTGTGCAGACAGTGTCTTTCTGTCTATATGGACTACACGCCAGTGTCTGATAATCGTGGTGATGATGCTTTCTTACTCCATATGTCGGCCGCTGTGCTAGGGAGGGAAGTGGAAATTTCCAATTTTTCCATTTGATTAAATTCGTTGTGGTATCTATGTATATACCTCTTTTAAAACGAGAAGTGAAAACTTTGTAACCATTTTTAAGAGAATTGCGCGAACGGATGAACGTGAAATTTGACACAGTTAAAGTTTATATGAAGAGGAAGTGCATAAAGCTAAGCTATGCATTAGAAATACATTCAAATAATTTTGTCGATTTCGACCACTAGTAAAGATTTGCATTCCCAGAGAATCACTAAGCTTCGCCGCTGGTTGTCGATAAATACGTGCCATTATTGATCGTGGCTAAAGGGAATTGCAGTGGCGAATATGGGAGAGGGATACGTCTCTTACTAGTCGAAATCAGATAATTAAGCTTATGTTTTTATTTTCAGTTTAATCTGCCGATGAACTGCCCTATACCTGGATCCGAGTTGACGCGAGAGCCATTTAGATGGGACCAACGGCTGTTTTCGTTAGTGCTTCGGCTAGCTGGCACCCCCGCGGTTGAGAGGGACACTGGCCTCGTACCGTCGGACTCTTCGCCCATCGATGCCATGTGTGAAGTGACTGGAGGTAATGCATTGCTTTTCGACCGACTTCAAAAAACGAGTCCTCAATTCGTCTGATTTTTTTGTGTAGGTATGTTACGCGTTATCTCCGCCTAATGTGGACGATTTTCAAGATTCTTTTGTGTTCGATAGAGCTTATTCCAAGTATGGTCCCATACATATATTTGGTCACGATCGCATAAATTTTGTTAATTTTTATGCTTTTGATTATTAACTTAAAAATCTTAATTACTTATGTATCACATGGCGTTGCGTCCTATTCTTGATAGAGTTTACTATTTATAGAGCGCGCTTAAACTTTGCTCAAATAAGTTTGAGCAAAGTTTATGCGCGCTTATTTAATTCCACGCAAATCTTAATTTTAATTTGCAATCCTTTATTGGTCATGGTTAGTCTGATTCTCGATTGTACGTAGAAGAATGTCGATCTAAAGTTGCTGAACTTAAGCCGCGTCTCCTGCACTAAAACATTACACAAAACATACATTTTTCTAAGATCAGGAGCTAAATTCATTGTTTTGTGTGTTTTTGTGTAATGGTTCGAGAAAAACATTGCAGGAGATGCAGCTTTACTAGCTAATCCCGGAATCGAACACGCGTAAAGAAACCATTATGTGCGGGTACCATGGCGTTGTACCATGATTAGGGACGGTCATCACTATCCAGTTGGGTACAAAATTATCAATCACCATCCCACTGCAGTAATCATGGGAAAATTAAATAAACTTACACTCACTGACTTGTACTCAAATGATAATTTTGAGTGGTAGAGTCACGCTGTAGACAGTTACATCTACAGCACGAATGGGCCGGCTCGACCGGTTTGATACCACTGTCTCACAGAAAACCGACGTAAAGTGGCAGCTTGCTGTCGCGTTTCGTTCGGTGAGTGAGATTTCCGGTGGCCCACTTCCCCCCCCTTCCTTTCCCAATCCCTTTTTCCCTCCCCTTCCATTTCCTCCTTTTAGGTTGGCAACACACCCATAATTCCTTTTGTGTCTTGGGTGTCTATGGGCGATGGAGATCACTTACCATCAGGTGACCCATCTGCTCGTGTGCCAGTCCCTGCTAATAAAAAAAAAAAGATAATGGTGCACTTCAAAGCAATTATGATGACGGTTGGAAAAGTGTCATATCAAGTTTTTTTATACTGTTTTGAACACAAGAGGTGTAATTATCATCCGAGTGGCGATAATTGTTAAATGTTTATAGAAATTTCTTACCACCAGGTGATAGTACAAAACCCTTTAGGGAACCAGTCCGACGAGTTTTTGTATAGTTCACTTAGTGTCAAGGCATTCACTGTTATATGAATATAATCATTTTATAAAACGAAACTAATGTAAATGTGTGTTGGATGCTTTTATGGTAGGTATCATGGTACACACTATACGCCACGCCACGTCGCGTCGAGTCATAAAC
Source organism: Clanis bilineata (assembly GCA_036417725.1). Classification (NCBI taxonomy): domain Eukaryota; kingdom Metazoa; phylum Arthropoda; class Insecta; order Lepidoptera; family Sphingidae; genus Clanis; species Clanis bilineata. Next base: position 8,547,659 of record CM071141.1, read on the forward strand.
ATAAGAACGTAATTTGATTCTTAATGATAACATTGCACCTTTGGGATTCGAATTTTTCCGCGCGAAACTTGTTTTTGCATTCAGTTTACATAACTGCGGATGAATTATTCAATACAGATTTTCATTATTACCTTGGAGAAAATCATGTTTTGCTAATATTATGTTACTACACTTTGCAACACCGAGAGATACATTTTTATGTTGTATTCTATCACAACTTTCATAATATAATAAACACACGAGTACTCATCGTACATTTGACATCGGCATAATTGTCGGCATCGGCACCATTTGCCATAAATTAAAAAATAGAATATAATTCATAATATAAGTAAATGTAATGGGTAAAATGTTTTACTCCCGTTTTAATTGAAACTTAATATTATATCTAAGCTTACAAGTATGGCACTTGGTTGATGGTAACTGGGAAGCCAAGGCGGAGTATAAAAAGTAGTAGCAATCCCATTAAGATTCTTGAATTACAAAGTACTGCAAATCATTAATTTATCATCTAAATTGTTGAGACATTAAACATCAAATAAATAATATCCAATGATTACACACAAAAGTGTTTCCTTACTGCTAACAGCGTTTACATACTGCTACGAATACAGAAACTGCAAAAGCATTGGTTTCAGGATGGTGGGTATCAAGGAACTGTTGAACCCTTGGAAATATACCACATTTCTATGTTGTGTCTTTCATTCTGAACATCCACAAGTTTAAAAGATATTTATTACATCGAAGATATAACATTGAATCATAGATGGTATAATTATTACCTATTGATGAGGTATAAGACATAATTTGGTATTTAATTGTCTACTGTGCGAATTTTCATGAGACCTGTAATTTTGAATGCATATTCAAATTTTTTACCAACGAAAACTGATGTAGTGCATTGATGAATACGTCAAGAATTTTAGTCTGCAATTGCTGAATTACACCTATTGTTCCAAATAATGAATAATTTTAAATTTACCCCGAGAAGAGTTATTATGTACTTACATGTTTTGTTAAAATACATTATAGTATATGTTATTGCATTTCTCTAATCCCATTTGCACGAATTGAAGATTGTATAAACATTTGGTTATGCATTTGAGCTACTAATTTTTAACAGACTTTCAAAGGAGAAGTTTCTCAATTCGTCGTATTTTTATGTATGTTATACACATGGAGTTATACAAGATTGTTTTTGTATTAGATAGACCTTAATCCACGGTGGTCTCGTAAACATTTGAAAAACATAAAATTAATATAATAATAAGTACCTAATGTATACTTAATATAAAAAATAAGGTTATTACAAGTACAAAATAATATTAAAAAGCATTATAAACAGCTTACACGTCTTAACTAGTAATTTATCGAACAGAAGATCGCAGTGGCGACGTATTATTCCATTTCTTACCCTCGTGAACATTCTTATGAGATGACGTCATAGATCCAAGTACCGGATATCTCGGAATCCCGTGAGTTAAATGTATAGGATTGTGGATACTGGTAGTAAGATCACCATTGAGCGTTAATATGGCGCGGCGCTCAAAGAAAAAAGGCTACGTTCTCATGTAACGCGTGTTGTCGTGCGTCAGCACATATAACATCTAAACCTAGCTTAATACTTGTATTGTTGTAACTTTAAGGGCCACTTGCAGCTCTGCGATAAATCTCTATTTATCCTAAATCTTGATTTAAAGATAGGTCACTTCCGTATCAAGAAAAATATTGCACAGCGAACATCATTTAGGTCTCATAACCTAAATAGTATCTTCAGTTTACTAGTTTACACTGGGCCTTTATTCACTATGACCATATGAATGCGTCAGCCGGCTGTGTCACGTGACACGTCTGCTTAATGCAATTTAGGAAAAAATAACTATGCAATTATCTTTAAGTATAGAGCGTGTTGCAGAAAGTTGGTACCAATAAAAATCACGTAAAGGAAGAGTTATTTAAAGCGTATGATAAAATTAAAATATAAAAATTGAACTTATTTTTTTAATAATGTTTTAAGCATAGGAATTTTAAAATCTAAATGCGACATGTAAATCATCGCAATTAATATAAGAATGGATGTGTCTACGTTAAACATAATTAATGACATTATAGTCGGTTTGTATATACCTAATAGGTCAGAAACATTGTTTTTTCACAAATTCAAGTTCGAATTGTTCAAAAACTATGAGGTTTACGAAATTTTTTACTTTACTAGCTAGCTTTAAATGGCTAGCTAGCCTGCCTTTAAGTGTAGTTATTATTGATACAACATTTATGCAACACCCTGTATATTTCACTAATGCCATGAGATGCCTTAAGCCGCGTCTTCTGCACTAAAACATTACAGAAAACACCTACGCAAAACATGTTTCCCGACACTTTTTTTATCTATGGTCCATAGTATGAGCAGGAGACAGCGAAGATCATTGTTTTGCGTATGTGTTTTGTTTCGAGAAAACCTAGTGCAGGAGCCGCGCCTTCAAATAAACATTTTGTACTTTGGACATAGAGAATCTCACCCCTGATCTCAATCCTATTCATGACGTAAATAATTTAATGACGCGTCATTCCTCAGGTCGCTCGTACTGCATCACGTCACACCGCATGCTGATGCAATGCATCGACAGTCTCGTGCAAAAGGTGCAGAGTGGTGTGGTGATTAACTTCGAGAAGATCGGTCCGGACCCCCCGCCTATCGATGGAGGGACCAACAGGGAAGGCGAGGGCGATGAGATAAACCACGAAGGCGAGAAGGATATCGAAAATGACGGCGACAGGAATGGAGTAAGTTTTTTATTTACAATCCTATGTGTTAAGTAATAGTGTCTCGGTTCCTTAACCGAGACTCAATAATGACTCAATAAACGACCTCAAACTGAATTAGATCTGCATAGTACTTCATTATTGAAAGTTGAAACCGTTAAAATAATTATAATTTTCGTTTTGTATTCAAAACGAATGTGTTTAACCAGGTATATAGCCACCGATTACAGAACCAATGTATGCTGAATAGTGTAATAATCAAAGGTTGCCAAATTCAAACATTATCCTCCTTTCGAGGGAGTCGGGTAAAAAACGCTATATTTTACTGATTACTTATTGCCCTTTTTCCCATAAGAAAATAATAAAATATCGTACCATCTGCTCTATAAATAAATAAACCATACCTTACCTATAAGTATAACCTCTACCGAACACAAAAAGAATTTTAATAAAAATCGGTCCAGCGAAGATATCGCAGAACATACATAAAAAAAACACAAAAAAAATACAGACAAATTGAGGACCACCTCCCTTTTTTGAAGTTGGTCGGAAATTAAAAATATTCCATATGAAAAAAAAAACAATCATGATATCCTGTTCTGTATTGCAGGAACAGTTTTCAAATGTATAACATTCCGTTGTGCACCACTACCTATTATGTGTATTATCAGTAAACCACGATAAAAAGTAAAAGAGCGCCAATCAAGTCATAAAAGTTATGTTTGTGAGTTCTCTCGTTCCTGTTTGTATATTCATTTAGCATTTCATAAGCATGATCTACTTACAGAGTGTTTAAGGACAACGACTTTCAATATTAATACTCTATTTCATTTCCTGTACAAGATAAATTTTATTTTTACATTTTATAACATCACAAACACCGGGTGTTGTAGAAAGGTGGTACGTACCAATAACATATCATAGAAAAATTTAAACCAGAAACTATTTTTTCGTCACAAATCCAAGTTCCCACTATTCAAAAACTGATATTTACGACATTTTTAACTTTTTGGGAAATTCCTAGCTAAGTGTATGTGTAGTTATTACTGATACCACCTTTATGCAACATCCTGTATAAACTATTTCGGTATTATTTTTAGGGTTCTATTACCACATAGAGCCAACGGAATTAATTATGGGGTAAGGGCAGTTGGAAAGAAAGAAAGAAACATATTATATTTTTTGCTTATTAATACTGTGATTTTTTGCCATTTTTTGCAATTATTGTTATGGATTATAAAGTGGTGCTATCTGAGGATTTCTTTGAAGTGTTTCGATAAAGTTTTCAAGTTATTTGTTCATCGTGTTAGATTGCACATATAACGCACAGTTAGTTCCGTTAATGCCAGGTTCACACCAACCGAACGAAGGCGAAATAACGTTCGCGAAGGGCCATCGGCGATGGAGCCCGAACGTTCCCGAACAATCGCGAATCTTCGCTGTTGCGTTTACACAACAGCGAAGGTTTGTTTGTGTGAACGCAACAGCGATGATTCTGTGTGTACCCGGCATAAGATGGACATGATACTTATCTTGGCAGAAATATCTGTGCTGTGTGCATATTTTTATTTATTTATTTATTTATTTTATTTTATTTGGAACAAGAAACACATATAAACAAATTAAATTGACACGATGATAACAGCAAAAGTATAAAACTGTAGCGCCGTTAATATGATGTCCGGTATAGACCGACAGAATGAAAACACGACCGAAAAGGAGTTGGTGTTGGCGATGGAGACCGCTTCATGGTTTGCCTTCGTTGATGCATCCACACCCACTCTTTTGCTTTCGTTTGTTCGCTCTCGATCGGTTGGACCCGGCGTGATATAAGCCTCAATCTCCTTTGACAGCCTCTGTTGCGCAGCGGCGAGTAGTCGGCTGTGAAATAAGAGGCCGCGGGTTCAATTCCCGACCAAGACAAATGTTAGTGCAATCCACAGATATTATATATATCAGGATTATTTGTGACTATTCAGTGTTGAGTATAAAAATGGTATTGTTTTCAATTCTGATCTTAGATTTAAGTATCATGTTTCGAGTATATCTACATATCTAGTGTGTTAAACGCTAGCCTATGATAAGTTAATTGTAGCTTGTAAGGTGTCGCAACACAAGTTTGATAACGCGTACACACCAACCGAACGAAGGCGAAAGAATGTTCGCGAAGGGATCGGTGTGGACGCAACACCGAAGCCGAACGAACGAAAGAACGAAACCGTTTTGTCCCTTTCGGTTGTGCGCAGGATCCGTTCGATCCCCACCGCCGATGGCTCTTCGCGAACATTCGTCTTCGCCGGTTGGTGTGTACTCGGCATTAAACTTGTTTCGCAATCGATTTATTATTCTGTAATTCTGTTTTATGGAAGACATTATTCAATAAATAAATAATAATTGTACAGCGATGGAACGGCGGCGCTTACCAGACGAGCGCGGGTCAGAGTCAAGCGGGCGGCGCCCCGCAGGCGTGGCACTCGTGCCGGCGGCTCATCTACGTGCCGCGGACGGTCGCGCAGAAGGGGTTCGCCGTCGGCTTCTGGCCCATACCGGAGTCCTTCAGATCGGACCCTAATGCACCCACCTTGGTATGTCACATTTGACACGTATAGAAATTAAGGCGGCTATAAAAGTGAATGAATTGTGGCTGTTCAAAATTTTTGCTTTTTTTTAATGTAGCCCAGAAAATTTCGATACATTAAATTTCGTTATAAAATTACTTACTCAAGCGATATAAAATTGACATACTAACACAAAATTTGATCTTTATCTATATAATTATGATCATATTGCAAAAAAACATACAATCGATTTAAAAATAAATCATTCATTTTTCAGATTGCCGCCTTTGTTTCTATACGACTCTATTTTTATTTCTTACAAACGCAGACGTCCTCGATCCATTGCTATTTTCTAAAGGGGTGGCAGGTCGAAAAACAAAGCACAATCTTTTCTGCAATATGTTTAAAATAGTTTGCACCGATCACACATTAGAGCGATAAAGGGATGGAAAAAACAAAACAACATAACATACTAAGCTCAGGCGTGTATGCCCGAAGGGGTAGTCAGAGGTACACTAGCGAATTAGAACACCTACATTTCGCCGACCTTAGTTCCGAACCAGATGTAATAGAGGGCGAGCCATGGCACAAATTCTAGACTCCGGGCTGATATGGAAAAATCCAACATCATTGCCCGATCCGGGGACCGAACCCGAGACCTCACGACGGTAGTCTTACCGAAATAAAATCACGCCACCGAGGCAGTCAGCCAAAAAAAACAAAGGCAGAGGAAAGACTGCATATTTACAGCAAGTCCTTACCGTCACTCTTGGCTATTAGCAATACCAGAGACTAAGCAAAGAGGCTGCCTACAGTGGAAATAGTAGAGGGGTACTTGATCAGTCTGAAATTAAATATCCTACAATATTATGGTAGGTACGGTTTTTATATCATATTCCGGGGAAAAAGAGAATGGTCATTGAATAATCATTATCACATATCAAAAGCCTGAATACCTCAATAATCATGAGTACTGCAACCAATTAAAGAAAAGAATAGTAATTTAATTTGGTTAAAATAGTCTTTTATCAGTCATCTAATATAAAGAATGTGAATAAAATTGTAATATGCAATAATACTCATACAAATGTTTCCTTAATTTAAATTTATCCTTATTTGTGAGTATATTACAAGTGAACTAAGGTTTGATAAATATTGTTGTACCCATATACTCTGTGTAATAGGCAGTAAAATTATGACGAAGATGTTTTGCGAACATCGCTATTTCTGCATATTATTTGTGGTCCAAATACATTTTGAGCCGTGGTGTCAAAAAGTTTGGAAATAACTTATATTGAGTATTACATTAACTGTCTCTATCAGTATGAATAGAAGATAAACAAAGTATGGTGTGTATGAATGAGTCGTCAATTAAAATTGGCAACGTATTCACGATTTCGTTCATTTGCGACAATAGTGTCATATATAGAAAACTTTGATTCTGCAAAAACGTTATTAAAATCGTTTTCTGCACAATCGAGGCTTTCGAGATATGACTCTGTTGTCGCAAATGAACCATTTGTTGTTCGGTTCGATCAGATTGTTGTTTTTTGGCGGTAAAGATTACACAATCACCAGCTGCTATAAAATAGCTATAAAAAGAACACCAGCAGCTATTAAATTGCTATAAAAAGAACACCACCAGAGTACTAGAAAAGGGTAATGTTAATACTTTTCATATAATAGACATGTTTATAATTTCCAGCCCCCTCGTTCTGCTCATCCCGTGGTGAAGTTCACGTGTTCAAGCCAAGAGCCAATGGTGATCGACAACCTGCCGTTCGACAAGTACGAGCTGGAGCCGAGCCCGCTCACACAGTTTATACTGGCGAGAAAACAACCTACTATATGCTGGCAGGTCAGTAGTCGTTATACTGATTTCTTAAGACCCTGATTAAAAAGGCGGGCATTTATAGGCTGTGGACAGGCAAAGCAGTTTTCCTAAATGGTTTTCTCGGAACTGTAGCCAGGCAGCTGGTGTTAAAAAAAAACCTTCTGCAACATGCTTAAAAATATGTTGTGTCTACTCTATATGAAGGCTGACTCTATCGGCCTTACTTAAAAGAGCATTTTTAGCTGAGCAAATGGTTAAGAATAACCGGTCACTTTTTTCCTTGCATTACATTGTTTAAAAATGAAAGGGACAACCTATGATATAAAGATAAGCAGCGCTTAAATATTTTTATAAGTAAGGGGATTGATGTCACTTATCATCTGATCGCAAGTGTTCACTGTCGTCCATGTACAACGATAATGTCAGGGAAACTGCCAAACTGCTGCATATTTGGACTTAAATATCACTGTACAAAATAGCAATAGCAAAAAATTACATTAGTTCTTAAGTTTTGGTAATAATCCGGTGGATTTGGTCCATTCGTACTATAGACAAATTGTCTATAGCGTGTCACTTTAAAAATACCAACTATGTAACTTTAACAGATGTGAATGAGTAGTGGATACATACAGTTGCTTCCAAGGCAAGTAAAGTCTGAGGAACTTAATCGGTAACATATTAGGTCATGTGAAAACAGCCTTGTGTATTTGAACTCTACATTGATAGTCTAATGGCCTACTATTTATAGACTCGTGTCCATACTACGATAAGATTTTTATACTACATATAGATATAGTATGATAACATCAAAACATGCATGAATGCTGTCTGTGCTGCTATTGTTTATAGTCAATGAAAGATAATAGATATTGCAGCCTCCGTGGCGTAGTGGGCGAGTAGCCGGTTGTGAAGCGAGAGACCGGGAATTTGATTCCCGCATTGAGACAAATGTTTGTGTGGCCCACAGATATTTGTTGCAAGTCTGGGTGTTGTGAGACCGAAAGTCTCATAGTTTCTGATACCCACGATACATGTTATACCTAGTGTGAGGTCAGGACTAAGTGTGTGACTGTTGGGTGTATTTATTATTATTTATTGATTATGAAAATACAGATAATTTAAGTCAATGCATATCGGGCACTAATTCCAACCTGATACTGAATAGAAAAACCTAGTATTATATTGCCCTATCGAACCCGAGACCTTACTACGATAGTCCTCTAGTCGTACCGCAATACAACTGCGCCACTGCAGTTTAATTTTAGACCGATTCCAAAAAAGGAGGGCTTCAATTCGTCTGTATGATTTTTGTATGTAACGCGATATCTCCGCCAAATGTGGACCGATTATAATATCCTTTTGGTGTTCGATAGAGCTTATTCCAATGGTGGTCCCATACAAATTTGGTTACGATCAGATGATTTTTGAAGTTGGTTCGTAAAGTTTGTATTAATGGTAATTTTGCAGGTGTTTATCGCCAACAGTGGTTGTAAGAACCCCGAAATGAACCAGCCGTTCGGCTACCTGAAGGCGTCAACGAACCTGACGTGCGTGAACTTGTTCGTGCTGCCGTACAACTACCCGATGCTGCTGCCTCTACTGGACGACCTGTTCAAAGTGCACAGGTGCAAGCCCACGCCCGAGTGGAAGATGGCTTTCCAACACTATCTGGATAGGATGCCCGCTTATTATGTTGCGGTGAGTGGTTATTTTGACCAGTGATAAAAAGAAGGATGTTCCCAATTTGATTCGTATATGTTTTTAGTATAGCAACTTGAATTATTCTATTAAGAAAATTAACTCTCTCATCTAGTAAAAGGTGGAAAAATATTTGTATTTGCAATCTTGTTTTTTCTGAAAAAAAGCATAAATTGCTATGGACATATAAGTACATACATACATAATATCATGCCTGTATCCCATAGGGGTAGACAGGGACTATGGATTTCACCTCGCTCGATTTTGACATACTACTTTCACTTCATCTACTTTCGTCATCTGTTCATGCTTTCACGTGGGTTTAGGGTACTTTTTACCTAATCTAATAAGTATTTATTGCAAAAAGTTTGTATGATCTTTGAATTATTCTAAGCCCAATAAGCTTCTATGGATATCTTATTGTCAATTCTCAACGGATTTTACATATTGTACTGAATACATTTGATTTGGAATTTCAGCCTTTACGCAGAGCGTTAACAAAAATGGGCGCCTCGGCGCCGCTGTTGCAAAGTTTGATTCCTGATACGCAAGACAACTCGCTCAGTTTCTCCGTGTTGAATTACTTGAAAAGACTGAAAAATCAAGCCAAGGTCGAGTTTGAGAAGTTGTGTGCTGACGTCATCAACAAGGCTTCCAGTAACAACAATCAAAAGGTGACTGATATTAATTACTTGAAAATCTTCATCTCATCCCAGTAACTATCAAAGTTTGTTAAGGCTTAATTTCACAGAAAACTTTAATTAGCGAGGCCGTGTCATCAGATTCTTTTTTAAATTCGATGTGGTGGCCTTATGTATAACACTTGACTGTCGAATTCACGTCTACTAGAGACGAACGCGCGATAAAATCACTCCATCTAAGCTGGATCGTAATGTAATTACGTGTTGTGATGTAATGCGTTTAAATTTGTCGCACTATGTTATAGGTTATTGATGTTAGTATTACGTCATGTATGATAATTCTTAAAGCAAACAAAAATGAAAATATAGAAGGCCATCTGAGCTTACACACGAACAAAAAATACTGACCATGAGTCACCTCGACGGTTTTTGACATGATTCACACATCGAATTTAACTGCGCGCCTATAAATGATTGGACACGCTGCGTAGGAGCTTTGGAATAAAAAAATATCGTTTTTACCATTACTTAATCTTTAAATAAGCTATGAGATTGTAACCGATTCTTTGTTTCAACTATGGGTATACTAATATGGTATTGTTCTATCCATATTATAATATTCTAATATGCATAATTCATAGTGGATAATGTGCATTTTAATATCATCACATTTGAATAATGTTATTTTCCAAGACTAAAATAGACGTAATCTGTAAGATAAATATTATAAAAAGTACATAAAGTACCGTTAACTTTCAAGTAAGCTAAAAGTTTCAACACATTTTTCTTATTTGATGAATGTATTTATTTTTTGAGAATCCTAATGGAGTGATCAAACTTTCGACACGGAATCGAATCGAATTGAACTGTTCAAAAATAAATATAATAATAGAAATATATGCATAGGTCACACTTGTAACTGTTTGTAGGCAGAGGCAGAATTACCTCTAGTGCCTTATTTCCGTTGATTTTTGACTAACTCCAAATGATAGGTGAGTCTATCTCCATACCGTGTGCAATTAAAGACGATAATACTGAGATCTCTATGGTGATTCCAGGTGGCCGAGAGCGTCCGAGTGATGCCCCGTTCACCGTTGAAGAAAGATCTTACCACACACCCGTGCCTTCAAGATAAGTTCTCAGCCCTGCGCGACCAGTTGAACGAGTTCGGCGGGTTCGTGGTGGGGTTGTCGAGAGGCAGGCATAAGGCGCAGGCGCACACTTACAGAAACCCCTTTGATATACAGAGGAGAGATTTATTGGATCAGGTGAGAGTTTTTGTTCCATTGTTCATATTATGTAACTATGTTACTGTGAGGGGGTTGAAGTCAGGCGGGCAGCCGGTCGTAAAAGCTAAGCCAAATCCTTTTTGCAACATGCTTGAAATAATGTGTTGCGCTGACCCCACATTAGGGTGGGATAAGGGTAGGTAGAAAGAAAAAGAAGTGTTGTGAAAATGTCTGACGCCGCTTGTGACTAACTTGAGGTCGGCTATGTTATATTTCATTGCTATTTTTTCATATTGTGTATGAATATAAACATAAGCTATCTCCTGTATCCCCGAAGGGGTAGGCCTTTGCCTACGTTGGCTACAACTAGTACACCCACATTTGTGTGAACATGTGTATGAACTCTGTTACAAATTAGGTTTTAATTAATGTGTTTATATTGTTATTTGTGAATTGCAGGTGGTGCGCATGCGGGCGAACTTCCTGCAGCCGTCGCTGGCGCACACGCGGCTGGTGGACGAGGACAGCGTGCACTCCATGCCCGTCGCGCAGATGGGCAACTACCAGGAGTACCTCAAGCGCATGACGCCGCAGCTGCGAGAGATCGAGTCGCAGCCCGTGCGGCAACACATGTTCGGCAACCCCTTCAAGATCGACAAGGTATGTGTAACTACCGATGTCGCTGGTAGAAGATGTTGATGTGAGGTTGGCACAACTCATCTTTTTTTAAATATTGTGATGTGTTTGTTTTTCTTTTTCGTCGTCAGCATCAGCGACGTCAACTCTATCCGGGGATCCAGCCCTGTTGTGTTGTTGGCAAATTGTATTCGAAAAATTATTGAGGTCCACAGCCAATATTATATTTATGTCACTGCATAAACGGAGGGGGATGATGACAAATATTGGCCCCAAAAATGAGTGTATTTGTTGGTGCAGCGCATGATGGTGGACGAGGCGGACATGGACCCTGTGGGCGGCGCGGTGCGGGCCGGCGCGGCGGGCGGCGCGGGCAGCAAGCGAGGCGCCGACTCGCCGCGCGCGCCGCCGCCCAAGCGCAAGCCCGGGCCGCTGCCGCTGCACGTGGTGGCGCGCCGGCCCTCGTCGCCGAGCCCCGCGCCCGCCGCCACCGCCGCGACCGCCGCGACCGCCTCGACCGCGTCGCCGCCGCCCTCCCCGCGCCGCGCGCACTCCCCGCCGCCGCCCTCGCCGGTGTCGCCGCCGCTGTCGCCGCTGTCCCCGCTGTCGCCCCTGTCGCCCCTGTCGCCGGTGTCGCTGCGGCGGCCGGCGTCTCCGCTCGCGCCGGTGCCCTCGGACCTGCCCTCTGGAAGACCGCCGGAGGTGAGCTTATTCTTAGTATTTTGGAGTAATAGTGACGTGCGGGTCTAAACCGGTGGTCGAAACGTTTATGTAATGTATATAATGCCGCCTCCAGCGGGTTGTCTATTATTACAGATTTACGCGAAAATTAATCTAGTTTTAAATGAGCCTCGGCAGATTTCATAGCGCGGGTTTGTGCCCTAAGACAAATGTTTGGGTAACCCTCGAATATTTGTTACGGGCCTATGTGTTGTGAGACTGAAAGTCTTGTGGTTTCTTATACTCACGACACAAGACTTGCACATTTTTGTGGGGTTACTGTGTGTTACTGTTGAAAGTTATTTATTTAAAGTACGTTAAAATCTGTATATTTCATTTTAACAAAACTAGATACACGGTTATAATTTAGTTGAATCGTTTCCAGGAGCCTCCCCACGTGGACACGGGCGGGTCGGCGGCGGGCCCGGGGGCGCCGCCCGCCTCGCCGCCTGCACTCGCTCCCGCCAACCTACCGCCTGTTGTCAAACCGTTTCTCAATGGAGGTGGGCATTACTTAATACTATTATTTGTCAAATAAGTTTCAAAATACAACACTGTAGGAAAAGTAGTTAGAAATATTATTTTTATTCAACTTAGACTCTGACATTGCCACCATAATGATAAAAGAAAGCAGGGTGTAATCTAAGCTTTCTCATACATAATACTCATAGTAGATATATAGTCTTTGTACTTGTATATATTCCGACAGATTTTTAGTTAATTTGAATTGTGTTACAGATGCGTATACCACGATGGGCAGCAAGATGCCGCGGTCTCCGTCGCCGCCGAATTCTCCCCCCTCCCCCGCGGCCGCCGCCCTCTCCCCGTCCCCGGCGCCGGTCCCCTCCACCACCACTCCTGCCCCCGCGCCGGCGCCGCCCGCTTCGGCCCCTGCGCCTGCGCACGACTCGCAAGAGCTGCAAATTAACGCGATACTGCAGGGCATCGCCGCAGAGAACAACTCCAATGCCAGGGCGAAGAAACGAAAACGAAAGGTAATTTGATGGGTGACTGACTGCAGTGGCGTGCATTGGTATTCCGGTCAGGGTAGACAAAAAACTTACAAAATGAATTTCTTCAATTGTTACCTTACCACCATCATCCCTGTGTCGATTTAAAATATAAGCCAGGCGCTGCTATTTGAAAAATAGTTTTTGGTCATGAGTTTTTTATTCTCTATTTGGGTAAATAGTAAATTTGACAGGGTAGACAGTGCCTCTTATATATGGAGTGCGCGTCACTGACTGACTGACAGTAAATATAGTATATAGTGCACTATTTTTTCAGTTATATTTCCACTTCTTACCTCCTTGTTTATTGTGTTATATGCTACATACCTAGACTCTTTATTTATTTTATTCTGTCATAAATTCATAAGTGCTTATTTATATGTCTCCGTGATCAAGATACCAAGACTACCGTGGATGTACGCGTCACGTGCATCTGCATGAGTCGACTTGCATCGTGTTACCGTGTATGAGAGTGTTTATATTCGTGCAGCCGAGCGTGGCGGGTCCGGCGGGGTCGGTGTCGGCGGGGGCGGTGTCGGCGGTGTCGGCGGTGTCAGTGTCAGCGGTGTCCGCGGTGTCGGCGGTGTCGGCGGCGGCGCCGTCGCGGCGCGAGCTGGCCGACATGCGGCGACACAACCTCGCCGTGCGCGCGGACGTCTACCGCGCCGTCAGGAGACCCGGCAGAGGTGAACTACATGCTATAATATACCACATGACACAACTACGCACTACAAACAACATACTACAGACCACACTACAAACCACATACGATATACGACATACCACATACTACAGACCCCAATACATCTCACATGCCACATAAACACTACACACCACATGCTACAGATCATATACTACAGACCACATACTACAGACTACACATCACACTACAGACCACATACTACTACATACATACTACATACCACATGCTACATATCCCCACACAAAATATATTGTTACAAGTTTACATTATCTGAAATTAGTTAAGCTTCACTACTTGGTATTTATAAATACGGTCACTCCCTTCCAAATTATTAAACTTATTTTTAGGACATGTTTTTTCAATTTTTTTTTAAATCACACCATATATTTGTTTCGGTGAGGGTGATTTATGACTACAATAATTATAATGTTACAAATCGAACCACGCAGAAACGTGCTTATCGCCGAATGCTCAAACGCTACCCAAGTTTAAAGGCTTCTTACATTGATTTTCGCCATACAATTTTGACAGATGAGGCGGCCTTAAACGACATAAGGCGACCTTAAGTGTATATTGATTGTCTATATTTGAGCGTGACCTATATGAGCATTTGGCGGTTAATCTATTACGTATAGTTGGTGTAAACAATGAAATTAAACATCACAAAATTAACACATTTATTTTACTTTCAGATTTCACAAAACTATTCGAACACTTAAAACAATTAAAAGGCGGTGTGGATATTAAAAAGGAAGTGATACGTGATGTGATTAACGAATCGCTAAGGTTTAAGAGAAAAGCGCTCGCCAAGTTGCTGGAGGACTTCCTAACTGGGTTAGAGAAGAACGGGAGCAGTGCCTCGGTCACGATGAAACGGTACAATAACGTTGTCCACTACAGTAACTCTGCGCACAGCTAGTGACGAATAAAAATCGCGTGGTCAGTGCCACAGTGACCAGCCATTGACACTACGTCTCGAGCTCAAATACTTGACCACGTGAACAGATACTGTGAATACATTCGAACCAATTAAACGTATTACAGTGAGATCTCCCGTTTTGCAGTTTTATGTATTAAGGAAATTTCATGTTTTGTTTCATTTTATGCTTAGTGTAGATGTGGCTCATTCTTCCATGTTTTGCTGTGTGTGATGTTATCATACATTATGATATGTGTGTCACTATTGTGTGATGACTCACGCGTAATTCATGACTACAGCTTTCTTTCTACCTGTCCTTATCCCACCTTAATGTGGGAGGATAAGGCTAAGTTTTTACGACCGGCCGCCTGCCTGACGTCAAGCCCTTCTGAGGGATCCAGTCCCGGGTAAATTAAATTGAAAATTTACTTTGCCCGACCTGGGAATCGAACCCAGGACCTCCCGGTCCACAGCCCATACATACTGTCACTGAATCAAGGAGGCGACTATTCATGACTACAGCACAGATTAAAAATTACAACGACCTTATTAACTTTGAACGCACACTTTTACACACATTCGTTCGCCTTCGTACGGCCATGTGTGGTTGCGCCATTACGTATCGTACGCGTTGGCACTCGTTTTGAACTGTTTCCCCAGGATGGCAAACTTATCTGCACATGTGTGGCGCATGCGTCACGGTATATAATTATGTTGTTAAAAACATTTGGTAAAGGCTGACGCTTTAGTGACACACTCATACATATTTGTAAATCGTCATACACACAGACGTGCAAAAATTAGCCATATCTATCACACATGTTTTGTAGCTCGATTTCATTATGGACTTCATTCAATGTCACATCAAAAGTAAAGCATTTATTTTTATATCGCATTGACCAATATCCAAATTGTAACTTTTCAGAACTTCTAATTCCGGGGCCTTATTTTCGTACGCGTTTGTTAATTACCAACTTTACAACTTTTTACAAAGTAATAATATTTGACGTAAGAAATAAGGCCCTTCACAAACATGGTATAATTTGATAGCTGTTGTAGTTAATTCGAATTTCGCGTTGTTTAAAATCCTTAGGAAATTTATAGTTAAATTTACACATGGATTTTAGATAATAAATGTTATATTGCACTTCATGTTTGCACAGTGATCGACAATATGTTAGAGATATATTATACATATTAAGTTTTAATACAATGACTAGTTGAAATTGCGATTATGATGTCCTCCAATGAAGTATATGCATTGTAAGTACATATTACTCGTAAATTGAACACTACAAATTATGTAATTCTGTATGCAAAATTTTTGATCGTCTAAAGTTATAGAGATCGTGTAAGCAAAATAAAATCGAAATAATTCGAAAGAATTGCTTAGTATTTATATATCTGCCCATTTTATAGTGTTCTCATATTAAGCTCGGTGAAACAAGGGGTTATCGGGGTCTGGATACAGGCGTGAGCTTATGTTATGTTCTCATAAGGTTAAAGTTTAAACAGCTATAAATAAGGCGGTGTTCACATCAACGTGAACATCGATTTGAGCCGTATTCGAATAATTTCGGTTCAAGCGTCGTTTCGCTGCGACGTCTTTTACGATCGTATTGCTGACAATACTATTTTTGACCGGTTAAAGCACTGTAGCGAGCAGTTAAAACAGAGACTGTCTTGTTCTCCATTATTACTAAAAAATAAGACATTTTTCAAACTTACCACACTCTGTTTATCTTTTAATTACGTATGATGACTGAGATGCAAGCATTAAAAAAATATTTTTTTGTTTACCCTAATTGAATACTTATGCACGTCACTACTCAAGCAGGTCCTGCGTCGATGAGTGCGGTCACTCTCTAAGAGTAGTTTACACTCGAATTCTCAAGGATATTGTGTTCATTTTCACAGCTTTCAAGTTATACTAAGGAACACGCACCACTTGCTAAGCGTTGTTGAAACCGACAAGTAGCTCGACCATGAATTTTTTTGGCATTTAACGCTAACGACTGCGCAAAATATGTATATGAGAATATAACGGACCGACTTCAAAACTTATCCTATCGTAACCAAATTTATATGGGACCACATCAATATAATATACCCTAGATGCACAGTTCTTTGCAAAAATCCTAAAAAGTGGTCTCAGGAACAAAACAAAGAAAAAGATCACAAGTTCTAATTAAATCAACACAAATATAACCCTATGCACATGTTATAAAGTAGCTTTTTAAACGAAATTATCAAGCGTTCTTAAATTTGAATGTAGAATTCTGTTGACGTCCGACTGTAGGGAAAAGAAGTGCTTAAGCACTACTTTGCTGTCCCATTTTCAGAACGTCAACTGTGCATCTAGGTAAATAATATATCGATGTGGGACCACCCTTGGAATAAGCTCTATCGAACACAAAAATATTCTTGAAAATCGGTCCACATTTGGCGAAGATATCGCGTAACATACATATTAAAAAATACAGACGAATTAAGTACCTCCCCTTTTTTGAAATCGGTCGCGAACACCCGACTGCCTCTAGTGGTTATGTGGGGATTAAGGTTTTTCATAGTATACAAACTATTTTACGTAGTTACATGATCGAGCTACAGATTTCCTGTCATTTTGGCTATATATTGCTATAGGCTTATAGAGGTACATAAACAAAGCAATATTAAACAATTTTACGAGGTGTCTTATTTGTGCAAAATGATAGCGGAATTGTGTGTAATTTCGTACATTTGTAAATATTAATGTAAATATATTAGAATTATTATAATTACCAATGAAATGTATGTAGGAATGGTGTTTCGCATGTATGCGGTTGTTAGCGTGACCGGATGAAGTTGTTATGAATTTTAATGTAAGGACTGAGCTCCAGTTAAGTGATTTTGTATAAAAGACATTGTTTGACCATTGGCGGATTATGTTGTTGAAATCCGGCCACGCTAACTAATGTACGGTCAATTGTAAAGTGTATTATATCATTTTCTAAATAAATTATAATCCTTATTGGATTTTTATCATGGGTTTTAATCAATTTATCCTCAATTTAGGTAAGTTATATGGACATTGCTTGCATTGGGTATTTGAAAGGAAGATACTTTCATACCGAAGACAACAGTATAAGTATTATGTCTCTTTGTTTCTTACTAATAAGTGTGAAAAAAGCTGTTGCAGAAATTTGGCAGATGTAAAACACCCAAAATTTTGGCCAAAATTATTCTTTACTAATTTTTGCCGGCGGCTCCGTATGATCAGTTTTATTTATAGCAATGAAATCTCGCCTCTGCCTGCTGCCTCGGTGGCGTGGTGGTATTTCGGTACGAATACGGTTCTGAGGTCTCGGGTTCGATCCCCGGGTCGGGCAGTGATATTGGATTTTTCCATATCAGCCCGGAGTCTGGAATTTGTGCCCGATATGGCGATAGGATCGCCCCCTATCACATCTGGGACGGAACTAAGCTCGGCGAAACGTGGGTGTTCTAGTTCCCAAGTGCGCCTCTGCCTACCCCTTCGGGGATACAGGCGTGAGCTTATGTTATGAAATAATTGAAACCATAATAAAGTTGTGATTTGTTGTCGAAATAAACTACAGGAAATGTTTCAATAGTCACAAAATGGTAAAAAAATGTGCGGTAGAGCCACGCTGCAAACAGTTACGTCTACAGCACGAATGAGCCGGCTCGACCGGTTCGATAGCACCGTCTCAGAAAACCGACGTAAAGTGACAGTTGGCTGTCGTGTTTTGTTCGGAGAGTGAGTTTTCTAGTGGCCCAATTCCCCCCTCTTTCCCAATCTTCATTTTCCTCCATTTAGGTTGGCAACGCACCCATGATTCTTTTGTGTCGGGTGTCTATGGGCGGTGGAAATCATTTACCATGACCCATCTGCTCGTTTACCAGCCCCTGCAATTATAAAAAAAACTGCGGCCACTTTATCAGTTTTAGCACCAGATCTGTCCTCCACGGCTACATTTTCAGTTTTTGTTTCGTAACTACCTCGGTGGCGTTGTTGTATTGCGTGCGCGGTACGATTAACTTTCTGATGTCTCGGGTGCGACCCCCGGGTCGGGCATAGTGGTATTGAGTTTTTTTTTCAGTATCAGCCCGGAGATTGGGATTTGTGCTCGATATGGCGATAGGCTAACCCCTATCACATCTGGGACAGAAATGAGCTCGGCGAATTATGGATGTTCTAGTTCTCTTGTTTGCCTCTGTCACCCCATAGTGGATGCAACCGTGACTATGTATGTACGCTTCGTATTTAAGTACAATATACTTAATAGAAAAACCAATAACATATGAAAGTAGGTATAAGATCTTTTATGCCGCTTATTAATAGAAAAACCCTCAGATGTTTAGTATGTCTACCTACTTACTTATGAGATTGTATGTTTAATTCTATAAGTTTTCGTATTTTAAACCGAGACAAAAGCAATGGGTTACAATTTCACTCGACTCCGCTGATAAGTATGCCCGCCGCGTTAGGGTAAGATTACCCGCTGTTAAGAAGGTTAAAAGTCTGGAGACAAAGCACTAACGAGCTCTCGGTATCTTTTTACGAAAATGTAATGCTCATTTAATAAGTACTACTAAAATTACACTGTTTAAACCCATTTTAAACATTTAGTATGTTATAGAATTGATATTTGCGTTTTGTTTGATGTTTTTTACCTACTTGTATGTATAAGATTGAAAACTGAAGTAAAGGATTCAAAATCGAAACTTACAATTTGTGTTAGGGGTTTTTGTTTAAAAAAAATTTACATGGGTTGTTCGGGATTGGAATTTGTGTTTGCTAAAATGATAGCCTCAGCCCTCTCATCGTCATCATCATCAGCCATAGGACGTCCACTGCTGAACATAGGCCTCCCCCAAAGATTTCCAGATCGACCTGTTGGAAGCGGCCTGCATCCGGCGACTTCTTGCGACCTTTATCAGGTCGTCGGTCCACCTTGTAGGTGGACGTCCTACGCTGCGCTTGCCGGTACGTGGTCTCCACTCGAGAACTTTACTCAGCCCTCTCACCCTTAGCAAATCATGAGATGTCAATATGTTTGGTGTGCCTTCCAGGGTATGATATAATTGCATTTCTGCCTACCCATTATGGTATACGAACCTGAACTTCATCTTCCACTTTCCAGTATCTCACACAATGTGGGGTTGGCGCAACACACTTTTTAAGCATTTTGCAGAATGGATTTTGTGTTAATTTTTAGAACATAGCTGTCGTCCTCTTCCTTGCCCTTAAAATCACTGCCCGACCTGAAATTTGAATGCATTCCGGAAGGAGGCGACAGGTTGCGGTACAAAAATCTTAGGTATTCTCTCACCGACGAGTTTGGAGGGAGAGAGAAAGATAGAGCGAGAGGAATGCAGGCTAGCTTTGGAAAACTATAGCCGCGTCTCCTGCACTAAAACATTACAAAAAACATCTAAATGTATTTTTTGTCTATGGTTCATTGTTCTACGAGCAGGTGACAGTAAATATCGTTGTTTTGCGTATGTGTTTTTGTGTAATATTTCGAGAAAAGCTAGTGCAGGAGACGTGGCTTAAGAAAGACAATCAAACAAGACAACGCGTCGTCGCGTCGATTTTCTATTACTTTTACATAAATTTCCCCCGTCAAATATCTGAAATGACACTGTTTTAGTTAAATGACACTATTTGTTCATTTATTTCACTGCCTCGGTGGCGTAGTGGTATTACGATATGACTACCATCCTGAGGTTTCGGGTTCGATCCCCGGGTCGGGCAAATTGATATTAAATTTTTCAGTATCAGCCCAGAGTCTGAAATTTGTGCCCGATATGGCGATAGGCTCGCCCCCTATCACATCTGGGATGTAAATTAGCGCAGCGAAATGTGGATGATCTAGTTCTTTAGTTCGCTTCTGTCTACCCCTTCGGGGATACAGGCGTGAGTCTATGTATGTACTATTTGTTCTTTTCCAAGCTACGCCGTATAGATTTTTGTTTTTAAAGTAAATAGGCAAACGTGCATAGCGGATTTTTAGATGCGACACTGCGCAAGGCAATACGCGGAATGCAGAGATGTAAAGATCGGTTTTGGGTACCTTGGGAGCTATGTGTGACTAGTGGGGTGAGACCTGGGACACATAGTATATGCTAACGTAATAGTCTTCATAGTGTTGGATAAGATGGTTGGAAAGTAAAACGGTATAGGTATTGTGTAGGTATAATTTAATAATATATTGTTGGTTTTGCCCAGTTTGTCCCTCTTCCACGAAGCATGGAATCGTCATGATTTTTTAACACGCATACTATGTATAATGCTTATCGCCTGAAAGGTCAAATGTTACTCAACTTTAACGGCTTCTTACATTGGTTTTCGCCATAATTTTTTTTACAAATAAGGCGGCCTTAAGAGTATGAGAATTCAGCGGTATATCCCGCTAATATCACAAGTTCAGAGCCGCGAGCAAAAACTAGTTACGAATATAGTTACAAATAAATGCATTTTGACTGATTAGTTTATTTAATAAATATATTATCTGTATAATGCCAATAAAACTCGTCTGAAGAAACTAAAATGAACTGAGTAAATGCAAATACAAGATCAACAAGAGGCAATAATAATAGCCACAAGCTTATGACACGCGCCGTAATTAAACTTAGTTCATCAAACGACACAGATATTTCGAAAGCATTTTGCGCAGAAACCGCCTTGGGAAATTGAAGGCGACTGAATGGGCTGCAACAACAGAGATAATGTAAACGCAAAATTGGATGCGCCGAGTCCACCCCATACTAGATTCTATTCGGAATAACGTGCCACCGCTCGCTTCGCCGCCCCTTGTGGCACTCTGATGTCATTGAGTCGTAATTGATTCTATAACGTACATCCATGACTGTACCTATTTATGAAATGTATAATATTACTCCGGAATTTTATATAGTGACGATATATCACTTGGGGCATTGGTACATAGGTACGGTCTATCAAGATGGAATGTTGCAGGACTCGATCGCATCGAAATTCGAAACCACCTTGAATGGTATTTAGCTTTGAATTTTTAGGTGTGTATTTATTACGAATAATTAAATAATTATTGCTGGCTTTAACGGTGGATGACAACATCGGATGGGAACTTGGATACTTGAGAATTCTAATAAACAATAATTTCGAAGGTATGTAATCTATCAGCATGTATTAGACCAAACTCCAGGTTGATGGACTAATGCATAATCAGTTTTAAGAGTTTATTGCACTTTTATTTGAAATCTTTTGAAATTAATTTTAAGTGATATCTCCATTGATTCCTTTGTTCCACACATGTTTACATTAGTGTGCATCATTAGGCCATCGACACTCGTCGCGTGGTTGCTAGTTGCTTCATCTTCCTCCTGCTACTTACTATTCACTACACTGGATGAAATTTTGAAACTGATTGATATTCAAACATTTCGTTACATCGTTTTGCTTTTATTTCATTTAGGAATGCGTGATTAGTTTGAAGATTCGTAGGCACTATTTATTTTATTGCTATGTTATTTTATGCTGAAATACTCTCAGCGAAACAATTTCAAAATCACTTAGGTACTTCATTCAAAATATTTTTTCTACTCGCCCTTTCTATTATATTACTTGAAGCGAATAGATATTACTTTTACTTATTTATGTCTAACCTTCTTACTGTAATGGAAATGTTGAAAAAGACTTTATAAATTGATTGCATTTAGGTACCAATAGATGATAGATAAGTAAATGCAATACTCGCAAAATGTTCTTTGAAGAGAAAGTCTTCGGAACATTATATTTCTGAATCTGAGACTTACTTATTTTTTTGCTCTTTTTAAGCGTTTTGAAGTTGATGTTTTATTATGAAGCGTGGAGTTAACAGAACATACTGTAAAATAAAAGCTTTTTAACGGTCAGGATACATTGAAATAAAACTATTCTTACGGATTCTATCACGATTATGTTTTAATTATTATTCCCGACGTTTCGAAGGCTTTGCAGTCTTCGTTGTCACGAAAAGCCTTCGAAACGTCGGGAATAATAATTAAAACATAATCGTGATAGAATCCGTAAGAATAGTTTTATTTCAATGTATAATATTCGCGTAAACTTAAGAAATCAGTATGTCAGGATACAGTTACGGGTAAGTACGTACTCGTAAATGATGACTATTTTAGTCATATTTTCTCATTAAAAGCAAATTCTCCAACCACAGTACACAGAAATCGCATAAAGTGTGATTCGGACTGCTGTCGGTGACTCACATTGGGTGGTGGTTTTTGTAATTTTTGCGGCGTTACGCCTACTACCTATCTACTATAAAGCTACTCCAAGTACTTGCTATAAAGCTTGTCTGTCACGTATTACACTCCATTTTCATGAGAGATATGCTTATTAACATTGGGATTTATAAGGCACATCCTTATTTTCTATTTTGTTAAATAAAACATTATTCCTAATTTGTAAATAATTAATCAAATAAGAAACACTTACGAGTACCTATTAAGGTTACAAAGTTATGTAAACTAAGTATTGTTAAACAGGTAGAGTTTAGTTAGCAGCCATTAAACACGGAACCCTAAAATTGCTTCAAAAGGAAAGCAGACTTCGAGAAAAACCTTGATCTAACAATATTGAAAGACTACTTTTTAAATTGACTGCAAGTAACTACAACTTTAACAAGAGCGGTTTTACACGTTTTGTACATTTATTTTCAATGTAGAGGTAGAACAACAATATCGGGACTTTATGAGATTCACGATTGATTATTTCTATAAGTACCTTTCACCGAAACTATTTACTAATTTCTTGTTAGATATAATGTTATTTGCCTCCTTAGTCTAGTGGCAGTATTTATGGGATGTGAACCGGGAGGTCCTGGGTTCAAATCCCAAGCCAGGGAAAGCGATTTTCTATTTGATTTGCCCGGGACTGAATCCCTCAGAGGGCAGTTGGTCGGCGTCAGGCAGGCGGTCGGTCGTAAAAACTAAGCCAAATCCTTTCTGGAACATGTTTGCAAAAGTGTGTTGCGCCAACCCCACATTAAGGTGGGATAAGGAAAGGTAGACAGAAAATATACAATTTTATTATGTAAACATATTTTACTCTATGATGGAAATTGATTGATTGATGATGAATTCAACAAAACTTGCCTGACTGGGGAAAACAGTGATATTAGTTATGGTAGTAGCTTATAAATAGACTAATAAGAATTGTGTTTTAAACATTTTGCTGGGAAATCTATTTCTCATAATAAATCTGCTGATATTGCAATAAGCAAGGTACATCCGTGTTGTATGTTAAAACCGGCGGGTCCTAAACAGCGTCAGTTAGGGCTGCCTTGGACGTTGTTATTTATTACGAGGGCGAGATTTATTTATATTTATATCCATTCCCCTATCTAAATTACGTGCTTTATCGCTATTTGTCCAGTTAATGCGATTTTTACTGCTTGCGATGATATAACATTTTTTTGTCGAATGTGTGCTTGGAATTGGTAATTTGTGGACAATGACACAAGATACACAATTTTTAAAATGGGATTTTAATGGAGTTATTTATTTATTTATTATTTAT
The DNA here is from genome assembly GCA_036417725.1 of Clanis bilineata. NCBI lineage: Eukaryota > Metazoa > Arthropoda > Insecta > Lepidoptera > Sphingidae > Clanis > Clanis bilineata. The sequence continues at coordinate 8,571,929 of CM071141.1, forward strand.
TTATTAACAGGAAAGCTTACAGACTAATAACATTATTACTAGCAAGTACAGTTTTGGAAGCATAAATTGATAGAGCCACACCTTAGACTGTTTTACAAACACTTCTATATATTGAAATAAAACTATTCTTACGGATTCTATCACGATTAGGTTTTAATTATTATTAATTAAATTATTTTAATTAATTTTATTACTTCTATATATACCTCTACTACTAGACAAGCTGTTTAGAAGTAAAATTGTGTCACATTACGGCGAGTGTTTGACGTTTGACGGTTAAGGAAAAGAGCAGATCTCTATAGTGAGTTGCGGACAATTAACGGAAACTTAGTGCGCAAGTTCTATGTACCGAACAGCCTGTCTAGTAGTATACATAGAAGTCTTTGTATTTTGATTATAATATTAGTAGACCGTAACCACTATGGGTGTTCTAGTCTGCTAGTTCGCCTCTACCTACCCCTTTAATAATACAAGTGTAAGCCTGTGTATGTATGTCATAACCACTATTTCAACATCTCTCTGTTATCCAGATTTTCTCGCCTTAATATGCGAGAGATAATTAAACACTTATCTGTACATATATAAAAGGAGAAAAATGTAATATAAAAAGCTGAAGGCGTATATAAATAAGGCTATATTAAAAGTTGTAAAACGAGTTGTGCATTGCCCCCCGTGCAATTCCTCCAAATTCCTCGGGACTTCAGTAACCCTGATATGAAACGATAAAATATAACAGACAATATACGGGTAATTTGAATATAACGTACAATACAAAAAAAAATATGCAGCAAATCAAGGTTCTTAGTCGTTACACCGTAAACTACAATTCTATGAAAATATTTTTAATAAAACTGAAAAGCACATTTAAATATGGACGTCTACAGGTCGTGCAAGGTTATTGTTTGATTAAAAAAAATGAATAATTAAGTTACAAGAAGTGTTCGGTATAATCGGGTTGCGATACAAAAGGTAGGCTCTATTATCTTTATTCGCAGACGGTAATGGGACGGGGATAGCGGACAACATTTTAATTAGTTTTTCTTTAAGTGTTGTATATTTGACATTTTCACCTTTAGGTGTTATTTATACAATAGACGATTGTTTATTCTGGTTAGATATTAAGACCGACTTGTACCACGATCCCCGATGGTACATGGCTATAAACTAAAATGGGTAATAATGTAAAAATTTGATATTTGTATTATAAGTTAAAAACTACTAGTAGCTTAACGCGATTAAAAATAGTAGTGCAATTGGGTACTTGATAATGTTTTTTATTTTATAAAAAATTTACGCCACCCAAAACGTGGCACAGAAAGAAATATTGAAATACTCTCAAAAATAAAAAAGTTGTAAGCCTTTGTAGTGGTGTACCTTTAAATTGCGGGAAAGAGAAATATCAGTAAAATCACGTCACGGCCATAACGGTGCGTGCATTGGAAAGGCATAGCAAGATATCCCCACTACCCCCCCCCCCGGCTCTTGCTCATTGCAGAATTTAAAATATGAATTACTGCCTCATTTTTCAACCAATTTCGATGCGGTTTTTAGAGGGTTTCTTTTTAGTTTTATTTGATTTACATATAAATGTGTATGAAATGAAACATAGTCACGTACCCAATTAGTCAGCCGTCGGAGGCGGCACATATATATGTTACATAAGCGTATGGGCCACGGGAGGCCGAGCCGCCCGTGACTATCTACTGTTTATAAAACTACACTAAGAAAATGGCTAGACAAATATGTAGTGACAAAAACATATGTTTTTGATATTATTTCTATTATCTCAGAATCTAAATAATATTATTTAAAAAACTTCATAAAGGACTGTAAAATAAAAACCTGCAAATGCGACATCTAACCCACGTACCATTTTTCTCACACAAACATTTTATAAAAGTGAAATTCGTAGGTGGGCGTGCTTAATTCATAAAAGGGATCACACCCGCACCAGATAAGGTTATACGGAGACGTCGTAAATCCAAAGTGCCGAATTTCACGTCTGACTTGGTACGTGGCGGCTGGTAATGGCTGCTGTACACCGTACAAGTAGATTGCACTCTGCTAAGTAGGTTCCTATAACTTGCCAAGTCACAACAGACGTACCTATTATAACTTTATTGCTTTCAACAGCTGCGTTGAGCTCAAACTGTATTTAAAACTAAACGGGAAGATTTTATCACCTACTCGCTTGTTCGTGCTTGGAAAACAGGCATGAGTTATGCTCAGTTGAATTGATGCTTTTATACATAACATTACTTTATGTATAACAACTTCAATCTCATGTCTCTAAGAAATTTAGATCAAGTAATAGCTGCATAATATCTTTTATAAATCTTAGATAACACCGCTATAGTATAGTAAAGTAAACATCAAACTACAAAGGCTTATAACTTTTTTATTTTTGAGAGTATTTAAATATTTCTTTCTGTGCTATTTTAGATGATGTAAAAAAATATGCTATACCAAAGGATGTTCGGGGGTTTCGTTTAATTCTGCAAGCGATCCGTAAATTGTTACTATTTTATTCGGCAAATACATAAAGAAATCTCCCTGAGGCTTACCCAAAAATATCCATCATGCGAGTAAAGTTACATTCAAAGAAAACTAGAACAGTCTTGTTGAATAATTTAAATATCAGGTGAAAACATTTTGCAAAGGAAAAAAAAAACTAGCTTTTGCTCGCAGCTTCACCCTTATGTATCTATCGTTCATTTGGTGAAAACTGGAAAAGTCGGTTCGATAGTTGAGAGTTTATCGACCGACTTCAAAAAAAGGAGAAGGTCCTCTATTCGTCTGCATTTTTATTATGTATGTTACCAGATTTATTTCCGCCAAATGTGGACCGATTTACAAGATTATTTTTGTGTTCGACAGAGTTATTCCAAGGGTGGTCCCATATAAATTTGGTCATCATCGGATAAATTTTGAAGTCGGTCCGTTGAGTTTTACTTGTGATTATTACGTCCAGACAGACGCGGCATGGGGGATTTAGTCTTCTTTTTAAAGCATATGTAGAAAGTATTCTGCTTAATTTTTTCGACTTCAACATCCAACATCCCTTTGGAGGATCTCGTCTCCAACACGACCTGGGAATCGAATCCAGGACCTCCTAGTTTCTCAGCCCATTATACAGCTACTTGATTAAGGAGGAGACAAGACAAAGAGTTATCAATACAACTTACAGTGCGTTCCACTAAGCGTCCATAACGATCAAAATGCTCCTTTAGTCGTTCCACATAACGACCGCGGTCGTTGTGGTCGCGGCGAAAACGTCACTTATGACGTCATGACTTACGCTCACGCGAAGCTCACGACGACCCATCTAAAAAGGTGGGTCGTTGTGATCGTTGAGAAAAATAGCGGCGTTTTCAAAACTCAATGCATCAAAAATGGCGACCGTTAAGCTTACGTTATTTCATGCGGAAAGATATATTTTAGTAGAAGTGAATGTTTCTGCAGTGGATATATAAAATTAAATTATATTTTTTTTCAATATAAATCGATTTAAACAATAATTAATTAAGTTTATTTTCAAGGCTTAGAGATTATAACCAAACCTGTTAAATATTTTGCATTATTTTTATTAACTCGCCGTTTGTATTATTTACCTCCACGCTCAAAACGCTCTATAATCCATTCCACTTGAGTTTACGACAGTAACGCTCACAAGCAAGTGGAACGGGAAAAACTGCGGTCGTGAGCGTGGTCGTTGTGAACGCTTAGTGGAACGCAGCCTTCATTACAATATTTAAGACATTTCTCAGACCAACCGTGAATTTTAAAAACAATTGAAAGTTTACAACTTCACCTACTGGAAACAAATTGCAAAATCGCAAAGGAAATTATTAATCAATATCAGTCGACAAAAGTTCTTAAGACCACATTACCTTCATATAAATCGTGGAGCAAACATAACCCGCCCGCGGCCGGGGGCAGTTGCCCGTGAAATCTAGCGGGATATTTGATAGGCCACTGATAAATTTGGAACCGATTGTATCTCTATTTTATTGACCGTTACATGCAATATAACCCGCAGAATCTAGGAAATTTAAGTACCTAGTTATTTCAGTTTAGTTGGCTCAACTTTCGATGGTCATTTGGGGATTTAACACAGGACGTATGATGGCGGTCGATTTTATTGAAAATACCTTTTTGTTCTCTCAATATTGTTAAGATAATTTTGAGGATACATTGTTCCGGAAAAATATATGTTCTATTTTGCTATGGGTATTGGTAATATTTACATTTTTAATGTTCTTTTTGTCGTTTTTATTCACAAACTAGAAAAACGCGATGATAGTGTAAAGCATCATGAATGGCGGTTCGACAAAGGTGATTGATGTCACTGTCACATAGAAAATTGATGTGAATTGGGAGCAAGATTGGGTGATTTGCTTTTGCGAACATATAGTTCATACGGCCAATGGGGTTACCATGAATTCATAATTTAAAACCAGATAACAGTGACGTGTATTCAGATCAGGGTAGACAAAAATGATAAAAAAATATTGTCTTCAATTCTTATAGCACCCTCCCTATTTCATCATCCTCGTGTCGATTTTGAAAATAAACCGAGCAATGCTATTTTAAAAATAGTTTTTTTGACAAGATTTTATTCTTTATTTGGGTTAGAATAGCCAAATTGTCAACGTAGACAGTGTTTCTTTTTCTATATGAACTGCACGCCAATTGCCAGATAAATCTGCACCATGTACTATTTCTATTGAAGACATAAACCAATAGACTCACTTTTTAAGGAAAATGTAGGTAATAAACGCATAAACAGAGCTATCTCAAAAATAACTTGTCACGAGTCACGACCATGCAAGTTCGGGGCGTCAACCTCGACACAAGTAACCCGGGCAGGCCTCGAGCGATGTAAATACGGGTACATCACGTATTTATTCCCAGCGACACGTTTCAATTAGAGGAGACATACTCAGAATTAACTTGCATGTCTTCGTGTTGAATAAGATTTGAGAAAGGCGTGGACTTACATACTTTATCAGACAAGTATATTGTAGAATTTCAAGTGCTTGTATTAAGTACATTCGATGTTCATATAATTTATACAAAGTTAACGTCATACAAATGCAAGTCGCCTCCTTGGCGTAATATTACTGTCCCACTGCTGGGCACGGGCCTTCTCTACTAATGAGAGGGCTTAGGCCTTAGTCTACGTTCGTACGTTCGTACGTTCGAAATTCTTATAGAGAAATTCTCGGTTATGCAGGTTTCCTCACGATCTTTTCCATCTCCTTGGCCTAGTGGCAGCATGTACATATAAGCTGTGGACCGGGAGGTCCTGGGTTCGATTCCCAGGTCCGGCAGAAAGAAAGAAACGTCATACAAATACTTCGTACAATATAGCCTGTAACTAATGTTATGCAGTGGACTCTACTATTGGGTTTTTCAATATCAGCCGGGAGTCTGGAATGACTTATGTCATGAGAATGTTATGTTAATCTTTGAATCATCGACTTATATATACTTCTCCTTTAAAAATAATTCTAAGTTAACGTGACAGCGTTACGCGTTCATGAGGTCATAGTGAATAAGGGCCTTGGTTATAAAATGTACATGCTAAGTGTATCGAATGCCTAGCGTAGAAAGCAGTAGACTATAAGAACTCAAACAAACAGCAGGTAACCAAAGTGTTTTTCGTCCCATAATCCGAATGATATTGTGGAGTTTTCTCGAAGAATCTAGTTTTTTCAAACGTTCGCTATGTTACAAACGGTAAAAATATTCACGTACAATTATGTTGAATGTCAAACTGCGAATCTTTATTGCTTACAAGAAGACGGAGGGATATTATTTCGAATAAATGTAAATAAACCCCTCCGCGGGTAACATCCACATTTCGCTGTGGCTGTGATGTATTTTCGCCTCAGGCGCGATAAGTGGAAAACTTAGCGTCGCGAGCACAAGTCATATGCAAATTACAAAGTTATGTCTTATTATAATTATTATACTTTCCATCAGACTTCAAAAGTACGTTCTTAATCCTTGTCCCTATCCTAAAAGGTAGTCGGTATTGATCGCGGGACAGTCTTGGTCCGTGTGGTGGATAAACTGTCGATGTCGCTTGCAATAGTATGGTCACGTTTCGAGGAAACCAGAGGAGTACGTCGGTCGTATGACGCAGGTCGGAGTCGGTCGGTGTTCGGACCAGATCGTTCTAGGGGTACGTTGCCATGGACGGCCCAAAAATCGCTGGCTGGACGTTTTAGAGGATTATATGAGATCCAATAGTTTTTCAGTGAAAGATGCTCAAGACCGAGCTAAGTGGAAGTGTTTAAGTAGGAAGGCGAACCCTGACACTGGGCTGAGATAGCGCCAGGCAGAAAGAAAGAAAGCGCAAAAACTCTAATTTGTCTTGACAACTGTCTAAAGCTCACTTCAAGACACACATACTTTCAAGCATGTTGCAGAAACATTTGGCTTAGTTTGCAATGCAATCTAGAGGGACGTATAACTTTCGAATACCAACATCGAATCGAAATCCCTACGTTCTCATAACTTTTTCTTTCTTTCTATCTGCTCTTTCGCCACCTTAATGTGGGGTCGGCGCAACACACTTTTTCAAGCATGTTGCAGAATAGATTTGGCTTAGTTTTTACGACCGTCTGCTTGCCTGATGTCAACCCTCTCTGAGGGATCCAGTTCCGGACAAATTAAATAAGAAAGTTTGCTTTGCCCGCCCTGGGAATCGAACCCAGGACCTCCCGGTCCACAGCTCATATATGCTGCCACTAGTCCAAAGTGGATGTATATTTTTACGATAAACTGGGACGCTACTTAAATGCATATTTTCTTGATTATAAATCAACATGTTTATATTTCATGTCACAACAAACGGTCGTGTACACTTCGATTCTTATTTATTTTACGCGTCAAAACAAAGCCTCTGTAACAACATAAGATAACAAGAATAGATTCAGAATATACATACGTTACTATGTATTATTTTTGAGAAATAAAGACGCAAGTCTGAGCGACGGCGGCGGCGCGTCGGTCCACAATTTATGTTTCGCTCTTGCGTCTAGTGAAAGCCTCCGATGAAAGTTTCATCGTATCTGCAAGCTGCAGGCGTGAAATTAAATTCGAGCGAGCTTTGGGCTTTCAAAATACCGGCTATCGGAACGATGTGTGAGAATTGCGGAATACAGGGCAGGCGTGCAGGCTGATGATCGGGAGTGGGGGGTTGGCATTAACTATAAACAACGTCGTCTGTGACTGTTCTAGATGTTGTTGTTGTGAATGTTGATGTTTCTGAATTTTGGGGTCCTTTTTGTAATAGCTGTTATAAATATATATGAACTTAATATAATATGTTACAAACACGTATATTGTACGTATGTGCTACAGCAGTCTTCATAGCTTAGTTGTTTATGAAACGAGAAACAGTGGGTTTGATTCAGCGTTGAGACTTATTAATTGAGATACCTACGACAATACCTATAGGTCTATATTTATTGATTGCGAGTAGTAGCCACTTTTTATTTCGAAATATTTTAGAAAACAGAGCCACATGCATAGTGTGGGGAACAAAATTTAATTTCCAGAAGAACACGAGAATATGACGATCTTATTAGTATTTTACAATCTGTTTGCAACCCAAGATAATACCTTTCCAAGGTAAAAGGTAGCTAAAAAACTAAATTATTTTAACAACCACAAAAATATGTTTTTTTTTATTCGGGTACGGCAAAGTGACTACACTGCACCTGATGGTAAGCGTAGTGCAGTCCAAAAAAGCTAGACCACTGACAAACACTGTGTTTATCAGTGGTCGTTAGAATCATGCCGGCCTGTTTATGCTTTTTCGCACTCCGAATCCGAAGACGGAAGAAGCAAATCGAGGGGCTTGCGACAAGAAAGGCGGATGACTGATGCAGATACAGGGATACCCCCATACCCGTCTCAACCAACCATCAAATCATGCCGCAAGCCCCTCGAGAGAATGTACGCCTGTGTCCGAATATTTCCAGTACGTGCCTGGCAGTTAGTTGTGTTCATCAATGTTGCATGTTTTACTCTAAACCAGCGACGATTCAATCAGTTACAATAGACTGATACACACTTTTAAAAAATGTACATAAAAATCAAAGAAAAATACAATGCAATTGAACGCGTTGCCATTGGCGACCAAGTTGGTGAATGAAAGTATTTGTCATTTACTTAAACGATGCCTATTGCCTATTGTATATGATTTAAAATTGATTTTAATTATAATTAAAACACCTAACAGTTATTCATAGTCCTGACCCTACAATAACATACGAGTCTAGTGTCGTGGGTATCAGGAACTACGAGATACTTTCGGTCTCAGAACACCCATACCTGAAACAATTTGTGGGCCACACAAACATTTGTCTCGGTGCGTGAATTGAACCTGCGGTCTCTTGCTTAGTTGCTTCACAGCCGGCACTCTCCCGCTGCGCCACGGAGACTTTCGCTCAAGGGTTTGTATTTCGAATAATTGCATAATATGATATGTCTATCATGAAGATAAACTAATATTGTATCGTCGCTGCTCGAAACAGCATGAGTCGTGTGACGTTTGTGATGAATGGCTCGATTCATTGATATCAAGATAGTGCACTATTGGACATGTGTTTGCATAATGTTGGTACAACGTAATTGTTGTAGATCATTATTGAATACAAAATCAATGGTACGATTTATGCTACTTCGTAAGTAAACAAACTGATTTCAGTGCATCGTAAATTGTTGATTTTTGTTGATTCTCACAAACAATTTCACTTACTGACTGTTCGACTAAGTCTGAGTCAAAGAAACGAACTCAGAGAGGATTTGTTTTTTTTTATTGAACTTCGACTTAGCCATTTTTTACAAGAAAAGAGACAGACAGACAGGCTAAGCAAAGACTTTCTTGTAAAAAAATGACTCGGATTAAGTCAAATTTGGATTTAAAAATTCCACATCCTCACTGAGTTCGTTTCTTTGACTTAGACTTAGTCGAGTTCGCTCTATAGATCTCAGCCTTAGTCTGTGTGCCAAATATCTGTATCAGTGTAACAGTAAATGATAATTGTTTACCCTAAGCCGTAATTCCACGTTCATCATGTCCCAATATTTCATTTTTAAGTAATAATAATAATATGTTTGATGTAAACATGGGCTGGTAGGCGTCTTGAATCAGGATTACAGATTCACAAATAAAAATGTGTCGAAGGCACTGCAAAAATGGTTTTTCTGCTACATGTGAGACCCAAGTGGCTGGAAAATGATAAGCTTGATATATATATTTTTGTCTAAGTAAACCGTGTTTAAGATTTTTCTTTTAATAGAGGGACAAAAATTGTAAAAACATATTTTTTTTTCGACTTCCAAAAAGGAGAAGGTCCTCAATTAGTCTGTTTTTTTTAATGTATGTTACGCGATATCTCCGCCATATGTGAGCCGATTATCAAAATTATTTTTGTATTCGATAGAGCTTATTTCAAGGGTGGTCCCATATAAAATTGGTCACGATCGGATTTGAAGTCGGCTGTTAAGTTCTTATCATCGGTTGTAATCTGTCACTCTGCTAGTCTGTATCGGTATCCATAGTTTATTGGAAACACTTCGAATAATAAATCTAGACCATGTAAAGCCGCGGGTAAAGTATAATAGTTTGAATTGTAGATAACCAAGTGAGACAAAGAACAGGCACTAATAAATGTCTTGACGTCTCACTACTTCGGCGGTCTGGAGCATTGTTTTCAAAGTAAAAAATGTGTCATGAGCCGAGTCATCTCATTTTTATCAGGGCTCTTTCGCATGGTTGGCTCGTCTGAATGCCAAGAATTTATTGCGTTGTACAGTCTTCAGCGGAGCGCGAAGAATTAACCGACAATCAAGCCGAACAACTTGCGTGTTAAAATTCAAAATTATCTAACTTATTAGGAGCATTGTCTCAAATACAATAACTGGATTAATTTGTGTTCCATTGTTTTTGCAATATAAATATTATTAGTAATAATTAGAAATAATGCTTTCACACAACTTAAAAATGTATTATATGGCGACTCTGAATTGAGTATGATAAAGGCAAGTAGAAATTATGAAAGGAGTAACATGAAAATTAAAGAAAGATTTGTAATAGATAATAATTGAGATTTGATTACTGGATTCTTAAAGCAACTTTTATCGTAAACTAAATGAATTATTCGTTACAAAAATTAAAGTAAATTTTATTAACTATTATAATATTAGATAGATAAATACTTAATCATAAATAATACCTTAATATCTACGCAGAGAGATAGTTGTTATGTTATCACTCGTTCGAGGTTAAAATCAAAACTGTTACTTATACGATTTTGACTTTCAAATTCCATGACATAGTTCTGGACATGTAAATTTTTTTAGATTTCCATCTTGCACGTAAAATTTAATATTAGATATAAGAGTATCCATCGCTATATTTTGAAATGAGTCCGTAATAATACATACATATGTAGGTTTATCTTTGGTACGCACCCCGTGCAGGAGATAAGCTTAGTATTCCTTGGCACTAAGTCGCTGTCGGAATCTCGCTGAAAGGAAAACGAAAACAATTTCAAAGCGATCCTTCCTCGCTGCAGATCATTACTACGATCTTCAACTTCAGTGGTGCTTTAATTTTTTTGTGTCTAGCTATCAGATGCTACGAGGAGTAAAAAACGGTTTCCATTTCGTGATTTTACGGAAATTAATATAAACATCTGGCGGTAATATTCTATTAGAGCTGTGAACTGATAATTGGTTAGCATTTCGTTCAAACACAAATGATTAATTTTATAACGTAAGCATGCGTTTATTGATAAAGGTAATAAATCAATGTGTCCATCATAAAGTAATAGGATAATGTAACCGAATGTAGTAGAATACTAATGTAGTAACATTAGTAATAAAAGAAAACGCGTACAAACTTACTAAGCAAAGTTCAATATGATTAGCCACCAGCCAGTACTTAATAGAGAAGAAACGATCAAATCTTTATTTAGTTTAGCGAATCAATTATCCATCCCCAGTTTAGTGTAAGCCAAAAAAAGTCGAAAACAGGGATTGGATTCCAAAGCTGACCCCGACCAAGTGAGGTAATTAATTACGCGTGGCTGTTTTTGCAGTGGCCAGGCGGAAGAAAACGGCCAAGATTTATTGTTTGCGCCACTTCACTCCGCCAGACGGAGAATTACTAATCTTTTCTTTAATTCTGATCCCTTGTTTTCTTTCGACGGTAATAGAGCTGTAAGCCGGATTAAAGGGAATGCTCATTTCAGACTCGTTCATATTGCATCGGTCGAGGAAATAGATCCACTAGGCTTGTGCAAATCCTGCATTTTAAAGCTAAGGTTTATAATGTGACGTTAAATATTAACGTTTATCTTTTCGGAACTAATGAATTGTGATAAAATAAGACTGTTTTATTAGCTCACAAATATAGTATATATCGGCGCAAAATCGCACGCTTATTTAAAAAGCCGTTGTTATTTCACGTTATTAATTCATTTTACGATTGTTAAACTGTTGAATCGTTAAAAGATTCTAAAAAGTTAAAATAATCGTTATAATTATTTCTTTGACATTTGATATTCGGTATCGAGTAGGTAGTTGCAAATATTGCACCCTATAAAAGGAGTGTTCAGAGCAGATTCGACACAGTCGTGCTCCGGCACTCGGACTGTCCACATCCCTGACTAGACGGTGCTGTTGAGCACCGTTAATAAAGGGAGTTAGTGAATTTCAGTGTTCACTATTGATAAATAAGATGAGTAATCATCTTATTGTCAAAATTGACGTCAGCCATGCTGACGTCACCGTTTTTTAAAAACAACGTTAGCGTTGGCCCTCCGACATATATGATCACGAATATATATTAGATTTGCTAATTTCCTCTTCGGATTCGGAGTGTGAGGAAACCTGTTGGTTGTCAGTGGTTACTGTTTTTTTGGACTGCTCTGCGCTTACCATTAGGTGTAGGGTAGTGTAGTGTAGTCACTTTGCCGTGCTCAGATAAAAAAGATGAGTAGTAGAGCCACGCTGTAGACAGTAATGTCTACAGCACAAATGGGCCGGCTCGGCCGCTTAGATACCACAGCCTTACAGGATACCGACTTAAGTATCAACTCAAGTTTCGTTCGATAGTGTAATTTTGCTGGTGGTATGTTTTTATTACATAACATAACATAAGCTCACGTCTGTATCCCCGCAGGGGTAGGCAGAGGTGCACTAGCGAACTAGTACACCCACATTTCGCGGAGCTTAGTTCCGTCCCAGATGTGATAGGGGGCGAGCCTATCGCTATATCGGGCACAAATTCTAAACTCCGGGCTGACGTGGAAAAATCCAATATCTCTTTGCCCGACCTGGGGATCGAACCCCAGACCTCAGGACAGTAGTTGTACCGAAATACAACCATGCCACCGAGGCAGTCAATGTTATGTGTTATGTTTATTGAAGAATCGATTGAAGAAGTAAGGAAACCCTAAATTCGCTGTCCATTATTATTTCAGTCCACTTACAATATCTAAACGTAACTTCGCACTTAATAAGAGACATTTCATAACTATTACCTCTCCATTAATTAAAGTTTCCGTTTGAATAGCTTTGTGAAATTTCAATATATAGAGGAGAGGTCGCGAATTTGTCCTTCCATTTATTATAATGCCCTACGGACTGATACCCAAATAAACTTGTACACTAGTAAATTGGGTTGTTCCCGTAAGGGGCTACCTCGTTATGTGATTGCGATTGCTTATGTAGCGTTGTTGAGAAATCGCTTAAATAAATGTTTGAATATAAAATACATTATTTTGTGATTTCTCCGTTTGACTGCCTCGGTGGCGTGGTGGTATTTCGGAACGACTACGGTTCCGAAGTCTCGGGTTCGATCCCCGGGTCGGGCAAAGTGATATTGGATTTTTCCATATCAGCCCGGAGTCTGGAATTTGTGCCCGATATGGCGATAGGCTCGCCCCCTATCACATCTGGGACGCAACTAAGCTCGGCGAAATGTGGGTGTTCTAGTTCGCTAGTGCGCCTCTGCCTACCCCTTCGGGGATACAGGCGTGAGCTTATGTTATGTTATATTATGTTCTCCGTATACTTTTCTAAAGCGTTTGTCTTCCATTCAAAATTATATATATTTTGACATCATCATACAAAATTGTAATTTGAAAATGTAAAACCTAAGATAATTTCGTGTTAAAAATAATCACCAGCTTACAAACTTAACAGAACGACTTCAGATCCGATCGTGGCCAAATTTATATGGGACCACCCTTGAAATAAGCTCTATCGAACACAAAAATAATTTTGAAAATCGGTCCACATTTGGCAGACATATCGCGTAACGTATGTACATATAATCACAAGTTTAAAAACTTAACTGACCGACTTCCAATTTACCGACCATGACCAAATTTATATGGGACCCTTGAAATAAGCCCTATCGAACACAAAAAGAATTTTGAAAATCGGTCCACATTTGGCGGAGATATCGCGTAACATACATAAAAAAAAATACCAACGAATTGAGGACCTCCTCCTTTTTGGGAAGTCGGTCGAAAAATATATAATAACTTATGAAAGTAAAATTAATGTCCATTGAGGGAGGATGCTCAAGACCGGGCGAAGTGGAAACGGTTAAGTAGAAAGGCGGACTCTGACAGAAGGCCGGGATAACGCCAGGCAGAAAGAAAGAAAGATGGATTTTATTTATTTTGAAGATAAACCCACAGCATTACCTACATATTAAGACATTACCAATTCTACGTAATCCTAATTTCGAGAGTAAATACGTAACAAAATACTATATTCTATGATGATAGAAGATACATATTTTTAATAAAATTTGACCCTTCATCCCATCGATATAATAATATACCTAGATGCACAGTTCCATACAAATATCATTGTAAACAGTGTCCTCGACAGACAAAACAAATAAACATCACAAATTTAATTAAATTAACACAAATATGACCTTATAGACGCGGCATAAAATAGCTTTTTAAATTGAATGTTCAAACGTTCCTATATTCGAAATTTTTGAATTTCTAATCGTTTTTGAATTTGACAATAAATTGACATTATTAAAAGAAACATTCTAGTCACTTGGACAAAGATTGAATGGAGTCGAATAGTTCTTGTATTTATCTGTGAGAAATTTTGACCACGTGGCGTACAATGTAGATGAGAATGGCGATATCTCTACAATAATTTTACTTACATTAAGAGATAGAGTATATGGCCTTTATTCATAATAAAACCCCTAATGAAGATATAAACTTATATTGGTAAAAATGCATTTTAAGCCTATCGAAGGTTCGATAAAATTCTTTATTCATAATAGTTTACTATAGCTTCATTACCTAAAATATACTTACCGTGTCACAATGTTGCTAGTACATAGATAAAACGTGATTTTATCAAGTTTTGTCTCTGGAAAGTCATGGAACGATGGCCTAATAAAAAAAAACAATCATTCACGCGCGTCTTGCGCGCGCAATTCGAAATGACAAATGGCGACCACGGCGACCAGTTTAGTTTGTTTATATATTTATTTAATTAATTTAATCAAAGTAAAACTATGTTTGTTGCATGTGAAGTGATTTTGTTTTATGCAATACCTAAACATCAACGAAGATGGGTAGATTATGGATATTTGGAAATGAAATTTAGATTTGGAGGATATTCCTTGGAGCGTATGAATGAAAGGGGGCTTACAGTCTTTGCAAATCGTGTAAGAAAAATACCCTGCCTTCTTTGAGAATGGAATTCAGGATCGGACTTTCCAGTTCACAGCGGCTTCAACATAACATTGTATTGAAGAATAATTAGGCAACATGCGTGTATAAGTATTTTTTGTTGAATCAGATTTAATAAAATTCATCATTGTATTTTTGAAGTGTTTTATTTCTCTTGATTTATTCGTGCTTAGATAATGATGATATTGAAGAAAAAGATGATTTTGTTGAAATCAAGGTATGTAATTAAATATCACACGGAAAATATTAAATACTAGCTGACTTCAAACAAATCTATCCTACGGAGACCCTACATTTTCTGGAAAAAAGTAGCCTATGTGTTATTCCTCTATAAATAAATACATCCTAGAATGTAATGTTCTGTGAATGGTGAAGAATCACTTAAAACAAGTTTATTCTCTCAATATTATTACGCTGTCCAACCTGGCGCGCGTATATTTCAAATAAACTGAGCGACTTATGACCATGAGGTCATAACTTTTGCATCACATTTATTTGTCCTGTTATCCTAGACATTTTTATTCTAGACTATAATCCATTTATTTACCGAATTAAATTCAGATCCGTTCAACCATTCTGGTGTGGAAGAGTAACAAAACATCCATACAACCTCACAAACTATCGTGTTTATAACATTAATTGCATTTGATAGAAGTCTCTCTGAAGTCTAGAAGACTGCCTCGGTGGCGTGGTGGTATTTCGGTACGACTGCGGTTCTGAGGTCTCGGGTTCGATCCCCGGGTCGGGCAAAGTGATGTTGGATTTTGACAGCCTCCGTGGCGCGGCGGGCGAGTGGCCGGCTGTGAAGCGTGAGGCCGCGGGTTCGATCCCCGCACCGAGACAAATGTTTGTGTGGCCTACAAATGTTTGTTTCGAGTCTGGGTGTTGTGAGACCGAAAGTCTCTCGTAGTTCCTGATACCCACGACACAAGACTCGATCTTAATGTGGGGTCAGGACTATGTATGTGACTGTTGGGTGTTATTATTATATTCTCATTTATTTCAATTATTCTTTTTTTACATTGTTAAATATAAGTTAAAAAAAATACATTTAAAAATATAAAAAACAATAAATATCACCCTCCCGATGACGAGGCTTGAGACCCAAGCCAACGGTGGTTAGGGGCTCAGAGTGAGGAACCGCCTCACAATGCGGGCCGTGTCCAATAACACTGCCTTCTGTATCTGGCTCTTGACCCAACGTCCGATTGAGAGCCTCTTAAGGTGTTGGCCGAAGCTCTTTGCTATCAACCCATTAGCGGTAACGACTATCGGGACAATGATTGTTGATTCCACATCCCACATGTCCGAAATCTCGTGTGCCAGATCTAAGTATTTAGACATCTTGTCATTTTCGACCTTCACGAGATTTTCATCATGCGGAATGGTGACATCAACAAGTATTGCCCGACGCGCTAATCGATCTACTACCACAATATCAGGTTTATTGGCAACAATAGTCCTGTCCGTAATAATAGATCGATCCCAATACAGTGTTGCATGTCCATTTTCAAGAACTGGCTGCGGCACATATTGGTAGTATGGTACTTCAGAAGTCACAAGGTAGTATCGAAGAGCAAGTTGCTGGTGTATGATCTTGGCTACTAGGTTATGTCTATGTAAGTACTCGCCGTTAGCAAGATACGAACAACCGGAAATAACATGCCTAATGGACTCTCCGGGTCGGTGACATGCCCTACAGATGTCGACCGTACCGTCCTTTATGATGTATTTCCTATAGTTGTTCGTCTTGATAACTTCGTCCATAATTGCAAAGACAAAACCCTCGGTTTCCCCAAATAGTTTACCGAAACGTAGCCAAGACACGGAAGCAAGTTGGTCGACATCGGGCCCATTGAGAGCTCGATAGAATCGTCCGTGAAGCTCTTTGCTCTTCCATACCTCCCTGCGATCCCCGGTACTCAGTACCACAGGTGCCCGCCAATTCTCATTTGCCAGTGAGAGCGGAGTGAATCCTTTGTCTACCAAGCCCATATCCTTATGCATCACCACTTCGCTACGGAGGAAATAATTCCTGAGATTGCATATCTCGCGGTTATGCAGGTCCTTGGCATTAAGTAAACCTCGGCCCCCGCATCTCCGCGGGATATACAATCTCATAACAGACGATCGTGGATGATGCATTCGGTGTGCAGTTAGTAGAGTCCGGACCTTTCGATCCAGGGTATCTAACTCGGTCTGAGTCCATTTGAGTATGCCGAAAGAGTACATCAGTACAGGCATAACCCAACCATTAAAGGCACGAATCTTGTTGCCACCCGACAAAAGACTGTTTAGTACTTTTGTCAAGCGACCAAAGAAACGTTCCTTTACTGATTGTTTTACATCTGCACTCGATATACCTAACGCTTCAGACATACCCAAATATTTGTAGGTTTCCGTTTCGGAGAGAGATCTAAGCTGTATAGTCTCTGAGAGATGGATGTCATCAGAGACTATATTCCCACCACGCTCCACATGGATAACCGCGCACTTATCCACACCAAACTCCATATTGATAGAGTTGCTGAAACTTTTAGTTATTTTCAACAACTCCATCAAATCAGTTTTCTTGGGTGCGAATAGCTTGAGGTCATCCATGTACAGTAAGTGGGATATTGGCTCTCCCCCTCTACGAAGACGGTAGCCTAGTCCGGAATCCAGCAGCAAGGTGCTAAGAGGATTCAGGGCCAGACAGAACCATAAGGGACTCAGACTGTCACCCTGGAATATACCCCGCTCAATCTTAATTGGTTCATCACATCCAGGAGTACTCGCACCACCTGGATAATTTAAAACCGTTGTCCACTGCCTCATACAAGCCTCCAGAAAGGCGCATAGATTTGTATCTATTTTATACAAATCCAGCACCCTCATGAGCCATGTATGAGACACCGAATCGTAGGCTTTTTTGTAGTCGATCCAGGCAGCCGATAAATTTCTCCTGTTGCGACGAACTTGCTGACATATGGACATGTCTACGAGAAGGAGTTCTTTTGTACCACGTGACCCAACTTTACAGCCTGTTTGACCTGAAAACATGATGTTACTATTGTTAATGTGGTTGGATATTTTCAATCTTATAATTGAGGACAGTAATTTGTAGATGGTGGGCAAGCAAGTTATAGGCCTATAATTTTTTGGGTCAGTGGTATTACCAGATTTATATAAGAGGTATGTGGCACCTGTCGTCATAAACGATGGGAGAGATCTATTCTCAAGTGCGTCCTGGAACTGCGTCGCTAAACGAGCATGCGTGCTAGGAAGCCATTTCAACCAGAAATTGTGCAGGCCGTCCGGCCCGGGACTTTTCCAGTTGTGGGACGGACGGATTGCACACAAAACGTCTTCTGGGCTGATTGAAATGGCCTCCATAGTTCGTATTGACTCGCAGGCTCGCTCCACGACACTGAGCCAGGCGCCTTCAGTGTAAGAGACCGGCGACGACCAAATGCTTGCCCAATATGTATGCATATCAAGCACATCCGGCGGCCGCCGATCTCCTAGAACATGAGAGCGCTCCCAACATCCATACACTCTTTTCTGGTCTCTTTGAAAAGTGCGATTCTGTTGGAATCTATCCCAGCGCATCCTAAATCGTCGGATACGGTTCGCCCAAGCACAGACTTTTTGCTTCAGGAAATCTATGCGTTCTGCGACACAAACCCTATAATCTCTGGGCCTGATGTTGGTCCCAGAAAAGGCCTGTGTCACAAAACGCATGACTCTGGGCCTATCATTGCCTTCCCTGAAGCAAATTAATTTAGCGATTAGAGTGCGGGCCTTGCCGATATGCTCCTCGATCCTGCGCTGCCAGGCCGGGACAATCACGGCATCCCGCGTGACTCTGTTTTCACTGGGAAACTTTACGTTAGCCACGCGACATACCGCGACGGCCGCGCAGTACAGGATCGAATGAGTGCCAACAAGGTCGCAACTAGACTCCATGTATGTGGAAAGTATGGAGTCTAGTGCCCCAACTAGTGCCAAATTACGTCTGTGCGTTGGCAAACGCGGTATCCGAGGTCTACTGGACGCAGAAATAGAATTAAATTCCAAAATCGCATCTTCCAAAGCCCTTCTCAAACACTGTATATCTTGGGAACTTACTGTATTGTCCAAATTGTCCACTAACTCTGGATCTGGGTCAGAGGTGCATATAGGTGCGTTATCTGTTCTTTCTTCAACAGGAGCCGTGGTGATAGGAACCTGGACAATATTATGTAAGTTTGCGCGCAATCGCTCAAGTACGGCATCATCCAACAACTTACGTCGCTGGATGAACCTCACTTGATCCGATAAACGTTGAGTCGATACATCAAGCGTTGGTTCAAGGGTCTGAAACAGAGCAAGCATTTTGGCACGGTACGCTGTGAGTTTGGTTCCTCCTTCTGTCGCCCCATAGTAGGCCCGCATGACATTTTCATTGATGCTAGATGTCCATCTCATGCGGCGCACTACTCCACCGGTAGCGGGGGCCGTAGGCGGGACACAAGGCCCCGCTGGTCCCAAGCCCGCCGGAGGAGGGGGTCGCCGTCCTCTTCGTCGCACAGGTGTTAGTGGCGGCGGGGACGACTGCAGCTCGTCTTGTAGGCTCGACGCGTCGTTACCCGGCGACGGCTCGAACACCTCCGAAGCCGACGCCCACGACGCGGAGCTCGACGAGCTGGTGGAGGATCTTCTGCGTGCGCGTGTCCTGGCTCGTAATATCATCTTGATACATTTTGGATTGGAAATACATAATTTTGGTTCATTTTTAGCTGATTTTTCCTTCTAAAACTGATCTTAAATACATTTAAATGACACTGTCACTGTCATTGATCTGTTTTTTGCACATTATAAAGATTTCTTCAAAATTTCACTTAATTATTGTTCAAACAGGATGATTTGTCGAAAATACGAAATATAAAAATAAAATTATGAATACTATATATCTTAAAATAATTATTTTGTAAATGTTTTTAGATCTTGTACCAAGTGACTTCTAGTGTTGCCATGTATTATTATTATTATTATATCAGCCCGGAGTCTGGAATTTGTGCCCGATATGGCGATATGCTCCCCCCCATCACATCTGGGACGGAACTAAGCTCGGCGAAATGTGGGTGTTCTAGTTCGCCAGTGCGCCTCTGCCTACCCCTTCGGGGATACAGGTGTGAGCTTATTTTTTTATGTTTATGATAGAAGTCGCAGGCACCCTCAAATTAATCTCAACCAAAACTGGTGGAACGTCAAATACGAATCAGTTGATCGAAATCGGCCATATTTTTTGCTATTGAAGCGTTAAAGTAGGGTGTCAGCTTCTATAAATTGCAGACATTTTATGGGAGATTTTGGGAACGTTTTAACGCTATTGAGCTATTATGAATAACAATTTTTCGGAAACGTCCTACAGCGGTATTATAGCGTCCCACTAAGTCATTATGAATAAAGGCCTATGGCCTTTATTCATAATAAAACCCCTAATGAAGACATAAACTCATATTGGTAAAAATGCATTTTAAGCCCATTGAAGGTTCGATAAAATTCTTTATTCATAATAGTTTACTATAGCTTCATTAACTAAAATATATTTACCGTGTCACAATGTTGCTAGTACATAGATAAAACGTGATTTTAACAAGTTTTGTCTCTGGAAAGTCATGGAACGATGGCCTAAAAAAAAACAATCATTCGCGCGCGACCATGGCAACCATGGCGACCAGTTTAGTTTGTTTATATATTTATTTTTATTTATTAGGGGTGTAAGGGGGGCGAATTAGATCTCAAGCCCCCAAGTGCCAACCCTACCTGCACGTGGTGCACCCTGCTGTCAACGGATGTGGCTCTGGCGGCCGACTCGTGGCGGCATAACCACATAAAATATGCTGGGATGCCAAATGCTCCTGCCATCGACGGGCAGCAGCGCCGATGGTAAAACATGCCAGCATTCTGCGGTCACCAATCCGCCTGCCAAGCGTGGTGACTACGGCAAACCCCCCCAAATGATGACAGACCACATAAACTTACGGCCCCCAGTTCCCGGTAACCCCACTATTCCTGACCACGGTACCGGTCATGGTTACGGTGGGGTGGGGGGTGCTAAGAATCCCCGGGCTACGGCAGGGTACCACAAACGACTGTTTCTGGCGACGTACAACGGACGCTCTCTACGGTTGGACGAGCACATGACAGAATTGGAAGTGGAGTTGAGTCATATTAACTGGCATATCGTGGGGTTATCTGAAGTCCGAAGACAGGGGGAGGACAAGATAACCCTAGATTCCGGTCACCAACTCTACTTTCGAGAAGGACATCAACCATCCCAAGGTGGCGTCGGATTTCTGATCCACAAGTCACTCAAAGGCAACATTGTGGAAGTTGGCAGTATATCGGCGAGGGTGGCGTACCTTGTCTTGAAAATAACTGAGAGATACTCTCTCAAGGTTATACAAGTGTACGCCCCAACATCCACACATTCTGACGATGAAGTCGAGGCCATGTATGAAGGCATAGCGAAGGCTATGTCTCATACCAAGACTTCGTACAGTGTTGTCATGGGTGACTTCAATGCCAAAGTGGGAGTACAAGAATGCGGTGAATCGAGGGTAGGATCATTCGGCTATGGGTGCAGGAATCACAGGGGACAAATGCTAGTCAACTTCCTTGAGGCTCAGGGGCTTTTTCTTATGAACTCGTTCTTTCAGAAGAGGCCTCAAAGGAAGTGGACCTGGCGAAGCCCCGACAATGTGACTCGGAACGAGATAGACTTCATCATGACCGACAGGCGCCAAATATTTAGAGACGTCTCCGTGATCAATAGGGTCAATACCGGTAGTGATCACCGACTGGTAAGAGGCACTCTAAATATAAATGTAAAAATAGAACGTGCGCGGTTGATGGGGTCGACTCTCCGACCAACACTGCCCCAAGTCGAAACCAGCTGTGAAGCCTTCCAGTTGGAGCTACAAAATCGGTTCGCCTTATTGGAAACCACGGCGGACATAAACGACGATACCAACAGTTTGGTGCGGACCATCCGCGAAGTGGGCTACAAATACTTTCGACCAAAGAGCAAAGGACGTAAGTCGAAGCTCTCTAGCGAGACTCTCGAGCTGCTGAGGAAACGCCGAGAATTATTAACCGCCACACAACCTGAATGTCAGGTACTTAACAAGGAGGTGAAAAGGCTGATACGACGCGATATTAGGCGCTTCAATACTCTAGCAATTGAAAATGCCATTGTGCAAAACAAAGGCGCTAGAGTATTCGCCAAGCCAAACACTTCCAGTTGTCACCTGACAAAACTCAGGACATCACACGGCAACACCGTTACCTCAATGGCAGAGATACTCGCTGAGGTCGAAAAGTATTATGGGGATTTGTACTCTCAAAGAGCATTTCCACCTAAGGCCCATGGCACGGATGATCCGCGGGCCAGATTAACTCGCCACTATACAGACGAGCTACCCGACATCGACGTGGACGAGATTAGAATAGCCCTTGGACAGCTTCAGAATAACAAAGCTCCGGGAGATGACGGAGTTACCACAGAGCTACTCAAGGCAGGAGGTACGCCTGTCTTGATAGAGCTTGTCAAGCTCTTCAACTCCGTCATCCACACTAGCACAACACCGGAGGCATGGAGCAGGAGTGTGGTGGTTTTGTTCTTCAAAAAGGGAGACAACACCCTGCTGAAGAACTACCGCCCCATATCACTCTTGAGCCATGTTTACAAGCTGTTCTCGAGGGTTATCTCGAATCGTCTCGCCCAAAAGTTCGATGACTTCCAGCCGCCGGAGCAGGCCGGGTTTCGGAGAGGTTTCAGTACCGTGGACCACATACACACACTAAGGCAAATTATTCAAAAAACCGAAGAATATAATGAGCCCCTATGCCTAGCGTATGTGGACTACGAGAAAGCCTTCGATACCGTTGAGACCTGGGCTGTTCTAGAGTCCATGCAGAGATGCCTGATAGACGATAGATACGTCCAGGTGATGAGGTGTCTTTATGAAGCCGCATCGATGACCGTCCAAGTACAAGAACAGAGCACGAAGCCAATCCAACTACGTCGTGGAGTAAGACAGGGAGACGTGATCTCTCCAAAACTTTTTAATACCGCGTTGGAGGACGCTTTTAAGATGTTCGATTGGAAAGGACGGGGCATCAACGTTAACGGACAATACATCTCTCACCTGCGATTTGCGGATGACATTGTCATTATGTCGGAATCTCTGCAGGAGCTGGAGGAAATGCTGAACAGCCTTAGCCGTTCTTCAAGACAGGTGGGTCTTGGGATGAACCTTGATAAAACGAAAGTAATGTTTAACAGTCATGTTCTCCCGAGACCTGTTGTCGTAGGTGACGCTACTCTCGAGGTTGTGCAAGAATACGTTTATCTTGGCCAAACTATACAACTCGGCAAGCATAACTTCGAGAAAGAGGCGGATAGGAGGATTCGGTTGGGCTGGGCGGCATTCGGAAAGCTACGCAATATTTTCGAGTCGTCGATCCCTCAGTGTTTGAAAACGAAGGTTTTCAACCAGTGCGTCTTACCCGTAATGACCTACGGAGCCGAAACCTGGACACTAACCAGCGGACTGGTCCGCAAATTCAAAATCGCTCAGCGTGCTATGGAGCGAGCAATGCTTGGCATTTCTCTGGTGGACAGAATTCGAAATGAAGTCATCCGCCAGAGAACCAAAGTGATTGATATTGCTCGCAGAATTAGCACGTTGAAGTGGAAGTGGGCCGGTCATGTCTGCAGACGGACAGATGGCCGGTGGAGCAGACATGTGCTGGAGTGGAGACCGCGTTTAGGCAGACGTAGTGTGGGACGCCCTGCTGCACGATGGACCGACGACTTGAGAAAGGTGGCGGGCAGCGGATGGATGCGGACTGCGCAAGACCGGGATGGTTGGCGCTCACTTGGGGAGGCCTACGTTCAGCAGTGGACGGCGATAGGCTGAGATAATAATATATTTATTTAATTAATTTAATCAAAGTAAAACTATGTTTGTTGCATGTGAAGTGATTTTGTTTTATGCAATACCTAAACATCAACGAAGATGGGTAGATTATGGATATTTGGAAATGAAATTTAGATTTGGAGGATATTCCTTGGAGCGTATGAATGAAAAGAAAGGGGGCGTTCAAATCATGTAAGAAAAATACCCTGCCTTCTCTGAGAGTGGAATTCAGGACCGGACTTTCCAGTTCACAGCGGCTTCAACAGAACCGTCTAAAACCCATTGTATTGAAGAATAATTAGGCAATATGCGTGCATAAGTATTTTTTGTTAAATCAGATTTAATAAAATTCATCATTGTATTTTTGAAGTGTTTTATTTCTCATGATTTATTCATGTGACACTATATTCGTGTTTTGATAATGATGATATTGAAGAAAAAGATGTTTTGTTGAAATCAAGGTATGTAATTAAATACCACACGGAAAATATGAAATACTAGCTGACTTCAAACAAATCTATCCTACGGAGACCCTACATTTTCTGGAAAAAAGTAGCCTATGTGTTATTCCTTTATAAATAAATACATCCTCGAATGTTCTGTGAATAGTGAAGAATCACTTAAGACAAGTTTATTCTCTCAATATTATTACGCTGTCCGACCTAGCGCGCGTATATTTCAAATAAACTGAGCGACTTATGACCATGAGGTCATAACTTTTGCATCACATTTATTTGTCTTGTTGTCCTAGACATTTTTATTCTAGACTATAATCCATTTCTTTACCGAATTAAAGAAACAACCGATCTGTTCAACCATTCTGGTGTGAAAGAGTAACAAAACATCCATACAACCTCACAAACTATCGTGTTTATAACATTAATTGCATTTGATAGAAGTCTCTCTGAAGTCTAGAAGACTGCCTTGATGGCGTGGTGGTATTTCGGTACGACTACGGTTCTGAGGTCTCGGGTTCGATCCCCGGGTCTGGCAAAGTGATATTGGATTTTTCCGTATCAGCCCGGAGTCTGGAATTTGTGCCCGATATGGCGATAGGCTCCCCCCCTATCACATCTGGGACGGAACTAAGCTCGGCGAAATGTGGGTGTTCTAGTTCGCCAGTACGCCTCTGCCTACCCCTTCGGGGATACAGGCGTGAGCTTATTTTTTAATGTTTATGATAGAAGTCGCAGGCACCCTCAAATTAATCCCAACCAAAACTGGTGGAACGTCAAATACGAATCAGTTGATCGAAATCGGCCATATTTTTTGCTATTGAAGCGTTAAAGTAGGGTGCCAGCTTCTATAAATTGCAGATATTTTATGGGAGATTTTGGGAACGTTTTAACGCTATTGAGCTATTATGAATAACAATTTTTCGGAAACGTCCTACAGCGGTATTATAGCGTCCCCCTAAGTTATTATGAATAAAGGCCTAAATGTTTAGAAGATAACAAAGCTTATGACAAAATATTTTATTAACTGAATTCGTTAAATTAATTATTTATACACGTTTAATACTTAATTTAACATGATTAAGGTTTTAAGAATCAAGTAAGGGAATTATACTTACTTAAAATATGAAATCCCATGTGTTTTGCGCTTTGTAAGAGTGTTATTTTTGCACTCTTTCACAGAGCATTTAGGCATCTTCACAGACGAACGGTCGGCGCCCGACTGACAGCCAACAAGTGCTTACTTACATTTTAAGCACTCGTTGGCTGTCCCACTTTCTGAGCGTCAACTGTGCATCTAGGTATATTATTATATCGATGCTTCATCCCGTCTAGACGATTAACCAGCGGAAAATGACTCTTGTAAATCTGCTTCCCTAATAAAGGCCGTAAAGGTGTTAGTTACGTTTATAGAACAAATAGACACTTGTTAAGTAAAATAAGGTCACTGAGACAGTTAAGCTCCTTAACTTGCCTAGATTTAGGGCAGTTGAGATTGCCACCCAAAATGGCTAAGTGTAGAGCTTGAGTCTGATATAACCATGGTTCAATACACGTGAATAGATTATATTCATTGTTAGCTGCCTCAGAAGGCTCTTCTATTCATCCTTAGCTTAGAGATTAATTGATATTGGTTGCTTTATTATTGTAGTGTATATTCACATTAGTCGCCTCCTTGGTTTAGTAGAAAATAGAGAAAGAAATCTTAGAAAGAATTTGGCTTAATTTTTACGACCAGCTGCCTACCGACATCAACCCCTTGGGAGATTAAGCTACAGGCTAATCGTATGAAAAACAGCTTTACCCTACTCGGAAATCGAACGGACATCCCGGTCCATAGTCTACATACCCTACTAAGACCAAGGATACAACTATCGCAAGCAAGCCTATGTACCGAGCACAAATTCCAGCCCCAATTGTTTAGACACCAATACTTTAATACGCAACAATTTCTAATGAGGCATGGCCTTAGGAAATGTTGTTCAAACTTTGCCCGTTAATTAGTGAGTCGAGGGCGTGTTGGGAACTGTGCGAGATCCCAGGTGGGATGTGCCGCTACGTTACACGTTGTATTTGCATAAAAGTTAGTGCAGTTACAGAATATATCCGCCACCACCGGTGCGCTGAGAATGACTGTCCGCATTTTGTTTGGCTGATATATGTGTTGCTGCGAATAAATCCCTATTCAAATAATTTGTTGCTTTGAAATATGTGGGGAAATTTAGTCTTTAACGGGTTGAAATATCGCGGAATTGAATAACATAAAATCGTTTTAATAGAAACTCTCGAGTGAATCGAAGAAAACTGGAATGTTTTTAATCATTCATAGTTTGATCAAAATTGTTATCAAAATATACTTATTATGTAAATATTGTGGTAAGCGAATGGTGTAACGAATCGATAAACATACATACAAAAATATATGTACTATTTTTGGACACGAATTATGCTTTAGATTTAGGTCGTACCACTGTTATTATTTCATTACAAATATCATTTCTATTCCACTCATTATCTTGAGTGGAAGCCATGGGGAAAAAAGCGTCCCCAAGGAAGACCGCAAATGCGCTGGAAAGACGACGTGAAGAAGGTCGCCGGTTCGAACTGGATACACAAAGCACAAAGCCGCGAAAATTGGAAGTTGATGAAGGAGGCCTACACCAAAATGGTTGAGAGAGGCTGAAGAAGAAGAAGAAGAAGAAGATCATTTCTATTCACCCCGTTCGAGGATACTAGTATGCGATTTGTTAATAGACTAAATTAGTTATATTTTTTATGATTTTAAAAGTAAAATTTCCCTGTACAGATATCCCTCATTTTCGCTTAAACATCATTATAATTACTCGTGTCATATTTAAAAGATGGAACATGTTAATAATTTAATTATACGGGTGCTTCATTAAGTTTCTGTTTTCATACACTGAAGCTTAAGTAGTACATAGTAAAATAAGACTCAAATAGCATTTATAATTTATAGCACTTTAACTAAACATTTCGCTTTAGGCGTAAATAAAATTATTTAATGTGAGAGATAGATTTTTACTTCAAATAGCCTAATTAAGTTTATATCGTTTAAACTGTAAAGGCATCGCGTAGGTATTCAAGTAAAAGGGACACTTATACCTCTAATATCTATTTTTCGTCCGCCTATGTTAAAATATTCAAATAATTTCAAAAAAATAATCATTGCCTTAGTTTCACTTGCCTCCTACACAATTTATTAATTATCTGTTATTTATAATGTTATGTTGTATGTATGTATATTATGTTCTTGCAGATCTTCTTTTTTTATAATAAATGGCTTGAAGTTCTCTAGTTCCTATATTTTTTGGCATTTTAGAGATCTTTTGAGACTTTTTGTTTCGAAAAATTGGCGGGGAAGACTTCCTCACGCAAGCAAAATCTAGTTCATTATACCTCTATGGTTATTTCTCCACAATGTCTCGGTTCAGTTATTTAGTAACACCATTTGGTCCATAACAAAGCAACAAATAGTTCGAATCGCAGACAGCATAATATAGTTAAGAATACCGTACACGTATGCCGAAGTAATGTTTAATTAAATCTGTCTCACTATTCTGAGCGCTGACAATTAACGGATTTACAATTTTCACCGTGGCCTGGCGTGTGAGTTGGAATGCTTCGTTGTCTATAGGCCGCAGTATTTGGCGTCTTGCAGATCCCGGGCGGGCTTCGAATGGGAGCTAATGGGCCGTTAATAATGCCAGCCAGTCGCTCTGTTAGCAGCCTTACCCGCCACGAATTACGACTTGGGGCTTTCTGCTAAACTGCTGAGAATAGTACTCTTACCCTGTGCGGTAATACGGTGCCCTAATGAGACGTGGATGGTGAAATGGTTGTGCGGTCATGCAGGCATGATTAGGTCGTCGCGTCCTGTTTACATCGCGTCGACGTTAATTATTACGTGTAAATGTGTACACAAATTATGTTGTACTGTGTCTACACTGCGGCTGATATCGTATGTCATACCTTGGTAAATAAAATGTTTAAGTATGTATCCATTATGTACGTTAAGGTTTTATGTAGAAATAATACATTGAATATGTTAAGGTCATAACTATTAAGTACCTTCTTATTTAATAATTCCGTTTTATATAGGCTGCCGTAAAAGAAAATAAATTTATATTCTTATTCGGGTAAGAATCATGTTTATTTATTCAGTAAAGTGAACGCAACGCAATGTACATAAAAAAGCAAGAACAACTTAACAATATTATATTGTTATTAATGGACACTTGTAATAAAATTCCACTAAACTACTCAATGAATTTACATTATCATAGGACTTCAGGAAATGTCGGTAACACATTAAATAGAACAAATTCAAAGAAATCAAGACTTCTTTGGTAAAGAGCGTCTGATTATGCCGGGAGTGTCTTCAATTTAGCAGTTTTTCTCTTTGTGCGCTCTTTTCTGACCTTCCTGTAAGCTCCACAGGTTATTCTACGTTGCAATAATTTTCTTCACTCATGTGGCGCGTCCAACCGAAAATAGAAAGATAAAAAAGATAGTTTCAGCTCTTTAGTGGCTTGCAACGAAGTACGTGTTATAGTTTGTTATCAAAATTTTCTAATCTCTTTTAAATCCTAATGAGCATCCGTTTAGTGCAATGTTTTACAGCATAATTGCTGCCTGACTGCGTAAAATAGAGACAAGTAGAGATTGACGGTTTGTATTGTGATTGACATATACCGCTAGGTAAAATGAATCAGCCTCATATTTTAAGATGTGTAACTACTACTAAAACACTCTGGACTTGGCACGGCTATTGATGAACTCATTCTGAAGCACGTCCTATTGGAGTAAATTTTCTTAAACGATGATGATTAAATACAGGAATGAAATCCTCTTGTTTTCCATTTATTGAGAGCTGTAATAAATCTAAATCCTATTTTCAAAGATTTATCATATTGAATGGGAGAAATTGTATTTCAAAGAAACATTAAAAAAAGTTAAAGAGTTGCCTTCTTGGTCTAGAGGCTGTGTAGAGGTATATGGGATGTGGACTGGCAGGTCCAGGGACAATGGGTGAAGCTGGTTTTCTTACATGGATTACCTGGGACTATATCCCCCAAAGGGTGTTGACGTTAGGCAGACAGCCAAGTAAAAACTAAATCTAAATCATTTATGTAACATGCTTTAAGACAGTGGAGTGAGATAAGGACAGGTAGAAGAAGAAGACTCAGATAAATATTAAAATCAGTTTGCAAAATTAAACCTGTTATTTCCTCAACACTTCATAATAAATTAATAATTATTCTCATTGTTTGTATCCACAGAAACACGATGTTTCTTATTTACACTGAGATTAGAATCTCTTTTGTAATGAACTTAATGGAGCCGACGGCCGGCTCTATGACGGAGTATCCATCTCGGAAGTTCGTTACGAAATATAAGGCGCCGATAGAAAGTTCCACAACAAGAATTTATTCACCTCGCTTTAGTTTACTACGGACAAATTAATTTGAATACACTCTAGTTGGGTTTGTACCGTGATTTGATCTCTTTAAATATGAATAGCGGGATATTGTGACCCGTGGAATAAATTAAATCTCGCATGTTGAAGTATCCGTTTGTACTTTGTTATTGTGAGTGGACTGAAGTGGACTAATCAAGATAGTTGGAAAATGTATATAATATGAGATATTTATATATTGGATACAAATAAATATCGTTATTTTTTTTATTCTGGCATGGCACAGTGGTTAGATACACTCCGCTTCCAAATTCCAACAAGGCGGTTTGGATTTTTTTTGGGAGGCCTATGTTACGCAGTAGACGTCCTGTGGCAGTTGCTGATGATGACAGTGACAGGTTATCCCAGGAATACGGTTCGTTACAACATCCCATGGTGGGTTTCGTTCCATGAGTAGGAAGGTTATAATTCAGTCGAGTACAATCAAGACAATAAATTCTCCACCAGGTTTTCCTATTCAAATAATCAGCTGGTTGTAAAACTAAGTAGAGGTAGAACCCTTTCTGCAACATACTTAAAAAGTTTGAGCCCCCACATTAGAGTGGGATAAAAGAAGGTGGAAGAACAAGAATGTAATAAGCAAAAAAACATTCCTGGAGTATGTTACACGATATTGTTTGAATCCAAAGACAAGGTGGAGAGATGTAGTACTAAGAGATATGAGAGAGTGTGAGGTATCCGAAGACGGCGTTATGGATAGAGCAAAGTGGAAAGGAAAAACAAGGAAAACTGACCCCACCACTATATGGGATAAATAGCTTGGAAGAGAGAGAGAGAGAGAGAGAGAGAGAGAATTTGAATCCTAGGTCATTGAAATATGTCACATGAACAACGGAGTAACAATTATAATGAAATTTATAGCGTCATGAATCGTTTAACTATCAAATACGTTGATGTGCTGAAATGTTCGCTATGAAACGTTCCTTAATTTTATTGGACAAAACACAGTCTTTGTCCCAGCGAACAAATCGCTCGGGGATCGTATTATTTTGTGCGTAGATTTATCGGCGCCGGCGGATCGAGGGCCCCTTTGTTGGGCTTTAACATAAATCTTTGCGCTATTTAAACGGTTATTAGGACAGCAGCGATTGATATCCACTGGATACCCCGCGTGTGGCGCCTTTTTTTCTTAAGCAACGTATTTATGTTTTGTGAAAGTGGGTGGAATGTGATGCATTTGTTGTCCCAGTCAAGTTCTTGTATACTTGATCGTGACAAGTCACTATCATTGATTCAAGTGGGAGTTTGACGGGAAGTCTGAAAGGGTGGGCGTCGCTTGTTAAAATTATTTCATATTATTCTCTAGAGCTGTGGTTGTTGTCTTTAAGTGGTGTGGTGTAATGCCTCAAACCTCAGTGAAGATCGTCAGTATAATGTGGAAAAATTTTAGCCGGTGATCTTTAATGAGTTTTGCTTGGTGCGTTGGCTGGCTTTCTTCGGTCGATTCGCCGAGTGAAGGTCATCTGCGGGGCATAGCACTGGAAGGAATTACCGCCATAATCCCAGCAGGACCTTGAGATCATCCACATCTGGGTCTCATGGTCATTGTGAAAACATAATTGCTCTATATATTGCGTGGAAGCCATTATTTTTAAAAGAAGATTAGTTCAAGCAAAGTAGGGTAATCGATGGACGTAGGATGTCTAAAACTGTAATGGGGTATTTTTCCAAGGCCTATTGTACAATAATGAATAGCAAGGCATAGTTGAAATTACGTTTTGAGTTCAGTAAATATGGTTTAATTAAGTTAGCCCTAGTTGAGGTGATAATGTTGACGGTGACTCAGAAGACCACCTTATTTTGAAAAGTTCTTTCAACAAAAAAATAATTATATTCCTGACAATAATTTTAGGCGGCGCGCAGTACAACTCGGCGCAAAGTTTTAATAAAAAGTATTAAGAAAACACGACACAGTACAAGTACCTGAGTGTTCTTTAAGAAAATCTGTCCTGCTGAGAGCACTCTTCTGTAATAAATTTACTCTCAATTTATCTTTTTGTGGATTGCTTTGCTTGTAATAGCGGCCGGGGCGTGGGAATTTCGGCAAAAAGCCCACTGCGCTCCCTACTCTGCTCAGCAGAACCATTACAAAAAACATTATTCCAAATTACATTGGGCACGTTACGATAATGTTTTTGTTCATTTGATAAAATACGAAAATGTTGTTTTTCGATTATAATAATACAAAATTGTATGAAGCCAACAACTTGCGGGTTATCGAACGTCTGGCTAAGGGAGACTATCTAGCAATTATTATTGTAAATTAGTTCGTAATTGTACTTTAAAAATATCTATTGTTATTTCTAAATGAGTATTTAGTCGCCCTAATATTGTGTTCATTAGTACAAAGTACTTGTGCTATTTACACAGCTACTAATTGTCTATTGTGAAAGTCCGAACTATAAATACAAAACTTTATTTATAAGTGTGTTTACAAGACGAATTCTCGAACAAAAACTATGGGAAAGTGGCTTACGTGCTTCGGTTTTAGTTTCCAAAATGTAACATTTCCCGTGTTTCACTTTGTTTCGTTGTAACTTGTAAGTAGTGTCTAATAAATATTTTATATCCTTACAAACTGTTACAGATATACGATCCCCAGGGTAAACATTTGGCGCTTTTTATGAACTGCATCTATTCTGCTGTTCAGGCCAAATGTGGATTATGCGCAATAAAGTGCAAAGTAATTTTATTCTAGAAGTATGCACTTTTACAGGAATTTCATCATCATCATCATCATCAGCCATAGGACATCCACTGCTGAACATAGGCCTCTCCCAAAGATTTCCAGTTCGACCTTAATCGAAACCTTAAAGTTCGACAGGAATTTAATTAGAAAAAAAATATTTATGATTATATCTGTATATCACTAGTTAAGATTTATTTTGAACCACGAACATTCGGTGTTTCAGTTCAGAGAGGTCGTAGTTGAGTGAAAGGGAGCCAACCCACAAAATAAAAATCAGTTAAGTCATCAGCGTCAAGCACCTAGTGCTTGACATATGCTGATCTTAGATCCTTTTGGCACGGTTGTGGTGGGACATATATTATCATCCACATGTTTGGGTGATCTGATAATTGATATTTAATAATTAGGTACATACATCATCGATATAATAATATACCTATATCGATGACGAACATACATAAATATTTGTATAATTAAATACATGTTTCTACGTCTTGTACCTGTACACTTGTGTCAATAAATAATTCTTTCTTTATTTTTTCTTTCTTTCTTTCTTATTGTTTAATTATTAAATAAACTGTATTGATAACTATTACACTTAAATTTGTCAATAGCAATGTTCTTATACCTTCTCGTCCCGTGGTGCGAACTCACTCAATCTAAATGGACTTGTAAGCTACAACGAATATTTGAAACGAGTTTTGAGAATTAATTTGTAACTTAATTTCACGATGCGTCCTTTGTGGCAATTTTGGCAATGTTCAGTAATGAATATTTAAAAAGACAAAACATTTTATTACGTCTTTTAAGTACACATTTCAGAGATATACAAAATTTAAAGGTTTCGTGCTAGCAACAAACGGACCATTTGTTTACACGGATGGTTGGGACACTTAATACTTGAATATTTTATTACATTATATTTAGAAGCTACTAGCTATTGTTTGCAATTCCGTATGTGTATAATTTCTTCTTTTTTTTTATAGAAGAGGGGGCAAACGAGCAAGTGGGTCACCTGATGTTAAGTGGTCACCGCCGCCCATAAACATCCAAAATACCGGGGGAATCATGGACGCGTTGCCCGCCTTTGAGGTAGGTATAGGCTCTTTTCTTGAAGGTCCCTAACTCGTAACGGTCAGGAAACACCGCCGCCGAAAGCTGGTTCCACAAGCACGTTGCACGCGGAAGAAAGTTCCTTGTAAAACGCACTGTTGAGGAACGCCATTCATCCAGGTGGTAAGAATGAAACTTCAGCTTTCAGCAGAAAGGTTAAACTGTATACCTGATAGTGTGAAATTAATTTTGACCATATCATCTAAAGGAACGTACCCATACTATGTGACCCATTTTCGACCGATTTCCACAAAAGGAGGAGGTCCACAATTCGTCTGTATTTTTTTTTATGTATGTTACACGATATCTCCAATATCTCCACCAAATGTGGATCGATTTTCAAAATTCTTTTTGTGTTCGATAGAGCTTATTTCAAGGGTGGTCCCATATAAAGGTCACGATCGATAAATTTGAAGTCGGTCAGTTAAGTTTTTAAACTTGTTTTACAATTTTTATACCTCTTCCCCTCGGTGACGAACTGTAGTATATGCTGAGAGACCCCCTCCCGCCCCTGTGACCAAACGTGATATTTTGGAGTTCCCCTCCCCACAGAACGGGCCACGTAGTATGGGTAATAATTATAAGACAGGTCTTATAAAACTCAGGATTGATTCATTTAATTTTAAACACCATAGTATGGATAAAAGTTAAAGGAAGTGTAGTTGCTTAGTGGCAGTGTGTGTAGCGGGAGGTGCTGGGTGCAAATCCCCGGACGGGCAACACTTTGTGTGGACTACTAAGTACTATCTCGATTAGGTCGGACCTGTATCCAAATGGTATTGACGTCAGATTGGTGGCCGATCCTAAAAACTAAGCTTTAGTAAAGAAACGAGCTCTCTAATCGGGAAATGCATTACCAGCGATGACAACAAACCAATGAAGCAAGTAATTTGATTTATTCGCGTCCGATAAAACCACGATTTGCACCGATAAGCCATTTATAATTTTTCAAGTCAAAGATAGGCATTTCAATAAGATTCACTGTACAAATAAAGACGTTCGGCGGAGACTAATGGCGCGTTAATAATTCGCACAAGTCTCCATTGAATGGAAGTCTGCGAGATTTATCACTACAGGATCCTGGCACGATGCCTCCTGGCAAGGGCTGATTATGCACTTTTTAAACGTGTTACATTAAATACAATTAATACAATGGATGAATTATGATCTGGAGAATAACATTTAAAATTGAGTGGTAGAGCCACGCTGTAGGCAGTTACGTCTATAGCACGAATGGGCCGGCTCGACCGGTTTGATATCACTCTCACAGAACCGACGCGACGTAAAGTGGCAGCTCGTTGTCGCGTTTCGTTCGGTGAGTAAGATTTCTGGTGGCCCAATTCCCCTCTTCCCTTTCCCAATCCCTATTTTCTTCCTTTTAGGTTGGCAACACACTTCATTAAATTTACAATGGATTTTTGGCGGGAATTCCGACGGTGCGGGTGGTCGTTTATTTTAATGATTTCATATTCTAGTCTAAAGTTGTGTTTGCGGTTTAAATGTGATGTGTATCTAAGCAATAAACATCAACGAAGATGGACAGTATGTGGAAGCTTTGAAATAAGGTATTTTGGGCGCTTTTCGTCGGGTGGATGGGTCGACCATGTTCGATTCCTCCGCTGCGAGAAAATCGTCTAAAAACCATCAAACTGGAAGAAATTGACGCCAAAACTCCAGCAGGGCCTTGAAATCGAACACATCCGACTTTATTGCATTTGCGAAAACTTAGATGTAGGAAAAAAAGTATAAAAAAATATAAAAAGTATACGGCTGAAGGACATTGTATCCATGGCTATGAACAAGATAATAAAAAAAAAAACAATTTACAATTACCAGGACTGATGATCTACCATATTCTGCAAGGTATGTGTATTAAGGAAGAAGACAACCATAGAGATTTAATATTACTAACTATAAAGGGGCAAGGTTCCATACAAACGAATAATCAGGGGCTACCGCACGGTCTCCCACGAGGCGGCCTGCTTGTTGGCCGGCACTCTCCCTTGGGACTTGGACGCCCGGTCGCTCTCGTCAGCATTCCACTGGCGGGAGGGGGCGTCCCAACAACGAGAGAGACTTGCCCCGAGGGAGATTGCGGCCAGGTTTCGCAGAGCCGCCGTGGAGGAGTGGCATGCCAGGCTGGAGAGCCCGAGTGCGGGCTTGAGGACCGTCGCGGCAGTGCGACCTGTCCTCGAACAGTGGCTGGACAGGCGCCACGGTGCGCCTACATTCCGGCTGACACAGGTACTGACGGGGCACGGGTGTTTTGGTGCGTACCTGTGTCGCATAGCCGGAAAAGAGGCGTCCGCCGTGTGCCACCATTGTGGCAACTACCGCGAGGACACGGCCCAACACACTCTTGAGGAGTGCCCAGCCTGGGTGGAGGAGCGCAGCGCTCTCATAGCAGTCGTCGGAGGAGACCTCTCGCTGCCGGCCGTGGTGTCCGCCATGGTCGGCAGCCGGAGGTCATGGCGTGCGATGGTCTCCTTCTGCGAGCGCGCCATCTCGCAGAAGGAGAGCGCCGAGCGGGATCGTGAGCAGAGCGATCCCGCCCGCCGCCAAAGGAGACGTAGGAGGCGCCGGGTGGACGACTGACCGGCGTCTCCCGCCCTGTGGAATGGGGGCGTTTGGAGAATTCCACCACGGTAACCCCTGCCTGTCGTAAGAGGCGACTAATAGGGGCCTTCCGGGGTCGCGGGCGTGCAGCGGGGGGCTGTGCGCCCCTTATAGTACTATTGTACTTGCGACCCCGGGACGGACGGCAGCACGGACGGTCGGCCTCGTGCTGCCGTAGACGCCGAGGGCGTCCTTCGGCGGCGGGGGCTTCTGAGCCCCCCCCAAATCGGAGACGGGCCGCAAGGCGGCACCGCGCAGGGGCGGTTCCGGTAGCAATCCGAGGCTATCTCAGGATACCCCGGGACCGCCCCACTCATGCGCCGAAGTAGGCCACCGCGGGGTTTTTAGTCGGTATTGCCGGTGTAGGGCATTTGTTAGGGACGCGGCCCAGCGTCGCCCGGATGTCGACCATCTCTCCCGGGCATCACGGCGCTGGGTCGTAAGGCCGGCGAACCCGACATACCCGCCGCGTCCACCCCCCCGGGCGCGGCGGCAGTGGTAAAACACTTTTCCCCGCGACAAAAAAAAAAAAAAAAAAAGGTTCCATACAAAAAAAAAATCTTAACCGTCAGTAACACCAACTACCACTTATTTGTATGTATTGTATGTATAATAATACATGTATAATATTTAGCCAAATCCTTTCTGCAACATCTTTGAAAAAGAGTGTTGCCCCGACCCCACACTAAGGTGGGATAAGGGCAGGTAGAAATAAATTACATGTATAATATTATTGTAATAATCACAAGTTTAAAAACTTAACTGACCGACTTTCAATTTACCGATCGTGATCAAATTTATATGGGACCACCCTTGAAATAAGCTCTATCGAACACAAAAAAAATCGGTCCACATTCGGCGGAGATATCGAGTAACATACATAAAAAAAATACCGTCGAATTGAGGACCTCCTCCTTTTGTGGAAGACAGTCGATAAGTAGTAGATGGCGTTACAAGATTTTTTTTATTTAGGTACAAATTTCAAATTCAAATTTATATGGGACCACCCTTGAAATAAGCTCTATCGAACACAAAAAAAATCGGTCCACATTCGGCGGAGATATCGAGTAACATACATAAAAAAAATACCGTCGAATTGAGGACCTCCTCCTTTTGTGGAAGACAGTCGATAAGTAGTAGATGGCGTTACAAGATTTTTCACCCTAGAATGTTTTCTGAATGTTCAAGAATTACGCAAGATTTTTTTTGTCTAAATATACTGATTTCTTATGTTTACGCGAATGTTATACATTGAAATAAAACTATTTAAAATTATATTAGAACATTGTTTTGACATAGATATAAGGATATTTTGTAAGTATGGATTTATGCATCCTACAATGCTGCATTATTTCTATCATACTTATAGTACCTTATACTTTAAGTGGTATTTTTGAGAATGCATAAATCCGTATAAAATATAAAATGTAAAAATTAAATGAGAGAGAGAGAGAGAATGAGTATCTTGTAAAATTGAGAAAAAAAGGAAAGTCAATTGATGATGAAAAAAAAAAGCCCGGAGTTTCTTTCCGTCTTTCTTCTTCGGGTCGTCATCCGTAGGTAGCTAGAGAAAGGCTGGTAGGTTAGCTAGGATAGGGCCTTATAGTCCACGGCGTGATTTTCCTTACTCACATTTCCAGTCAAATCCTACAAGCTTCCTATTTTATTTTCCCGTCAATTCCCTGCTAGCATTCCTGCCATATCCCGTTCGTTCCCTTTCCTACAAATCACAACCATTTATCTAAGCCCCATCCTTGATTTGTGTCCATACCTGCCTGCTTGTTTTCTAAATTGATAGTGTTGTAACATGAATATTATTATATAAATATATCTAGACCTTGTTGTGACCTGTCATAAGTGCATTTGATGTGCCTACGTGACCAATAAACATTTTTATTTATTTTATTTATTTTTATTATTTAAAATTAAAAACCTAATCGTGATAGAATCCGTAAAAATCGTTTTATTTGAATTGTCTAAACATTATTATGCTGCCATGACCATGTGCGCGTATGTGTAAATACGACTGAGTTATGACTAAGAGGTCACAACTTTGGATCACAAGTATCCTGATTGTTGTCTATGTTCTGTTGAATGTCTTGGAAAGCAACTATATGGGGTCGATCGCAACGTGATCAGCACCATGTCTCTTTAGTTTTAAGTTCTATTTTACGTTTTTCCTTTCCCCCCAGCACGAAAAACGAATGTAAATGTAAATGTATTTGAGTTCGCTGCGCACTGATGACGTTTGGTTAATATTTCATACAAATTTCATAGACGCGCATCGAGTTCCAATACGGTTTACAGTTTACGGTTGTCAGAAACTTTCCTGCTCAGGCCGCAGATGTGAAGAATGAAAACGTATACAGACATAATAATTAAGTAATTAACCAAAATAACGACCAATGGAAGAGAGGTCCTTGGAAGAAATTAATTACCCTCCTTAAAAACAATTGTGGAAAGTCACCAAAATTCAATGGAAAATTCGTATCTTATTTTTTAGATATTAAAACACCTACTTATTCCACCAAAGCTTTAATATAATTCAACATCGGCATAGAATTATCAAATAATTATGAAGTGTCAAAACAAAAAGCTTCTAAAAGCTTTCATCTTCTAATTTCCAATTTAATTAAGGTGTGTTTCATAGTTCATATTTCAATTTAATTTTCTTTTGCGTGAAAGGGACTTTGGAACATCTAATTAATCTCAAACATGTCAATTAACGAACAAAAAGTGGGGGGAAGCCACGATGACAAGGTTAAAATCCCAATTTCCTCTTATATCAGGATGTAATGTGTTAGAGCTTGTTGTCTTATTTATTATATTACCTCGATTGATTACAATATTATTGATATTTCAATATTCATCGTTTGAACTTTGAAACATTGTATTGATTTTAAGTAAGACTGCTATGGTGGCGTAGTCGTTTTGCTTGCGCGGTAAGACTACCGTTCTGAGGTCTCGGGGTCAATTGCCGAGTCGGGCAAAATGAGATTGGGTTTTTATATTCCATATCAGACTGGAGTCTGAAATTTATGCCCGATACGGCGATAGGATCGCTCGCTATCACATCTGGGACGGCAAAGAGCTCGGCGAAATGAGAGTGTTCCAGTTCTCTAGCCTTTGCCTACCCCTTCGGGGAAACAGGCGTGAGTTTATGGACGTATGTATATAAGTTGAGGTATCATGTAGTCAATAAACGGATATTAGAATTAAAGATAGTTTTTGACTATGGTTATAATTTTTTTTTCATATATTGAGCTAAATGTAGAAATGAAAAGACATGTCGTCCGACTCCTTTTGGTTTTATATCTTTGGGTATATTATATGACAATATTACGTCACCTCAAAAAATAATTTAACTCATAATACTGGCGCGAAAGATGATTGATAGTTTAAGGGCCGTTTGCATCTCCGTGATAAGTCTATTTATCCCAATTCTTGACTACAAGATAGGAGTGAGCTGTAGTATAAATCTAGATAAGGTGTAACTCTAGATTAGTAATAGCGTACAAGTCGCCCTAAGAGGTTATTTTGTTAATGCCTCAATGTGCACTAAATTTTGAGTAGCAAGATGAACATAGTAAAGCCACATAATACTCCGGTGCGATGGCAACACAAGATATGTACCCTTTGAAATAGGTATGTTGTTATATGTACATTGTGTACCTGAAGAGGCATAAAGTTGGCGGTATCGCCGTCACAAAAGTTTGGTTTAGCAGAACAGGGTCGTAACATAAAATTTTACAACAACTTTAGACGTTACGTTGTTATGGCTTTTTGATATCTTTCCATATCTAATAATGGGTTTATTGCTTGTAATTTGAAGTTTTTACACCTTATTTTATTTACCTTGCCAATAAGTAGGCAAAATCTGTGCTTATTATCCTAGTAATAATAATTCTGAATACTTGGATGTTTGATGATTAAATTTAGATCAAATGTGGCACATTGGTATATTATGGTATTACATTTTGGTTGGTTCATGGCGAAAGCCAAGACGTCCTCAAAAGTAAATTTAATACGAGAGCACAAATACATAAGTCGAATAACCCCTTTAAATTTTTATTAATGAAAGAGTATTAATGAAACAACAAATAGTATGATGATTGTATATAGGT
Source organism: Clanis bilineata (assembly GCA_036417725.1). Lineage (NCBI taxonomy): Eukaryota > Metazoa > Arthropoda > Insecta > Lepidoptera > Sphingidae > Clanis > Clanis bilineata. The sequence goes on from CM071141.1 coordinate 8,612,139, forward strand.
AATTCATGTCTTACCGCCGAATGCTCAAATACTTAAGGTCACCTCATGTCGTTTAAGGCCGCCTTAAACGACATGAGGTGACCTTAAGTATCTAGTTGCCGCCTAGTTGAGTAGCGTTCGACCATTCGGGCGTTATGCACCTTATTGATTTAAAAATTGTTAAGTTTTATGTTTGATTTCTGCGTTGAAGTCACATATCAAAACATAGTAAGATACATTACATAGTTGAATTAAATTAAACTGTATAAATTGTCTTCGTCATTGCTTACGAATACGAATAAAAATACAAATTCACAAGAACATCTTGTTTCTCAATTCTCAAGAAATACGTTTTTAGCAGAGACTGCAGGGTTACCACGACGTCTTATAGCAGTATTATTATAATCGTTCTTCATTTGTTTTGTATGGGAATCGGTACAAGTAAAATTATAATAATACTGCTATAAGAGGTGATGGTAAAGAAGCATAAAATATAACTTGCGACTACACCAAGAAGGGTAAAGGAAATATAACGAATAGATATAGACGTTATATACACAGCTGCAGTAAGCAACACTGTTCTCACTCTCTCCACTGAGTATTAATAATTAATCAATAATTTTTTAATCAATTTAAGCATCTATCAAAATTCTATTGAAAGGGTTTTGCTGATAACACATAATCCTCCTTTACTTACGCGAAGATTGAGTTTGCTTGCACAATCAATATTTACTGCAATAATAAAATTTAGATTGCGCTTGAAATGGCGAGCGAAATATCAACTTTGCTCAATTCTTTGATAAAGCCGCAGTTCTTAATAAATAGTTTTTTAAGAGCCTTAAGTATTTAACACTCAGGAGTAAGGTAGTAAGGTAGTAGTAGTAAGGAGTTCTTATTACCATTTCTATACATATACTCTATTTGCTGTGAATCATTCTGTCCCTTTTTTTATAGTAGAGACTGATAAACGAGCATATGGGTTACCTGATGGTAAGGGATATCTACCGCCCCTAGACACTCAAGACACAAAAAGAATCATGGGTGCGTTGCCAACCTGAAAGAAGGGAATTAGGGATTGGAAAAGAGGGGTAATTGGGCCACCGGAAATTTTACTCACCGAACGAACTGCCACTTTTCGTCGATTTTCTGTGAGACAGTGATATCAAACCGGTCGAGTCGGCCCATTCATGCTGTAGACGTAACATTCTACAGCGTGGCTCTACCACTCAAAAAAGTCCCTTCTTGAAGATTTCTGGTATTTCCCGTTAATACAAAAAAATTAAGTACGTCTTCGTTGTTACACGAATATAAGCCTTGGATTACTATTGTCCTAATGTTGTACATATGTACATGGGGCTTATTTGTTAGATATTGAATTAACGCAGGTTACTAAGTACCTAATTCATAATACCTCTTAGTAACTCTTATATAAAGTTATATAAATAATACAGGATTTCTTACGATGTTTTTTTTCACCGTTAAAACAGGTGATTATTCTCTACCACATATCAGTTCTTGTTGGCATATAACAAAACACACAATAATTCGTTCCTTTTTCAGCAGTGATGCATCGTCTTAAAGTACCTGACAATGGATAATTAAGCTTACTTTCGTTGATTGGTTAGTTCACTTGAAAAAATATATGATAGGGTTGATATGTCCAATATGGATAAAAACCCCAAAATAAATTCTAGATAAAAATTAGTTCTATTCAATAGAATATGTACAGCGTACATTTGCTTTATGTTAGCACTAGTTCAAATCGTCAACAGCAGCCCGAGCAGGAAAATTTCTGACAACCGTAAATGTATTCGTGCTAGATGCGCGTCTATGAAATTTGTATGAAATATTAATCAAATGTCATCAGTGCGCAGCGAGTTTACATTTACATTAGTTTTTCGTGCTCGGGCAGATGTATTTTAACACTAAAATTATCTCGTTAAATATAACGCGCACTCACATCCCATTACTGGGCTTTACTAGGTTTTTACTTTTTATAGAGAGACTGCTCTCAAAAGACACTTTTACCGGGAACTATAAGTTTTACCATCCATAACAAAATTAATGTGGAACATGCTTACTCACTTAACTTCATGTCGTATTACTATATGATGTATTGATCAGATATATAATATGAGATCGAGCAATGTATTAATTAAAAATAAAAGCAATTTGATTGGGTTCTTTGATGTTGGACCTTAAATTATAAGAATAGTTTAGGCCTTCAAAATACGTAGGTGATTGTGATTTTTATTACGATTTACTAATAACACAGGGCATTACTTATAAAAACAATTTGACTGAGCAAACGGTAAAGAATAGTCTTTATTTGCCTGAAAGCGATACTGATTAAAATTGATTTACGTACTTGATTGAAATGGGCCGAATTTAGCTTCGACAAATGACGTGTGAAGTGTTGCTACGTCGTAGCTAAATTGCTACAACGTACAACATACCACGTAATTTTCTCGTATCATGAAATGTGAGAGGCGGCGTCTGTATTCGAAATTATTTTTATTTAATTAGTTTGAAATATATAATTGATTGATTGCAATTAAAATTATATATTTCATTAACTAATTGTGATTCAATTGTAAGTTGCTTAGTTACTTATACATACTGCTTCGAAGTGTCTAGGTATTCATATACATACTATCAAAGAAGATATAACCACTACGTTGTTAAACTATAATTTGGTATACATAGCTACTCTATTATACACTTACCTACGAAATAAGGATAGGGTAAAATAGTAACAATCTGTCCCCAGCATTAAATTTTAGTGTTTTATTCGGGACAAAATCTTTTAAGCGCAGAACTGCACACCTCTCGTACTAAGTTAAATGAAATTATGGAAACACTTGCACATTTTAATAAAAATATGTCATCATTCTTATGAATTAACCGACGAATGTTCATACACTTAAAGTCGCCTTATGTCGTTTAAGGCCGACTTATCTGTCAAAATTGTATGGCGAAAATCAATGTAAGAAGCTGTTAAAGTTGAGCAGCGTTTGACCATTCGGGCCTAAATCTTTTTTAAATGTGATTCGTGAATTTCTACGCGAACGTGATTGAGGATTACTTAAAAAAGGAACTTTTGGATTGAATAATTTTATTTTCTGATCACATATTTATGCTTGATTCTTTACTGCCTAAAAACTTTATATGCGTTTGTGGGTTATTCACATCAGAGAAAAGAAAGGGTTCAATAGGACGTAGCACAAATATTTTTCGAGTACCTATTCGTATGAAGTCCTCATCACGCTTAAAGCCATTTTATGAGAGTTCAAAATAATGATGTTCCACTCATTTGCCGGCCAATTGCTCTTTGCTCAATATGAACACAAATATTATGAAAGTCTTAAGGAATATCACCTACCTGTTCCGAATGAACACAGACGAAACGATATTCAACAGCTATCAGCGGTCACAATTTAATTTTAAAGTTTGTAAGTATCGTTTGGGTGGGTTGCGAATTTACATATTTGTGCGTTTAAGCTTGGGTCCTCCACCGGGACTGAGTGATTGAATTATTAACTGAGTGAACGAGGCCCAGTACACCGGCACTCAGACGTGAGTTGTGTACGGGACGCGGATTTGCGTCGGCTCTCATAATTGTTATAATTACCCGGCCGCCGCGCTGTTGAGTTCCGATAATGGTTACACGTTTGGTATAACCCCCGGTACTCCTTCCTGCATATTAATTTGTATTTATTGATTCGATAACGTTTAAATGTCATATTTATGTTAGACCAGTTAATTTCTGCCTCGGTGGCGTGGTTGTAATTAGGTACGACTACCATTCTGAGGTCTCGGGTTCGATTCCCGGGTCGGGCAAAGTGATATTGGATTTTTCCATATCAGCTCGGAGTCTGGAATTTGTGCCCGATATGGCGATAGGCTCGCCCCCTATCACATCTGGGACGGAACTAAGCTCGGCGAAATGTGGGTGTTCTAGTTCGCTAGTGCGCCTCTGCCTACCCCTTCGGGAATACAGGCGTGAGCTTATGTATGTTAATTTCTGACCTTGGTAGAAGAAAATATTATTTATTTCTATGCTAATTTTAGGCCGCATATTTTGTTACAGTGACCCGAGCAGGAATATTCTTGACAATAAAATTCGTATCCAGCTCGATGCGCGTCTATGATATTTGTATGAAATATTAACCAAATGTCATTAGTGCGCAGCGAGCTCGATACGAATTCGATTGTCAAAAAAATTCCAGCTCGGGCCACTGGTTCTTTTCGCTTTAGGTATTATATCGTATTGTGAAACTATTGACTATCACGGATTTTTTACTACGGAAAAGATCTAGTTTTAAGGCATACTTCTCAGCCTTTACGGAAAGGAGATAGTTATGCCAGACTAGTTGGTCGTTCGCTCTACAAGAACTTACTAGATCGGGGCCTAACCTAACCAATTTACCTGGCATAAGATGGCATAAGATTAACTACACAACAACGAGTTTCGCCTTCCATTGCTAATATTGATTATCGCCCTACACCAGCTTGCTGTTAACCTATAGGCATTCAAACACAAATTGGTGCACACAAAGCACGAGTATATAGATTGCATCGAGCGAAAAGTACACGAATTTTGTATTCATAGTTTTATCTCTTTGTTTTTCCGGGAAATTGTTAAAAGTGTTTGTATTCCATTACATTAATGGTTATAAAATATGCGTTGCAAATTAATGCAATTAAAATATGATAGTTTGGTCTTTGTTTCATTATCATTGTCTAGGAAATTTGACACTGCTTACCTCAATGCTTAAAGCGCTTTTTTTATATTACTTTAATTACATATGTATTTTACAAAATGCAATCTATTGCAAATCATAAACTAAGATTTACATTTAGATTTAAAAAATATACAGTCCTTTTGTATCTACTTTATCTTTCCCAATATTGCTTTTTTTGTAAATTTAGATTTAAATTAATTTCGTTGTTATTTTTTAAGTATTTTACTGATATTGTTGCCCCAACTCTACATTAAAAATTTACCATCTGTTGCAACTTTTCAAAATAATCGATGAGTGAATAATGCATTCTTAAATTGTTTTTGCAAAGTTTACATCGAAGTACTAAGAAAAGTATGTACTTACTAGAAGACTTAAGTTGGTTTCATAGATTGATTCATACATTGATCCTTAGAGTATTCACACACACATACACACATAAGCTCACGCCTGTATCCCCGAAGGGGTAGGCAGTGGTGCACTAGCGAACTAGAACACCCACATTTCGCCAAGCTTAGTTCGGTCCCAGATGTGATAGGGGGCGAGCCTATCGCCATATCGGGCACAAATTCCAGATTCCAGGCTGATATGGAAATTCCAATATCACTTTGCCCGACCCGGGGATCGAACCCGAGACCTCAGGGCGGTAGTCATACCGAAATAGAACTGCGCCACCGAGGCAGTCCTTAGAGTATTCGTAAGTTTATTTATCCGATTACAGTTCGCAAGCAGTTATATAAGTCTGATAAACATTAATTCTAGAGCTATAGAGGTGACGTTACTAAACTCTCATTGTTAAACTAGGGGCAAACACAAGTGGCGCGGACCGGGCATCCACAGTTCATATAACAAAACGTTCGTAGGTGGAACTTCGCGTAACCCAAATTTGATTGAGTGAACTTTCAACAACGGCTCCGAACAATAACTTTGATTCTATTTTGACTATTTATTACTATTCACTTCGGTACTATGATTTGATTTATACGCTAAAAAGTCTCTGTTTTTATAAGTAATTTCTAATAAATATCTAGAATCGGTCGAAAAAATAATTTTATAAATGTTGAAACAAGTAGTTGATAATTGCTGGTTAAAAACGATAGCTCAGTTGGGAGTGGTACGGACTGTCGAGACAAATTTCGCAGGTGTGAAACCTACATGCCTCTGACTTCTCTAATTTGTGTGTGTGTACTTATGAAAAATTTCAAATGTATGTAAAGTCTTACAACCCGAATTAGGTCAGGGCGGTGGACCACGGCCTAAACCGTTTCATTAGTAAAGGAGGTCCGTGCCAGGCCTAGACTGCTTCAGATAGCGCGTCGTGATAATACAATTTATATTCGATTTATCGGTTTCACTCGCAGAGGAGTTTCCTTGGATTGGAAATTGTGTTCGCTATCGTGATAGGCTTACGTCTATCACATCATGGGATGGAAATAAGACCTGCCTGGGGCATGCCTATATTATTTTCACCTTTACTTCTTTGAATTTAAATTAATTTGATTGTTGTTGTTGAGTACGCAGACTGTTGTTGAGTACGCAGTTGTTGAGTACGCAGACGTATATGAATGAGATACCAGTTAAAGCACATTAAGGTTCTAATCTTGCCAATCTTTAACTGGTTTTAATGTATCTGTAAAGACATTTATGTATCCATTGAGTTTCCATTATCACCTAGTACATTAAAAAGAGATTACGACGGTAATTACATACGTAAATTGATTTATTTACATGTTAATACCATGGGAACAATAATAGTAGGTACTTACAAAGCTGCGGCGCGCGACCACGTTGATAATAAATGAATAAGTAATGTTCCCCGGGACAGTATTTTATAGTAAACTGAGGCCGTAGCGTAGTAACTTTCGAATACGTATTCGAGCATTTAATTGTCATTGTGTCTGTCAAAGTGGGTTTCGACGAAACGAATGCTGCTCATTCTATGCTCGATTAATAAAATTATATTCGTGTAAAAGATAACGTGAATAGAAAGTGAGTGAGATGGTAGCTGTCAGGAAGGTGTGGAAAGAAAAGACATGTTACACCGACCCTAAATAATTGGGATGAGGATAGGCAGTTGATAAAACAAATAAATTCTTTCTTTGTACTATCTTTGCTTTTCCTTTGACAACAAACTTCTCATTTACACCTATTGACTAAGATATAGTGCTCTTGTTCTAACTCGAGCTGTTTGTTTGGTCTAAACGTACTTAGAGGGCGTAGGCTCGATTCGTATACGTTGTCGAAAGTGATTCGCTGCGGCCTCTAGATACTTTATGAGCGAGTAGGTGGCGAGATCACAATACACACACCATGTATCACACATATTATCAGCGAGGGTAGGGACCAACCGGCTGCGGGCACGCTGTCTTCGCGAAAGTAATTTTATACCAACCCGTCTTCATTGTGAGCCTCTAAAATGGGTATCGTGACGATGTATGGGACGGTTTGCTTACTTTTTGACGTAATGGCGGAAGGCAATCTTTTCCCTATGCCCGTTTATGTAACTAAAGTAAATCATATTGTATAAGCATCGATATATGAAGCTATTTTTCGATTTAAGCCTACTCAAACTGATAACAAGGCATGAGTTTCAGGCAATGGACATGTAGTAAATACTTCAATTTTTCACGATTTTAAAAGCTTACTTACACTTTAAAGCATAAGTTCACTTTTTATACATATGTTATGGGATCATCTATTATTTGCATGTTATAGACGCTATGACGTCAATAACGTTACAAAATGTAAAATCGTTTACATTCTTTGCGTTGTGTACGTATGCATGTTTGCATTTCGTTCACGTACATTTCGTAGTGGTTCATTATACAAAATTATAAATGAAGCTCCCAGAAATATTCCACAAATGAAAATGTTGGCGCGCGAAGGTTTTTATGAAAACCAACCGGTAAATAAGGCAAAGGTCCCAGTCGTATCCATTTGTCCCCTCGGAGCATTCGTGGGAATGAGCAAAAACAAGTGAAAATAAAGTGAAAACATTGTTATTCTCGTGTGGATTACCTTGCGTCGTGTTATTCCAGCCGGTGGCAGTGTCTATCCGGATAACAAACTATGGACTTTGCCGGCTTCATACATTTAAATTTAAAAATAATTACGACACTTGGCGCGTCCGCGGCGGCCGCTAATTGACTCCGTTAAAATTTTATTCAAACTATTTTAGCATTGTATTTTTGTAGCCTGTATCAAGTAAGCTTATTGGAATAGATGTGCAGTTGTTATGATATGGTAATGCGGAATTAACGCCATATTATAATAGGATTGTTGTTAGTGTTTGAACCATTTGCAGTAACGACATTATTTAAAATCAAATTAATTTTAATGAATGAATGAATGAATAATGAATACATCCAACAGTCACACACATAGTCCTGACCTCACACTAAGATCGAGTCTTGTGTCGTGGGTATCGGGAACTACGAGAGACTTTCGGTCTCACAACACCCAGACCCGAAACACATATATGTGGGCCACATAGACATTTGTCTCGGTGCGGGAATCGAACCCGCGACTTCACGTTTCACAGCCGGCTACTCGCCCGCTGCGCCACGGAGGCTGTGGACGGATTTACACAATTCTAGGTAGATACTGACTGTGATAATTTTAGTAGTTTATTCTCTTTTAGCAAAAAGCTTCGGGGATACACACGCAGAGGGCGGGCATAAGTATAAAACGAAAACACATTTTTTCTTGTGGAGATTATTTCGTGTTATCTCGGAAGACATTCTTTTCCTGCGAACACGAATACTAGGGCTGTATTACAAACAGTATATTCTCATAATTATTCTATTATTTGTTCTCTTTGTTGCTGTATTTATTTACTACAAATTGCTTGTGTCAAGTGCATTGTATTTTTCTTTTGAATGGACCTACATTTACGTTCCAAGAATTTAATTGTTCATATTGTGGTTTACGGTATGATTGTATTGTCCCGTTAAAACTAGATTGCATTTTAATCGACTTCAAAAAAGGAGGTTATCAATTCGACCAGTATGTATGTAATATTATGAGAAGATAGATAGAAACAGGCATAAATTCGTTTGCCTTCGTTCATACAGGCATAATTTATTAGTCTATATTGGTTTATGAGTAGATGTACCTTTAATAAGTGTATGTATGTATAATGTATGTTTGTCCACGTATATTTCAGAAACTATAAATCAGATTGCGATGGATTTTTTATTGGACAAGGTATCTTCCAACTTAGGGAATAGTGCAAGTTTCATCAAAATCGGTTCAGTAGTTTGAAGATATGGACTTAAATATGTGAAAATGGTGAAGTCGATTTTAAAGATTGTTAAACTTTTTAATGTCGACTCTTTCCAAATTTTGATGAATTTGTAATTGATGAAAAACTCTTTATCAGGGTATCATCTTTTATAACACCAAATTTTATCCAAAAATTGTTATGAATTATATCGGTGTGCTACAATGTCGCAGTATACAATGGTGCGGTTGTCGGGCGAGTATTTGCGAGTGTAAATTGAAACATGTCGAGAGTTAATTGCGTCCAGGTCCGCGGGGCGAGCGACCCCTGGATAATCCTGAACCCTCCCGCCACGCCTCGCGACCTTTCGTATCCGAGGGCATTAGCAATTCTGATAACAATTATAACCCCATGATTAGTTGCGCCTACGCGTGGAATTATCTGTAGTTTTTTTTTTGTTTTTCCTCGTCTTATCACCGAATGTTCATACATTTAAGGTCGCCTTATGGTGTTTAAGGCCGCCTTATCTGTCAAAATTGTATGGCGAAGATCAGTTTAAGAAGCCGTTAAAGTTGAGTAGCGTTTGACCATTCGGGCTTTAGCTATTTCTTTTATTATAGTGATAATAATCGTTATTTTTTTTTCAGTTTGTATGTAGAAAGATTTATTATCGTATATTTTCTTTTAATAAGAATAATATATTTTAACTCTGCTCTGTTTACTATTTTTGTTCCCTTGGTCCTAGACCACTACTGGCAGCGTATATGGGCTGTAGATCGCAAGGTCTTGCCTTCGAACCCCGAGTCAAAGGTGTTTTTAGGGTTCAAACAGCAAAAATTGACACCTTAAAGTTTCGTCATATTCGTCTATCTGTACCGCGAATTAGCTCAGAGACTACTAGAAAGCAATAATTTCATACATATCTGATCCTAGAATTCTTTTGCGAAATGTTAAGCTTTAAAGTACTAATTTTTGTTAGAGTTGATGTCCCCTACCAGGTAAATGGTTGGTTCTGGAAATGTGACAAAATTAATGGTGGTCGTATATGATAGTTTTACTTTTAAATATATAACAAATTTAAAAGTAAAACTATCACGGTTAAGCAAGCATTATACCTCTACAAGTTAACGTAATAGTCGACTAAAGAAAAAGCAAAATTTTGTACAAATTCTATTAAATACCAGATAAATGAAGTTGTTGCTTATTTACAACAACAAACAAGGCATTTTACCATACTTCAGAACCATGTCGTGTATGTGATCTATGCAAAATTTATGTGCCCGGTTTATTAATTTAATTATAACGGCGTGCATTTTATGATAGGTATATATTGATTTAGGTTTTATGCATATAAATTTAAACGTAGGAAGTACCGGTTTAGGTGAAAACAGAATCTTACTAATAATCGTATCTCATACAAAAGAGACTAACTTTTGTTCAAATCTCTAACAATATCGGTGAAAGTTCTCTTCAGAACGCGCACGTTAGTCTAATCAATTGTAGTATTTAAAGTGTCGGGAACAGAGAGCTCTAACTGAATATTAACTGAGGATTTAGTATTTAGAGGAGAGTGGAAATTGAAACATGTCGGCAGTTAATTGTGACTGGGTCCCGTAGTCGACTCTGCCAATTTGGAATTCTGGCCATGCACTGTAATGTAAACTTTGTCTTGTTTGATAAACTCTTTGTATGATTTGAATTAGCAGAAATTGTTTTTATGTTTATTTTTTTTACTTTATTTAATTTCGATTTGAGACGAAACGTTTTATTACACTTTATTCAGTGTGACATAAAGGCTGAACAGTCGTAATTAAAATAGGTTATTGTGGCTATTTTATCGTAATTTAGAAAATCAAATGAGCCAATTGTCAGGGATTGCATGTATAAATATCCAATGAGGTACGCTTAGAGGTACGATTTTTACTTCACTATTATTCGAGAATATTCGCATCAATTCACAAATCCATGGAGTTGGAAAAGACGTCATAATAGTAAGCTATCTCTTAATTGCCTATTAGTAAAACGGATGAGTTGTTTCTAAAAAAAGGATTAGCAGAAAGAGCCCTTTATAAAATTGGAAAATCAGTTCTAGCTACTTATAAGTAAGTAGATTATAATCTATTCTCTGGATTTTGTGGGTTAAATTTGTCACGTTAATCATAGATGAATAAACGTTCATCTACAATATTTCACCTTTCAGCTCCGCTAAATCTCTATTTATCCAAATTTTAATTTTAAGATAGGAGTGAGCTGTAGGATAAATCCAACTCGTTGATCATCGCCGGAGTTGTAAGTTTACCTCTCATGATCGAAATGCAACTATTAATCGGTCATTATTGGGTAAAGTGCGTATGTAAATGAATTGGGTTGCAACAGTGTTGTTTGTTTCCATGGTATTGATGGCCCTTGAGTGAGAGCTCTCAACGGTAGCCGCCCGAACGTTGTGGCCTGTAACAAATTTTACATACAATATGAGTGACGTATTGATAGGGTTTCCAACTGTTCAGATTTATCCCGGATTTTTTAGCTGGAGATTTTCTGGACTTATTATTTCTTTTACCACCTTTCGTAATGTTAAGCATGTTATAGCAAGGTTTTAGCTTTAATTTTTCTGCTTGACGTCAACCACTGTAGGGCCACCTTCGGACAAGTGATGTCAGAAATGCCGTACCTAAATTAAACATAGGACTCCCGGTCCACAGTCCGTATACATTACTGCTCCACTAAGAAATTTATCCGAACAATTTGGAATTCTAGGAAAATTTGCGGTAAGTTATTCATTTATCATTGTAAATTTTTCCAAAAGAATTCATGTTAAAATGAATAAAACATCGGATTTAGAACTGAAAGTTTTAAAAGTTCGATATCAAGTTATCAATGATTATATGTATATTCGTGTTAAGACTAAATTATGTAAATTTTGTGTAAATTGTATATAATTTTTTGTGAATTGTATAGAATGTTTGCGCAATATAATGAAAATTTCCAGGATTATTTAAATATTGAAATGGGTACCCTACGTACACATCGCAATAACGGTAAAAGCTGTAACATTTCGACACCCACCGCCGCATTGTGCCGATGGCTTATATTGAGTTTTATATTTTTAACCTGCTTATTTGGTAATGGATTAAAGATGTTCGACTTTCAAATGTTTAAGAAATACACTTCATTAAAATTGCACAACTCCGTTGTGGATAATTTTATCTACATCACTACATAGTATAAAACAAAGTTCCTTCCCGCTATCTGTCTGTCCCTATATCCCTATGTATGCTTAGATCTTTAAAACTACGCAACGGATTTTGATGTCTGCTTGACAGGGGACTCACAAAAAAACTATGTTAAGAGGCTTCTGTTAATTATGTAATCGATGTTAAGAGAGTTCTGTTGCATTTTGCTCAGATTTGCGGAGCCTCCTCAATAAGTTACTCCTTTTTCGAAAAATCATGTCACTCTATGTATGCACTATGAATTCTATATGATAAATATAAGTTTTTTTTGATATCGTTCATCGATAGATCGATCGTTCGCAGAGTAAAAAATTAGATACAAATACATGTTTAATAATTTATTGTCATATTTCGCTTTGAATGTTTATTAGTGTAAAACCACTGTTACGAAAATATGCCAAGACTACTATTTGAAAAAGAAAACTATTTGACAAGACTATTCTTCTTCTTCTTTTATGGCTTCCATGCATATGCGATGATTTAGCCAATGTCAAGGTAAATAGAGCAATTATGTTTGCACAATGACCATGAGACCCCGATGTGAATGATCTCAAAGCCCTGTTGGGATTATGGCGGTAATTCCTTTCAGTGCGGTGCCCCTCAGATGAGTTTCCACATTGTACTGTCCATCTTCACTGAAGTTTGATGCAATAAACCACATCACTTTAAAACAACAAAAGCAGTTCTAGATAATAATAAGAAATTATTTTAACAAGCGACGCCCACCCTGTCAGATTTCCCGTCAAAATCGACAATACTATTGTTTTAGCTGAGTATGAAGCCGCTGCTGTTTTTGTCCGTCATTATCCCGACCCATCATCCAATGTCAGGGTCTATCTTCATATGCTTCCTCATTTCATACTGTTTTGAGAAACTTCCAAAGAACATTTACTCTCATATCATTATTCAAGTTTACATCCGCGGGTACTAAAATTGTCAAAACTGCTGCCGATGTACCTACCTACACCTTGCATATCAAGTTGCACGTGTATCATAGTACCTTCGACTCCGTGAAGGTATGAAGATGATACTATAGAGAAAAAAATAATATTCTGAATTTTTATAGCGTCGAGAGGGTCAATGGTAAGAATCAAATGTTCCATATTTAGACTTTATATTTATGGGAAATCATAAAATCTGAATAGTGTATACACGCACATTCAATCTTAAAATCCTTATGAATGCAACTCTGAATTTTTGTAACTTCGAAGGAGAAACATCATGAAAATATATGTCGATTGTATAAGTATGTGCAGTGTGTTTGCTTCCTTGGTCTAGTGGAAGGTCCTGGGTTCAATTATCAGATGTCAACCTGCTCCCTTTTGCCGCAAAGCGGTTATCCTAGAACGATTTGCCGTGTACTGGTTCCCAACAAGACGCATGCATGCAGCATGATGGACACAAGTCAAAGTGGCTCAAAGCTTGAAGACCGTATAATTATTATTATTATAAAATATAAAGTGATATTAAGTTACTTTTAAAAAAATATGGGTTAAGCATGATATCGAAGTAGTAGCTTAAACACTAAAGCAGTGTTTAGACGTTCATAACGCGGTCAGTAAGCATTCATATTATATACTATTAAGATACGAATACAATACGTGTGCGTCGAATTAAACACGATTAGTTAGGTGGAGATAATTACACATTCCATTTGTCCAGTTAATCCGGGACTAATCGGATGGCGTTTGATAAGGGTCGCCTTTCCGCTTAAGGTGTTGTGCCACCCATCATTGTTATTACCTGTTTTAATATTCCAAAGCTTAAAGTTAACATTTCATTTTCCATTATGTTACTTTCAGATGTTTTAGAGCTTGTTACCGGCGTATTTGATTTTCGTATCCGGAGGGACTAAAGATTACTTGAACTGAAAAGTTACTTGCCTAGAGGTTAAGGCAGTAAAGATTTTTTGAATGTCTGATTTGTTAAAGTTCTTATTGTTGACGCAATTTAGCTTTCTTTATAATTATTTTAGGAATTAGCTTGCAACTGGGGTTTCTATTTCTAAATGTAGTTCAGATTTATCCTTGGATATTATTTTAAAAATCAAACTATTTGTAAAATGTTTCATCGCTTAAATATTGAAGTATATCCGGAAATTGTCATTTAACAATTACGCTAAAAGCATTCTATATTTTCCGAACTAGATTCATACTTCAAACTATTTTAACTTTGCAAAAATGTAACTTTGTAATAGCGGCCTGAGCAGGAAAATTATTGCCAATCGTAAATGTATTCGAGATCGACGCGCGTCTATGATATTTGTATGAAATATTAATCAAATGTCAGCATGCGCAGCGAAATCGAATACGATTGTCAGAAAATTTTCTGCTCAGGCCGCTTTTATTTTGTAATCGTAGTTTGTTAATCTTTACTTCCTTCGTTAGAGGTCACAGTTTTGGCAGCTTTAAGGGTAGTAATAGTAATCATGAATGCGTTATTGAAACCAGAAGGCATCAGTTACAAATTGACTACAGCCTGACGTGTAAGGGAAACTAACATCAATATTTATACCGCAGAATGATCAAATAACGAAATATTCACTATAAAAATACATGGGTAAGCCTACACGCTCACCTCTCAATATTCAGGCCCTTACTTTATGAGTCAAATCTTTATGAATACGGTGTGGTTTCGAACTACGAGTAGTCTGAGTATCCCCACACACGCAGGTTTTCCATTCATACCGTGTAGACACGTTTTCTATGAGCCCGCAGTGTAAGATTTCGCAGTTCCTGATCTTGAGTGTAGGGTTGGCAATGTTTCTACCATACCAAAATCATATACATTATGGGCCTTATAAAAAACATTTTCGTTTATCTTTTCGCTAAGAACAGCCTGTCACTTTTTTCCTTGCGTTACATTGTTTAAAAATGAAAGGGACAACCTATGGTTAAAAATAAGCAGCGCGTTAATATTTTAATAAGTAAGGGGCTATATTATTGGCAAACTTACAATACTGTTTCTTGTTTAATATTAGATTTTGCTCGCAGCTTTGTCCGCGTATTAAAGTGCAAAATTATACACCAAAACCTTCCTCTTAAATTACGCTATCTATTGGTGAAAACCGCATGAAAATCCGTTCAGTAGTTTTTGAGTTTATCGCAAACAGACAGACAGACGCGGTGGAGGACTTTGTTTTATAATATGTAGTAATGATGTATTTATCTTTATTTAATTATTCTTATAATAACAGCCATAGAATAAAGGTGTGTCAGATTTAAAGGTGACTCATGATTTATTTCGTTTATATTTTAATTACACCTTTATATAGAAGTCGTATTTACTGCCTCCGTGGCGTGGTGGTATTTCGGTACGACTACGGTTCTGAGGTCTCGGGTTCGATCTCCGGGTCGGGCAAAGTGATATTGGATTTTTCCATATCAGCCCGTAGTCTGGAATTTGTGCCCGATATGGCGATAGGCTCGCCCCCTATCACATCTGGGACGAAACTAAGCTCGGCGAAATGTGGGTGTTCTAGTTCGCTAGTGTACCTCTGCCTACCCCTTCGGGGATACAGGCGTGAGCTTATGTACGTATGTATGTATGTCGTATTTAAAGTCGGACATAATGCTTAAGGCGTTTTCACCAATCAACCCTATTAATAAGAGATTAGAGTTAAAACACACACATTGATATTAACTTTGGGAATCGGAATATTCTAATTCACTTCCATAGGTACATGTTAATTTACTTCAAGTTGGTAATACAGAAAAAAGATTAGTAGCGTAAATAATTGTCACATTTATTGATGTACAAAAATAACAGTTTTATTAATTGTTAAGAAGCATATTATAGCCCAGTAATAAAAGTAGCAGTTGTGTCTAAATTGCAACGCTATTTTATTTCCCGTTTCACCATACATTACTTGTAGGACTTGGGATCAAATACGTTTGAATAAAGCTGTCAACCCTACTTGAGAGCCACTTGAATCGTTTGTGCGGCGCGGCATTCATTTTTTCGAGTTTCGGTTATTGTTTTGTAAAGATTGCTTTCACCCATGGTGCGACTTACATTTGACAATAATAGGGTAACGCATTTTTATATTACCTTTGTTTTTACGTTACCTTTTTGTTGAAGTTAAAATTTTGTTTAATGTCATTCTTCATTGTGGTTTGATTTGGTAAATTATGTTATTATGCACTGGTAAATGCATATTATCTAAAAAAAGAATTTGGGGATCCACAGTTGTTTGTGCATCTCGCAAAAATTAATGGATAGGATTACATTAAAAAAAAATTTGACTCCTGTGACATTACCAACTCAGTTCTCAACATAATTGTTCACGTTTGGAGAAAATAAATTTTATCAAATTATACCAAAATATAAAGCATCAGACATACACGACTTATGTAGAAATAATAACTATGTATACTTCTATGGAGTGACTCTACCACTCAGATTTTTAAAAATGCGAGAAAAACTTCGAGGACTACCTATAAGAGACATTGATATTATTTTATTTCAGTAAGCAGACTACCTATCTAGTTATCTATGAGAAACAGGTCCTCTGAGTTGGAGCCGCGATGGTAATATTTTTTTAACTATCCCATCCCCGAGGTATAGGGATAAAGTCGAGTACATATTTACACGTGTTCGGTTTGGATATGTTTATAACTTTTTGCGCCCGAACGCGTCCAGAAGCAGTGGAAAAACCGCGAGAGCTTACGAAAATAACTCATGTGTTGAGAGACAAGAAAATGTAATAAAAATATTCAGTGAAGTTGAAAACAAAAATATGGGACGGAAAATGAGGACAAAGGGGAAAATCGCATCAGTTACTCACACACAACCTTAGCGAATATTATTCGAGACTTTATTGAATAAATATACATAATTTCAGTACGTTGTCTCAAAAAGACAACCAATGTGAACGTTGAAGTACGATTTTATGTATATGCGTTAAATTCCGACCTTTCTTGCGTGTATAATGTCTGTATCGTTACTTACAAAAGATTCTTTAGTTATACATAATTCATGTCATGACTTCTATATTTAATATAATAATATGACTTCATATCGATGTTTAAAACTTTCAATTTCTATAGTATTCAATAGTGTCGATAGCCACTGGAGTAGCGGGCGTTTGAACCGAGAAGCTGCGGGTTCGATTCCCGCACCAAGAAAAATATTTGTATGAACCACAGTGGGATCCTTCATAGGGGGTTGACGTCAGGCAGGTGGTCGGTCGTAAAATCTAAGCCAAATCCTTTCTACAACATGCTTGAAAAAGTGTGTTGCGCCGATCCCACATTAAAGTGGGATAAGGGCAGGTAGAAAGAAAGATCCACGGATATTTGTTTCGAAGATGAGCAAGTCACTCGCATGCTGTTACAGTGTTAAGTATAAACAGTAGCAACAGCACTACTTCAAATTTCAAAGGATAGAACTGCGTTGCACTTGACACTTATATTAAAATGTTTCTTGCGTAGTAATTTCTAGGTTTAACGTATATGAAGTCATTAGTAGTATTATACAACAGTAGCCCGAGCACGAGAAACTAATGTAAATGTAAATGTATTCGAGTTCGCTGCGCACTGATGACGTTTGGTTAATATTTCATACAAATTTCATAGACGCGCATCGAGCTGAAATATATTTACGGTTGTCAGAAATTTTCCTGCTCAGGCCGCAGTATACTTTCATGATGTAATAACAATTTGCTTGTTGTAAATTATGTTTGAAAGTCTGACGTTTCGTCGTAAGTAAGCCTATCAAAGTATCAGCTGCTTGGTAATAGCTCGGAATGGACAAAACGGAGGTATGTTACCTACGGTCTCTCTTTTTATGTCAATAGACAAAGTGACTTAACTGTTATAAATAGTGAACAGCCCACTCCAAAGAAAATGTTAAAGACTAACTCGATGGCACTCTTATAACATAGCTGTATGTATGTACGTATTTACTAGTCGGTAATATGGCAAAGGTAAGGTAGCAATCGAAATACATTAAACGTTTGTTACTGATATAGTATTTTTTTACTTATATGTGAATTCAAATAAGCGTAAAGTCACGTCTATAAAACTCCTATAAAAATAAATAAATACACCCAACATTCACACACCTAGTCCTGATCCCACACTAGGTACATATAACCTGTACCGTGTGTATCAGAAACTATGAGAGAATTTCGGTCTCACAACACCCAGACTTGAAACAAACATCTGTGGGTCACACAAACATTTGTCTCAATGCGGGAATCGAACCCGCGGCCTCTCGCTTCACAGCCGCCTATTCGCCCGCTGCGCCACGGAGGCTGTCAAATGTTTAATACAAGACAAGTGAAAGTTGCGATAATTATAAATGTCTATTCAATAGCCATTGTTGCGCGGCGCAGCGGTGAAGGGTGACAGATGGTAGCTGCGAATAATTTTAGAGCAATTCTATAGTGACAATGTGCAGTTGTCATCTGCCAACAGTGTCGACCCGCCCGCACTTGCCTATTTCTGCGAGCATTTGTCGCAGTGCTGGCATAGATAATACAGTTTTACTTTTGTTTGAATTTGTTAATATTCATTGAATATGGAATTCTTATGCGTTACATACTAGTTTTGACAGTTTCGAAAAACGATGATAGGTTTCGTTTTCTTTACACATTTGACAGGCGGCGCCCCTTGCGGAATCTAAAAAGAACTAACTAACTAACTAATTAATTTATGACGAAAACAAAATATTCATAGTTTTTGAGAAGAGAGTATAATATTGTTGAGAAAATGTACTGGCCTTACATTTCCTACCAATTTTGATATAGCACAATTTCATACACAATATAATTTAGTTTCGAAATACGCATCACAACGCAATAATATTGTATACACCATAGGCCACTAAAATTTCAAGATATTATACGACCACCCAGCAAAGTATAAGTCCGGAGCAAAGATACCTAATAATGGTAGAGGTTGACCCAATATACGTGGCATGGTTTTCCCTTTGTGTTGAACGTATTATTTGTTTCAAAATCTTCACCAATGTTCTGTTATGAGGGTTTCCTTCCACAAATCCGCAAAGATAATTGAAATAGAATATTATTTATTTCTCGGAAGGGTGACTGTTCCCCTCGCCTTCTATCGTATTCCATTTTTGCGTCATCGAATATTCGTATGTTTTCTTTGTCCAAGTGATTTCTTTTAAAATGCGTACATTGTTTACGAAAGTACGGCGTAATATGATGAAATAATATTTGTGTTTATCTAAATATTTATACTAAAATAACATATTGTAATATATTTAGTTAATAAAATTTAGTTTAGGGTTAGAAGTTGGAAATAAAGTACTTTTAGCTTTGCTGTTAGGAATTTAATGCTTATTGACATTTATAAAATATTTGTGTTATTTTTGTTTTCAAAGCTTTTAGAGTGTGGGCCGCTTCAATTGAATTTTGGTTGTAATTTGCTTTTATAATTCTACTGGTAAGTTCAGTAATTATGTATCGGAATACAGAACTCAAATAACGACTAAAAATTTCTTATGAAATAGGTGTTATGCTTAGTATAACCTTGGTAAACTTATGTATGTATATGACGAATTTACACTCAATGTGTGACATTTTAGAGATCAGATAATTTATTACACAAAAAATATCTTTAAAATAATTATGTTTAAAGTAATAGAAATCATTTACCATCAGGTGACCCATCTGCTCGTTTGCCAGTCTCTGCTATAAAAAATACCTTTGAGTATCTACTCATTAGATAAATCTTAAAAATATTGCTAATTGATTCTTTCCTATAGTTACCAATAATAAAACAATAATCTATATCATGAACATATTTTTTCCATAGTTCGTTCTGAATTTCGTCGCACGAACAGATAAGTTTTCCATGCTATTAATCACGACGTGTTGACGTTGATAGCTGAAAAATACATCATTCTCACACACTGGTAGATTTATCAACACTTAGTTACCTTTTATTTTATACCTATAATGATTTAATATGACTGTCCCCACAAACAGCAATTCATAAATGGCCGTACATTGCAAAATTCATTTTGCATGCATATGTACATATCTAAACGATACAATAATTGTCTGGACTTAAGCATTAATCCTAGAGTATGTTCAGTCTTTTCAGAGATATACCATGAAATGCTGACTATAATATCATTATTTTAAGAAATAATAATTTGAAACTGCCTTGAAGGATGGACGTATTGCGTGCACAGTCCCAAAACCGTCCTGAGATCCAGGGTACAATCCCCGGGTCGAGTAAATAGATATTTTGTTTCTCCACTCAGTATCATCCCGCAGTCTAGAATTTGTGGCTGATATGTCGATAGACTCGCTTCCTATTTTATCTAAAATAGAAAGGAGCTCGGCTGCATATGGATGTTCTAGTTCATTAGTTCTCCTCTGCCTACCGCTTCGGGGATAAAGGCGCCTAAGTATGTAGAGGCTGCCAAAATCTATCAGAAGATTACCACCATCAGTAGTAGTATAAGCTATCTATTCCACGGTTTATCTAAGACTCAAAACTTCAGCACTCACAGACAGCAAAATAAATTTACCTCGTGAAGACTGTTTACGGGTAAAATTTAATAAAGCAAATAGGAGCGTTACTTACTGCGACGCTTAAGCATATTTTAAGAGATTTATAAGCGGCAGAACATAGCACGTTATTTACAATTAATTAAGAATTATGTAATGAGAAGTATACGAGGTTTATAGCAGTGTCTTATGGATACTCCCTAAAAGATATTGAGGGAAATAATTAAATAATAAATAAATAACCGCACCCAATAGTTGCACACATAGTAATGACTCCATACTAGGTTTAACCTATATCGTAGGAATCAGAAACTACGACAGACTTTTGACTTTTTATTAGTATAGATTACAAAACAAATACATATAATGAATCACACAAATATTTGTCTCAGTGCGGGAATTGAACCTGCGGTTACGCTCGCTATCAATTGATTATAAATTTAAAAGATAACATTAAATTAATCAATGAGCGAACGTGATGAAATATTTTCATATGTAATGGAACGATAGTGGGCGGTTACATTAATAAGTAGTATTACGCCAATCTGAAAGATATACTTTCTTTCTTTCTCACTGCCCTTATTCCACCTTAATGTGGGGTCGGCTAAGCACAGTTTTTCAAGCATGTTATAGGAAGGATTTGGCTTAGTTTATACGACCGGCTGCGCTGACTGACGTCAACCTCCTCTGGGGGATTCACTCCCGGCTAAATTAAATTAGAAAATTCACTTTGTCCGACCTGGGAATCGAACCCACAACCTCCCGGTCCCATGTATGCTGCCACTAGACCAAGGAGGCGACTGATCTGAAAAATATACTTTTCTTTGATTATAAGTTTTTGTTATAAATTGAAATATTTATTGGTTTTGTCTACCGATCGTCCGCGTTGAATTCTTTCCACATACCTCCGATATGAAATTCTATGTCACCATCAACCCATAAACTATTTCTATGCAAAAAAATCATGTCAAGCCCTTGCTCCATAGCTGCGTGAAATAAAGATGAACTGACAAAATATTTTATCGCTGTACGTGGGTATAAAGAATTTTGAGTTTGTAATATAATATTTTTTTATTATTAAGATGTATTAGTAATATTTATGTATAGACAGCCTCCGTGGCACAGCGGGCGAGTAGCCGGCTGTGAAACGTGAGGTCGCGGATTCGATTTTCCCGCACCGAGACAAATGTCTGTGTGGCCCACAGATATTTGTTTCGGGTCTGTGTGTTGTGAGACCGAAAGTCTCTCGTAGTTTCTGATACCCACGATACGGGTTACACCTAGTGTGAAGTCAGGACTATGTGTGTGACTATTGGGTGTATTTATTATTTGTTTATTATGACCTGAAATCAATGGGCGTATGTTAGAATTTTCATAAGATCTCATGTTTTACAAATTCTTATATTTGCTATAGGTAATTTGCTTGCACATATTATTTCGCTGAATGCGTGTACGTAAAAAGTCAATATAAGATAAAATATAAGTTAATTAACACGTTTTCTTTAACACCTACCTACCTACTGATATAACTTACCTCCCATACTTCACCTTCATGCAAAGATTTATATGTATACTACTAGACAAGCTGTTCAGAAGTAAAATTGTGTGACATTATGGCGAGTGTTTGATGTTTCACGGCTAAGGAAAAGAGCTATTCTAGCAGATCTGTATAGTGAGTTGCGGTTTATTGACGGTAACATAGTGCGCAAATTCTGTATTCCGAACAGCCTGTCTAGTAGTATACGTAGATGTCTTTGCCTTCATGTAATTATAAAAAGGTTTACGGAAATGAAATTGGAGATGCTGCTGGTATAGGTGTCTTGTAAATTGTTATTAAAACTTCAGCTGTATTCTATAGTAACCGAAGTTTATACTATTATTAAGAATTTAAAATTGATGACAGAAAGATAGTAAATAAAAATACAAAGATAGTAGTGCAAATTCAGTAGCTATCCACACGCTTGTGCATTTTTGCCAGTGAATTTAAATTAAAAATTTCGTTTCATGTACGACATTCAAGGAATGTTACAATTTGTCAACGCAAATATAGTGCGGTCAGTATTTTAGGAACCGGCGCTAAATCAACTCCTCGGTGTTTATCCGCAAGTCCGCGCATTTTAACCCCACCCTCTAATTAGTGCGGTGAGGTTTACAAAAGGTCATACGTTAATTGCGGTTCGGAAATGGAAACATGACTTAAATGTTGTAGTCAAAATAAATACCTCTAAGGATGTGGATCTATTAAGCGAACTTCGCCTAAGTCTGAGTCAAAGAAACAAACTCGGCTGAGATCTATAGAGCGAACTTCGACTAAGTCTGAGTCAAACAAACGAACTCAGTAAGGGTTTGGAATTTATAAATCGAACTTCGAATTAGTCCGAACCATTTTTTACAAGAAAAACACACTGGCAGACAGACTAAGAAAAGATTTACCTGTAAAAAATAACTCAGACTAAGTCAAAGTTCGATTTAAAAATTCCAAATCATCACTGAGTTCGTTTCTTTGACTGAGACTTAGTCGAAGTTCGCTTTATAGATTTCAGCCTTAGTTTTAGGAACTGCCTATCGCTCGGACTAAGTCGTAGTTCGATTAAAAGAACTTCGACTTAGTCCAAGCCATAGGCAGCCGAGAAAAACAGACTAAGCAAAGATTTTCTTGTAAAAAAAATACTGTGACTAAGTCAAAGTTCGATTTAAAAATTCCAAATCCTCACTGAGTTCGTTTCTTTGACTTAGACTTAGTCGAAGTTCGCTTTATAGATTTCAGCCTTAGTTTTAGGAACTGCCTATCGCTCGGACTAAGTCGTAGTTCGATTAAAAGAACTTCGACTTAGTCCGAGCCATAGGCAGCCGAGAAAAACAGACTAAGCAAAGATTTTCTTGTAAAAAAAATACTGTGACTAAGTCAAAGTTCGATTTAAAAATTCCAAATCCTCACTGAGTTCGTTTCTTTGACTTACTTAGACTTAGTCGAAGTTCGCTTTATAGATTTCAGCCCCAGTTTTAGGAACTGCCTATGGCTCGGACTAAGTCGAAGTTCGATTTAAAGAACTTCAACTTAGTACGAGCCATAGGCAGCCGAGAAAAACAGACTAAGCAAAGATTTTCTTGTAAAAAAAATACTATGACTAAGTTAAAGTTCGATTTAAAAATTCCAAATTCTCACTGAGTTCGGTTCTTTTATTTAGACTTAGTCGAAGTTCGCTCTATAGACCTCAGCCTTAGACTTTGCTCTGACTTATCTTGAACTTTATTATCATCAACAGCCAGAGGACGTTCACTGTTCTATATTTCCAGCTGCCTCAGAACCTAGAACTTACCATGGGAATATTTCACATTCAAATGAGTCCACATTTGCCGGCAATATCGGAGTACATAATTTTTTTTATAGCAGACACTGGTAAAGGAGCATATGGGTCACCTGATTGTAAAGTGATCTCCACCGCCTATAGACACCCAAGACATATAAAAATCATGGGTGCGTTGGCAACCTAAAAGGAAGGAATAAGGATTAGGGGTAATTGGTAATTGGGCTACCGGAAATCTCACTCACTAAACGAAACGAGACAGCGAGTTGCCACTTTACGTCGGTTTTCTATGAGACAGTGGTATCAAATCAGTCGAGCCGGCACATTCGTGTTGTAAACGCAACTGTCTACAGCGTGGCTCTACTACTCAAAAATACACAAAAGAAAAAAATACAGACACATTGAGAACGTTCAAAATATTCATTTTGAAGTCGGTTTAAAAATAGCTCTAGCGTTTCAAATTTACTTTTTTGCTTTTAATAGAAACAATAGAAAAAGCTAATCCTATTATGCGAAAAAAGTCATGTTGTTTCTATTACTCTGTAGCAGTAACAATATGCAAACAAACAAGTTTTCGAACAACGAATATTTAATCTCATAAAGAAGTTATTTCTATAGGCGTAATTTATTTCAACGTAGATCCATTTTATATCAAATAATTTTGTTATATTACTCGACAGCAAATAGGCTTTAAAATTTTATTATGCATTTTCAGCGACCAAATAATAATAAAACGCTTATGACAGGTGATAAAAATCATAACGCAACAATATTTATTCCAATTTATGTTAACAACTGTTTTTATAACTCAATATCTGAAGACTCCTCGGTAACAGTTTTATACAGCAATTATAACTTTTGCACCAATATTAATTATTATGTTTTCATTTTGCATTTTAATGAATTTCGTTTGATTAGAGAAAGAAAGAAAGAAAAGTTTTTATTGCCACTAGTATATAACATGCAACATTAAATAACATAAGATTATACATAATTTAAACTAAAACATAATACAAAAGAGAGGTGTTGCATGTCCATACCGTAACAACTAGGGGGCCATCTTAGCATTAAGTTATGTTGTGACGTCAGCCACAGCACAGCAGTGGTTTTCAGTGGTCCCCTAAGAGTTAGATAGGGGGAGTTTAACTTGCACATGTCGTTAGTCGTTCATTCTTTGTGATAAAAGAGGAAGATTCCAATTAATCATTTTGGAATCGGCTTTACAACTTTCGGCAAGGTTAGGTTATCACTCAATTAGATATTCATTTCACAATTTTTAGATATACATATATTTTATACACTTTACAGGTTGATCTGGGAGCAGAATCTTCGGGAGGGGCCTTGTGCAACAGTGGAGGTCTTATGGCTGATGATAATGATAATATATAGAGTGAATTAGAACATGATAATTTCTATCACATGCCGAATAACAATTTGAGAAGTTCTACGGAAAAATATCAAAGCTTTGACATAGATTATCTAATAGTTACCAAGCAAGCTTTGATGTTATTGTCAACTCATATAGACCAAATATGTGTAGGCTCCGTAAATCTTCGCTAAAAATTTGCCAGTTACTTGTGAATGGAGAGACTTGTTCGCATTATGAACGGTCCATTAGCGCAGTTCACGCCTTTGTGGTGAAGCGTCGGTGGTAGCGTCGCGTCGCACACTTGGATTCATTGTCATTGAAAAAGACTGCTATCGAGATCGTCTTAATTACACGCGTCTGAATTCCATAGTTCAATCGTGAAAAGTGACAAAACTTTATCAGACTATTTTATAGCGGGCTAATAGCTCTATTATTTTTTGGAACGTTGAATATTATGTTTCTGCATTTTACTACCATGTTCCCTCGAACATGGTTATATAGTTTTAGATATTTGTTAATTACGCCTTAACGGGTAATTCTAAATTACCACAGATAGATCATGAACATTTTGGCAATCGAAATCGAATAGAGATCGATGTGCGTCTATGACATTTGTATGAAAATATTTCAGTGCATAGCGAGCTCGATACGAGTTCGACTGTCAACAGTATTCTTCCATCGGACCACTGGTTTATAAAATATGATACTTTTTTGTTTCAGATTTAGAAGAACATATTTTAGGAAATCGAGACCATGAGTTTCACATATATCAAGTATAGTATAGGTCAGTTAAGTAGTCACTCAATTAAATCGTGTGATAGTTCATATGACTTACTCGAATGAAAAAGTTCAAAACTTGAAAACGATTTCGAAAACCCATTACATATTTTTGAGACCACCTTTTGAGTAAATAAGAAATTTTAACAATGTAATTATCAAGTTTAAAAACTTACCCAACGTATTTATGCAATTGTGATCAATGTATATGGGACACCCTTGGAATAAGCTCTATCGAACACAAAGAGAATCTTGAAAATCGGTCTATATTTGGCGGAGATATCTCGTAACATACATAGTAATGAGAACCTTCTCTTATTTTTGAAGTCGGTCGAAAACACAGATGAATTGAATTGAAAATATTTTTAATTAAAATGTGCATAACTCCATGCCCATTACTGACTCCACAAAGCCACCGTAGTTAATAACATTTATATTGTAAGGGTTTATTAGCTATACAGGCAACACTTCACTAAGTCCTTAGTCGAGGGCAAGGGAAGTACGTTACCTACGTACCTAAGTTTATTGAGCTTTGAGTGTTGTTGTGTTTGAATTTTACTTGTAATCAGCATTATTAATATGGTATCCATCATTTAAATCTCAACTAGATAAAGACTGCTTCCCCTTTATAATTATGTGAAAGTAATATAGATAGCTTTCCAAAAAAAAAATTGTGATGTTCATAGCTTGAACACCAGAAATAAAAATAACCTGGCTCACCACAAAACCAGGCTCCACAAAATATAAATTCTGTTTTTTTGTCATTTCCAGTGACAGCCATGTGGTCTTTCAACCGGGAGGCTCTTTGATTACCAGGCCAGGTAAAGCGGATTTTCTAATACAAATTAATCGGGACTCCTTCATTTAGATGTAGTTGACGTTATTGATATTACATAACGTTTGATGTAAGGAAAACTGGTGATCGTAAAAACTAAGCCTTAAATGTATTTGAAGAAAGCTCACGGCGCACTTGTGTCATTTGATTGACATTTCATACATATGTCTTGAACAAGCAGCTTGGTTCGAACTCAATAATCACGATTATTCGTGTTCTAAGATCTGATAAAGTAACAATTACAATACCCACCAGATAAAATAATCCACGCTAAAGAAAGCAGAGCTGACCGCGAACAAACGAAATTCACTCATATGTGAATGATATTGAAGACAAAGTTCTTGGTTTGAATCAGACTTATAATATATTCCGGCTAAAAGCAAAAGTTGAAGAGAAGCTAATGTAAATGTTGATACAGGAAACTCTCGCGTCGGCGCATTGAATTGATAATGCCACATTGAATATGGGACTGTTCAGTGTTCACGCCACCTTTTCTATGATACTTATTACTTTCGTATTTTTATTTTGTCCAATAATAACTTAGTTTTCTAGTGAGAAGGTCAGTCAGTCGCTTGGTATGCAAACGATCTGGTTAATTTATAATCAAAATACACGCATAATTCTAAGGCTGAGATCTATAGAGCGAACTTCGACTAAGTCTAAGTCAAAGTAACGAACTCAGTGAGGATTTTGACTTAGTCCGGGTCATTTTTTACAAGAAAATCTTTGCTTAGTCTGTCTGTCAGTCTGTTTTTCTTGTAAAAAATGACTCGGACTAAGTCAAAGTTCGATATAACAATTCCAAATTCACACTGAGTTTGTTACTTTGACTTAGTTGAATTTTGCTCTATAGATCTCAGCCTAAAATCCCACGAATATTAATGTGAGAATTGGACATTTTAAATTGGATTATGAAGGCCGACGGAAGAAAAAGAAAAAGAGAAATATAAAGAGCTCACCTGGTAATCCACTGCTTACCGTCGAAAAGTAATAGGGATTGGAAAGCGAAGAATGCATTTGGGTCTCTGATAATTTCACTTACCATACCAAGCGTTCCAAAGTGCCATTTGAGGCCAGTTTTCTATCTATATATCCACAATAAAAAAAAATTAACGGACCAGCTATAAAATGTATCTGATCGTGATCATACGGAACCACTCTTGGAATAAGCTCTATTTAACACAAAAATAATCTTGAAAATCGGTCCCTATTTGGCGGAGATAGGGGTAACATACATATAAACGAATTGAGTACCTCCTTTTTTGAAATCGGTAGAAAATATTAGGATCATTAGGACTTTAGGAAAGTTGTGAACAACAACATGCATGCTACCTCAAAATTTTATTGTAAGCATAACCTAGTTTAATAAAACTGTAAGCAAGTTGCAGGAATATTACTAATCTAGAGCTAGTCCTAAACTCGATTAAACTAACACCTTTTGCTATATTTAGTTCGAGATTTTAGGTAAATCGAAATTTATCTAAATGCTGCAAGTCACCCTGTGTGTTAAAATTGGCACCAGGTAATGCATTTAGATTGTTTTTTGTTGGGTAAATAAAATTGAAACGTGGTAGACTGCAGTTTAACTATTTTAATTACTTGTCCGCAATGTTTATAAAGGTTTACACTAAATTATTAATTAAAAATTTGATCGTTGAACTCATTTATTATTGCATAGTTTTAAATACTTTATTACCTCTATTTAAAATACTTTAACAATGTGGTTTTCAACGTTGTAAAATAACGAATTTATTTAATATGCTGTCACAGGGCTCATGCACAAACCGCAAATAGTTTGACTGTGGACATAAATATGAAAACGTTATTAAATTGAATAAATACCATTCAGCGTCCTGCTGTCCATGAATACAGCGAAAACTTATTATTGAAATTATTGATATTATAGAAGATTTTGTATTTACAACCCACTTCAGAAAAGGAGGTCCACAATTCGTCTGTATTTTGTTTATGTTACGCGACATCTTCGCCAAATGTGGACCGGTTTTTAAGATTATTTTTGTATTCGATAGAGCTTATTTCAAGGGTGTTCCCAAATAATTTAGTCACGATCAGATAAGTTTTGGAGTCGGTCCGATAAGTTTGAAATCTGTGATAATTAGATACTTTGGTGGATCCGTGGGCAAGTAGCAAAAACGGAACCCTCATAATTTCGTCATATCCATGTGTCCAATTATCCGTTATATCTACTATGTCACAGTTTACTATTGAGACTACAAAAAAATATAGACGACACGCGTCTAGCGGAGGAAAGTAAATTAAACGTTATTGCTTTTAACGTTAACTAATAGGCTATTTAATTATCAATAACATATTTCGCAGTCTGCTTTAAATTGTTATTAATCGTTGGTGCGATAAAATCTCGGATAAGTGCTTCGCTACCTGAACAACCTATCCTTTTAGACTAAATTCAATCTGTGCAAAGTTAAGGGACGGAGCGTCGCTAGTATTACATGCGAATTAGTTAAACTGTTTAAACTTTGGGACGGTGTAGTTTTAATTAAACGTTTTATTATTTAATTTATTTTTATTTTATCGATATGTTCGGCGATGTTCTATTTATAAATTGTAAACTGAGGAAATTGTTCCGTTTCGTAAAGAATAAGGAAGTTCAAAGGGCTAAATGAGAGTTTTTGAAGCATGTGAAAAGAATTGAAAAGCTAAGTATATTTTTTGTGTATGAAAATAATCTAAGCCTTAAAATACGCCGTTATTTGTATTAGTCTCTCCAAGTTATAGCATGGCAAAAGATTCTCATAAAATATATTAGTATAATTATTATATAATTTATTAGATAAAATACATTAAGTTTACATAATATGTTACAAACATTTTTATTTAAGTTGAATAATTGTTACCTAATTATATTTATATTTTCTTGGTTTAATGATGTTATAGTAAAATTGACTTCTTGTAAGTACGTACCGTACCGTATATGATGTTACTCACTTGGCATTGTTGTTGTAAATGTTGTACATACCTTCAATAGGCATGTGCATCAGAACAGTTTATTATTGTTATAATTCTTTTAGTAATTAGTTTAATGCATGTGCTACTGGTGTGTCTATTCAAATAAATAAATAAATAAATAATTAATACCTAATTTTGTTACGTTTTGTTAAATTGTTTTTGGTGTTCCTTAATACAATTTGTGCTTTGAAAACTTACCGTCCTTTCCAGGCCGTCGGGTAATTAAATAGTGCAATATTAAATACTTTCTTTGACCAAGGCTAATGGCCCATATATACATAGACATATATATATATATATATATATATATATATATATATATATATATATATATATATATATATATACTAGCTTTTGCCCTCAGGATGCCCTTAGGTTCCTCACGATGTCTTCTTTCACCGTTATAGCAAGCGATATTTCACAATGAAAACACACTTAACATAGAAAAGTCAGAGGTGTATGCTCAATTTTGGGGTTGATCTCGAACCTCCGTCACTTGTCTCGGCAGTTCGCACCATTCCCACTGAGCTATCGTTGCTATATATATATATATATATATATCATCATCATCATCATCATCAGCCATAGGACGTCCACTGCTGAACATAGGCCTCCCCCAAAGATTTCCAGATCGACCTGTTGGAAGCGGCCTGCATCCAGCGACTTCCTGCGACCTTTATCAGGTCGTCGGTCCACCTTGTAGGTGGACGTCCTACGCTGCGCTTGCCGGTACGTGGTCTCCACTCGAGAACTTTTCTGCCTCATCGGCTATCAGTTCTACGAGCTATATATATATGTATATATGTATAAAGTCTTTTATAATAGATCAGTCTCCAACGTTGGCTGCTGCCGGTATTGTGTCTATGCATCTTGCTATTCATCCTTGGGATTCTTTGCCGTCTATGTCGAGAGTCAATCTAAGTTCCGGCTCAGGAAGGGGTGAGTAAAGAATATGTATTATGTAAATGGGTTATCTAAGTTTAGTATGAGGAAAATTCTTTCGCCGTTAAATAACAGAGTTATATACATACATTATACACGCCTGTGGCCTCGTAGGGGTAAGCAGAGCTATAACTAGAAAACTAGTGTACCTACATTTCGTTGAGTTTATTTTCGTTCTGTCATTTGATAGATGGCGAACTTATTGCTATACCGTTCACAATTCCCAAGGCCGATTTTTTTTACTCAGCCTAAATCGTATCTCGCTGCGGGGCAAAGGCATTATTCCTCGACTTGTCCCTATCTTCCGTTAGCTCTCTCCAATTGGGTTCGAATGCATACAGCTCGTCTCTGCACCTCTTTTTGGGCCGTCCGTGTTTTCTATGGCCCGTCGTTGGGATCCATTTCGTAGCCGTTTTGGCCCAACGATACGGATGCATTTGAATCACATGCTCTGCCCATTACCAGTTTTGGAGCTACTCGGGATAAGCCCGGGATACTCATTTAAAATCTTCGAAATTAAAATTTAAACAGAAATTGCCATTTCCGACCTTCAATTTGAACATGACAGCTCACAGTTCTAAGCTCGTATACTCTGCTACTAGACTAGATTTGATACTTATGAAACATATATAACAAAATTAAAATAGGAAATCTCAACAGCACGTATAGTTTGTATGGTACTAGAGTTTACCTGCTAAATACTTTAGCCGCTGGACGGTGGTCAAGTTGCAACTAGTTAATGTACTAATTCCAACTACATAGTGAGTTAACTTCTCTACGTGGTGAGTTCTGAGAATTCACAAACAGACTTCTTTCACCTCTCTGTCTCTCTCTCTCTCTTATGTCACACTATTGTGGGGTCGCTCAACACACTCTTTATGCATGTTGAAAGGATTCGCTTTTTTTATGACCGGTTGCCTATATGATGTCAATCTCTTCTGGGGGCGCCAGTGCTGTTAAAACCACATTGCCCGACCTGGAATAAGAACTCGGGACCTTCTTATCTACAGTACACTCTGCCAATAAATAAATAACATCCAACAGTCACACACATAGTCCTGACTCCACACTGAGATACGAGTTTTATGTCGTGGGTATCAGGAACTACGAGAGACTTGCGGTCTCGCAACACCCAGACCGGATTTTTTTTTTTTTTTTTTGGCCCTACAGCTGGCAGCCCGACCGAGTCGGCTTACTCAGCTACACCGATCTATTGGGTGAACGCAGCTGCGTTACGAACCCAAGAAGTTAGGTGACCATGCTGAGGGCAACCCTCTAACGGGTTACGATCCTCGGCTCAGGACGGTCACTGAGAGATGTATTAGAGACATCATCGATTAGGGGGAATTTGGACGTGTGTTTTCCCTAACTATCCATTGCTGACATCGGCACGCGGGCCGGAATTGTTAACAGGGTCGGGGGGGCGACTACTGGGAGCGCGGCGTGGTCCTCGTCGGCGAGGACGGAACGTCGGTCGTGTGGAGTGTGAGAGCTGTTTAAGTAGCTCGAACTTGCGATTGATGGCCAGAGTGATGTCGTCATCAGGGTCTGACAGAACGGATCTGGGACGTCTCCATTTCGCTCGGTCGAAAGGAGTGTATATTGACGCTTTGCGGACGAGCGGGTTTGGGTGGTGTGCCGCCCGATCGAAGTAGCGCCTGCTAGCCATGTGCATAAAGTGCCTGATGGTCGGCATGTTGGTATCCACATGGAGGTCGTGATTGCGGACGTACCACGGAGCGTTGAGCGCTCGTCTTAAAAAGACGTTTTGCAGGACTTGCATGCGCTTAAGTCGAGCGGGCGGAACATGAGCGAACACGAGTGACGCGTAAGTCATTATCGGTCTAATGCACGCTGTGTAGATCCTAATTTTGTTGCGGATTGACATTTTGCTATTTCCGTTTAATAGACAATTTAGTCGTCCTAACGCGAATGCGGCTCGCGCGCGTACCGCGTTTACGTGCGTGGTGAAGTTCAGTCTCCGATCAAGGGTGACTCCTAGGTACTTGGCGTTGTTGGTCCAAGGGATTGCCTTATTGGCCATGGTGACTGGAGCGTTAGGCGCTTGGGTGAAAGTTCTCTTGGTAAAGAGAATTGCCTGGCTTTTGGCGGGGTTGACAGTGATTCGCCATTTGCGGAACCACTCACCGAGTTCATCGGCTGCGGTTTGCAAAATGCGAATCACTTTATCCGGGTCTCTACACAAAGCGTAGATTGCCGTGTCGTCAGCGAAGAGCGCCAGATGGGCGTCCTTCGGTTTAGGAATATCGCTAGTGTATAGCGAGAAAAGAAAAGGGGACAAAGCAGAGCCTTGCGGGACTCCGGCAGTGATGGTGTGACGGGAGGAAAGAGTTCCCTCCACGCGATATTTGAAACCGCGATTCGACAAAAATTCTCGTATGATGTGCACGAGCTGTGTGGGCACATTGAAGGTATACAACTTGTAGAGCAAGCCGTTGTGCCACACTTTGTCGAATGCTTTTTCAACATCAAAGAAAAGAGCACCGGTAGGGATTCCGCGCCTAAAGTTAGCGTGGATATGCTCCGTGATGCGGAGAATCTGATTCACGCAACTGTGCCTACTACGAAAACCAAACTGCTCTGGAGGGAGCAGATGGTGAAGGTGGGCGACTATCTTGATGCGATCGAGGACGATTCGCTCGTAGAGTTTACCCAGAGCGCTGAGTAAACTGATGGGACGGTAGGAGGAGGGTTCAGAAGCGGGTTTCCCCGGCTTGTGAATACCTATCACTACAGCCTCCTTCCAGACGTCTGGAAAGAGGCTGTTTTGGAACGCTGCATTGAGGATGTCAGCGAGAATTTTAACTAGATGCTCCGGGAGCATTTTCATTACTCTATTTGAGATACCGTCACCCCCGGGGGCTTTACGTCTTTTGAGCGCCTTGATCAGAGAACTGACCTCTTCGATTGTCACCGGAGCGAGCGGGTCGGGCGGTGGGTCGACGTCCGGGTCGACGGGTGCCGGGCGCGGACGCGGAACCGGTATCGGTGGCGGCGGGATTGCGTTCCTACTTTCGACGAAACTGTCAACCGCAACGAGATGTTCAGGGTCAACCGGAACTGAAGAGAGCGAACATTGAGCCTCCAGGCTGCTAGCCAGTAGCTCCGCTTTCTCGTCATCGTCAAACGCCGGGCGTTGATTCGGACGATCAAGCGGGGGCATGGTGACTGTATCGTCCCTCCCGAAGGCGCGGCACAACTGCCAGAAGGCCTGGTGAGACGGATCCAGCTCTGACAGACGAGTTTCCCAACGCGAATCGACGGCATCCTTGACGCGGCGTTTGACCTCACGTTGGAGGAAACGCGCGTGACGCCGCCGATCCGGGGTGGACCCCGCCGCACAGGCCCTCAGTGCGGCGTTTCGCCTCCTCACCACACATCTCACGTCTTCGGGAAGGCGCCATTGGCTAAGAGTAGCCGCCGGCACCCTCTCGGAGCTATCGCTCACGACGTTTTGGAGATGTGCGGCGAATGAGCGAATCGCGCCGGACGTCTCCTCAGGAGTGACAATGTTGGTCGGGATCGCGGAGAGATCAGGGGATGAGGTGTCCGCGAGTTTGGTGCCCAGTAGACGCCAATTCGTTTTCACCTTCATCGGTTCGTTAGTACCTGTGTCTGTGGGACCGTTTAAGGGAACTAGATCTAGGATCACAGGTCTATGGTCTGAGTCTAACTCTTGTAGCACTCGCATGGAACGCACGCGTAGGCATACGTTCTTCGCGAGCGCTATGTCGAGAATGTCGGGTCTGTGATTGTCATCAATTAAGCTATAGTGGGTGGGTTCTGATGGAGCTAAAATCTCCATGTCAATCAAGTCAAGACAACGCTCCAGCATCGCACCCCTGCCGTTGGTATAGTTGCAGTTCCAGAGCGTGTTCTTGGCGTTTAGGTCGCCCGCCAGAAGGACGGATTCCCCCATGTCCAGTAGAGTCGAGAGGTCATTGGAGTGAAGCTCCTTCGTGGGTGAGAGGTAGGCCGAGATGATGGTGATCGGCGGGTGTCCTGTCATTGCCAGCCTGCAGACTGAAGCCTCAATGTTCGTCAGATAGTCGGGGGGGTCTAGAGGTATGCAGTGCAGGGACCTTTTATAGTAAATTAGGGTGCCGCCTAAAGGGCCAGTAGTACGATCGTTACGTACTATCTTGAAGTTTGGTATATTCGGGTTTCTGTTGGAGGGTTTTAAGAACGTTTCCTGGATGAGGAAGACGTCCAAGTTGTGATCGCGAACGAAATGGGCGATTTCGGCACGTTGGCCGCTTATACCATTGGTATTGAAAAACCCCACTCTGAGGGAGCGAGGCTTGGTCCGCGACAGGGTGGATAAAACACTAATATTAGTAGCCATTGGAAGGCTTCAAGATTAAATCAGCGATGTAGGATCGCTGTTCCCTGTATAGTTTCTCCAAGTCTGACATCAATTTAGTGTCCGGGTGACCCCTGGCCGCAATTTCCCTTATTTTCTCCGAGATGAGGGTGTAGAAATCAACCGGGGGGCTCAAGATGGCGTCGTAGATGGAATCTACTTCCGCCTTTGAGAGGACACGACCCGCCGTGTTAGGGGGTGTAGGATTTTGTGGGCGCGGCTGGGCTACCCTGGGGGGGTTAGTCCGGGAGGCCGCTGGAATGGGAGTGGGAGCGGGAGCCGTGGCGGGAACTGGAACGGGAGCGGGAGCGGGAGTAATCGCCGAAGCGGGCACGGGAGGAGTGACAGGAGTGACCGGGGGGGCGGGAGTGGCTCCACCGGGGGCCTTTTTAACCAGACGCCAGGGGCTGTGTATCGGCAAAGGAGCAGGAAGGAATTTGGCCTGAGGGGCCACCCAGACCGGAAACAAATATCTGAATTTTATACAAATATTTGTCTCGATGCGGGAATTGAGCCCACGGCCCCTCGCTTCACAGCCGGCTGCTCAACCACTGCGCGACGGAGGCTGTCAAAAATTCATAAAAATTATAACGCTATAAATACCTTGAATAAACACAGTTTAAATTAATAATTACTGTAGGATATCCGTAGCCTAATCGAATTAGGCAACATCTCACGTAGGGTCGTTATTATTAATTGTTAGTAGTCATCGGATAAAGCAATAATGTATGTCGACCTTCGATGAATCTTTATTCGGGAAGATTATATTCGGATACGGGAAGCTGATTCTATAAACTCCAGTAGTTCAGTCGTTGATATAAAAAGCTTTAACATAGAACTTTATATAGTAAGCTTGGTAGCTTTTACTTCAGGGGGGTTTCCATCACCTCTAATAGCAGTATTATTATAATTTTACTTGTACCGATTCCCATACAAAATAAACGAAGAATATAAGAGGTCGTCGTAACCCTGCTGGTTGTGTAAAACGCGTTCCTCATGAACTACTAACGCTGAGATCTATATAGCGAACTTCGACTAAGTCTACGTGAAAGAAAATAACTCACTGAGGATTTGGATTTTTTAAATCAAACTTTGACTTAGTCCGATTCAATTTTTCTCATAAAATCTTTGCTTAGTCTATCTGTCAGTATGTTTTTCTTGTAAAAAATGGCTCGGACTAAGTCAAAGTTCGATTTAAAAATACAAATCCCTACTGAGTTCGTTTCCTTGACTCAGACTTAGTCGAGGTTCGCTCTATAGATGTCAGCTTTAGTGCCCCTAACTTTTGTACCGATCAGCCGTTCTAGTAGAGTAAGTAAGTAGTACATAGAAGTCTTTGAGTAATTTAGATAGCATTTGTTCGTGTTGTGTAAAACGCGTACCTCATGACCTACGGAGTGTGGCTTTTGTTCTGATTCGAGTGATTGCCTATCTTACCTGTATACATAAAAACACCCCGAAGGGGGAGGCAGAGGCGAACTAGAGAACTAAAACACCCACATTTCGCCGAGTTCATTTCCATCCCAGATGTGATAGAGCGAGCTTATCGCTGTATCTGGCATAAATTACAGACTGATTAATAGAAAAACCTAAAATCACTTTGCCCGACCTGGGGACCTAACCCGAGACTGTAGGACGGTAGTCGTACCGCGCAGGCAATACCACTCCACCGTGGCTGTCCTATAAAAGTTTTAGTAAACCCGATTTTTTAAATGAATGGACTGCAAAGTACGTGGGTCAGGTGATGGTTAGTGGTCTCTATCGCCCATAGAAACTCAAAATACGAATAGAATCATGAGGGCGTTGCCATCCATAAAGGAAGGAAATAGGGATTGTTAAGAAGAGGGCCACCAGAATTCTCACTCTCCGGATGGACCGCAACAGCGAGGTGCCACTTGCGATGGTTTGCTGTATCGGTCCAGCCAGTTTATTTGTATTGTAGACTTAACTGTCTTAGGCGTGGCTCTACCACTCAAAAATTACAACTTCACAAATTTCATAGATAAAACTTCAATATTTCTAGAATAAACAGTACAAAATGTTACTTCTGACTTCTACGGTGTTCATCTCTTGCAAAATGGCGGCGTTCCTAAACTAAAACGGCCTATTTAATAATCTAAAGTAATTATTTAGGCGTGAGAAGTGCCCACCAAAATAATTTTAATTTTCGCTTCATAGACGCATTTGTAGAAATTCACTAGATTTGTTTCAGAGATATTTTGTTAGGATTTAATAGAAACACAAAGTTCATCAAACTACTTCCATCGAACTACAGGAAGTTATTACAAATATATTATGCTCTCTATATATTATTGTCTATAGATGTAGCTTAAGCTTTTTAATACCATTTCGATGAAAATGATTTGAGTGACAAGCCAATTGCCTCCTTAATATAGTGGTAGTGTATGTAGAGTGCGGACAGAAGCTCCTAGATTTGCTGGATTCGATTCCCAAGTCGGTCAACACGTGTTTTTTTTGACACAATTTGTGAATATGGTTGTTATAACCCGGTCTAAGAAATGATTTTCTATTTTATATTACTTATACGTTGACTATACCTCTATATAGCAATATAAATAAAGCTTTAAGAAAAGCACACAGACATGTTTCGATAATAATGTGACACATATGGTGCCGGAGGTTATTATTTGTATCTTATGGGGAGGACAGCGGGCGAGTAGCCGGCTGTGAAACGTGAGGTCGCGGGTTCGATTCCTGCACCGAGACAAATGTCTGTGTATCCTACAGATATTTGTTTCGGGTCTGGGTGTTGTGAGACCGAAAGTCTTTCGTAGTTTCTGGTATCCACGACACAAGACTCGATCTTAGTGTGGGGTCAGGACTATGTGTGTGACTGTTGGGTGTAATTAATTAATTACTTTTTCAAAACATCGTTTGACAAAAACTCTTTGAGCAGGGAAAAGCGCAAAATGCGATGTCAATAGCCATAGGAAGTTATTAAAATACTATTTTCAGAATGAGGTAGAAAAGGAAATTTAATAGAAAAGGTTGTTCTTTAAAACGTCGCCGGCGATGGCAACAAGATATTGAATTCGACGGCAAAAGGAAAATATTGCCAAGAAATTCATATATCAATACTAGAATAATAATTTATCTCGCACAATATCAGGTAACAGACAAGATGAAAATAGAGTACTATGAAGTATGATTTAAATTATGCGCTACGGAAAGCTTCGATATCGGAAATACGAATATGTAAT
This sequence comes from Clanis bilineata, assembly GCA_036417725.1. Taxonomy (NCBI): domain Eukaryota; kingdom Metazoa; phylum Arthropoda; class Insecta; order Lepidoptera; family Sphingidae; genus Clanis; species Clanis bilineata. Next base: position 8,650,627 of record CM071141.1, read on the forward strand.
GTTGATGACCTTATATAATTATATTGTATGTGCCCGTAACCGACGCGAATGTATGAAGAGATTGATGAAAGTAGATGGAGCGAAAGTAGTGTGTCAGAATCGGGCGAAGTGGAAATCCATAGTCTCTGCCTACCCCCATGGGATACAGGCGTGATATTATGTATGTATGTAAGTGGTAAAGCCATAGTGTAGAATTTTGTATACAGTTTGAATGGGGATTGACGCGCACTGACTTTTCGATCAGGAAGACAAAAACTTGCTAAATTATTTTCTTCAAATACAAGTTACATTACTGTTACTATCATTATTATTCCAGTGTCAATTTAAAATATAAGTCAGGCGCTGCTATTTTGAAATTTTATTTTTTGACATAACTTTTATTTCTTATTTATGTAAACAGCAACTCGTCCGGGTAGACAGTATTTCTTTGTCTATATGGAGTGCACGCCACTGTGATAGGGATGGGTGGGGATATTTAAGCCTCCAGAAATCGCACATAAGATACGAAATGCAACAGCAAACCGCTATCACGTCGCTTTCTTGTGAGGTAGTGGTAATCTCGACCCGGCCTGTTATGAAGGCAAAATGGTCTATAGTATGATTCTACCATTATTTTTTCTTTAAGTAACAGACCTAGCTATTTGTACAAAGAAAAGTGTTGTAGTACCTTGCACTAAATCTAATATCTGGTATAGTTAGAAAGCCGGAGTCCGTCGGGACGTACCGTATGAATATATTATGGATCTTGCACGATGCATTCCGAAGTATGATTACCAAATTTCAATCGTAAATCTATAGCACAGAGTATTTTATACCGTGGATTTAGTTAGAGAACCCCTTTTGTTTCTGTACAAATTTGAACATAAAATTGCTTCGATGTTAGTTGAGTATACCTGTGCAGTGTTAATGACTGTTTGATAGAGTTGAACGTAGTAACATTTTCATTGTTTTGTTTTGCATCGTCCGCTGCTCAGCAGTCTGTTTCACGAGGTCCTTAAATTGTTAAACATTATTTTATGTTAAATCAATTAAAAAGCAATTTGAATTTTATTGAATAATTCACAAATTTCAAAACAGGTTTACGCCTCTAATAAATATGCTCATATTAGTAGCAAAATATGTATTTTATTTAACTTAGTAAAGCTGTTGTAATTGTAAATAGTTGTTTATTTAGAGCCACTTGCAGCGCTATTACTAATCTAGACGTAAACATTTATCCTACAGCTCACTCCAATCTTTAAATCAAGATTTGGGATAAATTTATCGTGGAGATGCTAGTGGCCATAATCATAAATTAGTCTTTAGTGTTATTGTCACTTCTGTTAGTATCATCATCATTTCGTTGTATCATCGGTGATTAATGACTATATATATCATATATCATGTATTGTCTGGACTTTAAAAGAGGCCATAACCCTTGAGTTTGTTTCGGCATTTCTTCTCAGGGATAGCCACAAAATGCTGCACCATTACTCTATTAATATCTTAGAATCAATATATACTCGTAATTGACGTGTGAAAGTGGTACAAAATATCCTATTTGCAGAATAAATGATTTAAAATTGAATTTACTTATGTAGATTTATTTACTTTTCTGATTTCTTAATCGATCCAATTACCGAACAATTACTTTTGATCTACCACACAAGGTTTACTAAGCAATGAACCATTACGTACAAGTGAACAAATCTTAACATTTTCTACATTTACGAATGCTTTACTCAGCGAACATTAATTTCCTTCGACCTCACTGAGTTCTGCTTTTGTGAAATCGTGTTTCCCTTTTTAGTATAAATCTGGTTGCTCATTAGAATGCTAGATAAGAAATGGGGATTTAAATAAATCCGCGGTTGTATTTCTAGTATATTTGTTGTGGGAGTTTTACTTATGATATTCTTGTAATTTTAAATTAAAATGAAAACGTTTTAAAATTGTATGAAGATAAATCAGTATATCAGCAGTATCTATTGTTAGAATCACTATATTGCTAAGAGGATAATTTGCGTAAGCATTCTTGTAGTATTCTTTATGGGCGAATGAGGATTTCCCATATTGCTTAGGATTTATTAGGTTTAACATAATAATAATAATAATAATAACAGATGCTGATTCTTATGATGAACATACTGTAGTGCTTGCTTTGGGTTTTAAAGTTCTGACTGTTATGCCATGCCGGTGTTATTTATAAAGCAATCGCGTTCGCGAATTGTTTTATCCCTAACTATTACCATAGGTTCTTTACGTCTGTGTAAATCAGTTATGTTTTTCGTCGTAGCGGAATTTAAAGTGAAAATGATGATGAAATTGATTACTTCTATAAGTATCCATCAATTAACTATTATCCTGTTACTTTTCAGTTATGTTTTTGTTAGTTTAAAAATCACAACATTTGCAATAATTCGATGTAGTGAATGACGACTACCTCATAGCGTGGTTGTATTTCGGTACGACTACCGCCCCGAGGTCTCGGGTTCGATCACCGGGTCGGGTAAAGTGATATTGGTTTTTCAATTCAGTAATTCTCTGGAGTCTGGAATTTGTGCCCAATATGTCGAAGGGCTCCCTATCATATCTCGCACGGAAATTAGCTCGGCAAAATGTGCGTGTTTCAGTTCACTAGTCCGCCTCTACTTACCCCTCCGGGGGTACAGGCGTGAGCTTAAGTATGTATGTAATGGGTGATGAGGTATACATGGTGTTACATTTCTAACAGTAGCGTCGCAATTTGTGCGCCTATTTTCTGTAATTGGTCGCGAAATCGCGCCTTCATTACAGTCACGTAAAACACTTGTTACGCAGCAAGAACAAACGGCGGCATCAATCACTAACTGTGTCGCCTGTGTCATGTTTAGATTGCTCAAATTAGGGCCATTTGAGTACGCTTGTCTCGGCGAAAAATAATAGCGATCACTCAACTCTTCTCTTGTACAGGCAATTGAGTGTTTGGCAAATGTTTGTTATACGTCGCATAATTGGACAAATGTTTGTGTCTATACAGGGGGTTTAGACAAGTGGCCTATACGTTAGTCGAATACAAAAGTCAAATAGAATTAATGTATGGAAATGACATAAGAGTACGCCGCATGTAGCGTACTCTTATGTCATTCCCATACATTTATTCTACTCGACTATTCTATTCGATTAGCGCATATGTCATTTGGCTGACGAAACTTTGTACACCGGGGTTAATTTGAAACTAAATTGTTGTAGGATAAAATCTTGTTTTAATATTAGAACATAACTTACGCCTGTATCACCGAAGACCTCTTCGGCAGGACAGACCTCTTCTCTGCCTACCTAAGTAGAGGCGCACTAGTGAACAAGAACACCCACATTTTGCAGAGTTTAGTTCGATCCCAGATGTGATAGGGGGCGAGCCCATCGCCATAACGAAACGTTGACCTTCTTCATATTTATTTCAATAAAAACCAATATATAAAACATTCGATAAAATTTAAAAATTAACTATCACCGATATGCATCGCTTACGTAAATGTGGGTGTTGACTACGTCGCGCCATTGTTTATTGATGCCGGTGAAATTAAATTATGACTTAATTCGATGACGAAAATTGATGCATTTGCCAGTAGTCAAGTTAATTGAATTAATCAGTACGCTCAAAATGTGTTCTGTAGGGCAAAGTAATTATGTTGGAATTGCATTTACCGTGAAAAACGATGTCGGTTATTGTGTATGTTATGAATGCAACGCGTTCAACATAAATTAAATGAAATTAAAAAGCCATTCTGCTTTATGAAGTCATAGAAATTGCGTATTGGAGTGGTATTATTTCTGTGAATACAGTAGCCCGAGCACAAAAAACTAATGTATTCGAGTTCGCTGCGCACTGATGACGTTTGGTTAATATTTCATACAAATGTCATAGACGCGCATCGAGCTGAAATACATTTACGGTTGTCAGAAATTTTCCTGCTCAGGCCGCAGGTGTGGTGTGTTTTTCTAAATTCTACCTAAATACGTTTGTAATATGGGTGATGTTATCATGCCAAATATTGCATGCGATTTTTAAATTCTTTTTTTTTCCTGACAGCGTCCATGGTGCAGGACGCCTATAGTTTGGTTATGGTGGTTTCACACATGAGGCCAACCATAAGTACTTCTTGACATTTCTCGCTAGCGAATCCGTGAAACATTTATATGAAAATAATCCGATCGCCTCTAGAGGTTATGCGGGAAACTGATGTTTTTCATACAAATTATTTACGGAGTCGCTAGCGAAAAATGTTAAAAAATCTCATGGTTAGCTTACAGATAATAATGAATTATTGTAAGGTCCAAAATCAAGATTCACACATGACTAATAATATCTTAAGGTGAAATCAGGCTTATATGTATGATTGTTGGGTTTTATTATTGTACTAGATTTTCGCTCTCGGATAAGCCAGTGTTACTTACAAAAACCTTTCTAAGCGAATGCTTACGTATAAACATAAAATTATATACCACACTGATTTCTACTACACCTAGTTTTAGGTGCGGGATGATAGTCATTCAGAACAAATGATTTTTCACCGACTTCAAAAAAGGAGAATGTCTTCAATTCGTCTGTATTTTTTATGTATGTTACGTGATATCTTCGCCAAATGTGGACTGATTTTCAAGGTTATTTTTGTGTTCAATAGAGCTTTTTCCAAGGGATAATTGTTATGATCGGAAAGGTTTTGAAGTCGGTACGTTATATAAGTATAAATTTAAGAGGGTATTTTACCCCATCACCAACTACTATAAGCTTTAACTAGTATAATAAATACTTACCAGACAGCTTGGCCAAAATTCAAACAATATTGCATTAAGGACTTGCATACTTTACATTGGACGCTGTAGATCGGCGTCCGTCCGCTGTCATCCTCGAATTTTCACTAATTTGGTAGGAATCTTACAGTGACCGGTATCCAATATATTTTACCAGCCAGACTAATGAAATTTGAGGTGGCCGAATTACGCTGTTTCCCAGTGAATGTACGGTATTGGGAAGATTGATAACATCCCAACTAGTTGGGGCTTACGTCGCGTTGTTTCAACAACGCAATCAACCGTTGGTTATCACATGGGATTAGGTGATTTTTCTTAGCGTGATTTTGTCGATTTTTTTAAAGGAATGGCTAGCAAACGAGTTATGTATTCGTTTGCTGGCCATTTTTATAAAAAAATCACTAAATGATGAGTCTACGTTATCCCAAATCAATGTGGGGTTGGCACAACACATGAAGTGTCTATCAGAGTAGGTGAACCACGTTCCGTTAGCCTTGTACTGCATCATCGAACGACTGAGATTAAAATTTAAGTTAATTTAATTTATAAGTCTTCACCCATAAACAAAATCCCTAACAATTAATTATGAGCTTATTTAAGATTCATAGGAAATCATATTCTTCATATTTAACATTGAAAAGATAATTTTGTGTTCCCAAATCGTAATATCAGTCAGAATATTTTTAATAGTCTAGCGTAGTTACGTTTTCGTTAGCTGTAAGCAAATAGGTATAATGTATGAATCAGAACAATCTCTCACATCTGCACACTGGCGCTCGTAATTGGCTATATATAAAACATTACGAATTGAATATAACGAAGAGTATTACCATTTATCACCCCTCGTAACATTAGCATAGAACGACCCGTGAAATATTCAATTAGGCATTAAAGTCTTTGAGAAACAATGGTGCTGGGTGAAATGAAGAGGCGGGGTGACATGTTGTTGATTTTATTATTTTTCGTAACGACCAGGATATTAACGTACATTGTTCGGAAGATATTACATAATTTACTACATTATATATGTTAAAAAATCTCCATTTGCAACTTTATAAACGGGGCTATGTTCATTGCGTATCATACCAATTTAAATATTAATTTACAAATTAAGTTAAATGTTTCTGAACGCGAAATCGCCTTTGTCAGTGTTTATGAGTTTAAAACGCTTGTGGATTAAAACTTTGCGGTGATATTTGGTTTAATTTAATTTGTACATATTTCGGCGAATGTTAAAGTTGCAATTGGAGTGAAGCTGCAAATTTTATGAGTAGTAAACGCTTGGTAACTATTTAAATGTTATACTTGTATCAAACAAATCATTCAATTAAGTTTTCTATTAAACTTGCGGCTTAACTTCATAGATTTATTTACATTAAAATTGTTTTATAATGCTCAATAAAAACATTGTTATAATTCTCTATCCAATATAGCAATATACATGGCACATTTATTATAAACAACTGTTTAAAATTCACGTATTCATGTTCAATGTATTAACAGTGTCAGAAATTGAGACCTTGTTATTATAACGGTTTACACATCGCCTATATAAACTATATACATTATTAAGACTAGTTATTATCACGTTACATGCAGGTGGATTAATAAAATTGTTTCAGCTAAATCATGCATATCGTAGCCGAAACATACGACAGCTGACACGATATAAATCAAGCCAATTAAATATAATTACATCGCTCGGAAAGAATACATAATTGTCCTCAAATTACCTAAATTAGACCGCGTCTATATTGTTTTGAAAAGTTTTCGAAGTAACATAAACAACGATTATATTAGGATTCTATAAAGTAGTAACATTGTTATGATTGATTGAGCGGTATCGCTTGTTGATGATACGTCATTTTTGTTTACTTTACCGTCACTGGAATACCATTTGTTGGCACGGTCTGGTACTCTGTTGGTCTTGGTGCTGTCACTGTCGCTTGTCTCTTCATCATCGTATCCATCAGTCTCATAATCATCATCCGATGGTACCCTCACATCAGGATATTGATATGCGTGTCTGTCATTCCCCGGGATTTCTAAAACAAATACATTAGTTATCCCAACTGATATTGTTTACGTAATGTGTTTTGTCGTTATGTCGCCTTGTTCTAGTGGCAGCATATATGAGTTGTGGACCAGGAGGACCTGGGTTCGACTCCCAGGTCGGGCAAAGCGATTTTTTTAATTTAACTCTTTGGAGGCTGCACATATATGTACATGTTACATAAGTGTCTCGGCCTGCGAATACCGAGCCGCCCGTCACTATTTAATTTTCTCGGGGCTGAATCCCTCAGAGGAGGTTGATGTCAGGCAGGCAGTCGGTCGTTAAAACGAAGCCAAATCCTTTCTGCGACATGCTAGAAAAAGTGTGTTGCGCCGACTCCACATTAAGGTGGGATTAGAGTAGGTAGAAAGAAAGATTGAGTTCTCACGTAGTGAAATTAATAGAACTTATGTTTGGGCAACAATTTATACCTGAATAAAATAGCGTTAGGCGAAACAGTAACCTTTAAATAGGCATGTGGGTGTGGTCTAAAAATGTCTTGCGGAAAACTTATATTTAATATCTAAAATAACCTTTCGTTTGTTGTGTAGTTCTTTGTCTGTCGAAAGAAGAGACAGATTAATGTTATTTTAAATGAAAAGATGGGTCTTCTCCGAAACTGTTTTCCGTAATTCTATTGTACGGAAATCATATTATAAAACATAGTGGACAATGTGTGAGCACCAAGCCAGTTTAATACATACATACATACACACATAGAATCACGCCTTTTTCCCATAGGGGTAGGCAGAGACAACGGATTTCCACTTGCTACGATCCTTACATCCCTCTTTTGCCTCATTCAGTCTCATAACATTCTTCATGCATGCACGTCGGTTTAGGGTACTTTTAACTTGACCTTTCTCGAGTCTCTGATTTGGTCAGAGAGAGTTCGATGAGGTCTTCCCCTGTTTAATACCGTACCATATAATCTTATCTTGCTCTCGACGTCCCCGAGAGAGTTTTTAGCGACACAAATGTAGCTCCCCAAGTCTTCTCGTCGTATGTTCTTAATAGTCATCGTCATTTCAGCCTCGAACATGGACTTCTGCCTCACCGTCATTTCGTGGTGGTCCGACGGTATTATCAGCTCACCTGGGGAACAATTTATTACTAAAACACTTGCTTTCAAATTCAATATTAGAATTTCATCTTCCACGGTGAAGTTTTATGAAAAATGTAAAAAGTTCGCGCAGACACCTAGGAGTTTTATGGCTGCCTTATAATTTGTTTCGCTTTTATCGCGGATGCTACACTGGCCGACTTAATCAAATGTTGCGATTCAAATTTCGGAATATTAGAAGATATCCAGTTAATGGAAACCGAAATGTTCGCTAAGGAAAATAACGTTGGATGGTAAATTAAGACGTATTGCGGAACGACCAAAGATTTCTGTGATTTATGCCTTAATGACTGAGTTAGTGAGAGATGGTACCTAGTTTATACACATTACTCTTGTAATGGGTAAATAAATTCTTTCGTATAGTTCCGGACACCAAATAAAATGGATCAAAGGTAGTAAAACTAAGGTAAAGGTATTTAATATAATATGTGGTGTATGATAAAATCCACATAATGAAAATATGTAATTAACGTAGCTTATGAATTTTAATAGAAATATCGCTAGACAAGATTTTTTTATTATGATTTTTTTTCTACCTGCTTCGACCCCACCCAATGTGGGGTCGGCGCAACACACCCTTTCAAACATGTTGCAGAATAGATTTGGCTTAGTTGTTACGACCGGTGCCTGCCTGACGTCAACCCCCTCTGAGGGATCCAGTCCCGGCCAAATTAAATGAGAAAATGTGCTTTGCCGACCTGGAAATCGAACCCAGGACCTCCCGGTCCACAGCCTATATATGCTGTGACTAGACCAAGGAGGTGACTAATGTTTTTATTTATTTTAATTAAATCATAAAAAAATCACGCCTAGCGATTTTTTTAAATTAAAACAAACTAAACTAAACTTTATTTAGATACGGTACGCTCGAATCAAATGTGTACAAATATTAAACACTGTCAACGCTCGCTCTAACTAATATAAACTGAGATTGAACTAAATGTGGATTAACTTAATTTAGTCAGATGACAACATTACTATAAATAAGCGAACATTGCACACACATTTTGTAATTGTTTATTTTTACTTACCAGGGTCTTTGACCCAATAGTTGATGGATTTGGGGGAAGACTCGACGTAGCACTCAAGCGTGACGTCGGTCCCGAGGGGAGCGCCCACCAGCTGATTAGGCACCTGAATCACTGGGTGAACTGATAACAATACATTACCGAGATGAGATGAGATAACAAATTACACTAATGATGTACTATTAGGAAATGATTCGGTTGGCATTTGTTCCCGATTCTCAACTCCTTAATAAGCCCCATCCTTGTTATTGTGTCCATACATACGTGGGCATTTCCGCGAAAAAAAAGTCATTACCGTCGTAATGGTAATGACTAATATGACCTCGGTAATGACAACCCCTTAATAGTATTATAATTAATAATTGTTATCTATATACAGGTCGTTCTGGAAACTTTGGGGGAGGCCTATGTTCAGTAGTGGACGTCCTATGGTTGATGATGATGATGATGATGATGATGTATATAACTTCAGACATCACCTGTACAATCCTATGCATAGCATGGCATGAACGTACAAGACATGAGACACATATAAGTATTAATAAATCCATGAGAATGATAAAGTATATACATAGATAACAATTATTAATTACATACTATTAAGGGTTTGTCATTACCATGGTCATATGCGTCATTACCATTGCCTATACTTAACGACGATCATGACGTTTTTTTTTCGCGGAAATGCCCACCTGCTTGTTTTTAAATTGATAGCATTATAACATAATTAATATCTGAATGTACCTAGACCTTGTTTGGTGTGACCGGTCATAAGTGTTTTTTATAAATAATTTTATTCATGTTATTCTGTCACTTATTTTAAGAGTTGTGTTTGTATCTCATTGTGTCATTACCCAAGGACATCAGCAATATTAATAACTTTGTAAAACACAATTTTTATTAAAGCATAGAATTCATCAATATAATATATCCGAGATGCACAGTTCTTTGCAAATATCGTCCTAAAAAGTGGTCTCGGTAATTATTGTTGTAAATATAAAACTAAGAAAAAGATCATAAATCCTACTTCATCATCATCATCAGCCATAGGACGTCCACTGCTGAACATAAATAACAACATAAATAATAACATCTGCATCCTACTTAAATCATCACAAATATAACCATTTGCACTTGTTATAAAGTAGCTTTTTAAAAAGCGTTCTTAAATTTGAATTTTTAAATTTAGAATTCTGTCAGCGTCCGACTGTATGCAAAAGGAGTGCTTAAGCACTCCTTTGCTGTCCTATTTTCGCGTCAACTGTGCATCTAGTGATGTAATTTATCGATGATAGAATAGTTCAAATGCTAGCAAGAAGTCAGTTGATAATCTTTGTCTTTCTTCGAGTAATACCTAGTATTTAGTAAGTATAAGTAGATAACCTAATGTAATGGATTTACGACCACCATCTAGAACATGTATGCATATTATAGCATTCTCCGGTGTCCGAGCAGTGAAATATAATTTAACTGTAAAATCTTGAAAATAAATGCTTACAATGGAATTTCCAATACATAATATCTCAGACAACTGTTTAAACATTGAAGTTGTATGACTGAGTAAGTTCAGACTGCAAAATACAAATATTTAGAAGGGTTGAACAACACCTTAATATATTCTAAGAAGTACTAAATGCCTGGTTTGTAAAATTTATTTCATTTTAGTTGTACGTAAATATTTATTATTCTTTATTTATATTGTTATTTGTGGTGAGAAGTTAGGGATTTTTCCCACAACCCTAAATTAGGGATGAGCAGAGAGGGGATTAGGGATCAAGCAGGTGCTACAGCGTCGGACCTGTTTGGAATAATAATGTATGTTTGGTTAGGGAAAACTACACTGTCGTTTCTGATATTATTCTTTTCATGTACATCTGTAAATATCCGATGGTATATCTTGAAAATTATCTGCACTTCTATAAAATTAACTTTTTCCTGCTCACACTTTTAAATATTTGTTATAATTTGGGAATTTTTAAAAACTTTCTAGAGCAGTTTTTACAAAAATAAATGTGGTTCAAACCACTACAGTTTTTGGCAGTAGATAATGAGCCCATTTTATAGTAAGTGTAGTAAGTTGCTTTTATAAAGCTTCCATTAAAAAAATAATTCGTTTTTAAACAAATTGGACATTTTGTTAGATTATTTTAGCACTACAGCCATCGATATATTATTTACCTAGATGCACAGTTGACGCTCGGAAAATGGGACAGCAAATAAGTGCTAAAAACCTACTTTATAACATGTGCATAGGGTTATGTTTGTGTTGATTTAAGTATAACCCTATGCACGTGTAATAAAGTAGCTGTTTAAACGAAATGAGAAAGCGTTCTTAAATTTGAAATTTGAAATTTAGAATTCCATCGGCGTTCGACTGTATACAAAACGAGTGCTTAAGCACTCCTTTGCTGTCCCATTTTCCGAGCGTCAACTGTGCATCTAGGTAATCAATATATCGATGGTTACAGCACAAGTGACTCTATATTTATGAGCAATGAGAATTGATTTTATTTTTATTGATTTTAAATTTAATTTCATCCCATTTACTACCTACCAGGCTACCTACACTATGCTGTTCATTGCAAGATGTATACCCATATATTGTAGAGGTATACCACAATATTCACCGTTAATTTGAACGCTTCGCTATCTACAACTATTTATGAAGGATCTACTTACAATGTACACTGATGTGAATCCTCTTGCTGACTGTGGGTGGTACTCCATTTCCAGCGATACATAAGTATGTGCCCATTTCTGAACGAGATATCTTCGTTAGCTTCAACACTTCTCCTTGGTAAGTTAATACTGTCAACAAAAAAAATATTTGTGATATCGAGTTTATAATATATATCGTGTGTATTCACATACCAATATCCTATTCAGATGTGGGTTCTGCCTGTGGCAGAAAGGATTCGGCTTTAGGTTTTATAACCGCCTGCCTGAACTCAATCCCTCTCGTGAGGATCCAGTCACAGATAAATCATGTTAGAGAAACTGTTTTGTCCGATTTGGGAATCGAACCCAAGACCTCTTGATCCATAACCCATAAAGGCTTCTCTTGTAGGTTCATTGCTTTGCCACTAAACGAGTCAGATATGAGTTTTGTTTAGTGTGTATCAGAAACTGCGAAAGTATTTCAGCCTTGCAATAATGTCTCGATGCGGGGATATCTAAAGGGTAACGCTGTCAACGTCTTCAAAGTCTTTAATAATAGTATTTTTTTATCCTAGGGAGAGAATAAACGACACTAGAGGTACAACTAACAATAGACTATAGTCCAAAATATATGAAGGTACATCGACTACCGCGAATTGTCAGAAATCAGTAAAATTATGCCGGCGTGAATTCATAAAACTCAACAACGATAAAAACGCCTACGATGAAGTTAAAACAAGAATTATATTTCTACCTTATAGTCTATTCACGAAAGGTATCAAATGCACTCGCCAAGGTACTAAGGTTTTGCTGTATTATTGAATGTGAACTCATCATGCATCACTTCATTAGACTTTCAGATCATAATTCCGTTCTGTATAATAAAACCTACTTAGGAGTCTATTCAAAGTTGAACTCTACTAATTACGACAAACTTTAAACAATACTGGACGTGAAACTCATCCCGGCTATAGTCTCCGTGCAGCTCATTGTGGCGCCACAAATGCGGTCACACGGACTGCCGTGGTATACATATTCAGAAAAACAATGCCCGTCCTTGCGCCATTCAAATAAACTAAGACAAATGAATATTTTTCCAGCAGCAAGTTTCAATTTTTTTGGACGTTCACGTAATTAATAGTTAAACAATGATGGGTGTTCGTATTTATGATATATTAATTTTTATATTGGCGTGAATAAGTTGATAAGTCGACTTGCAATATTTAAAAAAAAAATGATTTATATTGGTTAATAAACTACATACTCTACCTACGAAGGGAGCCCGTGATTTTTATGATAGGTATCATACCTATAGAGGTTTTATAATTACCCTATTGGTGTGAATGAGTTATCAAGTCAACTTGTAATATTATACCAATCAACAGCACCTAGATTTATTAATTTATATTGAAGTGAAAGAATAACTGATTCTATGTGATTCGTAGAGTCAGTTGCTTAGTCCATCTTACTGATAAAAATACTTTAGGACTAAAATAAAATAAAATTTAGGTGGGTATTCCAAATAACCGTAAGTACTAATTTCGTGGGTAAAGGGTTTAAAAATCGCGGCAATGTGAACATTAATGCTAATTGACTGTTAGAGGAGATAATGTTACCTTTCTACTCGGTTAATTTTTGAAACAACACTCTGATATCCGAGCTTCATACCTTACAGTAAACGGAATGAGCCTTCTTAGGATTTTAGCTTGCCTACACCGTAATTTAATCAACCTTGTAAAATCCTTATTTAATCATTGGGTTAACACCTCACTAAAAACATTCAATACTGGTAGCAGGACTCTCATAATTATGCGAGAGGCTCCCTCCCAGAGTGGGTTGAAGTCAGACAGGCAACTAGTCGTACAATCTAAGCGGAATCCTTTCTACAACATGTTTGAAGAAGTGTGTCGCTTTGATTGCACATTGGAGTGAAGTAAGAATAAATACAAGAAGATATTTGTTTCAAGTCTGGGTGTTGTGAGACCGAAAGTCTCTCATAGTCTCTGACACCCACGATACAGGTTATACCTAGTGTGGGGTCAGGACTAGGTGTGTGACTGTTGGGTGTATTTATTTATTTATATGTTGTTGGCGAGATTCATGAACCGATGACTATCCTAGTCTGTGCATATTATGTAAACAGTAAGATACAAAAATTGGTCATTTGCGTAGATATTTGCACATCACAATGACTCGGAAGTGATGACACTGACATGACCATCCCAAGTGTGCCTTATGGAATATTCAAAAAATAAGTCATCTCAAATGGGGAAGTGCCATGTATCTTGTCATTTTGACAGGTTTACCCATGTTAGTTACCTTCGCTGTATCGGAGATACGAATAAGCCGTTTAATACTTGATATGACATATTATTACAAGTGAACCCATTTCCCAAGGTAAATGCTAATTCTCGGAGAGCTGTGATTATTGTCGTGTGCATTATTAAAGTATCGCTTATTAACACTAAGAATTTATATCTTTAATTATCGTACAACTTTTGGGTATATACCCGAAGAGGTAAACTTAAGTTAAACAGAGTAAAAATGTGCTTAGTGTGAGTTTTAAGTATTGCATAGTGTTAACAAATAATTTTGAATTCGAATCGAGCTGGTCTGATAACATTTGGTTATCATTTTTTGCATTTAGTAAAACACACGAGAACGTAAACGCTACCAATCGAAATATTCATGCAAATGTCATAATCGCGCACAGAGCTATGCGGCTCGAGCAGAAAAAAATCTGACAATCGTGAATGTATTCGAGCTCGATGTGCCTCTATGAAATTTGTATGAAATATTAACCAAATGTAATCAGTGCGCAGCTAGCTCGAATACCTTTACGATTATTCGAAATTTTCCTGCTCGAGCCGCTGTTCGAATTCGAATGACAAAATGTTTCATGTTTAGACCTCTGGTAAAACAACTTACAGACCACAGTGGCCACACATTTTGTCTGATAATTTCTCAGTCTAAAATATGACGGTAGGATCAAGTTATTTCACATAGTATAATTATTAATCATCTCTTTTTACTTCACTATAAAAATTACTTAATTACCTTTACTCTTTGCCCCAGTTTGGTCCCTTACTACGATCTCATGCCCGTCTTCTCTCTTCCACATGACTCGTGGAGGCGGGACACCCCGCGCTTTACATGACACCCTCGCTGTACCACCTTCAGGAACCATCGTGTCTCCTGATGTCTCTTCAGGGATGAAATCTGGAGGTATTACTACATCTAGGAAGCCCATCTGTTGAAAAGAATACTATGTTGAAGTGGTTAATAAAGATTATCTCATTTACTGAATCCAAGAACTGAGATAATAAATACATATATAAACTGACTGATTGACAGACTGACTGAAGTATAAGTGTACGTACTCCCGAGACAGAATAGAACTACGAACGTGAAATTAGAATTTGTATAGAGAAAATGGAAATACGACGGGACAGAGTCTCACGCGGCTGTAGCTGCGAGAAAAAGTTAGTTTTCAATAAGTGGAATCAGATCAAACCTAATGATTTTCAAATGACTGGGACAGATCTGCATTTTTAGATGTATGTACAAATTTTGATTCTGAGATTCTGAGTTTATGATTTTGGCCGCTTCAGTTGACCTCGATAAATTCTTTTATAAAATACTTAACAATTCCACTTCGATAAAATGATAAACGAGAATATCAATTACAAAGTAAACACAGAAGTACGACGTCCGTAGAAACTTATTTCCATAAGTGTCAACTGCGCGAACGCCCAGTTTCCAACTGTCGCAATAAGTTCACGTATTATCAGAAAATTCTAAACTATCTTGGATTTCCAATGCTGATGGCTTCAAGTCGAACTTGTATACGTTATTCACAGTGCCGGCGTCAATGACCGTATCTCCAGCTAAGTTATAATTAGCTAGCTTATGTGTATTATTGATGAATAATAGAGGTAGAACTATAAATAAGAGCCTTGGCGTCCGGGAATAGAATCAACCACTTAACTGCAGTAGATTTTAGTAGGTGAAAATAGAACGATCTTTATAAGATGCACAAACGCTACAGTGTATTTTGTAATTTGTTAGCACTGCAAATTCCGATTCTTAATCCGTGGATTATGTCCCAAGCAAAAGCTAGCAAATCGTATCTTACTTGACTCTTCATAGGATCCGTGTTTATCTGACACATGTACTGTCCTCGATCTTCTTCTTGTACGTTTTTGATGTGCAGGTACCAGGTGGAGTGGTCACTGTGGGACACCGATACTCGAGGATTGTGCGTGATCACGAGCTCGTGGATTGCTTGGATCGCCTTCGTATCCGCCTTCACCCACCCCACCTTTATTAATAAATCATTGTGAATTCTAAGTTGAGTTTTATTAAAAAATAATTTAAAAATTTGCCCTGTAAATATTACTATCCCCCTGTTGGAGGGGGCGTGAGAGGAGAGTGCGGAATGAGAAGGGTTACGACTTTGTATTAGCGGATAAATAGTTATAAATCAAACATAGTGCAAAAACTTCTTACCCGATAATTGCCAAGGTTAACAACGATGCACTCGAAAGTCGCGTCACGTCCTATAGGAGTAGTCAGGTTTGTGATCGGCTCGCCGAATTCCGGCACCTCAACGCCTCCTGCACACGAAATTAAATAGATACAATGCTTTGAAGAGTAAAACCATTATACACATTATTTTCATCTTATTATACATAGAAGCCGAAAGTCTTCTTAACTTTCCCTCTATGGAACAAGAAAAGTATTATACAAAAATACTAATCAAAATTAATATCGTAGATAAAAACAGACGAATTAAGAACCACCTTCACCTCTCTATTGAAGTAGGTTGAAAAACTTAATGACAAAAATCTTTTGAATACGAAGCGCCTAACAGTTTCGATAAGCATCGCTGATGAATAGGAATTAAGGCACAAAACGTAACGCGTTTTGTTATGACAATTTCGGAGTTTTAACTTTAGTAGGGTATATGAACATCTGTTTATATTCAGTGTAATATCAGTTTGCATAACAGTTCTGCAGCGAAACTGTCATAATACTTGGAATGTGCGCATATCAAATGTGCAAAGAGATCCGATGACGTCAGTTCGCGAGGTGTGTCTGTCTGCAGGCTTATCATGTAACCACAAAGTTGCAGCTTCCTCGTCACCCACGATACTGTCGCCGACAGTCGTACTAGTTCCAAAGACCTTGCAACAAAGTGTCAACTAACCACTACAGCGTGTTCCGTTATTCGCGGTACCAACTTTCTGAAATGTTAAGTAACAGGAATAATTTAACAAGTGATACCAACTAGAACGTTCAGACTTGCGATCGTGTTTCTACCTCTTCAGTATTATTAATTCATTAACAGCGAAACAGTTCAGGAGTGGCCGGATAGTTATTGAGATGCATAATTAATTAAGTTTCACATCTAAAAACAGTATTTGAGAATTATACATAACTTTTAAAGGCAATTTAGTGTTATCTAGCTTTCCTAATACAGCCTTATTTCTTAAGTTATCAAGTTTCAAACGCTGTGTATGTTAGTAACAGTATAATAAAGTTGGTCATTAATGTCATTATTTGCCTGTCAAGGCCAGTTTCCCCCATTACGTAAACTTTAAACCCGGTTAAAACTTAAATACCTAAGTTCCTCACACTCGGGCCGAGGACAAAGCTACACACACATAGGAAGCTAAAGGGGAAAATTGCACTTGGAATGAATATATAGTGTGTTAGAGGAAACTAAAAACCGTGTTTTGTCACACTAACGAGCATCCAGAGCCGGCGAAATGTAACTCGTCTGGTGAAACATCAACATTATCCTAAAAGCTGTGCGTAATACGGACCGTATCTATTATTTTCTCTTGTTAATATAATTTGTGTTTCTATGGCTTCTGATTCAAAGAAACTATTTCAATTCAGCCTGTAAAAGTCTTTATTATAGACACGGATCTTTTTATCGTCAAAGAAAAGCAATTGGTTCTATAAAATGTAATTTTGGTTATGATTTTGATATTATTTTTGGTACATTTGCTTAAGTAGCCGGGACCATATCGCGAATGTAATGTTTCCAAACGGTTTTGTGGGAGGCAGTAAAAACTACCATTTTGCAGCGACAGCGTCCACAATATTGTCGCAGACTGAGACGTAGTAAAATGCTTACAAAATATTCCGCTTTTGTTGCGAACGCTACTAAAACCTTTGGATATTGCTTTTGCATCATAGGTTACCGTGCAAGAGTTCTTATTTTTTCTAATTTGCTTTTCCTTTCAAAATGTAATATTGTATATGAAGTTCCTAGTTATGGTTCAGCTGTAGTACATTTTCGACTAACACATTAGCACCATTAATCATTATCTACAAAGTGAACCTTAATTTCCACTTTGTTAACATACTAAATGCAAAGCATCATCATTAGGTACATGTACATAAACACTTGATGACACTATATAAAACATAATAAAAACTTTATTTGGATATTTTATTTTTATGGAAATTATGACGAAAATGAGCTTGGCGAAATGTAGGTGTTCTAGTTCTCTAGTTCGTTTCTGCCTACCCCCATCAGGGCTGCAGGCTGAGTGTGTGTATGTTAATTTTCTTATCACTTTAATATGCAATTTAAATACCGTCGCCCATGGATATCGACAGTGTAAGGAAGAGGACGCCCTTACCGTGGAAAGAAAAGGTATGCAGATTGAGAAGAGTCGTACTCTTTTCTTTCAAACAGTGGTCTAATGAAATTCTGTCGAGCCAACTTATTCGGTTGTAGGGATTTTTATGAAGCGTGGTTCTACAATATTCTTCGAATAATGCTGTTTAAAGTAGTAATTCGATAAAAACAGTCATACTAAATATAGTTAGGGGTTTAGTTCAGAGGGGTTGAAGTCAGGCAGGTAGCTGGTCGTAAAAACTAAGCCAAATCATTTCTGCAACATGCTTGAAAAAGTATGTTACGCCGACCCCAAATAGTCACGGGCGGCTCGGCCTCTGGTGGCCCATACGCTTATGTAACATAATTAACATAATTAGGGCAGGTAGAAAAAGTTATACTAAATAAAATACCTACGAATAACACAATGTTTATCTCACTTGTACTTCGGTTTCAACCGTGCAATTTCAACGGTGATACGTTCATAAATTCAATGAAATTACCCATCTTTCGACGCTTCAAAGAGGCCGTATTTTCCGGAGGAGGCAGCGCCTTGCAATGTCGACCATCCGCCATCGACGCCATGATAAATCAGTGCGTTGACAATATAGGAAAAAGTTATCTACGCTTGTTTTTTAGCTGGAAAACTAGCAGGTGATGGTAAATGATTATCACCGTCAGATCACGGTATCAAAGAATCATGGATGCGTTACCAACATTAGAGCTGAAGGGGGGGAGAAGGATTTGGGCCACTAGAATCGCACACACCAAACGCAACGCCACAGCGAGCTTCCAGTTCACGTCGGTTTTCTGTGAGACAATGGTGTCAAACCAGTCGACCCAGCCCGCGGTGGGCCCTACCACTCAAACTTGTAAAAATGAAGATGATTTTGAGACCACATTTATTGTTGTACTGTTCAGTACATTCTAGTTAGTTCCATCGAGCAAAAAAGTTTTACTTCTGACCTAAATATCATAATTGAAAAGTATCGATTGCTAGGAAAAATATAATATTCGCCGATAAGAAATATAGCAATACTCCAGTTATCACGTCTCAGGCAAAAATTGTATCTGATTTGTTTGCAAATTCAAATGGAAACTAAATGAAAGTTCGCAGTGGTCATTTGTCATTGGGTGGGCAAACGGCGCCAGTTCCGACGAGCCGAGTTCCGGCTGCAAGCTGCTTTTATTAATATTTCCAGCGCGAATCCACGCTTTATTAGCAAACAGCCGTCATGTGGCTGATAAATTATTAATGTGGTCGCAGCGCAGCTTGCGTTTTGTGCCCCGTTTTTTCTGTACGCGTGCCGTTTGGCCGATTTTTAAGTGTCCTCAGAGCTGATACAATTAATACCAATACTTTTAATATACTCAAATATGGGGTCAACGCAAAACACATTTGTAAGCATGTTGCAGAAAGAGTTTGGATCAGTTTATAAGCATAAAGTCAACCCTGTCTGGGGATCTAATCCTGGGAAAATTGTGTTCAAAAAAAGTTGAAAACCCTCCGTTCCGTATTCACTTTCACTAGATCTAGAAGGCGACACAATAAGCGTCTATGGTAATAGAATTTCATTTTCTTTGAGAAAAATAGTAATTGTGAAAATGCTCTTCATACAGGCAACATCTCGGAATCCTATTTGAACAGACTTTAGTACTTTAGAAAGGCAATAACACTGAATTTTTATCAACTAGGAGTCTTTGTTATAATAGATCCATGAATAGCAATGTGCTACAACCAAAATATTATTGATAAGAATCCAGCATTTCCTGGTTGAGTTAGTGACGTGCACAGGTATTTACATTTACTACATTAGTGTAGACAGACTATGACTTTCCAAGACTGCAAAGCCAAATCAAAATTAAAACCAAATCGTGATAGAATCCGTAAAAATAGTTTTATTTCAATGAAGGTTCAAATGTTAATTTTAATAAATGGAGAGTAGTCCACTGAGAACGTGTGTACCCACCTATACGTATATTAAGTGGTTGCGGAAATTATTTTTCATATTGCATTTGTTCGAGTTGATAGCGTTATGTAAGGATTGTTGCAACTAGAGTTGAATATAATAACTACATTTTTGTTATGCAATTTTTGTGCAACTGTCTACTTCGGGCACAGTGACATCAGTCCCCGACACAATTTTAAGTGTCATATCGCGAGATTTTACTGCGATTTTTTATATTTCGCTATGCAAGTTCTTTATAGTGTAACTAGATTTAAATATTACAGTTTGCATAATATATATCCTATCTGTCAGTACATAAAAGTAAATATTTATAAATAAGCAAAAAACAAGTTAAATCTACAGACATAATTAATTATCATTAATTCTTTTCAATATATTTTATCATGAAATTTCCAAAGATAATCAATTATACTTACTAGAAATTGTTAGTGATTGTTACTTAAATGATAGTCATAATAATATAGTCTTATTTATCGTTTATAAATCATTTATTACATATTATGTAGCTAAAATAGTTTGAATAGGATTTAATGACACAAAGAATGATAAAATTATCTCCGGATTGAAAGAATGATAGACTGTTACAGTTTTATCCGATCTCATCATAGTTAAATACGTGTGACTAAAATATAGTGTGAATTTAATTCTTCTCGAATTGAAATACGCAGTGAAATGAAGCTTGGGCATGCAAATTTTCCGGAGACGATAAAACCGTCAGATATCCACTGTTTCACGTGACATTCACGCTCATGTGTCAATTTAAAAATTCCATTGATTGCCTCGGATATAAAAGTAGCACCATTTCTTTTTATAAATATAAAATTTTACTACCGCTGAAGGCAGTGGTGTTAGATATATGATCCTGTGGATGGTGGAAAATTTAAGACAATAGATTCATCGGTTAAAATACGTCGTACGTACGTAGGGTCACACAAACTGGAAGTCCTACAAATAAGTTTAACCAATTTACTTTCATGCTATCAAATCTAATAATTATAAAGCATTTCAAATTACAAACCAAATTATTATTATTATTATATATTTGAGCCATATACACATTTTAACCCGGAATCAATCTTGTAAACGTCGACAACTACATTTGTTTTCTATAAGCACGGACGGTCAAACAAGGAAAATTTTATGAAAGGGACGAAATAAAATAAATCAAACCATTTCGACGAATGAATCGTTACACGGACCATTTAAGTGTCTATCTTATAAAAAGACAGCCATTTATCAAGGAAGTGCATGTCAAAATGCTTTGAACGCAATTTTCAAGATTGATGCCGGTCTACCGATTACTACTTTTTTATTTGATAAAGTATTTAAAATAATGTTTTTACCTTCTTGTTCTAGTAATCATAACACCCAAGCTATTTAAACAGTGTTAGATAGTTTGTAACTCGGAAACAAGTATTACTATGCTTGGATTTATATTTTTCATTTAAAGGCTGGAGCTCCCTAGTACGAGTCAGTTTTCGACCTTCTAGAACACTATTATAGTGTTCGTTTTATTTATTTTTACACATATTTTAGTTAATCGCAGTTTATGCTAAACGTGTTCCTAGTCAAATGTACATAGGAAATAAAAACTATCGTCTCGTCAAAAGTTCTACTTTAAGGTCGCCTGGTAGTTACGGAAAATTATTCACGTTAATTATGCTATTGTAAATGTATTGAAAGTTAATTATTGCCTTTAAAACTATGTGTGTTTCTTACCCATCACATTATAATTACGAGTACTTACAATTCGATAAATTATTGTACAATTACATAGGTACGCATTATGTTTCTTTCATCTGAATTATAATGCTCGTTTATTAACAAAATCGCTTTAAAAAGTAATTTTTATTTCAAAAGAACGAAATTAATTTTTCATAACAATAAGAGGCACCCATTTCAGACTTCATTAAAAAATTTTGGCCACAACTCGATCGCTGCCAGAATGAACTTTTCCCATTTCTCATTTTCGAGATTACCTACTCCTAAATAAAGAAATTGCATGATTGACTTTTATATTAATGCAGTAGAAAAGGAAATAATGTGTTTGATTTACTACTGGCTGTACCAAAAAATGTATAAGTGGGTATATAAAAAATCTAGAGAATGAATGAGTTACATGATTTTTAGGCTTGTTAACCGATTACCGAAATAGATTAATTTTCAATATATTTACATAATGAGTTCATATGTAAATATATTGAAAATTTTGTGCTTAAGCACTCCTTTTGCCTACAGTCGGACGCTGACAGAAAGCTAAATTTCAAAATTCAAATTAATAACGCTTGCTCATTTCATTTAAAAAGCTACTTTATAACACGGGCATAGGGCATTATATTTATACATATAAACATAGTACTTTAAACTATTTCTGACAATGATAATTGATTATCATGCGTTGTATATGATTTTTAAATTATATTTAATCCAGGCATGGTTAACCTTGTTTAATTTTACTGAAACCTGATGACTGGATACGAGAGAAAATTGGAAACTTCTCAACGGATACAGAAAATGTATCTATCATGGTTCGTTTTTATACATTCTTAAAAACAAAAAATATATAATTAGGGGAATTGAAGTCTACAATTATAACTTTATTAAATCTACAGCCAAATATAAAATAAGGCTGTTTTTCAGAGGCAGGTATGTACGCGTTTATTTATATTTCACTAGAGTCGGTGAGTTTGAGGCGCGAGATCTCAAATAAAACGAGAGTCACGTTCGAGTGAGTGATATCACGTCTACGGCTCATCAGCGGGAGCACGTGACGACTTTAGTACAAACAGATTTCACAACACGACCATTAATGTCGGGCCTGCAGGAGGGAGCCGATGTCTTCGCACCTCACCTTACAAAATGAATGGAATCAAAGGTCTTTTTATGTTAGCTAGGTTAATAAATACGCAAAAGAGCGGCCCGCTGCCGCCGCGCTCGCTGCAAAAGTTTTCTTTCTCCTAACTTTATTATACCATTAGAGTTCGCGTGACGAAGAATCGCACTTTCTCGCCGTAATGTAATTTATTTTGATGATTGTAGCAAACACTATTCTTTTAATCTGTAAGCCGTTATTTTTATCTTTAAGTACCGTTGTTGTGCCGTCTTACCGTGCCAAAATATTAATTACGATCTACCAAATTTTGTATGCCAAACTCCATTAACATCAGTTCAGCTGTTACGGAGTGTTTTAAAAAATACCCGAAATTTCTAATTTTATTATGAGTATACCCGTAAGGTCTATAAACTTACACTGTACACACTGTACATTATTTAATTATTCTACTAGTATTTCGAATTACTACTTGTAGGATTATTAACATGAATTAACAATAGCCCGCAATATCACAATGGATGAACCTCATAATAACCTCGGCTATTCCAAGACTCGCAAAAAATGAGCAACTCTCTTTTATTTCCAAAGAGCGTAATAATACTTAAACTTTCTGAACAACTTCAGGTATATTGAAATAAAAGGATGGATGGGGCACGTTCCCGGGTTTATTACGGGTAAACGTGATGCACACTGGCGAGTTATCTTGTTTGGTAAGTGAAATGTTGAGGTTAGGATGAAAAGGGCCATGCTATTCACTTTTACGAGTACGCGTAACTTGAGTTTCAATCCTAGAGCCGTATGTATTTGCATACTGTTGCGGCTGTGTAGTTGCTAGAGGTCGCTTTGGATTTTGAACTTCTTGAATATAAAAACTTCGAAATTTTACTGTAGTTTAGATCTCAACTATCGATATATTATATACCTAGACGCACACTTGATGCGATAATGGGACATCAAAGGAGTGCTTAAGCACTCCTTTTGCCTACAGTCGGACGCTGACAGAATGCTAAATTAAAAAATTCAAATTAATAACGCTTGCTCATTTCATTTAAAAAGCTACTTTATAACACGGGCATAGGGTTATATTTATATTGAATTTAATTTGAATTTGTGATCTCTTTCTTTATTTTATTTATTATGACAACCGAGACCAACAACAGAGTTCAAAGTATATGGCTATTAACCTAACTACTAATTGAACTATCGGAAAAATGATGGTCGAGTTCACATCTCACATGTCAGTACAGTAACCTAGTATTTCAATATTTCAACCTTTTAAAAATGTATATGTGTACCATAGTACTTTAGTTAATATATCGTATACAAATAATAGAGTTGTGTTATAATCACATAAGTATAAAATTGGGTAGATACTACCCTACTGGAGTGTTGATAGGGTTAAGTCATGTTGTGATGTTATTATAACAAACTTGTTCGATGAGTTTCTAATATAGAGCCAATTGGCAACTATAACTTAGTTGTCTGTGTCATTAGATTATTGATTTAGTCGAATATTTAGCTTATACATTTGATGACAACGCAATACTACGTTGGGATCTTACCATTGCTCTAGACTACAGCTTTTTTCACCCTATTAGGAATGGAAAATCCTACTTTCGTTCTACCTGTACTTATCCGAAGGTAGGATTGGGCTTAGTTTTTGCGGCAATCCGCCTGACGTGAACCCCTTCTGGGAGATATTGCACTCCTCGAGGGATATTTTCACGAGTTTTTGACCCACAAAAACTGACAAGCAGGCGCCTCATCTGTTGATACTTGGTTTCCCTCGCCTAAGGACATAAACAGAGCCAAGCCGTAGATACCGAGTGAGAGTGCTGTGAAAACAAGATATAAGAAATAAGTCCATATGAAATCTTCAATAAAATAAAATTATAATAAAAATGTGTCTTAACTTGAACGTCTTTATAAAAACCTAAGTAATCCGACTTAAACTGAAAGAGTTAATGTTGCCTCATATATATGGATAATCTTGTCGAAACATGACATGGCGGTACTGCGGACATTTATATATAATTTGGTATATAATTATTGGCTTTAATAATTACAATATCAGAACGTCTAATTATATTATATTAACACCAAATATAATAAGCAGGTGAAGTACAAAATCTAATCAGAATTTTATAAATTTACTTGTAGCAAAGCAAATGAAATAAAAAATATTTCTGATGATTTATTGTATTGTTTCTTATTCTAGTATTCTTTAGTGAATTTCAATTACATATTATTCGAAAAAAGAAACTATGAAAGTAAATATGACGAAAAACGATATTAACCAGTTCTTTGTATCCTCAAGCCTCTCACACGTAATTAGTGGAAGAATGTTTGCAGATATTTAGGAACGAGGGAGAAAATCTTATTGTTAAAGACCGAACAAGTGTAAACGAAAAGATTGGCTCTGTATACGTCATTAGCCAGCATCCTGTGCCTAATTGCGCCGCTGGCGACTCTGCAGGAAGTCGAAAGATTGCGTTCAAATAGCAAACGATCGTCCGAAGTTGTGTATTAGATGAACACTGTCGGATTTGGCGATATCCATTCATAATATAACGGAAGATCGTAATTTGTCAGCGAAAGTGGATTTAATTGGTGTCTGTGGCGATTTTCTTATATAGTTAGGATTCTCGATTTGTTGTTATTGCAAATTTTTTCACAAAGTTGGCTTTGCGCAAATCTATATTTAAAGCATTCCCAATCCTGATTCCCGTTTTTATGTTGGCAAAGAAAACATGTTTTTTGTCATATAATAGGTGTCTATGCGCGGTGGATATCATTTATTGACTCGTCAGCTCGTTTGCTAGTCTTTGGTATAAAACACAAATATAATGTGATCAGACTATGTTTATATGAAATACCTGTTTATACAGTGGCTTGATCTTATAGACATACATACATACATAAGCTCCCGCCTGTATCCCTGGAGGGGTAGGCAGAGGCGCACTAATGAACTAGAACATCCAATTTTCACCGAGCTTAGTTCCGTCCCAGATGATATAGTGGGTGAGCTTAACGTCATTTCGGGCAGATATTCGAGACTCCGAGTTGATACTGAAAAATCCAATATCATTTTGCCTAACCCGGGGATCGTACTAGAGACCTCAAGAGGATAGTCGTGCCGCGCACGGGGGTATGGGTTTTACATCATATGCAAGAGGGGGTTGTAAACCAGTCGAATACAAAATACTATATACCCATCTAGTTAATTGTATCTTTATCGGTTTTGTGTTAGTTAATTTAGTAAGCATTTGAAGGATAGATATTATATCTATCCTTCAAATGTGACAATTCTTTTAGGTAAATAATTTAGGTAATTATTTACCTAAATGAATATTACTAAATACAATACATTATGTGTTATGTATACCTAAAAACCCACGATACAGGTTCAACCTAGTTCCATGAAACCATTGTGTCATAGAAAACCTACGTAAAATGGCAGTTCACTGCTACGTTTCGTTCGGTGAGTGAGATTTCCGGTGGTCCAATTCCTCCCTTCCTTTTCGAATCCCATTCCCCTCCTTTTAGGTCGGCAACGCACCCATGGTGGGCGGTGGAGATCGCTTACCATCTTATCAGCAGGTGCATCGCCTCCTCGGTGCCAGCCTCTAATATTAAAAAAAAAACTAGTGTGGAGTCAGGATTATGTGTGTGCAAAAAAACCCTTTTACCTATCACTTACATACCTACCCATGATTTATTAATGCAACAAAGACTTGTCATGTCGATTGAATATCATCTAAAATGTCAAACTAGAAATAAAATATCGATGACTAAAAGGTTTCGCTGTACCTCTTCACATTTTGCAGACTGCGTAGGATGTGAAATTCGACCATTAAAATATTGCAAGTAAAGTTTTTGAAAGACCACAGCATTTTCTGAGTCATCATTTTCACAGAATAAGGAGTAAGGACAACTAAAGCGACTATGCGCCGAAAGTTTAGTCTAGTCGTCAGAAAATATACCAGCAGATATAACCGTTTTATAGGTATAATGTTAGGCTCTTTGTTAGGGCCCATTAAATATTATTCGGATATAGATATAGATAGGGTTGGCACAATCTTTTTGATTCTTCTTCTTCTTAGTTGATATTTGCTGAAATTGACTGCCACGGTGGCGTGGTGGTATTTCGGTACGACTACGGTTCTGAGGTCTCGAGTTCGATCCCCGGGTCGGGCAATGTGATATTGGATTTTTCCATATCAGCCTGGAGTCTGGAATTTGTGCCCGATATGGCGATCGGCTCGCCCCCTATCACATCTGGGATGGAACTAAGCTCGGCGAAATGTGGGTGTTCTAGTTCGCCAGTGCGCATCGGCCTACCCCTTCGGGGATACAGGCGTGAGCTTATGATTTTTTTATTAAAATCTCGTAAATAAATATAGAGAAGAAAAGATACAGTGGGTAAGAGAAATAATTACTTTTTTTGCTATTATTATATTTTATTAATTTGCTTATCAAAGCTAGCCATGGCACGTGACCAATGGAGTAAACATTACCTAACCGTGCATAACTAATAAAATTTAATAATTAGAAATAAAATTATAACTATTAGAATTATTCTACCCTTTATTTTATTACTGTTATAAATCAACAATTGAAACTAACGTTCTTTGATAATGGGGCTACACTCACAGAAAACTCATAGAGTGACATTTCTGGTGGTCTGAATTCCCCTTACTCTTTCCAATACCTATTCTTTTCCTTTGAGGTTGGCAACGGACTCATGATTATTTTGGTAGTGTTAAGATCAGATTGGGTGACCCAACTTCTAATTTGCCAGTCTCTGCTATAACAAAACTAAATGAATTTCATATGAAAAAGTGTTCTGTAAGCCATTATCTTAAAGTATATGTTTAACTAACGCTATACATAGCGAATCGATTAGAACATTTTATGTGCGAATGCCTCTTTGGTCTGGTGGCATGTATATAGGTTGTGAATCGGAAGGTCCTGGGTTTGACACCCAGGTCGGGAGGGGTGCTTTCCTAACGCTATTTTACGGGACTGGATCCCACAGATGGAGGTTGACGCAAGGTAAGTAGCCGTAGTAGGTCGTAAGAATTAAACCAAATTCTTTCTGTAACTTTCTTGAGAAAGTGTGTTGCGCTGGCTCACTATTAAGGTGGGATAAGGGCAGGTAGAAAGAAAGAAATACTATGAGGTAAATTGTAGTGTCCCCGAATAAAGTTGAACTTTTTGTGGGCCATGCTATAAACATTTTTTTTCCAATATGGAGAAATTGTACATTCTTTGTGAATATAATAATAGCATTCATGCATTTTTCTGACATAATGGAATATTTCTTAAGAAATATAAATATAGGTGGGGATAGGTGTTAGCCATTCATTTTGGCACAATCTTGACTGTAACAATGCGAATGACGTCGGGGTTCAGCGAAACGGCGGCAATGATTGATGAGGAAATTAATTAATACGCCACTTCCCCTGAGCAAGAAAAAAACAAAATGAGAGTCAGAAATAAATACTAATCCGGTAATTTGGTTTTGATTCTGCAAAAACAAATCTTACTTGCACTTTTTGATGTTGTGGTAATTGCTGGAGATAGAGCGGCTCATTTGCTTTTTGATGTTATGTTTATGCTCATTTTGCTGTGTGTGTGAGCTTGTAATAAGCACACACATGCATCTATACTAATGTTATAAATGCGAAAGTAATTCCATCTGTCTCTCGGATTGTTACAGTTTTAATAAACCACGTGACCCCATAGTGCCTTTTAACTTAAAAAACCTGATAAGGGTAAAATTGCGTCAGAAGCGCCTACAAAATACGCATTTCAATAAAATATGGGCGATATAAAGGGAATCCATATTACAAGGAGTACTGCACGTGGATGGAGCCGCATGCAAAAGCTAGTAGCTAGCCATCTATCATTATCCTAACTAACCTATACCCAAATATTCATCGTTAAAAACTAATTCTAATTCAAATCAAAGGAATTACGGATTAAACATGAAAGAATAATAATTTCGCAGCGTGATTATGCCCGCTAATACCTATTCAGGATTTTCCTTGTTCAAAAATTACTGCGGCTATTTCATTAACATTTTTTATAATAAATATTTTAATCAATTCTAGAGCGATTTAGGTAAGCCGGGGTATGTTTACGTAACCCTTTAATTTGAAACTCGAGTAAAAAGTTTAAGTATTTGCCGACCACAAGGAGATTGTTCGTCTTAATAGGGGTTTTAATATAATAATTCAAGAGTACGGTAAGAAAAACCGAGGGAATTAAAACAAGACCACGGCGTCATTACTATCCTCCAAACGCCATATTTCTCAACCCTTTTTCCCGCCGTTTCCAAAGTTTTAATTAGTGCCTGAGGACATTATCCAGGCTCTCCTCACTATCTCTCTTGTTCGGTCATCCTTTGACAAATATTTGATCTTTTTAATTCGTGTCAAGTACCAATACATTTGACTTCTATGTTAGTTTTTGTTTAGTGTGACGTTATGGTTCTGTAATCAGCGGCCTGAGCAGGAATATTTCTGACAACCGTAAATGTATTTCAGCTCGATGCGCGTCTATGAAATTTGTATGAAATATTAACCAAACGTCATCAGTGCGCAGCGAACTCGAATACATTTACATTTACATTAGTTTTTCGTGCTCGGGCTACTGTTCCTTAAAATGGAAAAATTATACTCAACCTACTTGCTTAGGTAAAAATGTATACATTCTGTCATTGCGTTGTTCTGATACTACATTATAGTCGATTGTATTTTCCATAGGTATTTAGACAAAAAATTGAGTACTAATTTTTCAAATAATCAATGCATCATCATCATCATCATCATCAGCCATAGTACGTCCACTGCTGAACATAGGCCTCCCCCAAAGATTTCCAGATAATAATCAATTAAGGATGTGAAACTCCAAATAAGTTAAAATATCTAACTGCGTTGTGGTAAGTGCTGCAGAAATAACCAAAAAACACTATATCGTAGCTCATATTTTGTTCATCAAGAATGATAAAATGATTAATAAAGTTGGTGAGTATAAAAATTAATAAATAATAATAATTGTGATTTATTATTATTTATTAATTTTTAATTTAAATAATAATAATTGTGATTTATTATTATTTATTAATTTTTATACTCACCCAACAGTCCAACAGTCACACACCTAGTCCAGACCCCGAACTAGGTATATTAAAGTGACCTCTTTAATATTCGCACTAACATAATATTATTTTCTAAAAACAACACACATATTGCACGGTCATGAACAAAGTTTAGTCTTTTCGTACAATCGTGAACTGGGTTGTTTGTTGCCTTCCATCTCGACGGTTGGTGCTATCAATCTTTACCAAATTTTGTTTGCTTATATTTTGCGTGATGGAGTAACAGATAGCTTAATTTGTTTATCCGGTGAATATTCCCGGGAAAATAATAATATACGTCATGCGAACGTGTGCTAGGAATATTATTATATTTTTATATAAGTGACAAGATTCGGAAACAACATCGTTTGGTTGGAAATAGAAAATAAATAAAATGAAATTTATTTGATTTAAGAAGCTTTTTACTTCCTAAAGTAAAAGGTCTTTTGTTATATATCAATTTTAAAATTACGCATTTTACGGTATAATATTCAGAAAATAATCTCAAACCAACATATTTATGTACATAACTATCTATTATTTATTTATCTGACAATACTTAGTAACTATTCTCTGCAACTTGCATGTAATACTGCACGGTTGTACCTATAAACACAGTACCAAATTGATATCAAAAGAATCATAAATGCGTTGACAACCCTAACAGAAGAAATAGGAAAAACGCAACGAACGAAACGCAACAGCAAGTTGCCTGCAAAAATCAGAGTCAGCCCACTCGTAATGGAGACATTACTGTCTACAGCATGACTCTACCACTCTAATCACGTATTCATAATTAACGTATGGAGCATAAGCCGTGGTACGAAACAAGCGAACTCATAAACCACATTCGGCCAGGTCGCATTGAATACCAACAAACACTTTAATTAGCGGGCTTACGTGATGTTGAAAACGCTTAAAGTTGTCGTCAGTCAGAGTCACAAGTCAGGACGTTGAAGATGCGACCCCGTTTCGCTTAATCCTCGCCTCCGCTAGATGAATGGACATAATTTTCTGTACTTGACACTACGCCTAGCTGTGTCATTGTGGGACTCAGCCGTTCGTTTTGTTCGTTTTTATTGCAGTCACTTGTGGGACATTTGTATCAACAATTTTTAACATACGTAATACAGTGTTTACAATTCAAGTATGCGGTCTTGTTCGCGACTGAGCCAGCGTTTCTTGCAGAGCGCAGATATTAAGTATTTATGAGGCACATTCATACTTTTACATATCTTCCTTTACCTTAGTTTTTCAGCAGTGTCTGATATACGTACGGATGTGGGTAAGAATTTATAGGCATGTTAGTTTGGTTCTTTATAATTTAAAAACAGTACCTGTTTAGATAAGTAAATCACATAGCATGTGCCAAAAAGTTGTACCACCGTACACATGGTCCTAAAACATGTCATAGTGATCCGCACTCTGTGTGTGGTTCGCGTTCTAGAACAGCTAGTGTACTTCTGGTGCTCTTGAGGGGTTTGCGGCTTGACTTGATGGGTGGTTGGGACGGGTATGGGGGTATCCTTGTGTCTGCATCGGTCATCCGCCTGTGTTGTCGCAAGCCCCTCGAATTGCTTCTTCCCTCTTCGAATTCGAGTGTGAGGAAGCATAAATTGGTCGGCATGATTCTGACGACCACTGATAAACTCATTGTTTGTCAGTGGTCGCTAGTTTTTTGTCTTGCACTACGCTTACAATCAGGTGCAGTGTAGTCACTTTTCGTTGCCCGGATAAAAAAAAAACAAGTGGAAATAATATGAGTGCGCAAACGTTAAATTTAAGTTGAGAGTGTTTTTAATCGCAGTTACTTTATTATTTGAGTCCAATGTGATTTGTAAAAAGGATAAAAACCACGGAGAATAGTTTTTGCGCCTGTCCCTCTAGGGATACTATTGTCTACAATACGGCACTGTTTTAACGGAGCATAGCAAATATTATAGTTTGAACATTGTTCTATTTTGAATAATTGTGCTGAAAAAGGTTTTAAATTTCCCCTAGTAACTGCATTTGATCTTTTTCAACGAATGAATGTCCTCAATTTACTGACAGTTCATTCGTTTTGAGTGCACATGTAGCCTATACAAATAAATGCAAGTTGCTATTACTTATTATATTTCAAAAACGTTATCAACAAATGCAGTTTTAACTAGTCAATATGACCCAATCGATCTTTCCCTTGAGATACAATATTCCAAGTAAAAGAAAAATAAGTTTTGTAAATTGTAGATAAGTTTTACGAAAAATTGCAAAAAAGAATACAACCACTAGCCTTTGCCTACAGAGGCTTTGAATAATTAATGAGTCGCGATAAATTCTCCACTCAAGAAATATCTAAAATGTTGAAAGAGTATCCCATTGTTTTTATTCACAGGGAATTGGCTTATGAAAGCGATTCAAATTTGCAAGAGATTCAATTTACATAACGAGCGATTTGTACCTCATAGAGATTAAACCTTCTGCTCCCGTTTTGTTTGTTGAATATCTGGCCGCTTCGCAAGAATTGCTTTTCTTAGAAAACCCCACTTCAACCTTGTTTAAGTATTTGCTGCTTAAGATTGATATAATTTTGCGTTGGTCAGATGAAAGTAAAAGGATTACTCCGGATATTTAAGAAAATTAAAGATTTGTTTTGTTATACTTGCGCTCGAATAATGAATCACAATTCAAATATTTATGATCAATGCTCATGCTATGAAAATTGAGATCCATTTACCTGTCAAAATTTTATGACTGTTACCTGTTACAGTCGAGTGGCGACATAATATTTAGCTATTTACTATTTAGGACTTTATTTTCTTCATGTATAGCTAAAGCCATAACTAAATTATTTTGTGAAATGGTTTGAATGAATTCATTCGTTAATATTTTTATGTTTTGTTTAAATATGTTGATTTCTTAAGTTTACGCGAATATTATACATTGAAATAAAACTATTTTTACGGATTTTATCACGATTAGGTTTTAATTATTATTCCCTCTTTTTTTTACGGATTCTATCACGATTAGGTTTTTAATTATTATTCCCGACGTTTCGAAGGCTTAAAAATAATTAGGCTTGATAATTAAAACCTAATCGTGATAGAATCCGTAAAAATAATTTTATTTCAATTTAAAAATGTTATCTTGACATGACACAAATCTTTATATTTATCTTATTTTACGTCTTCTCGACACTTCCTTAAGCATGAAATGCTCATTCATTGACGTTGAATGAGAATTTTTCCAGCGGCAATAAATGTAAACGAGCCCTAGGAGGCGCAATTAAAGTGAGACAGAAACGGGACAATTCGCAGGAGGCCACATCTTTGCTCTTTCACTGTTCAAAGTTTTAATTAGTGACGGAGATCATCACGCCACTGATATTTTATCTTTATCTTTGTTCCAGTTGTTTGCGATTAAAGAGATCGCACTGCCCGTTATTTCGACACCTACTTTTTGTTCAATATTTGACTTGTAAATTATTTAGTCTACGTAACTACTTAACAAAGTTATAAGTTACTCTGTTTAAAGATGTTTTAATGAACTTATCGGGTATCTAAGTGGTATCTGAAAATATAATTTAAGGTTCATCTTTGTTTATTTATTTATTTTTATTTATTTAACTTTTTACAAACGTTGTAAAGGCGGACTTAATGCCAAAGGCATTCTCTACCAGTCAACCCAGGGTGGTACGGAGATGAATAATGGTAGGTGTATGACAGATTTGAATACAAGCAGACGGGATAAGAATCTATGACATACTTACATAAATAAATTTTATTTTAAATATGGTGTATAAATACATAATAAATATAAATACATAATAAATATAAATAATCAAATACGTAAATAAATATATTATATAAATACTATATTAATGCTTAAGATAATTCGGCTAAGTCACTCAAAAACAGTTCGCGGACCTTCACCTTGAACGTCTGACGATTCGTACACAACCTGATCTCAAGAGGAAGTGCATTCCAAAGAAGCACAGATTGCACCGGGAAGGAAGAGTGAGACATGGCAGACCTATGAGAAGGACAGAGAAGGAGAAGATTGTCAGATGAACGAAGATTTCTCTCATGACTAGAGTGTAAGTATTGAAAGAAAGGTGTCAAGTAAGACGGAGATGTGGGACACTTAAGAATAGAAAAGAGGGTAGTTAGTGCGCGCAGGCTGCGACGCTGACGAATAGGTAGCCATTTCAGGTGAGAGCGAAAGCGAGATACATGGTCATATTTACGCAGATTAAAAATGAATCGAATGCAGTTATTTAGAAGTCGGTCAAGTTTGTTGAGAAGATCTGCATTCAGGTCAAGATAACACACATCACCATAATCAATTATAGGAAATATCAAAGTTTGCACAAGCATCATCTTGGTTTGGATAGGAAGGAAGTTCTTCAATCGATAGAGAGCACGAAGGGTACTGGTAACTCTCTGACAGACGGAGGTCACCTGTGTATGCCAGAGTAGGTTGGAGTCAATGTACAGGCCAAGATCTTTAACGGAAGAACTCAAGGGGATTACTGATCCATCGAAGACGATGGGTACCAGAATCTTGAAATTTAATTTTGCCATAGTTCTTTGGCTGCCCAAGATTATTGCCTGACACTTGGTAGGATTAACGGCTAACCCAAAGCTATTAGACCAAATCTTGATTCTCTCCAAGTCCCTATTTATTTCTTTAATGGCTACAGAAACACAATCAACATTTTCTTGTGCGTAAAGTTGCAAGTCATCGGCATAGAGATGATGCGCACACTGAAGTTCTTGGGTAATGAGATTAATAAAAATAGAAAATAATAACGGAGAAAGAATGCCGCCTTGAGGTACGCCAGAGTCAAGGTCACGACAACTCGACGAAGACTCGTCGAGACACACCAACTGCTGTCGCCCTCGAAGGTATGATGAAAACCAATCCAGTGCATCAGAGGATACCATTAAGTAGGAGAGGATAGACAGTAGGATGTCATGATTGACGGTGTTGAAGGCGTTTGAGAAGTCTACCAGAGCCAAAACAGTGACTTTGGTATCGTCCATGCCCGCCTTTACATCGCCAATCACTTTTAGGAGTGCGGAAGTGGTGCTGTGCCCAGGTCTGAAGCCTGATTGCAGCGGATTTAGCAAATTATTAATGTGCACAAAACTGGCTAATTGTTTGTGCGCACAGGCTTCAAGCACCTTGGAGAGGAAGGGGAGAATGGAAATTGGTCGAAAATGGGTGGGGAGAGATGGGTTGGAAATTTTAGGGAGAGGAATAACGTAAGCCTTTCGCCACAAAGACGGGAAGACTCCAGACGTGAGTGAATCGTTGATAATTTGGGAAATTACAGGGAGCAGGTGGTCTAGGATGGCAATGATCATGCGGCGGCTGATTTGATCACAGCCCACAGCATTAGATTTTAGGGAGAGGATAATCTTTTTGACCTCATCTGACGCAACTGGAGAAAATCTAAAAGAGTCAATATTAGGGCGGGAAAGACGAGATAAATAATTCAGGGTGTGACATTTGGTTTGGATGTCCAATGGAATGGTAGTGGTGAAGTGAGCGTTGATGTCATCCAAACCAATTGTCCCCTGAAAATCTATGTTCTGTTTGCCAACACCAAGAGTCCTAAGGAACTTCCAGATGTTGGCCGGGGATGAAGAAGATATATTGCTGAGTATGTGGCGGCGCTTAGCGTTGCGGATCATCTGATTACACCGATTTCTTGCAACTTTGTAATGGTTTCGGTTTTCCTCCGTACGGTCTTTTTTGAATATACGAAATGCTCTGTCCCGACGTCTCATCGCCATCCGAACTCCCCTCGTTAACCAAGGTGCCGGAAGACGCTTCATTTTGATTTTCCTAATAGGTGCATGAACGTCATACAGTTCACTGATCGTCTTATTAAGGATATGAACCTTGTCGTTAACAGTGGCGGCAGTTATTAGGGGTTCCCAATTAAGTTTTGAGGCATCTTCAGCCAAATGTTCAGGGTTCAAGCGACCAAAACAACGTCTGCGCAAAACCTTGGGAAAGGATTTTGGGGGTTTTAGGATGTAGGAGAGGAATATAAGGTCATGGTGGGAAAAACCAGGTGCAGGGTATTGACCGTGAATAGAAACAGAGGAAGGAGCAGAAGTTAGGATAAGGTCCAGCCAGGTATCGTGTCCATCACTATTGTGATGAGTGGCTTGCAGCGGGAGTAGATGGAAGCTGATAGACCCAATGATATCCAGGAGTTTACGGGAACGAGGCGAAGACAGGATGAGGAGATCGGTATTAAAATCTCCCATGACGATGTGATGCGCGTAATCTGACCCTAAAGATTCCAGAACCGTTTCGAGACTGGAGAAATAGTCAATTGCGGGAGGACAGTAAACAACACCTAGAAGAGTTTTGGCTCCCTGTACCCCAACCTCGATAAAGAGGAATTCTGCTGAGGCAGAGTAGATGGAAGGGGAAGAAGCAACGATTTTGAAGGGAAGGTCGCTTCGAAGATAAATGGCTACACCTCCTCCACCTTTACCGATTCGATCATTTCGAATCAGCACGAAGCCAGGTAGAGGATAGTTGGTTGAAGGAAGGTGAGGTTTGAGCCAGGTTTCTGAGATGAAGATGGCATGAACGTCAGCGTCAGTGAAGGTAGCTGACAGGTCACTGTAGTGGCTGGCTATGCTCTGTGCATTTATGTGGCAAACGTTAAAGGAGTGTCGAGTTTGTAGACCAAAGTTCATGATTGAATTTATTTCAAAATAACTTGCCCGCGACTCCGTTCACGTGGAAATGTATTTTCCGGCATAAAAAGTATCTATGTGTAAATCTAGGGTGTCAGCTACCTCCATGCCAATTTTGATCAAAATTAGTCCAGTTGTTTGGACATGACGAAGTAACAAACATACATACGAACACACTCACGAACTTTATAATATTAACGTGTTTTTTTTTATTCAAAGACGACACGACTTATTGGCTATGTTACATCTACAAGCAACTCTTTCCATTTTATAGATGCTTTGGGGTACAAGAACCACCCATTTTGTAAAGAAGTGAATTTCTCTTTGAAAATATTAATAAGGCTGTGGTTAAATCGGCAACGTTTCAAGATTTGAGTATCCGTTGCGTTTTCATTGTGAATCTACAAGTGTTTGTCTTTTGTCTTAGTTTATAGAAATGCTGCCGAAAGTAGTTCATGAATGAAGTTTGTTGTTATTGAAACGTATTATCATTATTATTATTTTGTGTTCATATAGGGTTTTACTTATAAAAACATTTTCGCTTATCTTTTCGCTAAGAATAGCCTATCACTTTTTCCTTGCGTTACAATGTTTAAAAATGAAAGAGACAAGCTATGCTTAAAGATAAGCAGCGCTTAAATAGTTTTATAAGTAAGGGACATCATGTTTAACTGCGAGTACTTATTCCGTTGGCAATAAATAATGTACATAATGGATCGGAAGGTCTTTTGAATCCCAGTTTTCAACGCGGTTTTTGAACACGATTTGCCCGGGTTTTTTTTCAGAAGATATTGAGTTAGGCAGGCATCTGGTGGTAAAAACAAAGTCGAATCCGTTCTACAACGTACAAAGTGTGTTGTGCCGACCTCACATTAGAGTGAGATATGGGTAGTAGATTATATTATTTTTCAGTTTCTTACATCATCCAATTTGACTTTTGATTGATAAACCCACAAATTACAATACAGTATAACGCAATACAATATCAAATTTCGAATGGCGAACAATGGCCGTTGCGTTTGGCCGGTTGGAAGTTCGTATGTCATCGTTGCTCGCTAATTGGATGTAACTTTTCGGCATAGTGATGCATAGCCGAATGTGAAAATAGCCGGGCATCCGCACGTACAGTATACACCTCTCTCAGCAATGCGAGCCTTCACGCATCACCGCGCCGCGTCATTTACGCCGCGTCCGATGAATATTGTATTAACTCGTAACTATGCACGGGTAATTGTGCAGTTAATTTCGCGTTTCACGTGTGTTTTTACTGTTTAAATGTATTCCATGGCTTAATATGGATGTTAACTGGTAAAAGTTAACTTGCTAAAATGCCTTATTTACGGATACCTCCCAGACTGGGTGAATTAGAAAGGTTGTGCTGGCCTCCTTGCCCTTCCGCCCTAGGCTACATTAAATAAATAAAATAAATGAAATGTATGAAGAATATAACTCTGAGATAACAATAATCCTAACAACGTGTTGATCAGAAAGTAGTTGTCATTTTCGACCAACTTCAAAAAAGGAGAAGGTCCTCAATTCTTCTGTATGTTTAATGTTACGAGATATCTTCAACAAATGTGGACCGATTTTAAATTTTTTTGATGTGTTCGATAGAGCTTATTTCAAGATCGGTCCCATATAAATTAGGTCACGATCGGATAAATTTTGAAATGAGTCCGTTAAGTTTTGAAACTTGTGATTATGTACACGTCATGAGGTATTGGGTTCGATCACGGGGTCGGGCAAAATTATATTGTTTTTTTCTATTCAGTATTATAGTCTGGAATTTGTGTCCGGTATAACGATAGACTCGATGCCTATCACATCTGGGGTGGAAAAGAGCTCGGCGGAATATGAGAGTCCTAGCTCTCTACTACTCCTCAGATTACACCTTCGGGGTATTTATTTTCTGTATGTAAGTTATATCGTGAATAATACTACCTTCCAGCAGAAAATTACTCTTAATTTTAAAACTAAAGATTGTAATTATCTTACTTTCGTACGAGGTTTAGTTACTTGTTAATAGCGGGAATAAAGCGGGGATCTCATATAAAATATTAGACTTCAACAGTGAACATAAGTTTCACACAAGAAATATACCTACAGTTTATTTGTCGCAGCGAAAAATTCCACCCATTTTGTATTACTACTAATATTAATAGATGTTTTTTTTGTCAGTTATCATCTGTCGACAGGCAACGTGTAAAACACTAAGCTCAGCTTGGGACGTGTTATTTCATAAAGTAAATATTTATGAGCGAAAAGAGTTCCGTCCCGCCGTCCTCCGGTAAGCCTCCTGATCCGAAAAGACATAAACCTCCAGAGATTCGGTTCTGAGTTCACAAAGGCAATGCCGCGTCAGGTATTCCCTTTTTATTTCGGATGTCTGCCCGTATTCGATTGTTTACATTTTCGACTTGATGTAATGCCTCGATGGCGTGGTTGTATTTCGGTATCACTATTGTCCTGACTCCTGAGATCTCGTGTTCGATTCCTGGGTTGGGCAAAGTGATACTGGATTTTTCCATATCAGACCAGAGTCTGGAATTGTGCCTTATATGGCGAAAGGGATGCCCCCTATCACACCTGGGACGAAACTAAGCTCGGCGAAATGTGCGTGTTCTAGTTCGTTAGCGCGCCTCTGCTTACCCTTTCGGGACTACAGGCGTGAGCATAGGTTATGTTACATTTGAAATACATTTCGACTAACTTCAAAAGGAAGCCCTTAATTTGTCTGTATGTTTTTTTATGTATGTTTTGCGTTGTCTCCACCAAACATGGACCGATTTCTCAATAAAAAATCTCAGAAACCGGCATTAAAGACTCAAAAATTTATGTTACCATTGTTACCACATGTTTCTGTAAATATAGATAACATTTTCAGTCTATTCTTAAACAAGAGTAAGACAAATCCTTGTGGTCTGGCGTTAGAGATGAATCTTGATCCAAAGTTACAGTCCAATGTGAAAATAATATTATTATTAACTTTGGTTATTAAGATCTTAACAATTTCCAAAACTTCTCGATTAAAATATTACAACGTTATTTTATATTAAACTTGGGAACATTAAGGCCCATTTAATAGATAAAGTTTATCGCATGACGGAGATTAGAGTATAACAGAAAACTCTTGTCCTACGAAGCTGTGTTATATATACAATATTTATAGTTTGTGTATATGACGAAGACGTGCAGACTCTGAGTAATATCTTGCAGTGCAAATACGTATAAATTCTACTTGTACTTTTCCGGCACTAGATTTCATAGTTGGTTGTATTAAGTAGTATAAATATTTCAATACACAGCAGGAACATGTCTGACAATCGTAAACGTATTCGAGCTCGCTGCGCACTGATGACTTTTGGTTAATATTTCATATAAATTTTATAGACCTACATCGAGCTTGAATACATTTACGATTGCCAGAAATTTTCCTGCTCGGGCCGTAGATTGAATATCGAATATTCAGAATCGGCACGTCTTATGCCCGGTTTCTACAATAACATAGTAACTTACTTATATACATAGACTCACGTCTGTATCCTCGAAGGGGTAGGAACTAGAAGAAAAATCCAGACATCGGGCTGATTCTGAATATTTGTGTGTTATATATTATAGTTCTATATTATATGGTCCAAGAGACCGTGGTTCATCGACCTTCACTCATTTGATAACTAGATGGTTATTAGATGAGTGAAGGTCGATGTACCACGGTATCCACTACTAATGTTACAATACATAATTTCCCTGTGTTGACATTTAATGTCGGAACAATCAAGACAAAACATTGTATAATCATAATATGAACTACGATAATCGGTAATATTATTATTTAGTTATCAAATACATAAAGCGCCATAAGACCTCAGAAACCTAAACGTATAACCTATATCCAAACTTTGTACGACATAGCCGCAATTATCTATTAAATTCGCATCCATACCGTAGAAAACTACTCTAAATGGGACTTAATATTTTATCACAAATATTTGTACATTTTCGGTTTATACGTGAAAAAGTAAACAGCATTTACGAGTTCGTGTCCGAAGGAAGTCAACTCGGGCGGAATAAAGCAGGTAGGTTGTTAGGTATTAGTGGGCGCTCCTCCCCGAGTATAGATCACCGTCATGTTTGATCTGGCGGGCTCAGCGTCGGAATAACATGTGTTCCTCCTCGGATATAAAGTACCTTGTAACGTATAAACAGAATCAACGCGCCAGTTTTCCTATTTCACACAAGCAATGTTGGTTGAGATTGTATATTTTTTTACCTTTTGTTGACGAATCTTTTCCGTCATTTTTGAAGGATAAATAATTACAAGTTAAAAATAAAAAAAAAAAACTTCAAAACCATCACATCTTCACTAAAATATGATCTAATATAACTTTAGAGTAAGTTCTATCAAGCACAAAAATAAACTTCAAAGTCAGTGCACATTTGCCGGAGTTTAGCAAATACGGACAAATTGAGAACCTCCTACTTTGAAGTTGGTTGAAAATAGTCTTTTCCTTAAGCCACCTCTATATGGGGTCAACGAAATATACTTTTTTCAAGCTTATTGCAGAAATGATTCGGCTTCGTTTTTACGACCTGTTTGCCAACAACCCCACTCTAAGGGATCCAGTCCCGGGAAAATTAGATAAGAAAATTCGTTTCGCCCGAACTGGGAGTCGAAGCCAGGATCTCCCGGTCCACAGCCCATATGCTGCCACTAGACCAAGGACGCGACTACTTTTATCTATAGGTAATATGACTAATAAATACATTTCAAAATCAAAATTCATATTTTATAGATACAAAACGCGTCGTATAAAAAAGATAAAAAGAGAACGGGCTCGGCAAGGTTTATGCAAATTTTTACGGGATTTTTTTAACTTTGAAAGTCTGTATTTTTATTATTTGCAAACAGCGACCGAGTCTTAACATAATTCTTTTTGGCCTTAAAAGGTGTTTTTGAATTGTATAATCAAGTTAGCGAAGTCAGGGTAACGAAGGTACAAATATACCGAGGTCTCCGAATGGCTTATTAAAATTTGTCCTGTTTCTTAAAGTAAACTTTTAATAATGTTCTTTATTCTTCTAAAAATATTATGTAATGTGTATTATGTTGGATTAAAAGGGCGACTGTTATGAGTACTCATAAGTTTCGAAGATGGATAAGAATCTCAACCTCTACATAATCGTCACGAATCTGATAAGATATGTAGAGCTTTATTAGATGCTTGATGATGCTTGATGAGATTACGCTAAAATATGTAGAGTACCTACCACGATTAAAGCTGTGCTGTCTTCGACTATTTCAGTTATTTTTTACTGTTCATAATATAATCGCATAACAGCAAAAGCCAAGGTGGGGTTATACTAACACACGTACGTACGCTGATGATTATATAATACAGTCGCCAGGTTCGATTCCAATGTCGGGTGGGGTGGTTTTCTAACACGAGTTTGAGTGGTAGAGCCACGCTGTAGACAGTAACGTCTAGAGCACGAATGGGCCGGCTCGACCGGTTGGATACCACTGTCTCACAGGAAACTGACGTAAAGTGGCAGCTTGCTGTCGCGTTTCGTTCGGTGAGTGAGATTTCCGGTGGCCCATTCCCCCCCCCTCTTTCCCAATCCCTATTCCCTCCCCTTCCATGTCCTCTTTTTAGGTTGGCAATGCACCCATGATTCTTATTGTGTCTTGGGTGTCTATGGGCGGTGGAGATCACTTACCATCAGGTGACCCATCTGTTCGATTGCCAGTCTCTGCTATAAAAAAAAAACTATTTTGGATCGGTATTGGATCCCCCAGGAGGGTTGATGCCATAACAATTCATCATCATCATCATCATCATCATCAGCCATAGAACTTTCACTGTTGAACATAGGATTCCAAACTAGGTAAACCCCCATACATTATTATACAAAGGTATCTCAATATTCTATGTTTATCGTACTAACCGTGTTTTCCTGTATTAGCCGCCGCAAACGCGGTGCTAAGTATCAAGAGCTGCACCAGCATACTCCCCCCACGCTCTGCTGACGCACATCGAGCCCAAAGAGCACCGCACTCGGCTATCTGAAACAATACAAACTGTTCAAAGCTTTGTGCATGCGCTTGACAATGGCTTAAGTCTAAATGTTACTTATTAATCTAATTAACAAATTAAATTCTGTGGATTCGCCCGCGCCGACGTTTAGTCTGATACCTTACAGATGGCACTAATGTACATTGTATATATTTATATTTTCTGAGCCTTGCCCGGCATCGAAATCGGACATACGCGAATATTTAAGTTGATTATTTTGTCAACATTTTTATCCAAATTCGTTGAACCATTTTGGTTTCTAATGCCGCGTACACGAAACCGAACGAACGATCGCGAATCTATGCTTGTTGTACACAACAGCGAAAGTTTGTTTGTATGAACGCAACAGGCGTAGATTTGCGAACATACTTGTACATTCGGTTGGTGTGTACAGGCCATAATAAAGACTGGGCTTTAAAATTAATAATCACTTCCGCGTT
Source organism: Clanis bilineata (assembly GCA_036417725.1). NCBI lineage: Eukaryota > Metazoa > Arthropoda > Insecta > Lepidoptera > Sphingidae > Clanis > Clanis bilineata. Next base: position 8,694,061 of record CM071141.1, read on the forward strand.
GTTGTAAATAGACGACGATTTTTACGGATACCGGTTTCTATAAATATTTCGACAAGTGACTCTTGTTTTCAAATGTTTATCGTAACATTGTTTATTATACAAATATTTTTAAAAACATGTTATGGTATCCATCAAAACTGTTCAAGATCTTATAAATAGTGGTAATATTTATAAATAAACCTCTTATAATAGCTAAGGTAAATATTCTAAGCGGTTTATTGAACTGTATTATCATAATATTGTAGTAGTGGGAGCTTGCACATAAGAAGATATATTTTATAATATCTTTTTTCTTTGAAATTTTGTTCTTTTAGTACCTATAACCTAAAAGGATATTTTATAAATATAATGAAACAGCACAGTATAACTATAGAATTTTGAATATGTGAACAAAATGTGAAGAAATAATTTAAAATTTGTTTTTAAGAGTCCTATTATTATAATGTATTCGGTATAAAGTAAGAATCCTTTCTTACTACAGGTTAATTACCCGTAAATAATAAATAATGAGGCTTGAAATAGCAATTGTTGAAATTGAATTTTTATTTTTCATTTTTGAAGTCTGTTTTTAAGTTTTTGTTATTTCTTCGTACATATTCAAATGTTTTATAATGTGTTAAGCATGTATAGTATTTTTATTTTTATATGCGAATTATTTAATTACAAATAATTTAGTTGTAATCATTGCTATGCTTAAATATACACAATAAAGTTGTAATTACGTACAGTATGTGTACAAGACGAGTCGTTACTTGAGCTAAAGAAGACATTTATATTAAGAGAGGATGAAAATTCAGATTTGCGTTTTAATAATTAACAAGTATACGTCTCACTAATAAACAGCCCAAGCGCTTTACTTTATATAATTTCTCCTCTAAAACACTTAACGGATCATCAAATATAATCTTTAAGCCTTCGCTTAAAACCAGCATGAAAATTATATAAAATAGACAGTTGTTAATAAATTCCGACAATTTCCATCGGAGAAATCTTTAAACTGTGGCTAAGTAGTACAAGTACCAATAAGAGTTTTCGTTGTGAAATAAAATATAATTCCATCAAGCTGCTGGGAGCGGTTTTGAATAACAACTCTTTAATTGAAAGTTTAGCAATTTGCTCGTAACCTCCAGAATGGACCCGAAGGCGCGGGGCAACTCTCATCCAGCGCGTTTCAAAATTGAACGTAGGCAGATGCGCTTAATTACCGGCCCAGATGCTGGCCGCCTTCGTCTCCACTCCCGCACCTCCCCCGTCCCGCCCCACCACGCCCCTCGCCGCTTATCTCCAGATGAACCTCCACCTCTGAGGCCATCCACGATATTTGCCCGCTAAGATGTGCTCAAATGACTTTTTTCAGGCACAATTCGCATGCCGCCTTCGGTGGTAATTAAGAAGTTAATTGAGGATTAAGGAATTAAGTATCGTCACAAACGATTATGTCTTTACAAGAAGTAACATTGTATTATAAATTATTTAAATTATTTCTCGTTGTTCTAAATTATCTAAAAGTCAATTTGAATTGTATGTAATATACAAAATAATAAAAACATTTATTTTTCTTCTGACATCGCACCACAATCTGGAGTTTGCGTAATATACTTTTATAGGGAAGCAGCCTTTCTGGTGTATCTGATCCCGAGAAAATAGCGTTATTTTAAACACGATTTACCTCCGCTTTGTCCAATATGAGATTCGAACACCTCTTGGAAAAGCCCATATGCGCTGCCACTAGATTATGGAGACGAACAAAAAATAAACCAAAATGCACACAAGCATAAATACGGATCAACTCAACAGTATCTAACATCGAATTTCATTAGAATTCATGAGTGGGTTGAGTTTTCCAATAATGTTTTACCAAGTGCCCTCTACGCTGAGTTATGAATCGTAGTCAAATAGAGATATCTGAGTATAAAGACGTCGTTACTGAGGGCCGGGTCACTAGTTGGCCGTGCTCTGTCACCACACGACTGAATCAAACAACCCTTACATTTTATCTAACTGCAAGGGCGGTTGAGTTTATGTTCCTCGCCCTACATGATTTAGTTTTGATGGCAGAAGGGAGCAGCTTTTAGATAAATGATTCTCGCCAGCCCTCGTACGTCGCATACAAGTGATTTGGAGATCCACGCTACAATGTTTGGTTTATAGTCCAGGGTTCGGCAAGATGCTGCTTTATAAGGGAAATAATGAAATGGATTTTACGAGCGAGAGGGTGTTTAAGTGGATTAGATTAGTATTGATGGGTATAGCAAATAGAATTAATAGTTATCTTGGAGTATCGATGTGTTGTGTAAGTGATAGATAAACTGTAATATCGACTCTATGTGTAGAATATTTGTAGCATTATTTTGATTAAATGGTTTCAAAGTGACAATATTACAATTGACAATAATCATTAACAGTTACTGATCTCTATTTAAAAGCTTAACGCCCGAATGGTCAAACGCTGCTCAACTTTAACGGCTTCTTATATTGATTTTCCCCATACAATTTTGACAGATAAGGCGACATTAAACGACATAAGGCGACCTTAAGTGTATGAACATTCGGCGGTAAGAATCCTGTTAAAATTCATCATCATTATCATCATCACCCAGAGCCCGTTAATAGTACATGCTATGATTATTATTATAATTAATTTTGATAAATTATTAATCACAAGTTTAAAAACTAACGCACCGACTTCAAATCCGATCGTAACCAAATTTATATGGGACCCTTGAAATAAGCTCTATCGAACACAAAAAGAATTTTGAAAATCGGCCCACATTTGGCGGAGATATCGAGTAACATACATTAAAAAAAAACGACGAATTGAGGACCTCCTCCTTTTGTGGAAGTCGGTTGATAAACTAATGGGTGTTTTCTCACTTTTCAAAGTAGTGGATACGTAATTCGAAATGTGGGCAAAATTCAAGCAACTTGGCAATTACTGCGACACCCACATATAGAAGTATTTTCTAAAATTATCTTGCAATTTAAACTTGCGTAGATGTGTGGGTGTATAAGAAAAGTTATTAAAACGGATAATGTCTTGGATAAAGCTTCATTTCATCAATATAGTAGCTGTAACTCATGACTTCTTTCTACTTTTAATTTTACCCCATTTTTTTACTTATACAAAAGTAACCTAAGTAATTGCTAATAATACTGTATAACATCTGTCTGTTCTGCCAGTGAAAGTCACATCAAAATTGGTCAAGCCGTTGAGTTTAGCTGGAAGTGCTGGAAAAAACAGACAAAGAGTCAAACATTCAGATTTGTTTTGTATAAGTACTATGTTATTATTGAAGTAAAAGCTGCTATTATAACAAAAAGTTTCTTTATTTCATTTATAAGCTAAATATTTGAATATTACTTGTTATTGAGAACAATCAAGTATCTGATGCGGAAATAAGTGATGTAAGAGATGGATGACAAATTGTTTCGGGATTATATCGTTATTGTTTCCAAATATAAAATGATTTAAAATTAACTTGTTTATCGCTCTTACTTGCAAATCTGTTCCTACGGTGATTCATTGGACATAGTCGTTAATTAAGTTTATGATATTAATCATTATTTAGACATAATAGGATTTTTTAAAATAAAGTTAGGACTTTACTAGATGCAAAATGTATTTAGTTGTTATTACAGAAATTTTGTTAAATACTTATACATATATGTACTTTGGGAACCTTCACGTGCGTCGTCAGACATGATTTTTTATATTCTCTTTTATTTTATTCTCACCTATATTTTATTGCTTATATTTAATTGTCCCCTCCTTGGTCTAATGCAAGCATATATGGGCTGTGGACCGGGAGGTCTTGGGTTCGATTCCCAACTCGGGCAAAACGATTTTTTTAATTTAACAACTGATCCCCCAGAGGGGCTTGTCAGTCAGGCAGCCAGTCGTAAAAACTAAGCCAAATCCTTTCTGCAGCATATTTGAACAAGGGTGTCGCGCCGACCTCGCATAAGGCCAGGTAGAAAAGAATACTCGCCTATGTCGTACAAGAAGCTTACCTAGGACCTTTACTTAGGACCTTTAAGCAACAACATACATGCGACAGTAAACACTTCCCAGAGCGAAATGTGTTAATGCTTTGATCTAATCAAACAGTCGTTAGCTGCGGGCGCAAGTCGATTACTATTATTACGGGATACAATGGAACTACACGACGTTTCCTCGCGATAAGGGTGCCGAGGATAATGGCTTCTGTAAGATGGTCTCTGTTGCCGATGTCGTTTTTAAACAATTTAATTAAATTAAACAATATATTTATGTTAAAGTGTTTGGTCCCTGTAAGAATTGAAACATAAAATTTAGACTATATTCTGGAAGGTTATTTTCAAACGTCAAAGCGGAGGTGGTTCTGAGTACATATTTAATTAATACATATCTAATTTTGTTTTTTATAAAGCATGTCACAAAATGGTTTGATTTTGTTTATTCAAAATTTATTTATTTTTTATTTATTAAACTTTTTACGCAAATTATGTAAAGGCGGACTTAATGCCAAAGGCATTCTCTACCAGTCAACCTAGGATGGTATTTAAATGAAAAAGGGATAAGGATATTCAATATAATTTGTTCTCTTTCCTTTTGTCTTTAACATAACATAACATAAGCTCATGCCTGTATCCCCGAAGGGGTAGGCAGAGGCGCACTAGCGAACACACACATTTCGCCGAGCTTTGTTCCGTCCGTTGATATGAAAAATCCAATATCACTTTGCCCACCCGGGGTCGAACCCGAGACCTCAGGACGGTAGTCATACTGAAATACAACTACGCCACCGAGGCAGTCTTTGCACATTTGTCTTTGATATTGATGATATTAGGGCAATATAGGTATCATTGATTTAACTAACTGGTATTCGGTACATTCGTATTGGTACTCTCATACAAGTTGAAAAGTCGGGCTTGCTTGGTATCGGTAATACTGAATACGCAACAATAAACGACATTCTAAGTACTAATACAAACTTAAAAATATCCACAGGCGATGGAAACTGTAGAAAAACAATTTGCACTATCAAATGCATTAAAATGCCATAAGCCATAAATGATATTATAATAGTAAGATATGATGTCAATACATAATATATGAGTCTGTGAAACAAATCCTCAAAATTAATTACAAACTTAAATTACAATTTCATCTTTACTCAATTTATTGCAAAATAAAATAATGGAAAGCAATAAATCCAGCTTAAACTTAGTAATTTACAATTTAATTCTTTAAAAGAAACTTAGTTTGTGCACCTGTCGTTCAACTTTTGGGTAATTTCGTGGTTTTGAGAAAACGTTAAACAAAGAGTTTATATTTTGTAGATGTCGATATAGGATATACTCGTACATCGGTTATAATTGAGAAATGCTTTCTATGATAGAGGCGCAAACGGGGACATGAGTCACCTCCAAACCAAAGGGATTGTTGGGGCATTAAGAAAAAAATATATATTTTCAAAGGCCTTTCCCAAAGATTTCCAGATTGACTTGTTGGAAACGGCCATTGGGGGAGCACTATGACCAGCGTTCGACGTCCTGTGACGGATGAAGATGATGATATCTTATCATATTCTATAGATATAGATACCAAAACCGTATAAGCGATTAACAAAAAAAGTGTACCTAGCTAACTAGCCAACTGGAGTATGATACACTATTACAATAAAACTGAAAACAATTTAAAAGCGCTGGATTGACGTGCTATAGGGAGACGAAGAAGATGTCGCCTTCTTGGCCTTGGGGAAGCGTATATGAGTAATGAACCGCAAGAACCTAGATTCAATTCCCAGGTCAGACGGGTGTTTTTCTAATGGAGGTTGGCGTCAGGAAGATGAGGAGGAGAAGAGCGGAGGAAGACAGAACGCCAGTCAATAAAAAATAAAACCAATTTTCTGCAACATGCTTGAAAAACTGTGTTGCGTCGACACTACATTGAGGTGGGATAAGGACAGATTGGGCGAAATAGAATCATCTGAGCAGAACGACTGGTATTATACTAAGCCGTAGAATATAAAAGTATTAACTAATTGTATAAGGAAACATCACCACGTATACAATTTCATACGAGATACACTAGTTGACAAGATTACATGTTATTTACGGACAACTATTCCGCAAAGCTTTTCCTCCATAAACGACGAATCCCTAGACGCAAATCACGCACACTCCGCGTGTTACGTTCAAAAGACGTGGGTTTCCCGACCATTTCCACTTTCCCTTTTAAGGTGTTTTATGGCGCTGAAAAAAAACGTTGACAAGGCTTACCTGTTTTATTGACGTCCAATCTTTGATTATAAATACGCAGTAAACGTAATATACATTTTTGTGAGCAATATGTCTTTCTTTCTTTCTACCTGCCCTTATCCCATTTTAATGTGGGGTCGGCGCAACACACTTTTTCAAGCATGTTGCAAAGCGGATTTGGCTTAGTTTTCACGACCGGCCGCCTGCCTGACGTCAACCCCCTATGACGGATCCAGTCCCGGGCAAATTAAATTAGAAAATTTACTTCGCCCGACCTGGGAATCGAACCCAGGTGTTTGTGAGCAATATATACTATAACTATATTTATAGGTAACTACTAGATAGTTTAAGTATAGTCAAGAAAAGCGACCAAGATCGGAACGTGTGGAAGAAGTGTTGGAGGCCTTTGCCCAGGAGTGGGACAGTTAAGCCTTTAATAATACTACATAGTCATTAATTTATAAATTACTACAAAAGCTAGAATTAATCACCTAGCTAAAAATACTGCGCAAATTACATCAGCGTAAAGAAATATTTAAAACACGGAAATAATTGTCACTAAAAACATACGTACCACACGTATGTTTTTTAATGACAATAATTATTTCCGTGTCATTAATTGTCATTATTCATAGTTAGATTCGATTGGATTTGTGGCTTCAAAAATCTAGCGAATATTATTCAAAAGGTAAAATAATAATAATAATATTAGCCTTGTAATATTACTGTCCCACAGTTGGGCACGGGCCTCCTCTACTAATGAGAGCGGTTAGGCCTTAGTCTAAGGCCCACGCTGGCCTAATACAGGTTGGTAGACTTCACATACCTCGAAAATTCCTGTGAAAAAATTCTCGGGTATGCAGGTATCCTCACGATGTTTTCCTTCACCGTTATAGCAAGCGATATTTCACAATGAAAATACACTTAACATAGAAAAGTCAGAGGTGTATGCTCCATTTTGGGGTTGGTTTTGAACCTCCGACACTTGTCTCGGCAGTCCGTACCAAAGGTAAAAGCTCCGGAATATTGTTAGCTAGGCGATGATTTATATTTTTGATTATGTGTGTTCATATTGTTGATAATGTATAGGGTATAAGAAGTGTTAATTCGAAATCATGATTAAATATTTTAATTCACCGCTGTTTCTCCCAGGTTCGATGCCCGGATGAGGAAAATGTTCGTCTACAAAAAAGTTTTAGCGTGGGAATAAAATTATGTGGGGACGTTGCTTATTCATTACCCTAAAACTGAATAGGAAAATGGAAATAAGTTAGAAAGTTAATTATTTATAACTATTTTTTATGACAAAGCTGAAGACTCGCAAGTTTTTATTATTCTTTCATTTGGATAAAACATTTTTGATGTTACCTTATAATTTATTACGTATAAAACCGCTGGTTTTAATCTTCTAATTATGTTATTATAAAAGCTACCTGACTAAAGCTCTAGCTAAAGACTGTCTCGGTGGGGTGGTTCTATTCGGTACGATTACCGTCTCTCGGGTTCGATCCCCGGGTCGGGCAAAGTGATATTATAACAAGAGATATTATAACAAGTTTGCTCTCTATCACATCTGGGACGGAACTAAGCTCAGCGAGGTGTGTGGTGTGTTGGGTGTTCTAGTTCGGTAGTGCGCCTTTGTCTACCCCTTCGGGATACAGGCGTGAGCTTATGTAATGTTTATTTCCATGCTGTGGGTACCTGAGCCGTGTCTTGTGAGTTATCAATCGTCATAGAGGAGAATTTTTCCCTTTATTTAGAAGGCACTAGTAAACAAGAAGCTGAGGCACTTTATGGTAAGTGATCTTCAATAGCTTTCCAAATATAGATTTTACATCTAAAGTCTTTTCTGTGCCCTTATCTTTGAATACAATATGCATCCTAAATAAATGGCTGCTTATTATAAATTAAAATTATTCATGGTGTCATATGTTTGTTCGGTATTTTTTAGCTCGTAAATTTTCTTACTGGCGCATGACCCAAAAAGCGTTGACTAGACATTTTGGAGGAAGATATGAGAATGTGCGAAGGATGGTCACCACCGGGCGATATGGAAGCGTTTAAGTGGGAAGGCGGACTCTGATATTAAACCGGGATAAAGCCGGGCAGAAAGAAACACATTTCTAACTAATAGGACTTCGACACGTTCATGTAATCCGATGATTAGGAAACCCTGATACTAAGTACATACATTAATGTCCGAACAGATTCCCTGATTAATGTCATCTATTCGTACTATTACGAAAGTACATACCATCAACGATTTTATTAGAATAGACACGTCATCTGCAATAATTCTTCGCAATATAAACGCTTCTTCTATTAATGTAGTACTGGCAGTACTTAATTAATAAGGTAAAGTAGGAGCTAGATTTATTGAATGAAACTCAAATTTATAATAAATGCAATAGGCAACTTTTACGTCAATAACAAATATTTTCATTCAGAGACGTGCCCGCCTAGCATGCGCGCCACGCGAAAATGTTGTCTACGCTTTTTATCGTGTTGTAACTGGTTTTCTCTATTTGTCTACGGACACTAACATGCGTCCTCGTTTATTTTCATACAATATTGTAGACAACATCTCTACAGTCGGTTATCGAGATATATCGTGGACACGCATGCTAACCGGGCTGGTCAGCAATAGCAACGCCTTCGATTGCATTGTGTTTTATAAGCACATTCTTCCTACAGTATCCCAAACTGCCGCAAATGCATGAACAGATTAATGAAAGTAGATGAAGCAAAATTACTATGTCAGAATATTAATATTTTTTATTGCGATAAAGATACATTGACATGCGGATAATATATAAATTATAAACTAATGACACTTTTCACAATAAGTATAATATCATTACAGCATCAATAGATAATTTTGGTTACATGGTTGTACAGTGGCATAATATTGTAATAGTACCATTGTCTTTTAAACTGAGTGAAACTCGTATCATAAGAATCAAGTGAAGTGGAAGTCCATAGTCTCTGCCTACCTCTATGGGATACAGACATAATATTATGTATGTAACGTATGTATGTATTCTTCCCAGAGTGATGTTTAATAGCATTCGTTCTGTATTACCAGTCTAGTTGTACCTTCATCGATAGTACATACACAATGTTACTACCTCTAGGCACGTACGCATAGTCGTCAACAATTAATCTTCATTAATGGTTCACTTAAGCTATGTGCGGTTTCCGCCAAGTCAAGAGAATACGAAATGCTTGTTGCGGGCTTACCCTCTTGTGTTTTCAACTATTTTAATGTTTATGTGGCACGCATAAATTGTCCGTGTTTAGGCTCAAGATATTAATATTTGTAGATGTTTCGCGAACGTTATTTAGGTCTTCTGAGTAATTTAGAGCGGTATTTAAATTCATTAAATTTAAACTGAATTTTCTCAAAGCCATATCAACTTTTGACTTGTCTGTTTATTTTGTTTCGCGATTTCTTTGGAAACTGAGGATTAATTTTGATGATTTGCATTGCAGAGGGGTTACGTTAAAGGTGATCTCATATACTCATTGGTTTAAGTATGAGGGAGTATGAGGCATTGCTTGATTCATTCAATCACCAGATAAAAAGCGATGTGTATCTCGGCAATTGAATTTAACGAATTAATGAGTATGAACACAGTAAATATTGCTTTAACATCGACATAGACAGTCTCAAAGGCAAAAACCTCGCAGAAGAGTATATTGGAAGACAAGATAACGTAATTTAATTTTACGATATTTCGATCGTAAGAATTGAAATATTTATTAAAATCATAGTATTTGACTACTTCGGTGGCGTAGTTGTATTTCGGTACGACTAACGTCCTGAGGTCTCGGGTTCGATCGGTTGATCGGGTTTTTTCAATTTTATATCAACCCGGAGTCTGGAATTTGTGACCGATATGGCTTTAGACTCACCCCCTACCCAATCTAGGGTGGAACTAAGCTCGGCGAAGTGTAGGTGTTCTAGTTCGCTCATGCGCCTACCCCTTTGCAACAGTTTATGTATTTATGTAAAATCGAAACTAAATGTGTTTTTGCTTAAAATTCCGAAACTGATTGCTATATTGATTGCGTATATGTGATAATTTCTTGTACGAAGTATAACTTTTTTAGTGACCGATATGAGGTAGTTGGTAATATGGTCTATCCTCCCGGGACTACCTTCTTTCTACTTGCTTTTATCCCACCCCAATGTGGGGTCGCGTCGGTGAAACACACTTTTTCAAGCATGTTGCAGAAAGGATTTGGCTGTGTTTTACGACAGGCTGCCTGCCTGACGTCAACACTAGGAGTAAAAGACCTATGGCAAAAAATTGGCAGTGTCGTGCAACACACAACACAGGGCCTTATAAAAACATGCCACTTATCTTTAAGAATACTTTGTCACTTTTTCGACCGACTTCAACAAAAGGAGGAGGTCCTCAATTCATCTGCATTTTTTAAAATTATTTTTATGTATATCCGCTAATGACATACATACAAAATATATATATTGTGTGTTCGATAGAGCTTATTTCAAGGGTGGCCCCATATAAATTTGGTCACGATAGGTAAATTGGAAGTCGGTCAGTTAAGTTTTTAAACTTGTGATTATTCTTGCGTGATATTGTTCGAAAACGAAAGGGACAAGCTATTCTTAAAGTTATGAAGCGCGTTAATAATTTTATAAGTAAGGGACGAAGATGACACGAGGCAAATTAATTTACTTTAATTAAGACATTACTTTGAGCTTTGTTTGTTCATCTGAGTAACAATAGTTAAATGGCAGCATCCTAAGACAAAAGTCGAAACATTTTAAGTCAAAACAATCGTCACGCCAAGGAGCCCGTAATTTCATAAAGTCAAATAAGAAATTAACTTTCCTCTTGTCCGCAATAAAACGTCTGCTCTCCTCTAAGTAATTTATTTCTGTATTTTGTATCTTGTTTAAATTCACAATACGTTTAATTTCTCCGTAATTTACACTCAGTGCTGCAAAAAATCACCCTAAAATTCAGGAGATCTGTAATGAATGAGAAATTAATGCAAAGTGGCTACCCATAAATCTCGAGAGCTTTAAGGGCAATAAAACAAAAAATGAGAATTACCAGTTTGATAAAACAAAAACTTTGTTTGGCAAGTGCCCCAGCGGACGCGCCTAACTCGACCCGTTTCGACCTTAGGGGCTTTACCTCTATATTCCAATTTCTACTTTTTGTCAGTTTCAGACATATTCAATATGGGTGTCTTGTTTACTTAAGTTCGCGAGAGCTGTATACCATTATTAAAAGTGTTTTCGACCAACTTCGCGGAACGGAGATGGTTCGCAATTCGTCTGTATTTTATTATGTATGTTACGCGATCATCATCATCATCATCATCGTCAGCCATAGGACGTCCACGGCTGAACATAGGCCTGCCCCAAAGATTTCCAGATCGACCTGTTGGAAGCGGCCTGCATCCAGCGACTTCCTGCGACCTTTATCAGGTCGTCGGTCCACCTTGTAGGTGGACATCCTACGCTGCGCTTGTCGGTACGTGCCTCTTGCCCAAAGGATTAGCAAAATGGCAGTGGGTAGGGCACATAGCTCGTAGAACTGATAGCCGATGGGGCAGAAAAGTTCTCGAGTGGAGAACCCGGTACGTGGTCAAGCGCAGCTATATCTCTGCTAAATGTGGACCGATTTTCAAAATTCTTTTTGTATTCGATAGAGTTTATTTCAAGGATCCCATATATATGGGATCCTTGTCATGATTAGATAAGTTTTGAAGTCGGGCCATTAAGTTTTTTAAAAATAAAAGTAGTTAGGGATGCTTCCGCGAGAACAATATTAAATTGTACCTTAACGTTGACTTTTATGAACATTATTAATTGTACCAAGATTTCTGTTTACAGTTGGAGAGACCAATTAAGAGAATGATAAATTACAGTAGATCTCAATGTGGAAATACGACACCACGTTATTCATTTCATTTGGTAACCTAATTTCCTTAAGAACGATATCCACTTAACAAGGACACTTGATTAAAAACTTAATATGCATTTTATATCAACTCCGTCAAAATAAGGACTTATCGATATAAAAAGTTAAAATGAGTACAACAAATATACATACGAGTACATAAGCTCAAGCCTGTATCCCCGAAGGGGTAGGCAGACGTGAACTAGCGAACTAGAACATCCACATTTCGTCGAGCTTAGTTCCGTCCCAGATGTGATAGGGGGGCGAGCCTATCTCCATATCGGGCACTAATTTCAGACTCCGTGCTGATATTGAAAAATCAAATATCATTTTGCCAGACCCGGGGATTGAATCTGAGACCTCAGGACGAGAGCCGTACCGCGCCGCAATATCGCTACGCACTAAGCCAGTCAACAAACAACAACCACTAAACTTTGTAATAGGCAATGGTAGTATCTCTTTTAGTGAATAATTCTTAAAACCAGACCAGAAGTTGGTATGATATACTTTTTTCCTCTATAATTATATATTTAATAGCAAAAAAGAGGCCTGCAGGGTTACCACCACCTCTTATAGCAGTATTATTATAATCGTTCTTCCTTTGTTTTGAATGGGAATCGGTACAAGAAAGATTATAATATTACTGCTATAAGAGGTGGTAGTAACCCCCCTGTGCCCAGGAATAAGATATTAGGTAATATTAAAGGACTAATATTGTTATCATACATTTAAAACAAATTAAAAACATTTAGATATGAATATTTATTACTCAGAATAATCTAATATCTCATTTATTTAGCATTTAACTTAAACTAATAGAAATAGATGTCAAATTAATATTTTTGCTGCAAAAAGACTAGACACCTTTAATAACTTGTCTCCATTTTATATGAGTCGCGGCGCGAGTACTTTATATTCAGTAAAGATAAGGTTGCTAATTTTATTAAGGTTTCAAAAACATGAAAGATATAGCCTTATTCATTACAGCTATAACGTGAGGAAAGTAGAACAATAGAGTAGTCGTGCCCTAACAAAGGAGATCCATAACTTTTGCCCAAACATGTATGAATAATGGAAAAAATTACTTTCTTATATGTTAAATAAAATACATCGACGTTCAGAACACGTTTCTTTAACGGGAAAATACGAAATATGTATTTATAAAAAAGGAATTGCCAATTATTTATTTTCATGAAATAAATGATAATCAATTACGATATCCTAGAATTTATAAAATCTCACCAATCAAGATTTATCGCCTTTTATTCCGTTGCCAATTAATTGAACCCAACGTAGTGTAAGGTGCCAATTATTTATTTTTCAAATTAATTTAATTTTAAAAATCGAACAATAATAAAGTTCGTTCAGTATTAACGGAGTAATTGAAATAAATGAGGGGACAGAAGCCCGAGTCTCGACGCATCTCGCTCCTTCCGTATACGGTATAGGTGGTCGTTAATGATCGTTGTCTCCCCGTCCCCACTCCGAAACGCTATAAAATTTTACGCAGAAATACATTTTGTAAAATAAAGTAATACAGTCCCCTACCCTTCTCTATTTCGGAACACGACGAGGGGTGTTTGTTAGTTTGCATTACTTGCCGCAAAATCTAATGTTTCAATTTATTAAAACGTTTTTGGAAAATTATTGGTGAGTATAAAGTAGTTTTATTGACTTGTCGCGTGAAAGTTATTGAGATATTATGCTGAGTTTGATGTACACAAAGATTTTGGACAATAATAATATTCGCAGAAATACCTGTTAGAAATACACATATAAATATTTATGGTTCAGAAATTAGTATGTGAATGATCTTTTTAATAATTCGTCCATTTACCTATGTCCTATCATCACAATCTTATATTTATGATCAATCTATACCACACACTTCCACAAATAGTAGAGGTAGAGATAAAAGACTGAAGCGTTAAAAAAAATAGCAGAACTAAGGTAATTATTTCATGTACGAGCATGTATATCCAATGGATAAGCAGGATTACAAATGAGTGCATCAATCATTTCCTGAGAATATTCCCATCCTTTGATATGATAGGAGGGATTGATGAGAATTTGGATATAGCCATATTAGTCAAAACATATCCGTGCAGCTCATGTGACCCTTAACGTACTCATAAATACTCCAAGACAAATGTGAGATTTTTCGAAATCGATTAAGAATCATATAACATAAATGGATTCTTACATTCATTTTCGTCATACAATTTGATATATAAGGTGGCCTTAAACGACATAAGACCATTAAGTAAGTATGAGCATTCGGCGGTAATTTGCAAAATTATTGGAATACTGGTTTTTGCCCACGGCTGCACTCGCATCGATGGCTTCTCCATAGTTACGCAAAAGAAGTAGCCAAAGTTCTCCTGCGCCTAAACTCTTTTTAAAAATAGCAAACCAATTTGATCTCTAGTTGTGTGAAAGTACAAACCAATATTCAGCTTTCGCATCGATAATATTATAGATATGCTTATATATAAAGCTATAGTTAAGTGCCAACCAAACGCCACTCATCAATACCACCCGAAGTCCTCTCAAGTACATTGGAGATGAGTGCTTGTTTATAATAAGTACGCTGTGTATTCTAAGACCATTTGCCCTGCTATAAACATGAATGGTGCCAAAACGTCTCTCTTATCTCGGGCATTTCTCGGAAGGGCGGAAGCGGGGCCCTAAAGGCTCCGGCGTTCTTCGAGTGTGGTCCTAAAGGATCTCGAAATAAGGGCCGAAGCAATCCCTTTGAGAAAGCACTACGTTCTTAGAGCAAATGGACTGTGAGGAAGAAACTCGCAACCGATTTTGATATTGATTTTTATTTAGTTGATAGCACTCGACTTATAGAAAATTTAATCTGTGCCGCGGTATCTGCAGTACTTCCCAGATTAAACAGACTATATTTTTAAGTGAAGCTGTAGCTGTAGAAGGGTGAAGAAATTCAAAAGGGAAGTTGCCTGTAGGATTTATTTTGTTTGTAATGACTATTTTAACTGTATTCATGGTTCTTGTAATTTCTGCTTATATTTACACATGTATGTGTAAATAAAAGTCACTATTGATACTATCTGTCGTAATTTAAAGGCACAGTTGCATCGTGAATAAGACTCATGATTATTATAATCACAAGTGTAAAAACTAAACGGTCGACTTCAAAACTTATCCAATCGTGACCAAATTTACATGGGACCACTCTTAAATTAAATTCGATGAAATGCAAAGAATCTTGAAAATCGGTCCACATTTAGCGGAGATATCGCGTAACATACATACTAATAAAAAATACAGATGAATTGAGTAGGTACTTCCTGTATTTGAAGTCCGTCGAAAAAGATAATGCAATTAAAATGTACACCATTTTAGCTGTCTAACCGTCGAATGTTCATACACTTAAGGTCGCCTTATGTCGTTTAAGGCCACCTTATCTGTCAAAATTGTATGGTGAAAATCAATTTAAGAAGCCGTTAAAGTTGATTAGCGTTTGACCATTCGGGCGTAATACCCGTTGTAATATATCCCAGCACGAATGGGCCGGCTCGACCGTTTTGATACCACTGTCTTACAGAAAACCGACGTAAAGTGGCAGCTCGCTGTCGCGTTTCGTTCGGTGAGTGAGATTTCCGGTAGCCCAATTTCCCCTCCCTTTCCCAATCCCTTTCCCCTCCCCTTCCATTCCATCCTTTTAGGTTGGCAACGCACCCATGATGCTTTTTGTGTCTTGGGTGTCTATGGGCGGTGGAGATCACTTACCATCAGGTGACCCATTTGTTCGTTTGTCAGTCTCTGCTATAAAAAAAATCCCCAAAATTCCGATTTTATGGTCAATCGATTGTCGAAGGAACCTGATTAATAATCAACACATAGTGACAAGCGCGTGGTAAATTCACATGCAAACTTGATGCATGAGATGAGTCTCCGAGTTCGTTACCAGTTTCACCGTGAAGAAGTTTGTCACTCATGAATATTAAACGGATAATGCAGTTATAATGTGCGCCATGTTAAATGTTAATGCAGCGTTTCGTTTTAAGCTTGTTAATTTCTTGGATCCTTGCTGTATTATAAGCTTATTATAGCAGCGAATGAAAATGAATGTCATAATTTGATTATGTCATGTTGCATGTTATGAGTTGAGGAATTGAAATGTAAAATATTTGGGTCTTTTTCAGCAGTTGTGGTTAAATTACTTCGTTTAGGCAAATGTTTGTTCGGATTTGCGTGATCGGATCGTATTGTGAGTAAAAGTTTATCATAGTTTCTGATACCCACGGAGCCACCTCTCTTAAGACTCTTATCTTATGGTCACAGTCGTTAAAAACTGACTATATCTGTAACAGTTTTGTGTTCTTATTAATTTGTTCATTAAATATTTTGGTTCTCTTATGTCCCCTCTACCACATCTGGAACGGAAATAACCTCGGTGATACATGGTCTAGTTCTCTAGTTCGCCATAGCCTACCCATTCGGGAATACAGACTTGAGCTTATGTAATGTCAATTTTACAAAATATTTATACGTTTGGAAATTTTTAAGATGTTTTTCCAATACAACTCGAACCCACAAGAAATGGTCACGACTAGTCAATCTATCTAAGTGCTTCCCAGTAAATTAATTATTTAAGAGCGTCTCATTTTGTAAGTACCTACTTAAATGTATTCACGCTTAAAATTATTATGCAAATCGAACTATACGACTTTCTTGGAATAAGTAAAATTGAATAAAGGTATTTACTTAATACGTTTTGAATTTTTTAATAAAGATGAAGCCTTAATTTGACATCGGGTCCCTCAACTATCTTTTCATAAATTCTCATTCGCTTGCAGACTTCCATAAAAGTGATAATTAATGGGTAAGTATAAAGAACTTTCAATTAATTAAATAGCTCTTGGAGTTTTAGATTGCTCGTAATTAGGTAGGTTTACTAGTAGCTAATTATTTTTGCGACCATTACATAACATAATAAGTGTTGTACATAATATGTTTACAATGTGTACTACACCATATGTTTATTTTACGAATGTATTGAAATATTTTAAGTTTAAATGTGACTACCTCGGGGCGTAGTTGTATTGCGGTACGATTTCCGTCCTGAGGTTTCGGGTTCGATCCCGGGTCGGGAAAACTGATATTGGATTTTTCAATATCAGCCTGATTTCTGGAATTTGTGTCCGATATGGCGATAGGCTCATCCTCTATCACATCTGGGACGGAACTAAGCTCAGCGAAATGTGGTGTTCTAGTTCGCTAGTGCGCCTCTGCATACCCCTTCGGGGATACAGGCGTATAGTATAATCAGAATGTACATGTGATATGGTGTTGGACTCATATCGCCACCTAAATCATAATTAGCTACTTCTAATTGGAAAAACTGTAAGTATTTCCAAAGTACCAATTAGATTTCGGGATAATAAGCAAGCGTTTTTATAGCACTTGGTTTTCCAAGATGGGGTTGACGTAAAGCAGGCAGCTGGATGCTCAAACTAAGCTGATACCCTCCTGCAACATGCTTGAAAAATGTTGTTGCGGAAAGGATTCGACCTCATGAAGACGTGGATAAGAGTAGGTGTAAATAGAAAAAAGGTAAAAGAAGTAAGTCTTGCCTCTCTTAGTAGAAGATATGAAGAGGTATAAATGCTGTTTGTGGTGTGAAACTCATGGAAACGTAGTCTACTTCCAAGTTAGTAAAAACAGGAATAAAACCCACTGCTCCAAAGATTATAAAATTAATGCAGTTGGTTGCATTTTAATAACTTTATGAAATTTAATTACTAGACATATAAAGTGCATTATTTTAACGTGATATACGTTTTATAGCAGTTGACGACAGAGTTCTGGATCCATGACTAGGAGTTATGAGATGTCCCTTACGATAGGAAAGCTCAGCTGTGCGAATTGTGGCGATTGACAGCAAAAATGTACATAGTAGTCTAACCGTAAAACCATACGCAGACTTCTACATCGAGAAAACCACAAACGTAAAAAACAAGATGGACGGAGCGCTAGGAACATTGATAATGACGCAGGTTTTTCGGCTCATTCGATCTGTCGCCGCCATTACGTGTTGATAGATGGAATGAGCCGAAAACCCTGCTTCACTTTCAATGTTCATAGCGCTCGTCCATCTTTTTTTTAAGTCCGTGGAGAAAACCTATGGTTTATTTTTGTATGTATGGGTTTTAATAGGTTTCAGAATGTATGAAAAATTACAATGAATAATCATTTTTAACCATAGATTAATTTATTATTAATATTTTTAACATCATGTTGATAATGAAGAATAATACAGCCCTAAACATATTTCAGCATAAAATTATAAAAGCTAATTTCAATATTGTTTCGCGTAAAAGTTGCTAGAATGTAACAGGGTCCGCAACATAAGATATTTTTAAAGATTTCCTTGATATGCGACCCCTACTGATTTTAGTACGCTATGGTCAATGTTATCAATGACAATCGCTAGCGGTATCTGTCCCATCATAAATAAGCATAGAAATTGCTTTTTTTCGAAATAAGCCTTAGAGACTGTTTTTTCTTTTGCTGTTTTATTTTATTTAACGTAAGATGTTTTAGTGCAGCATACGCGCCTTTACTTATACATTCAAGCGCTTGATATCTTTAAAATAGTTTGTCATATTTTACTTGCGTTAAATTACTTGAAAATGAAAAGGACAATCTAATTATAAAGTTAAGAAGAGCTTAAATGTGTATTACGTATTATAAATAAATATATCCCAATAATCATACTCATAGTTAGATAGATAGATAGATAGATAGATAGATAGATAGATAGATAGATAGATAACACTTTATTGAACACAAACATTTTGAAACAGTAAAAACAAGAAACTTAAACTATACAATGTTACAATAGGCGGCCTTATCACTTAAAGCGATCTCTTCCAGACCTAGTCCTAGATAACTAAGATAATTAATGGTATTTTGTCGTGGGTATCAAAAACACGAGAGACTTTCTGTCTTACTATATCTAAACTCATTAACAATAACAGTCATATTTTGTGTATGTGTGTAAGTTCCATACATAATTTAACTTTAAAAATGAAATCATTAGTAAGCAACGAAGGCTCCTAAAACTTTCCAACTAACCTAGAAACTTAACTGAAGATACATTAATACAATTCGTTGATGACTTTTAATTAAAATTGTTCCGCTATCGTTGAAAACTTTAAGTTTTGTTGTTTCCTTTACTCGCACTTAATGTAATGTGAGACCAATTTACATTTTTATTTCATGGAATACCGAATAATTTCACATACTTTTAATTTTATATACTAACCCAATTTCATATAAAAATGCTACTAAAAACTTTTCTTTTTTTCTACCTGCCCTTATCCCACTTTAATGTGGGGTCGGCGCAACAAGATGCAATGATGAAAAAATTCTACTAAAAACGATAACTCTAAAAACTTAACGGACCGACTTCAAAATTTATCCGATCTTGACCAAATTTATTTTTGACTACTCTTGCTCTATCAAGCACAAAAAAATATTTGAAAATCGGTCCACATATGTGGCGAAGATATCGCGTAACATATGTACATAAAAACAGACGAATTGAGGACCTTCTCCTTTTTGGGATGTCGGTCGAAAAAGAATAGTCCGCATTCAATCCTTAATGATATGAATACATGCACGCTCATAATTTTCCTGAAAGTATTGAATCAGTAATTACTCAGAAACAGTCTGGAGTCTGGACTTTGTGCCCGATACAGCAATAAGCTCACCTCACATCGTCATCAAATCTGCGAGTTGTGGGACGGAAATGAACTCGACCGAATGTATGTGTTCTAATTCGCTAGTTCCCCGCTGCCTAATCGAGAATATAGGCGTGAACCTAAGTAAGTGCATGTACTGAATCATTTTTAATCATACTATTTATTTGCAACGTTCACAAATATGACGTTGTAGATAGTCACGGGCGGCTCGGCCTCCGGTGGCCCATACGCTTATGTAACTTATGTATATGCCGCCCCGACGTTAGCACTTTTGCGGTTGTAAAAAGGTTAAAAAGCAATTTTATTCTCACGAGAAATACGCAAGAATTCTTATTACGCGAAAAGTGACAACAGTTAGTGTCACTCATTTGAGGTGCTTGGAATAAGTAAGGCTACTTTAAATCTTCCATGTTTCATGTTTTTTGCACCCTCTTATCTTCTTTCTTTCTACATGCAATTCTTCAATCCCACCTTAATGTGGGGTCGCCGCAACACACTTTGTTGAGCATGTTGCAGAGAGGATTTGGTTTAGTGTTTACGACTGGTTGCCTGCCTGACGTCAACCTCCTCTGGGGGTTCCAGCCTTGGGCAAATTAAATTAGAAAATTCGCTTTGCCCGACCTGGAAATCGAACCTAGAACCTCCCGGTCCACAGCCCATATATGCTGCCAGTAGACCAAAGAGATGACCAACCCTCTTATCTTCTATTTTTAATAAGCAAAGCAATAATTAATTCAATTACTTATTCGAATATTGGAGGTCCAATAACAAAGCGGTGTTTTGTTTTTTCTAGTTATTTAGCGTGCTTAATTTTGTTTTGTTAGCTGGCGAATATAGGTGTAAAAATACGGAATGGGATGAGATTGTTTGTGAACAAACAGCGAGTGTCCGCTTATTAGAGGGGCCCATTGTAATAAAAACATCGCCTTATTACAGTTGGGATATTCTGCCCCTCGGCGGAACACTGAAATTTAAATCTGAACATAAAACGATTTGTTTTGTTGACGCAATAAAAATAAAATCAGATTTAACAACGCGAAATTTTTATGCGTGACCGTTAAAATTTCATAAATATTACTTGTAATAAAAATATCTTATGTTAAAAAATTCCCCTGCCTTTACCAATTTCTAGTCCCTTCCTTTATGATTAACGGACATATGATGATTTCGGTAACGTAAATGTCTGTGGAGTAGAGTTCACTTACTATCAGGGCACCTTGTTTCTCATTTGCTAGTTTCTGCTATAAAAAATGTATGGTCAATCATCATCATCATCATCATCATCATCAGCCATAGGACGTCCACTGCTGAACATAGGCCTCTCCCAAAGATTTCCAGATCGACCTGTTGGAAGCGGCCTGCATTAATATGTTACTGTAATTCCACTTACATTGCTCTGGTAATTTCCAATATTATCAAAATGTTTTTTATTATTTCTTAGGACCTGCCATTGCCAAGGATCCCAAGCGAGACTTATTGCGTACCACAACAAAATTACTAGGCCGGACCTAAAGTTGAGACTTTTAGGCTGCGGACACGAATTCAGCGGGAGCAGAGCGGCAAGGTATTGCTAGACCGGTCCGGTCGTCGTGCCGCTCTCCGCGCCTCCGCCACCGCCGCATCGCTTCCGCTGAGTTCGCGTCCGCAGCCTGAGTGTGAAATGAAATCTATGTACCAAGGCTATGATTTTTTTTTATGAATTTCGATAGGCATAATGCCAACGCCCATTCCACTATTATCAATTATTATGGAAGTTAATAGAGTTTAGTCATTAGACATGGTCTTTGGTTGATTAAAAATAAACTAATAATAGAGCATACTATAATATGTTTTAAATTTTATTTTATCGAGTAAAATATGTTGTGGGTAATATAAAATAAACGTTTTCTCCGATGTCTTTTAACGCTATTTCTTTAAAATAGTTTGAAACGTTTCTTTGTGAGCTTGGAAATTCTTTGTGGGGATTTAAAGACCGCACTTTTTATTAACTTTTTATTAAGATGTGATTTTTATAAAAAAAATGATGTACCATTAATAACATATTTGACTGAAAGCTTATGCTTGAGAGACTACTTCAAAACATTTCATATTAGATGCTTTAAATTCCATTGTAATCGTTTCTCATTTAAAATTTTATTATTCACTATAAAGTGAAATTTATTGCAGAGGGAATGAGGTTCATTTAAATAATCATTTAGTATTAATTTATTATTTTGTACTATAAATTATTCTTTAATAAGCGTGCCCACACTTTCGTTATTTGTGCCTGCTTTTTTCATAATTTCACACCAATTTGGGTAACAAGTAACAACAAACTGTCCGTATAGACGGACAAAAATCCACATTAGCGGTTTTTTCATGCAACTCGCGATCTAGGATCAATGAATGTATATCCAGCTATATCAGATCTACGTAATAAACTAGTTAACGAACGTTTTTGTAATTATGTTGTCTGAAATCTAGTTAAAATAATAAAATGTACTTAAAAATAAAAAAGAAATGATGAGTATTTGAAGTCTAAAACGGACGTAGCAACTTAAAAGTAATAAAATTAACGGACTGACTTGAAAACGTGTATGATCGTGAACAAGCGAAAAAAGCGGTCCACATAGGAGATATCCGGGAACGCAATAATACAAAAAATTTAGGACTTCCTCCTTTTTTGAAGTCGGTCGAAAAAGCATGCATTAGCATGGTGTGACGTCACGGTTCATAATGGTGCAAGCATCAGAAAGGGATACCAAGGTATTTTCTTGCTCATTGCAATATTTAAAATATGAATTACTACCTCATTATTAATCAATTTTAATACAGTTTCTACAGGAGGTATCTTTTCGACCGACTTCCAAAAAAGAGAAGGTCCTCAATTCCTTTGTATTTTTTTTATGTATGTTACGTGATATCTCCGCCAAATGTGGACCGATTATCAAAATTCTATTTGTATTCGATAGAGCTTCTTTCAAGGGTGGTCCTATAAAAATTTGGTTACAATCGGATTTGAAGTCGATCCGTTAAGTTTTTATTCATATTACTTGTTATTACCTTTAAATAAATGTATAAAACAGATATATAGAACTGCGCTATTCGGGAGACAATAGAAGTAAGTATACAATATATCTCCACATACTACATTGTGTTTAAATTTCACTATTCTCACTATCAGATTCACTACAGGTTTATTATTATGGCAAAAAGTAAAATTAAACGCACAATTACGCAGGAGTCTGAAAGGGCCTTGATAAAACGTCGGATATTTGTACAGATTTTCATACTGCTTTTAATAAAATTTGCTAGTGTGAAGGTAGGCTCAAGGATTACCTAGACCTGCCGACGATAAGGTCTGCGTCATTATAGAGGTCGCCGTGGACCCTTAAATATAAACATCGGGCAGATGTCACAGATAAGTAAAGGAGTCCCCTCCCTAGCCAGGGTAATGGCAGATTACTTCGGAATATGTTGCGTGCTGCCTTCATGCCATTATTGAATAAATTTTTACAATCAGATAAAAGTGGTTCAAGTTGTGAAAAGTTTGATTCATGCTTTTAATATAGTCCAAATACAAATATTTTTTCGACCGACTTCCAAAAAGGAGGAGGTCCTCAATTCGTCTGTAATTTTTTTTAAGTATGTTACGCGATATCTCCGCCAAATGTGAACTGATTTTTTCGATAGCGCTTATTTTAAGGGTGGTCCCATATAAATTTGGTCACGATTTTTCTTTCCACCCGCTCTTATCCCAGTTTAGTGTGGGATCGGCGCAACGAAAGGTTGCAGAAAGGTTTCGGCTTCAGTTTTTAATACCGGCTGCCTACCCAACTTTGACACTGATATAATGAATTTCCTTCTAAAGATAATAATAAAATTGAATTTTGCTTCATACATGTACACGATGGTTTTACTACGTACTAATTGATTTATAGTGAGCTCGAACCACATTTTGCTAGCAACATTAGAGATACGTACTATGACACAGTGTCGAACGCGAAGAGGGCATTAAGTTTCCATAACAAACAATAAACGCTGAACTCAATTTACTTTTAGTAAAAGCAACAAGACTATTCCTCGTTCAATATTCCTTAACAATAAGTTTGTACCCCGCCGCAAGTTCCACGGTTTTGTCTGTCTTAATTAGGTTGGCCTAATGAATACCGGGTGGGGGTTCATCCGTAGTTGTCTGGGTAATTAACAACTGAGATAGGAAATATTAATATTTATAAGGCTCGATGCCGAGAGCTTAATTTTCGTTATACGTTTAAACTGATGAGAGGTTGCACAATGAATTTTACATACGATTTTCGGCTCACCTAATCAACATCTCGGTCATATTTTATAATGAAAAATCATTTTGTCTTTTCTTTGAATTTGATCTTGGATATTGATGGGATGAAATGTCATCATCATCATCATCATCGTCATCAGCTATAGGACGTCCACAGATGAACATAGGCCTCCCCCAAGATTTCCAGATGGACCTGTTGGAAGCGGCCTGCATCCAGCGACTTCCTACGACCTTTATCAGGTCGTCAGTCCACCTTGTAGGAAATGTCATAATATTTTTATTTTGATTACTTTCGGACATACCGCCGCTTCCAACAGGTCGATCTGGAAATCTTTGGGGGAGGCCTATGTTCAGCAGTGAACGTTCTATGGCTGGTGATGATGATGATGATGATGATACCCATTTTCTTGTATGTATCCGTATTAGTATATTGACAATTATATAATTGGTAGAAAGGTTGATGAAGATATATGATATAGAGGTATGTTAGCTCTATTTCTTCATACACTCCAAATTTATTTGATGCAATTTTCATTAAAAATTACGTTATTTTTAGATTCAAACAAAATTTTAGTTCAATTCAATTTATTATCAATATATAGCACAATTTAAGAAACTTAAACTTAAACCATACCAACATCCGTTATTTCATTTTCACACATTTAAACACACACAGCAATTATTTAAATTACCGTATTTTTAACACAGAAAATAAAATGCTGTTTAAATAGGAAGCTTGTTGTGCCACTCCGAGCAGTAATTTCAGCACTCAATAAAGCCTTTGTTAAGCCGGTGACATGGTGTTGGGTTAACAATGCGCTAGCACGGGACACCTCCTGCAAATGTCCGCAAAAAATATAAACCTTACCAAACTTAATACTTCGGTATTATAAAAATAGTTTGTACAATAGCCTTCGTGGTGCATCGGACGAGTAGGCGGCTGAGAAACCAGAGGCCGCAGGTTCAATTTCAAGTTCAAAGGACGCCGAGCACTAGGTAGGTAGGTATTCGACGGGATAAAATTGGTTATTTTAAATTTGTCACAGTAGGTAGTCTGAGTATAGAAATTATATATTACGCATTATTTACCACTTGATGTGACCATACCAATGATTTTTCATAAGATCATAGGAAATTGTTTTGAGACTTGCGTCTGTTTAGAAACATTGTATATGAGCCGTTATAAGTTGACACCTTTGAAAAAATATAATTTAAGGGAGACCTTTGCAAATCAGTGGGACAATAAAGGTTAAAAAAAATGTACTCTATTGAAGTGAGAGTGAAGAGTGAGAGAGAGAGTGAAGAGTGTCAGTGGCGTAGCTAAGCGTGGGCAATGTGGACCTTCGGTCACGGCGCGGCGTCGCACTTAAAAGGGCCTCGCGAAGTCCCCAGACTTTACCACAGATGACTAATTAATTTAATCACTTTTACTCTCGGAACAGAACGTCATTTTAAAATCGTGGCTGTTTAGGGCCTCGCAAGAAGCCCCTCTTATTGGGTAGATGTTAGGGAACGAATGAAAAGGGGCCTCGTTGATGTAACTTCGCCCAAGTCTAGAACCCTCTGCGGAGTGTTGCCAAATTATTCTGCTAGATGTTATCTCTCTTAGGGCGACTCGCAGCTCTGCGATAAATCTCTGTTTATCCCAAATCTTGATTTTAAAGATAGAAGTAAGCTGTAGGATAAATCAAGGTAAGATGTAACTCAAAATTAGTAATAGCGCTGCAAGTCGCCCTTATCGTATGAAATAAAATACGCTTCGTTTAAGCAATGTTAATGTCACATTATAATAATGAGACAAATTAATATGTAATACTATAGCTACTTAATGTTGATCATAAATTGTAAGCACAACGCTACACGAATACATCATCTGTATTTCTTGTAAGTAATTATAATTATTATACGCTTATTCTTTGAGATTTATACTAATACAGGATATATACGTATACTGATGAGGTGAATCATAACTAATCAGTGTCTTAACATAAGCTCACGCCTCTATTCTTGAAGGGTAGACGAAGATAGTACGTTTTTTTTATCTATCTAGAGAGACAAGCATACTGCCCGCGTGATGATAACCGGTTACGTCTGCCAACGAGCAGGATGGTTACCAGATGGTTAGTAATAACCACTGCCCATAGACACTCGTGATATCGAAATAAACATAGATGCGTGGAAAGAATAGAAAGGATATAGGGATTGGGAAGGGGAGGGGAAATTTGGTACATCTAATATTGAAATGAAACAGTGTGCTGCCACTTTAAATAAATAAATAAATACAGCCAACAGTCACACACATACTACTGACCCCACACTAAGATCGAGTCTTGTGACGTGGTTATCAGAAACTACGAGAGACTTTCGGTCTCACGCCACCCAGACCGACACAAATATCTATGGACCACACAGACATTTGTCTCGGTGCGGGAATCGAACCCGCGACTTCAAGTTTCACAGCCAGCTACTCGCCCGCTGCGCCACGGAGGCTTCATGTCGGTTTTATGTGAAACAGCGGTATCAAACGGGTGGAGACGGTGCATTTGTGCTGTAGGCGACTAAATACACATTTTTTGTCAGAATAAATGCAAAGTTATGCATACACCGTTTTTTGGAAACGACCAGTATATGTAAGTTTATCCATTATATTAAGCAATGCAAAATGTTCTACGAGAGTGTTCTTTAGTGCCTATTCTTAAGGAAAATGGGTTCTTTAAAGCAATACGAACAGACGTTAAAGTTGGGAAGGAAATCCTTTTTTAAATTTGGGTAACCCTATCCTTTTTGTCCATCTGTAGGTGGACAAAAATCAAAACAAATACATGAGCTCACGCCTGCATCCCCGAAGGTAGGCAGAGGCGAATTAGAACACCTACATTTTGACGAGATTAGTTTTGTCCCAGATAGGGGGCGACCCTATCGCCATATTGGGCACAAATTCCAAACTCCGGGCTGATACTGAAAAATGCAATATCACTTTTCCCGACCCGGGGATCGAATTCGAGACCTCAGAACGTTAGATGTATCGCGCACCGCAATACCACTACGCTACCGAGACTACCATCGAGAAATACTATCGTTGGAAATCTACACCTAATATTATAAAGTTTGATGATTTGTTAATTTGTATGTAAATAATAATCTCTGGAACCACTCTACCGACTTTAAAAACTAACTTGTATTTTTAATTTTTTTTAAAGGTAAGTTAGAAATAATGTTGAAATAATATTTACTCTTAGTCACTGGTCTATAGGCATACCCCTAAAATAATCACAAGTTTAAAAACTTAACGGAACGACTTCAAATCCGATCGTGACCAAATTTATATGAGACCACCCTTGAAATAAGCTCTATCGAATACAAAAAGAATTTTGAAAATCGGTCCACATTTGGCGGAGATATCGCGTACATACATAAAAATACAGACGTATTGAGGACCTCCTCCTTTTTGGAAGTCGGTCGAAAAACAAGCTGCATTCACCTGATTGATAGAGATTTAGAAGGCAACATATATTCTTTGATACGCCGTAGAGTAATTTGTTCCGTAAACAATTAACTTTTTCTACAGTGTTTGCAGTTGTTTTCCCTGCTAGATACTCCTTGATGAATAGTAAACACAGTTTGTTGTTTTTAACTAGCTTTTGCACTTGATCGTTTGCGCAAGTGATGTCCTTATTTTGCACGAGGTGTTTTCTTTTAGTGCAAAGTATGATGGAGTAGAATTCGATTCAAGAATAGCTTTTGGTCTCTTATAATCACAAGTTTAAAAACTTAACGGACCGACTTCAAATCCAATCGTGACCAAATTTATATAGGACCACCCTTGAAAGAAGCGCTATCGAACACAAAAAGAATTTTGAAGATCGGTCCACATTCGGCGGAGATATCGCGTAACATACATAAATAAAAAAAAATAGAATAAAAATACAGACGAATTGAGGACCTTGTCCTTTTTGGAAGTGGGTCAAAAAGTAATTTGTAGCATAAATTATTTTACGAAGTTTTTTGTTTGGTTTTGAAAATCTTTTCAATCTCATTATAATATGAAGTTTTTAGTATGATAATTAGTTTGGAATATATTAAATAAGAATTTGATTTTTTTAAGCTGTCCAACTCTTTTCGTCTATAAGGATGCAGTCAATCAAGTACCTTTCATGGTTATCTTTATAATTTTATCCTGCGTTGCGTGCAAGACAGGTTTCACGATTTTATATGTAACATAACAAATAACACAACAATTGAATAATTGTGAAGTGAAATAAATTAAATCAAATTGAAATTAAAAATAATTATAAACGTTTTTGAGCTTCAAACAGAAGAGCAGTAAGTTTTATAATTAACAAAAACACATTACAATATTCAAAATAGACAATAATATTAATATTCAATACTTACATAATACATGTTCCTGTAATATTTGTAGGTAAGTCACGCATGTATAATATAATTATTACTAAAGTTCGATAGAAAACGTGTGCTTATGGGAAACAATAAAGTGTTTATGATCTGTGACGGAAACAAATTAACGAGTGCACGTGCTGAGCGCGCCGTGAGCAAAATGAGTTAGGTTGTTCATCATGCGAACTTTGCTGGTTTATTTATTCCCCGGGTCTTTCCCGGCACGGCTTAATGGTGCCTTAAGCGGTAATGTGTGGCCATAAATTAAACGATAATAAGTTCGGACAACAACACTGCCGTTAATGACTGCGAGTGGGTAGATAGGAGGCGACGACATGGGCCTCCGCGTTCAATCTCTTACTTTATGCCGCGTCCCCTGACGACTAGTGTTATGTACGCCTGTTATAATAGGAGCACTTGATGTGTTTTGGTACGTGTAAAGACGGTCTGAGTGAGGCAAATGGGTTTTGAAATTTACTGTTATGTGTAGTAATGTGCTTCCAGTTTCCTTAATTTCAATTTGTTCATACTCTTGTAATGTTTCGAATGTCATATGAATTTTATTAAAAATCATATTTATAGCAAAATAATCTTCTAGAGATATTACAATACAATGCGCGAGTATATAAACCGATCGCGGAACTCTGTACTCTGTACAGACTAACTTTGCTATGAAGAAAATAAGTTGCATCTTACAATTCTATACCATTTACTATAAGTATTTTTTTATGCGCCAATGAATCGTGTGATGGGTAAATTAAATAATCTCCCTCGCATACTAGCATTCGCATTATTCTAAAAGGAATATATGTAAGTTGTCGATCTTAAAGGAGATGAATTAGGGCTGGATAGAGTAAAGGGGATTTGAGCCTCCGTAAATCTATTACAGTCTTTTTCCACTTATCCTTTTCCAATGTGCAGTCGACGCAACATAATATTTCAAGCATGTTAAAAAATGATTCGGCTTAGTCTTTACGACCTGACAACAATAAACAACAACAACAACAAGAACCTACTCAAGTGGTAGAGCCACGCTGTAGACAGTTACGTCTACAGCACGAATGGGCTTGCTCGACCGGTTTGATACCACTGTCTCATAGAAAACCGATGTAAAGTGGCAGCTTGCTGTAACGTTTCGTTCGGTGAGTGAGATTTCCGGTGACCCATTTCCCCTCCTCCCTTTCCCAGTCCCTTTTCCCTCCCATTCCATTCCCTCCTTTTAGGTTGGCAACGCACCAATGATTCTTTTTATGTTTTGGATGTCTATGGGCGGTGGAAATCACTTACCATCAGGTGACCCATCTGTTCGTTTGGCAGTCTCTACTAAAAAAACCCTCTTTGAGAAATTCTTACAGTGAAAACGTAATAGCAATTAGCAAGTTACTTTCTTTTTTCTCAGTTTTTCGTAAGGCAGTGGTAACGTCGCAGTCCCTGCGTATCGTACCTACTTTTAACAATGATAATCAAGAACACGCCTTAAATTGGAAGCATAAATTGGCGTATTACAATGTCTACATACGTATACTAACTACTGCAATCACTACACTGGTCCACAAAATACCTGCCAAATTGGCTAATAGCGAATTGAATTGCAGAAGCGAGTGACTGTAGCGTTCATATGTACGTTGTCACCAAGAAGGCCGAATGATTGGTTGGAATCATTCGGCTGCCATTACTCTCCAGCTTGGTTCGAACTACGTCAGTAATTTAGTCGAAGAACGTGTAATTCAGGATTTGTACGTCTATCTACTCATCAGAAAGTAGTTGCACTGTAGGTAGGTTTCACTGCACATAGAGACTTAATTTCTGTAGACTTTAAAAATAGATTTTATTTAATTCATTGAAATAAAACATGTTTTTACGGATTCTATCACGATTTGTTTTTTGTGTCCGACCTCTGACCACGGAGACTGCAAAGCCTTAGAAACGTCGGGCATAAAAATTAAAACAAATCGTGATAGAATCCGTAAAAATAGTATCACATTCGCGTTAACTTAGGAAATCAGTAGATTTTAACTTATTAGTATGTATTTTTTATTTCATCCCTCATAGGGGGTTGACGTCAGGCAGGCGGCTTGTCGTAAAAACTAAGCCAAATCCTATGTGCAACATGCTTGATAAAGTGTGCTACGCCGACCCCACATCAAGGTGGGATAAGGGCAGGTAGAAAGAAAAAGTATGTATTTTTTATTTGCTCTGAGTTATCTCAGTACCAAAAGTGACAGCTCACTGTCACGTTTCGTTCGGTGAGCGAGATTTCTGGTGGCCCAATTTCGCTCTCCCTTTCCCAATCCCTATTTCCCTCATTTAAGGTTGGCAACGCACCCATGATTCTTTTTGAGTCTTGGGTGTCTATGGGCAGTGGAGATATCTTACCATCAGCTGGCCCATCAGCGCTATTGCCACACTGTGCCATAAAAAAAGATAGGACTCAGACTACGACACACTACATTTTCCATAACACTGCCAAAGTGATTGTATCGCGGTCTTCTGTTTTCTTGACACACTAAAATATCTCACGCGATATTCATTTACACTTTTTGTAATTATCAAGTTTAAAAACAGACTTCAAAGTTTGTCCGATTTTGACCAAAATCAAACAACCCTTAGAATAAAATCTACCAAAAACAAAAAAATCATGTGAACCGACTGACTTTAAAATTTATCTGATCGTTTATATATATAGAACCACCCTAGGAGAAGCTCTATCGAAGAAAATAAGAATCTTAAAAATCGGTCCACATTTAGCGGAGATATCGTTTAACATCATCGATATATTATTTACCTAGATGCACAGTTGACGCTCGGAAAATGGGACAGCAAAGGAGTGCTTAAGCACTCGTTTTGCATACAGTCCGACGCCAAGGGAATTCTAAATTTCAAAATTCAAATTTAAGAACGCTTGCTCATTTCGTTTAAAAATCTACTTTATAACACGTGCATAGGGTTAAATTTGTGTTGATTTAATTAGAACTTGTGATTTTTTTCTTTGTTTTATTCCTGAGACCACTTTTTAGGAGGATATTTGCAAAGAACTGTGCATCTAGGGTATATTATATTGATGTTTAACATACATAAAATACCGACGAATTGAGAACCTCCATTCTCTTGAATTCGGTTAAAAATTAATGACCGTTATTAATAGATGCGGTTCGTTATTGATTAGACGCGTGTGTAGGTAACGCTTTGTTTCGAGTTTGTTGGGGTGTCCCAAAACTTCACCCCATGTTCCGGGTTTCTTCGTCTAATTACTCGCCGATCAATCGCTACATGTTTATTTAATGGAGTTGGAAACCTCAGAATTGGTAACCGCTTCTTAAGTAAACTTGTTTTTCTCTTTTGTTTGCATAAACCTTTTGATGGATTTTTTGTTTTATCCCTCGACGCAAGCTGATCAGAATGAATTTGCATAATCTTCGTCATTCTCCGTATCTCGCCTTTATTCAGATGATAAAATCCGTGGAAAGTGTAATAAGTGTTAACAATACTGTGTTAGAAAATCAATTGAAATATCTGTTGAGGGGGAGTGCGGCGTCGGAATACTAATCACATGCCTTATGAATTACGTTAGCATTTTAGTCAAGTATTGAATAATTTAACGAGTCATGGAGACATGATTTACAAATTTAATAATCGACTTTAGAAATAGCGATAGGAATTAGTAGTTTTACATTTCACTTGTGAGTTGTGACTGGAAATAATCACAAGTTTAAAAACTTAACCGACTGACTTCCAACTAAATCTGATCATGTCCATTTATATGGGACCAACCTTGAAATAAGCTCTATCACAAAAATAATTTTGAAAATCAGTACACATTTGGTGGAGATATCGCGTAACATATATAAAAATACAGAGCAATTGAGGGCCTTCTCCTTTTCGGAAGATGGTCGATAATATTGATGCAGGTTGTTAGGCTTTAGTTAATTTTACTGTATACGAATAACTATTATACATAGTCGAAACAAAAGCTGATCAGTGGCCCGAGCAGTACCTCGACCATGAGGTTTTTTAGCATTTCACGCTGGCGACTACGTAACTTATTTGTATGACCAATACCCGAACGCCTCTAGCGGTTACGTGGGGAATTGATGTTTTTCATGCAAATTATTTTACGAAGTCGCTAGCATGAAATGTCAAAAAACTGACCATTTAGTTTTAACTAATGATAACAATAATACCTCTATAATGTAATTGAATTAAATTGGTCTCAAATTATAATCAGTTACTTTTGTTTTAATCATATTCGACAACAAAATATTAAATAAACACATAATTTTACTGTTTGTATAACTTTAGTTGGACGATCCTAACATAATATTTAAATTTGTACTAGTACTTAATAATTATTTATCGAAAAGCTACCTATTTAATTTAGGTAACACTCTTTGGTATACAACTGTAATTAAATTATTAATAAATTCTGATTTGAACGTCATAGAATAAATATTTTAATGATAATACACCGTATGTTAAGATGTCGCCTACTGGGTATAGAGGCAGCGTATATGAGCTGTGAGCCTGGAGGTTCTTCGTTCGATTCCCAGGTCAGGCAGGGTGTTTTCTAACACGATTTTCCCGGGACTGGAACCCATGGGGTTTTAAGTCAGGCAGCCGGTTGTCAAAATTAAGTCAAATCCCTTCTGTAACATGCTTTAAAATATGTTACGTATTACAGTAGGATAAGGGCAGGTAGAAATTATATAAAATAAGATTAAAGATTACGTAAAAATAAAGGACGCAACAAAGCAATTCAAAATTGGCAACACGGATCTGAATGAGCCGGCTGGATCGGTTTGATATCACTGTCATGGAGTAAATCGATTTAAAATGGCAGCTTGCTGTTGCGTTTCGTTCGTTAAGTGAGATTTGTTATAGAAGGCGAGCCTATCGCTATATCGGGCACAAATTCAATATCACTTTGCCCGACCGGGGGTCGAACCCAAGACTTAGGCCGCCGAGGTAGTGCAGAATAATAAAACAATAATATAAGTGAAAGCTATAATAAATTTGCTACTTCATAATTTTAGCTGTAACTTTTATATACTGGTATATTACCTTTGCCTCTAAACTTTGAACTGCTATTTGCCAACGTATTTCTAGTGTAAGGTAATTTACTTTATCTGTGCATGAAGAAAGCGGGAGTTATTCTAGAACTTTAATACTAGTATTTCTAAATGTATTTTCATGATTAAGAAATTGATAGTGAAAAAAAAATGGCGCAAGAAATTCGATAATACGAATGAAAAATATGCATTTGTGCTAACAGAACAGATGAATCTTATTGTTATATGTTTTGTTTGTCGCAGTCGCATCTTTTATCTTTAGTATTTTGTATATTGTGTCGTATGTAATATATTACTTTATATAAACTATTGTTTTATTTATAATTCTGCATTGTTCACAAATATTATAATGAATAAACGAATAATAATACTAGAGATATTATTTTAACAAGAATTGTCTATTTGGTGAATTTATATATTGTGTTTTAAAAAAGATTCGAATCTACATCATTATACTACCATTATCATTACTCTGAAACTGAATAGTGTGTAAATTCATGTTGTAACAGTATCTATAGATGCTAAAAAAATTGCACAGTGTTCACTGTGTTCAATACCTCAAAGAGTTCTGTTATCGTAACTAATTATCTTTCCTTTCATGTATGAGAGGTAACAAAAAAGATTTCGCCGAAGGTTGTTACGCAAAACAAAGAAACGGAAAAACCGACAACTTCAACATTTTGTAATCGGGTTTCATACTCCAATGCATACTGTTTTCATTAAACTGGAATCCAAAATTTCAAAGTATTTTATATAATCGTTTTAAATTGTTTCCTTAATAAAACCTGAATTAATAATTAAATAAAAATATTTTAGAACAACTACTTACAAAATGTTGAAAAAGTTTCCACACAACAAAATCAATTCATCGTCATATAAATCACAATTGACATGTCAACTAGCTACAATTTAAAGTTTCGTAGTAGCTACGCGAGCTACGCGGGGTACTACGCGGCGTAACGTCCGCCCTCATCCACGGGGCACGTAGCACTGAGCTCCGCGGCCCTTGACAAGGCAATCTTTGCCTGTACATAGTCGCTCTCGACAGAACAACTCGTGAGCTTTCACACGGATAACGGGCGTAACGGCTTTGTCTTCCACCCGCCCTTTTTAACTCACTCTTGTCATTGTTAATTGGCAGCGTTTGTGTTCAATCCGAAAGGTCGATTAATTGTTATTTGTTGCGAATGTTTTAACATTTTTTTTTATTATTGTTAGAAGAACGTATTGGTTCTTCTATTAATCTATTTTAAAGTAACTGTTTTCGACTGACATTTCGAAAATAGTATGATATTAAATCTGATGCTAAGTACATTTGCACAGATACACACAGTCTATACACTTTTATGAATACGTCACAGGGAGTTAGGTCCGGGTAGATATATTTTTTGAACTCTTGGATTACCATGATCATCATTATCGCCGTGTCGATTTAAATTAGCCGAGTGAGGAAATTTTGAATATCTAATGATTACTTAGGTTTACGTGAATGTTATTCATTAAAATTAAACTATTTTTGCGGATTATATCACGATTTGGTTTTAATTTTTATGCCCGACGTTTCGAAAGCTTTGCACCCTTCGTGGTCACGGGTCAGACCACGTCGGGCATAAAAATTAAAACCAAATCGTGATATAATCCGTAAAAATAGTTTAATTTCAATTTGAATATCTGTTTTTTTATTTAGTAATTTAGGCACCCAGGGTAGATCGTGTATCTTTGTCTATATAGACTGTACGCCACTGGTTGTTCCTCATTGAAGTTTTTATCTCTCCTATCGTATGATACGGTGTGAGCCTTTCGCCATATTGGGCACGGATACCCTCCGGGTTAATACTGACCGCACAAACTAATTATTACTTTTATACTCGACCCGGGGTTTGAACCAGACTTCAGAACAGCGGTCATACCACGTATGCAATAATTTGTACAACTTCATCACCGACGCAGTCGAGGAATATTGCATCAATCGGTGAGCGTAATGATGTCCATTTACTAAACATACACTGGTTGCCACTAAAGGAGTGTCTCTGGTAGATGTATCTTTATAGTGGCCAAGGTTCCGTATAATACGATTCCTATCAGCTAACCTTTGCCAAGTTTTCGGCTACTAAATTGGTATTATTAGTTATTATATTTTACTAGCAAGTCACAGACAATACTCTCTGCTTCACGTTTTAAAATTACCTTTCACTACTTGCAATATGTGTATGGTTACACTAAAGTACAGACATTTAATGATTACAA
This sequence comes from Clanis bilineata, assembly GCA_036417725.1. Lineage (NCBI taxonomy): Eukaryota > Metazoa > Arthropoda > Insecta > Lepidoptera > Sphingidae > Clanis > Clanis bilineata. The sequence goes on from CM071141.1 coordinate 8,729,975, forward strand.
GTTTCAAAACTTAACGTGCTGACTTCAAATTCGATTATGACCAAATTTATATAGGACCACTCTTGAAATAAGTTCTATCGAACACAAAAAGAATTTTGAAAATAGGCCCACATTCGGCGGAGATATCGCGTAACAAACACAAAAAAAACAAACGAATTGAGGACCTCTCCCTTTTTAGAAATCGTTTGACACTACCTACTACCTAATAATTAGATTATATTAATATAAATATTAATCAGAACAAAATTCATGGAAAAATTAATGTCATGTCTATCTGAAAGGACACTGTAACCAAATCAGTAGTTCACAGAAATAAAAACTCGTTCCAGTGAACAGGATTTACGTGCGACGAAGCCTTAGGTTCCGCTATCTGTCTAGAAATTAAATCAAGGAGAAATCAGAACAGATTCACGACTCCAACGCGATAACCTTATCGTCAATCGAATTGTAGAGCTTTGAAAGATTTTTACTGTTATTATATGTGGAATGCCTCGGTGGCGTAGTGATTACGCCTACTACCCTGAGATCTCAGGTTCGATACCCTGGGTCGGGCAAACTGATACTGAATTTTTTATACAGTATTAACCGGGAGTCTGGAATTTGTGCCCGATATGGCGGTAGCTTCACCCCCTATCACATTTGGGCCAGAACTAAGCTCGTCGAAATGTGGGTGTGTTAGTTGTGATGGTAGTTCTCTAGTTCGCCTCTACCTACCCCTTCTTGGATACGCGCGTAAGTGTATGAATGTATATTATTTGTGACAATCTAAATGTAGCTGTTCTATTCTACTAAGTAGAGAATTAATGTTTCTTTAACTTTAAGACTAATAAGTTAGTCCGTTACTAGGTTTGTTTAACTTTAAATTTCTGTTTAAGTTTGTTAAGATTTTTGTATTTTAAAGTGCCCTTTTAACAGCTCCTGTGATTTTACTAAACGTTAATTATGCATTACCATATTATCACTTTTGTAACTTATTAAGTTTTAAATGTGTTATTAGCAATAACAACGAATGAAATAAATAACTGGCACTGGTTTAATTTTTAATTCTTTTTTACTCGTCGCCATTTGCACACGAGTTTAAATTAATTTATATCTACGTTATATTTTTTTATAGCAGAGACTAGCAAACGAGCAGATGGGTTACCTGATGGTAAGTGGTCTCTCAGAAAACCGACGTAAAGTGGCAGCTTGCTGTCGCGTTTCGTTCGGTGGGTGAGATTTCCAGTGGCCTTCACCCCTTCCCTTCCATTCCCTACTCTTAGGTTGGTAACACACCCTTTGTTGATTCTTTTTGTGTCTTGGGTGTCTATGGGCGGTGGAGATCGCTTACATCAGGTGACCCATCGGTTCGTTTGCCAGTTTATGCTATATAAAAAAAAGTGAACTCCACCGCCCATAGACCCCCAGAACACAAAAAGAATCATGGGTGCGTTAGCAACCTAAAAGGAGGTAATAAAAGGGGAGGGAAAAGGAATTCCGAAAGAGACGGGGGGAATTGGGCCATCGGAAATCTCACTCACCGATCGAAACGCGACAGCGAGCTACCACTTTACGTCGGTTTTCTGTGACACAGTGGTATCTGCCTGGTCGAAACGAAGACAGTGGTATCAAACCGGTCGAGTCTACATAAGGCTTTGCCTGACTTAGACGTTGAACTCAAGACCTCCCGGCTCACAGCCCACACACGCTACCAGAACAAAGAGGCGACGTTACAATTATAGGACAGAAATTATTTCTTTGAAGTTATAATTCTTTATGTCGCTCTGATTATTTGCGATGTAAAAGGAATTCCTTTGAAAAGCCAGCAGATACATTTACATGTAATAAAATGCTTTCTTTCTACCTGCCCTTATCCCACCTTAATATGGGGTCGGCGCAATACACTTTTTCAAACATGTTGCAGAAAGTATTTGGCTTAGTTTTTACAACCGGCTGCTTGCTTGTAGTCAACCCCCTCTGAGTGATCCGTTGCCAGGCAAACTAAATTAAAAAATTTGCTTTCCCCGGCCTGACAATCGAACCCAGGACCTCCTGGTCCATAGCCCATATATGCTGCCACATGACCAAGGAGGCGACTTCATTTAATAAAATGCAAAATGTTTAAAATAATAACATAACATACATAACATAAGCTCACGCCTGTGTCCCCGAAGGGGTAGGCAGAGGTAAACTACTAGAATACCCACATTTCGCCGAGCTTAGTTCCGTCCCAGATGTGATAGGGGGCGAGCCTATCGCCATATCGGGCACAAATTCCAGACTCCGGGCCGACATGGAAAAATCCAATATCACTTTACCCGACCCGGGGATCGAACCCGAAACCTCAGGATGGTAGTCGTACCCAAATATAACTACGCCACTGAGGCAGTTTAAAATAATAATATCTTATAAAAGGCTAAAATGATTCAAGTTCGCTACACGTATATACGAGTACGAATATTAGGTATAATTAGATCCCAGCGCCGTAAGCGAGCATTTGCTAAATGGCAAGTAACATGAGCAACAAACTTCTTAACAAAATTATATGACATTTTCACGTATCCACTTAAGTAATACAAATTAATTATAATAAAACACAAAAGTCACTTAGAACCCCCAAAGACATGCGAGCAACATTTTTAGCAAATGTACGACGCACATAAAGATCACAGCGAGTTGAATTCCAAAAGGTCCCCGTCTAAAATACGTTTATTTTCCTCGCAGGCGTACATAAAAACAGGCAAATCACAAAACAAGATAACATTCGCTAGGTCTTCTACAGCGGGAATCTCATTTTCAATATGTTTTTATAACTTTCAGTGAGGAAATGAGGTGCTCCCGGCGCTCGGCGTGGCATTGTCATCATAAACCAACCGAGGCCTCCTTCATAAATCCCTACCAAATGTACCTTTATACACATAATGCCATAACAGCGAGCTTACTTTCTCGCCGCACAATACATTTAAACCCGGCAAATAACTGGTGTCTGTTTCTGCTTATTGGTTTTCACAAGAATAACTACGCGTTCCCACTCGCTTCTGAGTTCGGAGTCACGTTTCGCGCCTTGCACTAAAATGCATGTCTTTTTATTACGTAATATGCTACTGTTGTAGCGTAGTGACATTATAGTGTTTTAAAATTTTATATATCGCATTTTTTCTTCCATATTTTTTATATATTTTAGACTGCCTCGGTGGCCTGGTGGTATTTCGGTACGACTACGGTTCTGAGGTCTCGGGTTCGATCCCCGGGTCGAGCAAAGTGATATTGGATTTTTCCATATCAGCTCGGAGTATGGAATTTGTGCCCGATATGGCAATAGGCTCGCCCCCTATCACATATTATATCACATATTCTAGTTGGCTAGTGCGCCTGTGCCTACCCCTTCGGGGATACAGGCGTGAGCTTATGTTATGTTTTATGTATGTTATTTTTTATAGCAGAGATACAAACTATATACGATACTGGCAAACGATAGTAAATGATCTCCACCGCTCACAACCACCCTAAGACACAAAGATAACCATGGGTGCATTGCCAAAGTAAAAGATAAGGGGAATAGAGTTTTGGAAAAGAACGGGAGGAATTGGGTCACGGGAAATCGCACAACGAATGAAACGCAACAGCGAGTTGTCACTTCAGTTCGTTTACTTTGTAGCGCAGTGGCAAATCGCTGGCTTTGAAGCAAGAAGTCGCGGGTTCGGTCTCGCACCGAGATCAATATTTGTGTGATCCACAAATTTTGTTTCAGATTTTAGTGTTGTGCGACGGAAAGTTTGTCGCAGTTCCTACCCACGACACAAGACTGGTATCTTTATCTGGAGTCAGGACTATGTGTGTGATATAGAGAGCATTGAGTATCGATAAAAAACTCGAAACCCAAAAGTAATACTATTATGCATTACAGAAAAAACGTGACAACGATACATCAGTAAAATATTTTCCGCGAAACTCCTCAGAAACAATCGATCTAACCGCAAAATAATCTGTTAAACCGCAAGTTTCATTCGAAATGTTTGAGACTCGAAAGTTTTCAAAGTGTTCCGCACCACAGCCGAATGCAAAATCTTTTCTTGTTCATTTTTCGCCAGTCTCAACATAATAACCTCTTGTTGACTGTGCTGCCCCCGCGGCCCCAAGCACTCCACAAGCAATAAGACAGTAATAAATGTTCAGATCTAAAGACAAGAACAAAAAGGAATATAATAAGTAGATATTGTGAATTGGTACTTGTGAGAGTTCAATATTATTGGTTCGTTCGTGAATCGTGATGGAACGTTGCGGATCGGATACGTTTGCTTTGCACACTTATCTTATGAGTTTCAATTGTGACTGAACGCTTGCGTGCGCGGATTTTTAAATATTTTATACTCAATGCTCATGTACGATGAAAAATCTAGCCTCTTGTAACAAATTTTTATCTTCAAGGCTTATTTGATAATTATTTTAGTAAGTGATTTTGAAATTTTTGTGAAAACATATCAAATAATTTGCCAGGATGGATTGCTCAGAGGGTGTTGACGTCAGGCAAGCAGTCGGTAGTAAAAACTAAGTCAAATCCTTTCTACAATATGCTTTAAAAAGTGTTGCATAATAATTGTGTTTATGTATAGATTCCAATGCAATATGCTTATAGCAAACAGCTTATTGCTACTAAACCTTACCATATCCACCTTCAAAAATGCTTTGTATTTGCTGGAGTAAATAATTTTACGTTTCATTTCATAACTAGTCATTTTTATGTAAAGCATGCAGTGGTTGTCTAGATAAACTAGCGCCATAACACCGCAATCTCAAAACATACAGGTTTCAGCGCAACTAAACTAGTTACCTACGTTATACCCGCCGGCGATTCTCTGATTCTGGTTTTAATTTAAGTTCATTGTAACTCACTGTTTGTAACAATAAAGGTTATAGTAAAATAATTAACTAAAAGTGCCACATTAATTACACTACACAGTCTTTTAAGATTAGAGATTTAATTTTTCTAAACATAAACACAAACGACTTTTTAGGTAGTTTACGAGGTGATACTGTGAAACCGAAATATGTTTTGTGAGTTGAAAAATCGCCTTCTTGGTCTATTGGCAGCGTATATGTGCTGTGGACCGGGAGGTCGTGGGTTCGGTACCGAGGTGGGGGAAAGCGAATTTTATAATTTAGACTGGATCCCTCATAGAAAGTTGACGTCAGGCAGGCGGCTGGTCATTAAAACTTACCCAAATGGTTTCTACAACATGCTTGAAAAAGTGTGTTGCGCCGACCCCACATTAAGGTGGGATAAGGGCAGGTAGAAAGTAGAAGAGTTGAAAAATCAAAACTATGTCTATATTATTTTTAAACTATCGGAAATATCAGTCAAATACACAGTTTCATACCCTACACATAGTAGAAAATGTTTGTTTTTTTCCACCTACCCTTATCCTACCTTAATGTGGGGTCCGCGCAACATAATTTTTCAAGAATGTTGCAGAAAGGGTTTGGCTTAGTACTTTACGACCAGCTGCCTGCCTGTAAACCCCCATCATTTTGGGAGATCCAGTCCCGGGAAAAGCGCGTGTATCTTATGCGGTAAGTTTATGTGTGCGTTCACCCTTAGTAACGTCGTGAAATTACCTTTCCCTATTCAATTATTTTCGTTACTCGTCTTTCGTAATACAAGATAAATTATTGAGTGAAACCAGTGACACCGAGCCTTGTTTATGTCAATATTATGTATTCAAGATGTAAACATAATTGTTATTGCCGTAACCATAGAAATATCATACATAGAACCGCAGTACAGGGCCACGGCGTGAAGGCGTTCTGGGTGAGCCGGTTTAGGTACCCAACGCCGCACGGCGTGTCAGTGTCCTATGTCAAGTCTTAGTATGAAGAGCTCCCACAAATTTAATTATATTATGACGAACTGCGCTATCAAAGGATGTCACAATACAATGAACAAGCACCAAGGAAATATAAAGATAACATTTCACAAGTAATTAATTGCTGACATATTTTAATATTAAGTAAAACGTTCATCAAAACTACAAATAAAATTGTAAAAATGACAGACGCCATTTACGTTATGAATCATTATGAATGTTGCCAATAATGCCAACCAATTTACCCATTTTTTAAATACTATTAGGGATAATGAAATGAGAGGGAAATGCTTCCATACAATCTTGGGCCTAGATTGTAAAAGGATGAAAGTAGTGTCAATTAATATATATAGTATATTATGAGATCATTACTAAAACTTTGACTTAAATAAAAGTGAGGTTATGGAATAAACTATACGCAATCAAATGATGTTCTAGTTAAAATGCAAATCTATATTCATATTAAACTAATTAACTCTGCGATAACTCTGTTTGTGCAGTGGCGTGCACTTCGTATAGACAAAGCTACACTGCCTATCCTGACAATTTGCTATTAACATAAATAATGAACAAAATCAAATAACACAGCTTAGCTTATGTTTGATATCAAAATGGGGATTATGATGATAGTAATTGGTGATGTAAGGGTTAAAGAAAATAATTTTCAACTTTTATGCGTACTCTAATCGGAAAGTGTGTTTTTTGCGTTTTCATGGTTATATCACTGTACCGATTTTTATGTAAATAGGTATGATTAAACCTAAAGGATTTTCTGTTTTTTAATATTTTTTAACGAACAAATAAAAACCAAAAGGAGACGGGGATCTTTGGGCCAAAATGTAATGAGTTGAGATATGGCCCAAAAATTTGACATTTTTTTTATTTCAAAATATAAAAAAATCTGCCCAATTCACAATCTAGAAAATGAGATATCTGAAAAATAAGTAAAGGACATTATTAAAATAGAATCGATTACTTTACCGATTAAGATGAATGAGTTAAAATATATATATATATATATATATATATATATATATATATATATATATATATATGTATATATATAATGTATATGTATATGTATATGTATGTATATATAATGTTAGACCCGGATGATTAATTCAAGTAAAAATAATTGAAAACATAAAAACTAACAATAAATAGTTCTGAAAAAAAAAATCAGTAACTGAATAGCTTGGCGGCATGCATTCAGACCTTAGCTGGTTCCCTGTAAAAAAATCGTTTTCATTTGCTTCGTTTTCGTATTGTTTCGTGCGTGTGCGTTTTGGGTGTTTTCCATCTTTTAAATAGAACAATGTTGCTCAGTCTGTAGAAATATTATGTTCCTGAGAATAATCGTCTTTGTGATCAACATTTAGTTATCGAATGTGGGTGTTCGAGTTTCTGCCATCCCTTCGGAGATATAGGCGTGAGCGTATGTTATCTACATTAAAACATATCAATACGTAAGATTTGTACTTATAAACATCAGTTGTTTGCGTATAGTTTGTTCCATAACCTCACTTTTATTTAAGTCAAAGTGAGGCTCATAACTATGTTCTCAGATTACAAAAAGTCGCCAAATGTTCAGTAATGATCTCATAATATACTATCTATTAATTGACACTACTTTCATCCTTTTACAATCTAGGCCCAAGATTGTATGGAAGTGTTTCCGTCTCCTTTTTATTTCAAACACATTATACACAAATATGTTCAGACGAACTTAATGCCAGCGGCATTCGCTACCAGTCAACCTTTGGGTGGTGCAGAGAAATGACAAGGCGGGTGTATATGAAGAAAATAAAAATGAGGGTAGTGTTAAATTCTACTGCACCGCATCTGCTTATAGTCTTCGTGACTGATCGCATGATAATATATAAAAAGAAAAAAAAAGTATTAAATATAATGTTACATATACTCATAATATTAAATATCATTGCGATATATAGCTATAAAAGAATATATCATATAATATACATAAATAAATTCATAATCATAATATTTATACATACACAAGCATACACATACAACGCGAACGCGAACATTACGAACAACTCTATCGAACAATTGATAAAAAAAGTTATGTTTATACAGAAAAATTCAGAACCTTTTTATTTTAAAGTCGGTTCAAAACTATACAAATGTTTTTTAAGTTCAGAATAAAAGAAGTGTATCATTATTAGAACACTTTCGATTTCCCTATTTTGTTGGTAAAATGTCTTTTACTTGCAACACTATTTACGTGCGTATGTGTGTGTCGGCTCAAGTAGTTACGCGCCGACGATGCACACATTGAATCGTTATCGGCTTCAATTTCCGAAGGAATTTTGTATGAGACTATATCTCTATACGTTATTACTCTAAGGCCGTAACAACATAATCATAGTCATAATCGGAACAATGAATAAATAATTTTCTAGTTGGTTCGCAAAGGATCTGTCGGTAGCTTCATTTTGAGCGGCGTGGATTATCCATATTATCCCAAAATCTCGAAACGGCAGCCGCTTGCACAGTACAATGATCGCAGCTCATATAAAATGACTTCAATTTTAGATCGTTTCTTTTTAATCCTAACTTTAATGTCGAATAATTACTCGTAGAATTCCTCCAGCAATTTATTGCAGAGCTTTATTAAAATTTGCCCCCGATAGATATTTCCGTGCTCCGAGATTATTAATTTGTAACTTTTAGTTTCATTACCGCGTATTATCGAACGGGCGCGCTGCAATTACCTTCAATGCGAGTCATTTACATAGCTTAACTTTATTACATTCGTACTAAAGTTTAGTTTTCCCGTAGTAAAAATTCTGATTACAATTGCGTTTTTACTATAAATCCTCTGAATGATAAAGGTTTATTCCCATCAATAAGCCATATTGTTTCAAGTTAGGTGAGAAACGCGTTGAAAGGGGTTAAGGTAAAACGTTTCAAGGTTTTTTTTGTCAGTTAATGGAAGTTCTTTGTACGGATGTTCCGACCGGACGGACGATACTACTTGCAATCGGATTAGCTATATTGAGCATAGACCGTGTATCTTTCATTGCAGAGTTTTGCTCAAATCCTTTAAATATTTATATCGTGTATACAATAGTTATTCCAGAAATGTAAATAATAATTAACATAACATATCATGTTATATCATGTTCATTATGAATATACTACCCATTTATCAATTATGTCTATTATGTTTGATGTAATTACATGATTTTTACACGCTTTATACTAGCTTCACCTGTAGGTATCTATTGTAGGTAATGGAATCATTCAACATAATTGTTATATCATGTTCATTATGAATATACTACCCATTTATCAATTAAGTCTATTATTTTTTATGTAATTACAAGATTTTTTACACGCTTATATTAGCTTCACCTGTAGGTATCTATATAATGTAATTACATAAAAAAGTCTTTTATCTTTATTTATCATAGAAAAGTTAGAGGTGTATGCTCCATTTTGAGGTTGGTCTCGAACCTCCGACACTTGCCTCGGCAGTCCGTACCATTCCCACCTGAGCTATCGCTGGTCGATGACAATACAATGGTTTAATAATTTTGTCCTGGTATCGTGATCAGGATCACCAGGATAACAAAAAAATGAAATACTAATCACTGAAAATCAAGTCTCTGGTAAAACTGTAATCTGGTACTCATAGCGCTTTTGCAGAGACTGAAAATGCAAAAAAAAAATCTAATAAAAAAAAAACAATAAAACACAGTTTTATAACACACCGCACAAAAAATATAAAATAACTTTTCAGTATAAAGAGTATATTTTGGAGCGATATAAATCATTGTAAACAAGCGTGGGGTGCCAAATATAAAATGTTATCCATATTCTATTGATAGCTGTTCATTAAAATAAAGTAATTTTAATAAGGTTGTGAAAGCATCCCACGTTTTTTTCAATGATTTATCTTTTTTTAGTATGGTGTCTAATATTTTATTTGACTTAATTCCGTCGCAAAAGGAAGAACAATTATCTTTCATTTGTTTATTCCTGAAACAAGAATCGTGTATATATATATTTTTTATTAAACGCCTCATTAATGACGGTCTAATAGATTTTATTTAATTGATAAATCAGCCGATTTCGAACGTACTTTTTTTTTGTATTCAAACGTAAATTTTAATTGAAGAATAAAATATAGCGTTTTCTCAGATGCGTTGTAAAATAGACGCTAAATCTTTAAGCAAAATCGCTAGATAATCAAAGTTTAGCACGATAAAGCGTAAAGCACCAATTAATTTTGAATATACTCAATCCATGAAAATAGGACAAGATAATATTAGTTATTTCATCAATTTCTCTAAAAACAATATTGAATCGATATTCTTCTTTATGTTTTCATAATATCTAGTAGGCTTGATTAACGCAGCGTTTACATTTTACTTACAATATTTTCTCATGAAATTAGATTCTGTAAAATATATTTTTGAAAGTCTAAATTGTATTAGTCTAGATAGTTTACTCTAAAATAAATCATACACAAGAATAAGATTGCTTATTGCCCAGTATTATTTTTAATAATGATAAAGTAATTCTTAAATATAATAAAGTAGTTCTTTACTTAAATGTACGTGTTCTAGTTCGCTAATGCACCTCTGCCTGTACTTGTACCCCGAAGGGGTCTTCGGGGGTACAAGCATTAAGTTTATGCTTATGTGAAATTATAAACATATTCTCAAAGATGTTGACGTTGATCATTTCATACACCTGCAAAATAGTACGTTAGCACATTTGACAACTATCTAGTGAGATAGCACTGATAGTAGTTGATTATACTTCCATTTCCTGTTCTCTGTAAAACCAGCGTGCATTGGAATGGCAACGCAATATTTTGTGATAGTGTCACGAAAGATATGTTTTATGCGACCTATATCCTACAAAACCGGGCAAATATAAGCAATTTATTTTTAGTGGTTGGTCTGCATAGATTTTTTTTGAAGTTAATTATAAGTCTGAATGGCTATTAAAATTTTTAGAAAGACTGTAATTATGCAGAGCGAGAGGGATTAATTGCATATTTACATTATTCTTGTCGATAAAGTAGACTAAAATTAAAATATTCTGTAGTTGGTTATAAAGTGTTTTGGACAAAAACACGAATTATACATTCGAATTTATGTTGCCATTTTCTAGTCTGTTTAAGGCGTTTATAACTTTTTTTAATAAATAAATAAAATATGAGTCAGGATTATAATTTTTAAACCTCATAACTTGTAGTTAATTTTTAGTCGACGATCTCGGAAGGAGGGTAATGTTTTATAATTACTATTACATAACATAACATAACATAAGCTTACGCCTGTGTCTCCGAAGGGGTAGGCAGAGGCGCATTAGCCAACTAGTACACCCACATTTCGCCGAGCTTAGTTCCGTCCCAGATGTGATAGGGGGGCGAGCCTATCGCCATATCGAGCACAAATTCCAATATATATAATTACCATTATACTATGTGTATGTATTGATCATTAGGCGACCGACCACTCTCTGTCGTAGCCCGAAGGGACTACAAATTATCTCTAAACGTCTGGGGCAGTCGTTTCATACCTATGAAATATGTATAAGAATCCTTTATAATAGGTTTTAGAATCTCGTAACTGAATTTTGGTAAACTCTATGTTTATAATTTCACAGAACTACTTTGAAAAAGAACCTGATAAAACCAATTTATTGTACTATTGTTATTTCGTTAAGTACATTGTTTCTTTTAGAAAATAAGGTTAGAAATAGACTCTGCCGACCAGACGAATTATGGTATCTAGTACCACCCACCTGACAAATTATTACAAACCAGAATTATTAATAACCATTAAGAGCGCTTTAGCAAAATCTTTCCGCTCAAGTTTAGGTATTTTATGACAGCGCTGCACCTGTATGCGTCGCACACATGCCCGAGTTGCAATCCGGCACGTAAACTCAATGTATACTTGGATTGAAAAATCTTGATCCTTAGTAGTTAGTAGTTAGAAAAATAAACTTCAATGTCGGATCGACGCATCATATTTATACACGCTTTATTTCAAGCATGTTGCTAAAAGGTGCTTTCTAACTGATTGTTGTACTCAGTCTGGGCAGTCATGCTCGTTTAAATGTCTATGTTAGCGATGTCTATAGGCACAATAAATAAATAAATTGCATAATTTATTTGCCTTGCCCTTCGGAAATAATAATAAAACGTCTGTAACCTCTTTGATCTAGTGATAGCGTAAATAGGCTGTGAACCAGGAGGTCCTGGTATAGATTTTCAAGTCAGACGTGTATTGTTCTAGCAAGATTTACCGGGAATTAGATCCGCAACAGAGATAAGAATGTTTTTTCCGAGCCAGACAAACTAAACGGAGGACCAAAATCGTTTGCAAATTTGAAACATGAATATAATTAAAACTAGAAATGATACAAATGATTCCTTCGACGTAACAAACATCTATGTTTTTTTAATGATGTCTCGTCGTCGGGAATCTAGCAAACATCTTTGCAAGTCTTTGAAAACTCTCTGACACATGCTGCCGGTGATTTTTTCGTGGATGTTTTATTATAATCGGGATATTGTCGTCGGTTTCTTAGATATACACAACTTTTCAGGTATCCCCACACGAAAAATTTGCAAGGTACGGGCCGGGCTCCTCAGAGACAATGGAATATCTTGTAGTTGGTATTTCCGGAGCCACCGAACGCTTATGTTTCTTACGAAAATTTCAACCTCCCAAATGTTCTATTTGCTCCTTGTTGAACGTGGCCGCCTTCTTTAATATTCGGTATGGAAACAATTGGTTCGAACTTCTTGTTGGGTCAAGTTTTAATTAAATTAAGACTCACACCAGGTAATCAATATTCAATTCTACACAAGCGTCGTCTAGTAATGTAGGAGTTGTTTTTTTTGTTAAATTTGATACCTGACTCACAGAAAACTGACGTAAAGTAGCAGTTTGCTATTGCGTTTAGTTCGTTGAGTGAGATCTCTGGTAGCGCAATTCCCTCGTCCCTTTCCCAATACCTATTCCCCTCCTTTTAGCTTAGCATCGAACCTATGTTTCTTTTCGTGTAATCGTTTTTCATATTTCGTCTGGGCACAGAGGACAACAGGCAGTATTTTGGAACACAGGCAGTGTTCCACAAGTTCCAAAATAAATTAAAAAAAAAATTGCTGTTACTAAAGTATTGACTATTTTTATATTAACCTAAAAATATATATAAGGTTGATTTATATAATTGTTTTGTGTTATATTTTATTATTAGCTTTTGCCCGCGGCTTCGCACGCGTATTTTGTTGGGCCAAGTGCCAACGGCGGCAACGGCAAAGGTTTTGATTTATCGATCCGCCATATCGTTTTAGTCTAAATATTCTACAGCGGGGCGACCCAGATATCGATTTTGAAGTCAATTGGCCCTAAAACAAAGAAAAACAAATGACGGCCCATTTTGACAGTTTTAACATCGGTTCCGTCGTTTGGAACCACGGGGTGACCCAGATATCGATTTTGAAGTCAATCGGCCCAGAAACAAAGAAAAACAAAATTGCGGCCGATTTTGTCAGTTTTTACATCGGTTCCGTCGTTTGGAACCACGGAGTGACCCAGATATCGATTTTGAAGTCAATCGGCCTAGAAACAAAGAAAACAAAATGGCGCCCAATTTTGACAGTTTTTACATCGGTTCCGTCGTTTGGAACCACGGGGTGACCCAGATATCGATTTTAAAGTCAATCGGCCCAAAAACAAAATGGCGGCCAATTTTGACAGTTTTGACATCTGTTCCGTCCTTTAGAACCACGGGGCGGACACAGATATCGATTTTGAAGTCAATCAGCCCAGAAACAAAGAAAAACAACATGGCGGTCACTTTTGACAGTTTTGATATTGGTTGCGTCGTTTCGAACCACGGAGTGACCCAGATATCGATTTTGAAGTCAATTGGCCCAAAAACAAAGAAAAACAAAATGGCGGTCACTTTTTAGATTTTGACCGCGGATCACTTAACGACTTTAAAATCGTTCAGAATTCGTAAAATATTCAATATGACTCAGAAAATATGGTAACGCCATCTATTGATAAACTTAAAAATCACTTTCAGGCTTTATAGAACTCCCAACAATCGCACACATTATACAAAAATGGCCTCCTCATAGTCAAATAACTCGTTTCAGTTGCCGTAAGTTGTCACTAGTAACGGTAACACACAATGATCAAAGACTTTTGTATTCAGGCACTGAGGTATTTTTCACGGGAAGACCTCAACAACATAATTTGCCGAATGCTATCCAGTCGAACTGAATTTGATGATTGACCTCTTTCCAACTCGAACCTGTTTAGGTAGATACCCCATGTAATAGACATTTTTCTATATCCAGAGTTTCCTATACTAATTTTCGAGTGTGCACAACATGAAAATTCGACATGATCATCGTCTTATGCATGTTCATTTTAAGACCCCTAGTTGGAACAGTTGGGAATATTATATTACCTAAAAAGAGTACCCATATACTGTTACATTTTATACTCCAGAGGGGGGTTAATGTCAAGCAATTTGTCGTAAAAACAAAGCCAAATCCTATCTGCAACATGCTAGAAAAAGTGTGTTATGTTGAGCCCACGTGGTCGCTGCCGTGAGATAAGGACAGGCAGAAAGAAAGATATCACATTCTAAATTCTATTCAGTTGCTATCGCTTAATTCATTACAATCAATCATAATCATGAGATGAATAATTTAAATCAGAACAAAATCCAATTATGTAATTCAATAAAAATGTAGTTAGAGAAAATCTCAAACATGAATACAAACAAAAATCGTCTAATATCAAGTCGAGTATGGTCGCGCTATAATTACTACAAATAATTGAAAATTTCGTAATTCGAACAACTGAAAATGACGAAAAAATGCGATACGTCCTCACTCTGAGACCGCTCAGCGCGGTGTGACTTGACTGTTCAAATGGCTGGCTATTTATTCGCTGTTTATATCGATTTTTGCTATGGTTTCAAAAACATATTTTGGATATTATATCAAATAATTTAGCCCTCATATTTTTTTTTATAAAAGCCAAGATATTAAACTTTATTATGCGATATTTTTTATTTTCATGTGTAGTTTATATTGCGCAAAATAAATTATGATTTCAGACGCAGTTTTCAAAATTGTGTTTGTTTTAAAAGCTATTTTCTTGACATTTTTGTATAAAACGTGAAAAAAATACAATAGCCACCACGGATAAGAAGATATTCTTGTTGTGTGTGCATCAATTGTATGTCATAATATTAATGTATAGTTTCTCAAAAAGTTATCAAAAGTCAGTAAAAAGTAACATTTTCGAAAACACCTCTTCTAGTACGCGGAATCATAAGGTTTTGTCTTATTTAATGAAAAAATTAGGATGTACACCACGTCCGGAATGAAATGACCTTCAAAATGCATATGTTTTTAGGATTTGTTTGGTCAAAAGTTTCAAAAGTCAAGCAAAAACGTCGATTTCAATGAAAGGCGCGAAAGCCCTCTTAAACCTAATCCTAATTACGTTATGTATAGCTAAAGTTAATGAAATATCTTTGACTCGATGTAAGTTAATCACATTTCAAAGGTTAGAGGCAAAAAGAGGCTAAATGACGATAAAAATAACAGCTACAAATGAGAAGTGGAAAGAATCTGGTGATAAGTGTGATTAAGTAAGGCGTGAGCTTATGTTTTGTTAAATACTAACAAATAGTTTTATATTTCATACATTGCTAATGCGTAGGATAGTCAAATAACATTAACGAAGTAAATGAACTCCCTAGCGACGTTGCACCGAGATGAAAAGAATCCCACAAAGACGGATGACGTCATTTTTCTCTTCATTAACCCATTTTCTTGGCTTACAACAGTCAAAATAACATTTAGTCTCGGCATTTAAAAGTAGATTCAGCTTTGCGGAGCAAAACACGCTAGTTAATAGTTAAGAGCAAAAGCATCTAGTTAATTAGAAACGAGAGTGGGCGATTGCTTCGCCGGCATCGGTTATTTTCGATTTGAGTTGGGAATGGTGTCTAAGGATTTTGTTTTCCAGTTGATTTTTTTTTATTTTAAGAATTACATCGGTATATAGATCAGTTATAGTTTCTAATGATTGAAGTAAACTGTGATTCGATTTAACAAGACAAAAAACCGAACTAAAATATGAAATTTTCATATAAAGCCTTGGAATGTGTCCAGTTTAAACAGTTAAAATGTATGTATTTTTAAATATCTAACCGGCTAGATGATGGACATTTAAATACATTTTGCCATAACAAGTTTATCATTATACTATACAAGAAATTGACAAACGAGTAGGTGCGTCACAGATAGAGTGACATATTATGATAGATATATGTCACTCACCATCCTCCAATGGCAAACAATTTCACTTCACGTGTATTTTTTTCTGCGAAACAGCACTGCAAGTACTACAATCGATCAAGCCGCCACATCATTACTGTATACAATAAACAAACCTACCTAAAGCCTAGCTATTCTAATAATATATTGTTTTTAGCCATGATACTTCCTACAGGCTACAACACCCGAAGCGGTGCATACTTTACACATTTCTCAATTAACGCCGTCCAAACGATGTATGTGACGATCATGTTTTCAAGGAGCGATACAGCTGAGTGCGCATCATATAATATACCTTTTAGAGAGTGAACGTTTGAAGAGCACTCAAAGCGAGAGCCGTCCGATTTGGGAAATCATGTTACAACAGCGGCCCGCCGCGCCACGTCCGTCGCCGCCCGTTGGCAGGTGCCGGCCTCGACGATTCGTGTTTGCGAATTGCCCAATGATAGATTACTTACTCTAGATTTGTTTGATGGCTCTGTAATTAAAAGCTGTTTATTCTATTGCCAAGGAGTATTTAAAATGTTTACAGCAATTTACTGCCTCGGTGTCGTGGTTGTATTTCGGTACGACTACCGTCCTGATGTCTCAGGTTCGATCCGCGGGTCGGGCAAAGTGATATTGTATTTTGCCATATCAGCCCGCAGTCTGCAATTTATGCCCGATATGGTAATAGACTCGTCCCGTATCACATCTGGGACGGAATTAATCTCGGCGAAATGTGGGTGTACTAGTTCGCTAGTGCGCTTCTGCCTACTCCTTCGGGGATACAAGGCTTACTATACCGTACTTAATATACCAATTTCATTATTATTAGAGTAACCGATGTCCAACAGTAGACGGGTACAGGCTCATGATAAATTAGAGTAACTTGGTATATTTATTTTGATTAAACATTTAACTCCTTTACAATAACACAGTAATTTTCTTAGCCCTCCTAGGCATAAAAATTACATATCATTCGCGATGCAACATTTTTCGCAGTAAAGATAAAATGTGGCTCTACGTCAATAGGTGTCAATATCAGACGTGTTAGTAACATGGTTTGAGTGACGGCCCTGTGAAGTGCACTTAAGACGGCGCCGATGGCCGTTTGATAGCTAAAGTCATGATATTAAGACGTGGCTCGTGGCTCACTTCATACACCTATTATCCATAGACCCTTACTAGTTTAATATTTTCCTATCAATAATGTCTACTTTTAAAGGTCGCAGGTAGTCGCTGGATGCAGGGTGCTTCCAACAGGTCGTCTGGAAATCTTTGAGGGAGGCCTATGTCCAGCAGTCGACGTCCTGTGGCTGATGATTATGATGAATGTCTACTTTTTCTTATTGCATTGGTGGAGATGAAGAGCCGAGGCGCTCGCCTTATGGTTAATTAAACGATCATTATTAGACACTACCAGCACTTTGAACAACCAAGCACTAAGTGAGTGTTTATATAATGTTAAGCCTCGTAATTACAATACTTATAACCTTCAAACCGAAACACAAAATTGCTTACACACTTATTTTGGAGTGGTAGAGCCACGCTGTAGGTAATAACGTCTACAGCACGAATGGGCCGGCTCGACCAGATTGATACCACTGTCTTACAAAAACCGACGTAAAGTGGCATCTAGCTGTTGCGTTTCGTTCGGTGAGTGAGATTTCCGGTAACTCAATTCCCGCCTCCCCTTCCCAATCCCTACTCGTCGCCTTTGAGGTTGGCGACGCACCCATGGTTCTTTCGGTATCATGTACTACGGGTGCTGAAGATCACTTAACGTCAGGTGGAGGTATAGCCTGCTCGTTGTCAGTCTCTGATATAAAAAAAACAATGCGGTACTACCATTGCATACCTACTCAGACGCATACGAGAATTCTACCATCAGTGAATTTATCAATCTCCCTAACTTAGTAACTTATATACATAAAATAATCTTTGCAAACTAGACATCGAGTGAAGAGGGATGCCCTCACATTGGTAGTCAGAAACTAAACTAGTCCCGGGGGAAATCTGCTGTTTTAGAGGCCGCAAGGATAATAGAAACTTTTGTAAGGGCGCTTTAATGTCGGCGATACACCAACAAATTGCCGAATTCCGTTCAAATTCAAATTCAACACACACCGTTACACATACGGACGTGACGCCCCACCGTCGATATTATATTAAGATCCCTCTTTTGTTGGCGGAATACTTGCGGAGCATTAAGGTAATAGAGAACCAGCAAATCACGTTACGCCCCAAGCTATTATGGACGCTTCGTCCCATGCCTAAGTGTATTACCTGCTATTTATCGTGACATTGAGACCACGGGCTCATCACGGCCCGGCCAGTGTCATCTTGAAAGTGACAGACGATGAAAATTAGTTCCTAATGGCTCCATTACGGCCAATAATAGTTCTTGATGCTTAGTGGGAGATTGATTACCGATGTAATTGGCTAACGTTAATGATTGCTATTCAAATATTTATATCTTATACGCGATTCAGTAGCTTTATTTAGATGGATTATAGGGAGGGCTCAATGTATTGGATAAGATATTAGGATTTTGAGTAAGATCCGGGTAATAATTTTCACGTGTATAATTACTAAAAATTAGATTATTAGATTAATTATTAGATTTGTTCGAAATATTTTAAATACATTTATAGTCTTTGGCTGGTCTGTGTCTTATGTATTTGAATGAACCGGCTCTACCGGTTTGGTACCACTGTCCCACAGCAAATCAACATAGGGTTTCAGCTCGCTATTTTAATTCATTTCATTCGGTAAGTGAGATTCCCCCTCCCTTTGCTAGTCCATATTTTTGACTGGACTGGCGTTTGCAAGTTGGCAGATGGGTCACCTGGATGGTAAGTGATTTCCAACGCCCATAGACACCAAAGACACAAAAATAATCATGGGTGCGTTGCCAACCCAAAAGGAGAGAAAGGAAGGGGAGGAAAAAGGGTTTGGGAAAGGGAGGGGGGAAATGGGCCACACAACAGTAAGCTGCCACTTTACGTCGGTGTTTGGTGAGACAGCGGTATCAAACCGGTCGAGTCGACCCATTCGTGCTGTAGACGTCTACGGCATGTCTCTACCACTCAATAATGAATAATTATAGAGTGGTAGAGTCACACTCCATATTCTCTTCCCTTATAATTAGTAACATAGCCACTAACCATGATTTAGATTAGTGATTTTTACCATCAAGTGGCCTGCTCGCTTACCAATCTTGGCTATAAAAACATTTTCATCTTCCGGGACAGTCACATAAAATTGTAAATGGCCAATTATTAAACTTTAGATATGTAAAATCCCGGATCTGTACGTTAGATCGTATGCTCTCTAAATGTGTGAAATTACTATGAAATAAAACTATTTTTACGGATTCTCGATTTCGTTTTAATTTTTATTCCCGACGTTTCGAACGCTTTGCAGTCTTCGTCACGGATTAGACTGACTCTACGAAGACTTCTGCAAAATCTTCGAAACGTCGGGAATAAAAATTAAAACTATACTATAATAAATTGTGATAGAATCCGTAAAAATAGTTTTATTTCAATGTATAACATTCGCGTAAACTTAAGAAATCAGTGTGGAATTACGATATTCGAATAGCATATGGAGATATGTTATAACGAATACATTGTGTACGTTATGGGAATGTGTTTAATCGTGTTCTGTTGATGGAATATGGCTGAAATTATCCATCGGCTCGTTTCCAATGTCGATAAAGATGTCTGTGCTATGCTTTGGATGAGAAGTTGCTTTAACAATTTACGTTATTCATGAGGCATGTAAGCCGTCAGAGCTTGCGTAATATTTTGATCCGATTTTGGTCCATCATCGTGTTGCTTGAAATGATCATTGCGTATACGTAGGGCAATATTGTGTTAATTTTTATTGTTCTTGAATTTGTATGAAGATTTAAAAAAAACTTTTTGTGGTGTAAAGTTGTATCTACATGCATCACAATACACGAAAATGTTAAAGCGAAGCCTTTGGTATATTGCATTTCGTAATTTTCGCATGTTAGAATGATGTAATGTAAATATTATATTGAGACTGTGTTATGTTATATTGAGATTTGGGGTACTTTATTTTTAAAGCTTACTTAAAGCAGTTTTTAACTAAAATTTTGAACACATAACATAACATAAACTCACGCCTGTATCCACGGAGGGGTAGGCAGAGTAGTGCACTAGCCAACTAGTACAACCACATTTCGCCGAGCTTAGTTCCGTCCCAGATGTGATAGGGGGCGAGCCTATCACCATATCGGGCACAAATTCCAGACTCCGGGCTCATATGGAAAAATCCAATATCACTTTGCCCGACCCGGAGATCGAACCCGATACCTTAGGACGGTAGTCGTAGCGAATACAACCACGCCACCGAGGCAGTCTAAAAAAAATTGTAAACACATTTTATTATTTCTTTAACCCAATCAGGCCGACTGATCAGTTGATAACATTGTTAAAAAATCCGATACTTGGAATTATGAAAAGTTGCAAAATTAAATAGGCCACTGTAAAGTTTTGAACAATCGGAAACTTCGCAAGGTGTACCGACCCGTAACTCTTGACTCCTAAAGACATCTTATAAAAAGGAAGATACGGTCCGGAACAAACAAATGTATTGCTGTGTGTTTGCAAGGAAATACGGCTTAGATATAGGTACTTTGGATGTAGAGACTTCGTGGATATACCCCGTATTACTGTAATGTATTGTTAGTATTTTTTGCTTAAACTGCGGGTCATAAGGCTCGCAACATTTAGGTTGAGATCTATAGAGCGAACTTCGACTAAGTCTAAGTCAAAGAAACGAATTTAGTGAGGAGTTGGAATTTTTAAATCGAACTTCGATTTACTCTGAGACATTTTTTACAATAAAAACAGACTGACAGACTAAGCAAAGATTTTCTTGTTTATTGTCGCGCCTTAGATTTATCTATAGTGCTTCATGTACACAGTAGCTATATGAGAAAAAAATATAATTTTATTACTGAAATATACTGAAAAATCCAATATCACTTTACTTGACCTGGGGATCGAACCCGAGACCTCAGGAAGATAGTTGTACTGCGCAGGCAATACTACGCCACCGGGGAAGTCCAGATACAAAGATCTTAAACTAAAATAATAAAGCATATTTAGGAAAAACACAACAGTAACAAGATTGCTTTTGTAGAAAGTAAATAAAGTTTTATACATTCATCACCTTGTATTGTATTCCTAACCTCTCAGCAGGAGGTCGATATAACGCGTTATGTTATTGTAGCTATGATAAAATCTATATTGTATCATAGAAAAAACAAGCAATAAACCATTATTAAATTGCGAGCCGCGGGGCGTCCTTGTTTTACACATACTGACGGTTTTTGAGGAACGGGAACTCAATACGAAACCGAAAATGGACTCCTACTAGGCGAGTATTAGTACTTGCAACGATACTGGTACAAGTTGGTTTGTTATTTCTATACATAGATTCTGCAGGAATATTTTTGACAATCGAATTCGATCGAATCGAGCTCGATGCGCGTCTATGGCATTTGTATGAAATATTAACCAAACATCATCAGTGCGCAGCGAGCTCGATATGAATTTGATTGTCAAAATGATTCCTGCTGGATTCCTGGTGAATATTATTATCAAAAACTCTGAAAATGAGGTGTAAAATTACATCAAATTACACAAATATTCCTTCTAGACTCCAGGCGAATACTGAGTAAAAAAACTCAATATCACGTTACCGATGGACGCGGAAATCGAATCCAAGACCTCAAAACGCCAGTCATGCCGCGTACGAAATACAACTGTGTCACCAAAGTCTTTCAGTGGAGAAGATAAATAAGTAATATAATATTAGCCCTGTAATATTACTGTCCCACTGCTGGTCACGGGCCTCCTCCACTAATTAGAGTGATTAGGCCTTAGTCTACCACGATGGCCAAATGCGGGTTGGTAGACTTTACATACCTTGGAAATTCATGAAAAGAAACTCTTGGGTATGCAGGTTTTCTCTCGATGTTGTCCTTCAACGTTAATAAATAATATATATCAAATGAATTTAAATTTTACATATACCCCTATTTGAATCAGTCGAAGCTTACTGCGCAGAGATACAATCAGGCGTTGCGCATGTTATTTTGAATCCGCCGCAATCAGGTAGACATTGTTTGAAGAAACGGCACGTCGCGAACCGCATTGTTGGCAATCTCCTAAGGTTTAATAACAGAACCTAGTTTACTCGGTCGTTCAAATAGAACAGTCGCAGCGACGATGCATCGGCTCGATTTGTCTGTAGTAAAAGACTGGTAATAAAATAGAAAGAAACGAAGTAGCTATAAGATCTCTTTAATACTTACTTCGATCTTATACCATGTTTGTCGCTACTATAGAGTCAATAGGAATCTTTTTTCTATTGATTTAAGCGTAAACTATATAAAATCTGGCGGGACCGTCTCACAGGTAAAACAAATGTTACTGGCCGTCGCCAGTATTAACGTTGCTATTGAAAGCATTGGGATTGGAGATAGACAGGACGTCTACGACGACTACCTAATAAAGGTCATAGGATGCAGTAGCCCGAGCACGAAAAACTAATGTAAATGTAAACTCGCTGCGCACTGATGACATTTGATTAATATTTCATACAAATTTCATAGACGCGCATCGAGCACGAATACATTTACGGTTGTCAGAAATTTTCCTGCTCGGGCTGCAGGCCGACCTAGAAATCTTTGGGCCTATTTTTATCTATTATAATATTATAACCTTAAAAATCGTTCATATTTATGGAGCCAAATAAAAAATGTTGATACTCATAGTTAGTTATCAGCAACAAAAAACACGAGCAACACTGAAATTACATCAGTGATTCGAACAAATGAAACCAATTTGAAAATACCTTACACGTAATAATTTGCTCTAATGTTCACGCAAAGCCTTTTTCACAGAGCGAATTGTGGCAATAAAAAAAGCCACTTAACGTGGCAATTTCCCCTATGCAACACCGATTGTTATTCGCTGTTAGCTCCGCCAGAGTTGCCCGGTTGTATGGTATTAAACCGATAAATATTCATTATGAACTTGCTTAATTTCGCACAGCACTATTTTACTATTTCACTAATTTAAGCTTAACGAGCAATGTGCAGCAAATATAGAAATAGTTCTGTATATGTTTTAAAAGTTATCTTTTGTTTAGTATATGGGTTGCAAAATTGTTGAGGCTTATAATACGTTGTGAAACTTAATAGCCATTTACACCTACAGAGACTCATCTGCACAATATAGGCTTGACTGATAATTAGGGATGTCAAGAGTTGGTATATACATTATACATATATGTAGATACATTCACTAAGAGTAAACTACAAACCTTTATACAAAATGTATGAATGTGTGAAATAGGTGTCTATTTACCAGTGGCGGAGACCATATAACCCTATTCCTGTCGGCTTCCATTTGCCAGAATAAGAATAAATAAGTAATTTCTAGGTATTAATCTAGAAGAGAAAGTAGCATTGGCTTCCCTTTTCAAAATTGTTGTCCCTCGCCACTGTTGCTTACATGCGATGTTTGTCGATACTCAATATGAATTAACCTTAATAAATTAATCGATATTCGCTATCCAAGTGACCCTAATATTTTTTTGTTATTATAAGATAATAGGTGCCTAATTACATTATGGTTATCTTATCGTCCATATTTTGGTTGTTACACGATTAGTTGTATCTTGAATTCAGGTTTCAAGTACAGAATTGGTAACAGATGTTTAAAAACAATATTTTGCGTCATGTTGATTTTCCACTGACGTTTTATCTCATCTTTTATCTAATCTCTCAATTTCAAGGAATCAATGTATATTTTCATTCAAAATAACTACATACATCTAAGCATTCAATCACAAAGATAAAATCCAGAGAACGTGTTTCTTGTAAGGTCACGTTTTTTCTACAAAATATAATGCTATATTCCCACATGATATTCATTTTTCATGTCACTTACGTATAAGGTACTAACTTGGAAACCTCTCATCCTCGAGTATTTGTTTGTGATCAGAGAGGAAATTGAAAATCCTATCGCAGTGGTTTTGTTACACCGTTTTGTCCTCCGTCGGGTGCTACGGAGTTGAATGAGTTCTAACTATTTATTTATGCTGTATGAAGGCTGGCTCTTGAAAATAATATTTTTTTCTAGTTTCTCTATGTATACCGTTAGTCGACTGATACATTTATAATGTAAAGAATATGTATGTATGTATATGTCGCCACGGTGCCTCGGACTGCCTCGGTGGAGTGGTTGTATTTCGGTACGACTACCGTCCTGAGGTCTCGGGTTCGATCCCCGGGTCAGGCAAAGTGATATTGGATTTTACTATATCAGCCCGTAGTCTGGAATTTGTGCCCGATATGGCGATAGGCTCACCCCCTTTTACATCTGGGACGGAACTAAGCTTGGCGAAATTTGGGTGTTCTAGTTCACTTCTGCCTACCCCTTCGGGGATACAGGCGTGACCTTATGTTAAATTATAAATATCATATTTTATTGAAATGTGTCTGTATGTAATAGCGTTAGATACTAGATAACAATTCAAATGACCAAGTTAAACGTCTCTCTGGGAATATTTGTTGCAAACGATTACCATTGGATATCAACAGAACAACTTAAGTTACAATAGACTTAGCCTGGATTATTGAAAGTTTCTGATAGTTTGGAAATCTTTCGTTACTTCGAAACGTGGCTGCGGAGTTAGTTTTCTGCGTGAGAAACAAACTTACTCGTAATGTTTGAATAGCGTATGAATGTTATTAGAATCAAAACTTGTATTAATTTATAAGTATATTATTTTTACTTTGGCACATACGAGTGACTGACTACATTGACCCCTGTAGTAAATACAGAGTAAAATATTTTGACGATTGTATAGAAATATTGAATTTAATAGTCAGCAAGATTATAAGATTCTAGAGTATCTAGTTCTTATATTTAATCTTTAAATTGAATTCAGATTAACGACTAAAATAACATTATTATAGCAACATTATATTAAGTTCACCTGATACTCCTTGTTTCATTAACATAAATTATGTTGCCGATTTTATTATGTATTTTGATAAAATTATAAAAGAGTGCATTTTTTTCGCAGAAAAGCCTTTACTTCTATATACGAAAGCAAAGTAGACGTTTAGTCAGAAACTAAAGCCGCTTTTCCTGCACTCGTTTTTCTCGAAACATTACACAAAAACCATCGATATATTATATACCTAGATGCACAGTTGACGCTCGGAAGATGAGACAGCAAACGAGTGCTTAAGCACTCCTTTTGCCTACAGTTGGACGCCAGTAGAATTCTAAATGTCAAATTTCAATTTTAAGAACGCTTGCTCATTTCGTTTAAAAAGCTACTTTATAACACGTGCATAGGGTTACATTTGTATTGATTTAATTAGAACTTGTGATCTTTTTCTTTGTTTTATTCCTAAGACTACTTTTTAGGAGGATATTTGCAAAGAACTGTGCATCTAGGGTATATTATATTGATGACAAAAACACATACGCAAAATAACGATTTTAGCTGTCACCTGCTCGTAGAACAATGAACCATAGACAAAAATACATGTTTTGTGTAATTTTTTAGTGCAGAAGGCGCGGCTTCGATCAACAAATAATCTTATTAACAAAATGATTGCTTCAAGTGTAAAATACAGTATAAAAACTTTGTTTAGTATACAAAGTCTTTAAAACTATTTTTAATTACCATATTGCACGTAAACAAACATGCATTGCTACCACTTTACAGCCTGGCTTTGACGCTACGAACAACATTCCGGTCTTCGAGTTCCAAATCCCGAGTGCCTTTGTGCTAGTTGCCTCCACTCGCTGCCTGATCGCTTAAAGTGAACAGTAATCGATCTTTACACAAATAAAAGACGTATATTTCTTCTTCATGTCTATTTTGCAAATAGGTGAATATATTAGTAGATTATTTTTCAGCTGCCTCGGTAGCGTAGTATGTATGTAATTCGATACGACTGCCGTCCCGAGGTCTCGGGTTCGATCCCCGGGTCGGGCAATGCTATTGGGTTGCTTGAATTCAGTATAAGTCCGGAGTCTGGAATTTGTGTCCGATATGGCGATAATCACGCCCCCTAGCACATCTGGGACAGAAATAAGCTTGGCGAAATGTGGGTGTTCTAGTTCGCTAGTGCGCCTCTTCCTACCCCTTCGGGGATACAAGATGACATGAAAATAAAAATACATGAGTCTTTTTCGCTTGAAGAGATGCTCACTTTGTTCGTGATAGTAACGATCACCTATCCAATAAATAATTTACAGTTGGCGGGAGAATTTGGAGATAAAGAGATTAACATTATAACACTGCGTACCACCCACTTGTCTATAGGAACGGTATTACAACAGCATAATTTTACTGTCTTTAATATCTTAAGCAGACGGACGCTCATTATGAGAGATTTACCAACTAGTAAAATAAGATGTAAATTCCAGACCATCGAAGACCTACGTTTATTATTGATATTCCTAGAATAACAGTTCAATAGGTTGTAAAGAAAACCAATCAGCCAGTTATCAATCGCAGAAAATCAAACGCCAGTTCAGCAATCACAGTTGTAAAGATAGTGTAATCGACAAAGCCTCAGAAGCTAATTGAAACATGTCAACTAGTCTTTGATGTTACGGACACTAGATGACTGTCTTTGTGTCCGGACTTGATGGACAGATACGTCAGACGAATGTACACGTCCATCCCGCCATGTCAGCGCGCTGTCCATGCCCGATAATAGTTCGCATTCAATTTCCGTTGACGCTATGTTGGAGTATCGTTCTCGGCGAATTATTGACTGAAACGTACATAGTTTAATGCTTTTTTTTTAGTACTGTTTGTTATTTCCTTGTCTATGATTCGGAACATCCTTTACTTTCTTGTCATTAATTTGTTCTTGATCAATATAAGTCCTCTTAATTATATTTGGATTAAAAGTTAATTTATTTATGCAAAAGTTATGTGTTTAAAGAGGTTTTAATCTGAAATTATATTCTAGAAGTATCTTTTGTTCGCCACTACACCCGCGTAAGAGCCTGTCCCGTCGTAGTGGATGAATTTCCATAAACCTTTTCTTAGTACTCGCTTACATCATAAAAGGCAGCCGTGTGTAAAATTTCACGTTCCTAGTTCCAATAGTTTCGGCTGTCCACTGATACGTCAGTCATTCAGTCATTTTCTCCTTTTATATATAGAGATATAGAATAATCACGATCTCTAAGATATTTCCTATAATACAATCTTCATAATATAAAAAGATTTCCAATGTTACGAGTGAATCATATACAGTATTACTATCAGTCCATGAGGATAACTTCTCGCCACCCTGCCTTTATCCCACTCAATGTTTTTTAAGCATGTTACAGGAAGGATTTAGCTTAATTTTTACGACCGGCCACTTGCCTGACATCAATGGGATCTGGGGGATCCAGTCCCTGGCAAACGATGTTAGAATAACCACGTTGTCCGATTTGCGACTCGAATCCAGAACCTGCCTATCCACATCCCATTTACTAGACCAAGGAGGCGATAATAACTTTATGACTTACCACTCAAGTAATTTGATTATATGAGGTAATATAATAATATCAGCCCTGTAATATTACTGTCCGACTGTTGGGTACGGGCCTCCTCTACTAATGAGAGGACCTTAGTCTACCGCGCTGGCCGAATGCGAATTAGTAGACTTCACATACATTTGAAATTCTTGTGGAGATATTCTCGGGTATGCAGGTTTCCTCACGATATTTTCTTCGCCGTTATAGCAAGCGATAACTCACAATGAAAACACACCTAACATAGAAAAATCAGAGGTGTCTGCACTTCTTAACTAAATTATGTTCCTACTTAATTAAATACACATTTGATCAATATGTTTTGTATATTCAGTTTGCAACCGTTTATATTGTCCAAGTTGGAAGGTTGTGGTAACAATTTCACCTTTGCTCGTTCTCTAAACGACCAAAGGGCGTTAAGATACAGATCCCGAAGCGCTTGCTCATATATCATAATGTACCAGTGTTTTACATTTAACTAATGTGCGGTGTATTAAGTATCAAAGTACTTTAATGTAATGTTTAAATAGTTCGTGCGAAATGAGTTTTGTCTCAATGTACAATTAATGTATAAAGTATGTTTATACACTCTTGCATACGTTTAGTAAGAGCAATGCTCAAAGTTTTATCTTTGTAATTGTTTTTAAAGATTGCCACATGGGATGCTACGCGAAAAAATACGTTTAGGGGTTGGGAAATATTCTATTTATTTTTCTGATGAGTAATCTATATTACTGTAAAGTTTCTTCAAAATCGATTAAGTTTTTGCGTGAAAGAGTAACAAACATACAAATGTACATACTAACAAACTTTTGCGTTTATAATATTGGTTATATTAGTGGCCTTAATTATAAAAATATTTTCGCCTATCTTTTCACTTGTCACTTTTTTTCTTGTGTTACATTGATTAAAAATGAAAGGGACAACCTATGGTTAAAGATAAGCAGCGCTTCAATATTTTTATAAGTCCGTTACTCAGAGACTAGATTAGTTGGAGTTGGATGAAATAAAATCTATTCCTCTCCGTACTAATTATGCTATTTTTTTATATTGACACTGAAAATATATTGTAGATAAATACAGTGCAGCAAATAACAACACACAGTACATACCCTACGATTATTAAAGCTATTCTGGCTAAAAATTAAGTATTAACAAAAGAAAAGTCAAATACGCGCGGATTTGAAACACACGGGACTGTCAAACCGTATTTTTATAAGCTGAAAGTACCTATCAATATGTTGCAAATTTATTTATTTATTGTACACCATACGGCATAAAAGAAACAACAAACCAAGAAAAATACTTAACGCTATGTATAATACAAATGGCGGTCTTATCGCTATCGGCGATTCTTCCAGACAATCTTTGAATGGGCTGGAAAGGTTAGAAGAAGAAAACATGGGTGATAAGGAAAAAGAGAAGTAAAAAAATAAAGATGTATACAAAGATATACCAGTACAAATATACCTGATATTAACATAGAGGTATATAAACTACACAACATAAATATCCATAATAATGCTTAACTTAACATAATATTAGTATTATAGATATTTATTTTATGAGCCCCGTAAAGTCCCGTGCCCAGCCATGGGACAGTAATATTACAGGGCTAACCCTGTAATATTACTGTCCCACTGCTGGGCACGGGTCTCTTCTACTAATGAGAGAGGTTAGGGCTTACTCTATCTCGCTGCCCTAATGCGGGTTGGTAGACTCTACATACCGTCGAAATTCTTGTGACGAAATTCTCGGGTATGCAGGTTTCCTCACGATGTTTCCCTTCACCGTTATAGCAAGCGGTATTTCTCAATGAAAATACACTTAACATAGAACAGTCAAAGGTGTATGCTCCATTTTGGGGTTGGTCTCGAACCTCCGCCACTCGTATAGGCAGTCCGTACCATTCCCAACTGAGCTATCGTTTGAGTAATATTTCTCTAGATTATAATATTCGTAAGTATTAATACAAGACGTTGGTGAACACTAAGACAACACCAGTCATAACTCCATCTCATTGATATTCAGCATGCGAGTTGCAAGTGGAACAAATTTTTAAAATTGAATCTAGGGAACGAGCCAGACTGTAATATAAGAACTCGGAACACAATACTTTTGTATTTTGGTACTTGAGTTGAGAGAGTCGTGGTTTATAGGAAACCTTCAATTATAATAAACAGTATTACAAAATGAAGAATCCTTCGCTTTTCTCGTGTATTGTTTCAGTGTTATGTGGTGTAATTTTTCGTTCATTTCAACGGATTCCGAGTTGATATTGTCTTTCTTTTTTACCGAATTGTTTGTACGGTCTCTTGTTTGTCCGTGTTATACACTTTTATATATTTAAATAAAAGCATAAATAACTTTCATAATAATGTTTTTTTGCAGACTGAGATGTGAGCTGCAGGCCAACCATAAGTTTTCACGTGGTTCGGGTATCGTGGTGTTTATCAGACGGTGGAAATCACTTACCATTAGTTCTGAGACGTATCCTGATTATAGTAAAGGGTCATTATGTCAGTTAAGTCTCTTAAATTTTATGTGAACGTCGTCTATAAATAGCCCAAAAAGAAATATTGAAATATTTTCATAAATAAAAAAGTTATAAGACTTTGAAGTTTGATGTAAACTTCAAACTGCAGGAAAGAAAAGCATCAGTAGGTATATTCACGTCACGGCCATAACGGTATGTGCGTTGGAAAGGGATACAAAGATATCTTCACTACGCCCCCAGTCTTGCTCATTACAGAATTTAAATTATGAATAACGTATCTACTGTCTCAGTTTTCAACCGATTTCGATGCAGTTTTTCCAGAAGGGTTTCTTTTTGTTTTATATTATTACGTATATAAAACATACATAAGGTCACGTCTTAGCGAACTAGAACACTCACATTTCTGAGATTAGTTTCGTCCCAAATGTGATAAGAAGCGAGCCTATCGCCATAACGGGCACGAATTCCAAACTCCGGGCTGATAATGAAAAATCCAATATTATCATTTTGCCTGATCCGGGGATCGAACCCGATACCTCAGGATGATAGGTACGTGGTAGTTACCGTGCACGCAATACCGTTGCGCCACCGAGCAGTTACATATAAAAATCTGAATACAATCAAATATACTCAAGTAGCCAATTATATTATTAGTACCCCGAAATAAAACTATCTTTACGGATTCTATCACGATTTGGTTTTAATTTTATGCCCGACGTTTCGAAAAGTTTGCAGCCTTCGTGGTCACGGGCCACGATATAATCCGTAAAATAGTTTTATTTCAATGAATAACATTCGCGTCAACCTAAGAAATCATTTTTACTACACCGTTTTGTAACTCATCTATCTACAAGTCCCATGTAGGTACCCGACAATATTTCTACAGACACTACCACAGGCCAATAAATCATCATCATCATCATCATCATCATCATCATCAGCCATAGGACGTCCACTGCTGAACATAGGCCTCCCCCAAAGATAAATATGTACACTCAAATTATTATTTTCTATCGCCTTTCTGCCATTTGTGGGTAAATGAAAAACGTTGATGTGCACCTAAGTTTTCCACTTTTGTGAAGTCACAAGTAAATTAAACAAAAACCTATGTTGTAAACTAAATGAAGCAGACAAATTAGTTTGATTAACGTTAAGGACCATAAAATTTACACAAGACTGGGCACAGAAGGCAACTATAAGGAAAAACGCGCAAGGCCCGCAATACAAGATAGTACATACATATGTACATACGCTTATACCGGGTGTTTCATAAAATTGGTACCAATGACAATTCCACATACAAGGACAACGATTGAAATCGTTATGGTAAAGTAAACATAAAAATTGAACTTCGATTTTTAAATATTTTTTTTCAAAGTCGGAATGCGACCTGTAAATCATCGCAAATAGCGTAAGAATGGCTTTGGGTATGCTAAAAATACTTAGCTCATAGGTGGTTTGCAAATGTACTGCAGCTGACCCAATGAGCCAGAATTTCCATTATACAAAAACTATGTGCCTTACGAAATTTTAAACTTTTCCGTTAGATTGCTAGCAATCCCCTCTTTAAGTGTAGATATTATTGATATTAGCTTTATGAAACACTCTGTATACCCGAAGGGCTAGGTAATAGGCAAGGGTAAACTAGAAGACTAGGATCCCCACATTTCGCCGAGCTTATTCCATGTCAGGAGCAGTCGCCATGTCAGGCACAAATTCCAGACTCCGACCCGATACTGAATAGGAAAACCTAATATCACTTTACCCAACTCGGGGATCGAGGACCCCTCAAGACGGTAATTATACGCACGTAATACCACTACGCTACACTACACACTACTAATACACTACTAATAAAAGCAGCGATAGCTCACTTGGCCATGGTACGGACTACCGAGGTATGTGTCGGAAGTTCGAGACCTACCCCAAAATGGAGCATACACCTCTGACTTTTCTACAGGTATGTTTTCTTTGTGAAATATCGCTTGCTTTAACGGTGAAGGAAAACATCGTGAGGAAACCAGCAAACTCGAGAATTTCTCTACAAGAATTTCAAAGGTATGTGAAGTCTACTAACCTGCATTAGGTCAGCGTAGTAGACTAAGACCTAACCCCTCTCATTGGTAGAGGAGGTCTGTTCCCAGCAGTGGGACAATAATTTTACAGGGCCAATATTATGAATACCACTACGCCACGGAGTAAGTCTAGTATACAATACTCATTATTTATTACATTTGTATCGAGTATGCTAATGTCCATATGGAAGCCTGATTAATTTACTTCTGCCTCATTACACTTTGACGTAAACGTTTTAATGTCTTAATTTGCTGCACAAAGGGAAATTAAAGGGCCCGTTAAAAGCCTGACATGACGAAGTGCTCTTTCTATTATAACTTTTAAGTCCATAACCTCACCTACGTGCTGTAATTTCGCTAATTACTTTCGTCGTTTAGTGTGAAGTAATTAAAATACGGTAGGCATATAGTAGGGGCGTATAGGTACTTGAAAGTCTCGGGTATTTTTAGCAAATCATCCGTAAATATGTACTACATGGTAAAGTTTGCTGTTTTTGTGTGTAAATAAAAACAATTACTACAGTGATTAATACTTAAACTATCGAAAATTTAATATTATTATGTTTACTACTTAACGGCGACATGCAATGCTATTACTAATGTAAAGTTAAACCTAAACTATATTTATCCTACAGCTTCTTCTTATTAGATCTTTAAATCAAGATTTGGGATAAACAGAGATTTATCGCAGAGCTGCAAGTCGTCCTAAATACCTTTTTAAGCTCGAATAAAATGCTATATCAATATAACAGAACTACGAGTACAGACTGCCTCAGTGGTGTGGTTGTATTTCGGTACGATTACCGTCCTGAGGTCTCGAGTTCGATCCCCGTGTCAGGCAAAGTGATATTGGATTTTTCCATATCAGCCCGGAGTCTGGAATTTGTGCCCGATATGGTGATAGGCTCGCCACCTATCATATTTGGGACACATTTCGCCGTTCTAGTTCGCTAGTGCGCCTCTGCCTATCCCTTCTGAGATACAGGCGTAATCTTATGTTATGAGTACATAGATAAAATAATAGGTATACGATTTATTGAGGTACTTGATATATACTAGCATAAACAAAATAAATACATAGACAATCACTACTTGTCCTAACACATGATTAGATAACAGTGGTGAGTTAATCAATTACTAAATCGTGTGAGAATCAAACGGTTTTATAATCACTTGATCCTTTACCGAATATGCATACCTACATAACAAATTCCTTTAATTTGTTGCCCGACTTCCAAAAAGGAGAAGGTCCTCAATTCGTTTTTTTTTGTATGTTACGCGATATATCCGTATTTACGATTTTTAAAATTCTTATTGTGTTCGATAGAGCTTATTTCAAGGTTGGTCCCATACAAATTTGGTCACGATCGGATTAGTTTTGAAGTCGGTCCGTTAAGTTTTTAAACTTTTGATTATATATATAGTTATCTACCACACTTAGTTTTGCAGACGAAGCCACGGCCAAAGCTAGTTCATCAATATAAATAGAGCGTGTAAGCAGCCGCGCCTGCGAGTGAAATTAATTTATTTTCCACCGGAGGATTAAATGTTTTTCTTTTAAACGAGCATGATCGTAGCCACGGATTGCGGAGATTTTCGCATTCATTTTTAATTAAATAATGATGGATGTAGTTGATACACAAAATAAAGACGTAATTGCTCTGCGCGTAAAGGGTTCCTTTGCGTTTGAAATATTCATGATTTATTTGAATTTAGAAGGTACTGCTTTATATCTGCGGATTTAGCAAAGTGGCTTATGCGTTAGTCGAATAACAATAATAGAATAGTCAATGTATAGGAATGACGTACATATGAGTACGCTATATATGTATATCGTACTCTTATCTCATTCCCATTAATTTACTATTCTATTCGACTAGCGCATAAGCCACTTGGCTAATCCCGCTTGTCTTTTTTGACTTTTATTATAAACTGTGTAACAGATGGATGTATGGATACTAGCTTGTTACTAACTTAATCTACTTACAAAGGTTAGGTTGCACATTAGTACACCTTCAAAATGTCGAAGCATATTGCAGAACACAGGACCCTCAGAAATGAAAAAAAGAATCTCTCAGAAAAGCCACCAAAAACAGAAATCACTACATGTTGTAAATATGTTTGTGTGGCGTAGGCTTAGTTATGGTAGTTTTGTCATTAAAAAGTTTATTACGACATACCACAAATATTATAAACCCGCAAGTGTAGACAGACGTCTGTAGTTGCCTAGCCACGTCGTAATGGCATAACATTTATAGGCTAAGTTTGAAAGACTATAGATAACATTGAAACTCGTCACAGTGAAGCCGTTATTCTGATTTGAAATCATGGGATTGAAAATATA
Source organism: Clanis bilineata (assembly GCA_036417725.1). Lineage (NCBI taxonomy): Eukaryota > Metazoa > Arthropoda > Insecta > Lepidoptera > Sphingidae > Clanis > Clanis bilineata. The sequence goes on from CM071141.1 coordinate 8,764,685, forward strand.
GTCTATAGTGTAGTCACATACTTTAGTTGCCTCCTTGGCCTAGTGGTAGCATACATGGGCTGTGGACTGTGATGTCCTGGGTTTGAATCCCACTTCGGGACAAGCGATTTTCCAAACTTGATTTGCCCGGGACTGGATGGTGTCATGCCAGTTGATATCAGGCTGGCAGCCGGTGGTAAAAGTTAAGCCAAATTATTTCCGCAACATGTTTGAAAAAGTGTGGGTCCCCACATTAAGGGATAAGGACAGGAAGAAAGTATAGTTAAATACTCCACCATTGTGTGATGCCGTGAACACTACTTTTGGGCGTCCATAATTCGTTCATTTAATAGGACATTAACCCATGTACAGCTCAATGGTGTTACAGAGATGAACGTCGCAGGTTCAAAACCACTATGATCATACATCTCTGACTCTTCCAATTTAAGTGTATTGATTACTAATTATAATCGTTTGTTTCAACAATGTAGAAAAACATCGTATGTCCTTCGATGTACCGAAGAATTTTCCATAAATTTCGAGTAAAAGTGAATTTTACTAAACCGCATTAGGCCTGCTCCATACACTAAAGTCTAATCTCTCTCATTAAGAGAGAGACCTCTGGGTCAATTCAATTCGTATCAAGCTCGCTGCGCACTGATGACTTTTAGTTAATATTTCATCCAATTTTATAGACGCGCATCGATCTCGAATACGTTTTCAGTTATCTAAAACATTTCATACAGATTTGAACATGCCACGTCCACCTACATCTTCAAAGTTCGACATAGTACTTTACAAAAATAGTCAATATTATGAATCGAAAACCAAAGCTCAATTTGGAATGGAAACCCGTTTGGCACGCTTACGTTTTCTACGCACGCCCATCGTACATTGCCGGGTGAATATCAATTTGTGAACAGAGTATCGCCACTGCGGTCATACACTACTACATTCGATGTATCAGCAATAATACATAAATAGACGTGGGTAGACTTCTCCGACTTAGAATTTTTGAATATTTGAATTTCGATATTTCTCGATCTATTGTTGAAATCATTGAGGTTAGGTCATCAGGGTATAATAAAGTGCCAGGTTATAAGCAAAGTTTGTTACTATAAGTACTAGTATTATAAGCTTCAACCAAAAAACTAGAATTGCAAGATGAGAAAATAAACACACGGAAAATTTATGACTCATATGTTAAAATTACTGTAAAAATAAACAAACAGCGCTTAATGTTTTAGTGGAAACTGAAACTATGCAGGTGCTTGGTAGAATAATAAATTATAATTCGTGCCATCTAAGTATCGAAGCTGCATTATGGCGATATATAGACCGTAGTAAGTATTCTAAAATCACAAGTACATCGACTTCAAAATTCATCAGACCTTGACCAAATTGATATGGAACTTGGACTATGGAACTTGGACTTGGAAAATGGACTTGAACTATGGAGCTCTATCAAACACAAAAAAATCTTGAAAATCAATATTTGCCGAAAATATCGGGTACATAAAAAAATATATAAATAAATAATGTATCATAATCAAACCCGATTCCGAGTTACGTTTAGTACTAGTTATTTTACCTGCCACTTCCATGGGTTACCGCACTCACACTACCGGCAGCTTGCCTGAAATCATTTCTCTGGAGGGATTCAGTCCCATAAAACCGTGTTGCTTAACTGGAATTCTAACACAGGGTCTACCGGTATACAGCATTTATATGCTGCCAATTGCTTCTAGATCAAGAAGATACGTGAAGCACGATTTGTTATTTAAATGCCACCTACAACCTCCATTCTCAACATCCAAGGCTGTGCAGAGTTCCTGTAGCAATCCAGTGGTTACTCCAGATTCTTCGAGACCATTTCCAAATTCTCTCACATGCGTTGAAGAAGGCAACCACGGGTTTTTAGTCGGTAGTGTTGGTGTAGGTATTTTGGTTAGGGACCCGTTCTTATACACACTCGTTGTGGACTAGGGGGGAAGGCTGACGAGTCCGGCATAACCATTCCACTGTCCCCGGGTTGGGAGGTATTCGTAAAGTGCAGATTTTTCCTCGGAGCAAAATAAAGACCCAAGGCTGTCTCTGGCAGCAGTAAACCATATCAGGCATATAAAGACTACAACTTGGAACGATATGTGAAACGAATTCGAGTATAGTTCGCAATTACAAATGACAGCCCTAATTAAAACTTCCCAGACTTTAACCTCGATAACCGTACTTTTAAGGTACCTATGCGTAATTAGTGATGGAAACAGCCTTCGCAAACGAATAATACGTTTTTTGATAATTGGCAAATAGAATCTTAATTAGAAATTACAACTTGGTGATATTGGGTTTTTTTATTCAAAACAGACCGGCGTATGGTATTTGTGTTCGATATGGCGATAGACTAAAATAAATAAAAATCTTTATTGACCACGTAGGCATATAAAAAACACTTATGACATGTCAAAAAAGGATAATTTACATTTAAGTTTTTCTTATAGAATTATATTATAGGTAGAATGCTATGAATTTGGAATCAGGCAGGCAAGTATAAATACAGTAATAATAATGAGGCTAAGAATAGGATCATATGGGGAAAAGTGAATGGAGCGGTAAGAGTTTGTGGACCGTGAAGAGGGAACGGGATTTGGCAGGTACGCCGACAGGGAAGCGACGGGAATTAATGGAAGCTGGTGGGATTGGATGGAAAACTACAAAGCCCTAACCTATCTAATCTACCAACCTTTCGCTAGCTACCTACGGGTTACTCGCCCTATATCACATCTAGTTCTTATTTGCCTACCCCATCAGGTATGGAGGCATGAATCTATGTATGTATGTGTATACGCGTTAATTGGCAAACAAATTCATGATTAAAATTGATGGCAGTCTTCAGCTAAATAGAACTAACTACGAAATTACTTAAAGAGAATTATCTCTGTAGTTGCAGTTGTTAAATTGCACAAAGACTAGAATTTAATGCTTGTAGCAACTTATCTGAGAATTAAACTTGCGAGACTTAAACCTATCGGCGCAAAATAGCAAGCTTATTTAAAAAGCCGTTGTTATTTCACGTTATTAATTTATTTTACAATTGTTAAACTGCTGAAACCTTAAAAGATTCTAAAAAGTTAAAATAATCGTTATAATTATTTCTTTGCCATTCGATATTCGGTATCGAGTAGGTAGTTGCAAATATTACACCCTATAAAAGGAGTGTTCAGAGCAGATTCGACACAGTCGTGCTCCGGCACTCGGACTGTCCACATCCCTGACTAGACGGTGCTCTTGAGCACAGTTAATAAAGGGAGTAAGTAAGTTAGTGAATTTCAGTGTTCACTATTGATAAATAAGATGAGTAATCATCTTATTGTCAAAAGTGACGTCAGCCATGCTGACGTCACCGTTTTTAAAAAACAACGTTAGCGTTGGCCCTCCGACATCAGAAGTGGGATCACAATCCCACTCACTTAACTTGAACCTTTCCGCCCTGATAATCGATACTTTAAATCCTACGGATACTTTCAATCCGACTGATATTTCAATTTTCAATCCGACTGATACTTTCAATCCGACTGATACTTTCAGTCCGACTGATATTTCAATCCGACTGATATTTCAATCCGACTTATACTTTCAATCCGACTGATACTTTCAATCCGACTGATACTTTCAATCCGAGATACTTTCAGTTCGATCGATACTTTCGAACTAGTTTTTCAGTGCCTTTGTGGACCACGGTCAATAATAAAGGCCCAGGCCACAGCATCGTCCTTCCCAGTTCCTTTAGAACCCCTGTGGACCACGGCGTAAAGGACCGCTCAGAACCACAGCATCATCCTTAACAAAAAAAAAAAAAAACTGTGGACCACGGCGTACGGGACCGCTCAGAACCACAGCATTATCATAAGAAAAGTGCAAAAATGCGTGGAGCATTTGCAAAAAAAAAAAAAAAATCTTTTCAGAGCCTCTGTGGACCACGGCGTACAGGACCGCTCAGCGCCACAGCATCGACCCTTCCCGTTCCTTTAGAACCCCTGTGGACCATTATCCCCGTAAGAAAAGTGCATAGATGCGTGGAGCATTCGCACTCTGACTACTGATTCATAAAAAGTGCATTGTGTGGAACATTTGTACAAATGTTTATAATATGGTCTGGCAAGGCTGGTCGGATACCTCCTCTAAAAACCATATAAACCAGGGCACGTGGTGCACCTAAATATCCATATTTTAATTTGTGTGCAATTTCATCTCATAATTCAATGCAAAAACAAAACTACCTGATTTATGGTCAGGATTGATCGAGACGGTGTATGTGACACTGTTGCAGTCATTTTTGAAGTCTAAATGTCAACGTTAGTGATCATCTTTAAAAATCATAAGTGGTCAATTTGAAAAATCCTGAGTGGTCAATTCGGGAAATTGTTTTGTGAGCTAGGTAATTTTGCCCGCTGAGTTTGTTTCGCCGGGTCTTCTCAGGCAGGGCCGCGTTTGGATCCGGTGGTAGATTCAAAAAAAAATCGGAATCTTAAATTCGCAATAATAAACGAGGCCTTTCAAAATGACCGTATCGGCGTACAACCATGAGCTTTCAATAAGAGCACGTGCTATTTCAAATGAAAAGAAAGAAAAAGAAAAGAAAAAGAAAAAAAAAAAATTCGTTCTACGAGTATTCACAACAAATTACAAGGCTGGTGCAGAGCACGCACCGCCTATCAGAATGGCCGTATCGGCGCAAAATAGCAAGCTTATTTAAAAAGCCGTTGTTATTTCACGTTATTAATTTATTTTACAATTGTTAAACTGCTGAAACCTTAAAAGATTCTAAAAAGTTAAAATAATCGTTATAATTATTTCTTTGCCATTCGATATTCGGTATCGAGTAGGTAGTTGCAAATATTACACCCTATAAAAGGAGTGTTCAGAGCAGATTCGACACAGTCGTGCTCCGGCACTCGGACTGTCCACATCCCTGACTAGACGGTGCTCTTGAGCACAGTTAATAAAGGGAGTAAGTAAGTTAGTGAATTTCAGTGTTCACTATTGATAAATAAGATGAGTAATCATCTTATTGTCAAAAGTGACGTCAGCCATGCTGACGTCACCGTTTTTAAAAAACAACGTTAGCGTTGGCCCTCCGACAAACCTTATATTTTTTACGTCTATCTCGATGCTTAAGTAGGATTAAATCACTTCATTTCATGCGGAACTTGGGACTGCATTGGTGTTGATTAAATAAAATTGTGAAATGGAAGCTAAAACTATTATGAAATAACTAGATAATAATACTGAATAATAATAGAAATTCAAAAACTGAAATTTCAAGCTATACAATAATAGCTTGATTATATCACTTTTCGAGTTTTAGTCACGGGCGGCTCGGCCTCCGGTGGTCCATACGCTTACGTAACATATATATGTGCCGCCTCCGACGGGTTGTAGCCTAATGTATGAACAGAGTCTAGAAAAACTATACGGCGAATGAATATTTTTTTTGGGATAACAATAATATATAATTGTTTATAGTACTAGTAGCACAATATATTTAACATCTAAAATCTTGAATTGGCGAGATCAATGTGGTGACACAAAGTTCTTTATTATAAATACTGGACACGGGTGGGTTTGCTACTGGGAGTTATCACCATATCTTATAACAGTATTATTGTAATCTTACTTTGTTTTATTATACGGGAATGGGTACAAGTTATATAATAATAATACTGCTATGAGACGTGGACCACCACCTCTTATAGCAATATTATTATAATCTTACTACGCTTTTTTGTACGGGAATCGGAAAAAGCAAGATTGTAATAATATTGCTATAAGAGGTGGCGGTAACCCCCCAGTTCGTGGGTAGTTAAAGCATAAAACATTTTACGTAAATATGGATGAACAGTGTAAATTCGAAATCGAAATTCGTGTATTAAATCCTAAATATTGATTCCATAATATAATGCGTAGATAAGCTACAAGATTAAGAAAATGATAAGTAAAGAGCACATATATTTTTTCGATACATATTTTAATATTGCAGCGATGAAAAAGCAGAAAAATATTTTCTGATCGCTTCAAGCCACGCATGAATAGTCTAAGAACACTAAGAAATACTTGATCAAATACAAGTTTATATAACTCAATATTGTATTGCTTCATAGTGGCATCGTGAAATGCTTAAGGGAAAGATCAACACTAGTTGCAAAATAAAAATTTTATTATTGTGGTTTTGGAAATGATATAACAACATTTAAGTTGTGGTATCTCTATTAAAATATGGTCATAGTAATTATCAAGAAAGCTTACAAAAGATTTGTATGTGTCAGGCATTATTCTTCTAATTAATCATTTTAGGACCTTTATTGACTAAAAACAATATATATTTACAATATTCATTGTTATCATTCCACTTATCCGTGAAGATTATTTGCGCAAAGTAATTTTCATATATAATAATCGGTCGACAAACAATTGAGCTGCAATTTCCGAAAAAACATTATTGAAATAAAATTTGTTTTGCGGATTCTATAGCGATTCGTTTTTATTTTTTAGTTTTATTTCAATGTCTAATATTCGAGATAAAAAACTCAATTCTAATTTCACAGGCTACTGCCGATCTTACGCCTTAACTATAAATAACTCATAACTGGCAAGCTTATGACGTCTATTTTAGAATATACCTGATAGTATCAGAGTTATTTCTACAGGGAGTCTGGATATATTGTGTATCGACGAACAATATGAGAACGACCTTATGTAAGATTGTAATCTGTTATTTGTTGTTTGAGGGTTTCATTAGTATAGGTATAGCTCGATGTAACGTGAAAGGTCATTAGTAGGTATGATTTGAACGGCAGTTTTATCTGCAAAAATATATTTTATGTGCTTTCTAGGATTTGTTCACGTGTAACTTTAAATGCTCTATTGTTCTAATAACATGGACTCACGCTTTTCCTATAAAGGTAGACAGAGACAACGGATTTTTATTAAATATCATTCTTGCACTGCTTTTCTTTATGCCTATACTCACAAATTATTCAATTATGGCAAAGAAGACATCGTTAAATGGATTTTTGAGGAGTGGCGTACTACCCTGATTTTTATTGAGGCCTTAGCCAATCGACAATTGCCATCACGCCATTACTCAATAAACGTCAGCAGTCCTCATTGCGTTGTCAGCAAATCGTCAGACCAATGTGTCGACGTGACATCAGTCATCACAGCTCGCAATTTAGTTGAGGTGATGTTGAAGTGAAGCGACGCCGCGCCATTGTAAAAGGTAAATAGATGGGCAAGATAATCGACTTATCCAAAGAATAAAGTTACATATGATAATGAATCGAAATTGCTTTCTTATTTTTCCGAGCTTATATTGACCTGTATATTTAACGAGTAAATATTATTTTTAAGCTATGTCATAATTTAACTTGTTATTATGTCATGACTTAAAATAAATAATTTACTCGTTAAATATACAGGTCAATATAAGCTCGGAAAAATAAGAAAGCAATTTCGATTCATTATCATATGTAACTTTATTCTTTGCATAGGTCGATTCACATCGTTTTGTAAAGAAAAAATTGATTCAATGTAGTTGGCGCATTTTATACATAGCCTAATAGGTATATGATTTGCAATTCAGATTCATAGGTCTTCTAAAATACAATTCAATTTCAATTCAAATTCAATACAATTCAATTTCAACAGTTTAAAATTAAGTTTTCATTAGAGGCGTATCTAATGCACCAAAGGTTTTCGATACTTATAATTTTAAGCGGTCCTTACCAAACGCTTTCCGATGAAAACATTTGGCTGATCTCAAGTCACTAATAAGTTAACACGTTTGTCGGAACAAAGTTGTTGGAATGATAAAAATCTCGTTTCTTCCTCGAGTTTGTGTACCCGTGTCGTATTCAACTCGTTTCGTAAAATTCAATTTTGGGAATTTGTTTCCTCCCGTCGAATGGTGTGCGGAATACTGATGCGGACTGAGAGACTTACTGTGGAACTACTCCTTGTGCTTTTTATTTTAGCAGTATAAAATATGTATCTCCTTACTGCACTTGACGTTTAAATGCAGCGCTTTACGAAGATACCATTTTAATTTATTTAATGCTTGCTTTTGTTGGGAATGTGATCACTAATGTAAGAGGGTTTAGTGCTGAGTTTTATATCTTTCTATGTCTGATTCATTCCATACGAAGTTTGTCTGGAAGAAATTACTTTCAGTGACCTATAGTCGACACTGTATGGTCCATTGTCGAGTATAGGTTAAGCAATATTTTATTTTCAATATAATATATGGCGAGAGGCTAGCCCAATATCATATCTGGGACGGAACTAAACTCGGCGAAATGTGGGTGTCCTAGTTCGCTAGTGCGCTACTGCCTACCAATTCGGGGATACAGGCGTAGGCTTATGTTGTTACTTTTTTATTTTCTAATTACCATTGTTAATTTGAAAAAGCTTTAGAAAATATTGAATCGCCTACGTAGAATAAAGTTTATTTTTATTTATTCTTAAAATAACACTCTTATCTAACAGTTAAGCGAAATTGATATGGCTGGGCAAATTATTATTTTGTAGTTGCTTCTATGAATTACAGTGTATCGATACGTCATATTACAGTCGGTAACAATGCTGGACATTAATAGTCTGAAATCTTTTTGATATGAGTCTACAGATAATTAATAAATAATAAATAAATACATCCACAGTCACACACAGACCTGACTCCACACTAGGTATAACCTGTATCGTGAGACTATGAGAGACTTTCGGTCTAATAACATCCAGACTTGAAACAAATATCTGTGGGATACACAAACATTTGTCTTAATGCGGGAATCGAACCCGCGGCCTCTCGCTCCCAGCCGGCTATACGCCCGCTGCGCCACGGAGCTGAGGCTGTCGATAGAGCTTCTCTCAAGGGTGGTCCCATATAAATTTGGTCATGATCGGATTTGAAGAATTATTTCTATTAACTTGCTATCGAAGTTTAATAATCACAAGTTTAAAAACTTAACAGACCGACTATAAATCCGATTGTGACCAAATTTATATGGGACCAGCCTTGAAATAAGCTCTATCGAACACAAAAAGAATTTTGAAAATCGGTCAACATTTGGCGTAGATATCGCGTAACATACATAAAAAAATACAGACGAATTGGGGACCTTCTCCTTTTTGGAAGTCGGCCGAAAAGTTTATTTAACATTAATATTATCAAAATCATTTAAATGGACCAAAAACCTAACAGCACTGTTTTATAATGTTTCTGTAGACCTTGCACTTTCATTAACGCGTACCTCTTAAAAATTATTATCCACATAAATAACTCTAAATTACTGTTTAAAAACATAATACAACTTTACATTCAAACATCTTCATTTATGTCTCGAAAACACTTAAACTTTCTACAAACTTAAAATACATCAATGACACATTGCACCTAGACAATGTAACGAACCATTGAACCCCGACAAAAATGGGAAATGACTGTTATTTAGTAGAAGGACATGCACTATAGTTCGCTTACTTTTCTAAATAAAAGACTGAATATTGCAAAATGCATTTATTCCTTGCATGCGGATAAAATAGTAACGTCTGGCGAGAAATAAACAGAAATATTTCAAGCTGACAGTTAACCAGCTGACTGAGTATTGAGGAGCCACAATATTGATGTTTGGCTTTTCGATACGACCTTACGGTACTGCTAATGCTTTTTGGGGTTCCGAAGCCAAATTGTAAAAATAGCCTTATAGTTTGCTACAAATATCTCTGTTAAATTTTTTAATAGTGTTTTCTCTTACTTATTTGAAGAAGTTTGGCGAAACGTAATACTACCATTGAAGTTCTTTAATCAAATTTTATATTGCACAATTTCACTAGTCACTACTAACCTTGCAGGTACGAACTTATAGGGGAAATTCCAGCTCTAATACGTTGTGAGATGACGGGATTTTCACATAGGGTGTTGTGGAACAGTGAGTCCTTCATAGCTCCTGATACGATACATGTTAATCCTAGTATAAGTTCAGTAGTTGTAGTAAACTATATAATAAATAAATACACCCAACAGTCACACATTTAGTACTGACCCCACACTAGGTATAACCTGTATTGTGGGTGTCAAAGACTATGAGAGACTTTCGGTCTCAAAACACCCAGACTTGAAACAAATATCTGTGGGCCACACAAACATTTGTCTCAATGCGGGAATCGAACCCGCAGCCTCTCGCTTCACAACCGGCTACTCGCCCGCTTCGCCACGGAGGCTGCCAAGTGCCAATCATATATGTGTGATTGATTATTGTTGGGTGTATTTATTTATTGTCAGTAATATAAATGGACTATTAGTTGACACCAACATTAGACAGACTAATTGCCCAGCTACCTGGCTTGTATAATAACAAGTAATTTGCAGTACATTATCGCACAACGTGTCGCATTATGATAGAATTATCCTCAGCTTTGTTAGGTAATGGACGACCACTACAAGCCATCTGAGACCCGGACTGTGTGCCTAAATTAATAGACTATGTTAATCTCATGGATCAGGATTGGAGCGTAAACACCGATGTTATGTTGTGTTCGAATCCCTTTAGGATAAGCATGCAAGTCACACGTCAGTAATAAGTTAATTAACAACTCATTATGCCGATTTTGATTGTGGTAATTTGCGATGGTATTATAGAAAGCTTGTGGATGTCATATGTCGCCTTCGTGGTGTGACAGCGGGTATCTGGGGAATGAGATATCCAGGGTTTGGATCAAGAGGCGGACAATGTGGTTTTTTTAACAATTTCAAAAAGGGGTTGACCTCAATCAGGCTTCCGTCTTGAAAAATTAAGCCGAATATTTTCTACAACATACAATAAATTGTGTTGCACATAACATAACATAAGCTCACGCTTGTATTCCCGAAGGGGTAGGCAGAGGTAAACTAGCGAACTAGAATACCTACATTACGCCGAGCTAAGTTCCGTCCCAGATGTGATAGGGGGCGATCGCCATATCGGGCACAAATTCCAGACTCCGGGCTGATATGGAAAAATCCAATATCACTTTCCCCGACCCGGGGATCGAACCCGAGACCTCAGGACGGTAGTCGTACTGAAATACAACTACGCCACCGAGGCAGTAAATTGTGTTGCATTGACCAATTGGAGTAAGATAAGAGCAGGTGGAAAATAAAATACGATCCTATGACTAATTGTGTCTTCTGAATAATATCAAAAAATTAAGTCTCAAATATATTTTAAAGACAAGAAGAATTGGAGTAGATGGGTGAAATAATTTCGCAACCGGAATTATTTTTCAAGCTTCTTTTAAGATCTTATCGTTATAATCTTAAATTGGCTCGTGCGCTATCAAGGTCAGGAGCAACGTGTTCTGAATGTATGTATGATAAATAATTTTATGTTTCCCTAAAAAAAGAATAAGAGGCGACTTTTCAATTATCACATGATTGATCCGGCTCTAAAACAGATTAAATGGGTCAAAGCTTTTATATAAAAATATGATAAACATTATTTCTCGACAGCCTCCTTGGCGTAGTGGTATTTCGGTACGACTACGGTTCTGAGGTCTCGGGTTCGATCCCCGGGTCGGGCAAAGTGATATTGGATTTTTCCATATCAGCCCGGAGTCTGGAATTTGTGCCCGATATGGCGATAGGCTCGCCCCCTATCACATCTGGGACGGAACTAAGCTCGGCGAAATGTGGGTGTACTAGTTCACTAGTGCGCCTCTGCCTACCTCTTCGGGGATACAGGCGTGAGCTTATGTTATGTTATGTTACATTTTAATTGGCAACGCCGCGTCGTGAACTCATTGTTATGTTCTCAGTATGAGGACGTAATTTTCGTTTCCGTGTATCACGGATTATGCACATTAGATGTCATTACGAGTATTCCGATGTCGTCACAGATTCTACGCCTTGTTTTCCTCTGCAAAAGCGTGATATGCACCGAGTTTCGTTGAATTTGCTAAACCGTTTATTCGTACTATGACGTAATCTGCATCTATTAAAGTTTAACATAGTTTCGTGATGTATTATTCACTAAATAAACAACACATAACATGTGTGTTATGTTATGTTACAACACATCGCGAAACTATAGTAAATATACTATAGGCTGACCCCCGTACTCATTTGGGACTGAAAAGAGCACGGCGAAATATCGGTGTTTTATTTCGCTAGTACACACCTGCCTCCCCCTTCGGGGATATAAGGGTGAGTTTGTGTATGTATGTATCTACTTTACTGAACCATGTGAACCCGAATTTGAAATTAGATCTTAATTATGGCTTCGCTGATTTGGAAATCTTCCTCTCCATAATGAAGATAAACGGCTATTCCTACTATTTCAACTGATTTCTTCAATCATTGACTAGTAGTACTAGTAGACTTGTAGACTGCCTCGGTGGCGTGGTTGTATTTCGGTACGACTAATGTCTTGAGGTCTCGGGTTCGATCGCCGGGTCTGGCAAAGTGATATTCGATTTTTCCATATCAGCCCGGAGTTTGGAATTTGTGCCCGATATGGCGATAGGCTCGCCCCCTATCACATCTGGGACGGAACTAAGCTCGGCGAAATGTGGGTGTTCTAGTTCGCTAGGGCCCCTCTGCCTACCCCTTTGGGGATACAGACGTGAGCTTATGTTATGTTATGTTTTTTATGACTACTTGTAATTTTTGAGTTACTAGTACTGCATTAATATGCATAAAATATATTATGATTGTTATAATGATTGTAAGCCTCAATGTAAATAAACGATGAAATCTATCTATATATATAAAAATGAAACCCGTTTTCCGTTGTCACGCCATCACGCGTGAACGGCTGGACCGATTTCGCTAATTCTTTTTTTAGAATACTCATCGAAGTACGAGGATGGTTCTTACGGAGAGAAAAAAATGAAAAATTGTCTGAAAAAGTCTAAAAACAACAATTTTCTGTACTCCCATACAATCGATTCGTAATAATACTTAAAAGTCAATTTGAACTTTAATACCATACCATAAAGTTCAAGTATTAGTGGAGAGGTTCCGGGAAGGCAAAACAATTGAGTGTCGTTAGTATCGTATAAATATTAATGTCAGTATTTGTCAATTGAAAAATTCTTTTTATGTTGGATAGCCCATTTATCGAGGACGGCTATAGGTTACATAACATCACGCTATGACCTAAGGGGTGACTGACGGGGTGATTGATGGGGTTACTGACGGGGTGACTGATGGGGCGACTGACGTGAGGAATGACGGGGTGACTGACAGGCTAACTGATGGGGTGGCGGACGGGGTGACTGACGAGGTGATTGACGAGGTGACTGACGAGGTGACTGACGGGGTGACTGATGGGGTGACGGACGGAGTGACAGACGGATGACAGACGGGGTGACAGACGGGTGACAGACGGGGTGACAGATGGGTGACAGATGGGTGACAGACGGGTGACAGACGGGGTCACAGACGGCTGACAGACGGGTGACAGACCGATGACAGACGGGGTGACAGACGGGTGACAGATGGGGTGACCGACTGGGTGACAGACGGGGTGATGGACGGGGTGAATGACGGGGTAACCGACAGGGTGATGGACGGGGTGACTGCCGGGGGTCCTGACTGGGTGACAAACGGGGTGACAGATGGATGACAGACGAGTGATAGACGCGTGACAGATGGGTGACAGACCGGGTGACCAACGGGTTGACAGACCGGGTGACCAACGGGTTGACCGACAGGGTGACTGTCGTGGTGACCGACGGGGTGACCGACGGAGTGATGGACCGGGTAACTAACGGGGTAACCGACAGGGTGACTGACGGGGGTACTGACTGGGTGACTCACGAAACCGGACCGAAATAGATCATCCCATTACCTCCTTTAGAATTATTGGATTATAGGTGCCTACTACTCATTCTTTCAACCCTTTCTCTCCTACGCAGACGAAGTTGCGCGGGTCAGCTAGTATTAGATAAAAATACGATGTAATTTTCCGTGTTTGCAGTTTAAAACGCTTTCCGGACAATGAAATATGTTACATTTCTCAAGTAATATGTCGAATGCTGAGTGCTGACCGACTCTTCACAAAAGGTAGTAACCGTCTCGGTTCATATTTGCGGATCGTTCTCAAGTTAGACTCAACTATTCCAAGTGCACTCCGTCGGGGAATTCTTATAGTTTTATAACGCAATAACGTTACGTCTTTCAAACACTGCGATATTACCGGTGCTTCGGAAACTTCTACATTGCTACTTTATGATGTACTGAAAGGTTAATAAAACACGTTACACAAATATAATAAAATATTTATATCAATGGAAGTGTTTGTCCAACTCGCATATTCAGTATCATTTTCGGTATCTGAATTATCGCATTTTGGTTATGATAAATGTAGTTATTAATTTTATTTGTCGTAATCAGGTTTGAGAGAAGATAATAAAAAATCTCAAATCGTAATTTACAATGCTAGATTTAAGTTATAAATTTTCGACTATTATAAGGGCTTCAATAATACTTCATTGCCTAAATAAAAAGAACAATAAATATTATGGAAGATGTTAAAGTAAAGATCATCTCCATGGTCTAGTGGCAGCATATACGGGCTATGGACCGAGAGTTTCTGGGTTCGATTCCCAGGTCGGGAAAAGCGATTTTTCTAATTTGATTTTCTCGGAACTGGATCCCCAGTGGGGTTTGACATTTGGCAGGCAGTCGGTCATAAAAACTAAGCCAAATAATTTTCTGCAATATGATTGAAAAGTGTGTTGCGCCGACCCTACATTAAGGTGGGATAAGGGCGACGAGTGATCATTGTCTCAAAATTTGGTCAATATGAAGGATCCAAAAAAAATAGCAATAAAACGATCATTTTGAAATTGCTTAGGTATATACGAAACAAATATTTAATTCATACTATTAAACTCTGCTTAGGCGTTTATTAATTGAACGTGAGTTGAACACGTCGCTGAGCAAATAAAATATGAATAAAACGGTACCAAAGCCACCTTCGTGAAACGAAACAAAGTTTTAAAAAATGACTCCCAAAAGTTCTCACCCTCTGGACGTCAATGGACTCTCCGTTCGGCCATTCCTAAGGAGTCTGGAGTTGTTTCAGTTGTCTTAGTTGTACGTGGAGTGGCGTTAGGGGGGAGAGAGGGGGCGGGGAGGGGAGTTATTACCGCCTCTTTTGTCCAGCGTGCCGTGAAAGCACAAGTTTTACAATACATCCCCGAAAACAACAGACATGTTAAAATGGACTCTATCGGCGCAACTTTATTAGTTATGTTTTAGTTTTTTGTATTCATTTGTTGTTATACATAAATAGTTATGTGTTATACTTTAATAACTATTATATATTTAATAACACATCATGTCGATTTGAAGATTATGTGAAATATGCACCTTTAGTTACAGTTATTGGCAGTTAAGTTAAGGTAGGTAGATGTGTTTACATATTAATTTCTTAAGTTTACGCGAATGTTATACATTGAAATAAAACTATTTTTACGGATTCTATCACGATTTAACTAACCCGTGACCACGAAGACTGCAAAGTCTTCGAAACGTCGGGAATAAAAATTAAAACCAAATTGTGATATTTTTTCGTGATATTTATCGTTTTATTTTAATAGACAGTGTTTAATAATGCGACACAAAATTACGATACTCGGTATTGTGTAAACATTTAAAATAACACGTAACTGCCATAATGCAAATGTTTCACACAAATAAAGTTTGATTTATAAACATTTCGTTGCGCTATATTACGTAAATAATTTGAAATAAAGAAAGAAAGAAATAGTTTATTTATGAAAGCACATACAATATTAAATTAGACAAATTAATAATAATAAAACAAAAAAATGTTTATGTGCATAACATAACATAACATAAGCTCACGCCTGTATCCCCGAAGGGGTAGGCAGAGGCGCACTAGCGAACTATAACACCCACATTTCGCCGAGCTTAGTTCCGTCCCAGATGTGACGGGGGCGAGCCTATCGCCATATCGGGCACAAATTCCAGACTCCGGGCTGATAAGGAAAAATCCAATATCACTTTGCCCGACCCGGGGATGGAACCCGAGACCTCAGAACCGTAGTTGTACCTAAAATACCACCACGCACCGAGGCAGTTTTTTATGTGCATATCACAAAAACAACCCAACTCAGCGTATGCTGGTCAAACGAACAGCGCTGGATTTCCGCTGAGCCATTTAGGTGTATTTGTATATTTATATCTTTGTTAATATAACAGACCCTATAACTTTACAAGGTATTGATAATTTCATTCTAGTTACAATATAAGTACATAATTTATAACTTTTATTATGTGTTTATTTTTAAATGATGTTATCGACACGATGGCAAATCAACGGTTGCAAGTAAATCGAATAATTCCCAATCAATTATGCCAACTGTTTTAAAGCAATGGTACGATCTTCACCTGCATTTTAAAACCGGGTTTTAATGACTGACTTGTATACGTTGGTCACGAAGTTGCGCTAAGTCTGCACACTAGTCACTAATATTCAAATCCGCTTTATGAGAGGAAGCTATCTATGGCTCTCAATGAATCGTATAATCCTGCACTAGGCCTAAAAGCAGATCAGCAACAATAATCATACACAACGGTTTGATATTATGATCCTGTCTATGATATTATGATGACAGCTGCTGAAATCAATAGATACGCTACTGGCCTTTGATGGTTGAACTCATTTCTGTACAATTTTTATGTGTGTGTGTGTGCCCATAATTAGGTACCTACTATGTATTTACGATGTGTATGTCGTTGACGCGACAATCTTTGTTTACATAAAATACAGGTGCCCTAGCAAGAACATCTATCCACTTCGTATTCGAATCACACTACACATAGATTAAATTTAATTGTTCTATACAAAGCCAGTACAATACTATCTCGATGGTTATTTTTTTTGTTCTAGCTCTAGATAGCTAGCTAGCTAGCTTTATTTGTTCTAACTAGCTAGAAAAACTAGGTAAAAAAAAAATAGAGCAGGTGCTTATCGTTCTTAAGAAAAATATGTTCATTAATGTGGATATTGTTATCACTAAGGGCCACTTGCAGCTCAGCGATAAATTTCCATTTATCCCAAATCTTGATTTAAAGATAAGAGTTAGCTAAAGGATAAATCGAGATAAGGCGAAACTCTAGATTAGCAATAGCGCTGCAAGTCGCGCTTAATAATTTATTCAAATTAGTTTTGCTTAAAAACGTGTAGTAACTTGTCTTATAAACCTTGCTGGTGATATACCATTTTGCTTTGTAATAGGTTTGCTTTACATATATTAGTTCGATATATGTATAGCTACGGCGTATGCAACACAGCAAACATTATATATAACCGCACCCGACGATGAAGTGTTGGCGAATTCTGCAGATTAAATATTGATTTCTAAACTTACACGATGACCTGCGAAGTGAGAGGCAAAGGACAAGTTAGAAGTATTATAAACCGAAAATAATCATGTTAGAGATGGAACAAAATTCTTGTAGATTAATCTTTGTGATACATCTGTGTGATACAGTTGTGAAAGGTTCAAATATAATTTTGGCCATTAAAGACAAATGGAATTATGTAGACCTTTTTGGATATATCGGTTAGATATGTAAGTATCATCAGTTAGATTAAACAAGTTATATATAAATTATGAGGGGAATGGTAAGCAAAAACTAAGAATATTGTTTCTTTCTATCCACCTGGCGTCCATTCCAATGTGATGTCAGTGCAACAGATTTTTTCAAGTGTGTTGTAGAAAGGATTCCTCTTAGTTTTTACGACCAATTGCCAGCCTCACGTCAACTCTTTCTATAGAATCCAGTTTCGGACAAATTCATTTTGACACGATTTTCCCGAAACTCGGATTTGAATCCAGAACCTTCCGACGCTTAACTCATGTAGTTGCCGTTACGACAAGGAGGCGAAAGCTAGTAAGCAATTTTAAAGTAACTAAACATGTAAACACACAACAGTATCGAGTTACAAACGCAAGCTCGTCAATTTGGGAGCGTGGCGGAAGCAGTTAACTGCAGTGTACACTCGCACTAATCACTTAAGTGGAGCAATGCAGCTGACAGTGCTGAACCCGAAGGAGCTTCGGATAAGAGACCCATTCCTATAAAACAAACCCATACGTATGTCAATTTGTTTCGGACTTTACTAAAATGCTCGATTTACTACCCTTACCCTTACGGTGACTTGTAGCGCTATTACTAATCTAGAGTTACACCTTATCTCGATTTAATTTAAAAAGAGCACACACCTCTGACTTTTCTATGTTAAGTGTGTTTTCATTGTGAATTATCGCTTGCTATAACGGTAAAGGAAAATCACCGCTTTACGGGCATGTTCTGATATTTTTAATGGGTGTGGTATTTATCTATTTCTGTTTATATCTTCGAGGAGTGGTTGCTATACGAATTTGATTCGTAGAATGTGTGACGATTACCGCTTTCCTAGTACTTCCTAAGGATTCTGATTGCAGTCGGAACTCGGGCGAGTAACGTGTTAAACCTCAGTTGGATGTGAGAACAATCCGAGAAAGCGGGGAGCAGAAATTGAATTCCAAGAGGCGAACGTTTAGCTCGATCACCTTCCCGCTTGGAGAGACTAATGACTCTAGTAGTTTGAATGTATAAAGGCGAGTCATCACAATAAAAGACTACACAAAACAATGTTTAGGCATATTTTGTCTCTTGCTCATGAAATACTGGACCATAGACAAAAATGTGTAACGAAACCATGTTTTGTGTAGGCGTCTTTGTCTAGTGTTTCGAGAAATTTACAGCTTCTATGGCGCAATTAGCGAATAGCTCTCTGTGAAGCAAGAGGCCGCGGGTTCAATTTCTACGCCGAGATAAATGTTTGTATGACCTACCTACAGATATTTGTTTCGGGTCTGGTTGCTGTGAGACCGAAAGTCTCTCGTAGTTTCTGATATTCACGATATAGGTTATACCTAGTGTGGAGTAAGAACTATGTGTGTGACTTTTGGGTGTATTTTCTTTCTACCGCCCTTTTCATTCTACCTGCCCTTATCCCTCCTTAATGGGGGGTCGCCGCAGAACACTTTTTCAAGCATGTTGCAGAAAGTATTTGGCTTAGTTTTACGACCGGCTGCCTGCCTGACATCAACTCCTTCTGGGGATTCAATCCTGGGAAAATTAAATTGGAAAATGTGTTATGTTATGTAAAATTATATTTTCCCGACTTACGATTACGAATCGAACCCAGGACCTCCCGGTCACAGCCCATATATGCAGCCACTAGACCAAGAGGCGACATTGATGACGACTGTTGGGTGTATTTAAAAATATTACACGTGGAGGAGACGCGAATTAAGAATACCTACAAGCTTTGTTTTAATTTACTGAGCTGAAATTTCTACAGCAATATGTTTAATGATTACATCACATAACATAAAATAACATAAACTCACGCCTGTATCCCCGAAGGGGTAGGCAGAGGCGAACTAGCGAACTAGAACACCCACATTTCGTCGAGCTTAGTTCCGTCCCAGATGTGATAGGGGGCGAGCCTATCGCCATATCGGGCACAAATTCCAGACTCCGAGCTAATATGGAAAAATCCAATATCACTGCCCGACCCGGGGATCGAACCCGAGACCTCAGAATCGTAGTCGTACCGAAATACCACCACGCCACCGAGACAGTGATTACATCGTCATTTGTTATTTTATTGAACCGTCATTTGTCATTATGGAATGATAATATCGTTGATGAATTTTGTAA
The DNA here is from genome assembly GCA_036417725.1 of Clanis bilineata. Classification (NCBI taxonomy): domain Eukaryota; kingdom Metazoa; phylum Arthropoda; class Insecta; order Lepidoptera; family Sphingidae; genus Clanis; species Clanis bilineata. The sequence continues at coordinate 8,784,447 of CM071141.1, forward strand.
GCATCTTTGTTTATCTACACTGTGTCATTTATTGTAGAGGGTTGTTTATCCCATAGTTCGCGTGTCCGAATCCATCTGTCGGAACTTTGCGTGCGATGTCAATTGTCCACTCAGTCAACACGCAACGGTTGATTCCTGTCCGGTGATTCTTAGGATGTTGTCCGCTAAGATAGTAGAGCCCCGATCGACTCAGGAAATGAAAGTAATGACACGAATCTAGTACAGATAAGCATACGACACATTGCATGTTTATATTATGTTTAGCATATTTAAGATTTTTACCACTAAACGTTTTTGTTTGCCGTTTTGATTTCAAGTGTACAATAAAATTTGTTGTTAGCAGGAATATTTTTCACAATCAAATTCATGTTGAGCTCCCTGCGCACTGATGACATTTGGTTAATATTTCATACAAATATCATAGACGCGTATCGAACGCGATACGAATTCGATTGTCAAAAATATTCCTGCTCGGGCCGCTGACATTTCTATAATAGGTTGATCAGTTGATTTACGGCCGGTCTCAATAACTTACAACATTTAACTGGAGGTTGCCATCCCAGCTCAACAGCAAAAGTTACGCTAACTGTTACTGTCGTCTCAATAACAAAAATGACGGATTTCAAAGATAGGTAATTTTCGTAACATTAGTAACGGCATCCCTCCGTGGCGTTTTATTTTTACTTTGAATGATAGTAATGTTAGGTTTAAAAAAATGTCAATGAGTACTTTTATGCTTTATTACTGTAATAAAATTTCGATATTTTTACTATAAACTGTACAGAAAGTAATTTAATAAAAATGAATAATAGATCTATATTTAACTTTTGCAAGAGCAAAACGCACTAGTGACTGTTTTTGTCATTTTTTTTTTGGATATAGATCTTAGCAATTTTGCCCACATCAAGTATGATTATATCTATGACTGCATCTATGTTCGTCGTTTACTGTATTGTTGTACAGCCGGCATCTGTACACAAATCTTGATTCCAACAGTTGATTTTTTATAACTTATTCCAGCGTTCATTCGATGTTCTCCAGCCTTCGTTCAGCAATACTTGCCCGCTTAATATAATTCGTTATCATTTTCTTCGCTGAATTAATCAATTCTAACTTAAGATTTTTAAGCTAAAATGGCTTACGTATAAGGTTATCTTTTGATTATCTTCCAAATTTGAGAGATAACCGCAAACTGAAACGCTCTGTTATTTGCCCTACTAACAGAAGATTACAAAGTGACTTCTGAAACGCTCTGTTGATATTTTGTATGAAATGACATACATATCTATGGTAAGCAATCGACCCTCCAGAGCCTCTTGAAAGACAGTTAAACGTCATGGTTATGGTAAACTTATTTATCTTGTTTGAAACACAAGTAACCAATAAATGTAAGCATTTTAACTGTTAGTCACCTGTCAGTACTTTATTGAGACCAGCCGTTAATTGCTATACATATATATTTTAGCTGTCGATATGTAATTTTGATTTAATTCAGTAAAGAAAGGCGCACATTAAACCATTATTGGCGTCAAAATCGCAAGACGTAAACGTCCTAAGAATAAGTTGTTAGTTGGTTGTTGGTGTTTATAGAGTTCGTTAATTAAATACATTTTCCTTTTAAAAATCATTCATAATATATTCAGATATTTTGATATTATTGACTTGAAAACGCTAGACACAAGGCTTTAGAATAAAGTATCCTTCAATGAATAGGTATCTCATGGAACATAATAACCTCCTCTCAACGAAAAAATAATCAGTGAAAGGTGCAAATGAGCAGGCAATATATAAATGGAAAGCGCGAATACTGCACACTTAGCCGTCTGCAAAGTTTGTCTTTGAAAAAGTTGGCCATCAACGTACCTGTCTGCACATCAATAGGAAGCGCCGCTCTAAAGAGCCGCGAATCTTCAGCTACTGAAGCTTTTAGAGACCGATGGAGATTTAATTTCAATCTGCAATTGTTCCTTTATCCGGCAGTTCTTGAAATTACCGGAGTTACGGCTGTAACAGTTTTGGAATTGATGAAACTGATGGTTCAGAGGTTTATAAATATAATTTTTACTTAGAATAAATAATAATAACATCCGCTTATTTGTTCGTATGGCAGTAGATTATGTAGATTGATGTAGAGTAATTTATTCATTGATTTTTATATAACTTTAGAAATCATAATTTTTAACTGATCCAAATCCCCTAATCCGTATTCCCTTCCTTTCAAGAAAACCATATATCAGAACGAATTTTGCAGGGTTACCACCACCTCTTATAGCAGTATTATTATAATCGTTCTTCGTTTGTTTTGTATGGGAATCGGTACAAGTAAAATCATAATAATACTGCTATAAGACGTGGTGGTAACCCCCCTGAGCTTATGTACCAAACTATGTAAGTCTTAATAAAAAGGGAAAGAAGCACTGTCTGCCTTTTTCGACCGACTTCCACAACAGGAGAATGTCCTCAATTCGTTTGTATTTTTTTTTATGTATGTTACTCGATATCTCCGCCAAATGTGGACCGATCTTCAAAATTATTTTTTGTGTACGGTAGAGCATATTTCAAGAGTGGTCCCATATAAATTTGGTCACGATCGGATTTGAAGTCGGTCAGTTAAGTTTTTAAACTTGTGATTATTAATAAAAATAACTTATGTAGTCGTATGTGTGTAAAGTCATAACTACCCAGTCGGGTAAAAATCTAAGGCCATCAGGCTCCAAGGCTATTAGGAAAAAGGTATCGTCCCACCAGAAAATAAAATACTGTTTTACTCTAAGTAGTATTTCAGACGAGTTGAGACCAAACGACCGTGAACTATCATTAAAATGAAATTCGTGTAGGCATAGTTAATTTATTATGGACATTAGACGATATAATCGAGGGAACGAATCTATTTAAGTTTCATTGAAGTATTTGTGAAGTAGATCGACGTTTTGATAATAATGTAATTTGATGAAGCTTGTTTGCTGAGACGTGATTATATTCATGTTTAAACAGTTTGTGTGGGGTATTAATCCTACAGCTTAAAGGGTTGTTTAGGTGAAGAGAGTTGGAAAGGCGATGGTGGGATTTGTTAACAGAGACTGGCAATTGAGTCAACTCTCTCAAGAGATAACGGAAGACACAAATAAGTAAAGCATAAAGAAGAGGCCTTTGTTCAGCAGTAGAACAGAATCTACGCTTCTAAAAATGCACCGCACACGAGAAACTTGCTCCCTCTGAGTATGTCTTTGCCAGTAGATATAGTGTATTCACGATTGTTAGCCCAGAAATGTAAACAAATATCTACCGCTTTTTAAGTGGGTAATTTACTTTTCGACCTGTTTATTCTGACGTCATTAATAAGACCACTGCGATTTATATAATACCTACTTAGTATGCAAATACATCATGAACAAATTAAATATGGGACCACTATTGGAATATACATTTTGAGATGATATCGAATATTACTGTCTACCTTAATGTCGGGCTGCAACACACTTTTTCAAGCATGTTACAGAGAGGATTTAACTTAGTTTTTACGACCTGCCACCTGTCTTACGTTAACCCCCTCTGAAGGATCTAGTCCCAGCCAAATTAAATAAGAAAACCGGCGTTGCCCGACCTGGGAATCGAATTCAGTATCTCGCGATCCACAGCCCATACATGCTGCCACTAGACCAAGAAGGCGACGATGATATCGAGTAACACATTTAGAAACATACCGACGCATTGATTACCTCCTTTTTTGAAATCGGATTTCTTTCTTTCTATAATCGATAAGTAGATACTTGTTTACTTTTTGAAATAACAATAGTAAATATACTGTAGTACAGTTTGGTTCAATGATACACGGATATTGAGGCGGTAGGGCTGTTAATAAACCTGCGCTTTACGGTCTTAAGGGGATACAAACTAGATTTGTATCCGGTAATATTCCGCCGTAATCAAATGGATGTACTGAGATTTCCACCTGCAACTTGTAAAATACAAATATATTTGTGTTCACGGTTGAGTACATTGGAGTTGTGAGGTAATCTTTTGTGTAATGTTTTTGTATAACTTTCTTTCTACCTGCCCTTATCCCACCTTAATGTGGGGTCGGCGCAACACACTTTTTCAAGCATGTTGCAAAGAGGATTTGGCTTTGTTTTTACGACCGGCTGCCTGCCTGACATAAACCCCCTATGAGGGATCCAGTTCCGGGCAAATTGAATTTGATAATTTACTTTGCCCGATTTGGGAATCGAACCCAGGACCTCTCGGTCCACAGCCCATACATGCTACCACTAGACCAAGGAGGCGACGTAGTGTTTTTGTATAACAGTGGCGAAGATTTCATATAGCACGATTCTGTCCGGCTTACCTGTGGCGAATGATCTACTAATAAATAGGTATTCATTTACAGATAAACGAATATCGGTTTCTCTTTAGATATTGTGACCTTCGATCCTGCAGCAATTTGCTGCATATAACCTCTTACTCATAAAAATATTTCGGCGCTTATAAATTGTTCCTTTTAATTTTTAATTTGTGCCCGATATGGCGATAGGCTCGCCCCCTATAACATCTGGGACGGAACTAAGCTCGGCGAAATGTGGGTGTTCTAGTTCGCTAGTGCGCCTTTGCCTACCCCTTCGGGGATACAGGCGTGAGCTTATGTTATGTTAATTTTTAAACAATGTAACGCAAGGAAAAAGTGAGAGGCTATTCTTAGCGAAACGATAAGTGATTTTTTTATAAGTAAGGCCATCGATATATTTTATTTTGATTGTTTTTTAAATAAATTTATAATAATAAATACTGATTACAATGCATATTCATCATAACACAACAATATATTTTGCTATGACGAATAGGAAGTTCTATTTGCGGTTAAGTGACGACAATGCGGTAAAAGTTTCTAAAGGTGACAAAAAGTGGGAAAAATAATATTTTACCTCCACATTAGCTCTAAGTGAAGTTTTAACAGTTAAGTAAACCCAGACATCAGCCTAAAACTTTGAATATTAAGCTTAATTCAGCAACTAGCTTTGTAGTGCTAGCTGGTAGTGTATTAAGAATGAGGAATCCTCTTAATGACCATGCTGGTGTAATTGCTTTAAAAATATATACAACAATAATTACACGTACCTACCTAGTTGATAAATTAAAATAATCTGAACATGTATACATTTATACAACTGTATACATTTTTTATATCAGAGACTGGCAGAGACAGTTACGTCTACAGCACGTTTGGCGGCTCGACCGGTTTGATACCACTGTCTCACAAAAAACCGACGTAAATTGGTAGCTCGCTGTCGCGTTTCGTTCGATGAGTGACATTTCCGGTGGATTCCCCTCTTCCCTTTCCCGATCCCTATTTCCCTCCTTTTAGGTTGGCAACACGACCATGATTCGTTTTGTGTCTTGTGTGTTGTTTGTGTCGTTTGCCAGCCACTGCTATAAAAAAAAACTGTGATTCCCACCACACATTGTCACATTCCGTTATTAAATACTTAATAACAACACATTCCATATTGGCGGATGTCCCGATAATTTTATCAATGAAAACTCTCTTATAATCCATTTTCGATAACACGCCACGATACATTTATAAACGTTTGTTATTTGATTTTTTGTTTGTTTTTTTTTTATGAATTAAAAATTAAATTGATACCTGATAAGAACTTAAAAAATTATGAAGGTCGTAGGTCGTATCATTTCAGTTCGTTTGAAATATTTTCGATCAATCAATATTTAAAATTAGTTTTATTTTAGGGCGACTTACAGTGCTCTTATTAATGTAGAGTTAAACTTTAACTATATTTATCCTACAGTTCACTCCTATTTTTAATCAAGATTTGGTATTAACGTAATATTTGCACAAATAAGTCTTGTAATCATTAATACAAGAACCAGTTATATAATATTATACTTTGTCATGAGTAAGAAACAAGTCTTATCTAGTAAATCCTTCAAACGTCGTGATGCTCAATTTTGTGCGTATTGATTAAATAAGTAGGTGCTTCGAACATTTCAATTAGAGATTTTCACATAATTAATCTTGCAATGAAACTTGTTTTTACGGATTTTATCGCAATTTGGTCACGGTCGGACTGACCCATGACCATGAAGGCTGTAAAACCTTCGAAACGTCGGGCCTAAAAATAAAACCAAATTGCGAAAAATCCGTAAAAACAAGTTTCATTTCATTGTATACATACATATAACATTCGCGCAAACCTAAGAAATCATTATAATTAATTTTATTTATTTAAATTGACATTGAAAATGTTTCCACTTCGCATAAGAAAAAGCAAGGAATATCAGTTGCAATACATGTGCAATATTTTATTTAATTGCGTGCTCTTACTTACATATTAAAAAACAAATTCCCCCCGTCGCGCCGCGTCTCTCTGTGTGAACGCCGTAAACCCAAAAACTACTGAATAAATTTTCATACTATTTTTACCAATAGATGGAGTGGTTTACGTGAATGGTTTAGGTGTGTAATTTTTATCCTAAAAATGTAAGAAACGCGGACGAAGCCTTTTAAGCTAAAGCTAATTCATAAATAAATTATGTAAATATGTACCTACACCACGTTACTGCAGTCATCGTAATACACGTAACATGGATTTTGGTGCCGTCAAGTATTATCACTCTTGTTAAGTATTGTAAGGGTTTTCACAAAATTGCTCGTGTGAAATGTGATAGTTACAGTAGAGTTCTTGTATACCTAGAGACCAATGTCTGTGATCTCTACATTACTTTAGACTTGTAAGAAATTCATTAAAACCTTGTCATGCTATTACATAAGATATGTTTTTTTCGGGTGATACGAACATATGCAGAAGGAACAAGTGTACCTATAGTCCAAAGTTATTTAATATTACTAACTATAGAGGGGCTATCAAGCAAGTTTCCATACTAAAAATATCAAACTTTAGTACCGCCATCAACCACTTATTACAATGCGAGGGCGATTATTACAATTTATACCCTAGAAAGTTCTGTGAATGGTTAAATATTCTCTCAATATTATTACGCAGGCCGACCTGGTCCGATTTCAAATAAACTAAGTGACTTATGACCATTAGGTCATAACTTTTGGATCACAAGTTTTTTGCTGTTGTCCTGTCTATATACTATTGAATGTTTTTGCTATAGTCCTTCGAAACTGGCTTACTGCGTAGAAAAGAGCCGTAGTATATTGATGTAGATACATATGACTTTTGAAGGTTTAAGCTATCAACACAAGATTCATTGAGATTGTTATCATTGTATTATTTTTATACATCATTCGTCTTATTGTCCGTGGCGTGATTGAGAGGAGGCCTATACCCCACGATGGGTGGTTAAGTCGATCAGATAAATAGATAGGGAAATAGGTATATATAGATACAATAGATAGTAAATAGATATAATGAAAGGTAGATATATTTTATTTATCTTGCTGTTAAGAAATACACATTGCGTCAAAATGGTAGGTATAATTTAATAATAAGTATATCATAAATATGTTAAATAAAATATGAACTGTTTCTTTCCATCTGCACTTGTTCCACTTAGATATAGGGTTGGCGGAACACATTTTTCAAACATGTTGCAGAAATTATACAGCTTAGTATTTCCGATTGACTGCCTGTCTAACGTCAACCCCCTGCGAGGGATCCAGTCCCGAGTAACAATGTAAAAAACGCTTTGCCCAATCTGGGATTAGAACCCAGAACGTCCAATCTACATATACGTTGCCACTAGACTAATGCGAAAAGCACAAGCAAGTAAATCATACACTATTTCTTTTATAATAAGAAGCAAAGAACTGAATTACATTTAGTTGTAACGGAACATTAAAAGAACGAGGCCGTTTTGGAATGTTGCTAAATCTCCCAAGACGTGCTATAGGAAATGTTCTCTTTATCTTACACCATCCTGCTTCCGAAGCGTACCTTCCGCTCCCCATTCCGCCCGCCGCGCCGCCCGCCCTCCGCACTACACACCGGAACTGACGGGGATTTATTTAGAATAAAACACAGTACATTTTTATTGCGCATTAAAATACATGGTGTTTATCATTCCTACTTCATTTATTGCTGGGATATACTTTATGTCGAGTATTACAAGCGCTTGGAACAGACGATGTTGTTATATTTTATTTTAGAATTACGGTAACTAGATGTTCTTATTAATATTTTTTTGCAATTTTGAATTGCAAAAATAATAAATATGTTATGTATGTTATGTTAATTTTGAATTCTTAGTATCGACTCGTCATTTGTAATAAATACATTTATTACATTTATTTATTTATTTCAATTCAAGATTTTCTATTTTGCAATGGTCTCCTCAATTTATGTGAATATTAGACAACGAAAAACTAGTTTCTACAAATTGTATCATGGTTATTCTGTTTTGTAAGTCTCTGTGGAAAGTTAAACCCGGGAAAAGTGGAAAAGACTGAGTGAGAAAGCGCACTCTATCACCAAGTAGCACTTGGAAGAAAAAGGAAAGATAAGTCTCAACAAGTGTAATTATTCACTTCATCTAATTTAGTTGTTCAGTCCATTAGATATCATAGATTCCTACCCGCTTACCTATCAAATTATCAGCTAATAAATAGGTATTTCTAAAAAGGTTGACCTGCTTCCCTATTGAAGTTATCACCCTTCGCCACTAATAGATTAATACATCAACTTGATTGCATACAAAGCAAATCGCTGTAAAGTCGTATTCACGGTGGGTTCCTTCATGTTCATTTGTATTGATGCGTCGTGGATTACCATCTATCACCAAGTGCAAATTGCGCATGGCCTTCCGGAATGCGCCACTGCCATTTGTGCGCCTCCGGTTAGGATTAGATGGCATTAGTTGAATCGAATTCCGTGCTAAACGCTTTGCAGGGTTATGCGTTATAGTATGCCCTGCCACACGTAACGACTCTCGAATATTCTACACTAGCCCTAAAGGACCATTTATATCTACATACTACATACATACATGACACCCTGGGCCCCAATATGTCAGCTGAAAACGAGTATGTAACGTATTGCGTCACGTTACTGAGAATATTGAGAAAGAGTGATATTAAGAATACGCTTATATGTGAATTTTATGAAAGAAGAGAAGAGAATTGAATTGAAGAATGAGAATTTCCCCGAAGCGCTGGCTAGGCGTTTCGGAAGAAGATATGAGAACCAAAGGTATCAGGAATATTCCCACTCAAAGAGTATCCCCAATGTTGTGACTTTCTTTTTCTACCTGCCCTTATCCCACACCTCGAGGTCCGGGTCACCTTTTCAAGCATATTGCAGAAAAGATTTAGCTTTAGGATTTTCGACCGTCTTGTAACTTGCTATAACGGTGAAGGAAAACATCGTGCGGAAACCTGCATACCCGAAAGAATCTTCACAAGAATTTCTAAGGTATTGGTGAGTGGTAGAGCCACGCTGTAGACAATTACGTCTACAGCACGAATGGGCCGGCTCGACCGGTTTGATACCACTGTCTCACAAAAAACTGACGTAGAGTGGTAGCTCGATGTCGCGTTTCGTTCGGTGAGTGACATTTCCGGTAGCCCAGTTCCCCCTCCCTTTTCCCAATCCCTTTTCCTTCCCCTTCCATTCCATCCTTTTAGGTTGGCAACGCACCCATAATTCTTTTTGAGTCTCGGGTGTCTATGGGCGGTGGAGATCACTTACCATCGGGTGACCCATCTGCATTTGCCAGTCTTTGCTATATAAAGTCTACCAACCCGCATTAGCGTGGTGGGACAGTAATAGTACAGAGCAATTTTTTTTTTTATCTTTTCACATCTGTGCTGGTACGAGTCTGCCTACATACAAAGTTTATAGACATAAATCGACCTTTAAGCATTACTACACAGCAAATAAATTATTGACTTATCATGAACACAACCGGAATTGAGATGAGATTCATTTTAATTAAAGTTTGCCAATTTTCGTTTCCCGCTGAATTCGCAAATCGTTCGCGACAAACTTTGTTACAAATAGACAAACTTATTTCACTCGTTTTGAGTCCAATAGAACGTGAGTATAGGCTTTCAACACTTTGATTTAAATAAAGTTAAGGTGTTTTTTCTTTTCTATAACAGAGGTCGATAAACGAGCAGGTGGCGCACCTGATGGTAAGTGATCTTCACCACCCATAGACATTCAAGACACACAAATAATCATTGGTGAATTGCCAAGCTAAAAGGAGGGGAATAGGGATTGAGAAAGGAAAGGTATTTCCAGGGAATAAGGACACTGGAAATTTCACTCCCTGAACGAAACGCAGCAGTGAACTGCCACTTTACGTCAGTTTTCTGTGCGACAGTGGTAAAAACCGGTTGAACCGGCCCATACGTGAGGTAGACGTAACTGTCCACAGCGTGGCTCTACCACTTAATTGGATATCACGTTACACGTAAATGATTTTTAATCCATGATATCTATTTGGATATCACATTATCCGTAATAAAACTCCGATTATATTGGCAGTGTAAGGTGAATTTAATGTTATCAATTATTTGTCAAATGTTTCACGTCCCTTTTGTTGAAAAATGGCAGGTACTCGTAAAGATCCGTTTGCAATCAAGGCAATTTCAAGATAGGCAATGATTGTTACACAGGACTATAAAGCTTTGAATGTAACAAGCATTCGTGTAACAATTTATCCCCTTTATGTTAGACCCCTTTGTGTCGGATTTGTCTGCAACCACTATTAAACATCTGAGATTACAGTAGTAGAAAAAGACAAAGCAAACGGCTTTCCAGGAATACAATTAAGTTAATACGTAAATTACCATCTTAAAGGTTTTAAGACTATTACATAACAAGACATAATATGAAATTACATACATAAGCTCACGCCTGTATCCCCGAAGAGGTAGGCAGAGGCGCACTAGCGAACTAGAACACCCACATTTCGCCGAGCTTAGTTCCGTCCCAGATGTGATAGGGGGCGAGCCTATCGCCATATCGAGCACAAATTTCAGAATCCGGGTTGATAAAAAAAAATCCTGAATATAGCTCTACCCGACCCGGGATACGAAGCAATAATACTATAGAAACCACAAGGTAATTTTTGTCTTTACTACTTAAAAGGTGGCATATTAGCGGTGATCGTAGAGTTTAAAATAAGTTTCCAAATAGTTAACAAGATCTACTTCTAATTTAGCGATTGCCTTAATCGAACTCACAAACAATCGCAACAAAATGAAACACTAATATATGTTCAAAATGAAACAGTGAATAGACGCAGCGCATGTGAAATTAACAAAAGCCTTTATACAATTAAGTCTCGGTCACAGTTCATTCGAGTCTTCTTTAATTACACTGCCTTATGCAAGTGGCTTAGATCCGGAGTTTCGAAACTATTTGTGGCACTAAATCCAGTTGCCAGTACAGTACTATCCTTAGATACTGGCGCAACATGCATACCCATGTAAATTTCAAGCCGAGCGGGCCTCGTTAATTTGAGCCTTGTCACGGAGCACATCCCTTTCTTCGTAAGACGGTACCTCTACGATTCTAGCTTTCACTAATGGTTACGCGGTTCTGTTTCTTGGATTGTCGAATCACATCTGAGCTGCTGTTTCTGTTGAATTTGTTATTCAAATTGGATCTCTCTCTGAAGACGTTGCATGCTAGCTCGAAGATCTATAAATGAACAATGGTGACAAATAATGTTTTAAATATCTTTATTTTCATTCGATATTCAAAAAACGACACGATCCTCAATGGTGTGTGTTTTTAATGTATGTTACGCGATATATCAGCCAAATGTGGACTTTCAAGATTATTTTTGTGTTCGATGGAGTTTATTCCAAGGCTGGTCTAACTTTTAATTTGGTAACGATCAGATAAGTTTTGAAGTCGATCCGTTAAGTTTTTAAACTTGTGATTTTAAACTTAATAAATGAACTCACTCTCTCATGTTAAATTGAATAATCTTTTTTGATAACTTTTTGTTCGGAGCGGCCTTTCCCCATAAATTTTGTTTTTCATGTCACCGCAAAAACCTATTACTATGGTTATCTCGAAGCCATGATATTTATGGTGAATAATGACTATCTTGGTGATATATATCCGGCTTTCCTTTAAATTGTCCGGAGAGCTAAAATTAACTGTATGCCAGCTGCAGCGCTCCTGCCGTTTCTCTTTATAAATCAACGATTTAGATAGTGAAAAATCTTTACATACACACAGAGGGTTGGCAGATATGCAAAGTGCACCCACATTTAGCTAAAGTTGTTTCGTGTTATGGTAAAATGATTAGGAATGAGTTAATTTTTTATGCGATTTACACATGACGGTAATAAAAAACAACAAAAGCAAAGCAGTTCGAAAAAAGAACTTGCGACGACCGACACAAAAAAAATTACTAGTATGTTTAACAATCTATACTAATATTATAAAGCTGAAGAGTTTGTTTGTTTGTTTGTTTGTTTGTTTGATTGAACGCGCTAATCTCAGGAACCACTGGTTCGATTTGAAAAATTCTTTTTGTGTTGGATAGCCCAATTATCGACGGTGGCTATAGGCAATATATCATCACGCTATGACCAATAGGAGCGGAGCAGAAATGAAAAATGTTTAAAACCGGGGAAGGCGATATCTCAGAAACTACTGGTTCGAATTGAAAAATTATTTTTGTGTTGGATAGCCTATTTATCGAAGATGGCTATATGCTATATAACATCACGCTTTGACCAATAGGAACGGAGCAGAAATGAAAAATGTTGCAAAATCGGGAAAATTTATATCTCGGACAGAAACTACTGGTTCGAATTGAAAAATTGTTTTTGTGTTGGATAGCCCAATTATCGAGGGTGGCTATAGACTATATAACATCACGCTATGACCAATAGGAGCGGAGCAGAAATGAAAAATGTTGAAAAGACTATATTTCAGAAACTACTGGTTCGAATAGAATTTTTTTTTTTGTGTTGGATAGCCTATTTATCGAGGATGGCTATAGGCTATATAACATCACGCTATGACCAATAGAAGCGGAGCAGAAATGAAAAATGCTGCTAGCGGGGAATTCTATATCTAAGAAACTACTGGTTCGATTTGAAAAAATATTTTAGTGTTGACCAAGGGGATGAATGGTAGGGTGACTAAGGGGTGACTGACGGGGTGATTGATGGGGTGCCTAATGGGATGACTGACGGGGTGACCGACGTGAGGAATGACGGGGTGACTGACAGGCTGTCTGATGGGGTGGCGGACGAAGTGACTGACGAGGTGAATGACGGGGTGACCGACTGGGTGACAGATGGGGTGACCGACTGGGTGACAGACGGGGTGCCAGACGGGTGACAGAAGGGTGACAGAAGGGTGACAGACGGGGTGACAGACGGGGTGACCGACTGGGTGACAGACGGGGTGACAGACGGGTGACAGAAGGGTGACAGACGGGGTGACAGACGGGGTGACGGACGTGGTGACAGACGGGGTGACGGACTGGTGACAGACGGGGTGACCGACTGGGTGACAGACGAGGTGACAGACGGGGTGACCGGCGGGGTGACAGACGGGGTGACAGGCGGGGTGACAGCCGGGGTGACAGACGGGGTGACAGACGGGGTGACGGACGTGGTGACAGACGGGGTGATAAACTGGGTGACAGACGGGGTACCAGACGGGTGACAGACGAGGTGACAGACGGGATGATAAACTGGGTGACAGACGGGGTGACCGACTGGGTGACAGATGGGGTGATAGACTGGGTGACAGACGGGGTGACAGACGGGATGACAAACGGGTGACAGACGAGGTGACAGACGGGTGACAGAAGGAGTGACAGACGGGGTGACGGACGTGGTGACAGACGGGGTGATAGACTGAGTGACAGACGGGGTGACTGACTGGGTGACAGACGAGGTGATAGACTGGGTGACAGATGGGGTGATAGACTGGGTGACAGACTGGGTGACAGACGGGTGACAGACGAGGTGACAGACGGGTGACAGAAGGAGTGACAGACGGGGTGACGGACGTGGTGACAGACGGGGTGATAGACTGAGTGACAGACGGGGTGACTGACTGGGTGACAGACGAGGTGACAGACGGTTTGACAGACGGTGTGACTGACGGTGTGAGAGACAGGGTGACTGATGGCCGAAGTAGATCATCCCATTACCTCTTTTAGAATTATTGTGCTATAGGTGCCTACGACTTACTCTTTCAACCCTCTCTCTCATACGCAGACGAAGTTGCGCGGGTCAGCTAGTTATGAATAAATATCAAATAAAAACTCTACTACCAAGCAATTGAACTAGTATATACATAAGTCAACCTGTATTTGATAAAATCAATACACGCTAATATTTTATTTCGATAAATAACATTTAAGCGATAATGAAGTATTCATAGAGTTCTTAAAGATTTCATATTCATGTTCATGCGATTCGTCGCCATTCTCCGATAAATAGCTCGAGTTCCATGTTTCGTATATAAAATACATTCATGATAAAGTGATTTATAATCATCGTAAATATGCTTTGATAAATGAAATAAATGAGTATGCTTATGAAAACGACATAAAGGTCTATTATTAAAATTATGAAACTTCGTCAATAACAATATTGCCTGTATTTATTAGATTTATTTATATCATTATAGTTCGGTGACTGAGAAAATTCGAATGACTGGTTATTCATGACATGTTAAATGTGTACAAATGTATTAAAACAAATGTTATTTCAGTATTTGATCAAAAGCCTCGCATTTATAAATCGCATTGGTATAAAATATATTGCAATAATAATATTGTGTAGGTTAAACTTCTACCTACCAATATTATTAACTTAACATAAGCTCACGTCTATATCCCCGAAGGGGTAGGCACAGGCGCACTAGCGAACTAGAACAACCGCATTTCGACGAAATTAGTTCCGTCCCAGATGTGATAGGGGGCGAGCCTATCTCCATATCGGGCACAAATTCCAGACTCCGGGCTGTTATGGAAAAATCCAATATCACTGCCCGACCCGGAGATCGAACCCGATACCTAAGGACGGTAGTCGTACCGAAATACAACCACGCCACCGAGGCAGTTAAGTTTTTAGACTTGTGATTATTTAAAAACTTTATTCGTGCATTCACCAGTAGGTAGGTAATTTATGTTCAAAATTATATTGAAATGTTTTGGCTGTCACTGTAAATGAGAGGGCATGGAGAAAACCGATTTTGGTGATCTGTAACGCTTGTTACTAATTTCGAATAATGACAGTAAATAGAGTTCAACATGGCAACATGAATTCACTACAATCACTGTTGATAAAAAAAATATTTATTTTAATTACATTGACTGCCTCGGTGGCGTGGTTGTATTTCGATACGACTACCATTCTGAGGTCTCGAGTTCGATGCTCGGGTCGGGCAAAGTGATATTGGATTTTCTATATCAGCCCGGAGTCTGGAATTTGTGCCCGATATGGCGATAGGCTCGCCCCCTATCACATCTGGGACGGAACTAAGCTCAGCGAAATGTGGGTGGTCTAGTTCGCTAGTGCACCTCTGTCTACCTCTTCGGGAATACAGGCGTGATCTTATGTATGTATGTATGTATGTTTAATTACATTTAGCTTCTAAAAGGGATCAGCAAGCTGCCATTTCATGTCAGTTTTCACAGAGACAATGGTACTAGTCGGTCGAGACAGCCCATTGGTGCTGTAGAGTGTACATGCCAAACTATGTACAGCATGGCTCTAAGTACCGCTTATTTCATTTAAAGGATACCAATAGATATAAATTATAATTTTAAATCTTGGGTATTAATTAAAATAAAAAAGTAAAAAATACATGAAGAAAATCTATACCACTATTATTACGAGTAATAATTCTAGATACATCATTAATTTAAAGGAGCACATTAATAGTTGACTCTTGAATATAAACGGAACGCTTTCCTCAGAATTATTTTATAAGGATGTAGGAAGTAGTACGTGGCCTAAAAGAATGGACTGAATACTTTGACCGAATATAATACTCATAAAAATAAAAGAAAAACGGATTCCGACATAAAGAGAACCGCCAAAAACTGCATCAGATTTTTGACTTCGTCTTTAGAAGTGGCACTCCATGACGATGATGATGATGCATATAAATCATGGGTATTTCCTAGAAGAAATTAATTATAAATGCTTTATTTGCGTGAAGAAAATCCACAATATGAGTAATAAGTCTAATGAACTAGTAACTGTACTAGTCACGGATGACTCACTGTGTTATTGTGATGATCTTAAGAATATTTTTTTACGTGTAAATCACAAGTACTTGTACACATTTCGTAAAGGTTATTGATAACATCGTGATGAAAAATATAGCAAGGCTGTTGGATTATCTTCTAATCGTCATTGGACATTAGAATCTTTGCGTTGTTCCACTCTAAGATGTTTTTTGTAGCAGAGACTGGCAAACGAGCAGGTGGGTCACCTGATGGTAAGTGATCTTCATCGCCCATAGACACCCAAGACAAGAAAATCATGGGTGCGTTGGTAACTTAAAAGGAGGGATTGAGAAAGTAATTGGGCTACCGGAAATCTCACCTACTGAACGAAACGCGACAGCGAGCTGCCACTTTACGTCGGTTTTCTATGAGACAGTGGTATCAAACCGGACGAGCCGGTCCATTTGTGCTGTAGACGTGACTGTCAACAGCGTGGCTCTACCACTCAAAAAATTTAAAATTTTGTAGACACATAGTAGATAGTAGTATCATCCGTTTGATTCCCTGGTTGGATTGTGGACTTATTTCCACCTCTCTTACAAAACTCCAATATGGGTTTGATTCAGCTTATTTTTTACGACCGGCTGCCTAGGGGATCCAATCTTGAACAAATCGAGTTAGAATAACTGCTTTTCCCAACCGGGGATTTGAACCCAGGACCTCAAGCATTACAGTTCAGATGTATAGAATACCACTAGACCAAGGAGGCGATATCGCCTCCTTCGTAGCATTGGTAGTCTATGACCATATGGTCATCGACTACCAATGCTCTGAAACTAACTGAATGTAGGTGCTTTTTATTTTGACTATCAAAAGATTTTGTATAGATATTTGATATTTTTTTATATTAGCCCTGTAATATTACTGTCCCACTGCTGGACATGAGCCTACTCTGTTAATGAGAGGGGATAGGCCTTAGTCTACCACACTGGCCCAATGTGGATTGGTAGAGTTCTTGTGAAGAAATTCTCGGATAACGCCTTGCTGCTTAATCTAAATAAAATAAAATAAAAAAAATGTGCTTAGCGATATTACACAAGACACACAAACAAAAAAATATCAAAAGATAGCAATCTGATACAAGTGTTGTATCACAATTATCTCGGATTATGTTGTTTAATTATCTCACAAGTTCACAACAGGACGAGGTTGAAAGTTCTCCAATCACAACATTATCAACAAACAACGACATATTTCATGAAAATTATAAACAAGACTGATATGAGCTGGGCAGTGGACACTTGTATGTAATTTTTTATCGTGGACGTACGTAACTGCATCTCAGTCCGTTATTTTAATGATGAAAACTGGTTTCACCGAGGAGACGGTTGGAACCCAGTTACAGTCAACAGTAAGACGCATTGCACGTTACTGTCCGAGCTCTGATAGCTAAAACCTTAAAGATGGCTAATACATTATCGCAAATAGTGATATGTTGTGTCAATAGTCATTGATGTTTGTGTACTCGAACTGGACGGTCGTGTACTGAATGATGAGTCAGTGAAAATAGTGTTCTTTTGTGAATAACGTCAAATTAATAGATGCGACAAGTCCAATTAAATTAATCGGTAAGGTTTGATTTAATTTTACCATCTGCATTAAACAGGGATCTCGCGTTTGAATGGTTTTTCGACCGACTTCTAAAAAGGAGAAGGTCCTCAATTCGTCTCTATTTTTTATGTATGTTACGCGATATCTCCGCCAAATGTGGACCGATTTTCAAAATTCTTGTTCGTTTTGTGTTCGATAGAGCTTATTTTAAGGGTGGTCCATATAAATTTGGTCGTGATCGGATTTGAAGACGGTCCGTTAAGTTTTTAAACTTGTGATTATGCGCTTCATTAATTGTTGGCGTGTATTTGTCACACTTATTGGTCGAATGATCCCAAAAGAATAGTAAAAATAGGAAGGTCTCAATAGTAAAAATATTGTTATAATAATTAAAACTTAATTTTGAACGGCAATTAGATAATAATTTCATTCGTTATTTCGTGTAAATTAGTTTACTAATCTTTTAAGTGACAAGATAACAATACATAATCGTGACTATTTCAAATCGATATGATATAATGATAGTTTAAACAATAGCGTTATGTGTGTCTATAATATACACATATATTTTATATCTACTATTAAAGTTATAGATAAATTTGCTTGTAGGCAGCATTCATAACTCTAAGACTGAGATCTATAGAGCGAACTTGGACTAAGTCTAACCGCCGAATGCTCATACATTTAAAGTCGCCTTATGTCGTTTAAGACCGCCTTATCTGTCAAAATTGTATGGCAAAAATCAATGTAAGAACCCATTAAAGTTGACTAGCGTTTGACCATTCGGGCGTAAGTCAAACAAACGAACTAGGGGTAAGTGAAGATTTGGAATTTTTAAATTGAATTTTGCCTTAGTCCAAGTAATTTTTTACAAGAAAATCTTTGCTAAGTCTGTCTGTCAGTCTGTTTTTCTTGTAAAAAATGACTCTGACTAGGTCGAAGTGCGATTTAAAAATTCCAAACACTCACTGAGTTCGTTTCTTTGACTCAGACTTGTCGAAGTTCGCTCTATAGATCTCAGCCTAAGACACTTCGAAAATCTTAGCCATTTCGGAAAACAAAGGGATGATCTATTACAGAACTGTTACGATATTAGATTATGTCCATAATTTTCTTTCGGGTCATTGACCAGGCGAGGATAGCCGGAAATTGATTGCATGTTCGTACTAATATGTGGAAAACGAAGATTGCGAATGGGTATCTGTAATAACTATACTAGTATATAATGTACCTATCCAGATACTTGGCATGAGTAATTGCGAAAAAGTATTTGAAACTAGAACGTAAGCATTTGTATGGAATTACAAACAAGTGTTGATATTTCGATGCGAATATCACTCCTTAAGTTGAAAGCAAAACGGGAGAGATCTTTGAAGTGCTCAAGAATGCACGTTTTTAGTGTCCGAATTCGCAAGTTAATATTGGTTTCACATTTTACTACTATTTTTATCAATAAATGTAAATGAGTATTCTAGTATTGAAAATTATGTGCGATGACATGACTTTAGCGATAGAAACTAGTTTCGTGCCAGTTTTGAGGGAAAATATTACTTTTTCGGCGGTTAAAAAGAACATTGTAGATACCTATGTAAATATAAGTAGGTGTTCCCATCAAGACATACTTTACTTTGATATTATAATTGGCCAATTATAATTTAGGCCTAATTACCATCACACATAAGCGCATAAAAACAATGCTACATGACTTGATGGTTAGTTGTGGCGGGTGCGGGGGGATACATCTCTGTGTGAGGTGTAGTGTAGTGTCTTTGCCGAGCTTGGATAAAAAAAAACCAACGAACCCAAAAACTTCTATGTATGTATGTCACATTACGGCGAGATTGTGACGTTTGATAGCTAAGGAAAAAGTAGATCTCTGTAGTGAGTTGCGGTCAATTGACCGAAACTTAGTGCACAAACTCTATTTACCGATCAGCCTATCTAGTAATACATAGAAGTCTTTGTTTGAATCAAGAATCTCCTCGTTGATTGTCCATATAATATGCTGTCGTTAGATTAAGAATGCGATGTGTCATATCAAAACATGCAACGGTTGACATTACCAAATAGGATACGCGTGATAATAATCACAGCGGATAATGATAAAAATTACACATGGGCATTTATTGATCACGTTAATTAAGTACATAAAGGATAAAATTAATTATTGTTTTACAACTTGATAACACAATAAAATTATAATCTTGTTTAATTTAGGGCATTTTCCAATATGTACCGGTAAAGTTTTAGCGTCAGAAAAATCATGTATCGCATACATCGATATAATAATATACCTAGATGCACAGTTCCATACAAATATCATTGTAAACAGTGTCCTCGACAGACAAAACAAATAAACATCACAAATTTAATTAAATTAACACAAATATGACCTTATAGACGCGGCATAAAGTAGCTTTTTAAATTGAATGTTCAAACGTTCCTATATTCGAAATTTTTGAATTTCTAATCGTTTTTGAATTTGACAATAATTTGACATTATTAAAAGAAACATTCTAGTCACTTGGACAAAGATTGAATGGAGTCGAATAGTTCTTGTATTTATCTGTGAGAAATTTTGACCACGTGGCGTACAATGTAGATGAGAATGGCGATATCTGTATAATAATTTTACTTACATTAAGAGATAGATAGAGTATAAATGTTTAGAAGATAACAAGGCTTATGAGTTATGAATATGAAATAAGCACTGTTTTGCCTTAGCGTGATTCATAAATAAATAAATAACACCCAACAGTCACATACATAGTCCTGGTCCCACACTAAGATCGTCCTTTGCTCTTTAGATTCTTAATAATTTCTTTTAGACTATCATTTCGTTTTCTTAATCTTTTGTTCTGCCTTTTTAAGTTTCGCACTAAATTAGATTTAAGTTTAAATTTTTGGTTGCGTTCTTTCAAATTATCTTTCAAAAATAACGTCTTAGGTGTGTTAAAGATTGATGAAAATTCTGATGGTATTGGTGATCCTTCATTATTTATTGGTTCAATTGCTGGTTCCTGGAAATGAATATGTTTCCAATAAATGATGACGCCACAATTACTGTTGTAGTAATTATACCTAACGACCGGTTCCAATAAATGATCTCAATCCGAGAATCCAAGATAAAAATGAAAAATTAAAAAATGAAAAATCGCGAGAATGAACCATTAAAATTATTATTTGACAGCGGAATGTTCAACTTTGTTCATGTTGGCAATTTTTTATGATCTGCACACTTTGATTGAAAACATTTATTAGAATTAGCCGCAAATTATTAAATAGTCATTTTACATGGCAGTATGTACCTAGTATATGCTTGCTATTGATGAATTCTGTATCAAATATTTTTCAACTATTACATTTGTACTGCACCCTGCCTCATTTAAACTTGTAGTTACGACAATCTAAAATAAAGTCAATAAATGTGGCAATATTTATTTATTTATTTATTTATAGGTACACCAACAGCATACATATTGTTAAATTAAATAGTAAACATTAGTTCAGAACAATGTAGCTGATGACAATTTATCACCTTTATTTTTAGTACAGCATTTTTTTTAATTTTCCTAATCCCTTTTTCTGTATAATATCCATCGGAATCGGCAAAATGGTCTGAACAAACCACACTTGAGTAATTGGGTTTAAAATTTTCTTCTCTCCTTTCTTCGGAAATAATTTTACGCCATTTATTTCTTACTATTTCATTTCATGGAAATCTGTAATTAATAAATAAAATTAATAAAAAAAATCATAAATTTAAAATAAATATAATATATTTACAAAAAAAAACGACTCCATATATTTCATTGTTCCAAATCATGATTTCAAAAGGGACAAAATATTTTATTAACTGAATTTGTTAAATTAATTATTTATACACGTTTAATACTTAATTTAACATGATTAAGGTTTTAAGAATTAAGTAAGGGAATTATACTTACTTAAAATATGAAATCCCATGTGTTTTGCGCTTTGTAAGAGTGTTATTTTTGCACTCTTTCACAGAGCATTTAGGCATCTTCACAGACGAACGGTCGGCGCCCGACTGACAGCCAACAAGTGCTTACTTACATTTTAAGCACTCGTTGGCTGTCCCACTTTCTGAGCGTCAACTGTGCATCTAGGTATATTATTATATCGATGATCGCATAGGTAAATCAAGGGGAAACTCTTGGCATATTTACTTTTAATTTTGTCTGTTTTTTTGGTTTGTTGTTTAGATATAGTAAGTAATATTAAATCCCTTTGGAAATACAATAGTTTAAAGCGAGCCGCCTCCGTCCGCTGCGTCCGCATAGGCAACTTGCAAGTGCCTTTAATGTTCTTATTTTGAATTTTAATTTCTGTCTGTATAAAGTATTCATATAACAATATTTTAAATTGGTAATGCATACGGATAAATTATATTAACACTACATGAAAAAAAAATACCAATGGCTTCTACTTGATATACCTAACACATACAATTTTATCCTGACGCTAAAGAAGTTACCCGCTATAATATCGACGAATTAAGAATATTCTCTTTTAAAGTTATGCAAATTATTGTCTCAAATACACAGCCACCGTGGCCCAGCGGGCGAGTAATCGGCTGTGAAAAGTGAGGTCGCGGGTTCGATTCCCGCAACGAGACAAACGTCTGTGTGGCCCACATATATTTTCGGGTCTAGGTGTTGTGAGACCGAAAGTCTCGTAGTTCCTGATACCCACGACACAAGACTCGATCTTGGTGTAGGGTCAGGACTATTTGTGTGACTGTTGGGTCTATTTATTTATATTATTTAGTTTTTATTCTTTTTTCCCACTCATTGTTGCCTGAGACATTGAAATTTAAAATGTATTTCTTTCTTTCTTTCAAATTTTATGATAACTTTTTGTTAGTCATCACTTTTCATCACCATTAGTTTTACTACTACTTTCGTCACATAATTTCTCTACCGTATAGAAGTTGCAACTGGCAATTGTCATTTTGCATTTATAAAAAATGCAAATAACGTTGCGCTGTGAGTAATCTCGTTTGATTGCAGAGATTTTATCTAGCGGACGTGTTCTGTTATTACTGCAAAAATTCTATTGAAATTAGAGGTAGAATAAAAAATAAATAATCATAAAGCAACGTTTATAAACACATTTGTCTACTTATTAACTAATAATCGGTGTATTATGTATTATATGAATATAAATGTCCATAACACAGCTTAATTTAATGCTTTATAATCACACTGCCTCGATGGCGTGGTGGTATTTCGGTACGACTACGGTTCTGAGGTCTCGGGTTCGATCCCCGGGTCGGGCAAAGTGATATTGGATTTTTCCATATCAGCCCGGAGTCTGGAATTTGTGCCCGATATGGCGATAGGCTCGCCCCCTATCACATCTGGGACGGAACTAAGCTCGGCGAAATGTGGGTGTTCTAGTTCGCTAGTGCGCCTCTGCCTACCCCTTCGTGGATACAGGCGTGAGCTTATGTTATGTTATGTGTTATAAACACAAGTTTAAAAACTGTAAACTGTAAATATTCGTCCAATATTTTTTTTATGGAACCATGTCCTAATTCCGTGGAACACAAAAAAAATAACGAAACGACTTCAAAATTTATCTGAACGTGATCTAATTTATATGGAACCGCCTTTAGAATAAGCTTTATTGATCACAAAATCTTGAAATTCGGTCCACATTTACCGAGAATATCAGATAACATATGTACATAAAGAAAATACATACGAATTGAACCTTCTCATTTTTTGAAGTCGGTTGAAAAAGGTTTTAATTTACAGGAGGTATCAAGAAACATACACAAAAAAACAGACGAATTGATAATGACTTTCTTTGAAGTCGTTCGTAAATGAATCATAAGTGTATATATAGTTTGCGAATCACTTATAAAATATAATCACTGTTGTGATTGTTTCACCATACTTATTATATTCATGCTATTTCATCATTCGACTATATTTTTCATGAGGGAATCCCGCGTGAGCGCACGTTATGCCAAATTGAACACGGTTACCAATTATTGGTACGATAATTATTGAGTGTACATACATTTTACATACAAGTTGTAATAGTAACATTAGTAAAATTTGATTATTTTTATAGTAATATTAAATTTTGGTGAGATTTCATCGAAACGCAAATTTTTATTATAGGTCCATGAGAATATTATTACACAAAAAAGGTATTCCTTTTTAAAGATAACCTTATTGGTATGGACAACAATTGCTCAACCATGATTTTCTTTAACATTCCTCGCTAGCGACTTCGTAAAATTATTTATATTTATTTATTTACATATTAGAACAACATAACAGATTACCATCACTCTAATTACAATACCTATTATGTTTACATATTTGTATAAAAACACGAATTCCCCATGAAAAGAGGCGTTCAGGTGTTTTTCATACAAATAATTTACGTAGTCGCTAGCGAGAAAACTCATAATTGAGCAACTGGTATAAACGTAAGAAAATAATAACAGTAGCTTAACCTTGAGTTTTTTTACATATCTCGCCAGCGACTATGTAAAATAATCTGTATGAAAAACAACAATTACCCACGCGGTTACATAAGTTAAGGTATTTAGGTATTTTCCATACAAATAATTTACGTAGTCACTAGCGTGAAATGTTAAACCCTCAGGTTCGAGCTATTGATATGTGTATTCAAAGACTAAAACCAGGGACACAGATATCACATATGACACATCCACAGTAACAATTTACCTGCGACAGAGACCTTAATAGATTAACAAGAATTAGGTCATCGCAATCGAGACGTATTGTTTACCATACAAGGCCGTTATAAAGAAAAACGTTGTGGACATTTTCTTATTTTACTAGATGGTATGTTCATCGTCTATTTTCGATACCAAGCAACAGTTTGAAAGTTTTATAGGGCTTTGATTCAAAATATATTGTATGTATTGATTCCTAAGTGACTAGTGTTAATGTAGAGTAAAAAATATTTATTTATATCTATTACTTTAGCAGCGATAGCTCAGTTGGGAATGGTACGGAATGCCGAGACGACTATCGGATGTTCGAGACCAACCCCGAAATAAGAGCATACACCCCTGACTTCCAATGTTAAGTGTATTTTCATTGTAAATTATCGCTCGCTATAACGGTGAAGGAAAACATCGTGAGGAAACCTGCATACCTGACTGAAAGAAAGAAAGAAAAGTTTTTATTGCCACTAGTATATAACATGCAACATTAACTAACATTAGATTATACATAATTTAAACTAAAACTAAATACAAAAGAGAAGTGTTGCATGTCCATACCGTAACAACTAGGGGGCCATCTCAGCATTAAGCTATGTTGTGACGTGAGCCACAGCACAGCACTGGTTTTCAGTGGTCCCCTAATGTAACGAACGGACGTCAAGACAACCATTCTTGCATAAGGATACACAAAAACAATACGCCATTTGCTATTGGTAGACTGAAGCCTAACCCCTACTTATTTACTTTAATATTCAAGTTTCCGGGTGGCGTCAAGTAGATAGTTTTATATTCTAAGATTTTTTGTAAGTAAGTTTCTAGACAGAACGGTAAATTAAAATTTGAGAAATATTTTTTTAGGTTCACATAAAGTGGGGAACAATATCTTTTCTCTTTTATCCCATGTTGTAGGGTATATCGTTGGATAGTTCGTTTAAAAATATTGCTGGTTTGTAAAAACCATTTTTGGACCCAGGGTTCCGTTTGCGAAATATTCAGTTTCAAAATGCTACAAGAATTTTAAAGGAAAACTATCACGGCTAAGCAGGCTTTCAAGTTACCGAGAAAAAATATACCAAAGAAAAAAAAATCGTACAAATTTTATTGAATACCACTTTAACGAAGTTATAAAATTATATGTCGGTAACATTCATCTCTATTTCGGAACCCTTTGTTGTGCGTAGTCAGTTGGATATGCTGCATGCACTTGGACGATTTTTTTTACTATAGATATCGTATTTAAAATAGTAATTTATGAAATACGAGTATATCCGGATATTGTAATTTATCTTAGCAACTGCAATAGTCAAGAATGATTTAGCTGTTGTCAATCATAACGACAAAAATAATATAGCTACTAATACGTTATATTTTTCGACCTTTACTGGTCATATCTTGCACGTAGTAATATGTATCATAATATATCATGTCACGGTCCCAACACTTGTCATGATAGGGTAACGAATTGTAATGAAATGCTACAATTTGATGGATCAATTGTAATGACTAATGTCACGTCCTTGATCTAGTAACTTTAGTAGAATGACTGTTGATCGGGAGGTCAGGAGTACAAATCTTAGGTCAGGAAAAGCGGTTTTTCTAATTCGAAAGACTGGATCACCTATAGAGCGTTGATATCTAGATTTTTATCTAGATATAATTAGATTTTTTTTTTAAATCTGTATATTTCTAAAATGAAGGTAGATTTTGTAATACTAACATTCTTGGACAAATGACATCTCAGTTCAACCCGTGACCACGAAGACTGCAAAGCCTTCGAAACGTCGGGAATAAAAATTAAAACCAAATCGTGATAAAATCCGTAAAAATAGTTTTATTTCAATGAATAGCATTCGCGTAAACTTAAGAAATCAGTATCTGCTGTTGACATCAACAACGTTGATGAAACTAAAGCTGAATATTTTCTGTAACATGGTTGGAAAAGTGTGTTGTGCTGACCCCACATTTAAGTTGCACAAAGGCAGATGGAAAGAAAGGGTAGGTGAATATAATATTATGAAACTTTTGATGTTAGAATAACAATTTCTTTGTTTCTTTATCTTTTTCTTTGTACCCTTATCCCGCCTTAATGTCGGGTCGAAGCAACATATTTTTTCAAGCATGTTGCAGAAAGGAATTGGCTTAGTTTTACTGAATGCCTGCCTGAGGTAAACCCCTTCTGTGGGAGTCACGGGAAAACTAAATCAGTTTTTTTTCCCGACCTGAGAATCGAACCCAGGACCTCCTGGTCCACAGCCCATGCTGCCACTAGACAAACGAGACGCCTACTTATATTAGAATAGATCAAAGGTAAAATATTTCTGTAATTTTTGTAACTCTCTAAGTTTTTATGAGATGGAAATATTCTAGTAGAGTCGTTGATGCACTTCTGCCTATCCCCCCTAAAATATATGCTATAATGGGCTTATGCCCATATAACATAATCTTCATACTTAAATTATTTTCAGTATGTTTTACAACTCATGCTGTTAACGTATTACGTCAAAATAGCTAAAAATATTGACCTTGTATTACACATTGATTTGATTTCCAGTACAATAGTCATGTTCAACCAATATTCTGGTCCCCAATATTGTATCGTTTTGTAACATGTTGTATTTAAAATAATACTATGAACATATTTGTTTATTAGCACGTATATAATATTGTCGTGTAAAAGAAACCCTACATATGTATCCCTCAATGTAAGGAATCATTATAGACACTTTATTATATTCATCGGTTAATTATATTGGTTTAAAAGATTGATAATTAAAAAATATTACCTTTGCATAATTAAATACTCTTAGTTATACACATTAAATAGTTGTGACTCCAAATTAAGATAGCTTTTAGTCTCACATCCTCAGACCCGAAAAAGTATTCTAGGTTTAGGCGAACATTTGTCTGTGTGAGAATCGAAGCCACGACCTCTCGTTTCATAGCCGGCTGCTCACCAGTTGGGCCACGAAGGCTGTCATTCTATAGGACTGTTTTATGTAACCTGTAAGAGTCGACATGTGTATAAGATAATTATGTTTAATTTTCGTAAAGCTGAGATTTTTCTCACGGTTTATTGACCATCGCATATTTTTTGGAATGCAATATTTAGGTATTATTTCCGTTATATATCCAAAAAGCTTACATAATGTAGCACTGATTTGTTTATTACAAGCCGCAGAAACTACTGTGTGCAGTCGTTTTATTCGTTTAAAGGTCATTGAAGTCATCTGTACCCCGAGCACGAAAAACTAATGTAAATGTAAATGTATTCGAGATCGCTGCGCACTGATGACGTTTGGTTAATGTTTCATACAAATTTCATAGACGCGCATCGAGTTCGAATACATTTACGGTTGTCAGAAATTTTCCTGCTCAGGCCGCTGTTATGTCTTGAAAGAACTATAACAAAAGAAGAATATATGATTCTTTGCTCACTCAAGAGCCCTGCAGTTCTGTAGAAAGTAGCAAAGGTAATATTCAAGGCTATACCATACCATTGGATATAATCTAAGCTCACGCCTGTATCCCCGAAGAAGTATGCAGAGGCGCATTAGAGAACTAGAATATTCACATTTCGCCGAGCTTAGTACCGTCCCAGATGTGATAAGGGGGCGAGCTATCCGCCATATCGGACACAAATTCCAGACTCCGATATACATACTCTGGCCTAATATTGAATTGAAAAAACCCTGACTGCCTCCGTGGCGTGGTGGTATTTCGGTACGACTACGGTTCTGAGGTCTCGGGTTCGATCCCCGGGTCGGGCAAAGTGACATTGGATTTTTCTATATCAGCCCGGAGTCTGGAATTTGTGCCCAATATGGCGATAAGCTCGCCCCCTATCACATCTGGGACGAAACTAAGCTCGGCGAAATGTGGGTGTTCTAGTTCGCTAGTGCACCTCTGCCTACCCCTTCGGGGATACAGGCGTGAGCTTATGTTATGTTATGTTATGAAAAAACCCTATATCACTACCCGACCCGGGGCTCGAACCCGAGCTCTCAGGACGATAGTCGTACCGAAATACATCAGAATAAAAAGTACTTTTTAGTTAATAACAATCTATTTGTACTTCATGCCTCAAAACCAAATACGATGCACGTACCTAAGTACACAGTATCTTATCAATCGAGGTCTTGACGTCGGAAAATACCAAAATCCTGATAGCTTACTACAAAAACAGGTTGCTAGGGACTTTCTGTGTTAGTGTTACAAGGAATTCAGTTTTAGGCTAATACGTACACGAAATGCGCATTATCAAACCCTAGATAATATATTTAATAACAACAAAAACAACATTTGCAGTAGGTATTTTAAAAGGATGTTAGTAGGTATGTACGTACGTTTATAATGTTGAGTGCAGTTACTTCCTTCAGTCAAAATGCTATGAGAGTATAAAATTCTTTTATTTACCTTGTCACAGTTAAATACCTATATTTACATTATATTAAACAAATCCGCTTCCCGTTGTCTGTTGTCCCTATGTCCCTATGTATGCTTAGATCTTTAAAACTACGCAACGGATTTTGTTGCGTTTTTTTAAATAGATAGAGGATTTTCAAGAGGAAGGTTTATATGTATAATACATGCATAAATTAATTCCCTAAAGGGTTGTAATAGAGGATGAATGTTTGTCAAGGCTCTCACGCGGTCGTAGCCGCGGGCAAAAGCCTGTACTTAATAAAGCATAGTAAATTGAACTAATGGCAGCGTCTATGGGATATGGACCGAGAGGTCCTGGGTTCGATTCCCAGGTCGGGAAGAATGTTTTTCTAACACGATTTTTCCGGGACTGGATCCCCCAGAGCAAAGTTGACGTCAGGCAGGCACAAATCCTTTCTGCACACGCTTGAAAACGTGTGTTGCGCAGACCCCACATTAAGTGGGATAAGGGCAGGTAGAAGGAACCTGGCAGTGTATATGGGTTGTGGACCGGGCAGTCTTGGGTTCGAATTACAGTTTAGGTAACACATGGTTTTTAATCACATGATTTAGCCGAGACTAAAACTCTCAGAGTGGGTGAACGTGAAATTAAGCCGAATATTTCTGCAACGAATTTAAAAAAGTATATTACCACGACTAAGGAAGCGATAATAAATATGAAAACACGAATCACAATCATATAATAAAAATATAGTTAATAATGATTCGTTCATCATTAAGTATATTTTTATTATATGATTGTAAAAAACATAAGTTAATTACATCGTCTATTCTATAATATTTACTACACAACACATATCGAAGTTCACTGAGGGCATTACAAAATAATATTTCAGTAGATAGTGATGTTACGTCAGCACAACTAGCAAGCGTGTGCCGACGGTCTTTGACCGAATATATCGAGTATTCGATATCTAGTTATCAAAATGTTGATAAAGTAAGATTATTTTTGAATACAATGTGACCTTTTCTTACTGTCTTACTAAATATTGTTGTGTTATTGCCATGTAGAGATAATCAGAACTTTGATATTATATTCATCAATATATTATACCGTAGATGCACAGTTCTTTGCAAATATCGTCCTAAAAAGTGGTCTCAGGAATAAAACAAAGAAAAGATCACAAGTTCTAATTAAATCAAATACAAATATAACCCTATGCACGTGTTTTAAGTAGCTTTTTAAACGAACTGATCAAGCGTTCTTAAATTTGAATTTTCAAATTTAGAATTCAATCGGCGTCCAACTGTAGGGAAAACGAGTGCTTAAGCACTTCTTTGCTGTCCCATTTTCCGAGCGTCAACTGTGTATCTAGGTAAATATTATATCGATGATTATATTGCATACTAGCTGTCACCCGAGATTACGTTCGCATGTTATTATTCGGGATAAAAAATAACCTATGTGTTATTCTGATGTATTATCTATATAACTGTAAAATTTCATCGAAATTCATCCAGTAGTTTTTGCGTTAAACAATAACAAACATACACACATACTTATTTTTACGTTTATAATATTAGTAGGATTATTGCTGAGCATTCATTCTGTTCTTAGTTCTGTAGTGTAAAATTCTATTGCGTTCGTTCTAAGTGGTACAACTGCTATCATGAGATCTTGGGTTCGATCCCCGTGTTAGTAAATCGAGTGGTAATGGGCTATTCTGCGCAGTTAA
Organism: Clanis bilineata; assembly: GCA_036417725.1. Taxonomy (NCBI): domain Eukaryota; kingdom Metazoa; phylum Arthropoda; class Insecta; order Lepidoptera; family Sphingidae; genus Clanis; species Clanis bilineata. The sequence goes on from CM071141.1 coordinate 8,815,059, forward strand.
TATTGAACTAGTGCATTAATATCGGGCTAAAACTTGCTGTGGGAGATTTGCGTGTAATATGGTGATAGGACCTTGGATAGGAGGCTATCATAAGACGCATAACAGATCGCCTCCTTGGTGTACTGGCAGCATGTATGGCCTGTGGACCGGGAGGTCCAGCGTCCGATTCCCAGGTCAGGCAAAATAATATTTTTATAGACTGGATCCCTGAGAGGGGGTTGACGTCAGTGACGTGAGGAGTGGACGTGAAATTCACGACAACACATGGTTCTGAACACTGTCGAACATATAAACAACATCAGATGGATAACATCCTACAACTGAAGGCGTGTCCTGCCAAGAATGCGCCTGAATCTGCCGCTCCAGGATTGGCCTATATAGCCATGAGAAAAAGTGCATGTCTACGAGACTATAATTAACTCGTCTGAAACAGACGTACAAGGCCAATGATTATATTGCATAAAAATAAAATAATTTGATTTGGTTGCATAATAAATCTTATAAGGCATATTTTACACAAGATACAACTATTGATACATACGAAATGGTAAATGAACATGCATAAATATAACATTACCTAAACTTTACCATTACATAGCATATTTTTTCCACATTTCGACCTATCCAAAGAATAAAGTTACATATGATAATTAATCGAAATTGCTTTCTTATTTTTCTGAGCTTATTTATTGACCTGTATATTTAACTAGTGAATATTTTTTTAAGCTATGTCATAATTTAACTTGTTATTATGTCATAAATTTAAAAAAATACTAGTATTAGTTAAATATATAGGTTAATTTAAGCTCAGAAAAATATAAAAGCAATTTCGATTAATTATCATATGTAACTTTATTCTTTGGATAGGTCGATTTATTATTATGTGTGTTACTAACTGAATACGCACGTACCAAGTTTAACAGATAAACTTGTGTACCACAATTCTTACATCAACTAATGTTTGGATATCAACAAAATAAAAAAAATCTAGAGGATTCCACTGGCTCGACCTTAGATAACCGGGTCAGTTGTGCTGAACTCTTGGTGTTTATTACTAACATATTATGCAGATTGCAGACACACCCAGGTCGTAAAACTACGTAGCATGCATATCATGACAATTTATGCTCTAGATTCAATGCGATTAATTAGTGATTTCTTAAGTTTACGCGAATATTATACATTGAAATAAAACTATTCTTACGGATTCTATCACGATTAGGTTTTAATTATCAGTCAGTCAGTCAGTCTGACCCGTGACAACGAAGAAAAATAATAATAAATAATTAAAAAATAAAAATATAAATATAAATTAAACGTCGGGAATAATAATTAAAAAACTAATCGTGATAGAATCCGTAAGAATAGTTTTATTTCGATTAATTAGTGATTTTTTTATCATACGCAACAGATATTGTTGTGCCCTAAATTGTTTGCTGTACGGAAAATAATTATATTGATTGCGTAGTATACTTTATCTATTGTTATGATTTTAGTAACGATTGACTCAATGTTTGTCACAATAATCACAGTGCTATTAAAAATATTATTATGTTCAAACATATTATGTACCTACTTCGCATCATTTATAATATCTTCTTTATGCCTGGCGTTATCCCGGCTTTCTGCCAGGGTTCGCCTTCCTACTTAAATGCTTCTACTTCGTCCGGTCTTGAGAATCCTCCATGGTGAGACCATTGGCTCTCATATCTTCCTCCAGAACGTCTAACCAGCGCTTTTTGGGCCGTCCACGGGAACGCACCCCTGGTACGATTTGGGCCAGACACATTCGACCGACGTACTCCTGTGGTTTACTCATTTATAATATTTATCTAAATGATTTATCTTATCTATGTGAAAAATAATTTATCTTAATTTATTTTTTGCATGTGATACTTATTTTACGTTAAATATCTAGGCAACGAAACATATATACTAAATTTATTTTTGAATTATTTTCACCACAACAATGTTTCTTTTGTTGCAGGAGACCTTATTATGTCAAATAAATTATAATAAACAAAATATACAAGGAACCCGCAAAAATGACGTCAAAAAGAAATTCTTTGGTGCCAGCGGCGAAAACACAGAAAGTAATCAAATTAGTGCCACCAGATGGAGGCTGGGGTTGGATGGTTATAATAGGAACAGCTCTCTCTAATGTGAGTAAATCACTGGACTTTCTTACGAGATAACCTCGAGCCGATTATTTAATTTGTAACTTTATTCCGGGGATAATTTTGTTTTGACAGATGCGTCATACAGTAACTATCAAAGCGCCAAATTATTCTCGTGATACAAAATATCTGCCAAATTAAATATCACATTAGTCCTACAATTAGGAAATATTTTCAGCATAATAAACCTTGACATTATCGTATCAAGATTTCTTATTTCGGTATTTTCCATTGCCAATCCATATAGTAACAGCTTTTTACACTATCTATTTAGTTTGATAACATCTTGGAGCCGATATTTGTCGCCTATAGTGTTAGATCTGAAGTGTAATCTATGTACTACGTAATCGTTTTACGTACATTTTATAAGTGAAAAACAAAAGTCCTGCGTCATTACACACGAGGTACTTGCGGCAGCTGCACAACATCGCCACTTGAGACTGAAGAAAGAATAGTCATTGATAAATAACACTTTGATTATTCATGTTTTACATTATTGCTATTGCGTTATGAGGCATGTTAATTATGTAAATCAATCGATTGTTATCAAATAAAGTCATATTAGTAAACCAAAATGACTTTACTATTTGGCCACTAATTAAGCTTTCATTGTTTAAAGGTTTATGCTTTCAATTTTAATTTATCGTGTAAAATGTATTCAAATTATCTACATTGAGACTGTAACGTTTTATAGTCGTCTTGAAAAACACATATTATGCGGTAAGCTTAAAAAGGAAAATATAATTTCTTATTTAAAAATCCTAAAATGCATTAATCCCTAATCGACTATGCATATTTTCCCGTTAAATCACACTCATCAATTTCTTTATAGATTTTCAATCAATCAATGCTGTCATTGTTCAGTTTGCTCTACGGAGATGCATTAGAAGCAATGGGGCACAGGACTCAGGGCGCGGCTGTCGTATTGAGCACAATGTTGTTTGTCACCAATTTTGGTGGCCCCATTGCCGGTGCCCTTGTGAAATTGACTTCGACGAGATTCGTATCAGTACTAGGAGCATGTTCTTGCACACTAGGAATATTCTTCAGTGGATTCTCAACAAATATTGTGCATTTGATTCTAACCTATGGAGTTTTATTAGGTAAGAATTTATACTCACATTATATTTTGTTCTTAATCTTAGGCTGAGATCTATACAGCGAACTTCGACTAAGTCAGTCATAAAAAGGAACTCAGTGAGAATTTGGGATATTAAAGTCGCGAGCAAGAAAAACTATGCTAAGTCAGTCAGGACGTTTATTTGATAACGTAAATCGATATTTTGATTTATTTTTTATAGAAGAGATGGACAAACGAGCAGGTGGGTGGTAAGTGATCTCCACCAACCTTAGACACCCATGATACCAAAAAAAGGGGGGTTTTGGGTCACTGGAAACCTCACTCTCGTACAAAACGCAAAAGCGAGCCGCAATTTTACTTCGGTTTTTGTGAAAAGTGAGATGGTTATATCAAATCGTTCGAGGCCCATTCATGCTGTAGACGTTGCTGTGAAAGAATATGTCTACATGTAGAATGTGTCTACAACTCAATGTACAATAAAAATTCTTAATGTATTTTTATGTGATTCAGGATTGGGTTTGGGATTCATTCAGAATTCGACGTTTGTGGCTATAAATGCTTACTTCAAACTAAAGAAGAGTCGTGCAGTGGGCCTCGCTAACGTGGGCACAGGTGTCGGTCAGACCCTAATGCCTCACTTAGTGAGATATCTCTTAGAAAATTACGGTTTTCAAGGGGCGTGCTTGATCCTGTCCTCTCTGAGTTTACATGGTGTAAGTATCAGTTTCTACCGGTTGTATATTGTAACAAGAAATTAATACATTGGTGAGTGCAAGTACTTGTAGTAGCTTGTACATGACACAAGTAACATATACACGTGTGGTACACGTTGCTTATATGCATCATATTAACTGCTAAGGAAAGTAGTGCGTGTGCCCCGTGGTTCAATCTCATTTTTGTCCCAGACAGAGGGCGAGACTATCGCCACATCTGAAACAAATTCCAGATTCCAATATAATACTGAGTAGACATTACTCAATATCATCGGCCCGAGGATCGAACCCGAGACATTAGAACCACGGACGTAAAGAAAAAGAAGGACACCATATATAAAATAGTTAGCCTATAGCCTATAGTTAAAAGGACGCCACAGAGAAGCCACTCATATAAATGCGCCTATACAAAATTGCCCTACGTACTCACACGCCATTACGTATCGATATATCGAATGGACAGAAAACCCTACTTCACATTCAATGTTCCTACTAGGAAACTTCCTAGAGCTCCGTCCATCTTTTTTTTACGTCCGTGCTTAGAACGGTAGTCAAACCGCGTACGCAAGACAATTACGCAACCAAAGCAGTCATTTGCCAATGTATGACAATATTTTAATTTTCCAGATTTGTGGGACGATGTTAATACAACCAGTGGAGTGGCATATGAAAAAAGTCGAAGAAGAAGTCCCAGTAGACGAGAAATTATATTTATTACAAGATATGCACAAAGACAAGGAAGGTAAAGCGAGTGAATTGAATGAAAATGGAAAGCAATCTCAAAGCGAGAAGGAATTAGCAAAAATGATTGCTTCAAACAAGAATGGTTTGAATGGTAAATGTTTATCGCATTTTTATCTTGTCTCAGAGATGAAATATTTGTTATCGAGTATTATCAATAATGTAATATTTATGATGTTATGAGCTTGTACTGAAGTGGAAAAGAGTACTGCTTATTTTGATATAAATATAAAAATTTAGGTACATAAATTAGCTGTTCCTTGTGGGTTTTCTTTATTTAAAGAAAGGAAGAATAATTACGCGGGTATTTTCGGCTAATAACACAATGAAAAAATACACAGAGAAGATATTTTTAAAATAGCTTACATTTTAAAGCGATATGCCCATGATGATGTTGATCATTTGAAATCGCCAGAATTCAAATAAATAACTGCACGTTGTTTCTGTAGCATTAACTGACAGTCCATTAACTAGTTAATGTGACGTCACATTAAGAGCGACTTGTACCACTATTACTAATCTAGAGCTTGTCCTAAACTCGATTGTAAAATGGGGAACTTGCATAAAAAATACAACCAGAAATTGTGTTGATAAATCAATAAAGAAAACCAGGAAATGGGGTATCATGAAATTTGTAGGATAAAACAATTGATATTTTACAAAATATCCTATTTATAAATTACGTCCAATGGAACGTAATTGCAAAATCATATGACGTCATTGCATAGAGAATCACAGTGCGGTGTTTCCAAGTTGGGGTATTTTTCCCAATTATGCCGAAAATTATTGTTGTACGTATTTTACTTATAATAGCGCGGGGTTTTGTGCGTCATATTTTGACTTGCGATAATTAAATGATTTGTGCATATTTTAATGTTTTTGTTTCTGGTATGTTTATTTGAGACCTAGTTCTTTACAATTAACTAAAAAAAATTACATGCAAATTCCCTATTGATATTTTTCATTATCCAAAGAGTTAGTTACATTTACGTCTTGATTAGTCAACTTTTGTAATATAACATTTACCACAATTGTAAAACATGTTCTGATTTCATACAAGTTGAAAACAACATTAAATCTGTTATGAAATAGTTATCACAGCTTACATACAATATTTAATTAGTTTGTTGTTTACTGTTTTTAATTAGGTGTAACTTAGTTGTGAATAGATAGGGAACCGTTCTATCCACGTGTTAATTTACTGCTAATGAAACATTTTATTCTCGAAGTTTGTGAGTTTATTTGATTGTTTACAGGAGAGAGCCGTCAAGTACCACCACAAAAGAAGACATTACTTAGAAAATTGTATGATTTGTTCGACATTTCGTTATTGTCGAGCCCTAGGTTTTTGAACATCCTTCTTGGAACGGCATTATCTGTCACTTCGATACAAAACTTCAGTATGCTGTTTCCTTTCTTCTTACAGGTAATTATTGTTTACAAAACAAACTGTATTAGTATTATAATTGTTTACTTCTGTCAGAGATGTAGTCAGCTAAAACAATACGTCTTGTTATATTCCGAAACAAATATTTGTGCGAACCACAGCTATATTCATCGGGTTTGGGCGTTGTGAGATCAAAAGTCTCTCATAGTTTCTGACACACACGACACAAAACTTGTATCTTACTGTGGGTCAGGACTATGTGTGTGATTGTTTGATTTATTATATTATGGAATAGCTACAGAGCAAAATTATAACAATACAAATACATGTAAATAATGATAATTTAGGGAGTTTATGGTACCTACTGCAAATAGAACTTCAAAATCAACATGACACAACACTTTTCATTACTAAGGATTTTTTTAAATAGCACGTTCTCTCTTGCGTGATAATATTAAATCCCATCTAAAGTACATTTTCGATAATCCTCTCCTGACTTTATCGCCTTTTTATGACTTCACTATCTATAACGTTACGATATCGGCTCTATTACGTGCTTCACTTAATATCGATTACAATTATTCTCGATTAAAACAAATATTTGAATCGTCATCGATTACTAGTTAAATTCGATGAAATATATATATTATGACTCGTAGTGTGATATATTAAAATTTATTCACAACTACTATTCCAGATATGTAAACAAATATGTGGCTAGATATTTACTATAATAAATGGCTATTTATCATTAATTTTGTGGATAACTCCTACAAACACAAGCCGTGCACTGCGGCGCGGCATGTCTTCACTCTTCACTGAAAACTACATTTTAGGACAGGATATTTTCTATATTGCTCGGTGGTGTAGTTGTATTGCATGCTATGTACAACAATCGTCCTTGGGTCTAGGGTTCGATGCCCAGGTCGGGCAGTGATAGATTTTTATTTTATTAATCTGGAGTCTGGATTTTATGCCCAATATAGCCGCATTCCAACGGGTTGATCTGGATATCTTTGGGGAAGGCATATGTCCAGCAGTGGACGTCCCGTGGCTGATGATGATGATGGCGATAGACTCCCCTTCTATCACTTAAGAGACTGAAATGAGCTCGGCGAAATGTGGGTGTTCTAGTTAGCCTCTGCTTACTTCTCGGACTGATTATGATTGTATTGTTTGCAGAAAGTAGCTGATATGGACAAGAAGCAAACTGCAATATGCATGTCAGCTGTTGCTGCAGCGGACATCGTCGGCCGTCTTGTGTTACCGATATTCCAAGACAAATATCACATAAAAGCCAGATGGATGCTCATTATGACTTGTATTTGGCTGATCGTTGTTAGACAAAGTAAGTATATAAGTATCTATTCTATCGATTTCATTTTCTCATACATTTATTTTATACCGATTTCTTAAGCTTACGCTAATGTTATATTTTGAAATAAAACTATTTTTACGGATCCTATCATGATTTGGTTTTAATTTTTATTCCCGACGTTTCGAAGGCTTTGCGTCTTCTTATATCAGTCCAACCCGTGACCACGAAGACTGCAAAACCTTTGAAACGTCGGGAATAAAAATTAAAACCAACTCGTGATAGAATCCGTAAAAATAGTTTTATTTCGACATTTATTATAGTTAATTGCGATTTACGCAAGAGGCGTTATTAGTCAAATATATGAAGAAAACGAAAACTACCATCGTTTTGCAAATTGTCAAAACTTGTACTAGGCCCTCAAGTATCAGAAGAGTATAAAACTCTTTCGGCGTAGACTTGAATTTTATCGGTTTTTATTACAAGCTACTTCCGCTTTATCGAAAGGGAGGATCAGCGCAACATACTTTTTAAGCATATTACATACAGGATTCGGGTTATCTTACTCTGGAAGATCCAGTCCTAGGTAAATCGTGTTATAAATACCCATACATACAGCCCGACCCAGGAATCGAACCCAGGATGTTCGAGTCCATAGCTAAAGAAATGCTGTCACTAAGAAGATGGCTTTGTTACAATTAATATTTGGTGTTCCTGTATTAATTTAGTCGCCAGAAAACCATTTTTTATAATATACTATTTTTCTTTCAGTTTTAGCGTACCAGACAAATCTGGAGGTACTGATAGTTATGTCATGCCTTTACGGATTCGGGCGAAGTATGATCATCGTTGCTAGGAACATCGCTATATCTGAGGACTGCAGGATGGATCAGGTGCCAGCGGCCGTGGGTCTGGGCATGCTAACCATGGGTATTATTGTACCACCTGCTGGATACTTCCTAGGATGGATCAGAGACTACACAGGCAGTTACGTTGTCTGTATAACAGCACAAAATGCCTTGTTAGTCATACTTTTAGTCACGTGGATCCCAGACATGCTGTACTTGTGGATGCAAGAGAAAAAGCAAAAGAAAAAGGAAGTAAATAAAAATGAAAAAATATAGATAATTGATATATAAAACACAGGATTTAGCTGTGATCGTGGTTAGTTAGCAAATGTTGAAAAATGAGGCTGTGTTTTAGTGAAATACTTAAAGCGATTTTAAAATGTGATGTTACATTGTAAATATCATTTACTCATATCTTTAATTACTCGAGTACTCCTTGGAGAACAATATTTAATAATTGTTGATTAAGATAAGCGTTACTAGTTTATAATAGACTCGTGATAATGTGCAATTATATTTATTTTTACATGCATTTTGATGTTTCTAGTCTGTTAACATAAATATATTTAACAATTGAAAAGAGTTTTATTATCTAATATTAGTAATAGAGCGCAGTGGTATTGCGACACTGTAGACAGTTCTTATTTTTTTTAAACACACCCAATAATCACACACATAGTCCTGACCCCATACTAGGGATTACCTGAATAGTGGGTATCAGAAACTACGAGAGACTTTCGGTCTCTCAACACACAAACCTGAACAAATCTGTGGTTCGCACAAACATTTATCTCTGTGCGGGAATCGAATCTTTTAATTATTATCCACAGCACGAATGAGTCGGCTCGACGGGTGAACTATAGTGACAGCTCACTGCTATGTTTCGTCCGGTGAGGGAAATTCCTGGTGGCCCAATTACTCCCCTCTCCCCCCCAATCCTCATTCCCGACCTTTAAGGTTGGCAAGCACCCATTATTCGTTTAGTTTGACGACAGTGGGGATCATCTATTTGTTAGCCAGTCTCTGTTATAAAAAAATAGTTTTAGGATTGAAACATAACATACATAGGCAGGTAGGCAGAGGCGCACTAGCGAACTAGAACACCCACATTTCTCCGAGCTTAGTTCCGTGCCCGATATGGCGATAGGCTCGCCCCCTATCACATCTGGGACGGAACTAAGCTCGGCGAAACGTGGGTGTACTAGTTCGCTAGTGCGCCTCTGCCTACCCCTTCGGGGATACAAGCGTGAGCTTATGAAATATCACTTTGTCCGACCCGGGGATCGAACCCGAGACCTCAGAATCGTAGTCGTACCGAAATACAACCACGCCACCGAGGCAGTCATTTTAGGATTGAGTTTAGAATTTATCCAAAGTCTTCTTTTACAGTCAGTAAATAGGTTCAAACTAAACAAAAGCCGCGCGGTTTAACTAAGGCCGCGTCTCCTGCACTAAACATTACACAAAACAGGTGTTTTGTGTTCTTTCTACGCAAAGCATGGTTTTGCTACACATTTTTATCTATGGTCCATTGTTCTGGAGAGGAGACATCGAAATTAATTGTTTTGCGTATGTGTTTTTGTTATGTTTCTAGAAAAACAGGTGCTGGAGACACGGCTTAACGTTGACACAGGTGTGGGACATACTTTAATGCTTCAATTAGTGAGATATCTCTTAGAAAATTACGGTGTCCGATGGGTGTGTGAGATCCTCTCCTGTTTGACTTTATATCGTGTAGGTATAATATTATCTTGTATTATTTTCTACGCATTATCTATAAACTAGAAATCATTATAAATGTATCTAGTAATAAAGTAGCTTATTTAACACGTAGATATAAGCTGTTCCATGAATTTACCGATAAAAATATAATTAATTACCTCTATAATAGCTAATAAAGCCAAAAAATTATTTTAAAAAATCGACATATTTAATAATAAAAAAAATGACACAAAAGATATCTGGTTTTTAAAACCCATGACAAAAACGAAAATACCGATTTAAATGTGCAAACCAGCTTAATCACAAATACATTAAATACAAAACATTGCGTAATGTGGTTGATGTGAAAAAATAAATAGATAAGATAAGATAGTTAATGACATTAAGGGTGAGCCTAGAGAATAATATGAAATAATTTTAACAAGCGACACCCACCTTATCAGACTTCCCGTCAAAATCCGTAAGCCGTAAGCCTAAGATAGACGGACGTCACGCATAAAATAATTTCTCCCGCGTTTTGTAAATATACCTATCCTATCTTAGGAAATGTCCGGTACTATACATATTAAAAATATTCTGTCTCAATCCAGGTCATAATCTAACTGCGTTCTTTTCACCCAAATCGTTTAATTCTTTCTGCCTGTCGCTATCCCGGCCTTCTGCAAGAGTTCGCCTTTCTACTTAAACGCTTCCACTTCGCTCGGTCGTGAGGATCCTCCATAGTGAGACAAGCGTTTAATTACGTTGCCATAAGGCAGGAATTACTAACAAACATACAAACTTTCATAACAAAAGGTAGGATCTTGAATTAATTGATTTCACCTCAAACAGCTTCCTGAAGTATAAGCAGTTTAAACCATTACCACAGTTATTCACGCCTTTAACTCCGAATGTGTAAAGTGTACTGGTTTCACAAAGTGATTTGTTAAAGCAATAAACACTTAACTTTAATATCAATTCCTTTTGTTCTAGCTGTTGAACATGATGCAATTACAAAATTATAAATAATGTACCTCTACCCCTATCACATCTGGGACGGAACTAAGCTCGGCGAAACGTGGGTGTACTAGTTCGCTAGTGCGCCTCTGCCTATACAGGCGTGAGCTTATGTTTATGTTTATGTTTCTGTACCTCTAGAGGTATAATAATACTTTTATTATCAGGCGAGCGGTCGGTTCTTATCGTCAATCAAGTGAATATACAACACATAGCATAAGTTCACGCCTGTATCCCCGAAGAGGTAGAGGCAGATGCGTACTAGAGAACTATAACACCCACGTTTCGCCGAGCTTAGTTCCGTCCATGATATGATAGGGGGCGAGCTCATCGCCATCATCATCATCAACATCATCAGCCATAGGACGTCCACTGCTGAACATAGGCCTCCCCCAAAGATTTCCAGATCGACCTGTTGGAAGCGGCCTGCATCCATCGCCATATTGGGCACAAATTCCAGACTTATACTTAGACAGGGTTAATATGGAAAAATCCAATATTACTTTGCCCGACCCGGATCCCTCAGGACGGTAGTCGTACCGAAATACAACCACGCCACCGAAGCAGTCAATCAGTTAGTCAGGAAAATATACAAAAATTTAAAATACTGTAATTATTTTTTTTATTATACCTAATATCAAATCGGGAGGTCCTAGGTTCGATTCGCAGGGCGAGTGTTTCTAGCACGATGTTCTCGAGATTGGATCCTGAAAAGGGGTGTTGACGTTAAACAGGCAATCTTAAAATACTAAGCCAAATGCTGTGTGCAACATGCTTCAAAAAGAGTTTTGCATTGACACCACATTAGAAATACCGCATAAGAAAGAGTCAGTCATGAATGGACAACAAAAATCTTGTATACATGTAACAAACACTTGAGATTGCTTATTCAAGGCAAAAGTATTGTGTTAGTGGACAGATCACACGAAATAACCCAGTCGCTTGTAAACCGACAATATTGTCTCTTCGTCTACACTCTACAGCGAAGCATCGTTCGTTATATGAACATGTGACAATATGCCTGGGATATGTAAAACTACCACCATAATAGCATTGAATTTTGGAATAGAGTAATTGCAATGCAGGTAAGTATTTATATGCAGATCTCAGCAGGCAATGAAGTATAATAGCCATTAGATATACTACTACCTAGCTGTATTATGATCTTGGCCCCATGATACCAAATCGGAGTCAAAATCATGGGTGAAAAAAGGTAAGGCAGAGGGTTAAAGAGACTTGGAAAATCTTAATTTACGACAAACTAGACACTTTACTCCGATTTTTAAAAAAATATATTTAATTATCGAAAATTGATCGAACGTTGTTGAGTTTGTGTATCTGTGATTTCGCCAGAGACTTTTATGACCAAGTTTTACCATTTCTTTTTCGATATGATATTTGCAAACCATTTTTATCATTTAATTTTAAGACTGCCTCGGTGGCGTGGTGGTATTTCGGTACGACTACGGTTCTGAGGTCTCGGGTTCGATCCCCGGGTCGGGCAAAGTGATATTGGATTTTTCCATATCAGCCCGGAGTCTGGAATTTGTGCTCGATATGGCGATAGGCTCGCCCCCTATCACATCTGGGACGGAACTAAGCTCGGCGAAATGTGGGTGTTCTAGTTCGCTAGTGCACCTCTGCCTACCCTTTCGGGGATACAGGCGTGAGCTTATGTTATGTTTATGTTAATTTTAATTATATAACTCTTTACAGACACATGCTTTTAATCCTTTTGACTGCAAATAAAAAATAATATGTACAGCTCAAAAGCTAAAGGTTTTGCGAAACTAATAACACATTCTGGCTGTGAACTGTGAGAGTAGCGTTTTAATAATTTAATTGAGAGTTTCTAAATTAATTTTTAAAGCTTGCACACAGAGGATAATGTTGAGCGGACGTATGTAAAACCAGCATGTCTGCTTTGTAACAGAATACGAATGGTATTGTATGCAACTGTTTGTGTAAATAAATAATGTAACCGTGAATTTTGCTTGTAAGCTAGGAGGTTGTCAGCTATAATTAAGATATTTTAATAGAATTCGTAATGTGAAAAGTGGAAATAGTATGTACGTATATATTTGTTTTTGTTTGGTTGAAAAGTGGTTTATTAGACTGCCTCGGTGGCGTAGCGGCATTTCGGTACGACTACGGTTCTGAGGTCTCGGGTTCGATCCCCGGGTCGAGCAAAGTGATATTGGATTTTTCCATATCAGCCCGGAGTCTGGAATTTGTGCCCGATATGGCGATAGGTTCGCTCCCCTATCACATCTGGGACGGAACTAAGCTCGGCGAAACGTGGGTGTACTAGTTCGCTAGTGCGCCTCTGCCTACCCCTTCGGGGATACAGGCGTGAGCTTATGTAATGTAATATGGTTTATTAGGCAAAGTTTTCTACGCCGACTTTCAATTTTGCATGTGTTGTTAGTTATGTTCCACTAGAATTTATTTGTTTTAATACCTACCTAATATAGCCTTCTGACCAGAAATGACAGCTTTAGACAGTTTTGTATTAAACCCAATCCTTTTTCTACATGCCCTTATCCCACCTTAATGTGGGATCGGCGCAACACACTTTTTCAAGCATGTTGCAGAAAAGGGTTAGTTTTTATGACTGGCTACCAGCCTGATGTCAACGCTCTCTGAAGGATGCAGTCCCGAACCAATTAAATTAGAAAATTCGCTTCGCAACCTAGGAGTCGAACCCAGGACCTCCCGGTCAACAGCCCATATGCTGCCACTAGACCAGCGAAGCGACGTTTGTATTATACTTAATCGAATACCCAATAATGAAGTAGACAGAATAACTACAATAAAACACGTCATGATTTTCTTACAAACATAACATACAACCATTTACGATGTTCTACAAAGTGTAGTTAACCACATGTTTTTCATCTACAACGTGTTAAAATGATATTGTCCTCACTGACATTGCACACTCGAGTCTCGAACAACATCTTTACGCTACCAAGGAAAATAAAAGCACAGTCAAAAAAACATCAAAATCTCATTAGTTCCCATTTCATGCCGAGACGACACTACGGAAGCAGTATAACTAATGTACGGTAATAAACAGAGATGTGGAATGTCGTATTTCTTTTTATAACTTCTGTGCGCCATCCATTTTGTGGTTTAAAAGGTATCAACTCAGTACTGACGTGCAAATAACTTGGTGTTACTGTAAGACGGTACGTAAAACAATAATAAAATAAACACATACGTCGGCAGAGACTGAAAGCTCTCTACATTTGTCGTATGTCGTTTCGTATCTCGTGAATTGCAAGTTTTGCGACCATAATTGGAGTGACGTAAGCGGAATGCAGTGTAACCACGTAAACTATGAATTTTCCTTATAGGACGGCTACGACCACTATTTATATCATACTTTTTTCTTTCCACCTACCCTTAGCACTTAATATGAGCATTTTTCGATCGACTTCCACAAAAGGAGGAGGTCCTCAATTCGTCTGTATTTTTTTATGTATGTTACTCGATATCTCCGCCAAATGTGGACCGATTTTCAAAATTCTTTTTGTGTTCGATAGAGCTTATTTCAAGGTTGGTCCCATATAAATCTGGTCATGATCGGTAAATTGGAAGTCGGTCAGTTAAGTTTTTAAACCAGTGATTATTTCGCTTTGAATGGCCGCGAATTAAATCCAGGATCTCCCGGTCCATAGTCCATATATGCCACTACTAGATCAAGGAGGCAACAAAAATCTGTATTTAGTAATAAATAAGATTGAGGATATATAGTAAAAGCTAATATAGGGTCCTACGACTCTATTTACAGACACACCATTTGTTTAAATACAGAAGTGGATAGAAGACTACAATTAACATGAAGAGAGATTCATTTGTACTGTATTGCTTTAATTTGCATGACAATTAACCGTTCGACTTAGCGGAATTAAAGTGGTTCATTAGTAAAGTATATCCACAATTGAAATTATATGTTTAACTAACAATGGGTGTGAAATTCAAGCAGTTGCAGTCCAAGCAGGAATAATTTTAACAATCGACTTGGAATCGTGTTTAAGGCGCGCTTGCAGCATGCGTATGAAATCCCAACAAAAAAGTCATCATTGCGCAGCGAGTTTGAACTGATTCAATTTTAAAAATTATGCCTGTAGATCTATCATGAGGTTTTTTACGTTTATAGCTCGCGACAAACACCCGAACGCCTCTAGCGGTTATGTGGGGAATTGATTTTATCACACAAATTGTTTTACGTATTAAAAAAAAACTGATGATCGAGCTACTGCGAGGGCTTCAGAACAATAATTTTATGTATAATAATTTTCTATCTACTTGCCTTTATTGGGATAAGGTCTCTCCTCACATCACTCCTATGTGAGGTCCGCGAAGAAAACTTGTTGTAGAAAGGATTCATCACTATGCGCATTAGATTCAGTACAAAGAATTTGATAATATTAACTATTTCTTGCATGCAAAATTCTTTTATATCTCTGATTTGGTATCTTTGTTGATGGTACCATTCAGATAAAGCCTACCTTATTTTTTATATAAACCAAAAGCTCCCTAGTGGAACTACTAACCATGTTTGGATTTCGTGCTGTGTATGCTTATATTTTCTTTACAATTGTACATAAAACGAGTTCATTTTTTTTCTTTTTACGAAACTCTTTGTTCATTGCATGCACTATTTTTGTGACAATGGAATCCGGTTTTTAGTCTTCGCTTCACTTGGCTTTTTGTTTTTGTGCAGAAAATGCTGTAGTTTGTAAAATCAACAAAGACAAATGCAAATTCTTAGTAAAATAATTATAAGAAAGCATTATCCGGATAGATTGTGGAGACTCCGTAGAGATATTTTACATATAGCAATAATATAATAATATGTTAGTTATAAGGTTCGAAGTATAATATGCTACTGACGCAGAATACAATGATATGGTAATCGGGCAAGTATTTGCGAGTGTTATCCTTGTAAAAATCAAAAATTCTAAACTAGATATAAATAATATGTTATCAGTTATCTATGCAATAATCTCAAAAAACTCGTAAATTTTCCCCTGTTTCAACTCGTCGGACGTAGATATCATGCAAATTCTATAAACCTTTTTTCTAATTCAATATAACGTCTATATAAATACTAAAATCCTTATTGAAACCGTTAAAAATGTTTGGTTCTTTGTCAAGTCGAATCGAGATTATTTTCCTCGACTGTAAAAGAATTCCTTGCGGATTAATTACCTGAAGCAGCTTTTGCAACTTCTTTGTCTAATCGAGAAACATTCCAGTTGCCAACCGTCAAGCTTAATTGAAACGTTTGGTTACAATTTTGTGGTCTGACATCAATTTTATTAGCTATTTCTTCTTGAACTATAATATTGTCTAACAAGACTCATTTAATTTCGATGTCAGAATAAGAAAGTAAAGTAGGTATTACGTAACTTTTATAAAAAAACGAATTAATTATAATACACATAAACGTGCACATATACCTTTTTAATCAATATCAAAACATAGGATTTTAATTCTGTATGTTATGCACAGGATCTTATTTCTCCAAATATCTACTTTACTTTGCTTTGGCTTTAATCATTCTTTTTTTATTGAATAGTTTTTTCGTTTCGAATAGTCTTATAAACATTATTAAGAAAAAATATTTTTTCAACGTTTTTACTTGTTTAAAGATTAAGTTCGCAAAAACCTATTTTTTTTATTATATTGTAATAACATAATAATAAGTACTTAAAGGTTGGAATTTAAAAGTAAACCAACGGAATCAATTAAAGTTATGAAAAAAGGTTTATACAGCCCAAAACTTTTCTACTGATTAATATGAAAAAACTACCATTCCCTCGTTAGCAAGGCGAAGTCTGTAATTATTGTAATTGTCCGAAAACTTGAAAGATTTTCTTAGAAAAAGTTATTGAGTAGACGTTCATATGAAGCATTAATGATTTTCGAGCAAATAACCTAAATAATATAGGTATTTGTTCTGTAATCTCTTGGGCTTCTACCGCCTTAATGCGAGTTTAAAATCAATCTAAGTAGGATGAGAAACTGAGGAGTCTTAAGTTTAAATTAATAATAATAAATATACCCAATAATTACACACTTAGTCCTGACCCCACATTAGGTATAACCTGTATCGTGGGTGTCAGAGACTATGAGAGACTTTCGGTCTTACAACACCCAGACTTGAACAAATATCTGTGGGCCACACAAACATTTGTCTCAATGCGGGAATCGAACCTCGGCCTCTCGCTTTACAACCGGCTACTCGCCCGCTGCGCCACGGAGACTGTTATTTATATTTTTTTACTTATTATACATTTGCCTATACCTTCAACTATAGAAGCATAAGTTTGGCCGATACCATGAATAATATTTAAGTGCAACAGCCCGAGCAGGAAAATTTCTGACAATCGTAAATGTATTCGAGCTCGTTGCGTACTGATGACATTTGGTTATCATACAAATTGCATTGACGCGCATCTAGCTCGAATACATTTACGATTATCAGAATTTTTCCGCTCGGACAGCTGTTATTCTTTTAAAAATAATATCACGTTTCCTGTGATTAAAAATGATTACTTACAGTTTTTTACAGCAGAACATGTCATACGAGCAGATGGGTCACCTGCGGCCTGAGCAGGAAAATTTCTGACAACCGTAAATGTATTCGAACTCGATGCGGGTCTATGAAATTTGTATGAAATATTAACCAAACGTCGTCAGTGCGCAGCGAACTCGAAAACATTTACATTTACATTAGTTTTTCGTGCTCGGGCTACATATGTTATGGAATCTCTACCACTCTACAAACCCATAAAATATGTGCGGTGGTAGGTATCCCTTCGATAAATGCTTTCCCGTCAATATCAATAAACTATATTAAATGAATTGTGCAAATAGGTGCACCTCGAAACGAATAACAAAAATTAATTACTTCACTAAAAAGAAGGTTGAATTTCATTTCGCTCAATAAATGAGTGCTTAAACCGAGAAACAAATAAAAGGAAGAAAATAAAAAGAGCTGCATATTGTGGAACGTTCGCAGTCAATGGTTAACCGTAGTGTTTTACTGAAAACGAGTATCCGCCATTGGAACTCAGGAGCTTTTGAATGGAGAACGAAACAAATCCAATCAGCCGCAAACATTCCAGCTTGGACGGAAATGTTGTTACTTTTATAAATTTTTAGTTCTTTTTTATTGCAATTAGGGTTCTTAGCGGGTTTGTATTAGTTTAAAGTACACTGATCCCTTCCTTGGAGTTGTAAGTTAGAATCATTTACAACGCATAATTGGATATTGCATGTAGTGTAAAATGCTTGATTGCATGAATAATTTAATTCTATTAATATTGGGCTTAGAAAATCAAATCAATGATATAGTGGAGTTGAATTGAACACTTTCACAACTTATGATTATACAAACCAACACAAAAATTGAAAATGCGGTAGCTTAAATAAATAGCGAAACTCGGGTTTAAATTCCGTGACCCACTTTTGTAATTTCAGATGGTAATGCATTTCATTTCAACGCTAACAAGAGTTCGGATATAACACCGAACTTTTTTCGCCATCCGTTGTATAGACGAGAGACGGACAGATGAAGTTTAAAATAAGGCCCATTTAGATCCCTTTAAAAACTTGTGAAAAGTTTCTTGTTGGAACGCTGGCGGCGTTACCGGTGCAAATTTAAAGTATGTATTACTAGCGCCACAAAACCGTGAACGGGGCGAGCATGAGAATTCCATTACTGGTGTTGAAGTGACACGTTCGGAGCGTAACCCCGTGCCGTCACTCCGGCACGAACTCGCTGTACTACCTGACTTGCAACTACGATCGCTATTGGTTGCTAACCTATACAATTAATTATTTTAAAAATATTTCTTCATGTACATCTAAAGTGAAGTAAAATTAATCTTTTACTTGAGCATTACTATTGCGTTGGTAAATTACAGTTCAAAGGATATAGGCAAATGTAACTGTGAAAACAAAAGCTAAAATTTTGAAGTGCGTTACTTTTGCATACCTACTTCATCAACATACTGTACGGTTAGAGACACGTCACGTCACAAACATCATACTAGATGATGAGATTATTCTGTTTTCAAAATGAAATATGTGTATGTAATTACTTTAGCATCGTTATAAATGTATAATAAACTAAGGCTTAACATTCTTACAGCGTACTAGCCTTCACTGTCTATCATTAAGACATCAGCAATTTGATTGATGTAAGAAAATAAATAGATTAGATAATTTATTGAGTGCCAAATATCCAAATCACACAAAACTAAGCTTCCACATTTATAATGAGTGATAAAATACGGGAAAACGAACTACTACCTAAACGGAACAAAATTATTTAAAAATAGATTAATTACATGGTTGCCATGATGTCCATAAACGATTTCGTTAGATTTCTAAAATAATATAATTTCAAATAATATCCGTATTCATAAAAATGTGTTATTTAAACGGTTAATCGCTCAAGCAAGTTACATAATTAAACTCTTAGGGCTGTACTCGTTGGATAACTAGCGGATTTATTTACGCGCAATGAATGAATCTCATCTATTTAGCCTATGTATTTTTATTACCTATATTTGATTAAAATACATTTTTGAAACTTTTTCATCCTGCCACTTCCTTTTCAATGTTTTACCCAGGATTTTAAACTTTACTTTTTCTTTAACTTTGTTCCTATTCCATTTTTTTTACACATGTATGTATATCAGCGGCCCAAGCAAAAAAAATCTGACAATTGTAAATGTATTCGAGCTCGATGAGCGTCTATGAAATTTGTATGAAATATTAACCAAGTGTGGTCAGTGCGCAGCGAGCTCGAATACATTTATGAATGTCAGAAATTTTCCTGCTCAGGCCGCTTGGTGTCGTTAACTCACCAGCCCGCTTAGCTTGCGCGCCACGAGAATATTTTGTCTACGATTTTTGTCCTGTTATAACCGGTTTTCCCTGTTTGTCTACGGACACTAACATGCGTCCTCGTTTATTTTCATACAATATTGTAGACAACACGTAGACAACATCTTGACTGTCGATTATCGGAACATGTCGTGGCGCGCATGCTAGGCGGACAGCTATGCATTGGCATACTCATTTCCATAAGCATCTCATCAATGCGTAATTTTTTCTTGGCCAGATTCCAATATTTAGCTCATATAAACTTAACAAACCAATATCTGCCCCGAAAATGCATACAAAACGAGACCAAACGCTTGGTTAATTAATTCAGCGTCGGTTATGACGTGTGTTGCAATGAACGCAGGTAAGCGAATTTACCCACGAATTTACCCGACACTGCCACGTCACGGACCGATTGCAGGCATGTTTGCACTACACACGTGTATTGAGAGTACATTCACAATGCTTGCTCGACCGAATTTTGATGCACTGTAGTGTAATTGGTCTTTCTGAAATGGTTTTGTACCTGAACTGGTGGTGATCTTTACATGCATAACCTCATGTCTATATCCTCGATGGGGTAGGCAAGGATTAAAAAATCTATAAAAATATATCGCTAGGTGCAGGCCCTTTCCAATAAGTCGATCTGGAAATCTTTGGAGGAGGCCTATGTCCAGCAATGGACGTCCTGTGGCTGATGATGATGATCTATAAAAACGCAATGAATGCAATATTGAAGTTACGATTCACAAAATAATGTTCGAGTGTTCCCTGCATAATTATGTTTTTGTTTCTAACAGTATTCTACATTTCCTGGCGTCTGTGTCGTCATATTATATATGTCTCATATTTCACCGATAAGTAGCAAAAAACGCATAACTAATATTTATTCTATCTATTCTATCTATTCTATCCTATTGTGTCCCACTGCTGGGCAAAGGACTCCCCCATCTTTTTCCACTGTTCTCTGTCATGGGCTAGTTCAGTCCACGTAGGCTCGTAGGCATCCATATCGTCACGCCATCTCTTTCTGGGTCTACCACGGCGTCGCCAGCCGTCGGAAGGTTTCCACTCTGTGCTAATTTTGGCCCACCTATCCGGTAGCATACGAACCACGTGTCCTGCCCAGTTCCACTTTAGTTTGGCTGCCTCACTCCTCACGTCAGTAATACGTGTTTTGGCGCGCAATTCCGTATTTCGGACATGGTCAGCTCTTCTTACTCCAAGGATATAATATATATTAAATACAATTAATAATAATACAATAAGTTTGTTAAAAAAAAACATATTACTATTTTATTAATTGGAAAAGCCCCAGACATACAGCTTTGCAATAATATTATTCTACTAACCACCGAATGCTCATACTTCACCTTATCTTATTTAAGGCTGCCATATTCATCAAAATTGTATGGCGAAAATCAATTTAAGAAGCCGTTAAAGTTGAATAGCGTTTGATCTTTCGAGCGTTAATGTTACAAAACTGAAAAATAAATAGCTATTCCTACACAAGTTTAGTTCGGAAAATCTAAGTTCAAATGTAATTCTAGTTTCATCAGAAATAATAGTTGCGTGGATGGTTCTGTTTATAGAGTAGTCTGAGAACAATAAAATACTAAACAAAAGGAGACGTAATTGGTTTTCTGTACAAACCTATGCAGTGCACATTCGCTGTCCCCGGTCCCCGCGCAGAAACGACGTGGCGAACTCATAAAACCTTATCTATTCCCTTCAGGGAGCGTTTGAAACGATTCCGCTGCTTGACGCTTCCTTCAAAACAGTGGCAAGTAGAACAGTTTAGTTGCCACTCGTGAATGTTTTGTTTGAAAGTGAAAAATTCTTTAGCATCGTTTTGATTTCGAAGTC
Organism: Clanis bilineata; assembly: GCA_036417725.1. Lineage (NCBI taxonomy): Eukaryota > Metazoa > Arthropoda > Insecta > Lepidoptera > Sphingidae > Clanis > Clanis bilineata. The sequence continues at coordinate 8,836,815 of CM071141.1, forward strand.
TATGAAACGAAAAAGCGACACTAAGAAGAGCGGGCATGCGTAGTACAAAGCTTGGCAAAAGACATCACACAACCAAGGTGTTTTGTATACGTGTACGTATTATACGTTTGTAGAGTTTTTTCATCATTTTTATAATAAAATCTATGTTATGTATGCACGAATGAAATATACGAATAAAATGTAAAAAAAATATTTAATTAACTTTGTATCACTATGATCATTATTACTAAAACTACTACTATTATTATTATCTGATCTTATTTTGCTCTTTTTTAATACAATTAAACTGTGTTGTATTTATTGTTTGTTAAATATTAGTTAACTAAAAACTTTCTGAGAAAATATATCTAAAAATAAATAATAGGTTGATGTTTGTATCTATATATTATTAAATCAAACCCTTTTATCATAGTATCATGAAACGTCTTGAAATAATGTTTTATTGTAGATACTTAAAAACTGAAATTATTAGAAGAGAAGAAACAAAAATCCGACTGCGTAAAAAAAGGGAAACAAGATTTCAAAAGTTTGAATATGAAATTAGGTGATTTTAATAATATTCTTAAATATAGACAAGCTCAACAAATTGTTGTTTTAATTACTTCCAGTCAGTCAGTGAGAGTCAGTTTTCGTATTTCAATGCGCTACTACATTACTACTGTACCTCTAGTATAATAATAAATATAAACAGGAAACCAACGTGAAGTGACAGACTTACATGCATTTCGCACGCTTAGTTTAGGACGAAGGTTTGGATGGCCTAAATACTCCCCTTCCAATTTCTGATTTCTGTGTGCATCATACACAGTGGGTGCTAGATAAATAATAAATGGATACGACTATTTTCTTTGTTGATTTCTTGTACCTGCCCGTATCTCACTCTACTGGAGGGTCGGCGGCCGACGCAACACACTTTTCCAAGCATATTGCTGCATAGATTCGGCTTTAGATTTAAGTAACGGTTTTATTTTAATAATATTCATTTAATAATAGCCCTGTAATATTACTGTCCCACTGCTGGGCACGGGCCTCCTCTACTAATGAGAGGGGTTAGGCTATAGTCTACCACGCTGGCCTAATGCGGGTTTGTAGACTTCACATACCTTCGAAATTCCTGTGAAAAAAATCTCAGGTATGCAGGTTTCCTCACGATGTTTTTCTTCACCGTTATAGCAAGCGATATTTCACAATGAAAATACACTTAACATAGAAAAGTCAGAGGTGTATGCTCCATTTTGGGGTTGGTCTCGAACCTCCGACACTTGTCTCGGCAGTCCGTACCATTCCCAACTGAGCTATCGCTGCTTCATATTCATTTATTTACCTACTAATATTTTTTCTATAATAACATTTATTTACTAATATATTTTATATTAAAATATTATCACGCACCGTGAGGTGTTGAGTTCGATTCCCAGGTCGCGCAAAGCAATTTTTCTAATTTGATTTGCACAGGGACTGGATCTTCTGGAGGATGGATTGACGTTAGGCAGGCAGCCGGTCATATAATTCTAAGTCAAATAATTTCTGCAACATGCTTGCAAAAATGTGTTGCGCCGACCCCATATTATGGTGGGATAAGGGCAGGCAGAAAGAAGAAAATACTATCATGCGAGTTGTACAATATTTTTAAAGCGTTCAAGTAGCATTGTCGGTTCAAACGCTCCAGAGCACCCGGGATTGAAGTACCAGCAACAATGACGGTCTTTGGCTTTTGTAATACTTTATTATGTGCCGGCAAAGATCCCCTGACAAAACTTTATTGGAACATCGAGTATGAACACTCAAGCAGATATGAGACACTAGTTATAATGGAGTGACATTATTCGATAGAGTTTGACGACGAATCCTTATACAAAGATCCGTGATTTATTCAAGTAAATGGGGTCCGCTATTGTTGATATTATTTACTATTCCTCATAACAAAGTAGTATGGAGTGTTCTATGCAATATTGAGAAGGTCAATAATGTTTTCGATTGAAGCTTTGATGGGGTTGGAGTAGCAAAATCTTGATGTTTATTTTTGAATCTTTAACGTTGAAGCTTCAGTGTGTTCTAAAAATATTTTCGACGTTAATAGTTTGTGATGGTTTAGTAAATTCGCCGAAATTGCTGACCAAAAATAAAAATACTGGCTAAGTGCGAGACGGACTCGAGCAATGTGAGAAAGGTTTCATCTTTTTTTTTTTTTCATTGATTATATATTTATGTGTACACGAATATTTATTCGTCATAGTAGCAGATAATATGAAAAATATGTCTGTTAATAGTAAATCTGTCCGTTCCCAATTAATGAGGTCGTAATGAATAGGGTTCAGTCGCCTTCTTGGTCTAGCGGCAGCATGTATGGGCTGTGGACCGGGAGGTTCTGGGCTCGATTCTCAGGTCGGACAAAGCAAAATTTCTAATTTAATTTGCCCGGGGCTGGATCCCTCATAGGGGGTTGACGTCAGGCAGACGGCCGGTCGTAAAAACTAAGCCAAATCCTCTCTGCAACATGCTTGAAAAAGTGTGTTACGCTAACCCCTCATTAAGGTGGGATAAGGGCATGTAGAAAGAAAGAAAGTAATGAATCGGGTTCTGTTGGAACTATTTGGGTACGGAACCTTAAAAACCCGAATTATCTAAATACGCCAGCGTTATCTACAGTGAATTAGTCACTGTCATAAGGTATTTTTAGGGAGGCAACCGATATTTCCCCATCAATGGCGCACTTCCTCCGCATTGACCTCTCTGTTTGGGTTCAATACATTGGGTCTGTTTACACTACGTGATTTTTCTCAGAATAGAATCATAAGGCCAAAAATTAGTCTAATTACGTCGTCATTTCGTAGTTTGCATATTATAGTTGACTCCTTGGTCTAGTGGCAGAGTATTTAGGCTGTGGGTCGCGTAGTCCTAGGATTAAATCTTGGGTCGGACAAAGCAGTTTTGCTAAGACTATTTACCCAGAATTCGTTTATTGGCAATTCATAAAAACTAAATCCAAATCCTTTCTGTAATATGCTTAAAAATGTAAGTTGCTCCGATCCTACATTAAGGGGGAATAATGGTATAAAACATATACATAACATAAGCTAACGCCTGTATCCCCGAAGAGGTAGGTAGAGATGCACTAGCGAACTAGAACACCCACATTTCGCCGAGCTTAGTTCCGTCACAGATGTAATCAGGGGCGAGCCTATCGCCATATCAGGCACAAATTCGAGACTCCGGGCTGATATGAAAGAGTCCAATATCACTTTCCCTGACCGGGGATCGAACCCGAGACCTCAGGACGGTAGTTATACCGAAATACAACTACGCCACCGAGGCAATGGTATAAAAGTGTAAATATAAAATAATTCTTTATTATTAAAAATATTTTTGAATTAAAATACTGATTAATTTCGAAAACTGGCTATTTAATAGCACAGATTAGGTACAGTCAATGCTATAGATACATCGGATGGTAGGTAACTTGAATACCGAGTATACACGATATCAAATCATAATAATGCTCAAATCTTTGTTGTTGCTTCACATTGGTTGATTTTTCTTTCTCAAAAGGGAGACACTATGTTGGGCTACTTTTTGACTTTGGTTAGATGACTGCAGAGTTGAATATTGTATTTAATTTGCCATGAAAACTCAACCCGTGTGCACCAACAGCGAATCCAGTAGCGACGCTTACTACCGCCGAGTGGTCGTTCCTCCTACAAGGCGCCGCTCTGTCTCGACTCAAGCGATATACCATCACACCCCGCTGTGCAATCGCAAAGGTAATCACATGACACACTCGCTAGTTGAACCCAACTACGTGTAATAGCATGGTATTTGAAGTTACTGTCCCGTTTCAGTTCGTCTGTGTGGTTAATACCGTGGCAACAGTGCTTATTTCTTTATGCAACGTTTGCAGAAACAGGTTACATTTATTTACACAATTTGAGTTTTTATGCATGTGTGCCGTAATAGTAAGTAAATTGTACCATGTATAGTAAGTACTGCCTTACTGCCTGACTGCATCAATAGCGTAGTCGGGCATTTCCGCAAAAAAACCGTCATTACCATCGTTAAGTATAGGCAATGGTAATGACACATATGACCACGGTAATGACAAACCCTTAACAGTATTATAATTCATAATTGTTATCTATGTATATACTTTATCATTCTCATGGATTATTAATACTTATACGTGTCTCATGTCTTGTACGTTCATGCCATGCTATGCAGAGGATAGTACAGGTGATGTTTGAAGTTATATACATAGATAACAATTATTAATTATAATACTATTAAGGGTTTGTCATTACCGTGGTCATATGAGTCATTACCATTACGACGGTAATGACTTATTTTCGTGGAAATGCTCAGTTGTATTGCGTGCACGGTACAACTACCGTCCTGAGGTGTCGGGTTCAATCTCCGGCTCGGGCAAAGTGATATTAGGTTTTTCTCTATATCAACACAGAGTCTGGAATTTGTGTCCAATGGTGATCTCGCCCACTAACACATCTGGGATGGAAATGAGCTCGGCAACATGCGGTTTGCTGGGTAGGTTGTTAGGTGCGAGTTCGTCTCTGCTACCCGTTCAGGGATACAGGCGTATATCTATGTCTTAATGTAACTAAATACACATAAGCTCACGCCTGCATACCCGAAGGGGTAGGCAGAGTCGCACTAATGAACCAATACAGCCACATTTCACCGAGCTTAGCTCTTTCCCAAATGTGATAGTGATAGTGATATATAGGGCGAGCCTATCGCCATATCGGGCACAAATTCCAGACTCCGGACCAATACGGAAACATCTAATATCACTTTGCCGACCGGTGATCGAACCCGAGACCTCAGGATGATAGCCGTGCCGCTCATGCAATACCATTACGACACCGAGGCATTCAACTAATCTCTATTAAAGTATACTACGTACCTACAATATGAATACCCTACGGACATTTTCCAAAATACCAGTAAACTCATATTTCTTGTCTGGATATAGTCTAGACTGTACACAGTCTAGTTTTCGCACCACAAAATAGACTAACGTTTACCACTTAGAAACTTTAGAACATAATAAATCTAAGGGTCCCTGACCGAAATTCTAAGATTCGTACGACCTATAAAGATTCGTATAATATGATATTGGTAGATGTGTTTTCTAAAATATGAAAGTTTTGATGTTTGTTCATTTGACTGCCTCGGTAGCGTAGGTGTATTGCGGTACGACTACGATCCTGAGGTCGCGCATTCGATACCAGAGTCGGGATTTTCTGCTGTTTATACGATTATATTTTTTATATAAATATAAATAAATAAATACACCCAACAGTCACACACCTAGTCCTGACCCCACACTAAGTATAACCTGTATCGTGGGTGTCAGAGATTATGAGAGACTTTCGGTCTCACAACACCCAGACTTGAAACAACTATCTGTGGGCCAAACATTTGTCTCAATGCGGGAATCGAACCCGTGGCCTCTCGCTTCACAGCCGGCTACTCGCACGCTGCGCCACGGAGGCTGTCAAATTATTTAATATTTTCAATTTTTTTACTATACGATTACGTTTTTCTAAACAGTATCTGCCCGGAGTTTGGAATTGCTACCCTGTATGGCGACAGGCTTGCCCGCTGCTACATCTGGGAGTTGGGACGTAAATGAGCTCGGTGAAATGTGCGTGTCCTAGTTCGCTAGTTCGCCTTTGCCTACCCCTTCTGGGATACAGACGTGAGTCGAGGCAAATTAATATAATACTATTATTGGTATCATACGTTCCCGTGGAATACTTTGACGCAAGCCAATCCGCGAGAGCAAGATAGTCTTCAAAATAATTTGCGGTTCGGTTTCCTTCTAATATAGGGTATCTATTGACCACTTGGTCCCATTTACATATCCTAAGTGACGCTCTACTTAATAGCGGTTCCATCGAAGATTGGAGTAATTCCAACGATTTTGTTCAGACGATTTTTTTTTGTCTTTCTTCTTCTTTTTTCCTCTTCGTTGTGACTTGAACTTCTTACTTATATTATTATTCATATGTAGTAAAGTACTTTTCGACCCCGGGGTAAAAATACTTTCAAATATAACTTTAACAGATGAAAATTGGGAGTAGAAAGAAAACATTATTATTGTAATAAAAGTTTCCTACGCCAGTGCCTACAGACAGCAGGAAACGTAAGGATCGTATGAGATGGAAGTATTTCACACACTAGGTAAGACTATTAGAGGTATAACTAAGAGGCTATACAGATGATACCAACGCTTTTTACACGCTTTATATGAGTTTCACCTGTATGTATTTATGAATCTTTGTATCTAGGTATCATGTGTATGTAATGGAATATCTCAACGTAATTTTCACCATGTTCCAGACCTCTAATGAATTTGAAAATTGGCACACGTATCAAGTACCGACAACAATGCAATAATTTAATAATTTTATCCTGGTAACCTGACCAGAATCACAAGGATACCAAAAAAATGAAATACGATTCACTGAATATAAAGTCTCTGGTAAGACTATAATTAGGTTCTGATAACACTTTTGCAGTGGGAAAGTAATATTACAGGGCTAATATTATTAACACTTTTGCTTTTGCAGAGACTTTTACGTGAGCAAAGTTCAATTAAATCAATTTTATAAGCTATTTAGCTTACCATTTTAACTACTATGCTAAGCAACTAGCGATTAACTAAGCGTGTCAATCACCATAAAGCCAAAAAAAATTTAGAAGTAAACGTTTTATTTAGAACTAAAATAACACTGACTGCTTCGGTGGCGTAGTTGTATTTCGGTACGACTATAGTCCTGAGTTCTCGGGTTCGATCCCCGGGTCGGGCAAAGTGATATTAGATTTTTCCCTATCAGCCCGGAGTCTGGTATTTGTGCCCGATATGGCGATACGCTCGCCACCTATCACATCTGGGACGCAACTAAGCTTGGCGAAATGTGGGTGCCCTAGTTCGCCAGTGCGCCTCTGCCTACTCCTTTGGGGATACAGGCGTAAGCTTATGTTATGTTATTTAAAATAACACTCACATATACGTAACCATCCAAACAAGCCATGCGTATACACTTAATTCAGTATTTAATTATTTATTAGGTTAATCAACCACTGTTGTTTCGCATATTTGATTTACCACATTTGTACATAAATATTAAGCTTTCACAAGCGTGATTACAAGTTTTGCTTTCACGGTAGAGTTGGCGCTGGACAGAAATTAATTATTAACGAATATAGTAAACCCAAGACAGCATTCAAAATTAAGGTATTACTGGTCTTATTCATCAGGTAGGTAAATAGCCTGTTTCAGACGAATTGGAATCTGTTGGAGAGTGGCTTTCACGTGCCAATGGTTTCAAATGCCTACAATTTCTAAGTTGACCATTCAAATGTGCCATTAATTCGACTCGCGCTATTTTAGTAAGTTTAAAATAATGGGCATTGTCCATATTTTTTAACCCCTGGTTTTTATATTTTTTTCTAAAAATATAGACCAAATTAAGATACTCATTTGAATATTTTTGTTTTTAGGGCTGTAATTATTTTGTAATATTTTTTTGAAAATATCTTGATGATTCTAGATGATGACGTCATTAATGGCGCGAAAAGTGTTATTTCATTGCCTATATTTTCTGCTATCTGTGATGTCAGCTGACGGATAAAATGACACTTCACACTGCTGTTAAGTAGAGATTCGCGATCATAAATTATCTACTATTCGAGATGTATCTAAATATCTTAATCGATTATGAAATTAGTAAATAATTTACTTTCAAAATGGGCTAGTATTTTTAATTTTACTTATTTGTACTATTAATCTTACATCATTATGAAGGTCTTAATTTCTGTTGATCAAATCGTAAAATGTGTGTGCAGAACGTGGCTTATACGATACATGATAAGGCAATGTGCATTATCCTATGTACGGATAAAGATGTCAGCTTAAGTATGTATGTGACTAAAAAAGTTATTAATTAAATAAAGGTTATAATCGATATATCTCACTGCAGTTTTAAAATCGAATGATTTGATTCGAAATTATATTTCAGTCCAGGATCGTCCACCTCTATCGGCCATTGTGTACATGTGTCGATCGATTGTAAACAACAATATTAAATTCTATAATATAATATTGAAAAATCTAGTGTTCGACAGTTTTTCAGACCAATAAGATATTGTTATTTAATTACAGTCGTGTTTACGATACAAATATAATAGATATCATAATATCTATCAATAAGACTACATTCATTATAAAACTGATTCAAGGATCTTTCCCAAAGCACTTACCGTAATGATATTGGTATACATCGCTATTATCGCCTCCACAATAAGATTTATGTAAGTCAACTTCATAATTTACCTATTTACATGGTTTATTTCATGTAAGTAGTGTGTGTATTCAACATTTATTTATTTATGCTTGTTTCAGGTCACATATTGTTGCCAGAATAGAACAGTCGTTGAAAACCTAAGTTGCATCAATATGACCACATTAATTATAAAACTGACTCAAGGATCTTTCCCGATGCAGTCACCATAATGTTATTGGAATACATCGCTATTAATAGCCTCCAAAATAAGATTTATGTAGGTTAACTTCATAATTTACCCATTTAGATGGTTTATTTAAAGTAAGTAGTGTGTGTATTCCACATTTATTTATTTGTGCTTGTTTCAGATCACATATTGTTGCCAGAAATGCCAGAATAGAACAGTTGTTGCAAACCTAAGTTGCATACATGTATCTAATGTCAAATTGATGAACAGAATAATGTCATCAGCTCAGATTGTGATGACTGGGCTGTTTCATGCTTCACAATAATGATGGTGTATTGATGCAACAAACTCAAGGCGTTATAGTGACAAAAAGTTTATATATTTACTAATACTTACCTAATAGGCTATATAGTAGTACAACTACATAGCATTGTAACAAACAAACAAGCAATAACTATGAGAAAAAATACAGGTATACATTAATCCGTTGGAGGTAGCATTATATATATTACATAAGTCACTATTTAAGAGATTTTATGGATCCAATATTGCTTTTTATTATTGTATTTAAAATGACTGGTGCTACCAAATAAATCATGTATTGTTATATTTTCTCATATTCATTGTTTGTGTTTTAATATATGTATTTAAATAAAAAAAATGTGAAAATTTTAAGCTTTATTATTTATGATGCGGACATCAGCATTCACACAGACAGGTGATCAGCTCACCTATTAGAATGTTGTCACCCTTAATCCCAGTCTGGTTGGTATTCCACTTTGGCTTCAAAGATGACCAAGGTACACAGCAGCTCCCAAGAGGTGCTTCACCATTTGAGATTTTCTGTAGCTCTCAGATTAGTCTTTGAGCACTTAGAGGTTCTTCAGGTTTACATCTTTCAGATCCACCCACGGCTGCCCAAACACGCCCTGCCAAGCCAGTTGGTTAGGACCCCCGGGGTAGGGCCGGAGCATTGATTTTACTGGTGATCCTGCAGTATGCCTCCTACAAACCTTCCGAAGCTTTTTGGGGGCCTTTTTATTATTTCAGCTCATATAATAATCATCCACAGAACAGAGAAACCAGTAATCATCCCACAAACTATGATGGCAATTTTATCTAAATGTAGCACATATTTCTAATCACAGCACAAGGTTTCAATAACACAAAATTCCCAAGTACACGTTTAATTACATGTTCAAAACAAAATAACTCTTAAACTATCTATCACTTTTAAGTGCTTCTGTGAGGCTTTGAAAATTTGCTTGATTCTTGAATGCACACTTGGTGGCCTTGAAAGTCCAAAATTATGTGAATAAGTAGATTATCAGTTTCCTTAAAACCTCTGTCCGCTAGTCCAATAGGATTTGGTTGTAAAATATACCGCAGATTACTTTTTTACACGCTTTATTCCACTGAAGTTATATTTGTATGCCATGTCGTGTCTTCAAGCTGAAAGTTATTTTTTCATGTTCGATTGAAACACTTCTTATAATATAATTTGTTATATGTATCTTTTGTTCTTGCGTGGTTCTATAATACGATGATTTACTAGAAAAGTATTTATTATTTACTCGTAAAGGAAGAGGTTATGTTGTGTAGGTACTAGTCTTGTGTAGTTCTCGAACGAACTAGTTCGGTAGACCGCTCCCACTGACAAAATGAACGAACTAGTTTCCAGATTTCTCGCTCTTTAGTTCGATTGATATGTTAGATTCTAAATTGTACGATTATATGTAATAGTGAACGTGAGCGAGAGCGCGGCGCTATCCGATGTCTTTCTTTCTGCCGTGCGTTATCCCGCCATAATGCCTAATCCACCTTCCTATTTAAACGCTTCCACTTAGCCTCGTCTTAAGCATCCTCCACAGTAAGACCATTGGTTCTCATATCATTTTCCAACACGTTCAGCCAGCGCTTTTGGGGCCCATCTGGATTTCCTTAATATAATAGACTACTTATCGCACCCATACAGAAGGACTGACTAAATGATGGTCTATGAGACCTTAAAGTCTTAGGTAGTCTAAAGTCTAGTCTAAAGTCTTAGGTTTTCGTCACGTAGTCTTCTAAGGAAATCTCGTGCTTTTTAGAGCTATATTCAAATATAGCCTGCAGCACTTTTTGACTCACAGATATTTTTTCTAATCTCTTTAGCAACACATATTTTTTCTAATCTCTTGGATAAAAAAAAATAAAACATATTTATAAATTACTACGGAAAACTAGAGTGGGAGTGGTCTTGGCATATACTACGGGTTTACTGCGAGGGGGGGGTATAAAAATTAAAGCAAGTAGCCCATGCTGCGCCACTTCAAACCCTGACGTCGAAGTTGATGTTGCTAGGTACTTAAACTTGTCTGTTTTCACGTAAAGTTCGTCTGGATACTATTCGGCGGCGAAAACGAACATAACAGTTAAAAGAGTCTGCAGATCCAGAAAAGCGATATGCAGAGGCTTTTTTCCGCCCTGCATGCCTCGCGCAACGATCTAATGACGTACACTGGGTACATGGTGCTGTCTGTCCTCCACAACCTGCAAGGCAGGAACCCAGGTTTCGCCAGCGCTTAGTCCGTTACTCAGAAGAGTGTACCACTTGCAAATGAGATTGACTTAAACCTAAAGGTGTTGATGGCCTACCGTGTAAGTAGGCCACCGTCGTCGTCGTCGTCGTCGTATAAGGAGTGTCCCTTAGACGACGTCACTACTCCCCAAGTATGTACAAGTAAAAAAAAAACAGCATATTATTAAAGAAAAAAATGCGTGCGAATAATCTTTTTTGAGCCTTTCTTTGGTTTGAGACGAGAACTAAAATAATGAACTAGTTCGTTGAGGAGCCACGAACTAAAGTGACCGCTCCTTGTCGCGAACTATTAAGCGCACGTCTATAATGTGTACTTGACAAATGAGAACTGACATATAAACAGTCGTCAGATTCTAAAAAGAAATCAGGCAATGAAACAAACGAATGCCATTAATGACGTCATTAGAGGTCAAACAAAGGGCAAATATATTTTGTTAAAAATCTTGGTAAATCACGATCCTTTTTCATTAAAAATCAATTTTCTGCAACAAGCTAAAGAAATTCTCCAAATGGTTTTTCATTTACACGTAATTAAAAAAAATGGACTATGCCCATTGGCACCATTTTATAATAAATGTATATACTGTATTACCCTCAGATGATGATGATGAACCGTCAGAGGGGGTGACGTCAGGCAGGCAGTCGGTCGTAAGAACTAAGCCAAATCCTTTCTGCAACATGCTTGAAAAAAGCGTATTGCGCCGACATTAAGGTGGGATAAGGGCAGGTAGACAGAAAGATAACATAACATAACATAAGCTCACGCCTGTATCAAGAGGTAGGCAGAGGTGCACTAGCCAACTAGTACACCCACATTTCGCCGAGCTTAGTTTCGTCTCAGATGTGATAAGGGGCGAGCCTATCGCCATATCAGGCACAAATTCCTGATTCCGGGCTGATTTGGAAAAATCCAATATCACTTTGCCCAACCCGGGGATCGAACCCGAGACCTCAGGACGGCAGTCGTACCAAAATAGAACCACGCCACCGAGGCAGTCGAGGCAAAAAAAGGATTATATATTGCATTATAAGAAATTTAAATCGTTAAAGCATCCACCACTTTCCACATAATTGTCTGCCTGCTCGTCTTCGTATGGCAACAAAAAATGTTAAGCGAGAAAGTTTAATAACCGAAGTCCTCAGAACACAGTTTATGGAGCCGGGAGTGACAAAGAAAATATTACGGAAACACACTAATGCAGTGAGCAGACAAAGAGTATGCGGAGCTTACGTTTATGATCCATAGTGTCGACTACAGTCGCCTCGGTTTAGTGGCAGCATGTATGGGCTGTGATGACCGGGAGGTCCTGGGTTCGATTCCCACGTCAAGCAAAGTAAATTTTCTAATTTAAGTTGCCTGGGACTGGATCCCTCATAGGAGGTTGACGTCAAGCAGGCGGCCGGTCGTAAAAACTAAACCAAATCCTCTACAACATGCTTGAAAATGTGTGTTGCGCCGACCCCACATTAAGGTGGGATAAGGGCAGGTAGAAAGAAAGTGTCGACTATGATTTTTTTATAACATAAACTGGTAAACGCACGGGTTACCAGCACAACTTAAAGCAGTATTATTATAATCTTACTGGTACGGATTCCCGTACAAAAAACAGTCAGATTATTATAATACTGCTATAAGACGAGGTGGTAACCCCCAGGTAGGTCATCTGAGTAGGAATAACATTCGAATTCGTATCGAGCTCGCTGTGCACTGTAGTTCGACCTTGACTTTTTGGAATTTTACCCAAGCGACTACATAAATTATTTATATGAAAAACACCTGAACGCCTCCAGCGGTTGCGTGGGGAACTGAAGCTTTTCATACAAATTATTTTACGTAATCGCTAGCGTGAAATGTCAAAAAACCTCATGTTTGAGCTACTGATGACGTTTTGTTAATATTTCATACAAATGTCATAGACGCGCATCGAGCTTGATTTAAATTAGATTGTCACAATATTTCTGTACCTCAACCATGAGTTTTTTTTGACAATTCACCATTGGGACTATGTAAAATGTTTTGTATGAAAAACGTCTTTTCCCCACGTAACCGTTAGAGGCGTTCGGGTGTTTTTCATATAAGTATTTTACGCAGTCGCTAGCGTAAAATGACAAAAATATTTGGTCGAGCTACTTACTGCTTGGGCTATTGATGTTAATGATCTTAACCGCCCATAGGTACCAAAATAATCATGGATGAACTGCCAACCTTAAGGGTTAAAGCCGACGAATAATGTTTTGGAAGGGGAAATTAGGTTAGCCAAAATCTTTTTGAACGAATTGATTTTACGACGAATAAAATAAAAGCATAGTACACAAACATGTCCGCTAAAGCTGTGCTTATCTTCTGCGCCTCCGCTCTCTTGATCCATATAGCATCTATAACATAACTAGCCATAACAAATTCGCAGATATTCGCATCTTTACGACAGACACGAATGTACATAAAATGTATTCAAATTATTAAAAATGGGAGTAAATGGACTGATGTGTGCTGAGTTTTACAGCAGTAATAACTCATAAGTCAGCCGCGTAATGTGCGTGAAATAGATTCGGTGCGCCCCTCACAGCTTCTATAAGAAATATTTAAATTCAGCGCGCCGCAGCTCGCTGGCTCGGAACGCTAAATTAGCCTGCCAGGCTGCGGATCGCGTTGTTTGAAATATTATGTGAAATAATATGAATATCAGTTACGCTGTGTATTTTGTTACACTATCTCGCGAGGTGATGATATTACATAAATATTTGGTAGTTGCTGAATATGGATGCTGGCGTCTTGTGGAATATTCGTTATGATGTACTACGGTATGAATGGTGTTCAAGATGCATTGCATAAACTATATCTGAGTTCACAATCTATGGGATGAAGATTCTGTTTCTATGAACAATTTGAATTTTATAATGAAAATATGAGCTATCTATATATGTTATAACAATTACCGATCGACTTCAAAAAGGAGAAGGTACTCAATTCGTCTGAATTATTTTTTATATAGAGGTATGTTCCTCGATATCTTCCCCAAATGTGGACTAATTTTCAAATGTGGATTTGTGTGCGATAGAGCTTATTCCAACGGTGGTTTCATATAAATTGGTTACAATCGGATACATTTTGAAATCAGTCCGTAACTTTCTTAACATAAGCTCATACATACATAAGCTCACGCCAGTATCCCCGAAGGGGTAGGCAGAGGCGCACTAGCGAACTAGAACACCCACATTTCGCCGAGCTTAGTTCCGTCCCAGATGTGATAGGGGGCGAGCCTATTGCCATATCGGGCACAAATTCCAGACTCCGGGCTGATATGGAAAAATCCAATATCACTTTGCCCGACCCGGGGATCGAACCCGAGACCTCAGAACCGTAGTCGTACCGAAATACCACCACGCCACCGAGGCAGTCAGAAGTTTCTTAAGTTGTGATTATATTAAGGCAAATCCTGAACATTGTCTTATTAGCGTCATAAATCGCAGTTTAGCAACATCAAAACATTTGTGTCCGACTACCGACCGTAGTCGACCGAATAAATCTAATAACTATAATTAATTAATATATTAAAAAGTATAATCGTACTAACCAACAATTTATTTATTGGCCGAAACAAATTATTAATTGGTCCAAATGGAAACATTTCAAATGTAAACAGTTCTGGTAATGATAAATTTATCACATGAAAACATTTACGACGGTGAGACAACCACATCAAACTGCAATTAATTGAGTCCTACACAAATTGTAGAATATTAATTAACAAAGAAGTCTGCCCCGGTGGCGTGGTTGTATTTCGGTACGACTACGGGTCTCGGATTTGATCCTCGAGTTGGGCGAAGTGATATTGGATTTTTCCATATCAGTCCGGAGTCTGGAATTTGTGCCCGATATGGCGATAGGCTCGCCCCCTAACACATCTGGTACGGAACTAAACTTGGCGAAATATGTGTGTTCTAGTTCGTTAGTGCGCCTCTGCCTACCCCTTCGAGGATACAGGCGTGAGCTTATGTCATCTTATGTAAAGAAGATTTTAGTATCGTAAAATAACAAATCTACTGTAGAAAAATGCTGTACGATACTTTCTGCAACATTTCTGTTTATACCAACGTCAGCGCAACAAAAAGTCGATAAGATTTCCGAAGTTCGCAGCGCTACAAAGGCGTATATATTATTATATTACAGGAAAGTTCTAACAGGCTGGCCGGGGCGGCGATCATAAAAAAGTGGAACAGGAATAACTGGGCGACGAAGCGTTGGCTCTGAAGCGGCAATGAATAATCCTTGCGTCAGCACCACGCGAGCTCACTGCCCAATTAAAAACGTACTCTTTCCACGATTTTTAGCTTAGAATATTGTATAATAAGCCAATAAAATACCCCACTTAACGCCCCGCTAGCGCCCCGGCAGCTATGAAATATGCACTTCTCACCCTCATAATGGAGTTGAAATTAAATGCAAGAACCACTCGTCGCTTATAGCTTTGCCAAATGATTATTTTGTTTCTATTAATCGGGACGTCTTGGTATTCTATACAGAGTGCTTCATAAAGTTGGTATCAATAATAAGTACACTGAAAGAGGGGATAGCAATATAGCGATGAAGTTTAAAATTTCGTAAGGGTCATAGTTTTTGAATAATGGAAATTTGAATTTGTGATGAAAAATGAAATAAATTCCACCATAGTGTAGTATCTTATTCATTCATACGATTCGTTAGTTAAACCTAAATTGACGGTCCCTAAAGGAAAGCTTACCTGACGATAGACTCGCCCCTATCACACCTGGGACGGAACTAATCTCGGCGATATGTGGGTATTCTAGTTCGCTAGTGCGCCTCTGCCTACCCCTTGGGGATACAGGCATGAGCTTGTGTTATGTATGTTCATACGTGGTTTATTTTTCTTATAAATGTGTGACATAATTAAAATCGCTGTCCAAGTGATAAAATAATGGATGAATTGATTATATAAATATGTAAAATATTTCTATATGATAAGAACTCCATTTAAAGGAATACTTATTTCACCCTAAAAATCACGAAAAGAGCAACGGAAGCGTTTTCCTCGACTGAAGGAAAGTCACTTATCTAAAATTTCTCGTCAATTTGTAGCTATTAACGAATAAGTATGTAGATACAGAAAGCTTATACCTACATGTGGATGATATAAAATATATTCCTTTGTTGTCAAATGTATAGGAAGCTACTTTTACCGAAAAGGATCGCTTTATGGTTTCCTATACATAATTATTTGATATAAAGAATTCACCTGGTATTCCAGTGTAGGTGTCGTGGCTACGGACCGGGAGGACCTGGATTCCAACTCGAGGTTAGGCAAAGCTGTTTTCTAACACGATTTGCACGGTACTGGATCTCCAGAAGTGGACATCAGACAAGCAGCCCGTCGTAAAAACTTAGCCGAGTCCTTTCTGGATCATGGTTGAAATAAATTTTTCGATTCTACATTGTAGTGGGTAATGTCAGTTTTTTTAAATAACATCAATTTTTCTTTAAATATTCAAGGCTTTATTGTTCAGACAAAATTTAAAAAAATAATGATGCAAATAAAATAATAAAATATAACAAAATAACGCAATAACGTCTTTCTCTAGTTTTAAACTATTATCAAATAATCTTAATTTTATTATGAGTTCCGTTATAAGTACACAACCCTAAATTAGGGAATTCAAAATATTAAACTAACAATCAAATATGTAAAGTTGTTTGTTTTCCTTCAACTGTTTCGTTGCTATCCAACAAGTGGCTCAAAATAAACAGACCAACCCTCCAACTAAGTATGTTTGGATTAATCACTGGAAGCCGAGACGGCGTAAACAAAACTTGTAAAACATTGTACGCTGATTATGAACCGATGACAGCCGATGAGATACGCGTGTGATTGTTATTTTTAACGTGTAATATACAGCGACGATACACCCTAATAGACGCCACATTTCATACAAGCAACCGACATCTGACAACACATCTGACTATAAAATCGGATATAGAAAAAACAAAAGAAAAAGGAACTTTATTTAGCCAACACTTGAGACCAGCCGTAAACAAAGATGGGTTAATGTGCACTTAACCAATAAATATATAATTATATAGCGGATCGTTCAATAGATTCAACCACATATCCGAGCCGTAAATACTAAATACCTACTTCCGCGTTATAATGCATCCCTCCACAAGTTAGCGCGTTAGTATGGTTAAAACAATCAGCTTTTGAGTTAGAAATATAGCATAATATTTAATAATGTAGAACTGCGTGTCCTTCACTAAGGTAGACTTGGTTTGAGGAGAAATGTCGAACATTAGGTGTCTATTGGGGTTCGTAGTCGCTAGTAACATGTCATAGTTTTCCATCGGAATGATTTTAACCCTCTCATCAATATCGTCGATTACGATCTCGACGAAACAAACAGTTCAGTTAACCTAAAACGATAAAAAACGTGTGAATAGCCACTTATATTACTTATTACGCATTACGGTCTTTAACAAAACCGCAGACAATTTCTTTAAAAGCCCTTAATATCTCTTTAAGAGTTGTTATCGCAAAAGGGGTACTAAACAAGCCGCGTCGCGAACATTATTTAGAAAAAAAAAGTGGATACCAGTGGGAGTTTACTTGTTTCGAAAAGGCAGGTCGTTGCGGCATCAGATAACGCCAGATTTGCGGCCGCTCCATTAACAAATTACCCCTTTAAAGCTCTCCTTATAGTAATATTATGTAGGCTTGTTTATTTAAACAAGATAATAAACGAAGTTTTATTTTCGCGTACGTGGTCGCGTGCTGCGCGGCGGTAGTATAAAAATGAAGACGGACATTTAGTACATTTATTCCGCAATAAATAAACCACGTAGAGTTGTGTTATCTATGATAAAGTTCTGCTTCATATATTTTGAACTTGAATTTCGTTGGGAAATAAAAAAGATTTCACAAATGACTGGATGAATTTCAAATGACGTTACTGCCTTCTGCTGCCCGTATTTATGGTCTGCGGGCTTTTGTTTTTATTAAAATTCCATATTAAACGAAATTTATAGCAGTTACTGTGGCCAGTAACTTTACATAAATATTAGGCTCTACATTAATTTGCTATTTATAAATAGAATGGTTATTATTAAATGATTATGCTTATATACTTTCTGTTATGCAGAAAGAATCTTGGATGCGTTTAAAACCTAAATGGAGGGAAATAGAGGTTGGGAAAGGGAAGGGGGGGAATTGAGCCACCGTTTCGTGCTATAGACGTGACTGTCTAAAGCGTGGCTCTACACCTCTAACCGTACGCCATATAATTTTGATAGATAAGGTGGCCTTAAATGACATAACAAGTGTTTGAGTTCCGTTATAGTAATCAGGGGTTAGTCGCCTACTTTAAAGCACACCTTTACATTTCTGCGACATCTATCGAGGCAATATGGCACTATGTGGTGTTTAATAAACAATGTGGCATATCAAAGCGTTTCATATTTTTAAGCTTATGGGCTGACGTTTTTTTCGCTTGGTCATTAATTATGATCACGTCAGGGTATTCTTTTGAATATTCATTTTTTTAATTATAATGTGCTTTGAGCTTAAAATTATTATGCTTGGTTATACGGTATAGGTAAGAAGTAGGAACCTATACAAATTGTTTAGAATAATAAGTTGTTAAATAATATAGTTATTGTCCACTTTTTTGCTATTCAAATGAAAACTAAATATGAGAGCGCCTATCTTGATAATTTAAGTTTTTAAAAATCTTTGTATATATTCCAAATACAGCGTAACATAACATACATATATAAGCTTATGCCTGTATCCCCCAAGGGATACGCAGAGGCGCCCTAGCGAACTAGAACACCCACATTTCGCCGAGCGTAGTTCCGTCCCAGATGTGATAGGGGGCGAGCCTATCGCCATATCGGGCACAAATTCCAGTAACATAACACATGCTTATATAACCAAAGGTTTAGGCAGAGATTCAATTAATATTCCCACAGCTCGATGACCTTATTTTGAGGATGGCGATATTACTAATATGCCCCATATCACAATAGTAATTCCCATTACTTTATACGAGCCCTTATTCATTTTTCCAGTTGAAAAAAATACGTCTTAAAAGCGAGTTTCAATCTTACAATTTAATCCGCGGCAAATTATTCAACAATAAATCAAGTTAGCGAAAAAGAAAAGAAAGGTTTCAAATAATTTACAATCTCGTGCAGCAGCTCACTTAATTTCCAGAGAAGTCTTAATTTCTTTTCTAAATCTCATGTATGTGTAAAAGGAAACTTAGGAAATATAAGTGGAATTTTACACGGTCAGCTGATTTATGCTGCGGTTGGTACCGGTAAAAATATCACCGGTACCCGATGCCGGTACCAAACCGGTGATATTTTTTCATGGGGTCCAACAGGAAATAAACTATAACACGGTTAATATCAAACCTATTTTGCACCGGCGACGGTATGAAGTGTAAAAAATCGCCATAAATAAATTAAATAAATAAAATCATAGTCCCCCCCCCCCAGAAATTTCCAGATCGACCTAAACTTCTTTAGGAAATGTTTATGTTCAGCAGAGGACGTCGCGTCGTGACGACGATGAAACAAAAATCAATGACTGTAATTTGAGAGTGAATGTTGAAAATCGGTCCATATTTGGTGCAGATATCACGTAACATACATAAAAAATGCAAACGAATTGAGGTCCTCCTTTTGGAAGTCAGTCGAAAAGCTTCTAAAGCAAGAGGTTGCAGTGTGCAATATTAATATTTTTAAAGAACACGTCCGTTTAGATTAAAGTAGTAGGTAGGGTCGCGGTCGCTGCGGCCGGAAAGGAAGATTCGCCCAAATTTTGAATTACAAACCACTGGTTCATTTTTAAATATTTAAATACATACCTACGATATGCTAACACACACAAAGCTAACCTAACCGTACGTGAAGATATTATGCCCGCATAAACTATGGAATATTTTATCTTAGGTCATTTCCGGAACTTTGAATAGAAACAGTTAAGTATTTTGGAAGGGTTCTGTAGACTTTCGAATACAGTTATAATTTTTTTATTTTCTAATATAATATACTTGGAGGTAGGTAAAATTAATAGAATTCTATGATAAACCTCCGTAGTTATATAAAATCTGGCTGTATTTATTTTACACTAACTTTTACGCTATAAATACAGGGATAAGAGATTTTTTAAATTGTTACATGTCAACGAATCCTGTGGAATTTACTTTATTGGATATATGAGATCGTCGTCGCCTCCTTGATCTAGTAGCAGCATTTATGGCCTGTTGAACGGGAGACCCTGGGTTCTATTCCTAGGTCGGGCAAAGCCAATTTTTTTATTTAATTTGTCCGGGCATGGATCCCTCAGAGAGGGTTAACGTCAAGGAGTCAGCCGGTCGTAAATACTAAGCCAAATCCTTTCTGCAAAATGCTTGAAAGGGTGTGTTGCGCCTACCCCATATTAACGTGGGATAAGAGCCGGTAGAATGAAAAACAAAAAGAAAAGGATAGATGAGATATTTACGACTACCGTTTTTGCTTACTCTGCTCATATGTACATATAACATATTGATAGGAATAGCTACGGTAGACACCTATCCATAGGTAAGCATAGAGCCTACCCCATAAAAAAATGTGACAACCCTAAACCAAATAACCAAAAACCAAAAACTTTTCTTTCTAAACCAAATACAACACGTGGACTAAATAACTTAAACGTATGATACATAATAAATATACAATAGGGATAACATTTTATTCGCAATTTAAAATCTAGTGTGGCAATAGCATGCGGAAGTGACATGGGCGTGACGTCACATCCGGTTGGTGTTACGCACCGCGCAGGCGCAACGTTGCCACCGGAAGCCGGATGTTGTGGTGTTGCGGCGCACAATCTGGAGTTGGACGGCGGGAAACACTGAATCAAGTGCAGCCTGAGCTTTCTGGTTTATGTATGAGACTGTAAAAGATAAATGGCAACATTTTCGTTTGATATCATCCGTGGCCGAAGTTATTTTAGTTGGCTCGGTTAATTGTTCGCCTCTGTGGGCCCGTGAATTATGTAGATTTTGTTTCCGTTTCTTGTTGACTGTTCCTCTTCTTGACCCGTGGTAGCAAGTAAGTTAAAAGTTTGAGGTCCTGAGTTCAAATTCTAAGTCGGGAAATATCAATTTATATTTTTCAGTTCAAAAAATTATAGGTACGAGTAACACGGGGCTACAAATTGTACTCATTTCGTAATAGGCTCGCGCTCTATTACATTATGAGACCAATATAAGCTCAACGACTTTTTTTCTAACTGCCCTTATCGCACTATGTGTAGGATCGGCGCAACACCCTTTTTTAAGCATATTGCAGTAAGGATTTGGCTTAGTTAATTATTATGTCCGGCTGCCGGCTTAACGTAAACCCCTTCTAGGGGATCCAGTCAGAAAAATCTCAAGTGTAATATATATATATATATATATATATATATATATATATATATATATATATATATATATATATATAATATGAGACTGCCTCGGTGGCGTAGTGGTATTTCGGTACGACTACGGTTCTGAGGTCTCGGGTTCGATCCCCGGGTCGGGCAAAGTGATACTGGATTTTTCCATATCAGCCCGGAGTCTGGAATTTGTGCCCGATATGGCGATAGGCTCGCCCCCTATCACATCTGGGACGGAACTAAGCTCGGCGAAATGTGGGTGTTCTAGTTCGCTAGTGCGCCTCTGCCTACCCCTTTTGGGATACAAGCGTAAGCTTATGTTATGTTATGTGTTATAATAATATGAAATCATTTTAACATGCGACGCGTTCCCTGTGAGACTTCCCGTCAAAATCCCCACATGGGTGTAACGACACCGGCAAGTTTAATAAAATAAAAGTGAATGTAGGTAAGTTTATACTATTTAACACTGGTAAGAACTTTGCGGCGAAGACGCAACGCGACGCGACGCTACTGTGTTTCAGTATATACAAAGTTCTGTGTGCGATGATCCGCGACTGTGTTAAAAGAAAGGTAAAGCCAATAACAAAGTGACGTGGACAATACAACACTTCTTTACGTCATACATTAAAGTATTCTGCAATATTTTCAATATGTCGATAAATAAAAATAAAATTGAATTCTAAAATTTCTCAACATATTTATGCTAAAGATTGTTTAAACACAATACGTCGAAAACCTTATAAGCTTTACGATTAACTTCGACTTCAATTCATTTAGTTTTAAAATGATAAAATTGTTTCTATAATGTTCTATAGTTATTGCAAAAGATTACTTACTTAGCGGCTTCTTCTTACGCACCAAATCTGAAAAGATTGAATGGTTCACATATTTTTGTGTGACGGATCATAATGTGCAACGAGTATCGATTAGTCCAAATTCAGAACAGTCTGCACCTTGACCGGACATCCAAATATATCGGGCGATTAACAAGCTATTTATAGTATCTATCTGCATGTCATAGAATACTTCGTCAAGGCTACATGTCATTCATTTTCCTTCAACTTTAACCCGTTGGAGGCGGCACATATATGTATATGTAAGTTACATTAGCGTCTCGGCCACCTCTGACTTTTCTATTTTAAGTGTATTTTGATTGTGAATTATTGCTTGCTTTAACTGTGAAGGAAAACATCGTGAGGAAACCTGCATACCTGAGAAAAATATTTACAAGAATTGCGAAGGTATGTGAAGTCAACCAACCTGCATTAGGCCCGCGTGGTAGACTAAAGCCTTACCCCTCTCATTGGTAGAGGATGCCCGTGCCCAGCAGTGGGACAGTAGTATTACAGGGCAAATATTATAATTGTTTTGATATGATTGCCTCTAGATCTAGTTAGCAGTCTTTATGGGCTGTTAACTGAGTTGTCCTGGGATTAATATTTTGCAACTAAATTGAAATATGGTACATCGAATACAAAAGCGATTTTGAAAAGCGGTTCATATTTGTTCTATATGTCACGTAATTATACATAAACAAATACAGACGAATTGATTATTTCCAACTTTTGAAGTCGTTCGTTTATCGAACGAAAAGATCATCATCATATCAGCCCTGTTGTTATATTGCTATCCCACTGTTGGGCACGGCCCTTCTCTATTAATGAAAGGGGTTAGGCCTCAGTCTACAATGCTGACCTAATGCGGATAGAAAAAAAAATAGGCGAGAAATGGTATATTTCTCCAGTTAAGGTTGATTCCGTTACGGTTCGAGTTGGGAGTTTGAAATTGTATTTGTGTGTAGGTGAAGCGCTAGTCTTGCGGGACACATGTCGCAACTTCCACTCGAAAACTTCATCGAACGAACGAAGAGTAAAGCCTTGTACTCCGTGTACTGCTCTCTCGAGCCTACTCTTGTATCTTTATCTTTATTAAATGTAATGGATAATTTGCTCGATTTTATTACGATAATGTTTATTCTTAGTTAATTGTTTAAAATATTCTGTGAGTAGTTTATTGTTTCGTTTAGAGAGTTTGAGAATTTCTTTTGAGGTCGGTACAGCGTGGCTCTACCTCTAATATAGCTTTCTATTGCGATACTAATTACTGATTCAAGTAAAAATAGAATAAATAAACAATAACAACATTATTTTTATCAATTTCCTGTATATTTTTCTTAGGTCTGATTTATTATTGAATTGAGAGGAATTACATAAATTCTACGTATATAAACTCACACCTTTATCCCCGAAAGGGCAGGCAGAGGCGCATTAGCGAACTAGAACACCCACATTACGCCGAGCTTATTTCCGTCCTAGATGTGATAGGTGCAAGCCTATCACCGTATCGGGCACAAATTCCAGATTCCGTTGATATGGAAAAATCCAATATCACTTTATTGGTATTGAACCCGAAACCTCAGAACGGTAGTCGTACCCAAATACAACCACGCCACCGAGGCAGTCTACATACATAAAACCGTTTTGCGGTCTTTGTATTATCTTTTAATTTATAGCTGTCAACCAAAAGTGATAAAATAAGTGACATTCAGCGAACTGAAGTAACAACGTAACAACCAGTAACAACCATTATACCTATGAAGTAACAACGAATGAACAGTTGACAAGAAATAAAAACTTACTCATTAATATGTATCGCTTAATATCTTTTTTGGCAAGAAAAAACATTTCAATTCCCAAACGCAAGTTTCATCTAACCAGCTTCAGACCCGACACACAGTCCGTACAACTTGGTAACCCGTTTTGTTTAGACCCGATAGAGTACCAAAGCCATACGCTGAAGAGGCACGATAATTGCAAACGACAACGGTTGTACGAATTCGGCTTGTACGTAGCCGCTTGTCTGCCAAAATACGTACAGAAAGTACAAATGCAACACACCGACGAGTTAGAAATTTTGGTTGCTCCGGACGGGATATTTCAAGTGTTGAGTTTCATGCGAAATCATCAACATGCGTGCTTCGGGCACTGTTCATGTGTCACTGCGATAGACGTGCCCAGCAGGGAATATCGGTTTGAAGTCGTGTATAACTTGTTGAGTTTACGTTTCGGCGAGAGAGCGAGGGTCAAGACCTATACTGATGAACTGACGCCCCTACATTCAGCTTATGATTTGTGGAACGTTTGTAATTGGTGGGAAAGAGAAGTTTACGACATGTTCGGAGTTGTGTTCACCCATCATCCAGATCTGAGGAGGATCCTCACCGATTACGGTTTCAAAGGGCATCCACTAAGGAAGGACTTTCCGTTGGTAGGATACACAGAACTTCGATACGACGATGAATTGAAGAAAATTGTATACGAACCAGTCGAATTTTCACAGGAGATGCGTTCGTACCAATTGGAGTCGTCTTGGAGTTATTTCAGAAACTTTCACGAAGGCTACAATGCTCCGGTGCCACCGAAGGTCGCGAAAAAATGAGCTGGAAATCTTTTTTTGGTATTATTTCCTAAACTTAGAAGAACACATACTATTATGATTGTATTGTTAACGTATGATGTACCTTTAAAGAAATTTCCTAATTTGAATAAAATTATGACCTAATTAGTATTTTCCACTTCAATTATCCAGATCCTATCACCTACATAAACGCAGGACTTTGGAAGAATGCGAATGGCTTATCTTAAATGAGACCCTTTCTCTAATGACCTTTTGTTTCTGATACAATAGGACGAAGTCATTTAATGGAGCGTTTAGATACGTTATTATATGAAGGTTATAGATTTGTGGAACCCCTTAGCCCGCCAGATGTCGGCCAGCTCTAGCACTCCGCTTAATAATAACTTTGAAAATTTCGGAAACGGACTAATTATTCTCTCTCAGTTTCATTAAATTACTTGATTCATAAGTAATCCGACCTTGACGAGGATAAATCTAATAAGATGCTCCATTATGCAGAAACTAGAAATATAATATTTCGCACAATACATTTTTTCTGTACTTAATCACAAAGGGCTTTACCATATATTACAATACCTTATAAAGGATTACAAAATATTGGGCATATCCAAAAATAAGGGCCACTTGCAACTCCGCGATAAATCTCTATTTATCCTAAACCTTGATTTATGCATAGGAGTTAGCTGTAGGATAAATCGAGTTTCGATTTAACTCTACATTAGTAATACCACTGCAAGTGGCCCTAAATGTTCATTGAAATTATCATTCTTTTCAAATCGAATACTAACTGTATTCTAATTGAAGTTTAAACATTTTTTATTTTTGTAACTTACCGCCTAGAATTTCATCAAAAGATACATCGCTCACATTGTAAATCGGTGCGAATAATCCGAAAAGAATATTAGAAATATTTTCAATGTTTCGGCTTCATATCTGCCTCCATCATACGGACATCTGCGTAAGAATAACGACAGAGCGGAGGTCTGAATGAACAATCGGGCGGCTCAGTGTGAGTCGCGCCCTCGAGTCTGCCGTCCGCTTGCCGCGCCGCGCCGCGCCGCTCCCACGGGCCCGCCTAAACTTGCCGCGCTCTACGAAACTTTGCACAATAACACTACAAAAATAATGACACACTACGGTCCCAGAACAAAAATAATATAACACTAAACTTCTCATTCTCTAAACTTTTGATGCTGTGCAAACTTCAGGTGAGTGGATTTTGCACTTTTTATCATTTTTCCAGTTGTAAAGTTTAATTGTGTTTACTTTGGAAGTTTATTCGTTAGTTAGTTTTAATTCTTTCTGCATGTTTAGTTATATAGAACTTAAATGTAACTTTATTTAGAAATTGTCCTAATATTAACTTATAAAGTACAATAACTAGTATGTTTGCTTGTTCTATGCAAGATAAAGTATACACGGTTAACTCACAGCCCTCAAAGGTAATATTTACAAGTATTTTAAAATTCTTTTAATATAATTTTTCGTGTCTGTTTCGGTGACGTAGTTTTATTACATACACGGCGCTACTACCGTCCTGAGGTCTCGGATTCGATCCCCGAGTAGGATAAAGTGGATTTTCCTAATAATATCCCGGAGTCTGGAATCTGTGTTCCATATGGCAATAGAAACGTCGCCATTACATTATGGGACAGAAATAACCTTGGCGAAAAGAGAGTTCACTGCTTACGGCTCTACCTACCCCTTCAGGGATAACAGGCGTGAGTGCGTATATATTTCTTTTCATGTCTACCATTTTGAATGGTATATAACAAGATATAACATAAGCCCATGCCTGTATCCCCGAAGGGCTAGGCAGAGATACAGTAGCGAACTAGGACACCCACATTTCGCCGAGATTAGCTCCATCCCAGATGTGATGGGAAGCGAGCTCATCGCCATATCGCGCCCGAATTCCAGACTCCGGGCATCAGTGTCAACTGAATCATCCAATATCCGATTGCCCGACTTTGGTATCGAACCCGAGGCCTCAGGTCGATAGTCGTACCGTGCACGAAATACCACTACGCCACCGAGGCAGTCGATACTATCATTTCATTTTATGTCACAATAACTACCTTTTATCACAATACTTCAAAAATTCCATCTCCTTTTACTAATAGTATGATAAATATTAGTATCCGGGAGAGTTAATGGAGCTTCAACACGTCAGTTGTTAATTAGAGTGCGTCCTGCCTCCGCATGCAACCCATAAACTGGTTAACTTCTATTAGTCTTATCAGTAGTCTATTATAAGGCACGTGTTTCCGTTTATATCAAAGTCTGGTTGGTCAAGTAATAGTAACGACTATTAAACTATCGCTATTGAATTAATTTACGATTTATTCTAATTAATTAAATCTTAAAAACCTTAATTCGGTAACTGTAATTTTAAAATGATATTTAGTCTAGAACTCTATCAGCAGCAAGTGTCTGTCGCATGAGTGACCATTTTATGTTGACATCCCCGATTTATGAAAGCACGCTCTTTGTAGAGACCAAGTTGTTGCACCTCGGGTTTTATAACCTACAGTATTTTTTATTACGTCGTCTTAAAATCTCCTTTTTTAAATTTCCAAGGGGCTAGTCTGTAGAGAAGGACGATATTATAATCACGTCAACATCGCAACAAAGTAACATCAGATGTATTCTATAGATATAAGTTCTTTATTTTTATCTAAATACGGCAGTGATTACTCTATATCTGACGGCATACTCACTGGCAGTCCAAAAAAATCCAGGGACTACCGACAACAATGCATTTATCTATAATCATAACAATTATATCGGCCCGCATAAATCCTCCACACTCCGGAGAGGGATTAAGTTAAATTTAGCAAATCGAGACGCCTGCCACAAGGCAGGTGGATGATCGATGTAGCCATATACACAAGGATACCCATACCCAGCCCAAGCATCAAATCATATCGCAAGTCTCTCGGGAGCATCTGATATAAACTGACTAATCCTGCCCGCCTAGCATGCGCGCCACGAGAACATTTTGTCTGCGCTTTTTGTCCTGATATTACCGGTTTTCTCCATTTGTCTACGGACACTAACATGCGTCCTCGTTTAATTTCATACAATATTGTAGACAACATCTCGACAGTCGATTATCGGGATATCTCGTGGCGCGCATGCTAGGCCGGCTGGAACGAGATGGAAACAAGGTGCGTGGATCATTGTTGTTTTAACACCAAACAATATTTTAACAATAGAAACCTACACACACGTAAACCACACATGCAGTTAATTTTCACACCGAAAAGACTTGAACAGGAGTGAAGACTAACAAAGTTTATTCCCTAATATGTAATATATCATCTAATATTATTGAAATAAAACTATTCTTACGCTTTGCAGTCTTCGTTGTCACAGGTCAGTCAGTCAGTCTGACCCGTGACAACGAAGACTGCAAATACTTCGAAACGTCGGGAATAATAATTAAAACCTAATCGTGATAGAATCCGTAAGAATAGTTTTATTTCAATGTATAATATTCCCGTAAACTTAAGAAATCAGTATCTAATATTATGATAAGGCAAGGCAACACTCCGGTAAAGTACTATTCTAACATTTTTTATCCTGCCAAAATTTAGTTTTGATTTTATTAATTTATCAAACTTTTGACTGACATCCTTAATAGCGAGAACTAAAGTTGGTCTTATAGAACTTCTAGATTCGTGATGAAAAATGTAATATTCTGAATTTCACACTACTATGATTCAACACAATGGTATGCAGCTTCGGTATGCTTTCAAGACATAATTTAATTTTCCAGCGTTAGCATTCTTGAACCAACCAGTACTGATGCTCTATAGCAAGTTAACCAATAGGATACATAATAATAAATACACCCAACAGTCACAACCTAGTCCTGACCCCACACTAGGTGTAACCTGTATCGTGGGTGTAAGAGATTAGGAGAAACTTTCGGTCGCACAACACCCAGACTTGAAACAAATATCTGTGGGCCACACAAATACTTGTCTCAGTGCGGGAATCGAACCCGCGGCCTCTCGCTTCACAACCGGCTACTCGCCCGCTGCGCCGCGCAGGCTGCGAAATATAAAGTATTTATTATATTTTTCATTACCAAAGTCTATTTTCATTTCAAACTAACTTTTGCCCGCGGCTCGATCCGCGAAATGAATCTTTTTCTAAGAATTTATTTATTGATAGCTAAATATTATTGTATATTTAAAGTATTAACTTAGGATCCCTCCGAATAATGATAAATTAGATGAGACTGCTACGACAAAAAGTAAAAACTTTAAAACTTAACCGACAAAACCCATCAGATCTTGAACAAATGCATATCGGGAACATGAACATATGCATCTTTAAAGTAAGCTCTATGGAACATAAATACAATTTTGAGTCACAGTCTTAAGTGTTAAAGCCACGCTGTAGACAACTATGTCTGCAGCATAAAAGGGCCGGCTCGAACGGTTTGATACTACTGTTTCACAGAAAAGCGACTTAAGTGGCAATTCATTTCTGCGTTCCGTTCGGTGAATGAGATTTTGCGGTGGACCATTTTCCCCTTCCCCTTCAATTTCTCCCTCCTTTTAGGCGGGCAACGCATCCATGATTTGTTTGTGTCTTGGGTGTCTATGGGCGTGTGGAGATCATTTACCATCAGGTGAGCCACCCGTCGTTGGCCAGTCTCTTCTATAAAAAAAATCTTAAAATCAGTTCACATTTGTCAGAGATGGATAAAAATACAGACTGCTTAATCACGCTAAAACATAAGATACTAGGTTTGATAATGTCCAGTATTTAACACAACGGTAAAATAATTTACATATAAAATAACATAAATAATTTTTGGAAGTATTTTATCCTCCTCATAAAGAACAAGGGAATACCAATTCCGCGTTTCTAAGTCACAAAATTATTTGAGCTCGGCTCCGTAACCAAGAAAAACAACTAAGACTGTAAACGCAAAGTAAATACTCTAGATAATACCAAGTTTATTGTAAATGAAGTTAGTATTAATGTTTAGGTACGCTAGTTTACCGTCCGGTATGAAATTTCCGACGTTTGTAAACTTTGTTTCCGCAGCCAAGTTAGAGCGGAGCTCGGCTGAGACAGGTCGCTCAAGACAATGCACATCAAACTTAAGTTTATAATAATCGATTTAAATTTAATATCTAAGTTATGGCTATGCTACTACCAGCATAATACTTCTTCAATCTCGTGAATAATTTTCGAGGATAAAAAACCGTTTATATAGTTGCTCTGTTTATAAGCTTCCACTTCGCCGTACCTTCAGCAACCTCTGTGTTCAAAGTCTTCAGATTACCATGTTCTTACAAGTTAAAGGAGCGTATTAAGTCACATCCATCCGTACCCATGATAAAACATATCATCAGCTGTTAGGCTTAGAAGTATTCTCATTATACAATCTATCTAATAATAATACAATCTTAAAAACAATCTAATAATACAATCTTACATTACAATAGATCTTAAGTCTTAATAAAGCGAACGTCGACTAAGTCAGAGTCAAAAGATTGAACTCAGGGAGGATTTTGAATTTTTGAATCGAACATCGACTTAGTTCGAGTATTTTTTTTACGAAAAAACAGACTAATAGACAGACTAAGCAAAGTTTTTCTTATAAAAAATGACTCAAACTTAGTTGAAGTTCGCTTTATAAGATATATCTCTATAAGATCTCAGCTTATATCAGTGGATATCCAAGCGTAAGTAGTAGTAGCATCATCTTAACATAGAGAAGACAAAAAGATACACAACATAAATAAAATAATGCAAGTGAAACAGGTTATTAGACCTCATCACGCGTCCGTTCTTTCAGTTGAAAACTTGTTCGAAAGATTCTAACGCACTATTACGAATGTGTATATGCTTGCTTCGCGCCATTATCTTAATGTAGTTCCCGACTAATTGACTTATCTTAAATCTTGATTAGCATCATACGGTCCACTTAATAGATTGCTTAGTAAGCGACCTGTTTAGTACGCAGACAATAGCAATTAATACCGCAGTATTAGGCTTAAGTCCTGGTAGTACAGTAGACGAGTAGTAACTTATAGGAAGGTAGTTTATAGGAAATACTAGCTGTTGCTTTCGATTTCGTTCGCGTGGAATTTTATCGACCGACTTCCCAAAAAGGAGGGGGTCCTCAATTCGTCGTTTTTTTATGTATGTTACGCGATATCTCCGCCAAATGTGGACCGATTTTAAAAATTATTTTTGTATTCGATGGAGCTTGTTTCAAGGGTGGTCTCATATAAATTTGGTCACGATCGGATTTGAAGTCGGTCTGTTAAGTTTTTAAACTTGTGATTATTAACAAATCTATTCCACGGAAACCGTACATTTTTTGAGATAAAAAGCTATGTATCATTCCAGTCTACAATCTTTCACCGTGTCAGATTTCATCCAGATCCGTCCAGTCGTTCTGGCGTGATTGAGTGACAAACATCCATCTAAATTTACGCATTTATAACTAAAATAATATTAAGTATTTTTTATAGCAGAGACTGGCAAATGAGCAGATAGGTCACATGTGATATGTATTTATAAAATATAATATTATTTGTAAGAACCCCTATGTTGTCATACATTCACCTTAACTTGCCAATAAACGTCAGTTCCCGATAGTCCGTGTTTCATTGCATACATTACATTGGCGCAGTCGGTAATTTGTGCAGTTATTGTGATTTGTACGTTATAATAATGCCTATCGGAAAGATCGAGACGTTTGATATCGGTTCACATAATTGGACTGCGTATTGCCGTCGAGTGAAACAATTTATTTCGCTTAACCAAATACCGGACAATTTACATGTGGCTACGTTAGTGACACACGTGGGGGAAAGGTGTTACGATCTTATGTGCGATTTGTGCGCACCCGACCTTCCGGAAAGTAAGACGTTCGATCAGCTCGAACAAATCGTCAAAGTGCATCTCGAACCGCAACGATCGGAGATCGCGGAACGGCATATATTTCGGCAGAGAAAGCAGACGCAGGGGGAGACCGTGAGCGAATATTTGCAAAGTCTGAAACATTTAGCCAAGACGTGCAATTTTGCGGCGGTGACCTCTAATCCTCTAGAGGTTAACTTGAGAGATCAATTCGTCTCCGGGCTACACAACGAGGACATGCGATCTCGGCTTTTCGCTGAAAAGAATTTGGATTATAACCGAGCAGTGGAGCTGGCGCTCGCGCTGGAGGCGGCGGACAGGCACGCGATGATGGCGGCGTCCGGCGGCGACGGTGTACCAGCGGCAGCGCCCGAGCCGCTGCATCGCGTGGGACCGGCGCGCGGGCCGCGCCGCGCACCCGTGCCTCGGGCGGAGCCCCGGAGCGCGTCACGAGACTACGGGGACGGAGCCGGGCCGCTGCGCTGCTGTCCACGGTGCGGAAAGGAGGGTCACGCCGCAGCCAGGTGCAGATTTAAAAATTACTCGTGCGACCGGTGCGGTAAAAAAGGACACCTCAAAGTGGTATGTAGTGAAGGACGATCCGAAATCGTCCGAGAAACGTATGATGGCGTTAAGACTTCTAAAGGTCAGTTTTTTTTTGGACGATTCTAGTGAAAGTGATTTAAATTTTTACAACATTGTGTGTGGAAACGGTGACGCACCTTATTATATTCAGTTAAAAGTGGAACGTCGGTATGTTACGTTTGAAGTCGATACTGGTAGTAAAATATCCGTTATTTCTAAGAGTTTCTATGATGAACTGTTTTCGCATATACCTATAAGACAAAAATGTTTACGTTTAAAATCTTACACGGGCACTATCATAGAACCTTTGGGCTATATTGTTGTAAAAGTCGTGTATAAATCCATAACAGAAATGTTCGAACTATATGTAGTGGAAAAGGGGGGTCCGCCTTTAATGGGTCGGACGTGGATACGTTGTTTACAGCTAGATGTTACGAGTTGTCATGTTATAGCTAAAGGGTACGATGATGAAGTGTGCGTTTTAAGAAAAGAATTTCCGGAAGTGTTTGCGGAAGGTCTTGGGACATTTAAAACTCCATTACGTATACATTTGGCGGACATGACGCCTATATATGTTAAAGCGCGTCCGTTGCCGCTTGCTTTACGCGAGCCCGTTGAGCGCGAGTTAGAAAGACTGCAACGCGATGACGTGATATATAAGGTTGATCGATCGGATTATGGGACTCCTATAGTTCCAGTGATTAAAAAGAATGGCGAAATCCGTATATGCGGGGACTATAAAATCACTGTTAATCCGCGTATTAAAGATTTTCATTACCCCTTGCCGCGTATTGAAGACATATTTGCAACGTTATCAGGGGGTCAACAATTTTCTAAGCTCGATCTGTCCCATGCCTACCAGCAATTGTTATTAACGGATGATTCACAGCCGATGACGGCAATCACGACTCACGTCGGTACTTTTGTTTACAGACGTGTTCCTTTCGGTATAAAGTGCATTCCCGAGAATTTCCAAAAATTAATTGAAGAACTAAGCTCGGCGAAATGTGGGTGTTCTAGTTCGCTAGTGCGCCTCTGCCTACCCCTTCGGGGATACAGGCGTGAGCTTATGTGAAACACTTAGTGGATTGCCTTCAACGGTTGTTTGG
This sequence comes from Clanis bilineata, assembly GCA_036417725.1. Lineage (NCBI taxonomy): Eukaryota > Metazoa > Arthropoda > Insecta > Lepidoptera > Sphingidae > Clanis > Clanis bilineata. Next base: position 8,870,336 of record CM071141.1, read on the forward strand.
ATCGACGATATCTGTGTAACCGGAAAGGATAAGGCCACACATTTAAGAAATTTGAAATTAGTATTGTCAAGGCTTAAAAATGTAGGATTACGTGTTAATTGGTCAAAATGTGAATTTTTCAAAAACAGTGTAACATATCTAGGATATCGTATTGATAAAGACGGTCTGCATACAGACGATAAGAAAGTGGAGGCAATTATTGCAGCCCCCACTCCAGCAGATGTGACTCAATTGAAAAGTTTTTTAGGACTAGTCAATTTTTATGCAAAGTTTTGCGTTAATATTTCGGAAATTTTAAAACCGTTATATAAGTTGCTTCAAAAAAATGTTAAATGGTTTTGGAGTGAGGAGTGTGACACGGCATTTAAAACTCTTAAATGTAAATTAGCGCGTGCGCCTGTGCTAGCACACTATGATCCGATGTTGCCGTTAAGAATGGAAGTAATGCCAATGACCTTGCCGATCGTAGCGTTTGCGTACGAAAGTTGCGTATGTAGGCAGCCAGAGGGCGACGTCGTACCTAATATTTTCAATGGATTGTCAATATTGCGTTTAGAAACGAAGTCATTTCAATGTTTGTACATATCTATATAACGCCAGTCGCGAGCAAAGCGTTGACAGTTGAGTTGACACATAAAATCAACGACGATTTCGTAAAATGGACTGTAACACAATTCTATTGTGGTTATTCTTGAATGTATTATAAGTAATATCAACACAGCATATTATAAATACAATTTTATACTTCATTTCACATTACCTAATTTATTATAATATTCATATTAGACTGCCTCGGTGGCGTGGGTGTATTTCGGTACGACTACTGTCCTGAGGTCTCGGGTTCGATCCCCGGGTCGGGCAAGGTGATATTGGATTTTTCCATATCAGCCCGGAGTTTGGAATTTGTGCCCGATATATCGACAGGCTCGCCCCCTATCACATCTGGGACGGAACTAAGCTCGGCGAAATGTGGGTGTACTAGTTGGCTAGTGCGCCTCTGCTTACCCCTTCGGGGATACAGGCGTGAGCTTATGTTATGCTATGTTATTATAATATTCAGTACTCTTTATTTCTTGTATTATTGTTATCTTATTATATATATCTATCTCATTATTCTACTGATATTCGTTACAAAAATGGCTAGTTGGATAGGCAGGTTTTTCCGCGCAGTTGGTGGATAAATAGGTATCTAAACATTCTTTCGATCTGCTCTTATTTCATCTCGATTTGTTTCGGAACTTATTTCTGTCCCAGATTTGATAGGGGGCAAGCCTATCGCCATATCAAGCACGCTTCCAGACTCCGCGCTGATACTGAACAGTAAAACTCAATACCGTCGTGTCGTCGTGTTAGGTCATGTCAAGTCAAGTCATGTCAAGTCATGTCAAGTCATGTCAAGTCGTGTCAAGTCGTGTCAAGTCGTGTCAAGTCATGTCAAGTCATGTCAAGTCATGTTATGTCAAGTCAGGCTCTGATGATGAGATCCCAGAAAAATCTAAGGCATCCCTTTAATTTTAGTGATTTTTCAGTTTTTGCACCGGATTCACTCTTCAGTACCATGGGGCGACCCAAATATCGATTATGAAAATACTTTATTTACAATTTTGTTCACATAATAATTATTTACTTTAGAAAAAAAAAACAAATAACAGATTTAATAACATATTTGAGATGCTATCAATGACAAAAGACAAATAAGAACTTGGCATAACTACGAAAAAATACGTGTACATATGCCTAATGTATGGAGAGAAAACAAAATGGCGGCAGAAAGATCGAATATACCTAGCAGTTCGGCATCTTAGATCATGGAATCGAAATTGATATTATTATAAATAAAACACCGTATTTTTTATATTAAAATTAATATGTATTTATACGTTATTTAGGTATTACGAGTTACGACACGGTGACAACATACATGGGTGTTTCTCTGTAAACTGGGTAACTCATGGTCAGTGGCCGATATTACATGGAAAAGTTAATGAATGCTGCACGACCATTCCTTTGTGGAACCCGCGTTGTAACGTGACAGCCATCAGTCCTCTGGCAAGGATTATTATAGTTTATTTATATCTTACAAATGATGTATTGTTATAATAGATAAATATCCCCTGTGTACAGCAAAATATCAGGACTATAAAGTTGTTCCAATCATTCTATGAAATAAAATTAAACAGTCCCCTGGCAACAGACCCCTGTCGCTCAACAGGACACGGGGTGGTTTCGGACTTCAGGGGGAGCGACTGTTGTTATACATTTTCATTGGTAACAGTTGAGGAACATTATGTTTATTAACCAAAACTACAATTTATATAATTTCGACAGGACTTGGTATATTTTTATTTCATAGTATTGCTGACTCCATTCCCGTAATAATTTTCAAAAAAAATTGATATTCCACATTTTGCATACAATAGGAAAGTTGAATTTAAATCCTCTTAGTTTTTCAGAAATAAGATTGAGACAATTTATGTCGCAACCTAAGCCGTGGTTAGCAATCTCTTACATTTTTTCAAAAAAATAATTAACGTTGATGATTCGGCGGCCCTTAGGTTTCTTAACATATCTTTATTATTTTCAATTTCAATTACTAGTGATATATCCTCTTTTTCACTTTCAGGATTCTGTGAAAAATAAAAAAGTTGTTAATTACAGTAATAAACAATAAGATTATTTAAAATAATGTAGTATACATTAACTAACAAAATACTTAATAACTACGAAAAAGCAGGAAAGGGCATAGTCAGCCCTTATGGTTCTGACATAGTCGTCTCAAGGTATCAACATGCGGGACTTTCAATACTCTGACAGTGCTAGGAAGTATTGAAAGATTCGGAAAGATGTAAATGTTGAGATTAAGAGTGAAATTGTTCTGACAAAGTTAACTAATAACTTATCTATCCCACTGTAGATGCACTGGTTATAAATACAAATAAAATTACAGGTGAAGTCTTAAGAATAGTATATTTATAAATTCACCTTTTCCACTATTTCACCAATATTATTTTGTATTTCCCTACATGCATTAGTTTCTGTATTTATACAGTAAATGGTTTTTATTTAATAACTAGCTTTTTCCCGCGGCTCCGCACGCGTATTTTGTAGGGCCAACGGAAACAACTTTTGATTTGGCGATCCGCCCTGTCGTTTTAGTCCAAATATGGGCGACACAGATATAGATTTTGAATTTCGCATTTGACAGGTTTGACAGCGGTTCTGTCGTTCTGAACCAAGGCGTGACTCAGATATCGATTTTGAAGTAAATCAGCCCAAAAACAAAGAAAAACAAAATGGCGGCCGCATTTGACAGGTTTGACAGCGGTTCTGTCGTTTGGAACCACGGGGCGACTCAGATATCGATTATGAAGTCAATCGGCCCAAAAACAAAAGAAAACAAAATGGCGGCCACTTTTAACAGGTTTGACAGCGGTTCTGTCGTTCTGAACCACGGCGTGACTCAGATGTCAATTTTGAAGTCAATCGGCCCAAAAACAAAGAAAAACAAAATGGCGACCACTTTTGACAGGTCTGACAGCGGTTCTGTCGTTCGGAACCACGGGGCGACCCAGATATCGATTTTGAAGTCAATCGGCCCAAAAACAAAGAAAAACAAAATGGCGGCCACTTTTGACAGGTCTGACAGCGGTTCTGTCATTGGGAACCACGAGGCGACTCAGATATCGATTTTGAAGGCAATCGGCCCAGAAACAAAGAAATACAAAATGGCTGGCCACTTTTGACAGATTTGACAACGGTTCTGCCGTTCGAGACCACGGGGCGACTCAGATATCGATTTTGAGGTCAATCGGTCCAGAAAAAAAGAAACAAATTTTCAACCCCTATTTCATCCCTTTGTAGGATAAAAATATATCGCATCTCATTTCTGTCCTTAGGGCTAAAACTATCCTCATACCAACTTTCTTAAAAATCCGTTCAGCGGTTTCTAGATTCCCATAAAAACTTTCATCCCCTATTTCATCTCATTAGGGGTTGATTTAAAAAAGTAGCCCATTTGTGTCTTTAAACTCAAAAATATGCACTATCCCATACCAAATTTCATAAAAATCCATTAAGTGGGCCTAAAATTCCTATACAAACGTTCATCCTCTTTTTCATCCCATTAGGTGTTGATTTAAAAAAAGTGGCCCATTTGTATCCTTAAACTCAAAGGTATCCACTGTCCCATTCCAAATTTCATAAAAATCCATTAATTAGACCTAAAATCCACATACAAACTTTTAACCCTTATTTCATCCTTATAGGAGTTGATGAAAAAAAATGAAGTACCCCATTTTAATCCCTAGGGTCAAATGTATACTCATACCAAATTTCATCAAAATCAATTAAGCGGTTCCAAAATTCCCATACAAACTTTCATCCCCTATTTCATCCCTTTAGGGGTTGATTTAAAAAAATAAAGTACCCTATGTCCGTCCTTGGGGTTAAAAGTACCCACATACCAAATTTCATCAAAATCGGTTCAGCGGTTTAGACGTGAAAACGCCACAGACTGACAGAGTTACTTTCGCTTTTATTATTTAGTAAGGATTGTTAATTAGACCGCTGTTAGCGGTAGACTTCCATTTTAATAGATAACAGATAAATATCCTCTGTGTACAGCAAAAACTTTTTATGCAACCATTCAATTAAATAAAATTAAACAGTCCCCTGGCAATAGTCCCCTGTGGTTTAACAGAACAAGGGCTGGTTTCCGACTTCATGACTGTTTTTATAAATTTTTATAAGTAACTGTGACTGTATTTTGGTACAAGTACTGTCCTGAGGTTTCAGGTTCGATCCCCACCCAGGTCGAGCAAAGTGATATTGGATTTTTCCATATCAGCTCGGAGTCTGGAATTTGTGCCCGATATAGCGATAGGCTTGCCTCCTATCACATCTGGGACGGAACTAAGCTCGGCGAAATGTGGATGTACTAGCAGGGTAGTGAGCTTCTGCCTACCCCTTCGTGGATACAGGCGAGAGCTTATGTATGTTATTTTATTATTTGAATCAGTTGAGGAATGTTATAACTCAATCATGAGATTATGGTTTGAATATTTAGACATAATCTACCAATTATATGTACACAGCCATAGAATGTCCACTGCTTGACATAGGCTTCTTTGGGGGAGCCCAAAGATTTCCAGACCGACCTGTTGGACGTATGTTTGTTTTGTGGATGTCCTGTGGCTGATCATGATGATGATGATGATGTACACAGAAAAACTCACACGTAAAAACAATCAAATACAGGATTACCCTGTATACTGACAAGGATGTTCGGCAATTATTGCTGGATGATGAAAAGGGACCAACCAGAAGCTAAATATGCCAGAAACTTAAATAGTAAATTCATAATAACAGCTTTATTGTTTTTTCTGTATTAAACGGTCACTATTTGAATACGTACCTATTTAAAATTCATCAACATAATTATGAAATTCTTGGCCAATAAGTGTTTTTGTAATTACTCATTTTCACTAACAGTCACTCATCTAAATAAAACTATTGGTCAAGTTTTGTTGCTTAGTGTTCTTTTAGTTTTCCCTCTTTATTGAAGAATTACAAATTAGAAATACTTACATTAGATCCGGCTGTGAAATATCTGATGCAAAGTCCCAAAAATAACACAAATATTTTTCTGCATTGTCGAGATAACAATCTCATATGGGCCAAATATCTGCAATTACAATTTTATGTAACACATGCCTATTTTTTTATAACCAAACAAATATAAGATAGTTGTAATTTTTTTGTCAATACACAGCAAAGTGTAGACATATGTATGACATGCAAAACAATATGTAGGTACAACACACAATATGTGTGGATCATCACAACAGGTTTTAACACTGGACACTAAATATCCTATCCAGGAAAATAAATATATTTAAGTACCTACCTGCCAATTTGTTTAGGTTTTCTCTTTGAACCGGTAAAAGGTTATTGTTTATTACGCTTGCTTTAGGTAATCCAATGTTTCGACAATTCAGCGCCCAGTATAACATTGACCGATGATAAAAATTTGAGTTCCAAATCAGCGAGAAGTCAAGAAACAATTTGAACAAGGAAATATGTGATCAAAATCCAAATACAAGCCGAAGTCGTGAGATTGTATATTATAAAACCCGAATACACCAAAGTACCTACTCGAATTCCGATTTGCAAACAGTGTTGCTATAAGTGATACCAAAAATCTGTAATCCGGCTCTATCAACCTGAGTAAAATCATTCCAATATACCATTATATATCCAATATACATATATTTACATTAACTTGTTTTATTGTAATTTTGTAGTAACGTCAACCATGACATACATAATAATAAGTTAAAAATATAAATGATGGTCGAAAAATTCTATTCTATATTCTATTACCAACCAATATACATAGCAAAAGTAAAAGTCCAAAAACCTGTACAAAGTGGAGTAAAATTTGTAATTTTTATTGATAGCCTAAAATCTGTATAAATTCAGATAAATCGGTATATATGGCAACACTGTCTCCGAGCGTTATTTTATTTGTCAAAATTAGGTATTGTGTTCAAAATATCGTTCAAAAATTAGAAATACGAAATTTAGTAAATCCATAACAAATATATTTGACGAAGTTTAAAATTATAAATTACCCTTTTAATTCATTGAATTTATTCTGATAATACGTTTGAGTTTATTTTATTTTATTCGAATCAACACGCATACCTATGACGTCACCAAAAAACACGTCACATGAAAATGCCTGAAATTCCCAAAGAAATTCCTAAGAGCAAATACATCCATGTGTGATTTTATGTAGCTCTGGAGATAAATCGTTCGTTATCTTTGTATAAGACGTTATTCACAAACATGTGTATGTTGGTGTATAGAAAATACAAATCTTATTAACCCAATGTAAAAAACAAGGAACATTATTATGTTGATGTCCCAGGGCACGTGAGGAAATAAATTGACTTTTGCGGATTATTAGATGATTTAGATAATTATTATAGAGACGTTATCATATTAAACCAATAAAAGTCTATGATAACTGCCAGACCAAAGAATAAACTTCCTATTCCGTGTATATATGTTCGCAAACATGGTCCAGATGAACGATCGTCGCCTCCCAAAGTTGACGTAAAATCAAGTTTAGCATGAGTTAAAACCTTAATATTGTCGGTGGACAGCAGCGCGTACGGACTCGGGGCCGTGTTGTCTCACCGCTACCCGGACGGAACGGAACGACTGATCAGCAGCGCATCTCGCACTTTGAATAATGCTGAACTCATAGAAATATCATACATAGAACCGCAGTACACGGCCACGGCGTGAAGGCGTTCCGGGTGAGCCGTTTTAGGCACTCAACGCCGCACGGCGTGTCAGTGTCCTAGGTCAAGTCTTAGTATGAAGAGCTCCTACAAATTTAATTATATTATGACGAACTGCGCTATCAAAGGATGTCACAATACAATTAACAAGAACCAAGGAAATATAAAGATAACATTTCACAAGTAATTAATTGCTGACATGTTTTAATATTAAGTAAAACATTCATCAAAACTAAAAATAAAATTGTAAAAGTGACAGACGCCATTTACGTTATGAATCATTATGAATGTTGCCAATAATGCCAACCAATTTACCCATTTTTTTAATTCTATTAGGAATAATGAAAGGAGAGGGAAATGCTTCCATACAATCTTGGGCCTAGATTGTAAATGGATAAAAGTAGTGTCAATTAATAGATAGTATATTATGAGATCATTACTAAAAATTTGGCGATTTTTTGTAATCTGAGAACAGAGTTAAGAGCCTCACTTTGACTTAAATAAAAGTGAGGTTATGGAATAAACTATACGCAAACAACTGATGTTTATAAGTACAAATCTTACCTATTGATATGTTTTAATGTAGATAACACAAACTCACGCCTATATCCCCGAAGGGGTAGGCAGAGGCAAACTCGAAAATCCATATTCGATAACTAAATGTTGGTCACAAAGACGATTATTCTCAGGAACATAATATTGACTGCCTCGGTGGCGTGGTGGTATTTCGGTACGACTACGGTTCTGAGGTCTCGGGTTCGATCCCCGGGTCGGGCAAAGTGATATTGGATTTTTCCATATCAGCCCGGAGTCTGGAATTTGTGCCCGATATGGCGATAGGCTCGCCCCCTACCACATCTGGGACTGAACTAAGCTCGGCGAAATGTGGGTGTTTTAGTTCGCTCGTGCACCTCTGCCTACCCCTTCGGGGATACAGGCGTGAGCTTATGTATGTATGTATGTATGTATGAACATAATATTTATACTGGTTGAACATTGTTCTAGTAGAAAATGATTAAAACGATGGAAATCACCCAAAACGCACACGCACAAAACAATATAAAAACGAAGCAAATGAAAACGATTATTAAAATGCCAATTCATAGTTTTTTCTTCCACAGGGAATCAGCTAAGGTCTGAATGCATGCCGCCAAGCTATTCATTTACTATTTTATTTTTTATAACTGTTTATTATGTTAGTTCTTCTTATCTTATTTTATCTTATTAGCCCATATCATCCCACTGCTGGGCAAATATTAATTCTAATCTTTTTAATGATTTTTAAATTATATATATTGTTTTCTTAGGTTTACGTGAATGTTATTTATTGAAGTTAGAGTCTAACCCGTGACCACCAAGGCTGCAAAGCTTTCAAAACGTCTAGCATAAAAATTAAAACCAAATCGTAATAGAATCCGTAAAAATAGTTTAATTTCAAATATATATTTATATTTCTTTTAACTCATTCATCTTAATCGATTAAGTAATCGATTCTATTTAGTGTCCTATTACATTATATATACTTATTTTTCAGATATCTCATTTTCTAGATTGTGAATTGGGCAGATTTTTTTATATTTTGAAATAGAAAAATTGACAATATTTTAGGCCATATCTCAACTCATTACATTTTGGCCCAAAGATTCCCATCTCATTATTAAAATAGAATTAATTACTTTATCGATAAAGATGAATGAGTTAAAAAAATATATATATAATACTAGACCAGGATGATTAATTCAAGTAAAAATAATTGAAAACATAAGAACTAAATAATAAACAGTTCTGAAAAATAACATAACAGTAACTGAATAGCTTGGCGGCATGCATTTTAATTTATTTAAATAATCGTTTTCATTTGCTTCGTTTTCGTATTGTTTCGAGTGTGTGCGATTTGGGTGCTTTCCACCTTTTTAATAATTTTCTACTAGAACAATGTTGCTCAGTCTATATAAATATTATGTTCCTGAGAATAATCGTCTTTGTGATCAACATTTAGTTATCGAATGTGGGTGGTCGAGTTTGTCTCTGCCATCCCTTCGGGGATATAGGCGTGAGCGTATGTTATCTACATTAAAACATATCAATAGGTAAGATTTGTACTTATAAACATCAGTTGTTTGCGTATAGTTTGTTCCATAACCTCACTTTTATTTAAGTCAAAGTGAGGCTCATAATTGCGTTCTCAGATTACAAAAGGTCGCCAAATTTTCAGTAATGATCTCATAATATACTATCTATTAATTGACACTACTTTCATCCTTTTACAATCTAGGCCCAAGATTGTATGTAGTGTAGAAGCGTTTCCGTCTCCTTTTTATTTCAAACACGTTATACACAAATATGTTCAGACGAACTTAATACCAGCGGCATTCGCTACCAGTCAACCTTTGGGTGGTGCAGAGAAAAGACAATGCGGGTGTATATGAAGAAAATAAAAATGACGGTAGTGTTAAATATGTTACATATACTCGTAATATTAAATATCATTGCGATATATAGCTATAAAAGAATATAACATATACATAAATAAATTTATAATCGTAATATTATACATACACAAGCATACACATACAAAGCGAACGCGAACATTACAAACAACTCTATCGAACAATTGATAAAAAAGTTATGTTTATACAGATAAATTAGAACCTTTTTATTTTAAAGTCGGTTCAAAACTATACAAATGTTTTTTAAGTTTAGAATAAAACAAGTGTAATCATCATTAGAACACTTTCAATTTCCCTATTTTGTTGGTAAAATGTCTTTTACTTGCAACACTATTCACGCGCGTATGTGTGTGTCGACGCAAGTAGTTACGCGCCGACGATGCACACATTGAATCGTTATCGGCTTCAATTTTCGAAGGAATTTTGTATGAGACTATATCTCTATACGTAATTACTCTAAGGCTGAACTTAATTACTCACAATTAGATAAAGAAGCACTCGCCATTGTTTTTGGAGTGACCAAACATCATCAGTATTTATATGGGAGGAAATTTTTATTACGAAGTGATCACCGGGCATTAAGTTACATCTTCGATAAAAATAAGGGTATCCCACAAACTGCGGCTAGTCGCATTCAGCGATATGCGATTAAACTTGCCGGTTATAATTTTGAAATTGAATTCGTTCCTTCCGCTAGAAATTGTTTCGCAGATTTTTTATCGCGATTGCCTACAAAGTCATTACACAATTTACAAACTTCTGAAGGAAGTTATCTTAATTATATAGAAGATAAACTACCAATAACGTTTAGAGAAATTAAATCCGAGACACAGAAAGACCCGTTATTGAATAAAATATTAGGGTATGTAAAGTTTGGCTGGCCCCAACAAAATACGTCCGATAATGAAAAATCGTTCTTTATTAAAAAAGACAATTTATATTTAGAACATGGGTGTTTAGTGTGGGGATACCGAGTTATAATACCGGAATCTTTGCGCATTAAAATGTTAGACGAACTCCATAGTGGTCACATTGGGGTTGTTAAAATGAAACAGGTAGCTCGTAACTACGTATGGTGGGAGCATATCGACGCGGACATCGAACGGGTGTGCCGCGAATGTGTCGCGTGCGCCGCGCATAGGGAGAACCCACCGCACGCGCCGTTGCATGCGTAGGCCTGGCCGGAGGAACCTTGGGAACGGGTTAACGTAGATTTTTTAGGGCCGTATCGACACAAATATTACATCGTACTGGTAGACGCACATTCCAAGTGGTTGGAAGTCGAAAGTGTACCGAGCACATCGGCCGCGGTAGTAATTTCCTTTTTCAGGAAGATATTTGCACGTTTCGGTCTGCCAAAATGCATTGTTAGCGATAATGGGCCGCCTTTTTGCTCAATGGAATATAGGGAGTATCTTAGTAAAAATTGTATCAAACAGATTCTAGTTTCTCCGTATCATCCATCTAGTAACGGAGCGGCGGAAAATGCAGTTCGTACCGTCAAGCAAGTGCTCAAAAAGGCGACTACTGATAATGACGATCTCGAACGAGCACTTTGTAGATTTTTATTTTCGTACCGAAACACCGAACACTGTACTACACGGAAAGAACCGGCGGTGGCTCTGATAGGTCGTAGATTACGGGGACGTTTGGATTTAGTGCGGCCAGACACTCGACTCATAGTTAGAGAGGCGCAGGACATACAGAAGTTCCGACACGGTGGAACGCCGCGTGAGGCGAATATCGGAGACCAAGTTTACATTCGCGACTATAGTTTAGGGAACAATAAAAAGTGTCCAGAGGGAATAGTGACTAAACGGACCGGTCCTGTGTCGTATATCATACAGCCTCAAGACGGTAAGAATGCGCAAAGACGACATATAGACCAATTAATTACTAAACCCACTTCAAGAACACGTCATTCTTTATCGATGACGGAGCTGGGCACGTGTCCGAAGGACGTTGTAGGCCAAACTGATAGGACGGTGAACATATCTCGAGGTGACAGGAGAGAGGAATGGTCTAGTCCACCGACTAAGTCACCGGGTCAGGGCGCCGATCATACAAGTGATATTGAGCAACCAGGTACGGAAAGTACAATCGACCCTTCGGGTCATGTGCAAGCTCATAAGCAGCGCACTGCCATCTCACACACTCCTCATCCAATGACATTGCGACCACGCAAGGGCGATAAAGTTGTACCTACCTAAGATTTTGTTTATAATTTAGTTAACATTGAGCTCACTCGTATTTCTGTAATCAATAAATATAAGATGATGCTGATTGCTACCTATTTATTAAGAGGGGAAAAATGATATGTATTTATAAAATATAATATTATTTGTAAGTACCCCCATGTTGTCATACATTCACCTTAACTTGCCAATAAACGTCAGTTCCCGATAGTCCGTGTTTCATTGCATACATTACAACATGATGGTAAGTAATCTCCACCGTCCATAGACACTCAAGACACAAAAAGAATCATGGGTGCATTGCCAACCTAAAATGAGGGAAATAGGGACTGGGAAAGGGAAGCGGTGGGGAAAATTGAGCCACCGGAAATCTCACTCACCGAACGAAACGCGAGCTGCCACTTTACGTCGGTTTTCTGTGAAACAGTGGTATCAAACCGGTCGAGCCTGCCCATTCGTGGTATAGATGTATTTGTCTATAGCGTGCCTCTACCCCTCATTGAAATTAAGGAGCCCATCATTTCATATTTATAAATTAACTTCGATTGAAGGTTTGCTCGTTATCTCGTTCTCATATCTATTTCATTATTAGAAAACTGACTCGGTGACGTGGTTGTATTTCGATACGACTACGGTTCTGAGGTCTCGGGTTCGATCCCCGGGTCGGGCAAAGTGATATTGGATTTTTCCATATCAGCCCGGAGTCTGGAAGTTGTGCCCGATATGGCGATAGGTTCACATCTGGGACGGAACTAAGCTCGGCGAAATGTGGGTGTTCTAGTTCGCTAGTGCGCCTCTACCTACTCCTTCGGGGATACCGGCAAGAGCTTATGTTATGTATGTTATTAGAAAACTATCTGAGCTGATGAAAATATGGTGAAATCGAAATAGTAATATGAAATCGACATCGCAGCTTTTCACGGGGAAAGAACCTATACGGAAAAACCTTTTAGAATAAAGTCACTATTAATGCTCCGAAATAATCCCATAAAATCCGATAATGTCCTTATTAAAACACGTATTAATAAGTCGAAATCAATTAACATCGCAAACAAGCCAATATTCTGCGCCGGACAAATGTAACCTTTTGTAAAATAGGCCGAGTTCGGTGTTAATAACAATCGAAGCCGGGATTATATCTTGAAGCGGATGTCCAACCGATGTGACTGTCATGTGTGTTGTTTGTTCTTTTATTTTTCCGATTAATTTAATAATTCAAACACGGTTCGTTATCTTTTGGAGATCCAACGTGTATTTTTATATTTGTTTTTCTATAATGTTGTTATTTCTAAATTAAAATTGACATAATATACAATGACCTGCGTTTTTGGTGCTTACTAGTGGATGTTTCTAAACTCTGATAAATTCAAATTTAGTAGAAAAACACACGTAGTGTCCTAGTTAGATACTGATAAAGTTTTGTATTTTGATTTTATGAGTCAATTAAAAATGTATTACTGAGATTAATAGATGAGGTGAATTATTATTTTTCAAATTTAGACGACGAATTCATTCTTCTTGATTGAATTGATTTGATATTGTTTGCAATTTTAAAACATGCCGCACAAACCAAGTAAAACTATGAAAATTGTATCACAAATTACAGATTTTCGATTTTCTAATGGCCGTACAAGTTATCATTACTACTTTTACACTAAAGGGATGCATGTAAAGGCATATGGTATCCATCTTTTCATTTATGCATCCTGTTTATATGATGATGACGTATCTCTAGCATCATGCATCAAAACTTACAATATGATCAAGATAATAAGGAAAGCCGCCTTTACTAGAGGGTTCTCAAAATAGAAGGATCTGGAATAACAAACATCATTACAAGTGAAATCTTTCTAATTCATTTGATTCAATCATCTATTAATTGTTTTACAAATAACGTCTTAATCGAAAATTAAACTTTACCGACCGACTTCAAAATGTTTCCAATCATGACCAAAATGTTGGAAAAAGCGCTGTCGTAAAAAATTTTGATAATCGGTCTACATTTTGCGGAAATATCACGTATCATACATCAAAAATACAGACGAATTGATAATCTCCTTTTTGAAGTCGGTCGTAGGTAATCATATCTGTATACCGACAGACAAAACTATATATTCAGCCATCGAGAAATAATGTGGAAATACAGAAAATAATGCTTTCACTATGAACATAGTTCCAACAGGTCGATCTAGAAATCTTTGGGGGAGGCCTATGTCCAATATTGGACGTCCTATTATGGCTAATGATGATGATAATGATGAACATAGTAACCCTAATCATATAATCGATCCACCTATGAAGTGCCACTTTATGTTTGAAATAATATGAGTGTATGTCAAAGAGATTTAATATTACTAACTATAGAGGGGCTATCAAGCAAGATTCCATACAAAAAAAAATATATCAAACTTCAGTACCTCCATCAACCATTTATTACAATGCGAGAGCGATTATTACAATTTACACCCTAGAATGTTTTGTGAATGAGTAAGAATTACGTAAGATAAGTTTATTCTCTCAATATTATTAAGTTGGCCGACCTGGCGTGCGTATATTTCAAATAAACTGAGCGACTTATGACCACTATCTAGGTCATAACGTTTGGATCACAAGTTTTGTGCTGTTGTCCCGTCTATATACTGTTGAATGTCTTTGATGTATGCAAATATTAATTAAAATGTACCAACTCATGAGAGTTGGACATGAAAGGCAAAATATATTCAGCCAGCGTTATTTAAATTCATTGGTATATTTATCACAATTAAATTGTCGCATAAATTTGCATTATTTACCGATTCGATAAATCTCATTTGGTTGTGTGTCGTAAGTTAATGAACGAGCAGATTGACCCAGTACCAAATAAAAATAGGATATTCTTTATAATATTATCAGACTATGCTAGCAGCTTCTTCTCAGTAATAATATATATAGCCTATGTCGTTCTCCAATCTATATCTATTTTAATATATTTACGTAATCATGGCGATACTTTGATGTTTGAAAAAAAATAGGTTTGCTTTAATTAAAAATATTATCACAGTTTTAAAGTAGTGAATATACCTAACAATGACTAGGCATGCTAATTTATAAACATTACTAAAATAGTTAAAATAAAACATTACAGTGGCAAAAATGGGTTCTTCTTGTTGGTAAAGACATAATCAAATTCAGTTTGACTAACGGCTTTCTAATAGCAAACTTTTCTTAGTGATTTGAAGGTTATTTTACTCAGAGTCGAGTAACATGGAGTTCTTCTTCTTTCGTGTCAATGGCTCCAATAACAACGAATCGACTCTGATCCTTCCTGACCAGAAGCCCGCCACTCCTAGAGCTGCGTCTGTAGCCTCCATAACATGGAGTTAAAAAAACTTTAAACAGTCACTACTGTACACATTCTGTACTTTGGATATTACCAGTATATATCATAAATATATATACAGCTAATATCAAAAGTTGTTAAAGATTTTGAAGTACAACACTCGAGTTCGAGCATAAGTATTTACGATTAAGAATATTATTTTGTATTATACTGAACATTCTGCGATATTTCTCGAACGTTATCACATACGAAGTAGTTACCGGTGTGCGATCACTTCCAAGCTCATTCCAGCGGTATGAATGCTAGGTAAACGCGCTGGGTATATGAGAATAGTCGTAACTTTGAATCATTATTGAGTGATCCAGTGTGTCTCGGAAGGGATTCACGCGCCGTATTTGTACACTGATACCTCAATTGCCACCTACCTACCATTGATTGGATGTTTCAGATATTATGGTTCAAGGGTACATTTATAAGAGACATCTTTTCTATATTTTATCAAAATTATGTATGTGATTCAGTGGGGCACTAATAGATCGGTAGGCGACGTATATCCATTTGCGGTCATTGGTGATTATCAAAATACATACATAAGCTCACGCCTGTATCCCCGAAAGGGGTAGGCAGATGCGCACTAGCGAACTAGAACACTCTTATTTCGCCGATTTTAGTTCCGTCCCAGATGTGATAGGAGGCGAGCCTGGAGTCTGGAATTTGTGCCCGATATGGCGATAACATATCGGGCACAAATTCCAGACTCCGGGCTGATACTGAAAAATCCAATATCATTTTGCCCGACCCGGGGATCGAACTTGCGTTCGACTTCGTATATAGAACCTCAGGACGATAGTCGTACCGCACACGCAATACCACTACGTCACCGAGGCAATCAAATATAAGTAGAGTATAAGAAAATAATATTGTACGAGTAAATTATTATCCTCCTTTTTGAAGTAGGATAAATACCTGTTCAGAATATCCAAATATTTTTATCCTTTGTTTACAGTATCACATGGATATACCAGGACTTTGTACCTAATGCCAGCGGAAAATCGGCGTGACTGGAAATATGCAGCAACCTGCCTGCTGGTCGATATACTTACTAGCTATTTTTATGCTAGGACTGGATTCCAAACTTGTCGGTAAGTCGATGGTATAAAGAGGTTTAAAATTCTTATCTGAATAACTAACACATTTCATTCCGTTTATTAATAGCATTATTTATTCACAAAACATTGAAATAGTTTGCTTGTAATCGGTGGTACTTTTTAGTAAAAGCAGGTAAAGAGTATAGGCCTAGGGAGGGAAACAGTTATTTGGGCTTCTGGAAATGTTGCTCACGGTAAAAAACGTAACAGCAAATTGCCTGTCTGTTTTCTGTGAGACAATGATAACCATGGTCGAGCCGACTCATTTATGTAAGTTTGAATATCTACGACGTGACTCTATCTATTACTCTACACGTCAATAACGTAATTTGGTTAATTAAAATATTATCTGTCATGACGATGCTAAGCTCTATTATATCACTGGATTTAAATATAAGGTAAAGACAATTTCCAGGCCAAGCATTTCAACCGGAATTCGCAGAACCCCTGATGAATTTGACCGTACCAATGGGTCGGGATGCCACCTTTAGATGTCTTGTACAGAACCTGGGAGGTTATAGGGTAAGTGCCAAACAAAACCGCTCTTATATAGAAGCTTATGAATTTTAATTAAGAATCTAATAACATTTCAGGTAGGATGGGTAAAGGCCGATACCAAAGCGATTCAGGCAATACATGTTCACGTAATAACAAATAATCACAGGGTGGCCGTCTCGCATAACGGGCAGACCATTTGGAATTTACACATTCGGAATGTTCAAGAGGAGGATCGGGGTCAATACATGTGTCAAATCAATACAGATCCAATGAAAAGCCAGGTATGGTATCACCATTGGACAGGATTGACATCACAGCATATTCCATCAATTCGATGTGAAAGCACTCCATTCTGCATCCTCAGTTGAAGATTCTCGCTGTCTTTTTATTTTCACTTGTTTCGGTGGTCTCTTTTTGCAATAACCGTGTATTCGTACTTGTCTGTACAGAAACTCTCTCGTCATTATTTCGGGCACGAACATTTTTCTGCTCTTAAATAAAATCTTATCCCTCGGGCCCCAGATCTCGGTCGGTAAAAGTATATTTCGAATTTCATCCCGGCGATAGTACGTTATCAATTGAGCTAGTACTCCAGCGACTAAAATAAAAATATAAATACCGATTATAAAATAAAACAGAAATAAATCCAAGTGTATCGATAACGTTTTAATGTAATACGAATCATTATGTTCTATAACTGCTAAATATTCCCATTTGAAATAAAGCATCATAACGAGAAATACAGGATTCAAAACCCATGCTATTTTCCAAAAGTAACTTGCTTTTATACCGATCATAAATATTATATCGATGTTGTGATTATTGCAACCGTACATCCAATACAGAGCAATGGAAAATAAGAGGCTATTCGTTATCTGAATTACTTCCGTTGCATCCGTGAGCATACTGGTCAGATCGGAACAAAAGAAAGGACACGATAAAATACATATAAATAAACTGAGCAATAAGCAGGCCAAATTTTTATATTTTCTTGGTAATTCTATTTCAAGCATCAATTCTCTTAAATAAAGGAAGAGAATCCATAAATTTGCAAACAAACAAATAAAAATGGACGAAAACCACATAAACGCCCATATAGGCATTGCGTCGAAGTAAATTAATATTTCAGACATAGAAGCAAACATGGAGAAAAACGAATTAGAACCTATTTCTATTACATTTTCTTCTTCACCATGATAATAAGACATTGTTTTTACACCACCAAAACCTATGAGTGAATACATCACAGTAACAAAAAGCGAAAATAATGGAACAGACACAGAGGTAGTGGTTGCAGGACTTCGAAAAGGAACATCACGTGACAAATACATTATTATACCATAGCCTGTACCGACAGATAAAAAACCACGAATGCATGAGTTAAAGCAGCTGATGAAATTGTAATTGTACCAGTGCACGGTAATTCTTGTAGCATACCAGGTACCGCTAGTGGAAGTCGCTACACAGAATAATATAAACATTGATGTACAGACATAGCCAAGTAACAATTTGTTGAATACTTGTATAAACTTTTCTTTTTTTAATGTCAATACAAATAGTAGAAACCCTATAGTAAGACTCGTTATAATTGCTTTCAGAGGATGAGCACAATGCAGTGAGATCATTGTTGAATTATCACCAATTTCACGTGAGAAAAAACAATTACTTGCTGTTTTCATACCGCAATCATCATCGAATAATATTTGGGCTTCTAGACAATGTTGAAACACCGATATATTAGTCCTTTTCACCATACATTTTGTAGTATTGTAGTCTTCACAGTTGAACCACGGTGGTGGATCTAAGGCCGCGTAGAACGAGTATTCCAAATACCAAGTGGTCAAAATCATCAAATAAATGGTTTTTAAAAGGATGAGGAAAAACAGTCCATAACCAACGTTCGAGAAAAGTGGGAAAAAATCCCACATGGATATTATGTTGCAGTTTGTGTACTGTCCTAAGCATATTTCGGAGTACACTAACGGTAACCCAACAAAGATTATTGCTAATGCATGTATGGTTCCGTGTACGTAGAAGCCGCTGTGCGATATTTCGGTGGGAGAGAAAGCCAGCGCGACTTCGTTCATCATCCATACCCATAGGATAAGTTTATAGCTACCGTAATCCTTCCATCTGCATTTAATTTTCGGACAAAAATTTCCTGCGATACTATTTTTGTTTGCCATATTTATTTTGCCCATCTGATTCACGTCAAAGTGTAAGTTACTTCATTAACAATTTGCTCAACCAACTAGATTCTACTAAGTGTTGCCAAAAAGATTTGGGTCAAATATTTACCCGCCAGTGCTGACTGCCCAGCTTGAGGTATCAACAGGCGATAAATTGAAATTACGTAAAACATTGGAGGGATAAAACGAGCGTAGTACGCAGCGGGTAATGATTCGTGCATGGTGCACCTAAATTATTGCGTCGCTTTGTAATTTATACGCAGGCCTGATAATAGCATAAATCGCCGGCGGTGACAGCGTCACTGTAGGTCTCACCGACGTTGACGCGGCATGGCGCCACTTGACGGGACGTTTACCTCCATAATTGTTTTATGAACCAACAGTAATTCAATTGTTCTGTTATGACAACATACACTTATGACTGTGTTCAATTGTTTACTTCTTAACGTTATCTGTTTTTATAATATGAAATGTAATAGGGGACTGTGATCGAATTTGTACATTATTTAATATGCTACCTAAAATAAAACAAAACCGAAACCTCATTGTGGAAATAAAATCAAAAGTATTTCAAAAATGAGTTCCTAAAAATATTTTTTCATTGCCGTGAGCGACTATATTGGCGACATCTTTCTGTCGCCCTCGCACGCCTGCGCCGTCCCGTAATAGTCATTCACAAGCGTGACGTCACGTCGGTAGCTGTGCATCCCTTTCTCGTAATTGAACAGTTACCCCTCCAACCATTTTTGAATCCCTAACATTTTTAATATTCAACGAATACATAGTCTTTTGAGTAGTCATATACTGTAAATAAATAAATTAAAAAAATTTAGTCATCGTCCTTATGTTATGAGTAATTTAAAATTTATTATATTTATATAGGCTCGCCCCCTAGCACATCTGGGACGGAACTAAGCTCGGCGAAATGTGGGTGTTCTAGTTCGCTAGTGCGCCTCTGCCTACCCCTTCGGGGATACAGGCGTGAGCTTATGTAATTTAAAATTTATTTGTCACTTTCATTTGCAAATTCAAACGTTTCGGCCTCTTTTTAGATGGGATACTTAGAAGTAGTCGTACCACCTGACTTTGTACCCGAAGAGACATCAGGTGACGTAATGGTGCCTGAAGGTGGGACCGCCCGCGTATCCTGTCGAGCCAAGGGTGTGCCTGAGCCGCGTGTCATGTGGCGCAGGGAAGATGGGGCCGACATAGTTCTAAGAGAGCCTAATGGAAGTAAAAGTAAAGGTAAACCCTTTTTGTATTATTTTGTCATGATTTCAGTAATACTTATGCTGTAATAAATATATCGACACAAAATTTAGATCAGATAATTTGTTGAAAATAAAACAAAAATAAATTAGTTATTTTATATGTGTAATTCATAGAAATATAACAAGGTGTCATTACAATAATTATTTTATTGACTGTAAATTTTGGGAAAAAGAAGAATAAAGTACGATGAAATAATTCGCTACCAAAACACCACCAAATTCAAAAAGGTATATAAGTTAGACATAATAATGATGAGAAAATATTCATACTTTAAAAATTCGCAGTGGACATTTACGAAAACGAGGTATTGACTCTCACAAAGATATCTCGGTCAGACATGGGAGCTTATCTGTGCATCGCCAGTAACGGAGTACCGCCTACAGTAAGCAAGAGGATTATCATTAAAGTTCACTGTAAGTATGAATCCCTTTAAGCAGCAGCTTTCTAAAACTTCTTTGTGATAAAAAGATTTCATACAAACATACAAGCAATTTGTCATAAATCCTCTATAGCTTATGATTAACATAAACATTTTTAATAATGTTACAAATTGTAAAAAAAATTGTTTAATGTACATAGTCACAGAACCAATTTCGGCCTGAACTCACCTTTGACAAGAATGACCAGGCTGTACAATGATATTTCTAAGACTTTAAATCTTGATATATTTAGTAACAATCCGTTTGCCTTCAAAAAGAAAATATCGATTTTTTACAAATTTAAGGAACAATGATTATCTATCTTATTTTTGCATTACATGTGTATCTACCTAAACTATGCTCAACTTTTAAAGCAGCCACTATGGTTTATTGTTTAAGATTACTTTGTTAATTTTTATAAAACCTATTTTAAACATCTGTAAATTAATTTTAAAATTTAATGTTAATTTTTGTCTGGTGTAAACACCACAATAATGCATGCTGTGGTTGCTGTAACTGGGAGCAATGATATAAGTGTTAGTTACTTAAGTTTATTTGTAACCCCTTGGCGATCCTAAATAAATAAAATTAAAATTAAATTAAATAATATGAAGAAAGAACAGACGAACATTTGTGTCATTTGATAGTAATGATCTCCACCGCCATATATGTATACGATTCTTCTGGTGATGTGGATGTATAATGTTATACATCCACATTTAGCAGAAGAATCGTCGATGTATTTCCGACCAATCTTTGCTATTTAGCTCACACATTTCGGAAAAAGACAAAAAAAGAAAAATATATAATCTTATTCCACACTGTCGCATCTGGTCGAAAAACAACAATGTAAGTAGTTTTTTTGAACCACGTCCCAAGTCGGTTGGTACTTATACTGGACTAATCATTGGCTCTAGTATATCTTACGTAAAAATATATTATTGTATAATAACAGAATTATTGAGTCCGTTCGCATAGAAGTTTCGGTCTCGAGGGAAATTTGAAACGAGATATGAAAAAAATACCACTTTAATTTACTTATTTAGGGCATTATGACATGATAAATTAAGTTATGATATTTAAATAAGAGACTGCCTCGGTGGCGTGGTGGTATTTCGGTACGACTACGGTTATGAGGTCTCGGGTTTGATCCCCGGGTCGGGCAAAGTGATATTGGATTTTTCCATATCAGCCCGGAGTCTGGAATTTGTGGCCGATATGGCGATAGGCTCGCCCCCTATCACATCTGGGACGGAACTAAGCTCGGCGAAATGTGTGTGTTCTAGTTCGCTAGTGCGCCTCTGCTTACCCCTTCGGGGATACAGGCGTGAGCTTATGTATGTATGTATGTAAATTAAGTTATTTCTAATTTCATCCCAAAAAGTTTTATGTGCCTAAGCCGTCGAAACTAACACTAACTAATTGTATTCTGAGAATGGAATTTGATTATACCTCTACCTACTCTTCATAATTTTATCGAAGCTCTTCATACATGAATACATAGATCAAGATATGTCAAGATTTTATATATGGAAGACAGATTCTTCGTCTCACACGCTCTTCGTCGTGTGGTCTGTTATGGTCCTTATAGTGTACACTACTGAAAAGGATTATAAAAGTATTGCACGTGAGCCACTTCTATTTATATGTGTGATTCATCATCATCATGAGCCACAGGATGTCCACTGCTGGACATAGGTCTCCCCGAAGATTTCCTGATCAACCTGTTGGAAGCCACTACCACTATATAGAGACTAGAGAGCAATATTCTTTCTAACTTCATTTTTAATTCAATACCTTCGGTTTATTCAGTAGGTACTCTCATCGCATTTTATGTTAATTACTGATAAATATTATTTGACTCAAAGTTCTATATTATCTTTATAAAGTACCAGTTTTTCAAGAAATCAAAACACATTCCACTAGATTTGTTTCCATTACCGAGTAATGAGTTTTATGTATTTATCACGAATGGCTGAGGTTTTATATAATGGATAAACCATTTAATAGACTGATATTAGGCTGACATTTAGGGTCAGACTGATAAAGCCTAAAAAAACAGTAATACGAGTATGTACAAAATAAGCTATACATAATGTAATAATTAAATACGGATAAATTGCTGTGTCATTTTTGATCTAACGACAGAGTGTATGGTCTGTCATGTGGAGGTCCTGGGGTCGATTCCCAGTTCGGGCAAAACGGTTTTTCTGATACTATATGTCTTGAACTAGATTCGCCAGAACGGGTTGACATTAAACAAGTGCCCTAAAAACTAAGCCGAACCCTCTTTAAAACATGCTTAGAGGAAGGAGTACATTATATTCAAAACAGTCAGATCATAAATGTTGATTATTGGTGAAATAGTAAGGCTGAATTCTCGACAAAACTGTTGTAAATATTAACCCCTAAAATTTTTCGAAGCAAGTTCACTCTGAGGACGAAATTGGTCCTCGGCAAATTCGTAGTAATTGTTGTTTATCTCGGCAACTTTCAGAGGTTTCGTGTTATTAATGGTGTTATTTAATGTCAGCGAGTAGTAGCTTTTAATTATTTTCTGGCTCTAAGAGACTGTTTGTGTCTTCGCGTCAACTCGAGCGGACATTTTGCTTTTATGCAAGATTTAACTTTAATATTATTAGTCTACTTTCTTAAATGCTTATTAGGAATTTTGCATTTTCTTATTTTTGAAAAACATTTATTTTATTTTTTACGTGTAAACTTTATCCACAATATCCTTATTGCCATGTTTCCTTAATGATATAATTAAAAGATTGTATGTAGATTTTACTAAATATATTTATCAGACCAATTCCCAATTCCATCTTTCATGACAATATAGGGCCTTACTTATAAAAGCATTTTTAGCTGAGCAAATGGTTAAGAATAACCTGTCACTTTTCCTTGCGTTACATTGTTTAAAAATGAAAGGGACAACCTATGGTATAAAGATAAGCAGCGCTTTAATATTTTTATACGTAAGAAGCACAATATCTTCTTCTTTATATAACACACAAGTACCAGTATTAACATTTCCAAATAATCTCTTTTGATACATTATCCTCTTTACATTATTAAAATATGCAACATATAAGCTCAACGATAGTCTTGACAAGAATAACTATGTTAACATGCGAGTACTGTATTTACTTTTTGTGCAGTTCACCCTGTGATTCAAGTGCCAAATCAGCTGGTGGGGGCGCCTTTGGGAACCGATGTAACCCTCGAATGCTACGTCGAATCATCACCGAAGTCCATAAACTACTGGGTTCGGGACTCTAGTAAGTAACCATAATTTACCATTTACCATTTTTTTTTACAGTTGCGCTACAGCACGAATGGGCCGGCTCGACCGTTTGATACCACTGTCTCACAGAAAACCGACGTAAAGTGGCAGCTTGCTATCGCTTTTCGTTTGGTGAGTGAGATTTCTGGTGGCCCCTTTCCCAATCCCTATTTCCCTCCTTTTAGGCTGGCAACGCACCCGTGATTCTTTTTGTGTCTTGGATGCCAATGGACGGTGGAGATCACTTACCATCAGGTGACACATCTGCTCGTTTGCCAGTCTCAGCTATAAAAAAAAACTACATCATATTCTAAATCCAGTTTATACTAAATGTGTGTATGTTGGTAACTTAAAATCACGGCCTAAAATGTAGTGAATAAGAACTTTCGGGTAAACAGAAAGAAACTGATTATATTGGTTATACATAACAACTGGCTTAACCATTAAAATAAAACTATTTTTACGGATTCTATCACGATTCTTCGAAACTTCGGCCATAAAAATTAAAACAAATCTTGATAGAATCCATAAAAATCGTTTTATTTCAATGTATAACATTCGCGTAAACTAAAGAAATCAGTAACTGGCTTAACCGTTACCTACTATCAAATGGACACAAATTATGTTTAAGTATTTTGATAAATGGATTCATATCAGAAAAAACTCGGTGCCATTCACCCGCAAACTTGTATTTATATAATTTTACGGTGTTATCATAATATTTAATCGTAGAGTGTACCAATTACCAACCGTATAAAAGTTAAAAGAATTTATTTAGTATAAAAGTCATACTTTATTTGTTTATTCGACGGTACGTATGTAGTATCAATAACACGGACGTAGAAAAAAGAGGACGTAATGCTAGGAATATTAAAAGTGAAGCAGGTTTTTCTGCCTATCCGATCTATCGACACATAATGGCGGCGACTGAGTATTAGTGTGTGCGTAGAGCACTTGCATAGAGGCGCGTTTGTGTGCGTGGCTTATCTGTGGCGTCCGTTTCACTATAGGCAGACGGTGTCTTCTTTTCATACGTCCGTGATCAATAATTTCAAAATAACCTAAATAAAGGAATATAGAAGTATATAAGACCTGAATAAATAGTTTTTAGAAATTTTAGAAGAGAGAGGTTTAATGAAAACACAAGAACTTAATAGTTGCCAGCTTAAACCAAATTAATGAGATGTAATTTTATCCTTAGGAAAATATTTTGAGGGTAATCCATTTTTTAATTACATCCGAAACACTCCTTAACGAATTTAAGAATTTATCTTGTAGCCTTTTAATAATCGTAACCCCTTTTGATGTAAAAATGATTTTTTTAATATTTTCATTATTATTTACTGCCTAAAATAAATAAACAATTTGCCTCAGGACAGTATTCTCCGTGTGAGGTAGAACCCAAGCTTATGGCCAGATTTATAAGCTAAACCGAACTATTTTTGCAACATGCTTGCATGTGTTGGCCGACCCTATATTAAATTAGTGCAGAAGAAATGTCAATAATAACCACAAGAATCATACTCTCTTTGGTTTGTTTATGAGTGATTTGTCAACAATCGAACCACTTCGGCGTTCACCGGCTTTCTCTTATAAGATAACCGACCTACTTCATTCAAAATATACCAGATTGTGATATATTTTGTATTGGACCACTTTACAATAAACTCTATCGAAAAGAAAAATAATCTTGAAAATTGGGCGGAGATATAGGCGGCGTAACATACAAAAAAATCAGACGAATTAATTACCTTCTTCTTTTGAAGATCACAAAGCATAATCGGCAAAAATATTAAAAAACTGCTAAAAATAAAGCTCGAAATACATAAATTACCCTTTAAAGCTGCTCTCTGAATTACCTGGCGAGGTACAATGTCTGCCAAGTAGGCTCATTTCGTGTCTACTAATCAGTTTAGCACGCCTTTGGGACAAACGTCGAGTTTCTATAACAATTTAGAGAAACACGCAATTGACCTCTAACGTTGTAGTCGTAAACTAAATGTCATTATGTGTACTTTATTTACCAGAACTATTTAATTAATTTAATTTAGGAAACTAATTACAAAAATATATATGAGATGGTGTTTAGGCACTTACTTAGACTTCGATTCTTTGCACAATGCACTGATTCTCTGAGTGCAGACCACAAACCTTCATTTCAATAACTGTTTCGAATCTATGTATCACACTTTACACTAATTGTGTTTAAATATCAAAAATGTACACCGGTCTTTAATTAGCGCAATTAATGACTATTCTGTGACTCCAAAACAAACAACCGGACTAAACTAAAAACAAACTAAAATTAAATTAATTATATTAGTCCAGTGTTCAATAGTGTTCATCTCAATCCACAATTGCGTTAATCCGCATTGTACCTTCTCCTTCCGAAACTAAAATTATTTAAGACCTGTAATCCATATTTTAGTTTGAAACGTATTTATTTAATATTTAAATAAAAAATTTACTTTATGTAAATCAAAACGCGTTGAGCTATCACAAAATTAACTATAAAAAATGTTACATCAAAAGAATTTAATCAGATGGTAATTTGAGTTTTTTGGCAGAGGACGAACCGTGGGCGTACTAACGCTTGCAAGTAATGAGATATTAAGTTTTAATTTACGAGTGCGTCGGGTTTCAGTCTTAAGAAAATTGACCTATTGTGGTGAAATAAGACAAAGCCAGTTAGTTCCGTGCGAGTGGACGCGGCGCGTTTACGACTCTGGGCGGCCGACAATGCTTTTATAATTTATCTCCTGTGGATGTGCGATATTACCGAGCCGCCATTATCTTTATCTTGCTATTTTGTCACATGTTAAGACAGTGTCCGTCCGGTGCTAAATTCGCACAAACCGGGTGGATTTTTCTCTTAGTTATATGAAGTTATCCTGAATCTTATCATTTACCTCGAACGCTCTATTCAGTGTTCAGACTACAGGCGGAATCTTCACGAGCTACTGATTAGCGCACACATTGTTGGTCGGGGGCTCTTTTGATGTTCTGAGGAACGTTACATATCTCCATATAGAATTGTAGGGCCTCTAACATCTCCTTCTCTCCATCCTCTAACAGAGGATGATAAATGTCACTAAAGATATACTGCTCTCTTTTCACTCGTATACAACATTGTATATCTGCGTTGCGTCCTCCGAGAACGATGGCACTGGAAGTAAAGCTGTACCATGGGATCCTAAACAGTCTCCGCAGCAAGCAATTTGCAAAAGCTTGTATTTCGAATGCTTTTTGTCCATACTTCTTAATAAATATTACACGATTCTAACTTATCATTAAGATTAATCTTGGGCTGAGATCTATAGACTGAACTTCGACTAAGTCTAAGTCAAAGAAACGAACTGAGGATTTGTATTTTTTAAATCGAACTTTGACTTAAGCCGAGTCATTTTTTACAAGAAAATCTTTTGTTAGTCTGTCTGTCAGTCTATTTTTCCTGTTACAAATGGATCGGATTAAGTCGAAATTCGATTTAAAAATTCCAAATCCTCACTAAGTTCGTTTCTTTGACTCAGATTTTGTCAAAGTTCGCTCTATAGATCTCAGCCATACTTTCCAAACCGCATCGACTAAACATTGATGCACCATTGCTCAAATACATTCCGTACGTAATTATAAAGGCGGGCTCAACATGACACAGTCTGGCAAAGCAAGTTTCGTTGGTAAAGCAAACATTCCACCAACTCTGGCTTTTGATTCGGCAAGTTTCCGCTTAACCAGCTGGACTGGCCCGATTTACTATTGCAACTAACTTAATCGATAAACATAGGTACCATAAAATATTAAGAACTATATGTATGAAATTTGATTAGAACCTCTATGTTGTAGAACGCTGATGTCTAGCTAAGAAAGTCTAGGGAAGCCAATAAATTTTACATATTCACATTCTGGGTCCCGGGTTCGATTCCCAGATCGGACAAAGCGAATTTTCTAATTTAATTTACCCGGGACTCGATCTCCGAGAGGGGATTGACGTCAGGCAGGCAGCCGGTCGTAAAAACTAAGCCAAATTCTTTCTGCAACATGCTTGAAAAAGTGTGTTGCACTGACCGCAAATTAAGGTGTGAAAACTTTACGGACCGACTTCAAATTCGATCGTGACCAAATTATTAAATATATGAGACCACCCTTGAAATAAGCTCTATCGAACACAAAAAGAAGTTTGAAAATCGGTCCACATTTTGCGGAGATATCGCGTAACATATACAAAAAATATATACATACGAATTGAGGACCTCCTCCTTTTTGGAAGTCGGTCGATAAAGGCAGGTAGAAAGAAACAATATAAGTATTATAATAAGATAGTGTTTCCTATGGACTGTTATAAACTGGGACCAGATTCCCCAGAAGGGAGTTGATATCAGACAGGAAGCCGGCCGTAAAAGTAGGCCAAATCCTTTCTGCAACATGCTTGAATAGGTGTGTTGCGCCGACCCCATATTGCGATGGGCTGTCTTCATGGACAGATGGAAGGAAAGAATTACTAAGGACAGTAATTAATAAACATTATTCATACCGTGTACTTAAAATTTTCAGAATTCATATACAGACATGTCAAGATTTATTTCTATCGGAATTGACATAATCCGATACGTAAACAATAGTAACGTATGAATCGACTGTTTGCTTAGTATTTGGACGTCCTTAAGAGCGTATTGAGTTTTAAGAGTTCTTTAGGAGTAACGTTCTCTTGGCTTCCTTCTGGTATTAAGACCGCCTTATAATTGATTTGTATACATGATATTTCATAAACTTGGTATTAATAATAACTACACTTACAGAGGGGATGGCTAGCAATCTAGCGTTAAAGTTTAAATTTTCGTAAGGCTCATAGTTTTTGAATAATGGAAACTTGAATTTATGAAGATACATTTTTTCTGGCTCATTGGGTCAGCTGCAGGCAAACCACCTATGGGGTAATAAAATCAAAATCAAAATTTACTTTATTTCGTTGGCCTAATGTTATAAAATCGTCATATATTTATTTATTTTTGGCATACACAAAGAAAATTCCATGCTAATTACGACAATTTACAGGCCGCATTCGGATTTGAAAATCCCCATGCCCAATAATTAATTTAAAAAAATAAGTTTTTTTTCTTTACCATTATAACTCTTTAAATCCCTGTATGTCAAATTGTTATCGATACCAACTTTATGAAACATCCAGGATTAAGGTTGACCTCGTGCCATAAAGTAGGTAGACAAATTGACATATATTTTTTTAGTGTTTGTGCGACAGCATCTTTACCCAAGATGTAGGTTTAGTTGGATTTAGATCTAGTAAAATTAAGTGGCATTTCCTGAGATCTGATCTGATCTGACTTATTCACTTCTAAGTATAAACAACATATTTAATATGAAATGATATTCGTGGGAAATAAATCTAAAACAAAATTGATTTCCCTAGATTACGAGCTACTTTTATTTATCGAAAATGCTTGAGCCCATTTATTCGCGATAAGTACATTTTAATACTAGGCAAGGCTCAATTTTACCCAGACAAATACGAATTTCCTGTGGGAAATTCATAAACATGATTTTCTACAAGGCAAACAAATTGTGAAGCTAATGTACTCGTAACATAAAACAACGCGTATTATAGCATCAAGTTACTACATGCTGTTACTAAGTCATGTTTGAGATATTATTGTCCCTCTAGTCTAGTATATAAAATATACAAGTGGTAGGTAAATAATAATGGTAGAACTCTCTCTATATGCGAGAGTCCCTCTGGATAGATACCACCATTGACCACTAAGTCTAGTTCTACCACCAAGCAGCCTTCTACAAGCAATGTCGTGTTTCAGTTTGAAATACGTTGTAGCCAGTGTAATCATTCGGCATTATTTTAACAGCCTCCATACATACATATTTAACAGCCTCCATGGCGCAGCGGGCGAGCAGCCGGCTGTAAAACGATAGGTCACGGGTTCAATTCCCACACCGAGACGAATGTTTGTGTGGCCCACATATATTAATTGTTTCGGGTCTGGGTGTTGTGAGACCGAAAGACTCTCGTAGTTTCTAATAACAAGTTAAGATACAAGTTACACCTAGTGTGGGGTCAGGACTATTGTGTTTGACTGTTGGGTGTATTTATTATTATTTATTTATTATTATGTAACTTATCATCTTTTATCTTATTTTTTTTTTTTTTTTTTGGCCCTACAGCTGCTTGCCTAACCGAGTCGGCAAATTCAGCCACACCGGTCTGTTGGGATGAACGCAGGTGCGCTCAACCCATAAAGTTAGGTGACCACGCTGAGGGCAACCCACTAACGGGTTACGAACCTCGGCTCAGGGCGGTCACTGAGAGGGTGATGTTGAAGACATCAACGATTAGGGGAGTGTGGACGTGTTTTCCTAACTATCCATTTCTGTCATCGGCACGCGGGCCGGAATTGTTAACAGGGTCGGGGGGGGCTGCTACTGGGAGCGCGGCGTGGTCCTCGTCGGCGGGGACGGAACATCGGTCGTGTGGAGTGTGGGAGCGATTTAAGATGCTCGATCTTACGTTGGATGGCCAGAGTGATGGCGTCATCAGGGTCTGACAAAACGGATCTAGGACGTCTCCATTACGCACGGTCAAATGGAGTATATATTGACGCTTGACGGACAAGCGTGTTTGGGTGGTGTGCCGCCCGATCGAAGTAGCGTCTGCTAGCCATCTGCATAAAATGCCTGATGGTCGGCAAGTTGGTGTCAACGTGCAGGTCGTGGTTACGGACGTACCACGGAGCGTTAAGCGCTCGTCTTAAAAAGACGTTTTGCAGGACTTGCATACGCTTAAGTCGAGCGGGCGGTATGTGAGCGAACACGGGCGACGCGTAAGTCATTATCGGCCTAATACACGTTGTGTAGATCCTAATCTTGTTGCGGGCTGACAACTTGCTCTTACGGTTTAAGAGAAAATGTAATCGTGCTAACACGATTGCGGCTCGCGCGCGTACCGCATTTACATGAGTGATGAAGTTCAGTCTCCGATCAAGGTTGACTCCTAGATATTTGGCGTTGTTGGTCCAAGGGATAGCCTTATTGGCCATGGTGACTGAAGCGTTAGGCGCTTGGGTGAAAATTCTCTTGGTAAAGAGAATTGCCTGACTTTTGGCGTGGTTGACAGTGATTCACCATTTGCGGAACCAATCACCGAGTTCATCGGCTGCGGTTTGCAAAATGCGAATCACTTTATCCGGGTCTCTACGTGAAGCGTAGATTGCCGTGTCGTCAGCGAAGAGCGCCAGATGGGCGTCCTTCGGTTTAGGAATATCGCTAGTGTATAGCGAGAAAAGAAAAGGGGATAAAGCGGAGCCTTGCGGGACTCCGGCAGTGATGGTGTGTCGGGAGGAAAGAGTTCCCTCCACGCGATATTTGAAACCGCGATTCGACAAAAATTCTCGTATGATGTGCACGAGCTGTGTGGGCACATTGAAGGTATACAACTTGTAGAGCAAGCCGTTGTGCCACACTTTGTCGAATGCTTTTTCAATATCGAAGAAAAGAGCACCGGTAGGGTTTCCGCGCCTAAAGTTGTCGTGGATATGCTCCGTGATGCGGAGAATCTGATTCACGCAACTGTGCCTACTACGAAAACCAAACTGCTCTGGAGGGAGCAGATGGTGAAGGTGGGCGACTATCTTGATGCGATCGAGGACGATTCGCTCGTAGAGTTTACCCAGAGCGCTGAGTAAACTGATGGGACGGTAAGAGGAGGGTTCGAAAGCGGGTTTCCCCGGCTTGTGAATACCTATCACAACCGCCTCTTTCCAGACGTCTGGAAAGAGGCTGTTTTGGAACGCTGCATTGAAGATGTCAGCGAGAATTTTAACTAGATGCTCCGGGAGCATTTTCATGACTCTATTGGATATACCGTCACCCCCGGGGGCTTTTCATCTTTTGAGCGCCTTGATCAGAGAACTGACTTCTTCGATTGTTACCGGCGCGAGTGGGTCGGGCGGTTGGTCGACATCCGGGTCGACGTTTGTCGGGCGCGGACGCGGAACCGGTATCGGTGGCGGCGGGATTGCGTTCCTACTTTCGACAAAAGTGTCAACCGCAACGAGATGCTCTGGGTCAATGGGAACTGAGGTGAGTGAACATTGAGCCTCCAGGCTGTCGGCCAGCAATTCCGCTTTCTCGTCGTCGTCGAACGCCGGGCGTTGATTCGGACGATTGAGCGGGGGCATGGTGACTGTATCATTTCTCCTGAAGGAACGGCACAACTGCCAGAAAGCCTGGTGAGTTGGATCTAGCTCTGATAGGTGAGTTTCCCATCTCGAATCGACGGCCTCTTGGATGCGACGTTTGGCCTCGCGTTGAAGGAAACGCGTTAGATGCCGTTGATCCGGGGAGGGATTCGTCTTACAGGCTCTCAGCGCGGCGTTTCGCCTCCTCACCACACATTTCACGTCTTCGGGAAGGTGCCAATGGCTAAGCATAGCCTCCGGCACCCTCTCGGAGCTGTCGCTCACGATGTTTTGGATATGTGCGGTGAAGGAGTGAATCGCGCCGGACGTCTCTTCAGGAGTAACTATGTTGGTCGGGATCGCGGAGAGATCAGGGGATGAGGTGTCCTCGAGCTTGGTGCCTAGGAGACGCCAGTTCGTTTTCACCTTCATCGGTACGTTAGGACCTGTGTCTGTGGGACCGTTTATAGGGACTAGATCTAGGATCACAGGTCTGTGGTCAGAGTCCAACTCTTGTAGCACCTGCATGGAACGCACGCGTAGGCATACGTTCCTTGCAAGCGCTATGTCGAGTATGTCAGGTCGGTGATTGTCGTTAATTGTACTATAATGGGTGGGTTCTGATGGAACTAGAATTTCCATATCAATAGTGTCTAGACACCGCTCTAGTGCTGCACCTCTGCTGTTGGTAGAGTTGCAGTTCCAGAGCGTGTTCTTGGCGTTGAGGTCGCCCGCCAGAAGGACAGACTCCCCCATGCTCAGTAGGGTCGAAATTTCATTGGAGTGAAGCTCCTTTTTGGGTGAGAGGTAAGCCGAGATGATAGTGATCGGCGGATGTCCTGTCATTGCTAGCCTGCAGACTGAAGCCTCAATGTTCGTCAGGTTTTCGGGGGGGTCTAGAGGTATGCAGTGCAGGGACCTTTTAAAGTATATTAGGGTGCCACCAAAAGGGCCAGTAGTGCGGTCGTTCCGCACTACTTTGAAATTAGGGATATTAGGGTTTCGGTGAGCAGGTTTGAGGAACGTTTCCTGGATGAGGAAAACGTCCAGATTGTTATCGCGGACAAAGTGTGCGATTTCGGCACATTGGCCGCGAATACCATTGGTATTGAAAAAGCCCACTCTGAGGGAGCGAGGCTTGGTCCGCGACGGGGGGGAAAAATATTATTGTTGTTAGCCATCGGAAGGCGGTAAAATTAAGTCAGCGATGTAGGATCGGTGTTCCCTATACAGAATTTCTAAGTCAGACACCAGTCTTGCGTCCGGGTGGCCCTTGGCTGCTATTTCCCTTATTTTATCTGAGATAAGGGTGTAGAAATCGATCGGGGCTTTAGGATGGCGTCGTAGATGGCATCTACTTCAGCCTTAGAGAGTGTGCGGTAGGGGGTGCAGGGTTTTTGGGGCGCGGCTGGGCTGCCCTGGGAGGGTTAGCCCGGGAGGCCGCAGGAGTGGGAGCTGGAGCAGGATTGGTAGGAACCGCGGTGGGTTGGCTGGGAGTGGCCGGGATGACGGGAGTGACTCCGCCGGGGGCCTGGGTGGTGACTACCTCCTCGGCTTGCTTGCTTGGCGGCTGCCAAGGGTTACTCGCCGGGATGGGTGCAGGGATGAATTTGGCCTGAGGGGCCTTGGGGGGTAGAGCTTTAAGAGCTCGGGTGGGTTTCTTGGGAGCGTACGTGCACCCACGATAGCTTGCTGGATGGCCGACTTGGCGGCAGTTGGTACACGAAGGCGACTCCGTGCATTGGGTCCTATCTTTGGGACGTGGGCACTGTGCAGTTCCATGATTACCAAGGCACTTGACGCACCTGGCGGGCATGCGACAACGCAGCGATGAATGGCCGTACAGTTGGCAGTTGTGGCACTGCCCGATTAACCGTTTGCGGTGGGGGGTCTCCACGGTGAAGCCGCGGAATCCAAGAATGTCGCTGATGGCGAACAGATGTTTGGCATCAGCGGGGGTCTCTAGTTCTACGAGGACCATTTCGTAGGGCTGCTGAGAGGCGTCTGCGCGGGCGGGACGGTGCATACGGGTAACCCGGACGCAAGAGATGCCTTTCTCTTGAAGGCCTAATGTAACTTCATCGGTCGACATTTCTAGGGGGAATCCGCGTATAACGAAGCGGTAGGTGCGCTCCTCGGGGAGGGCGTAAGTATAGTAGTTGATGTCTCCGGAAGCCATCCACTTAGTAAGAGTGCGGTGGTCGGCCACCGTAGCCGGCATGACGGTAACAGTTTTGTGGTGGCTATTCCACCTATTGTTTCTCAGGGTGATGCCCTGAGCCTCAATTTTTGCGAGAAGGGTGGGAAGGGAGCTGCCTTCCGGGACGCGGATGTTGATCGGGGGAGGTTTTTTGCCCTTTGGCTCAGAGGGAGCGGAGGGCTTAGAGGGTGCGGCTGGTGAGGACGGGGGTGAGGGGGAAGCCGGCGAGTCGGTGTCGAAAGCCGGCGCAGAGGGCGCCGGAGTTGACACCGACACGGCGGTGGCCGAACGCGGCTTCTTCCGCCTCCCGCGCTTCACGGTCGTGAAACCGTCGTCATCCTGCTCGGATGACGACGATTCCGACCGAGAATCGCCGGAGGTTGAGGAAGCCGCGGGCCTCTTGGTGGATGCGGGTGGGTCGGTTTCCATCGCCGTAGCGATGGGCCCCGAGGGAGCGGTGGGCGAGGCGGAGGGTCCATCGTCCGTTGACGGGCTCTCCGTCTCGTCGGCAAATAGGTCCGGCATAATCTCTCTGAAGAGAGTCTCTATCCGAGCCCACGCGAGCGGGATTTCCGCCGCCTTCGCGAGGGCCACGACAAACTTCTGTTTTGGCGGGGCCATCGCGCGTGCTTGGGAAATTGATTTTAAGGCGCGAGTGTGTTCCGACGCGGGTGCGTTCCGCCCGGGAAAGAACACACAAGAAACCGGGCGGCGCTCGCACTGACGTACGGTCGCGGATCGCGGGTCGCGGGTCGCGGTGGGACGCGTGAATTTACGTCCCCGGGTGGGTGTGCCCGGGGCTGAGTATGTGAATGATCCTCCTCGCCGGGTATAGGCGAGGGGGGGTGTACTTAAAATTAGGTGTGCCCTAAGCTGGTATCCCTTTGCCAATCTTAATGTGCGAAAGGGTTCCTAACAGTCCGTGCACCGTAAGTGGTATTGGTCCGAGGACCGCACACTCAACCGGATACACGGGATGGAAATCGGGATGGGTAGGGTTGGGAAGGAGATATGCGGGGGAAAGAGTGGTGTGCCTCCACTGATTCCTTATCCGCACCCGTCCGGCTTGCTTCAGCCCTGAGGGGGCGTGGCGCGGGCCGGGTCACCGCTAGCTTCGGCTTGTAGACACCGTGAGGTTTACCACCGAGCTAATTCCCTGAAGGGGACAATAAATAATATACCGAAGTTCGGGCTAATCCCTGTCCTGAAAAGGACGCGGATGGGCCCTTTGTCTGGTAACTGACAAAACAAAGCGGAGCTTTGTTTTATGGTCGGATTACCGAGACGGCAGCGCGGGGCTGCAATCCGACCTGACAACAGGCCGGTAATCGGGTTGTAAAATCACTGCAGGTGCAGTGACAATACGTCCGAGAGCGACCGCTGCCAAGAGCCGTGTGTGTGTCTTTTATCTTATGTAATTATTTATTTATTTATCTAATGTCTCAGGGTGATGACTGAATTTTCACGTAGTTCAAAGTTCTTGTAATATTGCTATTGTTCATCGTATCACATCATAAGGCGAGCGGCTTGTCCCTCGTCATTTAGTTGCAACAAAATAATGTCGCAACTAAAAATAGTTGAAGATGAAAAATAAATCATGTTTATCCCCATTTCATTCGGACGCAAATGCAGAAACTTATCTTTTCATGTCAACTGGTTCCGTATTCTTACATTATATTCAGTGAGTGTCAAGTGATCATTACACGGCGCCTGCGAACAAGATTATTCGAGCACGAAATGTTCGTTTATTCAACTGATGAATCCATATTTTATTCATATTGCCATGTATGAGACGAGGTGAGGATTGCGACTCAGCGGGATCAATATAAAATTCTTTAGAATTACATGTTTCTCGTACTGATTTCTTAAGTTTACGCGAATGCTATTCATTGAAATAAAACTATTTTTACGGATTTTATCACGATTTGGTTTTAATTTCTATTCCCGACGTTTCGAAGGCTTTGCAGTCTTTGTGGTCACGGGTTGGACTGAGATGTCATTTTTCCAAGAATGTTAGTGTTACAAAATCTACCTTCATTTTAAAATTAAACGAAAAAAAAAAAGTTAACCGTTTATGTTCCGATCTACGCAGTACGAGCTCACAGTGTCTTGAGGTCTGGCAGCTGGTCTTTTGGGTTCCGATTTGATTAAATGTATAATTGGATCGCAGGCTTGTGCAAGCTTCCAACCATCTTATCTATTGAAATTAGGATGTTTTTTAATTTCAATAGCCTCGCGTATCATCCTAGGTGGGAATCGTTGTTCTTTGGCAAGGATTTGTGGCTTGTCAAATCTGAGGTAATGTTTGGAGCCTTCCTCTGTGACCACGAAGACTGCAAAGCCTTCGAAACGTCGGGAATAAAAATTAAAACCAAATCGTGATAGAATCCGTAAAAATTGTTTTATTTCAATACATGTTTCTCGTATAAATCTTTTATAGAAACATCACGAAAACTTGTTACGACACTTACAACGGTTTCGTAATATCTATTGTAATTTGGATTCTAATAATATAACATAAGCTCACGCCTGTATCCCCGAAGGAGTACGCAGAAGCGCACTAGTCAACTAGTACACACACATTTCGCCGAGCTTAGTTCCGTCCCATATGTGATAGGGGGCGAGCCTATCGCTATATCGGGCACAAATTCCAGACCCCGGGCTGATATGGTATAATAAAATATTACTTTGCCAGACCCGGGGATCGAACCCGAGACCTCAGGACAGTAGTCGTACCGAAATGCAACCACGCCACCGAGGCAGTCATATTCTAATATTCTATAGATAAAAACTATTTCACTGTACCTAATTTTTATTTTATATTGCACAACGTTTCTCCTGCAATTTCTACTTATATGAATGAATCATTTAAATCAAATTCTACAATAATATAATGTTATTAACGATGGCATAACTAATAAAGCACCTAAAAACAACATAGCAAAAAACTTATGATCTGTGTATCATTAATTATTCATTAAGCTCCTTTTTTTCAATGGCGATTAGATCCTAAAAATTGCTCTATTATTTTTAAGTACCTTTTTAAATTGTATTCTATATTAGTAGCTAGATACATCTGATAGTTTTGATAGACCTTCACTTCGCAGAATTTTAAACTAATACTGGTAGTTTTATGTCTCAAAGGACACTTAAATCTTGCAATAGGTATCTCAAAGAAGTAACCGAATCTGGGGTTGCATTTTAATAATCGAGCACGTCACGCAAGCTCGAAATCGTAACCACCTGTATAGAGTCAAATATCAGCCAATAACATTGAAAAGATACATTACCACCGAGGATTTATAATAAAAGCTCGCAGATACCTGCAGTGAAAAATCCATTAACACTTACCCGGGCGTAAAATAAACCATAGTAGCTTAGACATAATAAAACAATATATTCTTCTTAAAGATACTTTCTTATTACACCGCATAAGACAGATACTTTGGTAGTATGTGTGAGTAACGACTTGATTTTAGAGGTGATCTTTATGTTGTTTCATTGGTTTGTGCCATCGATATATTATTTACCTACATGCACAGTTGACGTTCGGAAAATGGGACAGCAAAGAAGTGCTTAAGCACTCGTTTTGCCTACAGTCGGACGTTGATAGAATTCTAAATTTCAAAATTCAAATTAAACAACGCTTGCCCATTTCGTTAAAACCTACTTTATAACACGTGCTTAGGGTTATATTTGTGTTGATTTAATTACAAATTGTGATCGTTTTCTTTGTTTTATTTCTGAGACCACTTTTAAGGAGGATATTTGTAAAGAACTGTGCATCTAGGGTAAAATATATTGATGGTTTGTGCAATAAAACCTGCCCCCTTACTCTTGACACTCGATTCGATTGTGATTTCGATTTGGTTTCATTTATTGACTTAAAATTCCACTGAAATCTACTTTTAAAGTGCGCTAATGATACATTATATTCGAGAACTTGTCATTTGGTAATTTTTAACGTGACAAATGCACTATTTAACCCGATTTCGGTGAAATTTTAAATAATGTTACCGAATCGAATTTAAGTTCGAATCGAGCGTCAGGAGTCACCCTCCTGGTTTGCCGATAGAATTGGTTCGGATCGTGGGGGTTTATGATTGGGTGTACTCAAAGAGATCAAATATTACTAACTATAAACTATCAAGCAAGTTTCCATACAAAAAATCGATCTCAAAAGTCGGTAGGGCCATCTACTACTTATTACAATGCTCGCATTGTAATAAGTAGGCTTAGTACAACTTAGCGTTTCAAATACGACTAACTTACTTAATATGACCACGAGGTCTCAACTTTTGGACCACAAGTTTCGTGCTCTTGTCCCGTCTATGTATTGTTGAATCACATACACCATGTGTTATTATTATACATTACATTTTGCGAAGACATTCTAAATGTTAATCTAAGAACGTTGTATGTTATACATGGTGATGACGAAAAACGCAAAATCATTCTACACATTTTTACACTTTTCATTATTGCCATATTGAGCCGAGTAATATTTGAAAACTGTCTCATTATAATAAACATGTTTCGATAGAATAGTCATATTTCACATATGCCAATACATACCAAGTTATGGACCCACGTCAATACCTCGTAACTGTGAAAACCAGTGACCTAGCTAGAAAACGAAGTGTAATGAGCTAGATGGAGCAACAACTAGGCGTTATTTCGTATTCCCAGTACTGCACAGCAGCACAGCCGACGGCGGTTTCGCAAAGTTCTCCATTCGGCAGTTGTCGCGCGAAATTTACGGGTTAATTTTCAATGGGAACGGGTTTTGAGCTTCTGGGAATTTTAAGTTTCGCATTATGCGCGACCTTAAAGCTAAGAATGCGAAACAAAATTATTACAGTTTGTGAAGTAAAGAAAAATAAGAAAACATAGCTACAAATCGCCTAGTTTAGCTACCTTCTCTTTGAGGACGTAATTTCATTAGGAGCTGTGCCTGCAACCGTGAGAGCTTTGTATACCACTGGTCCATTACGTGATGCAGTTTAGAACACTGTTGAATGTCTCCAGGGTGTTCTGCTAACAATACTAGTAAGTAACTAATATCTGAAGACTTACCTAGCTTGTTTTACTTCATGTCACTGCAGTTTGCCGAATGTATTATTTTTGTAGAATTCGTATTTTTAATATCTTAAAAGTATGATTTAACTCCAACCTGAAAGAAGCGGCATAATACACATTATATTAACCACTCGGCCGCCGGTGGCGGAGCCGCCCGTCATAAGCTACAAAGTTCATAATGTAGTTATTCCGAAAATTGTATTAAAAAAACTTCTAGATATTTCAGTATATTTTTGCACGTTTTTCTTATGAGAGTGTGCCTAAGAATATTGTGTAGTTTTTTCGGCACACCCAAATATTCTGTGTATATAAAAAACTATAATGGTTTAAATAGAGTTACTATAAAGTTGTGTTCTTACAAATTTCGCCGGTTCATCAGGATCATGCAAAATTGAGCGTAAGTCAATAATGAGTGAAACGCATTGAGGACGCAAGTTGTTTTGCGGCTACGTTATGATCCATGGTGGGTATTGTGGGCGGCCACAAAGCCCTTTGTTCGGCCGCGAACTTGCGTCGAGTGACTGGCGCTTTCACTCCGGCTCATTGCGAAACCAGCCCGAAAGGGCAAACAGTGCAGGATCGTCATTTTCGTTTGTCATCAATCTATGTTAGGGCGGCTGACATGTAAGTGTTAATTAAGCAGGCCTCACTCGAGCGTAATTAAGAGTGTTACAGTGTTATTTTAGACATTAATTGAGATGAAATTTCTTGTTATAATGAAACGGGCGGGGGAGGCTCGGGTTGTCGAGTAATTTTGTTCGAAGGCCATCTTCGCCGCACGTCGTAAAGTCGAAGTACACTGGAGAGTAAACAAACCGAAGTTTCGATCGAAATGAAGATTAGGAAAGGCGTTATTGGTATTATCATTTCCTTATAAAGTTCATAACGGGTGAAGTCTGAGTCGTAAGTCAAACAGCTTTAAACGCTTCTAATAATACGAGTACATAAGTTTAAGCATACATTCCCGAAGGCGTAGGCAGAGGCGCACTAGCGAACTAAAACATCCACATTTCGCCAAGTTTATTTCCGTCCCAGATGTAATAGAGCGTGAGAATATCGACATACCAGCCACGAATTCCAGACTCCGGGCTGATACTACCAATAAACCTAATATCAGTTTGCCCGACCCAGGGATCGAACCTGAGACCTCAAGACGGTAGTCGTATCGCAACTACACCATCGAGGCTGTTCTTCCAAGTGTTTTATAAAAGTAATATGTAGGAACAATGCGGTATCGTGTGAGATATTTTATTGCTGCTAATAAGAGGGGGCGGTGCAAAGAGCGTGTTTAACACAGCGGGCGGTGCGCTAGTGTTTTCGAAAGAAAGCCAGTCGCTTTATCATTTGCGAACAACAGCCACTAGAGGCTTACCATAGCTCGGAGCGGCCAACGACATACTTACGTGTCGCAATGTAGAGATTGGGCTACGACCAAAGGGTACACCAGGAAATGTTGCCGATTTGCCGTTCCGTGAAAAATATCGTTTCCCCTGCTACGAACCTTTGTTGGAATATTGTTCACCTTATCATGCGTATTTTGAGTTGATGCGACAAAAATCACAATATTATCTTCTCGTTGTATTTGAATTTTATTATTCTTAAATCACTGGGTTTATATTTAAAATTTTTCATTTGTCGACGCAATGTGACAATCTTTGATTTACGCCTTTGACATATTTGTTTATTGTCCCACTGTTGGGCATGGGCCTCCTCTACTAATGAGAGGGATTAGGCCTTAGTCTACCACGCTAGCATAATGCTGGTTGGTAGACTTCACATACCTTCGAAATTCTTATGGAAAAATTCTCGGGTATGCAGGTTTCCTTGCGATGTTTTCCTTCACCGTTCTAACAAGTAATGATTCCCGAAGAAAACACATTTAACATAGAACAGACAGATGTATATGGTCTATTTTGGGATTGGTTTCGAACCTCCGACACTCATCTCGACAGTCCACCTTTGCACTTTTGTTTGCTCTTTATATACTTTACTCGCATCTCTATCTCAAACTATCAACGTATAAATTAACCTCGCCATAATTCTCGATATAAATGATTAAAATATTATATTGCGTACGTGCTTATAAATGGCGATAAAATAGAGTGCATATATCATAGATTTTAATGTTTATATTCTAAGATATAACTTTTTCTTCATTCATGATTTTGATGACTTTTTTGTTCATGCTAACACATAAAGTTTCTGCTTTCAACCTTCCATTCTATTTCCATTGACACGTATTTTTTTTATTAGATGAAATGGTGATATCTTCAAGCAAGTACGAAGTCGTGAATACAGTTATCAGCTCATTTGAAAGTCGCATGGCTCTTACTGTTCGCGGTTTGACTTCCGCGGATGTTGGCGGATACCGATGCGTCGCCAAGAATTCCTTAGGTGAAGTCGATAGCGTAATACGGCTTTATGGTGAGAATTTAACTTTCATTCCTTTGTTTTTCTTATATTTTAGTTTTAGAAAATGAGTTTTACTTATTTATTAACGTTATAAATATTAAGATAATGTTTAGTATTAATGAGTAGAATGAGGCATCAACAGTATAGGAGTTACTTGCACAAAAAAGAAGTTTGCAAAATACAGCTGTTTTAAGATTTTCTATTGTATTGTTATTACATTACAAGTTTATTGTTTTCGAAGTAAGAATGAATTTTTAGGCGACTAAATAAATATTTATAAATATAACTTTCCTTCATAATTTTACATTAAGCAAATTAACTACCAGTATAGAGGGTTAAACGATAGCCTACCTAAAACTGATATCAGGTGTTCAGTATATGATTCTGTAATCACTTACACTTTTTCGTCGGTCTTTTCATGAATTTTAGATATCTTTTTTCAATCATAACATAATAAAATCGATACTATTCACTAACACAACCCCACTTTTATTAAAAGTTCTTAAAAAGTGTCTTATTTTCATTACTTTTAAATGATTGAAAAAACAAATAACAAAAATTCATGAAAAGACCGACGCAAAATTCTAACGCTGGGATTACAGAATCATGTACTAAACACCTGGTATCAATTTTCGGTAGGCCGTCGCTTACACCTTTTGTTTTCACAAATCCTACATCGTTAAAATTCTTTTTTGCAGAAATACCCGGGCCCTCAATAAAGAACACAAGCACCGCAGCCAAAAAAGACGAGTACAAATATTCCACTCCTATAGAAGGACCGGACAATCAATTTGGTTCGGCTGACAGGTCCGATGACGAAGACGAAAAGGACTCAGCCGACGTCACAGACACCATCGAAAATATGATCAAAGCGAACACGAGCAGAAATAGAACAATCAACCACACACAAGTAAACTCAATACATGAACAGAAACTTAACAAGGTTCGGAA
The DNA here is from genome assembly GCA_036417725.1 of Clanis bilineata. Lineage (NCBI taxonomy): Eukaryota > Metazoa > Arthropoda > Insecta > Lepidoptera > Sphingidae > Clanis > Clanis bilineata. Next base: position 8,913,265 of record CM071141.1, read on the forward strand.
AATTATTAACAAATTCGAAATAGGCGACAACACATTCGATGTGAACAGTTGTTCAGAATCATATTCGTCTTCTGTGCATACTATAACAGCTGTAGTTTTCGTATTATATTCGAGCGTGCATTGTACGTAAAATTAACTTAATACTCCTCTTTGAATATTCCAGTTTCATTGTTAAATGATTACGGTTCAGTTAATGGAAATGTTTGAACAATCATTATACGTAATGATGTGACTGCGAATTCCAATTCGCACGTTTCAGTGATTACAAAACATACATTTCAGCTATTAATATGATCCAAACAACGCCCACAACTGATATGAATATGTGTAATACTAGTATAAGTTGTATGATAACATTCCATATTTCCGAACAAAGAAAAAAATGTGATGTGTTAACACGCTACAGCACTTTTAACATAAATTAATTGGTTGTTTCGAAGTGGATGGAAAATGTATATTGATGGGAGAGTTCCGCTATGCGAATCAATATCCTATAAACGTGCTATCTAGATGCTATCAGCGTTATAATATATGAACATGATACGTTATACAATTATGTACAGTATTATGGATTATGTGCGTCGACAATCTTCGTTTATTTTCGTTAGACTTCAAAGAAGGAGAAGGTCCTCAATTCGTCTGTATTTTTTTTAATGTTACGCGATATCTCCGCTAAATGATGACCGATTTTCAAGATTCTTTTTGTATTCTATAGACCTTATTTTAAGGGTGGTCACGATCAGAAAAGTTTTGAAAAGTTTTTAAACTTGTGATTATACTTATGTATACAATGTGATAATTTATTTAGACTTCTTTCTTTCTTTATTATTATAGACGGCGATAGGCTCGCCTCCTATCACATCTGGGACGGAACTAAGCTCGGCGAAATGTGGGTGTTCTAGTTCGCTAGTACGCCTCTGCCTACCCCTTCGGGGATACAGGCGTGAGCTTATGATTGATTGATTTATTATGATTTGTGCTTATTTTAAATACCTAAGCAATAGAAGATAATATCGCATAATTTCGTAATCCTACTTTTTGTAAAACGAAGATTGCAGAAGTGCATTGTTAAAATCGTAGTAGGTAGTACTTATTAACATTTTTTACACTCAAAAATGTATTGGTATATTAAATTTATACATGTACGAAAGTATTCGTAAAATATAAGTAAAACTTAACGTAGAGTCGTGGATAGAATAACTGTTTTATGGCTTCACAATATCGTTCGAATTTTAATGTGCTGAATGTGGGAGTTCGGGTATAATTCCCACGTGGCACCTTAGGCATTTGCATCTTGTTTTGGTCTGGAAAAACAAGTTCAAAATATTCGAGAAGGTTGAACTCAATCTGTATCATAATTCCATGCCTTTGATAATAATGCACCCTATCCATCAATATAATATACCCTAGATGCACAGTTCTTTGCAAATATCCTCCTAAAAAGTGGTCTCAGGAATAAAACAAAGAAAAAGATCACAAGTTCTAATTAAATCAACACAAATATAACCCTATGCATGTGTTATAAAGTAGCTTTTTTATGAGCAAGCGTTCTTAGATTTGAATTTTTAAATTTAGAATTCCATCGGCGTCGGACTGTATGCAAAACGAGTGCTTAAGCACTCCTTTGCTGTCCCATTTTCCGAGCGTCAACTGTGCATCTAGGTAATTAATATATCGATGACCCTATCATTCAACTATATATATTAATCGAGCAAATTCATCAATTAGACTTTCAACTAAAAGAAGACTTTGATTTGTATGACATTCGTCAGACTGTGATTCGACATTCGTCAGACAATGGATAGTCAATTTCAAGCCCATAGCACGGCTTAAAATTGACTATCCATTGAGTTAAAAAACGTCGATTGATGAAAACGAATAATGGCTTAGTAATTACGAAAACATCCTGAGACTTTATAAATAATAAATAAATACACCCAACAGTCACACACATAGTCCTGACCCCACACTAAGGTCGAGTCTTGTGTCGTGAGTATCAGGAACTACGAGAGACTTTTGGTCTCACAACAGCCAGATCCGAAACAATTATCTGTGGGCCACACAGACATTTGTCTCGGTACCGGAATCGAACCCGCGATCTCACGTTTCACAGCCGGCTACTCGACCGCTGCGCCACGCCACTTTCGAATGTATATTCAAATAGCATTTGAGGAAAGTCAGCCTAAAATATAATTTTCTCTAAACAATCTATAAACAATGTGCCGTATCATTATGCCAAACGACAAATTTATTTTAACAAACCATAGTTTATTTTACTAAGGTTTCTTTTTTCCTGAATATTGTATACTTATATCAGTTTACAATACTGTTCATAGGTACATACATATATGTATAGTGTTGATAATTTTGTACAAATAAATATGTATATTATGTTAAAATGAATTCTTACTGAAATATTTTTTCGTGACATTCATAACGTAATTTATAGCACGACTTGTACGAAATCTAAACAAATTAAAGCATACGCGATTGACGTAATCCTTTGTGTAAACTTAGAAAAACACGACACTTTTTGCTTTACATATTTAATTTACATATATGGAACGCAAATAATATGTAAAGGCAATTTTATTCGGAAATGTTATTTTATGTAAATCAACGAATAACATATTTCTATTCAAGTATACTAAAGTAAAATAAAGACAATAAAGTTTCACCATTCCATGGTTTGGAACATTAAAATAATCATGATAAACATTTGTACGTAACTATTATTTTAAACTACCGAATAAATCATTTATATGAGAACATATTCAGTTAATGAATTATCTGATAGTTCCTTTTAACAGCCCAATATAGCAGTAGCCCGAGCACGAAAAACTAATGCAAATGTAAATGTATTCGAGTTCGCTGCGCACTGATGACGTTTGGTTAATATTTCATACAAATTTCATAGACGCGCATCGAGTTCGAATACATTTACGGTTGTCAGAAATTTTCCTGCTCAGGCCGCTGTTGCTTCTTAATTACGATTGTAATATAAGTACAAAAAAATGTTAATTTACATGCGTTACGTATTGTAAAACCTCTAAATACATATATACATATTAATAATCGCGATGTATCGCCCTAATATTTGATGATGAATATTGGGGAATAATAAAGTTGTTAGATATTTATTATTGTTTCATTTCTTCCATCGCTTCACCAGTATAGGTAGCTTTTCTTTGAAAAGTCTTTCGACTGATCTTTAGTAGTAATATCATTCCATCTTACTTTATGTTTTATTTACGAAGCTGATTTTATTTAAAACAACCAAAAATAAATAAGGCAAAAAACTTTAGTCTTCTAACGCATACGTTAGAAGATTAGATACATACATATATCTACTTAATTTTATACCAGGCTTTGGTCCCACATTATAATGATAGAACCACGCTGTAGATAAGTTTGCCTACAGTGTAAATGGACTCAACTGGTTTAATACCACTGTCTCACAATATTGACTTTCTTGCTCGATTACCTCTCCCCCCTTCAAATCTTAATTCCCATATGTTTCCCCGGTACACCGCAGTTTGACAATATGGGTGAGTATGCGTCAAAGAAATCCAAGCAAAATCAAATTGCGGTACACCTCTTACTTTGTTTCGCGTCGAGAAATTTTCTAAGACGCCACATTCTTCTACCGATTTCACTCCAAAGTTTCCGTTTTGAATAATTAAACCCTTTGATTGTAAATTTCATTGAACACAAAAGGGGATTTGTAATGCCGAAGTGTTTTTGCAATCTAAAGCCCACAAATAAGTATGAACTCAAACAAATTAACTTGGAAAGCGGTCGCTGGTTGTGGTTCCAAGTTTCAGCGACGTGGCGGATTAACCGACGTCTTGGTTCATCTTCATTACCTATACGGGAGTAACTTTACCATTTTCACACGCCTGGCGGCTCCCACGTCTGTTTTGTTGCTATGTATGCAAATGAGTCGTGCTAAGTTCTCCATACAAATAAACTTTTTGGTTCCGCAGAAACGCTAATACTTCATGGCTGTGTTTTAGACCGTCCTAAAATAATACCACGACTCGGGAACGTGTGGACTATGAAAGTTAACCTACCAGAAGGAGATGTGATGAAGGCTCTTTTACTTGTTCTTACTATAATAACGAGGAAAATTCTATAACACCTATTTAGTTCACGGACACAAAGAAAAAGATGAACGTAGCGCTAGGAACATTAAAAGTGAAGCAGGGTTTTCGGCCTATTCGATCTGCGACGTAATGGTGTGTACGTAGGGCACTTTTGTACAGGCACGTTTATGTGCGTGGCTTCTCTGTGGCGTCTGTTTATCTATAGGCGAGATGGTGTCTTTCTTTTTTACGTCTGTGGTTTAGTGCTTCTTAGACACTCTTCTTCTTCTTCTTTTAAAAATAATGGCTTCCACGCATATGCGGTGATTTAGCCAATGTCAAGGTAAATAGAGCAATTAGGTTTTCACAATGACCATGAGATCCAGATGTGGATGATGGACCGGGAGGTCCTGGGTTCGAATCCCAGATCAGCTAAAACCGTTTTTCTAACACGATAGGCTCGTATTATGGAACTGCCTACTAGTTTAGAAACAAGAGTTTTGTGTGTAATAAGTAGTTTTAAATGTAGATTCATATTTTACATTCTGTAACATAGACCTTAGACAGACAGGGGGATGTATGCAGGTCTAGGAACACAATGAGAAACCCACATACTTCCCAACCAATCATCGACTCATGTTGGAGGAGGCTTTCGTCAAAGGACGAGGCTGTACCTACTTGAGAAATAAACATAGAAAATAAATGTATTTCCCACTGTACGTCTGAAAGAAAAGCTAATATTATATTTTTTTTTTAAGTACTTGACACGAATTACTACTTTTCGACCATTGGATGGCAAGCCCCTCAGGACAATCTGAGCATGAAGGCGGACCAACGCCGTCCGACGATCAGATAACGTCATACAACAAAAACAGTACGCAAGCAACTCACAATTTTCAATATTGATATCTAACTCAAATCGGTCTTAAAATGTAGCATTTTTCATTATACAAAATGTATCCCGTTAAGCTGTGTAATGAAGCTATTGTATTTACTGCTATCTATGTCGCATATGGCGGTGTTTCGCTCGCCGTATGGTTAATTAAAACTCGACTGAATTCCCGGTTGTAAATTTTGCGTTTTCGAGTTATTTTTTTCACGGAACTTTTCGACAGAGCATCCAGTTTTGTTTATTTATGAGCTTTGGCCACGGCGGACGGACGGCTGGCTTGACCGACAATATTTTTACATTAATGTTAGCTGCCTTTTGCAATACCGATTTAAACGTATAAACACTGTCCTCGTATAACAAATGCGAAATGTCTTATAAAAACATTTTATTCAGTCGGTATTTCAATATTTTCGTTTCCATGTTCCCGCGTTATCAAGGCAAAACGGACGTTTTTGTACCATGTAACAAAATATATTTTACGCTACATAAGTATCTAATCTCGTGATATATAAACAGAAATGTTGTTGGTATATTTCAACGTCTTAATTATTTGAAAACTCTGTCTAGTTTTGTAAGTATATATATATATTTATCAGAGACTGGCAAACGAGCAGATAAGTCACCTAATCGTAAGTGATCTCCACCGCATAGACACCCAAGACACAAAAAGAATCATAGGTGCGTTGCCAACCTAGAAGGGGGAAATGGAAGGGGAGGAAAAAAGGGATTGGGAAAGAAAGGGGGGAAATGGGCCGGACCGGAAATCTCACTCACCGAATGAAACGCGACAGCAAGCTGCCACTTTACGTCAGTTTTCTGTGAGACAGTGGTATCAAACCGGTCGAGCCGGCCCATTCGTGCTGTAGATGTTACTGTCTACAGAGTGACTCTACCACTTAAATATAATAATATTGAAAATATAATAGATCCACAAAGTGTAACTCATAGACATAGACCATACTATGAACGACTTGTGTCATAGGACAGTTCATTCATTCTACTTGGAACCACCTACTACCAGCACAGTGCGCTTCCAGAGATAATTTTTCCACGCACCTGCAAACTCTGGAACGAACATCCCTCTTCGGTGTTCCCGTAGCGCTATGACATGTCCTCCTTCAAACGAGGATTAAAAAAACGTTTTTGATGGTAGACAGCCGGCTTGGCTGTGTCCCTGTCATTGCCGATGTCCATGAGCGGCAGTAAGCGGTAACCACATAGCACATACATGCTCGTCTGCCTTCTTAGGCAAATAAAAAAAAAATACAACTAAAGACTTTGACACAACACTTAAACCTAACAATACTTAAAAAAATAAAACTAGTTTTTACCGATTCGACCGCGATTGTTTTGTTAATTTTAGTCGCGACATTTCGAAACCTTTACAGCCTTCGTGGTCACGGGTCGGACTGCTAGCGATAGAATCCGTAAAAACTAGTTTTATGTCAATGAACAACATTCGCGTAAACCTACGAAATCACTAACAATACTTATGGATCACACATACATTTGTCTCTGAGGGTGTCAATCTCCCGGCCTCTTGCTCCATAGCCAGTTACTTGCCCGTTACGCCACGAAGGCTGTCACCGCCAACAAATCTATCACCATGGCGGGTATAAATTCCAATTCCCGTAAACTTTATTACATTTTTAATAAAAAAATCAACAAATTTCTTTAGTTTACGCGAATATTATACATTGAAATAAAACTATTTTTACGGATTCTATCACGATTTGGTTTTTAATTTTTATTACCGACGAAGGCTTTGTAATAATTAACATTTTTAATTTTGTATAATTTAAAATGAAGGCAGATATTGTAACACTAACTTTTTTGGACAAATGACACCTCACTCAGTCCGACCCGTGACCACGAAGACTGCAATGCCTTCGAAACGTCGGGAATAAAAATTAAAAACCAAATCGTGATAGAATCCGTAAAAATAGTCTTATTAAAAAAAAATCAACCAATTCTTATTCATTCAAAATAATACTCTATTTATGAGGCCTATGTTCAGCAGTGGACGTCCTATGGCTGATGATGATGATGATGATGAATACTCTATTTAGTAATAAAATTAGACACAATATTCTGCGACAATAATCTAAACCATAGGTGATATTAACCAGCTATAACCGTTAATTTAGAGTAAACAACAGACCACCGACACAGTAACGAGAAAATAATCAATCTTCCAAGTCCACTTGGAAGCAATCAACGGTCTGTTATTGCGTCCGTCCAATCCGATAAAAGAGCCGATATATCAAAGACGTCTGCGGTTCAATTACCAACCGATGTGATATCTCTTAGACACAGCAAATCGAAAATGAAAATAGAGTGGGTATTGCAGGCCTACACTGCAGGAACGATGGGGTATGTCAACAACAGGGAGCACTGTCGAATAAATCGATACGTGCTGGACGACATCAGTACATCACTAACATGGTCTCATATGCCATTTTAAATTATTTTAGGATTATTCAAACCTTCCTACCGCTAGATGTTTTAAGAGTTATAAGAAAACGAATGTAAACGAATTACCGCATCATTTTTGTTTATTTTTAAATAATTATATTATTCTGCATTTATATTTCAATAAAAGTACTTTATAGCTTCAATCTTATATCAATTAGACAATCAGTTCTGTTTTTTTTTCTAATTTTATTAAAATGTATGTACTCTAGAGATTGGAATATAACTTAAACATAAACATAAGCTCACGCCTGTATCCCCGCAGGGGTAGGCAGACGCGCACTAGCGAACTAATACACCCACATTTCGCCGAGCTTAGTCCCGTCCCAGATGTGATAAGGGGCGAGCCTATCGCCATATCGGGCAAAAATTCCAGACTCGGGGCTTATATGGAAAAATTCAATATCACTTTGCCCGACCCGAGGATCGAACCCTAGTCCACAGGACGGTAGTCGTAGCGAAATACAACCACGCCACCGAGGAATATAACTTAAAGAAAGTATAAAACAAGAACAAAAATAATATTATTGTCAACAACCTTTCACATGATTTGATTAAATTTACATAAATTGGAAATAAATCTCCAAGGGTATTATGTAAAATTTCCCTAAAACGTTCTATAAAGGCCAAAGGAGTGTAGGCCCGTCTCCACCGTAGGTGTCGCACGTTGGGTTGCGACATATTAATGCAATTACGTGTTAAAAGCCTCGTCTAGTGCCCGAGGCGTCACTTTCAAGGCAAGGATACACCTATTGAGCAACTTTAGACACAGCGAGCTATGGATAACCTTATCATATTAGACCATTAAATGTTCTTAAACGTCTCTAGACGTTTCTTTGAAAATAAATGTAATAGATCTCTATAGTCTTAGTAATATTGTTAAAGTGACGTAAAAGGGTATAACTTACGGGTTCATGGAATAAAACTGGTTTTGTTTTGTAACCATAATTATAAACTGGCTTATTAACTGTTATAAATAACAAAAAATATACATTATTATATCAATTTGACATGAATAATGACTTAGTATATAATATATATCTTAATATAGAAGACTTAGTATCCACTTGTGTTGTAATTTAACTAAAAATCTCTTTCCATTCGCCCTGTTCTAAAGTGATTAAAACAGATGAAAAACGTACAAACTCTTTAGTGGTTCAGAAAAATTGCTCCAAGTTATGTCTACTCAAGTTACAACATGAAAGGGTGTAATGTTCGTAAGACTTATTCGAAAATTAAATGAAGTATATTCGCTTCATTCGCCTTTAAGATTAGACATTTTAATAAGGTTCCCGCCTTCACACCAAATTGTTTTAGTGTGTTAAACTGCCAATTTGCGCATGTTCGAACTCATTTTGTATATATAAAGAGAAATTAGGTAATTTGTTCCTTATCCTTTCTTATTAGAGGCTTTGTGAGAGAATACGTGTGAATACGTGCATATCAATTGTTCATGTTATAACAAGAGTAATGAGAACTATTCGCGGCTCATTGTGAGACTATTTCCATTATTTGGGGTTGTTTATTCGATAATAGAACTAATATGCAATCATATAAAATACTAGATATTATTTTATACATACATACATAAGCTCACGCCTGTATCCCCGAAGGGGTAGGCAGAGGCGCACTAGCGAACTAGAACACCCACATTTCGCCGAGCTTAGTTCCGTCCCAGATGTGATAGGGGGCGAGCCTATCGCCATATCGGGCACAAATTCCAGACTCCGGGCTGATATGGAAAAATCCAATATCACTTTGCCCGACCCGGGGATCGAACCCGAGACCTCAGAACCGTAGTCGTACCGAAATACCACCACGCCACCGAGGCAGTCAATATACATACATATAAGCAATGTTTGTGAACTCTTTCGACTTATACGAGGTACTTGCGGCAACCACGAGTGTACCACTTTTAAGTGGTAGAGCCACGCTGTGAACACTTACATCTACTGCACGAATGGGCCGGCTCAACCGATTTAATACCACTGTTTCACAGAAAACCGGCATAAAGTGGCAGCTCACTTTACACTTTAGAAGTAGTAGAAGAAACGCGTCTTACGGAACTGGATAGGACATCGTAGACCACATTTTGGAATAACATTTTTGTTTCTGTTGATATCATAAGATACAGATATTTTTGTATTATGCGTGCGATTTTTGGAAGTTCTATAAAACATGAAAGTGATTTTCAAGTTTATCAATAGATGGCGTTACCATATTTTCTGAGTCACATTGATTTTTTCACGAATTATGTACCATTTTAAAGTTGTTTAGTGGGTCCGGGGTCGAAATCTAAAAAAGTGACCGCCATTTTGTTCTTTTTTGTTTTTGGGCCAATTGAATTTAAAATCAACATCTGGGCCGCGCCGTGGTTCCAAACGACGGAACCGACGTCAAAACTGTCAAAAGTGCCCGCCATTTTGTTTTTCTTTGTTTCTGGGCTGATTTACTTCAAAATCGATATCTGGGTCGCCCCGTGGTTCCAAACGACGGAACCGATGTCAAAACTGTCAAAGGTGGCCGCCATTTTGTTTTTCTTTATTTTTGGGCCGATTGACTTCAAAATCGATATCTGAGTCGCCCCGTAGTTCCAAACGACGGAACCGATGTCAAAACTGTCAAAGGTGGCCGCCATTTTGTTTTTATTTGTTTCTGCGCTGATTGACTCCAAAATCGATATCTGAGTCGCCCCGTTGTAGAATATTTAGACTAAAACGACAGGGTGGATCGACAAATCAAATGTTTTACCGTTGGCCCTACAAAATACGCATGCGAGGCCGCGGGCAATAGCTAGTTTATGGTAAGATTATTACCTTACGATCCATCCTAAAAGCCTCTTTTCAACATAACTATTACTCATTAACTGACTATAATTATATTAGAGATCACGTCACTCAATCGCAGTGATCACAAACGATCTACATAAAGTCCTTTGTCTCCAAATACTTAGGGGACTAGTTATATTTCAAACGCAAGTATGCAACGAATTCTCACTAGAAACTAAGTAATTTAATTAAATTGTACTGCATACTTAAGCGCACGTTACAGTGAGCGCAGGCTTTAACGCAATTCAACTATTCTCTAGGCAAGTGGCCCAATTCATCGGGATTGAACTAATGTGAGAAACAGAGCGGATCCCAGTTCCGACTCGAATGGGCCCCGACGACTGTTTGCTTAAATCTGACAGCTGTACCCAACATTTCTAAGTAATACAGTGGAATATCAATGTGTTTCCCATGTTTCAACCAACTGTTTTTTATGAGAATTGATTTTGGAAAGTAACGTTTTTGGAAATCAGTAATTATCTTTGTTTTGTGGCAGCATATATGGGCTGTGGACCGGCTGATTAAATTTGCCCAGGACTGGATTCCTCATAGGGGGTTGACGTCAGGCAAGCGGCCGGTTATAAAAACTATGCCAAGTTTTTTCTGCACCATGCTTGTAAAAGTGTGTTGCGCCGACCTCACATTGAGGTAAAGGGCATGTAGAAAGAAAGAAAAGTTTTTTTTTGAAAAGTTACGTTTGGGTATTCAATAAAGTTTCCACGTCAAGTCTTTTTTCAAGTAGAATAAAATAATGGCTTAACTTATACAGATGTAGAGTCAAAACGTAACAACGTTAAAACAACAGATATAATTGTAAAGTGTTCAATTTAATAGTGCTTCACTTTCTTACCTTACTTTGATTTATGCTTTCAACGAAGAAACTTGTGGTTAGTGTAAGGTACAAAATATGAAGAAATAAAAAAGCGTGTTTCAAAGTGTCTTCCATCGCTCACAAACTCGTAGGTTTTCCACCATAATGAGGCATTATGAGCAGGCTAGCCAATGTTTTTTTTATATTGTAGCTGGTAGCAACTCTTTTAGCCATTTGAGGACATCTATCATAGTTTATTGACTGATTTATGACTAATTTAATTATGCCTCGACAGCCCTATGACTGCCTCGGTGGCGTAGTTTTATTTAGGTATGACTACCGTCCTGAGGTCTCAGGTTCAATCCACGGGTGGAACTGATTGATTTTTTCAATATCAGCCCGGAGTCTGGAATTCGGTCCCAATATGGCAATAGACTCGCTCCCTATCACATCTGGGACGGAACAAATCTATGCGAAATGTGGGTGTTCTAGTTCGCTGGTGCGCCTCCGTGTACCCATTCGGAGATACAGGCATGAGCTTATGTATGTAATTGAATTATTTTTAGCTATTCCAGTTTCCAACAGGTCGATCTGGAAATCTTTGGGGAAGGCCTATATGTATTATGTCCTAGAGTAGACGTCCTGTGACTGATGATGATGATGATGATTCCAATTTGATACATAACTCCATAATAGGTGCGGAATACAAAATCCCTCAACCAGTTCGTTGACACATAAATAGGACAGTCGCGTCTATATGCAGAAATCAATTTTTGATAACCACACACTCTGATCTGCGAAAACGTACCGTAAAGCCAAAGGGAGCATCCACGGCTCCGTAACCGTATCTTATGCTTGACAATATTTTATACAGCTGTGAAAATTGCAACGGCACACCAACTTTAGCAATTTACACCCCCGCGCAGTCGCTTGCATATTGGCGCGCAGTACGCTTTACATTTCAGCAATATTGCACTCAGCTTCTATGCGATATGGATCGAAATTTGTATAAGTATTAAAGCATTGTTTGTTTATATTCGTATTGTGATAGGAGCCTGTTTATGTCGTCTTTGCAATTAAGACGTGCTGCAAAAGTATTTTTTTCCAAGATATTATTTGACCATTTCATTTTTGTTGGAGTGATTGATAATATGTATATACCCATGCCAAATTAGAGCTTTGACCCGATCCGACCCCGACACCCGAGTGTCAGACACTCGACCCGACCTCGACACCGAGTGTCAGACACTCGACCCGGCTCCGACACCGAGTGTCAGACACTCGATCCGGACCCGACACCCGTGTGTCGGACACTCGACCCGACCTCGACACCGAGTTTCAGACACTCGACCTGACACGACAATGAGTGTCGGACACTCGACCCGACTCTGACACCGAGTGTCAGACACTCGAACCAGACCCGAGATCGAGTGTTAGATCCGATCCCAAGTAACGTTGAACTTAAAAGAATAGTTGTATAGTTTTGTTGTTTTACACAAAACTTCGATTCAAATAGCAACATAATACTTAAAACATACTGCGACATCTAGAGAAGTTAATAATAAATTATATATAATAATAAATACACCCAACAGTCACACATATAGTCCTGACCCCACGCTAAGATCGAGTCTAGTGTCGTGGGTATTAGGAACTACGAGAGACTTTCGATCTCACAACACCCAGACCTGAAACAGATATCTGTGGGCCACACAGACATTTGTCTCGGTGCGGGAATCGAACCCGCGACCTCACGTTTCACAGCCAGCTGCTCGCCCGCTGCGCCACAGGGGCTACGTTTAACGTAGTAAAGGGTAGACTTTGTTTTTGTTTTTATACAAACCACGTGTCAAAAAGCAATGTTTAGGTAGAACAGACAGCGCCATCTGGAGAAGTTGCGCCGAACGTAGTAGAGGGTAGAGTGTGATTTTGTTCTTTCATACGAACCCCGTTTCAATAATATCTACTTAAACAGACAGCGCCATCTGCAGACGTTACGTCAAACGTAGTAGAGTTGTAGAACACATACAAATCAGGTTTCAAAAAGCAATGCCTACTTTATTTAAAACAGCGCTATCTGGAGAAGTTATAGTGAATGTAATAGAGGGTAGGGTGTGGTTTTGTTCGTTCATTCAAACCACTTTCCAAAAAGCAATGCCTACTTAAAACAGCGCCATCTGGAGAGGTTTTATTGAATCTAGTAGTTGGTAGGGTGTGTACATTCATACAAACGACGCGTCGTTTCAAAAAGCGAGCCTTCTTAAACAGACAGCGCCATCTGCGGAAGTTTTACTGTAACTTGTTCTAGGTAATCTAGGTAGTGGATATTTAAAGTTTCATATAAACCAACTTGCAATATATTACTTTAAACAGATGTCTCTAGGTAATAATATATCGTTCTTTCGTTTAATTTCAATATATTATACTCTACAAACGAGGGTGTGCGAATTATTCTTATACATTTTGTATAAAAACCATGCAATATTACAAAATGCACATATATTTGAAAAACACAACCCACATGTAAATAATATTTATACAAAATTGTGTTTTAATAATAGTTTAATGCATCTCACCAATTATAATTAATACGATTTTCATTTTCAAACCTTCTGAATAATGGTTGCTATGAACTATTTTTGTTATATAATACAAGGGGATGGTCATAACTTTTAATGTTTATATTTATCTATACTTATACTAAATTGAAATGTTATAGAAATTGTAAGATAATTGAAAGGCTATATAGCTTCACTACCAAGTAGAGTTCAAGACAAGGAAAACTATTAAAATTCCTGATGCGTTCGACCAAATGAACCAAGTTTTTACAGATGTTTGAAATCGAAATCTATGGAGCTGACTTCTAGACTGATATATTTTATTCTGTGACCTCGATGTTCTTTAACAACGTTTGCTCCTATATTGATTTGTTTTGATGTGATGTTCGAAATCATAAAAAAACTTTTCTACGAAAACTTTTAAGCAGATAATATTATGGACTATGGTAAAAAGTAGTATGTCGTAATTGGTCATGGTTGTCCTGTATGTTAAAGGTAAATATAGTAGTATGATAACGAAGGTAAATCAATTATAAAATCATTATAAATTAATGTATTCTGTCATTTAAAATAAACAAGAATAAACAAACATCATCATGGACGTCCTGTGACTGATGATGATGATGATGAATCAAACCTAAGATAACCTATTTTAAAAGAACGGAAAGGAAGTCAGAAAAAAACCTTCTTTAACAACGAAGACACAGTTACACATAAACCTATACAATTTATTAAAATAGAAGTAAAATATATTCGACACAAAAAAAAACCATTTTTGACTCCACGGATTCCTTGTTATCGGATAGAAAAACTCTATAGAAAACAAGAGACCCTACTAAACTTTGCGCTGATTAGTTTCCTTTTAGTTCATGTTTTTGAGTAAACTGCATATTACAGCTTTGAAAGTTTGAAAAAGTTATACAAACGCAATAAAAAGCTGCGCTGTCTCCTCAGACGAGCTAAGAAGCTTAATTTCGTTGCATTTCATAAAATTCAATTTTCTTTGCAAGGAATTCTGTGAGGGCCTGCGTATTCTAGGATACCGCATCGGAGTGAGCTGCATAGCTGCTGTAATGCCTGCTCGAGTTAATAACATCGCCGGCACAGAAAGGGATGTCGCTGCAATTATTGCTACATCCGAAACGGCTAGAGTGGAGCGCGGCGCTTGTCGCGAGACTTTCATTAATTTAAGACTTTTTTTGTATGAATAGTTTAATATTAAATTATGTTTTAGTGGTTTATATTGTTGTCGCGTCTTTGATAATATTAAAATTAAATAAGTGGAAATTTCTTTACGAAATTAATTCCAAAATAATATGACAAATCAATAAACGGATACTATCATCCTCTTTCTATTAAATGGATATCTGTTATTTCCATTGAAGTAATAGTTGCTAATAACTCTTAAGTTTGTTTCGGCATTTCTTCTCAGGGATAGCCGCGAAATGCCGATGCCATTATTATTTTTTCAATATATAATATACTCGTAATTGACTCGTAATATTAATTGCAGTTGCTAGAGGCGTTATTAAAGATGATTATTGACGCGTAATGAGATGTGACACAGTTCATATAACCAATTCTCAATATTGCTTATCTTTCTTTAAATTTGAATTCATCCCGACATAATAGGAGGCACACTCGCTCCCGAGACATGGCTAGTAAGACTAGTAATGCCTCTACTTAATCTTTCGGTTCAGTAATATATGTATTTTTTAATTATATTACCATCGACAATACGTAAGGTCGACACTGGTTGTAACTTATGTTCGCATGTGTTTGTTAATTTCACGACGGTGGCTCACAAAGTCGTGGGAGGCGATGTAAGCTCAGACTCACACCTTTTTAATGGTCCTTCGAGACGCGACGCTTACCCCAACTACCTCTACCCTGTTGCTCAGTTTTATTTTTGCTTAAAATTGCCATTACACAGTCTTCTCTTTATGGTGATAGTTTTTTTTGCAACATGTACATAAGCTTACGCTTCTATACTCTAAATAGTAATGGTACAAAATAGTACACGCTCGATTCGTTGAACTTATTTTCACTCCATGATGTGATAGAAACGATCATATTACCATCATGGACTGCCTCGGTGGCGTGGTGGTATTTCGGTACGACTACGGTTCTGAGGTCTCGGGTTCGATCCCCGGGTCGGGCAAAGTGATATTGGATTTTTCCATATCAGCCCGGAGTCTGGAATTTGTGCCCGATATGGCGATAGGCTCGCCCCCTATCACATATGGGACGGAACTAAGCTCGGCGAAATGTGGGTGTTCTAGTTCGCTAGTGCGCCTCTGCCTACCACTTCGGGGATACACGCGTGAGCTTATGTTGTGTTATGTTATTACCATCATACCGCATATAAATTTTAAAGCCAATGTACAGTGACATGGTACTATATAAACTACTCACCTGAACTTATCTTTATTAATATCATAAAAAGTAAAGTAAGTGTTTGAACACAGTAATCTCTTGAACCACTGAACCGATTTTGAAAATTCTTACACCAATAGAAAGCTACATTATTCCTGAGAGACATAGGCTACTTTTTATACCGGAAAAATGTACGATTCCATTGTGTTATACACACGAACGAATTCGCGAGCAATAGCTAGTTGAACATAAAAACATGAATAAAACAAATTAGTAACATTCATGTTATCACACACCGATCCATGAAAACAATTGCGTGCGAAACGCTTTGACTGTTACAAAACAATTTCATTATCAAACCATTATTGCTTTATTACCACAGCCGGCAGTTAGAAGTGGAATTACTCAATCCAAGTCTTGATAGCAGACAGCACCTACAAACACATTAACATATTCATAACAAGCCCCTCATGCAATTTTGAAGCTATTCCATTACTCACAATCTGAATTTTGTATTGTAGAATAAAATATGGGAATATGTTTATTCAGATCCTGTTGAGTTTCGGCGAATGTCCTTTGTAGAGTTGTCCGCGTGTATATTTATAGAGGTAATATCTGATATCGAAAATATAAAAGTATAATTGTGTTGATGCTGTACGACATAGCATTTTATATAACCACACAAAAAAGGAGTGTGAATATATAAACTATACTCGTATAAGGATTATGCAGTACCTACTATTAAAAGTTACGTTACGTATTTTTATTATTATGGTTGAAACTTATAACATTTAGGCCAACTATGAGTTTTTTTTGACATTACTCGCTAGCGACTTCGTAAAATATTTGTATGACAAACATCCGAACGCCTTTAGCGGTTACGCGGGGAACTGACGTTTTCCATACAAATATTTTACGTCCTCACTCGCGTAAATACGCGCAACGAACGCATGGTTGGGCTACTTATCTATCGGTTTCGTATTGACCTATCGTAAATGCCTTTTTAAATGCATGATAAATAAAGAATTTTTGTCGCCTCTTTGGTCTTGTTGCAATATGTATGGGCTGTGGACCTGGAAGTGCTGGGTTTGATTACCAAGTCTGGCGAAGCTTTCTTTCTTTCTACCTGCCCTTATCCCATCTTAATGTAAGGTCGGCGCAACACACTTTTTGAAGCATATTTCAAAGAGGATTTTGCTTAGTTTTTACGACCGGCCGCCTGCTTGACGTCAACCCCCTATGAGGGATCCAGTTTCGGGTAAATTAAAATAGGAAATTTGCTTTGCCCGACCTGGGAATCAAACCCAGAACCTCCCGGTCCACAGCCCATACATGCTGCCACTAGACCAAGGAGGCGACCCCAAGTCGGGCAAACCGAATTTTCCAATTTAATTTGCCCGGGACTGGATCCCTCAGAGAGGGTTAACGTCAGGAAGGCAGTCGGTCGTAAAATATTAGCCAAATCCGTTCTGCAACATGCTTGAAAAAGTATGTTGCGCCGACCCCACATGAAGGTGGGATGAGGGCAGGAAGAAAGAGAGAAAGAAAGATAATTAAAAAACTTTACGTGGATTGTTGAGAGTTGCAGTATCTCTCATTATCGTCATTTGATATTTTAGGCAGTCCTACTTTACGTTTCCACAGATCCAGTGCAGTCACTGCCAGGAAGAAAAAGTACTACAGGCTGAATACAGACCGTGTTTATTTAAAGCAGTAATATTAAAAACTTGGCTTTACAATATCACACTGAAACACCACGAGTAGGTTACAAATACATCGGCGTATTTTTAATGAATTTATTTCGATTTGCCGACTGGCGTGTGCTGCAACAGTGTGCTTGTAAAGTTAATTATATTTACGGCAGGAGAGTTGGTTGTCGCGTAATTTGGCGGTTTCCATACCAGTGAGTAATTAAACGATTGTTTGCCATTTTGCGATAATTGATGTTGGTGTGTTTGATTTGCGCTAATTATCTTTCAAGCATTAAATTATTAATTCAGTTCGAATGCGTTTAATAACGGTTAAATTTATGTAATCCAATTTCCTTGGTGATTTACGATTTGTTTAAATTCGAACAAAAAAATACTGGGCTATGAATCAAACTGGACAGCGCATCTACCAAAATGGATGGTAATTTCAATGTTATTGATCATTCTTCATTAATTGAACCATCTGAGCTTGCAATATCTAAAGTAGGTTATGTAAAAAAGTTAGCAGGGTACCTCGCATCTACGGCGTTTGTACCTTGAAGGTAGACAACTTTGGAAGGTACAAATCACATTATATTATGTAATTGTCCCAATGTATTTTTCAATCCTGGAAATCTAACTTGAGTTGCTTAAGATTGAATCTGTTTACTGTGAGGACCGAATTAAGGTACAGAAATCAACTGAGCGAAACATAGTGGGCCGTGGGTGTCCTGGTTGTATCTTTTGCACCTTTGCCTACCCTTTTTGAGATACACGCGTGAACTTATGCATTACACACGAACATGTTTAGTAACGAAAATGTATTGCTTTTCTTTTTCACGTAATTTCAAGCTTGGGGGAGCATGCCAGCATTTTTTGCCAACAGAATTGCGCTCCTTGCAAATACGTACACATATTAAAATCAACTTGCATTTTACTCTCATTCATCTCGTAATTTTATTTGCTGCTACTACAACGTGGGCGCATTTTTATGTTTCTGATTTAGATTTGTTGTTTTATATGAGATGATGTTATTAGTGGAAACCGGTCAGCCCATTTGAGAAACGTCAAAACGTGCCTTGATGTGTCTTGATCTATTTCTAATCTTTCTTTCTACCTGCCCTTATCCCACCTTAATGTGGGGTCGGCGCTACGGACTTTTTCAATCATGTTGCAGAAAGGATTTGGCAAAATTTTTAGGACCGGCTGCCTGTCGAGGTCAACTTCCTCTGGGGGATCCAGTCCCAGGCAGATTAAATTAGAAACTCGCTTTGCCCGACCTGGGAATAACCTCCCGGTTCACAACCCGTATGTGGTTCCACCAGACCAAGGAGGCGAATTAATTTCTTGATCTATTTGTAATAAATAAAATAAATAAAAAATAAATTAAATGTAAAAAAATATTTTTAAAACTAGCATATATCTGGGACAATGAACAAAAAAGTAAAAAACAAATACTAGTATTTGGCGCGTAGCTACTTACCTATATTCTTAAAAACTTGAGGCACTACCCGTTACAAGTTACAGGTTAGGTAGTTACTATACTTCTGTGCCTCAAGCTTTTAAGAATATTGGTAAGTACCTACATGCCAAATACTAGAATTTATTTTGCTTAAAGCTTGTAATAATAATAATAACTCACACCACACACACAATGGTAGTTATGACTCTAGTGTCATGGGTATCAGGAACTCCGAGACATTTTCGATCTCACAAATATTTAGGGCCACAAAAACATTTGTCTTGGTTAGGGGAGAGAACCCACGGCCTGTCTCTACATGGCCCAGCTGCGCCACGGAGGCTCGCTGGCAATAAGATGATAAGGTTTTTATAAGCTTACGGAGGCAAACGGTCCTGACCACAAGTCCAGTCTAATTTGATGGTGAGTGGTTATCATCGCTAATAGTCATTGCCGAAGCGGCTCTGTCGCTGTCGCCACGTATCGGACTCTCCATGTCGCCATATATGTAAGGAGAACTGACTGAATGACTGCCTGACTGGCTTATCAACGTACAGCCGAAACGATTGGAACCAGAAACATGAAATTTTACACACAGCTTCCTTTTATAACGTAGGCGAGCACTACCATAAAGAGTTTTTGGAAATTCACCCCCTAAAGGGGTGTAACGGAGGAAGAAAGTATTTATAGAGAAAAAGGAAACTTACGCGGTCGTAGCCACAGGAAAAGCTAGTATATTACGTATATAGGTATCTATGTATAAACATTATGTTTGTGTAAAGGATTGAAGCCGTCGCAGTTGAGGCGAGCCGGTTTTTGTTGGAGCTCTTTCAACTGTTTAGTTGTTGCATTATTAGTTTTGAACTCCGCAAGTTTAGTATTTTCGGCTCGGTTTCGCTCAGCAAAATTAAACGCATACTTTAATATTGTTAAGGCTTTTTATTTGATGTGAAGGTTTAGCTAATCTAAAGTTTTAATCACGATCCTGCTTAAACAACCCTTTCTTGTTCATTGGGCATGTTGAGTAAATTCCAATTAATTAATTGGGAATGTGGGCTATTTTTGTAAATTCATCCGTGTAGATATACATTTAAGGTATATTATAGTTATAATAAGTGGCCTCATTGGTGTAGTGACAGCATATATAGGCTGTGAACCAGTCCTGGATTCGATTTACAGGTCCGGCGGGTGATTTTCGAACACTATTCTCCCTGAAATAAATTACCCAGAGTTGACGTAAGGCAGACAGCCGATCGTAAAAACGAAGTCGAATCCTTTCTGCAATATGCCAGAAAAAGTGAGACCCCACTTCCCAGCAATAAATATTGCTGGAAAGAAAGGTGTTTGGACCGCCCATTGACACCCACAATGATGAAACGTGGCAAAGGTTAAAAAAGTAAAGTGGGATTTGGGCCTTTGGAAATTTTACTCCGATCAAAACCCTACCGGGAACTGCAACTTTTTTTGAAAGACAATACAATGGTATTAAATCGATCAAGTCGACCAATTCGTACTGTAGACATTCCTATCTACTATGGCTCTACCACTTAAAATAATATACATAAGCTCACGCCTGTATCCCCGAAGAGGTAGGCAGAGGCGGACTAGCGAACTAGAACACCCACATTTCGCCGAGCTTAGTTCCGTCCCAGATGTGATAGGGGGCGAGCCTATCGCCATATCGGGCACAAATTCCAGACTCCGGGCTGATATGGAAAATTCCATTATCACTTTGCCCGACCCGGGGATCGAACCCGAGACCTCAGAACCGTAGTCGTACCGAAATACCACCACGCCACCGAGGCAGTCAGGCTTCAAATAATACAGACAGTATTATTACGACGCATAAATATAACTCATCAAAACTAAAATAAAAAGGGTCCGGAAGCGGGCGATACTGCGGCCCCATCGAAAACTGTAGTCGAAGGCTGCCAGCTCATACGAGGAGGTGTTCCGGTGCAATTAACTTGATTTATTTGAGGCATTTACTTATTCAGTGCTATGGTTACTGCGCTATAAGAACACGCAACGGTTTTATTTAAATATACCATTTTTATCTTCGACAGGATGCGGTGATGTCAACTATATTTTAATACTCGGTCAAAGCGAATTTTCTAATTTAATTTGCCGGGGACTGGATCCTCGAGAGGGGGTTGACATCAGGTAGGCAGCTGGTCGTAAAAACATAGCCAAATAGTTTCTGAAACATGCCTGACTAATGCTGACCCCACATTAAGGCGGGATAAGGGGAGATAGAAAGAAAGGTTGTAATGGTTTGACATGAAATAAACACTAAGTAATACCCAACAGTTACGTACATTTACCGATCCGAATCAATTATTTCTGGGCCACATAAACATTGGTCTCTGTGCGGGGATCGAACCCGTGGCCCCTCGCTTCACAGCCGAGTACTCGCCCGTTGCGGCACAGAGGTAGTCAAATAAATAATTATTGTTACGTTTTTGTCGCACGTGGAATTGAAATTAATAACACCAATACATTAATTAGGGATTTAAAATATTGTTTTTGCTAGTCTATACATTTTTCTATTCTAATATTTTCCTGACATATTCTTTAAAGATAAAATTTTGAATTTATATACAACGTCAGGCAGGCATACGGTCGTAAAAACCTAGCCAAATCCTTTTGCAACATGCTTTAAAACGTGGGTTATGCGTCGACATCACATTCAGTTGGGATTAAGGCAGGGAAAGGTCTCTTAAATAGTTTTATTCCATAGGTGTGATTTACAGTCAATAAATAGTATTAAATATTTGTGATCCCGTTATTAATATGTTATTATTTATGTCGCAAAAAATAATATCGCAATATTAATTGACTGTATAACTCTTGCCACACTTTGTATCCTGGCTGTAGTTACAACGTGGGATACAAATTCATAACATAAGCTCACGCCTGTATCCCCGAAGGGGTAGGCAGCGGCGCACTAGCCAACTAGTACACCCACATTTCGACGATGTTGTGATAGGGGGCGAGCCTATCGCCATATCGGGCATAAAATCCAGACTCCGGGCTGATATGTAAAAATCCAATATCACTTTGCCCGACCTGCCAAACTTTGTACTCTGGTTGTAATTATAACGTGGAATATGAATACAATAACAAATAAATCATAAACAAAAGCTACTGTTTCTATGAAACATTCTCATAAAAAGTATTAGAATACATATTAAGAAAAAACTTTTACCATTCCCAATAATAAAATAGATATAAAACGTTCAATATATTGACGTTCTCGAACAGGTGGAGTTTTCTTTCTATACGTAAATAAAGAAAATTTGCCTAATACAACTTTCCGTTCCATCGAAACGCTCTCCCCTTTATCGTATTTCCATGTTTCTTTCAATAATAAAGTATATTCATTTCATTAGCGTGGTCGTATGAAAGAAATCTAACTTGCTTCTTAAAACAATTGTTTATCTATTTAATATAATTACTCATTGATATAGAACCATGATAAAACTATTTTAGCACGTATGTAGGGTCTTATATAGCTTTAATCTCCCTCGGTCGTGGTGTGGCACGTATTTATTCGTAGTAACATAAGGTTAAGAGAAAACTATGGTGAAAAAATTGCCTTCTTGAAATACGAGTATATCAATAATGGTAATATTAAATTATTTATTTTTAAAAAACGCTTCTAACCAAAACTTTACCATAATATAAAATGACACACTATATGAAACACTCAAAATGAATTCCCTTTCGAATAAACGACAACACAATTCATACCAGTGTAATGAGACTAAAATAGAAGACATAATGAACAAAAATTGCCATCACGCAGATGGTTCCAAACTTGCTTCCAAACAAGAAGCTTATAGTAATTCCAAATATAAGTGTGCTACAAATCGAAACATAAGCAATATTAATAATTTTACCTTGAACCGAAGATTTAATTTGTAAATAACAGAATAGTTGTGGGAGGTACCGTCAGTCGCAGTCGATTTCGAATCCCCCAAGAATTGACTTAATCATAAGAACGAGCCGCGAAAATCGCTCTCGTCCAAACGAGCCCCCGGGGAGTCAGGCTATCGGCCTCCTTTTGCTTTCTTTAAGTTAGCCGATCTAGCTGCAAACTTGCCAGGATTACATCGGACTTACCCTCTTACGGCTGTATGAAAAACTTGAACTGTTAAAGTGTTGTTGCATTTTTTGTAAAGCTTTCAAGCGCTAGCATCATTTTGAAACTAGCTACTTTGAAAGCAACTTGTTGTTCTTTTTAGTTTTTATATTTCATACAGGTGTTTATGGAACATAGCTTTCGCTCTGTGGTTAACTTTGGAGATTATTCAATTAGAGATTATTTTCTTCGAAGAATAAACGTTTTATGAGATTTTTATTGATTTTTTTCTTCGTTCGTGTTTTAATTTTCATAAAATGCATAATTTTTTTTAATTCGTGATAAGTGGCTAGTAATAAAACTGATTTCTGTCATGTATTTTAAGTGTCTTTTATTTACAAGTTATCAATTAATATCTAACAACCAGTACAGTTTTAAGTTTTAAATCAGTTACAGTTTTAAATCCTCCAAAAGTTAATGTCTAAGTATGTTTAACAAGAATTGTAGCTATTAAATTATATATACTCTAAATAATGTATGGCGCTATGGATAATGACGATAATGTGATATGTCTACTATCACCGACGAATACAAATAGCAATCTAATTCATAGATGTCAGTCGTCATTAGGTTCCAGTTACATAAGACACCAAACAAATAGGTGTTACACTTAATAATTATTACGCGTGTACCTTGAACCCAATCCACCTCCCATATCACCAATGAAAATTGATCCTTACGACCATAATCATAAGGTATTTTCTGATTTACATATTTTGTTAAAATTTGATACAGTAAATAGGAGTGCGAGAACGCAGAGTATTAGCGCTGGCTTATGGCACTGTATTAATTTTGAACCGTAGTAACTTAGGTGGTGACAGAACTAAGACATTAACACATAATTCACTTTGTAACGCAAATGAAACTAGCGTTTAATTTACTGTTATAATTTAGTGAATTCCTTTACGAGCTAAAACGTGTAGGGGCTGGGAACTATAGTTTCAGCTTGTGGTAATCCTCGGCGAGGTATATGTGGCTAGGTGTGGATTAAAATGAATGAATGCCGTGATCTAAATTAATTTCTGCATACTGGTGATATGCTAAGAAAATTATATATTTTTTAATCAGAATGCAAAATCAGCGATAGCTCAGTTAGCAGTGTTCAAAGGTTCGAAACCAACCCCAACAGCATTTAGGTCTGAGTTTTCGAAGCTTCATTTTTTTATGAAACCTGCATACTTGTGTTTTATACACAAAATTAAGCCGCATTAGGATATCGTAGTGGACTTAGGTGTAGTCTCTCTCATAAGTTGAGAAAGCGCGTGCTCACATAAATACTACAGGATTAATTACTAACAATTTTAATAATAACAAAGAATATATGTATGCCAGTAATAACACAAGTGCTGCTCATTTGTCATTCAAAGTTTCCTTATATTTTATTATTCCAGTAGATATGAACAAGCAACAACACGTGAAATTGGCAACAAAAAGAAAAGAGAAAATCACACGGAGCGTAGCATCACGGGCCAACTCGGTTCGCGAACTACATTACAGTTTACATAAAAACATCGTGTTCAACGACAACGGGGCATCAACTTTCCCAGCGAAGACATAAGCGAAATTGAATTACACATATTGAAAAAGAAATGTGTAGCTCCTTGGTAGGCGTGGTTTTGGCGGAAGACTCCTCCTACCCAGTGATCCGCGCATGAATCGCACTAATATCGCTCTCAAGTCGCTCGGTCGCAGCGTATGTCGCGCGGTCCGATCGCCCAACTCAGTACTCAGTGCGAACAGAGCTACGCCACGGTTGTGCCGTACGGGTGTACTCCGTAACTCGCAACTTCGCGCTCGCTACGAGCTTAGTTGCAGGCATTGTTGCTCCAGACGCGAATATACAACAAACTTTCGTGTTTGACTTCCACCAAATTTAATATAACTTCACCGGACAAACTCGACGTCTAATAGTAATTACTGTAAACACTATTAATTAAACTGATGATTATGAATGGATGTTGTATTGTGGGATTCAGTTAAGTGAATGTGAAGGAAACATTTTTATGGAACCGGTGTGTGGACAGAGAATAACATTCATTTGATTTGCTAGTATAGAAAAGGTGAGTATATTATTGCATTTTAATTTATCCATATTATAAATAAGTAATTTTAATAAAACATAACGGAAATTAATGCTATGGTATAATTCTCCCGAAAATGTAATAGAACAGTTTATCGTTCATGGCAAAATATTTCATTGACGAGATAGCTGTAATTTTTAAATATTTATTTAATTTTATCTGACTTCCCCGTAAAGAAATTACTTTCTTAATGAATAAGATATTCTAAAATATTACTATTTTAATGAATTTAAATGTAACACTCGTAGTATGCTCAGGTTTTATTATGAACATTTTATTGAAAGGTGTATTCACAATTATGGCAAAGTTATCGATTTAAATACAGGAGTGAGGTGTAAGTTAAATCTATTTTAGAACTAACTCTAGATTAGTAATAGTATTGCAAATCGCCCTAAAACATTTAAAAGGCAACTTACTAAATTTCACACATCATCCTTAACTGAAACTCAGATGTCCAAGCTTACTGATCAAACACAGTATAGCAGACAATATACTAATTGGTAATGCTACACTAACATCATCTCCATCACATGAGTCACTCATGTGTCACTTTACTAGTCACGGCAAATCCACTCTTTACTAATATATCCCAGCCCAGGGGAAGAGATATGGTTATGTTGGGCTCGTTGGCCTTCTCCTGGGGGTATAGTATGAGAGCGTACTAGAATTAAACTCTAAGCAAAGTTGCTTAGGGTTCAATTCCAGTACGTTCAATAACATTAAAAAAGTAAATACTTACGTAGGCACTACTGATTAAATAAATTGAAGAAATCCGCGCTAGCCTTTATGCCCCTTACTTATAAAATATTTAAGCGTTGCTTATCTTTAACCATGGGTTGTCCCTTTCATTTTTAACCAATAAAACGCAAAAAAAGCGTCAGTCTATTCTTAGCGAAAAGATAAGCGAAAATGTTTTTATAAGTAAGGCCCTATTTCTATACCAGTAATTGGCAAACGAGCAGGTGAGCAGATTGGCAAACCTGATGGTAAATGATGTCCACCGCCCATAGACACCCAAGTCACAAATGTATCGTGGGTGGGTTTGCCAAGCCAGAAGATGAAGAGTAGGAATTGGAAAAGAGAGGGTGAAATTGGGCCACCGGAAATCTCACCCACCGAACAAAACGCAACAGCGGGCTGACTTCAGCAGTTTTCTGTGGTTCGTACAGTGATATCAAACCGGTCGAGCCTGCCCATTTGTGCCGAAGATATTGATGTCTACAGCGTGGCTCTAGCACTCATATGGCCTTCTCCAGCGATTATTTTTATCTACGTACGCCTCACGGCAAAGTAACTACCCTACACTTAATGATAAGCGAGAAGAACTCTGGATTGTTGCTAGACTGACTGCCTTGGTCGCGTGGTTGTATTTCGGTACGACTACCATCCTGAGGTCTCGTGTTCAATTCCCGGGTCGGACAAAGTGATATTGGATTTTTCCATGTCAGCCCGGAGTCTGGAATTTGTGCCGGATGGCGATAGGCTCGCCCTCTATCACATCTGGGACGGGACTAAGCTCGGCGAAATGTGGATGGTCTAGTTCGCTAGTTCATCTCTGCTTACCCCTGCGGGATACAGGCGCGAGCTTATGTTATGTTGTTGCTGGAATCGCCACTGCGCGTGAGTTCGAGACGTGCCGAAAAACCTGTGAAGGGCGGAAACCAAGTTTCTATGCATAGTCACATGCCGCCTATAGCGTCTACAGCAGCACGAGTTTATCGCACCCATGTGCAACTCAGGGTCCCACTTTGAGAAGGTAGATAGATAGAAGGTGCAGTGTATAAAAACCCTACATACAGTACAGCAGGGGATATCGTAGCGGAATTGTGTTAAAGCTTCTAATCCAATATTTGGAATAAATAACCCAACAAAATTAATAGTTGAAACCAGACTTGTGATGCATTTTCCTTAATGTGATTTTACAATCATTTTTCTTGAACAGTTCATTCAACGTTATTGGTAATTTAATCTAGATAAAATTTATATATATTTTCTTTCTACCTGCCCTTATCCCATTTTAATGAAGGGTCGGCGCTATACACATTTTCAAGCATATTGCACAAATGATTTGGCTTTACGTCCAGCTACCTGCCTGATGTCAACCCCCATTTGGAGGAGCCAGTCCTGGAAAATAGTGTTAGAAAAATACCTCTCCTGACTTGGGAATCGAACCCAAGACCTCCAATTCCACAGTCCATATACACTGCCGCTAGACCAAAATGGCGACCTAGGCTAGACACTAGAACAGTCTTTCCCAAAGTGGGCGATAACGTCCCCTTGTGGGCAGTGCATGCCTAAAGAGGAGTGGTAAGAGACCAGAAAAAAAGGGAATCTGCGCTGATATAGCTCACAATAATTTATTTAATTTAAAGTTATAGTGGTTTTTAAGTAGATAAAAAAATGGGGGGTGCTAAAAAAAATATTTTCAAAGTGGGCAGCAGAAAAAATAAGTTTGGGAACTTCTGCACTAGAATGTAGCCTATGCTATAAATCAAAAATAATAAAAATACCCTCTTTTGACGGATGTATCGCATATAACATATTGACAAGATAAATAAAAAGTATAATTAAATAAACCTCCATTTTTAAATCATTTAAAAGTCCGCTAATCTGAAGTGACTGAGGCAGTTATCAGCTGTAGGATGAACAAAAATAGATTTTTTATATCTCTTTATTTCATCAGGAATAACTTATAAGCAGAATAAAGTGCGCAATTATGAAAGCTCGCGTTTTCGTAAACTGCACAAGTTATAGTTCTCCTTCGTTTACCAGCCATTATCAGACTCTACTACAAGTTCAGCACAACATACTTTTTAAAGCATATTGCAGAACCGTTTCGGCTTTAATTTCTACGGCCGGATGCCTTCCTGACGTCGCTGACGTCGACGAATAAAATTACACTGATCAAACGAATATTATTCGTTAAAACTGCCGTCCATTAATCAAATGAAAATAAATTATGTTTCAATGGTCGAGGTAAAAAATATTTTTCTGTGAACTTTATCATAACATTAATTTGTCTGAAACACCCGGAATAAAGAGTCAATACATTTTTTTAATAAGATGTTCATTAACTTAAAAGCTTCTTGAAAGCTTAACAAGAAGCTTCATCAGTTTTACAAAATGCGGACCAACATAATTTAATATTCCATTCATTTTCTGTATGAATTTCTGTGTACGGAATTTTTAAGAGCTTTGATAAAAAAGAGCTGTATGTTTTGTAATTCTTTTTGCTCTACCTGGATGAAAATTTGTTTTTCGTTTAACATAATTTTGACAAAGTCCTTTTTGTTTACGATATTCGCAAAAATTCGTCACAATATCATGTAATGAACTTTAAAAATGCAAAGAAATATGATGAACTGATATTATAATAAGATAACTCACTAGCTGTTGATCGCGGCTTTGCCCGCGCGAAATGTTTTTCTGGAATCTTTACCATCAACAAAGTTCCAATATTAACAAAGATAACTGACGTGATAGTTGATATGAAACTGATAAACACTCCTACACAGATTCATTTCCTATAATATCACTCCTGATTTTTTCAAACAAGGGTAGCCCATATCTTTCTCCAAGCTAAAGTTGGAGCCTTCATCATACCAAATTTTTGAGATTTACGGTGGGTCAAGTCCCTCTCTCTTTCATAATCCCTATCCTATTAAGAACAGCCACGAACCCAAAACTCTTTCGAAACATGTGTGATATCACTTACCATCAGGTACCAAAACAACATTCGAGTAGATTTTCGAATTAAGCACGCTGTCGGGCAGGGATCTCGAATACGGTATCGATAGTTATCCGTGCTAAGGCATCAAGCTGAATTGATATAGCTTTGAGCAGACAATTATTCTGCTCGTATTATTTCATTTACACATAATTAATATTTAAGAATTTGCTAATGAGTAGTTGTTGCCGAACGGTCTCAGTAATGTGTGTTAACATTCATTTTTATCGCCTATTACAAGGTTTCGTAATCTTAGGGTCGTGGGAACTCTGTAAAAGGTCTGCAATTCGCAAAAATAACAATATAACTGAAAAAGACAAAGTAAGCGCAGTAGAGCCGAAGGATTGGCAAGCCAAACATTTTAGTGCGTCAGCTTGTATGTCCAACTTTAATCCCACATAGTGATGGAACCAGGTTTGCGCGGTTTTTTTTGCACTTTGGTGTGTTGTGGACATCTTGTTTAGGAGCATTCATGAAGAACCGTTGTACTGTAAGCCTCAGCAATTAAGAGTTCTTAGCTATTATAGAACAATCAGTTCTCAGACTACCTCGGTGGCGTGGTGGTATTTCGGTACGATTATGGTTCTGAGGTCTCGGGTTCGATCCCCGGGTCGGACAAAGTGATATTGGATTTTACCATATCAGCCCGGAGTCTGGAATTTGTGCCCGATATGGCGATAGGCTCGCCCCCTATCACATCTGGACGGAACTAAGCTCGGCGAAATGTGGGTGTTCTAGTTCGCTAGTGCGCCACTGCCTACCCCTTCGGGGATACAGGCGTGAGCTTATGTTATGTTAGTTCTCAGACATATTATTAACTATTTTATTGATTTATCGTAGGTATTTCGAAATCTTAAATAGAGGTATACCTCCTAACATATTAGGAGGTATACCTCTATGTTATGACAAAAATACTTGCGTTCAAAAACGACTACAAGTATGGCCAGCGGTGAGGCTGATGATGATGATGATTAAAAAAAGCATGTTCATTATTTTTAATATTTTTGGCGATATGGTTCTGTCCTTTGGAACAATTCTGTCAATAAAAACACGCCACCGAATGGAATCTACTATTTTAAGGTTTCGATATTCAGCTTTTGTAAGTCAATAAAAAATATACCGTAACACATAATTAAAAGATACTCTAAATATAGACGCAAATATTTTATTTTTAAGAGCTATGAACAACAGTGCTATACCCTCCACACTTACCCCAATCCATAAAAAATAGAAACACGAAGTTACGCTGTAGGAAGTAATAAAAATTAATTAACCCTTAAACGGCGGTAAAGCTAATTTTTATCAGCAAGCCCTTATCTAAATAGTGTGAGAAACACAATTTAAATGGATTTGTAGTCGCGAGTGAGGTCTGGCTTCCTGAACAGTGAGTAATTTAAAGACGGCTACACTGCTGATATCTGTGGGCGCATCCATTACCCCAACAACGGGGTAGAAGTGTGCCATAAATTATAAGCGTGAATACTTATTCCCTGATTTATATTGAGCTGTAAATCGTGTATAATAATCGTGCAACGCGCAGTCTCGCAACATATACTGCAAAATCCTTAGAAAGTAATGCAGTTAAATCTGGAGGCATATAAGGTAGAGTTTTTATAAGTCAAAACGAGTTCATTATAGGGATTTTTTTCAACTCTATTGCACTGTTACCATTTACACTTTAATAGCTAAATCTTATTGTTATATTGACTAGGTTAATACGCTTTTATGATTAAAAACTTTTTCATTAGTACCTAGCAGGTCATTGTCTATCATTCATGAAAAGATTTATACAAGACCTTTAGACTAAACGCTATCAAATATTTTCATTCTAGCTGCCATTATCCCACCTTAATGTGAGGTCGGCTCAACACACTTGTTGGAAACTTACAGAAAGGAATTCGCTTTATTTTGACGCTGCCTGCCTAACGTCATTCACGAGACAGTATCCAGTCCCAGGCAAATCAAATTAGAAAAATCGGTTTTCCCGACCTGGGAAGAACGAAAAAATAGCCAGAGATAAACGTAACATAAAAATATATAAATAAAACGAGAACTTCCTTCTCGTTTGAAGTTGGTTGAAAAATAGTACTGCATTGGAGAATAATAATATGCGAATAGCTTCGCTATATCACGACTGTATTCAGGCGCGCCGCACGTAGCGCATTTTTCACGCACGTCACCGGTTTAATAGGCGATGTAGGGGTAATAAAAATTACGGGCCCCACAGAGACCTAGATTTATCACCTAACCGACTACCGGTACCGTTTTTTCACAGCGAGATGAAAATACGAGTTTTTAATTTATTAACTAACAATTTATCATAATATTCAGTCGTTTTCATATAATATTTTACTTTAAAAGCAACAATGCAACATAACGTTTCTTGTTTATCATTGTGGAGAAAGTACTACAGACTTTTTAAGACAAACGCAGTTATACAATTATTATGATTAAATTAATTAGATATTTTTATCGATTAATTCTTCCTAATAATCTTAAAGAAATATAAACAGATATTACAAATATAATTAGCTTTAAATATGTTTCTTTGTAGAAACTAAAATGTTGAGTAATATAACTATTTAGTTTTTATTAGTCAGTATAGCGATCGCATAGGTATAAAAAAGTGAGAATTTCTCATTATGAATAAAGTTAGACATTGAAAGTGAAGGTAAAGCTTCTTTCGACGCTTATATGGAAACTTTGTTATTGTGTTTGAAACCACTAAACATTTAAACATACTGAGGTATATTTTAATTACGGTTTATTACCAATGTTTTAAATGAGGTGATTTTTTCACGAAATCTTCGGTTAAGATTACTAATATTTTTATATCAAAGTTTACAAAGCATGATAAATAAATATGAGAGAGAACTCAAAAAATTATGCTTTCTCAAAAAATTAAATAAATTGCTAAACTATAACTGCAACGAAATAAAATACTACCATCTCGATTCGGTACATATGTGGGTACATACCATTTTATATAATAGATATGTATATACATAACAGATGCCCATACATAAGCTCACGCCTATATTCCTGAAGAGACGGGTAGAGGTGAACTAGATTACCCACATTCCGCCGAGCATATTTCCATATTTTTCGAGCCCACCGCCATAATTATAGACCTTACTATTTATACTATGTAACTTGCGCACTTTATTTCTACATACCTCCTAAGAAAAACCAGGCATGAGCTTATTCAATGTTACGTTTTTCCACACTATATGTGTATAAAAATTATTCAAGGAAAATCCGTCGACATGTTTCAAAATTAATTATTCCGAAAATAAATATTTTACCCCTTCATCACAGTCTGGTTAAAATCAATAACCGCCCAATGTGTGCCTATCATTTTGACACTAGAATTTCATACGCAGCTGATAGCCACAGGCTTGTTTCGGCTTACGGCACAAGCGGATAGCGTTTGTGTTTATAATCAATTTTTTAATGACTGCGCTGTGGCTAAGTTGTATTACGGTACGACTAACGTACTGAAGTCTCGGGTTCGATCTGCGGGTGGGACAAATCTGGTAATAAGGGTTGGACCTTAGACAAGGATAATAGTTTAATCGCCTGAGCAGAAAATTTTCTGACAATAGTAAATGTTTTCGAGCTCGCTATGCACTGATGACGTTTGGTTAATATTTCATAAAAATTTTTTAGACGCACATATTTACGATTGTCAAAAATGTTTCGCCGCAGATTGGTATGGTTTACAAGCCTTTGATATTATTATACAGAATTATTAGGATTGTAGATTTTCTCACAATCTATTATTTAAGCGTTGAGGTGGTTTATTTACAACAATACATATATTAAAAAAGCGAATTAATGAATTTCGAGCAATAATTCGCTATGGACACACTGCAGCACTGACCAAGGTAGCAGACAGATTACAATATACAAACAACGAGATCCGCCTTTTCAAGAACAGTGGCCCGAGCAGGGAAATTTTTACAATCGAATGCCGATCGAGTTCGCTGCGCACTGATGACATTTGGTAGATAGATAGATAGATAGTAACTCTTTATTGTAAACACACACAAAGAAAAAGAACAGGTAACATTAAATAATAAAATAAACTGTGCCACAAGTGGCGGCCTTATCGCTAAAAGCGATCTCTTCCAGGCAACCATTTGGTTAATATTTCATACAAATAACATATACGCGCATCGAGCTCGATACGAATTCTTTTTTCAAAAACATTCATCGGGCCACTGGCCTAAATTATATTTAGAGATAAATAATAGAAGTGCAAAAACATAATATTTATAAATTAAGGGAGGTTTCTGGTATCACAGCACCTAGATCCGAAATAGTTTTATACGAATTACACGTCGGTTAATCGCTCCCAGCTTTACAAACCAACAATTTGCGTAAATAAGTTCCAACTTAAACCCAAAAACTATGCAAAAGCAAAAGCATTTTGATTAATATCTATGCTTCCCAGATGTTAGAGTAATGCACGTAGAATAAAAATCTGGCAGAGGAAAACTGGCAATTTCAGGAGTGGATTGAAAATGGCTTATGGCCAACGTTCTCTTTCGTGCGAAAGATTTATAATTTTTAATGTTATATCATGGATGTTATAAATTTATATCATATTGAAATATTGTGTAAAAATAATTCAATTAATATTTTGATATGGCCTCTTTGGTCTAGTGGCCTTTGAACGCATGTGAATTTGAATGATTTCAAATTCCTCATCGGATAACGTAAGAGAAGCAGCTGGTCATAAAAAAATATATATTCTTTCTTCAGTATGTTTAATGAATTGTCTTGCGCCAACCACACATTTGAAATGGGGAATTGTATGTACGCTAGTCTAGATAATAATAATATAATAATTAATTCTAAGTGAGCTACTACTAGCGAGAAATAAAAATTATTTGATATAGTGTAATATAAATAATTTTTTATTATTATTTACTCTTCAAAAATATCTGTAACAACTTTTACCTATGCATACTTCGATAAGTAAAAGTGTATTTTGAAATGTCTTTTTCGACAAAACGTTCACGTTAAACTAACCTAGTAGAATATGGACCAAATTCGTCAAAACCTATCCATATGGATGTGCTCTACATTGGCCAAACACTGCAGCCATTTGAATGAAGTTACAGCCAAACATTTTACAAATTTTACACCAGAGACTGACTGTCTATACAACGACCACTACAGCTCCGTAAGCTGGGATCACAGTAATACGCATTGAATACGACAGCGAGCATCGAATAGATTAGTGAATAATTAAATGAGTGAATGAAATTAGTCCAATGTAATAAATTTATCTACTTACGCCTATAAAAGTGTTGACAAAAGTTCAGTCACGATTTTACTGAGAAACAGAACTGTAGGCCAACCCTGAGTTTTTTTAACATTACTCGCTAGCGACTCCGTAAAATATTTGTATGACAAACACTCGAACGCGGTTACGTGGGGAACTAACGTTTTTCATAGAAATTATTTTACGTCGCTAGCGTGAAATGTCAAAAAAGCTCATGGTCGAGCTACTGAGCCTTTATTCTCTATGACCAAACGAACACTTAACGCACGCACGTCATGTTGAATTCACATGTATGAAAAATTTCATACCGTTCTCTCCAAGTCTATTTTCATAAATGCATGAAATGCTTTGCAACCCCGTTTAGATCTGTGTGCATATTATTATAATCGGTGCATATTTGTTAGCAGTATTATTTTATAATACCATACAAAACAAACGATGAACGATTATTCGTTCTTCGTTTGTTTTGTATGGGAATCGGTACAAGTAAGATTATAATTATACTGCTATAAGAGGTGGTAGTAACCCTCCTGACCTACTACATCAGCCGCCTCCCATAATAATGTATAATATATTTTTTTTGTGCTTTTGTGTGACTGCCTCGGTGGCGTGGTTGTATTTCGGTACGACTACGGTTCTGAGGGCTCGGGTTCGATCCTCGGGTCGGGCAAAGTGATATTGGATTTTTCCATATCAGCTCGGAGTCTGGAATTTGTGCCCGATATGGCGATAGGCTCGCCCCCTATCACATCTGGGACGAAACTAAGCTCGGCGAAATGTGGGTGTTCTAGTTCGCTAGTACGCCTCTGCCTACCCCTTCGGGGATACAGGCGTGAGCTTATATTATGTTATATTTTTTTGTACCGATTGTCATAATGGTTATTTGTTTGTAATGTACAATTTAGTTATAAAATAATGTAATACAAGTGGCTAACACGCTGGCAGTGAAACCGCGGTCCACGTTGCGTGTCGTATGACGAGCAAGTTTTTGCGCGACACGTTACACCCGCCATTCATTAGGCCCCCGATGCTGTCCATGTCCGCATTAATTACAGGATGCCTCTGACGAATGACATGCAAATACTCGGCTTAGGCCATAACGGCATTTAAAAGTTACATTTGTAACGGCGATGGCTTATCTTTTTAAAGAATGTTATGCTTGTATTACAGAACGACAATCATGAATCTAGATTTAAAGTTTTTTTTTACAGACAACATTAAAATGTTGCTTCGAAAGAACTAATGTCTGATGGTTCCATAATACGAGCCTTTAGAGTCTTCATATTATAATCTTCCTAGAGCAGCACTTCTCTTAACACGTTCATTATTTACTTTTAATAGAGTACTAATTTCTCCGCAAGTTTTTTGTACAAATAAATGCAGCATTAATATTGAAATTGCGTTGTTTACCCTCATGGTTACTCCATACAATTTTTTGTTTAACGTCGTTAATGCTAATAAATAGATGATTCCTTGATTCCTGTTACTAATCACTAACATCTAGTGCTGATTCAGGGATCACGACCGCATTGCCCGCGGCCTGATTACGCCTGGTTTATAATTGCCGCCCTTATAAATGAGCTTCAACTGCCGATTCAGCGAAATGTTTTCACTCGATCATTCATTAATTTGAGTATATTGTGTCAATCCCAACATTTTCCTGATTAAACTGCAAACTGCAATATTGCGTTTATGATTTTAATTTATTTTGCAATATGTTTCAGTAGGCTTTGACACATGTAATTATTTTAGTTTAGTATATTTTGGAACGTTTTGGATCATAAATTGTAGTAATGGTAATATTTAACTAGCATTTTTACTAAAGACTATTTTTTACCTAAAATTAATTGATGGTTTTCGACGGTATATATTCAATAAAGGACAGATCAAGAGTGTCCTAAACCGAGGAGAATGTGTAAAAACAATGATGAGAGTAGATATAGCGAAAGTCTTATGTCAGAATTGGGCGAAATGGAAATTCATACATAAGCTCACGCCTGTAAGCAGAGGCGCACAAGCCAACTAGAACACCCATATTTCGCCGAGCTTAGTTCCGTCCCAGATGTGATAGGGGGCGAGCCTATCGCCATATCGGGCGCAAATTCCAGACTCCGGGCTGATATGGAAAAATCCAATATCACTTTGCCCGACCCGGGGATCGAACCCGAGACCTCAGAACCGTAGTCGTACCGAAATACCACCACGCCACCGAGGCAGCCATATTCATATTCTCTACATAACCCTATGAGATACAGACATGATAATTATTATTTATGTAATTACTAATTTAGCAATGCAAAATGACGTACTGAATACATATAGTCACTGCGATAGCTAGTGTAACACAATTTAATTACTACAAAAATTGTTCTCCATTTTAAAATATATAATTCTACGCATCTTTTTCGGTGTCACTTAGTGTCGTAGTCGACAGATTTACAAGGGCGGCTGGCTCGGTGACCCTTTCATTCAGTTTTAATCTTTTAGATTCTCGGTAAATGTTCACGGATAAAAGAGTACATTCAAATGAAAATAAAACTGTAATATCAGAAGTAATACGTTCTAAGAGAAGCAAACATTTTAAATATGATATACGTTTTGTGAAAATGATGGCCATTCTTTTAAAGATAAGTTTAGATTTTTAAATCAACTCTATGCCAAGTATATATCTCAGAAGTAAGAAGACGGTAATTTATTGTTATTATTTCTATACATCAAATTGAAATGGCAAAGCTGCGACGTCTGGAATA
Source organism: Clanis bilineata (assembly GCA_036417725.1). Lineage (NCBI taxonomy): Eukaryota > Metazoa > Arthropoda > Insecta > Lepidoptera > Sphingidae > Clanis > Clanis bilineata. Next base: position 8,950,429 of record CM071141.1, read on the forward strand.
TGGAACGTCATAATATGGTAACCCAATTTTAATCAAACATTTGTAAAAAAAATCTAAAAAGGTTTATTAAACTATCCAATAATTGATCTAACCACATGATACAATAGCTATGGGTGGCTATGAACAATAACGCATATAATGTAAAAGTAAATGAATCTGATTGAATATTTCTTTAATTCAATATATTATGTTATAATAACATCATGAATACTTACCATAAACCATAACATGATAAAGCGCTTTACTCCGTAAAAGTCAAGTTACTTTAAATAAAAGCAAAACGTTTCTCATATTACCTCAATCCGCATACAAAAGGCAGTCATGGAAAACAATCTTAAAAAGTTCACGACACGAAAACTATTTCCAGCAGTCGCAAATTGAAATAATTCACCCAGGCCCGGCGCATAACTTTAAAGCTTTACTTATGAATGCACACAGTGATATATTATATAGTAATATGTACAATACGAGTACACATTAAAGTTGGCTAGACTGAGTACAGTCAGCTAGTAAATCTGTATTAAATTCTTCTATGTATTATAAAAATAATACATAGAATGCTGGATGCAGGCCGCTTCCAATAGGTCGATCTGGAAATCTTTGGGGGAGGCCTATGTTCAGCAGTGGACGTCCTATGATGCTAGCTGATGATGATGATGATGATGATTATAAAAAAAAATGTTTTGCAACTTTATGAATTTGTACGGAGGCTATAGCCTGGTTAGTACAATAATATGGGATACTGTCATCTCGAGATTCTGAACTTCGGAAGATAAAACAAAGATGAAGCAATCATTTTTTTTATAACAGAGACTGGTAAACGAGCAGCTGGGTCACCTAACGGTAAGTGATCTCCACCGCCCATAGCCACGCATGGTATAAAGGAATCGTGGGCGTGTTGCCAACCTTAAAGAAGGGGAATAGGGAGTGACAATGGTATAGGGTAATAGGGCCACCGGAAATCTCACTCACAAAACGAACGCATCAGCGAGTTGCCACTTTACGTCGGTTTTCTGTGAGATAGTAGTATTAAACTGGGCGAGCCGGACTATTCATTCTGTACAGGTTACTGTCTAAAGCGTGGCTCTATCACTCCAAAAATGTTTATTTAAACATCATAATTAACTTTGTCATCCTTGAGACACGTGACAAATTATAGGTCTAAGCTGACCCAAGTACCCAACACGCAAACATTTGTGGCCAATAGTAACTGGCCACGACTGCGCATGCATACAGCCGGAAAGGAAACGCATAATGCGGTGCCGGCATTAATTACAACTTCCGATGGCGATCACGTTGTTATCGCACCTTCATGCGAATGCCGGTTTGCGTTCGGGAACTATTTGTCATTGCCAACCTGCACATTAGCGACCATACACGTAGTCCTTAAACAAAATGTTGTTGTATGTAATTTTATACGGCTGCTATATTTTTTTAGAACATCTCCGGTTTTTATTACTATTATACTGTTAATTATTATTAGACTGCCTCGGTGGCGTGGTGGTATTTCGGTACGACTGCGGTTCTGAGGACTCGGGTTCGATCCTCGGGTCGGGCAAAGTGATATTGGATTTTTCCATATCAGCCCGGAATCTAGTATTTGTGCCCGATATGGCGATAGGCTCGCCCCCTATCACATCTGGGACGGAACTAAGCTCGGCGAAATGTGGGTGTTCTAGTTCGCTAGTGCGCCTCTGCCTACCCCTTCGAGGATACAGGCGTGAGCTTATGTTACGTTATGTTATACTGTTAAAGATCTTCTTAGCACTTGGAAATCTTTGGGGGAGGCCTATATTCAGCAGTGGACGTCCTATGGCTGATGATGATGATGATGATGAAAGATCTTCATTTATCATTATCATCATCAGCCAGAGGACGTCCACTTCTGGACATAAGCATCCCTCAATGATTAAATTAATTAATAATTTAATTATTGAATTTATGGCGTATTCTTAAACATTATAGTTTCCCCGCTTTTTCGTATAAAAAAATAAAGTTATTTATTTAGTGCTAAAATAATAGTTCAGTGGATCTTTTAAAAGCCTCCAGCGGCCTGAGCAGGAAAATTTCTGACAACCGTAAATGTATTTGAACTCGATGCGCGTCTATGAAATTTGTATGAAATATTAACCAAACGTCATCAGTGCGCAGCGAACTCGAATTCATTTACATTTACATTAGTTTTTCGTGCTCGGGCTACTGTACAATAAAGGAGTAAGTGCATAAAAAGCGTTTCATCAAAAAATGCGCAGAAGGAACCTTTATCGCAATGCTATATATAAAATTTTCCATTAGCCAAAATGGAACCACATCGAATGAATGCACATCGTGTTTCACAACAGAAGAGACTAAAAGATACTCAGTGACTAGAACGGCGTTCTATTATTAGAATGTACGTTATTTTATTTCAACGAGACACATTCCCTGCATATTAAAAATACCCATATTTCCGTTAACTGAAAACATGTATTGCAAAAAATAGAAAGCAAAAGCTCAATGCCGTTCCGTGCGCGCGGACTATATACCTAAATTTATGGAAATATATACTTTCAGAAATTCTTTCATTCGGCATCGTTAAAACATTTTTTCATTTCACTCAGAGCTGATGGTAATGTAGATATGCTTAACATAAAGCTTACTTTAATTTGTAACGCGTTGGTACACTGTATATTCTGCCTCGAGCGAATCTTTGATATGAAATTCTTTTAGGACAGACCGCACGTAGCTGCCTCCACATTCGCTCATATTTTAGATAGCGTTCGACTGTTCCTGTAGAGCAAGCGAAACGTGAATAAAAATATGATATATTTTACACATTTTTGAGTCATGCGAATGTACTTACTCTTTATTATTTTCATATATTTATACTTCCATATCTAAGTTGTATGACGATAAAGTAGAGTTGTAAAATTCCTTGCTTTCAATATTCGGAATTATACCAATTTATTATTTTGTCGGCCAAAAAATGATCAAAGGTTTTTAATATTGACTGATAAAGTAAGTGTATTCTCGGTATAATACTAGGACAAACACTGGGTTCCTCAACGAGTGACGACTATGGCAATAATTGAATTTACTGGACTAACGAACGCCATCGCTTGACCAATGCCACGAGTTGCCATGTAGCCTATGCCCAGTGGCGTGCATTCCATATACACAAAGAGACACTGTCTACCCTGATGTTTTGCCATTTACATAAATCACGACCAAAAAATCATGATTACAAACGACTTTTTAATACTGCAGGGCCCGGCTTATATTTTTAATTGACATGGAGATAATGATAGTAGCGGTGATGTAAGTAGGAGTGGAAGAAAATCAGTTTGCAAGTTTTTTGTCTACCCAGATCGTAATGATTGTGCACGTCACTGCCTATGCCATGTTCACAGTGATCGCTATCTAAATTCTAAATTAAGCCTTTCTTCCACAGTTCGGTGAGGTTCGATGTTGAAGAGAGTGTAACGATGAGGAGAGCAGGCATCGTGAGGCAGCGGCGGACTGGCAGTGGACGGCAGCACCGTGCAGTGACGCGCTGAACAAACATGGCGACGGGCGCGCACGCGAAAATAGGCGGACCACTCGCGCGCCTCCTTGTACTCGCCGTTTTACATGTCAACTTTGTTGGTAAGTATTTTGTATAAAAATTTGTGAACAATATTTATTTACCAAATTACATATACTAGCGGTTGCTCGCGACTTTGTTCACGTGGATATCCCACAAAAACCGAACATTTTTCCGGAATAAATAGTAGCCTATACTAGGTACTCGCTCATAATGTTGATTTCTATAGGTATATGCTTTCCATACAATTATAAAATAGGTTCTGTAGTTTTTAAGCCTAATTATTACATGTTGGACACTCTAGGGTCCTAACCGCCGGTGGCTTGGGTCCCGAGCCTCGCCATCGGAGGGGAATATTTTTAAACGTATTTGTATTTTTATAGCAAATGTATATTTAAAAATGTAAAAAAAAAAAACTTTAAAAATAAAGAGTACTGAACAGCGGTAATGTATTTAGTAGTTTAAAGATCAATTGTTACATTCTCACGGACACTTCAGAATCTCTAAATGAACATGTTTTTGAGACTGTTGTTTTTTTAGGCTAAAAATGTATGGGAGCTGAGCTTCTTCCTTTCCTTTACTTAAAGTTATATTTTACGAATAGTAGTTACGAAACATCAATATACTATTGATTGATTGTAGATGAAACCAATCACATATTGTAGATCTATGTACTATATACTATTATCTTGCCCCAGCAATGATTTCACACTAGAAGTCTCAGCATACCGAGGCAACCTCAATAAAAATGTCTTTGAAAAGAATTCTCCACAATACGTAGAATTCTATGCCACTAAACATTCCAAGGGAACCCACATTTCATCTTGTTAGCTTAAAAATCGCTTTGGAAACTGCAGGCAAATTGTTTACTTCTACAGGTTTAATTATAAAATGCTTCGCTTTGTTCTGAATAGGTTTTCACAATTACACGGCCCGTCGCAGAAAACGGATGTTTCTCCCGCTATCGTATGGACTCGCCGCCGCACACACTTTTTGTGTTAAGCTCCATTATTGTTCTTAGCAATTGTACACGTTTTATAGTCAATTTCTTAAGTTTTTACCATAATAACATAACATAAGCTCACGCCTGTATCCACAAAGGGTAGGTAAAGGTGATTAGCGAAACACCCATATTTCGCCGAGCTTAGTTTAGTCCCAGATGTGATAGGGGGCGAACCTATCGCCATATCGGCCAAAATTTCATAATAATAATTCCATAAATTTTACCATAATATGTGAAATTATTAGATTAAAATATATGTTTAATGAACGATGCATTATTTTGAATTCGACGTAGTTTCCGTAAGTGGAGTTCTTACTCAAAAGTATGGAGAAAATGCAAACATACCTAGTTTTTTTTGCAAAATCAGAAAATATTAAACTCGTACTAGAAACTTTGGGTGTAATGACATAAAAAAAATATTTTTTACATATTTTTAATTACTTCCCAAAATCTGCAGGGTTACCACGACCTCTTATAGCAGTATTATTATAATCGTTCTTCGTTTGTTTTTTATGGGAATCGGTACAAGTAAGATAATAATAATACTGCTATAAGAGGTGGTGGTAACCCCCCTGAAGCAAATACAATGTAGTATTTATAAACTTTATTTATAAAACATAATTATCAACTAACTATAATATTCATCTGTGTCATCAAATAAAGTAAATTGAGGCGAGGTTATTTAGCTAGGACGCTGTGGGCCTTTATTAAAAGCTGTACTCAGCATAGGGATGACCACAGACTAACCGACCACCCGAGAATACAACCGAACCGGTTAACCGGTTTTAGTTTTATGTCATAAATGCCTATTTACTAAAATATTAAAATTTTAATTTTATTGTTACTCTATTCCAAATTCTCAATGTTTCAGAACAATATTCTTGTCAACTAACATCTGCCTAATATTAAATTTTCATCCTTACAAGATTGTTAGAAGTATTCGACCCTTTTTTAAGCGATCGCCAAGTAGGTTCATAAAGGTACGTCTAGGACGTCCTCGGCCGACACTTTTATGGTTTCGCAAAAGTGAAACAAAAACAAATGACGATAGAATCCGTAAAAACTATTTTTATTTCAACCTCCTTGGGTATAAAATAGAAACGTTTGAGTACAATTTTAACGATAGCACCCCACACGCGGTACCTTAACATGGTGTCGCACATTTACGACAGTTGTGCGCGGTCTGTGTCCACAACGGCTTTATTTCGCACTCGCTCTCATTTCACAAAGTGCAAGCTTTCACAGCGTTTGCGTGGATCGCGTTTCATGACACCCACCTATTATCTACTACTTTACATTTGTACAAAACTACTACAAATTAGCTCAACGTTTCCTAGTCTCTGGTTAGGATAGAAGGAGGCAAATGCTTCAATAAAACATATATAAATGTTATATACTAGCTGTGTATTTTTAGTGCACGCGCGTGTAATTTGAGTCTCACAAAACAATACTGACTGTCGAGTAATAATAGGCCTGAATTATAAAAACAATTTAGGTGAGCAAATGGTAAGGAATAGTCTGTCCCTTTTATTTTCTAACTAAGTGACACACGGAAAAAAGTGACAGACTATTATTTACCATTTGCTCAGTTAAACTGTTTTTGACCGACTTCCAAAACGGAGGAGGTCCTCTATTCGTCTGTATTTTTTTTATGTTACGCCATATCTCCGCCAAATGTAGGCCGATTTTCAAAATTCTTTTTGTGTTCGATAGAGCTTATTTCAAGGGTGGTCCCATATAAATTTGGTCACGATTGGATTTGAAGTCGATATGTTAAGTTTTAAACTTATGATTATTTTACCTCTAAGTGAGGTCCAATAATTGTTTGTATTTTTAGTAATCAGATTAGCCGCTAAAGAGTGATTCAATAGCTTTTCTTTCCTCCTATCTTTAACCCTTGCCCGAACTGAGCTGCGAACCTAGGACTTCCCAGTCTACAGCTCATATATGTTGCCGCGAGATCAAACAGGAGTGACTTATTAATCAATATTTAAATTCACAAACATTCACTTTCATATTTATAAGTTGGAGGGGAAATAAATGTATATTTTTTTTTTTAGTTATACCTCAAAGCGGATTCGATGACGATAAAAATATAAAAGCGTGACGTACTAGGAAAACCCTTTCAGAGCTCAAAGCGTCGGCATCCTCATTGAAATACGGACCAGGGTCAAAATATAACCGCGCAACACACGACATGAAATGTTCTTTTTAATTCATCGAATGTATTTTGTATCTCGTAAAGAAATATTTTTGGGTTAGTTAATTCGCCGGCGGGTTAGCAAGTCCTATCTCCTGCCTAACGAAGTCTATATTACGAATCTACTTACGTTTTTGTCTAGACAGTCTCAAGTATATTCTATAAATACAGAGAATTATATAATTCAGAGATAAAGTTACTAGATGAATTATCTATATTTTGGTGATTTTGAGAAAAATTTGGTCGTAAGTAATTTGGTATATTCCATTGCAAAGTGATTCTATTCAGGGCGAAGTACGAGTTTTGACAGATTTTAAAACGATGAGAATTCTCATTTTCATATATTTGACGAAACTAAAACGAACTAAATTAATGTATGGAGAAAACGGAAACATTTATCGTTTTCGACAAGTGAGAACTGAAAAAACGAAATCGTATTAAGAGCCCCTAGAAAGAACAGAATTAAACTAGTATCCAGCATATCGTTAGAATAACCTTAAACACGTGTATTATTCACATGGCCCGCTTAGGTCAGCGCCCGTCTCTGGAATCTGGAATCCAAGAGCAAGGAATAGAATTAATCTCGTAAAATTTTCACTTGCCACCTTATCTCCCGTCGTATTGTCGTTTTATTGTGCCTACCCTGGAACCATTAGCGAAAATGTCACAGTGAAGGCATTGTAATCGCGGCCGCGGCTCGTCCACACAATGATGCGGCCGCTCGACCCCGTCCATGTTCACCCAGCTTTTACCTTTACGCTATGATACAAATTTCGGTTTCTATAATAAATGAGAATACTGTAACACATACTTACGCCTGTTATGTATAAAGGGGTATGCAGAGACGCTGATTTATCTATTTTAAGTTAAGTCCGGAGTTTGGAATTTGTGCCCGATATGGCGATAGGCTCGCCCCCTACCACATCTGGAACAGTGTTCTATGCTCGAACGCTACTAAACTTTAACAGCTTCTTACATTGGTTTTTACTTTAATTTTGATAGATAAGGCGGTCTTAAATGTATGAGCATTCGGCGGCTAGTTCGCTAGTTCGCTTCTGCCTACACCTTCGGGGATACAAGCGTCAGCTTATGTATGTATGTAAGTTAAGCTAATTTTCGTCCCATACGACCCATCATATCCCCAGGCTGAGGCGCCCTTTTTTTTTTTTTTTTTTTTGTTATCGCGGGGAAAAGTGTTTTATCACTGCCGTTACGCCTGGGGGGAGATGTAACGGTTATGTCGGAGTCACCGGTCTTACGGCCCAGCGCCATAATGCCCGGGAGAGATGGAAACATCCGGGCGACACTGGGCCGAGTCCCTATTAGTATGTACACCCTACACCGGCAATACCGACTAAAAACCCCGCGGTGGCCCTCTTCGGCGCTTTAGGGACGGCTCCGGGTTTCCCTAGGCGAGAAGCGCCCAGGCTTCGGCCGGAACCGCCCCTGCGCGGTGCCGCCTTGCGGCCCATCACCAGTTGTGGAGGGGCTCATAAACCCCCGCCGCCGAAGGACGCCAACGGCGTCAACGACAGCACGAGGCCGACCACACGTGCTGCCGTCCATCCCGGGGTCGCACGTACAAAGTACTAAAGGGGCGCTACGACAGCCCCCCGCTGCGCGCCCGCGACCCCCGATGGCCCCTATAAGTCGCCTCTTACGACAGGCAGGGGATACCGTGGTGGGATTCTCCAAACGCCCCCGACCACAGGGCGGGAGGCGCCGGTCAGTCGTCAACCCGACGCCTCCTACGTCTCCTCTGGCGGCGGGAGGGATCTGATCTTTCACGATCTCTCTCGGCACTCTCCTTCTGCGAGATAACCACCTCGCAGAAGTGGGCCACCGCACGCCAGGCCTCCCGACTGTCGACCATGGCCGAAACCAAGGCCGGCAGCGAGAGGTCTCCTCCGACGACTGCTACGAGAGCGCTGCGTTCTTCGTCCCAGGCTGGACACACCTCAAGGGTGTGCTGGGCCGTGTCCTCCGGACAGTTGTCACAATGGTGACACACGGCGGACACCTCCACGCCGACTATGCGACACAGGTACCGACCGAAACTACCATGGCCAGTTAATACCTGTGTCAGTCGGAAAGTCGCCGCGCCGTGGCGCCTGTCCAACCATTGCTGAAAGACAGGACGCACTGCCGTGACGGTCTGATGACCCGCTGACGGGTTCTCCAGCCTGAGACGCCACTCCTCCACGACGGCTCTACGGAGGGAGCCGCGAAAGGCATCCACCTCACTCTGGGCCGGCCTCTCCCCACGTCTGATCGCCTCCTCCCGCCAATGAAATAAGACAGAGAGGGATTTGGCGTCCAGATCCCATGGTATGAAACCGGCCAATACGCAAGCCGCCTCGAATGAGACCGTGCGGTAGCCCCCGATCGAACGCTGCGCCACCACGCGCTGTGGTTTTCGCAGCAGCGCGACGCATCTTGCGCTCAGGGACTCGGCCCAGACGGGACTACCATATAGGGCCATAGACCGCACGACTCCGGCGTAAAGCCTTCGGCAAGGGATGCCAGGACCTTCAAGATTAGGCAGCAGTCTTCCAAGGGCACCTGCTGCCCGGGACAGTTTGGTTTCCAAACTCTTGAAGTGGGCGCGGAAGTCCCACCGGCTATCCAAAATCAAACCCAGATATTTCATAGTTTTGCCGATGGGAATCCGCACCCCGTTCACAAAGATATGGGCACCGGCCGGTGGTCCCTTCCGAGGCCCGTGAAAACACAGGGCCTCCGTCTTTTCTAGAGCCACCTTCAACCCCAGCCGCTGAATGCGGCTAACAACATGGCCGGCACCCGCCGCCGCTAAAGCTGCAGCATCTTGGTAGGTCCTGGCACACGCTGTCACCAGCGTGTCATCGGCGTAGCAAGTGACACCTACACCCTCAAGGTTGGTACCACGCAACACCCAGTCATAACCGATGTTCCACAGGAGAGGGCCCAATACTGAGCCCTGTGGAACACCGCAAGACATTTCACTTCGGTGCCACCCATCTGCGCCCGGATACACGACGAACCTCTCAGAGAGATAAGACTGCACCAGACGCCGAAGATAAGGCGGCACTGCGTGGTACCACAGTGCTTCGTGGACGCAGGCCCAGGGCAGTGAATTAAAAGCGTTGGATATATCCAACGACACCGCTATTACTACTTTCCCCCGGGACACTGCATCCTCCGCCTGTGCCTTGACCCGCAGAATGGCGTGGACAGTTGATCGACCACGCCTGAATCCGTATTGGCAGTAGGCCAAATTAGGACCCACCCTCTCGAGGTGCTCGACGAGGCGAGCGTGTATGATTCGCTCGAAAAGCTTGCAGACCTCGTCGAGCAACACGATGGGCCGATAGGCCGACGGCGACTCCGCGGGTCTTCCTTCTTTTTTGAGCAGGACGAGCTTCCCCGTTTTCCATCGTAACGGAAATACGCCCTGCTCTAGGCACGCGGAGAACAGGCTGCGGAGCCTCGCACCCAGATGCTCGACGGCTAACACCCACACTTTTCCGGGGATACCATCGAGCCCTGGAGCGGTTTTCTTGCCCCGCAGCCGAAGCACTGCCGCCCGCAATTCTGCAGGCGAAACCTCAGGGATTTCCCTTGCCGAATTCGACGATGGCGCCGACTCGCGGTGCGCCATCGGTGGAGGAGTGATAGCCCCGGTGGCCGGGAACAAGGCCGCGACGACTTCCGCCAGAAGTGCTGGCTGAAGACCCTGCGACAAAGGAGGCGCCGCTGGGCGAAGCTTGTTCATCGCCAGCTTATATGGGCGCCCCCACGGGTCACTCTCGAGGGTCTGCAGAAATTCTCTTCTCGCCACGACCTTTGCCCTCTTGATGGCCACCTGCAGCGCTCTCTTCGCCTCTTTATAGAGACTGTAGAGTTGCCGCTCCTGGTTTGCATGTCCTTCCGTTCGTAAACGGCGGCGACGGTGCCTGGCATATTGGCGGCGTGCTACCACGCAGGCAACGCGTAACTGCGCCAGCTCCACCGACCACCAGTACACCTGGCGTCGGGGCGGGAGGCGCCGTATACGAGGCATAGCGGCGTCGCAGATGTCCGACATAGCCACCCCGAACCACTCCGCCTCCCGATTGACACGTATCGGTCCGTCCGGAAGAGGAAGCCACGACATCACCAGAGCGGCAAGCTCTAGAGCCTCTTTGTCGAGGCGCTTCAGTGCCCACCGTGGGCCGTCCTGATAAGGGACAATCGGTCCACCACCGAGCCTGGCAGCGGCGGACGCGGAGACGTCAAACCTTATGTAACGATGGTCCGACAACGTCTCCACGCCCGTAAGGACTCTCCAGCCCTGAACACGGCGTGCGACGGCTGGACTCGCAAGCGAAATATCAACTATCGAGCCGCCATTGTGCCGCACGCACGTGTTTACCGACCCCCTGTTCAGGACGGCCAAGCCGGTCGAGATCGTCCAATCCTCCAGGACCCCACCACGTGCATTGGTCGCCGGCGAACCCCAAGCTACGGATTTGGCGTTGAAGTCACCAGCGACGATTACTGGGTGAGGTTGGCCTTGCACAACCACGGTCCCCAGCTGAACAAGAAAAGTTTCAAATTCAACAAGGGGTCTGTTGGGAGAGAAATAAACTCCGACAACCCACAAGTCTCCCAACAGAGCCGCAATGCACCCCCGACCTTTCACGATTCGTCCGAAAGGAGGGGAGCCCGCGGCACCCTGGGTGATGATGGCCACCGAACCATCTAGGTCCCCCGCCCAGTTGTCGCGGGGAGGGACAAAATACGGTTCGGCGACCACGGCCACTTGCACTGACCACTGCGCCATGCTCTGGGTTAAGAGATCCTGAGCACGAGCGCAGTGGTTGATGTTCGCCTGGAGGATCTTCAAAGCCATTATTGGGCGATCTCTTCTACTTCCATCTCGGCCTGCGGTGGGCTTTCTAGCTGCGACTGGGGCGAAGCCTCAGCAGCGGCTGGTTTTCCATTTCTTCGGCGCGGACGTCGGGCCTTGCGGGAAGAGGCAGAACATGTTTTCCCCCCGATTTGATGTCCGGCAGGCTTACCGGCCGCCGTACACAAAACACAGTTTGGCGCGGTTTCGCACTGTCGAGCCTTGTGGCCTAACTGACCGCAACGGTAGCACAGGCCACTGCGGTCCTCTGTGCAATCGCACTGCGCCCTTACGTGCCCCGACTCGAGACATCGATAACAACGGAGAGGACGTACCTCAAGAACTGTCACCCGGGCGGCAACCCATCCTATTAGAACTCGGTCCGCTGCCTTGACTCTCTGAGCTGCTTTAACTGGCATTCTTGCCCAAACTGAACCCAGACCCGAGCGATCAATTCTAATGGCCCCAACTTTCACCACCTCAGCGGCACATTCACCCGTCTTTGAAAGGGCCGTCGCGACTGACTCGGGAGTGGCCGTACAATCCAATCCCGAGATTCGCAATTCCGCCATTTTGGTGGGCCGGGAGATGCGTACATCCTCCGAACCCTCAAAACACTGAATAAGCCTGGCGGCGAAAGCGTCAGCCCTTTCTTCACTTCTCGGCCCAGGTATCTCATACATTTGGGCACCTGTGGCCGCACGCTTAGGCTTTAGCCTATCAATGCTGAGGCCGCTGAGGTCAACCCTTGTTTGGGCGTCTGTCAGGACCTTTGCGTACGTCAGTCCCTTTGTAACGGCTGCCGGCGTCAATGAAATAATAACAGCTGCGGAACGCGGCAGGCGAAGTCTAGGCTCGACTCTACGCGGCTGTTGCTGCTGGAGTGCTGCGGCTGGTACCATGTTAGACTTGACCTTCTTCTTCTTACTTGTGACCACAGTCCAAGGCTCTTCAAGTAGGGTAGCGGGGCCCGGCGGGAGCGGACGGGGTTCTTGGACTGGCGTCTGAGTGGTAGCCTTCTTCGCCTTCTTTCCTTTGGTAGGAGATGAATTTACGTTGGTTTTAGTGGTCGACGTAGATGCAATTCCCTTTCTTATATCATTTGGGGAAAACGTAATCCCGAATGATGCAGGCGCGCTCGAGGGCCCGGCAATTGGTATTGGAGCAACCGGCACCGGTTTGGTGCTGCTTTTTCCCTTCCCTTTACCCTTGCCCTTGACCGCGACAGGCTCGACAGGCACCACGGTGCAGGACGGCAGTGCAGGCCAATCTTTATTATTAAGAGGTGTCGATCCACCACTTTCATGGGCCAGAAGCGGCCTTTGAGCCGGCCCCATGATTGCCGACTCAATCCTCGCTGTTAGACGAGTCTCGAGTCTATTCATAGCCTCTTCAGTGAGATGAGCACTCTTATCCGCCTCCAACTGATCGAGACGGCGGCGGAGGGTGGCGTTTTCCTCCGCCTGCTGGGAAATAATTTTTTCCAGGCGAGCATTCACCTCTTGCCATTTTTTGGCTTCCAACTCTAGTCGAGCCATGACCTGGAATTCGGGCTGTTCCACAAATTTGATAAGTGTATCATGGACCGTATTGAGCGTCGTCTTAAAGTCACCCTTAAGATTGCCCGATTTGGTCGACACCATTTTGATAAGCCTCCCCGCTTCCCGTATGTCTTCAGGAAGGATAACTTTTGCCGCCTCTGTCCCCTTAGTGCAAGCATGCAAGCAAGCATTATTCTGTGGAGACGGGGATTTTATAAAGGACCGAGCTTTGTCCTCTAACCTCTCCTCCGCCTTCGAGCGAGCAGGTCCTCGCTTTTCGCGGTCTAATGTCCTTTGCGCCGCTGATAGCTCGACATGATTGCCAGTCGAGCGAGGGCGACCGGGTCTGCGCGAGGACGACCTCCTCTTCGCAGCTGGTTCCGCGTCCGAGTCACTTACACGCGGAGATCGTGATCGAACGGACGCGCATGGCGATGCGTTCCAGAAGCGACCTTTAACGCTATTACTTCGCGATGATACGCGGCTACTACCAGGATCAGAATCGATCTCTAGATCAACTCGCATTGCTTCAATAGGTACTAAACCTACACCCTCCTCTACGACAACGTCGTCAGGCTTACGCCCTTCGACCTCCACCTGCGCGGACTCAGAATTGAGGGCCGACACAGGCAACATCGTCAATGGTAAAATTGGTTTTTTAAAGTTTGAACAATCCATTTTTGTTCCCACGATTATGGGGGAAATAAACGGTCCGCCCAGCCAGAGCCCCCTGTAGCTGGGTAAGCCTAGGTGTGACCCACCGGAGTGTCGGCCGGTACTCCGGCGGGGGTCGCACTAGAGACCGAACTACCCATCGGCCATGCATCCCCTCGCGGTGCGCCGCCACTTGGGATTCGGGGTAACTTTTTATAGAGGTTTTCTCCCTCGTGGTCCAGGCGGTAAAGCCAAGACCCTCGGTCCGGACACGAAGCGTGAGACATGACCACAGACCTTCGCAACCAGATTACGATTTACAACGGCGACAGTGAGTGTCCCTCTACTGCCTGCTCGATGGCGGGGTGAGCGCACACCGAGCCCGTCGATATACCCGAGACAGAACCCGGGGATAGCCCGAAAACGAGCACTACAATTGGCAGACAGCCATCTCGACCGTACACCAATCGCTGTCAAGATATTAGCCGTGGTCACGGACGAAAACAGACAGACGTAAGCGAATGACCATCTCCGTCCGTGACCGCCGTTGCCCAGGGTGCACCACGTGGAGGTTTCTCGACTAGCACCCCAGGCTGAGGCCCCCTAGGGCGAACCTGTCGTCATACCAGACTCAGTGGTGATACAGAGCAGGAAACCCCGATATATCCCGACCCGGTCTCAAACACGGGACTTCCACATAACAGACGTACTCCAAAACAACGATACAACCGAGGCAGTTGGAGTCGCATCATTCCGTCGTCCGCGCTATTCACGGATATCTTGCTACATGCAACTGTAAATGTATTTGAATTCGGGTGAAGTAGCGTGCCATCAACACGGTATACGTAAAGCTTGCGCTTGAAACGTCTGAATGAGTAAACACTTTCGCGAATTGTGTCGTCTACATTTCGCTTCTACTCGTAGGGAGTTAGCAAATCTCACGCGGTGATTCCCGTCACGTTGCGAACGAGTGGCCGACAAAGGAAAGAGGGCTTGCATACCTTATTACAACCTTTTTGCGAAATCCCTACTTATGTGAAACACGATTCGAGTAGGCTACTTGGAATTACAACTACGTGTTAACATAAAATGTTGATATATTATTTGATATATTATGGTCACTGACTGCCTCATTGGCGTGGTGGTATTTCGGTACGACTACGGTTCTGAGGTCTCGGGTTCGATCCCCGGGTCAGGCAAAGTGATATTGGATTTTTTTTTTTTTTTTTTTTTTCCATATCAGCCTGGAGTCTGGAATTTGTGCCCGATATGGCGATAGGCTCGCCCCCTATCACATCTGGGACGGAACTAAGCTCGGCGAAGTGTGGGTGCTCTAGTTCGCTAGTGCGCCTCTGCCTACCCCTTTGGGGATACAGGCGTGAGCTTATGTTATGTTATGTTATATTATGGTTCCACTTCATTCACGTAATGAGGATCGGGGTAATTTAAGTCCAAATAATATGATACTTTGCCCCAATTTGTAACAAAAAGGCAAGTTAAAAAATACGCCGCCATTAATTTGAGTCATTAGGCTTATAATATTTTTTTGCATATTTTCCGCATCGGAATGTCACCGCGGCTGTCCTTGCAATTAATCAGCGAGTCAATGAGCCGTTTTGTTTGGACACTGCCGATGAATAATCCTTCCCTAGTGATTTAGTGACAGGCGCGAAAAACCATATTTAGCGAAAAGCATATTTTGTACAAACAAAATTATTTTTCTGTAATTGTTTAGTAGCAGTTGTTAGATTCTGAAACCCTGGTATCCTGAGTTCAATACCTAAGTTCGAAAAACAACAATTTGTGTGTGTTTTGAATTTCAAAATTAAAGTCGAGGCTCTCCATCCTATCACATTTTGGAACAGTAATAAGCTTATCGAAATCAAACCCGAAAAAAGCTTAAAACTTTAAGTTAATCCGTTATTGAAATGGTATGTTAAGGTAACATCGATGTGGTTTGAGAGGTAGAGCTACGCTGTAGACAGTTACGTCTACAGCACGAATGGGTCGGCTCGACCGGTTTGACCACTGTCTCACAGAAAACCGACGTAAAGTGGCAGCTTGCTGTCGCGTTTCGTTCGGGGAGTGAGATTTCCGGTGGCCCATTTCCTCCTTTCCCTTTCCCAATCTCTTTTTCCTCCCCTTCCATTTCCTTCTTTTAGGTTGGCAGCGAACCCATGATTCTTATTGTGTCTTGGTTGTCTATGGGCGATGGAGATCACTTACCAGGTGACCCATCTGTTCGTTTGCCAGTCTGCTATAAAAAAAAAGTGTTACACCTAAAATTGGTTAAGGGTCACCAACAAATATATGTTTGGTTGGGGTCTGGGTTCTGAGACCGAAAGCTTCCTGTAGTTTCTGATACCCATGTCACATGACTAGTATCTTATGCTATTGGACATTACAATCCCAACAGAAAATAAAATGAAATTATTTTTAACAAAATTTCCCCAATATAAAGACAAAATGGCGGCAATAAGGAAAAGCAAAAATCAAAAGAACAAAGCTTATATTTATTGCCGTTATCTTATTTGCATGCAATTCGGTGTATTGCTGTCGCCACCACCGACAGCACGATCCGACTTGTTTATAGAATATTTACTCATAAACATGCAGATTTTGGATGAGGCGCGTTTTTATGTTGGATCGGGGGAAAGGCGAGCTGTTTTATTTATTACCCTCTTGAGTTGGTGGCGCGTCAGGATTGTCAATGCTGTCGAAATGAGATATGCCCTCAGCCGTTTCTGAGTTGAGTGGGTGAGGCTTGTACTTGTCACTTTTCTGGGAAATCTGAAGTGCCTCTTATGAAGTGTCTATCTTACTCCTACTAGTGCTCGTTTAGTGATCGAAATTCAAATTTAATCACATGGACGTAAAAAAAAGATGGACGGAGCGCTAGGAACATTCAAAGTGAAGCAGGCTTTTCGGCTCATTCGATCTATCAACACGTAATGGCGGCGACTGATACCACTATCTCACAGAAAACCGACGTAAAGTGGCAGCTCACTGTCGCGTTTCGATCGGTGATTGAGATTTCCGGTGGCCTAATTCCTCCCTTCCCTTTCCCAATTCCTACTTCCCTCCCTTTATGTTGGCAATGCACCCATTATTCTTTGTGTTTTGGGTGTCTATGGGCAGTGGAGATCACTTACCATCAGGTGACCCATCTCGTTTGTCAATCTCTGATATAAAAAAATATTGTATATTTATTATTGTAACCTGTTTTAAGTTAAATAAATAAAATGAATTAATCTTCTCTCTTTATAATATTAGTTTAGATAACGTTACGACACCATGGGAGCAAAGCAATAACTTGTAGGTAAACGGTATGTTATGTTATCTGTGTATACATAAGTGAAACCGCGGGCGACAACTAGTAAAAATCAAAATTTATAATATAACACGTACACTACATGATAGCAACAAAGAGAGATATTTTTTTTATGAATTGTGCAGAAATATATCAGTCTATGATGTTACGACGACTGACCGCCTGGCTGTATGCACCCCTATTAGGGGAAAAATAAAAGAAATTGTATAATATTATGTGGCCATTTACATTTCTCATATTAACAATAAAGAAAAAGAAATGGACATTGTAGTTACTGCTCAAATACGAATACCTATACGAGTATTAATCTACACTAATAGGTGAGTAGTAAGAAATTTTATCCTACATAACACAAGCTCACGCCTGTATCCCCGAAGGGGTAGGCAGAGGCGCATTAACCAACCAGTACACCCACATTTCACCGAGCTTAGTTCCGTCCCAGATGTGATAGGGGGCGAGCCTATCGCAATATCGGGCACAAATTCCAAACTCCGGGCTGATATGAAAAAATCCAATACCACTTTGCCCCACCCGGGGATCGAACCAGAGACCTCAGGACAGTAGTCATACCGAAATACAACCACGGCACAGAGGCAGCAATTTATTCTATTACGATACATTTTATTTAATACATATTTTTTTATATATTGATAAATATTACGATACATTGTGTAATACATATAAAAAAAATCTTATTAGGCATAAAACAAACACACAAAAGTGCCAGCTTTATTAACTTTATTTACTTTACAAATAAAAATAAAACTAAAAAGATACATAAAACGTATTTCATAAAACTGAGACAAATAAATCCACTGTTTAGACTCAAGTACAGGAGTTCAAACCATTAGCACATTAACATTGAAACGAAGAACGTTGGGAGCAACTAACAAAGTGACTTTTACAATAAAATAAAGTTCCAATGAAGCTTCAAGGTAACCTAATACACGTTCGTAGTCGAACCCCCCTAGTGACACGTTACGGATGAGACTCCGGTAATTAAAAACGTGACCGTCGTCACTTGTCCTCTAAACACTCATAAGGGTATTATCTACCCCAACACCCTCCATAAGCTTTGTTTATCTATTAAAACAAAACTTCAATGTTTCGTCTCTAATTCCGGGGTTTATGTATATATTTATTATATCTATCACTTTTACGTACGAATATGACAAGTCAATTTATGCGATGTAAAATTGTTATGTGTTAGGGCGCCAGTCACGCACTGAAGGGCGTCCCGCGATTTTATTAACTGTTTGTCTGCCCTCGTAAATTTTAGCCATTAGCCTCTTAGATTTTTAGCCCAAGAACAGACGAGACTTAATCTCGATGACTGCTCAGAAAAGTCTGTACAAAGAAAGTCTACGGTGAAATTAATTTAGATTTTTCGCCGGTGTACACCGACCTTTGTCTAACTTGCCACAGCTATTTTACGCATCAAACTTTCTGTTGAAATTTATTCATGACGTGATCCCTTGTAAATACATTTGGGACTTTATTGTCGTAATGAATTTGATATGGCTTATGAAAATAGGCTTATCTTTCCCTATCCGCATTCTGTCAGTTGATTTTTAAATTAGATACTGGAATACAAATTTAGTTAAGGAATCTGATTTGCACAAAATTGCAATAAATAAAAAAATGGGATACAAATGTAAATTCTAAACAGAGACGCTAATGTCCTGATAAATAAAAATAATCAAAAGTAGTCAGCTTGTTTATAAATATTATTTTTAATGCGTTTTAAAATTCAATATACATAAAGACACATAATAACAAGACTATCAACTCTTCTTGTCTTATGTTTTGAAATCGTCAAAAAAGTATAAATCTACTCCACATGCCATTGACAGCCTCCGTGGCGCAGCGGGCGAGTAGCCGGCTGTGAAGCGAGAGGCCGCGGGTTCGATCCCCGCACCGAGACAAATGTTTGTATGGCCTACAGATATTTGTTTCGGGTCTGGGTGTTGTGAGACCGAAAGTCTCTCGTAGTTTCTGATTCCCACGACACAAGACTCGATCTTAGTGTGGGGTCAGGACTATGTATGTGACTGTTGGGTGTTATTATTATTATTTATGCCAATTGCATATCTCAACATGGCTTCTTTGTAAATCCTATTCAGGTTATATGTATTCCGAAATCAAATTGAAAATTCTTCCAGATTGCTTGTTTACCTTAACTTAACTTTACTTAATAAATAAATTAAGTAGAAACCACGCACATATTTTAACCATGTTTTAATTTCATGCTCCCAAAGATTGAATTTTAAACTTAACCGCCATGTTTCTGCATACTTCACGGTAGATTGATAATAAATAAAACCACTTAAAAAGTTTTAATATGTGGAAAGAAATTTATTCACGGCGAACATGTCCTATCAAAATATCTCGGGCCACACGTTATGTCGGCACATTCTTCTCTTAAATTGAAATTCTCGAACAGTCTCCCTTCGCAAGCGGGATGGGGTCAGAGCTAAAAGACAAATACTTTGAATGTTCGATTAATGTGATCAAATATCATTTTTCTTGAAGGGTATTCTTCGGCACGTTGTGTGATATTTTATATATATCTTATTGTTTGTTGGTTATTGTTAAAAATAAATCTTGTGATTTATAAAAATTAATAACGCAGTTTTTTGAGAAGACGGTCTAGTTTGTCAATGGCTCGAGCAGAAGAATTTGCTGACAATCGTAAAAGTATTCGAGCTTGATGCGCGTCTATGAACTTTGTATGAAATATTAACCAAATGTCATCAGGGTACAGCGATCTCAAATCAAAATCATTTATGATTGTCAGAAATTTTCCTGCTAGGGCTGCAGGTCAAAACAGCACGTCACTATCGTCATCGTCATAATCAGTCACAGGTCACTACTGAACATAGGCCTTTCCCAAAGATAACTAGTCAATCAGATAGAAAAATAAGGCTTGCACAAGCATTGTTATGGTCTTAGAAGGAAATATGTTCTTGATAAAGCTCGAAGGTCACATTTTAAACACATTGGTAACTTAAATAACTACACATGCTGTGTTTGGGTCGTTCCTACATTGCAGCTCTAAAACAAAAGTTATGAAATCTTATAAAAATCCTTCTTCCTTACCTGCCCTTATCCCACCTAAGTGTGGGGCCGATGCAACACCCTCTTTCAAGCATGTTGCAGAAAGGTTTAGGCTTAACTTTGACGACCGTTGGCCTACCTGACGTGAACCCCCCTCTGGGGGATCCGTCCCGCGCAATTCGTGTTAGACACACCTTGCTCGACTTGGAAATCGAACCCAGAACCTCCTGATCCACAGCCCATATAGGTTACCACTAGACCAAGGAGGCAACATCCTATCCTATATGAAATCTTATAATAGCGTAAAATTAAAAATCCCTTATGAAACCTCATTCACTTTTTTTTTTCTAATTGCCCTTATCCCACTTAAAATGTGGGGTCGACGCAACACACTTTTTCAAGCATGTTGCAGAGAGGATTTGGCTTAGTCTTTATGACCGGCCGCCTGCCTGACGTCAACCCCCTATGGGGGATCCAGGTCAAGCAAATTAAATTAGAAAATTTTCTTTGCCCGACCTGGGAATCGAACCCAGGACCTCCCGGTCCACAGCCCATACATGCTGCCACTGGACCAAGGAGGAGACAGAATGAAACCTCATTCACTCAATGTTCAAAAAGTATTCGGTAACTTAACGTTTGCATAGCAACAGGAAATAAAGTAAAAATCTATTCACTGAAATCGATAGTGCTATCAAAATGCACCCGCGCCCGTTCAAAGAGTCGCTACCCAACCGCCTCAAAGGATGTGTTCGAACGAAACAAGCCGTACGTTCCCACTCAGATCAATGTACAAGGGTATAAGAGCTCTTCTTTCCTATACTATCGCGGGCACTTGGCACAAAACTCATCCTTTCTTATACTACACGCCGTTTTATCAAGTACTCGTTGTACGAACGGACGCTTTGTAAGAATTAAATGGGATCAACACGTTAAGCTTCAAACAACACGCAAAATCGAAGTGGATTATATGGATAAGCGTGGTTTTCCTTTACATTTAAGTCTTGATAGCCGTGTCATAAATTATACCTAGGTATTTATGAATAAGTATAATATAAAGTAAATAAATAATATGGGAAAATAATATAATTATAAGAACAACACCAAAGACTTTTAACTTCATCTAAAGCCGCGTCTCCTGCTCGTGTTTTTTGGAAACAAAACACTAAAAACACCAATTTCGCTGTTTTCTGCTCATGGAACTGTGGACCATAGATAAAAACACCTTGTTTTGTGTAGGCGTTTTATTTGCCAGACTTCTCTACATAAATAAGAAAAATGCTAATGCAAAATAGAAAATTTAAAATGCCTGCAAATAGACTATTTCAATTATAAAAAAATAATGTGACAATTACGTATTCAACAGATTATAAAACCATAACAGATACAGGCGTAGGTCTACGTATGTATATATTATAACTAATGCATGTGATAAAAAGTTATAGTGGACGCCGTAAAAAATATCCTAATGTCCACATACGAATATTCTCGAAAGGGAAAGAATATACACCATCACAACCGTTTATCTTTACAATAAATCTTAAGTAATTCATGCAAAAGAACTCGCAGTCAAATTGCACAAATCCACCCTCTATCGTAAATTTCCAACGTCCTTATCGTGATGTCGACTAAGTTTACTCCAAAAAACATCCAAACGGACAGCAGTAAATTATAGTTCACGCATATATTTAAATTTATAAAAGTTGAAAACTAAGAGAAGCATTTGAATGGGAATTTTACATTCGAGATTTGTGTGTTCATGATGGTGATAGGGAGGTAGGCGAACTAGAACATCGACATTTCGACGAGCTTGTTTTCCTAGATAGGGGGCGAGACTATCGCTATATCGGATACAAAAGTCCGAGCTGATACTTAAAGAATATTTAAATCTAGGTTATGTTTCTTTTGACATGTCTAAAATGCTGTTGCTTACGTAACCAATAAAGAATTTTATTTTAATTATTTAGCAAAATCCAACATCACTGCCTCTGCTGAATGCCTCCTCTCCTGAAGTCTGTCCTAAGGTCTCGGCTTTGATCCAATAGTTCGAACAAAGTGATATTAGATTTTTCAGTATCAAAGTCCGGGGACTTTGGAATTTGTGCCCTATATGGCTGGCGCCTCTCGGCCTTATCACATCTGGGACGTAACTACGCTCGGCTAAATTCGGATATGTTAGTTCGCTAGTGCGCCTCTGCCTACCCCTTCGAGGATACAGGCCTGAGCTTATGCCAACATCACTTTACCCGACCCGGGTATCGAACCCAAAACTCAGGACGTTATCATACCGCAAGCATTACGCCACTGAGGCACTCAGTCAGTTGATTTGTTTGTTTACCAAAGGAAATAATCATCGAATAAAGATGCAATAATTTAGCTTAGTCATGCATTGTATTTCCGCTCATTAGGTGTATATTTATTTAATTTACAACGGCTGGGGGCGGCCGATAAGCTGCGGAGCGTGCGCGGGCCCGACTTCGTTGACTGAATAACAATGCTCGCCGACTACAGTCTAAACGCCACTTTTGCATATTGAAAAAAATAAGCAGGTCAATGATGTTTTGTTTCCCGCCTACGGATAATGTTGTTTTAGATTGTTTTATTACAATAGTAATTGTAAGAACTCAAAGAAATTGACCTTAAAATAAGCATCAGTTTAAAAACTATGAACCGTCTTAAATATTCATCAATCTTGACCAAATTATTTGTTTTTAACTTTATCAAACTCAAAAAGAATCTTGAAAATCGGTCCACACTGGTCTAGAGATATTGAGTAACATAAAACAAAAAATATCGACGAATTGAGAACCTCCTCCTGAAGCTGGTTAAAAATATAAGGGATATAAAAGACCGATAGAGCTAAAAGAGGACAACAAAAATGTTTGTGACCTTCAATAATAAACATAATCTTGTAACCTTCCATTTTATAATACACGTAGAACCGTGAAGGGGTTCCTGTTTTTTCCTTTTGGCTCGGGAACCCTAAAAATCAATAATAACTTTTAAAAATAGAATTTATCTCGCTTTCCAACTATTGCACGTCCAACAGTTCGTGACTAAACTAATTCCTTTTGCCACAAATACCTTCCGTTCCGCTGTCGTATCAATTTTCCGAACGGTATCTATTGGAATGGAATTGTGTAAACCCGTGTACACACGTTGTGTAAGTTAACCCACGTCAGGGGAAGCGCAAAGTGCTCCGATAACCGGCGAAACCGCGGCCTATCGCTTTTTGATAGCATCACTTTGCCCAACTTGCCATCTGGCGGCCATTAGGTCCGGGATATTGAAAAAGTAAGCCACACCAATCACCACATGTACAAATATGTACGTACATTATTGATCTATAACGAACAATTTTTATTAAATAGCATTTTAATATTTGTCGTTATAAGTATTTTGACCATCGATGTTCTATTATTAACTATCAAGAATTTGAGCGAGACATTCCAATTGTTATTGAATTCTTGACTCTTAGAGCCAACAATAATATCATATTCTTGTTGAGGTTCTTACTATCTTGTAAGTTTACAAATCGAAAGCTATAGAGGTTGTATTGCTGATTAACACACAATCTTTTATGCCCGGAAAATAAATTTACGAGAGCGGGATTCCAGGCAAAAAGCTAGTTAAATTACAACATTATATTCAATGTACTTATAAAAATCTAATATATTTAATAATATTAGCCCTGTAATATTACTGTCCCACTGCTGGGCACGGGCCTCCTCTACTAATGAGAGGGGTTAGGCCTTAGTCTACCACGCTGGCCTAATGCGGATTGGCAGACTTCATATACCTTTGAAATTCCTGTGAAAAGTTTCTCGAGTATGCAGGTTTCCTCACGATGTTTTCCTTCACCGTTATAGCAAGCGATATTTTACAATGAAAATACACTTAACATAGACAAGTTAGAGGCGTATGCTCCATTTTTGGGTTGGTCTCGAACCTCCGACACTTGTCTCGGCAGTCCATACCATTCCCAACTGAGCTATCGCTGCTTATATTTATTATTATTATATATTTACTATTATATTTATTATTACATCATTAATACAATTTCGCGTTCGACATAAAAATAATTCAATTAATAACACCTACAGTATAAAATCTTATTTTAACTCAATAACACTATGTCTCCACTGGAATCAGCGCGGGTGTATTTCCGAACGTTTGGAACGAATGAGTTGCCACTAATCCAATGAAAGTTGGCAAATTAGTTTTTTATCGACCAATACGTAGGCACTTTCTATAAGTGGTTTGCAGACACGGGTCACGTAGAACAATCCGACGTACAAATCACGTTACATTACTGTTCAGATTTATCAAAGGATTAAAGTTAGTGGCCTCATATACTGGCTTTAAATAAAAATATAAATTTGAGCAGTCTTATTTCAGAAATACGTATGTATATTTTTAAACTTCATTACCAACGTTCACTGTGTGCACTAAAACTAAACTAACTAAAATTAGATATAGACTTTATTTTATTTACTGTTTAGGTCCGAACATGAAGGACTAGAATTCAGATTCATTTATAATATACATAATAAATTAATTTTGATTAAGTGCGTCTGAATGAAAATTCAAAGCCAAAAAACTTGCTTCTTTTGACGATTCTTAATTCATTTATCATCATCATCAGGTACATCACGTCCACTGCTGAATATAAAAATAACTTTATTCATTATTAAGTAAGTAAGATTGTGGCGCAAGAAAATACACTTTAAACTACTTAGTAACTTATTTATTAAAATAACTGTAAGTTTAGTTTTAACAAAGGTACGTAACGGAGCAAAAACAGAGACAACAAGATTTTTTAGGCGGGAAAGTGACGCGCGTGACAGACGTCAAAACCACAGACAAAGCGACAAGTCTATGTTTGCGTTCCAATCACATCACCCTCCCCTGAACGCAACAATCCCATACATAATACACAAAAGTAATGTTTATCTTTAGATACTCCTTTAGTTAATATATCAGCTATATTGGATTCACCCTTTACATAGCAAAATTTTAAGTTAAGTTTATTGACATGATCTTTCAAAAAATGAAACCTAATATCAATGTGTTTAGATCTAGGTAAATAGCTGTCATTAACACTAAGTTTTATGGCACTTTGATTGTCGCTATAAATGATGATGGTGTCTTCATGCTGCGGCTGCTGGCCCAATTCCCTTTGCAGCTGTTGTAGCCAGAGCGCCTCCTGTGCAGCAGCGGACATGGCCATGTACTCCGCCTCAGCCGTCGATAGAGCCACTGTTTGCTGCTTACGTGATCCCCAGGAAATAGCGCCTCCCTGCAACATAAATATGTAGCCCGTGCACGATTTACGGTCACGGGTGTCACTCGCCCAATCGGCGTCGCAGTATCCAGTGATTTTATCTTCTCCTTGTTTAGAGTATGTCAACTTGAAGCTTTTGGTGCCTTGCAAATATCTAAATACTCTTTTCAAAGCAGTCCAGTGCTCAGACTTCGGTTCCTTGTTAAATCTACTAAGTGCATTTACAGCAAAGGATATGTCTGGTCTGGTACCCTGTGCTATGTAAAGTAAACATCCAATAGCTTGCTGATACGGACAATTCAGAGTTTCTTCTGATATGTTATTAGCAAACTTGAGTCCCACTTCAAAGGGGGTCTTGGATGCTTTGCAATTTGACATCTGAAATCTTGCTAGAGTTTCAGTAATGTACCTTTCTTGGTCCAACATAATAGAACCTTTAGTTCTGGTTATAGTAAGCCCCACACATTGACTTACTTTGCCGAGATCCGTCATGTTAAAGTGATGTTTCATTTTCTCTTTTAATATGTTCATCATTTCCTTGTCAGAAGTAAATAATAATATATCATCAACCCATACTGTGATAAATGCTCTTCTCTCAATGTCATAATACACACATGGATCTGTTTTCGATTGCTTCATACCAATTTCCTTCAAAACATTACTTAATTTTAAGTTCCATAATCTGCTTGCCTGCTTAAGCCCATATAGAGACTTTTGCAAATGACATACCTGACCTTCTTGATTAATATACATTTCCGGTTGCTGCATGTATATGTCAGCATCAATCTCTCCTTGCAAAAATGCCGAGATTGCATCCATCTGGTCTATTTCAAGGTCATGTTTTGCAGCTAGAGCTAATAAATATCTAATGGATGCATATCTCACAACAGGTGAATATACTTCTTCATAATCAACACCCCTTTTTTGGGCATAGCCTTTTATTACCAACCTCGCCTTGTATTTGATTATTGTTCCAGTTTGATCCGTTTTGGTCTTGAAGATCCATCTGCATGGCAAAGCCTTTTTATTTGATGGCAAATTTACTAGGTTCCATGTGTGATTCTGTATTAATGAAGTGTATTCCTGATCCATTTTTTTTATCCAGTCTTTTGCCTGAGGTGATGATAAAGCCTCTTCAACAGTTTGTGGGTCTGAATGGTTTGTAAGAAAACAAAGAAGACTGCTTCTGCTCTCCTCTTCCTTCCCCTGGGGTTCCCTTTTTGACCTGAGTGTCACATTACTGGTGATATCCTGTCTTACATACTTGGGCGGTAGGTAA
Source organism: Clanis bilineata (assembly GCA_036417725.1). NCBI lineage: Eukaryota > Metazoa > Arthropoda > Insecta > Lepidoptera > Sphingidae > Clanis > Clanis bilineata. The sequence continues at coordinate 8,977,207 of CM071141.1, forward strand.
GATTCATCAGAGTCAGATTGATAGTCACTCGAGCTCCCATTACCGGCTCCAGTCACATTTGAATCTTCATAACTGTCTCGGAATGACTGAAGAGGGATGGCCTTGACAACGGATTGCTCCCCATCCCTGTGATGTTCAGGAATCTGATTGATGACTTCTGTACTGTTGTCGGCAGGCACATACACTCCATATGATAGGTTTTCCATAGGTCCACACAAGTCGGAATGAATAAGTTGCAGTGGAGCCGTTGCTCTGGACCCGACATGATTAAATGGCAATCTTGTTTGTTTACCTTCCTGACAAGCTGTGCATCCTGGTAACCCTTTCTTTACTTCACTCAAAGTAACACCTTCTGAACAATTAGGTAATTTCTTCATACTTGAGAAGTTTAAATGGCCCATACGCAGATGCCATAAATTAATATCATTCTTATCTTCTTTACTTGTACTCAGATGTGTACATACATCCACTTTGGTATTTAAAACATAAAGATTATTCATTAATGTTGCAGAACATATCAGCTTACCATTTTTATTGTATATATTACAACCTTTTTCATTAAATACTATTTTGCAACCATTTTTAACAATAGTGCTCACAGAAAGTAGATTGGCTGCTAATCCTGGAACATATAGCACATTATTGACCTGGATCTTATTACTTTGTGTGATATCAATATTGATACTTCCAACACCCTGTACTGGTAGTGGCTCTTTATTAGCTACAGTGATAGTTTTGATTGATGGCTCGGTGACATTGTACATCCATTCTCTTCGGCCAGACATGTGCATCGATGCACCTGAGTCAATATACCATGTATCACTCACCTGACTATCTGATGCTAAAAAGGCTGCTACAAATTTTGTACTTTCTTCCTTCTTACTTTCTCTTTTCGTATTCTTAGTATTCTGGCAATCTCTGGCAAAATGACCATGCCTATTACATACATAACATCTTGGTCCTTTATGTTTGACTGAGTTGGCTTGACTGTAAGCTGTTTTGGGCTTACGTTGGTGAGATTTCTTTGGATGTGTATAGAAAGCGGCATTTGATTCAGGACTTTTAATTTCTTGAAGAAGTTTCGTCTTGATAAGATCAGCACTCACTTTTGTGCCTGAACTTTCCAGTGCCATTATCATAGGCTTATATAAGTCAGGAAGACCCGCCAACATCAATGTGCCCAACCATTCATCGTTCACTTCAAAGCCTATATTTCTCAATTTGTGTGCTGTGCTCATTATTTTACTTAAATAATCTTCAACATTGTTACTTGATTCTAAAGATGTATTGATTAGATCCTTGAGCAATCCAACTCTTCTGGTCAATCCATTATCATCAAAAGCTTTGTTGAGGTTATCCCACACCTCTTTAGCCGTTTTACACTGTTCAATGTGAACATATAACTGCGTATCCAGCAACAAAATAAGCTTGGTTTTAGCTTTTATATCCTTTGCAGAGTCTACACAGGTTTCAGACTTCGGACATACACAATCCCAAAGGCCCTCGTGCTCCAAATATGTTTTCATACTGAACTTCCATGTAGCGAAGTTTTCTCTTCCGGTCAATTTATCCAAATGAAACATATTATTATGTGGTCCCATCTTGTCTTGCTTGCGTTTCGCCGGCGATTGAGTTGCCAAAAACTTTGCACACTCACTGTGCCGGTTTTCTTACGTAGTTCGTCGGAATGTAAACTTTTCTTTTCCCAACCACGCTCTGCTACCATGTAAGATTTTGGCGCAAGAAAATACACTTTAAACTACTTAGTAACTTATTTATTAAAATAACTGTAAGTTTAGTTTTAACAAAGGTACGCAACGGAGCAAAAACAGAGACAACAAGATTTTTTAGGCGGGAAAGTGACGCGCGTGACAGACGTCAAAACCACAGACAAAGCGACAAGTCTATGTTTGCGTTCCAATCACATCAAAAATCCATTACCCTTTAAATCGAGACAAATTTTAATAATTTTAGTTATTTAGATACAAAAGATATCTACATCATCTCTACCTTCTCCTTTAGGAATGCAAGCCTAAGCTTATGTATACAGGGTGTTTCATAAAGTAGGTGTCAATAATAACTACACTTAAAAGAAGATGGCTAGCCATCTAGCGCTAAAGTTTAAAATTTCGTAACGCTCATAGTTTTTGAATAATAGTAACCTAAATATGCGTAAAAAAATTGGCTCATTGGGTCAGCTGCAGTAGGTACATTTGCAAACAACCTTTAGGGTAATTAATTATTTTTAGCACACACAAAGGCATTCCTATGGTAATTGTGACTTTCCACAGTTCGCATTCCGATTTTAAAATGCTTAATAATTGATAAAAAAAATAAGTTCAATTTTTTTTTACTTAATGTGGAGTCGGCGCAACACACTTTTTCAAGCATGTTGCATTAAGGATTTGGCTTAGTTTTTACGATCGGCTGCCTGCCTGACAATTTGCTAAGGCCGACCTGGGAATCTAACCCAGGACCTCCCAGGTCACAGCCCATATATGCTACCACTAGAACAAAGAGGCGACTCAGGCGACTTTTTTTTAACTTTACCATTATGCTTTAAATCGTTCTTCTGTATGTGTGTTATCGACCGACTTCCAAAACGGAGAAGGTTCTCAATTCGTCTGTTTTTTTGTATGTATGTTACGCTATAACTCCGCCGAATGTTGACCTATCTTCAAAATTATTTTTGTGTTCGATAGAGATTCTTTTAAGTGTGGTCCCATATAAATTTGGTCACGATCGTATTTGAAGTCGGTTGTAGGTCTGTTATGTTTTTAAACTTGTGATTATTGAAGAAAAAAAGAAAGAAAGAAAGAAAAGCAATTTATTAATCACCACCATGACAACGTAAAACAAATTAAAATAAGATTACACTATAATTATAAAAGTAGTCATGGCTGTGATAGGTGGGTGATCACTCAGCATGATGCTGTGCAGTGGCGCTAACCACACACAGCGCTGATTTTCAGTGGTCACCCCAAGTGACGAGCGGACGCCAGCCAGCAAAAACAATTATCTAGTATACTAAGTACACAATATATGTTGCACATAAAAGTAATACGCATAATAAATAAATAAGGCACTTAACAAATCATATTATACCTGTGTGTGTATAAATATATATAAACAGAGAAAAATACATAGATAACTTACAAATGGATACATACAATGATTTATCGATACCAACTTTATGAAACACCCGGTATATTCAAATTCATATCATTTATTCTGCAAATAGAATATTTTATACCACTTTCACATGTCAATTACGAGTATAATATATGGATTCTAAGTATTGGTATAGTAATAATGACGTCGGCATTTCGTAGCTATCTCTGAGAAGAAATGGCGAAACAAACTCAACTATATCAATCCCACATCATCCACATCGTGATCCGTGAATGCATACATCCACCAGTACACATAAAGGTTCGCCCTAATTGTTATACGGTTTATCCCGGCCGGCAGTTTCTTTTATTTACGCAACGCAGGTAATTCGTTTACCCACGAGAATTGTTTCAACACGTGCCAACGTCTAGACGAATTGACTGTAATGGACTTTGTGTCCGCACTATTGTGGCCCATATTTTCCCCATGTTTACACATAGCGGGTAACTTTGACCAATATAAACTGATATTGCAGCTTTCATTAAGGATGTTTCATTTATATGAGATGGTAAGTGAACTCCACAACTTCTCATGAATATCTATAATACCAGAAGAGTCGTGCGTTATCTATTATTAGGAATGAATAGGGATTAGGTAAGGGCGGAGGGTAAATTTTACCTTCGTCTAATATCACTCACTGATCACTATGGGCCTTACTTATAAAACATTTTAGCTGAACAAATGGTTAAGAATAGTCTGTCACTATTTTTCTTGAGACATATTGTTTGAAAATAAAAGTGACAGATTATTCCTAACTATTTGCTCAGTTAAAATGTTTTTATAAGTAAGGCTAGGGCTTATGTCTCGTCCAGACATTGTTACCTTCTCAGTCGGTCCATTTATCTGTATGTATAAAAGGAAAAACTGACTAACTTACGTATAAGCGTACAGCCGAATCTATTGGAACTAGGAATGTGAAATTGTACACACGGCTTCATTTTACATAGGCGTGCACTAATAAATGATTTTTGAAAATTCATCCCCTAAGACTCCCTACGACGGGGCAGACTCACGCGGGCGTAGCTGCGAGAAAAAATTGTACTGTAATATGTACAAAAACAGTTTTGAATAATCACAAAGGGCTGAAATGTTAAAAAAATCAAGACGTCCTTATAAAGCCTTAGTATTTACTAACATAATACATATACGCAGGTCTGCATGTTTATCATAAGCATTTTTATTAAATTTAAAATGATAAACACAACTGTAAAGACAAGATAACAAAAATAATTACACAAAACAAAACACTAACCGCTTTACTTTGCGTATCGTACAAACTTACATTACTTGTAGTCACGCAGTACAATGTACTACAATGCTAAGTTGCAATGAAAACTTGTGTACATTAAACAATAACATAAAACCTTTCCCGTTTAATGCTGTTGAAGACAAGCGAGTCTGAGGACGAATCTGTTCGCATCAAAACTTGGAGACGCCCGACCCCAGCAATTAAGTCACTCGAAATATTTAATGAACAGTGCTAGTTCCGTGGCGGAAATGACACTTAATCGGCTTAACTTCGCCTCAAAACTTACGCAAGGCACTCCAGTCTTCCCGGTCGCCTCCCTTCCCACAAAAGATACCTACACTGCATCAAACAAGTTATAGAATGTGCAATTATGAGATTGTTTTAATTTGGAAACAATGTTGTTAAAGAATTTCCTTACTTCAACTGAACTCTCCCAGACCCCAAGCCAGAATTCTTGGTTTCGTTCGACATTGTTTCACGGTTATTACTTGGTCGATCTTTTTTGCGGTACACGTTATTACATTTTTTGCATCTCACGAAATATATTTTTTGATGAGACGAAAGTATTTGAAGACTCTGTATATTTGGTTTTATCGAATAGTATCTGTGTTATAAAGAAAATATGTACAGTTTAGGCATATTTGCGGATGTACTTGAAGCAGTGGCGGAACTTTAGGGTGGCAAAATGTCACGAGGGGACCCCCAACCCGAGGTGCTGCGAGCTTATGTTATGTTTTTAACTAACTCAGGTGATTTGTTAAAATTCAATTACAACTTGACGATTTTTACGGGAGCCCATCCAATGAATTTGCCATGGGCCTCAGATGGGTAGTTACGCCACTGACTTGAAGATACTTTGAGACTCTCTCAATGCGCCGAGACTACAATAACGAGGGGTGCAACATCTCGAAGACTTTGACGTCCGAAATAAAGTTTGGGCCAACATTTAACTAGTTGGAGCAAACAAATCCAAGCGCGAGTGTAGTGGCGTGAACTGCAACCGACTCGTGGACCGTCCCAGTCTAACTTCTCCGTAACGACTTCAAAAACGTCTAGGAAAATATTTGTTTTGCACACCGCGATGCGACTTTACGAGACGTGAGCTACGCTTGTCATATAAACTTTTATACACTTTGAAACACGTTTGAATAAGAAAATTTCTAGTCTTTATACGGGTTGTAAATTATTTACACTTTTACGTGGAAGGAAAATTTACCTGTATAACATTTTAAATTTAACATAAGCTCACGCCTATATCTCCGAAGAGGTAGGCAGAGGCGCACCAGCAAAGTAGAACACCCACTTTTCGCCGAGCTTAATTCCGTCCCAGATGTGATAGGGGGCAAGCCTATCGCCATATCCAGCAAAAACATAATATCACTTTGACCTGGGAATCGAACCCGAGACCTCAGGATGGTAGTTGAACCGAAATGCAACTATGGCAATGAAGCAGTTCAATATATATTATGTAACATTGATTGTCTTCCAGTATTTTGCCCTAGTAAAGATCTTGAAGCAGCGATAGCTCAGTTGGGAATGGTATGGACTGCCGAGACAAGTGTCGGAGGTTCGAAACCAACCCCAAAATGAAGCATACACCTCTGACTTTTCTATGTTAAGTGTATTTTCATTGTGAAATATCGCTAGCTATAACGGTGAAGGAAAACATCGTGAGGAAACCTGCATACCCGAGAATTTCTTTACAGGAATTTCGAAGGTATGTGAAGTCTGCCAACCCGCATTAGGCCAGCGTGGTAGACTAAGGCCTAACCCCTCTCATTAGTAGAGGAGGCCCGTGCCCAGCAGTGGGACAGTAATATTACAGGGCTAATATTATTTTTTTTTTATATAAAGATCTTGAAGCCTAAGTCATTGTTCGTGCTTTTGAAGTGTTTTTCATAAGCAGAAGTTTCTCAGGTCGTTGGTTTTTTATAATATGTTACTCGATACCTTCGGCAACGAGAACCGATTTCCAAGGTTTGTGATCGATAGAGCTTGCTCCTAGGATGATTCCATATAAAGTTCAGGATCGTGTACATTTTGAAGTCGGTTTTAAAGTTTTTAAAGTTGTAATTATTCAATTCTGCAAGTTATAATATCATCACCTCACGTAAGTATTTATATTCTAAACAGGATACGCATATTTGTAAAGCGATTTCAATTATATTACAGTAAAACGTTATTTTTGTACAAGTTATTTTCTACGCCGCTTACGGATGCACAGTGATGCATGTTGGTCTCGAAGCAACAATAGGCATAATTCAGTCGGAGGTCGAAGTCGCTCGCCGGCTCGACTCTCGCCAGGTCGAGAGGTCGAACGAAATCACTGAACCAAATTGCAAATGAAGCGCTTGCCCAACTCGACTAATACGAACAGATCTTTGGCTTTCAACGTACGACGAGCTTAATTTTCGAAAAGATTAATGATCTATGGTAAAATACGAGGTCCATTTACTGGCAAAATCTTAATATATAATACATGGTAATATTTCTTGTTCTATTATGAGATTATCATAATATCGTTTCAGCCAATTGAAATATGAGTTAATAAAATAAGTTAAAATACTTATCTGATATAGATATTTTGATCGGATGACAGCAACTTGGAGACTTAGGGACTGTATCCTCAATTTGACATCATGTCAGGGAAGCCGATGGTCGTTAAAAACTAAAGCCAAATCCTATGTGCAACATGCTTAAAAACGTGTTTTGCAACAACGAAGAACGTATCTGTTAGAAAACGATACTATCGATTTTAATATTGTCACAGATTGATTAAATATGCATATCATATCATGGAGATTAAACGGAATCCATTGAAGACCACCGCTCGATTTTGGATGTTTCCCGTTAAAGTTAAAAACGATAGACCTTTGTCACTATGGCACGCAGCGCTTTGATCCAACAACGATGAATATGACCCAAAACTCAGCTAATATGAATTCCGATCAACTAGGTAATATTGCGCAAGTCTCCAACAATATGCACCCAATAGTATTACACTGATGTCTGTAGTTAATAACATAATTTCAACACAATGGACAGGTATAATCCTACTAATTTTTAAACGTGAAAATCTGTATGTGTGTTACTCTTTCACGCAAAAACTGCTAAATGGATTTTGATAAAACTTTACAGTTATATAGATTATATACCGGAATAACACGTAGGCTACTTTTTAACCCGGAAAATAAATTACCACGCGAACGTAGTCGCAGGCAGTAGCTAATATAGTAATAAATACAACTAATTATATTGAAGCACTTTGGGCAGGAGTTGTTAGGTGTTCTAAGTTGGAGTCTATATCTCGAAAGTACTGAACCGTGTTAGGAGATTGTTTCAGACTAGCTATAGTTAACACTTGAGATTCCACAGCATTATGTACTTACATTGCAGTGGCGAAAAGTCCATACAACACGATTCCTTCCGGCTTACCTTTGTTATATTTTTTTTAAACTGCTACTGTTAATTTTTTCTATTCTTTATGTGTTACATTTTACAAAAAAAATTGTTAAGTTATTTTTAAAATTACGTCCCTAAAATACATAAGTCGTATTGTATTTATAAATCACAAACGAATAAGCAACATTTTGAAATTACATGTAGGTAAACATTAATAAAATCTGTATTCTCGTAGTATATCAACAATGTCGATTACATTCTACTAATAGGTAGTAGAATCAAAATAATCTACACCAAATTCGCATAATAATAATATAATAATATTAGCCCTGTAATATTACTGTACCACTGCTGTGCACGGGCCTCCTCTATTAATGAGAGGGGTTAGGACTTAGTCAACCACGCTGGCCTAGTCCGGGTTGGTAGACTTCACACAGGATGATAAAAACAATTTCTGGCAATTTGAAGCTGTGATTCCAAGCAACGTGACTCCAGTGTTAGCAGATTATCAGCTGAAACATGTTACATGAAATATGATGAACCTGTTTAATAAAATAAAAAAGAAACCAACTAAGCAGAACTAAAAACTTGATATAACAAAGAATAAAAGGCATTTTCTTCATCGTATTAATACAAACGAACGCTGTTTATATGCATTCTGAATATAAGAAATCATCTCTCAGATGCGCGGTGAATATAAAGTATCTAAGTGGAGTTAAGCACGAGCCAGTTAACGTTCTCGTATTACGTACAGATCGGTATAGGCTGAATGATCGGATCGACGATAACTACCCAATAGACTACGATTTGCCGAAATTCTAAGCACAGCAAAACTGTTTTTGAGATGCTGATATCTCTAAACTGGATCCGGGTTTAAGTTGGCTAATTTCTATACTAACACTTTCAATGGATAAATATACCTCGATATACAGTTTCATAAAGTTAATAATAATAATAATCACTTTTTCTTGTGACTATTTTGGGGAGCCCATCTACCTGAGTTGGCGAGTCAACTGCCTATTTTATCCGTGTTTTTAACATAGGTCAGGCAGGTGCCATAGTCCCTCCCATAGTCCTTATTACCCAATCCATAAGCACCTCACAACAATAACCCAGTTTTTTTTTTCCATACCTGCAATAGTCCTATACTAACCGGGGGTTGTCCTTGGGTGCATTTCTATAGTGTTCACAGGGATAATTGCCGGTTGGTGTCACATCCCATATTAGATTAAACTTGTCTTACGGGCCTCTACGTGTTGGCTTCGGCCCCACGCACGCCTACCAAAAGTCCGGGACTTTAATAGTCCCGAGATATGGAAAAGACAAACATAATAATAATATTATTAGCCCTGTAATACTACTTATTGTCCCACTGTTGGGCACGGGCCTGTTGTGTATGTGTGTGTGAATTACGAAAAAACATCAAAATCCTCTCAATATAAACAACATACAATTAAACCGAAACCTGCTAAAATGTTTCTATTAGCACAGCGGGTTTATTTAACAAATAGTTCACTTAAATTCCAAATGGGAAACATGCATTTTAATTACAATTTAAACACTCATTTTAAAATCTGGCCGATAACACGGTCACCAAACAAACATCGACATTTGGACGCTCCCAATACAGAATGCAAAGCCTGTATTATACATCGGTGACATTTAGTTCGGCGACATTTGCACTGCTGTTTCAATTGACCCACTCGGCTCGCCACACATGACCCTCATCAAATATGGACATATTCTGATGCATATTTAAAAAAATCCAATACTTATTAATACATTTTTCAGTACGGTTACTTTTGTGATGTATTTTAAGAAAGAACATTTAGTAATTAGAAAATATATAGCCTTACCCATTTATTTATAATAACTTAGTAGAGCGTAATAAGATAGCAATAGTACACTTCATAAAAATTGTATTTATAATCATACTGATTTCTTCGTTTAATTTAATTGATTAGTAATAAATAAATTATTTATTCGTTTAATTGATTTAATCGTTCAATAGCATTAAACATTCTAACGTTCGATAGTGAAAACATGGCCGATTCCGATCAGCTGTTTCAAGTTTGATGTCTTTCTTAATGATATTAATTTTGTTATAGTATAGGACCCCGTCTAAGATTGATATATATTTTTTATTAATTGTTTCCAAACAATTAATAAAAAATATATAGCCAAGACTTCCTATCTATTTCGAAGCTTGCCAGAGATAAAAAAAAATATATTTCTGTAACCAGCAACATTGTATTCGATAAGCATATATTAGTTCTCTTTTTGCTAAAATAGGCAAAAGTAGGGTTATGCTTTCGATAAGACCAAGATTTCATTATGTATAAGGGGGTTAGTCTATTACACTGGCCTAATGCGGTTTGGTAAACTTAACAAACCTTCGTAATTCTACAAGACATTCAATAAAAATGTACCGACACACGTGCTGCCGTCCTCAAGCTAAAATGCCGTTAAGTGAATAAACCTAATTTTGAGATGTCTCCAAAAAACCCGGAATATATGGTGCCTAGAGATTTAATACACTTATGGTTATTTTTAATCATAAGTAAACAAGTTATTAAGTCTATTAAATATAAAAGCCGCAATCTAATAAACCTCTAAGGATAATCCACGTTTTTGTTTTTTGAAGACATCTTAAAATTGACTGCCTCGGTGGCGTAGGGGTATTTCGGTACGACTACGGTTCTGAGGTCTCGGGTTCGATCCCCGGGTCGGGCAAAGTGATATTGGATTTTTCCATATCAGCCCGAAGTCTGGAATTTGTGCCCGATATGGCGATAGGCTCGCCCCCTACCACATCTGAGACGGAACTAGGCTCGGGGAAATGTGGGTGTTCTAGTTCGTTAGTGCGCCTCTGCCTACCCCTTCGGGGATACAGGCGTGAGCTTATGTTATGTTATGTTATCTTAAAATTAGGTTTATTCACTTAACGGCATTTTAGCTTAAGGACGGCAGGGTACAGCTTTAAAACGTATCTTAAGAGTAAATAATAATCACCTCTCTCGAAGCACATACGAATAAATCAGTACCGTGATCGCCATTCTATGGCCAAATAGATAGTCCTCACTTCCGACACATGTTTCCGTGGACGCGACACAACTAGTTGGTCACGTAGAATATTGACGCCTCCAGCCATCCATTCGCAGGGGACAATACCCACATTCTACTGCCAAGGGGGACACTTTTATACAGAACTTACGTATATCATTCTAACATTTGAGAAATAGCATTTTTTTATCGAGTCACAAAAGTTTGATATCAAAGTATATTATGAATTCAAATGTGTTCTTTTGGGTTTGTTGATTTAAGGTTCTTTCACTTAGCAATAGGCAAGAGATCGAATGGATTCTTATAAGCTACAGGGGGGTTACCACCACCTCTTATAGCAGTAATATTATAATTTTACTTGTACCGATTCCCATACAAAACAAACGAAGAACGATTATAATAATACTGCTATAAGAGGTCGTGGTAATCCTGCAGAACGATTTTGGCTAATTATCTAAGAATCCAGATAAGTTTTATTTCATAAATCTATTATTTGTCGCCTCCTTGGTCTATTTGCAGCACATATGGGCTGTAGACCGAGACGTCGTTGGTTCGATTCCCATGTCGGGCAAACGAATTTTCTAATTTAATTTGCTCGGGACTGGATCCCTTAGAGGGGGTTGACGACAGGCAGGCAGCCGGTCATAAAAACTTAGCCAAATCCTTTCTTCAACATGCTTGAAAAAGTGTGTTGCGCCGACTCCACGTTTAGGATAAGGGCAGTTAGAAAGAAAGATTACATAAATCTATTCTACATACACATGACACAAATGTTTGTATCCTTGCGAGCACTGACCCCGTTTTGTATCCTAGACGGTTCGCAGCGGGTACAATTATTTAATATATTTAATTCAATTGTGGAGGACCTTCTAGCTAAGTTGCGGGTAGTTAATGTGGTTACAGGGAATAGAGTACGTTAAGGAGTACTTGCAATAAATGAATAATATGAAGTGTTCGTAGCTAAGGTTCGTAGACTTACTTTATACTCTAAGAAGAGTTTGATTAATGATATTTTAACAAATAACAAAATAATACAAAATAAAGTTGAAATTAAGATGAATTCGATTTGTGGATTTATAAGTCAATTGCGCCTGCACCCGCCGGTGCAATTTCTGTTTTCACAGAATGCCTAGTAGTACTACGAAATACGAAATACGAAAGGCGTAGCATCCACGTAGCAATACTATTGTTCGTAGACGAATTGTCGTAATGAGTCAAAAGACCTTAATTATGCTATATGCGCAGCAAGTACTCAAGTTTTTTTTTGCGAGTGGGTCGTTAAAACGCGTCCATATTGCCTTTGGTATGGATTTATTGGCCGAAGGGGGGAAATTAATAAAAATAATTTCCGAATTTATGTAACACAAGTTTATTTTATTAAGTCAGAAAAGCACTCTAAATATTTTCGTGTTCAGAAAAGGTTTTTCCGCTCCAAATCACCTGATTTACTCAACATCTGATGAAGGTATACAAACTAAACTCCTTAAGAAAAACACCATAGACCTCGCGATTAGTGTTTTTAAGTCTGTTCTCAACCAACTCCAAAAAAGAGGTACTTAAATCGTCAGTGTGGTTTTTTGTATTTACCTATGTTACGCGACATCGCCGCCAAATATGGATCGATTTTCAAGATTCTTTTTGTGCTTATTCCGACCAAGGATAGTCACGATTGGACAAATTTTGAAGACTGTGCGTTATGTTTTTAAACTCGATTCATCATCATCATCACCAGCCACAGGACGTCGACTGTTGGACATAGGCCTCCCCCAAAGATTTCCAGATCGACCTGTTAGAAAAGGCCTGCATCCAGCGACTTCCTGCGACCTTTATCAGGTCGCCGGTTAAACATGATTGTAATTCTATTATTTTGTTGCAGCACTAGGTCTGGAGCCGGACTTCCTGTACCCCTTGGAGAACGTGACGATCGCCCAGGGTCGTGACGCGATGTTCACATGCGTGGTGAATAACCTGGGTGGTTACAGGGTGAGTGGCGACTCCGCCACAGCCAGGGTGTGTATCAAACTGACTCGTTACAGGTAGACCATAGAGGAGCACCCCCACGAGGCACTTTCGCGTTGAGATCTATAACATACTAGTCTGTTATGCTTGATTATATTTTGTTCATCACTTCATACTGTTTTGTTACTGAAGATTTTTCATAGTATTCTTTTATCATATTAAATGAGCAGAAATGATCAACTATTTTGTAATATTTCTCATACTGATCTTTATACTGTTTGTGTAGGTGCGATGCGATTTATATTATGTAAAGACTAACGTGCGTATGAAAACCGGCTCTATAGAACATTAACAAAGCACTCTTAATTCCTATACAGAGACGCGAAGCGCGTGATGTTTTTGCGTCATACTGTTGAGCGAAGCAAGCTTTGATACAAATCTTAACGACTCACAATCTAGTCTTTTAATAAAAAAACTGACGGTTGCTTGCGTCTCCGCTTCCCGCTTCCGCTGTCTTTTCTGGGATACATTGAAGCCTATGACACTTAGGGATAATATTTCCAATAGTGAATGTTAAAATTAGGTTGAATCATCCAAAATCATAGAGTTCAAACTAATAGTTTAAGTTAGTGGTTATAGATCTCAACGACTAGATATCTGCACTGACTTCCACACTTCTATAGCACACAACCTTCAATGCACTTCTTCAGCACTATTTCGGACTCACCGGCACCTAGTACCCATCTCTATCTATAGAGTGTACACAACTATATGCACTAAGTTAAACTGTAACTTCCACAATAGTAGTAGAGATAGATAACCCCGCACCACTTGCATTTACACTCGTACACTGCACATAGTAATAAGACCCAAGAATATAATAAAAATATAAAAGAACTTTGTGTCCGTTCTTGGGTTTTGCTTAACTTTGCACTGTTTCACCAAATTCGAAACTTCGCATGCTACCTTCTGCACTCTGTGATTGTCGAGTTTTTTATTTTTTTTTGTTTCTAATCTGTGGTAGGAGTAATACTCAAAGTCTGGATTTTATCCGCGTTTTATACATAGGCCCGCCCTATCCCCGAAGGGGTAGATAGACACGAACTAGTGAAATAAAATACCCAAGTTTTGCCAAACTCAGTTCCGTCCCAGAGATCAGAATTCTAATTAATGTCAGACTCCAGGCTGATACTGATTAGAAAAACCTAATATCACTTTACCCGACCCGGGGATCAAACTCTAGACAGATAGACTGATAGCCCCTATATAGTTAGAAATATTAAATATCTTTGTATAAATATATAATTTTTAACAAAGCTTTAATTAATATCGAATAGATAAACCGCTGTTAAAAACCTCAGGAACCAGGCATAAGTCAATCATTGTCGGAACAAAAACCGCAAAACCCGCTAGGATGAGGACATTTAATTCGACCCAGGAATTTACGTTGCAAAACAGTCACTTTACGAAATTAAAATAAAGCCGGGGCAAACCCCCTTGGTCCCTGTTCAATCATTTCGAGAGGCACTACTCTCAAACTGTCCCGAGAGTTTATCTACGATACAGTCGTTATGATTTGCGATAAACTATCGCATGCGACATTAAAAAAATCTATAAACATGAATATTGACTTATACGTTAAATCAAGTTTCATTGTATTCATACTTTTCTTTCTTTCTACTTGCCCTTATCCTACCTTAATGTGGGGTCGGAGTAACACACATTTTCAAGCATGTCGCAGAGAGAATTTGGCTTAGTTTTTACGACCGGCCGCCTGCCTGACGTCAACCCTCTATGAGGAATCCAGACTCAGGCAAATTAAATTGTATCCATACTATATTATACAATTTCAAAATAAATATAATTTTATTATAGTGCAAAACATAAAAACGTGAATGCGTTCAAAGATTATTGGAAAACTCAAGAGACTGTAGTAACTACTATTCGAATCGTGGATACGATAAAAGAAACAAGCTTCGATAATAGTCTCCTCGGGGCCGTTAGCTCAGGTCACTCGGTTACCTCACGATGCCTACACTATCGGCGTGTACCGTCACATAATTTTCCGTCTGTATAGATCCGAGTAATTACTAAAGATTAATAACGTCTTATCACGTGTTTCTACTAAATTCCCTTGGGTTCAAACATCATTACGAGAATATTGGATATTGGGTAGGTTCATAGACACATTATTTTCAAAATTACACTTGAAACGCAAACCTACAAGATACACAATTAACTAACGATTTTAAAGATTTACTAAAACTTCGATATGCACCGCTGGTATGGATGAGTTAATGGTAAATATATTTTGGTTTCTTTGTATATTGTTTATATGCACGATGCAATTCCAGTAAAAAATATATATTATAAAATAACTAGTATTTATTGGAATTGCATCATAAAATTAATATTAATAAACAGCAATCATTTCTGGAATCGACCTTATTGGAGTGACCATATTTTATCGTAACTGACTAATGAAACGATAAAATGGAATTCTGGCACATTATTTAAAGATATGAACAGTGGCCCGACCAGGAATAATTTTGTCAATTAAATTCGAATCGAGCTCGCGTATATGAGATTTGTATAAATTCAATACAATTTTGATTGTCAAAATAAGCTCTATTGAACACAAAAAGAACAGACGAATTGAGGACCTTCTCCTTTTTGGAAGTCGATCGAAAATTAATCCTGCTTAGTCCACAGTTCAATTTAAAAAAAGTTCCGTTTAAAAAAATCAGCTTGGATTGTGTTGAACTTGTAAACGAAGAAATGATTGTAAAAACTTGCAACAAACTTTTGCAGCGAGCGGCCCAATGAATCTGTATTGGTTGTTGCTCCAGAAGTAGACTTATTCCACTATATAAGCACCTGATTAGCACCTCAATTAGCGTTGATGCACAAGCACTATTGAACTATATGTGTAGATGTACTCTCTTCTATTAGTGCACTCTATCTCGCACCTTGCAATGAAAGTATTATTTCCAGTCACTAATGTGTAAGAGACAATAATGTTCAATTTACAACGCACATGTAATTACAATGAACCGTTGACATTTATTGGCAATTTTTGTTAACAATAAACTTTAATACCAAACTGGCGTGCCATACAGTTGTATAAGCGGCATATTCCCGTTCGTTTTTTGTTACGCGCTATGCAGGAAATTAGCTTCTATTGCGATGTCGACGCTTTTGGTAAAGCGGGTGAAACGAGGGCGTTTTCACCGCGCCCGCAGTTCCCTCATAGCAGCGACCAAACGAAAATGTAATTAAAAATTCCGAGAGCATTTTGCGCGGCGCTCACAACAAGATAGTGTTGCGAGAGCTCGAGGATCGTTGGCGTGACTGCCTCTTGGGAGGCATTCGCTTGTAATTACACTTGTTCGTTCTAAAGTCTCAATTATTTACAATTAACGAATCATATTCGATTTGAGAATGTCATTATAGGGCCTATAATTATTTTTGTTTGTTTTATTCATCGTGGCGGGACAGGTAGCTTGGATTAAGGCGGATACTAAGGCAATTCTCGCAATCCATGAGCACGTGATCACGAATAATGCACGGCTGAGCGTCACACACAACGATTATAATACGTGGACACTCAACATCAGAAGCGTTAAGAGAGAAGACAGGGGACAGTACATGTGCCAAGTTAACACTGATCCTATGAAAATGCAGGTTAGATGTTATATTAATTAATATAATATTCGATTATATACGCTACCTATCTCACGTTTTGATTATTGATTTAATAATGTAAAATGTGTTTACATAAACATTCATCCTTACAGACTGCGTTTTTGGAAGTGGTAATACCTCCAGATATAATTTATGAAGAGACATCAGGAGACATGATGGTCCCCGAAGGCGGGTCAGCTAAACTAGTTTGTAAAGCAAGGGGGTACCCCCCTCCCAAGATTGTGTGGCGTCGTGAAGACGGTGGCGACATCATATCTAGAGGCGGACCTCAAGGCAAAACTAAAGGTAAGGACGCATTATTTCCGTAACTAAAATAATAGTTATCTAAAAAAGTTGTTATCTAAACGTTCATTAAATATACTTAGATCTAGATCCATCTGTTATACGATATCCTAGATAAAATCTAGAATATCTAGATGATGGTGATTTAGCAGAAACAGCCTCATTATCTATTATAATTCTGTTAGGTTTATCACCAAGATTATATTTGATTATCTCATTATAAATACCTTTAAGTTTACTCTAACATTTAGTTTCATCTACGTCGAAATATTTGCCCTAGCGGCTTGATTTGACTACATTTTTCAAGAATACTTTTACGCGGGCGGTTGTAGGCAGTGTCTTTCAAATGTAACAACGTATTGAATGTAAATTGCATTAAATTATTAAAATAAACATATTTTTAGGAATAAAACTTCAATCACAGACTTCAATAATATTTTATTAATATATTTTGAACCCACATTGCATTTGACTTTATTCCCACTTCCAAAATATAATTCTTCGTAATTCGTTCCACTGAACATTTACGCGGCTTAATATGTCGAGTCTCGTTTTGTAGCACATGCAGTTGATTTTACTTAAAGCACAAAGTACTCGGTACTTCACGATAACATTTATTCTACGCTTTTTGTACTTATATTTAATGCAGCGAAACTGTACCACTGCTCGTAACCGTATAATATTTGCAACTAACTATTAAATTCACCACGCGTTAACACATTCTCTCTTTTACATCCTTTGACTTTGTATATCCGACAATATCAAACGTATCATTGGAAAAGTAACAGAATGTATTTAGGACTAATTTTGAGTTGTAAATTTGTTTTTATTTTAAGTCATTAAGTATAAAAGACCAATCAATATTAATCGACCGATTTAAAAAAGGAGAAGGTCCTCAATTCATCTGTATTTTTTATGTATGTTTTAAGTATTTTGAAAATCGGTCCACATTTGGCGGAGATATCGCATAACATACATAAAAAATACAGACGAATTGAGGACCTCCTCCTTTTTGGAAGTCGGTCGAAAATAATCACATATATCCTTATCACCGATCCTTCACTTAATATGTTTACCTTCTTTCAAACAAATCATATGTTACCAATATAATAAAAATAGTTCAATATAGCCCCTTACTTATAAAAATATTTAAGCGCTGCTTATCTTTAACCATAGGTTGTCCTTTTCATTTTTAAACAATGTAACACAAGAAAACAAGTGACAGGCTATTCTTAGCGAAAAGATAAACGAAAATGTTTTTATAAGTAAGGCCCATAATGTACACAAGTTATACATATTATCAAATATTGTTTCAATACAATATTGAACTTACCATGATGCGATGTAATTGTTATCCACCATACTTATAAAAACTCAATGAAAAAATTAAAGTTTTAACATAACTATGCAACACAATTCGATATTCAGAGCCATCGGCATTAAGCTATGAATTATATCGCTGCCCGATTTAAGCAATAAATAATTATATTTAAACAAACGTTAAACGGCTGTAAAATCATGCAAATTTTATGTAACGCTAAGGTCATTACGGTTTGCGTGCAGGCCGAGAATTATTTACTTGAATGTGGGCGAACATAAACCACCACTTAACCACCATAATTTTTCCAACTTAATTTATCTTATAAAGATCACATTTGTTATTGAGTTAAATTTATTTACACCATTTGATCGGTTTGGTGCATTTATATCTTAATTATATACTAATATTATAAAGCTGAATGTTTATTCACTGACTGCCTCGGTAGCGTGGTTGTATTTCGGTACGACTACTGTCCTGAGATCTCGGGTTTGATCCCCGGGTCGGGCAAAGTGATATTGGATCTTTCCATATCAGCCCGGAGTCTGGAATTTGTGCCCGATATGGCGATAAGCTCGCCCCTTATCACATCTGGGACGGAACTAAGCTCGGAGAAATGTGGGTGTACTTGTTGGCTATTGCGCCTCTGCCTACCTCTTCGGGGATACAGGCGTGAGCTTATGTTATGTTAATGTTTATTCAAATGTGCTAATTTCTGCAACTTATGTGCCAATTTTTTAAATAATTTCCCTTTGAGAAAGCTATACTATCCCTAAATGACTTTAACTAATTGTCTAATATTTTATCTCGGGTAAGCTGGTGGTATGTTAAGGTAGGATATAAACTTTATACCACCTTGATAGCGACCATCACGTGATCTTAAAACCTGCCATAGTAACTCACACATATCGCGTGGATCGCATTACAAGATCAGGCAATGTATACCCGATTCTCCTAAAGGGTTTGGTTGGTTGGTACGTCCTTATATCCAGGGCCGTTTTAAGGGCACACAAGAATTCAGAGCCCCATTGGAGAGTAAAAATAATTGATCGTGGAAGAGAATGTAGGTAGTTATCAGCCTTTCGGGGGGCCCATGTATGGTAAAGACAGCATTGCTTATATCCTTATACCTGCATCGCATCCGTCACAGGCTCCTGTATGATTATCCTGATCGCGTAATAAACTCACTGTTTTTAGACAGCACACATCGCCTCCTTGGTCTAATGGCAGCGTATGTGGGCTGTGGACCGGGAGGTCCGATTCCCAGGTCGGGCAAAGCGAATTTTCTAATTTAATTTGCCCGGGACTGGATCCCTCAGTGGGGGTCGACGTCAGGCAGGCAACCGGTCGCCAAAACTAAGCCAAATCATTTCTGCAACATGCTTTGCTGTGCTCAGATAAAAAAAACACAAAAACGGAGTCGCAAGCAACAGCTAGTAAATGTAGTTAATAGCTATAGATGTTTGTTTGTGATTTTGGAAGTTATTAATCAATCACGCTTTATCGGGTTTGAATGAGTTTTATCATACAGTTGACTATAGCATGTAGGTAGTGTTTATATCGGCCTGTAGTACATTCCCGAGAGAGACGAATTTCACGCGAATGGAGTGGTGTGCAAAATTAGTTTATACTTAACTCAATTAAAGTTCAAAATCCCACTCGTATTAGAATCGTTCATATAATAAATAATCAAATATGCATTTTGCAAAGTGAAGGTTCATATAACTTGTACGAGCAACCCTTCTCAACTGCAGAGTTCTGAAACTAGACAAGTCTAACCTAGTTTCTGTACTTATACAATATTATAAATTGTTCTGTAGAGGCACTATTTATTACTTGAATTATTTATTTTATTTCGGGACAACAAACGGTAACATAATGATGTATTACAAGCAATAATATTACATAATGAAAATAATCTTACTTATTATGTTACTAACAACATTATCAACCTATTGCTAGATAAATTTCTTAACCTACACGTTACACGTTATTCTGTGAAAAGGGGTTAACAAGCATTGAAATAAAACTATTCTTACGGATTATATCCCGATTAGGTTTTAATTATTATTCCCGACGTTTCGAAGGCTTTGCAGTCTTCATTGTCACGGGTCAGAGTGTCACGGTTAACAAGTTAACAAGCGTCAAAGTGGCAAAAAAAGAACATAAGTTGACGAGGCTGTAATTACTTGTTAAGTGTATCAATTATGCATCTTCTGAATTTTGAGGCAGACAGGCAAAAAATATCGATATCATAGAATTTACAATTGTATATGTCTACTAGTTGACGCAAAGGGTTGCGAAGACCAGCATTTGTTCTACAGATACCATCAGAGTAGACTCCCAACAAGCGGTAAGATCGCACCTCTCTGCGCATGGCAGA
This sequence comes from Clanis bilineata, assembly GCA_036417725.1. Taxonomy (NCBI): domain Eukaryota; kingdom Metazoa; phylum Arthropoda; class Insecta; order Lepidoptera; family Sphingidae; genus Clanis; species Clanis bilineata. The sequence continues at coordinate 8,997,739 of CM071141.1, forward strand.
TCTTGGAATAATGTAACATAAACTGTTGGTTAAATTGAAGCAGTCATATTTGTTATGTATATACAATGTCGCCTCCTTGTTCTAGTGGCTGTGGATTGGGATGTCGTGGGTTCGATGGGCAAAGCGAATTTTCTAATTTAATTTGCCCGGGACTGGATCCTCCAGAGGGGGTTAACGCCAGGCAGGCAGCTGGTCGTAAAAACTTAGCCAAATCCTTTCTGCAAAATGCTTGAAAAAGTGTGTTGCGCCAACCTCATATTAAGGTGGGATATGGGCAGCTAGAAAGAAAGATTATGTATATACAAGATTTTCTATACATTTTCTACATTTTTCAAATCAATTTCTATTACATTTGCATTGCATTGAAGTGGCAGAGCCGTGCCGAAGACAGTTTTGTCGACAGATTAAAATGGCCCGTTCGACCGGATAGTTACCACTGTCGCACAGAAAACTGACGTGAACTGGCTACTAACTTTTGTATTCCGAACGATGATGTTACTAAATACCAAAATGCATCTTTCCCTTCCCGTGTAGGCAGCAGATAAACTGTAGCCCCTGTCATGTGCAATGTTTATGAATGAAGGTAACCGTCTACCATCAAGTGGGCTCTCTATTCGCCTGCATGTGGAACCTAATAAAAAAACCTACCAATTTTTCTACCAAGTCAATTGAAGATAAACTGGACTGATATAAAATGATAATTCACCTAACTGTTTCTATACTGACATTTTACCGAATAACGTAGCCAAAGCCAGTCCTAGACGAAAAAAAATATTCTTTTAGCACAAACTCGTACTAAAAACAAATAGCAATCCGTTTACAAACGAGAAAAAATGATCAGTTTAAAACAGTTTAAAAACCTCAAGAAACGTACTAACAAATAAATCACAGCTTAAAATATTCACTATTGAATCTTAGCAGTAAATCACATCGCACCTCGGGAACTCCTATTACCATTCACACCGCCCTTTCTAATCCCGGAGGATTACTATCTCGAGACGTCCCGGGAATAATTACTTACTCGTCTCTACACTACCAAATAAAGTGTTCGATAGTGTCTGCAATCAATGTGCAATAAATACCATTGGGATGCTGAAGTGTGATTTATTTCAAAGTCTATTTTATTTATCGTCGTTGTCAAACAAATATCTGCTATGTGCTTAAAGTTTTAAACTTTGAGATATGGAGTAAAATAATTCTCATGTAAAACAGCTATTTATAGCATACTATTTCTAGCGGTCATAGTTCGTCGTGTAATGAGTAGAATTACATAGCGACGGTTTGGGTGGCAAACTAGTCATATAAGTCATAATAGTCAAAATGTTGAAATTTCAAAAATGTACCTTCACATAGTAGATATTGATAATAAATAAATAATAAATACACCCAACAGTCACACACATAGTCCTGACCCCATACTATGATCGAGTCTTGTGTCGTGGGTATCAGGAACTACGAGAGACTTTCGGTCTCATAACACCCAGATCCGAAATAAATATCTGTGGGCCACACAAACATTTGTCTCGGTGCAGGAATCGAACCCACGCTCCACGTTTCACAGCCGGCTACTTGCCCGCTGCGCCACGGAGGCTGTCAAATATTGGTTTGATAACGACGTTATGTTACAACTTATCTTTTTAGCAGACTTCTATGTCTAGACCATCAATATATTATACCCTAGATGCACAGTTCTTTGCAAATATCCTCCTAAAAAGTGCTCCCAGAAATAAAACAAAGAAAACGATCACAAGTTGTAATTAAATCAACACAAATATAACCCTAAGCACGTGTTATAAAGTAGGTTTTTAAACGAAATGAGCAAGCGTTCTTTAAATTGAATTTTGAAATTTAGAATTCTATCGACGTCCGACTGTAGGCAAAACGAGTGCTTAAGCACTTTTTTGCTGTCCCATTTTCCGAGCGTGAACTGTGCATCTAGGTAAATAATATATCGATGGTCTAGACTCAAAACAAAAACTACTCATCCAACGTTTCCAGCATAAAAATTATACAAGGAATTCGTGACGAGTGGCAATTGGAAACTGTACTGACAGGGTGATTAATCAGCAGGTCCCACTTAACCCTACCACTGTTCAGGCCTTCTCTTGCCATCAGTCAATTCATTAAGCTAACAAAGTACTACCGGTAATGACTTTCGCAACGAGCTGAGTTCAATACTACAGCGTGGCACAGCCAAGATTAGAGCGCACTAAGTCGTTTTCACTTCCATATATTTCGAGCGTCAATCTCTGTGCAGCGAATAACTAAAGCACGCGCCATACTTTGACGTCAATTGAATATTCTGTTTTCAAATGTTTCAAACGATATTAAAAGTGTATTCATTCGAATGCATTGTGTGTACTTTCGATGATTTTGTAATACAAAGTTATTTTTAATAAAATATGATACCATCGTACGAGGAAATGTTAAAGAAACCCTTTTACGTAAACCCTCTACACCAATGTCCCGAGCAGGATTATTTTTGACAATCGAATTCGTATCGAGCTCTATGCTCGTCTGTGAGGTTTTTATGAAATATTAATCATACATCATCAGTGCGCAGCGATAAAAAATATCCCTGCTAGCGCCGCAGTTTTATAAGTAAATATAATAAATAAATAAATACATCCAACAGTCACACACCTAGTCCTGACCCCACACTAGGTATAACCTGTATCGTGGGTGTGAGAGACTATGAGAGACTTTCCGTCTCACAACATGGGTGTTGTCAAGTCTGGGGACTTGAAACAAATATCTGTGGGCTCCACAAACATTTGTCTCAATGCGGGAATCGAACCCGCGGCCTCTCGCTTCACAAACGGCTACACGCCCGCTGCGCCACAGAGGCTGTCACCTGTCGTTTGTATTTTGCCACAGTTTTATAAGTTGTAATCGATTATTTTTACATTATACAAAAAAGATTAAAACGATAATACTACGTCGTAGTTTGACACGAGTCTAAAGAGCAACCCGCGGTTAATAATTTCAACTTGAACCCCACTCAATTACAGTAACATAACGCTCACAAATAGCTACTATCCAAATTATATATAATTTAGCAGCCTCGTGAAACCCCACCTCGACCAATTTTAAATTACTAACATCAATAACAATCATCAATTTGAGTGAAGAAGTCTAATTAAAGAAGCCGTTACAAGTTACCTCCATAAATCTGAGTAGGAAACAATACAAGCTATTCATTACGAAGGCCAATGTTTCTTCACGAATATTCCAATGAGGAAAGTTTGAGGTGCGTCGGTCAATATAGTTTTTTTTTAATTATGCCACAGATCATAATATAAAATCGTTACGTGACGCAATCCTCTAGTTTGACATTATACCTTATAAATATTATTAACCGTCAAAGACATTCAACAGTATATAGACGGGACAACAGCACAAAACTTGTGATCCAAAAGTTATGACCTAGTGGTCATAAGTCGCTCAGTTTATTTGAAATGTAGCCGCGCCAGGTCTGCCAGCGAAATAATATTGAGAGAATAAACTTATCTTACGTGATTCTTAACCATTCACAAAACATTCTAGGGTGTAAATTGTAATAATCGCTCTCTCATTCTAATAAGTGGTTGATGGCGGTGCCTGAAGTTTGAAATCATTTTTTTGTATGGAAACTTGTTTTATAGCCCGTCTATAGTTAATAATATTAAATCTCTTTGTTAACCGTACATATAAGAAATCACATTTCTATGTAACGTAATATAACAATAGATTCATATTTGTCGTAAAGTGGGCCGCAAGGGATAGATATTATGATTAGTGATAATAATTGTAAGGGCGACAGAAAACAGTGGCAAACAAAAGGGTATTATTCAAAATTTGCCCTTTATTGTTTCGCACAAAACATGTTCCCGTTGACAACGGCGTGTCGCGAGCCTATTTGTTACATGTTCTACACCAAATTATGCAGATAAGCGAATGAATGGAGGAAACTTAGTCGTAGACTGATGTAAATTAACTCCGTCATCCATCCCTTCGATGCTTTTCATCGACTCCTTAAACTTTGAAACAGATACGAGTGTGGTGCTCCGTGCTGGCCTCGTTAATCCCCATTATTGGCTAACTCTGAATACTTAATTTATAATTTTCGAACGATAAAGAAAATGGAAGAATCAGATAAAAGCTGTTCACGGCCGATCCAATTAAAGTAAATCCATTAGGACTTATCAATTTCAATGGATTGTAAAGTTTTCATGAAAGGTCAGCAAGAAGCCCACGGTGACAGTCAATAGTTACCCACTCAGCGTGAGTCGGGACTCGTGACACGCTTCAAATTCTTAATTAAAAATATAACTTCAGAACAAAGTGGCGATGGAAATAAATGTTGCTTTTCCATTTTACTTGAGGACGCTACTGAAGTACCCGTGCTTGTGGACTTTCGTTGACTACATAGACTGCAAAGACGACACGACATGTAACTTATACTTAAAAAAAATGCGTAGTTTACCTAGATTGTAAGTGAAAAAGATATTCATTTAACTGCCCACTCTCATATACACTTGGTCTTGATGTGAAATGTATGTATGTATTGTGTATTTCATTGTATTTTATACTTTCAACCTAGAAAAAAATACAAAACTATGAAAAATAGTATATCGGTACATCGTAATCGATATAGTATATCGTAAAATGATGTATTTTGATTTTATATATTCGCTTCGAGAATGAATAATATAAGTTGCATAATAATTATAATACCACTAAAAATTTAATTTATTGAAGGGCATTTGGTCTTTACTAAAGTTCTTGTGTCTATGGAAAAACCACTAGGGTCCGTGGAAGTCGAGCATCACTTGACTTATGACACATCGACAGGCCAAGTTTATTCAACGGCCCGCGTCGAAGACAGCTTCAAAAACTATGGAGTAGGCAGAGTATTTTATTAATTCTTTATTTATGATTGAAAATTATAAGACTTCTTCATAATCAGTATTATCATGTGTATTAGAATTTATATATTTAAATTCTAAGTTGAAGAAATAGAGGTTATCAATATTTTTACAAATTTCGTTTGGGTAATATTTGTAAACGAGTATATCACCTTATTGTGGATGAATGATAAAAAAAATATTTTTAGAGTATTTTTGTCTTCCGTAATCCTATACATTTAAGACAGTAGTTACAACCATATACACGGCTATTGACTTTATTTGTGTACAGTTGATAATGAAGATGTTTGTACATCACTCCAGATACGTCCAAAAATGAATGAAATCCAATCCAATCCAATTCAATTTTCTTTCTCAATTGTCTACCTACGTATTTAAAAGTTTAATTACGAGCCCACTCCACAGTTTGTGTTATTCTTGCATTGTTTGCTAACGAACCGTCGGCGTCGTTCGGCCGAGACCGAGAGCTCTACACTTTTAAACCATCAACGCCCTACAGCTCCTTTGGAAAATATTGCCTCAGCTTTTTATCCTCTTGTTTGAATAATGGCTGTAAACGTAGTCGAGTGCCATTTGAGCAAGGTGTCAGGAAAACAGCTCGAGTTCAACCACTAACGGCACTTGTTTACCCAGCCCGTCAACTTTCGGCGGTTCGAAGTGTTTTCCAGTTATTGGCGAAATGTAAAGTAAGCACTAGAAAGGATGGAACTTGAACAGTTCCCGACTCTTCACTTTAATATAAACTTATGGAGAAGAATACTTTATTACCGTGTAGGCGTGTTTGGGAAAATTATTCGAATAAACCAACTTCATTTATTGGTAGTCTAGAAACAATGTTACAATAACACTTAATTGGTTTCTATTAAATAACTCTATTAGTATTGAATTTTATTAAAAATATACTAAACTATCGACATAATATTATTATGCATTGACTTGTAGACTTTTAGCAAAAACATGAATATTATTATAAAACAAAAAATCTTTGAAGAAAATAGCATGTAGTAACAAATAAAACCGACGATTTACATCCATATGGTAATAACTAATTACTAAAGGTATAATAATACCTATAATAATACGCATTATAGCTGTAACTATAAAAAAACAAAACTAAACTTTTATAGACCAAATACAAATAACAATTAAGCTAATACCTAACAAAAACCTCAATATCCAATCGTCAACGGTGCATCGCCTATCGCTATTCACACCGCAGAAATATAGGAGCGTGGTGATAGAATTTTTGTTGAATAACTGCATATTTCAATAGCCTCGGAAAATTGGCAAACCATAACATTGGCAAGTGCAGGTTTGCATATAAAAAAGTGACAATGTGATTTTTGATGACAGATTTAATTATATGAAAATATTTTAGCTTATGTTCAGCAGTGGATGTCCTATAACTGATGATGATGATTTTTGGCTCATGTCTTGACGCAGATATTGGACCCGCTACTAGTCCAAAATAGTGTTTAAAAACAACAACTGAACTTAGTGGTTCTGTCATTGTCAATATTAGTATTACGACTGCTGGCCTCTTGTTATCAACTTTCCTCGGAATAATGTGTAATGTAAACACTCTCTTTAATTATTTTCCAATCTCCTTCATCGGCAATTTTATTGAATACTTAAAAATAAGTGAAACTGGATTTTTCTATTTATGTACTTGTTCTATTAAATAAAATTTTTCTTTTGCCAGTGACGTCACTCGAAGGCGACGTGGTGAATTTAACTAAAGTGACGCGTTCAGAGATGGGCGCATATCTTTGCATTGCTGCGAACGGAGTTCCGCCATCAGTCAGCAAAAGGATAATGCTTCATGTGCACTGTGAGTGTTTATAGTTTAATCTTATTTACACCTTTATACCACTTAAATTGCACTTAATGCAAATTTTTTTTTCAGTCATGTTACAGAAAGGATTTGGCTTAGTTTTTACGACCGACTACGGAACATCAACAAACCTCTAAGGGATCCAGTCCAGACTTGCAATTCAAAGTTCGGTGTCACTATAGTGTTATCACTTACCAGTCAAGCTTGCTCGTCTCGTTATTCTGTTGTAATAAAAAAATTAAAAGCAAACATAATGCATCTATAACATAAACATAAGCTGACGCCTGTATCCGCGAAGGGGTAGGCAGAGGTGCACTAGCGAACTAGAATACTCATATTTCGCCGGGCTTAGTTCCGTCCTCGATGTGATAGGGGGCAAGCCTATCGCCTTTTCGAGCAGAAATTCCTGACTCCGGGCTGATATTGAAAAAACTTAACGGACCAACTTCAAATCCGATCGTGACCAAATTTATATGGGACCAACCTTGAAAAGCTCTATCGAACACAAAAATAATTTTGATGATCGGTCCATATTCGGCGGAGATATCGCATAACATACATAAAATTAAAAAAATACAGACGAATTGAGGACCTTCTCCTTTTTGGAAGTCGGTCGAAAAACCAATATAACCGACCCGGTGATCGAACTCAAGACCTCAGGACGGTAGTCTTACTTAAATACAACCACGCCAATGAGGCAGTCTGCATGCAGGGGGGTTACCACCACCTCTTATAGCAGTATTATTATAATTTTACTTGTACCGATTCCCATACAAAACAAACGAAGAACGATTATAATATACTGCTATAAGAGGTGGTGGTAACCCTGCAGTAAGACAAAACGCACTGAGTTGAAGCGGCCAACAAGTTATCCAGACGAAAATCAAACAAAACACCGTCCGTCTATTACGTATTCACATCATGTATCAATTCAATCATCCATAAAGTCTACTTCACCTGCGTAAAGCACGGGCAAAAAGCGTTACCTACCGAACTCACTTATCAGAAGATCTCGAAGGCTAATTTATAACCAGGAGTTATTCAATGCTTGGTTAGTCAGGGAGCCGACGTGCCGCGCCCGCCGGGAACACGTAAGCAATTGGGAGATTTTCATGTTATCACGTATCATCTTCCGCGCGTGTCTTGCATCTGAATACGCGCCGCCTGGAGTCGACAGGGCATGTTTAGTGAAAGTTACGACGTTCACTACGGAATTTGGCGGGCATTACAGTGCAACGATTGATCTAAATTGCAAGATTATGGCCGTAAAATATTTTTGAGGCTTGAATTCAGATCCTTGGACGTTAAAAAAATGACAGAATTCGCGTACGCAAATAACAAAATATTGTACTTATTTAAACTAAGACTTTGATATATGCATATTGAAAACGTAATTTACGAGCTGGTACATTCGAAACATTCTATAAAATAGGAATGGAGGTTAACTGATTGCTTAAGACAAACCATGTCAAAAAATAACTTAACACACGTTTTTAAACACAAATTTAAAGAAAACCGTTAACTTTGTAACTCAAGACTGTGTTAAGTCATAATAAACTTCAAAACAGCGTGAACTCGACAAGTGCATAGAAAATCCAACTTGGTTAACTTGCAAAGAAACTATAATTATACCGAAGTTAAGGCAGCAGTTTTTACTAGCCATATACGAGAACATACCAGTATATATCTGTCTATATTCAGATCGTCGTATATTATATATATGCATAACTACATCTATATCCCTGAAGGGGTAGGCAAAGGCGCACTATAGAAATAGAACACATATGATCACCGCGCTTATTTTTTACTTATTCTTAAGACTACACTGGAGTCGGCTAAGGTCAGAGTCCACACTGCCAAAGTCATATGTCATCGGAAACATCTGTCCGAGAATCATGTTTTTAAAATTACGTTTTTTGGTCAGATATTTCGGAAATAAATCTATTTTATTTTTGTTTCTTTCTTCCTATTTTAGACCCAAATGTAATAAGGATGACCTATTATGAATGCCATTATATCGGGCATACATTCCAGACTCTGCGCTCTGGTCTAATAGTAAGCAGAACTCAGGCTGAGATCTTTAAAGCAAACTTCGACTAAGTCTAAGTCAAAGAAACGAACTCAATGACGATTTGGATTTTTCAAATGGAATGCCGACTTAGACTGAGTAATTTTTTACAAGAAAATATTTGCTTAGTCTGTCTATCAGTCTGTTTTTCTTGTAAAAAATGTCTCGGACTAAGACGAAGTTCGATTTAAAAAATCCAAATCCTCACTGATTTCGTTTCTTTGACTTAGACTTAGTCAAAGTTCGCTCTATAGATCTCAGCCTTAATGTCACTTAGCCTAACCCTGTAATCGAACCTGAGACCTCAAGTTTTACGCAATAAACTCCCGTACCAGGGCAGATTATATTAACATTTTAGTTCTAAAACCAGGCTCCAAGTCTTGTACTCTGTCGTACCCAAATCACAAATGCGTTATAAATTACAAAGGCCCTGAGGTTTTCTGCGTTGTTTTTTCTTTCGTGAAACAAAATGTTAACTTAGTAATAGTGAGGAATATCACATTATATCGTGATTTTTTATCTAATTGTTAGGCTCCTATTTCTTCCCCCCTCCTTTTATCTCACTTAATGTAGGATCGGTGCAATACACTTTTTCAAGCATTTGCAGAAAGGACTCGGCTTAGTTTTTACGGACGGCTACCCTATCCTCATTCCCTCTCCTGATTCACGCCGGGCAATTGAATTAGAAAAATATTGGTTTGCCCGACCTGAGATTCAAACCCCGGAATTCCCGATCCACAACCCATGTAACATGCTACCATATGCTTGGTATAGACCAAAGAGGCGAAATTGTAAGGCTCCTATCTATATCTATACCTTATCCAAAAATGGTATTCATACCAGGTGAGTGAATCACCCTTAACGTTTCATTAGGCTATCTGTGTTTCAACATGATTCCTAGAATTTATCAACTGATAAATCTATAACTGAACAAGGTCTCAGCACGAATAATTTTGATAATCGAATTCGAATCGACATCGATACGGTTTCATGAGATTTATAAAAAATATTAACCAAATTCTGCAGCGAACAAGAAATTATTCCTACTCGGCATACTTCTTTCTGTAAAAACATTCATTTTGAACACCTAATACATCAATATAATATACCCTAGATGCACAGTTCTTTGCAAATATCTTCCTAAAAAGTGGTCTCAGGAATAAAACAAAGAAAAAGATCACAAGTTCTAATTAAATCAAACACAAATATAACCCTATGCACGTGGTATAAAGTAGCTTTTCAAACGAAATGATCAAGCGTTCTTAAATTCGAATTTTCAAATTTAGAATTCTATCAGCGTCCAACTGTAGGGAAAACGAGTGCTTAAGCACTTCTTGGCTGTCCCATTTTCCGAGCGTCAACTATGCATCTAGGTAAATAATATATCGATGACCTAATATGATAATACAATCGCTTATATTAGAATAATCACTGATCATGCTTATTAATAAAATGCTGATGATTCAAACAAGGCGAACTAATCATCGAAATTACAATACTAGACATCTAGATAGGCGTCACCACTCAGACAAATTAATCTCCTATGTGATGCGATCGACCGGACGGGTTCACAGCGATCGCGAAATCACAGCACAATATAGTACGTAGGAGTACACGTTTATTATAAAGTTTCGATTACAATCTAAAGTGGTAGAGCCACGCTGTAGACACTAACGTCTATAGCACGAATGGGCCGGCTCGACCGGTTAGATACCACTGTCTCACAGAAAACTGATGTAAAGTGGCAGCTTGCTGTCGCGTTTCGTTCGGTGAGTGAGATTTTCGGTGGCCGATTTCCCCACTCCCTTTCCTAATCCCCTTCCCTCCCCTTCCATTCCCTCCTTTTAGGTTAGCAACGCACCCATGATTCTTTTTGTGTCTTGGGTGTCTATGGGTGGTGGAGATCACTTACCATCAGGTGACCCATCTGCTCGTTTGCCAATCTCTGCTATAAAAAAAAAATACAAATTTTAATAATCGATTATTAGATTAGTAACTAATTCAAAATTTCGTAACGGAATAATATTAATAACGTTACGTTTTCCTACACGTGCCTACAATGTGGGGCGCAACAAGCTGTAAAGATTGGCTTGTTTTTTAATCTCGGCCGCTTGTCTGACGTCACCCCTTTGGGGGATTATGTAACATTATTAATTTGATTTACTAATAGGATATGACGAATTTCCTATACAATAATACATAAATAATGTATCCCAGTTTTAGTCATTGTGATGTAAAAATAATTTAGTAATTACTAATGGTTATAAACGAGATATCTCTAAAAATTTTTATATTCGAATGATTCATTATCTTATAATCGCCCACCGCTATTATATTGTTCACATTACTATCTGCTCGATGCATCCGACTGTGGGGAATTGACGCTGATCATGTCATGAATCTAAAACGTAGTTTACATTGTAACATGTAAACAATACGCATGAGTAGGTATATATTGGGCCTTACTTATAAATCAGTTTAACTGAGCAAATGGTAAAGAATGGTGTGTCCGTTTTATTTTCAAACAAAGGAAAAAAGTGACAGACTATTCTTAGCCATATGCTCAGCTAAACTGTTTTTATAAGGCCCGTTATGTTAAAGCATATAGAGCATAGACCAGCGAATAAGCACATGGATCACCAAATCGTGGAGTGGTAGAGCCACGCTGTTGACAGTTACGTCTACAGCACGAATGGGTCGGCTCGACCGGTTTGATACCACTCTCTCACAGAAAACCGACGTAAAGTGGCAGCTTGCTGTCGCGTTTCGTTCGGTGAGTGAGATTTTCGGTGGCCCATTTCCCCACTCCCTTTCCCAATCTCCTTCCCTCCCCTTCCATTTCCTCCTTTTAGGTTAGCAACGCACCCATGATTCTTATTGTGTCTTGGGTGTCTATGGGCGTTGGAGATCACTTACCATCAGGTGACCCATCTGTTCGTTTGCCAGTCTCTGCTATAAAAAAAAGAAATTGTATACGATATCTATTTAATGATACATACATATACATACACACTCACGCCTGCATCCCATGGGGGTGGGCAGATACAATTGAGCGCCACAAGCTACGATGCTGACATACCTCTTTTGCCTCGTCCATATTCAAGCATAATTTCATACATTTCCGCCGGTCGAGGGTACTCCGAACTTGGTCCTTACGCAGAAGATCGCTTATGTGATCCAAATATCGTGTCGGGCGCATAAATATGATGATCACTAACAAACTGTTAAGTTGTCGGTAGACACTGGTTATTTGGACTGTACTGTATGTTTATCATTAGTTGTAGTGTAGTTACTTCGATGTTTTCGTATAAAAAAGAGAACGTGTATTAGGAAGCTGCAGAGTGATGAGACATCAGTGTATCTAGTGCGAGTTTATTTCACTTTTAAATGCGAGGACTTTAACGAGACGTACGATCGAATCTGTGATGCCACATATTAAAAAATCCGTGGGTTTAACCCAAAAAATTATAGATAAACTTAAAAAAGAAACGCAAGGATACAGTTTTGATTTGTGTTTTTTTTTTTGTGTTTTGTGTTTTGTGCTTAGTGTTTTATGTTGTATGTTTTGTGTTGTACGTTAATAAATTCCGCAAAATTTTGTAATTTATGAATAAATTCGTAGATCTGGCAATCATTTCTATCAAAATGACAGTTACGTTACTGCGATCGAATTGGTTAAGATACTCGCATCAACTCGCACTAGACGCACAGATAGCAGGCTGCTACATCACGACAATTTTCTATGAAACAATCATAACAAACTTGTCGAGCCAGTCCCTTTAAGGTTTGTGCAAAATTATATACGACATGGTCTTAACGATAACACTTTTAAATTATGCTTCAAATTTTAAATAAAATATTTACTTAATTCTGACGCTCGATACATCAGTCCAAGGGTTTTATGTAATAGAGTGTTTTTTAAAACCCTCTCAATCATAGCATGACACGTTTGCCTTTCAGTTTGTAATAACCAGTTGATACACAAATTGATATTTATAATCAAAAAATTAATAAGCTCATTGTTCATTATTTTAAATATCATAATAATGAATATTATGCTATTTTTTACTTACGCGAATTATTTATTTATGTAAGTATTAGTATTGGAGTATTAAGTAAATGCATTTTTTACGATTTGAGAGAAATGAAATATAGGTACAGATTATCCCCCATTTAGATGTAGAATTTCTCGCGCCTTCAAGGTAAAAATATTCTTAAATAATTGTGATTTACCAGGTCAAACCATTCTCTATTTACATCGACAGTATGACACCCAAAATAGGGTTTTAATAAACAAAAATCGTCCGAGTGCATTCTGCATTTCTAACGATATACAGGTTCCGAAGTAGGGTTAAGTGTTGCTGAAATGTGATTTTATTGGACTTATTTACTTATGAGAATGACACCCTTAGCTCGGTAAATGTGGGTGTTGTGAATCGCTAGTGCGCATCTGCCTGTCCCTTTGGGAATACAGGCGTGAGCTTGCCGTGATATTTTTCATTTTAAATGCGTTATATGTGCGATTACCATGCTTTTTAGATTTCTAAAACCAAATGTTTAGCTGGTAAGAGGTTCGGACACTTGACTCTAACAAAAATTAACACTTTAAAACTTAATATTTCTAACTAATCCTTGGATCGAAAAATGGTTTTAACAAACCTGTAATGTTTTTGAACAACCTATCCAATGATACCCCACACCATGGGATAATCGTGAAACTAAATTTCATCCCCCACGTTATTTGGGAGGTATAGATATTTTTTTCTAAGAATTTATCTTAAGTATTTTGTAGGCATGATTCATAAGCATACCCATAACAAGATATAACTTTCTAGGCTGAGATCTATAGAGCGAACTTCGACTAAGTCTAAATCAAAGTCACGAACTCAGGGGGATTTGTAATTGTTAAATCGAGACTTTGACTTAGCCCGGGTCATTTTTTATAAGAAAAACACACTGACAGACGGACTAAGCAAAGATTTTCTTGCAAGAAATGACTCGGACTTAGTAAAAATCTTCACTGAGTTCGTGACTTTGACTTAGACTTAGTCGAAGTTCGTTCTATAGATCTCAGCCTTAGTATTGATAGTCTCTGAGCTACACGGCAGATAGACACACGGATATGACGAGACTATAAGGGTTTCATTTTCGCCATTTGGCTTCGGAACCCTAAAAAATTAGACTGTGAAAGCTAAACTTAGCTATCAGCGGTCATTTAATTACATTCCAAAAGGTCTATTCGCCGCTCCATTATTTTAGTCCAATATTGTGTGAAAGTTTTTATTGAAGTAGTGCTGACTGAGCGCTTCGTCCGCTAGGTATTTGCATTCTGTTATTGGCTGTTCCGATGTAAACACTCGTCTGATTGGATACTATATAGTTGCATGTAGATATATTTTGGCAAAGTTCAATAACTACGCATAATTCTATGGCCAAAGACAAGAAGAAGGATAAGTGGCGCAAATGATGTATAGCATACGAACGTTATTTTTTTCCACACATATTACATGTTATTCGTAGATAATTCGCAAAATATGAGGATCAGGATGAATATATTAGAATATCATATAAATGACTGCCTCGGTGGCGTGGTGGTATTTCGGTACGACTACGGTTCTGAGGTCTCGAGTTCGATCTCCGGGTCGGGCAAAGTGATATTGGATTTTTCCATATCAGCCCGGAGTCTGGAATTTGTTCCCGATATGGCGATAGGCTCGCCCCCTATCACATCTGGGACGGAACTAAGCTCGGCGAAATGTGGGTGTTCTAGTTCGCTAGTGCGCCTCTGCCTACCCCTTCGGGGATACAGACGTGAGCTTATGTTATGTTTATCATATAAATGTACCAGTGAAGTACACCAGTGTTAATGTACCTAAATAAGACGGCAGTCGAAGTTAAACGTTGACGTTACTAATCACTTACTACACTTTCTTTCTACCTGCCCTTGTCCCACCTTAATGGGGGTTCGGCGCAACACACTTTTTCAAGCATGTTGCTGAAATGATTTAGCTAAGTTTTTACGACCGGCTGCCAGCCTGACGTCAACCCTATGAGCGATCCAGTCCCGGGCAAATTAAATTAGAAAATACGCTTTGTCCGACACAGAGAATCGAACCCACGACCTCCCGGTCCACAACCCATATATGCTGCCACTAGATCAAGGAGGCGACTCATACGAATTACTACACTACTACTATTAATTCTACTACAATGAAAAGTGTTATATTTATTTACTTATTTTTTTTTTTAATTTATTTTGACCAAAGAATGGGTTTGATTTATAAAATAGATTTTTTCTTTACAAATAGACGTATATCAACCAGTGTTATCCAATATCCATTTCTTCATGTTATGACATAACATTTGCGCATTTTTATGCATTTACGCCATAAACACAGAACGTAACCAAGGTGTCACTAGTGCTGACATTACAAATTCATACTTAAGAAATAAGATTCAAAGTCGCACTTGACGACAGGAGCAAATTCACCATAGAAAACGCAATTTCAAGCGAACAAACAAACTACTGTCGTCTGAAACCCTTCCACTCAGTTTAATTACTTCACAAAGAATGCGTCGCGTTCGCCCGATGAGGAGACAAAATTAACGCTCTCAAATATTTAATTTAAATTTCCTTCTCCGAAAACGAATGATAACAGCGGGCAGGGAGATCTTGCGGCCGCGGTGGGCGAACATAAAAAGAGTTTTTTAGGCGCTCAGAAGTGAAGCAATTCATTTGTTGCTTAAGTGCTTCGTAACGCGGTGAGTTTCTGTACTTGAATCACTAGAGCCTGGAGACGGCAAATTGAGTTTAAAGAAAGGAAACACCGCAACTGAAGTCAAAAATTCTTTGCAAATCGCTACATATTTGTAAAGTAAATCTAACAGGTAATTATTTTGGAAGCGTAATTTTTAGTAGATTCCAGCGAGACAAAGAAATTTATAAAATAAAAGCAATTGTTTGTGATGAGGGTAAAGTTTCCACGTGGGTAGTGTTGCTTAATAAATTCCAAAGTCATTTATCGCAGGTACTAACTATAAAACGCCAAGAAATCAGAAAACGAGGAAAGCGTGTGCGCCGCTCGGTTAATCAAACTGTCACTTCAAGAATTCCGCGTGGAATCCTTCCCGAGAAAACTCCCCGTAACTTTTGATTGCTGTTCAGAATATACTATGCTTATATCTACGGATTACTTAATCGTGTTCTTTATTTGAACAGATTTACGAAACAGAGATAAAACTTAAAAGATTTTAGGACTTTGTCTATAACTTTTAACTGCAATAAGATGAATGTCGGATATCGTATTATTTCTTTATTAAGGAGCAAGAATATATTCTTTTTATATCTAAAGATTACTTAATCGCGTTCTTTATTTGAACAGATTTACGAAACAGAGATAAAACTTAAAAGATTTTTAGGACTTTGTCTATAACTTTTAACTGCAATAAGATGAATGTCGGATATCATATTATTCCTTTATTAAGGAGCAAGAATATATTATTTTTATATCTAAAGATTACTTATTCGCGTTCTTAATTTGAACAGATTTACGAAACAGAGATAAAACATAAAAGATTTTTATCACTTTGTCTGTAACTTTTAACTGTAGTAGGATTAATGTCGGATATCGTATTATTCCTTTAATAAGCAGCAAACGCCGGCCTCGTTGCCCTTTAGAATTATTAATTAGAACAAAAATTCCGATCGTTCAGATTTTGTTCGCTAAATTGGCCACTCAAACTCGTAAAAGCCGTCCAAAGGAACTTAACGACGGTCAAAGAGAATAACCGCAAATAAGCTCCGATCTAAGGTCCTGGAAGAAAAATCCGTTTTCCTTAATTCACCCTAAATAGAGTTTCGGGGTGCAATTGTTAACATTACTAGAATAACCCCTTTATTTTACTTTTAATATTACACTTTCAACAAATTTTTGAAGTAATTGTTTTAGATATTCATGAATTGATTGATTGTGTTTAATAAGGAAGATTAATTATTTTTGTAGAGACTGGTCCAGAAACCAGAACTATCAGAACTATATATTACTTGAGTGATGACATGCAAGCAGCAAACTGTAAAAACTAAAGCCCAATTCTTTCTGCCACATGAAAATACGTTTACACACTTTTTTTTCTTATTCACTTCTTATGTATAATATTATTCTTATGTATGTGTGTTATATGTTTTTTTTTTCATTCTCTAGAAGAATATAAGATGCAATGGGCAACATCTTCATTTTAATTGTATCTTTAAATACCTGACTCACGTTTTAATACTTGTCAATAAAAAAACCTTTATTATTTTCAAAATCCTATGAACGACCCTAACGCGATCTTCAATCATAACCATCAGCCTAGGCATTAATTTATTAAAGTAATTAATTACGAGCTTAGTAAAACTGACTCAGCACTCGAAGTTAGTACAAATATAGCAGCGGATCTAGTTCGGTATGATATTCTACGTAAACACCTGACAGACGCAAAGGAGTTTTATCGCCGAAGTAGCGGAGTGGATACGCAAACAAACTGCGCTATGCACTAATGTGAAAGCTTGCCAGCTCAAAATCCTACTGTAACAAGTCTTAACCAATATTTGAGAAAGGATTACCAACGTATACGAATGTGTTATCATTTCGAGTAATTTTGAAGTTCCACTTCTTTTGGCGTATTTAAGTAAGAGTAAAATTGAGAACTGCCTCGGTGGCGTGGTGGTATTTCGCTACGACTACGGTTCTGAGGTCTCGGGTTCGATCCCCGGGTCGGGCAAAGTGATATTGGATTTTTCCATATCAGCCCGGAGTCTGGAATTTGTGCCCGATATGGCGATAGGCTCACCCCCTATCACGTCTGGGACGGAACTAAGCTCGGCGAAATGTGGGTGTTCTAGTTCGATAGTGCGCCTCTGCCTACCCCTTCGGGGATACAGGCATGAGCTTATGTTATGTATGTTAAAATTGAGAACCATGTTAAATTGTAGGCCAACCATGAGTTGTTTTTACATTACTCGCTAACGATTCTGTAAAATATTCGTATGACAAACACCCGAACACCTCTAGCGGTTACGCGGGGAACTGACGTTTTCCATACAAATATTTTACGTCATCGCTCGCGTAAATACGTGCAACAATATCATGGTTGAGCTACTGCGCACGCACACCGTGACGGCAATTCGACAGTATGAAGTTGGCCATCAATGGCGCGTGCCGATACATTATTTTCTTTAAGTATAACCTGTAACGCTCATGCATAAGTACACGAATCAATTTTTATTGCAACTGACTGATGAGACGAGGAAGCCGCTCGCCCATTGGTTAACAACGACTTATGAACTAGATTATGCTGTGGACGTCATGTGGCTGATGATAATGACCCTGATCATATTACACGAGTTTTAAAAGTAAAAAAAATGACATTAGAAATTCGTCTCTATACATTTTACTGTGAGCGTCTCTTGCGAAAACTAAAATGAACTAAACGAAATGTATGGGGGAAATGAAAATATTATCGTTTTCGAGAAGTGGCTACACCGGATGGACAATTGTGAGTGTAATGCAGTCCAATGTTGACGACCAATAAATATTGCGTTAATGTCGATTACCAGACTTCCATCTAATAAGTTACTAAAATTCATCATCTAATGATTTAGTAGGCAATTTGTATGAACAAATCACCATCGTGGAAATCTTTTACTTTAATGAAGTTTTGTAAAATTAATTAAATTATGAATACATCCTAATTTCAAAATACCACGTGCATAGTTAGGAAGTCAGTTACTCGTTCGACAAACCGCTGTAGTTTAATATTGTATGCAAACCAGTACAATTCTAGCAATGAGCTAATACGAGTATATGCATTTAATGCCACATACAAAAAGCTTACGTGCCTCCACATAAACAGGAGGTGCAAATGGAAAGTTATGTAAACAAAAACAGCGCTGCAACCGCTTAGGCCACTTTAGGCGGCGTGCCTACGGCATTACACAATTTTCTCCACATATTTTCTACTAGTAATATTGTTGTTGGTTGCATATTTTTGCAAATCGAATGAAGCTCCGTCTGGTTTAAAACGTTTTGTTGTATCTTATGTAATTCGTCGACGTTAGTTATTTTTGTAATATGCGTTTGTATTGATTCGGTTTAGGTCATAGATTTATAATATAAACTCATTATATTTTTTTAGATTCAATACTATTATAAACTGTAGGTACCTGAGAAATAAACAGTAATAAGTCGACTTTTACAAAAAAATTTAAGTTTATGAATTTTAGTTTTTCGATTTGTATATTATAAAAGAAATTATATATATTTATATTAGATTTATATAGTTATATTAGAATTATTTTCTAAAGTAAATCGTCAAAATATTTTAGTTATAAATTACAGGCTCTCAGACATTCAAATAAGTAAGTACTCCGTAAAATTTTGTTATTTGTATTTTATTAACGTTAATAATGTTATGAGACCGAAAGTTTTTCGTAGTTTCTATAGCTCAACCATGAGATTGTTGCACGTGTTTACCCGAGCGAGGACGTAAAATATTTGCATGGATAACGTCAGCTCTCCGCGTAACCGCTAGAGGCGTTCGGGTGTTTGTCATACAAATATTTTACGGAGTCGCTAGCGAGTAACGTCAAAAAACTCATGGTTGGCCTACTGATACTCAAGATACGAGACAAATATCTTAGTCTGGAATTATGACTACATATGTGGATGTATTATTATAAAAAATAACTTCTTAGGTCTACAGATTATTCTGACTGATTTGCATCTATGTGCGGTGGCAGTTAGTTACCACACGAACGATGTCTTCTTCTGCTCAATGAGTGGTACCTATAAAAAAATATAGATTTCTTAGGTTTACACGAATATTATACATTGAAATCAAACTATTTTAGACGGATTCTATCGCGATTTGTTTTTATTTTTAAGCCCGACGTTTCAGAGCCTTCCAAATACACGAATAGTTTATCATCATCATAAACAGTCATAGGACGTCCACTGCTGGACATAGGCCTCCCCCAAAGATTTCCAGATTGACCTGTTGGAAGCAGCCTGCATCAATTGATGAATGAATAGATATGAAATATAATAGAATAAATATAAAAATGGCATATTAAATATAATATTTAATATGTCATGAATAGATTACTGTCAATAAAATGTCGGAACCAGGCGAAGTGGAACACAGTATTGTCTGCCTACCATTATAGAATACAGACGTGATATTATGTATGTATGTAATTGTTTTTTTCTTGTTACAGTCCACCCATTGGTGCAAGTGCCGAATCAACTGGTAGGTGCACCACTGGGCACCGACGTCACTCTCCAGTGCCACGTCGAAGCTTCACCCAAAGCGATCAACTATTGGACAAGAGAAAACGGTATTTTTACTTTTACATACGTAGCAGTCAGCAGTCAATAAACCGCAACTAAGTAGCTGTAGTAATACCACTGTATTACTACAGCTACTTATTTGCGGTATACTTGAGGCTAGGCTCAGGACGGCTAGGTCAGGTAGGTCCTGAGGTCTCGGGTTCGATCCCCGGGTCGGGCAAAGTGATATTGGGTTTTTCTATTCAGTTTCAACCCGGAGTCTGGAATTTATGCCCGTTATGGCGATAGACTCGCCCCCTATCACATCTGGGACGGAAATGGACTCAGAGAAATGTGGGTGTTCTAGTTCTCTAGTTCGACTTTGCCTTCCTCTTCGGGGATATAGGCGAGAATGTATGTATATATATGTATGTATGCATACCTAATTTACTCTATTATACAGAGAAAACAATGTTCACAACAACGAAGTACTTTTATAATCATTAATTGGACTGTTTTAATTAATTGTTAGATATTTTATTTTCAATTTCAGTTAAAAATAAAATTATTTTACACAAAAAAAACAAATCGAAATTTTTAGACTTATATTCCTGATATAAATATTTACTTTCACGTCATGATGCTCGTGAAAACAACTTACCAATTTTATTGCTTTTGGACCCAGACGTTTCAACGTATGGCAATGTGAGCCAAGAATCTAGAACGGCCTTTTAAATAAAAATAAAGTGCCCTTTTTATACTTAAATATACGCAAATTGAACTTTCACAAATGGAATGTTTAAATGGATATCCATTTAAATTGTAAATTTGCTTTGATATAAATATTAGCACGATCTTTATTGGTTTAAAATGCTTTATATATGTTTATGAGATGATATCAAAGGAAACATCAAGTGAAAATAAATTACTATTAATTTATTTTTCAAATTAAGTTGAATTTATAAAAAAACTGACACTCAAATTTATAAGAAAAATGTTAGCCTAAGTAAAGTCATAACATTAATTTTTTTTTAAACTTTGTTGATGTCTTTACAGTAAAAGCTCTTACTTAATTATACATATTTAAGTGAAGATGTCTCTCAGACAAAGCAATGTGTACGATAAACATATACAGAACTTGTTAAAAGTATATAACATAAGCTCACGCCTGTATCCTCGAACGGGTAGAGTAAGCAGAGGCACACTATAGCGACTAGAACAACCACATTTCTCCAAGCTTAGTTCCGTCCCAGATGCAACAGAGGGCGAGCCTATCGCTATATCGGACACGAATTCCAGACTCGGGACTGATATTGAAAAAAAACAATATCACTTAGCCCTACCTGGCGATCAAACCCGAGACCTCAAGACGGCAGTCGTATTGAAATACAACGAACTATACCACTGAGGCAGTCCAAAACCGTACTCTGATTTGGTGGTAATATATTAATATCAGTCCTCTAATATTACTGTCCCACTGCTGGGCACGGGCGTCCTCTACTAATGAGAGGGCTTAGGCCTAGTCGACCACGCTGGCCTAATGCGGGTTGGTAGACGTCACATACCTTGCAAATCCTTGTGGAGAAATTCTCGGGTATGCAAGTTTTCTCATGATGTTTTCCTTCACCGTCATAGCAAGCGATAATTCATAATGAAAACACACTTAACATAGAAAAGTCAGAGGTGTATGCTTGGGATTGGTTGCGAACCTCAGACACTCGTCTCGGCAGTCACAACTGAGCTATCGCTGCTTATGGTAAAAGAAACCATAAAATCAGATAAAACAGAACAGTAATTATTATAATATTTGATCGCGCACCAAAGACGTTTACGAGCGACTCGTAACTCATAAACCTTATTAAGTCCCAAGCACGAACCTCGAGAACGGAATAAGCAACTAATTTCATTATTCATAAAGCACATTGAAAGCGTTAAAGCACTCATTAAACCAACCGTTATTCACGTCAGTAGTATCCTCTTTGACGGACCGTGGGGTGCCTGCTTATAGCTTAGCGTTTTTATGGTTGTATTAAAAGGAAAAATATGCGCTTATTCCATGTCCGTTTTTCATTCTGAAAAGATTTATTTTCACTTTGATTATATGGCGCCTACGCCATGGCTTATTAACGACCTCATAATTATAACGACGATGACAGCGTAAAATATTGCCACGCCAGATATTAATAAATGAGCTGTTTTATCTAATCGCGATTGTGTTTCTAATACAAATTTAATTATTGTTAACTAATCTGGAACACTATTTCATTTGGACGTGTAATTTATGTACTCAATATGTTTAGTTAACAAACATATTTGTTTATACTTTCTGACTGCCTCAGTGGCGTGGTGGTATTTCGGTACGACTACGGTTCTGAGGTCTCGGGTTCAATCCCTGAGTCCGGCAAAGTGATATTTTTTCCATATCAGCCCGGAGTCTGGAATTTGTGCCCGATATGGCGATAGGCTCGCCCCCTATCACATCTGGGACGCAACTAAGCTCGGCGAAATGTGGGTGTTCTATTTCGCTAGTGCGCCTCTGCCTACCCCTTCGGGGATACAGGCGTGAGCTTATGTTATGTTATGTTTCTGATTTACTTTACTTTAGTTGTGTTGTAGCTCGACCGTTTTTTGGCATTTCACCGAAAGCCTCTAACGGTTACTTGGGGAATTGACGTTTATCATACAAATTATTTTACGTGCTCTATAACGTGTAATGACAAAAAAAACTCATAGTCGAGCCACCGGTATCCTGATTGTATTTTAACTGACTTCAAAAAAAGGAGGAGGTTAACAATTCGTCGGGACACGGGATCTTTTTTTTATTTATGTTCCTCGATTTCTCGAAGATGGCTGGGCTGATACGAGAAATTATAGTCGGTGCATTTTCATTTAATCTGCTTCGGCCTCAGCACCGACTTCAAAGAGAGTAAGAAATTGTCGTTGATTTTTTTACTTTTAAGTGTTCAGTTTTGAAGTCGGTTTTCAGTTTTTTAAACTTTATTTAAGACACGTGTCTCGGAATCATCGATCGGTCCCTCGAGCTGTCATATTTGTTTATAATAAAACTGTATTGCCCGATCTGGGATCCAAACCCAGGACCCAACGATCCACAGCCTATATTCGCTGCCACGATACCAAGAACGTGACCAGCTAGTATTATTAAAATATTTCTGACATCATTACCACTCATTATTATGGAAAGATAATTTCGTGTAATTAAAATTACCACTTATTAAGTCTGTCAAGAATAATTACATTTTATTTCCCAACAATATGAACTAACAAAGGTGTAAATGACAGAGTGTGTAAAAACACATTGTAACTAATACAAATAAGGCTCTTACCTAACAAAACATCACAGAGGTCGGGAACTTCATTACTTCTCATTAAAATGGCACCCTCCGGATAAAAGTTGCTTATTTAGTGTCAGGTGACAGATGAACAAAAGCACTTCTATCTCTGTGAAGGGCGATGAGGTGATAACCTTAATATTTTCTTTACGATATTTTACAAACTCATACGAATGAGACTGTGTTAACGCTTGTGAAGCAAATTTTCATTTGACAAGTTTTGTGCTACAGTTAGGACTAAATACAGTTGTAATTCTAAATAAAAAACAAATACATTTAATGATTTCTTAGGCTTACGCGAAACATTATACATTGAATGATACTTGTTTTGACGGATTTTATCGCAATTTGGTTTTATTTTTAGGCCCTACGTTTCGAAGGCTTTACAGTCCAACCCGTGATCACGAAGACTGTAAATAAATAAATAAATAACACCCAACAGTCACTTACATAGTCCTGACCCCACACTAAGATCGAGTCTTGTGTCGTGGGTATTAGGAGCTACGAGAGACTTTCGGTCTCACAACACCCAGACCCGAAACAAATATCTGTAGGCCATACAAACATTTGTCTTGGTGCGGGAATCGAACCCGCGGCCTCTCACTTCACAGCCGGCTACTCGCCCGCTGCGCCACGGAGGCTGTCAAACTGTAAAGCTGTAAAGCTTTCGAAACGGGCCTAAATATAAAACCAAATTGAAATAAAATCCGTAAAAACAAATTTCATTTCAAATACATTTAAGTTAGTTTTGTGTTAGATCTAATTTAATGTGCAAGCGTTTTTATCATATTAATTCAAATACCTACGTTGTTATATTTTTTACGACTTTTTAAGTTTGTGTTTTGGGTAATTTTATCGGTATTTTAAAATACTTTTTTATTTTTGTAATAAATCATATGTATATACAATTTTTATAACTTCTATATAACTACACCCAATTATACAAAATTAGTATTAACTTACTGGTTAACATGCAAAATCAACAACCACTGCATCGCAGTAGCAACACAAAACAAACGTTAACAAACCCAAACAAATAGATTTATACTGATCCAGAATAAATGTTCAATTGTACAATAAGCCGGATGTTCGCGAATAGTGCGAGTGTATAAAATAAAATCTAAACTGGATAATACGGTGTAACAAACGGCGACCACAGAGAGGCTGCGACATCGTTCGCCCACTAAATTCGAGTTAGGAATAGATTTACGGTTACGGAACCATTCACGCACTGCACAACCAAGCTGCAAGGCAAGGTGCACCCCATGTGGAACCCGTAGACTGAACCTCAATAAAAAGAGGAAAGCTTTTTCGCAATGCGGACTTTGATACTTATTTTTGTTAGTCTAATCGAACCTTTTATGCGTCTGAAAGCGGGCGTAGAAGTTTTGATTAAGTCAGTAGTAAGATTGCTATAATCAATTATAACCGCTATGATCAATATTTTTTTGGATTACAGTAATTGACACTATACTGTGGGTCGACTGCCTCGGTGGCGTGGTTGTATTTCGGTACGACTACCGTCCTGAGGTCTCGGGTTCGATCCCGGGACGGGTATTTTTTTCAATATATACTCGTAATTAATATGTGAAAGTGATTTGGGTGGTGTGCCGCCCGGTCGAAGTAGCAAACAGTAATTCGCTTATTTTCATTGATATACCTAAACAAACATGTCAAAAGCTGTTGAAAATTTCGCTTATGTCAGTTTTATAATCATTATGACCAATATCTCTTACGATAATAGAATCTATAAATCAGTGTGTTAAAATTGATTAAAACTATTCAGTAATACACCCAGTGACTGTTTATTGATATATTTAGTTTATTCTAATAATAATAGATATAATAACAACAAAAACCAGTAAATTTTGTTATCTGTCGCAATACGTCAATCTATGACATACACCGCCCGATCAAACGAGATCATATTATCCTGTGACAGGATTTTCCACACAGTGTATACAACCCAATAACATCAAACATGCATGTTTCATCAAACAACGCATCGTGTTGTTACTTGTTATCACTATTGTTATGTGTATCAGCGACATTAAACCGTATTCCGAAGTAGACAAGCCACAAAAACCTAAATCTAGCTAATTAATAATGTTGTCAGCTCAGCCATTTGGTTATGCAATAATTGGTTATATAATAACCAGAGGATACACAACGCAGGCGGATTTAGATGCAGTTACAAAGGCAACCGAGCTGGCTATTACGCGGCCGAACCGCCCGACCACGCAAAAAGCGGACCAAATTCTATTACAGCCCGATATGCAACAAAGACCACTGGTCCGCCCGTTTCAAATTGCTTTAGGCTACAGTCACAATATTTACTTTCATATACCTACCACAATATTCGTAGACATATAAATTCAATTTCAAATATTACTCGTGTAGTTGCTGAAGTGTTATGACACGTCGCATATGCCATTTAGAGGTTTCGTTTCTGTGTATTGGTTTTGTTTATTATTTGTTACATTTCGTTTATTAAACCACATGTTATTGATGTTTTTGCTAATACAATTATTCTACTCTCTCTCTCTCTCTCTCTCGCCTCCTTGGTCTAGTGGCAGCATATATGGGCTGTGGACCGGGAAATCCTGTGTTCGATTCCCAGGTCGGGCAAAGCGAATTTTCGAATTTAATTTGCCCAGTCGGTCGTAAAAACTAAGCCAAATCCTCTTTGCAACATGTTTGAAAAAGTGTGTTGTGCCAACCCCACATTAAGGTGGGATAAGAGCAGGTAGAAATAAATTATTCTACTCTCTGTAATTATATTTTATATTATGAATGTTCTATGCAGCATGCATATATTTAGTGGTGGTGAAGCATATAATTTTATAATTATCAATGATTATTGCATTATATTGTCTTTGTTTTTTTAATGTTGATATTATGTTTAGTTACTTGTTTTTTGCCTAGATCTTGACTTTTATTTTATTTTGTACCTTCACTCAACAAACGCACGTAAAAACTTTTCGACACCTAATAAAAAACTTGTAGCGTGAAATGTATCTGTCTGGACAGACATTACTAACAAATAGGGAGGCTGACGGCTCTTCTGTGGCCCATAAATTGCGCGGACTACAAATTAAATTAGGTAATACACGGGTGTGACGAGATGGGACAAGCGGCAAGCCGGCCTCAGCGGACATGGAATGGGTGTGTCCGACTCTCGCTGCTCGCACTCCGTCACGGCCTGCACACAACCAACGACAACTTTTTGTACCTATTTAGTTATTTTTAAACTAATTCTTCAAAACCCTTATTGCCAAATCGAAATAAACTAAACCTTGGTCATAAAATGCTGGTGGTAGGATATTCGTATCCGCCCGGATGGCGACCACCATACACATGGTGCTAAAACCTGCCATAGTGACCCACAGTTCGTGTGTGGTTCGCGTTCCAGGATCAGCCAGTGTACTTCCAGCGGCCTGAGCAGGAAAATTTCTGACAACCGTAAATGTATTTCAGCTCGATGTGCGTCTTTGAAATTTGTATGAAATATTAACCAAACGTCATCAGTGCGCAGCGAACTTGAATACATTTACATTTACATTAGTCTTGTCGCAAGCCCCTTGATTTGCTTCTTTTCTCTTCGGATTTGGAGTGTGAAGAAGCATAAATAGGCCGGCATGATTCTGACGACCACTGATAAACACAGTGTCTGTCAGTGGTCGCTCGTGTTTTTGGACTTGTTTTTTGTGCAGTGTAGTCACTTTGCCGTGCCCGGATAAAAAATAAAATAAACTATATTTGCCTAATAAGACTTCTAGAATGACGTTGCATGATCAATAATTCACAAAAATAAATAATATCACGTTTACTGATCCATACAACGCAACTAGCAGTTTGTATTAAAATATAACCTTAATTTTATAGTTTTTAAATTCTAATGTCAATGAAAAAAATATCCCCTCGTACGTGTTAACATATCTCGGATATATAAAAGGTTTTTCTAAAGTAGGAGGCTTTCCACCCTCACAATCAGAGCGACAATATACTAACCGCCGAATGTTCATACACTTAAGGTCACCTTATGTCGTTTAAGGCCGCCTTATCTGTCAAAATTGTATGGGGAAAATCAATGTGAGCAGCCATTAAAGTTGAGTACCGTTTGAGCATTCGGACGTTAGAATAGCAAGTAGCAGATAGGTGGTTGCTTAGAAAAGATCCTATTTTACACATCTCAAATTTTTATTTTCACAAATGTTCGATATACATACCATCATGTTATTGACTTGTGATAGAAATAGATTCCGCAGACATTCATCAGCTTATTGCATCTTTACGAAACAGCACACCGATCTATTTCCATTACAAACAATCTAAGCCGACAATAGAATGGTACGAATGATTAAATTATCAACGGTTGTAACTCCAAAATTCAATTTGAAGAAGGGAAATTAATTTGTGGTCTTCAACGTTTTGAGATACAATTGTATGAATTTGAATGGTTATAATTAATTAATTATAGAGTTGGTTGGTAATAAACAAAAGAGGGCGTAGCTGTGAATCGTGACCGCCGTCGAGGTGTCAAATGCACCAAACGGACCACAGATTTGTGGTCAATTCGGGGTTGAAGCACCGGCCTAACATCACTCGTCAAGCTGTCTTTAGAACGACCACAACTAATAATATCAGATGGCCAATATAAGCCATAGTGTGATTGATCTTTATTTATTTTAGTGTCATAATATGGGTGAATTTAAATTGAATTATTTAAAATTGAGTGATAGAGCGATGCTGTAGAGTGTAGACAGTAACATCTACAGCACGAATGGATCGGCTCGACCGGTTTGGTCCCACTGTCACACAGAAAACCGACGTAAAGTGGTAACTTGCTGTTGCATTTCGTACAGTGAGCGAAATTTACCCCTACCCAATATATCCCTATCCAATCGCTGCTTTCAGGTTGGCAACGCATCCATTATTATTTTGGTAGCATACATATGCTACCAAAATAATAATGGATAGACACATGTCTATGAGATCACTAACCATCAGGTGACCCACCTGCTCGTTGCCAGTTCCTGCTGTTTTTACAGCAGAGACTGGCATCATACTTCAATTATATTGTAACCAAAACCCGACATATTTCATTTTAATATCTACGCAACCTGAGGTGGAGAAATAAAAAGGAATAAAAATCTCCCGCAAAATAAAGCGAAGCATAAGGAATTCAAGCAATTTTTAATGTCGAACGAGCTGAAAGCAGCAGTCCCTGGCCGTGGTAATAATCACGGACATAAGAAAAAAGATGGACGGAGTACTAGTAACATTGAAATTAAGCAGGGTCTTCGGCCTATTCGATCTATCGACACGTAATGGCGTGTGTGTGCGTAGGGCACTTTTTTACAGGCGCGTTTGTGTGCGTGGTTTCTCTGTAGCGTCAGTTTAACTATAGGCGAGATGGTGTCCTTCTTTTTCTTTACAGCCGTGGTAATAATGAAGCCAACGACGAAAAATCTACAGAATCTCTGAAGCCGAAGCTGGATTTCTTCTAATAACAATAGTTATCGAATAGTATTTTAGGCTTATAGGTTAGCTAAATGTAAAGAATCAATTACTTTGCGATAGAACTTGACTCTTTCAGCCGCTTTATTTAAACGTTACCCATTTTACAGCCGATATACATACTATTTTGAATTCCTGCTCGTAGATGTCCAATTTTAGACAATGGCTTTTTTAAGTGCTATATATTTTTGAATTGGCATAAAGTTGAATAACATTTGTCGTCTCCACGTTCCAGTAGCAATATGGGTTGTGAAACAGAGAAAGTCCCAGTTCGAATCCCATGTCAAGTTAACCCTTAAGCTTAGGACTGAAGACCTAAGAGGTGTTTAACGTCAGGCAGATGCGACGCCGGGGAAACCATCTCCAGCTTCCATAAACTGACCTGCACCTGGTGGCCGTTACCAAAACTAGCCCACCGCTCTACAAGATAAGGTCTGATGTGGAGGTGTGATGTAAGCCTTATAATTTGTACTCCGTTTGAGGAGGATACTAATCTTCAGACCACGAGTAGCCCTGTATGAGGGCCGATCCTGCGGAGGCTGATGCTGAATGCAATTGCGTACCCCGTAGCAGCTGGTATAAGCTGAACTAAAAACATACATAAGCTCACGCCTGTATCCCCGAAGGGGTAGACAGGGGCGCACTAGCCAACTGGTACAGACACATTTCGCCGAGCTTAGCTCCGTCCCAGATGTGATAGGGGGCGAGCCTATCGCCATATCAGGCACAAAGTCCTGACTCCGGGGCCCGGGCTGATACGGAAAAATCCAATATCGCTTTGCCCGACCCGGGGATCGAACCCGAGACCTCAGGATGGTCGTACCGAAATACGACCACGCCACCGAGGCAATCAAGCTGAACTAAGCCTAAGTTAATAATAAAAACTAAGTCGAATTCTTGCTGCAACATGCAAAAAAATATGTGTTGTTAAAAATGTACTGTGCTAAGCCACAATGGAGTAAGTTGAGGGCATGTGGAAAAAGTGCTGGCGAAGGGTGAAAATGTTCAAAAGGGGTGGTGAATTCTCTGCTAATTAATACTTATTTGGCAAGATTACAATTTGGCATAGGTAAGCCGGTAGGAATCGTGTTGTATAGACCTTTCGCTACTGGGAAGAAGATAAAGTTTAATGAGATTAAACATTAACAACACATTCAGATGCTCCACAACACAATATGCGCGTTCATACATATAAACTCAAAGCGGCGTTAGTTTATCGTCAGTAATTACTATTGTTTCGTGAGCACATTAAGCTTCCCGACTGACAAATTGAACATGAACAAAATAATGTTAACACTTGCCCTCAAAACCAACACGGCGTTGTTGACATTGCAACATGGGACCGAAATGGAATATTATTTTAGTGAAAATCATGTTTCATTACATAGGGATATACATCAAAAAGTACATAACGTGGGCATATTCTGTATTGTTCCGCACACGACATGTCGAAACAATATTTCAATTCGATATCGGCCGGACAATGGTAGGAAGTGGCCGAATATAAATGGTCGGAAAGGCTTCGCCTATCGAATAAAGGGCGCTGAAACAAATGAACGTACCGTACAAGGATTTAAAGTGCTTCCACCCATTACAAAATGTTATGCAACTGGTATTGCGAAAAATCTGATTAATATAATAAACGCGAACTTATGTCAGTGTGTGTGTTTGTATGTTTTTTACTTCTTCACGATCAAACGGCTGAACCAATTTTGTGGAAATTTGTAATGGGGGTAGCTGACATTTCTTTTTTTCTTTCCTTAAGAAAAAATAAAACAATACAATTAATACAAAACGAAAAACTTACCGGAGAAACAATTAATTTGAAGAATTAAGATATATTTTAAATGACATCCTAAAACGACATACATACATAATTAAAAATTAAGATACATTATTTATATAACTTAGAACCCTGTTTACAAAGCCAGGACAAGACTGTAATTATTTCTTACTATTATGAAAAACAATCATCACGGAAAATTATTACAAAATATAGAGTGATAGAATATAGAATAATCATATACAGAGAATCGAGTTTTAAAATTATTCTTTCTAAAGTAGCAAATAGAATTCAAAATAGTATATCGGCTATAAAATGGGTAACGTTTAAATGAAGCAGCAGAAGAGTCAGGTTCTATCGCAAAATAATTGATTCTTTACATCCAGCTAACCTATTAGCCTAAAATACTATTCAATAACTATTGTTATTAGAAGAAATCCAGCTTCAGCTTCAGAGATTCTGTAGATTTTTTGTCGTTGACTTCATTATTACCACGGCTGTAAAGAAAAAGAAGGACACTATCTTGCCTATAGTTAAACGGACGCCACAGAGAAACCACGCACACAAACGCGCCTGTACAAAAGTGCCATACGGACACATACGCCATTACGTGTCGATAGATCGAATAGGCCGAAAACCCTGCTTAATTTCAAATTAAAAGTACTTCGTCCATCTTTATCTTATGTCAGTGTCTTGGCCTTTAGTGGTTCTTAAAATAATCATGAAAGACGTGTGAACCTCCATCAAATTATCTTCGAAAATAATTCTTAATACAGCTAATTATTACAGGTGAGATGATAATAACCAATGAAAAATACCAAATGAGCGAGTTGGCGCGCTCCGCGTACAGTGTTCAAATGCGGCTGGTAGTCCGCAATATACAACACAACGATATCGGGGGATACAAATGTATTTCCAAAAACTCCATCGGCGACGCCGAGGGCACCAGCAGGTTGTACGGTCAGTATAGCATTAACTATTGACGTTAGATTATTCTAAATTATCACGAGGCTTGATGTTGATATTTTATCATGATACATATAATAATGACTTTTATATTTTGGTAAAATGCATCAAAGTATTCAATGTTATAATGTTGAGTGGTAGAGCCACGCTGTAGACAGAAACGTCTACAGTACGAATGGGCGGGCTCGTTTTGATATCACTGTCTCACAGAAAACCGACGTAAAGTGGCAGCTTGCTGTCGCGTTTCGTTCGATGACTGAGATTTCCGGTGGCCCATTTACCCCCCCTCTCTTTCCGAATCCCTTTTCCCTTCCATGTAATTGGAACTCATGTATATACCTATAATTAACAGGTCATAACTTCTCGTATACTATCTATGTTGGTCCTCATACATTTGGACAATTATTTATAGAAATGGAACTCCCTAATCGCAAATCATCAGAAGAAGATGAACGGGATTTTGCTTCGGAAGAAACGAATGACGTTCGTTCGAGTCTGCAGGGTCCACTCCGAGAGGGTGGCACTCGGGCTGAGGACCCTGGGTTTCTGGATGGGGGAGGACCATTCCGGAACTCGGCGAACCAAGCCATCTCATACGCTATGTTAGTAATGAGCTTAGTTCTTTCCGCATGCTAAACTTGTTACTAGAAACCATGTGCAAAGTTAAAGTGTAACAAAGTAATATAAACCGAGTAAAAAAAAAACATGTCCTTATGTAAGTTGTGTTTCCAATATTGACGTAATGAGTTATTTTTTTTAATATTTTGAGGTTATAAAATAAATCAACCGTTGTTGATAATTTTTGCCTTGAATTGAAAATTAATTGTAGAAAAATGAGTTTATATAAGTGATTCCGATTATGATATGTAAAAGGTTATTTTTGTTAGGATTCCAATTTCTCGAATTATTCAGGATTTTCGTTACGAATTTATAAGTAAAGTTAAATTAATTCTAAGTATTAATTTACTTTCAAATATCCAAATCTTTAACGAATATCTAAATCATCACAATCTTGTGCATGGCTGTATTACAACAGTTTGGACACGGAAAATTCTATGTCTCTTATAAGATTTTAACAAAAAGTGCGTAACTTTTATAATCCCTTATCGTGGTACAAAGACACTTCGAAAGTGAATAAATACCTACATTATAACCAATTGTGAAGCTTATTATAATAAATGTAAATGCTTATTTAATCAAATAAATGTTTTTGTGAATAGCTGGTTGATATTCACGTGGTGTTGCATAGTTGATTTAACTGTTTAACAGTGTAATGAGTACGTTGATTTTAACATCGTTATTTGTCAGTAAATTATGTAATTTTTATTTTATTGTTATTGTTAAAATGTTGTTTTTATCCATTGAAAAAAATTTATGTTAATTTTACTTTTCTTCATTTCGTATTTTTCTGATTAACAAAAAAGTTGTTGCTTTATAATAAAATATTCTTCTGTAATTACATTTTCAGTTAAATATCATTGTTTCATTGTAAATAAAGTATTACGAGGTAACAGTAAAAGTTATTCTTAACCATTATCACATGTATGGACGGTCATCTATAAATATTATTATTATGTCGAATGTAAATTGGAAATTACGGTTGAATTTATAGAAATTTTGTATATTGTTATCATATTTTGTTGAGTTGTTGAATTTACGGAACCATTCCTAAACTGCATGTATGTAAATGTAACGTGAATGTTTCTTTGTAATTATTATACAAAAAGTGCGAAATAAATTATGTTAAATCGCCATTTTGTTTAGAATATAGTATATTTACTTGTGTATTTATTGTAACTGCGAACCTTTACTTATCAGCCTATATTAATGTATATTATTGCCTGCAAAATGAAATATATAAACGAAGTAATTTGTTTTGTGTTTTATTATTTTTTTTTGTTTTGAAATAATATTAACAATAATACTTTATGCCAACCGTACTTATTACAGTTAATTATATGTAGATATTTTTAATTTGTTCTCCTTTTAAACGTCAAGAATTAGGTGTAAATAAGAATATAACAGCAATTTATAATATTTAATAGCCAGCTCATATAAATTTTATAAAAAAATACCGCAAGCTTACGACATACTCCCGTGACAAAAAAGTCTAAATCCGAGGTAAAAAACTAGCCTATGTCAAGTACACATTGTAGCTTTATATTAAAAAAAATATTAAGATCCATCTATTAGTTTCACCACCACCTAAATACAAACTTACAAAAATCTCTTTATAATGGTATATATGGTACATAATCATTATGAGTGATCATTTGATTTTATGCCTGATATAATTATTGCTCTGTTGATTTTCACACTAACCTTTATATCATCGGTGATAGGACAGATAGACGCTTGATAGACTTTAGGACTACACGAGTTTACTATTCTAAAGATTACTTTTGAACTTACAGGTTGACTCGGTTATGTAGTGGTATTGCATGTACGGTATGACTATGGTCCTGTGGTCTCGAGTTCGATCCGCGGGTCAGGCAAAGTGATATTGGATTTTTCAGTATCAGTCCAAAGTCGGGAATTTATGCCCGAAATGGCGATAGGCTCGCCCCCTATCACATCTGGGACGGAATTAAATTCGGCGAAAAGTAGGTGTTCTAGTGCGTTTCTGACTACCCCTTCAGGGATACAGGCGTGAGCTTTTGTATGTATGTACTTGTGAACTTACATTCTCCCACATCGTAATTAAATTCCTTGACATTTATAACACGTCCCACTATTACAATAAGGACCTCACCTTAATTTAACACTTAGTCAAAATAGACAATTTCGAGGGAGCTCTGACAATATCCTGTGTGGACCCTCTTAATAGGTACCTTTACGAAGCGTGTGTAAATGCGATGAAGATAGGGTGTAACCACTTGCATTAGCGAAATTACCTCAGCGTTATTTTCACTGTGACAATCCTGGCATACGTTCTTAAGGCGCGTCTCCTGCACTAGAATATTACACTAAACACCTACACAAAACATGGTATTTCTAAAATTTTTTGTCTACGGTCTATTGTTCTATGAGCGGAGACCATCGATATATTATTTACCTAGATGCACAGTTAACGGCTTTGCCTACAGTCGAACGCCGATAGAATTATACATTTCAATATTTAAATTTATGAACGCTTCCTCATTTCGTTTAAAAAGCTACTTTATAACACGTGCATAGGGTTATATTTGTGTTGATATAATTAGAACTTTTGATCTTTTCCTTTTTTTTGTTCTTGAGACCACTTTTTAGGAGGATATTTGCAAAGAACTGTGCGTCTAGGGTATATGATATTGATGGCGGATACAGCTAAAAATTTTTTTGCGTATGTATTTTGTTTCGATAAAAACAAGTGCTGCAGGAGACGTGCCTTTAGTGCAACATTACTGGTGTATGGTTATCTAATTATCGATATCGATATGTACCTAATATTAAAAACCCACAACAGTTTTGACATTTGTGTATGGAACATCTCACTTTCATTTTTATATACCTATAATGATTACTTTTTTTAAACTTATATGTGGTTAACGACGTTGGTCTCACTATTATTAAGTCATTTAACTGTATTTTATTTTTAATTAACAAGTGTTACTGTTTGTTTACCCAAATAAATGAAAATGAAAAAATAATTGTTTGGTATACATAAACGTAGCGATGTAGCAATTTATACGATTAAGCTAGGGCTATGCTAAGAAAATAAGGCTCGATCAGATAACTATGTTTAAAATATTACTTTATCTAAAATTAAATCGATAGGATGCTTTTGGAATTCCTCCTTTGTGAGACTACTATTGAACTAGTAGAAATTTAGAACTCAGGAAGCAATTTTCCTATAGCCGGAATATGGACAAATATAAATGGAGGCTTGTAATATTTTACCGACAACATAATAGAAGATTCATACTTGTCAGTTTTCGTAGCAAACAAAAATTCTCATAGATACTATGTATCATAAAACCATACACAAAAGACAATATTCTCTTCTACTAATATCATCCCACAAAACCTCTCTTTGAAGTCTTTGTATAATTTGTCAAAGGGGCAGCATGATCCAAACGCATGGATTCGGCCATCTTTGTGTGGAATAGTGGTTCTAACCCAATATAGGCTGTATGTTGGTGAGGGCCCCACGAGTATTGCCGTTTGCTTGTCACTGTTTGCATCTTAAGTGCTCACCGAACCATGCACCGAACCATAAACAGATATGATTACAGTCTAAACCGGAACAATGCTTGACAAACTTACTACAGAGTTTCTTTCTGTATAAACATTAACTTAAATATCATATTTAAAAGAGGGTGTGTTATTTCACTATACTTTTGTATTGGTTCGTGACAGATATTTTGTTTTGTTGCGTCTGTCTGCAATAAAAAGGTCCTACATTTATTTTGTCTACTTTGGATTTTGGATAAGTAAAGCCCGATTTAAATAGAGTTTAACAGAAACTTAAGTACCGAACCGACCGCTCAGTAAAGTAAGGTAAGGACAAAACGGTAAGTGGAAAGAAAGAATAAAAAATAGCTTTAATTGAATTTGTTAAAAAATATTTTATAATTATTTATATAATGTTTAGAAGGATTTTTTTTATCCAAATTGAAAGTCTTTGAAAAATTCTAGTAAGATGTCAATCATATTACAGTCGGTAGCCCGAGCACGAAAAACTAATGTAAATGTAAACTCGCTGCGCACTGATGACATTTGATTAATATTTCATACAAATTTCATAGACGCGCATCGAGCACGAATACATTTACGGTTGTCAGAAATTTTCCTGCTCGGGCTGCAGATAATTCATTTAAAAAATCCGCATAAAGTATAAAAACAGTTCATCATTGGTCCAAGTATTTTGCGAGGTTAATAAAAGCAGATAATATCAATATTACATTGTTTACAAACATTGTATACAAGGCAATAGCCAGAGTGCGAGGGACGTCCGGTTACAATCTGCATAACAATAGTACTCCATAGTCGTCCGCTCTCCAGATGGATGCTAATACCTCTCTATTCATAATTCATGCTTTAATGAAGTGGACGAAGGCTTAGTTATAAGATGACACGACCCTTTGTGTGAAACCGGCTTAGTACACGCTGATAATCGATTTAACCCTAATATTAGGGCTCTTACACCAACAAAACTAGATGCTGAAATCAGCTATTTAAAGCTTCGCTTTTATCACTGGGGTATAAAAGCTATTTTTATACCCCTAATTTTGTTGAGTCTATTTCTTTCATTAAGTTGTGGACATATTGTGACATCTGGAATTTTCAAATATGAAAATTCACGTGACGTTGAAAAACCCAACACCCACTTTATATTTATCTATATGTACAAAATAATACTCAAAAGTACCTACAAGTTGAATCTAGGAACCTTATTCTTCATGCCCATATAGAAGATAATGACAAAGAATACTTCTCCATAAGACGAGTAACGCGAGGTGAACGCGTTACGCATTTTTACTATCATAATAGTAATAAGACCGCAACGCACAATTTGGAATTTTATTGGATGTGATTTTAACTTTATTTCCATCACCTAAAACCAATTACGACCTTGACAAAAAACTATAGTACCAATTTAGTGTAATGGATTGAAACAAGATATTGTACATAGTCTAAGAACCAGCCAGCTCCTGGTAGTTGCATATTTTTCATATCTTGCGTACCTGAGCTTCAGCCGTACTCAATGTACTTATGTTAGGTTAGGGAGTTTCTTTGTCCAAATATTCTGGTCTGGTGAATTACATACAGGTAGTCAGCCACTGGCTCTTATACTAACAGGCAAAGTACACAGCTCTACAGAACCATGTATCAACACACGCACAAGCTCATATGAGTACATTTTAAACAAATTGCTATTTTCCACAAACAATAAACCGTACTGAAAATATTGAGTAGTTACGGAGTGAGATTGTATGAAAGCCAGAGCTGCATCTATTTCAATAAAGCACTAAAACGTAGTTTCAACATAGACTGTGTTACATAAATGATGACACGACTAGTAAAATGTTGACATTTTGCGATCATGTTCCTGATAAACTTTTTAAATAAAACTATTAAATACATTCATACAACTAATGAATTTAAAAGATCACATAATTTAGATATTTGCTACAATTCGAATAAAATAAAATAAACAAAATAAAAATCTATATTAATCACGTAGGCATATAAAAGCCCTTATGACATGTCAAAAAAAGCATTATTTAGATTTAAGTATTTCTTATAATATTAAAGTAAGTGTTATTCACTTATAGGATCACATATTAAGAATACTTTCAGATTGTTTAGAATATTAGTTCATTTGGGACATACTAACTATTTAAGTAAGACTATAAAATTTTCTTTATATTTTCCCTTACCTATCCGAACTGAGGCAGTACACAATATAGACCTTTCTAGTAAAAAGTGGTTTATTGTGTTCTTAAATAAAGTTATTCAGTTTACTTCGCGGGTGTATTGTGCGGGCCCATTGTGAGTGCGTCGGGCCCCAGGTGCGGCCCGCCCTTATACATTCTCTACAATAACGTTATGAATGTCAAAAACACGTTATTTTTATTTACCTTAAACGATGAATTGTATTGTTACGACCGATAAAGTGGTTCAATAGTAAACAGCGCACGTTTCATGTGAGCATTTATTTTTGTCTCTTTTATTGCTGATATTAATAATATGTCGTTATTGGTATAGACCAATTGCGCGTCTAATCAACTAATAGTAGTTGATTGTGTATGTCGGCAGGATGTAGGGTATGGTTCGGGTGGACATTTGCCTACTATTTTCGTTTTGAAAATAGCTCTTACATAATAAATTATATATTCAAGACAGCAATAGCCAAGTGGATAAAATCATAAAAGGAAAATAAATATCTTGCTGCCCGAGCAGTAATATTTTTGACAATCGTAAATCGTATTTCATACAAATTTCATAGACGCGCATCGAGCTCAAATACATTTACGAATGTCAGAAATTTTCCTGCATGGGCCGCTGAAATCATGAACACCTCTGATGCCAACGTGTATGTCCTCTTGAATTTGAAACCATAGATATTATATTGATACTATGATTTTGATAGTCGCCTCCTTGGTCTAGTGGCAGCATATATGGCCTGTGGACCGGGAGGTCATGGGTTCGATTCCCAGGTCGGGCAAAGCAAATATTCTTATTTAATTTGCCCGGGACTGGATCCCTCAGAGCAGGTTGACGTCAGGCAGGCAGACGGTTGTAAAAACTAAGCCAAATGCGAAAAAGTGCGTTGCGCCGACCCCACTATAAAGTGGGTTAAGGGCAAGTAGAAAGAACGAAAGAAAGATATTGGGACAGCAAATAAAAGGAACTTTTTGGACCTCCGTCTATTTCACTAATTTTACCTAACGCAACCTCATCTCGGATCAATGTGAGGTATAGGACTACTACAGTATCTGACCTTTTTATACAAATAAAACTGACTACCAGTTCCGAAAGTGAAACTTTTTTGAAGTTACAAGTATCAGAGTATATTAAGTTATAAAACTCATGAATACTAAACAAAATAAGCAAACATTTAGAATTGGGATTAAGAGAAATCTGAATAACATCTCGGGTTAATTTAACGACTTTTTGGCGCTTCTCAATCTCTACGAACAAATTAAAGTTATCCGTTCTCCCTCGTCTAATTATCTTTTTCGCGCAATACTTTAAACACGCAATTCGTCGTTAAATTAAATTTGAATAAATACATTATTATTATTTTATTAAATAGATATTTTTTTTCATTGTATCATAGATAAAATAAATAAATACACTTAACAGTCACATACATAGTCC
Source organism: Clanis bilineata (assembly GCA_036417725.1). Classification (NCBI taxonomy): domain Eukaryota; kingdom Metazoa; phylum Arthropoda; class Insecta; order Lepidoptera; family Sphingidae; genus Clanis; species Clanis bilineata. The sequence goes on from CM071141.1 coordinate 9,037,282, forward strand.
TGACCCCACATAAGGTGTAGCCTGTATCGTGGGTATCAGAAACTACGAGAGACTTTCGGTCTCACAACACCCAGACCCGAAACAAATATCAATGGGCCACACAGACATTTGTTTCGGTGCGGGAATCGAACCCGCAGCCTCACGTTTCACAGCCGGCTACTCGCCCGCTGCGCCACGGAAGCTGTCAATAGATACTATAATATGGCCCTATTACCTGCAATATGGCAACACAATCTGGGACGACACAATTTGTTTCATTTTCATATTCACCATCTGAGAAGTCGGAATTGAGACGGGTGGCCTAGATATTGTTCTTCTTCTAAGACCGTCCGACGTGTGATGAAGAAGTTAGCGTATTTCGTTATAACATCTATCCATCTATCATTCGATGGTTATCTAGGTGAAAGGCCGGATCGTTATCAAATCGACAGAATGTTGTTGCGTTTCGTATAATGAACAGGATTAACAGAGCCCAAAACGTATTTTCCCCCTCCGTATGCCCATTCTTTCCTGTAAAGTCGTGCCTAGTGCCTAACCTAATGATTTGGATGATCATCGGCGGTGGAAATTACTTTATGTTTAACTTTACATAAATGTGACGCATACGCTCGGTTATACGCTTGCTTTCAACACAAGTCTGGAAAACTATATATACGAAGCTTGAAATCACATCGCGACAATTATTCTCTAAAACTGAAAACAAGGATAAACTATTAACACAACACACATAACATAAGCTCACGCCTGTATCCCCGAAGGGGTAGGCAGAGGCGCACTAGCGAACTAGAACACCCACATTTCGCCGAGCTTAGTTCAGTCCCAGATGTGATAGGGGGCGAGCCTATCGCCATATCGGGCACAAATTCCAGACTCCGGGCTGATATGGAAAAATCCAATATCACTTTGCCCGACCCGGGGATCGAACCCGAGGCCTCAGAACCGTAATCGTACCGAAATACCACCACGCCACCGAGGCAGTCAAACTATTAACATTGTAATGAAAGCGATAGTCTATTTTCCTTTTGTATGAACCATTCTAGACAGAACCGAATATGCTTTTATGCTAATTGGTGTTCACTTTGACAGAGACAGTGCGCCGCATACACTGATACCGACAGACCGACAGACCGACAGCCCTCGGGTCCTCGGTCTTTCTTTATGAACGTGCCATACTCTCACGAAATGTTGGCCAAAGCAACATTTCCCTTTGTGTATAATAGGTTTCTATGTTCACACTATCATAGAAATTGAAATATGTGTTATCATTTAATGACTTATACTAGTTTATAAACTAATGAATAACGGACTGACTTCAAAATTTATCAGATCGTGACCAAATTTGGAATAATTCGATCGAACACAAAAATAATCTTGAAAATCGGTCCACATTTAGCGAAGACATCGCGTAACATACATAAAAATACAGATTAATTGAGGACCTCCCCTTTTTTTAAGTCGGTCGAAAAATCGACTACAAAAATCCAATTTTGTCAAATTTATTGGGGGACGTTGGAACAAGCACGCACACGTCCCATTTGCCAGTCCCATTTGAGTGGTAGAGCCACGCTGTCGACAGTAACGTCTACAGCACGAATGGGCCGGCTCGACCGGTTTGATACCACTGTGTCACACAAAACCGACGTAAAGTGACAGCTTGCTGTCGAGTTTCGTTCGGTGAGTGAGTTTTCCGGTGGCCCATTTCCCTCCCTTCCTTTCTCAATCCCTATTTCCCTCCGTTTAAATTGGCAAACACTCATGATTCTCTTTGTGTCTTGGGTGTCTATGGGCAGTAGAGATCACTTACCCATCAGGTGACCCATCTGCTCGTTTGCCAGTCTGTACCATAAAAAAAAGATAACGAGTATCATACAATTGTACCTTTTGAAATCGGTTGAAAACAGATAATTTTGCGTTGATTTAATGGTAACTTGGTAAGTAATACTCTTTGATGTCGATAGGATTTCTTATTAAAAGTCCACATATTATACTTTTTTACCAGTATTGGGATGGAAATAAACCAATGGATGAAGTTATATTTCATATTTCTGACATATAATATGTATCCATAGTTAAGCCAATCAACAAAGAGCGCATCGTCGTTCAACGTCCACCCATCAATTCAGTATTGCATCGCCGCTACGATATGCCATAATTCCTGCCAAAAGCCACACACTTTAATGACTGATCAATTTGTCTGATCCAAGTTTAAAAGCCTAATTATCTACCGTCACGGGCTACGGACCACATCATGCATTTGGGTAATTAACCTGATGCCGTGTAAACTTGAATTTAATTTATTGGTATTTTAAATGCGTTAATTTTATTTTCTAAAATCGTTGTCGGCGTTTCGATGCATCAAACTTCAAACAAAAATTTGCATCATGTGATAAAATACTCTTTCTTTAGAAAAATAGCTTTGCCTGACTTAGGAATCGAACCCACAGCCATATATGCTGCTACTACGCCAAAAAGGCGACATTTATTGTAATAAAATACGAATTTAAAATCTCTTTATACAAAATTGAACTGGGACCGAATTACAAGGTTGCAAAAATGTTAATCAAACTTCTTCAGCCTTGTCTATGTAAATAAAATCAATCTTTTTAGTTCTGATCAAACAAACACACACATGTAACGAACACCAAAATTAGTGCAAGTTGTATGCCAGTGTGAGTGGAGATGACTGCGGAGCCGAGACGTCGCGCACCTACCCACCTACCTACAACGCCGCCGGTACTCGTAGTTTCACTTGAAAAAATCCATGCACTTAACGCTGAAAATAAGCGCGGCTTTCGACCGCATTCACTTTTAGCGATGTAGTTTTTCTCCTTTTACGCCCTCCACACCCATTCTCTCATCTAGCATCCCCCATCTCACTCCAACTTAGCATCTCTTCAACTATACTCGGTTCGCTTTAACGTTCGTGACACAAAGCAATATGTGAGTTAACTTCAGTGTAACGGTTCTTGTTTGAGTTGCGATTTAATGCCTCCTTAAACTGAGATGGTTTACGGGTTAACCGGGTTGAAAAGGATAAAAGTATCGGCAGTTGCTTACACTTTGGATCTACTCCGGTTCAATAAAAACTTTCTATCCTTTAAAAGCAATCGAGCAGTTTGAACATTCCCTTTTTACACGTTTTGTATTTTGTATCGAAATGTTAGTCTAGCTCCTATAATTATGTGAATAATGGGAAATAGCAATTGACCTCTGAGAATTTCTGCCTTTCTTTCTCCATATCATATAGCACAGAAATAAACTTCTCGAAAATTGGATGCACCTCCGATCAACCTTCAGGATTAGTAGACATGAATATGGAATCAATTTCAGTCAATGCACTTTAAGTTGATATTATTAACATATCATAACATAGGCTCACGCCTGTATCCCCGAAGGGCTAGGCAGAGGCGCACTAGCCAACTAGTACACCCACATTTCGCGGAGCTTAGTTCCGTCCCAGATGTGATAGGGGGCGAGCCTATCGCCATATCGGGCACAAATTCCAGACTCCAGGCTGATATGGAAAAATTCAATATCACTTTTCCCGACCCGGGAATCGAACCCGAGACCTCAGGATGGTAGTCGTACCGAAATACAACCACGCCACCGAGGCAGTTATATTATTATATATTATCAGTGATATTATTATCTATGAATACGCCGTGAATGAATGATTTTCTTTTAAAGTACAAGTACAATACCTCTATAGGTAGTAAAAACATCGAAAATGCATAACGAGATATTTATAGTTCCAAATATATGCAGATGTAAAGCAAAGTTGAAACAACCCTTCTAACACGGTTCGTCTCGAAAATTCCGTTTTCTGTGAAATTGTGAGATTAAAAGCTAATCTACATATATTTACCAATGAAACAAGCATCATCCTCCCGCGCCACAACTTGTCCAATTTACATGACGAAGGTGGCGATATCGCTAAAGAAAGTTCCCGACAACTTTTATCAGATCCCAGCCCAATGCGGCCGATGAGTTGGCGTAGAACTTTATTTACTGATACCAAGATCTGATTCAGTGGAAAAGGAAAAATGTCAAATCCCTCCGAACTAAAACTCAATGTTTAGTACTTTTGAATTCTATTCGTGAATTTCTCTCATATATTTAAATTAAGAAACAAAAGACGTGCCCCCAAAAATTTTGCATCTAAAATGCACGTCCAAAGTCGAATTTGATTTAAAATTTAAATTAGTCTGTTTTAAAAATATGCAGGTCATAAAACGCAAAGAATTTTAAGCTAAGTGTGAAAAAAGGAACTCGCTCCATATTTTGCGGAGTCGCCCGCGCGGGCTTATTCGCGAGCTGGTTCCGATAGACTAGGATTACGCCTGCCTACGTATTACGCGAACAGATTTAAACTGAATTAACCGTTCGATCGTAAAATTGGAATGCCACACAGATAATTACCTGACACTCACAGAAAAGGAAGTCGCTTAGAAAGGAGATTCAAATAAGCGTACAGGAAGGACCGACTAGGGCGGGCGGTGGGCGCCGCGCCGCTTCGATCACGAGAAAAACTGATACCGAGATATCTGAGTGCGCGATCGGGCGAAACCGATGCGGGCCAATTGAATTTGAATGTCACCGTAAGTGTTTGTGATTTCTATTGAATCATTGAATTTACATAACCCAACGTGTTGTTTAAAATCAATATTCGATAAGAGTTTCTTATGTAATAAGCAAATGCAGACGCATTGAGCTACAACATTTTATAGTACTCTCGAACATGACGACTCGAAACAAACGAATCGTATTAAAAGCATATAACGTGAAAATAGTTGTAGTGTTTGCAGTTGTGTTTCAATCGTATAACAATAATGTAATTGGTAAGACAGCATCCGTAAAAACTATTACCATTACAATCGATTTACATAATAAAATACACGATGAATTGACTCGTCAGCGCAGAAATTTCGCATGGATTACATGTGGGCTCAGGCGTTTAAAACTTACTACCGCCTTCACGACTTGGCTACGAACTGGAACCAAGCCAGACAAATTTGCGAAGCCGAAGGGACATCCCTTCTTCTGCCCGACTCACTCGACGAAATGGAAAACCTCAAGTTACTTATGAGTAATATGAAAGCTCATTACACTGCCATCTTCATTGGTTTACATGACAAATTTTCAAACGGAGTATTTGTGACACTCAAGGGTAAATCCAGAATATTATATAACATAGGTATTATTTTTCAATTTTTTACTCGGCGCGACAAGTCACTACAATTGATTCACATGGCATGTAAGTACAGTGCAGTTGAAGTATAATTAGGACCGTCACATCGTCGGAAGATGTATGTGTGCCTGATAAAAAATACTATTGGTTGATAATTTACGTTTTTTCCACAATTTTATTTAATCAAAATAAGTTCAATTTCATTCCGTTCAATCATTTCCGCAAGTGGCATTGCTAGCAAAAAGGAGAGCGAGTGTTTTCTAACACGAAATGCCCAATTTGGATCCAAAAGGGGGACTAAGCCGACTCCTTTACGCAACATTCTTGAAAAAGTGGTGGAAAGAAAGGTTTAAATATTTTCGATACCGATTTTGCTGTTACCATTTAAGTCATATTATACTCCAGCAGTGGACGTGCGGCTGATGATGATGATGACAATACTCAAAATGTTGCAGGAGAATCAATAGCTGGAACAATGTTAGAACTGCTGTGGAGCCAAGGGACTCCTGACAATATCAACGGTACGGAACACTGCGTCGTGATGACGAGGGAAGGACTGTTCGACGATCGACCCTGCGATGACATTTATCCGTTCATTTGCAAAATATTTGGGAACGATACTCGGTATAACGAGAATTGCAGTAACTTTGATTTAGGTAACTATTATTCTACTATTAGTAGGGCGAGTAGCTGTGAAACGAGAGACCTTGGGATAGCTTCCGGCACTGAGTCAAATATTCGTGTGATACAGATAATTGTTTCGGGCTTGTGTGTTGTGGGACCGAAAGTTCCTTTCTGATACCCACTTTACAGGTTTAACCTAGAATGGCTTCAGGATTGTGTGTGGTTGTTGGGAGCATTTGATTATTTTCGAGTATATCCTACTTATATTATAAAGCCGTAAGTTTGTGAATGTGTCTGTAATTTTGTTACTACTTCACGCTCAAATGGCTCTAGCCATTGGTCTACCAATTTTGATTAAATTTGGTATGGCGATAGCTGACACCCTATGTTAACAGATAGGGTTTTTTATCCCGATAAATAATATCCACGCGATCGGGTCGCGGGCAACAACTAGCATAATACTATAAATGCGAACATTTTAATGGATGGAGGGTTTGTTACTCAATCACGCCAGAACGGCTGAACTTAGTAGTCTGAAATAGCTCATACGCTACGTGTTATGTCGAAAAAATGTACGTAAAATATAATTATTTTGTACAGCTTACTCTTTAGAAAGCAATGGTAAATGCTATAAGTTTCACGCTGAGCCATTGTCGTGGTTTGATGCGTATTTGACGTGCAAGTCAGAGGAGGGAAGCCTGGCCATTATCAACTCAGCAGAAGAAGCCACACTTATAACGGGTTTCTTAAGCGAACATCTACACGACACTGTTCCGGACCCGAATATTTTGTATATTGGATTTAGTGATCTTATGTTTCCATACCAGTATCGGACTTTGCAAGGTAAGAATATGTGTTCATGCTTCATATTAGTATTTTTTTATAGCAGAGACTGGCAAAGGAGCAGATGGGTCACCTGATGGTAAGTGATCTCTACTGCCCATAGACACCCAACACACAAAAATAATCATGGGTGCGTTGCCAATTTAAACGGAGGGAAATGGGGATTGGGAAAGGGAGGGGGGAAATTGGAACACCGGAAAACTCACTCACCGAACGAAACGCGACAGCAAGTTGTCACTTTACGTCGGTTTTCCGTGACACAGTGGTATCAAACCGGTCAAGCCGGCCCATTCGTGCTGTAGACATAACTTCAAACAGCATTGCTCTCAAAATGTATATTAGTATTATAAAAAGTTAAAACTTGATAGTTTGTACGTAACGAGCACCCAAATCGAAATCAAATTGAAATCGAATAACGATACCGTGAAAAAGATTATGACATCATAATTTGAATTGAGAGACGTGGCAGATAAAATGCAAGAATGTCGCTTAAGATGGTATGGCCACGTTTTGAGGAAACCACAGAAGTACGTCGGTCGCATGTATCTGGCCCAGATCGTGCCAAGGTTGCGTTCCCGTGGACGGCCCATAAAGCGCTGGCTGGACGTTCTGGAGGAAGATATGAGAACCAATGGCCTCACCATAGAGGATGCTCAAGACCGGGCGAAGTGGAAGTAGGAAGGCGGACCCTTGCAGAAGGCCGAGATAACGCCAGGCAGAAAGAAAGAAAGAATTTAAATTGAGAGATTCGATTTTTCCATAAGTTAACAATATGCGATTGTGGTAAAACCTTTCCATGTCAGAATTATTGTTACACAGGCCAATCACTTGAAGAAGCTGGATACTCATCGTGGAGCCTCCACATACACGAGGACCCGCCAGAAATGGAATCAAAACGTTGCGGCGCTATTTCAAGAACTGGATTCCTGCAAATCACGTGGTGTGATCGACCCGCGATGTTTCTTTGCGAGAGAGTTAACTCCAAAAACAAACATTAAACCCACGAAACAAATAATAAATTCAAGAAAAACTTCTATAATACCTATGACAATCAAATAAAACATACAACTTTAAGTTATCTTTATAAATAACGAAACGTATTTTCATTTTACATTTAACAAACGAATCATCAGAGTCGAGGCATTTATGCCTAATTCCTTCCTTATTGTAATAAATTTAACGTTATATTGTTAAATAAGTAAAATAATCATAAAAATTAAGTCAAAGTTTTAGGTCACATCAAGTCATTGGTATGTGGTCATACATAAACGCTTTATCCACTTTCATATTCCGTCTAGGAAATTTTTCTTTGATTTCAAATAAGGGTTAACTTTTATACCGTATCGAATACATAAAATAAAAACATAAGACAAACTCACGCCTGTATTCCCGAAGGGGTAGGCAGAGGCGCACTAGCGAACTAGAACACCCACATTTCGCCGAGTTTAGTTCCGTCCCAGATGTAATAGGGGGCGAGCCCATCGCCATATCGCCCACAAATTCCAGACTCCGAGCTGATATGGAAAAATTCAATATCACTTTTCCCGGCCCGGGGATCGAACTCGAGACCTCAGAACGGACTACCGTTCTGAGGTCTCGAGTTCGATCCCCGGGCCGGGGAACGACGACTACGTACAGAAACTAGACCACGCCTATAATAAAAATCGAAATGCGTCGCAATCGCATCGAATCAGATTTGTGTGGAATCGAATAAAAATACTTATTCCAATGACTCTACCTTCTTTCTTATCATCAGTTATTTAAATGCCGTTTAATTAATACGAGTATTAAACCTGATAAGGTATGACATAAAGGCCCATATTAGCGGCAAACGTCACTCGATATATGCTGTCATGGAACTCATGGAGCACGGAATCCTGTTGCCGACAAGCAAGTGACACATGACGATAATACAACAAGCATTACATTTAAAACCAGCGGTGCGCGCGAATCAATGTATTGCGACTTTGTCGATTACAGACACAAATTGAACGAAGTTAATAGGCGTAAAATATTCCGATTGTGTTTCTTTTGTGTATTTAATGGAATTGCATGATTCGATAAGACTGTTAAAGGATTGAGAAGATTCTTTTTGAAATTATGTTACATTATAAACGACAATGGTCAAATCAGAATGAGATGATTAAATAATAATTGTCGTTTTTAAAAGACGTTAGGTGTTATATATCCTTACAATATAATAATATTTTGCCTATGTGTTAGGTTAGGTTACAAATTCTGCATATCTATACTTAGATTTAATTTGTTTTTGAATTAAGCATCTACGTTTCCATGGCCAGAGTGTTTTTCAATTTCCTGCATTGTTTAAATATTTGGAGAGTACATAAAAGTATCATGATTTGTCTTAAAAGTACATATATGATTAATAAAATATATCACGTAATAATGTTGATTACATAATTTTTATTCTCGATACTTCGTTATAAAATATTTTATGTTATTTTTAAAAAGAAGAAAAATTGAAGTGTAAAAAAAGTGATTGAAAAATTACTATACTTCCTTATTCTGTAACTTCTTGTTTAATGTAAGCCATACCTACACGGTATGTGGCGCTGTATTAGGCGCTGTGTACACAATTAAGGGAGTTAGACGCAAGGTGGTTGATGATTGGAGAGATGTGCACAGTCCTCGCCGGCGGCTATTTCCCCATACGGTTTCAAACAAGTTAAGTACCTACTAACGTATATATAACCCTAATTAATCCAATATAAGTAAAATTTAAAAATACCACCTCTCTCAATATTTTGCTTTTTGGGAATTATTACGAATTCGTAATTGGGAACATGAATGTAACAGATGCAAACTCGTGACAATATCAAATTATATGCTTCTCATCATTACATTATGATCATTTATTGTATAACTTGGCCATATAAATATTAACATATGCCAAATCTCCAAGTCCTTCAAGCGAAAAATGCTTTAAAAGGCATCCTAAGTTATCACTTGAAGTATCAATATATGACAGCATACACTAAACTGTTTATTTAATAAAAAAAATATACGTTATAGATGTATGAAATTCACGTCGGGTAGGCTTTTGTGTTAAATTTTATTTGATTGCGAGGCTCACGTCACGCCGACAACAGGCTGATTGATGTATTGCCGTCGCGAGTCGCGAGCCGCCGCCACGCCACGCCGCGCCGCGCGCTCCACGGTCAAAGATTACATAATTGATGCATACACAGAAACAATGTGGATTTTAATCATATGTTTTTAAATACATTTTGTTTTTTTTATTGGCCTTAGAAGGCAGACAAGCAGACGGCCCATCTGATGATAAGTGGTTGCCGGCGCTCATGGATATCAGTAATGCCAGGGACACAGCCAAGCCGCTGCCTACTGTGAAAAATGCTTTTTAAGCCTCGTTTTGCTTTTATTGAATGTACAATCAACTCGCCTTATTATAATGAAGCGAAAGAACTTATTTTAATTATTTTTACTCGGTCAGTCGCTTTCGCTAGACTCTGTTGGTGGCAAAGACAATGAACGGTATATAGAAGGGGCAACAGCACAAAACTTGTGATACAATAATCACAAGTTTAAAAACTTTACTGACCGATTGCCAATTTACCGATTGTGATACCATATGTGACCACCCTTGAAATAAGCTTTATCGAACACAAAAAGAATTTTGAAAATCGGTCCACAATTGGCGGAGATATCGAGTAACATACATAAAAAAACGACGAATTAAGGACCTCCTCCTTTCTGGGAAGTCGGCCGAAAATGACCTAGTGGTCATAAGTCACTCAGTTTATTTGAAATATACGCGCGCCAGGTCGGCCAGCGAAATAATATTGAGATAATAAACTAATCTTACGTGATTCTTGCCGCCAAATGTTCATACACTTAAGGTCGCCTTATGTCGTTTAAAGCCGCCTTATTTGTCAAAATTGTATGGCGAAAATCAATATAAGAAGCCGTTAAAGTTGAGCAGCGTTTGACCATTCGGGCGTTAACCATTCACAAAATATTCTAGGGCGTAAATCATAATAATCGACCTCGCATTGTAATAAGTAGTTGATGGTGGTACTGAAGTTTGAGATCAATTTCTTTGTATGGACACTTGCTTGATAACCCCTCTATCTTTGGTTGGTGGGATTGTATGCAATTCAATGTCGCGAGTTGAACGGATTCCTTACAGAATTCTGATATAAAAATGAGATGAGGCAGAAAAGGTCTCGAATGGAGACCACGTACCAACAAGCGCAGCTCTTGCAAGTTGAAAAGACGACCTGATAAAGGTCGCAGAAAGTCATAGGATGCAAGCCGCTTCTGTCTGGAAATCTTTGTGGAAAGCCTATTATTATGTATAACCTATTAATAAATTTATCAACCATACAACATAAATGTGGGTTCAAAATTATAATTGGGCTACGTATGTTGAATAGTTTCCATGTACCATAATAGAGCGGACAGGTAAGCAGATACTCGTATTACACGTCAGATGTAGTTAGACAATCCGTGCAGAAAATCATCCCTTAACTTTATAAGCTTCGAAGAGTTTGAATGAGGAGTTATGGTAAAATTTAAACTATAGGAGATTTTCTATTTAAATAACAGCAATAATTTGAATAAACTAAATCATAATCATGAGCGACCTTTTGGAAGCAGCTATCTAGCGACATTCTGCTATCTTTGTCGAAAATACAAAACATAATATAATACGATTTATTATATTAATAAGGAGCGATAGCTCAGTTGGGAAAGGTACGGATTGCCGAGACGACTGTCGGAGGTTCGAGACCCACTCCCAAATTGGAGCATACACCTCTGACTATCCTATGTTAGGTGCATTTTCTTTGTGAATTAACGCTTGCTATAACGGTGAAGGAAAACATAGTGAAGAATCCTGCATACCCTAGAATTTGTCCACCAGAATTTCGAAGGTATGTGAAGTCTACCACCCGCATTAGGCCAGCCTAGACTAAGGCCTAACCCCTCTCATTAGTTGAGGAGGCCCGTGCCCAGCAGTGGGACAATAATATTACAGGGCTAATATTATTTTTATTATTATGTATGTCTTTCCACATCTCGGGACTGTTTAAGTCCCAAACCTTTGGTAGGCGTGCGTGGGGGCGAAGCCAACACGTAGAGGCCCATAAGACTAGTTTAATCTAATATGGGATGTGACACCAACCGGCGGTTATCCCTGTGAACACTATAGAAATGCACCCAAAGACAACCCCGGTTAGTGTAGGACTATGGCAGGGATGGACAAAAATTAAAACTGGATTATTGTTGTGAGATGCTAATGGATTGGGTAACAAGGACTATGGGAGGGATTATGGTACCTGCCTGACATATTAAAATCACGGATAAAATAGGCAGGTGGTGACTCGCCAACTCAGGTAGATGGGCTCCTCAAAATAGTCGCAAGACAAAGCAACAAGGGAGCAGTACCAAATGCCATTTTGTGAATGATTCGCTTCGTGGATAAACCATCTTCATCATTTAAAATAACCAATATAATACGTGTATCGTACACACTACGCCGATGTTATTGGTGTGATTTTTTTACATTATAAAACATAATAATGTATACAATATGCAATAAACATAATATAGTAATTCTGTTTTATGATCCAAATAATGTAAACAAAGTGCGGCACATTGTAATTTATAACTTTACGTCATTTATTTTAAAATAACAAATAATGGAATGTATCTCGAGACTAAATCATAGGTCATGAATAATACCACTAATCATTTCGAAGCGAGCGCGAGTCCACGGCGTTAAACGTCGCGAGTCAGATAAAGCAATAGCGCCCCTTTCATACAACATTAGCTACATTAGTGACGCCACATTTCCTAACAATCTGTACCGTAGCTCATTCGCGTGTGAATCCTTAGATACAGACGCTCATTTCCTCTTACATCGACGGGTTAAACACGCAACGCGACATTATATATAATTATTATTTATATACTTAAGTTAGTTCTCAGTCGCCTCCGTGGTATAGTGGCAGCATGTGTAGGCTGTGGACCGGGAGGTCCTGGGTTCGATTCCCAGGTCGGGCAAAGCAAATTTTCCAATTTTCCCGGGACTGGATCCCTCATTGGGGGTTGACGTCAGGCAGACGGCCGGTCGTAAAATCTTAGCCAAATCCTCTCTGCAACATGCTTGAAAAAGTGTGTTGCGCCGACCCCACATTAAGGTGGGATAAGGGCAGGTAGAAAGAAAATACTTAAGTTAGTTCTCAGCCCTGCATTAATACTATGTAATGAAAAGGATCAACCATCAGTCCACCACGCTAACCTCACTCTTCTAAATGTTATAGAGATGTAAACTACTTACTATAGTGGGGATATCAAGCAACTTTCCATATAAAACGTTTGATCTCAAAATAATCTATTTCTTTCCACAAAAACAGACGTCCTGTCACATTGATGATTGACGTGCTTGTGGAACCAGCTTTCGGCGGCTGTGTTTCCTGACCGTTACGAGTTAGGGACCTTCAAGAAAAGAGCCTATATCTACCTCAAAGGCCGGCAACGCATCCATGATTCCCCTGGTATTGTGGATTATGGGCTGCAGTGATCACTTAACATCAGGTGACCCACTTGCTCGTTTGCCCCCTCTTCTATAAAAAAATTTATGTGATAAATTTTGCATCACGACTTTTGGTCTGATGACCCGTCTAGTACTATACTACTAATAATTCAATATTCATTGTAGTTACATATCTCACTCACTGTGGCTATATATCGACATCTGTTATGCTAGGGGCTTAGGCATAGTCAGGCCGCTACCATGGAAAAAAAGTTCCCGAAATTCTTTATTTAAGTACAGCATTCAAAGTAGGAAATATTTTCCACCTCGGCCATACAATGCGGCAAAAAGCGTTCGAAAACTTCAAACCAATTCGATAGTTCCATGAACTAGAGCCTGAACACACGTAACGTATGAAAACTACCTTGAATTTTTTAAAGAAAGCAATAAAATTTCATTGCTTTACTCGTATGGAGTGACAATAAAACTGCATCTCGATTCTGATCACACTCGTTTCAATATTCAGATGCGGGCCAACACCTGAGACATGGCGCTTCGTTTGAAAAATGCTTATTATATTGCTCTCCAGTAAATAAGTGTTCGTACGTTCTACAATTTTTTACACTCGACAGGAACAATGAAAACTTCCCTATTAATAAAACATATCAGACTATTTACCAGAGATATACTATATGCTGACTGCTACTTGTATAGTTCCTGACAAATTATATGGCCAGTGAAGATAATTATGAGCGGTATAACAGCCTCTTTTGTACATAATTATGAGTAGTTCCGAGAATCATATGATAGAGGATCACAAAATTATAACAACGGTAAATTAATTTTTTTTTTTGGATTTCATTAAACGATAATTATATGACAGTATGCCATACATCTCTCAATCTCTCAATTGTCTGCTATAAAAAAATAACACATTCTGTGTAAGCTGTTGCAGTGCACATAGATTTATAACATAAAATGAGCGTTGCTTCTGGACTATTGGATAATTAAACATAAACATAAACATAAGCTCACGCCTGTATCCCCGAAGGGGTAGGCAGAGGCGTACTAGCGAACTAGAACACCCACATTTCGCCGAGCTTAGTTCCGTCCCAGATGTAATAGGGGGCGAGCCTATCGCCATATCGGGCACAAATTCCAGACTCCAGGCTGATATGGAAAAATCCAATATCACTTTGCTCGACCCGGGGATCGAACCCGAGACCTCAGAACCGTAGTCGTACCGAAATACCACCACGCCACCGAGGCAGTCAGTCAATTGGATAATTCATATAATAATTACCAACCGAATCTAGAGAATTGTATTATAAGATAATTACTATCACTACCAATCATTATGGAATGTACCAAATGATAAGAATGAGAGTTCTTACATTTAGTTAAATAATAGAAGCTAATGAAGAATCTCTAAAACATACGCTCATTAAAGCGATACACGTTATTTCTTTGTATGTATTGTCTAAAATCGACGAAGTTAGATCGATACCCGTATGCACTTACTGTAATAGTCTCCAAACTGGACCGACTATTTTCGTGCTCAGTTTTTGACGGGCTGCAGATTAAAAATTCATGCGGTCAAAAAGTCCAAGACTTGTGTCCGATCCAAATCACGATATTTATGTTATTCTGTAGCGGTCGTGTCACTTTATTTGATTTCGTCTGATATGTACACTGTCGGAAGAAAAAGCTTTATTCTAATATCAGAGTACAAAATGCAAAATGTGTCGTTTTACGTTAATAGTTACATCGGCAATGCAAGTAATGCAGTCTTTTTTAATGGTAGCGAAAGGCGAGACGAGCGAATTTTCTAATTTGATTTACCCAGTATTGCACTACCAGAGGGGGTTAACGTCAGGCAGGCAGCTGGTCGTAAAAACTAAGCCAAATCCTTTCGGCAACATGCCTGAAAAGTGTGTTTGGGCGACTGACATTAAGGTAGAATTGGGACAAGTAGAAAGAAAAGACAATAGATCAAGCCTCTTGAATGAAGTTAATCTATAAGACCATTTATGAACAAGGAACAGCGCCACGTGTACTTTGAATAATAAATACTTCGTTATACTGAGACATTGGATGATGAGATCTCATAATGCCTACTAATTACACTGACTACAATGTCCTTCAAATGGAACACAAAATTGCTTGCACAATGCTGCTAAAGTATAAGGAGACACAGTATTATTTCAAGAAATCTTTCTCCTGATTTGTTTCTTTACACGATCCACTAAAACATAGATCGATAGATAGATAAAACTTTGTATTGTACCTCTATTGTAGATACATACACAGAAAACATGTAACAGTAAACAGCATAATAGGTAATTGTGCCACAAGTATTGCACATTATTATCATAATGGCGCTTCAAATATCTTAATATCTTACACTTTATCCCAATACGCAACATAAAAACTAGGTGGAAAGTAGAGTGATCGATATTGATAACACTTAGCATCCAATACACAACTGCTATTGACAAGGTTTTGTAGTTTTTAATCTCCTACTTTATTATGCATTCCGCACACGCCTATTCCTTGTAGGGCTTCGGGTGCGTTCCACTTCTCAGACCGCTCAAGCTCAAAGCAAAGCTGAACTTATCTTGCGAAAGTTTTCGGATTTTTATTGCTTTTAAACAACGTGGGATCGTATATTAATATTTAAGTGGAATACACTGGTATTATTTTAAGTTTAATTTAAATGTTGTTTGACGAATTCCAAATTCGCGGTTTGTTGATTTTTACACCTGATGCTCCATTAAAGATAATTAGTTGATGAGTTGCCTATCAAATTGTGCCGCAAATATTTTTAATAAAAACATAACATAACATAACATGACTGCCTCCGTGGCGTGGTGGAATTTCGGTACGACTACGGTTCTGAGGTCTCGGGTTCGATCCCCGGGTCGGGCAAAGTGATATTGGATTTTTCCATATCAGCCCGGAGTCTGGAACTTGTGCCCGATATGGCGATAGGTTCACCCCCTATCACATCTTGGACGGAACTAAGCTCACCGAAATGTGGGTGTTCTAGTTTGCTAGTACGCCTCTGTCTACCCCTTCGGAGATACAGGCGTGGGCTTATGTTATGTTATGTAATAAATTAATTATTAGTTAAGCGATTTTGTAACATACATCATCATCAGCATCAGCCATAAGACGTCCACTGCTGAACATAGGCCTCCCCCAAAGATTTCCAGATCGACCTGTTGGAAGTTTGTAATATACGTTTCGAATAAAAGATGAGCATTTTGTATGAATACTATGGTATCTTGGACTACAGCTTTTGTTCGAAAATCTGCTCCCGTGATAAATATTTCTCGGGATAAATAATACCCTATGTCACATTGGAATAAAAGAGCTTTTGTAGTATAGATAAGAATTTTCAAAATCGCTTTAGAAGTTCTGTAGATTATCCATTACATATAAATGACAGCCTCCGTGGCACAGCGGGCGAGTAGTCGGCTGTGAAGCGAGAGGCCGCGGGTTCGATTCCCGCATTGAGACAAATGTTTGTATGGCCCACAGATATTTGTTTCAAGTCTGGGTGTTGTGAGACCGAAAGTCTCTCATAGTCTCTGACACCCACGATACAGGTTATACCTAGTGTGGGGTCAGGACTGGGTGTGTGACTGTTGGGTGTATTTATTATTTATTATTATTTAAATAAAGAAACCTTTTTACATATAATATCAGTATTAATACCACAATAAATACACTTAATACATCATTGTTTATCAAAATAAATATCCCAACATGAGTTCAATGTAGATCCACGTCGCGACGTCATTCGTCTTTCCGCACAATCGGTCTGTTTGGGACGTGTGTCTATGTACTTTCGCTAAAAATGCAAATTCTTCGTCGAACTGACACCACGCCCTCAGCCCGCGGGGTCGTGCCGAAAGCCGACTGAAGAAGTGAAGTGGGGGAAAGAGGGGGGAACCAACACGGCCACAATTTTTCACGAAACCAAAATGAGCAAGACACACCCCTAGGACGCGTTTAGTGCGTTGGCGACAGTCTTCGTCAGTATTTCATTACACACAACATTTTGCCAAAAAATCTCGCGGCTTTCGGTGACTTATTCAATCCATAGGATGGACTATATGAATAATAATAATATCGGCCCTGTGATATTACTGTCCCACTGCTGGGCACAAGCCTCCTCTACTAATGAGAGGGGTTAGGCCTTAGTCTACCATGCTGACCTAATGCGGGTTGGTAGACTTCACACACCTCCAAAATTCCTGTAGAGAAATTCCCGGGTATGTAGCTTTCCTCACGATGTTTGCCTTCATCTTTATAGCAAGCGATATTTCACAATGAAAATGCACTTAACAAAAAAAGTCAGAGGTGATGCTCCATTTTAGGGTTGGTCTCGAACCTCCGACACTTGTCTCGGCAGTCCGTACCAATGTGAATAATATTATGTCAAAAATTAATTAATGGATGTCAAACTAGTACCTAATTGTTGCGTCCACTCGGTCATATTCATGTCGTTCACATAATTCTATTTGCCTTTCAACTTAGACAATACATTGTTACTTGCTGTTTCCTACAAGTCGCAAGATACTCGTATCTTACAAGATGCTTCTGCTTCATAAGTGTCGCAACTTTGTTGTACTAATTTTAAATGTGAGTTGTACATTCGCGTACTAAAGTAAAATGTAATATAAAGCTAGTCATGGGATATCTAATTTCAATGTTTGAATAGAGATTAACACAGGATAATATTATTCTAGTCAAACATTAAATAAACGAGTCGAGCTACGAGCAAAATTATTACATCTGATAAACATTGTCCATCATCGAGTTTTCATCACATTACATAATTTTACGCACGCTGCTTACGATATATGTTAATTTTCTAAGCTATTAACACATTAGTAGTGCACAACGGACGCTATCGTAAATCAGAAGTGCAAACAGTGTATTAATTACAAATGCAAACAGCGAGTGCGGTCCGCCGCAGCCGTCTCTATCCTGCTAATGATTTGCAGTGTAGCTGTGGCCGAAGCAGAGCTCTGCGCCGCTCCACGGTCCACGCTCCACGCAGCGACTGCACTCGGCTCGCTTTTACTTAATATGCACGCCATGAGAACGTTCTTTAATTGATACAAACTCAATCCTATAACTGGAGCTCTAGCGTCGCTGACAGTATCATTTTGTTTCAATTTTAGTTTATGTTTCACTATCTCTAAGGTACTTGAAAGGATTATCTGGACAAAACGGACCATAGGATATCAATTTTGCAAGTACCTGACTTTACGTTACGCAGCTTTACGGTTCTATCCAATCTAAAATTATAAATGCGATACTGTATCTATTGCGTTTTCACGGTTAAACCACGAAACTATTTTAAAAACATTTGTATGAAGAAACGTTAAACCCTACCAAAGGATATAATGTAAGTTTTATATTCAAACATCTAACAGGGATGATATTATAAAAGTTGAAGGTTGTTCAGAACTTTTAACCAACAATCACGCCAACCAGCAAAGCAAATATAAAGGGAGTGATTCCAGAAAAACTATTCACGCGAGCAACGCCTGAAATAAAAACTAGTAAGTAAACAATTTCGCATACAGTAACGTATTCCACATTTCATGTTCAAATTATAATTTTACAAATGAAAATATGACAAAAACCATCGTTACCGCACAGATGCGATGAAAACAAAACGTTCCACTAAAAGCAGAGTTTTTAATTTCATCAGCATAAGTCACCCGTGTAAAGATACGCTTTCGTAAAACCGGAATAAAATGCAGTAGGTACGTCGTAGTCGAAACAATAATGTGCGATTGTAGTTGGGCTTACAATAGTCGGTGGCGGCGGAGACATGCGGGCGCGGAGCTACACCGGCGCAAAGTGAAATCGGTCCTTTCAAAACATTTTACTGCGAGCTTGAAAAATAAAACCTTCAAGCACTATTCAACTACCCACCGTGTGGTCGTAGGTAAAGTGTCTGTGAAAAAGGGCCTTGTAAAAAATAGATTCGCTCGCGTAAAGCGCGCACAGCCGAATTCTATTCATGTTATGTCAGTTTGTACCGCTATACTTTTCGGCAGATATGGTTTATACAAAATCTACATTCATTTTACAACATTAATATTCTTGGACAAATTACATCTCAGTCCAAACCGTGACTACGAAGACTACATAGCCTTCGAAACGTCGGGAATAAAAATTAAAACCAAATCGTGATAGAATCCGTAAAAATAGTTTTATTTCAATGTATAGCATTCGCGTAAACTTAAGAAATCAGTAATGTAGGTAATACAAAATATACTGTACTAACTCAAATAAATACTATCATTCCTGAATCAATAGAACATTCTTGAGCATAGATTTTATTTCCTTTTTCGTGCATAGAGCGGCACAGTTTCTACGTGCAATTTAAGTTAAAAATACATTCCCAAACTTGCTCAAAGCAGAGCCTATAATATCCATTGAAACGGTGAATTGCCAAAATCGAATCGGAAGTCTCACGAAGGAATCGGGTCGCATTTCCGTAACTCGCGAATATTCGATTCAACTGTCCCCACCTCAGCTCACCTTAAGTGTGAGGGAACTATTTTCGTAACGGTGTGGGAATACATTTGTATACAGGGAAATATCAGCATTCCTATGTTTCCATGAAAGGTTTAGATAAAAAAAAGATAGACTATGCCTACAATTTTGTGGCGTAGTTGTATTTCCTGCACCATAGGATCACCGCATTGAGGTCTCGGGTTCGAGTCCTGATTCGGGTTATTTTAATGCTCATAACAGCCCGGAGTCCGGAATTTGTGTCCGATATGGCGAATTAGCTGAACCCTATCACTTAATAGGACGGAATAAACCTTGTCGAAAAATTAAGGCTCTAGTTACGTCTCTGCCTACCCTTTAATTCATAGACTACGTTTAAGTATTTGCTGTGCATATAATGAGATTTTTTTTAAATAAAAAAAAAATAATAATTTTAATTCAAAGTACTTAATGCGTGTATTTAAGTAAATGAATCGAGCGATATTTTTTGCACGAAAAACGTTAAATCTAATTTAATAAAGTCATAAAAGTTTCACAAAATTATTATTTAAATTAGAATATAATCATCTGGGAGTAGAAAACTGAGATAAAATATTCTTATTAAATAAGATTATAACGGCTGCTAGTACAGACAAATTGTTCCTTCGAGAGGTCTCTATCTAAACTAAAACAATACGAAATAGCCCTTTGTTGTAAGCCGCGGAGATTTGGGAAAGGTGATTCAAGAAAAATAGGTTAATATTTCAATACAACACAAGTACATTTTAATTAAAATCCTGATACATCATTTTAATTGTTACAAATAAATTAAACTAATACATATTACTTTATTTCTACCTTCCCTTATCCCACCTTAATGTGGGGTCGTCCCAACATACTTTTAAAACATGTTGCAGCAAGGATTTGGCTTGGTTTATACGACCAGCTGTCTGCGTAACGTAGACCCCTTCTGACGGATCCACCGGGAGGGAGGGACCGGGAGGTCCTGGGTTTGATTCCCAGGTCAGGCAAGCACGTTTTCTAATTTAATTTGCCCGGGACTGGATCCCTCAAAGGGGGTTGACGTCAGGCTGGCGGCCGGTCGTAAAAACTGTGCCAAATCTTCTCTCGCAACATGCTTGATAAAGTGTGTTGCGCCGAGCCCACATTAAGGTGGGATAAAGTCAGGAAGAAAGAAAGGAAAGAAAGAAAGATAAAAAATAATATTTGTTATTTTGTTGTATGACAAATATATATACATAATTGTTACGTTGCATCAATACATTCTGTAGTTTTTACGTGAAAGAGTAACAGACATACACACACATACACATACTCACAAACTTTCACGTTTATAATATTAGCTGGATATACGTCATTGCTAATCCTCTAAGTTGAAATGGCAGTGGGCAGGGCACATAGCTCGTAGAACTGATAGCCGATGGGGCAGAAAAGTTCTCGAGTGGAGACCACGTACCGGCAAGCGCAGCGTAGGACGTCCACCTACAAGGTGGACCGACGACCTGATAAAGGTCGCGGGAAGTCGCTGGATGCAGGCCGCTTCCAACAGGTCGATCTGGAAATCTTTGGGGGAGGCCTATGTTCAGCAGTGGACGTCCTATGGCTGATGATGATGATGATGATGATACGTCATTATAATTTAGTAAATAAGTTAAAAGAGATTAATGCGCAAAGCGTTCAAACGTAGCTAATTTAATCAAAAGTATCCCTAAACTTGCACATCAGCCAGAGTCGGGAAGTGCAAAGATTTACTACTATCCCGAAACGTTCAAGTTTGCTGAGAACACAATAACACAAGTTAGCTGCTGAAGCACTGTTCTGTTAGCAAGCTGCATTTCATCTATTTTTATCTCGCGTGTGCAACCATATTTGTCTTATAAGACGATCGAAGCCGTACAGCGAACAGGCAATGGGAAATTGCAAGAATAAATCTTCTGAGTTTATTTTTTTCTGCGTTTTTATTTCTCAGTATGCACGAACTTTTCCAAGCAGAAGCACTGGCGATTTCGTTTGTACTACATTGTACGTCATGGATAAAGTTATCCCATTCTATGAATGTATTTTATTGGACATACATCTACCTAGGTAGAAGCTAATAGATAGGCTAAGAAATTAGTCTCTTACCCCCAGTTTCTACTTGTACAACTTCAGCTTAATCACGAAATAACTAAGCTAAAGAAACAATATTTAACTTGTCATTACGGACCCAACAGCAAATGACACTTTCAGGGTTAGATGCATGTGTCACGATAAAAATTAGAAAAGTAAGAGTGAAATACTTCTAAAAAAAGTGAGCTGATCACGTGTTCTATGCAAACGCAGATGTCTCGACCATAAATACCAAGTGAAGTGACAAAAGCCGTTGCTTTTACAAAAAACCTTACTAGACTTGCTTGCGAACTAGGGAGTAACGAATTTATAAAAATAATTTGACACAATTGTAAAATGATTCGATTCGCTTAATGCGAAATTGCATTGAAACCGATAGGTGTAGGGTAAGTATTCATAGTCCGTCATATTATTTGTCAGCGAGCCGTCAGCGGCAGGCGTCGCCGACACGCGGCGTCGAGTGCGAGCGACGCATAGCGTATATCCAATTACCCATTCGCAATATTTTCTATGCGATGACGCTTGTGGAAAAAGCAATCAATCTACATGGATGTCCACTGCTCCGATACGCGAATTGATAACTATAAAAATTAACATTTCTTTAAATAAATTTGACAGTTTTGGAAATAACCACAGTACATAAATTGTTGAGTATTTAAATAGTATTAAAAACATATAGGTCTACAGTAACTACAATTTTAAATGGGAGGTTGCTTAGCTGTTTCCTTTTTTATCTCCTATTATTGCATAATTACTTTATTTCCGTAACAATTAAAGTATTCCGAAATATACTATGTACCACCTACACATAATGTAAAACTTACATTATGTATATCTAACTCTTTATAATATTAGTAGCAATCATAGAGAGTGTTTATCATACTAGTTTACGCTAATAA
Organism: Clanis bilineata; assembly: GCA_036417725.1. NCBI lineage: Eukaryota > Metazoa > Arthropoda > Insecta > Lepidoptera > Sphingidae > Clanis > Clanis bilineata. The sequence goes on from CM071141.1 coordinate 9,060,005, forward strand.
TTTAGTAGCACAGAGCACTTAATGTAAACATATAAAGCTCATTATTTCTATTGTGAATGTTAGTGTCTCATATTTTAATAACACATTTGTACGAATAGAATTACGCGCTGCCAACATTACAGCAAAGTTATTACTCCTTTGGACGCTCTCCAAAAGAGGTAACACGACGATGAACAATAATATTATGATTATTTGAATTCAAAGATCATATTTTGGACTAATAAATGTATGAATAATCAAACAAATAACAGTAAATAAGTACAAATTATCATACTCTCTATGTCGAGCAGTGTGCGAGTGTAGGCTGATTATTATAATAATTAACTTTCATTAGTTGCAGGTATCCAATATTTAAAAAGTAACTCGTCATATGTTCTGTGCTTAGTAGTTCCCGTAGTAGATATTAGATGTAACAGTTCTCGTAAACGATGCTTGTTTTCGTTTTCTCCATACATTTTAGTTCCTGGTATTTTCCGCAAGTGACGCTGTTTGTTTTTGCAATCTTAAACCCCGTAAAAGACCAGTCGATGAAGACTTAGGGCGACTTGCTCCTCTTTTACTAATCTAGAGATATATCTAGAGATAAGGGATAAATAGAGATTTATATTACATTTATAAAGTGCTGCAAGGAGCCCTTATACTCATAACCGTATTTTTTAAGTCTGTTAATAATCACAAGTTTAAAAACTTAAGAGGCCGACTTCAAATCTAATCATGACGAAATTTACATGGCACCACCCTTGAAATAAGCTCTATTGAATACAAAAAGAATTTTGAAAATCTGTCCACATTTGGCGGAGATATCGGGTAACATACATAAAAAAAGAAAAAGAAATACAGACGAATTGAGGACCTTCTCCTTTTGGAAGTCGGTCAAAAATGGTGGTCTACGTTGAATATCACAAATGAACTATGAACAAAATTGATGTAATGAAGATTCATGCCTGTCCACGCCAATGCAGCCAACATAAAGGTACACAATGCGCAATCAGTACGCGAGTAGGTAGGTACCTATATACGTGTTGTTTCTGTCAGGTCGCGCTGCACGCAACTAATGAAATCGTAAATCAACAATGTTGAACATACATCGACAGATTTCCAGCATGTAAATACGAGTATCATGTTTTTCAACATTACTTTCGACTCGACAGGCGCCTTGTTAATTAATAATATTAAAAACAGGCTTAATGAACGGCTCAACTGTGTGCCAATTATCCGTGAGACCTCTTTTTCGATGTTTCAACTTGTTTCAGCCCCTGTTAAATGAGTGGCTGCTCTTACCCCTGAATACTGAAACGCAACTCAAACACTTCGTGTTACGTCATTTGAGGCCACCTTATATGATAAATTTGTCTGGCGCAAAACAATATAAGGGGGCGTCCATAAATTACGTGAGGTGTTTTTTTAAATTTTCTGCCCCTCCCTCCCCCCCTGGTGAGATGTCGTGAGATTTTATTCAACCCCCTCCCCCATCCCCCAATCTCACGTGAGATTTTTCAAAATGTGAGTTTCTTACGTAAACGCGTTGGATTGTTATTGTAAAAAGAAAAAAACAAATTTGCTTCGTGCTTTTATTTACGACTAAAATGTAAAAATGTTCAGAAATAAGATTTCATCGTTACTTACGTGTGAAATGTAACACAAATTTCATTTCGTCTGTTATTGCTTTTACACCCGCGAATGTAACATCCCACCATTATGACTCTGCAAACTCACTGTTTCAATACAATAAGAATAATTGAATAATTATAAGTGATTTATATCCACGTAAACTGCAGAATAAAATATGCTGTCAAATTCTGTGCTCAAAGCAAATGTGCAAAGCAAGAATTTCTGGGTATTCGATGCGAGACAAAGAACTAGATTTGCATCTTTGTTCAACACACTTAAATGCGTATAGCACCATCCCGTTTCTTCAATATGTCAGTGAGGATAGTCCAGTCTATATTTAGTCTAAGGTAAATTCAGATTAAATTGAGCTATTTGGTATAAAACAAATATGGTGGTTTGACAGTCAGTAAATGTATAACGTTGAAGTATGAATGAAATTATTTTCTTTCGAAAGAATTAGTAAATGATCTTAATAGTATTACGATTACGCTTAAGATTAAATCTTAAGCATGTACAATCTGGATTAAATGGACCAAAATAGTATATTTTTTTTTGTTTCAATCAGAAAAAAAATTGCGTGATATTTGCCGAGACCCCCCCTCTCTCCAACGTAAGATTAGATGAGATTTGACTCGACCCCCTCCCCCCCTTAAACACCTCACGTAATTTATGGACGCCCCCTAAGTGGCTACTTACTAAACCGATTACGATTACGCTACTCAACTTTATTGGGTAATAAAGTTGAGTAGCGTTCCAGGAATCGGCTAGTCTCTTAACGTTTTGAGGCTCCGAAAGAAAATGCGCTTAATGATTTTTTAACTGAATTTCTCGAAAATAATGTAAAAATTAACAAAACATAACATAAGCTCACGCCTGTATCCCCGAAGGGGTAGGCAGAAGCACACAAGCGAACTAGAACACCAACATTTCGCCGAGCTTACTTCTGTCCCAGATGTGATAGGGGGCGAGCTTATCGCCATATCGGGCACAAATTCCAGACTTCGGGCTGATATGGAAAAATCCAATATCACTTTGTCCGACCCCGGGATCGAACCCGAGACCTCAGGACGGTAGCCGTACCGAAATACAACCACGCCACCGAGGCATTCAAATTACCATAACATTGGCAAAACGTAAATCCGACCACAAAACTGATTACACAGCATAGAGACGAGTTACCGCAATACATTCGATCTTCGTATAGTTTTATATAAACAACTCCACCCGTACACGATTAACCGTTGGATTATTTATATCGGACAGCTCTCGAACCACACACGAGCCTCTGTCGGCACTCTATACTACATCAAAAACGGTGCACTCCAACTAATTGCATTTGCTATTGATGCAGGCCTACCTACTCGTAGCAGTGGGGCAGTGAATATGCCTGGCCCCTACCATCAGCATCACATATCTATTAGCAGTACGATTTCACTCAACCGTATTTATATTGGATTCGAAATGCAGGTAAACGCTGATTAAATTCGATTAGATTGATATGTTGGTTTCATGCATAATTTAGTTATGACTAAATGTTGGAATTTATGCGGTTTGTTAACAAGTTTAAGTGTAATGAAAATGTATCATAATATATTGCAATGTTGTAGAACGAACTTTGAATATTCATATAAAAATAATCACAAGTTTAAAACTTAACGGACCGACTTTAAATCCAATCGCAACCAAATATTTATGGGACCACCCTTGAAAGAAACTATCGAACACAAAAAGAATTTTGAAGATCAGTGCACATTCGGCGGAGATGTCGCGTACCATACATAAAAAAAATACAGACGAATTGAGGACCTTCTTCTTTTTTAAAATCGGTCAAAAAAAAGGAAAAAGACGTTGCATGCGGCCATCCGCGATTCCTGTCGCAATCTCTTCGATTTGCTTCTTTCTCCTTCGGAATGTTTAGAAACATACATGTACGCCGGCATTCTGATGGTCACAGATAATCTCATTGCTCATCGTTAGTCGATTGTTTTAGAATTGCACTGCACTAACATCATCAGGAGATGTCTTTGGCCGTGCTCGGATTTAAAAAAGAAAGACAACAGCCGTTATCTAACGTTCCTTGAAAATATAAATACTTACTCTGCAATAAGGTTTTAAAGAAACTGCAATTCGTATCTGACTCAAAAATTATTTAGTTAATGCTTATTCAACAGCCTATAAAAACAAAGAGGCGACCGCGACACAAGGAGGGTCAGAAACGCTATTGTATATTAATGTAAGCGACGCCGTTCTCCCGCTAGTTTTGGCAAAGATGCAATTTCATTTGAATATTGTGCAAGTGGACTGTTATCCGGCGATATACTCGTAACAGAAACGTTTTAAATACAAAGCACCAATAAAAGTTGTGTTAACTTTGCAAAAACGTTAATTAATATTGAAATAGCGCGAATGTTACCTAAACGGTTCATATGCCGAACGTCGTACGTTCAGTGAAACAATTAAAAGGAAATATCAGCGAGTTCCCGGGCGCGGCGCGGGGCGGCGCACATCACCCGCCGCGCCGTGGATGTCTCTCATTCCGCGTGTAAGTGCGCCTCCGCCCGTCACCGTGTCTCCGCGATTTATACCCCTCGTATTACACGCCATTCGACACTTGCCACGTTTCACACAGACTTACGAATATGAGCAGTGAATTCATTTGACAACACTGATGAAAGTATACTAACAGTTAACTCTATCTTCATGAATGCCCTAACTTCAAGCACAGGTCGTCAGAAACGACAAAATCTTGAATGACTTTTTCGCTTCTTCCACCTTCCCTAACTCCAACGTGCGGCTGGTGCAACACACTTTTTCAAGCTACTACAGAAAGGACTTGACTTTAGGTTTAAGGCTGAGATCTATAGAGCGAATTTCGACTAAGTCGTCAAAGAAACGAACTCAGTTGGGATTTGGAATTTTTAATCGAACTTTGACTTAGTCCGAGTCATTTTTTTTACAATAAAATCTTTGCTATCTATCAGTACGTTTTTTCTTGTTCGATTTAAAAATTCCAAATCCTCACTGAGTTCGTTTGTTTGACTCAGGCTCAGACTTAGTGGGAGTTCGCTCTATAGATTCGCCTTAGAATCAGGTGCTTGCCTCACGTCAACCTTATGGGAGATCCAGGCAGTATCAGAAAAATGCCTAACCCAGAATCCCTTAATCAACGGCCCCTATATGCTGCTACGAGGCCAAGACGGCGAAATCATGAATAAATATATCAACAAAGAAGATGGCATTGGTATATACAAACAGAGGAATATTTTATTTATTCTGATTCATTTCTCTAGGAATTACTAGACTAGAAAGTTACAGCTTGATAATAAACCCGTGCCACATCCAAATCATGACGTTCGAATATCCACGGAGCCTCCTGGGATGATTGTGCCGCTTGTTTAATTGTTTCTTGCTACGCAGCTATATTAAGCAGTGAGACGCCGCCAACTTTATGACTTCTAGAATGAGTCGTTAAGTTGTCGAATCAGCTCGACTTCCGCTACTAAATTTTTGAACCAAATTCAGTCGGACAGAGAAACTTCTCTTCTTAACTCAATGAGGAAAACTGCCGACATCACTGCAGATATGTTTAGGCAAAATAATTTCTTAGAGGTTTAAACTCAGAGGAAGAAATACAAAGCTAAAGAAGCCGTTAATATTCAGCACTACGTAGAAATTTTAATTAAAATAGAACACGCATATTCATAAAAAAGTAAAAGTTACGACTCGGTAGCCGCGCAGCATTTGGACGCTGCATAAATACTTTGTTAGCGAACTAATAATAGTTGCGCCCGATGACATTATTACTTGAAACATTTGTTACAAAATATAGTAATAAGGATAATGCGAAATAATGGAAAATTAATACACTATTATTTACGGACTTTTTGATACAGGACCTCAGCTTAAACTTAGCTCGTTTTTCAACAATAGTAATACTACGTAAGATTGCCTCGGTGGCGTGGTTGTATTTCGGTACGACTACAGTCCTGAGGTCTCGGGTTCGAACCCCGGGTCGGGTAAAGTGATATTGGATTTTTCCATATCAGCCCGGAGTCTGGAATTTGTGCCCTATATGGCGATAGGCTCGCCCTCTATCACATCTGGGACGGAACTAAGCTCGGCGAAATGTGGGTGTTCTAGTTCGCTAGTGCGCCACTGCCTACCCCGTTGAGGATACAGGCGTGAGCTTATGTATGTTAATACTACGTAAATCGCAAACAAATATATCAGTGCAGATTTAATTACACCTTAATTCTCTCCGTGCGATAATACTTATTAATGATCGTGTATACAAAGACAAGGTATGGAGACTGCATGCCATCTCCGGAGCGACCCTCCTCGTCACCCCTGGGGTAAGATATTCCTGTTTAATCAAGTAATTATCAACTCACATCCCCTAGCCATTAAGGGAGTCCATTGCTCAGTGTTTTAAATCACGACTTACGGTTCCGATGAGAAAACAAACTCTCTCTTTCACACCCTGGCCCTTGGGTAAAAGAAATAAAAGACAGTCGTCTTACGTCCCTTTGGATTTAAACAAAATCCAACAGACTGCAAACTCGTGGATTATATTTCATGAAACGGATTATTTGATATTTTAATGCTTTTTATCTCTGTCTGAGACTGGGATTTTGTAGACAAGCGAAGATACTGCGTGTCTGACCTCAGAATTCGTAACGATTGTAAGAACAGTTTGTTTACGTGAGGTTATTTTTTGCGGTGTAAATATATATTATCGCATAGTAAATATCTTAGAAGACTAAAGCCGGGTCTCCACTAGGTTTTTCGAAACAAAACACTAAAACACATACGCAAAACAACGATTTTAACTGTCACCTGCTCTTAAAACAATGGACCATAGATAAAAATGCATGTTTTGTGTAGGTGTTTTGTGTAATGTTTTAGTGCAGGAGACCCGGCTTAAGATGTCTGTGTAGAGGTACATAAAACAACTTACTTTTTGTTTGTGGCGTAGGAATTAATAAAATAGGCCGAGGGTTTCAGTATTCAAAATAATAATATCGTCAGTAAATTAGTTTTGGTAGTCGTAAAATTAGGCATACTTTGCTTAATTTCGTCCATTCGTCCATGACTATTTTGATAAAACATCAATCAATATTCAAATACTGGATGTGATTTGAGGCGGCAACCTAAGTTCGTTTTGTTCATTTAAACATGATGATCAGATATGGTCATACGTATGATTTGACAATTGACGTTATATACTAAGATCTTGAGTGGTAGAGCTACGCTGTAGGCAGTAACGTCTTCAGCACGAATGGGCCGATCGGTATGAAACCACTGCCTCACACGGTACCAACGTTAAAGGCAGATAGCGTTTCGTTTGGTGAGTGAGATTTCCGGTGGCCCAATATTCCCCTCCTTTTCCTAATCCCTCCTTTTATGATTGCAACGTACTCATGATTCTTTTTGTCTTGGGTGTCTATAGGCGGTGGAGATCACTTACCATCAGGTGAGCCAACTACCCATTTGCCAGTCGCTGTTATAAAAAAGCGGCCTTTGGATGATGAACTATTACGGAGATTAATATTTTACACAAGATCATGTTAATATAAACAAAATGGGCTTAGGTTGCCGCCTCAGATCATATGACACATCCAGTACTTAAGTATTAGTGTTTCAATCTGTGTGTATGACACTACAACGTTGCTATAACAATAATTATGTAACAACACCATAAACAAACATAGAAAAGAATAGATGATCTAAGAAAAAGAATGAACAAAATGACAATGTTACCATATCATCGAAGTTTAGTTAAACTTTTTATTTAGACCATTTGATATTAAAGTCATCGGGTTAAACCTTCAGTCAAATGTTGTCGACGGTTACTAAATCGGAATTTTAAACTGTATTTGATCTTACGGCCCTAGGAGTCATGGCAAAATATTCAGTAAGGTATGATACTAAATCCTACCCAGTTCTCGGAGGTCAGTATTTTGTTAATACAGGAATACATTATAACAAGTTCAAAGAAACAGTTTCTCGCTAAATTAAAATCTCTCATAAGCGAATTAAAAGCGGGAAAGTTTTTAAGCGTATTTTAGGCGCAGCCGTTTTGTGATATTAAATTGTTGATTTATTCACAGCGAGGCGAACATTTTTGTGTATTATGCGATAATTTATACACAGTTTAGGAGAATTCTTTATAAAAACACTTTGTTGGATTGTTCTATTCGCCTATTATTTTCAATGTTAGTCATAATAATTACTTCAATAATTCGAAACACATAAAGAAATGATAATTTTGTACGATATAATTCAAGTCCTAACATTACCCTCCTTCCGCGACAGTCGGATAATAAAAATGACTAAAATTAAATTTTCTTAAAAACTATTCAAACGTTCTATGTTCAAACCAATTTGCATTCAATAAAAAGTACCTTCTCTATAAGATTCTACCTTGACTTTTTCAGATTTTCCACACCATAGTTTAGAATTTAGAGGGGGTATAGAACTTTACCATCCTTTTATCTATGTAACACCATACTTTCCGAGTTTATTTACGACTCTACTCGGAAACCAATACTCGGAAAGTATTGTAGTATCTAACTTACAAAACTTTCCGAGTAAAATGGCTATGACATACAGACAAACATAACGAAGTTATAGGGTTTCGTTTTTGCCACCTGGCCCCGGAAACTTAAAAAACTCACAAGAGCGAATTCGCGAGCTAAATTTAATTTTATAAACCAATAATATAAAGGGAGAAGCTTTAATTTCTTTAATTCTCGTATTAAAATAAGTTGTTTATATAGTAAACTATTTTAATAAAATGAGTTGTATATTATAATATAAAATGAGTTTATAAGTTAAGACAAAGTGGAGAGACAACCTGATAAAGGTCGCAGGAAGTCGCTGGATGCAAGGTCCATCCAACAGGTCGATCTGGAAATCTTTGGGGGGGCCTATGACCAGCTGTGCACGTCCTGCGGCTGATGATGATAATGAGTTAACGACTGATCAGGCAGAAGCAATGCTAAAGCTAATCTATCTCCTAATGGGGATATAGTGTTAATATATATGTATACTTGACGGGGGGGAGTTGACGTCAGGCAGGCAGCCGGTCGTAAAAACTTAGCCAAATCTTTTCTACAACGTGCTGTGGAAAATGTGTGTTACGCCGACCCCAAATTAAAGTGGGATAAGGGCAGGTAAAAAGAAAAAAACACTATAAGCGGTCCACCCCCGGGCGCGGCGGCAGTGGTAAAACACTTTTCCTCGAAACAAAAAAAAGGTAAATAGAAAAAAATATACTATAAGCTCAGAAAAGTTCTGATATAGCTAGTCACTACAGCCAGTCGGTTGTTGGTTTAGAAGAACGGCGTCTACGCGAGGCGTGCGGAGGGCGGCGTGCCGTATCTATCATCAGTACGGGCGTCACCACAAACACAACGTTACCTCGGCTCATTTTATTAGGGACCCGTGCCGACGACCGAAACCGCTAACCTGATGCGATTATACACTAAACACAATAAGCTTTCTTTCTCGTTATGGACTATTTTAATGGGTTTCTGTATAACGATTCTTTAGGATTTCTTTTCAATAGCAATATTTTTTCATAAATACATATTATACAAGGAGTAAACATTTTCATTATTATTTCGTACAAATATTAACTGCGTATTGAGTTCGATTCAAATTCGATTGTTATAAATATTTATGCTTGACTCTCTGAATGTCTGCACTAAATAGAAGGTTAATAATGTTACTATCCGCTTCCTTTTTGTTTTGTTGTATGATATGCTCCCAATATGTCACAGTTGTTATTAGTATAAGTATATTATACTTCAATTATTTTACACTGTATTTTTATACCTTTATCGTACCAACATATTGTATAATTGGGTACTGGACTATGTTTCATTTTACACACATATTTATATGTAATAGCAAATAAAACAAAAAAGAAACCCTTCTGTAAAAACTGCATCGAAATTGGTTAAAAAATGAGACAGTAATTTATATTTTAAATTTTGGAGCGAGGGCATATTGGAGATATCTTGCTATCTCTGTCCAACGCACGTACCATTATGGCGGTGACGTGATTATACTGATACTTCTCTTTCCCGCAGTTTGAAGGTTACACCAAACTTCAAAGGTTTATAACTTTTTTATTTTTGAGAATATTTTAATATTTCTTTCTGTTTTATGTTTAGACGACGTAAATTCTATATAAAATTATTTAAAAAAAAATTGGTCAAGTACCGAAATGTTTTAAAAAATCATAAAATTATAAAACAAGACTCAACATTATTCAGAGTATTGCTACATTTCTTTGTTAACTTTAAACACTTTACTTTTAGTTAGTTAATTAGATACAATATTTAACTTTATAATCTTTTGTATAATATTAACGTACGTCGACAATCTACATATTACTTAAACTCACGCCATATGCGCAAAAGGGTGGTGATAATGTTTTAGTCCCGATTGGTCCCGATCTCAATATTGGACTGGAAAACAAGCTGTCACCAAATCTTACCGTCGAATGTTCATACACTTAAGGTCGCCTTGTCGTTTAAGGCCACCTTACCTGTCAAAATTGTATGACGAAAATCAGTGTAAGAAGCCGTTAAAGTTGAGTAACGTTTGACTATTCGGGCGTAACACTTACGCCTAATCGCTATGACAACAAAAGACAATACTATTATACTATAACATTCTCGTCTATTTAAATACTCTTCACTGACCACAAGAAACATTATCGTACATTTAATACTTTATATTACCCCAATAACCTAACCTATCTCCAAGATAGGTCCAAGTAAATCAAGTTCCAAGCAGACATGTCGACTCACCTATATCGGCAACAGGCGTATCAGCGGATCAGCAATTATCCGGCGGTTAGTGTACACTGTACAGCCCAACCTCGACGATTGGGATCAAGAGGTGCCCCGAGTAACGGGAACGGGTAGCCCGGGACAGAGCTCCGATAAGTAGCCCGGGACTGTTCCGATAAAAACTTTCACTTTCCCCGACTATCCACTGTGGCGACGTTTAACAAAATATAAGCCACACTTATACATATTTTGCCAAATTTTTAACGGTTGATTATTATTTTGGCATGATGAACATATGTATTTAAAATTAGCAGTTTAATTTTTGTGAATCATTATATTTTATTTTCTTTATGTGTAAACTCATAAATGTGTTCGCATAGTTTAAAAACGAACGAAATAGTTTATAAAGGATAGAAACTCTCTATTGTTGATATAAAATGTACTGAAACGAATTATTATTTTTATCATACAATATAACATAAGCTCACGCCTGTATCCCCCAAGTGATAGGCAGAGGCGTACTAGCAAACTAGAACACCCACATTTCGCCGAGCTTAGTTACGCCCAAGATGTGATAGAGGACGAGCCTATCGCCATATCGAGCACAAATTCCAGAGTCCGGCCTGATATAGAAAATTCCAATATCACTTTGCCCAACCCGGGGATCGAACCCGAGACCTCAGAACGGTAGTCGTACCGGATTATAATCCGTTACTGAGGCAGTCAAATTATGTTAATTAAACAGAATATTAAAAAAACATTAATTTCGACACATAACAATATAATATTATGAACCATTAGTTAATCATTTTTACTGTAAGCAAAAAGCATCAAAACATAATAAAATCAAATAAAATCAAAATCAAAAAGATAAACCCCACTAAACACGCGACATACCCCAAGTAACAGAATACCACCAATTACCCACAACATCAGAACAAGCTCAAGTCTTCTTAAGGTGATAAGTAACGTACTTAAGGAGTGCGAGCGGATACTTTACCGCTGTGCCAGTTTTATTTACGATGCGGACCAATATCTGAAGGAAGCAGCGTCGGGTATACTAATATCGTCCGTGTGGGCGCAGCCGATAGCCGCTCGATAGAATAATATGACGGGCGCGCGACCGGCTCTGGCACGTAGGCAATAAGCCGCCGGCAGGGAGCCAGCGGGCCACCCGGAAAAATAAGATTGCAACCGGACGCGTTTGACCCATCGCGCGTGCTTCCCGATGCTTCAGCCCGCTTCTCACTTGCAGGTTACGTCGCGCCCATACTATCTACATACATAGACTCACGCCTTTTTCCCATAGGGGTAGGCAGAGACAACGGATTTCCATTTGCTACGATCCTTACACACCTCTTTCGCCTCATTCAGTCTCATTACATTCTTCATGCATGCACGTCGGTTTAGGGTACTTTTAACTTGACCTTTCTCGAGTAAATCTCTGACTTGGTCAGAGAATGTTCGATGAGGTCTTCCCCTTCCAACTCTACCATTCACACTTGCCATATATATTTGCTTTGTCAGCCTCCTTTCATCCATCCTTTCTACATGCCCAAACCACCGCAACATTCCTTTCTCAATCCTCGTTATTATTTCCTCTTTCAATCCACACCGCTCTCTCACCACACCATTTCTTACCCTATCTTTCAAAGTCACACCACACATACTCCTTAAACTCTTACTACTACTCCATACTATCTCGCATGCAAATATTCCGCTCGAAACTGCATTGAGTTCAAATCTGGATAACCGATCAAAACTAAAGACTCAAAAGATTTTAGTACGTAAGGGAGTTTAAATATATATATTTTTTAAGTTGATCACATTATCAAAGTTTTGAAAATATTAAATGAATAAATATTGCATAATAATCGAGTCCATGACGCGAGAGATAAAGTATATTAAACTTAACTCTACATCCATTGAAACAAGCAATAGCAGGAACTTTTAAATACACTATTCACAAATCCTTACTGCATATTAAAATGTACCAAAAATGCAACGGTCAGATACTATAAAATGAGCCAATTCAAACTTTCACATTTTACATCCGAACGTGGGCAATGTGCCGGCTAACGTGTAACATATTCCTAAAGAAAACGTCTCGCCGAGGCGCGCCTTGTTTCATTTTACGATCTTATCGAAATAATCCGATCTTGCTTGTTATTTACTGCCGACTTCCGTCGATTCCGAGTCTCGCCAAAGGGTAGCAGCCGCCGCAAATAATTATCGACCATATTACCACCACATTCGACACTCAATGCAGTATTCTAATCCACCGCATGACTCTACATTCAGTGCTCCGCATTCGCAAAGGTACTCCGGAAGCAGTTTGGTTACAGTACCCACATTCGGACTTAGTGCCTCCAAAATATAGCACATTTCGCAAGGAAGAAGTATTGCGCTTATGATCTTTTGGATTTAATAATTTCAACAGATATACCTCCGGAGATTGAGAGGAAAAATCTAGGTGTTTTATTTCACATGAGAGCGTGGCTGTGGAGCCAGGCGCTATCACAATAAACACTTTGCGGTCGCGACACTCGCGTAAATTATTCATAGGCTGAGGTTTGTGACACGTCTTAGAATAGATACTGCCAATAATAAATGTCATTTTGATATTGTAAATGCTTCTTGTGAATCAATACTATGCAATATGACATTGCTGATGCCGTGTCTATGTTTAAGCTTTTAAAAACTTTAGTCTCTATATATAATATCTATTGTTATCAGGGTTTAGTTGCTCTAATTTAAGGTATGTCTGTGTCGGGTGCTATACTGTATTAGTTAGTACCTGACTGTAAATTGGTGTTAAAAAGAGCAACGTCAGAGTTTCTTGCCCGTTCTTCTCTCGAAACAGCCTTCCGAACAAGCGGCAGAGTTAAAATTTTACGGAATCTAAATGTTTGAATATTTTATGGATTAAATAAATGATTTGATTTGTTTTGATTTGATTTGATTATGTACTATCATGTCTGTAATCCAATTATAATGTGATGAATGAAATAACAAATAATTAGTACGCAACGCTGAACTAGGGGACTAGCTGCCGAATGGTCAAATGCTACTCAACTTTAACGGCTTTTTTCAAGATAACTTCTTTTGACAGATAAGGCGGCCTTAAACGACATAAGGCGACCTTAAGTGTATGAGCATTCGGCGGTAGATCACACACATCTCGTTGAGCTTTTTTCCGTCCCTTCATATGATAGTCTATCACCATACCGGACACTTCAACCTAAACTTTGTGTGAGACATCTCAAGTTGAAAAACTAATATAGACTATAAGAGTCTAGTCGGTATAAAATAATTAAAAACTAACTTTTTACAGCAAAAAAACTCAAAGAAAAGCAAAGAGGAGAGGCGAATTCAATATGCCGGTTGGGAAACGGTCTCGAGTCTCTCGCCACTACACGTCTCTGAACACCTAATAAGCGTAGACGAGAATGAAGTAAAAATTCCCGCCATTGTCATTCTGGTAGCGTATTCTGGTAATGAGCTAAGTTCGCGGTAACGCCTCGTAACTTACATACCAATCGGTGGTCCAGCTCTTCGGGACCATTGGTAATCATGCCACAGACATGGAAAACAAAAACTTCTGATCATGTTTCGTAATGGATTTAAAGTTTGATACCTGTCCGATATTAAATAAATGGACATATTATTTTTGTCTTTTTATTGGAACGTGATGTGATAGCGTAACAAATCGCGATAGAATCCGTATAAATATTTTTATTTCAATGTGTAACATTCACGTAAACTTAAGAAATAATGGTGATTATGGTGATTTTATGAATTTCGGTAGCAATCCCCTTACTTTTAATGAGTTAAAAATGTAAGTTACATGTAAAATCGTTACATGTTTGCCAAGTTGGGTTATGTCGCTAGCCTGTCTTCTACGCCTAACATAGACCTTTTGCCTTAGAAAAGAAAAGAGGCTTACTTCAACCGGCGCGTCGGACTTAAAATGCTATATTGCAATGCACTTACCTAACTTCAGAAATCGATATAGCAGATAGCTTATTTGCAAAACATTTAATGTCATACAGTCCTACATTATACATATATATATTATATTTTTTACGAGAAATAGTAAGACCAGAACGTAGCTACCAAACGGCAGACAGCTAGCAGTTTCTTTTGACGCGTGGCCACCGACTTTGTAAATGGAATTTGCAAGTAATTTTGCCCCCGCCCCGCCAGCCCCCGCATCTTCTCCCGACGCCTCTCCGCCCTGGCTTGCTCTCTTGTCTCCGCGTGTCGCTTCCATTACAAATTGTGTTGGAATAAAAATATGGGCGGAATTATATAGAGCTGTTACACCTCTGTACGCAAATTTAATTATAAATAAATAAATAAATAACACCCAACAGTCACATACATAGTCCTGACTAAGATCACCAGTAGAGAAGTACCACACTAAGATCGAGTCTTGTGTCGTGGGTATCAGGAACTACGAGAGACTTTCGGTCTCACACACCCAGACCCGAAACAAATATCTGTAGGCCATACAAACATTTGTCTCGGTGCGGGGATCGAACCCGCGGCCTCTCGATTCACAGCCGGCTACTTGCCCGCTGCGCCACGGAGGCTGTCAATTATACTCATAGAGTGCAAATACTTTCATGATGTAGAGAGATATTATTCATTATTTTCTTAGAAAATATTAACTAGTATACTCTTCTTTTTAAAAACCGTACTTGCCCAGTGAATAGAAAATTAATAAACATGATCATACTACTAATTAATATAGCGAAATTAAATATGGCAGATTTTATCATATTATTTTTTTGCACATATGCTAGTATCCAAATTGATAGGCAGATGGGAAATAGATAATTGAAACACCCACATTTCGTCGAGCTATTTACGTCCCATATGAGATAGGGGACGAGCCTATCGCTATATCGCATAAATTCTAGATTTCGGGCTGATACTGAATAGAAACTCCCAATATAACTTTGCTCGCCCCGGGGATCGAACCCGAGACTAGGACGGTAGTCGTACCACGCAACGCAATACAACTACGCCACCGCAACCATCGATCGTTTTGTTAAACATAAATATTTACAGTGGGTTAAACTCTCACAGTTTCTGCAATTCTGCAAAATTAAAAAATGAATTCAATATGTTGCATTTACTCCGATAATATCCAACAGGTCACGGAAAGAAGTGGGCGTGTAATAGGAAATGTTCCGCATATTGACTCCGGCGTCGTTCTCGAGATCTCTAAACAATGACACACGGCGCAATACTAACCTTATAAACATAATAAATACTCGTCATTATAACTACTAATATATTATTAATTGCACAAAAAGACAATATCTGCAATTTTCATTTATAATATCGTAGAGTGAAAATAAAAAAATGCACTATTTTTTTAAACAAATAATTAAGCATCATTAACATGTCAATATTTGCTATGATTAAGGTTCAAAATAAAATCTAAATGAAAAGTTTTCTTGTGAAAGTGATTTTGGGAAAAATATTAACCACATTTTCCTGGTAAATTATTCAAAATACGCTCAAAAACCATAACAAAAAATAGAACACACTCGAGATCTCGTGAATGTGGAATACACCGCATTCCGGAGATGTTGATGGTAATATTATAAACCGCAGCTGTCGGCACTGACAAACACTAGTATGTTAGTTTTTACCTGTAGCACTGGAAGTGTTTCGCACTAACATATATTACTGTCGCGAAGAAAATGTACACAATGTCACACAGACTTTTGTCTCGGTGCGGGAATCGAACCCGTGACCTCACGTTTCACAGCCGACTACTCACCCGCCGCGCCACGGAGGCTCTCAAAATAATATCAATATTGGGGATACAATGCAGTCTTCGACTTTCTTTGGGCGTGTGCATTTTCATTTAAATTTCATCGGCCCAGCACTGACTTCAAAGAAAATAAGAAATTATCATTGATTTTCGAAGTCTGTTTCGAAGTTTTTACACACCTAATATATCAAACAAAGTCGGCTACGGCCCGAATCGACGTCACTTTATCCTTTATGAAGATTAGTTCATAGCCCAAAGCCGTGTTACAAAGTAGGTTTAAGGTTAAATTTCTCCTGTGTATAATTTTGTTGGCGACGTTTTTCTCACTTCATACGAAGCACGTATGATATATTCATGTTTGATCCAAGAAAAAATGGGTTCTCCCGGTTTATACATTATGGACGTAACCTACAGACATTTATTAAAATTATTGGCTGGATATAACAGGTAAAAAACCGTTATAAAACGTCCTTTTATTCTAGAAGAAAATTATAACCACAGCAGTCACTATTTTTATGTAAAAAATGCTAACCCTCGTGTAAATTGGTGGTATAAAATTCTTTTTATGATTGTCTAGTTTGCAGACTAGGAAGGGAAGCTCGCCTGTTTGTGAGCATTGGCTTTTGACTCCTAAAGTTTAGTATAAAATAAGAACTAAAATTATTTTTACGGATTTTATCACGATTTGGTTTTAATTTTTATTCCCGACGTTTCGAAGGCTTTGCAGTCTTCGTGGTCACGGGTTGGACCGAGATGTCATTTATCCAAGAATGTTAGTATTACAAAATCTACCTTCATTTTAGAATTATACAGATTTAAAAAAGTTAACCGTTTATGTTCCGATCTACGCAGTACGAGCTCACAGTGTCTTGAGGTCTGGCAGCTGGTCTTTTGGGTTCCGATTTGATTAAATGTATAATTGGATCCCAGGCTTCTGCAAGCTTCCAACCATCTTCTCTATTGAAATTCAGAAATCAGTAAAGAACTATCTAACTTTTATGAGTTAATACGTTTCCCATTATCCCTTCCTTATTGTTCCCGGATCGCTCAGAGGGGGTTGACGTCGTAAAAACTATGCCAAATCCTTTCTGCAATATGCTTGAAAAGTGTGTTGCGCCCACCTCACATTATGGTGGCATAAGGGCAGATAGAAAAAAATACACGTTTCCCGTTACCTTCAAGACACGTTCTGTGTCATCTGCAATCATTTATAGAAATAGTTGTTTTGAAATTACTTTAAAATCTTAAACAATTTGCTATTATTTTTCTCAATGCTTTGTTATTTTAGACCTTAAGCACTTTAACACTATCCATATATAGTATCCATCCACACTATTCATCTGGTTTTTAAGTGATAAAAATCTATTTGTATTTCATTACAACTACATTCATTTATAAGCACACAGACGATAAAAATTGGGTTAGTCACATATAATTTTAGACTCTTCGAAATGCACAAATAGTAATCTAAGATTGTTGAAATATTGTAAACTTTCCCGACTAACAGTTAACCGACGAGTATAGCAATTATAGACTCTTAACGTCAAAACTTTTAATCTCGAGTCTTAGAAGCAAAAAGTGAACTGCTAAGAAGCCTTTGAAAGATAAACAAATTTTGATGAGCCCGCCAAAGCAAAATAATTCAAAAATCGCTACCCACTCGGTTAAAGCGAAGTTGAAATTAGAAAACCTCCTTGATGATCCGAGACATACCTCGGGGCGAACTTAAACTTTGGTCCCGTTGAGTTTTCAAAGCCGATCTACACGATAGGCTTTATTGAAAAGCGTTTATGCCTACCCTTATCAATATATTTTCACAAAGTGTTTACGTCTTCTATGACACGTGTGTTGAATACGCTTTGGAAATTTTCCACTGACCATAAATTTGTTTATATAACAACGTGGAAGAACCCGTTCTTTTCGTACATATTTTTATTTTGAGTTCTTATGAAAATATACCTAAGCTGTAAAGCTTTCGAAACGTCGGGACTAAAAATAAAACAAATACAAAACAAATCTCGATAGAAATGAACTAATTTTATTTCAATGGAAATATACCTACTACTTCGTTAAGCACAACCTAAAAGAGGTTACCAACTTCAACTAAACAGTAGTTGTAAAAGATATAAATACATAACACTTTATATTTACATTTATATATAGTCTCACGCCGGTATCCCTGAACTAAGGAACTAGAACACCCTCATTTTGTTGAGCTCATTTCCGTCCCAGATTTAATAGGGGGCGAACCTATATTAAGCTATAGATCCTAGTATGCCCATACGGCTATGATTCTATCTCGTCCATATTATTATATGACCTCAATCGATCCATTCATTCATAAGTATAATTCAACTTTATGTAAATCGAGAACACTTAAACCAGCCTTGTATAGAGTGAAAAAACATTTCCCTAAATAACAAGCGCGTATTTACCTCCTCGAAGAATGCTTACCGAACAATTGTTTACCTGCCAAACCGACTCCCAGTTACCTTTCCCTATTCTCTAATACATATTCTATTTCACATTTAAACTGCTAGCGAAAAGGATTTCCTAAAGTAAAAGTTTAAATAAGTTTAGGGGAGTTTCACAGACCCCTTTTACGAGTGCAAAAGGGCAAAGAAGGCAAATGTTTATTCAAAGATTTTATAGATTGTGTAGTGAGAAAGGGAGATGAGATGAAAGTTCCTACTCGAGTTGTGTGTACTCGTACGAGGTCGACTAAACCCATAGAGTTGAAGAGATTCCTAAGGTAAAGGAATTAAAAATTATTATTCACAATACAACAATATGTACACATATTTAATCACATGTTTCATCATGAATGAACCCCTGAGTTGACGTCAGCTACAAGCTAAGCCAAATCCTTTCTGCAACATGCTTGAAAAAGTGTGTTGCGCTGACCCCACATTGGGTGGCATAAGGGCAGGTAGAAGATTTTGTAATATTAACATTCTTGGACAAATGACATCTCAGTCCAACCCGTGACCACGAAGACTGCAAAGCGTCGAAACGTCGGGAATAAAAATTAAAACCAAATCGTGATAGAATCCGTAAAAATAGTTTTATTTCAACAGGTAGAAAGAAAGAAACTTTCGTCACGAACGGAATTTGAAATGTCTGTACATTCTAAATATCGAAAATTGGCCAAGACTTATCATTTCTGTGTACTCCTTTAATACAAATATTTTTGTTTAATTTTCCCGCACCCCCACTACCTATTTTCCTGCTGCGAAAAAACATGACGCCGCGATCTACATCTGAACTTTCTTGACACAAATTACGACGAGTATAATTTAATCTTCACCAACTTCGTTAATTTTATTTTTCCTTTGAATTAATTTAAAAATTCCTTCAAAGATTCGAGCAGTTATCGAACTCGGGACGTTGGAAACTTTCAACACTAGTAATATTAGAGAAGTCATTTTGAGAAATTCCCATGTTGGTACCGAGAACTGCAGAGTTTAATTTTGTCTTTGACACTCCTTCATTTTAATTAAAATACTCATGCAAAGTTCATAGATAACTTGGTAATTTAAGTGACGTACTCAAATTGTTATAAACCGAAACGACAAGGTATTTGAGTGTATTCGTGCGATGGTTTACTATGGCATCACGAGAGACAGGAGTCGGCAGTAATGTGAAACAATATCGTAAACGTAGTGTGTCGTTGAGAATCAAAGCTATAAACTGTACGTCGATAGCAAATCGGTGAACGTGTCGCGGAGCCCGGAGACTGAGAAGGCTTTAAGACATGCGACGTGCGACAAAGTTTTTATTTCCCTTGGGACACACCGATCGTAGTGCCGCCCAGGTGCTCCCCGCACCGATGGAAACCTATATTATTTGTTTGAGCGAAACTTTCTGGTCTCGCGTGAGATAAGTAAATTATGTTTGCGTCCCGAACGCCACCTTGTATTCAATGTTTCTCCTGCCGCGATTCTGTTCGACATATAAATAACATTCCCCGGTGTTCCGAAACTACCGCTAAAATTACCTTCTCAATTTCACATTATTCGTAATTAAAAAGTATTACATTTTCCCATTGGAATAAATTTATACGAGGAACTGAACATTCCAATTATGGAGTGTAATCTTGTATATTATAATGTAATTATAAAGAGAGCTACCACAGTTGATCTGCGGGGTTACCACCACCTCTTATAGCAGTATTATTATAATCGTTCTTCGTTTGTTTTGTATGGGAATCGGTATAAGTATAATTATAATAATACTGCTATTCGGCCGTATGAACGATTACTATACTTGGCAGGCTTTATAAAAAGTATATCTAATAAAACAATAAATTATATTATTATAAGTAGTGGACTGTCCGTAATGTAAAATAAGTAATACTCAAGTTGTTTTGAAGAACTCAGTCTAATTTAGATACATGTTAAACACTATGACAGCCACCGTGGCAAAGTGGGCGAGTGGTCGACTGTAAAGCGAGTGGCCGCGGTTTCGATTCCCGCACCAAAATAAATGTTTGTGTGGCCCACAAATATGTATTTGTTTCAGGTCTGGGTGTTGTGAGCCCGAAAGTCTCTCGTAGTTCCTGATACCCACGACACAAGACTCAATCTTAGTGTGGGGTCAGAACTATGTGTGTGCCTGTTGGGCGTTATGTATGTATGTATTATTTATTTTATGACACGTATATATTCACTTCACATACAATACATAAAATAAATTTCAAAACAATACTCGTAAAGTCGTAACTATGAATATGAAATGTATGATGTTCCTCATACCTAATAAGATACGTTTAACTAACCATTTTGCCGTAGGTATAAAAAGGTATACTAATTCAAAGAAATATCGCCAGAATAAAATTACGCACTCATCAAAATATAAATGTAAGATTATTTCGACTCGATGAACCCTCCAAGTTTTATGGTTATATAAATTTATGGTTATATATGGTTATGGTTTTGGTCTATTCTATTTGTTCTTCCTATTTCATTTTATACGTCGCTACTAAATTTCCGCACACAAATTAATTCCAAATGAATAAACTACTGTAACTTTTTACAATGTCTATGTAGATTACATGAGCACGTATGAACAATAATTAGCTTACAAAGGAGAATACAAAGCAGCAGAAGTCGAGTTCACATTGTTCACGCATTCGTTACGAAGTCGAATCGAATTGGCAGCTGTAGAATGTTTCGAGCAAATGTGCCTGAGAGACTGATGAATCTAATTTTTGCGTTGGGGCGCAACAGCGCGTTCCTTATGAAAATTATGCCCCATTCGAACGCTCCCGGAAAAGTTGAGAAGTTCAAATAAACTGTCCCATCGTGACTCGCACACAGATCGACTGCGATATCAGGAATAAGCGGCGCATTTTTGACGTTTGTTAAAATTGAAATCGAGTTACGAGGGTGTATAATACTAATTAATTGAACGTTTATTTTGAAGTTAATAACATTAAACATATAATTCGTTTCTTTTCGTTACGGTTTTGTTTGATCGCCTTTTTGTCTAGTGGCAGCATGTTATAGGCTGTGAACCGATGGTCCAAGTTTTGAATACCAGGTTAGGTCTGATGATTGGTTTTTTGGGACTAGGGCCCTTAGAAAGGCAGGCAGGCGGCCTGTTGTAAAAAAAGAATGCTTCTTTCTACCTGTCCTTATACTACGAGCTAAATCCTTACTGTAAAAATAATATGTGGGTTGTGCCGATCCCACATTAAAGTGGGATAAGGACAGGTAGACGGCATGCTCGTAAAATGCATTCTGGTTGTTTATTGGAAGAGTGCAAACTTGTACAGAAATCGACCGCAGCGCTAACGTGGGAAAAGTACATTTATTATGTCGAGTCACGGTACTCATTTGGGTATTAGAGATAAAATTAAAATTTACGCTTTGCCCAAAGCAATTTGTAACCGCCCGGTCTACTTCGCGCGGAAAATAGGCTTTGGTTTATCCGCGTTTTACATTCATTTTCATAAGTGGCTTACATTCACCGGATGCGGTTAGATCCTCTTCGTGAGACTCCGCTCTGGATAAGATTGAGAACGTATCGTTTTGTTGGAGTCTTTGTAGAATTCTTTCCATGCATTTGTTTCACATAAAAGTAAATATCTATTGCGATTCTTTTTATATCAGATACGTGTAATAGAATTGCGTAGATATTATCCATACTAAGTTACTACTTACACACATATGTGAAAATGGAAGTATGTGTTTTTAATATCAAAATAACAGCTTTTTTATTAATTCATATAAATATGAATATTTAAATAGTGCCTACATACTTATACAATTTTTTCTTTAATATTTAACTGTTCCGGCTAATCTCCAAAATAGTTAAACAGATTTCGATTGGATTTTCATTGACCAATAACCTGATGTTATACAGTAACTTAGGCTATTAGTTACTTTTATTTTATGGTTTAAGGTATTGCAGCTATTATTAGATACAGTTGAAGAAATTTTGAAATTATAATCGGAGATTACATCAAGTGCGTTTGGGTTCCAAATAGCGGTTAAGGGTCAATTAGTCAAAAGAAACGGCAATAGTACTAGAAACACTAGATAATTTGTCAATGAGAATTCATTGTTGTTTGGTTTAGTTTAACCCGCTAGTGAGACTGATAAATGTCCTTTCAGAGTGCGCCGTCAGTCAAATCGCGGTTGCCTGCCCACAAGATATATTGTGGACCCAAGGCTCGTCCTTGGAACGCGCGGCCCACCCGTTACTTTAAAATTAACCCGCTTCGTAATTATTTGCTATACTCAGGTTGAACTTTGACATAAATGACGATAGGTCCATGCATGTTGCATAATAATTAAAGGCCTTGTGACAATATTATGGAAAGCTTGTTATTCGAAAATGTTTTTGAAATATGCAGCAACACTTTTGTGGAATAGACATGACTTAAGCTAATAATACAGATCAGTTAGAACAACTAAACCGCCTCGTGGCGTGGTAGTATTTCGGTATGACTACGGTTCTGAGGTCTCGGGTTCGATCCCCGGGTCGGGCAAAGTTATATTGGATTTTTCCATATCAGCCCGGAGTCTGGAATTTGTGCCCGAAATGGCGATAGGCTCGCCCCCTATCACATCTGGGACGGAACTAAGCTCGCCAAAATGTGGGTGTTCTAGATCTCTAGTGTGCCTTTGCCTACCCCTTTGGGGATACAGGCGTGAGCTTATGTTATGTTAGGCTGATATCTATAGAGCGAACTTCGACTAAGCCTAAGTCAAAGAAACGAATTTCTTGATTTTCTTGTAAAAAATAACTCGGACTAAGTCAAAGCTCGATTTAAAAATTCCAAATCCCCAATGAGTTTGTTTCTTTGACTTAGGCTTAGTCGAAGTTCGCTCTATAGATCTCAGCCTAACATAACATAAGCTCACGCCTGTATCCCCGAAGGGGTAGGCAAAGGCACACTAGCGAACTAGAACACCCACATTTCGCCGAGCTTAGTTCCGTCCCAGATGTGATAAGGAGCGAGCCAAGTATCCTCTGAAGGCACAGGAAATAAAATATAAGTAGGAAAATACTACAACGCGTGTTAATTAATAATGGAAGGTAAACCAAACTACCCATTGCCCAAATCACTCCAATATTGGCGGGTGGCATTTCAAACTGAAGTCGGTAGGTACGTCGTAATGATTTCGTTGTGTGTATAAAACTATTTGCTTAGTTTGACGTGGGTTACATTTAATTTGGGAACACTAACAGTTTTGGAAGCGTTTTCAACTTACGACGACCGCAGCAGGCATCAACAAGAACAAAGTAATTAAACACATCAAACGGAATGAAATTGAAGCCGAGAGTCAAAGCCGGCTGGTATTCGCCTCTTTCATATTCCTTATTGCAAAACCATAACAATTTATACACGAATATTAATTTTCAATTATCAAGGTGCATTTTTATGATAATTATTTAAAAGTACCTTAAGTACTTAGGATGTTTTATCGTAAATGGTAGATACAATAAACACAAAGAGAAGATAATATATGGATGGGTAACAACATATGTTGACCTTAAATGTGGTACTATTTTTCGAGATATTGATGGGTGTTTGGAATAAACACCTCTTTTGATTTGTATTTCTTTTTATGTGATATTGTCTAAACTTGTCGCATAATGTTCAAATATCTTTAAGAAACCTTAACCTTCTTTGTTTGTTAATACTCTAGAATCATCATCATCATCAGCCATAGGACGTCCACTGCTGAACATAGGCCTCCCCCAAAGATTTCCAGATCGACTTGTTGGAAGCGGCCTGCATCCAGCGGCTTCCTGCGACCTTTATCAAGTCGTCGGTCCACCTTTGAGGTGGACGTCCTACGCTGCGCTTGCCGATACGTGGTCTCCAATTGAGAACTTTCCTGCCGCATCGGCTATCAGTTCTACGAGCTATGTGCCCTGCCCACTGCCACTTCAACTTGCTAATCCTCTGGGCTATATCGGTGACTTTCGTTCTTCTACGGATCTCCTCATTCCTGATATGATCACGTAGAGAAACACCGAGCATAGCACTCTCCATAGCTCGCTGAGTGACTGTGAGTTTTCTAATGCGGCCCAAAGTTAGAGGCCACGTTTCAGTGCCATAAGTCATCACTGGTAACGCACACTGGTCGAAGACTTTTGTCTTCAAATTGCTCTAGAATAGTCATATTATATAATAAATGTAAAATAGTAACATAATTATTATAGATTACTATATAAGGAACTGTAATAAGTTAAAATAATTATTATTTCAAATTGGTTTTGTAAGGAATTTCAAAATGACTAAAACACACGCCACCTTTGCTACATTCATTTATTTGAGATAAATATCGAAATCAATGTATTGGTCTCGTCGCCAACACACATATATTACAGACAAATCAGTCATTCATAGTACTGCACGATTGTGATCGCGGATCAAAACAGTACAGATGTTATCGCATTAATGGGAACACATTTCGGTCAATAAAGTGTAGTACAGCATTACAGTAGTACAGCAGTACAGAGGCTCTACCACTGAACATATTACCTTTATCTGAGTATATTTTATAGAAGTTTATCTGAATCAAAGACATTAAACATAATCTCTCTGATCTGAATCTACATTAAAGAATTTGAATGGACATCATTTCTTTAGTCTATAGTCGTAAATACTAAATATGAGACTGGAGACATAGGGGCCATTCAAGTATTACGTAAGCACTAGGGGGGTAGGGGGCTGAGGGGTCTTGCCGGACCGATTTCCATGTCCCGGACAAATTAAATTGGAAAATTCGCTTTGCCCGACCTAGGAATTGAACCGGGAAGTCCCGGTCCGCAGCCAGCAAAGCCAATTAAAGTTCTAAAGTGAAATAAATTATAACCCCCATCACAACATGTGAAAACTCTAATACTCTTGTAGACATAGTCCCAAATTAGATGAACATAATAAATTACATCACTATTCACTTACTAACACGAAAAATCTCGTAAGTACTTACATCTCCTATATTATTATCATGAAGAACACAATATTGGATTTAGTTGCCACAAAAACATTCATATTAGATCTTATGTTTTGTAATATTTTCCAACAAAATCATGAATCCTTTTATCTAAGTAGAAGATTAGTCAGCATATACTTTTATTTATACACCTTCGTTCTTACTGATTTCTTAAGTTTACGCGAATGCTATTCATTGAAATAAAACAATTTTTACGGATTTTATCACGATTTGGTTTTTATTTTGTATTCCCAACGTTTCGAGGCTTTGCAGTCTTCGTGGTCACGGGTTGGACATTCGTTCTTTTTCTGACCCTAACACTCGACAAGTGGTATTTTATTAAAAGCTATTTTTTTTATAGCAGAGACTGGCAAACGAGCAGATGCGTCACCTGATGGTAAGTGATCTCCACCGCCCATAGACACCCAAGACACAAAAATAATCATGGGTGCGTAGCCAACCTAAACGGAGGAAATGGAAGGGGGGGAATGGGCCACCGAAAATCTCACTCACCGAACGAAACGCGACAGCAAGCTGCCACTTTACGTCGGTTTTCTGTGAGACAGTGGCATCAAACCGGTCGAGCCGGCCCATTCGTGCTGAAGACGTTACTGTCTACAGCGTGACTCTACCACTCATAAAATTTCATCTATGTTGGGCTTTAATTCACTTAAAATGTATCAAAATATTTTTACAAAATTATTTTTCTGTATTTATAGTCCTTGATAATAATATTCAACAGCGGCCCGAACAGGAACATTTTTGACAATCGAATTATATCAAGCTCAATTATATCAAAACATATCAAGCTCGCTGCGCACTGATGACGTTTAGTTAATATTTTATACAAACGTCATAGACGCGCCTCGAGCTCGATACGAATTTGATTGTCAAAAACATTCCTGCTCAGGCCGATTTTGTTCAGATATTACCGTAATTAAGTTGAATTTAATAATAAAACATGTCAACATTTGTTTACAATAAAAATCGGCTAAGAAAAAGCAATCAAAAATAAATAAGCTAGCCGCGGAGGAAAATTTCGCACATCATAAAAACGTGTAGGTGCAGAAGTAATTACAAGTAACGAGCCAAGCGGCGGGCAATAGGTATATTTTATCGGATTACACGTACGTTATCAACGTTGGCCGTGCACACGACTCGTTCAAGGCTTTAGCCTGTCGATTGTTAATTAACACTCTGTACAAGGGCGGGTAATGATAACTGTAGTAGGGCCTGTTCGACCGTAACAATTTAGATGTTCGACCCTCCCTGTGGGCATGTTCTAAACACGACGATCGCCAACGGTTTTATTCTGTAGTAGGGTTAGCTCACGGTTCTGTCCGTGTAAATGTTGTATCCCACGGGAGTGTACTGCCGGGTTAATAAGTACCTATGTTGTTGTATTGCAGATAGAGAATTGTATCCAAATCGGTATCTAGTTTTGTATGCCGCAAATATCTGAAAAAAGAAACATATCAGCGATCTTCGCTGAGAAAATAGTCTTCTGCTGATGGATTTCTGAGGTAATAAATCATCGTTCGACATAAATGATGTTATATTTAACATTTTTGTATGTTATATCCAAAATAAGTTGTATAAGACTAATTATTATTTCTTTCGCAAATATAATCTGAAGCATAAAGGACGGGAATAATGCAGAAATATCCCTTGCAAAATAATGCTACTTATCTAAATGTTTATTTAAGTATAATAATAACAATTGTATTTGTTACTTCCGGCTCAATTCTTCCGACATGGAAAATAATAAAATTTTCTCGCTCTCTATACTTCCGACTTCCTAGATATGGTTACAAGGTCTTTAAAGTGTTTGACATTACATAACATAACATAAGCTCACGCCTGTATCCCCGAAGAGGTAGGCAGAGACGCACTGGCGAACTAGAACACCCACATTTCGCCGAGCTTAGTTCCGTCCCAGATGTGATAGGGGGCGAGCCTATCGCCATATCGGGCACAAATTCCAGACTCCGGGCTGATTTGGAAAAATCCAATATCACTTTGCCCAAGCCGGGGATCGAACCCGAGACCTCAGAACCGTAGTCGTACCGAAATACCACCACGCCACGGAGGCAGTAAAGTGTTTGACGTACCTATAATGTCGGTTAAAGTTACATTACATACAAAAAAAATATCTCAAACTTCAGTACCCCCATTTACCATTCATTACAATGCGAGAGCGATAACTACAATTTACACCCTACAATGTTTTGTGAATGATTAAAAATCACGTAAGATATGTTTTCTCTCAATATTATTATGCTTGCCGACCTGGCGCGCGTATATTTCAAATAAACTGAGCGACTTATGACCACTAGGTCATAACTTTTGGATCACAAGTTTTGTGATGTTGTCCCGTCTATATACTGTTGAAAGTATTTGTATGTAAAACTACAACGTGCTTAAAAAGGGTAACACCGACCTTACATTGAAGTGGGATAAGGTAGTAGAAAAAAAAGAAGTAAAATAAAAAAGAAATAGTAGAAGATAAAAAAGAAGAAAAGAAAAGAATAAAGAGAAAGAAAGAAAAGAAAAGAAGTAGTCTGTAATAGGAACATTTTGTAAACAGAAACCGACGTGAAGTGACGTGGTGGCTATTCGTACTATCAGTAAGTTATAAAACCTCTAGTCCTTTATACTTTTGTATAGTCTTTCTACCTGCCCTTATCCCACCTTTATGTGGGCATGTTGTGAAGCATGTTGCAGAAAAAATTTGGTTTCGTTTTTACGATTGGCTCCCTGCCTAACGTCAACCGTCTCAAAGGGATCTTGTCCCGGGAAAATTAAATTAGAAAGTTCGCTTTGTCCAACCTGGGAATCGAACCCCGGACCTCTCCGTCCACAGCCCATATATGCTGTCACTAGACCAAGGAGGCGACTTATGTTTTCCTATATACATATTTTTAACTAAATTTCATCAACGTCTTTCTTTCTACCTGCCCTTATCTCACCTCAATGTGGGGTCGGCGAAACACACTTTTTCAAGCATGTTGCAGAATAGATTTAGCTAAGTTTTTACAACCGGCTGCCTGCCTGACTTCAACCCCCCTGAGGGATCCAGTCCCGGGCAAATTAAATGAGAAAATTTGCTTCGCCCGACCCGGGAATCGAACCCAGGACCTCCCGGTCCACAGCCCAATATGCTGCCACTAGACCAAGAAGGCGACAGAATATTTCATCGACATCAAACTTATCAATTTAGTTCCTAATATTACTAACGTGAAATACTTCCCAAATTACAAATAAGGTACACCTACGCATTGATCAACTCAGAGAGAAACCTTAATGTCAAACGTTGAATTTTAGAATGGTAACTTTGTTCCAACCGTAGGTAAATCAACCCTGCGGCGGACTCTTTGTGCGATCCTTGATTGGTACACGACAAGCTGAAAATAATTTCCAACCATGTCAAATATTTCTTTACATATATTTCGTTAAATCACGTAATTAGTAAGTGTGGGATTTCGTTGTATGGCAGAGTTAATTACGATTTGGAAGTAAGTTAGTTTATACGATAAGTTACTGCGATTTTTTTTTTATTTTTAGTCCCGACGTTTCGAAAGCTTTGCAGCCATCATGCCACGGGTCGGACTCCAACCGTCAGAGTCCGACTAAAAACAAAAATCGCGATAGAATTTTAAAAACTAGTTTTATTTCAATGTATAGTATAATATTAGGTAAGCCTAAGAAATTATTAATTACGGTTTATTTACATACATACATAAACTCACGCCTGTATCCCCGAAGAGGTAAGCAAAGGTGCACTAGCGAACTAGAAACACCCACATTTCGCCAAGCTTAGTCCCGTCCCAGATGTGATAGGGGGCGAGCTTATCGCCATATCGGGCACAAATTCCAGACTCCGGGCTGATACTAATAAATCCAATATCACTTGCCCGACCCGGGGATCGAACCGGATACCTCAAGACGATAGTCATACCGCAATACCACTACGCCATCGAGGCGGTCATAAGTTTTATTTACATCACAATCTACTCCACAGTCCCTAATCAAATCTTGGCCAAATATACGGAACCACACTTACTGTATTATCAGAAATAAACAATTTCAACGGCATGAAAAGAGGGGATGTTTCATATTTGAAACTATTTCTACATAAGAATACACAGCTTCCCGTATTTAGTTTGATCAACGCGCCTCGAATCCACGCTGAACGCAACTAATATTCATTAGAAAATAGTTTCTAAGTTGTGGTTTCGTTGCCCAACGTGATACATGATTTAATTTATATTAAAAGATAGTTTAAAACTTGGTAATAAGCCGCGGACGTAGCGAGAGTCCGAAAGACCACTGACGCAACCCGCTGGTAACTAATGCCCAGCATTAATAACCCGAGTAATTAATTGTTTGCATGTCCGCTGAAGAAACGTCCCATCTAGTGAATACCCTCCGTATTATTTAAATTAACGGACTGTGGCGAGGATACACACGTTTGACATTAAACAAAACCACTTTTGAAAGGAACCTCTTTGTATCTAAATAATAATTAATTATAGAAGTATATTATCCTTATCTTTTTATTTAATTTTCTTTAAAGAACATTTTGTCCATGTAGATGCTGATAATCAGGCCTGTGATATACAGGGGGTTACCACCACATCTTATAGCAGTATTAATAATACCGACAGCGTCTGTGGCGCAGCGGGCGAGCAGCCGGCTACGAAGTAAGAGGCCGCGGGTTCGACCCCCGCACCGTGACAAGTATTTGTGTGGCCCACAGATATTTGTTTCGAGTCTGGGTGATGTGAGACCAAAAGTCTCTCCTAGTTCCTGATTCCCACAACACAAGACTCGATCTTAGTGTGGGGTTAGGGCTACGTATGTGACAGATGGGTGTTATTTCTTTATTATTATTTTATTATCGATTCCCGTACAAAAAAAAATAGATTATAATAATAATTCTATAAGTCGCGGTGCTTATCCCCCAGAATAACGCAAACAGTGATCAGCGGCCCGAGTAGGAAAATATTTGGCAATCGAATTAGAATCGAATTCGAATCGAACTCGATGCCCGTCTACGTCATCAGTGCACAGCTTGCTCGATATGATTTAGATTGTCGAAAATATTACTGCTCGGGCCGCAAAGTATAGATACATTTTCTGCGACACAGAAGCTTGTAGCTGATTGTATCATGTATGTACTTATACGAAGTTATAGTTGTAACACTATGCTTCATAACCTCCAAAATCTTGATTTAATCAGTCTTTTAGAAACCGATATGCATATTATGATCTAGGTTCAAAATTTATATTATATATTCCTGTTTTTTCAGGTAATTTGATTTTTTTATAGCAGAGGCTGGCTGGGTCACCTGATGGTAAGTGATCTCCACCGCCCATAGAAACCCAAGAATCAAACATAATTATGGGTCCTTTGCCGACCGGCCATAATAGAACCGGTCCATTCGTGCTGTAGACGTAACTGTCTACAGCGTGGCTCCACCACTCAGAAAATTTAAATTGATTGCGCGTAATTGCAGATAAAACTTCTAACGATTTCGGTGAAGTAAGGTTAAAAATATCCAAAAGAAGTATCGGATAAAGTAGCCGCTCGCCAGTCCATTAGTCGACGATAAAATATGAAAGGAAATTACAACCACTTAGCACAGCTTGGCAGCTCCATGATTTCAGACTAAAATACGCGGGCGCTGGGTGGAAAGAACTGATTAGTCTGTCATATTTGTTTTTTTTTTTCCTTTAAATAACTATAACAATTGTCACCTCCTTGGTCTAGTGGCAGCATGTATGGGCTGTGGGCCGGGTCCCGAGTTCGATTTAAAGGTCGGGCAAAGCAAATTTTCTAGGTTTTCTATCCAATATTAGCCTTCGATCAGGACTGCCTCGGTGACGTTCTTGTATGTCGGTACGACTACCGTCCTGAGGTCTCGGGTTCGATCCTGGGGTCGGGCAAAGTGATATTGGATTTTTCAGTATCAGCCCGGAGTCTGGAATTTGTGCCCGATATGGCGATAGGCTCGCCCCCTATAACATCTGGGACGGAACTAAGCTCGGAGAAATGTGGATGTTCTAGTTCGCTAGTGCACCTCTGCCTACCCCTTCGGGGATACAGGCGTGAGCTTATGTTATTAGCCTGGTGTCTGAAATTTGTGGCCAATGTGCCGATTTGCTCGCCCCCTGACACATCGAGGATGGAAATGTGCTTGGCGAAATATTGATGTTCTAGTTCTCTAATTCGCCTCTGCCTACCCCTTTGGGAATACAAGCGTGATCTTTGTATGTAAAAGTAATGAACTAAACGAATAACGGATAAAACATGAATAATGACGTCCACTCAGTACGGATGCTCATGTCAAATGCTTCCTGCTCGAAGTACCCTCAGGCGAAATGGATCGTAAAATATACGACACTTCACAGTAAAGGTAAACGCGTGAAAGCAGCCCGTTTATGCCCACTTAGAAAAAACGTTAGCTTAATTCAGCACGTCGTTTCCCTCTCCCTATAAATATAATCGAGCGATCCATGCGATTTGATGGCGGAACTCTCGGGACTTCGATGGGATAATTAGCTTTTACCTCAACCGTCTTGTATTTTTATATCGCGGCTTAGCGTCCGTTGAGATACGACGTTAGCTTACAATATTATTCTGATATATTTACTTTATAAAACACATCTTATATTTATTAGATTACGGTTTATTTAGATACACTATAGTAAACTGCGATTAGTTAATTTACGTTTAATAAACGCCCCTTTTAATTAAGTTTTTAGTTGTCATTATTATCGCTAAAATGGCAATACTTCATAATACAATTTAAAATTGATAAAAATATGGCTGGTTAAGTAGGAACATAACCCTTTCCAAAAAATCTATATGCATAATAACACAATACTTAACAGTTTATATTTCGATTTGGCACATAAACATAAGCAATTAAATAGCTATTTATATATTTATATTATTCTATAAAATTGAAGATATAACCGTGATAAGCCAATTTTGTATGTTAAAAAAATAGATAAATATTGTATACAATAGCACTCAGTCACATTTGGCACACGTCATCGATTTCCCCCGAGTGCCAATCTGTACAATGAAAGAAAGAGTGTGAGCCTGTGGTGTAGCACACAAAGGCACCGCATACCTGCCGTTCAAAAATCGCGATGCCATGAAACTCAGTGGTCGTTTCGGAGCGTACTGTCCGCAAAAATGACTAAAAATAAATTTAAAAACACAATGCCAGACAGATCGGAGACCGAGTTGCCGAGGTTCTGTAGAAAACACATACAACAGTTATCTATCATACTCATCGATATATTATATACCTAGATGCACAGTTGACGCTCGGAAAATGGGACAGCAAAGAAGTGCTTAAGCACTCGTTTAGCCTACAGTCGGACGTCGAAACAATTCTAAATTTCAAAATTCAAATTAAAGAACGCTTGCTCATTTCGTTTAAAAACCTACTTTATAACACGTGCTTAGGGTTATATTTGTGTTGATTTAATTACAAGTTGTGATTTATTCCTTTGTTTTATTACTGAGACCACTTTTTAGGAGGATATTTGCAAAGAACTGTGCATCTAGGCATCGATATAATAATATACCTAGATGCACAGTTGACGCTCAGAAAGTGGGACAGCCAACGAGTGCTTAAAATGTAAGTAAGCACTTGTTGGCTGTCAGTCGGGCGCCGACCGTTCGCCTGTGAAGATGCCTAAATGCTCTGTGAAAGAGTGCAAAAATAACACTCTTACAAAGCGCAAAACACATGGGATTTCATATTTTAAGTAAGTATAATTCCCTTACTTGATTCTTAAAACCTTAATCATGTTAAATTAAGTATTAAACGTGTATAAATAATTAATTTAACGAATTCAGTTAATAAAATATTTTGTCCCTTTTGAAATCATGATTTGGAACAATGAAATATATGGAGTCGTTTTTTTTTGTATATATATTATATTTATTTTAAATTTATGATTTTTTTTAATTAATTTTATTTATTTATTACAGATTTCCATGAAATGAAATAGTAAGAGATAAATGGCGTAAAATTATTTCCGAAGAAAGGAGAGAAGAACATTTTAAACCCAATTACTCAAGTGTGGTTTGTTCAGACCATTTTGCCGATTCCGATGGATATTATACAGAAAAAGGGATTAGGAAAATTAAAAAGAATGCTGTACCAAAAATAAAGGTGATAAATTGTCATCAGCTACATTGTCCTTAACTAATGTTTACTATTTAATTTAACAATATGTATGCTGTTGGTGTACCTATAAATAAATAAATAAATATTTTAGATTGTCGTAACTACAAGTTTAAATGAGGCAGGGTGCAGTACAAGTGTAATAGTTGAAAAATATTTGATACAGAATTCATCAATAGCAACCATATACTAGGTACATACTGCCATGTAAAATGACTATTTAATAATTTGCGGCTAATTCTAATAAATGTTTTCAATCAAAGTGTGCAGATCATAAAAAATTGCCAACATGAACAAAGTTGAACATTCCGCTGTCAAATAATAATTTTAATGGTTCATTCTCGCGATTTTTCATTTTTTAATTTTTCATTTTTATCTTGGATTCTCGGATTGAGATCATTTATTGGAACCGGTCGTTAGGCATAATTACTACAACAGTAATTGTGGCGTCATCATTTATTGGAAACATATTCATTTCCAGGAACCAGCAATTGAACCAATAAATAATGAAGGATCACCAATACCATCAGAATTTTCATCAATCTTTAACACACCTAAGACGTTATTTTTGAAAGATAATTTGAAAGAACGCAACCAAAAATTTAAACTTAAATCTAATTTAGTGCGAAACTTAAAAAGGCAGAACAAAAGATTAAGAAAACGAAATGATAATCTAAAAGAAATTATTAAGAATCTAAAGAACAAAGGACGATCTTAGTGTGGGGCCAGGACTATGTATGTGACTGTTGGGTGTTATTTATTTATTTATGAATCACGCTAAGGCAAAACAGTGCTTATTTCATATTCATAACTCATAAGCTTTGTTATCTTCTAAACATTTATACTCTATCTATCTCTTAATGTAAGTAAAATTATTATAGAGATATCGCCATTCTCATCTACATTGTACGGCACGTGGTCAAAATTTCTCACAGATAAATACAAGAACTATTCGACTCCATTCAATCTTTGTCCAAGTGACTAGAATGTTTCTTTTAATAATGTCAAATTATTGTCAAATTCAAAAACGATTAGAAATTCAAAAATTTCGAATATAGGAACGTTTGAACATTCAATTTAAAAAGCTACTTTATGCCGCGTCTATAAGGTCATATTTGTGTTAATTTAATTAAATTTGTGATGTTTATTTGTTTTGTCTGTCGAGGACACTGTTTACAATGATATTTGTATGGAACTGTGCATCTAGGTATATTATTATATCGATGCATCTAGGGCATAATATATTGATGATGATACTATTGAAAACAATCTACTGCGACTTGCTCTTATCCCATCGCTATTCAGGTGGGCACACCACACTTAAACATATTGCATAAAGGATTCGGCTAAGTTTGTAGATCTATCACTTGGCTGGCGTCAACTCCCTCTAAGGGCGAATGCAATGAATTACATGTCCTTCATATATTTCTCTTTCAATTTAACTTAGGGTTAGGACTTACTGTAGGTTAGTAATATGCAAGCAACATGCTTGAAAAAGTGCGTAAAAAGAATTTGGCTTAGTTTTTACGACCGGCCGCCTGCCTGACGTCAAGCCCCTATGAAGGAGCCAGTCCCGGGCAAATTAATGAAAAAAATTTCTTTGCCTGACCTGGGAATCGAACCCAGGACCTCTCGGTCTACAGCCCATACATACTGCCAATAGACCAAGGAGGCGACTATAAAAAGAAAATTACTTACCGTCGATGAATTCGCCAATTACTTCACTAATCCAAAGAAGTTGATTATTAAAAATCCAAAACACAGAACACAAAGTAACAACACAACTACACACATGAACCGGCAATCGAACCACAGACCCGAATATAATTTTAAGCGGCGCGCTAAACTTAAACGACACAGCACCGCGCACGCACCCAGACTTCAATAGACAATTAAATGAATACCTTCAAAATAATATTATTCAACATACAAATAAGGTATTCATAACTTAAATATTTTTGACATTATATTTTAATCCGTTGGAGGCGGCATATATACTATATGGTACATAAACGTCTTGGCCACCGATGGCCGAGCCGCCCGTCACTATTCGAGTTTAAGCATCCCGAGCAGGAAAATTTCTGACAATCGTATTCGAGCTCGCTGCGCACTGATGAATTTGGTTAATATTCCATATTTTCATAGACGCGCATCGAGCTCAAACTCATTTACGATTGTCAGACATTTTCCCGCTCCGGCCGCTAGTTCTAAAACATATTCGAAAGCAAACGAAGTTACTATCATTAAAATTAGGCACTGCTATTTCTAATATCTATTCAACCTTTAAATAAAAACATACATCAAGCAATTTTTTTTTCTATCAGTGTCGATCGAGATATGGGCGGCGAAACTTAAAAGCCTCGGTACAAAGGGAAACACAAATCCGGTCTTGTGGCCATTGTTAGCTAAGAAACCTCGCTCCACGACACATTGAGTGCCCGATGCGATCTACACTCACACCTTGATGTAACTGTATGCAAAAAAAATCTTTTAGCCCTAATTCGCACGAAAGCTTTTTCAACGCGCGTTAAAAAAGCGCCACAACATGTCTGTTCATATGATTGCTTGAAAATCATTCTAGCCTTTTTTCTAATAAGTTATATTTTATACCACCCCAAAAAAACGTCGCGTTATAAAAGTGCACGGCGTGTGAACAACTATAATACAAATCATTTGTCCCATTACAACGCTAACGCGCGTTGAAAAAGCTCTCGTGCGAATGAGGCCTAACTGTATAATTTTAACTTTAAATCATATTGTGTGTTGGAAAAACGTAGACCAAAGTAGAATACTCAATTATAAGTGCAATAAAATCGATCACTTTAAGTTTTTTTTAATTTATAATACATACATTTTGCAGGTGAATAGGGTATTCCAGAGACCTTTTCATTCTATCTGCCATTATTCCACTTCAATATAAGGGCAACACGACATACTTTTCAAGGTTGTTTCAGGTAAATAACACCCAACAGCCACACACATCTTCCTGATCCCACAGTAAAATACTGGTCTAGTGTCGTGGGTATCAAGAACGACGAGAGACTTTGGGTCTCACAACATCCAGACCTAAAACAAATATCTGCCACAAAAATATGGGCCACATAAGCATTGGTCTCGGTGCGGGTAGCGAACCCGCGGTCTGTCGTTTCTCGTTTGATACTACTGTCTCACAGAAAACCGACATAAAATGACAGTTCGCTGTCGCGTTTTGTTCGTTGAGTGAGATTTCCGGTGTCCCAATTGCCCGCTCCCTTTCCCAATCCCTAATTCCCTCCTTTTAGGTTGGCAACGCACCAATGATTCTTTTTGAGCCTTGCGTGTCCATGGGCGGTGGAGATCACTTACCAGGTGACCCATCTGCTCGTTTACCAGTTTTTGCTCTAAAAAAGAAAATAAAAAACAAAACAGGATATTTATCTACCATTAAAACAATACGACGTGAAATAGCCGTCATTGTTTTTGAGCCAGTCTACATGTTTGTATTGTTTGAACGAGTTGATTGTAGATATTTTTTCCATAAACATACAACAATCATATTCCGCATACAAAATTACTCAAAAATAAACTCAATTAAATAAGCATTACACATACCGTGTGGCTATTGAACGCGAAACGGCCGGCGTATTTACAAAACTCGAGCTCATGTAAGTACGAATTCATTTCAAAGGAATTTCTAAACAACAGGATCCCGAGTTCCCAATGGTATTCCAACAAAGCCTGGAAGTTGTAGAGGTATTCGAAATTGTTTACTAAATTCAATCCTAAAGCTTCGGGCCAGATTAAATCTAATTTCAACTTGGAGGTAAGTCTGAAATAAGTCTTCATAAAACCGGAACCCTTTGATTTAACCCCTGCCGAAGTTGAGCCTGCTGATTGCCCGAAAGTTAGTCCCGCTTGTATTCACGCTGTCTTTTTTCGTCGGGAAAAAACAAATCGAAAACAAGCGAGTAAGTAATGGCTTAAAAGTGACTTCTGGGATCGAATGCGGCTCAGCGCTTCGGCGGTCGGACGAGGAGTTAACGGGCCTCGGCCCCGGGTTTAGTCAGCTCGCGACGTTCAGTGCCGATTACACCACGCCAACATGCCACACTTGTAATCACTTTTACGGATTCCAGACAATTTTCCCCATGTCCGTGTTATACCTCTACAAGTATGTTTGTGATTAGTTTTGTGTATGAACTACAAAGTGATAAAAAGGAAAGTTCATACCAAGCATCCATTTGCATATTGTATTGATTAAAAAAACCTTTTACGCGAACAAGCATAACGTAAAGCATGTCAAGACAAATATTAATAAACTGAAAACAGTAGATGTCAATTTCATATTCGCTTACGAAATACAAGGTTATGACTTAGCTTGAGATAGGGCCCGAAGGGGCGTTCATTTTTGTAACGCTTCATTTGCTACAGAAGTTTAAGTAGTTAAGCAACGCCCAACTCCGTATTTCCTCTAAACAAAATATACCTTTAGTAGGTAACCAAACGACAAGGAAAGTTTTTAAATTTAATTTTAGTTGAAACATTGTGGATAAAAAGTTTATAATATAAACTCGGAAGACTACATGGGATTATTATTTCAAGATTTATGTATAAAATATAAATTTAATGATGTATTTTAAAACAGAATTTTTAA
This sequence comes from Clanis bilineata, assembly GCA_036417725.1. Lineage (NCBI taxonomy): Eukaryota > Metazoa > Arthropoda > Insecta > Lepidoptera > Sphingidae > Clanis > Clanis bilineata. The sequence continues at coordinate 9,098,509 of CM071141.1, forward strand.
TAATCTCATTTCGAATAAAGCAATAAGGAAGGAAAGAAATGTAAAAAGACGCAGTGGATAAAAACTAATCCAAAAGCTAAAATACAAGCAGATAATCAGACTCGGCTTAACGGAAATTTATGGCGACACATAAATATTGGTGGGAGACGAGCGTATTTTTCAGTAGCAAAGTGACTGTGTTCTAAGCGAGGAAGTTATGAATCTAAACCGGTAGTTGACTGCTGAAGCGCGCCGGAACCGGAAGGGATTCAGCAATTGACGCTGACATCCCGCAGAGAGCCTGCACTGCTTTCTGATTACGCTCGTATTTTTATGAGATTCTTCCTTTGCCAATAAAAATAAGAACTCAACGAGCACGCGAGCTAATTAAAATTATTCATGCTTAATACCTCGTTTGTAAAGGTTTTCAATCGTGTTTTTTCTCGTGCAATTTTCATTCCGGTTGCGTATCGCAGATATAAACCGCGAATAAATTCATTTGATATGAGTATGTTGGACGCACCTAATTAATTAATTTTCTGTAATACGTTCATCGGTGTAATGCTTTTTTCACATTTCTTGCTATACGTTATTACTCGTCCTACGATCAAAGCAACCTTTTGTTTTTCAACGCTAGTTAAAGTAATTTAACTGGTCATATTTATCAAGATTAAAAATAGAATCTCAACTAGACATCATTTATTTATTTTACATTAATACCAGACGCATTTCAATGAATTCCACATTGGTATATAAAATAAAAGAGGAATGAAAGAGCGAGTCATAAGACTACAATACTTTACGTCGCAACGCATTCGGATCGTTTTCTGTTTAATGTCGGCTTTGCTTGCATCGACAATAGGCAATTTTATGGCTGCTCTTAAAGCCGCAGCTTATACTTTATTTTTAAAACGCTTACCGGTCCAAATGATCGGAGGTACAGAACTATTATTCGGAATGGAATATATAGATATTTCGGATAATTTATACACTAATTGCTTGTGTGCATGTGCGTGTAAGTACAGATTTGGGAGACAGTAAGCCCTCGTTCGCAAGAGAGCTTTTTCAACGCACATTAAAAAAAGCGTCTCAACATGTTTGTTCATATGAGTGCTTGAGAATAATTCTTGTGTTGTTTCGAATGAGGTGTATTCTACATACCGCTAAAAAAACACCGCGTTATAAAAGCGCCGGCGTTTGAAGAACTATACTAGATTTGTTCCAGTACAACGCTTTTTAATTGCGCGTTGAAAAAGCGTCTGAACATGTCTGTTCATATGAGTGCTTGAAAATAATTCTTGTCTTGTTTCTAATAAGATATATATTATACAAACCACCCAACGCCCTGCGTTTTAAAAAACGCCGCGTTAACAGAACCGGCGTTTTAATAAATAGAAATCATTTAGAGGCCTAAGGGTCGCCGCACACGGCCCACACGCCCCACACGCGATAGCAACAAAACGCCGCCACCGGTATATTTCCTGTAGTTTTCATATATTTTATATGGTCTCGCCACACACGGTTATCAACTGCTACAAAAATATAAAACGTATCAAAATTACAGGAAATATGGCGGTGTGCGGCGACCCTAATGCAACAACCGTCGCGTCGCTTGTTAGTTATTTCTACGCAAATCGAATACATACAACTAAAAGACGCAAAAAAAACCCCTTTTGAAATGTATCATATCATATATCATATCATATATCATATCATATACAATACATAATTTTTTTTAATTATTTAGAAATAAAACTATTTTTCCGGATTCTATCACGATTTGGTTTTAATTGTTATGCCCGACGTTTCGAAAGCTTTGCAGCCTTCGTGGTCACGGGTCGGACTGACACACCAAATCGTGATAGAATCCGTAAAAATAGTTTTATTTCAATGAATAATATTCGCTTAAACCTAACAAATCACTATTTACAAACTTTAAAAATACGTAGGTACATTTTATAGTCATTTAAAATTAATTTTAAAGACATGAACCCAATTCGAAAACAGACAACAATAAATACTTTCATATTTCAAAAAATTCACCTTTTGCAGAGATTGCGATAATTTGCCTCTTATTTTGTTTTCACGACTGGCCCATGCTGATGGATGGAGCAATCACTCCGACCCTGGGACGTTGCTGACGTTAACACCACGTCTCGCCCCAACAACGGAATTTATTTATCACACCCTGTAAATCTGCCCTTTATAGTTTATAGTTGGGAAAGGATGCAGCTGATAGTAATAAAAGCCAGTAGGAATCGAGTTGTATAGACCCGTCGCCACTGGTAGGTTATCCATCGATTTACTAATTCGATGTATGTACAATTATCTACCTCTATAAAAACTGTTACGTCTTGGTTTATATGGGTTCAATTCCCAGGTCGGACAAAGCGACTATTCTTATAGTAGTATAGGGATTAACCGTACCCAGAGCAAGTATGGAGACCTTTGAATGCATGGGGTGAGGTAGCTCCATAGTCTGCACCAGTGTCGGTCATAGGTACTGCCCGCGAATTAAATTAATTGAGTCGCGGATTAAATTAATTGGGCCGCGGATTAAATTAATTGAGTCGCGAAAAAATCTTATTCTGCCTTATTCTGCCGTGGGTTACTTTTATTGGACCACGGATTTCTTTAATGAAATCGTATATAAAACTTATTATTTCCCATATAAATCTTATTGGATTATAAGGATATTGGTGTTACATTGTTATTGCACATCGGTTCATTGTATTGTTTCCACGGCATCGTTTTGTCACACCCCCATGGATAAGTTGTTAGGTCCACGTGTTATAGGATCGCGGCTAATCTTGATTACGTCGCGAATCTAAATCGCGGGTTTTATGTTATTACCTCGTGACTCAGTATGTTACGTTACTTTTCGCCGGAACGCGATCACATACAGAACTTTATACTTTGAACATGCTTTTTGTATCACGTAATAATTGCGTCATCAATCAATTTAATCCAACCACCGACTACTTTATTACGACGTGAGTCGTTTAGGTAGCGTCCCAATTGCAAAACCTCGCAATATTCCGCGGGCTAGATACGGGCGGTGTTTCATTTGTGACAGGTTACTACATATAGGTAATAGGTATTGCATTGATTCGCAATACGATCGACATATTCTGCGTCCCTTGAAGGTGAATTAACCTTATATCAAGTTAATACCTATTATTGATTAAATTTATAAATATCCAATTAAATTTATACCTAGTGCAGATTAGTTTTATAATGGTCTTCATTTTAATTTATTCTTTCGACTCCACACGTGGCCTGCCGAGAGGCAATTTGTCCTTCTAAAAGGTTTATAATTCAAATATTCGAACAAAAGACACATTTTTGTATCACCCTTTTTATAAACAATTAACTGAAGTTTCTTATTGTTATAAGAGAAATCGGGTCTTCATTGTTTAAATGAACAAAGAATTCATGATGCATATTAACGTTGAGTCGTGTTTAAACGTGTTTGTCTGTTAAAATTAAGCATACTCATGGAATTTTGTACCTGTTTTTATTGTGCAATTTATATTTATTACCTCCCAACTCCACATGTGGTCTCCTTAGAGGCAATTTGTCCTTCTAAATGGCTCATAATTCCAAGATTCAAACAAAAGATTGACACATTTTTGTATCGCTCTTTTTATAAACAATCAACCGAAGTTTCTCATTGTCATAAGAGAAATCGGGTCTTTTATTTAACCGAACAAAGAATTCATAACGCATCTTAACGTTTGAGTCAAGTCTATACATGTTTGTCTGGTAAAACCATTTCTTCCCCGTATAAAAGACACACCGAAATTATTTTGCACCGTATTCCAAGTTGTACTCTACACTACATAAGATCTCCAAAGTTCCTGACCAGTGAAGTGTTAAAAGAGTGACGCTGCTATAAAATGAATGTAAGTAACTATTATACATGTTTCTTATACAAAGTACATCATATATGTAATACTTAGTATTAAAATGCTTCTGTTATCTGATTACTGTATTGATTGTAATTATTTTAACATACATTATTCCATGTTTATACTTATCTCTGAACTGTTATTTAATATACTGTTTTTTATTGTTTCAGTTCCCTGAAAACACCTTTAAGAACTTTTATTATGAAGATAATGTCGACGAACCAAGTGATGAAGAAGGAACTCTCGCTTTCAAAGTAAAAAAGGCGATAGCAAAAAGACCTCACAGCATTGACGAGTTTTTTGAAAAACCCAAGAAGAAGAAACTTACAAAAAAGTCATCGAGTGTTGGTCGATCTACGAGTGGTGGAATATCGTACATAACGTCGAACAAAGACGACAGTGCTGACGCGTCGCATCTTATCAAAATTGAAGTTTATGATGTGAACAAAATAAAAAATGTCGCACAAACGGAGCAATGGAAACACGCTGACGTGCGTGTTAAACTTTTTACGGAGAGTGAAGCCGACCGAAATTTGCAAAGTGTGAGAGACATTATATATAATATCACCAAACAATTGGCTACCCAAGAAGAGTGTAAAAAGTTTTTTATAGATACTGATAAATAAGCTAGCGTTATATTTTTATTTTAATATTCTTTCTAATCATTTTAATAGTGTATAGAGGTATAAGTATTGTTTTGTAATTAATTGATTTGTCTTTTTGCTATATGAAATCATTGTCGTATTGAAAAAGTTGTTGTAAATAATTATAATTTTTAAGAGTCAGGATATATGTTCATCGTAATTTTAAATGTAAAGTAATTCCAAACTTTTATTAATCAATCGAAATTAACTGCACAACAAACGATTATCACCATGGATAATTTAAACTGTGATTTCTACGACTCACATCTTGTCGCCCTTCTCGACAACTTCGAATCAATGGATCTGATGTCAACATTATTCGATGCCGAACTCTACGGGCTTTGTGTGGAAACATCACAAAATCATTCTGAAACGTAAGTCAACTTGTTATTACATGTTTTAGTAGTATAAGGAGGGGGTACATCTATTGAGTATTTAAAACGACAAAGACGTATCTTGATGTCATTTCTTAATTTTTCGAGTAGCAATTTCTTTATAAAACTATCCAAAAATGTATCACACCCTGGATATTAATAGTTTATCCCAAAGTGATATTGCAAGTTTGAATAAAAATCTTATTTTAAAAAAATTTCATCGATTTATACGACTTTGGTACCTACAAAATATTTTACCGGAATCAATGTTGGACGATCATGATATTATTCCATATTACACACCATGTAAAGGACATAGAACTACAAGTGTTAGTAGATTCAATGAAGATGAGATTGATGGTGTTTTACCAATGCAAGCATATTGTTCACGATGCACTTAAATAAAAAATAATAGTTAGTAAATGTAATTTATTTAAATTATTTATGATGACTGAATTATGAGATGGTAGGGTTTGATGATTTATTTGTTTCATTTTCTTATTAGATCTGAACAAAATGGAGGTACAATGAAGAGGCCAGCACCATCGATATTAATGGAGGGTGAACCTGCAAGAAAGAGGAGAAATCTTGAACTTGAAGCTCCTTTATCATCATCACCGTCAGCTAGCTCCATACAAAATGTAAGTACAGAAAACAGTGATAAAGTTCTATGTCCTGAGTGTCGCATACTAGTATCGAAAAAATATATGATGAATCATTTAAAAAGTAATACACATAAAAATAATTTCATAAGAGGAGATAATGAATTCGCAAACGTTCAAGTAATTGATAGTGCGTTCGGTAATAGAATTCTTACATATAGAATAAAATCTAACGGAACTTCTGATCAAACATTTGAAACACCTGAGTTATTTTTACAAAAGACTAAAGATTTAATATATAAATTATTAGAACGATCGATCTTAGAACACTTAGTCGTGAAAGTTAATTTCATTCTTAATGCAGACTTTATACAAGAAACCAAAAATCTATGTAATAATTTTGACTTCCAGATTTCTAATTATCTTATTTGTCAAGGAGATGATAAGGATATTATTTTTCCATCTATATCTTCTGAAATAATTAAGAAAATATCAAATTTTGAAAAAAAAGGAAGCGGTTGGAGTTTAGTTAAAATTAATCACTTAGATATAAATGTTAACAGATTTAACCCATTACGTGGATCATCATATATAGACTTACCCATGGATATTAAAAGTAAGAAGGCTATAATCAATGTAAAAAATACTGATCATGAATGTTTTCGTTGGGCAGTATTATCGGGTTTGTACCCTGCCACTCATAGCTCTAATAGGGTATCATCTTATATACTACATAAAAACAAGTTAAAATTTGGTAATTTATCTTTTCCTATAAAAATCAATGAAATTCATAAATTTGAGAAATTAAACAATATAAGTATAAATGTTTTCGGGTTACATTATGATTCAAAGAGAAAGATTAATAATGTAGTAGGTCCATTACACTTAACAAAACATAGGAGAAATACTCATTTAAACTTATTGTACATAACTAAAGGGAGCAATGGTCATTATTGTTATATTAAAAACCTTTCGAGATTAGTATCTAAACAATTATCCACATCAGAACATGCAGTTCATATTTGTGATGGTTGTTTGTTACATTTCACATCATCCAAAAATTTACAACGCCATCAAGAAAATGATTGTTTTAACGTTTGTACAGATTTACCATCGGAAAATGATAAGAAAAGAAATTGGTTTAATGAACTAATTTAACGAATCAAATCTCATTCAATAATTATGAACGTAAGTTAAGAGTTCCATTTGTTATATATGCCGACTTTGAAGCCTTTTTAAATCCGATACAGAGTTGTTCTAATAATCCAAATAAATCTTCAACTGCTAGTATACAAAAACATGAAATGTATAGTTTTGGTTATTATGTTAAGTGTTCGTACAATGATAATTTATCGGTGTATAGATCATATACTGGAAAAGAGTGCGCACAAAAATTTATGAAATTAATCAAAGAAGATTTAGAAAATATATGTAAAAAGAATTCATTTAACAAATCACCACTACCATTAACCAATGAAAATAAAATGAACATCAAACAAAGCAAGTCATGTTATATCTGTAACAATTATTTAAATGAAGATGTCACAATTTGTTATAATTGGCATTCTGGTGTATATGAAGGAGTCGCTCATCAACTCTGTTCCGAGAAATACAAGACACCTAATTTTGTACCCATATTTTTTCATAATTTGAGTAATTACGATGCTCATTTTATAGTGCATGGTCTCAATTTTGAGGATGGTGAAATAGAACTTATTCCAGAGAATAAGGAAAAATATATTTCTTTCTCTAAAATTTTGCATATTAATAACCGAGTTATAAAATTACGATTTCTTGATTCTTATAAATTCATGTCCAGTAGTCTTGACAAATTAGCTCAAAACTTACTACCTGAACAATTTCATGAACTTCACTTACAATATCCATCTCACGACGACTTTAAACGTTTAATACGAAAAGGTGTTTATCCATATGAGTACATGACTTCATTTGATTCGTTAAAAATAACTTCCCTTCCTACACGCAATAAATTTTATAGTTCTTTAAACGACAATAACATTTCTGAAAATGATTACAATCATGCTCAAGATGTATGGAATCACTTTAATTGTAAAAATATGGGTGATTATTCTTACCTTTACTTAAAAACTGATGTATTACTACTGGCGGACGTATTTGAAAATTTTAGGAATGTGTGTCTTAAAACTTATGCACTAGATCCTGCTCATTACTTTACAGCTCCTGGATTGAGTTGGGATGCTATGTTAATTTACACTAAAATTAATTTAGAGCTCCTAACAGATATCAATAAAATTACTTTTATTGCGAATAATATTAGGGGTGGTATATCACAATGCAGTAATAGACATGCTAAGGCTAATAATTTATTTATGACAGATTATGATTGTAATAAACCATCCTCTTTTATCATGTACCTAGATGCAAACAATCTTTATGGTTGGGCTATGTCTCAGTGTCTTCCGACTGGCAAATTTGAATGGGTAGATGTAAAAACAGACTTTAACATCCCTGATGATGCTGAACATGGTTATATTTTAGAAGTAGATTTGGAGTATCCCGAATTGTTACATGATATTCACTCAGATTTTCCCTTTTGTCCTGAAAACATATGTTTAGGAAATAGCAAACATAGAAAACTAATCCCCAATTTAAATAATAAAAAGAATTATGTTATCCATTATAGAAATCTTAAACAATGTATAAAAAATGGTCTACGATTACTTAAAGTTCACAGAATTCTTAAATTTCAACAATCTCAATGGTTAAAATGCTATATAGATCTAAACACACACATGCGTTCGTTTGCAACCTCAGACTTCGAAAAAGATTTCTTTAAACTTATGAATAATTCCGTTTTTGGTAAAACAATGGAGAATGTAATGAAAAGAGTGAATGTTAAATTAGTCAACCATTGGTTAAACATCGGGAAATCTCAAGGAGCTCAATCTTTGATAGCCAGACCTGAATTCCATAGTCTTACAATATTTTCAGAAAATTTGGTTGCTGTTCAATTAAAGAAGACAAAAGTTTTATATAATAAACCAATATACCTCGGTTTTTGTATATTGGATCTATCAAAGACATTAATGTATGAATTTCATTATGATTACATGAAATCGAAATATCGAGACAATCTCAAGTTACTCTATACGGATACTGATAGCTTAATTTATCAAATATTTACAGAAAATTTCTATAACGATATTAAAATTGATTTAGAAAAATATTTTGACACATCTGACTATCCTCCTGATAATGAATATGGAATACCATTAATTAACAAAAAGAAGTTAGGATTCTTTAAAGACGAAAATAATGGTAAGATTCTTAATGAGTTCGTAGGGCTACGTTCAAAAATGTATGCAATGGATGTACAAAATAAATGTATATGTAAAGCAAAGGGTGTTAATAAAAGTGTCACGAAAAAATTTTGTCTTTCTGATTATAAGTCTTGTTTAAATGATAATAAAACGTTTTATAGTGAAATGTTAAGATTTAAATCAATAAAACATGTTATATATACACAAAAAATTAATAAAATATCGCTATCTCATAATGATACAAAACGTTACATATTAAAAAATTCTACTGATACACTTGCATGGGGACATTACAAAATAAAGGACATTTAATTTCATCATCACTTTCTGTACAATTAAAGTATGTATTTGTTATAGTTAATAAGTTTTATAGTATAAAATAATTGATTGTAGCTGGTAAAAACAATCAATTATTTATCTTTGATAGAAATAATTTATTATATAACGTATGTGACTCTATTTAATGGTATTAGTTTTAATTTTAACGTGATTTAACAACTGAAATATGTATACCTAGGTAATATTTAAAAAATAATTATATATAATACATCATTTTCAACAATGTGTTTTATTCATTCCAATATCATCCAAAGGATTACACGCATATATAAAATGTTCCATTTTATTCATCCTTTTACTGCCATAGTCGCAGGTCCAAGTGGTTGTGGAAAGTCTAATTTTGTGACAAACTTCATTAAATACAATAAACAGTTATGTAATAGAACTTTTAACCAAATAACTTGGTGTTTTGATGAAATGCAACCATTGTATAATTTACCGAACGTTAACTATTTTCAAGGAATACCAGATTTGAACATGTTCGATGGAAATGAAGCAAACCTTATTATCATTGATGATCTTATGAGAGAATCTGATGGTCGTATTGTCGATATATTTACTAAAGGTAGTCATCATAGAAACTTGAGCGTATTTTACATTACTCAAAATTTATTTCATCAGGGTAAAGGTCAAAGAGACATTTCTTTGAATTCAAGCTATATAATTTATTTCAAAAACCCTCGAGATAAAACTCAAATTCGTTATTTAGCACGTCAAGTTTCACCCGAAAATAGCAAATTCATCGAAGATGCATATAAAGACGCTACTAAAGAAGCACATGGATATTTGATAATAGATTTAAAACAAGATACTTTTGATATGTGTCGGATTAAATCCAAAATATTTCCTTCTGATGGTTTTTGTACAGTATATATTCCCACAAAAGAGTTTAAATACGTTAAGAACCAAGAAATACCTATCATTTACAAATGATGGATCGACGCCTCAAGACGCATAAAGATTTGTTATCCGCTCTATCTAAACTTAAATCAAAACATCAGCAAGCTCTTTTAAAAGCCTGTAGTGAAAACGAAATAAATTTTATTTGTGAGTGTATTCACAACGTTTTACAGGGAAATATAATTCTTGAAGAAAAATCAAAGAATAAACTAAAAAAGTTTAAAAATTTGTTACGTAAATTAGTACGTAAAAGTACAAATAAAATACGCAAGACTATAATAGTTCAAAAGGGTGGTGCATTTCTACCGATTATATTGGGTTCCATATTGAGTGGATTAGTAAGTGGACTGATTTAAAATGGAACACGCAAAAAAAATGCTGTTGGTTGAACCAGGTTTCATCGATAAAATAAATAAAAAAAGAAATGAAAATCCTACCTCTCGCTTAGACTCTGAAATGCAAAACATTTTGGATAGTAATATGGATGATAGAAAAAAATGTAAGTTGTACTTACAAATTTTACAAAGATACCTCTACTTTATGGAAGAAGATCGTCGACCGTTTAAGCTTCCTATAATTTCAAATAATGATTTTGATGAAACCGCGGTGGAAAATTTAAAAAGTTCAAATATAAACAATGACATCAAAAATAAAGATGTAGTTGCCGTCCAGACATTGAATAATGAAGAGAGTCAACAAGAGAGTATTTTACTTGAAAGAAACTCTCCTTATACAAAAAATCAAATTCTAAGCTTGATACCTAAATCATATTTGAAAAAAGGTGAGTTATTATTGGATTCGGTTTCATTAAGTAAAAACAAAATTTTCTGGAATGATGATGGTACAGTTATGATAGACAATGAAGTAATCCCCGATAGTAATATTGTAGATTTAGTGAATGATATGCTACGACCATTAAAAAGAAATGATCCAATAGGTTGGGAAAAATTTGCTAAAGCTTTAAAAGACTTAAAAATACCCTTAACCTATATTGGAAACCCCAAAAGACGTGAATACATTGCTCTACTTCAAAAAGATTTGGGAGAATCTCTTACAAAAAACAAGGAGATATTTTTTTCACCAAGAAGCAACGATAAGCATATTAAAAAAATAAAGAAAAAAATTGAGTGGGAAAAATGGACCCCTTATTAGAAATAAACCGCATGTACTATGATGTATCACACCCGGCTGGATATGGCAGTATTGAAAAATTATCAAAAGCAATGAAAGGTAAAATGAATAAAGAAGATATTAAGAAATGGTTACAGACCCAGGAAACATACACACTTCATAAACCAGTACAAAGAAAATTCCCTCGTAACAGATACATTTTATCTAATTTAAATGAGCTTTGGCAAGCTGATTTAAGTGATATGAGAACTTATTCTAACGATAATAAAGGTTTTAATTACATCCTTTGTGTTATTGATGTATTCAGTAAATACGCATTTGCTAGACCCATGAAGAAGAAAAATTCGGAAACAATAAAACAATGTTTTGATAGTATATTTAAAGAAGCGAATACAACTCCAACACACATACAGTCTGATAAAGGTACTGAGTTCATTTCAAAAGATGTACAGAGATATTTTAAATCAAAAAACATAAATTACTATACAACGAATAATCCTGATATTAAAGCAAGTATTGTAGAAAGATTTCAAAGAACTCTTAAAATGAAGATGTGGCGTTATTTCACGCATAAAAATACTCATAAATATATTGACGTTTTGCAGGATTTGATACACTCTTACAACCATAGTTTCCATTCTAGTATAAAAATGTGTCCTTGTGATGTCAATTTTAATAATATAATGACAGTTTGGACAAATTTATATGACAGGAAAAACAATAATAAATCATATGAAACTATACAACCTAAGTTAAATGTTGGTGATCATGTAAGAATAACCAAATATAAACATATATTTCAAAAAGGTTATGAATCTAATTGGAGTGATGAAATATTTATAATATCTTCTATAATAGAACGAAAACCTTGGGTTGTTTATACTATTAAAGATTTAGACGGGGAAGAGGTAGTAGGAACGTTTTATGAACCGGAGTTACAAAAGGTAATTTATGACCCCACCATAGAACATAAGATAGATAAAATAATTAGCTCTCGCTACACTGGTAACAGACGAGAAGTGTTAGTTAAGTGGAAAGGTTATCCGAATAAGTTTAATAGTTGGATTTCAGCATCTAGTATAAAACAAATATGAATAAAGATTTCTATTTAACTTTACCTAGTAATAGTTCAATGGAATATTATCCTGATAATAAAACATCAAGATTTTCAACAAAATTACCTAAACCTATAATATTGGAGGGTGAATGGTGTGTAGCAATTGTTGAATTTCAGTATCCCTGTACTATGTTTACTGTTCAAGATCATGAAAACATCGTGTACATCACAAAAATGATGATAATGCCTAATCAAGAAGAACCCTCTACAGTATCTTACCTGACATATATACCTGTCACAAACTATGATAATATTCATCATCTACTAACAGCATTGAACAGCATTAAGGAAAAAATTGAATTTAATTATGATGAATTTTCCAAGTTTGTATCGGTTTCTGTCTTGGATGAATCCATAAAATCTGTAAAATTATCACTTAAATTAAGTTTACAATTGGGGTTTGAGCCAAATAAAAACCTTGTTCAAAATAATCAAGCAGCATGTCCAGCTAATTTAAATTTAGGCTTACCATCTCAACTATTCGTCTACTGTGACATAGTAGAACCACAAATTGTTGGTGACGTAATGACTCCCCTTCTAAGAATTATACCATTAGATCTACCAAACTACATCTATGGTGCAAATAAAATGCATGTTTTAACACCGCCTCATTATTTACCTGTAATGCGTAGACAATTTGACACCATCGAAATAGATATAAGATCAAGCACCGGTCAAAAGATACCATTCCAATTCGGAACAGTGTGTGTTAAACTTCATTTTAAAAAAATATAATGCATTCTCAACATAATAATATTACTTGTCCTTATGAACGCTATTATTCTCATCAAGCTGGCTCTGGTATAGGAGTGGTTTATAAAGGAGCACCATACCAAAAGGGTCATGGCATTGGTAGTTTTCTGGGAGGATTATTTAGATCAGTTTTACCACTACTATCGGGTGGCGTTCGAGCCATTGGTAAAGAAGCATTAAGTGCCGGTGTAGGTCTTTTGACAGATATGGTTAGTGCACGACCCATGGAAGATTCGATTAAGGCACGTCTAAAGGAAGCTGGTTCAAATTTAAAACGGAAAGCTGATGAAAAAATAGATAGGATAAATATGTCTGGATCGGGATATATAACAAAACGAAAACGTTTGTCTGCATTCAGTCCATCATTGACTTCCAAACTGAAAGCTACCAAAAAATCAAAATTCAACTCGAAACATATCAAAGATATATTTTCTAGTTAATAAAAATGTCTTTTTTACATAGTCACTCCTGTGAATGCATTAAGTCAGAATTGGATTTGTTTGCATTACCATCTACTCAAACTAGTATTGAAAGTGGAATATGGATCCATTACAAACCGATTTCATCTCTTGCTGATGATGGTCCCATAGAATTTCAAGTGCCAGGAGCAGGTGATGACTATATAGATCTATCTCATACACTGATCCATGTAAAAGCTAAGATATTGCATCAAGATAATACTAAATTAATATCATCAACAGTTGTGGCTCCAGTTAATAACTGGTTACATTCGCTCTTCAGTCAACTTGATGTTTATTTAAATCAAAAACTTGTATCACCACCCAATAATACTTATGCCTATCGTGCTTACATTGAAAATTTGCTGAACTATGCACCAGCAGCTAAAAAGTCTCATCTTACTTGCGGTCTATGGTATGAAGATACAGCTGGAAAAATGGATTCTACTGATGAAACCAATAAGGGATTTATTAAAAGACAAGAATTGGCAAGTGAAAGTAAAGAAATAGAAATGATTGGACACTTACATGGTGATTTATTCAACCAAGAAAAATTTTTAATTAACGGTGTTGATATGTGTGTTAAATTAGTTCGTTCTAGGGAAAACTTCAATTTAATGTCTTCTTCAGTTGATACTAAATTAAAAGTATCGATTACAGATGCAACTCTGATTATTCGTAGAGCTCGAATCAATCCAACCGTGTTGCTTGCACATCAAAAAGTGTTAGCATCTACTACAGCTAAATATCCCATTACACGGGCTGAAGTTAAAGTTTTAACTATACCATCAGGTGTTCAAGGAAAAACTCTTGACAACATTTTTCTGGGACAAGTACCTAAAAGGTGTATAGTAGGATTTGTAAATAATGCTGCTTTCAATGGAAACCTAACTAAGAACCCATTTAACTTTGAAAATTATGATATCAATACATTTTGTTTATATATAGATGGCAATCAAATACCATCAAAAGCTCTACAACCATCATTTGAGAGCAATATTTATACATCGGTCTATCATACACTGTTTTCTGGTACAGGTATTCATTTTCTTAATGAAGGTAATGGGATATCCCGAGAACAATATGCTAAGGGATATTGTATGTTAGCATTCGACTTAACACCTGATTTATCAGCGAATTCTTCCAATCATTGGAATCTTATTAAACATGGAAGTGTGCGATTAGAGGTTCGTTTTGAAACAGCTTTGATTCAAACCATTAACTGTATTGTTTATGCAGAGTTTGATAATGTAATAGAAATAGATAAAAACCGTAATATTTCTGTCGACTATAGTAGTTAAGCAAGAAATGTTTGTAGATTAAGTATGAATTATTTTTATTAATTGTCTCCATGAACTGATCAATAAAAGACAAAATTAAATAATTTATTTGTTTTACTGTTATTAATCCTTGCAACCCCATAAATAGAGATACATATTTTGAAATAGATATTACTATTATAACCAATTGCTAACATTATTGATGACATTACTTCTTTGTCTTTCAACTGATAAGGATTCTGCAACAATTCCATGAAATAACATGAATACATTAGAAATACAGAACTACTTGAAGAAAATTGATTCAAGTATTGAATATAACGTGTATGCAGCCAATCGTTTACCAATATATGTTGTAAATCCCACTTACATAGTAAGTAACTTGGATACTGATAATAAACCAGGATCCCACTGGATCGCCATACATATCGATAAGAATGGTTTTGGTCAGTACTTTGATTCATATGGGCGTCCGCCTCAAGGATATCATAGAATGTTTTTAACTAGAAATTCAAGAATGTGGAATTATAATACTAATCGAATTCAAAATGACTTTACTACAGTTTGCGGGGAATACTGTATAATGTATTTATATTACAAATATCATGATGTGAGTTTGAAAGATTTTCAACAGTTATTTTGTAATGATACTATGTTAAATGATGTATTTTTATCTGATATGTTTCAATCATGTTTTAAAATAAATAAATGAACTACAAATAGAAAGTTTGTTGCATTTTTTTATTCAGTTTCAAAAATCTTATATTGCTTAAATTTAAAATTACGATGAACATATATCCTGACTCTTAAAAATTATAATTATTTACAACAACTTTTTCAATACGACAATGATTTCATATAGCAAAAAGACAAATCAATTAATTACAAAACAATACTTATACCTCTATACACTATTAAAATGATTAGAAAGAATATTAAAATAAAAATATAACGCTAGCTTATTTATCAGTATCTATAAAAAACTTTTTACACTCTTCTTGGGTAGCCAATTGTTTGGTGATATTATATATAATGTCTCTCACACTTTGCAAATTTCGGTCGGCTTCACTCTCCGTAAAAAGTTTAACACGCACGTCAGCGTGTTTCCATTGCTCCGTTTGTGCGACATTTTTTATTTTGTTCACATCATAAACTTCAATTTTGATAAGATGCGACGCGTCAGCACTGTCGTCTTTGTTCGACGTTATGTACGATATTCCACCACTCGTAGATCGACCAACACTCGATGACTTTTTTGTAAGTTTCTTCTTCTTGGGTTTTTCAAAAAACTCGTCAATGCTGTGAGGTCTTTTTGCTATCGCCTTTTTTACTTTGAAAGCGAGAGTTCCTTCTTCATCACTTGGTTCGTCGACATTATCTTCATAATAAAAGTTCTTAAAGGTGTTTTCAGGGAACTGAAACAATAAAAAACAGTATATTAAATAACAGTTCAGAGATAAGTATAAACATGGAATAATGTATGTTAAAATAATTACAATCAATACAGTAATCAGATAACAGAAGCATTTTAATACTAAGTATTACATATATGATGTACTTTGTACAAAACAATATCAACAGTATAAGAAACATGTATAATAGTTACTTACATTCATTTTATAGCAGCGTCACTCTTTTAACACTTCACTGGTCAGGAACTTTGGAGATCTTATGTAGTGTAGAGTACAACTTGGAATACGGTGCAAAATAATTTCGGTGTGTCTTTTATACGGGGAAGAAATGGTTTTACCAGACAAACATGTATAGACTTGACTCAAACGTTAAGATGCGTTATGAATTCTTTGTTCGGTTAAATAAAAGACCCGATTTCTCTTATAACAATGAGAAACTTCGGTTGATTGTTTATAAAAAGAGCGATACAAAAATGTGTCAATCTTTTGTTTGAATCTTGGAATTATGAGCCATTTAGAAGGACAAATTGCCTCTAAGGAGACCACATGTGGAGTTGGGAGGTAATAAATATAAATTGCACAATAAAAACAGGTACAAAATTCCATGAGTATGCTTAATTTTAACAGACAAACACGTTTAAACACGACTCAACGTTAATATGCATCATGAATTCTTTGTTCATTTAAACAATGAAGACCCGATTTCTCTTATAACAATAAGAAACTTCAGTTAATTGTTTATAAAAAGGGTGATACAAAAATGTGTCTTTTGTTCGAATATTTGAATTATAAACCTTTTAGAAGGACAAATTGCCTCTCGGCAGGCCACGTGTGGAGTCGAAAGAATAAATTAAAATGAAGACCATTATAAAACTAATCTGCACTAGGTATAAATTTAATTGGATATTTATAAATTTAATCAATAATAGGTATTAACTTGATATAAGGTTAATTCACCTTCAAGGGACGCAGAATATGTCGATCGTATTGCGAATCAATGCAATACCTATTACCTATATGTAGTAACCTGTCACAAATGAAACACCGCCCGTATCTAGCCCGCGGAATATTGCGAGGTTTTGCAATTGGGACGCTACCTAAACGACTCACGTCGTAATAAAGTAGTCGGTGGTTGGATTAAATTGATTGATGACGCAATTATTACGTGATACAAAAAGCATGTTCAAAGTATAAAGTTCTGTATGTGATCGCGTTCCGGCGAAAAGTAACGTAACATACTGAGTCACGAGGTAATAACATAAAACCCGCGATTTAGATTCGCGACGTAATCAAGATTATCCGCGATCCTATAACACGTGGACCTAACAACTTATCCATGGGGGTGTGACAAAACGATGCCGTGGAAACAATACAATGAACCGATGTGCAATAACAATGTAACACCAATATCCTTATAATCCAATAAGATTTATATGGGAAATAATAAGTTTTATATACGATTTCATTAAAGAAATCGGCCCAATTAATTTAATCCGCGACTCAATTAATTTAATCCGCGGCCCAATTAATTTAATTCGCGACCTAATAAAGTTTATTCGCGGGCAGTACCTATGACCGACACTGGTGCAGACTATGGAGCTACCTCACCCCATACATTCAAAGGTCTCCATACTTGCTCTGGGTACGGTTAATCCCTATACTACTTCTTATTACCCCCGCATTTGTACCATCAAAGGCACGTTGAAAGAAAAAAATACACCAGACACTTTTAAATAGGGGGTAACTGCAATTATTTACGGATTCATCTTGGTAGGATTACTCCTCTTATTGCCAAATTAGACCAGCTTGGCGGACTGGCTCATGTGTAATTATCCAACAGAATACCTACTGATTTATCGAAGGCTTTGCACAAGTACCCAAAATTCCAGACCCTCACGTCTGTAATCTAAGGGCGAATTGCAGCGCTATTACTTATCTAGTTACACCTAATCTCGATTTACCCTACACCTCACTTTAAATCAAGATTTCGGATAAACAGAGATTAATCGCGGAGCTGCAAGTGGCCCTAAGTGGGCTACGATTAGGCCATTAGGCAATAGGATAACCACAACAAACACCTTTAAACTCAAATAGAATTTCACTTAAGTACGAATCGGGGCACTAATCTCTATCTTTTTCTGTGCGGAAACAAATCAAATGAAAGGTGATTTACCAGCGCACGTGTACAGGGTGACGATTACGCCACCTGCCTCCAACAAGCTGATTTAAAGCCACTGTAGCTAATAAAATAAGCTACCTAATAAGTGTGCCGGATAGTGTTCCGTTAGAGTTGGTACTTTGTTGTCGATATCGATATATTTATTTTCTTTTTTTTTAATCTTCAAAAGATGAGGTTTTTTGTTAATCAGTATTTTTATGTCTTCACCTATAATTACGTTACGGGACAACGGCTTTGGACGTTATAAGGAATTTTCCGAGATTTTACCATATATACTCATACGTACGTACTTATTTAATCAAAATATATTGTCTTGGGTAACAATATTTGACGTTATTATTGAAAATTATTCAATTTCAATGGCGTATTTAATTCTGCGTTAAAATCCATTTCTAATTAAATTAAGAGTGATGATGTTGGAAATACTCACACTTCCCGACTTGTTTAAAATAATACGGTGGTAAAAACGTCAAAGGCATATTTCTCAGTTCAATACATCGATATGAAACGGAACAATAAGGCTTTGAACGCCACATCACTATATTTGTGTCCGGGAATGCCGGGATCAGGCGCACGTCGACAGTTCTCACCCCATTTGAGGCGCGTTTTTACGGCACCCACTCATTCGTGCGACCCTTCAACAACGACAACAATCACAAATTCCATCCGCACATTTGTGTCTGCAGCTTTACATATTGCACAGTAACATAGTGCGTTGCCTTCGGTAGTTGCCACGCAACGCTTTCTGCGAATAAAATGCAATATTTGAGTGGTAGAGTCACGCTGTAGATTGAGTGGTAGAGCCACACTGTAGACAGTCACGTCTACAACACGAATGGGCCGGCTCGACCGGTTTGATAACACTGTCTCACAGCAAAACGACGCGACGTAAAGTGACAGATAGCTGTCGCGTTTTCTTCGGTGGGTAAGATTTCCGGTGTTGTAATCCCGCCCCCCCAAGGGATTGATTTCCCTCCTCTTAGGTTGGCAACGCACCCATTATTTTTTTGTCTTGGATGTCTATGGGCGGTGGAGATCACTTGCCATCAGGTGACCCATGTGGTCGTTTGCCAGTATGTGCTATAAAAAAATCTAGAATTAAACCTAAACTCGATTTACCCTACAGCTCTTTCCTATATTTCAATTGAGATTTGAGTTAAATCGAAGAGCTGCAAGTCGCGCTGTTTATACAAACTTTAACACATACTTATTCCAGTTATGGGCCAAAGCGGCGTGGTCAGTTAAGTTCTAACTCTTCTAATTAATAGAGAAGTTACAATGAGGATAGATGTCATTTTGTAAATAAATAATACCTAGTATACCTAGTATTATCTACCTCTATTTTATATTGAGATCAGCCCAGTCTGGAATTTGTGCCCGATATGGCGATACGTTCGCCCCTATCACATCTTGGACGGAAATGAGCTTGGCAAAATATGGGTGTTCTAGTTCCCCCCGGCCTACCCCTTCAGGGATACATGGGTGAACCTGTGTATGTATTATTAATATATGTACCGAAAGTCCCATGCGTTCTTTGGGAAATGAAAAGCGTGAAATATCACCGCCAAGGTAAATGTTGTTGGCTGCGTTATTTATATGGCTCTTTTGAATGTGCCCCTTTTAACGACAGTTTTAAGTGCTCGCCGCGCCATGGCGGTCCAGCCCGATCGCTGATCGCCCTCATGTATCCACAAGGCATAAACGGATAGTAAATTGCAAGTTACTAGTATCTAGATTTTTTGCCCTTTAATGCTTTAGAAGTGGACGTCCTTTGGCTGATAATGATGATGGTGGTAATAATGAGGATGGTGATGCTAATAAACCCACTATTATGTAATATAACGTACAAGAATTTCATTAGTATAATCATGTACCTTCCCAAAATATTGAGAGTGATTTGGTACTTTATAACCCAAACTCGCTGTCTAGTGTGACAAAATATGTCGTAAGCCTCGGCAGCCTAACTTCTTGTCGACTGACTTCCACAAAAGGTATTTTTTTTTATGTATGTTACTCGATATCTCCGCCAAATGTGGACCGATTTTCAAAATTCTTTTTGTGTTCGATAGAGCTTATTTCAAGGGTGGTCCCATATAAATTTGGTTGATCGGTAAATTGGAAGTCGGTCAGTTAAGTTTTTAAACTTTGTTGGTTATTTGCTTTTCTATTCCATAAAAAAAACTATTTACCACCGCAGCTAAAACTGTACATAACATTACAAACGAAGTAGTATTGTAAATAAATCAAATAATAATAATAATAAGGTAAACTTAAAAAATAACTTAACTTAAATAAACTTTAAAAATAAAGAGTACTGAACATAATAAGGTAATGGCACATGAGGTTACTCGCATGTGGGATGTGGATTTAACAATCATTGTTCCAATAGTCATTTCTGCCCATGGTTTAATACCACTGAGCCTCGACCAACACCTCAAGCGGCTCTCGGTTGGTGTTTGGGTCAAGAGCCAAATGCAGAAGGCAGTATTACTGGATACGGCACGAATTTTGAGGAGGTTCCTCACTCTGGGGTCCTAACCGCCGGCGGCTTGGGTCCCGAGCCTCGCCATCGGAGGGGAATATTTTTATATTTTTAAATGTATTTATTTTATAGGATATATTAAAAATGTAGAAAAAACCTTTAAAAATAAATAGTACTGAACATAATTAGGTAAAAGTTACCGTAAAACGCAATACTCTTATGATTTACGCTGCAATGGATAAATTGATGATTTGGATAGGACGTGTATAATACATAACAGCATATTCGTAGCTAATACGTATATGAAATCTGAATATAGCAAGCGATTTTTTAAAGGCAAATATTATTTTTTAACTATCCATACCTAAGCTAAATTAATATAAATTTTATTTGGTATCTACCTATTACAAATCATCTATAAGTAAATACTCAAGTTACAAGTATCACATGTCTACATAATCTTTACATAGTATAAAACAAAGTCGCTTCCCGCTGTCTGTTTGTCCCTATGTCCCTATGTATGCTTAGATCTCTAAAACTATGCAACTGATTTTTTTTTTTTAGTAGAGACTGGCAAACGAACAGATGGGTCATCTGATGGTAAGTGATCTCCACCGCCCATAGACACCCAAGACACAATAAGAATCATGGGTGCGTTGCCAACCTAAACAGAGGAAATGGAAGGGGAGGGAAAAGGGATTGGGAAGGGGAGGGGGGGAAATGGGCCACCGGAAATCTGACTCACCGAACGAAACGCGACAGCAAGCTCCACTTTACGTCGGTTTTCTGTGAGGCAGTGGTATCAAACCGGTCGAGCCGACCCATTCGTACTGTAGACATAACTGTCTACAGCGTGGCTCTACGACTCCAAGATTTTAATGCGTTGTTTTTTTAATAGATAGAGTTATTCCAGAGGAAGGTTTATATGTACAATACATGCATAAATTCATCCCCTAAAGGGATGTAATGGGGGATGAATGTTTGTCAAGACTCTCACGCGGGCGTAGCCGCGGGCAAAGCTAGTCTTTTTATTAAAGGATTTCAGAAAGACTACTATCAATGGACCAATAGAGACAGATAGACATAATTCAGTGGCTTTCGGCTTTAGCCTAAACGAAGTACCTACGTACTAAAAACCAAGACCTTTGTATATCTAAGCAGTTGCTGACTCAATATTTGGTTTGCATCCAGTGGCGTGCCGTGCGTATAGACAAAAAGACACTGTCTACCCTGCCAATTTGCGATTTCCATACACAAATAGTAAAAATCACGACTAAATACAGATTTTCAAAATAGCAATGCTCGGCTTAACTCTTAAATCACGGAGATACGGAGACGGAGATGATAACAATAGTGATGGTGCCGCAACAGTTAAAGAAAATAATGGTGCAAAAAATATTTTTGTCTACCCTGATCGAAATGCCTATGCACGTCACTGTTTGCATCCAAACTAAACGCCCGTTGAGAGGTAGCAGCATACTGTAATGATGAAGTACACAAATATTGACCGAGTTAAGCACGACTGCAATCCTGACCAGACTTACAAATATTGTGGGAAACGAGATCACGTTACAGTGGTGTACCGTGTAACACATGTGCAGTAAGAAGTCTCGACGGTCGTTGGCACTTCAGCAGCGCCGCCCGTGTCCAACAAACTCGTTAAAAGTTGGTGAAACAACGGAAGCACTGTTACTTCGGAGACACTTGCGACTGCCGACGTTAAGTAGAAAAGTATAACACGACAATAATATGAAACATTTTGTTGTCAGACAAAACTAACTCGTGTGGATGTTTAAGCTGTTACACCGGCGACTTTATTATTTTTAACATTGCTGATACTATGCTAGACGTTGTGAAAATTGAATAATAAAAAGAAAAAGCAACCATTTACGAATTATTTCTTATGCTTTGGATAATAAATATACTATATATTATTGCTACATACTGCGATAAACAATGATCGCATCCATGTTTGTGGATCATTGGTCTAATAACAACGTATTTAGACTGTGAAACCGGTGAGGTTCTGGCTTCAAGTCACATGATCGACCACAAATTATCATCCATTGATGGTTCTCGATTGGAATTTCTACCCAAGTTAACGATAGGATAGACACCTACCACGTTATGAGACGAGACAAGCTCGATGAACAGCCGGTTAGGCTAAAAATATGTTGTTATCATTCATAAGGTCAACAAAACTATATTGAAATAAATCATGCTATTCATAGAATTGTTCTTTATAAGATTTAAATGTCCCTAAACCTCAAACAATGCAAACTGTTCATTAGTTTAATTAAATTACAAAGAGATAAAACGCCTAATGTAATTCAAAAGTAATCTAGAGAACAATAGCGGTTTAGTGTGGTCGTCGTTAAAATTATAAATATCGTGGGGCTCACTAACTGCCCCTGTATTCCGTTAAGAGGATTCCCAAAGCTGTAAATTGCGTACGCGAAATATTTACGAGACAGGCTCCCGCGGCATTACGACTGTGCATACATTGCGTCGCGCTTGTTGCAAAAATTCAACATGGACCGTGGACTGTGGAGCGGATGGCTATTGCATTAACTATACGCCCCCATTCACCAACTAGATAACTGCCGTGTTTACCGCTTTGTTGATTTCAATATTGTCTGTTGAGTTATATGTGTTTAAATCCTTTTTGGTTGTGTTTTTATTATTAAAAACATTCAAGGCTTATGTAGTCTTGTTACTCATGTGGTTTTATCAACGCACCATGGAAGTAACGTGGTGGGCGATATCTCTATAGATTCTTTGTTATTCGTAGAAGACCTTGTTACTGTATCTGTTACTAGTAGAAACTTTGTCTACATCAAAGAGTAGGCAAAGTTTCTACTAGTAACAGATACTATAGTTCTTTAACAGTATTTCCGTGGAACGATGTGTTTGGGTCTGAACATACTTACCATGACTGTGTACTTACTGAATACAATGAGCAATCCCGGGAACTCAGGTGTTCATTTGGCAGTTTGCTAGATAACGCGGGTTTACCTACATAAAGAAAAAGTGTAGTAAGTTTTTATTCCGCATATAAGTTGGATAACTGCCATAAAACTGTTACTAGTTTTAAAAATAAACAATTTTTGCGCACACTGGTGCTAGTGTTACTGCTACCAGCAAAAAAGAAAGCGCAACCATTCGGCTAACCGCCGAACGTTAATAAATTCTTTGAATTTGCGGACGGAACAGTGTGGAAACGCAGGACGGGAAAATGGCTGGCGAGGGACAGCGGTGCCAAAGCCCCGTATTTCCAAGCATAATTAGTAATTTAAATCATTGTTGTGATATTTCTTGTATAAGGATTTTTATGTAGTTATTGCCTAAAGCTATATTTAGATAATAGTCTAACGTACGCAGTTAGTAATGGGCGGGTGTAAAAAGCATAGTGCAGATGTGTGTACCTACTTGTGGTGTCGTGTAATGTTACGCGAATTACATTATTAATACTCCTGCACATGTTCTTTCAACAAAACACTAAAAATACATACACAAAACAAGGTTTTTCGTTGTCTCTCCTGCTGATATAACAATGGACCAAAGCAAAAGAAAGTAGAAAAAACATGTTTTGTGTAGGTGATTTGTGTAATGTGTTAGTGCAGAAGTCGCGGCTTAATACGAACATTACATTCTTGCTCGATTCGGCGCGCGAATCCACAGAACCTACGGCCCGAGCAGGAAAATTTCTGACAACCGTAAATGTATTCGAACTCGATGCGCGTCTATGAAATTTGTATGAAATATTAACCAAACGTCATCAGTGCGCAGCGAACTCGAATACATTTATATTTACATTAGTTTTTCGTGCTCGGGCTACTGTTCTTAGCGCGAACACAGAGGTTCTAAAGCAGTGTACGCATGATTGAACACGAACATTGTACACCGTTTGTATGTGCGTACCACTGACGAACACAAAATGTTCGTGGCGATTCATTTTGATTATTTGTTGTGTCATAACTAGACTGTTTCATACGCTGTTTTATAAGACGCGGCCACAAGTTTTTCTAAATCCCATCTCTGATCGTGATGCGTGAGATAATCTCAGTATCTATATAATGGTCTATGCAGCTTTATAGCTGGATTAAATTATTGTAATCCAAACCCAAACATTTTGGGACAATTCCCTAATATAATTAAAACAACGACGTTATTATAAAACGTAGATTATAATATATTCAACAAAGGAGATGTTACAATCTAATCACAGGTTTATCAAATTACATCCTATAAAAACAGTTTATTAAGTAATTATCGTAAAATGTACAATTTGTCTTAAAAATATCATAATACAAATACTTTTACATTTGGTTATAAATTACAGTGAACACTGAGCAGTCGACGGTTCACAGAATGGTCCCTGACACGATGAACGAGCCACAAGTCACGAGCCATATTCATAGCGTGGTACAAAGCACATAGAGTTTCTTATCGTGCTGCGCAAAATGCAGTGGAACGAAATATAGCGTAAGCTCAATTCACATTTCACGTTTCTCATATCCAACAAAATATACCCTTACATTTATTTTCATAGATATATGCAAAAACTGCAGCGAATATAAAATGTATTCATTCACCGCAATACAATATCACTACTTAAAAAAGATATGAAGCAGTCAATTTACTACCTACTCGCGTCAAAATGTTAATGTTCCCATGAAACATTCTTAGAATATTCATTATTCTAGTCATTGTGTCAATGCATACCACCACGAAAATGAACGGGGTTTCCGAAACCTCTTATAAATATTAATAGATAAATAGTAATACATACACATAACATAATAATTAGTCACAAATACTGGCAAATTGGCTGTTGATAAATTATTATTAGATCATAACAAAATTAAATATCAGAAACAGGACTCTAGATAAATCGACGAGTAAAAACGCATTAGTACAAATATAAATTATGTCAAATATTTATGAAAATCTCACAGTCATACAAAGTTACGTCTAAAATTAAACTATTTCTAAATTAATACTAAAGAAACAAAGCCAGGTACCTAAAACAAACCTTACACAAACTCAGTCCATTTAATTGTAAAACTACATACCTTAGCAAACACAATGTCACTTAGCTCAGCTTAACAAGATCCGTCATGACGACACACAATTATAATTAAGTCTTAATAGTTAACACGGTATTTTGGCTAATTCGTAGATATTTTCCCCTTTCAACTGAGGCAGACTAGAGACCTTCGCCAATGTAACATCCTGATATTTATTGTAGACTGCTTTATATTTTGAATTCTCAACATTAATTACAATGTTCGCTAATTTCCTGATGATGGGCTCGATGTGCTCTAATGAGTAGCCTGAATAATAGAACAGGGTAGGTGTCCATACATCTTCTAGTCTTTTGTTAGATAGTAGGTGAAGAGAGAGGCAGATGGCGGCTGCTGCAAGTTCTGAAGGTCTATAGTGCGCCATAGAGTACTCCACAAGGCAGAGATCTACGAAATATTTGGCTAAATGATGATTCTTTGATGTACCGTGGGCAGCCTTGACAAACCTAGACAACAAAGTAAAGTAATTAGTGTTGCAAAAAAAAATATTCTCCTTGGTCTAGTAGTATCATATATGAGCCGTGGACCAGAAGGTCCTGGAATCGATTCCCAGATCGGGCAAATTTTTTTAATTTAATTTTCCCGGAACTGGATCCCACGATGGGGGTTGACGTTAGGCAGGCAGCCGATCGTATAAACTTAACCAAATCCTTTCTGCAACATGCTTGAAAAAGTGTGTTGCGCGGACCCCGCAATAAGGTGGCATAGGTGCAGGTAGAAAGAAATAATTTACAGAAATAGCAAATTGTCAGTTTAGACAGTGTCTCTGTCTATATCAACTGCACGTCACTGCATGTATATGATCTTGCCAACGACTAAAGAAAAAATAAGAAGACCTGGCATAACTACGCAAAATACGTGTTTACTATGAAGCAGGTTCCGCCATTGTAGATTTGCGATCTATTTACATGTAAGTTATCAGCGCGTCATAAGCTTTAATAACGTATAAAAATGCTTATTGATTTTCTCGTAAATACAGTGTTTTATTTACAATACTAATTTCGGAATATGAAGAAGATGGATAACTATATTACTGTGATCTTTCTTTCACAAAGTCGCCATTTTAGTTTCGTTCCATACATTAAGAATGCTTCATATTTAGTTATGCCCTATCTTCTTTTGTCTAAGGATGTTGCAAACACAAACCTCCTGAGGAAGCTGAGCGGTATCGGCCTGGCGAGACAGAAGCCCAGCTTGGCCATGATGTCGCGCTCGCAGCGGAACACATCGGCCTTGCTGTACGCGTTGTCGGTCACGTACACGAAGTCGCCCACGTCCGGCGCGTAGATCTCCTCGTACTTGCTGGCTATGAACATCGCCGTCACGCCGACCAGTTGCAGCTGGTTGCGCTGGACGTTCGGCACCGCCTGGCGTTACATACGGATTTAATACAAGCCCAGAAGGTATGCCTCGGTGGCGTGGTGGTATTTCGGTACGACTACGGTTTTGAGGTCTCGGGTTCGATCCCCGGGTCGGGCAAAGTGGTATTGGATTTTTCCATATCAGCCCGGAGTCTGGAATTTGTGCCCGATATGGCGATAGGCTCGCCCCCTATCACATCTGGGACGAAACTAAGCTCGGCGAAATGTGGGTGTTCTAGTTCGCTAGTGCGCCTCTGCCTACCCCTTCGGGGATACAGGCGTGAGCTTATGTATGTATGTATGTATGTATGTATGTATGCAGAAGGTATAGCCCCTTACTTATAAAAATATTTGAGCGCTGCTTATCTTTATACCATAGGTTGTCCCTTTCATTTTTAAACAATGTAACGCAAGGAAAAAAGGGACAGGTTATTCGCAACCATTTGCTCAGCTAAAAATGCTGTTTTAAGTAAGGCCCATAAACTGTAGGTAGTAAACTTAGTATAAGACTAACACAATTTACATAAATTATGAAATAATGTAAAAATAAAATGTAAACATAAGGACCTCGGTGCCATACCGAGGAAGTTATTAATTCAATAAATAAATAAATAAAAAAAACTGTAGGTCGAGCCTTCTGTATTTTTTTTATAGCAGACTGGCAAACAAGCAGATGGGTCACCTAATGGTAAGTGATCTCCACCACCCATAGACACCCACGATTCTTTTTATAACATGGGTGGACCAACCTAAAAGGAGAAAAAAGGGGAGGGAAAAGAGATTGGGAAAGGAAAGGGCGAAATGGGCCACCGGAAATCTCATTCACCGAACGAAATGCGACAGCAAGCTGCCATTCTTCGTCGGTTTTCTTGGAGACAGTTGTATCAAACCTGTTGAGGAGGCCCATTTGTGCTGTAGACCTTACTGTGTACAGCGTGGCTCTACCACTCAAATTTGAAACGTCTACACTTCTACACAATAACCTCTACGTAAAGTTTAAATAGCTCTGCTCATCGAACAATGGATCATAAACAAAAACGTATTGCGAAACCATGTTTCCTATAGTTGTTTTTGTCTGAAACGTATTAACTGAAGAAGGTGCCTGAAGAACATTTAACACATTTACCAATGATCTAACTAACGCCATCTACATTATTAGGTTGAAATCAGTCGAAATTCCTGTGAGAGAGAGACCATAGTTATTTAATTTTTAAAATGTTGACAAGTGGGTTACCCAAATTCGATATATTTTGGTCATAGTATGCCGTAGTGTGCATATACCACCATAATAATAAAAACTAAAACAATCCAACTGTATGTTTTCCTACTATTTTGTTCGCGTTAACATAACTTTAATTTATATAGAAAAATACAGTGCCATCTGTTGTCAATAAACTAAACTACATTATATATAATTAAACTTCATACAACACAAACAAATACTTAAAACCTGGTAAAATTGCGCAATCTAGATATTATACAGACCAACAGATATTACATGAATATATCGGCGCAAAATCGCACGCTTATTTAAAAAGCCGTTGTTATTTCACGTTATTAATTCATTTTACAATTGTTAAACTGCTGAATCGTTAAAAGATTCTAAAAAGTTAAAATAATCGTTATAATTATTTCTTTAACATTCGATATTCGGTATCGAGTAGGTAGTTGCAAATATTGCACCCTATAAAAGGAGTGTTCAGAGCAAATTCGACACAGTCGTGCTCCGGCACTCGGACTGTCCACATCCCTGACTAGACGGTGCTATTAAGCACCGTTAATAAAGGGAGTTAGTGATTTTCAGTGTTCACGCTTGATAAATAAGATGAGTAATCATCTTATTGTCAAAAAAGACGTCAGCCGTGCTGACGTCACCGTTTTTAAAAACAACGTTAGCGTTGGCCATCCGACATCAGAAGTGGGATCACTATCCCACTCATTTAACTTGAACCTTTCTGCCCTGACAATGGATACTTTAAATCCGACGGATACTTTCAATGCGACGGATACTTTCAGTCCGACTGATAATTTCAATCCGACTGATAATTTCAGTCCGACTGATACTTTCAATCCGACTGATACTTTCAATCCGACTGATACTTTCAATCCGACTGATAATTTCAATCCGAAATACTTTCAGTTCGATCGATACTTTCGAACTTGTTTTTCAGGTCCTTTGTAGACCACGGTTAATAATAAAGGTCCAGGCCACAGCACCATCCTTCCCAGTTCCTTTAGAACCCCTGTGGACCACGGCGTAAAGGACCGCTCAGAACCACAGCATCATCCTTTAAAAAAAAAAACTGTGGACCACGGCGTACGGGACCGCTCAGAACCACAGCTTCATCCTTAACAATAAAGCGCATTAATGTGTGGAACATTGCACAAAATGAAAAAAAAAAAAAAATCCTTTTCAGAGCCTCTGTGGACCACGGCGTACAGGACCGCTCAGCGCCACAGCATCGACCCTTCCCGTTCCTTTAGAACCCCTGTGGACCACGGCATCGTCCCCGTAAGAAAAGTGCATAGATGCGTGGAGCATTCGCACTCTGACTACTGATTCATAAAAAGTGCATTGTGTGGAACATTTGTACAATGTTTATAATATGGTCTAGCAAGGCTGGTCGGATACCTCCTCTAAAAACCATATAAACCAGGGCACGAGGTGCGTCTAAATACCCGTATTTTGATTTGTGTGCAATTTCATCTCAGAATTCAATGCAAAAACAAAACTACCTGATTTATGGTCAGGATTGATCGAGACGGTGTATGTGACACTGTTGCAGTCATTTTTGACGTCTAAATGTCAACGTCAGTGATCAACTTTAAAAATCATAAATAGTCAATTTGAAAAATCATGAGTGGTCAATTCGGGAAATTGTTTTGTGAGCTAGGTAATTTTGCCCGCTGAGTTTGTTTCGCCGGGTCTTCTCAGGCAGGGCCGCGTTTGGATCCGGTGGTAGTTTTAAAAAAAAATCGGAATCTTAAATTCGCAACAATAAACGAGGCCTTTCAAAATGACCGTATCGGCGTACAACCACAAACTTTTAATAGGAGCACGTGCTATTTCAAATGAAAAGAGAGAAAGAAAAAGAAAAGAAAAGAAAAGAAAAGAAAAAGAGAAAAAAAAAAAATTTTGGTTCTACGAGTATTCACAACAAATTACAAGGCTGGTGCAGAGCACGCACCGCCTATCAGAATGGCCGTATCGGCGCAAAATCGCACGCTTATTTAAAAAGCCGTTGTTATTTCACGTTATTAATTCATTTTACAATTGTTAAACTGCTGAATCGTTAAAAGATTCTAAAAAGTTAAAATAATCGTTATAATTATTTCTTTAACATTCGATATTCGGTATCGAGTAGGTAGTTGCAAATATTGCACCCTATAAAAGGAGTGTTCAGAGCAAATTCGACACAGTCGTGCTCCGGCACTCGGACTGTCCACATCCCTGACTAGACGGTGCTATTAAGCACCGTTAATAAAGGGAGTTAGTGAACTTCAGTGTTCACGCTTGATAAATAAGATGAGTAATCATCTTATTGTCAAAAAAGACGTCAGCCGTGCTGACGTCACCGTTTTTAAAAACAACGTTAGCGTTGGCCCTCCGACAAATATTATATCATGCCACCTAATAGCGACTTGCAGTTATTACTAATCCAGAGTTAAACCTAGAGCCACTTGCAGCTCCGTAATAAATCTCTATTTATCCCAAATCTCGATTTAAAAATAGGAGTGAGCTGTGGGATAAATCTAATTTAGGTTTAACTCTAGTTTAGTAATAATTAACAAATAAATACACCCTACACCTAGTCCTGACCCCACACTAGGTATAACCTATATAGTGAGTGTCAGAGACTATGAGAGACTTTCGGTCTCCCAACACCCAAACTTGAAACAAATATCTGTGGCACACAAACATTTGTCTCAATGCGGGAATCGAACCCGCGGCTTCTCGCTTCACAGCCGGCTACTCGCCTGCTGCGCCACGGAGGCTCTGCAATTCGCTCTAGAATCACAAAATATTACGTAAAACTATATTACCTGCAAATATCTGTCAATAATTCCAACAGTGAGTTGGAATGTTTCGAGAACTAACGAGAATTGGCGTTGCACCTCCACGAGCCAGTCAATAAGGGTACCTCTCATCTTGCCAGTGATCACAGTCTGAAACAATAAAACATAGTATTAGATGCTTAGAAAGTGTGTCGAGGTTATTTACTTGTGGTGATTAAGACTTCAGACCAGCCAATTACCCTTCCTTCCCAATCCGCAATCCTTTCCAAACCAAGATACAAGATTCTTCTTTTTACAAGACTGCCTCGGAAGGACAGTAATGTTTATGATTCATAATCCATGCAATCACTTATCATTATGTGATCCACTTGGACTCAGAGGGAGTGACAAGGTTAGAAACATAGACAAGGATAGAGAAAGGACTAAGTTTACTGATATTCTACCAAAAATAGACAAACTAAAATGGAAATGGACTGGTCATATGATAAGGTCAAAGGAAGAAAAATTGAGTAAATTACAGTCACAAATTGGTATCCTAGAAATTCAATAAGGAGTAGAGGTAGACAACCCTACAGATGGGAAGATGAAATTAAGACAGTGGGATCTTACTGGCGAAGAGTAACACGGGATAGGACCAAATGGAGGAAGTTATAAGAGGCTTTTGCCATGTGGCAAACTGAGATTAAATATATTATTTAAAATTAGCTTCAGTATTTATGTATATTATGAATCTAAGTAACAAAAGGCTGTTATTATTATTATGTGATCCATTTGCAATTTTGTGGACCTCAAATAGAACAAAAAACTTATTCAAAACCCAAATATTTTCTAATACACAACTCATACTAATGTCAATTTTTTATTTTGTGTATTTAGTTAGTACCTGTTTCCTTAAATGTTCCTGCTCAATAGGATATTTCTCCTCCAACTCGGTCAAGTATTTATAAATATCCTTAATGTAAATGGACATCAGCAGGGGGCTCTTGTTGTCTCTGGCATCAATGTCTTCAATGTCATCAGGTAAATAGATTGTTGAGGTGTCATAGCCAAGGGCATCCAAAGCTTCCGCATATTTATTATCTAATTCATTGTGGTCAATACCAGCTGTAATTTGTTCAGACTTGGTTTCAACCAACTTTAATTTTCCCAGCGATTCTACTGGGTCTTTGACGACAGGCTTCTGCGCTTTGGTCTCTTTGTGCTCTTTGACTGTAGGCAATTTGGACTTCTTTTCTTGGCATTTTTTCGCTTGTATGCAGATGTTGACAGTTTCCTTCAATTCACTGGGCTTGTTTTGACTATCCTTTAAAGCAGCCTGAAAATAAACATATTAGAGTTTGCTGAATACAGTATGTGACAATCCGTTTCTGTAATCTATATTTTTTTTAATTTTAATTAACTTATAATGATTAATAAACTTGCATTCCATTGCTACAATGCTAATGCTAATTGGACCGTGTTGTGCAGAAATGAGCCAACTCACAAAAAAAATTTTTTTTATGCCAACATGTTCTAAACCATTAATAGACCATAATGATGTAAAGATGAGGTTGCTGGAAAGTGGTCCAGGAAGTTGCTGGATGCAGGCAGCTTCCAACAGATCGATCTGGAAATCTTTGGGGGAGGCCTATGTTCAGCAGTGGACGTCCTGTGGCTGGTGATGATGATGGATGTAAAAAAATAGTTTGTGTGTTGGCTCATTTCTGCACAACACGGTCCAATTAACCTATCAAATATATTTGTGATGTGAGCTATAATTATTTTTTAACACTATTCAACCTAACTGCATAAATCACACATATTTTCTTAAATAATTTATGTTATAATGTATGAATTTTCGTAAGTATTTTTGGTATCCACCATCAAGTTTTGAATGAGCCACTTTTAGATATGTTTACATTCTATTCACTTTATACGTGTTTCATCAGGAAACAACTGATATAGATGTATACTGCAAATGCGATTATATAACATGTTTGTAGAAAGACCTAAGCACTTAAGCAGTGACCTGACCTACATTGCGGCGAGACTAGGCGGCAGAAAAATTAGGAAGTCGTGCGTTCGATTCCTGCAGTAAAACGTAAGAGTTATCTTACTGCACCATTGATAATAATATTGCATTTACTATTTATTTTAAACAACATCACCAAAGATGAAAGTCCAAATAAGGCAGATGGTGAATAATAAGAAAAAATGTTTTTTTTACATATTAAACTTCAATACAAACTTTTCTTTCTTTCTACCTGCCCTTATTCTACCTTAATATGGGGTCAGCGCCACACACTTTCTTAAGCATGTTGCAGAAAGGATTTGGCTAAGTTTTTACAACCGGCCGCCTGCCTGACATCAACCCCTTCTGAAAGATCCAGTCCCAGTCAAATAAAACTAGAAAATTTGCTTTGTCAGACCTGGGCGAATCGAATCCAAGGCCTCCCGGTCCACAGCCCATACATACTGCCCCCAGACCAAGGAAGCGACTAACTTCAATACTAATTATAAACAACAGAAAATTATTTATAACTTTCTTTATGACAACTGAGAAGTTTGATTTTTTTACAGCTGCAAAGAACTAAGTTTTATTTTCTACTTGATACATAGACGCGTTCTCGAGGTAGGTCTTGACAGACGGAAAACGACGTGATCCTATAAGGGTTTATTTTTTTTACTTTTGAAGTATGGAACCCTAAAAATGAGAAGAACGCAGTTTTGCAATCAGCTAATTGAACAGATATGGTTATGTTATGTACATATATTATATTAACATTTACTCTTTGTAAAATCTTTACATTCAGCAGCCAACTAAAAATTATAAAAAATCAAAGCAGAAATTATAAGAATAAATGCACAAAATTACTAGTTGGATTAAGTTACTTCACCCATATTTTTACAAGGTAGCTTAGGTAGCAGTCAGCAGACGGGCAACATTTTGTGCTAACTGCCTAAAAACATAATATTAAAAAAGTCTTACTCTGGTTCTGGCAGCCCTGGCAGCGAGGCCTGCGGTGCTCTCTTCACGTCTTAGCGGTGGCCTGGAAGTTGGCTGTATGGCTGGTTTACTCGCCAGTCCAGTGTCCACTTTAGACTGAACATGACTGTAATTACTGTAAAGTATAAATAAATATGTTGCACTCTACAGTACCTAATATCTTAATCTTTGTATAGAAGTTGATTGATAGAGTATAACTTAGGTATTACGACCAGCTTTATACAAATATGCTTAAAAATTTTAACTTTGTGTATAATAATGAAGGTAGAGATCATGCAGGGTGTTTTGCACTCACATAATCTTGATTGCTTTTCAATAGATGATACTAAAGTACAGATACAGTAAGATGTTAAGTAATTACAAAATGAAGCCTTTCAATGCAAGGTAAAAACTCAGTGTCCAAAAGGCCAGTTGGTAAACTAGAGTGTGCAGATTGCATAAATGAACCAATCAAATCAAGTAATTTCATTTTATGTTCAAACTTTGTACTTGTTGGTTAAATCTATCTGCACATTTGGACTGGGATTGTTTATTGCCTACAGTAGACACTAACTCGAGGGTTACCAACCATCTTAATATAACTAGATGGTTGCTGGTGGGGGTATAGACATACATCCTTTTGTTATTTTGTCTGCATAGGTCATCTGCTTGTCCTGAAGACAACTTGCATATACCCTTTTGAAGTGTAAAATTTTTATGCAGGTGAGCATGATTCTGGTACGGTGAGTTCGGACAAAGTGTAAAATTGGACAAAGCTAAAATACTGTGAAACTAGAGACATTCTTTGTAATTAACTTGAAACATATAAGAAGAGGCGAAGCTCAGTTGGGAATGGTACAGACTTCCGAGAAGAGTGTTGGAGGTTTGAGACCAACCACAAAATGGAGCATACACATCTGAATTTTCTATGTTAAGTGTGTTTTCATTGTGAAATATCACTTGATGTAATGGTGAAGGAAAACATTGTGAGGAAACCTGCATACCTGAGAATTTCTCCCAAGAATTTCGAAGGTATGTGAATTCTACCAACCCGCATTAGGCCCGCGTGATGGATTAAGGCCTAACCCCTCTCATTAGTAAAAGAGGCCTGTGCCCAGCAGTGGGACACTAATATTACAGGGCTAATATTATTATATAAGTTGACTCCCAGAGTCACAATTCACATAAAAGTTGAAAGATCTAAAAAAATGCCTAAATTCACAATATTTTAGCATCATCAAATCTTATAACTTTGTCCGATCCTACCCGAACTCACTATAACCAATAAGGCAATAGTTTGTGAGTGGTCACTAGTTTGTTTTGGATCACATTCTACTTAACATTACAAAACCACAAAGACTAAACTTGGTGACATGCTTCACTCTGTAATTATGTTAATAAAATCTACATTTATATGAATAATAATAATAGAACTATTCTATGATAAGCATAAATCATTATGAACAAAACACCAGAATCTTTATAATATTAATATTGCATGTCTAAACTTATTTAAAACTAAAGTATATTTTATGTTGTTAATGTGAGGGTAGTATGAACAGCTGATTGTTGGCAAAAATAACTTATTTCTTACCTACGAAGGACGCTACGGTTCTGGTTGGCTTTCTTCTCGTATTCTGCCGCTGCCACTGCTACTTTGCCAACCACTTCACGTTGTGCTAGGGCATTGGCGTTCGTTAGATCGCCTAAAGCACCACGCACAGTCAAACCTTGACGCTTCGTTGGTAAAGCGACATTACCTTTCCCCTTAATCACGTACAAGTTTTCTGTATCCTGAATCTACAATAATAAGAAGGAAATCATGGAACTTAAACGTCTAAACCTAATTAGTAAGCCACCACCAGCTGCAACGTTCCTTACCGTTCTATGCCTCCTGACTTGGATATCCATTTTCCGTTTACTGAAATGCTTAGCGCCACAAATTTGTCAACGGCAGATCCGTTCGCTGAATGTAAATAATTTTACATCCAAACACGTTAACTGCCGTCTCACTCGACTGGCTGATTCAGGATTCCCGCAAAGAGATTCCCGTTTGGTTTCTGCTGCTATCGGTTTTGTGAACTCCAACGGCCAAAATTTGTATTGTACCAACAGATAACGAATGTGATTGGCCAATATTGTCAGCGTATGATTGGTTGACCTACAGTCGGAAATAGTCAGGAACTTATTTATTATATATATAATTCATAAATTATTACATCACTACACAATATTTTCATGTCGGAAGACATAATATTACTTTTAAATATTTTAATGATTATAGATTATACTTAAAAAGTTGTAGTTTTGTGATATTAAATATATAAATAATCATTTTGACTTTAATTCTTATGACGTCACATTTTTTTGGCGATGTTCAACCAATAGCAACTAATCTAATAAAATAATAAAATGTAGATAATATATTACTCACCATAGATCTTTGTCCATAGAGTTGCATTTTGTTATAATTCGTTCCACGGGGAACCATCTAAAAGCTGCTCTAGACGCACGCCGCGAACCCCTCGTGAAGGGCGTGAACGTAAGTGTGGATGGTTTTAACCTCTATTCACGGTGTTCACGTTGTTCTCTATACTGTGTTGGTTTGTTAGTCCGCTTCCAGTAATTCGTGGCCGTGAAACGCAGGGACGTTTTAAGAATGGATCCGGCACAGAGCTATTTTTATTATATTCTATTT
The DNA here is from genome assembly GCA_036417725.1 of Clanis bilineata. Lineage (NCBI taxonomy): Eukaryota > Metazoa > Arthropoda > Insecta > Lepidoptera > Sphingidae > Clanis > Clanis bilineata. The sequence goes on from CM071141.1 coordinate 9,135,500, forward strand.
TGTATATATCTATTACTCTGAGGAAAAAAGTTTGTCGATGTTTAGAACGCGACGGAGGAACGAATACATTGAAAATCAAAGACGTTGGATTCGCTCCGCTTAAAGAAGAATGCTCTCTGATGGTCAAAAATGCTCGCAGTGAGAGATTGATCTCAACTTAGACTAAATATAGACTGGACAATCCTCACTGACATATTGAAGAAACGGGATGGTGCTATACGCATTTAAGTGTGTTGAACAAAGATGCTAATCTAGTGCTTTGTCTCGGGTCGAATACCCAGAAATTCTTGCTTTGTGCATTTGCTTTGAGCTCTGAATTTGACAGCATATTTTATTCTGCAGTTTACGTGGATATAAATCACTTATAATTATTCAATTCTTATTATTATATTGAAACAGTGAGTTTGCAGAGTCTCATAATGGTGGGATGTTGCATTCGCGGGTGTAAAAGCAATAACAGACGAAATGAAATTTGTTACATTTCCCACGTAAGTAACGATGAAATCTTATTTCTGAACATTTTATTAGTATCGGTGTGATATATTGAAGAGTATTTAATAAGATATGTGGAATAATATGCATATAAATCGCAATATAACGTGAAAATATAATTTCCTGACGTAATCATGGTGTTACCGGCTACTAAAATCGTAAAATCCGTAAATTGGTAAATTAATAATTTCATTGAATATCAATTCTTTAATAATGTATAAAGCAATAAAACATTACTTATAGGCTCTATACCCTCGGAGGGGTCGGCAGAGAAACTATTACGCTCATTGTTCGCTCACGTTATTTCTGTCCCATTATGAACCTAGTACCTACTATTAATTAAATATTTATTATTTTTTTAAGGCTCCGTCCCTTAAAAGGAAAAAGCCCTTATAGGAACACTTTGTTGTCCGTCTGTCAAGACATATATCGGTATCGCAGGGAGGTATCGAGTTGAAATTAAAACCATATACGCAGATCTGTAGATGTTTGAAGCTTACTGACGGGGGCGTCGAAGTGTATTTGGGGGCGCACTGGAATTGGTGAGCGGTGTTGAAAAGGATTCCCCGAACGTGAGAACCCAGTATTTTATTTTGGAAATCCCCATACACGCCCGCGGCCGCGCCTCGTAACGTTAGCATTTATTTCAAAACTGACCAATAGAAGTCATTATGATAATAAAAATGGATATGCAAGTTATGAGAGTTTTTCCTTTTCGTTTTGATATTTGTTTTTACCGCCCCCTTGAACATGCCGCCCGTGTGCGGTGCACACCTTGCACGCCCGCACGTAACTCTTGCGGCGATTACGATCAGGTAATTTTGGAGTCGGTCCATTAAGTTTTTAAACTTGTAACTGTTTTACGTTTTCCTCTTACTTTGTCATTAAATTATAACCAAATGAACATGGTACCTTTGAAATAATCTCTATCGAATACAATAGCATTTATCAGGATTGGTCCACATTTGGCGAAGATATCACATACACTAAAATAGTACAAACGAAGTACGTACAGTCTTTCTGCCTCAGTGGCGTAGTGGTATTGCGTGCGCGGTACGACTATCGTTCTGAGGTCTTGGATTCGATCCCCGGGTCGGGCAAAGTGATATTGGATTTTTCAGTATCAGCCTGCAGTCTGGAATTTGTGCCCGATATGGCGATAAACTTGCCCCCTATAATATCTGGGACGGAACTAAGCTCGGCGAAATGATCTACGATTTGCAAGAGGGATGACTGGACCGTGGATAGCTTCACCTGGTGTCTGGGCCTAGAGCGTCGATTAAGAATGGAAGTAAAGCTGATTCGCATTCGTGATCCTTTTGGCCAGTGAGTATAACACACAGGAATGGAACCGGTACCCCGACTTAAGTGACCGTTGGGATTTCCAATATCGTGCTGTATTTTAACAGCGAACGGTCCGGTCAGTGAGTATCAGTACATAATCATTACTCTCCTGCGGTTAGGATCATAAGATCCGTATATAGATTTCTCACGCAAAGTTTAATGAGCAATGTTGAATTGCATATATTTGTGTTTTTTTTAATGTTTATAAATATTATAGGTACTAATTACATCGACAGCGTATTTTACTTACTTTGTGTTTACATATTTTTTACCTGAACTTATTTAAATCTTGATTCCAATTACAGAACATTTACATAAGTAGTTTTCATTCAACTTAAAAAGTAGGAGGTTCTCAATTCGTCGTTATTTTTAACGGGAGGCCGCGGGTTCGATCCCCGTGCCAAGACAAATGTTTATGTGATCTCCAGATATTTGTTTCGGGTCTGGGTGTTATAGGACCGTAAGTACTGATACCTACGACACAGGTTAAGCCTAGTTTGGGGCCACGATTATATGTGACTGTTGGGCGAAAAAACCCTTTCATTCAAGGGCAGTTGTCTTGGTATGTTTGAATAACGTACCACAAAAAAAGCCTCATCAATATCCATAAGTATATATATTCTAAATTTTGTATATAGTAACAGTAGGATAATATATTACCAATAATATATAACTGAATATAATAGACAGGAATGGGCTCGGCGAAATATTGAGTGTTCTAGTTCGCTCCTGCCTACCCCTGAATACAGGCGTAATTATATGTATGTATGTACACTACTAATATTTCGATTAATATTCCCAAAAAAAAACCTGAATTCAGAAATTCAGGATTTTTTTTACAACCTGACCACACAAGCGATGGCTCTCGCTGTCTCATGTGTCGGTACGACGTGGTGATATCTATAGGATAATCTAAGGATCTCAAGCAGTTTTGTCTTTGTCTAGTAGGGTGACGATGAATTTTGAAGTGTAAATTAACTTGCGCCAACCACTTTGTTTTGTGGATATTGAATAAAACTGCGCCGTTACGTTCAGCTGTGTGACTTTCGTTGTAAAGTCGCCTCCAGTAGACTAAGGGAGCGAGAGAGATATAGTCAACACGTCACTGCTATAGTCACTCAACGAGCGTTACATGAGAGAGCATGACTCATCAGTCGCATTCAGTATCGGAATAAACACGGTATAATTATCATGCCTAAACGTTTTATTTCGGTTAAAAAAAAACACCGTACCCCATGTGTCTTTAGGGCTACATAACATAACATAAGCTCACGCCTGTAACCCCGAAGGGGGCGCACTAGCGAACTAGAACACCCACATTTCGCCGAACTTAGTTCCTTCCCATATGTGATAGGGGGCCAGCCTATCGCCATATCGGACACAAATATAATTATGGAATTATCTACACTTATCCACATACCAACTTCTTTCTTTCTATTTGCCCTTATCCCACTATAATGTGAGGTGTGCGCATCACACTTTTTCAAGCATGTTGCAGAAAGGATTTGGTTTGATTTCGTTTTTACGACTGGCTGCCTGCTTGATACCAACCCTCATCTGGGGATCCAGTCCGGGAAAACAGTGTCAGAAAAATCATCACTCCCAACCTGGGATTGAAACCCAGGACCTCCCGGTCCACAGCCCATATTCACTGCCGCTAGACCAAGGAGGCGACCTCCAAATACGAACAAACTCTTTTAAAACTCCACGCAGCGGTTTCCGAATTCTCATATAAATTTTCATCCCCTATTTTATCTCTTTAGGGGTTGATTTTAAAAAAGTGTCCCATTTGTGTCCATGAGCTCAAATGTGTCCACTATCCTCATACCGAATTTCCAAAATTTCCATAAAAACTTTTATCACCTACTTCATCCCTTTAACGGTATGTAAAAAAAATCGATATTTACAGTCGATAGTTGTATCGATAGTCTGAATTTATATTAAAATTTTAAATGATTTCGTCCATATACCTACACTTATTTTAAGTTTATACTAATTTAAAAATAGGTACTTATAATGATAGTATCATTTATTTTCCTTGACAAAGAGTAATAAGATACATAGTAAAGTGTTAAAAACAATAATGTATGTCTTTTGTCGAGCATGCCACCGTCTCGGAGAATCTATCAGGCATGTGATTTACGGTTGTTCGTATCTAGCTAACGGCAAGTATTTGCATAAGCATAACCTTGTAGCCAAGATCCTACACCAGCAACTTGGTCTTCAATATTACCTTGTGGCTTCTGAAGTGCTTTATTATCAATATTTTCCTCAACAGTTATCGAAAATAGTCATGCAACGCTCTATTGGGATCGATCTCTTATCACGGACAGGACTATTGTGGCCAATAAGCCTGCTATTGTGGTAGTAGATCGATTAGCGCGCCGGGCGATGCTTTGATAGCCGAAAAAGACAAAATGTCGAAATATTTAGACCTGGCACATGAGGTTACTCGCATGTGGGATGTGGATTCAACAATCATTGTTTCGATAGTCATTTCTGGCCATGGTTTGATACCAATGAGCCTCGACCAACACCTCAAGAGGCTCTCGATTGGTGTTTGGGTCATGAGCCAAATGCAGAAGGCAGTGTTACTGGACACAGCACGAATTGTGAGGAGGTTCCTCACTCTGGGGTCCTAACCGCCGGTGGCTTGGGTCCCGAGCCTCGCCATCGGAGGGGAATATTTTTATATTATTAAATGTATTTTTATTTTTATATCATATATTTATAAATGTAAAAAAATCTTGAAAAATAAAGAGTACTGAACATGTATGTCGCATTTCAGATATAACAATGACAAAACACTATGAAACCACATGGCACGTAATTTCACTTGTATATAATAATTTGTTAATTTTCCCATGCATTGGTTTGTTTACGGCAAGTTCAGTTAATGGCGGCTAATATCATTTTGACAGTTGCCAAACCCACTATGAAGTATGAACGCAACAGCGAAGATTCGCGAACAAGCGGGAACGTTCGGTCTCTATCGCCAAAGGCCCTGCGCGAACGTTCTTTCGCCTTCGTTCGATTGGTGTGTGACCCGGCATTTGTCTACGCAGTACGCATATTTAATGTCAATTGTTGTCAAATGTCAATTAATGTTTACAATTTGCGCATGTGTGGCATGCTTCAAAACTGCTATTAATTATTAAAACACTGGTAATATTCGCCTCACGGTCTCAAATCTATCAAATAATTAAAAAATACCGCCACGTTTCTAATAAAATGTAACGTCACTTTATTATTAAAATACTCACGGTGATATGATTAACCTGTACCGGTTTTATATTATGAATAATATTTCTGTCCACAGTATTTGCGAAAATGGTGCAAAAAGGACCTCGTCCTCTTGTGCTTTGTGGACCCTCAGGGTCAGGGAAGAGCACACTGCTGAAGCGTTTACTGAAAGAATTTCCCGATAAATTTGGTTTTAGTGTTTCGCATACAACGAGGGGTCCTCGTCCAGGTGAAAAAGACGGTGTACATTATCATTTTACTAGCAAAACCGACATGACTGCCGCTATAGAACGAGGAGAATTTATAGAATCCGCTACATTCAGTGGGAATATGTATGGAACGAGGTAAGGGAATCATGTTGAATTTTTATCCATCAAATTTGACCATGTGCTCGTTGTTTTGAGCACAATTGGCAAATTGCCAAAATTAGATATTCTGGTTCATTCAGTCATTGACTCATTGTTTACTTGGTTCTTTTAGATGGTTATTTTGGTGCAGTATTGTGGAAAACAGCTTGTCCTTTTATACATACCTATATTGCTTTAAATTAAAGGAAAACAACTATATTGTGACTATTTCCAGTATAATATATTTTTCATTTTTAAATCGAATCTGCTGTCTGACTATGACATATTTAATCCTACTGCCACTAAACTGAGGCAACAATAGAGTAATAATACAGTTCATTGATAAATGGTTTAAAATATTATGTAATTTGATTAATATTTCACTACCAGCTCTGCCTCCCTGGTCTAGTGGCAGTATGTATGGGTTGGGAGGTTGTTGGGTCGATATGCAGGTCAGACGGGTGTTTCTCTACCACAATTTGTCCGAGACTGGCTCCCCCATCAAGGGTTTGACATCAAGCCAGCCAGTAGTAAAAAACTATGCCAAATTCTTTCTGAAATATGCTTGAAAAAGTGTGTTGCGCCAACCCCACACTGGAGTATAAGGTGGTGGAGTTTTGGCGGGAATTCTGACGGTGCGGGTGGTCGCTTGTTTTAATGATTTCATATTCTAGTCTAAAGTTGTGCTTGTGGTTTAGATGTGATGTGAATCTAAGCGATAAACATCAACGAAGATGGACAGTATGTGTAAGCTTTGAAATAAGTGATTTTGGACGCTTTTTGTCCGGCGGATGGGTCGACCATGTTCGACTCCTCCGCTGCTAGAAAATCGTCTAAAAAGCATCAAACTGGAAAGAATTGACGCCAAAACTCCAGCAGGGCCTTGAAATCGAACACATTCGAGTTCAATGCACTTGCGAAAACTTAGATATAAGAAACAAAGAGTAATAAATAATAAAAAGTATACGGCTGAAGGACATTGTATCCATGGCTATGAACAATATAAAAAAAAAAAATTAAAAAAAAAAAAAAGTATAAGGTGGTATAAGGGCATGTTGAAAGAAAGATTTATATTATATCATACACCAATCTTAAAAAAATAAAACAATATAAAAATACTGTCTCGGTGGTGTGGTTGTATCTCGATATGACTGCCGCCCTGAGGTCTCGGATACGATTCCCATGTTGGGCAAAGTAACATCAGATTTTTCCATATCAGCAACAAGTCTGGAATTTATGCCCGAATGGCAATGGGCGTACTCCCTATCACATCTGGGACCGACCTATGCTGGGCGAAATGTGGGTGTTCTAGTTCACTAGTGTGCATCTGCTTACCTCTGCCTACCTCTTTGGGGATACAGACTTGAGCTTATATTATAAAAATACTTCATGCTAGCCTAAATTATTATGTATGAACTTATGTTTGCGTTTGGCGAAAAGCCTGCAACAGTGAACAGGATAATGTATTTTAAGGCACTATTAAAAACTATTTTTCTCCCAATTTGCAGCAAACAAGCTGTCAATGATGTAAGGCGCACTGGTAAAATTTGCGTGTTGGACATTGATATTGAAGGTGTAAAACAAATCAAACACACTGATCTTGATCCGTTGCTTGTGTTTGTGATGCCACCATCTATTGATGAGCTGGAGAGACGGCTTCGTGCCAGAAACACAGAGAATGAGGAAGCCCTGAGGAAACGGTTGGCAACTGCTCGACGGGAAATTTCATTTGGTAATTTTGTTATTTTATTTGTCATACAATCTGCAGCACCCAGCCCCACTTATTTCATACTGGTCTGTTGTGTAGTGATGTGCAAATATAAACTGCATGCTGCTATTTTGCTTCTTCTTCCAATTTAGGAATAACGCATGAGTGTGGAAGGAAAAGTCGGTAAAGGTCGACCGCATCCCACATATTCAAGGCAAATTGAAGATATATTAACAAAAGGAAATATAAAAGTACCCTTAACCGACGCGAATGTATGAAGAGATTGATGAAAGTAGATGAAGCGAAAGTAGTGTGTCAGAATCGGGCGAAGTGGAAATCCATAGTCTCTGCCTACCCCTATGGGATACAGGCGTGATATTATGTATGTATGTAATAGGAAATTGATTTAGTAGTTTTTAAGATGTAGATTTAAATGTGTGAAATTAAATGTGTGAAAATTGTGAAGTTTGTTTTATGTTTTTGTTAAACTATTTTCTCCTGCCCTTATCCCACTTCAATGTGCTATCGGCACAATACACTTCTTCAAGCATAATATTATAGAGTGGATTCGGCTTAGTTTTATTACAATTGACTGTCCACTATGGAGATTGGAGCCTTACAAATAAAATCTCAATAATCTTTTTTAGGGGAGGAGCCAGGAAATTTTCACATCACAATCTTGAATGACAATTTGGACAAAGCTTACACAGATCTACGGGAGTTTATATCACAGAATATTGAGGACAAAGAGCAAGGTAAATTGACTGTCATTATTTGTTTCCTGATATATTTTTTTTATTGATAATTTATGAATAATAATTGGACTGTGTTAAGCAGAAATGACCCAACACACAAAAAATTTAAAAAAATGTTATTGATGCCAACATGTTCTAAAGTTCTAAACCACTATTAGACCACATTGGCGTCAACATTTTTTTTTTGTATTTTTGTGGGTTGGATCATTTCTAAGTAACACGGTCCAATTATTATTAATACATATTGTGTGTCTGTTACTGAGTACATATTATAATTATCTATATTATTATCATTGTTTTTGTTGTATCGTTATCTAACATGTTGCATGTGTTTTTATCTGTATTTTTATAACATAACATTTTACTAACATTACTTGCAGATGACAAGGAAGACAACAAAAATGAAAAGTGAACAACATTGCATGAAGTTTTGTCTAATACTCTATGTCTTTAATTGGTGTTAGATGTGTGCACAGCACTAAAAATAGTTGTTTTATTATGTGAATTAGTTGCAAGCTTTTTAGTGTAGTAAAATTAATAAATTAAAAAATCAGTGGAACTGATTGTTATACATAAATCACAAAATACTCTCAGGAAATTCACATAGTAAAGTGACCTAATAAAATGCCCCAAAATAACTAGCATTTATTTGAATGCATTAATTGATAAGAAAAGTGTAAAACTACCTCTTAACTATTTAGCCTGTAATTATAACCCAGTACCCAGTAACCTGAATAATGTAATATTATATTTGTTTTAATTTACTAGTGTTAAGAGTTGACACCCCCAGAAGTTTCTTGATATCTATGTTGTGATTAAATTCGATAAACCCTTGACCATTCCATTTATATTGAATAGAAAAATATTATAATGTATTCATACTACTTATGAAATATTTATTTATTATTACTCATTATTTAAGTTTTAAATCTGTTTAATGTTACTTATTTGATGTATGTATTTTAGGGTTGTCTAATGTGTAAATGTTTGTAATTTGTTCCCTTAGTCATAATTTATTAATATAAAGGCATGATTCTAAATAGGCAGATTGCAAACTGTAGTGATAATCTCCCAACTACAATGAAACTTCTGATTTATAGGTTCAATATCAGTTTTTTAAATTGTTTTGTCACAAAATAAAAAGAATAGCATAATAATAATAAGTTAAACTGTTTTATGAACTTTATCTACCTTACATGGTTGCTTCTACCACAAACATGTGGGAGGAAAATTGGCATTGTGCAAAGCTATTCCATCAATAATATAACTTCATTATCCCTGCCTACTTTTACAGTTCTTATAGGTGGATATTTTCTCGTACCTCTTAATTTCTTCGTACCTTTTAGGTGGAAACTCAGCCTTTAACCTGATATTAAAATAATTAATAAATGAAAATGATCTTATTTAAATTTTACATTATGTACAATCAAGTCTCAATACTAATAATAGATATAAATACTCGAAGCCTAAATTGACAGTTTTGTGTAATTTACAATAACACAATGTGCCAAATTAATTAACATGAATTAGTCTTGCTATAAAAATAACATGAATACTTTATCAATAATTACATTTAGTATAATATTATGTCTGTTTATATCCGAAAACTGATTTTTTAACATAATAATGATGAACATATGCTAAGCAATAGAGTTACTCCGTGACTCATACTTTTATGGATTCAAGTTAGGAATTTCACCAGCCCTTTACGCTAATAGTCACGGATATGTGTTTGTGGCTATAGTCTTTTTACATAGCCAACGAAAATGACCCAGTGAGTTAAGCGACCTACACGGTCCATAGCCTCCAATACGCAAAGAATAATGGATACATTGCTGACTAAAAAACGGGAATTGGGAAAAAAATATATTTTGGTCTCCAAGAATGATTGAGATGAAACATCTTCGATATACAAGATGGACACTCCACATACCTCCCTATATGTCTATAAATTACATACCTAACACCCTAATGACATGCGACTTATGGTCACAATTGTTTGCCTATCACGTTGGAAATGGCAATACAAGAGAATCTTGAGATTTCTACTTTACCTATAAAAAATATATACTTCTGCATTTGACCACTAGTATAATATTTTGTTGATTTGAATTTTAGTTCTTCGAGGGCTGTGACGCAGTGCGGAATTGAAGAGTAATTTATTCTACTAACAAATGACGTCATAGGTGTTGAGCTTTATACCAAAATAATAACTTATCACCTCCATTTCGATGTTTAATTTCAAAACCATTCCATGAAAGCTAGCCAAGCTACAGTATATAATAAAATTGTGATTTGCATAATATTATCATGTATTTATGTACTTGTTATATTGCGTTTATGTGGAAAATGTTACGTATTTATGAATATGTATTAAATGTTGTATGACGTGTAAAATAAAACTATTAAAATCAAAATGTTGTTTAATTTAAAGGTCAAGATTTCTAAAATTCAAATACTGTTATTGTGATACGTCCAGCATTAGACGGCGATAGGCTAAGATTATATCTCAATTTATAATTTAGGAGCTACAATACCTACCCGCATCACAATAATGTAGGTAGGTACCTATCTGAAATAGGATAATTAATTTTAACACTGTATTTAAAATCCGTAATCCTAACATCGCATTGCAAGTCTATAGAAATAATACCTCGTATTACAATCCAATTATCTAAATAAATAAATAATTAGCAACCCGCATTAGGCCGGCGTGGTAGATTAAGGTCTAACCCCTCATTAGTAGAGGAGGCCCGTGCCCAGCAGTGGGGCAGTAATTAATTATTACATAACAGTACATTTATAAAACATGACTCAAGTTATATGAGTGCTAAAATAACTTGCAGAATGCTAAAATTATTTATAATAATGGTTACAAGGATACATTACTAAAACACAGAAATACAAAATTATGTTTTATTTATTAAAAGTCAAAAGCACTTAATGTAGACAACTGATGCCTAATCATGTCAATCAATTACCAAATAGTACCATAAGAAGTCATTACTTTTATATTCGTAAAAACCAAATATAAACATCTGTGATTACAAAACAATACTGTTATCTTTATCCCATCTATCACGGTGTGAGTGGGGTGGTGTGTTCTCACAGTCACCACTCACTACTGCCGATTTTGAAATATTTTTCAATGAAATGCTGCTGCCTGATGGTAGTAATTGAGTTTGTTTCGATAACGTCTTTAATCTTGGAATATGAGATATTCTTTTTGGAATTTTAGATTGCACCAGTTTTTGATTTTTAGGGTCAAATAATGTATTAGCAGATTTGGATCGTGCATGTGTCGCATCAGCTTTATTCTTCATACAAGACAGTGGAGTCCTTGAGCCATTATTGTGATTGGCTGATTTTGACTTCTTAGGAGTATGGGTCATATTATTAGACTCATCTTCGTAAATGAGTAAACCATCTGTGTTTGTAATTTGTGGTTTAGTGATAGTTTGGCGAAGTTCCGCATTGGTTATCTGTAAAACTTTAATCAATGTGTCATCTGACATTTCCTCAACATTTCCACCCCCGTTGCTTTCAATACTTTTGGGGACTACTATTGGTGTCCTGTCTATACCAGTCGATGGTGACCGTGGATCTTCTTCTAAAATTTTAAATACTGGTATACACTTAATATCATCACTAGAAGTATCAAAATCATTTGAAGACGGCTCTGTTTCTTTGCTATCATCAGATTTAGTATCACCAGTTTCAATATAATCAAAATTTGTCTCTAACAGTACTGTCGGTTTATTTTCTGTATCTGTGTTTGATATGTTATCTTCTATAGCTTCTTTGGATACAGTTGAAGAGCCCATAGGTTCTTCAGTATCATCATGTGTGTCATTTAAAGACATATCATAAAATCCATTACAAAGATTTTTAGGAACTATTAAATCTAAACTCACATTGTTGTTATCTTTATAAACATCATTTGTATTGTCAAAGTCTTCAGGTAATTGTGGACTTCCACAGTTTTCACTTTCAAGATGTATTTTCTTTTCATTTGCTATCTCGTCTATTTTAGTGGCTATTATAATAGGTGTGCGCTCAAAGTCTTGTGTTGGTGAGCGAGGGTCATATGACTGCAAATGATTTTTTATGACAGCTGAAAGAATTGGATTGTTATGTATGAGTTTCTCTTCACCATTGGCACATTCGAAGGTCTTTCTTAAGTCAACGTTTTTAGTAATATTGTGTTTGCCACCAGTTTTACCCTGAAACAAAAATCATACTATTCACACAATCATTTTCTACATAATTAGGTATATTTTGTTTTCAGATCGACCTGTTGGAATTTGCCTGCATCCAGCGACTTCCTTCGACCTTTATTAGGTCGAAATGAAATCGATAAATTTAATAAATCGATCTGAAAATGTTTGGGGAGGCCTATGTTCAGCAGTGGATGTCCTGTGGCTGATGATCTATGATATTTTGTTTCCTTAAACGTCTTGGGAGATAGGATTATTATATAGCTACCAAGGGATTTAAATAAATACTAATTTATGGGGCGGCAGACATGGGTAATGAATATTTCTCATAGTAGGCATCAAGTTGAATTGTACATCCATAAGCGGCCTCGGTCTCTCTAAATAGATGTATTCATAAATACCTGTAACGGCGTCCGTGTTATTTCTGGAGTTGGCGACCGAGGATCCGGATTACTACTAATGTCCACTTCGTTTTTTTGGACAACAGCTGCCTCGTTATTTGTTTTACTCGTATTACTCCCCATAATTATAAAAATACTATAATACAAAATATGAACCGTTCATTAATCTAACAACTACTCATTACAAGCCCGTACTTTTCTGATAAACAAAATTAAAATTGCATTTTTTACGGCATTTGTAGCAAACAAAAACTCAAAATATTACCAACGGCCGCTAATGCCAAACTGGTTTCTATTTTTGAATTCTCTCCGTTCAGAAATACTGTATATGAAGTTAGTCGCGCACTCGCGGCAAAATAATATAAACCCAAGGAAACCAAATATTTCTTTTTGGCATTGTTTTATTATGGCATTAAATTCACAAATAAAAGTATATAAAATAAAAATTTTGTTTAGTATTTCCTATGTAGAGTGTTTCGAGAAAATCATGAGCAGGACATTTGAATTTTTAGTGAACACTCCTGATTTGGCAGTATATTTTCGGACTTAAGCCGGTTTCCTGTAGAAAAAATAAAAAGTTTTGGGCGGGATTTTGGAAATCGATTGTGATCAAATTCAAGATGTGATCAAGGTAGGGGATACGTAGTATCTCTATGTAGTTTGTGGGTAGGGGTAATGATATATATATATTATTAATAATCACGTTTAGACTAACAAATATGTATATTCGTTGATAACGTACATTTTTATATATTAAGATAATGACATTGTCAAATCTAGGAATGTAATATTTTTCTATAAATGATTTGAATTTAAGAACATCAATGAAGAGCCAAGGAGTTTGATATATTCGTAAAAGACTTTACTACATTCGCCCCCACTTATCCCATTTCTTCAATGAGACGTCTTGGTGGTCTTATTGTTCGCCGACTATGAGGTAGCGATGGAACAGTTAATGATGGTGGTTGTATTTCAACTATTTCTGGCGATGGTGAATTAACAATAGTGGCTGGCGTAGAAAAGGGTGTAGTAAATGCTGATGCTATCGGCGGGCTTGAAGTTTCATTCTGAGATGTAGAAGGTAATATAGAGCTTATCGGCGTCTGCTGCATGTGGCACGGTGATGATGGCAGTGATGTCAATTTAGGTCGAATGTGGTCTGCATGCCGACGGATGTTAACTCCTTGCGGTGTCGTAATAACATAAGAATAACGATGCTTACGCTGGTTTATGACTCCAGGTTGCCAATTTCCCTCCAATTTCGTTCTATGAAAAACTGAGTCACCGGGTGCATATTCGCCCTTTCCTTCTGCATTTATATTGGCCTGCACTTGTTGATATTGTAAATATCTTCTTTTATTGGGCCGAATGTTGGATAATAAGCAATTCAGTTTCCGCCCAAACATAATTTCAGCTGGCGATTTGCCCGTAATATTATTGGGAGTGTTTCTATAGGTAAATAAAAATTCTTGCAACCGTTGTTTTTGTGAGGATCCTTCTGAAGCCGAAAATCTTGATTTGAAAGTTCTTACCAATCTTTCTGCTAAGCCATTTGTGCGAGGGTGATAGGGTGATGATCTGATGTGTAATATACCCTGACTTTTACAATATTCCTTAAATTCCGAAGATGTAAATTGAGGACCATTGTCAGAAACTATCATTTGAGGAAGGCCAAATGTACAAAATATGTCATCTAATATAGCGCAAAGGTTTCTGGTTATGATATTTTTCATCGGTCTAATCTCAATCCATTTCGATAAGGAATCACATAAAATTAACCAATATGTGCCTTCAAAAGGACCTGCAAAGTCTATATGTATGCGTTCCCAAACTTGTTCTGGAATACTCCAGGAGTAAATAGGAAGTTCTGGGTTGTGTGTCCTGTTTTGTTGACATCTATGACATCTTTTCACATAGTTATCAATATCTTCATCAATAGTCGGCCACCATACATAAAAGCGAGTCAAAGCCTTCATCGCAGAAATGCCTGGATGGCCCCTATGAAGATATGTGAGCACTTTTTGCTGAAGATTGTTTGGAATTACCATTCTTCCTTGCCACATGATAATTTTGTTTTCTATAGAAAGTTCTCCACGCTTCCTAAAATAAGGTTTAATATTGTTAGTATATTCTACATTCCTCCAGCCTGTTTTCATATACTCAATAACTTCTGACAGTGTCGAATCTTGGCGAGTTTTTTCTCGTATTAGAGCTTCAGAGAGATGTAGATCAGCCATTCTAGTTCCTAAAAGGTGCGATTCTATTTTGTGAACCCGAAGTTCTATATTTGATGGTTGAGTTTCACCATTGGGCAATCTAGATAGACAATCTGCTAAAATATTGTTCTCTCCCTTTTGGTAACAAATCTCATAATTGTAACTGCCGATAATAAGTGCCCATCTCACTAGTCTATTATTCGCTAGCTTGGGAAGATTCCGGTTAGGACCCAGTATGTATATTAAAGGTTTGTGATCAGTAATTAAAGTAAATTTGGTTCCTCGCAAATACTGATCGAATTTTTTAATACCGAATAGAATAGCAAGTGCTTCACGATCTATTACAGAATATTTCATTTCAGCTGTGCGTAACTTCCTAGATGCAAAAGCTATAGGTCTTTCAGTGTTACCACTTTTATGGTATAACACAGCTCCCACACCTTTTTCCGAAGCGTCACAGGCAAGAAAAATCGGTCTCTTTTCGTCGAAAGCCGCTAAATGCTTTGATAACGCGATATAATCTTTTGTCTTTTGAAAAATGTGTTGTTCGTGACTCGTCCAGTGCCATTGTTGTTTACCACTGGTTAGTTCATAAAGATCTGCACACAATCCATGTAAATGAGGAATGAAACGTTCATAAAAGTTAACAAGTCCTAAAAATGATCTTAGTTCCTTAGGATTGGAAGGTTCAGGCGCTTTGGAAATTGCTTCTATTTTTTTATTCATTGGACGTATGCCGTTCTCGTCAATTATATGTCCAAGGTATTCTATTTCTTTACTAAGAAAAGAACATTTCTTCAGATTTACCTTAAGAAGGGTTATTTTCAATATAACAGGATGCCTTTCGGAATTTCTACTGCACCATCTGTTTTTCAACACTATTTAGATGAACTTCTAAAAGACATACCTAATGTTGCTGTGTATTTTGATGATATTGCAGTGGCTGGTAAAAGCATGGATGAACATTTACATACACTAAATCTGATATTTGAACGTCTACAGAAAGCAGGACTTAAGGTAAATCTGAAGAAATGTTCTTTTGATTCGTTAGTATCTCTTATACAACTCCAAAATTCAGTTAGAGCTCGATATCTCGTTCTTTTGACGTGATAGAGGTCTAAAAGTTTAGCACGTATGTCGTCGTATGTGCTATTGTCAAAATTTGGAGTCATTGCAGTTTTAACCTCCATGTATGTAGTTGGTGTAAAACAGTTCAAAAGAAGATCTTTCTTTAGTATGTCGTCTGTAGTTACTTCATATATTAAGCATTTTTGCTCAAAATAATTTATAAAATCACTAACTCTATGTTCTTCGGGGTTAAATTTTTCCATATTAAATAATTTCAACTTTTTGATTTTGTTTTCTTGTGGTGTTGCACTAGTGCTCGTCATACTCGTATTATTCTGTAATGTTGAAATTGTTGTCGATTGTTTTGTAACCAACTCCATCATCATTTTGAAAAGCTGATTAATTTGATCTTGTTGTGCCTGTTGGGCCCTTAAAAATTGAGAAAATTGTTCTGTGTCCATTTTCCTCGTCGCCAATGATATATATATATTATTAATAATCACGTTTAGACTAACAAATATGTATATTCGTTGATAACGTACATTTTTATATATTAAGATAATGACATTGTCAAATCTAGGAATGTAATATTTTTCTATAAATGATTTGAATTTAAGAACATCAATGAAGAGCCAAGGAGTTTGATATATTCGTAAAAGACTTTACTACAGGTAAGAGCAATATTATGGGTGGGCCGCAAATGAGCTGGCAATAAATGTATGATTTTTCTTTATATTTTTATTTTATCTATTTAGGATCGCCTAGAGGTTACAAATAAACTTAAGTAACTAGCACTTACCTATATCATTGCTCCCCTTTACAGGCAACCACAACATGCAGTTACAGGCAACCACAAATTACAACTATCCGATTCATTTTTTTAACATAGGTATTGCAGAAAGCATTCTATTTAATATAATACGACTGTCCGCCTGCCTGACAACAACTCCATCTGAGTAGGTACGTAATGCAATCGCCAACAATTTGTTTTGGAAAAACCGAGTTGCCCATAGAATCTGACATTAGAGCAAGAATGCCACAACCTTAGAGTAAGCCACAACCAATACAACAGGGACGTAGAACCCAGGATCAGAAAAAATATTGTTCAAAAAATACAAAATAGTCGTCAGCAATTTAACGGCAACAGCATTTCACGAATCACTACCCGCGACCCAAAGGGCAGGCTTTCCTATGAATTGGGTTTCTGTTGATACGAAAATAATTAAAAAAAGGAATTAAAGAAAACAAAATATTTTGGATCTCATTATTTTAATACAAAACCATCAAACTTTACAAAGGCTCAAACTTAGGTCATTAACTACCACTACTTATGTTTTTAATGTTAAGTATTTAGACGAAAGCACAAATGTATTATAAGTACTTATTTATAATACTTATGTTATACATTGTTAACTATTATTTGTACATATTATTAATTATTTAAGTTAGGTACCTATCACTTATAAATAAATAAACAATCACTTAGATTTTTTCGCTTGACACACTAGTTCATGGGTCCATGTGCCGCGATGGCAAACGGCGGCTCTTCGTGATGTCCATCGCCACCCTCTTGCACATTTTAACCGACAGCTCGAACCTTCTAGAAGACCCCAACCGTTCTCTGCCGTAGATCCTTTGCAGCTCATACGGCCATGTTCCGGAGGTGCTAAAGGGTGGCACCAAGTACGAACTAAAATACACGAAGTTGTAATTAGAATTGTGTTAAAGTAAGTACCTACACGAAAGGTACAAACAAAGGACGAACAATACACGAAATTGCAATTAGCATTAAAGTAGGTAAACGAAAAATACGAACATAGAGAAATGTAGGAACACGCAGTCGAAGTCAAAATTATAAATTGCTCGAAATAGACGAGAGGGAACGCTATTTCCCCTGCGTTCTTGAACTTATGAGACATACTGCCTTCCTGGCAAATTCGAGCGCTGGTTCTAGGGATTATCGAATTTATTACTAGGTAACTGAAATCTCAAATTCGTGAAATGTTGAAATACAAAGACGCAAATAATAGGTCTGTTTGGCAAATTTCATCTTCCATTGGCCTACCTATACTGTTTGGTCTCTGAAAAATGAAAATAATAATGTGCCACCACTGTGTGGCTTGTGACAAACTTCTGATGTTTTGAGAGTATTGTATTGCTCTTTAAAGTTTACCAACCAATTATTTCGTTTCGATGAGCTTGTTTTACAATGTATAATGGTCTATAAACGAATACGTGTAGAGTGAAGCAAAAATATTAGTCTATAATTCTTTTAATACATACCAGCACAAGCAGGTAGACGGCCCAACCACTTCATATCATCTCCACATGATAATGACGAACTTCCTTGTATTTCCTGCTTGGGGTCTCGACATGCAAAATTACATGTTTTATTTTGTTCTTTTTCGCAATGAGCTATTAAATATTGCGGTATGGAACAAAACTGCAAAAGTACGTTAATTTGCATTTTGCATGTCTGCAGGATCTGAAAAATTAATCATTAGGTTTTAGATCAATGTTTGGACTATTATAATTAGTTTCCTTTTACTTTTTAATTAACATAATTTCGTTGGCTGAAACATATTCGTACAATAAGCTTTTTCGATTCATAACTAGCATTTTCCAAAATAAAGGAAAGCAGGTTCTCGAAACGCGACTCCAATACGTGCCTTATAAAGTTACCATGATGATCTACTTACTCTTTTCTTTCTGCCTGCGTTTTCCCACCTTAACACACTTTATCAAGCATGTTGCAGAACGGATTTGGCTTAGTTTTTACGACCGGCAGCCTGCCGGGGGGATCCATACCCGGGCAAATCAATTTGAAAAATAGCTTTGCCCGACCTGGGAATCGAACCCAGGACCGAGAGTTCCATATCCACAGCCTATAATATTTGCTGCCACTAGACCAAGGAGACGACACGATGATTTACTCTGTTACCATAATAATTTATGATTGCTATTCGATCAGTATATTCCTACATGTAAGAGACTTAAGTAAGTTAATAGCTATTTTCTACTCACGTGATTTCTAAATGCGACTCTTCCTATGATTGTATGAGAACCTGGTTCTAATAAGGACCCGAATTTCGGTCCGTACATATGCTCAAAGCGGACATTTCTGGAAGCTTTTCTACCAGAACAAGTTACTAAACGGGGATACTGCAACATGACCCGATTTGTTCCCACTTTCGCAATCAAAGTTCTGTCGTGAGGACATCTTATACAAGTACTGGAACCTGAATAAAAAAAATATTTGTAATAAAAAAACCACTATACCTAGTCCAACTGGTAAAAAAATACAATCCTTACCATATGCCATGTCATTAAGTTCATGTTTTTTGACGCGATACAAGGAATTTCTGTAGTGGTCATCACCGGCCTTGATCACCTCTCTACCTGGGAAGATCGACGTCACTTCTCGGTTTATATTTTTCCTATTAGCTTCTTCAGTATACGCAGCAGATTGGTAGAAGAGCCTGGGGTCTTCTCTTGGCTGGTGGAATTTGACGGACGTCTCCGCTTCTGAAGGCGACGTGGTATTGCGTAAAAGTTGCAACGGCGCACGTAGTTGGACGATCCCGCGGCTAATAGAGTCATAATCATTGTTTCTGTTGTTACGCCTGACGTCTACAATAGAACGACGAGTGTGGAAGTAGTTGGGAGAGATGTGATGGCTTCTCTCCCTTTGTAAAAGTCGCACTCTGAAATCGTGATATACAAATATGTCAACGTCTTGGAAAACGTGCAAGCTTTGTGGAAGTGAGGTTATAATATGGCATCTGTGGAAATGTTTCACTTCATCATTATAAACGTAAACATTTACAAGGTCAGTTGATTATTTTCAAAACAAGAAATCTGAAAATATTTAGTTTATAACCACTAAAGCGATGCGACGCACGAATAAAATGACAATTCGCTATTTTTAGTAACACATAATGTACTGTGATGGAAACTTAGTGGAATATTATACGCACTGGTATGGTATGATAAATCCTCTCAGGAATTCTTAAAGAATTTGTAATCACTGGAGCGAAGCACACGTTTACTCTGATCACGTTTACACGGTCTACTGAGTTAGTAAAGCAAAATAAATATTATGAATTTATGTTATTTCGAGAAATGATGGTTTTGGTAGATATGCGATGATCACGCCGCATGCCAAATACTCTTATTGTGCCGTGTGCGTCAATATACTGACCTGTTGATATCTATGTCCGGTTGGCGGGCACCAAGAGTTCCTGTAATAATATTGAAAAATATATTTATTTTTGGTAATTCATATGAAGAGACTACGTGTCTGTGTGTGCGCGTCGCGGATACGTCCCACAGAGAGAGAGAAAGAGTTATGCTGAGTTGTTTTCGTGCCAATGTTTATGGCAGTATATTTAGGAAATACCAAATAGGTATAAAAAACCCTGTGAGAACGCATAACCCTCTGACGCGCTTGAGTAAAAAGAGATTTGAATGTGTTGTACCTAGAGGCAGCTTTGTATCGCAAGAAATAATAAATTTAGTTTACGGTAGACCGTAGAGCGGAAGATAGAGCTTTAATAAGGTGCCCTGTGTAATGTTCTTAGGCTCGTGTCCAGTAGAATGCCTGATCATGCATTCTATTTTTGAGCATATTTGCAGCAAATGTTAGATACGCCCTTAGATACGCCATAATTGTCATACATATCTGAATGGATTGCATTATTTAAGTTTTTTTCTTTTCTTTTATGATTAATATGTATGATGTGGTAGTGCTAATTGAAAAAAATAAATAAATGAATTATGTTGAACTAAATATATTATTTCTTACGATACAAAGCTGAAGAAGTCGTAGGGTATAACTTACCTAATAGCAGAACTACTGGTAAGTGTGTGAAGTAGTTAATCTTAAGCCTAATGAACTATTAAGTAAATTATATATTTTAATATAACATAACGCAAGCTCACGCCTGTGTCTTCGAATGGGTACTAGTAGCGAACTAGAACACCCAAATTACGCCGAGGTTAGTTGCGTCCCAGATATAGAGGGCGAGCCTATCGCCATATCGGGCACAAATACTAGACTCCGGGCTGATATTGAAAAAAACCAATATCACTGCCCAACTCGGGGATCGAACCCGAGATCTCATGACGGTAGTCATACCGAAATACAACTAAGCCACCGAGGCAGTCGGCAAAAATTATATATATTTTCTTAAAGAATGTAGGAAAATAGCTACAGCAATGTCATACGAGTGTTTATATTAATGTGAAACATTTTTCCAAGGAATGTGATGACAACTAGTTTTCCGCTATCAATAAAAATATAATATGAGTTACGAACGTGGACCGCAACTTCATTGCATTTAAATAGCTTATGTGATTGTATTTAATTTGCTCGAGTATCGTAAGTGCAATATTATGACAAACACATATTTATTGAAATAATGTTAGAATCGCAGTAAGAATGATGTCATAGTTAAATAATGCGCGATGACTTAAAACTACGATGACTCTTGTTCAAGTGTTTCAATATCTTGTTTTGCTCTTACAATTCGTCACATATGTTTTGTATATTCATAAGGATTAGGAAACAAAAACAGCTATGCATTAAAAAAAACTCGTAGGACTGGGTTCTGTACGACTAGATCTTTACATACATAGACCATTGGTTTGCAATATTACGTGCATGATGTAATTTATCTCTACTTCTATAGGTGTCGTCTTTATATTTTTTAGATAAGTGGCAATTGTCCATGGATGCGACAAAACAAACTATTGACATCCGTCCAGTAGTTTGTTATAACTCGCGATCAACGGCGGATCTCTATCATTTTATTAGGAATAAATTATAAATATAGATTACGTATTAGAAGTAAAGAAATACATCTGCAGTCTAGCCTAATGCCTAATTATATTTATTTTTAATATTATAATAATATTAGCCTTGTAAAACTGTACCGCTGGTGGGCACAGGCCTCTACTAATGAGAGTGGTTAGGCCTTAGTCTGCTACGTTGGCTTAATGTGGGTTGGTAGACTTCACATTACTTCGAAATTCTTGTGAAGAAATTCTGGGGTAGGTATGCAGGTTTTCTCATGATGTTTTCCTTTACCGTTACAGCAAGCGATAATTCACAAAGAAAACGCACTTAGCTTGAAAAGTCAGAGGCGTATGCTCCATTTTGGGGTTGGTTTTCAACCTCCGACACGAGTGTGTTTGTGACTATTTTGCGCTCCAACTGCTGGACTAATTTTAATGTTTAGTATGGAGGTAGTTGTCCCCCTGGATTAACACATAGGTACTTTTTACCCCGGAAAATAAATTTCCGCACGAACGAAGTCACGGGCAACAGCTAGTAAAATAACAAAACATATATACATAGATTTACGTCTATATCCCCGAAGGGGTAGGCAGAGGCGAAAAAATACCAGTTAATTAGTAAACCAACTAAATACCAACACTCCGGCTTGATACTGAGTAGAAATAAACCCAATGCCACTTTGCCCGACCTGGAGAGCGAACCTGAAACCTCAGGACAGTAGTCGCAATAGAACCAACCGAGGCAGTTAAAAATTATAATATTTTAATTTAATAGCAGAATGTCGTTTAACTAGAGATTTGATTACAGACTATTAGTTGTGTCTGAAGCCCCGAATTGCGTAGTGTGACGAGTCTACCGTGATAATTAAAGTAGAACATTGAGCAGAACGGTGATTGACGTTACAAAGACCGTAAAACCATAAATAATATTAGGCACAAGGCTGATTCTTATTGAGCATGGACACACAGAACCTTACAATCAATCAAATTCTTATCTAATGGTTTTAAACATGGCACTAGAGATGCGTT
Organism: Clanis bilineata; assembly: GCA_036417725.1. Classification (NCBI taxonomy): domain Eukaryota; kingdom Metazoa; phylum Arthropoda; class Insecta; order Lepidoptera; family Sphingidae; genus Clanis; species Clanis bilineata. Next base: position 9,158,116 of record CM071141.1, read on the forward strand.
AAAGATAAATGAATTAAATGAATATTAACGTAAGCAGCGAGCTATGAATGTTGAATTATTAAAGATTTAGTCACTAACAATAAAATTGTGTAATATTTTTTTTAACTTGAAATTTCTAATGAGATACAAAAACGATTCGATTAAGGATTCTTCGTAGAATTTAGTGATTTTATGTATAAAGGGACTTAGATTTATTTCATTTATCTTTCATATTGTTAACTTTCTTGTATTCGTGACATTTATAATATTTCGTAACAATTAACTGCAGGCATTTCACAATATTTAAAAAAAGTGGTTTTTAGGCGTCAGTCACAATATTGTTAAATATTCAGCGTGCAAAGTATGAAAACAAATGCGAATCTTACCAATAGCACTAAGAATTATAAATGCACACACAATAGACATCTTGACTAAAGCATTCGTATTTGCTACCAAATGTAATGAAGTCAAAATTTAGAGATTCACAATTTTTCGCAACGATTTACGGAACGTTTATTGCGAAATATGCAACTGAAGGCGTCAGAGGCAACTGATCGCGAAAAGAGCACGAAAGCCACTACGATGAAGCTCATCGTAGAACGTAATGTGGGAGGAATGCTCATAGAGTGCCAGAATAACAATATACTTCGTAATAGAAAACTCGAGTACTCAGGTGTTTTCACTCCGAAGTGACCGATAGCTCAATGTAAAACAAAACTAAATTAAAGTAATGTTATAATTAGACAAAACAAATAAATTACAAATGTTTTTCGCTGTACGCCACAAAGGATAACAAAATACATAAAACAGTTTTCTGCTATCAGACGAGTTTGTTGCACGTATGGTAACAGCAAGGGTGGTAGGGTGGATTGGGACAAGTGAAGGCCTGGCACGGAGACACAACGGGGCAGCACTCCCCTGGGTACCAGACAGTACGCGCGTATCGGCCGCTGGGTCGTGTGGAAGCACCATGGTTAAAGCAATGAGCTCTACACGGATAGTCATAACAGCAGGGCCTGAAACAACGAAATTAATATAAACACATAACATAAGCTCACGCCCTCACTCATGCCTGTATCCCCGAAGGGGTAGGTAGAGGCGCAGTAGCGAATTTGAACACTTCGCCGATCCTAGTTTCGCCCCAGATATGATAGGGGTCGAGCCCGTCGCCATATCGGGCACAAATTCCAGACTCAGGGCTGATAAGGAAAAATCCAATATATCTTTGCTTATCTCATGACGGTAGTTGTACAGAAATACAACCACGCCACCGAAGCAGTTAATTCATATAAAATATCCGTATAAAATTGAATTTATTTTTCAAAATTATAATAAAATTTATGTGAGTAGGTAATTTACCTACACAGTATATAATAGTATTATTATTTAAAAAAAACAGTTATACATAGTAAAAAAATATTATTCATAGCAATGATTTCGGTGCATACCTTTCTACAGGTGCATTTGATGGTCCCATACAAACAGGTGTGCACTCTCTCTGGAACGGCTGTGGCCTGGGCTGACCATACCGAGGTCTCTTGTAATAGATACTGTATTCGCCTTTGACGTAACCGTACCGTGCACAAGGTCGAAAGCTCTCAAACCCTCGTGGCAATACAGACATTGTAAACCGTCACTAAATAGCAGGCTCTTTGTATGCTGAAAGAATAAATAATCGAGGTGTTTATATTTATAGATTAATCATTAAACTGGACGTTTCTAAAAGACTTACGAATAGTTGCTTTTGTGATATATTTTCCTATTTTTATTTAATTTTGAATTATAATATTTTTATGTGATTATTTTAGTTTCTCTAGAAAAAATTTCGTTAATTGTCATGTCATCTGGCAGAATTTTCGTTCGTAATCGTAATATTTTGGAATTCGTTTTTTTTTCATAGATATACAACACACCAGATAATATTTTATAAGAAAGAGTATTTACCACTAAATACTTGCCCATCTAGAGAACTTCTTACCTACAAAACAAAGAACTCGTAACAAAATACTGGATGCTGCATGCCGTTGATCTAGATTGTGTAGGAACTATGTATGTCATAATCTGGGGAACTGTACGAAAAATCTCGGACATTCTGCAAACATTTAATTACAATGTTATGACGAAGCAATATGCTGAGTGCCGACTTTATGCCTACCACCACGATCGCAATGGACTGTCAAGACTCAAGAGTCAAGAGTCAAGACTGGTGAGATCGCCGTCTATCGAGTCTGTCGGCGCGACGCAATGGCGTCTCGAATACGCCATTATATACGCCACATATTTATCATAATCATAAAATACAATATTAGCCCTGTAATATTACTGTCCCACTGCTGGGCACGGGCCTTCTCTACAAATGAGAGGGCTTAGGCCTTAGTCTGCCACGCTGGCCTAATGCGGGTTGGTAGACTTCACAAACCTTGGAAATTCCTGTGAAGAAATTCTCTGGTATGCAGGTTTCCTCACGATGTTTTCCTTCACCGTTATAGCAAGCGACATTTCACAATGAAAACACACTTAACATAGAAAAGCCAGAGGTGTAGGCTCCATTTTGGGGTTGGTCTCGAACCTCCGACACTTGTCTCGGCAGTCCGTACCATTCCCAACTGAGCTATCGTTGCTTTTTATGCTTATTTATTGGCGCCACTTTATTTACCAAGTACCTAGTTAAATGCTGAATCATCTTATATAGTTTTGTAATCATAGTGAATCAGTGTTATGCATGGTGATGTCACAACAATTTATGCTTTGGACTCTGGTGCAATAGATTTTTAACTTCAACAAGATCGCGGTTGTTTTTGTGGTATCCTACTAAAGTTAGCAGACGGCTATTTTCCTTATTTTTGTTAAATGCGTTAATGGTGGCCACTTTTCACGGTGTTTGATTGGATGATTTGCGAGATGCATGAGGCATCATCAGTATGGCCGCGGGCGCAGTGTCTGACACGTCGGTAAATAAAATAAATAAATACACCCAACAGTCACACAGATCGTCCTGACCCCACACTAAGATAGAGTCTTGTGTCGTGGGTATCAGGAACTACGATAGACTTTCGGTCTCACAACACCCAGACCTAAAACAAATATCTGTGGGCCACACAGACATTTGTCTCGGTGCGGGAATCGAACCCGCGACTTCTCGTTTCACAGCCGGCTACTCGCCCGCTGCGCTACGGAGGCTATCATGAAAATGTAGGTACCGCCGATCATTCGCCCCAAGAAGTCGGTCTTTCCAATTAGTCTTATATGACAATAAGAGAGTATTAATCCTAACGTGCGCATCCCTGAAAAACCAAAGGCGGAAGAAGTGCGTTCTCATTTCACCCGGATTATCACACGATTGTGCCCTGCTTGTGTGTAACTGCTCCAGCACTGTGGACCATTCGAAATTAACTGACTCGAACACCGATCGTGGCGTTGTTTTACAATATCCTTGTACAAAGTACTCCTTATACAATCATTACTCACCGATATTCAATCAGCCCTCGTGAAAAATTACCTGAGCATAATATTATTATATGGCATGGCCCCACACAGCTTGATGTTGATTGATCAATTGCCATCCTGATAGTGTAATAATTTAAAGATCCTGTATTATCATAGGTAATTATACAGTGCCAGTGAGGTTTCCATCAGGTCCATCCATCTATCAACGGGTTCGTATACATTATTTTGTATAGGTATAGGTGAATTGAGCCGAAATGAAAATATTTATAGGGTGGATGATTACAGGGTTCTTTGGTCATTGGGTTGAGCTAGTTCTATAATAATTTATTTTGTTTAAATTGAGAATAGTGTAGTCAAGTCGCCTTCTCGGTCTAATTGTAGCTTATATGGTCTGTGGACCGGGAGGTCCTGGGTTCGAATTTACGCCAAAAATGAATTATCGTTTACACACACCTTTAACTGAAATAATGCTTTATTCCTCTTTATTCTATTCGTTTCTAAACCCATCATGAAAGAATCTCGTAAAATATAATAAATACGGTTCAAAACTGGCGAATAAATTCTGCCATTTTTAGGCCGAGGTAACGCCCGGTTAGCCAGGTAGAAAGATAATATACATAATAAAACACTCGTTGAAATACCGTAAATTTATTGTTACACGTTACAAAACAACACAACCTCTAGTCTCCACATTTCTTTACCAAACAGGCATGCAAGGTCCACAGCCTGAACACACGGGTACTCCTGGATAACTGCAGCGTTTCGGTGAACATACAGCAGGCTCAGTACAGCAATAACAAGGGCACGGCTTGCAACGATTTGGCCGACAGAATGGAATAGCTGCCGAGTCACAAAGCGGAACAGGCGCTGGCACCGGCATGGCGGGCTGGGGAAAACCAGATACAAAATATGTTTAATTTCAGTGTCAAGGATAGGTTTCGAGACTGTTCATTATTGACAATGTGCCAAAACCTAACCGTTCAATAATGGGTGACGAAATGCACTTTACCTCGACGATGACGGTTTAGTGTTTGCAGTTCAACACCCACTCCAAAATTCGATCCGATTATGGATTCAGCATAATTGTTAGACCGAAATACGTTGCTTACCAAACTCATCTTTTATATCCCTAAATCAATAAGAAGGAAAGTATATAAATAAATAAATACACCCAACAGTCACACACCCCACTGACCCCACACTAGGTATAAACTGTATCGTGGGTGTCAGAGACTATGAGAGACTTTCGGTCTCACAACACCCAGACTTGAAACAAATACCTGTGAGCCACACAAACATTTGGCTCAATGCGGGAATCGAACCCGCGGCCTCTCGCTTCACAGCCGGCTACTCGCCCGCTGCGCCACTGAGGCTGTCAAATATGCCACAGAGTACTTTGTATATACTGAAAGAATATGCATAAGATCTCATAAGATGGTAACCTTGTCGCACGGCGGGCATGGTGGTAGGCACGGCAGCACGGGTGGAGCAGGACACGGTTCTGGGCATGGTCTTACTGGAGCTGGACAAGGAGAACATCCGCCACCAGGATACACGGAGCAAATCCCCAGGTCGTTGTGTGACGCTGCGCACGGCTTTGTCGAATATGGATAACAAGCCCCGCATGGCATACCTGTGCAAACGCAAGGGTCAAAACTATAAAAAGGAGCACTCATTTTAACTTTTGCAAATTTTTTTGATAATTTTCACAAAATAAGTTGCCAAAACACAAACTATAGATGGAAGTTTGACAGTAGAGTAGAAGAAAAAGATGTGTTTCTTTTCTGCATTAGAATTTTAAAATTTTAAGACTGGCTGAAGCAAATCTTCACGTCACACCAGCTGTCAAATAATTACTCAAAGTTTATTGACAGAATGACTTCGTAAAATCACAAAAAATTACAAAATTAAAATTATAAATTTTAAGTGTATTTAAATATTGATATGTGCTCTTGTCCGTGTTTTTGTCCGACATGTCCAGCTATCCTGCCGTGTGGTGTGGGAACATGTCGTTTTACGTGCCCTCCCCCTCCTCAGTGCTGTCAACCGTGCTGTCCACCGCCGATCCCCTGCACTCCGTGTCCGCCGTGTAACTGTAGACCAGTGTTTAGACAATGTCCAGCACCAGTCATACCAGATTGTGTCCCGCCTATTGTGCCGATGCTGCCGCCATGCAAACCCCGTCGGATGCCTCCAAACGATCCGCCACCGCATCCTCCCCCATGCCCAGTCTGCTGTCCTCCAATTTTGCCATGCTGTCCGCCACCTGAACCGTGTGATCCGCCACCCGTAAGCTACAATTCAATTACTGTCATCAAAAATTAAATTCAAGTACAGATAGTAGGTATCGAATATGTGTAAATAATGATTTTTAGGTATATTTGATGTAGATGGTAATAATTTCATAGACGTGTAACTTCTACCGAAGACACATTAGATCTTAAAGTTAGCGTAAAAGATATGAGGGGCATTTTAAATTAAAAAAAAAACTTTTATTTACAGATGCAACCTTGTCCAGATCCTACGCCTTGTTACCAACCAGTATTGCCGTGTTGCAATCCCCAATGTCCTCCACCTATACTTCCAAAACAACGGCCTATATGTCCCAGAGCTCCTCCAGCTCCGTACCCATGCCTGCCAGTCAGCCGCAGCTGCTGCTTGGATTGCGAGTTGGACCCAGTGACTCGCCGCAGGCCGCTGATTGTCCATGACAGCGTTTTCCAGAATAGACCGTCTGGGTATCCAGGAGAATGTCTAACTAGACGTAATCCTAACGTCCGGTATACAGTCTCCAACTACGTGCGACAAGTAATTTTTTTTTTCGTTGTTTCTTGTTCCTCCTTGATACCTACTTTAACAACCTGATTAAGCGACAAATATTTTTTTCTTGACGAATTGGCAAAGAAATCAATCGAGGCTAAAATAAGCATACATACCTACCATAGAACATAATTTGTTCTATTATGTATGCGGTATGCCATAGTCTGATGCTCATGATTTCCATTATTACTTTAGTTGTGATAAAATGAGTCTTTTCTTCATTGTTTTCTTCGTGCTTCGTGTGATTTCATTACAAATTAAGTATAATAATTGTTTTATTTCCTTTAACAGGGTCCTCAAGCTGGTTGTTTCTACCCGGTGCCTGTTCCACTGAGGTAGTATACGGGTTCACTTTGTCTTGTTTTGTACACGTTAAGATTAATGTTTGAACTAATTTATTGAAATATAGTAAAGGTGCTGATAAAATGTTTTATTTTAGCATAAAAAAAGTAACTTACGTGATTGTTGAAATTACTTCTAGATACTTAAATAAATAATTAATTCGATACTATAATTCTAATACCATAATGGGTTCACATACAACTTTGAATAAAAAAGTTAATTAATAAACTAAGAAATCTAATGATTTTTCATGAAATGACATCCATACAAACACTTTTTGAATAATTAATGTGTGAACAAATAATTTTGTTGTATCCGTGTACTCTTTTCTTTATTCCTCTATACAAAGCTCTCTCAAAGTGTATATTTGGGATATCTATCAATAATGTGTGTGAAATATGGAGGAGGCCTATGTTCAGCAGTGGACGTCCTATGGCTGATGATGGTGATGATGATGATGAAGATGATGATGATGATGATGATGATGTACTATTTTATATTTCATAAAGACTCATCTGACTTTAAACGTTCGTATTTGAAATTCAAATTATGATTCGAAATTACTCGTGAGGTATTGCAGCAATGCCCTAATAACTTTATTAGTTCTTTGTAATTAAAAGTAGGTAATTGTTATTGTAAGATCTCATATACATTTTATGGGTAACCGTGGGTGGCACTTGCCACCGAGCGAGCGAACTACTTATCAATACAAATAAATATAATTGGAGTATCTGTTTGTAATTTTGAATTAACAGCAAATAAATTTTAAATTTTCACTAAATTCATATCAAAGTATATGCGGTAGGGACTTATATCAAAAAATCTTTTTTTTGTCTGTCTGTTCCGGCTAATCTCGTAGATAGTCACAGGCGGCTCGGCCTCCGGTGGCCCACACGCTTATATGGAACATATATATGTGCCGCCTCCGACGGCTGTATAAGGAGTAACTTAGGCTACTTTTATTTTAGAAAAATTGTATCTCTGAAAATAAATTTCCACGCGAACAGAGACGCGGGCAACAGTTTTGTAGTAATGTAAAACCTTGTTAGCACAAACAATTTTGAAGTGGTAGAGCCACGCTGTAGACAGTAACGTCTATAGCACGAATGGGCTGGCTCGACCGGTTAGATACCACTGTCTCACAGAAAACCGACGTAAAGTGGCAGCTTGCTGTCGCGTTTCGTTCGGTGAGTGAGATTTCCGGTTGCCCATTTCCCCACTCCCTTTCCCAATCCCCTTCCCTCCCCTTCCATTTCCTCCTTTTAGGTTGGCAACGCATCCATGATTCTTTTTGTGTCTTGGGTGTCTATGGGCGGTGGAGATTACTTACCATCAGGTGACCCATCTGCTCGTTTGCCAATCTCTGCTATAAAAAAAACACATTGTTTTTCGTGGTAGTGAATTATGTTTTGATTAAGAATCTACATGGCTCAACAAACAATAATAATGTATTGACTTATTTGAAAAATAATTTTATTGTAAAAGGTACCAAAGTTTAAAAAACATCTTTCATTACGAATACACATAAATATAGGATTTGGAGGAATTGAGCATTTCCGCGACAAAGAAAAATAAATAATATACCATATTAAATATTTTTTAACCCACGTTCTCTTCAATATGTAAAGGTCTTTATAGCTGAAGTCGGCAAACGAAAAAGACGACTGACGATAATTGTTAATGATCTCCATCGGCATGAACTCCCAAGAAATAAAGAACGTTTTCCGACCATCCTGATTATCCCCCAATATACGAATCACATCACCCGTCGGTTTTCTGCGTAATGCCATTTAAACAAGGCCAATTGTAGAGCCAATCCAGTACAGGCAGTGTGTAAATAGACAGTCCAGATCAATGGATTGAATGAACCAATGACCGGATTCATGCCAAGACTTGTAGTAGATTGCCTCAGTAATTGGCCTCGTGTAAAATAATGATCCATTATAGTGTCACTTACTTTCCTTTATGCTATGAAGACAAAACTGTCTTAAAAGCGCGTTTCCTGCACTAAATCATTACACAAAACATGGTATGTCTAAAATTTTTTGTCTATGGTCCATTATTATACGAGCAGGAGACAGTGAAAAATATTGTTTTGTGTATGTGTTTTTAGTGTTTTGTTTTCGAAAAAACATGTACAGGAAACGCGGCTTTAGAGCGACACTAAAGCCGGGTCTCCTCCAAAACAAAACACTAAAAACACATACACAAATCAACGATTTTAGCTGTCGCCTGCTTCGATACAATAGAAGTAGAAAAATTGACCATTAGATAAATATACATGATTTGTGTAGGTCTTTTGTGTACTGTTTTAGTGCAGGAGACCAGGCTTAAGTTTCACTTAAAACGCTACAAAAACACCAGATAAGATTTAAGCGATATATTACACTGTATGCGATATGTTTACACAATTTAAAGTCACGTTACAATATTTGCGTGTGGCAGCTGTAGATGTTGATACAAGGGTTCACTGGATAGCACCGGTTGACTGGCGGCACACTGTTCTGGCACATCAGTGGTGATGGGGGTCCGCACGCTGGTGCGCAGGTGACAGGCAGGCACGGGGAAGGATAACAAGGCGCAGGACAAACACCCATTTTTATTTGATTATACTTGGAATTTAAAGGTCTAACTTGTATGTATGCTATTGCCGAAGTGAGCTACGCGAGTCCATTTCACCAGTATTTATAAGCCTGGGCATGCCGTATAGATTTTTTTAGCAAATCTAGTATGGTGACATGTTGTTTTAAAGATAAATCAGTGTGGCTATGGAATTGTAACTTGCAGCCTGAGTATGGTATTGAACAAATCATACTAATACTATAGAATACGAGTGTGTTTGTTCGTTTGCTGTTTTTTACCCAACAGCAACTAGAAGGCCAACCATGACTTTTATTGACATTACTCGCTAGCGACTCCGTAAAATATTTGTATGACAAACACCCGAACGCCTCTAGCGATTACGCGGGTAACTGACGTTTTCCATACAAATATTTTACGGCTTTGCTCGCGTAAATACGTGCAACAAACTCATGGTTGAGCTATAGGTAACAGATCGACAGAAATATTGATTTCTATGGGTATTAGACAAGCTTTCCATCCCAGTAGGGTTGATACACAAGCCGTGGAAAATGTTTTAATTTTTGTAGATAAAAAATCTTATTCATTATTACAATTTGAGGCACAGAGTTTGGTACAGCTAGTCCTCCTACAAAGTGGCGTCAGTGCATCAATTGATATATCTATGGGTTGGCGCATTTAGACGTAACATAGTTACCCAAACATTTTGCAGAAAGGAACATAGTTTTTACAACCGGCTGCCTCCAACGTCAACCTCCTCCAGGGGATAACATAAAGACGACCATAATATTAAATTTAAACCATAGCTTGTGTTCCTGAAGGGGTAGGTAGAAGTAAAATTTGCAACCGTGCTCATAGTGCTTAGGCGCAGCGCCCACCCAAGTAACGTGACACAACCATTCACTGACATTCATAGTTCGACATGATGTAGCATATCATTGTAAAGCTATATCATAGATATACCAAATGATAGTAAATAGTAACATACTTTGTTACGAGCGTGGTATACCAGCATTCCACTGATAGATTAAATGTACACCACATTTGGTTATGCAATAAAATTCATGTTTATATATAATAATAAAATATTTATTCAACATTTTCACATAAAAAGACGGGTTAACTATCACTTTCACCGAACCAATAAACACACTACGATATTTCTCATTTGCGCCAATAAGTCCAACTAATATTCCATAGTAGAGTTTAGCCATGATGTCCAAGAGCAATAACAGCCTTGTCGAAGGCAGCCACGGGGCAAGGCGGCTGACCGACAGCGAGCACTGCATCTGTTTGAAAAATATAATGAGTTATCAAGTATAGTAACTGTCGAAAACTGAGAGTCCATTAGGGACAGCTTAATTGTATTATATTTACATTACGCGATTACGGCAAAGCAAAAAGAAAAGGTGAGGGATAATGAAGTTAATCATAATAAAAAGCAAACAATAAAGCATGTGCGTACTGCGTATATATACTACCTACTATAAAGAGATGTAATTGCAATAAAAAATTTAAACCTGGATCAAGAGTTTCTCCGACTACCCATTAATACCAGTTGAGCGAATAAATATGTGATTAACCGCCGAATGTTCATACACTTAAGGTGGCCTTATGTCTTTTAAGGCCGCCTTATCTGTCAAAATTGTATGGCGAAAATCAATATAAGAAGCCCTTAAAGTTGAGCAGCGTTTGACCATTCGGGCGCTACAGTGGTGGATTTTAGTTTATAGGCCAATGGGAAGCCTAGCCTAGCCTAAAAATCGATCCATTCATCCGTATTCATCTGGCGCAGTGGATCATGGTCTGTTGGTAGACCAGCTCTTACTTCAATTCTAGAACGTATATCTAGATTGATAATAAATTTTGTCGACCTGATTCCAAAGTACATACGTTGAAGATTAAAGTATTGTGTCAAGTATGTGAACGCGTCCAATGTTCACAGATCGATCTGATTTATTACGACAATAAAAATGCTTTCTAGTTCACTGGAACTGATCCCATCGCTATCATACATCGAGTTGGTATCAAAACATATCTCGTAAAGTTAAAAATATAGCAAAATGACCTTTAAAATCAATTATTAGGCCTACAATTTATTTACTTGATTAACATAAACATTGATTGGTATCCAACAGGCGCCTGTCCGGAATTCATGTATTTTGGTATTGTTTAGCACGAGTGTACCTGAAACGAGCCTATGGGATTTTTCTGTTTAACATTTAGGTACGACGTCAAGGTTTTCGCGAAGATAAATGCGTAAAAGAAAATAAACTTCAAATTGTACTTTTAGAATAGGGCGAGGCCTAAATATACGTATACATTGCAAATAAATTGGCAATACATTGGATATTTGTTGGTTTTCAACATTCTGTATAGAGCGTTTATGGCTGTGGTAATAGTGAGAACACAACTAATCAGATTACATGGAATTTTAACAAGTACACCTACGATTCGTCCTGCTCCTTTCCGTCCAATGATATAGGTACAGGAAGAGAGTTTATCGGAAAATTACGCCGGTTAAATATTACGACGAGATATTTATCGAAATCAACTTTAACAAAACTCCGCTAGCTCATTGCATTATTACGCGCTTCTTATTTTTAAAAATAGTTTGTCCCTTGCATTTTCAAACATTGTAACGGAAAAAAGTGACACACTATTGTTAAAACTAAGAAGCGTATAAATATTTTATAAGGGCCTATTTCGACACACATACTTCACGTATTCAGTACACTTAGACGCCATCTCCACAGGCGAGTATATCGCGGCGAATCCGCCCTACTATTACCCAGTTATCTATACGAACAATGATAATCTAGACAGCTATCATTGCGACTCGCAACGATTCGAGATAGACACGAGAACACGCAAGTTCTATTTACTCTTCAAAACTAAAGCCACTTAGCGTGAGTACGCGTCGCGACAAAATCGTTCGTGGAGATTTATTTGTATAGTTTCTATTTCATTTGATGGCACTTCGAGACTCGCTGCGATTCACTCGGACGTGGAGATGTCGCCTTAGTCTTTTATGATAGTCCATCATTGTTCTTTAAGGTATGTGGCAATGAGTGACTTTGGCAAGTCGATCGGCGAGCTGTCACTGGATATGTGCTACTTGACTGTAAACTGTGACGAGGGATCCGCCGCTACAGCACGGTGGGCGACACGGACCGCAGCATGGCGCGCAACCGCCGCATCCACCACTGAAGCAAAATCAACGAGTTACGACGTATATTTATTGGAAATGTGTCATTCCATTGAAATAGAAGTATTTTTATTGCAATGGAATGACGAAATGAGCAAGCAGCAGATATGACTGCCCATGAACAGCATCAAAACTATACAGTATATAACTATACTAGGAATAACAAAGCACGAAGTGAGAAAATAGGTGTTAAGTCTCATAATGGCTAGTAATTATACACTGGCTACAACTTCTTCAGAAAACAACAATGCTTCACAATGCTACTTGGTGGTAGACCAAAGACTTCTATATATAGTACTAGACGAGCTGTTTAGAAGTAAAATTGTGTCACATTGCCGAGAGTGTTTGACGTTTGACGGCTAAGGAAAAGAGCAATCTCTATAGTGAGTTGAGGTCAATTGACGGAAACATAATGCGCAAATTCTATATACTAAACGGCCTGTCTAGTAATACATAGAAGTCTTTGTGGTAGACATAGATATTGCGATTATCTACCATGGACTCTCGCATATGAGTGTCCTACAACCAGAGATTTGTTGAAATGATAAAGGTTTGTAATACAAGTCTCCACTTATGCGGTAAATCATCGGTGATACTACAATACCGTGTAAAACCATTGATAAAATACATAACAGAAAACATTACCCTCTTTCTGAAGCAGTGGGATAAAAAGTTAGATTTTTTTTTATTTGTTCTTCAACTTACTTAATAGCCGACATAATTCCTTGTAGCTGATCTATTATACTTGCTCGATTACACATTGTCTTATTTACAAAGTTTATATCCAAAATAAAATATGTATACCAGGAATTTTGATGCCTAATTGAAAATTTTGACTGAAGTTGTCAAGGAATGTCATTTAATTTCTGATTCTTATTTTAAATCCGCAGATATAAAGGATAGAAAACAATGCATTACTATTATTAATTTATCGATTATCAATTTTTGATCGATGCATAGAAAAAAAAAAAAATTTGCTGTTGGAGCGCTCATCATTTCTCGGTATTTGAACCCAGCACCTTATGGTTCTCAGCCCAAGTACGCCGCTTTCTTATGTGGCGTGTAATTCATACTAATTGTTATTGTAAACACTTACATCAATAATTGTACGAGTGTGCACACGAAGGATAGTGCGATTTTACCTGCAACGAATGAATACCAGAAAAATATAGAATCAGTCATATTTAAAAAAATATATTTTTTGTAAAGTATAAAGAGAAGGAAAAGCGAGGAATGTTGATGAATGTGAAGATGTAAGTGAATAACGAGACAACATGGAAGAAGAAAACATGCTTGTAAAACGTCACTGGGCTGACCGCAAATAAACATGGGAAGAGGACAGACTGCAGAGGATGATGATGATTTTTTATAAGTATTATTTACATACATACATACATACATAGACTCACGCCTTTTTCCCATAAGGCTAGGCAGAAACAACGGATTTCCACTTACTACGATCCTTGCATCCATCTCTCGCCTCATTCAGTCTCATTACATTCTTCATGCATGCACGTCGGTTTAGGGTACTTTCAACTTGACCTTTCTCGAGTATATCTTTGACTTGGTCAGAGAAAGTTCGATGAGGTCTTCCCCTTCAAACTCTACCATCCACGCTTGCTACATATATTCGCTTTGTCAAACTCCTTTTATCCATCCTCTCTACATGCCCAAACCACCGCAACATTCCTTTCTCGATCTTAAGGGCCCATACTACCTCAAATGGCTTATTTTGAACCCGGATAAAATCAACAATACTGCAGCTTTTACTTTGTAATAAATATATGATAAAGTTGAGGGCTTATGTGAGTGAACATGTGTGGCGAAAACACGATTCCTTAAAATTTTCTCGATAGAAAAAAATTGCAAAGTTACCTCTAAACCGAATTAATATCCCGGATTACTCATTACATACTTCAAATAAGATCGTGAAATTTTGTATAGTAACTTAGTTAAATAATACGCATAGGTTATGTGTTTTGGATTTTTAAAATAATTTGTCTTTTTATTGTAAGATCCAATTATCTAAATTTCCGCGTTTTGCGCACCGTTTTAGTCAAGACCGCCCTGCCGCCCGGCCCGCACACATTCCCGCTTCGGCTGTCAGACGGGGAGGTTGTGTCGCTTGCTGTCAGCAAAATAAATAAATATAACTTATATATCTGGGATACTTCATCAATTAAACAACGTATTGTAGGTGATTAAAATGATGATAACGAGAATATTCTAATAAATAAGTCAGTATTTTCTAGGTTTCCATTTACCTGAATATTTAGTAGATTAGAAATCCAGTCGCGTGTCAGCGGCGTAAGTATAGCAAATGTCACGGGCCTTCTACTATTACACACGGTTAGTTAGAACATAAATTATTATGTGCGAAGCTGAAAGGATACTGTATTCGTAATAATAAACAACTTTTATTCTTGCAATTTTTTCAATATACTTAATACTTTCACCGATATTGCCAAACAAAGTTTTATTTTTAAATCCTACATAAAATTATTAGGTATATGTATATTAAAAATTGAAATATAAAGTATTTATATAGCAGTAACACGATTGCTCGTGGGTCAGGGTAAGTCATCTCCACCGCCCATAGATAGAGACACCCATGACAAAAAATATCATGGGTATATTGCTAACCTAAAAGGAGGGGAAAAGGGATTGACAAAGAGATTGGAATTGGACCACCGGAAATATAACTCACCGTACGATATGCAACAGCGTGCTGCCATTTTACATCGGTTTTCTGTGAGACAGTGGTATCCAACAGGTCGAGCCGGCCCATTCATGTTGTAGACGTAACTGTCAACAGCTTGGGTCTTCCATTAAAAAAATATAGTGTAATTTAAGCTTTTTACATAATGGTTGACGCTGACCTTCCGACACTCAATCGTCCCCTATATATATATCTATATATATACATATATATATATATATATATATATATATATATATATATATATATATATATATATATATATATATATATATATATATATATATATATATATATATATATATATATATATATATATACCTTTTGATGTTGCAAGGGCTTGTACAAAAAATAAGACGAATAAATAGAATAACCACAGGATTGATTTTTTTGTTTTCTAAATTTTTGCACATAATGTACGTTCGGAGCAACCTTAAACAATTAATATTAGCGGTTTAATACTTTTGTCGTGGACAAACGCGCGATTTGACGTCACGCCGTATACTTACTGAAGTTTATATACATCTAGGTTTGCCCGTGCATATTACCGCATAATTATATTTTTGCGACGAAATTTAAGTTATGTTGGTGCCACACGGTGTATTCCTGTGTATTCCTGTATAACTTTGATTTCGTATAATATACAAAGTTTGTCGTAATATTTGTAACTCATAATAATGAACAAGAATATATCAGTAAAAATTACAATATACCTAATACTTTCATAGATATTGTCATTCGTGAACGATTAGATAGATAGGTAACTCTTTAACACCATAGTAAGGATTAAGTAAACAGTACAGACAGAACTTTAAACTATAAAATGTTACAATAGGCTGTCTTATCGCTTGAAGCGATCTCTTCCAGATAACCTTCTGAAGGGGTTAAAGGATCAGCAGATAAGCGGAGGTGTAAAGTAAAGGTTTTTATGGTCTAGGCATGTCGACATATCGGATAAATGGGCCGGAATACTTTTTGCATTACATAAACATAAAACATAAACATAACATAAGCTCACGCGTGTATCCCCGAAGGGGTAGACAGAGGCGCACTAGCAAACTAATACACCGAAATTTCGTCGAGCTTAGTTACGTCCCAGATATGATAGGGGGCGAGCCTTTCGCCATATCGGGCACAAATTCCAGACTCGGGGCTGATATGGAAAAATCCAATATCACTTTGTTCGACCCGGGGATCGAACCTGAGACCTCAGGACGGCAGTCGTACCCAACCACAACCACGCCACCGAGGCAGTCGAGGCAGTTTTCGCATTAATATGAACGATATTAAAATTCTTAGATACGTCCGAAAACTGACTCTCAAGGTTATCACGAAGCGAAGAAACACTATGGCAACTCTCATCACTGATATTGCCAGATTCAGATAATGCAGAGGCATAGTGTTCGTCGTCATTACTAGTGTTATTAACCATTAAACTCAACATAATTTTTATAAGTACGAAATCTTAAGAAACAAAAATCTTTAATAATATGTGACATAATACTAAAATAGCACAAAGAAGTAATTAACTCGCTCGCTTACCCCTTACTTTTAAAACGACGCGTCTTTAGAACGCAACAGGTCCAGTGCAATACATCATTTGCCCAGCATATGGAGATATACATGAGGCATGAGGCATATATATATATATATATATATATATATATATATATAATAAGGTCGTCTTATGTTGTGATATAAAGGAAGGTTCTATAAAAGATGCAAAAATGACTGTTATTAAATGGTTATTTACTCTTGACTACTCTGAAACCGAAGATTTCCTAAAGATTATGAATTGAAATATATTCACACACGCATACCCATCCCCACAAACACACACATCCATCCCCACACACACATACGCACGCACACACACACACACACACACACACACACACACACACACACACACATACGCACGCGCGCACACACACACCATGAGAGCCAAGCCTCACTATGGAGGACGTTCAGCACCGTGTGAAGTGGAAGCGTTTAAGTAGGAAGACGGCCCTTGGCAGAAGGCCGGGATAAAGCCAGACAGAAAAATATTTCGCGGGGCGTGCTACCAACATCTAAGCTACCAAGATTGTTTTATTTCAATAATTAGTTTAATCTGTAATCATTATTTAAGTGGCTATTAATGTGGTAACTTCATGATTTTGTTACTAAATCGATGATTATCTAGTGACAATGTGCTGTATAAGTCCTAGATAATAATAATTAAAAGACGCATAGTAACTATATCTTAGTTAAAATTACAGTGTGGGGGCGCGCGCATTGCGTAAGCGGCACGTATTTTGCCGATATGTAATCGTGGGATAGGTAGTTTACTTTTTATATGAAATAAAAAATGTCCTACTATTAAGATGAGGTACGCTCGTGGCCTCCTTGGCTAGTGGCAGCATATATGGGCTGTGGACCGGGAGTCGTGGGTTCGATTCCTAGGTCGGGTAAAGCGAATTTTCTAATTTAATTTGCCCGGGCCTGGAGCCTCCGGAGGGGGTTAACGTCAAGCAGGTAGCTGGTTAAACTAAAATCTTAGCCAAATCCTTTCTGCAATATGCTTGAAATAGGGTGTTGCACCGACCACTCATGAAAGTGGGTTATGGGCAGGTAGAAAGAAAGATTAAAATGACGTTCGCTATCTACGGTAGAAATATTTAATAATGATACATTATGTTGGCCAAGGCTCTCTACACACTTTCCGACTAACCCTGTATATTTTTTTATCACCTGCCTTTATTCCATCTTTAAATTTATTGTTCCGTTGTATAAGGATAAGGAGTCACGGCAAGACTATCAGAGTACGTTCTTAGTGTTGTCGGCAAATTATATGCGAAAGTTCTGATTGAAATGGGTAATGTATGAGACGAATAATAAGTTATAGAATGTACACGCGGGATTTCGAAAGAGTATGGGATGTGCGGATTAGATCTTCTCCCTACGAAGCTTTCCGGAAAAATTCTCAGCCAAAGAACGAAAAGTCTTTTGCGCCTTTGTAGACTTGGAGAACGCCTAGGACGAATTACTGACAATAGTAATAATTATGGATGATGCATTTAAAAGGAAAGGAGAAAATTAATGTAAGTAAGACGAAAAGTATGTTTTTTTAAAGAAATGAAAGTATAACAGAGTGCAAAATTATGATAGGTAACGAGAGAGTAGAACAAGTGAAAGACTTTGTATATCTGGGTTGTATATTTATAAGTGATGGGAAGCATGATAGCGACATTAAAAGACAAGTATGTGCAGGTAATCGAGTTAATGGAGCGCTGAACACCTTTATGAGTAGCTGAAAGGTCTCTAAAAAGACACGATTGGCCGTTCATAAAGAAGTGTTAGTGCCCACACTTATAAATGAGAGTGAAAGTTGGGTGTGACAGAACAGGCATGAAAGTAAGATCAGTGGGCTCACTGGTGGACTCTTATGTCATTCCTATACATTTATTCTATTAGTACGCTATATATAGCGTACTCTTATCTCATTCCCATATATTTACTATTCTATTCGACTAGCGCATAAGCTACTTGGCTAAGCCCGCAGGATGGTGGAAATGAGAGCATGAAGGAGCATGTGTCGCGTGATAGAGTGTGGAATAAAGTGATGTTGGATCTCTGTCGAGTGAAAGAAGATGTAGTGATAAGAAATAGAAAGGGATGTTGAGATGGTTTAGACATATTGAGAGGATAGATGATAGGAGATTGTCGAAACAGTGACAAAAGACGAGTGTGCATGGAAAAGTCGGTATAGGGCGACCGCATCGCACTTATATTGGTGATAAATTGATGATATATTTACTAAAGAACAGATAAAAAACTAAACCGACTCTAATGAGATCATGATAGTAGATGAAGCGAAAGTAGTATGTCAGAATCGGGCGAAGTGTAAATCTATAGTCTCTACCTACCCCTATGGGATACAGGCGTGATATTATGTAGGCGTACGTTTATTCCACCTCAGTATGGAGTCGACGCAACACATTGTTAAAGCATGTTGCAGAGGTGTTTGGCCTTAGTTTTTACAATGGGCTACCTGTGTAATGACCCACCCATAAAGTCAAAAACGCCTGTTCGATCTGGAAATTGGTTCCAGGACCCCATAGTTCACACCCGATATACGCTACCAATAGTGAATAGATCAATGAGCGAATTATAAATACTTCAGGAGCCATGTATTAATTAATTGCTATGAGTTTTGGAAAAAAAGGACGTGATGGAGACTATAATTGGAAAGGTCCGACCGGTCACTCTATTAGGATTTCCGATTGGTGTGCGCAGTCTTCAACATAGATGGATGTCAAAAATTCTTCAGAGTCGGAACTCTTATATGAAAAATTGAGGAAACTCCTGAGAACGAGGGTTAACTCAGCCGCGGACGTCGTAAGAACCACCGCGGGAATACGATCAGCCATGCTCGACTTTCGAATGTCCAAGATTCAGGCTCTCGCCTGACCGCATACAGGTTGATATGGATTCATGTAGTACTCCACACACGCTGCGCCGGTGCAACGTCCAGTAGCGTGGCTCCACCATTGCACAAAATCGAATTTGAGGCAAAGGGTCCAACTCAAAGATGAGTGTTATTTTACTGTGGTTATCAAGTTTACGCAGTGACTACAGATTAAGCTAGTAGAAACTGCTTTACATTGCGATGACAAGTCACTAAAAGCTCGATTTCCGAGATAGCTTTTCTGTCGCCCTTCAATTTTGCATAGGTATTTTCCCTTGGCCCTCCTGTTGGATTCGAAAGCTGTACGTAACTTGTCTTTCCCTTCCTTACATATAGGGCTCCAAGCCTTAAAGGTGAAATTTCACGCCTATTATGCGGGCTGTTTAAGACGTGCAGTGACGGCGCCGACATTGTTATCCTAGCTGTGATATACCCTGGAATTCTGGTATTGGCAGTGAATCATTTAATTCCCAATATCCACATCCTTGACTTAGTCCGTAGAGGTGTGAGGATCATCGGGTAAGAAATAAGTGTTTTCTCCATAGAAAGAACGCAAAGAACTGACGAATACACCTAAATTATTTTGGTTAAGTACACGGATTATTTATAAAATCTTTGAATGGCAATATCTATGAAACATCAGGTATATTGACAATTTTGCAAATATAAAAGTTGTTTATTATTACGAATCCTGTAGTCTCCTTTCAGTTTTCTACATACATTGGGACTAACTCTATATACCACCACTAAACATCAAACACTGGAGGAGCCGCTTAAACCTATCTGACAAGAAACAGTCCCCATCCAGTGGAGGAACATTGACATCCGTTTCTCTACAGGTTTGTCAACGGAAGTTCCAGCAAGGAGAACTTATAGCACAGGTGGGCTGTGTGACTGGTTAAGAGGACACCTAAACCAAAGTTTTCTTGTAAGAAAAGTTACCTGATGGTTCGATGATCCATGGCTCAAACATAACATTCTAAGCCCGACAGACAGCGTCAGCGCTGACACGCCATTGAAAAGTTTTTTAATTGTACTAAAATAAATTGTGCCTCGATTGTGTTACTATGTGTGTAAACTCTACCTCCGGGGTTTAGTTGTATTTAAGTACGACTACCATCCTGAGGTCTTGGGTTCGACCCCTGGTTCGGGCAAAGTGATATTGCATGTTTTCAATATCAGCCCAGAGTCTAGAATTTGAGCGCTATATGACAATAGGTTCGGCCTCTATCGCATCTCGGACGGAACTAATCTCGGCGAAATGTGGGTGTTCTAGTCGCTAGTGCACCTCTGCCTACTCTTTCGGCGGTACAGGCGTGAGCTTATGTTTTTGTAAATAAATTGTCCTAATGCGTCGTAAATGCGGGCCCGCCACGCTACGTCACTTGTTTGTCTTATCAACACCGCTTGACATCCTATGACGCCATTAGTGTATGAGCGAGACAGCGTACGATAGCGCACTCTAGCAGGGACAGGTAGCGGGTGCAAAATTTGACTTTGAGCTGAGGTACCATGCGCTCTTAATAAGAATAATGATCCAGGAAAGAGCGCAATGAAATCAAATGACATGACATGTTCTGTTTATATTTACACATGTTTAGTTTATGATCTATTATTTCCTCATACGTCTATCAAGCCAAGTATCAAGTATGTAAATTGTAACTGGTAGTCAGATATAAATTATTATAATCACATTATGGTAAGTAAGATAACCTGGGGAATTTCTTAGTTAACGCTTCTTGTGGAAATTGTTTTTTATTATGTTTACTTATGATGAAGTTTTATTCTTTTATCTGCCCTTTTCCACTCCAATTTGGGGTCGGCGCAGTACACTTCTTTAAGCATTTCAGACAGTATACGGCTTAGATTTTAAGACCGGCTGACTGCCTGACGTCAACTTCCTCGGGGGAAGCCAGTCTCAGGCAAATTGTGTTAGAAAAACCATTTTGCCCGACCAGGGATTCAAATCCAGGTCCTCCCAGTCCGTATATTACATGCTACCATGAGACCAGGAATTGGAATGTTTACTCAATAATGTCAATAAACAATAAGTGATATAGTAACTTACAGGGCGCTCATAGTTGATTAGTTGGTATCGAACTTTCTTGTCCTGGTTATTGAGCAGCATGCCCGGCCAACTGGTGGGCCTGTAGTCGAAGGTACTGTCGTGGACTATCAGCGGCCTGCGTAAGGTCACTGGGTCCATGCCGCATGGGAGACATCTCGGCCCCTAAATAAAAGATCAATCTAGTTATTTGTTTTTATGTATTAGCGAATCATTGTGTCATTGTTTTCGTCAAAAAACAAAATATATGAATTATGATATGAGTAATTCAATTCCAGCACCGAGAAAAATGTTTGTGTAATGCACAGATATTTGTCTCGGGTCTGGATCTTGTGAGACGTAAGTCCTTCGTAGTTTCATGGGACACCATGAAACATAATTATTATAACGTCTTACGCTATAAATACGCTCATAGAAACAAATTTCTAATGTTGTGTACCAAATTAAAATGAAAGAATTAACCAAACTTGAAATTCAATTTCATAATAGAATATTGTATATCAATATAATTCTACCTCTATAATAAGAGCGTAATATTGAGTCCTTAAGAGAGAGTGTGAAAGAGCAATCAGGAGGGCCAGAATGATACTAGCGACCAGTGGTGAAGAGTGACCATTATTAAAAGGGAAGCCAGTTCTACTTTCTATTGTAGATAATACCTATATAATACGTATATATCACTCTACAATCTGATAAAGGGAAGGTTTTAGGAATTGTATGAACCTCTTGCTACTACTAGCAACCAACAATAGAGACTTCATCTAGTTCCACTGCACTGCAATTTCCATCAGGTATAGCATTTTATAGTTGTGGCCTAGTGGGTCGTAAAAAGAACTAATGATGTGAATTACAAACCTGTACAGAAAGGCAAGGAATACATTCTGGTGGCTCTTTGTAACTGGGCAAGTTAAGAACTGGACTGCACATTTTGATTATGTGATGTAATTTAAATAAGATAAAAAATCACTAAAATTTGTATTTTTTAAGATATTTACGGTTATTTTTCAACTCATTAGAATTTTTAACTAGAGTTTGTAATTTTTAATGACGTCTGATGGTTTGTGGCATTTTTTTAAAAGAATGATTTTATAGGGTGGTTGAATATCAAACGATCTCCTTTTAGAATTATTTTATCATTTGACTAGGTATTGCTCGCGGCTTCGTCCGCGAGAGAGTATGTCACGTCATGGATCCTTTTTCTCTATACAAACTTTCATCCCTCGTTAACATATAACAAAAATCCTTTCTTAGTGCTCGCCGACGTCTTAAAAGGTAGTCATGTATACAATTTCACGTTCTTAGTTCCATTCGTTTCGAGTGTAAACTGTCAATCAGTTTCTTCTTTTTAGGGTTCCAAAAGCAAATGGCAAAAAAGGAACCCCTATAGTTTCGGTATGTTGTAACTTGTATGTCCGTCCGTCTATCTGTCTGACTGAGGTTTATGTCAGAGACTAAACTAGACAGCTGTAATTTGCTGTAGGTAGGGTACGCTGCGAAAGTGATGAAATAAAATCTTGAGATTTTTTTTTTGGAAAAACGTCACACCGGTTAAATCCTTTATAAAAAAATATAATTAGAAATGATATAAATACGCTATGGAGATGTGTTAAAAATACAACTTGCAGTGGGACAATGGAAACGTTAATAAGAGAGTGCGAGCATACTCGTCCACATAGTCTTGAGGAAATCGAAATAGGTACTCAAAATAAAAGAGTCTTTGAAAAAAGCTGTTCATGTAATAACTTAGAACCGATTCCAAAGATTTAAAAAAACTGGATTCGTAATTTTCTAATCTTCGCAATAATTCAGACTTTTTATCCATATTAAAAATTATCTATAGAATAATAAAAACTTAAACACAAATATTTTGAATAAGAATACCATCGATATATTAATTACTTAGATGCCCAGTTGACGCTCGGAAAATGGAACAGCAAAGGAGTGCTTAAGCACTCGTTTTGCATACAGTCCGACGCCGATGGAATTCTAAATTTCAAAATTCAAATTTTAAGAACGCTTGCTCATATCGTTTAAAAAGCTACTTTATTACACGTGCATAGAGTTATATTTGTGTTGATTTAATTAGGACTTGTGATCTTTTTCTTTGTTTTATTCCTGAGACCACTTTTTAGGAGGATGTTTGCAAAAAACTGTGCATCTAGGGTATGTTATATTGATGACGAATACCATTGAACATTATTTGAAGGTGGTGACAACATAGAAGTCTTTGGGTGACAACGAAAAAAAAAATGTTTCCTAGCAAACTTGATAAAATAAAGGTAAAAAAAGTCTTTAGGGAATTTTTATGTCAATGGGACACTCAGGGTTGTTCCAAAACCATTTTATCAATACATATTATTATGTTCTGATTTCGGAATAAAAATAAAACAAATCGTGATAGAATCTGTATAAAATAGTTTTATTTCAATATATTATGTTATTCATGTAGATTCAAATCATTCAGTCCTACAAAATATACTACGAGTTAGTGCGTGTTATGTGCGTTTGTTACCAGATAAATTGAAACAAATACAAAAATGTGAGGGGTTTTTTGAGAAAAGATGGAAATTAATATTAGTCCTTTAAAAGTCATTATGAAAAGGCACACCCAAACGCTGTTGCCAATGTTTTTCCAATCGCTGAAATATGTGGTTGCCTTCACCATTTTGATGTCGTAATTTGGATATACTCCAAATTATAAACTGAATGCAACTAAAAAAGATTGAAATATTATGAAAATTAGTGCATTAATTCCTTTGGTGCCAGCCGTGCAGTCGTGGTGCAAGCTAACCGAATCCTTGATGCGTGACGCGGAGCTATTCCAACGACATTGCGTATTTTAGAAACAGCGACAGATACTCTACAAGGAGAATATTTCGTCGATATATGCGTTTCCGTGGCGCAGCGAACGAGTAGCGGGCTGTGAAACGTGAGGTCGCAGATTCGATTCCCGCACCGAGACAAATGTCTGTGTGGCCCACAGATATTTGTTTCGGGTCTGGGTGTTATGAGACCGAAAGTCTCTCGTAGTTCCTGATATCCACGACATAAGACTCGATCTTATGTGGGGATAGGACTATGTGTGTTACTGTTGGGGGTATTTACATAACACATAACATAAGCTCACGCCTGTATCCCCGAAGGGGTAGGCAGAGGTGCACTAGCGAACTAGAACACCCATATTTCGCCGAGCTTAGTTTCGTCCCAGATGTGATAGGGGGCGAGCCTATCGCCATATCGGGCACAAATTCCAGACTCCGGGCTGATATGGAAAATCCAATATCACTTTGCCCGACCCGGGGATCGAACCCGAGACCTCAGAATCGTAGTCGTATCGAAATACCACCACGCCACGGAGGCAGTCAGCAGCAGGAGGGCATTTATTTATTTATATTATTATCGAAACACAATACCAGCTAAATCGTCTATATAGAAATGCAATAAAAAAGTACACTATGGATATGTGTGAAAGGAATGATTTAAATTACATCTCTTACATTCCAAGTCCAAGCATATTTATCAACGGTCTTGTGGAAATCGAAATACACAAAATAAAAGGGTCTTATAAAACTATTCAAGTGATGACAAAGGGCCGGTTCAAAAGATATTTGAAAATAAGCTTGACAGGGAATTTTCTAATTTCGCTAATAATTCAGGCTATGTACCTAGTTCCAAAAATATATAAAAGATTTTCTGTACAGAGCCAGAAAAAAAACCTTTGATGCAAATATTTTGAATTATAATACCACGGAACTTAGATCAATATCCGAGCAATGAAAAACATATTTTAATACAGAGTTGTTTGCAAAAACACTTTTTTATATATGAAGACATATTTTTGCTGCCAAACTCGCTAATAGAACAATAAAAAGTCTTGAGCTTCTTTAACCCGTTGCAGCCGGCATATATATACGTATGTTACATAAGCGTCTCGGCCACCGGTGGCTTAGGCGCCCCTCATTATTTTTATGTGGTTCATATAGAATTCATTCTGCAAAGGATACTACTAATATGGTGCCTGTTGTTTACGTTTTGTTGCCAGATAAATCGGAACAAACATATTATGTGGGAGGTTTCGTACTATTGAAAGAAAACATGGAAAACATTCATTTAAAATACTTTAAAAGTGATTATAAAAAGGCACATCTAAATACTGTTGCCGTAGTTTTTGCAAAGGCTGAAATATATTATTATTGTTTTCACCGTTTTAATGACGCCATTTGGAAATATTCTAAAATAATTAAACTGAACGCAACTAAATATATGTAGTTGAATTGAAACATTGCAAGAATGAGCGCATTAATTGCTTTGGTGCCAGCCATCCTTACCTCCGATGCGCGCCGGCATATTTTAGAAACAGAAACAGATACCGTAGGAATAAGAAGAAATGTTTCGCCGAGATTTCGAAACGAAATCCCAGCAAAACCCCCTAAAATACAATTAAAAAATAAATGTATCCTATGGAGATGTGTAAAAAGAAGAATTTGCAGTCCGTCCGTTACAATGAATGCAACAATGGGAACGGTAACAAAAGAGTTCAAGCCATCGCTCCGAGCATACTTGTCTGGAGGAAATCAAAATACAGAAAATAAAAGGATCTTTAAAAAAAGCTGTTTGTGAATACTTAGGGCCACATCAATAAATTTATGAAAATAGACTTGTTAAGGAATATTTTTATTTTCATTGTAATTCAAACTATGTACCTAGATCCGAAAATATTCAAGATTCCCTGTACACGACGAAAAAACACTTAAACACAAATATTTTGAATTATAATACCAAAGAAGATATAAATACGTATTATACCGAATGGCTTAGACTTTTCGTACTATTGAAAGAAAACATGAATACGTAATATAAAATACTTTAAAATTGATTATAAAAAATCACATCTAAATACTGCTGCCATAATTTTTGCAAATTCTGAAATATATTATTATTGTTTTTATCGTTTTAATGACGCTATTTGGAAATATTCTAAAATAATTAAACTGAACGCAACTAAATATATGTAGTTGAATTGAAACATTGTAAGAATGAGCGCATTAATTGCTTTGGTGCCAGCCATCCATACCTCCGATGCGTTTTGGCATATATTAGAAATAGCAACAGATTCCTTAGGAATAAGAATAATATTTCGCCGATATTTCGAAACGCAATCCTAGCGAAACCCCCTAAAACATAATTAAAACATAAAGTATCCTATGGAGATGTGTAAAAAGAAGAATTTGCAGTGCGTCCGTTACAATGAATGCAACAATGGAAACGGTAATAAGAGAGTCCAAGCCGTCGCTCCGAGCATACTTGTCTGGAGGAAATAAAAATAAAAAAAGGGTCTTTGGAAAAAGCTGTTTGTGATTACTTAGAGCCAGTTCAAAAGATTTTTGCAAATAGACTTGATAAGGAATATTTTGATTTTCCTTATAATTCAGACTATGAACCTAGATCCAAAAATATTAAAGATTCCCTTGACGAAAAAATACTTAAACATATTTATTTTGAATTATAATACCACAGAAGATATAAATAAATATAATATCGAATGGCTTAGACTTTTCGTATTATTGAAAGAAAACATTAAAAACTTAATACAAAATACTTTAAAAGTGATTATAACAAGGCACATCTAAATACTGTTGCCGTTGTTTTTGCAAATTTTGAAATTTATTATTATGGTTTTCAACGTTTTAATGACGCTATTTGGAAATATTCTAAAAAAATTAAACTGAACGCAACTAAAGATAGTTGAAACATTGCAAGAATGAGCGCATTAATTGCCTTGGTGCCAGCCATCCATATCTCCGATGCGTGCCGGCATATTTTAGAAACAGCAACAGATACCTTAGGAATGAGAAGAAATATTTCGCCGATATTTCGAAACACAATCCCAGCAAATCCCCCTAAAATACAATTAAAAAATAAAAGTATCCTATGGAGATGTGTAAAAAGAACAATTTGCAGTGCGTCCGTTACAATTAATGCAACAATGGAAACGGTAATAAGGGAGTCCAAGCCGTTGGTCCAAGCATACTCGTCTCAAGGAAATCAAAATAAACAAAACAAAAGGGTCTTTGAAAAAAGCTGTTTGTGATTACATAGAGCCAATTCAAAAGATTTTTGAAAATAGACTTGATAAGGAATATTTTAATTTTCATTATAATTCAGACTATGAACCTAGATCCAAACATATTAAAGATTCCCTGTACATGACGAAAAAACACTTAAACATAATTATATTGAATTATAATACCACAGAAAATATAAATAATATCGAATGGCTTAGACTTTTCGTACTATTGAAAGGAAACATGAAAAACTTAATACAAAATACTTTAAAAGTGATTATAAAAAGGCACATCTAAATACTGTTGCTGTTGTTTTTGCAATTTCTGAAATGTATTATTATTGTTTTCATCGTTTTAATGACGCCATTTGGAATTATTCTAAAATAATTAAACTGAACGCAACTCAAGATAGTTGAAACATTGCAAGAATGAGCGCATTAATTGCCTTGGTGCCAGCCATCCTTACCTCCGATGCGCGCCGGCATATTTTAGAAACAGGAACAGATACCGTAGGAATAAGAAGAAATGTTTCGCCGAGATTTCGAAACGAAATCCCAGCAAAACCCCCTAAAATACAATTAAAAAATAAATGTATCCTATGGAGATGTGTAAAAAGAAGAATTTGCAGTCCGTCCGTTACAATGAATGCAACAATGGAAACGGTAATAAGGGAGTCCAAGCCGTTGGTCCGAGCATACTTGTCTGGAGGAATACAAAATACAGAAAATAACAGGATCTTTAAAAAAGGTGTTTGTGATTACTTAGGGCCAGATCAAAAGATTTTTGAAAATTAGTTGATAAGGAATATTATGATTTTCATTATAATTCAAACTATGTACCTAGATCCAAAAATATTCAAAATTCCCTGTACACGACGAAAAAACACTTAAACACAAATATTTTGTATTATAATACCACAGAAGATATAAATACGTATTATACCGAATAGTTTAGACTTTTCGTACTATTGAAAGAGAACATAAAAAACTTAATATAAAATACTTTGAAAGTGATTATAAAAAGGCACATCTAAATACTGTTGCCGTTGTTTTTGCAAATTCTGAAATAAATCATTATTGTTTTTACCTTTTTAATGACGCCATTTGGAAATATTCTAAAATACTTAAACTGAACCCAATTAAGATAGTTGAAACATTGCAAGAATGAGCGCATTACTTGCTTTGGTGCCAGAAATCTATATCTCCGATGCATTTCGACATATTTTATAAATAGCAACAGATTCCTTAAGAATAAGAATAATATTTCGCCGATATTTCGAAACACAATCCTAGCAAAACCCCCTAAACACAATTAAAAAATAAAAGTATCCTATGGAGATGTGTAAAAAGAAGAATTTGCAGTGCGTCCGTTACAATTAATGCAACAATGGAAACGGTAATAAGAGAGTCCAAGCCATTGCTCCGAGCATACTTGTCTTGAGGAAATCAAAATACAGAAAATAAAAGGATCTTTGAAAAATGCTGTTTGTGATTACTTAGGGCCAGATCAAAAGATTTTGAAAATAGACTTGATAAGGAATATTTTGATTTTCATTATAATTCAGACTATGTACCTAGATCCAAAAATATTCAAGATTCCCTGTACACGAGGAAAAAACACTTAAACACAAATATTTTGAGTTATAATACCACAGAAGATATAAATACATATTATATCGAATGACGTAGGCTTTTCATACTATTGAAAGAAAACATGAAAAACTTAATATAAAACACCTTAAAAATAATAATAAAAGGCACATCTTAATACTGCTGTCGTAGTTTTTGCCAATTCTGAAATATATTATTGTTTTCATCGTTTTAATTACGCCATTTGGAAATACTTTAAAATAATTAAACTGAACGCAACTAAAGATAGTTGAAACATTGCAAGAATGAGCGCATTAATTGCATTGGTGCCAGCCATCCGTACCTTCGATGCGTGCCGGCATATTTTAGAAACAGCAACAGATACCTTAGGAATAAGAATAATATATCGCCGATATTATCGCCTATGGAAATGTGTAAAAAGAAGAATTTGCAGTGCGTCTGTTACATTTAATGCAACAATGGAAACGGTAATAAGAGAGTCAAAGCCATTGCTCCAAGCATACTTGTCTTGAGGAAATCAAAATACAGAAAATAAAAGGATCTTTGAAAAATGCTGTTTGTGATTACTTAGGGCCAGATCAAAAGATTTTGAAAATAGACTTGATAAGGAATATTTTGATTTTCATTATAATTCAGACTATGTACCTAGATCCAAAAATATTCAAGATTCCCTGGTACACGAGGAAAAAACACTTAAACACAAATATTTTGAGTTATAATACCACAGAAGATATAAATACATATTATATCGAATGACGTAGGCTTTTCATACTATTGAAAGAAAACATGAATAACTTAATACAAAATACTTTAAAAGTGATTATAAAAAGGCACATCTAAATACTGCTGTCGTAGTTTTTGCCAATTCTGAAATATATTATTGTTTTCATCGTTTTAATTACGCCATTTAAAAATACTTTAAAATAATTAAACTGAACGCAACTAAAGATAGTTGAAACTTTGCAAGAATGAGCGCATTAATTGCGTTGGTGCCAGCCATCCATACCTCCAATGCGTGCCGGCATATTTTAGAAACAGCAACAGATACCTTAGGAATGAGAATAATATATCGCCGATATTATCGCCTACGGAAATGTGTAAAAAAAGAATTTGCAGTGCGTCTGTTACATTTAATGCAACAATGGAAACGGTAATAAGAGAGTCTAAGCCATTGCTCCAAGCATACTTGTCTTGAGGAAATCAAAATACAGAAAATAAAAGGATCTTTGAAAAAAGCTGTTTGTGGTGACTTAGAGCCAGTTCAAAAGATTTTTGAAAATAGACTTGATAAGGAATATTTTAATTTTCATTATAATTCAGACTAAACACAATTAAAAAATAAAAGTATCCTATGGAGATGTGTAAAAAGAAGAATTTGCAGTGCGTCCGTTACAATTAATGCAACAATGGAAACGGTAATAAGAGAGTCCAAGCCATTGCTCCGAGCATACTTGTCTTGAGGAAATCAAAATACAGAAAATAAAAGGATCTTTGAAAAATGCTGTTTGTGATTACTTAGGGCCAGATCAAAAGATTTTGAAAATAGACTTGATAAGGAATATTTTGATTTTCATTATAATTCAGACTATGTACCTAGATCCAAAAATATTCAAGATTCCCTGTACACGAGGAAAAAACACTTAAACACAAATATTTTGAGTTATAATACCACAGAAGATATAAATACATATTATATCGAATGACGTAGGCTTTTCATACTATTGAAAGAAAACATGAAAAACTTAATATAAAACACCTTAAAAATAATAATAAAAGGCACATCTTAATACTGCTGTCGTAGTTTTTGCCAATTCTGAAATATATTATTGTTTTCATCGTTTTAATTACGCCATTTGGAAATACTTTAAAATAATTAAACTGAACGCAACTAAAGATAGTTGAAACATTGCAAGAATGAGCGCATTAATTGCATTGGTGCCAGCCATCCGTACCTTCGATGCGTGCCGGCATATTTTAGAAACAGCAACAGATACCTTAGGAATAAGAATAATATATCGCCGATATTATCGCCTATGGAAATGTGTAAAAAGAAGAATTTGCAGTGCGTCTGTTACATTTAATGCAACAATGGAAACGGTAATAAGAGAGTCAAAGCCATTGCTCCAAGCATACTTGTCTTGAGGAAATCAAAATACAGAAAATAAAAGGATCTTTGAAAAATGCTGTTTGTGATTACTTAGGGCCAGATCAAAAGATTTTGAAAATAGACTTGATAAGGAATATTTTGATTTTCATTATAATTCAGACTATGTACCTAGATCCAAAAATATTCAAGATTCCCTGGTACACGAGGAAAAAACACTTAAACACAAATATTTTGAGTTATAATACCACAGAAGATATAAATACATATTATATCGAATGACGTAGGCTTTTCATACTATTGAAAGAAAACATGAATAACTTAATACAAAATACTTTAAAAGTGATTATAAAAAGGCACATCTAAATACTGCTGTCGTAGTTTTTGCCAATTCTGAAATATATTATTGTTTTCATCGTTTTAATTACGCCATTTAAAAATACTTTAAAATAATTAAACTGAACGCAACTAAAGATAGTTGAAACTTTGCAAGAATGAGCGCATTAATTGCGTTGGTGCCAGCCATCCATACCTCCAATGCGTGCCGGCATATTTTAGAAACAGCAACAGATACCTTAGGAATGAGAATAATATATCGCCGATATTATCGCCTACGGAAATGTGTAAAAAAAGAATTTGCAGTGCGTCTGTTACATTTAATGCAACAATGGAAACGGTAATAAGAGAGTCAAAGCCATTGCTCCAAGCATACTTGTCTTGAGGAAATCAAAATACAGAAAATAAAAGGATCTTTGAAAAAAGCTGTTTGTGGTGACTTAGAGCCAGTTCAAAAGATTTTTGAAAGTAGACTTGATATGGAATATTTTAATTTTCATTATAATTCAAACTATGTACCTAGATCCAAAAATATTCAAGATTCCGTGTACACGACGAAAAAACACCTAAACACAAATATTTTTAATTATAATACCAAAGAAGATATAAATACGTATTATACCGAATGGCTTAGACTTTTCTTACTATTGAAAGAAAACATGAATATTTAACATAAAATACTTTGAAAGTGATTATAAAAAGGCACATCTAAATACTGTTGCCGTTGTTTTTGCAAATTCTGAAATATATTATTATTGTTTTCCCCGTTTTAATGACGCCATTTGGAAATATTCTAAAATAATTAAACTGAACGCAACTAAAGAAAGTTAAAACATTGCAAGAATGAGCGCATTAATTGCTTTGGTGGCAGCCATCCATACCTCCAATGCGTTTCGGCATATTTTAGAAATAGCAACAGATTCCTGAGGAATAAGAATAATATTTCGAAATACAATCCTAGCAAAACCCCCTAAAACACAAATAAAAAATAAAAGTATCCTATGGAGATGTGTAAAAAGAAGAATTTGCAGTGCGTCCGTTACAATGAATGCAACAATGGAAACGGTAATAAGAGAGTCCAAGCCATCGCTCCGAGCATACTTGTCTGGAGGAAATCAAAATACAGAAAATAAAAGGATCTTTGAAAAAAGCTGTTTGTGATGACTTAGAGCCAGTTCAAAAGATTTTTGAAAGTAGACTTGATATGGAATATTTTTACTTTCATTATAATTCAAACTATGTACCTAGATCCAAAAATATTCAAGATTCCGTGTACAAGACGAAAAAACACTTAAACACAAATATTTTGAATTATAATACCAAACAAGATATAAATACGTATTATACCGAATGGCTTAGACTTTTCTTACTATTGAAAGAAAACATGAATATTTAACATAAAATACTTTGAAAGTGATTATAAAAAGGCACATCTAAATACTGTTGCCGTTGTTTTTGCAAATTCTGAAATATATTATTATTGTTTTAATGACGCCATTTGAAAATATTCTAAAGTAATTAAACTAAACGCAACTAAAGAAAGTTAAAACATTGCAAGAATGAGCGCATTAATTGCTTTGGTGGCAGCCATCCATACCTCCGATGCGTTTCGGCATATTTTAGAAATAGCAACAGATTCCTTAGGAATAAGAATAATATTTCGAAATACAATCCTAGCAAAACCCCCTAAAACACAAATAAAAAATAAAAGTATCCTATGGAGATGTGTAAAAAGAAGAATTTGCAGTGCGTCCGTTACAATGAATGCAACAATGGAAACGGTAATAAGAGAGTTCAAGCCATCGCTCCGAGCATACTTGTCTGGAGGAAATCAAAATACAGAAAATAAAAGGATCTTTGAAAAAAGCTGTTTGTGATTATTTAGGGCCAGATCAAAAGATTTTCGAAAAAAAACTAGAGAAGGAATTTTCTAATCTTGCTAATAATTCAGACTATGTATCTAGATCCAAAAATATTATATTTTCTCTGTGTAGAGCCAGAAAAAAATACAAATTTTATGAATCATAATACCACGGAAGATATAAATATACCGAATTGCTTATTGCGAAATACAACCACGCCAGCGTGGCAGTCGAGGCAGTTCTACAAAGGATACTACGAATATAGAGCCTGTTGTGTACATATTGTAGCCAGATAAATTAAAACAAACTTAAGTGCGACTTTTCTTATTATTGGAATAAAAAAATAAGATTAATAGAATGAAATAAAACTATTCTTACTAGTCTTCGTTGTCACGGGTCAGACTGCAAAGCCTTCGAAACGTCGGGAATAATAATTAAAACCTAATCGTGATAGAATCCGTAAGAATAGTTTTATTTCAATGTATAATATTCACGTAAACTTAAGAAATCAGTAAGATTAATAGAAATTATTTCTAAAGTGATTACGCCACAATTTTTCGAAATGCTGAAATATCCGGTTGTTTTGACCATTTTAATGACGCAATTTGGAAATAAAACTGAATGCAACAAAGGATGGACGAAACATTTCAAGAATGAGCGCATTAATTCCTCTGGTGCCTGCAAACCGAATCCCGATGCGTGGCGGCATACTTTAGAAACAGCGACAGATATTCTAGATCTTAGGATACTAATATGCCGATATTTTGATATACAATCCCAGCTAAATGGAGATATGTAAAAAGAAGAATTTGCAGTGCGTCCGATACTGTTAATACAACAATGGAAACGGTAATAAGAGAGTCTAAGCCATTAGTCCGACTTCAAACTTGTCAATGGAGCCTCGAGGAAATCGAAATACAAAAAATAAAAGCTGTTTGTGATGACATAGAGCCTGTTCAAAAGTTTTTTTTAAATAAACATGACAAGGAATTTTCTAATATTCCTAATAATTCAGAGTATGTCCTTACCTAGATCCAAAAATATTAAACATTTTCTGTAAAGGGTCAGAAAAATGCGTGAACACAAATATTTTAAATCATTACATGGAAGATCTAAAATATAAATATAACGAAATTAACACAGCAAATGTAAATATACCGAATGGTCTAGCGAAGAATTTTTTGGTATGTGAAGATAGTGATAAAAAATGAAATTTTAGCTACCAAAATCGCTTAAATAATGGTATAACTAATAAGTCTCTAGGGAAATAAACTATTTAATCAGTTATATTATTATGTGATTCATGTAGATATTAATTCTACAAAGGATAGTACAAATATAGTGCCTATTGTAGGTCTTTTTGTCATATATGTATGTATATCGAAACAAAGTCTCAACAATCAAAATATATTAAATACGATGTTTCTTACTATTGAAAGAAAAAATGTAGAGTAATATTAAAGTACTGATGAAATACTCACACCATTATAATATTAACAGTTTACTTTTAAGTAATAAAACTACTATGTGCTAATGGTCTAAGAGACTATGGTACATCGACCGTCAAATAACTAATAACCAAATGAGGCATATTTTTTTGTTAAATATCAATTATTTACAAACACGCCTATAATACCTTGCCTATCGAAAAGTATTAATGGCTATTAACAACAAATGTGATATTTATTAAATCAAATCATATTCTTGTTAGTATAATCATCGATATATTGTGTATCAATATATCCAATCCATTTTTCTTTTAGTGGAATCCCTCAGAATCCGTGGACTAATCGTGTTTTTTCATACATCTTTTTGGATTATTAATTTCTATAAAATTGTTGCTCTATATTGTGTGTATAATATAAAATATTAATATTTTAATACAGCCCCAACGTACAATCTATGCAAGCCTACGCGAATCACTCCCACTGGACGTGTTGCGGATTGGCCATTTCGCAAATTGGATATTCTGAGAATTGGGCGTTCTTCCCACGATGGACAATTTTGCGTAAAGAAATAGTTATAGGTTATAATAAATAAATAATAAAAAGGTGTGTGTGTGCAATTCACACACAGTCAAAGTGGAACTTTAGAAACTAAACTTCGAGATAAAGGACTTGACTTTGCTGCTCGACTTGGCTTTGCTCATAGACGAATAGCTTGGCTTGACTTGTCCCTTAACTTGCATTGTCACTTGATGTCACTTGACTTGACTTGACTTGTCACCTGACTTGTCCCTTGGCTTGCTTTTCACCTGACTTGCATTGTTACTTGACTTCAATTGTTACGGTCTAAATAATTTCTTGTCTCTAATCCGCAAATTGCACAGTAGTTGAAATTGGATGTTGTAATAATTATTAAACCACAATCAATACAGCAACAATTCACATTATATGCTG
This sequence comes from Clanis bilineata, assembly GCA_036417725.1. Classification (NCBI taxonomy): domain Eukaryota; kingdom Metazoa; phylum Arthropoda; class Insecta; order Lepidoptera; family Sphingidae; genus Clanis; species Clanis bilineata. The sequence continues at coordinate 9,194,102 of CM071141.1, forward strand.
AGTTGCATCTTACTTTTATTTTATTATTGCAGGGCCCACAGGTATTATTTTCTGTAAGGCCCTTCTGGGCATGTATTGATCACAGTGGCACTAGCAATGCTTTCCCATTCCGTTTGTCTATTTGAATTTTGGCATTTCACCTACAAATTCAAAAATATTAATAATCAAATTACTTTTATTTACAGAGCCTACATACATATAACGTCCTTGACAGAGCCAATTTATTTTAATCGCCAACTACTCCAAAATAGTAACAAATTCCTGAGTGAATTTTATTTTATTGACGTATCTACAAAGAATTATGTCAAAATAATATCAAAGCATAAAGCACAAAATTTCATTAAAATCAAAAAACTTTTCTTACAAAAGCAAAAAGTTTCATTAGTCATCATCATCACAAGTTAAATAGAAACTTAACGGATTCAAAATGAAGATTATTCTCCTTGGCGCCGACGCGCGATGCGAACGGCCTCAGCAGGTCGATTCTTTAAGGTTTCATTTGTGAAAACAACGTTGCGGCATCGTTGCGGCAACGATGTTTTCATTTTTGTATTCAGCAAGGTATAAAGCGCACGCACTAGCGCATGCGTGATGACTCGAGCGAGGCGTTTGACATCTTAGACGTCTATGTTTGACGTTTGACATAAATGTATGGAAAATGCATGGAAAATGGTATTATCTAAGACCCAACATCGTTGAAATTGCCCTCAACGTCGAGCTCGTCCTCAATTTGTTATGTCAAATACAAAAGCGTCTCTGACTTTGTCGAATCCTCGCTTTTGTTGTATTTTAGTGCCAATTTGGTACAAGAAAACTAAAATAAAGTGTGCATAATCCATAATAGTTCTATTAAGCATTCTTTGATTTCATTAAGCATAGTATTCTTTGCATCTAGGGGGCATTTCACGTCAAGCGGACAACGAAAAAAAAAGTGAGGCTCTGAAATTCGTTCATATTTTACTTATTTATACTTCTAGAGGGTATGAACGTGTACACAAAATATTTTTTTTATAAAAGGTCTAATTGTCAAATTATGGACTTCTAAAATATTGACCTCACCGGTGTAAGGGTTCCTTTGGGAGGTATTTTGCGTATTGAAGTAATTTATAATAAAATAACAAATGTAGTGTTTTGGGTAGTAAATTGAATGGAATTTTTGATTTTTTGAACCGATTCGAAATTTAAATTTTTTCTCTTGTGCTAAACCGGAAGTAAAGATTTCAAAACGAAATTTTAATAGTTTGGGCAACAACATTTTTATTGTTTTTTATTCAAAAATAAAGCTTGACATACACAGATTCTACCATAAAAATTATAAAATGGGTGCTACATTCATTTAGGATTTATATCAATTTGAGTATGTATATGTCGTACTGTTATTGTCGTTAAAGTCTGCTATTTTGCGTAAAAAAGGATGCACACAGTAAAATTGCTTTAAAGTCACCTTTATATGTATGATTATAATATTTACAATTAATTTTATATTGATAACCGACTGATCCTGAAAGAGGATAATGTTTTTCGAGTATAGGTTTGTATTTATGTATGTCAATTTCTTTCGCACGCTCTACATCCCAAACGGCTTGACGGATTTTAACATATGAGATGTCATTTTATGTGTCTAAGTAATGGGAGTAATATAGTATGTAATATTCAGTTGTTGCGCCTGCGCATAAAATGGGAAAGGAGAATAAAAAAGATTTTTTTATTATTATATCGTCATTGTAAACTCGCAACACTTTTTGTCAGATAGCAACACTATCAAAATTTTATTATATCTTATTTTACTCCCACTTCTGAGGCGAATGAAATGACATCTCATATGTTAAAATTCTTCAAGCCGTTTGGGCTGAAGAGCGTGCGAAAGAAATTGACATACATAAATACAAACCTATACTCGAAAAACATTATCCTCTTTCAGGATCACTCTGTTATCAATATAAAATTAACTGTAAATATTGTAATCATGCATAAAAAGGTGACTTCAAAGCAATTTTAGTGTGTGTATTTTTTTTTACGCAAAATAGCCGACTTTAGCAAGCGTCAGGTACCTCGACCAGTATGACATGTACGTACTCGAATTGATACAATTCCTAAACTAATGTAGCACCCCATTTACAATTTTTATGGTAGAATCTGTGTATGTCAAGCTTTATTTTGGAATAAAAAACAATAAAAATGTTGTTGCCCAAACTATTAAAATTTCGTTTTGAAATCTTTACTTCCGGTTTAGCACAAGAGAAAAAATTTAAATTTCGAATCGGTTCAAAAAATCAAAAAGTCCATTCAATTTACTACCCAAAACACTACATTTGTTATTTTATTATAAATTACTTCAATACGCAAAATACCTCCCAAAGGAACCCTTACACCGGTGAGGTCAATATTTTAGAAGTCCATAATTTGACAATTAGACCTTTTATAAAAAAAATATTTTGTGTACACGTTCATACCCTCTAGAAGTATAAATAAGTAAAATATGAACGAATTTCAGAGCCTCACTTTTTTTTTCGTTGTCCGCTTGACGTGAAATGCCCCCTAGATGCAAAGAATACTATGCTTAATGAAATCAAAGAATGCTTAATAGAACTATTATGGATTATGCACACTTTATTTTAGTTTTCTTGTACCAAATTGGCACTAAAATACAACAAAAGCGAGGATTCGACAAAGTCAGAGACGCTTTTGTATTTGACATAACAAATTGAGGACGAGCTCGACGTTGAGGGCAATTTCAACGATGTTGGGTCTTAGATAATACCATTTTATATTACCTACTAATACATAAGGGGCATTTCACGTCAAGCGGGCAACGAAAAAAAAGTGAGGTTCTGAAATTCGTTCATATTTTGCTTATTTATACTTCTAGAGGGTATGAACGAGTACACAAAATATTTTTTTTATAAAAGCTTTAATTGTCAAATTATGGCCTTCTAAAATATTGACCTCACCGGTGTAAGGGTTCCTTTGGGAGGAATTTTGCGTATTGAAGTAATTTATAATAAAATAACAAATGTTGTGTTTTGAGTAGTGAATTTAATGGACTTTTTGATTTTTTCAACCGATTCGAAATTTAAATTTTTTATCATGTGTTAAACCGGAAATAAAGATTTCGAAACGAAATTTTAACCGTTTGGACCACAACATTCTTAATATTTTTTATTCGAAAATAAAGCTTGATATACACAGATTCTACCATAAAAATTGTAAATGGGGTGCTACATTTGTTTAGGAATTATATCAATTCGAGTACGTACATGTCGTACTGATCGAGGTACCTGACGCTTGCAATAGTCGGCTATTTTGCGTAAAAAAGAATACACACAGTAAAATTCCCTTGAAGTCACCTTTTTATGCATGATTATAATATTTACAGTTAATTTTATGTTAATAACATACTGATCCTGAAGGAGGATAATATTTTTCGAGTATAGGTTTGTATTTATGTATGTCAATTTCTTTTGCACGGTCTACAGCCCAAACGGCTTGACGGATTTTAACATATGAGATGTCATTTCATTTGTCTAAATAGTGGGAGTAATATAGGATGTAATATTCAGTTATTGCGCCTGCGTATTAAAATGGGAAAGGAGAATAAAAAGGTTTTTTTATTATTATATTGTTATCGTAAACTCGCAACACTTTTTGACAGATAGCAACACTTTCGAAATTTTATTATATTTTATTTTACTTCCACTACATAGACGAATGAAATGACATCTCATATGTTAAAATCCGTCAAACCGTTTGGGCTGTAGAGCGTGCGAAAGAAATTGAAATACATAAATACAAACCTATAGTCGAAAAATATTATCCCCCTTCAGGATCAGTCTGTTATTAACATAAAATTAACTGTAAATATTATAATCATGCATAAAAAGGTGACTTCAAAGGAATTTTACTGTGTGTATTATTTTTTTACGCAAAATAGCCGACTAATGCAAAGTCAGGTACCTCGATCAGTACGACATGTACGTACTCGAATTGATATAATTTCTAAACGAATGTAGCACCCCATTTACAATTTTTATGGTAGAATCTGTGTATGTCAAGCTTTATTTTCGAATAAAATATATTAAGAATGTTGTGGTCCAAACGGTTAAAATTTAGTTTTGAAATCTTTATTTCCGGTTTAACACATGATAAAAAATTTAAATTTCGAATCGGTTGAAAAAATCAAAAAGTCCATTAAATTCACTACCCAAAACATTACATTTGTTATTTTATTATAAATTACTTCAATACGCAAAATACCTCCCAAAGGAACCCTTACACCTGTGAGGTCCATATTATAGAAGGCCATAATTTGACAATTAAACCTTTTATAAAAAAAAAAATTTTGTGTACACGTTCATACCCTCTAGAAGTATAAATAAGCAAAATATGAACGAATTTCAGAACCTCACTTTTTTTTCGTTGCCCGCTTGACGTGAAATGCCCCATAATATACATAGTATAATTTTACTAATTGGATTTAAATATAATGGTTGGTCGTTTTATGTGTATGATTTTACCTACAAGAAGCAAATAAATACGATAAATGAAAGAAAAAACATCTGTCTGTGCTGCTGTTGGTCTTTTAATTATGATGTTTGAAGAATGAAATTACAGAAAATATTGATTTGGTAACTCAACATAATAATATTTCTTTTTTACTTCACATTTCATTGGCTTGATCACTTCAATTTCATTGTAATTTATCATATCATCATAGCAAGTTTTGTGTTTCTGCGTGTTTCTCATATTATATTGTTTGTTGAGCATTTTAATAAGGTTTCATTTATTTCTCACTCACTTCTAGCAAAATAAGTCTCGTTTAAATAACTAAGTCTGTTCGGTAAATCGTAGGTAATTCTTCAAATATTTTAATAAATAATCTTCATTATTCACAAAATATAACCTACAATGACTTCCCAATAAACTTTTAACTGCTTCTAACCTCTGTACTCTGACACTCTTTTAAAAAGTGAACGATACTAAGGAATCAGTCATTCAGGCTTGTAAAGTTTATTAAATAATATTAAAAAGGCATATTATATGATAGTAATATATTTTAAGACCACTTAAATGCCTCTTATTCACAAATAAACCATCTAAATAATTTTCAAATGAGAGATAAGGACTTAAATTCGCTAATCTATAGTTTACCGGTTAAAGATCGGTAACAGTAGGGTATGTCACTATCTCGTCTTACATTTCAACGTTGTTTCACACATTGTTCAGATCGACGGAGAGAAATAATGGCTTAGCGAATCCCGATTTCAGCAACGTTGAACGCTCCGTCGATCTCACCGATGTGCGCTGCGCGAGCTCGTCGTCGATCGCAACGTTGTGGCGTGTCTTAAAGAATCGACCTACAGACTCGTCAGCGCTGACCGCCGCATGCGCTGATAGCTACGCGTCATTCTAAAACGCTTCTAAGTTCATACTAGGATAATCTAAGGTTCATACACATTTCGACTGTCAGTGTTGAAGGTCAGCACGCGGTCATCTTAACCGTTTTTCCACCGACTGCCAAAAAGGAGAAGGTCCTCAATTCGTCTGTATTTTTTTAGACCGACTTCCAAAAAGTAGAAGGTCCTCAATTCGTCTGTATTTTGTAATATCTCCGCCAAATGTGGACCGATTTTCAAAATTCTTTTTGTGTTCGATAGAGCTTATTTCAAGGGTGGTCCCATATACATTTGGTCACGATCGGATTTGAAGTCGGTCCGTTAAGTTTTTAAACTTGTGATTATTTAGTAACGTAAATTGGGGATAACGTTTTTTTTCGATCACCCATGGTGTGAGAGGGGGTATTGTTGGATAGGTCGTTCAAAAACATTAAGAGTTTGCTAAAACCATTTTTCGATGCAAGAATTCGTTTACGAAATTTTCGAAATTTTTTTAAAAATTCGTTTACTGTTTAAAAATTTAAAGCTAACCCTATTAAAAATACATATTTTAAAGCGTATCGAAGGCTCGTAATAATTAATTGAATTTAATTATTACGAGCCTTCGATACGCTTTAAAATATGTATTTTTAATAGGGTTAGCTTTAAATTTTTAAACAGTAGTACATAGGCCGAAATTATATTACTGATGAAAATAACCCAATATTTATCATCTATGTACTTGTGACTCCGGCAATAGGGAACTTGCATTTAATTTTTTAGTTCATTGTAAAGAAAAAGTCTCAAATGAACACCAAAAACATAAAAATATGTACAAATCATTTAACTATAATATGAACTCAAAATATGACTTCCAAAACCCCGCGCTAAAAAAGGACGTGGCGTTACCGCGTAAAAATTGCTTATGACGTTGACATCTCAGATGACACTGATAGCTTGTGACATTGCCTACAATGCCGTTTTTTTTTTTTTTAAGTTGTTCATAGCAATGGATACAATGTCCTTCAGCCGTATACTTTTTTTATTTTTGTTAGGTACTTTATTTCCTATATCTAAGTTTTCGCAAGTGCAATGAAGTCGGATGTGTTCGATTTCAAGGCCCTGCTGGAGTTTTGGCGTCAATTCCTTCCAGTTTGATGCTTTTTAGACGATTTTCTCGCAACGGAGGAATCGAACATGGTCGACCCATCCACCCGACAAAAAGCGTCCAAAATCACTTATTTCAAAGCTTTCACATACTGTCCATCTTCGTTGAAGTTTATCGCATAAATTCACATCATATTTAAACCATAAACACAACTTTAGACTATAATATGAAGTCATTAATCAAGCGACCACCCGCACTGTCAGAATTCCCGCCAAAACTCCTACAATGCCGTTTGTACCGCTATAATTGCCTATCTTTTAAAACTTCCTCATACCGATCAAAAATTTCCCCAAAAATGTAAAAATGAAGTAAAAATATGTGAGTTGAATCCTGAGCGGAGCGATGAGAAATCCAAAAGGAGGAGCTCTGAAATCTCATTCATTAATCACCATACTCGTTTAGGCGCAGAATGTCCAATTCGCAAAATGTCCAGCGTGCGCAAAACGTCCTATTCTTAGAATGTCTAATTCTCAAAACGTCCAATTCGCAAAATGTCCAATTCGCAAAATGTCCTACTCGCAAAAGATCCAATTAGCGAAATGTCCTATTCTCAAAACGTCCAATTCGCAAAATGTCCTACTCGCAAAAGGTCCAATTAGCGAAATGTCCAATTCGCAAAACGTCCAATTCGCAAAATGTCCTCCTACTCGCAAAAGGTCCAATTAGCGAAATGTCCAATTCGCAAAACGTCCAATTCGCAAAATGTCCAATTCGCGGAACGTCCAAAACGCGAAATGCACTATTCGCAAAACGTCCAATTTGTAAAATGTCTAATTAGCAGAAAGTCCAATTCGCAAAACGTCCAATTCGCAAAAGGTCCAATCCTTACATAAATTAAGCCGGGAGTCACAAGTTGCTTGCTTTTCATCACTATTCACAATTATATCTTCGGCAAATTTAAACGATTTTTAAATCCTTTCCTTTTCGACCGATTTCAACAAAAGGAGGACGTCCTCAATGCGGCTATATTTTTTATGTATGTTACGCGATATCTCCGCCATATGTGGATCGATATTCAAAATTATTTTTGGGTCGATAGAGCTTATTTCAAGGCGGTCCCATATAAGCTTGGTCACGATCAGATAAGTTTTAAATCGGTCCATTATTTTTTTAAAGCACACTGAAGATTAGTTTTTGAACTGACAATAATTTCTTTTTAAATCTTTTTTAAAAAACTCGAACGTACCGGTCCATCATTCAGTATGGAGAAGGGTGTAAAACAGGGCGATCCTTTGTCTCCTAAACTTTTCACCAGTTTATTAGAGGAAATATTTAAAAAATTAAATAATTAAATTAAATCCACTTTGGACGTCAAAAGGTATAAAAATTGGTGATAGAATATTAACCAATTTGCGCTTTGCCGATGACATAGTACTTTTTGCATCATCGGCGCAAGATCTTCAGCTTATGCTCCAAGACCTGAGCATGGCGAGCCTGGAGGTGGGGCTTGTCATGAATCGGTCAAAGACTCAAGTTATGACAAATAGCACGAAAAGTAATGTTCAACTTGACGGGCAGAATATACAATATGTCGACGAGTACATTTACTTGGGCCAGTTAGTTTCTTTCCAGAGCAGACAAGATCGAGAAATCAATCGTCGCATTGAAAACGCCTGGAAAAGCTACTGGTCTATGAAACAATATATGAAGGGCAACCTTCCAATATCATTTAAACGAAAACTCGTCGACATGTGTATACTGCCAATAATGACGTACGGTGCTCAAACTTGGTCTTTGACCGAGTCACAAAAGACCCGCCTCAGGATTTGCCAAAGAGCCATGGAGCGCAGTATCCTTGGCATAAAGCTTAGCGACAAAGTCCGAAACACCAAAATCCGTTCCAAAACAGGAATAGCAGATGTGGGACGAAAAACAGCGCGTCTCAAATGGGATTGGGCGGGTCATGTGGCTCGAATGCATTCAGAGCGTTGGGCAAAAGCAGTAACCGAATGGGTACCGGATGGACGACGCCCACGCGGTCGCCCTAAGAAACGGTGGCGAGACGATCTGGATGCATTTGAACCACTATGGATGGTGATGGCATTGGATCGAGGGAAGTGGAAGGAGAGGGGGGAGACCTTTGCCCAGCAGTGGGATGATATAGGTTAGAAAAAAAAAAAAAAAAAAATCTTTTTTAAAAATTAAATCAATTCATTTTTTAAATAGCTCCACCGCGTTGCAGATTTTGGCAATGTCAAATAGTAGTTTGTATATTTTTCAATAGAGCAATTTTAAAAATTTCGCTATGACCATGAGATCCAGATGTGGACGATCTCAAGGTCTTGCTGGAATTTTGGCGGTAATTCCTTCCAGAGCGATACCCCTCGACGACTTTTCCTTAGCGAATTGACCGAACAAAGTCGCTGAAGTCTGGTGCCATAAAACCACATCCACTTTAAAGTAGCAAACCCAACTTACGACAATAATATGAAATAATTTTAACAAGCGATGCTCGTACGGTACCTACTTGTTGTGAACCCTACTTAGGTTTAGGTTTACGTACCATTTAAATATGCCGAAGTTATAATAGTGCATAGTGATGAATAGGAGCAACTTATGACCCCGGCTTAATTTATGTAAGGATTGGACGTTTTGCGAATTGTATGTTTTGCGAATTGGACATTTTGCGAATTAGACCATTTGCGAATTGGACATGTTGCGAATTGGACGTTTTGCGAACAGTGCATTTCGCGTTTTGGACGATTTGCGAATTGGACATTTTACGAATTGGACTATTTGCGAATTGAACGTTTTGCGAATTGGACGTTTTGATAATAGGACATTCCGAGAATTGGACGTTTTGCCCACGCTGGACATTTTGCTGACAATTCGCAAAATGTCCAATTCGCAAATCATCCAAAACGCGAAATGCACTATACGCAAAATGTCCAATTCGGATATGGTCCAATTCGCAAAACGTCCAATCCGCAAAACGTCCAATCCATACATATAATTAAGCCGGGGTCACAAGTAAATTATATTAATATTATACTATGGGGACCTTGGTTGTTTTCATCACTATTATAACTTCGGCTTACTTAAACGGTACGTAACCCAAATAAAAATAAAAATAATAATAATAATACCAAAGCTTTCTTGTACTTTCTTTCTACCTGCCCTTATCCCACCTTCAAGCATGTTACACAAAGGATTTGGCTTAGTTTTCATGACCAAATCCCTCTGCGGGATACAGTCCCGGGGTTAGCTCACCAGGCAAGCTAGTAGGTTTGAATTTTGCATACATCGAGAGGGCGTGGCCTATGCGTTTAGGTAGTAGGGAGGCGTGACAACAATAAGCTTGGGAGCCCCTGCATTACATTAACATAATTATTTGGTTTCCTAACTGTTTGAAACGTTTATGCGCAGAATGTCCAATTCGCAAAATGTCCAGCGTGAGAAAAACGTCCTATTCTTAGAATGTCTAATTCTCAAAACGTCCAATTCGCAAAATGTCCAGTTCGCAAATGTTCCAATTCGCAAAATGTCCAATTCGCAAAAGGTCCAATTCTCAAATGGTCCAATTCGCAAACTGTGCAATTCGCAAAACGTCCAATCCTTACATATAATTAAGCCGGAGTCACAACTAAGGTTTCTTGATTGTTTGAAATTATTGAACAAAAAAACGTGCACATGACTTTTTTTCCTGCCTTTCCCTGGTTTGAGACAGGGCTGACGAACTTAAAGAGCTATGAATTACAGTAGTTCGCTAAGGAGCTATGAATTAAAACTGACCTATTTGACCGTATTTGATTAAACTATAAACTAGCTAAACTGATGATAAAGAAAATAAATTATCGTCATACTGATTTCTTAAGTTTACGTGAATATTATACATTGAAATAAAACTATTCTTACGGATTCTATCACGATTAGGTTTTAATTATTATTCCCGACGTTTCGAAGGCTTTGCAGTCTTCGTTGTCACGGGTCAGACTGAGGTGTCATTTGTCCAAAAAAGGTTAGAGTTACAATATCTACCATCATTAAAAAATTATACAAAATCAAAAAAGGTTAATTATTTGTGTTCCGATTTATGCAGTACGAGCTCACGGTGTCTTGAGTTCTGGCAGCTGGTCTTTTGGGTTCCGATTTAATAAGATGTATAATTGGATCCCAGGTTTGTGCAAGCTTCCAACCATCTTCTCTATTGAAATTAGGATGTTTTTTTAATTTCAATAGCCTCGCGTATCATCCTAGGGAGGAATCGGTGTTCTATGGCGAGGATTTGTGGTTTATCAAATCTAAGATAATGTTTGGAGCCTTCCTCTGAATGTTCAGCAACTGCAGACTTCGTAGAGCGTCGGTGTTTTACGTCAGCTATATGTTCTTTTACGCGGGTCCCTATATTCCGTTTTGTTTGTCCGATGTAAGAGAGACCACAGTCGCAATCAATTTTATACACGCCTGGGTCTTGCAAAGGTATGTGACACTTGACAGATGGTAAAAATTGACTAATCTTCTTGGGCGGCTTGAAGTAAGTTTTGATAGAAGCACGCCTCAGGATATAGCCAATCTTGTCAGTGACTCCTCTTACATAAGGTAAAACAACCGGGACGCGTTCGACGGTGGCTGGTTTCATTCGCTTTCTGTGACGGCGCCGTGGGATTTGGAGCTTGTTGTCTCGCAGGACTTGCTTGACATGACGCAGCTCAGCGGCTAGATGTTCCTCATCACAGATTCCTTGTGCTCTCTGAAACAAAGTTTTACCCACGGTAGCTAACTGTTTCGGATGGTGGTGAGATTCTCCATTCAGGTATTTATCGGTATGGGTCTTTTTCCTATACACAGTATGACTCAAAGAATGATCAGGATTACGGATAACTAAAACATCTAAGAAGGCAAGAGATTTATTATGTTCTAACTCCATTGTGAATTGAATTTTGTTATTAATGGAGTTAAGGTGATTTAAAAATGCAGTTACTTTATCAGATGGTAGAATTGTGAAAGTATCATCTACGTACCGTTTGTAAAACCTTGGTGAGACCGGGGCCGTGCTGAGTATAATAATAATAATATATTTTGTATAATTTTTTAATGATGGTAGATATTGTAACTCTAACCTTTTTTGGACAAATGACACCTCAGTCTGACCCGTGACAACGAAGACTGCAAAGCCTTCGAAACGTCGGGAATAATAATTAAAACCTAATCGTGATAGAATCAGTAAGAATAGTTTTATTTCAAATTATCGTCAGTTCAAAAAAACGAATCTTCGGTGGGCTTTAAAACATTAACGGGCGTACTTCAAAACTTATCTGATCGGGACCAAGCTTATACGGGCCCACCTTGGAAAAAGCTCTATCGACACAAAAATAATTTTATTAATAATTTATATAAGGATTGGACGTTTTGCGAATTTAACGTTTTGCGAATTGGACTTTTTGCGAATTGGATCATTTGCGATTTGGACTATTTGCGAATTGGACGTTTTGCGAATTGGACATTCTGAGAATTGGACATTCTGAGAATTGGACCATTTGCGAGTTGGACTATTTGCGAATTGGACGTTTTGCGAATTAGACGTTTTGAGAATTGGACATTCTGAGAATTGGACGTTTTGCGCACGCTGGACATTTTGCGAATTGGACATTCTGCGCATGTCCGCGCCTAAACGTCAAACCGGTCGAGCCAGCCGACGTAACTGACTACAGCGTGGCTCTAACACTCAAGTATGTGCAACAGAAAGTGGTAAATAGTTGGTGCAATGAAGTATGAAGGATACAAGTGTGTTTAAGTGCAACCATGCTTCCTTTGTTTAACCGCTACCTCCTTCACTAGTAGAAGAGGTCAATTCTAATTCATAGCTCCTTAGCGAACTACTGTAATTCACAGCTCCTTTAAGTTCGTCAGCCCTGTCTCAAACCAGGGAAAGGCGGGAAAATAAGTCATGTGCACGTTTTTCGTTCAATAATTTCAAACAATCAAGAAGCATTGTGACCCCGGCTTAATATGTAAGGATTGGACGTAACGTTTTGCGAATTAAGACATTCTAAAGGTACATTGTGCAAAAAAAAAAAGCATACAGCTCTCACCACCCACCACGCAAGCATACAGCTCTCACCACCCACCACGCAAGCATACAGCTCTCACCACCCACCACGCAAGCATACAGCTCTCACCACCCACCACGCAAGCATACAGCTCTCACCACCCACCACGCAAGCATACAGCTCTCACCACCCACCACGCAAGCATACAGCTCTCACCACCCACCACGCAAGCATACAGCTCTCACCACCCACCACGCAAGCATACAGCTCTCACCACCCACCACGCAAGCATACAGCTCTCACCACCCACCACGCAAGCATACAGCTCTCACCACCCACCACGCAAGCATACAGCTCTCACCACCCACCACGCAAGCATACAGCTCTCACCACCCACCACGCAAGCATACAGCTCTCACCACCCACCACGCAAGCATACAGCTCTCACCACCCACCACGCAAGCATACAGCTCTCACCACCCACCACGCAAGCATACAGCTCTCACCACCCACCACGCAAGCATACAGCTCTCACCACCCACCACGCAAGCATACAGCTCTCACCACCCACCACGCAAGCATACAGCTCTCACCACCCACCACGCAAGCAAACACCTCACAACTGGGAAATAAAACAAACGAGTACGCTTATAGTGTAGTTTATTTGCACATGACAGCACTATTGCACTGAACAAACATGGAATCTATAAGCCGCTGCGCTCGACTAATCCGCCGCAACGCCATGGTTCGCCGCAGGGACTGACGAGCGCCGGCGTCCCCCACTGACTAGCAAATCTTGGTGCAGCAAGTGTAAATGGTAATGCAGGGGCAGCAGGGGCCGCAGCATCCGCCGCAGCAACCACCACCACCACAAGGTCCGCACCTGTAATATTTTAAAAGGTCAGTTTGTCGCTAACCCACTCAACTAGACCCAATCTTGAAACCTACGTGACTCACATCTTGCTTAACGGGTTTAGAGTACGATGGCGCCTAAATGAAATCCGAACGGATACTAGCTGTTAAGTCGGCTTTTTAAGGTTTTTGAGGTATCTTATATAGTTTTTTTAGGTCTTTTTAATGTTCATCACTCGAATGATTTGATTGTACTGACCTACTGCCGCAGTTCTAGCATTTACAATACCTCGTTTCGGGTTGAAAATAGAAAATATAGAGATTTTATTTTAATTTTTCTATTTTTGACTGCCAGCACTTAACAGAAGGAGTACATTATAAAGTGTGGTATACACTATGGTGACATCATCTAAGTATCATATCGACTGTACTGTATCGATATCAACAGTTGTACCAACATCAAAGACCAACACCGATACAAAACCTTACATGCTCACTTCCATATCCGTAAATGGATAGGCAGAACTGCAGCTGAGATGTACCAAGATTATTTTCGCCTTAGGATGTGATAGTAATTATGGGCCTTACTTATAAAAACATTTACGCACTTCTTATCCGTATGAATAGTTTGTTTCTTTATTCCTTGCGTCACATTGTTTGAAAATCAAAAGGACAAATTATACTTAAAGATAAAAAGCGCGTAAATATTTTTATAAGTAAGAGGCTGTGTGACTATTTAATTACCGCTTATTTTTTATTAACAATAGTAAATATTGTACTTTGGCCCAGAAAATAATTCCTAAGAGTTTCGAGTTAAGCAAAATAATATTATGTTCACATGATGCAAGCAGCGTACAGTTTCATTAATTCATTATTTTGACAGCCTCCGTGCGCAATAGGGATTGCGAACGTACCACGGATCATTGAGTGCTCGTCGTAAAAAGACTTTCTGCAGGACTTGCATACGCTTAACCCGTTGGAGGCGGCACGTATATATATAAGTAGCACGTATATATATATACATAAGTGTTTCGCCCTCCGGAAGCCGAGCCTCATTAAGTGGCAGTAGCCGGCTGTGAAAAGAAGAGCCGTGGGTTCGAACTTCGATCCCCCTTGAAACGAAACATTTTTTTTGCATGTTCCTCACAAATATGCCCTCGAAGTGTCTGATACCCACGGCACAATACACGAGTATTACTATGACATGTGAGTAGGAGTAGTATTAAGACAGCCTCCATGGCGCAGTGAGATAGTAGTCCGCTGTGAAGCGAGAGGCCGCGGGTTCAATTCCCGCACCATGATAAATGTTTGTTTGGCCCACAGATATTTATTTCTGGGCTGGGTGTTGTGACACCGAAAGTTTGTCTCTCGTAGTTCTTGATATCCCCGACACAAGACTAGTATCTTAGTGTGGAGTCAGGAGTCAGGATTATGGGTGTGACTGTTGGGTGTTAATATCACGGCGTAAAAAAAGAGGACACCGTCTCGCCTATAGTTAAACGGACGCTACAGATAAGCCAAACGCACACAAACGAACCTCTACAAAATTGCCCTACCCACACACTAACACTCAGTCGCCGCCATTAGATGCGTTTCGACAGATCGGCAGTCCTCTTTTTTTTACGTCCGTGATTAATATTTAGTAATTTATTAGTACTTGTGCGAGCTATTGCACGCGCTCAATAAAGATCTTTACCAATTAGACACAACACATCCGGAGAAACCTGCATAAATCATAGCTCTAATCATGACCAACACGTTCAATCATTAAAATTTATTTCAGTATAAAACAAAATCATTTGAGTAGGTGTTTAGATGACCTAAATAACTAAAAATACTAAAAAAATAACTAAATTTTAAGTGATATTATACAAAAGGAAACGGTAAGTGCTGCCGGTGTTCTTATGATACTCAACAATAATAATGAGATTTTCACTGCCTATTTTATCCCCTATAGTTCAAACAAATATGGGACTACTTTACTTATGATTTTGCCATATATGTTGCGACTAGACCAAGTAGACGACATTCTGATAAATAATATTATGAGGCCTGTTAGAATCGACCTCGCCCTGCATTCAGCGATTTCCTGCGACCTTTTTTTTGGTGCCCGAATTTGTGCCCGATATGGCGATAGGCTCGCCCCCTATCACATCTGGGACGGAACTAAGCTCGGCGAAATATGGGTGTTCTAGTTCGCTAGTGCGCCTCTGCCTACCCCTTCGCGGATACAGGCGTGAGCTTATGTATGTTATGTTTTTTCTGGTAGGTCTCATCTTTGGGGGAGAATCTTACAGTAAAGCTTACTCCAAGGATAGCTTCGTATAATTTCATCAGTATCGTAATGAAGGAGTACAAATTAAGCTCCTTAACAAATACAGTATAGACGCCTAAACGTCGTGATTAGGATTTGAAGTTTTTAAGTATTTAAACGTATTTTTAGGATAAACATGGTGAAATGCAAGGCTCGTCTTCCTCTTCATCCTTGTCGAAGTCGTGAACTGCGAGGTGGCATATTATACACTGATTGTTATTGCCTCCGGAGAAACGGCCTCCAGTACGACTGTCGCAGGAGCGGGTGTAAATCATCGCCTCTATGTCAAGCGTTACCAGCTCCTATATGCGGACCCTCTCGCGTCGCCTGCCAAAGTCACTGCAATAATCCTCACGCTGAATCTTTGAGAGCTATATGCAGAATGCAACCTTGGTGATACTAGAAGACAAACTGTTAATTGAGAATAACATAAAAGCATAATCAAATATGAAATATTTTAACAGGCCGAACATGTTTTTTTGTTCGTAGTAAAATAATTAATCTGGGTTACAAAACCCTGTAACTCATCTTTAATGTGAACCCATCTTTAGGATATACGAAGAATGATACTGGTGCTCTAATTCCATGATATTTTAAATTTAGAACAGGTCATAGAAAAGATGAAAAAAGAAAATGCGCCCTGACACAGAATTCTTCTAAGACCGTTTCGATAGGACGTATTTTTTTATATAAAATTTTCGTAAAAATTATAAATTTTCGTGTAATTTTGAACATTTTGATTTTTTAATAAAAAACTAATCATAAAATCAACCTCCTCTTCTTGTTTACAGTATAATCATTTTCTTAGCAAATCGTTCACAAGATGTAAGTATTTAGATATCTATAAAGCCGCACACAAACCATAACTCCATACTCTTGGACATCACGCTTGTATCTATGAGTAGAGCTGTAGAGCATTTTTACTTCGCGGAAGTACTGTGGTGGCAATCATAATAGATTCATAATGGTCTTATTTTTTTACCGTTAGTAGTTGGGCAGCAGGCAAAACTGCATCAGCTTCCTGACAATGATTTCAACCCAGCGTCCGGGTTTTTAAAATATTCTCTTGTATAAGATAATTAACTAAAACCTTTGTACACAGGTGTTCACCATGTGGGCCTATGGTATGTTACAAGTACGAAGATTGTGGACCACCGGTTAGTACATGGGGTTTTAATTTTCAAATAATATCAGACTAAAAACTTAAAAGCGGTTTTATTTGTTCAGCTGCAGTGTTTGCCGCGATCTGCATTCAAGCGGAACGGCTTGCAGGACTGCCAGTTTTTCCAGCAGGGATCGATCCGGTACTTGTGCCGGGCTGGTCCCTGTCCGAAGCCGTGTCCGCCGCCCTGCCCGCCGTGCGTGCGTCGTCCCCCACCCGGCAAGACCTACGTCACGCGCTTCAGCGACTTCGACTTGATGTCTCAGTGGTAGTCTCAAATGTCATCCTCTAGCCTGGGTAAATACTGTTTCTATATATCACGGCGGGCAGATCGAATGAGCAAGATATTTTAATAAAACATAACTTTGTCCACAGAAGGGTAAACCTTCTGAAGGAGGTGCCAGAATGGAGGAGGTTGGCGCAGAAAAAAAGGATGAAAAAGAAAATCAATTAAAGAGAACCAAGAGTCGCGAACTGCGTGGCGGCATCATGTACTATAGCTGTCATTGTATCAAACGCAATGGTCTGCAACATGACTGTCGACGCACGGGGTGTGGTGGCGAGCCGGCGTGCTTGACTATGCCAGATCCTCTGTGCGCACCGAGTCAGCTGGCGCGTGCCCGCGGCCTCGCAGACTCTGCTCCACTTGCTGCACATATGCGCGCACAAGGTGGAGGTGGCACGGCAGGAGCTTCTGAACCGGGGTCTAGCGGCGGAAAAAGGTTCATTGTCTGTGAGCTGAAAGGTGTTGTCCCGGATGTTTCTGTTGACAAATCAGGAAAATGCTGTAAGTGCCCCGTTTCACATGGCGTCCCTATTCAAAACACAACTGCCGGCTATGTAAATGATTATAAATCTATTCCCATATCGTCTAACCCGATGGCTCGTAGTGCAAATTGTGCTTGTGCAGGTAATTCTTCAGCAAATACGGACCGTTCCTTATTTGTATTTGATGAACAAACTTTAAAGACAATACTTAAAAGATTTAACGAAAAGGAAGTAGAATCTAAAGAAACTTCGAGACCTTATAATCGTAGTCAAAAAACATCGAAACCTGTGGTAAAGGAGGAGCCTTGCACGAGACCGGGTTGCGTACATTGGAAGCCGCCGCCGCCATGCTTGTGGGACGCCCCGTGTAAAGCGGATTGTTTCGAGGCTCATCCAGGAATTCAGCCGGGTCGCAACCCACTAACGGGCGGCGGCGGCTCCTGTGTTCGAGAAGCATCTGATTCTCCTGGTGAAACCAAGTCTTCTGTAGGCAAATCTGAACAGAGGCCTAAGGAGAAAATGATACTGTTGACTCCTGAATGTTGCACAGGTTGCCGCACTCCGAATGAAGGTGGTGCCTCAGCGAGTGATAACCCTGCAGCGGGCCTGCCGGTTTTGGTCATGAAGCTCTGTTAAGATTTTAACTTTTAATTTTAAAATCTAAGAAAAAGTGTAAAACATCTATAAACACGGAAATAAATTGTTTTTGTCGTTTATATTCTATTTTTAATTTTAATGAAGCCTATTTTAATTTGGGGCAGGATTGCTTTTGACTGCTCTGCGAGAACATTTCGGCGAGATTAGAGCACCAGAACTTACTTTCTTGCCTGATGCAGTAGGGTAGTTTCCAAGCCCGCTCTACATTACCAACAAAATTTCGAGACTTGGCGAATACTACTATAGAGTACATATATTCATGTTTCGTGTACATTTGTCGTCTCCCTTTCTAAAAACTCGTATAGTCATTTTCATTTTGTTATAGATGCCATGTAAGATTCTGTAAGATGATAGACGAAATAATTTTTTAGTCTGTCGCTCTTTTAACGTCACATGAGGCCGTCTAGTATCGTCAACTCATCACTCTCGGTCTCGGCCATAGACATATGTCTCGACCATAGACGTATAAGGTTTTTTTTTAAGTTATAGAAATTGTCAAAACTAGTCAAAAGTCAACGTAAATGGAAAGCATTTACATTTACAGCACCATATTTTTTCAAATCCAAAGGCTTTTCAGTAAAATGCCGATATGGTAATAGAAAGCTATGAATATTAAACACCACAGGAATATCTAAAACTTGCACCATGGAAGTCATCATGTAATAAAAATTCTTCGTATAATCCTCCAAAACCTTCAAGCCTACCTTCGCCTACATTAAAGCTTATAGCCATGTTTTCAAACTGTAAAATGTTTCGCGCTACTGTTCCTCCACTTTATCGATCCGGATTCAAAATGTGTCGACGGAATACTTCGAAGTACCCACGTCGGGCTGGTGGTGGTAAGAAAGACGACAATCAAGTCTGTGTCATATTCCCATGTTGCAGCTGCCCGAGTGACTACAACCCATCTACCCCCACAATTTACGATGTGAGTTTGTTTCCCTTATGTTAAGTAGATATACAGTTGCTGATACTGTTGGTGGTACAATTGCTGATGCTGATACTGATATATTATTATAGTTGTTGATACTGTTGGATTGAGAAGAAGAAGCTACCATGACGTCAAAATATCGCTAACAGTTCAGTGGACTGCCATAATGAGGATCGCAGGCTCAAAACTAACCCCAGGAGAATTCATACATAATTATGTACTTCGAAGTACCATTTCGAAGTATGTACTACGCCCCATTAAGCTTCACGCTTGTATCCTCGAAGGGGTAGGAAGAGGCAGACTAGAAGACTAGAAAACTCACATTTCGCCGAGCATATTTTCGTCCCAGACGTAATAGAGAGCGAGCATATTGCTATATCGGGCACAAATTTCAATAGTTTTCAAAGTATGTTATTTTTGCTATTGTTTAAATCTTCCAAGTTACTTTTTGAAGCGTATCTTTTTTTTCGTAGACCCGAAAATACGGACACTGCTTACCCTCCAACGATGTGCTGCCTCCCTTCGATCCAGTACCAAACGTCCCTACTGGAGTTTTCAGATGTACGCCTGGGGAGGTTTGTATTTTTTTGTAAAGTTATGTTAATAAATACCAGTACAATTTACTTCGTAATATCCATCCAGTAACGATTATAAGACTAAGAAAAAGGTAGAGATTATTCATAGAAATCCTGTTTATTAATCTTTGGAGTGTTCCCTCCATAACATTAATCTGCGATGCCTTCTATCATTTGATAAGCAAATATTCATAATTCCGTATTCCTTAATGATTTCCTTAATGTAGAGATATCTCTACATAGAAGATTTTAATTTACCAAATCGTCTCAATCGTCAACAATGAACTTCTTTTATTAATTATTTTCACAGGATAAGCTAATATCAATGCCTTGATACGATATTGATGTAAAAAAAACAAAAAGATACAAGTCCAAATACTGAAATGCTTAACTGACCGACTAACTAAGGGTTGCTTGTTACGTAACGCCCATAATATTTTAATACATTATTTTGTTTTTCATTTGAAATGAATATTGGCGTAGTTTCACTATGCTGGTGGAAATGTTGATATTCCGTAATATGTAAAATATTGTCGGATAACATCCATAAATCCGCTTGCATATAAGCACATTCCACAGTAATCACTTATACCGGTATTTCAGTCGAGAGCTTGTCGTTTACAAACAGACTCCAATTCTGGCTAACACATTTCCCGAACGAATGTTACATTAAGCAAAATCAGAAATAGAATTAGACCGTGAAATTCTATTTCAGTGATGACTATTTACCTACTACGTGCATTCATTATATAAAATAATGAACATGCATGCATTTACGTATGTACCTCTAGTATGATGAATAGCACATTTTGGCAATAGAGTTTTTGGTCCTCAAAATAATTAATATGACCTGGCAGCCTTCGTGGCACAGCAGGCGAATA
Organism: Clanis bilineata; assembly: GCA_036417725.1. Classification (NCBI taxonomy): domain Eukaryota; kingdom Metazoa; phylum Arthropoda; class Insecta; order Lepidoptera; family Sphingidae; genus Clanis; species Clanis bilineata. The sequence goes on from CM071141.1 coordinate 9,214,772, forward strand.
GCCGGCTTACAACATCACTTACTTTGCTATGTATAAAATAATTAATAACATACATACATACATAGACTCACGCCTTTTTCCCATAGATCCTTACATACCTCTTTCGCCTCATTCAGTCTCATTACATTCTTCATGCATGCACGTCGGTTTAGGGTACTTTTAACTTGACCTTTCTCGAGTATATGTATCTCTGACTTGGTCAGAGAAAGTTCGATGAGGTCTTCCCCTTCCAACTCTGCCATTTACGCTTGCCATATATATTAATAATTAATAACGCCTATGTTTTTTTTTGTTTTAGAAACTAGGAAGTGGTGCTGATAAATGTGGGTGCTACCAATGTCCAGAATATTTCTCATACCAACACATGACTTACTATGATATGCATTTGATATTAAGAGCAGTTAGAAGCCCTAGTGCTAACACTGGACGGAAACCCTAAAGAAATGTTTACACAGAAACCGTAATAAAAGAAAATCTTTCCCAACAATGATGCTCATATTATTTATTATAAAAACTTTTCTAAATAAGCTCATGCCTGTATACCTGAAGGGGTAGGCAAGGTTCACTAGCGAACTAGAACACCCACATTTCGCCGAGCTTAGTTCCGACCCAGATGTGACAGGGGGCTAGCCTATCCGCCATATTGGGCACAAATTCCAGACTCTGGGCTGATTTTGAAAAATCCAATATCACTTTGCCCGACCCGGTGATCGAACCCAATAATGGAATCCTCAGGACAATAATAGTCTTACCGCGCAAGCAATACCAATACGCCACCGAGGCAATCTTAATACTTTTCTTAATATTGTTAATGTTAGTATTTAAACCATCATACTATCATACTCGTATATCAAAGCTTTTACAGATTTTCAAAACGAAAAATACAATATTGAACTTGCTGCGCTCTATGTAATATGTTTTGAAATATTAAGTCCTTCGTATTTCAGAGCATAGCCTTTATATCAAAAATTATTAGTTTTGTTTACCAAGCTTACTCTCAGTGTTCGAAGTTTTCTTGAAAGTTACTAGGTGGCGCTAGATGTTCGAAGCGAGAAAAATTGTTCAAGTCCGGGCAAAATGGAAACGTTTTAATAGTAAAGCGGACTTTGGCATTGGGTCGGAATAAATCCAGGAAGAAAGAAAGTATGTATCGCCAAAAGGCAAGGGCGAAGTGAACTGGAGGACCAAAGCACCCAGAACTCAGTGCTTTGGATGTTCAACATGTTTGATGATTAATAATAATTGATGATCAACTTAAGCCGCGTCCCCTGCACTAAAATATTATACAAAACGTGGTTTCGCTGCACATCTTTATCTATGGACCTATAGAGCTATGAGCTTCTATGAGCAGGAGACGGTGAAAATCATTATATGCGTATTTGTTTTTGTGTTTCGTTTCGAGAACAACAGGTGCAGGAGACGGGCCTTGAAGTCGTCACCAACGACTTTGTTTGACAAAATACTGTGTGACACTGAGCTGGGTTTATCATAACTCCATTGTTACTAATAAGAAATTGCTGAATACAGTACCTATTTGTTGTAAAGTTCCGGTGGAGAAAACAAGTCTGTCCTTAGCATATAATTTTGTCGAAAGGCCGCTCTAGAAATCTGTAGTTAATAATAATGGTATACGGTTACTTGGATTTTCTCTTGTCTGCTCTACAACATCCATAAGCTATTATTGAGATGCAAAACTGTTTTGTATTATAAAGCTTGATTTATATCAAATCATTTATTGAATCCATAAAATGTTCAAACATTATTTAGATTCCGTGAAATTTTAACTCTACCGCCTGTTCGAAAGTCTGTTTCATCAGAGAAGAACGGGCAAGAAACTTTGACGTTGTTCTTTTTAACACCAATTTACAAAACAGCACCAGATACAAAACAACGCGATGCATAAGAGGTCCTACCACGAATAGTATTAACAACCAAATTCGTATCAAGACCGCTGAGCATTTGTAACGTTTGGTTATTTCAAACAAATGTCACAAAGGCCCATCGAGCTCGATTTCAATTTGATAACAAAATAATTCCAGCTCAAGCCTCAGGACATATAACATTCTATTCAAAGCAATACTATTTTGCCGTAAAAATATTGTTTTGAGTCTTTTTATTGGTTTGATCGCCGTTAATTGAACAAGTCGCAGTGTTGCCTGTAACCTTGTAACCTTGCCTAAGACTTGTAAAGTCCTGGGTTTGAATACCAGATCGGGCAATCATAACTTTGACTTGAGTATTTCAATTTGCAAATCCTACATATAAGTTAGAATTTACGCTTGTTGTTGCGATAAGCTCGCTCCCTATATCAAAAACGGAAATATGCTCGGTGAGATGTAGGTACCGAATTATGTTGAACATTAGTGTTCGTCTAAAAAGCATAGTTCGATGAAATTGCATATATGAACCATTTTGTTAAGTTCCTTTTTAAGTTATAACTGTTATAGTAACGGAATTAATCTTTTTATTTCGACAAATTATTTCTTTAGACTTGGGAACTCTGTCATGTCCTTTACCTAATACCTCGTAAATAAATACACACAGGGCTAAAAATAGTTACAAATATCATCTCCAACAAAAAATTCAAGGTTCAATGATAAATAAGTAGTGCAACTGCGCGGCTCGTTGGCCATAAGAGGTCAAAAGTTCGTGCTACCCACTATTGCGTTAAAAGATCAAGGGCATTACTCAGATAATACAACCATGAATAGGCTTTGTGAGCTGACACATTTCATAACAAAGCTAGCTTTATTAACACTGTTACAAAATAATGTATTCATTGTATAAAGCGTGACATGAAGAAAATAATTATAACCTTCAATAATTAATTAGATGAATAAATAACTCCCAACAGTCACACACATAGTTCTGATGCCACACTAAGATATGAGTCTTATATCCTGAGATGGGAATCAAGAACTAAGACAGATTTTCGGTCTCACAACACCCAGAACCGAAACAATATTTGTGGGCCACACAAATAATAAAAAGCTGCAACATAAAATATAATATTTGTAGTATAAACATCTTTCACATTTTTAAGGAAAAATACTGTGATGGACTTCATCTATGGTCTATGAGTCATGCTAACCTGTGGTTTAGGAGAGAATGTCTTGTGTTGCTAATGACATCATCTTTGCCATGCATGTCGCGCTCCGTCACCGTCACCGTTATGATCTGAATGTATTTGCATTTCTACATGAGTGATATTAGAAAATTATGTTTAGTGCGTATAATATATTATTTGTTCGATCTCATAAATTTTTTAGATCACCAAACGCCGAAGTAGACTGCTTAAGATGAACCAGTATTACTAGTAGTTGTTATTTTTAAATCCAAAAATTTGTCATCTTTGTAGCCAGATATCAGGTGAAATTTTAAATCAGGGTAATATAGTAATATTTAACGATTTTTTTGCGGAACTCCAAAGAAGGTCATACATATTAGAGCGTGCCTTTCGTCTTTTGAATTTACTGGCATTCGAATCACGATTTCGTTTGTCAAGAATGAAGATATTAAGTGATCTCGAGACTTTTGTTGTTCCTTGTCAGCTGAATTCACAATTACCTTTGACAATTACCACTAACAAAGATTTTGTAAATCAATATTCTAGAGGCGACGTAGAAAGTGCTATGATACAGAATGCAGGAGAAAAGAAGTTAAGGAGAAAGGCAAATTCACTTTTCATTTGATTATTCCAGTCATCAACTCTGGTGTACATTCAATCGAGTACCGTACACAAACTATTTATTTTAAGGTTTCGCAAAATTCCTCCTTGGTGGTTATTTAGTGGACGTAATAAAATAACTTTTCAAACATATGTAGTTGCTCTCTAAGATTTTCTCCGGGTTGTTTTGTGGTGAAGTGAAACACCACACTTTATCCTCAACAGGGGCATTCTCTGTGACCAAAGTTCATAACGAGTGTGTAATGTTCTCAAAAAATCGCATTATTCTCAAAGAAAACAGCATAGAAAAATATTTTCCATACGAATGAGGAACTTGCACAAAAATTATAACGAGCAATGGTGTTGATAAATCAATAAACAAAACCATGAAATCTGCTATCATGAAATTTGTTGTATAAATAATTGATATTTTACAAAATATCCTACTTATAAATTACGTATAATGGAACGCAATTGCAAAACCCAAGTAACGTCATTGCATAAAGAATCATAGAGCGATGATTCCAAGTTGGGGTATTTTTCCCAATTTTGCCGAAAATTATTGTTGTGTTTGTTATGATCATTAGTGAATTAGATTTCGGAGGTCCATCTTCATAATTTTTACTTCGTTATTTAAAGAAATAGCTTTAACATTTCTACGCGGTGACGTCAGGTTTTTTTTTAGCGCGGGGTTTCATAAGTCATATTTTGACTTGCGATAATTAAATGAGTTATGCCAAAGTTATGCATATTTTAATGTTTTTTGTTTCTGATGTGTGTATTTGAGACTAGTTCTTTACAATAAACTAAAAAAATGCAAGTTCCCTATTGCATTAAGTTGACATGACACTGTCAAACGCATTTGATTCATATGGTCCTAGGCCGTAGTTCGAAGGTCATAGGGTCATAGTCATATTTTGGTCATAGTGAATAAAGATCGAAGACTGTGTTTGCTAGCTTGCAAAATCAGTATCATTGTCTCCTTCAGTGTAGTCTGGGACCAGTTGGTGGACTACTTACCGCGAAACAAGTCGCGTGATGAAAACAAATATATTTGTAAAAGTTAACTTTTATTATACTTCATCATTATCATCATTATTATCATGAGCCATAAGACGTTCACTGCTGGATATAGGCCTTCCCTATTATACCCATAGATCAATTATTTATAGTATTTTTATCATCATAAACAGCCATAGGACGTCCACTGCTGGACATAGGCCTCCCCCAAAGATTTACAGATTGACCTGTTGGAAGCGCCCTGCATCCAGCGACTTCCTGCGACCTTTATCATAGTGTTATATTTAAATTAATTGTTGTTGTAGCCGGCCTAACAACTATCTTTGTGTGTTAACTGTTATCGTATTGTTAGTGGTATTGTTCTTCGTGAATGAACAAGGAAGTCAATTCGTATATTTTTTGTTTGTTGCATTCTTTATATTAATTGTAGTTCCTTACAATCGTGCTCGCTTGAGTCTATACGAGCAATAAATATTCTTTCTTTATTTTTGATTTGTCATGCCAACAAAGATCTAAAAGGTCAATTGCCTGAAGGTTTTGTGGATATTGATTCGGATCATTTGAATATAACTTGTATTTATCTATAATACTTTATCATAATTCGTAAAAATATGGTGCCTTAGTTCTATGTAGATATATATGTAGATATATCCCTGAGTTAGTTTAAGTAATTGTTGCTTCCTTGATCTGGGGTTAAATGGATTCTGGACTGGTGACCAGAAGGTCCTGGATTGGTATTTCAAACTCTTTCTGCAATATACTAAAAAGTATGCTGCGTCAACACAATGAAGTGGAATAAAAGTACATTTAAGAACATACTTCCAATAATAATAGGTAAATAAAAAGTTATCTACTTTCTATTATATAGAATAAGTTAGATTAATAAACAATTTAACTACGATCTGCATTATACAAAATTATCTCAATGGATGGATCATTGAGCATATCTTTACATTCACAAAGCTTGTATACTTGTAGGAATTCGTTAATTAATTACGTGTTAGTTTATCTGTAGCAAACATATCAAATATGTTATCGAGGTGAATAAACTTTTCTTTTCACGGCTAAATGTATCTCATAGGTATGGTTTCACAACGGAGTCACGCATGTACGATAAAACATGTCGAAAATCTAGACTATCTACTCGTAGTTTGATACCAAATTGCGACACTATTCGCAGATTTCCCGTACGCTTAGTGTTGATCTGTTTATCCGTAAATAAACATGGTGATAATGTTATCTGGCTTATCTGCAGGCAGGCAGGTAGGGAGTGGGGGGTGGAGGGTGCTGCGTTCCGTTAGCAGCACTGAGCACAGCGCTGAGCGCGCCGCGAAGCCACAGCTGATTTCACATGTGGCTGACGTCTGACCGCAGCGCCGCGCGCTCGCTTAGTGCTCTGTTGTTGTGAAAATGCCGGTAACTTAGCCGACACTGTTACTAAACAATCCCAATGAAATGTGTATGTGCTGATTAATTGTATCGTATCTACCAAGAGATCAACCATATACGGAATATCTGGCTGCGCTTTAGCCACAATTCAGTTTCAATTGCGGGTAAGAATAGAATTTTAGTGGTTAACACTGTTTAGCATAAGATTTTTATCTCAATTAGTTTATTTTCTAGTAATAATACAGTTAAGTATATTACAGCTTTAATCATAATATTTAATTGAGAAACGTATACAAAAATTGGCGAGTTAATACTTAACATTACGAATACATAAATAATAATTAATCACTAATAATCAAACAAAAATCTATATCAATATTTCATATTTCTAATAATCATAAACAGTTCCAGATCAATGACTGGTTTAATAAATTTATTGTAAGCAATCAAACTATTCAATTGGACTAGTATTACACAATAAAAATTAATGAGAGGAAATGTTCGCGAATTCTTACACATACAATTTACTAGTTTTTTTACGTAACGCCGTTGATGTTTGATGTTTGATTTATTACAACTTTCTGTGTGCACGGGGAGCGTATATTCATTTTCATTACTAAAGAAGTTGTTCTTAGAGTTTATCTAGACATCTATAACACTGACCTTGAATGAAGTAACAATTAAGAGATAATTTCAAAGTTGGCGCGTCTGAGCACCGCATACGTTGCGTAAACACGTAATTGCCGTTATAGGAGCTGCATTGGAGTGCATCGGCGGCAGGGTTTATACTTCAAAGTTTTTTATTAAATTATTAACATCGTATAGCTTCACGATTTTAATCGTATCTCAATAAAAAAAATAGTACTAGATCCTTAAAACCAAAACAATCCTAAGAATTTAAATGATTCATCGGCTCTCAAAGTTATAAACATAAAATATACGTATCAAAGTTCATGATGCATTCTATAGCATAGGTCAAATGGTATGACAGACAAAGAGTTCTAAAACTAGTAGAATTTTGTCCCGGTCACAAAGTTGGTGATTGTGAACCAAATAAAACGAAGGCAGTGGCGCTGGCGCCAGGCCAGCACCATAGTATAATGATAAGAATGTAAATTCTTTATTACTACACAGTACAGTCTTACACTTGTACACCAACTGTCATATTGCTTTTCCCTAGTAAAAATGCAATGCCTTCTAATATAAGCGCCGTCATCACCCTTTCCTTCGCATAACGCTCATTGCTCTCTCCCTGCTAAGACCTCAAAATTATTTGAAAGTTGAATATACAGTTTTACTACATGTATTTTATCATTAGATATGCCTTTTAATGTCATCTACATACATCCCTTTCACGGCGCCAGAATGCACTTGAAATATGCACGATAGTAAACAGCCGTTCACGACTCTGGGAACCTCATTTCATCGCTGCATGTTGTGACCATGTCTGTTTAATGTCAACTAGGGTTTTATAAATGCGGGTTTTGTTTGCCGATCAATGCGAACTGGTGAGATACGTTTGTTAGATAATCACAAGTTTAAAAACTTAACGGACCGACTTCAAATCCGATCGGGACCAAATTGATATGGAGCCACCCTTGAAATAAGCTCCTTCGAACACAAAAATAATTTTGAAAATCGATCCACATTTGGCGGAGATATCGCGTAACATACATAAAAAAACGACGAATTGAGGACCTCCTCCTTTTTGGGAAGTCGGTCGAAAATAAATCAAAAATGGTTAAGATCAGAAATGCATTTTTTACTATGCTACCAAATATTCAACAGAAGATTAATCTCTTTATATGCTACATAATATGTAAATGCCAACCCTGCTTCTTGACTCGCGAAACGCACGAGCAACCTTTAGCTCATTTACTTGATTCGAATGATAATTAAATCCACATCGTTTTTACTACCATCGTGTTCGCATTGTCATCATGGGAGTACCATGGATTGTTCTGGATGTTCACATGATTTCCTATAGCGCACCCACGGTTTTACTCCAACTGCACGCTCATACCGTTATGCCGGAACAGTGTAATGGGGACATTTCATTTTAAATGGATATTACTTATATAGATGACATCAATTTACTACCTACACCACAACTTATAGGTACAACAATGTAAACTGTATATTTTAAAGATTTCTATGTTACGAGCAAATAAATAGCAACTTGTAACCACGTTACAAAAAGGTAGTAAATTGAATTTCGACAAAGTTAATCAATAAATGGTAAAATCATTTGGAGTGTCTTAGTAATTGGAGCAAAGTATGTTGAAAGAACTTTTGTATTAAGCGACACCATTAGTCCAATATAATGAATTGATACAAACTATGATGCCGTTAATTACTACTAATCAAAAGCTGTCGATATCCGTGTATAGTGCGAATAGTTTTTATGCCAAGTCGAAATTATAAAAATGAATACTTTCTTTTATTTACATAAAACTGTCGATTTAGAGAAAAAACACGGTGCGCATTAGAAACGGGCCGCGGTCGCCTCAGATGAGATTCTTCCGGATCTAATTGTAAAACGGCGACATCGGTTATTTTGCGGCGAGTTCGCTCTCAATGGGAAGTAGGTATCTCGATTCTGTTTAATTTTTCACTTGGTTGGACTTCTTTTTTATTTCTTCATGTACCAGTCTTAAGCTGATGGTTTGTTAAACGTTTATGTAGATTTATTGAAGGCTAAATTAAAAATATTGGAATTTAGATCCGATGACCAAAAAATATCATGGGATTTCTAAAAAATATAATAGAATCATAGAAATAGAATATAATTCACATTAGACCTATGTTCAACAGTTGACGTCCTCTGGCTGATGATGAAGAATCAAAATCGACAATTATGAATTAATTACCTTTGTATAGTTTGTAGTAATTGCACTATCGAGACAGATCGTAAAATAGTATTTATCAAAACAGACCCACTTTGTGGTGTAGACAACAAAAGAGCACGCACGGCGTGTCAGTCCGTTGATTGCCATGTTGCTGTACCAATCCATGCCGCCCGCATAGCGTCTGCGCAATTACGATTCAAATTTTTAAGATCATTGCTTACTGTGGTACTGACTGGTGATTCGGGCATCGGTCACGTCAGAAAGTGTTCCATCAATACTTCACGGCGTCAATCGGAGCGGATGGGCCGATGCGCTCACAATTGCACGATATCGGCCCCGTTCTAACAGATTTCTCTACTGGCTGCGGCCCGACAGACTAGTGCAACACTTCAATTCGTTCAGTGTCGAAATATTCGTTGCATGCCGCAGGCTTACGTTACGATTCGGATGTTAGTACACTGTTCTTTCAAAACATTCAAATTACACGTGTATCGTTCATACAATTTACTCGGGTCCATTTAGGCCTCGTTTCAATCGTTTTCACAAGTAGGTACGGCTCACTTTCAACTAGAAACAAAATAAGGATGGTCTAATCCATCATATTAGTAGAATAAGCCCATTCGCAATTAAAGAGTAACAATACAATACATACATAAACATAGGCTCACGTCTGTATTCCTGAAGGGGTAGGCAGAGGTGCACTAGCTAACTAGACCACCCACATTTCGCCGAGCTTAGTTCCGTCCCAGATGTGATAGGGGGCGAGCCTATCACCATATCGCCACAAGTTCCAGACTCCGGACTGATATGGAAAATTCCAATATTACTTTACCCGACCCGAGGATCGAACCTGAGACCTCAAGACGGTAGTCGTACCGAAATACAACCACGCCACCGAGTCACGCTGAGTAATAATATATAACTGATATTATATGATAGAATACAGGTAAAAGTATAATCACCTATTCGTTAAACCTATGGAAGTCGTTCTATTGAATGCTTTTTTTCCAAAGGTCAACAAAAAATTAAGTAATCACGATTTGCAAAGGCCATACAATGTTTTTGTCACTGCAAGCGGACGTCCGATAACAATCTAACAATTCTCAATTGTATATGCTATTTAATAAAATAACACAAATGTGCATACTTATGACTAAACTTGTACTATAAATAATAGCAAAATAATGTAAATAACAAGTACATACCAAGACTGAACGCGACGGAGCCCAATACGAGAAATGACGCTACAAATTGGAAACTTCCATGAATCGGTGAATTAGCACAGAACCAATTAACTAATAATAAGACGTGACTAGGATACCACAGAGTTGTGGTAGGAAGAAGCCGGTAATACTTCAGCGTATTATTCTTAGGACTTATTAGACAGCGAACAACGATAATATAAATTAATCAGGTTCCTGAATAATTGTCGCCTCCTTGGTCTAGTGGCAGCACATATGGGCTGTAGACTGGGAGGTCGAAGTTCTATTCCCAAGTCAGGCAAAGCGAATTTTCTTATTTTATTTGCCCGGGACTGGATCGCTGTAGAGCGGGAGGTCTTGGGTTCGATTCCCAAGTCAGGCAAATCGAATTTTCTAATTTAATTTGCCCGAGACTGGATCCCTCAGAGGGGACGGTGTTGACGTCAGGCAGGCAGCCGGTCGTAAAAACTAAGCCAAATCTATTCTGCAACATGCTTGAAAAAGTGTGTTGCGCCGACCCCACATTAAGGTATTAAGGGCAGGTAAAAAAAAGAAGGTTCCTGAATAAGGATAAATCGTGTTATTCATACCACACAGGTATAATCTAAGTAGATGCTATGACATTATAATCTAAGCATGTCCCAAATCATAAACACGCGTTCTCTGGCTGTTCGTTTCCGACAATACTTTAGTAAATAGAAAGTAAGCAAGGTCAGTACCCACAGCTTACTTAGCAGAAATTATTGATAAAAATAATGCGCAAATGATGATAATTGACAATTTAGTTTTACTTATAAAAATATATGTAGTTGAAAAAAGCGTGTAAGGGCTGATTTATACACCCAGACAGACAGGGAATTATCTCGGGCTTACTATTTGCACTCGGATTTTTTGATTACCAGTTCATAATTAAAAACAATGAGATCATTTGATGTTCAGTGGGCGCTGAGGCCTGAGAACTGACCCAAGACAACGAAACATGAAAAATGTCTTATCGTGCCGAGACGTTAAGTACTGAAACTTGTAAGTACAGTAAAAACTCTTTAAAAGCGGTTCAAGGGTATTTCTCATCACTAAGTTGATCTCGTGACGGTACAGATGGTACAAAAAGTGTGACACCATTTCTCACAAACGGATGTACGTACTTGAGTCACCTACTTAGGTTTACGTCTAGATTTAGCCACACTTCACAATCACAATTAAAAAAAATATGGCACCAGTGTGAAATGTTACGGAGAAAGTTCCAAAATAAGCATGTAATATTTTATTATTAGAAACATAAAAAGTCGCCTCCTTGGTCTAGTGGCAGCATGTATGGGCTGTGGATCGGGAGGTCCTGGGTTCGATTCCCAGGTCGGGCAAAGCAAATTTTCTAATTCAATTTGCCCGGGACTGAATCCCTAAGGGGTTGACGTCAGGCAGGCCGGTCGCATAACTAAGCCAATCCTATCTGCAACATGCTTGAAAAAGTGTGTTGCGCCGACCCCACATAAGGTGGGATAAGGGCAGGTAGAAGAAGGAGGCGGAGAAACATAAAACGTATTATTGAGCAGTTAATTGTATTGCTGCTGCTTTAATAATATTGCTTCTTATCAAGTTTTCTGAATTTTTATAAAAATGCAGAGAGACTGCCTCGGTGGCCTAGTGGGATTGCGTGCGCGGTACGGCTATTATCCTGATGTCTCGGGTTCGAATCCCGGGTCGGGCAAAGTGATATTGGATTTTTCCGTATTAACCCGGAGTCTTGAATGATAGGGTCGCTCCTTATCACGTTTGGGACGGAATTAAGCTCGGCGAAATGTGGGTGTTGTAGTTCGCTCGTGCGCCTCTGCCTATCTCTTCGGGGATACAGGCATGAGCTTGTGCTATGTTTTAAAAAAGCTCGTCCAAAATGTAACGAGCATTTAAGTCATATGAAATAGGGGTGATCTTTGAATTTTGCATATACCTCTACATATAATGTAATTTGAAGAACTTGCTGAGTAATTAAAACAATCTTTTGCAAATTGCAGTCCTGCTTTTGTACGTATGCACCGTAATTAAGTAAACGAGCAGATTTGATTTCATGTCAGGATTGTATGATTATAATATGACTCGTATATCCACACTGATAATACGAATTACATGAATAATATTCGTTACTCATGAATCAATTTATGACGCATGCATTCATTTATAACTACCAATACCTTCTTACATGATTTAAGTATATCACATAGTTTTGGATGCATGTTTGGGTTTGTAAATCACTCCAAAGTGATAGAGTCAATTCTAACAAGCCTTCTGCCCGCAGTTTCAATGTGCCCTACGACGCCTACGTGCCACGCCGCACGCGTGCCGAGCCTACCGCGAGAATCGAACCTACTCTTGGCCTAACCTAACCTAACCTATAGATACCATAAACTTTCTTCCACGTCACGGTCAACATTACCTCTATATTCTCAAATTCATTCGAAAAGTCCCGGGTAAAATCGTGTTAGCAAAACCGCTTTGCCTGACCTGGGATTCGAACCCAGGGTCTACTAATATACAGTCCATACGCCATTAAACTGGAGGAGTGGCATGAACATGAATTCAGGATTAAGATAAAAAATAACATGACATATAATAATAATATTTTATGATACTCACTTTTTTGCTTTGACACTTGTATCTATATTTTATACGTAGTTGCATAATACTTGATTTTTTATGTTATCTCAAAGACCTTGTTTTTGTTTGAAGTGCATATCGAGTTACCTACATATCATTATTTACAAACAAAAAACCAAATCCACTGACATTTCCGTCACGGAACACATTAATAATGTGATATAATATTGTATTAAAAGTTTAGAGTTCGTCTAAGATTAAATGGTTTGAGTTAAAGTTCAGGTGCAAAATGGTATTAATTACATACAACAAAAACTTTCCAAAGTTATAAATCATCTACAAATTAATATTTCCATGTCAAGTGTGAATAAGTTGACAAGAAGATTAACGGTATTGTAGGAGAAGTGGATGTTGTTATACAAAAACAATCCAATCGATAAATAAATTAGAAAAACTGGTATCACATGGTGCTAAAACCTGCCATGGTGACCCACACTCCGTGCGTAGTTCGCGTTCTAGGTTCAGACAGTGTAAGTACTTCCGGTTCCCTCTAGGGGCATGCGGCATGACTTGATGGTTGGTTGGGACGGGTATGGGGGTATCCCCGTGTCTACACCAGTCATCCGCCTGACTTGTCGCAAGCCCCTCGATTTGCTTCTTTCCTGTTCGGATCCGGAATGTGAAGAAGCATAAATGGGCCGGTAATGTTCTGGCAACCATTGATAAACCCATTGTTTGTCAGTGGTCGCTAGTTTGCTTTGGACTGCATTACGCTTACCATCAGGTGCAGTCACTTTGCGTGCCCGTATAAAAAAATCAATACCAATACGGTCTAGAACTCTAGGTCATCATAGCATCAACTATTTACTTTTAGTTTTAAACTTTCAAGCAACAGTATCTGACCGAAGTGTTCATTTTGAACCTTAACTACCTCGCCTTCTAGCTTTTAAAGTACTGTTGCTCAGAGCTCGGCGAAGTCAAATCAATCATGTTAACATCAAATAACAATCACCATAACGTTAATATCTACTAGGAAACTATAAAATAACGTATTTTCGACGTATTTCCTTTCTAAAGTTATATCACTGTTTATACGCATATTGTTTGTATTTTTTTCTAAAGCGATATGTTAGGTTTTACTGGACCTGTTTTATTACACGGTGAATTTAGTATTTAAATCATTATCTATCATATCTTTAAGGTCACCTGGGTTGAGTAGCAGCTAATAATATGCCTGTCGATCGGGCAGTCCTAGATTCATAACCTAGTTAGAGCAAAGGGATTTTTAAACATGAAATAATACCACTTCAATGGCTATGGTGTCCTTGGTCAGATTGATTAATACATATCAAATACTTATATCACTGTCAAATGTGAAATGTCAAAAACCTCAGAAACCGGACATTAATTGACCAAAGTTACTAATTAAAGCTAAACGTCTTTAAATCAATTCCTCTAGATGTTGTTCACTCAGTTACTTGACATATATGGAATATGTAAATAATCGAAACGCACCAATGCGACTCTTGTAGCTCGATATTTACTTTCTCTGCCTATTATCATGACAAACACATAAAACGATGCAAATCTCTATTAAGAAACTTTGCTATAAATATAGTCTTTCGTTTAGAGGCGGAGAAAGAAGGCGGCTCGAATGAGTGATCTACGATCTTATACGATCATTTATTTAAAGCGACTAATGACCAGAATAAAGATGATTTTTTTTAAACCAGTGGAAAAAAATATTGCCTCACTGCTTGCTACCATTTGATAACGACTATCTAAGGACAGCGCTGTACAGGGGTCAAATTCGCTCTAATGCAGGTCTAGTATACTATAATGGCATTTATTGTATTAGTATAAAATAGAAAATATATTACTCCTTATAGTATATTTCATAGAAGAAAATAACAAACAAAGATTAGGTATGTGTTAATAGATATTATCGCTAAAACTATCATACTAATATTTATCTTTGGGGGAGGCCTATGTTCAGCAGTGGACGTCCTAAGGCTGATGATGATGAAGATGATGATGAAGTAAATATTGTTGTCAATAAGAGCCGACATTGTCAAATACAACAGAAATAAATGAAAAGATGGTAAATATCATGTGTTGTTTATGCATTTGACTTATAATTGTCTAATAATCGTACTAAAATAGAGCAGAATCTTGGAAGTCAACCCTAAGGCATTGAATTAAATAGATTCCAAATTGAATAAGTATAAGGACAGATAGGCATCTAATGTAAGCCCTCATAGAAAGTGTACATATATTCCGGAACTAACACCTTATTGTCAGCAATGGTATCAGTGCATGACAAATAGGTGGTTGAATTTATTAACTACCAAAATATAGTGAGACACCATAGCAATTGTTCAATAATAAGTGTTTACGTAACATTACGTTATAATTTTTTACGTTTGAAAAAACTAAATTACAGCATACGTTTTTTGTGTCAATAACTAGGAATTCTAAATGCGCCATTATAGCCATACACTTACATCCTAGACAGTGCCGAATATAAAGTTAATGTTATTTTGGTTTACTTATGCTTCTTTATTTTGCCTTGCTAAGTGATGTCATTGTCCCATAAAAATTAATAAAGCTAGAACTGTTTCACATAAATATTACTAAATATCTACTTGTTGGCTTTTCGTGCACTAAATAAATACCAGTACAATATGAGTATGATTGTCTATGTGAGAATTGCAGTTGACGCAAGCTGACACCTCCTGTTTTGCCACACAATGAACTTGTTAGTCATTGCCTATTATATCTTTTAAATCTAGGTTGTATAATTTGATGCTTTGTGTGAATACAATATTATGAAAGACTTAGTTCCTGTCTTCATTTCTACCAAATTATGTACTTTGAGATCTATGTTATCTCACTTTACATTATAAAAGGCATCTGCTTCCTCTTCATTAATAATGTAACAGATGATATAATGTGGTCTATTATATAGAAATCATCATAAAACATATTGCTACAGACGCCTAGATTTGACTTGGGTTTTGGGTTAATATCTTTGGTAATAGAGCAATAAATTTTAAAAATTTAATTGGATTCGTTTTTTAATCCGCGATCAGACTGGTAGTGGTGGAATTAGGTATATGTCAGAAGTATCATTACTAAATGTACTAATTGTTTATTTCTCACGGTAACATAATATTTCGTCTGCTAAAATTACTGTAATCTTAACAAACGCATTTACAAATTAGAGCAAAGTGTAAAGATATAGCCAGAACGCAACTATAGCATTGAAACCAACATAATTGTAAAATGAACTCAGATATTCAATTTATCTACTAAATGTATTGTGGAATGTACAGAAGTTTCAATCATTAAAATAATACTAACAAAACATCTCAACATCTTAATCATAACAAAAATTGTTGTAGGAACGAAAAAACACATGTGGGTGGGGTCGACGGATTTGACTCAGGTGGTAAACAAATATAAATTAATGATCTTCCTATAGATTTAGATGAAACTTGTTATGGTTTCCGTGATCACGTGTTAAGGCGAGTGAAGGATTAGCCTCGCTCGTGACATTGTAACTTGTCCGAGGTCGTCACGTGAAGATGAATGAACACTTAATTAAGAAGCCATTTCAGTGCTTGCCCATATGTGATGTTTGTGCTGAAACGTGCACCGAGAAATTCAGTATTTGCTGTAATTCCATTTGTTCTAATCGCATAATGTTCTGAACATTTTATATTTAGTTTGATTTAATTCTGCTAATTAGTCCTTCACATGGAGCCTACAGCGGCAGCAGGAAAATTTCTGACAACCGTAAATGTATTCGAACTCGATGCGCGTCTATGAAATTTATATGAAATATTAACCAAACGTCATCAGTGCGCAGCGAACTCGAATACATTTACATTTACATTAGTTTTTCGTGCTCGGGCTACAGTAGCAAATGACAAGTTGTGCAAATGACATTCAGGTACCTATTTCGTGATACCTAGCAATACGACTCGTTATTATTTATTAACGCAAAAAACTAAATATACACAATGGTGTTATTTATAATAGCATCAATAATCTAATATTTAGAAATATTAATATAAATGACTATAAAACCAATAAATTATAAAACAAAATATTTTTGAAGATTGAATTGATATCGATTCTCGTTCTTATACTTTTGGTTTTGTAATAGTTAGTCATTATACGCTGATCAATGTTTTTAGTATCTAAATTCTAAACTATAGTTTTCACTACGTGGATAAAAATAAACATATAAAATGACGACGAATTAACTCCTTATTTGCTATAACGATGTAATCGACAGGATCCTCCCTACTATATAATTTAGTGTCTTCTTTGTTAATACTATACTAAATGTCCATATTATATTACTTTCATAATAAAAGGGCGCAATGCGTTACCTTCTCTCCAATTTAAAGGTCACGTGTTGAATGTAACGTTTATATTTCGTAAGTTTCAATACAGACTCAATAAGCGATGACATTTTATCCCTCTGGGAAACTAGTTGCTCAAGTAGAAATCGTCAATTTCCCTCGCATAACTCGATTTTGCATGGTGCCGTGTTTCCTAAAGCTTCTATCGTAATTGACTTGTGTACTTAACCACTTTGACCAGACGAGCAAACAGAATTGCAAGTGGGTGTGAATATAGATTTAACTGTCTGTGAAACCAATATTGTCGCTATTGAACGCTCATTATTTTAATGAAGATTTGTTGACACTGTGACATCAATGAACACGATAGTTTCAATATCATTTATAGACTTTTGGTATATTTATTTATCATTATTTATATACTATACAAAACTAAATAAAATATCGCTTTCCAAATCAAAGAATTTGATTGGAGTACATCGTTTTAATTAGAACTATAATAATATGAAGCGTGAGGTGTTAAAGAAACGCCCGAGTCCAAATTTAATATGATTATTACTGCCATTATTGTTAAGACATACATGATACATAGACACTTACTCTAAATACACAGGTAGGTTAGTAGTTAGGTAGGTAATTGCCCACTACAAATACGTCCAGAAGCACGATTCACGACGTGACGTACAAAACCACTCAATAATATTTACTGGGACTGTGTTGTGAACCGAATTTTCGATTATTTAGGGCCTCGTTCACCACCCTCGAGTAAAGTGTCAAGTAGGCTAATCGTCAGTTAAAGTCACCCGTAACTGCACGTGTGAATTTCACGACGTTCGAGTAGCATGCATCTTATGATTAAACTGGCCAGTAAGCTACTTGCCACGTCGTCTGCCAAGTAGCGCGTTTACTTGACGGTTAAAGTTTAAAGTAGGCAGTTAATTGTACATTTTATCGTAGTTAAATAAACTATAAAATCAAATTATAGTAGTCATACCTTAATAACGATGTTTAACGTTTTAAATGAACGTGAACATTTAAAAAATCAAGTAGTTTCAACAAAAACAAACTGCAATTCGGGCGAAGCGAACACCGATGTCCGGACGGGGTCATGCAAAACTCGACCTTATGGACACACGATTTAGTACCTGTGTAACTATTTATATAGCAAAAAAAGGATCCGGTAGGTTTTTGTGTCATGTGGTGCGGACCCGGGATGAGTCACGAGTGTTTTTTTGCGAAAATAAGATACTTTCGACGTAATATTGAACGAATGGGACGCAGGATTTGTGATATCATTCACTTAACCAGTAAGTTGCTACTCAGAGCTCTAATTTTGCTTGTGAAATTAACAGAAGTTACTCGGAACTCTTACTTGTCAATTAACGCTAGTCGGAAAGTAACTAATCAACACTTTACTTGGAGTTGGTGAACGAGGCCCTTAGTGTCACATCACTTGACACTAAATAATCGGCTTCGTTGAATGCATCAAGTTTTTGCAACCCAATCGAATGTGCAGCGTCATCCTCAATCATCTCTGAGCCGGTTTTTATTAGGGGCAATATCGGAGCAATTTATTTACTTAACGCATATTTATTTTCCACTTGCAAATGTACATCAGCCTCGATTGAAGTCCTACTAACTCACGCTCCATTAGTACGGTTAAATTTTGCATAATAAAGCACGCTTGCGAGATAGGAAGTGCGCATGAATGAACTAGTTGTTTGGTTTGTGCGTTTTAAAATAGTATATCACATTATTAACATTGGAAAGTGCGGCACTCCCACTTCCCAGTAGTTCCCAGGATGTTTAAACATTTTTGTTGTAAGCGAATTCTGGTTTTGTAAAAGAGTAAAAGAGTAAAAGGAAATACTCGTCGTGCAACAACATTCCCATACTCGCTTAGTGGTGGCCTTTAGAGCCCTAGGTCATAAAATGGAAACAATGAGTTGGCCAGTCGAGTTTTTTCTTTTTTCTTCACTTTCTTAAAATACTTCTTTTTAAATAGCTTTTCATAAAGTGTATACTTATGAATAAAAAATAAATCTGAAAAGTTTGATAAATGTTGATTAACCGAACCGATTTAGAAAATATACAAATAAATGCTCATGAAAGCAGGAATTAAATCCTATGAAAAGTCTTTTATTACGGAAGCGGAGCGCGAGAATCAACTTATAACTAATTATTATTGATATCTTTGAGCCTTTATAGAATTTTATGACATGGAATGTATAACCTATCACGTATTGTATAAATTATTGTATTGGATGGACTGTTGGCTCATTACTGACTATTTGCATTATAATCGAGTTCAATGTGTCGATAAAATCTACATATTTGGAAATTAATACAAAATATTGTTCGACATTACGGCAAATGCCCTCGTAAATATAACTGCGGTCTGACTCATAAAGTAAGTGAACGCAAGGGATTATTCGAGTTTTGCGATCGATCTAAATAGCCCAGATTAACTCAAGTGAATACAAATTGTGCGGCTTATTTTACATTTGCATTTTGTTTCAATTTAAACGTAACGCAAAATAAATGTAGGATAAAAGCCAGTATTTTGTACAGAGTAATTTCTATAGCGTGGATACTTCATTAAATTAATTTAAAATTAGTTGTATAACATATCCGTAGTTACATTCGATTACCATATCCCTGCGGAAATCGGGAAAGTATAATGAAATCGCAGAATACATTTGAACTCTGAGTTCAATGTATAATTGCGAAACCATTTCTTTCACTCAAATAACACATATTTGATGGTCCTCAACTTCATTCCAATTTGTAAGGATTCTTAACAGTTTACGACTGGTATGTGGTGGTTGGTGGTCTTTATCCACAATATAGGTACCATAAGATAGGCTTCAAGCTCTTGAATCTAATGCAACATTAGCGCACTTTTGAACTCTATTTTGGAATTTTAAGTCACTAAATGAAACCGAATCAAAGTCAATTTCGAAACGAGTATCAAGAGTAGGGGAGCTGTTTATAACAACAGAGAGAGACAATTACAAAAAGATAAGACGCAAGAATAACCTCCAAATATAATTCAAATGCGTAAATTAATTTAAATCGTCCTTGCTTAGATAATGAGGTAGTACCTGTGTTTGAAGCGTGTTTTTACGTCGCATGCAAATCGCATAGCATCGAAGACCGTGACACTGCACACCGTTACTAATGATCGATTCACAACGAGCATGTTTTGCTATTAACATGCATAACTAGGTAATTTTACTTCACATGATAAGATAAACCTGATAAATTACAAATAAAACATGTTAGTGTTAACACGTTCCGCCATTGCCACTGTCATGTCATTGCATTATTCGCGTACGCGGTACGACTCGGTCGGTTAAGATCTCGGGTCAGTTCCTATTAATGTATTAAGTTCGATCCCCATGTTGAGGCTGATATCTATAGAGCGAACTTGGACTAAGTCTAAGTAAAATTTACGAACTCATTGAAGATTTTGACTTATTCCGAGTCATTTTTTACAAGAATATCATTGCTTAGTCTATCTGTCAGTCTGTTCTTCTTGTAAAAAATGTCTCGGACTAAGTCAAAGTTCGATTTAACAATTCCAAATCCTCATTGACTACGGTACTTTGACATACACTTAGTTGGAAGTTCGCTCTTTAGATCTCAGCCTGAGTAGTGCTATCGGGATTTATGCTTGTATCATATTATCTCGGATTCTTGATATTTTTTATTTTTTGTCGGATATGTCCATAGGCTCGCCGCCTATAATATTTCAAACGGACTTAAGATAGGTGAAAAGTAGGTGTTGTAGGTGGCCTCTACGTAACCTTTATTAATTTATTATGTTTATTTAACTTTTCAAGAATACAGGCGAGGGGTTATGTATTTAAATAAATATGATATGTTTAGTTTGTAGGTACATACTATCAATTCATTGCATCACCGCCTAGTTATTACGTCTACATTTAGGGTGTCTTTTGTCAGTGACGTGCATTTAGGTTACGGTAGACAAAACATTAACAAAATTATTTTCTTCAAATTAAAATATATGTTGAGCGATGCTATTTTAAAAATTTATTGCTCCTCATTTATGCTGAAATTTTTATTATTTATTTGGGTAAATAGCATATTGTTAGGGTAGACAGTGTATCTTTGTCTATATGCTCTGCACGCCACTGTGTTTTGTATAGGTCAGGGTGTTGACGTATTGTCTATTTATGTTTTTCAAACTTGTATTTATAGTATGTACATAATGTATATTACATGTTTGTATATATTGTGTAAAATGTAAATAATCGGCAGGTACCAACGTCATGAATCAAAATCATTAACGCACAGCTCGATTAAAAAACCACAATGTCGCGTCACCCAAAACAAGGCCGTCTACTATTTGACCTTTGCCTTATTTTTCATTTATATACCTGTACTTTGAGGCACTTTAGGGGATTTCCCAAAAATATTTATCTGTCACGGGGTGATTAAACAGAAATATTAACTAATCAATGTTGATAAGTATTAAATCCGACAAACAAAAAAGTTTCTATATATTTTATGGAATGGTCGTGGTTCGAATCACGAGTCGATCACTTCCCTGCAACATGGTTGAAGAGGTCGATGGCTGGCACATGCGTCATACTCGTGAACGGGTGCTGCTTGTGGAGACTGGTCTGCCTGGACTGTTTTGTTGCTTGTATCAATCCAACTTGCCGTGGCTATGGGGGTCGCTCAGTGTATCTTGTATGTTATTTTGTCCTATATAATTAGATATCAGGGTTTAGCTGTGCTAATTTAAGGTCTTTTAGTATCTAGTGCTGTACTGTATTAGTAGACTGTAAATTGATGTTAAAAGGAGCAACGTCAGAGTTTCTTGCCCGTTCTTCTCTGACGAAACAGCCTTCCGAACAGGCGGTAGAGTTAAAATTGAACGGAATCTAAATAATATTTGAACATTTTATGGATTCAATAAATGATTTGATTTGATTTGATTTGAATTGTCGTAAATCAGTATTTAATACTCGTATACATTACTAATTTTACGAGTCAGTTTTACTCTGTTTTCACTACTTCAACGTGTAATCTTGATAAACGAAGTTGTTAAATATCAACTAAATACGTTTCTTTGTTTTTATAACTACCAGGTGCTAACAAACATCTAAATAGTAATTACTTTAATCATTAATACTCAAAGTTTATTATCAGAATGCTACTACTGAGCCATTCAATTATTTTTAACGTGATATTAATGCACTTTTTAATTCGATTTAGGTGGATTTTTAAGTCAATAAATAAAACCAAATCGAATTCAAGTTCGAATCGAGCGTCAGGAGTCACCCCCCAGGAATATTTTTGACAATTGAATTTAATCGAGCTCGCTGCCTACCGATGACGTTTGGCAAATATTTCATACATATATACGCAGTTGACGCGTATAGACGCACATCGAGCTCGATTCGAATTCAATAAAAAATATTTCTATGGCCGGAGTTTCTGACTTAATATTTTGACTGACTGACTTCAAAAGGAGGGGTTCCCATTCATCGATTTTTTTTATTAGGTGGTATCTCCGCCAAATGTGGACCGATTGTGTTCGATAGAAATAAACCAAGGGTGATCCTTAAATACTTGGAGAGTGATCCCATGTAGTTAATCAAGATGTAATGCATCTAATGGTATAAAGTTGTTTTTTTAAGTTTGTACATTTTTGTGTATTTAAAAATATATATTTTGTAATTGTTCCAGTAGATACATAAGTTGGAATAAAATAGTTTTTGATTTATTATTCCAAATAAAGAATTTTATTATTATTATTATTATTAATTAATGAAATAACATAATCTGCCGAGTTGATCGAATACAATTCGTAGGCTAACTTGTTATCATAATTACGAATAAATATTTCTGTTGGCAACAAATAGTATCTAATTACGTATGTTAAGATATCATAATGAAAAACATGACTTTTGAATATAATGTTTTTTATTGTGATAATTTCTTGTCACCCCTTGGCCTAATGACAGTGAATAAGTGCTATGGACCAGAGAGTCCTGTTTTGTCCTGGTTCGACCCCCAGGTCCAGCAAAATAGTTCTTCTAAAACCATTTGCTCCCCAAGAAGTGATTGACAGGCAAACAGTGGGTCGTTAAATAACTCTGTTATTTTCTGCAACATGGCTAAAGTTTGATTCGCCAACCTCACATTAAATAGGAGAAGGGCAGGTGAAATTAGCAGGAAATACATGACATATAATCAAAATAGTGTGGATATTCGATCTTTAGGTTCGCATTACGGTAACATGTTGACAGACAAGGAAGCGTACAAACTAGCAATGACCGCTTTTAGTCTCGGTTTATTGCGACTTACACAATACCAATAAATTTGAAATGGAAACAAGTTGTAATTGGATTTAATTGTATAGAAGAATTAAATATAAATTAGCTTTATAAAGGAAAAGATTAAAAAGGTTGTAAACCATTCAATATCTAGAAGTATGTAAATAAGTAAAATAATTTATATATGGAACACGGCGATATTAAC
This sequence comes from Clanis bilineata, assembly GCA_036417725.1. Taxonomy (NCBI): domain Eukaryota; kingdom Metazoa; phylum Arthropoda; class Insecta; order Lepidoptera; family Sphingidae; genus Clanis; species Clanis bilineata. The sequence goes on from CM071141.1 coordinate 9,238,380, forward strand.
TATGATGAGTAATGGGCCTTTCCAATGGATACATTTACCTAATGTGCGTAATAATCGATATATTATTTACCTAGATGCACAGTTGACGCTCGGAAAATGGGACAGCAAAGGAGTGCTTAAGCACTCCTTTTGCCTACAGTCGGACGCTGATAAAATTTTAATTTCAAAATTCAAATTTAAGAACGCTTGCTCATTTCGTTTAAAAAGCTACTAAAACACGTACATAGGGTTATATTTGTGTTGATTTGATTAGAACTTGTGATCTTTTTCTTTGTTTTATTCCTGAGACGACTTTTTAGGACGATATTTGCAAAGAACTGTGCATCTAGGGTATATTATATTGATGATCGTAATGCATAATATCATATTTGAATTTAATGTCGCTTTCGATTAAAATGTTGAAGCGAAACATGCTTAACGAAACGAAATAAGGTAAGAAATAAAAGTTTATAACTGTAACTGCGCGATCTAATTTGGGTATATTATATCTTACGCCTTATCGTTTAGAAATAATACTTTGCTATGTACTTAAACATAACATCTCACTGTCTATTGCCTTGGAGAGCTCCCAGCAACGAGCACTTCAGGGGCTTGAATGGCAGTGCGGGTGCGTAATGCCATCTGTCTGACAGACTGTTCCGATGACCCTGGTCAAGCATTATGAGATACTCTAATACTGTGAAAGGATTGCATTATGCACCTCCACGGCTTCGTTGTACTACAATATTGAATCAACAAAGCTTCTAAATCCGTTGTACATTTAGTAACCGGGCTCGAAGGTTTTCGTGTCGCCCAATCTGATTAGTTTCAATTGAAAGTTGCGGCTATTAGTGCGGCAACGCAGTTTGTCAAAATATTAGCATTTTTTCACGCTTTCACCGCGTTATAAGTATCAAATTGATTACTTACACTATAAAAGAAATGTTCGTACACGGCTATGGGCCTCACTATCTCGCTTATTGACGTCGATATTTTAAATTGGCTATTAGCTAACACGAACCAACCGAAAGGTAATATTCTTGGTGTCCACAACATAGTGTAATGTCATTATTAGCTTCACACGTCATTATTCTGAAGTATCTTTAACTAGATCGCGTACGGTATCATCTAGAATCTAGATCATTATAAAACTATTTATTTCCGAGTTTTTAAAATACTTATGGTAATTGACTGTAATTATTTTTAACATTAATATTTATTTTAAATATTTAATTACCGTGTTTTCCATACATTTAAAATGACTCAATATGTACCTAATTGTCTTCAATCAGTACTGCAGTTATATTCAATTAAAAATACATCATATGGAAAGTACAAACCAATCTTCAACAGGAAATTTCAATTGCTATTATTAAAATACAATACGACCGTCTGAACATGGGAACATTGTTGAACATTGTGTTTAAAATAGTCATGTGAAACACATTGCCCTCTCATAACTTGAAGGGGATTTTTCAAAACATACCTACGCTGAATTCCTTTTCATTAAATTGTTTAGGCGTAACATCTGTGATATAATCATTATAACATTATGCATTTTCAAGCACATTACGTCATAAAAGCGTGTGCCAAGAAAATGAGGTTAATAAGTTTATTTTTTCACATTCACGATCTCCTATAATATACATAATAATATTATGATTATAAGTTAAATCGATGCATGTTCATAATCATTTTCATTATCATGCAGTGATCGATGTTTCTTTTAAATTATAATACCTTCAAGGAAGTGGTTTGCACATCATCGATTTTTGTTATTTCTTTGCAAAGACATGGATTGATAATTATTTGCGAATTCGTAAAAATAACATTATGCAATTTTTTTTAGAGACTGGTAAACGAGCAGATGGATCACCTGATGGTAAGTGATCTTCACCGCCCATAGACACCCAAGACACAAAAAGAATCATGGGTACGTTGCCAACCTTAAACGAGAGAATTAGATTTCCGGAGGCCTAAATAACTTTTCCTGCACAGATGATTGCTGTATTCAAAAATTTTATTGTAAAAATTAAAGTGACTAGTAAATAGTATCAACATTAACAATTCACTAATTTCATTCAAATTATTTGAGAGCGTTCTCGATTCGAATACTTATTCCATAATTGTTCCTGCTACGCCTCCAGTTTGTCATCAATGCGCCATTCGTGACAGAAACAAACAGTGAAAGTGTAACTTCGATGCGACATTGGCTCGGTCCGTCAGTCAAACTGAGCAAGACTTGTTTTTGCATGAAAATATTTTAATTCCCGTGTTTACGGTGCATTGTATGTACTAATTGCCGGTGTCTGGTGTGTTATGAATTATGATGGATTACAGGCGGGTTCGACGCTCCAATGATCACTCAGCTCGTGACGATCAATAGATACAAGTTACAAGCTATTAGTTACATTACGAGTACGGAGTATGACGCCCGAATGGTCAATCGCTACTCAACTTTAACAGCTACTTATATTGATTTTCGCCATAAAATTTTGCCATATAAGGCGGCCTTAAACGGCACAAGGCGACCTTAAGTGTATGAACATTCGGCGGTGAGATATTTAAAATGTTACGTTGTTTCTGTTAGGACTTGTATACTGTGTAGTACCTAATTGTAACATTGTTATTATCAATTATGTTGTGTCTTTTCTTAGATTGAATATTTATTATTTGTATAATGACATTGTAATTTGCGTTACTTACTGATGTGGATTGTAGGTAAGGGTAACAAAATATTTAGGACCAGCCAAAGCCCTAAAGAGAGAATTATTTTTTATTTAGTTCATATACAAATTAGTGTGGTAGCCGCCGAATGTTCATACACTTAAGGTCGCCTTATGTCGTTTGAGGCCGCCTTATCTGTCAAAATTGTATGGTGAAAATCAATGTAAAAACCCGTTAAAGTTGAGTAGCGTTTGACCATTCGGGCGTAAGTCGATTTAATTTGGAAGGCAATGTTAGAATTTTGTATCGAAATGCTTACTTGAATGCTGCTTATATCGTAAAATATGTGAAAATTTTGATGTTTGTGAATTTGAATGTTTATTAATCAATCTAGTTCTAACGACTGAATCAATTTAGCTCTAGGGCTTAAATTACACAGCATTCCGGCCTCTGTGGATACTAGTTCGGATTTCTTTTACACATGGGAGGACCTGCGGGTAAAAGCAATTATATAATATTATGTAATATTTCATGGTTGTAGACCTCACATCTATACTATATTATATTTATATTATAATGCTAAAGAGATTGTTTGGATACGCTAATTTCAAGAATTGAAAAATTATTTTAGTATTGGGTAGCTCATTTAATAAGGAAGGCTATAGGTTATATGACTGCCTCGGTGGCGTGGTGGTATTTCGGTACGACTACGGTTCTGAGGTCTCGGGTTCGATCCCCGGGTCGGGGAAGTGATATTGGATTTTTCCATATCAGCCCGGAGTTTGGAATTTGTGCCGATATGGCGATAGGCTCGCCCCCTATCACATCTGGGACCGAACTAAAGTCGGCGAAATGTGGGTGTTCTAGTTCGCTAGTGCGCCTCTGCCTACCCCTTCGGGGATACAGGCGTGAGCTTATGTTATGTTATAGGTTATATAAGATCACGCTATGACCAATAGTAGCGGAGCATCAATGAAACATGTTGTAAAAAGGGGAAAATGTACTTACTCCTTTTGAGAGAGCAGCTTCCATTGCGTGCGCTGCGTAAACGGCTAAAGTTACGCATAATACCTATGTGACCCAGACGAAATTGCGCGCCTCAGCTAGTTTATTGCATACATATTCATTATTATGTATATTACGTGCATAAACGGGGTTTTGGGTTTAATTTTTATAAATTTATATTGCGGATAAAATAAAAACTCACTTAATGTTTTTGTGTAATAACTAACAATACGACGTATCATATAAGTAATGTGCAAATCATTTTTGTCATGATTTAAGTGCAACAAAAAGTAATTTCAATCGTCCCTCTCTAGACTCTACATTAATATAACCATAGTTAACAAGCATGGAACTAAAATTAATTTATTATTGATACGAGGACGATGTTAATTACCTTCATGGCATGGCGTTGCGTCGTATCTTGTTAAGATAATTTTTGAACTCAGATTGTGGGGAAACGAACGAATTGTACAAAATTCTTAAATAACAAAAAGTGTTTCATTGAACAAATAAGTTTAAACATAAAAGAAAGAATTAATAAGAAGAACCTCAACAACCTCAACTTACTATATTATATAAATAACATTCCGCATCAACTCTGTTTTAAATAATAAATCTGAACAGATCTATTGACATAAAATAACATAACATAAGTTGACGCCTGTATCCCCGAAGGGGTAGGCAGAGGCGCACTAGCGAACTAGAACACCCATATTTCGCCGAGCTTAGTTTAGTCCCAGATGTGATGGGGGCGAGCCTATCGCCATATCGGGCACAAATTCCAGACTCCGGGCTGATATGGGAAAATCCAATATCACTTTGCCCGACCCGGAGATCGAACCCGAGACCTCAGAACCGTAGTCGTACCGAAATACTGCCACGCCACCGAGGCAGAGGCAGATCTATCGAATATTTTTTTAATTGATAATACTTTGAAAATTTGATATTATTCGTAGATTGATTTAGGAAATATGCATTCATAGTCGGATACGCCTTTCAAAGTCGTTATTTAATAGTACCATATTCAGGTTCATAAAAGTCTTGTTTGATTACATCGCATACTCCAGGAAATAACTAAACATGCTTTAGAGATACCAATCAAAAATCTCTTTTATGTACTTAATGAGCTGTAAATATTTATAAGTCATGAAAATTACATAACACCATTTCGAAAGGATTAAAAAAAGTTTATTGTATTTATGCGTAATTATGCACGAAATGACAAGTGTGAAGTGTGTTAATAGGTTTTGTAGGAAGTATGAGTTCTTCAATTGAGTATTGCACATTACGTAACCTACATAAAGTATACGTTTCAATGACATCTGCCGTTTAATCGAGGACGATACTATCTTGAAGGCCGTTGTCATAAAGATTCGAAGATTACGATATGATTGACAATAGGAACTACTAATTGAATCGGTCATGAAGTCACGGGTGACTTGTCGGGGTCATCTTGTTAAAATCCTCATTTGCAATTACCAATTCGGCATCGTAAAGAGAAAAATATATATTTCATTCCTTTTTAATTATAGATTATTTCGAGTCTAGGCTTTGTGAGATCGAAAGTTTCATGTTCTGAACATGACACAACCGTACGTATCTTATAGAGTGGGGTCAGGACTATGCTTCTATTGAGTATAATTCATATTAATTCACTTCTACTAGTATCTGCGCATAAACGATTATTAATTTATTTATAGGTAAATAAATAAACGATCTCGAGAATTTAATCTAAATTCGATTGATTAATTGTTATAATAATAGTGGTAGGTGACCGGGAATGGCAAACCTAATCGAAATATTGGATATTATTACTATGATAATCGATCATGAAATTGGTAAATAGTAAGTAAGTTATTTTCATAATCAAGTATTGCTACTCATATGTGTTACTAATTTTACAATTTACATCCTAAGAAAACTACAATTTAGTACTACAGTGTCTCAGTTTCACTGTGATATAAAGAAGAAATTAGTTGATTGTAATTATTATATTAATGTATAATCTGGAAATCTTTGGGGGAGCCCCTGTGTCCAGCAGTGGACGTCCTGTGGCGGATGATGATGATTAATGACTATAATAAGACTCAATTAGTTAAAGTTGTAATCGAGATATCGGAAACATTTTTATAATCGAATGATCTCAGAATAATTCACATAGCCTACCGCTAATATAACAACATGACAGTAGCAAAGTGACATGCCTGCACATACATTATAACTCATAACCGCGGAGTCACCTTAGAGTAACTTACATAGCAAATTTTACATAAACTGCTTACTGAGCAAATATTGTCACGTCACTAAGTTACAACACCGCTCTACAAGTTTGACACAGATATAGTAGTAACAACGAACAAATATGGCGTATAGTAACATTTGTAAACACTGTTACATCGGTCACTGTTGCCAGGCGATTTTATTTGTGCGTTTTATTACCAGAGACAGACAAATGAGCATCTATACGTCGACCCACCTGGGTAACCTGATGGTTGATGATCTCCACCGCTCACTGACACCCAAGACACAAAAAAAATCAAGGTGCGCTGCCAACCTAAAATGATGGGAATAGAGATTGGGTAAGGGAGGGGGGATTTGGTCCTCTGGGTATCTTACTTATCAAAGAAACATAACAACGAGCTGCCAATTTACCTCGGTTTTCAGTGAAACACTGGTATCAAACCGGTCGAGCCGGGCCATTCGTGCTGTAAACGGTACTGTCTACAGCGTGGTTCTACCACTTAAAAAAACGATTAAAGTAAAACGTTGAACGTAAAGTCAATTCACCATAGCTGTTCCAGAAATGTAAACACAAATCCACCTTCATCTTAATAATTATTTTTAAGACCTGTTAATTCTGATCTCAAAAGTAAGGCAACCGCATCCTATGTTTCTAGTATTTTAAAGTAACATTTATCACGAACCTTGCAGATAATTATATAGACCACATTACAATTAACACAACAATCATAATTGATTAGATGGTAGACATTTATTTATATTTCTGGAGTAGCAGTCGTGAATACACTTTAGTTACTTTATTCTCAAGATATGTTTAATAGTACGAAGGAACCCGACAATCCGCATTTGTGATTCGAAAGAAAATCTCTCGTTACTAAATTATGTTCACAGAACTATAGGTTTCTCAATGGTAAAGGAGGAAATTAGAAATCAATTATTATTTACAAACATAACACGTTCCTAAAACTGCTGAGGTTACAGATCTTTATGTTGGAATTTATGATTAAGTTCGTAGCGGCTTAAATATTAAAATTTTATTATTTTTCGGACTATTATGATAATTCTCCTCATTAATTATAATTTATATAACCACCAATTCAACACTTATAAAAATTGAATCATTGATAGGAACAAATCAATAAAGTAGCGAATTTATTTGACACGCAGAATGTTATTAAATGGATTTTGTTACGCAAATATAATGCGTGTGGTTATTATATAAATCAGAAGCGAGAGGTGTAACATAAAACATATGGTACAGCCTAACCAAATAATACTTTAGAATACAAACATATTTTGAAAATTAATTTTGCTAGAAAATATTACGTTCGTGGTCTGTTAAAATACTACGTTTCATTTACTTCTCTAAGCATCAAATATGAATTTCTAATATTGTTTAAAAGACCAACTTAACGTTTATTAAACCATTAATATTAATATGAGATATTTGAAACTCTCTGTTTTGATATTAACACTTTCATTCGAACAATGAAATACTATTTTTACGGCTGGAACGATCCATTTAAATGTCGAAAACTTTCTCATCAGCTCATATTTTCGATTACTCGCCGAACATCAAAGCATTATTATTATAATCCTAAGTTTAAATAATTAAAAGCGATTTAAAATTACCCGAACTAGACCTTAGACCAAACTCTATCAAACGAAATTAATCTTCAGTCAATCGTTCACATTTGCCGGAAATATCGAGTAACATACATTAAAATAATCACATATTTAAAAACTAACGGACCCACTTCAAAATTTATCTGATCGTGACCAAAATGGAATAAGCTCGATCGAGAACAAAAAGAATTTTGAAAATCGGTCCATATTTGGGAGAGCTAGCGCGAAACATAAGAAAAATACAGACGAATTGATTATATCGATTGAATCCAATACAGAATCGAATACATACAAATTGATTATTATGTCAATTGAAAATTGTGATATACCTCACCAATTAACCAACGTATTGGTAACATTTCATGAGTACATAGATGTATGCGTGTGGACACGGATACCAAAACAATTGCTGAATGCATTTATGAGTTCCGAGTCCATTCTTTGCGACTATAGGAATGCCTCATAAAGCCGCAAGTACTTAGCTTCCTGTCAATTAACTTGAAGCAGGTAGTCCGTATTATGCAGTGATTTGCATAATATCACACATTTATTACCATACATTTAAATATCTACTGCCTAAATTTCGTCACAGCTATGTGAAATTAAGTGAATAATATAATATAAATGTCACTTTCTAACTGTTTATAATATTGTATCCATTTGATATGGACCTTTAATGATTTTTGCATTAATTATTAACTAATTAGCGCGTGTATTGAATAACACATCTAGTTGCCTTCTTGGCGTAGCAGGGTATATTGGTTGTGACTGGAATCCCCTGGGTTCGAATTCCAGGTGGGGCAATGCAGTTTTAATAACACGATTTAGCCAGGACTGAATTCCACAGCGAGTTGACAGACATGCAGCTGGTCGTTAGAAAACTAAACCGAATCGTTTCTGCAACATACTTAAAAACCATATTTCATATGAACGTGTTAACAAAATATTGTCAATGGTTTTCAGTGTATTGTCAATGGTTAGAGCATATGCTCTAGAAGTATAAACAAGTCGAATATGACGAATTTCGGAACTTCACTTTTTTTCGTTGCCCGCTTCACTTGAAATGGCCCCTAGGTTATTGAGATAATTTTATGCAATTTAAATCAGCCCTGTCAAAATTGTAGGGCGTAAAACAATGTAGAGCCTTATAAAAACAGTTTAGCTGAGCAAATGGCTAAGAATAGGCTGTCATTTCTTTTCTTGTATCACATCGTTTGAAAATAAAAGGGACAGTCTATTCTTTACCATTCGCTTAGTTAAACTGTTTTTATAAGTAAGGTGTTAAAGTTGAGGAGGGTTTGAATATTCGGGGGATAGTCTTCTAAATATAAGTGTGTAGTTAGACTATGTCCATTTATTAAATCGTATAATTTTTATAGATGTGTAGAAGAAAGCCGTGAGCCATGCGGAGCGACATGGCATACCGCGGGCTCTCCCAGCACGTGGAGCTGGACCGAGCTGCCGACCCTCGCGACCGGTTCACGCTGCAGGAGCTGATCGGCGAGGGCACCTACGGCGAGGTCTACTGCGCCAGGGACAAGAAGAGCGGCAAGAGAGTCGCTGTCAAGGTAACCATAGTAGAGTACATACATAAGTTCATACCTGTATCACCGAGGGGATAGACAGAGAAGCACAACTAATGCAATCATATTGCCAATTTATTTCCGTCTTTCCGTGGGACAAGAACCAGCCTATTGCCATACATGTCAATTCCAATTTTAGTAAGATAAACACAATTTTAACACACAATCTTGAATGTCGCTAATCAGTATGTTAGTTTTATTTGAAAATACTTTGTAATCTGGATAGTGCCAGATTTAAATGCTCGCCCCCTATCACATCTGGGACGGAACTAAGCTCGGCGAAATGTGGGTGTTCTAGTTCGCTAGTACGCCTCTGCCTACCCCTTCGGGGATACAGGCGTGAGCTTATGTTATGTTATACCTAGTACCTGCCAAAATGCTAGTCATGGGCTATTTGGTAATTTTTGATATAATATAATCACAAGTTTAAAAACTTAACGGACCGACTTCAAAACTTATCCAATCGAGACCAAACTTATAATAGAACTCCCCTGGAATAAGCTCTATCGAACACAAAAAGAATCTTGAAAATCGGTCTACATATGGCGGAGACATCGCGTAACATACCTACATAAAACATAAACAGACGAATTAAGGACCTTCTCCTTTTTTTATGTCGGTCTAAAACAAACAATATGAATCATCTGGTAAGGCCATAAAAGGTAGCAGAGGTTAAACAAGAAAGGTCCTTTAAAAACTTGATCTGTAAGTTAATATACAACAATGTCGTGCCTCGTGACTTATAAATTGTACTTACGACACAATTTATACCTCTCGCTTATAAAAACACTTACTTTTACTTATTGTCACATTTTACATACTTTTAAACATTCCTTATCGCCCGGTTCCAATAAACAATCTGAGTTCAAATGTGCAGATAGATTACAAAAATTAGCCAATAAGAACACAGTTTGAACATGACTTCGTCAAATTACTTGATTTGATTGGTTCATAATCGCGATCTATCTGCTCTCTAAACTGAGATCGTTTATTGAAACCGGCCGTAAGTCAACATGTGTAGAAAAGTAGAGCTGATCAATATATCTTAATTATATTATAAATCGCATGCTACAACTCCTCCACAGATCCGCGTTAGTCACAGGAAAAGTTGTTGACCTTATCTGGTACACGCCGTGACGTCAGCGAACCTAATATACCAACTGTATAGTTCAACATTTTAAAACAAAGACGTTTCTTGGCATTATTCTCATTTCGCAACGAACGTGACCTAAGAACATTAAAGGTTCAATACGCGTTTATGAGGAATGTTAAATATAACCCTAGAGAAACTTCGACATAAAATTGTAACTTATTTAAAATTACCTAAGTAATACACCATGTAATGGTTATGGTTGAAGATTCTTAACTACCGCATTTAAATTTAAATAAATGTAAAGATTACGCACTAATAATGACTGCTACGAACTGGCTCTTTGTACGATGAGTTACGATGATAATTAAAGTAGACACCGTAAATGTTAGTGTTTATTTACACATCTCAGTGAACAAGTAAATAAAGCATAGGTCACTGCGTTTTTATGGTGGTATTGTTAACACGTCGCTTGTAATTGATTGCATGGATGTTATCACAGGCGTACCTACTCTAGCATTGGTGTCAAGGCTATGTAACAATGTGAACATACAAAGGCTCATATTTTATGCGTACAATATTAACAAGATATAGCAGCGAACGTTTAATATTAACTTAACATACAAAATATTAAATCTACTTTAACTTTCAGATATTAGAAAACATCACAGAGAACATAGAAGAAATCGAAGAGGAATTTCTCGTGTTTCGCGACTTGTCTAGTCATCCTAATATTCCCGAGTTCTTTGGTTTATTTCTTAAACGCGGCGTCAGTTCTGATGATGATCAAATTTGGTTTGTTATGGAGGTCAGTTACATTCTACGCAAATATGTTGTTGCATACATGACAACATGCTTATGTGTATTTGTCGAATTGCAGCTGTGCACTGGAGGTTCGGTGACAGATTTGTGTGCTGGTATGCGAGCTCGTGGCAACAATATTACCGAACCTCAACTCGCGTACGTACTGCGAGGGACTGTGCGAGCTCTGACACATCTTCACGCGCACCGATGCATGCACCGTGATGTCAAAGGACACAACATTCTTTTGACCGAAGACGCCGAGGTCAAACTAGTCGATTTTGGTGTCTCATCACATTTGGCGGCGACGGCAGCAAGGAGGAACACTTCAGTAGGCACTCCATATTGGATGGCTCCAGAGGTGAACTACAACAATGTTTAATTTCTTTTATACTACTAGTCAATTCCAATCTTGTACGCAATGTATTAATTTGCCGTCCTACATTAAGCGTATTATTGCAATGACCGTAATACAATGTCAACAGAATTTTGAAAGTAACACTGATCTCATTTCATGATTATGATATATTTTAAGGTTACTCTATTCAATTTTAGGTTATCGCATGTGAACAACAGCTGGATGAATCGTACGACTGTAGATGTGATGTGTGGTCTGTGGGAATAACGGCCATTGAACTGGCTGAAGGTGAACCTCCATTATCTGGACTACATCCGATGAGAGCTCTGTTTCAAATTCCTCGAAATCCTCCTCCTTGCTTATCCCACCCAGAAATGTTTTCACCCCAGCTCACAGACTTTATCGCAGATTGTTTAATAAAAGACATGAACCAAAGACCATTTGCGAGAGAACTTTTGGAACATCCTCTGCTACTCGCTGTCAGTAGTTTTGAGGACAAGGTACGCCCCAATTGATTCTATGACACTTTTGTTGACAAATATTTTCAATTGTTCTGATCGTGAGAAATATTATGGTTTATGGAACATTTTCAGATCCGTAGGGAACTCCAAGCTGAGATAAAACGACAGAGAGCCGAAGGTCGAAGTTGTCGGGCTCCTGAAGCAACAACGAAAAGGGGCAAACTTAAGTCACATCGAAAGGCAAAGCCTGAGAAAATGTATACAGACGATTTAGCCACATTAGAAGTTTTGACGGAAGACGCAATAGTTGAACAATTACAGAAGAGATACAATCAGAACCAAATTTACACATACATCGGAGATATTCTGGTGGCTGTAAATCCTTTCACTGATGTAGGAATCTACACAACAAAGGTATAAAACGTTATGTCTATGTGGCGATGAAAAAATATATAAATTTCCCGTTCTAAATTATTCATTTCGAAATCTAATAAGTCTTTCACTGCCGTATTAAATGCACGTCTTGCCTGTATATTTTCCATTAGTTGAATTTATTTATAACGTAATTTGTTTCAATGCTCAACTTTCTCCATTAATTGGACATGTTTGCCAATCGATTAATAGAGTTATGAAATGTAGAAATTATTTTAGACACAACAAATATATCAAGGCCGATGTAGATCGGACAATCCACCACACATATATGCGGTGGCTGACGCAGCCCACCAGGCGCTCATGCACCAGAAACAACACCAAGCCATTGTTATATCAGGGGAAAGCGGCGCTGGAAAAACTGAATCCGCTAATCTTTTGTTGAAGCAACTTGTATTTTTATCAAAGGTAAAAACGATATATAAACGCATTTTACTATAAAGTTAAGATATACTTATTAAAAGATAACTGTTTCACGTGTGCATATCAAGAAATAATGCTCCTAGTTTTAATATTGATATATTTTGGACCAACAGGATAATAAGACCATCAGGAATTCTATTTTGAAGAAAATAATAATCAAGTAAAAAATAATTTATTTTCTCCATTATTAAACAAGGTAAAAATATGTCGAACGTGAGCAATTCTTTACCAAACCTGCTTGAAGTATTAAACATGCTTTCGCATAGCAGATGCTCACGTTGTAGATCCAAAAACTTCCCGGTTAGGTACTTCAAATGTTTTAACTCTTGTTAAACTTGGACTTTTCACCCTCAAGCAACCGCAAGGGCCGTCTGACCTTGTTCGAGATACTAAATTAGCTCTCAGATGAACGATCATCTATATTCCATATCAAATTAATATTATACCCGAAGACTAATAATACACATACAAAGATAAGATAAGATAACCAATTAGATATGCGCGAGTACAACTGCACACAGACCTAATTTTATCTATGTGCGGTTTTTTTTGCTGCCCTTTTCGCTTCGCAGCTATATTAGGATGGTTCAAGGAAGCTTTCAAATTACATTATTGGCATATTTTACTTAGGAACCGAAACGTCTCTCTTATCAAGTCAATAAGTTGTCTTGGAATTTGTTGAGAATAAAACAATGAATGTTCAGTTCATAGGTTTGAAAGATTGTAAACATGATAAATAAAATAAATATGATTATGGTTACATCAATATTTTATTTATTTTTATCAAAGAAAAGCTTGTTCAAAGACAATTATATTTTCTAGTAAGACTGTGTTCGTATGAAAAATATTGTTTTTATACATAACATAAGCTCACGCCTGTATCCCCGAAGGTGTAGGCAGAGGTGCACTAGCGAACTAGAACACCCACAATAGGGGGCGAGCCTATCGCCATATCGGGCACAAATTCCAGACTCCAAGCTTATATGGAAAAATCCAATATCACTTTGCCCGACCTGGGAATCGAACCCGAGACCGTACCGAAATACAACCACGCCACCGAGGCAGTGTTTTTATATATTTGTAAATTAAACCCATTTTTCAGACACAAAATCGTAATCTTGAAGAAAAGATCCTGCAAGTAAACCCAATTATGGAATCGTTTGGCAATGCGAGGACTGGAATTAACGCAAACAGTTCTCGTTTCGGAAAATATCTGGATTTATCAATGATGAGAGTTGGGAGGATATCGGGAGCAAGAATATCCGTGTATCTTCTAGAACAATCTAGGGTGGTTCATCAGGCTTTGTAAGTAAATATGTTATCGATCTATCTGTATCATATTTTTTTCACACATGCCAATGGAAGAATGGAGTTGTATCTATTGTCCGATTTACATGAATTTGTATTAATCAGCATTTAATTATGCAAATATTCATGTATCTGTGAATTCATGAGGAACATCATCCATTACCATGACATCGTTGTCTAAAATATGCTATCAAAACATAACTATTGATTATTTACGAGTATTTACTACAACTATACATTTTTTTATATCAGAGACAGGCAAACGGGCAGATGAGTCACCTGATAATTGGTAAGTGATCTCCATCGCCCATAGACACCCAAGACAAGAAAATCTTGGGTGCGTTGCCAACCTAAAAGGTGATTAATAGGGATTTGGAAAGGGAGGGGGGAATTAGGCTACCGGAAATCTCACTCACCGAACGAACCGCGGTAGCGAGCTGCCACTTTACGTCGGTTTTCTGTGAGATAGTGGTATCAAACCGGTCGAGCCGGCCCAATCGTACTGTAGACGTAACTGTCTACAGCGTGACTCTAGCACTCAAAAAGTATAATAATATGCAAAGTATACTAAACATATGAAACTAAGTGTATATATGTAATTAACTAAAGGTAAATAAATGTACGGTAATATTATCTTAATACTGTAAAATAATAATTATTAATAACCTCATCGCCAAAATCTGTTATTTTCAGAGGTGAAAGTAATTTCCACGTTTTTTACTATCTTTATGACGGATTGGAAAGCGAAGGCCGCTGGCGGAAGTTTTATCTTGACGAACAATTGAAGTCGCGACATCGATATCTACAACCCCTTTCTGTAGTCCACAGAGAGCACAATGTTCATCGTTGGCGCCAACTCAATCAAGCTTTCAAGGTAAGGTAATAAAATTCAATTGAACTGCCTTTTGGAATTGCATTTGTTCAAACTTCTGACGTCTGTTCTTTAATATTTAAATCAAATTAAATCTTATTTCCTAGACTGTTCTAGTTTTAGATATGTGCATAATTTTGTAAGTTATTACTCATTAAAATATTTAATCGTTACTATTCTGTGCATCACAGACCATATATGAACTTGTATTTTTAATTAAAGGTGGTTGGTTTTCAAGAGGAGGAAGTTCAAATAATATATAAAATGTTGGCTGCAATTTTGCACCTCGGCGACATAGAATTCGGCGAGACTGCCGGTGAAGATAACACGGACAATAAAGCAACTATAATCGACACGGCGCCGTTACACAGAGGTGAGCCCGATGTGTACTAATGTCACGATAATGATGCACATTAAGTCCTTTGTTGTAGATATCATTACTGAAGAAAGCAACGCATTAAATGACAGTCTTATTTCCGTGTTTTCACGTAACAATGTTTTCACAGCATCATGTCTATTGGGTGTTGAAACTGGAGATCTTCGGGAATGTTTGACTAGTAGTAGCGTAGTAGCGAGAGGTGAAACTATAGCACGCCATAGCTCTCCTACAGAAGCAGCCGTTGCGAGAGATGCTACCGCCCGTGGTTTATACGCTAGAGCCTTTGATAGAATTGTGGAGAGAATCAACGCGCTACTTTGTCAAAATAGAGCAAATGCGTGAGTATAGAGCAAGATTTATTCAGGCTGAAAAAATACTGGAATAAAAGGATTCGATAAATAAGAAATGTAGTTTTGAGGAAATACTTGATTAATCTTTTCATACCGTGTATCATTACAATTTTAAAATTAACGCATACAATCTCTTTAACATTGAAATATTGATGTTATAACTGCGGTCAGTAGTTGGAATAAAATATTAATGCTAAACTACATGGGTATAAATATTTATAATGCTTCGAATTCTAGGTTCATTGTCACAACTTTACTATCTACTGATTGCATAATACAAACTTGTATTGCAGCCACGAACAACTCTCCATTGGAATATTGGACATTTTCGGATTCGAAAACTTCAACAAAAACTCGTTCGAACAACTCTGCATCAATATTGCTAACGAGCAAATTCAATATTACTTCAACCAACACATATTTACATGGGAGCAACAGGAATACATGGCCGAAGGTGTACCAGTAGATCTCATCGAGTTTTCTGACAACAGGCCTGTTTTAGATATGTTATTATCGAGACCGATGGGCTTGTTGGCTTTACTTGACGAAGAGAGCCGTTTTCCTCGTTCTACAGATCGGACTCTGATTGGTAATTATTATTGCTATTATAAAGATATCAGTGCTTTGAGGTCTTTTGGTAAAATGCTATTCTTATTTCCAGAAAAGTTTCACAATAATGTCAAAAGTAAATACTACGTGAGGCCCAAGTCAGATGCCATTTGCTTCGCGATCCATCACTTCGCTGGTCGTGTGGTTTACCAGGCTGACGGGTTCCTAGAGAAAAATCGAAACTTCTTACCTCCTGAAGTGGTACAGTTGATGAGACAAAGCCAGTACGATATAATCAGATTCTTATTCCAATGCCCGATCACGAAGACAGGGAATCTGTACTCACCTTTACAAGGAGACATGGACAGAAGTCTGGAAAGTCCATCAAGCGATACACGGGTAACTACGCTTATATTTCAAGATTTTATAACAAATTTAGCTGTGACCCTTTCGTCTGCCAGTAAAATGGAATAAGGTCCTGGAATCGAATTACAGAGAGGGTAATTCTATGTTATTCGATTCGCAAAGATAACGAAATTGAATTTGCGCCCGATGCTGAACTAGAGTAACCCCTTGCTCATTGTGGAACGGAACTACCATTGTCCGCTAATAAAATGCAACTGTATATTTTTAAAACGAAATTATCTCGACGAAATATGTAAATTATTTTGTTTTTATTACAGGACCGATTTAACAGTCGTGGACTAGCGTCTCAGTCACGAGCTCAGCAGACTGTATCCACATATTTCCGTTACTCACTAATGGAACTTCTCCAGAAGATGGTCAGCGGAACTCCTCAATTTGTTAGATGTCTTAAACCAAATGACTCGAGGTCTCCCAAGCACTTTGACTCTGCGAAGATACTGAAACAACTAAGATACACTGGAGTTCTGGAAACGATCAGGATTAGACAGAATGGATTCTCACATCGATTGACATTTGATGAGTTTTTGAAAAGGTTAGTAAGGTATAATATCAACTATACCTCTCCGTTACGTACTACTATGGCCGTAGCAGCAATATTTTTGACAATCAATTTCGTATAAAGTTCGCTGCGCACTGTTGACCTTTTGTTAATATTTCATACAACTGTAATAGACGCGCATCGGGGGCAAAATTATTCCTGTTCGGGCCGCTGCTGAGCACGAGCTTCCTCAACGAATTAAATCAATTCGACCTCAGCTTATCACGATTAAGTTTTAGCAGATTCATTTGTAGTTTTTTGTGGTGTATGTGTGACACCAATGAATATTGTCTCCAATTTTAAAACAAATAATATTCAAATTAATCTGCATTCAAATGCATTATTCATTTAAAATTCATATTATGTAGAGGTATATTTTAAACTAGTTTTATAAAGTCAATAAACGAATGTCAGTGACACAGAATTATTTATTGACCAATTTAATTTTAAGAACTAATTTTTATTTTGTTGATTTTCACAAATATTGAGGTTCTTAAATAACCTTGTTTTCTATGTAGAGTCAATAGTCCTTGTCTCTTCTTATACACATGTAAGTATCGATCGGGATCGTAAGAGCCGATTAGTGATTTCAAGTAACCGTGACCTCGATTTGACGTTAGGAAATTAATTATCCCAGCCCGAATAAAATCGTCCTTATGACTATTTTCGGCAGAAAACACTCATCGGTTTTTATGTGCTGGGCGAATCATTAAAACATTCATCAAATCCCAGAGCTTTAAAGATAATAATATGTACCAACAAATTATATTTATTGTATTCTTTTGTTCTGGTACCTAAGTACTTTATTCAGATACATAGTGCTTTTTTTAAAATATTATAATAAATAAAGTTTGTTATTGATAATTTTAAAAAATAAATTAAATATTGAAACACTTGAGAGAAGCATATCATAGGATCAAATTTGATAAAAGCTAAAAATGGAGAGAGAAGAAAGAAAGTATAAACCCAACAGTCACAAACCTTCGCTAATATATGTATCAGATGAGATCATGTGTCTTAGGTGTCTAGACGGCAAGACTTTTGAAAATAATAAGAGACTTTTGGTCTTCCAACACAGAGACTTGAAACACTTGAGGATCACATAAGCATTGAGTATTTAGCATCTTAGGAAATTCAAATTCTTATTTCTTCTTTAGGAAATCGAATCTGCAATCTCCCGTTTTACAACCAACATTTCACCCGTTGCATCACAAAAGGTGCCAATTAATAAGCATAAATTAATTTATTTACAGATATAGTTTCCTGGCATTCAGTTATGACGAAGAAGTGAAACCGAATCGCGATACATGTCGACTTTTGCTTTTGAGGCTAAAAATGGACGGATGGGCTCTCGGCAAGTCCAAAGTGTTCTTGAAGTACTACCATGTTGAACGACTTGCGAGAATATATGAAGAGCAGGTACTTATGAGGAATTTTGTAACTTGAATACAACCGTCTTTATATTAGTATCAACGAGGTATATTACTGTGTTCTTTTGTTTTGGTAACTAAGTACTTTATTCAGATACCTAGTGCTTTTTAAAATTATAACATTAAATGCTGCAATATATTGTCTATAATAATATACCTACGAAAAGCAACCACCATACACATGGGGAGAAAGTGTTACAACTGTCTCATAGAATATCGACATATCATGCATGAGAATTCCAGAGGTCTTTCCACGGCAGGCAGCGGCTTAGCTAAATGACTGTGCCTTGACATTGCCGATACCTTTCTTGGTTTTTCTTATTTTTTTTAATTGTGGCTCCAACGCGATATCCGATGAGTTAGGAGTATTTAGTGTTTTAAACTTCCTCTAATGTCCATTAATGATAGTAACCATATTTCATTATCTGCACCGTCTACCCAGCTACCTTCACACGCCAATAAAAATATAAAATAAATTGTTATTTTAGATAAGGAAGATAATTCTGGTGCAAGCGTGCGTGAGGCGTTGGCTCGCTCGCCGCTACTACCAGCGGCTGAAGGCGCAGATGGCCATCTCGGTGCTGACGCTGCAGCGGCACGTGCGCGGGTGGATCACGCGCCGGCGGCTGCAAGAGCGGCAGCGGCAGCTCGCCAGGGAGTTCCAGCGCGAGCAGATGGAACAAGACACTCAGAGGAAACATCAAAAGCCGGGTACGTTGTTTACGTTCTTAATAGACTTCAAGATACAAAGGAAGTTCTCAATCCGTTCGTTTTCAGAGTTGGTCCCATATAAATTAGGAAAAGCCACAATATAAATAAAGTTTGGCAAAACATACAATCCAACAGAAACTTCGATTCCTTTCATTGGATCTCCATAATTCACATTGGCAACAACTGCAGAGAGAGTAAGAAATAATTTTCCGAATTTTTAAAATCGTTTTTAAAGTTTGTTTAACTTTCTTTATTATTTTGCTTGTTCTCTAAAGAAGACGGGAGATTACTTGAAAATAAGAAAAACCATGTAGATAGTCACGGGCGGCTCGGCCTCCGGTGGCCCATACGCTTATGTAACATACATATATATGTGCCGCCTCCGACGGGTAAAATTATGACACGCTCTTTGTTTACCATAAATACATATCGGATACAAAAAATAGTGCAATCAGCAATGATTTAAAATTTAATAATTAATTATACATACAAAAAATAAAACAGGTTTCGCAATATAGCAATAAACCGTTTATTGCTTAGATATTGGGTACCTATTTTTCTACTGAGTAATATTTTAATTATGCATTTTGATTAAGCATACAACGATATTAGACTCGCATTAGTTCATTCTTATGTAAGGACCGTAAGTCACATTTATGTAAGCTCATGACTGTTTTGCCTTTCCCTATAAAGCAGCTGACTCGTGAAATTCGGTATAATTTTTTGTATTTGAATTCTATGGGAGATTTGTATTGCCCGGACAGACCGCTAATAACATTATGTTAAACGAAATTAAATGGGTTCAACGCCTTTCCGATAAGATTGGTCCGGTTTAAACCGAGGACCGAGGATCGTATTCTTTCAACGTAATATAAGAGCCACCACATAAAACGTAAGGTTTATTTCCTCGCTTATATTTTAAATATAACAGTATCTTTCTTGCCGTAGGTATATAACGGGTGTAACATTTATGACTTATATGTATTACTCATTTACACCTTACATACACCTTATACTAATGTTAGTTTATACTTAACATCATGACAGCATACTTGGTTAATTCTGATATTTTGTTGAGAGCGTCCAACTGTTACACATACGTCCGAATACTGGAACGTTACTCAACTTTAACGGCTTCTTACATTGTTTTTCGCCACACAATTTTGAGAGAAAAGCGTCCTTAAACGACTTAAGGCGACCTTAAGTGTATAAGTATTCGACTGATAGTTTGTTAAACCGATATAATAAAAAAACCTGTATTGGTTTCAGGTATTCCAAATAAGAACAAAGCAATGATGAAGGCGAAGATTCTGAGGAGAATGACGTCACAAGACAGCAACGATTCAGGTTCAGGGAACAAAGAAAACGTGGATACCAACAAGGCAGCGGTTGTCATACAGAGTCGTAAGTTAACTAATTCTTTCTATAAATTGCAAGGGTGAACAGTAGATAACTACCGACTTACCTATGGCAAATTGTCTGACAGGAAATAAGTATTAAATTTACTACCAACTGATAACACTTCACTTGACAAATTATCACACTTTATCTACATCATACATCCTATTTTGCTACCACAAGGTTTGGCCACACTAGTGGAATTGGAGAGTATTAAAGTCCAACTTCTAATTAGTAGACCGGCAATCATTCAGTCTCCTCAGTTTTGTCATGCTATGCTATATGTACTGCTCCAATTGCATTATAAAAGGTTTGTGATAAGTCATACACAGTCCTCAATACACACTGTATCCTACAATTAGTGAAGATCAGTAACATCATCAACATCATCATAGAAAGTTACTTGTACTTACGGTCCCACAACACCCGGACAGATCTGTAGCCCGAGCACGAAAAACTAATGTAAATGTTAATGTATTTGAGTTCGCTGCGCACTGATGACGTTTGGTTAATATTTCATACAAATTTCATAGACGCATCGAGTTCGAATACATTTACGGTTGTCAGAAATTTTCCTGCTCAGGCCGCTGATCAGATAATCATCTATACACAAATATTTATCTCGGTGCGGGAATCGAAGCCGCGACCACTCATTTAGCAGGCGGCTACTTGCTTTGTGCTCCAAGAAGGCCTACCTACAAGGAAGGAATAGTAGTACCTACTATTACTATTGTGGTTGTTATCAGATTTCCGCGGGTACACTGCCCGTCGCAAGTGGGCGAAGGGTCGCGCGCCACCGCCGCCCGCGCACCCCGCACCCCCGGCCCCCGGCCCCGTCGCGCCCGCACACCCCCCCACACGCATCGACCCGCAGCAGGTCATGCAGCAGCATTCCGTCCAAGAGAGAGCTGCTCAACTCCAGACCTTCGCTGAACAAGTAAGCATAAACACATATACCTGCCGTTAATCCACTCTACTGTGGGATCAGCGACACACCCCCTCAACTACTTATGTTGCAAAAATATTCGGCTTATAATTTTTACGTCCAACTGTCTGCCTGACGTCAACCTCCTTGGGGAATCCACTCCCGGGCAAATCGTGATGGAAAAACCGCTTTGGTAGAAAGTGCAGGAAGCATAAACACTTTATGTATATATCAGTAAAACATAAAAACTCAACATCACAGGTACACAACAAAAACCAAGAAGTACATAAAAACCTCCGACGGAACAAGCCCGGCATCAGGCTGCAGTCAGTGCAACGACCCCCTGATGAGTACCGACAGCCGCCAGGATTCACCCTCGTGCCTGCACTCGTCCGCGGACAGCCCTCGCAACTCGAAGAAGATGCTAGTAGACTGTCCAGGTAACCAATCAAATAAAAGCCATACATAATGTAGAGGTATGTTGATTTTTTTTATCCGGACACGGCATACACCTAATGTTAAGCGTAGTGCAGTCCAAAAACGATATCCAATGGCAAACTATGGTTTTATCAGTCATCATGCCGGCCTATTTATGCCTCTTCACACTCCGAGTCCGAAAAGGGAAGAAGCAAATCTAGGGGTTTGCGACAAGAGACGCGGATAACCGATGCAGTCAGAGATACCCCCATACCCGTCTTAACCAACCATCATGTAGGGTTAATATTGCGATGTATGGATATGATGTTCTTCATGGTTTAAAAGTAACTACCCAACACATTTCTTACGAAACCTAAGTTTATCTTTAAACTGCGAGAAGTCCTATTCTGTCTATAGAAAACTTCAAGAGGCGTCATATGAGTAGATTAAATCGTAACCATTAAAAATCACAAGTTAAACTTTAAAACCGACTTCAAAGGGAATATACGGGACCAACCTCAGAATACGCTCTATCGGAGATAAAAAAAACTGGAAATGGGTCCACATTTGCCCATGATATCGAGTAACGTCCAACTTTGAAGTCGGTTGTAAATGTAAATAAAAAGAAAGAAACTTTTGGTATCCTCTGTTTCAAATAGTAGATATGATATTAATATTTAAAAGTCACGTTATATGTAACACATTTTATTTAACGCATGCTTTCCTTATGGATAATGAACTGGTACCAAATGGAAACAGTCCATCACCAGAATTTCTGGAGAGTCCCGCGAGACCGTGGGATGAACCGTTGCTGTGTAAAAAAGATTATGAGATCAGAGTTTCCAGGTTAGTTATTAAATAAAAATGTGCGAAAATCTATATTGTAATGTGTGAATATGGGTTATTTTAAGGCTTAGTTTAAGAATATTGAATTATTATAATAAACAGTGCAAGCTTTATATTTTTATATACTTTAAATAAATAAATACACACAGAGAGTTTTGTCCTCTCACTAAATTTAAACTGTATCGTGGGATTTATGGTCCTACAACATCGAGACCCGAAACTAATATCACTGGATCACTTAAATATTTATCTCGGCGCCGGAATTGAACCCGCGACGGGCATCCTCACATCGTACAGTTAATGGCCCATCATCGTGCCACGGAGACAGACATTTTTGTGGTATCAAAAACTATATAAATATAATATAATAATTATAACTTATAATGTATTATTAAATCTTTTTGTTTATAATATAACGTTATATAATATCCACGTAATTCAAGATTAATATGCATGAGCAATAATATTTCATGGATAATAAAATACCAAGTGAAATGGTCGACGCATATAATCCATAATCCTGCTCCACCCACGTACCATTCATACATTACGAAAATATTATCTATCTGAACTTGAGCTCGCACTTATTAACACATATTTACTTAAATTCTTATAACATAGGAATTTATTTGATTGATGATTAATACGAATAATTGTAATAAAACTGTAATTTGTTAATGTAAATTACTTACATTATAACATGTAAATCTTTTGAAATAACGCTAAATTTTTACTCCTCTTAAATTTATATACACCCACATGTAACTTAAGGAACACATACCATGAAAATAGTTTATTTAGGTACTAATTCAGTTAAAAATAGCAATTATTAATACACATATTTTAGAAATTAAATGAAAAAGCACAACAGATTTCTAACTTAACGCGAATGTTATACAATGAAATAAACAGTGTTGAACATAGCACGTAGTAAAAAAATACTTGCATTAATATTAAAAATACATTTTTTGTTTTGTATCCGGGCACGGTAAAGTGACTTCACTGCACCTGATGGTAAGCGTAGCGCAGTACAAAAACAACTAGCGACCACTGACAAACGGTTGTGTAATTATTGTAAATATCAGATTTAGTAACGGATTTTAACATTATACCTCTATCGAATGTGTTTTAAAGTTACATGTTATATGTGTTAGTTATTTCTATTCTTATATAACTAGATACCACCAACCCAGCAACGGTCATGACTACCAAGAGGAACGGCATCTACAACAAAACCCGAACTGGCAAAATTTGCCGTGCAGCCGGCAGTGCGGTGGACTTGTCAGGTACAAGAGAGATAATAACATTAGACGATACTGGCCTTAATACAACTAACTATATTCATACTTCTGTCGCATGTCTTACTTCTTGGATCAGCGGGATTTACAAGTATGTTTGGAACCATATTTCTAATCATGTTAAACAATTTATTTTACATAAAAATGTAGTCGTTTAGTTTTTGCCTATGAATTTATCTTATGTAGTTTTATCACATCTGGGACGTAAATGAGCTCGGGGAAATGTGATCTAGTTCTCTAGTTCGCCTCTACCTTCCCCTTCGTGGATACAGGCGTGAGTCTATGAAGATTCTATGAAATCCTATAACAATGCTGATATCAATGCAATGCCTCTCTATCGATATTTTCTTCCAACAGTAACAAAATCAACGAGTTAGTAAAAAAATCTCAAAAATCGGAGCTACCTCCTAAGCCGGCGTACAATCAAGCTCACGATCCCGAGTCCACTCTCAGGAAAATACTTCGTAACTCACCGGAGATCCTTGCCACACCCATCTTCAGCTCAGATGACGACTATACAGAAGGACCATTCCGCTTCAAACAACTGCTTCGACCAACTTTGGGTCCAACAGAGAGTTTGAGGAAGAGGAAGGTTCGCAACTCTCCCGGTCAGAGCCCGTGGATGTCGGATAGCTCGCAGGACAGCACGAGTTCCAACCAAGTGATGTATAAGCGAAGACCACAAATATGTATGGGAGTGTATTACAATTAATTTAAGTGATGTGAACTCTGAAAATTGTGTTTTAAATTTAAAAGAGGGATATATTTTCCAATGCATTTTTATGACACGATCTAAAGTTTATTGTTCATGTGGAGTGATTCGAATGGCAGTAACTAGTGCTACTTAGATTTGAGGATCAATAAAAGATATATTTTCTTAAAGTAAATTAAAATGTAAAAAACAACTACTTTCTTAAACAAACTCGTCTGGTCTTTAAAAACTTTTTCTTACTATAAAAGTTGTGTTGTCATATATGCCATTATTCCTTGCCGTCACATCACGTATGTTCTTTGATTTATTAGGCACCACATAAGAAAAGGAATTAAAAATAACCTTAATATAAAATTATTAATCTTTATATAATGTTTTATAATATTAAAAGTGTCCTGGTGGTGTCTTTGAATTTTGTCAATAATATAATCTGACTTGCAACTAAGCAATAGATTAACCAATACTAGCTCTCTTGAAATGTGATCTATATTACTTGTGTCTCTGATTTTAATATTAATTTAGATCAAACTTAGATTTTAGTACCTATGCCTAGAGAAATACGGTATCTAAAAATATAATTAATCATACATTCCTACATTGTACTTAGTTTAACTTAAAAGTAATTCATTAATTTCAACTTTTATTTATTGCTTTCACATTTCATTTGTTTTCTTCGTATTTTAAAATAAGAATATTATTTTTTACCTTCTAGTGCATCTGAGATGTTACCCCGTAACACGTATTTACTTTAGGTATGTAAGTATCAACTGCTTCACACTTCACACGCATACCTAAATATACCACCTAATCATACATTTACCAAAGTCTTACACGTAATATTAACATATTTAATTTAAGAAGTGATGATATCTCACAAACAATACATGATGTAATAATATTATCCTCATTTACCCATTGGCATCAGTATTATTACAAAATTATAATTTAGTTCTTAAAGTTGCGTGTATTTGTACGTGTTGTTAAAATATTGCATTGTAAAAAAAATAGTAATAGAAAAGGTCCATTGTGGGGGTGACTAAGTATAATAAATAACTATGTAGATATCACGATATGGATCTCTCCACACATGTGTTATTGCCATCACAGAAAGTTGATTTGTTTGTAAAATCATATCATTGAGGTTCTTTGTGATAATGTGCCAATGATTACATTAAGTAAGCAGTCGTCTGCACGGATGATGTTGTAAAACGTATTAAATAAAGTTTATGCAATCGAATAGTGACTTTCAGTTACTCCTTAAATCTTTGATTTGTTAAAAGTTAAATAGCAAAAAGCAACAAGAAGTGCAGGCCAACGTGCGAGCGCACGTACACGCTAGCAGCTGGCACGTACACACTGGCCGCGAACCGATACCAAAACAAACTAATACACGTAATGCTTTATTGTGAAAGCTACGAGAGCGTGTTAAAAGTAAAAAGCGCACGGGATAGTAAATTGGGCGGGCGGTGAGCGGGCTGGGGAGGGCGCGCGGTGAGCGGTCCCGGCGGCGCGCCACGTGATGGACTGCGCGCGCCCAATGGCGGCGGCGGCCGCGTGCGCGCGCACTCGCGCAGTCGCGCCCGCGCCAGCCATGGCGGCCGCCGGCCTGCCCGAACTCGATTTCTCACAGATAAAGACGCGCTCCATCGAGAGAACCCTCCTGCCCCTCATCAAACAGGTATGATACACCACCGGGCCTGCCCCGGCGCCCTGCCGGCCTCTTCGCTCGCTGCGCCTCCTCGTCGAGGCTCCGTGACGTCTTCGAATCGCGCTTGATTTGTGTCGAAAGCACTGCTCTGACGTCGTCATGAATTTGACGATGTTCCCAATTTACGCGCCTCGTCTAAAATTGTACTTTTATTTTCGGAGTTGCGGTGATTTCGAACGCGTCGACGGTTGACGTTCGACTTTAGAATTTCCCGCCCGCGACGACAATCTGTTGCGTCTGGCCGCGCAACCACTAAGCGGGGCGCCCCCGTGGCGCCAACATTCGAATCATCAACTTTTACCATTTTTCGGATATTGCAAGTTTGCGATTTAAAAGATCAAAACAAAGGATGAAATTGGCACGCTTTTCGGGACTAATGCATCCAAAGGATCCTAGATACGGTTTTATGTTATCAAAAAAAGTTAAATTTGGGGTGTCGAGGTCTTAGCAAGGGCAAGCACGTGGGCCCAGGCCAGAGTTCTATCGTGACGCACGGGGTGGGCGGGAGGTCCGGATCGATGCGCGGCGGGCGGGCGGGCGGAGACGACGCTAAGGGCGGCGGCGGCGGGCGACGGGGCGAGCCGTCAGTGCCGCGGCGATCGCGGGTGGACGTGGCGGACGTGGCGGAGCGGCGGGTCCGTAGCGACACGGCAGCGTCACGGAGCACGTGCGCGCGCCCGCGGACAGCGCGCCGCCGAGCGCGCGCCCACCGCCCGCGCGCCACGCGCCTTCCCTTACGACATGGACGCGCTCTCCGATGACGATGAATTCACGCGCCGTGAGCCGCAGGTAGGTTCGTTCGGTACGAGGACGACACTCCACCACTTAATTGTGCGCGACTCTTCTCACCACCATTCTACTGATGATAATGGTGTAAATAGCATGAAGAGCAACAAGTAGTGGTTACCAAAACGCTCGCGTGCAACGACGACCTTGCTCTGAGCTCGCGCCGCGCGGTCTGGTTCTGCTTCCCGGCGAACGAAGGAACAGGTGATGTCTGTCTGACATGATTTCCAAATCATTATAACATATAAATAAATCAAAGGCTGCGAATCCTAAATAATAATAAATTTATTTTGAAATAATATCAATACCACTTTAGATAAACAATAAATAATCAGATAGACATTCTTATATTAGATACATATATGTACTTATATAACTTCAATCGGAAGCTGAACTCAAAGATACATCAATATTATCAAAAAATATCCTCAGATTTTGATTTGGTGTAATTTTTACGACCTGCCTGCCTGACGTCAATCCCCCTCGGGGGGGCCTTACGTATTAATAACAATCAGCGTGTTGTAAAACGTAAATAAATAAGTGTAGTGGATAACAACACAAAGGCCACATCACTCCCGTCATACGTATTTAAACATCGCGGTGGAGTTTTTGTCTCGTGTTACTCCACTCACACGTTGTAGTGATAGCACTATAAAAAGTTTAGAAAATGAAGAGCTTTCATAGGATGACAATAAAATGTTTTTCATGTTGTATTTAGACAACGCAATACTTAAACCTGTAACCTTTCCATGTTCTTACATAGACTGTTTCAAATATTATTACTTATCCGCTTTATAAACATCATGGCGATAGCCTCGCCCCTATATCTGAGACGGAAATAAGCTTGGCGAAATGTGGGTGTTCTAGTTCGCTAATCCATCTCTGCCTAACCCTTCGGGGATACAAGCGTGAGCTTATGTGTAGTATATATATTTTTATAAACCTCAACATTTATATAGTTATCAAAAAAAATATTTCATTATATTTATACCTAAGCTTTGTTTAGAATGTTATATCAATCAGGTCATTTTTACATTAATCATAGACCACTTTCGTAAATGATTTAAATATGTTTTTCTTTATATTCATAAAATATTCAGGTAAGTATCCTAATACGTAGGTACCTATAGTAATGTTTCGGACAAGAACTAGAAAGATAAGTGTAATCATAATAAAGACAAGTGTAATCTAGAAATAAACTTACTACGAAATCACTTCAGTATCTATAACCATTTAGTTAAAAATCCTCGTATCGGTTTTTATAATTTCCTAGGCAAATAAACAAAATATATCAAAAGACACAAGTCCGTAACAATTCAAAATAATATTTCTACCCTTAAGAGCACAGATATATCCTAAAATAGCCGTATGATGAGAATTCTTATTTATTGCAGCGATTTATTTCGATCTGGAGCAGAAAAACTAGTAAGTCTTCGGTTACGTAAAGGGTAGAGCTGGGTTTTCTTAGGATGAGGGTAAATGAACTTTATACGTATTGGTATTCAGTGACGATTTACGTTCCACGTAGGTACTTTGTTTCGATAATTGATTTACATAATTGCAGTGACGTGCACAGGTATTTAGATTAGGTTAGACAAAAATCTTGCATAATTTATTCTTGCTTTACTTTAACATGATCATTCACATGTCAATGTAAAAATATACCGAGCACTGTTTGAAAAACTCTTTTTGGTGATCCTTTTTTCTTTTATTATGTAATTTTAGCAAATTGTCAGGGTAGACAAGACAAAGAGACTTTTTTTGTCTATATGGAATGCACGCCACTGCGTAATTGATCGCCTACTGATAAGGAACATTGTTCTACTTTGACTCTATGGCTGAGATCTATAGAGCGAATTTTGACTAATCCTAAGTCAAAGAAACGAGAAGTGAGGATTTGAAATACTTCAATCGAACTTTGGACTTAGTCCGAAACATTTTTTTACACGAAAAACAAACTGATAGACAGAGTAAGCAAAGATTTTCTTGTAAAAATGTACTCGGACTAAGTGAAAGTACGATTTAAAAATTCTAAATCCTCACTAAGTTCGTTTTTTTTAATTCGAATTATTAGACGAAGTTTGCTTTAAATCTCAGCGTATGTTTTTCTTTCTTTATTATTATGATATGAAAAGTGTTTTTTCTGAGTTACCTACATAAAGTTTTGGCGTATAATTTCATTAGCTTGAAAACTCCACCGCTGTCTCCACCAGATCCGATTGACTAAATCCTTTTTATCTCTAGTTGAGCATTACAAGAAAAACATTTATTACAGTAATAAGCTTTTTAAATTTACCTTTTTAATAATTTTGAAGACCGGATATAGTGTATGATAAAAATAATCACAAGTTTAAAAACTTAACGGACCGACTTCAAAATTTATCCGATCGTGTGACAGCCTCCGTGGCGCAGTGGACGAGTAGACGGCTGTGAAGCGCGAGGCCGCGGGTTCGATTCCCGCATTGAGACAGATGTTTGTGTGGCCCACAGATATTTGTTTCAAGTCTGGGTGTTGTGAGACCGAAAGTCTCTCATAGTTCCTGACACCCACGATACAGGTTATACCTAGTGTGGGGTCAGGACTAGGTGTGTGACTGTTGGGTGTATTTATTATTATTTATTTATTTATATGGGACCACCCTTGAAATAAGCTATCACACACAAAAAAAAACTTGAAAATCGATCCACATTTGGCGACGATATCGAGTAACATACATACATAAAAAAAACATACAGAGGAATTGAGGACCTTATCGTTTTTTGAAGTTGGTCGAAAAGATCAGCAACTGTTTGATACTGGCAACATTAACTAGTACGGTGAGCAGGGACGTGCACAGACATATTCCATAGGGTAGGCAAAATATTAAATTTCTCCCATAAGTGGTATAGATACTAATAAAAGTTCCCTTGGGTCTTTTCCCGCTACAAAAAGGTAACCTATTTATTCAGAAATAGTCTGCCTTCCTAATAGGATATTGTTTTTTTTTCAATATCAGCCCAGAGTCTGGACAATATGGCGATAGGCTCACCCCTATCACAACTGTGACGGAACTAAGCTCGGCGAAATGTGGGTATTCTAGTCCGCTAGTACGCCTCTGCCTACCCCTTTGGGGATACAGGCGTGAGCTTATGTTATTCTAGGTGCTTTAATACCAGACATTAGCGCATTTAAACAAAGAAATATGTACGTTATCAAAATGTTCCTACATTCGTGACGCACATCTTTTTAATTAATAATATGACAACTATTTAGTAAATAATTAAATGGTGAGTTAAAGTTATTAAATGAAACTAAAAGACGAATCCGCAAAATAGCTTTCATGATGAGTCAAATGGGTCACCACAATTACATGTAGGTACTTTAACTATCTAGTAGCTACAAATAAATAGTTATCATAACCATATAAGTAACTTTACTTTGTGTATAAATAAATACTTGCATTTCATACTCCACTTTAATACATTGTTGCACTTGAAATTAGAATAGGCATTGTCCTTTGTGTACCAAATAGTAGATTTTTTTCGTCTTAAGAAAGTTTCGAAAAATAACATTTAGTAAACACATTTTACCACAATTGTCATAGAAGAAACAAATGTTTATATTATTATTATTAACCTACTTCATTTCAATGAAAATATATATTACAAGTTTTCAATAAAAAATCTTTAAATAGTAAATAAACAAGACAACATCAAATTTATTGGAGAACGAACGAAAGAATGCTGAATGTATCGATCATGAGTGAACATTATTATACGATTCAGTTTATTGTACTTGTACCATGACGATAACATGACAAGTGAACGCATTTTCAAATTGTTCGTACTATACTTGAGTTAACCAATAGCATTACACTGTTGACAGGAGGCGAAGTCTAAATCTTGATTTTTGTGCATTGATTTCACCAATAAGCGTACGCCACTACGGTCGACACAATCGTGTGATCATAGAAAAAACAGCTTTAATGCGTGCAAATTGAGCTCTTCAGAAATATGTATCATAGACTCATCGGTGCAAGGTCAGTCACTGACCGCGTCGTACGCGCCACGCGCCGCTTGGTACCTACCGATAAGCCGTGCGCCGTGCGCGGCAATTTTTAAATGGGTATTAGTTAAGATTTATTTTATTTCCTTGTCGATTTGTCAGGGTAGACAATGTCTTTTTGTCTATATGGACTGCACGCCGCTGACGGTGAGGTCATATTTTAAAATAAGAACAATATTTCTAGCGAGTAGCGAATACTTAATCCAACCGCATTTAGTACATACTTTATTACTCTAAAATAATATAATATACATACATAAGCGCACGCCTGTATCCCCGAAGGGGTAGGCAAAGGCGTACTAGCGAACTAGAACACCCACATTTCGCCGACCTTAGTTTCGTCCCAGATGTGATAGGGGGCGAGCCTATCGCCATATCGGGCACAAATTCCAGACTCCGGGCTGATATCCAATATCACTTTGCCCGACCTGGGAATCGTACCCGAGACCTCAAAACCGTAGTCGTACCGAAATACCACCACACCACGGAGGCAGTCAGTGTAATATATCAGACGCTTTATCCTAAAGTACAACAGGTTTAACTTCATGCAAATTGCCTGCTATTGTGTGGCTCGTCGGGCGCTAAGGGGATGTTTATTTACACATAGTTTCTTCATCAGTCGAGTATTCAAACTAATAATTTTTTATAACCATTGTTGAGAACTTTAATATTTTCTAATATTTTCGCCCGACTTCAAAAAAGAAGAAGGTCCTCAATTGGTCTGTATTTTTTATGTGTGTTACGCGATAGCTCCGCCAAATGTGGACCGACTTTCACGATTCTTTTGTGATCGATATAGCTTATTCCAAGGGTGGTCCAATATAATGTATATTGGACCACCCAATATTGGTCACTATTGGATACATTTTAAGGTCTGTCCGTTAAGTTTTTTTTATGTAATCAATTGACGATACAAGTGAGCTGCTCGCCTGATGGTAATCGATACGACTACTCACGAGGCATGAACTGTAGCAACACCACCCGTACTCTGAATAACAAAGCAATGAGGCAATAAGCAATAAGGCATAATACACATTAGGAAAGAGAAATACTGTTGAATTTCACACTGGATGAATAATATTTTATTAGTAATTATATTAGAAAAGAACATGTACACTATACATCGGTAATCAATGTCAACATCAATAAATAGAATCAAATTAAACAACGTCTGGTCTGGCTAGTCCACTGCAAAAGCAATAATTACATAGTCGTCACTGCAATCCATTCAGATCCGTTCATCTGCACTGAATTGGCAAATAAATAGCAACGACACTGATTGTATGGGAAAATGTCGAAATCAATATGCAAACTATTCCCGCAATGAACAAATTATTTGCCAGCAAAGACATCAAATAATAGTATAGTTCCAGTAATATTTTGTTAAAACCACTTGGTGTAAAATATATTTCATTTAGTTGGTATATGACGTTGAAGGTGGCAATCATCGATATATTATTGCACCTAGATGCACATTTGTCGCTCGGAAATGGGACAGCAAAGAAGTGCTTAAGCACTCGTTTTGCCTACAGTCGGACGTCGATAGAATTCTAAATTTCAAAATTCAAATTAAAGAACGCTTGCTCATTTCGTTTAAAAACCTACTTTATAACACGTGCTTAGGGTTATATTTGTGTTGATTTAATTACAACTTGTGATCGTTTTCTTTGTTTTATTTCTGAGACCACTTTTTAGGAGGATATTTGCAAAGAACTGTGCATCTAGGGTATAATATATTGATGGTGGCAATCATTAGTTATTGACATTTGACACGTACGAGTAAATTAAGAACTAATAAATGTGCAAATATACAGAAATGCATAGAATTTCAAAATGCTGTTTTGCATTTTAAGAAAGAAGGTTGTGGCTTTTCAGACAAACTAGACACCAACTTGTGCAAAATTTAAGAGTTCTTGAAGAAACAAACAGAACTTTTTTGTAGGCGAATCAGTATTTCAACAGCACACACTCGCTTAAACTCATAGTAAGGTTTCGTTACTTCTAATAGATATAGCAAACATCGTGTCATGTAAAATTAAACGCTTTACGATAGACTAATAACATATTACCTACAACATAAATCAACAAACAAATCTAAATATAATTTTGATTAATTTACATAATATTAATACACCAAACAGTCACACACCTATGTGTGCACATATAGGACTATTCCTAACCCCACACACACTAGGTTGAACCTGTGTCGTGGGCATCATGAACTACGAGAGACTTTCGGCCCCATAACAGGCAGACAATAAAAGATAGCAATGCGGAAATCAAACCCGCAGCCTCTCGATTGACACTCTCTATAAGTATTACATTTTTACTTATTTTATTAAGAGAGCACGCATACGCATGAACCATAACACAGAAATAAGCTTTCCTTTTCAAAAACACGTACCTATTTAACGTTCGCTCAAAAGTGTTTCGATGTCATGCAATCTCTTTTGACGTGATGAACTGACTGACGAGGCTGAAAAAAGACTTTTAAAATAGCACAGAGACTGTATTAGACTGGGAATTCAAAAGAATTTTGACATTCATTCATCACGATGCAACGACAGAGCCTATTCAGAGATATGAGACTTGAGCAAAAATGATTTAAAGAACTACGTAGCTTCTTCCAGGCTTTTATTTTTAGTACTGGAATCCAAATTAGGTTTTTATCTACCGTCTTAAGTATGACGTTTAGTAACAGATAAAAAATATGTAATTGAAATATACTTCGTGAAAAAAGAATTTTCGGATTCATTAATTAAAGGTCGCGATTTGTATTACGCACAGACTACACATATGGCCTAAACCTCTAAAACTTTTAGATCTACATGCAGCGGAAAAAAAAATTGCACACCCTTTTCCTTATAACACTCAGGTGAGTAGTTATCCTTATAACTACTCACCTGAGTGTTTTATTCATCTATCAGTTAGAAAATGAGCCGAATGTACTCGTATGGCATGTCAAAAATCCCATCGGTCGGATGTGTGTTCAGGTTTCACGCATAAATGAAGTCACTTTTCCCCAAAATACACCGTTTAGTTGAAGCTTATATTACGCCGTGTATTTACTGCAATGGTTGTGTGTACTCTTCATAAATTATTTATATTGCATATTACGTCACTCATAATTCTTTTAATGTCACTAGCACAAATAAGTTAAAAGCCTTATTGTAAGGGTACGTAATCATTTTTTTTTCTGATATACTTGCGTATAATAGAAAATTAAAGATGCGTCAATTGTAATATATTTAAGATTGATTTCTTAAGTTTACGCGAATATTATACATTGAAATAAAACTATTCTTACGGATTCTATCACGATTAGGTTTTCATTATTATTATTACGAAGACTGCAAAGCCTTCGAAACGTCGGGAATAATAATTAAAACCTAATCGTGATAGAATCCGTAATAATAGTTTTATTTCAATATATTTAAGATTGTAGCGATTGTGTAATACCATAGATTTTCGGCATGTTTCAATTACCAATACCGTCGTCTTAGGGATCTACACCGAGAAACAACTTGTCCAGAATTTCCAGAACAAAAAAAGGAAAGAATACCAGTATAGTAAAAAAAACCTGTACAATTGAGAAAATCACACATGTTCGCTTTTGTTGATTTATTTACAGCTTCAATTTTGAAATTGACCGATATTATTTAGTGTAGATACATAATAATATGTATATTATAGGTCCATCTAGTCATATGATTTGTTGACTATCTAAAATACTTAAAACAAGGCCACATATTTCAAATGATTGCTTCTCTTTTCAAACATTGAGATAAAACAATCTCGAAAATATTTTGCGACATTTTATACTGGGTTAAACCCATTAAGCCTTTTATATGTACTTAGACAGATATAGGAGAAACTAATATAATTTTTTGTAGTGTGTGAGGCATCACTAGAGACATATTCCGGACATATTCCGGTTTACAGCCTTATGTTCCCGTATACCGGTCAGGTTTTATATTTAAATGCAGCAAGTTGAAAAGGTAATATTGAAATACAAAAATATGATAAGTCTCTTTTGGTTTTTCAAGTACACAGTATTATTTACGATAAGAAAGTTAAGTACGTAAGTTGCTGAAGCTGTATAGTACAAAAGCAATGTTTTTCACAGATCAGCAGCCTGGTTGCGACGCGCGGCGAGGCGGCGGCTGGCGGCGCGGCGGTGCAGCGCGTAGGCGCCGCGGTCTGCTGCGCCGTGGAGCGGTTCGTCGCCGTCGGGGAGACCATCGCAGACGACAACCCCGACGTACGACACAGCATGGTGCTCGCCTGCAAGGAGGCTAGAGCCGCCGGTAAGTCTCTTCACTACATTATCGGCCGAGTTTGAAAGAACGAGGTAATTAATTCGTCTGTATTTAACGCGATATCTCCGCCAAATGTGGACCAATGTTCAAGTTTATTTTATGTTCGTTATAGCTTATTCCATGGGTGGTCCCATATAAGTCACCAAATAGGCCGGCATGATTCTGACGACCACTGATAAACATAGTGCTTGACGGTGGTCGCTAGTTTTTTGGACTACACTACGCTTACCATCAGGTGCAGTGTAGTCACTTTGCCGTGCCCGGAAAAAAAAACTTACACTTTACAGATAACAACAAATCAATCCCGAGTTAAAAGTTTTAGATAGGCTAAGTTACATTTGTTAACCTACTGGGTTTCTAGTCATATGAATGAGTTTATGTTGCTAGTTTACAACTGCCATTAGACTATACGACATCAACAAGCTCTACGAACTATCGACGTATCTAACATTATATACATTCATACCTACCTAGGATAACGAAAACCCTGTGTGTGTCTGTTTAAAACTCATATGGAGAGTTTGTCTTAGTTGATACGAACGAGGCCGTATTAATGAATCTTATTTCAAATTGCATGATGCAGCCTTGTAAATGACTGTTTTCTTTGTAGTCTCGCGTCGGATATGCAATAACAGTTGCTATAAATTCTCTACATATAAATGGGATTTTAAACTCCGAATGTTATTTTACTTTATTATCCTCGCTAACTCCATTTATATACCCTCTATAATGGAAATTACGGCTTCATTTTCAAATATCTGACGAACATCAAAATATTTATGAACTCTTCAGAAATTAAACCATTCGCGCTTTATAAAAGGGCAGACAATTTGCATAGAGAAATTACTAAAGTTCGCTTTGTGTAAAAGCAATTTCGTCACCTGACCATTAATTAAACTTCGGTAATAGTTCTTCCAAGTGGTTTTATTGTCTGGAAAGAGGCCGAACATAAATTTGCATATAAACTGAGCAACTTTTGGGATAGTTGGTGGCGCCATTCCGCCGAAATAGTTTCACGGATATTCAATTAAAACCAAATTCAGTAATAGTGCCGTTACGAAGTACGTACGTTTTGATATCCAATAAAAAAACTACATTTATCTTTGTTAGATGTAGTTACTGGGTATTTTGAGACTTAACATCTGATGTCTCAGGGTGACGAGCGCAGTGCAGTGCAACTAACGCCCGAATGCTAAAACGCCACTCAACTTTAACGGCTTCTTACATTGATTTTCGCCATACTATTTTAACAGATAAGGCGACTTTAAGTGAATAAATATTCGGCGGTTAGTGTTTTGTTATGCAAAGTGCGAGTGGTGTTGCTACCGTAATGATTATCTACCATTAGACGTGTTGCTTGCTTATAATTTTATTGCAATAAAAAAGATAACCCATCAGAGGATAATTTATTTTCTAATGTTTAAAACAAGCATAATTTTCTTTTATAATATATAAAAATAGCATTATTTGCTCGCGGCTCTACCCTCGTGGAAATATTTCGTGTCATATTTCCGGAATAAAAAGAATCCTTTGTCGTTCAAGCTCCGGCTCAAAAATATGACAATCCGTTGCTGCGTGAAGAAAGGGCAAATCAACAATGACATTTACATTTATAACATTTTTGGCGGTTTTGAATATAAAAAGACAAAAAATAAAAAATATTTTTGAATAACAATATTAGTTTTATATATTGTATAACTAAGCTCGATGAAATGTGGGTGTTCTAGTTCGCTAGGACGCCTCTGCCTACCCCTTCGGGGATAGAGGCGTGAGCTTATGTTATATATACTTATTATACAATTAATATGAAACGCAGTAAATAGATAGCAGTGGGATTCCATCCACCCTTATACGTAACCATTCAGAGGGTTTTTAATCAAGGCTTGCGTGACCTATAAATCTCTCCGATATCTCTATTGTGTACTTAAAGTAGATATTTAGTGAAATGAAAAGAGACAAGCGTATTTATGGACCGGTATCTATATACCGGTAAAAAACACCCTGCAGTCAGTTTTTATACATGTCTATACATAGGTATATACATTAAAAACTGACTGCAGTGCGTTTTTTTTAATAGCACAGACTGGCAAATGAGCAGATGAAACTCAAGATAAAAAAAAACGATGGGCGCGTTGCTGACTTAAAAGGAGAGAAATAGGTAATGGGAAAGGGACGGAGAAATTGGGCCATCTGAAATCTCACTCACCGAACGAAACGCAATAACGAGCTGTCACTTTACGTCGGTTTTCTGTAAGACAGTGGTAACAAACCGGTCGAGCCGGCCCATTCGTGCTGTAGACATAACTATCTTCTGCTGCGTGGCTTTATCACTCACAAAATATACAAAACACGCCACGAATTGATAACCTCGGCCATTTTTAACTCAGGGCGACTTGCACCACTATTACTAACCTATAGTTAGTCCTAACCTCAAGTTAAATTGAAAAAGAAATATATGAAGCATATGTAATTCATTACATGTAATTAATGAAATGTCATCATATATTATCTGTAATTACATGTAGTACATTATATGTAATGAATTACATGTCCTTCATATATTTATTTTTCAAATTAACTTGAGGTTAGGGCAAACTGTAGGTTAGTACTAGTGGTGCAAGTCGCCCTTAGAAATAGAAAATTTATTATAATGATAGATGAATAAATATAGTACATAAAATTTACGTACCTATTTTGTGGGGTTTATTATTTTAAAATACCTAATGTAAAAAGTATTTCCCATACAATCTAAAATTGATAGGCTTAGCTGGCTATAATTACAATTATATACGATTATGTGACTTTATTTTTCCGCTATATCTGCTAATATAGAAAATAACCAATATAAAATTACAAGAGAAGAGAGCTTGTACTCTACAGAAAACTGAAGCTAGCTAAGTAGGTATTAACAGCATAAAATAAGTACTTAAACGATTTAGTAAGAAAGAAAATCTATAATTATTTTCTCTCGTAACTAATCCCTGGTACACTTTAGCTTTATCGCCATACGTCCATTGTAGTAAATGACGCTATTACAAAGATTTTAACAGAACATTAAGCGCGTAACGCATCGTTGGACACATTTGTTAACTCTTTCATTGGATTATATTCACCCGGGAATAGCGTATTTTAGCAAATATGCTATCAAAATACATAGTCACACTGATAAAATGTTATTTTACAGTTATCTTGAAACTGCTTTTGTGGGGTTTTTGGTTTTAGATGTTATTTCTTCATGTATTTTAAAGTGGTCGCCGCGACGACTGCGTAGCCGTTGGAGCGCTCGTATCAATATACCAAAAAATATACGTGCAGGCATGCTATAAAACCTTGATGCCTTTAATATTCTAAAAGATAACTTAAAATAACGAACCTAGTAAACCATTACTTATATATAATATCACCACTAACGTATTATCCAGCTACCCTTTCCTAAATGCTTCATAAATTTGTGTCAACAACCTGACCCGAATTTTAATGCTTGAACGTTATTACCGGATCCAGCATGCCAGCAAACAAAAGATGCAAACAATAGCCAACCACGCCCGCGGCGTCCCATCCAATCAATTTCATTTAATATCTACGTTAAAGTTAGAAATGCCAGTTTTGTGTTCCTCGAAAAAATAAATTATTTTCGAATAACCCAACGCCATTTCAAAAGGTCCGCGATACGTCGAACGTTTAACAAACAAAGTGAATGTTGACAGAGTTGAAGCAGTGCACACTCCAAATAAAGCCATTGTTTTATATTTCAAATCATTTGTATTGAGATATTCAGCATTTTGAAAATGTACCAACATTATCAGACACTTGTGTTTACGACAGTAATGGGAACGGCATTGTTATTGTCAATACATGTCAAAACATTTTTGTTATCTGTAAAATATCAGATAAAGCTATATTGTGCTACTACCATAATATCAAATAATAATATATCACGGTGAGTACTACGTGGTAATCCCTTTATTAACATAGGCAGTATCACGCAGTGATTACAATTTAAAATGAATAAAAGGAAAACCAACAAAAAAATTTAATGGTACGAGGTAACACTATAAGCCAAAGATAAAATTAAAACTAATTACCTTACAAAAAAACAGTCAAATGCATGCTTTAACAAAGTACAATCAGCTTAAATATTGTTATTTAAAAATATTTTCTATTTTTA
This sequence comes from Clanis bilineata, assembly GCA_036417725.1. Classification (NCBI taxonomy): domain Eukaryota; kingdom Metazoa; phylum Arthropoda; class Insecta; order Lepidoptera; family Sphingidae; genus Clanis; species Clanis bilineata. Next base: position 9,278,230 of record CM071141.1, read on the forward strand.
TATAAATAATACAGTACTTTATTTTCTTATCTTACATGCAAGCGTATTTTCCGTGGTTAATATGCCACAAAAGCCTACAAGTGAAAAGTAAAATACTTAGACCCCGCACACTCGATAACATCAACCGCAGTTTGATATGAATCATTTTTATTTCGTTTTTATGGGGTCACTTTACGAGTAATAAATACACTGGTTAAAAACGAGGCTACATTCTTGCGATCAGTCGTAAACGTCTTTGTCATCACATACTTTTAAAATTTAGATGGATGCAAATAATTAGGTAAGCCTGTAAATAATTAGGTACGTTCCTAATTGAAAGTTGTAGAATTGTGTCCTACTTGTCCTTTGCTTACAATTGCTTCTTCTACTGCCGCAATTATGCAGCAAAATTACGAACAACGCAGTATGAATTGTACGAAAACATAATTAACAAGCGCAATCGGAATCCTACCTTAACAACGGAACAATAACAATCGATACCATGATTCGAATCGGTGTAATTGATATGGCGGCAGTCATCAATCACGATGTCTGTGAAATTAAATTCACTCCGTTTTCATCTGTTTCCGAAACTTGTCATGGAAATGCGATATTGAGGATCGAGTTTCGGGAAGGAAATTTATCATCATCATCGTGTGGATAATAATTAAAAGCTTATACAACAAAACCAGCCAGCTTCCGAACTCCCAAACAGATGAAAAAGTGCCAATATCAAAAACCTAAATGACTGAAGTAGCCAGAATAAAACAGAAACCTTTTGAAATTGTAACAGCTGGCCTTAACTCTTGCCTCGAGGATGTATTCTGAATACCTTGAGCACTCATAATTTTCCTTCCCATTATCCGACGTAAAAAGAGGAACGAAATATTTCGCTTATACCAGAACCCCGCCCTAACCGCCCCGGGCAAGTGCCCGCAACCCGGCTCCCTTTTACGCAAATACGCCACAACCTCGGCATTATGAAGAGCCATACAAAAGTAGAGTCAATACAGGTTGATAGACGTATAGTATTTATGCAGGTATGACAACCAATACAATGTTTAAAATACATACATTAAGTAATTCGTATTGTAGTACACACGGTAGTCGTGTGCATACGGTAAAATTGTACTACCCAAAATGACCATGTATTTTTACACAATTTCAATTACTTATTGTAAACGCCTTAATCCCCTTGAATTAAAATAAACTCTTTAGGGCGGATTTTTTTATTTCCAGATAAATTTATTATTTTGACAGATTAATGCATGAAACAGCTACAATGACGTTAAAACATTACAGTAATATTTCTATGAGAATCTATAAAAAATAACAAAATTATCGCTCAAAAAAATGACTGTCTATAGAAAAATCACCAACAAAGTACATAGTACATACATGTAAATTATTATTAATATTTTATAATATGTAATGTAGATTACATAAATTAAACAACATTGTATATGGTTATTGTTTAAAGAACCCACACACGTAAAAACCAATCAATTTAAAGCAAATCGTTATTCCATGTACCTTCTGCTTCTGTACCTAAGTATTTATTGCAACTAAGCACCGAGCTCATCATCACAGACAAGGGGTATCCATAAAACGAAGAAACTGAAGCACAAAGTACATTGTAATAAATTACTGGCGTCCATTTGAACGTCGAAAAATTCGTATGCTCACCGTATAGGGGCGAGGGCATGCGCACTAGGCCAGTAACGAAATTATCCAGGATTGGAACAAATCTAATAAATAACAGGTGGCGTGGCTGCCTTCCACATATCGCACCTACTTTTCATAAGTTGAAGGAAAATTTTAAATTCACGCTTTCTTCGAGAAAACCTATTGCATAATATATTAGCCACCTATGTATTATTAAAGTACCTACCTATATGTTGTCTTGCCATTGTTAAGTAAGCACGATGTTCTTGTTATAATTTACATTGTTCTGTAGGACCCCTAATATTTGATAAAATATTATAATAAAGATTCGGCGGTTTTGCGTATACACATACTTGTGTGGATTACTGAAAAGGTGCGTCCTTAATAGGTAAATCAATTGCATAAATAAAGTTTACTTTTATTTGCATACACTCTTATAACCATATTTCCCGTTTCTAAATAATTATTCCGTAAAACCTTTGCTATGTACATTATACGCGACGCTCGTAAAATCAGTTCAACAAAAATGTTATCCCTTTTTTTATTCATGAATACGGCCCTATCAAACATTTAATATTGATGAAATCGTTAACTTTCTTATCGCCGAAAATTTTTGCTGTCCATAATTTTACATTTTGAAAGTTATTCAGAGGACTATCTTCAGTGTTCTGTGGTTGGCGATTATGATTATGTATACCCGATTCAGATGTTATAGAGGTAAATAGTAAATTTATATGAAAGAAATACAGAGGAATTGAGAACCTCCTTTTTAAAAGCCCGACAAAATATTGTATGACTTAAAACATCATCATCATCATCATCGTCAGCTACAAGACGTCCACTGCTGGACATAGGCCTCTCCCAAAGATTTCCAGACCGACCTATTGGAAGCGACCTGCATCCAGCGACTTACTTTTTTTTCCTCGGGGAATCTATTTACAGATCTCTCAATGCTGGAGCATTGAGGTATGTCGGACTCGCCGGCCCTAAAGCCGTCCTACTGACTAAACCCCGCGGTGTTCCTCTCTCTCCTTATTACGAAGGCCACGGGGTACGCAGTTGCATTCAGCCGCAACCTCTGCAGGAGTCGGCCCTTGAGCAGGGCCACTCGCGGTTTGAGGACTACTCAGACGGAGCACAGTCATTAGCGCGTTCCACGCTGCCCCTACGGGCCTTATGGCAAGGTGGCGGGCTGGCTGGTCTAGGAATCCGCCACCAACAGCCCAGTTCACGGAGGCCGGAGATCATCCCTCTTGCGTCTGATTCTCCGACTTTGGGAGGGACGCCCAGTTCTTCGCTCCCTCTCTCTCTCCGCTGCCTCTTTTGCGGGCATAACTTGTTCATAAAATGAGGCAACGGAGATCCAGCGACTTCCTGCGACCTTTACTAGGTCGTCTGTCCAGCTAACAAAAATAATACCCAGAGCAAATTTGAATTAGGTACTTTTGTTATTTTTAGAGTAATAAAATATAAGTATGGTAATGAACGATCTTAATTTCTTGAAGCTCGGACTATAAACCATACCGTTTTGATTACTTTATTGTGTGCCCTTTGACATTTGAAGGTAATTGACATTTCACTTGGTATATACACACATCCATTAAGTACACTTGTACATACGAGTACACACCACAATACATACTCGTGAGTCGTTGGTGCTCAAAGCGTGTCATTTACGGCATGTTGGCCCATATTTATGAATTATGATTCCCGTTGCGCCGTTTACCACGATTTTATTGTAACTGAGGGGTTGTAAAGTTTTAGGTTGTATAAATGCACATCCCCAGATGAATTGTAAAAAGTAACTTTCTTTCTACCGGGCCTTATCCCATAATGTGGGGCGAAATATACTTATACAAGCAAAGGATTCGGCTTAGTTTTTACGATCGGCTGCCTGCCTGACGTCAACTCCCTCTGGAGGTTCCACACCCGGGCAAATGACCTGGGAGTCGAACCCAGGGCCTTCCGGTCCATATATGTCATCCATTAGACCAAGAAGCCGAATCGTAAAAAGTTGTGAGAGGTTTATTGGATAACTGGCACGGTTTCATCACTTTTAACTTTGGCCAGCCGAGTTGGCACAGAAAAGTTTTACATTGCTCTTAAGATTTGCTGCGGGTGGACCTCGGTTTATGTCTCTATAGCAACTTATACTTAGTGCGGATTACTGTCAATGAAGCAGAAACATTTTCTTGGAACTTGGAACACGAATAATGATTGTTTTGTGTTTACTTTAAGGCGAGTCTCTTGCTCATGTTTTTCTCGAAATACTACATGAAAACATTTACACAACAACAGCGGCGTGCATATGATATAGACAAAAAGACGTTGTCTACCCTGACATTTTAGTAATTAAATAAAGTAAAATAATAAAGGACCATAACATTCACAACGTAATATATTTTAAAAATTACCGCGCGACGCGCGCGGTCCGCCCTCTTATCGTTCAAATCGTGGCGCGACCACCGTCGGTCGTCGCGCAGTGGCGAGTGACGTCAGGAATATGACTGCGAACGAAAGCTAAATACGCAATGCACGAATTAAAAACGTTACGTATATACACATTTGGATAATAGTAGTGTGAGTGTCTTTACTTCAGACGACGCACACATGTAAAGCATAATATTGGTAGCTTTCTGACGAAAGTTGACTTTTGGGTTTGAATATTGGCAACATCAAATGTAATACGTTCCGATTTGAAAATGCGTTCATTCTTGTAACGTTCTCAATGTCACACTACATTTTAATTCATTCGTGTAATATTTGTTCAAATAATTCGCAGATGTCGTAGAAAAGGAACTCATGGAGGTGGACATATAAAATATCGATAGGTTGATCGATTCAAATCAATGATTAGATTGGATTTTGAATAAAGTTTTTTAATTTTTGTTAAACTTATATCCTTTCCCTTTGAGTAAAACCAAAATAAACTTTTCAACGATTTAACTTCATATTTTCAATTTAAGAAAATCTAATTAGTAGACTGCCTCGGTGGCGTAGTGACTGCCTCGGTGGCGTTGTTGTATTTCGGTATGACTACCGTCCTGAGGTCTCGGGTTCGATTCCCGGGTCGGGCAAAGTGATATTGGATTTCTCCATATCAGCCCAGAGTCTGGGATTTGTGCCCGATATGGCGATAGGCTCGCCCCCTATCACATCTAAGCTCGGCGAAATGTGGATGACCTAGTTCGCTAGTGCACCTCTTCCTATCCCTTCGGGGATACAGGCGTGAGCTTATGTTATGTTATGTTATGTAATTAAAGGAGATTTTAATATTAATCAATGAAATCGATACTTCACAATTTAATCGATACTTCACGATATAATCGAATTGAAGTTATAATAATCTATCATAGTTTTCCATCCCTAAAATTATTCGTTTTTATAAAAATGGAGATGTTTATTTATGTTTGTCTGATTTTAAGGAGTTTTGGCGGGAATTCTGACGGTGCGGGTGGTCGCTTGTTTTAATTATTTCATATTCTAGTCTAAAGTTGTGCTTGTAGTTTAAATGTGATGTGTATCTAAGCAATAAACATCAACGAAGATGGACAGTATGTGGAAGCTTTGAAATAAGTGATTTTGGACGCTTTTTTCGGGTGGATGTGTCGACCATGTTCGACTCCTCCGCTGCGAGAAAATTGTCTAAAAAGCATCAAACTAGAAGGAATTGACGCCAAAACTTCAGCAGGGCCTTGAATTCGAACACATCCGATTTCATGGCACTTGTGAAAAATTAGATATAAGGAAATGAAGAAAAAAAAAGCACTTAAGACGAGGCTGTATGGGCTAGATCCCTTTGCCTTCCCGAAAGGGAAAATTAAAAAAAAAAAAAAAAAAAATTGTCTGATTTTAACCTAAAAATTACTAAATTTCCATTGTTATCATGCGGCATGTTTCGTGGAGTGTTACGTTTGTCGTCTTCGAAAAGAGCTTTTTTAAAACACCGATTTATTGCTCAGAATATGTGTGTTACTATATATTCACCTAAACTAACTGCAGTGAATAGTGCTTTGATAAATCTGCATGTTATGACTTCTATCGCGATTGAAGAGCAAAAGCTATGCAGCCAAGTCATGATTTCACGTTACAGGTGGGTTATCAAGATGATGAATTATTTCTTCAGATTCCGCTGATGGTGCAGATCCGTAGGGAACTTAAAGGAAGTTTCATTAGTAACTACTCGTAATATAATTTTACCAGATTTATCTGTCTCGAAAATAGTTTATTTTAGGTAGGTATTGCAATAATATTTTATTCAATAATGTAGTGAAATCCTGACGGACAAAATAATTTCTTGAAATGTAAATAAAAAATATTATGATCAATATTGAAATCTATAATATTCACTATCGTAACTAATTTGTCTTTTATACTTTGTAATAATAATTAATTAACGTAAAATCTTATTTTAAAGAATTCCCTCCACGTAAATTTACATTCACTAGACGGCGCTAGTATCGTGCAGAGCCAATAATCAAGTAACCACTATTTTGTATGTAAACGTTAAATAATGACTTAATAATTATTTTTGTTTATTACAATATTAAAGAACACAGGAACACTTTGAGGTCGGTGCATTTTCGCTGAATTGCATTAACCATGGCAACTTATAATCATTCATAATAAATACATAGTTCTAGTTTATTCCCATAGATGACAATCTTTAAAAAGATTCAATATAAATCGCTAGATGTCACTATAGCATATCGACAAATGTAAAAATATCTTTGATCTTATTAGTATTAGCCACAGACATGTAGTATTAGTTAATTCCTATAGCTGGCAACGCTTATACATAGTGTAGTTAACATTAAAATTCTAAAATATCTTACAACAGTACGTGCGGTTTCCAAATAGCCACTAAATGTACATCATATAGGGAAATTTTTGTCTACCCTGTCGAAAATGTCTGTGCACGTCACTGCACAACAATGTTGTCTCCTGGTCATAGAACAATGTATCTTTCTTCCGACCTGCCCTTATACGGTGTCGGCGCATTACACCTTTTCAAGCATGTTGTAGAAAAAATTCGGCTTAGCTTATGACTAACTGCCTGCCTGACGTCAACCATCTGGAGGTTGCAGTTCCGGGAAAATCAAATTAAAACCAATTGGAAAAACCTGAGAATCGAACCCAGAACCTCCCGGTCCGCAGCCCATATGCTGTTACGAGCTCAAGGAGGCGATAACAACAATGTTTATTAGTCAAAATGTGTAGCGAAACCATGTTTTATGTAGTATCTAGAGAAAACATGAGCAGAGGACACTCCTTAAAGCATCTGGAATACAACCGCGCCGTATTAATTAGGATTGGTGTCCAACCCCATGGAAATATTTTAATACATTTCCAAAATTAGAATAGTCACTGAGAGCCCATCTCCAGCCGACCCTGGAAGTTATTTCATTCCATAAAGTATCAAACAAGTCTGCACAAAGTCATTGAACGAAATGCGAGGAAGCCAACGACGCGTGAGTCGCAGATAGAGACGCTCGGGGAAACTTGAACAAATTCTACTCCGTAAAATATGTACCTGCGACGACCAAGACTTATAAAACCGATAACTCATTGTTTGTCGTTGGTAATTTTGGACTGCACTGCGTTTAGTGATGTGTTTACACACACAGTGCGCAGGTGTAATGTAGTCGCTTTACCGTGCTTGAATAAAAAAAAAGTACAGGAAACAAACAATTAATATAAAAACGTTTGAGTATTTAAGTTTTTACAAAAATAATAAATAGATAATAATAATAAATAACACCCAACAGTCACATACATAGTCCCAACCCCACACTAAGATCGAGTCTTGTGTCGTGGGTATCAGGAGCTACGAGAGACTTTCGGTCTCACAACACCCAAACCCGAAACAAATATCTGTAGGCCATACAAACATTTGTAAATTTAAAATATACATGCATTGGCGCTGGTTTGATATATTTTTTACTCGGAAAGTGTAAGCCCTCTTTTGCACAAGAGCTTTTTTAACGCTCGTCATAAAAGCGACTCAACATGTCTGTTCATATAATTGCTTGAAAATAATTATTGCCTTGTTTCTTCATAACATAAGCTCACGCCTGTATACCCGAAGGGGTAGGCAGATGCGCACCCGGGGATCGAACCTGAGACCTCAGGACAGTAGTCGCACCGAAACACAACCACGCCACCGAGGCAGTCCTTGTTTCTAATAAGGTATATTACATACCTCTCTCTCGAGGGGCTTGCGGCATGATTTGATGGCTGGTTGAGATGGATATGGGGGTATCCTTGTATCTGCATCGGTCATCCGTCTGTCTTGTCGCAAGCCCCTCGATTTGCTTCTTCCCTCTTCGGATTCGGAGTGTGAAGAAGCATACCTAAATAGGCCGGCATGATTCTGACGACCACTGATAAACGCAGTGTTTGTCAGTGGTCGTTAGTTTTCTTGCATTACGCTTACCATCAGCTGCAGTGTAGTCACTTTGCCGTGCCCGGATAAAAAAAAACCGCCCAAAAAACGCCGTGTTTTAAAAACGCGTTTGAATAACTATACTAGAACCCATTTGTTCCATTACAACGCTGCGAATGATGCCTTAAGATATCCAGTAATGCAATTTTTTTCGTGCTATAAACTGACTATAAATAAAAGTCGGTTCAGGGATTGACCTTTTGATAACAATGACATTTTTATGTGCGACTCCATTTAACGCGCCCTAGAATATTTCAATAAAGATAATATAAAGGCCTCGTAAAGTTCAGCTAACTACATAGTTAGTGAGCAGAGATATTCCATAAGTTTCCACTTCAATTAAATTTTACGGCTTTCATTTGCACTGCGATGTTTTCATTGAAGATTTTTTCTTAAGACCATTTTCCCCAGAGATTCGCTCACTTAAAAGTAATGTTCTAAAACGTTTAAATTACTGCAATATTTTTAAACATATAAATAGGAACACTTTTTCTTTTGCGCAATCACTGTAAAATGTTCATTTCGTAATTTCGTATGCTCAGTCTTTGAGGGGTTACCAAACATTATTTTCGTAGTTTAATAACGTTGGTTCTCCTACATTAATGTATAAATAATGCCGGGTATGGCGTACATTTTTACAATGTTATGTATATCTACCAAAATATAAAATTTTTCTTTGCAATTCAGCCAGCGGGACGCAGCGCGACGTAGTGAAGAAACATCGGTCAAAAATTTTCTAAGTACTTTTACGTTGAATACAGGGTTTAGATAAATACGTTTTTAAATTAACAAAAATCAATAAAAATAATGTATAAATTAATTATATTTTTTACATTGTATGGCTGACTTGACAAGCATAATTTAATCTGTCGATAATGGCCACTCCAGAGAGGACAGAACATCTACTATCAGCATAAATCCTCCATAAACGTGACGTCACGGAGGCGACGAGTACCGAGCCACGCATCAGCATAATACCGTGATAATGCGCTCTTTGAGTGCGGCCTAGATCCACACCCTGTAGATTATGGGCACAGGCATCGTGGCCAAATAACATCTTTATACCCACGTACCCGCCAGACCGTCCTTTCTATTTTTTTCCATAAACACAAATCGAAAGTTGTTTGTTGGATTTACCCAAACTATATTTTGTGAAGTCACTAGTATAGAAAAAATTTGTACGTAATTGCAAAACCATTACGAATAATGCTTATCCTTACTCTAACACACAACTTTTATATTAACTATAATGTCTTAAATAAAATTAATTTACATAGATATATAAAACACACTATGTCTGATGCGTGTTATAAATAAACATAAGATGATAATAAAATGTATACATTTCATAGCATTATATATGAAATAAGCCGACTCTTACTTTCGTTAGATTTACAATGACAAAAATAGCTTTTGATTGACCATTAGTTACTATCACTTTGTACGATACCGTAAGAAATCTCACAGACCGGCGATATCCATCGGCCCGGGATGCTTCAATCAATAACCATTTATCCGAATATCCGCGTATCCGTCTACCCGTATCACATGGCGGATATGCTCTACGCTTTTGTTATGCCCTACTTTTATTATTAGGATTTCTTCATAAAAGTAAATGGCGTAAGTGTATACTCTATTAATGGCTATATCAGAGAACATTCTGCAAGAGGTATAGCGATGTATGAGGAGGTAATGGGCCTGAACGATGTTCATTTAGAACAACTGGAGGAGAATTTTATTGTATACCGGGTGTTTCATAAAGTTGGTACCAATAATAATTCCACATACAGGGAGAACGAACTAAAGCGTAATTTTAAAGATAAAAAATAAGCATGGGGTTTCTAAAATCGGAACGCAACCTCGGAATCGTCTCAATTACTATTGACAATGACTATATACCTATGTATCGCTATGTATGTATATGCTAAAAATAATTAATTATCCCATAGGTGGTTTGCAAATGTACTGCAGCTGACCCAATGAGCCATAAAAAATGTTTTCGTCACAAATTCAAGTTGCCATTAATAAAAAAGATGAGCCTTACAAAATTTGTAACTTTTCCGCTAGATTGCTATTTGCTAGCCATGCCCCTCTTTAAGTGTAGTTATTATTGATACCAACTTTATGAAACACACTGTAGATACACTTAGGAATCCTAAAGCTTAAAAAATATATCTTATTAATAAGCATGGCGCTATTGCTTTAAAATAAAACATTGTTCTTTAAAAAAAACTACATTAAATTAAATATGTAGGTTACTATTACAAGCGGCACCAAAGTATTGCTCTTTCACAAATTTATTACCCTATTTGGCTCCGGTTGGTTTTTATCTTATTTGTGATTTTATGCCAACTACCGACCTTTGTGGTGCAGAACGAGGTTGTCCAAATTTTAAAGGACACTTTATTCAATAGCAGAATAGAATTTTTATTCCAAAACAAACAATTCATTGTACATTCTATTTTATTTTCTTCAGATCAACATTATCATGGTCAATAGATACATCTTGTTCCTTTCTATGTAAAGTTCAATACCACAACAACGAAAATCTAAAGCTTTTTATTAGAGACAATAATGATCTAAACACAACTATTTGTATTAATTAACGATTTAGGTTAGTTTGGCTATAAACATGCTATAAATCGCTAATGTAAACTGAATGTTTGTTACTCGCTTATCTTAATCATAACTGCACATTTCGTAAACATACTAAATAACTGTTAGATTATGGTGGAAACTGAATTGAAGTCTTGATACTCTTGTAAATGTATGCCAGTAACTATTTAAATTAATAGTGGAGGCTTATTTTTATAGCAGAGACTGGCAAACGAGCAGATGGGTCACCTGATACTAAGTGAGCTCCACCGCCCACAGACACTCATGACACAAAAATAATCATAGGTGCGTTGCCAACCTAAAAGGAGGAAATGGAAGGGAGGGAAAAGGGATTTCACCGGCTACACCGGAAATCTCACAAAGTTAGAATCGATTCGAATTCTATTTTTAAAATTATTCATGCTCGCGTCTATTTTATAAAGAATCTGCATCAGTCAAACCTTCATCGTCAACAGATTTTTGCATAGAAGCCGCACCGCTAAGATAGGATTACCGCATATCTGAAAGAACATATTTATATCACATAAATCCTTAAAGGGGCGAATGTGGTGTTAGTAAGCGCAGACACGTAGCGTAATACTTAATTCAGGCGGGAACTGCTCTACAGAAATTGCTTATATCTAAGATAAATATCTCTTGCAGCCTCAAGCGCCGTAACCGTTTGCTGCTTAATTTAGATAACCGGAATGAGGCTCTTGGAGTATCGACTGACACGATCTTCTGCAATGTTATTAGAAAAGATCTTATTTAATGACAAAACTGGATTTACATCGTATAAAATGTATATTTACTTACGGATACATTGTCACAAGACTTTCTTTCAACCTGTCCTTATCTTACTACAATGTGTTGTTTGTGAATGTGACACACATTTTCAAGTAAGTTGCAGAAAGTATTTGGCTTTTAAACCGGTCGCCCGCCTGAAATCAACCCCTTGTAGGAATATATTGTCGCAATTAATGTGACTATTTATTTTTAACAGCCAGAATAACTTGTATCCCCAAATACAGATAAATATGCCTTCCTTATGAGTGGACCGACGGCCTAATAAAGGTTGCAGAAAGTCGCTAGATGAAGGTCACTTCTAACATATCAATCTGGAAATCTTTGGGGGAGGCCTATATCCAGCAGTGGACGTCCTATGGCTGATAATGATGATGATGATGCCTTCCTAATCATCTCCGAAAAACAAACCTAAAGGGCACAAACGAATACAACCGGTCTGTAATAAAACAGTACTCAAAGCTAGAAATTACTAAAGTTTGTACTTAATATCTCAGTGGGTTAATGTGCATAGTAGGATGGCAGCCTCATTAAGACAAAATAAGGAACAGTGGACAAAAACATTCGTTAAGCGTACATTACGCGGAGGAATATCAAAAGCGGGACGCAACAGGCCTAAGCTCTGGATTACCGCCACGAGGGGCTTCACGCTGCAAATTGAATGAACGCAAACATTTCCCCCGTATACATACTAAATACACTAAATAAATACAATTACTTGAAGACGGGGCTAGGAAACGGGTTTTGTCATCGAGAACAGTCGCCCGAGCACGAAAAACTAATGTAAATGTAAACTCGCTGCGCACTGATGACATTTGATTAATATTTCATACAAATTTCATAGACGCGCATCGAGCACGAATACATTTACGGTTGTCAGAAATTTTCCTGCTCGGGCTGCAGTGCCGCAAGTAGTCACGAGTTTTGATATTTCGCGCTTCTTAAAAATTATTTTTGTTTTTTTTATTATAGTTTGTCGTAGTTTTAGTCGCCTCCTTGGTCTAATGGCAGCAAGTATGGGCTGTGGACTGGGAGGTTCTGGGTTCGATTCCCAGGCCGGGCAAAGAAAATTTTCTAATTAAATTTGCCCGGGGCTGGATCCCTCAGAGGGAGTTGACGTCAGGCAGGCGGCCGGTCGTAAAAACTAAGCCAAATCCATTGTGCAACGTACTTAAAAAGTGTGTTGCGCCGACCCCACATTAAGGAGGGATAAGGGCAGGTAGAAAAAAAGATAGTTTGTCCTAGTTTCCCCAAGAGGCGCTGCTTGACAAATATATGAAAAAAACGAAAAATGTCATCCTTTTGAACCATCGATATAATAATATACCAACAACTCGGATTAGAAAACACCTATGATCTAGCCCAATGCTCTATACTTTTAGTATTACATTATAGCGTAAGAGATAGTTCGCAAGTCAATTGAAGTTGTTGGAACATCTGCGTCCCAACTACAATTTCCTCGAAAATTGCACATTCGGCGCCGTATTACTCCGTAGCAAGAAATAGTTTTTCCATTTGTCATGCTTTTTAAAACAGGGTCAGTGGAACATGTATTACAGCAACATAAAATAAAATTATTTTGTACATACATACATAGACTATTACCTGTATCCCCTAAGGGGTAGGCAGAGACGATCTAAAGAACCAGAACATCCACATTTCGCCGAGCTCGTTTCCATCTCAGTTGTGATAAAAGCGAACCTAACGTCATATCGGGCACAAATACAAAAATTGCTTGATCTTATGTAGAGGTATAAATACAGTTAACTTGAAAAAGTGAATATTTTATTTATTGCGCAAATAAAAAGCACCGTGTCGACATATTTACAATACAACGGAAGTTCCAATACGAAAATAAGATATTGCCTCTACAACCATAAATATTTTCCGACATGTTCATAAAAACACCATCAACATTTTTAGCTACCAATATATATCTGTATATCTGAGTAGTAGAAGATTGTAATTTTTCTATGACGTAGTCCGTACATTAATTTCATTTGATGAGTTAAAATATTTTACATAATATATCATAACATAAGCTCACGCCTGTATCCTCGAAGGAGTAGGCAGAGGTGCACTAGCGAACTAGAACACCCACATTTCGCCGAGCTTAGTTCCGTCCCAGATGTGATAGGGGGTGAGCCTATCGCCATATCGGGCACAAATTCCAGACTCCGGTCTGATATGGAAAATCCAATATCACTTTCCCCACCCGGGGATCGAACCCGAGACCTAAGCACCGTAGTCATACCGAAATACAACTACGCCACCGAGGCAGTCAAAATATTTTTATATTTAATTATGCAATTGTATGCCTGTTGAAAGCGGCCTTATTAATAATAATGCATTTTTCATTAACCACACGACAGCCGGTACGAACATATTTAGGATGTTACGCCGAATCTTCTAAAAATATTGTTGCAGGCTTTAGCTGTTTTTCAGCCTAGAAAACGATTTGTTCCATAAAATGCAAAACTGAATGCTAGCAGAACTGAGAACGAAAAACTTTTTGTATAGTTACCCATTTTAAAAGCTTCTGAATAATTATTAGAAGGTAGGAAGAGATCCAATAACCTTATTCCTATCCATTCATAAAATATGTAAACTTTTTACTTGCGATATCTGCTCGCACACTCAGCTATTTTTCTACCTCCACTCTTCGATCGCAATGGCTTCTCTATCAAATTACCACAATCGTCTTTACGTCCTTTTTCGTTCCTCAAACGGAACATTTAAATAAGTGATGTAATAAATTTCATCAGAGATAGTCTTTGTGAAAGTCTGCTGATTTATGCAGGTAAGTCCTGTCGTATGAACTTAAAACTTTGCGGAATCAGACTACTCGTCTGATTTAAACAAACTAAGAACATTTAAGGAAAGAAGAAAACCATCCTTTATCAGCTGACTTAATTCGATTTTATGCTATGCGATATCCTCGTTCATATGTAACACTTAGTTATAGTTACAATTAGTTGTTTTATTGTCTTGTTTTATTTTATATATTTCTTTTTTATTAATTCTAGTGCCTAACCATTGTCATGTAATTATTATTCATGTGTACAATATGGTTCATGCTGTGATTGCCTGTAATCAGGGTTGCAATCACATAAGTGACGATAATGTGTATGTGTAGATTATAGCAATTAATATATTTGTTGTAAACCCCGTCGGCAATCCTTTAAATAAATAAATAAATATCTATTATTTTTTGCGTTCATTATCTTCATACTTACTAATGGAGAACAGTAAATAATTATCTTTACAATTTAACAGCAAAAATTTGAGGTTCTAGGTTTATTCATTTAACATAATATCAGAAGACGATAATGATAGTCATTCCAAATATTTATTACATGTATGTTATTGCCGGTTTTTCAACAACCTTATATGCTTAACTTTTAAAAAACATTTCAAAACGGAATGGCCCGTAATTTACAAATTACAGCAGCACTAAAAAACTTCCAGAACAAATCATGGCCAAGCATTCCTTCGTGAATTGAAAGGGTGTCGAGGACTATTAAATTGAAGAAAACTTTATCGCCGTAATCTAACGTGAGTTGATCACGCAAGCTCTATTAGGTACGTTTATAGTCCCGGCACATGTGAGGGCTTCGTCATTTTCAGGAAATGTGAAGCCGGCCGCCGGAAATTCATCGGGGGTTCGCGCAATTTGTTACTCCGTTTGAAAATTCAACAGGAAACTAGTCCCAAAATACCTGACCTTGCCAAATTGCTGGCCATTAGTACACTTAAACAAATATTGTTCAACTTTGGAAACACTAATGTTACGATTCATGGAACCCGAATTATTATTTGGAGTTGATGCTTTAGTGCTTTATTTAGCAAATGTTATTGTTGTTTGTTAGTTTAAAACTTCACTAATGAAACTTGTATTAGAAGTGGATAATACGCAATTGCAATTGATTCATCATCATCATCATCAGCCACAGCATGTCCACCGCTGGACATAGGCCTCCCCCAGAGATTTCCACATCGACCTGTTGGAAACGGCCTGTTGCAATTGATTGAGTTGATTTGCTAGCAACATGCTTTAAATATATCAACTATGCACTATAAGATACTATTTTTTGACGTCTACGAGATTCGGATGTTAGAAGTAATAACCAAATTAATAATGAGACATCTTTCTTTCTATCTTAGTAAAGTTAGTTAGTTAACCCCACCTTAGTGTGGAGTCGCCGCAACACAGTTGATGAGACATGTGACATAATATTATTGCATTATTATTTTGTAACACATTATCATTTATTCAAAACATATTATGCTGTTACATTGGCTAGTATCAATCTATTAAAGATATGGAACGTAATTCATAGGGAGAAAGGGTGGCAAAATCCATTTCATCCTCCGGCATAAAATATTCAATACTCATTCGGTTCATAACGAGCTAATATAGTACCACCTCTGTTCCATACCTCTCTGGGTTGCCACTTGGAATAATAATTCCATACCTTTTATGGAAATAAAGTAATAAATTATCCTTGTTTTAGTTATTCACCCGATAAAACTCCACTACGAGTATAATCATTTGAATAAATATGTACCTATTCGTATATCCAATTCTACTGCAGAGTATCGATAGTGAAGGATGACCTTTTAAACGAGGCCGATATTGGTATCTTTTTGTACCCGACTGCTCCGGAAGGAGGGTAATGTTTTTGACAAGCGTCATCAACTTTAAAAGTTGCCAATAATAGTAACAAAAAAGGTAGAGTTGCTGGTTGCCAAAACTTGAGCATCGGGTACAAAGCACCTTAAAATGTATGATGGCCACTATGAATGTCCTAATATGTTCGTATCTTACACGCATCGTTGCAAATGTTGCCTTTTTATTGCTGTTATCAGGGTTTTAATGAATGCACAAATACTAAAGATACCAAAATTACTGGGTCATTCGTTTTTGTGTTCACATTTGTTCAACTTCTATTTCTTCTTTCTACGGTATCCCCCACCCAAAATACCAAAAGAATCTTGAAGAAGAAATGCAACAGCGACTAGTTTACTAAGATTATCTGTGAGACTTTGGTGCGAACTTATCGAACAGATCCATTCTTGTTATCAACTCTACATGTAGAATTATCATATGACAATTCTGAGATTAATATGAATAATATTTCTGTCGCATTCTCCAATAAACTCCATTAGACCAAGTTACACGTGAATTACTAATCGATACAAAAAAGACAATAATAATAACAGTCAACTCAACGAACGTATCGACATATTGCAAACGTATTTCAGTCAATAGCGTATGCTCATTTGATACAATGCATCAATTTCTAGTATCTAATGCTAAAATTATGCATTTTATATCACTTCTACGCTGTCGGTCCTTTCTGGGTCAAATGACAGTGGGTAAGCTATAGTTTATCGCCGTAACCTATTTTCCATGGCGTTATAATTATTACGTAAAAGTTTTTAAACTGTCACAATTGCGTGTGATTTATTATCGTTTCTACAATAGTGGAAACATAGTTTTGAATAATGTGTGGTGAATGTTTATTGTGAAAGTTTGAATATTATTGTCATTTTGATAGACATTAAATGTATCTCGAAAAGGAATAACGTTAATTGTGTTCCTCGCGATTTGGTGGAAACCACAGAAGTAGCAATAAAATAAATGTCTTATTAAGTAGCAACATGGGAAAGAACCCAAGCCATAATTCGAACAAAATATTCAAGGAAATGAGAAAAACATGTAAAACTGTCAACCGCAGGAACAATGCAAATTTCATCTTTCCTAATCCGACTCCAATGTAGATGTTGTGCAACACACTTTACCAAGTGACGCAGAAAGGATCCAACTTGGCTTTTTATGACTGCCTGCCTTCTAGAATTTAACGGTAAGTATAAACGCGTTTGTCTGACTTAGGCTTTGTACCAAGAACCTCGCCGGTAAAGCCCATATATACTGCCACCCGTGGCGAAAGGTCCATACAACTCCTACTGGCTTACCTTCGTCGATTTATTGGCTTAACAAATAGTTATTAATTAAAAGAAAATGCTACATCGGCTTTCATTTTCAAAAATTTAACCCTTCGCCACTGACCGCCACTACACCAATATCAACGTAACACCACCAAATAAAAAAGTTATTTTCTATCGATGAATGATAGCTCTATGTATGCTGGCTGTCTCCAGTCAGCATTAATCTACGTCCGTTGACAAAAGTGGATTGTGAACAAAAGAATCCGCCGCGTTTGGCTCATTGGAAAATATTGACGCGGTTCGCGTGACTTCATAGTTCAGTGTAACGATGCCGCGCTAATTGTACTGTGAGCGCCCTACATTCACGGAAATTCAATATTTATATCGTTTATAATAATAAGACATGTCTTCTACCATAAATTGTCAGTGTTCTTCACGATAAAATAAACATAACTTTGAAACATGTTATTAAATAACACACTCAATACACACACACACGCATACAGACACATATTCACAAAAAATGAACAAATACACCTATATTCCATTGTTTTTATAATTATGCACACAAAATAAATTAATGCTTCATACTCATAAGTGTGAGAAGACACTAACACCTGTAACACAGATTTTTATCTAGTATGGGAGTCAAAGCCTTCAAGAAAGAATGTTGTAAATTATTTTTGTGCAAATAAAGATTATTATTTTTCATGTATTATAAATTTATATTTTTTTATTATTTTTAAATATAAATAATATTATTATTATTAAATAAATCGTTCTTTGCACGGGTAACAGCATTTAATATCTACGATTGAAGATTGTTAACTGTAAAATAATTAAATTGTAATTGTTCGAGTACATATTCCAGACTTTCACACTTGTGGTTTTGTATGGGTAACCTTAATATTAATAACTTGAACAAGAATTAATCGTGTATTTTTAAGCAAAACCTTAACTAGGTACTTAGGAAACTAAACAATAAATTGAAGTTTATCGCGGCCGGCTTATCGAGAGTTATGAATGGCTCATTCCACTACACTACCCTTTAATTTTCGCTCGTGCGTCGAGCACAATGCTCTGAAATACCAATAACGCATGAGCCAGGTGAATGTAATGTTTCCAATTTCCTCCGGTCTTGAAAATACCTATAAGTACGTACCTACATCAAACCGCGCCTGAATAATTAGTATCTTAACTAACAATGACGATTAAAAGCATATTGTATAACTTAAATATATTATCTAACGTTATTGCTTTCCAACAAAATAGAAAGCAGGCAAATAAAGTTATTTTATCTTTACATTTAGTTTGTTTCTACCGAGTATACTTTGAGACTTTAGAATATTTCCAAAATTATATTAATTTACGATTGACAAATCAACGAATTTATGAGGTAGAAGAATGTTCTAGAAGATATTTTGTCACTTCATAAAATATGAAATTATAGTGGTTATAAATAAAAATGTCACAATAAAACATATTTCACAAAGAGCAGACTTTTACCGCGGTCTTCTTTTCAACAACATTGCAATTTGTTGGAAGAGAAATGCCAATAATTTCCCGTGAGGCGTAAAACCCAGCGGATGCGAGCTCAAATTTATTGCCTGGGTTCAGCTTCAATTACTATTTTACTATTTTCGGGTGAATTCTGCCAAGGACACTTCGGTGGCACAAACTTTGTCACTTAAGTTAGGTAAATTAGCTTAGGTGGGATCACGGAGCCTTTATAGCTCTGTTTATACTATATATCGCTGTGGTTAACTTTGCTCCAGGAGACATTCTCATTTTACTGTATCAAAGAACTCAGATAACAAAATTAACTTACATTTAGATATAACATTTGGTCCGGTAGTCGCCTCCTTGGTCTAGTGGCAGCATATATGGGCTGTCGACCGGGAGGTCCTGGGTTGGATTCCCAGGTCGGACAAAGCAAATATTCTCATTTAATTTGCCCGGGACTGGATCTCTCAGAGGTGGTTGGCGTCAGGCAGGCAGTCGAACATAAAAACCAAGCCAAATATATTTTGCAACATGCTTGAAAAAGTGTGTTGCGCCGACCCCACATTAAGATGGGATAAGGGCAGGTAGAAAAATAGAATAGATTGTTATCATAGTTTACTTTTTCTAATGACAACATACTAATATTGTAAACGTGAAAATTTGTGAGTAGGTATGTGTGTGTTTTGTAACTTTTTCACGCAACTACTACTAGACGGATTTTGATGAAACTTTACAGTTACGTATGCATATAGATTATACATCAGAATAACACATAGGCTAATTATTATCCCAAAAAATAATTTTCCACGCAAACGAAGTCGCGGGCAACAACTAGTTATTTATATTAATATTGATATGAGTTATTCATTAGAAACGTTAAACAACTTAAGGTAAAAAACCTATAATAGTCGAACTAAACACGTAACGAGATCTTGAATCGATGTACAAATTATTACTTTGATAAATTCGTCTAATGAATAATGAATTTATTTACACAAAATCGAACTCCTAATTTCTTCTTCAAATTCTAAATTCTTTCTAACGTTATCCGGTAAATATAATTCGCAATTTCTCATCTCTGCACCTCACAGATATAATCCACTAATATATAAACATTATGTTCGTCTTTAGAAATGTTTGTGTGTAAAGTTTTAAATATATAAATACATTGCTAATGTCGGAGTATAAAACAGCAAACACGAGAGTCAGCCTGCGGAAGGAGGCCGCGCTGCTGTTGACTAGTGCTTCGTCATCGAATACAAATAAATGCGCATGGGTTGCCGATCAATAGACACGGTTACCCATAAAACTAAAGGGTTAGAATACATTAATCAACCTTTTAGACAGCAGGCTGTTTCTTCTTGTTCGTGGTATGCTGACTGACAATAATGAATCGTAAGCTGACTGACAAGCGTAGTAGTGAAAAACTTCTCATGACTTATGTTAATTACACTTCATAAGTACTTAATGTATGTAAGCGCCACCAATAATATTCGCCGTTTTAAATCTACAGCTAAATGAATAATGTTTTTAAATGTGAGAAGACCCATGGAGTAATCTATCTAATCTAATGCTTAGACAAAAGAAGATAGACGACAAAAAATAAAGCAAATGAAAGAACGAAATCAAAATGGCGACTTTGAGAAAGAAAGATCCCGTTAATATAAGTTAAGCATCTTCTCCATATTCCGAAATTAGTATTATTGTAAATAAAACACAGTATTTACAATAAAACCAATAAGTATTTATACGATATTTAATTCTTATGATATGGTGACAATTGACATGTAGATCGCGAAACTAAAATGGTGGAACCGGCTTCATAATAAACTTTTCAAATTTTTCGTATCTTTTTTTTTTCAATTTTAATTTTCCTTTAGTAAAATTAATTGCGCATTGACCCCATTGGCAATCAAGCTAGATATAATATATAATAACGAGGGATTTAAACGTCATTGCAATCAAGTGACGTATTTTATTTAAAGAAGGCACATCCTTCAAACATAATACTCATTCGTAAAAGACGTTCCATCTGAAAAATCTTACCTTTTATTAAAGCATTTTTCACGAATTTGTAACACGTATTGTATACGTGAGAAATGTACAGACGTGACGAGTATACCTGAGGAACGATGGAAATGGCTTAAGGCGTGTTCGTATGCACTACGTACTTGCAATTTCCGAGCGCTGGGCTCCAGACTTGTATTAGAAATGCCATATTTTATGCATATCGTACACTGAACGACCGTCGACCGCACTACGTTTACGCCGTATGAATAAATAACATTGGTTTATTGACACTGTTTTCAATTTCGTGATTGATGTTTAAGTCGCTTCCTTGATCTAGTGGCAGTGTATATTGGCGGTAAAAACAAGTGGATTTGATTACAAGATCGGGTGGGATCAGGCAGCCGGTCATTAAAATCTGAGCCAAATCCTTTCTGCAACATGTTTGAAAAAGCGTGTTGCGGCGACCCCACATTGAGATGGAATAAGGGCAAGTGAAAAGAAAAGATATTAAGTGCAGAACTTCAGGTGAATATTTAATAAACTTATTACTTATTATGGTAACGCAAA
The DNA here is from genome assembly GCA_036417725.1 of Clanis bilineata. NCBI lineage: Eukaryota > Metazoa > Arthropoda > Insecta > Lepidoptera > Sphingidae > Clanis > Clanis bilineata. Next base: position 9,299,750 of record CM071141.1, read on the forward strand.
TATTAAATATTGAAATAAAACTAATTTTAAGATTTTTCTTAATTTTGAGTACAATTGGGTACTTGACTATTTTTTTTAAATACATAATAAATTTACCTCATCTAAAATATAGAGCAGAAAGAAATATTGAAATATTCTCAAAAATAAAAAAGTTATAAGCCTTTAATGGTTGCTGTAACCTTCAAACTGCGGGAAAGAGAAGTATCAGTATAAACACGTCACGCCATAACAGTACGTGCGTTGGAAAGGAATAGCAATATATCTCCAATATTTAAAACATGAATCTGCCTCATTTTTCAACTAATTTGGATGCAGTTTTTACAGAAGAGTTTATTTTTCTTTTTATTTGCTATTACATATAAATATGTGTATACCCAATTGTTTCGAAAGCTTTTCACAAATCGCGATAAAATCAGCAAAATTGTCATATATTTCAATGAATGTGTAATATCTACTGAATACTTGGCGGTTTCTTATTCAGAAATGTCGGCTGTAAAGTGTAACTTATGGACGTAATTTAGTAGAGCCAATTTTAGCTCCCAGGTGTCGCAACGTATTTTACGATTCAAATGTTTGCAGTGGCATTTCCATAATATGACAGTAGCTACCGTACTTTATACGTATACCTTATACCTTAATAAGTATACCTTAATTATTATACCGTACCTTTCTCATTTTCTAGTCAATAATATGAGATTGTGGATAAATTGGTAATATTTAATATTAGAAAATAATTAATTATAGCAAAAAGTATCTATGCAATCCAAGTCTTATTTTTGCACCTGCCTCTATACCACTGCAATGTGGGGCCCAGTCGTCAAGTCCAAGCGTTTTATGTAATCTTTGTAAATAGCTACTTAAAAGCTATTTATACATAAGTCAACATTATAATGTAGTCCCGATTTAGTACTAATTCTAAGTAAAGGTGAACGTAGCGCAAATATATATATAAAAAAATTTAAGAAGAACATCTGTACCAAAATAGCAGCAAAACTTTAACTGTATAAGTTTTCTTTACATTATTCGGGAGTCGGGAGACTGCGCGGCTCTCGGCTATTGTTTGTATTTATAGCACCTCTCTAACTCGCAATAAACAGGCAATGTTTCTCGAACTCAATTCCGACCTGTCAAGGGCAATGCTTTTGATAATAGAATGCGTGTGGAGTGTACTGAACGGTTGTTAGTGCTGCTACAGCTCATCCTGACAACTTATTATTTATCTGTATACGGTATCGTAAAAACTAAACTGATTTGTTATCAACAAAAAAATTACCATTACTTTTTTTACGGGCACGAATTATGCTTTAGTTTATACATACCGGTTTTTCATAAAGTTGATACCAATTACAGTTCCAAATACAGGGAGAACTATTCAAAGCGTTATGGCAAAGTTAAAAAAAAAAATTTGTTTAATTTTTTTTGTCAAATATTTTAATATCAGAATGTTATCTGTAAATCGTCGCAATTAGCATAGCAATGGCTTTGTGTATGCTAAAAATAATTAATTTAATTCATTTCTATTACTTCGTTACTTCTAGAACCTTACGATATTTTAAACTTTACCGCTAAATTGCTAGCCATCCTCGCTTAAAGTGTAGTTATTATTGTTACCAACTTTATAAAACAAATCAATACTATTGATCAATCCATTTTTGTTATAATGATAATACATTAAAAATCTCGTTATATTCACCCGCAAATCAGTCTGCAAGCATAACATTGTATAAACGCTATTCAAAGCAATATTTATGGCAGTTTGAAGAACTAGGTTTACCGCAAGACCGCTTGCGGAATAGGTAGTAAATATTAAAACAAATGACGGAAGGATGTGACCGCACTCCACCGCGCCCGCCACCAGGCTACGGCCCACGGCCCGTCCCAACCTACCCGAGCCGCGCTCATAAAACAAAACCGACGTTATCGATGTTCATTCCAATAATTTATAAAGATTTCGCCGACTTTTCATACTTCACAGATTTTATGCAAGACCTATAGACATGCACGGTGGTCTCGAATCCCTTCATGACAAAATAATATAATGTGTTCGTTCACAAAAATATTTAAAACTACTGTGGAATGTCTTTGTTCGTTCATAACTTAAAACTTAACTTTCAAAATACAACTGTGTGAATCCATGGGTTATATCAATAAGTTAAGTAAGCAAGATTGTATTTTTGTTAATATTTAAAATACAAGCTATTACGTAGATACATATACGTTCGGATTCTAGAGGTATATTCTATCGATACTAAAAGGCTCACTGTATTCAAAGCGAAAGACATTATGAATATACGTATTTTATCAAGTGTCACCATTCAAAAAATTATCTCAGCAAACAATGGCACTAAATTGTACATTTGTCTAATTTTTTCTACCTACTCTTATCCTACCTTAATGTGGGGTCGGCGCAACACACTTTTTCAAGCATGTTGCATAGAGGCTTTTATGACCGGCCGCCTGCCTGACGTCAACCCCCTATGAGGGATCCAGTACCGGGCAAATCAATTTTTCTAATTTAATTTGCCCGACCTGGGAATCGAACCCAGGACCTCCGGATCCACAGCCCATACATGCTGCCAATAGACCAAGGAGATGACCGCTAATTATTTATTGATATACATAAAAAATAATAGCTTATATAAAAGAAATGCGTACAGCAGGGAAGTACTCGAAGACAAGAGCATAAGTCTCCAGATACTTGAAATACCTACATAATGGTATCCCAAGTGAAATGTCCCTGACCGCCGCGCTCCAACAAACATTCAAAGGAAGAGGAAAAATTTGTATCCTCGTATATGAGATGTGGGTAAAGACGCATACACATTTGCACGATTATCGATTCGCATAATATACTCGTATGATAAACACGTTCGATTAAACTACGCATTTAAGCGCAATTGCACCATCCGTCAGTTAAAGCCAAAGTTATAGCAACAAGTAATGGTTCACGTTACTTAAAGTTTAAGCGTTACGTTTGCTTTCAAAACTTGTTATAATAACTTTAGCTTTAACCTACGACTCGTGCTATTACACCATAATAAATTATCTATTGACGATTTGCAACTATAGTTATGAAGATTTGCCCTTAAAATAATATTGATTTTAACAATAATTTTACTTAAATGTCATGTCTCCCAAGGAGACGTGAATCGTAATAAAAAGTATTCTGCCCTTTTCCTTATTATTATCGGCCAGTGTCTTTCATGTAAAAACTTATTACGAAGTCTTTAAACATTCGCTATTAGTAAAATAAGATATTTAAACATATATTTAAACTTCCATAAGAAGTTCGATTGAAATTCAAAATTAAAGATTATATATAATAAACACAACGTGACGTCAGTTGTGAACTGATGACAGTAACGATCGACAAATCAATGTAAATCTGTAGACAACTGACAGTTCGTTGATAGAAACGCAGACCGCCCGCGTCGAGTGACAAAAACGATCGACGAAAACCGAGAGAATCTGTAGGCACCTTAAGACGGCTTGTTGGCACTCTGCCATAACAACACTGTTATACAAACCCACATATACCCCGCTAATAACTGAGTGTTTTTTAATGTCGCTATAAGACAAATGATTTCGGAGACTTCTAGTAAATAATATCGAATAAATATATCAACGTGCGTCACATGGACATCCGTTTGAAAAATAATGAGGATTTTCTATTTATTGACTTGTATGTCTCGCCAAATGAAATAAATTTAATACATAATAAATATGTACGGTATACTAAACCTATGAAACTAAGCGTATATCATTAACAATGAACAGATGAATTAACAATTAATTATTCCTGTAAATTTACGGTAATATTCATTATCATAATCCAATGTAACAAAAAAACCTTCAAATGAAACACATGTGGAAATGTAATACTGCAGCGTTTCATGTATGTAAAATAAAAGCTTCTTAAGAAAAGGTCGGCTATGCGGTGCTACGCCGTAGCCAAGTCGAGAATATTTATATGTTCTTAAAAAAAACAATTCTTTGGACGACATTTACGGCTGAGAAATTGTTTAAACATCTTCGGCTGAAGCTGTTTGCTATGCTATGCTATATGCTTATTAGTTTAGTGGTCTTAACCACTTTCATTGTGGAATATGAAATCATTTTATGCCTTTTTCTGAGATATTTATCAAAATGAAAACATCAGAGCAAGCTGAATTAATAAATATATTTTTATGGATTATACGTGTGCATTTAAAGCTTTAACTAAAAGTGGCACGGAAAGATGTTAAAACAGTTCACGTAGCCTGCGGGCATCATTACCGCCTCGCTGTGCCGCGCCCTCAGTGGATGTAGCTCGTTAATACACTACTATCTACGGGTACTATCTTCGTTCAACGTTCAAACGCACCTTATTACTGACTTTCTGCATATATACTGAAGAGGTCAACTCTTTGAATAAACTCTTTTTATCTATTCCGTCTTTAGCCGGATACGTAATTTTGAATATCAACAGGGTATAAATTAACAAATATTTTTTTTAAAAATTTTCTACATAATACAGGTACAAGCACTAAAATCGTAATATTTCGTCAGAAATGGACATGATTCAAAATATGTAATATGCATCATAATAATTTACTTTTATAAACGAAATACTTTTGGATTTTAAAGGCTTAAATACTATATTATTATGTACATCACTACATCCAAAATTATATGCGAAGCGCGTGCGAGCGAACTCGTCGCATGCTCTCGACCGCTCTCGAACGAACAAAGGAATGAATACACACAGGTGCTTGCAAAGCGCTTTTTTCCTTTTCACAACTCCCGTCGAAAACGGCATTCATAACCTCTCAGACACCATCCAGCGGATGAAAGCAATAGCACTTAAACACCAAGACACATCTTCGCCTTAATCAATAATTCTTTACATTTTAACTTTTGTAGCTTTGTCATACTGTATTTGATATATAATCATGATAATTGAGTTTAACCTACTTTCCAAGTAGGAAGTTTCAAGGCGTATGTATTTATACGTATCATGTAACGCGGTATAATGCGGACAGATATTGTTTTATACATTTTATATACGGCTTAGTCAAAGTCTATACCAGTAAATGCAGAAAAAAAACAACAGCACAGCGAATGATTAAATCAACAACCATACAGACGTTTGTTTTATCTTTTATAACAGAGGTATCTGTTCTTGTTCCTTAAATTGCACAAATAATAAAGCAAAAATCGAACTACTACAAAAACACTTCAAATGAACTATTTAATGTGCCCGGCGTAAGAATTTTCACCTCATTCTACGTTTGCCATTATAACCTACACAGTGCTCGTAGCTGGGCGTAAAATTAAAAAATTCAACCATTCTCAGTACAAAAGATGCATAATTAAAAAAGGGTTAAACTTTACATTAATCTTGAGCCTGAGAACAAAAAGTAGGCGTCATTAAAAGCGGTCTGCTTTCCCACCGTTTGCGTCATCCATCACTAACTATAATTAGCTGGCAACTGTGACATCCTTAATAAACTCCACTGAAATTATGAATAGATAACGGATAAGCAACGTCTTTACAATTTACATTATAGCTACAAGTTTGCTTCTTTCTTTTATACAACTTTTATCAAACTTTTAAAGATTAATATAAATTTATCAGCAAATATTTATTACTAATCTCTCTTGGACGTAACATCTAGTAAAATAATAACACTTTCATATTTCTCTACGCTCTCTTTTACAATAATAGTAAAGACAGTCTGACCCGTGACAACGAAGACTGCAAAGCCTTCGAAACGTCGGGAATAATAATTAAAACCTAATCGTGATAGAATCCGTAAGAATAGTTTTATTTCAATCAATAATAGTAAGTTAACAATCAACAACAATTAATCATAAAAATATATTATTGATAATTAATGTTCTTCGAGTTTTATACTTATACCACTTACATTAAGAGCCTCATTCGTAATAAAACCCTTAGCGGAGGTATAATCCTTTATTAGTTACAATGTATTTAAACGTATAAAAAAGAAATTCAAACTTGAAACAGTTGAGCGAAATCAGCCAGCCATGTTTTCAGTATTGAACGTTTATAAGCTCTACTAAGTTATTATTAATAAAGGCCTATGTCTATGGCATTACCGGTGATCCAACAAATCCAAAGCCCCTTTTGTACTTTCTCCCAAATAATCAGTTATAACTTTCCTGAAATAACGACCAATTTAAGATGACCTAATTATTCATTTGCATTCCTTCTACAAAAAACGACTCCTCCTAACTGTTCTTAATCCGAAAATCCTCAACTCAATTCGCTAATGCGGCAAGATTAATCACAAGGATGTCGGTAAGTGTTACCTGGCGGGGCGGGTTAAGGCATCTCAGTTCGCGGCCTTGCCCCACTATGGCGGTCGTCTATTTTTAGCCCGCTTCTGACCCCCTGAGCCGCACTCGCGGCGGTTCCCGTAAATAGTGCTATTAAGAGCTGAGCTATTTGTTTACAAAAGGTAAAAAGGAAACACGGTAGATGTAAAGAGAAAATATATCGTCATGCTGTAGGATGTTTCGTCTTTGTAAATGGACCGGTTGGACCTGTGTAGTAACACTGTTTTACAAAAAAAAAAGTTTGATGATGGCAGCTTGATGTTATGTTTTGTACGGTGAGAGATGCTTAATCGACAACGCAGCAGTTGAGTCCATACAACACCATTGCTTACGGCTTACGTTTGCCGTAAATTTTGTTATTTTAGTTGTTTATAGTCAATGGAGATCGCTTAACATAACGTAATTACTATATTGTCAGCTAAGATAAAAACAGAAATGTGGTTGTTCTAGGCAGATGAACACTAACGAACTCGTTACGTTACCTATGCGGATCCCCTTCAGGGATGCAGGCGTGAGCTTATGTATATATGTGTGTCTGTTAAAACAGTGTAGGTACTTGCACACTACGCACAAAACTTGCCTGGATGAACTGATATGTGAACGTTGAAATCAGCATCAGCAAAATCAGGCCGAGCACTTTGTTGTACAATGGGACTGAGAACATATCCCGCACTTGTTACGCATTCGCTTGCGTAACTTGACATTCAAAATCCAGGGATATAGCGCGTTGCTCTAAAATAAATGCTTACGATATGTGCCTACAGAGTCGAGCTTACACCCTGAATACATAAATCCAAACCAACTTTATATTAAGTTACGAGGAAAGGGCAGGTACACGCGACACGAGTCAATCTCGTTAGGCATTGCAGAAATTGTTTCTGAAGGCTTCGAAACATTAATCATAATAATTAAACCGCGTAAAGCCGATTAAATGAGCTGCGTTGATTTTGAGCGATTAATTTATCATAAAGTACAGTTCCTACCAAATCATCATTCTCTGTAATCATTAAAATCATTACAATACACCGTACGTTATTAGAAAAAAGTGAATTTAAATGCATATTAGAATGAAAATTGCCAGTTAAAAAAAGTAAGAGCAATAATAATCTACAAAATATATTATAGAAATAATATTATGATTTGTATATAGGCGTGTCGTTAAAATGAGTGTGCAGACATGGATATCTGTGAGTGTGCACGTCTTCATATAATGCTCTTCTTTTATACTCTGTCAGGTATACAGTTACCGTTCGAAAGGCGACGCCACTCACGTTTATGTATTATAGAAATCGCGACGAAACTACTACATACATAAACTTAAACAGAAGCTACGGCCTGTATCCTCGAAGGGGTAGACAGAGACGCACCACCAAACTAGAACTCCCACATTTCGCCGAGCTTAGTTCTGTCCCAGATGTGATATGGGGCAAGCCTATCGCCATATCGGGCACAAATTCCAAATTCCGGGCTGATATGGAAAAATCCAATATCACTTTGCCCGACCGGGGATCGACCCGAGACCTCAGGATGGTAGTCGTACCGAATTACAACCACGTCACCGAGGCAGTATAAAATATACTATATAAACATTCTGATTTCTATTAAATCATGGCACAACATAATCCAACATATCAAGTTGTAGTGTGATCCACCACCACATGCATTCTCATTCGCACACGGCACAAAGCAGTATATCACTCAAACTGACACGCTGATGTGACACCAACCGCAGTCGGCAGTCACAACTATAAACTCCGCGCCTGAGTATGCCCTTTGCTAATGACGGGAACATAACCTTCAAATCCACGACGCACTAAGATTCATGGGTTCAAAACAGAAAAGAAAAGGTTATACTATCTCGTTAATTCGAATATATTTTCTCGGGGTTTAGTGTTCATAGTACCTTTTCATAGGAAGAAAGTCAGATAAATAATTTGTTTTTATTAAAGATGAAAATTTATTTTCAAAAACTGATTCAATTTGAATCAACTCGAATGTTTTTTCGGACAAAAATCCATTACGTGAATATTATACATTGAAATAAAACTATTCTTACGGATTCTATCACGATTAGGTTTTAATTATTATTCCCGACAACGAAGACTGCAAAGCCTTCGAAACGTCGGGAATAATAATTAAAACCTAATCGTGATAGAATCCGTAAGAATAGTTTTATTTCAAAAATCCATTAGTTACGGAAATCAGACGGTTTTACAGGACTTGTCGTTAATTCAGTCTTGACTACAGGGCGGACCCCTAACTAGTTTACCTACACTTTTATAAAGCCAATACGAAATAAAAATCCCGTGGTTGGCTTGTTTAGCTACAAAGTAGTCTCCGGAGTGCGCGTTGCTTTTACCTTATCACTAATTACGCAACTTCGGCGATATTCCGATGTAAGAGCTAAGTAAGCTCTATTTGCACGTAAATAAAAACGACTTCAATGTTACTGCGTTGATAAGATTAATACATGTATTTCATAACCGTAAAAGACCTCTGACATTTACCATTTGGCTCTATCCAAAGATGTTATAATCTGTACGTTCCGTAGAAATAAGATTAATGATACACATTACTTAATATCATTTATATTCTCCTTATATCGAATATTAGTTTGCCGTACATTTGTGTACTACTTTGCAGTATTTTCTAATAAAACATTTCACTTCAAGACGGGATATAATCGTAACTAAAGAAGCAAAGTTACTCAAGTCACGACACGGAATTGAAAATGTTAGACGAAGACGATAATTTTCGCTAAATAATGCTTAACAAAACTGTGTGGGTTTCTTATCAAGCAAATATAGTATGCAAAGGTATAATCAAAATATTTTTTATTCGCAAAACTTTATATAATTGAAGGTTTGTGTTATTACATTACAAAACCAGTTCAATAATCTAAAGCAAAGTCCGTATTATCACAAGATAGTCATAAGTTTGTAAATAAAGCGCATACAGTATACATACCTACATACATACACCATTACAGTTCGTAACTTATTATTATGGCCACTAAACAATAGTGCAAAGCGGGCATTAAATTCTCGCTATCTCGCACGAAAAGTTCTTGCTAGCATGCAATGGTCGGCTAGGAAAAAACAAATTGAACTCAACTCTATAGCTACCTTTGTGCACCTTACATAATATTTTTCCCCTATCTCGAAGTATTTAACGTTACATTTCGCAGTTCTTGGCAGACGACGGCGGTAGGCACATAAAAAACAATGGCTTACACAGAAAAAGATCACCGTTTCTACTCCGTAAAATAAAAAGAAAGTTACCTTGAGATTTAGAAAGCTTTTAATATCGGTGAGAATAGACCACACAGGCTCAGTAAGGGTTATTTGCGGCTAGTTTGGATCATTTGCGTCGGAAATATTTAAGCCGCTGTTAAATATTATATTTGTGAGTTCTGCTACTAAAATATATAACCACAATTATTACATAAGTACATACTTTTATAAACCGTTTAGTATTTTCTTTCTTTCAGTCTGGTGTTATATGTACATATACCTCAATCTTTTGAGTACCGGTTTATTTTAACTAAATGGAGTGGACTGGCATAGATTTAAACACATATAAGTAGTCGTAACGTAACGAAAATGAAAATAATTAATGTAGTTTTATCGTTAGTTTTATTTTGTAGTACGAGAATCTGAATTGACAGCTTATAGTACGTACCGTACTTGTAGCATTTCACCGAACAAAGCTCCATAGCTGTGGCAACGGCGTGTGTCTGCTACCATAGTGTGGACGTAATTTGTTACGCATTTGTCGAACATTTCAGCTACGATGCGATCCACCGAAAACTCCCGAAGAAACTGACAAACATCGTGCTACAAGTGAATATTGCACGGCGTAGCAACAAGTATCGACGGTGATCTCTGCGGCCCGAGTAGGAAATTTTCTGGCAATTGTAAATGTATTCGAGCTCGCTGCGCACTGATGATATTTGGTTAATATTTCATACAAATTTCATAGACGCGCATCGAGCTCAAATACATTTACGATTGTCAGAAATTTTCCTGCTCGGGCCGCTACTCTGTTACGCATTAATGCTACGTGCTACAAGCCGATCTATCGAATTAGTTTATTTTTTTCAAATGATTTCGCTTTGCTCCCGCTACTACCTGTAGCACCCCTGTAGCAAAAAGACGTCAACACTACGCGTAGCGGCTCGCATAGCTGACGTGATGGATCGTGTTGTACATTGTAACACCCGTGACGTAGGCTCGCCCGCTGCTCCGCTCTCTCCTTAGTTCCTTATCCGCACGGCGCACCGCATATTCGTGTTTTCCGGAATTTTTGCAATAACTACAGGCTTAGTTATTCACAAAGCTCATTTGCAAAAAATTACACTGTCTTATCTTAACAGTTTTTTTAAGTGACGTTTATTTATACTAAGGATATTTTATGAAATGTTGCCCAGTAATTTACTCAGAGATTTTATAGCTAGCTTAGGCTGCTCTGTCACAACTCACACTTCGGGTCTTAGCAATTAAACAAATCTGGACCCTTCTTTAGCCTACCAAGTTTTACTTATTTTATTATTTGTTACATCAGCTACGGAACCCTTTATTATGCATGACTCGAATTGTTGTTTGCGAGGTTTTGATACTTTTTAGCTACTACAAGTCTGCAATTCACAGCAACCATAAATAATTTTGTGGGGTTTATTCCCTTTCCGAGTAAGCAACACCGCCGTAAATTTAGCCTCCACTCGTAGACACCACCGCAATAAAATATTCAATTTATTGACAGAGCAGTCGTAACAACCCATAACATCTTAAACCTTTAACGTTTTATATCTGTAAAGATTAAACATTCTAAGGAAATACATAAATACAACATCGCTGACAGAACTTTGTCTGTTACAATAAAATTTGACCAATTAACGACAACAATAATTAATAAATTTGTTAACAGTATCTTGTTCTTTGAAATGAATTATTCATTTCATAACTATGATTCATAATTGCGTATTAACTCGTATAGTGCTTTAGTAAATACCTAATTTTCAATAGGTACCTAATATCTATAGAAATAAGCCTACTGCATTCTTTATTATTATTATTGTTGTCGTATCTTCATCATTATGAGCTATAGTACGTCCACAACTAAATATACGTCTCCACCAATACTATACCGACCTCTTGTTGTTCTATAAGTATTTTTTGCAGCTAGAATTTTGTAAGTTCAATTTAGTCTATGGTTGTACACATACATGGGCACGTCAATCTTTGCTCGAGATACAAGATTAGCACTAAATCTTATGTGTTGTTATCTATTTTGTATAGAACCTATATTTAACATAATTTGGTAATATAGTTATAAATTTATTAGTGTTAAGATACAGACCTGCATCAATATTTCAATACATTGACGGCTGTATCCCCGAAAGGGTAGGCAGAGGCGCACTAGCGAATTAGAACGCCCACATTTGGCCGAGCTGAGTTCCCTCCCATATGTGACAGAGGGAAAGCCTATCGCCATATCGGGCACAAATTCCAGACTCCGGGCTGTTACTGAAGAATTCAATATCACTTTTCCCGACCCGGGAATCGAACCCGAGACCTCAGGACGTTACTTGTACCGCGCACGCAACACCACTACGCCACCGAAGCAGTCACTATTTCAAACTGTAAGCAAACTCCGCGAATAACGTTTATGTACTTTAACTTCTAATCTTATTACAACACCATAACTTCTGACTTAGGAGCACTGTAGATACACGTAGTAAACCCTTGCTCCTTGTTATTTTATTCATGTAATGGCAAAATGAGTTGATATGTGTGAGATATATTTGTTCCACCACACCCCACGAGTTACGCGTGTTGTAAAACAGAGCTGCCTTCTAATAAAGATCCCGTTTCCGCTCCCATCACACCGTTTAACGTTCACAGTATTGCCCATCACGCTCACATCATTTGTTACATAACAACTGTGTTACTGTTTTGTCCAAATTCTTTGTATTCGGCCCATTGACTGCTCTGGTCATGCTGATTCAGTAAAGTTCAAGTATAATGTAGACTGTAGAAAGGCAGAATCATGCTGTCCGGTCGTTACATACTGCGGCCCGACCAGTAGGCCAACCATGAGTTTTTTTTTTAATTTCTCGCTAGCGACTCCGTAAAATATTTGTATGTTAAACACCCGTACCTGCCTCTAGCGGTTACGCGGGGAACTAACATTTTTATAGAAATTGTTTTACGTAGTCGCTAGCGTGAAATGTCAAAAAAAACTCATGGTCGAGCTACAGGAATTTTATTGACAATCGAATTCGCATCTAGCTCACTGAACTTAAGTAATGTACCTCTAAGTAATCACTAATGATTATAATATACTCGGAGAGTGGCAGACAGGCAGGTCACCTGATGGCGATTGATCTCAACTGTCTTGTCTTGTCTGTCTAAACAACACGCTATGACAGCTTGTAGTCATGTGTACCGTACGGTGATTGCTGTATAGCTCGAGGAAAAATATCGGTTACCTACGCACCAACTAGGCGACGTGCACATTATTTCAAATCAAAATACACAACAAAAATACAAAATATTTTTTTTTATTCTTTCAGCACACCATCACCGCCTGATGGTGGTCATTACCATCAACGTGCCTCAGCAGATTATCAGAGTAGTCTTCGTTTACATGAACTGCAGGCCACTTCATGACGAATATATTACCTGTGTTAGGTATATTTTTTTTCACAATCTAACAAGCGGCATAAACAACTTCATATAAGTACTTCTTTAACATATGGACAAGTTCCACTCGTTAAGACCTCAGTATTTTGGTCTAAGCACAAGAAACAAAACCCTGAATTCGCGCGGTTATTCGGAATATAAACTAAAAGAACACACGCTCCACAGAAATTCCTCAGAGCCTCGTGAATAAGAGCTTACTGCAAATGTTCTCTAAATCCTCGCATTTACATTTAATTTGACAGGTTGAACTGGTGTTGTTTAATTCATGACATCTATGTTGAAGGAGTCCAGAATATTTTAAATATAATGAACTATAAAAAAAAATACATTCAAGAAAGCACATAGGGTGAGTTCGTGTATTATCGAAGTGTAAGATCGGACAACGCTAAAATATTGCGAAGTTAGACATTTTGAAATGTATTTTGGAGCATAGAAGTTGACGGCTAGAATTCCAACCCACATAAAGTTGAAATATTTAAAAACGTCTCCAGCTTCGCACTATTTTAGAAACATTAATCTCACATCTCCCTTAGTCCGATCTTAGCAGAACTCACTATACGAGTCTTATGTCGTGGATAAGAGGAACTATGAGAGACTTTCAGTCTCACAAAACCCAGACCTAAAACAAATCTTTTTGGTCCATGCAAACGTTATGTCGATGCAAGTATAGTACACAGTGTTTCTTGCTTTATATATCTCTCTATATGTACTATTCACCCGCTGCACCACAGAGGCTGTCGTAAGTGTACGTATCCTCTGGCCCTAGCAGGAATATTTTTGCCAATCAAATTCTTATCGAGCTCGATGCGCGTCTATGACATTTGTATGAAACATTAACCAAATATCATCAGTGCGCAGCAAGATTGACATGAATTCAATTATCAAAAATATTCCTGCTAAGGCCACTGATACACGTACCAACCAAATAAATTTTCTAAAACAAATCAACATTTTATAGCACTCGAAGTGGGTTTTGCAATAACGCCACTTAGACGGGTCGATAAATAATCCGCATACCTTAGATATTTTTATTCGTATCACAATAAAAGTCAGTGTCGTTTGCCTTGCCATCTAGGACTTTCCATAATAATTATAATCCAAGGGGTTTATTCTTTACTAGACACGGGCCAATCACCAATATCTTAATATTAAGCTTCATTACGATTATTATAATAGCTTCGTGCTAGGCTTGAGTAGTTATGCTGTTTTAGTAGGTTGTGGAAAAGGCCACGATACGCTGTAGGTACCTACTAGGTATTAAGGCTTAAGGCGCGTCTCTTCCACCTATTTTTCTTGGAACAAACCCCCAAAACACGTACGCAAAACAATTATATTCTCTCATAGAATAATGAATCATAGATAAAAATGTGTAGCGAAACCATGTTTTGCGTAGGTGTTTTGTGTAGTGTTTTAGTGCAGGAGACGCGGCTTTAGATAACTCGAAAGTTACCCAGAACTGCGGAACACAATACACAGACAATGATTCTGGACAAACTATATACCATAACTGATAAGCCTTGAATTTTAATCCACTCCATATCAGGTTTAGCCCTCCAAATATTCTGAGACACTTTTTAACACAATAGTCAAAGTCACATTAAGAATTCTGTGGTGGTAGCTCAAATAGTTTAAGTTAACATACATACACAAAACATAAGCTCACGCCTGTATCCCCAAAGGGGTAAGCAGAGGCACGCTAGCTAATTAGAACACCCACATTTCGCCGAACTTAGTTCCGTCCCAGATGTGATAGGGGGCGAGCCTATCGCCATATCGGGCAAAAATTCCTGACTCCGGGCTGATATGGAGAAATCCAATATCACTTTGCCCTACCCGGGGATCGAACACGAGACCTCAGGACGGTAGTCGTACCGAAATACAACCACGCCACCGAGGCAGTCGAGGTAGTTTAAGTTAATGTATATGAACACGCTACATTAACTCAAGCAGTGTATGTGTAATATTTGTATAATCGTATTACGCCTAATATAAATGCATAATTTCGCTACACAGCTCGGTATGTTAGATACGTAACTGTATATCAAGTCTCTGAAGAGATTAACGGTTTACGAGCAAATTTATGTTTATGGCTTCTTCGACTGTGCGTATAAACACAAGGTCGCTTACTAAATGTAATTCGCGAAGTAGGCAGCCACCTAATGTTTACGTTTTTGTGCACGTGTCTCTCGTCTTTACTACTTCTACCATTGTTTATAAAGCCCTTTTTAGATACAAAGAGTTTCTGCTACCTACGACAGGAAAACGGTTTTTATTTTTTGACCAAGTTCAAGTTCTTTCGCTTCGTTGGTCTAGTGGCAGCATATACTCGTACCCAGGTCGGGCAAAGCGATTTTTCTGATCTAATTTGCCTAAGACTGAATTCCCCAGAGGGCAGGTTGTCATTAGGCTGGCAACCGATCGTGAAAATTAATCCAAAACGTGTTGAAAAGTGTGTTGCGCCAACCCCACATCAAGATGGGATAAGGGAATGTAGAAAAGAAGAACTGAGTTCAAAAAAGGAGGTTCTCAATTCGTTGGTATAGTTTTTTATGTAAATATGTTCACCGATAACTCCGTCATGGGTATCTCGAATTGGATGGATGATTCTTTTTCGTTTATTGTCTAATTTTATTTATAAAATTGTAATTCGCAAGTAACTAATGGTTTGTTTTTTCATTCTTCACTAAGTGATACTCTATTTTAAATTAATATAGTATCAATGTAAAAATAAAAATTTGTTTAAATAAGTAATCGAGAACAATAATTTCACATTTATTTCTACACCGAACGCCCAATATCGACGGAACAAAGTGAGTAGTAGTAGCGCTAATACTGCTAGTCGTTGCAAAAATCTTTTTTTTTCTGGTAATCTACGTCTGTTACTATACCTACTATACTATACAAACACGTATTGTGGCACCAATTTGTTTCTGGCGGTCTGTTTATTTTTACAGTTCCAAATTGTAATCTGACTAAATCTGCTCAGTTATAAATATTTTTTCAAACGTTATATCGCCATTAGCGTCGTCAGCACGACTATCAATAAGATGCTTGGTAAACGCCCATTAAATGCATAAGTTATGTTAGAAATGAATTGTTTATATTTTTACGTACATACCTCTACATATGTACATAAACTCACAGTTACTCCCGAACTTATTTACTTATTTTTTTATTTTTACTTCGTCGAGCTTATTTCATACTTTTTCAAGCATGTTGCAGAAACGATTTTACTTCGTTTTTACGACCGGCTGCCTGCCTGACATCAACTCCCTCTGGGGGATCTAGTCCCGGGCAAATTAAATTAGAAAATTCGTTTTGTCCGAACTGGGAATCGAACCCACGACCTCCTAATCCACAGCCCATGTACCTATGCTGCCACTAGACCAAGGGGGCGACTAACTAAAGTTATAACTAATATAAGTAAAAACAAATGATCTTTTACTTGGCATAACAGATACTTTGGCTTAGTTAATTGTTCAAAGTTAGAGGCGACAAAGGGTAACGATAAAAACAATAGCTAAAACTGAAATGTCAATATAAGCCATTACGTACTTTATTACATTTATTTGTTTAAACCTTTGTATACAAAATATCATCATTGGCTGGTGATGATGACGATGATACAAAATATGCATATAGGTGGACTTAATGCCTGAGGCATTCTTTACCAGTCTACCCGTGGATGGTACAGACGAGACAATGTGGGTGTATATAAATAATACTTTTCTACTCTATACCTTAATATTATTTTTAGTTATGATGGAGAAACTTAGGGTTAATAATAAAATGATTAGTTTTTCTACTTAGTTCATGATAATCACTAATTAGGTGGTTATAAAACATGCAAATAATATGCGCTTTACTTGCAACACAGTTCTAACAAAGGTACTTTTCTGGGTTTATGTCATAAAATACAAAATAATATTTGAGTAAACTAACAACGGATCTATGTATTACTTACACATAAGGTTCTAATTCCGTTAATTACTGTATTTGCAATCAACACTTGCTTTATCATAGCTTTAGACAACTTCGAAATTCCACTGGTCTAAACTATTCCAACTCCCACTTTGAAACTGATTGTGTGGTGTCCAACGCTTTTGATGTAGAATTGGATATTATTTGTATAATATTAAATAGGAATTCATATTCCTACCAACTGTAACTCATGAATTTTATAACTGTGTGTACAGCAATAGCATACAATAGTTAATATAAAAAGCTTAATATTGGGTAATTTTTCTAAAGTTGATCGTTCTTAGATTACCTTATACCTAGTAAAAATCCTAAATGTTGGCACACCCTGTGTCCTCTAAAAGCCAGGTTTGATGCGATTTTACGATTTTCACAATAATAATGATGTTTCAAAAAAGCAGCGATAGCTCAGTTGGGAATGATACGGACTGCCGAGACAAGTGTCGGAGGTTCGAGACCAACCCCAAAATGGAGCATACACCTCTGACTTTTCTATGTTAAGTGTATTTTCATTGTGAAATATCGCTTGCTATAACGGTGAAGGAAAACATCGTGAGGAAACCTGCATACCTGAGAATTTCTTCACAGAAATTTCGAAGGTATGTGAAGTCTTCCAACCCGCATTAGGCCAGCGTGGTAGACTAAGGCCTAACCCCTCTCATTAGTAGAGGAGGCCCGTGCCCAGCAGTGGGACAGTAATATTACAGGGCTAATATTATTATTTATTATTATTACTGATGTTTCAATATCCCTGTAAGTAGCCATTTAAATTCCGTAGCGCTTATTTTTTTAATGACCCCTCATAATGTTACAATGAACGTGAGCCGCCTTAATATACGTGCTTATAAATCGTTTTAATTGAAGCTCCCTGAAGATTTATAGTGTAATGTGGCTCATACATTTTAAAATAAATATTCTTGCTAGGGTTTATCACTTACAGGCTTGCACGATGGTCAATTTAACAATAAGCGGTTTGTTGGCACGCAATTAACCCTCTAACCTAATTGAAGAAACATCGCGTGTCGCTCAAAGCGAACACGAAAAATCACAACAATAATTCCAGCTCGCATCCAACATTAAAACAAAGTAACATTACAGTTTTACGATAATTTCTAATTAATCATGGAACTTAGACAGACTGTTATACAATTCCGACAGAAAAAGTTTCTTCAAAAGAGAATAAACGTTTATTATTTCAAAGAACTTGTAATAATTTCTGGAACGCCGTAGTGGTGTGTTTAATCAATCTTTTGGACAGTTTTCAACCTCACTGCATTTCAATTAAAGAATAGCAGTCCAAATGTAGAGTCAAATAAACTATTGGATAATGGTTATTGAGTCGGCGGCGTAGTTGTATTGTTTTTCGGTACGATTAACGTCCTGAAAGCTCGTATTCAATCCCCGGGTCGGGCAGTGAATTGGGTTTATTCAATATCAGCCCGGAGTCTGAAATTTGTGCCCGATATGGCGACAGACTCACCCCTTATCACATCTGGGACGGAACTAAGCTCGGCGGAATGTGGGTGTTCTAGTTCGCTAGTGCGCCTCTACATACCCCCTCGGGGATACAGGCATGAGCTTATTGTATGTATATAATGGTTATTGATTAGGTATGTACTATTAATACTTTTTTTACAGCCTAGCTCCACCCCGACTAAATGAAATTTATGTTTATAAATACCATATTATTATCGTGTTTAACATCGCAGTGTAGTATACACAATATACAGTCTGCTTATCGCTAAGTTACATCAAATCTACAGCGCAACTGGGTCTTTCCGACGAGTCTGCGGTATACTGCAATGCGGTCCAAGCTTTTAAAATATTAATTTAATATGTTTACGGGGCGACACTCAAAGCCCTCATTTAAAATCATTTATCAACATTGCAGCACCTGTGTTTTAAAACCGCATGAAACACCCACCATTTCTGTACGCGTCGGCAATTAAAACACGTCAAATTTCAATTTACCTGTGTTTTATGCGAGTTGAATATTCGTGCCCGAAAATATCAAGTAGCCTATTAAAACCATGCTTTTGAAAATTATAGTCAATCTGTTAAGAAACACGGCAAGAATCTTGCAGGTCTTGCTTCTTTATGTGTTGCATTAAAGAAATTCTACAGAAAATTTTTATTATTTTAAACATAACATAACATAAGCTCACGCCTGTATCCCCGAAGGGGTAAGCAGAGGCGCACTAGCGAACTAGAACACCCACATTTCGCCGAGATTAGTTCCGTCCCAGATGTGATAGGGGGCGAGCCTATCGCCATATCGGGCACAAATTCCAGACTCTAGGCTGATATGGAAAAATCCTATATCACTTTGCCCGACCCGGGGATCGAACCCGAGACCTCAGAACTGTAGTCGTACCGAAATACCACCACGCCACCGAGGCAGAGTTATTTTAAACACTTTAATTTTTTATGAGTTAAAATTATAATATAAAAACATAAATAGGTATTAGGTAGCAATAACGTTTTTGTTATTGTTATGAAATGGCAACTGTAAATAATGGTTTTACGTCGCTACAAAAATGGTATAAACGTCTAAGTTTAGGAATTTAATAATATCGACAAAGGAATACTTCGGACTCCGCGTTTGTTGCGAAGACATTACAATAAATTACGCAATGTTAATAAATTGATTACAGTAGAACGTTCCGTTGGCTTTCCAATTAACGTAATCCCAAATCACTTTGAAGACTATCCTCAACCAACGTGTTTTATTTCCGTTCATTTTAGAAGCCACGTGTGTTAATTTAAACACACGTGTATTGAATAAATTAATAACATTAGGTACATTATAATTATGATTATAGACATCCGATGCTCTCGTCGAGCGTCAGACGGGAGCGTCAAACGTCCACCGTTGTTTGTCAAACTTTACTCAGACTTAATGCTCCTTTGACACCATACATTAGTGACGCTCTTCCTATCGACTATAAATGCGTAGACGCATCTACGTCAAAGACGCGCAGTAGGCATATTAATATCGTATGCTAAAACACTTTTGTCCCATAAAATATTGATTGGTATGAGTACTACGATATTTAAGTTGTAGTGTGGTTTGGCACTTGTCAGGACGTGCGATAGAGCGCGTGTGCACGGGCGCGGACGGCGCCGGCATGGTGTCGGCAGCGCGCGCCCTGCTCGCCGCCGTCACCAGGGTCCTGCTGCTCGCCGACATGGTCGTGGTGCGACAACTCCTGCTCGCCAAGGACAAGGTACCTACATTTATGATAAGACTGCTTTTTCCATCTGCTCTTATACCACTTTACCTCAATGTGCGGTCGGCGCAACATCCCTTTTTTAAGTATCCTCTCTAGATTAGACTTGGTTTGACAACAACTCTCTCTGGAGCATCCAGTTCCGGTCAACTCGTGTTAAATAAAAACACTACACCCGATCTAGGAATCAAACCTAGGACCTTCCGGTTCATAGCCATATACCTTGCTACTTGACCAAGGAGGTTTATGATGTCACTGCAAAAAGCTAAATACGCCTCATACTACCTAATCCTTTCTTAGTTTTGCTCTATTCCAAACAATGATATCCGTAACAATGCTATAAGTTTATTTCTTTTGGAACAATGTTGCTTTAATTAAAAAAAATATCCCAGCAAACTTCCTTCCCGTTCCGGATACAGACAGTTAATGGAGCAAGTTTTATCAAAACACCGACAAACTCACATTCTATCAACATTTCACCCTCATAAAAACCTTGACCCGAGGCGGAAGGAAAGAAGAAAAATATGAGCTCATACCGATCCGGTCCCTGCGATAAAATACCAATAGTCACTAGATATAAAAGGAACATTCGTCGGGACTTCGTTACATAATCTCGTGTGTATTGTAGATATGTAGGTAATATACATTTGGTGATGCAACGTTTCAGTACTTCAAATAAAGTTTAGGTTCCAACTTGGTAATCAACGTCGCAACTTGAGAGTTTGCTGTGTGGACGTTTCACGTGATAGGTGGCACGGTCGCTGGATCGGTTGGAGTCGGTGTCGAACTTCGCGGAGTTCGTGCGTGCCTTCACCGAGTTCGGCGGCGGCATGGTGGAGCTGGCGCGGCTGACGGCGGAGCGCCGCGCCGACCTCCGCGACGAACGACGGAGAGCACAAGTAGCCGCCGCCAGGAACGTTCTAGAACGATCTACACTCATGCTCCTCACCTCGTCAAAGGTAACATTAATATAGAAATCATTATTCTATATTCGAGCACCGATTTGGTGGACGTAGGCTCGCTTCTGCAACATGCCAAAGAAATCATCACACCGAAGAACATTCTCAACTTCTGTAACAGCAACGAGGTCCGTGCTGTTATCAATTACTAAACAGTTTCATCAAGCTTTTTCTTTCTACTTGACCTTATCCCACTTTAATATGGGGTCGGCGCAACACACTTTTCAAGTATGTTGCAGTAAGGATTTAGCTAAGTTTTTACGACCGGCTGCCTGCCTACGTCAACCCCTACTGCGGTATCCAAACCCGGAAATTAAATTAAAAAATTCGCTTTGCCCGACCTGGGAATCGAATCCACGACCTCCCGCTCCACAGCCCATATATGCTACTAGACTAAAAAGGTGACGACGTGAATCAGTCCCATCAAACATGCAAATAATTTTATGCTTAATTATTAAAGAAAATAATTTAATATTATGTACCTATTTAACTAAAGCATTTTTCTTATTAGGTATGTCTTTCCATACTGATTAATAATAATCTTTAGAAGTACATTTACTTTTGAACACTGTACAGAAAAAGTTTTTTAGACGTCCCGTTTAAAGTTCTCCAAGCCTCCTCGGCTAAATATAACACCTTGACCCACACAGAGGACTGTTATTAGCGCCGATAGAAAGCAATAAATTTTCAATCCGGGTGTCCAGTGGGTCTTGCGACTCACGTAAATTAGCCCTGTCGCCTGCCCGCCGATGCCATCAATTATGTAGGTACCAAGCCAATTCGGGAACACAATGACCTGTTTGTGATTCATTTACCAACGGCCATTTCCCGATCAATTTATAGAGGGAAGCATAAACAACACCTTTAATAATTACCACATAACACAATATTCGATTACCAATTGTTGATGATATAATTTAATGCCACCACTCACCTCTGATCTGAATTTCTACGACGTATTAATTTTAAAATTTAATTAATTTTTAAAATTCAAAGGAAAATATTCAATAATTAATTCTAAGAAAAAAATGTTAAGTTACCTGCAGTACATCATACGATGTAATTCTACTGCAAGGAAAAAGTAAATCTTAATTCTAAAGCAATTAGATATTCTACCTTCTCCGCCACAGTTGTGCTCCTTACCATGACTAAAAGTTTTCTTCCCGCAAAGATAATCCCAAGGCGACATAATGACAGTTTTATGTCAGCGGAAATTAAAGAAATGAAATTTTAAGTGCCGACGCCTCAATGGACCAGTTTGCGGGAAAGTTTTGTAAAAACAGCTATTTGTATATCCTAGGAAGAAGAGAGATTTTTACCAGCTTAAATAAAATATAATTAACGTTCGTTTCAACTACGTTTTATTTTTATGGTGTCATAATTTGTAGACTGTTGAAACGGTTGTTTCATTCAATTTTAATTTATACTTCGTCCATTTTATCACTTTTATCTTGATTTTTCCGTTAACACTTAATCTACTTCGGAAGAAATCTAAAAGTTTTTTATTTGTAAACACATAATAAAACATGAGATGGCATAATGCCAAGTGAGTATTATGTACATTAGCTATATTGTTTACTCACTTTCTTTCATCCCTGATTGATTGACCATGAATTTCAAACAAACTTAAGCAAGGGATGTAAGAAAGTTAACTAAAAATATTAAGAACCTAAGTATTGAGTAATTTGTTTTAGGGCGACTATTTCTAATCTAGAGATAGCCCTTAACTCAATTTAACTTCTTGTCATTCGTATATAGTTCAATCTGCGTACTGTAAGGTTACCTCTAGATTAGTAATAGTGATGAAAGTCACCCGTGGTTAAATTGTAAAATAACAAAACTATTGAAATTGCTTGAAAATATAATGTTTAAAATCACAACAATGGCGTAAATAGCAAGATAGGATTGGCTAAATGAGCGCGTAATCCCGAGATCAACTGCCAGCAAATAAACGTATTACGTTAAGCTCGGTCTGAAAATCTCAATTAATTACCGCAATCCAAACCTTCGCAAAACTATGTCGGGATAGTCCTGCAAATAATAAATGAATATCTTTACCTAAGCCGTGACCTGGATTAAGGCGTAAAACATTTAACTGTAGATAGCCGCATTGAGGCGAATGCAAAGCCAAACGACTTACAAAGTGAAGAAAAAGTTAAATGTTATAAAAGTAAATAAGGTGTATGTATCTATAGTACGTATATGGATTAGTAGTCATTTCACTTTGGACATTTATGATAATTAATCGGGAATTTCTAGAGCTTAGGATCTGCGGCCTGAGCACGAAAATTTCTGACGAAAATAAATGTATTCGAGCTCGCTGATGACATTTGGTTAATATTTTACCCAAATTTCATAGACGCGCATCGAACACGAACGGGCCGCTTTTTCATAATCATCACTACATAGTATAAAACAAAGTCGCTTTCCTCGGTCTGTCGGTCTGTATGCTTTAGATCTTTAAAACTACGCAACGGATTTTGATGCAGTTTTCTTTAATAGATAGTGTGATTCATAAGGAAGGGTTATATGTATAATTAATATATGCATATATTAATTATACATATAACAACTTTGAAAGTTATTCAAGCATATTTACCGACTAGCACAGCAACTGACGATGATGTCGAAGCAGTGTATGAGGATATTTCAAAATGTATACAACAAAATAGAACAACGTATACTATTTTAACCGGGGATTTTAATGCTAAAATTGGTATTAAAGAAGACCAGTCCGAAAATTTTATGGGTAATTTTGGGTACGGAACAAGAAACTACAGAGGACATATGCTCACCAACTTTTTGGAACACCAAAGACTTTTTCATATGAGTTCCTTCTACCAAAAGAGACCAGAGAGGAAATGGACATGGCTTTCCCCAGGCGGAAGACATTCAAATGAAATAGATTTCATTTTCAGTAGCCACAAAAACATCATAAAAGACGTGAACGTCCTCAATAGCTTCAACACTGGTGGTGACCATCGTCTTATTCGTGCAACTGTAGTTATCAATACAAAGCTTATGCGGTACTCAAAGATACGATCAAAGAAAATGAGAATAAACTCCATCGTGATCAAAACAAATAAAGATGTCTATCAACAAAAGGTCCAAGAACAACTACTAAACATAGACACCAACACCTCAAAAATTGACGAACTTACTCGACACTTGCAAAGTACCTTGTGCAATGTAGCAAGAGAAATTACCCCAAAAGGCAAAACCAACCGCCCTAAACTAAAAGACAAAACCAAAAACTTGCTAGAGGAGAGGAGGCACTTGATTAGTCAAGGTCTTAACACAACTGACAGGTTTAAGTTACTTTGCAAAGAAGCAAGAAAACACGTTGAGGAAGATATCGAAGAGTACCGTGAGCATACTGTTAAATCTATCATTGAAAAGCATAAAGGCCCTAAAGTGTTCAGACAGGCAATCTCCATAGGTAACCAACAAATCACAAAACTAATAGACCAACACGGAAACTTAGTTACAGAAAAACGCAAATTATTGAAAGTAGTCGAAGAATTTTATGGGGTGCTATATACATCTAAAAGCAACAACAAAACAGCAAACATAACTAAAACCATTATGAACGTTGGTTCCGAAGATGTGCCAGAAATTACGAACATCGAGATCGAACATGCTCTTAGGAAGATGAAGAACAATAAAGCTCCAGGTGAGGATGGTGTTATTATCGAAATGGTTAAAGAGGCCGGAGACACCGTAATTCATTATCTAAACAAGCTACTTAATAAATGTCTTGAGGAAGGGACGGTGTCGAAAGAATGGGAATGTTCGAATGTCATCTTGTTATTCAAAAAAGGTAACAAGGCGGATTTAAACAACTACCGCCCAATTACTCTGTTACCCCAACTTTACAAACTACTAAGTAAGATCATCACCATTCGCCTTACCAACAAGTTCGATTTCTACCAACCCATTGAGCAAGCTGGTTTCAGAAGCGGATTTAATACCATGGACCACATTTTGACGATGAGAACCGTAATCGAAAAAGCAACAGAGTATCAGATGCCCTTATGGATTGCATTTATCGATTATAAGAAGGCATTCGATAGTGTGGAATTGTGGGCTGTTATTCAATCATTGCAAAATGCTCGAGTAGACCATCGATACACAAAGCTAATCAAGCACATCTACGACAATGCGACCATGAGAGTGAATTTGGATGAATTTACAGAACCAATAGCCATAAAAAGAGGTGTTAGGCAAGGAGATACACTCTCTCCAAAACTATTCACTCTAGTTCTGGAAGATGTCTTCAAAAAGCTCTCTTGGGAAAAACGTGGTCTAAATATAGCAGGAGCTAGACTGAGTAACTTGAGGTTCGCTGATGACGTTGTTCTTCTCGCAGATAACCCTGAAGAATTACAAATAATGATTCAGGAGTTAAGTGACGTTTCCCTACAAGTTGGTTTGGAAATGAACTTGGATAAAACCAAGATTATGACGAATATGGATGGAAATAACATAAACATAACCATCAACCAAACCACCATAGAAAAAGTAGAAAAATACGTATACTTAGGGCAAGAGATCAGAATGGGCAAAGATAACCAAACTAGCGAGCTTCACAGACGAATAAGACTTACGTGGGCAGCCTTCTCAAAACTAGACTTTGCCTTTAAGATGAAAATATCCAGGGAACAAAAAGCCAGGATATTTAACCAATGCATCCTACCAGTGCTTACTCATGGGGCTGAGACCTGGGTATTCACCAAAGACACAATTAATAAACTGGAAGTGGCTCAGAGGGCAATTGAGAGAAAGCTGGTAGGAGTGACATTGATGGACCGCAAAACAAATAAATGGCTTCGAGAACAAAGCAAAGTAGCAGACGTGACGAAACGAGTGGCACACCTAAAATGGAAATGGGCTGGACATGTTGCCCGAAAAGAAACATCATGGTGCAAACGTCTCCTTGAGTGGAAGCCATGGGGAAAAAAGCGTCCCCAAGGAAGACCGCAAATGCGCTGGAAAGACGACGTGAAGAAGGTTGCCGGTTCGAACTGGATACACGAAGCACAAAGCCGCGAAAATTGGAAATTGATGAAGGAGGCCTACACCAAAATGGTTGAGAGAGGCTGAAGAAGAAGAAGATATGCATATATTCATACCCTAAAGGGATGTAATGGAGGATGAATGTTTTTCAAGACTCTTACGCCGGCGTAGCCGCGGGTAAAAGCTAGTTCATACATATAGTATATTGCGAGAAATTACTCCAATTCTTTACTTTTCCAAGTCATAAACTCATTTAAACGCAATTCTGTCTATTAACTGTAGAAAAATATCAGTTGGGTTTTTAAAAATCTAAAGAGCGACATATGCAGCATATGTATGTGAAGAATTGCAGTCATCTGTGCAAACGGCAAAGGCGGCAATTTGTCCGCGTTCCCGGCGAGCTCCGAACTCTGGCGGTCGGCGCCGCGCCTAAACCTTACTCATAACATCTACAGCCAATTGTATTTTTTAAACTATTTTGCAGGTGCCAAATTATTGATTTCTTACATTTTACGAAATAGTATAGCTGGTAACATTCAGAAATTAATACATTTTTCTCTTTTATCCTCAAGGAATTTTAGTAATATTAATAAATAGTCATCACGGGTGAGTTTGAAAGCTTAAACATTATTATCAAACATTTTAATACTATTATCCAGTATCCACACAATTTGTACAGAATTTATATACAAGAATACCGTATTGTTACATAACATGCAGACTTGTTTGCGGCATCCGGGCAGCGCATCGGCGCGAGAGAACCGCGACACAGTTTTCTGCCAGATGAGACGAGCCATGGACCTCATACACTACGTAGTCCGGGACGGGCTGCCAGGCCACGAGGAGCACACACAAGAGGTTTGATTTGTAGCTTTTACATAATCTTATAGTAACAATTAATTATTTGTCGTGATATGGAGAGCAAGCCTAACTTATATGTACTATAGTCCACCTCATCGATTTTAGGCTGAGATCTATTAAGCGAACTTCGACTAAGTCTGAGTCGAAGAAACGAACTCAGAGATAATTTGGAATTTTTAAATCGAAATTTAACTTAGTCCGTGTCGTTTTATTTCATTCAAAAGAAAATCTTTGCTTAGTCTGTCTGTCAGTCTGTTTTTCTTGTAAAAAATGTCTCGGACTGAGTCGACGTTCGATTTAAAAATTCCAAATCCTCACTGAGTTCGTTTCTTTGAGTCACTTAATCGAAGTTCGTTCTATAGATCTCAGACCAAGTGAGGATGCTATATTGATTATTCCTATTATGAGCCCGTATAACATATATGTACAACGTTGTATATATTATCTAACATTCTCCTAACTATTAAGTAATAATCTCCTAACTATAAGTATAAAAATATCACCACAGGCGCTGTTATACGCATAGAGATGTTTGCACTACAGGGATGTAAAAGAAAACTCTCGTTTAAGAAAGCGCTTCAATTTGACAACCATAATCGGACGATGTGGCATCACTTATCCAGAAATTTCTGTTTCCTCTTAAGTCAAAGAAACCTTGGGCATAGAGGGGCTTACGAATACTAATTACTGTTTTAAAAGTGCAGAATATTAATGATCACTGATTTTCCAAAATTCGTCTAACGAAACTACTTACAGACACATATGTAATATTAGTCAAGAGATCAAAACGTTATGATCACAATGAAGTCAAGACATAATTAAGGGAGGAATGAAAAGACAAAGCCGAGAGAAATTAACTGTCGCAAATAAATGCGTAGTATAAACTGGGGTCTTGTTTAGAATTAATTAGCCCTGTATTGTACGGTCCCACTGCTGTTGTTCAGCATATCTCAGTTAATTCTTGTAATTGGAAGCACCACAAAACCACAGAATACTTAATAATACCTACTACGTAACAAAACCGAGTTTTAGCAACTTATACAATGCAAACTACTGCTGATGGCTCCCTCGACGCCGATCAAGTTTCATGAAAGCACATTCAACTATGTTCTTGCAAGTGTGTTAAACATTACCACAAACTTAACTTTTATCACATAAAACTTCTACATACATACTCTGTAGTCTGGACAATCTCCGTAGCATCGGGCGAATTGCAAGGTATTTCATTCCCGTGCTAATCAAATGTTTGTGTCATTTACAAATATTTGTGTTGGGCCTTGGTGCTTTGTGGTCATCAGTTCCTAAGAGTGTGACCTGTGGACCTGGCTTCTTACCTTACTCCTACTATATGAGAGGCTATTTAAAATAAAACGTAATTTAAGAAAATTTTAGATATTTATTAATATTTTAGATATTTACCCACAATATCGTATACATTTCTATCACACATATCAATTATTATTTGTTTATTGGCCAAAGCTGCATTAATGTTGCGTGAAAAATTATGAAGCGGTAGAGAAGGGTTAGGGGTAGTTTATAAATTTATACTATGATTGATTAATAGTCTTATAACAAAAGGGGTTTAAAGGCAATTTGAATCATTTATTAAATCTTTAGATTAAAAATCAATAATAAGACGTTATCGGCGTTTGAATTGCTATTATGACAAGAACAAAACGTGCAAAGGAATGTGCCAAGAAGAAACGATCTTAGAAGCTATGATTTAATTTAAAAATGTGTTTCTTTCTTTCTACTTATCAATGTTAATTTAAGTATCCCACTTTTTCAAGCAGGTTTCAGAAAATATTATTATTGTTATAAATTCGTATTCGTTTTTTTTACAATTGGTTGTCTGCCTGACGTCCACCCCTATTTGGGGGATTCAGTCCACGGCAAAGGAGAAAAGATCGTATATAATGTAAATAAAAAGTAAACTTATGTTCAGCCACACGTTACATGAGGCTGTCTGCATGCGATAGAAATCACGTTATCGTGATGGGCAGCCTCTTCAGCTCAGTATCATATAATGTTTCTACAGAAAACTTGTCACTTAATAACGTTATTCTGTATTTTGTTAATTCATTTATTTAAGTAGGTGTTATTGGAATTAAAATAGTCTGCGATAAGTGTTGAACGAATCTTTAAACGTATCTATTCTAAAGTATCTAAGTGAATTATCTAAGTACATTAAAAACCTGTCCTTGATGGTACATAAAAAGTATGTGATGAAGTTCAAAGAAAGTAAGAGAAGTCAAACAAACGTAAATAAAATACATAAACGCTTTCATTTAATGCATAGTACAAAGAGTTTAATTTTTAAATTGTAAGATGTTTTAAATTTTTTTTTCTTATGTGGTTTGGGCATGTAGAAAGGATGGATGAAAGGAGGTTGACAAAGCGAATATATATGGCAAGTGTGAATTGTAGAGTTGGAAGGGGAAGACCTCATCGAACATTCTCTGACCAAATCAGAGATTTACTCGAGAAAGGTCAAGTTAAAAGTACCCTAAACCGACGTGCATGCATGAAGAATGTAATGAGACTGAATGAGGCGAAAGAGGTGTGTAAGGATCGTAGCAAGTGGAAATCCGTTGTCTCTGCCTACCCCTATAGGAAAAAAGCGTGAGTCTATGTATGTATGTATGTTTTAAAATAATTTTCGTAATTACTCATATTTGAGTATGATTTATCTTTAGGCGCTCTCATTAACACTATCCAGGTAGTACCTCTATTTGTTTCTTAAAGTTTTTATTTACTTAACATTGTTGATTAATTTTAACAACATAATTTCCCGGGATGAAAATTTATAGGTGAGTACTCAATAAATAGGACAAATAAATAAACAATTGGATTTATAAATATACTGTTATGAAACATTTCCTTTGATTGACTTTTCTACTTCTATAGCCTGTATTTTCTGCCTTGAAAACTTAAAGATTTTATGCATTTATCCTTTTATTTCTTTCCCTGTAGTTGAAACCTTTCTCGGATAGTCACGACCAGGTATTATTTCACGAAATCCAGGTAGAAAATATTTAATTATCTGAAATTATGTATATAATTACCTATCTTTCTATGTTTATAATAATAATATGTATCATACGCACTAGCGTAATTAGATTTTGTTGAAAACCTAAGCTTAATGTATTATGCTGTAATAGTTAAACATTTTATTCTTTAATGCACTGTATCCTTGCCAAGTTTCACAGACTTAAGATAAAATGTCTTCACGCGCTTACGACAGCTGTTAAGAAAACTTCACTCGCAAATCAATAAAATATAAATTAGTTGTAAAGTTGCTGAAAACAAAGCATACACAGAAACAATAAAATAATTTTAATTGTGACATTTGTGTTTAAATATCTCATTCGAACAATTGCTAAGTCACACGCTCTTTGCTTGAAATGTTACACGTGGCTAAGCTTAAAGCTACGCTACAGAAACAAGATAATATGCATTGCTAGTTAAGCTAGCTAGATACATATATGTATAATCAGGTACATTGTGAATTGAAGGTGAGTAAAGAGGTATTACATGTAGTAGTACACGGTAGGTACGTTTAGGCAATATACGTAGGTCCTTTGACTTTTAGATTTTACCATTATTTACCTATGTAGGTACTCATAAAAAGTTTGCTTGTATTAGTCAATAAGTCGCATCCTCAACTTTTCTTCGTATTGTTTCTAATAAGTACTAACCTTAAAACTAATTATAAATATATTTTTTAAAATAATTCAACTTTCAGAATTAAAGTTTTCCGTTTTTTTTTTGTCTGAAATTATTTGATACGTACAAATAGACGAACAAATTCTGTTATTATTTCTCGTTACATGCATGTTTTCGTATTTAGGCTGCACAGTGGGAAGCAGGAACAGCGTTAGGCGCCTTAAGAGGTCTGTCTGCACAAGTGAGAGCGGCGAGGGCACGGGGCGGCGCCGATGCGGCTCGGAGACGCGCCTTAGCTCACACATTAAGGGCTCTTGTGGAACGAACGCACGACTTCACAGATTCCGCATACACATCCCATGAGCATAGACAAAGAATATTGGCACTGGCGGAAAGGATAGCCTACGAGCTTGAGAGACTCGTAGCCGTAGCTGTTTCTTTGGTAAGATTCCACAACTGCATTTCAAATTATGTCTCATAAGATATTTGAAAATATTTTTTATAGCAAAAACTGGCAAATAGCAAATGACCAAGTAAGTAAGTGATGTCTACCGATGATACCAATACCACTCATGACACCAAAAGAACCATGCCACCCACTCTTGGCAACCAAATAACGGGAATGGGAATTAGGAAAGGAATGTGCACTTTCCTTTCCCAATTCCCTTTAGCGATGCCGAATTCCTGGTAGCGAAATTCGCACTCACCGAACGTAACGCAACAGCGAGCAGTCATTTTACAACGGATTTCTGTGAGACAATGGTATCGGTCCAGCCGGCCCATTAGTGCTGTCGATGTTGCGGTCTACTGAATGGCTCTACCGCTCAAACACTCACCTATACACACCAATAGGTGTTCCATACACACAGATAATACTAGATATTTTTTGCTCTTACCAACTTAGACTAATTTTTCCGATTTAAAAGGAGGAGCAAGGGTCAATGGGAGGTGGTGCCGCGTTAGAAAGTGCTTGTACTGGTGCGACGAGCGCGGCATCCGAGTTGGAACGCGCGCTGGTGGCGGCCGCACGAGACCAGGCAAGAGACTTGACACCACTCGCCGACGACGCCAAGAAACTTGCTTCCGACCTTGCACATATTGGTAACTTTTCACCGTGGTTGAGCGGCTTAAGAATCATTAATACTCGTATCGTCAGAACAGTTTTATATTTTACTACGTAGATATGACTTTCTGTGTAATGTTCTGGTCTATATAATAGATACAAAGTTATTCATATTCGTTGCTTTCATCAGGCGGTGAAGAATTGTAGAGTTAGATTACTAAGGGATATGTAGAGATCGCTCTACAATATCTGCAGTCTTCTTTCTTTCTACTTGCCTTTATACTTCTTTAATATGGTATCGGCGCAACAATTTTTTTTAAGCATGTTGCAGAAAGGGTTTGGCTTGGTTTTTACGACCGGCTCCCTACCCGACGTCAACCCCCTCTAAGGGATCCAGTCCCGGGGTAAATTAAATTAGATAATTAGCTTTGCCCGACCTGGGAATCGAACCCAGGACCTTCCGGTCCACACCCCACTGCTGCAGCTGTGCCACTAGACCAAGGTAGATCTGCGGTATTAAAAAAATTACAGTTCTAGATGTTCGAATGCCAAATTCTCTATAAAAACTAGCTTGACTTTAAAATTCCATGGTCACATGTCAAGGGCTTTACGGCTCTTCCATGGCCACGGCTTTTCACTGAAATACGATGTTTGACTTTTACGTATTCATAGTAAAATTTGCTCTACATTATATACTACCGAACTAACCTTTACTTTCGGTCTGCGTAAATGTAAATGTTCTGGGAACTTATTTTTGTCTTAATGAATTTGTATTATGCAGCCAGTTCCTGTAGTGAGAGAGAATCCGAGAGACTGCACAACATTGCGAGCCAGCTCCATGAACAATTAGATCATATTATAGAGGTAATATTCATTATACTTTATAACTGAAGCTGAAATCATATTACTTATTTGTTTCTCATATGTGGGTTGGTTCATTTTACAGGTATGTAAATTGCTCAGACATATAGCACTGTCTGAAACCCTTCAAGTGAGCGCAAAATTCGCAGAAATAAATCTGAGGATATACGGTCCTCAAGTGGTGACCGCGGCGAGAACGCTGGCGGCGCATCCCGGTAGTGCAGCGGCGAGAGAAAACCTCGACGTGTTCGTAGACATGTGGGCATGGCTGCTAGCGGACGCGGCCCGATTAGCTAGAGAACTGCTTGACCTCACAGATGAACGGCCTGATAAGCAGCAATATAGCAGCTTACCAAGACCAGGGGTAAGACATTACATGTATTTGTTTTAACAATCTTTCCATTCTTAGTAACTAACAATTTGTGTATTGGCAGAAACATGGCACAACAAGTAAACCACTTAAAGCAGTACGGCTTGATTCTGATGAACAAGCTAAGATAGCGAAGTCGGGTTTGGAAATGAAAATGATGTCGTCCGAAATGGACGCTGAGACGGATAGGTGGCAAGGCGCTGCCGCCGATGAAAACAACGATATAGTGAAAAGGTATAAAGTCAATAAGCATGCTTTATTTCTTATATAAATAAAATTCCATTACTAAAACTAGAGCACACGATGCCGTGAATTTAGTCAAGTGATATCATGAAATGGCTCTTATGGCTACTAAACTGTGATAATGATAATGATATTAAGTTGGACGAAGTTATTAAGACGAACAACTATAGGAAATACATCATGAAGGACGGCACGGTCGACATTTATCGAGCATGCCACCGTCCCGGAGAATCTATCAGGCATGTTATTTCCGGTTGTTCGTATCTTGCTAACGGCGAGTATTTGCATAGGCATAACCTTGTAGCCAAGATCCTACACCAGCAACTTGCTCTTCGATATTGCCTTGTGGCTTCTGAGGTACCTTATTATCAATATATCCCTCAACCAGTTCTCGAAAATAGTCATGCAACGCTCTATTGGGATCGATCTGTTATCACAGACAGGACTATTGTGGCCAATAAGCCTGATATTGTGGTAGTAGATCGATTGACGCGCCGGGCGATGCTTGTTGATGTCACGATTCCGCATGATGAGAACCTTGTGAAAGCTGAAAAAGACAAAATGTCGAAATATTTAGACCTGGCACATGAGGTTACTCGCATGTGGGATGTGGATTCAACAATCATTGTTCCGATAGTCATTTCTGCCCATGGTTTAATACCACTGAGCCTCGACCAACACCTCAAGAGGCTCTCGGTTGGTGTTTGGGTCAAGAGCCAAATGCAGAAGGCAGTATTACTGGATACGGCACGAATTGTGAGGAGGTTCCTCACTCTGGGGTCCTAACCGCCGGTGGCTTGGGTCCCGGACCTCGCCATCGGAGGGGAATATTTTTATATTTTTAAATGTATTTATTTTTATATCATATATTTAAAAATGTAGAAAAAACTTTTAAAAATAAAGAGTACTGAACATGATATTGATATATGTACCTACATATAATTGCCTCCGCATATTATTTCAGAGCAAAAAATATGTCTTCCATGGCCTTCGCAATGTACCAGTTTACAAAGGGTGAAGGCCGTCTAAATACTACGCAAGATCTCTTCACACAAGCAGAATACTTCGCTGAGGAAGCGAATAGATTATACAAAATTGTTAGACAATTTTCCTATCAGGTGATATGAATACTTAGTAAATTAAAATATTTAGGGCGACTTGGAGCACTATTACTTATCTAGAGAAAGTTAAACGCCATTTAACTTACATGTCATTCGTATGTATATTTAAATCGAGATTTAAAAAAAAAAAATATTTTTCTAAGTGCTGCAAGTCATCCTTAGTTACCATTGATTAATATGGTAAATCTGACCGTATTTAATATTATTAAAGGTTCCTGCCGGATCAACGAAAAAAGAATTGCTAGAACATTTAGATAAGGTTCCAACGTATGTTCAACAACTTCAGTTCACGGTGAAAGAGCCCACAGTAGGCCGAGCGGCGACATTTAGTAAAGTAGATAACGTGATACAAGAGACAAAGCATCTAATGAACGTCATAAGCAAGGTGGTCACGACGTGCTTCGACTGCGCAAACAAGGTGATAAATACTTTCCTACAAAGTATAATAGATTTAAAGTTTTATATAAATTCCTACAGAGGAACACTTCGCACATATTTGAAATTTTAGTTTTATAGGATATATAAAGATTTTAGTGCATTGGAACGTAATGTTCCTTAGGTACCTTTGCCGTGGGAAGCCCGTGTGGGAGTGGTTAAAAGGCACCAGAGTGTTGCACCTGTTAAGTACTTTAAAGATTATAATATTTCATACGTGATTGTTAGACTGTCAAAGAGGGTGGAACAGTGTGATCAGATTCATAAGATTTATTCTTGGTTTCAATTGCAAACATTGTCGAAGTAAAATGATAGTAATAATAATTTCAGATCAAGATCAAGAATAAATCTTCTTAGTTGATTAGAATCTAGTTTGGTATAGTGATAGAACAAGTGATATATAAAAGTTCCCGTTTAATTTACTTACAGTATGTTTTATTTGTTGTTTCTGTTTCGTTTTGCTAATCACCGGGTGGTACATTCATCAGGGTCTTATACCACTGGACAAAGCGATAAACAAAACTTCAGCGAATGCAAGGGACAACTCGGTCTGTCTCTCTGTTGCAATATCATGTAACATTATTCAAATATTCATGTACACTCTGTGTGTGTAGTTACAAAAGCATGTTCTGTGTAATCATGGCCATACAAGTTTTTGATGTTAATGTTTCTGCTCAATACACGATACAACTCCATACTTCACAAAGTGCTGGCTATCATGCTAGGACGTTTGATTTGATGCTAAATTTCTCTTAAACTCTTAATTGATATTGTCCACGCTCTAAATCCACTCTTTAAAAAAACTTATCAATTATTTTTGTTTCACTACAAATCCTTTATGTTTTATTTGCGTTTTCAGTATTCCCTGTGTATGCCTCAAAGAGTTCCCATGCATTGGAAACCAAATTTACAAAAAGCATCTATATATAAAAGTGAAAATAGTGTTTTGAATGGTTGAAGTAGGTATTATGTGGAAAAAATTGAAATCTTGTTGTTCTAACCTCCGCTTGTATAAAAACTTTCAAAATTATATAATAAAAGAAACTAACACTAATCGTGATACTTTGGAAACTTAGCGTAGCGTTCTTGTTTGGTGGTGTTAGCTAATTTTTGGATGTTGTTGATGTGGTGTTGCGATGATAATTTGTCTAGATTAGAATCTGTGTGGTATTGTAATTATTCGTCTTAGAGTTTATAAACTGAATTATAAACTTTAAGTAAGCCTAATGTTTTTCACGTGTACAATAACAGTTCTGCTAGAATATGGTTGGCTCGAATATTTCGATATTAACTTTGATTTTTTTACAGATTTTATTTCAAATAATATGTAATCCAATTAATCTGTGGATTTGCCAAACATGGGCGATTGGCTTATATAAACAATGTCGCGTGCATGGTGTTACTCGTCTTCTAAATTATTAGTGGTAGGTTAACCTGGAATTCACCAACAGCATAATATTAATATATTACTGTTTTTCTTGATACGTTTTTTTTGTAAATGGGTAATCGTATTGTTTATGTAACTATTGGTGGATTCAATTCCCCTGGTATGAGTTTGACAGTTATCAAAAATTATATTATAGTTTTCCTTTTCTCCATACATTTAAATGTCAGCGCCACTTGCGGAAACTACAACAAAAATGTATCGAGAAGAAAGCGAAAACTATCATCGCTTTTTTTTAGAAGTGATAATTGTCAAAACTAACTCATACTAGGTGTGCAGGTGACGAGAATGGTTTGCTGTGATGGTTGTTTCAATATGTGTGGTACTAATGTGTCATGTAATGTGGTGCAGTACAAATTGGACTTCACGGGTCTGTCGGCGGGCGGGGCCGGGGCTGGCGGCGGGCGCGGCACCTCCCGGGACGAGGAGGCGGGGGGCGGCGGCGGCGGCGACGCCAAGCCCGGGGGGAGCAGCTCCGACACGGCCATGTGACAGTACGGCATGGGCCGGCGCGGCAAGGGCGACGCGCGCCGGACCAGGGTCAGCTTCCTCTTGTTTTAAACGGTTAAACGTCTTAAAACAAATCGTCGCCAACGGTCGGAGGGGATATCGTCGAATATACTGCATAAAGCTATGAAATCGATAGGGAACACCTAATGCTGCTAATGATTTTCAGACATACACTTGAACAAAAAAATGCGATAAGTCCACACACGTTTTATAAAGTATAAATTCTCATTCGAGCATTGTATACCTCTAATACTTACTACCATAATAAAGAAAACTAACGAGAAGTGACTCCCGATGGGTCATCATCATGATGGGTCAGGTGTCAACCTGGCGCTTGTGTTTCGTACAATGTATGTAATTTTCGAAGGTCCAATACTTCCCACCCCTCCATCCATGACTCTTTCATAATGGGTGTCTATGGGTACTGGAGATCATTTACAACCAAGGGACTCAGTTAGTCGCTTGCAGGTATCTTTTACAATAATAATTGAAATATTTTGTAATAATTTAGACTGCCTCGGTGGCGTGGTTGTATTACGGTACGACTACCGTTCTGAGGTCTCGGGTTCGATCCCCGGGTCGGGCGAAGTGATATTGGATTTTTCCATATCAGCCCGGAGTCTGGAATTTGTGCCCGATATGGCGATAGGCTCGCCCCCTATCACATCTGGGACGGAACTAAGGTCGGCGAAATGTGGGTGTACTAGTTGGCTAGTGCGGCTCTGCCTTCCCCTTTCAGGGATACAGGCGTGAGCTTATGTGTGTGTTTTGTAATAACTTACTCATTACTAAGGTATATGTAAAAAACGTATACTATAATAAGATTACTAGGACGTGTGTGACAATAGTAATATGGCGTAGATACATGTCTCTCGTACAGCTTTATGCATAACTATTCGATATTCGCCCCAAGTATCACACGCAACTTATCTACACCAACAATGAAGTTCTTAACGAACCATTTGAACAAGAGTAGATATATTTTCATGTGATACTTTTAACCGACCAAACAAGCTGACAATCTATTCAATGAGCTCAGCCATATTGCCGCTATTGAATGGATTGCGGATAGCTACCTACGCATTACGTAAATTTAAGATTGACAGTACGATATACAAAGTAAGTGTTTGCAAAGCACTTGCGACACACAAAGCCTCTACTTAACTGTATTAAGTCCTTGTTATTGATAGCTCGCAAGCGTGCGGACGCAATGCATTTGGCTGTGGGTCTACAAGTTTACTCTAATATTTGCATATGTAACATAATATTTTGTTACTAGTATGCCTTTAATAATAAAGAAAAACGACTCGATTAAACTAATTACCATACATTTTCACTTACAACTTTATCCTCTGTATTTAGCTTACTAGATTAGAGGGCAAACGGACAGGTGTTTTCAGCTATATTAGGAATATTGCCTCGTATACTTAGACAAATTTGTGATCAATAAATTAAGAGAAGAGTGAAATCGTACAATAATACTTGTTACACTTACAAAATGTTACACATTGTTACAATATACCTAATTATTACGTGCATTACAACACATATATTTAATATATGTATTTTTGTTATCCTTTCTCGAACCTGTATATAATAAATACTTAGTTGAATTCCTTAGACTTCACCTGTACTACCTATCTTGAATAAATATTGTTTATCACCGAATCTACTTTATCCGTCTACGCACCCACCTGCACTCTATGTGGTCCTGTTGCACATTGTTTTTCGTTATGCACGCACGCTTGTCTCTGTTTATTTAGCATTGGTGTCATTTTGTTCTGAACATGCTATTCTAACACATTTTACTTCTGAACTACACAGTGTTACTCTTGCATTCGATGTTCTCGCATTACCTACTAGTCGTTTTCTCTTTCAACGAATTCGTGTAAATACATTAGAATGCGGCCATTGCAAAAATAACTTAAGCATATATATTTTTTAAATGTGCCCATGCGGCGGTGGATATTGCATGATTGTGAAAAAGAACAAATAGATGTGTGTTGCATGTGTGTTTACGTGACTATCATTATGGATGTCGTACGTCATCTTTCCAACGAAGGATGTTTAATCTTGAAAATGGGGGAAATTGACTCTGGTGGTTGCAACGGCAACTCCCGCATCGTCCACTGACGCAGTGTTATATACGACCGAGTGCGAAGTTCGACTGGTCATTGACAACACTGGCCAATGCACGTTGCACAGTCGACACAGACTGCGGGCACGCGTCTCCAGAGAGCACACACATGCATGTTTATATGTGATTCATCGGCTGGCTGAAAGTCTTGCTCGTAAGCATAAATATCATATCGCCCAGCATGTTGCAAAGCAATGCTATATTATCAGTTTCGGCAATAATAAACATATCAATACTTTTAGATTTATCGTTACTTCTATCGACAGTCCAACGAGTAAGTCGTAATTTTTTAGCATTTAAGTGGTGTTTATAGAGAGTGATGGTGCCTAACAAACAACAATTAATAAATCTTCAAGTCCTGAAGTCAATACTAATATTTCTGTGCATATGCTGATACCTGTATGGACAGGCGTCTCAGAAAATTGTGTCAAACGGTAAACCTAAGAAAGAATACCATCACCCTAAAGCTATTTTATAAAAAAATCAAACAGAAGTGATTCAGCAATATTGAGGAGTGTTTAACCAACAGCTCTAACTACTGCTTAACAGTGTTTTGAAGAAAGCTGTATATTATTATAGTCACTTTTGGTACATAGATATATTTAAAAAATCTGCAGTCGCATTCTGTCTTTCAATTTGACTTAAGTCGTACATAAGCAGGTAATGCAATTACTTGTCGCTAATGCACTTCCAATCTCTTCTGTAGGTATAAATGCACTTGTTTAGTATGTACATGTATGTGTTATCATATACTGATTATAGTTTGATTCAAAAGGTATAGGTACCTATATTTAATGCACTCATGTAGGTACGTAATAAGATATATTCACTGGTTATTGATCAGCTAGTCTGGACTCTGGTTGTTTAGGATTTGATTGTTGACTAACGCTTCACAGTTCTAACACCGCTGTCCGCTACCTCAGCTACCTGTCGTCAGTATGACGATGCCTGTTGTCTGTGCTCGATCTCACTTCTCTATCTAACGGTCTATATAACACTTCGCTTGATTTAAGCATTACTTTAATATTTCCTAATCTAACTGCGTAAACGAATTTGGCTTTCGGTTGTAGTTATTACGATATAACTATGTAACTCTATTTATCTACTTGTTACTTAGTATTCATCGCCTTCTTAATTATTTATATGATAACGTATTTAATTAGTTTTAAGGAAGTCTGTTTCAATTGTAATACGAATAAATTAGCATTTAAAGTTATTCACAATATAATATAATTACGACTAATGTAAAGAGCTTGATAAAGCTTTATAATGAAGAGTTGTGAATCGAACTTGTGGCCACGTAACGTATAGATTCAAATATTAGAATTTAAATGCTTTGACTGTTAATACCAATTAAGTTTGTTAAGATGTTTCTGTAAATTCAATGTAAGGTTATTATTATAAGTTTACGTAGCTAATTGGCTAGACATCGTAATTGCCTGTTGCGTATTTTATCTCTTAGTCACATCTTTCTATTGGCGAAGATTCAATACGAAATCTACATAATTAACTGTTACAATACAAAAAGGTACTAACCTGAAACTGAACATGACTGACCCCTATATACTACATAAGAAAATAATACAATCGTAAAAAGACAAGTACAGTGTTTAATAAGTTTTAACAGTCACTGTACTGTGCCAAATTTCAATAATCAGTATCAGCTAATCACCCACTACTTTTAAGACACAATATAAAATTACATAAAGCATTGCAACGCTACAAGCACGTTTCTACGCCAATTTACTTTTTAAATTATTAAGCTATATATAAATAATAAAAATATAGTACTATAGATACAATAGCTGTGCCATTGTGCCTACTCGCGTAGTTTATTGGAATAAACTTATAAAAATATAGAGTATTTCTTTCAATAGAACTTGCAAACAGTGTAAACAATTTTAGATATTCAGTTGTTTTTGAAGTGATAACTTCTTATTGGAGGGTAAACCGCTTCGTAACGTAACGCGTTACGGCGCCACTCTTTCGGACTTCTTATCATATTAATATACATAAAAATTAAGTAATGACCTAAGATTTTCTCAAGTTAAACAATTTCAATATTAAATAGTTCAACTTAAATTAGTTTAAGTTATCACTTCTGTCGAGCGTCCCGACACACACACTTTTTTTAAATATATAAGTACCTATCTACTTAATGATAAACTTTTTTAAGACACAAGACCGAAGTCATTTTGTACCAAGTCTTGAGCAATAATTATACCAATTTTTTTATGTAAGTATAGGTGCCTACTTTATTTCCTTAAGAGGAATCTAGGTTCGAATCGAACACAAAAGTGATGCCTCCTAACTAAATAACTCAAACAGCATGAGCATTATCATGTAACACAGACTCTACATGCATCCATTTATATTACTATTAGTCTGTGGACTATACCAACCCCTCAATGTCCAAATATATTCAAACCCGACATAAAAGCAATGTAGAGTCCTCAGTACTCATCCAGTCCGGTATTTTATTTATTCTCCCAAATTAGGCGATTTGAATATACGAGTACCTGCTGGCTCTAAAATAAATAAAGTAAATAGAATGCAATAAAGTTCCAAAACTTTTAGTACCTATGAGGACTTGATGTAGAGTCCACCCAAAAGTGTCCATGGCCATTCAATCGTACTTGGATTGAAATAACTAATCGATATTAAAAATATAACTATTTCTTAGAACTATAATGATGGGAATATTAAGAAAATATCTACACCCGTCTACAGGCTCTATTGAAAAATTTACTCTACGTACATATTATAACAATGTTAAACAAACTCAAGGCAAAATCATTTATTTGAATCTACAAGAATAGGGAGATACAAAATAAGGAACTTCCATTGCATATTTTTATTGGTTAGTACGTAGGTAGAGATTAGACATACAGTGATTTGTGATATTATAATATACTTATCGAGATTTAGTACAACGTCCTTTTATTTCAACATTTTTATAGTTATTATTAACTTTAGAATGACACGAAGAACACCAATAATAGTAACCATTAATACTAATGTATGTACTTAAGTAAGTTAGATATAAGAATATCGATATTTAGGTATTAACGGGACTTGTGAAAGTAAGGGCGACGATAATTTTCTCTACTTTTGACTCATTTGTCTAGGATCCTTAAACTTTCTACTCAGCTTAATACTAAGAATATTTTGCAAATCTTTCAGCACGTTAAACTTTAATCTACGCACTTATGAAAGTTATCTTTGGTAATATTAAACTTTTGAAATTCGTTCGATTTAAAGCATTATGCACCATCAGCTAACTCACTGGAATAGTAATAAAAGAAAACACCAAGACCTTTATTTTCACGCCCTATTCTTATTATAATTATGATTAAATAAGCAAAGAATTATGTAGTAACGTGAAGGAAAAGGAACAAATAATTACAATTAGGTGAATTGTTAGCAGGGCTCTATGACAACAATTTGTTAGAAAATAGAGAATTTTGTTTTAAGGAAATCATCTCATTTGTAACATGATTGCTTTAATTAACAAGTCATGTTTTAAACAATGATTATCATTTTTTGGAAAATTGTTACGTTATTAATCAATAAAAAATAATTCATTAATTAATAAATATAGGCACGTACCGAGAATAACATAAGCACTAACATTTCAAAATTCAATAAATATGCCTTTTTTGAAGTATAGTTATTATAAAGTTTAATAAATTATTTTTAATTCAGTCATAGAGACCTGAAAAACAACACAGCAATAAAAAGAACAAAGCCTAATAAATGAAAAGTACTAAATTATAATGTGCAAAGTACGCAAGCGTACCGTATTTAATATATTTATATTGTTCTCAAGTGTAAAATATAAATTATTGTATAATCCTGAAGGAATAAAACCCCGAAAACGAATATGTAGTTGCTGTAAATAATTTTGATAGAATTTAAAAGCAGAATGTGTTTAAAGTCATGTAAAGGTTATATAAAGCCAGTATGGATATTTTATGTGCTCGTCGTTGTACGGTCGAAACTGTTGTGGTTGTTATATTTGAAGTTGCATTTTCATTACAATAAATTAAGTAGAAATATATTTTCCATAGCGCTGCCAAAGATAATATTAATAATATACTTAGTTGTAGTAATGTTGTTTACATAACGTAATATTTTGAGGTTGTTCGTGAGTACCTATATGGATTGTATTTTGATGTGGTCGACGAATGTAATAACACTGTGTACGTGATAATACATCACTAAATTAAAAGAGATTCATACAAGGATTTGTTGATTTTTTATTTACCTACCTCTCTCCGGTGATGTTCGAAATGTAGATACAGATAGTACAAACATACAGATGTCC
Source organism: Clanis bilineata (assembly GCA_036417725.1). Taxonomy (NCBI): domain Eukaryota; kingdom Metazoa; phylum Arthropoda; class Insecta; order Lepidoptera; family Sphingidae; genus Clanis; species Clanis bilineata. Next base: position 9,343,017 of record CM071141.1, read on the forward strand.
CCCATACATGCCACAGTACAGGGGGGTTACCACCACCGCTTATATCAGTATTATGATAATCTTATTTGTACCGATTCCCATACAAAACAAACGAAGAACAATTATAATAATACTGCTATAAGAGGTGCTGGTAACCCTGCAGTACCTTAAGTATAATGTTCTTTGAAACGGCCTCAGCCGAGAATGAACTGACAAAACCAAACTATACTTCTGCTGTTACCATTGACCAATCGACCGGTTCAAGTCTTTTAGACTTCGTTTCTATAAAAATTACCACAAGTTTAAAAACTTAACAGACCGACTCCAAATCCGATCGTGATCGTTATATGGAACCACCCTTGAAAAATCGGTCCACATTTGGCGGAGATATCGCGTAACATGCATATAAAAAATACAGACGAATTGACGACCTCCTTTTTGGAAGTCTGTCGAAAATAACGTACTATTCGGTAGCGCTAAAGATTTCTTTATGACTTCACGAAGATTCCGATACGTCCTTCTTCCGCTTGTCATAATTTGTTGGTCCTTAACGTGTTACGAATTTATGGATGGCCCCTTGAAATACTACCTAAAAGATAGACTTATCTGGAAGGATTATAGGGGTAGCAATATCTGAAATTCTGGAGAAATTGTGACAAGAAATTAAACAACTTGGTCCTATATATTACGTATTTATTCATATTCATCAGACACAATATATTACATCGTCGGAACTCCGCTGCTCTCTCAACCTGTTACATTTCGAGTGTAATGACTAAACGATTATTGTTTATGGTAAAATTAAGTATTACCTTATAACCTAACATTACTAACTTAAACGGAGAGCTCAATACTGTATCGTAGGAAATAAATGAGATTACCTGTAGTAATTTAATAGAATAAACATACAAAATTACCTGAAGTAATTTAATAGTATAACTTGTGTATATTCATTTTGTTTTTATTATAAATGATTAAAGGAAAATATTTACACAGACGATCGTTTTTTGAGTTGTAACATTGTTTTACCGACTAGAAAGAGTTTATTATGTTAAAAAGTTGAGTGTCAGCTTTATGCATTGCTTGTATGTTTATTTACAACGCATCAGTTTAACGTACAATTTCATATTTTTCATTCGAGTAATGTTACAACTTAAACAACGATATAAAATTGACAAATTATCTTAAAATAAAATATAACATATTTTAAAAACATGGATACTTGTTCTTTACTGGAATCAATTATTAACGAAGATGGGGCGCGATAAAGAAAATCGCAATCGTTTCATTACTCCCAATATACCTTTTGTTGAGAGATCATCACCACCGTCATTAGCATTACCTTACGTAATAATAGAAAGACAAGCTATCCCTAGCTAGGGCTAGTTTCTGTTCTGAGCTATGAGCGTAATTTAATATCACTAAGCACAATATACCGAATGTATATTACAAACGCAGTGCAATTCAAAACCTCGACAAATCGTTTGAATGCACATTTGAAGCCAAAATTTTTACTGATAATTTGTAATTCAGAAGTAAAAAATATCTCTTACCTAATACATAATTTAGAACGTTTTCTAATACATAACTTTTTACCCGATTGCCCCGAAAGGAGGGTAATGTATTATACTTTAGAATTATCATTACTGCGCACTCTCGTCACCCCTACATACATACAGGGAAGTAAAAGAAACTATAATTTTTTTATCAAGGGTGATTTTAGTACTGTTTATTATGCTATATTTACCAGTAAAGTATGCTATTTTTTATGATTACTGCTTTTGAGCTGAAATGATCACGTCGCCGTTTCTAGTTGTCTATATTATATCTAGGTCTAGATATCAGCGTAGAATATAATTATAAATATGATGACATTCGTCATTACAATAGCAGACAATTATTACAAGCTATTTGGCATCTCCATGGACGTAAATGTCTAAACGTAAGCTGTTAACATATTTGTGCTACAACTGTTTCTGTTAACAGCGAACATTAAATAAAACATTCCAAATGTAAATGATAATATAAAAACATGTGTCGCAAAATCGTTTTGAAAACACAAAACGTAAAAAATTAGGCCACACTTAATGTAATAAATGCTTTGTCATGAAATAAGTCTTACGTGCGTAAATGTAATTTCCTGTAACATATGAAAACAATTGTTTTGATGCGCCCCATACTGATTATCATTAATGTTTCAAGTCTCTTTAATCGTTGTTCAATCGTACTAAACGTTTACCAACTATGTCTATAATGTCTATGCGATGTGTATTGAACGAATCCTCTTTAGTTAACAATGCCGGTCACAACGCTCTTAAACGACCAATCTGTAAATCACACATGAATCAACTGGATGCATAGGGCATTACTTATAAAACAATTTAACTGAGCAAATGGACAGACTAAATCTTTATTTAGTCTGTCCCTTTTATTTTCAAACAATGTGACACAAGGAAAAAAGTGATAGACTATTCTTAGCCATTTGCTCAGCTAACTGTTTTTATAAGTAAGGCTCATTGTATCGTAACATTTTAATAATATCTGCAAGATTATTGTCTATTAGCAACACACTAGTTTACTAATTAGTAACTGTTGAACGAATCCGACCAGGGGAGTTTACTTGTTATGCTAAAACCATTACTTATGTGGAATTATAGTGGTGAGATAGTGCTAAAACTGATATTTACAAAGATACAACAATAAAATGCGACGCGATATATCATGTGTCAGTTAAATCAACGACAAAATCCGATATTTGACGTCACTAGTTAGTCAAACATTTATACACAAGACAAAGCTATTTTCACTTGACACACAGAGCAAATATATTGGTCACAACATTGAAATGGCACTGTACCCAGAATTGTGTAACATTAAACAATCTCTCGTATTGGAAATCTCATCAGGAGAGTCGTCGCAATCATCGAAAATACTTTTCAATCGATTTCTAACACGATATGTACAATCACAATAAACTTATAATCATCGATAAGATAGGGTGCACAAAATTAATAAAATAATTTAAATAGTTGTGTATTACATTTAAAAATGTAATTTTAAACAAGGTACTTTATAATTTCATTTGAATAAACTTTACACTTCAATAATAATTAAGTTTGGAAACATTCGAAATCGTTTAAGGCCTTTCCCACACAGCTGCGATATTATCGATAAAAATTATCGAGTGTGTTATCACGATATTCTTTTTTGTTAAAACATTTTGTATTAGAAACATTGGATCTTATAAAATGCAGCAATAATAACGCGGCCGAAGGTCTCCATACAAAATGTATTATAACCAATATCGCAAGTACGCTGCGATAATATCAATCGATAAAATTGAAACTGTGGGGGACGCGCTTTAAACTTCCAACTTGCATTTTACGCGCATTCGTTTCAAAGGCTTTTCTACCACTTTACTTTTAGATATAATTTGTAAAACACATACATCGATAGAGAACAAATCCCCGTCCGTATTCGATGTGACACGCCGAGCTATGTATAACTAGATCGATTGGTCAACAAACGCTATTACTAATGAATCTACATGTACGTAAACGTTTCGACAACCTACCTTGTGTCGCGGTGAGGATTTGTTTTCTAGGTGGTATAGTTTAGGTGTCGCAATAAGTTGTTTCCGTTGTCGCGACACAGGGTTCAGTGTTAGTCACGCGTGAGTCACGGTGGGTGCGAGCTCGACGAACACTAATTTAGAACAAACCTTTTTTCTTCTTGTCCTTTTTGTCCTTGCCGTCGACCGTCCTGGAATATCAAAATGGCACGATATTATTTCTGTCTCCCACTGGTTCATTGACATTGTGGTGTGCAATATTAGAAATCAAACATCTACCAAATCAATGTAAATATGCAATTTTGATAAATAATGTCGACCACATGAACGCAACTACATGACATTTGCGTTTTTTCGTTACGAGTTCAACACAGCGTTACGGAGAGGAGAGATTTGTTTGTTTTTTTTAAGTTCCCTTCTCCCCGATATCACCTGTCCTAAAGACATGGTCCATCTCAAATTCAAACGTTCGCCCATAGACAAGACACGAAAACATGTGTGTGTTGCCAACCTAAAACGACGAAAATAGGAATTGGGCCACCGGAAATGTCGCTCACCAAACGAAACGTGACAGCGAGCTGCCACTTTACGTCGTTTCTCTGCGAGACAATGATATCAGATTGGTTGAGCCGGCTCATTCGAGCTATAGACTTAAATGTCTATAGCGTGGTTCTATCATGTTTTTCTCAAGAGCATCTAGTTAAAGGTTTATGGGCTGTGCACAGGGATGCTGTGCACGTCGTTACTTTGGCTTCATGGCAACATATCATATGCGCTCAGACCGAAAAATCCTGGGTTCGGTTCCCAGGTTGGGCAAGGTGTTTTTCCAGCATGATTTTCCTAGCACTGGAGGTTATAAGAGGGTTCACGTCAGCTCATTCCTTTTTTGGATGAAACCTGTGGTCGACGAGGGATCAGGTGGGTAGAGCGGTATTATCATAATATACCGGAATCGGCACAAGTAATATTATAATAATACTACTATAAGAGTTGGTGGTAACAGTAAAAAGGTTCTGTGCGTTGTACTGACTCCTTGCTGTTGGCCTCGAGCGAGCGTCGTCGCAGGTCGTCGAGCGAGAGTCCCGTGTCGCGCTCCCAGGCGGCGCGCTCGGCGAGCAGCGCGCGCTGCCGCTCGTCCAGGTCGCGCGCCTGCGCCTCCAGCGCGCGCCGCGTGGCGTCGTGGCGCCGCGCCAGCTCCGCCTCCGACTCCTTCAGCTTGGCGCGCTTCTCGCGCACCTTCATCTCGAACACCTGCACGAGACGCGACACACGATACCACGTCAGACGGCAGACCACGTACTCGACGCACACAAAAACATATTTCAATATAACTATTTTAACAAATTCTATCACGATTTGTTTTCATTTCTATGCCCGATGTTTCGAAGGTTTTGCAGTCTTCGTGGTCACGGATCGGACGGTCCGCCAATTTCAATGTATAACTTATAAACTTAAGAATCAGTACACAAAACATCTTTTAAATTCTAAAATCATTACATTTTGACGACATCCATTTTTTACCTCTAACTGTGGCGATGGTCCATAACTTTTTTTTTAATAATGGAAACAACTAATGCTGTAGGTCAAACAGGTAGTTATTGTGGCCACGCTCGCCACACGCCCGTAATTCTGTAACTCTCTTCCCGATCGACTCAGTGATTCCCTTTCTCTTCTCCACCCTAAGCTGGTATATTATTTTGTGTGGTGGTTAGTTAATAGAGAATAAAATGTTGGCGTAATAATGAATGGGAATGGGTGTTAGTAATGATAATAATAACACACAAGTTGGTAAACGATAAAAATACAGTAACAAACCTGTTCCATTTCACTCTCCATCTTTTTCATTTTCTGGTCATGTTCGCGCTTTTCTTCCTCCATCTGCGCCAGTGGATTCCTGAGAACAATATTCGATTATTAAACAAAAAACAATGTGACTTAAAAAAACGTGTTTGCTCATATTATTATGAACCTTTATTTTTAATATAAAATCTTAGTTTTTTTGCATAAACTGTTAAAACCATGCAAGAAACAAATATATAAAAAAAAATATATATTTTAATGTGAGAATATAAATCAAATTGGATTAATATTATAACTAAAATGTGACGGTTAATCTTTAGAGTGTTGGGGGCCTCCAGGAAACTTAAATATTTGATTAAGTATTCACGAGAGTAATTATTAAAAAAAATGTATGTCGTCAAAGACTTTTCGTAATAAATTCATGCATAAAAGCTACCTTTAATTCAATGTAAAACCATTTTTACCTCTCAGTTATAATTAATGGGTTTTAAGATTTTGTTAAGGTAGGCTTTAATAGTAAATTGTATTTTAAAAAAATTATGCATGTTTTGTCAGTGAGTCTACGATATTTTTCAGAAGCTGATATTCACAGCGAAAATCAAGTATGTTGGGTAGAATAACAAGAATTTAGACCGTTAATTAAAAATAGTGACTTGGCATCTCAAAAAAAATCCATCCATTATAACTGAGTTCCGGCTTTTAAGTTATAATATTTGGATACCGCAAAACATAGAACATGCAGAATATGAAATCTGTCAAAAACATATACAGAAATTATTTCAAAAACACAAACTCGTAACACCACATCAATAAATCTATTGTTTAATATTTCCGAAACCTAAACAAAAGCGATGATTTGGAATATCTAAACATAATGTCACGTTTACGTCAATTCAGACGGCGAAACAATGATTAAGTTATTATTCGTTTTCTATCATAACTTAAAGTTATTCTGCAATAACATAATAATTTAATATTAATACCTCACGTAAATTATTTTTGTATGCTTAGTTGTAATATTCACAAACTGTTCTTTGCAATATTTTCACTCAATGGCTCTCAATCGGTATTTTATCAAATCTAATTTAGAATATCTCCTATAATTTAAATCAGATGTTGTTATGTCTACATACCAAGTGTTGAAAACAATAAAAAATACGATTCTATGAAATGTATAAAAAAGGATCATGCGTTGTTCCACCACCATTAATATTTTAGAAAAAATAGAATTCAGCCGCATCGGTGATAATCATTACCCTTTTTTAATATCTGAATAAACCATTGCAACTGCATGTCAAACTAATTAAAGCTCATATATTTTCTTTGGGTTTGGATAATTCATATGTTCATTAACTTCAGTACAATACGCGCGAAATAACCTGCCTGAAGTTACTCACGAGCCAAGGGTGAGCTATTGGTTTCAGAGCCTTTCATTGCAAATAATTAGTACAATATGTCATACACACATTCGATAAAACTGCACAAGTAAATCTCAACGATATATCGTTGGCGTGTGTAGCGGGTTTAAGGATAATGGGATGCATAGAGAGCGGGTTAAGTGAATAACTTCAGCTCCAGCAAGTTATTTTGCGCGTATTAGAACTAGCGCGCACGAGTGACTTGTCACCGTGAATTCTTGTCTCTCTTTTCAAAGGTATTGTAATATATCGAATCAACCAGTTGTCTCGTCATAACGCGCAACCTCGCGCTCCTCTATACATTTCGCCAGACTGGACAATAGTGACAAAACAATCACGCTGACAAGTCACCCGTGCACACTAGCTCTTAAAATACAGGTTGGTAATGAAACGCAGATGCGGTATGAAAATGAACCCACAAACTATCAACATACCGTGCTACAAACTCTATCGTAAAATAATGTCGATCACAAATAACGTAACTTACCATACGGTCATGAAACTGTTCATCAGTCCTTGCGGGCACAAACTGAACACCAACACAACCATAGTTAACGACACAAGTGGCTGTGCTCGCGTAAACACACTACACAGTGGCATTAACAACTATTATGTATAAAGGGCGTTATAAATGTATAAGTTATGATTTTGTATTTTATTACGGGGATTAAGTATTTGTATAGTTAAATGCATCACAATCCACATCATCGTTCATCGAATTTTTGAATTTTGTGATCAAATTTTCATACAAGATGAGGATGATGATAATTACGATATAAAAATGTTGTCACTAGGATTCATATCTTTATTACTGTTCAATTTTGAGGTGTACATCATAATTCACTTACTTAACGATAAACGTTTTCGTTAGTTAGAATAATAACTCCCTACCAACATAGAAATAAAAAGTTTCATTGTAGTAACTGGTACAATTATTCCATTTAAGTAAAGTATGTCAGGCCTTTATGTCGATAGAAATCTAATTACCACAATTACTGAATAGTGTGTATTACAATTTCCCAGGCCTAAAGGAAATTGAATGGGTATTTAATTGCGTAAGGTAAAAAGAAAATGTATGCAGTAATGTTAAGAAAGCTATATAGTTAGTATTAAATGTTTCGTGCAAACAATAAAATCCTTAATGGCAAAAGTACTTTGGTCTATAATTCTTGAATGGTGTCTATTGTTGTAATAATACGTAATGATCTAATTACTTGCCGCTCATAGCGATACTGTTCAGAGTTTCAAACATAATCGAGTGAGATCACAGTGTGCAACAATGTGTGACACACGCAAATTGGCTCCGATGATAAATCGACTTTCAACATACAATCAACAATAAATCGTTATTAATGCCACTGTGAAAGCGAATGAACTGTAAACGGTTATGATTTAAACAACATTTGTCATGGATTTTATAACTTTCATGCATCGTGAATAATGCATTTTAATTCAATAATGGAAACAAAAAACATATCATTTTTTTATGTTTTAAAAATCCATAACAAACATAATGGTTCTTACTTATAAAAAAATGTAAAGCGGTTCTTATTTTAAATAGTGTTTTGTTTCTTTAATTCTCGTAACTATTGGACGTGAAGTAGAAAGGGCCAAACTAGTTTATAGTTAAACACCGCTTAAAATGTTTATAAGTAAGGGGCAATATGATTAGTTATAACAATGATTATTTCATTTCTGCATGCCCAAGCACAAAACATTCAAATAAAAAGAATGTTATACTGAGCTATTTAATATACGAAACATAAACAAAACTAAACTCCATTAGCTTACAACTGCGACAGTCAACAGATAGAGATAGAGTTTCGTGTAAAAGGTGACCAGACATGCAGCAATGATAAAGCAAAAAGTATCATTTAATATTATCTTCAACTTCTTGGAAGTATGTGGTACAGTAGTCTGGTCACCTTGAATGTGGTGACGACCATATAAGTTTAGAAACACGTTAATTAGTATTAGTTCACCAACCCTGTCTACTTAGGTTGTTAACTTCTAACCATGCCTAGACAGGTCGATTAATCAATAAAAAAAAATATCAACTACGATCAGAAAAGTTCAGTTAGTTCATCATAATATAAGAGTTGGATATAAAACGTGAGGTAAAAGTCTACAAAGTGAAGAGAGTATATAAGAACATACTTGTTGGAGTTGATTCTGTGCGGCTTGCCGTCGTGCGAGAGTCCCGCGAGCTTGCGGCAGCGGTAGTTCTCGTAGTGCACGGAACTCGTCACATCCTTCAGATCCTGCAGGTGCGTCCTTATCACCATGTTACGGAGCGCTAAAAAGTCGCAGTGTTCCAAATTTTCCACTGTAAGTAGACAAACGATAATAATGGATTAGAATTTAAATGAAATTAGCTTATTACAATGAATTAGCTCTTATGACAAGTCAATAAAATAAAATATAACACAAAATAATTATATAAAACAAGTTATGTATTTTTTTTAATATACTTGGAACATTTTATTTAAAATTGTAATTCTAATGTTATTTTTATTATTATTTATTAATCGAAGTATAAGGCCTACTAGCCGTACGGACCATGGAAGATTCCGATACGTCACGTTTTTTAAAATTGAACTAGAAGCGTTATTTACCAAAACATTTCCACATATTATGTCTATAATTGTAAATGTATAAGCAATGATATCTAATACAAACATTATAAACGTAGAATGCGGCTAAATATGAGTAATGTAAACATATCATAATTACTTCTTAACAACTTAATGAATCACAAATCTATGACTGTGGTTTGGGACTTCCCGTGACCACATTGAACAGTAACATTCAGAATAGTGGAAATGAGTGCAAAATTTTCGGAACTATACTGTTCAATAAATATCTCACGTTATTGTCGCTCTCTATGTCAATTCGATCTGGCTCAGTCTGCGTAAAAATTATAGGTAGTTTATTTCTTATAAGGCGATATCCGATTAAAATTCAATAAAAGTTATATTATTGTGTTTCGTACACTGTGTAAGGTTTCCGAAGTCTCCAAATACGCCCAACAGTTACACACCTAGTCCTGACCCCACACTAGGTATAGCCTGTATTGTGGGTGTCAGAGACTATGAGAGACTTTCGTTCTCACAACACTCAGACTTGAAACAAATATATGTGGCCCACATAGATATTTGTCTCAATACGGGAATTGAACCCGCGGCCTTTCGCTTCAGCCGGCTAGTCGTCCACTGCGCCACGGAGGCTGTCAAAATACCCCTGTCTCCTCAATTTTTATTCCTTTCCTTTCTATTGCCCGATATGGTAGGCTCGTCGCCTATCACATTTGGGACGGTACTAAACTCCGTGAAATGTGGGTGTTCTAGTTGGCTAGTGCACCTGTGCCTATCCCGTCGGGGATACAGGTGTGAATTATGTTATGTGTGTTATTTTCTCGGCAGCCAGTCCAACATTGTTGTCTATGGGCGCCTATAACCCACCACCAGGTGTGTCGTGTTCGTCTATACTATATTATCGTAATAAGCGTTACCTTCAGCGACGCCCCAGGGGTACTTCCGTCCGCGCACGCGGCGCCCGTCGAGCTCGATGACGGTGTTGGCGCCCACCACGGCGAAGGGCACGCGCGTGCGCAGCGACCGCGCCGCGTCGCTCCCGCCGCCGCCCGCCCCGCCCGCCCCGCCCGCACCACCCGCACCACCCTCGCCCTCCTCGCCCGTGCTCTCCGGGAACGAGTATATCTTGATCTTGTGCTGCGCGATCTCCTTCATTATCTGGAACAGACACTTCCACTTCACTACACAGGTTTACTTGTAGCCCATGCTCTGCAAATTGCCGAAAAGCCATCGTATCTATGAGGGGATATTTTACGATACTGAAGCATAGAAACAAGACAAAATAAAGCTCTTTAGCTGAAGCTTATATTTGCATATCCCCCAGCTATGTCAACAGTTCAAATCGATTCATATTTTAATGTGAACATGAAAGTTAAAATCATTTTCAAACCCATTTAATGTCATTATGACTAGTAACAAACTGACGAAATAATTATAGTAATTTAATATTAATTATTTTTTTAAAGCAGCGATAACGCAGTTGAGAATGGTACGAACTGTCGAGACCAACCACAAAATGGAGCATACACCTATGACTTTCTTTGTTAAGTATGTTTTCTTTGTGAATTATCGCTTGCTAAATCGGCGAAGGAAAACATCATGAGGAAACCTGCATATCCGAGAATTTCTCAACAAGAATTTGGAAGGTAAGTGAGGTCCACCAACCCACATTAGGCCAGCGTGGTAGACTAAGATCTACCACGTCTATCTAGCGTGGTAGATCTTAGTCTACCACGCTCGCCTAATGCGGGTTGGTAGACTTCACATAACAACCCGGGGTCAGGCCTTAGCCTAACCCCTCTCATTAGTAGCGGAGGCCCACGCCCAGCAATGGGACAGTAATATTGCAGGGCTAATATTATTATTATAATATTAATTTGTTTAATAAAAAATATTACTCGTATCATTACACAGGATCGAGGCGCAATGTTGTTATATTCACTTGTATGTTTGCATACTTTATTTGAGTAGCTTTGTTTGATAATAATTAATGTTTGTTTGTAGACGGTTCAACAAACAAAGGAATTACAGAAACAACCTATTGTTCCCTGCCAACGATGTTGCATGAATACTTAGATATTATATTGCTGTGTCGCATCGTTACTGATGCATTTTGTACGGTTAATGGGATTGGAGCCTATGTTTACTAACATCACATTACTGACCCCTTACTATGCGTATTTTTATTGCAATCATTGATACACAATTATTACTACAAAAATTCATTTGTATGTATTTTCTTGGTGGTTTAGCTGCTCTAATTTATTTATCTTTTTTGTATATGGTACTTTATAAGCATTTATTGTCAATTGGCATTTAAAAGAGTAACGCCAGAGTTTCTTGCCCGTTCTTCTCTGGCGATACGGCCCTCCGAACTGGCGGTAGAGGAACTTTGACGGAATCTAAATAATGTAGTAACATTTCATGGATTCAATAAATAATTTGATTTTGATTTTGATTAATATGTGATTTCTCCACCGAATCTTCGCTTTCCATCATTCGCAAATCTTCGCTGTCGCGACGTTCGAAACGTTCGGTCCCCATCCCCAATGGCCCCTCGCGAACGTTCTTTCGCCTTCGTTCGGTTGGTGTTTACGCGCCATCAGAAGCACCGACGCCGTACGCGCGGATTTTAAAATTTGTACAAACAACCTTTTTAAGTTCGTATTAGTATTTAGAAGTTTATTCGGCATTACCGACACCAAGCAAGCACGCCTTGTATACGAGCACCGCCTCTATTATGTGGTGGTATAAGACGCGTACCTGTTCCTTGAAGTCCTTGCACTCCTCGGGCGTCATGGTGTCCGCCTTGGCGACGACGGGTATGATGTTGACCTTGTCGCCGAGCCGCTGCATGAACTCGACGTCGAGCGGCTTGAGGCCGTGCCCGCTGGGCGCGATGAAGTAGAGGCAGCAGTGCACGCGCGTGTCGGGCGGCGCCGCCTTGCGCGTCACGCGCGACTCCGCGTTCAGGAACTCCTCGTACTTGGACTCCACGAACTCGATGATCGGTTGCCAACTGATAACGAAACGGTACTATTTTTATAGCAGGGATTGGCAAACGAGATGAGGGGACACCTGATGGTAAGTGATCTCACCGCCCATAGATACCCAAGACACAAAAGAATCATGGGTGCGTTGCCAACCTAAAATGAGTGAATGGAAGGGGAGGGGAAAGGGATTGGGAAGGGGAGGGGAAAGGGAGGGGGGAAATGGACCCGACTCACTCACCGAACGAAACACAACAGCCGGCTGCCACTTTACGTCGGTTTTCTGTGAGACAGTGGTATCAAACCGGTCGAGCCGGCCCATTCGTGCTGTAGACATAACTGTCTACAGCGTGGCTCTACCTCTCAACTACACGCAAAAAACAGCTTCTTATATTAATATGCTGTTCGCCAATCCTTTTAAGCTGAAATTCCGTAAAAACTGCTTCATAATTGGTTAATATTGAGGCAGTAAGATATATTTTAAATTTTACATTGAGCACTTACTATTCATTTTTAATAATCGCGCCATTATAGCCGAGATGTCACAGTTCGCTAATGCATAACTTTTCTATATTTGACAGTTAGGTACCTCTTCCACCAGGTTTTAAATTCCTAGAACTATATTAATTTTGAAAATATTTCTATATTTCTTCTTTTAAAAAATATGGCTTCCACGCATTTGCGATTATTTAGCCAATGTCAAGGTATATAGAGCAATTGTCAAGTTTTTGCAGTAACCATGAGACCCAAGGGGTATCTATCAAATAACAAGATAAGGATGCACAGCTACTGACGTGACGTCACGCCTGTGAATATCCAGTTAAATACAGTTAAGACGTGCGGAGGAGAGAAATGTCTCCACTGCTACACGACCACTTTGCTCATTGCAATAAATTAAATACTATTTAGAAACCCATTTTTGAAACAATTTCGATTCTGTTGTTCCAAAAAGGTCACTTTGAAGCCGTTTTGTGAAATAATCAACAAAAATACGCTGCATATTGCTTTTACGCCATTCCTAACAAATAGTTAACAATAACAATAAAATAACTGTGGCGACGTTAATCTCGGTCGCGACGAGGCTGCGTGTTAAGGTCGATCAAAGCACAAAGCAAAGATCTTATATCTTCAAGGTTATTGGCGTATGTAAAAACTTTACTGTAATTTACTAGACTGTATCAAGGTTCTGAATCAAATCACAAGTCGTGTAAAGTGTCTTTCTAAGAGGATTTCACTGGGACTGGCTCCCTTAGAGGGGTCGATGTCAGGCCGGCAGCTGGGCGTAAAAACTAAGCCAAATCACAATCACACTAAGGAAAACATCGTGAGAAAATCTGCATACGTGATAATTTCTCCATGAGAATTTAGAAAGCATATGAAGCCTACCAACGTGCATTAGGCCAGCATGGTTTTTTAGCTCACCGCCCTTAACCTTAACTTATATTAATAGAGACCCATGGGACAGTAATATTACACTGCTGATAGAGTTATTATTTTTTATTAGCCTACATTGTGTCCCACAGCTAAGCAGAAGCCTCCTTTCTATTCCCCACATGATAGGACGCATGATAGGGACCCATTAAAATAATAGCCGTGGTGCCTTACAACTGGCCTCTCCAGTTGTAAATATCCCTATGTATGAGACTGATGCCTCTTTAATTCATTACACTGTCTCCTGGATGTTTTTACAGAGGGAAGTGGAAACCTTATAATTCCAACTCCTATCCTTCTGTTTGATTAATTTCGTTGCGGGATGAAGACAATTTTACATTATCTGAAACTCGCTGAGGTTCACTGCTCGGTGTCGTAAAATGCGTGCCATTGTTGATACTGGCTTACAGGAATTACAGTGGCGGGTGTGGGCGGGAAAGTCTCCCCACATTATTGTTTACAACTATACGAAAATATGTACATAATCAAAGTTTTACGTCAAAATGCAGCCTTCGATGGCCATCAGTACATACCAATTGCTGTTATCGACGGCATCTCCGAACCCTGGCGTGTCGACGATGGTGAGCGTGAGGTTGACGCCGTTCTCCTTGAGCAGCACCACGCTGGTCTCCACGCCGACCGTCTTCTTCACCCGCAGCGAGGGGCCCGGGTGCTTGTCCTTATCGTATACTTCAGTCAGGAATAGTGAGTTTATTAACGTTGACTTCCCCAGACCAGATTCACCTGAAAATGTGTAAGAGTGTTTTAGTGAATCATTATACTTTTGTGTTACTGTTTAGTCATGTTATAGTACTCATTAGTTCCCAGAAAACTATAGTTACTAATGCAAATGTGAAAGGGATTTTTAATTAATATTGTTATAGGGACAGAACAATATAATTATTTATTTCCATTGAGATGGTTTACGAGCTAGAAGTGGACACAGACTTTTCCTCCGAGAAAGACAACTAACCATTACTTAAAAGTTCAAATCAAATGAAATTCCGTGACGTAAGTTCTATAAAATATCTACAGGAATGACCCATTGATAAGTCCAAAAAGAGCATAGTTAAATATTTGACTCAATAATCTAGATTTAACAATGTTAAAAGAATTCTGCTTACCTACAACCATTAACGTAAACTCGAAGCCCTTTTTCACTGCCTTCCTGTACACTTGGTTTGGTAAATTTGCAAATCCAACATATCCATCTAATTCTTTGGTTTTTGGCTTTTCTATTTTAGGTATTTCCGGTTTTGGCGCAACTGGTGGGTGGTCTGGTTTCTGAAATAAGAACAATCATATTATTATGAAAAAATATAGAATAGGAGTTTTGAAAAGTACTGGGGGGTTACCACCACCTCTTATAGAAGTATTATTATAATCTTACTACGTTTTTTTGTATGGAAATCGATACAAATAAGATTATAATAATATTGCTATAAGAGGTGATGGTAACCCGCCTGTTGGTAGTACGGACTACGGGTATAGATAGGCGCAGTGTTTCTGATCGATATCCAAACATCAACTCACATTAATACATATAAGTGTGAAAGTCATTTCAAGAACAATAAGCGTTAGTAATTATTTTAATTAGTTACGGATCTTCCATATTATAGTTAAAAAAGATTGGGTTCGGGGACTACCTATTCAAAGTATTGTTTCTTAGATAAACTAAATAAAATATCTATTTTACTGGTAATCATGAAGGCAAGCATTGCTCTACCACTCATTAGTATTCACTTTATTCTTTACCCAAATGTTTATAATGACGTATACTTATAGTATGTACCTATAAACATTGAACTACAAACAAAATGTACTGTTATCATTCTACATTTTATAATACCATTATGGCATTGTTCAGAACTGTGTCAGTTCAAAGCAAATGCAATTCTATCGTTAAATATGGTCATCAAGTAGCCACAAACTAAAAACTATTGTTCAAGGTGCATTATTGCTACGTGATAGACATCTTTTTTGCATTGCAAGTATCGTGTAACCTAATCTTGCGTTATTATCGAAGAATGTCTGTACACAATATGCAAATAAGCTAATCAAACGAGTGTGTTACAAAACCATACTGAAATTCCATTTACGGACTCGTACTTTATGTAATAGATCAAATTAGTCATCCGTAAACGTTTACATACAAAATTAAAATGCCCGTAAACGACTATTTTATAACAATTTTTATGCATTTGGTGGAACTGGTTGCTACAAAATCTCAAATACCTAATATATTATCTAAAAAGAAACTGAACTCTCAAATTATTAACTGTGGATGCATCCACGGTTTTACTTTTATAAAGTCATAAAGACTACATAACATAACATGTTATGTTATGTAAAGTCGCACATGCCATAAAGCGCAGGGCAGAACATAAATGGCAATGAGTAAGGTCACGTTGGTTGGTAACATCACTAGTTCACTACTAGTGCAAATTAATTCTAGGAGTGGCGACCCTGGTGTGGAAAGCGCCGCGGAGGAAGACCAGAAATGCAGACGAAAGATGGCGTGAAGGAGATGGCCGGATCAAACTGGATGCGAATGGCACAGGATCGAGATATGTGGTGGTAATCGTAGGAGGCCTACACCATAATGGTATAAAAAGACTAAGAAGTGGGAACATCTGCACTACTGTTTGTTTCTTCGGGTTCCTAGTCCCGCCCAGAAAATTTTGTGTCAGATTTGATTTAACTATTAATAGCAGTAGTAGTAGTCGACTATAGCATCAGGATGCAGGATATCGCAGGACGCTTAGGTCGTTAATCGATTAGCATCGAAATGAGCAGATATCAGAATATTACCTTGATGATATTTTCCGTACTTCTAAGCGGTGCTGGCATGGGTGCTGACGGTGGTGCTGTGGTGGGTACCGGCGGTGCAGGCGTGGGTGGCGGCGCGGTGCCGGGTGGTTTAGCGGCGTCCACGGAGACGCTGTTGCTGAGCTTGTTGGGCGCGGTGCCATTGGGCTCGTGGTGGTTGTTCTCGTGCGGCTCGGGCAGCGTGGCGGCGCGCTTGGCGAGCGCGTCCTTGAGCGCGGCGGGCGGCGCGGGCGGCGCTCCCGGCGGCACCGACGCGCTCACGCCGCCGCCGCTCACCGTATCCGACTTGAAGAACAACTCGCGTTTACTTTGTAACTGGAATTAACACAAATTAAAAACCATTACACTCGCAATTACCAAATGTTTTGTTACGCAATAACAGCACTTACACTGAAAAGATCGAGAGTCATTGTCTATTTCTATAGTTCGATCACCTTTATGGTGAATGTATAGTGTACACCTATCCGCACCGCATGACTCATCGGTCGCATCCTCTGGAATAATTGCATCAAATCCTATGACTTCGGTATGTGCAGCGCACGCAATGTAGGTGTAAAATTACGTTTACCTTTCAATTAAAACTGATAATCTCTCATTTTCCCTCGGGTGTGTGTAATATGTAATGTGTTACCCTTGTATTATTTAAAACGAAAATTATCTCGTTTTTTTAATTAGTTCATTAACACCATATCAGGACCATACCAGGAAATTGAAAGAACAACAAAATGTTTTTAATATCTAAATGTTGGGTAATGATTAAAAACGTAGTCGGGTCGAACGTGCTAATAAGACTCCCACTGAGGATACACATAAATTGGCTCTGCAATAGGTATAGTGCTGAACCACATCACCACATCACGTGTCGTTACTCGTTAATTACATATTTAGTTTGTAGCCTGAATCCGTTCAAACAAATTTAACTACTTCTACCAAACCACTATTTAGAAAAGCAATTTATAAATAGGTACATAACTATTTTGTTTTTTGTTGTAAATTAAATAAAAATTCTTAAAAAGATTACTTGCAGGCGCAGATAATTAATTCACTATTCGAGTTTCATGTTACATCTACCTACCTACTTCGTATTTTTAAAGGATTTCAACGTTATCAGGAGCTGCTAATTTTTAGGACCGTAATGTTTTGATCAATAAAAAACGGATTATATAGCCCTCAGAGCCGCTAAAGTGGAGCAGCATACGCAACATATGTACATACATGGTAAACTACATGATGTATAATATACCGTGTGTTTCATAAAGTTGGTACCAATGACAATTCCACATACAGGAGAACAATTTAAAGCGTAATGGTAAAGATAAAAAATAAAAATTGTACTTAATTTTTTTTAACAATTACTAAACATGGGAATTTTAAAATCGGAATGATACCTATAAATTTTCGCAATTAGCATAGGTACGGCTTTGTGTATATTAAAAATAATTAATTACCCCATAGGTGGTTTGCAAATGTACCAATGAGTCAGAAAAAGACTTTCGTCACAATATAAAGTTTCCATTATTCAAAAACTATGATCCATACGAAATTTTAAACTTTACCGCTAGATTGCTACCTATCGTATCTGTAAGTATAGTTATTATTGATACCAACTTTATGAAACATCCTGTATACCTAAATGGGCCTAGCCGGCCGCAACTCGCATTCTGGCGTCAAATGACTCATAAGTATAAAGGCACCGTGTCTGAAGATCGTTGCAATATTATACACAGATGTACATAATATCATCAATACTTGCGTGAGACATAGCTTGCTTGGATTGGAAATAGAAACGCAAGCAAAAAACGCACATGTAACTTATGAACAATCTCTTTGCGAATGTAAAGAATATCAAGCAGTAAACATTGACAGCTAACATAATAATATGTATAGGAAAGCTTTTAGACAGTTTCAGCGCAATCACGTTCCATCAACGTAACGTATGGAAGTAAACGTACGTCGAACAAACCTGCCAATAACTAGTAATTATGCAGGTGCGAAAAGGGAAAGCTGTGAGTCACGGAACTCTGAACGAAAATTCATCACGGAAACCGAAAATTCATTCAACATTGGTACATAATTATAACTATTTTCCGAAATCAATCACCATCTATTGACCTAGACATAGTGTGGCTGTTTCATTATTACCATAAAAGTGTGAATAAGTAACTATTATCTAGTAAGTGCTTGTCAGATACCATTGGCCCTTATTACATTATCTACGCTGTGAAATATCGCAAATAGATGCCTTTTCAATAGTTTATTTAAATTTTAAAGGATAGAAGAAACGGTAAGTCAATTTTCAGTCAGAATCTTATAAGAGCTTTATAAAGCCAGTTACTCTGGAACGAGTGACAAAGCACACAAGAATGCCGTAATAAATATTTCGATCCGAGATTTCTCCGCTCCATTCAAATGTCAACTGGGCCATAAAGACAATTGAACTTAAAAACTGTTTAAAAGCAAATAAAGAAAACAACATATTGTTTACTTTTATATTATACTGACATGACTTTTATATATGTACGTACGTAGGTAACAGGCACGAATATGTTTTCCAAAGATATATACTACACAGTTATAAATTATAATAGTGACAACCATAATATTACAGTATACGGTAAGTATGTACATGCGTGCAGCTGAAATGTTTTGCAAAGTGCGACGACCGTGTGTTTGCTCGTATTGGTAGGTTCTAATTATATCTCCAATGTACTAATTTCAACCAACGGCGCTAACCTTCAACTTGTATGTGCTTACCCCAATAAAGAAAGCACTGACATCCGAATAAGTAGGTAGTGGTAAAGTAATATCCTTCCAAAAATAAAATATAAATATCTATTGACTTTTTGAAGTTGGTAAATAGTCACGGGCGGCTCGGCCTCCGGTGGCCCATACGCTTATGGAACATATATATGTGCCGCCTCTGACGGGGCGCTCTGTGCGCTGTACGGGGGGGGTTACCACCAACCTTTACAGCAGTATTATTATAGTCTTACTACGTTTTTTTTTACAGGAATCGGTACATGTAAAGATTATAATAATATTGCTATAAGAGGTGGTGGTAACCCCCGAGGTCTTTTAAAATAATATTATTATGTTGTAACCTATAAGTTTACACACTTTTTTATAAAGTGTGCTCTGATCGATACCTCATTTATCAAGATATCGCTTAGGGGCACTACTCTGCAAATGGTAGTAGGACTACTAGGATTTATATTTTATTGGATTTTCCTGTTTTTGAGACCCAAGACAAAATCATCACGGTCCCGGTAATTCTCAGGTTGGGGGAATAACTAATGGCCTAAACGATCTCAATGTGAGTGTGCAGATAGATCGCGAAAATGAACCAATTAAATCTTGTAATTTGACAGCTTCATGTTCAAACTTTGTTCTTATTGGGTATTTTTTGCAATCTATCTACAGTTTTACTACAAACTCGAATTGAGATCGTTTATTAGGACGGCCGTAGGTGAATCTAGTGAGTTTGACTTCTAACATGCACCCAACTGTGGATGTAATGTGTCCATGATCACGAATAAAACCATAAAATAACGGTTAACAAAAATTAATAAGTCACGTCACCAGGTTACACTGGATAACGAAGGACTTAATAATAATAAAATCAGTGCTTTTTAATACATTCATATAAATACAGTAACGATTTTTTTTTATTCCTTTTTTTTACAATATTAGATTTACCAGTCGCTATAGCGTACTGTCCACTCACCAGTGTCTCGCCTGGCAAATGTTTACACGAGAACGGACATTGAACTTTTAACGTAAATAATATCAATCGCGTTTAACATCGACTAAGAATTTGTTTATTGATAAAATTAACTTGTAAACAACAGACTACGCTGCGAAGACCACAACTTTGTCAAAATGTTATTCGTAATGTTTTAAATAAAACTGTCAACTTACATCATTAGCTGACTCATCCAAAACAGAAATCTTCTTATGTTTTCGTATACTAAACCTTTTTTTAAGGGAATTAAACATGACTGTCACTAGCAACACACTACAAGTGAGTACAAAGCTCGAATCACCAACATTTTAATTATTTTCACACATTTGTAGCCATCTATAAAATATAGGAATTAACACAGGAAATATGTTTAAAACAAGGTAAGGCTGCCCTATGTCGTGCAGCGTACAGTATCGACTGAATAACCTTCGCGGTCGACGTTTACATAACTAAAAATTGTTCACTATTATAATATTAATATTGTTCAGCAAATGTCGTCACACTGACACATAGCGGTTGGGTCTAACTATTCTGACTAATGTTCTGAGTAGTATTGTGTACACAACTCTGAACATAAAAAATATTAATTATCGCACCCAACTGTACCTACATTTTTGATTATTATAATTGCGATAAGTTCTTATCAGTAGATATAAATATCGCGATTATGCTATAGTGTGTTGGGATTTGGGAATGTTGGAACTGCGGGTCACCTAAAACATTGAATCGTAGGTTAAACATATTAGAATGGTAACAGGCCAGCGATAGTGAGGCAATTACACGAGTGATTGGACCGCGACAATGCCTCATTGTGCTCAGAATCAACAGGCGACAATAACCGAAAACATTGAATGTAGAGGCTTGGTTCATTTTATTACTATTTGTATCAAGAACACACAAAAAACCCTTGTGTTTTATGCTTGTATTCTCGTCAGCCTGAATTCCTGCCGTATAATGCCGGGTACACCGGTTGCGTTCACACAACAGCGAATATTTGTTTGAATGAATGCGACTGCGAAGATTCGCGAAAAATCGGAAACGTTCGATCCCCGTCGCCGATGGCCCTTCGCGAACATTCTTTCGCCTTCGTTCGGTTGGTGTGTACCCGCCATCACATTTGTCACGCTATCATTAAAACTGCTGTCTTAAATTTTGTGATACTTTTGTGCTCTAAACAACTCGCTGATAAATACACAATACTGACTTAGGTACAAAAAATATAATCTCATTGAGAGGTATAGCTATTAGAGAAAGTAATGTATGTCAGAGAAAGACGCAAATTGAAGATGAAAGTACATGAATGGCGACTAGAAATACATCACACAGCTTTAAATTTTGAGCTCATCACCGTAGTACCTATAATTGTCACTTTTAACTTTGTTTACATCATAGATAGAGGTCTTGCAGCACTAAGATAAAACTCGATTTATCTTAAATCTCGTTTTATCCTTAATCTCGATTTAAATATGGGAACAACGGTGTAAGTCAAATCTAGTTTAGGACTAACCCTAGATTAGGAATAGAATTCCAAATATTCTCACTCTAGCAAATTCGGCTAAATCTATGACATTTTAAACGTAAACCCTTAAGTCTGAAACATTGATCTCAACCAATCATGGGCAGAATAGTGCCTACACCAGTTTAATTTACAGTGACATGTACACATGATAATATGTTGTAAGTACCTACCTAGGTAAATTTAATTGTAAAATTATTTTTGCTAATTTTACCTTTGTGACTTTCCTTATAATTATTGATATTAAAAGTTTTGGTGCATATAAGATATGGTATTTTAATTTAATAACATTTATGAAAAAAATAAACACAATGGTGTTTCACAATAATATATTTGAAGCAATGTGGAACAATCATTTTAGGTTGCATTTGTAAAGTTTAATTCGGAGATTTCATATCGTAGTTTACTACCAAAAGTAGTTTTCTAAGACACGTTGATTTTATCGATCTCAGCCTCAGAAATCCGTATCGTATGTCGATGTTATGACTCAAGACCTAGGCGCACATAACGGCCAGAGCGTCCGGTTTGAAGCGAACGATTCCAATCATACTAATAACTCGTAATCTAATTAAAGAAAATCGATACAATGCAAGTTTGTTTCGCGATTGATCAAACTGAAGGCGATTTTCTTGTTCATTGTGGCTTTTATATTATAATTAGGGCTTAAGAATCCCGTGACATTTTTTATTCAAAATGTCATCTGGATTAAAAATTAAAAAGCATTAAAAATTCTTGTCGTCCTCGTCTGACTGAAGCAATATGCTCTTTTGTAAATCCACAAGCACCATAATTGTAATATTTCGCTCGCGGCGCCAGGCTTGAGACATGATTCGTCGTCGAGAAACCGCGATTACTCTTCCTGTCTGACTCATTCATACTGTGACCATAATAGTAATTTATATGCTATATGATATTATTATGTTCACGCGGGCTGTGTGCTTACGCAAATTATCTATCTTTAATTCAGCAAAAAATAATTTGTATAAAGTTAAGTATATTCGTCATCTGAATCCTAAAAATACTACATAATTATAAACAGTTACGAAGGGCTGGGCAGACCATGCATTTACCCGTGAAAAAGCACTTTTTTTATAGCAGAGACTGGCAGATTGGGTCACTTGATGGTAAGTGATCTCCATCACCCATAGAAACACAAGACAAGGAAACCATGGGTGAATTGCCAACCTAAGGAGGAGGAGGAGGTAAATAGGGATTGGGAAAGGAAAGGGGGAATTGTGCCACCGGAAATCTCACTCACCGAACGAAATGCGACTGCCATCTGCGACTTTACGCCGGTTTTCTATGACACAGTGGTATCTAACCAGTCGAGCCGGCCCATTCGTGCTGTAGACGTAACTATCTAAAGCGTGGCTCTACCACTCAAAACATTTACCAGTGGCGCGGACATATACAATAATTTGGGCCCTTTGCGAAAGTACACTGATATTATAGACTTGTGTTTTATTTATCCTAAAATGAAACAAGGTTACTCTAAAATACGCAAGGCGGAACCCCCACCCCCCGAATAAGATTTCATTTAAACCACAATAACAATAGTTTTATTTATTTATGAAATGCCTTCGCGGTATCAATAGGGTTGTCAGGCCTTAAAATGAAAAAGCTGGATTTGACATTGTCTTAGGACAGAGATTTTGCCCTAAAAGCCGGAGATCCCTTTTTGAAAGCCATACATATGTAACTTAAAGCCAGCCATAACATTTTAATAAAAAGAGAGATATGGATCGTGGGCAAAAACCGGATACGACCGTGGAAATCTTGACAACTGGCAACCCTAGGTATTACCCATGTGCATGTTGCTGCTCCGCTCCCGTGGGTGAGAGTCGAAACTCGAAGAGTGGTGTAACATACTAAATACATCGTATAAATCAACGTCTCGACAAAACAATGCAATATGGTGTGAATATGAATGATGATGGTACAAGAGTTACACGATCACGAACTCACGCGGAAATAGATATAGCTTTTGTAATGCGTTTTTCGACCAACTTCAAAGAAAGAGGGTAATGAATTCGTTGTGTTTATTTTACGCGATATTTTCAAAATTATTAGCTTATTCCAACGGTGGTCTCCAGATGGTGGTCTTATCTCATATATATATTTGGCTACGATCAGATTAAATTTTGTAGACTTAACGGACTTAATAACTTAACGGACCGACCGTTAAGTTTTTATTAAACTTGTGTTGATATTTAATTATATGTGTACACTTAACTATGCATATAATAGAACTTAAACCTATTATATAATTGTCAGGTATATCAAAGGTTGATGACCGTGCAAGTAGAGAATTTCAAAGAGGATCGAACAAATGACAACGAGCGTTGTCTGAACACCGAGCATCCGAACAATTCACAGTGGTGAAATTACGCAATCAAATAGTGTGCACATCGTAGCCTACACTACAGAAATTACAGTTTTATTAATGTTTAAGCCGGCATTATTATAGTGACAAAGAGTAGGCGTAGGATCCTCTCGCGTGGGCTAAACTAGATTCAAGGTAGATAGCAGCTCTTTACTATGAAGTACCATACGAAACAAAACTCTTTCTAATTACTTACAAAAGCTATGGCTTGTATAAAAAGAATCGTTATTTTCTCGCTCAGATTTGTACGCCATAACTATGTTAATGAGCACTTATTTTCACCTTGCCTATTGTAAAGTAAAAGTAAATTAAAACCTTCCCTCGTTACTCATTACGTACATAATCGACCATTACATAAAACATGCGTGTGTTATGTAAAGTTTGAATAACCACGTTAAATCGCTGAAGACAGTTATGTAGACTGTATACAACACAGAAAACCAACGGGAACAGTGCAGATTGCTGATGCGTCCCTATTCACCTTTAGAAAAGATTAAAAATTTGTTTCAATTCTAAGCAAATAATTTATTCATTTGGTAATTTTAAAGCTTACTTTTCCTTGCAATTGAACCAAATGTATTTATGTACCCAGAGTCCACCGTACAATAGTGTGCTCTTGCATTATTCATTTCTGCATGGTACTTGGCAGTATCATTTCACGCATGATAGGAAAGCAAGACTGACAAGTGAAACCACGTCTGTGTGCCCACATTTACACCTTTATTATTTACTGATTTCTTAAGTTTACGTGAATATTATACATTGAAATAAACACGTGACAACGAAGTCACGTCAACGTTGTCACGTGACAACGAAGACTGCAAAGCCTTCGAAACGTCGGGAATAATAATTAAAACCTAATCGTGATAGAATCCGTAAGAATAGTTTTATTTCAACCTTTATTATTGTTAATCAAATACGTCCACACATGACATAACTGACTAATAAAGTGCTCTGCCACATTACATCCTACTGAACGTAGTTCGTTGTTACGGATGTTTTA
The DNA here is from genome assembly GCA_036417725.1 of Clanis bilineata. Lineage (NCBI taxonomy): Eukaryota > Metazoa > Arthropoda > Insecta > Lepidoptera > Sphingidae > Clanis > Clanis bilineata. The sequence goes on from CM071141.1 coordinate 9,368,273, forward strand.
GTCCATGTTATTTATGTCGCCAGCACCAAAAATGTGGTCACAGATACGAGAAATACCTATAAATATAATAGGTATGTAATGATAACCATCAGATTTGTAGCTACCTAATTACCTCCCTACCTAATTTTATTAAGCTAAGTTACCTAATTAAATTTTTCAAATATTTCAAATCGGATTTTCAACAATAACAAATAAAACCGGGCAAATGCAAACTGCATATCTGATCACGCAGTGTAGGGTTCCGAACTGTTAGTTAAATATAATGTTATTACACATAATTTTTAGTATATGGTCCACAAACTTATATTTTCTACCTGTTTTTTATAATTAACAATTTCATCTAGGTGAAATTAAAATAATTTGTACGATTTTTTTCTTTTTACTTTGGTCGTCTATTACTCGTTAACTTATAAAGTCTGCTTAACCGTGATAGTTTTCCTTTTAAATTCTTTATACAAATATGAATATTTTCATGTGTCTGGAACCAATCGTTTAGGAAATAGAGGGGGCAGACGCCCCACTCTACCAAAAATTAGCACTTAAAATCTTAATATTTCGCAAACAGAGCCTCAAATCGAAAAACAGTTCTCACGAGCCTAAAATGATTTTAAAATACCTATTCAACGATACTCCACACATACACACCATAGGATAGTCGAGCAAAAAAAATCATCCCCACTTTATATGTATCGGAAGAAATATTTTTCGAAATTTTATTTTACCGTTTTCTCAGCGTGATTGATATGTATACTCATGCTAAATTACAGCTTTCTAGTCTCCAGACAGACGGACAGACATGACAAAATTATAAGGGTTCAGTTTTTTGCCATTTGGCTTCGGAACCATAAAAAGCATCGACTGTGTCCATGCGTGTGTTGTGTATCTATTTCCATTTGTATATGCTACTTAATAATAATTTTAGCTAGGTATACGCATCATACGGGCGCCCATTAGCCTTGAATATTTTAAATTGAGGTTAAATTAATTGTCGCTTAAATTAACACTGTGAACTTGCAACTCTTGCATAATTTATTAAACCCTTGATACAGGAAGATCCACCCACGCGCACGTACTCAATACTCGTTACACTTTCGAAAACACAATATAGCTCTTCAGTGATATATTTATAGTTTTATTACCCAAAAACGACATTCTAATTACCACTAAAATTAGTTACAAACACGTATATTATATAAATAGAAGGAACAGGAATGTCTGGAAACGGTAATAATAACTAAGTGACTAAACTATTTGTAGTGGAAACGTTACAGAGCATTTGCATTTCATTTACGATTTAAAGGCAATGCAATGAACTTGCACCAAAATTAAAACGAGAAATTTTAAACAAAACCGTGAAATGTGCTATTATTAAATTTGTAACATAAAATAATTGACGTTTCACAAAATATCTAAATTATACATTACGTATAATGGAACTTACATGCAAACTTAAGTGACGTCGTTGCATAGAACAGTGTTTCGAAGTTGGGAGTATTTTTCCAAATTTTGCGGAAAATCGTTGTTGTGTTTCGGAGGTCCTCCTCTTCCCAAAATTTCTTTCTTCTGCTAACCTTTTGATCTCATCGCTCAGGATTCAAGAGTGCAACTGATTTTTACTTCATTATTTAAATAAAAGAAATGGCATTAAGATTTTTAGGGATTTTACTTTTGTTTTTATACGATAGCCAATGTTACTAGTCGTCAATATCAACAAAAAACAATTGTCATCCGCCATCGACCCAGTGACTTCACGTCGCTTTTTAGCGCGAAATTTTGAAGTCTTATTTTAACTTGCGATAATTAAATGATTTGTGCATATTTTAATACTTTTTGTTGCTGTTGTGTTTATTTGAGACCTAGTTCTTTGCGATTAAAAAAAAAAACAATTACATGCAAGTTCCTTATTTATTATAATTGGTTATGGAATTTGTGCATCAAATTGGTCGAAAGTTAGCTTGGCGAAATGTGAGTGCACTGGTTTCGCATTTGGCCAATACCTACCACTGCCTTCAATTATAATAGGTGTGAGAATTGAATTTATGAATTAACCGCGATTTAAATTATCTGTGGTCGCAAAAGTTCAGCGTTAACAAAACTTCACTCCAAATAATAAGCTAAATTTACCAGTCATTCCACTAGCGATTAGAATGCTTTTAACTTTTAATTTTTATCGTGATTCTTTAAATAGTTTAAATGCTAAATACAATAGAACTTATGTCGACGATGGACAATATATTTCACAGATAGTGCATCAAACTAAGGCGCCGAGTGTGACTGAGACTTATTATGCTATTGAAACAGGTCATCGACCCGGACCACTGAGAAGGATTAAGTTGTATACATCGATAATAAATTATATTTTCTCTTAATGAATTTTGAAACAACTGGGAATCAATTACAATTTTATATTACACACACAAAGATATACTTTAATAAATTATTTAGCTGAAGATAAAAAAAAAATAAGCAATCAAAAAAGGTTCTGGATTCGAATGGCAAGTCAGGCAACACTGTGTGAGGTTTCACCAAGCAAATAACCCGGAACCGGATCTTCTAATAGGTATATGTTGAGGTTGACGGCAGGCAGGTGGCCGGCCAAAAATACTAAGATAAAGCCTTTGTAAAAATATTTTGCGCCAACCAGTGCTGCGTCCCCACATTGAAATGTGGGCAGGTGGAAAGAAAGAATACTAATTGCATTTGTTACTTTGTTAGTTAATGTTAATGTATAATCTATCTACCTACTGAACCGATTTCGAAAATTCTTTGACTCTAAGGGCCTCGTTCACCACCCTCGAGTAAAGTGTCAAGTAGGCTAATCGTCATTTAAAGTCACCCGTAACTGCACGTGTGAATTTCACGACGTTCGAGTAGCATGCATCTTATGATTAAACTGGCCAGTAAGCTACTTGCCACGTCGTCTGCCAAGTAGCGCGTTTACTTGACGGTTAAAGTTTAAAGTAGGCAGTTAATTGTACATTTTATCGCAGTTAGATAAACTATAAAATCAAATTATAATAGTCATACCTTAATAACGATGTCTAAATGTTTTATATGAACGTGTTAACTGCAAAATAGCCTTTCATTTAAAAAAATTAAGTAGTTTCAACAAAAACAAACTGCAATTCGGGCGAAGCGAACACCGATGTCCGGACGGGGTCATGCAAAACTCGACCTTATGGACACACGATTTAGTACCTGTGTAACTATTTATATAGCAAAAAAAGGATCCGGTAGGTTTTTGTGTCATGTGGTGCGGACCCGGGTTGAGTCAAGAATGTTTTTTTGCCAAAATAAGATACTTTTGACGTAATATTGAACGAATGGGACGCAGGATTTGTGATATCATTCACTTAACCAGTAAGTTGCTACTCAGAGCTCTAATTTTGCTTGTGAAATTAACAGAAGTTACTCGGAACTCTTACTTGTCAATTAACGCTAGTCAAAAAGTAACTAATCAACACTTTACTTGGAGTTGGTGAACGAGGCCCTTAGAGTCTCTACGAATCCTGAATAACAATTGTCCAGTTTTTTTTTAACACTAGAGCGAAACCGCAAGCAACAGCTATTAAAAAATAAAGTTAAACTTACCTTACTAATGTGTACCTTTTATAACGAGAGAATAAAGGAATGGCCGAATAAATAAAATATATGTTCGTACCTGAGAGTCAAAAGACTACCTTATCAATTACTGTTTATATCGGGTGTTTCATAAAGTTGGTACCTATAACAATTCCACATACTGGGAGAACGATTTAAAGTGCAATGGTAAAGTTAAAAAATAAAAATTTAATTTAATTTTTTTAATTAATATTAACCATGGGAATTTTAAAATCAGAATGTGACCTGTAAATCGTCGCAAATAGCAAAATAATGGCTTTGTGTATGCTAAAAATAATTAATTACCCCATAGGTAGTTTGTAAATGTACTGCAGCTGACCCAGTGAGCCAGCAAAAAGTTTTTCATCACAAATTCAAGTTTCCATTATTCCAAAACTATGAGCCTTACAAAATTTTAAACTTTACCGCTAGATTTGTAGTCATCGTCCCTTTAAGTGAAGCTATTATGGATACCAACTTTATGAAACACCCTGTATAAGGCGCCGCGCGATGCTAAAGCAGCGAGCCTTTTATTGGTGGATGTGTCCTATTGTGTACTTCGTTGTGATAGAGACGGAATCAATAACAGTTTGGTGCCATCGCTGCAAGATATCTAAACCCCACCGGAATTCCATAAACATGCATATGCCGGACGGCTGTGAATGCAAAACATAGCCTACAGAAGTCTATAATATTCTACCTCGGCTTTCCTACGCAACGACAAATTCCTCCAGATGTCGCGGGGACTCGTCCATCCCACTTTTGTTTTATCACCTCCGCAGTCAACCACGTTGCTCGAACATCTAGTTAATTTCGTCTGATGGCCATTGCCGTTAGCCAGGGCCCGGTTAGCCATTCCGAACACATCCAAATCCGACGTGACGAAAAGAAAAAGACAGATAAAGTTAAAATGTAGGCACGCTCACAAGCTTTGCACGTTTCTTACACACATAACCAAGGCAACATGTTGAGCATTTCAAATCGCAAAAATTACACAAGTTTCGCTCTGAGCCGTGGGAGTCCTGTGTGTTTCACGTATGTTTACGCTTCTTGATGCACTTTGTTTTAAATCAATTCAACACTGATACGAAGTTTGTATATAAAGTAATTAACAAATTCACAATTACAGTACTAATATAAAAAAACATGAGTTTTTCGCGTACATTTTGTGTTGCAAAATTATTTTAAAACAGATAAACTGTTGTAATATGAAGCACCATTCACGACTGTGTCAGTTTGAGGTTAAGTTACTAGCGATACCGGCTGCCGGTCGGTGTGCTGAGCGGCACACAAGTATAGTTGGGGCCGTTGCACACAGGTCGAAAATTTTATTCGGAGTTTTTTGTAAACATTGGCAGATGTTAATATTAAAAGGGTCGAGAGCGCCTATCTCCTCATTATCAATATCACTAACTCGATAAATAGTTGTCGAATAAAATTAGCATAAATAAATGCCTATAAGGATTTCTTCCCGGGTTTCTATATTCGCAAAATTGCAGTTGTTTCGATCCATGAATTAACTGTCGAAAGGACCGATAAAACAATAAAACAGGACTATATTGGATACAATAATATAAGTGTTATTTTTTCTTCTAAAATCGTGACTAATTCTTATATTATTGTCATGTTTTTCACTTGGTACAGTGTCATTATTTACAAATCATAATCATTATGATTAGAAGCTAATAATAGATTAATGCTGGTTAAATACTTTTACCACATAAACCAGAATTGTAGTTTACCTGTAACGTAATTATTTATCCAGGGATTCCAAAAAGCCGGGGTAATAAAAATCCTCTTACTACCTACGTACATAAAAATTCCCCACGTGTAAAACAGCACACATTTACCCAGGTACCGCGCAGTTAATTATGCCTACGTATACATATAGATGCACAAGGACCCAGCCCGTCACACTCGTGCCTGCCAGACACACAAAAGCACGGCCAATGTTCCAAAGAGGGCAAACTAAATGGGTAACAAAAAGAAAAATGATTCTTAATTCCCTTGTACAAAGTTGAAAACAGGTGGTCGCTTGAAGGCTTTTAAGTTGTTGTGTATTAAACAGGGCAAGGCAAGAGGAGAACGTGCCCCAACCGCTTGCCGGCTGATGAAAAACTTTAAACCGAATTCGTTTTGTCAATAAAACCGGTGATTTCATCAGGCCATATTCCTATAAATTAATAAACATTATTCACAGTTGAAATACACAGTTTATTTCTAAAGATGAAACTACTTGTTATCTATGGCTTTCTCAATGCAGTCACCCAGATAACATGCTAGTGATAACGAAAATACTAAGAACTTTGTCTCCAGTCTCCACAGAACAGTATGATAAAGAATCCTTAATAAATAATTGAACATTGACTATTGTAACTGTCTGCGTAGTTTTTAAAATAGGCTACTTGTTGAATGTGTTGAACAAAGAGCAAACAGGACATGACATGCATGACGTGTTCTTTGTAAATTGTAGGACTATATTCTGGGTCCTATGATGGGAATGAAAACATAAAGTTTTGCTAAGATTTTTGAGTACATTTATGGGTATTCATTTCTTTATGGAAAATTAATCATACTTGTTATTGTAGATATAATTATTTACAATGAAAATAATATGAAGATTAATGCGCAGAACTGGAAAATGCATTAATGATTCAAATGGTGTCATTATGGAGATGATGTTATCATTAATTAAAATGATCACGGCAGATAAAATAACACGGCATGCATAATTTATTGGTATCAACATTCGTGGAAAACTTGTGATTTATAAAACGTGAACGATTTCTCTCAGAAACGTTTTAAAGTATTTAACGTTCTGAGAAGGCGCAGGTCAGGGTGCGACCGTGAAACAGTTAGTGTCTGTTTAGTGAATTCGACACATGCGAGCAGAATGGCCGCCACAGCCAGAGGTTATTTTTAACCCTGTAGACATGGGGTCAGTCACCCGCTCACCCCTCCCGCAACACGAACCAGTCCTATCACTTGAGGAACTGCGTGGGAATATGGTGAGCCCAGACGTGTCCTTATTCTCCATAAAATAAAACGAAAAGCAACGTGTTAAACCTAAAATATAGATCACGTAATGCCTGCTTAACAAGGCAATTCGTAGCTCTTCATCCACAAAACTAAACACCATTGTTGCTTAAAATAACAATAACGTAAACACACTTCTACTCCCATTAATTTATTAACTTACGCTCAAATGATTAGGTTCAAAAACAAAAATCTAAAGGTACATAAACTACTGCGATTGCTTTCATTAATATCTAAATAAATACAAACTCAAAAGAATTTCAAAATTTTAATAAAGATGTATTAAGTTGTGATCAATATTATAACTATAACGTCAATGCTATCACGTAAGTAATTATAATCTGACCAGTACATCGATACCTACTTAATGTACTGTTTTATGTAATACAACACCTGATACAACTATGTGGTTATGGCATCGTCGTACTCAGTGTAAACAAACGACCTATCTAGGTACGTGCCCACTAAAGAAATAAGATCATTATGTTGTGATTAATCCACAAAACTTAACGAGATAAATAACAAGGTAATTACATTTACGACTATTACAAAACTTATCAAAACATGATTAGGTATAGGGATGTACCGTATATCCAGTCGGCTAAGCAAGACCGTTTTAGTATCCAGCAATTGCTTATTTTCATGAAGCGCAAGCTGAATCATGTGTCGTTGTCAATACAAAAACATTTAAACTCATGTGCACTGTGCATAAGGGTTCAAATGCACTAAAATAACGATGTTATAGATCGCTTTTTGGGGGTGCGTTAAATACGATTGGGGGAATAGTTAGAGGGTGCAACAACATGCGCGGGGGACTCACCGTGGCCGTGTCGGTGAGGGTGACTGTGGCAGAGGTGAGCCCGCCATTCGAAGAGCTCAAGGTAGGCACACCTGACACTTGGTTATTGGAACTTTGTTCAATAATACGCTGACGAAGAGCTAGTCTCTCGAGGCTGGCCAGACGGTGTGATCCTCCGGCTCCTTCTCTGTCGCGCTCTCTCAGCCCCGTTGTACTGCCAGCGCTGAACGAGCCGCTGTATTTTGGCAGAGTCGGCGGTGGCACCGGCCTGGCAGATCCACCTCGACCGAGTAATGAACCGCTAGAAGTGTAAGCATAACTGCTCGGAGTACCGAGTGTGGCCGTACGCGGTGCAGCACCTATGCCGTTAATGGCACCACCGGTCCCGTTGACGGTACCACTGTTCACCGTCGTAGTACTCCCGTTCATCGCTTGAATCTATTTTGCGACATGCGAATACTACGAAATCACACACTGAGTCACTGAGTGCGCACTGTGATACGATCGCGTGTTCGAGCGATTGCGGTAGGAGCGTTCAAGCCGGCTGCCCGACAGAGGCGGTTTGACAGCTCTAGCGATACCGACGAGGAGCGCGGGCGGAGTTGCACGGCGGCGCCCCGCGCTCGACGCCGCCGCCACCGCCGCCGTCGTCGCCACTGTCGACCCCAATACTGCTCAGGATTATTGCCATAACATTGCCCGACCAGAGGGTTGAAAATGCATTGTTCCCGCTCTCTGTCAAGGTCAATACACATAACTATCCACATCCATACACACCTACCACGCGTGCGACACATTTTGTCAATGCATTTTTGCCATTTAAGTACTGAAAATATAAAAGACATCTTGACATCCAATTAATTTTACACCGTGAACCATTCGGCTTCGTTTCTATACGAAAATGTATGAAAAACCCCAACAAGTTAAGTAAGAATTCGCATTTTAAGTATAATTAGTCTTTCATATACGGGTGTTTAGGTACAGATTAACTCAAATTTACGTAAGTATAGATATCACTTTCATCTCAGACTATCGTCAATTTATATTATATTCATAATCTCGGGCACTATTTTATGACTACTGTCGCACACTAGATCTCTTTCCGGTACTATTCAATAAATTCACAGCAAAACACATCTAGCCACAATGCTGGCATCGATGATGACAATGATGAAACATCAACGGTGAGAAATGAGATTAAACAAAGTACTACTCAATATGTATCAATTGGGATTAGGTACTTCATTATTACTACCATATAAACTTGCCGCAATAATTTCTCACTTTCGCCAGAAAATATCCAAACCAATCAAAAATGAAAATCTCAGCTGATTCTTAGTCCACGCAACAGCTCGAGTAAGTGGCATAGCGAACACCTATTACGCATCTCTATAGCGAGGAAATGACGACGTCTAGTTCATCGGCCTTATTCCGTGAAGCAATGAGGCGACTGTATAACTATTAACGGAAGTACTTTTACGGAAAGTAATGAGAATAGTTTAGACTTCTGTCGTTCGTGTACAGACTAACAGACTAACGCAGTATTATGAAAGTAAACTGTCACAGAACTAAGAATATCACAGAGTTGCGATTACGACAAAATTCATACTTATGTTACGATTTATATTTCGAAATTTAAACTTGTTATGATGCACGTGTTAACAGCATGTGACAAGCATGCTCATTGCTCATGAAATACCGGCTGGGTGGATCGACCGCAGAAGTACGCATGCGTTAAAACACCCTCAATGTTGCGACCATTATAGAAAAAATGTTCCAGTCTGCTTGCGACTCACTAGACTTGCCCAACGCATTGGTGCATACCACTCGCAGATGAGCGCTCTCTTCATTTTCCACTTTACGCGTTCCCTAGGAAATGCTCTCAATTCATTTATTGACAAGAATTAAAGATTACTTAGCTGAACATAACACGCATTAAAAATATCAGATATTAACAAAACTGCACACTGTACGATTACGTATTTTGGGTCACTTTTCAAGTAGAAAGTTAAACATGATTATCAAGTGTTGTCTACCTGTGTTACCAGCACGCCATATTTGCATCATCCACGCCTTTAAGTAGGTATTATGTCATGAACTGTGCATTTGTAAAACCTGAATCTATCTGAACTAGAGTATACCTTCTAGTATATATATAACTAGTGTAAAGCCTTCCTGGACAGCAATTTAAAAAATGATTCTCATATTATATCCCGTTCAAAGTTAATTGTAAATTGCAACCCTTTTCCCTCGTATAGATGAAGTATCTCATATATTGATTTAGCCATTACAGTAATATGCTGTCATGGACACAATTTATACTTTTTAAATCCAGCTGTTAGAAATCAGTAAAGCCATGTAATACGCAAAGTACTTTTGATTCTCAATGTTATATATATGTCTTTTAAAATAAATCGAGTAAACTCTGCAAGTAAATTATAAACACGAAGCCTGCCAGGCTGTATATAGAAAATTAATTTTGTGAACAACACTACGCCATCTAACTTGGTGCATAGTAGTTGGTTATAAGTTACAAATGAACTAGCCTACCACGCATCGAACCGCATCGTTCGTTCAGCTCGGTGTGTACCATACACGGAGTATGACAAAACCATACCAGACCGCTAGGCTAGGCGTTTAACTGAAGTTTACTTCATACATAGACTCACGCCTGTATCCCCAAAGGGGTAGGCGGATGCGAACTAGCAGACTAGAACACCCACAGTTCGCCGAGCTTATTTAAAATTAAAATATTTACAAAATCATTGCCCGGAGTTGCGGTAAAGGAATATAGTTCGATGCGGGATAGGTGCGAATAAGGCTTGTTGTCGCATTAGTCTGGAATGTAAAAGACCAGATTTATATATGACTTAGATCATTAGGCCCGAAATATACTAACGATATTAAAATTAATTATGATGTTCCGAATTAAATTAGTAAACTAAATGTGAGCAAAATATGGTTTAGTATGACTTACACCATTTTTGTTTGTGGTTCTATGCCACCGGCCCATACATAATATCTTCCTTCCAGGTGGAAGACCCCGCATTAATGTGGGATAAGGACACCTGTCTTTATCCCACTTCAAACTTTAACCCCATTAAAAATAATCTATAAAAAAAAATATAAATTAAATTACAACAATAAGGGCCACTTGCATCCCCGCATATAAATATTTATCCCAATTCTTGATTTAAAGATAGCAGTGAGCTGAAGGACAAATCGGGTTTAGTTTTAACTGTAGATTTGTAATAGCACTGCAAGTCGCCCTAACACAATATACTTAAACTTCCATAACCCTAATTTAACAAAAATCTTAAAGTTACATCAATCGAGCTCCTAATTGCATTATAATGTTAGCGACCAATAGAAACCGTATACATTAAAAGACAAAGAAAGTAAAACGGTACGAAGAATTCGCAGTTTCTAACTGATGTAATAAAGACAGGCTGTTGAACCGTAAACACGTTGAAAGATATTATAAAGATGTGGATCTACGCATAGCTTGCACACGCTGGGGCAAACGTAAACATCTCTGTAATCACACCTATGTTTAGAAGCATCTTACTTTGAACGTCCAAACCCGTAGAAACACAAGCAACACCATTTCTACTTTCAAATCGTACACCATGTTATTAATTTGATTATCTCATGATAATCAAATCTGCACTCGTTTATTTTAAAGCCCAATATACCTACTTTTACGGCTATAGACCATAAAGGACATGTCCGCAGTTCAAGGATTCTATTAGTATCTAGTAGTTATAGCACCTGCTAGTAATCCCGGAGTATCTCAAGATATACCATCATAGTAAGATATTGAGTTAATTTTGAACATCTACATACATATTATATTGTGACTAATATGACAATATTATTGTTATGTTATGTTTTGTTATTGTGTGTATACTATATTTTGTTATGTTGTTTGGGGTCGTTAATATCACTCGAATTCGATATTGCAATGGCAAAACAATGAATTATCATATATCCGTTTATTAGTACGGCGTGACAGATTATAAATTTATAAGTACTGCTTTATTTACAATATTTGAATAATAATACCTATAATAAGTAACCCTTTCATATTACTGTCCCACTGCTGGGCACGAGCCTCCTCTACCAATGATAGAGGTTAGGCCTTAGTCTACCACGCTGGCCTAATGCGGGGTAGTAGACTTCACATACCTTCGAAATTCTTTTTCGAAATTGTGAATAATGTAGGTAATGAAAAATCGAATTAGTTTGCAGACTATTCCGTGTCGGGTGTCCAATCTCTACAAACTCTCATACTTAAAATACTTAACTGTATCAACGTTTCTTTTTAGGTCGACATAATCTTTATCTAAAATGAAATGACTAGTAATTGTGAGTAATGTCCGAGTCGAGTCATAATATGTTTACCGAGGTTATTAGTTATCTGAGAGCACGACGTGCTTTGGACCGATAAGTAAGACCTTCCGGCAAGTCAATATTACGTGTGGACATTAGCCAAGATAAAACTATTTAGGGTATGTAACCGAACAAGTGTATACTGCGACTAATAAAATGCAACGACTGGACACATGTCTTATTTAAACCGCGTCTCCTGCAACTGCATACAACATTGTGTCGCGTCCATACCGGGCCGAACGAAGGCGAACGAATCTTGCTGTTTCATTCCCATAACAGCGAAAGTTTGATTGTGTGAACGCAATAGGTATAGATTCGTTCGCCTTCGTTCGGTCGGTGTGTACCCGCCATTACACAAAACACCTACGCAAAACATGTCTATTTTCCCCTTTCTACTATCGCACTTCTCGTCACCAGAGTAAAGTTCATCCATTCTACCTGCAACAACCACCTACTACCAGCACAGTGCGCTTTCAGAGATCATTTTTTCCCTCTGGAACGAACTTCCATCTTCGGTGTTCCCTCAGCCTTATGACATGTTTTGCTTCAAACGAGGCTTAAAAAAGCATTTTTCACGGTACGTTCACCGTCTGCTCGTCTGCATTCTAAGGCCAATAAAAAAAATGTATGGTCCATTGTTCTACGAGCAGGAGACAGATAAAATCGTATGAGTTTTGTGTAATGTTTCGTGAAAAACAGGTGCAGAAGACGCGGCTTTACTCCAACAATAATAAGGAAAATAATTAGCAGGCAAATGCGTAGCATAACCCTCCTATATTTTTAGAATTATTCCTGCCGCGTTAAGTTTGCAATGCATAGTTAAACAATCCAGAGAGGTCATAAAATTCATTACGAACCGAAATAGCAACAATAACGATCAAAAAAGTCCGTGATTTATCACTGAGTGCAAATATACTAACAGTGAACGTGCCACGAAACCAAACAGGCACGTGCGATCGCACTAACAGCCCAGTGTTTCTAAAACAAAACCTGAACACACCGAGCGTTGTCAATAACAACTGAAATAATTCGGCGAAACCAATCCCGAACGGAAACGGTCGCAGCACTACATTTACCCGGCAAGTGCATGTTTCTTGAAATAAGTTTTAAATGTACACATGTTTTCTTTAAAATTATATTAGGAGGCATTGTACTGGAAATAGAATAAAGTTTTAGGAAACGGTATGCAACTGCAGGCATAATTTGGAAATTCCTACAATAACGAAACCCTCTTCAGTCTAGTATAGTCACGTTCTATAACCAAATTTTAGTTGACATTACGAATTGGGCCTCTTTACCGACGTAGTGCCGTTGTAAAAAGAGACAAGACCTTTAGTTTTAGTTCTAAACGGGCCCAAGACATAGCAAAGTCAAAAGTATAAGGGTTACGGAACCTTCAAACGGTAGTGGCGGATCGTTTACTAATTACCTCTCTTTCCGGTGAGGGGTCTGAGTCTGACATACTTTTTATCTAATGGTGATACCAAAACGGGATGGATAATGCACATTGAAAAAGTGCTAAGATACATTTAAGACCATAACAAAATATGAATCTGGTTGAACTTTAAATGTATTTAAAAAAAAACTATTTCTCTTTCAATTAATATTTATTGAAATCGTAAATTTTACAAAATTCTTAGGGCCACTTGCAGCTCCGCGATAAATCTCTATTTATCCCAAATGTTGATTTAAAGATAGGAGTGAGCGTCATCTGTTCAAAACATGAAACATCCTACCTACTCTTATTGTTGTGAACTAACAATATGAGCATTCTTGTTGTATAAAGTACCTTTATTAAAGTGTCAACTGATTAACGGAATACCTATAACTTGGTTTTGTAACTGGCACAGAGCACTAATGTGTACACTCTACAATACAGTGTGGAGTACGTCATTTGTGCACCGATAAGTGTTGATCAACTAGTACTTCACTCGCTTTGAATCATCGCTCATTGTCACCTATACTTGGAATTCACTTAATGTAAGGAACATATAAAAATGCAAAATGTACTGCACATTGTTATCAATGATGGAATTTATCCTTTTCAACAAAACGGAACACTTATGTATGCAGTATGCTACGTCGTCGCCAGCAAACTATAAATAAGACGGTTTAAAACGATGTAATTACCTTATAGTACAACTTACATACGATACTTGATGTATATTAGGAAAACCGAGCAGAATAATATTATAATAACCACTGTTCAAAATACGTTTATATGAGTATGACAACCCTCAATGGAATTTACAAACAACCTACATATATAATATTTTTTATTTTCAACTAAAAAAAGTATCGAAAAATTTATTTAATTTCACATAAGTGAATTTGGAATTAAAAATAGGATGGAATAACTTACTTGGTCTGTAGTACCAGCATTTGGTTTGTAACGAGCCAACACTGGTCTATTCCTAGACCTGTTCAGGGGTGACTCCGATACCGAATTCATTGTCAATCACTGGTAAAAAGGGCACTGTCACTACGGTATTATGTAATAAGTTTTAAATCATTAAATTAATATTGTTCGTAAATACCACCCATCGGCCGTTCAAGAGGAAAACATACTGTTACAATTACAGCAGTATGTGAGTACCACTGGCTACGAGTACGAGCATACGCGATACCACATTTTTCCGTCGACAAATCACATCCGGAGGAGCGTCCAGTGGAGCCCGTGCGTGTGATTCAACAGATTACGACTAAACTTCGCCTAAAATTACACATATTACAATATTTTATAGCCGTTTCTAGCGCAAAAAATTACATCGGAACAAATAAAAACTGTTTATAATAAATTAAATGTCTATGTATAAAATTGAAAAAGCACAACTCATAAAATGTTTAGAACCTCACTAATAATAATTCCAACGCGTGCTTTACCATTTAGTGCTTCAAGGAACAAAAATAGTCAATCGTTGAACGGATTTAAATCGGTTCCAAACGAAAACACTTGCGCTTTTGCAAGAACACGCGCGATAATTATTATTACACGCCAAAGATACTACTGCGGTTTATTTAAAAAATAAAATTATATCGATTTTGATATCGACGGAAGATAATATGTAAGGCACAATGCAACGACCGGTCTGCGATTACAAATTCGCTTACTGACACAATAAAACAATACGCACGCAGTGGCACCCAAACGCATTCGTCACTTCGTACGCCATGGATGTGCAAGTGTACTGTGGATAGTGAGTAGTGACAATAGTCACCACTCACCAGTGACCAGAGGGACGCCGATATCGGTGTCATGGTGGTTGTCGATTGTCCGCCGCTCCTGGGCCGAATAGCGGTCGCGAATTCCTACTCGTAATTCAAACGACGCATGCTATGCATAATATACGTGCGTTGTGGACAAACGGTCCTGATGACCTAATAATTTCTAATTTATATCGCTATATTGTATGCGATATCAATACATTAAATTATTAATTTCAGTTACCTACTTATTAAAACAAACTGCACAAGGTTTTGTTGCGGAATAAAATATTTGATAAAGATACTTTTTTCAACTTACCGCTATCATTTTATCCGTTGATGACCAGCACATGAAACAAAAAGAATTGTATAATTTAAATTTTAATTAAAACCAAACTAAAATTAACTGACAACAATGTCATAATTGATTTTGTTTATCACTATTCCTATGTATGTATCTAATACCTACCTAAACAAGGAAGACAACATGTCCCTACATCCTCGAGACTATCACTCACGTAGTCAACATCCATTAACAATTTTTTTAACTCGTATGGTTTATTTGTGAAATTAATACAAACGACAAGCAATATGCGGCAAAGTAATGCCTACTACTTACGCTCAGTGGGTACTGAACTGAGTCAACGTACGGTTCATGATTCACTAGACCTGTATGCTAGGCATTGTTTTTAAATCCCGATTGTTGTTCAATCATGTCGATCACGCCAACATTGATTGACAAATTAAACAAATGACGCGACCTCTTTATTAAATATTGATATCACGTCGCATCGGAATAAAAGTT
This sequence comes from Clanis bilineata, assembly GCA_036417725.1. Classification (NCBI taxonomy): domain Eukaryota; kingdom Metazoa; phylum Arthropoda; class Insecta; order Lepidoptera; family Sphingidae; genus Clanis; species Clanis bilineata. Next base: position 9,384,109 of record CM071141.1, read on the forward strand.
AACTAACAAGCGTTCGTATGCCATGAAAATGTTTAGTTTTCTATTTTTGCTAATATTTCATTTCTGATATTAAATTACATATTTATGTAACGAAAAATGTCATAATAAGAAAACATAGAATTATCTTACACGACAAAGATGATGTCTCCACACTTTCCATGTCAGCAGAATTTTCGCGTCTAACCATAATATTACCACTACAAGTGCATTAGATATATAACACAACAAAATATGTGCTTTATTGCTAAAAATGACATTTATAACAAGTAATATAAATCACACATCACTTTTAAACTAATTCGGCGACCGTCGAGCGCGTCAGTAGTGACGATTCGTATATCAGCCTGATTGGCCAGTAAATATTGACAGTGTGACAAACTTTACTATATGTTTGGTTGAAGAACGGTATCCCGACTCCCGACGTGTGGCTACAGAATAACGTGTGATCGTATGCTTGTGAATATGCGTTTTGCGGCAGTGACGAAAAGCAGGCTATGTGCGCGCTTCTCAGCGGGTACTGAGCATACAGAGTACAGACGCCGTAAGCGAGTGCAATTGCACTACAAGCTATTTCAATACGTGTAGGGAATCTGCAACTCGACGGATTCCGCATCTTAAGGGTGGTCACGGCATCAAGCTGCGAACTGTCATAGATACTCGTTTAATCAATATGCATAAGCAATTAAATACCGTCGTATTATTGACAATAACTTTGGCCGAAATTAACACACATGATTCCACCACATGCAGTTCTGTGAATCGTTTAAATCGAATGTTTAATTGACGGGAGTTTCAATTTTTATTGCAAGCTCAATATCATAAGCGGAGGTCGAAATCATTCATGAATTAAACAACTTGTGGGCAGTTGAATTTACTCATCAATTCGAATAACTAGACGCAATTGAACAGTGAACAACCGAATACGAGCTCGATATCGTAATTTCTGAACGATGTCAAGTAGCTTAAGACTAGTTAAGACCAATGACCAAAGAATCTTAAGACTGATTGTGCTCAATAATGATTATTTTCGACTTAATAATAATTTACCGTGGTAAAAGCCGGTATTTGCATTGTGACAATTTGTACAAGGCAAGAAATGGTGTCGATTACAACGCAGGGCGTTGGAGTGGTCAGTTTCCGCGTGAGGGCACTTATCCTAGGATGAGGTCACACGCTCCGTGAGCACGACACAATACGTTTACGACGACGAGACGTGCCAACAAACGAGATATTATAAATTATAAATAGTATATATATATATATGATGATTATTACATGGATACTAAGTAAAATGATTGCTTTTGATGTGATAAAAATTATTATAATGGTCTAAGAGACCATAGTACAGCGACCTTCACTAATCTGATAACCGGATGGGACAAAATTTGTATCAAATATCAATTATTTACAAACACGCCTATAACACACTTTTCGATAGGCTAGCCTAAGTTCATGGCAATTTTTTTTCATAACGGTTTTTTGCAGGCAAGCCTATATGATTGATTTTGTAATTCAATTATCTTACTTGTGATACCAATTTTCAATGGTTATCAGATAGGTGTAGTACCTTATATTGACATACCTGTTCATACCTGCTTGCCAAGTAGCCATGAAAAATAAGTAGGCAAGCCTACCAAAGCATATTCGCCAGGTTAAAAATATTTTTTTGGGTTATCAAGAGTTGTTTTAAAAAAAAAAATTAGCCATGAATACATTCCGATAGGCAAGCTATTATAGGCGTGTTTGTAAATAAATTATATTTAATAAAAAATATGTCTCATCTGGACATCAGATGTGTGTAGGTTGATGTACCATGGTCTCCCCTACGAAAAGTAAATAGTTATATATATTTTACATTTTCTATTAATGTGAAATTACTTATCTTTAAAGCATTCAATATCCCATTCAACCTTAGGGGGATGAAGAGAGTAACAAGGTAGGTGATACCCACATATTTCGTTGAAACAGATCGTAACAACCCCACAGTATGGTCACTATTGTTAATTTTTAATCATACAACTTCATCAACCTCTTGGTTCACATGCCCTCAGCGGCCCCCTATAACATCAATGACCAGAAATAAGGATGGCAAACCATTGTGCCACTAGTTGCATCTCTGCATACTTCTTTGGGAATATAAGCATAATCTTTAACATACAACAAATCCAAGTCTTATTGGAATGTAGCACATTTAAATATTTTAATATCAGCCCATTTACCCACTTTCTTTCATTCCATAGCAGACTTAATCCCAGGGGCATTAATTAGCAATTAAGTACAGTTATAGAAACTATTACAAATAAATAGATTCTTTCTTAAAATATAAGATGGATATTATTATTGAGATCCAAATGATAATTAAAACTTCATGGTGTAAAAACTTCAATAGGCTCGCCCCCTATCACATCTGGGACGGAACTATCTCGGCGAAACGTTGGTGTACTAGCTCGCTAGTGCGCCTCTGCCTACCCCTTCGGGAATACAGGCTTGAGCTTATGTATGTGTGTGTGTAAAAATAGGTGCAAAATGAAATTATGTAAAATTAACATTAATCATCACTATTAACACTGATTTGCAATTAATGCTAGCAAAGGAAGGTCTATCAATGAGAAGAATCTCTCATTTTGCTTCACATAACATAAGCTCACGCTTGTATCCCCGAAGGGGTAGACAGATGCGCACTAGCGAAATAGAACACCCACATTTCGCCGAGCTTAGTTCCATCCCAGATGTGATAGGGGGCGAGCCTATCACCATATCGGGCACAAATTCCAGACTTCGGGCTGATATGGAAAAATCCAATATCACTTTGCCCGACCCGGGGATCGAACCCGAGACCTCAGAACCGTAGTCGTACCGAAATACCACCACGCCACCGAGGCAGTCAAGTCAATTTTGCTTCTTAGTAAATGTGATTATTCAAGATGTATTAAACTATCTAACACTGAAGTGACAAAGCAAAACTAAATATTATATTAAATAGTGGTGAAAGATAATATTGACAAAACTGAATAGATCTGTCTCTTTTGTATGCGGACATACATATGTTACATAAGCGTCTTGGCCACAGTATGCCGAGCCACCCATGACTCTTTTATGCATTTTTGAACCAGTCAGAGGCGGCACATATATATGTTACATAAGGGTATGGGCCACCAGAGGTAGAGCCACCCGTGACTATTTAATATTGGCTTATAGATATTTAGATAATTCATCACTGGTAGAAACTAGAAAGTGACATTTAAATACTTAGATTAAGTTTAAATATAGATGTCTTAGCAAATGTATAACACATTTGCTCAATTAACACCATAATTTGGTATAATAATATGAATAGTTATCATATTGGTCTTTAGTCTCTAATGTTGAATGATGAAATGAATGGGGTCTGGTGTTAATACTTTCCCTTGGGCTATCAAAATTTGTGCAGGATTCTGAATTTGTAAATATAAGCCAGCCAGATTTAAATGAGCTCTATTTGGTGATAAGTTCACAACCTTACGCATCAAGGAATGGAAAAGAAATTTAGCAAACAAACCTACTCAGTATCTACTAGTCTACACACACTCTACATATCTACGTATATTATTAGTGAATAAAACAGGAATGTTAACCACTTTACTTTGTCAAAAATATATCTAAATTATTTCTCATTATCATCTCATTTACTGTTTATGAATTCATAATGTGAATTTTGCATTATTGTACCTATTAGAATTTAAGACCATTCATACTCACTTATATTTATGATTAGCAATTATTAATAAATATTTTTTTGCAGATGATTTTGACTTTTGGACAATACTTATTGTAAAGTGGACTCACATCGACCTAAATAACAATTTTACTCAATTAAAAAGTAATAAAATATTGAGTTCAGATGTAAAAACATTTTTAGGTTAGATATGCTTAAATTCGAATTTTTTTTTAACCGTTTTGTCTCTTAATTAACTTAAGCTCAATTCATATTACCTGTTTAGGCATATTTTTCATATTTAGAAGTTGGTTGTCTTTAAGTCTATATATGAAAATGTCCTTGACCTAGGCATTTTGTAGCAAATTCCGGTCGCGATTATTTTATGAACATTTCATATAAGTACTCAAAATTAAAATCTACAGTTTTACATACACGATACAACGCATTAAATGTAGAACATATGTACAATGTATAGAGCTAGATCTGTAATTATTGAATAATAATGCTGAAGTGAGTATAAATTGCTTCAAAATACATATTAACACTACTATGAAATATTTCGATAGTTTTTCAAACAATAAAGACAAGTTATCATAACGAATCATTACGGTATTTAACTTTATGTTAAATAATTGGCGCGAATTATCTATTACAAATAATGTGGTAGTATAAATGTAAATAGTTACAATCTTAATAAACATTACCTGATCTCTGCATAATGATAATGCGTGTCTAAATATTATTCAAACTAAAAACATTTCATAAAACACGAATTTCACACACTTCACTAAACTGTCAACAGTCTCATCCGCCCTTGGACCGGGTAGGTAGATTTGTAGAAATTGATTTTTGAACATTCTTGCCAACGCTAATAAAACATAGGATTATTATGGTGAGTACACACCGGCCGAACGAAGGCGAACGAATCTATGCCTGTTTCATTCACACAACAGCGAAAGTTTGTTTGTGTGAACGCAACAGGTATAGATTCTTTCGCCTTCGTTCGGCCGGTGTGTACCCGCCATTATTGAATCGTTACTAGGCTTATGTAACTAATGACTAGGCAGCATGGTCTCCGACCTAAGCCGGTGCCCTGTGGAACAAATGTAAAAAAAAGGAGTTTTGGCGGGAATTCTGACGGTGCGGGTGGTCGCTTGTTTAATGATTTCATATTCTCGTCTAAAGTTGTGCTTGTAGTTTAAATGTGATGTGAATTTATGCGATAAACATCAACGAAGATGGATAGTATGTGGAAGCTTTGAAATAAGTGATTTCGGACGCATTTTGTCGCGTAGATGGGTCGACCACTGTCGACCATGTTCGGTTCCTCCGCTGTGAGCAAATCGTCTAAAAAGCATCAAACAGGAAGGAATTGATGCTAAGACTCCAGCAGGGATTTGAAATCAAACACATCCGATTTCATTGCACTTGTGAAAAAATAAATATAAGCTAATGAAGACAAAAAAGCACGTAAGACGAGGCTGTATGGGCTAGATCCCTTTGCCTCCCCGAAAGGGAAAAAAAAGACAAATATTTTTCTGTTCGTAATTTTCAAGTGCAACTTGATTTCAGATTTGTTTACTTTCCTTTTTTTGTATAAACTATCAGTTTCGTTTGCCTTTGCGTGTTGAAAAAATAAGTAAAACAATGAATCTAAGTTCCAAATTTAACCCCATTTTATTTAAGTTTTTGCAGTTTACATTAAACTGCAGAATGCTTCATAAACAGCCAGAGAAAATGACTTTACCTTTGGTAAGTTTTTCGACCTTTGTTTATTGAGACCTAACGTTATCTCTTTGGTTTAGTGGTGGCGTATATGGACCGTATATAGGGAGGTTTATATTCCCAGGCAGCCGGTCGTAAAAACGGAGCCGAATCCTTTCTGGAACATGGTTGAAAAGGTGCATTGCGTTAATCCCACATTGAGGTAGGATAAGTGCAGGTAAAAATTAAGTTTGTTGTTTTTAACATTGCAAATAGATGTGCGAAAGTTAAGGAAATTACTAACTAATATAATAGTATTGTCTCAGATAAATACTGAGTATATTCTTGTCTTTTTGGCAAGGTATTCTGTACATCATAAATAATAGTTTTTGTATTAACTTTGGACTGAACACTGGACCCCCATAGTCCTGAGCTTTTTATTAGACATATATATTATATATATCATTATACATATACAGTAATGCATAATTATTTATATGTGTAATATAATTATAGTTTATTGATGTGCTTGAACTATAATAATAATGAACCAAGAATATGATCAATGATGGATTACAAATGAAAAAAAGGTATTTTGTCATCAAATTAGTTTAAAAAAATTGGTGCTATAGTGTTATTATTTTTTTATGTTTTTTCAGATTATTCCTTGCAAAAATAAATTCTTGTTATCATTTGCATTAGCCTTTCTCTGGCCAATAAAGAAAATGAGCAAACAAGCCATTGATACCATCACAGAACAGTCTATTTCTATAATAGATAAAGCTGACCAAATGTTTGAAAATGGTCACTATCAAGAATGTTATGAACTGTTGAAGACTACTGATGTTAGTATTCTATACCATAAAACTAATATATGGGTCCTGGGAGTATGGACACCATTTCCAATAGATCCAACATTTCAGAAATTGTATTGTTGTGGCATGTTGTTTTTTAGCCTTTAACAAAAAAGATAGGATTTAGTTAAGAATATGTAATTTTTGGTTCTCAGAAGCCAATATGTTCACCTGAATAATATAACCATAAATGTGACCACTCATTTGTTTTTTGTATATGACAGAGACACTGCTAATTTAAACACATGTGCATCAGTTACTGAACTTGCATAAGAATTACAGTTATTGTACAATAGGAGACTTAAAATTGAATAAACCTAGGTGATAAGCACTGTGACATAGCACTCTGATTTGTTAATTTTATTGTTTTAATATACCACAGTGTTGCTACCTAACTTATGAATTATGATAGGGGCAGCAGCTTGCTTGTCTCATTTTTAATTTCTTTAAAAAACGAAGATTAAATTATTCAGATTGTTTTTATTTTGTTATAATGAACTTATGTAATAATAGGCAGCCTGTCATATCAACTAAGTCAAATCCTTTCTGCAACATGCTTAAAAATTATCATCATCATCCACGGCCATATCATTTCACTTTTGACAAAGGTTTCACTTTTTTGATGCCATTATTTCACCTAAGATATTATTTCCTTCTATTGTGGCTTGAAGATAATTAAATGAGTGAAATAGTATAACTAATTACCTATTTTGTTACATAGTGTAACTATTGTTAAACTATTGGTCATTATTATTTAAAAAGCCATTTTTTTTTTCATTTATTAAACCCAATTTCAAGTTAAACTCGTTTTTTTTATAAATATGTAAAAAATTGGCTTTTTTAAATAACCAAAGAAGTTTCACATAAACATTTTATTTCAGGGTAAACAAAATGTTGAAATACAATGGCGAATTTGCAGAGCACTATATAATATGTCTAAAGAATCAAAAAAGGATAGTAAATATAAAAGAGATCTTATATTCCAAGCATATGACATCATATCTAATGAACTAATGAACCATGAAGATAATTTTGCTGTGCAAAAGTGGTATGCATTGTTATTAGATTCCAAATGTTCTTATGAAGGTATTAAGGAGAGAATTAAACAGCTGGAAACTGTAAAAAAACATATGGATGTAAGTAATATCCTCCATATTTTAGTAAGAAAATATTTGAGTAGAATAAAATATATTTTAAAGATAAAATTATCATTCCTTAGATTATTATAAAAATATTTTATTATATCAAATCAGTCATTTGATATTAATTATTACACTGTTTTTTTATTTTTTTTCACATACCTAAATTGTTTGGTGCATACATTACATTAGAATATGTATTTCTAAACTTATTGCATGGTATGGTTCATTGCAAAAAATTGCATTCCTCGATAGTGGGCAGACTAAGGTCATGTGATGTACCTATCTATATCTTTTAAGCTATAATAATATCGGTTAGTGGGAAAGGATCCTTGATAACACAATTCTTTCCGGCTTACTTTTTGCCAAATTATGTAGAATGGAAAATGGCTGTGCAATATGGACAATATAATCTAAGGGATATACAAACATCATGAAGTTATAAGCATTTAAAAATGTTCCATTTTTAAAAATACTTAATGGTTTGCAAGTGTTTCATGTATTTATTTATATTGATTTTTACTTTAATAGCTTGCAGTGACTCTTAATCCAAGTGATGCTACAATATTACACATGCTGGGTGAATGGTGTTATCAAATTACTGAATTGCCATGGCATCAAAGAAAAATTGCTGAAATGTTTTTTGCATCACCTCCTCACTCAACCTATGAAGATGCTTTGGAATATTTCTTAAGAGCAGAAACTGTACAACCTAGATTCTACAGTATAAATCTTCTCAGACTAGGCATCTGCTATCTGAAGTTAGACAAGGAAGATCAAGCAAAGTATTATTTAAAGCTGGCTGCAAGCTATCCAGCGAAGTCAAATGATGATCATCTCGCAAATAGAGAAGCTGCCGAATTATTAAAGAAATTACAATAACCATAGTTTTAGGCATAATACAAGTATAAATTATGTAATTTTATAAGATATATTAATTATGTATTTTCCAATGTTTATATTAAATAACTACTAAATAGTTCATAAATACTGTAAGTCTCATTGTAAATACTACGTTGAACTTATAGGCGGGCGGTCCGACCCGGGCACTGCGATCAAAAGGCCGCCATTTTACTTAAGAGGGCTTTCGCACTTTTCAGTGAATTCGACGTTTTTGCTTGAATTTTGAAAGTGTCTCGCTGAAAATTTTTGTACCAAACAAATCCTAAAAACATATGCATTTTGTAGGTCATTTCATTCCGGACGTGGTGTACATATTAATTTTTTCATTAAATAAGACAAAACCTTATAATTCCGCGTACTAGAAGAGGTGTTTTCGAAAATGTTACTTTTTAGTGACTTTTGATAACTTTTTGAGAAACGATACATTAATATTATGACATACAATTGATGCACACATAACAAGAATATCTTCTTATCCGTGGTGGCTATTCTATTTTTTTCACGTTTTATACAAAAATGTCAAGAAAATAGCTTTTAAAACAAACACAATTTTGAAAACTGCGTCTGAAATCAATTTATTTTGGACAATATAAACTACACATGAAAATTTAAAATATCGCATAATAAAGTTTAATATCTTGGCTTTTATAAAAAAAAATATGAGGCCCAAATTATTTGATATAATATCTAAAATATGTTTTTGAAACCATAGCAAAAATCGATATAAACAGCGAATAAATAGCCAGCCATTTGAACAGTCAAGTCACACCGCGCTGAGCGGTCTCAGAGTGAGGACGTATCGCATTTTTTTGTCATTTTCAGTTGTTCGAATTACGAAATTTTAAATTATTTGTAGTAATTATAGCGCGACCATACTCGACTTGATATTAGACGATTTTTGTTTGTATTCATGTTTTGAGATTTTCTCTAACTACATTTTTATTGAATTACATAATTGGATTTTGTTCTGATTTAAATTATTCATCTCATGATTATGATTGATTGTAATGAATTAAGCGATAGCAACTGAATAGAATTTAGAATGTGATATCTTTCTTTCTGCCTGTCCTTATCTCACGGCAGCGACCACGTGGGCACAACATAACACACTTTTTCAAGCATGTTGCAGAAAGGATTTGGCTTTGTTTTTACGACAAATTGCTTGACATTAACCCCCCTCTGGAGTATAAAATGTAACAGTATATGGGTACTCTTTTTAGGTAATATTATATTCCCAACTGTTCCAACTAGGGGTCTTAAAATGAACATGCATAAGACGACGATCATGTCGAATTTTCATGTTGTGCACACTCCAAAATTAGTATAGGAAACTCTGGATATAGAAAAATGTCTATTACATGGGGTATCTACCTAAACAGGTTCAATTTTGAAAGGTCAATCATCAAATTCAGTTCGACTGGATAGCATTCAGCAAATTATGTTGTTGAGGTCTTCCCGTGAAAAATACCTCAGTGCCTGAATACAAAAGTCTTTGATCATAGTGTGTTACCGTTACTAGTGACAACTTACGGCCACTGAAACGAGTTCTTTGACTATGAGGAGGCCATGCTCGGAATCAGGATTAAGGTGATCCTTAGAAGAACGAACATTCTTGACATAAGTCAACGGATTAGCAAGTTGAAGTGGCAGTGGCCCCTCAATTTAATTTACTAGTTCCCTCTTCGTAGTGTGAACAAGCATTTGAATGTAATATTTTGTGATTACTGGAGTTTTTTTGAGTGCACTGCGCTTACCATACGATATAAAGTGTGGGCCAAAAGTTTTTTCAAATATCGACCGTCTGTTTAAGTTTATTAAAGAAAACCATAAGAGAGATGGGCTCAGGGGTGGCGGGATATTATGCGGTTATTATGACTGCCTCTTCGTGTAACTTCTTCGCCAAAAAGAGTAAAACGGGTTAGGACCCAACAGAGGGAGTTAGAGGAGGCCTTTGCCATGCGGAAAACTGAGATTAGGGATATTATTTAAAATCAGGTTACGAGAGACAAATCTAAGCTAAGCGAAATTTAGATGTTCTAGTTCGCAAGTGCGCCTCTAACTAACCCTTCGGGGATACAGGGGTGAACTTATGTATGCATCATGCGTCGCTACATGCAATTTTTGACAAGATTGAGCCTAAGCGTGTTTTTGAGACTGTCAAACCAGCAGATGGGTCACCAGATGGTAAGTGATCTACGCTGAAATAAAATGAAATGTAGGCTAATAAATACCTCTTATGACAAGTCAATATCATCATCATCAATACATAAAATAAGAATGTAAATATCGCGCGTCTGTACATTACACAGATTTCCAAAAAAACTAATTGGGGGGTTTAGAATTAGTAATAGGATACATTTTTATCTTTTTTAGATTTTTTGTCTGTTTGTATGTTTGACCGCGCATCAAATGAAAACCACCAAAGTAATTTTACGGAACTGGATAGAAAATCGCAGACCACATCTTGGAAAAAGATTTAGGCTTTGTTTTATTGAAATCGGTCAACTCTATCAAAAGATATGGATATTTTTGTATCATGTGTGCGATTGTTGGGAGTTCTATAAAGCCTGAAAGTGATTTTTAAGTTTATCAATAGATGGCGTTACCATATTTTACGAATTTTGAACCATTTTAAAGTCGTTAAGTGATCCGCGGTCAAAATTTAAAAAGTGACCGCCATTTTGTTTTTCTTTGTTTTTGGGCCAATTGACTTCAAAATCGATATATGGGCCACCCCGTGGTTCCAAACGACGCCACCAATGTCAAAACTGTCAAAAGTGACCGCCATGTTGTTTTTCTTTGTTTCTGGGCCGATTGACTTCAAAATCGATATCTGGATCACCCCGTGGTTCCGAACGACGGAACCGATGTAAAAACTGTCAAAATTGGCCGCCATTTTGTTTTTCTTTGTTTCTGGGCCGATTGACTTCAAAATCGATATCTGGGTCACCCCGTGGTTCCAAACGACGGAATCAATGTAAAAAGTGTCAAAATTGGCCGCCATTTTGTTTTTCTTTGTTTTAGGCCGATTGCTTTCAAAATCGATATCTGGGTCACTCCGTGGTTCGAAACGACGCAACCAATGTCAAAACTGTCAAAAGTGACCGCCATTTTTTTTTTCTTTGTTTCTGGGCCGATTGACTTTAAAATCGATATCTGGGTCACCCCGTGGTTCCTAACGACGGAACAGGTGTCAAAACTTACAAAAAAGACCGCCATGTTGTTTTTCTTTGTTTCTGGGCCGATTGACTTCAAAATCGATATCTGGGTCACCCCGTGGTTCCGAACGACGGAACCGATGTAAAAACTGTCAAAATTGGCCGCCATTTTGTTTTTCTTTGTTTCTGGGCCGATTGACTTCAAAATCGATATCTGGGTCACCCCGTGGTTCCAAACGACGGAATCGATGTAAAAAGTGTCAAAATTGGCCGCCATTTTGTTTTTCTTTGTTTTAGGCCGATTGCTTTCAAAATCGATATCTGGGTCACTCCGTGGTTCGAAACGACGCAACCAATGTCAAAACTGTCAAAAATGACCGTCATTTTTTTTTTCTTTGTTTCTGGGCCGATTGACTTTAAAATCGATATCTGGGTCACCCCGTGGTTCCTAACGACGGAACAGGTGTCAAAACTTACAAAAAAGACCGTCATTTTGTTTTTATTTGTTTTTGGGCCAATTGACTTCAAAATCGATATCTGGGTCGCCCCGTTGTAGAATATTTAGACTAAAACGACATGGCTGATCGATAAATCAAAACCTTTACCGTTGGCCCAACAAAATACGCGTGCGAAGCCGCGGGCAAAAGCTAGTAATAAAATATAACACAAAACAATTATATAAATCAACCTTATATATATTTTTAGGTTAATATAAAAATAGTCAATACTTTAGTAACAGCAATTTTTTTTAAAATATATTTTGGAACTTTTGGAACACTGCCTGTGTTCCAAAATACTGCCTGTTGTCCTCTGTGCCCAGACGAAATATGAAAAACGATTACACGTAAAGAACCATAGGTTCGTTGCTAAGCTAAAAGGAGGGGAAGAGGGATTGGAAAAGGGGCGAGAGAATTGCGCTACCAGAGATCTCACTCAACGAACTAAACGCAATAGCAAACTGCTACTTTACGTCGGTTTTCTGTGAGTCAGGTATCAAATTTAACAAAAACAACAACTCCTACATTACTAGACGACGCTTGTATAGAATTGAATATTGATTACCCGGTGTGAGTCTTAATTTAATTAAAACTTGACCCAACAAGAAGTTCGAACCAATTGTTTCCATACCGAATATTAAAGAAGGCGGCCACGTTCAACTTTTACAAAGGAGCAAATAGAACATTTGGGAGGTTGAAATTTTCGTAAGAAACATAAGCGTTCCGTGACTCCGGCAATACCAACTACAAGATATTCCATTGTCTCTGAGGAGCCCGGCCCGTACCTTGCGAATTTTTCGTGTGGGGATACCTGAAAAGTTGTGTATATCTAAGAAACCGACGACAATATCCCGATTAAAATAAAACATCCACGAAAAAATCACCGGCAGCATGTGTCAGAGAGTTTTCAAAGACTTGCAAAGATGTTTGCTAGATTCCCGACGACGAGACATCATTAAAAAAACATAGATGCTTGTTACGTCGAAGGAATCATTTGTATCATTTCTAGTTTTCATTATATTCATGTTTCAAATTTGCAATCGATTTTGGTCCACCATTTAGTTTGTCTGGCTCGGAAAAAACATTCTTATCTCTGTTGGGGATCTAATTCCCGGTAAATCTTGCTAGAACAATACACGTCTGACTTGAAAATCTATACCAGGACCTCTTGGTTCACAGCCTATTTACGCTATTACTAGATCAAAGAGGTGACAGACGTTTTATTATTACTTCCGAAGGGCAAGGCAAATAAATTATGCAATTTATTTATTGTGCCTATAGGCATCGCTAAAATAGACATTTAAACGAGCATGACTACCCAGACCGAGTACAACAATCAGTTAGAAAGCACCTTTCAGCAACATGCTTAAAATATAGCGTGTATGAATATGATGCGTCAACCCGACATTAAAGTATATTTTGTAACTACTAACTACTAAGGATCAAGATTTTTCAATCCAAGTATACATTGAGTTTACGTGCCGGATTGCAACTCGGGCATGTGTGCGACGCACACAGGTGCAGCGCTGTCATAAAATACCTAAACTTGAGCGGAAAGATTTTGCTAAAGCGCTCTTAAATAAATGCAAACTATTCTCCTTTTTTGTGCTGCCTCGGTGGCGAGGTTGTATTTCGGTACGACTACCGTCCTGAGGTCTCGGGTTCGATCCCCGGGTCGGGCAAAGTGATATTGGATTTTTCCATATCAGTCCGGAGTCTGAAATTTGTGTCCAATATGGCGATAGGCTCGCTCCCTATCACATCTGGGACGGAACTAAGCTCGGCGAAATGTGGCTCATAGGCTGACATCAGGCAGGCGACTGGTCGTAAAAAGTAAGCCAAATCCTATCTGCAACATGCTTGAAAAAGTGTGTTGCGCCGACCCTACATTAACGCCCGGTTCCAATAAACAAACTCAGTTCGTTTGTGCAGATAGATTACAAAATTAGCCAATAAGGACACAGTTTGAACATGACTCCGTCAAATGACTTGATTTGATTGGCTCATAATCGCGATCTATCTGGGCTCTAAACTGAGATTATTTATTGAAACCGGCCGTAATAAGGGCTGGTAGCAAAAAAAAAAACAGTTATTTAGTCTAAGTTTCTCTTCTACTAATGGATGTCAACATAATTAAAGAAGGACCAATATACAAGTGTTTGTTCTTACCTATAGACCCGCATCCGTTAATAAGCTACGCCCCGGTCCAAAGTAATAATACGGCAACAGGAATGGCGGTCTAGTGACGGGTGTGATTCATTGCTTATATTATCAATATCGATAAAATCCTTTATTTCGTTGTTATATTCTACATTACATACATAATATGTGCTAAAAATGACGGAAAGTTTAGTGCGTTTAAGTAATATAGTCGATGATTTGTCGATAAACATTTTTGTATTGTTTTTATAAAGCAGTATATAAATGTTTAAAAGTTAATATTGTTATACGTTTATTAAAGCGCACTAGAGCTTTTCGTATCATACGAATAAGTAAATTATAGTCTCTGCCTCCTCGTATGGTATACAGGTGTGATAATATTATATTAAAGCTCTAGTGCGCTTAGATAACGATTTTTATAACAGAGATTAGCAAACGATTTTTTGAATTGTTTTCACGATTAATGTCGTCATTGAGTTGATGTTTAAAGTGCACATTTTGTGGCTGATGATTATATAATTGAAACTTATCGTGTCAATAATACTCTAATATTTTAACTAAATAATAAACGTAATGTTGACAATCAAATAAAAACAATTAATAAATAATAAACGTATAACAATATTAACTTTTAATCATTTATGTACTGCTTTATAAAAACAATACAAAAATGTTTATCGACAAATCATCGACTATATTACTTAAACGTACTAAACTTCCGCCCTTTTTAGCTGCCAGTTTGGTGCCAAGGTCATGGAGATGGAACTGATCTCTCTATTTTTAATCTAAGTCATGTCTAAGTCTAATACAAACAGATTTGTTTGTAACGGTCAATCGTGATTCGGATTAAATTATTTTCGTAAATATTAGTATAATTTTTTTTAAATAAAACCGTTTTGGCAAGCGTAAAACTTAGCATTAATAGTAATTCGAAATGAATCCTCTAAAAATGGAGCCTAGTTACACGGAAGAGCAGCTGAGCGATGACGAAATATTTTTCGGAAAGTTGTCTCTCAAAGAATTAAAAAAACATATTTTATGGAACAAATATCCTCATAACAAAAAGTGAGTTTATTTGGTTATTAAGTGTAGGTTTAGTTTAGTTAGTTTATAGTTTAGGTATATATTAAATCCGAAAAAATGTGATCACGAAATAAACAAGTATAATATCACTAGTAAAATGCAATGTTAATAATTTAGTATTTTTGACCATAGGTAATAATAATAATAATCCTGTACTAGTTTTCTTCGAAACATTACACATTAATGTCGGTCGGTGTCGGTGCCTTTTCATGTAATCTGCTTCGGCCTCAGCACCGACTCCAAAGAGTGTAAGAAATTGTTTTTGAAAGTAAGAAGTCGGTTTTCAGTTTTTATAAACTTTAATTATTATTTATGTATTTTTAGTGTAATATTGAAAGAATTATTCATCAACTCCTAATAGTTAAGGAGTAGTATTTTCCATCATCAGCTCAGAGACATGAAATGATGTGTATCAGACGCAAATACCTGAATAGTTTTAGGAAATATATAAAACACACTATGGTGACAGAGACTATGAGAGACTTTCGGTATCACAACACCCAGAATTGAAACAAATATCTGTGGGCCACACAAACATTTGTCGAATCAAACCCGCGGCCACTCGCTTCACAGCCGGCTAAACGCCTGCTGCCCCACAGGCTGTCAAATTATGTAAAATCAATGATAATTTTATTTTGTTATTCTAGCCCTGAACATGCTGAAAGTCAATCAAACCATAATTACAGTATCAATATTAAAACCGAAATTGAATCAATGAATGAAAATTATGATTTTGGTGCAAAAATTATTGAATCGCATTCTGAACCAAATCTGAGAAGCTTTAAAAATTGTCATGGAAATTCGTCAGAATTTTCGTCACCTTGTGCCAGACCATCAGATGATAGCTTTATCAAGATAGAAAACATGGTGGACAACTTATGTATATCAAATAATGGTGATACCAATGTAGAATTGAATAACACATTGGATGTTATTAATTATATTCTTAACAATGGAAAAGAATGTAAAACAGATGACGAAATTAAAGTGGAAAATGAAGCAAATGAGAAAGAATGTTCTGAAGTAGTAAGGATAGTAAAGAGTCCTGAGAAAACTATACTAAGTCCTTCTAAGTTAACAAATAAGACAAATAGGGGAATCAAAACAAGTCTTAATTCACCTGACTATATTACTCCAATCAAAACTGAATCTAACACACCATCTAAGACAAATATTTTCAAAACCCCCATTTCAAATAGAAAGATAAAAAAGGATGGTGTCTTTGCAACACCATTGACTAATCTAAAACATAATCCTACTGGTTTTAAAACTCCTGCACCAGTGCTCCAAAAGAAACAGAATGCTACTTCTTTGAAGAAAACTCCATCAAAATCAAACTCTTATCAACACATCAGTAGTCCAGTAGCATCTTATATTAAGAATTGCCCACAAGTGCCTTTACTCAAAGATGTGCATCCTAAGAAACCTTTGCCAGGACCATCATCTATTCCCAAATTAACAAAATGTGCTCCTAAAAATAATGCAGGAAACAAGGAAAATATGCTTTTACCTTCAGTAGCCTACAAGAGTGCAAAAAGAACTAAAGTGGTAAGTAATTTATTTAAGGTACACCCATTAATGTCACATGTAGTTGAAAAGTTTATGTTTACTCAACATCAGCAGGAGCCGCTTCTTATTTTGTCGTTTTTTGTAACTTGATATTTCCAGTGTATATGGACTAATTTTCATGATGTTTCAACTAGTGATAATCAAGATTATACCTCTCAACTTGTGATAAAGTTTTATATGCACTATTTTTCTCGAAACATTACACAAAAACACATACGCAAAACAACGAATTTAGCTGTCTCCTGCTGAGAACAATGGACCATAGATAAAAAATACATGTTTTGTGTATGTGTTTTGTCTAATGTTTTAAACTCTGGAGATGCAGCTTTACACCCACCAATATCCAATGTAGTTTGGGCTTAAAGTGTATAAGCCAGGAATTCAATAGCATTCACTTTTATAAAAAGTGCAACTTCTTTGTCAATTCAACATAATTCCTGACTCTAGCAATTGTTATTTGACGGAAGGCTATGTAGGTGCACTTGTGCCTACAACTTTAATATGTACCTGTATGAGCTTATGGATGTTTTTCTGTTAGATTCCTATAATTAACTTAGGTATTTTTTTATTGTGATCTTTTCTAGATTGAAGTACCTGATGAAGAAAAATTACCCCAGACACAGTGGGTAAAAAAAATGACGTCGACTTTGCCTAAACCTGTTATTATGAAACACAATCATAGAGAAATGGATATTGCAAAGAGGTCACTGATGCAGGAGGAAAGTTTCGCCGATCTCCCATACCGGCAGGCTGAATTGTCTGTCTGCACTCAGAAGACTGCATTTAAATTAAATAAGAATTGATTAAAATTAATGTCTATACTTAAAATAAATAATTTAACTGAACTTAATGTCATTTCTATAATACCTAAATATTTTATGGGTACTAACATTTTCTGTGTAATTGTGCGTTGCAATAAATAAGTACACAATTCTCGAAATAACTTGGCTGTATTGAAGTTGGTCCCTTCTCTAAGCGTTAGTCTAAAAATAATAGTTGTAATTAGGCAAATAACACCGCCATTGTGTACAAATATTTCGATTAGGGTAGACAAAGACTTGTAAATTATTATATTTTCTTCAAGTCGTGCATCACCATTAATATAGCCACCCATGTCGATGTAAAATACTATAAACCAGCCTATCCTATTTAAAAGAAAAAAAATTTGGGCGTGATTTATGTTTTAGGAAAATAGATAGGGTAGAACTGTCTGTATATGAACTGCAGGCTAATGACAAATACATTTATACGCAAAAGAAACTACAAGTAGTCCCACGGACGTAAAGAAAACGAAGGAAACTACGCACACAAACGCGCCTGTACTAAAGTGCCCCACGCACACACGCCATTACGTGTCGATAGATCAAAGAATACTTTTACGAAATCCCCTTCGGCCGAAATCCCTGCTTCAAATTCAATGTTCTTAGCGATCCATCTAGCTTTAACGTCTTTTACAGCTGCCTTCAATATCAATTTTGGATAGCGTTAAAACCACAACATAAATTACTTTATAGTATTATTGACAGCCTCCGTGGCGCAGCGAAAGCAGCAGCTGGCTTTGAAGCGAGAGGCCGCGGGTTCTATCCCCGCACTGAGACAAAGGTCTGTGTGGTCCACAGATATTTGTTTCGGGACTGGGTGTTGTGAGACCGAAAGTCTCTCGTAATTCTTGATACCCACGACACAAGACTAGATCTTAGCGTGGAGTCAGGACTACCTGTGTGACTGTTGGGTGTTAATTATTCATTACATCTGATACAGGGTATATTCAAAACCAAGCTGGATCTATGGCTGACAATGTGTGTTGTGTCAACCCCACAGTAAGGCAGGATATGGGCAGGTAGAAAGAAAGAACGGTAGGTGAAAAGAACAAGAAAACTTTAAAATTGATTTCTTTATAATAGTTTTATTTCAATGTAAACACAAATACAGTATAATAAATATTATTCCAAAATAGTTCTTAACTTACAAATGCTGTTTATAAAAGCAGAATATCATCAACATGGCATACATTACGCTTATGAGATTACATAGGTACATGTTGTATTCACTAAGATTATAGTTTTGTATAGCTTAAGTTATAATGTAACAATGAAAAATATTTTAATTATATTGTCTAAATATAGGATGCATAATGTATATTAAAACTGTCTCATCTATTCTCAGAGCTACATAATTTCGAGATTAGTTACATAATTCTATGTTGTCTTTTTAGGCAGTGACATAATTATTACGAATTGACAAATAACAAAATCATAAGACTATTCATGACATCATTTTGAAGCAACAATGTTCATAAGTATTAAACGAGTGACTTTGATAAAAACATTATATTAATCTTTCAGATCGTACCCACGTGGGGAAATACCTATATACTAAATATTGCGGTTACACAGTTTACTTAAAAGGAAACGTTAAATAATATTTTATCTTTAAAAATATATACCAATTGCATATCCAAATGTACACCCCACTTGTATACATGGCAGGATTACAAATATCAAATAGGAGACTATTGTTTTTGTTAATACATAATTGCACACGCAACAAAACATTTCAAAAACAATATTTTCTATTACAAAGTCAAAGTTAATAATCGTATAAAAATAAACTACAAGAGAAACACATAAAGCTTTATAAAGTAAGGAATAGCACCACACGAGTTTATTCAAAATATTAAGAATTTGTGCTTATCATTTATTAGTAGGTATGTAAATATTGCATCAAAAATAAGTTAGTAAAAATACAAACAGTGGAGATATAAAAATTCGTCAACACACAATACACAATTCTCTTATAATTACAGGTTGTGTTAGTAAGTATTCATTTCATAACATCGTCTACAGAATCATATTTTTTGGTAAATATAAAGAGCAAAAATAAATGATAAATAATCAGGATTTTATTTGATTTTATAATTTGACCCTAGAATATCGCACACTAGGATCTCAAAATCTTCTGACAAATTACCAATCATTATTGTTCTTGACATTTATAAATTGATTTACAGATCATAAGATAAATCTAATTATGTATAAATCCCTTTTATGTGAAATGAATCCGTAGATATATTAGTTGTTTTTCATCTTCTGTGCTAATTAAATCACATTTAGGGGAACATACCCATATTACCACCACCACGCTTGGTGACTGGGTTTTCGTCACGTAGTCAATATCCTCTAGGGAAATGTCGTGCTTTTTCGAGGTATATTCAAATACGGCGCATTTAGCTCTTTTTATACTCACAGGTGGTAACACAAATTTTGTATTGAACTTTTCTTCAGTGGTTACCGAGGGGGGGGGGGATTAAACATTAAAAAAAGGGTCACGTAATATGGCTATGTTCCCTTACTGTATTAATAAATTTCTGCGACTTTGATTTATTATTGATTTTAAAACAGTTCCATGTATTTGTTTTGTATGTTCATATAGAAACTAGAGGGCCGGTTCCGTAATATTTACACAAATCTTACCATAAACTACTGTTTATTTTGACTGGAATTCACTACTATGGTATTATTCAAGTTAAACTTTGGATTCTTTTAAATGATGGAATTCAGTATTACTCAACTTCATTGTATTTTTTTAAAGGAGGAGAATCAATGAAGTCATCTACGGGCTAGTTACTTAGTAGTTCATCACGTCCATGTGCCATTTCAGATATAAACACCTCAATTGTTATGGCGCGTACACACTGGTCCGAACGAAGGCGATCGAATCATACCTGGCTCATTCCCACAACAACGAAAGTTCGCCTTCGTTTGGCCGGTGTGTACGCGCCATGATACATAGCGCTCCTGGTGAAAAATGACTTCTATTAACTTAAGACTCAGGAATTTTGTGCTTGAAGAATATAAGTAAACCGAAAACCAATTTTAAAGCTATACTAACGCTGCCTCGCGGTTGCTCCACAAGAGCTTCCTAATACGTAATGAAATTCCATAGTACTTATTTACCTACATTTATATTCTCAAAAATTATTAAACTTTTATGCGCCACTAAAACTTGTAATAACATAAGAAGAAAGTGATTTAGTTTTAACGATTAGATACTAGTTTTACCATTCTAATATAGTTACTAATAAAGATACCTTAGTTTTACATCCAGTCTCTTCATCGAAAGCAAAAGTATGGTGATAAAGTAAAAACTTTTAGTCGTTATTTTTTTCTTCTCCAATAAAGTGTTACTAGCGAAATAGCTGTAAACGTTTACAATGGGCGTCTTTGGCAGTATCGGCATATTTAGATGCCGGTTTATAGTGGAAAAACAACGCGGCTTAATTAAGGGGGGAGGAGAGAAACATTGTATAACTACGTTTATTTGAAATGACACAAATTTGAATGAAAACTATACTATTTGCAACACCTGTATATACAGACTAGAAGAAATGAGATTTTATATAATCTTCAAAATTAAATCACTTTTTTTCGCAACAACTAGCTTAATCGCGCATTCTTACAATATGCTGGATACAAAAAAATGTTGCATTTTATTGTTGCGTCCTGTACTTAAGCATAGAATATACCGCCGAATGCTCATACACTTGAAGTCGCCTCATCTGACAAAATGTTATGGCGAAAATCAATGTAAGAAGCCGTTAAAGTTGAGTAGCGTTTGACCATTCGGGCGATATGCTGTTACGTTTACAACATTCCGGGGCGATCGTTTGATCGGTTGCCAGTTTTCTCGAAGAACATGAAATCCTGAAAAAATATATCGTTGTTTAATATAGCTATTTTATACACAATTAATGTACGAAGTCGAACATTGAGGGATTTTACGTTTTTGCGAAACATTTGTATGACAAGTACCCGAACGCATCTCGTGGTTACATGAGAAATTAATGTTTTACATACAAATTATTAATAGACTGTCTCGGTGACATAGTTGTATTTCGGTACGACTACCGTCCTGAGGTCTCGGATTCGATTCCCGGGTTGGGCAAAGTGATATTGGATTTTTTTAATATCAGCCCGGAGTCTGGAATTTGGGCCCGATATGGCGATAGGCTCGCCCCATATCACATCTGGGACGGAACTAAACTCGGCGAAATGTGGGTGTTCAAGCTAGTGCGCTCTGCCTACCCCTTCAGAGATACAAGCGTGAGCTTATGATAATGTTGATACAAATTATTTTACGTAGTCGCTATCAAAAACGTCAAGAAAACTCATGGTGGAGCTCGAGTATAGGTACCTCTATAGTACGATTAGTAATTAAACGAAGTAAACTGACATTTCGAATGTTGCTACTTTTTATAGAATTTAAATAGTGCTGCGGTAAAAAGATCAAGATTATTTAAACATTTAATTCCTGCCTAATGTGTAATTAGTATTGCATGTCTACTGAAATATAGTCATGGTAAATTACTGCATGCTAAGCTATGGCATGGCTACTAGAATGATAATCATGGTTTATTGTAAACAAAATTTACAAAAGCTATGAATGTGCGGAACGTATTTTTTCTCAAATAATAAAAGTAATATTTGTAATTTCCATTGTCATAATTTCGCGTATCTGTTGTGATTATTTACGCAAAATTATTTACACAGACATTTAGTCGAAGGTCGAACAAAATTATTTAAACTGAATTTTAAAAATACTTAATACAATTGGGTACTTGACAATGTTTTTAAATATATACAGGGCTATTTATAAGTTTTTCTAAACATGTAAAAAAATATTTAATAATTTATTTTCATATATTTAGTTAAAAAAATAAAAAAATAATATGTATAATTTAGTTTGCCGCCAAAACGCTACCTGTTAACTGTAGCTATGGGTGACGTCATTGTTTCTTACCATAAATACAAAATCACTTTTAAAAAAGATTTCAGGAAATAACATTTAAGATTTCAAATTAAAAAAAAACGTTTAGGATATTTCGTCGATCAGATATCGTTCGTTGATCACATCCGCGTTGAAATTATGTTGAAATTTAAATAGAAATACGAAAAAATATTACCAAATAACCTGGCAGTATAACTTTGATCTTAGGTCTTATGCCCTTCTGGAGCAAATAAATAAGAAAAATGAGTAATCTGACATCATGCATCGTGATTGGTGTTTACCGTCACGTGTCGCACAGATATAAAATTAAGTATTTAAATTACTAAAATAAAATTATCCTTGGAGTATTTTTAATAAATTCCTATTGCATACGTTATTTAGAAGATAAATCTATGTTCCTACAAAAAATCATCGATATTGGTTACTATTGTCAAGTACCCAATTCTAATTTTGCAAACTAGTGCCGAGTTATTGTTTCTTTAAATGATATAAATTAAACAAGATTAATCACTATGTTTTCAAAGTAAGCAACATTATTTTGGAAAGTAATTTCGATCTATCAGTCTACTCCGTTTAATTAGCAATCGGACATGTTATAAGGTTTTTGACAGTTCTTGCTTCTGGAAATTGACAAGTTTTCATTTTCTCCATACAATTTTTCAGTTAATTCATCATTGTAGTTTTACGAAAATGGCGCTAATGTATGCAGGAAATGAAATCTATTGTTGATTTATTTTATGGGTCTGTATTTATTACTTATTGACCATGTAATAGTGGGTGTAAAATGACAAATATTGACTTCAATCACAAGAAATCTATGAAGATCAATCTTGTCATAGACCATATACATGGACCAGGTATTGTTGTTTTGTGCCTCGTATCATATTTATTACACGCTAAGTGTATTTAAATGCAACTAGCAATTTGTAAAAGGTGAAGTTTGATAATATTACAAAAAATACTTACAATGAGGAAGCATGCTCCCAACAACACCGCCTTTATCTTGACATCTAGATCGATCGGAAAGGAAATTCCGAAGTAGTCAGAGTCTGTGAACGCCTCACGCGCCAGCCCTGACCATTGCTTCGTTATTTTGCCAACTTTGGTGTCTCCATCTTTCGAATATACCTGTGAATAATAAACTCGTATGCTATAATATATGTAAATGTAATAATACTGCTGCCTGCCTCGGTGGCGTGTTTGTATTTCGGTACGACTACCGTCCCGAGGGCTGGGGTTCGATCTCCGGGTCGGGCTAAGTGATATTGGATTTTCCATATCAGCCCGGTGTCTGGAATTTGTGCCCGATATGGCAATAAGCTTGCGTATCACATCTGGGACGGAACTAAGCTAGGCGAAATGTGGGTGTTCTAGTTCGCTAGGGCGCCTCTGCCTACCCCTTCGGGGATACAGGCGTGAGCTTATGCTTATGTAATACATCTTCACACACAATAATTGTCACTGTAAAAGCAAAAATATTAAATAATAATATAACAAAACATTTAACATAATAATATTTAAATCAAAACATTTCTATGCATGAATGCATATTAATTATTAATTTCTGTTGTATTTTTGACATTACTCGTTAGCGACTCTGTAAAATATTTGTATGACAAACACCCGAACGCCTCTAGCGGTTATGCGGGCAACTGACATTTTCGATACAAGTATTTTACGTCCTCGCTCGCGTAAATACGTGCAACAAACTCATGGTTCAGCTACAGTTCCCTAGTTCATCTGTGTCCACCCCTACAGATGTAAGCGTGAGCTATTAGTAAGTACTCCAAGCTTGGTAAAAAAGAGTATGAAGTGGTGAAAATTGGAACTTAAAACAAAAATATTTTTATCTGACATTATTATGATTATGGTATTTATTCTACAAATAATTTTGAGCTGTAAATTGAAAAATCACCCAACAAGTCCATTAAAAACAATAAATATAAATAATACATTTTACGTCGTAGTATATCGGGTTGCCATATTAATTTAAGCGCCCTCTTTAAATCCATACTCTTTTTTGCAAGGCTGTATGTAGCTTACTAAGGTGGAATAATGGCAGGTAGAAAGTAGCTTACTGCTTACATGAAATTCGACGTCGCCGCAAATGGAGAAAGTGCAACATGGTCCTTTGATCCTTAGCACCACGTCACCAACTGCATCTTTGATGACGTAACACGGTTTGCATATCGACCACTCTTGTTCAATGGAGCCAATCACAGTGCCTGGTGGCGCAGACACCTCCATACTCTGCAGCCAACAGGGACACCAGCAAGAATCACACGCTAATGGCCGGTGAAGATGAATCACCTGTAATGTAATAATAAAGCATTATACAGTCAAGGCCGTACTAATAAACTTTGTTAAGGGAACGTACCCATATTAAGTAAGCCATTTTTTACAATATGTATACCCCCTACCCCCCTCGGTGACCAGCCGTAGTATCCCCGTATAAACTCTCTGCCCTCCCCCTCTAGTTTTCATGTATTAACTTATAAATATGGTTTTGAATCATTTTTTGTCGAAGAAAAGTTAATAAACAAAATATTATGATGTGTTGCCGTCTGTGACTTTAAAAAGTCCCAAACGCTGCGGGCCATATTTGGAGACCCCAAAAACGCGTCACGTAATATGGGTACGATCCCTAATGTCACTCGATCAGAATGAGAACAGTATTTAACCCCAATTTAGACAAGAGTTTGTCACTGCGAGTACTTATTTTAGAATACGTACCTACTGATATTTTATGAGAACTGTTGGGGAATTTGTAAAAACAACGTAATTAATATGATGTCAATGTCTTATGTTCGATAACTTTCACAAACCAATACATATAAACTGGAATCACGAGTATGTGTGATTACGTATTTGTTTGTTGCACATTTGTTTTAACAAGGGTTTTCCCTAAAGTGAGAATTAAGGTAAAATTTAAATCTATAATCGTAAACTTATGTAGATATAAAGATATTGGAGTAAAAAAAAATCAATTTCAACCTAGTTTTAATTTGAAAACTATATTTTTGGATTGTAGGCTTGTAGCACAAACTATATGATATTCCAAAATGATATTCAGTAAATGCGACACAGAAATAGAAAAATATATAGGTTGAATTTAAGATAATTAGAAATTCAAGCTTGATAAACTAAACAATTTAACAGCTAAACAAATGTGTTTACGGTAAAATCTGATTGAGGCCGCCATATACCTCATTTGTAAAATTATCCATGATTTTCATGTCAAAGGGACGCATGGGCCCGCAACAGTTTCTTGTGCAGCAATCATTATCCTCAACAGCGAAATAAACTTTCTGTCCGACGCTGTTTTTGACGACGTACTTATTGTTTGTTTCGAATCCAACAAATGCTTCCAATAACTCCACTTTCTGGTGGACTAATAGTTGATCAATCATAGTAAGGTATTCCAATCCGCGCGGACAACTCACGGGCCCTTGAGGAATACTCATCCAACCACCTGAAACACAATTAGATAACTGAAAACTTTAATTAATTCGATGTTAGTTTGTATCTAACATATAAATAATGTGCATACCATAAAAATAGTATCTCCAATAATATTTTGATTTATTAATACGATAAATAAAATGAATACAGTAAGCGTTTATAAATTGAAACATGCCTGACGACAGTAACAGAATACATAGGTATATAAAATATTATATTATGTTACACACAAACACACGACAAGACAAGATTTTCAATATGCACCCTCCACCACACTATATTTATCGATATATATAATTTGACACCTCTTTTCTTCATCGGTATAAAATTGCTCGTAACCTTTACGAGTTGATTTGAACAAGCTTTTGTAAACTCTGTACAGACTTCTTTTAACACTCAAAACGCTCAATGTTTCAAAATAAATACGTTTATCTTTAAGACTTGCAATATTCGAACACTTTTTATTGAAATAAGCCTTAAGTTTGTAACGTTTCTTCGTATTTGTTTTAGCAATATCTTCATTAAAAATGTCTTCATGTAACACGTGTAATTTATTTGTTGGTTTATCGTTCATCATATTGTATACTAAGAAAAAATGAGCCTAATCGTAGGTATGTGTTATACACCCGACAATATGCGACTAAGTAAAATGTAATTTAAATGAGCCTCTATCGATACTCAAACAAGTTGCAAGACATGAGTATATCAACAATAAACACCCTTATCAGTGTGTAAGAAGTCATTAACTTCGTTGTATTCAATAAGACAATACAAACAAGACAAGGTCTGTGTTTAATAACGTTTTATAATACACAAGTAATTTAGCATCACTTATGTGTATAATATTAGATTATATTTTACATGTTACACAATTTTACAATTCCTATTATGTAGCAAAGTGTCATGTTATTTGCTTGTGATATATATCTTTGTAAGGAAGTAGCTACAGTATAAAAATTAACGATATATTATACTTTTTGCGGATTTATTAAAAAGGAGACAGACATAGAAACCATTAGAGCATTCACCAGTTTTTATCACCATTAAAACAGTGCATCAAATGTACACATACATAACTATGGTAATTTCATTTGATAGACTTGGGATTTGAACTCAAGAACTCTTAGTTACTCAGCCAACTATGCACTTAGACTTCAGACAAAGGCGAAAATAATAACACCAATATTTTATACTCAAAAATAAATGTGCCAAATGTTGCGCAACCAATTCACATGATAAAGAATATAATAATTATAATCAATCAAAGGAAGTGTAAAAGACCATATATTTTAGGATACAAATCTGACAATTATTATGTGTTTGTGAGTTCTGTACATAATGAGCCTTATTTAATAATGGGGAGGCCTATTTTCAGCAGTGGACATCTTATATTCTTATGATGATGATGATGAATTATATCTGGTTTTATATTAAATTAGGTTACTAAAGCCTAACAATATGTTAACTTTAGTGAATAATTTGATTCTAAGTTACTTTTTCTCACAATTGGGTACATGACTATTTTTTTAAAATATACAGGGCTTTTCATTAGTTTATCCTAAACATATAAAAAAATATTTCATGCATCATGATTGGTGTTTACAGTCACGTGACTCACTGATAAAAAATTAAGTATTGAAATGACTAAAATAAAATTATCCTTGGAGTATTTTTAATAAATTCCTATTGCACACGTTATTTCAATGATAAATCTATGTTCCTAGAGAAATTCATTGATATTGGTTACTATGATCAAGTACCCAATTACATTGTGCGCGTAATTACGTAATAGGCACATTTTGTATTTTTTTGTTGGTTATAAATAGTAAATATAAAATAATTCTATATGTAATACAGAAAATGGTTAGTGTTTGCCTACATTTACACATTATATTGTTTATTATTTAGGGAAAAAATACATTGAAAGTAATCAATGGATATAAGTTTCATTATTTGTGTTACCTGGGGGAGGTTGTGGTGTTGGTTGCTGTACCACTGGCATTGGATATCCTGGTTGTGGATGTGGGTAACCTGGTGCAAACCCAGGCTGATAGCCAGGTTGAAAGCCAGGTTGGAAACCAGGTTGGAATCCTTGTTGCATGCCAGGCAATGGCTGAGCACCAGGAGGCAGCACAGGACCCTGGTGCTGTACAGGCCCGGGAGGTGGAACTGGGCCTGGAGGAGGTCCTGGATATCCTCCCCGTGGAGCCATGGGATATGCTTCATCTTTTTTGCCAATCTCTGGAGGTGGAGCATACCCTTGGCTTTGTGGAAAATTTGGTGAGTATGGTGTTGGCACGTGTGACATGTTGATGGCTAAAACATAATAATATAGAAGACAAATATTTTTAGGGTACTACTAATAGAGTACAAGTTCACAAATATTAAGGTTGAAACAGAACAGTACATGTATATGTAGAACAAAATCCAAATTTTTTGAGTTTTGCAAATTGCAGTTTGTTCTTTCAAGAATTTTTCTAATAATCAGAATGAATACATTTAAACATAAAATAGTGGAGAGTGTACAATAATATTATTTAAATTGAAAATGATTTTACTATGGTTTTAATATAAAAATATAAGTAAAACGAGAAACTGACTGACTGACTGACATATCAGCATGCAGCAGAAACTATTGGAAATAAGAATGTAAGATTTTACATATTGTTTCCTTTTATAGGGTAACTAGCTTTTGCCCGCGGCTCCGCACGCGTATTTTGTAGGGCCAACAGAAAAAACTTTTTATTTGTCGATCCGCCGTGTCGTTTTAGTCCAAATATGGGCAACCCAGATATCGATTTTGGAGTCAATCGGCCCAAAAATAAAGAAAATCAAAATGGCGGCCACTTTTGACAGGTTTGAAAGCGGTTCTGTAGTTCGGAACCACGGGCCGACTTAGATATCGATTTTGAAGTCAATCGGCCCAAAAACAAAGAAAAACAAAATGGCGGCCGCATTTGACGGGTTTGACAGCGGTTCTGTCGTTCTGAACCACGGCGTGACTCAGATATCGATTTTGAAGTCAATCGGCCCAAAAACAAAGAAAAACAAAATGGCGGCCACTTTTGACAGGTTTGACAGCGGTGCTGTCGTTCTGAACCACGGGGCAACTCAGATATCGATTTTGAAGTCAATCGGCCCAAAAACAAAGAAAAACAAAATGGCGGCCACTTTTGACAGATCTGACAGCCGTTCTGTCATTCGGAACCACTGGGCGACTCAGATATCGATTTCGAAGTCAATCGGCCCAAAAACAAAGAAAAACAAAATGGCGACCATTTTTGACAGGTCTGACAGCGGTTCTGTCGTTCGGAACCACGGGGCGACCCAGATATCGATTTTGAAGTCAATCGGCCCAGAAACAAAGAAACAAATTTTCAACCCCTATTTCATCCCTTTATAGGATAAAAATTTATCGCACCTCATTTCTGTCCTTAGGGCTAAAACTATCCTCATACCAACTATCTTAAAAATCCGTTTAGCGGTTTCTGGATTCCCATAAAAACTTTCATCCCCTATTTCATCTCATTAGGGGTTGATTTAAAAAAGTGGCCCATTTGTATCCTTAAACTCAAAGGTATCCACTGTCCCATACCAAATTTCATAAAAATCCATTAATTGGACCTATAATCCCCATACAAACTTTTAACCCCTTATTTCATCCCTATAAGGGTTGATGAAAAAGAATGAAGTACTCCATTTGAATCCCTAGGGTCAAATGTATCCTCATACCAAATTTCATCAAAATCCATTAAGCGGTTCCAAAATTCCCATACAAACTTTCATCCCCTATTTCATCCCTTTAGGGGTTGATTTAAAAAAAATAAAGTACCCTATGTCCGTCCTTGGGGTTAAAAGTACCCACATACCAAATTTCATCAAAATCGGTTCAGCGGTTTAGACGTGAAAACACCACAGACAGACAGACAGACAGACAGAGTTACTTTCGCTTTTATTATTTAGTAAGGATGAGCACTAAGGATTTTCGGAAATTCACCTCCTGAGGGGGGGATGAAAGTGTATATAGAGAAAGCCTCTGACGCAGGCATACCAACAGGCTAAAGCTATACTAGGATTGAAATGGAGTAAACTGACATTTCAAATGTTGGCACTTTTTCATGAAATTTAAATAATGCTGCGGTAAAAATATCAAGGTTATTTTAAACGTTTCAATTCAGTGAACCATTTCATTCTTTCATTTTCTTAAGTCCAACTAAAAGTCTTAATTCTTGCTTAATGTGTAGTTAACACTGCATGTCTACTGAATTATAGTCATAGTAAATTACTAAATGCTTAGTTATGGCATGTCAACTGGAATTATAGTCATGGTTCATTATATGTAAACAAAACTTGCAAAAGCTATGAATGTGCCAAATGCAATTTTTCTCAAATACTAAAAGTAATATGTCATTTTCTTTGTTATGATTTCGAGTATCTGTTGTGATTATTTACGCAAAATTATTTACACAGACATTTAGTCAAAGGCTTAAGCTGAAATTCCTAAAAATATGCTACAAAATTCTAATTTTGCAAGCTAGTGCTTAATTATTGTTTCTTTGAATAATGAACTAAACTCAATCCCTATGTTTTGGAAGTAAGCAACATTATTTTGTAAAGTGACATTTTGATCTATCAGTTTACTCCGTTTAATTATCAATAGGTCTATAGCGTTTCGGACCCACCGTACCACCGGCCGTACCCCTGGTACGGTGGGTCTTTTAAAGTTAAACGGTTCCACCAGCTAATAGTGCTGTATAACCACGTTACACACCCATCATACCCACATTGATGTGATTATTCAAGGTCTTTCTTTCTACCTACCCTTGTCCCTAATCCCACTTTAATATGGGGTTTGATGCAACACGCTTATTTAAGCATTTTGCAGAAAGGATTTGGCTTAGTTTTTACAACTGGCTGCCTGTCTGAGTGATCCAGTCCCAGTCAAATCACATTAGCAAAATTGCTTTCTCTGACCTGGGAATTGAACCCAAGTTGTAGATTAAACCTAGTTTAGAGTCACGGTTTGGTGAGTGATTTGCAGTTGCATTTGTCTGAAATTATATCTATATATATAAAAATGAAACCCGTTTTCCGTTGTCACGCCATCACGCGTGAACGGCTGGACCGATTTCGCTAATTCTTTTTTTAGAATACTCATCGAAGTACGAGGATGGTTCTTACGGAGAGAAAAAAATGAAAAATTGTCTGAAAAAGTCAAAATAACACTTTTCTGTACTCCCATACAATCGATTCGTAATAATACTTAAAAGTCAATTTGAACTTTAATACCATACCATAAAGTTCAAGTATTAGTGGAGAGGTTCCGGGAAGGCAAAACAATTGAGTGTCGTTAGTATCTACTGGTTCGATTTGAAAAATTCTTTTTGTGTTGGATAGCCCAATTATCGACGGTGGCTATAGGCTATATAACATCACGCTATGACCAATAGGAGCGGAGCAGAAATGAAAAATGTTTAAAGCCGGGGAAGTTGGTATCTCAGAAACTACTGGTTCGAATTGAAAAATTCTTTTTGTGTTGGATAGCCTATTTATCGAAGATGGCTATAGGCTATATAACATCACGCTTTGACCAATAGGAGCGGAGCAGAAATGAAAAATGTTTAAAACCGGTGAAGGCGATATCTCAGAAACTACTGGTTCGAATTGAAAAATATTTTTTGTGTTGGATAGCCCATTTATCGAGGATGGCTAGAAGCTATATAACATCACGCTATGACCAATAGGAGCGGAGCAGAAATGAAAAATGTTTTAAAGCGGGGAAGTTGATATCTCGGAAACTACTGGTTCGATGTGAAAAATTCTTTTAGTGTTGACCGACGGGTTGAATGATGGGGTGACTAAGGGATACCTGACGGGGTGACTGATGGGGTGACTGACGGGGTGACAGACGGGGTGACAGACGGGTGACATGCGGGGTGACAGACGGGTGACAGATGGGTGACAGGCTGGGTGACAGATGGGGTGACAGGCGGGGTGACCAACGGGGTGACAGACGGGTGACAGGCGGGGTGACAGACGGGTAACAGACGGGTTGACAGACGGGGTGACAGACGGGTGACAGACGGGGTGACAGATGGGTGACAGGCGGGGTGACAGACGGGGTGACAGACAGGGTGACAGACGGGGTGACAGGCAGGGTGACAGACAGGGTGACTGATGGGGTGACAGACGGGTGTCAGGCGGGGTGACAAGCAGGGTGACAGACAGGGTGACAGGCAGGGTGACAGACAGGGTGAGTGATGGGGTGTCAGCCGATGTGACAGACAGATTACAGACAGGGTGACAGACGGGAAGACAGACGCGGTGACAGACGGGGTAGGACAGACGGGGTAACAGACGGGGTGACAGACGGGGTGACAGACAGGGTGACAGACAGGGTGACTGATGGGGTGACTGACGGGGTGATAGACGGGTTACAGACGGGGTGACAAACGGGGTGACAGACAGGGTGACAGACGGGGTGACAGATGTGGTGACAGGCAGGGTGACTGATGGGGTGACTGACAGGGTGACAGACGGGTTACAGACGGACAGACAGGACAGACAGACAGACGGGTGACAGGCTGGGTGACAGGCGGGGTGACAGACGGGTGACAGGCGGGGTGACAGACGGGTGACAGCAGGGTTGACAGACGGGGTGACAGACGAGGTGACAGGCGGGGTGACAGACGGGGTGATTGACGGAACCGCACCGAAGTCACGTACTATCTCTCGAAGTTTAGCAAAACATATCATTACCTTTTTAGAATTATTGTGCTATAGGTGCCTACGACTCACTCTTTCAACCCTCTCTCTCATACGCAGACGAAGTTGCGCGGGTCAGCTAGTTAAAAATATTTTCACAAACCTGCAATATTTTTGAACGACCTATCCATCGACACCCCACACTATCAGAAAATAATAAAAAAATCATCTCTACTTTACCTGTGGGGAAAGTAGGCACACAAAAAAAATTTACCTACCACTTTGTCGATGTGGTATCATCATTTAACTTTAAGGGCCCCTTGCAGCTCCGCAATAAATCACTATTTACCTTAAATCTTGATTTAAAGATAAGAGTGAGCTGTAGAATAAATCGAGATAAGGTGTAACTCTAGATTAGTAATAGCGTTGCTAGTCGCTCTATATTACTCAACTTCAAAATGTCCATCGTAAGTACGTATGCATGAATTGGGGTACGGCCAAATATATAGTGGGACTGTAGTGGTACAGCACTACTGTCACCTAATACGGTGGTACCGTTTAACTTTAAAAGACCCACCGTACCACCAGGGGTACGGCCGGTGGTACGGTGGGTCCGAAACGGTCTATAGTTAATATATAGTATTCCTCACTGCCCACTGGTGTGTCCTATTCCTTGTAAATTGTTTTATTTTAAGATAGCTTACTGTATTTAATTGATTTTGAGGTATAAATATAGATATATAGGAGGATATACCAAATGGAGAATATTACTTTGATCAACCTACTTTGATTGGGTAAGCACATATATAGTCTTTATTTAGATAATTTTTTTATTAATAAGCATATTCTAATTTGGTTTCTTATAAACGTAATTTGTTTTCGTTTAAAATATATAGAAAAGACTCCGATTTTTGGTGCTTCTTATAGCACCAGTAGTTTCATTAAAAAATCGTGTAAAAGAGCCCTTATGACATGATATCAATTTGAATTTGAGAAGGAAGAAAATCTTAATTCATTACAGAGCTTAAGGTTATTCGGGACGTTCCCTGTAACTTTGGCATACAGTATAGGGTGCGGTAGGCGAGTAAAACTCACTTTGTATTTTAACAAAAGAAGTGACAATGTGCGAAGACCGAAAACTATTTCAAAGAAGAATAATTGGAACACACTGACCTTCATAAAGCACAAAAACAGTGTAACTAAACTAATAATTTAATTTTAATATTGTACTATTTTTTGTGTCGAGTGGCAAATTACGCCGGGATTAGTATGAAATAAATGTTATCCATGCTATGATTACTTACGTTTTATATTTATTGTAAAGATACAAATATGACTATATTATTATTTCTTATATGAACATCTTATCTGTAATATTTATGTTGAGAAAATACCTGAAAATACTTTAGTAGGAAAACACAGATCTACTTACTTTCTATGTTTGATTGATCATTTATGTCATAAATATCATTTTTTTTTTAATTTTCCCTTTCGGGAAGGCAAAGGGATCTAGCCCATACTGCCTCGTCTTAAGTGCTTTTTTTTTTCTTCATTTCCTTATATCTAATTTTTCACAAGTGCCATGAAATCGGATGTGTTCGAATTCAAGGCCCTGCTGAAGTTTTGGCGTCAATTCTTTCCAGTTTGATGCTTTTTAGACGATTTTCTCGCAGCGGAGGAGTCGAACATGGTCGACACATCCACCCGACAAAAAGCGTCCAAAATCACTTATTTCAAAGCTTCCACATACTGTCCATCTTCGTTGATGTTTATTGCTTAGATTCACATCACATTTAAGCCACAAGCACAACTTTAGACTAGAATATGAAATCATTAAAACAAGCAACCACCCGCACCGTCAGAATTCCCGCCAAAACTCATCATTTTTTTTTACATTTGTTCCACAGGGAACCGGCTAAGGTCGGAGACCATGCTGCCAATTCATTAGTTACATTTTTTTCTTTACAACTTAACCTAACCTATTAACTAACTATAACTAAGTTTTCACAAGAACAATGAAACACGGATGTGCCGATTTCAAGGTCTTGTTGGAGTTTTGGCGTCAATTCCTTCCAGTTTGATGCTTTTTAGACGATTTCCTCGCAGCAGAGGAATCGAACAAGGTCGACCCATCCACCCGAGAAAAAGCGTCCAAAATTACTTATTTCAAAGCTTCCATACACTGTCCATCTTCGTTGATGTTTATCGCATAAATTCACATCTAATTTACACCATAAGCACAACTTTAAACTAGATTAATAAATAATTAAAACAAGCGATCATCCGCACCGTTAGAATTCCCGCCAAAAACTCATAATTTTTTTCAGTGCTTTCCATGGAACCTGTTAAGGTTTCAAACCATTCTGCCACGATTAATAGCGTTAAAACAATACATTAATTCATGATAAATACTACAAAGAGTTTTTAAAATGATTCAATAAAATTAATATAGCGGAATAATTTTCCAGAACCACGTTACATAATATGGTTTGTATTGAGTTTTTTTTTTATATTACATATTTTTGTTTATCGTGAATGTCATTCTTTATTTTGATTCAGACATAGACAAAACTGTTGAGCCAACATGCAGATATACAATTTCCGGTGGAGTGTTACAAATAAAAAAATACTCCCATGTAATCGTAGATTTTTCATGAAATATTTCAAATTTAAAAAGCATAATATAACTAAAAAGA
The DNA here is from genome assembly GCA_036417725.1 of Clanis bilineata. Classification (NCBI taxonomy): domain Eukaryota; kingdom Metazoa; phylum Arthropoda; class Insecta; order Lepidoptera; family Sphingidae; genus Clanis; species Clanis bilineata. The sequence continues at coordinate 9,419,523 of CM071141.1, forward strand.
CATGTTACTTAGTAATGCAGCTAGTCGTTATTAATAATTTTATTTAGAAGGTATCCGGTTATAGAGTATCACTTTTTCTATGCTCTTTAATATAATAGTACTCTCCTATGATAATTATATTGATAATTGACTAGCGACAGATCTAATAATAATAACAAATTAACTGAATATTATGATATGTGACTGTATTAAATCTAAATAATACATTTCAAATAGTGGATTATTTTAATATACATTGGCAACTTTAACATCCGGTTAGGACTATTTTCCATTCACCAATCAAACCATTGCAACAAGGTGCATTGTCCAACCTGCTACTCCTGTCGATTCTGGCTAACGGGGACAAGTCAGTTGTTGGATAAAAGTTTGCTTCCGTGTTTGTGTCTTTGAAGTAACCATCACGATGCAATTAAAGTTGTTTTGCTACTCATCTAACTAAAATGGCGTCAGTGTTTATCAATTAGTTGCCTTTATGTGGACGTTACTCAGTGATCGCATCCGAGTGAGTCATAAACCAACATAGCAATGACATTTTTATAGCACACAGTGTGAATACGTTTCTAAAACGTTGTGTGGAAGACTCGCAAGTGTAATTTACGGAGCGGAATAATGCGCGAATTCAAAGTTGTTGTGTTGGGATCGGGTGGGGTCGGGAAGAGTGCGTTGACTGTACAATTTGTGTCTGGTTGTTTCATGGAGAAATATGATCCGACGATAGAAGATTTCTATAGGAAAGAAATAGAAGTAGACAATTCACCATGTGTTTTAGAAATACTAGACACTGCAGGCACGGAGCAGTTTGCTTCGATGCGCGATCTGTACATAAAAAACGGCCAAGGTTTCGTCGTAGTATACTCATTAACAAATCACCAAACGTTCCAAGACATCAAGCCCATGAAGGAATTGATCACGCGCGTGAAGGGCTCCGAGCGCGTGCCCATCTTGCTGGTGGGCAACAAAGCCGACCTGGAGCATCAGCGCGAGGTCTCGCACATGGAGGGATCTGCGCTAGCGCAAGTCTGGGGCTGCCCCTTTATGGAGGCGTCAGCCAAAAGCCGCACCAACGTAAACGAAGTGTTCGCAGAAATCGTCCGCCAAATGAACGTTAGTCCCGAAAATGAAAAGAAACCCTATTGTTGTTGTACAGTGCTTTAATATTTAGAGTGTAATGTGGCATTTATTTCTCGTAAGACTGCAAGGACGAGGCGGATGGCGAGAGTGTGCTCTGTGCCCGACTCTGCTGGAGGGCCGTTCGTCTCCAGCGAGGTGTCCGGCGGCGCGCCGGCCCCGGCCGCTGCACCGGGCCGCTGGGCCGCTGAGCCTCTGACGGTCGCGACGCGCGTCATATCACGTTGTTAATATCTTTGATACATACCATTGTCCAATCGAGGTGCTTTATCTTATATTTTCATACTTTAGTACTGGTAGATACTCCCGCAGTTATGATTATCGCATAAAAATAACAAAAAACGTTTTGTAAACATACTCAAGTGCAGACGAGTATCATGATCAGCTTGGTTTTGTTCATTATCAAAGGAGTGCATGGACAAGTTGCATTTGGCTAAACTAAAACATGTAATATAATGTAATATTAGTCTACTTTGTATATAATTTCATGAGATTAAAGAGGCAAGGATGATTATTTTAGAGAATAAAAAGCCATCCAATATGCAATAAACATATTATGATTGTATAGAAAGGAGTGCAATGCGTATGAGTTTACACATAAGTCAATCTGTGAATTGTGTTTTATTGTGTACTGTAAATTAAGTTTATATGAGAATTCAATAATCAAGGAAATACCATAAGTTTTGTCAGTTGTGTGATTGTGTTTTAAAAGTCTACCAGGATTTGTGATAATACATATAACAAAGTATCTATAATAAAAGTTTTAAGTGGGAGATTAACAAGTGAAGTTTTATTCTGCGCCAGCCAAGGTAATTGTGTTCACTATTACTTATTACATTTTTTAAAATTCTTTTCTCACTTATTGGCTTTGTTATTGTTTTGTAAACAAAGTAGTTTGTTAATCTTTATGGACCGTGTTACACAGTATATTATTTTCTACTCAAGTTTATTGTTAGGTATGAAGTAAATATGAACAAAGTTTGAAATATGGGGCCTTACCAAAAAGGACTATCTGTAATTCATGTACCTAATCCAGTCACACATTGTGATATCTTGTATTTCAAAAAACATTTTTATGTTGGAAAGCAAAACAATGCAATTTTACAAGGTACACAGTGTTTCATAAGTGAGGCATTTAGTTACTAAGTTTCATAGTGCATGACTAATGAACATTAAACATGAATAAATTCTATTGAAATGCACAAACATGACTTAGCTATAGCTCTCCAAAATGATAAATTTTCATAAATAATGGCTATTGTCACATGCTTTGGCAGGTATAATATTCTATGTAGGTTGTGGTTGCTTTATACTATGTTGGACAGGAAAATCATGTGTGTATGTGCTGTAGACCTAGCGGCCCTGGGTTTGATTTCCAGGTTGAGCAAAGCAGTTTTTCTTTTATTATTTGATTTGACGTATTTATTTTGATTATAAACCGCTTAAATCGATATCAACTTATGCGTTGGGAAGGAATTAGACCGGCTCCCTGCCAGTACCGGCCGACGTAGTAGCTACAGACCTCCCTATTATTTGCCAGTGACTTGCCAAAAGGAGGTTGACATCAGGCTGTAAGCCGGTCATAAAACAATTCTAAATCCTTTCTGTACAAGCTTGAGAAGGTGTGTTGTGTCAACCCCACTTTGGAGTGGGATAACGGCAGATGGAAAGAAGATGCTTGTATATTTTCAACAGACTTTAATAAGGATATAATCAATTTGTCTGCTTTTTTATAATATATCTGGTAAATGTAGGCTGATTTTCAAATTTTTATATCCGATGAGCTTATCCCACAGATTGCTTCATGAAAATTTGTTCAAGATCTAAGTGAAGGAGTATGTAGTAAACTCCTTAAAATACAAATCGATTTTGCAATTGGGGTTTTGTTTCTTTAACACTTTTTGCAGCACTATTACTAATCTAGAGGTAGCCCTAAACTTGGTTTAACTTAAGCTGCATCTCCTGCAGTGAAATATACGCAAAACATGCATTTTTATCTATGGTCCATTGTTCTGCGTGCAGATGACAGTAAAAATCTTTGCTTTGCATATATGTTTTGTTTAGAAAAGCCTAGTGCAGGAGATCCAGCTTTATATTCAATATATTTGTATATAAGATTTATCTACTCGTAAGTGCTGCATGTGACTCATAGTTTTTAAACTTGATGATTATTTATTATATCTGTTGTGAAATTGTACATTTACAACTTTACTCATCAACATTGTTTTTGTTTTGTCTTGGCAGTTATAGGGAGTAATGTTTTATATCTGAGGATGCCAAAAAATATTAATAGAAACAAATAAACTTTATATGAAAATCAATTAAGTTTTGGTGTTATTAGTACTTAGAGTAGGTCAAAGAGATTTAATATTACTAACTATAGAGGGGCTATCAAGCAAGATTCCATACAAAAAAATTGATCTCAAACTTCAGTACCACCATCAACCACTTATTACAATGCGAAGGCGATTATGACAATTTACACCATAGAATGTTCTGTGAATGGTTAAGAATCACGTAAGATAAGTTTATTCTCTCAATATCATTACACTGGCTGGCCTGGCGCGCGTATATTTCAAACAAACATATGACCACTAGGTAACTTAACTAACTTATATAACTTTTGGATCGCAAGTATTGTGCTGTTGTCCTGTGTATATACTATTGAATGTCTTTAGAGTAGGTATATAGATGCTTAGAAGTTTTACCAACTTATCATTTTTGCCCTTCTGGATTTTTTCTGTATTATTAAAATTTTTATCTCCAGGAGCTTGTGTATATTTCTTAGATTATTTTATTAGAATAATATTTTTATATTGCATCTTTATTATTAGTCATTGACCTACATTTGTAGGTGTCATATAAACACATGATAATAAAAAAATGATTTACATAGTAAATATGAGACCAGACTACATAGAGTGTAGCCCTACTAATTTTAGATATTTTAATCTCTGTTAAGCTTTATATTCTATATTTAGGCAATAGGCTTAGGCAATGGCTTTATCACTCAATTATTTGCCATATTTAATGTCAACTACCTAAATTGGTCAAGCACTTATGAAACTGATGAATCTGTAATAATATATCAAAATGTGACTAGGTACTTGATTGGCTGAAGGTTACAATTTTCGTCTTACGCATACATATTCCTAAGGTTCTATATCTCCTAAAGATATTCCATCCAATTATTTCAATATTATACTTTTAGAGATTTCCAAATACATACGTTTCTATTTAGATTTCATTTCTTTCAAGAAATGCCTCGGTGGCGTGGTGGTATTTCAGTACGACTACGGTTCTGAGGTCTCGGGTTCGATCCCCGGGTCGGGCAAAGTGATATTGGATTTTTCCATATCAGCCCGGAGTCTGGAATTTGTGCCCGATATGGCGATAGGCTCGCCTATCGCATCTGGGACGGAACTAAGCTCGGCGAAATGTGGGTGTTCTAGTTCGCTAGTGCGCCTCTGCCTACCCCTTCGGGGATACAGGCGTGAGCTTATGTTCTTTCAAGAAACAGGCGATGTTTTCAAAACCTCGGAGTTATTAAACGACAAAAACTACCTATAAAGGCATAAAAGTCTCTGTATAAAGGTAGTTGAAACGTATAAACCACGGACGTACAAAGAATAATGGACGGAAAGCTAGGAACATTAAAAGTGAAGCACGGTTTTCGGTTCCTTCGATATATCAACACGTAATGGCATGTGTGTGCGTAGGGCACTATTGTCCAGGCGCGTTTGTGTGCGTGGCATCTATGTGGCGTTCGTTTAACTATACGGGAGATGGTGTCCTTCTTTTTTTTTACGTCCGTGGTCAACTTTGTTTTTAGTGTAATGTTTATTAGGTTGAATATTGTTGCGGACATAACGGGACGGCTCCTTGAGGCAATCACCGAGTGGCACGCGGCACGGCAGCATGGCACGGCTAAGCAACTGGGCGCGTGTTGGTAAACGGCCGCGGCATCCAGCTGGTGGACCGTGACGTGCTGTGTGCGCAACCATCCTCGGTTTCTACCCAAGTTTTTATTGCAATATTATTAAACACGCATAAACTGATTTCACGACTTGCACCACGTAAATGATAATAATTTCGTTGCCTTCAGTTTTCTTCGTGTGTATTCTTAGACCTTTCTAGGATATCTGTTTTAATATTCAGTATGTTGTTATAATTTTGCCAATCTTATTGAATATTGTCAGGACTCGGCCTACGTGAAAGTCGTATACTATCGATATAAAACGTATCCTATTATAACCCATTCCCGGTCATGGTCACATTTCAAACAAAACCGTTCAGTTGAGAACTTGAGACGTGCCGCATGAATCGTGATTTGTGATTGATTTTGAAACCTAAAAAAATTTACACCATAAAAATCCCTGAATATAAAATTTATAATAATAGTTTTAGGTGGTAGAATCATTTCCGAGGCTCATGGTTTATAAATCCACCTTATTGCTTTATGACAGTGTACACATCGTTTGGGTTACATTCGGTTTTCCTATCCAGTATTAGCCCGGAGTTTGGAATTTGTGTCCGATAGGCTCGCCCGCTACTATCTCTAGGATGAAAATAAGTTCGTGAAATTCTGGGTGTTTTACATAGTTCGCTCCTGCCCACCGCTTCCGAGATACAGGCGTAGGCTTGTGTTTGAATGTTGAAATGTGAAATGTGATGTTGAAAACATGTTTGAAAACCATAAGAATTGAGAGAGAATAATGTGTCTCATTAATTAATCTAAGATCGAAGTGTGATCAATCGGTATCTGTAGTGGTGTTGTGTATGGTGATGTTCTTCCCTCTACATATACAGTGAAAAAATGGGTGCATTAACTGCGCATCTGCCTGTCTTTTCAGGGTTACTGGATTCAGTCATTCTGTCACCTGTAAGTATACTGTCCCGCATACCAACACTCATAATAGGTACCTAATAAGAAGAATCATTAATAAGTTACTGCCGCTTGTAAATGAAAAGATTCAGAACGCGGTTTCAATAAATCTCACGTTTGAATTTTCAGACCCTGTGAGCTGTGGTGATAAGTGTCAACCAATGGCAAGCGATAAAAACATAATTAAAATAATGCAATCGGGTTTTTGATGAATAATTGGTAATAAATAAGCACAGGCAATCAAGAAATTACTGACATTGGATGTTTACCATTTGCCTGGAATATGCTGCACTATGTAAATAGGGTGCAACATTCTGCAAGCCAACACTTTATAGAGTTTAAGACCATGCTTGGATTGGCGTTTTCGTGCACCACTGATGTTTAGGTGCCGTTAGTGGCCCAGATAAGAGCTAATTCGCTCGGACGGTGACGGGTAGGGTGTTGCAATACTATGTTTACTTCCTTGTGCATCGGTTAGTTTCGGGCCACTGGTTCGTGCTGATCTTAAATACCCTCTCCAGAGAGACTTCTTCACATATATGAAATTGTATACCTATATATTATTCTAGGTGGTGTTTTTATGTTCTATTTAAAGCTCGTCTTAATTAGTTCTCGACATATATAATATGCTTTGTTGTTGTACATTTATTTAACGTTTTCCTCGTATTTACTCTGGGACTGTTATATTGTAGACAGAATACATTGATTTGGGTTTCCATACCAGAATTTCCATCAGTTTGTGAAGTAAATACCAATGTGGTGTTAGCATAAGGATATAATTCATGATAAGAGCCGATTATTGGTCCCGATATTGTGTAAGGACCTCGTGTCAATGTTTGGTATTAAGAAGTTACTTGTCATAAAAATAATCTTGCGAGGTTGTCAAGAAGCCTCTGTTCTTGCTCAGAAATTTTATTGTCCTCTCGCAAGCTTGTTACACAATACATTACTAATAGGTCACTTGTGCAGCTGTAGCAGAGTGGTTCATCGTCATATGACACATAATTGACACTCGAGGAAATACGTAGGAGTCACTGTCGCTAAGATTTATTCCTTGTTCGTGTCTGAATCTCGTTTACGGCGATTAATATAAATTGTTACTTTTGAATCTTTATGAAATTTTATTAGAGTTCTAGATACATGTTCATTGTCTGTTTCAAAAAGTATACACATAGCGTTGAACATAATTCATTCTTTATTCGGAAACACATGTATTGGATTGGATTGAAGTTTGTGTCTGGTATGACCTAATATGATACCTGATCTGGTATGATAGGTACGCGGTTTATGATATAATGGAATGAACTCTGACCGAGGCTGGACTAATCTCATCTCTGTGACCACTTCTGGTTATAATTAGTATATTTTTTTGTACTAACGAGTTGTCTATTTGTCTTGTTAGTTGTACTGAGTTTGATGTGTTGTGGATGCGAGTTGAATACGAATGGAATTGTTCAACATTTTTATTAAAATGTTTTGTCTCAAATATTCCTGGATTTTGATAATATTGGAGAAGACTTAAATTACACGACACTCATCCACTGATCCGTTTCGAACATATCATTTCTTCAACGGTATACATTGCAGTGTAATGCACTTAGCAAGTATTCATTGCTTTTACATAATTTAACACACGATGAACCGAGGGACAGGTAAAGAAAGACCTTTAACTTACAATGCTATGTATAACAACTGAACTGATAAAGACTTTAAAGTTGTAGTATTAAGGTGCAGTTAAGCCTGGCGTTATTTTATTCATTCAGATGTATTGAAGTCACATTGTGTTCTCACATTTGTATGCCGTTGCTAGTCGACAACGCTCAATATATGTAATTATTTTGTGGACAATGACCACGAATCGGTAAGCGTCCTTGTAATAATTTATACTTGCTATCTTCAATACAAATATACTCGTACACCGAAGCTTCCTAGCACCGTGACTAAAATATTGTTATGCAATTTATACGTATACCTAGGTAATACGATAATAACTTTACGGATAGGATAAAGAAATCTATTAAGTAAAATATTCTGACTAAATACCTAGTAAAATATCGTTTCTACTGGCCATTTTGTATTCTTTTTTTCTTAGCATAAGTAGTGTTAATAAGCGTTCCTACCTACGTTTACTTCGTCAGTATGTAACTACGTAAATTAACCTAAGTACATACATAGGTAATGGAATGGTAAACCGTTTGTCACAAAGCTCACAAGCAACAGTTATCCATGTAATCTAATGTAATATTTACTTCTGTATTCAATTAAAATACTGCCTCGGTGCTTGGACTTTTTATAGTTCCATGCTTCGGAGGTTTAAGTAGAACTTTTATTGTGTACCTAGTACCCACGCGGTGCGACTACTTTTCTGAATCCTGACACTCGGGATTCATCCCCGGCCTATGGTTATAGTTACCTATTCGTTTTTCCTGCTCACCATCTTGTGGGCTAAAGACTCAGCCCGCGGACACGAACTCAGCGGTAGCGGAGCGGCACGTTTCAATGCATAGATTTAAATGGAAATGGTCTCGAAAGCAGCGGCGCGGAGAGCGGCGTACGACCGTACTAGCAAGTTGCCATGCCGCGCCGCTCCCGCTGAGTTCGTGTCCGCAGCTTCATTGTTCCCATGCCGGTTCGAGTCTCAGATAGAGCGAACACAATTTGTGTTTGGATTTGTGTTTCCATAAATTATATATCTCGAGATTAGGATTGTTTCACGGAATGCTGCTGCTACGTTTGCTTTAATTCCCTTATGGGAAGAATGAGGATTGGTGAATGGGTGATTAATCATTTTTTTATACACCCAACAGTTACACCAATAGTCTTGACCCCACACTAGCTATAATCTGTGTCGTGGGCATCAGGAACTACGAGAGACTTGGTTTAACAACACCCAGACCCGATAAAATATCTGTAGGTAGGCCACACAAACATTTATTTCGGTGAGGCAATCGAACCCGCAGCCTCTCGTTTTCGTCTAATATCTGCTTATCCTGAGATGTTGTAGGTAAAATCTCACGGCTGTATTTAAGCAATAACACTGTTGTCCACAACGCAACAGGTATGTGCAACAGACAACAGTTACATCTGTTCCAATATAGGTGTGCTCACTGCTCAGTGCCACCAGTTATTTGGCTTCCATACAATGTACATTACGATAACGTGATGTATTATGATTTGATGTTTCGAACAGGATATTTGCCCACTTGAAATACATATTTTCGCTGAGCATGCAAGGTCTCGCTTGTAATAGAAGCATCTCGATGAGTCTCCCGCGCTCGTCTGTAATGCTGCGTGTGGGGCGTTGAGCTATAAATACATTTATAGCATTCGTTATAATACTACTTGATTCAAATAATGCATTAAAAGCTGTTTTGTTTCCAATATAAATACCCTGAACTTTTATTTCTCACAAACAACCTCTTCTCTTTGAACTTCTCGACAATGCATCCCAAGTTGAATAGAAATAATTGTATATAGTAAACAGCGGAACAGTTAAGTAGCTTCATAAAATAATTGCTTACACAATTCCTACCGTCTATTTGAATTGTTATACCCTCCTTAGTTCTCATGACAAACATACTCATGGTAACAACTAACAATATATACGGGCGTGCTGCTGTGGAAATTCAATGGTTATGAATTTACATTAAATTGTTTCCCCGTTGTACAATAGATGTTTCAATAATTTGAACACATTCGTATGACACGTTACTATATTATTGGATAAATGGGTGTAGTATAAAAATAAAGTCGCCTCCTTGGTCTAGTGGCAGCATATATGGGTTGTGAACTGGGAGGTCGTGGGTTCGATTCTCAGGTCGGCCAAAGCGAATTTTCTAATTTAATTTGGCCGGGACTGGGTTTGGAGAGGGGGTTGACGTCAGGCAGCCAGCTGGTCGTCAAAGCTTGGCCAAATCCTTACAGCAACATGCTTGAAAAAGTGTGTTGCGCCGACCCCACATTAAGGTGGGATGAGGGCAGGTAAAAAGAAAAAAGTGTAGTATAAGAATAAAAGCCAAAAGCCCAAGCCGTGTTCATGGAAAGTATTTATATTTGATAATATGGGCGTGTTTTTATTTAGTTAATAATAGCATGTAGACGCGTTTTGTGTTCCGCAATTCGTGTAGGAAGCAATTGCCTTGACTGAATTCCTAACATGGTTCGTTTGTCATCATGCAGACAGTGCAGACTACATGGCGCAGCTCACAGAACAGTTGAATACGGTACTGTTCTGTGGCGTAATTCGATACATACTTGAAACTTAAATATGAATTTGGAAAGTTTGACATGCTTTTAGATTTTTTATAATTATTACAACATTCTATAACGGTGAAAAAAACATCGTGAGGAAACCAGCATACCTGAGAATTTCTCTACAAGAATATCGCGGGTATCTGTGAAGTCTACCAATTCGAATTGGGCCAGGGTCGTGGACGAAGGAAAAGGTCTGTGCCCAGCAGCGAGACAATAATATTACAGGGCTGATATTTTAATACAACCAGTATCTGTGTAAATAGAATCCCATTTACTGACGCTTTCAGAACCTCGGCAGTATTGTCGTGGTTCATGTTGGATTCATGGACTTCCCGATCTATCCTCGTCCTACGTGGATTTCGACAAATAAAACCCACGGTAACTTTTGACATAAATGAGACGATCCCAGCTGCTGATCCCCACTAAGTAAATATACGTTGTTTCGTGATTTTAAAAGTTAAATTCAAAATAAATAATTTTGTAATGCGGTCCCGTATGTTTTTGCCTACATAATGTTAAATTACTATATGTTATAACTAATTGTTCTATCTCCATGTCTGGTTGTATCTTAAAGTTATCTATACCTAATATTGTGGAATATGTTGAACAATCTGCGTCGTGCAGTGCTGCGTCACCTGCGTGGAAGTAAACGACAAGCGTAACAATAAAGTGGGTTTGGTTGTGATGATGATCCGTTTTATACGTTCTACAAATTTACCTTTAGTTTAATTGATTTGTAAAGGTAATGCGTTATGCTTGTAGATTTTCTGTTTTTGACACCTAATGGTTTTGGTATCCTAAAATGTAGGTATGATTGAACAATACTTTTATAAATACAGTAAGTATGTAAGTTTTATGTAACACCCAAACTTACAATAATAATGGGACCAAATAAAAGATTGCAGTTGAATGCAGAAGCGACTGTTGGACATTTGTTGTCTTTACAGATGAACCGCAGTTCTTGGTGAACACGGATTGAATTTTAATTTTATATGAATAAGACAGAGTTTTGTGTGTATTAAATGTACAAGTTAGCGGGTGGGATGTGCAACACGTGCTGTGCTTCCGAGCGGTCGTGCTCGGGCCTCGCCCTCGCCCGTAATAACAAAATGAGAGGAGACTATTGTATTCTTGATGCCTGTGTGTTGTGTCGTTTCTTTAAAAATGTTGCCACGTGTTTAACTAGTTCTATCTTTATAATTTCCGTTTATATTTACATCCATGTGAGACAATTTCTTGGGCAAACAGTAGCAGTTTAAAAAGTGTGACATGGGCCACCAGACGCCGCCGACTAATCTTTAAATCGTCTTTTCTGTCACATTAATAATTGTTGGTCGTCGAGGATTCGTTTTCGTCCTGACCTCGATTGCTGTTTTTAGTTTTATTGGAAACCAGAAACAGTGGTTGCGCAGTTGGTCACAGAAAAATATGCCATATAGAATGTTTTATAAAGTTGGTATCAATAATAACTACCCTTAAATAGGGGATGACTTGCAATCTAGCAGTAAAGTTAAAAATTTCGTAAGGCTCATTAGTTCTTGAATAATTGGAACTTGAATTTGTAATAAAAAAAAAAACATTTTCTGGGTCATTGGGTTAGCTGCAGTACTTACATTTACAAACTACATATGGGGTAGTTAATTATTTTTAGCATATACCAAGCCATTCCTATGCTAATTGCGACGATTTACAGGTACCATTCTGATTAATGATTAAAATCCCCATGGTTAATACTTTATATACTCAAATTTACCACTTTAGTTCATTACTACTGCGCGGTGTGTTAACAGAAGCTTTGGGTTTAGCGTTAAATGAACTGTTTTGTAAGCTTAAATATTTAATTACCAACAATTTTATGCTCTGAATGATGTCCATGTAAGCATTATAAAATGTATTTTACGACGATAGTGCCCGTCAACCAGACAGACGATTTCCGTTTTGGAAGTTCAACGCACATTGACCGCGCCTGGTTATAAATTAGCTGTCTTGATTATACACTGTTTATGAGTATGAAATGTGTAAAATGATTTGATTCAGTAGTGAATAGATGCAGTTCTGCCGACGACTCGGAAAAAATATTTCTGTTTTTTTGCATTTGTAATAAATGATTGATATTTTGTAATTGTCAAATCAAATTTATGTGGCAATGTAAACTTTCATACCTAGCATGTTTTTAAGAACGCAAAATTAATATTAATTGTATTGTACATATTCATTGGTTTCTAGGCCGTGTCGCGGTTCTAAATGTTCGACGGTTTACGCGGGATATGCACAGTTGCATTGCTTAAAAATCCATAAAAAGTGTAACGGTAAATGTATTGCTTACACCTAATTCATGAGGAGTGAAACCATATCCAATCGTATGTCACGGTTGGTCATTAATACGTCTAGTTATTATGAGATTGCGTGCACGTATTAGAAGTACTGTGCAACATGCAATGGCGATTGAATGTTTCACTACCGAATAAAGTCAATGCATAGTTGTGAAGAAAGATTTGAAAAGTGAAACTACGGTTTCAAACATATGCATATTATAATTTTATAACAATTAATGGCAAATATATATAGGTCAAAAATCAGTGATAAACAAGGGAATTACCGGAGCTACTATTGGAACCTATAGGCTCAAATAACATACCGGCTTGCATAAATACTTCACACTCTGAAGAAGGAAATTCGCTACCTCCGTTCAGGCGTCAAGTACAAGCACAGGCACGAAGGAAGGATGTAGACACTGCCATATCCCCCAACCACGCAGAATACATCGCATACAGTGTGTACCAGGATCAGTTTTCGTAAGCTAATAAAACAACAACAAAGCAAAATTCCCTTAGAGTCGATTTAAGCATTTGGTGTTGTGCCAATTTCCTTGCGGAGCAACCATTAACAATAAGTTCAATGTCAGTACGGCTTTACGACGCGAATCTTTGTTGTTTTAATAACAAACACGAAATATTCGCGAATGGGAACAAATAGTGTTGCAAGTATAATAAGCACTTATTTTTCTCGTGTAGCTTGGTGGCAAAACCCACGTCGGTGAACATAGCAGCAGGTAGTTCAACCGCAACAAAGGTCATTGGGAAGTAGGACGTTGCTCGGGCGTTTTTTTCCTCTCCACTATTGCCGTCGCGTCGATGCGAGTATAAGGTATCATTATGTAGCGTTCCTGGTGAAATCGCGTATATTCTCACACGCGTTAATTCCTTTGAAATATGCGGAACGCTAATCACAACCGCCATAGTCGAGAATCAGGGTGTGTTTATATGGGTGAGTCACAGTTGCTAAGATGGCAAACCGCCAATATGCCAGACACCGGCTAGATACCTACCGAGTAGTTCGTAGTACTAACAGACGATGTGGTCAATGAAAATAGCTGGACGACCAATGTAACTGAGAAAATATTGAGTAGGTAATATTCATCTTGACACATTTTTTTAATTAGGTAATAAAGTATAATATGCATCGGTCTGGGTATGATAGACCACAAAAGACCATTATAGACCATAGGTAGGTATTTATTTATATTCACCATAAAATTTCTTGGCTTTATTAAGGGCGACTTGCAGCACTATTACATACTAATCTAGAGTTATACCTTAACTCGATTTATTCTGCAGCTCATTCCTGTCTTTAAATCAAGATTTGGGATAAATAGAGATTTATCAACCGCTTCCAACAGGTCGATTTAGAAATCTTTGGGGGAGGCCTATGTTCAGCAATGGACGTCCTATGGCTGATGATGATGATGATGATGAGAGATTTATCGCGAAGCTGCAAGTGGCCCTTACTCAATCTCTGCTTAAAGTGCTTACATTTAAAAGTTGACTTAGCTATTAACAAGTTGTACCTTCTCATAAAGATAAGTCGATAGAAAGTGAATGTGGGTGCAAGATTGGCAGTGCAGGCGCACGTAGAGTTACACGTCGAAGTGACGTCAGCCCCTGACCCCTCCCACTTCACTGCGATCATCTTACCTATTATGATGGTTGACAAAACATGAGCTGTGATATAACGTGTCGATTAATCACTTCAACAATAAGTAGTCCTCAACATAAGTTTCCATTTTACCTAGATAAGTATTTTTATTTTTGACAACGTATTATCGGTTATCGATAGCGCTATCAGTGCGAATTGTGATATTGTGCAAAACATTTTTGGAGTATGAAAAATTGTAACCGTTTACATTGTAAACCTCAAAATTTCGTAAAAATTGTTTTCATGTAGAGAAAAAATAAAAAGTCCTGTCATATTTTGGCAAGTATCTTCGTGGAAGAAACCTGCGTAGCTACAAAGATTTATGCATGGACCGTTTTGGGACAGTTTCATAACTAGACATAGATTCTTTAGGGAGAAAATGAATTCGACATCGATAATAGCATGAATGCACATACGTCATCTGCCTTTTTAGTAGTTATAATCTATAAATTATTATGGCGCGTACACACCGGGCCGAACGAAGGCGAACGAATCATGCCTGTTTCATTCCCACAACAGCGAATGTTTGTTTGTGTGAACGCAACAGGTATAGATTATTTCGCCTTCGTTCGGCCGGTGTGTACCCGCCATCAAATGATTTTAATCTACAGCCAAGGTATGAGCGCTCTGTACTGACTTAATCCTCAACCCCAATACACAATCATTTTCGATTTGCGTAAGTAAAGGTTTGCTTATCACTGTGTTGTGTCGACGAAGTGACATGACGCCAGTAGAAAGCGATTTTCAAGAACAATTATGCAACATACCTACTACGGTTCCTTTTCATTAATGTTACTTTAGAAGTGAGACTATATAAACCAAGTAGCCTTTACCTACTACTAATACCCATTAGTTAATGTACCTACATTAACGTGTTATGTTTACCGACAGCATCGGCGCGGTGGTGCAGTGGTAGGTATTGCGTGCGCGGTACGACTATCGTCCTGAGGTCTTGGGTTCGAACCCGGGTCGGGCAAAATTATATTATATTTTTCAGTATCAGCCAGGAGTCTGGAATTTGCGCCCGAAATGGTGATAGCTCGCCCCCGATCACATCTGGGACGGAACTAAGCTCGGCGAAATGTGGGTGTTCTAGTGCTTCTAGTAGATATAATTATGCACTTGCATACAAGTCACAACACTAAACTGTATACATACCTACATGTAAGGTGTATGTATGTGTTAGAAAAAATTGTGGATCGAGTTTAATTCACGCAAAAACTACAGAACGTGCGAAATCGTTAATTGGTTTTGCCTAATTTATTTCAACATTGAAAAGTCTCACGTCTCTAATGTTTTACTTATTTTTTAAAACGCGGTCAATATGTTGATATACATACCACTATTGTAATCTAATCTGTTGCAATGACATTGTTATTGCAAAATATTGTGTTTAGTGATATTTTTAAATCACTCAATTTCACGCTTATATTTCAATATTATATTGTAAATTGGAATTATGCATGTTTCATTGTCTAATTGGGTATTTGACTATGTTTGATTTTGTACACATTTTTATATGCAGTAGGAAATAAAACAAAAAAGGAACTCTTCTGTAAAATCTGCATCGAAATTGGTTGGGAAACGAGTCAGTAATTCATATTTTAAATTCTGCAATGAGCAAGAGTGGGGACGTAGTGGGGATGTCTTACTATCCCTTTCTAACGCACGTACCGTTATGACCCTGACGTGATTTTACTGATACTTCTCTTTTCCGCAGTTTGAAGGTTACGTCAAATTTCAAATGCTTCAAACTTTTTTATTTTTGAGAATATTTCAATAATTCTTTCAGTGCTATATTTTAGATGGTATAAATTTCATATGAAATTAATTTAAAAAAAATAGTCAAGTACCCAATTGTACTCTAACCCTCAGTGTCTTCATGTACAGCTCCAGTATTTAAGAGTAATAGCAATATGATTTGCTTGAAATTATGGATAAGTTGGCAAAGGTTAGAGACACAAAAGTAACGATAAATGCAAAATTATGAAGTGTCTTTAGTCGTTGCTTTTACTGTTATAGCTTATTTTGACATTTGCTTTCGTTGAAGAAACTGATGGTAAGAGTTGTCAAGCAGTACTCACTATTCAACGTAGATTACAAGCATTATAAGCTGGCAAGCTGCAGCCTGCACCACAGTAGCATCTCGTCCACGTCATAATATTTGCCATATTATAACAAGACAAGATACAACTTCACTAATGTGCTGGTTTGTAATGTTGATAGCTACTAGTACTAGCGGGTGTAAAGTGATTGCTCCCTTCGTAAGAGCGAGAGAGCACTGTCGAGTCATCGAGTGTCGACTATCGACCATATAACGTGTAACTATAGGTAGATAGAATACGTGCTCATCATAATATCATGTAGGTCGGGTGCCCGAGCGCAGTTCTTGGTTGTATGCGTGTGACTCACATAACGCTGATTGGTTCATCCGGCTCCCTGGCCCTGCAGACATCTCAACTCTTTAACTAGACATACGTTTATTTTTTTATGTTTTAACAACTATACTGTCGCGTCGCTACGTTTTGAGGGAATATTAAAAAAATCTGGTAGATAATATAGAATTTGTTTGATAAATTACAGATGATAATTTATTTAATAATTGCATATTGTTTGCATATTGTTGATACATTATAATTAATGAAATTGGTTATAGAGATATTTAACTAACTACTATGTAATAAATTTGATTGCGTATTAATTGGAATGTAGCCAATTTAATTGTAATAGGTACCTAAAAGATTTTTCGAGTTTTCGCAATGCTGCGCATACGCATCGCGCCGCGCCGATTGTTGTGGCCTGTGGGCTCCTCTGCGGCTTACTTGTGCGGCCGGCGGCGTACCTAGCTCACTTATTTGTTTTATGTTTTTTGCTCCCAGTTTGCCCTAGTCCGTAAGTACAAATGTAAATGGTTCTCGTCTCGTTTACATGTTTTTAAACAGTTGCCTGGAAGATTAAATATTTTGCATTTAACCGTGCAGTTAAGTAGAACGCATATTTAATTTCGGCCTCATAGAGGACTCCTTGTTGTGTTTATATTATCTTTTTTCTTAGTCTTTTCTTCCGGCAACTCATTTCCGATACTTATACTTTCCCTAACCTCTGCAGCTACTAGTTATAAGAAAACGTTCTTAGGACCTTCACTTTTCGAGATATTTGACACGTAAACTTGAGAAAATGAACCGCGAAATATGGACAATAGCACAGAACATAATAGGGTATTTTCAGGGGTCTGGGTTCGAACCAGCGACATAGATACTGATAGTCCGCGGTTCTATATGCCGCTAGGCGCTAAACTATCGACACCGTTTAAAACCAAAATTATAAATCCATTAAAAACTTAACGATATTTGTAAGTCATTCACGTGTTTGAGAATTACGACAAATTAATTTGTAATTAATCGAGCGCACTATTCACTAGGTGTTGGGTAATTAAATGTATCGCTAATTGCAGTAAAACAGCTTCCTGATAGCGATGAGAAAGTAAAACGGCGTGGGCGGTGGATTTTCGCCGATCAGCCTACGTGTTTGGATCAGTAAGGCTGTGCCTGTAAGGTGAGTTGTTGACCTGCAGTTGGTCTCCGCAGTGAAACCAGTCGGTCGAGGTTTGTGCCGGTCCTCCTGCGCACCTCTCAGCTCCCTCCTCGTAAAACAATAAACAAAATAGATTTCATTGATAAAAGTAATTTAATTAGCTAATCGTTAGATGATTGATGACATGATGACGTTCCATAATAGGCAAAATATTTGTAAATACTTTATTTGATTATTCGTCTACTAATTACTAAATTAGTGATCCAAAAAATATGTATTCAGTATATTAATTACAAATACGAATAATTCTCCAAGCAAAGCCAAATATTTTTTTGCAAAATGCTTAGAAAGTATGTTGCGCCGACTTCACAATGAATTGGGATGAGACGGGTCGAAGAAGGTGAAGAATTAATTTTTTATAAATATTAATTGTAACAGTTATAAATTCGGCTTATGTGGAATGCTGTTACACTTCTATATAATTACAGTTTTTGCTATTAGTCTTCCTGAGCCTAGTGAATACTCGGAAGAGTACAAAAACGTGTAACTAGTGCACGCCTAATTAGCGAGACATATTATCATCACATGAACTTATGTGAGGCATAGACACTTAGAGTTTATTATGCTGGGCATAAATCCCAGACATACCCAAATCTCGAGTGATTTTTTGAGTCAAAATTTCTGGAGTTCACTACGGTTGTTAGCGTAAGTATGTACGCTAACATTATGCAAGAAATTAATTGTTCAAGATTTGCGCTACTACAATGGGCAGCAATAAATTAAGCAAAATGTACCTCTGCCCTCTAATATCAAAAAGTAACTCACTCTAATGTAATCACATAATTTTGTTAATAAGTATAGATATGTACACGAGTTTCTAATCTGAATCTAATTTATCGGATAAAGCCCATGTCCGGTTCGGGATTACGTTATTGCAATCCTAAATAAATAAAACTTTAGAATGAATCTCTCACAATAGATGTCCGCGGGAGTTCGTCCCAAGATCCGCTTCGCATCTGAGTCGGGTTTGTTATCTGTAACTTATTTCTATTTTCAGAAATCTAAGGGCAGTGATAAACTTGAAATGTAAACAGCTGATTAGCAGTTATCTCCTCAGGAAATGTTATCAACTGACAGTTAGTTACTGATCAATTTCCTAGTCAACATTTCAACGTCCCTGCAAACAGGCAAAATGCGATAGATCACGCCGACAGTGGCTCGTTACTGCTTACCTACAATTTACAATATTTATACCGTCCACTTAAATGTCGACACATAAGTATGAGTTTCCATGTTAATTAGAGATCATATCTAAGTGTCCCGTTAATGTCCCACGCACCTATCTTGATCATACAGCACACGGGAGAGAAGGAACGTGACACGTATACCAGTACCGGTGTCACCTAGCTACATTATGTCATACATTTTACCCGGCTACTGTTAGCAAGGTCGTTCATATAACTCACGAAGATACAACGAGTTACGTGATAATTATGTACCTACCGTACTTATAATAATAAAAGAATGTATGTTGAAGATGCGAGCGGTACAATAATTACTTTGTAGTTAATTCGTTTAATTTTATCTTGTACAAACGCGTAGCAATTTTATTCTGCAGCGCGGAGGAGTGCGCTACCGCTGCCAACGCAGAACGCACGCAGGCTCGCAGCCGCACCAGGCACGACACGAATAATAAACCAAGCCACTTCCTGCCGAACGATAAGCGCTTCATACATAACATATCACATCACACAATACATTACTCACACAGACACACTCTTGTTATACCTAATATACATAATATTTTAGCTAGTTGAGTCTATTGCTCTGATACTTCGAGTTATATTATCCATCCATATATGTCCTTTGTGTTCAACGTAAACCTACAAGTGTGTATTGCTTTGTGGATTGACCACTAATCTCTGAATATTATAACAGTTTTAATTATGGTACAGGCTTAGATTAATAAAGTCAGGTACCATTTTTCGTAAAGTGTTAAATCGTGGGTATTCGATACTGCCAACATGGACCATATGATAGCTAGTAGTTAATCCGAAACACAAACCTTAAAGAACACGTAATATCATCATTAGCTTCTCATTAACAAAATAATCGACACAGTATTATTTTCTATACATCTAAATGAATTTCTAATACTGTGCACGTGATTGTTGTTTGCGGTAGTCGTGTTCTGGTGAAGGACTTGAACGTACGCCATTGTATCGGTATAGAGGTAAACTTCGTCACCGGCAAAATAGTGCATTACAAAGTTCACTCACTGGACTCACAGCTAGGAAATTAGTTTAACATATTTTCTCTAGAAAGTGGATAAAAACGTCATGAATTTCGTCAACGATGTGTCATTGTAATTTCTGTGAAGTTAAAATATAATTAAATGTTCGACGAGGATATAAATGCGAAATTGATGCAGAGGAAACGGTCAGATTAGATAACCAAGTCCATATGTGACTCACTTCGCTTGAAAGGTCCTGTTTGCTTAGTATGGTACGAATAAATTCCATTAGATATTATTAATAAAATATGTTCGATATTTATGTTCTTTTTCTAATGTAGGAAAGTGATGGACGGTGATTATAGACCATTAGAGACCCTTAATGCATTGTTTATTCATACGATAACCGTAGTCCTAATCACGGTGACTGCTTACCTTGGAGTCCATTACTGTTTCAACGTCATTAACGTTGACTCATTGGTGTTCGGTTATGCACCTAACGTAGTAAGTTGTCTCAAAATTCTTCGAAATATGACTGACTAGAATGCTCAGGAATTCCTTGCATTCAGTGAGTTTAATTTGTTGTCTTTGTTATGGAAGGACACCCTTTTATTAGAAAGTTGATTTGAGGAAAACCTTATACATTTATATACTCATTATACTGGTAGTATTGAAACGAAACCAACTTAAAAAGTTTTTGAATTGATACATGATTGAAGCGGTGATTGGTGAAACAAAACTCTGAGACAGAGGATACTGGGTTCTGTAGACAAACAACAAACATTTTGAGGAAAACTGTGTAACTGAGAATTTATAAGTATGTCGAATGTATGTCAAATGTGTCAACCTCTAGTCTGCTCGCTTTGTGGTCTCGTCGAATGTATAGAGGAGACTTGTTTCCGGTAGTGGAGCAGTAGGTATACATAATATGTATTTGGCACCTGTTGACCATTAGACTTTATGTCTGACAACACTAAAAAAACTGTCGATATACTTTACATAAGTACTGTTCATAGCGTTGCTCAACACCATATACAACAAAAATGACGATAACGTTACTAATCTACTTATAACAAAAGTGACTATAGTGCGGCTCTACCATTTTCAACAAAATTGTCTATGACGTGGCTCTGCCATTTACAACAAAACTGGTTACATCGTGGCTCTACCAGTTACAACAAAACTATCTATAGTGTGGCTATACCATTTATATAGTGACTTTGCTACTTATAATGAAACTGGATACATCGTCGCTCTACCACTAACAACAAAACTGTCTATATTGTGGCTTTACCATTTGCAGCAAAACTGTTTATAGCATGGCTCTGCTACTTATAATGAAACTGACTATAACGTGGCTCTACCATTTACGACAAAACTATCTATGTCGTGATTCTTTCACTTACAACAGAATAGTCTACCTCCTAAGCTGTCCTAAACAGTCTGTAAAGGATTAAATCTAAATGAAAATCCTTCGAGTTTTTGCGGCTAAATTCTTATTTACCACTACCACTGTGCGTATATCCCTCTTGGAGGGAGCTACGCACAATGGTTCGATTATTTTAACGAACTAAATGCGGAAAAAGGAGCTCACAACCAAAGAGGAGGGGGCTATCTACACTATAAACTGGATTCGTAATTGCGTTCAAAACATTCGATAGAAAAACAAGATGGTTGACACAATTTAATATGACCCTATTTCCCTTAATAGAGTTAAATGAATATTTCTTATAAGCTTGTACCCACGGAACCACAGATATTATGTTATGAGCACTGAACGGATCTCCTTATTTTGGCATTTATTAACCCAATTCGTGTATGTGGTACGAAATGACTGCCTCGTGGGCGGCTGTAGTTGCATGATTGTCGTACTGTATATACAAATTATGTTTAGTATTGATTAAGAGAAATATTTAATAAGCTTTTGCAAAGGTGAAAACAATTCGTACGTACACATATGGTGTAAGTCGTTAGGTAGCAGTTATATAAAAACAAATATAATATAAACAATAGGCGGTCTTATCGCTTAAAGCGATCTCTACCACCTTCGCAGTTCTTTAGTGGCCGAGATTAAATACTTACTCAATTCATTAAAGTGCTGTATTTACTATGCTGCCAATCATTGTCGTAAACCGGTTCAATGTTGCAGGTTACAAAGTCACATTTAATAGGCATTCAGATGTGAGTTGACACACTGCACAAAACTGTACGGTACCTACCTAGTATACGATCAACATAAAAGTATAAATTCCGATGCACATACTATGTGATTTCAAGTTTGATGCTAATATAGAGGTACTTCCTTAATTTTAGGTTTCTGTAGCAAAAAAGCAACTCTAATACTGGTTTGCTTATAGGCTAATTCGTTAGGGCGTCGGTGTCGCGTCACTTTGTTGGTACATAAACCACAGTGTGGAGGTTTATCGCCTCGCCTAAGCTGGTAAACCGGTGAGTTCTTGGGTTAAAATCCCGTATGTGCGTTTAAATTTACAATTAGAACAAATACACATTCTCGGGGATTATACTTACTGTCTAATTTAGAGACTGACAGGCCACCCATTATATTATGGGACGGTTAAACCGTTTGTGTGCTATTACATGGAAAAATACGTTTTAGTGTTAATATTAATCGTTAAGCCGCTTCTCTTGCACTAAAACATTACACAAAACACCTACACAAAACATGTTTTTTTATAGGTGTTACGTCATCTATGGTCCATTGTTCTACGAGCAGGAGACAATTTTATAAATTCGTTGTTTTGCACATGTGTTTTTGTGTAGTTAACCCTAAACCCTAATAGTTTCAAGAAATCTTGTGCAGGAGACGCGGCTTTATGGACCCTACACATTTCATGTATGTAGGAATGTATTTTAATTAATGTTTTGTTCCACGTAAAGCAGTGTTGCCAATTTGGTAATTGTTGCATTGTAGAAAAGGGTATGAGGTGCAATAACAGGTTTGGCGACCGCAAAGTGCTCGCAGCAGTAATGAGGCCGCGATGACACATGTCTAACGGTATTCGTATTTTACACGGGTTATACGCGTGCGCGTGCGCGCGCGCCGTGATGTGCAGTAGGAAAACCATACAAACAAACACAAAGAACATACTCTACATTAAACCTTCCTCAAGGTCAAAGTACATGTACTTATGTAATCCATACCATACCTGTAAAATAGTAAAATAACAGCTATTTACTTGATATGAATGTGTATACAGTAGGTACTTATACAAAAAAAAATGTGTTTGTGTGTTCTGGCTAATTCCGGCTAAATGGGCTGATATTGTGAGGACTTTGGCTGAGTGTTAAGCAATAGCTTATAAAATCAGCTAATTACTATTACTATTTAGATGACTTTTATTAAAAATCTATTAAAAAGAATAACACCTTATGACTGGATCCTATACGGGTGCAATCGCGGGTTGCATCTAGTTAATTAATAAATGAGATCTACAAAAATAAAATGCCACGGTATAAATGTTGGTCTATAGATGTATAAGCCTGTTATTAAATACATAATATGCCCCTTTTAAATACATTTAAGCGATACTTAATTTTAAGTGGTGTTATTTACTCAAAGCGTAGATGTCTACCGATTTGCACGTATATCGTGTCGTGTACTCGTGTGGCGCCTCAACATTGCTGGCAGTAGCATCTTTATCAGCAGTCAGCACACACAGGCCGATATCTGAACTCGAGCGGGATTTATTTCACGCCATTACATTTTGTGGAATTAATTTATTGAAAGTAAAGCATATTGGAGGTGATAAGCGTGGTGACTAGTGACCTATTTCGACAGATTGCGATGACGTCTGGCGAAGTGGCGACGGAGCCTGATAATCTGTCATGTAACAGACTCGTCGGCTGGTGGTGTGTTGCAAGCGTTTGGGCTGCACAATAACATTATACATGCACGCCGTCGAGGGCTTACAATTGATATATTTTCGAAACCGGTCTTCGTTTTCATAACACGCTGCGTATGTCTCGATCTATAACCTCCTCTGAACAAATTGCAATCGCATGTTTAATGACTTGTTTAATAATTCAATAATCTAGCTCTAAGACGTTCGTCCTATATTACTTACACAATACTTCATTAGGTACTGATTGGGTGAATACCATAAGGCCATTTGAACAAGTCTCATATAAGCTATTGAAGTGCTTACCACATAAATGCCATTGCTGTTTATACGTATTTTAATCGGTATTTTAATATAATTTATGAAAAAAAAAACTGTTATACGCTCCCGTACCGTATGCGGGCCTTAACGACCGATAAAGCTGGTAGAATCTATACTTTAGGATTAATCTAACAGTTAGATTAATCCTAAATGTTGTTATAACATTTGATACATAATACTTGTCATTTAACATTTAATACATAATACTTGACGAATAAAAAATATGTGTAACTAAATTAATATTATCAGTTTATGTCCCCTAGAAAATTGTCATTGAAATTTAGTACTAGGTGAATTTCCTGAAAGACAGGATGTCTTACACGATACACCAGCCTAGAAAAGTCTAATATAAATATGCGTCACTGAATCATACATTAGGTAATTATGAATTAAGTTCTCCAGAGATTTCCAGACATTGTGAGAGATTTGTTGCCCAAAAATCAAAATTGTTTACGAGCAATCCTACCGGTTTATATCGATACCTATAGAAATAGACAACTCGTTTCTGCATATTACCATTAACCACTGTTCCAATATAAGAATTAGAGCCATCACAACATTTCTACACACGCACTGCACATGATTAAAGGCTCGTTTAGACGGAGAGAGTTTCTCGCACGTTTTGGTACTAGGAATCGTACGCAATTATCACAAACAATAAAGGCCCATTTAGACGGAGAGAGTTCCCTGCTTCGAAGATACGATTATCGAAAGCCTATAAAAACGTTTCTTCGTCAAATCGCCATAGAATTATCGTATCAAAATGTTTACATACAGATTTACATACGATTATGTCATACGAGATTCGCAAGTCACTTATCGCTAGGAAATAATTTCCTGAAATTATAGTAAAAACGATTTTTGTTCACGAAAATCTCGACTTGTATAAACACGATCTCGTATGACATTTTAGTTAATACGAGTATTGTACGAATCGGATTGAACCGTTTTGAGTGCGAGTTTTGTCATTCGAGTTTATTCTGTTTACACGGATATAATCGATATTCCATTGCGAGACAATTATCGCTAAAGTAGAAGAGCGAGAAGTGTGAATGTTGAGACAAAAAACTTTTTTATATCCTTTCAATAATCGTATCTTTGAAGCAAGAAACTCTCTCCGTCTAAATGGGCCTTAAGTCTAATACTGCTGATAAATTGGCATCATAAAAGACACATGCGTAAAGGGACATTTTGTTACAGGCTACAACGCAGTGTAGGGCAGAAGTCAAATTGGGGTGAAGGAGCAAACAACCGCGATTACTGCATATAAGGAATGTGATGTTACGTAGGTATATTGAGTAAATCGAACCTGTGTGGTGCCAATCACATATAATTTTTTTTCTACCTGCCCTTATTTCACCTTAATGTGGGATCGGCACAACACTTTTTCAAGCATGTTGCAGAAAGGACTTGGCTAAGTTTTGCGACCGACTGCCTGCCTGGCGTCAACCCCCTCTGAGGGATCCAATGCCTAGTAAATTAAATTAGAAAATTCGCTTTATCCGTCTTGGGAATCGAACCCACGACCTCCCGGACCACAGCCCATATACGCTGTTACTAGACCAAAGAGGTGACTATAATATGATTATAAATTACAATATAATATTAATTGAATGTAAGTAAGCCACGTTAAATTCTTAGTGCATGTTTTTGCCAGCTGTTCAGTTTCTTAAATAATTCTGAACACCCGTGCAGATATTGATCGACTATGTTGTGTACAGTTGCGAGTTACACAGTACACTGCACTAGATATGCCTACAGTATATAACAAGCCTAATGTAAATTGATTGACACGCTTTTTAAGCCGGGCTAGAGCTCGCGTGGCGTGTATTTTGGGCGTAATGGCCACACTGACGTAAACCAATTCGGCGGACGTGGGAAGCACCGCCAAATCCTTGTGTTTGTTGATGAATAGTTTTATGGTGCATTAAGAAGCAGTTTCAATATCCAGATCAAATTATAAAGTACAATATATCCTATTTTACCGTATACCGTATAATTTATGAAAACCTGTGTAGGTGGAAACCTGTAATCGTTGGTTGGGCCCCGACAATAGAATATTAATGTGTCGATTGCAAAATAAATGATATAAAAATCTCACGCTACATGATTTCTTTCATTAGAGTCGCGATATTGTTTATTATCAACAAAGGTCGTCTGAATGAAAACAAAAAGAACGTAGAGAGTCATTGTATCCGAACAAAGCGTGTGAACTTCAAGTTGAAAGTGTGTACCTGACGGCTGACTGCTGACGGCGAGGGGTAGACTCTGTATTCACTACTCACTCAACAATCAACTCGAATCCACCAACAACTGTATTTTAACATGGTTTATATTTATGCGTGGCAATCATACAAGAACAATCATTAATAATCATCATAACATAACATAAGCTCACGCCTGTATCCCCGAAGGGGTAGGCAGGGGCGCACTAGCGAACTAGAATACCCACATTTCGCCGAGCTTAGTTCCGTCCCAGATGTGATAGGGGGCGAGTCTATCGCCATATCGGGAACAAATTCCAGACTCCGGGCTGATATCGAAAAATTCAATATCACTTTGCCCGACCCGGGGATCGAACCTGAGACCTCAGAACCGTAGTCGTATCGAAATACCACCACGCCACCGAGGCAGTCATTAATAATCATTATTGTTTTTTTTTATAGCAGAAACTGGCAAACGAGTAGATGGGTCACGTGATGGTAAGTGATCTCTACCGCCCATGGACACCTAAAACACAAAAAGGATCAAGGGTGCGTTGCCAACCTAAAGAGAGGGAAGTAGTGATTGGGAAAGAAGGGAAGGTGGGTGAATTGGGCTACCGGAAATTTTACTCACCGAACAAGACGCGACAGCGAGCTGCCACTTCACGTCGATTTTCTGCGAGACAGTGGTATCAAACCGTTCGAATCGTCCCATTTGTGCTGTAGACGTTACTGTCTACAGCGTGGCTCTACTAACCACAAATATGACTCATATGACCATGTACTCATGGGGTAGATAAATATATAATACTTGTGTAGTTTCAGAAATATAATATTCCTTTTAAAATTGATTGACAATTTGTACTCCAAGTTTAGTTAGTCCTGAATTAACACAGTTCCACTTCACACTTTCCCACACTTGGAAGGAAAGGAGATGGTGTAGTCCACTAGGCCAAGCTTACCTTCAATTATTTGAGACGCGAGTTGGTAAAATTTGTGGAGTCGATAAATATGTATAGGTGATCTAATTAAAATATACCGTGTCGGAGGGTTGCATTCATGGAAACTAATTGAGAGTCACCGTCACGGAAGACCAAAGACAAATTAGCATAATCAGTTACTATAGGTAATATTAATAAAATAACAGATGATGTAATACAGTTACATTCGTTAAGCGGTAAGAAATCGATGAATGATATAAAAATATCATGGAGATTTGACGAAGTAAAGTAAATTTAATTAAATAGCATTCATTGTTTCTTTTCTCTAGATAAGCTTATTTTAATCACAGATAATTGTGGCATATCGCAAAATAGATATTATAATAAACCCATGAGCAAAACGTTTGAAGTCATACTGTCCTATGTATCTAAAACAAAACTAGGTTGATGTGTTTGTTTGCGTAGACCATGAGGAGATATTTATTTTCATTCGGGCGCGGCTGCGGAGTTAGCATTTCACATCTGTTACTTATTGTGAGATAGCAATAATATTGTAACGTAGCCCATATTGTGTGCTTTTCTTTTGATTTTAATCTGAGATTATTTTTGGCTGTTTTTGATATCAAATAAAGTAAATATTAAGGACAATATATAAGTGGGTAACTCAAAACATGTGATGCATAATTAAAACATGCATTGCTTATAAAAATACTGTGAAATATATTATCAATATTTTGTATTGTGAAATATGCTGTTTGCTGTCATATTTTTTACCCGACTTTTTGGCCGTCAAACAGCGTGTGGCGTTGAATTGTTCAACGTGGTAGAATTAAATAATTGTGTCTAAATGTATTGCTTCGTTTGTTGTTTGTTTTCATCAGCAGAGTTCGTGAACATTGAGCGAGATCGGTTCAATTTGTCCTGCGTATCGAAGGCTGAACTGGACTAGTGGGACGGATTAGGATAAACCGAGTCAATGGCCGGGTCACATGGCTATTTTCGTTCTACTCCTTTCGCGCCCGACGCCTGATGCCCTCGCCTTCCGCTCCCTTGTTTAAATTACCCGCAACAAACTAATTTTGGTGACTAATCTGTTGAACAATGAAGACCTTTCGACGGATATTTTTTCCTTGAAAGAGCATAATTGTTTCATGTTTATGAATAAAACATACTCATACTTTGAACAATACGGAGTCACAAAGTTCTTTATTGCTTTTGTAGACAATTGTCTCTGTAGGAAGTGAAATGCAAGTAAGCAGTTCGTGTCAGAGTGTGAATGGCGAATTCGCAAAGTGCACCTTACATTATATTAGAAAATGGAACTACAGCAGTGTTCCTACATCGTGTTGTGATAAGTGCAGCAGCAATCTAATCATAACAATCATTGTGATTCTCTACGTTTATTGAAATGGCCATGCAAATGCATAATAATGTTTAATTTTTCACAATTAAGACCCTTGTAGAATAAATGTTTTCGTTCCATTTTGTAACGTTAAGTGCGGTATTACATCAGTGTAATTGCTAGATTAGTCAATGTTTAGTATGATTAATTAACTCGTTATGAGGTAGTATTTATTAAGCAGAGAAGAGCGCGGCCGGCCACACCCGGTCGCGGCATCGGCGCCCGCCCAAACAAACACTACTATACACTGAACATATATAATTATATAACTATAAGTACGTACCTTATGTTTTACGTATCGCATGTATGCACATTCTGATTATATCATACATCTATACAAAATACTCTGTAAACGTGTATGTTGTGTTTCGCTGGCATGTGTTACGCTGTGCCAATGTTAACATTTCCTATGTAATTAATTACCATGTATGTATGTTCTATTTTAACAATAATGATTTTACCTTCTATTTCTAATGTTACTGTTCATTTGTTTATATACAATGTACTTAATGACTTAATCCCACCATCTCCATTTCACCTGCGAACAACTAGAAGAACGGCCGGATTCCATCCTTACATAGTCGACATTCCACATATCCGCACGAAGCGATTTGCCTCATCTTTTATCATGCGTACTGCTAAGGAATGGAATTCGTTGCCGGACTCTGTGTTTCCTGGGCACTACAATCTGGGACTCTTCAAGGTTAGAGTGAATAGGTATCTTTTGGGCAGGCGTGTAACATCGTAGAACATATCATCACTTTCCATCAGGTGTGATTATGGTCAAACGCTTTGCCTGTATTTGTATAAAAAAAAAAAAAAACTAACTTTTAGACTAAATATCAATGCATCAATTCGTAGGTACTTTGAAACGGGCGTGGACATCTTAAAAATAAATAATAATAAATAACACCCAACACTCATAGACATAGTCCTGACTTCACACTAATGGGTATCGAGAACTACGAGAGACTTTCGGTCTCACAACACATAGACCCGAAAAAATATCTGTGAGTCACACAAATATTTGTCTCGATGCGGGAATCGAACCCCAGGCCTCTCGCTTAACAGCCGGCTATTCGCCCACTGTACCACGGAGGCTGTCCAAGAAATAGGCAATTGGTTGTGAACCTCGTCTACGTTTTTGATGGGAGAATAGTAACATATTGATTTTAGGATTTTGTCTTGTAAAAACTAAACTTGTAATCGAAAGGATGACTAAAGTCCTTGTAAATTTTAACCATTTTTTGGCATTTGTAATATACGATTATAGATTATTATAGATTACGATAATATTAAAAATATCCAAAAATATGTAATGTGCAGCTATAATATTAGGCCACCTGTAGGTTGATAAGAAGGTTGACGAACTTCGAGACAAAGAACTGCTTCCTTAACGAATCAGGAACGACGATAATAAAACGATAACATAGATTTTGAAAGTATATAGTTGATAAAGTTTAATGGGTAGGAGTGTGAAAATGTAGCACACAGTCACACTGCACAACATAAATGAATATGTAAGTGATCCTATTTTGAACAATTGAAATACTATGGTGTTTTAGCAGAACTATAATAACCATAATAAATTTAGACATAATAAATCGTCTCTTCCAAAACTCAAAAGGCTACAGTATCGTCAGTATAATTATGTAGATTATTATAGATTTGAGTTATTATAGATTTTTTAAATTAATTATAACAATTTATTACAGTAACACCAATCATCATCATCATCATCATCAGCCATATGACGTCCACTGCTGAACATAGGCCTCCCCCAAAGATTTCCAGATCGACCTGTTGGAAGCGGCCTGCATCCAGCGACTTCCTGCGACCTTTATCAGGTCGCCGGTCCACCTTGTAAGTAACAGCAATAGGGGTGATAAAAATACAGTTTTTTTTAATGCTGAAAAGCTAGATGCCTTAGATTCATTTTTTAAATATTAAAAGTACCAACACCTAAATTAAAATAATTGTAAAAGCGCGTGCGAAGTTCGACTACAATTTGTATATAAAATGTTATGTAAAATTTAATACACTCCATGTATACTTGAAATGTTTATACTTTTATAACAAGGATTTTCGATTTCTAGTGATACGTGTATGAATTTTCACATTTCATAGGTACCCGCGAATTTCTTATTTTATTGTTTTATTAATATTTGGAAAAATTACAGCTGCACATTTTTGAATTGAGATAGTATTAAAAACAGAAGGCCATTTACAAGTTTCCACAAAGTTTCTTCACAATAATTTCGAAAGTAGGTATGTGAAGTCTACCAACCCGAATTAGGCCAGCGTGGTAGACTAAGGCCTCTTATTAGTAGAGAAGGTTCGTGTCCAGCAGTGGGACAGTAATATAACAGGGCTATAAAAAAAAAGATTTATTTAAATGTTGGAAAATTGAACCTGTTCGTCACTTGGGGAAAATACAGTGCGATTAATAGCGGTCTCGATATTTATAAAATGTTATGTACTAACGGTATAAAGGAAAGGATAAAGGTGGAGATCATTATAAACTAATAAACGAGAAATAATGGTCTCTATTTCACGTGATGTCGGAAGCTTTCACTAGCAGAAGTGTCGCGCACCGCACACAGGCCCTAGTATGAACAATTATCCACTACGTATTCGAATCGAGCTCGTTGCGTGCCCGTGACATACATATATTATGTACAAACACGCACGTCTGTTATTCCCAACTAGGTAGGCAGAGGTGTAACTTGTGCACCAATTTTCGTCGTCCCGTGAATGATAGGGGCGAGCCTTTCGTCATATCGGACACAAATTGCAGACTCGGGCTATATACCCTTTATCATTTTTGGGATAGAACCCAAGACCTCAAGACGTAAGTCGTAAAGTGTATGCAATAAAACCACGCCATCAAGGCAGACTTTTAGTTTGTGACTTTTGTATTATATTTCGAACATATCTCATTAGCTATTTCGATTCGAATACGAAGTCGAACGTTACTCACGTTTGACCTCACGCTGTGTCGTACCGTGTAATTACTTGTAGTTTGTTGACTAACTTGCGGGAATTTGCTCCACAAAATGACGTATTGTTGAACACAATCAACCTTTGGCGTACCTATAACGCGTACCTCAAATGTAAGTTAATTATATTCTTGGATGTTTGTCTTTAAATCCCTAGAATTTAGCAACAGTAGATATTTCCTTACATGTATGTATATTATACAATACTCTGTAGTACAATGAGTACAATGAGGTGAAATGCTAATAGGTAATTGATATAGATATATTTTTTTATATAAAAGCAATGACCTGATAAATACATTGAGTATGATCATTTGCATTTTCGTCACTTTGATTTGAAATCATTATTAAACGACGTTGTCACTTGGCTGTTACTATCTATGGTTACTATATATTATGCGCTCATGATTTTTCACATAATAGAAGTTATAAATTAGGATATTTTTGTGTATAATGAGATTTAAAGAAACATAGATATGTCTCTAATTATCAGAATAATATCCAATTCTGTAAGTATTTCCTTAAGTGTAAAAATGATACCCTACTTTGGTGCACTGATATCCCGTTCGCAATAGATTATCCGCTGAATTGGCACTTATTGGTAATGTAGGTTGTCCACGCAGAGGAAGCAAAGTGACAAATCTAGTTTAATAAACCCGGCTGCCTACCATAGTTGCCGACCAAGAAAATTATTAGATTAAGGCGCGGCCAGATAATATTCAAGAAAAATTTATGTAAACATTTATAAATATGTATGCAGGTATGTAGTGCATGGAAAAAGTTTACCCTAAATCTGTAAGAACTATGAACTGTTTATTAAAAAATACTTTTTTGGTTAAACATTATATTTTGAGCAATAACAAATACATTTTATAAGAATTCGATATATTTAATATTTAGCTAAAACTTGATCGGCATAATGCTAATATTGAATTTATTTTTGTTTTAGTTTATTAATTTAAGAAAAACATCGTCCTTAAAAGACATGCAGATATCAATCAGTAACTTTAAATCGTAGTCGGAGGGCGACGAGACGGAACGCGCCTTAAAATGCGCTACAAGTGTAGTATCGGATTTAACGTTCACACTATAATACAACTTGACTACTGAGTCTGACACCCGATGAAGAATGTTGATATACTAGTTGAAGACTTGCTAGAACAATAAGAACTTTGCCAGTTGCGTCTACTTAATAAGCACTAAACATTGGTTGCATTCGTCTGTTGAACTTTTTTTAACGCTTGCGACCAGCAATTTCTTGAAACAACAGTTGGTGTATTTCTTTTTAAAAATAAGTTAAAATATCTTTGCTCAAGTTATAAATAGCCAAGTAGCTTTTCAAATATGGAAAACACTAAAAGAAGCTATTGAAGTTGAGAGAGGATAAGTACATAAAGCCCCATTTAGATGGTGCGATTTCATCGCACGTTCGAGATGAGCGTATCACTTAAAACTGTTATTTATGAGACTCCTATAAATGCGATAAAGTCATACTATTCATACATAATTTCATCAACACTAGATATTAAAAATTAGTTTAAATAGTATTAACTTTATTTCTTTATAACTAGAATTTTTTATTTAACGTAGGGTCTAAGTACAGTCGTAGGCGGCAAATATATATGTTCCATAAGCGTATGGGCCACCGGAGGCCGAGCCGCCCGTGACTATAAGGATATTTCTAGTACCATGGGTGTTTTCGCAACGATTCATTCAACAATTTATTTACAACTAGCGCCGGATCCAAATGCGGGTCTATAACGAGTCGACAAATTGAACAAGTGAGTCACGAGTCACGACTTACGGTCACTCACGGAGTCATGGATGTTAAGTGATCATCACCCGGAAACAAAGTTGCATTGCCAAGAACCGAACTTAAACTGAATAGGGACTAGCTAGGGGATGATGATTTTGAGCTTTAGTCATCTCTCTTACCGTCGGACTTGCTTGCTACAATTTAGATTTACATGACATGACATAAGCTCACGCCTGTATCCCCGAAGGTGTAGGCGGAGGCGCACTAGCGAACTAGTACACCCACATTTCACCGAGCTTAGTTCCGTCCCAGATGTGATAGGGGGCGAGCCTATCGCCATATCGGGCACAAATTCCAGACTCCGGGCTGATAAGGTAAAATCCAATATCACTTTGCCCAACCCGGGGATCGAACCCGATACCTCAGGACTGTAGTCGTACCGAAATACAAACACGCCACCGAGGCAGTCAATTTAAATTTAATAAAACATTTAATTTCCTTGTTATTTTATACCAAATAGCACTATGCAATATTATATATGTATCAAGTTGAATTAATGGGTAGTAGGTATTTAGATACGAGTCTACAATTCTCGCTTTTTAGTTGGTTCTACGCTCCATCTATACGTCATCATCATCAATACGTTCAGGGTAACATTTGCTCATTTTAACAATATTTATAATAAATATATATTATATTAAACATACCCAGACCAATCCACCATAGGCATTATGTACATAACCAGCATTCGTTAGCATCGCACATGCCAGAAATCAAGAAAAATAATTTGTTTCCAAATTAGCGTTTTGCCAGAATTGGATGCATAAAAAATGAATATCATTGTAAAGCTGAGAGCCGAATACTTTATATGGGTTTAACCGGCAAGTGGGCGGCTGTCGACCGTGAGCTGTATGGCTCGGTGGCTCGACGCGCCTTGCACGATCAGCTGAGAGGCAACTCTTAGCACTCAGTGGTAGCAACTTTGTGCCTTATTGCGACACCACAATTATCTACTACATAAATTATTGTATTCAAAGCTTTTTTAAATGTACCAGTCTTTCAGAGTTTTGCGTACTGGACTGGCTTATTGTTCATTCCATGCCACACAGTACGCTTGACTCCTGGTATGTTGTTTACATTACACTCAGTAGTAGTAATACAAGCAAATTGATTACCTAAATCTAGTTAAGTTACATTTACTCTTACTCTGTTAAAGTTGTAGACTGACACTACCATGAGTCTAGATCAATAATAGTAGGTACAGTTACATATTAATTATTACAGTTCTGTAAATTATAAAAACCTAGAAATTCACAAACATACAAAGTCAAGTTTTAAATATGTAAGTAAGAATCATAACATAATCAGCTACTCTTGCCACGGCGCGGCATGGCAGGAACGAGACCTAATTACAAAAAAATGTTGATTCTTCAATCAATGTGCGCGTTAGTACTCCGTCCCAGATCTGTGATAGCGGCACGATGCCGAGTTCCAACACTACACCCGCGTACCCGACAGTATTGTGCACATTGTACAAGTACGACCCTCGGGGTGAACGCTCTGCCGGGAGTCGTCGACTCGCCGACGACACACCACGATAATTACTGTCGCTGCGTCCCTACTCCCTACCTAAACCCTGCGTGCCCTTACAGCTGCCTAACTCCTAGCAGACGCGCTAACTGCACTAATTAAAACACTTCTCGACTACAGTGTTTTAGTCCAAGGCCACATTTGCAATAGACAAATGAACGTTAATGCAAATCATGAACGCTGTTGCCAAGCTTTGTTTGATGTATGGATTTGCGCTGATATCATGATCATTTTAGTACTTTGAGCTATTACGTCTTACAGGATTTCAATGTTTATTTACCATTCCTATTCCAAGCGAATCATTGTTATAACTTAAAAGTAAATAATATTTTAGAATACTTTATGATAGTAAAACTATGTACATTGTACATTCTTGATTATAGAGGTAAATGTATATTTTTTTCTATTTTTTTAAGACTGAAAAATACATTCATTTTCTTAACATCGGTCGATATGAATTCACCAAGGTAACAGACTCGTAACTACTAGCTACTTATTAATATTTAGTTCACATGAGTTCC
Source organism: Clanis bilineata (assembly GCA_036417725.1). Taxonomy (NCBI): domain Eukaryota; kingdom Metazoa; phylum Arthropoda; class Insecta; order Lepidoptera; family Sphingidae; genus Clanis; species Clanis bilineata. The sequence continues at coordinate 9,455,126 of CM071141.1, forward strand.
AAAGTAGTTAAATATTAACAACGTGAATATGAAGCGACCGACATAGCTGTAAATAAATGAATGAAAGAGTAGTTCAGAGTTACTTTCAATTTGACTTTAATTCATATCTAGATCAACGCAAAAATTCGAGACTGTTTATTTAGAACGGTATCGATGTATTTGTGAAAAATATCGCTTTGGTTTATTCGTGTACGCACAGCATTGAGAAACAGAAATATCAGATTTATTATATCGTTAGGAGTGCTAGTTCGACATTATTATTAGCACTGTTTTAAACTGTAATACCACTAGTGTAATTGAATCTTGCTGCAATTACTATGATATCACGTGAAGGCAAAGATATTACAATAAAACTCAAACCACCAAGACCCAAATCACAGTGCATGTTATCTGTTGAGTGAAAGATTTTTTTTCAACTAATGTATCCCCTTAAAATTAGTATATAGGTACATAATTATATTCTCGAACATGACTATAACTTTACTTAGTTTATTGTATGGACCGACCACATTCTTCATTAACCACTACCGATACTACCTAGCAAAAAAGACCTCGTGGTAGACCCAAGAAGCGCTGGAAAGATTGTATTAAAGAAGACCTGGCTACTCTAAGAAAAAAAAACAACTAGAAACGAACTGCCCTAAATAGAGATCGATGGAGACAAATTGTGGAGGAGGCCAAAGCCCACACTGGGTTGTAGCGCCAAAGGAAGAAGAAGAAGAAGATACTACCTCCAGCATTTGTGTTAAAATTTTGCTTGCTTGGGAGTTGAGGCCTTCGGGTAAACTCAGCTTAGTAAAAAATCCTAGCAAACAAGCTAACTTTTATAATTTATCTTTGAGAAAGTTGTTGATTTTTTTTTAATTAATTGCCTCCTAAATTATCGTGAGGAAGTCGAGTCGTCGTCCCGCGGTCTCCACGAACTACGAAGTTGAACGTTGCGACCTTAATGGTCCATACACTTGATTTAGCTCCATCAAACAAATTTTCTAAAGCTTAAAATAAAAAGGCCGAAATTTTGATACGTAACTGATGTTTAAACGATTTGAAATTTAGCTTCGGTTATAGTGTTGTTCTATGTAAGTATTTTGAGACAGATGAATAGTTTATAGCTTTTTATATTAATAGTTAGTCACGGCGTGGTGGTATTTCGGTACGACTACGGTTCTGAAGTCTCGGGTTCGATCCCCGGGTCGGGCAAAGTGATATTGGATTTTTCCATATCAGCCCGGAGTCTGGAATTTGTGCCCGATATGGCGATAGGCTCGCCCCCTATCACATCTGGGACGGAACTAAGCTCGGCGAAATGTGGGTGCTCTAGTTCGCTAGTGCGCCTCTGCCTACCCCTTGGGGGATACAGGCGTGAGCTTATGTTATGTTAGTTAGTCACTTAATTTTAGACTTACTTACGATCAAAAATACTTGACAAACTTATGAGATGTTTTGTGCATTATCTAAACAAACATGTGCTGGACCGCTGGTTAATACTCACAAAGAGTATTATAATGTGGTTGTTATATCAAACCGGATCAAATGCCGCAAAGCTTGTGCAGAAAAGAAAGAACCTTTAAATTACGAATTGCCTGAAGATTGCGAACCATTTACCAAAATTTAAGTGTATGCTTTTGCTTGCTATTTAGTGAGTGTGCCTGCATCAGTATAGTGGTTTGTAAAGGCAGTTGCTATATAGGCCTCCACTTCAATTTACCATACTGTCATGACCGCTAAGTTGTCCAAACGCAAGGGGATAATAGAACTCGCGTCCAAGGGGATTTCAATAATGGATCGTGAAGGCCGTCGAGTTGTCACCCATGTTTAGTACATTGTACATTAGCGTTGGCATATCATTGCTATTAATGGAATCCTTCATATTTTATGATTATAATTATTTTTGATGACGCGGAAAATTATGTAACAATGGTGTGTTTAGAAAGACATTAGACCAAATACTGAACTTGTTCATGCGGTTCTCCCGAGGGCTTGCCACATGATTTAATGGTCATGTGCCTGTGTCGGTCATCTGCGTGTCCTGTCACAGGCCCTTCGATTTTCTTCTTCGGAGTTTAAAGCTGAAAAGCATTTTTCAAACATGAGTGTTCACTGATAAAACTAATTTTCGGCGCTCTGTGTTTTGTTAGACTGCTCTACACTTACCATCAAGTGCTCTAGTATACATAAACACTGTTATACTGTTGTTAAAATATCCCATTTCATTAAAATCACGAGTAAAACGTTTTAGTATCTGCGAAAGCATATCCGCTCTCTGATAGTTTAATGGCCAACTCACATTCAATTATTGGAAAATCTCTTGATTCTTGGAGCACTATCCCGCTCCTTTATTAATCTGACGTATGCATTAGCGTTCGCAGAATCCGTCCATTTCACTGTAGAAAACTTTATTGTTAGCCCCGACCGTGTTTGTAAACCTCAAAATAAAACCAAATTGCGATAAAATCCGTAAAAACAACGTTTTATTTCAATGTATAACATTCGCGTAAACCTAAGAAATCATTATATGTACATAGCATTGTTCCACACTATGCCTACATTTTCGTTGGTATAACTTTCATCGTCATCATCGTCAACCATAGGACGTCCACTGCTGAACATAGTCCTCCCTTAAAATATCCAGTTCGAGATAATTAATAATATACTATTATAATATATTAAGGTAACATAAATAACCCGGTGTAATACTGTTTCTGGTACAAATTGATGATAATTTTATACAGTACCTATATTACTTCTGTATTTTATAATCGAGACTAGGTTATACTCGTACCAAGCAACATGCGAATGTTTGTATTCAATGTATAGCAATTCCCACGACTCCAATCTACAAAGCACATGCTTTCCTTTGAGGACATGCTATTATGATAACGCACGTGACCGTCCCAAATATACTTAATTGTTGAATTGTGGCTATTTTTTGTATATTCATTTAAATAAGTTAAGTTTTATACTCAGATAATTACAATTATTGGATATATAAAGATTACTAATGAAAATAAACGTTTTTGGCGTCTTATTATTTTATATGTAGTACGTATTTTAAATAATTATATGAACGACAAATTAATTTCAAAAATATTCTGTAATTATGCAATTGTGGCTAAGCCTAAAAATTAACACTTTTTCAAATATATGAAGTCAACCAAGCTAACGACAATCATAAAAGAGTTGGAAGAAGCCTAGTGTTTCCTTTGATGAATCGTTTAGTATGTAAAAAGGCAACCTCCCGACCATTTACAATTAGTTACCATAGTTAGTGGTTCCCGCTACCGATAATGTGCGTATAAATTAATATCGCCTTGAATATTAATAGGCATTCTGAGTTACACCGCTGCTTCGATAGTATACTAAACTTAATCCTGTTCGTCCATATTTGGCGCGTTTGCTTTTGCCGTGTCTTTTAATTTATTCTTCTCAGAATGTTCTATTTTGGAAGCGGGAGTGTCTGCAAAGAAAGTTTATTAAGTTTGAATACCATTTTTGTATTATGTGATTAATGTTTCAAAATTATTATGAATAAGTACACATATAAAAGGGGCAGAACAGCATAGATTCTTATTTTGGCATCGTTATAATAATATGTGAATGTTTGGAGATTCGTGAATTTAAATATTTGTTAACACGCCCGCTTTACCGGCTTAACTTGAATGTAATTCGGTACATAGTAGATCATGGCTTATATTGGACATGATTCATATTATCATCCTAGTGGGACATCTCAGAAGATACAACTTTTGTCTAAGCGTTCACTACTAAGTACTTTGTATACGAAGTGTTGCGAGCAGAAGCTGATACAAAATAATTTTAGGACTTAAATAGCCAAATCGTGCCCATAAAAGTTTTCGTTGAATTTAGCGGCTGCAGGCTGATTGGAGACCTCCTAACCCAGATTAATAGTCGCCAGATCAGTGGTTAGCCAGGCCAGTGGAGCGGGCGTGGTAAGGCCGCGGGTGTATTGTACGTACTTAATCGTCCGCTGGTCGCTGTTCAGTGTTCACTCAACGAAGTTGGTCGTGAGTTGTGATGTGACGCAACCGCGCGTGACCATGACATCAGAAGTCAGAACTCCCAACTGTTTGGCGCCACCGTACTCACTGCTCTGATGAATCGACAAACACATTTTCGCTAAACATGTTGAGAAGACCGATAAAACATGTAAATATGAAGTGGAACGTAAGCAAGGTACGCGTCACAACTCACAACTAGCACAACCCAGTCAATAGGTGAATCACGAATATTTGAATTGTGATGCCATCCATCGGAGTAAAGTGATGCATTGGTGAATCGACTCAAGTCGCACTGAGTTTCATGACTGACTCTACATGGAACTGAATATGAACTTACTTTATTTCACACTGACAAAGTTGTCGTAAACAGAATTGGTTATTGCATATTGTAATGTAGTAAAAGACATAGTACGCAATTATATTGTAATAATGTACAAGGTACGTTATATGATTAAACAATATCGAGACATATTACTACCTCTGTGCACCTCCTACGTATAACATGCAATCAGTTTTCTTAATAAGAATAAATGTCAGATATGTATTACATATACATTCATATCTGTTAATAAATTATAATATAGGCATTAATTTATTATTATTGCCTCATTTCAGTCTACGAAATCAGTTGCCAACAATGATTAACAGGCACTTGTGAAGTTTTTTAGCTATTAAAATAGTCCAGGTTGAATCAATCATGTTTAATTTGCAATGTTCGGAGTTGGGCGCCGCATTGGTCTGGTACGCTTAACTACAAGTTATTATTAGATTCATCCATCGAATGGGTACAAAACAAAAAATAAGTAGGAATGGATTCAACACCCTTTTATTTAATGTAGTGGTTAAAGCAGGTAAGAACCAGTTTTTGTCCATATCTAATATCAATCAACTCATACAAAGCAGGAAGCACCATTGGATGGAGAAAAAATGAAGTACATCAGTATACGGTTGGTTCACGGTCCCGCGATGATTATAATAGTATTAGAACTTGAGATTGTACCCACTCATGCAAATAAACAAGTTCGGTTGAGCAATGTCTAATCATCGGTTTGGATGAAAAACGCAGTTTCTTCATTATTATAGTCTCCAATTGCAAAAACAACAGATGTTACTCGTAATCAGTATCTGCGACGCCGTCATTGTCGCATCATCGAAAGAGTTTATCTCTATGGGGTTATATAACGATAGTTTTCTATGTTTATTCAAATATCGTCAGTAGCAGCAGTTTAAACAGTGTTATCGTCGACTAGCCCAACATATCGAGCAAGGCAATTGACCCTAATATCTGACATATCATATTGTCACTAGTCAACATTAGGCCGTACCACTCACTCCAACATACTTTTGTGTTTGATAACATGATATTCGAACCCATCCTTGATTTATTTCACCAACGGAGTAGATAAATGTGTTGTTATTTTTATAGCATGCTTATTTTCGTGCCTTCTATTCCTTTTTTACATGTTCAATGATTGTAATAAAAACAACATACTTAACCTTACACCTTTGTTATCATTGGAATATATTGGTATGAATTGGATGCACCTATGTTTCGTCTATGATAATTATAATAGTCATATGTATGGTATTGTCGAGAGATATTTATATCTTTAATGTATTACACAAAAGAAAGACTTGCTGAAGTACTTTTATTTTATATTTAATTTCAATGCAATCCTAGAGGAATCATGTCTTTCAATTGAAAGAAATACACAGGGGATAAAAAACTTCAAGCCGAACGAAGCTATTAAATATTGTAGATGAGCTAATGATAACGGTTTGAACAGTTGCAACTGAAATTATAATATCAGTTAATGTACATTAAGATCAAGCGATGATGCGGGGACATCGTCCCGAGACGGAAATCAAGCGACAAGCCTTTATCGAAGCAGCGTGCGCAGTGCAGTGGCTATCATACAGGAAACACTGGTCAACGGCAGTACCCTGTACCACTACTGGCTTTTATAATTAATTGTGCAAACGTTTGCTCCGTTGATGAGCAATTATTCTATCAGTGGCGGTGTTTACATAACGCGTTGTTGAAATAACTATTGCAATGCGAATAATCACTATTATCTCATTATCCGTAAACTTTTACATAAAACATTGCCTGTTCCGTAGTCAATTAGGTCTTTATAATGTTGATTTATCTTTATTGTGGTCCTACAATCCATTGTGATCAAAACATCCTTTGCAGATTAATGAAGAAAACTTTGTTCCCAAAATTATCTTGATTTTTTTTTGCGTTACGTGTATGTGTTTATCTTATCCTTCGACGAGATAAAGGAGATATAAGCTCAATTAAGCTGATTATATAATCAGTTTGGTATAGATTGGAATTATCTCGTTGAAAATATAAAGCTATTTGGTGTAATGTATAAAGAAACTGAAATGACCATCTTTAACGCAGGTGATTTTAAATGTCATTTTAATTTAAAATAATAAGGGATAGTTAGTGTAAAAAGCAGATGTACGTAAAGATAGAAATTTGCGGATCAGCTTCGTGCGATGTGGTCTGATGGGACTGGTTGGTTAGTTTTCTTTATTTTGTATGAGTATCGGGTAAGAAGGCGGTGAATGACGGGTGTTTATAAGGTCCAGGGGGTTACCACCACCTCTTATCGCAGTATTATTATAGTTCTAATGATTGCCCAGTGTAGGTATTTGTCACTAGGACCTCGATGGACTTATCGTCTGTACCGAAGGCTTTTCACCCCTGTTCACTTATTACATGTTTATCTGCTGACAGCTGATTAAGGCTATTTTGAAAATTACTGTGATAGAGAAATATTTATGAACAAAAAGTATCGTAGCATTAAAATATAAATAGGTAATTGATTACAAATTAAAAAAGTTTGTAATACTCACTGGTTACAAAATATTGTGGTCATTATGTTAGGCATCATGATTCATATGAACGCGACGAAGTATTGCCAATTTTATTATTTATCCAATGAACTTCAAGCGATAAATACTTTTAGGATTCGTCACACATAAAAAAACAAGGAACATACTAAAATAAAATGCAATTTATATTGACATGTTTATAATTTACACATTTAAATAAACTGATTGATATATAGTTTGTAATCAGTATAACAGCCGTTGTGATTTACCGTAGGACTGCAGACGCTTCTTATCAATGTTTTGATTAATGCCAACATACTCGTATGATGTGCGACTTAAATATTGCCTCGTTAATGAACAGGATACGATTTTATTGTTATTTGTTGTATTCAAAATCGAGGTGAACGAACAGTGACCTGTATGTTTTGGCCATGAAATGCGTCTGCCCTCTTAGGTTTCCCTGCCCAGGTTTTGTCAGAATGACACACCAACTCTATTTATTTCCATATTATGTCTGCCCTTATCCCACCTTAATGTGGGGACGGCGCAACACACTCTTTCAAGCATATTGCAGAAAGGATTTGGCTTAGTTTTTACGACCGCCCGCCTGCCTTACCGCAACCCCTTCTGAGTGATCATTTCCATATTATGTAAGCTGCTTTATAATATTGTTTCTGACAGTTCCATGACTGGAAGATAATGCGCGCTGAAGTACGTGCCTTGTTTTACAAAGTTTATACAAGTTTGTTTTTAAAATAGCTGTAATTCCGATAGATCTAATAAGTATAAAACAATAACGCCATTATCGGACACCTCCCTCGTTATACCCGACCCTCCTTATACATATGTATATGTGATTATTATACCCATTCTGATTAATCAATTCCATTCTTTTAGTTAGTTGAAATACACAGAACACAAAATATGTCACTTGATGACTAGCATTTTAATTAGTTGAAAGCAGTGGTTTCCTTATTGAATAATGACCTTATTTTGGACCTTATATTAAAATTACGAATTAAATTTACGAAACATTTATCCATATTTTCTACTGCTTATTAGAGTCTGTCACGTGTTCAAGCATTGGGTTTATATTTGCCCTCTGATTTTGTTCTAATTCATTCACAATCAAATCGTGAATCTTCGACCGAAGTTGCAACTTGCGTATTAAAGGGATTTCATTTAAGAAAGGCAGAAGACTTTCAAAAAAGAGCAAGTCGTCATTTGATCTTCTGGCTGCCTCTTTTTCTAATATTTCTAGTTTTCTTCTCTTAAAATCTAAGATGGCATCATTTGAATTAGAATCTGTTTTGTATGCAAGTTTGTGTTTTCTTAGAGCAGATGTTCCCGAATCCGACAAGGATGATGGTGCTGGAGATGGTGATTCTAGAAATTCAACCGGATTGCAGTAGTTGTCGCCCATGGTAATATAGGTGTCTTCGCAATCATGCTCTGTTACATTCGATATAGACGTGTTACTTGATACAAATCGAAGTTTGTCAAAATATTTCCATGTGCTTGAGTACGTTCCTCTGGATTTTTCTATTTTACTACATTCTTTGATGTAATAAGCTCTTATGTTCTTCCATCTTGTCTTTACAGTTTTAACTGTAACAAGATGACAATTTTATTGACGGGTCAGATGAATTGTTTTTAAAACAGCTTTCAATCCAATAAAAACTCATAATGCAATAAAATTAACTATATATATTTGTTAAAATATATCATACTTTTAAAATTCTTATTGAAAAAATGCCTAATGTTAATTAAACCCGAAAATAGAGAAAAAGGTTAAAAACTGCAAAACCTTGGGCAAATTATGTATATTGCTACATACCATCTTTTTGTACTTCTTCAGCAACCTCTTCCCACAATTGCTTCAGTATGTTAGAATTTTTGTGATGTTCATTACTCGAGTTCCACAGCGGATCCCTTCTGTGAACAGCTTCAATTATTAGATTGTCCATTTCTACCGAAAAATATGAATAAATTGACGACGGAGCGGCACAACCGCGCAAAACAATACGTGCCGCCTAGGTAGCCGCTTGGTAACTAGCGAGGGCCGAGGGGAGGTCGCTTGGCGGCGCGGCGCGATGGGCACGATGGGGCCAGGTGTGTAGGGTTCGTTTACCTACATCTATACGAGGGTCATTCAACCTTCCACCCAGCCGTAGCCCGTAAGATGTACCACCATCGTACTAACTCGTATTGTTATACTAGTGTAAACTCTGCTTCAGATAAAGTAAATAAAGACGATTATAATTGAATCTAGTGTTTCTAGGTTTGATAAATATTTCGACTTATGTGTACTTACTGCACTGTCTAAATATTATAATTTAAACCCATTATCATATCACGGTAGTCTAAACTAGACTGATGGACAAATGTGGGCCGATAATAATGATAAAACTTTAATTGCGTACGTAGATATTTACTATTGGGTATATATGGGTATCTAGTGGGAATTTGGGTAAGTCGGAATAAAGGGTAAGATGGAATAGCCGACCTATTTGGGTATATTAAATAAAATGATACCTACTCATTATTATAACAAATGTATCATTATGGTCAGACAAGGTTACAGACAATTTGTTTTGAATGTGTAAGCGCATCGGATCGGTGGCCGATGGCGGGCGCAGGCACGGCACGGATGAATGAATCAACCGAACGCGGCGCGGTGTGCGCATGCGACCACACCGTGACGTAACTCAGAAGGCGCGTCCTCTTCATCCTTCTATGATGTTCCATCCTCCAATATTGCGCAGATTAGTTCCAACATTATCGCGTCTATTCAAGTTGCACAACCGAAAAAAAATCTCTAAAATGTTGAGTGTTGACCCCAAAATCAAACAAGGTGAATACCTTGATTCATACAATATAATAGAACGTTATACATACATACATAAGCTCACGCCTGTATCCCCGAAGCGGTAGGCAGAGGCACACTAGCAAACCGGAACACCCACATTTCGCCGAGCTTAGTTCTATCCCAGATGTGATAGGGTACAAGCCTATCGTCATATCGGGCACAAATTCCAATCACCGGGCTGATATGGATAAATCCAATATCACTGCCCGACCCGGGGATCGAACTCAAGACCTCAGGACGGTAGTCGTACCGAAATACAACCACGCCACCGAGGCAGACAGGCTGTAGAATATTATATTGAAAAAATATAATAAAATGTTATATTTTCAAGGTTATAACCAGACCACTTGACCTAGTTGCCCTGTGTACGACCTTTAATTGACTAAACCGTAAATGCAGCACGAAAATAATAATTAAAAATATATGGCTGCTTTGGAATTAGTCATGAATGATGGAAGTATTAGCATAGGCCTCCCCCAAAGATTTCCACACTAATCTTCGAAGCGGCCTTCATTTTTGCATTTGGGGAGGCCTATATTCAGCAGTGGATTTGCTGTGGCTGATGATGATGATGATGGCGTACAAATAATAACTTGAAGAGATTAGAGGCCGCGGGAATGTGTAGAAGTAATATGGTAGAGTGAAGATCGGCTATATTTGACGAACATTGTTTTTGCCTATCGAGTTTTTATTGGGTTGATTATCTAGTTCTTTCTCACGTATTCTACCTCTATGATTTTAACAATGGAACGAAAGAAACCAATGGGAATGCCTTAGAGAGAAAGCAAAAACGGACGAAATGGGTACTCAGACCATCCATAAAACTTTAAAGATCGGTTTTCTACAATAATATAGATTTTATTAAATTTAATATTGACTCTCGGGAAGGGCCGTCTTAAGGCATGCGTGGGCCTCTGCACGTACAAGAATTGGGGGCCCCCTTGGAGAGTAAAAAGAACCTTAGCTTGCCTGGCGAAGGTAACCTTTTTTTTAGCGAACTTACTTCATATATACTAAAACCTTAGCTTGCCTGGTGACGGTGACCTTTTTTTTAGCGAACTTGGTTCATATATTCACCCATTCACCCCTGGTGTAAGAGAATGTGATTACTTATCACCCTTTTGGGGGACCCTACGGTCGGGGGGCCCTGGGCACGGGCCCCGTGTGCACTTATGGTAAAGACGGTACTGCTCTCGGGTATGTGTGCGTAGAAAGGATATTATTATTGGTTCGAACCGTTAGTGGAGTAAAGTAAGACATAAAAGTGTTTACGTTGTCGGTTCTTATCGCATGCATAGAGATGCCTGTTTAGAACATAATATTTTTGGTGATAAGGACAATGTCACGTTATGCTATGGCTGTGGCGTAAGCGGAGGCTGCTATTACTCTGTGCCAGAAACAAAACTGGTACCTATGTAAGCTGTTTAGGATATTGCGTGGTAGTCATATTAGTATGGAAACATGTTTCTAGTAGGCCACTGTCAGCGTCCACTTCGGAGATTAACTTCACTCCCAATTGAATGATCATTGATCAATCTATGTTTGGTAAGTTTGGTAACACTATACGGTGGTTCTCATACATCGCTCTACTATTGCTTGTCAAATTATGAAATAATTAGATCTTGCCGACATTATTAACTTTTTGTGTGTGTCTCCTTCTAGCACTGATGATTTCAGATTTTCAATGTAAGACATTTTGTTGAATGATTCGATATAAAAAGTGTTATACAACTTCATCTACTAGGGTATGTTCTGAGATTTTTTTCTTTATTTATTAAACATGGACGTGACGAAGCAAGAAATACATTTCCAATTAATTTTTCTAATTTATTATGAAGTGAATAAAAAACGAATGTTAAGTAGTAGCTGTAATACTGAGCGAGAAAACTTGTATTGCGCTAATTTTTGCTTTTCGATTCAGTTAGCACACTCTGTAAAATCATTACTCATTAGATGTATGATAACAACAATAAATGCATATTAGGCAATCGTTCCGTTACGATCAGTGCTATGATTCACGAAAAAGCAAACGTAATTTTTGAATAACATAGTAGATTTAGTTTTTTTATGTTACACAAGCAACGTATTTGATAGAATTGCTAATACCTTGCCGGCATAAAGATTTCCTCGAAACCTTGTATAATCATAATCATAGATGATAACATCGTTAATGAAATTGTGACCTCAGTGCGTCCGACCCAGATATTGCTTAATTGCGATGTGAATAAACATTCGGTATCATTGTATTGTTGAAATTATTTTGGACAAAAACAATATAATTCCAGTGAGAAGGAAAGAGAAAGGGAGATAGAGAGAAATCATAAGAATTACTGACTGCCTCGGTGGCGTAGTTGTATTTTGGTACGACCTGAGGTCTCGAGAACCCAGTCGAACCCCGGATCGGGCTCAATAATTTGTTTCTTCAATATCAGCTCAAAGTATGGAATTTGTGCCCGATATTGCGATATGCTCCATCATAGACATCGAGGGGATGGACCTCAAGACGGTATTACTGAAATAGAACTACGCCACCGAAGCAGTCACACATAAGCTCACGCCTGTATCCCCGAAGGGGTAGGCAGAAGCGCACTAGCGAACTAGAACACCCACATTTCGCCGAGCTTAGTACCGTCCCAGATGTGATAGGGGGCGAGACTATCGCCATATCGGGCACAAATTCCAGACTCCGAGCTGATATGGAAAAATTCAATATCACTTTGCCCGACCCGGGGATCGAACCCGAGACCTTAGAACCGTAGTCATACCGAAATACCACCACGCCACCGAGGCAGTCACACAGGCAGTTATTAAGGAAAACATAGGTGATAAATGACAAGTTATATGCGAAAGTTCATTATCCGTTTGGCCCAGGCGGCTGAGGCAGCTGAGGCGGCTGTTGACTGGCATACGTGTTGGCAGCCTGCCAATCACATCAAGTATACAAAATTTAACCCTTAATAATTACCGTGAATATGAGTTTGTCATCTTGGATCACGACCGGACCAAACTAGAAATTATTTTACAGGACCAAATTATTATTATTAAAAAAAACCGTGATTGGTCACGTAGGCATGTAAAAAAGCACTTATGACAGGTCAACACAGCAAATTTTGAATTAAGATTAATATAATTTACATTATCACGCTATACATTTTAAGTCAGGCAGGCAAGTATGGACATATGTAATAACGATGGGATGGCTAAGATAGGGTGATATGGGGAGATAGGAATAGAGTATAGGGGAATGTGTTATATGGGAATGGCATATGGCAAGAATGGTGGCAGGGGATTGACTGGAAATGCTGGAAGTAGTTGGGTTTGGTGCATGAGAGATTAGAGAAAGGCTGGTAGGTTAGCCAGTATAGGGCATACTTGCTAACCTACCAGCCTTTCTCTAGCTACTTACGGATGACGACCCGAAGAAGAAAGGCAGAAAGAAACTCCGGGCTTATTTATATTACCAGAGTATAACTTATTACGTGAGTAAGTTATTTAGTTCTAGAAATGTTTTTTTTTATAACATGTACTGGCAAACGAGCAGATGGTTCACCTGATGGTAAGTGATCCCCACCGCCTAGACACCCAAGACACAAAAAGAATCATAGATGCGTTGCCAACCTAAAAGGAGGGAATGGAAGGGGAGGGAAAAGGGATTGGGAAGGGGGGGAAATGGGCCACCGGCAATCTCACTAACCAAATGAAACGCGACAGCATTTGCCTTGACATGCAAATGACATTATTTTTTTTATCATAGCAGATCTCCACCGTTTATGAGACAAAGGAATCACTACATGTTAGGTTTCATTTGAGACAGTGACATCGATAGGCTGTTACATCGGTGGTTAGCATGGATAATTTATGCTGTAAGTATATGTATCTTTGGGGGAGGCCTATGTTCAGCAGTGGACGTCCTATGGCTGATGATGATGATGATGATATGTACCTACATAACTGTCTATAGCGAATGGTAGCGCTGCCATTAAAAAAAAATTGTGGTGTAATTCCCCAAAAAAGCAGAGATTTCTTGAATATAAATAAAAAAGCGCTAGTTGCCAAGAGCACTTTCAGTAAACTAATCGTCATTCATCACCGGCCTGCTAATTAGAGCGTTAATTAGAGATGGCCGTGTAACAACTAACACCATAGTTTACATAACAAAGCCCGGGCCTTGGCCTTCGATGGTTCTCCACGCAAGCGTCATCGTTCGTGCTGCTTCTCAATGCCATGACACGCGAGGAGTACTCACCAAAGGTTTTTTTTAAATTAGTAAATATTCAGTAACTTTGGTTGTTGACTATTAAAAATATAGTTTATACGATCATGATTTAATAAATTTTGACATGTTTCATAATCATACACCTAATTAGTCAATGCCACACATATTTAATTTTAGAAACTATATGTAAAGGCTCGGAAAATTCATAGTGCATTTGAATTTATGATATCGATTTAAAATTATATTTTACTAGTTGTTGCCTGTGACTTCGTTCACGAGGAAACGCGATCATACGATTATTTGTATAAAATTATTGCAAGCCTTGTAGAATACCATCCTAGATCTGGGGGTTACCACCACCTCTTATAGCAGTATTATTATAATTTTACTTGTACCGATTCTCATACAAAACAAAAGAATAACGATTATAATAATACTGCTATAAGAGGTGGTGATAACCCTGCTGATATTTTATATCTGTAAGTTTAGCTTTCCAAACATTAACTATAGTAGATGGTTAGATACATCAGCATCTCTCTATCGTGATCATAACAAAAGTAATAAACAGATATTGGATGACTGTTCTTCATCTCACACTTTTGCGGTAGCAGTGGTCCGTTTCAATGGCGGAATATTTTTGGCAGATAAATGGCGGAATATCCTATCATATTATGTAGATCTGTGGTAGGGTCAAACTTATATGTAATTAGGTCTTAGATTAATAACTCATATTAGGTATTATCATTTATGTAGCTTTTGTCAAGATGAAGAGTGTGTGAAGATGAAGGATGCCAGTGTTTGTCAACACTATTTTAGTTATTTTTAAAGTCCAAAAACATTTTCAAAAGAGAAAACTAAAATAGAAACAACATTTACTCAGTGTAAAAAATACATTAGGACATCCAATGTGCCGTGGCCAGAACTAAAAGAAAAGCAACGGCAGTCCTTAATGAGTCAACATTTTACAAGAACGGAACCTAGTTAGTGAAGTTATGAATAACCGAGGCACAAATGTTGGTATTTAATGTGGAAATATATCTGTTTTCAATTAACATGCAAGGTTTGTCAAAGCTCATAATAATTGTGTATGTGCTCTGCGACACGAACGTTGAAATGAAAAATCCATACAGCAAGCGGTGCTTGTGGCGAAGTACCTGTGTAGTGCGTAGGTAAAGTATTTTCTGCGATAGGTATAATACGGGGCGTAGGGAAAATTAGAAGTGAACGGCGTACATGGGATTCTTTATCGAAGCGTGAACGCAGCACGGGGCACAGACTATACGTCAAGGTTAAAGCTAAAAATTACCAAAATGACATTTTAGAGTCTGTTGTGAAACCCCTGACACGTACTTTACTTCACAAAAAGTACTGGGTTTTCCAGCAAGACTCCGCGCCATCCCATAAGACAAAAACCACCCAAGCTTGGCTGAGGGAAAATGTACCAGCCTTCATCGCGCGGACGAATGGCCCTCCTCCAGCTCCGACCTCAACCCGCTGGATTATTCATTGTGGTCTGAATTAGAGCTCAGGGCCTGCCGAAAGTCCCACCCAAACTTGGAGTCACTGAAGTGAGCCCTCGTCCGAGAACCAAAGCGGATTCCGCTGGAAAAGGTTCGTGCCGCCATTGATGACTGGCCAATCGTCTAAGGGCCTGTATTAAAAACAAGGGTGGTCATTTTGAATAATAATTATATGTTATTGTTGATTATTATCTACTTAATGCTTACTGAAAATTTTAAAAATATTAGTTAATTATTAAAAAAGTTATGCAACTTTTATTTCGTCTCAAAACTTATGTACACCCGAGGTATTAAATAATATGACATTTTTCTTTTTTGTTTTTTATTTGTTTGAGTTTTGACGTAATTAATAATGGATTCAGATGAAGTTACAAATAACTAGCTTTTAATTGAAGCTTCGTCCTGGAAGAAGTCTTTCTTTATTTTCGGGATAAAAATCATGTCAACCTTTTATTTTGTAATCTACCTAATTTTTTGATCAACAATACTTTATTACCTAATAATATGAATAGGAGGAAAATCAACAGGATAAATGTAACAAAGTGTATAATAAATGTGCCACTAAAGGCTGTAAGTTGTAACTATGGTCTGATTACAACATTAATTACTAATTAATAATATTATTTAATTTTAACATTTTGAACTCGAGTTGGTACAATTTAGTGCCTAAATGTTGCTGCCTATGATAATAATGTATGCTCGTATTTTAATAAACATTGTTACATATTTAATCTTTTCAATCGACTGCAAATAATTACAAGTTTAAAAAATTAACGGGCCGACTTCAAATCCGATCGTGACCAAATTTATATGGGACCACTCTTGAAATAAGCTCTATCGAACACAAAGAATTTTGAAGATCGGTCCAGATTCGGCGGAGATATCGCGTAACATACATTTAAAAAAATGCAGACGAATTGAGGACCTTCTCCTTTTTGGAAATCGGTCGAAAAGAGGCTCCAATCTAGCCTCTGTTATTGTATGATACGCGATATTTCGACAAAGATTATTGTTGTGGTCGATATAGTCTAGTTCATATTATTTCCTTTATTAACTATATAAGATGGTAAATAAATAAAGGTGATAAAACTCATAGTTATACAGACATGTATGACTGTATGTAACGCGCATTTTTTAACAAAAGCGTTAAACATTATCCCGTACAAAGCTTGATAAAAATAATTGTCAAACGGTTTTCCTAACTTTACTAATTAATGTTTCGTGGTTCATAATTATTGTCCGTGTTATATTTCGGTATCAAGGATTTTGGTATATTATTCATTCTGACTTGCACAGGGATGTCGATTATTTCTACCTAAACTTACTAACGTGCCGTACACAAGTGTTAAAACCTGCCATGGTGACCCACTGTTCTTGTGTGGATCGTTTTCTATAATCTCGATTATCCATTATCTAATGACTCGAAGGTATATTTGCAAAGATGATTAGCTATAGTATATATTATAAAAAGTAGGGTTTATTAGACACTAATTTTATGTTTACACACTACTGTAATGTGGTAAAATCGTGATTGGAGATCTATGATTACCGAGAAGACATGCGTGCCGTGAATTGCTATGAGCCATCATAGGAATGCAACGGGATCCAATATCAGGTACATACAATGTCTAAAATAATTGGGCCTTCGGGGCATTGAACACATCTAGACAGACTTCGATGTTTGAACAACGTCCAGAGTATTAATTAGTTTGACTCCCGTTGGGATTCCAACGTCAGCGTCGAAGTTCTCAAGCGAAAGCAAACAATTCCCTTGTTGAATACATTTTAGTGTGAATTTGGTGAAAAGGTCAAAATTGGAATGAGACTGGAAAGAAGCTGCTAAAGTTGTCCGTGCTCTTATGTGAATATTGTAAAAAATCCATATCTGGAAAGAGAGATTTTGGAATAACGCTTCTGTGCGTTTTAGTTTGTAAATATTAAGCCGCGTCTCCTGCACTAAATCATTACACAAAGCACCTACACAAAACATGGCTTTACTTCACATTTTTATCTATGATCCATTGTTTTATGAGCGGGAGACAGCGACCGAAAATCATTGTTTTGCGTATGTGTTTTTGTGTATTGTTTCGAGAAAAACAGACGAGCTTT
Source organism: Clanis bilineata (assembly GCA_036417725.1). Taxonomy (NCBI): domain Eukaryota; kingdom Metazoa; phylum Arthropoda; class Insecta; order Lepidoptera; family Sphingidae; genus Clanis; species Clanis bilineata. The sequence goes on from CM071141.1 coordinate 9,472,706, forward strand.
TATAACTTCTCTGCATTTTATTTAAGAGGTTATAAGAGTAAGGTGCCTAGACAATAGATAGTAGGCCTTCACGTCGCACCACGTCTGTAGTTGTTGATTATAGCTGCTCTAATTTAAGGTATTTCTGTATCTGGTCTGTACTGTATTAGTAACTGACTGTAAATTGGTGTTAAAAAGAGCAACGTCAGAGTTTCTTGCCCGTTCTTCTCTGGCGAAACAGCCTTCCAAACAGGCGTTAGAGTTAAAATTTGACGGAATCTAAATGATGTTTGAACATTTTATGGATTCAATAAATATTTTGATTTGATTTGATTTCAATAACGCTTTCTGTAGACTGCCTCGGTGGCGTGGTGGTATTTCGGTACGACTACGGTTCTGAGGTCTCGGGTTCGATCCCCGGGTCGGGCAAAGTGATATTGGATTTTTCCATATCAGCCCGTAGTCTGGAATTTGTGCCCGATATGGCGATAGGCTCGCCACCTATCACATCTGGGACGGAACTAAGCTCGGCGAAATGTGGGTGTTCTAGTTCGCTAGTGCGCCTCTGCCTACCCCTTCGGGGATACAGGCGTGAGCTTATGTTATGTTATGTTATGTTGATAGATATTGGAGTTAAGCTGTGTGTTATTTGTTTTTATACAATATACGGTACAACTAAGCTGAAACATCTATACATCCCACAGAAAACTAATGTAAGATGTGGCATGGTATCGTTTTCCGTTTTGTTTAGCCTATAGGACTGTCGATATCGAATGTCCAGTAACCCTTTCACCCCGGCATATTCTAATTGGTTTTATGTGATGCTGCTGGCCGATATTCTAGGATTCACTATTCAATGTTCATGTATGGTGGTTATTTATCTACCCATCCATAGTTGGCTAATTTGATATTTTAATGCACATAACATAAGCCTATGTCCCCGAAGGAATAGGTATTACCGAACTAGAACGCCCACATTCCGTCGAGTTTATTTTCGTTTCAGAAGTAATAGGGGGCGAGCCTATCGCCATATCGGGCAAATTTCAGACTCCGGGCTGATACTGAAAATCCTATATCACTTTACCCGCCCCGGGGTTTGAACTCAAGACCTCACGGTAGTCGTACCGCGAATGCAGTACCATCTTACCACCGAGGTATTTAATTCCTGTCGAATTATAAAATAATATCTGTAATTTATAACAACTAGGTATACAATTTATGGTATTGAGTGTTCTGCACCACATGTTATGTCATATTATGTCATAGGGCCTCACGCACCAATCCCAACTGCTTCCAGTATTTCCAGTCTATCCCCTACCACCATTCCTGCCATATGCCATTCCCATACAACCCATTCCCTTACACTCTCTTCCTATCCCCCCTTATCACCCTATCTTAGCCATCCCAACGTTATTATGTTCATACTTGCCTGCCTGTCGTCAAATTCAAATATATAATGTAAATTATATTAATCTTAATTTAAAAATTTACTTGTGTTGACTTGTCATAAGTGCTTTTTTATATGCCTTCGTGATCAATAAAGATTTTTATTTTTATTTATTTTTATTAATTAGAATATCACTATATTATGGTACGTATAAGTAATACATTATTACGTCTACTTTACAATAACATTTATTATGTTTACAATGCTCTTAGTCATCCGCAGACAGATTGTTGAAATGCTTACCAAATGATTCATCGATACATAACAGCATTCCTCAATTCCCGGGTATTAAAATTTTTACAATAGGAATATAATTTTAAAAGGAAACAATAAATAAAGCGCCTGTTCATAATTTGTAAGCAAAGTTTAAGATGGCACACAAGAATATTATTTATTCATTTAATACAGCACTCAATGTAACATTTAACAAATACGTATGTACACTTGGGGCTTTATAATTGATAGTTTGGATAATAAAATAAACTAAATTCCAAATTATAATTGGTTACTGTAGCCAGCATAAAGTAAGTTAAAACTAACACATTGTGATTGTAAATTGTAACTAGTGTTTATCAATTTGGATTTTGTCTACTGATTTTTTAAGTTTACGCAAATGTTAGACATTGAAATAAAACTATTTTTACGGATTATATCTTGGATTTTGTTACAAATCACTGATGCGTAACTAAATATTAGTTTAAAACCGAGTCATTAACATATTCATATCAATAATCGCCTGGTTATTCGAGACAATCGGATCTGTCAGTTAGTAGCAGTTTTCGCTGTTTCTTAGTTTGTGTTTCTTTTATTACTTACATTCGTTCTCAAAAATAAAAATAAAGGAAAATAAACAGCTTCATAACTATAAATAGTGTTAGTCTAATATTAATGTACATAATTATGTACTATTTATAATAGATACACATGTTTTATAAATTTTATATTTTATTTAGGTAAGTCTAGTCCGCCTCGTGTTCATTCCAACACCCCAACATTCCCTGAGAAAATGTCCACGTGTGCTGAAATCAGGGAATTCCCAAGGTGAACCCCATAATGACTTTTATTATTTGATAGAATAATACTTCTAACAGCTTAGTATTTCTAGTTTCTACAATTACTTTATTCCGTGGTACTCCAATAGGTTGTCTCATGTTGTGAATCGATTCTCCTTTGTTTCGATATGTCTGATACAGCAAATTGTAATACTGAGGCAGCTTTATCGTCGTATTCCATTTCGGAGACGTATACACGCGGTACGTCTCCTATCTGTTTCAATCCCGCTGCACACTTATCATCGAAATACTACAATGTCGCCAAGGAATTTAAATTTAACCTCATCTGTTTGTATACATGTACCTATCTTCTTATCTGTTTGCTCCGGAAGAATGGTACTTGGTAGGTATTTTTGAGAGTGACAACAACATTAAATTATAAACATACATTTGTTGTAAAACTTTAAATAAATCATTTATTGGGTTCTCATCATATTATGTACCACCAATTTAAAGCAATAAAATATTAAAGCTATTGAGAGCTTATTATTATCCATTTTATATGCAATCGGTTTTTGTTTTTCAACCGATTCAAAAAGGGGGAGGTTTTTAATTCGTTTATATCCACAGCAATAATAAACATAAGCTCAATATAAAGCGTATCGATTTTTCAGTTTTTTTTGCGCTTATAAATTTGGTTGAGATCAAGGAGTACGGAGTCAGCCCTTCAACAAATAACAGCTTAAACGTCGCGAGTCGAAAAGTCGATTTTTAAACTTGATCATTACGTATATTATCTTAATAGTTATTATCTTTCATTATTATTTGTATTATCTAGACTCTACCTCTACATATAGTAATCGCAAGGCGAAGGCGGGCGCTGCAACTTGCGACATATCGCTGACATTAAGTTCACCCCAGCCTGATTGTCTGTGGATCCATCGAGTATTAAATACGGCACGTAGTGAGGTCTCAGCGCGTGTGTAAGTATTCCATAGTTACTGAGGAGTAAAGAACTGCGTTCACTGTTGATGCACTCCCATATTCCATGGATTGGAGCATTTAGCTTGTATCCGCACTGAAAATTAAAGGCTAAGTTTAATGACTTCCTCGGTGGCGTAGTGGTATTGCGTGCGCGGTACGACTACCGTCCTGAGGTGTCGGGTTCGATCCCAGGGTCGGGCAAATATATTGCCATTTTTAATTTCAATATTAACACAGGGTCTGGAATTAGTGCTCGATGTGGCGATAGACTCGCGGCCTATCACATGTGGAAACCCCAGTCTACAACATGGGTCTAGTTTCAAAAATCATTACACTAACATTAAAAAGCATATTGTTTAGTTGCAGTTCATACCCAATTCAAGACGGATACATAATCGAATCTTAAGTTTCTGTAAGTGGTGTACTGCATGAGACAGGCGTTGAAAAGCACCGCCTGCGTGTTGTCCTGCAGCGCGTCAAGTGCACACGCATGCAGTTTGTTACCAAAGCACTCTGCAGGCCCGTGCTGACATCTGAACAGGTAACGACCACCGGATCGGAACGTCTGGAAAGTTCAATGTGTTAGAACTCCTAGTATAATATGATGGAGGGTTAGGGCCCTACCAGTTCCACCCCTCTTTGCTCTCAACCATGGCTGTTACCACAGTTGAGAGCGGCAACAATTGATCGCTCTCAACTGTGGTTGTCTGTCTCAACAGCAGCCATGGTTGAGAGCGAAGAGGGGTAAAACTCAGTTGCGTCATTTTGCGAACACGTTATGTCCGCAAAAGAGGCAGCGGAGAGGGAAAGAGAGCGTTCCAATAGACGTCCCTCCCAAAGCAGTCGAACGCGACGCCGGAGAGGTATGGAGTCTTGGAGTCTTAGGTGGGTACAACACAGACCACGAGTGGCCCTGTAGAAGGGCCGTCTCTCGCGGAGGCTGCGGCTGAATGCTATTGCGTACCCCGTGGCCTTCGCAATAGGGAGAGAGAGGAACACCGCGGGGTTTAGTCGGTAGGACGGTGTTTACTGATACTTTACAGTAATATAGCTTACTACTGTTTTCGGGAAAAGATTGTCACGTGATCTAAGTCGCGGGCAGAAGATATCCGCGCTTTTATTTTAATTTGAAGGCTCTCATAGATTTTTTGAAACAGAATATAATACATACCCTGGCATGACCATAAGGCACCAGTTGGATGTTCAAATGTGATGGAATCTCTTCCACAACTGGTTTCAATTGCTCGGTGAAGAAACTCACACTCGCTGGGCACAAAGGTTCATAATAAAGCGTAATGTTTACTTTATTTACAACTTCGCTTGCTGTTTTTGAAGTAGTCTGTAACATTAAATAGTAATTGATCAAGAACATTCGTTCTAATATGGTAAAATAAAGTTAATGTTGGCATTTTCAAATTATTTTCTACGATTAAATTCTTCTGAATCACACACAAGTCACAACACATTATAAGGAACGTTTATACCTTAACTTACTTATACTATATTACTGATATAATGTATATACAGTATCAGCAATATAGTGAATTCACACCGACTCAGTAACAGTAAGGATGGTGGAACAGTAGAACAAGAGACGTGTTAATAATCTCTTTGTTTCTATCGTCATCACCGTTGATTTGGGGATTAGGCCTTGCCGTTGGAGCTTTGATTCAACATGTATAGGAATTAGGAATGTTTGTAAATCTTACGGATGTAGTAATACTGCTTTGGTTGTCAGACTGTACCCTTCTTACTGCTTCGGCATTGTAACTATTCCCTGCAAAAAGGTTACGATTTTAAATGAAGGCTTTATAATGATTTTTGTAATGTAATTATGAGGTTACAACATAATGTATTAATTGTTACTTCATTGCATAAGGAAACAATATTTTAACGATAATCTAAAAAAATATAATATAAAGTACTAAATGAATACCTATATCTTATTCTAACAGCTTAAAATTATAATAAACCATTAAATTATTTGGATGGTTTTAATTTATATTAATATTGAAATAATTATATAAAAAAATCGTATGAGGAATAGCAAGATAAGGGATTGTTGTAAGTAGAAGGATGATGTGGTGACTAGAATTGAGAAAGGGATGCTTAAGTGGTTTGGACATGAGGAGAGGATGGATGAAATGCGACATACGAAAGGTATGTATCATGCTAAAGTGAATGGTAGTGCCAGAAGAGGGCGCCCGATGCAATCCTATATGGATAAAATAAGCGATCTCCTGCGAAAAGGGCAAGTTTGGAGTACCCTCAACCGTCGGAAATGTATGAAGCGATACATGAATGTGGACGAGGCAAAAGAGGTGTGTCAGGATCGTAGCTTGTGGCGCTCAATTGTCTCTGCCTAACCCCATGGGATGCAGGCGTGAGTGTGTACGTATAAAAAATATATAGCTTACATTCAAGCTTTTGGTGCGCGTGGCTATGTCGGTTACATATTGCAACAGCAATATTTATTAAAAATATTACAAATATTAAATTCATTGTAACACTGTCAAGTTGCGACTAAAGTTGCCATCTCGGAGACAGATGAAGTAAACTCGGTAACAATATATATTTTAATATTAACATGCGGTTACTGGCCGTTTAATAGCCTATGACCATACGATAGACTGAACGAGATAACTTCAATTTATCTCTACATACTTACCTACATACCTAAATACCGTAATCACTATTATAATTAAAAGAAATAAGATATACGGCCACATTATTAATTATTATAAAAAAAATTGCTTTTCCTTCTTCGGAGTGTGAAGAAGTATGAATAAGCTGGCATGATTCTGGTTACCACCATTAAACCCATTGTTTTTCGTGGGAGGCTGGTTTTTTGGACTGCACTGCGCTTACAATTAAGTAGTGTAGTCACTTCGAATAATAAAATAAACGTTTCATTAAACTTTCTTTCTTTCTACCTGCCCTTATCCCACATTAATGTGGGGTCAGCGCAACACACTTTTTTAAGCATGTTGCAGAGAGGATTTGGCTTAATTTTTACGACCGGCCGCCTGCCTGACGTCAACCCCCTATGAGGGATCCAGTCCCGGGCAAATTAAATTAGAAAATTAGCTTTGATCGACCTGGGATTCGAACCCAGGACCGCCCGGTCCTCAGCCCATACATACTGCCACTAGACCAAGGAGGCGACCAACGTTTCATTAAACAAAAGATAATATTTAATATAAAACAATACAAATTCGATAAAAAAGCAGACCGACTTCAAATACGGTCGTGACCAAATTTATACGGGACCACCCTTGAAACAAGCTCTATCGATATCTAATTTTGAAAACTCGGTCCACATTTGGTGGAGATATCGCGTAATATACATAAAAAAAATACAGACGAATTGAGGACCTTCTCCTTTTTGGAAGTCGGTCGAAAAGACTGCTTCGGTGGCGTAGTTGTAGATCGTACGACTACAGGCCGGAGATGCCGTGTTCGATCCTTGGAGCAGACAAAGGGATATTGTGGTTTTGTGCCCACTATTAGCCCGAGTCTGGGATTTGTGCCTGCAATGGCAATAGGCTCGCCCTTTATGATACGGGACGGAAAAAAGGTTGGCGAAAAGTGGGTGTACTACCTGCCTCTCTACCTATACCTACTTCCGGAATAACAGGCGCGGAGTGGGTATGTATGCGATGCAACTAAATAATAAAACACGAAGAAATTAAACTAAAACCCATTATATTTAAAAACTACTAAAGCTTATGAAATAGGATTGTAATATTTTTTAACTTTTATGTCATAAGTCCCAGAATCATATTCTGTGCCTCGTACATGTTTTAATAGCAGAGGCCCGAGCATGAATATTTTTGACAATCGAATTCGTATCAAACTCGATGCGCGTTTATGGCATTTATATGAAATATTAACCAAACGCTAATAACCAAACGTCATCAGTGAGCAGCTAGCCCGATACGAATTTGCTTGTCAAAAATATTCCTGCTCGGACAGTTACTTTATTCTAAAGAAGGCGTTTCGTTAAAGGGACATAATAATATTGTGCTAGAGATATTTATGAGATTAGTAGTTACTAGACAATAAAAACGAATATTAATTGCCATATAATTTAATAAGTATCTTTAAAATAGTTATAATTAAATACTGATAATTTTCGACGCAACACTCATTCGTCTGACTCATCTTCATTTGTCGACATTGTCACATTACTGCACGGAGGAGGCGGTTGTTTAAAAGCCATACAAGCATTTTCTTTGAAGTCGCCCCAAGAGACATGTTCGCCGTTGATGCGTACGTGTGGAACACCGGAATAATAATCCACTTTGCCACTTTCATCGCCATAATATTTCAGCAATTGATTCCCTTTATCACTCTTAGCGCATTCTTTTACCGGGTTGCCGTCGAATTTCAGCCATTTAGCACACTGAAATGAATATAACAGGTTTCATGAAAGTACGTAAAGTAAATATTTTTTGCATAAATTGTGTAACGGAATGTGTGTGTGGAATTTGTGCCATATATGGCTATAGGCTCGCTCTCTATCACATCTGAGACGGAACTAAGCTCGGCGAAATGTGGGTGTACTAGTTCGCTAGTGCGCCTCTGCCTATAATTTTTTTTAAGGCGTTAACTAATTATTATATTTAATTACGATGGGTCCATTGTAATAAGTAATTAAGGTGTTTCCATAATTCTACTGTTTGTTGAGATAGATAGCGGTATTGTACAAAGTTTTAATATAATATAAAAGTACAACCTCATCGACGGCTTTGTCGTTTGAACGCCAATCACTGAGGCAACAGATGAAGAGTGTTGATTTCGTGACGTTCTTCAGTATGTCGATGGCGCATGCGTGGAGTTTGTTCCCATAGCATTCGTATTCCCCGTGCTGGCACTCGAAAACATAGTGACCATCATGTTCCTTAGTCTGGAATTGTAATTATTTTTGTAAAATAGGATGTTTCTACAATGTAGGCAGTGTGAAGCAGGTTTGTAGTCAGTGGTGGACAGTCGAAACGGTTACAATATGGCTTTACCACTTTCAGGACAGACACTATTCCATAGAATATTTACATTACTTACATCTTTTTGTACTGTATTATTTATGTTTAAATAATTGGTAATACACATATTATGGCGGTGGGCTCATGGCCTTTCTTTTTTTTTTGTCGCGCCGTGATGCCCGGGAGAGATGGTCGACATCCGGGCGACGCTGGGCCGCGTCCCTAACAAATAGCCTACTACAAAGAGATTTAAGCTGAGTGAGATCTATAGAGCGAACTTTGACTAAAGCCAAGTCAAACCAACGAACACAGTGAGAATTTGGATTTTTTAAATCTAACTTTGACTTAGTACGAGTCATTTTTTGCAAGAAAATGTTTGCTTAGTATGTCTGTCAGTCTGTTTTTGTTGTAAAAAATGTCTCGGAATAAGTCGAAGTTCGATTTAAAAATTCCAAATCCTCATTGAGTTCGTTTCTTTGACTCAGACTTAGTCGAAGTTCGCTCTATAGATTTCAGCCTAAATATTTGTACTGTTGAATGTCTTTGGCCTTCTCATTCGGGGTTACCGGCTAGGCGTGAGCTTATGTATGTTTGTATATATAATGGCTTTTGTTTTAATTACTGACGAGATATACCGCTCTATCGACCTAACTCAATTTACATTTGGCTGTCAATTCGATAATCTTATAAATAGTTATTACTTACATATGCGTTTCCATATGGATATAGCCGGATGTCGAGAAATTGATGCATTGCCGGGATTTCTGGCTCTAATTCATCAACAAAAAAATGTATTGAAGATGGACAAAGGCTTTCATAGTACACCTCCACTATCACCTTTTCCATTCCCGTGCTTGTATTTTGTACCATCTGAAAACATAGAAGAAAAAAATTATGTGTTATGATACATTTCCATATACATTTTTTAATCGACTATTGATTGATTAGGTATATTAAAAATAGCGTCCTTGGTCTAGAGGCAGTGTATATGAGTTGTGGAACGGGAGGTCCTGTGCTCGAAAACCAGGCTGGGCAAAACGTTTTTTAAGCATATATTTTCTTATACAAATATGAGTGGATGCAAGAATGAAGGTTTGCAAGGTATGGACGCAATAGCAAAGATTCGCGGAGGTGCGGGAACGTGCGGTCTCCACCGCCTGTGGCTGGATCCCCAATAATCCCTAGGACTTGACGCAGGCTAGTGGCAGGTCGCATTTATCGAAATACGTTCTACAATATGCTTAAAAACGTGTTAGACTACCCACATTGGAGTAGGATAAGTGCAATGACTCTTAATTGAGTATATTTACCTCTAGACTGATTGGACTGTTGTCTATACTATATGTATAACTATAGGATGGTATACTTTAAATCTAAAGAAGTCTTTAGATTTAAAGTATACCATCTAGATATCTATATCATCATAGAAGTATCATCAAATTTTAGTAAATACATAGTAGGTATTTTTACTTACCTTGTTAGAGATTGTTTCATTTAGCGTGGATACCTCTGCATAGTTCAGTTTGTTTTTGGATTCTGCGAATGGTAATAATTTTAATGTTAGGATAAAATATCAGATGTCTACCACGAGTGTCAGACATTCAAAACTAAAGGGTAAGGTAAGGTAAAGGTATAAGACGAATGAAACAGTTTTAGCACATATTAAGTATAATTACATATAAGTATGTCGATATTCGATATTCATAATATAATTTAATTTTAATTCATCATATAACATCATCATCAGCCATAGGAGGCCCACTGCTGAACATAGGCCATAACAAACATAACAACATAACTCATTAACGTCAAATGAGTGGTCATTTATAATGAATGCAATTTACAAAAATAAAGTTTTAAGTATTTATTTTAGCACATTGTAGACTTACAAGTCATTGTAGATTGAAATGAAAATAAGACTTTGTAACTTAATTTTGTTTTAGTTGGATGGCAACAGAATTGTCAATTATATAATTATCTACTTAATTGGAGCTCACTAAAAGGTACGTTCAGACAGGCGTTTGGCGTTAAGTTTGGTGGGTTCGCGTTTTTATTGAATCCCGTAAAACAAACTAGCATATAAGTAATATTCACGGACAATAGATTCATCATCATTAGCCACAGAAAGTCCACTGATAAACATTGATCTCCCGAGAAAGTTTCCAAATCAACCTACACAGTTTGCAATAACAATACATAAATACATAATTACAATAATATTCGCGGAATAAATTGCCCAGTTAGAAACAGCATAAAACCGAATGCGGGACATAGGTGTGAATTTGCATTGAAATATTTTGTCATTAAACTGGATCCTGATGATTACTAGACAGTGTCATCCAGCTTGCAAATAAAAAGCCTTGATCAAACTTCTGCACAAATATATTTACGACTATATCTGCTTATGTAATATATAACTGCTTATGTAATATAATGTTTGCTATTCCCTAGTAAAAGGATGATGTTACCAGACGCAACTGCGACATAATATTTTTTCTCAATATGGGTATAGACAAGAATAGAGGTAAATGTAATGATTTTTACTCACCATGATACAACGTTAATACAAGTATTGTAGTAAGCAATGATATCGTAAATGTTGCTATGTATACCACACGAGACATTGTTTCTTAGATCACAGTACCAACTCATTCAGATGTCATATCATTTATAAGTTATTTTTTGGTTTCCATCGTCATTTCAAGTTAAGATAAGGATGAGTATGTATATAAAATAAGTGGATTATATTTGTACCTCTATGCCGTTGCTTCTTAATAATCACAAGTTTAAAAACTTAAAAGCTGACTTGAAAATTTATCCGATCTTGATCAAATTTATATGGCCTTTGAACTTGAAAATCCGTCCACACTTGATGGATATATCGAGTAACATACATAAAAATATACCTACAAATTGAGAACATATTGTTGTAAGCAATATTTATATATTTTCCCTTAGTTTAGGAGAAATAAACATAAATTACGAAAGTACTTTGTAATTTATATAAAGGTAAAGCTGGGCTTCGCATGCTTTATTAACAAACTTCAAAAAGAGGAAATTCTGAATTCGTTGGTATTTTGTATGTAACATACTGTATGTATGTAACTCGACATCCAGGCCAAATGTACACCGAATTATTTTTTGTGTCTAATAGGGATTACTCCTAGGTCTTAAATATAGTTCAGATGTGCATATTGAAGTCGGATTATAAGTTTTAGGCTTTTGTGGCCTCTTAAGTTTTTAGAGAAGCAGTTTAAGGTTCAATATTTTAATGAATACGATAAGGCAAACCATGCTTAGTCGTTTGCCGAAATTATAAAGACTTAGGATGACCTTAGGACTAAAGTGTGTATTACAGAGTAAAAACCCATAAAATGTACCTCTGATATACTCACCAGCACATTGAACATAACATCCCCAAATGATCATAACTACTCTAAAGTTCCTTAAAAGATACATAATTATTACAATACTAAGAACACTACAATAGAGCCCTGTAATTTATTTTAACTGTCGATATTACACAAGTTTATACTTTTGATTACGTACTATTGAATACTAAATATTCAGTTTGAGGATTGTGGGTTTTATATGCAACAATAATACCTATTGTACTGTTATACATTCGAAAGTTTGAATGTCTGTATGTTTATAAAGGTGTTACAAAATCACGCGGTTATGGATATGTGGATTTGGATTTCATCTATAAATAATAATGTGTGTTAGGCTCGTAGCAAGTGGAAATCCGTTGTCTCTGCCTACCCCTATGGGAAAAAAGCGTGAGTCTATGTATGTATGTATAAATAGTAATCCAAAATTGTTATTTTATGTCAAATCTTTATTTGTCCTTAGACCGTCCCAAAGTGGGGTCAGCGTAACATACTTTTCACACATGTTGCAGAAAGTATTCGGCTTAGTTTTTACGACCAGCTGCTTGCCTGATTGCACAGAGATTTAATATTACTAACTATAGACGGGCTATCAAGCAAGTTTCCATACAAAAAAAATGATCTCAAGCGTCAGTAACGCCATCTACCACTTATTACAATTTACACCATAGAAAGTTCTGTGAATGTTCATCAATCACCTAAAACAATTTTATTGTGTATACACATCAATATATTATACCCTAGATCCACAGTTCTTTGCTAATATCCTCCTAAAAAATGGTCTCAGGAATAAAACAAAGAAAACGATCACAAGTTCTAATTAAATCAATACAAATATAACCCTAAGCAAGTGTTATAAAGTAGGTTTTTAAACGAAATGTGCCAGCATTCTTTAATTTGAATTTTGAAATTTAGAATTCTATCGACGTCCGACTGTAGGGAAAACGAGTGCTTAAGTACTTCTTTGCTGTCCCATTTTCCGAGCGTCAACTGTGCATCTAGGTAAATAATATATCGATGTGTATACATTATTACGCTGGCACGACCTTGCTCGCATATGTTTCAAATACGACTGAATGACTTATACCACGATGTCATAACTTTTGTGTCACAAGTTTCGTGTGGTTGTCCCGTCTATGTATTGTTGAATGTCTTTGCCTGACTGTTATGAGAAATACCATCGAAAATTCAAAACTGTTAAAATTCTCAAATATTTATTTACAACAATAACCCAAATATTTAGTAAAATCAAGCCGAGTGTTAAGTTATGTATTTAACAATATTTATGACGATGACGTACGACATCGGGATTTATAAGCTTATCGCGATTGTTGTTAATAATAATTATATTATTCTAAATATTATTGTAACGGAAAGAGATGAGATTTCTGGGTTTATTGCTGACGATTAAATATAGTACCCGGGTAATTCCTAATTAAGATATCCACACGTAGTTCGAAGGTCATAACCATGTCATTCATACTGATTTCTTAAGTTTACGCGAATGCTTATACATTGAAATAAAACTATTTTTCTATAACGATTTGGTTATAATTTTTATTCCTGACGTTTCGAAGGCTTAGCAGTATTCGTGGTCACGTGTTGGACTGTGTCCAAAAATTAAAACAAAATGGTGATAGAATCCGTAAAAAATAGTTTTATTTCAATCATGTCATTCGTCAAACGTATACTTACAATACATACGTAACTTATAATACGCATTAGTGGACAAACGACCATTGGTATTTTATTATAATTTTCAGAGTATAATAATAAATAAGCTCACGCCTGTATCCCTAAAAAGGTAAGCAGAGGCGGACTAGCCAACTAGAACACAACATTTCGCCGAGCTTAGTTCCGTCCCAGATGTGATAGGGGGCAAGCCTACCGCCATCCGGCGATCGAACCCGCGACCTAAGGAAGGTAGTCGTACCGAAATACAACTAGTCCTCCGAAGTCATGTTATGTTATGTCAGTGTTATGTTTATGTTCTGTAACAAATAGGTTTTTCAAATAGTCGAGTTTCAATAAAACATGTTTAAATATATCAAAATTATTTTATATACCACAAAGATGGGTGAGTATAGTTTGATTTACAAGTTGTTCGTTGCTTTGTACGATATAATAATAAATAAATACACCCAGCAGTCACACACATAGTCCTGATCCCACACTAGGTGTAACCTGTATCGTGGGTATCAGAAACTACGAGAGACTTTCGGTCTCACAACACCCAGACCCGAAACAAATATCTGTGGGCCACACAGACATGTGTATCGGTGCGGGAATCGAACCCGCGGCCTCACGTTTCACAGTCGACTACTCGCCCGCTACGCCACGGAGGCTGTCATTATTATTTATTGTTAACCAGCGATGAATCAGTAGGGAGTTTTCCGAAGTATTGACTGCTGGGACCCCGGACATGTATGTGACTGAGACTAAAGCTGGGTCCAAATTTGTCCACGAGAAATGTGCGAAGACGACTCTTTTCAGCTGTGAAATTGCACACATCACATTCTGACGTGTGAAATAACGGTTATTTTTTGTCATTAGGTTACACATAACACATGTCACAACATAGGTTGTTTTTACAAAGCTATTATTGTAAGTTGATATTTATAAAAGCAGTATTGTAGTAAATAAGTTTGTAAATCGCGGTATTTTTATTGGTGTCCGCGTTTTGTCGATGTGGTTGTCATATCTTATTGATATTTAAGGCTGAGAAACATAACGTTAGTAGTGATTTCCAAATCGCCAATGATGTGGCTTTCAATAAACTGCTTTTATTGTAATGCCTGACTATCACTTTCTTTACACAGATTCACCGCACAAATCCCTCGTTCGCGTCTCTGGCTATTTTCTATGGACAAATACTAGCGGTCTAGCTCTGCTAGATCGTTTTCATGGCGGCATTGACGCAAGGAAAATGGAGTCATCATAATATAGAGATTTTTTTTATCGTGCATTGTATCGATATTTCGCAGATCTTTGTGAATCCGAATACGTAGACTATAGCTCAAGTTCCAAGCCAGTATGATTGTAGTGCAAGGGCATGTGCATTTAACTTTTCCGAGTCAACCAATAAATGGGTATTTGACTGTAGTAACCAATATCAATGAATTTCTGTAGGAACATAGATTTATCATCGAAATAACGTGTGCAATAGGAATTTATTAAAAAAACTCCAACGATAATTTTATTTTAGTAATTTAAATACTTATTTTTTATCTGTAGGCCACGTGACTGTAAACACCAATCACGACGCATGATGTCACATTACTCATTTTTCTTATAAATTTGTTCCACAATGGCCTAAGGCCTAAGATCCAAAGTCATACTGCCAGGTTATTTGGTATATTATTTTTGTTTAAAGCTCAACCTAATTTCAACACGGATGTGATCGACAATCAATATCTGACCCGTTTTTTTTTTAAATTTGAAATCATACCTGTTATTTCCGCAATATTTTTTTGATGAGCGATTTTGTATGGTAAGGAAAGATGACTTCACCCGTATCTACAGTTACAGATAGCGTTTTTGCGGCAAATTAAATTATAAAATAATATTTTTATATATGAAAATTAATTACGAAATATTTTTTTACATGTTTAGGATAAACTAATCAATAGAAAAGTATACAGGGGTACTTTTCTTGTGATGAAACTTGCGTGCTTGACAATTTTGCAAATTATTTTGGAGATGTGTGATTTTTACTTGCTACAAGATTTCCTGGATTTCGTTTCTCGAAAAATCCGGGAAAGCACAAATGTCTTGTCTGGGAAGTTAGCAGCGAGATCGTATAAGTAAAAAATAAATACCCATAGAAAATGCAATAAAACCATACCGTATTACGGTGAGTACTTTCAGTAAGTAATGATATCAGAGTGATGACTTTGAAAAAATATGTAGTAAAAATAGAGTAAATCAGGATGTATTCTGGATATAATAATTTTGATAAAAACCCAGCTTTGCTATGTTTTTGTTGTTATTATTCATGTTTATTAAATTGTAGCACAGATTTTAGTCATGTTTTTCAGCGCGGTGTTTTGTTAGTAATAATTAATATCATTATGTTAGGTTATATAAGTTGCAATGATTATAATTTGCATTTGCACTTATTGTAAATACCAAAAAGTTGGTGGACTCATACTTTCTCTCGTTTTACATTATTTTCCTTATGCCAGCTTAGTGTGGGGTCGGCATCACACATTTTTAGAGGGGATTTTGCTTAGTCCTTTGTCTTTATCCCCCTGAGGGATCTAGTCCCGGGAAAAGTACAGGAGTAGGTACGTCGGTCGCGTCGAGTGTGTCCCATGTCACCAGACCCATGAGTGCGTCCCATGGTCGGCCCAAAAAACTATATGATTTGGAGGAAGACAGGAGAAGAGAAAGAAGATGGATTCTGGCAATAGGCCACGATAACGCCAGATAAAATAATACAGTATATCTACTTAAGATTATTGATTTCTTTCAATTGACGGCCAAATAGCTGGAGGTTCTCAATTCATTTATGTTATGAGATATTTCCGATATATGTGGGCCGATTATGACATTACTTCATATTACTTCTTGTATTCGATAGGGTAGTCACTAGTCCCATCTAAATCTGGTCATGGGTCAGTGGAGGAGTAAGAGAGGAAGTTCGAGAAATTCCTTAGGAAGTCTGTTTTTTAAGATTTGACCCCGGATAACGGATAAACCATTTAAAATAACTTCGAATATAGGTGATACAATATTTCAATATTTCTGGGAACCAAGAAATCCTAGGAACATGAACGTTTCCCAGGTTCCGGTAACACGAACAGAAAATTCGCAGAATTATGTTCTGTAGGGAAATTGATCTAACAATTTTCTCTACTTTTGCTAAGAAAGCTAAAACTAGTTTTCCATCTCGTGTCTATTTTATTATTTAATTAATTACTTTACGGGATAATGATAGTTTTACATTGACATAGACTCAATGACACTGTTGTGTCGATAAATGTGCGCCAAGAAGTAAAGTTACAGTCGCGTGTGTGGTCGTAATATCTAATATTAACTACGTAAGGAACAGTCTCATTAAATATTTATTAGTCACCAACCAAACAACAATATATTAAAAATGAAATAAGTCCTTAACTGTATAGTACTTTAATAAAATTTTACATTCATATAATTTTTGTAATATTTATTTAGTAGTTTTGACTAACTCTCAGTTTTCACTGAGTTACAAGGTGGCGGTGGATGATTGAAAGTTGTGCAGACATTTGTCTTAAATCGGCGCCATCTTTTATATACGCCATTAATGAGTACATATGGAACACCTGGATAATATACTTTCTTGCTCTCGTCGCCGTAGTATTTTAATAGCTGATGTCCTTTATCACTTTTGGCGCATTCTTTTACTGGGTTTCCGTCGACTTTTTGCCATTTAGCACACTGAAATTATAGACTGTTTCTTACAAGGTGTTTATAGACAGTAGTTTCAAATTTCAATTCAGTAACTGAAAACAGTGTTTCATAATTAAGAGCCACGCTGTAAACAGATATGTTTACAGCACGAATTGGCCAGTTCGACTGATTCGATACCATTGAAAAAATTTATGTGAAGGGGTGCCTCGCTGATGTATGAATGATTCGGTGAATGATATTTCGAGTTACCCAAATCAAGGTGCGTCTCCTGCACCTATTTTTCTCGAAACACAACACAAAAACACCTACACAAAGTAGTGTATTTCGCTGTCTCCCGCTCATAGAACAATGGACCATAGATAAAAATGCGCAGCGAAACCATGTTTTGCGTAGATGTTTTAGTGCAGGAGGCGATACACACACCCTAAGGCTTGTCGTTATAAGTTTTTATGGACGAGGCATAAACAGTGGGCAGGCGCATATAAAGGCGCTATAAAATTCTATTTCATATTATTATCCTTGTAATTAAATTTTTGGGCTATAGTAATGTTTCTTTATATTAGAGAATCACATTGCCAAATATTACTTTTAACTTTTAACTTCGAGATAACTTATTCTGTTTTCAATTGAAATTGATCAGGGTATATTTAGGTAATATAATTATTTAAATACTATAACAAAAATCAAACCTCATCTACGGCTCTGTCGTTTGAATACCAATCCATGAGGCAAGAGTTGAAGAGTGTTGACTTTGTGACATTTTTCAGTATGTCGATAGCGCATGCGTGGAGTTTGTTCCCGTAACACTCCGACTCTCCGTGCTGGCAGTCGAACACGTACTTCCCATTTACTTCAGTAGTCTGTAAGAAATATTAAAAAAATAAATTCATTAATCTTAGATTTCTTTGTTCGATTTTTAACGTCTTAGGGCGACTTGTATCGCTATTACTAATCTAGAGTTAAACCTATACTCGATTTTTAAATAAAGATTTGGGATAGGTAGAGACTTATCACGGAGCTACAAATGGCCCTTAGAATCTGGCCTTTAATAGTGGTTTAGGTACAGATATTTAAAATTATGTTTTGACATCATCGCTTACATTATCTACTAATTTGATCTTACAGGATGTTTCAAAAAGTTGGTATCAGTAATAACTACACTTAAAAATAACAAGGCTAAAAATTTAGCATACAAGATCCATTTTTAGAACATTACAATTATTTTACTCATTGTTGAAGTCGGTTGTTACAAAGTTTGTTATAAATTATTTCCAAATATATCTTACATATGCATTTCCATACGGGTACAATCGAATGTCTAAGTACTGATGCATCGATGGGATTTCTGGTTCTAGTGTCTCAACGAAAAATTCCTTGCAAAATGGACAAAGGCTTTCGTAATACACCTCGACGACCACTTTCTCTATTTCCGTACTTGTGTTTGCCTGAAATTAAATAAAATTTATATTAATGACCCTTTGATGGCTACAATAATTAGATTCAATTCAACGTTTGCAGCGAAATGACCAAACGGCCCAGGTGGTAAGACTTCGAGTGTCCGAGACGAACGGCCGCGACAGCCCAATCACATCGTGTTTTAATTTATGAACGCAATATAAATATAGACCTGTAGCTCAATCATAAGTTTTTTTTACATAATAATAATATTACTTCTTCTTCTTTTAAAAATAATAGCTCCCACGCATATGCGGTGATTTAGCCAATGTCAAGGTAAATAGAGCAATTATGTTTTCACAATGACCATGAGACCCAGATGTGGATGATCTCAAGGCCCTGCTGGGATTATGGCGGTAATTCCTTCCAGTCCAGTGCCCCTCAGATGACTCGGCGAATCGACCGAACAAAGCCAGTCAACGCACCAAGCAAAACTCATCGAAAATCACCGGTTAAAAAATTTTCGTATTATACTATCCAGCTTCACTGAAATTTGATGCATTAAACCACAACACTTAAAACCAACAAACACAGCTCTAGAGAATAATATGTAATAATTTTAACAAGCGACGCCCACCCTGTCAGACTTCCCGTCAAAATCCAATAATATTACTAATCCTATACAAAAACACTTGACTGCCTCGGCTTTCAGTACGACTACCGTCCTGAGGTCTCGAGTTCGGGCATATTACTGTCGTATGGGTAATATTATTGTCGCACTGCTGGGTCTGCATCCTATACCAAAATAATTACTCCCTCGCGTAATCTGGAGAGGCATTAGGGTGTTTGTCACACATATTATTTTACATTGTCGCTAGCGAGAAATGTCAAAAACTCATGATTGAGCTGCAAATCTGGCCACGTGTGCCGCATGTCAGACGAATTTGCGTGAAACTCTAAAAACGAGTAATCTACATCGAGTACTCTGTAGAAAATTATACACATTCAGATTTTGAGTAACATATTTAAAAACCAACGGAATTTGAAGTCGGTTGAAATTAAAGTCTTGGTTTAGCAGACATGTAGGCAGAGTAGGAAGACTTGTGTCTCCAGCATCCATCTATGGAATTTGCGATGCATTCGTAACTATCATTACGTATTATTCAGTACTTGCCTGGACTGTTGTCAGTTGAATATCTGCTTCACTGGGTTTCATCGACGTGGTTTCATTATCCATTTGTTCAGTATCTGCGGATATAAATGTTATTTATATAATAAATCACAAGTTTAAAAACTTAACTGACCGACTTCCAATTTACCGATCGTGACTAAATTTATATGGGACCACCCTTGAAATAAGCTCTATCGAACACAATTTTGAAAATCGGTCCACATTCAGCGGAGATATCGAGTAACATACATAAAAAAAGAAATCGACGAATTGAAGACCTCCTCCTTTTTGGGAAGTCGGACGATAATATATTAATGTTATTTATATAATAATATATAAATGTTATACATAAATATCATTTTGGTAAAATTGGTCCTTGTTATCCAGAAAGGAAGCAACCCACAAAGAATTGACACCAATAGGGTCTATTAATTTATTAGATCATCTATTTTTGAGGCGTTGGTGGGTTCTGCAGAACATGGTTAAATTGGTATAATTAAATGATAAAAATTAATGGTAAGGTGCCAAAACAATTAAAAATGTAGGTCCATATAACACGACAGTAATTTAGAATAACTACTACTAGTAAACTTGTCTGTCAAGAACATTAAAGCACCTAATTAACATACTACCATATACCGGATGTTTCATAAAGTTGGTACCAATAAAAATTCATACTGGAAGATCGATATAATGGTAAAAACATAATGGTAAAATGAAAAAATAAAAATTCAACTTAATTTTTTTATCAATTTTTAAGCATGGAGATATTAAAATCGGAATGCGACCTGTAATCGTCGCAATTAGCATAGAAATGGCTTTGTGTATTCTAAAAAAAACTAATTACCCCATAGGTACTTTACAAATTTACTGACCCAGTAAACTAGAAAAATGTTTTCGTCACAAATTCAAGTTTTTATTATTCAAAAACTATGAGCCTATATTACTGTTAGATTGCTAGCCATCCCCTCTTTAAGTGTAGTTATTATTAATACCAACTTTTTAAAGCACCCTGTATATAAAATATACATAAAACGGAAAAAGGTGTACTATAACTAAAAAAACTGGAGGAATAAAATACAATAATTTTCAACTTACCATCACAAAGAACGCAAGCAGAACTTATTATAAGAACTGCAAAATATTTTAGAACAAACATTTTGATGTCCTTATATTGACGTATATGTCAGTTAAATATTGTGTAATTTACACCAATATAGTTTGGAGCTAACTAGAAGAATAGCATAATGCTACTAAGCGAAGCACAAATATATACAAGACTTTATATACCAAGTTGTTATCTGCTATCTAATAAAAACTTAAATACGAAAGTTTGTTTATCATTTGAAGGAAATTGTTGTGATATTAAAAGTACAGTCGTAATTAACGTATTTGCTCTTCTATATGCTCAAAAAGCTCTACCTTCTTAATATGTATGATCTTTGTGTTAAGCCGCCTTTCTTGCACTAAAACATTACACAAAACACCTACACAAAACATGATTTTTTTATCTATGGTCCATTGTTCTACGAGCAGACGACAGCTAAAATCGTTGTTTTGCGTATGTCTTTTAAGTGTTTTGTTTCGAAAAAGCTAGTGCAGGAGACCCGGTTTTATGTGAGCAGGAGACAATGAAAAACCTTGTTTTGTGTAGGTGTTTTTGTGTTTTGTTTCCAAATGTCATGTGCAAGAGACGAGGCTTTAATAAATAATAGTTATCTACAACAAGCGTGGTCAACGCTTTGATTTCTGAAATTATTTATTTTTTATCAAATCTCTGTTAATAAAGAATTAAATTGAGGTCTTTTCTATAAGACGCCGTTTTACTTTCTGTTTTTTCTGGATTTAATTTTCCTTAATTTTAGTAGATATATTTATATTTATATATTATGTATATTAATATTCCATGATCACTTAATATAATTGAAACATAATATGATAAATATTATCATTATTATCATAGATCTATGATCATAGATATGACATCATTATACATATATCTATGATGAAAATATGATAATAATAATAATAATAGATGCCTATATTATTTAACCGATTCATGTTCAATACTTTTTTCTTATTGGCTATTTTTTGCAATCTACATTCGGATTGTGATCGTTTATTGAAACTGGCCGTTAATATCTTGTAAGTTAAACCGCATGATAAACGTTGATTAATGTTGTCTTCGTAATAAAACTGAGATAATCCTACTCGAAGATAGCTATTGCAATTAATAATAGTACCTAATGTAATTATTGTATAAATGTTATTTATAAATCGTCTTACATTATCTTTAGTTTATACTGAATTTCCCCTGGGATTTTACGAACTGACTAATGATGATATGACTAATCTGTTTTAAATGTATACTTAGTTGTCAAAATGGACGTTTTCACGAGAAGGAACGCATTTCCTTTGCGTTCCTGAATGTATGAAACACTGCATATGAACGGAACTGTTATTTCAAGAAAGGAAACACCGTTCCCCTACATTTTGAGTACTTACTCTATATACTGTACAAGTTTTTCCCGTGGCTACTTTCATCCCCCGTAAGGGGATAAATTCTTTTCCTTTCTAAAATTTCACGTTCCTAGTTCCAATCGTTTCGGCTGTACACTAATACGTCAGTCAGTCAGTCATTCATTTATTTTCCTCTTTTTATATACAGAGTGGTGCCAACATAACAACATTAAATTTGATAATGGGCAACGTAGGTATTTTGTAATATCACTGCGGCAATAAAATAACATTAATACTGAAAAAATAAATTAATAGAACAAAATAAATTGCAAAAGTTCGGTTACTAAATGTCACACCATATTTATTCTCAGTTCAGGGAATCGTACCTAGGGATTGCAATCCGGTGTCATTTTCAATCCGGTCGGATCCGGCCGGACCGGGAGATCGGGTTCGATTTCGGACAAAGCTACTTTTCTAATTAGATTTTCCCGGGACTAGATCCCCCGGAGGAGGTGAAATCCTGTCTGTAACATGCTTGAAAAAGTGTGTTCCGCCGACCCCACATTAAGGTTTAAAGGGCAGGTAGAAAGAAAGACTAATGTAAAATTATGAATATAACATCTTCAGCTCTCGAACGGCTTTTTTATGACCAAGAAACACAATAACAGACTGTGTACCAAGCCTAAAGATTGGTAAGGAAGGCCATTCATGTTTTAGAGTTTATAAAATCTTACGCCTAGCTCTAACACTTTATAAAATATAAATAACTAGCTGACCCGCGCAACTTCGTCTGCGTATGAGAGAGAGGGTTGAAAGAGTGAGTCGTAGGCACCTATAGCACAATAATTCTAAAAGAGGTAATGGGATGATCTACTTCGGCCGTCAGTCACCCCGTCTGTCACCCCGCCTGTCACCCCGTCTGTCACCTCGTCTGTCACCCGTCTGTCACCCCGTCCGTCACCCCGTCTGTCACCTCGTCTGTCACCCAGTCGGTCACCCAGTCGGTCACCCCGTCTGTCACCCAGTCTGTCACCAGTCTGTCACCCCGTCTGTCACCCGTCTGTCACCCTGTCTGTCACCCAGTCGGTCACCTCGTCTGTCACCCAGTCGGTCACCCCGTCTGTCACCACGTCCGTCACCCCGTCTGTCACCCCGTCTGTCACCCCTTAGTCTCCCTACCATTCATCCCCCCGGTCAACACAAAATATTTTTTCAAATCGAACCAGTAGTTTCTGAGATATAAAATTCCCCGCTAGCAGCATTATTCATTTTTGCTCCGCTCCTATTAGTCATAGCGTGATGTTATATAGCCTCTAGCCATCCTCGATAAATGGGCTATCCAACACAAAAAAAAAATCAATTAGAACCAGTAGTTTCTGAAATAGTCTTTTCAACATTTTTCATTTTTGCTCCGCTCCTATTGGTCATAGCGTGATGTTATATAGCCTATAGCCACCCTCGATAATTGGGTTAACCAACACAAAAATAATTTTTCAATTCGAACCAGTAGTTTCTGTCTGAGATATACATTTCCCCGCTTTTGCAGCATTTTTCATTTTTGCTCCGCTCCTATTGGTCAAAGCGTGATGTTTTATAGCCTATAGCCATCCTCGATAAATAGGCTATCCAACACAAAAAAAAAATTCAATTAGAACCAGTAGTTTCTGAAATATAGTCTTTTCAACATTTTTCATTTCTGCTCCACTCCTATTAGTCATAGCGTGTTGTTATATAGCCTATAGCCACCCTCGATAATTGGGCTAACCAACACAAAAATATTTTTTCAATTCGAACCAGTAGTTTCTGTCTGAGATATAAAATTTCCCGATTTTGCAACATTTTTCATTTCTGCTCCGCTCCTATTGGTCAAAGCGTGATGTTATATAGCCTATAGCCATCCTCGATAAATAGGCTATTCAACACAAAAATAATTTTTCAATTCGAACCAGTAGTTTCTGAGATATCAACTTCCCCGTTTTTAAATATTTTTCATTTCTGCTCCGCTCCTATTGGTCATAGCGTGATGTTATATAGCCTATAGCCACCGTCAATAATTGGGCTATCCAACACAAAAATATTTTTTCAAATCGAACCAGTAGTTCCTGAGATTAGCGCGTTCAATCAAACAAACAAACAAACAAACTCTTCAGCTTTATAATATTAGTATAGACTTTGGATTTTCATCATCATCATCGTCGGCCATAGGACGTCCACTGACATAGGCCTCCCCCAAATATTTTCAGATCGACCTGTTGGAAGCGGCCTGCATGCAGTGACTTCCTGCGACCTTTATCAGGTTACCGGTCCACTTTGTAGGTGGACGTCCTACGCTGCGCTTGTCGGTACGTGGCCTCCACTCGAGAACTTTTCTGCCCCATCGGCTATCAGTTCTACGAGCTATGTGCCCTGCCTACTGCCACTTCAACTTGCTAATCCTCTGGGCTATGTCGGTGACTTTCTTTCTTCTACGGATCTCCTCATTCCTGATTTGATCTCGTAGAGAAACACCGAGCATAGCCCTCTCCATAGCTCGCTGAGTGACTGAGAGCTTTCTAATGCGCCCCATAGTTAGAGGCCACGTTTCAGTGCCATAGGTCATCACATAAATTTTGTAATTAATTAGTTTATAAATAAAATTCAAAATCATCTATCAAACATTTATTACGTTTATATCTAGGTTGGCTAGTTTCATTGTTTTATACATCTGTTGTTTTACAAGGTGGCGGTGCGTTTGTAAATGCAGCACAGACGTTTTGCTTAAACTCACTCGGTGATGACCTAATGCCGTTTACATATATACACGGAACACCTCTATACTTCATTTTTGCATTTTCATCTCCATAGTATTTTAGTAGTTGATTCCCTTTATCACCTTTTGCACATTCTTTTATTGGATTTGCGTCGACTTTCATCAATGTACCACACTGGAAAACAGAAATTGCATTAGAAATGTCTATTCAAACATTAAAATTATGTTTGGGCATTTTTGTATTTTTTGTTCCGTTATCGGCATCTTTATTTTTGCCGTGGATGCTTAGCTCTCGAGTAGTTTGCGTTGTCAAAGTTGCTATAATTTATGATGCCGATTTGACAACATTGGTTTACAAAAAAATAACAATAAATAATAAATACACCCAACAGTCACACACCTAGTCCTGAACCCACACTAGGTATAACCTGTATCATGGGTGTCAGAGACTATGACAGACTTTCGGTCTCACAACACCCAGACTTGAAACAAATATCTGTGGGCCACACAAACATTTGTCTCAATGCGGGAATCGAACCCGCGGCCTTTCGCTTCATTACCGGCTACTCGCCCAATAAGCCACAAAAACTTTAAAAGCAGAACTATTTTAAGCATTGATGTGAAACGCGTATCCGAAATAGCCAGTGAGGCTCAGCTACAACTAGATGACATCGAGTATCTACACGATAGATATCTTGGCGTTAGTTGTCATGTCGGTGTAAAATAACCACTTGACAGACCAACTTCAAAATACAGACGCAATGAGGATCTCCTTTTTTGAAGTCAGTCGATGACGTTATCGTCATCTGTAAGTGGCATTGATGCCAGGTGTCGTTATTTTAAAAATAACAGATCTACTTTAAATCCGATCGTGACCAAATTTATATGGAACCACCCTTGAAATAAGCTCTATCGAATACAAAAGGTATATTGAAAATCGGTCCACATTTAGCGGAGATATCGCGTAACATACATAAAAAAATATAGACGAATTGAGGTCCTTGTCCTTTTTGGACGTCTAATTAAAATGCAAACCTCAGTAGTAGCGTTGTCGTTTGAGAAACCCTCCATAAGACAACAGTTGAAGAGTGTTGATTTTGTGACGTTTTTCAATATGTCTATTGCACACGCGTGGAGTTTGTTTCCGTAGCATTCGTCTTCTCCGTGCTGGCACGCGAACTCGTAGTGGCCATCCACTTCCGTAGTCTGTCAAGGATTATTAAAGAATTCAAGCATATTAATTTTTTTCAACCTAAGTAACGTAAAAAAGATGACTTATATTTTAGTGTATATATTGATCAATCTCGATACTATTCACCAACGAATTTCTAATGACCCTTTTTTATGGCGTTTGAAGGAAGTTTCCTCTAATTAGTTGTAATCAATTAATATAGAGTTATGTACTGAATTTTAGTATACAAAGAGGAGTGAAACAAGGCGACCCGCTGTCCCCAAAGCTATTTACCGCTGTATTGGAGGAAATGTTCAAAAAGCTGGCATTGGCTTGGAAGGTAAGGAGCATTGTCTTTGGTGAAAAAGGCTAACCAACCTTCGTTTAGCCGATGATATTTTCCTCTTCTTTTCGTCAGCCCATGAGTTACATGACATGCTGGAAGATCTCAGTAAGGCAAGCTTATAGATCGGACTTCAAGTTTCACAGTTTTACACGAATACGTATGCTGGGGGCGTGGAGAGTGCATATGTCCATGATTACATATATTTGGGCCAAATTGTCTCCTTCCAGGCAAGACTAGATGATGAAATTAACAGACGTACCGAAAATGCCTGGTAGGTCTTACACATAACACATGTGTGTGAGCTTCTGGTCCATAAAACACCTTATAAAAGGAAACCTTCCACTATCCTTAAAGAGGAAATTCATGGATATGTGGATTCTCCCCATCCTCACATATGGATCACAAACATGGTCTCTGACAGCACGTCAGAGGTCCGCTCTCGAGTTTTGTCAGCGGGCGATGGAGCGCAGTATTCTGGATGTAAACCTCAAGGATCGTGTGCGGAACTCCATACTGCGCTCAAAAACAGGAATCATCGACGTAACTCAGAAAGCTGCCATGCTCGAGTGGGACCGGGCAGGACATGTCAGTCGCATGTCCGATGAGGCCAAAACTACATCGGAGTGGTTCCCAAAAAATAAAAAACAGCGTCGCGGCAGACCCAAAAGAAGATGGAGGGACGACTTAGATGAATACCTCAAGGATTGGATGTCCGTAGCCAAAGACAGAGACAAATGGGAAGGGAGTAGGGGGGCCATTGCCCTGCAGTGGGACGTATCAGGCTTATATAATAATAATAATATGTTAAGTAGGAAATCGTTATAATTATGACCTTAGAGTAAGTTTCTATTATATCTATATAGTATATTTTATGTATCTAGGCTGTGATGATGATGTTAATATGTATCTATATTTTATGCAGTTATGCAAAGTTATATCACCTGTTTAGCGTAGCAGCAGCATAATATATAGGCTTCTAAATCGGGAGGTCTTAGGATCCAATTCCCTGTTGGGAACTGCGATTTCAGTAACATGATTTTCCTGGGGTGTTAGGCAAATAGTTGGAGACAACATGTTTGAAAAAGTGTTGTAGCGTGGACTACATTGGGGTGGGATAAGGTAGATAGATAGATAGATAGATAAGATAAGGATAAGCAGGTAGAAGAACATATCACTTACCTCAGCATTTCCGTATGGATAAAGTTGAATGTGGATGTAATCGTGCATTGTAACGTATACATGTTGTAGAGTGTTAACAAAAAATCTAACGCAATATGGGCACAGAGTTTCGTAGTAAATTTTCACGCCCACTTTCTCCACCTCAGCAATAGCTTCCTGGAAAATAAATACATAATTAAATTAACATCATTACAATATATTAAACCTTCAATATTATAACTGCCATCCTGAGGTCTCGGATTCAATCCCCGACTCAGGTTAAAGTGTTATTTGTTTTTATATTTTGTAATAGCCCGGAGGCTGGAAGCTAAGTTATTCGATAGGCTCGCCTCCTATCACATCTCGGCGAAATGTGGGTGTTTTAGTTTTTTAATTCACCTCTGCCTAGGCCCTCAGGGATACAGACGAGACTCTATGTATGTATGTTTATAATTTTAATAGCAGGTAAGTGTCAAGGTGTGCATGTTTTCAGTTTACACATAACATAACATAAGCTCACGCCTGTATCCCCGAAGGGGTAGGCAGAGGCGCACTAGCGAACTAGAACACCCACATTTCGCCGAGCTTAGTTCAGTCCCAGATGTGACAGGGGGCGAGCCTATCGCCATATCGGGCACAAATTCAGTTTATTAATTTAGATATTTCCAACTATGTGACGTAACGAATCCTACAGTGTCATAGAGTATCTAAATATTAGAAGCATACATTAAATTCACCTGCCTTGTTCCCTGTCAAATTAATATCTTCATCTGTAGGTTTTATCGTCGAGGTTTCTTCGTCTAATTTATTGGTTACATCTGCAAATGATAATTGTATGATTATTTTCAGTTTATTTGAATCCTACTGTGTTGTTATATGTAGATATAAGCACCACATTCATACACAGTATGTGTGGTGTCACCCTTGCTGATCGTGTGAGAAATAGCATGATAAGGGATCGCTGTAAGCTGAAGGATGATGTGGTGACTAGAATTGATAAAGGGATGTTAAAATGGTTTGGGCATGTGGAGAGGATGGATGAAAGGCGACTTACGAAAGGTATTTATCGCGCGAAAGTAAATGGAAGGGTCGGAAGAGGGCGTCCGAGGAAAACATACATGGACCGAATAAGTGATCTCCTAAAAGAGCAAGTGAGAAGTACCCTCAACCGGCGGAAATGTATGAAAAGATGCATGAGTGTGGAAGAGGCAAAAGAGGTGTGTCAGGATCATAGCTTGTGGCGCTCAATAGTCTCTGCCTACCCCCATGGGATACAGGCGTGAGTGTGTATGTAAGTATGTATATTCATACACATCTTACTATGTAGGTATGTATGACCTGACTTTGCATGTAGTTTTGGTGACCTATGATATGAGACAGTGATTGTTGGAGTAAGAATGATGACTGACGATTGTGCGATTGAGGTGACTGAACCGGTGTTCTTCTTGTTGGCGATAAGTAATGAAATGAAACTTATAACACTAACGTTGGTGATCCTAAAGTAAAAATAAAGTCACTGTGGCGTGGCATAAATCAAAATTACAGTATAAAGGGAAATAACTAAAAGTGACACATATTTATTTTTGTAACTTTAATAAAATTTTAGTTAAATAAGTGCATTTGAATTTATTACTACCAAACTTGTTTTTAGCTTTGGGTTAGCGTCACCGATTCTTGCACTAGGATTTCCGCTCTTTGAAGAAAGAATTCCATTGATTGATTCAAATCATATACTATAATCAACAATAATCATAAGTTTAAAAACATTACGGATCGACTTCAAATCCGATCGTAACCAAATTTATATGGAACTACCCTTGAAATAAGCTCTGTTGAGCACAAAAAGAATAAAAAGAAATACAGACGAATTGAGGACCTCCTCCTTTTTGGAAGTTGGTCGAAAAAGTGATGGATATGAGACCAAACTAAGTAAGTGTAAATTCTAATGTCACGGTTAAAAAGTCCACGTGAAATTGTCACAGGCGGCTCGGCCTCCAGTGGCCCATACGCTTATGTAACATATATATGTGCCGCCTCCGTCGGGTTGCCCACGTCTGTAACTACAGACATGGATCTGTCACATACATCAAGCCATGGATACACTGAACTGAGAGTAGTCATTCATCAAACTGTAGACATGGATAGGTAAATAGCGACATACTACAGATAAAAATGTATTCAATTGAGTAAATAAATAAATAAATAAAAATTAAACTTACCGTCACAAAGCACATATGCAGCAATTATGATTATTGCCACAAAGTATTTTAAAAAAGACATTATTGTATTTAAAACAATAGCACTAATCGTCGAAAATTAATTTAATAGTAATAATAGAAGTAAGTATATAATAATAGTTTGTGTCTGTGTTGGTCCGTGACAAAGATAACGACTGACTATGTACGTAAATGTGTCCCTCTTTATATTACACTAATCATAATTTTATTATCAACTGTTAAACTAATTCTCTTCAATGTTTGTTGTATATCAACTTTTAAAACTTGTTTCATGTTTTTTACCCTAAAGATCACATAAATAATAAATGTAAT
Source organism: Clanis bilineata (assembly GCA_036417725.1). Taxonomy (NCBI): domain Eukaryota; kingdom Metazoa; phylum Arthropoda; class Insecta; order Lepidoptera; family Sphingidae; genus Clanis; species Clanis bilineata. The sequence goes on from CM071141.1 coordinate 9,502,872, forward strand.
TTACTTATATCGTATAAATTGTAGTGCGTTCGGTACAACATTATTAATTCTAAAGAAAATTAAACCAATAAGTTGCAAACGCTTGAAATGTCACGCAGTATTTAACTCTCAGTATTAATGTCATCCTATGGCCTAGTCCGACCTTATCCTAACATCAACACTAATGTTTTACTCGCCAGTTTCAAAGTAAGGTAATTTTGGCAAGGTAATAAGGAATCTATTCTAAGTTTGGTTCATTTGAGTGATAAATCCACGCTATAGTGTTTATTTGGTGAGAGAGATTTCCATCCGTGGGTGGTAAAGATCAGCAGGTGAAGCTATAAAAGATCCCGGAATTTTCCAGGAACGAATTTTCTAAAAAACTTGACCTTTTGTAACGGATTTATCTATCGACAAAGCTAGCTGAGTGGCAGTTAAGCTATTTGATATGACGATTAATAATACTCATTAATTATATTCTGTATTTTATGTTATTGAAAACTGATAACATGTACTTCGATAAGGGAGAGTATAAGATGTCGTCTACTGAACAAACAGCAAATGAGATTACTAAACAGTTCTGAGATTATTATAATACGAGTAGACTAGCGCATTCTGGAAACCAACTAGTGAAGCTAAATGAAAATGGAAAATTATATCTCTCGGTTGTAACTTTATCCTCCGGCCCTATCCATAATTTCAAGCAATACGAAAACGTAATAAAAAAGAAAGGTTATGGCAGAAATTGCAGTATATAGTACAAAATTGGGATCATTTCGTCATTTGCGCAGGATTACTGTGGCTATGTGCCACTATTTAATTATATGATTAGTGTAGGAAATTGAATTTAAATTGTGAAATTAAAATGAGATAAAAACAAGTCCTAGTTCAGATTATTACCTAACACACAGCTAGCTGTTTGTCTTTTATTAGAATTCGGCCTGGTTAATTGAATAACATACATCAAAATTCACAAACGTACAAACAGTTTAACCTTTCCATATATAACACACACACTTTGTAGAATAATAGAAATTCCACTAATGCTAATTAGCGTTTATTAAAATTGTTTTATTGCTGCTATTTTATTGATAACAAAGTTATTCCTAAATAGCCATATTTATAATTTAGATAACTGCAAAATACTATAATATTTATTATGTTTTAGATTTATATATTCAGGCTATTGTTCATATTTATGCATATATTTTGGGGTTATTATTATTATTGGATAATAAAGGACATAAATGCTAGAATATTTTTATTATTTACAGAACCATGCGTCCTTTGCATGCGTCATTTCATTTTTATTCAATTACTTACTGAATATGTCGGACATATTTTGTTAGTTTTTATAAATAATTTATTATTACACAGCGCAGAGAAACACAAAGATAAAAAACATTCTTTACTCTACAAAATAGCGGAAAATATTTGTGCGCGTTCATAGTATCCACTATCCCATAGGAGGTCACTCGGCACGCGGCTCGCGTCTACTTTTCGCTTTTATTCAATGAACCTGTGTTGGCTCAGTTTCATGTTTGTACAATGGGCGAAATTCATTTCGCTACCCATCGCAGACATTTCATCCTGTTTCAAACAGAACACTGAACACCTGGCACTGATGGAAAACTTGCAAAAAATGTGTGGCATTTTTTTCTGGTTTGTTGCATATTTTGTTCAGTCGATATGTACGTTACAAACTTTTACTATGCACAACTTGATTGCTATATTGCAATTTATTTGAAAGGTTTCAGTTTTACCGAAAAATGGATTGTGAGTTGAATATTTCCGCTACCACCGTTGGATTGGTTTCATACTATTTTCTAAACGAATACTGTATAAGTACCCTAAATATGTTAACGTTTACATTTACACAATTATTATAACCTTTGTCTCATAAGCCAGACTCCAGGTCATCATCATTTCATTTCACCATTTCATTTGTCTTCTTTATAAATCTAAACTGTCTTAAATATTTTTATATTTTATATATGTCGTTCGTTCGTGTATACGTTCAAATTGTTTTAAATTGTTATCAAGTTTAAATTATTGTGGATTTTAGGGTGTAGATAGTGAATTGAATTTAAATAGTGACGGGCGGCTTGGCTAACGGTGGTCGTTGTTATTTATGTTTATTAATAAAAGCTCATCGAAAATATTTCGTTATTTTTGTTCAAACTTGATTATAAGAAAATAATGTGAGTCTTAAGTGTTTATTAACAAATAAATTTACGTTAAAAAGCCCTCATAAAGTATGTAAATTATGTTGTAGACGAGACTATGAATAGAAACTAAATGTATACTCGCTTAGTACAAGGAGTTTATTGTGATACCTGTGAAGGGCAGACGGCCCTCGAGTGGTGCAGTCTGCAGCGTTCACAATGCCATTGTGGCAAGCTCTCTCAGTTTTGCGACATTTACGTGTTACTCTATATACGTTTCTCTAAGGAATATTGAATGTTATGACTATATTCACCTGTAAACAAAATTGGCAAAATGGATACTTTATATTTCTAAGAATAGGTGTCTATCATACGATTAACCAGAGCACATACCTATAGATAAACGTCAGAAGTATTCGTTAGAAGGATATATGTACGTAATCAGTTATAGGAAAATCTTGAAAGATAGAGACTGCACTATAGGTTTTGTTGTGCGGGTAGAGGGTAGAATATATCCGCTCGTCCGATTTGATACCACTTACCATCAGGTGACCCACCTGTCCGTTTTTCAGTCACTGCTTTTAAAACAATCTTTAAAAAAAAGCAGGAAATGTTCCTTAATTCCCCATTTCCTCGTAGGTACTCTGTCGACTGTCACTATAAGGTGAAATAGTCATCTTTTACATTTTTGAACGCAAGTATATTATCATTTTCACTATAAAAACACATTTTACTTTTAAAAATCGTAGCATAGCAAATATTTGTCGTTGTAAGCGAATACTGCGAAGAAAATTGAATTTCATTCGTGAACTAACAAGGTTTCACGGCTGCCTCATCTGTCTGTGCATACGTACGTAGACTCGAATTTATTGACATTCATGTATAAAAATAAATTCGTAATCTGGGATCCTATGTTGTTTTTGAACTGTCCAACTACTTGTGTTATTATAATAATATTATACTATTCTGTTATCGCGATAAACTAATAACCTGCTGTTTATAATATTTATATTTTAACCTCTTCACGTAAATAGTGACATCGCTTAATGTCGCATATGTCTTAGGTTATTTAGGACTAAGGGCGACTTGCAGCACTTCGATAAGTCTCGATTTATCCTAAATCTGGATTTAAATATACGAAAGACATGTAAGTTGAATCGTGTATAGGACTAACTGTAGATTAGTAATACTACTGCAAGTCGTCCTTAGTTATTAAGGACTAAAAACGGTCTCGCAGAATGAAATGTCGGTATTGTATTAAGACGCTGAAGCCATCAAAATGTCTGCATCGGTCATTCACCTGTCTTGTCACAAGCCCCTTCTTCCCTCTTCGGAGTATGAAGAAGCTAATGCTTAATAAGCCGGCATCACTCTGGTGAAGACCGATAAACCCTTGTTTGCTGGTAGTCGCTGGACTTTTGGACTGCAATGCGCTTACTATCATGTCATTTTGTAGGTGCTCGGAAACACTATACTAACTAAACTAACTATTTTTATTAAGTCTGCATGAAAGTAGCTACTATCACGTAAAAGTTCTAATAGTTTTCCTCGTACAAGCTAGAAACTTTTGAACTCAGACCCAATACAGACAGATCTCGTTGATCGCTCATTCAACTTAAAAACTTGGTTGATTTCAGTGGGTCTCGTTGAAAGCAATCCAACAACTTCAACTTAATAAAAACTCGACCGAGACTTAATACTCTGGCCATCGAACGGTTTCCAACTTCAGTACAACAGTTCCCTTTTTTTCTAACTAAACCATTTATCTTTTCAGCTTTAATTGGAGGTGCTACGTTAACTCCCTTCTACCTTTACATTTATATAGATACATAATGCATAAAATTTTAGGTACATATATAATAAAGATGATTTTAGGAAACTCAATATAAACGTAAATGAAATAAAAAGAAAACCATTAAAAATATTGTGAAAAGCTCGTCAGGCGGGTGGCAGGAGAGTTGAGTGACTCGCATTTATATCTGCACTCGAATGATAAATTGAAGTGAATGTTGCTGTGAAAACTCAAAAATTATGCATTTATGAGAAATTATTTATTTGGCAATTAAGCTGCCTAAAGGAGGGAATAGGAATAGAATGGAGCTGCTTTCGGGAAGGCCTATGTCCAGCAGTGTGCCCTGTGTCTGACGACGGTGATGATGACCAAAGGCACAGGTTAAAATTAGATTAGAACACAGTGGACAATTAGGGAATTTACATTAATTACTTATTAAAAACCCTTTGATGTAAATGATGAGTAAAGATAATAAACGACTTGTACTCAAGTGTTTTCTATCTACTTAGATAATAGAAAATCATAACAGAAAAATATTTTCAAACGTTTATTTTAATAGTCAACTTACAATTATTACTAATTGTAGATACGATAAAAATAGTGATACCCAAATATAACAACATGTTTATTTCGTACAATGTATTCGATTCGAATATAATCATTATCGAAAATATTAGTCTGCCTATGAATGGTGCATTTGAACAGTAAACTCTCGCGTTGACGTATTTCGAGTAATTTCCTTGTTGGCAGGTGAAGGTTCTCACGTTATGGGAATATTAGCGTCTCGTGATGGTTACTATATCCTCGTTAAATATTAAATGGTGTCGTAGGGGCTTTATTTGTAGGTCGTCTGCTTGATCTAGAGGCAGCGTGAATGGGAATACAGGCTGAGAAGTCGTGGGTTCAACACGATATGCTGGAGACTGGATTATCCAGAGGAGGTGAGTGAGGAGTGAAGGCAACATCTGTTATGGTATTATAAATCTATATAATGACTGAGATCACTATTTTTATTGATCTTGTAGTAATTGAAAATCTCAATATCATTAATTCAATTTAGGTTTGTCAGTTCAGACTAAAAACTCGTATCTGTATTCTTTCTATGGAAATGTTCATTTCTATAATCTTCGCATCAACCTGAACACGTATTACCATTCTATAATTTATGCTATATTGCTCAATTTAAAAGCATGCTTAATCAATACAGTAAACTAATCAAAAATGTATTTAAATGCAGAATTTGCTTTTCCAACAGTCTCCTAATGAGATTTATTTTCAATTAGGCGCAAGCGCGAGCCCGTTTGCAGTCGCTTCTAATGACATGATTTACATCCACTCTTATTTACGCCCGCTGAAGCGATGGGTAATGAAACTGAAACAGAGGAATTATTGGTTAGCACCGTACACCTGTATTCGAACATTTATTTAAATATCTTTGACGTTAAGTGCTTTAAAAGTATACAATGAAATGTTTGAAATAATTTAACGTTTTATGTTTGTTGTTTATGCAACAATTTCATAGTATATGCCATATACATAATCAGAATCCTCATATCATCATCATCATCAGCATCATCATCATCAGCCATAGGACGTCCACTGCTGAACATAGGCCTCCTCCAAAGATTTCCAGATCGATCTGTTGGAAGCGGCCTGCATCCAGCGACTTCCTGCGACCTCATATACTACCTCTATATGGGGATTCTGATTAATGGACATATTCATAAATCTTTTCATAAAGTTAATTTTACGAAATTAATAATTAGTTAGTAGTTTTAGATTTTTAGTTTGCTAAATTAAATGTACCTATTGTAAGATTTTGTATTGAATTGAATGCTTATAAAACAAATCTGTTCATAAGATATGCCACAAAGTTCTGTTAGCATTTAGAGGTATATAATTCAGTATCCTTAATAACATTGAAATAAAACTACTTTTACGAATTCTATCACGATTAGGTTTTAATTTTTATTCCCGACGTTCGAAGGCTTTGCAGTCTTCGTTGTCACGGGTCAGACTGAGGTATCATTTGTCCAATTAGGTTAGTGTTACAATATCTACCTTCATTTTTTTTTAGTTTTATTTCAATGTCTAATATTCGCGTAAACTTAAGATATCAGTATCCTTAATAACACCTATAAAAATAATAAATTTTCTTTTTAAATATTTTTTTAAGGTTGCATCTATGTTTTTTTATAGGCAGACGAGCACACGGCCCACCTGATGATATGTGGTTACCGACGCCCATGGTCATCGGCAGACAGGGTCACAGCAAAGCCGCTGCCTACCGTGAAAAAATGATTTTTTCAAATCAAAGTCCATAATCTAAAATAAATTGTGGAAACATACATACATACATATATACATTTATATGAACTCCTCAAACGTTTTCTCGACGATAACCAATACCGTGTCCTGATTTGAGGTTTGATTAACATAATATCTTTTTTCCGATTCGTGTTCCGGCAACATTGATTAGATTTGGGATTTGCTGAATATGCGAATACACGAAGATTCTGTTATCATACCTTTTACTTTTATCCTTGGTATTTTAACAAAAGTATGTGTACGTGATACCAATACTTTCCGAGAGTGTTTATGTGGAACTTGATGAAATATGTATTAGTTTATTCTGTGTGAGGGATCAACAACATTTTTCCGTCAATTTACCGCCCATGGCTGATATGAAGGTAATATATCTGCCCTATCTGGAAAGGGAGCTGAGATTGCACTATTACACGGGTTTTATTAGAACAAACATCAGAATGGGAGTATATATCATTTGCATGAATGTGAACCGTATCAACATTTTTACAGGTCTGCGTGCTTAACATTTTTCATAAATGATGTGCCTTTAGTACGCAGTAAAAGGGATAATGAGTGAGTAAAAGTTAGGCTTGCTTTAAAGTGAAGAGTGTGGCTGTACATGCGTCATTAATATGATATATTTTTTTTAATACAGATACATCCGTGGCGCAGTGGGCGAGTAGCCGGTTGTGAAGCTAGAGGCCGCGGGTTCGATTCCCGCATTGAGACAAATATTTGTGTGGCCCACAGATATTTGTTCAAGTCTGGGTGTTGTGAGACCGAAAGTCTCTCATAGTCTCTGACACTCACGATACAGGTTAGTGTGGGGTCAGGACTAGGTGTGTGACTGTTGGGTGTATTTATTTGTTTATTTATTATTTATTCACTTTACAAAGAGGCACGCTCATTTTTCAAGGGTTTCTTTGATTGGTGTTGGTTTGTATATAGATATAAAGAAAAACTCATTCAAAAGCGTAAAGTCAATCAGATTGCGTTATCGCATTTTGTCCCATTTGTTATTGCAGTTCATTAAAGCTATGAATGTTTGATATTTAAATCTACATTAAGCATCTCCTATTTGCTTACAAACCTTTGTAACATTATTTCGCTTTTCACTAAAACTGTAAAGATGCGGCGATTTATCACGACGTAGACGGATACTTGGAATATTGTCAGGAGCACTTGAATTTTTCATGAGTTATCAAAGGCTCCGGGCTAGTATACCTCGCTGTACGTCGGAGTGTATTCTCTCGCCTAACGAAAGGAAAAAAGCGTTCCTGTTTTACGACTTTTCGCACTCCCATGGTGAAGGGTAAGCCCGCACCACGAGTACTTCCAAAGGAAATGTTTATGAATACAGATGTCTGTCTGTTATGCGGGCGTCATAATTTAAGCTTATTGCTCTGTATTTTCCATGTTATTTAATATTATCAGATATGTATGGTCATATACAGTATGGGATTCGATGGATATTACATAAGTTGATAAGAAAACATAACATATTAGTAGTACATTTTTAATTAACTATCAGGTACTAATAGTAATTATCAAACCATATTGTCTGCAAAAGTGCCACAAATCAAGTATCAACTAAGTTTTTATATTAAGACGAGACGGTCTGTAGACTGAGACTAGACGTCTGGATGCAGCGCTTTATCAAAAAGATAATTAGGATACATTTTGCAATAAATCTTTTAAAACAACTTTAATTTGTTAATATACCGGGTGTTTCATAAAGTTGGTACCTATAACAATTCCACATACAGGGATTTAAAGTGCAATGGTAAAGTAAAAAATTAAAAATTTAATTTAATTTTTTTAATCAATATTAACCATGGGAATTTTAAAATCGGAATGTGACCTATAAATCGTTGCAAATAGCAAAATAATGGATTTGTGTATGTTAAAAATAATTATTTACACCATAGGTAGTTTGTAAATGTACTGCAGCTGACTCAGTGAGCCAGCAAAAAGTTTTTCATCACAAATTCAAGTTTCCATTATTCTAAAACTATGAGCCTTACGAAATTTTAAACTTTACCGCTAGATTGGTAACCATCGTCCCTTTAAGTAAAGTTGTTATGGATACCAACTTCATGAAACACCCTGTATAAAAGGGTGGTTCTATAAACCAGGATTGCTATCTTACTAAATTAATTAGACTTCACTACGATTTACCTATAGTAAATAGTAACACCAAGGTGAAGAATCTTTAATTTTTGAGTTAAATTAGTCGAAAAATATTAATGGCGAATATGACCCGCTATGTCGAGGTGAAACGGTTAGTAGACTTTTGTCCTTGTGAGTGGTACGTCACGGGCAAAGGGACAAGCCACTGGGGCAAAGACCTGCACCCAGGTCGGCACACTCGGGACCAATGTCGTAAGGTTGTTCAATTGTTTTAGGTCAATTCTATTGCTACAAAGAATTGAGGTTAATATTCTATTTACTGCAGCGGGTCACCAACGAGCCAAATATTTTGTGCACCATGCTTGAATTTGTTGCTCAGACTCCACAGTGATCAGGGATAAGGACAGGTAGAAAAAACATCTGATTACTATACGTCCGACGGGGTTGACCTTGGGCAACCAATCGTAAAAAGTTAGCCAAGTCCTTTCTGCAACATGCTTGAAAAAGTGTGTTGCGTCGACCCCGAATTAGAATGGTATCATCATCATCAGCTATAGGACGTCCACTGCTGAACATAGGCCTCCCCCAAAGATTTCCAGATCGACCTGTTGGAAGCGGCCTGCATCCAGCGAAAAATAAAGAATGGTATAAAGGCAGGTTTTTAGACAAAAGGTTCAAAAGAATCGCTTCATGTTGTTAACTTGATGGACTATTGTAACATTTGCACTTCTGTCTCGTCATTGGAGGACAGCGTGTGCGTAATGAATCACTGTGATTTATTGCAAATCGCAGAAAGAAACATCTAGAAATACTTATTGGCTGTTTGCTTTAGAATATTGGGGCAAATTTTTGCTAATGGGGCAACATTTAAACATTTCATTTGTGCTTTACTTTGAAATATATCATTCTATAAAATGCTGCCCGTTGTTCACTCTTGTCGACATCTTTGAAATTTATACATAGCTGCAGACTATATATAGATTTATGTAACATCTGTGATCTTCAAATTTACACACACACATACACACGGTTGTATTCCATAGGGGTCAGTATAGGCGGACTAGCGATTTAGAACACCCACATTTAGCCGAGTTCATCTCTATCCCAGATATGATAGGGGGCGAGCCTACCGTCATATCAAGCACAAGATCCAAAATCCTGGCTATTACTCAAAAGACTTTCAAAGCTATATTAACATAAAAAAGTATATATCGTAAGCAGTTAATGCTTATGGACGTAATAGCAGCTCTACAAGCCTTCAGTCTTTAACTCGAGTGCACGCGAGTCAGGCAACGCCCGCATGAATTTTTAACGTAGGTATTCTAAATACACATGTACGAGTATTCCACGTGTTCAGTTGCTAAGCTAACATTTTCCTAGTTCTGTAATACCTTTGAGAATTCAGCATTGCAACCTTTAATAATGAAATGGCGTATATCTGTGATATAAGTAATAGTCGAGTCAGTCTTTTCCACTTATAAATTAAAATATTGGTATTATTATGTTTAAAAATAATTTGGATTTTATCATTTTGGTGATTTCCCGTGTTTTAATCATTCTTTCTTTCTACCTGCCCATATCCCACCTGCATGTGAGATCGGCGCAATACACTTTTTGAAGTATGTTGCAGAAATGTTTTGGGACAGTTTTTATGACCGGCTGTCTACTTGTCACTCTGTCTACACATCAATCCCCTCTGAGGAATCCAGTCTCAGGGAAATCAAATTAGAATAATCGCTTTCCCCGACCTGGGAATCGAACCCAAGATCTCCCGGTCCACGGTCATACACGCTGCAACTAGACCAAGGAGGCGACCAAAATAGAGGCGTGTTTAAATGAAACCTGTATTTTATTATTGTTTTACGTTCTATAAGTTTACTCCCGTTATAGGCTATCAGGCATGATGGGCAACAGCTTTATCTTTACTTCAGGAGTGGATTACTAATATTTTAAATGTAACAGTCTGTGGAATAAATAATCAGGTTGCGGTTTGTACACTCGTATTGTATAGGACGCGTGTCACACGCGATTTGCTATTAGTAAGTCGTGAGTCGTGACGCATGTTACGAAATAATTATTTTCTTAAAAGTAAATTCATAATCGGCCTCATAGTACAATAATTTTATAATCATGAGCGATAATTTTTTGTGCCCCATTTCTATTATAAATCTTTCTATATTTGTATTTATTAACCGTAAACATACCGTGTACTTTGTTCCGGGTAACTATACTGCAAAATATGTCGATTTGGTATAATATGAAAGAACGCACCATCAATATAATATACCCTAGATGCCCAGTTCTTTGCAAATATCCTCCTAAAAAGTGGTCTCAGCAATAAAACAAAGAAAACAAGTTCTAATTAAATCAACACAATTATAACCCCATGCAAATGTTATAAAGTAGCTTTTTAAACGAAATGAGCAAGCGTTCTTAAATTTGAATTTTGAAATTTAGAATTCTATCGGCATCGGACTGTAGGCAAAACGAGTGCCTAAGCGCTTCTTTGCTGTCCCATTTTCCGAGCGTCAACTATGCATCTAGGTAAATAATATATCGATGGAACGAACGAATAAAAAAAGGTATTGTTTTCGCGCTTGTCAGGGACAAGCAGCTAGGCTCATACATATCTAGTAAGCTACTCTGACTCAGTTAGACCCACTGATAGTCTCATGAGGACCAAGAATGATGTAGTAATATGATGTGACTAAGATCACTTAGAATATTATTTTGTAACAATAAGTGTATAGAATCTTTCTTTCTACCTGCCCTTACTTATACCCTTAACTTACCTTAATATGGGGTTGACGCAAAACAAGTTTTCAAGCATGTTGCAGACAGGATATTGCTTAGTTTTTACCGACTGCCTGCGTAACTTCAACCCCCTTTGAGGGAACCGGTTCCGGGCAATGTAAATTAGAAAATTCGCTTTGCCCGACCTAGGCAATCGAACCTAGGACCTTCAGGTCCACAGCCTATATATGCTGCCACTAGACCAATTAGGCTATTATTTTTCCATGAATATTTAATAAAATTCTCTATACATCTGAAATAGTCTTGGATTCCTTGCCATTTTTATCGCAAATCTCGTGACAGCTCCACAAACTAATTTGACACAAAGACGAAGTAAAGTAACTAAGGGGTGGCTCAAAGTAGACTGATAATTGGCGAAAGCTTGGTCGCAGAGAGTTCAAGCGGAAGGAAGCTGCGAGCTGCCTGAGACAGCTTGATGTTCATATCTACGCCATAAGTTCAATCAGAACTACAATTAATTAATGTATTAAAGTTATTTAGACTATGCGTATAATTAATATATTAAGTGACATATTTTTATAGATATTTTAAGGAGGCGGAGCATTTACATATGCTGAAACAAAACGACACTTTCTACCTCTATTTTTATTCTTCAAAGTCAATTATAAATATAGGATAGATAAGTTAAGATTGCAAAAATCCCCAGTTTTAAAACCAATTTCATAGGGGATCACTTGCCGGAAATATCGGGAAACTAATCAAATATTGCCACATAATTTTTTAAAAAGTCATCATAAATATACATAATCTTACGGCTCACGCCTTTATCCCCAAAGAAGTAGGCAGAGGCAAACTAGCGAACTAGAACCCACATTTCACCAAGCTTAGTTCCGTCCCAGATGTCATAGGGGATGAGCCTATCGCCATATCGGGCACAAATTCCAGACTCCGGGCTGATATGGAAAAATCCAAGGTCACTTTGCCCGACCCGGAGATCGAACCTGAAACCTCAGGACGGTAGTCGTAGCGAAGTACAACCACACCACTGAGGCAGTCGAATTTTTAAGTCGGTTAACAATAATTCCACTATTTATGAACAAAGACTACATTTGATAGTCAATTGGTGGGTCTGTGGGCGTGCGGCGGGCGCGGCTTGTCTGCGGAGTGCGGCTGCGGACCGACTCGAGTCTCGACCGTCCTTCTATTGCTCGCCTCACCGCACATTTCCGCCCTTGCTACAGACAATTTGCCGTCCGCGGTCTTAGATTCAATATACCATCTAACGTCGCACCGTCGCGTCGAGTAAAACTGTTTTAAATAAGAGCAGTAAACAAGACATTGGATTGAAATGTATAATAATGATGTAATACAAGAAATATGTGACTAGGTACAGAATAGTACAGTCTAATGGCTTCAAGATAATAAATTAAATAACTTAACATAAATAGTAAGTACCTGCATAAATGACTTTCTTTTAATTTCTTTTGACTGCAAAACACCCGTGATTGTTCTGATATTGGGGCTGTTTATGAATCGTAGAGACATTTTATCATAGGCCTCTGGTATATAATGAAATTAATTAAACATTATAGTCTTTGCGGCCCGACCAGGAAAATTTCTGACAATCGTAAATGTACTCTAGCGCGATGCGCGACTATGAAATATGTATAATATATTAACCTAATGTCATCAATGCGCAGCGAGCTCGAATACATTTACGATTGACACAAATTTTTCAGCTCGGGCCGCTGAAGTTTGATGTGAACGCCAGACCTGCCTAGTGCCTACCATATTGGACACTTATGTATTGTGAATCTCAAACTATTATTATTACGAATAATTATTTTTATTTTAGTATTTTATATACATATATATCTTAAATGTATGTTTAAACAAGAAAATAATATCCGTAGAGTAAATTTCATATTGTGTCTGGCAAGAAGGTGCACGGAAAATTTGTCTCGGAAAAGTGGATAATCCTTCAGCCAGACCTCGTGTCTGCGGTGTGCCTTTGAAATATATTATAAAGCTTTCCTACTACCGAACAATGACTTCCTTTATAATAAAATCGATAAAGCGACTATCGCACCGTAATATATCATTGTTAACAAAAGTGCCTAACTTCCCATATCTTCGAAACGACTCTTGTAGATTGTAAAGAATAATACTTGCTTAGATTGGTTATTTGCATAATCCTATTTACTTGTGTATTACCTTGTACTAGTGTATGTAGAAGTGTATTTGGAGTCTAAGAAAATGAAGGGACATTACAAATAACTTTCTAAATTATATATTTGTTGTTTGATATCTGATATTTTATTGCAATTAAAAATAAAAAGTAAGCTTATTAGATTCGACAATTAGAGTAGGTCCGTCAAGTAGAATAGCTTAATTATTAACAGTAATAAGATATCATGATCCTAATCCATTGCAAAAGAATGATTATGAAGACCTGCATTGTCTTTTCTGCAAACCGACCGTTGCATTCATACGACTTCCCTGAAAGACATTTATTTTGTATACTTACATTACCGGTTTTATTGAAACGCCATATTTTAATTTTTTCACTTCAAATCGTAGAAAATAAAATGATTAGCAATTAGCAATCTTCCTAGAAATCTTTAGACATAGAAAGAGCCTCGAATTAAAAAAGCTTTTATGCAGGCCCGCAGCATGATTATAGTCACCACCGATAAACTCATTAATTAAATTTAGCAACACAGCCATCATTCTTCTAGTATCGGGGGGTGGGTGTTCCAGTTCGCTGGTTCACTGCTGCCTATCCTCTTCAGAGATGCGGGTGAGAGCTTATATGTACGTATGTACCTTTGCATTGTAATAATGTTTCAATCTCATATGTTAATACCTTATTCTATCACTTATTGCTCTTACTTTGTAGCAAGCTACAAAATAAAGTAATAACTATTACGTGTGCCCTAGCAGAATTGCTAGCGTTGTAAATCTAAACAGCAATAAAAATCACGTCTATAATCCTTTCCAAAGCGTTATTGCTGCCAGAGTATAAGTTAAGCCTTCATAGTTCGGGAATATTTCAAGCGGCACTGATTGAGTTATAAATATTGATTTCGTATTAGGAATAGCCAACATATTCCTCTGGGAGAAACAAGGAAATAGGAATACATACTCCATTATTAATTATTTCAGAATATAGTAACGATTTTTTTATAGCAGTGATTGGCAAACGTGCAGTTGGGTCACGTGATGGTAAGTGATCTCCACCGCCTATAGACACCCAAGACACAAATGTATCATGAATGCGTTGCCAGTGGGAGGGAAGTGTGAAAAGGAGGGGGGGGGGGTGGAATTGAGCCACCAGAAATCTCACTCTACGTCGTTTTTTAACAAAGGGAGAAGAAAACGAGCTGGCGCCTGGCGGGTCACCTGATGTTATCACAGTCTATAGACACTCTAAGGATGCAGTTACTCACCGAACTAAACCGAACCCAATAGCGAGCTGTCACTAGACGTCGGTGTCCTGTAAGATACTGGTATCGGACCAGTCAAGCGGTCCCATCGAGCTACAGACAATAACTGTCTTCGGCGGCGCCTTGGCAACAGTATCTTATCTGTCTATCAGTATCTTAGCAATAGTAGACAAATATTTATTGCAATAATAATAAAGACGAGTGAGTTCTATAGATATTACATATGTACTCCTGGTAGGACTATTGTTGACAGTTCTCGATATCTCCACATTTTTTTTAGTTCGTTATAGTTTCTGCGAGTAGCGCTGGTAATTAAATGGATGGAGAACAAAAAACAATCGTCAAGAACTGTAAAAAATCCCTTACTAGGGCTACAGTAGTCTATAGTAGGTATAAGATAAAACAATCTACAATACCACTCTATCATGAATATATATGAATAAAAATGTTCTTGCTAAAAGCATTTCTATTTCACTTTAAAGAGTAAAGCTTTCAAAACATTGCAAACGAAAGGACTGTAGAGTCTGTAGAGTTCCTATCGGAAATAAATTGACGTGTCTACATTTTTATTCGAATATAAATCTGCGGGCTGCGGAAGCTGAGTGGAGTGGTGAGACGGTCGGTCGCACAAATCAATGTTGAGCGGCACCCTGTACCCCGAGCGAGACTAGAGGCAATCTAAATGAGAAGTCCGTCTAGACTCTAGACTCGAGATACGGGACTGCACGCTGCCGGCTTGCCCCTGTTGCTTAATTAATATAAAATCAAATTGTTCTGACATGTTCAACGGAGTTTACACACTGTTGTATGCAAAACATTAGCTTTGTGAGTGACATTTTGAATAAGTACTTAGCTGATTAGTCGAGTACGTTGCTACATAGACATTGTCGATTGGTAAATTTATGGGTTGCTATAATATTCAGTGAAAGGTCTATTTCGCCTAGGAAATTGAGTCTATCCTTTGTCTGACTAAAGTATTTCGTGTTTGTAAATCGGCCTATCTTGTCTTTCTTTCTACCTGCCCTTATCCCACCTTCATATGGGGTCGGCGCACACACTTTTTCCAGCACGTTGCAGAAAGGATTTGGCTTAGTTTTACGACCTGCTGCATGCGTGACATCAACCCCCCTGGGGGATCCAGACCCGGGCAAATTAAATATGCCCGCTTTGCCCGGGCTGGGAATCGTACTCACGACCTCCCGGACCACAGCCTATTTATGCTAAACCAAGTAGGCTACCTACAGGGGTAAATCTGATTGAACTGAAAATTGAAATGAACTCTTATTATAATGAAAAAAATAAAACTCACTCCTTATGAATGGATTTTTTTGTTAAATGGGTTTGTCCGCTCGAACAAAGAATCATCAGAACCGGACTACTGTTACAGACTAGATAAATAATAGGTACTACTGACGTATTACTACTACTATGTGGAATTACATATTTAAATGGTCACTGGCCACATTAAAAAATATAAGTACGTACCTACAATCCAAACTGATACGATGTTTTGTAATCGGATTGTACTCGTATTAGCTATTTAAGCCGCATCTCCTGCACTTTAGTGCACTACACTACACAAGACACCCACACAAAACATGGTATTTCAATTTTTTTTGTGTAGGTGTTTTTAGTGTTTTGTTCCGAAAAAACTAGTGGAGGAGACGCGGCTTAACATCTATTTGTAATTGTACGGAGATTCAATTATAGCCGAAAACGCTAAAAATAATGAGCTCGGCTACCCGTTGTGTGGTTCCATTGTTTTATATTGTATACATATTTTGAGGTTCAACGTTTATGAATGGAGGGAGTGCCGTCGGCGAGTCTGATCGGTTGCTAGGCAACGCCTATCCCTCTCCACTCACCGTTTGACCCTGGAGGTCGCTCATCCCGATGCCATTCCCCTGCTAGTAGACATGTTATGTTTACACGCCCAGTCTGTCTCTGATCAAATTAATAATCTTAGTTATTGTTTCACTTACCTACATTTTTTCTTGTATTTTTTTAAATATTTTTAATAAACGTGATTTATAGTTTTAAAATCGCATCTACGCTTACATAATTATGTCCGCATTTTGTCGTGTCGTGGGTTTTCATTAGCTATTTCTCATAATGTTTGTATTTTTATTTCAACATTTTAGAATACACTTATTATGTTACAATATGCCAAATATGTAACATGGTTGTTCATTCTTAAAAGTCTAAAAACGTTCTAACATTGTTGTAAATAATAAAAAATAATAGTATTATACCCCTATGCCCTATGGCTACTAGAAAGAGTGGCAATCTTACTATTATCCATTGTGATTTGTGATCATTTATCGTGAAGGAGCCAGCCCAGCAGGGGGATTTTACACCAAGGTGTAACTAGGTAAATATTTATAATAATTATATTAAATCATTGAAAATTGTATTGTTCAAAACTATTTAAACTTCATTTATTTATGCAAATTCATTCATAAATGGATCCTACTAAATGGTAGTTAAACGACATCTATCGGCATTTATGCTCAACATTTTGATAACAATGAACAACTTCGCAAAAAAACTTAAGTTAGCTTTTAATGACTGAATTGCATTTAATATTTATTCATATTTGTATTAATAGTAAAATGTGTTATAATTAAATCTAAACAAGTAATAATTAAAGTTCTAATATCAGTAATGTGTTAATGGAGACCAAACTGAGTAGTTATGTAGTAATGTACTAGATGGCGCTGATTGAGTACATCAATAGAAATTCCGTTAGCTACTGGTATATACGGAAAATATGAAGATAAATTTATATTAGATGATATAGAAATAAAATATAGAATACAATTAAGTAATAAAAAGAAACATTTAATACTAATATATAAACTTTTGTTTATTTATTCCAAACGCTAAATTGGGACATTCCGTCATATGACGAGGTGGCCGAGTGGTTAAGGCGTTGGACTGCTAATCCAATGTGCTCTGCACGCGTGGGTTCGAATCCCATCCTCGTCGATTGTTTTGCTTTCATGCGTTTCAATTTTTTTTTTTATTATTTATCCTTCTTTCACATTCTTCAGTAAATGGTTTTTTGGAACGGTTTTTTTTTTAACGAAAAATCTGTGGTAACCTAAGTCGTTTTTGCATTTATAAGTTCCTACAACAAAAACGATTCATTATATTATTATGTACTTTAGGGTACCGTGTATTATTATTTTTGTCAATGGGACAAAATCGGAACCCTTGTAATTTATTATATGAAAAATCTACTCTATTAGATGGTTCACCATGGTCATAATACTTCGATTTCTGAACTTTATATTGTGTGGTAGAGCCACACTGTAGACAGTTACGTCTACACCACAAATGGACCAGCTCGACCGGTTTGATACCACTGCCTCACAGAAAACCGACGTAAAGTGGCAACTGTCGCGTTTCGTTCGGTGAGTGAGATTTCCGGTGGCCCAATTCCCCCCCTCCCTTTCCCAATCCCTATTTCCTTCATTTTAGGTTGGCAACGCACCCATAGTTTTCATTTATAGGTGTCTATGGGCGATGGAGATCACTTACCATCAGGTGACCTATCTGCTCGTTAGCCAGTCTCTGCAACAAAAAAATAGGTACTCTTTTCTTTCTGTACTCTACTTTACGTAGGTATATATTTTTAAACAGGAATCAACAGAGACATGGATGTGGAATCACGTATGAATGGAAGATATATGAATTAAATACATAAGAATGATGAATGCCTATGTTCTACGTCTAGGTACTCATAATATTTAGTTTAAATGCATTAATTTAAATATCGTATACTTAAAGTAGGTAAAAGTCATTACTTTTACTTATTTATACGATATTTGTTACATCGTGAAATCTGAAATGTTTATCATTTCTGTTATATTTAATAAACTATCAAGTACAATAGATTGGAAACGCATAAGAATTCAGAGGTATCTTTATTTATTTAGAGCGGCTCAATACTCGCGCTGGATATAATCAGGTGTTATCATTGTAATCGCCAGCGAAAACAGATACGGACGCAGGTACCAGCGTAAGGCTATCATTCGTTACAAATTTATCTAGACCTGCTTTCCATTATCTTATCGGATACCTGGCACCCTTTATTTTACAGTTAGTTATGAGTTGGGCGCGCCTAAGCTTGAGGCCCATTATGCGAAACCATTTTCGTTGAGTTATTATTATCATCTTTGGACGTTAAATGAGATTTTGTAGTTTTAGTGATAAAGTTATGCGCTTTGTGTGCTGAGCAGACTAAATAGCTGTGTTGTGCATTCGACTTAAACAGACTGTCCGGTTACTTTAGTTGTGTTCAGAGATTTAGGAATGAACAGTGAGTATAATTACCTATTACGTACCTACATAGTTCTACTATATTTTAGGGCTTAGCAAACATGGCTTTGCCCGCGGCTCCATCTGCGTTATGTCCCGTTAAATTACATAAGGAGCTAACCTTGTAAACTCCATTTTACAACCGCAAAATCCCCATAAAATCCTTTTTCCGAATAACTGAACATTGGCAAGGACCAAGGTAAACTTGTTACACGTTTAATATCGTCCTTAGAGCCGTATTTATTTATGATAAAGGCTATAAATGTATGTACCTATCTAGGAAGTATCTTTATACTCCTACTAACTTTATAAATCGGTACTTTATTGATCGTGACACATTTGTGGCAGTTACTAGCAGTGAACTATGGAAAACTTAGTACGCAGGTATTTTAAAAATACTACAACCGTGATTCATAATCATATAATCTATCTAATATGAGTGTCGCGAGCCCTTATCACAAACTAAATAGGGCGCTCAAATACGTCGAGTACAATGCAATAGTGTTTAATTTGTGTGAAAGGTTAACAATCATATCTACTAATAATATGATTCCGAATGTGTGTTGGTTTGAATCTTTAAAATAAAGAAAAAAAAGAATTTTATTTGCCTTTCATTTACACGGATAACAGATTGACAAAATGATTTTTGCATAGATAAATCATGGGACCGAAAGGGATTGTAAGCCCTCGTCCGTTGGTTCTTTTTATCTTAGAAAGGTTACGAGCCGAAAGCGAAAGCTAGTATTATAATTTCGTTAATGTTTATATGTATGTAAGTTTATTTAATTGGGAATGGCTAGGCAAAGGTATAGGTAACTAGTGCACCCACGATTCTTTGACTTTGTTTTTCATTTCATTGTCATAGATCATAGAGGAGACCACAAGGGGAGGGTCGGGTCATCAGATCGTCTCTTTGGCACTTGTTCTAGAGGTAGTGTATATGGGCTAAGGACCGGGAGGTTCTGAGTTCAAATCCCGGGTCGGGAAT
The DNA here is from genome assembly GCA_036417725.1 of Clanis bilineata. Taxonomy (NCBI): domain Eukaryota; kingdom Metazoa; phylum Arthropoda; class Insecta; order Lepidoptera; family Sphingidae; genus Clanis; species Clanis bilineata. The sequence continues at coordinate 9,522,756 of CM071141.1, forward strand.
CGTTTTTCTATGATGATTTACCTGAGACTGGAACCCCCAGAGAGGGTTGATGTCAGAGGCGGTCGGTCGTACCAAAAGCTGAACCTTTTCTGCCACATGCTTGAAAAAATGTGTTGCGCCGAAATTCATACTGAAAACAGAATTGACAAAACTAGGCCTTATCACCTCAAACGCATTATGACGGGAACATACTATATGATCAAACGTATCTGCTGTACTATTCATCATTAGGATATGAGTTCACCAAGTCAAGTATTCATAATCAGCCACACTTTCACATTATTATTAGATATTAAGGAAGTAGGCTAGGATAAGCCAGATTACAATTTACATCCGTTCCGCCTTCGAACAAACAATCAATAATATACGTACTCGTAGTGTACTTAGTGTTATCTATTCCTTGAAATAACTCTGTGTCAGATATAAAAAAATTGTTGACAAATTACGTTTAGTGTAGATTTGATACTTTGTTTTTAATTAATTATATCACGTTGAAGGGAATGCAAAAAACTTACACGTGATGGCAAAAATGGTTTCTGAACAAACCGTGGAATATGACAACAAAACTATTACAATTATAAGACAAAAACTCAAAATGAGATATAGGTAGTCTTGATTTAGATAACAATCCTGCATTGTGAGAAAATTGATGTGAGTGAGCACTGATAGTATGTGGTTTATTCAGTTCGCCATACTTGCATTACTTTCTTTGTTACATACTCCGATGGGGTAATTGGATTCCAATGGGTGGAGTCCTGGTCTCTGAAACAACATTTCACCACTTCTCATAATTCTCTGTAGTCTTTGGCCATTAGTTTGAAGATCAAAGAGATCCGCATTTTTCCACCGATACAGGTGTCAGTAATAAAGAGCGTAAAGATCGGTCTTTACGCTGGCCATCTAACTAATTCTATGAGCTTAAATATCTATCCCGGAGTTTTTCCGAACTCTCCAAATTTCATCAGTACCTATTTTTGAATTTAGCTTAATATCATTTCTGCATTGTTTTAAATTTAGAGTTAGTTGAAAAGTGTGGTTATAGATATTTGTTTTTGTTTCTGCCGCAAGGTATAAATAAATACTTTCCTACGTATAATGAGTACGAGGTAGTAAGTTAAGTTAGTAGGTCTAGGTACCTAGTTGAGGTGTGAGGTAAGTAATATGGGGAGGTGGCTCTAGTCTCGAAAGGGCACACTACCTCGGGTCCTCTGATCTCTAACTATGAAATCAGTATACTATATATTATTAACGTAATTATGCGGTTTCCCATTATTGGTAGTGTGGTTAGAGAATTCAAAATAAACCCTCTTGGTCTGGTGGCAGCGGATGTGGGCTGTGAACAAGGGGATCCTAGGTTCAGTTCGGCAGCTGGTCATAAAAACTCAACCGAATCCCTTCTGCATAATATTTGAAAAAGTATGTTGCGCTGACCCCATATTTGTGGGATAAGGGCAGGTGGAAAGATGGTAAATCACTTTTCCCCGCGACAAAAAAAAATGGTAGAAAGAAAGTTGTTAAAATTAAAACATAAAAAAATTTACGCACACCCCAGATTTGTCACCAAAAAATCGATAATACATAGTAGATACCTACTATATTTTCTAATCATGATAGAAACATTATTTGTCACGATTTGCACATTTAGAACAAGGATGTCCTCGGCCGCTCCCTGTTCTGATAATGAATATAATCATTGAATGCCATGCGTGATTCGTCATCGATATTATTTTATCTTTATCTATCTTATATCATACAATATACAATAATTCTTGAATTCTGGAACGGTTAAAAAACACTTAATGTGGTAATTTGACTAATTTGTTAGCCTGGGTATGTAATAAGTACAAATGTTACTACGGAATAACTTATTTTTGTAGAATTTCATGTTGAAATAAGTAGAATAAACTAGAACTTTTAAAGTTTTCGACATCTTTGTCTGTCTGTCCGTATGCCAACGGAACTGTGAGTAAAAGGTGTCGAGCTATTCGTGCTGTAGACATAAAATTCACTCTTAGGTTCTTATGGAACTTGAAACAACAATACCTCTAAATAAATAATAAATACACCCTACAACAGTCACACACCTAGTCTTGAGCCCACACTAGGTTATAACCTGTATCGTGGGTGCCGGAGACTTTGAGATACTTTCGGTCTCACAACACCCGGACTTGAAACAAATATCTGTGGGCCACACAAACATTTGTCTCAGTGCGGGAATCGAACTCGCGGCCTCTCGCTTCACAGCCGGCTACTCGCCCGCTGCGCCACGAAGGCTGTCCTATGTGTCCACATTGCTATTTATTTATTTATAATCATTGAAGACTCAGTATTTTCAAATATAATATTATTAATACTTATTTCAGAAAAAAATATGCTGTGGGCGGCGGTGTTGGTGGCCGCCGTAGCCGGTGCCACAGCTCAATTAACAGCTCAAACAAGTATAGCGCCTGAACTTAGAGAATGTTACATGGACCCTCAACTCATAAACAGAAACAACTTACCACCGATGACTATTCCAATTCTCATCGACATTATCCAACAAATTGAAGATAATCCTAATGTCAATATGGATTTGAGACAGCTTTCTGCGTTGCTGCTGCACACGTAAGTTTATCACTGGATGTATTTTTATTAGCTTCCCAAGATTGCGAAACCGATAATAACTATTTAGTTTTGGGTTTTATTCTTATGTTCTGTAGATTTTTCCATACATTTGACTTGCAGTGCCACTAGCGAAACGAAAACTACATCAAATTAAAATACTGCCGTCCGATCACTAAATTACCGTTAAGTTAGTTATAAACGTGGAAAATATTAGAGCGAAAGTGTAATTTTTCTAAAGACATTTCTTAGAAAAATTAGACTTTCGCTCTAATATTATACTAACTTGTTATAAGGAATATCTTCCATAGTTTTTGGACACATCTTAAAATGAGTTTTATTTAGTGATCGGACAGCAGAATAAAGGCAAGGAGAAAACGAAAATTCTGGAAGTAAAACTATCGAAATTACTCATACTACGGATATACTGACACATTTTTCGATATATCACTCGAAGAAACATGACAAGTAATTAATCGACCTTTTAATTTATTTCAGATATAGACAAGACGGTATAGAGTTCCATCAACCAGAAACGAACTTGGGGGCTTCTTCCATAGTACTGCCATTCGCGCCAACATTCCATTCATTCCACCGACACAGACTGCTACTTACTAGACTCATTCCAAGTAACCTGCAAGTCCTAGCAAATAATACTGTAAATTCAGTTTTGAAGGTGAGGAAAATTCCACATATTTTACTCACTAACTGTAGACTTAAGATTAGATGTAGGTTTATCAGTTAATAGTTGTGAATCATATATAATTTTTATGTCAGTGAAAACTGATTCATAAAGATCTCATCAAATTTTATCTTACGGTCTACCCTTTACCAGGCCAAACCTAATCCTATTCCTTACATTAAGAGTACTGTGTGAGAGCATTAGTCATCATGGCCTCATAATTACAATATTTAATAGACAAAACTGTGTAAATTGTATATTTTATTGATTACAGTGCACCCTTCACCACATGTTGTCCACAACTGTTGACGGAAGAGTAAGGGGTGATGAGAGCAGTTGTAACCAATTATCACAATATCGAGCACTGAGAACTGGTAGATCTCCTAGGTCAATAAGTGATGATGTTGAAATCTTAGACAAATCTCTACTGTAAGTTCCATACTTATTTTATTTAACTTTCAGTGCTTTATTATTACCATTTCCATAGATCTAATAAAAGGGAAGATAAAAAGACAGACTGGTACTAAACCGGCTGAGACACCGCTTTATAGAACGAAAGATGGTTTACACTGATCCCTTTTTTTAGAAGCACTGCTGGCAAAAACGGTCAAATGAAGCATTACGATCCTAATGTGGATGTAGAATATGCCAATTATAACGGAGTCAAGTCGGAACGTCAATTGCTCGGTGAAAGCACATGTCCATTACTAGGAGGAGTTGTATTTTCACCATGGGGGGCGATTTCTGCAGGTCATCTTATAGCAGGAATTGCAGCAGGAGCTCAGCCGCAACAAGTACCTGTTCTAGAGCTTGCAAAGGGTTCCGTTCTTAATTACAACAACGTTCAACAAACAGTGACGTCAATTTTTCCAGCTACATTATCTGGTAAGTTGACATTGAATCCTCCTGTACTCTATGTTAGTAGTTAAAGAATATGTTTAAAGTAAACATTTTTCCAGGTGACTTGGCTGAAGCTATACTTATTCAAGGAACTGACAGAGGAAGTTCTTCAATTTCTATTGGTACCGCTGGAAATTGGAACAGTACACAGGCACAAAGGCATTACATGCTTCATAGTCGAACCAATATCGAGATGACTGATCCAGAAATTCGTGGTGACATTGACGGTTTTGTTCTCGGTAGTTCTATAACATCTGTTTTGGGGACATTTAGTACGATGAGACTTTCGCAATATCTGGACATGTTTTATTCACCGAGGGTAACACTTTTGTATTCAATATTTATTGATAATTTAATGTATGAAATACAATTATTTTATAACATAATGTTATATTTATTTCAGAATGGAGTCTTTAACCCTACTCTTAGGGCTTGTAATCGTCGGGATTTAAGCCAGCAATTCATCACCAATACTAATTTAGCCAGTGAATCGTTCGCTTTTGCTGCAGCTTTGGACACAAATATGCCTCTTAGAGGAACCATGATTGGGGGTTTGCAACAACTCGTAAATAGTGCTGTTACAAACTTTCAATCTTATACGAGTTAGTTTATTAATACACCTAAAATATTATTATAGAATATTGACAATTATTCCTGTTACTTATAGTTGCTTATTTATATTTTAGCAAGCAACCTTAATGATATGAGTTGCGTTACATCGGAAGCAGTGAACGTTGATTTCCGTTTGCGAACCAATCTATACATAGTGCTTGATTCTTTGTTTGAATACAACGTTGTATATCCAGCCATATCTTTACTGGTAGATGCTATTGAGGTTGGCAAATATGGATCAAGTATCACATTGTTGAATGCATTTGATGGAAGTGTTGTAATCAATACTACATCATCACCTGCAGAATTTCACGCAAACTACACACTAACAACTCATCTAAACAGTAAGTGTTCAATAAATAGATTTTTGTACGCTTATAACTGCTGTTTTCTCGCCTCATATCACAGTGTTCCTTTTCCAAAAAAATATTTTGTTGAAGTAGTTGAACAGATCTATCGATTCTGTATTACATAGATCTATCTAGGTCGGTACTACCAGATTGGGATGGGTCCACAAAATAACAAGGTTGGCCCAATAACTCTAATGGCTTCAAGGTGCCTTTAAAGTATAACCGATAATGCTTTAGGATGCATTTTTATGCGTAGCTATGATGATTTAAATGTCACTCATCGTCATCGTCATTGTCATCGAGTGAACAAGTTACTCTTTTATCGTCACTCCTCAGCGCCTATATAAATTCTTCTTCTTCCACGTGACTATATCGCACTCTAATTTATTAGGGTCCAATTTATCACTTTTAACTATATTGCAGAAATAATTCGGTTTCGTTTTTATAACCGAATCTTGGTTTAGACTTTATGCTGGATCCATTTCTGGGCAAAACGTGTTAGAAAAATCATGTTGCCTTGCCTGGGATTCGAATCCAGAATCTCCTGTTCCATACCCTAAATCTACATGATGCCAAAAAGGTGACAAAATAATGTTTTTTTAACACCCAATAAGTATTGGTTTTTATGTTATTCCAGTGTTGGTCGGAGTAAACTTGCTGACTAGCCTTACAAACATCAGAATAATGATGCAAGAACAATTGGGAAATGAAAGCCTCGTCAACTATGTTGGCGGAACTTCTAATATTGTATTGTACATGGTAAACTCTGGACCCCTGCAAAATAATGAACAGGTATTTGAACAAGCACGACTACTCAATGAAACTGTTCCAGGTAAGTTAGTTTGTTTACATTATAATTCATATTTCATTTAAGTCTTTGTTTAAAATATGTTGTTGATAAGAACTTAGATTAATGAATGACAACTACGATCACCGATAAAAACATAAGATTATTTTCTTCGTTTCAGATACGAGGCTTGTTTTTGCAACATCCACAAATCAATTTGACAATTTATGGAATTTAGTCCGTGACGTTCACAATGATATTAGAGTTTTATCACTATCAACAGGGGGCATAAATGTTGAAATTGCTATGGCTGGGATTTTGGATAGAATAAGAACAGGTAAATAATATAAAATAACAAATAAATGCACCCAACAGTCACACATAGTCTGTAAACAACTATTGCATAAATAATGTCAATAAATAACACTGCTAAAGCAAATGGCATGGTGTTAGTATAAAAGTGGTCACACTAAACGAATAGGATGACGCGATTCTAGACAAAGCCGTTAAGTTTACCGCAGGGTGGAGGTAGTTCTACTACAGACTACAGGCTTAACATTGCACTTAGTTTATAATGTGTTTAGGTGACTATTATTTCGTTTCTAGTATATTTCACGCTAAGCTAACGTACGGAACCATAGCCGTTATGATTAGATTTTTTAGGTTCTAAAATGCAATATAATTTATTGCAGTTGGAAGAAGAATTGTAAACCCAACATGCGGCTCTCATTTTACTGGACCTTCATCTGGTACAAGACAATTCGATGATTTTGTTGAACCGGGATATATCAATTTTTATTCAGTTAGCCCTAATTATTTCTTTCGCAACAACGATAATAGCAGAATTAGAATTGCCCGCAGTGGTGCTGGTGCAGGCAGTTTGGTTATCTGCCATTCGCGTGTCATTGTTCATCCAAGGTATGGTAAAATAAATAATCGTAAATAAGTATATAGGTATTTATCCCAACAATATATCCTACTGCTACTACTAATACCTTGACACTTTGATAATAAGTAGGCGGTTCGGCCTTACACATCACACTGGCTGAATGAAGATTTCTAGACTGACATTTCAATCATGTGTTTGGGGGCGAGTCTAACGCCAGAAATTCCAGACCCCGGGTTGACACTGAATTAACCGAGCCCGAGATCTCAGGAGTCAGGACGGTAGTGGTAACGCAATACAACTATGCCACCGAGATGACTTTATTTTGCTTTAAGCTCCGTTATTTGTAGGGTTACATTCGTGAGTGGTAATATTATGGCCATAATAGATCCTCATACATATTATGCTATTATAAAAAAGAAGTTGTCCTCTATTATCTGTAATTTATTAATATAATCATACTTATAACATTTACAGACGTAACACCACGATAGTCGGTCTTGAAGAGGATGCCATCATCTGCCAGACCTTGGCCTCCAGTGGTAATGTTGAGATCAGTTTGCAAGGTGCTTGTCACCCATACTGGACCATAGGCGCATGCCCTATGCTGTATCTTTCTGTGCAGTCGGATACGGGTAACACCGCCGCAAGTAGCGCCGTGTGTACAGGTAAATAACTTCCACCCTTTACTAATCGTCTTGTTAAAGCATTTTATTATTCCCAATAATATTATAATGATAAGATTCCAAATCCGAGACAAAATAAATAACATTTATATTTTATAATTCTTTTTAATAAAAAACGCAATAACGTTTTATAAAGTTTTATTCGAATTTCATCAAAGACTCAGTATTGAACCTAATGTAAGTATGTTAACCAATTGAAATGTTATTTTGCAGACCCTGCAATATGCAGATTTCCTTACAACATTAGATACCAAGTACAAATTGAAGAGCTGCAGTGCTTCAGTGGCTCACATACTGTAAAAGTCAGCGTAGTGTTCATGATTTCTGCCTTATTTGTTAGTGTTTTTAGGCAGTTGTAGACATTATATTAGACATTAGCCTACCGATTAATTTTTAGTTATTTATGTAAACTTACATTTTTCCTTGTGGTGTGACAAGTGTTTTAAATATGGCATAAAGTACCTATAAAAATTAATACACAACTTTTTTGTTTTGTAAATTAGAAAACATGGGTGTGTATAAATATGTATATGATATGTTATGTCATCTTATTATGTATACCTAAACTTATTAGATTGATTTTTATAAGATCGTTACCTATTTAAATTAAAAAAATGTAATTACTAAAAGTCCATATTCTATTTTTATAGCTATATACAGGGTAGATCGAATTCGCAAAATAATACCACCTCTATTGTGATGTAGTCTTGTACTTATCGTTATTTTTTTAATAAATGAATATATTTACTAAGCGAGTTTTGTATACCTATTTAATTGTTAAAAACAGAGCTCATGAATGATGAGATGGTCAACACACAGCCACCATGACTCAGCAACCGGCTAGTATGCGGCTGATTGTCGGCTGAAGCAAGATTGCGGGTTCGATCCCCGCATCGAGGTAAATGTTTGTGTGACTCACAAATATTGCGACGCGACGCGATGTATACTGTCGAGTTTGTTATTTTGATTCCGCATAATCGGTATGATTGTCCGCGACTTTTTTTTAGGGCCTTGAAATTGGCACATCCGTGTTTGCTTGTTCTTGTGAAAACTTAGTTATAATTAGTTTAAAAGTTAGGTTAAGTTAGAAAGAAAAATATGTAATTCATGACTTGGCAGCATGGTCTCTGATCTTAGCCGGTTCCCTGTAGAACAAATGTAAAAAAAAACTTGGCAGTACGATATTCGACTTTAGCCGGTCCTGTCAATTATTACTTGACTTGTCACTTGTCAGTGTCATTTGTCAGCAATATTGTAAACAAAGGATTCGGCCCGTCGTTGCGAGATCGTACATACGTTTCGCGACTCCGTTTGAATTACTCGTAACTTTTCCCCTCATTTTTTTGTTGTTTTCTGTTAGAATTTGGCTGTTGATTGTGTTGTTTTTAATGTTGTGTTGTACTTGTATGTGATTTATATGTAATAAAACTAACATAGCTAGTCTTACTCTTTTTTTATTCCTAATACTTAGTATTAATATTATTTGCAGGGTAATTTAAAAAAAAAAATAAAAAAATAAAATAAAATTGTGATTTAGCATGGATGTTGCAGAGGATGAGCCTCCTGATGGAGGGGGCGGTATTCAGGATATTACTATTAAGAAGGCCCAAAAACGCCCTCTAGAGACAGATGACTCTTCAAATCCAATCCAAATCCAAAATCCAAAAAAGAATTCCTCTCCTGCTTCCTCTGTCCAGGATACATATATTTGCCCTGGATATGACGAAAAATTTCTGTACACTGATTCCGATAAGGGTCCATTCCTTGTACTCATTTCTGCAGATCCCCATACATCCATTCCAACTTTAAAATTAGCAAAAATTTTATACCAAGGTAATGTTTCAGGCATTGTCCCTGGTAGTATTAAGCCTGCTGGCCGTGGCAAAATTTCAATTATTTTTAACTCGGCTGTCTCGGCCAATAATTTTACTAAATCTCAACTTCTGTCTAACCATAACTTAACAGCGGTCATCCCCAAATTCCATGTCTCCCGTATGGGTATAGTAAGGAATATTCCAACAGACTGGTCCCTTAACGAATTTATTTCTGGACTTTCCTATCCTGAGCATTGTGGTGAGGTGATCAAGGCTCGCAGACTGAACAAAAAAATAATAAAAAATGACCTTACTGAATGGATTCCCTCTACAACAGTAGTCTTGACATTTAGGGGTCGCTCTCTTCCTGAGAGAGTATTTTGCTTCAACTCCTCCTTACCAGTTTCCCTTTATCTACTTCCCACTATCCAGTGCCGTCAATGTTGCCGTTTTGGTCATGTGACATCTCAGTGCAGGTCTCAACCTCGCTGCTACAGGTGCGCCCAACAGCATAGGGGTAACACATGCATTGTTCCTGACAATGCTGCTAGTTGCCTCCTCTGCTTGGGTAATCACATGGCGACATACCCCAATTGTCCTGAGCACTCTCGGCAAAAAACTATTAAACTGACCATGTCCGAAGAAAACATTTCCTTTTCCGAAGCTGCTTCCAGATTCCGCCCTGTCCGTAAATCCTACGCGGACACTACCAAAACTACAGCTCCTTTTTCACCAAGTATTCCTAATCCTCCCTCTCAGCCAACCCCTTCCCCTTCCCGTTCCTATAAAAAAACTATTTCCGTAGAACGTAGCCCTCGATATTCTCCCAGCAAAGGGTATGATTCAGTCGCCCATAACCTATTAATCCAGGATCCTAAATCCTCAATGCAAAACGGATGTGCTATTCCCTCACAGTCTGTTATAGATCCTCCTTGCTCTCTAAGACAATCCTGCTTGTCGCCCTCTCCAAATGACAATTTAATTGAATTACTGCTCTCATTACTGGTAAACCTCTCACACAAGTTTAGCGATGCCCTTCCCCCTAACGTCTTTTCTTTGCTTCAACAATTATTTATTCAATTTAGTTCCCTTAATGGATCATTGTCTCCTACAATGGAATTGTAGAAACATCAAACATAAAAAATCAGAAATCATTCACCTCCTCAACAGCCATAGCCCCCTCGTCTTTGCTATCTCTGAGACCTGGCTAAAACCTGGATCCCCTTTCAGGGTTCTAGGATATTGCTGCCTCAGGGATGACAGAGATGATGGATGGGCTGGATGTGCTCTCTTAATTAAAAGAACATTTTCCTATTCTCAGATCCCCCTCCCCCCTCATGACTCTTCTTTTCAAATTGTTGCAGCCAGAATATTAAATGTATCCTTTATCTCTATTTATATCCCCCACCCTTCTATTAATATTATCAACAACCTTCGTAACGTAATTTCAGTAATTCCTTCACCTTTATTCATTATGGGAGACTTTAATTCCCACCATGTTGTGTGGGGTTCTCTCCATAATGATTCCCACTCTGCTTCTCTCCTTCAACTATTTGAAGATCTCAATGTATGTATCTTAAATGAGGGTGTATCCACTAGAAGAATAAGTCCCTCTCAAAACCCCAGTGCGGTTGATCTTACTTTTGCCTTCCTCTAATTTAAGTGCCACCATAACCTGGTCCATTTTCAACCTTTCCTATGGTAGTGACCATTTCCCCATATTATCTACTTGGCATAATTCCTTTCTTCCTAATCCAGTTTCAGAACCCTTTTTAAAATACAATCTTTCTAAAGCTGATTGGAGTGAATTTAGAACAAAGTTGGATTCAAACATATGTTCCATTCAACTTAACATAAACGATCATAATTACTTATCAGTATATTATGCCTTTTCAAATGCCATCATATTAGCTGCTGAACTTACCATCCCTCTTAAAAATACAGCCCAAGGTAAAATACCATCACCTCCCTGGTGGGATGCTGAATGTACAGAGGCAGTCAGAATCCGCAATGACGCAGAAGAAGCTTTTGCTTCATGCTTGTCCATTCAAAATTATTTAAATTTTAAAAAGGTGTCGGCGAAATCCAAAAGAATTCTAGCTAAGAAAAAGGCTCAGGGCTGGTCAAACTTCTGTTCCTCTATATCCCCTTGCTCTCCTCCCTCCTTAGTGTGGAAAAAGTTGAGAATTTTTCGCAGATCACTCTGCAACACCCCTAACCTTCCGTCTAATATCTCTGAACCTTGGATACATGATTTTTTCAATAAACTTGCTCCTCCATATGTCCCTTCCGAGGACTGCCTTCCCCCTCTTCTGTTATCCCATTCTTCTGACACACTTAATGAGGCTTTTTCCATGGCCGAGCTTTCCTCTGTATTAGACCAAGTTCAGGACTCTGCACCTGGTGTTGATGGCATCCCTTATTCTTTTCTATCTAAGTCCTCTAATAATACGAAAATCGTTCTCCTTAAGATTTTAAATCTCATCTTCCTGAAAGGTTCAGTCCCTGACACCTGGAAGACTCAAATTGTAATCCCCATCCTTAAAGCAGGCAAAGATCCCAATTCTGGCTCATCATACAGACCTATTGCCCTGTCTTCAACCTTATGTAAGATCATGGAGTTACTCATTAAAAACAGGTTAGAGTGGATTTTAGAAAACAGAAAAATCTTGTCTAAATCACAATTTGGCTTCAGACGGGGAATGAGCACTATGGACAATTTGAGCATATTTAACACTGATTTACGTATCGCATTCTCTCGTGATGAACATGTCATTGGGGTCTTTTTAGACATTTGCTCTGCTTATGACAATGTACATCTTCCCCTACTCAGGCAGAAAATGCAACAGCTGAGTATTCCGGTGAGGATTATCAACATAGTCAGCAATTTACTGATGGGTCGCTCTATAGTCCTTAGTGCTCATAGATCCAGTCCTTCTCCAAGAGTGGTTTGGAGAGGACTTCCGCAGGGTTCTGTCCTCAGCCCCCTTCTTTACAACTTATACACTGCAGACCTTGATAAGTCCGTTAATTGTTTTACCAACATCCTTCAATATGCCGATGACGTCGTCCTGTATGTCTCCTCTAAGTCTATTTCAGAAGCTGCTTCCAGGATGAATTCTGCCCTGCTTTATTTAAACCAATGGCTGAGCAACCATCATCGTTCTCTTTCTGCAACAAAGAGTACAGCAGTTGTATTTTCCCGTAAGAATACAATCGCTCCCTTTACTTTATCAGTAGAGAACCAACCAATTCCGATATCCAATCACGTAAAATTTTTAGGGGTCATATTTGACAGCAAATTATCAGGCATTCCCCATTTAAAACATATAGAAGCCAAATGTGAAAAAGGTATTAATGTTATGAGAGCTATCTCAGGTGTACGATGGGGTGCTCACCCCTATAACCAGAAGCTCCTTTATAATGCAATTGTTCGAAGCCATTTCGACTATGGATGTTTCCTTTTAGAACCATGCAACAAATAGGCTTTAAGCCTACTTAATAAGTTACAATCAAAGTGCCTTCGAATAATCACTGGTGCTATGAGATCTTCACCTATAAATGCTCTTCAAGTTGAATGTCTCGATCCTCCTCTCCATCTTCGCAGACAGTTTCTCAGCGATCGTTTCTTCCTCAGCTCGCTCCAAAAATCATCCCATCCTCTTCTTGACAAACTTCCAATACTTTCCCAGCTAACACATACTTCTAGTTATTGGACCCACAAGAGTCCTCCCCTCCTTGTTAACAGCTATAAAAACTTTTCAAATTCATCTTTTCAAATATTCCAGAGTAGTTCCCATTTCCTATTTAGCTTTGACTTTTCTTCTTTAAATTTTATTCCCAGAATCATCCTTAATTTTGGAATTCTCAAAGGAGATCCAGAAGCCAATATCAAATTTAACCAAACATTATCAGAAGAGTGGGATGGTTGGACTCCTCTGTTTACTGATACCTCCAAATTATCAAATTCAAATTATGTGGGCGCTGCTGTGTGGTTTCCAAAATTCAAAATTATATTAAGTTTTAAATGCCCCCCGGTAACTTCCATTTTCACTGGGGAAGCTGTTGCCATCTTAGAAGCAATCAAATATGTTCTTTCACATTCTATTAACAAATGCATAATCTTTACTGACTCCCGAAGCTTACTTCAAGATCTTCTTAAATCCTCTTTTCATAAGAAATCCTTTTATTTGACCTTAAAAATAAAAGACACCTTGTATAAATGTTACTGTGCAGGAATTGAAGTAATTTTGGCCTGGATTCCAAGTCATTCTGGTATTTCGGGTAATGAAGCCGTAGACCAATGTGCTCGTGAAGCTATTTCATCAGGAATCGAATCTTTCAAAGAGTGCTTTACCCGTGACTTGCTCACCCTCACGAAATCTAAGCTTATGTCAACATGGAATGAACAATGGCAGCTCTCAAGAGCCAATAAAGGAGTGCACTTCGGATCTTTACAACCACTTATCCCTTTAAAGCCATGGTTTTATAAATACCAACATATAAACAAAAAGATTACTTCGGCTATTATCCGACTTCGTCTGGGCCATGTTTGTTCTCCTGTCTTCCTTGCGAAGATCCGCATTAGAGATCATTCTATATGTGAATGCGGGTTAGACGAAGGTTCTCTCGAACATCTGTTTTTTTCTTGTCCCAGACTTCCAGTCTCCATATATGACCTTCTTCCTGTTGACTTTCCCCGTCCTGTAAATGTCAAGACTATTTTAGCTAACAACTCCCATAATTATATCAATATTCTTAGTAAATTTATCCGAGTTAATAATCTCTACCTTTGATGATCGCTTAACATGTGCCTAAACCTCATCAGATCATTGCTTATAAACATTGTTATGGTTAAGAGTTTGATTTAGATCGGTTTGCTTGTTTTGGTTTTTTCTTTTGAACGAAAGAGATTCCAAATAAATATGAGTCCTGGATCTCTACTAGCGATGGAAACAACGGCTGACTTTTGCCATTAGGTTATGTCGCTTAGGCTATTCTTACAAAGCTATTACTTTAAATCGCTATTTAAAGCTACCAGCGATTCTCCGCCGCGCGGCTTTAGTAACTTATAGGTTACTTTTTTGATAGCGGCTTCTTGAATCGCCGCAGCTGTCTTGAATCGCCGCAGCTATCTAGAATCGCCGCAGTTGTGTTCATAGCAGTAAGCTTTATTACGAAACACGGTTTTCTCGTTCTAATATTATTTTGTGAATCGCGGTCATTTTATTGGTGCCCGCGTTTTGTTGATGTGCTTGTCGTATTTTAGATCGTAACGTGTTCTTAATTCTTATTTGGATATTTAATAACATAATTTTGTTTTAATGAAAAAGGTAGTTTTATACAATATTAATTTAAAGTTTTTATTAGCATCATTAAAGCGAGTTATGAAACAATTGACGTTTTTAAGGAATAAATTCTTAACCGGGATTCTCCGAGATTCGAGCAGTGCTCAAACAAATCTGCGTAGAAGTTCATGAAGCAGTGTCAACAAACTAACTGCATCGCCGTAATAGCGACTAGCATTTACACACATATTAAATTATGATGGTCATCACTTTCTAGTTGAAATAAGAATAAAAAAGTATTTTTAAATCAGTATCATTACATAGCTTTTTCGTCTACAAAATAATAAAGGTCGTAGGTTGCAATTCGATACGACCAAAAATACGCCTTATTATCTAGAAAATAAAGATGTAGTATCCAATGTTTATAAACCGAATTGTCGGCTTTTTAAATGGATTTACTTACCTTGACTGCAAATAGTTTCCAAAAAAATCACTAGATGTTGTTAAACAATTTGAATTACGTAATAATTTAACACTAAAATTACTAACCCATGATTCATAATAGTTCCAGCTTATTTCTATAGATGGCAATCGAAAATTGTGTCTAAAAGTCGCTAGATGTCACTATAGCAAATTGATACACTCTTCAAACGTATTAGACATTAGTTTTAGCAAATTCTTATAGATGGCGCATACAGTCTCTGTCTCTGACTGTATGCGCCATCAGAGTTCAATAACGTTAGTAGTGATTTCCAAATCACCACTAATGTCGTTTTAAAGAAATAATACTATTACTTAAACGGCGATCGTTGTAACGACCATGACTAATCTCTACAAAGATTATCCAATATTCCTTGCTGTATCAAATATGTGTTTTTTTTAGTCAATTGTACCTTTTTTTTTTCAATTAGCCCTTCCCCTCCCTTTCTTTATTCTGTAGTTTTTAAAAATAAGAAGTCTTAAATTCCTATTAATTTTTGGTGAAGAGGTTTTTTCTTTAATTTTTTTTTTTAACAAGCTATTTTTAACAAAAAAAGAACCTTGTTTTAACAATCCTTTCCTTATCCGTTTGTCTAAAATTTTACTTAGTCCGAATCTAGCGTATTTTAACAGAATTTTTCTTATTTTCTTCCTTAATTTTTTTTTATTTTTTACTATTATTCTTTTTATAATTTTTTAACGGGCCGGATGCTTATTCAAAAGGTGAATAAAATAAAATAAATTACTGTGACACTGGCAAAATCACCGCCAGGGCGGTGGAGCCATATTTCTTAAAAGAAGAAGAAGAAGATTGTAAACAAAACTTTTGTGGATTGTTGAATTTAAACTAATAATTTTAACATGTCTGGCGAAGATTGTGATGTTCTAGATCGTATAGATAATGATGGCCAGAAGCCGGATAAAATGTTTACCTTGAAAAAGTGGAATGCTGTTGCTATGTGGAGCTGGGATGTAGAGTGCGATACCTGTGCAATTTGCCGCGTTCAAGTCATGGGTAAGTTTTTAATAAACTATATCCTATATCTGTTTATTCAGCTGCTCTGTTTGAGAGATATAATCACCGACGAAATAAAAGAGGCCCAGATTTTACTATTAGGGAAAAATTTAAAACAGTCTCGGATACTTCATAGTTCCTCATTACTTTTATAGTAATCAGCCTTGGTGCCTTATAGCAGTTAGAGATTTTATTATAAAATTAGAATATGTATATGTAAACTAAAATCATTAAAATGAATATATTTAGAGTGTTTGCTTTGTAACAAGATTTTTTCACATGGACAGCATAACTTTTGTTTTAAAACCTTAAGTTGATATAAATACTGATTATTATTTTTGAGCATCCAGAAAACTAGGTTTATATTGTACAAATGAAATAATTGTTCACTTTGCTTACTAATCAAATTAACAAATATTTACTATTTACTTATTAGACAATCTTTTTGTATTTGCTAGTCTAGGATGTGACTTGTAACCCACTGTTGGACAAAGACCTCTCCACTTGTTTATTCACCTCTTTTCATGTCTTCCGCTCAAATGCATCCAAATTATCTCTCCACCTCTTTTTTGGCCATTTGCATTTTCTATGACAATCTGGGAAACAATATTAAAGTTACATATCAACTTGTCTACATATTTAGGTTATGATAGGTATGACAATGAGTAACATTATGACTAACAATTTATATGTAATCCATTTTATTTCATTATAAAAACTCAACCCATACATTAAGTATATTTTATTACAAAATGCATACAGTAACATGGGGTGAATAAAACTCACCGGACAATTGGGTACTTGACTTTAGTAACCAATATCAATAAATTTCTGTAGGAACATAGATTTATCAACAAATAACCAGTGCAATAGGAATTTATTAAAATTACTCCAAGGATAATATTATTCTAGTAATTTAAATACTTATTTTTTTATCTGTAAACACCAATCACAATGCATGATGTCATATTACTCATTTTTCTTATAAATTTGTTCCACAATGGCCTAAAACGTAAGATCCAAAGTCATACTGCCAGGTTATCTGGTATATTATTTTCGTAATTTTGTTCAAAGTTCAACCTAATTTCAACGCGGATGTGATCGACAATCAATATCTGACCGACAAAATATCTGACCCTTTTTTTTACTTTAAAATCATACATGTATTTACGATTTTGTGTCTATGGTAAGGAAAGATGACGTCATCCGTATCTACGGGTAGACGGATAGTGTTTTTATATATAATAGTTTTTGCTTTTTAAAACGGAATATATGAAACTAAATTACAAAATATTATTTACATGTTTAGGATAAACTAATGAATAGCCTTGTATGCTTTTTTAAAAAATAGTCAAGTACCCAATTGAAACAACATCTTTATTGAGATTGTAACTTGGATTGATCAATACATAAACTAAAACATAATTTGTGTCCAAAATTGATAGTTGATTTGTTTATTTTTGGTTATTAAGAATAGTAATAAAGTAATAATTATAGTAATAGAGTAAGTAATAAAAGAATACAAAATATATTGTAGAATTTAAATAATAATGATGTAACTATGCTAATTAATGGACATTTTTAACTACCAAATCATTAAACTTAATTTAGTGGATGTTACAGCGTAAACTTTGGTATATCTTGGCATCTGATATATTTCCATCAAACCAATTCCCGGTACTACTTAATTAAATCTTAAATAAATATTTAAAAAATTCTACCTCTATATTATACCTATTGTACTT
Organism: Clanis bilineata; assembly: GCA_036417725.1. Taxonomy (NCBI): domain Eukaryota; kingdom Metazoa; phylum Arthropoda; class Insecta; order Lepidoptera; family Sphingidae; genus Clanis; species Clanis bilineata. The sequence continues at coordinate 9,540,602 of CM071141.1, forward strand.
TATAGCAAGATATAAATAAAAAAGGTTAATAATATCATTAATTACTTAACAGATCATGAAATATCAAGTTAAATTTTGTACTAGAGACTATCACACCCTCATAATTTTTGAACGACTTCCACAAAAGGAGGTCCTCAATTTGTCTGTATTTTTTTATTGTATTTTACTCAATAACTGCGCTAAATGTGGACCGATTTTCAAAATTCTTTTTGTGTTTGATAGAGCTTATTTCAAGGGTGGTCCCATATAAATTTGGTCTCGATCAGTAAATTGGAAGTCGGTCAGTTGAGTTTTTAAACTTGTGATTATGCAGTATACACTCTTTTTAAACATTATCACTCATTACAAAAACTGTGCACCTGCATATTGGCTTATGCCCAGCACACTAACATGCATAATGTAGAGGCTGATAAAAAATACATACACAGAGAGATAGACAGGCAGTATATGTAGGGTGTCCCAAGGAAGTGTGGTCAGTAAGAATGCAAGAGGTAAGTTTCTCCAAACCTATCACCCTCATATATATTCTGAGATTTTAATAGTCTGCTTGACCATATTTCCTGCCTGGGTTACCCTGGTGTCAAAATCTATGTAATTACTTAAAATAAAATCATTCTTAAATTAAAGATATAATAAGTACGACAAAAACTCATCACAGCTCATTTTAATTTTCATATTTTAAAATATTATTTTTTTTATGTTGAAAAACCGAATATTTAAGTATTTAGAATAAAGCTTTATTACATACTTGTTGTGTGTTTACTCTAGTGTGTTTTAACTTTTAACACGCAGTCTGTAGATTGACCATGAGTTTTTTTGTCATTTTTTCGCTAGCAACTTAGTAAAATATTTGTATGACAAACACTCGAACGCCTCTAGCGGTTACTGGGGGATTTATGTTTTTTCATACAAATTATTTTACGTACCTAATCGCTAGTGAGAAATCTAAAAAAAAACATGGTCGAGCTGTAGACCAATCATGATTTTTCTAACGTTTTTCGCTAGCGATCCGTAAAATATTTATATGAAAAACATCCGAATGTCCTAGCGGTTACTCGCTATTAGTCGCTAGCGTGAATTCACAAAACCTCATGGTCAAGTTACTGGTCTTCCCGTGACAAATTCGTGACGTATGCCTACGCTGAAGACTTTCAATCAACTTCATACTTTTACTCAGACGTGAAAATAACGCTACACGTATGCAACAGAAGACGTAGGTTGAAGTGAGTGTAGAAAACGTCTATAAATAATGTTAAAATCTCATTTATAAAATACTGTTGACGTCTTTAGACAACTAAGTACAAAAATAATATTTAAGCTGATTTTCCCCTCCGTTGATTAGCAACCATTAGGCAATGGTTTGATGTTGGCAATGGAGCTTAATCTACGCTTTCTGCTACTGCCCCGTCCTGTCATTTTATTTTCAATTTGTTCGAGGCTTTTACCTCTAGTTTCGGGTACGCAAATCACTACGAAAAATAATCCTGCGAAACATATACATCCGAACAGCCAAAATGTGCCAGCCGGCTCTATAGCATCTACAATGTTTTGGAAGGATTTCGTTACAGCGAATGTGCATAGCCAATTAAATGCAGTGCATATTGACGCAGCACTACCTCTAATTTTTGCTGGCAAAATTTCTCCCATCATTAGCCAAGGGATGGGTCCAAAGGCAAGGGAGAAGCCTAGTAAATATATCATGATGCACATTAGAGGCAACCAACCCAAAGTGGAAACATCTAGTTTTAATTGATATCGAACATAGAAAAATGTACCCAAAACTATCAAAGTAATTGTCATTATCACTGATGAAATATACAATAATACTTTGCGTCCAGCTCTGTCAATAAGTGCTGTAGCAACAAATGTCGATGCAAAGTTTACAATACCTACAATAATTGCTGATAGGTTTTTGTCCACTGAACTTCCAGATAATTTAAATATCTCTACGGTGTAGAATATAACAGCATTGATGCCTGATAGTTGTTGAAACGTCATCAAACCAAGTGATATCAATATTGCCTTCATATACTTCATGCTGCAAAGCTCTTTTAAATTAGAATCATCGCTTTTACTTTCTGCGTCAGATAACGCAATATCATGCATTTCAGTATCTATTTTCGCGTTTTTACCTCGTAGCCATTGTAATGCTTTGCGCGCATTTTCTGTACGCCCGCGAGATATGTACCAACGAGGGGTTTCGGGTATTATAAGCATTAAAATAAAGAAAGGAATATTGAGGGCTGCTCCTAGATACGCAAGTTGGGACCAATCTAGATATTTGCCGGCTAAGTAGCAGATTAGGATACCGATGTTGCCGATAGCTGTTGGGAATAGTCCCAATGTGCCGCGGACTTCGGGTTGTATTGTTTCACCGAGGTATACAGGGAATGCTAGAGATCCTATTCCGACACACAAACCGCATATAGCCCGGCCAGCAAGTACCATGTGTACAATGGTTGCAGTGGCGATTAATATCCATCCTATGAAAAATGGTGGAGCGATGAACAATATTGTTTTCCTGCGCCCCATGTAGTCTACGAGGGGACCTCCGATTACTCCACCAGCAAGTGCGGCTAACGGCATAAGGCTTCCAATCCAGCTTGCCTGAAAAATTCATGAGACAAATGTTAATTAGTTACCCTTTGTGGAAGGTACTTACAATTTAACTTAACATATTGCATACAGTTACAGACCTGTTCTTTTGATACTGATATAACAGTGCTGTTTTTCATTGAATCAAGGGCTGGTGAAGTGTAGGCCGAAGAGAAGCCGATGATCATCGAGCCCATCGATACGGCGACCGCAGCTAGTACCTGTTTTGAATATTTTTTTACTTATTGAGAAAAGGAAGAGGTTCCCAACAGATGGACGGAGCGCTAGGAACATTTTAAGTGCAGCAGGGTTTTCGGCTCATTCGATCAGTCGCCGCCATTACGTGTTGATAGATCGAATGAGCCGAAAACCTTGCTTCACTTTGAATGTTCCTTGCGCTCCGTCCATCTCGTTTTTACGTCCGTTGTTCCCAATAACCCTTTTTGTGTGTTATAAAGGGTGTAAACGACAGCCTACAGAAAACTGATACCAAGTGTTCAGTACATGATTCTGTAATTTACGGCGTTAGAATCTTTCATCGGTCTTTTCATGAATTTTTGATGTTTTTTTTTTCAATCATAACGCAATAAAATCGATACTATTCACTAACACAACCCCACTTTCAATAAAAGTAATTATTATCATTAACAGACCGACTTTAAAATTTATCTGATGGTGACCAAAATTATATGGGACCCCTGGAATAAACTCTATCGAACGGAAAAAGAACCTTGAAAATCGGTCCAATTTGACGGAGATATCGCCTAACATAGATACTAAAAATACATGCGAATTGAGTAACTCCTTTTTTGAAGTCCGTCGGTAACAACAAACATACCGTCGAGGTATTTTAGGGATTGAAGTTAATTTTTTAAAATTTTAGGTTACATTTTAAATCAATTGTTATAATTAGATATTTTGGTACTCGCATTGCAATTAACTTTTTTTTTGTTATCGCGTGGAAAAGTGTTTTACCACTACCGCCACGCCTAGGGGGGGAGACGCGACGGTTATGTCGGAGTCGCCGGTCTTACGACCCAGCGCCATATGACCGAGAGATGAAAAACATCCGGGCGACACTGAGCCGAGTCCCTAACAGTATGTACACCCTACACCGGCAATACCGACTAAAAACCTCGCGGTGGCCCTCTTCGGCGCTTTAGGAGTAGTACCGGGGTTCCCTAGACGAGAGGCGCCCGGCTTCGGCCGGAACTGCCCCTGCGCGATGCCGCCTTGCGGCCTGTCTCCAATGCATTGCAATCAACTGCTAATAAGTCTACGCGCTACGGAATCCAGTTTTAGCGAGTCCAAACTAGATGTACCAACAATGAATTATAACTCCTAATTTGAAATGATTCCAAGGGTTCTAATACAAAGTCGTTCATTAACCGTAGTTGATGAGATAAAAAAATACTCCAAACTACTGCTGAATCGACACAGTCACAACTGACAACGCATCTCTAGGAAAAATGCGGGCCACGCTATTTCATATTGGGCGGCTTGCGTTCCAATGTGAGATCGATCCTAGTTTCTCTCGCATGGACCGTATGAAAAACAAGTTGTTCAAAGTTCAATACCATATGTTCGTTTCACGTAATTTGCAGACGTGCATGACGTTACACTGGGAGGTGTGTGCGCCGATGTGATGCGAAACGCCTACGATTCATTTAAACAATCATCGACTTTGATTGTGAACACTTAAACTTCAACACGATAAATCAATTGCGGAATTTGAAATTATGCTTCTACAAGTGGTATACCTATATGTGTAACATAGTTATTTGCTAATGAATCGTAAATAATAATCGAATTCAATGAATTGACCTTTCACATATTTTTTAAGTTTTTATACACAAAGCGCTCATAATATCCGCAAAGGATTTTTTGCAGCAAAACTAATATACATTGCGGTCAATTTATTTTAATACTAGTTGTTATGTTTGTATACCAGTCTCTGTTCTGAGAATAAAGTGTAAAACTTAAAACTAACGCTCCAACCAAATTTGGAGCTATTAGAACATCTATCTCTAAAAGCGAGTTGTTCCTGTTAAAGTGTCTTTAAAATTATTGTCATAAGTAGTTATAGTGGTACGTTTAATTTTCCATATTTATAATATACTAAACAATGTTAATTTAACGCATGATAAATAAATGAAGTCACTGTAAAAATATGGGCATCAATTACTAAACTAACAAATTATCAGTAAACGACTGATGTAACTTCTTATATTTTCGACCGAATTTCAAAAAGGAGAAGGTCCTCAATTTGTCTGTATTTTTTTTATGTATGTTACGCGATGTCTCCGCCAAATGTGGACCGATTTTCATAATTATTTTTGTGTTCGATAGAGTTTATTTCAAGGGTGGTCCCATATAAATTTGGTTACGATCGGATTTGAAGTCGTTCCGTTAAGTTTATAAACTTGTGATTATTAAAAGGTCATATACACATCGTTATATCAAATTGCTAAGTAAGGCAGTTACAATTCTATTGAATATGATTGTATAAATTAGGCAGTATTTTACTTTCTTAATTGAGCACAATTGGTCCGCATTGTCGTCGCCGAATACCACAGTCTCAGCATAATGAAAATACTAATCATACCAGTTAACAATAAAAAATATTTTTTGTTTATATTTGACATTACCTAATAATGAACTGTTGCATACCTGTGAAAATGTGTACTTCGGCTCACATTCACTTGTCGCGGCAATGCTGTAATGCGTATCGGCTCTCATTAATATCTTCATTTTTATTTTTTTTAAATCACTAATCACATATGACTTATGAGTACACTCGGCACCATTAAATTGTTCGTAATATTAGGGACGCGTTGAAAGTGTACTCGACATAGGCTACTCAAGAAGTGAATATCTCGCGGTACGGTCAGTGCGATTTATATGGGCACAATTGATTGACAAAACTCATTGGCTCGAGGTTATATTGTGATTCAAAACAATATGCTCAAACTTCCCGAACTCTTAATTTTCCCTGTTCAAATTACCTATGTTGTATAGTTTCATATCAAGTTCCACAGATTTCATAACATATAATTTCATAACTGATATGCTTCTACGATTAAGATGACGAATTTTGATTTTTGAATATTATTTTTTTCGGAAATTAAGATATCAATGCGTGACGTTCATACATCAGCGGGTATAGCCAAGTGGCTTATGCGCTTGTCGAAAAGAATAGTCGAATAGAATAAATGTATGGGAATGGCATAAGATTACGCCGCATATAACGTACTCTTATGTCATTCCCATACATTTATTATTCTATTCGACTAGCGCATAAGCCACTTGTCTAAGCCCGCAGGTCTGTTAAAATGACATTATGAACCTATGTATTACTTAATCTGTTGGTTTGACATCGATGGCATATTCGTATAAAAATAAAATTGCGACAGCCCGAATCTATGTGTATGTTATAGTGAGAGTACTTTAACGACTGTGCTTTTACTATCTTATGGCAATTACCTATATAATTATGATGAACCTTAAACATTGAAGCTAAACAACCAAGTATTTTCTATTCCACTATTTGATAAACAAGTATTTTTATGAATGTCAATAACATTGATTTTGGGGACTAGCCTTGGCATATGCTTTATGCATAGTGGAGAGCCTTTAAAAATGATAACGATTCGCTAATATGTATATTAAGATGGATCCATAACATACTAATGAATATTTAGTAAAAACGATTTGTGATTAAAGTAGAACATCAGCACTAAACCGATAAATGAAAACTTTTGACTTTTTTAAATCGCAGCTTAATCCTTAAACATATGTAAATACATATTCGTTGTAATTATTATCGGAAAAGGGGCTTTATAAATATAAAACTCATTTTCCGATAATAATCACAACGAATACGCGGAATAATAATAATCAAAACTGTAAATGTTGTATTACACCTAATCAATGTCCGAACAAAAACGAACTTTTACTCTTAAAATTTTTCACTAAAGAAAAATTAAAGGGTAAAAAAGGAATGTCGCGATTCGTGAGTTAGTGCGAAAAATAATAGAAATAGTGTTGCATATATTACCAGTAAATATAATAAAAGTATAATGTTCACATGACATAACAGCTAGACTAAAGATTACTTTCATTATGTGCTGGAACAACGACGCGGAAATGGCCATTTTCTTCTGAATAATACGAGATGTAACTTATCCATGACAACTACATAGTAACGCATCTTTTGTTTGTAATTCGTATTATGTACTTAGTAAAGTAGCTAAGAATATTTCATGGAGAGTCAGTCTGGTTATGACGAAGGATATAGGATCTCTTTGCTCTAGGGCGAATTGCAGCGCTATTACTAATCTAGAGTTACACCTTATCTCGATTTATCCTACAGCTCACTCCTATATTTAAATCAAGATTTGGGATAGAGATTTATCGCGGAAATGCAAGTGGCCCCTATGAACATTTTTGATGATATTGTAAATTTTCTATCATCTTACAACTCGTAACCTGATATGAATCACATACACATTCAGATTATATACCTCTATAGAATAAATGTTATAATTTTATTTAATTCTTATATTGGCATCATCATCGTTATCATCACGTCCTGGGCGGTCATGTAGACAGTCCGCAGTGTATATTTTTCTGTATAGTCCACATACCGATGTTAGTTCACGTCACTGATAATAGTTCCTCCAGTATCATATTATGTAATTGAAACTAGCAAATTCTAGAATGTGTTTCAAAAGAACGTTTTTCTCATGCCGTTCCTATTTATCCAATTTGGCCATGATGTTGTGATTCATTAACAGTCATCAGTCTCTACTACACTGGTAGCATAGGGTGTGATAGGGTTTGTAAACATAAGTTCACGCCTGTATCCCCGAAGGGGTAGGCGCACTAGCGAACCAGAACACCCACATTTCGCCTAGTTTAGTTCCGTCTCAGATGTGATACTTCGAGCCTACCGCGATATCGGGCACAAATTCCTGACTCCGGGCTGATACTGAATAATCACAAGTTTAAAAACTTAACGGACCGACTTCAAATCCGATCGTGACCAAATGGGACCACCCTTGAAAGAAGCTCTATCGAACACAAAAATAATTTTGAAAATCGGTCCACATTTGACGGAGATATCGCGTAACATACATAAAAAAAAAATACAGACGAATTGAGGACCTCCTTTTTGGAAGTCGGTCGAAAATCCAATATCACTTTGACCGACCCGGGATCCAACCCGGGACCTCAGGACGATAGTCGTAACGCGCACGCAATGCCACCACTCCACCGAGGCAGTCAAAGTATATAATACTATAGTCTGTACCATATATTTCAATGCGCAAAAACCACATAAAGCTAGGTTATCATCAGGAGGTGCGTCTCATTTAGAGAGCTATAGAGATCAGTGGCGTGCAGTCCATATAGACAAATAGTCACTGTCTACCCTGACAATTTGCTATTCACAAATAATAAATAATTTATAAATAAAAATAATAAAAATCATAACCAAAATAGCAGCGCGCGGTATAAATGGACACAGGGATGATGATGGTAGTGATGGTGATGCAAGAGTTGGAGAAAATAATCTTGCAAAATTTGACTAGCCTGGTCGGAATACCTGTGCACGTCACTGATAAAGATAGATCATTACCTCTTCCTTTGTTTAGTGGCTGCGTTTGTGTTCTGGGTTCGATTCACAGGTCGGGCAAACAGTTTTTTGCAACACGATTTCCCCGGGACTAGTTGAATGGGGTTTGACGTCAGACGGGCAGCCACTAGTAAAATAATCAGCCGTATCGATTTTGTAACATGCTTCATGAACATAGCCCCTTACTTATAAAATTATTTAAGCGCGGCTTATATTGAACGATACGTTGTCCCTTTCATTTTTAAACAATGTAACGCAAGGAAAAAAGTGACAGGCTATTCTAAGCAAAAAGTTAAGCGAAAATGTTTTTATAAGTAAGGCCCTGTATTGCGCTGACACCACATAGAAGTGGAATACGGGCAGGAGGGTATATTCATACGTCACATTTGTGACAGATGCAAGAATCTCATGCTACATATCTGTGATCTCATGTAATGCCTGATTTGGAAGTGGAATATTTTATTACATACAGAGTACCTTTGAGGCGGTTTTTCCACAATATCAAAATCTTGTTAACCAGACTTTAATAAAAAAAAGTCTCTATTTATACACGAAACTAGCTGACCTGCGTAACTTCGTCTGCGTCACATATGCGTACAAACCGCTTACGCAGCGCACGCAACGGAAAGTCTCAAAATTGGTATATAGCTCTTGGTATATGACTCCTATATAGCCCTTAGGCTTCCTCAATAATTGGGTTATCCAACACTAAAACCAGTAAGTAGTTCCTGAAATTTGCGTGTTCAAACAAACAAACTGTTCAGCTTTATAATATTAGTATAGATTAAGTATTGTATATTACAGTAACGATATCAAATATTATGCAGAATTTGTAGTCGAAACTCGTAACTCGCAAAACATTTCTCTGGAATCATGGGATAAAATTCACGTTTATTGGTGAAGACAATAGACCTTAACAACTTGATAAAGTCAACAGGACACGCTGTAGGTCACGGGTTTGGATAGACTAATTTACTAATTTCAACCTTATGACATTGAAGATATGTAATATATAGTAGTATGACCTAAGTATAAGATTCCTAAAGTGGGGTTCGCGGGACCTAAGCGATGTCTGGAAAAGTCACCATGGAAAAGTTTCTAGACTGTTCTGATTCAACATTAACTATTATATTATTATTATTTTGGTTTTGTTCTTTAATTGCACAGTCTTTAATTTATTAATAGGTAGCCTTTTTTACCTGGCGTTATCCCATACTGCAATGTCGGGTCTCATTTGCAACATATTTTTCATGCATTTTGCAGGAAGAATTCGGTTTAGTTTTTACGTTTAGCTGCCTGCCTGACGTCCTCACCAAGTAGTTACTTATTTCTACAAAACTCGAAGTAAAGTCTCAGTAATTAGTAATTGCATGTGTTTTAACGGCGACTCGTAACATGTCCATAGCTAATAAACTGTACGGAGTGTTATTGTAGCGATCGCCATAAGACATGTGTTTGTAGCACATGCACATGTCGAACTGTTGAACGGTGTATTGCTCTATGCATAAACAGTAAAAACTGCAAAACATTCTTCACTATAAACATTTTACTCTAACAAAGCAAATCAGTGTGGAACATTATAGAAACAAAAAATCGTTCATGTACCTCGTGTATACATAAGTTTTGAGACGAAAGAAAAGTTGCATAACTTTTTTAATATTTAACTTATATTTTTAAAATTTTCAGTAAGCATTAAGTAGATAATAATCAACAATAAAATATAACTATTATTCAAAATGGCCACCCTTGTTTTTAATACGAACGACGCGAACGTTGTCCAGTACTGCTCAAGAGACACGATGCGAGGATGATCCTCTCCACCGACGAAACAATATTTACTGTCGAAGAAAAGTTTAACCGAACAAAACAACAAAGTGTATGCCAAAAGCAGCAAGGAAGTCCCAGCTTCAGCACGGAATGTCTTGCGTACCCATCATCCGGCTAGTGTTATGGTATGGTGGGGCGTTTCATATGAAGGTGTGACTCCGCTCCTTTTCTGCCAACATGGCGTCAAGGTTAAAGCTAATAATTACCAAAATGACATTTTAGAGCCTGTTGTGAAACACCCTGACACGTACTTTACTTCACAACAAGTACTGGGTTTTCCAGCAAGACTCCGCGCCATCCCATAAGACAAAAACCACCCAAGCTTGGCTGAGGGAAAATGTACCAGCCTTCATCGCGCGGACGAATGGCCCTCCTCCAGGTCCGACCTCAACCCGCTGGATTATTCATTGTGGTCTGAATTAGAGCTCAGGGCCTGCCGAAAGTCCCACCCAAACTTGGAGTCACTGAAGTGAGCCCTCGTCCGAGAACCAAAGCGGATTCCGCTGGAAAAGGTTCGTGCCGCCATTGATGACTGGCCAATCGTCTAAGGGCCTGTATTAAAAAGAAGGGTGGTCATTTTTAATAATAATTATATGTTATTGTTGATTATTATCTACTTAATGCTTACTGAAAATTTTAAAAATATTAGTTAATTATTAAAAAAGTTATGCAACTCTTATTTCGTCTCAAAACTTATGTACACCCGAGGTACTTTCTACAAATTAGGTATGCCTCCACATCTTCATTTTATAGTGACTTCCTCGTGGCTTATTTCTCGATGTAGTATTTTACCTGTATATAAAGTAGTTATTTTACAGATGGCTTGTGTAGCAAATTTTGAATAATTTCACTTGTTCAGAAATAATATCTTTAAATAAGACATTTTATATTTCCTTATGTATAATGATTAATTCCTAGTTGCACCAATTATGTTATGAAACTAAGTAATCAAATAATTTTTCTAAAGAAGTCAGATTCAGGTCTTCTGCTAAATAATCAGATTAAAGGCAGAGAAGCCCACATACATGCATGCAATATGCAGTATGCACGGTCGTTTTTTGTTAGATTTAAGTCGATTTAACCGATAACATAACAAAATTAATAAGTGTGAACGTATATTTACCATCAGGAGATTGCATAAAAATGCCCAGGCAATTTTATTGAAGTTCGAGACTTTTGAAGGAATGTGCGCTAATCGATTTTGGTTTTCTAATTAATAGTAATTAGATTGCCTTAAAAAGACAAAGTTGTCAAGACACCTTATATTCTTTAAACAAAAACAAAACAATTTATGTCGACATTCGTTAATACTAAAAATCATTTAAAAGAGCAGACATTATATAAAATACATATATATTGATCATTCTTAAGCACTTAAAGAGTGATTATAGAATAATTGGGTAAATTGAATAAAATTGTAAATACATTGAGTTTTCTTATTTTAAATTGACACAATGTTTAAACTCTACCTTTATTCGTTTTTACAACTAAACAAGGAAGTTGTACATTTGCAGTGGTACATGTATTATTCTTTTTATGTGGTATATATTTTTATATCAGAGTTTATATCATTCTTTTGTTTGTCGCCGCCTTAGTTTAGTGGCAGCATATTTGGACTGTGAATCGGAAGGTCCTGGGTTCCATTCCCAGGTCGGGCAAAATGAATTTTCTAATTTAATTTGCCCGGGATTGGATCCCTCAGAGAGGGTTGACGTCAGGCAGGCAGCCGGTCGTAAAGACTAAGCCAAATCCTTTCTGCAACATACTTGAATAAGTGTGTTGCGCCGACCCCAAATTAAGGTGGGATTAGGGCAGGTAGAAAAAATGTTTATACCATCGTTAAACTTACTCGTAAGGTGCATCAATAGTTGCAGCTTCAATAAAACAGGTGTAAGAAATAGTTTAGTCTTTGCATTCAAGCATTTTATTGTCCTACGCAATTTTTGACCAATGTTAATTTATATAAATGTCAAAATCCCAAAAACTTAGATGTTTATAGTAAAAGAAGACACAATGTTTCGTTAAAATACATATATATTAATTGAATATTAGCCAGCAACTTAAAAGGTAGCTCTTGCATATTTCATTAATTTTATTAATTAATTCACAAGCGTTTGGTCAAATATTTAGATTTTTTTGGCTTTATATCTGAACGACAATATGGATTTAGAGCTAAAAGTAATACTACTGCAGCAACGGTTGATCTCACAACAAAAATTAAAGAAAATATTGACAAGAGAAATATAGCTGTGGGTGTTTTTATCGATTGGAAAAAGGCCTTTGACACAGTAAGCCATAAACTTTTATTGTTCAAACTTCAAAATATTGGTATCACAGACAATGCTCTTTAAGATATTTAACTCGTATTTAAGTAATAGATCGCAAGTTGTTAAAATAAATGAATTTCAATGCAGTCCTTTACCTGTCACCTGTGGTGTACCGCAGGGTTCTATTTTGGGTCCACTTCTTTTTTTGATATATATTAATAACATTTCAGAATTACGACTGCACGGCCATATCACCTTGTACGCAGATGATACATGTTTATTTTATTTCGGATCTAATTTTGAAAAAATCATTACACAAGCTCAGGAAGACCTAGATGTTTTATATGAATGGTTCATGAAAAATTTATTAACTATAAATATTTCTAAAACATGTTATATAATTTTTAAAGCTAAAAATAAAATTATCCCTCAACATAACACATTAACTATTAATAACATACCAATAGAGCAAAAAAATTGCGAAAAATACCTTGGGTTAAGGATGGATCATCAATTAACTTGGCACAACCAGATAGATTATATAAAAAAAAAATTGTCTTCACTCATTGGCTCACTTAACAATAGTTCTCGATGTATACCCCAAAAACTACGTTACACTATTTATAATTCCCTAATAAAATCTCATTTATTATACTTAATCGAAATTTGGGGTAGTGCCTCTAAAACTAAATTACAGGAACTTCAAAGAACACAAAATAAAATAATAAAAGTAATTTTTCAATATCCATATTTAACACCTACAACAAATATTTACAATGAAACAAAAATAATGAACATCAGACAGCTCTATGTATATAATACTTGTATATTAATTAGAAAGATTAACGATAAATCAATACACAGTAACTTATGTTTTATTAAAAAATCGCAATTATGCAATCGTAGCACTCGTCGACCCAGTTTACTTGTTCTGCCAAAGGTACGAACAAATTATGCAAAAAAGAATATCACATTTGAAGGAGTGCAATTTTATAATAAAATACCATGTAAAATAAAAAATGTAAGCTCATTTAATACTTTCAAGACGGATCTTGCAAACTTCATTATACAAAATCCATTACTTTTCTCATAATATGTATGATATAAATAAATAATCTAACAATTCCAAAGCAGTTAAAAAAATAACATTAATAACATTAAATGAGCACATACTAAGTACTTAGCGACCATTGTATTTATATTTATACTTAAGTAACGATGTTATTCTCATGTAAGTGACTAATAGTCTTTTTGGGAATAAATTTCTTTAAACATTAAACATTACTGACATTGTTATCAACCGTTTAATAACCGGTCGCTTTGTCTACATGGATCCTTTAAAGTTTTAAATACAGGTCGTTTTATACGTCACAGTCTTTACTAAATATTTCTTGGCTACGATTCATCACTTCAAAACAAATATGATATGATTTACTACGTCAGTTAAGTCCACAGTGGAAAGTTTCTCTGTCGTCAATAAGCTCATAAATTGTGAATGTCTTTCTTAGAATTGAATGTGAGCCCACGTATTGAGTAAACTATACCACTTGGCAATTACAGATAAAAATTGTAATAATGATATAGTTTCTATATTCCAATAACTTCATTATACGCAGTGACAACAGCTTGTTTGTTTCGTATTTATTATATGAAGGATCTATTTGCATTACTATCCGAATAGGTTCCTTCTTGTGTGCGTACATACATTGAGCAGGTTAACGCCCAGACTAGACGGTTTGTTAAATTCTGTATTTACATACGAGTACTTATCATGGAATTTACCTATGTATGTAGGTAACACCTTTAGAAAATAGATGAATGCTGTTGAATTAAGGTGTTTTATTTTATTTTAATAGTATAAAATAAGAAAAGGAAAATAAAAACATTCCATCATGTCAATAAATATTCTATTTTATAAAAAAATAATAACAAATCGAATAAATATTATTGCCTCCGTAATATACGGATTCACAAGTACAAAGTCAAATTCTATGTTAAGTATGGTGCCAAATATATCATAATTCAACACCTAGAACTTATTTATTATAAACATTTGGTGCAATAGTATCTAAGCATAATTTGTCATGATCAACATAAAATTAAAATACAATGCGTTACAATCAAGATGAAAATCGAAATAACAAGAATACACGAGAAAAAATAGGTACTTTCTATATTACACTTAACCTTCTAGCGGAAAGAAGATACATCACATATAAAATGTAATTTTCTATATCACACACATTCCATTGGATCTAGATATAAATAGTTCTTCATTAAGGTGAGTCTTGCAACAGATCTAGTGTATCACTATCTAAAATCAAGGAACTATGTAACAAATAGCGTGCGCCATCTGAAGGCGGAATGCCACAATTTAAATCTAAAGGAACATGACAGTTACTGTTCATTAAATAATTATTCTAGACATATTTACACGTACAAAAAATAAATCTATGGCTACATTCCCAATCAGTCTTCAGCCTGCACTGAATAACCAGCGCCTCGCTCATATGCACCTTATAAATCTAAGCTAATGCATACAAATACAGTGCTTCTTCAGCTTCTGTGTTACGGAATGTACACAAACATTTCAAGTTATTCGCACTTCTTTGTTTAGCATGCATTTTGCGGCTGCTTAGTGATGTTCCGTATTCTTCTTGAACCTCCTGTTAGTTTCTTTTCAATGTCTTCCAGACTTTTGCCTCGTGTTTCAGGTACAAAGAATATAACAAAGAGTAGCCCGATAACACATATCACAGCAAATAACCAAACCGTTCCGTACATATTGATGGCATCAATAATGTTGTGGAATGTTTTTGTGACGATGAAAGTGCAGGTCCAATTGAAAGCAGTTGCGAGAGATGCAGCTGAACCACGTATTTTTGAAGGCAATATTTCTCCCAACATGAGCCAAGGGATCGGCCCAAAACCAATAGAAAATCCGAGGACGTATATAACTAGACAGGCGAGTGGCAACCAACCGAAAGAACTCACATCCACTTTAGCGTCTTTCAAATAAAAATAGGAGCCCAATATTATTAAAGTAATAATCATGGCAACGGATGATATGTATAGTAACATTTTTCTGCCCAAGCGGTCAATCAGTACTGTAGCAATAAAAGTAGATACGAAGTTTACGATGCCTATGATAATACTGGATAAGTTTTCATCGACGCTGCTACCCGACATTTTAAATATGGATGCGGCGTAGAATATAACTGCGTTAATGCCACTTAGTTGCTGGAAAAGCATCAATCCGAGCGATATGAGAATGGCTGGCATATATTTTAAAGTTACAAGTTGTCCATAAGCGTTTCCGCCAGTCCTGTCAGATTCGGCTTGGGAACGAGTCAAGTCGCGCAATTCTTTGTCAATGTTTGCATTTTTTCCTCTCAGCCACTGCAGTGCTTTACGCGCATCCTCAACACGTCGTTTTGCAACATACCAGCGCGGTGTTTCCGGGGTAAGGATCATAAGTAGAAAGAAGGGTACAGGAAGTGCTGCTCCGAAAAAAGCTAATTTGGACCAATTTAAATAAGTGCCTACAAAAAATGCCAACAAAATTCCAGTATTACCAAATGCTGTTGGTAACAATCCAAGCGCACCTCTTACTTCTGGTTGTATTGTTTCTCCCAAGTAAACAGGGAAGGCAAGCGATACTATTCCCACGCAGATTCCGCATAAAACTCGACCAACAAATATCATAGCCACGTTATATGCATTTGCAATTAACATCCATCCGAGGAAAAATGGAACGGTAGTGATCATGATTGTCAATTTTCTTCCAATATATTCTATTAATGGTCCGCCGGCGATACCACCAACCAACGCCGCCAATGGCATAAGCCCACCAACCCAAGTTTTCTGAAAAATAAGAACATTTTATTATAACATTAAATTATGAATAAAATACATTTATAAGGGAATAGATTATGTCTATGTAAACTCAAATGACAGTATATCAAAGCTGGGAGCCGGTCCTAGGTTCAAATTCTAGATGAGGCCATCATAATACGTATGTCAGTTTTCGATTCGAAATAATCACATTTAAATTACTTTGGATTAAAATTCACCCGACAAAACTACAGCCCCGCCACTTACCACACGTTGGGACTAAAAGCTCGACCAATCACGTGTGTATTAGCGTAAATTTATTTAGATTATTAATTAAACTGCCTACTTAAGTATTGAAAAAATTAAAACTACCCATAAAATCGCCTTACCTCTTCTTCAGTGATTTCCAGCGTTCCGTTCATAGTGGGCAAAGCCGGCGATGTATAGCCAGATGAAAAGCCGACGATCAACGATCCCATAGATACAGCAAATGCAGCCAGTAACTGCAAATAAAGAAAGAAACAAATCACTATAATTCACGTGACCATTACATTCAATTTGAATATTTCCCAAAATTAATATCAATCAAGCACCTGCAAAGTGTGTAAGCCTTTCATAATTATTTTGACAGAAAACTTTTACATATTTCGTATAATCGAGTTCAATTTTGAAGTGGTGTTACACGTGATCGCGAAAACCTTACTCGCGAACCTGTGAGGTTCTGTGGGCGTCTCAGCCTTTTTTATGTGTGTGCCGTATAATACATACCTATACGAAAGTTTGAAGCACATGCTATATCAACCCGATTATGAAACCTATAGGTTTATCAACGCTTATGTTGCCACAGGAATTATATTTGAAACCGTGGCATTACGAAATAAATTAATAAAATGAATATACGATTTCAACTTTAGACTATTACTGTAAGTCGCCGCTGAATGAAAAATCTAAGTTCACAAATATTATACAATTTACTTACGACATTTCTATACTGTTCTAATAATATGGTCAATTGTGTTTTGTTAATTTCGAATACCATTACTACCAGTTCAATATCCACGAATGAACTGCGCGTCTCGAATCAAATAGGAGCTGAATGTGAATAAAAGTGCATAAATCATTACATGCTCAATTTACGATTGTAAATATTTTTTTCTACTGTTCATTGCAATCATAACTGCAAATCTTGTCGAATTGAATTCGTTTACTCATTTTACTTGTTTGTGGTTTTATATTGAAAGCAGCTTCAAATTGTTTATCTTTTCCGGGAATAAAGTAATAGAAAAACGTGAATGTATGCTTATATTGATAAAAACAGCAAAAACTGGCTTATTTTGTTTTATTTGCCTCAAAGACAAGTCGAGCAGGTCGCTTAACTGATGATAAGCGCTGCAATAAACAGTAAACAAACAACTAAACTGTAACATCATTCAGATCTCCAATTACAAATTACGACATGGCATTGCATACTTCTATTTATCTCTAGACAAAATTTTAAATCCTATAATGCCCAGTAATTAGATTGAGGTATGTGCCTTTCAAACTGGGGCACAGGATTCTAGTTGCTTATCTACACTGCTTCTTTGTAGCAGTATGAGCTTCAACTGACTCGCAAACCTAACCATTTAGTATGTATGCAATTGACAAATCATAAAGAATCTTACCTGAGTCCATAAGTAGGTTGCTTGCGTTGTGACTCCATATGGCTGAGCGTCCCCATTGATGGCATAATCTGTTTTAACTTTAGCACTGTTTATGCTTAATTGTTTTACAAATGGAACTGAATTTCTCAAGTTTTCTTCTTTAGCGCTCTTGATTTCCATCTCCATTTTGTACTTGAATTCGTTTCCTAAACTTATTTGACGTAACTGTTGGAAATGTCGACGTGTCTTTTCGAAGGAATCTTGTTCGTCTTCGCTGCTACTTTCGGTAGAGACGATTTCAGGTATAGGGTCGTAATTGGGGACGAGCGTCCCCTGAGAACCACATGTAGTAGCCAACGAGGTACAAGTCGTGGACGCGGAGAGAGTTGGTCGCGATGGTACCCGTGCGTATTTTGGTCCACGTGCACGGTACAACCGTTCCTCGTCACTTTGGCCGCGACGAGTTTGTTCGCTTCCACCCTGGAAATTTGAAACACATATTGTTATAATTTTCTGGCATTTTATTTTATGATTTAGCGGGATATATAATTTTGTTCCACACCAATTAACTAGAGTTAGCAGGTCAATCAAGTGCACTGGACATTCGATACTAAAGTAATCATTTGCAAACACACCCCATTTATTATAAGTATCCGCTATCGAATGTGCGTAGGTCCGTCGACATGATAAGAGCTGTAGACTCAAGGAGTCGGAGGTCAGATCGGAAAACACACACACTGCTTCTTGGACACGAACTGTCAACATGGGTACTGCATGTTCTAGATAACCTAATGTTATAATTAGCGCCATCCGTGACCCTGTATTGCCTGTCTGCGCCTCAACTTCGAATACGAATTATAAGTAATTCTTATTTTATTCAGTAAACTTAAGTTGCTCGTCACGATTTCTGTCAAAATCTGACGACGAATAACAAGTGCTAAATGGACAGCGGGTTTAGACACGTGGCTAATGCGTTAGACGAATAGAAAAGTCAAATTGTATAAATGTATGGAAATGACATAAGAGTACGCCGCAGTTAGCGTACTACTCTTATGTCATTCCCATACATTTATTCTATTCGACTATTCTATTCGATTAACGCACAAGCCACTTGTCTAAACCTGCAGATATACGTAATTGACGTTATCGTTCATTGTCCATTTGTTATACTGGTGTTTATGAAATTTGTTATATAAATATTATGTAGGTGATTTAGCTCGGCTGTTGTTTGATTATAATATTTTCTTTATTTGAATAATATTCATTTACTTTTTATTTATTACGATATTTATCATAATTTTTGGCAATTTGAATTCATTTCATACCATTCACTCTACATTTGTCCAAGTAGAGTTTGACTGTGTATTTATATTACAAAAACTATACATAAACAAATAAATGTATTTGATATCATTATTTTGTATTTTAAACAAATAATGTGCTTGCTTTCGTAGTAATAGATAAATTACTATCGCCATTGACATGAAAACTATGGTTCAAGGAAAATGTAAGTCACGTGTTGCTTTATAATATTAATAAAAGAAAACAATACGTATTCAAATGCGATATAATATTTAACCTAAATTATTATTAAGATTAGTTCGTGCACTGTTTTATTAATTATCCAGTATTGGTGGTGGTGGATTTAGATATGCTTATGGAAACTGGTTCTAGTTAGCAATTTCAAAGGGTATATGGAAGAAATTCTATAAAACATGCGTCAAAGTCCCATGGTATGCAGTATATTTTCACCTTGAACCTGTTATTGAAGCATGAAAGGGTGCGACTGCCTTATTACTTGAACGGACTATTACGGTCACATTTGTTATCCAAAGGTGTACAAACCGAAATAGCTTTACTAACACGAATTAGACGAGTACGTAGCAATTGAATCCTTGCATAATATCACCTCAGCAATTATCGTATAAGATAATTGCTGGATTAACGGATGCTCGTAATAATTTAAACGATAGACCTGAATCATCCTAATCTGGAAATAGCAAATTACTACTTCTCTATCTCAAACAGGCAAAGTCGGTATGGTGGTACCAAAAGTAATAACTGGCCAAATCACCTTCACACATTCTCGGAAGAGGAACTTCCTCATTAAAGTGCGACTAGGCTCATAGAACGCCAAACATCCAGACTTATTATCACTATGAGGTTCCGTATTGCTGCTCTTAATGTGTGGAGATTAGGTAAGACCCCGTAAATTTGGATAGAGTACGGAGAGATCATCTTTACTATGCGGCCATAATCCTCAATTACTATTTGGCGCCTTCTTTTAACATATAGAAAATACCATGATGAATGGATATACACATTTCTTTCTACTTGTTGCTATCTCACTTTAATGTGTGGTTGGCGCAACACACTTTTTCAAGCATGTTGTAGAAAATATTTGGCTTTACGACCGACTGCCTGCCTGACGTCAACCCCCTCTGGGGATCTCGCCATGATGGATAGATATGCACTATGGTATAATTATCTGCATGTTTGTCTATTTTTCTGCATGCCTTTACTGCTAGTAGATGTTCAGGCGCAAGATTTTCAGCTAGAGAAAATTTATAGCGAAAGGTTTCCGTCATAGTGTGAGTGAGAGCTTTACATGCAAATGCGGTGTTGGTATGCCTTAAATCCGCTAATGAGTTCTCTAGCGTGATATATAATAGGAGACTATTTTGTTTTCCATCTCTCTGTGGACCGATTTATCTTCTCAAAACCAGAAGAATGATCCCAGATCCAGAAAATCATAATCTAGCTCATCACAATCTTTCGTGGGATTCAAGTTATGTTTAAGCGCCATCTGCCGGGCCGTATTCACATTACTTGCTCTACCAGCTTGTTTAACCGACTCTTGGTCTTCATGTTTTAATACTTGAGCGCTCAGTGAATGGCGCTGTAGTCGGACAAGATTCATGATATTATAAAATAAACTTTATTACTTTTATTAAACATTAATAAAGTTTATTAAATTTTATTAAACATTGACTTACTACTCTTTGACATAATTGTATATATTAACATAATTTAAAATTCAATGCCTGATATCGTTGAATTACTGTAAGTATTTTTTCAATTATCTGGGAATTTAATCGTGCATAATTCATAAGTGTTTATTATATTTTAATCTTAGATTTATCAGTCCACTAGGGCTTGGCGCTAATCTTAAATAATACAGTTTAGCATATTTTTTCAAAATTCAAAGTTTTGTCTTTATAATTGAGTGTTTATTAAACGTAATTGGTTCTGTTACCTGTGTAATCCATAAAAAGAGAACATCTAAAAGCGGGAATATCCATAAATATTTTATTTTTCACACAACTAAGCCGAATTTGTTTATCTCTCTATCCACGATATTTCAAATCTATATTATATGTTTTATATGCCAATCGGTAGAAAAATAACAACTATTTTATAAATATTATTACATTGAAAGCACCACACTTAAATAAAAAATATATAAATACGTGAATTTTCATCTTAGTTTTCTAGTTGAGTTCAGTGTGATTGCAGCCATCGATTGATTTGCAAAGGAATCGTTCCGATCCGTTTCCGTTAGTCCTTATAATACTCTAAAAATATCCATTTGTATTCTAAAGCACTAACTGTAACATATATAATCACTTTTCATGCACAATAATCCATATTTATTTCGATCCCGCCTTTGACGTTTGACACCTCATTTATGAGTTTATATGTCTGATTTTAATGATATGAAACATCATTAGTGTAGTTTTGGAACTTGACTAGGGGCTCAGTTGCAGTAAACAACATTGGCGACGACCTTGCAAGGCCGCCTGGATTCATCGTGAACGTCTGGTAGAGTCGACGTGTCGCCTTGTTGCGCCTGCGTAAAACGTCTGTACTCAAACGACCTATAGTATCCTATCAGAATTATCCATTTCTTTAACTTCTTATAAAATTGTTACTTTTTTATTCATTTTAAGTAGGTGCTTATCATTACTGTTTGTATGTATCAGTAAAAGCTCCGCTGAATATTGCAGTGGTTGCCAAGCAACCGACGGCACTTGACATGTAGCACCGCACCGCGTCCATCTAGAGCTTTCTAAATTGGATAGAAATTTCTCGCAGTGTGTGTGTTGACCCAAGTTTTTAAACAACTCGAATAATTTTATAAGACATTTTCAGTATTAGTAACGCGTATGTCCAATCAGATAATTTCAAGTAGGAATTTAAGTTGCAGAAACAAATCATTTCAACTTACCATTTCGGTGGAGAGCTGCTTGAGGTATCCCATGATCTTCCCCACTGCATTGGGGTTGTTCTTATTGAAACTCATCTTGATGCCTTCTCACTAATTAAAAAGTTCAGAGATCAAGGAACGTCAAAATGGTAATGTCTATGAAAAATAACACTTTGAATAACTCTATTCCTTCTGAGTTTTAAAAGTTGTTTATAATCCAGGTTCGCGAATGTTACCGGTAAACGATACACATCACTTCCCTAATGCAAGTCTAACGTTCGGCTCGCTATTATACACGAACGGATCGCGATTTGACACAGTTTTAGTTGTTGCCGCAATCTATCGAAGCCGTATACATAATTCACAAAATAAAGTTTCATGCGAGAGAAATTGTATCTGCCGCTGTGGTCCTGCAAGGGTGCACAACATTCAACTTTTAAAAGTCTGCCTAACAATCGAAAATGTTGACAGCGCGAACCGAATTTTCAGAGCTCAAGTTATCTATTGAAACTAGCAGATGGCAGCGCAGTGTTTTATATAGGAAGGTTGCCAGTGGCACGGCGGCACCGTCGGCCGAACCCCTTCTCCCCCGCGCCCCGCATCCTCGTGCCGCGCCGCCGCGACGTGACGCTGTTTCTTATGTGTGCGTGAAGGTTCTTTCGGTGTGCGGCCGAGTGCACACTCACTACAGTTTCATCAACATTCGCACCTGAATTACATACTTTAATATTTACAAAGCTAGATTTGAACAGACACCTTCCAAGTATTCAAAGAGGTTCTGTGGTTTAAGTTGACGTCATAGAATAACCATATGTGAACTGAACAGATGCTGAAAATTTCAACCTAATATTTTAATTTCTTTTGCGGAGGTGTTACTTACGGGTGCTACAGCTATTAAACTACTTATGTTATGCTCGACTGCGTATGTTAACTTACCAAATTATCTGTCAAGGACTGCGAGAAAATATTTTTTGGTTTGATTACATTCATGACATTTAAATCGAAAATAACCCTCGACAAGGCACGGTGCAGTACCTTTAGCAAACTTGAAAGTAGGTAAAAGACATTTTGAAGAAAAGGTCGTAATAATTTATACCTTTGATCTCGAAATTGAACTGTTGATGGCCTTATTCGAGAGCTCGTTATTCTCATTAACCGTGTAAAGTTCAAGTTCCCTCATACCTATAAATGCTATTATCATTTTCAATTCTCGCATCAACGTGAGACGTTCACGTCATTCGCCCGAATGGTCAAATGCTGCTCAACTTTACCTGCTTCTTACATTGGTTTTCGTCATACAATTTTGACAGATAAGGCGGCCTTAAACGATATAAGGCGAACTTAATTGTATGAGCATTCGGTGGATAATGTTCCATATGTAGCTTGACGTTGTAACTTGTAATCCGCATTACTCAGAGCGGTGTTTCCCTGGTGCAGTGATTGCAAACGCCAAGTCTATTGCATTGTTTGTTTACAATAAGGCGAGTGACGCGTAACTTGCCCACGGGCCGCGGCCCTACAGGCTTCAAGCCTACAGTCAACAAGCTTGCCCTTTCGCCGTCTGCACTGCACCGTCTGGGGGTGTGTCACGTACCTACATCCTTGATCTGATGTTTTGGCTCTACACGAAATGACGCACGAACACACCCATGAATCATTTGAAAATTACTGGCAGTCATACTACAAAAATAACATTAATGGCTGGTTTTGGAATTCTTGTTTTCATTGTATAATATCGTTATTGTTGGAATATGAATACACACTTCGTTGGTAATGCGGTTTTGCGGTGTGTTGTAACTTGTAAGTAGGTACCTGCCTTACATCTGATACTACAGTAGGCGGGTCACAAACGTCATGCGACGCGGCACAAACAATTTTGTCCGACGCATCATGATTGAGCTTAATGATTGAATGGCTTAGCTACACGCTTTTGTATTTAGCTATATCAATATGTAAAAACATGTTTTATTAACTTCCAAGGTTATCTTTCACGTGTTCCTAAATTGTTGAAACATTCTAAATGTTTTTTGTGTCTAATGTTGCCAAGGCGGGTACTTGTTTTGTAAAATTAGGTATGTTAATTAGTAAAATTCGTTTCAAATAATATCATGGTACAATATTTTAGAAACATTATTGGAATATTATTTTGTTCACATCTAGGTACCTACTTAATTTTGCTCACAGTTAACGGTAGAGACAAAAATGATTTTTCTATCAATTGAGGCTTCCAATTTTCATGGTTTAATAAATGTCATATTAAAGTACTTCTAGTTAATAAAAGCAGTTAGGTCAAGTATAATATCAGTTGAAATTATAATCAGTAAAAATATATAGGTAATTAATTATTGCATGAGCATTGAGCACTGAGAAAGGATACCTTGTCCCCTTGTCCCTACCATAATAATGCAAAGGTAGTCATGAGAAATAACCGATAACATGTGATTAGTCTAATAGGACTCTAACACAATTCCAATTTACAACTCATTATGATAAAGATATAAATCTCCTGAACAACGATTATTTGTTACCGATAGGCAGGTATTACAAATTCGCATTTGGTGTATGATGCAACAAAGCTCTACTTTTCGTAGAGTATCACTTTGTGATTAGATATTAATTTTTGGTAAATTATCAACTACTACATATTTTTAAGGTATTAATTCCGAAGGTATGTCAAGTCTACCAATCCGCATTAGGCCAGCGTGGTAGATTAAGGCCTAACCCCTCTCATTAGTAGAGGAGACCCGTGCCCAGCAGCTGGATAGTAATATAACAGGGCTAATATTATTAATAATATTATTATATTTTTAAGTAATGTTTATGGTGTAAGAATTTTAAAATACACAAGGTTCCAAGATTTTTACTATCTTTTTCATTCACCGTAGTATATTATATTCTACAGTTGATACCTATTTACTATTCATTTAGTAGTGGTACATAACTTGACCTACGCCAGCTTGTTAATGTTGTATGCACGCGTGCAGGCCGTCACGTGCGCTTGTGTACTAACTACACTCAGACTGTTGTGAATTGAGATGGTCTTGTCTGCTTTACGGGTGTTCCCGAAAGCTCTATGAGTATGACGTTTGTCGCGGCCGCCGCGCCGCACCGCACGTCCGCAGCTTCGCCTTCGACCTCACACACACTAATGCCACAAGCTTTCCCGCCATAATATATAATACACACATCAAACGCAAACTAACGCTATTTTCGGAGAATACTCTAGAATTCGTTTCTGTTTTACCTATGGGCTAATTTTTGTTCAATATAGTTTGTGGATTACCCAAACATTGGATGAAGGTAAGTCATTCAGAGTTGCATTCAATGCTAAATAAATGGCTACCAAAATAAATCGAGAACGTGACAACGGTTTCATTGCAGCGCGATTACATCACACCGTTATGCAGCGTATAAAAAGAACTAATGCAATTATTTTATTTTTGAAAAGGTTTACATAACTCAAGCTCTCATCTGTGTTCTTAAAGAGATAGGTAGAGATGCTATTAGTACACACATTGTTTCTCTACCTTTTTTCAAAACATCGGTTATCATTTTAAATCCCAGGAAACTCTTATTTTTGAAACTGGAATCCATAGTTCGCCTACAGTCTGATGGACGAACTTATTAATAATATAATAATTAATTAACGAAAACATCGAGTTCGATTAATTATAGATAGTTCAAAGTTCAGAAGTTTATTTAGTATTGAAAATCGATTTGTCGACATCGCAAGCACACATGTCTATGTATTTGTGTAAACCTAACACAGCTAACAGCCTTACGGCATAGGGACGCACACAGATACGTCAGAGTCAAAAATGTCAGTGGAATATTACTAGCAGCAGCAGAATCGAGTCCCTGCCCAGTCGCAATTCTCGAACGTTCTTCAGTGGAATGCGTATGCGTGTGGCGCCCGCTTGCCGCACTAACTCGATGCATTACACTACAAAAAGTGCAATTGCGAATATATCAGGCTTCATCTAAGCTGAATGATAAATCAATTGAGATAATATTCAAGACTTTCGCAGTGAATTATGTAGCGGAAGCTTATAATCAGAACCGAAGTGTTGTGAAAACTTCATATTGTATCTAGTATCTACGCAATAGACTAGTACCTTTCCAAGCCGATACACGTCATATAAGATAACAATACGTTTTAATCACCAGCAGATGCAAATGTGTCACGCGTCTTAACAAAGTGGGAGTGTCTTATCTTATCAACCATGAAATAAGATAAATATCCGATTAAAAATTTCCATGTAAAATTGATGGGGAAGTTACAACACTTCCATTGTAAATAAAATATCAAACTATTCAACGGTGTGTTATTCTGTGAATGAAATTATTTTTAGTTAGTTATCGGTATATAATTATTAACGTACCATGTTGGTGCCATGAAATTTTCACATAACAGATAAAGCTAAAGCTATGTTACGTTATAAATGTTGCTTAATAATATATTTCACCTAAATAATCAATACAGTTCAAATGCGCTAATGTATTACTAACGAATACCTAATACGAGTACAATATCTGGGGCAATCGATAAATCCTTCACCTATGTAAGTGCAACGATGGAGGGACTCCATTGGTGATTCATTTATGATTGTTTGTTTTGTGATATCAGTGAACTATATCAGTCGCTTTCGGGCAACATGAATACATGTTTTTATAAATAAATTGATTGATTACTCACGTTAACATAATAATCAACATGTTTGCCTTTCAGGAAAAATATAGCTGAAAATTCTTTGGTTAGAAGTGTGTTTTAAATTAACATTTGGATTAGTACCCACATGCGTATTACCTATAGGTATACTTATGATAAGGGCATGTCTATTAATAAATATGCATATTGCATATATTATGTAAGATACATCGAGATTGATAACGCAAACCCTTTGATGAATCGTTTAACTTTCTCGAATATTCATCATTAGTCATGTGGAATTTTTCATAAACAAACGCCAAAAAATATTCTTGTGGAAATATTCAATGCAGTCCACTCGTAAATGAGAATCACGGAGGTTTTAACGACTCCAACGTTATTTTTCCGCTTGGTCGTAAACGACAGCGGCGCGGTTTGCCGCAAGTTTTATCTAACATAAAACATATGCTTGATTAATAATTATTTTTTTACTAACTACCGAATATTATTACTAACGTTTCAAAGTGTTAAGTCTAAGGTAGGTATTTGATTAGTTAAAAATAATTATTTTTGTTGTACGGTATCCCACTGCTAGATACAGCAGTGCCCCTGCCTTCCCTACTAAAGTGGAGGGTGTTTTAAATCCGACAAACCCCGTTATTTCATTATCATCATCAGCCATACGACGTCCACTGCTGAACATAGGCCTCCCAGGCCTCCCTCTCCACAGATCTCCAGATCGATCTGTTGGAAGCGGCCTGCATCCAGCGACTTCCTGAGACTTTTTCTAACTCGATCATTTGACTGACGGTACTGGTAAACATTTTTTACAACGAAAACAAAAAGGTCTTTTATTATATTGGCCTAATTCAATGGTAATTAAAGCACTAAATACACGTGTAACTCCGGAAAGTTGGGATTCGATCTTTATCTATGTAGTCTATTCCAATGATATTCATTGTTTTATTAATTGATGATAATATAACCCATTAGTCTTTGCCTTTATAACCTTGAAAAGCTTTTCTAGTACGTTATATCGAGATTCATAAAGAATGTGCAAATAAACTAAGAGCTCATACATATATATATACGGAATGTGGTTAAAACAAGAGTTCGGTTGGATTCAGTCGAGTTACTAGTATCTATGTGTGTTATGCAACGAGATGTATAATATGGCGCAAATATAGAAATACCATGTTTTGTGTAATGTTTAAGTGCAGGAAATAGGGTAAAACTGTTGCAACTTTCAATCAATCTATAAGAATAAAAATTTGTCATATACTTCTGTGTATATATTGTAAAAGACTTAGTTAAAACGCGCCTCTTATATGCACTATATTCGCTACACAACTTTACTGTATATCTCAAACTAGTTGTGTACACTTCGAGCTCCAAAGGGAGACTAACTCAATAATGATAGCTCCCGCTCTTTTATACCTTTTGCTTTAGTTAATAAAGAAATACCTTCTACAAATATTATGAATTACTTGAAGGGTAGTTAATATAAATATAATTAACATACTACCCCTCAATATCGTGTACTAAATCACAACAATTATCCGAATTCGTAACATTCGGCCATCCGATACCGTGCTATCTCCGGAGCACGCACTACTATATTAGTAGTTACGTACACAATAAAGTAATCGTAACACTCTTGGTTCTTGAAAAAGTTAAACATTTAGTAATTTTATATGGCCCAGTAAACTTGGGAAGTCATTTCTAACTTTTACCATCGCTATTAAAATTAGTCTTACGGCCAAATGTCTTTTCGCCATATCAACTTCTGAAATAGTTTGCTTACGTCTGCTTTTATTCAGGCCATAGGGTCTAGATATATCTAGACTAACTAAAGGTCATAATTGAACACCCTACTAGTGTGTTCATTCGATTAAAGCCAAGCACTAAGCACATAATATAACAAGTCAATCATCTAGATCTGACTTAATTCAAGTAAACCTAAAGAGCACACATACATGGCTCTTGAATAATTTCGAGCACGCCTGCATGGCTCTTAATTTTGAGCACATCCGCATGGCTCTTCAATAATTTTGAGCACACCTTCACAGCTCTTCAATAACTCTGAGCACACCTGCATGGTTCTTGAATAAATCTGAGCACGCTTGCATGGCTCTTGAATAAATCTGAGCGCACCATCATGGCTCGTCCATAAATCTGATCACTACAAGACTCTTCAATAAATCTGAGCTCACATACATGGCTCTTCACTACATGACTTCAAAAAATCTGAGCTCACCTACATGGCTCTTCTTTAAATCTGATCACACTACATGGCTCTTGAGCACACTTACATGGCTCTTAAATCTGAGCACACTTACATGGCTATTCAATAAATCTGAGCACATTTACATGGCTCTTGAATAAATCTGAGCGCACCTACATGGCTCGTCCATAAATCTGATCACTACAAGACTCTTCAATAAATCTGAGCTCACATACATGGCTCTTCACTACATGACTTCAATAAATCTGAGCTCACCTACATGGCTCTTCTTTAAATCTGATCACACTACATGGCTCTTGAGCACACTTACATGGCTCTTAAATCTGAGCACACTTACATGGCTATTCAATAAATCTGAGCACATTTACATGACTCTTCAATAAATCTGAGCACCACAAAGCTCTTCAATAAATCGGAGCACAACATGGCTCTTGAATAAATCTGAGCGCACCTACATGGCCCTTCTATAACTCTGATCACAACATGACTCCAATAAATCTGAAGCTCACCTACATGGCTCTCTACTACCTGACTCTTCAATAAATCTGGAGCACACCTACATGGCTCATCACTATATGACTCTTGAATATATCTGAGCACACCTACATGGCTCATCACTATATGAGTCTTCAATAAATCCGAGCACACCTACATGGCTTTTCAATAAATCTGAGCACACCTACATGGCTCTTCAATAACTCTGAGAACACCTACATGGCTCTTCACTACATGGCTCTTCAATAACTCTGAGCACACCTACATGGCTCTTCAATAACTCTGAGCACACCTACATGGCTCTTCACTACATAACTCCAATAAATCTGAGCACACCTACATGGCTCTTCACTACATAACTCTTCAATAAATCTGAGCACACCTACATGGCTCATCACTATATGACTCTTGAATATATCTGAGCACACCTACATGGCTCATCACTATATGAGTCTTCAATAAATCCGAGCACACCTACATGGCTTTTCAATAAATCTGAGCACACCTACATGGCTCTTCAATAACTCTGAGAACACCTACATGGCTCTTCACTACATAACTCTTCAATAAATCTGAGCACACCTACATGGCTCTTCAATAACTCTGAGCACACCTACATGGCTCTTCACTACATAACTCCAATAAATCTGAGCACACCTACATGGCTCTTCACTACATAACTCTTCAATAAATCTGAGCACACCTACATGGCTCTGCACTACATGGCTCTTCTATTAATCTGAGCGCACCTACATGGCTCTTCAATAAAACTGAGCGCACCTACATGGCTCTTCTATAAAATCTGAGCGCACCTACATGGCCCTTCTATAAATCTGATCACTACATGACTCTTCAATAAATCTGAGCACACCTACATGGCTCTTCTATAAATCTGATCACTACACGACCTCAATAAATCTGAGCTCACCTACATGGCTCTTCAATAAATCTGAGCACACCTACATGGCTCTTCAATAAATCTGAGCTCACCTACATGGCTCTTCACTACATGACTCAATAAATCTGAGCTCACATACATGGCTCTTCACTACATGACTTCAATAAATCTGACCTCACCTACATGGCTCTTCACTACATGACTCAAATCTGAGCTCAGATACATGGCTTTTCACTACATGACTCTGCTCACCTACATGGCTCTTCACTACATGACTCAATAAATCTGAGCTCACCTACATGGCTCTTCAATAAATCAGAGCACAACATGGCTCGTCAATAAATCAGAGCACAACCTGGCTCTTCAATTAATCAGAGCACACCATGGCTCTTCAATTAATCAGATCACAACATGGCTCTTCAATCAATCAGAGCACAACATGGCTCTTCAATTAATCAGAGCACAACATAGCTCTTCAATTAATCAGAGCACTACATGGCTCTTCAATTAATCTGAGGACCTTCATCGTCGAAAAACACGGTAGCCATAATGTAGCACTACCACTAAATACTAAATATAAATCGATTGCCACAATCTCGTGAAAACAAATCAACTGCCCCCATTTCGGGGCACACGGTAATTTTGTGGGCGATGATAGGCTTTTGAAGCCGATCCCGCTTCTGATATGTAAAAGACTCGGTTAAAACGCGCCTCTTATATGCACTATATTCGCTACACAACTTTACTGTATATCTCAAACTAGTTGTGTACACTTCGAGCTCCAAAGGGAGACTAACTCAATAATGATAGCTCCCGCTCTTTTATACCTTTTGCTTTAGTTAATAAAGAAATACCTTCTACAAATATTATGAATTACTTGAAGGGTAGTTAATATAAATATAATTAACATACTACCCCTCAATATCGTGTACTAAATCACAACAATTATCCGAATTCGTAACAATATGAAAATAACCAAAACAACCTATGGACGATTATTTTTACAATATACCTCTATGACATAAGCTCACGTCTGTATCCCTGAAAGAGAAGGAGAGGCGCACTAGCGAACTAGAACACCTTTCGCTCAGCTTAGTTTCGTCCCAGATGTGATAGGGTGCGAGCCTATCGCCATATCGGGCACAGATTCCAGTCTTCGGGCTGATATTGCAAAATCTAATACCACTTTGCTCGACTAGAGGGTCGAACCCGAGACCGAAATACAACTACGCTACCGAGGCAGCATAGCAAGTATCGATAAAAAATGTATATCTGGTAGTGTGTTCCGTTCAATCGAAAGTTTGGTAACGCGTTTGGCCAACATAATCTGTATTGAAGTTCATGTACAGCATGCGTTGCAAAATTGTTACACGCATGGAAAGTGGAGTAATTTTGAATGTACATAATTGCTTTAAAACGTAATGCTAGTGCAGAATTAAACGATAAATAAACCTTCCAGATGTAATATATAATTATGACATGTTTCGGGATTCGTCCAACTTGCCAATTACTCGGTGACGAAAAATGTGTTGATCTTGTCTTATAGGAGTTACGGTGACGGGTGTGTGGGTGAAATAGTATAGACTATCCATAAATATAGATGTCATGAACTCTTGTTGAGAAACATTTATTATGTAATATTACGTAATATAAACACGATGTATGTAGTTATAGTACTAGAGATCGAGTTGTTGCCAATATATTATTAAAAACAAAACAGTGCCAATATGCTGTAACTCAAGTCAAGTGAGGAGGAATTTGTTAAAGCTTCGAATTTATGCAATTTAATGTAAATACATAATATTATTATGTGGAAATACTCTGGTTGAATAGACTATTTAACTAGGTAATACATGATATATGTAGTATATAGTAAAATACGATATAGCTAATAGATTGTAGACGGCTGTAATAATCAAACATCTTATTGTTTATTGTTCGATATAAGAATCAAATTAATCGCGAATAATGTCGCCTCTTTGGTATAATGGCAGCATATATGGGTTGTCTAACGGGAGGTCCTAGGTTCGAAACCATGGTTTGGAAAAAAAAAATTCTAATTTAATTTTTCCGGGACTGGATCCCCAGAGGGTATTGAAGTCAGGCAGGCAGTCAGTCGTAAAACTAAGCTAAATCCTTTCTGCAACATGCTGGAAGAAATGTGTTGCACCAACCCCACATTCAGGTGGGATAAGGGCAGGTAGAAAAAAAATAAGAATCAAACTAATCAGTCTCACTGTTTAAGCAGGCGATCAGTCTCACTGTTTAAGCAGGCGCTACAAGACTGATGACACAATACAAAATTATTAAAGTTGCAATAAATTTAGACACAAGAGAAAAATCTGCCAGTGATATCATTATACGTGATGGAAGGCATTTGTTGATTTATAAATTCGGTGATCAGTATGCTTAATATTCTAGTAACACTGCAAATGATTATGTTAAGCTTATGCATGTTGTTTGAACTATATTATTATGCGCATCGATTAAATAATAAGTACTCGTTGCACTGTAGGGCCTGAGTAAAGTGCAGTATTCACCTATACTACCTGTATAGGCTACAGTAAAACTTTAAAAGGATTACTTGAACTATTTATAGCGTCATATACATTGGCCAAGGTATGCGGAGAAAAACCAACAACCTTCCAGACTTGTTCTGGAATGTCTAGACGTCTCCTAACAAGATATTAAAAAAAGAACACTCTTTATATATAAATGAAGATGTATTTGTATAGACGATACAGTGATGGGAATTCAAACTTTATGTAATTTTTGCTTTGTAATATATTATTTATGAATATTAAATTATGTTGTGTTATGAATTCGTTTTGTCACAGATCATATTGAACACAATTTGTAATGCCTATATTAATATTTTAAAGAACATATAGCTCATACCCATCCCAAAATATACCGGATCTAAGGTAATGGATTCATAATTACTAAATGGAACATATTATTACTACTAGTTACCTTAATGTGGGGTCGGCGCAAAACACATTTTCAAGAATATTGCAGAAAGGATTTGGCTTCGTTTTAACCGTTTAGTTTAGTTTAACCGGCTACCTGCCTGACGTCAACCCCCTCTAGAGGAGCCAGTCCTGAACAAATTAAATTAGGAAATTCGTTTTGCCCGACCTGGGAACTTTTTTATATTTTTTTACATCGATATATCATGGATCGAACAACAAAAAGAAAATAATACATAACGGTTAGCTTTTGTACCTTTGTGTAGGTAATATAACTCGACATTTGCAGGGGTAAACCACCTCACTCCAAAAGTAAAATAAATCATTCAGCGCTTGAACCTGAAATAACAATATGAATACGGACATTAATATGGAATTATGAATATTGATTTTACTTGCATTTTTATTTACGATAAGTGCCTGGTGATAACGAATTCTAATTTGTAAAATTAAGAACACTGAAAAGTGGAAACTGTATGATTAACTTAAAGGCAAAATCTTACAATGTGTATGAGGTTCTAGTTTACTTGACATATTATCACCGAATATCGTAGAGATATCAAATAGACGTCTAGTCTACTTTTTGATAGGAACTAACTTTTGTAAAGGAAAGCAAAATCAGATACGTTAGAATTTATAGATATTGTTGAGCTCGTTGCTGAATATAATTGCATGCGCGCGGCGAATGCTCATTTAATATTCCTGGTATGCCACCTCACTGAGGAATAATCAAATGCCTTAATTAACTTTTAAATTAATGGATATCCGTGACCAATCATTAAATAAAACACGGAATAAAACATTTTCACGTACATATTAAAGGCGATGATGCAGCGCGGGCGCCAACATTCTCGTTAAAAGAAGTCTTGCATTCTACATGTTGGAGCCCAATATCCCAATGTCGTACATCTCGTTTATGCACCGTTGGCCATGTTGATAGCAGTGCGTGCGACGGAGCAAAGTCTATATTCGTCTCTTACGTGTGTGTATGCGCCAAGGTTCTGATGGAAAAGTACTGGAAGAAAAGTACGCGAACCAACGGTCCATTGACGCGACAGAAGTCACAAACTGTTGGATGGATCCCTGGTGCCGCGGACCATAAAATGTTGGTCTGTTACGTCACCTTAAATTGAAGGTGAAAGCAGCGCATTCAGGTGTATGACTTATTGTTTACGTATTTTTTTTATTGCAAAACTAAATCTTTGCACTTATAAGAGAGAGAGAGAAACTTTCCAAAGAGTTTCCTTCAATTCATTTTTGAATTAATATGCTAACGTATATTATCTTTGGTAATTAACACAGAATAATCGGTATCTTAAAAACCCACAAAATAGAAGTCAATTACCGCAATATTTCTTAAAGTTATCTTTAGATAAAATTTGTCTTCCTGTAATTACTGCAATAGTGTGACTAACGCTCAAATACCGTGAACAGCAAACTTACTACAAATAAATCAGTAAGTAGGTATAAAGTATTTTAAAGAATTTAAAAATAAACATAAACCATGAAATCAATGTCGTCGTAGTATTATTTTCTTTGAACATCAGTGTTCTAATGAAACCCGCAAATAGTAGTTTTCTACTAAATCTCTAATATTACTAAATAGCTAACTTGACGAATGTGATTATTATCTACTTGATATCTAATAGGTGCATATTTTTTCAGAAATGTTTGGCACAACTGTCGAAACTGAATTAAACTACTAACACTAATGCAACACACCCACACTCTTGTAAAATTTTGTAATACTAACGTGTGTGACTGTATACGTACATGTAGGTTTATAGGTGTGCGTGTGTGTGGAATTGTAAATTGAGGTGCCTTCAATACTTAATTTACCAATACATGTTGGAGTACGCACAAGTAATAGTTTTTGAATCAATATTATACTATAAATTGTGCATTGTATATAAATTAAACCTATGAAAAAAAGTACAAAAACATTCGGTATGTGGTATATCACTGCTATAGTTTTAAATATTTTAATTAATACATTAAAGTAAATGAATTAAGGCATGGTTATTTTAAATATTAATATGACATTACAATATTATCGATAGCATAGTATCTTAGAAACAAATTTTGTGTAATAACTTTTCTTCTAAAAATTACATAATATAACCTGTCCATAGTTATTTTTGGAACTTATGCAGTTTTATTCCACCGGCACTAGCACTAATACATACCAAAAATAACTGCCGAGTACTCTACTATCTTACAATAAATATTTAGAAATTAAAGATAAATTATTTTGTGTAGGTATCTAACTAGGCATCTAGATTATTTTTCAATTGTGAATGAAGCGCCAAAGGAGAATGCCCATTCTATATGGGAAAAAGTATACACCTCAAAATTGTTGTGTCAACATCAAATTATGTCTATTCTACTCTAAGAAGTTCCTAAATACTACTGTAGAAATATGGATTCAATTGATATTAGAGTTTAAGATATATTTGAAAAATAAAATAAAATACGTTTTGACGTTCATCATAACCTTAGCCCGTGACGTTGTTACACTCGGCTCGGATAGCGCAATTTTTTTACCATTGGTGGTGTTTCAGACACTGGGGCCAAAGGCCTTTCACATTCTACAACACGAGGTCGATGTTCAAATCTTGAACAAAGCAAATATTACGTCAGTAAAATTTTGCCACGCTATGCAATTCAATTGTTTATCCAACAACTGTTATGACTGTGTTCGTTTACTGTCCTGATGACTATCATCAGTATTATCTTGTTGATTTTCGCCATGACTGGAATCCTGATCAAAACCATCTTTTTCCATCCTGTTAAATTATAGAGCTCCCTTGAGGGCACTATTTCTACTAT
Source organism: Clanis bilineata (assembly GCA_036417725.1). Lineage (NCBI taxonomy): Eukaryota > Metazoa > Arthropoda > Insecta > Lepidoptera > Sphingidae > Clanis > Clanis bilineata. The sequence continues at coordinate 9,576,694 of CM071141.1, forward strand.
ATATTCATACATACTCATAAAACCTATACTACGAAAAATTCAATATTAAAGTTTCAGATATTTTCCTGCGGATCAAAAAATCTACACAATTTTTAAGGTTGTGATATTGAAAGTCTATCTTTGGGGGAGGTCTATGTCTAGCAGTGGACATCCTGTGGCTGATGTATGATGATGATGATGATATTGAAGGTCTAGAACTATAGATCCGATTCATATGTAATTAAAAAGGTCTTTATTTCCAAGTGCTGTAGAGCTTTTTGTCCTTTTTGAGTAAAGAAGAGTTATCAGTAAGGACTAACGCAGAAATTATTTCACGGATTTATGCATTCATATTACACAAAATACGACGCAAGTAGGTATATGAAAATTTATCACGTTTTATCCTAAAAGACAAGGCGAAGCCTAGAGTATATATTATGATGAAAACAAATGTTTATGGAATTTGCGGTAATATGAGTTTATTATTTTTTATTTTACATAAAGATAAAACCGTCATAAAATGAACGTAAAATCACTGACGCAATTCCGTTGATCTATTATTAATTATTCGAATAAGCAGTTTTGATTTATGCGCATTCTTCATGATTTATTTTTATCGTTATCTCACATAGACTTTCAAATCAAACTTTTTTGAAAGCAATTTGAGATTATTATTCAATAGATAAGTATGTAGGTTTGAATGATAAGTAATTTGTTAGTTGAAGGTAAAGTTAGGGGAGAAACTGACACCATAATATTGTTGTATTATCAAAAAGCTGTGTAACGTGATACCCAATTCGATTATTGTAAATGCCTATTAACTATTACCTTTTATATGATAGTAGCTGTTCGAGTCGGTTCTCGTGGAATTTTGATTCCCGGGATAAAAATTATTTTCCGGGGTAACAGTAGCTTACGTATGTGTTATTCTGATGTATATAACTGTAAAGTTTATCAAAATCCGTCCACAAACAAACAAACACACACACATACTCACAACCTTTCACGTTTATAATATTACTTATTAGTATGATGTATATGGTATATTGAATGTCTCAATGCCCGCAAATACATAGGTAAATCAATGCGGTATGCCTGCGGACCTCTTTTGTTAAAACATCTCGGTGATACAAAACATGGCTAGACAGTGTAATGAGATTGTAGTGACGTAAGTATGTGTGCGCCCACGCATCTAGCATGATGATATTTATAAATGTCACCCTGTTCTATATTTAAATAGGAACATGGGATTCACGGGAGCAATCACCTTTTCTCTGCGTGCGGATCGCGAACTATCCAACTCACGGTTTCAGCCAAGGAACATGCCATTGTGCCCGCAATTCATCACATTGCAGTTCTGCGACATTATTAAGTACCAAAGAGATTTAATATTATTAACTATAGAGGGGCTATCAAGCAAGTTTCCATATTTTTTTTATCTCAAACATCAGTAATGTCCTATACCACTTATTACAATGTGAGGACGCTTATTACAATTATTTACACTCTAGAATGTTCTGTGAATGTTTAAGAATCAGGTAAGACAATTTTAATGTCTAAACATTATTCCGCTGGTACTACGACCTTGCGCGCGTATGTTCAAATAAGACTGAGTGACTTATGACCACGTGGTCACAACTCTTGGATCACAAGTTGCGTGCTGCATTGACTTTCGATAGAAACTTCAAACGTAGAAACTACTGTTATTGGCTTAAAGCCTTATTTAGATGGAACTAGTCAATGGCACATGAGGCGAGTTCGTCGACGATTTACCACGGAAAAAAATCATGAATGTAATTTATTTAATAAATGAGTCATATGCTACTTGTTAGCCATTCCTTAGTTCTTAGATACAAGGAAACATAATTATGAAGGCACAATTCAGTGCAAATTTACATAATTAAACAAACAGCTTTCTATAATATTTGCATGGCATAGCTTTGTGTGAACTCAGAACTACGCAGTAGTTATAGCAACTTAAATGATGATTAATTATAATGCAAATGTTGCATAATTTCTAGTGTCCTTTGCTCAAATCGTGACAAAACACTAATATAATAACCTAGGTGTCTCTCTGTCACAGATACCTACGTATTTTAAGAGAAAGTTTGACGAAGACGATTGAGAGAAATATAAAGTGTAAAAAAATGTATACTCATGAAGTACAGATATCATCATGATTTTACTATCTTCAATATCAATAAAAGCTATGAAGTGCCGTCTCAAAAATGCGAACATGAATTTTATTTCAATATTAATTCATATTCTACACAATATTGAAGTAGTGTAAAGCTTTCGATTGAAAGGACTGTAAGTAAAATAATTGTCAAAACCGGTGCCTAAATGTGTTCTGTCTTCTTTAATTTTTAACCCAAAGTACAGCCCCTTTACTCTTGACACTCGATTGTGATTTCGATTTGGTTTCATTTATTGACTTAAAATTCCACTAAAATCGACTTTTAAAGTGCGCTAATGTTGCATAATATTCGAGAACTTGTCGTTTTAACGTGACATTAATGCACTTTTTAACTCGATTTCGGTGGAATTTTAAGTCAATAAATGAAACCGAATCGAAGTCAAGATCGAATCGAGTGTCAGGAGTCACCCCCCAGGTTGATTTTATTTTGTTTTAAATATGACATAATCTTTAAACCAAACGTGCTTAATACAATTATGTGTGTTTAGAAGTTCTTTCGTGTTCTAATATTTTTTAATAAATTAGGAGTTCATATTTTTCCACTTTTTCCTAAATTCTATAATTTGTGTTATAGCAGAATCTTAATAACTTTAAGTAGGTGTAACATATAAGGGTACTGTTAAAAAAAGTTTTTGATATAAGAATAATACATGTATAAGTAAGTGGTTATCATAGAATAGCTTTTAATCAGAAATATAAATAAGTTCTAAATTATAACAACTACCACCCGTAGTACATACCAAGACCCAAGACGCCCCGTCCCCTTTAGTTTTCACGTAGTAATTCATGAATATGGTTTAAATAATTTTTTGTCGAAGAAAAGTTAAAAACAAAATATTATGATGTGTTGCCACCTGCGACTTTAAAAAGTGATAAACGCTGCGCGACATATTTGAATATAGCTCAAAAAAGCACGAGATTTCTCTAGAGGATATTGACTACGTGACGAAAACCTAAGACGCCCCCTCGCACCTGTGACGAAGCATGGTATTTTGAAGACCACTTCCCCCCCCCTCCCTGGACGGGTCATGTAATATGGGTACGTTCCCTAATACATACGATAGATCCTTAGACAAAAGAAGACAGGGCATAACTACGAAAACATGAAGCATTACTAATGTATGGAACGAAACAAAAATGGCGACTTTGCGAAAGAAAGATTTCATTAATATAACATTCGGCATCGTCTTCATATTCTAAAATTAGTTTATTGTAAATAAAACACCGTATTTATAATAAAATCAATAAGTATTTATACGTTATTCAATTCTGATGACACGGTGACAACTTGCACGTAAATATGTAGATCGCGAAACTAAAATGGCGAAATCGACTTCATAATAAACACGTATTTTTCGTAGTTATGCCGGGTCCTCTTATTTTTTCTTTAGTTATTGGATAGATCACACTGTTTTCGAGTGATACAGAATATTGGAACGATTACGTCGAAGCGAAAATTAACACTAGGTAAAATTGGTGAGCTCACCATCGATAATATATGAAACAATCGTTGTGAACAAAACCCAATTATTTGCCTTTTTAAACTAATGTACTAATAGTGTTGTCAAATATTCGGTACTTTGAGTTATACGGAAGCATTCGTTTTTATTGCTTGTTAATTAAAAGGAACGAGTTGTTTTTTTGCGCCGCACCTTCACGCAGTATTTGATTAGTTAAAAAGTGTGACTAACATATGTACAGCATATCTACTAAATCATAACATAGGATCACAAGTGTATCCCGGAAGGGGTAGGCAGTGGCGCACTACCGGACTAGAACACCCACATTTCGCCGAGCTTAGTTTCATCGCAGATGTGATAGGGGGCGAGCCTATCGCCACATCGGGCACAAATTCCAAATTCCGGGCTGATATGGAAAAACCCAATATCACTTTGCCCGACCTAGGGATCAAACCCGAGACCTTGGCACGGTAGTCGTATCAAAATACAACCACGCCACCGAGGCAGTCCATACCTACTAAAAATCTGCAATGTAAAATGTTACAGTCGGGCCATTTCAGAAAGATGCGCGGAATCTAAGCAGTACCGCTTGAAGGTACTTTTATAGGTTTCCTTTAATTTAATCCACATAGCTAGTAGTATTCAGTATTTTTTATGTACCTATCTCATTAGGAATAATAACACGCAAGTAGAACAAAGTCTGATACTCTCAATCCGCTTGGCATCGTGAAAAACACTGTATGTATAGGCACAATATGCGACAAAACAGAATATGACAAATAATACGTCTAACACGTTCAATGAAAGATGTTAACTAATTATGCGCATGAATTCATGGAAAGCGTGGACCACGTGCCTACATTAATGTGTTTGCGTTGAACAAATTGGTCTGCACTGGGTGTAGAACTGGGTTGGTCCGGTGGCGGGCCGGGTTCGCTGTTGACGTGCGCAGACGCTCCTCTCGATAGTGTCGGTGCCGCTGACGTGAGTCGTGATTGAACTTGATTGGAGGCGGTGTACACAATTGTAATTTATTGATCTTCATAATAAGTTCAATATGAATTCACCACACCCTTGCTATTGACGGCTTCTATGTAATTTGCATGCGTCAAATTCAATACATCGTCTAAGTACTCTTGGACTGGCAAGGACACTGCACTACATAATTTGGCATTTATAAACTTTGCTAGAAATAAATTTAAAAAACTTGTATTATATGACAACAAAGTTGTAACTGAAATACATATTATGAATGATATTCTGCATAGTAAGGTATGTAGGGCATTAAACAAGTTTCGATTTTAATTATTTCGTGATCAACTTGAAATGTTCCACTACCACTACCTGTAATTGAAATCAAGGGCAAAGCAAGTACGCAGAATTACCGCAATCTGCCGCATTCATGAATTATTCATATACATAATATAAGTATATATGAATGCTGTTCCAGTGAACTGTTTGATAAATGATGAGAAAGTAAAATGTAAACATCTGAGTTGAACAAGCCTATATCCATAATAACCACAGATTTCAAACTTAACCTTGTTATAACGTTTTCTTCATTGTGATTTTTAGATCAATTTTGAAGATCTCATTAGAATCATAAGTTGAGAATCTCCTTTCACCCTGCGTCGCATCAAGGCTGATTAGGTCCTATTAACAGACGATAATTATTATTAATAGTTGGAGACTTATTAATAACAACACCTACAACTAAAACCAAATACACAAAGCAACAAAAATGCTTGACTTATTTTCTTGTTATTGGTCATTGACTTTTGTACATATGTTCTTTTTTAATATCAATGACTAACTGAAAACGAAGTCAAAGCTGATTTCTTAAGTTTACTCGAATGCTATTCATTGAAATAAAACTATTTTTACGGATTCTATCACGATTTGGTTTTAATTTTTATTCCCGACATTTCGAAGGCTTTGCAGTCTTCGTGGTCACGGGTTGGACTATTGTCCAAAAAAAGTTTTACTTCAACGAAGTCAAAGCTTTTAAGGGTGCCACAAAGAAAACTATACTTTTTCTATTAAATAATATAAGAGAATTATTTTGTTCGCAGATGCTTGCCTACGATGCCAGGGAGAAAGTAAGAAGGATTCATACGGAAAACAAGACTGTGTAGTTGTATGGGGAGAGTGCAACCACAGTTTCCATTTCTGCTGTATGTCGCTATGGGTGAAACAGAACAACCGCTGCCCACTGTGCCAACAAGAGTGGTCTATACAACGCATGGGCAAATAAAACAGCCCCATACAGCTTTTCATTACATTTAGCAAACATTAAAAAAAATACTTCCTTAAAACATTTGTTTTATTACTTTCTCGATGCTCTTTAACAATGATATCGCAGCAAACCTTCTTATTTAATTTAAAGAAATTATAAGTCAGCCACCTAATTTACTAACTCAGCTACAGATTTTACAAATACAAAATCAAGACTACATTTTCGGTTAGGTTAGGTTGGAAATGCGACCCCTAACCAAAACCTAAGTACATAGTGGCTAAGGGAGTATAATTCAGACGCTCGTTAATTGTGGCTGACTTAGTAATTTAGAAGGCAATGTAGATTTTTAGAGGCGAATAATGCTATTATAAAGAAGTCTGTTTAATTAGGGTCCTTTAATTTATACATAAATAAGTTCACATCTGCATCACCAAATTGTTTGGTAGAATCGAACTAATATATTTCAATACTAGTTCAGATTCCAACCTTCTGATTCCAAAATTCAGATTTTTCTATTACAACACTCAAAACTATCTGAAACCTCAGAAGTCTCGGGGTCGTACCTCGGTTCGGGTAGTGATATGAGTTTCTATTTTCTGGAATATTTGCCCAACATGGCCATAGGCTCGCTCCCTATCACATCCAGACGGAAATGAGCTCAGCGAAATGTGGTTGTTCTAGGTCTACAGTTTGCCTATGCTTACCCCTTCGGGGATATACATATGCGTGAATCTATGTGTGTATGCGTTTTATTAAAAAACAAGATAGATAATCGAACAAAACCGTTCCTAGAATATACTTACTAAAAACATTTCCTAGAATATTCTTAGGTACTATGCTACGTGCAAAGGATTTTGTTTCCCAGAATACTTAGATAGGAAGTATTCCTCATTTTCCAAAATTGGACTTACCTTGAAATAATATTTGATAATAACCCGGAAAATGGCACTTATACTTCTGGTTTGTTATACAAGGCAAATGGTTTAGTAGCATTGTTTTTCGATTCATGATCACCTTAAATACCCGACGATGCTCTTTCTTAAAGTGCAGAACTGATTCATTTATTCTGTGGAGGCACTTGAAAGCTAATCGTGACTGCAGGCACGGCGGCGCGGCGGCAAGGAAGGGTTACAGTGAAGGTCTGTATATTTCCATACAATTACCACATGAATAGCCACCATAATTCGCATGCTGATCAGTAAACAGTTGAGCACACAGATTTGTGATATCACATATGAATTAGTTGTGAAAACATGTTTTCATTCACCGTTATAGCAAGCGATTTTTTTTTTCTTCCTGCCCTTACCCCATTTTTATGCTGGAACATATAGTATAACACACTTTTTCAAGCATGTTGCAGAAAGGATTTGGCTTAGTTTTTACGACCGGCTGCCTGACTGATGTCAACCCCCTCTGGGGAATCCAGTCCCGGGGAAATTAAATTAGAAAATTCGCTTCATCCGACCTGCGAATCGAACCCAGGACCTCCCCCGGTCCACAGCCCATATACGGTGCCACTAGACCAAGGAGGCGACAAAGTTATAGCAAGCGATATCTCATTAAATTTCAGCGACGGCAAACATCATGAGAAACATATCTGACAATTTTTCCACTTGAATTTCGATTTTCGAAGGTATGTGAAATCGGCCAACCCGCATCAGGCCAGCGTAGTAGACTAAGGTCGAACACCCTCATTAGTAGAGACCCGTGCCCAGCAGTGGGGTAGTAATATTTACTGGTCTAATATTAAGAAAACAATGTGAAGGTACACTGTAAATATTTCACTCACAATCTCTAAGCAAATTGAGTTGTTAATTGAATTGAGTAAGAAAAATGAAACAATGCCTAATACTAATAGACATAAATATTACGCTTACGATCCACTAAATTGTCCTTTGTGAACGTAGGTACCTATTCTCAAACGTTTTATGAAAGCATTTTGTAGACTACTTTAAAAACAACGTTTTGAAATGTGATATCGTATGGAAAATCTTGTTTCTGTGAATGGTCGGCAAATGTTATTTCCGTAAGTAATAATTGAGTGAATTTCCAGTACCACTTCCATCAAAACTGTGTGCTAATGATGATTTGTCTACAATATCGAGCACGCTGCCTCTAAGCGTTATGAGTCGCGGACATTAATGACTGCTATAAATCACGGAAGTAAACATAGTTATTCATTGTTATATTTACTTCCTGTCCTATATTTTTAGTGAATTTAACTTTCAAACGATGAAGAGATCATTGTTCACCTTGACAAAGCGATGTTCTTAGCTTAAGTTTTTCATTAATAACGATTACAATCCTGTAAATATTTACATTTAGTTGTCTTTTATCTGGATTCTAGAAAACAGCACTAGTTGTAAATGATCATATTGTCCAACATAACAAAAAAGCTTGGAGCTGCAGTCAATATATTAACTTACTTCGCGAGTTTCCGTTCTGCAAATCTCGTAATTTTTAAATAGCCATCGCAAGAGACAGACGCGAGATGACTTGTGGCTTAGTCGCTTTGCAGATGACGCTCTGATTTCTTTAACTAGCAATTGTTAACTGTTTATGACGTTTTTTCATATGATCTTGATAAAAAAGTGTTACCTTTTACACACAATAAATGAATGCGACTCTACTTATTGCTGACTTTCAGTTCTCATCATCAATCAATAATTTTATCTGTGTATTAGCTGACTATCTACCTACTTCTATGTAATTTACATAACTGATGCGAGTGTTACTGTCATCACTGATCACAAAATCGTTTTATGTCAGCCATAGTCGTTATTGTTTTACTTGTTTACGTAAAAGACTTTCCCAGATTGAAATGAGAGTCTCTTATATATATCGAGGATCTCTATGCAAAATAAACACGTTTAATTGGTTGTTTTATTGCTGCAGAGAAGAAAGACAAACTGATAAATTAAGAACAAACTGATGAATAACATTAGCAGAATACAACGGAAAATTTTAATTAGTCCCCCAAAATTTCGAACACAGTTTCAGACTAAGTAAATTTTTCTGTAATCCACAAGGCATCAGGAACTAGATGGATGGATGAATGATTGATGATTGTTTTTTTTTCAAAAAAGCGATGATGAGAAACTTGTGTTCTAAATAACATGAAAATATAGTAGAAGTAAGTACCACGTAGTACCTATTCGGAAAACTGAGCGAATGGCGCCATAAAATCTAAAAATCAAGGAAATATTTCGACCTATCCAAAGAATAAAGTTACATATGATATTGAATCGAAATTGCTTTCTTATTTTTCTGAGCTTATTTATTGACCTATATATTTAACTAGTGAATATTTTTTTTAGCTATGTCATAATTTAACTTGTTATTATGTCATAAATTTAAAAAAATACTAGTATTAGTTAAATATATAGGTTAATTTAAGCTCAGAAAAATATAAAAGCAATTTCGATTAATTATCATATGTAACTTTATTCTTTGGATAGGTCGATTTGTCTTTTATTAGAAGTAGGGGTAAACGAGCAAGTGGGTCGCCTGACTCAACCACTCCACCCTATATAATAATGTAAAACAAGTACCTATCTAATAATTTGCGTGTTCGCTCTATCGTTGGTTTATTTACTTGAATATGCCCTATTAATTTTATCGGTATTCATACAAACAGTATTATTACAAATATAATATTATTCTGCCACATAAAATATGCATTCACACAAAGAAAGAACAGATATTTATTACCCGTCAACGATTTCTTCGTGCGTAAGCGTTAATTGTCTATTAATTATTGAAAAGTTATAAGAATACGTCATTTGCGTCAGAACAATAAAGTTTTTAACTTATCATCATCAGGAAGATGCAACTTATTTCAAAACCTTGAATACACATAAGGCATTGAGTTTCGTAATGTCGTATTACAAGTTGGTTGGTATTAACAGGTATTAAATGTAGAAGGTCCGGTACAAAGTGTTCTTCGGATTATGTTATCAACTTATTATCAATATTTTTTTGTCATTTTGAATAATCATTTTGACACATTTCAGGTACGATAATAGCTTTATGTAAATGTAAGTATTATGTGCCTAGTCAACAGAAATATAATATACCATGGCAATTTAGTTGGATCAGGTATGAACACAAATATTTGTCTGATTAAATCCATCGAGTTTTTAAAATACATTCAAGTGTGTCAGGGTTGAGACGACTGAGTAAATTGCGATAATTGTATTGAAATTCTTTACTGTTGGCTGTTTAGTTGTTTGCTAAGGTAAAATTAATAAAAAACGGGCCAAGTGCAAGCTGCATATCTCATCACGCACAGGACAGGGTTCTGAAGTATGCTTAAATATTAAAATAATATTACTTCCACTACTGTGTGCGGGCCACCTCTACTACAGAGAGGGGTTAGGCCTTAGTCTACCACGCTGGCCTAATGCGGGTTGGTAGACTTCACAGGTTTACAGGTTTCCTCACGATGTATTCCTTCACCGTTATAGCAAACTACCGCTTGCTTTCTTTCCTTGTGAATTACCATTCACAAAGAAAGAAAACACCCTTAATATAGAAATGTAAGAGGTGTATGCTTCATTTTGGGGTTGGTCTCGAACCTCCGACACTCGTCTCGGCAGTCCGTATGGTTAAATGTTACTGAAATATAATTTTATTAGACATTAATTTAAGCACATCGTCCATAAACATATATTAATTACAACTTGTAGTTCGACCATGACTTGTAAAACCTACTTAGCCGTGATAATTTTCCTTTTAAATTCGTTATATATGCAACTCCCATGAATTTATTTCCATTTGCCGTTTTAATTGGTAGGGGGACAAAGTGGGATCTCACGGACAAAGTGGAGGCGTTGGGGCTGCGGAGAGACTTTGGGTCTCTCTGTGTGTTCTACCGCCTCTATCACGGGGAGTGTTCCGAGGAACTGTTTAACATGGTGCCTTCGGCACCATTTTACCATCGTACCACCAGACACCGTAGTAGAGTTCATCCTTATCACCTGGAAACAATCCGTAGCAGTACGGTGCGTTTCCAGAAGTCTTTTTTACCACGTACATGCAAGCTCTGGAATGAACTCCCTGCTTCGGTGTTCCCCGAGCGCTATGACTTATCCCTCTTTAAGCGAGGTTTAAAAAGAGTACTCACTTCACGGTAGGCAGCGGCTTGGCTGTGCCCTTGGCATTGCTTAAGTGTATGGGCGACGGTCCCGCTTACCATCAGGCGGACCGGCAGCTCGTCTGCCCACTTTGGCAATAAAAAAAAAAAAGAAAGGGGGATGCGGACATTTGACTCTATAAAAAAAAGTACATAAAAGCTTAATATTTCTTAATCGAATTCTTAACTCGAAAAATGGTTTTAGCAAACCCTCAATGTTTTAAGCGTCCTATCCAACAATACTCCATTAGAAAAAGATAATCCCCCATTAGAAAAAGAAAATTCCATCCCTACTTTATGTGTAGGGGAGGTACCCCGATTTTTTTTTACGATTTTATTTTACCATTTTGTTGGTGTGATTGATATGTATGCCCATGCCAAATTACACCTTTCTAGTATTAATAGTGTCTGAGTTTATCCGCGGTCAGACAGACAGACACGTCGAAATTATAAGGGTTCCATTTAGCTTTGGAACCTTAAAAATGATAATATGTAATATTGACAAATAAGTCTTTATGTAACACTACTGCGTAGCAAATTCATTACAGCATATTTACAATGATCGATAGCGCCAATGTCATATCAATAATAGTCAATTTGGCACATTGAATTATTTTGTAGACGACGCACAATCATCAACAGAAACCTGTCCTCTTGTGCTGATGTCTCAGAACTCTACTTACAAACTAGGTAAGTTGGAATTTGAAAAATACAAAAAGAATTTGAATGTTACTATGTTTTCATCATAAATACATAATCTATTCGAGTGATTTCCAATTATTTTGTGTTTTTCATGAAATTTAATTAGCAAAGAAATTTGATTAAGCTAATAATTATTAATATTCGTATATGTCTGATACCGAAGGCGTTTGTACTTAGAAGTAGACTCGATCAAGGAGATGTCAACACCACCACCAGCGCCTTAAAAATCCGTTTAATTATGTTTTATAAATGATTTCTAGTACATATCTACGATAATTTTACAACAATATTAATAGTAAATGGTTTAGGTAAAGGTTTAAGAGGTTCTCGATTGATGCTTGGGTTAAGAGCCAAATGCAGAAGACAGTGTTACTGGACACGATACGAATGTAAGGAGCAGTGCCGTGCAGTCCATATAGACAAAGAGACACTACCCTGACAGTTTGCTATTTTAACACAAATAAAGAATAAAAAACTTGTGACAAATATGCACGTCATTGGTAAGGAGGTTCCTCATTCTGGTGTCCTTCTAACCGTCGCGCCGCGCCGGTGGCTTAGGTCCTGAGCGTTGCCATCGGAGAGGAATCTATTTTAAATATTTATTTTTCTATATTTATATAATTTTATTAAAAATTGCAAAAAACCTTTTCAAATAAAGAGTACTGAACATAGCCATTTAAGTATGAAAAATGAAAATCACCATAAACCCTCCGCCATCCATGACAATGACAATAATAATCGTATTGAAATTATCAGTTTTTCTCCATACTTTGCCTTATTATTACTTACTACATTATGTAGTAATTTGCCATAGCTTCTCACAGTTTAATTGCCTTATTTTATATGTCGTCTTGTACCAGTTTAGACATTTTTGAAAAATGATGATAGTTTTTTATTTTCCATACATTTATTTCAGTTTTTTGTGGTTTTCGCGAGTGGCGCTGTTAATCTAATGCATGAAATAACGAAATATATTCTTGTTTTCGAAAATTATCAAAACTCGTTCTAGACACAAAAACGGGTCATGCGAGCAAATGCGAGCTACAGAGACCACAGACTAAGTTATAAGATCAAAGGTTTGATCAGCGACCCATGACGTCAGTACCTACTTATTACGGCGCGGCGCCGCACTGTTACCATGTGATATCAAGGTTATAATTTGAATTTTATCTTTGAATGTTGTTAGAAATACCCAAATTGACAAACTCATGACATACTATTTTTAAGTAAAACTATTTTATAGATATTCTATCACGATTTATTTTTATTTTTAGGCCCGACTTTCGAAAGCTTTGCAGCCTTTGTGGTCACGGGTTGGACCATAAATAAAAACAAATCGTGATAGAATCCGTAAAAATAGTTTTATTTCAACTTATTATGGTCATAATGTGGTCATACAACAGACCCCTCACGTTCCTTGACGTCAACGTATTCTGCGAATATCAATGTTGACTTTGCTAATACCGTACGAATCCTCTAGGCTCAAAAGTGTTAAAATGCTTTACGACAAAGTAACTAACCCAATACGCCTTCATCAACGGCACTCAGTGAAGTAATTACACAGGCATTCCTTGCATTCTTTACAAATAGTATATAAGAATATTATCTCACTATTGGTATTTACTATTGTTAAAGTAAGGCTCTTATGTTATAATTTTCTTTTATTTTTTATCTGTGGAAACATGTTATTAGTGTATTGTTATATTTTTTTCTATTTCTAACACTGTAAGTTTCCCTAAAATAAATAAATTAGGATGAGTAGTACCTTAGTTCCAAGTTCTCGATTCTAGAAAAACAATAGTTATCATTATCATCTCCCTATTTTTATTTCGTTATAGTTTACGCAAGTGACGCTAATCAAATGTATTAAAAGATGGGGGAAATCTTTGCGAGAGGCCTATGTCCAGCAGAGGACGTCTTGTGCCTGATGATGATGATGACGATAATGATTAAAAAATGAACGTGTTGCCGATTTTGAGAGACAGGAACTGACCAAATTAAAAAAAAATGTACTAGGGATACCTACCGCGTAGACGGACAACATGCAAAATTATTTTATTCAACTGTTACATCACCATTACTATCATCATCATCATCCCCATGTCAATTCAAAATATAAGTCAGCCGTTGTTACATACATATTTTGTTTTGTTTGATAACTTTTATTCTATACTTATGTAACTAGGAAATTGACAGGGTAGACAGTGTCTCTTTGCTATACTGAGAGCACGCCACTGACGGCGATAACTGCGTTGGGAATGGTACGGGCTGCTGAGACGAGGGTCGGAGGTTCGAGACTGATCCGAAAAGTAAGCATAGACCTGTGACTTTTCTATGTTAAGTGTGTTTTCTCCGTGAAGTATCGCTTGCTATAACGGTGAAGGAAAAATCCTGAGAAAACCTGCGTACTCAAGAATTTCAAAGGTATGTAAAGTCTACCAATCCGCATTAGGCCAGCGTGGTGGAATAAGATCTAACCAAAGTAGAGGAGGCACGTGACCAGCAGTTGGACAGTAGTTTTACAGGGCTAATATTAATACCTACTTACTGACTATAATTTTAATTTTCAGTGTTCATTTTAGCTTTGTATTAAGGAGTGTTGTAATCAAGATTAATTTATAATGATTATAAACATCACAGTTATGTTATTTATCGTGGCGGCGATACAGATGTTTGGGTGTTTAATGATAATAGTCACACCCCAATCATTATCAGATTTTACAACATAGATTAATATAACAATTAAAATGTAGATACCAACACAATCATTATCATAATCAGGTATGGTATGAATTCCTAGAACATTAAACAAATTCGTTTTTATCTGGTTCGTTTATCTTTCGATAGGTAACTGTTTTGGCAAAATAAATCATTTAATTTAGTAATGTTATTGTAATACGAAATGATTAATTATTGCAAATAGTCGAGGGTAAAATAAGTAGGCCAGGTCTAAGAGATTAACTATCAATAATTGAAATTCTAGGACGCACCGGTCACCACACGCGCACTGATGTATGCAGCGCCGAAGTCCATTTAAAATGATATGCAAAATATTTTTTACGAGCTTCAATCTAATTATCTATTAAATATTAGCACAACAAAACTTCCTAGTTACCTACGCGTGAACCAAAAGTTTGGAGACCTTGTCATGATATTTAAAAAATGTCTTATGATTCGGTCTTTGTGTTTTATTCAAATTGGTAGAAGGGCCTGCTAAAATATTATACAAACATTACGTCAATTCACGTGCAAATATCTTTAGTAATTGTCGGTGCCCTTCAATCATAATTAACCAGTTCAGGAAATTAGGTAGATATTGTTACTTTAGTGATTAAGTTCCTGAATTGTTTTTTGTCAGGGCATGGCAGCAGTGGAGTTTGGAGAACTAGTGGCATTTCAAACGAACACGTTTCGCCACACCCGGCCAGGCCTCCGCAACAGACCAATCACAAGCCGCCACCGCAAACAGTAATCAGTACTTTCAATGCATGGACTATAGACAGCCTTGAATGGAAATAAACATTGCGTCAGGTAACGTAGATAATGAGTAATTACACCTACATGAAACGTGTCGTGACTTAGCAGGATACCTGAAAAATAATGCCAAAAATGATTGTTGCTCAACAATAATCATTTGTTGAGTCAGGGTACTGTTCAAAACAGATTAAGGATAGGTGTAACTTTTTATCAGATGAAAACGAATACAAATAATAATATAATCTACTCGCTTAAAAACAATTTATTTGTGAGCTGAAACTACGCGACAAGAACCACTTTTTAATGAGAGTACAATTTAATTATAATCGAAACAGCCAGTAAAAAAGAAAAAGCATAAAGTTAAACTGTTACCAGATAGATAGTCGATGCCGTTCCCAGTTCTCATCACAAAGCAAACGTAGTGACAGCTCCAGGCGCCGCGCTGTTATCAACGGGAGGCACGTGAAGGGTTCTTCGTTAGAGACTGAGTCTCCTCCTGTTCCAGACCCTAGTAAATGTATCAGGTTTCCCTGGACTACTGGAATTAAAAGGAAAGTCACAGGTAGAGCAATGCTTAAGGTATACCATTAATTCCAATATATTCTCCGAGATTTTTAAAGTTTTACATAATTACTTTCGTTTTTTAATTCCTAACAATTCTCATACAACATTACATTATTATAATAAAATAACTATTCATTTGAATATTTTTCTGAAATCCTGTTTTACTCCTTTTATTTTTAGGGCACTTTTGATGAAATCATAACTGTTTAAGGGGAATTTTTCACACATAACACACACACACACATAAGCCCACGCCTGTATGCCCGAAGGGGTAGGCAGAGGCGCACTAGCCAACTAGTACACCCACATTTCGCCGAGCTTAGTTCCGTCCCAGATGTGATAGGGGGCGAGCCTATCGCCATATCGGGCACAAATTCCAGACTCCGGGCTGATATGGAAAATCCAATATCACTTTGCCCGACCCGGGGATCGAACCCGAGACCTCAGGACAGTAGTCGTACCGAAATACAACCACGCCACCGAGGCAGTCATTTCAATTTTTCCTACTATTTTAGAGGTCAGATGGTGCTTATAACATTTAGGTTCATTTCAGATATGGCTTCAAGGAAAAAATAAGCCAAGAGAAAATACCCACAGACACTTAAATTTAATGCTACTTTTTATCGACCGCCTCCAAAAAAGTATGTACTCAATTCGTCGGTATTTTTACATGCTTTATATTTAGTTCGTATGTTACGCAATATCACCGTCAAATGTGGACCGATTTTCAAGATTATTATTTTTGTACTCGATAGAGCTTATTCCAATCTACATGATCATGATCACGATGATACATGATCGTCCCGTACAAATTGAATCACGATCACGATTGGATAAGTTGTGATCAAACTTGTGATTATATTTTGCCTGCATTTTTGGAAAATGGTTTCCAAAATATCAAATGCAGATGAAACTGACGCCAACAGTGATTTTCCATTCGCACAATGAATATCATGCCATGTTTATGAAACATAACGCCAACGGGAGCGGACAATCCATATGATCGTAAATGGCAGCAATGTGAAACTGTGCGAGAAAAATTCGACGGCTGCTTTAGACAGTTTACAATGATACACATTGTTTCCATCTTTGTTGTTGAGCTCGTGTATTAACAATTCACACATATTCTTGGGATAACGTCATCACGAATCTTTATTAGCAAATAAACTCATATACCAACCAAGAAAGGAGTGTAACGAATGGCTTCCAAATATTAAGTTTGGTTAACTTTTACATGGCGATAGTCTCGCCCCTTATCATATCTGGGTCGGAAATGAGCTCGGCGAACTGTTCTAGCTCGTTAGTTCGCCTCTAACCACTTTAGGGATACAGACGTGAGCTTTAGTATGTATAAAAGTTTGTCACTCTAGGTCGGTTTTCTGTGAGACATTGGTATCAAACCGGTCGATCCGGCCCATTCGTACTGTAGACGTAACTGCGTACAGCATGGCTCTACCACTCGTACTACTTTGCGTTGCCATTCTTTAAAGGAAGTAAATAGGGATTGGGAAGAAAGAAGGGATAAGGGTCACCAACCAACTTGCTCACCGAACTAAACGTAACGATGAGATAACTTTACGTCAGATTTCTGTGATTAGTATCAAACTGGTCGAGCCAGCCCAATCATTTTGTATAGATAATTGTCAACAGTGTAACCCTACCATTCAAAATATACACCTATGACCTATCTTGTCTATATCCTCCAAAAACATTCTAAACATGGGGCTGCTCTCTACGAATGTTGCGTAATATGCTCAATTAGTAATTCATTTTCATTATTGCACAGTGCACTTCTAATGAACGTTCTAAGCGAAAGCTTATGTTGTTATGAAACATTTACTCCTTATCCTCATTGACCAATTGTCTAAACAACTGCCAAGGATGCGTTAGTTAATACATTCCAATGTTGGTATTGTTTTATTACAATGTTCTCTTAATTTAGGTTTACGCCTCGTTGGTCATGCATGTTGGACATGCTTAAAAAAGTGTGTTTCGCCTGCCCCACATTGAAATTACTCTTTTATAGATTAGGTTTAGGTTAGAACCTATTCCAAAACTAATTTATTCAAATAGTATTTTCCACAACCGCAATACACGTAATCAATTTAAGCTTATTATGTTAGGAAAAAACAGAGCATTGTTTCATACAATTGCTACATGTTCGAATTAAATATTGCCCCATGAACCTAAGTGCAGAGACGCACGTAGGCGTGTTCCATGACGCATGTTTAGTCGCCAACGCCAATCATTACACAATGAAATATCATCACACTGAATAAATTTGCATCATATAAGCTTAAGAGAGATTTTTGTTTCAGTTATATTAATATCAGTACCGTAATATTAATGTCCCACTGATGGGCACGGGATTCATCTACTAAGAGATGTTAGGCCTCAGTCTACCATGCCGCTCTTATTCCGATTGGTACACTTAACATAGCTTCGAAATCCGGGCGAAGAAATTATCAGGTATCCAGATTTCTTCACGTTGTTTTCCATCACCGTTATAGCAAGCGATAGTTCATCATAATGAAATAATTAATTCATTTAACATAGACAAGTCAGAATACATACTGCACATACTATTTGAGGTTGGTCTGGACATTCGTCTCGGTAGTTCGTACCACTCCCAGCTGAGCTATCGCTGCTATATCATTTTTGTTAGGTACTAATACTTCCCAGATTTTCGCACAGGTCATTTGATCTAGTTGTCTTATGATATCGTGTATGGGCTGTGAATGGGGAGTGGATGGGGAAGTCCCAGTTCTGTCCAAGGGATTTTCTAACACGATTTGCACGGAACTTGATTCCCCAGAGGAGGGTGACGCCAGGCAGGCAGCCGGACGTAAAAACTTAGCCAAATCCTACAGCAACATGCTTGAAAAAGTATATTGCGCCGACCCCACATTGAGGTGGGATAAGGACAAGTAGAAAGATTATATTTACAGATGTTGGTCTTTTCCTCTAGTTAGCTACGCGAATACTACGAAACGGTTTTAAGACATTTTTTGTTATCTTCAATTAATAATTTTAGCCTGCCTTTATCCCACAATGTATCGGCGCAAGTCGCAACACACTGTATACTTAACTTTATATTCCCGTAAATGTTGCAAGTTATCGTGATTCATGTATTATATTTCCTCAAAATACAAAGAAGTATTTCGGTTTCGATGATGACATTTAATTTATTTTGTCAAGGAATTTAACTTTGCTCTTTGCATGACCTTGGTGGCTTTTTGAATAGGTATATTATAACAGACGTGGAGGTTAAAATATTCAAGCATGTCTTTAAGAGCTGTTTATATCAAAATAATATATTTATTATAAGTATAGTATGGGTAAAGCCTTGTACATATAGACAATTTAATGTACATAACAAACTATTCGTTGATTTTTCTTAAATATGATTTGTCCATTTGATTTGTCAAACAATGCAAGCTACGTAGGTATTTAGGTACTTACATAGGTATCTACTCTTATTTACAATATAATATTTTCTTTTAAGTACAGTGGAACTAGTTGTAAAGACAAATTCTATTAGACATAGGTATTGTGTATTTGCTGGCAATTGGGTACTTGACAATTTTTTTTTACTAATTTTATATGAAATCTATGTCATCTAAAACATAGCACAGAACGAAATATTGAAAAAATCTTTAAAATAAAGGAAAAAGCCTTTGAAGTTTCATGTAACCTTCAAATTGTGGGAAAGTGAAGTATCAGTATAATCACGTCACGGCCATAACGGTGCGTGAGTTAGAAAGGGATAGCAAGATATCCCCACTATGCTCCCACTCTTGCTCATTGCAGAAATTAAAATATGAATTACTGTCTAATTTTTTGACCAATTTCGATGCAGTTTTTACAGAAGGGTTTCTTTTTTGTTTTATTTGTTATTACATATTAAACTGAGTATACAATCAAACATAGTCAAGTACCTAATTGATAACCTTCTAAAGGTAATTGTTCTGTAACAAATGTGAATTTGTTTCAATTTAGAGACAATCGGAAAATTCCGATGTTGATCGACTGCAATTACATCAATCTACACAATTGTTGCTTGCAGCTTGTTAACTGACTTCAAAAAAAGGAGGAGGTGAACAATTCGTCGGAATATTTTTTTAATTTTTTATGTATTTTAACAGATTACTCGAAGACGCCTGGGCCGATTCAAGAAATTCTTTTTTTGTATAAAAGGGTATACTTCCCACGTGGTCCCATTGGCACCAAGTCAGGATCTGATGATGGGATCCTATATAAATCGAGGACAACCCTCACATTTTATAGGGACCCATAGTATGTTTTGTATATTTCCTAAAACTACTCAGGTATTTGCGTCTGGTACTCACCATCTCATGTTGCTGAGCTGATGATGGAAAATATAACTCCTAAACTATTAGGAATTGGTGGATAATTCTTTCAAACATAACATAACATAAGCTCACGCCTGTATCCCCGAAGGGGTAGGCAGAGGCGCACTAGCGAACTAGTACACCTACGTTTCGCCGAGCTTAGTTCCGTCCCAGATGTGATAGGGGGCGAGCCTATCGCCATATCGGGCACAAATTCCAGACTCCGGGCTGATATGGAAAAATCCAATATCACTTTGCCCGACCCGGGGATCGAACCCGAGACCTTAGAACCGTAGTAGTACCGAAATACCACCACGCCACCGAGGCAGTCATATTCTTTCAATATTATACTAAAAATAGATATATAATAATTCAAGTTTTACAAAACTGAAAACCGACTTCACACACTATGGGTCCTCTGCGTCGACTGCCTCGGTGGCGTGGTGGTATTTCGGTACGACTACGGTTCTGAGGTCTCGGGTTCGATCCCCGGGTCGGGCAAAGTGATATTGGATTTTTCCATATCAGCCCGGAGTCTGGAATTTGTGCCCGATATGGCGATAGGCTCGCCCCCTATCACATCTGGGACTGAACTAAGCTCGGCGAAATGTGGGTGTACTAGTTCGCTAGTGCGCCTCTGCCTACCCCTTCGGGGATACAAGCGTGAGCTTATGGGTCCCTATAAAATTTGAGGGTTGCCTTCGATTTTGTGCCAATGACATGGTGCCAATGGGACCACCTGGAAGTATACCCTTTTAAATAAAAAAAATAAATTTCTCCAATCGGCCCAAGCGTCTTCGAGTAAGTAATCGGGGAACATACATAAAAAAAAGATTCCGACGAATTGTTAACCTTCTCCTTTTTTGAAGTCGGTTAAAAAGTAAAAAATAACAACAATTTCTTACTATCTTTGGAGTCGGTGCCTATTCATTTAAACTGCTTCGGCCTCAGCACCGATTTCAAAGAGAGTAAGAAATTGTTGTTATTTTTTACTTTTAAGTGTTAGTTTTTTAAGTCGGTTTTCAGTTTTTTGTTTGTTACGGTAAGGTAACAAACAAAAAACTGAAATACCTAAAACCTACCTACTAGGTATTTTTTATATAAGTACATAAAACAAAAAATAATAATTTTATATTAGAGTTATTAGACAAAACCTTAGACGTACAAATATAGGTGCTCTTACATAGTAATAATTATGAAACGTTTATTGATTAAATGAGGGACTATGAAACAGAAACCTGCGCAGCTCAGGCAATTTACCTGTTTACTATAAAAAATAATTGTCCTAAATACTAAATTTCAAATAGAAACGTATCCATTACACTACATTTGTACAAACTTTTTTAGTTCGTACATCGTACTCAATACTGAAAAGTCAACTGAGGTCAGTGACGTCAGTTAGATTAGAAAGTAGCTGGCTGATGATGATGTGGCACGGAGGTGTGGCGCGCCGCGCCGCCATGCGATATCTATCTATAGTTTATGCACAAGAGTCAGCGCACCGCGCACGCGCATCGCAACACGCAAGCTGCTATACCAGAATACCACAGCAATGCCAATACCGACGAAATCGAGCCGGTGTGCGTGCGCGAGCCCCCGTCCCACACACCCATACATTATCACGACACACACCTAAACAAAAGTAGATACCTACACAAATGTAATTCGTACAACATTCAACATTGATGCTATATTACATCAGCAAAGTATTTTTCATTTAATAGCCGCGTACGAATGCGATACCTAATTATTTTATACACCTATCCAAGATAAACCTTGTTTGTTTCATGCAATGTGAATTTTACCGCAATAACAAGGTTATTGAGTTTATACGCTTTTTTAGCCACTTAAAACAAAGGAACAGTTTGTCGAAAGTTGTGAAGGCAATAACGGATTCACTTTATGAAACCAGTTTCTCGTATTTTTATTTCTCATATTTGGGTTGAGGCAAATGGTCTTAGTATGTCGGTTAAATTATTTAGTCGTATTTCTGAGAAACTGGATAGTTGGCAGCCCCTGATTGGCTGACACAACCAAGCCCCCCGACGTCATACAACATCTGTAATGCTGGCGCAACTCGTGACTACTGGCTACCGATGGTTTCATTAAAATATTATAATATTTTGTAAGTCACACAAGAAACAGCTGAATATACCTAGTAACTACATAATACACATTCATGAGAAACCACTGAATACAGCTTAAATTATTATAACGAAACATTAAAAACGAACATAACAAATTATACTTAGTGACGCCGATGAACATTTGATTTGTGAACGTAGCAACATCAGTAGTTCAAAATTAAAAGCATGGCTTAATGGCGCTACCTACTTAATTATCCAACTACTTACCTGTTTATCGTGTAATGTGTTCAGTTTATTGAAAATTCATGTTTTTTTATTAGCTATTATTCAGCTCAAAGACGGTTTAAACCTACCTAAGAACAATAAGTAACATTTGATACTACAGCAACGTAAGTCTATCAGAGGACACAATGCTCTTTGGACAGTTTGGACTGTGCTGTAGGTACTGTAACTTGAAAGTACCCGGTCATGAGGTCGTCGCCAGGTTCAGTGTAGTCACTTTGCTACGCTAGCATAAAAATAATCACGTTCGTTATGAATTCACTACCTATCTAATACACAGTTATGAATTCTTGCCTCGCGTCGTTCTAAATATAGAACATTAATTTTTCAGTTATAAAGAAAACACGTGCCTGTAATTATCTTGTTCCGCGTGATGACGCACAGTCATCATGATTGAATATGTATCACGACGCTAAACATGAGGTGGTTATGGTCGATATACGAGCGTGATGTTATCAGCCATAGCTGAGACTTAGGACATACATATGTGATAATTTTGTAGTGGGTTTGGTACATAACAAATATGAGCAAATACGTAGTTATCACGTTTTTTTGTTAAAATTATTTTCGCATCATGATATCATTATGTTTTTTGCAGGTACTCTAAGGGCGGCTTGCAACACTATTACTAATCTACAGTTAGTCCTAACCTGAATTTAAATTGAAAAAGTAACATTTATGACATGTAGTTCATTACATATAATGTACTACATGTGATTACAGATAATATATGACGACATTTAATAATTACATGTAACGAATTACATGTCATTCGTATATTTCTTTTTCAATTTAACTTTAGGTTAGGACTAACTGTAGGTTAGTAATAGTGGCGCAAGTCGCCCTAAGCTATAGATCTTACTAATGTTGGGTCTAGGGAGCTAGGATAAAGCATTCGTAATTACAGTATCTTCAAGAATATTGAGGATACATTTGCAGTAATTCATATTTCACTTGAAGGTAACAAAGCTATCAAACACTGAAGAACCTACGACAGGTTGCGTTTAAATTCTTTGGACAGGTTGTATTTGTCATACTTACATAGACTCCCGGCTAATTTAAAGTGGACTAGGATAAATAGGCAAAGCCAGAGGCAATTTTCCATTAATTTTGGCTAGGTGTGCATCTATAGCCGACAGATATTAAGATTTAAGGGTGACCGTTGTTTTCGTTAGAACTAATTAGGTATTTTTACATTGTTACGCTACACAATCAACAGAAAAAGGCGGATACTATTAAACGGTGTAATCTAAGGCCACCGAGATTACCAGCCCATCTCTCAGCAGAGCTCGTCTACGACTTTCAGCCGAAGGTTTTCATTAGTGGCGTACTTTAGGAGAGGCCAAAGTCCAGCATATTCAAATTCAAATTCAAATCATTTATTCTGCAAATAGGATATTTTATACCACTTTCAGATGTCAATTACGAGTATATATTGATTTTAAGATATTGATAAAGTAATAATGGCGACGGCATTTCGTGGCTATCCCTGAGAAAAAATGCCGAAACAAACTCAAGGGTTATATATACTCATAGTCTGGTGACGTTGACGATGAACTCGACGACGAAGTAACTAATAATAATCAATCAATGCATATGACATATTTGACAATATGTTTGAAATAGAATGTAGAGTCCAAATTGTATGGGTGCCTGAGGGTTTCTTAATTCTTATGACCATAATTATATTCTATTATTGTTATCATTTATTTTTAACTCTTCCGTTTTTGCAGTTGGTTAAAAAGCGTGAATGATTGAATGACTTTACCTTTATGCAGTGTTTCAGTGTCA
The DNA here is from genome assembly GCA_036417725.1 of Clanis bilineata. NCBI lineage: Eukaryota > Metazoa > Arthropoda > Insecta > Lepidoptera > Sphingidae > Clanis > Clanis bilineata. The sequence continues at coordinate 9,600,955 of CM071141.1, forward strand.
CATAATTTTTCACGCAGTTGCAACTTACAACCATGGCGAATTTGTGCCTCAAACCTCCAACAAGTAGGTGTTTTTTTTTATTCACTCAAATGACGAGGTATCTGATCCATAAATATTACAGTATATAATAAGAAAGCCTGACATTTATTAAGCTACATGCCCATAAACAGCAGCAACTCCACCTGAGTCACTGCATGGGAATATGCTTAAGGTAAGATGTTGTCTAATAATATCCTGTAAATTTATTGGTTTCGAGTCCTTAAATCGGCACATAATATATAGCTACTATGGAATATTGACATACAGGAGCGATATACCTATGTATGTCCCCAATGCCAATAACAGACTAATGTTGATTCGGTGATTAGATTTAAAATATGCACACCTTTTTATTATTTGTACATGTTGGTTAATAGCCCGTCAAAGCCAAGTTTACGACTTTAACCCGTTGGTAGCGGCACATACCTATATAGGTACGTATGTTACATGAGCGTCACGGCTTCCGGAGGCCGCCCGTCAGTACTTAAATTATAGAAAAACAATGGAATATCGGGTATTCGGAGATTATATTTGCCACTTTATGATATACCTACCACTTCATATATCGCGGCAGGAAAAAACGTCTATCTTATTAAATATATTGTTTAGCATTACGAATGTTTTCCTGTTACGTATTTATTATTCCAGGCATATTGAACGGGAAGCACAACCATAAAATAAGTGAATAACAACATATTTAATTCACATGTGATCAGACGCACGCACATCGCGGTGAATGAGGGTCATTTTGATTTAAAGATCACAAAAAACAGAACGGCGAGTCGGCGTCCAATACATTTACATTAGGACGTGTTAAATGACTTGCGTCAGCGTCGAGTCGACATTTCTTTGAAATGTGATATAGGTACTAAACGCATAGGAATATAAAACTAGTTAACGATCACGTAGGAAAGACGAATTTCATGAAACCAAAACCTTAAATAGCAATGCTTAGTGGAAATTTTTGGTGGGTACCAAAAATTGTAGTCAGTGACGACATCTCTGAAAATAAGTCGTGACAAACAATTATTAGGACCGTCGAAAACTCAAACTAATAAGTGTTAAGTAAACTAACATGAACAACTAACTGTCGAAAAATATCTTTTTACTAATATACCAATCACTTCATGGCCTCCAAACTGAACACAAATGAACCTTCAGACACTCACACAAAGGCAATGAGAAGGCGTGTTCCTATACGTACACACAAATGAATGTAGTTATAGAGGAAACACACAGGCATGCATTTGTGTTTGTTCAAGAATGTTATTCACTTGTATTTGTAAAGGCGCCAGCGGACACGTATACCGGTCACCTGACCGTTGCGAGTCGCGACTCGCGAACACCAAACGCGTCAAAGCAAAATAGATCTTTTGAACATAACGAGAATGTAAAATACTCCTTATCTCCATACATTAAGTTTTATAATTAAACAATATGAAGTCATTACCGCAGTCTTGTTAAGGAATGAAGATATGCTACTTTGAGTTAAAAAAAGTCATATAACCTGTACAGCGTTATGGTAATTTGAACACTTTTGTATTCATATAAAGTAGAGTTTATGGTGAAAATTTATAGCAAACTCTACAACACTTTCAGTGGTGAGCCTTGATCTCGGAGTATTTTGTGACGTATAAGTTTACTATGCGAATATTATAATTTTTTCCATTACACACCATACCAACTAAACGAACGTACACGAATCTACACCTGCTGCCTTCATACTCATACAAACAAACTTTCGCTGTTGTGTGAATGCAACAGGCGTAGATTCACGAACGTTGGTTCGGTTGGTGTGTGTCCGTAACCCGGCATTAAAGTAATTAAAATCTGAAGTTCGTTATAGTCAGTTATAGTGCTTGATTTTTAATGCCTTGAAGTTGGAACATATAAAAGCATTTAAAAAATATTTAAACGATAGGGGATAGGTAGAGTCGCCTTCTTGGTCTTAAAACGAAACTCAGATTCTTCATTTATATCTGATCTCACCAAAGAAGCACAGTGAGTCGCCGTCGACGGATTACGTCGTGGAGGACATCATTATCATCATCATCATAAAGGATATGAACCGGAATCCTGGGTTCGCTTCCCAAGTCGAGCAGAAAGTCTTTCTAAAACTATTTGCCCAGAACTGGATTCCTTCCCGGGGGATTAACGTCAGGCAGGCAGCCAGTCGTAAAAACTAAGCTAAATCCCTCTTGCAACATGCCTGAAAGGGTATGGTGCACGGTGCACCGTACACCGACTCCATATTGTAGGATATTAGGGCAGGTTGAAAGAAATGCAGGGTCGCGTTAGAGGATTATTGCACATCTCAATAACCAAGCTTCATATGAGATATAGATAATATCACATTATTTTCCCAATGTATACCTACAAAATATTTTTTTCTAGAGGTTTATGATTGATTGATAAATTTTCATCCTTTACTCTAACAAAGTTGTTGAAAATCCTAATTCCTATTATTATCACTGTGGTAGTTTTGTAGATAGCACTCATGTTCTTTCTTATACCAAATACCCTATACCAGTGGCGAAGAGTCTATACAATACAATTCCTTTCGACTTACCGTTACCAATTTTTTTGTTAATAAATAGGTAGTCATTCAAACTGAAACTAGACATTTTCACCCTTCGCCACCGCCCTATACCATGGATGTCATATCTATCAAAGGAATGCATTACGGTTGCCTGTTGGGAAATACAAATAATAGGAATAAGTTGTATTTCCCAAAAAATAGTGTTGGGAAATAGAACGGTAGGCATAACGAAGAAAGTTTACAGTCTGAAAATCCATACGCCAAAATTTTATCGAGTTGCTAGTTGTCTAAACTGCACGCCTGCTTGAAACGCGTTGAAGGTAATACAAATCATAGCATTTCAAAAAGGTTTGTTCTCTTTCGGAGCAGTCGAGAAAAAAAGCGTTATGTTAAAATTTTGACCCCGACGTGATTTGAACACGCAACCTTCTGATCTGGAGTCAGACGCGCTACCGTTGCGCCACGGAGTCGCTGTTATTCGTGTTGAAATTATATTATAATAAATAAATATTATCACATATTATTATAGATTATCTTTGATTTGCAAATATAATATTTTATTACATAAATATTAAACTAGGTAACACCAAACAGAAATTATTGTTCGTGAAATCAGAAATTATTCAAAATACTAAGTGCATGGCAATAGTTAAATATTAAGCATACAACGAGTAAACTCCCTCTGTCGGTAATGTAGTAAAGCTTTAAAAGAAAAACCGTACGATTGATTGTGCTTGTCCGATCATAGATGTCTCTTATAACCAGTTTTCATATTTATTTTAAAAATAATCAGTCTAATATAAATTCACAAAAAAATAGTAGCTTTATTCAGTATTGTGTTTTTTTTTCTTTGCAATTATTGTGTAATTGATGTTTGTTATTTGTTTATTAATTGACAAATGACGAGTAATAAGCATAAGGAAATAGTTTTCAATGTACAAATTATATATTTTCTTGATTCTTGCTTTTTATATTCTATTAATAATATGAATTATAAAGCCGCGTTTCCTGCAAATGTTTTTTTCGAAGCAAAACCTAAAACACCTACACAAAATAAGGTATTTTTATTGTTTCTTGCTCATATAACAATGGACCATAGACAAAATAATGCAGAAATACCATGTTTTGTGTCTATTGTATAATGTTTTTAAATAGGACGCGGAGCTTAAATTAAGCATATTTTAATAAGCCCCTGTGGCCTAATGGATAAGGCATCGGCCTCCTAAGCCGGGGATTGTGGGTTCGAGTCCCACCAGGGGTAGATAATCGGAGAATTTTTGCTTTTTGGAAAATGTTATTAACACGTACCCAAAAAATAAACATACGTAATTCAAAAATTGTATTAAACATTTATATAAAATATTATCACATTAATAAAAACAATATATTTTACAATACCGCTGTCTGCAACCGTCGCGGACCCTTTTAATGGTAGACACCGAAGTCCCGTATGACGTATGTAGAAACCCACTTGATTCGGTAGTCGGCATTCATTATCTGTATAGGTAATTTGAAATACTAAAAATACAATACATTATTTCCTTAATATTAACTAATGTTATAAATATTAACTTTACTATAAACAGTAACCAGGTATCCTTCTACTATAGACATGAAAACCATGCATTAAATTAGGTACTCTATATTTAGTTTCAAATTCTATTTACGTTACAAACCCATAAGTCATAAATGATTGGATTTGTTACCTTTTAAAATTGTAGTTGTTATATAAAATAATTATAGCTATATTTTCGTCAACATTTATAACGGCGCCGTGGCTTAGTTGGTTAAAGCGCCTGTCTAGTAAACAGGAGATCGGGGGTTCGAATCCCCCCGGGGCCTAGCCGACGCAAGGTCAGCAACAATTTTTGTATTTTTTTTTTACTGTAGAGCAGAGAAAACATATCTGTATTCCAAAGATCCCAATGATAGAAAACTGTTATATTCAATTCGCTTTTTTAAGGCTACCTTTTTTTGTAATATTGAAATAACCGTTTTTACTACATGTACCCCTATACGAATATATATAGGGTATATACACCAAAATAACATGTTTTGTCTGTCTGTCTGTTTGTTCCGTCTAATCTCTGAAATGGCTGGACCGATTTTGACGGAACTTTTATTGGCAGGTAGCTGATGTAATAAGGAGTAACTTAGACTACGTTTATTTTAGACATAATAAAAAATACAAAAAAATAAAGAATTGACTGTTAGTCGGAACGAAGTTCGCCGGGTCAGCTAGTAGTCAATAAAATACATTACACATTGATATGTTAAAAAATGTATGCCACAGACGAATTTAGAGATTTGGTACGCCGTACGAGAACCTCGGAATATCGGGAGGGAATTCTAAGCCATAAATTGTTTTTATGCTTTATTATACCTACGGCTATTATCAGGGCCGTCTTAACTCTTAAGGCATGCATGGGCCCCTGGGCACACAAGAATGGGGGGGCTAAATGTAATAATTAATATTCGCTAAAACCTTCGCTTGTGTGGTGACGGCGACATTTTTTTGCTTTTATATTCAACCCTAGTGTAAGAGAAGTAACTACTTATTGTCCTTTGGGGGGTCCACCTAAGGACAGGGGGCCCTGGTCACGGGCCTTATGGTAAATACGGTACTGGCTATAATAAACAAAGTACGTATTATAAACCTACTTACGGGCACACAAATTCAACGTTGAAGTAGATGTCACTACAAAGTGTGCAGGCAGACAGAACTCTGGCGAAGGACAAGGCGTGGTGATATTGAACATGTGGATCCCTCTCTCGCTGATCGTTTGGCAGTTGTGCGATGTGTCTGCGCCGCGCCACATACAGACCAACAGCTGGCCTTGGCCGTCGTTGCGAAACTAAAAAAACATAATGAATTTAACATGTTGAAAATACAGTAGAGGCGACGTTTAAAATAACCATTGACACGTTGCACCGAAAATAAGTTTATTGAAACTAAATGTTTTTTAAACACTTCAAAGGCTCATTTCTTTTTTATTGAAATGCAATATGATGTTTAATGCAGGGGTTATTATTGTTAACATATTTATAGTTGTTATCGATTTTTGATTGGAAACAAAGTTACATTTCTTTTAAATTAAATAACGATTGTGGGAATCAAGATGTATCTATAATGCCTTAAATTAAAAATGCAATAGAAATAGGTAAGTACTTCTAAAATTTCATAGCTAATAATTATAAAGGATAGTATGGGTAGTTTTAAAATATATAAAGAAAGGAAAGATAATTTAACTGATGCTGGTCTTCACCAGTCGCTATCTATCTGCAACTACAATCTCAGTCGTATTTTGGATGTCGCAAACCTTGAGGGAGAAAAATAGAAGGGACAAATATTAAGCAGAGACTTTTATGTATACTATAGAAATCTTTGATATTAAGTGCATAAAATACAAGGGCAGGGTTATTAAACTGCTCAGATAGTTGCACCACCCCGGTGAAGTGAGCTCATTCATAATATAACATGTAATAAACTCTATCCAACAGAAAGCTTTTTGAAATCGGTCCAAATTTAACGGAGATATCGCGTAACATTCATAAAAAAACAGACGAATTGGGGACCTTCTCCTTTTAGACGTCGGTCGAAAAAATGAGTACGACATGACTCTTCCAGTTAATATCGATGTCATTTCAACTGTTCACATACCTGTACTTGAACAAATGATTGGTGTCTTAAGTAAAAAGGGTGTATGCGATAGAAAGTCTGGCGTCCAGGGAGCACGAAGTCTTCATACTCAATTTGGTCAAAAGCTGAACCATTAAACGGACATTGGACGCCCATTATTCTCGTCGGTATGTTGCTTTTCACTAAATATGTGTCAACCGAGTCTATAACGTCGCTTACTGCCGTAGATGTAGACTGTAAAAATAATATATTTAGAAAACCCTGCCTACCAAGCAATTCTTCTATAATATAGATGTACTGTTAATGAAACTGTTACTATTAATGAAATTTAAATAACTCGTAAATCTTAGAGCGTTTATAACGTGCTTGTAGTACATGGATTACACGGTTTGCGTGCGGAAAGCTTTCCAAAAATAATATGCGGAAAGATACTAAAGGACTATTTCTGCCGGCCGTGACAAGGGGATTCCCGATGCAGTAAAATATAATTTTACAAATGGGGCATTTCACGCCAAGCGGGCAACGAAAAAAAAAGTGAGGTTCTGAAATTCGTTCATATTTTGCTTATTTATACTTCTAGAGGGTATGAACGTGTACACAAAATATTTTTTTTATAAAAGGTCTAATTGTCAAATTATGGCCTTCTTAAATACTGACCTCACCGGTGTAAGGGTTCCTTTGGGAGGTATTTTGCGTATGGAAGTAATTTACAATAAAATAACAAATGTAGTGTTTTGGGTAGTAAATTAAATGGACTTTTTGATTTTTTGAACCGATTCGAAATTTAAATTTTTTATCTTGTGTTAAACCGGAAATATAGATTTTAAAACGAAATTTTAATAGTTTGGGCAACAACATCTTTATTTTTTTTTATTCGAAAATAAAGCTTGACATACACAGATTCTGTCATAAAAAATGTAAATGGGGTGCTACATTCGTTTAGGAATTATATCAATTCGAGTACGTACACGTCGTATTGTCGAGGTACCTGACGCTTGCTAAAGTCGGCTATTTTGCGTAAAAAAGGATACACACAGTAAAATTGCTTTGAAATCACCTTTATATGTATGATTCTAATATTTACAGTTAATTTTATATTGATAACCGATTGATCCTAAAGGACCATAAAGTTTTTCGGGTATAGGTTCGTATTTATGTATGTCAATTTCTTTCGCACGCTTTACAGCCCAAACGGCTTGACGAATTTTAATATATGAGATCTCATTTCATTCGTCTAAGTAATGGGAGTAATATAGTATGTAATATTCAGTTGTTGCGCCTGCGCATTAAAATGGGAAAGGAGAATAAAAAAGTTTTTTTATTATTATATCGTTATTGTAAACTTGCAACACTTTTTGCCAGATAGCAACACTATCAAAATTTTATTATATTTTATTTTACTCCCACTACTGAGACGAATGAAACGACATCTCATATGTTAAAATTCGTCAAGCCGTTTGGGCCGAAGAGCGTGCGAAAGAAATTAATATACATAAACACAAACCTATACTCGAAAAACATTATCCTCCTTCAGGATCAGTCGGTTATCAATATAAAATTAACTTTAAATATTAAAATCATGCATAAAAAGGTGACTTCAAAGCAATTTTACTGTGTGTATTCTTTTTTACGCAAAATAGCCGACTTTAGCAAGGGTCAGGTACCTCGACCAGTACGACATGTACGCACTCGTATTGATATAATTCCTAAACGAATGTAGCACCCATTTTACAATTTATATGGTAGAATCTGTGTATGTCAAGCTTTATTTTCGAATAAAAAAAAATAAAAATGTTGTTGCCCAAACTATTAAAATTTCGTTTTGAAATCTTTACTTCCGGTTTAACACAAGATAAAATATTTAAATTTCGAATCGGTTCAATAAATCAAAAAGTCCATTAAATTTACAACCCAAAACACTACATTTGTTATTTAATTATAAATTACTTCAATACGCAAAATACCTCCCAAAGAAACCCTTACACCGGTGAGGTCAATATTTTAGAAGGCCATAATTTGACAATTAGACCTTTTATAAAAAAAATATTTTGTGTACACGTTCATACCCTCTAGAAGTATAAATAAGCAAAATATGAACGAATTTCAGAACCTCACTTTTTTTTCGTTGCCCGCTTGACGTGAAATGCCCCAAATGTCAAGTACGCATCGAGGCGGTACTATATAAATAAGTATATAAAGTAGGCTAGCGTTACCTGACTCAACATTTGTAATTTTTAATATATTTTATAAATTATAAACATCAGAATGCCAAGAGGTGACAAAATTAGCAAATGAGGGTAACCCTGGAGATATCGTTGGCCACTGTAGACCTAATATAAGTCTTAACAGTTTTCTAAAACGATGATAATTTTCGTTTTCTTTTCTATCATCGCTATGGAGAAGTATTAACTGGCACTAGGAGTACATTACACACATACCCACCGTTATAAACAGCTCTGAGTAATCAAGGTACTCGTTATTAACGTTCTGGAAGTGTTCAATGTCCTGCGCTACATAGGCGAAGTACACATCGAAGTAACTCGACCGGAGTGTAGACATGAGAGTTATCACCGCTATCGAGAAGTATTTACTCGCATTAAGAGTACATTAGTACATTACACACATACCTACCGTTATAAACAGCTCTGAGTAATCAAGGTACTCGTTATTAACGTTCTGGAAGTGTTCAATGTCCTGCGCTACATAAGCGAAGTACACATCGAAGTAACTCGACCGGAGTGTAGACATGAGAGTTATCACCGCTATCGAGAAGTATTTACTCGCATTAAGAGTACATTAGTACATTACACACATACCTACCGTTATAAACAGCTCTGAGTAATCAAGGTACTCGTTATTAACGTTCTGGAAGTGTTCAATGTCCTGCGCTACATAAGCGAAGTACACATCGAAGTAACTCGACCGGAGTGTAGACATGAGAGTTATCACCGCTATCGAGAAGTATTTACTCGCATTATGAGTACATTAGTACATTACACACATACCTACCGTTATAAACAGCTCTGAGTAATCAAGGTACTCGTTATTAACGTTCTGGAAGTGTTCAATGTCCTGCGCTACATAGGCGAAGTACACATCGAAGTAACTCGACCGGAGTGTAGACATGAGAGTCCGGGCGCGGTCCATGTCGGTGGTAGAGGGCCGGTCGCTCGGGCTTATCACGAGCACCACGGTACTCGGACCGGCACTTGCCCGGCTCGATATGTCAGCGAGACTTCTGTTTAACGAATGTTGGATCACGGTCGATATCACATTCGGCAGGTTAAGCCGGTTAGGCCCTGAAATTGTTGAGTTCATATTTAATTTCTAAATCCTTAGTACTATTTGCTACCATAGTGTTGCTATTATTTATCGATGGGCGCTTATCTTTTTATCGGTTTATCTATAAATTACTTGTGTACATGATTAAGTAAATAAATTAGACGAATGATCTTCGTTTGACCCTCATAGTTTAATTTAAAAATCTTTCTTTTATTCATTTCATTCAGTACTTTTCTATATATCATGTGTAACCAATCCAATATTTTAAAAATAATCTTAAATCTGTTTATCCGTACAAATCAACAAGAACTTACATTCGTCAGTGAAATTATGGATATATGAAAATAATGCAGTTAAATTATTTGAGGGCGGGGCTATCCATCTCCCGGTATTTCCGTGTACCAACGATATTGTACTCCGTAATAAATTTAGTTCAAGTGCGGCACCAATCCACCTATAAAAAAACATTTTTTTAAATTTATTTAACAGAATTATGTGTCTTGCCACGGACGTAAAAAAAAAGAGGACGTAGCGCTAGGAACATTGAAAGTGAAGTGAACCCAATCTATCGACACGTAATGGCGGAGACTGAGTGTTAGTGTGTGTTTGGGGCACTTTTCGACCGACTTCCAAAAAAGAGGAGGTCCTCAATTCGTCTGTATTTTTTTTATGTATGTTACGCGATATCTCCGCCAAATGTGGACCGATCTTAAAATTTTTGTGTTTTTGTGTTCGTTAAAGCTTATTTCAAGGGTGGTCCCATATAAATTTGGTCACGATCGGATTTGAAATCGGTCTGTTAAGTTTTTAAACTTGTGTAGAGGCGCGTTTGTGTGCGTGGCTTATATGTGGCGTCCGTTTAACTAGATCCGAGACGGTGTTCTCTTTTTTATACGTCTGTAGTCTTTGCATAGACAAGATTAATAAATAATCAAGAATAATAATTACAATGAAATCAGAAACTGTATCTGAAGCCATATATATGGGTTGTTACGACCTTTGACCTAAGACCTTATTACTATGAAAGCACTTGTAAAGTGTGATGGCGCGTACACACTGGGCCAAACGGAGGCGAACGAATCATGATTCGTGCACACAGGCATGCCTCTTTCATTCCCACAACAGTGAAAGTTTGTTTGTGTGAACGGAACAGGTATATATTTTTTCGCCTTCATTCGGCCGGTGTGTACCCGCCATGATACTTACGACACAAACTCCTCAACATCATAGCCTTTCCAAGAGCCATCAGTAGCTACAACTAAATCCATGACTGGTATGCTACGTCCCATGGAACAGTCGCGGTGACTTTGCCTCAGAAGTGTTGCTGCGAATACCGATTAAAATTAAATTATTATCACTCGAAAATTCTCGAAAAAATTCGAAATTATCCTAGACTTTTCTTTCCATCTGCCCGTATCCCATCTTTTTTAAAGATTTTCAAGATTGGTTTTTGTGTGCGATAGAGCTCCAAGTGTGGTCCCATATATAAGCATACATACATAAGCTCACGCCTGTCTCCCCGAAGCGGTAGGCAGAGGCGCACTAGCGAACTAGAACACCCACGTTTCGCCGAGCTTAGTTACGTCCCAGATGTGATAGGGGGCGAGCCTATCGCCATATCGGGCACAAATTCCAGACTTAGGGTTTATACTGTAAAATCCAACATCACTTTGCTCGGCCCGGGGATCGAACCCGAGACCTCAGGACGATAGTCGTACTACGCACGCACCTACTACCTCTACGCCACCGAGGCAGTAGGATATTTTGAAGTGGGTTTTTAAGATTTTTACACTAATTAAAATAACGAGACGAGTGTCGAAGGTTCGAGACCAACCCCAACATGGAGCATACACCTCTGACTTTTGTATGTTGTGTGTTTTCATTGTGAATTATCGCTTGCTATAACGGCGAAGGAAAACATCGTGAGGAAACCTGCATACCCGAGAATTTCTCCACAAGAATTTCGAAGGTATGTGAAGTCTACCCGCATTAGGCCAGCGTGGTAAACTTAAGGCCAGTTTACCTCTCATTAGTAGAGGTGGCCCGTGCCCAGCAGTGGGACAGTAATATTACAGGGTTAATATTATTATGCCTCGGTGGCGTGGTGGTATTTTCGGTACGACTACGGTTTCGAAGTCGCGGGTTCAATCCCCGGATCGGGCAAAGTGATATTGGATTTTTCCATATCAGCCCGGAGTCTGGAATTTGTGGCCGATATGGCGATAGGCTCGCCCCCTATCACATCTGCGACGGAACTTAGCTCGGCGAAATGTGGGAGTTCTAGTTCGCTAGTGCGCTTCTGCCTACCCCTTCGGGGATACAGGAGTGAGATTATGTTATGTTATGTTATAAAATAACTCACGCAAATAAGTGGTAAAAGCCCTCACGGCAGCTTCTGTAATACGTTCCATTTCTTCAATAGGTATGTACACAGTAATCTGACGCAGCGACAGAACATGAGCGAATCTCGAGGCTTCCGTAAATATGTCTGAACTATTGAGTATGTTATTCAGAAGTGTTTGTCGGTTGCAAGCCTTTATCGCGGAATCGAAAGAAACACCCTCATTAGAATAATACATCTCGATGATGTGGGAAAGTCTAAGGGTTCTCCGTTCTTCTACCCATTTTGCAACGTGATTAGCTAATATTAAACCTGTAAAAAAAACATTTACTATTGAATCTCATACTTATTGCGCTTGAACGCGATAAATTACATTCATATTAGGTTTGTTGATTGTTTTCACACTTTTTGATCAAAATAAAATAATTACTCATAATCACCACAATCTGGAAATCTTTGAGGGAACCTTATGTCCAGAAGTGGACGTCCTATGGCTGATGACTAAGATGAATCGCCACAAAGCTCCAAATTATATCAGTTTCGTAATAAACAGTGTGATGTTGAAACAGTGCATTTCTAATGTCTATTACTCATATTATATTATGCATATGAAATGTGTCTGCATAGAATTATAACATGAATACTAATTTACCATCAAGCCCAGCCAATATTTCAGCGTCAGTGAAATGCCAGTCGATAACAGAGCTGTTCTGTGGGAATATGTAATGGTTTCTTGGCAGCAATGTGTCATTCCATCTGTTATTACTGCCGACCGTCATCCTCTGCGACACGGACCCCACTCTGGGCCCTTGATTTACCACCACTTCTGCTAAATCACCTAGGATAATAAAAATTACATAAATACATAAGCGAACTAGAACACCCACATTTCGCTGAGGTTAGTTTCGTCCCAGATGTGATAGGAGGCGAGCCTATCGCCATATCGGGCACAATTTCTAGACTCCGGGCTGATACTAAAAAATCCAATATCACTTTTCCCGACCTGGGGATCGAACCCGAGACCTCAGGGCGGTAGTACTGAAATATAACCACGCCACCGAGGCAGTCCAATAATAAAAATTCACTTAAGATATTGTCTTCATTAAAATAGATGCACGTTATTATAGATAACATTATTTTGCTCTCGGCTCACCCCATGTGAGTCTTATTATTCCGCAAGAGTCAGAACTGAAAGAATTTAATACTGGCAATTGGCATACGCAATCAAAACGTGGTTGATCTTAGGCCACGTCTCCTGCACTAAAACATTACACAAAACACCTACACAAAACATGCATTTTTTTTCTATGGTCCATTGTTCTACGTAAATATTTGTTTTGCGTGTGTGTTTTTAGTGTTTTGTTTCGGAAAAGCTACGGCAGGAGACCCGGCTTTATCACTTACGAACAGTCATATTATTTTTCGTTTCACTTTGTTTGTAATAACGGTGAAAGTAAAGAACGATTGTTGTAGCGAAACATAGCCATTAACAACAATAAAGGCACATCTCCTGCGCTAAAACATTAGACAAAAACACCTACACAAAACATGTATTTTTATCTATGGTCCATTTTTCTACGAGCAGGAGACAGCTACACTTGTTTTGCGTATGTTTTTGTGTAATGTTTCGAGAAAAACTAATGCAGGAGACGTGACTTAAGATTTTAAGGGTATCTATCATCCCCCAATCGGCATTGGCCAAGAGTGATGGACTAAGGACAAATTAATGGGGAGCACGACCCCCAGTAGCGGAACAATATAAAACAACAACAACATACAACATAAGCTCACGCCTGTATCCCCGAAGGGGTAGGCAGAGGTGCACTAGCGAACTAGAACACCCACATTTCGCCGAGCTTAGTTCCGTCCCAGATGTGATAGGGGGCGAGCCTATCGCCATATCGGGCAGAAATTCAATATAAAACAGGACGAGTATTACAGCCTTGTCCTATCTACTCACCAGCAAGTGTAGCGACCCACACGTTGCCGATGTCTACAGATTCCATCCTCTGTTTTTGAGTTTGTTCGCTCAAAGTTTCTATGTCATCATACCAGTCTTGTAAAGCCGAGTCTATAAGTTGCTCCGCGACGTCCTCTTTAAAAATATTCGCGCTCAGTATATCAGTCACCATAACACGTTGATATTCTAGTGATGCTGCGATAGCTGCTACTAATGTACCGGGGGCTATGGTTCCCCAATCAGTTTGTATGACACCTTCTTCAATAGGACATCGACTGTGGATACTGAAAGCAAGTAACAATAATGCTATAGTCGAGCTTATGTTTTATTTTATAGTAGGTAACCCTTGTTATCGAGTAGGTATGGGACCACTAATTTATTTCTAGATTAAAATAAATAAAACTATTAGCCCTGTAATATTACTGTCCCACTACTGGGCACGGGCCTCCTCTACTAATGAGAGGGGTTAGGCCTTAGTTTACCACGCTGGCCTCATGCGGGTTGGTAGACTTCACATACCTTCAAAATTCCTGTGAAGAAATTCTCAGGTATGCAGGTTTCCTCACGATGTTTTCCTTCACCGTTATAGCAAGCGATATTTCACAATGAAAATACACTTAACATAGAACAATCAGAGGTGTATGCTCCATTTTAGGGTTGGTCTCGAACCTCCGACACTTGTCTCGGCAGTCCGTACCATCCCTAACTGAGCTATCGGTAGATTATATTTTGTTTTAAATGAAAACAGTTTTCAACAGGTCGCCTACTTGGTCTAGTGGCAGCATATATGGGCTGTGGACCGGGAGGTCCTATGTTCGATTCCAAGGTTGGGCAAAGCGATTTATCTAATTTAATTTGCCCGGGACTGGATCCCTCAAGGGGGGGTTGACGTCAGGCTGGAAGCCAGTCGTAAAAACTAAGCCAAATCCTTTCTGCAATATGTTTAGAAAAGTGTATTGCGCCGACCCCAAATTAAGGTGGGATAAGGGCGAGTAAAAAGATAAGAGTTTTTAACAAAAGCGAGGTTTACCTAACCGTTATCCAAGCTGACTTCACCATAATATAACGAAGTACATAATACAGCCACTCCACGTGGCGGTCTTGTGGTAAGTACGGATGTCTGTACCCGCTGTAGCTCAGACTTTCCTCGTACATAATTTTAAATAACCAGCCAGACGTGTCATATTTATAGGTATGGAACGTTTTCCTTTCCTTTAGGAAAATATTTATTAGACTTATTTATTAGACCAGTTTCCTTGGAAACATCATATAGTATAGGTATGTATATGAAGTTCCTTTAACTTTACGATATGTTATGTGTTTTACAATTTCACTTGGGTCACTTGGCAACTCCAAGCCCTAAGTTCGGCCCTGCCTAAAACTATACTCTACGTTACACCTACCGGTATTTAGATTAGCTGTTACAGATGTTTTAATTAACCCTAACAGCGAATAATATGTGCTGTAAACCGGAGCTATAAATCGAACTCAAGACGTCCGATTCCTAGATCGGGTGGGGTGTTTTTCTAGCACGATTTGGCCGGAACTGGAGCCCTACGATCGAGGTTGACGTCAGACAGACAGCCGGTCGTGAAAACTAAGCCGAATCCTTTTTGCAACGTGCTTGTGCTGACCCTACATTCAGTGGCGTGCAGTCCATATAGACAAAGATATACTGTCTACCTTAACAATTTGCTATTTACAAAAATTTCGACCAAACAATCGTGACCAAAACAATTTTCAAAATGGCAGTACCCGTTTTATATTTTAAATGAAAATGGGGATGTATTATGATAGTAATATCAGAGAACCCGTTGGAGGCGGCACATATATATGTTACATAAGTACAGTATACATAACTCTTTAAAAAATATTTTGCAAGCTTTTTGTCTACCCTGATTGGAATGCCTGTGCACGTCACTGCCTACATTGAGGTGAGATAAGGGCAGGTGAAACCAACCTATGATTGCTTTGCGTGGCCATGTTCTGCGACTGCTGCGCCGACACGGGGCACACGACATTCTCGTCTCCTCTCTCCCACTGTCGCACCGCCGAACTAAGCATCCTGTGCATCAGGCACTTCTCAGACACAGTAAGTATGTCGTCAACATCAATGAGATTCTGACTCGGCAGGAATATATCCATCAGTAGTTTGTATTTGTGAAATTGGAAACCAGACGCTCGGAATGGCAATACGAACTCGGTTTGTACTGCGGTGGCAGACAATCGTTCTATACCATCCAAACGTAAACTGAAACGTAAAGCATAATAAATAATAATGTGGATAATAAAAATGTCTTTCATTTACAACTTCTTTGAAAAACTGGATCTAAAATTCTTGGATTTGAATTCCAGGTCGTGCAAAATAGTTTTACAAACACAAGCCTGGTACTGGATTCTCCAGCCAGAGGCAGACAGCCGGTAAAAACTAAGCTGAATCCTTTTTGCAAAACGGTTCAAATCGACTGAATGTTATCGATCAAAGTAACTGTATGAATATTAATGAAAAAAAAATTACCTTCTCAGTAGCGCTGTGCTCAACATCCTCATATCAAGTTGCGAATTTAATTCAAGTTTTTTCATTATGGACAGAAATACATCTAAGCGCCGAGGAGCTAATAAGTCGGGAGTTCCAGTTACATAGCACGGTAGTAACTGGGGGGGTATACTGGGCAAAATGTGGCATGCCGCTAGCGTCAAATCTAATAAAAATCAAAACAAAAATAATGTGCAAGTAACCTACCTACATAAATTAAACTAGATACGAGGACTATTACAAAAAATAGAGTTAAGACAAATTACTTACAGCAAATAAATATTACGTAAGGTGACACAGTCTTCATTGCTTTCACAATTACTTACACAATTAATTTCATTTCAGCAAAGTAATAAAAAACACAATGCGTGTTGTCGCGCGTAAGGTGTGTTACAATACAGATCACGGCGTGGCGATAAGATAATGATAGTATATAATGAATCATTGTTAAAGCAACTACTGCAATCAACAGGTCATGAATTAAGGTGTTCAATGAAACAAATGAAACTCACTCATGTATTTCTGAATTTATTTACTATCTTTGTTATTAATACATGGAAATAATATAAATAATCTGGTAATAAGAACATTACTAATAAAAAATGCAACAAATTATTGTACCCAACTGTATCAGTTCAACTTTGTGATGGTGGTTACAACACTTACAACTCAAAAATGTACTCTTTAAGGCGCGTCTCCTGCACCTGTTTTTCTCGAAAAAAAAACACAAAAAACACACTCAAAACAATCATATTCGCCGTCTCCTGCTCATAGAACAATGGACCATAAATAAAAATGTGTAGTGGCACCATGTTCTGTGTAATGTTTTAGTGCAGATGTGGCTTTACATAAATAAAACTACGCAAAATAACTTGGCTGACCTGAAGTAAGTCACGAGGGTTATCACAGGTTTATTCTATTGTTTATTACTAGGTGACTGTTCACGTAGAGGGCACGTTAAGTGACGGAATTCAGCATCGCCAAGTTATTATGCGCATAAAATAAAATTGTGATAACACATAGTAGTTAATTAAATTATTATTATTTATTCACTATACTATACAATTAT
The DNA here is from genome assembly GCA_036417725.1 of Clanis bilineata. Taxonomy (NCBI): domain Eukaryota; kingdom Metazoa; phylum Arthropoda; class Insecta; order Lepidoptera; family Sphingidae; genus Clanis; species Clanis bilineata. Next base: position 9,618,361 of record CM071141.1, read on the forward strand.
TACAGTTACTAAAATAAAGTTTATGTACATAGTTCATGACAATTTTACATTTGTTTGTTCTAATAACATTCATAGTATATTTTGTCCTTGGCGCGTCTAATATGATGAAGGTTGTGAAAAGGTTGAAACATGATTCATGGCAAACCGAAACTAGTAAACGTTGAGTGTTGGACTGTAGATTAGTGATGTCGATAATCGATGGCAATCAATTGCTAAAATATTAATCGATTATCTGACGAAAAATAATCGATTATCCATATCACTTGTATAGATATTTCTCAGTTTATGAGTTATGACTGCCACAGACATATTGATTATTAGACGCATGGATTATAGTCTACTTATTTTGATGTAAAATTTAACCTAAAAACAAATTATACAGCCTTAAGCCGCGTCTCCTGCACGAGTTTTCTCGAAACATTACACAAAAACACATACATGAAACAATGATTTTAGCTGTCTCCTGCTCCTAAAACAATTGACCATAGATAAAAAATCCATGTTTTGTGTAATGTTTTAATACAGGAGACCCGGCTGAACAACATCAGTCATTGTTTTTTACAACATTTATTGCTGATACTAATAAAAATAAAAATTCCTTGTACGGAGAGTCAAGGTATGGCACCTAAAGTATGACATACCTTTGAATTTTTCTAATTAATTGATCTCTATTAACAACTTAACACAGAAGAGGTTTGAAGGAGTTTTCTGCAAACTAATTCCCATAAACAGTACGCGCGATATACTTCGGCCAATCGTAAGTTAGCCATAAATATCCCCTTCCTCATTTGCCCACAGTAATCAGGGCCTTGGCTTTGCCAAGTTGGCTATGGCATTGTCGATGTCCATGGACGACAGTTGCCACTTACCATCAGGTGGGCCATCTGCCTAATTATTAATAAAACTATGCTAGATGAACACCGTTTAAACAAAATAAAAATTATAAAATATCTGCAAATGGAATTAGACAGAATGAATATTTTCACCTTCTTCACACAAGTTAGTCATAAGTGTGCAAATCTTAGCCAAGCATACCTTTGTGTTATTTAATATTAATAGTCATGGGTACTATCGTAATACTAATTTGGCCGGTTTTCCATCAACCATTCGTGAAAATCCATTTCTGAGTGTAAACTCTCTCTTAATGTATGCAAATAGTAAGTCTGTGATAAGGAATATTTGTGCAGTAGCAAATGACAGTGTTACTCCAAAGAAGAAGTTGGCATTTGCTGATCCGGAGTATATCCACAGATGCCACACGGTGGGACCCAATGCAGAGGTGATGATGAACGCACACGCCACTATAAACTTCTGCTGCATAACTGAAAATTATTACAAAATATTTTTACTTCATAATAATTAAAATCAATTTTGTGCCCGATATGGCGACAGGCTCTCCCCCTATCACATCTGGGGCGGAACTAAGCTCAGCTAAATGTGGGTGTTCTAGTTCGCTAGTGTGCCTCTACCCACCCCTTTGGGGACACAGGCGTGAGCTTATGTATGTATATAAAATCAATTAACATTTTGTTTCAAGATAATATTATTGATAATAACAAATAAAAACACAGATGAATTACAGATTAACCAACAAAAAATAATTAATGTTTTAAACCTTATGTATACACTGTATAGTGTATACATAATACATGATAAGATTTGGTTACAAGTTATTGTATAAAAGTTGCTCTCTTAATTATTTACTTTTATAATTTTATTTATACCAATGTTTAACATTTGTACATGGCATTACTTACATGAGAAAAGGTGTCTCCACATAGGTATAAAAGCCATGTAGAATCCAACATCACCAATGCAAGGATATGACCTAAACACAGTGGAAAGGGCTAACAGTACTGTGACAAGCAACAATGGTTCCTTCTTAAACCTTAATGTGAGAGGGACAATGTACAAAGCAAGGGCATTTATTTGGAATGCACATATAAACAGAAGGCGAAAGTGCTCAAACATTTCTGTGAAGAAGTACCAAAATAGTCCAACATTTGGCTTCAGGTCAGGTATGGTCAATCTGAAAATAACAAATAAAAATGTACAAATGTGTTATGGATTTTAAAATAACTATAATTTTAAATGAAATATGCATTTTAATTATTATATAATTATATTTATCATACCCTTTACAAATAACTTTTATACACATAGTTAATACTAAACTAAAATTATTCTAAAATACTTACATGAAACCATATGTGTTGTACACATAATTGTATGATCCATCCATAATGTATGCAGAAATGTATATGAGAAAACCCCAGCTTACTACAAATGCTAGCAGTGTTCTAATGTATGAACATTTGTCACAGCCCTTGTTCACTTCAGCCAGGATCATTGCTATTGGAACAATCAGCAATACTGGGTACAGCGCCTGGTGGGTTGCAAATGCTAGACAAGCACAAGCTATTATACTATATCCATTAGAGGCACCACACAGAGCGGCTGCTAACAGGGCATTCTGTACTACAGTTGTGGTCATACCCACACAATTTAATACTGAGTATGGATTAAACAAATAAACAGATAAGACATACTCAGAAGTTTCCATCAACTGTTCTTTTGTTAAAAGCATTTTCATAGATTCTTTAGATACATCAGACTGATTTCTCTGCTGGCAATTCAAAAATATACGAACAAAAGATTTAGATGCTTGGTAGAGTAGGCTTGCTGTCAGCAGGTCCAGTACAGTAAACAGAACTGGCAGCATGTATGGTACACGTCTTAATAGAAAGTGGAACATTATCAACATTATAGGCGACTCGTGGAAGGAATCCCCTTCATAAGGATTTATATTTTGATCATACAAATAAACCCCTTCGATTAACCTTTTCCATGAGTTCACTGGTGTAGCTATCTCAACTCGGTTTGCTAATATTTGCCAGTAACCTGAGTGTATGAGCCAATATCTCACTATACCAGCGACTAAATATTTGATTATTGCACCCATCTCTAACTTATTTATTGAAATATAAATTCATTTATTACTGAAAAAAACTTTAGTTGCACGACTCACGGGCCACGGCCCGCCGCCCAAGCTGACAGTGACAATTGACGAAGTGAAAAGTGTCAGTGTCAATAGACAGTTGATAGTTGACACTATTGTCTATTACAACCTATCGAGTATAAAATTTGATAGAATCATAAAAAAATAATGCTATCTCATTTTTACTACTGGATGTCAACTCAGGTAAAAAAGGACATATATACAAGTGTTTGTTTCCCCCGGATCCGTTATAAGCCACGCCCCCGGTCTAAATTACTAATAATACGGCAGCAGGAATGGCGGTCCAGTGTCGGGACGTACTTTATTGCGTATATTATCGATAAAATGTTTTACTCCGTTATTTCATGGTATATTTTTTTACATTACATACATACTTAGAGCATTTATGACTGGAGACGCCACTCATAGCATTTCCCCTCTGCCGAGGTACAAGATTCAAAAATCTACCACGTTTATAAAAACTGCTTATGGAATCGATTCAGTCATTGTCACAATTGTTTTCACAGCGGATTGTCTTGTGTCGTTCTCCGTTAAAAATGCCAGTTTGCGCAGTTATCACGTACAAAAAAAAGTCCAATACATCCAGGTGACAAAAATATGGAGTTATATTTCATATGTGACTATTTTAGAAGTAATCTATTTCAATTTCTCATTTCATTTTTGTAATAAATATTACGTAAAATCAAAATACATAATCGATTATCAATTGTATACGGAGCAATCGAATGACCACATTGCCTCACAATTTTACAGTGATATAGTATGGTATTTAGAAAATCGACATCGATGAAATATGTTGTTTTAATATTTACCTATTGAACATTATGTTTAGCTACGATATTAAGTATAAGGATGGTCAAATGCCTATCTGGTTTCATAATAGAAAACATTTAAATTATTTATTTAAATGATATAATCCTAAATCCCTTTTTATAACATAGCATAACATAAGCTCACGCCTGTATCCCCGAAGGGTATTGTATTATATTTTTATTGGGTATAATGATTTTTTAAGAATTTATATATTAGGTGCGATTAAGTGCTTTCGTTTATAGATTAAATTTCTCACATAACAATTCTTCATTTTTATAAAAGTTTTAATTTATATTTAGACTATCGATACAACTATCGACTGTAAATATCGACTGTAGTCTGTCCCTATTCGTTCTTCCTCCCCCTTCCCCTCAAAAATTGACAGCCTTTTTTCCTCAGAGTATTAGCTCTTTGAATACGTAGTATCTCTATGTAGTTTGTGCTCTTTGGCGTCTCCAGTCATAAATAGAGGTGGGCATTATTGCTTAAAAAGAATAACAAATTGAAACGTTAATTTATTTTAAAAAGCTGTTTTTATAAGTTGCTTTTATGCTTTTATGCTTATACACGGTCTTATGTATGTATTGCCAAAAAAAAAAAAATCTCCGCCGCTTTCGACACATTTGACACAAAATTTGTTGTTCGTAGCTAAAGCGCAACCCAGATATCGATTATGAAGTCAATCGGCCCATAAACAAAGAAAAACAAAATAGCAGCCGCTTTTGACAGATTTGACACTAAATTTGTTGTTCGTAACCTTAGACTAAATATTCGTAACTAAGGCGCAACCCAGATATCGATTTTGAAGTCAATAGGCCATTAAACAAAGAAAAACAAAATGGCGGCCACTTTTGACAGATTTGACACCAAATTTGTTGGTCGTAACTATGGCGCAAGCCAGATATCGATTTTGAAGTCAATAGGCCAATAAACAAAGAAAAACAAAATGGCGGACGTTTTTGACAGATTTGACGCCAAATTTGTTGTTTGTAACTAAAGCGCAACCCAGATATCGATTTTGAAGTCAATCGGCTCATAAACAAAGAAAAACAAAATGGCGGCCACTTTTGACAGATTTGACAGCAAATTTGTTGTTCGTAACTAAGGCGCAACCTAGATATCGATTTTGAAGTCAATAGGCCAATAAACAAAGAAAAACAAAATGGCAGCCGCTTTTGACAGATTTGACACTAAATTTGTTGTTCGTAACCTTAGACTAAATATTCGTAACTAAGGCGCAACCCAGATATCGATTTTGAAGTCAATAGGCCATTAAACAAAGAAAAACAAAATGGCGGCCACTTTTGACAGATTTGACACCAAATTTGTTGGTCGTAACTATGGCGCAAGCCAGATATCGATTTTGAAGTCAATAGGCCAATAAACAAAGAAAAACAAAATGGCGGACGTTTTTGACAGATTTGACGCCAAATTTGTTGTTTGTAACTAAAGCGCAACCCAGATATCGATTTTGAAGTCAATCGGCTCATAAACAAAGAAAAACAAAATGGCGGCCACTTTTGACAGATTTGACAGCAAATTTGTTGTTCGTAACTAAGGCGCAACCTAGATATCGATTTTGAAGTCAATAGGCCAATAAACAAAGAAAAACAAAATGGCGGACGCTTTGACAGATTTGACACTAAATTTATTGTTCGTAACTAAGGCGCAACCCAGATATCGATTTTGAAGTCAATCGGCCCATAAACAAAGAAAAACAAAATGGCGTTAAAATATATCGCACCCGATTTCATTTCAGCGGTTTATACTAAAGGTATCAACTTCTAATAATTATGGAGTTCATCATCAGCTCAGAAACATGAGATGACAAGTACCAGCCGCAAATATATGAATAGTTTTAGAAAATATATAAAACACATTATGCGTCCCTATAGGATTTCAGGGTTGTCCTTGATTTTTCTGGTATCCCATTATCAGATCCTAACTTGGTGCCAATGAGACCACCTGGAAAGTATACCCTTTTAAACAAAAAAAAAAATTCTCGAATGAGCCCAGGCGTCTTCGAGTGATCGGGGAATATACATAAAAAAAGTTTTCGACGAATTGTTAACCTCCTCCTTTTATTGAAGTCGGTTAAACAAACTTTAATATCCAAAACGTTGTATCGTTGAAATCGTAAACATAACAAATCCCCAGTGAAGAAAAACATGCACTGACATAATTAATTTTTAACGCATAATTAGCTATATCATTGAAATCAAAACATAAAAATTCCCGTTGAATAAAAATATCCACTGACATAATTAATTTGCAACGCAAAATTCGCCAACTATTGTAATGTTAAAAACATCCACTTAAAATTTTAACTTATAATATTTAATAAAACACGTTCGTAAACGTTACGTTCGTCAACAACATTCTCCGTCAAGAATAAAAGTATCACTGACCAAAATCAAAGAGCATGTAAACTTTAACCAAAATAGCAACAAATGAAAACCTGATAAATTGAAAAAAATGTATAACGTACCTCCGATTGGATTAAATCATGCTTTGCGTTTTGGTTGGATTAAAATTATTACGCAACGAAACGATTACGTACGTAATGGGAATATACTACCACCATCTATCTTTTTTTCTTGTAACTTTTTACAAATTTAGCAAGCACGCTTTTTTGACTTGGTGTGAGTGGCTAATGCGAAAATTGACCACTAGATGGCTTGGTGCAAAAATGTTATCCATTTTTAATTACGAGAACTATAATTTCGAATAAGCATTTTAACGTAAATTGCTTAAGATATGTAATGTTATTTTTTGCTTACTTTGATAAACGTTTATTTTTTCTGCTTTCGTTTAAACGCCCACCTCTAGTCATAAATGCTCTAAGCATACATATTATCACACCTGTATACCATAAGAGAAGGCAAAGACTATAATTTTCTAACTAGTACGATTAGAAAAGCTCTAGTGCGCTTACATAACGATTTTTATAGCAGAGATTAACACACGATTTTTGAGTTGTACTCATGAAAGATGTTATCATTGAGTTAATATTTACAAATGAACATTCTGTGGCTGACGATTATGTCATTGAAACTAATCGTGGCAATAATACTCTAATTTTGAATTTTTAACTAAATAATGAACGTGACTTTGATAATCTTAAATAAATCAAATACAAGCAAGTATTAAATAATAAACGTACAAAAATAGTCAGTAATAATCACAAGTTTAAAAACTTAACTAACCGACTTCCAATTTACCGATCGTGACCAAATCAATGGGACCACCCTTGAAATAAGCTCTATCGAACACAAAAAGAACAATGAAAATCGGTCCACATTTGGCGGAGATATCGAGTAACATACATCAAAAAAAGAAAAAAAAATACTGACGAATTGAGGACCTCCTCCTTTTGTGGAAGTCGGCCGAAAAATAGTAGTCACTTTTGAACATTTATGTACTGCTTTATAAAAACAATACAAAATGTTTATCGATAAATCGTCGACTATGTGAGAGCGTCCGTGGCGCAGTGGGCGAGTAGCCGGCTGTGAAGCGAGAGGCTGCGGGTTTGATTCCCGCATTGAAACAAATGTTTGTATGACCCACATATATTTGTTTCAAATCGGGGTGTTGTGAGACCGAAAGTCTCTCATAGTATCTGATACCCACGATACAGATTATACCTAGTCTGGGGCAGGACTAGGTGTGTGACTGTTGGGTGTATTTATTATTTATTATATAACTTAGACGCTCTAAACATTCCACCATCTTTAGCTGCCAGGCTGGTGGCAAGGTCATGGAGATGGAACCGATCTCCTCTCTCTCTCTATAGTCTGAGGCTACTGACGCCACGGATAAGGCCAGGGGTTAAATTATTCCATGGATGGAGTAGGTACTTTAACTATTAACTAATGTAAAAATATCTTAAAAAAAGGCCGCATATTTTTACACAAACATTTATTTTATTCACATTAATATTAACTCTGTAGATTTATAACAGATAGCATTAATAGTAGCAACCAATTATAAATTCTGTAATGTCTAACAGATGTCGTTAGTAGTAAAATAATTACTTCAATAATTATTTGTTCCGCAGCAAATGGTAAAATCGGTACTCCTATAGTTTCATCATGTCTATATCCGTCCGTCTCTACTACCCCTTCGGGAATACAGGCGTGAGAGCTTATGTCATGTATGTATACCACAAGATTTACTAAGATAGAGAATAATGTACAAAAACTAAACCTGATTTATGATTTTATAATAAAGAAAATGTAATATACACTTTATTATCACAGTACACCTATAATTAAAATAACTCAGTTGTAGGGATATTAGAAAAAACTCAAACACTCGTTGTTCTTGTTTAATCCAAAGGAAATATTTGGTCATAGGGGACTTTCAGAAATATTTTATTAGCGACACGCGTGCCGATTTTATCCCAGTTAGATTGCGCAAACGGTAGAAGCTCTCGATACAGCAGTCTCCAGTTGTTATTCAGAAATCTCGTACCCAAATCCGCTACAACAAAAGATTATTTCAAGTTATTTTAATACAGGTACATAAAATCCTTTATGTAGGTAAATACATACATACAAAAGTAAGCAATAATAAGTAGGGGGGCGGGGTTAAGCTCTATCGAACACAAAACATAGAACATAGATAAGAAACCGAGAAATTGATATTCAGCTTTTTAAGTTGGTTGGAAATCAAGGATAAATTAATAGTCATTTTTAACAAACGAAGTGGTAAGAGGGTGACCACTGGCCAGGGCCCCACATCTGACCCTGAATCCATAATTGTTAACAAACCAATGGTTCCAGCCACGCTGTAGACAGTAACGTCTATAGCACGAATGGGCCGGCTCGACCGGTTAAATACCACTGTCTCACAGAAAACCGACGTAAAGTGGCAGCTTGCTGTCGCGTTTCGTTCGGTGAGTGAGATTTCTGGTGGCCCATTTCCCCACACCCTTTCCCAATCCCCTTCCCTCCCCTTCCATTCCCTCCTTTTAGGTTGGCAACGCACCCATGATTTTTTTTGTCTTGGGTGTCTATGGGCGGTGGAGATCACTTACCATCAGGTGACCCATCTGCTCGTTTGCCAATCATTGCTATAAAAAAAAAAATTACTCACTTATATCTCTGGTGTCCGGATTGTTGTTAAGAAAGTTACTTTGCATATTTCCAACATCAGGTCTCATGTAGAAGGACTTGATACGAACATATGTTTCGGAACCATTTTTCTCAGGAACTCCTTCTATTTTCCACGTGTACACTAAATCAGCTGAAAATAAAATACAGATTATTTTAGTTAAAATGCGAAAAGTTCATTATATCATTTCAGTAGTAACTAGAATGTAAGTTATTATTATAATAATGTTAATAAAGGCGTGAGCTTTTGTTTATATTTTATGTTTATTTCCAATCATTAGCCAAGCGATAGTCCAGTACCTTTGTAAGTGATGGTACGGACTACGGACTATCGAAACGGAAGTGACGATATCGAAATCAGTTGCAGAGTGGGCAGGCTGCATAATTACACACTTCTTGTGTGTCGCATTTAATTTATGTGTTCTAGTGTTAAACTACTCCATTTAGCGGTAAAGGAAAAACACCGTGAGGAAACTTGCACATCTGCGAAGTATCGCATGCGAAATGATTGTTGAAGTAAATAGTAATTATAATATTACTGTAATATTACTGTCCCTCTGCTGGGCACGGGCCTCCTCTACTAACGAGAGGGGTTAGGCCTTAGTCTACCACGCTGGCCAAATGCGGGTTGGTAGACTTTACATACCTTCGAAATTCTTGTGGAGAAATTCTCGGGTATGCAGGTTTCCTCACGATGTTTTCCTTCACCGTTATAACAAGCGATAACTCACAAAGAAAATACGCATAACATCAGAGGTGTATATATGCTCCATTTTGGGATTGGTCTCGAACCTCCGACACTCGTCTCGGCAGTCCGTACCATTCCCAACTGAGCTATCGCTGCTTAGCAGTAGCCTATGGCAGTAGCTCAATAGTAATTATAATTCAACAATAATTCCGCATTTGGCCAGCGTGGTGGATTAAGTCCAACATCCCTGATTACAGAAACTCCGTGTCAAGGAGAGGCAAAATAATCTTTCTACCTGCCCTTTTCCACTCTAATGTGGGGTCGGTGCAACACACTTTCAAATATGTTGCAGAATATAGTTCCTAACATAAACAGCCCTGGGGCAAAATTATAATACAGGGCTGATGTATTTATTAACTGCAACGTAAACACATTTTTTATTACAAAAGTTATGTTAGGGCATAACGCACTACAGGGATTTTTTAGCCAAATAATTATAAAAAGATAGTTACTCATTGTAGTATTAAATTCGCCGTTAGCTGCGACTTTAAGAGAATTATATTGTCCCACTCCCTCATATTCTCCTTTTACGAAGACCATCGGTGAAGTCATATCAACTTCAATATGAAGATTGTCGTCATCAGCACGAACTCTGTAAATAATGCATATACATACATATTTATTGATAATTATTGAGTAAGTACTCATTTTTTCATTGGCTGCCTCCACATGGGCTTTTAGGGTCGGTCTTCCTGGTCATTCATGACGTTACTTTGATTATGGGCCCAATCCAGGTTACTACCTATGTAGTTACTGACGATTACTTACCTACTGGTAAGTAGTAATATATCTTAGACAGTTCTTCTTCAGTTAATCTTCAAAAGATGGAGAGGTTTTAATTTTTTATATATTTTTATGTACCTACATATTAAGTACTTATATTCATTGTTCACTAATGGACAGATTTCAATTATTGTTTTTTGTTTGAAAGTTAGAAAATCTATTTGTAGTCGGCGCCAGGGCCAATGCAGATCAAATAAAATTGCACCGACTCCAAGTCAGAGAACAACATTTTTAGATTTTTTTAGATCGAGTTTTATTTAATATGTAAACTTGTCGGATCTTTTCAGTTATATTTGTCATTTTTAAAGTACCCAGGTACCTACCCCTAATATTTATTTTCATTTCATCATGAACATATTGATTATCATATTCATGTGACATGAACTCATATCATTATATTTGAGTGACGGAGCCACGCTGTTTACAGCGTTTAAGACGATATGAGAATAAAATATGAAAGCGTGAAGGGCTGGTTTTGACGTATTCTACGCGCACACCGGTGCGCGCATCAGCACGGTAATGCCCGCGACATATTAACTTGTCAGCACAAAGACATTAAACAGTTTAGCCTAAGAGCCAAGATGCTAACGCGCGTCATGACCTCTTGGATTATGAAGATTAGATGCTCAAAAGAAAAAAAAGCTTGTGTCTCATATAATTTGTTAACATTTATAAACTAGCCTAAATAGATAACTGAACGATCTGCAACTCGTTTAAATTAATAATTAATTATTAATTACCCGTGCACAGCAGTGGGGCAGTAATATTACAGGGTTAATATTATTATATTGACCAAAAATTTTGAAACTTTTCACATATACCACTATTATAGAAATGTTGTTTTGAAATAATCTTAAAATTCTTAAGTGGTCTATTTGACAAAATGAACCTATTTCGATGAATTTGGGTATGAGGATAATCTTAGCCATCTCAATCTGCAGACAGGATATTTTTATGAATTCAGGCCTAATAGGGATGAAATAATTGTTTAATTACAATTTAATTCAGTTGCCTCCTTGGTCTAGTGGCATATATGGGCTGTGCACCGAGAGGTTCTGGGTTCGATTCCCAGATCGATCAAAGCTAATTTAATTTAATAGATTTCGATGAAATTTTATATAAGGATACACTTGTCTTTAGGGACTCAAATGAGGTACTTAATTTTTTTATTAACCCCTAAAGGGATGAAATACATGTTGAAAGTTTGGTTGGGCATTCGGAAACCTTAAAAGATTTTGATGAAATTTGGTATGAGGATACATTTGACCGTAGGGACTCAAATGGGGTACTTCATTTTTTTAACCCCTAAAAGGACGAAATAAGGGATGAAAGTTTGTATGGGAGTTCAGAATCCACTTAATGGATTTTTTAAAATTTGGTATGAGGATATCTTTGGTCTGAGGACAGACACAAGGGACACAAGGGTTTATTTTTTTAAGTCAACACCTATAGGCATGAATTGCTTTTCTTTCTTTCTTAAAAAAAATAGATGATAAAAGTTTATATCGGAAATTAGAAACCGCTGATTATACGGATTTTGATATAAGTTGGTATGAGGATGTGATGTTTTGCAAACATGTGTTTATCTGCAAAAAGGGATGAATCTTTCTTCTTGGTCGCACTCTTCATTTCTGAAGGTCGTGTCCGTCTTGAAATTTCCGTCGCATCTCTGGGATGATCTTCTTCCAGGTTTTTCTGTCCTTAGCCTGCGTCATTGCTGTTGTTACTGAGAGTTCCGTGAGTAGTTTTATTTGATCGGACCAACGGCTAGGCACACGCCCTCGCGGTCGTTTCCCTTCTACCTTTCCAACCAAGAGTAGTTTCTCCAAATTGGGGGGGTCCCGGCGAGCCACATGTCCAAAATACTGTAGTCAGCAAAGGGATGAAATAGGGGTTGAAATTAGTTTTTTTTAATCTTTGATCCGATTGACTTTAAAATCGATATCTGAGTCCCCCCGTAGTTCCAAACGTCGAAACCGCTCTTAAAAGTGACAAAAGTGACCGCCATTTTGTACTTCTTTGTTTTTGGGCCAATTGACTTCAATATCGATATCTGAGTCACCCCGTGGTTCCGAACGACAGAACCACTGTCAAACCTGTCAAAAGGGGCCGCCCTTTTTGTTTTTCTTTGTTTTTGGGCCGATTGACTTCAAAATCGATATCTGGGTCACCCCGTGCTTCCAAATGACGGAACCGATGTCAAAGTTGTCAAAAGAGGCCGCCATTTTGTATTTATTTGTTTCTGGGCCGATTTACTTCAAAATAGATATCTGGGTCGCCCCGTGGTTCCAAACGACGGAACCGATGTCAAAACAGTCAAAAGTGGCCGCCATTTTGTTTTTCTTTGTTTTGGGGCGATTTACTTCAAAACCGATATCTGGGTCACCCCTTGGTTGCTAACGACGGAACCGATGTAAAAACTGTCAAAAGTGGCCGCCATTTTGTTTTGGGCCGATTGACTTCAAAAGGTACCTGGGCCGCCCAGTGGTTGCTTACGACGGAATCGATGTCAAAACTGTCAAAAATGGCAGCCATTGTGTTTTTCTTTGTTTTTGGGCCGAGTGACTGCAAAATCGATGTCTGGGTCGCCCCGTAGTTGCTAACGACCGTACCGATGTCAAAACAGTCAAATGTGGCCTTTATTTTGTTTTTCTTTGTTTTTGGGGCGATTGACTTCAAAACTGATATCTGGGTCGCCCCTTGGTTTTGTACGACGGAACCGATGTCAAACTGTCAAAAGTGGCCGCCATTTTGTTTTTCTTTGTTTTTTGGGCAGATTTATTTTAAAATCGATATCTGAGTCGTCCCGTTGTAGAATATTTAGACTAAAACGACAGGGTGGATCGAAAAATTAATAGTTTTTACCGTTGGCCCTACAAAATACGCATGCGAAGCAGCGGGCAAAAGCTAGTATAAAATATGCTGCGACATGCCCAAATAAAATGGCGGCCACTTTTGACAGTTTTGACATCAGTTCCGTCATTAGAAACCACGGGGCGGCCTGGTATCGATTTTGTAGTCAATCGGCCCGAAAACAAAGAAAAACAAAATGGCGGCCACTTTTGACAGTTTTGACATCGGTTCGGTCGTTAGCAACTACGGGGCGACCCAGATATCGATTTTGAAGTCAATCGGCCCGAAACAAAGAAAAATCAAATGGCGGCCATTTTTGACAGTTTTGACATCGGTTTCATCGTTAGCAACAACGGGGCGACCCAGATATCGTTTTTGAAGTCAATCGGCCCTGAAACAAAGAAAAACAAAATGGCAGCCACTTATGACAGTTTTGACATTGGTTCGGTCGTTAGCAACTACGGGGCGACCCAGATATCGATTTTGAAGTCAATCGGCCCAAAAACAAAGAAAAACAAAATGGCGGACACTTTTCTTGATTTTGACCTTGGATCTGTCCTTAAAAACTACGAGGTGACCCAGATATATTGAAGTAAATCGAATTAAGGACAAAAAACAAATTTTCCATCCCTATTTCATCCCTTTATATGTAGGTTGAAATAGGGATCATGCCAGACATCCACCCCTTCTGGGGGATCAAGTCCCAAATTAAATTACAAAATTCGCTTTGCCGTACATGGGAATCGAACTCACAACCTCCCGGTTCACATCCCATATATGTTGCCTATGTTACTAGATCAAGGAGGCGACTAGAAAAGTATCCTCATACCAACTTTCTTAAAAATCCGTTCAGCCGTTTCTGGAATCCTATATAAACTTTTACCCCTTTAGGGTTGTTAAATTTGTGTCCATTTGGTCAAAAGTATCCTCATACTAAATTTCATCGAAATCCATCAAGGAGTTTCAAAATGGATTGACTCCTAGACTATCAATGTCTTATATTTGACACAAAGAACTGAATAAACGTAATATCAGAGTTGAAAATGTCGAGCACGTCCCTCCCCTTCAATGGTTACCGGACGACTGAGATCAACACGGGCCGTCTCAGAAAACAATGATATAATGCCACAGCGTATGTGCAAAACCAATTTTTTCCTTATTGTGATAAAACTATTGAACTTGGTGAAATTTTTTTTTCGACACTATTAAATTAATATTGATGTCTACGTTTTAAATCAAGTTACAAATTTATATCGTTCGCCGTACGGAAGATTCAAGGTTTTCAAAAACAGATGAGAGGTAACTTTGGATTTTTTTTCTATCGAGAAAACTTTTAGTAATTATGTTTTTGCTCACGACAGAATTTAAGTTAAATGGTCTATTAATACATTTCAAAAAATTACCTTCGTAATCTTAGTACTTTAGGACACCCAAGCTCGTGAAAATCCTTATTTTGTTCTCATATCCTCTTAACAGCACGACTGGGCTGGTTCGAATAACGTAAAGTGGTAGCTCGTAGTCACATTTCGTTCGGTGAGTGAGATTTCCGGTGGCCCTTGTTGTTGTGGTGAATCCTCCCCCTTCCTTTTCAAATCCCTATTTCCTTCCTTTTATGTTGACAACGCACACGTGATTTTTTATGTATTGGGTGTCTATGGGCGGTGGATATCACTTACCATCAGGTGATCTGCTCGTTTGCCAGTCTCTGCTATAAAAAAGGAAAATAATTATAATATAAAATTATTATTACCAACTAAACAACCATTTTATTAAATTTTGGAGTAAAGTTAATCGCCAAAACCTGCTTGAACAGTGTAAACAAACATTAGGTACCCATTTTTCAAATAACCGGTTAGTCAATTACACCAAATACAGGCGAGATAATTCAAAAAAACAAGAGTATATATTAATTTTAATTCGATAAACAGGTTTGGTGATTTGAATTTAAGTAACTAGGTACTGCTTTTATAAATCAGTATTATTAAGATCAAAATTAGGCCCCTCGTAAGGTCGATAAACAGCACGCAGTTATCTAAATAAATCGGAAAATTGCGAGCTCAATATGATTTGTCTGATATGTTTCTTCATCCTGATTCCTGACAAAAGATCGGCAAAATATTTCTACGACAATGCTTTCATGTGGTTCGATACTACACTAGCCAAACATTTTTTGGCAATTGCGGATAAAAGTGAATTTTCCAAAAAAAATACAATAAAATTTCGCGGGCTGGTGCACATTAACCATAGTAACACCAAGCTCTTATGCTTCCTGTTTTTTTATAATAAAATCAGTTAAAATAAAACTAATTAAAACCGGTATTACGTTATAAACTATATAATACTAACCTTGCGTCTTTAACAAAAGCGCTGTTGAGGCCACTTACGTAAGAATTTCTGATCACCATCTTGGCTAATATCTGTAAATTTTAATTGAAGGTGGTAAATATTTATATAAGCTCACGCCTTTATCCCCGAAGAGGTAGGCAGAGGCGCACTAGCGAACTAGTACACCCACATTTCGCCGAGCTTAGTTCTGTCCCAAATGTGATAGGGGGCGAGCCTATCGCCATATCGGGCACAAATTCCAGTCTCCGGGCTGATATGGAAAAATCCAATATCACTTTGCCCGACCCGGGGATCGAACCCAATACCTCAGAAACGTAGTCGAACCGAAATACAACCACACCACGAATAATTATTCTCATAATTATCTGACTGCCTCGGACTCCAGTAAATAATTATGAGAATTATTATTGAGCTATGCCATAGCATAGCTGCTATGGCCACATCCAAGGAGCGGTGAGTGGTGAGCGGTGAGCGGTAGAGTTCTCAGGACTTCATGTCCCGGGTCGACGGCTTAGTAGAGCTTATGTACTAGAGGGCTGTAATTTGGCATGGGTATACATATCTATCACACTTCGTAGAGTAAAATCTTCTAAAATACTTTTTTTAGGGTATCGCTCCTACATGTAAAGTTGGGGATGCCTTTTTTTCGTCTCTATCATGTCGTGTCGTGTCTATCTATGGTAGGGGTATCGTTGGATAGGTCTTTCAAAAACAATGGAAGTTTGTGAAAACTACTTTTCGATTAGAGGCTCTGTTTGCGAAATATTAAGCTTTAAAGTGCTATTTTTTGTTGGAGCGTCCCCCCCTCAATTTTCTAAACGGTTGGTTTTGGATACGTGAAAAAATTTAAAGTTGATGGTCTATACCTATACTTAAAATTATGTCTAATAAACTGCCTCGGTGGCGTGGTGGTATTTTGGTACGACTTCGGTTCTGAGGTCTCGGGTTCGATTCCCGGGTCGGGCAAAGTGATATTGGATTTTTTCATATCAGCCCGGAGTCTGGAATTTGTGCCCGATATGGCGATAGGCTCGCCCCCTATCACATCTGGGACGGAACGAACCTCGGCGAAATGTGGGTGTTCTAGTTCGCTAGTGCGCCTCTGCCTACCCCTTCGAGGATACAGGCGTGAGATTATGTATGTATGTAAAGTTATATTTAAGTTACAGTTACCCTTACTTCGGAACCCTGTACTGTGCGCGGTCAGATATGCAGCATGCACTTGACCGGTTTTTTATAAAGTGTGACACTACAAAAAATTTATTATGGAAGCCCATTGGTATCACCTACGTACAAGGGTACTTAAATATTAAATTATGAGTTCATTCTCATGTTTGGAATGTAATAAAAATATTTTCTGCAATGTTATTTCAATGTCACCGATAAGTAATTAGATTGTTCGATGAGTATTGCTTAGGACACAGATTAGGTCACTGCACCCAACACAAAATGCAGGTAGTAGGTCGAGTTCTCGTCAATATTTATAGCCACTTTGAAAATACATGTTAATTCTAAAATAAACATTTCTTAAAATACTTACATAGGAAAAATACCCGAACGCTTCTAGCAGTTACGTGGGAAGTTAATGATTTTTATAGAAATTATTTTACATGGTCGCTAGCCAGAAATGTAATAAAACATCGAGCTTGCGCTCAGTCTTTTTGTTTTTATAGCAGAGACTGGACAACGAGCAGGTGGATCATCTGATGTTGACGTAACTGTCTTCAGTGTGTCTCTTCCACTTAAAAAGTCTGTACATCTTTGCCCCACCCTAGAATCAAACCTCCCGGTCCGTAGCCAGTCCATGTACGCTACCACTAGACCAAAGACGCGACACTCGATAAGGTCGCCACCTTATACACAAGTCACAACTCACATGATTGTATAACAAAACAGCGAATAATAATTTCGTAACTTCGGCAAAAAATCTAAGACAAAACTGCACCTTACCTGATTGTTTTTATATTCAACTTTCAGTTCCTTTTGATAGTATGGGTCGATAGGTGCCACTCCTAGTTCCTCAATGCCATTCGCCATCACTTTGATTCCATCTCGGATTGCTTCAGCCATGCACTCATTAATTTCTAAGGAATTTCTGTTGCAAACTTTGAAATATTTCACTGTAAGAAATGGAAAGAAAAAATATAATTCAAATTAAGAATATCATCTTTATATCTTGTGTAGTTATGTAAGCATATGATAATATATTCAATAGCAATTACACATAAATCATCCACATTACAAATGCCCCATAAGGCCATTCATATCAGGCAGGCAGCCAGTCGTAAAAAGTAAGCGAAATCCTCTATACATGCTTGAAAAGTGTGTTGCGTCTACCCCACTTTAAGGTAGGATAAGGGCAGGAAGAAATAAAAAGAGGTTACTAAAGTAGGATTGCTAATTAAAGGGAGTAAACTGACATTTCGAATGTTGCCACTTTTTCATGAAATTTAAATAGTGCTCCGGTAAAAAGATCAATATTATTTTACATTTCAATTCAGTGAACCACATCATTCTTTCAATTTCTAAAGTGCAACTCAAAGCCGCAATTCCTACCTAATGTGTGATTAGTATTGCATGTCTACAGATTTAAAGTCATAGTGAAATACTGCATGCTAAGTTATGGCATGTCTACTAGAATTATAGTCATGGTTCATTTTAAACAAAACTTACCAAAAGCTATGAATATACAGAACGTAATTTTTCTCAAATAATAAAAGTAATATTTGCAATTTTCGTTGTTATCATTTCGCGTATCTGTTGTGATTATTTACGCACAATTATTTACATGGACATTTAGTCGAAGGGTTAAGCTGATATTTCTAAAAACACGCAATAAAATTCGAATTTTGCAAGTTAGTGCTGAGTTATTGTTTCTTTGAATGAAAAAAAATTAACTAGATCAATCACTATGTTCTGAAAGCAAGCAACATTATTTTGGAAAGTGACATTTCGATATGTCAGTTTACTCCGTTTAATTAGCAATCGGACACACACAACTCACACAAAAATCTTGTGTCATTGACACTCAGATTCGAATGTCATATCCACAGACATGGATTCATATATCAGTGCGGGCTTTAAATCAACACAGCGAGCTCTCGTTTCGATTTTAATTTTAGATAGTTTTGATTAACGGCTTTGATAGCAGTACCTAAATAGTTCTGTGTTGGTAGAAGAAACGTGTCTATGGTGTAGGGATTTTATATTCTATAGCATTTATAGCAATAACAATTATTTGATTATACATATAACTTAGATCTTTCCATCGAGTTTCCCATATAATCAGCTCGGTAAAGCCTGATAAGGTTCTAAATCACAAGTTAAAACATCAAATTGTGTCGGATTATGGCCAAAATATCAGCAAAATGGACCACCCTTGGAATAAGCTCTATTGAACACAAAAAAATCTTAAAAATCGGTCCACATTTGGCGGAGATATCACGTAAAAATACAGACGAATTATTTACCTCCTTCTTTTGTAGTCCGTGGACAAGACTTCATCTCAGATACGAATAGAAATAGTATTACACAACTTCAAACGTGTTTGTGACTTAAGCCGCGTCTCCTGCACTAATACATTACACAAAACATGGTTTCGCTACACATTTTTATCTGTGGTCCATTGTTCTATGAGCAGGAGACAGCGAAAATCATTGCTTTACATATGTGTTCTGTGTTTTGTTTCGAGAAAAACAGGTGCAGGAGACGCGCCTTTAGATTTGCCACAGCAACATACATGCACTGATGTTATAGCACTTATAGCCTTATGTAATTACTAATTACAGTCACTTAGAGGATGTTAGAAGTAATTGGTACCTACTTTGTGTCTTAATTACGTAGGAATACATACGGTAATGTTAACCTATGATAATGCAAGATGATGAAAGAAAATGCAAAATTGAATACTTTGCGTATTTTTAATACATGCATAACAATCGCTGGATGCAGGCCGCTTCCAACAGGTCGATCTGGAAATCTTTGGGGAGCATATGTTCAGCAGTGGACGTCCTATGGCTGATGATGATGATTATGATAACAGTTAAGTTTTACGAAAGTTTGATGTTGATGAGAGTCATATTAGTAGTTAATATTACTGTGGATTAAGAGAACGTAAGATATTTTTTTAAATTTGTATGAAGTGGCTTTGTCAAATGGGTAGTTGAATTCTTTCAACATTCACAAAAGCTTAATACCTATTTGTAAACATCGATTTCCGAAGCGCCAAGCCAAGTATAGTAGTAGTGGTTATATGTATAGAGGGCTGCAGCTGCCGTTACCAATCATTATATAAGTTTCCGTTACGTACAGAAGGTACTTGTGTAAACTATGTCTCAAAAACTTACATGTTCACGATGGGCATTTTTTCTACATTATTTTCAGTTGTTTTAAAATTTCCAATTTTAAAGGAAGGCAACAGAAATTGGAAATTATGCGAGGGTGTTTGAATCATCAGAAACCTCACCTTACAAAACATAGACAGTGGTATCAACCAACCCATTGCTGTCTATAGCGTAGCGCTCAATTTACGCGAATAATAAAATTAAAGTTTGAATTTAGAACCCTTAGAATAATGAATGTGACATATGATCAAAATTCACAGCTCACAAATCAAAAGTTCATTTTATTTTGGGATTTTATGCCCAGTGTGACGCAGAGCGGCCCAGAAAAGACTTTACTATTTACAAAAATAATCGATAATTAATTATATTTCAATAGATTTCTGGGAATTATAATTATTCTAAGGCTACACATAAATAAAAAATATACTAAATACGTCGGTCAATAATTACGAAAAAAAATACTACTTACTTAATATACCAATACTGTTACTTTTAAATAAACATTTACTATATCAATATTTTTTTTGTTGTTAAACATAATTAAATGTTTTATAAACTTTGATTAATCTTAATAAGGTTTTACTTTCTACTAAGGAACAATAACTAATTAATAATTGCTTTTCTATAAGTTCTTGACCCCAATTCTCTGAATTTTCGATACATCTGCCTTATATTAGGTGTGTATCGGCAAAATTCATAAGATTGTGAATCACTATATGATAAAATCATTTATAAAAACAAATATTTCTCTCATTTTAGTATGTACTACTTACCTACTATTGACCATGACAGTAATTCGAAGCGATGCAATATATTTATGTGCCTATATAAGTATGTACTTACGAAAGTCTACGGCTCCATGACAAACACCAAGAATAACGACGAAAAAATAAAAATAATACATCCTTACTATTCGGAGTACTGTTTTGATCTGACTTGATTTTTTATAGTAAATAAGTAATGTAGAGCGGTGTTTAAAGCCTTACTGGCATCGTGCGTATGCCGCGGTCACAACTAAATACAGTGAGTTGGTAACCGCCAATGGAGCCTTCAGTACGATTGCATAAACACAATGTTGTCTTCAATGTCATGTATACTGGTTTTGTTGAATTTCTATTAATTTTAAGCCACAACTTTGCTTAAAAATTACATGTTATTGTAATAAAGTAGCATGTTTGTTCAGAAATATAGACTAACTATAACGCCACAACTGATCAGCACCGACCCGCCTTGTGAGGTTACATTAATGAAAACGAAATTGCTGTTGTTTGGAAGATACACGATTCATTTTAGAATCATACGTAATATAATGGACAATGGAGGAGCAGAACCTAGTCCACCCTATTGTTTTTACTACTTGACACTCTGCTGGAGGCGTCTTTCTAGACGGGCTGCGAAATATAACATCGTGCAGGGGCGGGTCCGGCCGAAGCCTTAAGCTCGACCATAAGTTTCTTCTTACATATTGTCTCGCTATTGATTACGTAAAATAATTTGTATGAAAAACATTAATTCCGACGTAGCCGCTAGAGACGTTCGGGTGTTTTTAATACATAGTCGCTAGCATGGAATATCAAAAAAACTCATGGTCATGCTACTGGGCGATTCTTGTCTAGCGTCCCTGAAGCGCGGAAGGGGATCACCGCGGTTTTAGTGGGTGTTGAAGATGTAGGGTGTACAGTGTACACTGTACAATAGAGTGTCGCTGGATGTTTTCCATCTCTCCCGAGCATTGTGGCGCTGGGCCGTAAGACCGGTGTCTCCGACATAACTGTCATGTCTTACATCCCCTCAGGCGTAGCGGTAGTGGTAAAACGCTTTTCCCAGAGATAACAAAATAAGTCGCCTTGACGTCATGCAGGCCGCTCATAAACAACGAACAGGCCACTCACCGAAGTCATTAAACGCATCTGGATTGAAGGTAAGATTGACCGTGGTAGTTACATAGTAACTATAATGGTGGTACGGCGAATGGCGCCAGGGCGGACGGTGCAGCGGCCCATTGTCAGAGGACATTAAATGTACACCTTTAAATCGCTGCTGCAGCATCCGTCACACCGTTTGGACAGTGACAGCATTCGAGTATGAATTTGGTCGTAAAATGTATATCAGGATTCAGCAGTGTGATTGATAGTTGATTCTATCTTGTTACTTCGAAGGAGTACTTGCAGCTCCGTGATATATACATATTTATCTCAAATCTTCATCTAAAGATTGGAGCGAGCTGTAGGATAATTCGAGATAAGTTGTTACTCTAGATTGGTAATGCAAGTCGCCCATGTTATTTATTAGTATTTATTTCTATTATGCTAGATGCAGGCCGCTTCCAACAGGTCGATCTGGAAATCTTTGGGGGAGGTCTATGTTCAGCAGTGGACGTCCTATGGCTGATGATGATGATGATTTCTATTAACATGTTAAATTACGTTTGTGCCTAACGCTTCTCTGGCCTAGCGGCAGCGTAATTGGACTCTGGACTGATATGTCCTGGGTTCGATGGTCCTCAACGAAACGTCGGAAATAAAAATTAAAACCAAATCGTGATAGAATCCGTAAAAATAGTTTTATTTCAATGTATAACATTCGCGTAAACTTAAGAAATCAGTATCATTATGTAATGTTCTTTTTTATTTTAACATTAAAAATCATGACTTTAATGTTAATCAACGACCCCCATCCTATATTGCAAATATGTAAATGTACATATCTACCGAAGCGGAACAATATTTCACGGTTTCTTACTCAAAAATCCTTAGTTTGGTGCTAGTTTACACTGCTACTGAAGGTTACACATTAATAAATCTTATTGCAAATTGCTGTTAATTAATTGCATGTATTAATGAAAAATTATGTATGAATGCGTTAATCATCACATACATCCTAGAAAAGTTCAAGCATATATCCGCAAAGGGGTAGGCACAGGCGAACTAGAAGTACACCCACCCACCAGAACACCCATATTTCGCCGAGCTGATATCCGTCCCAGATGTGATAGGAGGCGAGCCTACCGCCTTATCAGACATAAATTCAACACTGGGTTGATGGTTGGAAGACCTAATATCACTTTGCCCAACCCGGGGTCGAACCCGAGACCTCAGGACATTAGTCGAATGGGCACGCAATATGACAACGCCACCGAGGCAGTGTATTCATCAGATATGAAAATAATAGTATCAGTATGTAAGACGCCAGACGCCCCCCCCCCAGAATGGGTTGACATCAGGTAGGCAGCCGGTCGTAAAAACTTAGCCAAATCCTTTTTGGAACATATTTAAACAAGTGTGTTGCGCCGACCTAAAGGGCAGGTAAAAAGAAATAGTAAGTACGACGCTATTTAAGTCAGACAGGACCACATCTAGAGGTGAGCCCACCCAGCTTGAGTAATACCACATACATACCCATGCCAAATTACAGCTTTCTAGCGTTAATAGATGGACCGACGGCTTGAGAAAGGTGGCGGGCAGTGGATGGATGCGGGCTGCGCAGGACCAGTATAGTTGGCGCTCACTTGCGGAGGCTTACGTCCAGCAGTGGACAGTGATAGGCTAAGATATAAAATAGTGTTTGAGGCTCTGAGCAACCCCGGCCAGACAGACGGACGGACGTGGCAAAACTATAAGGGTTCCATTTTTGCCATTTGGCTACGCAACCCTAAAAAACGAGTAAGAAAATCGGAAAAAAATTCAAGTTGTAAATACCGACACAAAAATATCACTTTTTCAAGCATGATGCGAAAGGGATTTGGCCAAGACCGGCTGCCTGCCTGACGTCAGCTCCCATCTGGGGGATCCAGTCCGAGCAAATTATGTTAGGATTACACCCAACTTAACCTGGGAATCGAACCTAGGACCTCCCGGTTCACTACCCATATACGTTGCCACTAAGTAGACACTGTCAATAAAAAATACTGTAGTATTTTCAACCGACTTCCAGAAAGGAGGAGGTCCTGAATTCGTATGTATTTTTTTATGTATGTTACGCGATATTTCCGCAAAATTTGGACTAATTTTCAAAATTCTTTTTGTGTTCGATAGAGCTTCTTTCAATGGTGGCCCCATACAAATTGGGTTACGATCGGATTTGAAGTCGGCCTGTCAAGTTCTTAAACATGTGATTATTAAATTTCGATGCCGCTGATGCCCATAATATGTGCGCCCTATGCCGTCGCGTCGTCCAATTCGCCTGTATGGTCGGGGCGTCTCTGGAGGAAGATAATATTTTATGATATCTTGGTAATAAGTATATCCAGAAGTACATACATAGCTAGTGTAATATCTTCATATAGTGGGAGGTCTTAACGATAAATTGACAAAAGAACTATTCAAAAGTTCATTACTCCTAAGTGCCAGAATTTTTTAACATCAGACAGATATTACGGTGCACTCGAGTGTAGTTTCTACAAGCACTCGTATGTAATGAATAATAATTGAGAAAAAATCGATTACACTTCAATGAGTTTTATTTACAGTTATCCTTAATTTGGGGCTTATGAATAATGTCGAAGATATCACGAAGTTATCCGATGAAGTTTTCTGTACCCCTCATACTAATTAATGCCTCTCGATAACTTGATGATCGTTAAATCGTCACATATTTATTTATATTATAAAAGAGGCATAATTAGCCTTAAAGTTAATTAGCCAAATGTATGGAGATTTCATGATAACTATCATAGACTGCCTGTCCACAATATGCTAACTCTGTATCGTCAGCTACTTTGAGAACATCACTCGACGCCAGGATGAAAATTCGGAGAAACTGATAATCTACACAAACTTAGAGGGCAGGCAGCTACAGGCAAGAATGGTACTATGGGAAGAGAACTTTTAATTTATTAGGCTGAGATCTATAGAGCGACCTTCCGCTAAGTCAGAGTCAAAAAAACGAACTCAAAATCTTTATATCGAACTTTCGAATTAGTCAGAGTCATTTTTTACAGGAAAAACTTTGCTTAGTCTGTCTTATAGTCTGTTTTACTTGTAAAAAATGACTTAGACTAAGTCTAAATTTGATTTATAAATTCCAAATCCTCACCGAGTTAGTTTTTTTTTACTCTGACTTAGTCGCAGTTCTATAGATCTCAGCTTAATTCTTTCAATGTTGATTTTGTTGCTATTATTAGCACGCATCGTCGCGTCCTCGTCGCACTAATACCAGCAGGCGCACTAGCACTACGCGACGCAACATCTCCGATATTCTAATTTGACATGATTTTGGTGCAACATCACATATCACACTATAGTCAACCTGGAATCATATTATATTATAGCCCTAAGATTATAGCTATATAAAATAACATGTTATGTCATGTGTTATATAAAATGCTGATACATATAACCTAAACCTGGAATTATCAAAAAGTTTACAATATGACTTACACTATCAAAGTATTGTAGTATTGCAAAGAATCTAGTGGGTACTTGTTTTTATTTTTACTTACATAGTTATCTCACAATTTCGATCAATCTTGGGTAATTCTGTAATGGTTTCGGTGATTTAATAAACATTATGTTATCTATATTATTACTAGCTGACCCGTGCAACTTCGTCTGCGTAGGAGAGAGAGGGTTGAAAGAATGAGTTGTAGGCACCTATAATCCAATAATTCTAAAGGAGGTAATGAGATGATCTACTTTGGTCCATTTTCGTCAGTCACCCAGTCAGTACCCTCGTCAGTTACCCCGTCCATCACCCCATCAGTTACCCCGTCAGTCACCCCGTCCATCACCCCGTCGGTCACCCCGACAGTCACCCTGTCGGTCAACCCGTCGGTCACCCATCTGTCACCCAGTCTGTCACCTGTCTGTCACCCGTCTGTCACCCAGTCGGTCACCCCATCTGTCTGCTCGATTGTCACCCCGCCTGTGAAATCTCTAATATCTGGAAAATCTTTTTTCACGCACCTGCGCCATCTACTTAAAATATTGGTTTGTAGTACATCCTATAGTATCAGAGATGAAAAAAGATTTTCCCGTTTTTCTGTTGAAATTTTTCCTGAATTTTCTTTGCTATAAACCTCACGGAGCCCGAGACCTTTCCAACGAATGCAAAACCGTGGAAATCGGTTCGTGCGTTCTGGAGTTATAGCGTCAGGAAGGAAAACCCGACTTATTTTTATATAGTAGATTATTTACTTAATGTTATTTATACATCTTTATTATTATTTTTGCAATATTTAGGACTCATTCGCACGAGAGCTTGTTAATGTTGCGTTAAAGCCCAGCGTTGACGCTTTTAAAACGTTCTCAACATGACTGTTCATACGTGCGCTTTAGAATCACTCTTGTGTTGTTTCTCGAGGCAGTGGATATAAACGAACATACGACGTGTGAGTAGACCTCTAGATTTTGGCAGGCACAAGATCGACGGCATTGACATAACGGTATACTTTAAAGATTAATGACTCTAATATCGTTCGCGTTTAAATCTAATCCTACTGCTGGCTTAGTCCGCTTTGCGATGTATGTATCTCGTTATCGATGATTCGATCTTGTTTTTTGCTCCAAGACAAATATTTTCGCGCTAGTTAAGTGTTTGTATCTGGGTTAAAAAAAAATCAAAAACTTTTAATCTTATTTGGTGCGACCGTGCGACACAACCCAAGATAAAAAATTGTAACTTATGAAAATAATTTGCATCAGTTTGGTTTTTCAACCGTTATTACTATAATTTACTATACTTTCACATAACATTTCTTTATTCGTATAGGCGATGAATTGAGTCAAAATATTCTAAGAATTGTCGCATTAATCTTTTAATAGGTACTTGCCAATGTTATATCAATTTTATAGGCGCACACGATATACACGATTACAATTCATGTCCAACAGTTCGTTGACGTCGACTGAGTAACGTTTGTGGTTTACATACCTTTATACATATTATTATGTACGCGTAGTACCTACTGGATTATGTCATCTAATATTCAAATCCATATATACTTCATGAGGCCCAATATCGCAATAAAATGTTCGACATATCAGCTCTGTATTATGTAGAGCTTATGTAGAGTCATGTAGGAATTTTGCATTATTGTTGAATATTTATGATATAATGGCTTTTAATTTATAGTAAAAAACTGTATATTTAAATCCATGTTTATAGTACACGAAACATTAAGGTTTGATGCGGTAATAAATAGACGATTGTGACTAGTTTTGTTTACAAACAGATTTATGATGCACTATTGATTCTCTGAGATGGAACCCAATACGAATTTACTATGCATGACCCCAACATGGCATTAATGGATTAAAGAGGAAAAATATATCAAAGTGCCTCTAATCCATCATTTCAGTATTACTCTTATTGTATTTTATCTTATCAGACTGGTTTATCTGAGACACTAAAAGCAAAATCAATTTATACAAGCATTTTAGGATCGGATTAAGTGTAAAATAAATATATATATATATATATATATATATATATATATATATATATATATATATATATATATATATATATATATATATAAGGTAGAATGTAGATGTTTAATTACCATAGAAGCTGACAATAGAACTTTTTCACAAAAATTTTTTTTGAACCCTTTTATTCGACACTTAAATATTTAGGTACTTGCCTTGGATCATATTTATTTACATTTGGTTTGAAACGATTGCTTCTAGCAATCCAATATCAACACGTAAATCAAATAATATAATATTTGACATGCATAATTAACTTTGATCAGTCTTCAAGAAATGGATGGTAAATTAACTTTTGATGACATTTTTGCTAACGCGTCAGTTCATTATAAACTCAAAAAATAAAAATTAAAAGATGGTGTTCGGGGCGTTCACCTTATGTCGATACCTGGAAATGATACCTAACTTACCGTAGGTCAGTAATCTGTATCATATTATTTTAGGTATCCACGGATATACCTACACCGGCTTTGTTGGCTTTTATTTGTTTTTGCAACTTACAGACTCCTTTTCTACTTGCATATGTATTATATTTTAAACTAAGATTAGTGTTTAACTCAGATATTTAATAACTAATCTTAGTTTAGATATCGATGTAATCCGTAGGTAATTGTCTAAAAAATATCAATATTTTTAATTGCGGGTACTAGTAACCAAGAGATAGCTCAGCCAATAGTAACCGGCAAGCCATCCCCACGCCCGGCCCTTACACATCCATGATAATACAAAAAATAATCAGGAAGTGTATGCAAATCTAAAAGGAGGGAATAGGGCCTGAAAAGGGGACTTGAGCTATCGAAAATCTCACGTACCAAATAAAAGCTATCGGCCAATCCACGGTATCAAACCAGTCGAGCCGTGCTTACTGTAGACATAATTGTCTGCAGCGGTTAACTTGGCTCTGCCACAAAAAAATGCAAAACAGCTTAACCGGACTGAATTTAGTAATTTCCTCTATCTTCTGCACTATCCTTTCTGAAATGACTTTGCGCGTATTGTACAAAACTATTACATCTATTTTTTTTAAACTTGGTTTAAGCTAGAGGCAAACAAAGCATTTGTGTTCGGTAGATATCGAAGTTGAGACTTGTTCTCATATTGTCATATATGAACTTATGAGGAATAATACGGATTTATTGATTTGCCATAGTAATTAAAGTTTTAAGAAGGCCAATGATCTCGGAAATGATTCTTTGCTAGCTGCACAAACCCCCATCAATCGATGACACCATAGAGGCAATTAACACGGTTGTCATCATTTAAAGCTCTCGTTTTTGGGCAGCAGAGTATGCCAGTTGATTACAAAAGGAGAAAAAGCTCTGATGTATTAACCTAATGTAGAGCGTCAAAGTAAATATATTATAAAGGCGCGGAGTCAACAAGGCAAAGCATTTTGCGAAGCGACTCCTTGCGAGGTGCACATTCACGCGACGCGCACATCCTTTTTGGACCCCATACAAATATTTATCTCGGTGAATGTAGTAAGCCACTACAATTGAAAATGTTTATTAGGAGCAAATTAATATTTTTTTGCATAGGAATATTCGGGGTGAGCTACGCAAGTGAACCAGAAGACACATTAGGATTCTCTTCAAAGGATGGCGCGTTTTACACAGAAGATGCTGTTATTATAACTGGTGAGAAATTTTGCATTATTATGAAGGCAGTATAGAGATAAAAAATTTAAATGTAATTTTGAAAAGAACACAAACAAAAAAGAAATGTTGAAATATAATTAGAAGTCATAAAGTATAAGTATACATATTATTTTAGTGGGATGAGATAGGATGCGGAAGCGTGGATATGTTATGAAAAAAAAACTTTGTTATAGTCTTAGAATAAATACCACAAACGGTTACGTTGTTATTGTCCGGAGGAAAGTGTCGCGTCCATAAATAAACAAAGTATTGTGCGGACTGCGGACTAAAAACAATGCACTACACTGTACACCTGTGGCTATGAGGTTTTGAGGCTAGAGAAAGTTAAAATTAGCAACTAAGATGTCCGGTCACTTGTAAAATTACGATCGGAAATCAAATATATCGATTGTGGGCTAAAGAGCATAGCAATAAATTTGAATATTTTATCATGCGGTGAAAGACACATTAAATCGTTCAAAATTAAAATTGTGATAAAAAATCTTTACATGTCGATTGACTTAATTACAAATGCATGTGTGGTATTCAAAACAAGTCGTTTGACAATTGTGGTCGTCAACCCGAAAAATACCTATTACAAGGAAGTTGTTAGCACGTGGGCCATATCAATATACCTATCGGAGTAATTCAATGCAAATGCTCTTACGCCCACACGGCTAAGCTGAGTACATCAATCAAAGCATTGTCCGTACAGCATCGACGCTGAGCTAAACACTGGGTACACTTTTTATGAATAGTTTGGAGGACATTAATTAGATCGGAGACTGGAGATTGAAGCGGGACCACGTCGGTGGCATTTCGGTCCAAAAGTTTGCTGAACCCGGAATCCCGAGAACAATCACATTGTTTTCATACGCATTTTATGTGAGCATAAGTTAGGATGTAGGCAAATATAGATGTATAGGCAGTAGATATGTACCTATAGGTAAAATTCTTATTCGCAAATCGCAGAGCAGTGAAATTTAAGCGCTCTTGATTCAAGTTCAAGGTGCCAAGTCTGTTGCAGTGCACTGTGTCTTCTAATAATACACTTATTAACATAAATTGCTCCTAAAATGTCCGTCTTAAAGTTTACTTTCGGTTACCGCAAATTATAAGATAAACTCTTTTTACTTGCATCTAGGAACCTTTACAAATTGTATATTTATCATTCCAAGCATCGGGAAATCAGGTTCATTTTGAATTCTTGGTCGACAGATGTGAAAGAATGTAACGTCAGCACAAGCCCAAGGTTACAATAATTATTTTATTTACGTTACCTAGCCACCCTTTTAACTTAAGTATATTTTGCAGTGGCGACGGTAACTCGGTGACGGTAACTCGAGAACGAGTATGTACTTAGTAAATAGTAACATATAAACAGAGTACTTTTATATAAATGGAACCGATTTTTGAACATCCTAACTGATATTTGTAGAAAAATAGCCACCCAACGAGGACGGCGTCAAATCAGGGATAAAAGAAATTTTAACAAGTCGACTTTTCCCGCGGTTGCGCTCCCGTAATAAGTCTTTACTTTTCACGCAACAAAAAGCAGCCGGCAATACTTTAAAGCCGCTTCTCCTGCATTAAACATCACACAAAACACCTACGCAAAACATGGTATTTCCACATTTTTTATCTATGGTCCATTATTATGAGCAGGAGACAATGAAAAACCTTGTTTTGTGTAGGTGTTTTTAGTGTTTTGTTTCGTAAAAACATGTGCAGAAGATGCGGCTCAACAATGCTTAATTGTGACTGCCCAACCTGGGATTTGAACCCACGACAGCAAGTTAACTACTACTACATTACCACTAGACAAATGAAATGGTTACAAATTTCGCATTCACTGGAATTATTTTGCTTCAAACTTTGGTATTATACATTACTTATACAAAAAACTGTTTAGGCTTTAGAGGTTGAAGTCATAAAATGTCTGTGTATGGTGCGTTGGCAATGAAGCCATTATTTTGAAAATGTTTATTACAAAATATTTGTGCAGAATTTGGGTTAACATTAGAATTAGCATGCTGCACACATGGCGTTGTGGATTCCAATGAAAACGTTCAATATAACATAAACCGTTATGCAGCCGATGGAAATAAATATCATGCATCACACATTCGCTTAATATTGAGAGACAACAGTGGCCTTTAATATCGGCTGTAGAATAATAAATGCCATTCCTTTTTTACTGTAACTTATGTACACAGCATTCCACATTGCGCCCCATTCATTTTATATCTACATCTCGGACCATAGTCTTGTATTATATACATTGGATTAGTATCCGATATGTTTTAATTATATTTGCTTAGGTAAATGATGGGAGTAATGAGTTCTATCAGTTTTGTGCGTTATCACAAGTACCCATTTGAGACTGAATATATTATATAAGCTTGTTGTACTTTGTAAATTAGAATAAAGTGCCTCTCTGAGTACCTATCAATCAGTTTGGAATTAAAGCCCATTTACCCGGTTCCAATAAACAAACTCAGTTCGAATGTGCAGATAGATTACAAAAATTAGCCAATAAGAACACAGTTTGAACATGACTCCGTTAAATTACTTGATTTGATTGGTTCAATATCATAATCGCGATCTATCTGCACTCTAAACTGACATCGTTTATCAAAACCGGCCGTTAGACCTTTCAAAAATGTAACAAGCTACGTATTCTTGCATATTAATTTCAGAGTGCTCTTATCGGCCACTCTACGGTTTCTATTCTATATTATTGACCTCCTTAAAACTTGAACTCCCGCCCACAATGCGTCGTACTGATTTTCCTAATGATATCAACTCTATGTCCTTTTCCTTATTTTACCGTTTAGGCACGCATAAAATAATTGAGGAAAACTCGACATGCTAGAACTACCTGATTACTGAACTTTAACTTGGTGCGAGTTTTCCAAGTTTTAAAGCGTACATTAATTTTAAAGGTGATATTTGAATAACTTGATGTCTTGAACTATGGTTTAAATCAGGAGCTAATATTTATTCTTTTCTTGCCATTTATAAGGCGACATTTGAATCCAATAAATACAATAGGTAAATAGGTAAAGCAATTATAGTAATCTTTTAATGTTTCTGGTTGGTACTGTTAGTAGAGCCACGTTGTTGAGATTTATCTAAATCGAAAGCATGACAGCTCTAGGGACACCGTTCTTTTAAGTCACGTAACCCCCTAACAACATTTTTCTTTTAAGTTGCCATTCCTGGTTGATAGGCAACTGACACTTTGATGGTGATCTGGCTTACCATCAAGCGATTCATCTTTCCACTTCAATGTGTAGGTATGTATTGAATACTAAATAATGGACATTCAGGGTTAAAAATCAAATTTTATTTCAGCACATGTCGACAGAGAAAAACGGGAAGCACCAAACTCAACTCGTGATCAAAAACAGCTATTGTATTTACAACATCGCCAGGTAAATATCCAAATAAATGGTTTATGGTTCATCAGAGGTAATTAATATAAAAGGTGGCCAGATTCGATATACCGTCTCTCGTAAATAATAGGGAATTAAATATCCGTGGTATTTAATCACATATCAGAATGTCGATTTAAAATATTGATCGTTTTAAATGTTCATTGCTGGAATTTAATGTCAAACAGTGCCCATAATGTCGTGATACTTTTATTCGTAAACAACTTAATGGCCGCAAGGAACCAAGGGCCGGCTTGAGACACCGAACAACTCTAAAATTATACCTAAAATAATCGATTTGGGTATTATAATTTAAGAGGTCCATAAATGTTGCATTTGCAATAAAAATTTCAGAGCTCATTTTTAAAATATTGGTTTTGTATTTATAAATCTCATTTGCAGCAATCAGATGAAGGTGCATTTGGATTGGAATGCGAAACAACGATGGGTAAAAAGGGTACATGCAAAAGTTTTCGAGATTGTTATCCTTTATTCAAAGTATCTGATGTTGATGGTTTGGACGGGTGGGTGATGGGACATTATGACACATGCAGCTACGTCGGCGGGGATAACTCAGAGGTAAGGAAGAAAAAACATGTATACCTACAGCGACTTATTAGTCTTTGCTAATTACAGAATCAGTTTACTTGCTTACAACTCTGTACACCGAGTAGCTATTTTGTGAACGTGATTTCTTATAACAGGGGTTTATTTGTAGGTTTTCGGCGTATGTTGTACAGAACCGGTTGGCACGCCGCCACAACAGGAACCTGATGTTCAACGACTAGGCATTCTACCTTCACCGATACCTGTCCAGTTTCCACCAACACAAATCGCAGGGTGGGTACCTATATGTTACTCCGATGAACATAGGCTGAGATCTATAGAGCGAACTTCGACTAAGTCTAAGTCAAAGAAACCAACTCAGTGAGGATTTGGATTTTTTTAATCGAACTTTGACTTAGTCCGAGTCATTTTTTACAAGAAAATCTTTGCTTAGTCTGTTTGTCAGTCTGATTTTCTTGTAAAAAATAGCTCTAACTAAGTCGAAGTTCGGTTTAAAATCCAAATCCTCACTGAGTTCGTTTTTTGACTCAGACTTAGTCGAAGTTCGCTCTATAGATCTCAGCCTTACTCTTAACCTATCATGAACAGGGGCTTACCATCACCTCTTATAGCAGTATTATTATAATCTTACTACGTTTTTTTGTAAGGGAATCGGAACAAGCAAGATTGTAATAATATTGCTCTAAGAGGTGGTGGTAACCCCTCAGGGGTCTAGAACTCTAAACTATTTTAAGTCTGAATTCTGCTTAGATTATCAGCACGTATAGCCGCGGTCTCGTCTCAATGGGCATTCGATGACAAGGTTCGTCAGATTCCCGCTCTGTGGCCTCCGACACTGCCACCGCTTCCAACACACCCGCCTGATCACACCGCACCCACACATCCACCATCTTTTGGTAAGTGTTTTTCTATATCATGTCAGGATGTGTTAACATTGAATGGTAATGTTATATTTTAGTCGCAGGTGTCACGAAACCACCGAGTGCGGTTCCTGCTAAGCCTACAACAAAGCCACCTAGCACTACCAAGCCGACGACTAAACAGGTAAAATCTTCTTTCTGCTAGCTTCTCCCTCTCTTTCCTTTCATGATGAATAATAATAATATTAGCCCTGCAATATTACTGTCCCACTGCTGGGCACGGGCTTCCTCACTAATGAGTTAGGCCTTAGTCTGTCGCTGGCCTAATGCAGGTTACCAACCCTTCACATACCTTCACCGTTAAATCAATCGATAATTCACAATGAAAATACACGTAACATAGAACAGTCAGAGGTGTAAGCTCTTTTTTTTGGGGTTGGTCTCAAACCTCCGACATTTGTCTCCGCAGTCCAAACCATTTTCCCAACTGAGCTATCGCTGCTTCATGCTGTCATGTTACTTGTTCTAATGATAAGCGAGGTGATTAGAAATATCCTGAATGTGTTTATAATTCTAGACCTGGGCCCCTGCACTACCAACTCAGCCGAGTAAACCAACCCAACCGGCCGTCAGTGGTACCTGCGGAATTAAAAATGGACCTACGGTATGTTTACATTTAAAAAACA
Source organism: Clanis bilineata (assembly GCA_036417725.1). Classification (NCBI taxonomy): domain Eukaryota; kingdom Metazoa; phylum Arthropoda; class Insecta; order Lepidoptera; family Sphingidae; genus Clanis; species Clanis bilineata. The sequence continues at coordinate 9,652,994 of CM071141.1, forward strand.
AATACTACTCTTATACCTAATGGTTATAATACACGCATTTGTATTTTAAATACCGTATCATATTCTATTATGAACGTGATCTTTAAATGTCTATTAATATTATAAAGGTCCAGCATGAACGCAATTCTTATCTGCAATCGGGATCAGTGATTCAAAATGCAACCTTTTTTGCTGCCTAAATGTGAACGAAGGTCAATGATCTTTACTGGCCAACCTAAACCCATCTTATGGCGGGTACACACCGGCCGAACGAAGGCGAAATAATCTATACCTGTTGCGTTCACACAAACAAACTTTCGCTGTTGTGTGAATGAAACAGGCATAGATTCTTTCGCCTTCCTTCGGCCGGTGTGTACCCGCCATTAACAGAACAGCAAGTTTAGCCAAGTACCTTATGCGCTAGTCGAATAGAATAAATATATGGGAATGACATAAGAGTACGCTATACTATGCATACGTGGCGTAATCTTATGTCATTCCCATACATTTATTATCCACTTGTCTAAGCACGCATACTTGTTTCAGACGTATGGAACGCAAGACGAGGAGCGCATTGTAGGGGGTCACAACGCAGAGTTAGGCGAGTGGCCATGGATCGTGCCTCTGTTTAACTCGGGCAGACAGTTCTGTGGAGGCTCCCTTATAGATGACAAACACGTTTTATCTGCAGCGCATTGTGTAGCCCAGTAAGCATTTTAACTACATACAAGACCTTGAACGTCCTTGCATACAATATACAACATTTTAATTTTAAACGCTGTATCCTGACGTTTCAATTGTAATTATTTGTAATAGCCACCAGTCTTTGACCTAACTTATAAATAGTAATAAAAAAATAATTTTCAGTTGCTCATCAGGCCAGCGACGATGCTGGCCAAAAGATTGACGTTGCTTACAGTGACGTGCATAGGCATTTGGATCAGGGTAGACACAAAACTTACATAATTCATTTCTTTAACTCGTACAGCACCATACTATCATCATCCTCGTGTCGATTTAAAATAAAAAACAAGCGATTTTATTTTGAAATTCGCTTTTTCGTCAAGATTTTTATCATTTATTTGTGTAAATTAAAATAGCAAATTGTCAGGGTAGACATTGTCTCTTTGTCTATACGGACTGCACGCCACTGGTTGCTTATAAGCTGCTAAAGTATTTTGTTCATTTACAGCATGACATCATGGGACGTAGCGCGTTTGACGGCAAGACTTGGAGACTATAACATTGGTTCAAGCACAGAAACTCAGCACATAGAGAGAAAGATTAAGAGAGTAGTGAGACATCGCGGCTTCGACATGCGTACATTGGTAAATATTTAACTTTTTCAAATTAATTACATGTAGCATACACATGGTGGGCCTCACTCACGGCGACAGTCTTATTCCAAGGATTTCAGGCACTGAGATATCAGATTCCACCATAGATAGTAGGGAATCTGTGAATCCCACACATATCCCACAACACTCAAACCCGAATCAAATACTGATCCAAACGAATAATTGCAAACTGACTTACACAAAGCAAGACAAGTAGAAATGTGCCGCATTAATTGCAGATACCACATATAATAATAATTATTATTTTTTTATATTTTTAAATGTATTTTTTTGTATTATTTATATTTAAAATGTAAAAAAATATATAATAAATAATTATATCAGCCTTGTAATATTACTGTTCCACTGCTGGGCACGGGCCTCCTCTGCTATTGAAAGGGGTCAAGTCTACCACGCTGGCATAATGCGGGTTGGTAAACTTCACATACCTTCGAAATTCTTGTGGAAAAGTTCTCGGGTATGCAGGTTTCCTTACAATGTTTTCCTTCATAGTTATGGCAAGCGATAATTCACAAAGAAACACACACTTCAAATAGAAAAGTCAGAGGTGAAGGTATGCTCCATTTTGGTGTCGGTCTCGAACCTTCGACAGTCGGCTCGGCAGTCCGTACCACATACTTTTCATTATTTTGTACACAATGATATTTACAATTTCCAGTACAACGATGTGGCTGTACTGACACTGGATCAACCAGTGACCTTTACAAAGAATGTTCGCCCGATATGCTTGGCGAGCGGAAGCAGAGCTTACGCTGGACAGACAGCCACCGTCATCGGATGGGGCAGCTTGCGAGAGAGTTAGTATTATATTTATTTATCTTTTATATAATTCATGATCTTTTCTTCCTACCTGCCCTTATCCCAACACACTTTTTCAAGCATGTTGCAGAAAACGATTTGGCTTAGTTTTTACGGCCGGCCGCCTGCTTGACGTGGTTCGAGTCCCGGGCAAATTAAATTAAAATCATTTTTATGCCCGTCCTGAGTATTGAATCCAGGACTCCCCGGTCCCTCCAGGACTCCCATATATGCTGCTACGAAACCAAGGAGGCGACTTTAATATTCATCTTTTATACAAACTTTTTTCTTTCTACCTGCCCTTGTCCCACTTTAATGTGGGGTCAGCGCAACACTTTTTCAAGCATGTCGCAGAAAAGATTTGGCTAAGTTTTAACGACCGACTGCCTTTTATATATTTTTTTTTATATAAACATCACATATAATTTACTTGGTTGCCGCCTTGGTCTAGACTCTAGTGCACAGATTTAGAACTCAATCGACAGATACATCTATGGTCTATGGCAGTGTATCCTGTTTTTCCACTTTTTCTAACACAATTTGCCGGCGGCTGGATCACCCTGAGGCAACGTTAGATCGTTAACGTCAGGCAACCGGCCGTAAAACTAAGCCGAATCCTTTCTGCAACGTGATCATGAATACAGTCTACGTGTTTATCCACAGGTGGTCCTCAACCTTCTGTACTTCAAGAAGTCTCCATACCAGTGTGGTCGAACTCCGAATGTCGCCTTAAATATGGTGCAGCCGCCCCGGGTGGTATCGTAGAGTCTATGATTTGTGCTGGAAGAGCGAGCATGGATTCTTGCAGTGTTAGTATAGCTTAAACATTATGCCCTTTACCGCCGAATGTTCATACACTTAAGGTCGCCTTATGTCGTTTAAAGCCGCCTTATCCGTCAACATTGTATGGGAAAAATCAATGTAAGAAGCCGTTAAATTTGAGTAATGTTTGACCATGCGGGCGTTACTTATAAAAAATATTTAAGCGCTGCTTATCTTTAAGCACAGCTTGTCCCTTTCATTTTTAAACAATGTAACACAGGGAAAAAAGTAACAGATTATTCTTAGCTAAAAGATAAGCGAAAACGTTTTTATAAGTAAGGCCCTATAGGTAACATTATACCCTAGGTCTTTATAATACGGGCTCCTCATTGGAATTATCGGTAGTTTTGAGGTATATTCATATTGCCATAGTGTTTTGTTTTATATAGTAGAGACTGGCAAACGTGCAAGTAGATCACGTATCGTTAAGTGACGTTCACCGCCCAAAGATACTAACGATACCGAAATAAAACGAAGCTCAACAGCAAGCTCTCATTTTACAGTAGACATATAGATGTACCGAGCCGACCTAGTCTCCTATACAGTGTGGCTCTACCACTCGCAACTTTCACAATTGCACGTAATACCTAATGTCTAAAACTAGAATGACAAATTCATTACCATAGACATGTAAACCCAAATCGATGTTAGAAAAAATCAAAGATAATTCCACAAACGTATAAAAAAAGAGGACACCGTCTCGCCTATAGTTAAACGGACGCCATAGATAAACCACGCACACAATCGCGCCTCTACAAAAGTGTTCATACACACTAACACTTAGTCGCCATTACGTGTCGATACATGGGAACGACAGAAAACCCTGCTTCACTTTCTATGTTCTTAGCGCTACGTCCTCTTTTTTCTACGTTCGTGGATAATCCCCGAATTTATACCACTATCCTTACTCTATCTGCACAGAAAAAAATAATAAAAAATGTTTTTCCAGGGTGACAGTGGTGGCCCATTGATGGTGAAAGAAGGTGTAGTTTGGAACCAAGTGGGCATTGTCTCATGGGGTATCGGCTGTGGAAAAGGCCAATACCCCGGCGTGTACACCCGGGTTACATCATTCTTACCTTGGATCAAGAAAAACTCAGTTTAAAAAGATATTAGAAGTAGAGAATTAATTACAAAAAAAATCATTTCACGAGATAATGTAAACATAAGAATAAGCTTAGAACATTCATTTCAAAATGTTTAGAAATCAATTACATTGAGAAAGCCAACCTTGAACCTTGCCTTTCTCAATTAATTGATATATTTATCATATTTGTATGCAAATTGTGCCAATTAAGTTAAGGTTCCAAATTAAAATACGTAATTTTTCATAATGTTTATTATTTCCTGTATACAATTATGTTACAGATATAGGCACATATAAATTAAAATGAACACGACATATTACACAGTTAAATAAACAATATCTTTCTTTCTGTCTGCCCTTATCCCACCTTAATGTGGGGTCGGCACAACACACTTAATCAAGCATATTGCAGAAAAGATATCGCTAAGTTTTTTTTTAAATAAACAATATGATGCATTAAATTCATAACTTATAGATACTATAAACTGCATACACAATAACATACAAAATAGTTTCAATATTAGATATGTATCACAATAATTGACTAATACTTGCGCGTCAGTTAAAATTATAGTCTGACAACATTCATAAAGAGATGTTAAATTAGAAAAATATTTCGGCGAGCAATATTGAAGATCCACGCGTTACATGTCAAAGTTAGACACGTGTAGATGTTGCAGAATGTTGCGAGCTGAAACAAAGTAATAATGAAACTTTAAATGGCCGATTTTTAGTAGCTAGGTAACTTTATTTTAATGTTAATTTTGTTGCTTTTAAACAGATGTCATTGCCCGTCAAAAGGTAAAAATATTCTCCAAATAAGAATTATTGAAAACATGGTCATAAAAAAATACACCATTTCCTTTTATTTGTAAGAATTTTTCATATTATTATAAAAACACAATTTGTCTAATTTCGACCACGTCTGATATTAATACACGATCCGTATATCGGATATTAACATAGACAAGTTACAATCATGAGACATTAATATTACCTACTTAGTTATTGTCGCCTCCTTGGTCTAGTGGCAGCATGTATGGGTTGTGGATCGGGAGGTCCTGGGTTCGATTCCCAGGTCGGACAATAACATTTTTCTAATTTAATTTGCCCGGGACTGAATCCCTCATAGGGGGTTGACGTCAGGCAGGCGGCCGGTCGTAAAAACTAAGCCAAATCCTATCTGCAACATGCTTGAAAAATTGTGTTGCGCCGACCCCACATTAAGGTGGTATAAGGCCAGGTAGAAGAAGAAGAATTAGTTATTGTTAATCAATCGACCGACACTGATCAAAGCACTATTACACGCACAACCTTAGCGAATACGAAATCGCACGTAACGATCCTGTGAGATTTTCAATTAAACAGAACAGGCCACATCGAGAGGCGAGAAGAAATTTCACCGTCAATAATTACCCCCATTTGCAACATCTGCAGCAATGTACATTTTCGAATTATAAATTCCGTAGACAAATTCGTACGTCAACTAAGATATGTTATAATTATAACATAAGCTCCAGCCTGTATCCCCGAAGGGTAAAGCAGGGTCGCACTAGCGAACTAGAAGACTAAGCTCAGTGAAATGTGGAGCTTAGTTCCCAGGTTTGTTAGGGGGCGAGCCTATCGCCATATCGGGCCATATTCCAGACTCTGGGCTGATACTGAAAAATACAATATCACTTTGCCCGACACGGGATCGAACCCGAGACCTACGACGATAGTCCTACCGCGCATGCAATACCACTACGCCACCGAGGCATTAAAGGTGAATAGGGTATTTTACTCTATACGAGAAAATATCTAAAACTATACAAATGACATAGTTTAGGCAATAAGCAGACGGAAAATGTTAGTGTTAGTTCATAAAATGATAAAATACATTTTATAATACAATTCAAAGTTTTGAGTTTTTGTATCTGTTCTTTTACTAAGCGATATAGTAGCCGCCATGATATTACGTCATACAGTCATGAAAACAAAGTATAGAGTGATCAACAATAGGTTGCTTTTGTATTATATTTTATTATCCGTGTACTTTTTACTTAAATAGTATCATAGAAACCGACGACATTTCATAAAAACACAAACTATCTAAGATTAAACTTGAAATAATGTACGGAGTAAACTCTTTTCACGTGATCCATTTAACCAAGTTTCTCTCATATTTACATTACTTGACACTTCAATCCACAACGTGTCCGCTGTTTTACACTTATATTCTCGCATTCAGGAACAGCACAGGTTAATAACTCATTCTTAAAATGCAATAATTTACAATTCCAATATTACGCGTATTTGTTTACGTTCCTAATGACGTCTTGACTATGGAAGAAAAATGCTTCTCGCGCGCGTTAGCGTTTTCGCCAAATTACGCGCGGTATAAAATTAAAACGCATTTTTAAGGCACTTATCGATTGAATAAAAATGTTGTCATTTTTTTAGTAGTATATTGTTACCTTAAGATCGCATTAAAACACATTTCAAAAAATGGTGTAATACCCTATTAAAGAATAATACAATGCGTTACCTTGAAAATATCCAGTATCGTGCAAGTCATCTGGTGTAGGAACGAACGGTGGTTGTGCACTGAGCTGGTTCTGCCAGTCCACGTTCCTGAACAAGGGCATGTGCTGCACCTGGGCGGCGGCGGGCCTCTCCGCCGGCTCCATCGTCAACAACGCTTCGATGGCGGCCACGGCTTCCGGAGACAAAGCTTCCTCGTCTTCAGGCCATTCGATATCTATTCACAAGGTTACAACAACCGATATGTCAGCCGCTCGTCGTGAACAAAGGTCTCAGGGGGGTTGCCACCACCTCTTATAGCAATGTCATTACAATCTTGCTTGTTCCGATTCCCGTACAAAAAAAGTAGTAAGATTATAATAATACTGCTATAAGAGGTAGTGGTAACCCCGCAGGACAGATTTTTCAATTTCAACATTTTATCTCAGCGATAATTTTGTTGTTTTGTTTCATACATTAAATGTCAAACCCTTTATTACACGAATAAAACACGGATATATCGTAACCGTATGTGACGACCTTAAGGCGGTGTTTAGGGGATTAAGGGCTTAGCAAAATGAAATGATACTATTGGTGGTATCTTTAATCTCGCACAGGCGCGATATATGATGAATAAAGTTATGTAGAATTTAAACTTACTTCGAGACAGTATATTATTGAAGACTGCATGGGGTGTCTCGTCGTTGAACGGGGGCACACCCGTCATGAATTCGTACAAGCATACACCCAACGCCCACCAATCCACTTGAGGTCCGTGACCTTGCCTAAAAATAATGTCTATAATAGGGCAAAACTGTTCAGAGACAAACATTAAGGCATGCATATGGTAAAAACGACCCAACCGGTCCACTACTGGTGCTTGGATGCTGTGCGTGTCTTTCATAAAGCAGCTTATAAGATAATTAATAAAACTTTTTCTTCTTTAAATAATGACTCTACCTAGCTAGCAAACAATGGTTTTATCAAATTGATCTATACAAGATTACAAATGCGAAAGTGCGCATGGATGGATGTTTGTAACTCAATCACACCAGAATGGCTGAACTCATCTGGATGTTTGCACAGAGGTAGATTATGGTCTTGAATAACACATGGGTTACTTTTTATGTCTGAAAAATGTAAGGTTTCTGTGGAATAGATTTCATGCAAATGATCAACACTGGCAACAGCTAGTAAATAAATATCACTAACTGTTTTGAAGAGGTTTTAAAACATTATCGTACAAAAGTACTATAGGTAAGAACCTATAAACATATTACTTATTGCACTCTAATATACTATTCGTTTCGTACATACGTAAAAAATTTGAAAGCGTATTAAACAGAATTCTGTCATCGAATATTTTCGACCGACTTCCAAAAAGGAGAAGGTCCTCAATTCGTAATTTTTTATGTATGTTACTCGATATCTCCGCCAAATGTGGACCGATTCTCAAAAATATTTTTGTATTCGATAAAGCTTATTTCAAGGGTGGTCCCATATAAATTTGGTCACGATCGGACTTGAAGTCGGTCTGTTAAGTTTTTAAACTTGTGATTAGAGTAGCATTACTTTACAAAGACATTTTGTGTGTACCCGTGTTTATAAAACAGATTTAAAATGTACTCACTTCAAAAGTAGTTCCGGTGCTAAATAATCTGGAGTGCCCAATATTCGTTGGTCGGAGAGCTGGTTCCCTCGCCTCACGCTCTTGGGGGTCCTGTACGGAGTGTGCGCCGTCGCTACTGGAGTTTTACACACGTCCGTCGGGGATTTACTCTCCTCACCCTACAAAACAAATTAAGATATCATTTGTCAGTGTCAAATTGCTATTTTTTATTTGTATTTTATTCTTGCTGAAGTTAATTATGTATTTTGACGGGAAGTCTGACAGGGTGGGCGTCGCTTGTTAAAATGATTTCATATTATTCTCTAGAGCTGTGTTTGTTGGTTTTAAGTGTTATGGTTTAATGCATCAAACTTCAGTGAAGATGGACAGTATAATGTGGAAAATTTATAACCGGGGATCTTCGATGAGTTTTGCTTGGTGCGTTGGCTGGCTTTGTTCGGTCGATTCGCCGAGTAAAGGTCATCTGAGGGTCATGATAGAGTGAGGAATAGGAGTATAAGAGAGAAATGTGAATTGAAGGAAGATGTGACAAGGATTGAGAAAGGAATGCATCGGTGGTTTGGACACGTTGAGAATGAATGGTAGCGTCGGCCAAGCATGTCCTAGACGTACCTTTATGGACCAAATGGACGATATTTTAAAAAAGGGCCAAATAAGGAATTCTCGTAACCGACTAGCGTGCACGAAAAGACTATGTGTCTGTGAAAGAAGCAAAAGAGGTGTGTTTGAACCAAAGCATTTGGCGCTCCATAATCTCAGCCTATCCCAACGGGAGTCAGGCGTGACTATGTACGTACGTATTTTATTCTTGCTGGTCGGTCGCAAGAGTCTGGACCAGACTTTCACAGGTATGTCCCCTTGGACGACCAAAAAAGCGCCAACTAGATGTCAAGTGGAAGATATGAGAGCCAATCGTCTGCGGATAGTCAAAGCCGGGCGAAATAGAACCGCTCTAAATAGGAAAGAGAGTCTATGTGACCTTACTAGAATTTATGGTTTATGCATTTTTAATGAAATGGAAAAATATAAAGTGGTGGAATCAAATTATTAGGGTATTGTTTGTAGTTGTAGGGTGTAGTTTGTAGTCTATACTTAATAAATAAATATACTCAGATTCTTATAAATATTACAAAACTAATATATAAAACACATTACACATAGATTATTCAACTCGATCATGCACATCTTGCTATGTGTGGGAGTGTGGGTGATGTATTTGCTTAGACAATGAAGGTGTCTATCGATAATATTGTATGTTAAGTGTTAACTAACTTTGCTCAGTCTCCGAGTCGGGAATATTTCTAAGCTATTAGAAATATGCTTGCTAAAGACTATTGATTTTTCTTGAATGCTTGAAGCTGGTTGTTCATCTTTCGGAAGGTTGAATCTGGTCTCTTTTAGCCTCTTCTTTGATTCTTTCGATTTATTATTCGACACTGGCGTGGAGAAAATCACACCTACATTAAAATGATGACTGTCGTTTTGTGATACCCATCTAGAAAAACAAAACTTTCGTAACTGATTTACATATCATGCACTTAGTATTTTTTAATGTAATTAATCACAAGAGTTTTTTTAATAGAAACTAGTATCAAGTGGTATTAAGCGAAATTATTCACCATTTAAAATGAATACATAATTAATTCGTGACATTTAACCCAATTACAATATTTTTAGTCAGGCTATTATAAGAGTACATAAATAAATAACGCAAATAGCGGTACCTCTTTTTGAGAACACCTTTTAATGGATTTTTGCGTCGATCTGGTGTAGGATGTATGGACATCCGTTTTGGTGTATTTTGACTGAGTTCTAAGGCCATTATTTCTTGCGTGAGGCCACTATGGTTCTCTTTTGACTCCAAAAGGCTGGTCACACCAGTAGGTGTGTCTCCATCACAGTCCAAAATTCGCTTTCGCTTTTTCGCTCGAAAACTGAAGGATAAAATTACTAATGAAATAATCACAAGTTTAAAAACTTAACAGATTAATTTCAAAATTCATCCGCTCATGACCAAATTTATATGGTACCATCCTTGAAATAAGTTCTATCGAACACAAAAATAATTTTGAGAATCGGTCCACGTTTGGCGGAGATATTACGTAACATACATAAAAAAATGGACGAATGGAGAACCTTCTCCTTGTTGTTCAATAAGTTGGTCAATAAGATTACATTTATTCTAGTAAGCAATAAGTATGTATTACACTATGAACTAAACTTATTTGCCAAAAATCAGCAAGCAAAAATTATATTGGATAAAAAATAATAATCACAAGTTTAAAAACTTAACTGACTCACTTCCAATTTACAGATTGTGATCAAATTTATATGGAACCACCCTTTAAATAAGCTCTATCGAACACAAAAAGATTTTTGAAAATCGGACCACATTTGGCGGAAATATCGAGTACATATACAAAAAAAATACAGACGAACTGAGGACCTCCTCCTTTTGTGGAAGTCAGTCGAAAAATAATCTAAATTACCTCGGAATTCTTTTCAAAGACTGGCTCCTGCACAATGGGGAGGTAGATTGGTCATGCTGCGAATCTGATAGCACAGCCGATTCTGCCACAGATGATCCGGTGTTATTGCTCAAATCAGTTGACTTGCTGCTCCTCGAATTTTTTGAGCTCTCACATGTGTGGTACGAACTGAGGGATTCTGAACCAGAATCATGCGACTGGAATGAGTTTATCTGTTTCTAAAACACAAACATGTTATGAACTATTAGGTATTATTTGATAACATAACAATCTTATACAAAATGTTGCCAAAATTACATATCTTTGTTATCATGAGGAAACAATTGAGATACTTAAACAGAATGAATTTAGCATGCGCATAGGTTTATACGATGATTGGTGATGTAATTATGTATTGTGGTATTTGTTAACTTGTCACAAAAATTCTAAAATCCTTTGCGTCTCCCCTAATTCTATGATAATGAACACATAGGCACTCAGTGATGTCTCTGCAAACTCATCAGTTTAAAACTAACAATATGATTGAATAAACAAATAACAAATTATTTTTATATTGTACAAATTTATCTTGTACACATAATAGAAAATAAAATAAATTAGATAAATTCAAACCACCTAATCACATGATCAGGCAGAGATAGCAAGATGTGCACTAATTAGCCCAACTATAGAATCTAATAAGTGTTTTTTCTAGTACTCACATTATCTTCAAAGTTAATACTTTCTGCACTCATAAACGGATGAATCCCAGACATTTGGGAGTGGTCCAATATTGGTGAATTTTCTGAAATATTTGGCCCACCAAATAAACCTCTCAACTTAGCTGAAAGCATGTTTTTATGCAAATTATCAAACATTGATTACACACCATTGTAAAAACAAAACAAGTATTATAAAATTCTAAATAAAAATAAACAAATATAAATAATAAAATATTTGACAAGTGCAGATATGAGTCTGAACTCTAAATAGAAAATGTAAATTTTTAAATATAACTTTTCAAATATTAAAAAGTTTCAACCTATAATCAATAGTGACTTTATGGCCATCCTCTTTAATCTACACAAAGTTGATATTAATTTAAAATAATAGTCATACTAGTCTCTCTAAGTTCATCAAGAAGGTTCTCACAGGTATCGCCTGAGATGGCAGAGTTATGCATGTTGTCACCCCCACCAGAGCCGAATGACAAGTGTGAAGTGAGTGATAACAGTTGGCCCGGAGTCCTCATGTTCAAACTTGGGGTACAGTTGATGAAGTCAGATATTTCAAGATCTGTAAACATTTACAATAATGTAAATCAATAACAGAATAACACATAATTACAGCATAATATAATGTGTATAGTAACATTATTGGTACATTAATAATTATTAATAATAGGGCCACCTCTGACAGGTTAATCTTAAAATGACAGCCTTATGTATGACAGCCTCCATGGTGCGGCGGGTGAGTAGCCGGCTATGAAACGTGAGGTTGCGGGTTCGATTCCCCCACCGAGACAAATGTCTGTGTGGCCCACAGGTATATGTTTCGGTTCTGGGTGTTGTGAGACCGAAAGTCTTTGGTAGTTTCTGATACCCACAATACAGGTTACACCTAGTGAGGGGTCAGGACTATGTGTGTGACTGTTGGTTGTATTTATTTATTTAAAATAATTTACCAATAATGTTGCTAATGTTACTTTAATCACTTGGCTGCTGGTGGTTGGTGGCCGAGCCACCCATCATTAGTTAAGCACAGCCCATGTGTTCCCTTTCATAACACAAGGATTTTGTAAGTTTCCCATAAGAAAAATGTACAAACCTCTATGTATCTCAATCTTGGACAATCCAAAATCAGTGAGCTTTACATGGCCAGTTTTTGATATCAACATGTTGTCTGGCTTGAGATCTCTATGCACTATATTGTGTTTGTGCAAATAGTCCAAAGCCAGAGTCACCTCAGCCACATAAAACACAGCCATTGATTCTTCAAGGAATCCATAGACACCAAGCAGAGACTTCAAATCTCCTCCAACCATGTACTCCATTACCTGAATTTAATTTAATACATATATATACATAATCACAGTTTGATAGCAGCTGTGCCCTGTATATGAAGAGGCATTTGTTGTCATGATGATTGTCATAGCACAGAAAAAGTTTGGTGAATCATGGATGCACACTTTACACCAATGCCTACCCCTTTTAAAGTTAGAGGCTTAAGCTTATGTGAATTGTTGGTTGGAATTAAATCAAATGTTATTTTACACGCTCACCAAATAAACAGACGACGTAGATTGCAGGGAGTAGAACAAATGGACACAGAAAGGACTTCTGGATAATGCTAGCGCATTGCGCTCCGTCACCACTTGAGTCACCATGTTCTTATTTATCATATCTGATTTTTTCATAACTTTAATTGCATACATTAGCTCCTTATTGTTCTTTTTGTGTGCGAGGAATACTTTTCCGAAAGCACCACGACTTATGGGTTTCACAATAGTAAAATCATTGATATCTGGAGCCTGAAAGTAAACCGTATATGTAATAGGAACCATATAAAATATCCAAGACGGTCTTTTAACGTAGAATTAAAGCAAGAATTCAATTTTATACCTTTGTGACCACATTGTCGTTAATAGCATTTATTTTTTCTAAAATTGTGTGGCATGTAGCATTATCATCCGTTTTTGATTCGTTAGTAGCCATAACGAATTTTAAAATGTAATACACAAACACTATTCAAACAATTTTTTGCGTTTTCAAGGCATTTTATTTCTAACTTTTCATTGAAATTCAAAGTTTCAAACACAACGAAACCAAATCTGACGAAAAATATGCAGAATTTGACAATAGTTTGACATTGGCACTTTGACAGCTACTAACCATAGAACATAGACTCAGAGCACAGACTACATGATGCTAACACATGGCTCAGAATGAATGATTCGTGAATACATATGGAACGAACGAATGAATATAAAGTAAAACTGGCAAATGTAACAATTATTGTTTTTACAAACTATTGCTATCATAGAACGTGATATAAGAACATTACATAATTATGCGTGCAATACATTTATGTTATTATAACGACACTATAAAAATTTGCAAAACACAGATTTCAATTTATTCATCGATCCTACAAGCCGTAACGCAATCATGAAATGCTTGAACCACAGTAGAACACATCAGTGGTTGTCGAGGATTATCTTCATAACATTGAATGATCTGTAATTATGAAAGAATAACACTTATGTGATATATATTCAAGTTCCTATATTTTATGTGTTTTAGGTGGTTCCTAGGTGTTATACAAACTTACACCATCTATAATCATTGAGTAAGGTACTTGATAGTACTTAAGGTACTTGAGAGTAGGAACTACTAGTAACTACGTAGTTACTACTAGTAGTTACTAGTAGTAACTACGCTACGCTACATTAGACTTGGGACACTCACTCGTGAGTCGACTCGTTGAACCGCTTCGTAACGACAAATTGAAAGACATTTGAATTTCCAACTTAAATTACCTAATAATGCTATTACGATTTAGGAATCGAAATGTATTACTCTATTGCAACACTTTACACACTTTAACCTAACGAGTTAGAGAACGCTAACTACCTACACTTCAAACTCGAGGCCCGATCCGCGAGAACCGAGGCGATACGCAAGTCAACCACATTTCATAGTCCAAAATCGAGTCGCGAGGAACGACCCATACTACATTTCAAACGCGAAGCGCTTCGCGCGACTCACGAGGAACGACCCATGCCGAACTTCAAACTATTATAGAGTCGTTGACGTTTCCAAGTACATAGTGAGGTTTGAAATTTCATCATGTACTTGTAGTTGAAAGAAGTTGATCGATCACATCCTAATTCATCATTGTTTAGTTTTGAGTTGGACCTTATAAAATGAAAGAATGAAATAAATTGTAAGGTTTAAATAATCGTGATCTTTTTACCTCAGCACTATTTAAATTTCACGAAAAAGTGGCAACATTCGAAATGTCAGTTTACTCCGTCTAATTAGCAATCATACTATAATAATATTTTGTAGAAGTAAATATTATTCAATGCCATCTGGCGACTCACATTGCAATTTCATGTAGAGTTCTCGATTAAGATTTGTAGCATTTTTGCTGAATTGCTATAGAAGACGCAAATTACTAGTAATAAAAAGAATAGTGTACTGTGCGTGCTATACAGCGAAAAGGCATAACAATATTACTACTCTAGCTAAAAGCAAATTAAATGTGGTTCTATTTTATTCAACGTCCTCTATGTTTTGATTAGCAAAAATTGTGGTGCTATGTAGGTTATTTCAGACAAGGACAGATGGTACTATTTCATAATATTTATTTTATTTAAAGAATATTGACAAGAAATTTCCAAAACAAATTGTTACAAAACTATGTGTATGTGCACAAAAAAAAGAATATTGTAAAATCAACAATGATGATTTTATTTTAAAATTAGTGGATTTGATCAATCGTCACTCTATAAGTTTGAAATCAAATAATGTTAAAAACATACGTATATTATAGTTTAATCGATAAGGTGACGGTGTCTTCGGGGGGAGGGGGAGGGAGAAGGGTGCGTCCGGTCTTTGACCAACGACCAGACTGTGGCTAGGCAGTACACCAGGACCTCAAACGTGGTTTATTTCATGAACGCTTCATGTGGCAAAATGAACTGCGGTTGAGGACTTCATATTGAATTGATGAGTTACCCCTGTTTACTTAAATTACGTTACTTACGTTACTTGCACGTACGTTACGACGACTATCCTGAGATCTCAGGTTCGATTCTAGAATCACGTAAAGTGATATTGGGTTTTGTGCCAATATATAATACAATATGCATAATATAAAACGCATTACTTACTATTCTATATACCCCTTCAAGTAAAACAGGCGTGTCTGGATGGGTTAGTGAGATATGACTACGTTTTTACCACACGGAGATTTGTTTAACTGTAGGGATAGGCAGATACCGCAATGTCTTTTCAGTAAGGCCTATATAATAAACATATTATTTACCTTTGCTCTCCATTCAAAACATGGCTTTATTTTCTGTATCCTTTTATGAGTTACTTTAGGTGCTTCAAATATCTTGTTTGTACTTTTAATTTTTTCATCATATTCTGTTTCAACTATTTGGTTAATTATTTGGTGTTCTTTTTTGAGATTTTCAATCCTTTGAGACCAATAACTTAAGTCATCTTCGACGTTAGGCTCTTCTTTTACAGACTTATTAATTTCCTTAAATATTATTTCGTCATCGGCTGCCTTAAATCAACATAAACATACTAATATCAAGTCGATCAGGTATTAAATTATGCTTTAAAAAGATGTTAGGAGAGGTAGACTTTAAGAGAAATAGTCTCGAGTGCAGTTGAATACATTTGGTACTATTATAACCTGTAGCCTTTAGAAAAGCTGCTTAACTTGCGTCATTAGCCTTTAAAGTATCATATATTTTTAAAGCATCTTCAAAGCGGAGGACATTATCAATTCGTTTATTTTTCTTTTATCTATGTTACCATGCTCTAAGATGTTACCCGATATTTCCGGCAAAAGTAAACAGATTTTCAAGATCTCGATTGATCGATAGGGGTTACTGTAGTGTTGTTCCCATATAAATTTAGGTGAAGGTCTGATGAAGAAGAAAAGAGTGAACTGCTTAAGAACAATAACACTGGGGTTTTGGAGTAGATTATTAAATTTTTGGACTTTTTGATGACGTAGGAGATAATGGCTTAAGGGGTAGACGATAGACAGCTGATCAGTAAACTAAAGTCGAATCCTTTCTACAACATGATTAAAATAATTTATGGTAGCGACATTCTTCTAAATGAGTTAAGGTTAGATGGCATAAGAAGACTTCTTCCAAAGATAAAGAAGAATAATATGTAGGAAATTGATTATTCTTTTACCGGGGTCAAATTTTCAAATCTCATAACATTTTCGTCCTGCATGGTGTTATGAACGGCTAATGCTGAGTTTAATGCAAATGTGTTATCAAAACTAATACGTCTAGTATCTCTGCTTGTAAATGCTCCCATTCCAAATATATACTATAACATGGTATGCTAGATGGTATGTAACGCAATTTTGTCGTGAATTTTATAAGATTTTGAAATTTTCTTGACTTTCTTTTTTTCTTAATATGTATAATAATCCAAAGAGAATTTTAATAGATCTACTGTATCCAAAGAGATAAATAGCAGTGCAATGTTGTTTGTAAACTGACTAGTACAGTTTACAGCAATAATTAAGTCAAAATAATATTATCGGTGCATAATACCATCTTAGATGAGATTAGAAAATTATAGTCTCTGCATACTCTTATCGTATACAGGTGTGATAATATGTATGTAATGTAAAAAAATATACCGCGAAATGACGGAATAAAACATTTTATCGATAATATACGCAATGAGGTATGCTACTAGACCTACTAGACGTCACTAGACCGCCATTCTTGTTGCCCTATTATTATTACTTTGGACCAGGGGCGCGGCTTATTGACGGATGCGGGGTCTATAGGAATAAACACTTGTATATTGATCTTTCTTTACCTGAGTTGACATCCATTAGTACAAAAGAGATAGCATTATTTTTGCTGATTCTATCAAATTGTATACTCAATAGGTTGTAATAGACAATAGGGGCCCCCTGTAGCAAGACATGTAAACTTTACCCTGTAGGTGCCCTGTAGTCTAAACTCATCGATCGAGTAATATTATTAATTTGATTGTTTTAATGTAGAGATTATAATATTCCTTGGTTTTATCTTTAAAAGATGCAAATTTATGTTTAGTGAAACTTGATGCCTTGTAAAATGGAATTTATCTTATTTAATTTGATCAAATACACTTGAAGCCAGTTTACAGATTTAATAACATTACCTGAGTGATTCGTTATTTGATTTTGATTTTTAATCAACATTAAAGTGGATCTCGGTTTTAGTAAATATGTCTCTTTACGACGATCTTGATACGATAAAAGCGCGGACTACAGAAAAGGTGGCTGGGTGGTCGTCTGGTATCAAGTTACTACAGTCCCAGCTACAACTCAAAAAAGCAGCTGTGACACAACCTAAAAGAGAAGCTCTAAGGCGTTCTACCCAGGTATTGTGCCCGAAACTATAGTATTTAATACTTATTATCAATTATTGGAAAAATTAAAATGATTTGAAATTTTGTCTTTGATTCGCTTATTTCAGGTGTTGACACCTGTTATAGACTTAAAAAGTAAGCAAAAAGACGACGATGAATCAAATTCTAACAGCCCTAAGAGACAGCCAAAAACTTTAACAGCTTCTTTAAATGTTCGGGATTTCGACTGGAATGTGGCTAACGAATATGACCCCATGTGGCCTAATGATTATGAAAAAGTTGCTAAAGGTAATTTTAGAATCATTACATAGTACATACATACATAAGCTCATGTCTGTACCCCTGTATAGGCAGAACCGAACTAGAACTTTTTTTTACAGAAATGCAAGCAAAGAGGTTGCAACTTGATGGTAACGACAGAAGTGATAGATCAGAAAGAAAACGCAAAAGCAGATTTGGGGATGATGAGGATACAATTCCAGAAAAAACACTTGTGCCTATGGTATGAATTTCATTTGATCTATCATGCAGATAGGGATACTATTTTTTAGGATAGTAGAGATCATAAAAATAATCCATTACATTATTTGTTATTTATTTACCACTGCACCTGTGGTAAAGACACATTGTTCATCAATTCATACTGTAGCCAAAACTATCTGTGAATTATAAAATGTTTTCAATGTGTGTAGTCTAACTGTTCCTTTATATCAATTAATTGATTTGACAAATTGGTAGTGAAAAAGAGCTTAAATGCATTCAAAATTAAATCTGCGTGTACATCTACCATTTAAACAAAATAAAATATGTAATATTATAGTATACTCATAATACTACAGATCCCAAACTATCTGTTATTATGAATACCATAACATACACACATAAGCTCACGCCTGTATCCCCGAAGGGGTAGGCAGAGGCGCACAAGCGAACTAGTACACCCACATTTCGCCGAGCTTAGTTCCGTCCCAGATGTGATAGGGGGCGAGCCTATCGCCATATCGGGCACAATTTCCAGACTCCGGGCTGATATAGAAAAAACCAATATCACTTTGCCCGACCCGGGGATCGAACCCGAGACCTCAGGACGGTAGTCGTACCGAAATACAACCACGCCACCGAGGCAGTCCGAGTATTATGAATAATCATTGGAATAAGCGTGTTCTTTTGTTTCTAGCAACCCGAGGAAGAGGAAGCTGAGGAGATAACAAAAAGGGCAGCAGGTGTTGCTATTGCACCACCACCTTCCCTCACTGCAGGATCTTCATCACCACCTGCACCACCCGCCTTACCCACACCCAATACAAGCCCAGCACCATCACCTGGATTCTCTATGGGTGGTTACGGTGCCAGTTCTGTTGCCGCTAAAATTATGGCTAAATATGGGTTTAAGGTAAGCAACACATGTAAGAGTATTAACATAACATGCTCCTGTATTTCCAAAGAGGTAGGCAGAAACGCACTGGCGAATTAGAACACCTACATTTCCCAGTTTCATCGCAGATGTGATAGGGGACAAGCCTATCGCCATTTCAGGCACAAATTGCAGACTCTGGGCTGATATTGAAAAATCCAATATCACTTTGCCCAACTCTGGGATCGAACCTGAGACCTCAGGGCGATAGTCGTACTGTGCTTGCAATACCACTACTCACACCGCAACACAGATAGAACAATGTTATGTGTCCGAACTACATTATAGGGAGTGATTAATGTTGGTCAAGTCACCTCTCCCTTTTATAAGCCGTTTCTCTAAAATAATGCTTTGACTAGTTTTATATCACTACGGTGTAAATAACATGGTATTTATTATGGCAAATAAAATACACTATTATGATTACAAAATTATGCTTACTTCAAATCGTAATGCAGAATTTAATAATATTAATAAGTTTTTTGTGTATTATTAACAGGAAGGACAAGGTTTAGGTAAGAAAGAACAGGGTATGTCAGTTGCGTTGCAAGTTGAGAAGACATCAAAAAGAGGCGGTCGTATTATTCATGAAAAGGATGGAAATGTGATGCCCCCACCTGGTTTTGCAATGCCTATATTACCTGGCCCAGGTAAGCCCATAATTTTTTTGTGAGTTTGATCACTCTATTTTGGAACCCTGCATGATCAGATACATAGCATGCACTTGGCCAGTTTTATTATATTAAGTATGGTTACTCAATGTGGTATCTGCTCGAGCCAGTACAAAAGTCCTTTTTATCAATATAATGAATTTGGCCAAGTGCATGCTGCATATCTGATCATGCACAGGCCAGGGTTCCAAAGTAGAATTAAATGTTACTGAAATATAATTTTATTAGACCTAATTTTAAGCACATTGTCCATAAACATATATATATTTGTTACATGGTTTCCGTAAGTAACAACTTCATCTACATGGTATTCAAAAGGAATTGTTCAAAATTTTTTTTTTATACTTTGTTTTACTATTACTCATCAACTTGTTTCAATAAAAAAATTCATGCCCACTTAAAACTTTGAAAAATATATTTTTTTTATAGATAAAAAAAATGTTTTTCCTATTTTGTTGGTGTGATTGACATGTATACCCATGCCAAATTACAGCTTTCTAGTACTAATAGTCTCTAAACTAACCTGTGGACAGACAGACAGACGGACATGACGAAACTATAAGGATTCCATTTTTGCCATTTGGTTTCAGAATCCTAAAAAGCATAAATTACGTTATTTGTATTCAATTTGTTGACTAAACCCAAACAAATCAACTGTACACAGTGTGTAATTGGTATTATCATGCCAGCCACCCGTGTTTTATATAAATTTTATAAATCTCCTTTTATCAGTTTTTATTCATGCTTAAGTTCTCATAACACTTTCTTACAGAGTCGCCAAATGCTGCATCCAATTCACCTCAACTATCAAAACAAGAACCATCAATTACAGAAATAATGAAATCACCAAGCAAAGTTGTTTTATTGCGAGTATGTATAACTTTTGGACACTTTAGTATTGCCACATGAATCCTTATATTGCGCATTTTTTACGTGCATTCGGTTAAGTTAAATGGGGCAGGGATCTAGCTTTAAACCATTTATTTTCATAGATATAAGGCGAAGGATTGAACTGCAGTTACCAAAAATACAGTAAAATATTCGAATTTTGTGGGTTAGTGCAGAGTATTTGTTTAAAATTATTTTTCTTTTTTCTGTAAAATACTCAACCAATTTTGTTATAAGTTAGTACTATGTTTTTAGCAGAAAAATACCTACCCATTCAGTGCGTTCCACTAAGCGTTCACAACGATCACGCTCACGACCGCGGTTTTTCCCGTTCCACTTGCATGTGAACGTTACTGTCGTAAACTCAAGTGGAATGGATTATAGAGCGTTTTGAGCGTGGAGGTAAATAATACAAACGGAGAGTTAAAAAAAGAATGCAAAATATTTAAGAGGTTAGGTTATAATCTGTAAGTCTTGAAAATAAACTTAATTAATTACTGTTTAAATCGATTTATATTGAAAAAAAATATAATTTAGTTTTTTATATCCACAGCAGAAACATTCACTTCTACTAAAATATATATTCCGCATGAAATAACGTAAGCTTAACGGTCGCCATTTTGGATGCATTGAATTTTGAAAACGCCGCTAATTTTCTCAACGACCACGACGACCCACCTTTTTAGATGGGTCGTCGTGAGCTTCGCGTGAGCGTAAGTCATGACGTCATAAGTGACGTTTTCGCCGCGACCACAACGACCACGGTCGTCATGTGGAACGGCTAAAGGAGCATTTTGATCGTTGTGAACGCTTAGTGGAACGCACTGATTATGACACAAAGCAACAATATACAGATTATCTCCCTTTAACATTTTTGACAGGTCAAATGACAAGGGCCAAATCGTATCTGACGATGATTTAATATGTACCTCTATATTAAAATACATCTGTAAAATTCAATATTTTTTACAACAAAGTACTTTTATATACCCTATTCAGGATAATATTATGAAAAGGTCAGTCTGGAAATATTTGATGGGGGCCAAATGGAACGGCCTGTGGGCGGTGTTTAGCAGTGAATATCTTGTGGCTGATGGAGATGATTTAAAAAAAAATCCTTAATTATAATATTGCTCTTATTATCTGTATTTACAGAATATGGTGGGACCAGGAGATGTGGATGAAGAACTTGAGCCAGAAGTAAAAGATGAATGCAACACTAAGTATGGTGATGTCATCAAGGTGTTAATATTCGAGTTGCCAAATGCGTCCTCAGAAGAAGCTGTGAGAATATTCGTAGAATTTAAACGAATAGAAAGTGCTATAAAAGCAGTAGTGGATTTAAATGGCAGGTTTTTTGGCGGAAGACAAGTGAAAGCAGGTTTTTACGATGTTGAAAAGTTTAATGCTCTACAATTGACTGAGTGACATATTGTTAAATTAAAATGTTAAAAATAAATAAATCCCGTAAGAAAGTGTGTTTTCTTTGCACTTTCAAATACGATAGACCTACAGCCATGCCACATAGAGAGAAAATACACTTCAAATATTGCAAAGGATATTAAGAATTTTCAAGCTCAAATCAAATATTACTTTAGTTTCACGCATAGTTCAGTCTTAGACTATATTCTTTTTATCTGATAATCAAAAAAGGAGAAGGTCCTCAAGTCTTTTATCTTTGGATTATACACACATATATATAAATATATATATATATATATATATATATATATACCAGTAACGTACATAGGCATTCCAGTCAGAGTAGACAAAAAACGTGCACAATTGTTTTCTTTAACGCTTGCTTCACAATCAGTATCATCTCTTCTCCGTGTAATTTTCAACTAAGCCGGTCGCTGCTTGTTTAGAAATCTGTATTTAGTCATTATTTTTATTCTTTATTTATTTAAATAGCAAAATGTGAGGGTAGACAGTGTCTCTTTGTCTGTATCCACTGCACGCCATAGGGAACTTGCGTCTATTTTTTTATTGGTTCATTGCAAAGAACTACGTCTCAAATAAACACACCAGAAACAAAAACATAAAAATATGCACAAATCATTTAATTATCGTCTTTAAGTCGTATTATTAAGTCTAAATATGACTTACAAAACCCCGCGCTAAAAAAGGACGTGACGTCACAGCTTAAAAATGCCTTTTTGTTGACATCTTAGTTGACACTGACGGCTAGTGACATTGTCTTGAATGACATTTGAACCGCTTTAATTGCCTATCGTTTAAAATTTCCCCATGCCGAACAAAAATTTCCCCAAAAATGTTGAAGCTATTTCATTAAATAACGAAGTAAAAATAAGTTGCACCCTTGTAGTAGGGGAGCCCAAGCGGGGATTTCGGGATTTACTAAAGCGCGTCAGATTAATATACAGGGGGATACCTTGTACCCGGTTAAGTACCTCCACAAAACATGAGGCCCATATATAAGGCCGCCCGTGAAGGATACAGGATCAGATTAGTAAAAAAAAATTGACCATCAGAAATTCTCGAGCGCGTCAGATTAAGGTAGGGTGAGTTAATTACATCCTAAAAAGTGTATATTCCACTAATCTGACAATTTGAGAGTGACGTAAAAAAAGGGGAGGGCAACAAAGTTGTAAAAAAAACGTCATCTCGACATTCTCGAGCGTAGCTAAATTTTTTTTTATTTTGAAGGAAATAATTCAAGAATAATGAAAAATATATAATCTGACGATTTCCGCAAGCCGAAATAATAAAAATTCGTCGATAAAGTTAAATGCGTGCAGTTGCGTGATGCCTACATTTCTTTCTCCGCGCTTCTATTACTCTCTCACTCCGTCCCCACTCTGGTTTCTGCTTCCTGAGCTTTTCAATTAATTAAGTTCAATGATTTAAAAAAAAAATATATTTTGAAAGTGGTTTTTTTGGAATAACTTTTAACCGGCTTTATCGATCAACTTCAAAAACTAATCCGCCTTTGAGCTTGAAAAACCACGTCGATCGCCACCTAGCTGGTCAAAAGCGGTTGATTCGTTCGAGAGATATCGTGAACGAAAGAAACCCGAAAAAGGGTTTTTTCGGGATTACTCCGAAATTTGTGGTTCGATCAATTAAAATTGCAAAATTACTTATGAGGATGATAAAACTGCGTCGACCGCGGATTTCACGCGAACCGCGTGAAAATCGGTTGATCCATTCAAAAGTTATTGCGGTTTGAAAATTCCAAAAATAGTGTTCTATGAAATTTCTATTTCTTTGAACTCAGCGAGCTCAAAATATCACATAAATTATATTTTGAGCTCAAAAATGTCATAAGTACAATTTTAAGAGCCCAAGAATGGAATTAGCGGGAAGTTGCAGGGATGGCCTTTAAGGTGAACCGTTTTTCTAATTTTTTTTTGTCAGATCAGGCCAATCCCTCTAGATAATCGTCAGATTATGAGACAGTACGTTTAGAACATAAAGATGAACCATATATATCTTAATCTGACGCGCTTGAGTATTTCAAAATGGCGAATTTTTTTTGCACATTATGAAAATGGCCGCGAGTTTGCGTCCCATCGAAATCGTCAGATTAGTGAATGAGAGCTTTTTTTTGGTGCACTTAACACTCCGTTAGAAAATCTGACGCGCTCGATAATTTTTATTTTTTTTTCATTTTCAACCCTTAAATACAACCACTCGCATCATGCAAACGATCAGATTAACATACGTACATTATTAAAAATACGTAGGGCATTGATGCTATCAATATCTGACGCGCTCGAGGATGTCCATGCAACAGTTTTTTTTTACATATTTAAAAATCTATAGCCGCTTCCCCCACCGATGTAAAGGTATATATCATATAACATTTTTTTCTTCATATCATCTAAGCTTTGCATCCCAATAGGTCTCTACGACGCTCGAGTAAATCCCCATTTAGCATCGTGGGCTCCCCTACTATTGAATCCTGAGCGGAGAGGTGGGAAAGTTACATGAAGAAAATAATTTGGAAAGAGGAGGACCTCCGAAATCTCATTGATCAAGTACCATACTAAACATAACAACAGTTTTCTGCAAAATTGGGAAAAATACCCCAACGTGGAAACACTGCCTAATGCAACGACGTCACTTGGGTTTTGTAATAACGTTCCATTGCACGTAATTTCTAATTAAGATATTTTGTAAAGTATCAATTATTTTATACTACAAATTTCATCATAGCACATTTCAAGGTTTTGTTTATTGATTTATCAACACAATTTCTCGTTATAATTTTCGTGCAAGTTCCCCATTGATATATACACTCATGCCTGTATCCACGAACGGGTAAACTGCCACTGTAGTGGCGAACCAGAGAACTAGAATACCCACTTAAGGGCACCATTGTCCATAACCCCATGGTTATGGACAACGATATTAAGCCCTTCGGTTTGATATTAACCAAAAATCCAAAAATAAACCAATTAAGTATGAAAAAAATTTACTTGTGATTTGGCATTATTGTCTCATAGCTGGTCTCATTTTGTACAAATAGAAAAAGTAATGTGTTTCATATTCTAGTCTAAAGTTGTGCTTGTGGTTTAAATGTGATGTGTATCTAAGCAATAAATATCAACGAAGATGGACAGTATGTGGAAGCTTTGAAATAAGTGATTTTGGACGCTTTTTGTCGGGTGGATGTGTCGACCATGTTCGACTCCTCCGCTGCGAGAAAATCGTCTAAAAAGCATCAAACTGGAAGGAATTGACGCCAAAACTTCAGCAGGGCCTTGAATTCGAACACATCCGATTTCATGGCACTTGTGAAAAATTAGATATAAGGAAATGAAGAAAAAAAAAAGCACTTAAGACGAGGCTGTATGGGCTAGACCCCTTTGCCTTCCCGAAAGAGAAAATTAAAAAAAAAGAAAAGAGGGGTTTTGGCGGGAATTCTGACGGTGCGGGTGGTCGCTTGTTTTAATGATTACATATTCTAGTCTAAAGTTGTGCTTGTGGTTTAAATGTGATGTGAATCTAAGCAATAAACATCAACGAAGATGGACAGTATGTGGAAGCTTTGAAATGAGTGATTTTGGACGCTTTTTGTCGGGTGGATGGGTCGACCATGTTCGACTCCTCTGCTGCGAGAAAATCGTCTGAAAAGCTTCAATCTGGATGGAATTAACGCTAAAACTCCAGCAGGGCCTTGAAATCGAACACATCCGATTTCATTGCACTTGTGAAAAATTAGATATAAGCAAATAAAGAAATAAAAAGCACTTAAGACGAGGCTGTATGGGCTAGATCCCTTTGCCTTCCCGAAAGGAAAATAAAAAAAAAAAGAGTTTTGGCGGGAAGTCTGACGGTGCGGGTGGTCGCTTGTTTTAATTATTTCATATTCTAGTCTAAAGTTATGCTTGTGGTTTAAATGTGATGTGTATCTAAGCAATAAACATCAACGAAGATGGACAGTATGTGGAAGCTTTGAAATAAGTGATTTTGGACGCTTTTTGTCGGGTGGATGTGTCGACCATGTTCGACTCCTCCGCTGCGAGGAAATCGTCTAAAAAGCATCAAACTGGAAGGAATTGACGCCAAAACTTCAGCAGGGCCTTGAATTCGAACACATCCGATTTCATGGCACTTGTGAAAAATTAGATATAAGGAAATGAAAAAAAAAAACACTTAAGACGAGGCTGTATGGGCTAGATCCCTTTGCCTTCCCGAAAGGGAAAATAAAAAAAAAAAAAGAAAAGAATAAAAATTGACAGGAGTTTTGGCGGGAATTCTAACGGTGCGGGTGGTCGCTTGTTTTAATGATTTCATATTCTAGTCTAAAGTTGTGCTTGTGGTTTAAATGTGATGTGAATCTAAGCAATAAACATCAACGAAGATAGACAGTATGTGGAAGCATTGAAATAAGTGATTTTGGAAGCTTTTTGTCGGGTGGATGGGTCGACCATGTTCGACTCCTCTGCTGCGAGAAAATCGTCTGTAAAGCATCAAACTGGAAGGAATTAACGCCAAAACTCCAGCAGGGCCTTGAAATCGAACACATCCGATTTCATTGCACTTGTGAAAAATTAGATATAAGCAAATAAAAAAATAAAAAGCACTTATGACGAGGCTGTATGGGCTAGATCCCTTTGCCTTCCCGAAAGGGAAAATTAAAAAAAAAAGAGTTTTGGCGGGAATTCTGACGGTGCGGGTGGTCGCTTGTTTTAATTATTTCATATTCTAGTCTAAAGTTGTGCTTGTGGTTTAAATGTGATGTATATCTAAGCAATAAGCATCAACGAAGATGGACAGTATGTGGAAGCTTTGAAATAAGTGATTTTGGACGCTTTTTGTCGGGTGGATGTGTCGACCATGTTCGACTCCTCCGCTGCGAGAAAATCGTCTAAAAAGCATCAAACTGGAAGGAATTGACGCCAAAACTGTAGCAGGGCCTTGAATTCGAACACATCCGATTTCATGGCACTTGTGAAAAATTAGATAATTAGATATATGTATGGGCTTAGATCCCTTTGCCTTCCCGAAAGGGAAAAAAAAAAAAATTATCGAATGTCATATTGTATTGTATTTTTTTGCTAATCTTGAGATTGAAAAACATAAAATCATTATTTTATTATTGTGGTTTGAGTAAAATTATATGAAATTATGATGATATTTTAAAAGTCTTCAGTGGAAGATCTGGTATAATTTACTGCCGCTTCATGCCAGAGATCAATGTTCACAAAATATTATAATAGATTTTTTTTAAAGATTTTTGTAAACTAAATATGGCTTTCTACTCGTGCAACCGGTATAGATTAATAGTATTTGTTCTAGTAGCGTTGATAATTTGGCAGTTTATTAGGCTATTGCCCAGTCAGCCTTTAACACATCTATCTGAGGTGAGCTATCTTAATTGATATGTTTTGTTCTTAATCCTTTTGTTGTAATTTTAAACTAATAAAAATGCTCATTCTGTACATTAAAAATATATCCACCAGTCTTTCAATTTATAATTATATTCATTATCATCATCAGCCACAGGACGTCCACTAGTGGACATAGGCCTCCCCCAAAGATTTCGAGATCAACCTGTTGGAAAATAACAACAAATAATAATAAGAGCTTTTATTTCTTTATAACTCATTGTCTGTCTAAAAATTACACACAAGTGGCACACACATCATAGTTAATTAAGTAATGAAGCACTCTCAATCATAATATGAAATAAACATATTTTTATTTAAAAGATTCTTGGGGATTATAATTATCTGTAATAAATTATAATCAAGGTGGGTTGTCAAGATAATTAATTCTCTTTGAGTAATATCTCAGAATAAGTAATTTTTGTTCATCATTTGAGTTTTAAAATAATTAATCTGTACAGATAAGGGATCATGAATGCAAGTAGGAATGTTTACTATTATTATACTTTTCTTGATTTTGCCTCTCTTTGTATCAAAGTTCTGCGTTAATTGGTAATTTCTTGCTTTCAATATAAATAATATAACAAAATTTACACATCCAGGCACATATTCATTTATCATAACAGTAGTATCATAGTAATATCCAAGGTATTTGAAATGAGACATGTATGGGAATTGTATATCTTGCTATAGAGATCGAAAATGGTAGAGTAATAAGCTTAATAATAATTATAAGATACACAACTCATTTGTTATAAGGAAAATAAACTTATTGCATTGATTTCTAAATTGTTTTCCTTAATATTAATGTATAGGTGAATTCCCTTGTGAGGTAAGGTCTATGTCATACACAGGATGTCCACTCATTTCTGATTTATTCATATTATATTATTTTCGACCGACTTCCCAAAAAGGAGGAGGTCCTTAATTTGTCTGTATTTTTTTTATGTATGTTAAGCGATATCTCTGCCAAATGTGCACCGATTTGCAAAATCATTTTTGTGTTCAAAGGAGCTTATTTCAAGGGTGGTCCCATATAAATTTGGTCACAATCGGATTTGAAGTTGCTCCGTTAAGTTTTTTATTAGCTCATTGCCATGTCATTTATGCATATTCTGTATATTTTTTATAGTGTTATAATATTTGGTCAGCTCTTAAGCATTGTGTAATAAATATATTTTCTCATTTAGTCAGAAACAGATCTTTTGAAGCTGGAAGATGACAAATACAATTCACACAAGCAGAACAAAATTAGAGTGAGGGTGTATTATGAAGCATTGTGTCCAGACTCAAAACACTTCTTCATCAAACACTTGGGGCCAGTGACTGAGAAATTATCAGATTTCCTAGATGTAGCATTAGTTCCTTATGGTAAAGCTAAGGTAAGATAAAAGATAACTTATTTAAATAAGTAATCATATTATATTGAAACACATAAACATAAGCTCACTCATGTATTCTGAAGAGGCACACTAGTGAACTACATTTTGTTGAGCTTAGTTCCGTCCCAGATGTGATAGGGGGCGAGCCTATCACCATATTGGGCATAAACTCCAGACTCTGGGCTGATATTGAAAAATCCAATATCATGCCCAAACAGGGGATCAAACCCAAGACCTCAGGGGGCGGAAGTTGTATAGAAATACAGCTATGCCACCGAGGCAGTATATTGAATCAGTATCTCAGAATATCTTATGATAATATAGACCTAGTACTGCAGCAATTGGTCACAGTTGTTTCATAATTTATCATTCAGTTTCATTTAAAATTTTCCAATATCTGTCTTTTTTGTATCTATTGCAATAACAGTATTACTTACATTGTTTTTGTTCTCTTTTTTTTATGCAATATTAAACTCATAAAACATGTTTTACAGACCAAAGTAATTGATGGCAAGTATACTTTTACATGTCAACATGGGCCAGAAGAGTGTTATGCAAACAAGATACATGCTTGTGCCATAGAGGCCGTGGGTAACATGACAAGTGCTGTGAGAATTACAACATGCATGATTAACAACAATGAAGATTCTGATGAAGCTCTAGTTAGGGTAAGAATATTTTGTAAAAACTATAATTTTAAATTTCTTTCAAATTATTTATAGAAGGAAGTTCTCAATTAATAGAACCGTTTTCCCCCCGAAGGGTAGAAAACGTATATTTAGGTTTCAGCCGAAGCTTGACCCACTTGTGAGATTACCCCCCGAATTTTGCGCGGTTGCAGTGTGTTCTACCCTCAGATTCCGAATATTTTGATCTCGTAACATTGACAAGTCGCCTCTGCCATCGCTGGTTGGACCAAAGAGCATGTAAACTTTAGTTGGACGTTTGACTGTCAGTACTCTCACAAGCCGGCAAGGGATGAAAATTTAGTGGGTCAAGCTTCGGCTGAAACCTAAATATACGTTTTCTACCCTTCGGGGGGAAAACGGTTCTATTTAGGTGTTCGAGCCTTTGCTTGACCCACTTGTGAGATGTGTTTATATTCTGCCGGCGATGGCTAGGCGTACTGTGTGACCATATTACGTGGATTTAATTTCTGATTAAATAGAAGTAATAAGCAATATGGCTATATATGGCTATACGTAAATAAAGTATCATTTATTATGTGTGATTTCACCCATGTAATTTTTTTTTTTTTTTTATTTAATTTTGATCAACCTTTTTAACAGAATTTTACCAGATTGGTGTAAACGAATCATTAATGCAAGTTTGATTAGGATCTATTATCTTTTTATTTGGAATATCCTTCAAGTAATGCTTCAGAAAAGTTTCTTTGCTTCTCCAATTTCCTGTGAAAATGATCTCATCCAGATTCAGGTTCATGTTTGTCCAGTTATTTGTAATGACTGCCGCTTCCTGGCTGAGCCGCAATTCCTGCATCTTTCAATAAGTTGTTACGCATCCAGCCAGCGATGATTGTTCATGATGCTTCTTCTACCTTGCTCCTCGTGGTAATAAACACGCGACAGGTTTTATTGCCTCATCTATCCTTTCCAATTCCGGAAATTCCAATCTGGGAATCTACGAGATTATATCTGGTTATTCGATATCAATTTGACACAATTTCCATTCCGATTGTCTAAAAGTAGTTGAGTCGGTTTTCGATCCACACAGTGAACAGAATATTAAATGATCGTCATGGGTTTCGTAAAAATCTGAGCCTATATCCAGTAACGTTACATCATGGATCCTGCGGCCCGAAGCTAGTAGCAAGAGAGTCGCCGTATGTCGTGAGACTTGATAATATAAACTATTATTGTCAAAATCATAGTTCGACAAGTAACCTAGTCCAACATCCTATGTCAGAAGTTTGACTGGTGGAGGTTGGTTAGCAAAAGCTGCTTTTAGCGTTTGCTTTAGAACTGGGTGACTGCTAAGGTATTCACTCCTTTCTGGACTGACAAATGTATGTATGATAGATTTATGAAGAGCGATGGACCTAGCGGCTGATTTGACGTCTTTATGAAGATAAACATATCTTGCAATATCTTCTGGGCTTGGATTATCAGCCTGGATGTACTGAGACTCATCCATGCTCTCCGCCTCGACCAGCCTGGGCTATAAGACTTCAAAGTTGATGTTCGCCAGGATGATTCTAGTAAGTTGCAATTGTCCGCAGGCCAGGACTCGACGAACCTGCTCCACCCCTACCTTCCAGACCTGCAAACATGTCTTTTATTCCTGGAGGATGATTCCTCGTCCTCAGGTCGAAAAATTTCTTGTATATCTCTGAGATTTCGAGCGGTCGACAAAGGTATTTGCATTAATACTGTCTTTCAAAAATTTCTCTCCCACTTTGGAGCTATTAGCAGATGTATCCCTGCGCAACGCGCTAGATGTCGTAAGACTCGTGGGATAAATTCTGATTGGAGGAAGGCCTAGCCGATCGTGAAGTGCCATTTCTGGCTGAAGGCAATTACGGATAGACATTCTTTGTCGTGGGCATTCTTGCTTACATAACAAAGAACAATTGCTGACCAAGCACTCGCAAATAGATCCACTTCTGGCCTTCCCCACATCTTGAAGATCTGTTAGCATACTTCTTGATTAGTGACCGCTCTGGCAGTTCTTTAGATTAGATTCTTTCGATCTTGATAAGCTGTCCCCTGTTAAAGTGTACTTTTCGGGAAGATATCACACTACTACTTTTATCTTGTACCTGCTGGCGATCTCTAGAATTTGTTGTATACGTAATGTGAAGTAACTTCAGGAATTTGGTTCCTCCTTTTTTCCTTATATAGGCTACAACAGACCAGTTGTTGGATTGTATCATTACTGTTTGGTCTCGCAACATATGGCCAGTTTGCTTCGACGTTTCTAGCACAGCCCACATCTCCTTTTGGTTGCTGTGCCATATTTACTGATTGCTGTTCCAAAGACCGCTCATGTTGATGTTCACTACCGTTGCCCCCCAACCGTTTTTTCGCAGCGTCTATTACAATGAAAATCGACGCGTTTTAGTGATGGATTGGAGATGAGTATCGTATGTTCTTTAGCCACCAACTCATCTCTTCTGCAACATAGTTCGGTAAAGAGAACTTCTTGTGCTTTTGGTTTTTTGGAAGTTTGCTGCCATTTGTATTTGCCGGCAGTGAAGTCTCCCCAGCGGTAACATGAGGGAGGCGAAATTTAGATTCCCGAGCCTGACTTTTGCTAGCTACTAAGACCATCGACCTTTGTCTAACATCTCTTCCAACAATCCTATGCATTGAGTATCTTCGCTTCGGGTAACCGCTTTTATTGATTTGCTGGGTGTTCTATTATATGCCCAAATATGCCATCACTCGAGACGCGGGGAAGTTGGACTTTTAACGACATCTCCGTTAACGTCTTTTGTACAAATGGAATATGTGGTTATAGCATCAATATAATATACCCTAAATGCACAGTTCTTTGCAAATATCCTCCTAAAAAGTGGTCTCAGGAATAAAACAAAGAAAAAGTTCGTAAGTTCCAATTAAATCAAGACAAATATAGCCCTATGCATGTGTTATAAAGTAGCTTTTTAAACGAAATGATCAAGCGTTCTTAAATTTGAATTTGGAAATTTAGAATTCTATCGGCGTCCGACTGCAGGCAAAACAAGTGCTTAAGCACTTCTTTGCTGTCCCATTTTCCGACCGTCAACTGTGCATCTAGGTAAATAATATATCGATGGGTTATAGTATCCTGAGGTTTCGGTTCAACAGAAGGAAATCGTCCAAGCTACACGGTGATTCTGATTCCTTTGTCCAAAAAAGTTTGCGACGCAGTTAGTTACTTTTCCGAAGATGTGAGGTGCAAAATGCAAAGGCTATACAAAAAGGTAGGCACGGCATCTGATTTATAGTTTTATTACAGTTGAAGGCAAGGAAAGGTCTGTGGTTCTTTATAATCAGTAGATGGAAGCAAGCTTGCAATAATACATATAATCTAATTCTTTAAGGCTTATGCTGTATTCGGTATCGTATGGTGGTTTATTCTACGATATTTTGGGGGCTTGAGATAATGATTTAAGAGATGAAAGTTAAATATCGGTCTAGCACATCCTGCTTAGGCACTTTTCAGCTGCCTCGCACTCATCATTTTTGCTACCTCTAAGGACATTTCACGTGAAGCTTTTACAAGACAGAGCTCATGAGCGGTGTCAGTTTGTTGAGTGGAGGTGGGCGAACAAAGGAAGTAGGAAAAACATTCTTATACCCAGCGATAATGGGGAGTATGGCAGGAGGAGCACCGAGCCGTTCCCAAGCTTCCAAATCCTCGCTTACCTGGCCTGCTTTAAAAGTATTTTTGTTCTCATTATTCTTTTTCAGGTGCAGCGGTTCCTGTAAAATGTCTTTGCCTTATCAGTTCCGCCATTCGATAGTTCTTCTTTCTCTCAGGCCTTGTTTGTCCTTATGTTCGTGGCTGTTGAAACCTTTATGCTGGTTCTTTGATTTGACACTACCTTGTTCCTTAAAAAGCTCCGCTAGTTGAGGTTCCGAGAACAGGCGGGTGTTGAATGGTGGAATAGAGTTCAAGAGCATTCGTAGTCTTGTGAGACAGCACCTAAACAAACATCAATTTTCTCAAGCAAGGCTACTGTTTGCCAATTCGGCGTTACAGTCACCAACTTTGAAATGAAGCAGCGTAACGTATGTTCTGCCATGAATATTCGCAGAGTCTTTGGCAATGTGTGCCTTACTAGGTTTTCATTTGCCTATTTTAGCCTCAGACTCGGTGGTACTGGGGAAGAAGTCGAGGAAATCTTTCCCTTCTGACGCGGGATCGATATTATCTTCTTCTTTTTAAGCAATCCATGAGCCATTTTTGGAGCATTCCAGCTACCAGAATAATCATCTGTCTCGATATCAGATTTATCTTAAGAAGTCGTAAAACAATAGTTTTCTGCATCAAGAGATTTTGGCATAAAGAGAAATTGAGGATTTGTTCCAAGATTTCATTCTGTTTTTCCCTGAAAGTTTCCATTTTTTGTAGCGGATTGCCTACTGATAGGACTTTCATGATTCGAAGATGCATAGGAAGGGGAAAGAGAGGGTGAATCTGGAGGCAGGTTCGAGCCAGCTCGATTTGCCTTAATTATTACGGCAGCTTTATGTCTCGCTATCAGGTGTGGTTTCAAGATCAATAAGTGATCTGAGAATCCGTTTTAATGGTGAACGGCCAGTAAAGGAAAGCTCTGGCGATAGGCCATTTTATGAGGATTCGTTGAATCAATCTATTGCGTTTGCTAAGTGATTCGCAATCGTAAGCATACGCCAGTTGAATTTCTCGTCTGAAGTGATATTTCACCAGGTATCTGGGAAAAATTTAACGAGGACATCGATAATTTTTCCAAAGAAATTACGTTCATCTGGGGATGGTTCCCAGCGGGCTAATTCTCTGAGAGATATTCGGCCACAATCAACCATGATCAGTAACAAGCCATTAATGGCTACAGTACACAGGTGTGAATCGGTACCTAACGTATGGGTAACAACCCGCAACGTTGTTTGCGTAGCCTTTAGCTGACCAATGCCACCGCAGGCTAACGATGTACCTGCGTGATAATGTCGGCTGTGCAGCCGACAGACGCCTTGTCACTACCAGCTAGTAGACGACGACGAGGGATTACGTCGGCTGCATAGCCGACAGCCGACACGGTTATTAGTTGTGACGGCAAGTGCTGCATTTGAGCAAGCTTCTAGTGAGTATGCCGTCCAGAGAGCGGGCATTCACTGTAAGCATAGATTCTCTAAAGAATCTAACTATCGAATGCTTTTAGCACTAGATAAATACCTATATGAGAAAATATATATATTTTAATACTGACCTTAAGATTATTATTATTTATCTCTTATAATTGATTATTATCACGATTCTTTTGTAGTTGTAATAACTATTGAGGGTTTTATTTCTAAATTCCTAATGTAAGTAAAGAAAATAAAATAACACTACACACTGCACACACGACAAAATTCGAAGACGTACTGACAGTCAAACGTCCAACTAAAGTTTACATGCTCTTTGGTCCAACCAGCGATGGCAGAGGCGACTTGTCAATGTTACGAGATCAAAATATTCGGAATCTGAGGGTAGAACACACTGCAACCGCGCAAAATTCGGGGGGTAATCTCACAAGTGGGTCAAGCAAAGGCTCGAACACCTAAATTAATATTTATTTTTGTTTGTTTATGTATTGATATTTGATACATCAGTTTTCCACTGAGTGTTAACCAATTTATTTATCGAGTATACCTGTGAGTTTGTCCTCTTTGAATTCTTTTGAAATAATTATGAAGTGGATGAAGTAAAAATTTAACGAAAATATGATATTTTTTTTATAGTTCTAAGGTAATCAATGTTTATGTAACTATGCACATTTGTTTCAGTGTGCAAAAGAAATGAGGATAGAATCAGACCCCATCAGTAATTGTGCAAATGGAGATATGGGTTCAGCCTTGTTAAAGAAACATGGAGACGACACCCATTTATTAAAACCATCATTTATACCAACAATAATTATAAATGAATCAAAAGGAAATCAGCCTGCGATATTGAAAAACTTCCTTTTAGAAATATGTAAACTTATCGACATACCACTGCCACCGCCATGCTTGTGACGACATATTTTTTAGACATATCATAAATGTTTAAAGGCGAGTCTTCTGCAAATGTTTTTTTTAAACAACAATACACCAAAACATCTATATAACACAATGTATTTCGCTGTCTCCTTCTATTGGATCAATGGACTGTAGACAAAAATACCGTGTTTTGTGTAGGTGTTTTTTGTAATGTTTTAGTGCAGGAGACATGCCTTTAGTGTTCATGATTTGTTCGTTAAAGGCACACTGTGGTATACCAAACGGACTTTTTACTATTTAATTCTAACGTCATAAAACAAGTGAGAGATTGGTTGTTTGTGTATTTTAAAGAAAATTGACACAGAATGATGGAGTATGAGCCGAGGTGTAGATCAGGTACTAAGATATATATATATTTTTTATGGTAGATAGTAGTAAAGTAAAGTAACAATACTTCATATTATTGTTATTAATGACACAATTTAAATGGTAGGTCACGGTGTAGACAATTGGAGACGTGCCGCAAGGCGGCACCGCGCAGGGGCGGTTCCGGTAGCAATCCGAGTCCATCTCCGGATACCCCGGGACCGCCCCACTCAAGCGCCGAAGTAGGCCACCGCGGGGTTTTTAGTCGGTATTGCCGGTGTAGGGAATTTGTTAGGGACTCGGCCCAGCGTCGCCCGGATGTCGACCATCTCTCCCGGGCATCACGGCGCTGGGTCGTAAGACCGGCGAACCCGACATACCCGCCACGTCCACCCCTCCTGGGCGTGGCGGCAGTGGTAAATCACTTTTCCCCGCGACAAAAAAAAAAAAAAGGTCACGGTGTAGACAGTATGTCTACAGCAAGACTGGTTTGATACCACATTCACACGGCGTAAAATTGCAACTTGCTGTTGCGTTTTGTTCGGTGAGTGAGATTTACGGTAGCTTGATTCTCCTCTCCCCTTACCAATCTCTATTCTCAGTCTTTAAGGTTGGCAACGCACCCGTGATTCATTTTGGCATAATAGGTGTTCTATAGGCGGTGGAGATCACTTACCATCAGGTGACCTGCCCGTTTGCCAGTCTCTGGTATAAAAAATTAGTTCCCATTTTACATATTTCCTACATACTTACAGAAGAAACAACATAGACAAATCCTTTCTGCAACATGAAAGCGTGTTGCGCCGACCCCACATTGATTGACCCCGGTGGGGTAAGGGCAGGTAGAAAGAAAGAAGAAGCTATATACTTCCTAACTGATGTCGTACCTAATAGGTACATAAGGACCTAATATTATCTTATAATCATGACATCTGACTCATAGTTATATAACTACTTAACAAAGAAAACTTAGAGGTGGTCAAGACTGATTTGATCGTATGAACTTCTCGGTAATCCGTACCGCTTCTACCTGGGCTATCATTACCACTTTTACGGTCATCTCGTACCTGCTGACAAAACTAGATCTAAGTATCATTTATATCAATTACCTAAATAGTAAAATTACAGTGCTTTATTCCTAATCATATCTCTATAACATAAATATTTGAAGTCTCACCAAAAATGCTCAATTTGTTTAAAGTTATTGTAGATTTTGTACGCAATTTTTACTTTCACTAGTAGTACTTGTAGACCATTTAATAAAATCGAAATGTGGATAACGGTTATGTATGAGTTTAAAAAAAATATGTACCTTTTGAAATCGACTTCATGTGACATGACTCATTGTCATGTTTTTATCGCATCTCTATGGAATCGCCTCAACGATCTTGAAAAATCTTGTATTTTACATTTTACCATGATAACATTGTTTCGAGAAATACATACCAATGGAATAAGCGTGGTAGGACGCTATGCAGCAACTGTGATGTATAATAACTGTACTTTGCTGTACAAGCCAATCAGCCAAACACGTAATCTCACTATGGTAGGGCCTCTTTACAACCATGTAAGTGGCCGTGCTTTACTAACATAAATGGTAGGTACGTTGCACGATACCTGTGAAATAATTTGGCCATACTGAACAGTCATTTCATATTATGTCCTCTCATCAATATAATATACCCTAGATGCACAGTTCTTTGCAAAAATCCTCCTAAAAAGTGGTCTCAGGAATAAAACAAAGAAAAATATCACAAGTTCTAATTAAATCAACACAAATATAACCCTATGCACGTATCATAAAGTAGCTTTTTAAACGAAATTATCAAGCGTTCTTAAATTAGAATTTTGAAATTTAGAATTCTGTTGGCGTCCGACTGTAGGGAAAAGGAGTGCTTAAGCACTTCTTTGCTGTCCCATTTTCCGAGCGTCAACTGTGCATCTAGGTAAATAATATATCGATGTCTCCTCTCTATAAGATTATTTCGGTGCGGCTACTCTTGGCGGGTGTTGTTATTCTGTAAGCGTCGATTTTAAAGCGTTATTTAGATGGTGCAAGTTTACTCACATTTCAGGCGAGAAGTCACCAGAAAACTAGCACGAGTCGCTTGATGCAAGCTGTACTCTTAGTAAATATTTTTTTACAGTCCTCGCTTCTTGAAATTTACGAGTTTTCATTTTCTACCTATTTTTTGTTCGTTGTAGTTTCGTCAGGTGGCGCTGATAATCAAATGTATGGAGAATACGAAAACTAAAGTGTATGTATTTCCGGAAACGGAAATTGATAAAAAAAATACTAGGGAGGGGTACAGAAAGTACGAACGTATGACGAGCAGCGCCAGTTGTGACAGTGTCTGCAATAAACTCGATTCAAATGTGTGAACTTGACTCATCTAAATAGGGCTTATTTCTGTGTATTTTTAAAATATCAGTATTCTAAATTCTACTGTAATGTTTATATTATAAACGTTATTAATTGGTTATTTTAAACGGTAAAAGTACCTATGTATAGCATCTACTCTAAATTAAGGTAAATAGTGAGTTTTAATACAGGTTTTATGATACTATCTTCGTTTTATATGGTTCTTCAGTATTTTAACCGATGTCATAATTAGGTATGTCTCTCAAATTAGTAAAATTATGTAAGTTTTAAGGCGAGTCACGAGATCAAAGCAAAACGTTCAAACTTTATGTCGAGGTAGATACAATATCCTCCCTATCAACCTTTATACATGTTTTATTTCTATCTGCCCTTATTCCACGTTAATGTGGCGTCGGCGCAACAATTTTTCAAGCATGTTTCAGAAAGGATTTGGCTTAGCTTTTACGACCGGCTGCCTGCCTGACGTCAACCCCCTCGGAGGGATCCAGTCCTGGGCAAATTAGAAAATTCACTTTGCAAACTTATCAACCTTTACAAATATTTAACAACATGTGATTTATGAGCCTAATATATTATGTCGCCTCCTTGGTCTAGTGGCGCGTATGTGGGCTATGAACCGCGAGGTTCTGGGTTCGAATCCCATGTTGGGGTATTTTTAAACACTATTTGCTTGAAACTGGTATCCTCGGGGTATTCGGATTTCGGGATTCAGGTGGTCGTAAAAAGCCGAACATTTTCTGCAACGTGTTTGAAAAAGTGTTCTGCGTGGGCATATTGGAGTGGGATAAGGATAGGTAGAAAGAAAGGATGATTTATGAGATGCATTTCTGTATCTTTTAGTCTGGATTAATATGAAAGTCTAAACATTAACACTGACGAATGTAGGCTCCCAATGGTCTTTGTCAAAATGTGTTGAAAGTTAATAAATAAATCTTGTTATATAATATCTATAATATTTAGTATCTTCAGTTACCGAATCTAAATACCTTTATTGTGAAATAAAAGACAATGACAAAGTATTACAAATTACCTTCGTTTGAACCAGGGCCGTCTTAAGGCAAACGTAGGCTCCTGGGTACATAAAAATTGGGGGGGGGGGGGGGGGGCTTTGAAGAGTAAATTGATCGTGTAAGAGACTGTAAGTAGTTATCAGCCTGTCAGTGGGCCCGTGGGTATGCGCCTCGTGCGCCTTTATGGTAAAGACGGTACTGGTTCAAACTTATTTTGGTTGTATTGGCATCAAAGACATTCAACAGTATATAGACGGGACAACAGCGCAAAACTTGTGATCCAAAAGTTATGACCTAGTGGTCATAAGTCGCTTAGTTTATCCTTACTAAATAATAAAAGCGAAAGTAACTCTGTCTGTCTGTCTGTCTGTCTGTGGCGTTTTCACGTCTAAACCGCTGAACCGATTTTGATGAAATTTGGTATGTGGGTACCTTGAACCCCAAGGACGGACATAGGGTACTTTATTTTTTTTAATTCAACCCCTAAAGGGATGAAAGAGGGGATGGAAGTTTGTATGGGAATTTTGGAACCGCTTAATGGATTTTAATGAAATTTGGTATGAGGATACTTTTGACCCTAAGGACACAAATGGGGTACTTAATTTTTTTTTTATCAACCCCTAAAGGGATGAAATAAGGGTTGAAAGTTTTATATGGGGATTTTAGGTCTAATTGATAGAGTCCGCCTTTATACCGTGTGTATATCAAGTGTAAAAATAAATAAATGGGCTACTTTTTTAAAATCAACCCCTAATGGGATGAAATAGGGGATGAAAGTTTTTATGGGAATCCAGAAACCGCTGAACAGATTTTTAAGAAAGTTGGTATGAGGATAGTTCGATAGATAGTAGCGCTAAGGACAGAAATGGGGTGTGATATATTTTTATTCTACAAAGGGATGAAATAGCGGTTGAAAATTTGTTTCTTTGTTTTTGGGACGATTGGCTTCAAAATCGATATCTGAGTCGCCCCGTGGTTCCAAACGACAGAACCGCTGTCAGAACTGTCAAAAGTGACCGCCATTTTGTTTTTCTTTGTTTCTGGGCCGATTGACTTCAAAATCGATATCTTAGGCGCCCCGTGGTTCCGAATGACAAAATCGCTGTCAGAACTGTCAAAAGTGGCCGCCATTTTGTTTTTCTTTGTTTTTGGGCCGATTGACTTCAAAATCGATATCTGAGTCACGCCGTGGTTCAGAACGACAGAACCGCTGTCAAACCTGTCAAAAGTGGCCGCCTTTTTGTTTTTCTTTGTTTTTGAGCCGATTGACTTCAAAATCGATATCTGAGTCGCCCCTTGGTTCGGAACGACAGAACCGCTGTCAAACCTGTCAAAAGTGGCCGCCATTTTGTTTTTCTTTGTTTTATGGCCGATTGACTTCAAAATCGATATCTAAGTCGCCCCTTGGTTCGAAACGACAGAACCGCTGTCAAACCTGTCTAATGCGGCCGCCATTTTGTTTTTCTTTGTTTTTGGGCCGATTGACTTCAAAATCGATATCTGAGTCACGCCGTGGTTCAGAACGACAGAACCGCTGTCAAATCTGTCAAAAGTGGCCGTCATTTTGTTTTTCTTTGTTTTTGGGCCGATTGACTTCAAAATCGATATCTGAGTCACCCCGTGGTTCGAAACGACAGAACCGCTGTCAAACCTGTCAAATGCGGTCGCCATTTTGTTTTTCTTTGTTTTTGGGCCGATTGACTTCAAAATCAATATCTGAGTCGCGCCGTGGTTCAGAACGACAGAACCGCTGTCAAAGCTGTCAAAAGTGGCCGCCATTTTGGATTTCTTTGTTTTTGGGCAGATTGACTTCAAAATCGATATCTGAGTAACGCCGTGGTTCAGAACGACAGAACCGCTGTCAAACCTGTCAAATGCGGCCGCCATTTTGTTTTTCTTTGTTTTTCTGCCAATTGACTTCAAAATCGATATCTGAGTCACACCGTGGTTCAGAACGACAGAACCGCTGTCAAATCTGTCAAAAGTGGCCGTCATTTTGTTTTTCTTTGTTTTTGGGCCGATTGACTTCAAAATCGATATCTGAGTCACGCCGTGGTTCAGAACGACAGAACCGCTGTCAAACCTGTCAAATGCGGCCGCCATTTTGTTTTTCTTTGTTTTTGGGCTGATTGACTTCAAAATCGATATCTGAGTCACACCGTGGTTCAGAACGACAGAACCGCTGTCAAACCTGTCAAAAGTGGCCACCATGTTGTTTTTCTTTGTTTTTGGGCCGATTGACTTCAAAATCGATATCTGGGTCGCCCATATTTGGACTGAAATGACAGGGCGGATCGACAAATCAAAAGTTTTTTCCGTTGGCCCTACAAAATAAGCGTGCGGAGCCGCGGGCAAAAGCTAGTTTGAAATATAAGCGCGCCAGGTCGGCCAGCGTAATAATATTGAGAGAATAAACTTCTCTTACGTGATTCTTTACCATTCACAGAACATTCTAGAATGTAAATTGTAATAATCGCTCTCGCATTGTAATAAGTAGTTGATGGCGGTACTGAAGTTTGAGATCAATAAACATAAAAAAAGCTTGTTAGCCCTTCTATCGTTAGTACTATTAAATATCTTTGATTGGCATGTATTTACATGTGGAGGTAGTTATTTTAATTTTTGCGCATAATACTGGCTGTAGGTATTTTCAGTGAGTTTGTGAACAATTTTAAAGAGGTTGTTAAACTGCCTATTCTATTTTTGGTTGTGCTTGCATTTATATTGTTTTTGAAAATTATATATCATTTTTGATAAGTAATTTTATTTTATTTTTTGGTTTATTTTGTTTGTTGCATATAAATATGCCATCTAAAAACATGCTTTTTTGTCTACTGTCTACTGAGTTTTAATAGGATCACCTTCTCAGTACAGAAACAAAATGCGCCAACAGGATTATGTTCAATTTATCACTGATTACAGTAATTGTTGAACGTTTATCTGACCTATAAAATGGCTTATTGTAATAAATCAACAAATAAATATGTTTATAGATATTCAAGAAAGTAGGAGTTATAACTTATTACCTATACTTGTATTTAGGATTTTTTATTTATGTTTAGTTCATGCATTTTATGAAGACGCGTTCCGAATTCCAAAGTCGAAATCAATATTGTGCGTAGGTAGCGAAGTCTACGTTACATTTACGTTAAGTTGCTGATATTTCAATGCGAATATATCACAAAGTAATTTCAAAGATAGTAGGTAATACTTAAGTAATAAACTATTGTGTCAATATAAGCCGTGCATTGCTCTGATTAGGTAAATTCAATAATACAGTTTTCAAATAATATAAGTTTTTATGTGTACATAATACAATAAAATAATAATTTATATTAAAATTATTGCTTTTCTTTTACTGGACCAACCCTGAAGTACCTACGAGGCACTTGGGCTCATGATACTCGAGGCAGCTGATGGAAACCGC
Source organism: Clanis bilineata (assembly GCA_036417725.1). Lineage (NCBI taxonomy): Eukaryota > Metazoa > Arthropoda > Insecta > Lepidoptera > Sphingidae > Clanis > Clanis bilineata. Next base: position 9,695,840 of record CM071141.1, read on the forward strand.
TACCACTTAAAGCTAACAGCAGGGCCGTCTTAAGGCACGTATACAAGAATTTGAGGGGTCCCTTAGAGAGTAAAAATAAGCATGTTAGAGTATAGCAATAAAGATAAGGTACTTGTCAGACTTTCAGGGGCCCGTGAGGTCGGGGGCCCTGGGCATGGGCCCCGTATGCACTTATGGTAAAGACGGTACCTACTGGCTAAAAGCAGCTAGGACAATGTGTAGAAAAATGTGGCCATATTGGTGCATACCATCTGTAAAGTGTATTTACGGTTTTTACTTCAGAAATAAAAACAAATATGTATCTTACCTGCCTGTACTGGTACCTACTACCTACGTACCTTTATTAACGACGAACTACATAGCATAAAACAAAGTCGCTTCCTGCTGTCTGTCCTCATGTATGCTTAGATCTTTAAAACTACGCAACGGATTTTGATGCGGTTTTTTTAATAGAGTGATTCAAGAAGAAGGTTTATAATATATAATAGAGAAACACATTTTTGCGCTTATATTGCAAACGCTGGCTGAATCCTACAAGATAGATCAAAATAATGTATATTAGCAGCGCACCCGTACGAAGCCGGGGCGGGTCGCTAGTATATATAAACTATTCGTTTAGAATTTTGTTGTCTTGTATGGAGGTAATAAATTACAATTTGTTTAGTAGGTAATTTTCGATCCTTTTAAGGTGAATCACTATTCAAAGTAAACAAGCGACTTCGGTCAATTCAATTTAAAGCCCACCCTGACAACACCAATTTGCCCACGTCTAAATGGCTACCTTTGCTCCGAAAACCATTTCAAACACAACAATAAATCTTCACTGAAATCACGGTCTAATTTCGTAAAAGCCCCGTCTCGCTTTGCTAATTAATATGAATGGCATTTGCATCCGGCTTTTTCTCTCGTACACCATTTCCAACTATTGTTTTGCAAAGATTCTCACAATTTATTTCTGTTCTTACCCGAATGCACAACGACAAGGAGGGTTATTGAGAATAATAAAAACCATCTGCCTTACAGCTCTTTTCCCAAATTAAAGCTTTTGTGCGGTTTTAAAAATTAATTGAGAATGTTTATCAAAATTATGATTTTAATTTTCTTGTTGGTAGGTAGCTAGTATTCATTGCTTTGTGCCAGCGCCTGTATAGGTAGGTATATACCAGTTATACACTATGGCTTACGGTACATACGTATGCTTACGCCAGTATCCCCGAAGGGGTAGGCAGAGGTGAATTAGAACACTTACATTTCGCCGAGCATATTTCCGTACCAGATGTGATAGGGAACGATGGCGAGCCCAATTCTAGACTCCGGGGTAATACTGATTAGAAAACCCTAATATCATGTTACCCGACCGGGAATTGAACTTCCGGACCTCAGATTGGTAGTCGTACCAAGTCGTATTGCGTACGCAATGCGAACTACGCCATGGAGGTTACGGCACTTGATCCAAAAATAGATTTGTGTAGGTTTGCAAGTCTGGAAGTAGGCAGATTGATTGAATGGTCATCAGATCATCTGCTAGTATTGCAGTCAACGCTTTCGATATGGCCGTGATAAAGCGGCTTACGCACGGTCAACCGAGGTCCGCTCGATGCGAACGCGCGCCATGCCGGTCGCTTTCCGTCGGTACTAGTTAAGCCAATGCACAAATCTAATGGATTTTTTATGTTGCCCGAAAAAGTCCGGTTATAGTTCAAATTGAAAATGCACCTTGCCAAAAGGATTTTACTCGTGCGTTATAAATCACTTTTATTTTTATCGTTTTACGTCGATGTGAGTAATAGAGATATAAACTGTTATATGTTACTGTATAAACCGTTCTTATTTTATGTTTTCACATAACATAAGCTCACGCCTGTATCCCCGATGGTGTAGGCAGAGGTAAACTAGCGAACTAGAATACCCACATTTAGCCGACCTTAGTTCCGTCCCAGATGTGATTATTTATTCCTATTATGAAAAAAAAATGTGAAGTAGAATGAACTAATTTAGTTCCCATGTTTATTCTTTGAAACATGTATATTTGAATGTTGAGAATGCACACGAGCGTACGAACAGGTATATCTGTTGGAAGGCGAGCCGTGTACGTTGTCGGTTGTACTCTCATTAAAACTTTCCTCAGGCTTGCACGTGTTTTTAATTTTTATCGAGAGTACTCGTCGTTAGCGGGCGCTGTCGGACGGCTTTCGGGGGCGCGTGTTGCGGCTTCGGATGCTTTGATTGCGGTAATGACGTCACTCCCTCCTATGCCTGCCTCTTCTTACTATCTTCAAATGATTATATCTCTGCAAATTAATGACATTTCATCTTTTAATTACTCAGCACCATGTCGTCATTAAAAGTGACATGATGTCTTTCATGTGTACATATACTACTCGACGTTTCATGCAGATAGTTCTTTCACATTTTCCTGGTTTCCTTTAATCTAAATCCGGAAGACACACTCGCCTAAAGTCTATAAATGTGAATAATTTTATATTTATAGACTTATTTTTCTCGTTCAGTGTTACTTGTGTATGAATATTAAAAACCTGCTATGCATTTGTCAAGTGGGTGACTAACGAGACGTGACCGCCGGAGCCTCCTCCCTTCCTTGGCCGGGCGCACAAAACTTTCCCCGTACGATATGACTAGACATACATGCATGTGCAAGTTTACTCGTTATCTCTGCGTCCAAATTTGGAAGTAGATGGTCAATTTTCGTGGAACAAAATAAGAATAACAGAACTTGACTTAACGTTTCATGGTATTGTTGTGGAAAGAATTTTCGATAACTGTGGAGAGGAATCTATTGTACAGTCTACGTAGTCTACACTACGTATCTACCTGTTGTCGCTTACCTCTATGTTGCCGTGGATATAGCTAATATAATAAACAAAGTCGATCATTTCGCGTATAATGTGCAGACGTAAGTATTGTGCTTTTTGAGCATGTACATTTTTGAGCAGAGGTAAATGAACATACAGATGCATGATGCAGCAAACGCATCGGCTGGTTTGCAACAAATCCGCTTAGCCACGGTCACTGGCGCCGCCTGCGAGCCTAGTTGCCGACGAAAACAACTCTAATGGATTTTTCATGTCGATTGAACACGCCGTAAGTACCAATCCGTGCATGCAAGATAATCGATTATGCCAAATTCTTGCAAATATTTTTATGAATTTGGCGAGTACCGTGTTTGTTTTTATTTTTAGACAGACAAAGATAATGATATTTCTATTATCACATTATTACTTCAAGAAATAATTGTGTCTCTCTATTGGTACTTACCTACCATACTACCTATTAATATTTACAACGACAAGGACTGAATACGAAGATGCATTCTTATTTAATGTCCCAATAATTCTTGCCAGAATAGCAACGTATCTTGTCGGTCGAAGTCATGCTTAGATTGCTCTGTATTAGATAACTAATATAATTAGTTGCAGGTGCATTGTTTATACATACATTGCAATTTATTAATTTGACTAGTATGAAAAAATTACCTTTATTCCTTCATATCGCTTTAGCCTGTGAAAACATTATTTATACAAATATAACGTATGATTATGCAAATATGCATTCGGATTCACATCATCTACCTACATAATACGTAATCGACTCTACCTACATAGGCTCAAAAAGTTCTAAACCTATTTTAAAAATTATTTCACCTGTGGAAAGCTATATTGATTTCTTAAGTTTACGCGAATGCTATTCATTGAAATAAAACTATTTTTACGGATTCTATCACGATTTGGTTTTAATTTTTATTCTCGACGTTTCGAAGGCTTTGCAGTCTTCGTGGTCCAACCCGTGACCGTGATAGAATCCGTAAAAATAGTTTTATTTCAATGAAAGCTATATTATCATCGAGTAAAACTACTTTTTAATCCGAAAAATTAACGGTAAATTTGTTAATAAATTTCCATGTGAACGAAGTCGCGAGCAACAGCTTGTATAATATTATATTGTGATGTAAGAAAACGTTAGAAATATTAAAGTAGGTGTATGCTATAGCGTATTCTTGATTTTACAAAATGATTTTAACGATTAATAATCATTAAGTCTGATATCCCTTGACGGCTTATTGTGTCTGCCGCCAGCGAACACAGGAACTTATGACATTAATTTTATAATATTCATCATTCAGTATACAATAGAGGCGGCACGAAGAATGCTCCCTGGGATCCTGTTCATTGTTTATAATTGAAACGTTACAAACTTTGCGAATGACTTTCGCAAAAATTGCCCTTTTGACATTGAACTCTAAAGTTATCCGCGTATACTACAAAATCTGCGGAAGGACATAATGTAATGGATATTTTTTATAGCAGAAACTGCTAAACAGATAGATAACCTGATGGTACGTAACAGCAAGCTGTTATTTTCTGTGAAATATTTCATATTGCTATAAATCAGTAGACCCAGCCCACTGGTGCTGTGGGCATAACTATCTACACTATACAGAGCCGCTCTACCACTCGTCCCCTTCTCAAATACACTAGTATTTGTATCTATATCTTATATATTAATGACGGGTATATAAATTAAATCATACTTGTAAATAGTGTATTACGGTTATGGCATAATTACCACGTATAAGTGTAGCTCTACACGTAAGGTGTTTAATTACTTCGTCACGTATGCAATTAATTTATGATACTAGACACTTATTTTCTACTAGTAGATACTTACCTACATACATCATAACATTCTCTATAATGCAATGTTAAATTGAATACTGTGATACAGAAGTATTATCTGACTCCGTCTGATCATGTTTTAGTTTGTATAATACCTCTATACCTGCGTGTTGGTGTATTTTCTTGACGCATATTCAAGCCTAACAGTTCACAAAAGAGTCTTTACTGTATGTTATAGCACATCACATAATAGCCTTTACTTTTACAAAATATGAATAACAAAATATAAGTTACGTGCACATCCGGGGTAGTGTTGGTGTCCGCGACGTGGCGGATAAACTGCAGGAATGTCGCTTGAGATGGTATGGCCACGTTTTGAGGAAACCACAGGAGTACGTCAGTCACAGGTGTCTGGCCCATATCATACCAGGAGTACGTTCCCGCAGACGGCCCAAAAAGCGCCGCGCTGGCTGGATATTTTGAAAGAAAATATGAGATTCAATCAATGGTCTCTGCTCAGGACGATGCTCAGGACCGGTCGAAGTAGAAGCGTTTAAGTAGGAGGGCGGACCTTGGCAGAAGTCCGAGAAAACACCAGATAGAAAAAAAAATAACATGCAATAAGCTAACGTCTGTGTCCATCAAGGATTAGGTAGAGACGGACTAAAGACTACACTACGCCTATTACTGATCACAGTAACTTCTATGGCACGCATATTGTTAATAATCATAATATATTATCAACAAAATGTAGTGAAGTGTGAGAGGAGTTATATCCATAACAGTAATAGTTAGTGAGATTTATGTGGTAGAGACTGGAGTCATGCTGTCATAGATAGACGTCTACAGCGCGAAAAATGAAATATTATTATATTTCAAATGTTTTTTCAAGTGTACCAAATTATAGCGCTAGTTCAGTATTATTTTTACAATTCTAATTTTTGCTATGTTAGCCGTACCATATCAAGTATTCGAATATGCATGTACATTAACAATCAGCTAGTCGTTAATTAATAGTAAGGTTTCCGTGTCATGATTACTGCTTGCATGGCTACAAAACTGCTCGAGTGTTAATTATCCATAGGTATATGAATTTGTAAGTTCAAATGCTATAAATATGGAACCAACGTTCAGTCGTAGTCTCGTAGAAAAACACAAAGAGCGAGGAGCTATGATCACAGCAACTCTGCACGTAGTTTTTGCACTGCTTGCATTTGTTTATGGAGCGAAAGATAAGCCGGTGAGTTGATTTTGTTATAAAGGTATAATAATGCACTAGTAGCGAAGAGTCCATATAATACGATAATATATCTAAAGATTCTCTGAATTTTTGAGTGGTAGAGCCACGCTCTAGACAGTATCGTCTACAGCACCAATGGGCCGGCTCGACTGGTTTGGTACCACTGTCTCACAGAAAACCGACGTAAAGCTTGCTGTCACGTTTTGTTCGGTAAGTGAGATTTCCGGTGGCCCATTTCCCCCTTTCTTTCCCAATCCTTTTTCCCTCCCCTTCCATTCCCTCTTTTTATGTTGGCAACGTACCCATGATTATTTTTGTGTCTTGGTTGTCTATGGGCGGTGGAGATCACTTACCATCAGGTGACCCATCTGCTCGTTTGCCAGTCTCTGCTATAAAAAAAAAGCAGCTTATGAACCATATACCAAGTATGGACCATACGTTCCCTTTAACGTCGTGAAACGCATAAAATCATAAATGATCACGTGACAACGCTATAAAGTATTCAGTTAAAACTCAAAAGAATCCGAAAATGTTCATAAGTTATACTTTTTTTTTACAAAAGATTAACTTTTCCCGGACAAACTAAACTTGCTGTACGGTCCGGAACATGCATCCCTATATCTAACCCTGTTGCTGTCATTCTATTGTCCAACTTTACGTACATCACCCCTTTTTATTCCACACGGGACTTTGTGTTACAAAATAACGTTTTGTATTCGAAGTATGCACTTTTATTTTAGAGCAATAGGAAACTGGTCGTGAAATACAAGACATTTGGCTAATGGGTAATGAAGAAAGTAAGTACGCTGTGAATTTTGTCACACGAAGCAAAAATACTTAGGTAGTTTATTACAACGAATATTTTTATTTTTTATAGACGTGACTTTTATTGCCTTAGTTATAATATATTATAGAGCAGATTCAAAATCGTACAATTTTATACTCATGTCTTAAATAAGGAAACGAAGAGACTTGTATATTTAAAAACATTTTATTATTTATTCAGTTTAAGGTAAATAAAAGTTATAGAAAATGTTTAGGGTTTATCGTCTCAAGAAGGTGACACAAATAATTTGTCAAGACAAAGTTTATGAAGTGTTTAGACGACGACACGGCGAGGTGGCGCGGCGCGGCGCGGCGCGACGCGACGGGAGCATGATGTGACGGATGTGTCGGTGCTGAACGCACACGGGCCTCGCTATTCCTCAATGTCGTCTGAGAATATCTAATGCATCGTCCTTGTCTCCGAGGCTGGTTGTTGACTGCCACTCGTATTTCCAATGATACACGACACCGGCTCTAACGAAAGGAGAATAAACAACAACTTTTTTTAAATTTGCGTACTTTGTCTTAAAATAAAATCTGTTTGTCTACTTGCGATCGTTGTCAAAATCCGACGGAAAATTAACGACATTTCTATGTAATGTACGTATACTGTATGGTTAAGATGTATGGGAAAACTAAAATGATGTTTCTATTACTTACCTATATAACAGGAGAGAATATGTAAACACAGCTGTTAGTTACAGACATTAGGCGTCATAGTGTCGAATCATCAATTATGAAAGTTATAAAAAATAAGAGTACAACGGAGACAAGTCCGTGCCATTAAAATTAATATTTAACATTATGATACAAGTTGTTGCGCATCCGGATATTCCCAGTGGAATAACGACTTAATACTTTCTTTGAGAATGTTATCTCATTTTTAATATTGAAGAGAGTTATTTCCCCAGTGATACATGCATGTGGATCAAAATATTAAAGTGCGTAGTGTAAAAAGAAGTGCCCGGTAAAAGCTATGTACGTCAGTATATACTATTTTCCTCTGGAACGTTTTCAAGAACATGTAATATATCTACGAATCATCTCTTATAACGTATAAGTTTTCTTGGATTTATGACGTACATGCCTATATTGATTTTGTAAGCGATATAGTTTTACGTAATGATTATACTCGTATTATGTTACTTATTTTAGAGATAGATCTATAAGCTAATTATGTATTTGGATACACATGCATGTTGCGTACTCGTAGGTTTTAATTATTTCGAATAAGTAGGTATTTTTATCATAGAGACAATGTCCTTGGAGTGACGGTTATACCATTATGTAAAATCCCCTCGGGATCAATGCCGATGATGTGTCGATCCTCAAAAAAATAATTGTTTTTTTGAAGGTTTTATTTCATATTTTGTACTAATAACTAATGTGTCTCATGTAACTAACATTTAAGATTTATGCGTGTTTATGCCTAGGTGTTATAGTCAACAGGCCTTTGATACGTAAGATACAAGACTCTTGGACCATGACAATATGCAACTATTGCTTTTTATTAGTTTAGTTAACTAATTTAGTTTGCTTGTAGTGAAAAATGTTCAAACGGTCGAGATCACAGAAGCAAATACTCGTATGTTGCAGGTTTTCAGTGAAGAAATCAAAGAAATAATACAAACTGTTCACGACGAGTGTGTCGGTAAAACCGGGGTCTCCGAGGGTGAGTACTCAAAAGAAACTTTTATTTTTCCTTTGTTCTACGTTAGCATGCGAATGACGCGAAATAATCGACATGGCTTAGCTTCACACCACAGCCTTAGATTATGATTCGAATAGAGGTGTATCTTTTATTTTATCCATAAAATAAGACTCAAGATAAAGCCCGTGTGTGAGATGGATTTACATGTTATTTAATTCAGAGTCAATATCAAAAGAATATCCTACAACTAGTGTTGTTTTCAAATGTGATGTCTCTTTCCGTACATTAAAGGGCCTTTATTCTCTTGCCCCCAGAGGATATAACGAATTGCGAAAACGGCATATTTAAGGAGGACGTGAAATTGAAGTGCTATATGTTTTGCCTGCTGGAGGTAGCGAGCCTTGTGAGTTATCTGCGTTTTGTTTGTTTCTCTTTCCACCCCTGCCGCTACTCGAAATTAGATACAAACAGGCATTTAATTTATTTTTAATTCAATTCATCCGTTTGCATAAAGTCCGTTCATTTAATATTTCCTCTACCGTGGAATTTTTCATTTTTGTTTGTAGGTTTATATATTAATGATCATAGTTTTTGCCTCAGGGTTTTGCTAGTTGAAATGTATCATAATAATAGGAAATAATCTCATACTCGATTATATAAACTCCAATACTTTCTACAAAATATTGCGGTATTTTTGTTTAAATAAATTTTTGATTATTTTAACATTGGCATAACCATATCGAACTGTTTTAGGCTGACGAAGACGGAAACGTTGACTACGATATGCTGGTCAGTTTGATCCCTGAACAATATTCAGAGAGAGCTACGAAAATGATATTTGGATGCAAACATTTAGGTAAGGAATGATACCTATATTGTTACTATTACAACATTTGAATTTAATTACTAGGTATGTGATAAAATTGTGGATATGAAATTAATTATGGAATTTATAATTCTAACTGGGCCCTCAGAGGGGGTTGACGACAGGCAGGAAGTCTGTCTTAAAATCTAAGGCTTTTCCTTCCTGTAACATTATTGAAAAAGTGTATTATGCCGACCTCACATTAGAATGGGAAAAGGGCGGGTGGAAACAAAGACTTTAAAAATTACGAATGCTAGTTTTCGAACTCTACCAATCCGTATGACGAAATTATGACGGTTTATTGCATAACAATACAAATGTACTATTCTAATTTCTAATGCTTATTAGTCTAAAACTTCGATATAAAGTTGCGAAAATCTACATGTTCTTATCTCTCTCTCTCTCTCTCTCTCTCTCTCTCTCTCTCTCTCTCTCTCTCTCTCTTTCTACCTACTCAGACAGAATTATTTAGACGACCCTTTTCATTAGTAGAGGCATAGTAAAGATAATCATAAATTCATATAAAATAATATTATATGTTGCCCGTCTGTCGCTGTCTGTCTGTTTGTCCCTATGTATCCTTAGATCTTTAAAAGTACGCAACGGAATTTGATGCGGTTTTTTAATAAATAGAGTGATTTAAGAGGAAGGTTTATATGTATAATACATGCATAAATTCATCCCCTATGTTTGTCAAGACTCTCACGCGGGCGTAGCCGCGGGCAAAAGCTAGTATGAAATAAATTTAAAAATAACTATTTTCTAGATACTCCAGATAAAGATAAATGTCAGAGAGCATTCGACGTCCATAAATGCTCTTATAAAATGGATCCGGATGTAAGTAATTTATGGATTTAAAACATTAACACGTGTTTAAAAATTGAGTTTAGATTTTCGTAATAATTGAAAAAGATTTGGAAAATATTATGATCTACTTAAATATTATCTAATTATCAGTCAGTTATATTAATGTTATCGTAAAGATAGCAGGTTCTTAAAAATACTTATCTCAACAACGTTTAGGCGAGTGATAATATTGGCCTAATATCAACCATATACAAAATTGTTGAAATACTTTTATTTTTTTATACATACACATAACATAACATAAGCTCACGCCTGTATCCCCGAAGGGGTAGGCAGAGGCGTACTAGCGAACTAGAACACCCACATTTCGCCGAGCTAAGTTCCGTCCCAGATGTGATAGGGGGCGAGCCTATCGCCATATCGGGCTCAAATTCCCATATATTTTATACAATAAGCTTTTATAACTAGAATCAGAATAAATGCGCAATTATTTAAATATTTACAGATCAATATACGTACAAAATACAAATCATGCATGATGGATGCATGCACGTATATAACATTGCAATTTATTACTTCTTTCATTTCAGTTTTATTTCTTGTTTTAAGAATTTAAAAGCTGGCGATCGCGAGGAACACAGTAATATAAGAAGTTATGTTAGTAAATATTATTAAAATAAATTGTTGAAATGGGAATTATTATTGTTTTAATTATTAAATAGGTATTTCGTGATATCGTCGCTCTTTAAACCGACTGAAATAAAAATTGGTATGATGTAATTTGTCCATTGCCTCGGTGGCGTGGAGGTATTGCGTGCGCGGTATGACTATCATCCAGAGTCTTGGGTTCGATCCCCGGAACGGACAAAGGGATATTGGATATTTTAATATCAGCCCGGAGTCTAGAATTTGTGCCTATCGGGCATGGCGATAAGCATGCACCCCCATCACATTTGGGACAGAACTAAGCTTGGAGAAATGCGGGTGTTCTAGTTCGGTAGTGCGCCTTTGCTTACCTCTTCGAGGATATAGACGTGAGCTTATGTATGTATGTATGTATAAACAGCGATAGCTCAACTGGGAATGGTACGGACAAGTGTCGAAGATTCAAGTTCAACCCCAAAATGGAGCATACACTTCTGACTTTTCTATGTTAAGTGTATTTTAATTAAATATCACTTGCTATAACGGCGAAGGAAAACATTGTGAGGAAACCTGCATACCTCGAGAGTTTCTTTACAGTAATTTCGAAGGTATGTGAAGTCTACCAACCCGCAATAGGCCAACGTGGCCTAAGGTGGTGTGACTAAGGCCTAACCTCTCTCATTAGTAAAGGAGGCCCATGCCCAGCAGTGGGACAGTAATATTACAGGGCTAATATTATTATTATTTATGTATGTATGTAAATTGTCCAAAGACATTACTACTTTTTGGCTGGTTTTTAGCCTGAAAAATGTACGGTTCTTGTGGGATAGATTTGTTTATAAACAACGCGAACGAAGTCGAGGGTAACAGCTAGTAGATAATAATATGATTATAATTAGACCCCATTTTAGCTCATTGTTTTCCCAGTTCTGTATAAAATTACATTCTTACAGATTTGAGATTATGTAGTATGAGCATGAAAGTACGAGTATGCATTAAGTATACTGTACATCAAAAATCGCCTCCTTGGTCTATTGGCAGCATACATGTGCTGTGAACCGGGAGGTCGTAGGTTCGATTCCCAGGTCGGGCAAAGCGATTTTATTTATTTAATTTGCCCGGGACTGTATCCCCCCCGGGGGGTTTGATGTTAGACAAGCAGCCGGTGGTAAAAAGTATAAGTAAAGTATACTGTACATAAAAGAAAAGCTTACAACATGCCTTACAAATAATACCTACAACAGACAATCAAACGCTTTTTCTTGATAAATCTACGACAAGTTATTTCGCTCGACATTAATACTATGTAAAACTCACAAGTGTTTATATTTTATTTCCACTGTTTTCTTCAGTGAGAAGAAAATATTTAGCTACTTGTAAATAAAGACGTAATTTGGCGTTAGCCGCGGGCACTCAAGCCTGCCTATTTTTATGAAATTCGTTCAAATTTATTCAGATTTGAAAGAAGTATTATGGTAAGAAATTAATTTGCTTCCCGAGTAATAATTCGTTCGCTCGAAAAATAAATGAGTTGGAATCTTGTGTAACGTGTAATTGTGATCTTCAGTAGCGAAATTAAATTTAAAAAGACTCATAACAAAGTAATTTTTACGAATCAGTTGTACAGAAAACCTCATCATGAGTATTTTATTTGAGCACTTCTTGTGTAATATTGTAGCTATAAGTATGTCAATAATGGTTGTGGCAGTTATTGAAATTCATTTACTTAAGTTTTAATCATCTTTCTCAAATCGAGGGAGGGGATAATTATAGCGCTTATCGGCCGAATAACCATCGATTGATTATTGTCGAAGTATTTGATTTGCTATAACGGAAAAACTAATTATGTAGCCGTTCGATGTTGTTGTTAGATAATCTAGCTTAAACGAGATCAAAACATTATGGGCCTTATAAAAATATTTTAGCTGAGCAAATTGTAAAGAACAGTTATGTCTCTTTTATTTTCAAACAATGTGACATAAGGAAAAAAGTTACTATTCTTAACCATTTGCTCAGGTTAAATCGACCTATCCAAAGAATAAAGTTACATATGATAATTAATCGAAATTGCTTTTATATTTTTCTGAGCTTAAATTAACCTATATATTTAACGAATACTAGTAATTTTTTAAATTTATGACAATAACAAGTTAAATTATGACATAGCTTAAAAAAATATTCACTAGTTAAATATACAAGTCAATAAATAAGCACAGAAAAATAAGAAAGTAATTTCGATTCATTATCATATGTAACTTTATTCTTTGGATAGGTCGAAATGTTTTATAAGTAAGGCCCATTACCACCTTGAACGCATGTGTTCCTGGAATGTGCATATACTAAGAGGTCCTAGAGGTTTTCCTTGCTCTTGCGTTCGTATTCATGCTTTATAATGATGGCCATGATAATTCTTAGAGATGTAGAAAGTTAATTCACAAACCTCAATTACAATAAAAAAGCACGTTATTTAACAGCAAAACGACATTCAAAAGACGGAAAAACCGAGGGTCGGAACATCTGCACATAAAGAGGCAATTTGGAGATTGCCGGGGGCGTACAACCGCCACGGAGAATTGTGTTCAAATGTATTCAAAATTAAAAAATGAAGAAAATATTGCAAGGAAATTCATTGCGGTAAAATAAACAGGAGTGACTTTCCTGTGGGCAGTGAAACGATCGCTGTGAATAATACTCGTGTTTCGCATAGAGAGCGGTGCAGTTGTATCCACTACAAACGAGAACGATTTTAGATCAACATTTTGTTTCTAACTAGTGTCGATTTGCCGAATATGCTATGAATTTAAATAGGGGATTTGATTTAGATTCAATGAGATGCACGAGTATATTATTGTATCTAACTATACAATTATACTACTACCATATGTATAACTATATATACACGCAGAATCAATGTTGATTGAAAGTCGAAGTTAAAGGGATGCGGAGCGCGTAAGGAAGCGGATATAGCAATTTGGCGTTGGTCGGCCACCGCGCCGTGCTGTAATGACGGCGGAGACGAGGACACTGGACTCTGCGCTCGTATACGTGCATTGGCTCCTTACTCCTAGTGCCCATACAAGTTCCTACTTTACCTAAAATGCCTACTGAGAAGTGGAAAATTCGTCCAACATATCTTTATCTATTATTAGCTTTCGGTGCCGGCACTAGGTTCTTTTTAGTAGGTACCTACATAGTCGTTAGGTTGTGTATTTTCATTGCGTTATTTTCGTTTGTTTGATATATCAATAACGAATCGGTGATCAGATTCGTTTTAAATATATTAAAATATTTTCTTTCGAACGTATGAGACATAATTTAAATGCTAATGCACCGCTGCGAAGTGCTACGAGCCGCTACGGAGTACGGACAGTATTCGTATGGACTCGCATACTATCGAGGCCGGGCGCTGGGCGGCGAGCGCACGCTGGACTTACCCTCAAATTATTCAACTGCGCTCCCCATTCGGAATATTAATGGGTTCAACGGTAATAGCATAGTGATTTGATAACCACAAACTGGCAACAAACAATGGAACCTAATAATTTGATTCATTTCACGAATTATATAGACACCTAACTGTTTACTGATTTGTTTATAAAATGTAAATAGGTTAACACACAATTTCACATTTTTAATAATCATCTATTTGTACGTAAAAAAATCCAAATAAATCTACCTCATTTACTTTAAGAGTTGGCAGCTATTGTAGACATTGATTAAGTAGAATATAATTTATCGCTGACGTTTAGCCGCTAACGTGAATGAAACGAGCCAATTATCTAAATAAATTGAGTTAGCCTCTGCAATGTCACGACCCCCTGGCATAGTTCCCTTCTTGCGTTATATTCCTGCGGAAAGGTGTTTGTTTCGGAGGCGCGCCGTAAAATGAATATTGATGACTTCATGGGGTCCGGAGATGATTTGCTGAAAAATTAGCTTCTTTTCGACGTTTTATTGCCACGCATCGTTTGGGAAGCGCGCTGATGAAGACTAATATAGCCGTTAATTTTGCTTCGTAACGTTTAATGTAGAGTTGCTTTCGTAATTATTATTTGAATTTTAAAACGTGGCGGACATTATATTTTATAAACGGTTAGACATGGTGTATATAATAAATAAATATAAATAAAACCCAACACTCACATCATCATGTGCCGTGAGTATCAGGAACTACGAGAGACGATGACGAATCGATTGTTTTGGACGAAACACTTTTCGTATCTATTCGCGAAAATATCATAGACGTGTCATCTTGGCCCGCTGTCTGACCAGAAGATACAATTTATATGCAAATTCAGTAAGATACAAGCCACTGATGTCGCTGTGTAGTCTCACCACCCAGCCGCCCGCTTGCGACCTCACGACGCATTTCTCTGCATTAATATAACCTTTAAAATTACTTTCCAACTAGATAACCTACTGCTAGTACAATAATTGTAATAGTACCACTAAATTTAATAATAATAATAATATTAGCCCTGTAATATTACTGTCCCACTGCTGGGCACAGGCCTTCTCTACTAGTGATAGGGGTTAGGCTTTAGTCTACCACGCTGGCCTAATGCGGGTTGGTAGACTTCGTATACCTTCGAAATTATTGTGGAGAAATTCTCGGGTATGCAGGTTTCCTCACGATTTTTTCCTTCACCGTTGTAGCAAGCGATATTTCACAATGAAAACATACTTAACATAGAAAAGTCAGAGGTATGTGCTCTTTTTGGGGTTGGTCTCGAACCTCCGACACTCGTCTCGGCAGTCCGTACCATTCCCAACTGAGTATTGCTCCACTAAAATGCTATTTAATTGTGGTAGATGTGTCGAGATGCTTTTCTATATCTACAAACGAGCAGGTGGGATATCTAATGGTCTCTACCGCCCATTAACACCTACAATACCAAATAAATCTTGAGTGCGTTGGTGACCTTAGAAAAAAGGAATAAGGGATTGGGGAAATGGATATGTATCAACGGAAAGTGTAATGATTTTAATTGAAGACTTTAGAATTTTTAGACCGGAATATGTGAGAATTTCGGTGCGACAGAATTACTTACTATTATTGTGTAGCGAAATAATGATTTCTATGTCACAGTCTATGTGAAGAAATTACTTTCGTAGATCTTGCTTTCAGTTGTAGAGTCTTCTGCATACCGACCAATGCTTGAAAATTGTTTGTTCGTAAAATTCAACGACAATTTCCACATTACTAACGAAGATCAAACGTTCTAAATGTAAGGTTATACGTACATTTGCTATATAGTTATTATCTTTGTTTATTATAATAAAAGTCTCTGTTTATTATACCTCTAGACAAATTATCCATTCTGACATTTGTAGTTTTTATTTTTATTGTTAGCCCAATATGCCTTTAGGCTACAGAATTATAATATAGAAAAACTAATAATTTATTTAGTACCAATTAGAGATCAGTTATGATATAAAAGAATTTTAAAACGCAGGAAGTCGTAACAAAAATGTGATCAAACAGATTATACATATAGCCCCTTACTTATAAAAATATTTAAGCGCTGCTTATCTTTAACCATAGGTTGTCCCTTTCATTTTTGAACAATGTAACGCAAGGAAAAAAGTGACTGGCTATTCTTAACGAAAAGACAAGCGAAAATGTTTTTAAAAGTAAGGCCTATAATTTGATAATCATTTTTGTATAGGTACGTTGACTATGCAGGTATGTATGTATAGCAGTGTTCCATTATAGGCCGCTAGCCACAAGTTATATATTTGCGCCGTGCGTTTTACTGTGGTGATTGCATCTTCATTCTGGATTCTCCTGCCAGAATTTGTTCCAGTGGGAACCGTGAAATGTTAACGACACGCGGATATGGTATGAATAATATACATATTAAGTATTTCAGAAGGTTTAATAACAGATCAATTTGTTACTTGATTTACAATTAGGAATGACAAGAAAACTGAAAACCGACTTCAAAACTGAACACCTCAATATAATAATTAACAAAAAAAATTTACTCTCTTTGTACTCAGTGCTGGGGGGTTACCACCACCTCTTATAGCAGTTTTATTATAATCTTACTTGTACCGATTCCTATACAAAACAAACGAATAACGATTATAATAATACTGCTATAAGAGGTGGTGGTAACCCTGCTGGAGCCGAAGCAGATCAAATGAATAGGCACCGATTCCAAAGAGAGTAAGAAATTGTTATTTTTTACTTTTATTACATTTAATTTTAAGTGTTCAGTTTTGAAGTAAGTTTTCAGTTTTGTTAAAATTTATTATTATTTATTAATTTTTAGTGTTCAGTAGTACAAACTTAAGACTCCTAACGTAATCGAAGCGAAATAATTTGAAAGAATAAAAAATGCGGTCTATACCTAAAGTAAAGTAAAGTACCTTTAACACTTATCCACCAACTCCTAATAGTTAAGGAGTTATATTTTCCATCATCAGTTTACATATGTATTAAATACTTGAAGAGTTTTAGAAAATATATAAACAAATTGTGCGTCCCTATAAAATTTGATGGCTCTCGATTTTTCAGGGAATCCATCATCAGATCCTGTCAATGAGCCCACCTGGGAAGTTATACCCTTTTAAACAAAAGAAGAATTTCTCGAATCGAATCAGCCCAGGCGTTTTCGAGTTATCGGTGAACAGACATATAAAAAAGATTCCGACGAATTGTTAACCTCCTCTTTTTTTAAGTCGGTTATCGATATCGCTACCACATTTTATTTTTTTATATTTTCGTTACATGAAGTTGGAAACATTGGACAAAACATTGACACAAAGTTGCGTTGCCTCGTCTATTTTGAAGTAAGTTACGTATTAGCTGAGTGGTCACGGCTGTGGCGACTGCTGGCTAAGCCAATTAGTGTCCACTTGGGTAAACACCGGCTCGTTAGCGGACTTGTGTGTTTTATTCAATTCAATTTACCAGTTTCACCACTTCGCCACTTATTGATAGGACATACATTCTTTGTTCGTTCTTAATTTGCCGTGGTTCTGTAAGCATCACAAATAGACGTTCAAACATACGTGACATTGAATTATGTTAGCTTGTGTAGCTTCTGCATCTTTTAGAATAGGGTCTGATAGAATTTTTCTGAAGAATTCTCTCTCTATGGCACTCACCATACCAAATAGAAGAGGGCGTTTGGGCAACTGTAAATCTTACCATACAAAACCCTGTATCAAGTACTAAACTGCAAGCTGACCCCTTTAATGTTGTACCTACTTCGGCTTTTCTGTTTTGTGGATGCACCTAAGCAAAATTTTCTACACCGTGACTGTATCAATGACATAGATATTGCCAGATGTGTAGGTTGATGAGAACAATAAATCTTTTAATGAACACTTCATTCAATGTTTTTCATTTTCTATCTTAGAAGGGATGAAAAATAATGAGTCTGTTTATTGTCTTCTACTTCACCTAGACAGTTGCGATTTATCTTACTAAACATCTGTAATTGGTTGTAATCTATAGCTCTGATTTCTTGACTTATTTATTGTATCGGTTAATTGCGCTCACCTATAAAAGCAATTAACACATTCTAGTACCCCAAGCTAGTTGGATAATTGCGTTAGTATATTAAAATAGCGCACCATTTTTAACATTCGTTCTGCAGCCCGAGCAGGAACATTTCTGACAACCGTAAATGTATTTGTGCTCGATGCGCGTCTATGAAATTTGTATAAAATATTAATCAAATGTCATCAGTGCGCAGCGAGTTTACATTTACATTAGTTTTTCGTGCTCGGGCTACTGGTTTGTGATAGTTTTCCCGTTGGTGTTTTTAACATTGTTGCGGGTTGGATTTTTACTCAATGGGACCTGTTATTGGTACTATGATTTCTAGTATTGCAAGTAACTATAATATAGTAGTGATAGACCATTAGTAGTGATATTACCATTGCGCCAGCCGTTAATGGATAAACACTGGCTCACACCAAAACGGTACTCGCCTTAATAAGCCACTCCACTGCCTATTATAACGGTTTTTTCGCTTTATGTACGGTAGTCATCCTTTCGACAGCGTTTTGAATAATTTAGGCTTTTTCATATGAGCTCTACAAATACACTAGCAATATAAATTCCAATCAGTGTTTCTAAGACAAAATACACGTATTGACAAATATGACGCGCCAAGTTAATAGATAAAAGTAATCGTAGCCGATGCGGCGCATCGAAAAGATGTCGCGTGTGTCCCGCGGTCGGCGGTAATCTACTCCGTGACTTGCAAGTGGAATGCTTGCTTTTATTACCCACCCCTTTAGAGGCCGGGGTGGCAACGGATATAGCGTACAACCTCTACAGAAGCATCAAAAACATAAAATGGTTGGTTTTTATAATTATTTCCTAAAGCTGTTTATTGTGTGTAATTTGGTGATTACAATGCAGTCTAAAATTAAGTATGGAATCGTCTTTAAGAAATTCCTTTATTCCACTTCCTTGAACGGAGCTGGCTGATGTGACGGGGTTCATTCGTGTGTTACATACAAAATATTATTGAAAATCTTTGGGTTGTTCATAGTCATCGTATTTGTACGAATTTGATGCGATTGGTTTTTGGTGATTATATTTAATTTCAGGATTCAAAACCTGTGGAATAAAACTGTACAGTCCCAAAATCTGATTAATATAAGAAATAGTAAATAACGTGCTAATAATAATATGAGCATGCTGCGCATACTTAGTTTGCGGCGGAACGGATCCAGCGTCGTTAGCTGTACCGCATTGTGCCGGTTATTGGCGAACCGACCGGACCGGCCGATCCACCGACGACACGTGAATTTACCCGTGGTGCGGCGTGGTGTGCACCCACCCGACCCAATACTGGATTAACATAATACTAATATTCACTTTTATTTCATTAAACAGCGTCTCTCCCTAAATGGAAACACACACAGAAAACAATAAGAAAGTAATGTTAGTAGTTGCTTCCGTGCACATTCTCTTTTTTTTATACTTTGTTTGTTTCATAGCTCAGGATAGACGACGTTCGTTAAGTAGAAATTTATATGCAATATCACGATGAAAGTCACGACCTGACGCAGAGCTTAAACTCAGAATAATTAACATTGAAGCTTTGTGAAGTTTTTTCATTACAAAAAAGGTTATTTCCCACAAAACAGATTATCCAAATTTTATGTAACAACACTGTAGTAGGGGATTAATTTGGATCGGGGTTATGCGCAATCCAAAGCCATTTTAAAAACATGGCGCCTCCATAATGATTGCTTGATGAGAAGAGCGCCAGTTTGCTGCACTTTCATCGTCCACAGGCTTAGCACACGTGGCGCTACTATCGCTAAAACTTTTATGATAACATTATATCATAGAAAGAAGAGTAATTTTAACATTTAATTTTCCAAAAGAGTTTTCTCAATAGTAGGTACTCACCCACGGACTATTGGTCCTGCTACACCTCGTATTATTAGTAACTTCTACGCAAACTTGACGCGAGGACTTTCTAAGTACCGACTACATGTTAACATATTTACTATCTACTCAAAATTAGAGAGTAAACAGCACACTTACTAGTTTCACCGTTCACGACCACGATAGACATGCGCTGCTAATTGAGTATTGAAACTTTCAATTTGCAAGTCTATCGATATCTACATTAGTAATTTGTATTAAACTAAAAAAAATATTGAATATCATAACATAACATAACTTTAACGAGATTGTAGAGATACTATAATGTACACATTATTTTATTTGTAATTGGTTACAAGAAAATCGTACGAACCAAATAAATAAATGGATGACATAGCGTAAAAAATAATGTATTACTTAAATACTGTGAACCATTATTATTATTATATTTTTGGTGAGTCTTAAAGAACATTTGAAGGTGTCAGAATTAATTTAAGATGAAAGTAATTCAATTTTAAGCTCTAAAAATACATTGGTATCACAAACTTAAAACAATAAAAATACACATTATTTTAGGTATTTTGCCATGCAAAATTTCATACATAGAGCGGTACAAGTTGAACGGAGTTTTTCGAAACTTTCCTTCTTTACTTATTTTGAGGACGGTCGGAGCGAGCGTCGAACTCTCTAACTCGTGTTATTGAATTTAATGTACCCTCACCGTGCCTACTACCTAGCGCTATTCACTGACAATAAAATCACTCGGATCCACGAGCCGTACCTGTTTATAACTACGTGTATACTTTGTAAATTAACAATACACTGCACTATTCTGATTATATCAAGCACGTATTTTTTTTTCTAAAGCGCCAGTTACTTAGAAGCAGTTAAAGGAAGAGTCGTTTG
This sequence comes from Clanis bilineata, assembly GCA_036417725.1. NCBI lineage: Eukaryota > Metazoa > Arthropoda > Insecta > Lepidoptera > Sphingidae > Clanis > Clanis bilineata. The sequence continues at coordinate 9,716,777 of CM071141.1, forward strand.
ATGTTCTATTTGAAGAGCAGAGGCGCGTAAATGACGCACAAACTAGACGAGCCGCCATGTAAATTTTTCCTTTGGTTCACCTCAAAAGGTTTCGTTAGGCCAACATTTACATTTGGCGTCGCCTTCGTTCCGAGTGTTTGCAAGAAACACACTTTAATCACAGAACAGGTGGAAAGGACCGACGAGCAATTTTAATATTGGATTTTTTTATCAAATCTCACTTTTTCCTTAATACGAAAATATTTGTTTCGTTCAGGCAATTTTTCACGGATTAATTTTCTGGGCTTATCTCTTTGATTTGTTGTGGCAAATGAAAATTCTTAAAATGAATATAAATAAGTACGTTAATAAAATGTTAGTACCTTTCTTTATGTAGTTGTGCCCAAATAATTTTATAAACAGTTCAGTTTCTGTGTACATGAATTAGATATATGAAAAATATTATTGTTTTATTTGTGTTATTTAAGTATTTTTACTGAGATGAGAGAATCAAGAGGGAATGTTTGCACGTATTCCATTTTCTTGACTATATTTCACCCTGCTGGCACTCGGCGCTCTTCAGGCTCTTCGCAAGTGACTCAAAGCATAACAAAACTCAATTATGTCGACCTTTAACTCCATAAATGAACAAAAAATGTCCCGAGTCAGTGATACATCTGTCAACTGCGTTGTTTCGTATCAATATCCGGATTAGGTTGAATCAATTTTGGTTTGTAGGATCAGGATTTATGCAGCGCTCTCAATTTCCTGCGATGACAGCGAAACATCCGGCATGCATTGCACCCCCCGCCCTCCGCGACGGCCGCCGCCCCCGCGAGCCCTACGCCGCCGCAGCCGCACAGCCGCCCAGCCGCCACTGAGCTGAACGTAAAATGGAGCGCAGGCATTTGCATAGCGACACTCGAGTTGAGCGGACCGGCAAATTGATGTCGCATCAGTGACTCGATCAATATGACATGTATTCTGTCTTCTACTAATCTTTCTGGTATTTTAATAAATACGAGTACAATAGGAGTATATATAATTATTTAGTACAGATTTGATTTATGTAGATATTATTTCGGATTTAAAAATTGAATATTATCTCGAAATAAAGTATTTTTAGTATTCCGAAGCGAAATGGCAAAAATGGAACCCTTATAGTTTCGTGATGACCGTCTGTCAGAGACCGCTCAGAGTCTATCAGTACTAGAAACCTGTAACCTGCGGAGCTATTCGCTATTTTTGACACTTCGAGTGAGCAACAAAGTTTAGTTGGCAACTGAACTTTGATGTCAACTGAGATTTAAGATAAATCGGTATTGCGTATCTCATTGTTTATATATGCACCATGAGTGCCTATCAAGTTCCTTTCAACGATCACTTGACATCTCTATTTTTCTATCGACACTGTGTGACATAGATAAATATACGCGTTGAATTAATAAATGAAAGGGATAGTAGATCGCCTTTATACTTGAACAAAATGTTTGAAATTGACGAAAAAATAATTTATGCGAGAATTATAAAAATCGTATTGTGATAATTCACGATTTATGTTTATAAATTTATCGTGAAATAATTACTTCAACTGGCATGAGGAAAGTAGCTAAAACCATTTGATCTAGGTACATCTTAGTTGTGTGTTATAATCTATATTTTTGTATGATTTTAACCATTTTTGCCATCTAAGGCCATGCTCTAAAATAATATTTAAGATTAGTTTTATAACGAATTTATTGTGTTTTATTTTACAATAAGTATTTATTACTAATTACATGTACTTTCGTGCTACAAATACTATCAACAAACTTCACAATGTGATCTAAGTATTCATTACATGCTTCAAGTATTCACTTATATACTTATTTATTGCTGTTGAAGGTAGGGTTATTAAAATAGTAAATGCTATAAGTTTGTGAAACCCCTCCGTCGTGTCACAATCTTGCCTGGCGGACGTTGAGCACTGTCTTTGAACACCTTGCCGAAATCCAGCGTTATTTATGTGAAATATTCTCAAGTGATCACTTGCATGATAGGTACATTGCGCAAACTAAACGGCGGCACTCATATATAGGTACTAATAATATATTAGTCTTTCTATTCCAAAATCCTTCTTTTTCTCTCTTCATAAAGCCTCAACAAAATCAATCCGAACACATGTCGGAACATAATTTGGAAACAATCACACTGCTTACAGCACACAATCACGCGATTATGATTGTTTATAATATGGAATCCTTAGAATGGAATCATAATATTATTATGTCTTAGACTAAATATAGACTGGACAATCCTCACTGACATATTGAAGAAACGGGATGGTGCTATACGCATTTAAGTGTGTTGAACAAAGATGCTAATCTGGTGCTTTGTCTCGCGTCGAATACCCAGAAATTCTTGCTTTGTGCATTTGCTTTGAGCTCAGAATTTGACAGCATATTTTATTCTGCAGTTTACGTGGATATAAATCACTTATAATTATTCAATTCTTATTATTATATTGAAACAGTGAGTTTGCAGAGTCTCATAATGGTGGGATGTTGCATTCGCGGGTGTAAAAGCAATAACAGACGAAATGAAATTTGTGTTACATTTCACACGTAAGTAACGATGAAATCTTATTTCTGAACATTTTATTAGTATCGGTGTGATATATTGAAGAGTATTTAATAAGATATGTGGAATAATATGCATATAAATCGCAATATAACGTGAAAATATAATTTCCTGACGTAATCATGGTGTTACCGGCTACTAAAATCGTAAAATCCGTAAATTGGTAAATTAATAATTTCATTGAATATCAATTCTTTAATAATGTATAAAGCAATAAAACATTACTTATAGGCTCTATACCCTCGGAGGGGTCGGCAGAGAAACTATTACGCTCATTGTTCGCTCACGTTATTTCTGTCCCATTATGAACCTAGTACCTACTATTAATTAAATATTTATTATTTTTTTAAGGTTCCGTCCCTCAAAAGGAAAAAGCTCTTATAGGAACACTTTGTTGTCCGTCTGTCAAGACATATATCGGTATCGCAGGGAGGTATCGAGTTGAAATTAAAACCATATACGCAGATCTGTAGATGTTTGAAGCTTAGGTACTGACGGGGGCGTCGAAGTGTATTTGGAGGCGCACTGGAATTGGTGAGCGGTGTTGAAAAGGATTCCCCGAACGTGAGAACCCAGTATTTTATTTTGGAAATCCCCATACACGCCCGCGGCCGCGCCTCGTAACGTTAGCATTTATTTCAAAACTGACCAATAGAAGTCATTAAATAAATAAATATGGATATGCAAGTTATGAGAGTTTTTCCTTTTAGTTTTGATATTTGTTTTTACCGCCCCCTTGAACATGCCGCCCGTGTGCGGTGCACACCTTGCACGCCCGCACGTAACTCTTGCGGCGATTACGATCAGGTAAGTTTGGAGTCGGTCCATTAAGTTTTTAAACTTGTAACTGTTTTACGTTTTCCTCTTACTTTGTCATTAAATTATAACCAAATGAACATGGTACCTTTGAAATAATCTCTATCGAATACAATAGCATTTATCAGGATTGGTCCACATTTGGCGAAGATATCACATACACTAAAATAGTACAAACGAAGTACGTACAGTCTTTCTGCCTCAGTGGCGTAGTGGTATTGCGTGCGCGGTACGACTATCATTCTGAGGTCTTGGATTCGATCCCCGGGTCGGGCAAAGTGATATTGGATTTTTCAGTATCAGCCCGCAGTCTGGAATTTGTGCCCGATATGGCGATAAGCTTGCCCCCTATAATATCTGGGACGGAACTAAGCTCGGCGAAATGATCTACGATTTGCAAGAGGGATGACTGGACCGTGGGTAGCTTCACCTGGTGTCTGGGCCTAGAGCGTCGATTAAGAATGGAAGTAAAGCTGATTCGCATTCGTGATCCTTTTGGCCAGTGAGTATAACACACAGGAATGGAACCGGTACCCCGACCTAAGTGACCGTTGGGATTTCCAATATCGTGCTGTATTTTAACAGCGAACGGTCCTGTCAGTGAGTATCAGTACATAATCATTACTCTCCTGCGGTTAGGATCATAAGATCCGTATATAGATTTCTCACGCAAAGTTTAATGAGCAGTGTTGAATTGCATATATTTGTGTTTTTTTAAATGTTTATAAATATTATAGGTACTAATTACATCGACAGCGTATTTTACTTACTTTGTGTTTACATATTTTTTACCTGAACTTATTCAAATCTTGATTCCAATTACAGAACATTTACATAAGTAGTTTTCATTCAACTTAAAAAGTAGGAGGTTCTCAATTCGTCGTTATTTTTAACGGGAGGCCGCGGGTTCGATCCCCGAGCCAAGACAAATGTTTATGTGATCACCAGATATTTGTTTCGGGTCTGGATGTTATAGGACCGTAAGTACTGATACCTACGACACAGGTTAAGCCTAGTTTGGGGCCACGATTATATGTGACTGTTGGGTGAAAAAACCCTTTCATTCAAGGGCAGTTGTCTTGGTATGTTTGAATAACGTACCACAAAAAAAGCCTCATCAATATCCATAAGTATATATATTATAAGTTTTGTATATAGTAACAGTAGGATAATATATTACCAATAATATATAACTGAATATAATAGACAGGAATGGGCTCGGCGAAATATTGAGTGTTCTAGTTCGCTCCTGCCTACCCCTGAATACAGGCGTAATTAAATGTATGTATGTACACTACTAATATTTCGATTAATATTCCCAAAAAAAAACCTGAATTCAGAAATTCAGGATTTTTTTTACAACCTGACCACACAAGCGATGGCTCTCGCTGTCTCATGTGTCGGTACGACGTGGTGATATCTATAGGATAATCTAAGTATTATGTGTTGATTAAGGTGTTGATTATATAATTTTTTTAAATAACACAAATCTAATAAATCACACACTCGCGCAGTCTCACAAAAAAGAGTTTTGTAATGACTAAAATCCTAACAAATTCAAAATCTGAAATATTTCAATGTAACAATCCACAAAACTGACTAATTTATCTAGCCGGATTATAGTGGTAATCACTTTGCATCTCAAAAACACTCCTCTGAGGTTGTGTCTTTCAAAACTCTTTTGATAGGCACAGTTACTTTCGATTTGATGTCCACTTTGCTTAGCCAATACCGATTTATCTTTTTCGATATACACTCACACGCTACGAAAGTCACCGTGACTTCACGGGTGCCAATCAATGTTCAAAGGCACTCGTGACGTCATTCTAGTTGATAACCGACGTTAGCCGATACCAAATTAGCAATATGACAGTTATTTGTTGTACACTTTGAAGAGTGGATATCATTTTCAGTTGCCAACTAAGATACATAATCGCCCTGCTGGTATGGGTATACATATCAATCACGCTAAAAAAACTGGAAGGTATTTATTTCCCTTACACGTAAAGTGCAGGAAGAATTTTTTTTACACGATTATTCCACGGTGTGAAATATCGTTGGATAGGTCGTTCATAAACATTGTGGGTTTGTTAAAACCATTTTTCGATCCAAGAATTCGTTTGCGAAATATTAGCTTTAAATTGATATTTTTTGTTAGAGTCAAGTGTCTGCATACCCTACCAGTTAAACGGATGATTCTGGATTTTTAAAAAAAAAACATAGTAATAGCACAACATAATAATAAATTTAAAAGAAAAACTATCAAGGTTAACCAGGCTTTACAATTTGACAAGTAATAGTCGGCTAAAGTAAAAAGCAATATTTCGTACAAATTCTATTGAATACAAGATAGAAAAAGTAAGTTATGTAAAAGAGATAATAAATATAAGTTTATGGACCATGTTCTCATAACATAAGCTCATACCTGTCCCTTTTCCCTGACGGGGCAGGCAGAGGCTAATTCTAGTTCGTTAGTGCGCCTCTGCCTACCTCTTCGGGGCTACAGGCGTGAGCTTATGTTATGCTACACTGAATTCAAATCACAGATACATAGTGATATGTACGGTAAATCTTATTGGCATGGATCAAGAGATGTTCGCTGGGAATACACACGTATCCTACGTGGTTCGTTAAAGATTCCTCCCGACCGCCACGTCTGAATATTCGCTATCACTGCGTCGAGACATTGATTGAAAAGGTCTTTTATTTCAATTTATTCATATGAAATGTATTTTTATATTAAAATCATTATAATGTATGAAGTCCTGATTCTGAATCATGCGTTATCAAACTTCATCTATCAAACTTTGGTAATAATAAATGTGTCGATTAATTATTTATTTTATTTGTTTAAAAATAACATTGTTTCCTACTTTCTTTTCTTTCATACATTGGAGGGACATTATTTTTTTACACAGAGATACGAGTAGTTTATACGCCCGGAGGGTGACAGAAATTACTTTTGTGCCGGTAGTAAGTTATTTTCTCGCACTGCGCCGATATATTTATTTTAAAAAGGAAACTATTAGATAGATTAGATAGATACTTGTAATATGTATAGTAGGTACAGTTCCATAGTCTATTGTTTGTCTTAAAATTTTTCAGGTGACAAATCGCGGTGTTGTGAGTCCAAAAATATATCTAGTTTTGGTGCGACATAAGATGTGTAACTTTTTGTAGGGTCAGAACTTTTATGTGACCGCTGGGACTTGTGTGTTATTTATTTACTCATCACGCATTCTGAACTGGAGGCAAAAAAAATAATAATAATATGATAAACTATATCTATACTTATATATATATATAATATATAATAATATTATAAAGCTGAAGAGTTTGTTTGTTTGTTTGTTTGTTTGTTTGTTTGTTTGTTTGTTTGTTTGATTGAACGCGCTAATCTCAGGAACTACTGCTTCGATTTGAAAAATTGTTTTTGTGTTGGATAGCCCAATTATCGAGGGTGGCTATAGGCTATATAACATCACGCTATGACCAATAGGAGTGGAGCAGAAGTGAAAAATGTTGAAAAGCGGGGAAGTTGATATCTCAGAAACTACTGGTTCGAATCGAAAAAATATTTTTGTGTTGGATAGCCCATTTATCGAGGATGGCTATAGGCTATATAACATCACACTATGACCAATAGGAGCGGAGCAGAAATGAAAATTTTGCAAACCGGGAAAATTTATATCTCAGAGAGAACTACTGCTTCGAATTGAAAAAATCTTTTTGTGTTGGATAGCCCATTTATCGAGGATGGCTATAGGCTATATAACATCACGCTATGACCAATAGGAGCGGAGCAGAAATGAAAAATGTTGCAAAATCGTGAAAATGTATATCTCAGAAACTACTGGTTCGATGTGAAAAATTCTTTTTGTGTTGGATAGCCCAATTATCGACGGTGGCTATAGGCTATATAACATCACGCTATGACCAATAGGAGCGGAGCAAAAATGAATAATGCTGCTAGCGGGGAATTTTATATCTCGGAAACTACTGGTTCGATTTGAAAAAATATTTTAGTGTTGACCGACGGGATGAATGGTAGGGTGACTAAGGGGTGACTGACGGAGTGATTGATGGGGTGACTGATGGCATGACTGACGGGGTGACCGACGTGAGGAATGACGGGGTGACTGACAGGCTGACTGATGGTGTGGCGGGCGGGGTGTCTGACGAGGTAACTGACGGGGTGACTGACGAGGTGACTGACGAGGTGACAGACGGGGTGACAGATGGTGTGACCGACTGGGTGACAGACAAGGTGACAGACGGGGTGACAGACGGGTGACAGACGGGTGTCAGAAGGGTGACAGACGGGTGACCGACGTGGTGACAGACGGGGTGACAGACGGGTGACAGGCGGGGTGACCGACTGGGTGACAGACGGGGTAACCGACGGGTGACAGACTGGTGACAGACTGGGTGACAGACGGGGTAACCGATTGGGTGACAGAAGGGGTGACAGGCGGGGTGACAGACGGGGTGACAGCCGGGTGACAGACGGGGTGACAGACAGGTGACATACGGGGTGACAGACGAGTGACCGACGTGGTGACAGACGGGGTGACAGACGGGGTGATAGACGGGGTAACAGACGAGGTGACAGGCGGGGTGACCGACTGGATAACAGATGGGGTGACTGACTGGGTGACAGACGGGTGACAGACGGGTGACAGACGGGGTGACGGACGTGGAGGCAGACGGGTGGCAGACGGGGTGACAGGCGGGTGACAGGCGGGTGACAGACTGGGTGACAGACGGGGTGACAAGCGGGGTGACAGACGGTGGGACAGATGGGGTAAGAGACGGGGTGACAGACGGCGTGACAGACGGTGTGACAGACGGTGTGACTGACGGGGTGAGAGACGAGGTGATTGACGGCCGAAGTAGATCATCCCATTACCCCCTTTAGAATTATTGGATTATAGGTACCTAAGACTCACTCTTTCAACCCTCTCTCTCATACGCAGACGAAGTTGCGCGGGTCAGCTAGTATCTTATATGACACATCAAAACAAATACAATGCAGTAAAAATCTCGTAGACATGAGATCGATTTCGGTTCGTTAAAGTTTGACATCTGCAACGTGACTGGCTGTGTAAACCTGCCCTGTGTACAGGACGATGCGATGACAGAATTTACAATGAAAATTCACCCTGCCAGCGTACAGCGTGCATTGTAATTGTGACATCTGACTTGGAACATTGTGTTCCACAGGCTGGGCTTATACTAATATGTGTCGTTCGCGTATATTGTTTACTGAACAGTAGGACTTTATCTTCCAAAGGAGGTTGATGCAAGCGACCGGTCGTAAAAATTAAGCCAAGTCCTTTTTGGCACATGCTTTAAAAACGTCTTTTGCACCGTACCCACACTTTATAGTGGGATAGGGGCAGAAGCAAATAGAAGAAACATTTCTAAATAACTTCTATTAAGTTTATAATTATATTTAGATTTTACTTGGCTCGTACTTAAGTACTTGCATTTCCTTCCTTCGTAAAATAATAAGTATTGCAACTCTATACTTTACCTTAACAATCAACAATATGGTAGTAAAGAAACCCGTAAACTAAAGTTCACTGATTGCTTTACGAGGCGCTTAATATTTGCCTCGGGATATAAACAATTTGCTCTCAACAGCAGCTACAATCTACAAACGGGTAGATACTACCGCCATACCAGACGGCGCTTCACTATTAGCACAGGTATAAACTAATAAATGGAACAAGTTAGAGTATCTTACAGATAAGTATTTATTTTTTTATTATATTTTAATCATTTGATTATACATTTGTATATAAAGGTGTCTGGCCGCACAGTCGTCATCGTAGTTGTAACTTGTATAAAATACGTCGTTCATATAAAAATTCGTCTTATTAAGTGAATCCTTTGTATACCCTTTGCATATCAGTACCCTAGTACGAGTTAATTTTGACAGTTCTCGATTCTCGAAATCGGCGATAATTTCCAGTTTCTTCATACATTTTTTAGTACGTTGTAGTGTCCGCAAAGTGGCGCTGTTTGTCAAACAAAACTTGTACTAGGAGCACTAAAGAGAAATCGGTCGCGTCCTGCACCAGGTGCTAACCATTTAATGTGTGAGTACCCTAAAAATATATTTTTACAAACCTTTTTCAAATTTCCTCCCGGGTACAATGATACCTTCATAATTTTACAAATAACAAATTTTCAATTTGCATGAATACACAACAAGATTGACGGGCATGTAGGTATTCTCTTTAATGACAAAAACGAGGATTGTTTGTTGTCGTAAACGCACCAAGGTAAAATTGCTCCCTAAATATTTTAAATCGCAAAATCCGTTATTTTTGGCGGAGTAACGTCGTGTTTGAGCTGCGGTCCTAAACAAATAGCAAGATTTAATGAGGCCAGAAAACGGCTTGCGGTGTGACGTGGACGCGGTCGCGGACCGTGAGCTGGCACACTCACAAACTACCAAAATGTATAATAATATTTTTACTAGCTGCTGATCGCGGTTTTACTCGCTTGTATGTTACTGGTCACTTTGTTTAACATATCTCGACAATAACCGACTTCAAAACGTCTAACTCTTGCTTAAAAGTAGTTTACTTCGCACTCTTTAATAAGATCTTAATCGAAATATAGGGCCACCTGCAGGGTTACCACCACCTCTTATAGCAGTATTATTATAATCGTTCTTCGTTTGTTTTGTATGGGAATCGGTACAAGTAAGATGATAATAATACTGCTATAAGAGGTGGTGGTAACCCCCCTGGAGCAATGGAACACATCATCATTTTAAATAACCGCTTGGCGTTTGACCGAGATAACGAATAACCAAAGACATTCAATAGTCCATAGACGGGACAACAGCTCGAAACTTGAGATCCAATAATAGTGACGTCGTCATAAGTTACTCAGTGATATTTGAAACATACGCGGGCAAGGTCGTGCCAGCGTAATAATGTTTAAAACTTTAGACAATAAAATTTTCTTACGTGATTCTTGAAAATTCACAGGACATTCTAGGGTGTAAATTGTAATAAGCGCCCTCGCATTGTAATAAGTGGTAGAGGGCGTTACTGACGTTTGAGATAATTTTTTTGTATGAAAACTTGCTTTATAGCCCTCTATATTCAGTAATATTGAATTTATTTGCGAATAACACATATAAAAATGCAGACGATTTGGGAACCGCCTCTTTTTTAGTAGGTTCAAAATGCCATGCTTTTAATCTGTGAGTCAAGTCAATATGTTGAATAAAATGTTTGATGAATTCATACCAATTAGCGTTTATTAATAAATTAAATTAAGACCAAGAATTATTGTCGATGAAGTAATGAAATATGGAGATCGCAAATAATTAAAGAGAACGCGAGCTCGGTTGGCGGTCGACCACTGAAGTACTTAAAGAAACAGCATCTGCCGCAAGCACTTCTGCTCCGCGATCTCACCCAACAGCGAGCACATATATACATAGAGTTGATCAATTATTGTGGAATTAATATTATTTTATTAATGAAATATAATAAAAATAAGGTATTTATAAAAATATATTATATAAGATCATGTTATAACGGTATGTGTTATAACGGTAAAGGAAAACATCGTGAGGAAACCTGCATATCCGAGAATTTCTCCACAAGAATTTCAAAGGTGTGTGAAGTCTACCAACCCGTATTAGGCCTGCGTGGTGGACTAAGGCCTAACCCCTCTCATTAGTAGAGGAAGCCCGTGCCCAGCTGTGGGACAGTAACAGGGTTATTATTTTGTATGTTATTATTATTTTAATATCGTGTTAGTTGTTCCCTTTGTTATTTAACGATAAATCACCTTTCTTAATGCGGTTAAATCCGGGGAAACAGGGAATGAGATCAATATAATTGTCTCCGATCGAGTTTTGTATGTATTCTTACCTATAACCGGCCTTAAAAATAAAGTATGTGGGAGCATAAAATATAAAGATATTAAAAATTTTAAATAAATAACACCCAACAGTCATACATATAGTCCTGACCCCACACTAAGATTAAGTCTTGTGTCGTGTCACTCATGAGTATCAGGAACTACGAGAGACTTTTGGTCTCACAACACCCAGACCCGAAACAATTATCTGTGGGCCATAAAACATTTGTCTCGGTGCGGGGATCGAACCCGCGGCCTCTCGCTTCGCAGCCGGCTACTCGCCCGTCTATGATATTTGTATGAAATATTAACCAAACCAGTGCGCAGCGAGCTCGAAACGAATTCGATTGTCAAAAAGAAGGGCCGCTGAATGTAATTTTTATAAGTACAGCTTATAATATTATTTTATAAGCTAAAAACAGTTCCAAATTAACTTTTCAACTAATTTGCATAAAGATGTCACTATTACCAAAACATTGTTAACAACTCTATATAATTATTTCCAAGCAGGTTTTCATTAAAATCTTTCGTTTCCGTCTTATATTAAAGTATACTCTGAATACTAACGTAGGGCGGATCGCTAAACTTTATATTAAGAACTCTCAATTGCTCACATTGATTTATTTGTACTTATTAATTAAGTCAATATATCAACTATATTGAAAGTAACTCGAATACCTCTTTGGTCTAGTGGTAGCATGGGTATGTATGGTTCCGGGCTGTAGACCGGGAGGTTCTAGGTTCAAAACCCAAGGCGAGCAACTAACAAGATTTGAATGAGACTGGATTTCCCAGAAGGTGTCAAGCAGGCAGCCGGTTGTAAAAACTACCAAACCCTTATATATATGGTTGAAAAAAGTATTGCGGCGACCCCATATTGGACAGAAAATTTAGAAAAAAAAAATACTGAAACGAGTAGGTACTTAATGAAGACTTAAACATAGCATAAGCTCACGCCTGTATCCCCGAAGGAGACGATCCTATCGCCATATCGGACAAAAATTCCAGTATCCAGGCCGATACTGAATTGAAAAAACCCAATATCACTTTGCCCGACCCAGGCATCGAACCCGAGACCTCAAGGCGAAAGTCGTACCGAAATACAACTGCGCCGTCAAAGGCAGTTAATAATCATCAAATAATTAATAGTATGGTACTTTAGAAAAATCAAAAACCTTTGCGATTCATTGAAATTAAACTATTTTTACGGATTATATCACGATTTGGTTTTATATATAATAAAAAAATTGTTTAATTTCAATGAATAACATTCACGTAAACCTAAGAAATCATTACTTTGCGATTCAGGTTTTTGTCTAGGAAACTTTTTATGACAAATTGGTTGAATTTGTCATTAAATGTATTTTTCGACCGACTTCCAAAAAGGAGGAGGTCCTCAATTCGTCTGTTTTTTTATGTATGTTACGCGGTATCTCCGCCAAATGTGGACCGATTTTCAACATTCTTTTTGTGTTCGATAGAGTTTATTTCAAGGGTGGTCCCATAAAAATTTGGTCACCATCGGATTTGAACTCGGTCCGTTAAGTTTTCAAACTTGTGATTATATTGTACTTATTGAAGTAATTCGGGCATTAAAAGTTGAATACTTTTTCGGTATTACAGTATAAACCGCGGGAAGCAATGTGTATCCAATTAAAAACAACGGTATCTACTGCCTATTGAATCTGTGAACTGCGCGATGTACATATGAACGTAGTTCCGTAGATACGTATAGAAACGATGTGTAGCGTTTACATAAGTGAGATACGGTACACGGAGCCGACGGCTGGCCTATTTAATTATGCCACTATAATAAAGCTTAGAAATTCTAATTCATTCTAGTTCTACTTAAAAAAAAAACAGCCAAGTGCATGCAGTAGGTCTGACCACGCACAATAAATGGTTCTGAAAGAGGGATAATTTGTATTGAAGTATAATTTTATTACACATATTTTTAAGTATAATAGTCCATATAATAGTCCAAGTAATAATGGTCCATAAAATTGTATTGATTATTTCTCCTTTCTAACCGTCCTTATCCCACCTTAATATGGGGTCGGCGCATCATACTTTTTCAAGCAGGTTGCAGAAATTATTCGGCTTAGCTTTTACAACCGCCTACCTGTTCGACGTCAACGGACGTGATCCCCGAGGGAGGGAGGGGGTTGAGTTCCGGCCAAATCAAATTAGAAAAATTGGTTTGATCGACATGGGAATCGAAGCCAAGACCTCCCGGTCCACAGCCCATATATGCTGCCCCTAGACCAAGGAGGCGGCATACAACTGATACCTCATTTAAATATTATTTATGTATAATAATAATATTAGCCCTGTAATAGTACTGTCCCACTGCTGGGCACGGGCCTCCTCTACTAATGGGAGGGGTTAGGTCTTAGTATACCACGCTGGCCTAATGCGGGTTGGTAGACTTCACATACCTTTGAAATTCTTGTGAAGAAATTCTCGGGTATGCAGGTTTCCTCACGATGTTTTCCTTCACCGTTATGGCAAGTGACAATTCACAATGAAAATACACTTAACAGAGAAAAATCAGAGGTGTATGCTCTTTTTTGGGGTTGGTTTTGAACCTCCGACACTCGTCTCGGCAGTCCGTACTATTCCCATCTGACCTATCGCTGCGTATTATAATAAGTTACCAAAGACCTCATATCACAATAACACTTTTTCTAAGCTTTTTCATTAGACAGTTAATTAGGTGTGTGTTATGAATGAACCAATACTATGAACCATTAGAAAAACTAAAACCAATTTATTCTTCATGCGGTAAGTTACACGAAATTAAGTCATACTTATTATTATTGAAATTATATATTCGCATATAATAACATATAAAACCCCTAAGAATAGTCGTCATTTGAGTATCTGGGGATTAATAAGACGTGGTATTATTTAGTTACACTGGGTGTTGAAGAAACCAAAATGGCACGTAAATTTTCCATCGACAGTATTTCCCCCGAGTGTAGGTTTCCAATCGGCGCTGGCGGGTCAGTCGGGAGTCAATGAAAAGCGGTAAAGTGGTGCCGCGGCGCTGATTAAAGCCTGGAGCAATCGCCCCGGAAAGTATTTATAGGTACACCTGTTCGTTAGCGGCGCAAGTCCCGGCCAACTCCTTGATTAGGCGCCGACGGCCGTTGCTTTTCTTCAATAACAAGTAAAAGATTTTTACTCTGCACGTCGATAGAATTTTCTGTCGGTGCGATGCGCACGTGTGCATTAGTGACTTTTCTATGTACTGTGTTCGTTTTCATTATTATTACCTACGTTTTCTATTAACCTCAGTTTCTGAGGCTCATAACACTTTAAAGAACAAATGCACTTTTATCTTTCATTGTAACTTTGTAAAAAATCCTCACGAACTAAATTGCCTTCAGCGATCGTTCAAACGAACGAGAAATACATTAAATCGTTAGGCGCGCAGTTGTCGGCGCCAGTAGATTTATGACACACTTTACTTTGTGAGCGTCACGTAGAAATTGATAAGCAGGTTATTTTGCATGTGAATAGGTCTGTATTCGGTGCACGCTTGGTGCGTGCGCGCCGGGCGGTAGAGCTCCGCGCCACACCGCGCCGCCGCGCAGCGCCGCAGCGTGCCGCATCCCACACCCTATCGCAACCCCGGTCACGGAAGCCCTTAATAACATCACGTTTGATGCGCCTCTATTATTATATTTTCATCTTCGGTGGGTCCCATGACAGCGAATTGTGGCGTGAAGATAATATTGCAAGGTACGTAGATTCCTCGAGTCGTTTGTCGCGATTTTCGCGGAACGCGTTATGTATTTATTGATGTTATGTGGTGTTACTTAACATCAATTTAGATTATAACTGAATAATACATTAAAACATAAGTCATAATATAAATTGAATAGTTTTAAACATATGAAAGTATTGGATTTTTACATATATCGTAAATAGGTACCTACTTACCTACTATAAAATGTTGGAATCTAATCTCATTTCTAGATTCTTTATTCGGGGAGAATCCGATCCATTAAAAACTTCTTCTTCTAACTTGCAATTTACAATGTTCAAGAGGACAAAAGCATTTAAGTGAAAAATAGTTACGTAGTTATCTATTTTAATGCCTCGGTGACGTAGTGGTATTGCGTGCGTGGTACGGCTATCGTCCTGAGGTCTCGGGTTAATCCCCGGGTCGAGCAAAGTGATATTGATTTTTCCGTAACAACCCGGAGTCTGGAATTTGTGCCCGATATGGCGATAGGCTCGCCCCCTATCACATCTGGGACGGAACTAAGCTCGGCGAAATGTGGGTGTTCTAGTTCGCTAGTGCGCCACTGCCTACTCCTTCGGGGATACAGGCGTGAGCTTATGTATGTAGTTATTTAATATTATAGCGATGTATATAAGTTACGTAAACGTATGTGAGGAATACAAGAACACACGTAAAACTCGGCATACAGTACATACAGTAGGCCGATCACGTTCCACAAAAGAAGACGCTTACCTGAAACTTTTCCTACGCCTTAGCACATTAACTAACCAACGCCGGCTTTAACCGCCCCGGCACAACTCCGCAACCATAATATGAACTCGTTGTTGATTTCACTTTAACACATAATTGAGTAATGTAACATAGTGACAAAAAAGTTGCAATAAGCTTAATAAAAATAAAAGTAGCACTACATTAATTGGGTTGTTTCTTAAACAATCGCCTAAAAAGTTGGGTGAATTTGGGTATTTAGTACACACATAGGTGACCATGATGTGAATTCAGATATGGGCAGATATGGTATTTTTATGTCTATAGTTTTTTTTACTAAGATACGAGTCTTGTGTCGTGGGTATTATGAACTACGACAGACTTTCCGTATCACAACACCCAGAATCGAAACAAATATTTGTGGGCCACATCAACATTTATAGTGGTGCGGGAATCGAACCCACGACCCCTCACTTTACAGCCGGCTACTCGCCCACTGCAACCACGGGGGCTGTCAATTCACGCCATAATGCAATGCGCCACGAAGGACATTTCTGAGGGGTACGCATTTGACGTTGTCGTTTCGGCAGAGTTACAAACCAATACCTGCTTGTTCAATATGCAATTTTTTTAGCGGTGTATCGGTTAACATTAATTTAAATCTTTATTAGGAAGTTCTGAAATGTTTTTGTAGCTTTTATGCCTCTTTGGAGTGAGTGGTTAAGTACATGAAACTTGTTCATAACATTAAGCAAAAAGAGGTACACAATGTACAGATTTTCCAATTCAATACAAATAAACGAAAGAGAAATGTGTTGACAAATGTACATAATATGTAGTTGAGTCGACGGCACCATAATGTACTCGTATAAAATACTAACAGACAAATAACTTATCTCAACATTTTCCAGTGGCGGAACTCGACATTGCGTCTATTGTGTTCGAGTAAAGGAATCTCCTATTTGCATCCGACCGTAGACAGAAACGAAAGGGAGCCTGAAGAACGTACGGCTCGAAACGAAAAAGTAATTTTTCATATGAATCGAGTCTGGTTTTCAATAATACGCCGTCGGAGTGCCAACTCAGGTAGGAATTCTATGCGTAACCGTAACAAATTTTAATGGTCTACGTGCATATTTAACTTTATGTTCAGACATATTTATGTCATGGTACGTAAAATTTTTATTAGTTTGTAAGTAAAGGCAGACTTCCGATTATTGCGTCTAGCGTTGGTGACGCCGTCGAATGATCTTCCATTATTTTACATACTATAGGTAGGTACGTTTGTGGACAATATATGGCGACTTTCACGCCTCGCAGTGTCTGTTACTTCACAGTTCACGCGATGTTTGCAAGTCTAGTAACTGGTATGTGTTTATTTTTATGAATGATCGCTTGCGCTAATAGTGAAGAAAACATCGGACCGATCTTCAAGGTTATTTTTATGTTTGATAGAGCTTACTGGTCCCTATTTAGTCAATATTAGATTTTAAGTAGGTTTGTTCTGCATACCTGAGTATCTTCCACCAGGATTCCAAAGGTATTGATGGGAAGCCCACCTGCCTGCTTACCCGAATTGGAAAGGCCGAGTAAGGTCTTAACTCTCTTACTATTAAAAGAGGCCCGTGCCCAACAGTGAGATAATAATGGGCTGATCTTATTACCTATAATTAAATCGTGACAAATAAAATTTATCGGCGGTGCTATTAAAATCCAGATTTACTCTATAAAGAATAAATATACCGCAAAATAAACTAGAAATTTAATGACACGAAGTGGAATAGTAAATTTTATGAAATACTTAGCTATTTGGAGTAGAGTTGAGAGTTAAGAGGCGCGGGGTCTGAAGTCTGAGCGAGGTGCAGAGTCGAGCCCGGCCGCGAGTTCGTTACGCGCGCTCCACTGACTCCGCGAGTGACGTCGCCGACTCTCCACTCAGTATCACCCACAAATGTATTAAAAAAACCACACCTTTTTCAACTCAACAAGTTTACGAGGACATGATTACAATTTTTGTGATTCTGCCTTCAGTGTAAGTGTCATCATGTCGTCACTTTTCTTATACTATAACATTGGTTTGAATTATTTTTCTTTCAGTACTGATTTATCCGAGACGGTCTGTTGTAATTCTATTTCGCCTTTGCAGACTACTGCCTGGAATAATAACGTTATATTCTGTTCTATGATTGCCGTACATTTCTCGAGCGACGTTTTTATGCTACAACTGGTCTTATCTCTGTTTTAGCTCATTGTTTCTGAAAGCAATCTATCTGTTTTATACTTGCTGATTGAAATTAGCCTATAAATTATTTGAAACTATGTACTTTATAAACATAGATTAAATCACAGATATATTACTGTGTTATGTGAGCAAATATTATTTGGTGAGTAGATATATATGTTATCGATCGAGTAAGCATCACACAGACGGGCGATGGCCGATACGGTGGTCGACATTGGTATTTAGCCTTCCGTCACGTCACGTCAGCTAATTCTCATTTCCAACAAAAACGGCCGGAAATTGGATATAAGGATCTGCGCGCTCGGATCCGGCTACGTGACGTTTGTCGAACACGTCACTACACTATGTGGTAATTTCCGCTCTATGCTCGCGGAAAATTACTTTAGCCGCATGAAATTTCCGATAGCTCAAAAACCTTCAAAAATCAAAGATAACACGTGAGTGTTTTGATTTCATCGGGCTTTTATTTTAATTTGGAATGGCGATTAAATCGTCGGTTGGTTATAGCCCATTTAATAGACTACTTATATTATTAAAATTATAGCTCTACTGCAATACAATGTGCCACAGATGAAGTATTATATTACTGATTTCTTAAGTTTACGTGAATATTATACATTGAAATAAAACTATTCTTACGGATTCTATCACGATTAGGTTTTAATTATTATTCCCGACGTTTCGAAGGCTTTGCAGTCTTCGTTGTCACGGGTCAGACTGTCTGACCCGTGACAACGAAGACTGCAAAGCCTTCGAAACGTCGGGAATAATAATTAAAACCTAATCGTGATAGAATCCGTAAGAATAGTATTATATTAATCATAATTGAATAATATATGCTTATTATAGCTTTGTTATGATTCTTATGGCGTCCCACGCATAGGCAACTTTCCGATTACGTTTTTTAGGGTGCCGAAGCCAAATGGCAAAAAGGAACCCTTATAGTTTCGGCATGTCCGTCCGTCTGTCTGTCTGACCACTGTTTATCTCAGAGACTATAAGTACTAGAGGGCTGTAATTCGACACGAGTAGACATATCTATCAAACTCAGAAATTTGTGGAATAAAATCTTGAAAAATATTTTTTTTAGTGTGCCTAATGTAATGTAAAGGGAGGGGGGGGGGTTAATTTATGTTTTTTCGACTATTCTATGGTGTGGGTCGGGATATGGTTGGATAGGTCTTTTAAAAACAATGCAGGTTTGCAAACACTATTTTTTGATTAGAGGCTCTGTTTGCGAAATATTAAGCTTTAAAGTGGAAATTTTTGGTAGTGTCCCCCCCCTCTATTTCTGAAACGGTTGGTTATGTTGGATACGTGAAAAAAATCACAGTACTAGTTTATATTATGAACTTCAAAGGAAATCTATAGCGGCTAAGCAGGCTTTACAAGTTAATGAGTAATAGACGACGAAAGGAAAAAGAAAAAATCGTACAAGTTATTTTCAATATCACTTATATGAAGTTGTTACTTATATAAAACAGTTAGTAAATATGAGTTTATGGACCATAAACCTAAAATTATGTCTAATAAAATTATATTTAAGTAACAGTTACCCTTACTTCGGAACCCAGTACTGTGCGTGATCAAATATACAGCATGCACTTGCCCGGTTCTTTCTACCTCTACATTAAGCCGGTCTAATGAATGGTAAAGAGAATTTGTTTAAAAATACTTCTTTAAAATGTAATATTTTTTTAATTTAAGGATTCTGGAGCTTTTAAACTGTGACTATCGATAACTCTATTGTAATTACTTGGAATGAAGAAACTTTAATCTGCAGCAAAACGTTGTCAAAAATTTTCTATATAAAGTATTAATAATTTTACTAAAAGTTACAGTTAAACCTATTAAAAATTCAAGGAATTTACGGAAAAAAGGTAACAAGAAACAGCAATAGTTGTATTACAAATGTAACTAGGACTTTGGGTGGGCGGCGGACAACTATGCACCGCATGTTGCGGGTGGCGCGAGCGGGTCGCATAGAGATAATACACAATTATATACATTTCCTCTTACTTATAAAAATATGTAAGCGCTTCTTAAATTTAAAAATAGTTTGTATTTTACATTCTCAAATAATGTGAACAACTGGTACAAACTAGTTTTTAAAGATAAGAAGAGCGTGAATGTTTTTATAAGTAAATGCTAATCGGAATTGCAAGAAACGGAAAATAATTTTACATTTTCTATTTCTTTTAAGTAGGTTCGCATTGTTGGTCAGTGGAAAGTAGTAGTTACTTTTGACAGTTCTCATTTTTTTTATTCGTTATAGTTTCTGTCAGCAAGTGCTGCTGCTAGTCAAATGCATAGACAAAACTAGGCACGCAGGTGAAGATACTCATTTTGGCGTGCTTCCCGCTTGCATAAAGAAATAATATAATTGATCTCCATCCAAGACACAAAAATAATCATGGGTGCGTTGCGAACCTAAAAGGACTGAGAAAGGGAGGTACTCAAAATCTCACTCACCAAACGAAACGCAACAGGGAACTACCACTTGACGTCGGTTTTCTCTCGGACAGTTGTTTCAAACCGGTTGAGCCGGCGCATTTGTGGTGTAGATGTAATTGTGTGGAGTTCACTTGCCATCAGGTGATCCATATGCTCGTTTGCCAGTCTGTGCTATAAAAAAAAACTGCTTAAAGCGTGGCTCTACCACTCAAAAAAGTACGACGTTTAAGAACAAAAATATAGAAAGAGCAAAGATATTTTCAATGCATCACCGAGACGTATAGAGTGATAAGGTAGTTGCAAACTTAACTCTATGGCGGACAGTGTCGAGGTTACATGTGTTCCACGTCACGTCGATGAACACGTCACACCGCTAGCATCACACACATGTAACGTGACGCGTAGTGACGTGGGGAAATAGTATTGCTTTATTTAATTTTGGCAGCTGCCGCGCCGCTCACGTTTTTGATGAGTTTCATAAATGACACACAAGTAATAAAAATCTGTAATATTTCGATTAAAACATGTTTTATCGTTTTATGGATCCATTTCAACATACCTACACGTAAATGACATTGTTGTTGTGTAATGACTAGTTGCGTATATATCTTTACGTATAACTGCAAAGCAAATCTTTAATATTCTCATTCAAACTACCTTGAATTCAGATTCGGGGGTTTATTATTATCAAACGCAACCGAGTAGGTATTATTATAAAGTTATCCATTCTGCCGTGTCTGACCGATCGTACCTATTGGATAGTCTCGAAACTTCCGAATAAGCAAAGCCATACGAATCTGGCGATGAACAGGGGTGCACTGATGTTTGTGTACCTATTAATATTACTGAAACAGAACAGGTTTCCCAGATTACCATAATTTGCTTCAATGCATTTGAATAATGAGAACGTGTGCCCTCCCTGTCTCCCTGTAGCCTTTGTGTATCAATGTTATTCAGTTGTAAAATGTATTGCTGATAGCAATATCGGATTAAAGGATTTCATCGACAAACGTCCAGGATTGTATGTAGTTATACGAACCCTACTACTTATGTACGCACAAGTCGGCATAGTACTTATATAAATATCTAGAGGTATGATACTTTTTGAAGTAGAGTTATTGATGTAATCTATTTTTGGAATTACAATATAGCTCCCTCCAGGTTTCTTATTATAATAATTTCAATTTGAGCGTATCTCATGTCTGTGAGACGATGGCATCGCTGCGGGAAGGGTTATTGTGATATTGCGGCGTCTCATATTGCTGGCGAGATTTATGTGCGGCCAGCGAGCGGTGTCTCCGGAACCTACCGACTACGGAGTACGGACATAGCAAAACATCTATCTGTCTATGAAATTAGTGTTCCTATATACAATCGAATATGTATACGTATGTCGAATATAATACTTTAAATAAAAATAATAATTTAACGAAGTAACTAATTAAATAATCGTTTATAAAACTCGCTAATATTAAACATCTAATAAAGTAATAAGATCACCCATTCATTCTTATAATGATGACAATGGTATTCTTCAGCGCTTGCATTTTAGTACCTTAACACGTTGACGTTGACTGCGATGCTAATTTACTCACACAAAGATTGGCATGGCAGGTATATTGGCTCTGAAAGTTTGGCATCTTCAGTCCAACCCGTGACCACGAAGACTGCAAAGCCTTCGAAACGTCAGGAATAAAAAAAATTAAAACCAAATCGTAATAGAATCCGTAAAATAGTTTTATTTCAATATAGCATAGCATTCGCGTAAACTTAAGAAATAGTATCTTGGCAATTTAGCTATTTATTACTATAGTTAAGCACGTCACACACACAGGTGTGACACAGATGTTCAATAGACTTTTGACAATAGGGAACTTGCATGTATTTTTTTTAGTTTATTGTAAAGAACTATACCTCTAAGATAAACACACCAGAAAAAAAAACATTAAAATATGCACAAATCATTTAATTATCACAAGTCAAAATATTACTTACGAAACCCCGCACTAAAAAAGGACGTCACCGCGTAAAAATGTTAAAGCTATTTCTTTATATACTATATAACGAAGTATATAACGAAGTTAAAATTAGGAAGAAGGAAAAGTAGGACCTCCGGAATCTAATTCACTAATCACCATACTAAACACCACAATAATTTTCGGTAAAATTGGGAAAAATACCAACTTGGGAACACTGCTCTACGATTCTGTATGCAATGACGTAACTTGGGTTTTGCAATTACGTTCCATTATACGTAATTTATAAGTAGTGACATTTTGTAAAATATCAATTATTTTATACTACAATTTTCATGATAGCACATTTCAAGGTTTTGTTTATTGATGTATCAACACAATTTCTCGTTATAATTTTTGTGCAAATCTCCATTGTAGTTATAGTTGTAATTTTAGATTACTACTTCTTATTTCCGTAAACCCATTTGTAGTTCATCGCTAGAAATCATTTGATTATATGTCCATAAAACTTGCGTTCCAGATACTGTGCGGGCACTTACTGATGCATTATTGCTTTTGTTCAGTTGGCAGCAACTGCGACTGTATAATTCAAACTAAAAACTCTATTTGAATTCTATGTAAACAAGTCCGTGGTTTTCCGAACATATTCTCATAAAACTGTAATAAGCAAACTTTATCAATTGAATTGGTAACTAGAAACTCTAAAGTGTAGGTTCTACGTATATCTGCACATTAGAAAATAAAATATGATTTAACCCGTCGGAGGCCACCGGAGAGCGAGCCGCCCGTGACTATTTAACTTTTTGCTACATATTAGAACTAGTCCATTCAATAAGCAAACAAATGCATAGGACTTGTTTATTACATATTTAATCTTAATAAATATTCAGATTAAATATCTAATAAACAAGCCCTATGCATAAATTATAATTGATTACAGATAACAGTGGAAAATGATAGGTGTGTCCTTTGCCCAGCAGTGGGACACAATAGGATAGAAAAGAATATAAAAGTTTTTTTTTATACTGTGGCCCGAGCATGAATATTTTTTGACAATCGAATTCGTATCGAACTCGAATATTTCATTCAAAAGGTCATAGAACTCGATACGAATGCGATTGTGTGTTCGATCACCGCACCGAGACAAATGTTTGTGTGGCCTACAGATATTTGTTTCGGGTCTGGGTGTTGTGAGACCGAAAGTCTCTTGTAGTTCCTGATACCCACAACACAAAACTCGATCTTAGTGTGGGGTCAGGACTATGTATGTGACTGTTGGGTGTTATTTATATATTGACAAAAATGTTCCTGGTCCGTCCGCTGATCAATATGGTCATTCGGATTCTATTATTACATTAGTCTAGTACTGACCTTAGATTCTCCTGACTTTGGTAAAATCAATACCAGTGCGGGTAGCAATATTTTTCAACGAAGAATATAAGTAAACCTCTACTTAAGGATTATGATAGTTCACATAACTTCTTCTATAAAAAAACATAAAACAAAGAAGTAATTATGCACTTGATGTTACATGATTAAGAAATATTTTATCATTATTGTACTGTATTTTGTATATAATTATTGTACTGTATTTGTTAACTATAGGTGAGAGAAAAAGTAAAACTCTTTCACATAACATATCATAATCTCACGCCTGTATCCCTGAAAGGAAGGCAGAGGTGCACTAGAGATCTAGAACACATACATTTCACCAAGCTTAGTTCCGTCCCAGATGTGATGCGGGGTGAGCCTATCGCCATATCAAGCACAAATTCCAGGCTTCGGACTGATATTGAAAAATCCAATACCACTTTGATCGAACCTGAGACCTCAGAGAGATACTCGTACCAGGCACGCAATACCACTACACCACCGAGGCAGTCTTCTTCATTTTAAACTTTTTATTATTTTATTAAATGTGACTTCAACTCAACTATGGTCGTTAACATTGATAGAATTTAAGAAATTATTGGAACACTGTATCTTATCAGTTTTAGTACATTTAAAATGTTATAAAGTTAAAAGTAACTTTGGGTCACGAAGGGTTTTATTTTATTTAGTACTGTGTTCGACTCCTTCGTCCCGTGGTAGTGTGGGCTGTGGATCGACAGGTCCTGGGTTCAATTCTCAGGTATTCTTGGCACTGGATTCCCAGACGAGGTTAATGTCAGATAGGGACACGTAAAAACTAAGCTGAACCCTTTCTGCAACATGCTTCAAATATGTTACGTGGACCCTATGCTGAGTGAGATAAGTACATGTGGAAAAAAGTGTACTCATGTCCTCTCACAATAGTATTATATAACTTTCAGAAACCAAGAAAAACCACAGTACATTTTAAATGTTTTATTTGCGTCTAATTGCTATTTGGCAGAGGAATTATAAAATTTAACGCATTACTTTCAGCGAAGACTGCTCTTACTCTACACTTTAGAGCTGCGACTAGCGAGTTTTCTTTAGATTGTTAAATTTATGTCCTGTCTTATCAGCCAGAATTTAAAATAAACTACTTTATGACGACGTTTTATTTCATAACAATTGTAAAATTTATCAATTATTTACAGCGACTTTATCTTCAACATGGGACGTATAGGCATCAAGACATTAATGAGTATTTTGTGAATACTAATGGATACAATGTTTGATAATAAGTTAAAAAAATACACAAACTATGGCTATAACATACGAGTTGCAGTCCAAAAACCGATACAAGATGACCAGAGAGAGTACATTGGAACAACAATTGAATGTTTGAGTAAAATTAACAATGTTAAATTACCTTACGCCTTCATCCTCGAGGTGCTAAATATAGGCGATATCTTACTTATGTGACTCATACCTTCATTGTACCTCTTCATAAAATAACATAACATAAGCTCACGCCTGTATCCCCGAAGGGGTAGGCAGAGGCGCACTAGCCAACTACAACTTTCACAGTTCGCCGAGCTGAGTTCCGTCCCAGATGTGATAGCCATATCGGGCACAAATTCCGGACTCCGGGTTGATATGGAAAAATCCAATATCACTTTGTCCGACCTGGGGATCGAAGCTGAGACCTCAGGATAGTAGTCGTACCGAAATACAACCACGCCACCGAGGCAGTCAACCTACCTCTTCATGTCAAGTAAATATCTGGCGCAAATTCTAAGCCTGGAAAACTTTATTTTCTTTTAAACACAAAAACTCTAATACTTTTTATTGGTTGCCTTGGAATTGGCTCTCGGGACTTCACAGTCTTTCCTGATTACGCCGACACTATACCTCTATAAATCTAATAATCTTAATGTAGTCGAAAAGAGACCCTTAAAATATTGACACTCAGTACTTATATTATCAAGAGTGTTCAAGAATTACAGATACATTACGAATAAATATAATTAAGTAATTAGTCTTATTTTCAAGAGATGCAAAGCCAGTTTTAGATATGCAAGTAAAGTTCGAAGACACTTTGCAGTTGTCCTCCTATAAGTTTACTGAAGTTGTATTTAGTTGATAAGCAAAATATAGCTCGGGCGTTGAGTAATATCGATCCCCGAATAAAAGTTTAATTGCGAAAGTTGTTTATAGTACGCAGACGGCAAGGCGACTATTGCAATATGGTCTTTAGAACTGGGAACGCAATAGTAGCTGAACCAATTACAACTGACTCCTTAACACGTCTATTCAATTCTCAATTCAATAATATTATTGGATTTCGTATGCACCGCTTTTGGTTGCAACTTATACTGTATGATAGCGTTGTGGATGAATAATATTAAGGATAGACTTATATTGATAAGAAATTTTGTATCAAGAGCAAAGTACTGTCTTTAATGTGATTGCATTTATACCTATGCTGTATGTGAGGCCTGACGTGTCGCATGATACACATGCCGCATAACATCATGTGCAGCTTGGAATGCATGTAAAATCAGCGGATACGTGGGGCGGCAGCGCATCCCACGTTATCCCCAGACCTAGTCTCCCCAGTCTCCTCGATACTCTTTACTTTTGGTTCATTAAATGCTGAAATGAACTGTTTACCTTTAACCTATACATTATGACCACTCCAATGAGGCCAAACACGATAACTCTGCTGTAAATTTGGGAAGAGTTGGTTGAATACCCATGGTACGTGTGGGTGTTCATTCACAGTTACTATGTATTTGTAATTTCATAGAAGTTACAGAATATTGTCTGAGAGAAGAATGACAATACAATCCGAAAAGTGCTTTGAAACCTTTTAAAAAACAAAAACAAATAAATGAAAATCGATTCATCCGTTTAGGAGCAACGATGCCACACATACATAAACACACGTTAGACTTATAACAATATTCGCCCTGTAATATTATGGTCCCACTGCTGGGCACGGGCCTCCTTTAAAAATGACAGGGGTTAGGCCTTTGTCTACCACGCTGGCCTAATGTGGGTTGGTAGACTTCACATACCTTCGAAATTCTTGTAAAGATTTTTCTCAGATATGCAGATTTCCTCGCGATGTTTTCCTTCACCGTTAAAACAACGTTACTTAGTACGCACGTTAGACTTATAACATCCCTCATTATGGGTTAGGGGTTAAAACTTAAGACAATCACATTTGCAACTTAGCGAACTAAGTATCCATATCCATGTATGAAGAACTTAATTTTTATGAACAAAGGAAAAATCCATGTCTCGTTTTTATAATTACTTGTATAACAATATAATCTTTTTAATTATCAGTTCTCAAAGCATGACAAAAAGTACGTTTAAAAGAAAATGTAGACAGGTAATCCGCGCTAAGATTACCGGCGGGATCGTGGTTCTAGCGGATGTGGCCAATGAAATCTGTTCAGATTTATGTGTCGCTGTAAGGCGCCTGTCGTATTGTCAAGATTAAACTGCTGTGAGAAATTATGTTCACTACATATCCCCAACACTACCATAGAGTACAATTTAATTTAGGATATGGGACAATTTTGTGGTGTTTTGTGGTTGTTCAATTCATTGGCTCCATTGATTTTGTGGTAGCGTAGGTATTTAAGCTGAGAACCGAAGTCCTGGGTTCCATCTGGGTCGGCAAATCACAATTTGTGTTAGTTTTTCAGTTTAGAATATTATGACAAATATGGTTTGGAATTTGTGCCTGGTATTGCTTTGTAAAAATACTTTATGATTTGAGAATAGAATAAGATATGTTAAAAATTGGAGATTGAGTTTCTTTATTATGCCTTTCTTCTCGTTGTCATCTATAAGTACCTTGAAAAGGTTAGGCTAGGGCTTTATCGCCAATGCCAGTGAAAATGTGATTATTTTTTTAATAAAATATATGAATTACATCGCGTGGCTTTTCCCATCTGCCAATGTCATGAGTATGACTATATTATTATATGTTTGTCTTTAGTAATATGCTACGTAAAAGTTTAGTGGCAAAAGTATTCTTCGTCAAAGAAAGTTCTCGTTTATTAGTTTATCGTCGACACTACGACACTGAGCTAAAATACAATGTCGACGACGGGCGAGCCTGTACGCTGTGTGCCCAAGTTTATCTTGTTTACGGGAGCGGGGCTGCTCGCTGCCGAGGCGTCGACGCCGTCGCGTCGCGTCTGCCCAGCTGCATTAAGGTGCCTAGCGCGGGCATAATACTCGCAGTATACGTATTATACTTTAAAAAACTTCCAGTTCATCATTTATGACCTCATCTCTAGAAAATTTCCCTTAGGCAAGCAGTATCGTAAAACATAAACTTTATAATTTAACGACGGACTCAAATTAATAACATTTAACTCCGCGGGATAAGACACGCATTTTGAAAACATTCATAGTTTATTTTTTTAATGTAAAACCGCCTAAATAAACCAGAAAGCCCTTGTTAACACTTATTGCTTTAGCGGTCGCATTAAGGTAATGTTTATTTCCATCATGAAGCTTATCTAGTGTTCTCAAACGGTGATAAAATGGTTGGTTGCAAGGTAGTTAACCCTTGTGCGGTCGCGGGGCGGTTGCGACGCGGCAAGCGAGCGAGCGACGAGCGAGGGGCGCGGGTCGCGGCCGCACCGTAAGCCCCGCAATAGATAAAACAGTGATAGAACATGCACCGCGCCGCCGGTATGAATAATTCATTAGTTTCAGTTGCCACTTTTGTTGGTATCGGTGGATTTTCAGCGCTTCACACCGTCAAAAATATGCGTTGAGGGGCTGGTTATTGTTACACTGGCACTCTTTATATTGTCGTTCATTTTAAATGTGTTGTGTCGTTTAGTAACATTTGTGAATTATTCACAAATTGTGACGTAGAGAGCGGGTTAGATACAATAGGTTTATTATTTAAAGCTTTTGTTATGAAAAAGCCTGTCCAATGAGCAAGTGCGTCATGTAATGGTAAGTGATAATGACCGGCTATGTACATATAGATAAAATATTAAGTGATAGATAGAGCCATCTTGTTGAAAGTTATCTCTAGAACAAGAATGGACCAACTTGTTCGGTTTGAAATGACCATCTTACAGGACTACCAATTAAAGTGGTAGCTCGTTGTAACGTTTCATTCTATGAGTGCAGTTTCCGGTAGTTCTTTCCTAATCCCTGTTCCTTTACGTATCTTTTGAGATTGGCAACGCATCCATGATTCTTTATGTATCGTGGCCCCGCGCATGTCTATGGTCAGTGGATATCACCCACCTTATCATTTGCCATGCCAAGATGAATGTAGGTTCAAACCCAACCTCAAGAGTAGCCGACGATATGCTAAGACGTGCCCATACAAAAGTACCTCAAAATTCATAATAAGTATTTCGTACTAAATATGTGAAGTTTACCAACCTGCATTTAGCCAGCGTGATGGACTAAATCATTCTTTACTTTCATAAATTCAAGAACATAAGTATATGTTTTCAAATCTGACGTAGTTTTGAGTCTACCATGGGAAGTAAGTAAATTGGGGAATCATATATTTTTGCCTATCGAAGGTAAAGGGTGGATAAAAATCCTACTGGTTTTTAACCATATAAACTGCTTTAACTGATGTATGTACTTGTGTGTACTAACTACTATTTCCTTAAAAATCTCGTTTCAGATCACTCTGTTTTACGTTACTTTGGTTAAATTTATTTTCTTGGGATTTATATTCCACATTTTATAACTTTTATCTGAAAGATAGTTTTGAAGCTTTGGGGGATGTTTATCACTCGAGTTGTTAAAACACTAGAATTATGCCCTTCATTAAATTATTATTGCAATTGAATAATCCAACATTGACAGAGAATATTTTTTGAGCGGTACAAAGTGAACAGATGTAATCATAGTGAACAGGATACTACAACTTGTCGAAGGAAACCATAAGAGTGTAGAGTGGCGCTAACCTAAATCGTAATATCGTGTACCGTCGCGGGAAAGCTTTCTCCGGCTACCCCACAGAATCTCTTTATAATTTACGATCATCCCGAAAAATCCGAGGATTATTTTTATTCGATAACAATAAAGGTGCCGCTGAGGGTTACCTTTATTATCACTCAGTGTAAGATGACTTTTTTACAACTTTACACCGTATCGAAAAGCGAAACAGTGTTGTGTGAACGTGCTTTTTATAATTATTTAATGCATTTTATCCATTTATAATAATTCACTGTAATAGTTTAACATGATTTTTTTTTACAAAACTAAGAGTAAATATACTTTATCTTGTCAAGATATTTGTCATTTAGGTGTTTTATGGCTAACGCCACACATAGGATTCTTACATAATAATTATAAACTTAAAAGCTGACTTCAAAACCCGAATCATGATGAAGGAAGAAAAAGACGGAGAGGGAGAAGGATTTTACTTCGTTCTGCTTCTGATTCTGCTTCTGCAGATACTGAGCAAAATACGCTACTTGGAATAAGCTTCGAACACAAAAATAATCTTGAAATCGGAGATTTGCCAGAGCTAACACACACAAAAACACATACGAAATGAGAAAAGAGAAAACTCCTCCTTTTGAAAACGGTTAAAAATCGTTAGAAACGGGCGTACGACGAGGATGTTTTGTTTGCTTTAATAATTTGAAGAATTGAAATTACCGAAGCCACGTCGGTAGGGATGGACACGTAAGCCGAACGAGCTGGACGACGGATTAGACGAGGCCGAAAGTGATCCGTTATAATTTGGAGGGTGGACAGTGACGGCTGGTACGCACAGATTAGCCCCTTCGATAAACAATAGCATTAGTATGCGAGGCCGCGCTGACCGACGCCGATCAGCCCACCCGTGCTCGGATTAATTTGCCTCTTGAAAATTATGGAGGTCTCCATGTGGACCGAAACGATCACCCGACTGGAGAATATTGCTTTGTTTTCACTTGCCCGGTGGGAATATTTGTATTTAATATGTAATTTTATTAAAACTTATTTTGGGGAAAACCGCTTTAATGTATAAACAATGTTATAAATTAAGACCACTTGAAGCATGTTATTGATTAGGAATAGAAAGTTTTATTTATAAGTTTACTGTAATGATTGCCTCGGTGGCGTGGTTGTATTTCGGTACGATTGCCTTCCTGAGGTCTCTCAGCCCGGAGTCTGGAATTTGTAGCCGGTATGGCGGTATGGCGATCCCTATCACATCTGGGACGGAACTAAGCTCGGCGAAATGTGGGTGTACTAGTTGGCTAGTGTGCCTCTGCCTACCCCTTCGGGGATACAGGCGTGAGCTTATGTATGTATGTGTGTACTGTAATGAAATATTTTCTAGTTTTCTTAATGTTGAGTTTAGAAGGGACTTGCATTCCATTTTAACTTATAAACAAGTCTTGATTGATTTGAAAACAGAATAATCTATCGACAGCAGGATGATCGATTGACAAGAAAGTATGTATGTTGGTAAAGTATGTTGTGATCACATTATAGGTGCCCGCCGAAACGGAGTGACGCGGCGATGACGCTACGTTGGAATCAAGCTCGGCCACGTGCCTAGATTACATACCTGCATACATACCTAGATTCTTCGTCCCTAGATTGGTAATGTCTAAAAATTAGTAGCGAGTCTTCTATGAATAGAAATCTCGAGTTGTAATCCCGGGTTGGGCATAGTCATATCGAGTTGTTCTACTCATTATCAGTCCGAAACATTCAATTTACATCCAATATGGCAGTAGGCACATCCCCTATCACATCTGGAACGGAAATAAGTTCGGCGAAATGTAGGTATTTAAGTTCGCGTCTGCATTCAAGTAAGTACTATTAAATACTACAAGTAGTTCTTATATTTGTTATTTAATTTTGTTATATCTGTTACGTGTGCCTAAGGATAGTTTTATAAATCAGATTCCATAAACGTACGTCGAGCGAAATTCGAGAATTCCAATAGAGGGTGAATTCAGCAACTGGTAATAAGCTATAATTTTATTTGTTCGTCCTACGATATCCGGTTTCGGAAGTCCCCGCCTACCGCCCGCCAGCCGCTAAGTAATGAGGCTATAGTACAGTAGTTACATCACACCAATGCGTTTCTGATGAAACTAGAATATGGAGTCGACTTCAAACAAGACGTTCTTGTTCCATTTCTATTTTATATATTATTAGTCGCTTCCTTAGTCTTAGTGGTAGCAGCGTATATGGGATGTGAACCGAGAGGTTATGGGTTTGATTCTTGGTTCGGGTGGGTGTTTTACTAATAAGATTCGCCCGGGAGAGAATCCCCAAAGGGAACTTGACGTTAGAAGATCGTAAAAATTAAGCCAAATCCTTTCTAAAACATGTGGAAAGCAAGAAATTTACTCATCTCTGTCTAATGTGGTCATATTATTTTAACAAAACATTTTGTATTCCGTAGTCCATACTCTACGTATGATCATAATACATATATTTTAACATAACATAAGCTCACGCCTGTATCCCCAAAGAGGTAGGCAGAGGCGCACTAGCGAACTAGTACACCCACGTTTCGCTGAGCTTAGTTCCGTCCCAGATGTGATAAGGGGCCAGCCTTTCGTCATATCGGGCACAAATTCCAGATTCCGGGCTGATATGGAAATTCTAATATCACTTTGCCCGACCCGGGGATCGAACCCGAGACCTCAGAACCGTAGTCGTACCGAAATACCACCACGCCACCGAGGCAGTCACATATATTTTAGCAAATATATAAAGAGGCAAGGCAAGGGGCGCTGATAAAACTCAGTCATGACGAGTCAGTCGAGTTTTCAATTTTATCGTTTTAATCATTAATCTCTCTGTATTGTCATGAATACATGTTTTCTAATAGAAAAGAGAGGAGTTAGGTCTAGTAGATAAAAGAGTAGATTGGCCGTGTTTAAGCAGTGGGACAGTAATATAATGGTAGGGAAGACCGTGGTACATCGACCTTCACTCATCGGATAACCTGATGAGACATATTTTTATTACATATGAATTATTTATTTATTAATAGCTTGCCTATAGAAATGTGTTCATAGCTATTTTTAATTTAGTTTTATTTTTCATAACCTTAACTCTTTTGATAGGCGTAAAAAAAAATTAAATTGTAGTTTTTAACATATAGAATATGCCTTGTTTGCTTACTTATTTTCATGGCTATTTGGCAAGCAGGTATGAACAGGTTTGTCAATATAACTAACTACTCAGATCATATAACCAATAAAAATTAGTATTGCTTGCCTGCAAAAAAACCCGTTTTGAATAAAAATAATTAAAAAAATAGCGATGAACACTTTTTCATAGGCAAGCATTGATATTTGGTAAAAAAATATTATGTCTCACCTGGTTATCAGATAAATGAAGGTCGATGTACCACGGTCTCTTACACCATAAATAGAAAATAATTTCGCAGTATTGTGTCAAGGCCTCGACCTCGATGGAATGGTCGGACAATTTGACAAAATAGAACAGACAGGGAAGTGACAGCGACACTCCGAAAAGAATACGTGTTTAGACAGGGCGACATTATGACAGATTAGAGCTTTCACACGTTTTGTTGTCACTTGTGACTTTGTGACTATTACGATAGTCTCCAAGGTCACTTACATACCAATGTTTTAAAATGTACAACAGCATCGAGGCGTAACTGACATGCGAAACTGATATCAACTATGCTATTTGCAGAATAAATTATTTGAATTTGAATCGGAAACAGCGGCCTGAGCAGGAAAATTTCTGACAACCGTAAATGTATTCGAACTCTATGCGCGTCAATGAAATTTGTATGAAATATTAACCAAACGTCATCAGTGCGCAGCGAACTCGAATACATTTACATTTACATTCGTTTTTCGTGCTCGGACTACAGATCGTCATGATTTATGTATTTAGTCATAATATAGTTGACATTTTATAGTTTAGATCTCCTATGGGATGAGCTACAAATAAAATATTTTCCTATTTTTTTAAATAATTTTAATTATAGAACGGAATTGGAAGATTGAATATATCTCTACATTAAGACCTCAATCGCACGAGAGCTTTTTCAACGCGCATTAAAAAGTCGTTGAAATGTAACATATGAGTTCTAGTATAGTAATTGTTAAAACGCGGCGTATTTTAACCACCCATGTTTGTAGAATATAAGGTATATTCTATTAGATTATTAGAAACAATTATACGAATGATTTTCAAGCATTTATATGAACAGACATGTTCAGACGTATTTTTAACGCGCGCTGAAAAATCTCTCGTGCAAATAAGGGCTTAGTTGCAATTCTAGTGATATTGGGTTTTTCAATTTAGTATCAACCCGGGGTCTGAAATTTGTGCCCGATATGGCGATGAGCTTGGGCAAATGTGAGTTTTCTAGTTCGCTTGTGCCACTGCCACTGCTTACCCCTTCGGCGATACAGGCGTGAGCTTATTTATTTAGTTGCAGTAGCGAAACATGAAATTTTTCCCTGACTTTTAATTGTTAAAATATTTTTTTCCTAGTAATTTAAAACTTTTATGACTTTAAAAGGACATGCAAGTTCGCAGCGTAAATTAAAGAGTTCATATTGTCTCAACAATATGAGACAAAGAGTTGAGGTCAATTTAATAATTTAATGAATTTCTTTACTTTATATTGCTCTATCCGAAATAATTGAAATACGGCGGAAAATTCAAACATTTCTATGTTTATCAAAAATTATATTAATAAATATAAAATAAAAAATAAATAAATCAACACAAGTAATGGTAGAATGAAGTAAACAAAACTGTCTTAGTATTTCCAAATTATAAAAGCCGGGGCTATTTGTTTCAGTAACAAAGTTAAAGCCGTATAAATCAAAAGCTAATTTAGTTCAAGATTTGGAAGTCGGAAAGTGATGCGTACAGTAATGTGTTCTTTACATCAAAAACACATTTAAAAGAAGTTAGATTGGCTTACAGGAGTTGGCGTGCGGCCATACGTAGTTGGAGCCTTTTCGGCGCCCCAAAGCCAGCCCTAATCTTCAAAGATTTGCCGCAGATTGTTTGCGAGCATTTCGGTCCATCAAAATATGACGTGGAGAAACTTTCCTTTCCTACATAAATAATTTTGACACTCGAAGCTTTTACAAATATAAGTGTCTTTAGAGAAACGACGCTAGAAGACGTTATATTAATGGTCAAATTATAGTCCGGCCGCTGAGAGAATGCACATTTGACAATAATTGACAGATTGGACTAGAATGAATAGGCTGTTGACGTATTCTTGCAACGGCGGAGCAGAGGCGTCAACATATTTTCATAGTTATGTGTTCACTGCATCGATATATTATTTACCTAGATGCACAGTTGACGCTCGGAAAATGGGACAGCAAAGAAGTGCTTAAGCACTCGTTTTCCCTACAGTGGGAAGCCAATAGAATTCTAAATTTGAAAATTCAAATTTACGCTTGATCATTTCGTTTAAAAAGCTACTTTATAACACGTGCATAGGGTTATATTTGTGTTTGATTTAATTAGAACTTGTGATCTTTTTCTTTGTTTTATTCCTGAGACCACTTTTTAGGACGATATTTGCAAAGAACTGTGCATCTAGGGTATAATATATTGATGGTTCACTGCTTCAAAGTTATATCAAACATTCGATAATGAACTGCCAAATGTACATTCTCTCATATATATTATTATATTATGTACAGTAGTTGTTATTACTTCAGTACCTCATTTGAGGAATAGTTTCTTTATGAGGAGTATGAAGTATGAGATGTGTAAAATATATAAGATGTATACAAAGTATGAGGGAGGGATAATGTATTAAAGACGAGTGTTTAAAACAAGCTTTATTAATTATATTCTACTCATTCTTAGTTACAAATAAGTACATTACAATCATCCATGCTCCATACAATAAACGCACAGTTTAAACAATCAATACACTCTGTTATTAAAAACACATTCATTTGCTGTGGCTTATGTAATATATTTACAAGATATCTATCTATGTAGCATTTATCTTACTTTAGCGTTTTTGGCAACTTGATTAAATTTTAACATTTACATACACTTTATATAAACTATAATTGACAGAAGATACTTGGATTTCTGCAAAATATAGATACAAGATTTGTTTCTTAAAAAAACTGTGAATGAAACATACAACAACATATTAACAAGTTCTAATGTGGCTTTGAAGGTACTTAAAATAAAAAGCGCAACGCAATATCTAACTTGCTGCGTAATAGATAGCTCTTATAGAAATACATACATCATACAATAATATCAAAACAAAAATCTTCTTCATTTTATAATTTTCGAAATGTAATCAATTAAATCAATATGTTATCACAGCGTACACGAGGTTTACAAGCACGTAAAATAACTTTGAAATATGTTTTCACTCCCTAATGACACATTTAAAAATTCATTCAGTCTTACTCTATCTGTATATTAAAATAAAGTTACTATAGTTAATAGTGCACTTTTGTATTATATATTAATATTATGTGTGCAATGATTTGTATTACTATTCGCTGTTGAGCAGAATATCTTTATATAGACTATCAGCTAATAGTTGCTCGTACCTCCGCGCTCTCTGTATGTGATCATTGATACAAGTTACTTTGATCTTCCGAGGCTATGTGACATTCTGCTGAACGGCAATATTAGTTCAAGGAACTGTTGTACATCATTATATAATACCTATAATATACGTATAATAACAACAACGTACGCATGGATATCGTTTGGTTATGTAACTTACGACTCTTAATCTCGTAATGATGTGCCTACATTTTCATATATTTTTAATCTAATTTACCTGTTTTCAAGTACAATAATATTATAACTATAATTTGTAATATAACGTTAACATGATTTCTTTGCGGACAGCTGATTTTGGTCAAAAGCCCTAAGCTCAGTTTCTATCAAATTATACATTTCATTTCGTGCACTTATAATGTATATCTTGCTTTGATTTTACTATGTCTCTGCAATTCATGTGTCATGCAATTCTGATATATAAAAAGCAGAGGCAAAAATATATCTTTGGTATTTTTAATGTCACACTAATGGCACCTCAACTTATAAAGTTTACAGACTATACAAAATACTTTCTATAAAGTCCGATCGGTATTATCATAATAACGCGTTACAACTAAAATATGCGATAAGTTTTCAGAAATTCATGTACTTTTGATACAATTACGTCTCTCGATATATACAAAACATGATCTCTATCAAATAATGCTCTTAGAATATAATGCTTTACTGAAAACCAAATTCAATTAAACGTCGGTGTTACCTGATATTTGTTTTTCTAACAAACTATGTAAAATGGACAGCGGCTTTGTATTGTTTATTTCGCCAATCACTCATATGAGTACATAAGTGGTATAACAATTAGAATCATGATGCCAACACTGCTTCTTTTCCAGTGAGCTTTACCTGTAAAAGGACATTATATTTAGTGAGTGAACACTACTTGTCTACGTTTTCGGACGCGTTTCCCTTACACCCGATATTAAGTGCGTTGAAACAATCGTGTATGTTTCGCGTACAAATCGTGTAACACACGCGTACTCGCCACATTGTCTTTCCTTCCACCTACGCTGTCCCACTTCAATGTAGAGTCGGCGCAACATATATTTCCACGGTCGGCCACGTGCCTGTCATCAAGGATGCGACCCGAGCAAATCGTGTGAGAAAACACACTTTGCCCGAACTGGAATTCAAACCCAGGACTGACCACATAGGTTGCTACTTCATTGTAACTCATTTATTTCATTTCATTTCGTCATCTCATAGCCGGACTGTAGCGCATGAACCGCGTTGCTACGACGCGTAGCACTCGCGTAGAACCCACCATAAGACTCATTTATTTTAATATTATAAACGCGAAGTAACATGGTGGGTAGGCGGGCGTTATGAAGTTAATAAGTGGATTGTCCAAACATAGCCTAATAAGTATGGAATAAAGATAATATGGAATAAAAGTATCATCAGACATTATTTATTAAAATTACGTATGTAAAACATCAAATAAACTGTAATTAATATTATGTTCCCAAATTAGGATCTTTTAGTAAGTATTCATAGCTACTCGTGTCAGAACCTTAATTTGTATGTTTCAAAATTACCTGTGACTTGTGATGCGCCCTCTACCCAGTTGAAATGCGTCTTCCCACCGCCTTCATCAGTTTTCTGCTTGCCCTTGTCTATTTCGTTCAAATTTGACTGATATTTATTTCCTGCAATCCAAACATGATAATTGCAACTTTTTATACAAAACATAGACACGAGCTTCTGCAGTGAAAGTATTCAATATGGCAAGGGACCAACTGGCGGCCGTGTGCCAGTTAACAGTTATTGAAAGGTTGCGCAATATTGTCGAGTGGCCGGACCAGCCGTAAATTCGTAATGGGCGCAAAAAAAAACAGTAGCAAAGGTCGACGTCCATGGCGCGCTGCCGACGCCGCCTCTCAACGCAAAAACAACCAACCGCAAAACTTATACCCTGGCATCATCGCAAACTAAATGGATTTTTCAAGTTCCGAAGCACTAGAACGTTAAAATCTTTATCGTTTTATAACACGACTCCTCTGCATAGAATTACGAATTCTTGTATGAATATCGGTATAGTATAAAAGTTTGTCTTCACAAAGCTTATTAAGAGTTTGTAACAAGAAAAGCGGAAGTGAACACTTGGCGGTAATAGGTTGTCGGGCAAGATGTTGTCCGACGTGCCACGACATGTCCGGGAAAATGGCCAACTTGCCAATAACGGAGGAGTAATGACGCGCACCAAACAAGCTGTTATGACTACGGCACATTATAAATATTAGCCATCCCCACGTTGTAGCAAACCATATTTTTTCACTTCAGAAGCCTATAAAAATATATTAAACACAACCCCACTAATTAAAGCGAGTAATAAAGCGATACAGAAGATGAACTTGTAGCCGATTTTATTGACTCGTGTTACGTGGGTTGTTTAAAAGTCGGTAATAGACTATTAAGTTAACATAAACATGTTTTATGAGGACGTGATATGAACAAACACATTATAGACCACTTCGTAAAATGTTTTGCTTATGTCTAAGCGATTTGTTTATATTTTACGAGTGGCCGTAATGTTTGAGGTCTTAACAAACTACCGACTGGTAGAGGCGGGCGGCGAGCGGCGACAAGCAGATCGTAGTAACTGTTTATGATCAATAAACAAACATAACGGCCACTAATAATAACTGAAACAGCAGCTAACAATGAAAACAAACGGAACCATCACTCGGGGATACGACTCGTAAAGGTAATATTATCTCTTAATAAACGGAATCGTTCGCGTAAAAATGTTGTTTCAATGCATTTTATCGGCAACGCTATTGGAATTGATGAACTCATTCAACCACGGAATTTGTTATAGCTATTTTAATTACTGTGGCGGCTGATGCGTATATTATAATATGAATGTACGAATGCCAATGTCTGCGTACTTGTTGTGGGGCGCGGGCATAACTCGTTCTGTGATTAATTAATGACCGTTTAATGTATATATGAACTATTACGGAATGATATAGCTTTTAGTTTATAGTGTTGGTGTAAATATGTCTGACGTCACATGTACGAGTATATTACCTTTGTCAGTAACTGGAGTGTCTCGTCGAGGTGGTCGAGATGGCGGTGGAATCGTCATTGCACGAGGATCGGGAGTAGTAGTTGGAGGTGAAGATGCTAAAAACAGGATGATTTAAGCGAGACGGAATATTTTAATTATACTATGTTTAAGTAATATGTGTTTCAATCCTTCACGACGCATCGGACGAATAGTCACTGGAAAGGGTAGAATCTCCGCACCCCGACATAATATATTATGTTTGTGTGACCTACAGATTTTGTTTTGGGTCTGAGTCTTGTGAAGCTGAAACTTTACTGCTTTCTTAGTTACCGATACCCACGACACAAGATTGGTATCTAATCCCATAGGTTAAGACCACAGTCGTTAAGACAACACATTGTTTAGTTATTTAATACTTACTGTATAAGCGAATAGTTCCATCTGATTCTCCTCTCGGATTTTTTGCTACACATTTATAGGTTCCGTAATCTTCAGTGCTAATGTGTCTTATCAACAGTTTCATGTGAGTTTTATAAGCTGGTATTCCGACTGTGTTTTCCATATGATATTTTGGACTTTCGTGGATCATGTGACCGTCATCCCGCGTCCAATAATTTAAAGAAGTTGGGTGAGCTTCAGTGAAGCATTCTAATGTCACATTATAGTAAAGAGGAGCACCGACCAGCTGATGTGGTATCCACAGCATAGGAGGAACTGCAAACCAACAACACTTTTAAATATATTTTTTATAGATATTGAAGATCCCTTAGAGGGTTGACGTCAGGTAGGCAGCCGGCTGTAAAACTAAACCAAATGCAACATGCTTAAAAAATGTGTTGTGCTGACTTCACATTATGGTAGGAATTAATTAAAAATTTAAATCCCCCACAAGGGATTTGACGTCAGGCACACCGTCGTAAAAACTAAACCAAATCCTTTCGACAATATGCTTGAAAAAGGGTATTGCGCCAACCCCACATTGAGGTCAGATAAGGGCTGGTGAAAAGAAAGATTATAAATAATTGATTTGATTGAATATTAAATGAAATAAGCATTGAAATTCTAGACTTACAGTCAACGCTAACTTTGACTCTTTTCGAAACGGTAGGCGGCACTCCGTTACTGGCGATACAAAGGTAGGCACCCATGTCTAGCCGCGATATCCTCGTCATCTCCAACACTTCGCCTTCCCACTCTGAAACTAAAATCCAAAGGTAAGATAAAAATCTATTGCGAAAGATGCGTTAAGTTTTATTAGTAACCCTTACCGGAATGTCCCTTGGTGATGGAGATTTTTGAGTTGTCGTCTCGTTTCCACTTTATGGTGGGCTTAGGAGAGCCATTAGCGCGGCACGTCAGGGTGACGTTAGCCCCCTCTCGGACGATAACATCGCTCGAGCTCAACGAGTCGTCAATCGTCGGGGGCACTGTAAACAAACAAAGTCCACTTCACTTGACGCACACTCCAACTTTAAATTAACAATGCTTCATTTAATAGTGATCAAGTAATAGTTGCAATTCATTAGAACTATTGTAGAACATGTTGTTATTGAAGGCAGTTAATAGTGATTCCTTAAATTAGGTACTTACTAAATACGGAGTTATAAATTGTAATTACTTGCAAGTTACTTTATTCAGATAAAAACACTAGTTCAAAATTAACATAAAAGTAGATTTTTATTGACTTAATTTTTAAATTCCATAGTTTGTGTCAAAATAGCCATGCTGAGAAAAATATTAATGTTGGGCAATTTATGTTTTCCAAATCGTAAAAAATTTAAACACGTATTTCATTTGTACGAACCATGGTTTGAATCCAAAACCTCACGCTTTTCATTTTAGTACGCTGCAACTTGACCAATGAGACACTAGACAGTCATATTTTATGTAAAGCATTAGTGTGATTTTGAATAATTTAATGTAGCTGACATGAGGGGATGCATATTTTACTAATGATTATGTTATCCATTAAAAGCTTAGGCAGACTTTGATATTATGTAATACAAATTAATGATCTATCAGCGTTGTTAGTGAATTACCTAGTATTTTCGAAAAATGTTCCTTTTTTTACTTTTTAACATTGACATTCACATTCATTTACATTCATTTGAAACGTAGTTATATATTGTGATAAATAAATTCTAAAGAGTTTATTATTTTCCAACATTGTGTAGTTTTAAACGATTTTTTAATTCTCGTAAATTAAAATTGTTGACGTATTAATGTTTGTTTCTATTGCCTGCAAATTGTATAGAAAATTTTTCTTGCGATCATGTTATTGTTGGCGCACGTCCGCATTGCCACGTGGCACGTACTGTGCTTGTCATGTGCGACTCATACTTGCAGTCAGTTGTGTGAAGTAGTGCCAGAGTAGCTTTTATGATGTATACAAACGTAACATAAAAATAAAAAGTTCAACTGACTACTCACCGAGAATGACGAAACAGTTAATCTACTGCTAAATATTAAACATGAGCAAGATTTTTTATATAATATAATCCACTTGGCTAAGCCCGCAGAAAAGAACAGTAAGAGAGTTCATCGATTCTTATTTCAAAACTTTTAATACGGCCTCAAAAATTGAATTTGTGAAATATTCTCGCTTATTTTATACGACAAACACTACATTTAAATTAGTTACTTAATTGTTCTTACCAACAACGTGCAAGTATCCAAACTGCGTCTTCGCGGTGACCGTGTTGATCTGGCACATGTAGCGGCCACGGTCCTCCTCACGCACGTCAGATATATGGAGGAACCACGTGCGATGCTTGTCGTGAGTGACACTGACACGAGGGTTACGTGTGATCACGTGGTTGTGCACCGTCAGTATCGCTGACTGCTCGAAGTGCATCCAAGCCACCTGAATCAAGTCGTAAGTCAGTATCTACAATCTTATAATTGAGATTTAGGAATCTTATTAAAAAGTTGTACGTATTATTATAGCACAAACGTAGCTATTCAAAAAATACACACGGTCGTAGCTCTCATTTGCATGAGAGCTTTTTCAATGCGCGTTAAAAAAACGTTGAAATAGAACAAATAGGTTCTAGTATAGTTATACAAATGCCGGCGCTTTTAATATCGGCTTAGGCCTCATTCGCACGAGAGCTTTTTCTACACGCGTTAAAAAAGCGTCTCAACATGTCTATATGAGTGTTTGTATATCATTCTTGCCTTGTATAAGGTATATTTTAAGGTATATTATAAGGTATATTGTAAATACCGCCCAAAAACAACGCCGCGTTTTAAAAGCGCCGGCGTTTGAATAACTATCATTGAACTGATTTGTTCTATTACGACGCTTTTTTAACGCGCGTTGAAAATGCTCTCGTTCGAATGAGGCCTTATACAATAATATTAATTCATATCCAACATTACCTATATTGTACGATATTATTAATAAAACAAAACAATACAAACTTTGAAGTAACTAGGACGTTATAATAGGTGTTACTTAATAAAGCTCTATTGGTCGCGTACCATCTCTATAAATTAAACACTTCATTGGAAATGATTCATAGCAAATGGTTTTGAAAACTTAATTTCAACTCACCACCTTAGCGAAATTCTCGAAAAATATAGGGCGAGTGTGGAAAATACCATGCTTCAATGATTTCCAATCGGTCTCACAATTGGACGAGTGACGTAACGGAAATTAAAGAAAATGTCGCTTCTTCGTGAATACATTTCTTGGTAAATAAAAATAAGTCTG
Source organism: Clanis bilineata (assembly GCA_036417725.1). Classification (NCBI taxonomy): domain Eukaryota; kingdom Metazoa; phylum Arthropoda; class Insecta; order Lepidoptera; family Sphingidae; genus Clanis; species Clanis bilineata. Next base: position 9,759,875 of record CM071141.1, read on the forward strand.
CTTTCATTACTTTTGTGAAAGCTTTTCGTATGTTTTTCTTATTAGGAAAACAACCATATTCCGAGTTGTAGTAAAATAATATAAAATAATATTACATATTATAAGAAACGTAGAGCTGTGGAACTCTCAAAAAGCTATGTAGACTTGCTAATTGCCGTATAATCTTGCAATATTCAGCTTATGCTCTATTATGTTGCATATTGTCTCTGTACAATATACATACATAAAGGTGAGGATTCTAACTTTACAAAATCCTTACATTGATAATTATCGTTTTGTATTATGGTCTCCTCCTTTTCCCCTATTTTCCCGGGACTGGATCCTCCAGATCGGGGTTGACGTCAGGCAGGCAGCCGGTCGTAAAAACCAAGCCAAATTCTTTCAGTAAACCGCTTGAAAAAGTGTTGCGCCGACCCCACATTAACTTGGGATAAGGGCAGGCAGAAGGAAAGAAAAAAGATCGATTTGTATTATAAAACTCTGATTTACCCCTATACAAAAAATAAACACGTTGATCTTCGCCCGCGATGAAAACTTATAACTCTGTACAAGTTCCCTCAAGTTTCTTAATAAAGGTATGAACATACCTTCCAAATTAATTAAAGTTCGCCCATAATAAAAAAATAAGGAGTTCGATGATTCTGAGGTAGTAAAGTTCAACGTTAACCCTTTATCTCTTAAGCCAGCTTGAAGTTTAAATCATGGGTAGTTCTTTTTATCAAGATTGCGGAAGCAATGTACGGAGAAGTTTGATAGCTAAAACTCGTGCCGGGTCACATCTTACCTATCTTAAGTGATGCGGCTGTTCGCTGTCTAATTTATAATGGACTTGAGGAAACTTCGGCCATTTTATTATGCAATGGGACGGTAACCCCTCTAATGACGGCGACCTGCCTCGTCCGCATAACCTGCGGCTCTCCGATATTAAACAAGACTTACTGATATTTCCAAAGATATACTTGAAAACATTTTACATAATTCTTTCTTAACGTTTTGCTTGCTTTCTAAATGAACTAATAGGGTTGTCAATCTCGATTAAATCGTATCTTTTACAGTATCTATTTCTATGAAAAAAACTTTTTAAAGTAGTCTTTATTTATATATCATCGATTGATGATATAGCAGATTCATCGATGGTTACAATAAGAGTTATTTTTTGCTTACGAGCCCACTGTGAATCAATTTTATTAAAACTTTTACTCAATTAGCCCCTTACTTATAAAAATATTTAAGCGCTGTTTATCTTTATACCATAGGTTGTCCCTTTCATTTTTAAACAATGTAACGCAAGGAAAAAAGTGACAGGTTATTCTTAACCATTTGCTCAGCTAAAAAACCTTTTATAAGTAAGGCACATTATGGCTAAAATCCAAATGTCGTACCTTCAAAACACTTTATGTCTTTTATTCCCAAACAACCCCCTTAAATAAAACAATCTACGTGATATCATATACCGTTAGTGTATTGGTTACTTATCCTATCGTATAATGAATAAATTATTAAAATCAATAATACAATCACATTCACTTGTATATGAAATATAGAGGAATATGTAATTTATAGTGTAAGTAATGTCTCTATTCATGTACAGCCAGTTACGGTGGATGTAAATCTGATCTGCGTAATTGTGGCCGACGTCTAATCTAATCACGACGGTGTCCCTCTGCACCGCACTGATTGAATTACAGATCCCACTCCGCGTTTCGACGCTGCGTCTCCCGCTGTCTGGACGGACAACCTTCCAAACCCACGCTCTCACTAGTTTGGGTGCCACATTACTTGAAATATAACACCGTCTACGAACGCCTTTATATCCACTCCGGTCTTAAATACCCTTATCTCAAATCCATTCTAACCCAAAAGGTTATTTCTCAAACTTCACTTTTACTGTTCAAACAATTAAGATAAAATTAAATAGGAATCAAAATTTTATAAGCGGTTATAAGATAAGCGTTGAGTGTTGAACTTGACGAACTTCGCAAATCTCATCGCTTGATTTTGGGGCGTAACGGAATAAGTTTTCTCATGGATTTAACGCATTTCAAATGTTTTAATGTATTAGATAATATTAGTCGCCCCTTGGTTTAGTGGCAGCTTATATGTGCTGTGGATCGGAAGGCCTTGGGTTCGATTCCCAGATCGGGCAAGCGAATTTTCTAATTTTAACTTGTCCGGGGCTGGATCCCTCAGAGGGGGTTGACGTCAGACAGGCGTAAAAAAAGGCCAAATAAATCCTTTCTGCAACATGCTTGAAAAAATGTGTTGCGCCGACCACACATTAACTTGGGATAAGGGCAGGTAGAAAGAAAAAGATAATATAATAATATTCTATGATTAAAAACTATTGGCATACTGTATTTCCGACCGACTTCAAAAAAGGAGAAGATCCTCAATTCGTCTGTATTTTTATATGTATACTAGCTGACCCGCGCAACTTCGTCTGCGTAGGAGAGAGAGGGTTGAAAGAATGAGCAGTAGGCACCTATAATCCAATAATTCTAAAGGAGGTCTGATCTACTTCGGTCCAGTTTTGTGAGTCACCCAGTCAGTACCCCCGTCAGTCACCCTGTCGGTTACCCCGTCAGTTACCCCGTCCATCACTCCGTCGGTCACCCCGTCGGTCACCACGACAGTCACCCTGTCGGTCAACCCGTTGGTCACCCGGTCTGTCACCCATCTGTCACCCGTCTATCACTCGTCTGTCATCCATCTGTCACCCCGTTTGTCACCCAGTCAGTACCCCCGGCAGTCACCCCGTCCATCACCCTGTCGGTTACCCCGTCAGTCACCCCGTCCATCACCTCGTCTGTCACCCAGTCGGTCACCCCATCTGTCACCCGTCTGTCACCCCGTCTGTCATCGGTCTGTCACCCGTCTGTCAGCCGTCTGTGACCCCGTCTGTCACCCGTCTGTCACCCGTCTGTCACCCATCTGTCACCCCGTCTGTCACCCGTCTGTCACCCCGTCTGTCATCCGTCTGTCACTCCGTCCGTCACCCCATCAGTCACCCCGTCAGTCACCTCGTCAGTCACCTCGTCAGTCACCCCGTCCGCCACCCCATCAGTTAGCCTGTCAGTCACCCCGTCATTCCTCACGTCAGTCGCCCCATCAGTCACCCCGTCAGTCACCCCTTAGGTCATAGCGTGATGTTATATAACCTATAGCCGTCCTCGATAAATGGGCTATCCAACATAAAAAGAATTTTTCAATTGACAAATACTGACATTAATATTTATACGATACTAACGACACTCAATTGTTTTGCCTTCCCGGAACCTCTCCACTAATACTTGAACTTTATGGTATGGTATTAAAGTTCAAATTGACTTTTAAGTATTATTACGAATCGATTGTATGGGAGTACAGAAAAGTGTTGTTTTTAGACTTTTTCAGACAATTTTTCATTTTTTTCTCTCCGTAAGAACCATCCTCGTACTTCGAGGAATATTCTAAAAAAAGAATTAGCGAAATCGGTCCAGCCGTTCACGCGTGATGGCGTGACAACGGAAAACGGGTTTCATTTTTATATATATAGATTACGCGATATCTCCGCCAAATGTGGACCGATTTTCAAGATTATTTTTGTGTTCAATAGAGCTTATTCCAAGGGTGGTCCCACATTTGGTGACGATCGGACAAATTTTGAAGTCGGTCCGTTAAGTTTTTAAACTTGTGATCGTCATGCAATTTATTGTTAGTATTTATCTAAATATATTAGTAATATAGGTCAGTCTGAAAATCTTTGGGGGATTTCCAGGACCCTTGTTTAGCAATGGATGACCTATGACTGATGATGCATCCACAATTAACATTCATCTTAAATAGAGTAAATGTGATATTGTGGGTTTGCATGTAAGTAAGTAATCTTGAGAATTAACGAATTTACGATATTACTCTATAAAATTACGGGAATCATTAAAATTATCACGCGGGTAGAACGGCGTGCAAAAACTAGTCTCTTGTACACTCACAATTCTAACCACTATTTTAGAGTATTCAGAGTCATTTATAAGAATGCAAATGAACATCTGTTTACATAGGGACAGCTAAAATTTCTGAGAGTAAAAATTCTTGAAATATCATCTCTTCTCGGCAAGTGAGAAATGAAGTTGTCAGAAGTGGCAGATGCAAATATGATATTCGTAATGGCTGCAGCGGCTAGTTAATTTGGTTCGTCTGCAGATCCTAACCTTGTTATATCACAACATCGTTAAAGTAACTGGTACCGCAGTACCGTAGTACCGCAACGGCAAGACGCTTGATTACCTTGATTTAAAATATTCAAAATTAACCACTTTCTTATGAACATTCTGCGTTAGCTTATTTAAATAATTTGCGAATTTTTCCTTTACTTTAAATCCGTGTCCCGAGGCCCGGGTGTCAGAGTGCTCTATTAACTTGTTATCTTTTAACCACCTTTAATTTAGGCCCTTCTTTCTTTTTATCTTAATTGTTGAGGCATTAAGGAGGCAAAGTTGAAGTTTGGGGGCACGACGGGAGATGTTCGCGTCCCTCAGGACATGCCTCGAAGGCGTCGTTTGATTTATAATGGACTCGTTGCAAACTTTGCCCATTCTAGCGCGCACCGCACCGAACCTCTTTAACGACGGACCCTATTGCCGCAGGAGATGATTCCTAGACGTGTTTAATAATATTACGACAGATTTAATTATGGAACGTTTAAGGAGCTCCATCTCACGCTATTACCCTTTACTTTGTTTGTTTCGAGTTGTTGAACGCTTTAAGTTTTACGTTTATTTTGTTGTGATAAGTTTTGTTATGTGTGGGAACGAATAATGTTCTTTATTATTCTACAGTTTACTTTAACGTCTTGCCGTGTCTAGCTATGTCATGTCATATTAATACTATCTATTTTCCTTAGACAGGCTCTACATAAGGTTTACATAAGCTCAGACGCACTAACTAACTAGAAAACCCACAGATTATTATTATTAGATTTATTTATTTATTAGGACAACATAACATATTACGATCACATCGATGTCTGTCAGAGAAACGAGTGTATTGCAGAGTCATTGCACAATACATTCGAAGTTTTAAGTGTACTTCTAAATGGGCAGTTTGCGCTTATCAACTACTAAATAGACAAAAAATAACCATCTTTACATAGTGTAAAACCAAGAAGCTTCCCGCTGTCTGTCTGTCCCTATGTCCCTATATATGCTTAGATCTGTAAAACTATACATCGGATTTTGATGCGTTTTTTAATAGTTGTGATTCAAGAGGAATGTTTATATGTATATCCATAAATTCATCCCCTAAAGGGATGTAACGGGGAATGAATGTTTGTCAAGACTCTCACGCGGGCATAGCCACGGGAAAAAGCTAGTAACTGATAGAACGCACATGCATATAATACGCTTTTCTTAAAGTAATTTAGCATGCGCTATAATCTGGATATAATAATATCTGGCTTAATTTAATATTCAACTTATATCAGATTATCTAACAAATAGAAAGCTAAGATATAAAAGGTTGGGAATCTACTTAAGATGCTTTTACTATTACATTGAGAGATGAGATTTATTGTGCATTAAGAGTGAACTCCGTGATATGCGTACGAAAGATTTTACTTTGAAAATAATAAAAATATTATTATTAAATTACGAGATAGAAGAAAGATTTTGACTTTGAAGCACAAGGAGGAAAATCTGGATTCAAATCTTAAGTCGGGCAAATACGTTTAATTCCATGCCTGTGGTACAATTAAATCTTTAATTTTTATTACATTTTTGATTTGACACATGAGTTGTACGGTGTACCTACCTGATATGGTGTTAGGATGGCCTTCGCAGTTCCTAGAATGGGAAGGAAATGAGCTCAATACACCGCTCATGATATAAATTTAATTTTTTGTATGTCAAATACCTTTTTTATTTTTTTATTTTAAATATCTACAGGCTGATACAAGAAACAATTATATCTATTATTATAACAATGAATAAGGCCAATTACAGATTTTTAAGCGGCTTGACTTTAAAGCTGTAGTGGTGAGCAGTCGTATACAAGTTAATATCTAATTGCTATGGTAGACCACTGAACAAAATGACTTAATTTAATCTCAAATTTGGATTGAAAAAAGTAAAGTTATTTGATAACACTCAAACTTAATGGCAAAGTATTCGACATAAGATGTGGAAACACTAACGTAATGGCGTCAACAGAAATGAGTGAACATCTTGCACGCGACGGCTTAGCTTACTTCTCTTAAAAGCCCACTTAAAGATCTCTTCAGATACGGATTTTTGCCAAGGGTTCTCGAAGTTTCACGGAATCTACTGCCAATAAGTTATTTTCGGATGTGAGTGAAGGAAACTAATCGAAAGTTTTAATGGTTGACGATTGCATAACAAACTTTTACGACGCGACGATGCAATCCAAATCTTTTGAGTGATAGAACCACGCTGTAGACAGTAATGTCTACTGTACGAATCGGCCAGCTCGACCGGTTTAATACCATTGTCCACAGAAAACCGACGTAAAGTGGCAGCTCGCTATTGCGTTTCGTTCGTGACTGAGATATCCGGTCAAAATTTCCCAATCGCTGTTCCCTCTTTTAAGGTTGTCAATCCATGATTCTTTCTTTCTTTTAATCACGGTGTCAAAGGGCGATAGAGATCATTTACCATCAGGTGACCAAACAACTCGTTTGCCAGTGTATGCTGTAAAAAAACATCCATTGTTTACATATCACGTTTGCAATTTAATGGCTCAGTTATTTTTAATTATAACATTCATATAACAATTGTATCAACGTGGGACAATCATTACATTCCGAAATAGCAGCGGCGCGATTGTCGAAATAAGTGCTCTCGGTCCCCTTCATCTTGGGCTCAGTTTAGTGGTGCGGTGGTACAGCCGCGTCGGTATACGTATTAAGGCACGAGAAATATGCCAGAATTTGAACAGCCGGCGCTCGCATGCGGCGCGAGTGTAACATTGCTGCTACTCGTTGTGGCATGTTATTGCAAACCCACATACGTGGTGCTCTTGCCGACTGCTGACTGCCGAGTGCCGACTATCTGACATTTCATGTCGATAAGCTAGGCACGGGCGCATTTGCATAGAATACAAAATTTCATTATATCATGAATAATTATTGTTATTCAGGTAAGCTTTCCCGGTTTATAATTTGGTTTAAAAAAATGAACAACGTCAATGTACAATGTGTAAATACAGCAGAAACTGGCAAAAGAAAGAGGCGATGTGTCACCTGATCATAAGTGATCTCCATCAATACCTTGGGTTTCTGTGAGACAGTGGTATCAAAATGGTTGAGCCGGCCCATTCGTGCTGTAGACGTAACTGTCTACAGCGTGGCTCCACCACTGTACTCGATCTATCGTTAATTCAGGATCTCACGATCCATAGCCCCTATACGTTGCCGCTAAAGTACATAAGTATGCAAGTAGTTTTCCACAGTTCACCTGTAGTAGATATCAGAATCGTCGTAAACTGTATAACCTAATAAAAAAAGTTCACTTCTTAAATTATCTTACTTGTTTTTCGTTTGGACATTCAATGAATAAAATTATTATGCCCACATTTCATGTTTGTAATGCCTTTGACCTGAACATAACATTGTTTGACCGACCAACGACCCTGAACGTTAATACCGGGTTAATATTATTTCAACCGTAAAAAAACATAAATGCTCACGTCTGTACTAGACAAACATCAAACTTCCCCTCTACATAAAAGCATTTATTGATGTTTAATGGAATCAATATACAAAGAAACGCAGTACGCACTTTGATATTTCATCATTTTATCGTAATATTTTGCATGAGTCAATAATTCTAAAAAAATACGGCTGAAAAGGCAAATCTCTTTAACCGATGCGGGAAACTAATGGCACAGGCGAGGCTTTCGGGAAAATCCGCTTCTTGTTGTCAATACAGGGCAACTGTGATGGCTCCCCCTGTTAAGCCTTTATTTCAGAAGTAAGGAACACTATCTCAGCTTTTATTGCGCCCGCAACGCAGACAGCTTCGCAGTAAATGCAATAAAATGAAGTGAAAAAGCAAAGATAGTGATCAATGGATATACCTTGGTTGTGGGAATTTTACGGCATCTACTTACCATATTTGCAACTGGGCTTAAAAATATGTTTTAATAACGAATTATGCAACTAACGTTACTGCTTTGGTTGTGGCTAAACCAAATGGGTTAAATGTAGCGTTTGAAGATTATGGATAGTTTACAAGTTAAAGTCTTGTTGACGAAAAAAAATCGAAGCAAAACAGAGTAAACTGAACTATAATATAATTATTATTAAAAATAATATTCTGGGGTGTTTTAAATTATCTATGCTAGTCTAGTTTACTCTACTACTCCTCTATATTTTAGATCCATCTCCAAGTCTGCCTACGTGGTATAATGTCGGAATACCTACCACGTTACTAAGCTTGCGGCTATGCCGAGGGTTTAGGCCTACTTACTTGTGATGTAATTATTTATTAACCAACGAAAAAATAAGTCTAGATCGGTTATCTTTCCCTATTTTTATTAATCCGATATTTGGTCCCATTTTGATGAATTTTGAATACTGATTTCTTAAGTTTACGCGAATGTTATACATTGAAATAAAACTATTTTTACGTATTCTATCACGATTAAGTTTTTAATTTTTATTCATATTTTTATTTATTTTTGTCTGACCCGTGACAACGAAGACTGCAATGCCTTCGAAACGTCGGGAATAAAAATTAAAAACCTAATCGTGATAGAATCCGTAAAAATAGTTTTATTTCAATGAATTTTGAATAACTATGTTCTATCTACAATCGCCTATTATCACCTCTGACTGAAACAGACATATGACATGACTTATAAAATTATGACGATAAATGTTTGCTTCATAGTGAATTTTATTTTGGTTAATAAAATTATCATTTTCATTTCTTTGTAGTTTAAATTACGTATGCGGTTCGATTACCGTCCTGAGATTTCAAACATGTCATAAACAGGTCACAAACATAAAAATAAAGTCATATGGGGGTTTTCTGCTCAGTATCAACTTGAAGCCTGGAATTCGTACCGGATATAGTGATTGGATCCTCTTCTATCACATCATGGGACGGAAAAAGCTTAGCAAAATATCCCTTCGTGGATAACAGACGTTAGTGTGTGTACATGTGGTGTGTAGTTTCAAAACTACGAGCTCTCCCTAACTCCGGGTCTGGTGTGTAGAGCGTGCGGTCACGGCAGTTAGTCGGCGCCGGCATCACCTTGCGGCTTATCGGTCGTCCGGTTACGCCGGCTGTCGTCGCCCGTCGCGTCGCCGTCCGAGCTCCGATCTGCAACTAGCCGGCTACTCACAGTAACTACTCCCACTAGCTCACTCGTTACACAGATTAGCTACGTCGGAATGCTAAATGACTGGTCCTATGGATGATCTTTCGTATATTATGGATGCTGGGTGGAAAAAAGGGGACTATCTACTCGTAAATATTTGAAATGTTATTTGTCATAATAAAACATTTTCTCTGTGGTTATGTAGGAAATAAAAATTATCAATGTTTGACGAATCCTTTTGAGAACCGAGAACTGACAAAAATCTTACTAGAGGTACCGTAAGCTCGATCATGTTTTCATTTGGCATTTCAAGCTAGCGACTACATATTATGTCACGCATCACTATTGTCAACTAAAAGATTTATATAGTTTTCGACCGACTTCACAAAATGGAGAAGGTCCTCAATTCGTCTGTATATTTTTAATGTAACATAACGCGATATCTCCGCCAAATGTGGACCGATTTACAAAATTATTTTTGTGTTCGATAGACCTTATTACAAGGGTGTTGTTCCCATATTAGTCCCGATCAGATAAGTTTTGAAGTCAGTTAATTCGTCGATTAAGTTTTTAAACTTGTGATTATATTACTTCAGCTGTATTCTCTACATGTAGAAACAGATTTTTAGACGCTAACATTAATTTAGTCCGCCAACAAAAATCTAGTAATTTTTAATATGTCATTTTTAAAACAATCGCGTTAGATGTAATATCTAGATAACGTACGTGGAGTGAAGTACAATGCGGATGTAGTTGCCAGAAAAGGAGTCAATGACACCAGACACGCCATAATGCACTACAATGCTACACATCTTCATAATAATACGCATTCAAAGAATTTAGAAAATGCAACCAATTATAACAAATTAAATATTTAAATACTGATAATTGTTCTTAGACTGTATATTATTAAATTATGTATGATACAATATTAACTAATTGTTAAAATGTATGTTTGTATGTCATGTCTTTGGGGAAGGCCTATGTCCAGTAGTGGACGTCCTGTGGCTGATGATGATGTTATGTATTTCACGAAGAAGCGTGTTTTCTGAATTCCGATCTCTATTCTGCATAATGTCTTATGGTACCACACAAATGATGCATACTACTGTGTAGTTGTTTAGTATACAGGAAATTAAAAAACATGTAGGAAATTAAAGTATTCATTAATGCGATTTGGAGTCTCCGTAGCTTCGTAACATGCACTAACTATATAAAGTTTAGTTGATATTTCGAATTTTAAACCATCGTAACCATAGAAGGTGAAAACTCAACATTAGAGCTGTAAATTATATCCTTCTCCATTTATATGGACACTTTATTACGACGGCGCGTTCTAAATCAAATGATAAAATGCTTCTTATTTTATGTTTCCTTTCGCCGCTCTATGCTGTCCATGCATATTGTCGTTTCTCCTTCTTATAGAAAGTCTGCTATGTAGTGCTATTTATCAAACTAGTTGATCTGATAAAAGATAATTTTCGTGATAAATAAGGCATAGAATATACTAAAGTATTATAAAATAAACAGTTAAATAACGTGCCTTATACGAGCCAAGATTCTTGACAGAACACGCGAGGCGCACGCTCCGTCCTGCCGGCACCGTGACGTTTTGAATGACATCCGTGAATTCGGGTTCCTCCACAACTGAAACAATAAAAATATAATATTATTTATTTGAGTTTCTAACGCCCGAATGGTCAAACGCTGCTCAACTTTAACGGCTTCTTATATTGATTTTCGCCATACAAATTTGACAGATAAGGCGGCCTTAAAACACATAAGGCCATGAACATTCGGCGGTTAGGCTTCTTGATTCTTTATAATAATTGGAGTGAAGAGGGCAGATATTTTAGTAACATCGACACTTATTTACTATGACAATTATTACGCAACGCATAACGCGATCGTGTCGTATTAATTTAATTAAATTCGCATGGAAAATTTATTTTTATGTTATTTTTATATTTTAATTACGTTAAGACGATGAGGTGTGTTACACACTTATTTTGAACTGCGGAAATAGAGAAACAGTCGTCAGGATTATGTTAAGTGGATATTTGTATTTTTTAAATTAAATATCGAAAGTAAGCTATGCAATCATAACAGCAGCGTAGTAAATGTCAGAAATAAACACCTAATTATAATTTTGAACGTTTACATAAGTAAGCGAAGTACAAAAAAGACATAATTCGCTACAAATTGGATCGATTCCTCCCGGTGGCGTTATCAAGAATGTGGTAAGACTTTGCAGTTATGAGAACATTTTTGTGTCAAAAGATACGATTTGTAATTTTCAAATTATCAAAGCAGAACGCTTTTAAACAAATTGAGTGGGCGATAAGGAATAATGTCGTCGTTTATCAAGCTCCAAGATAGATGGCCGTTGCTCTGCTCTACCCATTTTAAATGCGTTTGTCTTCGACTTGCCAAATTGGCACTCTTTGTTTTTTTCACACTTTCTACTTTTACTTATAGGAAACGTTTACAGCTTTCCGAATGCGGATAACCTTGATGCTGTAAATAATTACTCAAACAAAATAAGCATTATAACAAAGAATTTAACATTATAAAACCTCGTATGTGTAGGTTATTTTCATGAGCGGTAGACGTCACGTAAACCAACATACCAATTTAATGACACACCGACAAATGTCAATTTTATAACAGCATTATTATCATCATCATCATCAGCCATAGGACTGCTGAACATAGGCCTCCCCCAAAGATTTCCAGATCGACCTGTTGGAGGCGGCCTGCATCCAGTGACTTCCTGCGACAACAGCATATTAAATAGTAATTTACTTAAGTTTTAAAAAATCCACAAAATTTACAACAAAATGTCATACGATGAAATGCACACAGTAAGACTGATAAAAATATTTGCTGTACAGTAATAGGTGTTATAAAATGAACGTTCATCGCCCTTCGCCCACAATCCAATGGCATTTATATTTATGTCTGTTTGTGAACATGGCTGCGGCTTGCGGGAGATACCCGACTGAAGATGAAAGCCTCGTATGTTGCGTGTTTGCTCACCTGATCGTATTAGTTCTAAACACGACGCTCCATTTTCTACCCCGTTGCTCCTGACTCAACTGATGTAAATCGGGCATTACCATCTACAACGCCCTATTAGCTGTGTATGCGTTTCTCTGCTAAAGCGTGAATCTATTGATTTGCCATTTACTTCGGTTCCCCTTTATTTGTTTTATTAATTAGTACATATTAACATGTCTTCATTATCTTCCTGCTGGACATGAGCCTCCACTGCTAATGAAAGTGGTTAAGGCGTTTGCCCAACCCGGAGATCGAACTCGAGACCTCAGGACGATAGTGGTACCGTAAGATAACTACGTCACCGAGGCAGTAATTCTATTTTTTTACACACTTTATATTAGATATTAGATACTTTATATTAGATTCTTGCGTATGCAGGATTCCTCGAGATGCAATGCTCGAATTCATTGCTCAAAGGGAGTTTTAATTAACAACCAATACCCAGTAGCGTCTGAGTCAGTACTCAATAGGTACTGTGTCCATTAAGTGCTGGATTCAAATCCGCTATGAACGTCATCCGTTGTTTTGGGTCGTCTGATGTTTACAGTTGACGTAATTACACATTTTTAACCCAGGTAAAATGATTTATGCAATTTTTCTCTACATCTCTTCTAGAATTAAATCCAAAATCGTCCATTGTGCGGTAACTATATGTTATCTAAAACAGGCTGGCATAAGGCAAACCAAAGAATCCTTACTCAAACACTTTTTACACACCGACTCATGGAAAATCGTATCAAAGTAACACAAAACATGGACGCTACTTAATTAGTTTGCGAAACATACATCACGTGTACACAGCGCATCTCTATACTTTTACGGAGTGAAAATAAAAATGTTATGACATCGCCAGCTTTGAACGTGTTATTACATAATATTGTCGGAGAAATGTAATGGTATGAATTATTCGACATATTTATTTAAAAAGGTATATTGCAATCCCTATAATTGTAAAATTCAGATAACTATTTTATTAATACTGATAGAGTCATACTTATCTTATACGTAAAACATTACAGTGAACATTAATGACATATTTGTAGTCATGTAAAACGTTCCCACGTAAAGCGTGATTAATTAACAAATACATGAAGTCACAAAGATGGAAATCTTCATTATAATAAAAAATAATTACCTATTATAAAGCAGGATATTGACAAAAGAAAATACAAGCAAAGTACGCTCTAAATTAAAAACCTCGTCCTTTTAGTAGACGCTTAAAATTTCGGAATAAATAGCGAACCCAGACTTTGGCAAATCAAATTAGCATCGATTTAAAGTTAAAAGAAACATGCGCAATGTCAGGGATAACACCAAAGTTAACATTATAAAGTTATTCAAACAAAGTGTAAAGTAAGCAATTTTCGTTTGAAGCATCCGATTTCTGTAATAACAATTACACGAGATGTTAAGTGTAACAAGTAACAACACAATAAGAATATTAAGGCGGGTAAATGTCTAAGTTAATAAGTCTCTCGTCAGACAAGGTCCTTGTATTTGTTTCTGTAATGACGTACATTAAAATTAACAAGGGCAACGTTAGCAATAATCTTACATACCACACGAGGCATTGCGGTGAGCGCAAGGGTATTTGAGGGTTAATTAAGAAACCGCAGACATTGGGGAGGTGGGGAAATGGTAATCCCTTTGTCACCGGTAGCAAGACGCTTGTCTTGCCATGGCAACGTGCACCTAGTTCTGTTGTATATTTCCGTATATACACACGTTGTAGTTATTAGAAAACTAGAAATGACGACTTCGCTCACGTGAAAGCATATTTCATAAACCAGTGCAGTCCAAAAAATAACAACCATAGTTGTTTTATTTTTGACTATACTGCGCTTACCATCAGGTGTAATGTCATTGCCGCCCTCGGATAAAAAAAATGCAAATATAGTACCGGGATATAAATTTAGTTATACCTGTATGCTTTCCATCCAAATCAGTTCTGTTTTTAATGCGTAATAGATTTGCACCCGAGAATTTCTCCACAAGAAATTCGAAGGTATGCGAAGTCTACCAACCCGCATTAGGCCAGCGTGGTAGACTAAAGCCTAACCCCTCTCATTAGTAGAGGAGGCCCGTGCCCAGCAGTGAGACAGTAATATTACAGGGCTAATATTATTATTATTATTAGATTTGCACTTTCGCCTATCCTCTTGACAGAATTTGAGTTTTTATTATGAGGTGCGGAGTCCGTATTATTGATCAGAGCTTGCCAAAATATTTAAATATAGTTCGATAGCAATTTCGCCTAATAAGAGTCAAAGTCAATGTAATTACGTTCGCGTCCGGGATTGGGGAGACTAAATATTCCAAAACTAATAATGAATTGGACCGCTCCGTCAGACGTTCCTAACTCGAGAATAATCTCATATTAAAGCTGGCCCTTATGCAAATCAGACGCGGTCACTCGGAAGTCATCAGAGTGGATGAGAGATGGGACGGACGACTGGGACGAGTAACACTGGAACAATATCTAATATCGATGTGAATGACAAAGTATGTACTGGTATATAAGAAAATATTTTTTTTCTACCTGCCCTTATCCCACCCTACTGTGGTCGGCGCAACACATTTTTTCAAGCATGTTGCAGAGTGAATTTGGCTTAGTTTTTACGACCGGCTGCCTGTCTGACGTCAACCTACTATAAGGGATCCAGTTCCAGGCAAATTAAATTAGAAAATTTGCTTTGCACGACCTGGGAATCGAACCCAGGACCTCCCGATCCACAGCCCATACATGCTGCCACTAGAGCAAAGAGGCGACCAAGAATTATTTATGAAAATTTTAAAAGGAACTTGATTAGGTAATAAATACAAAATCAATATTCTACAAAAACTGTGTGTTCGAATTTCAAATTTTAAAAGTACGTATTCATTTTCATTTTTAAAATTGGTAAATATATTATTTATTTTTAACCGAGTTCGAAAGAAGGAGGTTTTTAGTTCGTCGGTTTTTTTTAATCAGTCACCTGCCCACCTCGTAACTGTTCGACACGACAGTATCATAAATACAATTATTCGTTAAAATATTCATAACGTATATCCACACTACAAGTTTGTGTAAAAAAATCAATATAAAATACAGCAGCAACATATTTGTTTTAGAATCCAACACATAACGGTTCAGTGGAGAGCCAGTCGGCGCGACGCGACGGGACGACAGAGGCGCAAGCTCCCTGTTCAAAATTGACAGGGTCCGTGCCGCAAAATTGATTGCGGCAACACAGACACCTCGTTATAATACCACTGACACGCGATGACAAATAACGTATCACTCCAACGCGTGTCCTAATGTTTTGAGCCATATAAAACTGGACACTTTCGTAATAATATGAGTATTAGCGAGATGGATGAATTCGACAAATGTTATCCTATCATGTGAGTTAAATCTTAATTTAAAATCAATGTAATACTGAATATTTAGGTCGGCAACGCACCTATGATTCTTTTTGTGTCTTGGATATCTATGGGCGGTGCAGATCACTTACCATCAGGTTACCCACCTTCTCGTTTGCCATCCTCTGCTATAACAAAACTTTCTAAAGAATTCATAATTATGCCACAAAATATACTTACACTTTGTTAAAGAAACAATTCAATAATCTTAGATTGATAGGAGAGAACAATATAATATCCATTCATAAAAGTGCGATACAAAAAGCATCCCCGAGTGGCTGATTTACTTTATGGAAACCGCGGCCCTGTGGCCAAATATTTAAGTTTATACGTCCCATGTCACAGATGTTGCTCGTAATATTCTCATATGCGATCAAATTCTTTTAAGAGATCCGTAGATAAAGAACATGGCGTCGGGTGTTTGGGCGGTTTCGGACTTTCACTTATTTGTATGCTTTACCCTTCGCCAGGACGAGGACGTGACTATTCGAGATACATAAACCTTGAGTGAATACAGAAAATAGAAATAAAGTAACACATATTATCTTTTAGAGGGTCCTGTTAGTAGACGGTTGCTTGTTTGCAATTGTACGATATAGTTTATTTCGTGTTTTACTTTTATGAACCGTTTTAAATTGAATTACTAAGGTTATCAGGTCAATTGCAAATACCTTTTCTTTTAAAATAAGTATTGCATCTATAAATTATTTTAAGTGTTTCTCGTTAATATTATCATATTGTTATCATACTATACTCCTAAAGCTAGATAATGTAATAGTATCGTCAATCATAAATAAATAAATAACACCCAACAGTCACAGTCATATTCATGAGTCCACACTAAAATCGAATCTTGTCTTATCAGGAACTACGAGAGACTTTCGGTCTCACAACATCCAGACCAGAAATAAATATCTGTGGGCCACACAAACATTTTTCTCGGTGCGGGGATCGAACCCGCGACCTCTCGCTTCACAGCCGGCTACTCGCCCACTGCGCCACGGACGCTGTCAATTGCAACAATATTTCAACCGGAATAACATTTTCGAGCGTCAAAATACATAAAAGCAAAATATCGTAAAGTCATCGCGGTCGGCGGTCATGTCTCGGTCAGTTAGCGGAAGTGTGGAACCAGATGTTGACAGAGCGTGGGTCTCTCCCCCCACTCTCCCTCGCCCGTCCTGCACTACCCGTGTACACTACACCCCGCGCACCTCTCCTCTTATCGCTCGTTCAGCTGTCAACCACGCTTACAAGCGTCCACACGCCCGGAATAGGCCTTCAATCCTGTCACAAGCCAATATCTCGTAACGAATTGATAAATGTACCTTTAGATGTATATTTCGTGTTTTCTTGGACATTTTCATTTTTCCATTTTCTTGAACCTGTACTCATAAGAAATGACACTTGACGAGGTACGTATCTGCTGGACTGGAGTCGATGATCACATTTTGTCGCATCTACTATTAACGTTGCTGATCGACGGTCGACGTGTCTGAACGATCGTCTACGCTAAAATAAGGCCTTCACAGTTTCGAATTCACCTGCTTGTACCAAATTATATAGTCGTTGCCATTTTGTTCATATTTCCCCGTGCGCGGTCTCGGCCGTACGCATCGGAGTTGATCATGTATGCATGTATCCACAGCCGAAGCCTAACATTAATACATTCGTAGCCTCACATTGTCGATACTGATCGTAAATTCTCCTTGAAGTATTTTCTTTGGCGATTGGTATCGAATCTCGCCGTCAGTACCGAAATGATGCGAATGATATACTTTTTCGCTTTTATTACATGATCATAAAAATCTTTGGAACCTATAATTTTGTGCCCTATGTACCATTTGATCCATATGACAATTAAGCATGCTTTACGTAATTGTGTATTGCATTTACATTTTAGTACCACGACATAAAATCTGGTAAAAAAGAACGTTAAGATTAAAGAAACAAACGTTTGCATAATAATGTTTCTTAAGGGTAATCACTAATTGAACAAGCGTTTTGAGGCTCACGGGCGTAAGTCGAGAGATCTAATTAAAGCACCTACCGCGGTGCCGCGGTGCGCCACCGAAGTGCCGAACCGACCGAGCCCACCGAACCCCAGTCGGAGCCTATTATCACGCCTCCTACTCCTATTAGCATTGTCTCCTCGAGGGCGATACTTATCTTTATTTAAATTCACTTCTTGGTAATTGGGTTGACGAGTCGACAACGTGATTTGCATTGATGAAAATTGGCCAGTGTACCCACTGTTCCATCCTTCCTGGCGGTGGTTAATTTGTTTTATTACGTTTGTGAAACTAATACTATTTTATCGCTACGATTTGTTTGCATGAGATAATGAGCAACCAAATCATGTAAACACATAACATACTCGTATAAGCTACAACACTTTTCAGTTATGATGAATCAGTATAACATTTGGAGGAATTGCTGATTATACGGATACTTTTATTACCAATGCAGACACATTGGTACACGCAGACATATAGCCTATCTACTATGATAAGACTATCACAGTAGATACGCCTAGGAATAAATTAGAGATGCATAGCCGCCATTTATAGCATTTTTGCATGTAGTCCTACACGAGCGCAGTCAAAGAGGATGCGCTTGGTTATTTCTCATTACGGCACACGCGATAAAATCACATAGAGTCGTTGCCTCATTAAAATCTTCTGGTGTGCGCATCTGTAAGCCTTTTGTGAAGGTTGGAGCGCGCCGCGCCGCGCCGCACTCGTCGCCTTTCGCGTGTCATTTCGGGCACAATACGCCGCGGCGAGAGCCCCACCGCCTGGCAATTTTTGCTCTGACATGCCAGCATATGCTTTTTATCAGTTCATCGAGGAATATTTTATGCGGATATTCCGTTATTATATTCTCCTCACGTGTTATTCACGTAGCACTTGAATAGTGTGCCCAAATAGAAAGAGAAATACTGTGTAGGTACAGCTACGCTGGTATAACTTTCATCTAAGGAAAGAAAGATTTTTATAATTAACTATTAATAAATTACTAATATGTACGTGAATCTTCTTATAATGGTTTTAGTTTTAAAGTTTTAAATTAAACATTTAAGTGCTATACGACGATGCTATGTTTATGGAAAATTTGTACAGTGCCTTACTCATAAGGCACTGTAGTAGAGCTCTAGAGAGAGCTGTGCGCATCATCTCCTGCACTTTCTGCGACTTTCTTTTTATTGGCTTACAAACTCAGACGAGCAGATGAGGGGCCATCTAATGGTGAGTGGTTACAGTCGCCCGTAGACATCGGCAAGGCCTGGGGCACTGCCAAGCTGCTGCGTGCCGTGGTATCGAGTTCTTGCTTTTTATTACCAATATGTCTTCTATTATGTGGTTTTTTATGACTATTCTAACTATTAGTGACGTATCATAAACCCGTTAAAAGCTTTACCCACCAGACTCTAATTTGAATAAAAATGATCCTACGTTTCTATCCAGGTCAGAGTATCTTTATGTGTCTCATTTTATTCAATTCTGTACCCCTAGCACAAATATTTCATAATTTCGCCAAGTAATAGAATCGTGCTAACTATAGGTAAAAATACTCGCTACTATAATTTTAGCCAATGGTAGCACGAACGCTAAAAACCTCCTCAAGTAACCACGATTCTATTACTTTACTAAAATTTAGAAATTCCAAGACTACGCATATGGTTGAATGAATGATACTGAATGATTCGTGCGAAAATCATTTTCACCTTATTTGTTTAATCATTTATAATGATTAAAAAGTAGTAAACCTCGCATATTATATGTGAATCTTAACTTTAAAGTGATATCGAACAATTATACATCGAATATTTTAATATTGCAATTAATCACCGACATACAAATATAAAACTCCAAACAACCATCGTGTTCGATTTCCGAACGCGGCCATATTTTGTTTATGTAGCGTCATAGGTCACAGTCGGAGCAGCTTTGTTAATATAATTTATAAGTTTTCTTGTTTTTACCTTTTAAATTCAAAGTAATTAACGAGTTTGATAAGTCTGAAAATAGAGATTGGTTTGTGAAAACTTAACAAGTTTTAATTAGAATGTTTACTAGAACTAGTCGTCATCGGCATGGTGGTCATATATAATTTTGTTGCTGTTGGATTTCATGGAAAAGTAAGTACTTACACAAAACAGTTACGATATACGTCTTGGATTTTCAAGTGCTTATTATTATATTATAACATATTAGTGAATTACACATGTGGAAAATGCTCAAGACCGGGCGAAGTGGAAGCGTTTAAGTAGGAAGGCGGACCCTGGCACTAGGCCGAGATAACGCCAGGCAAAAAGAAAGTCATTAACACACAGGTACATGGATCGAAACGGGTATTAGAAAATAAATACAAAGGTGTTATGGTTGGAAAGCCGACCTTATTAAAGAAGGGTTATATATTTTAACTAGATTGATAGAAATATGAGAAGATCCATTATTTCTCTCTGTATCTATTATGCGATCTTATGCCTTGGATACAAGCTTGACGAACAACATACAACATATTATGTAATAAAGTATGTTCATTTATTTGGAGCTGGGACTTTTCATGTTAAATTAATAAGGCAGATTTACTAATGAGAATTCATTTATTATTTCTAGTTATCGTGATATACCTAAACCAACGAGTGGGCCATTAATTGGAAGGAGTTGGCCAATTTGCTGAACAGTCAAGAGATTGGAAAATCACACAGGGAAAAAATCTTGGGTCATTAAGTGCCTCTGTTACTTGAGTAACATAAATATTAACACTTGTTTGCCTCAAGTGGCCCCATGACAGCTGAACATTAATAAGAGCCCATTGCATAAAAGGATAAGGCACAAAGTACCTATAGCAAAAACATTGATTGTAATCTAGTAATAATAAAAAAAAAATACTCTCCATTAGTAGTTGAATATACCTTATGCTTTAAAGTTATTGTTTTACTCAACCTCAAGTCAGTATTAGAGTGCAGTTCCTGGCAAATGATTTTAAATAATATTAAAAGTCAGACACTGAAATATCCATAGAATCTTTGATTTTTCTTAAGGTGGACACCCTGAGTTACACTGCTTGAAAAATATTTTTTAATCCATCTGCCCTTATCCCACTTAAGATGGGGTTGGTGCAACACACTTTTTCAACCATGTTGCAGAAAGGATTCTACTTAGATTTTACAACCGGCTGCCTAGATAATATCAACCCTTTGGGTGATCCAGTCACAAGCATAGTGTTAAAAAAACTCTGCGCGTTCTGGCAATCGAATCCAGAACCTCCCGATTCAAATCGCATATACTTATAATTATACACTTTTTAGTCTAGTCTACTGGCGGCGTATATGTACTGTGATTCGGGATATTCTGGGTTCGATTCCCGCGATGGGCGGGGTATTTTTCTAACACGATTGTCTCGCCGGCGTAGTGGTATTGCGTGCGCGGTACGACTATCGTCCTGAGGTCTCGGGTTTGATCTCCGGGTTTGGATTTTTCCGTATCAGCCCGAAGTTTAGAATTTGTGGCCGATATGGCGATAGGCCCCCTATCACATCTGGGCCGGAACTAAGCTCGCCGAAATGTGGGGGTTCTAGTTCGCTAGTGCGCCTCTGCCCAAGGCTGTAGGCAGATTAAACCGCAAACTCCCGAAATTCCTTGACCTTGATGAGACCTTGTGATTTTAAAGTCTGTTTTTAAACGTAATTTTATTTGTAGGTTTTCCAAATGTAGGAGGAGTATAGTATATAGGATCTAAGGAGAATAATACTCTTTAAAACAAAAAAGAATCATGTAAATCAATACCTACATGAAAATTAAGAACCTCCTCTTTTTTGAAGTCGGTTAAAAATGATATTAGTGTTTAGTACAAAGTTCGAACCCAAGTGAATACCTGGCTACGGTCTTGCTCTACCTACCCCCTCAGGGTTACAGGCGTGAGCTTATGTTATGTTACGATTTGGGGTTGACGTCAGGAAGGCAGCCCGATCGTAAAAACGAAGTCAAATCCTTTCAGCAACACGCTTGAAAATTTGTTATGCTATCCCACACTGTTAAGGTGGGATAAGGGAGTAAAGAAACATCCAAATATGCATCAAAATACTTTTTTCATCCTTCACGATAGTCTTCTCACTGTAAAATTGTCGGTGAGAAAGTTTCCGTGTTTCTCGATAGCCAGCTATCGTAAAGTGGCGATAGCTTATGTCAAATAAAGATTCGTGCTCGCAATTTTCATCATTTGTTCGCTTTACTGTAGTATAACTGTACTATAACAATACGATCGCTGACGCAAAATGTTCATGCTCGCAAAATTTAGTTCCAAATACGCTCACTGAGCGCTGTACCAATTCTCCATACATTTTGCTCAAGGACACTATACTGTCACGAAAACTATACGATAGCACAAAATGTTCATGCTAGGGGTACTGTCCAGTAACTTTTGCGTAATACTCGGACAAACAAACAAGACAGTTACAGTTATATAAAACTTGGGGATTTTGGGAACTTTTCCAGGCTAATGTTATTGTATATTAAGTCTACTGATAAATTAACAAAATTTTATCGTTTAAATTTGATTCCTCAGCTAATTTCCACTGCATATAAAAACCCTCTAACACTCACACAAATACTTAGTCCAAACAATACGAAATAGAAACACAAATTTTCTCGCGACCTCTCGATTCATAAAGTACTCCAATAAAGGCTGAACAATTTCATTAATAGTATCAAAGATACAACTTCACCTAAGGATAAATCCGACCTGCCCAGATCATATAACTCTTTTACTTGGAAGGTGGCGAAGCATAGCAAGAAATACGCACCGGACAAGTTGTGTACGTATGGACAACTACGGCTAAAGTTTATCTACGCATTTGTATAACATCTATAAAACGTAAGACAGTGACAGTAAAATACGATTTCTATGATTCAGAACTTATTTTTATTTCATAGTATTGGTTTTCAACAAATGTATTTATGGACTCTTAATAGGAGCAAAAGAGTTTTTGACATCTGCGCTTATTCGACTCCACTTTTTGGATAATGTTGCAGAAAAAATTCGGATTACTTCTAATCTCTCAAGTATAATAGAGGTATAAAAACCGCTTTCCCCGGCCTAGAACTCGAACCTAGGATCTCCCGGTCCGCAGCCCATATACGGTGCCAGTAGACCAAAAAGGCAACATAAAAGGACACTGGATAACCTGATGTTAAGTGATCATGATACTCATACATTGACCGCACATTAATGAACGCCCATTAATACTGGAAGAATTATGAATGCGTTACCGACCTAAAATTAAAAGAACGCTTGAGGTGGTTTGAAAGGGGGGCGGACGGATTTGGAGCAAATAATTTACTCATTGTGAAACATAAACCAGCAATCTGCAACTTCACTTGGTTAGTCTTCTTATAAACGACTTTATAATACCTTTAGTTTATGGACCACCCTTGGACCTTGCGTCTTATCTAACACGGAAAAAATCAGTCCACATTTTCCGTAGATTCGGGTAACATACATAAAAATATACGGGTAACATACATAAAAAAGTCAATTGAGACCCCTTCTTTAGACGTCGCGTTGGTTAAAAAAATTCGAAACCCGCACCTTAAAAGAGATGTATAATTAGGCTCTGTTTTGAGTACAACGCGGCGGTACAATATTTAACCTACCTCACTTTGCATATTCACAAGGTGATCGGGCGAGTTACCGACTGGCTCCGCTCACCTACCGACTTGGAATGGTAATACCGCCCATTAAACGCGCACTGAGCACTGAGCTCTCAGCATTGAGCGGTTCACCCTCCGTTTTACTACCGATTACCTATTACTTCATTTCACGACTAAAAGTGATATTGGACTTTTCAGTATCAGCCCGGAGTCTGGAAATTGTGCCCGGCTCGCCCCCTATCACATCTGAGACGGAACTAAACTCGGCGAAATGCGGGTGTTCTAGTTCGCTAGGGCACCTCTGCCTACCTCTTCGGGGATACAGGCGTGAGCTTATGCTTAAATTTCATCAAGCTTTTTTATATCGACAGCCTCCGGGGCGCTGTAGGAGAGTAGCCGACTGTGATGCGAGAGACTGCGGGCTCAATCCGCACCGAGACACATGTTTGTGTGGCCTACACATATTTGTTTCGGGTCTGGGTATTGTGAGACCAAAAGTCTTTCATTGTTTCTAATACCCACTGTACAGGTGAAGTCATAAACCATGTGTGGTCAGGACTAGGTGTGTGACCATTGAGTGTTGTTTATTTATTATGATATATGTACTCGTATGCAAGATATGTTCCGGAGGGAATTGAACGATTAAAGTTTTCACCTCGTTTTGTAAAAATGAAGTAATTGAATTCCTGAAACTCAATCTAATAAGTACCTATCTCTTATCGAAACTCTTATATTTGTCATAAACATTTTCTTTCTTGATTTCTCAAATTATTATCTAGTAATATCTAAAGACTGCCTCGGTGGCGTGGTGGTATTTCGGTACGACTACGGTTCTGAGGTCTCGGGTTCGATCCCCGGGTCGGGCAAAGTGATATTGGATTTTTCCATATCAGCCCGGAGTTTGGAATTTATGCCCGATATGGCGATAGGCTCGCCCCCTATCACACACATAGATTAGATATTAGATATTACACACACATAACATAAGCTCACGCCTGTATCCCCGAAGGGGTAGGCAGAGGCGCACTAGCGAACTAGAACACCCACATTTCGCCGATCTTAGTTCCGTCCCAGATGTGATAGGGGGCGAGCCTATCGCCATATCGGGCACAAATTCCAGACTCCGGGCTGATATGGGAAAATCCAATATAATTTTGCCGACCCGGGGATCGAACCGGCCACCTCAGGACGGTAGTCGTACCGAAATACAACCACGCCACCGAGGCAGTCGAAATATATTCACAATAGTTAAACAAACCTCTACGGCGTAGTGGCTACGCTATATATTTATGAAACTGAACGGCGAGTATTGTGTCAATAGTCCAATGGATGCAGGTCACGAGTGCTGCTCGGTCCACCATACGTTGCAAATCACACACACGTAACTGAGCCATTTTCTAAACATGCCGATGTAACATATCTGAGTGCGTGTACATTTTATATGTGGTAGAGATATTCTTAGTAATTTTGTCTGATAAACTTTCCATTAATGAAGAAAATAATGCGACAGTATTTAATCTAAATAGATTACCTAATAATTTATTACTTAAGTAACAAAGTACCTGATAGGCCCTAAAAGCGCCTTAAGAATCTAGATCTATGTTCGGTGAGTGCAGTTACGTATTCTGTCGTCGGGAATGGATCGTTATCTGTTTCCAGTAAAGGAAACTGGCTTTTCAACGAAAGAACCACCCCGACGGTTTCGCCATCTCCCTTACACGACTCGGTTCCTCTTTTTGCGTTATTTCATTTTTCTTTGCTAACGTGCACCTGCTAGTTAGCCGCCTCGGGCTCTCATTTCTCCTACAATGTTAGCTGGCCGCTTCCTCGCTCAATAAAGATGATATAAAATATATCTTGCGTTTCACCGGCTAATTTAAGATGAAAAATGAACTCTCTTTAGTGTACACGTTTCCTATTTTGTTTTAGACTTCACTGGAATCCGAAACACAAGGCCTGCTATGAAGTTTAATGTCGGATGTCAGCGCAAAGAATAGTTTTCGCAAGAGCGTTCGAACACAGTTTCCTTGATACATTTGTATTCCTTACAGACAAGTAATCAATATCCGTTGAACACTGAGAGCGCAGACAGGGTTGTCCTGTGTGGAACAATTTTTCTACGTACCAATATTACGAACTCATGCTGTTAACCCTTCAATGAAATAGTGGACAGCTTGCCGACGTGTGTTGTAAATATTGGATATGTTTCAAGCGCAAACACATTAGCTTAATACGAACTTTTATCTATACGTGCATATTGTTTGTTATGATTTTAATCTGCAACACGTAATTAGATATTGTTAGCTTAATTCCTTATAATTGGTCAATATTACGGTACGAACATAGAAAACATAGAAAAACATTTTAGAGTGGTAGAGCCACGCTGAAGACAGTTACGTCTACAGCACGAATGGGCCGGCTCGACCGGTTTGATACCACTGTCTCACAGAAAACCAACGTAAATTGGCAGCTTGCCGTCGCGTTTCGTTCGCTGAGTGAGATTTCTGGTGGCCCAATTAACACACCCCTCCCTTTCCCAATCCCTTTTTCATCCCCTGCCATTCAATCCTTTTAGGTTGGCAACGCACCCCTGATTCTTTTTATATCTTGGGTGTCTATGGACGGTGGAGATCACTTACCATCAGGTTACATCTGCTCGTTTGCCAAACTCTACTATAATAAAAAAAACACTGATAGAGAAACTAGTTACAGACATAATTGATTTAGGCATTATAAAATATCTCTCAGAACTCGACATTTGTTGCTGCCATACCTCAGGAAATTGTTAAGAGCCATTAATGATTTATAGAAGTTCTAGTTTTGCTTATTATTTTTGAACTGTGGTTTGGCTATATGTTCGGTAATATTCGCTACATTAAATAAAAGAATATCAAAAATGTTTGGTATCTTTCTACCTGCCCTTATCCCACCTTAATGTGGGGTCAACGCAACACACTTTTCAAGCATGTTGCAGAAAGGATTTGGCTTAGGTTAGTTGATAGGCTACCTGCCTGGCATCATCCCTCTGTGGGGGATAAAACAATATTAAATATTTTCGGTATCAATAAATATTATTTCACTAACGACTTAAAGGTGAATTTGGTATCACGACTTAATGATGAAGTTTTTTATTTAGCAAACTCGATGTTGATCGAAAAGTTTTAGCTTCTTAAACAAGCTCCATTTGAATGCTACGTTTTTTGCATACCAAAAACGCCTTGTTTGTTTTTAGATCGACACCCGTAACGCCATTCATTCCCGTCGATGAAAAAATATACTGTCAACAGTAGGACAATATGATATCCTTGTACTGTGAAAAAAATAAAGCTGGTGCCGCGTCACGCGTGTGAAATAAAATAACAACGACAACATGGTGCGGATGGGGCTTGATACATATTTGAATACATTACCGAACACGTACATAATACCGACAACATGCCATACTTATTCATAACGTCTGCTACAACTCTCAACTCCCTGAATGAATACAAAGCCATCCACATCAGTACATTTACAAGCTATTAACGTTCCTGCAGAGGTTTTTTTTTTCGGTGGCGTTTAATAACGTTCGACATTCAGGGAATTCTAGATTTATCGGCGCCCACTTTCGACCCGTAATAATTTTATAGTTCTCAACATAACTGCGCGGCTGTCCGCGAATAACTTCAATTACATTGCGGCGAGTGAACAGCTTTCACCGGCTACTTGTTGATACTAACTACTTAGTTATGAATGCTATTTATCGACGAATTTACGTTTGACTTTTGATTAAAAAACAATCCTGTTACATTAATTTGTCAAACATAACACCTTAACATGGACTTTCATTGTGAAGCGTATGCGGTAAGCGTGCACCACGACCGATAACCGCGACAAATATTTGTTTTGTCTGGGTGATATGAGACCAGAAACCTCTCGTAGTTTTAAATATTTAACGCCCTTAGTGAGGTCAGAACTATAAGTGTGTGAACGTGCGGTGTAATTTATTAAATCCTTGCATCCTTCGTCGAATGGCAGTGTAAGGATTTACGGAATGGTTGGTCCTGGGTTCGAATCGAAGATCGGGTAACACAGTTATTTCACACGATTTAACCAGGACTATATCTCTCAGAAGGAGTATCGGTCAGTTAGCTAATCGTAAAATGAAAGCCGGATCATTTTTGCAACAAGCTTAATATGTTGCGGTGATCCCACATTTAAAACGTGAAACATCTAACAAGAAATAAATCACTAGTATTTTCATTATTCCAGTAACTTTATCATCTTATCAGTTTCTATAATAATTCTAAACTTATTATTATTATTCATAGCAGCTATATTAATGTCAATACTTATTATGTCAATACTTAGCTCAATAAATAAAATAAATATTCTTGGTAAACAGACTCGTAAGTAGTTTCTTTTATTTTGTGGAGACAAGTTCAAAGAGCATAAGAACCTGTATTGTAGTTGTAAACGAAATGTTTGCGGGTGTGGCAGCCTGCAGGCTCCGACTCGGGGACTAGGAAGGCGTTCACAGTTCACACTGATTTCCTGTAAACACATCCATTGTGTCCCAGACGTGTTGGCTCACACCCCGCTGCCAGGAAAATGTTGCAAATTATTATTTGTCCGCATTTTGTAACGCGTGCTTAGCCAGCGACTATTAACGTTTCGGTTTCGTAAATAAATAGCAACAGACACGTATGCAACGTTTGCATGGGACTGGATTCCACGGAGGAGGGTTAATGTCAGTCAGGTAGAGTAGGTTGTTGATTTGGTAGACTGTCTCGGTGGCGTGGTTGTGTTTCGGTACGACTACCGTCCTGAGGTCTCGGGTTGGATTCCCCTGTTCGATGCTAGGGTCGGGCAAAGTGATATTGGATTTTTCCATATCAGCCCGGAGTCTGGAATTTGTGCCCGATATGGCGATAGGCTCGCCCCCTATCACATCTGGGACGGAACTAAGCTTGGCGAAATGTGGGTGTATTAGTTCCCTAGTACGCCTACCCCTTCGGGGTTACAGGCGTGAGCTTATGTTATGTTATAACACCTGCCTTTATCCCTACTTCAATGAGGGGTCGACGCTATACACTTTTTCAAACATATTGGAGGACTAGGGTTAGTTTCTAGTTTTCTACGACCGGCTGCCTGCCCGACATCCACCCCCTCTGGGGGATGTAGATAACCGTTTTTCCCGACCTGACGATTTGAACCTAGGACCTCACGATCAACAGCCCGTATTCGCTGCGAGGATACGACGACGGTAATTTACAACGATATTTACCGAAATAATTTTGGTCATAAAATTGATCAGCCTATATTTAACCACAATGTTATACCACAATATGATAATTACAAGTACTTTCAAATGCAGACGAGTATCAATGGGATGGAAGGTAAATTCCATAGAGATTAGACAGCGACTGCCACCTTACGGGGGCCCTTGACGGGCTCAAGAGCCACTCGAGACTCGAGACGAGTCCTCGTTCCCATCACAGTTGTTCGCAAACACGCCTTTACAAAATATGCACACAGCGCGCTGTCAAATTAAGTCCCACATATATCCTTAGCCTACATATGTAGCATTTAGCGACTATAATGCGAAATTAAACATAACATAACATAAGCTCACGCATGTATCCCCGAAGGGGTAGGCAGAGGCGTTCTAGCCAACTAGTACACCCACATTTCGCCGAGCTTAGTTCCGTCCCAGATGTGATAGGGGGCGAGTCTTATCGAGCATATCGCGAGCATATCGGGCACAAATTCCAGACTCCGGGCTGATATGGAAAAATCCAATATCACTTTGCCCGACCCGGGGATCGAACCCGAGATCTCAGGACAGTAGTCGTACCGAAATACAACTATGCCACCGAGGCAGTCTGCGAAATTAACCGCCGAATGTTCATACACTTAAAGTCGCCTCATGTCGTTTAATGCCGCCTTATCTGTCAAAATTGTATGGCGAAAATCAATGTAAGCAGCCGTTAAAGTTGAGCAGCGTTTGACCATTCGGGCGTAAATATGTTATATACAGTAACATTATACATGCATGCGTATACCGTGCAAAAAGCGTGACTCTACCACATAATATTGTACATTGGTAGTCCATTTAATAGGCGCAGGTAGGAGCTATCGAGCTCCACAACTTTAATATCCCCAGTACTGACTTTCCACCTGCTCTTATCCCATCTCAGTGTGGAGTACGTACAATACACATCTCCAAGCGTATTACGGAAATGATTCGTTTTATTTGCAACTTGGATCAATCATCAATCTGGGTGACCTAGTATGGTAACAGTAAAAACACTCCCACGACCTGGGAATCGAATCCAGGAATATCTAATATCTCAATAATGTTAATTGCAAATATTGTTCAAATACAACGTGAGAAGAATAATTATGAATGTCGAAGCGGCACAGCCGGGTGATTGATGTAGTGGAAGCGGGTGTCGCGCCTTCACCACGACCCTCGATCCCCTTGCGCTACAACTTGGAGACATTAAGAATATTTAAATTGTAAATTGCTGTACTCTGCACTGAATACCTATTTCCCAAGTTTGTTTCTTATACCGATGCCAACTTGCGGACAAAGTTAACATATATTTTAATACAAATAACATAATTGCAATCAATGTAAATTGCATATTAATAATACAATTCGGTTGTAAAAGAGCATCCTTGGTCTGGCGGGAATACATTTGAGCAGTGGACCGGAAAGTCCTGGGTTTGAATCCCAGGTTTGACAATACGTTTTTCTAACACGGTTTAGCCGGGACTGAATCCCCAAGAGGAGATTGGTGTTAGGTTGACCGGTAAAAAACTAAGTCGAATCGGCAATATACTTCAAAAGTTGCATTGCGCCGTTCCCATATTTGAGAAGGACAAAGGTAAGTTAATAGAAGAATATAATAAATAAAAGAGTATCATGCAGCTCCGTAGCAGCTTAATATCACATTTTAGAAATTGGATTTCAAACTGGAGTCTAATAGCAGCATTGTGTCCGACTCCCGAGGTACTCATAGCACAAAAATGAAAGAGAGAAATGAACAAATGGAGCAAAAAGACAACGAGTCCGTAACAATAAGATTCATAGATGCCCGTTACATGAATAAGTATAACAAACTAAAGAACCGGCCTGATTGAATCATCCGCTGTTCTTTGTCATAAATCCGACAACGGGCATCCGTCTAACAATGCGTCCTGAAATCGTTCCATTTCTCGTTTTGTTACATTCCCCTTTAATCTCGCATCCGTAGAAAAGTAGATCGACGTTGCAAAAGGGCATTGCAATGCAGATAAGACATGTCTCTGATTAATATCGTGTGGACGGCGGGCCGTATTAGAGCACATGTGCCTCTTTTAAAAAATGCATTATTTGTATGTCTTTCTCTGAGGTTTTTTGATGTTACAAATCTTGATTAAATGTGTCTATTTTTGCAACAACTTGGGTGCAACAACCATGCGTGTTCCTATATGTTTTCTTTAAATACGGGCTGTCAAAGTTAGATAAACATTTTCATCGAACTATGACTCCCGTAAACTGTATTTATTTTTACAAAACGAACAATATTTATAGTTTTATTTTTGGCTGCGGTTAAGAGTGTTGTCATCTGAAATCACGTTAAAAAATAAATATGAAATAATAAATAAACACACCCAACAGTCACACACCTAGTCCTGACCCCAAACTAGGTATAACCTGTATTGTGGAGGTCAGAGACTATGAGAGACTTTCGGTCTCACAACACCCAGACTTGAAACAAATATCTGTGGACTATACAAACATTTGTCTCAATGCGGGAATCGAACCCGCGGCCTCCCGCTTCATAGTCGGCTACGCGCCCACTGCGCCACGGAGGCTGTCTCTGTCAAATCACGGCAGAATTGGGAAATTTGTGATCACAGAATAACTAAAGATGTGAGCTGGGGTGACGATTTTCTGCATTATCATTAATATGGCTATTAATGGTAACCATAGTACATGGATATTTTCTTATTTTTCTCAGAGCTGGGATAAGATACCCTCTCACCTGGTGCCCGCTTGACGTTGAGTAACGGGACTCCCTATACAGGTATTCATTATTCACATAGAAAAAAAACACGAGTACCTAATTCGGGAAAAACCGGGGACCGATGCCAATATGTTAGTGCATACAGGTCACTCTTATTAAACAATTAATTCTCAAATAAACAAATCCAACATAAAATGTGACTTTTCCTAACAACACTCGTCCGTCTCCTAAACAGTCCGTTAAACATTTACCAATCTCATAAAAATCCGAGCAAGTGTTTCCACGACATAATGAGAGCAGATGGGCGGATACTGGCCAAAACAGTATTCCCTTTGTGGCCACTCCACGCGTACCGCTGTCAACTTCACCGAGAAAAACAGGGGCTTTTATTTTCTCAGACTAATTTGAGGTAACTTTCCGGCTGGGGGCCGAGCAGCCGGAATTCAGGGGTTAAAGCTTACATCAGCAATAACATTTAATAAAGCGAACATCACTGGCTTTATAGGAAAGATATTTCGTAATACATGTTGTGGAGTATTTGTTGTGTAAAATTAAATTATTGTACATACAACACACTTTTTAGATTGTAACAAAGAAGCTATTCGTAATACATTCGTGACTATTACTATATGATCTGGGGGTATCGACTATATATTAATTCGTATATGTAGCAGTTATATATAATTGACGTTTAACCCCCTCGTTTCATCGTTTGCATATAGTGCCAACAGTGAAACGATAGCCGCATTTCCGCGGGTTCGATTCCCGTACTGAATCAAAATATTGTGTGATGCATACATAATTGTTTCGGGTCTGGGTGTTCTGGAAACATAAGTCCCTCATAGTTCCTGAAACTAACAACACAGATTAAACCTGGTGTCTATGTGTGACGTGTGTCTCTTGGATAAGTGCGAGTAAAAAGATCCTACAGCATTAACGTTACGAAGTATTATCTTCTTCACATAATTTAATTTAATTCTTCACATAATCAAAATCTATTTATTACGCATACAAAAAGTATTTAATCAGTATACAAATAACAAAATTCACACAAACGCAAAAAGAACATCAGCAATCGTCGTAAATAAAGTTGAAGAAACACAAGGAAGCCACATAATTATATAATTCCTTTTACTAGAGAGCAGAAAATCTGAGACGGCGAGATTACAACCGTTAACCAACTGATCCCGGGACGGAAGAAAACAGAATGTCTCGCGACTTGGATAATGTTAAATTTATTGCAGTGCTAAAATGTTTACGGATATCACGCGGAAACGAAACGCGCGCCGACGACGGCGAGCTCTACTCACCCTTGTAAACACGTTTTATTGGCTTTATAATATGTTTTACGCGTGACGTTTTACAAACGATCCTCTGGGAACGTCGAATTATTTTTACAACACGTACTCACACACCCACACCGCGCGAAAACATTGGAAAATTCGCTGCACGAAGGATTCCGTAATTATACCTCAAACAAACAATTTTTAGATACCCCACGGAAGAGGAATTTCTGAGTTTCAACGTTTTTGTTTAAACGTGTCACGTGAGTAACGTCCACGTGGTTTTATAAAACGTCAAGTAATTTTATTAAATTAATGATAAGTTTTTAATGAATCTGGCTACTGTAGACATGGGTGCTAATTTGTAAAATGTAGAGTGAGATGCGTATTGTATAAAGTGTGAAGCGCGGCACAGTGGAACAATTGCACACCCTAATACCAGTCAAGCGGTTGATGAAGGTCCAAACCGCGCCCGGCATAGTCGTATCACAGTACGTATAAAACAGTGCCTACATGTTATATTGCTATATCTGCTTTTAATATAAACAGTTCTGCACCAATTTTGTAAGAATTTGAAAAGCAAATATACATATCAATATTTCTTCTTCTATTCGAAACCAACGCGAGAAAAAATATTTTACATAAAACGTAACTATTTTTATTGACATCATGAGTAAGTATTTGTTATGTTTGAGTATATTGAAACGAGTGAATGTGCAAAAGTAAAAAATAGATAAACATCATAATGAGAGTGATAGAAATTGTGAGGGCAAAGTTAAGGTATCTATCTGTATAAAATTAATGACACTGAAATGTATACTTAACGGGTTTTTTTACATTTATCTAATCATTATGCATTAGAATTTTCAATAATAACACAATATGTAACTGCTATGCTTATACAACAGACAGATTCTAAATATGGTACATAGGTCCATAAGTAGGTTACTAATAGATAAACTGAAACTTCATGTTATTATATAAATACAGAATTGTTATTATATTTATATAAATACAGAAACCATAATGTAGATAGGCAACATTTATATGAAGAGGAATGTCAGAAACGTCTATCACTTCAAGGAAACGTAAAGATATTAGAAGGTAAGGAGCTGTTTATATAAATGCAAAACAGATCGGCAGCTTGTCAGATCGGCTCAGTGTAGATTCCACTGATCGAATATGGATTTAGAGTCGTCCCCATTTCGTGCGCTCAACAAAGCACCCTCGCGCCTGTTGACGCAGTTGGACAACCGAAAATAATCTCCAGTTAGATGACTAATATAATAAACTTGAATATTTTTGAACCAACAGTATTTTCCTATTTATCACTGAAATGGATGCCATTGTTGGTTTATCCTTTACTTATTAATGGTAATTGAATAATATAGATATTAATATAATATTAAGTACCTAATGTATAAATAAATTTAATTAAATTAATTTAATTTAATTTGCGTTATAAATATTCATATCACATGTATACTTCTATGCTTTCATCCAGTTTTTTTGACGCAGTGAAGTTAGAGTGTGTTCCTTATTCAGCCTGCAGCACATAAATAATTAAAGAAGCATTCGAGTTCAACGCCGCCAGCCTCTACTTGTTCCTACTAAGTGCTAATTAGATTATTTTCATAAACCTAAAATATGTACAATATATTAAAAAGAAATTGAAACTATTTTTCAAGTTAGTGCTTATTATGCTAATTTGTTCTAGGTTCTACACTTTAAAGAAATCGTTTATGGCAATCTATAATCATGAAACAAGCGTATTACAATAAATATATATGATAGTATAAGTACAGTATAGGCGTTATACTAAGCATACTTACCTTTTAGATTGATTTAAACAAAATATTTTCTAAAATCAATTACATTTCAACTAATTTCCATGCACTCTGATAATATTGAATTTCAAAAGAGGGCAAACATGTCGAATGAATTAAATGATTAGCTTCCTGAAGAAGTCTTTATGCTTTTCCAACTATCTGAAATCCAGACGTTGCACACATTAACTAGTTTTGCGAGAACGAAGTCTGCCTCTTAATTTGTATTCGGCCCTCGGCCCAGCCGGGAGAGTCGGGCGTATGCTCCTTTTGTAGCTTCAGGAACCAATTTGTATACCAGTAAGAAAATTAAAAACTTCCGCATGTACTCGGAATTACCTTCTTGGCAAAATAAAACGATTTTAATCGATGGCTAAGGAAATCCGCCATTTAATATACGAGTATAAATTAATGCAGAATTTACTTTTGACTGTTGATTCATTAAACAAATAAACTAGCTCTAGATATTTGCAGCAAGATAACGATTATATTTGAATGTGGATGTAATAGGTAATACCACCCCGACGCAGTGGTGTTCAATTATGACAATTGAGATTGGATGTAAGAAAATTAACATTTATAGCATAGCCAAACCCAAAGAATTTCTGAATTAAATTTAAAGTGACATTAAGGCAGATGTTAAGAGCCGGAACAATAATTAAGAGGCTGTCGGTTTGAAACCGCGTCGTCGACGGCGAGATTTAATTAGTGAGAGAACAATCCGTAGCGGCATGCCCGCCACCCGCCGCGCCACACCGCGCCACGCCGTTTGTGCCCTGTCCTGCCGTGACCACTCCAATTCTTGTACTTTTGACCTTGTAGAAATTGATTTATGTAATACTTAACTATTGATTTATGTGTACCATTTGCTTGTGAATTCACCTACGTGGAGGCTCATTTACAGCCTCTCGTAAGTATTTGGGCCATCAAAATAATATTATAGCCCAGTTCCGTGTCCAGTCCCACTACAACTAACGGGCCTTCTCTGTTAATGAGGAGGTTAGTCTTTGGTAGTGGAGTCTAATCTAGGCTACTTCTGCAAATAATACATTTCTGTAAACAATATTTTATTTTTACTAGAATATTTTAATATTAACACGTTCTGATTCTAAGTGTAATGAATAAATTAATAAGAACAAAATTCATAGCTACGACCAGAATCACAAATTAATAACTCCATCTACGTACCATCTCTCCGGTCGGGTCTAATTAGCTTTGTAGAAATAAAATATGGTAACTTATGCATTACCAAATGAATCTTTGCTTCTGATATCTTAATATACTATTGATTTTCTTTTTTTTCATCGGACGAGATCGGTTATGAAAGATATCATATTGGAAAGCTTGTCTTATTAAAATGTGATATGTTTCACAAAAAGAGTCCGATAATACGACACGTCTGGGACTACTGGCAAATCCGATTTCCCTATCTCCCCATATTTGTATTCGAAGCCCGATCCATCTAATATTTCCTTCCAACTCCGCCGACGCTATCTGCGTTCTTTCCTGACATTGAATCTAATCAGAATAGATATTAAAACTTTCCTTGCAAGCAACTCGTTTTTCTATCATATTGCCTAAATTACATGTAATATCTTTTGTACAACGCTAGTGGTTTCAATTTTATTTGTAACAGCACTTGCATAACTTTCAATCAAAAGGGATGTAGAACAATTTTGAAATGCATATGAATTTCTTTTATAAGTACTAGCTTTCATCCTCCGTGGCGCAGCGGGCGAGTAGCCGCCTGTAAAACGTGAGGTCGCGGGTTCGATTTCCGCACCGAGACTAATGTCTGTGTGCCTCACAGATATTTGTTTCGGGTCTGGGTGTAGTGAGACCGAAAGTCTCTCGTAGTTCCTGATACCCACGGCACAAGACTCAATAGTAGTGTGGGGTCAGGACTACATATGTGTGTGACTTTTGGCTGTATCTATAAAAAAAAGCCTTTGCCTACGAGTCCGCTCGATAAAATTTTAATGATATCTATGACATCTTATCCTGATAAAGCTCGCAGGAAATTGCTGGATGCAGGCCGCTTCCAATAGGTTGATCTGGAAATGGAAAAAGTTGGGAGGCCTATGTTCAGCAGTGAACGTCCTATGGCTGATGATGATGATAAAAATCTTGAACTCGAATTGTCTAAATATTTTAGCCGATGTTCCTATAGTCTATGTTACTCGCTGATAATTTAGGTTTCTGTAGGTAAAAGAATTTTAAAAACTGGCCCAATTGGACTGAGTGTCAAAACTGTATGGTTTAAACATTTTTAAAATTTAGAAATTATTAATTACTTACTGAATAAGAAAGATATATATTCTTTAAAATGATCTTAAAAATGCTTGTGTAATAGTCTACTTTATTTGAGGCTTTATTATTTAAAACTTATTATAATACTTTATTATTACCTACTTAAAACAAAACAAAGCGAAACAGCAAAAATACGTTATTTTGATTAAATGACGCTTCCAATACGCTACACATGCCGACAACAATTCGTTTTACTTCACATTCTCTGTGGTTACTTACCTTTGTGGCTTTCCTCGAGGAAACTAGAAAAATAATACTACTTTTATTTCCTCATATGCATAACAGTGGTTTTGGTTACTCATATTATAATGTAGCATATTGAGAAAAGGTAGGACTTTACTTAAACAACGTTTTATATTTATTTAACTTCAAGGCAAGACTATGAATGATTGATTGTTAATGTGTACGTAACTTTATGAATTCGGATGACGTCTTTACGAATGATCTAGATAAAATTTGGCACAGAGGCTGTTGGCACCTCTAGTCAAGCTTTACGTACATATGGCTTTAAACATGATGATAACAGGAAACTGTGGGATTTTTACTATTTTCGAAAATTGTTATCTATTTCCTAATAAAATCATCATGAAATAACGGTACAATTACCTTTCTTCCACAAACATTAGGCGTATACGGTATACCTACATAGTAAAAGTAGTGTTGAATCAGTACGCATGAATGTGTTGACTACACGAGAAACTTGCTAAGTGCCTGCGTTGGCATCCATCCCGCCTTATCTAATTTATTTAACTGTTAGCGGAAACTCCTCGAAAACAAAATACTCGTATGTTAGAATTAGTAGATATACTGTTGCACTATTAACTGTGTTTTTCCTGAGGAATAAAGTAATGTTGGAAGTTAAAATTTCTTTCTTTTATCCGGACCCTGGTGTATTGACTACAACTCTTCTGACTACACTCTACACCTGAAGGCCAGTGTAGTCGTTTTTGTTTTGTTATTTGGTATTTAGTTATTACATTTTTATGTTTGTTTTATTTTTCGGTATTACTTTCTATCTTTCTACCAGCCCTTATCTCACCTTAATGTGTGGTCGACGCAACACACTTTTTCAAGTATGTTGCAGAAAGAATTTGGCTTAGTTTTTACAACAGGCTGCCTGCCTGACATCAAACCCTGCTGAAGGATCCAGTCCCAGACAAATTATCTTAGAAAATTCGCTTTGCCCGATCGAACCCATCACACAGCCCATGTATGCTGCCACTAGACCAAGGGGGCGTTTTTCGATATTACCCATTGGTTCCAATTAGATTATCTCAATAAATTTATGATCTAGTAAGTACAAATGTATTTATTATTCCATTCGCAAACGACGCCATAACACGGGCTTTTAAATCTTTTTTCACTTGTACCTCGGAAACGTCGATAATGTGTAATTTTGTACAACAAGAAACCACTGGCCACCCTCTTCCCTACAAAATTCCACCACGGCACATTTTCTTTATCCGGTCTGCTTTCAACCTTACCCTCTCGTTTTTGTAATCTCCCTGCCCTTTCAAAACAAGTTCATATAAATCACCAGACTTTGTAAACCCGGATTAGCACTGATTTTAAAGTATTCTTTTTGAGATTTATTTTGTAAGAAGGCTTCGAACACACGTACGTATCTATTAGAAAAAAATAATCATCATCAGTCATAATTTTACTCCTGTATCCCGGAAGGGGTAGACAAAGGCAAACTAGAGAAACAGCCACATTTCCGTCCCATGTATGGTAGGGCCTACGGCGATCCGTATCAGACACAAATTCCAGACTCCGGGCTGATACTGAGATGAAAGACTAACTATCACGTTACCTGACTCGGAGATCGAATCGGAGACCTCAGAATGAAAGTCGTACCAAGCACGCAATACCACTATGGCATCGAGACAGTCAAGAACAAAATATAATGCATGTATCGTGTATATTAGTCACGGGTCAAGACTCGCACCCATCACGCCTTTTTCCAACTATCAAATTCAGAGGAGATTTATTGATATGACATACAAAGAAGCGAGACGAATATAAATAAGGGGCACGTAAAAGAAAAGACAAGAAACTATTTTAATCTAAACAAGAAAGAAATGTCTCGAGCTGTATGTTTTAGTAGCTGGAGTCGCGAAGAGCATAAAATATTTATCAGAGAAGTCCCGCTCGCGTGTTCCCGAGGGAACACCACATCGACTACACTGTACTTCCTACTACTTAACACCTTTGAATAACAATTTACATCATGTCACTTGTGTGCCACCAGTTCTCAGAGCGACAGTTACATCACAAGCACCTTTGAAAAAAAAAGAGATCTTAGTGTCAGCAAAGCTACAACTCCAAAATCATAAATTGATGGATTAATCCATTAATTTATGATTTTTAAATAATAATTGCCTGCCTCGGTGGCGCGTTGTATTTCGGTACGACTAGTACGACTACCGTCCTGAGGTCTCGGATTCGAACCCCGGGCCGGCAAAGTTTTATTGGATTTTTTTCAATATTAGCCCGGAGTCTGGAATTTGTGCTCGATATTGCGATAAGCTCGCCCCCTATCACATCTGGGGCGGAACTAAGTTCGGCGAAATGTGGGTGTTCTAGTTTGCTATTGCGCCTACCCCTTCGGAGATGTAGGTGTGACCTTATGTACATATGTATGTATGTGTAATTAACAAATTATAGCTAATTATATACTGGTTAAAATGCGGTTTAGATTTAACCGGTACAAGGTAATTTCGACGATGGCACGATTTTGTTTCCATTTAAAGGTTGAGAAGCGGAAAAACGGTGCAACGGAGCGGGTGAATGGCCGGTGCTTTTGCTTTGTACGGTAGTGTTTGGTTGAGTGAATCTCCCATGTTTCACTTCGTTCGAATACGTCACAACTGTTAAATAAATAATTTATTTCTAGTATGTTATGCTTTCAATTATTCTTGCGTAGAAGACATACAATGACATGCAATACAAATTGGGGCCTCCTAATAATTTTGTATAAATTGTTAATTCTCGGCAATGTCACCTTATGTAAAATTTTCTTTGCTCATTCTTACATGTCTTTATCGTATTCCATTGTAGTGTAGCATCGGAGTAACGCACTATTTTAAATATGTTAGACAATAAATATAGCATGTTTTTAAGATAGAGTCCCTGCCTGACGTCAACCTTCTATGGAGGATCCAGTCTCAAGCCCATTGTGTTATAATTACTTTACCTGACCTGAAATTCGAGCCCAGAACTTCCTGGTCTAAAATTCTTATAAGTTGCTTAATATATTTTATTTTTTTATAAGATGACGCATTTATTATTCATAGTTCATTGCAATTATAGTACGATTAGTTGTTCTGTGATTCAAAACACGCATGTTGGCAAGCACAGAAAGTCAGTATAAAGCATACACAAAGTACAGTCGAACAGAACAACACGCTTGTGTTATCGTCAGTATAGATTGCAATTGTTTTACACATGAGTGCACGAGCGATACCATGAATTTATGTATGGTGCTAAGGACGGCCGGTGGCCGGTGTCGGCGTGTCCGCGAATGAATGGCCATTGAAAAGTCATCAGTTATGTAGGGCGTATAGTCGTGCGCCATGTGGCCGCCGAGCCCGTTTTCTACGTAATTTTTCCGCAGGCAATTTTCCACAACTTCACATACAGCCATCAGCACTGTTTTGCCTTGATTCTTTATTTAAAATGTAAAATATCCTAAATATATTATATATTTTGTTATATAATCACTATGAAGAGGTGCTGGTCACTTTCGTATCATATTATGGAGGGGGGCAAACCTCGGGACCTTTACAAATTTCACAAAAAATAAATAAAGTGACACAATAGTACTATGTTAAAAATTTGTTAAAAATAGATAAAGCTTGAA
Organism: Clanis bilineata; assembly: GCA_036417725.1. Classification (NCBI taxonomy): domain Eukaryota; kingdom Metazoa; phylum Arthropoda; class Insecta; order Lepidoptera; family Sphingidae; genus Clanis; species Clanis bilineata. The sequence continues at coordinate 9,800,591 of CM071141.1, forward strand.
ACTCTCTATAGACGACTAAAATACATGCAAATTGAATGAAGTGTATTGATGGCACTTTGGAAATATTTTCCGATGGCGAGTGAAAATACTTCACATTCACACGGCATTATTTATTGCGCATATACACCCATCCAATGAAATATTCATTATTAGCACTATTATGAAATGGAAACCATTAGTGGTATCAATGGACCGGATACGCGATCACTTCTCGAATATCAGTACTTACTGGATATGTGAATGTCGTTTACAAGTATTTATTTCTGGTGCAAAGTGTATTTTTCTCTGATCAAATGTAAGCCAATGTCTTAATCTATGTTATGTTCAAATTGAAAATCCAGTCACCGGCAAAGGCTTTGTTAATTAATAAACATCCAACTTACAGAAATGTAGAAAAAGATAAAATGTTATTAATTGGCTTCTCTTTTACATTCCCTTATTTGCAGATATATTAAATAGTGAAATAAATCTCTACTCTATATTTTAAGAAGTAGATATAACTGCAAATAGTTATTTACAATGTGCTATTTCGAAAGGAATTTATTCGTTCATATACAGTTTGAACTATGCTGAGGATCGTTATATTTACAAAAGCAACAGCTTGCTATTATAAATGTGCGTCCAAAATATTTTAAAAAGCAGCGAGAAATATCATATTTGTTTTAATGTTTTATTGGTAAAGCCACGCTATAAAACGTCTACAACACGAATGGGCCAGCTCGTCTGGTTTGATACCACTGTCTCTCAGAAAACTGACGTAAAACGGCAGCTTGCTGTTGCGTTTCGTTCGATGACTGAGAATTCCGGTGGCCCAATTTTATCTCCCCTTCCATTAAGAAATTACGATTGCCCTATTCTGCTTATTGAAGGTTACCAACGCCTATGATTATTTTGATATGATGGGTGTCTATGAGCGGTGGAGATCACTTACCTTCAGGTGACCCTCCGGCTTGTTTGCCAGTCTCTGTCGCTATATAAAAATGATGTTGTCAGTTGTATATACTTATCGACCGACTTCCAAAAAAGGAGGAGGTCCTCAATTCGTCTGTATATTTTTTTTATGTATGTTACGCGATATCTCCGCCAAACGTGGACCGATTTTCAAAATTATTTTTGTGTTCGATAGAGCTTCTTTCAAGGGTGGTCTCATATAAATTTGGTTACGATCGGATTTGAAGTCGGTCTGTAAAGTTTTTAAACTTGTGATTATTGATCTCTAGTGTTTCAAACACGTGTCACGGCTCCACACTGCATAACAAATTAAATAGCTAAAGCATCTAAACTACACATTTTGTTAATCCCTTCGGTTCCATATCCGAACTAAAAAATATTGATACTCTAAAAACGTTATTTTTTTTATAATAAATCAATTTATTTGAGTGATTAGTTGCCTCCTTGGTGTAGTGGCAGCATATATGGACTGTGGACCGGGAGGTCCTGGGTTCGATACCCAGGTCGAACAAAGCGAATTTTTTAATTTAAGTGACGAATTAGTGTTATCGTCATCCTTTTACAGCTACAGGACGTCTACTGCTGAACAAAGGCCTCAAGCTAAGGTTTCCTGACCGACCTGTTGGAAGCGGCCTGGAAGCAGGCCAAAAGAAAATAATAAGCCAAAAATAAGTAACTTTTTGACGTTTATAAATTTTTCGAAATCATAAGTAAGTTCGAAATAAAATTCATGGATAAACTCAAGTAAGATTATTTTTCTACCTGGCCTTACGTGAGGTCGGCGCAGCACACTTTTTTCAAGCATGTTGCAAAGAAGATCTGGCATAGTTTCTACGACCAGTCGCCTGCCTGACGTCAACCCCCTACGAGGGATCCAGTCCCGGGCAAATTAAATTAGGAAATTTGCTTTGCCCGACCTGGGAATCGAACGCAGGACCTCCCGATCCACAGCCCATACATTCTGCCACTAGACCAAATATGGAGACCACTATATGAGGAGGCGTATAAGAATAATGAGAAAAAATATCTGCTAAAGTTACTAATACCAAACAATAATATGCAACAAACATTATATCCAGAGTCTGTCATTAACAGTGGCCAGCAAAGTACACAACACTGACACAGTCGAACAACTCGCACTGCGGTTATTGTCATATAATTAATGTTAATAAATTATTCTCCAGTAACAGGAGACAAATTAGACGCAGCCTGCTCGGCTAACGACTGACTATTTGGATTAAATGGAGGGTTGATGTTTATGATTTACGGAGGCCTGTGTAATTGTGGCGCCTGCTAGACGCGGTCTGCACCCACACTGACGTTCTGTCACGTCTCACGTCACGTCCCAGGTGAGCGATGCGATGCGATACTTTATCTCTTAATATTTGTATCTGTGATTTGAATGCATGCTACAAAGACATTAAACAGTATAATGCATGCTGCCATTGTATATTTTAGATGTTTATTCGTTGAATTTCTTAAATTATTGGAAGAGCCATTCAGTTCTGAGGGTAAGAATTCAAACCTCCTGCGATTTTTTTAATTAAGGAATCGTTTCTTAAATTGTAAAATAATATGTCTTAACGGAAATTTCAATCTGGAAATCTTTGGGGGAGGCCTATGCCCAGCAGTGGACGTCCTATGGCTCATGATGATGATGATGATGATATCTTAACGACAGGTGAAATATCTTAATTTTTTTGTTAATATTCAAACTACTAATACAAACTTCTAATTAAGGTTATTAGACCATCATGACGAAATTTTATGCATACATACACACGCAATGCTTTTTTTAAACAATGAAATATTTTAAATCTAACACATTCAAACTAATATAAAAGTAAGACTCTAATTCACATTCTGTCAAATCTCAATGGTATAAAAATCTTATAATATAATCATGCTCAGAGATTTATAAATGTTGAATGCATAGAAATCGTTCACTTCGCCATTATGGGGGCCTTACTTATAAAATCATTTTTAGCTGAGCAAATGGTTAAGAATAACCTGTCTCTTTTCCTTGCGTTACATTGTTTAAAAATGAAAGGGACAACCTATGGTATAAAGATAAGCAGCGCTTAAATATTTTTATAAGTAAGGGGCAATATTTACTGTAAACGCGCATGTCTGACAAGGAACAAGATACGCGACTCGGCACAGCGCAGTGCGGCACCATCGCGCTACGAATCTCCACCCCACAGACTCACACAAAATTAACACTTTAATTATAACATTTCTTGGCACAATAATTAATATAATTTAATGACTATAATATTTTCTTACATTACCAACTACATATCATCCATGTATATCATCCACAACTGTTTAAATGTATGACTTTTTATTGCATACTAGGTTACAATTACGATGTATTTACTGCGAACGTAGGTGCTCAATGCAACGTTGCCGGTTTGTTTACTATTCATTAAAGCATCTCGCCAGAAGATAAACAATCCTGTTATGTTATTAAACTTACTGCATAGTGAAGCTATTCAGACACACACGCGTACACAATATTACCTATTATTATATGTCAATAATCGAGTGTAGGTGTGTAGTGTTGTATTTTACATAAACATTTAAACTTAAACTCATATTTTTTGCTTTGAGTGGTAGAACCACGGTGTAGACAGTAACGTCTACAGCACGAATGGGCCGGATCGACCGGTTTGATACCACTGTCTCACAGAATACCGACATAAAGTGGCAGCTTGCTGTCGTGTTTCGTTCGGTGAGTGAGATTTTCGGTAGCCCATTGCCACTCCTCCTACCGCAATCCCTTTTACCTCCCATTCCATTCCATCTTTTTAGGTTGGCAACACAAACATGATTCTTTTTGTGTCTTGTGTGTCTATGGGCGGTGGAGATCACTTGCCATCAGGTGACCCATCTGTTCGTTTGCCAGTCTCTGCTATAAAAAAAATCAATAATTATTAGCTAAATCTGGTCGACGAACTCGAAATAAACTGGACAGTATTTATATATTAACATCTCCGTACATACGTATTTAGGTATCACAGAAGCTAGGAGACACAGCTTGTTTGTCCTCGCAGACTAATTAAAAAGTTTGTTTGGAGAACTTTCGAGTGGAAGTAGCGACGAAGTGAAGTCGGTACTGATTTGATACAGAAATAAACTGGATACTGATTTGTGAATCCTATGAAAAATAGAATAACTTAATAATGAGGTTGCCTTACTCATGTTGGCGTGTGACGTCACGACTTACCAGCGAGCCGTATGAATATGTATGGCGAGTAGAAACGATCCTACAGATAATGAAATCTGCACACGGGAACGGATCCGATTAGTCTACTGCAATTAGCGACTGTAGGATAAAAAGAATACAGCAAGCGAGAACAATCTATGTCGAGACTTAACTAACTTTAAAGTTGGTGGAAACGAGTAAGTATTTGATGTTGATTATATTATGGCCGCATATATTTTTAATTAGTTTTAGCTATTTATTGTGTTACATAATTTGTTGCCTGCCTCGGTGGCGTGGTGGTATTTCGATACGACTACGGTTCTGAGGTCTCGGGTTCGATCCCCGGGTCGGGCAAAGTGATATTGGATTTTTCCATATCAGCCCGGAGTCTGGAATTTGTGCCCGATATGGCGATAGGCTCGCCCCCTATCACATCTGGGACGGAACTAAGCTCGGCGAAACGTGGGTGTATTAGTTCGCTAGTGCGCCTCTGCCTACCCCTTCGGGGATACAGGCGTGAGCTTATGTATGTATGTATGTAATTTGTTGGTAACGAATTGACTAAGAATATATTTGATAATGTTAAAGTAACTGGACCTGAAGCTATATAAAAATATATATAATTATCGTATGGAAAGAAAATTTAACTTTTACGTAAAATACTGCCGGCGTTATCTATCTACCAAACTCTGAATAATCTCAACATATGTTACCTGTCTATCTGTACAGATGCGGATTCAGGTATCAGTATCAGGTAGTTGGCAGCAGTGAGATCGTCGTTTCGCGAGTCATTTCGCGTCGTCCTCTAATGGTGCTAAGCCCATTGGTACGCCCTAATAAATTGCGATTTAACTTGTCTACCGGATAACACCAAGTTTTCCGCGTTTGTTCCGAGCCCGACACTTTTTCCGCCTCTTCATTTCCTATCTCTTACTTTTGTATTTTTCGTTCTTTCCTCGCCGAGATAAACAGGCGAGAAACGGTGAAAGGGGCTTTACAAATTCAAATTGAACTTATCACACAACTTTTTACATTTGTTTCTGGTCTCGAGTTCGAGGGAAAAGAACGGAGAGGCATTTAATAGTACAATCTCGGGAAAGATTGATGATTTTGTATCACACCTCGCTTCGGGCGGCTCGTAACGAGTCGGATGGCTCTCGACGTGGGTCGTGCTTATTCTTATCTAGAATGGGATGCCGCTTTATCTCAAATTACATATTTTACTTGAGACGCTTCGGGAATCACACGCACTTTTAAATGGATTGTTCGGCTTCGTGGTGCAAATTAAACAGGTTGGAACTTGAATATGAAGATAAAACTTCTTTTACTTATATAAAAGTACCATATCATTTTTTTATCCGAGCACGGCAAAGTGACTACACCATAGGTTTATATGTGATCACAAGAATTATGCCGTCTTATTTATGCTTGTTCACATTTCAAAAAGGGAAGAAACAAATCAAGGGGCTTACGCCAAGACATGTGGATAACCGATGCAGACACAGAGATATAGATCCCCATAGAAGTTGGAGCGGGATACCCCCATGCCCGCTCACACCAACCATCAAGTCTTTTCGCAAGCTTCTCTAGAGAACCGGAAATACATGGCTGATCTCGGAACGTGAACCACACAAGGAGTGTGTCACTGCGTCAGGTTTTAACACCATATGTACGGTGGTCGCCATCCAGCCGGATACTATTATCCTACCACCAGGTGACTGATAACGGAATAAAGTTACACTTAAAATTTCCATAACATCTGCCATAACTGTAAATGTAAAAATATAGACAACTTTTTTAATATAGGAAATTGGGTGAGCAGATAATTTATTTTGCTCATTAAATATATAAAAACCTCTTAATGTTTTTGTATACATACATACATCACGCACCTGATGCACGTTATCAACACGGCAGAAAATTCAAGTTGTTTGTAGCAAACAAGCCCCGTTTAATAAGCTGGCAGTTAAGTAAACACAATTTAGTTAATCAACCGGGTAAAGAAGTTTCGCCACGTGCTGTAAATAGCGCTCACTTAATTTGAGGGCCATGTGTGGGCACATAACCGCAGCACATTTATCCCATTATGCACGGCACGACAGGCAACCGCGGTGATGCCAGTCACGTCGGTTGAAACGAATCGCATGTGACATTATTTGTAAAGATCGTGCTCTATCTTCGTCGGCAACATGGCCGAAACGTGGAGGGATTACTCACAAAGAAGTACGATTTCAACGGTACGATAAAGAAGCGAGAAGTTACACACAGGCTATATTCCCTGCGGGATTAACGCACGGTTAGAGACGTTTCTTTTATCGAACTCTCTGTCGAGATTGGCCCTAACCAATAGACATTTTCTTTCGATGCCATTTTAATACTCGTTCTGCTTTTCTAAGACAGTATTTATTACTTGCAAAAACGGTCGTTCAGAAACACCTATTCATATATCATCAGTCAGCCCAACAGACATCAATTATTTAAAATTAAGTCCCCACAGACTATGCTGTATTACTGTCAATGACCCGGTTGTAGCTGTTCTTGCTAGAGTGGCAGTGGCTGAGTAATAGGCCAAATTCATATAATATAATTAATTCACTAACCATCAACACAACGAAGAATAATAGAAATTTTCTTTCGATGCCATTTTAATATTCGTTCTTCTTTTCAAATTTGGTATTTATTACCTGTAAGCAACCCTCCATACATCTTAATACATTACTTCTCTATAGCCACGAAGTCAGCCAACACAATCACATACCGACTACATACACGTTAACAATGTTATTATTGCATGCGCCAAATACACACTGAGTATTCCGGTAATAATCACATCGTTTGAATACACAAACACGCTACTACTCTGTCAATTAACCAAAATTATATTATCAATAATATAAAGAAAGTAACCCAGTTTATGTAACAAAAGCTAGGTAAATTGCACCGATTAAAAAAAAGATCAATGGATAATAAATTAAAGCATAATGAACAAAATAAATTAAATAATACAATAACACCTTATGTATTTTTGTTCACAAAACGTTTCAGCTTAACTACCCATCAGTCTAGTGGAAGCGTACGCACCTACTTACGTTTTCAAACTAACCTCGAGTTTCAAAGACGATGTCGAGCAATCAGTATTTGTATCTAAGTTAAAAACCGCACATGAGAACTTGTATGATGAACAACATAGCAATTATCTTGCCCCCTATACTTAAAGGTACGAAAATAATTTCGGCGAGTCGTAGGTAGTCGTAGTTAGTTAGTCCACCTCTGCCTACCCCTTTTTATACATGGAGAAGTCCTCTTGGATCCGGCATACCTCATCTTAATGACGGGGTATGCCGGATTTTTACTGGCTAAACCCCCATGGTTGTCGCCATCTACATTATGAAAAGGTATTGGACCTAAGGAAACGCGCCAAAACCCCTCCAATGCGAATAATAGCACTTCTCGGGGAGAAAATCAATTCCCTCCCGCAATAACATACAGTGTTCCCCTAGATAGGCAAGCCGGTGCGGCTCCTGCCGCCGCCTCAACGTCTACGTCTCCGAGCAGGATCTCCTCTCTCCCGATCCCGCTCCACAGCCTCCTTCTTGACCATGACGGTCTCGCAGAAGGAGGCTACAGCGTTCCATTCACCCTCTCCTGTAAGCATACCCAATACGACTGCTGAAAAGGTCAGCCTAACCCTAAGGCCATTTGGCGTGTACTTATGTTATGTTATTTCATCCTAACCACATTCGATGTTCACTAGCATGCATGTAATTATCTGTAATTATTGCATAAATATCTGTTGAATACATGTTCGTGTGGACTGTGGATGCGGCATGTAGACTCTCAACCACAACTACATAGTGCATCAACGGAAGATGTAATAATGTAGTAAACACCGACATAAATGTTCATATTATGTCCGAATTCCGTTGCGTTTGCACTTGAATAATTTTATTCGATATTATAAATGCAACATTCAGAACTGTGAATCGAGAACCCTGGTCAGGAACCCTTATGACCCCATGGCCAAGTTGTAAGGGAGTCGCGAAGACGTCGGTCAACGTTGACAAAGAAAGTATCTTCGTATTCTTAATGACACCTAAGACTACATGGTGAAAGAATTTGGATGGTTTTGGCACGCAGGCAAATATACCTCTAAATTACAGACTATAAATCGTTAAGAAACAGCGCTACTTAGAAAGAAGACCTCATAAAATTTTCTATCGCAGCGACAATATGTTAGTTGACATTTAGCTATTACAGGAAAGATACTAAAGCTATTCTCAAAAAATCACCTCACGATATTCACACAATTAGCCGGAAATATTTTCCAGTACAATGTCCACCCCTAACGTTAACACGTAAAAGTTAATTAAATCTTTGGGTGACGTAAAAAGAAAATAAAACGGTATAAGATATACATTAGTGGAAGGTATGTGAGTCGGCACAATATTAGCGGAGAGGCGGCGAGGCCGATCCTGCTTGGTATTCTTCACACGGCCGCGCTGTCCGCCGGTGAATGTCTCGCGCCTCCAGCATTAGCTGTTGCGTTCTCTACTGTCTGCTAGACTCCGACTGAACGGCGGAAACGTTGCCAACACTCAAAAACAAAGTAGAACAAATGTTACTCTACTTTTTGCATTATTATCCACTTTGCTAATTAATGCAGAGGCTACAGATTCAACACAGACTGTAAAACATAAAATATCGGAGTCGGAAACATACACAAAATACCTATAAAGTTGTTCCTGAGATGACTATAGAATGTAACAGTATTATTATATAGTTATATTTACATGCGGTGCCTCGGTGGCGTAGTTGTATTTTGGTACGACGACCGTCCTGAGGTCTCGGGTTCAATCCCCGGGTCGGGCAAAGTGATATTGGATTTTTCCATATCAGCCCGGAGTCTGGAATTTGTGCCCGATATGATGGCGATAGGCTCGCCCCCTATCACATCTGGGACGGAACTAAGCTCGGCGAAATGTGGGTGGTCTAGTTCGGTAGTTCACCTCTGCCTACCCCTCCGGGAAACAGGCGTGTGCTTATCTTATGTTATGTGTTATTTAGAGATACATGCGTATTAAGATTCATGCCTCGTTCCTTCTATTAATGAAAGCGACCTACGGCAACTCGATATAATAAGCAAATAGCAAAATATTTTGCACTTTAAAACGTATATCATTATACAGAAAAGTATTTTTTTTTTTATTGTGTGCGGTGTGGTGAGGTTGCAATTATAGCAAAATATCCATTCATTTTTCCAGTGGCTCGCGGCGTGCCCAACCATGCGTGATTCTGTTTTTGTGCGTTTGTTCAGTGTCTGTGAGTTCAGCGGTTATTTGAACGTTTCCAAAGCCATTTGTCCTGAAATAAAACAGTTGTCTGATATTTGATCAGCAATACACAATAAAGTAATGTTGCATTCAGTTATGACTTTGCAGTCGCCGCGCCGCGCCGTTGTGACAACGCACGCTTTGATTTCATATTACGATAAAGTCTTTGTTTGACGACGTTAATTGTGTTTCCTAGAAATATGGGTGAATAAAGTAAAAGCTCGCAGGAAGCGAGTGCGATAAATAGATTGCACTGTGCGATAGATTCAATAGAATAGCTCCCTAAGTCCCAAATTAAATCATGGAACATTTTTGCACCTGGCGAAAGCCTCGCAAGTCGTGTTTGCCTTGTACGTGGACTGACGATGCGATTTCATTATTCTTTTCGATTTTATGGTTTAAAACATTTCCACTCAAATGTTCTATTTATGACTATTGTTTTCAAAATTTTCCTACAGACCGGTATTACTGGACCATTGTTATTATATCAATCAATGATATCATTAATCATATAAATTATTTTTTATCAGATACGATGTAAAATAAGCAACGAAACTTGTTCAGAAATTAAATTTTTACTCCCTGGTATTGTACAAGCTGGTTTTAGGAAGCAATTTTGTTATTTATTTGTACATAGTTAAAATTCGGTATATACTCGTATTTATACTGAATGTTTATAAAATATGTATATTCGAATAGTCAGGAACACTGAGCTCGTTTATTTGCTCATAATGTGACTTGCAAAAACCCTTCGTATTTTTGTCTAATGTTGGATATTGTAGAAATAGTTAATATTGCAATATGTTTTATCTATCTAAAATGTAAATTTTACCCTAATTTTTATTAAGTTTGGGCAAAATAAATTCTACCTGGATTTATCGTAAGACTGACAAGTCCTTTTTATATCGCATTTGTAAATAAAAATGAGCTGCAAGTCACAGTGGAGTTGAGTGTTAGGGATTTAGTGTGGCCATTCGTTGGAAGGGACCACTATCTCTATCTGTCCATCGCAAGTGTGAAGAAAGCTGCGGCTTTACTGGGACAAATTCGTTTTGATTCAGTCACGTACGAACAAGATGGGCCTCTTAGCAGATTTACCAAGCGTATGTTTAGATTTGCCAGAATTGTTTATTGAAAGGGATTGAAAGCCAATTACTGCTTATACCTTAAATTATATTAAATACTAGCTTTTGCCCGCGGCTTCGCACACGTATTTTGTAGGGCCAACGGTAAAAACTTTTGATTTTTCGATCCACCCTGTCGTTTTAGTCTAAATATTCTACAACGGGGCGACTCAGATATCGATTTTGAAGTCAATCGGCCCAAAAACAAAGAAAAAGAAAATGGCGGCCACTTTTGACAGTTTTTACATCAGTTCCGTCGTTTGGAACTACGGGGCGACCCAGCTATCGATGTTGAAGTCAATCGGCTCAGAACTATAAACAAACAAAATGGCGGCCACTTTTGACAATTTTGACATCGGTTCTATAGTTTGGAACCACGGGGCGACCCAAATATCAATTTTGAAGTAAATTGGCCTAGAAACAAAGAAAAACAAAATTGCGGCCACTTTTGACAGCTTTGACATCGGTTCCGTCGTTTGGAACCATGGGGCTATTAAATGAATAAATTTATAGGTATCTCCATAAACTACATTGATTAAATATTCTAAGGTGTATCTGTAAACGCACCAATGTTGTGTTTAGAATCCGCTAGAGTGCATTGTATTTCCTCTCGGGTTCTGTTTTTGAATTATGTAGTTTATTGTTTTGTTTTATTCCGTTGTTTTATGTTCTATTAAATATGTCGTGACCAAACAGAAATCTTATTCAATTTTGCACAATATAGTATAACTTTAATAGGTTATGGGCCCAGATTATCGTGTTAAAACGTATTTGGAGTGTAAAACATTGAATAAAGAGCAAAATAAATATAAGTTTGTTGAATTGTGCCGTGTGCAAGAAACAATAGAATGGAGGTCACGAATTCAATGAAAATTGAAAAGTTTGATGGCAGAAATTTCAAACAATGGAAGTTTCAAGTCAAATGTGCATTAAGGGCGAAGGGATTAAACATAGATAATGTGAAGCCTCAAGAAACCAGTTCGCAAGTGCAATGGAACAAGGATGATGGTATGGCTATGTTCATTTTGACATCATCCATGGATTTAAACCAAATAGCGTTAATAGAAAACTGCGAAACTGCGAAAGATGTCATGACTAAATTGGAAACTATTTATGAGCAAAAGTCGGAGTACAATAAAATGATTATTCATGAAAAATTCTATCAATATTCATATTCTCCCAGTGATACTATGGCACAGCATGTATGTAAAGTGGAAGGATTGGCAAAACAATTAAGGGAATCAGGCGAGAAGATCAGTGACACAGCAGTGATGACAAAAATCTTAAGTACCTTACCGTCAACATATCGGTCTCTTCGACAAGCATGGTTGTCACTTGACTGTGATAGTCAGACAATTCAAAACCTGACTTCACGTTTGATAGATGAAGAAGCAAGTCTTAATAATGATACAACAAATGAGACTGCTTTACTGACTTCGAAGGGAAATCCAAAAATTAAAATAAGTGATGACAAAAAGAATTCAATCGTCAAAAAGGAACGGAGTCATCATTTTATATGTTATAATTGTAATAAAAGAGGTCACTTTGCAAGAGAATGTAGAAAGCCAAAGAGAATATATGATAAGAGTCAGAATAGAAATGATATGTTAGCATTTAGTGCGGAGAACTATTTTCAGTCCGTACATGAAGAAGATGCATGGATATTGGACAGTGGTGCATCAATGCATATGACATTCAGGCATGATTACTTCAGTGAATTAAAACAGTACAATGACTGTGATGAAAATAAAACTGTTAAATTAGGAAACAAACAAAATATTGAAGTTAAGGGTGAAGGCACAATATTGATAAATAAATTGGTAAAAGGAAAATGGGAACAATGTGTACTAGAGAGAGTGCTTTATGTGCCTGAACTACGGAGAAATCTATTTTCAGAAGGAGCAGCTACAAGAAAAGGGTATGTAATTATGAAAAATAATAGAAAAGCAATGATTATGAAAAATGATATGGTTGTAATGTGTGCGCAGTTGAAAGAAAACAATTTATATGAGTTAGAAATTAAAACCATTAAACAAGTAAGTTGCAATGCTATGGAAACAGATATTAGAGTATGGCATGAAAGGTTAGGCCATTTGAATATTAATGAGATTAAAAATATGAGCAAAAATGGTATGATTCCAATGGCACTGACCGGGAATGATAAGTTTGTTTGTGAAGCTTGTCAATATGGGAAGCAAGCAAGATTGCCGTTTATTAAATCTAATAGAGCTGTTTTACAGCCTGGTGACATAGTTTATAGTGATGTTTGTGGTCCTATTGAGGAACTATCTGTATCGGGTATGAAGTACTTTGTGTTATTTAAAGATGGAGCAACTAGTTATCGCCATGTTTACTTTCTGAAACATAAGAATGAAGTTTTCGACTATTTTATAAAGTATAATGCAGTTGTGAGAAATAAATTTCAACATGATGTACGCATTCTTCATACAGATAATGGTGGGGAATATGTAAATCAAGAATTTAAGTCATTTTTAGAAAGCAAAGGTATAACTCATGAATGTACAGCTCCATATACACCACAACAAAATGGCAGGGCAGAGAGAGAGCTACGCACTATTATGGAAAGTGCCAGATCTATGTTATATGGGAAAAATGTGCCTTTATATTTATGGGCAGAAGCTGTCAATTGTGCAGTTTATTTGCTAAATAGAAATTCGTCAAGCCAGACTATTAATGTATCGTCTTATGAACTGTGGTTTGGAAACAAACCAAATGTTCTTACAAGTTGAATATTTGGCTGGCATAACATAGATCTGGCACTTTCCATAATAGTGCGTAGCTCTCTCTCTGCCCTGCCATTTTGTTGTGGTGTATATGGAGCTGTACATTCATGAGTTATACCTTTGCTTTGTTAACAGAGTTTGATATACCCAATACTTATGAAGAAGCAATTAATAGTGTTAATAGTAATGAATGGAATAAAGCTATTGATGAAGAGCTTCAATCACATAAAAAGAATGGAACATGGACAATAACTGATAAAACTGATAAAAAGCCAATAACAAGTAAATGGATATTTTGTATAAAAAGGAATAAAGAGGGAGAGATTGAAAGATATAAAGCGCGATTATGTGCTCGCGGTTTTACACAGATAAAAGGTATCGACTACCAGGAAATTTTTTCTCCTACAGCTAGGTATGACTCCATTAGGTTGTTAATGAGCATAGCTGCCAGAGAGGACCTTGAGATTGAGCAGTTTGATGTGAAAACAGCTTTCCTCTATGGTGAGTTATCAGATGAAATATATATGGAGGTGCCAGAGGGAGTGGAAGCCAAGCCGTTCAAAGTATGTAAGTTAGTTAAATCTTTGTATGGTTTAAAACAGTCATCCCGATGCTGGAATAGGAAATTTTGTTCATTTTTAAATGCATATGGTTTTAAACCATGTCCCTCTGATGTATGTGTATTTGTTGGATATTTTAATGATGTTAAAGTGTTTTTAATTTTATATGTTGACGATGGATTATTGTTATCCAAAAGTAAAACTGTATTGTCTAACATATTAAGTGATTTAAAACAAAATTTTGAAATAAAAGTTTTAAATTTTAATTCATATGTGGGCATGGAAATAAATAAAACAAAGGGATGTATAAGTATAAATCAAAAGCAATACATTGAGAGGATCATAAATAAATTTAATTTATCAGATGCAAAAGGGAGCAGTACACCTGCAGATGTAAGTGTACATTTATCTAAAAATATAAGTAGTTTGCCTGTGAATTTCCCATATAGAGAGGCAGTGGGAGCATTGATATTTTTGGTGTCTGTGTCTAGACCAGATATAGCATATGCTGTTAATATAGTAAGCAGATATGTTAATAATCCAGGTCCTTCACATGTAACCGCTTTGAAAAGAATAATACGTTATTTGATAAATACAAAAGATGTGTCTATTGTTTATAGGGGTAATTCTGAATTAGTTGGTTACTCTGATTCTGATTTCGCTGGTGATCTAGATACCAGAAAATCGAATACTGGTTACATATTTTTAATGAATGGGGGTCCTATTACCTGGACGAGTCATAAGCAAAATACTGTAGCTTTGTCTACAACAGAGTCTGAGTACATGGCTGCCTGTGAAGCGGCAAAAGAAATCTTATGGCTTAGACAATTTTTGTTGGATATTGGGGAGACACAAAATTCTATTACTTTAAATATAGATAATCAGAGCACAATTAAATTGATTAAAAATCCAGCATTTCATAAGAGAAGTAAACATATTGACATTAAATATAATTTCATAAGAGAGAATGTAGAAAAGGAACTATTTAGTATTAAATATGTGGAAACTTCAAGTCAGCTAGCAGATTTTCTGACTAAGGCTTTGCCTGTTAATCAGTTTAATTGTATTAGAGATAAAATAATGACAGTTATAAGAAAATAATTAAATATGATATGAGTTTAGAAGTTTTTGATTTATAATTGTGTTAGAGTAACTTCATACATTGTTATGTTAAATAAAGGAGAATACCATTGTAAATTTAAGTGGGAGTATTAAATGAATACATTGTTATGTTAAATAAAGGAGAATACCATTGTAAATTTAAGTGGGAGTATTAAATGAATAAATTTATAGGTATCTCCATAAACTACATTGATTAAATATTCTAAGGTGTATCTGTAAACGCACCAATGTTGTGTTTAGAATCCGCTAGAGTGCATTGTATTTCCTCTCGGGTTCTGTTTTTGAATTATGTAGTTTATTGTTTTGTTTTATTCCGTTGTTTTATGTTCTATTAAATATGTCGTGACCAAACAGAAATCTTATTCAATTTTGCACAATATAGTATAACTTTAATAGGGGCGACCCAGATAGCGATTTTGAAGCCAATTGGCCCAAAAACAAAGAAAAACAAAATGGCGGTCACTTTTTAGATTTCAACTCCGGATCACACGAACACAAATGACTTTAAAATGTTATATAATTCGTAAAATATTCAATATGACTCAGAAAATATGGTAACGCCATCTTTTATTGATAAATTTGAAAATCACTTTCAGGCTATAAAGAACGCCCAACAATCGCACACATAATACAAAAATATCAGTATCTTTTGATACAGTTGACCGATTTGAATAAACCAAAGCCTAAATGTTGTTAAAATTACTTTGGTGGTTTTCATTTGATACGTGGTCAAACATACAGACAAACAGACAAAAATTCTAAAAATGATAAAAATGTGTTCTATTACTATGTGTAAACCAACAATTAGTTTTTTTGGAAATCTAAGTAATGTACAGACGCGCGATATTTACATTCTTATTATATGTATTGATTTTTATTTGACAGCCTCCGTAGCACAGCAGGCGAGTAGCCGGCTGTGAAGCGAGAGAGGCCCACAGATATTTGTTTCAAGTCTGGGTGTTGTGACACCGAAAGTCTCTCATAGTCTCTGACACGCACGATACAGGTTATACCTAGTGTGGAGTCAGGACTAGGTGTGTGACTGTTGGGTGTATTTATTCATTTATTTTATTTATTTATTTAAGTGAACAGCAAATATTTGAAAAACCTAATATGGTCAGAATTCTGCTAAAACTAGACGACTAACTACATAATATGAAAGGATGGATACATGTGTGTGAATGTAGAATGTAGAGGCAAACAAGATTACTAGTTGTACGTTATTTGAGGCGTAATTGCAACGCGCAGCTGACGCGGCCGCTACCATGTCGACACGTGCTACGTGGCGAGGCTACGCGGCTACGCTGCTACGAGCTACACTCCTACTACATCTACGGTTTATATCACGTCGAACTACACAATACGTTGTTTATTAATAATAGTAAGACTTAATACATTACCTCACAAAAAAACACGCTAATCTTAATTAATTAGCTAAAGCATAGTTGATTAACTTTATTATCATAACTATACCTCTAAGTATAACTTCACTGCCTCGGTGGCGTGGTGGTATTTCGGTACGACTACGGTTCTGAGGTCTCGGGTTCAATCCCCGGGTCGGGCAAAGTGATATTGGATTATTCCATATCAGCCCGGAGTCTGGAATTTGTGATATGGCGATAGGCCCCCTATCACATCTGGGACGGAACTAAGCTCAGCGAAATGTGGGTGTTCTAGTTCGCTAGTGCGCCTCTGCCTACCCCTTCGGGGATACAGGCGTGAGGTTATGTTATGTTATGTTATGTTATGTATAACTTCATTTTATAAATACTAAATAATCTGCGTCAACTCAATAATACTCCACTATCAAAAACAAACATAACAAAACAAATGCTCCGTGAACTCTTAATAATATACTAAAAACTGGTGCATTTGCAGACAAAGCTAAGATAAACCTCTTTGGCGGAGGGAAGCGGCGAGTGTCACCTAATTCGTTAAGCCATTAACAGTTAGCAGCAGCGATTTTGTGAGCATTCAACGGTTTCATTGTGCGAGCGGAGAGCACCGTGTCGACACTCACCCGCCGCGCCACGCCGGTCTCCACACTCGGCGCTGCATTACCGACGGAACTTCCACAAACATTCGTTATGTGCGTACTCCTATCTGCGAGAAATTGCTCTTTCACTTAGTAAGCTAAACATGTTTGTTTTAATCTCATTTATATTTTAAAAACCTACCGAAATTGGCGACAATGCAATTTGTTATAATTTTGTTTACATATGCTTAGCTCACGGTTTTACACATGTGGAAGACTTTTTTGTTAGATTTCCGGAATAAATAGTATTCAATGTCGCTCTCCGACACTTCATGCAAAAAATCATCAGGAAATGCCTGAGCCGCAAATCTAATTTAGGATTATCTATACGTATATGTCAATCACAGTAAAAAGTAATCGATACGCAATTGTGGAGAAAAACAGGACGAAGTCATAACATTACTACACTAGTAAATTGACCAATCTATAATAATAACCGTAAATAATTCGTAGCTAATAATAGTATTCAATATTTATTTTTTTGTAGCTAGTTTATATGAACAAAAAGAAAACCATTTTATTCGGTTAATCTCAAATTATATTTTTTGTAGCTCATAGTTTTAGAAACATAAAATTATGATAAGCTAGTACAACCACATCAAACAATAATATCAATTTTGTGCAATTATATTCTCATACACAAATAACTTTTCTACGGATGTAAAAATAACCAATATTCACTGGTAAGTAAGTAAGTGTCTGTAGTTGGTATTTGTTATGAATGGACGTTAGCAAATAGTTATGCCTTTTTAGTATTCCATGAGACTAGGAAACCATACCCCGCCAGAGGTATTAAATTTCGAGAAACATATGAAACTTTTCGTCGTACAAACGCAGATAATTAAGAAGCGTGAAATCGTTTTGAATATTTTATGAACATTTCATATGTATGAGAACGTGGCTACTAGATGAAAATTATTATGAATTAGCACTTTTAATGAATACGTTTGCGCTGTCGTACTTTCATTTTGCTAATTAACAGAACGATTTTTAAATATGTTTACATTGGTTGATTAATTAACAAACCGATTTGGTTTGTTACATGATTACATTACTTGCAATAGGTAAGTATAAGTATAATGTGTTATAAATAAACACAATATAGCTAAAACCATGTAACCACCTAGTTATATTATACTGAGAGTTTTAATATATGTACAGAAAAAATGAATTTAGCGGAGTAAATATCTATAAATTAAACTCAGTCCTGTATTTTCTTTTCATTACAATACTGTATATTTATTTCATACAATTTACAATTACTTATTTTATACTGTATTTCATCAAAA
This sequence comes from Clanis bilineata, assembly GCA_036417725.1. Classification (NCBI taxonomy): domain Eukaryota; kingdom Metazoa; phylum Arthropoda; class Insecta; order Lepidoptera; family Sphingidae; genus Clanis; species Clanis bilineata. The sequence continues at coordinate 9,818,954 of CM071141.1, forward strand.
TAAATATATTTTATATCTATTTTATTTTGATAATTATACTTAAGCACTATATTTTTACTTTAATTAATAAGTCATTAGGGTAAAATTCACTTAAATGCATTGCAAAAGATTAATTTTGGTTACCGCAATAGTCAACTTTTTTAAAAATATTACGTTAACAGTTGCCAGTTGCAACAACAAAAAATGTCTGCATACGGTTGCGGTAATTAAAAAAAATTAAACGTTATCGCCCTGGTTACGTAGAGAGACCGTGAGGAAAAGTATTCCGTTTGTTAACACAAAATAACTAAACACAACCGGTAAAAAATAAGTTGTAGCAATTCATTTGAACACTGATTTCGTGAAATTTCAATGGAGATCGGTAGCTGAAATCTCTCAACTTAAGTTGCCATAACGGCAGTGTCTTGAAAAATTATGAAAACCTTACAAAGAAATAGTTGAGAGTTGCCGGTAGCTGAAACTGGAGCGCCGTCTACACAGTGCCTTAAACTTCGAATTACACTGTTTAATATGGTATGTCCACAAAGTATCATTGTTAAATTGTACTCACGTTGTGTTATATTCTCAATAACTTGAATTTTCATAACAACCTACGCATAGGAAGACAATCACAACTCAACAGAAGTTCAAGTAAATATGAAAAGATATAATAAATATTACGCACAATAAAAATTGTGTTTATACTAAATATCGTTTGCACGGCCAAGCATCATAATCCCCAAATGTGTCGGGCGGAATTCCGGCTGCGTCATTCATTCGACTGACGAACGCAACAAAACCATGATGGCAACATTGCCAACACGGGGCTGCCACATTGCGCGTGTAATTGCCGCGAACGCGCGACAAGCCAGCCATTAATCTCGCTAACACTCGATAAAGCGCAAAGTCATGCTACAATGTAATAGTTACCCTAGCTTTATTGTAAATTCTCGTTAAAAATTGAATGTTAGAAGGTGTGTTCTGTAGTCATAGATTCTTCTTGGAGATCGTAATACTAGAATACAAATTGCATTGTATAATTCCTACTTTAGTATAATCACAAGTTTAAAAACTTAACAGACCGACTTAAAATCCGATCGTGACTAAATTTATATGGGACCATCCTTGAAATAAGCTCTATCGAATACAAAAAATATTTCGAATATTGGTCCACATTTGGCAGCTATCGCGTTACATACATAAAACATGTTTATCGATGGTTGCTGTTTTTTTTGGACTGCACCACGCTTATCATTAGGTGTCACTTTGCACACTTTGGTCACTTTGCCGTGCTCGGATAAAAAATAAAAAAAATATACAGATGAATTGAGGACCTTCTCCTTTTTGGAAGTCGGTCGAGAGGTATAAAGCTCCAGTGGCGAAGGGTAGTTCCTCTTTGAATTAATACCTATTGATTAGTATACTATTTGGAAAGGAATCGAGTGTATGGACCCTTCGCCACTGTAAAGCTCACATCTATAACCCCGTATTTGTTTACAACCGGTTAATTTCCTACTACGTAACAGATAATATTACAGTCACATAACATGATGATGATTATGAAAAAGTTAACAGTGACAACGTTTCTTCTTATAGTAGATAGAGATTGACAAGATTACATTAAAAGATTAGCGTAGATAGGCTGTGAGACAGTGGGTAGTATCAAACCGATCAAGTAGGTCCATTCCTGCTTACAATAAATATCTACAGAGTGGCTCTACCACTCGGAAGTAAGCGACTCTATAGAATGGTAGTCAGCTAGTAGGCAGCTACCACAAAAATAGATTGAAATTAGTGAAAGTAATAATTATCTCAGTCGAGTATAAGATGAAAGTTACATAAAACTGGGTCTCTATTCCCAAAGTTATTTCTATTGTAATGGATATTACCTCCAAGATTTCTCGCATTATGTAAATTGAAAAACTCAATGAGCTGTATTAGCTTTAATGTTTCATTGTTTTAGGTATGCGAGTTCTTTAAATCACATTCCAGAATTACCAGAAGGCTACAACTTTTTTCACATAACATAACAACATACGCTCACGCCTGAATCCCCAAAGGGTTGGGCAGAGACGCACTAACGAACAACACCTACAGTTCGCCGAGCTTAGTTCCGTCCCAGATGTGATAGGGGGCGAGCCTATCGCCATATCGGGCACAAATTCCAAACTACGGGCTGATATGGAAAAATCCAATATCACTTTGCCCGACCCGAGCATCGAACAGGGGAATCGAACCCGAGACCTCAGGACGGTAGTCGTACCGAAATACAACCACACCACCGAGGCAGTCGGCAACTTTTTTCAATATTTGAAATACTTAATTAAATTTCATATTATTATTTTTAAATGTAGTGTAATAAAGTCTAGAGGTGTACTACTTTCTCAAGAGTGATGTTAGCAAAATATATTTTCCAGAAAACAGTTTTTTATTTTTTATTATAAGACTGGGTATACTAATATTATTATGCAGCGGCGTAGCGTGGGTTTTCGCCGCCCGGGGCCGCCCGGAAATTTGCCGCCCTTTTCAACCGACTTAAAAAAAAGAGATTCTCAAGTCATCGGACTAATTTTGTACGAGTATATTACTCGACATTTCCGGCAAATGTGGACCGATTTCTAAAATTATTTTTGTCTTCAATAGAGCAGTTGGGAATGGTACGGACTGCCGAGACGATTATCGGAAATTCGAGACCAACCTCAACAAGAGCACACACCTATGACTTTTCTATGTTAAGTGTATTTTCATTGTGAAATATCGCTTGCTATAATGGTGAAGGAAAACATCGTGAGGAAACCTGCATACCCGAGAATTTTCCACAAGAATTTCGAAGGTATGTGAAGTCTACCAACCCGCATTAGGCCAGCGTGGTAGACTAAGGCCTAACCCCTCTCATTAGTAGAGGAGGCCCGTGCCCAGCAGTGGGACAGTAATATTACATTATTATTAATAGAGCTTAGGTAAACCGTGGTTAATCCTATATATTTGGATATTGTGCAGCTTGCATACTTTTTTAGCCCAAATCACCAACAATTAAAAAAAAATGTTTTGTGTGATGATAACAAATACAATATTACACTGAAATAAAGTAAAGTTCACAGACAATAAATCCGCAGAAGAAAAAGACGTTGCTGCTTGTTAAATTATAATTTGTCTCAGATAATGAGTGAACACAATGGTAGTAATTGAGTACCCAACTTGCAAGAATTTTACTTTGGTTTTAACAAAATATATATCATACTATGTATGTAAAAACTATATTGGATTAAACTACTGATTCTGAACAAAGTACTTAAAATTTTCGGGTATACTAAAATTCACTTTTTTATAATTACAAAAATATTATTAATAATAGATGTTATGGGTATCCCCTATAAACCCGAGCTACGACGTCCGCAAAGTTAGTAGGTACCTATAATTAAATCCGCAAATATATACTGGTGAAATATCATTTAAAATGGCAGCCGGATTACTCAGAGCAAAAAAAAATTTTTTTTTTAAGATTTCGAGATTATGAACTATCCATGAGATTGTAATAATGGATCTCTAAACTACCCAATTAATTACTAATAATTGTTAACGTGTTTTGGGGGAGTATTCATAGGCGGATTTGAACACTGTCCTTTGGTCGATATCTGAAGAATTTTAAAGCCGGTTTTTAATTTTTAGGGTTCCAAAGCCAAATGGAAAAAATGGAACGCTTATAGTTTCGTCATGTGCGTCTGTTTGTCTGTCTATCCGCAGTTTAGCTCAAAGCCTATCAGTACTAAAAAGCTGTAACTTGGTATGTGTATACGTATCAATCACGCCAACAAAATGGTATTATAAAATCTTGAAAAAAAAATTGTAGGGTACATCTAAAGTTGGGATGATTTTATTTTACGATTATCACGTGGTGTGGGGTATGGTTATGGTTAAAGACATTTATTTTCCCAAAAGATTACAAAAAATCGCTTACAGAGAAAATACAATATTATAAATAATCAACTTATTTAACCGATTAGGCTGAATACTTCATAAGTTATAATTTTAAGTTAGTAGCACTAATTTGATTCACTTTTATATAATTGTTTTGCAATTTGGTGTAAGTGTTAGGTTGCTTTAATGTTCTATTAATGAAAAATCCTTTAAGACGTGGCTCTTTAGAAGTTTCTTAAATATATATAAAGATTTTGCTTCTTTTATATTTTTTGGTAATTTGTTGTATTGTTGTGCTCCTTCGAATAAAATACTCCTTTTACCGTAATTTGTTCTTGGAAAAGTTAGGAAAATGTTATTCGCCTGTCTGGTACTACGTTTGTAATGGTCTGTGTTTTTAGTGAAAGCTATTTCTGTGTGGATGTCTTGCGTTAGTATTTTTCTTATAAGAATGCAGATATTATACTTATATGATTGGTTAATATTCATTAATTGGGTATCTTTGTAGATCTGGACAGTAGGAGTCAAATATTTGTATCGGAACAAGGACTTAATAATTTTATTTTGTGCTATTTGTATTTTTTGCAAGTTTGTTTTAGCTGCTGATCCCCAGATTTGGATTAGGTAGTCTAAGTGGGGTTTAACAAGATAATTATATATAGTAAATCGCACCTGTCGGGGTAAACAATGGGCAATAGCTCGTAACGCACCAACCAGAGAAGAAATCTTATTACGTAATTTCTCAATGTGGGGTTTCCACGAAAGCTGACTATCAAGAATCAAACCTAAATATTTTTCATCGTTAACTTTATTAAAGACTTTTCCATTCAATGTTAAAGATGGATAATTACCGACTACTTTATTTTTTGCTGCAAAAATTATATAGTTACTTTTGGATACATTGATAGTCAGCAAGTTATGCTGGAGCCAAGTATTTAGCACATGCAAATCTTTTTGCGCCTTACTTATTAGTGTATCTATGGACTGACCAAAGTAAAACAGACTAGAGTCGTCAGCATATAAGGTAACATCTCCCTCTAGTCCAATTTTAGATACGTCATTGATATAAATCAAGAATAATAGGGGACCGAGGATGGAGCCCTGTGGGACACCGTAAGTCACAGGTTGAGGTTCACTTTGCTGGTCGTCTATTTTAACAATTTGACGCCTGTTCTTAAGGTATGATTTAAACATGTCGAGTGCTGTGTCCAGTATTCCTATATCGCTAAGTTTCTTTATTATTATTTCGTGACTGACCGTATCAAAGGCCTTTTTTAGGTCAATGAATACTCCTAGACAGATTTTTCTTTGATCAATATGTTGTCTTATCTTTGTTACAAGATCTATAGAAGCAGCAATTGTATTTGATTTGGGACGAAACCCGTACTGTTTTTTGTACAAAAAATTTATAGAAGCTAGATAATTGTCTAGTCGATTATGTAAGATTTTTTCTAATATTTTTGACATCAATGGTAATACTGATATGGGTCGATAATTATTAACATCCATTTTATTGCCAGATTTGAACACAGGACAAATTTTGGCAATTTTTAAGGAATCAGGAAAGTATCCTTCATCTAAGCACTTATTAATGACTTTTACTAATTTTACGGTAATAAGATCTTTGATACATTTAATGGCCTTCGTGTTTATTCCATCTATGCCTGAGCTAGTGTTAGTGTCCAGATTATTAATTATTTGTAGTATCTCGGATGTGTTTGTGTGGCTTAATTTAGTAAGGTTTATACTAATACTGTCATGTTTGCTGTGGATGTATGTGTATGGTGTACAGTTGGAAGAGTGATGCGGTATTTTGTTAGCAAGTGAGGTACCAATAGTAGCGAAGAAGATATTTAAGTACTCACAAATTTCCTTTGTATTTGCAATCTGTCCAGCAGGTGTATTGATTTTAGGAGGGGCACGGTTAATAGCGGATTTGTTATTAGTGAGAGAATTGATATAGTGCCACATCTTTAAAGGGTTATTCTTACAATTTTGGAAAGATTTGTGATAGTGTAAGTTTTTTGCTGTCTGAATATTTTCATAAACAGTCTTTCTTTGTTGCAAGAATTGTTTATGTGTTTCTTCATCATCTGGAATCTGCTTTAGCTTGTGCCACAACTGATTCCTTAAATTTATAGCTTCTATTAGTGTCTTATTTACCCATTCTTTTTGTGGTTGGTTTAATATTTTTGTTTTCTTATCTTTATTGGTGGAGATAGCACAGAGAACAATAGCTTCCAACTCAGTATATTCATTTATTTGTGTCGCTTCAAACATCTTTGCAACAGTATTGTGTATCGTTATCTATCGTTGGATAGATCGTTCAAAAACATTACGGGTTTGCTAAAACCATTTTTCGATCCAAGAATTCGTTTGCGAAATATTAAGCTTTAATCTGCGAATGTTTGTTAGAGTCAAGTGTCCGCACCCCCTACCACCTAAACGGTTGGTTCTGGAAATGTGAAAAAAATTCATGGTAGTCGCACATACGAATTCGGGTTCCTCACTCGGGGGTCTTAACCGCCTATGGTTTGGGTCCCGAGCCTCGCCTGCGGAGGGGAATACATTTATATTTATAAATATGTTTTATTTTTTTTAATATATATTTAAAAAAAATAAAATGCTTCTAAAATAAAGAGTACTGAACATAATAAAATATACACCCAACAATCGCAAACGTAATCTTGACCCCACACTAGGTGAACACACGTGGAATTGAACCTATATCATGGGTATCAAAAACTACAAGGGCCTTGCGGTTCCACTTCACCCACACCTGAAGCAAAACTCACAAAAAAATCTATTGCAGTGTGGGAATTGACACTGTCATCGGGAGATATTTGGTGTCACCAACAGCAGTGCAAACTAAAGACTCGAATTGGAAGTACATGTCCCAGATAATGCCCTAAAGTTCGGTCGTCAAAGTATCTAGCGGTCTTCGGGCGCCGGGGCGCTGTATTACGCCCGCCACACCGCCCCAGTGCCCGCGCTGTCCCATTGCTCGCACCGCCCAAGCACTCGTGGCGCTCATCGCCCGCGCGCCCCAGCGACCGCGCCGGCCCAGCAGCCGTGCGCCTCAGCGGCCGCGCCAGGCCATCGCGCGCACCGCCCCAGCGTCTGCGCTACCCAGTACCCGCGCCGCCCCAGCGCTCGCCCAGCCCCAGCGTCCGCGCCACTCAGCACCCGCGCCGTCCCAGCGCTCGTGCCGCCACAGCGCCCACGCTACCCAGCGCACACGCCGCCCACGCTGGCCCAGCGCCCGCGCGGGCACAGCAGACGTGCACGCTAACGACCGCTCCGCCCCATCGTTCGCACCATCCCGGCGCCCGGGCCCGCGCCACCCAGCACCCGCGTCGTCCAGAGCTCACGCCACCCCAGTCTCCACACTGCCCCAGCGCCCGCGCCGCCCAGAGCCCACGCCGCCCCAGCGATCGCGCCGCCCCATGTCCCACACCGTTCCAGTTCCCGCGCTCGCGCCACCCCAGCGCCCACGCCACCCAGCACCCGCGCCGCCCCAGCGCTCCCGACACCCAGCGCTCCCGACACCCAGCGCCGCCCCAGTGCTCCCAACACCCAGCGCCCACGCCACCCACGCGCCCCAGTGACCACGCCGCCCCAGCGACCGCGCGGTCTCAAAAGCCGTGCACCCCAACGACTGCGCCGCCCCATCGCCCGCACCGCCCCAGCACCCGCGCCGCCCCAACGCCCGCGCCGTCCAGAACCCACGCCGTCCAGAGCCCACGCCGCCACAGCACCCGCGCCGTCCAGAGTCCACGCCGCCCCAGTGATCGCACCGCCCCACCGCCCGCGCCGTCCAGAGCCCACGCCGCCCCAGCGACCGCGCCGCCCCAGCGCCTGTGCCGCCCCAACGCCCGCGCCGTCCAGAACCCACGCCGCACCAGCGACCGTGCCGCCCCAACGCCCGCGCCGTCCAGAGTCCACGCCGCCCCAGCGACCGCACCGCCCCAGCTCCCGCGCCGTCTAGAGTCCATGCCGCCGCAATGCCCGCGGCTCCCAGCGTCCCAGGGCATGCGCCCGCGCCACCCCAGCGACCGCGCCGCCCCATCTCCCACACCGCTCCAGTTCCCGCGCCCGCGCCACCCTAGCACCCGCGCCACCCCAACGCCCGCGCCGTCCAGAGCCCACGCCGCCCCAGCGACCGCGCCGCCCCAATGCTCGCGCCGTCCAGAGTCCACGCCGCCCCAGCGACCGCACCACCCTAGCGCCCGCGCCGTCCAGAGCCCACGTCGCCCCAGCGACGGCGCCGCCTCACCGCCTGTGCCGCCCCGAGCCCGCGCCGCACCGCCCCAACGCCCGCGCCGTCTAGAACTCACGCCGCCCCAGCGACCGCGCCTCCCCAACGCCTGCGCCGTCCAGTGTCCACGCCGCCCCAGCGACCGCACCACCCCAGCGCCCGCGCCGTCCAGAGCCCACGCCGCCCCAGCGACCGCACCGCCCCACCGCCCGCGCCGTCCAGAGCCCACGCCGCCCCAGCGACCGCGCCGCCCCAGCGCCTGTGCCGCCCCAACGCCCGCGCCGTCCAGAACCCACGCCGCACCAGCGACCGTGCACCCCAACGACTGCGCCGCCCCATCGCCCGCACCGCCCCAGCACCCGCGCCGCCCCAACGCCCGCGCCGTCCAGAACCCACGCCGTCCAGAGCCCACGCCGCCACAGCACCCGCGCCGTCCAGAACCCACGCCGCCCCAGCGACCCCGCCTCCCCAACGCCTGCACCGTCCAGAGTCCACGCCGCCCCAGCGACCGCACCGCCCCAGCGCCCGCGCCGTCCAGAGCCCACGCCGCCCCAGCGACCGCGCCGCCCCAACGCCTGCGCCGTCCAGAGTCCACGCCGCCCCAGTGATCGCACCGCCCCACCGCCCGCGCCGTCCAGAGCCCACGCCGCCCCAGCGACCGCGCCGCCCCAGCGCCTGTGCCGCCCCAACGCCCGCGCCGTCCAGAACCCACGCCGCACCAGCGACCGTGCCGCCCCAACGCCCGCGCCGTCCAGAGTCCACGCCGCCCCAGCGACCGCACCGCCCCAGCTCCCGCGCCGTCTAGAGTCCATGCCGCCGCAATGCCCGCGGCTCCCAGCGTCCCAGGGCATGCGCCCGCGCCACCCCAGCGACCGCGCCGCCCCATCTCCCACACCGCTCCAGTTCCCGCGCCCGCGCCACCCTAGCACCCGCGCCACCCCAACGCCCGCGCCGTCCAGAGCCCACGCCGCCCCAGCGACCGCGCCGCCCCAATGCTCGCGCCGTCCAGAGTCCACGCCGCCCCAGCGACCGCACCACCCTAGCGCCCGCGCCGTCCAGAGCCCACGTCGCCCCAGCGACGGCGCCGCCTCACCGCCTGTGCCGCCCCGAGCCCGCGCCGCACCGCCCCAACGCCCGCGCCGTCTAGAACTCACGCCGCCCCAGCGACCGCGCCTCCCCAACGCCTGCGCCGTCCAGTGTCCACGCCGCCCCAGCGACCGCACCACCCCAGCGCCCGCGCCGTCCAGAGCCCACGCCGCCCCAGCGACCGCACCGCCCCACCGCCCGCGCCGTCCAGAGCCCACGCCGCCCCAGCGACCGCGCCGCCCCAGCGCCTGTGCCGCCCCAACGCCCGCGCCGTCCAGAACCCACGCCGCACCAGCGACCGTGCCGCCCCAACGCCCGCGCCGTCCAGAGTCCACGCCGCCCCAGCGACCGCACCGCCCCAGCTCCCGCGCCGTCTAGAGTCCATGCCGCCGCAACGCCCGCGCCTCCCAGCGTCCCAGGGCACGTGCCCGCGCCACCCCAGCGACCACGCCGCCCCATCTCCCACACCGCTCCAGTTCCCGCGCCCGCGCCACCCTAGCACCCGCGCCACCCCAACGCCCGCGCTGTCCAGAGCCCACGCCGCCCCAGCGACCGCGCCGCCCCAACGCACGCGCCGTCCAGAGTCCACGCCGCCCCAGCGTCCGCACCACCCTAACGCCTGTGCCGCCCCGAGCCCGCGCCGCCCCGCCGCCCGTGCCGCCCAGAGCCGCACCGCCCCGCCGCCCGTGCCGCCCAGAGCCGCGCCGCCCCGTCGCGTCGTATTGTATCGCGTGAATCCGTCGCACTCGAGACACATGTAGCATTAGCGCATACTTTTTGATTATTGACAGCCTCCGTGGCGCAGCGGGTGAGTAGCCGGCTGTGAAGCGAGAGGTCGCGGGTTCGATCCCCGCACCGAGACAAATGTTTGTGTGGCCCACAGATATTTGTTTCGGGTCTGGGTGTTGTGAGACCGAAAGTCTCTCGTAGTTCCTGATACCCACGACACAAGACTCGATCTTAGTGTGGGGTCAGGACTATGTATGTGACTGTTGGGTGTTATTATTATTATTATTATTATAAGTACCTATACAAAAATGCAACGATTGCCGCCCCTTCTCATGTGCCACCCGGTGGTATGGACTCGACGCTACGCCAGTGGGTAATACCTAGTGTGGGTTCAGGGCTATGTGTGACTGTTGGGCGTATTCATTTAATTTATTTTTATGCTGAAAAGAATTCCGGCTCTTGTCGCGCCGCGCCGTGTGCCGCCCCTCTTCAGGTGCCGCCTCTCTTAATTTGCCGCCCCCCTTCATGTGCCGCCCGGGGCCCGGGGCCCCCCCGGCCCCCCCCACGCTACGCCAGTGTTATTATGGTTTATATTTTAAAACGAAGTGGTACTGAGATTATAAATTGCACAGACATTGGAGGCACCTAGAAACTAGTCTCTTTGGAATTTCAGGGAATCTTTGGAGAACAATTTGTGGGAGACAATTTTCCTTTTCACAGTGCACAGAGATACAATATGTAATATTGCTCCATAAAGTATGTTTTTAGAAACGAAAGTCATGAATAACAAAAAACTATAAATAAACTTAATCATCATCATCATCATCATCATCAGCCATAGGACGTCCACTGCTGAACATAGGCCTCCCCCAAAGATTTCCAGATCGACCTGTTGGAAGCGGCCTGCATCCAGCGAGTTCCTGCGACCTTTATCAGGTCGTCGGTCCACCTTGTAGGTGGACGTCCTACGCTGCGCTTGCCGGTACGTGGTCTCCACTCGAGAACTTTTCTGCCCCATCGGCTATCAGTTCTACGAGCTATGTGCCCTGCCCACTGCCATTTCAACTTGCTAATCCTCTGGGCTATGTCGGTGACTTTCTTTCTTTTACGGATCTCCTCATTCCTGATTTGATCACGTAGAGAAACACCGAGCATAGCCCTCTCCATAGCTCGCTGAGTGACTGTGAGCTTTCTAATGCGGCCCATAGTTAGAGGCCACGTTTCAGTGCCATAAGTCATCATTGGTAACACACACTGGTCGAAGACTTTTGTCTTCAGGCACTGAGGTATTTTGGACGAGAAGACCTTGCGTAGTTTCCCAAATGCTGCCCAGCCGAGCTGGATTCGACGAATGACCTCTCTCTCAAAGTTGGACCTGCCTAGCTGGACCGCTTGTCCTAAATAGACATATTCGTCTACAACTTCGAGAGTTGAGTTCCCTATACCAATTGGGGTAGGAACGACATGGACATTCGACATGATTTTCGTCTTGTCCATGTTCATTTTAAGGCCTAATTGTTGGGAAACTCGGTTGAGGTCTTCGAGCATAGTACCTAGATCTTCCAGCGATTCTGCCAAGACAACGATATCGTCGGCAAATCGAAGGTGAGTGATGTACTCGCCATTGATGTTGATGCCGAATCTTTTCCATTCCAAGAGCTTGAAGGCATCTTTTAATGCGGTAGTGAACAGTTTCGGAGAGATAACGTCTCCCTGTCTCACACCTCTCTGAAGTGGAATAGCCCTCGTGCTCTCTTCTTGTACTCGGACCGACATAGTGGCGTTGCTATACAAGCACCTCAACACTTCGATGTAGCGATAGTCGATATGGCACCGCTGGAGAGACTGCAGCACAGCCCAGGTCTCGATCGAGTCGAAGGCTTTCTCATAGTCCACAAACGCTAAGCAAAGTGGCAAGTTATATTCCTCGGTTTTTTGTATATCTTGCCGCAGCGTATGAATGTGGTCTATGGTATTATAGCCTTTTCGGAAACCGGCTTGTTCGGGAGGCTGAAAGTCATCTAGCCTGTGTTCGAGACGGTCCGTGATAACCCTCGAAAACAACTTATACACATGGCTCAGGAGAGAGATGGGCCTGTAGTTCTTCAACAAGATATTGTCACCTTTCTTAAAGAACAGTACCACCACACTCCTGTTCCATGCTTCAGGCGTAGCGCCCTCGAGCAAGACAGAATTAAAGAGCTTCTGAAGGACTCTCAGTACCGGCGCTCCGCCCGCTTTCAGAAGCTCTGCAGTGATTCCGTCCTCGCCCGGCGCCTTGTTGTTTTTAAGCTGTCCGAGGGCCACCTTAATCTCGCACAGGCTGATGTCCGGGATATTTTCGCTGTAGTGTCGGACCAGCTCGGCTCTTGGGTCTTGGGCCGAGCCAGTGACGGGTTTGGCAACCGAGCTGTAAAGCTGTCCGTAGAACCACTCAATCTCCCTCAATACCTCTGCCTTTGTCGAAGCTACGCTGCCGTCTTCCCTCTTCAGCTTGGTCATTTGGCTTTGCCCAATAGACAGATCCTTGGCGAATACTTTGGAGCCTTTGTTCCGCTCAATCGCCTCCTTTATGCTCACTGTATTGTGAGCACGGACGTCGTGTCGCAAGGATTTCCCTATTCGTCTATTGAGCTGCCTATATGCTTCAGCGTCGACGGAAGACCGCAGCGCCATAGATCGGCGTTCGGCCATGAGATCGAGTGTGTTGATCGAGAGTTTCTGAGGTCTATCTCTACGACGAGGCCTAAAAAATTTAGATCCCACCGTATGGACAGCTTCTACCAACCGGTCATTTATCTAAACTCATTTAACTTAATATATATCTTTATTAATAGATATTTATTTGGATTCCTTATCTAAAGGATGTCGCTGAAAATATGGCGAATTAGAGTATATAAAAAATCATAAAAAGTAGAAATTCAGAAGGCAGTGGCGTCTTTATAATTTTGACTTGGACACCAAGATAGTGCAATCAATAATTATAAACAACACTAAAGCGCGTTTTGAGATCATTCCACTCGTATTTTATCTATAATTTTTCGGGGTGTTAGTGAACAAATAGATGAATAAACGTGACAATAATCGAAGCGAGCATGTAGGGTACGGACTACGGTGCGATGGTCACCGTCCAACGCTCGCTCCGCTCCACTCAGAGCATTCGAGACAAATTCAATTTGCGCGAACGCCGTCGACGAGCCAGTTTGCGCTACTAACTAGCTCCGACATGAATGCCGCCAAACTTGTTTTTGTATTATATATAGCAATGTAAATCTATTCTTTCTTCACAAATTGAGAGACTCGAAACAAAGCAATGCTAATTAAAAATCTTTCTACCTGCCCTAATCCCACGTGTGTGAGGTCGGCGCAACACACTTTTTCAAGCATGTTGCAAAAAAGTTTTGGCTTAGTTTTACATATGGCTGCCTACCTCTGCTTGTGGATCCAGTCCCGGGTAAATTAAATTAGAAAAATTGCCTTTTCCGACTTGGATATCGAACCCAGGACCTCCCGTTCCATACCCCATATATTCTGCCACTAGACCAGGAATAATATGTATTTCAAATGATACATAAGTACATTTTTGAAATAGATTTATTGAAATCAACAAGATAGAATATCAATCGTCTAAAATCTAATAATAAAGCGTTTGTTTTCAATCAAGATCCAGGGGGCGCAAGAAGCGGAACCCTGGAAAACGACTAATAGCAAGCGAGAGAAAACACATTTGTCTTGTCCCGGACCGTTAGCGTATATTACATAGAGGCGAGACATCACCCGCTGCGTGCTTCTTAACTCACTTACACGGTGTTAAGAGCAAAGGTTTTTAGATTAACTTCAAATAATCTTAATATTTTACTATGATAACATATTTTTCAGAATAATATGATATAATTCGGCTGTTTGAAATACTATTGGTATTAATTTTATATTAAAGAATAGAGAACCTTATTAGAAAAAAAGTCCCTATAAACATGTATAAGTTATATATAAAACTTATGTACATTTATGTTTAAACTCATAAGCACAACAAACTTAACTTTATTTATAACAAAATTATGTAAAGCAGTTGTGCAACACTACTACTTAATTTAAAATATGTTCAAAGCTTTCGCGGTAATTTAAACAAAACATGTTACGACGTCGCGGCTTGTTAAAAGTTTACTTTGCAAATAAAGGAAGCACATAGTAGTCAACTTCGTGATAACAACCTGCTGCGAGTTTTCTCTGTTGTAAGGAGTGAATAGTAAACTTTTAATGCACTCTGCTGACGTCGCGTCGCGTCGCGTCACCGACGTCAGTAACGCAGCGTCAGTGACGTCTCTTCTTTAAATCAGCAGTCTACAAGTGTCCGTTCGACAATAGCATGAACTTTGGCTATTATTATATCAGAGTGACAAACGAGTAGGTGGGTCACCTATTCAAAAACAAAACACAAGTTCAGCAAGCTGTCACATTATGCCACTTTTCTATGAAAGTGGTATCAAACCAGTCGAACCAGCCTATTCGTGCTATAGACTTAACTATCTACAGCTTACTCTACCTCTTAAATACAGCTTGTATGTGTATGCGCGTAGTTACACACTCACATCACAGCGTCCGTCTGTGTCAATGACACACGTTAATACCGGTAGTGTACTTTAAGAGCTTTTAGGATCATCATCTATAGATGTAAAACACCTTACATCATATCACTGAACACTATCATCGTAAAAAAACGTGTACATAGAAATGTATTGGACAAATAAAGTATTTTTGGGCAGTGACTATATTGATATGAATCAATTGAATGACTAACCGGATTAAAGACTTGAAAAGCTTTGTGAAAAAATAGACGGCCATCAATTTGAAGCAATTTCAAGTTGATTGGTATGTAAGCTAAATGTCCGCCATGTTTATTTCACAGTCGAATTTGTTATGTGTATGGTATGTTTTGTCGAAAAATACAAACAATAAAATAATCCAGCATCAAACCGAGCTCACTCTAGATAAATAATAAATAAATTCATAAACAGTCGTCATATCATGGGTATCAGGAACTACGAGGGACTTACGGTCCCACAACAACCAGACTCGAAAGTCTCGGTGCGGGAACCGAACCCGCAGCCTCTCGTTTCACAGCAGACTACCCGACCATTTCGCCACGGAGGTCGTCACGGAGGTATTTCTTTTATTTTGCTACCAAACGCTCCGAATCGATAGTTGGTAGTAGATAACTATGTCGCGTCACTGAGGCTGAGGCACTCAGTTTCCAATTTAGAAATGTAATAACTAAAAGAGCAGGGAAATTGGGCCTTATTTATAAAAACACTGTCACTTTTTGCCTTGTCACATTGTTTGAAAATAAAAGTGACAGATTATTCTTTACCATTTGCTTAGTTATAGGTACTGTTTTTACACGTAAGGACCATTATTTAATTTAAAAACAGATCAATAGCACTCATAAAGAAAAGTGGTAACCACAGTTAATATATCAACTGTCTTATGAACTACATTTTTTTTTGTGATTTGTGTCAAATTGTTTTCCTTTTCTTGGTAAAAGAATTTGAGACAAATGAACAGTATTACATCATGGAGTTGAAATAATCTGGACACACCAGAAATAAGCTCGCTTCACTGCCTAGCCTTTAAAGGCTTGAACTACGCAAATAATTTTAAAGAGGCGGTTTATATTCAAACTACTTCATTCGTGTAACAAAGAGATACGCGTAAAAAATGTCAAGTTGAAGTGTATTCTACTACGGTATTCTATGTGACTTTACTCCAATACAAACAATAACATTTGAAGCATGCAAATTATTCCGAGACATTCCAATTACACGGTATACAGATCGTTTTTATGGACCAATGAGTAGAATAGATCGTCCGCATTAGACTAGAACACGGCACTTAGAGCGCGGTAGTTATGACAAAGTCCGTGGCGCCACGGTGTCTCCTCACTTTTGTCCCCTCTAAATCTTATTGTAACCCGGTGTCATAATGCAAGCAAGACACAAACATGTCTACGTGCGCCAAGCTTGTTAAGTGGTTTGGAAGAAAAACATCACAAAAACTTTTTTTATTGTCCTCAGCCATTTAAGCCATATTTCTTTTGTATAGGTAAGCGGTGTACGTTTGTATCAATGACATCGTTTATAACCTGCCAAATGTTACCTTTGTTTTTTTGTTTTGAGCAAAATATTGTACATGACGATCGGGATATTATGACACTCTTCTAGGCACTGTATCGTTTATTATTGAGCAGGTTTTACGTATTAGTGGCGCAGAATAAACATTTTCAAAAAAAGTCAATGCTAGTTTTCTTTTTACTACTAGTACAATGCTATGTATGCGTGATCATTATTAAGTCTATATTAAATATTCAATTCCCTTTATAATTCTATAGAGGTACTATAGTGAAGGTCACTGACCAGACGTCTACTATCTTATAAATGAGTTTAAAAATGACTCATCAAATATTGCTATAAAAATGTTTGATACTGAAAAGATCACGGTAAACCATACAATTCAGATAAAGAAAAGTACTGTTTTCTAAATCGAGGATGGTGATAAAATTTACGGTTGCGAAATCGTCGTAAAAGGATCGACAAGTCGAACGTATTTGAATACCCTTCCCTCGGTAAAATACGAGTATAAACGAGTTTAGTAGGTAAGTGGTTTAGCAGAATCATTGGAACGAGGACTTGTTATCGATTTAATTTGACACACATATTTGGTATTATGAGCACTTTATATAAGATTGCTTATGCTCAAAATAAACCTTAGAAATTACGAGTATCATTTATAATATGTATCGAATTTCATATCGGCTAAGGCACCAAACCGAACAAAAACACCCGCCCTTGATGGAAGCTGATGCCCAACTGTCATACTCGCAGTCGTAGCTTCGTAGTCGGTAGGACGCTACGTCCCGTCTGCACCCCTCCCCCCATGCTTTCCCGACCCTGGCCCGCCGTACAACGAATATTTTTTGTGGGGACATCATAATAATAGCTCTGTATTACTTCAGGAGAAATTCCAAGAAGTTTATAACTCGAGATGAGTTTCGTGTTCCTTGTCATAAATAATAAAGCGGTCGTCGACTACAACATTGTGCAGATTTTAAGTGAAGTAAAAATTCAAGAAATAATTTTTCATTTTAGGCTCGAATTCAAAGGGGGATTGTTAAAAGTTTTAAAATTAATTATTATTTTTTATACCTTGATTTGGCTTCGTAATCAAAATAACAGACTTAGTTAGAAACTTCTGTTGCAATATAAGACAGCAACTTAACACATAAAAATGGAAAATAATAACGTAAAAGTATAGTAAGTAAGTACAAGTCATGCACGATAGCTCAGTAATGTGTGGAGTGACTCGTGAATTTCTCCTTCCTGATAATTTACGATTACTCTTATTATAAATGGTATAGAATGGTAACGATCAATTTTACAAGCTTACATTGAAACAAAAACAGTTCAAAACTCGCCAATCAATCTAACATCATAAATTTCGTTTAACGCTCAAACTATCTCTAACACGACGGAGGCACTATTCTCTCCGTGCTGTCTACAGATTCTACTTAAGTTAATGGATAAGTTGCGAAGGTACGGAGTTTACTTTGTGTTTTCAGGTAGACGGACTTGATCGAGAAGTTTTCTTCGTTAATTTGAACAAGGCAGCGACGTTACAAAACTGTCAGGGTAGTTTTGTGAACAATGTTCCCCGATTGTTGAGTTTATAATTAACATGTTCATGATCGGTTACAGCCAACTTGTCGTGTTCTATTTCACGAGACAACAATGGCCAAAAAGTTGAAATCCTATAGTAACAGCCTTTCTTTCTCCCTGTCCTTATCCCACCTTAATGAGGCCTCGGCGCAACACGCTTTTTCAAGCTTGTTGCAAAAAGGATTTGGTTTAGTCTTTGCGACTGGGTCCCCGCCTGACATCAACTCCCATCTGGGGGATCCAGTCCCTAGGAAATAGTGTTAGGAACACACCTTACCCGCCTGGGAATCGAACCCAAGACCTTCCGGTTCACAACCCATAGTGTCATAATATCTACATACATATGTAATGTGTAGTGTGTACATAAATACACGTACAATGTGGACTGCACCAGAACCGTTTTTTATTGACACACAACGCTGCCACTTGAAGCGAAAAAAGACCATAAGTAGCGAAAATGTATAATAATAATTATAACTTATCAGTGTTCCATTAAAATAGTGGACGGCATGGCCGAAATGAACGAGTAGTGGCAGCGTTTTGTGGCTTGTACAGAATGCTATCGACACTAAAACAAAGTGTGGTAAGTTCATTATTATAATACATACTAACTGCCATGATTCGAAACCGACACGAAGCGAATTAATTTTTTTCGCTTTATTGAAAGAAAGTAGTCAATAATGTATCGAAATTTGTTTTTACTTCCTAAAAGACATCAATGTCAGATTGCACCCACCCAGCAATCGTACTTGTTTCAATTTTTTTTTATCTCATTTGAATACCAAAACTTCAACGACATTACAAATTACGAGTGAATTACAAGTTATTTTCAAAAAAGTAACTTGTACGGAACTTCCCCCGCTTGAAGAATTATGAAGATTAGCATAACAAAGTAAACTGAGACTGTACGGGGAATGCGTCGCCTTACGCAACTTACAAATCTTGCGGACACAATATTTATTCAGATTTTACACAGGCCGTAGTACAAATTTCTTAAGTAGTATTATAATAATACAATGTCTCAAGGGAAACTCAGTTTTGCGCATCTGGCCAGTCAAAAGTTTAGGCACGCGTCTGCTCTGGTACCAGAAAACGAGACGGGCCTCAATAACTCGCCTTCGCTACCAATTACGCTAATGGAATTTATTTCATTTCAAACCCGAGCCGAGTAGAGTTCACGCTGCGCTCTCGGAGTGCACCGCACAGCTTCCAATACAAAGTCGCATCACAAAATATGTACTGCCTTTCTTCTTCATTGATAACATATTATAGTAGGATTGCTAATTAAACGGAGTAAACTGACATTTCGAATGTTGCCACTTTTTCATGAAATTTAAATAGTGCTGCGATAAAAAGATCAAGATTATTAAACATTTCAATTCAGTGAACCATTTAATTCTTTCATTTTCTAAATTTCAACTCAAAGTCGTAATTCCTGCCTAATGTGTGATTAGTACTGCATGTCTATTGAATGATAGTCATAGTAAATTAATGTATGCTAAGTTATGGCATGTCCACTGGAATTATAGTCATGGTTCATTATAAACAAAACTTACAACAGCTATGAATGTGCCGAACGTAATTTTTCTCAAATAATAAAAAGTAATATTTATAATTTTCATTGTTATCCTTTCGCGTATCTGTTATGATTATTTACGCAAAATTATCTACACAGACATTTAGTCGAAGGGTTAAACTGAAATTTCTAAAAATACGCAATAAAATTTTAATTTTGTAAGCTAGTGCTGAGCTATTGTATCTTTGAATGATAAAAATTGAACTAGATCAATCACTATGTTTTGAAAGTAAGCAACATTATTTTGGAAAGTGACATTTCGATCTGTCAGTTTACTCCGTTTAATTAGCAATCGGACTATACCATGAGTCTTTCTAAAGATTTTAACGTTCCTTTTTATAAAAGTATTATTAGCAAAATATGAAAATTAAACTGTATATCGAGACGCAATCTCGTTCTGAATTGTAACATTTTAATAAAAATAAGTAAAAAGATCTTATAAACACGTAATACAAAAAAGAATTAAGACAGCAACCGTCCATATCGGCAAAAACGGCTGAATTTTCACATTGAAATGAAAAAGTAGCCCTAGCTGGACTCGTACGTGTTCTTTGTCTCAAGTTCTACGCTTACCTATAAAGAAGTTCCCCTCACAACAACTAATATTAGTCAATTAGGTATTCAGGACGCGCGCGGCGCACCCCGCTCACTGCGTCTGGCGAATGCGGACTCGACTCGCTTTCTCTTCTATTTTATACTGCATTGCCAATTAAAGCGAACAATCAGGTATTTTTAAAACACTATATGCACTCCTCCTAATCCTCCGTGCCCAGCAGTGGGACAGTAATATTATAGGACAAAACATTTACAATTTATACGCAATGAACTTATTTACCTACCTAACCAACGACTAAAAACCCTACGACTTAACCTCACCATGTATTTAATGAGTATAATAATATAATAATAATATTAGCCCTGTAATATTACTGTCCCACTGCTGGGCACGGGCCTCCTCTACTAATGAGGCGATTAGGCCTGAGTCTACCACGCTGGCCTAATGCGGGTTGGTAGACTTCACATACCTTCGAATTTCTTGTGGAGAAATTCACGGGTATGCAGGTTTCCTCACGATGTTTTCCTTCACCGTTATAGCAAGCGATATTTCACAATGAAAAAACACTTAACATTGAAAAGTCAGAGATGTATGCTCCATTTTGTGGTTGGTCTCGTACCTCCGACACTCGTCTCGGCAGTCCGTACCACACCCAACTGAGCTATCGCTGCTATAATGAGTACTATATTTTTTTAAATTACGGGTTTTAAAAACATACCTATGTACTATATAGTAATTATAATAGTACTAATATACTAAATATAATAAATAATACGTAATATATTACATTATCAGTCGCCTCCTTGGTCTTGTCCTGGGTCCAGTTCCCAGCTCGGGCAAAGTAAATTTTCTAATTTAATTTACCCGGGACTGGATCCCTCAGAAGGGGTTGACGTCAGGCAAGCGACCGGTCGTAAAAACTTCGCCTAATCTTTCCTGCAACATACTTGAAAAAGTGTGTTGCGCCGACCCCACATTAAGGTGGAATAAGGGCAAATAGAAAGAATATATTACATTTTCAATGCGACAACCTAAAGCCTAAAGGTACTTAAAGCCAAAATCGAACAAGACTTAATAAACCAAAGAAAACACCGAATCAGATATTTTTTTACATATTGGGCCTTACTTATAAAAACATTTTCGCTTATCTTTTCGTTAAGAATAGCCTGTCACTTTTTTCCTTACGTTACATTGTTTAAAAATGAAAGGGACAACCTATGTTTAAAGATAAGCAGCGCTTAAATTTTTTTTATTAGTAAGCATTCTGTTCGAGAAATAAATGTTTTGAACTTAAATTTTATATGAAGTGATGCAATATTATCGTTATACTTAGCATCTTTTCTCTAAGTACATAATACATAGGCAGCCTGATGGACTTGTCACCCATCTAAGTTTTCACTTAAATACTATATTTAAATTTATATAACTATTGTCAAAGTGTTACAGCTTCTAGTAAAATCAAAGTCCTCTTTAATGCGGATATTTAACCATCATACATAAAGGGCAAATAGCGAATGTATTTTATCCACCACGAATTATATTAATTATAAAATAAAGGCTAGAGTACGTTCGTATCATAACATCCTAAGGGTCTTTTTACTTGTAGAATACTCTTGGGTGTTACGACTTTTATCGCAGGAAATCTCACTCCTTTCTGCATAATTCATCGGTATGAAGTTGAAACCGAAGTCGTAAAAGAAATCGTTCTATGATTTCATGTCTTCGGCGGGAAACTTTCTACTTGTCTTTCTTTTGAATCAATGGTCGCTGCGGGCAACCTTACGTACATTATCAGGGATTGCACTTGGAAACTTTTTTCATACATCTTAAGCACCGCGCATAATATTTTTTATATTCATGCTTTATAATTTAATTATAAACATTTACAAACCGAGTATACCCGATAAATACAGGGTGGCGTACGTTATTATTTCTTATTATTAGTTTAATTTTAGTTTGTGTTCGATAAACAAATCTATTTATAAATTATTCTTGTTGTAGGTTTAAAAAAAAATATTTTTACAATTCTTGTTGTCCTTACTTTATTTATTTCAGCTTACTCATTATTTATATAATCTATACTTATTGCATTACAAATTCGAAAGTTTGGATGGATGGATGTTTGTTACTCAATCACGGCAGAACGGCTGAACTGATCTGGATAAAATTTCGTATAGAAATATAAATAGTCTGGAATAATACATAGGCTACTTTTTATAAATATATTTGTTAATAAATTTCTACGAGAACAAAGTGGCGGGCAACGACTAGTGTACAGTGACGGAGGGTGAGAATTTTTAAAAGGGATGCCAATATTGATTACCCTTTTACTCAAGTAATACTTACTTATTAGTTTAAATGTTTGAGAGGGTAAGTCTGGAGGGATCGTGTTATATGGACCCTTCGCCACCACTAGTGTATCATAATTCACGTATATTCATAAGTATCACGAATGCACAGTCTGTGGAGCTGCAGTGTCATGTCCCAAGTGACAGATAGTGAGAAATCTTTTCTGTTATATTTTAACTTTTTATATGTTGTGGACTGTCTAACTCCGGGCAGCGTCGGAAGCTTCTTTGCCAGAAATGCTTTAAAATAAATTCCGAAAATTTCCCCTCACTGTTGCGATTCAAAGAAACAAACTTGTATTAAAGTAATTTAAATGGCGTCTTTGTTGTTCTTTGGTCGTAGTTAGAAGTTATGCATTTCGTATTTTTGTACGAAGAAGAGCGGAAAACATTATTTATTAAAGTTTAAAAGCCGTGTTTAGAACATCGGTCCAGACAGATCAACTTGATGTAAATTAGTTATCTTTATTTTTATGAAATAGTGCATAAAGTGCCTGCATAAAGGAGACTAGATCTTCGAGATAGGGTCGACATGAGGCAAACAACCGGTCATAAATATATTACTTTCTGCAACATACTTACAAACTTCTACAACGTACTTGAAAAACATTACCTACCCTTCTTCCGAAGCAGTCAAGTAAAAATGTTACGCCGACCCACAATAAGCTGGTGGCTAGAAGAGCATAAATGCAAACGAATATTTCATTCCAAGACATAATTTGCATAGATTGAACTATTAATTGCATAAGTACTTCTTGTTTTGTGTCTCTCATAAAATACAGTACAACTACACATTTCTACTTATTTAATTGTCCATTTAACACGGGCCAACAGAAAGATATAAATGTGCCATAATATTTATTTACGGTACGTAAGTCTTCTTTGTTGAATCATAATTACATTATCTCTGGCCTTAAAAATTATGGTAACGAAAAAAACATCCGTCCATTTAAGCAAGCTGCTGCCAATATTAAATTCTTAAATCTTGGAAAGAAGGTATATTAAATTACTTCTTTTCAAGAATAGCTATCTCAAGATAACGAAGTTTCCCTCCTGTGTAAGACATGATGATATAAATAGATGTTTCATTTTGTAACATCGGCTTTTAAACCACATGGAAGAAATATTTAAGTGGCAATATAAGTTGTGGCTATTTCATATTACTACAATTATTTTGGGTTTGTGGTGTAAACTGACAAATGTGTCGTAATCGTTTGTGTTTTTTTGTTCACACCAGAGCGACGTCCCCTTCCGAATATTTAATAAAAATTGGCTATTAATATTCCGTAAAGCCGATTTCTATCTGATTTAATGTGACTATGGTGTTATGGCATAAATAAAGCCAATATGACCCCACTGTGTGCCGTGTGGCTGCCTAATCCCGTAATAAATCATCATTTAGATAGAATAATCATCATAAACCTTACATATATCAGTGGATGAGTGAGTGGCGACGAGCGCCCTCTCACATCTATCTCTGTGAGGTAGACGATGAAGGCGACGGATAACTCATTAAAATTACTTCGCACTAAAATTCTTCTATTTAGGTATTAGGATACCCTCTGACCTACTAGCCTACTTTAAGTTGATTTTAACGTTTGTTGCTTGATTTTACGTTATATGTAATATAGGAGAAGTTTACGTTATATAATGTATATGGGTAATATAGGATTTGACTTGACTAAAGGTACCGAATGCTGTTGACATTAAGTCCGCCAGCACATAGCGTAAAGTGTTTCAAATAAAAATTAAAAAAATATTATATTTTAATATACGCATTGCAACAACAGACGCATTGCATCTTGCAGTCTTTGACGATGAATTCGATTTCCATTGAAATTCACATAAACTAACGTGGTAAAGTTAGGTCGTGATCTTATTTGAAACCACTTACTACTTACTATAACCACCTAATTGATAATGACATTAAAGAATCAGTGTTGATGTAAAAGTACATAAATATTTTGTATCCACGTCATAGTTGAAAATTAACTTGAAGTTAATGCTTTTGATTAAAATCGTCTTTATTATTAATCCCTCAAACATATAACTCATAATACGTTCCTGGCTTTCCATGCATCATGGGCGATTACATGTATCAAATAAACATTACGCCGGACTTGGCTTCTCATATTATGCCAGGAAAACCGCCGCGAGTTTCCCAATATCGATAGCGTCTTTTTCGTGCCCAAAATTGATTTACGATTGGAAATACAGCCGTCGTACATTTTCCATGTTCTTTTAATACTTGTTATAATACAATATTCATGATACATTATTTTTTCCTTGTCTCAGTATCAGTTTTTGGGATTTCGAGGGCGCGACCAACCGCATCTTTTACAGAAGAAAATAGTGATTTTGAACTCCAAACGTGATATAAAAGAGTAAACTTTGGTATGTAAACTACACTACATTAATAATTATATGAGTAGGTATAGAAGAAAACTTTTACTCAAATAAAACCTTACAAAAGACGTTCAGTATTCTATAAAAATATCAATTGAACTTGTAAGACTAAACTTTTACGTTAAAACTTTTTCTTTTGAGTGATTAAACTAAGTATATTTTTTAAGAATTCGATACATCGTATTTGACCAAAAATTTCCAAATATATTGAATCATCGTCATCATCATCAGCCTTATGACGTCCACTGCTGAACATAGGCCTCCCCCAAAGATTTCCAGATCGACCTGTTGGAAGCGGCTGTTTTATAATTAATATATCTATGTAAACCTCTTAAAATCTGAGATAATCTGCAATTGTCAACCTTACCAGTTGATTTAAATGGGATCGAAGTTTATTTGCATAAGCATTAATTTAGAGAAATTATCAAAGTAAAAAACATATTAGGTCTGGGTTTTGTGGGACCGTAAACGGGGTCAGGGCTCTGTGGTACTATGAGTATTGAGTGCATTTAATCATTTAAAACTGAATATTTGTAGTTGGGTTGCTTGACTAATAGAACCAGTCACGCGAAATAGTCGAAGAGACCGTGGTACATCGACCATCACTCATCTGATAACCAGATGAGACATATTTTTATCAATGGGGAACTTGCACGAAAATTATAACGAGATATTGTGTTGATAAATCAATAAACAAAACCTTGAAATGTGCTATGATGAAATTTGTAGTATAAAATAATTGATATTTTACAAAATATCTTAATTAGAAATTACGTGTAATGGGACGTTATTACAAAACCCAAGTGACGTCGTTGCATTAGGCAGTGTTTCCACGTTGGGGTATTTTTCCCAATTTTGCGGAAAACTGTTGTTATGTTTAGTATGGTACTTGATGAATGAGATTTCGGAGGTCCTCCTCTTTGCAAATTATTTTCTTCATGTAACTTTCCCACCTCTCCGCTCAGGATACATGGGTGCAACTTATTTTTACTTCGTTATTTAATGAAATAGCTTCAACATTTTTGGGGAAATTTTTGTTCGGCATGGGGAAATTTTAAACAATAGGCAATTATAGCGGTTCAAACGTCATTCCAGACAATGTCACTAGCCGTCAGTGTCAACTAAGATGTCAACAAAAAGGCATTTTTAAGCTGTGACGTCACGTCCTTTTTTAGCGCGGGGTTTTGTAAGTCATATTTAGACTTGCGATAATTAAATGATTTGTGCATATTTTTATGTTTTTGTTTCTGGTGTGTTTATTTGAGACGTAGTTCTTTGCAATGAACCAATAAAAAAATTACACGCAAGTTCCCTATTATTTACAAACACCCCTATAATGGCTTGCCTTTCGAAAAGTGTTCATAGCAATTTTTTTATTATATTTTTTCACAACGGTTCTTTGCAGGAAATCCTATACGATTGATTTTATTATTCAATTATCTTTCTTATGATACCAATTTTTATTGGATATCAGATCGGGGTAGTTACTTATATTGACATAACTGTTCATACCTGCTTGCGAAGTAGCCATGAAAAATAACTAGGCAAACCTACCAAGGCATATTCTCTATGTTATAAAAACTACCATTTCAAATTAATTTTTTTGGGTTATTAAAAGTGTTAAATTTATGTATAAAAATTAAAATTTATGTAATTAAAAATAGCTACGAAGACATTCCGATAGGCGAGCTATTATTATAGGCGTGTTTGTAAATAATTGATATTTTATTTAAAAAAAATATGTCTCACCGGTTCATCAGGTGAGTGAAGATCCATGTACCACGATTTCCCCTACCAAAAAGCACTTCTATTTCGAAATCATTCTCAAACATACGTACCAACGGTCATTGAAAGTTTTTTTTTCGCCAATAGTGAACAGAGAAAAGTAATTTACAGTGGCCGTATGATATGAATTTTAAATCGATGTGGGGGTGCATCGTTGTGATGGGCACGAGAGCCGCGGGCAGCACCGTACCACGCCGCGCCGCTCTACACCACCATCGCGGCACCGCTCCAGACAAACGACATTACGGTTTACGATTAAAAATTCGACAGGGGAACCACACTCCCTCTGTTATTGAACTCGAGAGATGTCTAACGGCTAAGCATCGAGACGTTACATTTTTAATATTAATATACATAGTTGACGCATAAAGAATATTATAGCTGTTATAAGAGACGAGTAGATGTGATTTGAGTGCCTAAGAAATTACATTTTATATGTATTAGTAGATGGGTGGGTAGGTTGATAGGTTAGTCGACTTCTTGGTCTAGTGGCAGTATATATGGGCTGTGGACCGGGAAGTCCTGGGTTCGATTCCCAGATCGGGCAACGTTTTCTAATTTAATTTGCCCGAGACTGGATCCCTCAGAGATGGTGGACGTCACATTAAGGTGGGATAAGGACAGGTAGAAAGAAAGTAAATAGGTTGGTAAATTAGGGTTTAAACGTTTTTGTAGAATGAGCATATGTATTGTATACAGTTTATTTTATCTTATGTACTTGAGGATTGGAATAAAATATTCTTCCTCGAAACTCATAGTAAATCTACGAAATCTTTAACATTTTTAAAAATCACCTTTAATTTAGCTTATCAAATATCACATCTACGAAAGATTCACCGTGCCTATCGATCGCCACAAGTAAAAAATATAAAACTTCACATCGTATGTTAGGTACACGGGTTGCACCCCTAACACTCGCAAATTAAAAGGCACGGTGTTCCCCCGAGACTTCTATTTTGAGCCGGTAAAGATTTGCGGAGGGTCTATGCATCCATTCTCCACGGTCGACGAGCTACAATCGATCATTAATTAAGTTTAGTTGCATTTATGCGCCACATGTTACTATAGAGGCTCGTTTGTTACATTACACAAATGGGGACTTAACTACTTGCTACTTTTTACGATAGATATTTTATAGTTTTCTGCTTTTACATTTTAGATTTTGGCTTAAACCATGAAGTTCTATACTAAAAAAAAATTTTTTATAGCAAGCTTTTGTTACTATTGATTTAAAGCTATTTATTAAGAAACCATTATTTTTATTCTTGTCACAAATTAACCTTTAAACGTAAGCCGAAAATGTAGCCTTAAGAATTTAAAAAATACTATAAATAAATAACACCCAAAAGTCACATACATACCTGACCCCAACTCATATTGATCTTCTGTCGTGGGTATCAGGGTACTACGCAATACTTTCAGTCTCACTACACCGAGACTCGAAACAAATATCTATTCTGATCGATTCTGATCTGATCTGATCGAACCCGCGGCCTCTCGTTTTACAGCCGGCTACTCATCCACTGCGCCACGGGCCTCCGTGATAGCCTTATCAAATCCTATTTGGAAATATACTGGAACTTATAAAAGCTACACCAGTCAAGTTCGACCCAGACAAATCTATTGCGCACAGTAATAGAAGCTCATAAACGTATCACACCTGTAGACACAGGCGCACTAGCTAGCTATCTAGAACACCCACGTTTCGCCGCCATAAACAATAAAAAAAATACAAGTACTTTTTAACTTTAGTGGTTTATTTGAGAACATCAAGGACCGCCTGCTTAACGTGCTCTTTCATGCAAGGAGGGGCTCAAAATTTTAATTCCAATATTCACTTGCCGTATATCAGGGTACCATCCGTCCAGATTTCTGCTAATTTGAAGGACGTCCCAAAGTTGTCCGGTAGAGGACTTTAATGGTTGACCACTTTTTGTGTCAAAATATAATGCGAATCGATGTTTTTATTTTTAACGCTGTATGTGTAAAACATTTTTTTATCTGTTTTTATACAAATGTTCGGAGGTTAATTAAAGTTTTTGTACGGCGTCGACTACCCCTACGTTGTAAGTTAACGTTGGTACCCAGGTTTATAATTAAGTATCTATTTAATTAAATTAACTAGTGAAATTAATGTTTCTGTGAACACAATTATTTTTTAGTTGATACAACACATCTAAAAACTGATCAAACTTAAAATAAAATCATAAACATGTAAATGGGGAATAAGCTTTAACCCAAAGTCTATCAGGGCGTTGTAATTAAACTAAGCTGCGTTGCAAAGTTTTTTTATATGCAAGCGAAATGATAATTAATATAATAAGAGCGAGGTATGCAAAGTAATCATACTGCGACGATACTCAGCAAGATTATGATGCCGAAGCAAAATAACCGAGTGTAGTAATAAGAAGCTATTTACATTTGCGCGTAGTAACACAAACGTTGATAGAGTCAGAACGCGTGTGTGCAGATAAGCATCTGCTGAGTGGTCCCCTTCTGTTTTCCGATCACGACACACGCTTCTGTGTTGCTATTAATTTCTGAGCCCTGTCACAAAGCTTGGACAAAATGTAATTGTATTTGCAAGTAAAATGGGCGCAAGGCTATAATTTTATGCAGTCTCTCATAATCCGCTCTTAGGAATATCTCTGTGAGAAAGTTTATTAATCTGCTCATGAGAGTATCGGGTTAATCTCTTATTTATAAAGCCTGTATTTTAGATTTATTATACAACAAGTAAACAGATAATAACATAACATGTAAATAAATAACACCATTACCAGCAGTGAAATAAATTACAATAGTATATTATAATTTAGTACTTATAAGCAATATAAAAGTATAGTTTCATTTGTACTTATGTTTTCGTCGACACCCTAATATATTGAAGTAATATTTTCATAAAAACCTCATACTTGCCTGCAATGTTATTTAGCTTGTTTGTAATACGGTAGTGCTCGATAAAATTTCCCCTCTTCTCAAATGATCTATGGAAGATAAGCTTTTGCTGTGCTGCTAAAATGTTGATTCTCTTGATTCAGTTACACTCGCTTTATGGCCTTAGGTATGACATATTGGATGTAATTGATTGAGTTTGCAATATTAATGTCGCAAAGGATTTGACAGATGGTAGAACTAATCGGCATCGGTTATGGTTGACGCACATTCCTAACTACAGATGCACAAGCGCCAACCACTCAACAGGTCAACCACAAATTATATATGGAATTATAGTATGTATGATGGTCATCGATCTGTTTACTATTCACAAACCTCTACCCGGTGTGCTCAAACTCAAAGGAAAAAACGACGATGTGAAACTTTCTCTTCACCTTGACTTGCCAATAAGGACCACGTCCCTAAAAATGTAAAGTAAGGGGAGACGTTAATAAAAATTCCACGCTGAAACAACAAATTAAACGAAGCCGAGCCACTCGAAAAGCCATAAGTACTCATCTCAATTGTTGCCGATAAGAAATCCAAGCCTTGGCAATGTATTCCGGGCACGTTTCGGCTCACGGTTTTTTCTCGCTATGCTGCTGTGGCGTTTAAAACGAATTGACTCTTAAATTCTTCAGAATGAAATGTTGTCGGAGTTTTATTAAATCGAGTGTAACCATTCCTGACATTACGCAAATGGCGGGACCTCCCCTACATCTGTCGCAGGGATGCACCCCCTTAATAAGTGTTAACGCTCGCCGGCTGCGATGAACACTCTGTCCCGGCTCAAGCTAAATCTCTACAAATTCTTGATACAAATTAATGCCGTGGGAGGACTCCGCGAACGTCTCTTGTAATTTCATTTTGTAATACCACTGTGCCCCTACGAGCGAGAGAAACGTTATTACAATAGCTACGTGAAACACTCTACGTGCTTAATAGTTGGCGTTATGGCTTTGTTTTGTTTATGAGATCTTTCTATTTTTGATATATTGCCACTATACAAGTGAAACGGTAAACAATTTTAGTGTTTTTGTATTAAAAGAATATCAAAAGTTTTTATTAAAACCTATTTTAATTTTGAAACCTCAGATTCTATTGTTAATAATTGATTTGAGTTGGTCCAACTTTTACAGTTTCAAACCTTGACAACTAGGGATTGCAATCCGGTTTTCCGGATCCGGTAATACGGCGCATCCGGCGTCATTTCAGGCCTACCGGATCCGGTACTAATTCACCGGATCCGGTACCTAAGTTAAACGAAAATATCGGCTTAAACTTAATAGTTTATAGATAGTAATCTATCAGTTCCCAAATTACCTAAAAATGTTATCTTAGTTTATTTGGGATCTCCCTGCGATGTCACTCATGCTCTAGTAAAGTGCACTAGTTACTACAGTCCACAGATAATCTGTATTATCAGCATAGTTACAACAGCTTATTGTATATATACAACAGCTTGGAATTTGTGCCCGATATGGCGATAGGCTCGCTGCCTATCACATCTGGGATGGAACTTAGCTCGGCGAAATGTGGGTGTTCTAGTTCGCTAGTGCGCCTCTGCCTACCCCTTCGGGGATACAGGCGTGAGCTTATGTTATGTGTGTGTTATGTTATGTTATGTTACAACAGCTTAGGATGGGATCTCGTTCTAGTATACTCTTTGTGTGAAGTTGGAGTGGAGGAATTAGAGTGAAAGACCGACTAGTCCGGCATACCGCGTAACCATTGCTCTGTTTCTTTGTCAGGGGCAGACAGGAATTTATAAAGAGCCAGTTATTTCCGGAGCAACCATTTTTTAGTTTAATTAAAGTTCCTTACAATATTTTGTTACAAAATCATTGATAGAGGCGCACGATAAAAAAACAAAAAACAATAAAAAATGTGTTTTCACTGTTATAATTACTAAATTATAACAGTGAAAATACATTTTTTCTTTTTTGACTAATGGAGGCACAGAGACGTAACCCCGTGCTTGCCTCAACCTTCTATCTTTGGTGTGTGAAGAAGCATCTATGCACGCCACCACGATTCTGATGATTACTGATACACGCATTTTCTGTGTACATTTGAACTGCACAGCGCTTACCGTCAGATGTACCTGTTGCAGTAACTTTGCTGTACTTGGACACAAAACTTGGTACTCAGTTGATTTTAGAAGAAAATTAACTTTTTTAACGATTTCACCAATCCGGATCCGACCGGATCGGCTGAAATACGGCCGGTTCCAACCGGATTGAAAATGGCACCGGATTGCAATCCCTATTTACAACTATTATATTATTGTAATAACATACAATCCGATTTATTTAATGTAGTGGTAAAAGAGACCGGGGTACATACCTTCACTCGTCTGATAACCAGATGCGTTTTTTTTTTGTATCAAATATCAATTATATACAAACACGGCTACAGCACACAAATTCATCCAATAGTAAGAGACCAGTCTGATGCCGTAGATATCAGAAACTATTTTATAGATTGTATTGTGTGTTTAATAGTTGTAGTTGTAGTAGTTGAGATAGCTCTCAAGAAATATTTTCAGACTATCAACACACAAACCCATTGCAAATATAAATAACTAGCTTTTGCCCGCGGCTCCGCACGCGTATTTTGTAGGGTCAACGGAAAAAACTTTTGATTTTTCGATCCGCCCTGTCGTTTTAGTCTAAATATGGGCGACCCAGAGATCGATTTTGAAGTCAATTGGCCCAAAAAAAAAAACCAAATGGCGGCCATTTTTGACAGGTATGACAGCGGTCCTGTCGTACGGAACCACGGGGCGACTCAGATATCGATTTTGAAGTCAATCGGCCCAGAAACAAAGAAAAACAAAATGGCGGCCACTTTTGACAGGTCTGACAGCGGTTCTGTCGTACGGAACCACGGGGCGACTCAGATATCGATTTTGAAGTCAATCGGCCCAGAAACAAAGAAAAACAAAATGGCGGCCACTTTTGACAGGTCTGACAGCGGTTCTGTCGTACAGAACCACCGGGCGACTCAGATATCGATTTTGAAGTCAATCGGCCCAGAAACAAAGAAAAACAAAATGGCGGCCACTTTTGATAGGTCTGACAGCGGTTCTGTCGTACGGAACCACGGGGCGACTCAGATATCGATTTTGAAGTCAATCGGCCCAGAAACAAAGAAAAACAAAATGGCGGCCACTTTTGACAGGTCTGGCAGCGGTTCTGTCATTCGGAACCACGGGGCGACTCAGATATCGATTTTGAAGTCAATCGGCCCAGAAACAAAGAAAAACAAAATGGCGGCCACTTTTGACAGGTCTAACTGCGGTTTTGTCGTACGGAACCACGGGGCGACTCAGATATCAATTTTGAAGTAAATTGGCCCAGAAACAAAGAAAAACGAAATGGCGGCCACTTTTGACAGGACTGATAGCGATTCTGTCGTACGGAACCACGGGGCGACTCAGATATCGATTTTGAAGTCAATCGGCCCAGAAACAAAGAAAAACAAAATGGCGGCCACTTTTGACAGGTCTGACAGCGATTCTGTCGTACGGAACCACGGGGTGACTCAGATATCGATTTTGAAGTCAATCGGCCCAGAAACAAAGAAAAACAAAATGGCGGCCACTTTTGACAGGTTTGACAGCGAATCTGTCGTACGGAACCACGGGGCGACTCAGATATCGATTTCGAAATCAATCGGCCCAAAAATAAAGAAAAACAAAATGGCGACCACTTTTGACAGATTTGACAGCGGTTCTGTCATTCGGAACCACGGGGCGACTCAGATATCGATTTTGAAGTCAATCGGCCCAAAAACAAAGAAAAACAAAATTGCGGCCACTTTTGACAGGTCTGGCAGCGGTTCTGTCGTTCGGAACCACGGGGCGACTCAGATATCGATTTTGAAGTCAATCGGTCCAGAAACAAAGAAAAACAATATGGCGGCCACTTTTGACAGGTCTGACAGCGGTTCTGTCATTCGGAACCACGGGGCGACTCAGATATCGATTGTGAAGTCGATCGGCCCAAAAACAAAGAAAAACAAAATGGCGGCCACTTTTGACAGGTCTGACAGCGGTTCTGTCATTCGGAACCACAGGGTGACTCAGATATCGATTTTGAAGTCAATCTCGGCCCAAAACCAAAGAAAAACAAAATGGCTGCCACTTTTGACAGGTTGACAGCGGTTCTGTAGTTCGGAACCACGGGGCGACTCAGATATCGATTTTGAAGTCAATCGGCCCAAAAACAAAGAAAAACAATATGGCGGCCACTTTTGTCTGGTTTGACAGCGGTTCTATCGTTCGAAACCACGGGGCGACTCAGATATCGATTTTGAAGTCAATCGGTCCAGAAACAAAGAAACAAATTTCAACCCCTATTTCATCCCTTTGTAGGATAAAAATATATCGCACATTTCTGTCCTTAGGGCTAAAACTATACTTATACCAACTTTCTTAAAAATCCGTTCAGCGGTTTCTATTTCATCTCATTAGGGGTTGATTAAAAAAAGTAGCCCATTTGTGTCTTTAAACTCAAAGATATGCACTATCCCATACCAAATTTCATTAAAATCCATTAAGTGGGCCTAAAATTCCTATACAAACGTTCATCCCCTATTTCATCCCATTAGGGGTTGATTTAAAAAAATGGCCCATTTGTATCCTTAAACTCAAAGGTATCCACTGTCCCATACCAAATTTCATAAAAATCCATTAATTGGACCTAAAATCCCCATACAAACTTTTAACCCTTATTTCATCCCTATAGGGGTTGATGAAAAAAAATGAAGTACCCCATTTTAATCCCTAGGGTCAATTGTATCCTCATACCAAATTTCATCAAAATCCATTAAGCGGTTCCAAAATTCCCATACAAACTTTCATCCCCTATTTCATCCCTTTAGGGGTTGATTTAAAAAAAATAAAGTACCCTATGTCCGTCCTTGGGGTTAAAAGTACCCATATACCAAATTTCATCAAAATCGGTTCAGCGGTTTAGACGTGAAAACGCCACAGACAGACAGACAGACAGACAGACAGACAGACAGAGTTACTTTCGCTTTTATTATTTAGTAAGGATTATGTATGGATTACACCAGTAGCGAAAAGTCTATACAACTCGATTTCTTCCCGCTCACCTTTTCCGAAATTTCTGGTAATAAAAAAGCCTTAAGGATAAAAAAAATAATAAAAACTAATAAAACTAAAAGCTAGAAGCCTCTCGTTTCGTTACCAACTACTCGGCCTCTGCATCACGAAGCACTACTTTGTAGGGCATCGACTGGATGTCGGCCTGCTACGATTACATCAACCATTGAGAAGATCTCCGTCGTGGTCAGCATACAAAAGTAATGTTTGCTGTGAGCAAGTGAAGAAAGGTTCTACATAAATCAATGTTAGTCAATTCATAAAACTCAAAAATATAAATTAATTTTAATATAAGCCTCTGTGTCGTAGAAGGCGAGTAATCGGTTGTGAAACGAAAGGCCACAGATTAGTTTCCTGCATTAAAACAAAATATTTTGTATTTGTTTCATTCGTGGATGTTATAGGGCCGAGATTTCCTTGCAGTTCCAAATATTCACGATACAGGTTGAAACTAGTGTGGGACAAAACTACGAGTGTAACTTTTAAGTGTTGAGTATATTATTATTGTTCCGTGGCTGCTACGTGATGGCTACGCGATTACTACGGGGCTGCTACGTGGTGCATGTGTGACGTGAAATAACTGAGCGAGGCAGTGTGTGAAAATTTAAACATTTTTTTAAATGCAAGACAAAATGACAAATGGCAAAAGGCACTGTGTGTGCGGTCACAATTCTTGCTTGCGCAGTTTATGCGCGAAACGCGGTTCATCATAATACCTTTAAAACACACTATATTATTATTTTCTGCATTACACATATCATACCTGTAAATACTCCGTATATTCATATCTAAGTAGCTATTATTCTGCAGTCTATCATACACAACATTAGAATGCGATAATAAACTTGCCATGTTACTTTTGATTTTAAATAACTAAAGCTAAATTTTAAAAAAATGTTAAAATAAATAGCAATAGTCGCCTCCTTGGTCTAGTGGCACCATGTATGGGCTGTGGACCGGGAGGTCGTGGGTTCGATTCCCAGGTCGGGCCAAGCGAATTTTCTAATTTAATTTGCCCGGGACTGGACTTCTCAGAGGGGGTTGACGTCAGGCAGGCAGCCGGTCGTAAAAACTTAGCCAAATCATTTTTGCAACATGCTTGAAAAAGTGTGTTGCGCCGACCCCACATTAAGGTGGGATAAGGTCAGGTAGAAAGAAAACAAAAAAGTTAAAATAAATAGCAATACATTTAACACGCCAATGCATTAATTATAGTCATGACTTATATAACAAAAACATGATACAAATTGCGATTCATTTCTATTTTTCAGACCATTAACCCTGAACAATAACGCGGCACCGGAACGGCGCGAGTAAAATAAACGTCGAGCGAAATAGTTCGGAACTGGTATCATCGTTGCAAATGTAAATGAACAATTAAAGCGCTCGCCGTGGCCAGGGACAATGATGATAATTATTTTAGTTTGCTGTCGGCGCGGTTGTCAGTCGTTGCCGGCGGCCGCCTGCCCGGACTGCCCGTCCGCCTGCCCAGCCGCCTGCCCTGCCGCCCGTTGGAATGCTCCTCGGCCCCTATTTTCGCCATTAAACAACGACACTTCTGCTGTTCGTAAATTATTATCAGCGAAAGCTTTCATTACTCGGCTCCGTAACAAAGGAACTTGCTCACTATACGTACTGATTCAACTTCGATTTGAGTGCGCTGTGCGCCTCCACGGCTATTGTTCACCGCCAGAAATCATGACTCATATTGAGCCCCGAGGTGAAATTTTGATTAATTCGTTACACTGTTCCCGGTGTTCCGCTGTAGGGAAACTTTATTGAAAGGAACTTTCATGACTTAGACTAATGCACCGTAGTACGTTGAAATGCACCACACACATACATAACATAGGTAAGCTCACGCCTGTATCCCCGAAGGGGTAGGCAAAGGCACACTAACGAACTAAAACACCCATATTTCGCCAAGCTTAGTTCCGTACCAGATGTGATAGGGGGCGAGCCATCCTCTTATCGGGCACAAATTCCAGGAAATCGGGAATTTGTGCTCGATATGGCACTATATGTTCAGCAGTGGACGTCCTATGGCTGATGATGGTGATGATGATTGCACCACACACCATTTAGGATTTAATATATTTTTGAGTAGTAGAGGCATGTTGTAAACAGTTGTGGATTAGCAACGCGCCCATAATTCTTTTGGTATCTTGGGCGGTGGAAATCACTTACAATTAGGTGACCCACTTGCTCGTTTGTCAGTCTCTGCTATAAAAAAAACCATAATCATAAGGTATCAAAATACTTAATGACGATTTTACCCTTTTATTAATATTAGGTGATGAGCAAAGCATAATATCATAACATAGTAGTGAAAGCCAATTTCTTGGCAAAGCATTTTAATTTTATATAATGAATTAGCGGTGACGCCCCCCGTAGCTGACATATAGTTACTTAAAGTACTATCTAAAGATAACTTCATCTCGTTTGTGAATAAACTGTCTCCGCTTCAGCTACTATTATGGTTTTGATTTGAACACAAAACAACAAAATATCCTTGTAAAATATGCGCTAGTCGAGTAACCGAAACGAGCGTGTCGCATCGCGGCACCTGTCGGCCAGCGCTAGAATCGAATGAGCACAGGAAAATCTCCCCAAGAGATTGAACAGAAGCTCCTGTAATATATGAGTTATATGACAGACGTTGCCAAAATATTACAGTAAATAATCTCTAAGGCTCAATTGCACCACTATTATTAACCTAGAGTTAGTCCTAACCGCAAGTTAAGTTACATGTCATTCATACATTTTCTGTCAATTTAGTTTGCGGTTAGGACTAACTCTAGGTTAATAATAGTGGTGCAATTGAGCCTAAGTAATGCAGATTTTGCGTGTAATGCGTAGAAAATGCGATATACTAAGGTGCAAAAATACATTTGACTATAAAATAGTTTTTTAGTCAACAAAACGAATATAATTTTTTTATAATGCCGAAGTTGCCAATCAGATCTTCTGAACTCATACAAAAATCACAATATAACTATTAACCAACACTATGTTCAAAGTTTATTGGAATTTTCTTTTCAATATCTTTGCCGTGCTCGGGTAAAAAAAAAGGTCGGAGTCCGGAATTTGTACCCTATGTCACGATTGGCTCGCCCCTTAGTCCTAGCTCGCCCTCTATCAAATCTCTGACGGAAATAGCTAGGCAAGATATGGAGAGGCAGTGACGAACGTTTTAGTTAGCCCTTCGGACACACAAGTATGAGCTTATGTGTCTATGTATTTAACCTTATGAGCCTTTAATGAGATTTTGTATGCAAATAGATATAAAGATAAGTTATTCTTCTGATTAAATTGTTATCTAATATATACATACAGTTTGTAAATGGCGTATTTAGCCCACGGGCTAGGGAAAGTGCTCATAAGATTTATCTTCACCGTTGAAAAAACTGCAAGTAGATTCGTATAATATCCTACCGTTTTAAACGCCATTTATCATCGTATGCATTGATTTAACGTCGTTAATAAATACTACACTTATGACTGCTGGTCTAAGGTCTCGCGAACGAGGAAAGAGTTCATCTAGAAATTGCCTGATATACCTCTAGTAATAGGTTCGCCAGCCACCTACTATGACGTCATGGGACTGATAAGCTTGAAAAAAGTACGTACTACATTAGTTCCGCCTCTGCTAACACCTTCGAGTAGAACAGGCGTTAGTGTATAATATTTTTATGGTATTAAACCTTAGTTTTTTTTTCAATAGGTCGATCCGGAAATCTTGAGGAAGACCTATGTCCAGCAGTGGACGTCCTCTGTCTAATGATGTTGATGGTGAAGAAAACCTCAGTTTTATCAGTAATTTAGCACGCTTATGTTAGACCATTAGAACTTATCAGTTACACCTGTAATACCGAAAGGCCTGGAACATTACATGTCAAAACCGATCATCTAGGT
The DNA here is from genome assembly GCA_036417725.1 of Clanis bilineata. Lineage (NCBI taxonomy): Eukaryota > Metazoa > Arthropoda > Insecta > Lepidoptera > Sphingidae > Clanis > Clanis bilineata. The sequence continues at coordinate 9,857,287 of CM071141.1, forward strand.
CGTTATTTAATTTTAAATGCCATTAAAAGAAGATAAAAATGTAAGCATTACCTAATGCTAAATTACGACTAGTCAACGCTACCAATAATTAAATTTAATTTATCCAAAGCTGATTTGTGAAGTGCGTCGGATGCCTGGATATCAGTGGACATGCGAGAGTTTCATGGCAATGAAAATGGTTCACATTCGATAGAAGTGGAATGCTTTCAACTCGCGTAATTCAGTTAAAACGAGTAATTTATGACTAGCCAAATTACTGGCATCACCGATGCCTGCCTATCTGACGCACACGCTTCGACTATAACGAGTTTACAGTTACATTTATAATTGTAACTAACTTTAAAACATAATTCTGTATGGGTATTGAATGGTTATTGTGAATTATTTAGGTAAAAGCACCGGCGGTTGTTAACTCTATATATCTATACAAATAAATAAAATTGAAATGTCTGTAATTTCAAATGAACAGCTTTTCACTAAATATATATATAAATAGTCCAATTTGAAGTTTCTTTATAATTTCAAATTAACAGATTTTCACTAAATGAATTTAATAGTACCGTACTTACATAAAAAAAATCCATCAATTTTGACGGAACTTTCACTGGCAGATAGCTGATGTTATAAGGAGTAACTTATAAATTTCCACGCGAACAGAGTCGCGGGCAACAGCTAGTAAAATAAATAAAATATAATTCACACATTTATATACAACCCCGAGCTCAAACTTAAATAAAGTAAAAAAAAATAAGTTCGGCGAAATGTGGGTGATTTGGTTCTCTAGTTCGCCGTGTCTACCCCTTCGGGGATACGGGCATGGGCTCGTTTTGAGCATGTTATGTTATGTGTTAATAAAAGTAGAAATCGACTTCAAAACGTCAATAATAACAACAACTTTTTCAAGTGGTAGAGCCACGCTATAGACACTAACGTCTATAGCACGAATGGGCCGGCTCGACCGGTTAGATACCACTGTCTCACAGAAAACCGACGTAAAGTGGCAGCTTGCTGTCGAGTTTCGTTCGGTGAGTGAGATTTCCGGTGGCCCATTTCCCCACTCCCTTTCCCAATCCCCTTCCCTCCCCTTCCCTCCCCTTCCATTCCCTCCTTTTAGGTTGACAAATCACCCATGATTATTTTTGTGTCTTGGGTGTCTATGGGCGGTGGAGATCACTTACCATCAGGTGACCCATCTGCTCGTTTGCTAATCTCTGCTATAAAAAAAACTCTTTATGGAATTATAATATCTATATGGAATTTATGTAGACCAAATACATTTTTTGAAAAAATCACTCTAAAAATCGGAAAAATTTGAAGGTAAAGAAGTACCTTTACAGTAAGTTTTCTGGAAATTGTTTGAGATAAAGAGATATAACAAAATATTATAAATATTAGCTTAGAATTTTAACACGATTAGTTTTTCCAACCGACCGCCTGTCTGAAGTCTTCGACTCAATTACTGTCAATCCTATATTTTGTTTTAGAATTTCCCCAACCAAGCATCGAATCTACGACTACTCAGTAGATAGACCAAATAAACTATCACTAGAACAAGGAGGTGACTGATTCTGCACGTATTATGTAACAAAATAATAAAATGTTGAAACGGGTTTAAAGTTTTACACCTAGTTTCTTCATCGAAAGCAAACGAAAAAAAAAAATAACCCCCACTTTACATGTAGGCGAGGCACCCTAAAAAAAATTTTTGTTCAAGTTTTTCTTCCACGACTTTCTTAGTTTCATAGATATGTATACTGGTACCAAATTACAGCCCTCTAGTACTTATAGTCTCCGAGATAAACAGTGGTCAGACAGACAGGCAAACAGACAGACAGACAGACGGATATGGCGAAAGTATAAGGGTTCCTTTTTTGCCATTTGGCTTCGGAACCCTAAAAATAGTCAAGTTCCCAATTGTGCTGTAGACATAACCATTAACCATCTCACACTTAAAGTACGATTTGACTCGAATTAGATGCAAAGAATGCTTGTTAAATTCATCTATCAGTGTTGTATCAATTGCAGACTTGTTTACGACAATTGGTTATTAATGTTTGCCCGGCCTGGGAATCGAACCCAGGACCTCCCGATCCACAGCCACTGCTGGCACTAGACCAAGAAGACGACACAAAAACAGCATAACAGTAAATTGATAGATAATCCCCACATAGATATCTGTGTATACAATAGGCGGTTATTCTTTTTTGAAACTAGTGTAAATTTGTAAAAAGTTTAAGAAAAATTGTTAATTCTTCAACTTTTATGGCAGACATATTTTGTCTAAACTTGTTACTTATATATGAATAAAGCAAATAATGATAAAATTAGGGCGAAATAAATAATGATAAGAAAAAAAATTATGAACGTAGTTTTTTAGAGTTTTTAGTTTTAAACAAACATTGATGACACAATAATGTCACAGTCAAGAAAGGCTCAGACAAATATATATGTGCCAGTATAATAAGTAGGTGTTGTTCTGTTTAGTCGCCGCCCACCGAGCAATCCTCAAAATGAAATGATTCCACAAGAACCTAAAATTCCGAGTAAATGAAGGGAAAAAATTTAGGTCAATCTTCGCTATCTTATAAGTATTTTCACCCTTATGTATATATCATTTTCTTATTAGTGAAATCATTATTTCTTATAATCTTCATATAAGTAATTAGAAAAATAACTAAAAGTTTGATATCGAGAACAATTTTTACAAATAAATTCGTCATTAAAATCACAAATAATCAGGTTGATTATGATTGGTGATTGGTTATGATTGGTGCGACACACACAAAAATGCGTAGCTAATATCAGTCCTACTTGCATTGGATTTTATACCTAATTATTTATACAGAGGTAGTATAATATGATCGTACATTTTAATTATTGTTTTTAAATAACTAAAGTTATGTGACACACGGGGTACAAAAAAAATAATATAGCTCTTGATAAATTTTTGGTTGAATAAAATTGAAGTTGGAAATCTTTGGGGATGCCTATTTTCAGCAATGGACACCCTGTGGCTGTTGATGACGATGAAATAAGTTGAATAACTTTTTTTTTATTTTGAGCTGTGAACTTATTATGAAACTGTTACTTAGTAACAATAACAATAATAACCACAATAATTACAAGTCGCAATAGTTGCTGCAGTTTTTTTTTTGTTTTGTTTTTTAGGGTTCCGAAGCCAAATGTCAAAAATGGAACCCTTATAGTTCCGTCATGTCCGTCCGTCTGTCTGTCTGTCTGACCCCGGTTTAGCTTATAAACTATTAGGACTAGGAAGCTGTAATTTGACATGGGTATATGGTATCAATCACACCGACGAAAATGTAAAATTAATACCTTGAAAAAATATTGTTAGATAAGGTACCTCTCCTACACATATGTAGATTAGGGGATTTTTTTCTCTATTATCTCATAATGTGGGGTATGCTGGATAGGTTGTTTAAAAACATTGAGGGTTTGTTAAAACCAGTTTTTGACCCAAGAATTTGTATGCGAAATATTTAGCTTTAAAGTACTCATTTTTGTTACGAGTTAGAATTTAAAAGGAAAACTATCACAACTAAGCATGCTCTACAAGTTAACGAGTAATAGTAGACCAAAATATAAAGCAAAATTTCGTACAAATTCTATTGAATACAACATAGATGAAGATGCTACTTATCTATTACAGGTAGGAATTATATGTTTATGGACGATGTGCTTATAATTATAGAGGTAACTAATAATATTATATTTCAGTAACACTTAACCCTACTTCGGAACCCTGTCCATATATGCGGCATGTACTTGGCCGGTTTTATTTATTTAACTATTGTTATTCTTAACTTCTTGACATGTAAGTACTTTTGATTCTCGGATAATACAAGCCTTATGATACATATACCCGTTAATGTCAATCTCAGGAGTAAACTCACTCGCATATACATTTTTACATTTGAAGGGGATATTATTGCTGTCCCTCTAGATTGAATATTCCAACATTTTTCAATTTTAAATTAGGTACTTAGCTAACTATAAGAGAAAATATCTAAAAGTTAACAAACAAGCCGAACACTCTGATGAGATAATAATATTCAATATTCCGTGACCACCGGCAATATAAAATTATGTACGTAATATTATTGTTACGTACTTAATTTTTACGTACTTATTTATGTACGTAATTTTTAAATATTTTAATAATGATTGACGCATTATGGCATGTAAGTTTTAAATTCAAAGATATTGATTATTGCGGAATGGTTTACCACTATTATAATATTTTAAAATTACGTACATAAATAAGCAAATAAATATTATTAAATTGAACCGTACACTAGTAATATGATTAGGATTTTTCTTTATGATTTTCCCAGTGATGAAACATTGGCGGAAAATTGTAATATCAAGTAAGGACATATCCATTACTTTTCAAATACGTTCATTTGTATCACATCGACATCGTGACCTCATACATATATCAAACCATAACAAATATTAACGATTTGTCTTAGTATACTTATCTGCGATGCATAATGCAACAACTACTTGAAATGTTTTTGTTATTGCAAGTTTAAAACTGTGATTAGTATAAACTCTTTGTACACCTTTGTATACGCACCACATTACCATATTATATTTATAACAAACTTGTTTCAATTACGTATTAAAAATACCGATATAAAACATATTAATTATTATGTACTTTCTCCGCAGAACCTAAACGTAGATATCTGGTACCTATCTTTATATCTGCCCTTACCCAACTACACGTTATGGAAAATATAATAATAAAAAAATAGTAAAGTAGAAACTATGTTATTGAGAGGGATTACTAATACTAGTAATTTGTAAAAGTTACATGGTAATAGATAGAGTCATTTTATTTTATTTTAGCAAAAATACTACTATATATCTAAATATACACTGAAACTACGAGCATACCTACGTAATAAATAAATAAACGAAGTAAGTACATATTACGAGTGACTTCGGTGAAACATTTGTATCTGTTTGGGAATCAAACCCGCGACCTCTCGTTTCAAGCCGGCTACTCGCCCGCAGGCCACAAAGGTAAATATATATAGGAGCCACTCAGTAGTGCTTTCATCTGTTCATCCCATTTGGGGGTTTATAGTTTACACTGTTGAGTTGCATATTTAGTGACTTACCTGTATTGGTCAAAGTGTTATCACCGAGACCCGTGGAAGTGTCGACGTCAGCGTGCGCGTCAGCAGACACAAATGCAAATACCGCGCATGCCCACGCGCATCGCACCACAACAGACGAGAAGTTCTGCGCCCCTGCGCAAACCCTTATACTCTTACGCTCGGCCATATCACATCACCAAAGTTCACCTAACTGTTCTAGCACTGTGTCCATTAAACTAAAAAGTGTTCTAACTATTTTAATTTTCGCCCTCAATTAAACGATTCAAACAAAAAGTAACATTGAACAAAAAGGATTCGATCCGATATATTGATAGTTGTAGTTCGTAGATTTGGAAGTATATGATCGCGGCAGTTTCTGCGAGTCGTAGATGTGGAGCGACGGCGGCGTGGCGGCGTGTGAGCGTGGTCGCGACAGCACTGTCCGGCGCGGGTCCGCATCGCGTCCGCGACCGGCTCCTTCGAAGTCGCAGCGTCTCACACCAGGCCGTGAGGAGGGCCGCTGCGCGCGCACCCTCCTCGCGGACCAATCACGCCGGGGGGTGGACCCGCGCGTAAGACGCACGGAAGTATATGCGAAGGCCTATGTACAGATGATAGCGGACAGGTGGTTTCGCGGCCGTAATTAGGCCTCTGATAACTTATTGCTACATAAATATGCTTAAACGCTGAACGATTAAGATAGCGCTCAAACCCCGGATGAAATGTCAAATCTGTGCCAAAATTTTACCTTACTTAGGTTTATTAGCTTTTACCAAATTAATTTATCTTACGTATACTCATAAAATAACGCTATTATGGGGATCGACATCGAGGGAAAACATATTGTTCGATAAAGTACATATGCCGTGTGGTCCCCAATGCATTTTTAATGGTAGACCCGCATTGTAGACAGTGACGTCTACAGCTCAAATGGGCCGGCTCTACCGGTTCAATACCACTGTCTTACAGGTAACCGACGACGTGAAGTGGCAGCTTGCTGTTGCGTTTCATTTGATGGGTGAGATTTAAGGAGGCTTAAATACCGGCTGCACCCTGCTTCCCTTCTCCATCTTTACTCTCTTCCCTTAAAATTGACACCCATATATCGGGTACCACCCAGGTATCTTGGATGTCTACGGCGGGAGAAGATGCACCTGCTCATTAGCCAACGCGACGTCTATTATAAAAAAATTGTCACATTTAAATAAAATCTTGTCAATATTTAACGATAGACGTCGAATTTTGATTATTGTGTAGGACTTAGAAAATGAATGGAATTTCAAATACAACAACCACGATGCAGACCATTTTAGCTACATCCTGAATGGGCCCCTAGACGGGATATTGTTACAACTGAACTTATCTCCAAAATGTGTAAACTAGACTACTTATTTAAACCATAGTGACCCACACTCCTCGTATGATTCGCGTTCCAGGATCAGGCAGTGTATACTCGGTCCTCTCGAGGGGCTTGCGACTTGACTTGCTGGTTGGTTGGGGTGAATATACAGTTCATCCCTGTGTCTGCATCGGTCATCCGCCTGTCTTGTGGCAACCTTTTCAAAAAACTAAGCTGAATCCTTTCTGCAACATACTTGAAAAAGTGTGTTGCACACATTGCGATGAGATAGGGATAAAAGGAAAGAAAGACAACAGTGCTTAGTACTGCCCCACCAGAATTTCCATGACATACATCTGACGACAAAAAGTTAAAAGTGTCATAGTTCTATGTATTTATTACATACCAGTCTTAATACCAGTGTTAATAAAATAAAGTTCCTTGGCAAACAAATTCCGTATTTTTCCGCAAAAAAGACAAGTATGAATTGTCTTAAGGTCCACACAAAATACATCAACGATCCAGATTCTATCGCGGTCGACCATTTAGTGACCTTTTCTTTTCAAAAGTTTTGTAATCGGCCCCAATCATAAATTAGGCCCAAATGAAACCAAAACTAATATAACCAAATGGCGATCACTCAGGGAATCTCAAAAGGCTACGTTCTCAAAGTATTTTGAAATGTCAACGTAACACAACAAAGACTTATTTCGAAAACCTGTTGAACACCCTGTATTTGAAAGTGTCTCTTCCTGACATGACCCCGAAAATAAAAAGAAAGAAAGAAATGAATTGATAGCCCCGATCTCATCCCTTTTCCAACCACCGTGAGTCCTCTAGGACGCGGTGCCGAATCATTGGCTAATTCATACTTAGATATAGGAATCGATCACTTATTATTCGAATCATACATCCAAGAACTAGTTAATTAGGTACTATTAGTGCTGGATCTCATAGCGGAGGATTAATATATTTTTTTTATCCCAGCAAAGTGACTACACTATCTAGTTATCTACCCTTGATGGTAAGCACAGAGCAGCCAAAAAACTAGTGACTACCGACACATAAGTAGTTTACCGGTGCCTGGTGATAACCAGAATCATGCTGGATTATACAAATTGTTGCATAAAACTGGTATCAATGATGTACTTTAAGGAAGGATGGCTAGCAATATACCGGTCAAGTTTAAAATGTCGTAAAGCTCATAGTTTCTGAATAATGTGAACTTGGATTTGTATGATAACATTATTTCTGGTCAATCTGGTCTGCTGAATATTTACAGACCACCTATGCTGGAATGTACCTATTACATATTTAACACACACACACACAACCATTCTTGCACTCATTGCTTTAATTTACAAGTCGCATTTGGATTTCGAAATCTCTATGCCTAATAATCTAGAATTTGTGTCAGATATGGCGATAGGCTCGCCCCCTATGACATACGGGACAGAACTAAGCTCGGCGAAATGTGGGTGTTGTAGACCGCTAGTGCGCCTCTGCCTTCCCCGTCGGGAATATAGGCGTGAGCTTATGTTTATGTTAAGTCGCGTCTCTTGCACTAGTTTTGCACAAAAACACATACATGCCTCCTTTTAGTAGACCAATGGACCATAGATAAAAATACATGTTTTGTGTTGGTGTTTTGTGTAATGTTTTAGTGCTCAGACAGAATTCAGTCTCAGAATGCCTGTTGCACAACCATGAGTTTTTAGGAAGTTTCTCGCTACTCTTTCTTTCTGCCTGGCGTTATCCCGTACTTCTGCCAGCGTCCGCCTTCCTACTTAAACGCTTCCAAGTTCCTCTTCGCCCAGTCTTGAGCATCATTTCTCGTATGACAAACGTGAATTTGACCATTCCCAATTTATCTCGTATTGTCTCGTCTCTGCAACACCTTCAGGTAGACTGATAGAAAGTGCCTTAGGCATTAAGTCCGCCTTTATACTTGAAATAAATAAAATCATAGGTACAAATATTTTACTGTCGTTAACAAGAAATATGCAAACAATTCACATTTTATGGAAACTGCATTAATAAATTGGTCACAAACTAACAAACTAGTCTATAGATGTAGATTAGATCATCAAGGGTCTGAATTTGTGAATTCCGATTTAGCAAGCAGACTGTTAGGATTTTATAGGAAAAATGCAAAAATAATGTAAAAATAAACCATCACTGCACGCGCAGCTTTGCATGAAGTGAGTGATAAATGTAAATGTTTGTTAATATTTCCACCTAGTGGCAGATTTGCAGTGTGCAGTGGCTGCCCTAGGTTCAATACTAGCTGCCGCCTCTTGTTTATAGCCGACTTCAAAAAGGCAGCAAGTCTAGTCTATATCTAGATGACCCGGTGAACTTCGCATCACCTACATAATATTCATGTAAAATGTAGTTAAAACTGAAGCCGAACAAAACGAATTCATAGGACTAAAGAAACTCAAATTAACATTTTGTCTTTTAGGATTAGGTACTTATTATTTATGTTTCTCACCATTTAAACCTTCTGTGAACTTCCACAAATATTTCAAGATCAAAATTAGCTGAATCGGTCCAGCCAATTTCAAGTTTTAGCAAGACAAACGAACAGCAATTCATTTATGATAGCAGATAGATAACGGATTAACTACGTCAGTAAGGTAAAAGTTTTCAAAGATTTTGTTTCATGTTTAGCCGCCACTAATAATACAGCCTTGCCGCCCTCAAGAGCTGCCCTAGGCCTGGGCCTAGTTGGCTTTAGGAGAATTCGCCACTGTTTCCCCCAAAATTCCATTCCAATGACGTTGGAACCGCCTCTTATAAGCTCCTTTCACAATTTCATAATCAGATATAGTGGATAGTAATTATTTATTGGCAAGTAATGAAAAAATATGAGTTATAATTAATCAATGTTTTATGTCGATTTAAAACATTGATGGGATTCAGTGTCTAAGGATTCAGTGATTTGATTTATGAACCCCTTGAATCGAACCTATTGAATTGCTAAAATATAATTAATGTAATTAATTCAATTCATGTTATACAGTTTTCAATTTAGGTTTTAAAATAATATAGGTCAGATAAATATCATTAGATTCGATTCTTGGATTCAAGAAGAAAATATCTTTAGAATTAATATTTTGATATTCGATTCATCGAGGACCGATTCTAGTGCATTCGAATCCCATTGAAACACAATGTTATTTTTTTTTAAATTAATCAACCAGACTTTAATTTCACATAACATTATTTAAACTGTGTCTCAACTTTCTAGCTGACTATCAAGCTAAATTATCAAGCTTACTATCAAACCATTGGCAAGCAGTTTAAATAGCAACCCTAAAATAGTGTCACTGTCAAATGCTAAGTGTCAGCTGTCAACGCTTGTCAACGCGACAAAATTCCTACCAAAATCTACACTTAATAAAATAATCTAGATTAGATTTAGCTAGATTGCTTACATTACCTTCATATTTCATAATTATTATATTATATTCTGATTTCTGGTAAAGCCTTGCTTGATTTAATTAGTCACTGTGTTTAAATTCACTGGTTATAGCCATACGGCTCGTGGGTGTGCTACGCAACATAATGAATTCTTTGTGTCTATGTTAAGTAAACACTTATTTACAGTTAGATTACAATAATGTACTAATCACTCAACAACACAATGGATCAAAATAATCGTGCACGTAGAAGTGACTTGGATATAGACAGTTTTCGTAGTGATGAATCCGGTTACGACCGAGCACGTATGCGAAGACAATCTGGCGGCTTTGTGGACTTAGGGAATGAGTCACAATATGGTACAGGTGGACACCAAGCGTCTGGAGCCAATGAAATTTTTGCTGATATGCAGGTATTCTTATTTTTATTGTCTCGGTGGCGTAATTGTATTGCGTGCACGGACCGACTACTATCCTGCGATCTCAAATTTGACTCTTGTGTCGGGTAAACTGATATTAGGATTTTCTAATCAGCCTGGAGTCTCGAATTTGTCCAATATGGCAATGAGCTCCCTGCTATCATATGAGATACCTTAGTGCGATCCAACCTTGACATTGGCAGAATCATCTCAATTGCATGAAAGCCATTTATTTGATAAGGCATAGTAATTAAGTACACATAACTTTATGATAAGTACAATGCAGCCCCAATATTATGTTGACTGATGGTTTTCTGAATTGAGAGAAGCTTAAAATTACAGGAGGTTCAAACCAAATCAGATAAATCTTTCCTTGACAAATAATATAATATTACACCCGAATGGTCAAACGCTACTCAAGTTTAACAGCTTCTTTTAATTTTGACAGATAATGCGGCCTTAAAAAACATAGGGTGACCTTAAGTGTATGAACATTTGGCCATGAGCCCTGTAATATTACTGTCCCATTGCTGGGCATGGGCCTCCTCTACTAATGAGAGAGTTTAGGCCTTAGTTTACCACGCTGGCCTAATAGGGGTTGGTAGACTTCACATACCTACATAGAAAAGTCAGAGGTGTATGCTCGATTTTGGGTTTGATCTCGAACCTCTAACACTTGTCTCGGCAGTCCGTACCATTCCCAACTTAGCTATCGCTGCTGACAAATAAACAAAATATATTTATTATAGTACAAGAAACATAAGTCATCATCTGTAACAGATTCATACAGACTATGTTGTAAATGCTAAATACAAACATTACAGTAACATAAAACATCACATGTTATTTTTGAGTGTACGAACCTGATGTAATCATTATTTGTTACATATTAGTCACATAATGATATTGTTTTCTAGGGAGATGTTCCCTGGTGGAAGTCGAATTTCTTCATATCCCAACCAGTACTTTTTGGAACATGGGATGGAGTGTTTACATCATGCCTTATCAATATATTTGGTGTTATTGTATTCTTACGGTCTGGTTGGATAGTAGGACAAGCAGGCCTAGTTTCTGCCATCGCGATAGTCTTTTTTACAGGTAAATCAAATTAGTATTATAAATATTCAACACTAATGTATTATAATCTTGTATCTCTCTATCTTATTTGTGATCTTAGTCATCATAATGTTTTTCTTTCATAACAATAGGACTAGCTGGAACCTAAATCTAAGATGGGAAATATCTGACAGAAAATCATTACTTCTTTTTTACTGGAGTCTTTCTTTCTACCTGCTCTTATCCCACCTTAATGTGGGGTTGGCGCTACACACTTTTTCAAGCATATTTCAGAAAGTATTTGGCTTAGTTTTTATGACCGGCTGCCTGCCTGACGTTAACCCATCCCATCATCCATCAAGTCCCATGCAAATTAAATTAGAACATTAGCCGTGCCCGATCTGGGATTGAACCCAAGACCTCCCGGTCTACAGCCCATAAATGCGACGATTAGACCAAGGAGATAACCTCTTTTTTACTGGAGTATAATTGGAAAAATCCCAATAAAAATTGTTACATTGTTGATCTGGGATTGATTTTTTTTTTGGGTTTTCTGACATCACCAAAGTTAATGAAATTATTGTCTACAGGATCTATAACCCTTGATTTTTATCATAAAAAATATTGATTTCAGTTTTTGTAGCATTGATCTCGGTTTTATCAGCAGTAGGAATATGTGAGAGATGCAGGATAGAAAGTGGAGGGGTTTATTTCTTAATAGCACATACTCTTGGATCAAGAATGGGCGGTGCGTTGGGTATTATCTATTGTTTTGGACAGGTGAGTCATACTTGTTTTTGGATTTGAACTCATTCATGTGTCTTGTTATATCATATTTACAAATCATAAGCATTATGCATCAATAAATCAATATCGTAACCCCTCTAACTAAATTATTTGTATGTTTTATAATTTTGTTGCATTATTTCAGTTTTCAGTTATTAAACAATTGTGCATTTCCATTTACCTGCATTTATGGTGTTCAAACTAGCCAGTGATTTGTGTATACTTTTAGGCTGTTGGTTGTGCCCTAAATGTGTTTGGTTTTGGAGAATCTATGGCAGACCTAATAAGCGCCAGTCCTACCAATGTATTTGCGCCGAGGGGATTTGCTGTAGCAGCAGTACTGTTGCTAGGAACAATAAATGTGGCTGGTGTGAAATGGGTGATAAAACTGCAATTTGCCCTGCTTGTTATTATTCTCTTGGCAGCTTTTGACTTCTTTCTTGGTTCCCTGACAACCATACCAGGTAAGAATTTAACATTAATTGCACACTAACAATGAGTTTGTTATTGCTACTGGTTATATCTTCATAATCAAAACAACTGGAGTATTAATTGATCATTTAGAAAATGCAAGAAATTATGAATGAAGTTTTTAGTATTAAATTAAATCTTGCTGAGTGCCAATCAGAAGTTTCAAGGTTGTGAGCACCTCAGTGGTTTGAAAGACATTCGCATAATTATGTCTTAACAAATACAGATCAGTGCCATGCAATACTTAATTTTAAGTTAGAAGTGGTTATGGTTTTGATCTTAGATGGCCCATATCAACATGCAAATAACAAGCTTTGTATCTTCAATCCATAAATAAATGCATGGTGGATCCATTTGTTTATGATCTCCATATTAATATGGAGCTATTAATCTAAAAATAAAATTCACACATGTACAAATAAATTAATGTATTCTACAGGCAGTATTCAAGGACAATTTACTGGCTGGAATGGAACTACAATAGCAAATAACACATGGTCAGATTACACTGATAGTTACACATGGTTCAAATGTTTTGGAGTGTTTTTCCCAACAATTACTGGTATCCTGGCTGGCATCAACATGAGTGGTGATTTAAAAAATCCATCCGTCAATATACCTAGTGGTTCTTTGGCAGCTATAGGTACTGGGTAAGTGGTTTTAATATTATCTTCTTCACAGATGAACATAAATACTACTATCCAGTGGCGGCGGGTACACACCGGCCGAACAAAGGCAAACGAATCTATACCTATTGCCTAAACAGTCATGATTCGTTCGTCTTCGTTCGGCCCGGTGTGGACGCGCCATAATTCGAAACATAATTATAAAAAAGTTAATCAAGAATAGTTAAGTTGCAATATTTTATTTTTGTAACTAACAACTATATCTTATAATAGTATGTGATCTCATCTCTTACACTCATGCAGTTCTAGACAATTCTTTCACTTCAAGAAATACTTTCTACTGAACAAGTTTCTTCATTTAGAGAGTAAATGTAATATAATTTTGTGATAATGGCATTATTTTTTCATTTCCAGGACATTTTTATATCTTATGTTTATTATAACACTGGCAGCGACAGTCACTAGAGAAGCCCTACTGAAGAATTTTTCTATAACAGCCGACATATCAGCTGTAACAGTACTATTATTAGCAGGCTTATATGTCAGCTCCATGAGCTCATGTCTCGGTGCCATGTATGGCACACCAAGGGTACTGCAAAGTATTGCCAATGAGAAAGTTATACCTGGATTGGAAATACTTGGACATGGGGTAAGTTTACTCACATATTTTTGGGTTGTTGCATGGTGTATCAAACATAGTAAAGCTAACAACAATACCATGCAGTGACTGCATGATGTTTTATTATAAAAGTACTAAAAATACTTTTACAAATGATAGTGTTTACCTAATGAATTCAAAGTTAAAGTCAATAGTAAGTTGCAGGATATATGAAAATATTAAGTACTTAATTATTATTGAAGGAAAGATATTTAAATTAATTAGCAATTATGTATTAAACAAATGATAATGATGAAATTGAGAATATAATGATGTTATAAATATGTATTGTTATCTTTATAACCAAACAACGTGCTAATCATTAAAACTGATTACCTATGGATTTCTTTTTCCATTTTATATTTTTTGTTAGTTTTATGTTTTAACAAGTATATGACCAACATACAATCAATCATGACCCCACCTTATTACACCTAAATAACACATTTCCCTTTTTCAGAGAGGGCCTAATAAGGTACCAATTTATTCCATGGTAGTAGTGGCTATAGTCACTGTTACTTTCATCATAATTGGCGACATAAACAAATTAGCGCCCATAGTCACCATGCCATTCCTCATCACGTATGCTAGCATTGATTATTCTTATTTTGCTCTCGCTCAAACATTTGATTTGCAACACAAACGAGAAATGAGGTATGTTTTTTTCTTGTAATCATATCACACCATTTTGAATAGTATTTGAAAAAATAAAAAACTATATTTTTTGTATTTTGTTTTGGCCATTGACACAGCATAATGTCATCGATAGTTTTGGCTTATTAATAATAAATACATAACTTAATATATAACTAATAATATGTTTAATTTTTATATTTTGAAAAATACTCCTTGAATACCTATTAGTTTGGGAGATGAAGACCTAAACGCTTGTTTAATACCAATACAGACTCAAACATTATTAGTTTATATTACTATTAGCTTACATACTATTAGCTAATAATCGATTGTATATCGAATATATATTAATGTATATACATTACTATCAAATAATCGATTAAATTTAAAATTGTATTATTCGCTGGGAGACTGCACATTATAATATATTTGGGTTTGTTTATTTATGTATTTGTGAATGAAGAGAACAACTTGCCATGGTTTTGATTTTCCAACGTAACTACAAAACTGTTTATTTATATATCTCGCCTATTAATTGCAGATTTCAAGGACAGTCCCAACGAGATACTCAGGTATATGGTGCTACTGGTAGTGACCTTGATCTGCTGTTCCCGGAAAGAATTAGACATAAAACTGTTGGGGTATGTACAATAATTATTAACTCTTCAATCTGTAGCAATTATAGTTGCTAATATTACTTTATGTTGTAACATTTTTATTATATTATTTATCCATACGCAATTAATACTCTTATCTATTAAGGCAATGAAAACGTGATAAAAGTATATAATATTTTGTTTATCGTGATTTAGAAAGTTTTCACTACTTCCATTGTAATGTGGGTGTTCTAGTGCGCTAGTTCGTCTCTTCCTCCCACTTTGGCGACACAAGCGTGAGTTTATGTATGTATGTATTGCAGGATTTCACTCCATCTCCTACTGATTCTGCTATTATGAATGGCCGAATGTCAAATGGAGATATAAATCGGCCGGCAACTAGTGTACATTCTAAAAACAAAAACTGGTACTCGCATTTATGCAACAGATGGCTCTCATTGGCTGGAGTAAGTAATATTTATGGAAAATAATATTTTTTGTAAGTGTCTCAGCTATAACTGTGGAGTTAATAAAACTTGTGTACTCGACAGATTTATATTACTTGGTAGTTGAATAAAATACCTTTTCTTTCTTGAGGCTTTAAAAAAAATAATACAATATATCTAATTTCAATGTGTGCCTATACATATTTCAGCTCTAGGTCATTTCAACTATTTTTATCTCCAGCTATTTAAACTGCCTACGTTTTAATATCCTTATTTATTTTATCTTCGTCATGAAGAAAATAATTAAGGATTGTAATTTGGATGATCGAATTTAATGTGATATGAATATTCTGATTTTAGAGATAATCAGGTTCTCTACTTTTACACTTCCCCACTTGGTCTGAGTTATATTTTCATTATTTTTAGGTGGCCATAAAATTACTGTTAATGTTCCTCGTGCACTGGGCGTACGCTCTCGGTTGCTTGACTATAGTATGGGCGGTGTGGCTGTATATAGGAACTGCCAATCCTGCTGTCAAACCGGGGCGCGCTTCGGAATTCCGATTTTTCCATTGGTTGAAGATCGCATTCCTACAGGCTATAGGGTATGACTTATTTACAATTTTGTTTACTTGAAGGATTTAAGTACATGTGAAACGTCTTCCTGTACGTTATATCAACCTTGTGTAGATACACAACGAAAAATCGTTACCAACTAATGATAGAATTCTTTTCGGATAAATACTCAAGCGCGAATAAATTAGACAGCCTCCGTGGCGCAGCGGGCGAGTAGCCGGCTGTGAAACGTGAGGCCGCGGGTTCGATCCCCGCACCGAGACAAATGTTTGTATGGCCTACAAATATTTGTTTCGAGTCTGGGTGTTGTGAGACCGAAAGTCTCTCGTAGTTCCTGATACCCACGACACAAGACTCGATCTTAGTGTGGGGTCAGGACTATGTATGTGACTGTTGGGTGTTATTATTATTATTATTATTATTATTAAATATCCATAAACCAATAGCAGCGATAGCTCAGTTGGGAATGGTATGGACTGCCGAGACAAGTGTCGGAGGTTCGAGACCAACCCCAAAATGGAGCATACACCTCTGACTTTTCTATGTTAAGTGTATTTTCATTGTGAAATATCGCTTGCTATAACGGTGAAGGAAAACATCGTGAGGAAACCTGTCATACCCGAGAATTTCTCCACAATAAATTCGAAGGTATGTGAAGTTTACCAACCCGCATTAGGCAAGCGTGGTAGACTAACGCCTAACCCCTCTCATTAGTAGAGGAGGCCCGTGCCCAGCAGTGGGACAGTAATATTACAGGGCTAATATTATTTTTTTTATCCATAAACACCTGTTTCTACTGAGTATTTACTGCGCATTTCTATATAGTTTTTTTTTTTTTTTGCAATGTGATTATTTAAAGTTTTATACTAAATCAAACATTAAATGAAGCTTATGCATAAAAGTACGTAATAATAAAGAAGTTGGTTTTCGCGTTTCTACAGATTTTATACAAAAGTTAATAGTCTGAAAGGGACCGCGTTCTCAACCGTCCACAAACCCAAAAAGCCAAGAATCGCGGCAATGAAATAATAACTTTTTTTCACACGTATCAGATTTATGTAGAAACACGCAAAAACGAATTTCTTTGTTGTTACTTTATAAGTTTAAATTATGCATAAGCTTAATTTAATGTTTGATTTAGTATAAAAGTTTAAACAATCACAACATTGCAAAAAACAACTATAAAGAAATGTGCAGTAAATACTCAATAGAAACGGGTGTTTATGGATATTTACTCACGCTTGAGTATTTATCCGAGAAGAATCCCAACATTATTACCAACACAATCAGCATGTATGTGTTGGTATCGTAAATTATTGTTGAATTTATTGTTTTCAGAGTGTAGTTCTAGCTTTTGCTAACCTTTCTTTTCGTTTAGTGTTTTAAAACCTACTTACTACTTTATAACATATTTCTTATTACAGAAAACGCCCATTGGAGTATGAACAATTGGTTGTAACGCCCGTGCATGCTGGCATTAGTTTAGAACAAGAGAGACTGAATGACGACAACGAAGACTTTGCGTCGAGGCGACGGTATCACCAATCTACGGCATTGCAGAGCCATCTTGTCAATGTTACCAACTAATAATACAAGCCTTTCTGACACCTAAAGCAATAGGTACAAAGTATGTGAACGTTTCCATCTCAAATAGTTATGTATCTGAATAAAGGAAGTAAACTTGATGGAGCTACTTCAATTACACTTTTGTCTTCATACTATATAATTTAAGACACTGTGGCACAGCAAGCGAGAGGCGAGAGGTCGCGGGTTCGATTATCGCACCAATATAAAATTTTGTGTCGCCCACCATAATATTTGTTGCGAATCTGGCTTCTGGGTATTGTGAGACCGAAATTCTCTGAATCTTATAGGCAATTGTTTATCAGAATGCTAAGTAGATATTATAACATTTATCGGATACATAACGATGAAGAATTGAAACGAGCACATACCTATATCCTTGCATTCTAACTTAATTATTATATACATGACAGTGATTATAATACAGACAAAACAGAAAATTAACTTAATGGCACGAATTGTTCAACACTTACTTATCTAAGTTATTATAGTTTCAAGTAATAAATGAAATATATACGACGAAGCGCCGTCATGACTTTCTTGTTAAAAAGTATTACAAATTATCATGATTACACAGATAAATAGAGCAAACCTGTATTTTTGTTGATTATAAGATTAAAAATGCAGATATCACGTAACATACAGCGCGGTCTAAACAAATAATATAGAAGAATAATATTAATCTCCTTTTTTAAATGCTATAGTAAAACTGAAGCTAGTTTTCTTTCTAACCTTTTACCTAATAAAGAGCGACTAAGTAATAATAATAGTACTTAATCAATAATGCTATATTTGCAACTACTTTCTATACTTGTAAATTACTGTTTTACCACCTAATAAAGATGTTCCATTAGGCCCTTCGTACACAAGTATACGCAAATCTTCGATACCCGACGATTTTAGTCTCCGAGATCGTCTCTACTAAAGCTGGGTACTGACGGTTACGGGATGTAATGTAACATGTTACACGGCGAGCATTCATGCAGTCAGTACGTAGTACTTAGAAACTATCGAGCAACGAGCCGTTCGATGTTCGCTTTGACGGTGCCGCGATTTTAAAGATGGCGAAGCAATTTTTAGTTAATTCGTAATTTAGTCGTGTAGCCTCTATGCCTTTAGTGGCCGAATAGACAACTCGCGTCTACGATTCAATGTCGTGTATACGGAATACGGACGTGCACTACAAGATATTCGAGACGCAAGTATCCAACATTGGTATCGGAGGTTTACGTATCCTTGTGTGCGACGGGCTGGTTATTTCTCTATTAAATTCTAGTGATCCGCACATGTGGAGCTTTAGCTTTTGCTTTTTTTATCATTGTTAAGCTCAGTATCAACGAATACGCTACATGTTTTAATTAGCTAATTCCGGTTACACAACAATATAACTAAAACGAACAAAAAAGAGCCAAGGGTTATCGACGATGGGTATCACACGCGCCCTCGCTTTCATGCGTCCACTCCACACCATGCGAACGCATAACGTTCGGAGCACGGCTGAACGTCTTCATTCGTTCGCTTTCGCTCTGTAGGTGTATGCTTGGCATAAGACTACGCAACCAGGGGTTTTTGTCGTTTCTTGCACTACGTACAATATTTGTATAACAACACCTCAGGACCTCTAGTGCTTACATGTGGTCTGGGGAATGTATGTTATAAGTGTATGTCATACAAATTATTTTACATAGTCCATAGACAAACGTCATATCGTAGCTCATGGTTGAACCTCAATCAATAAAGTTGTGAAGCTGATAGCACTACATTCATTAAGATATCGAATTCAGTTGTATGGTGTAAATCGTTAATTAGGCCCCTTACTTATAAAAATATTTAAGCGCCGTTTCTTTAACGATAGGGTGTCCCTTTCATTTTCAAACAATGTAACACAAAGAAAAAAGTGACAGGCTATTCTTAGCGAAAAGATAAGCGAAAATGTTTTTATATGTAAGGCCCAGATGTTTTTCACCTTGTACCCACTCAGTTTCTAAATTAAATTCATCCATCCATACTTTGAAAAAACTCGCTCAGTGTTTATTTATATGATTGACTGAAGATTATTAAAAAAATGTAAAATATATTTTTTTATTTTTAGATGCTCGTAGATTGTGAATTTATTTATATTATTAACTTAAACAATTTTGTAAGCTTGTAAAATAAAATGATGTTTCATTACATTGTTTTGTTTGATTTTTGATAAGGTCATTTAATCAGCACTACGGTAACTTATCTTACCTACGAAATCTTCTTTTAAGAAAATTGTTTGTTTTTCAACATTTTGCTAGCTATTTAAATAGGAATTAGTGATTGGCAGCGACATTCAATGGAAACTTATACAAATAACGTTTTTTTTTTCAAAAAAGTGTCTTGACAATTGTGTATACCTCTGTACAAGGTTAGTGCGTGAAAAATATAAAACGCAAAGGACATGTAACATAGATCTAAGGCTTAGACTAAAATCTAAGGCATGTAAGCTTATCCATGTAAGTCATCGATATAATAATATACCTAGATGCACAGTTCCATACAAATATCATTGTAAACAGTGTCCTCGACAGACAAAACAAATAAACATCACAAATTTAATTAAATTAACACAAATATGACCTTATAGACGCGGCATAAAGTAGCTTTTTAAATTGAATGTTCAAACGTTCCTATATTCGAAATTTTTGAATTTCTAATCGTTTTTGAATTTGACAATAATTTGACATTATTAAAAGAAACATTCTAGTCACTTGGACAAAGATTGAATGGAGTCGAATAGTTCTTGTATTTATCTGTGAGAAATTTTGACCACGTGGCGTACAATGTAGATGAGAATGGCGATATCTCTATAATAATTTTACTTACATTAAGAGATAGATAGAGTATAAATGTTTAGAAGATAACAAAGCTTATGAGTTATGAATATGAAATAAGCACTGTTTTGCCTTAGCGTGATTCATAAATAAATAAATAACACCCAACAGTCACATACATAGTCCTGGCCCCACACTAAGATCGTCCTTTGCTCTTTAGATTCTTAATAATTTCTTTTAGACTATCATTTCGTTTTCTTAATCTTTTGTTCTGCCTTTTTAAGTTTCGCACTAAATTAGATTTAAGTTTAAATTTTTGGTTCCGTTCTTTCAAATTATCTTTCAAAAATAACGTCTTAGGTGTGTTAAAGATTGATAAAAATTCTGATGGTATTGGTGATCCTTCATTATTTATTGGTTCAATTGCTGGTTCCTGGAAATTAATATGTTTCCAATAAATGATGACGCCACAATTACTGTTGTAGTAATTATGCCTAACGACCGGTTCCAATAAATGATCTCAATCCGGGAATTCAAGATAAAAATGAAAAATTTAAAAATGAAAAATCGCGAGAATGAACCATTAAAATTATTATTTGACAGCGGAATGTTCAACTTTGTTCATGTTGGCAATTTTTTATGATCTGCACACTTTGATTGAAAACATTTATTAGAATTAGCCGCAAATTATTAAATAGTCATTTTACATGGCAGTATGTACCTAGTATATGCTTGCTATTGATGAATTCTGTATCAAATATTTTTCAACTATTACACTTGTACTGCACCCTGCCTCATTTAAACTTGTAGTTACGACAATCTAAAATAAAGTCAATAAATGTGGCAATATTTATTTATTTATTTATTTATAGGTACACCAACAGCATACATATTGTTAAATTAAATAGTAAACATTAGTTAAGGACAATGTAGCTGATGATAATTTATCACCTTTATTTTTGGTACAGCATTCTTTTTAATTTTCCTAATCCCTTTTTCTGTATAATATCCATCGGAATCGGCAAAATGGTCTGAACAAATCACACTTGAGTAATTGGGTTTAAAATTTTCTTCTCTCCTTTCTTCGGAAATAATTTTACGCCATTTATCTCTTACTATTTCATTTCATGGAAATCTGTAATTAATAAATAAAATTAAAAAAAAAATCATAAATTTAAAATAAATATAATATATTTACAAAAAAAACGACTCCATATATTTCATTGTTCCAAATCATGATTTCAAAAGGGACAAAATATTTTATTAACTGAATTCGTTAAATTAATTATTTATACACGTTTAATACTTAGTTTAACATGATTAAGGTTTTAAGAATCAAGTAAGGGAATTATACTTACTTAAAATATAAAATCCCATGTGTTTTGCGCTTTGTAAGAGTGTTATTTTTGCACTTTTTCACAGAGCATTTAGGCATCTTCACAGACGAACGGTCGGCGCCCGACTGACAGCCAACAAGTGCTTACTTACATTTTAAGCACTCGTTGGCTGTCCCACTTTCTGAGCGTCAACTGTGCATCTAGCCCCCAAATGGTCAAACGCTGCCTAAATATTTAGGATGGCCTTACCGATTTAAGCACTCGTTATTCTTCAATTTGGCATGGTCAAACAGAACCTATCTCTTCACATTAAATGTAAGCAGGACCCAGTTTAAGGCCCGCTTATTTCATAAAACGGCATGGTCAACAAGTGCCTAAAGTTTGACAGCTATTTAAGGCCCGCTTAACTAGCATTTAATCGACATTAGTTTGAGAGTACCTGCGACCAATCTCAAATGAAACTATTGTATAGTTTGTGATGATGTATGGATGTTTTGTTACTCTTTCACACCAGAATGTCTGAAGAGATCTGAATGAAATTTGGCACAGAGATGGATTAAAGTCTGAAATAGCACACAGGCTACTTTTTTCCCCGGAAAAATGTATGGTTTCTGTAGGATAGATTTGTTTTTAATAAATAAAATTTCACGCGAACGGAATGGCGGGCATAGGTTTGTATTTCATGATTTCCGTGTTCCGTGTAGTGTTTAATAATATATACCTATTACCTACCCCTTGATTTCAATAAAATGTATTTACTCAATTTATCGCACTCGTAGAAGCCAAGACAAATAAAACACTTCAAAAATACAATGATTAATTTTATTAAATCCGATTCAACACTACTGCATGTTGCCGAATTCCTCAATCCTCTCCAATATAATGGTTTTTATATGGTTCTGCTGAAGCCGGCGTGAACTGGGACGTCCTGAATTCCTTTCTCAGATCGGGCCGAGTATTTTTCTTCACACGGTCAGACACAGTCCCTGGCAAGAAAAATTCAAGAAGACTTCTTTCATTGAAACGCTCCAAGAAATGTCCTCCATATCCAAACTTCATAGTTTCCATAATCTCTCCATCTGCGTTGATGTTTATTACATAAAACAAAATCACTTCACAAACAACAAACACAGTTATTTAATTACGAAAATAAATATAAACAAACAGGTCGCCATTTGCCAATATTTTTTTTTCAATTCTTCCACACAAATCATTGACTAAGGACGAAAGATACATACTGCCAAGTGGTAAATATTTTAACAAGATACTAATAAATTATAAAAAGATCCATTTTAAGTTCCGTTTCTATTATATAAAAATGTATAATAACAAAAAATAGACAGAGATAACATAAACATTACAGAAAAATTTACTACAGATGAAATATGATCGGAATGGCACATGGAATGCAAAAAGGTTAAATAAACATTATCGAATCATGTATTCTGCCAATTATTTATTATAATTATCTTAAAAAAAACTAAATGAAATAAAATGATTCTACGTGAAACGAAACAAAAATATAATTTTATAAAAAATTTGTAATCGAGAACAAACTTTTATTATCTGTAGCAAAATGATTGATCCTCAGCTGATTTTTCCGCCAAGTCTTCTCAAGTGCGTACGACCATGCCGCTCAAAAATTATTGTCTGCTTAACTTTGGGTAGTGCTCAAATGACTTGGATGATTGAGCACTGTTTGACCATTCGGCCCTAGGTATATTATTATATCGATGATGTAAGTATTGAAACTCTTGTCAACTGACACCTTTTTAACAGACTGTTAATAAGTAGCAATCGTGATTTAACTTTTCAACAATAGAGGGCGCTAATTACAATACAGGCATGTTCTAGAATATTTAGTCTGTCATTTTAAAAAATTACGATTTTATTCTGATAAAAAGGTAAATATAAACAGGACTTATAAAAATAAACTGAAGTGACTTTTTCCATAGCGCTATTTATTTACACGAACGCAGCGCACAATAAGGTGCGGGTAGTCACTTGTTTTAATGATTTCATATTATAGTCTAAAGTTGTGCTTGTGGTTTATATATGATGTGAATTTATGCGATAAACTTAGCTTTGAAATAAGTGGTTTTGGATGCTTTTTGTCGTGCAAGAAAATCGTCTAAAAAACATCAAACTGGAAGGAACTGACGTCAAAACTCCAGCAGGGCCTTGAAATCGCACACATCCGACTTCATTGCACTTGCGAAAATTTAGACGAGGGAAACAAAGTATAAAAAGTATACGGCTGAAGGATATTGTATCCATGGCTATGAATAAGATAAAAAAAGTAGTTTGTGACTTTGTGGTTAGTGTTGCCATCTTAGTGGATTTTCCACTAAATCTGGTGGTTTTGAATCCCGTTTAGTGGGAAAAAATGCCGTCTAGTGGTTAGTGGATGTTTTTAGTGGTTTCGAAGAAAAATTTTGTGAAATGTTGATCGCTCAACCACTAAGTGAGTGATACATTTCCAAATATATTACACGTCCCGAAGAAGCTGTGTTTGATATAATAGTGCTCTATTATAATAATAATAATGTAATGCCACCATCCCGGAGAATCTATCAGGCATGTTAATTTCGGTTGTTCGTATCTTGCTAACGGCGAGTATTTGCATAGGCATAACCTTGTAGCCAAGATCCTACACCAGCAACTTGCTCTTCGATATTGCCTTGTGACTTCTGAGATGCCTTATTATCAATATGTCCTTCAACCAGTTCTCGAAAATAGTCATGCAACCCTCTATTGGGATCGATCTGTTATCACGGACAGGACTATTGTGGCCAATAAGCCTGATATTGTGGTAGTAGATTGTGTGAATATAATAATACCTTAAATAAATAGTACTGAACTATTCCAGTAAATTTCTCGACTTTTTTTAACCAATTTTCTGTTTTGTATTAAGCATAGAGAGTGTAATTACATCGTTTAGTGCTATCAATAAAAATATTAGCAAAAATTTTATTGAAATATTGAAATAAAACTATTTTTACGGATTCTATCACGATTTGGTTTTATTTTTTATTATGGTCAAATTTCGAAAATATCTCATTGAAGGGTCTGTATCTGGGTGTACGAATGTCATCAGAATTTTGCTTATAATATTCAGTGTATTTAAAAATTTTATAAAGAATTTACATAATATATGAGATTTTACTTAGGTATACTAATATTTTAATTATATTTTACAAAATAATTTTGCTTAGTCCCAAAACATAGTGATGAATCCAGTTTAGTGTTTATCATTCAAAGAAACAAAAACTCGACACTAAAATGCAAAATCCAAATTTTATTGCGAATTTTAGAATATTCAAGTCATTCCTTCGATTAAAATGTCTATGTAAATAATCAATATCAATACATACAATAAGAATGTAAATATTGCGAGTCTGTACATTGCTTAGATTTGCCAAAAAAGTTAAGGGGATTTAGAAATAGTAATAGAACACATTTTTATTATTTTTAGAATTTTTGACTGTCTGTCTGTATGTTTGACCATGTATCAAATGAAAACCACCAAAGTAACATTACGGAACTGGATAAGAAATTGTAGACCACATCTTGGAATAACATTTAGGCTTTGTTTTATTCAAATCCGTTAACTCTATCAAAAGATACGGATATTTTTGTATTATGTGGGCGATTGTTGGGAGTTCTTTATAGCCTGAAAGTGATTTTCAAATTTATCAATAGATGGCGTTACCATATTTTCTGTGATCCGGGGTCGAAATCTAAAAAAGTGACCGCCGGCCGATTGACTTCAAAATCGATATTTGGGTCGCCCCGTATTCCAAACGTCGGAGCCGGTGTCAAAATTGTCAAAAGTGACCGCCATTTTGTCTTTATTTGTTTTTGGGCAGATTGATTTCAAAATCGATATCTTAGTCTCCCCGCTGTAGAATATTTAGACTAAAACGACTGGGTGGATCGACAAATCAAAAGTTTTTACCGTTGGCCCTACAAAATCCGCGTGCGAAGCCGCGGGCAAAGCTAGTTTTGAATGAAAAGCATGAAAGTCGAGTGAATGCGGTGGAAATGCGTTTCCTACGTTTTATATGCGGAATCACCCCTGCTGGTCGTATGAGGAATAGCAAGATAAGGGATTGTTATGAGATGAAAGATGATGTGCAGAGTAGGATTGAGAAAGGGATGCTTAGGTGGTTTGGAGATGTTGAGAGGATGGATGAAAGGCGACTTATGAATGGGGTCTATCGTGCTAAAGTGAATGGTAGGGCAAGTGAATTAGAAGAAGGCGCCCAACGCGATCCTATATGGATCAAATAAATGATCTCCTACGGTAAGGGCAAGTTACCTTCAATCAGCGGAAAAGTATGAAACGAAGTATAAATGTGGAACAAGCAAAAGAGGCGTGTTAGGATCGCAGCCTGTGTAGCTCAATAGTCTCTGCCTACCCCCGTAGGATGCAGGCGTGAGTGTGTATGTATGTATTGTAAATAAATTTGCATTAGTATTATCATTGTGGCTTATGCTGATGATGACATATTATCACAAAAGATACGCGAAATAATAAAAATGAAAATTAGAAACAACTTTTAGGTTTATAGGGCCTTAAACTATTTGAGAAAAATTATGTTCTGCAGATTCATATTGTAAGTTTTTTTACAAAGTACCATTACTTTAATTCCAGTAATGACATTTATATTCGTTGATTTTTCCGTACGTCCTTAAATTATTCCGTACGTCAATGTTTTTCTTAAGCCGGGTCTCCTGCACGAAAACATTACACAGAACACCTACACAAAACATCCATTTTTTATCTATGGTCCATTGTTCTACGAGCAGGTGACAGCTAAAATCGTTGTTTTCTGTATGTATTTTTAGTGTTTTGTTTTAAAAAACCTAGTGCAGGAGACGCGGCATTACACTAAACTTTTTCACTATCACAGGCGAAGCTACCTAATAATACAGCCTTATTACCTTTTAGCATAAAAATAATGTTCTGTATTTTTTTTTTTTTGCTGAAACTAAAAATAAAATAAAAATATACGTTAGCCTTAGATTAGAAAAGTCTTCTGAAGGGTTGACAAAGTCATACGAAGCGTTATTTTCTTGTTTTCCATGTATTTTCAATTCAGCACTACGTTTTAGAAATAGGCAATACTAGTATTACTTTGTAAAGTGAAATTTCGGTCTGTTACGAGTTAACTTCACTCTATATTAGACGAATAAAATCCGAGTTTAGTGGAAAATCTGGTGGTTTTGCGAGCAGGGTCGATTTTGTTAGTGGTTTTCTGGTGGTTTTACAACTTGGATCTGGTGGGGAGCAAGATTAACAGTTGGCAACCCTGTTTGCGGTTGCCATTTGTGATTTGATTTGCCTTGTTTGTCATTGGATCGACAAATTAGTTATTAAATGACACTTGAAATTAAAGTATTTCGAATGTTTCCTACTTTTGTATTATTCGATTTTGAAGCCTATATTCGTAATTCAAATTAAATAACTACTTTTCTACAATGGCTGATGATTTGAGAAACTATAAATTACAATTACAACAGGTAAATATTTGCAGTGTGCAATAAGCCCCTTGTTCTTAAACTTTTATTGGTACACTGACTATATTTATCGTTTTCCGTGTGCAGGTTGAAGCTGCATTGCTCACCGATCCACAGAATGAAGAGCTCCTGAAATTAAAGGCTGATTTGGAGGAAGTAATAGAGTTGACTCAAGATCTAATAAAAACTCAAGACAGTGATTCCAAAGTGACTAATATTCATGGTTCTAGTAATAATGATGATGTTACAGCATCCCTGCTGGCGGCCACGGACGGGGACGTCGGTGAAAAGTATTATTCTAAGTGGCATATGGGCGAAAAATGTCTTGCTAAATGGAAAGCTGATGGCATGTAAGTAATCTAGTTAATGTGCTATAGAAAATGCACCTATCCAAAAACTTCATTGTAAGAAGGTGTAAGATTTACGGCCGATCTCAATAAACAATCTCAGTTCGAATGTGCAGATAGATTACAAAAATGAGCCAATAAGAACACAGTGTGAACATGACTCTGTCAAATGACTTGGTTTGATTGGTTCATATTCGCGATCTATCTGAATTCTAAACTGAGATTGTTTAATGAAACCGGCTGTTAGTGAATTAGCAGTTATATTTGACCTTTCTCCTCTGACAATACTTCCACTTAAAATTATATTTCTATACATCTCGGCTTCAAAATGTAATATAAGAAATTGATTCTAAATTTCACACAGTCCTAACCCCTCTATAAGATATAAGCCTTTTTTGGTGGTCTCTATGAGTGACTTGGTCTTTTCAAAACCTAGACCTGAAATAAATATTTGCATCACAGGTATATCAAAGTAGTATTATTTGTCTGATAGATATGTTGATTCGGGATGTGGACCATCAGGAGACTGGCCATCTTGAGATGTTCCTAGCCTAATGTGCTAAAGAAGTACAACTGCATTAATGTCCACCATGTTGTAATGTGTCATTTTACAAGCTTTATTAGAGTTCACTTTAGTTTTCTTACAAAATTGTTGCTCCCATTCTTTAACTTTTAAACTGCTAACACTAAAAAGCTATAAAATAATTAAAGTTTAACAAAAATTAGAACCAACTTCAAAACTGAACACTTAAAAATAAATAAAAATAAACTGTGTTATTCTTTTTTTATACATACATACATAGAGTTGCCTCCTTGGTCTAGTGGCAGCATTATGGGCTATAGACCGGAAGGTCCTGGGTTAGATTCCCAGTCAGGCAAAACAAATTTTCTAATTTAATATGCCCAGGACTGGTTCCCTCAGAGAGGGTTGGCGTCAGGCAGGCAACCGGTCATAAAACTAAGCCAAATCCTTTCTACAACATGCTTGAGAATGTGTATTGTTCTGACCCCACATTAAGGTGGGATAAGGACAGGTAGAAAGAAAAAAAGATACATACAAAGTCATACCTAAATTCCCTGTGAGGTAGGCGGAAATAAAATTAAGAACTAGAACATCCTCAATTTGCAGAGCTCATTACCATCCTAGATGTGAAAGTAGTTCATAACCCTTGAGTTGTTTTGGCATTTATTCTCAGGGATACACCGCAAATTACTGACACCATTTTTAAATGTAAAAGTTATATGAAATATCCAATTTACAGAATAAATTATTTGAATTTGAGTGTGAGCCTATCACCAAATCAGGCAAATTCGAGACTCCAGGATGATACTGAATAGAACTTATTTTGCCAAACACCTTCAAACCTGAGACCTCAGGGCAATAGTTGTGTTACATCACACAATACAACTACACCCTTGTGGCAGTTTCTCTTTAATCTGCTGTGAATCTTCGTTCTTAATTTAAAGCTTGTACTGTGCATTGTTAAACACACACTAGAATGGCATTTTGTTTTATGCAACTTATACAATTCATAAACTGTAGTGATTTTACTTTGCTAAAGATGAAAATTGCACAGGTGGGTCACCTGATGGTAAGTGATCTCCACCACTCATAGACACCCAAGACACAAATGTATGTTAGCTGCATTGCCAACCGAAGAGGGGGGGAGTAGGGATTGGAAAAGGGAGGGGAAATTGGGCTACCGGAAATCTGACTCACCTAAAACAACTTGGCAAACTCTAAAGAATGGCTCTACCACTCATAAATACCATTATATTCCTATTACATTATGTGATTTATTGCAACTTGGAAGATAGTAGAGTTCTTGTTTTGATTTTTTTTTTATTACTTTAAGGATAGTAATTTTATTGCATTGATTATTCAAGTGGC
The DNA here is from genome assembly GCA_036417725.1 of Clanis bilineata. Classification (NCBI taxonomy): domain Eukaryota; kingdom Metazoa; phylum Arthropoda; class Insecta; order Lepidoptera; family Sphingidae; genus Clanis; species Clanis bilineata. Next base: position 9,886,930 of record CM071141.1, read on the forward strand.
TTTGTTATAATAATATGTTGATTAATATACTACTGAATACTTTCAGTATTCATATGTTGATTAATAACATAACATAAGCTCACGCCTGTATCCCCGAAGGGGTAGGCAGAGGCGCACTAGCCAACTAGTACACCCACATTTCGCCGAGCTTAGTTCCGTCCCAGATGTGATAGGGGGCGAGCCTATCGCCATATCGGGCACAATTCCAGACTCCGGGCTGATATGGAAAAATCCAATATCACTTTGCCCGACCCGGGGATCGAACCCGAGACCTCAGAACCGTAGTCGTACCGAAATACCACCACGCCACGGAGGCAGTCAAGTCAGTTGATTAATATACTATTGAATTATTTTAGTAGTATATTAATCAACATAATTATTATTATAACAAAGCCACTACAATAGTAGCCGGGTCAGCTAGTGTTTTGTAGTGTTTTTGTACATATGTATAACTCAATATTTTAAACAATTCCAGGTACTATGAAGCTCTTATTGAGGATGTTTCAGACTCCACATTAAAGGTCAAATTTGATGGATACACCACATCAGAAGTGGTTTCCATAGATGATGTTAAATCTCTAGATCCATCTGGTTTAAAACGGCCACTCAGTGGAGATGAAAGCAAGTGAGTTTCAAAATAACCTTTTTGAAGTCTTACTGTAAAAATAAGCGGCGCCTAAGGCCGCGTCTCCCACACTAAAACATTACACAAAACACCTACAGACAACACGATTTTTTTATCTATGGTCCATTGTTCTACGAGCAGATGACAGCTAAAATCGTTGTTTTGCGAATGTGTTTTGAGAAAAACTAGTGCAGGAGACGCGCCTTAACTTAATCATTGTTTGTCACTTTTACTCAAATAACTTACATGGTTATTTGAGTAAAAGTTTACAGCTTAAAGTTAAGCACCATTTAAACTTAATATATTGGATATATTCAAAATTATTATAAAATATGTTTGTATTACTTTCAGACACGGGAAGGGCTATAATAGAGAGTACCTGAAAAAGAAAAAACAAAAGAAGCAACAAAGATTTAAACAAATAGAAGAAGAAAGAGAAAGCGAAAAGAACAAATGGTTGTCTTTCCATTCAAAGGCTTCTAAAAAACCAGGTGTAAGAACAAAAAGCATATTTGCATCACCAGACAATTTGACTGGAAGAGTAGGAATAGGAACCTGTGGGATTTCTGGAAAGCCGATGACTGAGTACACACCTGGCGAAAAATGGAAGAAGGGTGGTGGATAATATAAACTTTAGTCGTACTGATATACATATAGTTCAATATTAGCAATATGTTTGTTGAAAATGGAATATTTTCAATTTATATTTCCTATAATAAACTTCAAAACCGAGTGAATATACTTGTGCTATTAATTTTGTAATGTTTGTTCATTTCACTTTAATTTGCTGTCAAATTATCATAAGGACCGAAAAGAATACAATAAAGCAAGAGTTAAGGAAAGTGGTTATCAACTTGGTAATTCTATACTTATTTAATTAACTCAATAAGCCCTTTATCCTGAATTATTTTCTTCCCCATGTGCGTCTTGTATTTTTTATATAGAATATGGCAAAGATAATTCAATTGTTTTTAACGTTCAGGTCACAGACATATTTGTCTCGGTGCGGGATCGAACCCGCGGCCTCGCTTCAAAGCTAACGACTCACTCGCATTGTGGAGGCTATCCGGTGAGGGGTTTAAATGTAATGTTTCCCTATAATCGGGAATAATTCGAAATACCAGTTTATTCAAAACTGGGTTGTGGCTCCAAATAAAATGACTCACGTTTTGGAGTTTAATATTGACCCTGGTCCGTGGTAATGGTAGGTTGCAGTAAGTTTCTGTTAAAATCCTGTTTGTGTTGGATAGTGCATTTATAGACGATGGCTATAGGCTATATAACATCACGCTATGACCAATAGGAGCGGAGCAAAATGGAAAATGCTGCAAAAGCGGGAAATTTATATCTCCGAAACTACTGGTTCGATATGAAAAATTATTTTAGTGTTGACCGACGGGATGAATGGTGGGATGACTAACGGGGTGATTGATGAGGTGACTGACGGGGTGACTGATGGGGTGACTGACGGAGTGACAGACGGGATGACCGTCATGTTGACCGACAAGATGACTGTCAGGGTGGTAGACGGTGTGACCGACGGGGTGACTGACGGGATGACGGACGGGGTGACTGACGTAACCGGGCCGAAGTAAATCACCCATTACCTCCTTTAGAATTATTGAATTATAGGTGCCTACGACTTACTCTTTCAACCCTCTCTCTCATACGCAGACGAAATTGCGCGGGTCAGCTAGTAATAAATAACACCCAACAGTCACACACATAGTCTTACTCCTAACCCTACACTAAGATACAAGTCATGTGTCGTGGGTACCAGGAACTATGCGGGACTTTCGGTCTCGCAACACCCAGAACCGAAACAAATATTTGTGGGCCACACAAACATTTGTCTCGATGCGGGGATCAAACCCGCGTCCTCTCGCTTCAGTCGGCTAACCGCCCGCTGCGCCACGAAGGTTGTTCAGAGTTTTCAAGTTCTTGTAGTTATTACAGCCTCGTGATACAGTATAATTGTGGTTTGAATAATGTTAATAATAGTTAAGTTTCCAGTACGAATACCGCGCACGCGTAGGATGTAATGTAAGCACATCAGTCATGTGCGCCACTGTTTACAATAAAACGAAAAGTATCACTAATGAAATTGCTGCTACACTTTGCACTTATTGCAAAATACCGATTAATGTACCTACAGATTTGTTTTACTAATGATGTAGGTATTGCGGTGTATATGCAAGAACAAAGTATTTGGTGAATTAGCTACATTGCCGTGTCCATTCTCTACAATATTTTCTTTCTTTCTGCCTGGCATTATCCCGGCCGTATGCCAGGGTCCGCCTTCCTACTTAAACGGTTCCATTTCGCCTGGTCTTGAGCATCCTCCACAGTCAGATTATTGGCTCTCATATCGCCCTCCAAAACGTCCATCCAGCGCTTTTTGAGCCGTCTACAAGAACACACAACTGGTACGATCTGGGCACAGACAGTCACCTGCGACCGACGTACTCGACGTACTTGCCACAGGACTTGTAGTTTAAACGTGGCCATACCATTTCAAGCGACATTCCTGCAGTTTAGCCGCCACGTCAATTTAATGCAATCACCAAATAAATCTGAGATTAACAAAAGCGTCACAGGTTCACGCCTGTATTCCCGAAGGGGTGAGCAGAGGCGAACTCGAACATCCACATTTCGCCGAGCTCATTTCCGTTCCATATGTGATAAGGGACGAGCCTATCTTACTATCATTTGGAAAGTACTTTACCGACATGTTACTATTACTTACATATTTTATTTTTTCCTGATTTTTTTTCATATAAAGACGCATAGCAGGTTTGTGTCATACGCTAATTTAGTAATAATTGAAATTAAAATAATAGGCTTCAACATAGGTGGACCATCCAGAGATCTATACTACTTACCTACGTCAAACTATCTCAGATCAATATTTAATATAACAGTGGCGATCAATATTTAAAATAACAATCAATAATAAATAAATAACACACAACAGCCACATACATAGTCCTGACCCCACACTAAGATCGAATCTTGTGTCGTGGGTATCATGAACTACGAGAGACTTTTGGGTTTCACAACACCCAGACCCGAAACAAATATCTGTAGACCATAAAAACATTTGTCTCGATGCGGGGACCGAACCCGCGGCCTCTCGCTTCACAGTCGGCTACTCGCCCGCTGCCCGAGACGCGGCTTTAGGTAAACGTTTTCTTAGCGTGGTTGATACGTATACTCATGCTAAATTACAGCTCTACTACTACTAGTCTCTGAGATAAACCGTGGTCAGACAGACAGACGGACGGACATGGCGAAATAATAAGGGTTTCTTTTTTGCCATTTGGCTTTAGAATCCTAAAAATGCGCGTTAGACCTGTGGTGTTTTTTTTCGTATAACCTCGTCATACGGTCAAATATTAAACTTAATTCAGAAGCTAAGACCAAAGCGCTCGAAAGAGACCGATGAGATACCTACAAAAGATACATGTTTGTAATATTTTAACAAGCTTCGTCGAGGCCTCTGGAGGCTTCAGTTCTCGGGTTTTATTTGCTCATTTTCAACCTTTACATAGGCCTACACGTGTAGAGAAAATAAATAAGCACCTAATCGATCTATGCAAATAAAATCTGATTACTTAGGTACCTACGAGTATGTGTAGGTACACAATAAAACGAAACTCGCTTTCTTCCCCTTTGTTTTTCAACATTTGGCGTTATCCCGCCTTATTTAAATAAAAGATACCTACTCGGCTACATTATTTGCCACTAACTTTTTATGAAAGTGGAGATACGTACCTAATCTCAGCATGAATTGAATCACAATATTAAATATGCAGATTCCTGTCGGATTTCTCATTCAGGGAAGAATTCAAGTGCAGGTACGATGACCTGGATTGTCAGAGGTGGCCAACAATTAGAATTAGAGGATCGCGGGTGGGCGGGAGACCGGTCGGTGCGGCATGGCGCGGCGCGGTGGCGAGCTGGGCGGGCGGGTGGCGAGTGTACGAACTAGGAGTAACGGCGGGCCACGGACGGCGGGCGGCGGGTGACGGGCGCGTCAGTCGGCGCCCGCGTCCCGTGCCGCAGAGTGTCGTGACTCGTGCGTGCCGCCGCAGCCGCTGCCGCGTCGCCGTGCTGATGAGTGGCGGGTATTATGCCGGCGCACCGGAGTCGCTCCCCACGTGCCGCGAGCTCGCCGCCCGCCGCCGACGCCGCCGGACCGCTACCCCTCTACAACACTGTCGTCTCTAGCTCGTACAACGTAAAGCACGCGATCACACGTCTCACGTCCACCGGAATGTAAATATTTATGGATGTCAGTTTTCAGTTGTTTAGATTGGCTGTGAATTTTAAGGTACGTAAGTTATGTCTGGTGTTACGATTTTTGCACGACGTCACTAGAATCAAAACCGTCGCTCGGTGACAATTAGTAGTACTTAATAGCGAAACATAAATATGTGCAAAATATTTAATAAATACATAGCATGGCTGTTCGATTTTGTCGTATTGTTCTTTGTGCCTTTGTACATAATTGCTAATGATGACTACGGTTAATGGCGTTCGTAGTACCCTTCTATATTTGGATCGATAGTTTGCCGTATACGTAGGTAGTATTGGACGAAGTGATTTTTTGCATTACATTACGTGATTGAAATATGACAGAGGCTAATGACATTGCGCGCCGTTATGAACATGCTATACGTATATAATAATAATACACATACATGTTTAACAAAAGACCTACATTATATTACCATTTACCAGTTAGGTAAATAAGTAAGTAAATAATAACACAATTATAGTAACAGAATAGCTTTTGTTTTTTTTTCTTTAATACTTTATATAGGTAATTTTATTCAGTATTTCACAATGGGATGATAGCAATCTACCAAATAGTATTGAGCCTGCGGAGAAAAGGTTAATGGGGTTATTTGGTACATAGCATATTTTGTTTTGACCTTCGACACTTGACCTTTGAGAAGTGTACTATAATTTTGACGTGGATCTATTTATCACTGGTATTTTACATGCACTCTTCAATACTACAAACGCTGTAGCACAACTGCACAAATACATACGACAACATACAAGATCATTGCCGCCCTCGTTTATACAAAAATATATTGACGCGTTCCACCTTACTAAAACTGACAGTATGATACTTGACAAACAATGGATAATAAATAAATACTGACTTTTTTAGTTTTTACACTGTATTGATCCCACCAAATATGACACTATGTTTTTCGTTGCTAAGAAAAACATAATAATTATTGGCATAACATGTTTAGGTGAAAATGAAATCGGCAAGGCGTGTTCGAGTACATGAAGATGCTATACGTCATAGGTAATACATGGATTATTATCATTTTTAAGTTTAATTTACTCAATCCTTATGCGTAGATTTACGTAGACAATGTAATATTTTATTGGTTTTATAGGTAGTTGTTTTTGTTGATATAAAACCATAAACATACTTGTTAATATTAATTAACGACATCCTGTGTTTTCTTTGCTAAATAACAATTTAAAACCTACATACCTATCATTTGTAGCTAGAGTTTACATTCTAGAGTGATTTGGTTCGCACTGACTGTGACTGTACCTAATGTTTACTTTTGTATAAAGCTATATTAACAATAAATTATTATATAGATACCTACTAATTACTATAATATATATAAAAATGTTATAGAAACTTCATAGTTACCTATATTTCGATGAGAAACTCCAAAAATCCACAACATACATATAAGTAGTATTATTGGCAAATGTCAAACAAAAGAAACTAACGTCATTTTTGAGTAGGTAGTACCACTTTAATTTCAGAATATTATGATGGTTTAATTTACGTTAATTTATTGAATTTACCAAATACATTGGGTAGGCATAGGTACTTTGTTTGCACACATTGCGATCATTACTTTTATACACTTTTATGCTCCATTATTTTTAAGACACTAAGTATGAATAATAATAGGTGCATTAAATAAATATTTATAGCCGCTTGTCCAGTGCCCGAATCTATAAAAGTAGGTACCTACCTATCTAGTAGCTTTTCGGAATGAAATACTTAGGTATCTACTTGTAGAGACAAACCAGGCTAAATATCAGAGCAACATCAACGTTGCCCCATAAACACTTAAATAATCGGACTCGTACTATAGAACAAAATACGTATGTAAAAAATACATTTTATACATATTAAAATCTCCTTTTCAAACTTGATAAATTCATAGGTATCGTCCTGTAATACAGACCTTGGTGTGGCAGAGCTATGTTATAGCTAGTTTTACCTAAGAAGTAGGTACTGCATAGCCTGCTCCCATTACCGTGGTACCTATACCATAATATGGTCATTCTTTACAATACAGGATCAGACACGAGTAAATGGGTGATCTTCACCATTCATACGAACCACGCACACCCCGAAAAATGCAACAAAGCTGCTAATACATCGGTCATTTTTGAACAATGAGTCAGTCAGCTCTTTCTTGATGCGGACAAAACTAATAACAGCGTGGTTTTATTTCATTGAAACACCGATACTTTAGTACTTACTACTTACCCACCAAATAATCCCACGAAAGGTGGCAGCCTTGCTGATGCGTTTTATAATATGATCAGTGAGATTCCCAATGGTCCTAACGGATTCCTTCTATGTAAACCACTTTTATATGTATCTATTATAAGCTTAATTGTTCTTCTCTTCCGCTATTTCATTTTATTTATTTTGATCTCAATCCTCAAGTGATATTAAACGAATGTTTAATGTTTACCAGTATGACATTTCAGCGTTAATTGCAGATTCTATAATGTTTGCAAATACTTAGCCAATCGTAACACAGTCTAAACTGACTTAAGTATTATTCATTTTAAAATTGTATTTATTAAATTAATTCGTATTTTACACCATTACATGGGGTTATTTACCATGTAAATGTCATTAAGGGCCACTTGCAGTTCCGCGAAAAATCCTTATTAATCCAAATTCTTGATTTAAAGATAGGAAGGACTATGCTGTAGGATAAATCGAGTTCATGTATAATTTTAGATTAGTAATAAATCAAGTCACCCTAGATATTTTAAATTAAAGTTGATGAGCATAAATAAAACTAGTAAAGCACTATCACTATGACTTCAATATACCTCATTACTGATTATGTCTTGACATTATTCAAATTATGTTAAGCCATATACATATGCCATACCGTTGCTTATAAGATATTCGCTTGCATTCACACGTTAATAAAGATATTGAATTATACCGTATGGCAAACTACGTGCCAATTTTCTGTCACTAATTTTGTATATTGAATATCTGACAGCCATTTTACATAATAATAACATAAGCTTATATTTTAACATATTTTAGCTGTTCTACAGAATTCGTCCCGGGTGTCTAACTGTAAATTCGTTGTAGTACACGATCACGCTTGTAAAAAGAAAAAGGCGGATAGGCTTTCGTTAGGTAAGAATTTACGGTCTGCAATTGATCTGGCACCAGAAGTATTCCGCTAAATAAATCGCTTCTCTGATGATTCAGTCTGTTTTTTTGTCATGATTCATCTGCTTAGTGCGATAAATGATCCTTATGCTATTGTCTTAGGCAACACAACGAGGCGGTTGTGTAACATCTACTAACACTGTTTTGATCATCTAAGGTACGGATGGAACAAGGTTTATGGGCAGTATAACGCGCATACCTATGTTTAACGTGTTTTATATCTCTAGAGGCCCAACAACCCTCAAAGGCGAACAACGAACTTCAATCTCTCCTTCTTCTCATGTAGAATATTTAGTTATATGCGCTAGTAGGTAAATCACATGATTTTTCGCCAATTTGATAAATATAACAGCCTAACTCGACAGCCTTCGTGGCACAGTGGACGAGTAGCCAGCTGTGAAACGAGAGGCCGTGGGTTCGATTCCCGCACTGAGACAAATGTTTGTATGACCTACAGATATTTGTTTCGGGTTTGGGTATCGAGAGACTGAAAGTCTCTCGTAATTCCTGATATCCACGACACAAGGGTCTTATCTTAGTATGGGGTCAGGACTATGTGCGTGACACTAAACATAATTCTTATAATACGAAGTTATTTTAGTACGCATTAAATAACTAGGCCAGCCTGAAGATATTACCAGGTACTAACTACCTTCTATAGCAGCATCGAAAATATTGCTTTCAAACACTAAAGTATGAAGGGAGTCGGGACTACTCTATATTATATGGATGTTCATCCCGCTACGTTATTTTGCGCGTATTGAACAATCGTTTTCAATTGAAAGTATACACCGCTATAAAACTGACTACAGGATACGGACACTGGGCAGGGTAATCTTTAGTATAGTCGTTGTGAAGCTAATATCTGCTAGATGTTTAAAGTTAAACTTTGAGATATGGAGAAAAACATTGTCATGTAAAACAGATATAAATATCATATTATTTCTAGCGCTTATAGTTTCGCCGTGTAATGATTAGAATCACATAGCGATTGTTATAATTAAATCAATGTTTGGGTGGCAAATTAGTCATAATAGTCAAAATTTTGAAATCTCCAAAAAGTGCACATAGTACATACCTACCTACATATTGGTTGGACAACGATGATATTAGTATATCAATAAAATAATATAAATTGAATACTATAATATTACATAGTATTCAATTTCATCTTTAAAACAACATAAGTGATCAAACATAGCACTTTTATACTTTGTACATAATCCATACTATGGTTTATACTATTTAACAGTATATTGGTATAGCACACATTAATGCAGACGTGAAATTAATAAACGATCAGTTTTTACAACCAGTGGCGAAGACTCTAACACGATTTCTACGCACTTACCTTTACATTATTGACATATAAATTGGTATTATGAATAACTAAAATATGTTCACACTTCGCCACTGTTACTTGCTTACGTATTATTTTATTTAGTTTGATTATTTTAAACGTCCCTCTGGGGATTTTATAATCATTTTTAATTTCGGAAACTAGCCATTAATTTATTTATCGCAGATTGTAAATATTTAATTTAGTCTAATTTAGGTGTGTATTTAGACTACCTGTAGCTTCTAAATAATTTTACTTCATTACCTCTGTTTAGGTTCCCTCTAAGTACCTACTTATACCATACACACGAACACTTTCCCTTATATTAATCTATATAGGTAGTTAACTCACCTGAACCTCACTGAAAATAACCTATTCCTTATTCTAATATGGCCACATTCAAGACTATATAGACTGATATTCAAAGTACAACTTTTGTTTTACGAAGGTTTATCCGGGTATTAGAACAGACCAACCTACAGCGCGCAGCAGGATTATTTATTCCTAAAAGTCCATTCATTAGATACATTCGACATAAGGACTTTGTGTAGGTTATTGTTTTCTATTTAAATATTAGTATTCTACGGATATTTATTTTGTATTTATCTAATTTTACGTTGGAGTACTATCTTTGATTTATCAACCGACTTCCAAAAAGGAGAAGGTCCTCAATTCATCTGTATTCTTTTAATTTATGTTACGCGATATCTCCGCCGAATGTAGACCGATCTTCAGAACTCTTTTTGTGTTCTATAGAGCTGTAGAGGAACGGGTGTCGGTGTTCCTCCACCAGAGGGGAGATCTTCTCGTCAGGCGGGTGTAGTGCCTGACCGCCGCGGCCCCTCCTCTACATTGGTGACCCCGACGTGATGACAACGGACGCCGAACACCTACAGCCGCAACATCGCATCGCCAGCCATCCACCAGCATCGTCGCCACATAACACATCACGTCGGGGTCACCAATTATGTAGGGGTCGCGTAGATGTAGAACGTAGAGTAGAAGCGAAGGCAAGGCGTAGAGATAGCGTGAAGTGAAGAGTAGTATGAAAGTAGCTCAGGAATGAAGTATAGAATTTATTAGATTGAAGAACTAGATGCAGAATGAAAGATAGCGATAGTTAAAGTATAGATGCATTCTACCGTTAACTCTGTATACGCGAATTAGCTTTGAACTTTACTGTACTAGTCATTTTTGTAACTGTATTATACATCTATACTTTAACTATCGCTATCTTTCATTCTGCATCTAGTTCTTCAATCTAATAAATTCTATACTTCATTCCTGAGCTACTTTCATACTACTCTTCACTTCACGCTATCTCTACGCCTTGCCTTCGCTTCTACTCTACGTTCTACATCTACGCGACCCCTACAGAGCTTCTAAATTTGGTCACGATGGGATTTGAAGTCGGTCCGTTAATTTTTTAAACTTGTGATTATTCTGGATGAATACCTTACCAAAACTACTTAATAGTGCATTAATGCAATCTGTCTATTCTTTTCGGGGCAGCTCTGATCTGACGGTTTGCAATATTGTACGAATGTTTGCTTTGAAAAGAAGTCATTCTCCGTACAAACTTACTCAAACGGAATAGCAGCGCGCAAGAATGAATTTAAATATCTTGGAAATGAAAGCGTACATTTTGTTGAAACAAGCTGTATGATAGGAAGGTACTATTGAGCAAAGTAACGCATATTTTTTATATATTATAATAATTATATTTGAATCAAATCATTAGCGTGTCTTAATTAGATACTATTAACTTTTTATTCATTTCTTCAAAGGAGTTATTGTCTACAGGAATACAACTAAGTATTACAAAATTAAAAGCCATGCATAAACGCAAGAAATATGATAATGTAAGAAATAATCCATTTTACATCGAAACATCAGTAAACTTCGTAATAATGTTTTTACTTTCTACCAAAACAATAATTGACATTTACGTATAAACGTCCAAGCGATCGGCTTAGTTTCAGCGATAAGGCCATCGCTAGCCGACAATAAAAACGAAAACGAAATTCCTAATAACGTTCATACGACACGGCCATCATTTCTGGGAGACGATTGTTGTTCTTTATGGTCTAAGAGACCATCGACATTCACTCATCTTATAACCAAATAAGACATATTTTATAACAAATATTAATTATTTACAAACACGCCTATAATTGCTTGCCTATCGAGAAGTGTTCTTGGCTATATTTTTATTTTTTTTCATAACGGTTTTTTGCAGGCAAGCCTATACGATTGATTTTGAATTCAATTATCTCTCTTATGAATGATGAAATGATGTAGTTACTTATATTGACATACCTGTTCATATCTGCTTGCCAAGTAACCATGAAAAATTAGTAGGCAAACCTACCAGAGCATATTCTCTACGAGTATGTTAAAAGCTACAATTTAAAATATTTTTATTCAGTTATCAATAGAGTTAGGGTTATGAAAAAAATTATGTAAATTAATTTAAATAACAATAGCTATCAACACTTTTCAGTAGGCAAGCTATTATAGGCGTGTTTGTAAATAAAAGATATTTGATAAAAAAATATGTCTCATCTGGTTATCAGATGAGTGAAGGTCGATGTACCATGGTCTCCCCTACCATTATGTATAAGTAATCGCCTTGATAACGCGGCCCAAGCTTTAAGCTTTCATTTCCCATATGTAAGGATTCGTGTACTATAACATACAAAGTGAAGCATATTGTTTATATCATTAATTATATATTTATATTAATTTTAATCAATAAATAGGGCAATAGCAATAGCTCCGTTGTGAGTGATGTGCCATATTTATCGTAGACGAGACGAAAGTCGCAGGCTTAAAACTTCTCGCGGAGAGCAGCGTTCACATCTGTGTAATAAAGCAAGTAAGTGTATTAATTATAAAATAGTAGGTAATTATTCCAAATGGAAGCCTTATACAAGGACTCTATATTTCTTTACAAAATCGTAAGTAATTCTTTGTATTTTGCACGAATGAGTCTTTATACTTTTAATTTGTTTTGATATAAAAAAATTGGATTAGCGTATTTTTTTAATAAGATTTGGAATCAGATTTGTATTTGTCTATATGGAATACTAGCAGTTGCCCGCAAATCCCTTCGCGTGGAAATTTATTTTCCGGAATAACATTTATTGTCCGGGATAAAGATAATTTAGGTGTTATTCTAATATATATAGTTTATATGTTAGTAGTTATTTAGTATATAACTAACGTTTTATCAAAATCCATTCAGTAGTTTTGGGTAAAATAGTAACAAAAATACACATACTCATAAACTTTCACGTTTATAATATTAGTAGCACTGTCTCCTGAAGATTTTGAATACTATATTTATAATTTATTGGCTATACAAAAAATAAGATTGTACATTTTACTTGCCTCCTCCCTTAGCCTCCTTGGTCTAGTGGCAGTCTGTATGAGTTGTGGACCAGGAGGTCCTTGGTTCGATTCCCAGGTCGGGCAAAATAAATTCTCTAATTTAAATTACCCGGGACTGGATTCCTCAGAAGGGTTTGACGTCAGGCAGGTGGCCGGTCGTAAAAATTGAGCCAAATCCTTTCTGCAACGTGCTTGAAAAATGTGTTGCGTCGACCCCACATTAAGGTCGGATAAGGGCAGGTAGAAAGAAAGAAAGATTTGCCTCCATAAAGACTTCTCAAAGTATATTATTTCAAATTCTACCACCCTAATTATAAACATACATAAGTTCTTAAAACATTGTTCTTCAGGGTAAGTTCTAAATATCGATCAATCTGTGTAATAGGAAATAAACAATTACAAGTAAGCAGCTATTTTACATAGGTTTGCGACAATACTGATTTATACATTGTTTTAGATAGGTGTTATTACTAGCTACAGACTATACATATAGAGGTATATATCAGTACCTAACAATCCTTCAACCCTATGGAGTTATTGAGATTTTCTTTGGTAAGAACAATACAAGAATAATCAAAAACATTCAGAATTGAAAAAAATTTAACCATCACCATCATCAAAATAGCAATAAGGCAGGTAGAAAGTATTTAGGGAGGCAGGTAAGAATATTTGTCATACTTTCAATAGTTAAAAATATATTCATAATGGAATCCAAAAGCTGCTCCTTCTTGGCACTTATTACATTGAACCAATATGTAAGCCCTCGGGAAAATGCCGGTACTTTTTACAGCCAGTGTGTAGTTTATTACAACCCAACCTTTTCTTCGATTCGTTTCTTGCCAACTAAGATGTTGGTCTAAATTATAACCCCTCCTAAGATTCACCATAAAATAATGAAGTATATAATATCATTTTTATTTTATACTTATTTTATACATTGTTTGTGCCTCCTTGGTCTAGTGACAGCATGTATGGGCTGTGGACCGGGAGGTCCGTGGTTCGATTCCCTGGTCGGACAAAGCAAATTTTCTAATTTAATTTCCCCGCGACTGGATCCCTCAATGGGGGGTTGACGTCAAACAGGCGGTCGGTCGTAAAAACTAAGCCAAATCCTCTCTGCAACATGTCTGAAAAAGTGTGTTGCGCCGATCTCACATTAAGGTAGGATAAGGGTAGATAGAAAGAAAGTACATTGTTTACCCCATTTTTGACCTTTTTACCTTTTTACATATATCACTCTAGTCTCTACCCGACCCGTGGTTGAACCCGAGACCTCAGGATTATTATCGTACCGCATACGTAATACAACTACGCCACCGAATCAGTTACATGAACATAGCGACTAAAACGAAAGTAGATTATAATATGTAGGTATTTTTCTTGTATGCATATTACAAAATCGATATTATAATAGTTATATTACAAAATCTATATTATAATAGTTATATTACAAAATCTATATTATGTTAGTTAAAGACACTAACATTAAAGTGAATTTACTTCAACAATGTCATCCAAAAAGTACTCGTAATACTCCAACAATATTTCATTCCACTATGCGATACAGTATGGCTCGAGTAGTACATTCGAGTTAATAGTAGCTACGTATCCAAAAATGCATAACGTGTATATCCATTATATTACAAGTTGTATAAAGATCTTTTGTATCGTTTATTCATCGTTAAATACTAGGTACTACCCAAACTGCTTTCAATAGGCACAATTACTTCTATAAACATGGAATAACCGACAAAAACGTTGAATGCGGAAATAGAACAAGATCTTTTTGTTTAAGGCTTTTTCCCACTGTCTCGTCATAGCTTTTTCGTCGTTTATGAACTACCTGGCTGTTACTAGGTCGCTTACTCGCGAGTCGTGACAAAAGTTTAAAGTTACACGATAGAAATAAAATTGTTCGACGGACTTACTCAGGGAGAGAGTACTAAGTGTGTGGGGAGACAAGTGACAATATTCCATATAGCGCTAAATTTTATATCGACTAAGGAAACATTCTTACTATTTTTAATGCTACAAAGAATAATCACAAGTTTAAAAACTTAACTAACCGACTTCTAATTTACCGATCGTGACCAAATTTATATGGGCCCACCCTTGAAATAAGCTCTATCGAACACAAAAAGAATTTTGAAAATCGGTCCACATTTGGCGGAGATATCGCGTAACATACATAAAAAAAAATAAAAAAATACCGACGAATTGAGGACCTCCTCCTTTTTGGGAAATCGGTCGAAAAATATTAAGTAAATATAAGATTATTTTAAGTTGTTGTTAACGCAGTAAAATCGCAACGACAAAATATGTTAGTAAACTGAGACTCGTTTGCCTGCAAGGTTAATTTCCCGCCAGAGGTAATTAACTACGTGGTATGTGTTATATTAAATTCATCGTAAGAGAATAATTAAGGTTGAAACTTAGACGCGAACTTTGATGTTGCTTAAATAACCTTGTTAAAATGAAATCACATACGATAGCGGTAGAGTTCCGATTGAAGAAATGAAATGAAATCCTGACAAACAAGTTGTAGAGAGCGATAAAAAGTATAGACTATATAAAACCGGAAAAGTACATGCTGCATATCGGACCATGCACAATACAGGGTTCCGAATTAAGAGTAACTAACTGTTACTTAAATATAATTTTATTAACCATAATTTTAAGTTTCAATTTTCAGTATCAGCTCAAAGTCTATGCTCGAATGAATTTTTGCCTGATATGGCGATAGCCTCGCCTCCTAACACATCTGGGACGGAACTAAGATCGGCGAAATGTGGATCTCTAGTACGCTAGTGCACCTCTGCCTACCCCTTCGGGGATACAGGCGTGAACTTATATGGTATGTAATATTAAGTATATGGTCCATAAACTCATATTTACTACATGTTTTACTTAACTAGAAATTTTATCTAAGTGATTTGAAAGAATTTGTAGGAAATGTGTTATGTTATGTTATTTTCTTTTTATTTTGGTCGTCTATTACTTCCTTTTTTGCCATTTGGCTTCGGAACCCTAAAAACGTGCCCGGACTGTTCAATAATTCGTGTATGATGAACCTTTATTCTTGTCTTGATATGAACTTATATGCAACCAAAATAATTTAAACATAAAAGTACATTATTGGAAGAGTTGTAGACTTTATTCATATGTGTGTGGATGCCTTTCTTTCTGTCTCTATTTGGTAAATCATTAGAGGTCAATATTATCGCCGAAATCTTAATCCTTTAGTGTTATTGCAGACACTCGCAAACGAGCAAATGGGTCACCTGATTGTATGTGATCTCCACCGACTAGGTATAGACACCCAAGACCAAGACTCAAAAAGAATCATGGATGCGTTGCCAACCTAACAGGAGTGAACGGTATAGAAGGGAAAAGGGATTTGGAAAGAGAAGAGGGGGATAATTGGCCCACCGGAAATCTCACTCACCGAACGAAACGCGACAGGAAGCTGCCACTTTACGTCGGTTTTCTGTGAGACAGTGATCTCAAACCGGTCAAGCCGGCCCATTCATGCTGTAGCCCACGTAACTGTCTACAGCGTGGCTCTAACACTCAAAAACTGTCAAAAAATGTCCTACAGAAATATAGGCGTGTTCCTATTAGATTTTTATATCTTCCATGTACCTCCAAGTAGTGGTGAAGATTCTTTACTTATAAGTAACACTAATTAACAATTAATATTACCTATTATAATGGTGTTGGTTTATGTTGCTTCCGTATATGAAATACTTTATTTTACCCTTACTGCAGTTATTTTCCAGACATATTTTTTTAAATAGCCTAAAGTCCTTTAAATTGTACGTGTATGTGCGCAAAGCACCTAAAATAATTATCATGAAACGGCTTCCACGTCCCAAAACACTTTTGTATGCTTAATTTGACATAAAGAGGTCAACGTTATGTTAACCGTTTGCAAACATTTTACATAACTAGTTCATTCTCGATGAAATCTTGACATAAGAGTACAATATTAAATATGTTAATCAAAATAAAATAAGGCCTGCTTTTGATTATGACCATTCTTGTCATAATATCAAAATAAAATTAGTAATAAGACACTTTGTTAAATAAGTGATACTTAATTGATTCATGAACTAAAAGTGTTTTATGTTAGGTTTAAGGTCTATGTCAGTAGGCTTCTCTTAAAACACTAAATCATCATCATCATCATCAGCCGTAGGACGTCCACTGCTGAACATAGGCCTCCTTGAAATAAAACACTAAATAAATAGATAAAAATCTCAAAGGAAATTCAAAGACACTGAAAATACTCAGCTTTTATTTCCTTTTTTGTTTGTTAATAACGGGTATGCCCTTTTCTTTTAGCTACGCCTGCCATATTGGTTCAATTGGTCTCCCATATGCCGTACTTATTTACATAAGTGTATAGATTTAAATATGGACTGTTTGTTAGAGACGGGAACACTTGAGTCTTAAGGTTTTTTTATAGCACAAACTGGCAAATGAGAAGATGGGTCACCTGATGGTAAGTGATCTCCACCGCCGTGGGTATCCAACCCAAGACATAAAAAAGAATCAAGGGTACGTTACCAACCTAAAGTAGGGAATGGAAGGAGAGGGAAAAGGGATTGGGAAAGGGAGGGGTGAATTGGGCCACCGAAAATCTCACTCACCGACCGAAATGCGACAGCTAGCTACTTTACATCGGTTTTTTATGTAACAATGTATGTCTGTACCACTAAAAAAAGCGAGTTTTGCGCGAGTGGACCAATTTCCTAAGCCCTATCGTTTTCAAAGTAAGCAGCAGACTATGGCGGTGCGATTAGCATTGGGCGATGACGAGCTCAGTTTTGTTGTTTATCCCGCCCTCCCCTTTAATAATTATTTTGCAAACCTTACATTTTATTTCATTCGAGCATGGCAAAGTGACTACCACTACACCTGCTGTTAAGCAGAGTGTAGTCCGAAAAACCAGCCACCACCAGAGCCGTCTTAAGGCATGCATGGGCCCCTGGGCACAGAAGAATTCAGGGGCCCCTTGGAGAGTAAAAAGATTGCGTAAGACAGGGATTCCCAAAATTATTGTTGTCTCACGCCTCCCTTCTATCTAAATGGCCCCACGTTCCCCCTAGATGTATGCAAAGCTCAAACCTACTAGCTTACCTGGTGATTTTTTTTTCGAGCTTAGTTCATATATTCGCACAAACTTACTAGCTTCTCTGGTGTAAGAAAATGTTACTACTTATCAGTCTTTGGGGGGGCCTCTATGGCCGTGGGGCCCTGGGCGCGGGCCCCGTGTGCCCTTATAGTAAAGACGGTACTGGCCACCACTGACATACAATGGATTTATTTTATTTATACGTAACATTATACTAGTATATAAGATATATTGTACAACTGTTTATTGTTCCTAAAATAAAAAAATAAAAAAAAATATCTATTGGTGCTCACCAGAATCATGCTAGCCTATTTATTCTTCTTCACACTCCAAAGAGCAAAGAAGTAAATCAAAAGTCTTGCGATAAGACAAAGGGATGACCGATACAGACACAGGGATGTATATATACATATATATCCGCCCCAACCAACCATCACGTCATGTCGCAAGCCCCTCGAGAGAATGGGAAATACACTGGCTGATGATTACGGGGAGTATGTATGGGTAAAATAAAATATAATAAAAATCACGATAATTCACAAAATTTAGGTATAGGTACATACTAATACGCTAATCGAAACAAAACTGAAACAGAAATTAAAACAAAATTTCAACTCACTTCAATGGCCAGCATTAGGTCTCAAACTTGACATTAAAGAGGTTAGACGCAAAATAAACAATTTTTCATTTAGAACTTATGCCGCCTAATGGTAAAAACAAGTCGAACTTATTTTATGCCATAGATGTACGATAGAGTAAGGTCTCATTTTATTCTCAGTAACATGAATAGCAGAGATCTTATATTATTATCATCGACAGAGATCATATTATGAATAATACATTTTATGTTTAGCACTTCACAGATATTTAATGCATTAAATTGTAAAATATATTCAAAAACTACTTTAAAATATATATAAAGATTTACGCATAGCTTAGACGTATTAACAGTTGCAAAATTAACACACACTGTGGTCTAATTAATTTCCAATCATGAATACAATATTTTGGTCGCTTCCTTGGTCTAGTGGCAGCATGTATGGGCTGTGGACCAGGAGGTCCTGGGTTCGATTCCCAGGTCGGGCAAAGCAAATTTTCTAATTTAATTTGCCCGGGACTGGATCCCTCTAAGGGGGTTGACGTCAGGCAGGCGGCCGGTCGTAAAAACTAAGCCAAATCTTCTGTGCAACATGACTCAAAAAGTGTGTTGCGCCGACCCCACATTAAGGTGGGATAAGGGCAGGCAGAAAGAATAGAATATTAAAATCCGTAGTATAAAATATTTACTGTACGTATCTAAGGCCTGTAGGTTAGATCCATAGAATTGGTGTTACAATAAGGCGCATTTAGATTATTCTGCAAAGAACCGCGATAGTTAATTGGCTGAAACAAACCAACCGCACTGCTAATTTAAATGCACCCTTATTAGCAATGTTGTTTGTAATGTTCTGTGTGATTGCCATAGTAACTAGTTTAAAAGGAAATATATTAACTGGAAGCATTTGCATGTCTTTTTTATGGAATAGGAGAATTGATATTGTATTTTCTCAATTTAGAGCCCGGGGTCTGGAGTTTGCGCTCGGTATGGCGATGGGCTCGCGCCTATCACATCTGGAACGCACTAAGCTCGGCAAAATGTGGGAGTTCTAGTTCGCTAGTGCGCCTCTGCTTACCCTTTCGGGGATACAGGCGTGAGCTTATGTTATGAGAATGGAATAGGAGGTAAACGAGCTGACGGACCACCTGACGATATACGATGTCAATCTATATAGTCAATTCTTGTTGGTTGTCATCAACCAACAAGAATTGACTAAGGTGCGAGATTAAAGTAAATGGGGCATAAAGGTTTTGTTATAAAAGTCTGTCTAACGTCAACTCTCTCTGGGGGATCCAGTCTGGGTATTGGATATGCGTTGAATCCTCCCCAATCTTAATAAAAAACATTCATGTTTTTTTTGTTTGAACAGAATATATAGTACCTCCTTATGAATAGTTGCCTATTTAAAGTTATAGTACTTAATTTATTTATATAATATCATTTTTAATTTTAATTACCAATAAATGCTACAAAGTTTGTAAGTAATGCTGGAATAATAATTCTGGAAGTAGATATTCACTGATCTAAGGGGCGAATCCGAGTAGTCACGCGCGAATACTCCCGGTCAATACCTATTCTGACGTCACTGGTCCTTGGTCGTGTGACGTGTTATGCCCTGCGGCCTGCCTGTAAACGCGAGTGTTATGTGGGTTAATAAAAATTTATAGGTATTAATTAGTTTTCTTTTTCCAATAACACTCTTATAATTTTTAATACACATAACACGCTTGGCTTTAGATGTTATTTAGTATTTACCAATAACTATATTGCGATTTACGACTCCGAACAACAGGAGGTAGGTACATGTATATATACAAATAGTGTAGGCGGATATTGCCGCCTCCAGTGGCAAGAAACGAAGTTTATAGTAGCGATTTCATCGCTTTTCCGTCGTGTTGATAAACTGAGCTGCCGAGTCGACAGCATGATGTGCCTATCGTTGGCTATGATCCGCAAAAAGCCACACAGATTTTAGTTTGATTGTTAGCTCACTGTACTATAAATACCTACTTAGTCTTTATTGATCAAAGAAAAATAACAATCATGAAAGTATTTTCGCACTAAGATTGTTGATGATTTGATTGTTGATCCAAACGGAAAATGCATTCATAGTTAACATATTGAAAAAGTCTGGTTATATTGGTTTCATAATCATTCCATTTGGTTTCCATCTTTGGATTATACCATTTTTATAATTTACCTACTATAATCGTCAATATTTAATCCACTTCCTTAAATATAATTGAAACAAGAATAAAGAATAAAAATCAAATGGTTCTTTCTAACGGGAGTAGGTACGTAGCACCTAGTTTTTCCTCAGACATTTAATGAAATAAACAGGCACTGTCACATCTAAACTCAGTTGCAATATCGTTGGTTGCAGTGAGAGTAAGAGTGGCGGCGACCGGCTGGCGACGCCTCGGATGTCGCTACTTGGCAAGCCGCTCAGCTGCCGCGCTACGCGACGCGACGCGCGCTACCGCCGCATTCAGTCAAAGTTTTACAATTTTCTTGAACGACCAAGAGGGTTTAAGGCAGTCTTATATCACATGATTGTGTAAGTTATTTAAGAGATGCCTTTTTACACTCTTATCTCCTATTCATACTGACAACTAAGAGGACCCTCACACAGATTTAACCCCAACGCAGAGGGTTGAAAATCTATCAGTACTTGACAAAAACATGTCTTTACGCACACAAAATTTTCTGTTACCCATATCTTTCGGCGTTTGTTATCAATTGTGTATATTAAACCAGGGACTTTAAACTGAACTGAACATGTTGAAAAACGGTCATATGACTTGTGAGTAAAGGGTTAACAACCTCACTATGAACTGTAATCCCTCCTTGCAACAATTACGACTTTACAAAGTGTAAATAAGGTTATGTCCGTGATAGGGCCACATTTTGGTATATATATAATATTATTTATTTTTTGTATATCGACCGTAAGCAGCCAATTCCTCCTAAGTGCTTTGATATCAAGTTTATAGGAGACAATAAAAACTTATAAAAACTTGATGTATTAAAAAATACATATGATATTTATGTACACAAAATCCAAGTTTATTAATTTTGCAATAGTATTTAGTATTGCTAATAAGAAAATATTTACATCATGTTCCATGACTAACAGATAGCGCAAAAAACAATATTTTGGTAAAATGTTAGTTAGGAGGTATTGGCAGCATACGGTCGATATAATAATCGTCTATTATTCGGTCAGGTTGATAATTTTATGATTTTATGATTTTGTGACGAACTTAGCACTACCGAGGTGCATTGCCATGACGTCACGTTATGACGGAAACATCATTCCATACTAAAACTCATTCTGTTTACACCTGAACAAAGATCCATCTTATAAATAGAACTAAAACTACGAAATGGATTGCGTCGGCATCAGTTGAATCGTAGTATGACGAAACACTAACACTACAAACTATTATTTGACGATTACTAACTTACCTGGGTAGATACTTATAATCTTCCATTTTTTCGTATAATAACTAATGACTTATTTCTAATTTTTTTAATGTTTATTTAGGTTCCTGATGGTGTTCATGTGCTTGTCGCTGTCAGTATTTTCCACAATCGAGGAATACGAAGCGAAGGCTGGAATTGTGCTATTCTACATGGAGACTGTCGTAGTCATCTGGTTTGCGATAGAGTTTTTTCTAAGGTTTGTATACTTTAGGTTATTGCCTAAATTGAATAGCTAAAATTCTCATCCCTCAGCTCATGACATACTTTATCGAGAAACTCCATTTTAACTATTTGCGGTTTTGTTTTGAGAAAGTTAATATTGTCAATATTGGTACTTACAACTAATTAATACAATATATTGGGTCAACGCCGACGGAGCATGCTCGAACTGTTTTCATTGATGAATTAATAACTCTAACTCAATTATAACTACTTAATATAGAGTTTAGAGGTATAGCGTGCAAGATATATTTACTATAACAGAGGCAAAGGCGCACTACCGAACTAGAACACCCACATTTCGCCGAGCTTAGTTCCGTCCCAGATTTGACAGGGGGCGAGCCTATCGCCATATCGGGCAGGAAATTCCAGATTCCGGGCTGATATGGAAAAATCCAGTATCCGATCTGGGGATCGAACCCGAAACCTCAGGACGGTAGTCGTACCGAAATACAACCACGCCACTATAGTCCAAAAGAAACTGATAGATATCAATGTCATTTACGATCTGTTCTTATATTATTTTATTTTCTCTATCGTTTTAAATTCGGCTTCGATTCTATCGTGGGTAGCTGAATGCTCAGACTGACAACTTCAAAGAAGAGTATTTTATATTTCCTGATTTCGGTGTTAAGTGATCTCTAGCATTTCACTGCCCACGTACTTATTTATTCTATTCGTATTCTCTAATATGATATTAGAAAATGATGGCTGTGTTGCCGACAAAAAAAAAACCATGAGTTCACGTTAGTACCCTGTGTATGGTAATAATAACTCAGTCCAGCTGGCCCATTTAAGTCATACGCAAAATTGTTCACATTTGCTCTAAAACTTTTAAATTACCGACATTTGGTAATGCCTGTTGCTACCAAAGATACTACTTTTGCATAGCATCTTATATTTATTTAGTTTATTTTCCAATCCCTTGTCGCCTCCTTGGCGACAGCATATATAGGCTGTGGACCGGGAGGTCCTGGGTTCGATTCCCAGGTCGGGCAAAGAGAATTTTCTAATTTAATATGTCCGGGACGGTATCCCTTAGAGGGGTTTGACGTCAGGCAGGTTGCCGGTCGTAAAAACTAAGCCAAATCCTTTCTACAACATGCTTAAAGAAGTATGTTGCGCCGACCCCACATTAGGGTAGGATAAGGGCAGATAGAAAAAAATCCGATCCCATGTAGCACTTATTTCAAACAACTTAAGGTCCTTGCACTCTGTAACATTTTCGTAAAATATATCATCTAAATGATCTCCATAAAGCTTTGATCTGACATTTTATCCTTCTGAGACTCTTTGGTAAAATGAGAATGATTTCATATTACCCTAAGGTACATTGTCAATTTAAAACTAATATATCTGGAATTGGCCTCCCTGGCGCAGCGGGCGAGTAGCCGGCTGGAAAACGTGAGGTCGCTGGTTCAATTCCCGCACCGAGACAAATGTCTGTGTGGCCTACAGATATTTGTTTCGGGTCTGGGTGTTGTGAGACGAAAGTCTCTCGTAGTTCCTGATACCCACGACACAAAACTCGATCTTAGTGTGGGGTCAGGACTATGTATGTATGTTGGGTGTTTAAAAAAAAGTGTAGTGAAAGGTCAGAAAAAGTAATTCCCTTTTATATAATATGAATTCTCCTTCAGGTTGTGGTCATCAGGATGCAGGTCACGATATCAAGGCTCAATAGGGCGCCTCAAATTCCTGCGGCGACCCTTCTGCATTATAGGTAAGTTTTCATTTCGACACCTCTCCATATGAATTAAACCAAATAATTAAACATGCTACATAAGACATCACAAATATTAATTTATACACTCTTCTATGTAGTTATTTTTATAACACTTTCCTTTTTATTTATTTTGCAAAAATATGAAATGTAAACGTTTATATTTTCATAATAATGACGGAGATAATTTGCCATAGACACAAGCCATGTATTTATCATAATATAATATTTTTTAATATTAATTTACTCATTTGCGCTTTCTTCATACTTTACATGTTCTTATTGCATTGATATGAAAAGTAGGCGAAGAAAGCGCAAATGAGTAAATTACTAAAAAAGGTTCTTGCGGCAAGTAAAAGTCACGTGCCGTCCATAAATAGTGGTAAGGTATACTTTATATACGGATTAATTTAGCTGCGGACAATCTGCTGTGTCGCGTGTGACCTTCGCATTTTCAAGTCGTTTTCCCTAGGCGCTAGTTTCGTTTTGTGCGACCGCTATTCTGTTCTCAAGGGAGCCAGCTCGCTCGAGGCCCTCCTACTCGACAAACATTGCCACACGATATCCCCACGGACTACAATAAAATAAGGCACAGCAAAATTATTCACACTCTTCTAGAATATTAAAACTTATGTTCCTTTTCGTGGGAAATACCTGCTGGGTGCACAGAATGAAACATTGATTGTGGCCTCAAATTTCGTTTGCAATGTATTCCAAAGATAACAAAATAGTAACGTTGAATAACTTCATTGTAAGTTTTAATTAACAAAACACATTAATATAAAAATAAATCAGTAACTTTGCTTTGTTTTCGCAATGTTTTTGGATTAATTTAAAAACTACAACGCACTAGTAAACAATTGAGTAGAAGTCAATAGAAAGAAAGAAAGTTTATTTGTCAAAGCAAAAAAAGGACAGGCAACAACTTACTTACATACATAAAATAAACATAATTAAAAAAAACTTATATACTAAAATGCTGCGTGCCTTCATGGCGACAAATGTGGTCAGCTCAGCATTATGCTGTGTTATGGTTCACATCACAACACAGCGCTGGTTTTCAGTTGACCACCTAGATACTCATTTATATAATTTTATTCTACATTAAACTGTTCCACTCCAATACCCTTATCAAACATCGGAAGTGTGTGCCAAAAATTGTATTAAAAACTGCATGATTTGCCGTAACGATTTTGATGATTCATCGAATTAAAAAGCCTGCCTGAATATTATGATAGGCTATGACGTAAAAATGTTGAAACGTACTCAAATAATGAACATTTTAGTATTAACTTGTATTATAAGATGGAAGATCTTGGTTCCAAAAAGACAGAAAATTTAAATATTATTTTGGTTTTCATAAACACATAATTAGAGAAAATATAAATTATAAAACATACAAACATAAACTCTAGCCCATATAGTTCCAATTGTAGCTCTACCACTCAAATAACTCCACGTATCGCCGAGCTTATTTCCGTCCCTCCATTAAGTGATTTGAGCGTGATTTCCCCACCTGAACATTTAACGCAGGAAGTCAAGGTTCTCAACCAAAGTTTTCTTCTTTAATACGTAAAACATTTTTTATTAAATGTCCGATGAATAATAAATCATATCTATTGGCGTTTTATACTCAGCGCGCTAAAAGCTCTTTAGGTCAAGTGGCCAGATAAATTAAAACAAGCGTGGGATATCATGTTTGGGTATCCGAGTAAGTAGATAATTTCGGCGTGATTTTCGAAATACAAAGGTTTGTGGGTTGCATAATTAATGTTTTGATCCAGATGTGACGACAATATTGGCGTCACTGGTGGTGCTAGGGATGGGCTCGTCAGGGCAGGTGTTCGCGGCGTCGGCACTGCGAGGACTGCGCTTCTTCCAAATATTGCGCATGGTGCGGATGGACCGACGCGGTGGTACCTGGAAATTGCTAGGTTCAGTTGTTTACGCACACAGACAGGTAAATAAGTGCTGCTTACTCAAATACATGTAGTAGTCGCACTCTCTCACAACTCGAATATAATGGGCCTTACTTATAAAAACAGTTTAACTAAGCAAATGCTAAAGAATAGCCTGTCCCTTTTATTTTCAAACAATGTGACACAAGGAATAAAGTGACAGGCTATTTTTAGCCATTTGCTCAGCTAAACTATGTTTATAAGTAAGGCCCAATATGTTTTGTCGATTACCTATAGCTCATAAGCGACAGTTTTATTTTCATATTATGTTCTATATTGCAATTATTTATGATTATTTCAGGAGATTTCTTAAACATAATCATTGAGTATTTCATAATAATCAGTCAAAATATTGAACTCCGAAGTGACAGGTATTTTTATGTATCAAGCAGGTAAATAATATATCGATGATCAAGCAAGATAAGCGCCAAATATTTTTTTTTCAATATATGTATATACTTGAAAATCTTGGCGTTTTTATCCACAATCACGAAACTTAAAAGAAATAGGTACCTACATATGTCAGCCCTTAACGCGGCGCTGCCACTTCTTTCTCTAAATTCAAGTCATATTCAAGTCCTACTAAAAATTCTATCTGAACGCCCTCAGCCTCGACTCCATCTCAACTTCCCGGTTAGCCCCTTAGTTATTTAATCAAAGCCATTAGGTATTAATTTACTAGCTATCCTTCGCGGTCTCACCCGCGTACATGCTCTTGTCTCGCTTCCATGGTTCATATCGTGATGTTATAGCTATATCTACTCGTAATTCAGTGCCTTGACAAATATTCTAATGATATTCTGTTTTAGTTATTTCATATTACTTCTAATACTACAAAACAATCCCACTCTACAACTCTTCGTGTAACTATTACACTAGTATTTATAATCGGGTAAAAGCAAAAGTAAAGACTTAAAAATGCATATTTTTTCGGACGTTTACTGAAGTATAGTCGGTACTTGATTCTAAACAACTATAATTATTATTAGATTATGAGTAACAGTTTAAGCAGTGTACGCTGAAAAACGCTTTTTTCTTCGATTTTTCCTGATTTACTGCATAATATTTTGGCCAATTTACACAATATTATCACACCTAAATAGCCTTTATGTGATCCTGATGTGTAAGCTATGTTATTATAAAATTTTGTTAAAATTTGTTCAGTAACAAGTATTTGCATGTAAGATCAACAAACATCCATCCATCCATCCATCCACACAACTTTTTTTATAATATTAGGAGGAATTTAAAATTAATTAAAAATGGTTAAATTTGTACTGTAAAATAATCCAGAAAGCTTGTTTACATAATACGTTAAAGCCAACACAGCTATACTACGTCTTTTACAAAACATCCTTCATACCACACGTTCACACTTATCTTGATAAACCTTGTGATCGATTTTTACCCATACATATGACGCTCTTCGGCCACCTACCTTGAAATTTGAAACGACCTGTACTTTAGATGACACAATAATCAATCATTGTAGACCACAGCCTTCAGTAAACCTTGAATACATAATACTCTTTTAGTTTAGTAAATCTCGGGAAGCACTTTGAGTATCATGAACGGGTTATACATACATATGTAATACTTAGTCAAGTAAATAATTTATTGAGATTCCAAATCAAAATAACATATGTGTTTACTAAAACACGTATACCATTAAATCTGCACTAGGTAGTATTTCTTTTTGCTAATATCGCGTTAATGAATATAATCAATGTCGATATTTTCTTTTGGCATTTCAATTAATTCCGTATCATATTTTCTCTGCATTCAGAGACAATTATTGCAATCATGAGAGTGGTGATAATAATTTGATTTCAACAACTCTCGCGGACACGTTAATTATTATGTAGCTATAACATCGTTTATGGCTTACTATTATGGTTTCCAAAATACTAAAATTCATTAATTTATTGTATACAAGCGGGGATACTTACTGCATAGTATGGTACTGACTACGGAATTATTTAATCGTTAAATACTCTTTCTATTATTAAAAAAAAATATCTAAGAGTTGTTTATGGTAGATATCAATTAACTACAAAATGTAGACAGTATTGTCCGTATTTTATAAATGTAGTTATAATTAAACCGATGTATGCCGTACGGTATATCTGCAAAGCCATACACCTCTTCAAGGAAGTAGAACGTTTTTCAAGTAATTTGCATACGTACCGCATAACAGTTAGCGTAAATATATTATGTACGTAATTTAAAGCGGTACGTAGTATTAAACCTCGATTATTCCATGATTACTATTGTATTCATATTGCAATTTTTACCATCGTTAGAAGTCTATCCATAATCGCCAAAAATAACATTGGTTTTGATGTATGAGATACACATACGAGCATATGAATCGTTCTGTGATATGAAATCCACGCAAAAATAATAAATATCTACTACTCATTGATCTTAATTTATAAGTCAAAACGATAAGCAAACGTTAAATAAATATACGAAGTTTAGTATCCAGTTTATTGGTAATACGTTGACGTAACTTATTATAGACAATCATTTAAAACAGACGCCCGATGCGGAATGATTTATTTTCGAACATAATTTAACGTAACGCAACAATTACTCTTGTGCGTGATGATTAATTCAATAAATATCTACGCGTTGTATGAGTAAATATATTGCTTTCGGGGAAAAAATCATCCGGACACCTTTTTTAAACAAACTACTTACTAGCCATACACCTAAATAATATTAGTTAATATCGCAATTATAAAAATAACAAAGCAGTCATGCTGTAATTTGCAAACGGCAACCAGGACGGCGTGCAGCCCCGCGCGGTGCTGATAACGTGCACTTTGCGAATACAGATCAATCGAACACGCTAACTTAGACATAATTTAGTTAACCATCCGAACATTGTTATCCGACAGAAAATAGACAATAGACGTTTCTGTCTATAAAGATCCATGATAAAGACTCAATCATGAATAGTTTGTCTTTTGAATAATCTTAGAGCAAATTAAGGTCTTACTACCTTCAAATACATATAAGTAATAGATAGACAGAACTCATTATTAAGCACCATTGTTAAGTATTACCTTACACTAGGTGGTCTTATCGCTCAAAAATATATCTACCATACAACCTTAAATTATGTACTTTAATATCAAATGGTCTAAATCGCCAACCTCGGCCAAAAACTATACGCATAAAACCATCTGCTGCAATAAAAACAATGGATAAATTTATATTTTTGTCGAACAGATGATGTGTTGACGCTTCAAGACGTAACACCTACAACTCATTTGCTATATTTATATTAAGACAACGATAGGTGAATAAACCAGTTGCTGTTCTTTCCTTAATAATAATGTTACGTATTAAATTATATGTCGTAGTTTCTGCCAAAATATTTATTTTCGAAGCAAATTATTGCAACGTTACAAAGTAACTCAATACTAGCGTAACACCACCTCACAGCAAATGACATTACAAGTCATGAATATTCGAAAATAGGGTCGATGCTTATAAGTACCATGATTTTCCGAACGATGTCTGAAATCCGCCTGATGTAATTTAGCACGTTCATAAATAACTATGCTGAGTAAGCACCGTTGCGGCGGCTCTGTCCGCAATTTCCTCAGTTCAAGTAATAGGTACTATAACACCTATCACAATGCGCGATACAAGTTGGTTTGGGTTAAACTTGGATGACACTGCACGAATAGTATACATATTTTTATTAGATTAAAATATTAAATATAATTTGACGAGAAAATTGAAGTAGTCATGTTTTTTATTTACGTAGGTACGACGCTAGAGAGTTGCAAATAAACGGTTTAACTAATTTACAAAATTAATTTACACTTAATCTACATGTTACTCAATTTCAAGATTCCTCGATGTAAATTATATATGTTTGTAAAGCAGTGTTCATTGTGGAGGCGCAAAAACCGCTGTTGTGTTTTTCTTTTGTGTCTTCATTTCGCAGTAACAATAGAGTAGATTAAATTCATAAATCACAGCAATGGTTACTTGTTACTTGTTTTAAAAATTGTAGATCCGAATAATCTGTAATTTTAGTTAATATAACCCTCTTTAAATAAAACCGTCATGTGCATGCTGCATATGTGACCACGCACAGTAAAAGGTTTATAACTTTAAAGGTTGTCTGGTAGAGATCGCTTCAAGTGATAAGATCGTTTACACTTCAATTATTTGTTTCAAGTTTATTATACGAATCCCTGTTCAACTTTCCGAGATTTCTAACACTAGAATCTCGAAGCGCATCCCGTTACCATCCCGGAACCCGGGAAAACCCCCTAGTAAGAATACACTATAATGTAACTATCCTCTTTATGGCTATCTAATTAATACTAACTATACATATATTTATATGTAAGATCAGATGATCTACCTGAAAAATTCTATAACATTATAATTTCTTTTCAGGAATTAATCACAACGCTGTATATAGGTTTTCTTGGATTAATTTTCGCATCATTTCTAGTGTACTTAGCTGAAAAAGACGTCGCAGACACAAAATTTAAAAACTTCGCGGAAGCATTATGGTGGGGAGTTGTAAGTATCATATTATTTTAATCATTTATATTTTCGCCGACTACAATTATTTAAAGCGTCCATTATCCGATCTAATTGGCACTATTTTGAAGAGCTGACCGATAAAAACTTTTTATTCCGTCATTAAAGAAGAATCATTAAAACTGACCAATTTACGACACGAAACTTTGTTCCGATGTTTGATATTAAGAGTTGTGTTGTGAAACATACTATAAACTGTAAAGAAATTGTCCATTAATTTATCATTTCTTTCTGTTTGTCTTAATTACTCTAAAATTAAATGCACAATTGTTATTAGGTAATTAATCTGTTGGGTGATAACTTGTTATCAGGTGATCAATTTTCTTAACCGACCTCTACATACTAGATAAACATTAGTTACATTATATCTACTCTATAAGTAATTTAGTGTATTTCACTCTCGGTTCGTCCGACTATCATCGGGCCATTATTGGAAAAATTATGTAACCTTCATTTTTATATCTTTATTTATCGAAATTAAATATAAATATACTCAGTAATTATGTAATCGAAACATGACGGCATTCTCACATTGTATCTGTGTTACATTACTATAGATCACGCTGTGCACCGTGGGATACGGCGACATGGTGCCACAGACGTGGCAGGGCAAATTCATCGCCTCATTCTGCGCTCTTCTCGGCATATCATTCTTCGCACTTCCCGCGGTGAGGCTCATATACAAAATCAGATTATTGACTCAATCTTTTAAGCACTATGTCTAGAAGTCCTCTGAATGTCTACGTCACGACGCGACGGCCTTTCCAATCAATCAGAAATATATATTCAATGTAGCTATCTAACTAAATGTCGCCTCCTTGGTCTAGTGGCAATATATATGGGCTGTGGACCGGGAGGTCCTTGGTTCGATTCCCAGGTCGGTCAAAGCAAATTTTCTAATTTAATTTGCTCGTGTCTGGATCCCTTAGAGGGGGTTGACGTCAGGCAAGTGGCCGATCGTAAAAACTAGGATATATATAATACTACTTAATACTTTCTGCAGCATGCTTGAAAAAGTGTGTTGCGCTGACCCCACTTTAAGGTGGGATAAGGGCAGGTAGAAGAAAGTAGCTGTCTAACTAAATGCTTATTCTTTAATCCAACTCGATAAACTCGTACAGTACATAAATCTCTCCCATCCCTAGGGTATTCTAGGATCTGGTTTTGCTCTGAAAGTGCAGCAACAGCAACGTCAAAAACACATGATTCGTCGCCGTCAGCCGGCCGCCACATTGATCCAAGCTCTATGGAGGTGTTATGCGGCAGACGAACACTCTATGAGCATAGCGACTTGGAAGATACACCAAATCCCGCTTCCCAGTCCTCAAACCAGGTACGGATTAAATGAATAATGAAATGTATTACGCAAGATAAAATGGCGGTGTGAAGGCGATGTTGTACTTGGCGCCAGTTTTATCACCTTACACTTTTGTCTCGGCTTTACTTTCATCATAAAAAAAGAAATTCTTACCTCAGATATTCAAGTTTAAACCATTTTTGGAATTTGGAATAGGGTAAGTTACTATGTAGGTACTACTTCACCCTTTCCTAACTTAGGCATTTTATGGTGAAATTTAACATTGGACTATCAAAATAAGGTGACATTGGTTATAGATATAATAGGTTTTGAAATAATGATTTCTTTGGTTTACGCGGATGTTATTCCTTGAAATAAAATTACGTTAGTTTTTACGGATTCTATCCCGATTAAATTTTTATTTTTAGTCCAACCCGTGACCA
This sequence comes from Clanis bilineata, assembly GCA_036417725.1. Lineage (NCBI taxonomy): Eukaryota > Metazoa > Arthropoda > Insecta > Lepidoptera > Sphingidae > Clanis > Clanis bilineata. Next base: position 9,919,209 of record CM071141.1, read on the forward strand.
CGAAGGCTGTAAATGTAAATCTTTTAAAACCTCCGGACTAAAAATAAAAAACAAATCGCAATAGAATCTGTAAAAACTATTTTTATTTCAAGGTTCTGGGATATTTGATGTCTGATGAGTATATTTCTTTTTGTTGTGGACTCAACTATATATCTATCTTGAGTTTAAGACTCAGTTTTAAACTGTTCTGGTTTTCGACTTTTACTGAATCCATTTAAAATAAATAAGACATCGTCTAGTCTAGACTTTCTCGACTTGTCGTTTATTCATATCCATACTTATTTTGCGGTCAACATACGCATTCCAAAATATGTAAATCCACGTTTGCCAGATTCCTTTCATTAACATTTTTCATATCTAGTTCAATATTTTGTTTAAGAACTCTAGAGTGCTTCACATGAATATCTTAAATATTAGTTAATAACAGTGAGAGTTAAGTTGCCTTTAAACTAAGGTTGCTAGTAGATAGCAATAAAGCCAATTTCGACTTGTGCTGCTGATATGTACACAATATTTCATTCTCAAAGTAACACAACATAACAGAATTGATCGAGAATTTAGATTTGAGCATTTTATATTTCAACAACAAAATCTTAATTCTCGAAGGTTGAACAATTTTAAAATTAACTAAACATGTTATAGTCGCTCTAAATCTGGTCAAATGTTTTTTAAATTCAGAATCCGAAAGTACCAAAGTTGACACTGGAATGAATTGAAAATGAATGTTATTATAACCACCATTTTCAAAACCAAAAGTAACGATATAAAATTAAATTCTGAATGAATGAGAATACTTGGTACCTACAACACCGCTAATTTTGACGAAGTAATATTTGAACAAACGCAAATAATGATTTGGCATTTTAATATTTTATTTGTGTTTGTGATTTAAAAACAAATAGGAAATATCTAGCAATGAGTAATATTTTCTTGTTTTTTTGCTTCATAAATTATAGAATTGCTGCTTTGCCAGTTAAAACACGCTGTGTTCCCACTGTAGCCTACATTATGTAGCCTACATACAGGTCGTAGCCGGAGCAAAGCGAAATAATTTTTTTAAAAATCCAACACTAATAGATCGGCTCGTAGCATGTAGCATTAATACGTAACACAGCAGAGATCATCATCCGTCATTCAACTTGTAGCTTGCTACGGCTTGCAATATTCGCATATAGCTTGATGTTTGGCAGTTTTTTCTGGAGTTTTGGGTGGCATAACATCGTAGCTGAAATGTCCGTGTAGCAATTTACGTCCACACTAACGTAGTCGACACGCGTCGTTGCTACAGCTACAGAGCTTGGTCGGTGAAATGCTAAAAGTCTGAAAGTACCATTGTTTTCGACTACTCCAATGAATACAACAGAAATGGAGAGATTGCCTATTATTATCAACTAAGGATATTAAATGAATCAACTGCTACTGATTGTTATTTTCATCAACAAATCTTTTTTTTTTAATATTTGATGTTGTCAACAAAATAATGTTGGTACTTACAATGTCAAACATAGCCAAATACTCTATTTGAAGCAAAACAATCCATAGAATGTGTCTTAAACGTCGCCGCGCCGAATCGTCTCGACTGCTAGCCGTCTCTGGCAGGTCGATGCTCTAACTGGTGACGTCCTAAAGCTGCGTTTTCACCAGAGATGTACGAGTGAAAAAAAGGGTTCGCGAAGAAAAATTTACCAATGATAAGAAATCAGAGCCCATTTGTACCCTGTATTGTTTACTTGGAATAACAGTACCTACTGGTATTTTGATGAGCGCCGCGAACAATTGCAAACGAGTCCACGATGAATATTCTTGAACGAATCAATTTTATGTCCTCGATTGCCTCAGCCTATGACATAATGTGTTCCGTGCATTACGCTTATCGCTAATTCGCTAGTTTTAGGGCCACGCAGCCCTCTAGCATATTATCCCCTCTATCTCAACTCAGAGAAACAGTTTTAAAAACCGTGATTTAAGTTCTTTTGAATTAATTAGCACCCGTACAAAATATTGTACTGGATACTACACTACATCTGTATCATAAAGTTATAACACCATTATTCACTTCATAACCTAAGCGGACATAAAACATAGTATAATTAAACATTTCTATAACATTTACATAAATGTTTCTTTAAAAATAGCATTAAACCTTGCACATATGTATAAGAATATATCATACGATATTATGATAAAACATACTGGAAAGTAATAAGTAGGAGATATGTACCTAATGTAGAGAATGTTTTCTGTAATTTTAATGGTAAACTGTAAGAAAATGAACAAGCAAGTTCTTACGTCACCTAATGAAACGTGATTAATTATCTTCCTCTATGAACACCATCAAGTACCTGTCGAACCGTGAAAACTATTGTTCCTTAACACAACTTAATGTAGTGCCTGTAGTAATGCATACATTTTATACATGTGTATAGAATTGTATAGTATATAGATATATTTCCTTGACAGCCGCGTGATGAGTGCATCATTCAAGAACAATGCATCCTTTGTGTCAAGACTGCCTACGATCCGACGGCACAAAAGCACCTCCTTACATTCTCCTGCACCACACACGAAACCAGCTCACAGATATGACGTTAACGCCAGTGCTGAAAACCTTGGTAAGCAAATTATTATTATTTAATAGAGATACATATTATACCACATTATTAACTCATGTAGGTGTGCCATTAAACCACTGTGAAACTTACAAGCAGACACAACAATACCATCAAATATTATACTACCTTATCTTTATATTATTATTGTTTATATAGAAATAAACTATAAGTAAGTATGTCTAATTATCTACTGTTGTTAAACGTAAATTACGCTAAAATATTGCAATACTTTTTTGTTTCAAACGCCGCGCCGTTACGTACTTGTCTAAGTACTATAGTTTCCACAAATCCAATAAATATGTACTATTACGTTAGAAACAAAATACTCTTAAAATCCTGATCTAAAATAATAAATTGGTTGTTCAATCCAGGCTGAAGACAAATACACTACTAAATAGACAAACAACGAAAATCACACACGAATTGGACTCAATCACAAATCGAAACTACAAAATTAGAAATCCAAATTCAATGAAGCAATATTTGATTGTAATTAGAAGGGCATTAAAAAAGAGCATTTACATAAAACGGTACACATTGGGAAACCGTTGTGCTGCAACTGCCAACAACATCAATCACGTTTTGAAGCAGTAATCGGAGCCAACATTTCAACCATAATTGTTTTAACGACACACGAAGAAAACATCTGGTCACATTATGCGGTGATCTTCAATGTTAATTTTTACAATACAGTACGGTACCTACCATTGAAATATTTAGTGAAATGGAGAGTGATATATTGTTGCCCTGTTCCGTAGATATTCATACACCGGGAGGGGACCGTGCGTGTTGTCTGCTCCATTGTTGGAAAAGCTGCTTCAAAGGTTCTATTCTACATCTTTTAGACGGCACTATGGCATGACAATATTGCAGTCGATAAACTTCTGCTGCGTTTCTTGTTAATTCTTTTTAGTAAAAATCCTTTCAGAAATATGTGAATACACGAACAAAGAATGTTGGCGTAGCATTGAGACCGGAGAAAATTTCTGACTCCGGCAATAATAGCTGCGTGTCTTAGCTCCAGACACGATGCTAACGTCCTACTTACCTTCTACTTCTCTCTATTATTTTCACTTTTTTAAATAAAAATGCACCCGCGTAGATAATATCGCTTTGAAATACATTAATTAACTTACTTGTAATGCTATACAAGAAGCTTCAAGTACCTGTCTCGATAAAGTGGCTTCTAAATGACAATCGCTTTCGCGTATAGTAGGTACCTAAGTGCTGACAATCAGGGTGACGAATGTTTACAGGCAGTACGTACATTTAGCATATAAAGTTTGGTTCTAAAACAGAATTTCAAATTGTACCAGCGATTTAGCATAGGTACCTCATTTTATTGGAATGGCTTCGTTCAAAGCTTTAATTTTCAGTTCGGTAAAATATCTGAAATAAAGTAAAATATACACACTGCTTTGCATTTTTTATTATGCATGCCAGTTAGTTCATAGGATTCCTGTAAAATATTAATTTTATATTAATGTTGAAAATTAGATAAAGTGCCGATTTGGTCGTTGTCGACCAAAAAACAGCCTTTAAAGCCAAAATAATGTAATAATCATTCAGAACATTGTTGACACCTGGCATTAATTGGTGGATAATGGATTGATAATGTGATGAAATGGTCCGATGATCCGCCTCTCATTACTCTAGATTAAGCGGTTTGTCCGATAAATAAACCGAAACACAAATGATTTCTTACTACTATTCTGGAAAACATAATTATGGAACACTATAAAGGAGCATTAACATATTCACGACTCACGTGCGCACGTAACGTTTTTCAAAATATAACATGTTTTTGTACGGTAAGAAGAAAAATTGCATAGTGAAACAAGAGTGCAAACAAAAATTATGATAATTGTCCGAATTTCCTTTGCCCAGTGGGTTACTTCTTGACACTCGGTTTCATTTAAATTATAGAATTGGAGAATGGAGAACTTATCATTTGGCCCTTTCTTAAACGAACCAACTAGCACATTTTATAGCTTTGTACCTAAGTGATGTACCTAGAGGTACATGAAATAGAGTTTTCACGATCCCTCAATCAGCTGTGATAATGATAATACGAGTATGTAAGTTAAGACAGTCAATTGGTTAAATTATTGTTCTATTTTTTCCTTTATAAGGTATAGGTACAGAACCTTATAAGCCAATATAAATATATAATGTAGTAAGAAATATAATGCAACTCATTGTCGAACACATGATTTAACAGTAAAGTTCATTTTGCGCAATTTTTAAATACGTACACAATGACATGTGTAGACAACGAATAATTGGGGTGGGGAGTGCATGTCCTTACAAAAAATGAGCCACTCGTCAATAGGGACTCGTTTGTATCAAGTTAATTAGCAAAATGCTAAATATTTTACGTATGAACATTGACATTAAGATGAGTTATTTTAATAAAGATATAAGATAGCTGAACTAGCGACCGGGGAGTCGGAGAAGATAATTCAACTGTTTACTTAGTTTTTTGAGATTATAAGTAATTATGGTTTTTGAATCTACCATAGACTATTAGGAGCATAGGAAGCATGAACATTAAACTATTCGTTACACAATAGATATCTAAAAGCTTTTTCAAACCATCAACGTCTTAAAAACGGTTTATCAAAGTATAGTCTGACATTACAACCACGCAACCTCTAACCCTTGTGCCGCGTGCAAACAACTAACCAATCTTTTTGAACCTGCCTTAGTCCAATCCAATAATGAGACCACGCGATAGATTTTTTAAGAATATTAAAATCTGCTTAGTTTTTCTATCTGCGGCTCGAGTATAAATAATTTTGTCAATCGAATTCGAATCGAGCTCGATGCGCGTGTTAGCCATTTGTATGTTTTAACCAAACGTCATCAGTGCGCAGCGAGCCCGATACGATTTAGAATGTCAAAATTATTCTTACTCCGGTGACTGGTCTGCCTGTTGTCAATATCTTATGAAGGATCCAGTTACAGGCAAATCGTGTTAGAAAAACCACGTCTAAGTCCTGGAATTCGAACCTATGACCCGACCCGAAGTCCATGTACGCTACCGCTACACCAAGAAGGCGACTAAATAAGTAACTCATGATTTCACATAAAAAGTTAAATAGTGTCACAATGCCAAATTCTATCGTTTTTATCGTACTGCGTACGGAACAAGTGTTTATTTAAATGCACACCTTCGTTCTTGTGAAAAAAGGCTCATAGAACATATGTGGGGATTGAAACGTCTTACTTCCAAATCAGGCGCGGTGCGGCGGGCCCGTTACTGAACTTACCTCTATAATACTTGGTTTATTATATTCTATTTCAACTATATCAAGTGGCAGCATAATTATTTTAATAATAAATAATTATTTTAATGCTCGAATCCGACCATACTCTTGGAGTATGGTCGGATTCGAGCAAACTTACAAATTGACCTTTTTCCGTAAATGTTACTGAAACCCCGTACACCGAAGTACCTATTATTAGCGACAAACTACTATATCTAACTATTTTGCAAACTTCTGCCTACATAAAGGCGGTAGTGGCTAAAGGCTAAATCGACGACGCAACGCGACGTAAAGACTTAAAACCACGACTATGCGACTATCGTGTTTTCGCGCCGAGCAATGGCTCGAAGTGCCGCGCCGCTCGACTCAATAACTAACTTCCCCTAAAGACCTGTAGCCCGACCATTAGTTTGTATCGTTAAGTTAAGATAAATAACCAAAGTCTCTAGCGTTGGTACGCGCATACAAACGTTTTCAATTGCATTCGTACCATAAGCTTAAATTACGCGACTTCCCACAATAAGCTAGATTAAAGTTTTACGTAGCATATCATTTGCCAACTTCATACTAGTATAGTCTTCTCACATTTCGCCGAGCATAGTTCCGTCCCAGATGTGATAGGGGGCGAGCCTATCGCCATATCGGGCACAAATTCCAGACTCCGGGCTGATATGGAAAAATCAAATATCACTTTGCCCGACCGGGGGATCGAACCCGAGACCTCAGAACCGTAGTCGTACCGAAATACCACCACGCCACCGAGGCAAACTAAAAATAAATTGCCATTCATAATGAAGTTACTCCAAAGCTAAGTGTTTAAGATTTTATGTATTTCATGACAAATTAAACCAGTGAGTTACGTTACGTTAAAAATAATAACTCATGGTGCCATTTTTGTACAACCACCCAATAAAACCTTAGTCGTTATCGAATTTCTCGATACGTTTTTACGGGTCGAAATCTGTCATTCTCATGGTACCGATTTTAGTTCCTCGCGTAACCGCTGGAGGCACTCGACTGTTTTTCATACAAATATTTTACGTCCTCGCTCGCGTAAATACGTGCAACAAACTCATGGTTGAGCTACAGGACCCGTAGACCGTACCGTACGCACCACAGAAGGCGACCCGCGACATACCTATATAGAGGTAGTATTTCGTAGATTAGCTACGAACGTAGCCGAATCCCTCTACTAATTATATCTCTTGTCATTTGGCACATTCATTCTAGAGGTATACTTTTACAAATAAATGTACTAATAAATAGGTAACGGTATTTAAAGTATCTTCTTTCTTTCTTTCTACCTGGCCTTATCCCACCTTAATGTGGGGTCGGTGCAACACACTTTTTCAAACGTGTTGCAGAAAGTATTTGGCTGCAACACACTTTTTCAAGCATGTTGCAGAAAGTTTTTGGCTAAGTTTTTACGACCGGCTGCCTGCTTGACGTCAACCCCCTCTGAGGGATCCAATGCCGGGCAATTTAAAGTATCTTCTATAAACAATGAGCCACAGCGTTAAATCTGAAATATTGTTCGTACTGCGTACTGCGTAGTAACAGAAATAGCCTTCAGCGGCTGTGTATTTTGTGATCTCAAAATCATGAAACGCGTTTGATGTTAATAAAAAAATTTACTGTCATAAAAACTCTGCCAGTTTCTTTATTTTCATTCGTAGTTGCGTCTCTAGCTTTGTGTTCCCTTGGGATTTTGCAGTTTCATGTCAAAGATACAGACAGATGTGTGTCATGTAGACTGTGATAATAAATAATAATAATAAACATTTATTGGCACGTAAATTACATATAATATAGGTACAGGAAAAATCCAGATAGCTTATATGTACAAGAATATACAAAATCTTGTTCTGCTGGTACTTAAAATAGGTTAACCTGTGCTAAAAGTACCAGCATCCTTCCAGTGTTACAGAACAGTCTCGTGATGACGAGTCCCTTTCGCTTAGACAACTTAATAAATATGATCAAGTTGCGATACCTGCGGTATTCGAAGTTATTAAACGAATGATATTCAGAATCATTTTCAAAGCACCTGCTCAATGAGTAGATAGTACTCATATCCCGTAAATTTTATAATTAATACTGTATTATTATATAATATAATTCGAAATCGATATCAATCACTAAATAATAGCAAAATAATTTTTATTACTTATTACTTACGTCAAAAAAGAGTTAGCACTTTTGCAAGACAGAGATAGCAAATGGATCGATACTTTGCCTGAGACGTTAAAAGGCAACTGCTGCATTGACCTTCATAACATTTAAGTTTGTTCGAATGATATAATACATTTTTTTCTAAATCCACGACTTTGTTATTAATATAATAATACCGCTATCTCAAGGGACATCCGTTTGATTTCTGTAATTTCTAATTTATGTAAAAATTATGACAAAACATGGGTGCGATATGGATTCCGCTGACAGGTCTTGCCTGAGCTTAATTCAATTCAATCCCACAAAATTAGGTACACCGTAACGGGTCGGGTGACGGTAACCACTTACTACCAGGTGGGCCTTCGTCGGTTAAGTTATATTCTTACTCTTCTAGACACTCAAAACGCTTCAAAATATAAATGACCTACTCGTATGTTATGAAAATACGATGTAACTACCTACCTATATCATAATAACGTAGTTACGATTACACAATCAAAAAGAAAGTAAAAGATCTCCTCCTTTAGCAATTATCTTGAGCTCTGTTATATAAAAGGAATAAAAGAACGGAGCTCTGTAATATAAGATGAATCCTGTTTAGCATAAGCTATACGCTGCGGTAAAAATTCAGTTAGAAGACAATATTTAAGCCTCTTTTGCATTAGGTGACACTTTAAAGAGAGATATAACCTAATTGTAGGCTTAAACTGGCTTTCAAATTTAATAGCAAGAAATTAGGGAGATTTAAATTAATTATTCTAAATAGGTACCTAATTAGGTACTCATAATAATGCTCATTTATTTTTCTATAATTTGATTGAACCTCCAATACTTGAGTAAGGGTTTAAATAGTTTCTTTAATATATATACGGTACTGGGAACTACAATTTACCCCATGTGTTATACCAAATATTACGTGCATATTTTATAGATGAATCTTATTTTGTTTTCCGAATACGTACCTACTGAAAAACAAATATGTAGCTACAATTTTATAACAGATGTAAAAGTCTAATTACACAAACGAGTACATGATAATTAACTAAGACCATATTAACAACATGGCCCATTGTCATGGTTGTCATTCTATTCATTGACTAACTGCGTATTTGTAACATTAGATACTATTTACAGCTAATCTATGTAGGTAAGTTTAAAGCTCTTCGTCGAACACACACATAGGCACGAAACGTTCGTACAACTCTTGTTCCACAGAAGTGTATTGAAGAAAAATGGGTAGATAAAGTGAAGTCCTAGTGTTGAAGTGTGCGTGTGTGTGGCAGGCGCGAGGAATGGACGAACAGTGCCGACGCGAGCCGTCAACCCTTCGCACAGCGAGGACTCGGTGGCAGAGACTGCGCTCTCCAAGAGAAATTCCGACGGTAAGAAGTACGAGTAGGACAGCCCGGTGAACGAACCAGCAAACAGCTGTCTACCCTTAGAAAACTCTGTGTGTAATGATGCTCTCACTGTCGCTTAGTATGTTAACAATATCCACGTGTATGTATAAATGAAGTAGGTATGTCTTTACTAAACTTTTCGTACTGTTTATTACCCACATGATATAGCCTATAGGTACTAAATATTTTTATGTAATCGTACGACATTCGATATTTTAATTATATTTAGATGCTGACTTAATCTAAATAATACTGAAACCAAGCTTAAATTAAATTAGGTATTAATAACTCTTCTAATTTAATTTAAATGCTAACATCTCTATTTTATTTTAGCACAATTATTACCTACATATGTGATATATTATCATTACCTCGTAGGTATATTATTATATCTAACCCATACTTCATTTTTTTAAACTAAATGTTCTAACATAAAATATCTAATTATACTTATTTCTAATAGTTGCACCACGACAATCCATTGAACTGGGTACATACATAATTATCCATACCATTATACCATCTATTTATTTATTCACTGTTTCGTCACACTTGGCAATACGGGTTAGTACGTTCCATTATACTTTTAATACGCATAATATATAATTAGTATTTCTTTAACTTATGTGTAGAATAAGTAAGTATGTGCATACACTTACTAGCAACAAAGACTGAAGTAGTGATATTAATAATTGACGTCAATACGTTAAAAGTATGATAATTCGGAATGTCAGGCAGGTTAGATACAGTGGCCATACCAAAGTGACATGAAATCAATAGCCATTGTAATTATCGTGACCGGCGTGGGCACGGGTGACGGGACACGAAGCACGAGCACGCAACTCTCTCATAGCTCCCAACATATAACTTTAGACCCAGTTTCAAACGTTAGTGGGACATACAACAATCTAACTCCGCGATTTGTTTCAACACGTATTTCCCTTGTGTGCTCCATTAAAAATCACTTGTGGGAACGGCTTTGTTTTTATGACAGCTGAAAAACTCGTAATTCTTTGATATATTTCCTTCGCTGGAGCACGTTAACGACGTCGTATAAAGTAATAACGATTATTACTAAAATTTTAAAACTCCCTATATGTATTTTTGGAATTGCAAGGTTAATTAATTCGTGGTCATATTCACGCTAATACTTAACATACTCTGAGCTTTCATGATACCAATATTGGTCGATAACAAGGCTGAACTTCAATAAACACTTTGAGTTAGTTTACCGCAGAGCGTTTAATTCAGACTTTAGATAGTTTTATATGTATTCCTTTACCAAGTAGGTAGCCATGTTATTTATACCGTGGTTCTAAACCATAATTTTCCGCCTTTATATTACATAAAACAATAATATAGGAGGTGAAATATAGGAGGACTGTGATATAAATCAACTTCGTCATTCATATAGGTAATACCTAATATAATGTTTCCTACGTCGTTATAATGAGCAAGTAATTGTCATCCATAGTGTCGTTAAAGACAGATGAATGAATAATCCTTTTTTTATTAAAGCAAATAATAAAAACTCATGAAAAAGCTTCATTTAATTCTAATAGAAGAAAACCCTTTAAGACCCCAAACAACCATTAATTAACTACGACGTTTAAAAAAACTGAAATTTCGTTAAAGTATAAACTAAACTTAATTGAAACTATATTATCAAATTATAAATAGATATATTACGTACATTAACGAAATAACAAGAATTTAACAAGATAAATTATTTATCTATAATTATTATTGTATATTATTAACTTGATGCTGGGGTTACCAAAACCCATTACCCACACCATAAAACCATTGTGAAAGTTATTTCCCTTACAGACGAAGACGAAGAACCTCGCTGTGTGACTCTGACGCCGAGGCATAAAGCAGCAATCCGATTCATTAGAAAGGTACGTAGTAAACTACCAAACGTGTATATTAATTACATAATATTAATATTCAATTACAAACGCGTATTGTTATCAGGCGCAGTTACGTAGGAATTAAATAGAATATAAAACAATAAACATATTTATTATATATTGGAACATCGAATTGGAATTGAATCGAACATTGGAATATAGATCGTAATAAATCTTATAGATTCTTAAAGGCAATCTAAATTTTTAAAAGGAACATTATTTGTTGTTTTTTTTAGTAAAAAACTTGTATACGTTCCTGTAGCCATTTTTATAATATGTGTAATGAATTATTTACTATACCTTATATACACGTGCATACATTTTTTACTAAACGATATTCGTAAAAAAAATGTTGATATACTCGTACGAACTTTTTCCTTTTTCGTGTCAAAAAGGTAAAGGCAGATAGATACCTACGACATGAATAAAATACAGATGACCTAGGATAAACGTTAAATCTCAGTCCACACCCTAGAGAGTATATTTGACGCATGATCAGAGACTAATAGGCACACACTCATACATCTACATAGTACATAAGAAATTATTCTCAAAACTAAAATGATTATCATGGAGTTGTAATATCATTACAATGATTAAACAAGACGGACACGATGAAAAAGGAAATGGTTTATACCTAATGTCTATGTCAGTTTATATTCGTAGTAACAGATTGTTTTAAATATAATTTTTATATTGCTCTCACATATTTATATTGTGGAATTCTAACAGATGAAGTATTTTGTGGCTCGACGTAAGTTTAAGGAAGCTCTTAAGCCATACGACGTCAAGGACGTTATTGAACAATATTCCGCGGGCCATGTGGACCTGCTGGGTCGAGTGAAAAACGTCCAGACTAGGTATTACCTACGGCTGCCAGCGAACTTTTGTACACCTTGCACTACCATTTATTATAATGCGTTCTTTATACTTTCCGTCTGGACTGTACCTACTCTGTGTCTTGTATCGTAATCTATGTAGTCAAAGTTGGCCTCAAATAATACCTTTATACTGTAGTAGTTAGTGTGTGCAATGCTATATCTTTACATAACGCATTACTACAATACAATACAATGGCTGCTTCGAAATCGCCTTCTTGTCAAGTAGAAATTAATTATTGTAAGTTGTAACTAATGTTTTAATCTACAAGTGATTATTGTACTTAAACTGATAAAAATTACATGGTTACAAATATGATATTGGTCAGGATATATTTTTAATAAATAAGTCTACATTACACCTCATGCGATTTGGAAGTCGCCTGAACACTGAAAACTTCAGATGAAAGTTTCCATGATCCATAATGAGTAGTTTATATCTGTTATTCGATACTGCACTACAACATATGTATAAGTAAATATTCATGTCTGCCAAGGAATTTTTCAGTGAAAATCGATACCAAAAATAATTTTAAGACAGTAAAATTATTTGATTTTTCCAAATAGGTTACTACGACTTAACATTAGCCTAACGTACTTCTTATATTTCGTTTGTGAAATATAATAATGCACGGCTACCTATTTGGTTAAAATATTAGCATTTATTAATAATTTCTATACTATACTACTATAGTCGACAATATCCGTACTTACTCCCTTTAGAGATTTTCACACCTTTAGCAGATGGCATGTGACTCTTCATATTGAACACCGAATACAAAACATTCACAACAATGAATGGGTATTTTTATTAGTCTGTAATAACAACACTAAATCTAAACAACACAGTTAAAATATAAATAATATTATCGGGTATAATAAAATGTACTTAAAAATAAGTATAAAGTAAAAAAAACATTGTCGCTTATCTACCATAAAACTTTAAATTGATGATTTATGACACGAGCCATCAGGATATATGTTTTATTTTCGTGTAGCTCAAGTATTTTGTCGCACGCAAGAGATTTAGAGAAGCTTTGAAACCTTACGACGTGAAAGACGTGATAGAACAATACTCTTCGGGGCACGCTGATCTGCTAAATCGAACCAAGAATTTACAGTACAGGTGAGATGAGAGCTCGTCTGTTCCGTGCCCTGTACCTACTCTGCACCGCCGGTTCTAGCCTGCAGCTATATCATTTCATTCATCGTCCAGAATGTCCACCACCTCCTGACAGTTCGTCGCCACGGTACAACTAACTAACACACTTGTAGGATATTTATTTATTGTAAGCGCAACTTATTTCAAAATGGTCAATTTAGGTATCTACTTAATATTATCCCGCACCTCTATCTATACATATATCAACTTATATGTAAAATTAGAATATTCAATTGATAGAAAGAAAGAAATGTTTATTGTCACTAGTATATACATAGCTTGATAATAGAGGTATATGTAGATAAATATTTTATACCTTTCAAAAGAAAATTTAGCTAGTTTTAGGTCCTCACAATTTTCAAAAGGATAAACTGATCTATTTGAAAGATATATTATTAGATAGCTTTAGGTTGTGTTGATATTAGAGGTAAATACAGCATACTAAGTATTTTTCAGTTACCCATTACAACAATGTAGGTATGTAAATGTTTTATCGGTTTATTCTCACCAATTCAGCCGACTCTATCAACTGTTGAACTAATGAGAAGTGTCATCCTGTTAGTTCAAGAACAATTTTTTTAGGAGTTGAACTAATAAGATAATATACTCGTAGTTGAACTAGTAGAAATTGTTTCATTTAAATTAAACGATCCATCACAAGTGTTTCGGCCCACGAGGAAATTGGTAGGTATTCCAAATTCCCATACGGGATTGCGCGATAAAAATTAGTTTCACAAGTATTTTTGTTGTTGTTTGTATACAATTAAGTACATCTATTTTGCAAATTTTTGCGCGCACAGTATTCATCCATCGTCATCAAATTACCAGATATTCAGTAACTATTAGGCGCGTTGGGTATCTACTCAGGCACCACGGTGTTTTCGACTTATATAGTCATAAAAGTATCGTGTCGCATTCTTGGTCTAGTAACAGCATATTATATGGGCTAAAAACCGAGGAAAGTCGAGGATTCGAAGCCAGATAGGGCAAAGTTGTTCGCCAAACACAATTTTCAGAAGATTAGATCCTTCAAGGGCAGGCAGCTGGTTCTAGAAATTAAGCCGAATCCTAAACAAAGAGTACGTACCAATTTCTCCTTCACATTAATTGTGGTGGGTCATTTAATATTATTGAACCAGTTTCTGGGAGTTCAACCATTTTGTTCAATAAGTTTAATTCAAGAAGATTTATACCCAATTGATCAACTTGTTGGTATAAATCGTTTAATCGCGATTCATGACATCGGAGTATATTCTAGTTATTATGATGCAGGTACACGACATGACATAAGATACAAGCCACAGATACACGCTCTTTAGCTTTGGCAGATCATTAGTGAGCTAACAGTGTTTGCGACAAACTTAAAATTCTAGTTTTGCATAGATGCATTAATTCAAATACGTAGCGACAGTATTTAGGTATTGGAATTAATATGATCGTTAAAAACTATACTTACTCGTAGATTGAAAACTACACTTGTACACGAACATTGCATTTATTATTGCTTATCCACATACCTTATTCCACGTAGCCTTATTAAATTTTAATTTCACTCTGTACTAGTACCGTAATATGCATGCAGCAAATTAACCTTCTTCCTGCAAATGTAATATCGCCTGGCAAGCACATCGTTTGTTTATGCAACGACTTCGAAATAGGCATCGTATACTACGATATTTGGAATTATCTATATTACGGCTGGGTATTAGCTATATTAATTTTTGTAGAATCTAATCGCGTAAATGTTTATACCACACCACAAGACAAATATAATACACATATCTACCACTTATATTTTATAATTTCTTTGTCGTGTCTATTACACCTAAAACCATTAATTATTGGCATTGTTTATGTTTTGTTTTAAATTAGTTATATTTTTTTGCATTTATACAAGCTTGGCGAACAGATATTAATGTAGAACATGTAATGAACATGCAAAGAACGTAATAATGATTAAATAAAAAATAAAAACGAACTTAATATTTCACCATGAACTATCATAGTGGGTACATACACCAAATTTTTTAAAACTTTTGATTGTTATGTACTAGGTACATTCTGTGGAACTACTAACTGATTTTGAAAATAATTTCACTAAGGGCGTCACAAACGGGCTAAAATAAATTATAGCTTAGGCTGGGCATTGGACAAGCATTACAATATGTTTATAAAAATGTTCTTGTTGAGTGACAAAGGCAACCTTTAAACCGGGAAAATACTTTAAAACCACAGGAACGGAGCTAAGAGCAACAGCTAGTCAACACATAGAATAAGAATGTAAATATTGCACGTCTGTACATTGCTTAGATTTGCAAAAAAACGAATTGGGGAGGATTTGAATTAGCAATAGAATACATTTTTATCATATTTAGGATTTTTGTCTGTCTGTCTGTCTGTGGGTTTGTACACGTATCAAATGAAAACCACCAAAGTAATTTTACGGAAGTGGATAGGAATTCATAGATCATACTTTGGAGTAATACTTAGGTTTTATTTCATTCAAATCGGCCAACTCTATCAAAAGATATGAATATTTTTGTATCATGTGTGAGATTGTATATAAATCAAAAGTGATTTTCAAATTTATCAATAGATGGCGTTCCCCTATTTTCTGAGTCACATTGATTTTTTTACGATTTACCATTTTAAAGATGTTGAGTGATAGGTGATCTCTTCACCTACCTACATACTTCACAAAAAAAGGAGGTTCTCAATTCAGCGCGTATCCATCCCATATCCATATACTAAATAATAAATGCGAAAGTAAAGTCGCCCCGTCGTTACAAACCAGGAATCGGGAAACGCAATTGAAAAAGTGCCGCCATTTTGTTTCTTTGTTTTTCACCCGACTGACTTCAAAATTGATATATGGTTCACCCCGTAGTTCCAAACCACGAATCCGGAAACGAAATTGAAAAAAGTGGCCGCCATTTTGTTTTTCTTTTTTTTTACCCGAATGACTTCAAAATCGATATCTGGATCGCCTCGTAGTTCCAAAACACGAATCCGGAAACAAAATTGAAAAAAAGTGGCTGTCATTTTGTTTTTATTTGTTTTTTACCCGATTAACTTCAAAATGGATATCTGGGTCGCTCCGTACTTCTGAATAACTTATCTGGAGTCAAAACTGAGAAATTACGTGGCCACCATTTGGTTGTTCTTTGTTTTCTTATCTAATTTTTGCTTAATCATTAAAATATGTCGTGTATGGAATATTTGGACTAAAGCAACGGATCGGATCGACTACCTGAATCAAAAACCTTATATTTCTACAAAACACGCGTGCGAAGCCGCGGGTACAAGCTAGTAAGAAAATAAGAATACACATTGAATTTCCAACCAGCAGTCCGTCTGAGGATACGTAGGTACTTTTTACGTTTTATAAAATAAACCTCTTAGAATACTACCTGCAAACCACGCCATATTGCACAAAAAGGCCGTTGGAGAAGGCATATCAACGTTTTTGGTTACCAGTTTTATTTTAGATACATAAGTCGAAACAGGCATTTTGAAACTATGAATAGCCTGAGTGTATACGAACAAATATCTAATTACGCTGACATTTTGAATGGGTATTACGCTTACGGTAATAGTTGTATTTACGTTACCTATTCGCGTATATTACAGACTCCAGTCCTTTTTGCAGCCTCAGTAAGTAAATATAAATGTAAAGTAAATGCGAATAAACGTAATAGCTCTACTCACGCCCAGTTTTCAGTGTTTTGGTGCTCTGTCGATCGAAAGTTAGATAGAATGTTAATAACCCTTTCAGAAATAAAAGGTTAAAATATTATGGCATTTTACTCCTATATCTCCAAAGGGATAGTATAAAAAAAGTCACTGTGCTCAGTTGACTGGTCATATTTCCGCCTACATGACACAACTCGTGAAACACTTTTTTTTAATACTTACTAAACAATATTTCTTCTAGCGGCGACGCTCCCGGCTCCGCTGATAAAAGTATTTTCTGAAAAAAAAAAATTTGCCAATAGAAACAGAGACATTGCAGCTTTCTATTAATTGTGCAATTAGATATTTCACAGTCGGTTTGGTAGTTCCAGAGATTAGCGCGTTCAAACAAAAAAAAAAACCCAGCTCCTATATTACAGACGACTATAAACTATTACATTTACCGAATTTTGAATCTTATTACATAATGTAATGTAAAAAATATAAAATCAAATTAACAAAATGGTCACATCTTGCACATAGCAATATACATACATCATAGCTGCTTGTATAGGGTGTTCCTGAAAGGTGGTGTAGTCATTTAGAGCATTGGATCTGCTGCAAGTTGCAGCATATTATTTAATTTACTAATTATGTGACTACCTTATGTATTCAATTCAGTCTACTTAACGCATTCCCAATCTATTGAATACTTAAGAGGCACTTGTAGCGCTATTACTAATCTAGAGTTACACTTTATCTCGATTTATCATACAGCTCCTTCCTATTTTTAAATAAAAATTTGGGATAAATAGAGATTTTTCGTGGAGCTACGGGTGGTCCTTAATTAGATGATTTTGTCGCATTATGATTTTGAGATCTTTATGCGTAAGTCTATTATTGATTTTAACAAATAAATACGTTCTTTTTTATCTTTTGACTTTACTATTACGCTTTAATCGTTCTGCCTTGTGTGATATTCTATTGATCCCACCTTTCTGTAACACCCAATACATTTTAAAGCTTATTAATGCACCTATTATTACCTATTACCTTTTTTACTTTTACACCTAACTAGTGCCTAGTAGGTAAGTATATTATATATTTTATATTATTTTATTATGTATATTATAATTGTGAATACAATATTATATTATAATTATAAGTGCAATTCACATTTGGGTACCGAACGTTTATTCTTAAACTCAAAAATATAAAATTAGAATGATGAAATGATTTCATGTGAACTCCGTCACACTAAAAGGTTCATGTTAGTGTGAAATGAAAATATCACGTTTCGAGAGGAATAAGTAAAATTTGGTTTACGCGGGCTAAATATCTGTCGCTGTTTAAGCAAAATATTTTTACAGCCTTTTGGCCTTTAGTACTGTAAGACAAGTATATACTAAAAAGTAATAATGCAGACTAAAATATAAGTTATAGTACATACCTATTACATTATTCTTCTATACTATTATATATTGCTGGCGTAGCTAAGACCGTAGCAGATGGATTTTAGTTTGCTAAGTAATCATCATCATCATCAGCCATAGGAACACTGCTGAACATAGGCCTCCCCCAAAGATTTCCAGATCGACCTGTTGGAAGCGGCCTGCATCCAGCGACTTCCTGCGACCTTTATCAGGTCGTCGGTCTGGATAAAATAGTAAGAGTAGTTAAGTAATAGTTAAATACAAATTGCCTACATGTATTTTCAACATAGCCTAGCCTTTTTATAAAGTTGGCTTCAACAAACAAACTTCTAAAGAGACGGATAAATAACCCGAGTAAATAAAAGTATACTTAGCCTTCTATAACTTCGCACAGGTACTTTCTAGATCTATTTTATATGTAGTATCATTAATTTTGTTTTATTATTTTAACAGATTAGATCAAATACTTGGCAAACAAGGATCGAAAGCTAAAGATGTCTACGCGTCCAAAATCAGCCTAGCTTCCAGAGTAGTTAAGATTGAAAGACAAGTAATTATTATATTTTATTATAATACTAATCAATGAAATACGTACATAACTTAATCATTACGATAATTTCACGATTTTATTCCAGGTAGATGATATAGAAAGTAAGTTGGATCATTTATTAGAAATGTATGAAGAAGACAGAAGAACAGCGAGAAGGATAGCTAGTGGAAGTGCGGGAAATGGTGGCGACAATGGGACGACACCCGACACGGCGCTGTCGGTTAGGATACGTCCAGCGCTGACGGAGAAGCAATGTTCCGAGCCGAACTCACCCGTGTCACGGACGTTTGAGCCGGCACAGCCGCCAGCAGCCGCAGCGCCGCATAAAAGACCTATGAATAGAGGCTACTCCGATTTAGGCACTAGATTTATGCGAAAAAAAGTAATTGTAAAGTAAGTTGATACTGAAAATACTCTAGGAGGCAATTAATTAAACATTAGCTGTTTGACATAATCCGTCTCATGTAAATGATTGGTAACGGGAAATGAGATAGCTGAATATGAATTTCCAGAACATCATCAAGTCGCAACGGTGATTCCCCTAGAGACGACGAAGTAGTGATCGTAGTTCCGACCGACCGGGAAGACACGCCACCCCGTCTTGTTACAGACAGCTCAGGTATGTTATCCGTATAAACATTTCAATATAGGTATCTACACGCTTACGTTTGTGGCTTACGTAAATTCACTGACAATCGCTTTACATGTTCTCATTAACAAACCTATATGTTGAAAATGTAAGCTTATCAGGATAGATACACTTCGTAATGTCACTGAGATATTAAAAGATGATTAAAAGCGTGTGTGTGAAAAATGTGAAAAGATAGTTACATTAGGCAGTTATGCTAGACATATTTACAGTCGGGAACAAACTCGTACATATGTAACTCATACGAACAATAATTTAACCAATTAACCATCATTGCCATAGGTATAAATATGAGAATATTACAAAATTGCAGCATCTTATGAAGACTATTCGTCGTCAACCTCTCTCTGACCGAGACCTTGGGAGAGCCCCATAGTATTCGGCCGCCGCCGGCTGCGTGAGTCCGAAACCTATCTAAAGCTACCCCTATCGATGTGTGGAATGTGTACCATATTATAGTGTCTTTGTGCCCTCCTCAGTCCTGCCTACTATTTGATCCTTTCTCCATGAATGTTCTTATTAAGATGTTGTATTTAGATTTACATACATCAGACACATTGTCTTTGCTAATACTTATAATTTTGTTCTATTTGTGTATTTTAGTTGTCGTATATTATTCAAATCAATCTAAGTGTTAGTGTTGTTATTATTTACTTAAATTCATTACAGTAAGATTTTATTCCTTTATTTTAAGAGATAAATTAAGAAAGCTATCTCACATCACTTACTGATAAACATATTATTCTGAGATATACTCTAAAACAGAGGTAATCATTACTCAATTTATTATTGTAAGTTAGTACTATTCATTGTTAGTCATGACATTGCTTTGTGTGGAATATTACTCAACTTTTATAAGCATGTTTATGTAATGTAGAATGTATATCACTATCGACTAACAACTTACATATATAACATTACACCTAATACAATATATTTACTTACCTACTATGCAATTTACATGTACATAATATATAGGTACTTATCTATATTATAATACTTAATTTAATCGTTTTAAAAACATTAGGTACATTTTTCTTAATACAAATCCTTTTTTTATCTTTATTTAAGGAGCTTAGTCAAACAAGACTATGCCGCTCCATTGGTACTTTTCTTACAATAGGACTACATAATTATACGCTTAATTTAATACAAATCATGTGATTGTATAATATAATTATTAGTGACCGACCGAAGCTAAGGTTCTATTTCGGCAAGTTTCGGCGGAAATATATAGTTTTGGCACCGTTTTCGGTTTCGGCAGAAGACCTATCAAACCTTCGGTCACACCGCGAAAGAAGTATAACTTCTAATGTTTGTACTTAAATAAGTACATACCCCAATATTTATTATTACTTTTGTGTAACATATTTTATTGGCTTTTAATTGAAGTTATTTCCGTGGATTTATGAATTATGAGGATTATGTAAAAAAACGAGGTTACATTTGATTCCACATTCGTTTATTACTTACAGCACATTTGTTTTAGGTAATTGTTCTTGGATGGGGTTTTAATTACAACTACCCAAACAACTACCAGCTATGATTTAACTGTGTGTGATTTTCAGATACTTCATTTTTTTTATAGCATGACGTGCTGTTGTCACGACATGACATATCAAGTTGAAAATTAAAATGTGGACTTAAAAAAATATATAGTATTACAATTACGATTGCTACCCTAAATTATGAATATAAATAAATAATACATACCATACTATATAGTATCAGGCAAAAATATGATAAAAATAAAAGAAAAAACTGTTGTCAGTTTTGAATAAAATAAATACTTAATTATTAGATTTTTTTACATACCTACCTAATAATAAAGTGTATAAAATAAACCAAATATCACAAAACAATACGTTTTTAACATGTCTGAAAAGTTTCGGTTTCTTTTTCGGTCGAAACTGAAATAGGTACCGAAGATTCGTTTTCGGTTTCAGTAGAAAATCTTGTTACGGTCGGACACTAAATAATTATTATTGGTTTTTACCTACCTACTTTTTTCATTAACGCATTATACACTTTTTTGTCTTAATCATTTATTTAAGAACCAATTACTAAATCGCGTGCGCACTAGTAATATAATTTCAAATAATTTATCAATAAATTTATAAAGATTGTGTGTACCTACTTTAGGGTGGATTAACCCTAACTACAGCTACTTACTGATATAAAATAAAAACTTATGTCATAGTATTTTTGTATATAATATGTAATAACAAAGCTGTAATATTATCTATACTATCTATACTAATATTATAAAGCTGAAGAGTTTGTTTGTTTATTTGTTTGATTGAACGCGCTAATCTCAGGAAATACTGGTTCAATTTGAAAAATTCTTTTTGTGTTGGATAGCCCAATTATCGACGGTGGCTATAGGATATATATCATCACGCTATGCCCAATAGGAGCGGAGCAGAAAAAGAAATTTTCATTTGCATCAAAATGATGCAAAATCGGAAAAAAATATATCTCAGACAGAAACTACTGGTTCGAATTGAAAAATTATTTTTGTGTTGGATAGCCCATTTATCGAGGATGGCTACAGGCTATATAACATCACGCTATGACTAATAGGAGCGAAGCAAAAATGAAAAATGCTGCAAAAGCGGGGAAATTCATATCTCAGAAACTACTGGTTCGATGTGAAAAATACTTTTAGTGTTGATCGACCGGATGAATGGTGGGTGACTGACAGGGTGATTGATGGGGTGACAGACGAGTGACAGATGGGGTGACAGACGGGGCGGCAGACGGGGTGACAGGCGGGTGACAGACGGGGTGACAGACGGGTGACAGACGGGGTGATAGACGGGGTGACAGGCGGGTGACAGACGGGTGACAGACGGAGTGACAGACGGGGTGGCCGACGGGGTGACAGACGGGTGACAGACTGGGTGACAGGCGAGGTGACAGACTGGGTGACAGACGGGTGACAAGCGGGTGACAGACGGGTGACAGGCGGGTGACAGACGAGGTGACACACGGGTGACAGACGGGTGACAGGCGGGGTGACAGTCAGGTGACAGACGGGGTGACAGACTGGTATAGACGGGTGACAGGCGGGTGACAGACGGGGTGACAGGCGGGTGACAGACGGGGTGACAGACGGGGTGACAGACGGGTGACAGGCGGGTGACAGACGGGGTGACAGGCGGGGTGACAGGCGGGTGACAGACGGGATGACAGACGGGTGACAGACGGGGTGACAGGCGAAGGGACAGGCGGGGTGACAGGCGAGGTGACAGGTGGAGTGACAGACGGGGTGACAGACGGTGTGCCCGACGCGACGGGGTGATAGACGGTGTGACCGACGCGACGAGGTGACTGACGAAACCGGACCGAAATAGATTATCCCATTACCTCCTTTAGAATTATTGGATTACAGGTGCCTAGGATTCACTCTTTCAACCCTCTCTCTCATACGCAGACGAAGTTGCGCGGGTCAGCTAGTTGTAATATAAACCTACCTACTTATTGCAATTTATTAGATAATTACATCGTTTTATTTATAAACAAAACACCGTAAATAAGGCACACAACACTGACACTACATGAATGAAAAGCTTTATCAAATTAAAACCGAACCGACGCCAGATCTTGCTTTTACACTCAAACTCGGTGACCACGTGACGCAATATATGAAACAATGATAATAATTTATAAGAGGTAATTATGATACTGTTATAATATTTCAGAAGTGTGTGCGAGCTGCTCTGTAGAGGTAGAGACGGAGGCGGAGGCGGGCGGATCGCAGTCCGGGAGCTCGGGCTCGGCGTCGTGGTGCGAGGGCTCCGTCGCCGAGGAGCGCGGCTACGGGTCCGGCGAGTGCGACTCGCTGGCCGAGGACACGGCGCTGCTCGGGGAGGCCGCGCACGCGCACGCGCACACCGTGCACGCACTGCACGCGCCGCGAACCGCACGCAACCAGCGGCGGGACGTCGCCGTTGACCTACACTTGTTGCGTCCTGACGTCTGAATGTGAAGCTCTCTAACATCTCTACACTCTTCAGTCTCCAGTCTCCAGTGCTGACCGCCACCGGTGACCGATGACATGAACCGCACAATATTTTCTGAATAAGTGACACAAAGTGCTGTCCGTACTCCGTTCACAAAATATCTTTTTACATACCTAGGTGCTTAGATTATGTACGTTAAATAATGAATCTAGTGTGATTGAGTAGTTATGAATTTCAAGTAAACAGTGAACTTGCGCGATTCCATACAACGAGTAAGTTTATTGTATTAAAATAATTTAAAATAATCACTTATTCTCATTTACATAAAAAGACCAAAGAATTTACAAACGCGTAAGTAATATAATTATAAAACACCTATTATATAGTATGTACTTAATAATTTTATTATTGTTAATATGCTTATACTAGAGGTATAATTAATTACTTACGTAATGCTTTGAAAAGTAATATTAGTTAGAAGCTTTTTATTTAGTTATATAAATTGTACTTATTATGTTAAGTTGTACATATTCTATAAATAAGTCAATGTTTTAATTATTAAGTGTAAAAAATAATAATAAGCATCGAACGAATACCGAAAGGCTTTATAATGAACTCTGAAATACATGGAAGACAACGGTTATTTCTAATTATTGTATTTGTAGGTACGTAATCTAAATCATTCAAATCTTGTTTGGATACATAATTTGAAAATTCAGTTAAATTAAGAATGTTATTACAATAATCAATTTAAATAATAATATTTTAACAGAAATTGCATAAAATTTACAGCATATGCGTGAGGTTATGGTGTGTAGTTTCATGCAACTCTGGACTAGTCTTAACATTTACATACGTACTCATGTATGTACGGCTTAAAGCAGCTAAATTCATTTAATCAAACTTAGGTAATAAAAACTCTTATATTGCTTTTTATGTCATTATTTCCACTTATATACATACAATAGGTGCTAAAATAACAATACAATTTTATTGTCCTTTGGGGACCAAAAATACAAATAATTTATTTCAATTTTGAAGTTGTTTGCAAGTATGTTGGATATACATATGTACATAGTTATAATACAAGCTACAAAAATAAGGCTTAACTATTAGGCCTTGAAATAGCAAACCTACTTGTTACCACTGGTAAAGCTAACAGCTAAAGATGACTTTTATTAAAAATCACCATTTTGGGTCATAATATAATATGAGTAGGTACTTATGTGCAATAATAATATGTTCGGTACCTAATAATACTATGTTTATTGACATTCCGCATTAATTTTTGGTTTCGTTTGTATATTCACTTATTATAATATGATACTTCCGATGGGTGCCTCAAGTGTCAGACGCAAGCGTCGCTTTATCAAGATTAACTAAAGCCTAGGATTGTCACTAGTCAAGCCCTAAAATAAAAAGAAACCGGCTCAGGGCTATTGTTATTAAGCCGGATATGTTATGTTACGTTATGTTTTTTGTAATACCTTTTGAAACACGGACAACATTTTTATAATAACAAAAAATCTGTTGTTTGACGGGTGCGCATCGTGGATCGGCGTGGTTTGATATCCATGTGGAAAAATCTGAAAAAAATCAAGGTAGGTTTAAAGAGTTGTTTCTTCGTAAAAAATATTTGATCAAGATTTATTCACTAGTTTTTGGGATAATAGGGTTTTAGAAACATTCATCGCTCCTACAGAACCTTTCCCTGTGCGTAGTTAAACAAGCACTTGGGTGATTTTATAAGGCACACAAATTATCATAGGTACCGTTTGAAAGATAATGTAATAAAAGCATATTTCATAATAAAAGCAGGGTACATTTTTGCCTGGAAACTAATTACATAGGTAAAATCTAGATAAGAGTTTCATATTGGTATGTTAGATAATAAGTTAAACAAGGTGGCGCATGACTAAAAACGATTGAATGTTGAAATTATTGCATATCTGCCTTGTTCAATCGTGACAACATTTTTCGTTTGAGTATTCATTATGAATAAGTGAAAGATCGGACAACACAAAAATACTGCGAAGCTGGAGGCATTTTTAAATGTTTCAACTTTTATGTGAGTTGGGACTCAGAGCGTGAGACCTTCTGTGCTTCAAAATTAATTTAAAAATATCTCTACTTTCGCAGTATTGTCCGATCTTACACTTCATCCGACCTTACCCGAACTCGCCTAAGTTTACCTTTAAAGATATACGTACCCACTTCGTGCCGGAAGATATTGCTGGCGTTAAGAAATAAAGAAGCCTTTGATTTTACCTTTTAATTTAATAGTAGTTAGGGCCGATGAATGTATGAGACCTTGGTGGACTTCACCACCTACTACTTCTTGAGACAAAAGGTTTATAATTCTAGTAAATATCACTGTCTTTTCATTGAAAATCAAGTTATTACTATGCGCCACCTTATACGTTAACAAAATATCTCACCATATTACTAGTCATAAAGCCTTTATCCGGACCACACACATTACAAGTAAAATCTGTATCTTCTGCGTATTTTGCATCTTCTTTGATAATGTATACAAATCGTACAACTACTTATATTATCATACACACGCTGCAATATATTTCTACAACAAAAAAAATATCTTCATTGGCCTATAAAAATGTAGTCACACCACGCCTCGGCGAAGCTTAATAATATCTTCGCATCAACTTTCAAATTGTATGTGAAAATATTAAAAAACAATAGACCATGATATCAGCGTTATCACGAAACGTTTAAATTAGTATATACCTCTACATTTCAGTTACATCCATCAGGTCTTATAGTAACACATAATATTTCCTTAGATTGGTCCAATTTAGATGATTTGGCACTTTTTTATTTGTCACGCGCCTGATTCTCGAAACTAGTAACTTTTATACGACTTTGTATACTTTATCATTTATCAGATAAATAACTGAATCACTACATATTGAACTTAAATATAATAATATATATTTTGTAACGAATTGTGTGGCCTACGTAACGGTAATTAGATGTAATTTGTGTACCGAGTTTAATGAATTTTAACGACAATTTTATGAAAATAGTTCTTAACCAGTTCAATAAATAACATACAATGGGACCTACTATTGCCTACTGTTATAGACATACGCTTATTTATTGCATACCTACTTACCTAAGTCAATTTATTATAGTATATTTCATATTATAAGGTTTTACCTTTACATTGTATAATATAATAGGACTGTCGCCTCCGCGTACGGTCTAACACTAACGAAACTGAAATGTATGGAAACAGAATTACTTTATCATTTGGCGTATTCCCACATCTTTCAAAAAACCGGGAAAGTGCATGCTGCAAATCTGATCATGCAAAGTACAGGATTTATTTAGACATAATTTAAGTGTATGGTCCATAAACTCATTTATTACCTGTTTTACATAACTAATAACTTCATATATGTAAATGATATTGAAATTAATTTGTACGAATTTTTATTTTTACTTTGGTCGCGTATTACTCATTAACTTGTAAAGCCTGCTTAGCTGCTACAGTTTTCCTTTGAAATTCATGACATATATGCTACTACTGTGATTTTTTCACGGATGCAAAAGCAACTGTTTCATAAATAGAGGGGGGGACGCCCTACTCTACCAAAAATTTTCATAAAAGGATTTATTTCGCAAACAGAGCCTCCAATCGAAAAATAGTTTTTGCAAGCTGTAGACATTATTATTGAATGTAGGTCACGTTAGCGCGATTCATGTGTGCGAGATGCATGAAATCTGTTTATATGCGTGCGCAATAATTCAAAGTGCGCCCACAATTATTAGGCAGTCGCAAATAAGCAATCGCGAATATACTTTTACAGTGTACAATTGTATTGTCATTGTCTGCCCTTCCAACCAACAACCGGCTGTTCATTTTTATAGTCACGGGCGGCTCGGCCTCCTGTGGCCTATACGCTTATGTAACATGTATATGTGCCGCCTCCAACGGGTTAAAATCAGTTAAAATACCTATCAAACGATACCCCGAACCATAGGATAGCTAAGATTTTAGAATTCACCCCAATTACATGTAGGGGAGGCACCCTAAAAATTTTTTTGGGTGTGTGACCATGGGCTTTGAGGTGAAGTATTAATAAAATTGCGGCAACCTTAACTGGATCTTTTTAATGTTGCAACCGGTAAAGGAATATTTTGTTTAATTAGTAACGAAATTCAGATAATATTTAGAAGATGTGGGAAACGCTTTAAGATATATTCAATTTTGGGACATAATACCTGTACAATGACACATAATAATCTAATAAAATGAATAATATATAAGTAACATAATAAAGGCTTTTAGATAGATAATGCATTATGCAACTACACAATTTTTTTCCTTTCTGTGTTGAGATATATTATAACAATCGTATAAATATTCGATATTTTAACTAGAGGACCCGTGCGAATATTTCACATGGATTGTTTGGCATTTATAATTTTATTTATTTTTTACCAGTAAAATAAATTATAATCTTAAAATAGCGTATCAGACATTATTTTTTATAAAATAATTTCATTTTCGTATACATCTTCTTTTGAGGCAATCGGGTAATAAAGCATTTAATAATAACGTTAAAGAATTAATCAAAAGTATAAATAGTGATACGAATCTTTTTTATCTGATTGTATATTCTGTTATTAGAATCTAATAATTAGATACATTATACCTACTCGGACCCAATTTCACAAATCACAACTAATACTTATAATTAAAATAATGTAGTAACTTATTGCCCGACCCAAATTGCCTGATATGACTGTAATGAAACAAGCTCGTTGTTACCCGCTAATGTGTGTTACTTTTCATTTTTGATTGTTTAACCGTTACCGGTTATTGATACCGGTTCCATGTCACGGCTTAAACCGGATTTGTAGAGATATATAATTAAAATTGAATTTGTATCAAAGGTCTATGTTTTCGAAACTATTCAATAATAATTTCTGACTTTCTCTTGGTTACAGATTTAATTTAATCATTGATTTTGAATGTTAAGCAACATGTCGCTAGATTTCAAGAGCTAGAGACCTGTAGAAATAATCAAATGTAATAAGGATTAGTATAAGTACATCTTTCTTTCTACCTGCTCTTATCCCACTTTAATGTCGGATCGGCGCAACACACGTTTTCAAACATGTTGCAGAAAATGATTGACTTAGTTTTTATGACCAGCTGCTGCCTGGCGTCAACCCCCTCTCTGGGGGATCCTGTCCAGTCCTGAGCAAATCAAATTAGAAAAATCTCTTTGCCCGACCTAATTTCCTTTCGAAAACAGGACCTCCTAGTCCATAGCCCATAGATGCTGCCACTAGGCCAAAGAAGCCATATTAATCACATATATACATATATATCGGTATCATATATAGGTATACGTCGAATGGGGTGAAAAGAACTTAATTCAATTCAACCCAAGACACAAGTTTGCGCGTTCACTGCAAAGAAGGACCCTTTCGTCATGGCGCCACAGTTCCAAGGAGTCACTCTTTGTGTCTCCGAGAGTATTGGGATCCTCGGCGTAATAATATAATCTTAAATAAGGTGCAGTTTAGGAGTTATTTGCAGGACAAAGCCAAACTGGCTAGCAGGAAACTGGGGATCCTAAACAGAGGGATACTTCACGCGGGAACATATGTAGATTAACGCTTTATAAAGTGCAAGTCCGTCCCTACGTAGAGTACTGTTCTTACCTCTGGGCAGGGACCCCAAAGTACTTGTTCAACCGAATTGACTCCTTACAAAGGCGCGCATTTCGAATCGTCGACGATCCCAATCTCACGGATAAAGTCGAGGCGCTAGTGTTGCGGAGAGACTTTAGGTCTCTCTGTGTGTTTTATCGCCTCTACCACGGGGAGTATTCGTATTCTGAGGAGCTGTTTAATATGGTACCTTCAGCACCATTTTACTGTCGCACCACCCGACACCGCAGTAAAGTTCATCCTTATCACCTGGAAACACGGCGTAGCAGTACGGTGCGTTTCCAGCGGTCTTTTTTATCATGTACCTACGTGCAAGCTTTGGAATGAACTCCCTGCATCTGTGTTCCCCGAGCGCAATGACTTATCCCTCTTTTAACGAGGTTTTAAAAGAGTACTCAGCTAACGGTAGGCATCGGCTTGACTGTGCCCCTGGCATTGCTGAAGTCTATGGGTGGCGGTTACCGCTTACCATCAGGCGAACCCGCGCTAGCTTGTCTATCCACTTCGGCTATATATACCGTGTAGCGGCGACATAACGACATTAAATCATACCAGATATACCTTACAACGTTGCAAGGCCTTGTACAAAAAATCAATCAAATAGGTGAAATAGTTTAGCCACAGCACTGACTGGCAGCCTCCGTGGCGCAGCGTTAGAGTAGTCGGCTGTGAAGCGAAAAGCTACGGGTTCGATTCCCGCACCGAGACAAATGTTTATATGACCAACCGATTCGGGTCTGGGTGTTATGAGACCGAATAGTCTCTCATAGTTTCTGTTACCTAAGATACAAGTTAAACTTAGTATGGGCTCAAGAACCAGTGGCGTGCAGTCCATGTAGATAAAGAGACACTGTCTACCCTGACAATTTGCTATTTACATAAGGAAATAATTAAAATTATAACTATACATTTATGATAATAATGATAGTGATGTAAGAATTAAAGAATGTAATTTTGAAAATTTTGTCTACCCTAATCGGAATGCTTGTGCACGTTATTGGTCTGTACTATGTATGTGACTGTTAGGTGTACCTATTTATTCGTTTTTTATTTACATGATTGATTTTTGCTTTTCTCAATTTTTGCACATGTACGTTCGAGGGTATTTAAGACAGCTGATATTAGCGGCCAAAGATCTTTGTCGATAACAAACACGAACGGACTAGTCCGGCACGACTTAGATGCGAGCGCCACGCGCCGCGTACCTACTGAAGTCTACCTACATGCAGATTTTCGCTCTTTATTTTTACACGGTATAATTAATGGTGTGCTATTTAGTAACAGAATTTTTGCTATTTATTTTGTTCTAAAAATTGATTTTTTTTTTCAATATTAACGTCACAGTTTTTTTATTGCTGCGGCGAAATTTGAAAATACCTATGTTACTCATTATCTTTAAAATGTCGTTAGGTTGGCGCCAATCTGTATATAACCCGTAAAAACTAATTTTATTTTAACCTTCAATACCTACTTTAAAAATAGTCAAGTCAAGTCAAATAGTCATATGATACTGGATATTCAAAATCATTAAAGCATCCATACCTAAGTCATTTGAAAAGTAGCGGAATAGGGTGTCCCATCTGGCTTTTTGGCCGTTAAAATTGAATTCTAATTTAAGCGGTAAGTGGGTATAGTTTTTCTAAGACAACAAACAATGCTTATTATGTACCTATTGCATACAAATACAATAAAGCGAGTGAAAATTTATTGCATTTCTTGTTTTATTTTAAACAGCAATATAAGTTATAATAAACTATTCCAATGTTGGGTAGGTACCTACGGACCTACAGATATTCTTTATTATTGAGAGTAGGCATTCTAGTCGCCTTGAAGCTTGAAGCTAATTTTAAGATAAAATTAGGCCTTGCCACATAGATTTTTTACTTAAAGCTCTTTCTTTCTTTCCACCTGATTTTATGAAATGACGTTTAAACCGCTATATACTTTTATACCAAGATCCCAACACAATGTAAGGTCAATACACTTTGTGCAATATACCTTTTCAAGCATGTTGCAGATAGGATTTGGCTTGGTTTTTACTACCAGCTGCATACCAGATGTCAACCCTCTTGTACAACCACATGTATGTATTTACCACAATACCTACATTTCAGTTGCTTTAAACTTGCGACTCATTCGCCCGAAAACTGAAACGCTACTCAACTTTAACGGCTTCTTACATTGTTTTTCACCGTTAAATTTTGATAGTTAAGGCGGCATTAAAGGGATTTTTCTATAATTTCAGAATGTGAAGACGAAGATGCCCAACTGCAATATTATGCCGGGTACCACTGGGTATAACGCTCATATTTGCAATAAATTGTTGCGTTCATACAAACAAAATTTCGCTGTTATGTGAATGCAACAGGCGTAGATTCGCGGACGTTCGTTCGGTTGGTGTGTACGCGGCATTACAGATTTTCTTTCGCCAAGTGGCCATTTTGCTTTCTCTCCAATATTAGTCATGCTTCATTTTTCGTACTGATGCCATGTCCTTATTCTTCTTAAATCATTGCACTTGACAGTTGACACTTGACAACAGTTCACAGTTCATACTTCGTACTATACTAGCGCCTTTTTTGATTAGGCAAACGAAACTAGCTATCCAGTATCGTTAGCGGTTGCCGAAACATGCTAATATAGTAGAGTTTAAAAAAATCCTCGGGACCCAGAAGTACGGGACAACTCAGTAATCGATTTTAGAACTTCGCGGGTCAAAAACTGAGAAACCAAAATGGCGGCCTCTCCTGTTAGTTATGACTTGGAATCCGAAATTTGGAACTACGGATAGACTCAGATATCGATTTTTAAATCAATCAGGTCAAAAACTAAAAGAATAAAAATTTGCCACCACTATTTTTCAATTTTGACCCCGGATCCCTGATTCAGAACTCTGGGGTGACCCAAATATCGATTTTGAAGTCAATCGGATTAAACACAAAGAAAATCAAAATGGCGGCCATTACATCCCTGATCCCTCTGTTTTTTATGATCGTAATTGTATGTAGGTTTCTGACGTCGATTGAACCAAAGGACGTTTTAAGAATGGACTCGGCACGCATCTATTACTCTGAGGAAAAATATCTGTCAGTTTTTAAGGGGGACGGGGGAACGAATATGTCGGCGCCATATCGAGGAAACCACCCAGATCCATGGTGTAATACAAAAACACATGTCCTTTTAAATACTTTTATATACTTTTTCCACAAGTCAGTAAAACGAGTCACAGAAGTTCACAACACAATTTATAGCACTTTTTGACAACTAAACTTATTATTACATATTTACACACACATTAGTACTGCATGTATTAAACATCATGTACACAAAATTATTGTCACTCCTATTGAACAGCGATGGATTTAAATAGAAAACTTATAATAGAAATACCGTCTAGGTTTGTTAATAATCAATGAAATTAATGATTTTCTTCGAAGCTAGTTTAATATAGAACAAATAATTATTATAAAAACTAAGAGGTCTCCAAGCCTTTAAATAATGAATTATTAATAATTCACAGTGTAATGGGGAGCAAAAGTGAAAGCTGTGCGAAGATGGCGCTGTGAGCAACTATACCTTGTTTACGTTTTGTGACAGGAATGAAGACGTGATTTATGTGCTTTTATAATGGTAATTCTTTTTAAAATGTACGTATTTAGGACTGCACCTCAACTTCAAGTTGAGTTTCGAAAGAGGAACGCACAAATCGCCGGCAACAATGTCGATTTGATTGAAAGGTAATCATTTATATTCTTTTAGGTTATAATTCTTGTATACGCTTTTACTAAGGTTCTTAGACTTACTAGGCTATTTTTCTTTATAGATTGCAATATACAGTATCAATTCCATCCCTACAAATATCATAACAAAGCACTGAATGGCACTGCGTTGCGTCCGTCACTTTGAGACAATAGAGTCTAGGTCTCATGTCTAGTGATTTAATTGGCCACAATGGGATTTAAGCCTGAACATTGTTGCTTACATAATGCCACATAGCAGTATAAATAGACATTGTAGTCATACCTACACAAATAGACTTTCTGATGTGAGGGTCCTATCACCTGTACATACATCCACATAATCAGCGGCGTAGCGTGGGTTTTCGCCGCCCGGGGCCGCCCGGAAATTTGCCGCCCCTTTTCAACCGACTTAAAAAAAAAGAGATTCTCAAGTCATCGGACTAATTTTGTACGAGTATATTACCCGATATTTCCGGCAAATGTGGACCGATTTCAAAATTATTTTTGTCTTCAATAGAGCAGTTGGGAATGGTACGGACTGCCGAGACGATTATCGGAAGCTCGAGACCAACCTCAAAAAGAGCACACACCTCTGACTTTTCTATGTTAAGTGTGTTTTCATTGTGAAATATCGCTTGCTATAACGGTGAAGGAAAACATCATGAGGAAACCTGCATACCCGAGAATTTTCCACAAGAATTTCGAAGGCATGTAAAGTCTACAAACCAGAATTAGGCCAGCGTGGTAGACTAAGGCCTAATAACCCCTCTCATTAGTAGAGGATGCCCGTGCCCAGCAGTGGGACAGTAATATTACAGGGCTAATATTATTATTAATAGAGCTTAGGTAAACCGGGGTTATCCTATATATTTGGACATTGTGCAGCTTGTATACTTTTTTAGCCCAAATCACCATCAATTAAAAAAAAATGTTTTGTGTGATGATAACAAATACAATTAAAATTATTAAAATTACACTGAAATAAAGTAAAGTTCACAGACAGTAAATCCGCAGAAGAAAAAGGCGTTGCGGCTTGTTAAATTATAATTTGTCTCAGATAATGAGTGAATACAATGGTAGTAATTGAGCACCCAACTTGCAAGAATTTTACTTTGGTTTTAGGAAAATATATAGCATACTATGTAAAAACTATATTGGATTAAACTACGGATTCTGAACAAACTACTTAAAATTTTCGGGTATACTAAAATTCACTTTTTTATAATTACAAAAATATTATTAATAATAGATGTCATGGGTATCCCCTATAAACCCGAGCTACCACGTCCGCAAAGTTAGTAGGTACCTATAATTAAATCCGCAAATATATGGGCAAAATTGTAACTTTGGCAACACTGGTGAAATATCATTTAAAATGGCAGCCGGATTATTCAGAGTAAAAATTAAAAAAAACTTTTTTTATGATTTCGAGATTATGAACTATCCATGAGATTGTAATAATTGATCTCTAAACTACTCAATTAATTACTAATAATTGCTAATGTCTTTTGAGGGAGTATTCATAGACGGATTTGAACACTGTCGTTTGGTCGAAATATTAAGCTTTAATCTGCGAATGTTTGTTAGAGTCAAGTGTCCGCACCCCCTACCACCTAAACGGTTGGTTCTGGAAATGTGAAAAAAATCATGGTAGTCGCACATACGAATTCGGGTTCCTCACTCGGGGGTCTTAACCGCCGATGGTTTGGGTCCCGAGCCCCCGCCATCGGAGGGGAATACATTTATATTTATAAATATGTTTTATTTTTTTTAATATGTACTAGCATTTGCCCGCAGCTTCGCACGCGTATTTTGTAGGGCCAACGGTAAAAACATTTGATTTGTTGATCCAGCCTGTCGTTTTAGTCTAAATATTCTACAACGGGGTGATCCAGATATCGATTTTGAAGTCAATCGGCCCAGAAACACAGTAAAACAAAATGCTGGTCACTTTTGACAATTCTGACACCGGTTCCGTCGTTTGGAACCACGGGGCGACCCAGATATCGATTTTGAAGTCAATCGGCCCAGAAACAAAGAAAAACAAAATGGCGGTCAATTTTTAGATTTCGACCCCGGATCAATAAACGCCTTTAAATTGGAACATAATTCGTAAAAAGTCCAATGTGACTCAAAAAATATGGTAACGCCACCTATTGATAAATTTGAAAATCACTTTCAGCCGTCATAGAACTCCCAGCAATCGCACTCATAGTACAAAAATATCAATTGTTTTTTATAGAGTTGACCGATTTGAATAAAACAAAGCCTAAATGTTATTCCAAGATGTGGTCTACGATTTTCTATCCAGTTCCGTAAAATTACTTTGGTGGTTTTCATTTGATACGTGGTCAAACATACAGACAGATAGACAAAAATCTTAAAAATGATAGAAATGTGTTCAATTACTATTTCTAAGCCCCCCTAATTAGTTTTTTTTAGAAATCTAAGCAATGTACAGACGCGCGATATTTACATTCTTTTTATATGTATTGATGATGATATTTAAAAATTTAAAAAAGCTTCTAAAATAAAGAGTACTGAACATTATTATGTTCAGTACTCTTTATTTTAGAAGCTTTTTTAAAATATACACCCAACAATCGCACTCGTAATCCTGACCCCACACTAGGTGGGATTGAACTTATATCATGGGTATCAAGAACTACAAGGGCCTTGCGGTTCCACTTCACCCACACCTGAAGCAAAACTCACTAAAAAATCTATCGCAGTGTGGGAATTGACACTGTCATCGGGAAATATTTGTTGTCACCAACAGCAGTGCAAACTAAAGACTCGAATTGGAAGTACATGTCCCAGATAATGTCCTAAAGTTCGGTCGCCAAAGTATCTAGCGGTCGTCGGGCGCCGGGGCGCTGTATTCCGCCCGCCACACCACCCCAGTGCCCGCGCTGTCCCAGGGTCCGCGCTGCCCCATCGCCCGCACTGCCCAAGCGCTCGCGCCGCTCAGCACCCGCGCGCCCCAGCAACCGCGCCGGCCCAGCAGCCGTGCGCCTCAGCGACCGCGCCGCCCCATCGCGCGCACCGCCCCAGCGACCGCGCCACCCCAGCGTCCGCACCGCCCCAGCGCCCGCGCCGCCCAGAGCCCACGCCGCCCCAGCGACCGCGCCGCCCCATCTCCCACACCGCTCCAGTTCCCGCGCCCGCGCCACCCCAGCACCCGCGCCACTCAGCACCCACGCCACCCCAGCGACCGCGCCGCCCCATCTCCCACACCGCTCCAGTTCCCGCGCCCGCGCCACCCCAGCGCCCGCACCACCCAGCACCCACGCCGCCGCAGCGACCGCGCGATCCCAGATGCAGTGCACCCCAACGACCGCGCCGCCCCATCGCCCGCACCGCCCCTGCACCCGCGCCGCCCAAACTCCGCCGTCCAGAACCCACGCCGCCCCAGCGACCGCGCGGGCCCAGCGGCCGTGCACCCCAACGTCCGCGCCGCCCCATCGCTCGCACCATCCCAGCGCCAGCGCCCGCGCCGCCCCAACGTCCGCGTCGTCCAAAGCCCACGCCACCCCAGCGTCCGCACCGCCCCAGCGCCCGCGCCGCCCAGAGCCCACGCCGCTCCAGCGACCGCGCCGCCCCATCTCCCACACCGCTCTAGTTCCCGCGCCGCCCCAACACCCGCGCAGTCCAGAACCCACACCGACCCAGCGACCGCGCGGGCCCAGCGGCCGTGCACCCCAACGTCCGTGCCGCCCCATCGCTCGCACCATCCCAGCGCCAGCGCCCGCGCCGCCCCAACGCCCGCGTCGTCCAGAGCCCACGCCACCCCAGCGACCGCATCGCCCCAGCGCCCGCGCCGCCCAGAGCCCACGCCGCTCCAGCGACCGCGCCGCCTCATCTCCCACACCGCTCCAGTTCCCGCGCCGCCCCAACACCCGCGCCATCCAGAACCCACGCCGACCCAGCGACCGCGCCGCCTCATCGCTCGCACCATCCCAGCGCCCGCGCCCGTGCCACCCAGCACCCGCGCCGCCCTAATGCCCACGCTGCCACAACGCCCGCGTCGTCCAGAGCCCACGCCGCCCCAGCGACCGCGCCGCCCCATCTCCCACACCGCTCCAGTTCCCGCGCCCGCGCCGCCCCAGCGCCCGCGCCACCCAGCACGCGCGCCGCCTTAGCGCTCGCGCCGCTCCAGCGCTCCCGACACCCAGCGCCCACACCGCCCACGCGCCTCAGTGACCACGCCGCCCCATCGACCGCGCCGCCCTATCTCCCACGCTGATCCAGTTCCTGCGTCCGCGTCGCCCCAGCGCTCGGGCCACCCAGCACCCGCGCCGCCCTAGCCCCCGCGCCGCCCCAACGCCGCGCCGTCCAGAACCCACGCCGCCCCAACGACCGTGCCGCCCCCCCAGCGACCGTGCCGCCCCAACGCCCGCGCCGTCCAGAGTCGACGCCGCCCCAACGACCGCACCGCCCCAGTGCCCGCGCTGTCCAGAGCCCACGCCGCCCCAGCGCCTGTGCCGCCCCGAGCCCGTGCCGCCCAGAGCCCGCGCCGCCCCATCACGTCGTATTGTGTGGCGTGAATCCGTCGCACTTGAGACACATGGTGCATTAGCGCATACGTTTTGATTTTTTTATTTCATAAGTACCTATACAAAAATGCAATGATTGCCGCCCCTTCTCATGTGCCACCCGGTGCTATGGACCCGACGCTACGCCAGTGGGTAATACCTAGTGTGGGTTCAGGGCTATGTGTGATTGTTGGGCGTATTTATTTATTTTCTTTTTATGCTGAAAAGAATTGCGGCCCTTGTCGCGCCGCGCCGTGTGCCGCCCCCCTTCATGTGCCGCCCGGGGCCCGGGGCCCCCCCGGCCCCCCCCCACGCTACGCCAGTGCACATAATATTTTTTATTAAAGTAATTCCAGAATTATTTTTTGCAGATATATTGATTGGCCTAAAGGACAGCTGCTATATGAATCTCGCCATCTTGTGCTCGCTTTTACACCAACAGTGTGTAAACCTATATGAGAGGATATTGCAAAGCTACTGTGAAAAAATATGTTATGAATATTTAAATAATTGAAGATGGAATCATCTAATAATGTAATTGTGGTTGTGCTGTGGGAAGCGGCACTCAAGCATGTTGTAAACATATAATATTGTGTCTATAATTATGCTCAAATTCAAGGCCATCTTTGTTTTGTTCAACGAATTTGTTAAAATTTTATATACATAGTTTTGAACTAACTATTATGAATAAGTGTGTGTATAAATTTTACCTATTTAAAATTATTAAAATGACTTAATTAATTGTAAAAAAAATATTTATTTGATGGTCTTCATAATTAATTCCTTAAAATAACAACACATAACATTTAAGAGCTTCTGAGGCACAGCAGGCAGTGTGAAACAAGAGGCCGTGGGTTTGATTCCTGCACCTAGGCAACTGTTTGCTGGGTCCACAGATATTTGTTTCGGGTCAGGGTGTTGCGAGATTGAAGGTCCGTCATAGTTTTTGGTACCCACTATATAGGTTATACCAAGTGAGTGTTAGGACTATGTGTGTAACTGTTGTCTAGTAGATACAGTTTTTTAAAATTTTTATTAGTCCTATCATTCTTTCTATATTATGAACTTTCTTGTTTACTAGCTCTCTTGTCTTTTATTCAGGTTTCAGATTAATCACAATTGTTGTTAAAAGAAAGGATTGTAATATCTTATTTTATTCACTATTTCACGATGTATGGTCAAAGGTACTTACTTTTGACCTTCTTACCTAAATTAAACAATTTAAAAGCTTGTGTAGAACTTTATAGTGTCATTGATATCTTTGTAATTTAGCCCATACTTATGTTCATGATCACCTTGAGTGCTTTTTAACACATTTGATATTACATAAATCCTGCTGCACTGTTATTATCTGAGCTGGCTTCTTCATTACAAACTACTCCAGTAAAATTCAGTTATCATGGTAACCAATGACATTTCAACATTGCTACTTGAAGGTTGTGAATCACCAACTTCCATTTCTTGAAAAACCTTCTGACTTCTTTCAAGACTTTACTGTAATTGTACAGCGACTGGATAATCTGTTTTTATCATAATGAAGACGAAAACAGACGGTATTACACAGCTGTATTGTTATTAAAAAATCACGAGAGGTTCAACTTAAGTTTTTGATACGTAACACCGACTTCCATTGTTTTCCGCGTTTACATTCCCTAGGAAACAAATGTACTCTCCTGTTTTTATAATTCAAAGCACTGAATTGAGACAATAAAATACAAAATTACAAATATAAAACGTTTGTTTACTAATTTTCCATACAATTTGACATTTGGTATGTCAAATTGAGGTATAGTCGTCAATGCGCCCTCTGTCGGGATAAAAAGTTAGTTTTCCTCCCCATTACAACAACGTTATAACAATGAAACACAAAATTACATTCGGCAGATATCCGCCAAGCACTATTAATTCAAAGTATGGTATTGGTTAATTGTAACTCAAACCTTAAAATCAAATAAATATTAAAATATTTTTAGAGTGATTAAACATAAATTTACGACATGCTTTAAATAAGTTCAATAGTTATTATACAAACATATATCCGGTCTACTGATTTCTAAAGTTTACGCGAATGTTATACATTGAAATAAAACTATTTTTACGGATTCTATCACGATTTGGTTTTAATTTTTATTCCCGACGTTTCGAAGGCCGTCCACTACCTCATACCAAATTTCATAAAAATAAATTAATCAGTCCTAAAATCTACATACAAACTTTTATCCCTTATTGGATAAAAAAAATAAACCATTTGTGTACCCCATTTGTGTCCTTAAGGTTAAAAGTATCCTCATACCAAATTTGATCAAAATTCATTAAGTAGTTCTAAAACTCCTATACAAATTTTCATTACCTATTTCATCCCTTTAGGGGTTGATTTAAAAAAATAAAGTACCCTATATCCGTCCTTGGGGTTAAAGATATATACCAAATTTCATCAAAATCGGTTCAGCGTCAAGCTAAAGCTTAAACGCAATGTGTGTGCATGAATTAAATAGAGTCACGGCTTTCGACAACGCAACGCAACGCCGTAACTATCACTCCTAAATGCTAATCGCATCGACTAATCGCCATTCGTTGCTCATATAAGGTTGCTCAGTACATACGATCGCGCGTTGTCCTGATTTACGATCGTTGACGCGTCGCGTCGTCGTGATTCACGATCGTTGCCGTGTTGTCGTGATCACAATCGTTGCCGCGTTGACGGTTGACGGTTATTACAACCGCGAGGTCGTTATTAGCTGTTAGCTAGTTAGCGCAACGACCACTTCTATTACTGTGTCTACTACGTAGTTCGTACCAACTTAGTTCGTACCTTTGGTTCGTAGTTCGTATCTTGCAAGCAATATAATACTCTCTACGGGAGTACCTTGCTTTGATTGTGTTTTACTATATAAAAAAAATATATTATAATTACTTGTATTGTATAGGGTACATAGAAATATCATACGTAATTACTCTAAGATAGGGTATTAGTGTTCTGTGTATTGTATTTCGTAAATTCGATATTAAACATACATTTCGATTTCGTTGTGTAACTTGGAGTAATATAAATACTTACTTCTTTATTCTTAATAGTGGGTATCTGATGCAAATAGACGTTTAATTAAATACAATATACATAGAAACAGCAGCAACCATGCCTAGTCAATATGAAGAAGAACGCGTTTGGGATGCTCCTAATCATAACCAATATGAGGTACAGTATCTTTTAACAGTATTTTTATTTGTATTCTACAATTTTTATTCCTAACGTAAACAAATTATTTGTTGTAGGAGGATGGTAACGAAGATGTCATAGAAAACCCTGAAGAGGTGTTATTGGAGTGCCTAGAAAAGTTTAAAACTCCGGACTATATTATGGAGCCTGGTATATTTGGCCAGCTCAAAAGATACTTCCAGGCCGGAGGGAACCCCGAACAAGTTATTGAACAACTGTCTATGAACTACAATGCTGTAGCTCAAATGGCAAATTTATTAGCTGAGTGGCTTATACTTGGAGGTATGCAAATCTTATAAAATTGCTTCATGAAAATGTTTTTACCTTCAAATTGTGTATTGCTTGAGAAGGCACTGTTAGTAAAAACGTTTTGTATAAAGATATGAAAGAATGTGGTGAGTGTTTTGAGGATATCAGAATGTATTGAACAACCCTTACAAACCAAAATTTACAGTACCTACTATTTTGTAGTTGAACTTGTATGATTGTGTTATAAAGGCAATCTTCAAATCGACCTATCCAAAGAATAAAGTTACATATGATAATGAATCGAAATTGCTTTCTTATTTTTCTGAGCTTGTATTGACCTATATAGATCAATATAACTAGTAAATATTTTTTTTAAGTTTTGACATAATAACAAGTTAAATTATGACATAGCTTAAAAAATATTTACATTTAATATACTGGTCAATATAAGCTCCAAAAAATAAGAAAGCAACTTTGATTCATTATCATATGTAACTTTATTCTTTGGATAGGTCGAAATATTAATTTACAAGTGCAAATGACATTATTTTGTTATAGGTGTAAAAGTCACAGAAGTTCAAGCAATGGTTGAAAATCATCTCAAAGATATGATATTAAAAACTTTTGATCCTAAAAAAGCAGATACAATATTCACTGAGGAGGGTGATGTAAGTTAAAATTAGCAGTCTTGTTATGAGCTGTTTTGTGCTTGCTTGTTAAAAAAATAATGGGAAAAAATCTACACAAGCAGACTCAACAAAAACCGAGCAAGTGCATGCTACATATCTGATCTCACTCAGTACAGGGTTCCGAAGTAAGGGTAACTGTTTTTTTCTACTTGCCCTTATCTCATCTCAATGTAGGGTCGGCGCATCACACTTTTTCAAGCATGTTGCAGAGATGATTTGGCTTACTCTTTACGACCAGCCACTTGCCTGATGTTAACCTATCCAATCCCAGGCAAATTAAATTAGAAAATTTACTTTACCCGATCTGGGAATCGAACACAGGACCTCCTGATCCATAGCCCATACATGCTGCCACTAGACCAAGGAGGCAACCGTTACTAAATGTTACTTAAATATATGTTTATTAGACATCATTTTAAGTGTATAGTCCATACACTCATATTTACTACCTGTTTTACATAACTAACAACTTCATATAAGTGATATTTAAATAACTTTTTTTTTTTTTTTTTTTTTTTTTTTTTTTTTATTCCGTTTATCTGCGATCAGTCATGAACTATAAGCAGATGTGTTATAGTGCTGCATCACGTGTTTCAGAGTGCCCTCCAGTGAGGGAGTCAACTCTTAACCAAATTAGTCATTCAGACCTTGGATGTCTTTACGTTTCAAACGTTTTTGATAGCTGATTTGGAGCAGCTTCGTTGCTAGATCGTTCGGATGGTCTACTAGCCGACTTTTGTAGGTTGCGGATGATATTTTTATCTCCTCTTTGACCGTGTTAACTCCCAAAGCTTCGTGTATCTCGCTATTGGTTATAAACCACGGTACATTTGCTATGGTGCGTAAGATACCATTCTGCAGTCTTTGTATGATGGTAATGCTGGTGTTGCATGCGCTTCCCCATAGTTGTATTCCATACATCCAGATAGGTTTTAACACTGCCTTGTATATTAGTAACTTGTTGTCGACAGAGAGTTTTGAGTTGCGTGCCATCAGCCAGTACATTTTTTTAAAACGCATATTTAGCTCGTCTCTCTTTGTTTTAATGTGCCTTTTCCAGGTCAATCTCCTATCCAAGTGAATCCCAAGATATTTGACCGAGTCTGTCTGAGGAAGTGTGCTGTTTCCTAGATTTACCTGAGGACAATTCCCTTTTCTGAGGGCAAAAGTGATATGCGTAGATTTGGATGCACTTGCTTTTATTCGCCATTCATGTAGCCATTTATCTACGGTATCAAGGGCCGTTTGTAAAGTTCCTGAAGCCTTTATAGGGTCTTTATCACTTGCTAGTAGAGCAGTATCATCAGCAAAGGTGGCTGTGGTGACACCCTGTGTCTCTGGTAGGTCAGCAGTGTAGAGTGTATAAAGGACCGGTCCCAGCACTGAACCCTGCGGCACCCCGGCTGTTATATCGTGAAAATGCGATGAATCTCCTTCTTCACGTACTTGAAATATCCGCTCAGAGAGGTATGATTTCAGTAGTAGGTAGTAGCTGTGAGGCAAGTATCGTTTTACTTTATATAGTAAGCCCTTGTGCCATACCTTGTCAAATGCCTGTTGGATGTCTAGAAACACTGCTGAACAGTATTCTTTTCTCTCTAAGGACTTCCGAATTTCTTCACACACCCGGTGTACCTGTTCTACAGTTGAATGTTGCTGTCTAAATCAAAACTGGTGTTTAGGGATCACATCGTTCTTTGCTAACATTGGGGTAATTCTGTGTAGTAAGACTTTTTCAAATACCTTGGATAAAGTTACCAGGAGGCTGATGGGTCTATACGATGTAACTACATCACGAGGTTT
Organism: Clanis bilineata; assembly: GCA_036417725.1. NCBI lineage: Eukaryota > Metazoa > Arthropoda > Insecta > Lepidoptera > Sphingidae > Clanis > Clanis bilineata. The sequence goes on from CM071141.1 coordinate 9,962,826, forward strand.
TCCGGCCTTGTGTATCATTGTGATTATTGACGCTTTCCATATTCTGGGGAAGTATTGCACCCGGAGTATCCCATTAAAGAGGATTGTGAGGTAGACAAGAGCCCGCTTCGGTAGATGTAGGAGGACCTCCTTTGTAATCAGGTCGAATCCAGGAGCCTTGTTATTTTGGAGGCTTTTGATAGTATTCTTCATTTCATTGACTGTGACTGGTCTTGGAGGGAGGGAGAGTTGAAGGTCTTGTTGAAGTACATCGTCTACCTCCTTTTCGAAAGCGAGGTTTTCACTTGCATGTGGCTTAAAAACTTCAGCCAGATGTTCAGCATAGGCGTCTGCTTTCTCTTTACCGGTACGTGCCCAGCCCTTCACTGTTCTTATTGCGGCTCTGGGCATTTGGGGTCTATTCAATGATTTTGTGAACTTCCAAAGGGTGTACTCTGTTGATGTTGATGTTGTGGCAGTTAAGTTCTCTAGTTTGCTCTGGAGTGTTACGTCTTGTATATCATCTAGCATAGTTTTTAGCTCCTTGATAGCTTTATTAAAAGCTGCCCTGTCTTGCCTGTGTCTGCTACAATGCCAAATTCTCCGAAGTCTTCTCTTTTCTAATATTTTATTTTTAACCTCCAATGGTAGGTTTTTAGAAATTATTTTACTCTCCATTTTTGGGGTGTTGAGCCAGCATGCCGTTTGTATCAAGTTAGTGATGAAATATGTGGCATCCTCTATTTCTTCTGGTAGTTTCAGGGATATCTGCAGGTTGAGCGTTTCGTTGATGTGAGTCCTGAACCCATTCCAATCTGTATATCTGTTGTATAGTACTTCTGGACTGCTGCATGAGATAATGGTTGTGCTTATAGTAAGGAGAACCGGAGTGTGATCTGAGTTACTATCAAGACAAGATTCGGCTTTAAAGTAGTGTTTTGAGAGTCCCTTTACAATGAAGAAGTCCAAGAGGTCTGGTGTTTTATTTGGATCACCTGGCCAGTGATCATTTAAATAACTTGTATGATTTTTTTTATTTTACTTTGGTCGTCTATTACTCAGTAACTTGTAAAGCCTGGTTAGCCACTATTGTTTTCCTTTGAAATTCATGATATATGCTACTACTGTGATTTTTTTCACATATCCAATACAACAGTTTCGAAAATAGAGAGGGGGGGGGGGTGCCCTACTCTACCAAAAATTTCCACTTTAAAGCTTAATATTTCGAAAACAGAGCCTCCAATCGAAAAATTGCTTCAGGAAACCCACATTGTTTTTGAAAGACCTATCCAACGATACCCACACCATAGGATAGTCGAGAAAAAAAATTCACCCCCACTTTACATGTAGGGGAGGTACCCTAAAAAAATGTTTTATTTCACACATTTCTGAGTTTGATAGATATGTATACTCGTGCCAGATTACAGCACTTTAGTACTTATGGTCTCTGATATAAACAGTGGTCAGACAGACAGACAGACATGGCGAAACTATAAGGGTTCCTTTTTTGCCATTTGGCTCCGGAACCTTCGAATTTGTTTTTATCATGTATTATACTGCAAGTAAATATTTCAAATGGAAATTTTAATAAATTTGCACATTTTTCGGAGTAGGGCGTCGTCCCCCCTCTATTTCCGAAACGGTTGGTTTTAGATACTTGAAAAAAATCACAGTAACATATATAATGAATTTCAATGGAAAACTAAGAGAGCTTTACAAGTTAACGAGTAATAGACGACCAAATTAAAAAGAAAACAATCGTACAAATTATTTTTTTATATCACTTATATGAAGTTGTTAGTTATGTCAAACAGAGTAAATATGAGTTCGTTTGTTCGTTATATGTGCGACAACCATGATTTTTGTCACATTTCCAGAACCAACCGTTTAGGTGGTAGGGGGTGCAGACACTTGATTCTAAAAAAAAATTGCACTTTAAAGCTTAATATTTCACAAATAAATTCTTGGATCGAAAAATGGTTTTCGCAAACTCGAAATGTTTTTAAATGACCTATCCAACGATACTCCACACCATGAGAAAATATTTCATCCCTCCACTTTAGGTGTAGGGGAGGTACCCTACAGTTTTTTTTTTTCAATATTTTATCTTACCATTTTGTTGGCGTAATTGATATACCATATACCAAGTTACAGCTTTCTAGTACTGATAGTCTGAGTCTCAGCTAAACCGCGGACAGACAGATAGACGGACATGACGAAACTATAACGGTTCTATTTTTGCCATTTGACTTTGGAACCCTAAAAAAGTACAAAGTTTGTATTGATAATATATTATTGACAATATGGAAATTATTTGGTTATGGATTTTTTACTCTTGTAATGAATATTAGGTACTCAAATAAACATAAAATCTACAAGAACTGCAGAAAAATCTGGAAAAATCGTATTCCATGAAACTAGTTTTTCCAGAATAAATGCATGAAATATATTTTTGTCCGTGATTATTTCCGACAATACAGGCAAGTTTTAGTACTATAGACCACGTCGGTTCTATGGTGCCAGACTGTCGGTAGACAGCACACTAAGGCAAACCATTCAGAAAACAATGAGTCTCTACATCTCGCAACTGCATCAATCAATGCTAAACAGCCTTTTAACCATCTATTCTTCAATATATTATGTCAGGACTCTAATAAACTAGCCTTAGCTAATTGCTGTTCCCAGCATAAAAAATATACCCTAATATTAGTAATAAATGCTCATGGGTAAAACCATATGAAAGTCTGGTTGGGAGCTATTAAGTTTATCGCGTTCACACAGACGCGGCGCGAAAGATTAATATATAATTAATATACGTATGTTTTTTTTAGACACCAGGCTGGTTAACCGAAATGATAGAACACCCCACTTGGCGATCTTTGATATATAGACTAGCTGAGGAATACCCAGATTGTCTTATGCTTAACTTTACCATAAAGGTAATTCACTCACATTCCATTATTCTACAAAAAAATCTCTATACATATTTTAGGACTGCCTCAGTAGCGTGGTTGTGTTTCGGTACGACTACCGTCCTGAGGTCTCGGGTTCGATCCCCGGGTCGGGCAAAGTGATATTGGATTTTTCCATATCAGCCCGGAGTCTGGAATTTGTGCCCAATATGGCGATAGGCTCGCCCCCTATCACATCTGGGACGGAACTAAGCTCGACGAAATGTGGGTGTTCTAGTTCGCTAGTGCGCCTCTGCCTAAACCTTCTGGGATACAAGCGTGAGCTTATGTTATGTTATATTTTAGTAATGTTCATAGTCATAAAATGTTTGATTTTGCATTTACTGATGAAAGATTTAATACAGCTTGATTTTACAGTTAATTTCAGATGCTGGCTTTCAAGGAGAAATTACCAGTATATCAACTGCAGCACAACAAATTGAAGTATTTTCTCGTGTCCTCAAGTCTGCAATTGTAGGTTTTCTACAAAGTTCTGATGATTGGCAGAACAGTGTTAATGAGTGTGCTGTAAGTTCTCCGGCTATAATTAATTTTGTTAAATTCATAATCTGTGCTTTGAATGTGTGGTTCGTTGGATAACTATGTAACTTGTTCTATTAGCGTAGTAAGACTCGTATATAATTTTTTTGTCATTGCTTTTCTTGAGCCACATCTCTTGCACTAAATCATCACACAAAACATGCATTTTTTATCGATGGTCCATTCTTCTATGAGCAGGAGACAGATAAAATCTTTGTTTTACGTATGTGTTTTGTGTAATGTTTCGAGAAAAACCAGTGCAGGAGACACGGCTTTACATGTATTGTTCATTAAACATTTTCATATTTCAGAAAATGGTCTGTCACGGTGCTCACACTTACGTATACAGTCAAGTTATAGTACATATTTTATCACAAGAGCCAAGAGGTGGTGCCATTATGAAACGACTTGGCCAAGAAATAACCAGATGTGCACAACAGAGGTATTCTTTAGTTAAAACATAAGTGATGAATCACAAGACATACTGAACCCATGTGGTATCTAGTAGTATTTATTATGTTTGTTGTTATGTTGTTTTAATTGCAGCGGTCACGATGTAACTCCAATCACTTTAGCGTTAACGGCGGGCGAGTCTTGGCGCAACGCTCGCACGGCTCTGGCCGCCATGTTGTCGCGCGGCGCTCTCAATCCTGCAGACATTTCTGTTCTGTATAGAGCGTACACCCAGTCAGAGCCTCCACCAGTACATTTATTAAGAATACCACAGTTTTTAGGTTTGTCAACATAACAATAATTAATGTATTTGAATATGTCACATTATTCTAAAATGTAATGCTCGCATCTTTGGTCTAGTGGCAGCATATATGGACTAGTACTTCAGCTGTAAGTAACCCACCCACATACCCATTCATATTTGATTGCATTTGTGATTGTTGCAGAGCTACTTGTAGATTCACTCTTCAAAATGGGTAGCAAACTAAACCCGGAGCATAAATCGAAATACATGTATTTACTGGCATATGCTGCCAGTGTGTGCGAGGGTCACTCCCCAGGCAGACCAACTAAAGAGGAACTAAAAGCAACTGTCCAAGCTATTGAAAAAGTTCATGCAGTATGCAGCAGTTCTGCAAGTTCCAGTGAATTAATTGCAGAATTGCCTACATTGTACCATTGCATTAGGTAACAATACCATTCATATTAAAAAAATATTTATAATGGAATAACTTTCCAAACATAATGTTATGATTATTCGCAGGTTTCCAGTTGTCGGCATGGGTGTTTTAGTTTGGGTAGAATGTGTTGTTACTGAACCATCATATTTCAAGCTTTGCACAGAACATTGTCCGGTGCATTTAGCACTTCTGGATGAAGTTGCCTCTTGTCATTTGCTACTGCATCACAGATTACTAAGACTACTCGTCCAATTATTTGAATCTCCCCAAGATGAGCTAGAAATTTTAGTTCAGGTATGAAATTTTAAATACATTTTTCTTACGGCTCAGTCCTCGTAACAATAAATAGAGTCGAAGCAAATGTAGAAATTCGAAGTCCATATTCAGTATCTATTAAATTCTAGATTAAAGAATATCCATGCATATCGCCGCTCCGCAGCTCATATTATGTGGTTCATATTAATTAAATAATCCCATGTATGGCAGCGTCTGACATATTATTTCCATCCAGGCGCGCTTCGTCTTTCTTAGTCTCTAGCGTGAAATATAAAAAAAACACATAGTCGAGCTACTGGTATCTTAAAAATGCTACGATCGTTTAAAGTAGCCCTATAACGACAATTTAAAATTTCAGTTGGAATTAAAAAAAATGCTTTTGGATCGTATGGTGAACTTACTAAGCAGAGGTTGTGTTGTACCAGTTTTGCGCTACATCAAGCAGTGTTGGCAACGTGGGGATACGGATATATCATTGATAAGATACTTCATAACAGAGGTAATAAAGTTATTTGATATTAACAACTGATTTTTAACATGACACATGTAAACAACTGATTATGAAATTCCAATATTTTGATTTTTTAAGGTTTTAGATGCTATCGCGCCACCCTACACCCCGGAATTTGTACAACTTGTATTGCCAATGGTTGAAAATGAGGAAATCACAGGAACAATGAGAGCAGAAGGTGAAAATGACCCTGTTTCTGAATTCATAGGTATGACATTAAATTATATGTCGTGACTGATTGAATCTACAACACCCTTACAAAACCACTGGATGTGTAAAGTAAAAACATTTCGTTTGTTCAAACTACAAGAATTTAGGCCAACTTGCAGCACTGTTACTTTAATTTTAAACTATAGCTTTGTCTGTTAAAAGCTGTCGTCCTTGCCCTATGGGAAAAAGTGTAGAGAATTTTATTATGCTAAAAAGGTGTATGATTCTTATTTTTTGTTAAATGTCTATAATGCAATTTCTTAATTTTTGATAAAAACTAATTCTATAAATTATTTTGTTTCAGTTCATTGCAAGGCGCATTATGTTGTTGTTTAAATATAAAATAAAACATAATATTTATGATATTATGATTTTTTATTTGCTTTTCAGTGTCCTCTAGCAGCCTTCCTCTCGTAATACCTTTTTAACGCTTCGTCAAATACGGCGCCAACAGTTCTTTTCTTCCAAATATCGATCTTTTGCACTTCTTCAGCATGAACAATTTCTTTTTCTCCTACATGAACTATTTCTTTTTCTTCATTTGTAACCTCTTTGGGATCAGTTATAGGTTTTATTAAATCACTACCTGGTGTGAAGGGTTCCTTAAACTTATGTTCCTTCACATTGAGAACTACATTGTCATTAGTTTTATTATCAATTTCATCCTCACTTGACTCATCAATAGAAAAATCAGAATCTGCATCTATATTTTCATCATTCTTTTTATGCTTTTTTGCCATTCTGATATCATCCAAATTCACTCTATTAATTTCTTCCTCTGAATCTTCAAGCTCTCCTTCTGATAAAGGATGTTTGTTTTCTGATGAAGCTTGTCGCTTTCTGTAATTCCTTCTCTTAGATTTATCTGCATCTTCGAGCTTATCTACATCTTTAACAGAGATAATAGTTTTTTTCTCAGTTGTAGTATTATTTGTATCTTTTCCCAATTTTTGTTCATACAAATGACGATAGAAACCTCCTAAAAATAAAACATACATTAAAATTATCATAGATAAAATAGCACAGCACCTATTTCTGAACGAAAGTTATATCCCTGTTACCTGTACAGTACCTAATTCCAATACCGTGTGTACTTCCTCGACCTACTAAATAATATTTGATAAGGGACTACACATTAGTACAGAGTACAGAGTACAGATAATAATAAGAAATTACCTAAGTCTTTTTGTTTTGTCACATCTCCTATAGATTCCAAATATTCTTCACGTTTCTCTTTTTCTTCCTCCAATTTCATTTCCTCTAGTTTCTTTTTATATGCAGATGTAACAAATATTTCTTTGTCTTTATATTCATCACCTTCCTTTTCTCTTTCTTTTTGTATCTAATAAAAAAAAATAGTTTTGTTATTTTAGAAGTACTTTAAATTGTACTTGTTGCTTGCAAGACATATTATGCATAAAATAGTACTATGAAACCCAGACCAACATCGGCACCAACAAGCATCGATATAATAATATACCTAGATGCACAGTTGACGCTCAGAAAGTGGGACAGCCAACGAGTGCTTAAAATGTAAGTAAGCACTTGTTTGCTGTCAGTCGGGCGCCGACCGTTCGCCTGTGAAGATGCCTTAATGCTCTGTGAAAGAGTGCAAAAATAACACTCTTACAAAGCGCAAAACACATGGGATTTCATATTTTAAGTAAGTATAATTCCCTTACTTGATTCTTAAAACCTTAATCATGTTAAATTAAGTATTAAACGTGTATAAATAATTAATTTAACAAATTCAGTTAATAAAATATTTTGTCCCTTTTGAAATCATGTTTTGGAACAATGAAATACATGGAGTCGTTTTTTTTGTAAATATGTTATATTTATTTTAAATTTATGATTTTTTTTATTAATTTTATTTATTAATTACAGATTTCCATGAAATGAAATAGTAAGAGATAAATGGCGTAAAATTATTTCCGAAGAAAGGAGAGAAGAAAATTTTAAACCCAATTACTCAAGTGTGGTTTGTTCAGACCATTTTGCCGATTCCGATGTATATTATACAGAAAAATGGATTAGCAAAATTAAAAAGAATGCTGTACCAAAAATAAAGGTGATAAATTGTCATCAGCTACATTGTCCTTAACTAATGTTTACTATTTAATTTAACAATATGTATGCTGTTGGTGTACCTATAAATAAATAAATAAATAAATATTGCCACATTTATTGACTTTATTTTAGATTGTCGTAACTACAAGTTTAAATGAGGCAGGGTGCAGTACAAGTATAATAGCTGAAAAATATCTGATACAGAATTCATCAATAGCAAGCATATACTAGGTACATACTGCCATGTAAAATGACTATTTAATAATTTGCGGCTAATTCTAATAAATGTTTTCAATCAAAGTGTGCAGATCATAAAAATTTGTGCAGATCATAAAAATTTGCCAACATGAACAAAGTTGAACATTCCGCTGTCAAATAATAATTTTAATGGTTCATTCTCGCAATTTTTAATTTTTAATTTTTCATTTTTATCTTTGATTCTCGGATTGAGATCATTTATTGGAACCGGTCATTAGGCATAATTACTACAACAGTAATTGTGGCGTCATTATTTATTGGAAACATATTCATTTCCAGGAACCAGCAATTGAACCAATAAATAATGAAGGATCACCAATACCATCAGAATTTTCATCAATCTTTAATACACCTAAGACGTTATTTTTTACAGTTAATTTGAAAGAACGCAACCAAAAATTTTAACTTAAATCTAATTTAGTGCGAAACTTAAAAAGGCAGAACAAAAGATTAAGAAAACGAAATGATAGTCTAAAAGAAATTATTAAGAATCTAAAGAGCAAAGGACGATCTTAGTGTGGGGCCAGGACTATGTATGTGACTGTTGGACTATGTATGTGTTATTTATTTATTTATGAATCACGTTAAGGCAAAACAGTGCTTATTTCATATTCATAACTAATAAGCTTCGTTATCTTCTAAACATTTATACTCTATCTATCTCTTAATGTAAGTAAAATTATTATACAGATATCGCCATTCTCATCTACATTGTACGCCATGTGGTCAACATTTCTCACAAATAAATACAAGAACTATTCGACTCCATTCAATCTTTGTCCAAGTGACTAGAATGTTTCTTTAATAATGTCAAATTATTGTCAAATTCAAAACTATTGGAAATTCAAAAATTTCGAATATAAGAACGTTTGAACATGCAATTTAAAAAGCTACTTTATGCCGCGTCTATAAGGTCATATTTGTGTTAATTTAATTAAATTTGTGATGTTTATTTGTTTTGTCTGTCGAGGACACTGTTTACAATGATATTTATATGGAACTGTGCATCTAGGTATATTATTATATCGATGCCAACAAGTCACAAAAGTAATATAGTAGGCATTACTAGGTACATATAGTACATATTATGTATATCACAGTGCTGGGCCACATATCATTACAGATTACCATGTGTTACATGGTAACATTGGTAACATACACATGGTAATGTCTGGTGGTGTAAACATTGCATTTGGAGTGGTGGGGTTGTACCAGAATGTATGATAGGGGTTAAAAATATTCTGCAACAATAAATTCATTTTTATTAAGTACCTGTCGTTCTATTCTCCTTTCATTTTCTATTTTTCTTTTATTAGCTGTTTTAATTAGATTCTCAATATACATTGGCTTTTTCTCTATTTTCGTTTTAGTATTATCCTTTTCTTTTTTATTAATGACCTCATCATATATCTCGTCATATTGGTAAACGGTAGGATCCTCTAAAATTGCTTTTTCTTGGCTAATTTTTGCCTATAAAACATCAATAAAATAATAATACTGGTTATGTCAAGTAATATTTCACTTTTCAGTTTTGTTTATAATACAAGTCAGATAAAGTATTGGTACCTGTCTACTACGACTATCATTGGGTTTGAACAATACTGGTTTTTTGGTTTCACCATCAGAATCTGAATCATCACCAAAAACATTTCTTGAAGCTTGAAATGTTGGCTGAGGTGTTTTATCAGGCAATATAAGACCATATCTAAAAAAAAAGATTTCATTATTACAAATATGATATTCTGTAAATACTCCACAGTTCACATACTCGGTTTTCAACACATTTCACCCTGAACCTCTCTTTAGGTACATTTAATTGAATGTTTATGCCTAGTATCAGTGAAGATTCTGTGATGTGTACCAAATATGGCGATACGCTTGACCCCTATTACTTCTTAGAAATACAAAGAAATTAAATATTACTATTGAGAATGGGCTATCAAGGAAGTTTTCATTATCATCATCATTATCCACAGCTCATCTCATCCCACTGCTGAATATAGACCTCTATTTTTGACCCGCAACATAGACAATATTGTCGACCAAGTTTCCATAAAAAATGGCCAAGAAGTACAAGTCAGACTTGCACACCAAGGGTTCCGTAATGAATTTCGCAATTTTTCCCTTAACTGTGCTATAAGACCTTGATTTGTACCAAATTTCAAGATTCTGAGTTCACGGGAAAGTACCCTGTAGGTTTTAATTCCCTCGTGAGTGTTGAAAATTTGCAGCATAAACGGCATTATCTTTTGAGTGCATTGGCTTAGAAGTTTGATTTTTTCACAGCTCCAAGGGACAGTAGACCTGATATAAATTTCAGCTTGATACTTCCAAGCGTTCATGAAAAAATGGTCTTGACAGACAGACACGGGCAACTCACTTTGTTGTCCTATAAGGGTTTCAATTATTTTTTTTCTTTTTGAGGTACTGAACATAACAATGATCTCAAACATCAGTAACGCTATCTACCACTTATTACAATGCATGGGCGCTTATAACAATTTACACCCTAAAATGTTCTGTGAATGTTCAAGGATCACGTAAGACAATTTTATTGTATAATCATTATTACGCTGGCGCTCGTATGTTTCCAAAACGGCTGAAAGACTTATGACCACGAGGTCACATCTTTTGGATGGATTTGGATGTTTCATGCTGTTGTCCTGTCTATCGCAATATGAATAATTACGTCTGTGTATACTACGTCGGGGTCAACAGGCGGGAGTCTGTATACCCACAATCGCAGAAACACAGACCGGTTAGATTAGAACACTAGTCACTTACCTTTTATTACTAGTCATTTTGAGGTTAGAATCAACACCTTTAAGCAGTCTAGTATTTAATTACAGTACAATAATAATCTTTGATTACGTTTACGACCAGTCATGAATTGAATCTAAATCGTCCTTGGTTAAATCAAAGCTATTTGCTTGACGTTTTAACTTTTAGGTAGAGCAAGTCTGTCAATTTTTGAGGGGCAGGGGGAGGAATAACCACCTCCTTTCAGTATATACAAAGTACTCTGTGCCACCTCCTATTGTCTTTTACAACCTATCGAGTATAACATTTGATAGACTCAGCAAAAATAAAACTATCTCTTTTTTACTAATGGATGTCAACTCAGGTAAAAAAGGATCAATATACAAGTGTTTGTTCCTATAGGCCCGTATCCGTCAATAAGCCACACCCCCGGAACAAAGTAATAATAATACGGCAGCTGAAATGGTGGTCTAGTGACGGGGGCGTGATTCATTGCGTATAGTATCGAAATCGATAAAATGTTTTATTTTGTTATTTCACGGTATATTCTTTTGCTATACTATAAGAGGAGGCAGAAACTATAATTTTCTAATTCGTATGATTAGAAAAGCTCTAGTGTGTTTAGATAACGAATTTTATAACAAACCATTTTTTTAGTTGTTCTTATGATGTCGTCATTGAGTTAATGTTTAAAGTGCACATTTTGTTGCTGATGATTATATCATTGAAACGAATTGTGCCAGAGGCACGGAGGGAAGAGAAGGGAAGAGGAGGAGGAAGAGGAGGCAGAGACATATTTAAAATATGTCTCTGCCTCCTCTTCCTCTTATGGCATACAGGTGTGACAATATGTATGTAATGCAAAAGAATATACCATGAAATATCTAAATAAAACATTTTATCGATATCGATACCATACGCAATGAATCACGCCCCTCGTCACTAGACCACCATTTCAGCTGCTATACTATTACTTTGTTCCAAGGGCGTGGCTTATTGACGGATACAGGCCTATAGGATCAAACACTTTTATATTGATCCTTATTTACCTGAGTTGACATCCATTAGTAAAAAAGAGATCGCTTTATTTTTTGCTAATTCTATCAAATTTTCTACTCAATAGGTTGTAAAAGACAATAGGGCCTCCCTGTGCAAAAGAACATGTCTATTGTCTATTGTCTCCGTGTCCCTGTCGCAACCAAAGAGCATGTAACCTTTAAGAGACGGGACTCCAATAGACCGATTTAAAACGATTTTTTATCTGTGTACGGTATGTCACGATGACTTACGCTAGAAAATGCTACCACTCTGGCAACACTTTTAGTGCCACAGATTTTATACAGATGCACATAGATAATATCAGATGCAAGCATTTTAGCGCTATTATGTTGGTACTTACGTAGAGATGGACCACAATTTGATAAATAAAAGTTTATCGACATCGATAATTTTTTAGGCAGGTATGCCATATATTTCTTGAATTAAATTGTATTATTTATATTAATTAAAAGATACAATAACAAAGACATACATTTTATTAATTATAGTAACTTACAACATGAAATATATGTACAAAATAGAAACTGACAAAATGTGACACCGGAATCAATCACTTCTTCCACCTGAAAAGAAATAAAAATATTAAATACACAAAAAATGAGTAAGTTAAGCACCATCTGCTGCACATGTTTTTCTCGAAACAAAACACAAATACACCTAAGAAAATGTTCTTCTCTGTCTCTTGCTCATGGAACAATGGATAACTAACTATGCATAATGGTCTTAATTATGTGATTTCTTTCTGGCAGTACGTTTCTAAACAGAGCTGGTAATATTAACTTTTGTCAGATGATACCTATATCCGCTTTAGATATATAAATCTCGACTGGTAGCGTTTATCGACATATTCAGTACTACTATATACATCCCTAAACAAAATGTTTCATTGATTTTCCTGTATAATTTTACATTAATTCATAGTCTAACAACTAAATAATTTGAATGCTTACTTACCGTATTTTCTCTAATGGAAATTGATCCAAAAACAAACGTTTTCATGTCTCCATGTCCTCCACGTTTGGTGTGTATTTTCCGTAGAAGTCACCTTATAACTACAATAAACACTAATAGTATTGACTTGATTTTACGATTATCACTTTTAGTCAATTTTACTTAATAGAAAATCAGTAAAAGAATAAAAGAAAATAGGTACGTAGAAATTGAACTGTAACCGCCATACGAAGACGCTATAACATTTTTAACTTTGACATTGGAAAACAGAGATAACTAAACATAAATGTCTATGAGTATAAGTGCAGTGAAGGAATAATTAAAGAAATTAGTATGGATTATGAAAGAAATATAGGTTTAGGAGAAAAATTTAAGATAAAAATAAACCAAAGAGTTAAATTTGTGTTAAATGATAAATAAAGTTAAACATAGGCGATTATAAAAGTCTTTGTAGTCGATATCCCTCATTGACAGTGACACAAAACACTCTAAAAACACATACGCAAAACAACGATTTTAGCTGTCATCTGCTCGTAGAACAATGGACCACAGATAAATAATGCATGTTTTGTGTAATGTTTTAGTGCAGGAGACCCGACTTTACTCATTTTTTGTATATTTAATTTCTTTATTTCTTTTCAGGTGTAAAAACTGATTGATTCCGGTGTCACATTTTGTCAGTTTCTATTTTGTACATATATTTCATGTTGTAAGTTACTATATTTAATAAAATGTATGTCTTTGTTATTGTATCTTTTAATTAATATAAATAATACAATTTAATTCAAGAAATATATGGCATACCTGCCTAAAAAATTATCGATGTCGATAAACTTTTATTTATCAAATTGTGGTCCATCTCTACGTAAGTACCAACATAATAGCGCTAAAATGCGTGCATCTGATATTATCTATGTGCATCTGTATAAAATCTGTGGCACTAAAAGTGTTGCCAGAGTGGTAGCATTTTCTAGCGTAAGTCATCGTGACATACCGTACACAGATAAAATAACGTTTTAAATCGGTCTATGGGAGTCCCGTCTCTTAAAGTTTACATGCTCTTTGCTCCGTGTCTCCATGTGAAGTGTGAACAGGAGTGTGCTTTCAAGCTTTTTATTCAAAATTATAATTATTAATACTGATTAATTACCATTAATTATTTGAAGACGACTAGAACTCAAAATAATGATGGATTCCAAAATAAAGCATTCCGTTATTGAGAATGTTGAACCGCTAAAACCGAGGAATAATAAAAGAAAAACATTAGGAAAAGATAATAAACTACCCAGAAGTGCTTTTGCTTTATATATTAAATTATATTGCTGTCGGAAAGATACGAAAAGTTCAAAGGTACACATGACTATCCTGAAAGAGACTTGTACTAGACTGAAAACTTAATATTCCCCACAGAACTTCTAAATGTTTATTTGTAAAATGTGAGGAATAAGGTCGTGATAGAAGTAAATGGAATAAAAGGACAATGTGACAAGAATAGAGACAGGAATGTTGAGTTGGCTTGGACACATTGAGAGGATGGATGATAGGATATTGATGAAATCAATACATAGATGAGTATGGAAGGATAGGTCTGTAAAGGTTCAAATATATATTACCTATTTCAATCAAGTTGATGGCTTATAACATATGCGACAAGTCAATAGTAAATTTATTCACTTATGGATGGTGTCAATAACTTACTGTCGGATTACAAACAGTTAAAATGCAAACTTTTGGTGGTTACTTGTGTTTCTATAAACGAGATAGATAAGTAAACCTTAACTGTGACTTTTAATTGTCTGGTCCAGAGGGTCAATTGTTTACCATAGATATGTCATTTCACTCAAAATTGCAACAGAGCTTTTCACAAATCACTTTGTAAGCTTCTGTTAATAACAGTGTTTCAGTTTACAGTTATCTTTCTATTTTGGAAGGTAATTAAAGGATAACCATCTACATAAGCCACTTTAGCTTGAAATTCTTAAGTTAGAATGGATTAATTCAGTAAAGAAAGGGACAACAAAATTATAATAAGCCACTATTTTTTATTCTATTGACTTGAGTAATACTAAAGAATGTCAAATAAACCCTCAAATCAACAATTTATGTTTAGATTCAGGCTGAACAAAAGTACAGTAAATGACGAACATGAAAACGCTATGGAGGGATGCCGTTACTAAAGTTACAGATGTTACCTATCTTTGAAATTTGTTACTGAGATGGCAGTAACAGTTAGCATAATTTTTGCTGTTGAACTGGGATAGCAACCTCCAGTTAAATGTTAGTAAGTTATTGAGACTGGCCGTTAGTAAAGTTTGTCATTCCTCTTGTTATTGTATTAGTAAATCCTCTGCTAAAAATTATGAAATATTAATTAATAGATACCTACAAGTAAAATTGTTGTAATTGATAAATCCAAACTAGGTAATTTTACTTTCCGTATAATTCGGCCAGTTTGAATTATTATCACTGTCTCACACAACACCAACAAGAATTAAGAGCTAAATCATAAAATTATGGTTAGTGAGATTTCAGAGGAATAAATATCACCCTAAATTTACATCACCTGTTTATCAAGCAATGTTGTGTTCCAGTGTGATAGACATTGTTGCCAGTGTAATTATTGAACATTATGGACATACCTAACATTCTAATGTATCTGGGTTGTGAACAAAATGCAGTGCCACATAGTAATGCCTTGGTGTTGCTCTTATTTATGACTAGTCATATTGATTACCATCAGTAGATTGACTTTAGCTTGGTGCAGTTTCAACAAAAAAAAAATTTTCAACAAAAGCCAATATAGCTGTTGATTTGCTTTTACATTTTAAAAGTTTGTTTATTTTGAAATATTTTCCTTTCATGCACCTGGACAGCATAGCAGTAAGTTGATTGAAGCTACCAAATCTTGGATTATGCTGAGTGAATTTGAAAAACAAAAGTTTCAGCACAAATATAAGGAATATCAACAAAAATATTCAGATTCATTGGTTAGCTGCCTTCAAAAATGTGAACCATTTATGAAAAAGAAAATTTCAAGGTACTGTATGGGTATATGATGAGTGACAATCCTATTTGTCATATGGCAACACTATTGTAATTTATTAAGTTACATCACCAGACTGCTGGTCCAAGGTGGGTATATAAATATATCCAGACTGAGAAGAGATTGTCATTCTAGTTTTGACCATTGAAGACGTAACAAAGTCACGCCTGTCTTCCCTCCCCTGTATGTAAGACGTAGGCAGAGGCGCACTAGCGGACCAGAACAAACATTACGCCAAGTCTAGTTCTGACTTGCTTCCCAGATGTGATACGGGCTAGCCCATCGCCATATTAGGCACAAATTCCAGACTCCGGACTGATACTGAAAAATCCAATCCCACTTTGCCCAACCCGGGCATCAAGCCCCAGTCCTCAGAACGACAGTCTTACCGCGGACACAATACCACTATGTCACAGAGGCAGTCAAGAAGTCTAAAAAGTGACGTTGTGTCATTGCCCCTTTTTCATTTTGTACTAATTTGTATGACATTTACAATAACTCATTGTGATTTTAGTGGTGCAATTGTTATTTTTTTAATGTGATGACAAATTATTTCCACTATTATGAATTAATGGTAATTTGGTCAATGATTTCAGTTTATTATTATTTATATTATATTATATTCAAACTTTTATTTTATGAACACTGTTTTAATAGCATTCCACCTGAAAACTGGAACACTACTCTGGTTTACTGTTTTTTCGCCATACAATTTTGACACATAATTTGGCCTTAAATTATTATGTAAGTGAGTAATTAATAAAATAATAATGGGGAGGTAATTACTTAAATTATTATTTTTTTACAGATCACAAGTAAAAAACTTGAATATTGATGTTGATCAACATTCTGTATTAGAAGACTGCAAATTCGAATCAAATTTAGCAACTTCCGTGCATCATGAAAACCCAGAGACTTACGATGCAGTTAAACAAAAATCAGAATTAATAGGTGATATTGAGTAAGTATACCGAAATAAAAAGGGACTCCCGGCCTAGCGTCAGGGTCGGCCTGCCCACTTAAATGCTTCGCCTTCGCTCAGTCTTAGCATCCTCCACAGCAAGGGAAAAAGACTATTATTAGTTCTTATAATTGGGTACTTGACTATGTTTGATTTTATATGTATATGACATGACAGCCTCCATGGCACAGCGGGCGAATAGCCACCTGTCACCTCGCCTGTCACCTCGCCTGTCACCCCGTCTGTCACCCCGTCTGTTACCCGCCTGTCACATCCTCTGACACCCCGCTTGTCACCCCGTCGGTCAGCCTGTCAGTCACCCGTCATTCCTCACGTCAGTCACCCTATCAATCACCCCGTCATTCACCCTATCAATCACCCCGTCAGTCACCCCATCATTCATCCCGTCGGTCAACACTAAAATAATTTTTCACACCGAACCAGTAGTTTACGAGATATAAATTTCCCCACTTTTGCAGCATTTTTTATTTTTGCTCCGCTCCTATTGGTCATACCGTGATTTTATATAGCCTATAGCCATCCTCGATAAATGGGTTATCCAACACAAAAATAATTATTCAATTCGAACCAGTAGTTTGTGTATGAAATTTAAATGTTACCGATTTTGCAACATTTTTTATTTCTGCTCCGCTTCTATTGGTCATAGCGTGATTATATAGCCTATAGCCATCCTCGATAAATGGGCTATCCAACACAAAAATAATTTTTCAATTCGAACCAGTAGTTTCTGAGATATCAGCTTCTCCCCTTTAAAACATTTTTCATTTCTGCTCCGCTCCTATTGGTCATAGCGTGATGTTATATAGCCTATAGCTACCCTCGATAATTGGGCCATCCAAAACAAAAATATTTTTTCTAATCGAACCTGTAAACAGAAAACCTGAACAGTAGTTCCTGAGATTAGCGCGTTCAATCAAACAAACAAACACTCTTCAGCTTTATAATATTAGTATAGATTGTATATATCATTTTGCAATGATAAGTTTTGTCACTAAATGCTTAATAATAAGTCTTATAATATTCGCCAACAGAGATCGAGAGGGAAACATATGTATTGAGGAAGATAACAATATTCTGCAAGATTATTCAAAGAATTTGTATACAGAACCAACAGCTCCAAGTTTAAAGTAAGGCATGTTATAATATTATACAACATAAAAACTTAACGGATCGACTTCCAATCCGATCGTGACCAAATTTATATGGGACCGCCCTTGAAATAAGCTTCGAACACAAAAAGAATTTTGAAAATCGGTCCACATTTGGCGGAGATATCGCGTAACATACATAAAAAAAAAAAGGGTGCGTGTACTTACGTACGCGCGTGAGAAGTTATACTTCTTTGTCATTAATTTATATCAATAAATAATACATACGGATAGTTAACCTCAATTATATTGGAGCACTTGAAAAAGTATATAAGCACAATTTTTTTCACTAATATTCACAAATAGTAAGTAATATCAATCAAAATATTCAATTTAAATCACTACTGAATATAATTTATTAGCACATATATAATTCGCACTTGTATGAAACTAAAACACGTGTTGTGAATGTATAAACTAGAAACATGTTGATAAATATTATAAATATGAAAACAGTGATCAAGAGGTGACGAGCGTACCAACATGCGCGACTAATATCGAGGTTCAATTTCTATTTTGTTGGTAGCTTTTTTTTCGAGACTTAATGAGTGGTTAAGCAGACAACTTCATACTGTAGACAACTTCATACTGTTAATTTTGTGTCACAGATGCGCGCGCATCTGAAAATTTCACTCTCATAATTTTTTCATAACGCGCCTAAAGAAGTATAACTTCAATATTGACGAATTGAGGACCTCCTTGCTTTTTGGGAAGTCGGTCGTAAATTGAAGTAGAGTGTAGTACTTACTTAGTCGCCTTCTTGGTCTAGTGCATGGGTTCTCAAATGGTGAGACGCGCCTCCATGGGGGGGGGGGGGCGCGGCAAGGTGCCAAGGGGTCGTGAGCGTCTGGAAGTCCGGGCGCAGTAACAGCGGATGGCCGCGCAGGCGATCTTACAACAGAGGTTCCCAAATGGTGAGGCACGCCAAGGGCGGCGCGAGCGGGGATGAGATATACTTTCAAAATGAACTTAAAGGGATGAAATAGGGGATGAAAGTTTGTATGGAATGTTGAAACCGCTTAATAGATTTTGATGAAATTTTGTTTGAGGATATATATATACTTTATTAAAATAGTATCAATGCATTGTAGAATTTAACTTTTAATGTTTCAATAAAAGATGTAAGTATAGACTATAGAGTACGTTAATCGATTCCTACATATATGGTGTCTCAGGATGACGAGCGCAGTATAGGCAACTCGGTGCCGGTGCTTTGTCGACCGACTTCCACAAACGGAGGAGGTCCTCAATTCCTCTGTATTTTTTTTAAATTTATGTTACTCGATATCTCTTGATGGATATCCGCCAAATGTGGACTAATTTTCAAATTTCTTTTTGTGTTCGATAGAGCTTTTTCATGGGTGGTCCCATCTAAATTTGGTCACGATCGGTAAATTGCTGTAATGTCAGTTTATCCTACATACTATTTAATCTATATTTTTTACGCAAGCTGTTGCTCGCGACTTGGTTCGCTTGGGAAACATTTATTCCACGGGAACTGTAAAATTTTCCGACATAAAAGTACCATATTGTGCTATTCCAGACTATAGCCTATATATTTGTGCCAAATTCTATAGATATACTATAGATCCGTTCAGCTATTCTGATGTGATTGAGTAACAAACATCCATCCAAACTTTCGCATTTATAATAGTAATAAGATTAAAGATAGTAGTAAGATGTTATACATAATTATATATTTTTATTTACAGAAGTGGTAAGGAGCTGTTTGAAATAATACAATCTAATTCTGAAAACGATGTCACATGGACAGCTTTACAACATAGAGAAAGAAGTTATTACAATAGAGCCATACTTACTTTGAAGAAAGATTATATCCAGAAATACAAGATATACTTAGAAAATTTAACGCAGAAAGAACTCTTTGACCATTATAACAAATGCCTTAAATCGTAACCGATAATATTTGCGAATGAACTATCTCAAACTACTACAGGGACACTCGGCTATTGTCTCCTTATAAAACACCTTACCTTCAAAGTGAGAATTATGCAAAATAAAACATTGGATTAAGTTTTTATTTTATTTTAATCAATAATACAGTAGTTTTGTACCTAACTCTAATTATTTAAAACAAGCATAAACTTTTTAAGTGCAATTAATAAATAATTAT
This sequence comes from Clanis bilineata, assembly GCA_036417725.1. Lineage (NCBI taxonomy): Eukaryota > Metazoa > Arthropoda > Insecta > Lepidoptera > Sphingidae > Clanis > Clanis bilineata. The sequence continues at coordinate 9,982,831 of CM071141.1, forward strand.
ACATGGTTAAACTTAATAATAAAAAAATATTAATTTAGAGAACAGATTCTGGGAAGAATAATTATTATACATAGGTAAATTGCACAAGCAAATTTATTTACCGCAAAGAAGACCAATAGCTAATCCAGCTACAAATGAAGCCAAAAATACGTGAGACTCGGTTGCTTTATAATCATCATCTCCAACAAATTGGTTGTACCATTTCTTGGCCTTTTTCTCCTTTTTCTTTAATAAATCTTCAGCCTTATCCAATTTTCGATCAACAAATCTCTCTACCTACAACATAAATATTTTTACACACATAAGCTCACGCCTGTAGTCCCGAAGGGGTAGGCAAAGGCGTACTAGTAAACTACAACACCCACATTTCACCGAGCTTACTTCCGTCCCAGAAGTGATAGGGGGCGAGCCTATCGCCATGTCGGACACAAATTCCAGACTCCAGAGACTTCCAGCATCGCGGAGTATTTGTCTTATTAAATATTTTTTCACCTCCTTGATTTAATGGCAGTGCATATAGACGGTGAACCATGTAGTTCGATTCCCAGGTTGGGCGGTGTTTTTATAACACACTGCTCGTTCCCGTTGACGTCAGTAAGTCGGTCGTGAATAATACGTATCATAATAAATTTGTCTGCGTCTTATGTTTTCCGCCATACGAAATAGTCTTTATAGTTCTCTGGCAATACATACATACTTATTTTTTAAGCAAAGAAAAAGGCCCTCCCCGCTAGTAAGTGGTTGCCATCTCCACTTAAAATCTACCAATAAAAAAAATATGCAAAGAATTTGCAGATCAGGTCGATTCTCTAAGTTTTCATTTGTGAAAACAACGTTGTGGCAACGATGTTTTCATTTTTGTATTCAGCAAGGTACGAAGCGCACACACTAGCGCTATGCGCGATGATGGCGCTTATGCGAACTAGCTCTCTCGAGCGAGGCGTTTGACATAAATGTATGGAAAATGGTATTCTCTAAGACCCAACAACGTTGAACGCTCCGTCGATCTCAACGATGTGCGCTGCGGGAGCTCTTCGTCGATCGCAACGTTGTGGCGTTTCTTAGAGAATTGACCTGCAGTGACGTGAAAGAAGCTCAAACGATAACAAAAAATGTCAAATAGAAATAAAACATTTATTATATATCATCGTAATGATTAATCGGCATAACTAAAGGAACCTATTTTTCTCGAAATAAAACATTCGAATTTGCGTGTGGTTGTCATTTTGCGCATTGTACATTTTCCGCTAAAGCGTTGATTTTAGCCGTCTCCTGCTCATAGAACAATGACCATTGACCATAGATAAAAATGTGTAGCGTAACTATATTTAGCTTTGTGTAAAACCGCGTCTCCTGCTCTAAAACATTATACAAAACGTATATTTTTTATCTATGGTCCATTGTTCTACGAGCAGGAGCCAGCTGAAATCGTTGTTTTGCGTATATGTTTTTGTGAAACGCGGCTTTATGTCTTAGTGCACGAGACCGGTTTTAAGACCTACATAATTAGTACCTAATTTATTCACCACAATAATTACTCTAATCAAGTTGCCAATTCTCGCACGATATTTTAAGTAGACTTGCGTTGAATTGTGGGTCTGTCTACGGCATCATAGCTCCCGGACGGCTTAACTGATTCGAGTTTTTTTGTTTGTTTGAACAGAGTTTATTTTACAAAATAAACGCATGTAGATTTATTACTTCTACTAAATCTTGATAACATTCGTTTTCATCACAATTATGGTTCTCAATTCTTATAAACACAATGTAAAGCGAATCTTTGCTACTTTAACAAGAATTCCGAAGCTGTTGTCGAAAATATTTTAGCTGAGCAAATGGTAAAGAAATGATTTTTGAGCTAAAATGATTTTATAAGTAAGGCCCTATGTGTGTAGGTATGTTCGTATATAAAACCGTGTCTCCTGCACTAAAACATTATACAAAGCACGGTATTTTCGTCCACGGTTCATTGTTCCATGAGCAGGACACGGCGAAATGCGTTGTTTTGTGTAGGTGTTTTTAGTGTTTTATTTAAAAAAAACAAGTGCAGGAGACGCGGCTTAACACGTGCAATAATTTGGTCCTTAACCACTGTATCTGTAAGTATATTATTATTGTACAATACTTAAATTATAAAGCCTAAATAAAATGTTTGTTATGCTATGGCTCACTTGCATCTCCGCGATATACCTCTATTTATCCCAAATTTTGATTTAAAGATAGGAGTGAGCTGTGGGATAAATCGAGATAAGTTTTAACTCTAGATAAGATTAGTAATAGCGCTGCAAGTCACCCTGAACAATAATAAAGCCAGTTAAACACTCATTAATGTATGCATCAACCAAAGACATTCATACACAGGAGGGACAACAGCACGAAACTAGTAATCCAAAAGTTGTGACCTTGTGGTCATAAGTCACTCAGTCGTATTTAAAACATACGCGCGCAAGGTCGTGCAAAATCAATAGTCTTACGTGATTCTTGAACATTCGGGTATAAATTGTAATCGGCGCCCTCGAATTGTATTAAGTGGTAGATGGCGTTACTGACGTTTGTGATCAATATTTTTGTATGGTAACTTGCTCGATAGCCCCTTTATAGTTAGTAATATTAAATCTCTTTGGCACCAACTAACTCGAAAATTAAGACCCTGGCTCATGGCTGGAATACTTTATAAAAATATACAGTAATATTATGATAAACTCACACGTCTTAAAATATAGATATTCACGAAGATGCTATGCCAAAAAAAAATCCTCCTGTGAACCCTGCCGAGTAATAGCTATTATGTTTGACAAATAACAAAACCTGCAACAAAATAAAACATTGTTACAGTACGAAGCAATCTTTATGGTGGTGGCTGCAGCAAGCAAAGGTTCGCGCAGGTACAGTCAAGACGACTATATTAATTGGGCTTATATTAAAACTTCTTTAACTTAAAATTTTGCTACTGGAAAAATGCTGATAAGGTTGTATGGTACTTTGCAGTTTAGGAATTACTATGGAAATACCCTTTCAGTCGCACGGTGAGTCGAAACGCCAAAAAAAGGGCATAGGATTTTTTATCCATAAGAATATATCTTTGAATCCCATTCGATTTGGTCCAGTATTCTAAATAATGTAATCCATTCTTAATTTTTCGGTAAAATCAATATTCAGTGAGTAAAATTACCAACATTCAAATATAATTAATAGACTATGGCTAGTACACGTTTGGAACTACTTGTGTGTCATTCCGCATTATAATTATAGATTTTCATCTTCACTATAAACAGGTCTATACAGCTGCATCAAAAAGTTTTTCAAAATAACTAATATTCTGGTTGTGAACTTTTTAGTAAATTTATTATAACGAGCAAGATTGTTTCGAACTATAGCAATTTTGAAGGCGAATATTTTACCAAAATTACGACGACAGTAAGCACTTTCAAAATGGTTTATTAACCGCGGGAACGAAGTCGCGAACTACAGCTAGTTGGATTTATCATTTAGTAAAAATACTAATAGGTATTATGTCCGTAAAATTATATTTTAATGGAATTTTAACCCGTCAGAGGCGGCACATATATATGTTCCATAAGCGTATGGGCCACCGGAGGCCGAGCCGCCCGTGACTATTTAAGTCGCTAAACGAAATCGAATCTAAATCAAATTCGAATCAAGAGTCAGCCCCCAGTTTTCCGTAACTAAAAATTTTATTTATGTGGTTTCCATAAAATTCGTAGGTTTCGCTTTTTACTACCTTACGCGGTACGACTACCGTCCTGAGGTCTCGGGTTCGATCCCTGAGTTGGGCAGTGATATTGGATTTTTCTGTATCAACCAGTACCTCAACCATGAGTTTGCTGCACGTATTTACGCGAGCGAGGAGGTAAAGTAATTGGGTGTAAAACGTCAGTTTCCCACGTAACCGCTAGAGGTGTTCGGGTGTTTGTCATACAAATATTTTACGGAGTCGCTAGCGAGTAATGTCAAAAAAATTAATGGTTGGCCTACTGGAGTCTGGAATTTGTGCCAGATATAGCGATAGGCTTGCCTCCTACCACATCCGGAACGGAACTACGCTCGACAAAATGTGGGTGTTCTAGTTCACTAGTACGCTCCGCCTACCCCTTCGGGGATACAGGCGTGAGCTTATTATTTTGACAGCCTCCGTGGCGCAGCAGGCGAGTAGCCGGCTGTGAAGCGAGAGGCCACGGGTTCGATTACCGCATTGATACAAATGTTTGTTTGACCCACAAATATTTGTTTCAAGTCTGGGTGTTGTGAGACCGAAAGTCTCTCATAGTCTCTGACACCCACGATACAGGTTATACCTAGTGTGGGGTCAGGACTAGGCGTGTAACTGTTGGGTGTATTTATTTATTTATGTATGTCTTTTTCTAAGCTAAATCACGGTCAGACAGACAGATCGATATTGCGAAACTATAAGGGTTATTTTTCGCGATTTGGCTTTGTATCCCTAAAACTATAAGAAAATAATTTCGGTGAATAGTCCTAGCTTTCAATGATTATAGATTGATTTAATGGATTATAACACAAGGCTTCATGTAAGCTATATAATTCATTATGAATGAAGGTGGTAACAATATTGTTGAATGGTGGTTTGTACTTCTAAAAAAAATATTATTTTATATAATTTCTAACTACTAATACAAAAATTATTGCTAAAAATAGCCAGGGTCTTATTTTTTTTAAATACAATAATCCAAATTACAAATGAAGTTACAATACACTGCAGAGTTCAGATGCTTATCAATTATTTTACATTTTTTAGTCACTACAGTCAGAAACATTAAAAAAAAACATGGTTAATCCTCTGGAATATAATGTTTACATTATACTTATATAAAGAAGTTGCACTGCAGTGTAACTGTGCTATTAAAACTATGTTAATGTGTTAGCACATTACTACATTACATACATAAATACTATTTACAATGAATGTATACTTATCTTGCTCTATGTTGTAGACTACTTCATTTTAAATAAACTATAAATTACAGTATAAAAAGTGCCTTATTGAATTTATACTTACTTTTTCAAACCAATCTGGAGATCTGCCTGTGGCTTCCTTTTCAATCTTGTCAGTGATTTTATCAACTTTTTTGTTGATTTTGTCCCAATTTATGTCAATATAGCCCTTTTGACTTGCAATGTGCAATAAAATCACACTGCCACCAAGACCAACTGCCGCAACTTTGCCAATTTTCATTGAAATAAAACCAGTGATCCTGAAATGTTAAACCATTGTCTTATCCATGTTTTATCAATACCTGTGGTTTTTGTATACCCAAAAACCGAAAATAGTTTGTTGTTTTTTTTAATATGTAACATATTTATGTAATATATATAATTTAATTCTAATATAAAAGTAAAAATCCTTGTAAAATTAGATTATCTAAATTGTTCGAGTTGCTAAAGCTAAGGTGAACAAAACCTCATGGTAAAAATTATAGAAATTAAATTATAGAAAATAAAACTTTTTTACCGAATCGCTGGCTAGAAGTGCCCAAAAAATAATTGTCGAGCTACTGATCTCATCTGAATATATAGAGTACCTACATAATTGTATGACTCAAATGTGAACGTCCCGTGGTAAGTAAACAAAGGTGACAATCGAATGTGCAAACTGCAAAACATAAGTTTTCAAATAAATGTGGTAAGACATTGTTGTAAAACTAGTACATCTAAACAAGATTGGGCATTTTTACATAGAAATGCTTACCATCCAGATGCAGTTCCTAAAATGAGCTGCTTAGTAGCCGACGTCTTGCCAATGTCCGCAATGGCTTTTTCGATGAAATTTTTGGCTTCATTCGCAATCTTTTTTGCCTCTTCTGATGCATCATCTGCTCTTGGCTTTGCCATAATTCACACAAATCTTTTTATTGATTGTATCGTTAGCGCTTCTTCTAAGAACCAATGAATCAAAGCACAGTATCAAGGAGAATGCATAAATATTTTATATTCAGTAATCATTAGGGATGATCGTTATTCATCGATGATTAATAAACATCGATATTTAACCGGAGAACATCGATGTTATGGTTACGATAACATCGACACATTGATGTTATAAGCAATATCGAAACGTCAAAATATCCTTTTTAGGGCCATCTACCGTTGTATGTACTAGTTAAGGACTAGATATCTATCACGTTCAACTATTTAACGCTAGATGACGCTGATCAACGTAATTAAAGTCAGCCGTACGAATAGTTATTTCTTTGCATTTCCTAAGGAATTAAAAAAAACTGTCAACTTTAACGCACAGACTAACGCCCGGTTCCAATAAACAATCTCAGTTCGAATGTGCAGATAGATTACAAAAATTTGCCAATAAGAACACAGTTTGAACATGACTCCGTCAAATGACTTGATTTGATTGGTTCATAAACGCAATCTATCGGCACTGCAAACTGAGATCATTTATTGAAACCGGCTGTAAAGGAAAAACACCTAACAAAGTTAATTTTTTTACAGAGTGTGTCCAAAAATACTGGGAATGTTAAATTTGTTCTTGTATTATAACAATAAACCATAAATAAAAATAAGAAAAAAAAGAATAAAAAGTTTTACTTGCTACAGAAAACATCGATGTTTTAGATATATAGATGTTTTGCAATCGATATGTATTGTATATCGATACTTTTAAATCAATGTTAACATTGATTTCAAAATCGATTTTTTTCTAATATCGATCATCCCTAGTAATCATTAAAGTCATCGATAACACCTCTGTAACCTTGGCGCCAGACTGGCAGCCAAAGATTAGTGCGTCTAAACAATATTGTCGATGATTTGTCGGTAAATATTTTTGTATTGTTTCTACAAAGCTGTACATAAATGTTCAAAAGTGAATTTTGGACATTTATTAATTGCTTTTATTTGATTTATTTAAGATTATCAACGATACGTTCATTATTTATTTAAAATATTAGAGTATTATTGGCTTGATTCGTTTTAATAATATAATCGTCATCAGTTACAGAATGTCAACTTTTAAATATTAAGTCAATGACAACATCAATCATGAGAATGACTCAAAAATCGTTATATAAAAAAAAACCTAATATCTGTTATAAAAATCGTTATATAAGCGCACTAGAGCTTTTCTAATCATACAAATTAGAAAATTATAGTCTCTGTCTACTCTTATGGTATACAGGTGTGATAGTATGTATGTAAAGTAAAAAAATGTATCGTGAAATAGCGGAATAAAACATTTTATCGATATCGATAATATACGCAATAAATCACGACCGTTGTCACTAAAACGCCATTCGTGCTGCCGTATTATTATAGCTTTAGTCCGGGGGGCGTTGCTTATTGTCGGATGCGGGTCTGTATAAACAAACAAATGTATATTGGTCCTTCTTTACCTGTGTTCACACCCATTAGTAAAAAAGAGATAGCATTATTTTTTGATGTTTCTATCACGTTTTATACTCGATAGGTTGTAATAGACAATAGGGTAATAAGTAATCGATGAATATATGACACGCAGTTATTATATTATATTTGTAAAATATAAATATTTTATGGGTATTTTTACATTGTAAAATAACCGAATAAAAACATTTTATTTATATCAAGAATATATGCAATGAATCACGACCCTCATCACTAGACTACTTTGACTTGGGGGGGACGGATGCGGGTTTATAGGAATGGACACAAATATAATTATCACTTTTTACATGAGCTGACATTCATTAGTAGGAAAGAAATAGCATTAATTTTCGCTGTTTCTATCAGATTCTATACTCGATAGGTCATAATAGACAATAGGGGCCGCCCAGTGATAGTATCCTCCATATACAAAAGAAGATAGGTATCCTCTTTAACTACTAAGTAGTCTGTGGTTATATTATTTCTGTGGTCTATGGTGCTGAGGTTGTGTTTTATTTTTCAAATGTTTATTTTCTTTATAATGAATAAAACTAAAGTGAAAGATGGAAAATAATTAAACTTATTGAAAGATGTTAAATGTTCGTTTATAATCTATATCTCGTTATATCATATACCAAAGTATACAAAAATGTTATTACCCCAATATTTAAGGAACTGTCCGATACGTTTACGCAACTTGTATTATTTATTCCATAGAAATAAAAGTAGCATAGGCTTATGGGTAAGAATTTTTGCGTTTATTATATTATGCTACCTTAGTCAACAGTAACTGCCTCGGTGGAGTAGTTGTATTTCAGTATGAACTAAGTTTAGCGAAATGTGGGTGTTCTAGTTCGTTAGTGCGCCTACCCCTTCGGGAAACACACATGAGCTTATGTTTTGTTATTTAACAGTTTATAGAAGTAACAATCCTCGAGAGGCTGAGCATTCATGTTAAGAGTTTTCAGGATATGAACAGCATTAAGTAATAATGTAATACTATATTAACACATATAACAAATCAAAATAATAACATACAAAGCAAGTGTTGTATTTAACAGTGGTATACCTGTTGATCTGGAAATCTTTGGGGGAGGTCTATGTCCAGCAGTAGAAGTCCTGTGGCTGTTGATGATGATGATACCTGTCTATCGAGACTGAACCACCTATACCTACCCATATCAAATCAGTCTTGTAAACTTGGGAATAAATGGAAATGTATGTTCCATAATATATAACTAATAACTTGGAGGAAGACAAATCATAAAAAAATTACCTTTACATGGCCATTTTTCATTTAGAATTGGGTACTTGACAATTTTTTTTTTTTTATTTTATACAGAATCTAAAACGTAGCACAGAAAGAAATATTGAAATACTCTCTAAAATAAAAAAGTTATAAGCTTTTGTAGTTTGGTGTATCCTTCAAACTGCGGGAAAGAGAAGTATCAGTAAAATCACGTCACGGTCATAACGGTACGTGCATTGGAAAGGGATAGCCAGATATCCCCATTACGCCCCCACTTTTGCTCATTGCAGAATTTAAAATATGAATTACTGCTTCATTTTTCAACCAAATTGGTTTCACTTCTCCACAAAAATTCAGAAGTTTAACATTATAATAATATTAACCAATCTGCTTCTGGCCAGTTTGGTGGACTATGACCTGTCTCTCATTAATAGATGAGGCACATGCAGTGGCAATAATATATGGCTATAATAATCCTTTATCTGAAATGAATATGTACTGTATAATATGACCATTCTACCTGTTCTTATAACTCTAATGTGAAGTCAGCAATCCTAGGGAAATCATAAAACCTTCCAAGAATGAAATCCAGAACCTACAACCCATACATACACATTACACACTACCAATAGACCAAAGAGCTGTACCGGATTTACATAGTTTTTTTCAAAGCGGGGACAAGCTGCCAATTTGCCCGATTTTACCGCCCCCAAAGTAGAACGGCCTCTAGATTTTGCCGCCTCCCAAATCTTACCGCCCAGGGCACATGCACCCTCTCGCCCCCCTCCCTAGATCCGGTACTGCCAAGGAGGCAACATAATTATATTAGGTGTAATCATGGTTCATTATTATTACATATAACAATTTCATTACAGAATGAAGATATTAATACTGAAATAAAATTAAAAATAGAAAAACATTGGTCACAAGAGGTGTCCCATTTACAAAGTAAAAAAAATGCCACTTCATATTATGTTCTACCTATGTTCCCATATCCATCTGGCAATTTACATATGGGTCATGTAAGGGTATACTCAATATCAGATGCCATAGCTAGGATTCAGAAGCTCAGTGGAGTAGATGTTATACATCCTATTGGATGGGATGCATTTGGTCTACCTGCAGAAAATGCCGCAATAGAACGCAATATACCACCTCACAAATGGACTAAAACTAACATCAACTCTATGAAGAAGCAACTCCATCAACTGGGATATGGTTTTGATTGGAGTAGAGAAATATCTACCTGTGATCCGAAATATTATAAATGGACCCAATGTATATTTTTGAAATTATTTGAGCAGGGTTTGGCTTACCAAAGTAAGGTAATTTATTTTCTTAATATTTTGATAATATAGAAAATGGAATTGGAATTGGTAAAATGCCATAATATCAGACCTTTTCTTTAATTTAAAGAGATCTTTAACTCTTATTATTTTCAGACTATTGAGTATTATTTACCTGCTATAATTTTTGTAATGATAATGCTATTTATGTTGCCAGATAGACCCTACAATAATGTGTTTATGTCTATAATTAGTAGAAAAATGTATATATAGATGAGTGAGTATAATACCGGCCAGTCGCGTCCAGGGGTTTTGTGAAGCTGGTGGTTTGCTGTCTAGTCAAATACAAAAACAAATACCCTCCCACTCGCTATATATTTCTAATCTTTAATCTAAGCAACCCGTTGGAGGCGGCACATATATATGGGGCATTTCACGTCAAGCGGGCAACGAAAAAAAAGTGAGGTTCTGAAATTCGTTCATATTTTGCTTATTTATACTTCTAGAGGTTATGAATGTGTACACAAAATATTTTTTTTATAAAAGGTCTAATTGTCAAATTATGGCTTTCTAAAATATTGACCTCACCAGTGTAAGGGTTCTTTTGAGAGGTATTTTGCGTATTGAAGTAATTTATAATAAAATAACAAATGTAGTGTTTTGGGTAGTACATTTAATGGTCTTTTTGATTTTTGAACCGATTTGAAATTTAATTTTTTTAACTTATGTTAAACCGGAAGTAAAGATTTCAAAACGAAATTTTAATAGTTTGGGCAACATCATTTTTATTTTTTTTTATTTGAAAATAAAGCTTGACATACACAGATTCTACCATAAAAATTGTAAAGTGGGTGCTACATTCGTTTAGGAATTATATCAATACGATTACGTACATGTCGTACTGGTCGAGGTACCTGACACTTGCTAAAGTCGGCTATTTTGCGTAAAAAAAGAATACACACAGTAAAATTGCTTTGAAGCCACCTTTTTATGAATGATTATAATATTTACAGTTAATTTTATATTGATAACCGACTGATCCTGAAGGAGGATAATAAAATTCGTCCCAGTAGTGGGAGTAAAATAAATATAGTGTTGCGAGTATACAATAACAATATAATAATAAAAAAAATGTTTTATTCTCCTTTCCTATTTTATGCGCAGGCGCAACAACTGAATATTACATACTATATTACTCCCATTGCTTAGACGAATGAAATGACATCTCATAAGTTAAAATTCGTCAAGCCGTTTGGGCTATAGAGCGTGCGAAAGAAATTGACATAAATAAATACAATCCTATACTCGAAAAACATTATCCTCCTTCAGGATCAGTCGGTTATTAATATAAAATTAACTGTAAATATTATAATCATACATATAAAAGTGACTTCAAAGCAATTTTACTGTGTGTATTCTTTTTTACGCAAAATAGCCGACTTTAGCAAGCGTCAGGTACCTCGATCAGTACGACATGTACGTACTCGAATTGATATAATTCCTAAACGAATGTAGCACCCATTTTACAATTTTTATGGTAGAATCTGTGTATGTCAAGCTTTATTTTCAAATAAAAAAAAATAAAAATGATGTTGCCCAAACTATTAAAATTTCATTTTGAAATCTTTACTTCCGGTTTAACACAAGATAAAAAAATTAAATTTCGAATCGGTTCAAAAAATCAAAAAGTCCATTAAATTTACTACCCAAAACACTACATTTGTTATTTTATTATAAATTACTTCAATACGCAAAATATCTCCCAAAGGAACCCTTACACCGGTGAGGTCAATATTTTAGAAGGTCATCATTTGACAATTAGACCTTTTATAAAAAAAATATTTTGTGTACACGTTCATACCATCTAGAAGTATAAATAAGCAAAATATGAACGAATTTCAGAACCTCACTTTTTTTTTTGTTGCCCGCTTGACGTGAAATGCCCCATATGTTACATAAGTGTCTCGGCCTCCGGAAGCCGAGCCGCCCGTCACTCATTAGCATAAACATTAGCTCCATCAACCCCAAAATCATCAATGAGTGTAGTCGGACCCGCCGAGTCTGAATTTTTGTACTATGCGGCCTGTGCCTGCTATAATGTTGCAGATTCCTGATTTATATAGAGCTGTCTATCATGCCGAACGGAGCGGCGCACGCGACTGCTCTACATATTATAACTTGTTGGTCGCATAAAAAATTCTCCAAAGTATCCCTACTATTATAATGCTAGGAATAACATAGTTACATTATTCGCTTCATGTAAAAGAGGTGAACTTAGTGCAACTCACCGATATTATGTATATTATCTTTTTCAGGCACAAGTCAACTGGGATCCTGTCGATAAAACTGTGTTGGCAGATGAACAAGTTGATGAATTGGGTTGTTCTTGGAGGTCAGGGGCTAAAGTAGAAAAAAAATATTTAACTCAGTGGTTTATCAAAACCACTAAATATGCCAAAAAATTGTTTGATGGCCTGAACAGTGAACTTTTAGACAATTGGAAGGATATTATTAACTTACAAAAACATTGGATTGGAGAGTGTAATGGAATAGTGGTAACATTTATGATAAACATTAATGGTGATAAAAAACCACTAGATGTATGGACTTCTGATCCGTACAAATATATTCATGGTCAATTTTTAACAATAAGTACAAGTCATGTTTTACTGCATAACATAGATATATCTCATAAAATTACATGCTTAAACACAATCACTGACACTGAGATGCCAGTGTACATAACTGATAATGTCCCTTATCCAGAAGAAAGAGATGTTTACATTGCTTGTCCTACTCACTGTAAGGAAGATGTTTTGATTGCCAATAGTTTAAATATACCTTTTTCTTTTCAAAAAAGCATCAATATCGAAAATGAAAATCGGAAAGCAATAACAATGGCTATAAGTGAAAAAAATGGAGGGTATTTTGTTAGTTCCAAACTCAAAGATTGGTTAATATCTAGACAACGGTATTGGGGCACTCCTATTCCTATTATATATTGTAACAATTGTGGTACAGTGCCTGTACCATATGAGGATCTTCCAGTTGAACTGCCTGTGATTGGTAATGAAAATGGCATTCAAACACTAGCGAATTTAAAAGAATGGGTTAACTGCAAATGTTATAAATGCCAATCAAATGCTAAAAGAGAAACAGACACAATGGATACATTTGTTGATTCCTCTTGGTATTACTATCGATTTTTGGATCCTAATAATGAACAGAAGGCTTTCGACAAAGAAAAGATATTAAAAAGCACACCTGTAAATATTTATATAGGAGGCAAAGAACATGCTGTGCTACATTTATATTATGCGCGCTTCATGAGCTATTTTCTACATTCACTAGGATGGACGTCTGCACAAGAACCTTTTAGAAAATTAGTTGTCCAAGGTATGGTAATGGGACAGTCTTATAAACTAAAGAATTCCGGAAAATATATTCCAGCCGATAGTGTAGAAAAGTTGGGAAAACAGCACATAGAAAAGAACACAGGAGAACCAGTAGTGGTCCAATGGGAAAAAATGAGTAAATCTAAATACAATGGCGAAAATCCTGAAAGATTGCTACAAGCATATGGGTGTGATACTACTCGGCTTCTTATGCTCGCTGATGTCCCTCCCGCAACACCTAGACGTTGGTCTGATGCAAGTTAGTACTTAATTATTATTAGATTTGTATAAAATATATAAAATGTAGAGTTCTGTTTATTAGATAAATAATTAAGTTTTGCGTCATAATAGCGGCGCAGTCTATTGTACAATAAAGAGTAGGCACGATGCTTCTTGCTTACGGCATTACATCCCGACTATTTATAAACTGTAAACCAATACTTTTTTGAAATGTTTGGACTACTCCATACATTTTACTGGCAGCGCTCTTGCGGAAACCAAAATGAACTAAAAAATAAAAAGTCTAAAACTGAAACCCATCACATCTTGACTTTTATATGGGGCCAACCTCAGAGTAAACACAAAAAGAATCTTGAAAATATGTTCATTTGCCGGAAATACTGCTTGTTTGTTTTAAGTTTTAATGTATTAGTTAGCCTATTAAGGCCGCGTCTTCTGCACTAGTTTTTCTTAAATCATTATACAAAACACATACGCAAAACAACAATTTTAGCTGTCTCCTGCTCGTAGAACAATGGGCCATAGATAAAAAAAACTCATATTTTGTGTAATGTTTTAGTACAGAAGACGTGGCATAGATAAGATACATAAAATAATATGTGTTATTTGAATTCATATTATTCTATTACAGCATTGCCTGGAGTTTTAAATTGGCAACATAGACTTTGGATGACTGTTAGAGACTTCATAAAACAACGTAATAATATTAATGACTTTATACCATTAAGTGAAACAGATATACAAATGAATGAAGAGAAACTATGGAGTGCAAGGAATTATTTTACAGCAACTGCCAGTTATCATTTTAAATATACCCATAAACTTAGTGTTGGCATTTCAAGGCTTCAGAGTTTGACTAGCAGCCTTAGGGTAAGATAAATACGTAATGAATTCAGTATATAAGTTAAGTCTCGATATCAATCAAAAAATTAATGCGCGTTGAAAAAGGTCTCGTGCGAATGAGACCTTAGTAACATTGTAATGTCACTTTCAGAACAAGTTGCCTCCGCAGATTGTGGCCAAAAGCAAAGAGTTTGAACTAGCTTTAGCAACATTGATAATAATGACGTCTCCTATCACTCCACATTTTAGTTCTGAACTGTGGGCTGGATTTCTGTCGGCGCCAAATCGCGTGTGTGAGCATACTCATTTGATTAATTGGCAAGAAAATGTTTTAGAACAACAGTGGCCGATAGTTGATGACCATTTTGAATTATCAGTAATGTGTAAGGTAAGTGTAAAACATTTTCAAGCATTATTGAATAACAAAACTTAAAAATCAAAAAACCAAAAATATTTTCTTCTTGGAGTCTTGTGCTTTTATTTGATCTTCATAGACCCTAGCACCGTCTCCGAAGACAAATTATTTTTATAGTAGGCCGTTTGAGGTTCAGAGGCTCGTATTATTTTTTAGCCCAAATATATATAATTGGTAAGATTCCACAGGTAACTGACAGTGGTTTTCGTCATGATCTTAGGTTTCTACGTGTTCATTTTAGAGCCCGCTTTTAACGATTACGATCTTAGATCTTCCATCATAGTCCGATATGAATACATGGTCACTAGAAAATCTGAGATTGGACAGTCTCTCCATCCACCATCACTACTTGTTGAAAAATATTTTTCAAAATTACAATAAAAACTTGAGAGATAATGTAGACACAATTTAAACGAGGAGGCCACTATCTAACACCCCTTCTAGATTAACATTATTTGACATGTTATACAAAGATACACATGATGTGGCATTTTGCTGTAGCCCATAGGTCAGCGGTCGGCAACACGTGGCCTGCGGGCCGCATGCGGCCCGTGAAATCCTATTTGCAGCCCGTGAAAATTAGTCATAAATATCTAAAATGTTATAGATTATACCTCTATAGATAGAAAATATGAGGCGAGGCCTCTTTACTGTATTTTGCCACCTTGCGGCCCCTGCTTGCCAGAAGATTGCCGACCACTGCTGTAGGTGATTAAGTATTCGGAGTTGTATTTCGTCAACCCAACATCTGGTTATTGCGTGTTCTACAACAAACAATTATATCGAGTCAAACGCTTTTTCGTAGTCAATATAAATGAGAATACTTAATTGACTATGCATTGCATTTCTCTTTTCTATATTGTCCTTGAGGTAGTACCGTCTCTACCATAAGGGCACACGGGACTTCCGAAAGCTGATAATTACTTACACTCTCTTACATTATCAAATATTTTTACTCTCCAAGGTAGCCCCAATTCTTGTGTGCCCAGTGGCCCTTGAGGTCTTGTCCTTTTTCTATAATGTAAATGGTAGTTGGTGCTGAAACTACATTGAAAGCTTGCTTGTTTACAAGTTTGAACGTAGTTAAGTTTTCGTCTTTACCAACACTTTTGATTTGTAAAACCATATTAAACTGATGGGAGTATAGTTCTCCAACTTCTAATTATCTCCTTTCTTATGGACGAGGGTTACCTTCGCTGTCTTCTGCTCACGGAACAATGGACCATAGACAAAAATATCGTGTTTTATGTAATGTTTTAGTGCAGGGGACGCAGCTTAAGGTATATCTCCGGTTTAATTTACATGTATTATATACATAAACATCAGTTAAAAAAAAACGATTTCAATCTGTTTCAGGTGGATGGAGCAGACAGATGCGATCTTAAAGTGAAGGCGTCGGATCTTAAGCATTTAAACTATGATAAAGCTTTACAACTTATGCTTGCACAAGAATCTGTCCAACAATGGCTAAAACATAACATAATACGAACAAAGTACGAATGGTATCCAGACTGCCGCGCAATACTACACATATTCACAGATAGAAATCAAAAGGCTGTTGAGGCGCAAAATCTCTAATCAAAAAACTTGAGTATATGAACAGCATAATGTGATGTAGTACCGTAAGGAATAAGTAAAGAAAATATAAATTAAGAACATAATGAGTTATATTTTTGACCAGCCATTGTTGGTGATGTTTTTGAATCTTCTGGAAGACTATCCAGTGTCCTGGTTACGAGGTGTTTATCAAAAAGATTAATTTCTTCAAAACCGTTATTAAATACATCATTGACCAAGTGTCGCGTTGCTGTGGCCATAATACGTTGACTTTATGTAACACTAAACTATTCAATGCAGTCTAAGTAATACTATATTTTCAATAAAAACAATTGAAACATTTTTTTTATAATGTGTGATTTGTTCTAACTCGTAAGACAGGGGTAGTTAGAACAAATCTCACATTATAAAAAATATATTATTACGGTTGAGTACAGTGGCGTAACTATATCCTCCTTTCCCATTTTAATGCACAGGCACAGCAAATAAATATTATATCTTATATCACTCCCACTATTGAGACGAATGAAATGACACCTCATATGTTAAAATCCGTCAAGCTGTTTCGGCTGCAGAGCATGCCAAAGAATTGACATATATAAACACAAACCTATACTCGAAAAACCTAACCCTCCTTCCGGATCAGTAGTTTAATAATATAAAATTTACTGAAAATATTATAATTATACAGAAATAGATGACACAAAAGCAATTTTACTATGTGTATTCTTTGCATAAAGCAAAACAAACGACTTTAGCAATGTCAGGTACCTCGATCAGTACGACATGTACGTACTCAAATTGATATAAGTTCTAAACACAAGTAGCACCCATTCTACAATTTTTATGGTAGAATCTGTGTATGTCAAGCTTTATTTTGGTATGAAAAAAACGAAAATTAGTCTGGTCCAAATTACAAAAATTTTGATTTGAAATCTTTACTTCCGGTATAACACATTATAAAATATTTAAATTTCGAATCTGCCTCAAAAATCTAAAAGTCCATTTAATTTTCTACGCAAAACACAACATTTCTTATTTTATTATAAGTTACTCCAATCCGAAAAATAATTCCTGAAGGAACCCGTCCATCAGTCAGGTCAGTTCTTTAGGAGGCCATAATTTGAAAATTAGACCTCATATAACAAAAATATTTTGTGTACACATTCATATTCTCTAGAAATATAAATAAGCCTAATATGAACGAATTTCAGAACCTCACTTTTTTTTTCGTTGCCCGCTTCACGTGAAATGCCCCATATATCTATTTCTATACTGAATACTGATGTAAAACTGACGTTTGTTTGTTTGAACGCGCTAATCACGAGAACTACTGGTTCGTTGAAAAAAACTTTAATGTTGGATAGTCCATTTATCAAGGAAGGATATATGGAATATAACATCACGTTATGACTAATAGGAGCAGAGTATCAATGAACCATGTTGCAAAAACTGGGTCATTTTTTCCACGCGAACGGCGTCGCGGCCAACAACTAGTAAAAATCGTACCTATCGTAGTATGAAGTTGAAAATTGTAAAGAAAAACAATATTTATATATTTTATCGGTTTATATGTACAGAAAGCGTGAATTAATTTGGTTTTACTGCAGCGTGTGTTCCAGAAAATATGGTCAAGTGGTAAACCAAAGTAGAGCAGCTGAAGTACCTGTGTATGGCCAAGTATAATGCTAAGTAGATATCTTAAAGAAGGCAAAACCGCTCTGGTTAAATCTATGTTTATGCGTCATAACAATTTAGGTGTAAGTTAGGTGTAAACAATTAAGGCATAACGTCATATAGGGTAACAATTTAGGTGCCTACCTTAGAATGTCGGTCACTTTAAACATTACGTAAACATAGAAATCAATCGGATAGTTCTTGAGCTGTCCTATTATATTTTGCCACTTGCCATACTTTCCGGGACACTTATATTACATAATACATATAAGGTACTAGGACTCGGCATCTGATAAAAACCACTTTTATAGGTTATTAGGAATGCTTACTTATTTAAATTTAAAATTCTGTAGTTTATAAGTATAGTATTATAACATAAGTGCCAATTGGAAACATTAGTCGACTGAATATCGATTTAGGTCATAATCGCTATAATCATATTAAACTAGCTTGTGTTTTGGCACTATGGGTCGATTTTTAAATAGGGAACTTGCATGTAATTTTTTTATCTGGCTATTGAAAAATAGGTCTCATTCGAACAATACCGTTCACAGATGCTGGGTGCATAATAATTACTTATAATAATTTGTAAAATCAGTATTTTAAGTACCTATGTATACTTATTTTATATCTGTGACATATTTTATTCGTATGGTTCAAGTAATTCCTCGTACGGCGTACCTAATTAGCTTTCATTAGTTAAACTTACAAAACACCTTTTTATCTCCGTTTAAATGTACGATGATAATATCACTAATTTCCAGGTTCTATCTTCTGTTTCTTGCCTTTTTTCCTCTGAATATTTCGTCCTTATACGCTCGTAGATTTGCTGCTGAATCCTAAATAACATTAAAATCATAAATATTTGTGAATACAAAAATGTCCTCGAATCTAACCAAAGTAGGTATTGTTTAATGGAACATGCAAACAATAAAAAATAATCACATATTATGGTAAAATGTACACCTAGATTGTTTGATTGATAGTGTTTCATAAAGTTTGTACCAATAGTAATTCCACATACAGGGAGATCGATTTAAAGTATAACAGTAAAATAATAAGAACGGAACGTATTTTTTTATCAATTATTAAGCACGGGAATGTTAAAATCTGAATATGACCCGTAAATCGTCGCAATTGGCATAGGAATGGCTTTGTGCTAAAAAATAATTGCCTCCTTGGTCTTAATGGCAGTATATATGGGCTGTGAACCGGGAGGTCCTGGGTTCGATTCCCAGGTTGGGTATGGTGTTTTTCTAACACTATTTTCCCGGAACTGGATCCCCCAGATGGGGATTGGCGTCAAACAGGCAGCCAGTCGTAAAAACTAAGCCAAATCGTTTCTGTAACATGCTTGAAAAAGTGTGTTGCTCAAACCCCATATTAAGGTCGGATAAGGGCAGGTAGAGAGAACGATAGGTAGTTTGCAAATGACTGCAGCCGAGCCAATAAGCCAGAAATTTTACCACTAGATTGCTAGCCATCCCCTCTTTAAGTGTAGTTATTATTGATACCATCTTTATGAAACACCCCTTTAAGAAGGGAGATTATTTCCACAGCTATGTTCTTATCAAAATTAACTAAACTCTAAATAGAATCCATCATCTTTACTATGATTGCGTACATAATTTACATTTATACAAAGCATACATTTATACCTAGACGATTTTGCTTGTCATTTAGAGCGACTTCCAGCACTATTAGTAGTCTCGGTTAGTCCTAAACTTCACTACATCTATTTCGTAAATCGCGATTTATCTAAGTGCTGCAAGTCTGCCTTATACGTAAAGTTTTGAGGTGTATTGTAAGTTGTAATTATAGGCACTAACTTGTATTAAAAACATAAGCTCACGCCTGTATCCCCGAAGGGGTAGGCAGAGGCGCACTAGCGAACTAGAACACCCACATTTCGCCGAGCTTAGTTCCGTCCCAGATGTGATAGGGGGCGAGCCTATCGCCATATCGGGCACAAATTCCAGACTCCGGGCTGATATGGAAAAATCCAATATAACTTTGCCTGACCCGGGGATCGAACACGAGACCTCAAAACCGTAGTCGTACCGAAATACCACCACGTCACCGAGGCAGTGTATTAAAAACCAACATTTTAATTAGATATCGAATTTATCCCTTAATTTTAAATACCTTTTTAGCCTCTCGCCATTCCAAATTCCGGAGACGAGCCAAACCCTTTAGATTACGGTCAAGTATTTTAAGGAATTCCGCCCTTGTTATTTTTGGTGTTTCAGTCGTCCCGTTAATCGTAACGGGTTCCTTTGTGACAGCCTGTAAAATAAATGAAATTTTTATGTAAGATACTAGTCTAGATCCCGGCGCTGCAAATCAAATGTATGGACAAAATGCAAATTCCGAGAATCGAGAACTGTCAAAATAAACTCGTACTAGGGGTACAGGTGTAGTGTAGTCACTTAATCATTATCTACCTATACTCTAACATCTAACCGTCCTGAGGTGTAGATAGTAAATACCTGTTTGGAACGGTAATCTGCCTCCACTAAGCAGCCGATTCCGAGACAGTTGATAGAGCAATATAAACGCATAAGCTGTGATAAAGTTCTTTGGTGGGCGAAGCAATGAAAAGTACGTGAATTCGGTACTTGACTATGTTTGATTTTATACACATTTTTATAATGTAAAATCAACTATAACAAGAAACCCTCCGTAAAAACTGCATCGAAATTGGTTGAAAAAATTAGGTAATTCATATTTTTTAAATTCTGCAGTGAGCAAGAGTGGGGGCGTAGCTGCGTAGTGGGAATATCTTGCTATCCCTTTCCAACGCACGCAACGTTATGGCCATGACGTGAATATACTGATGCTTCTCTTTCCCACAGTTTGAAGTTTACACCAAACATCAAAGACTTATAACTTTTTTTATTTTTGAGAATATTTCTTTCTGTGCAGTATTTTAATTAGGTAATTAAAAATTGTCAAGTACCTTATCGGCAAGTTGTCTGTATTTACTACTTTTTTTGGAAACTTACCGCCGAATGCTTTTACACTTAAGGTCGCCCTATGTCGTTTAAGGCCGCCTTATCTGACAAAATTGATGAAAATCAACGTAAGAAGCCGTTAAAGTAGTGTAGCGTAACTCGCGTTTGACCATTCCGACGTGCGAGTTGCAATTCAGTGTTCTAGTTCAGTTGAGGATTTCATACATTAGCGTCACAGCTCAACTGTGTATAATTATTAATTAAGAATACCTACATACATAGGTCTACTATCTACTACTAAATTAAAAATAATACTAAAATAAGCACTTACATTATCATCAGCAAATTGGTTGCTAACTAAATCAGATACTTGATTATAAGCGCTCTTAGTGTCGTTAATTTGCTGAAACGAAAAATAACATGAACATATTACAATCTCATTACCAAGAATAAAACTAAAGAGTTGAAAAGGTACCTATATAATAAAGTAAATAGTTAGTAGGCCCTGAATCATAAAAATGAAGGTACAGGTAGTTAACAAATACCAACCTTTTTTTCAATTTTTTTTCAATTTCAATAATTATTTTGTTACTTTAGGAAAAGAAAGATGGTATTCCACATGTAAATTACACCATTAATAGTGGTACTTACTTATGTATTTGAAAGCAGATGGGTTAAAATTATAATGTGTTTACCGTTCTGTTAGAAAAGTATCTGATTTATTTTTTTACGAAAATCTGTTGTAGGTATACCTTCTCGTATCAAGAGCGCTTGCTTAAGGCTATATTAATCATTCTTGCGCATTTAAGTGTTTTTCTGTCTGGCCTGTTACGTCTGTTGCTGGAAAACATTATTTGAGTGTACTTCTATAGTGCTCTCGTCGGTTTTTCATTACAAAAAGTGATGGAACAACAGGAGCACCGCTATTGCATTAAATTTTGCTAGATACTGGGCCATAGCCGGGGGTGGAAACCATTTGGAAGATTCATACGGCTTTCGGTGACAATAGGCATCTCACAGATTTGGGATGGTCCACCGATTTATAGATAGCCACACGTCTGCGGAAAAATATGCTCCAGGAAATTTTTACAGTGAGTAGTAGTACGCACCACAGGGTCAAACAATAATCAAAGAGCACTATAGGGATCCGTCGCCTACGTGATGATGTGCAGTGAGACCCGTAGTTGTGGGCAACAGGAAATTGATGCTTCCATCACAATGCTCCAGCACATGAACTTGATTCATTTTTTTCGAATACTTAAAATCCGACTTCAAAATTTATTGATCGTGGCCAAAGTTATATGGGACAACCCTTGGAATAAGCACTATCGAACACAAAAAGAATCTTGGAAATCAGTCCACATTTGGTAGATATACCTACCGTAAAATGCTACCTACATAAAGACGAATTGAGTACTACCCCCTTTTTTGAAGTCGGTCGAAAAATTTGACTCCTTACCCTCCGGAAATGTTTCCATGCGACTAGCTGTTCCCCAAACTCAATAGGCAATTACAAAGGATGTGATTTTTCATTTTATACAAGAGAGGACTTTCATGACTGCATCGACAGCCAAACTAAACTCCATCTCGAATAAAGCTTTCTCGAGCTTTCCAACAATGGTAGCACCACTAGAAATCTGCGGAGTCCCAAAAATACTACTTTGAGGGTGATGAAGTTTCCAATGCTCCCAAATGTACTCTAGGTACCAGATGTTTTCCCGGTCAAATGTCGGATATATTTCTAACAGATCATGTACATTTCTGGTAGACGACTTGGGATGAAAGTTAGTTATAGAATTTGATCCTACCTCTAAAATTAGGTGAAATATAGTACCAAAGAAACCCCATTTCGGTTTTGTTGCCACAGAGTACCCCGATTTTAAGGCCACTTGTCTGTACTGACGATCTTTTTCAATCACAGCATCAGCAGTTTTCTGAAATAAAAAGAAATGTAACTACTTAAATAATATGCGCGGGGCATTTCTTGCGTCTCAAAGAAGACACTGTAAAAGGTTATTCGCTTTGCAATTTCCTTTAGTTGGCAACATAGATTTAGCAGTCGACTAACGTGTGGCACTGATAGATAGAATTTACTCCAGATGTATTACATAAGCTCGCGCCTGTAACCCTAAAGGGGTAGACAAGGCGCACTAGCGAACTAGAACACCTACACTCTGCTGAGCTTATTTCCATCTCGGATGTAATAGTAGGGGAGCCTATCGCCATATCGGGCACTTTCAGACTCCGGGCTGATACGGAATTGGAAAAAAAAACAATATCACTTTACCCGACCCGGGAATACAACTATCGTCGTACCGAAATACAACTACGCCCCCGAGGCAGTCATATTATAGGTAGTTAATAAGATATATAAAATAATAAGATAGGATAGATACTTAATTTACTTACTTGTCCGGAACAGTGTGGTAACGCCACAACGATAATCACAAAGGCTATGCAAGCTGCAAACCTCAAACCGGTCGCCATGTCTTATTTTCTTAACATATTCTGAAGACTTTACCTGAGTGAAGTTTTTTATTAATCACCACACAACGTTCACACATAATATGTGTTCACATCAAGCTACTTGGTCAAGGCAAATGAACAAGGTTAAACATTCACAAATATTTCCATACTTATTGTCCATTTGTGTCACCTGTGTGTTGTGTAAACATTGCTGGTAAATCTGATTTGGCATATTGCAAATTTTGATCACAGGCAATGAAGAGATTGCAATAAGACACGTGGCGTGTGGACCCTTGTCCCTTTTTATTTGATATTGCTTCACATGCTTCTGGGGTCACGCTCCCGCTTGTGAGCATTCATTCCAATTATTGCATGCGTAACTTGCAAGTTAAAAGTGCATTACATAGTTCATAGCTAATACTAAATTACGTAACTATGACAAATGTGAAACAGTTTGTAAGAGTAGCCGACGTATGTCCTATACCTATGTAGATATTAAAACACCGGTGCAGCAAAGCCCATAAACCCAGCAAAGTTCATTTATATCTTAGGTCGACTATAACGCGGGGATAGGTACCTATAGGTAATTCGTCAAGGGTAGGTCTATTATTGACTTTATAGGGTAGATATTCATATATAACGGTAGTTATTTTGGGTTTAGGTGTCCTGAGACCGAGTCCCTCAGTTTCTAGTACCAACCACATAAGATTAGTTGCGAAACTTAGACTAGGTTCCTATGACGTACCTATATTTTTAAATATGTAAGTAGTTAAAAAGATACTTAAAATCGATAATAAAGTTAATGGTCATTGGGTAATACCTACTTAGTATAATCATTAATGATGCTATACAAAATGGCACGTCCTTAGATTAATAAAGTCACGCCATTAACAGGGATTTAAAGAATCAAATAGGTATTTAACATTTTTGTATCAGTACCGCTTCAGAAAAAATGTTTATTTACGTGGTACGTCCTCATTACTAGGAAGTAGAGTCTAAGTAGCGATGGGGACATACCTACTCTACTTAGTAGTCTGACCAGACATCGACACATTCGAAGTGTAGATACAAGACTTTTACCTCAATTATTCAATTTCCTTCGTTTGCTAGTCATACCTACTAGGCACAGCATGAGGGCTGTGTTTAGACTGGGGATACTCATAGACACACTGACCTCACTGGTACCTCTGCTTGTGTTTATTGGAATCAAAAATAACGATAAAAGCAACACCTAAAATTGTGAATTGTAGATTAAACTGAATTTAACTAAATTTAGATGCTCATTTGCGTGTCACAAGTCACAACAGCTACAAATTACAATTAAGAAGGTAGGCAAACAATAGTGTAGTGAAATAACGACAAAGAAATAGCGAATGCACTCCAATTCATTAGACACATAGGTAACTGAGTTATAAAAATCTTCTCAAACCTAAGTTTATTTTAAGCGTATGGAAAACGTTTATTTCATATTATAATAGCACTTGTAATGACGTTGTTTTACTTTTACCTAATGTTTGTAAATCAAAATACCTACACATACACTAATTACAACTTTCAACCAGAATTTACTATTGCTTAAACACGTTTACCTAGTATTTATACTCCACTAGATTATCGAAATATGGAGGTGCGCAGTCGCACCGGCTTCGCGGGCAAAGCAAAGTTGCGTACTGAGTTAACCAATCGGATAACACTATTACCGCCAAGCACGATGGTCGAGAGTCGAGACGAAGTGTGCCCGCCGGCAAGCACACCGCGCGCCGACAATCAGGCCAAGGCCGATGTTGTAGTTATGAAGTGGGTAGGTAGGTATTTGTTATGTCAGCTTACGTTCTACTTATGCAATGTTTCACCATTTCGATGCTTTGATTAATAAATAGTCGTCGAAAGGCGCCCGAGTCTATCGGCCTACTCAATACATACCAGTGAGTACCTACCTACTTACATATAAAACACTTAGCTAGTACCTACTCTAGTAAACTCTTTGGGGTTTCAGTATGTGCATGTTAGCTGTTAGGTATGTACCTAACGAAACTGCTTCAGTAGGTCCCAGTTTCGCAGATACATAGCTACTTATTCATATTTCCATCATCTAGATTCTGGACAGAACACGATCTACTGGGAGACTACTGAAAGTTTAATATTAAAACATGCACAATTGCATAATATTATATTGTGATCTGCTTTCATGACGCATAATATATGACAATTCGACTTCTTGCCAATGGTTCCCAATTCTAATTAAGTCACGTCACGTCGCGCTCGTGGACTACCACGAGGGATCCACTAGGATCCCCCCCCCCCCTGGATTATAATTACATATTGTGACATCATATTACGATTTTAAAAGGAAAATGATCACGGCTAACTTAGCCGGTATTCTTATTGAATCGAAAAAAGATTTCCAGTTGCCACAAACCCGCAATATTATTTTTGAATGACCTATCCAAGGACACCGCACAAGTCAGTCATATAAAGAAAAGTCGAAAAAAAATCTTCACTTTACGAGTAGGAGAGGTAACCCAGAAAAAAAGCAGTTTACTTTCAATTGATGATGAATCTGTAAAAAACACAACAAATTATCAACTAGGTACACGAAACGCAGGGTTGAAGTTGATGGGTAGGATTATATACCTACCTATTATGTCGACGAGTACGTCTCTTCATGGGCCAGCTAGTCTCTTTCCGAAACATACCGACCTATCCAAAGAATAAAGTTACATATGATAATGAATCGAAATTGCTTTCTTATTTTTCTGCGCTTAAATTGACCTGTATATTTAACTAGTATATATTTTTTGTAAGCTATGTCATAATTTAACTTGTTATTATGTTATAACTTTAAAAAAAAATCACTAATTAAATATATATACATCGATATAATAATATACCTATATATAGGTCAATTTAAGCTACAAAAAATATAAAAGCAATTTCGATTCATTATCATATGTAACTTTATTCTTTGGATAGGTCGATACAAGGAGATACGTCTTACTTTACATATCTGTGGTCTCATCAACAACGACCGATAGAGCTACCAGTCCCATCGTCGTTGTAATCCTAAACACGTTTTGGCAGACCGACAGATCCCAATTCCCATCACAGCAATGTTGTCGAAGCAGCCCTTTCCCTTCTCGATACCAATCGCAATATCAACACTAGACCCCGACATCATGCCCGATCGAGAGTCCGAAGATCTACCACAGCAGACCCTCGGCATACAGGTACGCAGAGACGTTCTCTAATTGTAGTTCCCAGCGCTAGTTCTATATGAATTCTGTGCCTTCGAATAGGCGCCTCTGTGCTCAATCGTAAATTAATATATTTCTGGCTAGAGCGCCATAAGCGCCAGCTATAATTTCAGATGAAGCTGTTAAAACAGTTTTAGTAACAGCACATGTCTATTCGAAAAAAGGAAGATACCGGACATCCAGGCTGCAGATCTGCCACGGCGCAATAAAAAGTAGTATTCTTCAAGTAATAAGAGCTGAACATATGATGTGCAATATGGAATTATGCGCCAAAACACGCATTGTTCACGTTGGAAGAGACAACCCAACTAAAGTGGTCTCGGGTTCGATCCCCGAGTCGGGCAAAGTGATATTGGATATTTTCTCCATATCAGCTCGGAGTCTGGAATTTGTGCCCGATATGGCGATAGGCTCGCCCCCTATCACGTCTGGGACGGAA